>CM042040.1:35672985-45672985 GCA_023525975.1 Smallanthus sonchifolius
CAAGACTTGTTACGAGTTGATCAACAATCGACTTCCCAATCTTGATTACCTAGTTCCTTTTGGTAGTCCCTGTTCCTTATTGCTACAATAAAAAGACCGCCAGTTTAAGTTTCATGCAAAAGCGGTGGAAGGCATCTTCTTAGGATATGTTGCCAACTCTCCTTGCAAGAGAGTGTACAATATAGGAACTTGTACCCTCGAGGAATGGTTTGTAGTGGATTGCAATGAACACAGCATTCCACCAGAACCAACAGGTCCAGCTTGGGGTTTTGATTATGATGCGCTATTCAAGTCATTCAATCTTCCTGATCTATCTGCAGTTGACACCGCAAATGTTTTTGAATTATTGGGTGGTGGCGATGACTCCAGTTTCTCTACTCGTGCTACTGTACCGATTGTAACTCCTGATTCCAATGCTGCATCCGCATCTGGAACTCATGACAGTGATAACAGTGAAGATGTTCATATTGATGGAGATGACGCTCAAGCTAATCCTAACACAACTGTAGGAAATGAAGCTCCAGCTGATCCAATTAACATTAAATCTTCTTCTTCTGGAACATAGGAAATGGGGGAGTTAAGCACGAATCTGGATTCAGAAATTCAGGAACCGAATGTACCAGAGACGAGAGTGCATAAGAATCATCCAATCGACAACATTATTGGTGATCCTTATGCCGGTGTTCAAACTCGTCATTGAACCATTACTGAGAACACTAGTCTGTACTCGGAGATACTTGACACTGGTGTCATGGAAACATGTCTGCATGCTGCATTCGTGTCCCAGTTAGAGCCGAAGAATGTGAAGGAGGCTCTCACGGACAACTGCTGGATTGAGGCGATGCAAGATGAATTGTCTCAATTCCAAAAGTTGCACGTGTGGGATTTGGTTGACATGCTAAAAGGCTTTCAGCCAGTTGGAACCAGATGGGTGTTCAAATGCAAGACAGATGATCGTCATGTGGTTGTGAATAACAAAGCAAGATTAGTTGTTTAGGGTTTTTATCAACAAGAAGGCTTAGATTACACGGAAGTATATGCCCCAGTTGCTAGAATTGAGGCCATTCGACTGTTCTTGGCTTATGCCACATATGTCGGCTTCAAGGTCTATCAACTTGATGTGAAGAGTGATTTCCTATATAGAAAAGTTCATGAAGAGGTCTATGTCACTCAACCTCCCAGCTTTAAAGATCCGTATAATATCAATAAAGTGTATAAGCTCGACAAAGCACTTTATGGTCTTCATCAAGCACCACGGGCATGGTATGAGACATTATCTAAGCATCTACTGTCTAATGGTTTCGACCGTGGACAGATTGACTCGACCCTCTTCATACGGAAAGCAGGAGGTGACATTCTTCTTGTACAAGTATACGTCGAAGACATTATCTTTTGGATCTATCAATGAAGGGATGTGTAGGGAATTCGAACAGGTGATGAAGTCCAAGTTTGAAATGAGTAACATGGGTGAATTGTCGTTCTTCCTAGGTCTACAAGTCAGTCAAAGAGAGGATGACATTTATCTACATCAAACTAAGTATGTGCAGGACATCTTGTCAAAATACAAGATGAATGATAGCAATACTTATGGCACACCTATCCCAGTCAATCATGGTCTGCATCCTGACAAAGATGGAAAGGATGTGGATTGCACATTGTACCGTGGGATGATCGGATCACTTATGTATCTCACAGCTTCAAGACCCTATATAATGTTTGTTGTATGCTTGTGCTCAAGGTTTCAGTCTCAACCGAAGGAGTCACATATGATAGCTGTGAAGAGAATTTTTAGATACTTGAAAGAGAAACCTCGATTAGGTCTTTGGTACTCTAAGCAGCAGTTATTCGACTTCAAAGCCTACACTGATTCATACTATGGCGGTTGTAACCTTGATAGAAAGTCAACTTCTGGTGGATGTCAAATCTTAGGAGACAGACTGGTTTCCTGGCAGTGTAAGAAGCAGTCAACGGTTTCTGTCTCAACTTGTGAAGCAGAATACATTGTTGTGGCGAGCGGTTGTTCTCAGATATTGTGGATTCAGCAGCAATTGAGAGACTACGGCTTAAACATAGCTGGAACTCCTTTATTCATTGACAACAATGCCACCATGTCCATCACAAATAACCCAGTGAAACATTCCAAAACTAAACATATAGAAATTCGTCATCATTTCATCCGTGATTGTGCTGAAAAGCATTTAATTGAACTTATTAAGGTTCACACGGATGACAATCTTGCTGACCTTTTCACAAAGGCATTTGATCGATTCTGTTTTGAGCATCTTGTCAACTTGATAGGAATGTTCAATCCTGAGTGAAAACCTGTTTTTCTTAAATCAATTCATGAAAGTTAAATTTTATTTTCTTTTAAGTTTTATGTATAGTTCTTTTAACTTTCAAAAACATTTTACAAAATCAAAAACAAAATAGAAAATGGAGAAAATTTCAAAGTTAACTTGAGAAAAGAGGAAATGATAGTACATCAGAAATGATCTAAACATCACAGACTGCTCATATGAGAAATGATTGCATCATGCTTACTTAATTGTGTAAATTATTATGGTTTTAATCTGCTTATTTACAAGTAATTTGAATTGTCAGTAGGCTGTATGCGTCTTTGAATCACTAGTAGTGTGGAAACTTAATCTAAAATTACAAATGTGATTTGACCCCATGTTTGCTAGTGTGTGTGCGTTAAAGAATAGAAAAGATCATTATCAGATAAAGGATGTTAGATTTTGGCAATAATTTTCTTTTGAGATCAGTTTCGGGTTATGTCGTTAGCACAATTAATGCGGTTCATCTCACTGCCCATACTCACAAGTATGCAAGGAGAGATTGAATCAAGACATGTCTCTACATCAACCGTTGAGCGTGTATTCACCATTGAATCACTCCTGATTCATTGAAATCAAATCCGGATAAAAGTTGGATTCCCTTACCTTATTCAAACACCATATTCATTATCCTGAATCATCATACCGATATTCAATGAAGAAATCAAATGAAACCAAGATAAATGAATCATTCGATTCTGAATGTTATGATTCCTGATAATCCTTATGGATTCTACTTGATTTTTCCTGTGCTAATTGATGTAGCTTCATTATGAAAATTTAGAAAATAATTGGGAAAATCTTAGATGCCTTGAGATAGTGCAACTTACATTACTGTAGCATATCAGTGGGGTACACGTTGTATATCTTATAATCAATACCTTAACACACAAGAACGTGATACAAAGATGCTTATAGTTTCAAATCTCATATTATTGTCAACTTGAATCACTTGTTTATGTGCTTATTACGTATGAATAAATAGTAATCCATGACATGATCCCATATTCTTTGATGTTTATAGTGTATTGTTTTTGGTATACGTTAGTCTGATATGATCCTCTGCTCGTGTCTTTGTAAAAAATAGTTTGTGTAAATACATGTATATTTCTATCTAGAAAAGATTAAAAAAAATTTTTAGTTTATGAACAGTTCAATCTTAATCAGAAAAATCAAAAATATTTGTGTTTAACCTTCCTGAATTGTATTTTAATCCTCCTGATTGAATATTATTATCTTGTTCGTTATTTAACTTGAAAAACCTTCATAATTTGAGTTGAAAGTTTGCGCACTTAAGGGTTTCTGCGTACTTGACAAGCGCGCATGAAGTAAGCCCTGCGTACTTAACAAGTACGCAAGAGTTAAGTCTTGCGCACTTGTAAGTACGCAGGAGTTAAAGCTTGCGCACTTAGCAAGTACGCAAGACCATTATGTGTTGGGTATATATACAGGAGTTAGAAATTTTTTAAGATTTTTATCACATTCAAACTCAAACGACTGTTCAATTCCCTTGGCAAATTTTCCTCAAAAATCTAAGTATTCCAAATCGTTTTTTTGTCCCATCTCTAGTATCATCATCATCTTCTTACAATCATTTGGTGAGAATCTAGATCCAATCCATTCACAAAATCATAGTTTTTTGGACCGATTGAGACGTTAAAATTTTAGGGCTTAATCCGTTGATTTTAGACAAATTTTAGGGCATTTTAGTAACAATTTATGACTAAAACTTGTTAAGAATCATCAGTGATCCCTTAATCACTCGATTTCGTCCTTGATTTTATCTTTTGACCCTCGATTGACAGTAGGTTCGTCTGGGTGGTCGATTAGGTCAAAATTGAACAAGTGTAGTAGGTATTTGATGTGAATGTTGGTCCCATAGGCTAGAATCATGCATTCCGACCTAGTGGTGACCTAATACACATCAAATCTTGAACATCTGTTCATTTCTTAGATTTCTGGAATTTTGAACAGGTGCGTTTCCTGCGCACTTAACAAGTACGCAAGAAGCAATTCATGCGTACTTGTTAAGTACGCAAGAGGAAATTCCTACGTACTTGCTAAGTACGCAGGACCAACACTTGGGAAAAAATTTTAAGTCTGGAAATTCAGTTCAAAGAGTAACTGCTATACTGATTCATGTTTATTCAATTCCAATGAAACTTGTTGTTCTGATTATGTTTTCTGTGTGTTTTTTTGCAGATTATGGCTCGTGAGTTTACGAATGAGTTCAATCATCTAGCTCATACTCAACCTGAATGGAATGGTGCAGCTCTGCAGTACCGAGAGATAATTGATTTTTTGAACCGTTCAAGAATCAGCTATGCTATTTCAGTTGACCCTATAGTTTCAAGACCTTATCTCGAGCAGTTTTGGGAGACCGCGGAGCATGATTGCACGGTAACCCCCAGTGTTATAAGGGCTACCGTTGTGGGTCATGATATCTCCTTTTCTGAAGACACTATTAGACTGGTCTTGCAATTCAGAGATCATTCCACCGACCGGATAGCCTATCCTGACTACTTTGTGGATGGTTGTTGGAGGCAACGAATGGGGCATGTCGGTGCGAGAGACTACACTTCTTACAAGAAAATGTGGGTGCTTGATCAATGGAGATATTTTGCCCACATCATGATCATGTGCATCTCCTCAAGAAAAGCTAGAAAGGATGCAATGGGTCATGACCTTGCTGCTGCCATTGTTGGCTTATCCCTCAATAAGGGCTACAACTTATCACGACACATATTCAAAGCCATCAATGATTAGATTGACACGGCTGAGAGGTTCAGGTTCTTATTATACCCAAGGTTTGTGCAATTTCTGATTGACGATGCGTTGCCAAACCTACCTGCAACTGGGGAGAGATTGCAAGTTAAAAGGGTGGACAAAAGAGTGTTTGCACAGTTTTTAAAGCCAGGCAGTGTAGAACCTACCCCTGAGCATACAACACTTTTTGGCCACCTAATAAACGAAGCATATGTGGCACCGGCTGACTGAGATGGTGTAGTCACGATTCGGAGCCAGAGTTGAGTGAACATTCAGATGAACAACAACAACAACAACAAGAGGAGGAAGTTGAAAGTGTAGATGGATCATCGGAAAATGGAGACGAAGAAGAAGGTCATGATGGTGCTGAGGGATCCGACTCGGAAGAGACAGAGTCTGATTCTTCTGATTCCGATGATGCACCATCGCAGGTTCACCCGAGGAGAACGACGAAGGTAACCTTACATGAGTCGTCCTCAAAGAGAAAGCGACAAGCTTCAAGCAACGAATATGAGACAGATTCTGACTCTGACGCTGCTATACAGAGACAGAGGCGTGAAAGTGGAAACAAGAACAGAGTGGATAGGCAGCAACTTGCTATTCCCAGTGAGGTGGAGGTTACTACTCTGCAGCAAGTACAAGTTCCAGCTGCAAGTACTGATTCAGCCTCTACCCCACCTTCACAGCAATTATACCAAAGACAGAGGAGGAGGCCACAGGTACAACCTGAGGTGGCAGTCACTTCAATCACAGAGGAGGTTCCTGTGATAGTCCCTCCCTGTCACATATGTCCATGTGGCGGTGATTACTCCAATTCTCACGGAGTCAGTCACCTTCACCCCTTCCATAACACCTACAACCGTCATCACATCCTCAATCCCAACAACCACCATTGAACCGATAAGTCAACCTTCAACTACGAAGAATTTACTCAAGGGTTTGACTTCGATACTATCTTCTCCTCCCCAATTCACAATGCTGAAGCATCTACCTCCAGACATCCTGATCCTAATGAAGAAAGGATAGTAATTCTGGAAACCCAAGTTGCTGGTCTGTTGGAAACTATTCAGAAGTCAAAGGAGGAATCTGATGCTCAACAAGCACAAATTAATTCATTGGTGGACGAAGTTAGAATTCTACGAAGCCAGAGAACGGGGACAGACGAGAGACTGAAGAACATAATGGCCCAGAACGAGCTGCTGACCAAGACAAACAACTTAATTCTGGTACACAGGTCGTCTCTTGAGCTTCGATTTGATATGCAGAAGAAAGAGCATGAGCTGATGGTCAAACTAATTTCTGATCTGACGAAGAAGCTTGATGCTCAGGGGGAGAAAGATAAGGAGAAGGCGAAAGAAAAGACAACTACAGATGAGGCTTGTCATCCTGTGGATTTGACAAAGGATGACGACAAAGAAAAGGATCCTGAAGTCGGTCCTAGTGGGAGTGAGCACCAAGCTTTGGCAATCGTGCCCATTTATGCTATTCCAATGGCTGAGGGGGAGTCTACTCATCAAGAGGGTGGAAATACTTCTGGTGGTGGTGCTGACAAAGGAAAGTCAGCGGCTGATGTGCTTAAGGATCTATCTGACGATGAGATCTTATACTTAGAGCCTGACTATTCCAAGGAAGCACAGATCGATGCTCTCTACAACCTAGAAGAAGGAGAGATCGACTCTGGTGATGATTGGGATGAAGATGATGAGGATGTAGTGATAGATGTTCCCAAGGGTGACGGGGAAGGAGAGTATGAGTTAGAAGATGGAGAGATCTTTGAAGTTCCATCCTTCGAAGCTCAGCTCGACACAAGTTCAGTTGAGCATGCTAGTAATGTTGAAGCCTCAACTGAAGCCTCCCAGTTGACCCTACACCTGTGGATACGGAGGCACCGAAAGAAAAAGATACGCCTTCTACTTCATCTAAGGGTCTAGCTCATGTTTGGCAGAAAACATCTATCATAGACAAACAAGGGGCAACAAGGATGATCTTGGCTTTAAGGTTCGAGGAGGATAAGAAGTTGTTCACAATCAAAAGTTCAATACTTGAAACCAATCAGTGAAGCGTTCAACTCCTTACCCAAATACGACCTTGTGAACCTAGCAAACCGAGAGCTGCTGGGTCATTCTAATCACGCAGTGGCGATGGGTTTGTGGCAGGTTCTACAGCAGGAAGCAAGATCTGGGAAGTTTGAAATGTTCAAGCCTTAAGTGCCCAAAAGAGTCAAGGATAAGAAAGCTAGACATCCTGCGACTAAGAAGTACTTGAAGAAATTGGTATACAAGCCAGTGCTATGTGAAACCAAGATTCCCCTGAGCAAGTTATATCAGGATATCCTCGGTGACATGTGGTACTGGTATGTAGATCCAAAAATGGGTGAGGCTGTGGTGATAGGAAAGGTACGGTCAGAAAGTGGATGCTTAGTGCCGAGGGAACTAATCAGAGTATTTGATAAAGTCTGCTTCATTAACTTCTCTGTGAAAGATCTGGAGGCATTATCAGACAGGTATTGCATGCATACGGACGAATGGACGAAATTCCTTGCTTCTAAATATGACAAGGTGATCAAGTTCTGCCTTGACTATAAGAAGAAGATGGAAGCTAAAGATGCACAGCTGTGAAAACTGAAGACCGAAGACTGAAGACTAAAGATCGAAGATGATCCAGAGCTGTTGTCAAGGGGGAGTTTGTTGAAGCACGTTCCTGTGACAAACACTCTGGATAGATCGAGTCTTAGTTTTGTACTTTCATGTATGTATTTGTCTTTGTTTGTAAGTGTTTGTATGTATTAGTTATCGAGTTGTATTTACTTTTACATATTGCTTGTTTCAAATTTCTCTAAGTGTTTTGCGCACTTGTATGTGCGCATGAATTAGTTCCTGCGCACTTAGCAAGTACGCAAGAATACCTTTGCGTACTTGCTAAGTACGCATGAGCAAATTGCCCTGCGCACTTGCTATGTGCGCAGGCATCATGTCGTGTATAAATAGGAATGGTTGACAATAGATAAGTACGCATTCATAGTAGCAAATACGCAGAATTTGTAATCTCAGTATTTATCTCTGTAAGCTTCAAGTGTTTATAATAGACGAACGTTTAAAGTGATCATCTTGTCGGTATACTTTATGTTGTAAGACTCTCCACCTAGTCACGGGTATTCCGCACCCGGTCCGACTAGTAGACCCACTTGCATGTGACGATCCGCCACACCCGAGGGACCTACATTTATATTGATTCCATTGAAGATTATCCAGATAATAGTTGGATCCTCCTACCTGAATCTATTAATTCTCATTCTAAAGCCAATTCATTAGAATCTGTTGATTCTGAATCATCTTGATTCATATATCCTTTGGGATCTGCTATTCTATACTTATGCTAATAGAGATAATTTCATCTTGGAGATTGATCTAATCTTGCAATAAATCGTATATGCCTTGAAGATAGTGCAATTTTAAATTTTGTTGGGCATATATGTGGGGTACACGATTTTTTCATCTAAATGGTACTAACTCACATGTTGTGGTTTCAAATTGTATAATATTGGCAATTTAAGAATTCATGCTTTGTATTGGAAATTTGGTATGAATAATTGAGCATTTTATGACTTGATCTTGTTTACATTGGAATTTATCGCGTATCATTTCAAGTAATATTCAACTTGATTGAATAGTTTGAAAAGAAAAATATATGAGTTGCATAAGAATGAGTTTGTTTGTTTCATATCATCTTTAAAGGAATAAGTGCATTTATTTCACATGAATATCATCATTAAGTGCGTATCATAGTTTACCCACAGTTTGTGATAGAATGTGTGATGAATTGCTCTTATACTGATATAATCTTCTTACTCATGATGGTTAACCAAAAATATGTCTTTCAGTTTGTTCAGATAAAAACCAAAAATATGTGTTTCATTTTGTTCAGATAAAAACCAAAAATATGTGTTTCAGTTTGTTCAGATAAAAAACCAAAAATATTTTATTCCGTTTGTACAGATAAAATCCAAAAAGATTTTGTTTCCGTCTTACATGAAAATTCTATCTTTTATTTTCTTTAAAATTATTCAGGATTGGATCGGATATATGCTACAGATGGAAGATCACAAGAATGTGACATGTTGACGGTTGAGGTTTGTTTAAATTCCAAAATTGTTCTAGGCAAAGGTTTGAAGTGAACTTAATATGTTCGCCTGAAACTTGTTAAGCGAACTTAACAAGTTGGCCTAACTATGCGAACTTAATTGAGAGAATAAGTATCTTTTTAGGAGAACATATTTCATTACCATTCATCTTCACAGTAATAGCGAACTTGATTTATTCAAATTCTGGTGTGTTTGGATTGAACTTTTTCGTGATAAACTCTTATTAGGTTTTGATTTGCGATTGTTTCTAAGGAAATTTCATTGAGTTTTATCCGTTAAATCATCCAGAATTTGACTTTTATACCTATATTCATCATGACGTGACTGTTCATTCGGTTTCTGGTCAAATAGGTTTAAATCAGTGTTTCAAAATTGAAATTGATGGTCTATACTGCTTCGTTGTTGTGTGTCATTGCTTGTGGTGTGTTTGTTTTGCATAAATTAGTCGATTTGAACAAGTTGGAATTCTGTGATGAATACGTATCGACAGGTGAACTTGTTCAGGTGAACTTATTATGTTCGCCTCTTGCAACACTAAGCGAACTTATTAAGTTCGCCTAAGGGTTCAGTGATGTTTGGACTTGTGATTTTTTATGTAAATTTATTTTTTGTGTGTTTGATTTTTTGTTGTTTGTTTCTATGTTTGTGTGTGTATATCATGTGTTTATCCTATGTGCGTTTGTTATATTACTAATGTTTGTTCTATGTCCAATACATTTACAGATGGCTCGCCGAGTTGAGTACAAACATAATCAAGTGGCTTTGTTAGATCCGCATATGTCCGAGGCCGCAAATTTTCAAGGAATCATTAACTTCCTGAATCATTCACGATTACATGTGGCTTTATCAGCAGATCCATACATAAGTCTGCCATATATCCAACAATTCTGGGATACAGTACATCAAGACACTGTTGTTGCACCTCATGTGATTCGAGCTACAGTTAACAATACAGAGGTGGCAATATCATTTGATACTATTCGGGCTGCTTTAGCATTGGGAGGTGCAAACGATGATCCTATTTCTTATCCTGGAACACTGATCATGGGATGTTTTCAGAGGATGGGATACCAAGGCAAACCTAATGATACTCAATCCAGGAAAGGTGGTTTGGTTGGTGAATGGAGGTAATTTATGCACGTCATCATCCAGTGCTTATCTCAACAAAAGGCTGGCACTGATGGACTGAAGAGTGCTCTACAAGCTGGAATGGTTGCATTGACCCTGAATAAACGGTTTAACTTTGCTTTGTATATATACCGTGAGTTGGTCATGCAAATCAATCCTCTTGAAGTTCAAGGGTTTCTTATGTACCCTAGGTTCTTACAAATGATTATGAACCATCTTATTCAAACTTTAGCGCAGCATCCACTACGTTTGACCTTGACTCCTTTGTCCAAAAGAATCTTTACTGATTGTACCAAGGTTAAACAACAGAATGTAGCTTTGATTCTAGTTCCGACTCCTCTGTTTGGTCACATAATCAATCCTGATTATGTGAAGCCTCCTAATGATAATTGGTTTCATCCTGAGGAGTTAGTTCAAGGACAGGATCAGAATCAAGCTCAACAACAACAACAATAACAAGCTCAAGCACAAGCACAAGAACAAGTTCCTATTCAACAATAACAAGTTTAAATTCTAGTAAATATTACTGTTAATGAACCAGTTCAAGTTGAAGACGTTGCAAATGAAGATGAACGAGACTTCGGTATTAATATGGATGATTTTAATGATGATGCTATGAACTCACCCATTCATTAAGCTGAAGGGAATGTGGTGGATACAAGTTCTAGTGATATAATACTTCCTGATTCTGAAGCTACTGACTCGGATTCGTCTAGAGATTTTTTGCTCAGATCACTATGAGAGGCTGGCTAATTTGCCATTGGTAAATATAGGGAAACGTGTTAAATCTAAAGCCAGAAAGCCGAGGTGTAAGTCTGTTTGGGATCCTCCTTCCGGTTCAGTACTTGGTAAGAGAACATTGATTGATGAGAGTTCTGACTCTGATAGAGATGTTACTCAGTTCCAAAAGCACAGAAGCTTATGTCGGCTTCAATTGCTGCTGCTTACTCATCTCAAGGTGTTGAGGATGCTACCTTTGTTGAATCCTTACTAATTACACCTCCTTCATCCAAACGTCCGTCTTCCATGATTACTCCTATTCCTAAAGCTACTACATCATCTGCTGTTGGTACTTCACAGCCTGCTGATTCTGAGAGGATTACGTACCTTGAATCACAAGTGCTTGCATTGCAGAATCTGGTAGATGTTCTTGTGACTATTGATGTTCAGAGGCAGTTGGTCCTTCAGACTCAAGCAAAACAGATTTATGACATGAGGTTATTGGTATCCAAACTTGTTGAGCATCTTGACGTTCAGGGGGGTTAGGATCCATGATACTTGCCATACTGAGACAATTCAAAGAAAGGATTGTGATGACAATGATCCTAGTGGCAATATTAAGGGTGATCGTCAATACGATGATGTGAATCCAATATCAAGAGTTTAGGGGGAGTCATCTACATCATGCAATATTGAAGGATCCAAGAAGGATTCTGAAGTGAATGAAGAGATTCTGTTACTCGAATTCTTTCAAACTGATTCTGATGCTGAAGAAGAAGCTGAGAAGTTAGAGTGTCTAGATGATATTGACGAACTATTTAATGATGTTGAAGATGATATGACTGATAATGAGGTTGAAGAAGGAGAAATTGTGGAGATTGAAATAGAGAAGAGTAAAGTTGAAGTTACTTATGATGGTTGTGACGGTATGAATGTCCCTTATAACTTCATCCATGATGATGTTATTCCTGAATTTTCATATGAAGGAGTGACAAATTCTATGGACTCTGTTGAAATCATTACAAAGCCTGATGATACTGCTCAATCCAAAATGGATACTGAAGCTGATACTACTCGTTCTATGTCTCCTAAGACTACCGAAGAACCTGTGATGTACAGAAATACAGGTATGACTAGAGAACATTGGAAGGAAGTAGTTAACAGCTGGAAGAAAGTGTTGACTAAGACTCCTATACAACCAGCTCAAAAGGAAAGATATGTAAATAAAGAGTGTTGTGTTGGAAGAATCATTAGTTGGTTCTATGACGAAGAAATTAAATTGTTTGCTAAACTGATTAGTAAAGAAGGTGGATCGGGTAAGTATGAAAAGCTGAAACCACAGAAGGGAAAGAGAGTGAAGCTTGTTGATCAGAATACTGGTGTAGTTACTTGGAAATATAAGTTCAAGTCAGTAAGAGCTTTGAAAAAGATTCCATTGAAGAAAATACCACAAGATTTTCTAGGAAATATGAAATGGTGGTATGTGGATGTAAATACTGGTGAAGCCAGAGTGGAAGATAAAGATAATAAGATCATTGTGAGATTCTATGATGCATTGAATCTTACTAATTTTTCAAAAAAAGATCATAGAATTCTAAGGAAAAATGAGATCATGTTTACTGATGAATGGAGAGAACAAGGATTGCAGTATAAACGGGTGTTGGAGATATGTCATAGATATGGAGTATGCAGGCAGCAGACTACCAGATAATTGGAAGAGCTCATCATAGAGACTGAAGACTGAAGATTGTTGAAGCACTTTTGTGTGACAAACACTCTTGATGGAGTCTTGTTTATTGTATTTCATTGTATGTATTTGTCTTTGTTTGTAAGTATCTGTATGTATTAGTTATCGAGATGTATTTACTAATGCATGTTGATAGTTGCTGAAATCTCTAAGTGTTTTGCGTACTTGTATGTGCACAGGAATTAGTTCCTGCGTATTTAGCATGTATGCAAGGAAGTTGTTCCAATTTATTGATTGGCATTAACCCTAGATCGTTGCCCCTGAGAAATTAATCAATACTTTCTACTCGAGCTCCATCATGAACTATTTACATTACAACCCAATAAAAAAAGAAGAAGGGTTCTAGTAGAATAGAAAAACGACGTCGAGCCAAGAGCACCTTCATTCCTATATAAAATGGTGGATGTAAGAATAAGAATCTACACCGGATCGTGTCCTTCAAGTCGCACGTTGCTTTCTACCACATCATTTTAAACGAAGTTTTACCATAACATTCCTCTAATTTGGAACCAGTATGGAATTGATTCAATTATGGAATCATGAATAGTCATTGGTTCAGTCGGTACAGAGACATAGTCAAGTACGCATGAGCAATTTGCCCTGCGCACTTGCTAAGTGCGCAGAGATCAGGTCGTGTATAAATAGGATAGGTTGATAGTAGACAAGTACGCAGTCATATACACAGACATTGTATACTCATTATATCTCTCTGTAACCTTCAAGTGTTTATAATAGACGAAAGTTTAAAGTGATTCTCTTGTCGATTTACTTTGTGTTGTAAGACTCTCCACCTAGTCACGGGTATTCCACACCCGGTCCGACTCAGGAACACACTTGCGTGTGACGATCCGCCACACCCGAGGGACCTACAGGTGGTATCAGAGCTTTGCTCTTGATTTCGAGTGTTGTGAGTGTATTTGGAGAGTTTTCTACAGAGATTTTACAAGCAAAAGTGGGTATTTCTGTTGATTTTTGTGATAAAATAGGGGTAGCTCTTGAGCACTATTTTAGAAGCAAAAATCACTCAAAAACCGACTTTTGTTGTGTATTTGAGTGTTTTGAGCAACAAAGGTTGGTTAGAAACAAGTTTCTGACCCTTTGGCTCATTTTGTTTATTCATCTATCCGATTTTTGCCATCTCTGGTGAGATTCTAGTGACCGGAATAGCTTGGTGAGAGTTGGTGAAAAGGTTATCTGCGTACTTACCTTATCTGGCAAAAAATTCAGTCTTGCTGCGTACTTATCAAGTACGTAAGACTAATCTTTCTACGTACTTAAGTTAACTCATGCGTACTTATCTTCTACTCCTGCGTACTTATCAAGTACGCAAGAGCAAATCATAAGTGCGCAAGACCATTTCTCTAAGTGCGCAAGGCCAATATCAAGTGCACAAGTGTCTTTGACCTTTCTGAAATTTGACTAAGTGTTCACCATGTCGAATCTTCAGAACCTCGGTAACCTTCTGAACTATGACAACGAGATCGGAACACCTCAGAAACCGCCAAAGTTTCTTAATGTAAATGATTATTCTAACTAGAAAGCACGCTTTGAGCATTACATTTCTTACATCGATTCTTCATTATGGATACCAATTCTAGAGGGATATAAGCATCCCACACACATTTACCTTGATGAAGTAATGCCCAAGCCTATCTCTAAACTCGATGAAGAGGAAAAGAAAGTTTATGATCGAGAGAAGAAGTCTCACGGTTCTATCATTATGTCCATGACTAGGGAGTTATTCCACAGTTTCAGAGGATATGATAACTCCAAGGATCTTTGGAAGGCGTTACAGAAAAGATTCGAGGGCAATAGTGACATCAAGAAAAGTAAACGGGATCTCCTCAGGAAGCAGTATGAGTACTTCAGATTTCTGGAGAACGAATCTATAGACAAGCTCATCTCTAGATTCTATCATCTGCAGACCGAGTTGAAAGGTTTTGAGCTAAAGTATCCTGATGAAGAATTAGTTGAAAAGTTTCTGGATGCTTTGCCTCCCAAGTTTGAGATGTATACAACCCTGATGAGAGAGAATTGTAAGTTCTATGAGATGACAATTGATGAGGCAATTGGAAAGGTTCAAGCTCATAAAATGAACCTAAAAAGAAAGGAGAGCTCAGGAAGACCTCAAATACAAGACCCTTCAATGTATCATGGGATGTCTTCTACAACCAAGTCATCGGGCTCTGGAATTGCCCTTTTCTCTGGAAACTCTCATGAGAAAGAAACTGTAAAGGCTTGTGGTGGTCATGCTTGCTATGCAGCATCTGGTTCTGGTTCTGGATCTCATCACCAGAATCCCTCAAGAAATCCTTCACCCATATCTTTAGCTAACCAATCAGCGATTGTCACACCCCAACCGATGAAGCATAACATGGTCCTTTCGACTCAAAGCATCGGCTACAACATTCGCTTTGCCGGGATGGTAACGAATCTCGCAGTCGTAGTCGTTAAGGAGTTCGACCCAACGTCGTTGCCTCATATTGAGTTCTTTTTGGTTAAAAATATGTTGAAGACTTTTTTGGTCGGTGAATACCACACATTTCGTGCCATATAGGTAATGTCTCCAAATCTTTAACGCGAATACGACCGCACCCAACTCGAGATCGTGCGTCGTATAATTCTTCTCATGAACTTTGAGTTGCCTTGATGCATAAGCGATTACTTTGCCTCGTTGCATGAGAACACAACCAAGACCTTGGTTAGAAGCATCACAATAGACAACTAAATCATCGATTCCATCGGGGAGAGTCAATATAGGAGCATTGCACAACTTTTGCTTGAGGGTTTGGAAAGCTTCTTCTTGTTTCGGTCCCCATTCATAAGCTTTACCCTTGTGAGTCAAAGCGATAAGAGGGACAGCAATCTTTGAGAAGTTTGAGATGAAACGACAATAATAACCCGCAAGACCAAGAAATGAACGAACTTCGGTAGGAGTCTTCGGGGCATTCCAATTCTTAACCGTTTCAGTCTTAGCAGGATCAACATGAATACCCTTGTCGTTGACGTTGTGACCAAGAAATTGAACTTCTTTTAGCCAAAATTCGCATTTGGAGAATTTGGCATATAGTTGTTCTTTTCTGAAGAGATCCAAAACCAGTCTAATATGTTTTTCATGGTCGGCTTTAGTCTTGGAATAGATTAAGATATCATCAATGAAAACGATCACGAATTTATCAAGGTACGGTTTGCACACACGATTAATGAGATCCATGAAAACTGCGGGTGCATTGGTTAACCCGAAAGGCATAACCATGAACTCGTAATGACCATACCTTGTTCGAAAAGCAGTCTTGGGAATGTCATCTTCTTGAACACGGAGTTGATGATAACCGGATCGAAGATCAATCTTTGAGAAACAAGTAGAACCTTGAAGTTGATCAAAGAGATCATCGATTCTAGGCAAAGGATAACAGTTCTTGATAGTAAGCTTGTTGAGTTCGCGGTAGTCAATACACATGCGAAATGATCCATCCTTCTTCTTAACAAATAATACGGGTGCACCCCACGGTGAATGACTCGGAAGGTGCAAGACAATAAGGAGCTCTAGCAACGGGGTTAGCTCCAGGTATAAGGTCAATACGGTACTCTACTTGACGAACGGGAGGAAGACCGGATAAATCCTTAGGAAAAACTTCAGGAAAATCTCGAATAATGGGAATGTCTTGGATACTCTTCTCCTTGACATCCTTTTGAACAATGTGAGCTAAGAAAGCAATGTGCTTCTTTCGTAAGTACTTTTGAGCGGTAGTACACGACATCAACTTAAGTCCCTTGCAAGGCTTTTCGCCAAAAATCCTTAAGGTTTCTCCCGATGGTAGCGGAATTCGGATACACTTTTCAAAGCAATTGACTTCGGCATGATGATTTGATAGCCAATCCATACCTATGATAATATCAAAGCTTCCTAGTGGCATTGGAACAAGGTTGATTGGGAATGAATGGTCATTTAGTTCTAAGGAGCAATCATAAATAATGGAGTCAATTGTAAGGGAGTCACCATTCGCTATTTCAACGGTGAAGGTTTTCTCTAATTAGGATCGTGTCTTTGCAAGTAAAGGCTCAAAATTAAGTGACACAAAACTTTTATCGGCAACCGTATCGAACAAAATGGAGGCATATTGACTATTAACGAGGAACATACCATTAACCACGTCGTTGTTGGCTTGAGCTTCGTTGGCGTTTATGTTAAACGCACGCCCACGAGCTCCACCTTGTCTAGCATTTGCAAGTCTTGGACGTTGATCACGAAAATGGTTCGGGTCACCACACTCATAGCAAGCACGCCCATTAGCAATGGCGGGAGCACCTTGATTAGCTACTTGAGGTACGGTTCGGTTTGGAGGGTTGACTTGGCCGGCAAGAGCTTTGGCCCTACAAACATTGATAGTATGACCATATCTCCCACAATGAGTACAAAGGCGACATGGGATAGTTTGAGGATGATGATAATTGCAGGTGGCACAAAGAGGGTAGATCCCAACATATGGCTTTTTAGCCGGCGCTTGAACCATAGGTGCAGCTTGGTTGACGGGAACAGCAGGAGTAACCACAGCAAAATTTCTAACCTTCCTCTTTCTATTATTGCGAGAGGGCTTGGTTATGGCTTCTTTGTTGTGGGTAGGAGGGGTTACGGTTTCAGAAACTTTCTTAGAACCCTTTTTGGTAAGAGTTCCAGCTTTCACATGATTATCAGTTAAGGTAGCGGATAGACGAATAGCATCCTCCAGAGTAGCAGGATTTCTACCCAAGACAGTATCTTGGATTTGTCTTGGTAGCCCACCAATTTACTTTTCGATACAACGGGACAAAGGAGTGACCATGTGGGGCACGAGAAGACTCAACTCATGGAACCGAGTTGTATATGCTAAGCTTTCCCCACTATCTTGAGCAAGATCCCAAAATTCAGCTTCTAACTTTTTCACTTCATTTCGAGGGCAGAACTCCTCGGTCATAAGCCTTTTGACCTCATCCCAAGGTAAGGCCATAGCTACATCAACACCCCTATTCCTTTTCTCCCCATTCCACCATGTAAGTGCCCGTTTTTGTAGGACACTTGTAGCATGACGAACACGGAGGTTGTCGGGACAGTCACTATTGAGAAAGGTATTCTCAATGCTTTCAAACCATTGAAGGAGTCCAGTAGCTCCTTCGGTTCCATAAAACTTTAGGGGATTGCATGAGTTGAAGTGCTTGAAGGTGCATTGAGATGGATTGTTACCACCATTTCCACCATTATTACCACTATTGCTTCAATTTCCACCATTCTTGCCATTGGTGGCACCATTGGCTTGGGTGAGTTGTGTCACCAATTGAGTAAGAATAGCAGCAATGTCGGTGTTGGCGTTGGTTGTGGGAGCACGACGAGGAGGCATTCTACAGATTTTCACAAGACAATAAAGATTGTAAGAATTTATGAGATTTGATAGGGTTTCATAGAGTGAGATAACAAAAATAAAAATAGATATTCTTAGTTTGGATTGTACTCAAAAGTGACAAAATCGCTTGAATACCATGGCACATTAAGGTTAATTAAACTTATAAAATTTTCAAGAAGACGTGCTTTAGCCTATAAGTAAACACTCATCTCGGGAATTCCCAGGAAAGCATACGGGTCCCTCGGTTGATTGGGATTTATGCGAAATGCTTTCCTAGACAGAAACCCCAAAATACAGGTGTCACCCTTCCAGATTGCACGTGTCCTCAAATAATTTAACAAGTTTAAAAACCTTAACGAAGAAATAAAAATTTTAAAGATTTTTGCTTCAAGAATTTTCCACATGCTTAGAAAAGATAAAGATAGAAAGAAGATAGAATTATTATGAGGTTTTAGAATATATGAAAGGATATTATTTATTTAATTATTAAGAATATCCTAATAAGTCATGGATTTAAAACACATAAGTCATCAAAATGAAATAATAAGTAATCATACTAAGCATGTAACATATAACATGTAGCACATAGCACATAATCATGAAGCATAGCATAAGTGGTTGTCCTAAAGTTATAGTCTAGGTCAAGGTGTCTAATAACCTAATTCCCTATAACCAAGGCTCTGATACCAATCTGTCACACCCCGACCGATGGCGGAATCATCGGGGCAGGACATGTAGACTGTTCATAGCACATGGTTGACTAAATTGAAATATATTATAGTCAAATTTCCATTTCAAATAATCCAAGTAATAAACCAAATTCAAACAAAGAAACATAAAACAACTCATAGAATTCTTGATTTAAATTGCTAAGTCCAAATCCTATATTGAGCACGTCTTGAATCATTCTCACATATTAGGGCCTGAAACATGAATAAAATAAAGTCAACTAAAAAGTTGGTGAGTATAACACAGTTGTATATAGATAGCATATAGTTGAAAAAAAATCCTTTACACAACATGTTAAAATAAGGCATTTATGGGGAGCAGCTATACGCACGAGTTAACCTAGATAATAATGTATATTGAATCAAATATGTGCACAAAGTTTAAGTCTAAAAATGAAGGTTGAATTTGTGTATAAAACTATTGATTTGTATTTAAAAGTATTGAATAACATATATAAACTTTTGAAGTAAATATTTTTGAAACATTTTGATTAAGGTTGGGAATTGAATAGTAAAATAGAATATTTATAAAATCATTGATTATGAAAATAAAGTATGTGTTAAATGTAATTTAATAAATAAATAAATGTTTTTATTTAAAATGTTGAATAAATAAATAATCTTTATTTATTTATTTATAAAGTATGTAACTTACAAATAAAATGTTTTAAATGAAAAGTTTAATAACAATTTTAATTTTATAAACTTTTAATTAAATGATTTTCCATTTATTCCAAGATTAATTATTTGATCTTTTCAAATACCTTTTTATAAAACTAACTATTCTTATTTAAAAACTTAATCTAGAATTTTTACAGATTAAAATAAAACAACAATAATTCTGATCAAAGATTCTGACCTAGACAGGACCGTGCCTGGGAAGGACACGACCACGCTCGAACCACGGGCGCGACCGCGCTAGTCGGGACGCGACCGGGTTTGATCAAACAGAGGCCAACTTGGACAATTCCCGAGGCACGACCGTGCCTTAGCTCGGCACGGTCGTGTCTATGATTCTTAGACACAACAGAGATTAGCCCAGAGGGCATGACTAGGTCTGGACAGGAGGACACGACCGCGCTGCTATTCGGCACGACCGCGTTTCATGAGGCACGGCCGCGCTGGATGATTAGCGCGACCGTGTCTCTTCCAAAACAGACACGAATTGGATAGATCTTGTATTTTAAATGATGGAATTGATAGGGCTTTTGATTACTGAGTTATTACGAGTCTTTTCATATAATTTAATTGCATGTAAATCGTGTTTAAGTATGGATTCGATTAAATCATTTTTATTAAAATGAGAAATCCGGTTCAGGATGATTTCTATGATGGAAGCCCTAATTAACAGAGGGCTTTTGTTATGAGGACTAAATTGACTGAGAAAAAGGTGATAATTACCTTGGAGAGTATCGGATTGATAGAAAGCGGTAGAAGAAAGTTCCGGCTTCTGGCGATTACGGCTTCCGGCGACTTCTACTGCGATTCCGTCTGCTTCAACGTCTTCGGTCGTTCCAGAGAGGGTTGAATATCGTATGGTGATGGATTTCTCGAGAGTATTCGGATCGATTTTGAGGATTCGAGGCTTGGGAGGAACTTGACGGTTTCTTGAAAGGAAAACGTAATTGGATTGATAAAACTCGTAATGGACTGAGATATTTTTCTTTGTCAAAGAAAATAAAACGTAATCGGTTTCGAATTTCAAATGATCGAGCGTTTTGAAACTGCATTTACGTTTCGACTGTTACGCAGGCGCGACCGTGCCCAAGAGAGGCGCGACCGTGCTTAGGCACCGGGCGCGATCGTTCCAGGACCAGTCGCGCGATCGTGCCGAGGCACTTGGCGCGACCGTGCCAGGACGAAGCACGACCGTGCTAATTAGGGTTTCTTGATAAATTTTCAACTTTAGTCCTTGACTTTTCAGGTTTGATAAGTTTGAATTAAATAGTTTCTTGTATAGTGTTTAAATGTATATAATTGCGTAAAACTTGCGAATTTGTATCGAATCATTGCGTTTAGTTTACGGTAAGAAAAATAATAAGACAGTGCACGAGTATTGAATTAGAAATTGCATTACATTGAATTGAAATATGAATACTAAAAATCAGAAATGTTACAGCGATAGCCAAGATAGCTGAAGATCATGTGGCTTTATTCTCTTCATGCATGCTTGCCTATGAGAACTTCATTGGTGGAAAGCTAACGGATCCTGAAACAATAGAAGAAGACTTCAATCAGGTGGATCCAGATGAAATGGAGGACATGGATATTCAGTGGAATATGGCTATGAAATTGAGGAGAGCCAAGCGTTTTCTGAACAGAACAAGAAGAAAGTTCATTGGCGGGCACTCTAATGCCAAGGCTGGTTTTGACAAATCCAAGGCCAAGTGCTACAAGTGTCTGAACTATGGACACTTTGCTCGTGAATGAAAAAAAGACAGAGCACCGGCTTAGGGTTTCACCAGACCTAGCCAAGGAAACAGCCATGGCTACAACAACTCAAACAACCACAATCAAAGCCACGGTGGATCGTCCAATGCATTGGTAGCTCAACATGATGAAAGGTTTGATTGGGGTGTTCATCTGGAGGAGGCCATTATTGCACAAACTCAGGTTGGTCTCATGGCTGAGATTATGGAGATGATGGAAGCTGAGGAACGAGAAGCTTCTGTGGCTGACCGAGAAGAGTCTACAACTGTTGTTGCCCTCATGGCTATCGGAGAGGCATCAGATTCATCGAATGAGGTAGATTCTAATCCTTTTACTGTCATTTCTTGTTCCAAATGTCTAGGCTTAAAAATTGAAAACTCTATGCTTCAAGACAAAGTCGAACCCCTTCGTATTGCATCTTTAAGCTACAAAGAAAATGAAAAACGATTTAAAGATTCAATTGAAATGTTGAAGAAAGAAAAACGTGATTATTCACTTAAAATGAGCGATCAACGGTTTCACTTGGATATTGCATACAAGGGGTTAGAGAGAAGGAACAACGAGATCAACAAGCTGCAAAATGAGATCTTGCAATTGAAATGTACTAATGAGAAGTTGAAAAATTCTCTTTTTATGGTGGAACACTACGAATCTGTAGTGAGACAAATGAATGGCTTAGGGCTGGGTACTAATGCCATTCCTCCACCAGTTGGCAGGAAATTTGTCAATGGCTTTGTAGACATTGATCTAACTTGCCTTGATGAGTCCTCATGTAAGGATGATTCCTCTAACAAGGATGATTCCTCAAGTAAGGCCAACTCCGCAACTAATGAGGAGTTCTTTACAGCTTCTGATGATGGGTCGGTTAACACCTGCCCTGAAGGAGTAGTATCTGAGGAGTTGTTATCTGAACAGAAAGTCAAGAAAAAAATTAACACTAATAGTGACAATTGTATTTTAACTGAACCCGATATCATTGAATCAAATGATAAATTAAAGGTAATGCTTTATGGGGGTATAAAAATCCTAATCAAGTTAAGAAAGAAGCATTTTCAGCTCACTATGGGCTTAGTTATAAAGAAAATTTGCAAAAATACTATACTCCCAAAAACCAATCTATATCAGGTCAAACTCCTGTTCACAAACCAACTCCTCCTGCTCATAATGCTGAGTCATCTAATGCCAGATCTAATGAGCCTTATAGGAGGACTTACACAGACAAGAGGACTTGCTTTCACTGTGGTTTGGTAGGTCACATCTTTGTGAACTACCCTTCTAAGAACCAAGAGAAATGGCCTATTGTTTCACAACCGGCTGTCATCCCTAAGTCACCACCAGTGAAACATCCCAAAAGTAAAAAAGCAAATGTGGTGAAACTACCAGTAAAACAAATGGTAAAGCCAAAGATAATCTCTGTGGCTAAACAATCTGTTTCAAGAAAGGGAAAGCAACCTGCTATACCTTGTGTATCTACCTCTGGTAGTACACTTACTGGTGAGAAATATGTGGTGAAACTCTCTAAGACACAGAGGAGGAGAAGGAATAAGAGGTTGAGAAAGCTAGAACAGCTGACTGGAGTTTAATTAGGTGAAGCTTCCATTAGTTCACCGGCTGTTGTTGAACCTAAGTCTACTGTTTTAGTTAAGAAACAGAAGAGATCCTGGATTGCCAAATCTAAAAGTTCTCAATCTCCTTGTCCTAATTCTTCTAAAGATTCATCCATTTTGAACAGTGACGACTGTGAGTTAAAAGAGGTTGTTTATTTTGAAAAAGACGGACGACCCAAGAAATCTAACTAATTCTTTCTGTGACTCGTGCAGGGACATCCGAAGGGTACTATCTCTAACCGTTGGTATGTAGATAGTGGATGCTCCCAGCACATGACAGGAAACATGGCCTTGCTTCAAGACGTGAAACCATTCAGAGGCGGCTATGTGGCCTTTGCTGGAGAGAAAGGCGGCAATATCACGTGTCAAGGCGTGGTGTCAAATGGTTGTGTCAGATTTGACAATGTCAACTTTTGCGAGTAGCTGAAGAATAACTTGTTGAGTGTCTCCCAAATCTGCGACAAGGAGTACTTACTGATGTTTGACAATAATGAATGCGTGATTCTCAAACCTGGTTTTGAAGTTCCTGAAATCTGGATTCTGATGAGAGCGTCAAAGACAAACGACACCTATCAGATCGATATGAGCGTGGAAACAACCACCTCATCAGTTGCTACATGTTTGCTTACCAAAGCGACAGAACTTGAGTATATCTTGTGGCATAGGAAACTAGGACATATTTCTTATCGTAAAATGAATCAACTGGTCCGAAACAGTTTGGTAACAGGTGTTCCTAAGCTGAGATTTACCGTTGCAGATGATTGTATGCCTTGTAAAAAGGGCAAACAGCAACGAAAGTCTCACAAGCCCAAGCTCCAAAACTCCATCGATACCCCTTTGGAGCTATTACATATGGATCTGTTTGGCCCCATAAGTATCAGGAGTATTGGAGGTAAGTCATTATGTCTAGTTGTAACTGACGATTTCTCACGTTTTTCTTGGGTGCATTTTTTAGGTACGAATGACGAAACTGCTGATATTCTTCAATATCTGATCCTGAGCTTGGAATCTTTTGCAAGTTGAAGGTTAGAAGAATAAGGAGTGACAACGGAACTGAATTCAAGAATAACTTGATGGAACTTTTCTGTCTCAAGAAGGGGATCCGTCACTAATTTAGTGCCCCGTACACACCTAAGCAGAATGGGTTTACAGAACGGAAGAACAGAACCTTGATCGAGACTGCAAGGACGATGTTGTCGGATGCAAAGCTTCCTGTCACTTTCTGGGCAGAAGCAGTTAATACAGCTTGTCACGTTTTGAACAGAGTTCTGGTTGTGAAGAGGCACAACAAGACTTGTTATGAGTTGATCAACAATCGACTTCCCAATCTTGATTACCTAGTTCCTTTTGGTAGTCCCTGTTCCTTGTTGCTACAGTACAAAGACCGCAAGTCTAAGTTTCATGCAAAAGCGGTGGAAGGCATCTTCTTAGGATACGTTGCCAACTCACCTTGCAAGAGAGTGTACAACATACGAACTCGTACTGTCGAAGAATGGTTTGAAGTGGATTGTAGTAAGCACAGCATTCCACCAGAAACAACTGGGCCAGCTTGGGGTTTTGATTATGATGCGCTATTCAAGTCATTCAATCTTCCTGATTTGTCTGCAGTTGATGCTGCAAATGGATATGAATTATTGGGTGGTAGCGATGACTCCACTTTCTCAACTCGTGCTACTGTACCGATTGTAACTCCTGATTCCAATGCTGCATCTGCATCTGGAACTCTTAATGGTGATAACAGTGAAGATGTTCATGTTGACGGAAATGGCACTTAAGCTAATCCTAACACTAGTGTAGGAAATGAAGCTCCAGCTGATCCAATTAACATTGAATCTTCTTCTTCTGGAACACAGGATATGGGGGAGTTAAGCACAAACCTTGATTCAGAAATTCAGGAACCGAATGTACCAGAGGCGAGAGTGCATAAGAATCATCTAATTGACAACATTATTGGTGATCCTCATGCCGGTGTTCAGACTCGTCATCGAACCATTACTGAGAAAACTAGTCTCTATTCTGAGATACTTGACACTGGTGTCATGGAAACATGTCTGCATGCTGCATTCATGTCCCAGTTAGAGCCGAAGAATGTGAAAGAGGCTCTCGCTGACAACTGCTGGATTGAGGCGATGCAAGATGAATTGTCTCAATTCTAAAAGTTGCATGTGTGGGATTTAGTTGACTTGCCAACGGGCGTACAACCAATTGGCACTAGATGGGTGTTCAAATGCAAGACGGATGATCATCGTGTTATGGTGAAGAACAAAGAAAGGTTGGTTGTTCAGGGTTTTTATCAACAAGAGGGCTTGGATTACACAGAAGTATATGCCCCAGTTGCTAGACTTGAAGCCATTCGACTGTTTCTGGCTTATGCCTCATATGTTGGCTTCAAGGTCTATCAACTTGATGTGAAGAGTGCTTTCCTATATGGAAAAGTACATGAAGAGGTCTATGTCACTCAACCTCCAGGCTTTGAATATCCGCATAATATCAATAAAGTGTACAAACTCGACAAAGCACTTTATGGTCTTCATCAAGCGCCACGGGCATGGTATGAGTCATTATCTAAACATTGTAGAGTCATATATTTTGTATAAGCTGTTGTCATTTATTGTATGTTTAAACAATTTTAGACTAGTTTACTTTCTGTCATTTCATTATTGTAATTTTAGTTTTTCTGTAATTTACTGTTTGTTTTACCAAGTCTGGGCCATCGAAACTATAGTTTCGAGTGAGATTTGTTCACTCGAAACTAGTAGTTTCGATCGATAGTAGTTTCGACAGGCACTTTTTCCACTTGTAAATGTTCACTCGAAACTAGTAGTTTCGAGGAACATAGTTTCGATACTTGTGAAACTACTATAAATAGCCTAGTTAGAGAATTTCTAGGGTGAGTTGCGGCTGTAACCCTGAATTCTCTCTTTCAGATTTGTTCTTGAATCAATACAATTTGCATTCGTTTAATGCTTGTTCTTACACTTTCACATATTATTTGCATTGATTCTTAGTGTGTTTGGCTGTCTTCTTCACCAAGTCTGTCTCTAATCCTCTGTTACAACACCATACATACAGATTCCGCCTGCATGTGTGGGTAATCGATCACTTTCGTGATTTCCGACTGAAATCTGGACCTACAATTGGTATCAGAGCATTATGCTCGTGATTTCTGAGTATTATCAGGTTTTGTGATCGATTCTAGGTGTTTTGTGAAGTTTCTCGAAGTTTTTCTGCACTCGAGTTTTTGGAGCACTGTTTCATTGATTTCTGGCTTTATTTATTCGGGTTTTTCGGATCTGAAGACTGTTTTGTGTTCGAGAGGTTACTTGGAAGCTTTTCGCTGGATTGGATTCTTATTTCGTCATTATTAATTATTGAAACTTTTCTTCAATGGAGTCTGCTGAAGCTTGAAGAAGAAGGTATCGAAACTTCAGGGAGACATTTTCTGCTATCTGTTGATCATCGAAACTACTTGTCTGTACCTTTGTCTGTTGAAGGTACAATCGAAACTAGCATTTTTGTCCTGTTATATCGAAACTTACCCTGCAGATTTCCCACTCGAATCTAGTCTCACTTGAAGCTGAGAAGTTTCGAGCAAGATTTCTCACTCGAAACTAGGAGTTTCGAGCAAGCTTGGTCAATCGAAACTAGTTTCAATCGAAACTAGTCTCACTCGAAACTAGGTAGTTTCGAGCAAATTTTCTTCACTCGAAACTAAGAGTTTCGATCAGTGCTTCTCACTCGAAACTTGTTGTTTCGACCAAAACTGTTCACTCGAAACTAGCTACTGTTGAAATTTCTTTTCTAAGACTATGGCATCTTCAAGCACCAATGAGTATGCCGGAGGAAACAAACCACCTGTCTTGGTGTCTACCAGAGATTTTGATGACTGGACAAAGAAGATGAAGACTTTCTTCCAGTTTCATGACCACACTCTCTTGCAATCTATCACTGATGGTCCACATAAGCCAGTTACTACTACTGCTGATGTTCAACGTCCGAAACTTGTGTCTGAGTATGATGACAAAGATAATGCCTTAATTGCCAGAGATAACAAAGCTTATGGATCTATTGCTATGGCACTTCCTATGGATGTTTTCAACATTTTTGCTGAGTACACTACTGCCAAAGATCTTTGGGTTGCTCTATGTACAAGATATGAGGGAAGTGCTGATATCAGAGAAAGCAAGAGGGATTTAATCAAGAAGCAGTATGAAATGTTTAGCAGTGTCCCTGGTGAACCCATGTCAGAATTAATCAACCGTTTCTCAAGTATTGTCTCCAAGTTGAAGGTTTTGGGAACTGAGTATCCCGTTCTTGAGTTAAACAAGAAGCTGCTTGATTCATTGCCTGAAGAATGGAACATGTACCGGATTATGATAAAGAAAACTGAGAAGCTAAGTGATCTGTCACAACAAGAACTCTTCAGCATCCTGGAGTCATATGAGTTGGAGATAAAAAGGGGTGCAGTTACTCCAACTAATCAGTCTGGCAACACAGCTCTTCTTGCAGGTCAAGGCTCCTCCACTTCGTCCAAATCTACAATGGCCTATTTTCAAACTGATGTTCCTCCATCTGCTGCTGCAATTCAACCAACTGGTTCCTCTGCTCCTCCAAAGACTACTACCATGATTCCTGATGAATATGTCCCGATCATGACTGCTTTCATGTCATGCTATGATGCACTGATTTCTGGAAACTTGACGCCGGTCAGTTTTCAACCTGATGACCTGGAGCAGATCAATCCTGATGATTTAGAGAAAATGGACATTGATTGGTGCATGGCAATGTTGACTCTACGGGCCAAGAGATTTATCAAAAGAACCGGAATGGACAGGTTCAAGCAAGGAAAGACTCTTGGGTTTGATATCAAGAAAGTACGATGCTACAATTGTGACCAGCTAGGTCATTTTGCCAGAAATTGCAAGGTACCGTCTTCAAAGGAGCAGCATGAACAGAAGACTTCCTCTGGAAAGCAAGCTGCTGTCCCTCCCAAATCTTCTACATCTTCAAGTTCCACAGCTTTGGTCTGTCAAGCTGATGGACATTATCATTGGGGTGATCAGGAAGGTGATGCAGCTGACAAGGCACTGATGGCTGACATTAAAGAAAAGGATAAATGTGTCATGATTGAACCAGCTACAGATCTTACTGCCGTGCCTACCGAGGTAATATCTAGACTTTGTAGCGCTAAATCTTGCTTAAATGAAGTTCAGAAATATAGATTCATCAACCAGGCCTTGGTCGATGAACGAGATCACTTTAAAGTAATGTATGACTCTGTTGCCAAAAATGAGAAACTTTATTTAAAGAAAATTCGTGACATATCTGGTGAAAATCGTTCTTTAATCGTGCAACTTAATACTCAAACTATTAACAATACGATTTTAACTGAAAGAGTCCAAAAGGCAGAAAAGGCCAAATTACAGATTGACCACATGGATTTGGATCAGAAAATTTTATTTGGAATTATTGATAAACAATTTAATAGAAAAGGTAAAGAAGGTCTTGGGTATAACTCTCACCCACCTCCTTATTCTAAATCAGGGAGATTTGCTGATATGCCAACTCCACATGTTTCAACACCTTTTGTTTGCAAATTATCTCCTGATGATTATATTACATCCTGTGATTCTGACAGTTTTGCTTCTTGTGCAGAATCAAATTGTGTAATTTCCGAAGATGATTGTGATGAGAGTACTAATGATAGAACTATTTTAAAAGAACTTGAGTCGGATGATTGTAATAATATGTCCGTGTCTAAACAAAATCTTTGTGAACACGTTGAAAACTTGTATTTTGATTCTATGCCTGCTGAGCATACGGGATTGGGATGTGATGTTTCTAAGTTTAAAAATGCTTTGCCTTTTGTTCCTAAATCTTTGAATGTTGTGCCATGTGTTACCAAGTTTAAAAGTGCAGGAATTATTGTGAATGATGTGCCACGTGAAACCATGAGCAACATGGATTTTTTCAGATTAAAGGAAGCACATCGTCTTCAAGACAAAGTTATTGATGAGAGAACCGTCTCATGTTCAGATTCCTCAACATCACAATCATCTTCATCTTTTGATGATTATTATCAGGCTAAGAGACATTGTGACTTTGTTTGTTTTAGTTGTGGTGCCTCAAATCATGTTTCAAGAAGTTGTACATTGTTAACCACAAATTCTAATGAAGAATCGGCTTTCAAAAGTTCATTAAATTCATATGTGTTGCCTAAATCTTCTCACAATAGGAAATCTAGGCGTAAAAGAATTAAAAATGCTAAAAATTATTTAAAACGAACCTGGAAAATTAAAAATAATGTTCTATTTGATGACAGTGCTTCATCAAAGGATGGTTGCAATTCTGATTCCCATGAGATGTCATATCCTAACACTAAAATCTCTTGATTGAAACAATTTTGGTCAAAATGTATAAATGGTTCGTTGTGTATAGGGTCAATCAAGAAGAACCGGAGACAACATCTGGCATGTAGATAGTGGATGTTCAAGGCACATGACTGGTCAATTCAATCTGCTGCAAGATTATCATCAAGAGGATGGAGATTATGTAGCTTTTGCTGGAAATCCAAGAGGAGGAAAGATTGAAGGTCAAGGAACTGTGTCGAATGGTGTAAATAGTTTGGAAAATGTCAACTTCGTTCCACAGCTAAAGTACAATCTGATGAGCGTCTCTCAGATCTGTGATAAAGACTTTAGTGCCTTGTTCAACTCAAAAGAATGTCTGATTTTGAAGCCTGGTGTAGTAATTCCAGAAGAACTCATTCTTATGCGAGCTCCTCGAAGATACAACACTTACAGTCTGGATATGAACAATCCATCAGGAATCGAATCCTGTTTTCTTTCCAAAGCTTCAGAAGATGAATCTTTTCTCTGGCACAAGAGATTAGGACACGTTAATTTCAAGACAATGAATCGCCTTGTTCGAGGAAACCTTGTCACCGGTTTGCCTCTGAAAGACTTCTCACCAGTAGAACATTGTCTCTCCTGCTCCAAAGGCAAACAGCACAAATCATCTCACAAACCCAAAACCACAAATTCCATTGACTCTCCCCTTCAATTGCTTCACATGGATCTTTTCGGTCCTGTCAGTGTCATGAGTCATGGAAGGAAATCATACTGTTTGGTGGTAACCGATGACTTCTCACGATTTACTTGGGTATTCTTCCTGGCAAAGAAAGAAGAGACACCAGAGATTCTGAAGATTCACTTGCTTCAAATCGAGAATTTGTTCAATCTAAATGTGAAGATTATCCGCAGCGATCATGGAACAGAATTCAAGAATGTCACTCTCGATTCTTTTTGTGAAAGTAAGGGTATTGCTCGGCAATTCAGTGCACCACGTACTCCTCAACAAAATGGTGTAGCTGAAAGAAGAAACCGCACGTTGATTGAAGCTGCAAGAACTATGATCGTCGATTCTAAACTTCCTGTCACGTTCTGGGCCGAAGCAGTCAATACCGCATGTTTCGTACAAAATAGAGTTCTCATAACCAAAAGCTGTAACAAGACTCCTTATGAAATCATGTACAAGCGCAAGCCTGTTATTGACTTCTTCAGGAAATTTGGATGTGTTTGCACAATGCTGAATACTTCTGATCAGCTGAACAAGTTTGAAGCCAAAGCAGATGAATGTTATTTTGTGGGATATTCGTCTAACCAAAGAGCTTTTCGTGTTTACAACAAGAGACGAAGGATTGTGCTGGAGTCCATTGATGTCAATTGGCATGAAAGCAATCATACGGACGCTGGGGACGGTCCTGATTGGCTTTTTGATGTCGACTCATTGTTTAAATCTTTTAATCTTCCTGATGTTACTAATATATCTGTTTCAGCTAATCCTCTTTTGCCTGTAAATTTCTTAGGTACTGCTTCTGCTTCTGCTTCAAGCTCCTCTTCATCATCCACTCCAGATTCTTCAGATTCTGTAGCAACAAATGAAATTGTTGAGGAAGAAACTCCTCCAATAGTGGATGTTGCTCCACAATCTTCTGTTGACAGCTCAAGTAATGAAGAAGCCGTTATTCCTGATCACAACTTTACCAATCTGGATGAACTTGTAGAAGAAGATGAGATTCCACAGTTGAGAGTTCACAAGAATCATCCCACAGAAAATATCATTGGTCCACTCAATGTGGGAGTACAAACAAGAAGTGCCATAGAAGCAATAAATGATGGTCTTTTCACCTGTTTCATATCTCAAATCGAACCCAAAAATATTAAAGCTGCTTTGCTCGAGAACAGTTGGGTGGAGGCCATGCAAGAAGAACTGCAGCAGTTCAGCAAGTTACATGTGTGGAATCTTGTAGATCTTCCGAAGAACAAAGTCCCAATCGGCACTCGTTGGGTATTTCGTAACAAGAAGGATGAAGGTGGAATTGTAATTCGTAACAAAGCCCGCTTGGTGGTTCAGGGGTTTTATCAAGAAGAGGGAATTGATTTTGAGGATGTCTTTGCACCAGTGGCTCGCTTGGAAGCCATAAGAATGTTTCTCGCCTACGCAGCCTACATGGACTTCACGGTTCATCAAATGGATGTGAAAAGTGCATTTCTGTATGGAAAGGTTCAAGAAGAAGTTTATGTCAAGCAGCCACCGGGTTTCATTGATCCAAGCTATCCTGATAAAGTTTACAAACTTGACAAGGCACTGTACGGTCTTCATCAAGCACCTCGTGCGTGGTATGAAACGTTATCTACGCATCTGCTGGATAATGGTTTCACACGAGGGGCAATTGACCAAACTTTGTTCAAGCGTAAGGATGGTGCGGACACTATTATGGTGCAGATCTACGTGGATGATATCATTTTCGGATCCACCAATCCTCGGTTATGCAAGGAGTTTGAGGAAGTGATGCGATCTAAGTTTGAGATGAGCTCCATGGGAGAAATGAAGTTCTTTCTCGGTTTACAAGTAGATCAGTCTGAGTCAGGAATCCTTATCCATCAAGAAAAGTATGTTAAAGAAATCCTGACCAAGTTCAAAATGACTGAATCTCATCCTTACAAGACTCCCGTGGAAGTTCGTCATTGTCTATCTCCTGATTTGGATGGTGAAAGCGTGGATCAGCACCTCTATCGCTCAATGATAGGATCTCTTCTGTATCTCACTGCCAGCAGACCAGACATCATGTTTGCAGTGTGCTTGTGTGCACGCTTTCAGGCTAATCCTAAACTCTCTCATTTGATTGCTGTTAAACGTATTTTAAGATACTTAAAGCACAAGCCAAAACTTGGGCTTTGGTATCCTAAAACTAATTTGTTTGACCTTGTTGCCTATTCAGATTCAGACTACGGGGGATGCAACTTAGACCGAAAATCCACTTCTGGGGGTTGTCAGTTCCTTGGCAACCGTCTCATTTCCTGGCAATGTAAGAAACAAACCACCGTTTCTCAATCCACAGCCGAAGCTGAATACATTGCTGCAGCCCTCTGTTGTTCTCAAGTGAGATGGATCCACCACCAGATGCTTGATTACGGGATCACTTTTCATGAAACCCCCATCTTGTGTGACAACACCGCCGTTCCTCACATCACCAAAAATCCCGTTCAGCACTCTAAAACCAAGCACATTGAGATCAAACACCATTTCATTCGCGATTGTGTCGAAAAGAAACATATCAAGATCGTTGAAGTGAAAACCGACAAGCAGACCGCTGACATCTTCACTAAGGCCTTCGATTCTGCCAGATTTGAGAAACTGGTGGAGATGCTCGGCATGATAAACTTTCAATAACCCTTGTGCATACTGTTTTTCTGTTTAAACTTGTTAATCGGGAAGATTTTCAAAAAGATTTTCTGCTTTGTACAGTTATTTTCTTCTTTATTTTTGATAGCATAACTTTTGGGGGAGAATTAGATAGTTATGTCGGAAAGTAAAAGTTTTGCTTCGTATAGTTAAAAAAAAAAAAAAAAAAAAAAAAAAAAAAAAAAAAAAAAAAAAAAAAAATCTCTTTATTGCTTTTTGTTTGTTTCAGGAAAATCGGATCTGACCTTGTGAGAAATGATAGAGTCTGATCACACTTCTTGAACATGGAATGGACCACAAGCGATGGTGCTTACTGAGGTATAGCCGGTAGGCCCGACATATGGTTATAACTCTCTAGTAGTGTGAAAACCTAATTCTCTACCGTACACGTGTGTTTGAACCCATTCTTGAAACATCTAACCCATTTTAAGCTAAGAAAACTGATTCAATCAGATACAGGCTTACGTGTAGGATTCTGATTCATGCACCAGGTGACCGTCAAAGTAACGAAAATTACCGCCGATGACCCCGTCTGTTTTGCTTACGCAAAGATCTCGGGAGTTCATCTTTTTCCCATCCACTTGGATGATTTGACCCCGTCTGTTTTGCTTACGCAAAGACCTCGGGTGTTCAACTTTTTCCTATCCGCTTGGATAATTTTACGACTTCTTCTGTTTTGCTTACGCAAAGATCTAGAATGTTCGTACCTTTTTTAATATCCACTTGGATATTTTTGATTTTACACCCATCTTACATCCTGTTGGATTTTATTTTACTTTTGGCGGTGAATTCAACTTACCAAGATGGTACCCTGGTTAACCTGCAAGAAATGATAAGATGAATGTGGGTATGTCTTGAGGATTGATAGGCTTTCAAAACCATTTTATTTCAATATGTGGGGTACACCGTGTTTCGTGCATTAAATGGTACCTTTTAATCACATGAAATTTTTGTATAAACAAATGCTCGGGTTTATCTTGCACACATATCGGCTATCTTCAGGGATTCACAGTAGCTGAGTGCAAAAATGAAGTGTTTCAAGAGTTTGACCAGACATGATCTCACGTTGGATCTTTTCCAAGGATAAGTGTTTATATCTTATTTTGGTTATTAAAAATATCTTTATCTTCCTTATTAACTTGTTTAAATTGTACATAGTTTTTGAGTTTATGTCTTTTGCCTTTGACCCAGTTTGACCTACCTATCGAAACTATGATCATACTTGAAAGGTTTGCCCCTAAAACATTTGCTTGAAACTTCCAAGTCCCTCGAAACTACCCTGTCCACTCGAAACTTCCTCGCTCACTCGAAACTAGTAGTTTCGAGAGGGCCATTTCAGTCTTTTCACAAACTCAAATTAAATGTCTTCATAATCCATATTCATGCGGCGTGTCTTCATCACTCACCCGAAACTCTCTCACACCTTTGCTTTCACACACAAATTCTCTCAAACCCTCGGTCTAAGCTTGCGATTTCAGTGTTTCTCATCTGAATCCCTCGTCGTCTTCTTCATCAGGTAATGGTTTGTGGGTTTTTGAAAGTGATTTATGTGAATGAACAGGCCCTTGGGTTTGATTTCACAAGCGTTTACGACTAGTTCTTCATAATCTAGGTCGTCTGGTGTTCATTTCATGTTTTTGAGATCACCTTTGTTAATATCTCACTCTTTATGTGTTTAATTTTGCAGATTTAGGTTGATTCATCGGTAAGAAGGAGTTTCGACACTCTCAGGCCTTTATTAACCTTTTTCTTTGTTTTATTTTGCATTTGTTTCTTATTTCTAAGTTTGAGTCTGCATATAAGTTTCGTTTGTTTTCTGTGCTTTTTGAATCTGTTGATATTTTCAAGGGTTTGCCATCGAAACTAGGTAGTTTCAAGTAAAAGAGGGATTTTAAGAATTTGAAAGGTTTTTAGGTTTTGATCTGTCTTCACTCGAAACTCTGTAGTTTCGATAACCCCTGATGCTCGAAACTCTGTAGTTTCGATACCCTTGGTGCTCGAAACTAGTACTTTCGATATGGTTTCTTCACTCGAAACTTAGTTTCGATAGTCCCTTTTTCTGATATTTTCTAAGTGTTGGAAATAAGTAGTTTCGTTCGAAACTTATAGTTTCGATAGTGTCTTTCTCAGAATTTTTCTAAGTATTGAGACTTATGTAAGAAATTTCCTTTGTGATTTTCTTGTGCAGATATGGATCTTTTATTTGCCAAGAAGCACAATATCTGTGCTTACTTGAATGCCACTGACCCCAAGAATGCAGAGTTCACACCAGTTCTCAATTTCCTAGCCAATTCTAATATTAGCTTTGCCATAAACAACAATCTGCCAGTTTTTGAGACCACTATAAGACAGTTCTGGGCTACTGCTACAAGTGTCTCCGTTAACAATACAAGACACATTAGAGCCACTGTTCACAACCAAGAAGTGTTATTTTCTGAGGCTACTATCAGAGAGGTGCTACAATTTATTGATAACCCTGAAGCCCCAATTGAATTTCCAAGTTTTTACATTCGAGAATGTTTCAGAAGAATGGGTCACCCAAATAAATTCATAGGAGGGCAAGTCATCAAGAATGCTCTTCCTCCACTCTGGAGATACATCGTGCATATTTTTATTCATTGCATCTCTATTAGAAAAGGAGGATTTGACTCAGCAAATGCTTTGATAGCTTCGGCCATTCTTGGCTTAGTCAAGGGAAGGGAGTACAACTTCTCTGGTCTAGTGTTCGGACAACTGATTGAGAACCTAACTGGGAGAGTCAAAGACAAATTTCTTGCATATCCAAGGTTCTTACAGATGGTCATCAATCATCTCCACCCAGATCTTCAACAAGATGGTCCTCTCCTGATTCTTGATCATATGAATGCAAAGACTCTGAGCTACATGAAAAGCTCCAGTTCAAGAACAAACCGAGTCATTGCCAATGTTCCTTTATTTGGACACATTCTGGGAGAAGAAGAAGAAGCCATACCTGATGTTGATCCAGAACTACCTGTTGAATCTTCATCATCATCAGCAGAAGAAGAAGAACCTCATAATGAGCAAGAAAACCAAGAGGCTGAAAATCAAAATGTTGAAGTAGAAATTCAGGAGAATGTACAACAGGAAATGGGACTAAATGAAGAAGATCTTATCTTTGAAGCTCCTATGATAGATCAAGTGTTGGAGAATTCTGAACCAATTATTCAGGAAGAACATGTTGAGGCAGAAGCTGATTCAGAAGACACCTTGGATGAAGGCATTTATGGCACCAAGTATGACGTCTCAGATTATGAAACTGAAACTGAAGATCACACTGAACCTCCAGCATCATCTTCTAAGAGACAAGCTGAGTCTGAATCTGACTATGAGCTAGAAGAACCACTGGCTAAGAAGATTAAGACTGGACTGGAGCCTTTAAGCACCTCCTCAGAGTCCTTAGATGACATTCCTGAAAACCTAACTCCTATTCATTCACCCATTCATGCTGCTACCACCCCTCAACCAACTCCACAACCATCTCCACAACAATCACCCATCCATACTTCTCCCACATCACCATCTCATAATTCAACCTCCCCTGTTCCCAGAGTTAAAACATTAAGCCTTGAACTAAAAAGGATGCAGGATCAGCTTCAAAAGAAAGATGAAGAGATTGAAGGTCTGAAATCTAACCTGCATGATGTCCAGGAAGAAGTAAAAGACTTAAAGCTGGAAGTTGGGGGTCTACATACACAGATTGACATTCAACAAACCCAACTTGAAGAACAACAGAATTTTATCTCAAAACAAAATGAAGACTTCAAGGTTTTAGCTGAAGCAGTGAAACAGCTTAAAGCTTCTATTGATAAGCCTGTGCAACAACAAGCAACCACTTCAATGGCTCTGGGGGAGATCACATCTGTGGTTGAACCTTTGTCTCCTGCCATCATCACTGATCCAGAGTCTACAATGACCATCTTTACCGGGCATGCTGAAAAGACAAAGGAGGCAGTTGAAGTTAAGGTTGAAGGACCAGAACTAGACCTTCCCTCAGCAAGTGAGAGAAGAGATGCTAGGAAGAAAGGAAAAGGGACGTCAACAGAAATAGAGACTGTTATACTAGATGAAGAAGACATCCCATCTGATGACGAGCTGAATGCCCTCTTGAATGAAATTGAAAACTTTGGGTATAACGATCTTTACCCAGAAATTCTGACTACAGAGGAAAAGGAGACTGAAAGAACAAGATACTTCACCGAAGAAGGAGAAGAAATTCAAACCTTGTCTGATGAAGAAAAAGATGAAGAAGAGGTTCTGGTTAATCTCATCAAGAAAGTCACTCCTGAACCAACCACTACAGCCTCTGAGTCTATTCCAGCACAAGATCCACCGTCTGTTGCACCTGAACCTCCAACTTCAAGAAAATCTTGGTTCAGAAAAATCATTCAGGAAGAGTCTCCTAAAACATATGAATGGATAGCTGAGCATCAGGAGCTAAAGAGGCCCCCAATTGGCTGGAAATATGATGCAGAAAGGAAGCTCTTTATCATTAGAAGATATAGAGGGGGAGTTCAGCACTTCAAAAATATGACTGACTTCCAGACACTTCCTTTCTATGACCTCAGGGATTTAGCCAAGCTTCCACTTCAAAACCCTGGGAAGGTTATGATGGCTTATGACTTCGAGAAGTTTCTGCACTCTCAAGTCAATAATGATTTCAAAGGGATGAAGCCAAGGAAAACTCAGAAGAAGATATCAAAGACAAGGTTTCACCCTAAAACCAATAAGCCTTATGTGTTCTTGAGATACAAGCCTGCCCAAACCCACAAGACTATCACCATTCCAAAATCTGTACCTGTCCAGCTACAAACTTTCAGAAAGTGGTTCTATAACCCAGTCATTGGCAGTGCAGTGATCGAGTGTAAGGGCAAGGAAGACATCATCATCTTTGAGCCCATGGAGCTGCTGAAATTTCAACCTGAAGATCTGGAGGTGCTATTCCAGAATCACATTCAGGCATATAGTGATGAAGATGAAGCTGATGCCAAAGCCTATCAAAGGGTTGTGTCTCTACATGTAAAACCTTTCATCCCTAGGACAACTGAAGGACCAGCTGCTTGAAGAAGAGCTGAAGACAGTAATGCAACAGCTTAGGGGGAGATTGTAGAGTCATATATTTTGTATAAGCTGTTGTCATTTATTGTATGTTTAAACAATTTTAGACTAGTTTACTTTCTGTCATTTCATTATTGTAATTTTAGTTTTTCTGTAATTTACTGTTTGTTTTACCAAGTCTGGGCCATCGAAACTATAGTTTCGAGTGAGATTTGTTCACTCGAAACTAGTAGTTTCGATCGATAGTAGTTTCGACAGGCACTTTTTCCACTTGTAAATGTTCACTCGAAACTAGTAGTTTCGAGGAACATAGTTTCGATACTTGTGAAACTACTATAAATAGCCTAGTTAGAGAATTTCTAGGGTGAGTTGCGGCTGTAACCCTGAATTCTCTCTTTCAGATTTGTTCTTGAATCAATACAATTTGCATTCGTTTAATGCTTGTTCTTACACTTTCACATATTATTTGCATTGATTCTTAGTGTGTTTGGCTGTCTTCTTCACCAAGTCTGTCTCTAATCCTCTGTTACAACACCATACATACAGATTCCGCCTGCATGTGTGGGTAATCGATCACTTTCGTGATTTCCGACTGAAATCTGGACCTACAAACATCTACTGTCAAATGGTTTCGACCGTGGACAGATTGACTCGACCCTCTTCATTAGGAAAGCAGGAGGTGACATTCTTCTTGTACAAGTGTATGTCGACGACATTATCTTTGGGTCTACAAATGAAGGGATGTGTAAGGAATTCGAACAGGTGATGAAGTCCAAGTTTGAAATGAGTAACATGGGTGAACTGTCATTCTTCCTGGGTCTGCAAGTTAGTCAAAGAGAGGATGGCATTTATCTACATCAAACCAAGTATGTGCAGGACATCTTGTCAAAATACAAGATGAATGATAGCAGTACTTATGGCACACCTATCCCATTCAATCATGGTCTGCATCCTGACAAAGATGGAAAGGATGTGGATTACAGATTGTACCGTGGGATGATCGGATCTCTTATGTATCTCACAGCTTCAAGACCCGACATAATGTTTGCTGTGTGCTTGTGCTCAAGGTTTCAGTCACAACCGAAGGAGTCCCATATGATAGCTGTGAAGAGGATTTTCAGATACTTAAAAGGGAAACCTCGATTGGGTCTTTGGTACTCTAAGCAGCAGTCATTTGACTTCAAAGCCTACACTGATTCAGACTATGGCGTTTGTAACCTTGATAGAAAGTCAACTTCTGGTGGATGTCAATTCTTGGGAGACATACTGGTTTCCTCGTAGTGTAAGAAGCAGTCAACGGTTTCTGTCTCAACTTGTGAAGCAGAATACATTGCTGCAGTGAGCGGTTGTTCTCAGATATTGTGGATTCATCAGCAATTGAGAGACTACGACTTAAACTTCACTGGAACTCCTCTGTTCATTGACAACAATGCAACCATGTCCATCACAAATAACCCGGTGAAACATTCCAAAACTAAACATATAGAAATTCACCATCATTTCATCCGTGATTGTGCTGAAAAGCATTTAATTCAACTTGTAAAGGTTCACACGGATGACAATCTTGCTGACCTTTTCACTAAGGCGTTTGACCGATCCCGTTTTGAGCATCTTGTCAACTTGATAGGAATGTTCAATCCTGAGTGAAAACTTATTTTTTTTAAATCAATTCAATTCATGAAAGTTAAATTTTATTTCTCTTAAATTTTCTATATAGTTCTTTTTATATTCAAATATTTTACAAAACTTCAAACAAAATAGAAAATGGAGAAAATTTTCAAAGTAATCTTGAGAAAAGAGGAAATGATAGTACATCAGAAATGATCTAAACGCCATAAACTGCTCATATGGGAAATGATTGCGTCATGCTTACTTAATTGTTTAAATTGTTATGTTTTTAATCTGCTTATTTACAAGTAATTTGAATTGTCAGTAGGCTGTAGGCATTTTTGAATCACTAGTAGTGTGGAAACTAAATCTAGACTACAACTGTGATTTGAACCCATGTATGCTAGTGTGTGTGCGTAAAAGAATGCAAAAGATCATTATCAGATAAAGGATGTTAGATTTTAGTAATAATTTTCTTCTGAGATCTGTTTCGGGTTATGTCTTTAGCACAATTAATGCGGTTCATCTCATTGCCCATACTCACAAGTATGCAATGAGAGATTGAATCAAGACATGTCTGTATATCAACCGTGGAGCGTGTATTCACCCTTGAATCACTCCTAATTCATTGAAATCAAATCCAGATAAAAGTTGGATTCCCCTACCCTAATACTCAAACACCATATTCATTATCCTGAATCATCATACTGATATTCACTGAAGAAATCAAATGAAACCAAGACAAATGAATCGCTCGATTCTAAATCTTATGATTCCTGATAATCCTTATGGATTCTGCTTGATTTTTCCTGTGCTAATTGATGTAGCTTCATTCTGAAAATTTAGAAAATAATTGGGAAAATCTTAGATGCCTTGAGATAGTGCAACTTACATTACTGTAGTATATCAATGGGGTACACGTTGTATATCTTATAATTAATACCTTAACACACAAGAACGTGATACAAAGATTCTTATAGTTTCAAATCTTATAATATTGTCAACTTGAATTACTTGTTTATGTGCTTATTACGTATGAATAAATAGTAATCCATGACATGATCCCATATTCTTTGATGTTTATATTGTATCGTTTTTGCTATATGATAGCCTGATATGATCCTCTGCTCGTGTCTTTGATCAAAAATAGTTAGTGTGATTATGTGTATATTTCTATCTAGAAATGATCAAAAAGATTTTAAGTTTATGTACAGTTCAAGTTTAATCCGAAAAGCCAAAAATTTTTTTTTTTTAAATTATTTGTGTTTAACCTTCCGGAATTGATTTTGAATCCTCTTGATTGAATGTTTTTATCTTGTTCATTATTTGACTTGATATCTTCATAATTTGAGTTGAAAGTTTGAGCACACAAGGGTTTCTGCGTGCTTGATAAGTGCGCATGAGGTAAACCCTGCGTACTTAACAAGTACGCAAGACTTAAGTCATGCGTACTTAGTAAGTACGCAGGAGTTAAGTCCTGCGCACTTAGCAAGTATGCAAGACCATTTTGTGTTGGGTATATATACAGGACTTAGAAAAATATCAGAATTTTATCTCATTCAAATCATTTTCGACTGTTGTTTTCCCTCTGATTACTTTTACTCAAAAACTTCGAGTGTTCCTAACCATTTTTTCGTCCCGTTTCTAGTTCCATCATCGTATTACAATCACTTGGTGAGAATCTAAGGGCATTCCATCCACAAAATCGTGAATTATGGACCGATTTAGACTATAAAAATTTTAGGGTTGAATCTTGATTTTTGTCAATCTTTTAGTTGTTTTGGTAACACACTATAATTAAACTTGCTTAGAATCAACAATCGATCCTTATTTAGTCTTTAATCGTCCTTATCGATTCTTAATTTTGACTTTGGCTTGGATTTTGACCGTCGGTTCGACTGGGTCGCCATTTAGGTCAAAATGTGACTAATGTAGCGGCTATTTGGTGTTGATATTGGTCCCATAGGCTATAATCACGGTTTTCGATCTTGTGGGGGACCTAATCCACATCAATATTCATCATCAGTTGAAAAATTGGATTTCTGAAAATTTCAACAAGTGCAATTGTTGCGCACTTAAAAAGTACGCACTTAACAAGTACGCACGAAGTAATTCATGCGTACTTGTTAAGTACGCACGAACAAATCCCTGCGTACTTGCTAAGTACGGAGGACCAACACTTGTGAAATTTTCTAAGTCTGAAATTTCAGTTCAATGAGTAACTGCTATACTAAGTCATGTGTATTCAATTCCAATGAAACTTCTTGTTCTTATTATGTTTTCTGTGTGTTTTGCAGTGATGGCTCGTGCGTTTACCAGTGAGTTCAATCTCCTAGCACATACAGAACCAGAATGGAAGGGTGCTGCACTACAATACCGAGAGATAGTTGACTCTTGAACCGTTCAAGGATCAGCTATGCTATATCAGCAAACCCGATAGTATCAAGACCGTATCTGGAGCACTTCTGGGAGACCGCGGAACATGATTGCACAGTAACCCCCAATGTTATACGGGCTACCGTGGCGGGTCATGACATCGCCTTTTCTGAGGACACCATTAGACGGGTCTTACAATTCCGAGATCTCTCCACCGACCCAACAGCTTATCCTGACTACTTTATGGATGGATGTTGGAGGCAGCGTATGGGATACAATGGGTCATGCTTCATACAAGAAAATGTGGGTGCTCGATGAATGGAGATATTTTGCCCACGTGATGATTATGTGCATCTCTTCAAGAAAGGCAGGGAAGGATGCAATGGGTCATGATCTTGCTGCAGCCATGGTTGGCTTGTCTCTTAACAGGGGCTACAACTTCTCAAGATACATCTTCAAATCTATAAATGATCAGATAAATACGGCTGAGAGGTTTAGGTTCCTTTTATACCCAATATTTGTGCAACTACTGATAAATCATTCTTTGCCAAATCTGCCTGCTACTGGGGAGAGATTGCAAGTCAAGCGGGTGTACAAGAGGGTGTTTGCACAATTCTTAAAGCCAGGCAGTGTAGAACCTACCCCTGAGCACACAACACTCTTTGGCCACCTGATAAACGAAGCGTATGTGGCACCGGCTTACTGGAGATGGTTTAGCCATGACACGGACCCTAACTAAGTGAACATTCGGATTACCAACAAGAAGAGGAGGAAGTTGAAAGTGTGGATGAATCGTCTGAAAGTGGAAATGAAGAAGCAGTTCATGATGGTGCTGAAGGATCTGACTCTGAAGCTACAGATTCTGATTCCTCTGATTCTGATGATGCACCATCATAGGCACACCCGAGAAGAACGACGAAGGTGACACTTCCTGAGTCGTCTTAGAAGAGAAAGCGACAGTCAACAAGCAGTGAATATGAGCCAGATTCTGACTCTGACGCTGCTATTCAAAGACAAAGACGTGAAAGTGTAAACAAACGTAGGGGGGATAGGCAGCAACATGGTATTCCCAGTGAGGTAGAGGTTAGTACTCAGCAGCAAGTACAAGTTTCGGCTGGAAGTACTGATTCAGCATCTACCCCACCTTCACAGCAACTATCCCAGCGACAGTGGAGAAGGCCACAGGTACAACCTGATGTGGTGGTCACTTCTATCACAGAGGAGGTTCATGTGATAGTAACCCTCCCTATATCATCTGTCCTTGTAACGGTGACTACTCTGATTCTTACAGAGTCAGTCACCATCACACCTTCCATCACTCCTACAACCATCGTCACATCCACAATCCCTACTACCACCGTTGAACCTATCAGTCAACCCTACAACTATGGAGATTTTACACAGGGGTTTGACCTTGATACTATCTTCTCATCCCCACTTCATAATGCTAAAGCGTCTACATCTAGACATCCTGATCCAAATGATGCAAGGATAGAAACTCTGGAAACCCAAGTCGCTGCTCTACTTGAAACCGTTAGGAAATCAAAGGAGGAGTCTGAGGCTCAACAGGCTCAGATAAATTCGTTGGTGGACGAGGTTACAATTCTGAGAAGCCAAAGGGCTGGGAGGCAGGAGAGACTAGCTAATGTGATGGCCCAGAATGAGCTACTGGTCAAGACAAACAACATGATTCTGGGACACATGTCATCTCTTGAGCTTCGGTTTGATCTGCAGCAAAAAGAGCATGATATGATGGTTAAATTAATTGCTAATCTGACGAAGAAGCTAGATGCTCAGGGGGAGAAAGATAAGGAGAAAGATAAAGAGAAAGAGAAGGAGAAGACATCTAAACCTACCGGTGATGAGCCTTGTCATCCTGTTGATTTGACGAAGGATGATGACAAAGACAAGGATCCCGAAGTCGGTCCTAGTGGAAGTGAGCATCAAGCTTTGGTAATCGTGCCCATTTCTGCTATTCCAATGGCTGAGGGGGAGTCTACTCATCAGGAAGGTGGTGATACTTCTGGTGGTGATAAAGGAAAGTCAGCGGCTGATGTTCCAAAGGATCTATCTGACGATGAGATCTTATACTTAGAGCCTGACTATTCCAAGGAAGCACAGATCGATGCTCTCTACAATCTTGAAGAAGGAGAGATCGACTCTGGTGATGATTGGGATGAAGATGATGATGATGTAGTTATTGAAGTTCCCAAGGGTGACGGGGAATGAGAGTATGAGTTCGAAGATGGAGAGATCTTCGAAGTTCCATCCTTTGAATCTCAGCTCGACACAGGTTCAGTCGAGTCGATGGAGAGATCTTCGAAGTTCCATCCTTTGAATCTCAGCTCGACACAGGTTCAGTCGAGTCTGCTAGTAATGTTGAAGCATCGATTGAAGCCTCCCCGGACGACCCTGCACCTGTGGATCCAGAGGCACAGAAAGATAAAGATATGCCTGCTAGTTCATTAAAGGATCCGATTCCTTTTTGGCAAAAGACGTCTATCATAGACAAACAAGGAGCAACATGAATGATATTAGCTGTAAGGTTCGAGGAAGATAAGCAGTTGTTTGCAATCAAACGATCTAGGGGGTTCAATACTTGAAACCAACCAGTGAAGCGTTCAGCTCCTTACCTAAATACGACCTCGTGAACCTAGCATACCGAGAGCTACTGGGTCACTCAAATCACGCAGTGGCAATGGGTTTGTGGCAGGTTCTACAACGGCAAGCAAGATCTGGGAAGTTTGAAGTGTTCAAGACTCAAGTGCCCAAGCGAGTCAAGGATAAGAATGCTAGACATCCTGTGACTAAGAAACACTTAAAGAAACAGGTATACAAGCCAGTGCTATGTGAAACCAAGATTCCCCTGAGCAAGTTATCTCAGGATATCCTCGGTGACATGTGGTACTGGTACGTAGATCCTAAAACGGGCGAGGCTATGGTGATAGGAAAGGTACGGTAAGAAAGTGGATGCTTAGTGCCAAGGGAACTAATCAGAGTATTTGATGAAGTCTGCTTTATAAATTTCTCTGTGAAAGATCTGGAGGCACTAGCGAAAAGGTATTGCGTGCATACGGACGAACGGACGAAGTTCCTTACTTCTAAATATGAAAAGGTGATCAAGTTTTGCCTTGACTACAAGAAGAAGATGGAAGCTAAAGATGCAGAGCTGTGAAGACCGAAGACGATCCAGAGCTGTTGTCAAGGGGGAGTTTGTTGAAGCACTTTTGTGTGACAAACACTCTGGATAGAGTCTTGTTTATTATATTTCATTGTATGTATTTGTCTTTGTTTGTAAGTGTCTGTATGTATTAGTTATCGAGTTGTATTTACTAATGCATGTTGATAGTTGCTGAAATCTCTAAGTGTTTTGCGCAGGAATTAGTTCCTGCGTACTTAGCAAGTACGGAAGAATACCTTGCGTACTTGCTAAGTACGCATGAGCAATTTGCCCTGCGCACTTGCTAAGTGCGCAGAGATCAGGTCGTGTATAAATAGGATAGGTTGACAGTAGACAAGTACGCAGTCATATACACAGACATTGTATACTCAGTATTTCTATCACACCCCCAAATTCCACTAACGGAGTTTCACCATTTGGGAAGTGACACACCAGGATCTCAGTCATCAGTTACGTTGAACGACACTATATGGGACTCAAATTTAAATATTATAAAAGTTCAGAGTGAATGCGGAAGCGCTTAAACAAGGGAGTAAATGCGCACAACAATGTGCCCAAGTCTAACGATAATGGAAAAATAATAAGTGTTCAGTAGATTGACAATTATTGAATACATCATGTTGACACCATGCATGCCCTAACGTGCACTTGTGTCTTAGCTTAAGCGACCTGATAAAAACATGTAAGAAAATGTCAACACGAGGTTGGTGAGTTCACAGGTTTCAATTTATAGAAGCGTTTAACAGATTAATGTACATTCAATATATAAATCAATAGGTAGCTAACCCATAAACATGTTAACTAATGCGCTCGCAACCGAAAGCTGACTGTTTATATGCCTCCCACCATCATGGTGCTTGGTTAGGTCAATATTGCACCCGTTCGACCTCCAATCGAGTTAGCGCGACTAACGCGGGTGAGGTTTGTCAAACCCAGTAGTACTACTCAAATTACCTCGCTATGTTAATATTAACGGTCCGATGTGAGGACTTAAAGGATAATGTATATGCGTAGTCATACAAGTGATATCATATATGAATTACCAAAAATCAAAAGTATTTACGACATGTTTTTCTCCCCCAGTTTAAAACAATAAAAAGGGGCCGTGAAAACTCACCTGAATAGCGTAGGTAGTATCACACAAGGGATAAGTTGGAACCATGAGTGTAAGTCTCAAAAGACTTACGAATGCCCTAAAATTATAAACACATAAATTAGGAATAAGTTGGGATTTGTGACAACGACGCGGAATGAGAAACGTCCTACAGAAATGCTCTAACAACAAAGAGTAGACGAACGTGTCCACGGGAATAGGAATTCTTTAATTAATAATTAAGATATATATATACGTTACACGACGAATGACAAAATAATATTTAATAAATATATTCGAGCGTTTTGTCGTTTACAAAAACTTAGGACAATAATATAATTTAATATATTATTTTTAGCTCCGCATGAATATTCTAAATACCCATCCGAGGAAAAATAATAAATATATTATTTTTAATGGAGGTAACAAACACGAGTAAATAATATAACAATTATATAATTAAATGGTTTAAAACGTTACACGAGTTATAAAATGATACGAAATAATATAACTTATATATTATTTTATAGTATTAATCACGGGTTAAAAATAATATAAATATATTATTTTATATGAGGTTGTGGCTTGAAAAGAATAAAATATACTATTTTTAAAAGTAAAATTAATAATAAAAATAGGTTATAAATCCAAACCCGAGCATACGGGTTGTTTCCCGGGCTAAAACATATTAATTTAATATTATAATAATATAGGGTTTGATTTTTAATAATTAAATATAACTAAAAGTGCCCCAAAAATAAATGTGGGAGCCCGGTCTCGAACCCGGGTCTCTCCCACACACGCACACTGTCTTAACCAGTCCGCCCGCTAGGGTCATCGCGTTAGCATCCGGATTGGAATTGATTAATCATCAAGGTTCAAGTGACTTCCCTCCCAAACCCATTCGCGATTGAAACCCGGCTCTGATCCATCGATCCCGGTATCGATCGATCGAAACAGCAAAGGGGTTTTGATACCCTGGAAATCCCGAACCTTTGCATGGTTTTAATTTAAAAAACGATAGGGTTTAGGTCGTTTAATTACTGAAAATTGGATCGAAACCCTGGTTTGATAAGTCGGAATTGAATCGAAGTATTCTGATAATAAAAATTGATGAAATCATAGGGCTTTTATTAATCGGAACATTGTGAATTTGATGATGTTATTTAATTGTATTACTTTTGAGTTTAAGATCGAGAACCCCAAATAATTCTCAGATGAACCCTGATTACAGGATTACGATCAATTCGATGATGGAAGCTCGATATTTCATAGGGCTTTCACTCTACAGACGATTACGAGTCTAATAATGTGGTTTAATTTGATTTAAAAACAGTTTAGAGTGGAATTCGACAATCTGGTTTCATAAAAACCCTAGATTACGGGTTACAATGATCCTGATAATAAAACATCGATATGACAGAGGGCTTTCAAAGAAAATGGTATTGTGAATCTGACTGTATAGTTTAATTGTATTTTGATTGGGTCTAGACTAGGGTTCGATTAAACCGGTCAGTGATGAACCCTAGAGTCGAGATTTTGATCGAATTGATAATGTAAGCCCAAATTGTCACAGGGCTTTCATTCTATGGATAAATACGAAGCAATTGGAGTAAGAAATTACCAGAATGTGAGTCGAATTGATAGAGTTCGAGTACTGCAGGTGTCGGCTAAGAACAGCTTGATCTCCGATGATTTCTGCTGCTTCTCCGGCCAATGTGGGTTGTGCGAAAGCTTCAGGAGAGTTCATCGAGTGTGCGTAGTGTCTCAATTCGTGAAGTTAGTACGAGGATTAAACGAATTTGATTTCTGTCGACGGTTTTGAGTTACACGCTCGTTAATTGAGTTTAAACTGAATCAATGTCTGCATTTAAGATGATAATGATGATCGAAAACGGTTGAATCATGGGGAATCAGTTTCAGTTTCAACGAATTCCGACTAGAAACGGTCGAATTTGAGGGAAATCGTGATGTTTGACTTTCAAAAGTCAACAATTTGGTTTCATGAATTGGCAAGACTGGTCCCTGAGGTTTTGCTAAGAATTTGAGTTTGAAACATGGTAGGATAGGTCCTTCAAGTTTGAACTTGGTTATTTAGGTTAAATTTTGGTTAATTTTTACTTCCAAAGTCAACAGGACTTGGATCTTGACTTTCCAAAGTCAATATAGAGATTAGGGTTATTACATAACTAGTCCATGTGGTTTAAGTTTGAGATATTGATAGAAATAGTCCTTGGAGTTTGAGTAAAGTTAATTTCAGTTAACTTTAACTGGATTTTGTTAACGGAGTTAACTAGAAAAGCCCGGATTGTCACATCATTCCCTAGTTGAAAGAATTTTCGTCCCGAAAATTAAAATAATACAAAAATTTTTTTTTTAAGGTGTCACAATTTCTCTCTGTAACCTTCAAGTGTTTATAATAGACGAAAGTTTAAAGTAATTCTCTTGTCGGTTTACTTTGTGTTGTAAGACTCTCCACCTAGTCACGGGAATTCCGCACCCGGTCCAACTCAGGAACACACTTGCATGTGACGATCCACCACACCCGAGGGACCCACAAAGATCAAGCTATTGTCAAGGGGAGTCTATTAGGACATAAATGTATGACAAAAGCTTGTAATAGTTTAGATCTTATTGTCTTTAAGTTTTGTATAAGTTCTGCTAGAGGCGAACTTAACTAGTTCGCCTAGTCTCATGAGAGGAGAATTTATCAAGTTCGCCTAGTCTCATTAGAGGCGAACTTATTAAGTTCGCCTATAGCAGGTACTGTGTCTATAAATAGATGTTTACAGTTTCAGTTTTGTAACTAAGTCTTTGAATGCTCTGTAAACTCTGTGTTTGAGGAATACAACGAGAAGAATTATTTACTTGATGATTGTTATCGTTTCTATTGTCATTTTGTGTATACATACGTTGATATGGTTGGATTCCACAATCCGTATCTTCTATATGTCACGTCACGAGATCGATCTATAGAGGAGTCATGTGGACCTACAAGAAGGTACATGGTTCTTTAACCATGGCACTAACCCGAGACATATTTCACAGTTTCTGAAGCTATGATTCCTCTAAAGACTTGTGGAAGGCTTTGGAAAAACGGTTTGAGGGTAAAAGTGATGTTAAGAAAAGTAAAAGGGAATTGTTAAGAAAACAATATGAATGTTTCAGATATTTTGAACATGAATCCATTGATGAACCCTTTTAGGAGAAAACTCTAAATTTTTTGAAATGACCATTGATGAGGAAATAGGTAAAATCCAAGCACATGACATGAATTTAAGAAAGAAAGAAAGCGCTAGCAGACCGTTAGTGAAAGAACCGTCAATTTACTTTGGAGCCTCTTCCACATCAAAAACCACGACTGGGTATTTCTTTGTTCTCAGGGAATCCTGCATAAGAAGAATGAAAGCTGTAATAGTTATACCTATTTTGCTGCCACAAGTTCAAATTCACACCAACCAAGAAGTCCAAAATCTACACCTTCACCTGCTTTTGCAAAGATTGCGGAAGATCATGTAGCACTGTTTTCATCATGCATGTTGGCATATGAAAACTTAATTGGTGGCAAACTTACTGGTCTAGAAACAATTGAAGAAGATTTCAATCAGGTGGATCCAGATGACATGGAAGATATGGATACTCAGTGGAATATGGCAATGATCTTGAGAAGGGCTAAACGGTTTCTGAATAGAACCGGCAGAAAGTTTATCGGTGGGCGTTCTAATGCTAAAATTGGTTTTGATAAATCAAAGGCTAAATGCTACAAATTCCTGAATTTTGGACACTTTATACGAGAGTGTCAGAAATACAAAGCACCAGCCTTAGGTTTTACTCAACCAAGTTCAGGAAGCAACCAAAATTTGTAGGTCCACATGACTCATCTCAGATCGATATCGTGACAGGACGTCTCGTTAACACGAAGTGCGGAATCCTACAGTATTAACGTTTGTATACTAATTGACAATAGAAACAACATGTAAATAAACTTTCTTTTTTATATCACCAAAACACAGAGTTTACATAATACGATCAATCAAGTCTCTCTACTTCGCTGGTCTGTTACAGAACATATTCTGTAAACTCCTATTTATCTACACAAACTCTACAATAGGCGAACTTAACAAGTTCGCCTCAAAGATGCTTAGGCAAACTTATGTGAGGCGAACTTAACAAGTTCGCCTCTAATAGGCTAGGCGAACTTAACAAGTTCGCCTCTAGCAGAACTTGTTCTATGACTTAGACAAAATCTACACATTTACATAAAAACATAAAGACAATAAGACCTAAACTATTACAAAGCTTTTGTTATACATTCTATGTCCTAACAGACTCCCTCTTGACAATAGCTTGATCTTTTGTCTTCAGTCTTTATGACGAGATCTTCCTGTTATCTCGTAATCTGCTTCCTGTGTGCACTACATATCTCTGACAGATCTCCAACACTCTTTTATACTGCAATCCTTGTTCTCTCCATTCATCAGTAAACATAATCTCATTCTTTCTTAACGTCCTCTGATCTTTCTTTAAGAAGTTAATAAGATTCAATGCATCATAGAAACTAACAATGACCTTATTATCTTCATCATCAATCCTAGCTTCACCAGTATTCACATCTACGTACCACCATTTCATATTTCCCAGAAAATCTTGTGCTATTTTCTTCAATGGTATCTTCTGTATAGCACGTACTGGCTTGAACTTATACTTCCAAGTGACAATCTCAGTCTTTTGATCTACAATCTTCACTCTTTTTCCTTTATGTGGATTTAATCTTTCATACTTCCCTGATCCACCTTCTCTTTTAATCAAGTTGGCAATCACATCGGCTAATCCAAACTTTGATCTATTAATCAGTGGTTTCGTAGCTAGACCATTCATTTCACACCTTGGCAAGGTATTGAAATACTTGATCCTAGGCTTTAAGTATTGAACACCATCAGATATTTTAAGAGCAAATAAAACCAACTGATGATTCTTCCAATACACCTCTCTTTATTCACATATCTTTCTTTATGAGCAGGTTAGGTGACTTTGGTAGTACTTTCATCCAACTGCTAACTACTTCTCTCCACTGTTCTCTAGTCATTCTTGTCTTTCTATACATCACAGGTTCTTCATTCAGCTTAGGAGACACAGGATGAGTATTATCAACATCGGAATCTATCTTAGATTGAGCAATATCATCAGGTGTAGTGATATCTTCAACAGAGTACATAGAATCTGTTACTCCTTCATAAGAAAACTCAGGAATAGCATCATCTTGGATGAAGTTAAACGGTACATTCAGACCATCACTACCTTCATATGTAACTTTTTGTTTACTATTTTCTATCTCAATTTCTACAATCTCTCCTGCTTCAACTTCATTATCCATCACATCCTCTTCAACATCATCAAATAATTCATCAATATCATCCAGACATTCTAACTTCTCAGCTTCTTCTTCTTCAGAATCAGCAAAGAATTCCAATAGTAAAATATCTTCATGCACTCCAGAATCATTCTTGGTTCCTTCAATATTACCTGATGTAGACCCCCCCTGAACTCTTGATATAGGATTCATGTCAGCGTATTTGTAGGATCGTGAAATTACAAGATGGTTCTGTTCTTAGTTGAGATTGGCGGATACAATAACAACTACACAAGTATAATCGAGTAAACAGAGTGAATACTAATAAGATCACTGTTGTATTAAGCTTTGTGAATAAACGATTACAAATGAAAACTCAGTGAAGAAGCACACTTACCATGAAGTGTTTACAGATTATTTATACTCACTTAGAATCAAGACAGCCCCTTGATTCTAAGGATCAGATCTAACACAGACCGTTGATCTATTGTATCTAGCTAACTATTACACGTTTTGTCTATATCTAGTTAACTTTATTGAAGCGTCTTCTTTATGCATTATTGCTTGCATGTCTAGAGAAGAGCATTGTCGTCCGTCATTGGTTGCACCAGTAAGGTTCCTTCTGCTTTGAGTGTGTCAGTCGCTTTTGCAGAAAGTTGTCAGTGACGCTTGGCATGGATAGTCAACTGCAACGATTTGTCTTCAAGGAACACAGCTATCAGCAGCAATACTGAAAATGATGCTGATGATACGCTTATCAGCAGCAACAAGTGTTGAATGCTGCTGATAAGCCTATCAGCAGCAACATGTGTTGAATGCTGCTGATAAGCCTATCAGCAGCAACATGTGTTGAATGCTGCTGATAAGCATATCAGCAGCAACATGTGTTGAATGCTGCTGATAAGCCTATCAGCAGCAACATGTGTTGAATGCTGCTGATAAGCCTATCAGCAGCATTTGTACTTAGAATAATTTAGTAGCAATCAGTCTTTGGTTCTACAGTATTGACTATCACCCTCAATATTACCACTAGGATCATTGTCATCATCATTCTTTCATTGAACAGAATCAGCATGACAAGTATCATGTATCCTTAACTCCCCTTGAGCGTCAAGACGCTCAACAAGTTTGGACACCAATAACTGCATCTCAGCAATATGTGTAGCTTGAGCTTGAAGGACCAACTGTCTCTGAGTACCAGTAGACACAAGAGAATCTACCTGAGTCTGCAAAGCAAGCACCTATGCTTCAAGGAATGTAATCCTTTTAAAATCAGAAGGCTTTGAAGGACCAGCGTCAGATGAATGTGGAACATGTGAAGAAATCACCCGAGATGGATGTTTAGATGTAGGAGGTGTAACCAGTAAGGATGCAACAAAAGTAGCGTCCTCAACACCTTGAGATGAATGAGCAGCAGCAATAGAAGCAGACATAAGCTTCTGAGCTTTTGGAACTGGAATAACATCGCTATCCAAGTCAGAACTCTCATCAATTAATGTTCTCTTGCCAAGTAGTGATCCATAAGGAGGATTACGAACAGACTTACGCCTCGGTTTTCTGGCTTTAGACTTAATACGTTTCCCCACATTTGCCAGTGGTAACGTAGCCAATCTCTCATAATGACCTGAGCTAAAATCTCTAGACGAATCAGAGTCAGTAGCCTCAGAATCAGGTAAAATAGTATCACCGGAACTCGTTTCCACCACATTTCCTTCAGCTTCATGAATGGGTGAGTTCATAGCTTCATTATCAAAATCGTCCATATTCATACCCAAATCTTGTTCATTATCTTGAGCAATATCTTCCTGAACTGGTTCATTAATAGGAATGCGAACCTGTTCTTGTGGAATAGGAACTTGTGGTTGTTGAATAGGAACTTGTTGTTGTTGTACTTGAGCTTGAACTTGTTGCGGTGGTTGTTGTTGTTGTACTTGATTCTGGACTTGGCCTTGAACTAACTCCTCAGGATGAAACCAATTATCATTAGGAGGTTCAACATAATCAGGATTGATTAAGTGACCAAACAAAGAAGTCGGAATATAAATCAAAGCAACATTTTGTTGTATAACCTTAGTACAATCAGTAAAGATTCGTTTGGACATAGGAGTCAAGGTCAAACGTATTGGATGTTGTGGTAGATCAGGAATTAAATGATTTAGCATCATTCGCAAGAACCTAGGGTACATAAGAAACCCTTGACCTTCTAGAGGATTGATTTGCATGACCAACTCACGGTAGATATATAAAGCAAAGTTAAACCATTTGTTCAGGGTCAATGCAACCATTGCAGCTTGTAATGCACTCTTCAAACCATCAGTACCAACCTTTCTTGGAGACAAACATTGAATGATTATGTGCATAAAATACCTCCATTCTTGCTTGAGTATCATTTGGTCTGCCTCTATAACCCATCCTCTGAAACACCCCATAATTAGTGGTCCAGGATAAGACATAGGATCATCATTAGCACCTCCCAGTGCCAAAACAACACGAATAGTTTCCACTGAAATAGCTACCGCTATATTATTCACCGTTGCACGAAGTACGTGAGGTTCAACAACTGTGTCTTGATGTACTGTATCCCAGAATTGTTGAATATACGGTAAGCTAATGTACGGATCTGCGGATAAGGCCACATGTAAACGTGAACGATTCAAGAAGTTGATAATTCCTTGAAAATTTACAGCCTCAGACATATTTGGATCTAATAACGCCACTTGATTATGTTTGTACTCAACACGACGAGCCATCTGAAAATGTATTGGACAGAGAACACACATTAGTAATATAACAAACTAAAAAAAATCATAAAAAAATTTCACAAAAAAAATCACAAGTCCAAACACTGCTTAGGCCTTAAGCGAACACAATAAGTTCGCTTAGTGTTGCAAGAGGCGAACATAATAAGTTCGCCTAAACAAGTTCGCCTGAACAAGTTCTCCTGAACCAGTTTGTCAATACAAATTCTACAGCAGAATCTCAAAATGTCCAAATCGTCAATTTTGTTCGAATCAAACACATCATAGACATTGATACTCAACCACGAAACAATTTTAAACATCAATTTTAAGTTTTAACCATGAAAAGACACCATATCAGATCAATCTCAGACCGGCGGTCAAAAGACGATGAACAGCGTCATAGGTTCAATTTACTATCGATTTAATGGATAAAAAACCCTGAAATTACATTAGAAAGCTTCACAATTCAAATCTGATCCAGAGAGAAACACAAAAATTTCAAATCGAAAACCCTAGTTCAAATTTTCACAAGTTCGCTAAAAAACCCGTAAGTTCGCTCAATAAGTTCGCTCACACAGTGAGACAAATAATAAGGATAAGTTCGCCTGAACAAAATATTTAATCACAATTAAGTTCGCTTCATTAGGCGAACTTGTTAAGTTCGCTTAACAAGCCCCAGGCGAACATATTAAGTTCGCTTAATCAGAAACAAGCGAACATATTAAGTTTGCTCCAAACCTTTGCCTCGAACAATTTCTTCACCTTCAACACGACACATTCTTGTAAACTTCCATCTATAACATGTATCCGATCCAATCCCGAATCATTTTAATAAAAATAAAATTCTCATGGAAGATAGAAACAAAATATTTTTGGATTTTATCTGTACAAACGGAATCACATATTTTTGGTTTTTATCTGATAAAACTGAAACGCATATTTTTGGATGAACATTATGAGCAAGAAGATCATATCAGCATGTAAGCAATTCATCACACAGTCTATTATCAACAATGGGTAACCTATGAAATAAAAAAATGATATGAAACAATCAAACTCATTCTTATGTAACTCGAATCTTTTTCAATTTTATGGAATTTTTGCAATCAATTTGAATAATACTTGAAATGATACGCGATAAATTTCAAAGTAAACAAGATCACGTCATGAAATGCTCAATTTTTCATTCCAAAATTTGTAATACAAAGCATTAATTCTTAAGTTGTCAATATTATATAATTTGAAACTATAAGCATTTTTCTTCCCAATTCATGTGAGTTAGTACCATTTAGATGAAAAACACCGTGTACCCCACATATATGCCAACAGAAATTTAAATTTGCACTTAACATGTTCACTGCTAAAGATTCTTAGGCGAACTTGTTAAGTTCGCCTCTCTATGAACTTATACAGAATTTTATCAACAGTTACAAAACATGTCCTAACAGACTCCCCTTTAACTGTTGCTAACAATTCTATCAATTACTAGTCAAAGACTCTAAGACTAAGACATAATATCTTCAAGCTCGTTGTCACCAGAATATGCTCCAATAGACTCCCCCTTAAAAACAGCTTTAGAAGATTGTCATCAGTCTTCAAATATCATCAAACACACTATAGTCTTCGTCTTGTTTATCTGCACTTTCTCTCATTATTTCTAGAAGAAAACTTGGGAGAAGGACCCCTTGTCAACTTCTGTCTGCAATATTCAGTTTATGCAAAGGAGAACAACCAAGAATAACCAACAATTAAGATTTCCATGGACGCTTGAAAAATAAAATCTTTTTGGTTTTTCAAACATAACAAAACAGAAAATCTTTTTGGTTTTTCTCTGTATAAACTGAAATGTAAAATACAAAATCACATACTTTTGGTCGAACATCACGAGTAAGAAGATCATATCAGTATATATGATATATCAATCACACATCTTGGATATAAAATCCATATAATATCAAATGGTATCCTATGTCATTCTTTCAAGCCTTGACCAATCAAACCAATATCTTTCAAGATTATCACACTCTTTGTTTTCAAGACTTTCATATTGCATGTTGTGATACGCGATAAACATTCAAAGAAAATAGGATCAGGCTATGACACACAAATTCAAATTGTCAATATTATAAGATTTGAAATTAAAGCATCTCATTCCCACTTTCTTATGAGTTAAGGTACCATTTAAGTATGAAATACAACGTGTACCCCACTAGTATGCCAACAGAAAGTAAATGCACTATCTTCAAGACATATGAGATTTTACTAAAGATTATCTGAATTTTCAGAATGAGGAGACATCACTTAGCACATGAATAGCAGAATCCAAATTGGATTGTATAGGAATCAATGAGATTCATAATCGAATGATTCAATGTCTTGGCTTATATATGTGGAATCATACGATTCAGGTACGTTGATCCAACTGTTATCTGGATTATGAATTCAATGGAATCAGTAAAGATGATTTATCAATATGATCTAAGGGCTAGTATATGTTTGACAGATGTTGTCAAGTACATATCTTGACTATACTTCAAATTGCATGCTTTTCGGGACATAGGCACTGAAGCAAATCAAATGAATAGTGCTAAGGACATAACCCGAAACTGATCTCATAGGAAAATCTTTATTAAAAGCTAATATTCTTTATCTGATAGTGATCTTTTAACACACACAACCAGGCATAAAATGGGTTTAAATCACAGTTGTAACATATGTAATTATGTTTTCACACTACTAATGGTTCAGTGATGCTTTTAGTCTTCTGACAATTCAAATTATATGCATACACAACACTATCATTTCCTATTAGTGCAGTCTCTGAAGTATAGATCAAAACATATAATTCAGATATATTAACATAAAGCACCAACCAGTTAATCTAAGGTCATGTGTGAAAAAACATCTACTGATGTACTATCATCTCTTCTTTTAACTTCAAGTAATGTCGATTTTAACTTTTTCAATTTGTTTGGCTTTTTCAAAGAAAGTAAAACAAACGAAAATAAACCTTCCATGAAAACATTTTATGAAAAATAATTTACTTTGTTACTCAGGATTAAGCAATTCAATCAATTAAAAACTCAAACCAATGTAATGTAATTGAATGTCATTGCCTCTGTCACCAACACAGTTCTGTACTCCCCCTGTCCTGTAGACTCCCCCTCAACTAGTCAAATGGTTGCATCAACGAGTTTATGTTCACCATCGTCATCCTAAGTTTCAACTTATCATTTGGACTTTGTAAAACTCTTTCAAAATAACATTGTGTGTGACATATTTATTTTAAGAACACTAGCGAACTAGATAAGTTCGCCTGCTTGAGCGAACTTAATAAGTTCGCCTGAACTTCACTGAGCGAACTTGACCTCAAGCGAACTTGACCCCAAGCGAACTTGACCTCAAGCGAACTTGACCCCAAGCGAACTTGTTAAGTTCGCCTGATCTTCACCGAGCAAACTTATTAACTTCGCCTTCCTAAGTTCACCTGCAACTGAATCAACAAGTTCACCTAAAACGCTGAAACTTCAAAAACACGAACTCAGAACTCCGAAAATCATGACTTCTGATGTATATGATCAAATTAGACAGATCTGAACCGTAGGAATGTGTAGGGACTGATTAGGAACACTTCTATCGGATCAATTTCACCAAAATCAACCTCAAATTCATGAATTCAGCAGTAAAATCAGTTTCAAGAACTTGTAAACTCCATGGATAAAAAATGCTCAATTTCTTGTCAAATTGTACACAAAAACCATCTCTAATCAACAAAAATCAACCACAAATCATGAGCAAAAGCTCTGATACCACTTGTAGGTCCACATGGCTCTTCTACGGATTGTTCTCGTAATAAGACGTATCATTAATGCGGAGTGCGGAATCCTACCGAATCAACGATTGCATACGAAATAGACAATAGAAACAATCAGGTAAATAACATTCACTATGTATTCCAACAATCACAGAGTTTACAGATTCTCAGAATTACACTCGTTCAAGTCTCTATTGCTGCTCTCTCTCATAACAGACTCTGTAAACTCTATTTATAGACACATGTTCTGCACCAGGCGAAGTTAACAATTTCGCCTAAAAGATGCTTAGGAGAACTTATTAAGTTCGCCTCTAATAGGCTAAGCGAACTTAACAAGTTCGCTCCTAAAGATTCTTAGGCGAACTTGTTAAGTTCGCCTCTCTATGAACTTATACAGAATTTTATCAACAGTTACAAAACATGTCCTAACAAAAACTTCTAAAAATGATCAATTTCTTGTCAAATTGTACACAAAATCGTCTCTAATCACCAAGAATCAAACACAAAAGCTCTGATACCACTTGTAGGTCCACATGACTCATCTCATATCGATCTCGTGACATGTCATCTCATTAACACGAAGTGCGGAATCCTACAGTATTAACGTTTGTATACTAATTGACAATAGAAACAACATGTAAATAAACTTTCTTTTTATATCACCAAAACACAGATTTTACAGAAGACGATCAATCAAGTCTCTCTACTTCGCTGCTCTGTTACGGAACAGATTCTGTAAACTCCTAATTATAGACACAAACTCTGCAAGTTCGCCTCAAAGATGCTTAGGCGAACTTTCACATGAGACTAGGCGAACATAACAAGTTCACCTCTAATAGGCTAGGCGAACTTAACAAGTTTGTAGGATCAGTAAATACATGATGGTTCTATTCCAGTTGAGATTAGCGGAAACAATCACAACTTAATCAAAGTAAACAAGTAAACATAAGAAGTACTGATAAACGCAGTTTGTATTAAGCTTCAATGGTTACAAGATTACAGAGAAAACTCTAAGCAAAAGCACTAAGATACAATGACTCCAAGTACTACTTATATAGTAACTTAGAATCAAGACAGACCCTTGATTCTAAGGATCAGATCTAACACAAACCGTTGATCTTTTATTGAAGCTATTCTACATATAATGACAATAAACACTATAACGTTAACTTTACTCAAACGTCTTCTTAGGCATCATTGCTTGCATGCTTGGAGAAGAGCGTTGTAGTGCGTTATTGTGTGCACCAGTGACATTCTTTCTGCGTGGAGTGTGTCAGTGGTGTAGCCGAAAGTTGTCAGTGGTAATGGTTGCTTTATCGAACTCAGTCAGCTGCAACGTTTGATCTTCAGTGGAAATGGCTATCAGCTGCAAAGTTGGAGATCAACAGCAAGATTCAACCATCCAAAGTTGCTGATGATTTTCCTGTCAGCAGCATCAAGTGTTGATACTGCTGAGTAGCCTATCCGCAGCAACTCTGGTCTTCAGCAGATAAGGCTATCCGCAGCAGATTTGTTCTTCAGCAAAAGAAAAAGCATCCACTGCAGATAAGCTTATCCGCATCACTTTGTTGGCCACCAGCAAACTCTGAGGTAAGCAGCATTTGTACTTAGAAAGTTTTATAGCCATCAGTCTTAATTTCTACAAACTCCCCCTAGACTGATGCTACCAAAACTCTCTTACTTCTTTTGCTACTGAAGCTTTTCCATGTTGCTGACTATTCTTGCAACCTCATATCCTCTCTGGTCCTTGCTTGGATTATTAAGAGGAAGCTCAGATAGAGTCTTGATGTCTTTGCTTGCCATTTTGAAGATGGCCATGCTTAAAAATCTCATCTTCTGTCCTTTAACATCTGTCAATGTGAACTCATTCTTTTCAGCATTGTAGGACCAACTGATGAATGGAGAGTGAGATTGGTGTGACACCCAGCATTTCAGGTCAATATCCACATTTCATAAACGCACGTTCATAATTATTATTTCCTGATATTTTATTTTGACTAAGTAAAGTCAAGAAGTCTAGCAAAGAAGTTTGTTCCAAGTCTAGTAAACCGTAAAGAGTTACTAGAAAAAGTAAGCAGGATAACCCGACTTAATGCGAACGTAAATGGTTAAATAAAATAACCAGAAAAATATATATATATATATATTACACAAAATTTACGTTGAGCCAAGATTCTAATATTTTCTTCAAAGAGCCATAAAATGGTTAAAAATTATAATACCGTGAAGAATCGAAACTGAATTAAATTACCCCTTTAAAACTCTAATTGATACTAATACCACAATAAATTAATATTTAAAAATTGTTATCATTAACCCCAAACCCACTTCTTGACTTTCTTGGCCGAGAGTCAGGGGAGCCATGCTCCCACTTGCCTGATTCACTTTGATTCAGATGAAAACCATACCCTTCAGTCGAAACTTCACCATTCCTTTCAAACCTTCTCTTTTTCTTACGGCAAATTCTCAATTCCCTTTCAAATCGAAGTCCAGTTCAAGGCAAAATTCATCAGATTTCGGTGCTATAAGAAGAGTTCCCAGTGTATTCTCAAGAATCGAGCTAAGGAGCTCAAGATCATTCTCTGTTTCTCAGAAACCATTCTCTGTTTGAGGTAAAAACTCAATATTATCCATTTCATTTTCTTTAAAACCGTAGCTGAACATGTAAATCGTTCAAACGCAACTAAGATAACAAGAAAAGTGTGTCAAATTCGAGATTTGAACATAAAAATATACAGAGTGAATTCTGTCAAATTCAAGAAAAGTTTCGATACCTGTTGGTCAATCGAAACTGGGAGTTTCGATACCTATTGATCGAAACTAGGAGTTTCGATACCAGTTATTCAATCGAAACTAGGAGTTTCGATACCGGTTGTTCTATCGAAACTAGGAGTTTCGATATCTATTTGTTCAATCGAAACTAGGTAGTTTCGATACATATTGCTTAATCGAAACTAGGTAGTTTCGATGCCTATTACGTAATCGAAACTAGGAGTTTCGATAACCGTTTTGCCCTGTCGAAACTAGGAAGTTTCGACATCTGTTCTGGTATCGAAACTAAGAAAGTTTCGATACCTGTTCATCAGCCCCATAAGGCAGTAACTCAGAACTATTTTCATAACAAAACAAGGTTGGAAAAACTAAAAAGATAATTAAAACAAAAGTAATCAGATCGGCTAAGTCAAGTGAACAATTTGCGTTTAAGACGGGTAGTCTTAACGTGTATGTTATCCTTGTGTAACTAGGATACGGATAGGCGAATCTGCCGTCATTCAAATATTTGCTAGCATTCATACTGTCGAGGTGAGTTTCACTAATCCCCCTTTTTCAAAAGTTTTGAAATGATTTGGGGTGGAAACATACTTGTAAAAGACTTTTGTGTATAAATGAATGGAACTAATGATCTGACCGTATGTATGTATTGAGGGAACAATAAAGCGCTTAAAGTCCTCGTAATAAATTAGTAACCATTAGCTATGGATTTAGCCCAGGACTATATGAATAGTACTATTGGGGGTGACGCCTCCGGTCATGGTTAGTCGCGCTAACCAGGGGTCAAAATGGCCGAATGACCGCATATTGTCTTACTCGCAGAAAGGCGAGGGGAGGCATAGAAAGTTGGGGTTTGGTTACGGTCTCGTACATTACATACTATTTTGTATTCCTTACAAGCTTACAAATGGGGTCAATAGATCGGATTAGTAATCATATTCATTGGTAATACATACAAAAGAGTTCTGATCAGGGTAAAATGATCAGGTTTTACACAAAAGAGTTCTGATCAGGGTAAAGTGATCAAGTTTTACACAAAAGAGTTCTGATCAGGGTAAAGTGATCAGGTTTATCAAAAGAGTTCTGATCCAGGTAAAGTGATCAGGTTTATCAAAAGAGTTTTGATCCGGGTAAAGTGATCAGGTCTTAAAGTAAAGAGTTCTGATCAGGGTAAAGTGATCAGGTTTAACAAAAAGAATTCTGATCAGGTTAAAGTGATCAGGTTTAAACAAAAGAGTACTGATCAGGTTAAAATGATCAGGTTTAACAAAGAGTTTTTGTCGGCAAAAAGATCAGATTTAAACATTGGGTTTATAATAACTCTTTATAATAACTTGTGAACTCACCAACCTCGTGTTGACAGTTTTAAGTATGTTTTCAGGAAATTGAACGTGGTCATCAGGTTAGCAATGTAGGTTACATGCATGCACGTGGATACGGCTTTTGGGAGGATTTCTCTTGTATAACTCATGGTCTTGAGTCATATTTGCGAAATCTTAAACATTTGTAAACTCAAGTTGATATTTTGTAATGTAAATATTTTAAATCCAGTTATGTATCCAATTACATGTATGTGTTTGCGATAATCATATGCTTTGGAAACCAGTGAACGTCGTGCCTCGTGTTTCCGCCCTGGCGGGGTGTGACAGAACTTGGTATCAGAGCCATTGATTATAGTGAACTAGGTGTCTAAAATGGAACCTAGTCTATAATTTGAATGACTCACTAAAATGTTTTCATTGCATAAGCATTGCATAACCAGTCATCATGTCATGTGGATATTGTAGTCACAAGTATGTCGTCACATTCACACTCTGACCCCGTCTCTGACTCTGAATCCAACGAGGAACTTTCCGCCTCAAGCCCTAAAAATCGAGTACAAGTTCGCAGCTCGACACCACCCAATGTCGCCCTGGGAGAACCGCCCATATTCTACCAAAAGAAAAGCGGAGGGCCAATTAAAGTGCAAAGTGCTAGGAAGAAGGTTCGACTTCCGCGCAAGAGAACTCTAGCAGCCCGTGACCCGAAAGACTTGGAGACCGATGAGGAACCATCTAGAAAACGACCCTGTTGCCATCCTACTGTGGGAACTATCCGTTGGATGCCTCGTGCTCTGGCACGATGGAGGGAGATGGAGAGCATTCCATCTACCTTTGAGCTCGGAGAGTCTTCCAACTCTCCAACACCCCTACCTCACACTGGGGAAGCCATGGAGCTCACCGTGCCTACCTTGGTAGCTCGTGTTCATACACACGAAGAGCGTCTTGATGATCTCCTAGATGATATTCGGGCACAGGGGGATGCAGCCATGCGCTTACGTCAAGGGCTCGGATCTCGAGTACAGACTCTGGAAGATAGCACTCGAGACATACAGAGTGCCACTGACTACCTCGAGTTGAGAGCTGATATGGACTGGCAGTTCACTCTCACGGTACGAGACATGGTGGAGGCGCTGGAGGAGAGGACTTTGGCTGCAGAATTTGTGGCAAGAGCTAGCTTTGTCATGGCAGGACTTGCCATGATGATTAGATTGTACTCCCACTTCTTCTTTTAAACCTATTATGGGCGGGTTGTGCCCATAGTACATTATGTAGTTTAAAACTTTAGTACTGATGAGGTCATGTGAACCCATCTCTTTTGTATCCTCGTCTTTTGGGAACAATGTACTATGTATGTTTTGACTATGTATGTAATGGTTTATTTTGTAATGATAGTTGTTCTTGTTTGATGTTGTGGTATCCTTATGTCATGATCTATCATTATTGATATATGATGTTGTTTCTTTTTAATTGACATGTTAGAAAGAACGTCATGGCACCTAAGCGTGGGACACCCCGTAACACTACTGGTGACAACAACGAGACAATTTCCCCAAACATGGAACAACTAATAGCACAGCGAGTAGCTGCCGCTATAGAGCAGTATGAAGCAAACCGAAATAGCGGAGGAGGTGCAGGATGTAGCGGTACCACAGGGGGTAGCGGTACAGCAGGAGGTTCCGAAGGTTCCGGAGGTAATAAAAATAAATAAGCCATAACACATAGTCATGATCCGAATTAATGACGTTATGACTTGTGATCCTGCAGATGCTCCAAATAGGAAGTGTACCTACAAGGCCTTCCTATCCTGCAAACCCCGCAGTTTTAATGGCACCGAGGGTGCAGTAGGACTAATGAGATGGATAGAACATATGGAGTCGGTGATTGATATAAGTGAATGCACAGCTGACTGCATAGTGAAGTATTCTACCTGTACGCTCACTGATAAAGCTTTAACATGGTGGAATACTCAAATGAAGACTTTGGGAAGAGAGACAGCGTATCAATTGTCTTGGGAAGATTTGAAAAACATGATGATTGAGGAATACTGTCCTCGGAACGAATTGCAAAAGATTGAAACTGAGATGTGGAACCTACAGATGATAGGAGATGATGTAGCGGGATACACCGACCGCTTCAATGAATTGGCACTTCTGGTACCGCATATGGTCACACCAGAACATAAGCGTGTGGAGAGGTATCTGTGGGGCCTTGCGCCTCAAATTCGTAGCATGGTAACATCATCTAATCCAATAGATGCCAAGAGTGCTATAACTTAAGCATTCAAACTAAAGGATGATGCAGTACGTAATGAATTGTTTGTGAGGAAGGAGAATGAGGAAGGTAGATCTGGGGAGAAAAGAAAATGGATGGGAAATTCAAGTAACAAATCTGGAAAACAAGAGTTTAAGAAACAAGGAACTATGAAGGCTTTTGCAGCCAACACAGTGGAAAGAAAGGAGTATGATAGGGGCCTACCGAGATGTAAGAGGTGTGGAAATCATTATGCCGGTGTTTGCATCAAGTGTGGAAAATGCGACAAGTTTGGTCACACCACTCAAGCTTGTCGAACTAACAACCGATTGGGGAAAATCAAACCGGGATGTTTTGTATGTGGTGATCTAAAACACTTCAAGAAGGATTATCCCAAGTGGAAGAATCAGAACAACGCTCAGGCACCAGGGAGGGCATTTGTGATGGGTGCAAGGGACGCACGCCAGGACCCGAACATCGTCACTGGTACGTTCCCGATAAATAATCACTATGCCTCTGTACTTTTTGATTCGGGTGCGGATATGAGCTTTGTGTCGAATGATTTTAAATCCTTACTCGGTATTAAGGCCAGCAAACTAGATCAACGTTATACAATTGAATTAGCAAATGGGAAATTAATAGAAACCGGAGAGGTCTTTAGGGGTTGTACTTTATGTTTAGAAAACCGTACATTCAGTATAGACCTTCTACCCATCGAATTAAGGAGTTTTGATATTGTTATTGGTATGGATTGGTTAACCAAGAATCGTGCCGAGATAGTATGCTTCGAGAAGATTGTACGTATTCCCCTACCAAGCAGAGAAATTCTTTCAATTCAAGGCGAAAGGTGTATAACGATGTTAAAAACGATAAACTGCATGAAAACTTATAAGTATCTACGCAAGGGTTATTGTGCATTCCTGGCTCACATCGTCGAGAAGAAACCCGAAGAACGTCGACTTGAGGACATACCAGTCGTCAGAGATTATTCGGAGGTATTTCCCGAAGACTTACCAGGAATACCACCATCAAGACAAGTCGAGTTTCGGATCGACCTAGTACAAGGAGCCGCACCAGTTGCACGATCACCGTATCGTCTAGCCCCTTCCGAGATGCAGGAACTGTCGAGCCAACTACAAGAGTTACTTGACAAAGGTTTCATAAGACTGAGTTTCTCACCATGGGGAGCTCCGGTCCTATTTGTAAAGAAAAAGGATGGAACCTTTAGAATGTGCATTGATTATCGGGAATTGAACAAGCTGACAATCAAAAATCGGTATCCTCTTCCTCGAATAGACGATTTGTTTGATCAACTTCAAGGTTCCAGTTTCTATTCTAAAATTGATCTACGATCAGGGTATCATCAACTGAAAATTCAGGAAGAAGACATACCAAAAACGGCTTTTAGGACTCGTTACGGTCACTACGAATTCCTAGTTATGCCATTTGGCTTGACTAATGCACCAGCTGTTTTCATGGATCTCATGAACCGCGTGTGCAAGCCGTACTTGGATAAATTCGTGATTGTGTTTATCGATGACATATTGATATATTCACGAACCAAGGAGGAACATGAACATCATTTGAAATTAATCTTGGAACTACTCAGGAATGAGAAGCTTTATGCTAAATTCTCTAAGTGTGAGTTTTTGATCCAAGAGGTTCACTTTCTCGGACATGTCATCAATAAGAAGGGTATCCATGTGGATCCATCCAAGATTGAAGCTATCAAAAACTGGGAAGCACCAAGAACTCCGACTGAGGTGCGTCAATTTCTGGGTTTGGCAGGATATTACAGGCGATTCATCGAGAATTTTTCAAAGATAGCCTTGCCTTTGACCACGTTAACCCAGAAGGACAAAAAGTTTGATTGGACTGATAAACAAGAATCAGCTTTTCAATTGCTGAAGCAAAAACTTTGCAGTGCACCAATCCTATCCCTTCCCGAAGGGACTGACAATTTCATTGTGTACTGTGACGCATCACACCAAGGTTTGGGATGTGTATTGATGCAGAGAGAAAAAGTCATAGCGTATGCATCCAGACAGCTAAAAGTACATGAGAAAAATTATACGACTCACGATCTGGAATTGGGTGCTGTTGTGTTTGCACTCAAGATTTGGAGACATTACTTATACGGTACAAAATGTACTATCTTTACAGACCACAAGAGTCTCCAGCACATCTTTAATCAGAAAGAACTTAACATGAGGCAACGTCGTTGGGTAGAACTACTGAATGATTAGGACTGTGATATCAAGTATCACCCTGGCAAAGCAAACGTCGTAGCAGATGCCTTAAGTCGTAAAGAACGAGTAAAAACACTCCGTGTTCGTGCCCTAGAATTGACAATTCATACGAGTCTCACGACTCAAATTCGGATGGCACAACAAGAAGCAATCAAAGAAGAAAACAGTCAGAATGAAGCTTTACGAGGAATGATAAAGCAGTTGGAACCAAAGTCAGATGACACTTTATACTTCATGAATAGAATTTGGGTGCCATGTTTTGGTAACTTACGGGAGTTGGTTATGGACGAAGCCCACAAGTCCTGGTACTCCATTCACCCAGGTTCGGATAAAATGTATAAGGATCTGAAAGAATTCTACTGGTGGCCGAACATGAAAGGAGAAATTGCTATTTATGTCGGTAAATGCCTGACATGTTCAAAAGTAAAAGCAGAACATCAGAAACCGCCGGGATTGTTACAACAACCAGAGATACCTCAATGGAAATGGGAACAGGTTTCCATGGATTTCATTACAAAGTTACCCAAGACGTCGAGCGGGTACGACACTATATGGGTAATTGTCGATCGTTTGACGAAATCAGCTCATTTTCTACCCATCAAAGAAACGGATAAAACCAAGAAACTTGCAAGACTTTATATTAAGGAAATTGTGGCTAGGCATGGAGTACCAATTTCTATTATCTCTGATAGAGACAGCAGATTCGTGTCTAGAATCTGGAAATCGTTACAAGAAGCCATGGGCACACGTCTTGACATGAGCACGGCATATCACCCACAAACAGATGGTCAAAGTGAAAGAACCATTCAAACCTTAGAGGATATGCTCCGTGCGTGTGCAATTGACTTCGGTGGAAATTGGGATACTCATTTGCCATTAGCTGAGTTTTCATATAATAACAGTTACCACACCAGCATCAAAGCCGCTCCGTTTGAGGCTTTGTATGGTCGAAAATGTCGTTCACCGCTATGTTGGGCGGAGATTGGCGACAAACATTTAACCGGTCCTGAAGTTATTCAAGAGACCACAGATAAGATTTTCAAAATCAAGGATCGTCTGAAGGCCGCCCGTGACAGACAAAAGAGTTACGCGGATAACAGAAGAAGACCTTTAGAATTCCAAGTAGGAGACAAAGTCATGTTAAAGGTCTCACCTTGGAAAGGAGTTGCAAGATTTGGCAACCGTGGCAAGCTTAACCCTAGGTACGTTGGACCGTTTGAAATATTGGCTAGGGTTGGCCCTGTAGCTTACAAGCTCAAGTTGCCACAAGAACTAAGCAATGTACATGATACGTTTCATGTATCAAATCTCAAGAAGTGTTTATCAGACGAGACGTTAATTATACCGCCTGATGAGATTCACATAGACGAAAAGTTGCACTTCATTGAGGAACCTATGGAAGTCACAGATTGGAAGGTTCAAAGAACAAGGCGCAGCCGTGTTAAGCTGGTCAAGGTACGTTGGAATTCAAAGCGCGGCCCCGAGTATACGTGGGAGCGGGAAGATAAAATGAAATCCAAATACCCATTATTGTTTACGAACACACCAAATCAGAGTGACAAGAACTGAATTTTGGGACGAAATTCTCTGTAACATGGGGAGAATGTGACACCCAGCATTTCAGGTCAATATCCACATTTCATAAACGCACGTTCATAATTATTATTTCCTGATATTTTATTTTGACTAAGTAAAGTCAAGAAGTCTAGCAAAGAAGTTTGTTCCAAGTCTAGTAAACCGTAAAGAGTTACTAGAAAAAGTAAGCAGGATAACCCGACTTAATGCGAACGTAAATGGTTAAATAAAATAACCAGAAAAATATATATATATATATATATTACACAAAATTTACGTTGAGCCAAGATTCTAATATTTTCTTCAAAGAGCCATAAAATGGTTAAAAATTATAATACCGTGAAGAATCGAAACTGAATTAAATTACCCCTTTAAAACTCTAATTGATACTAATACCATAATAAATTAATATTTAAAAATTGTTATCATTAACCCCAAACCCACTTCTTGACTTTCTTGGCCGAGAGTCAGGGGAGCCATGCTCCCACTTGCCTGATTCACTTTGATTCAGATGAAAACCATACCCTTCAGTCGAAACTTCACCATTCCTTTCAAACCTTCTCTTTTTCTTACGGCAAATTCTCAATTCCCTTTCAAATCGAAGTCCAGTTCAAGGCAAAATTCATCAGATTTCGGTGCTATAAGAAGAGTTCCCAGTGTATTCTCAAGAATCGAGCTAAGGAGCTCAAGATCATTCTCTGTTTCTCAGAAACCATTCTCTGTTTGAGGTAAAAACTCAATATTATCCATTTCATTTTCTTTAAAACCGTAGCTGAACATGTAAATCGTTCAAACGCAACTAAGATAACAAGAAAAGTGTGTCAAATTCGAGATTTGAACATAAAAATATACAGAGTGAATTCTGTAAATCAAAGTGCAGGTATCGAAAAGTTTCGATACCTGTTGGTCAATCGAAACTGGGAGTTTCGATACCTATTGATCGAAACTAGGAGTTTCGATACCAGTTATTCAATCGAAACTAGGAGTTTCGATACCGGTTGTTCTATCGAAACTAGGAGTTTCGATATCTATTTGTTCAATCGAAACTAGGTAGTTTCGATACATATTGCTTAATCGAAACTAGGTAGTTTCGATGCCTATTACGTAATCGAAACTAGGAGTTTCAATAACCGTTTTGCCCTGTCGAAACTAGGAAGTTTCGACATCTGTTCTGATATCGAAACTAAGAAAGTTTCGATACCTGTTCATCAGCCCCATAAGGCAGTAACTCAGAACTATTTTCATAACAAAACAAGGTTGGAAAAACTAAAAAGATAATTAAAACAAAAGTAATCAGATCGGCTAAGTCAAGTGAACAATTTGCGTTTAAGACGGGTAGTCTTAACGTGTATGTTATCCTTGTGTAACTAGGATACGGATAGGCGAATCTGCCGTCATTCAAATATTTGCTAGCATTCATACTGTCGAGGTGAGTTTCACTAATCCCCCTTTTTCTAAAGTTTTGAAATGATTTGGGGTGGAAACATACTTGTAAAAGACTTTTGTGTATAAATGAATGGAACTAATGATCTGACCGTATGTATGTATTGAGGGAACAATAAAGCGCTTAAAGTCCTCGTAATAAATTAGTAACCATTAGCTATGGATTTAGCCCGGGAGTATATGAATAGTACTATTGGGGGTGACGCCTCCGGTCATGGTTAGTCGCGCTAACCAGGGGTCAAAATGGCCGAATGACCGCATATTGTCTTACTCGCAGAAAGGCGAGGGGAGGCATAGAAAGTTGGGGTTTGGTTACGGTCTCGTACATTACATACTATTTTGTATTCCTTGCAAGCTTACAAATGGGGTCAATAGATCGGATTAGTAATCATATTCATTGGTAATACATACAAAAGAGTTCTGATCAGGGTAAAATGATCAGGTTTTACACAAAAGAGTTCTGATCAGGCTAAAGTGATCAGGTTTTAATTAAAAGAAGTTCTGATCAGGTTAAAATGATCAGGTTTTACACAAAAGAGTTCTGATCAGGTTAAAGTGATCAGGTTTTACACAAAAGGGTTCTGATCAGGTTAAAATGATCAGGTTTTACCCAAAAGAGTTCTGATCAGGGTAAAGTGATCAGGTTTTACACAAAAGAGTTCTGATCAGGGTAAAGTGATCAGGTTTAGCAAAAGAGTTCTGATCCAGGTAAAGTGATCAGGTTTATCAAAAGAGTTTTGATCCGGGTAAAGTGATAAGGTCTTAAAGTAAAGAGTTCTGATCAGGGTAAAGTGATCAGGTTTAACAAAAAGAATTCTGATCAGGTTAAAGTGATCAGGTTTAAACGAAAGAGTACTGATCAGGTTAAAATGATCAGGTTTAACAAAGAGTTTTTCTCGGCAAAAAGATCAGATTTAAACATTGGGTTTATGATAACTTTTTATAATAACTTGTGAACTCACCAACCACGTGTTGACAGTTTTAAGTATGTTTTCAGGAAATTGAACGTGGTCATCAGGTTAGCAATGTAGGTTACATGCATGCACGTGGATACGGCTTTTGGGAGGATTTCTCTTGTATAACTCATGGTCTTGAGTCATATTTACGAAATCTTAAACATTTGTAAACTCAAGTTGATATTTTGTAATGTAAATATTTTAAATCCAGTTATGTATCCAATTACATGTATGTGTTTGCGGTAATCATATGCTTTGGAAACCAGTGAACGTCGTGCCTCGCGTTTCCGCCCAGGCGGGGTGTGACAATTGGAGATGTTTGGCATCAATGATTTCATCTTTTCTGGGGTTGAAGTAATGTTTGATCACCAAAAACAGATGTCTCCCACCTTCATTCTCAGGCTCATTGTCTTCACCCAGCTCCATCATTCTTCTTAGATCAGAATCTGGAAGCTGCAATACCTCATCAACAGTTGTATAAATTGATCTTTCTTCTATTCTTCCCCTGAAGACTTCAAACCTTTGATCTTGAGTGTTGTAGAACCAGTTGACAATTTCTCTTAAGTCTTCTGGTTTGGAGATAGGTTTGGTTTCATCTTGGGAGGCAGTTGATGAGTAGGAGCTGGGTGGGAGGATTTGGACTTTGTGGGTGGAGAAGAGGGAGGTCTAGGATGGAGAGTGGAAGGTTGTTGGATAGAGGAAGTGGTGGATGAGGGAAAAGGCTTGGGTTTCCTTTCTTCTTCTTGATTGATTACCCTCTTCTTTGAGCCTTTCTTCCCCAATCTTTTTCCTTTTACTTTTTGACTTTGAGGTAAAGGGCTTGCAGGTTCATGAAACTCATAGGACCCAGCCTTTTTCAACTCTCTCCTCTAGACTTTAGGACGTCAATCATGACCTTCCTTTCTTCATGGGTTCTTTTGTTAAAGGCAGTGGTCTTCTTGGATTTCTATTTGGCTTTTTCTTCTTCTTCAGCCCTTTTCTTATTTCCTAATTGACCTTGCTGACCCATGAAAGCTCTGTAGATTTCTTTATTTGATAGTTTCTCAAGGTAGTTTGCATCCTCACCTTGAGAAATCAGAGCCTCTATCCACTCATCTCTCACGTCTTTGGCTAGTTCAGAATCAGTTATTCTAAACTTGCCCTCTTCCTTCTTCTTCCTCTCTCTTTCTTCTTCTTCTTTATTAAATTGTTCATGCAATTAAAGAGCAAGAGCTTCATCTTCTTGAATTTGATAGACTGCAGGAATCTTGACTTTCAGATCATCCAGCTGTTTGGTATACAGTTGGATCTGTTGTTCTCTGAGGAGAATGGCCGCTTTTCTTAGTTCAGCCATCTCCTCTTCTTCTTTTCTTCTTCTTCTTTCCTCCCTTTCCTTCTTCTCTTTCAATAACTTTTCTTCATCTTCTTTTGTCATAGGTCTTTTCCCTTTGTCTTTGTTGGATGCCTCTGCTTCAGCTTCATGGACCACAACAGCAGATGTAAGAGATGTTGTTGGGATCTCAGCTTCAGCTTCATTGGCATGATGAGGAGTAGACACAGAGGAATGGACTGCTTCACTCTCTTCCTTTTCCCATTCATACCCATATATAGCTTTAAACGCCTCTTTGATATTCTGTGCAGCCACTTTTCTTGACCCTTCTGCCGCGTTTAGTATGACAGTTGGTGAGGAGGGAAGGGATAGATCTGAGTCAGAGTCATTCATTGCAGGCGATTCCTCCTTATAAAGAGAAGCCTTGATGAGTTTGATCATTTCTTGACTTTCTAAGGAGTTGATGTTGTAGATGAGTGATCTGAGCTCAAAGACCTTGTGCAGGAAGTCTGAAGGTAGGAGTAAGATTTCTTTGATGTTGATTGAGAGAGAAGATCCATTACTTAGGAAGAAGGTGAAATCAGAGGAATCAGTGCTCACCCATCCTAGCACTTCCAAGTCCCTGACCATGATGTTATACAGAAATCTTCGCCAGCAGATAACTTCTTCTTTAGTTAAAGCACTGCTCCTGATTAAGTCAAGTTGTCTTGGAGCCAGTCATTGTTCTGCTGTTGATGAAGATTCAGGATAAGCCACCTTATTTGCTTCTTCTAGTAGTCTTTCAAACCAGGGAATATTATCCTCCATTAAGTCATAGAACCTGCTGATTGCAAGTTCTGCTGAGAGATCTGATGAAGTGTTGATACATCTTGTCAGATACAGATTAAGAACCTGGAGGGCATTAAGAGTGTTCCAGTTTAGCTCTTCTACTCCACTAAACTCCCATCCAATCCAGAATCTCTCAGCTATGCCATCATACCCCTAAGCTAGAATGGAGTCGAATTCTAGCTTGTTTGAAGTTAGTGAGAATTGGGGAGTAGATGTTTGACTTATTATGGCTGCAGCTTCAGGAAGTATGCTGAATGATGGAGGTGTGTCTTCAAGGAGAGTTTCATCTTGCAAAACCTCATCAACAGCTCAGACAACTAACTTCCAATCCTTAGTGATATCTTCCTCTTCATCTACTGAGTCTGGCAAGTCATGGATTTGAACAAAAGTAGGTTTGTATAGAGAACATTGAAACACATTATGCTTCTGTATCCATTCTTCTAGGCTGTCCACATCATCTTCCTTGGTAACTACCTCCCCCTTTTTGGTTGCATCAGTGCATAGAGTGTTATCTGTTTGAGTGCCTACTGATATAAGGGAGGGAGAAGTAACTGGAGGTCATTGATGGGCTTCATGTATAGAGACTTGGTGCCACAGTTTGGATACTTCAGTCTCTAGCATTGTCACCCTGGCCGTCAATTCCAAATTATGAAGTTTCAGTCTGTCCTCATCCACAGTTGTGGAATCCTTGGAGCTGGATGGGGTCTTAGGCCTAGCCTCTGCATCCCCATCACCCTGGTTTTCTTGGCGCCTGGGATTCCTCTCAGTGAAGAGTGTTTCTAAGGAAACATCCTCACTGTGAGTTGCCATGGTTAGGGTCTTAGTTATGTTATCACTGTCCTCCCAGTCAGTTGATTTACCAGGAGTAGTGACAGCCCTTTCCACATTCACTCTATCATTTCTCCCAAAGTGAACCTTCTTGGGTGATGAACTTGGGTTGGGTGCATTAGCAGCTAAGTCAATCAATACCTCCGAGATAGTGGTAGTTGGAGAAGGTATATCATCTTGACTAGGTGCCTCTGCACTCTAGTTCAGAGAAGAGAAATAATGATATGGCTCATCGGGTTGTTCTATGGATCCGGGATGTGATCCTGATCCTAATAGAGAAACTTCCAAGGAAGTCTCTCTAATGGTGTGGCTATCCCTTTTGATATTCTCATCAGAATGTTGGGATTCTGAATGAGGGCTTTTAGGTTGGGATTGGGTATGTGAGACAAGAAGAGAAGGAGTCTTCTTGCTCCTTTTTCTAGTGTATGTCATTGCAACTGTGTGACATTTCGGGTTTTATTCACGCATTTGTAATATATATCATGTAATCATTTTCTATTAAATAAAATGCAAGTGTTTTTATTTAATTTTGTATAAAATATATATATATTTATTTTATGGATTTAAAATAATCAAAATTTTATAAGTTTTAAACTTAAATAAAATTTTATATAAAAATCTAAATTTATAAGAGTCATAACATAAAATATGATAATCTATCTAAACAATAATTAAATTTTATAAAAAAATATATTTATAATAATAATATAAGTTTATAAAATATAATTGAAATTTAAAAAGAAATCTAATTAGTTATTTTTACAAAATTTGAGGGTCTGTTTTGAAAATAATAAAACTACAAGCTTTTAAAACAGAAATTAGTTAAGGGACTAAATATGGACAAATCAAACCACAAGGACTCATGCGTAATTATCTCAGGGACTATTTTAATACAAAAACAAACTTCAGGGACCATTTATGCCAAATCCCAATTCGTATTTCCGGATGTCTCTCCCAGTGACCGGCGGTCCGAGCCATTTTCCGGCGAACACTCGACACGCCTGTTCCCTGCACCTCGACAGCCGAATTTGGTCTCCCTGACCTCGTCGTCCCCACGCGAACAATAGCCCCCGACATACAGAAAGTTCGATCGCGTTTGTGGCCGAAAACCCACGCCACAAATTCGGCCCCGATAGTCAACCTCCACGCCTGCAAGATGGGTCGACAGCTTCGTCTCGTCCAGACGAGTGTCGGGACATGCTCAATTTCTTGTCTCATTATCAGGATCGAGCTCGGCTATAAAAAGCCATTACCGCACCTGCACGAGCTCGCTACCCCTCTTCCACCCAATCTCTCTCCAAATTGAAGACACCATTACAATCGCCATCTCTGTGTGAAGCTGTGACCAAGGTCGTAGAGGCTAATCCCATCCAGAAGCTCGATTCTCATTCTGGACATTCTCGGATTTAAGACTCTGCCGTCCGGTCCCTTTGCGACCACGTAAGAATCCTCAACTTCGTTTCTTTACCTTCTGTTATCATAAGGCAAGCTAAACCAATCGAAGTCACGACTCCAAACCATCGATTACCGGACAAACTATTGTTCTGAAAAATTACTGTTTTATTTTCTAAAGTCTGGGCCATCGAAACTACTTAGTTTCGATTGAGTAAATGGTCAATCGAAACTAGAAGTTTCGATAGACGGTAGTTTCAACAGCCTGTGTATCACTTATAAATGATCAATCGAAACTGGTAGTTTCGATAGATGGTAGTTTCGACATCCTGTGTATCACTTATAAATGATCAATCGAAACTAGTAGTTTCGATAGATAGTAGTTTCGACAGTTCTGTGTATCACTCGTAAATGGTCAATCGAAACTATTAGTTTCGATTGAACACAGTTTCGATACCTGTCACAACTATAAACAGTTTCGATCAAATCAGTAATTTCAAGTAAATCTGGACCAACTTTTATGCAAATAACACTAAGAAATGTTATTATAAACCTATACACAATTAAATACTAATACGCACATGTAAACATACAATAATACCCATTTATCTACATAGGGTTTCAACGTGTTTAGACTTCAACATCTTTATCACCTACACGCGTGGAAAAATACCCGCTTGCAAGGTGAGTTACATACCCCCTATTTACTTTTTTATACATTTTGGGGTGAGACGTAATCTGTGCATACTTACATACAATTCAACGTGTGTTTACATGCGTAGATTATTGTGCTTTTGTGCATGGTCACTTGTTATGCTATGGATACTTTTAGGGTGGTTTTAAAGTGTGTGTGACCCACATAGTCTTGATTCCATGCCTATCACGTTAAACCTTTGTGCTTATACATACTTGCATGCTTCGGATACTTTTAGGGTGATTTTAAACTGTGTGTGACCCACATAGTCTTGATTCCATGCCTATCACGTTAAACTTGTATGCTTATACTTACATGCTTACAATTGGTATACATATAGTGAATTCTCCGCATTATGCCATATCATACCATGTCAAACTATGAATTGTATAAACGTTTTTAACTAAATTTTTACTTTATTTAAACATATGTAAACTCACCAACTCTCGTAGTTGACACTTGTTTTGGATTACGTTTCAGGTGAAGATATGTGATTGTGTGACTATGTGTTGAAGGTGCTACACATAAGGCTTTTGGACCTACTAAAATAATTATGTGTAATATTCTAGAATAGGGTGTTGTAACTTGAATTATATTTGGATATTTGGTATTTAAATCTTATTAATGAATTATGCAACCTTAGTAGATCATGTGCTTATGAACAATCATTTCATTGTCCGCCTCGATGATTCCGCCATCGGTCGGGGTGTGACAGATTGGTATCAGAGCCATGGTTATAGGGAATTAGGTTATTAGACACAATGACCTAGACTATAACCCTAGGACTCCCTTTTATGTGTTATGTGCTAAATGATTAATTGCTATTTGAATTATTTGTAGTTAGGTATTATTTGAATCTTCCCGGGTTTAGTACATGAGACTTATACACATACATACAAGACTTTGATACATGACACATACTTTGCATACACATTTGACAAACAAACTTATACAAACAAATACACTACTCATCCTTACCCATACTCTTTCCTAATTAATTGCAACATTCCTACACATTTTATACTCATAGACTCTCAAGTCTATTGAAAATCTCGTCAACAACTTAATTTCTTGAAACCAGTAAAGGACACGTGCAATCTGGAAGGGTGACACCTGTACATTGGGTTTTCTGTCTAGGAAAGCTTTTCGTATAAATCCAAATAAACGGACCCGTATGCTTTCCTGGGAATTCCTGAAGTGAGTGTTTACCTATAGGCTAAAGCATGTCTCCTTGAAAGCTTTGAGGAAATTATTTAACGTTGATAAGTCAATGTATTCGCAAGGATACAATCCGAACTTAAACTCAAAATTTGGGGACATTATAGCAAGGTAGGAAGAACTAGACGAACATGCAAAACAAATCATTATTACGGGTGCACACGTAATAACAATTTGTAGTGCTTGCGAATCCCGGCCATTCCTATCGCGCGAATAATGATCTATGTTATCATATCCTCCCAGGAAAAGATTTCATGGCTTATTTCCTCTATCCTTTAGTGTTATAAATTTTGGATGAATTATGTGATCAGTTTTAGTCAAAACTTACATACATTATCATGCGACGTGATGAGTGTCATCTCGCGTTCCTGCTTACATTATTGTGAACAGTCTACCAACTGTAGCACATGCATGCCTATTTTATCCGAAGTCTCATAAAATTTTGTCTTTTCTCGTGGCATTTTATAGAATGCCTCCCCGTCGCGCAGTTAATGCTAACTCCAGCAATCCTAACACTGACCTTGCTGCACTACTTACTCAACTAGTAGGCCAAATGATCCAAGCTAACAACAACAGTGATGGGTCTAATACGCAAGGGAATGGTGCAAACCCACCGTACTACACATTCAAGCATTTCAATTCTTGCAACCCCACCAAATTCTTTGGGACGGAAGGTGCTACTGGCCTTCTTCAATGGTTTGAAAGTATGGAGAGTACTTTCCTAAACAGCGATTGTCCCGACAACCTCAAAGTCCGTTATGCTGCCAGCGTCTTCCAAAAACGAGCACTCACCTGGTGGAACGGTGAGAAACGTACTCGAGGCAATGAATCTACTATGTCCTTGTCTTGGGACGAAATGAAACGACTTATGACCGACAAGTTTTGTCCTCGCAAGGAAATGAGGAAGCTCGAAGCTGAATTTTGGGATCTCACCCAAGATAGCGGAGAAAATTTGGCGTACACCACTCGTTTTCAAGAACTAAGTCTGCTCGTGTCCCACATGGTTACTCCCTTAGCACGGGGAATTGAGAAATACATAGGTGGACTGCCTATGCCGCTCCAAGACACCGTATTAGGAAGAAATCCCTCCACACTCGAAGACGCTATCCGTTTGTCTGCTGTGTTTACTGACAACCACGTCAAAGCGGGTACCTTATCTAGGAAGGGTACCAAGAAAGTGGTCGATAAAGCTGCTACTTCCGTGTCCGACAAAGATGAAGAACCCAAATCTTCCATCATGATAGGAAGCGTAAGGCCCAAAACTTTGCGGCCATCACTCCTGACGTGCCTGTGACCCAAGTTACTCCTGCGGGTCAAATTCTGAGAAATTATGTAGGTTCATTTCCCCAATGCCCTACTTGCAAGTATCACCATGCCCCGCATGCTGCATGCCGTCTATGCTCAAGGTGTGGACGCTATGGACACGTTGTTACTACTTTCCATACTCGCACTATCGTTAAGCAAACTACTCAAGGCAATCACCAAGTGCCTCTCACTATCACCTATGGACGAGCCTGTTACGAATGTGGAGACCCAAACCACTTTCGAAACCAATGTCCAAGACTTCAAAATCAAGGTGGTCCTCGTGGACGAGCATTTAATATAAATGCTAACGAGGCTCCTGCCAATGACGACACCGTCAATGGTACGTTCCTTTGTTCACTATCTTTATACATCCGTTTTATTCAATACTCATGCCAATGAAAATTGCGACTCTTATTTTTAACCAACTATTTGCTAAACAACAAGCCGAACTTGATAACTCTTATAATAGGGTAATAGCGGATGGGAAATCCATTGCTATGAATTCTATAATCCGTGATTGCATATAACAGCTATGCTTTCACCATTCATCTCATTCCTATACTTTTGTGAAACAAACCTATTATGTTTAAATTCAGTCATAAAACTTGCTAGCTCTGTTAAAGTTTACTTGAATTGTTGAAGTTCTAAATCCTAGTAATTATGCACGGGGAATCCCCGGTATATCAAAGGGGTGGTGGGTTAGCCGCTGGTACACCCTATACATAAACCCACTTGATATAACGAGTATAAACCATGCATAAGTACTAGAAAGAGGATCGGTTCTTGAATTGTTAGACATATTTTTGCTATGAAACCACTCATAGACGTGATAACGTTTACAAATTGTATGCATTTCATTGTACAATTTTCAATTGAGAAAGGTGATTTGATTAAAATGATCTAAATCCTAGTAATTATGCACGGGGAATCCCCGGTATATCAAAGGGGTGGTGGCTTAGCCGCTGGTACACCCTATACATAAACCCACTTGATATAACGAGTATAAACCATGTATAAGTACTAGGAGGAGAACCGGTTTTTGAAAATGTTTTTGCAAACTTTGAAAATATGAACACCCGTGGGATGGAGTTTTAAAGGAAAATGCCATATCACAAGGTGATTGGCACCAATATTGTTAAATCTGGTTTCTAGTAGTTTACATTCATGCGTTGTATGAAAAATTGTATGCATAAATCTCATTATACTATTAGACCAACAAATTGACAACTCGACTCGAATTAGCACCGTCGCCCGTTATCATACGCTATTTCCCCGCTGAATCTTTCTCTTGAGAAGTAATTCCATTTTAAGTCCTTTGGCATCTTTTTCCCGCTTCCATAACCTTCGTAAATCGAATTTCGGGGCGAAATTCCTTTAACATGGGGAGACTGTGACATTTTGGGTTTTATTCACGCATTTGTAATATATATCATGTAATCATTTTCTATTAAATAAAATGCAAGTGTTTTTATTTAATTTTATATAAAATATATATATATATATTTATTTTATGGATTTAAAATAATCAAAATTTTATAAGTTTTAAACTTAAATAAAATTTTATATAAAAATCTAAATTTATAAGAGTCATAACATAAAATATGATAATCTATCTAAACAATAATTAACTTTTATAAAAAAATATATTTATAATAATAATATAAGTTTATAAAATATAATTGAAATTTAAAAAGAAATCTAATTAGTTATTTTTACAAAATTTGAGGGTTTGTTTTGAAAATAATAAAACTACAAGCTTTTAAAACAGAAATTAGTTAAGGGACTAAATATGGACAAATCAAACCACAAGGACTCATCCGTAATTATCTCAGGGACTATTTTAATACAAAAACATACTTCAGGGACCATTTATGCCAAATCCCAATTCGTATTTCCGGATGTCTCTCCCAGTGACCGGCGGTCCGAGCCATTTTCCGGCGAACCCTCGACACGCCTGTTCCCTGCACCTCGACAGCCGAATTTGGTCTCCCTGACCTCGTCGTCCCCACGCGAACAATAGCCCCCGACCAATTGGTCTCCCCGACATACAGAAAGTTCGATCGCGTTTGTGGCCGAAAACCCACGCCACAAATTCGGCCCCGACAGTCAACCTCCACGCCTGCAAGATGGCTCGACAGCTTCGTCTCGTCCAGACGAGTGTTGGGACATGCTCAATTTCTTGTCTCATTATCAGGATCGAGCTCGGCTATAAAAACTCATTACCGCACCTGCACGAGCTCGCTACCCCTCTTCCACCCAATCTCTCTCCAAATTGAAGACACCATTACAATCGCCATCTCTGTGTGAAGCTGTGACCAAGGTCGTAGAGGCTAATCCCATCCAGAAGCTCGATTCTCATTCTGGACATTCTCGGATTTAAGACTCTGCCGTCCGGTCCCTTTGCGACCACGTAAGAATCCTTAACTTCGTTTCTTTACCTTCTGTTATCATAAGGCAAGCTGAACCAATCGAAGTCACGACTCCAAACCATCGATTACCGGACAAACTATTGTTCTGAAAAATTACTGTTTTATTTTCTAAAGTCTGGGCCATCAAAACTACTTAGTTTCGATTGAGTAAATGGTCAATAGAAACTAGAAGTTTCGATAGACGGTAGTTTCGACAGCCTGTGTATCACTTATAAATGATCAATCGAAACTGGTAGTTTCGATAGATGGTAGTTTCGACAGCCTGTGTATCACTTATAAATGATCAATCGAAACTAGTAGTTTCGATAGATAGTAGTTTCGACAGTTCTGTGTATCACTCGTAAATGGTCAATCGAAACTATTAGTTTCGATTGAACACAGTTTCGATACCTGTCACAACTATAAACAGTTTTGATCAAATCAGTAATTTCAAGTAAATCTGGACCAACTTTTATGCAAATAACACTAAGAAATGTTATTATAAACCTATACACAATTAAATACTAATACGCACATGTAAACATACAATAATACCCATTAATCTACATAGGGTTTCAACGTGTTTAGACTTCGACATCTTTATCACCTACACGCGTGGAAAAATACCCGCTTGCAAGGTGAGTTACATACCCCCTATTTACATTTTTATACATTTTGGGGTGAGACGTAATCTGTGCATACTTACATACAATTCAACTTGTGTTACATACGTAGATTATTGTGCTTTTGTGCATGGTCACTTGTTATGCTATGGATACTTTTAGGGTGGTTTTAAACTGTGTGTGACCCACGTAGTCTTGATTCCATGCCTATCACGTTAAACCTTTGTGCTTATACATACTTGCATGCTTCGGATACTTTTAGGGTGATTTTAAACTGTGTGTGACCCACATAGTCTTGATTCCATGCCTATCACGTTAAACCTGTATGCTTATACTTACATGCTTACAATTGGTATACATATAGTGAATTCTCCACATTATGCCATATCATACCATGTCAAACTATGAATTGTATAAACGTTTTTAACTAAATTTTTACTTTATTTAAACATATGTAAACTCACCAACTCTCGTAGTTGACAATTGTTTTGGATTACGTTTCAGGTGAAGATATGTGATTGTGTGACTATGTGTTGAAGGTGCTACACATAAGGCTTTTGGACCTAGTAAAACAATTGTATTTGGATATTTGGTATTTAAATCTTATTAGTGAATTATGCAACCTTAGTAGATCATGTGCTTATGAACAATCATTTCATTGTCCACCTCGATGATTCCGCCATCGGTCGGGGTGTGACAAACTGGGGCCCTTTGTTACAGTTGAACAATAACATCCAAAACAGATTTAAGTGATTTTTGTACCTGTGCATCCTGAGTAGTTTGCACAGGGGTTCAAGCAATGGAAGCAGCTTGTTGTTCAGGATTTGAAGTGGAGGGTGTGGGATCAGTATTAGCTGGGGTTGCTGAACTGTCACCCTGGGTACTTTGTATGTTCAGAATTGTAGATAACAATGGACCATTGACCCCTAAGAACTTTTTGGAAACAGTTCTCATACTTTGAAAAATATTATTTTTATGACCCAACATGATGTAGATTCTTGCAGGTTTTGAGAGATCTTTTAGTTCCTGGTTGAAAACCTCCTGCAAGAATCTGGGGTACATAAAAAATTGTTGCTTTGCACCCTCTTGAAGGTTATATCTCAAAGCCTCAAAGATGAGGTGTGCAAAGTTGAAGTCTAAGCCAGCAACCATACCATGGAAAGAAGAGGCAAGTCAGAGCTCACTTGATGCCATCCACTTCTCTTCTAAGATATGCATTGTAGAAGAGTGTGGCAGAGATACTTCCATGGAGGGCCCATCAGTACCTTCTCTATTGTGTACTCATTTTGATTTCCAGTGTACCCTATGGATATAAAGGTCCTCATGTATTCTTCCTTTGAGTATGAGATGGCTGCCCCCTCATCTTGAAGCTAAAGATGTTTTCGGAGAGTAGCTACAGAGATGATGATGTCCTTGCCGTCTACCTTGGCTTTTATTTAGGGAATCCCCTGTTCGGTAGAGTAGACGACGGTATTCCAAAAATCCTCCATATGAGGAATATAAATGGTGGGGTTGACTGTTAATGCAAAATGTATCTTTGATCGGCATAGAAAATCGATCATATCATCGAATCCCTCAGACTTCTTTCCTTTGGTTAAGTATGACGTGAGGTTGTGATATGGGGAGAACTTATCATCAGGATTGTTTATGTCTGCCATTTTTGTTGGTTTGGAGGGAATGGGGAAGATTTTGAAGGGTGGTTAGGAATGGAAGGCTTTGAATGTTGTGGGGGCTTGAGAGAAAGTGATGGGAGTTAGGGCGAAAATGAATGTGAAGGGGTGGTGAAGAAATTTGATTTGTTCTTATAACGGCAGAGGAGGGAAAAGCAAAATGACTTGTACAGTACAACCTCATCCACCTTTTTACTGTTACACCTGTAATACACTATAGCAGTCATGGTAAAGACTGAAAGAAATTTTTACAGCGGGTAAAAGTTAATTTAGACTTATTTTTACCCATCAGCAGCAAACTTGGTTACTGCGGATGGTTAAGCCTATCCGCTACAAGCTTGGTTGCAGCGGATAGTTAAGTCTGTCAGCAGCAAACACTATTGCTACTGATGGATGCATTGATCTGCAGCAAGGGAGTTGCTGCTGACTGCCTTAAAGCTATCCGCAGGAAACTTGTTCCTACTGATAACTTATAGCAGTCAGTGGCAAAAACTTTCCTGATGATTATTAAACCTGTTAGCAGCAAAAATGGATGCTGTTGACTTGTAACTTTTATTTATAACAAAAGACAAACATATTTATAAAGACAAATTTTTAGAGACATATTTAAATCAAAGTTCATCATACCAATAGATTCAACTAAATATCTAAATCTAGCTTCATCAAACAGTTTTGTAAACAAATCAGCATATTACTCATTGGTATGAACTTTGGTTAAAATAATTCTCTTTTTCTCAACTTGATCTCTTATGAAGTGATACCTGATGTCAATGTGCTTTGTCTTGGAGTGCTGCACCGGATTATTTGTGATTGATATAGCACTCAAGTTGTTAATGTGAATAGGAGTTGCTATGAAAGTCATCCCATAATACAACATTTGATTTTGTATCCAGATGACTTGTGCACAGCAACTTGAAGCTGCAATGTATTCTACTTCTGCTGTAGAAGTTGAAACACATGTTTGCTTCTTGCACTGCCATGAAATCTGTCTCCCTCCCAGCAACTGACATCCCCCTGAAGTGGACTTTTTGTCCAAGTTGCATCCCCCATAATCACTGTCAGTGTATGCATACAGATTGAACTTATCATTTTTAGAGTACCATAGCCCATGTCTTGGGGCTCTCTTTAGGTATCTAAAAATTCTATTGACGGCTTGAAGATGTGAAATATTTGGAGCTGCTTGAAATCTTGCACAGAGACATACTGCAAACATGATATCTGACCTTGAGGCAGTGAGATACATGAGAGGCCCTATCATTGCACGGTACTGATGTTGATCAGTGTCTTGACCATCTTTGTCTGGAGTCAGCCGATGGTGCACTTGCATAGGGGTTCTTGCAGCAGAGCAGTCAGCCATCTTGAATTTTTCCAAAATGCTCTTGACATATTTGGATTGGCTGATGAAGATTCCATTTGGGACTTGTTTGACTTGAAGACCCAGAAAGAAATTTAGCTCACCCATTGAGCTCATTTCAAACTTTGAGTGCATCAGGATCTCGAAGTCTTTACACATCTTTTTCCTTGTTGATCCAAAGATGATATCATCTACGTAGATTTGAACCAGTAATATTTTTCCCCCTTCATCTTTGATAAACAATGTCTGGACAATGGCACATCTTCTGAAGTTGTTGCTTAGTAGATATCTAGACAAAGTTTTATACCAGGCTCTTGGGGCTTGATGTAAGCCATATAGAGCTTTGTCTAGTTTGAACACTTGGTTAAGATGTGCAGGATCTACAAAGCCTGGAGGATTTTTGACATATACTTCTTCACCAATCTTCCCATACAGAAAGGCACTCTTGACATCCATTTGATAGACCATGAAATTCTTGGATGTAGCATATGCCAGGAAGATTCTGATGGCCTCTAGTCTGGCAACAGGAGCAAAGATTTCATCATTGTCAATTCCCTCTTCCTGAGTGTAGCCTGGATCTATAAGTCTGGCTTTGTTCTTGACTATAATGCCTCTCTCATCTTGCTTGTTCCTGAATACCCATCTTGTGCCAATGGCAGATTGACCAGGTGGAAGATCAACAAGCTTCCAGACATCCTGTCTCTTGAATTGCATCAACTCTTCCTTCATTGCCTCAATCCAACTGTTGTGTTGCAGAGCTTCATCTATCTTCTTTGGTTCCACCTGAGATAGAAAACATGAAAACAAACATATATTGGCCTCATGAGATTTGCTTCTTGTTAGAACTCCTTGGTGAACTTGGCCAATAATATTTTCTAGAGGATGTTTCTTGTTGATCCTTTGTGCTGGTACCACCTCAAGTTGTATCCCTTGCTCGAGATTGCTTTGATTTTGATCAGGGATTTCTTCATTCATAGTTGAAGAGTCTTCAATATCAACAGCCACACAGTATTATTAGCAATGGTATTTGCAGCATCTACAGCATTTATCGAAGAGTCTTCATTCAAGTTTTCATTTTCAGACAGGCTGCTGCTGGTGACATTAGAGAGTGTGGTTCTGACTGCACTTGCTTCAATGGCTTCCATAACGGAAGGAGGATCAATGGATGATCTTCTCAGACTGATAGAAGGTTTTGGAAAATCCAGTCTGTAGTCAGAAGAGGGGGGAAGCAGGTGCTTAAGAAGAAGAAGACTCCATATTTGAGAAGATGAGAGGCTCAAATAATTGGGTGAAGTAGTCTATGTCAAAAATCCAGTTTGGGCATTTTCCCTGTTCACAGACAATGTGTTCTCTGTATTTCACATTGGCTGATTGTTCCACAATTCTTGTTCTGGAGTTGAATACTCTGTAGGCCTTGGATTTAGAGAAATAGCCCACAAAATATCCTTCATCAGATTTGGCACCAAAATTAGGAAGAACCCCATGTGTGATAAGAATTATGCATGGACATCCAAAAGGTTTTAGAAATCCAATGTATGGAACTCTTTGGAACCATAGTTCATAAGGTGTCTTGTTGAGAGGCTTGACTATGAGAACTCTATTTTGCACATAGCAGGCTGTGCTTACTGCTTCTGCCTAAAATATGAGAGGCAGTTTTGAGTCAGCCAACATAGAACTTGCTGACTCAATTAGAGTTCTGTTTCTTCTTTCAGCAACTCCATTTTGTTGAGGAGTTCTTGGAGCACTGTATTGCCTTTCGATTCCCTTGCTCTCACAGAAACAGTTCAAAGTGTGATTCTTGAACTCTGTACGATGATCACACCTTATTATCTTCACCTTCTGATTACTTTGATTCTCTACCCTAAGGATGTAGGATTTGAGAATTTCAGCAGTTTCATCTTTATTTCTCAAGAAGTATACCCATGAGAATCTGGTGTAGTCATCAGTTATCACCAGACAGTATGACTTCTTGCCCATTGACATAATATTTGTAGGACCAAAGAGATCCATATGCAGCAGCTGTAGTGGAGTATCATTTGTATTCAAAGTCTTGGGCTTGTGAGAACTCTTGTGTTGCTTCCCTTTCAAACAAGCAATGCAGTGATCTTCTATCTGGAATTCTTTATCAGGAAGCCCTCTGACAAGATTGTCTTTCACCAATTTGTTGATAGTTTTGATGGTAACGTGGGTTAATCTCCTTTGCCAGAGAGCTGATTCATTAACTGAAGCTTTTGACAGAAAACAAGATACATTGCCGGATGGAGTGACCTCATTCATGTCAAGCACATAAAGATTTTCTTTTCTCTGAGCAGTTAATAAAATCTTTTCTAGAGGAGGTTTGGATAAGCCAGGAGATAATACAAAGCATTCTTTGTCTGTGAAGAGCATCCAATGTTTTTTATCACAGACCTGGGAAACACTCATGAGATTGAAGTCCAATTCTTTGACATAATTTACTTTATCAATACTAAATCTTTCATTTGACACAGTCCCTTGTCCAGTAATAGATCCTCCTTTTGAGTCACTCCCAAAGGAAACATATCCTCCATTGAAGTGTCTGAAGTTGGGGAGGATGGATCTGTTGCCTGTCATGTGCCTGGAACAACCACTGTCTACCACCCAAGTGTTATTCTTGTGACCTGGCTGCCCCTGCACATGAGAGAGATCTAGTTAGTGGGAGGAATCCAAGAGCTTGCATCCTTGAAGAAAAGGGTTCTCGGAATATCAGATTCAGCATATGTGCATTCAACAAAGCCAATGATGATTCTTGGAGGGATAGAAGCTAGGATCTTGGCTTTCAATTGCTGAGGAGATGGGTTTCCATTTCTCTTTGCTCTGTCAGCAGCTGATGTTGCTTTGGCTTCTGATGGATTTGCTTTATCAGTAACAGATTTTGCTGTTGATGACTTTGGCTTATCAACAGCTGATGTTGTTGCTGCTGAGGACATCGGCTTATCAGCAGAGGATTTTGCTGTTGATGACTTTAGCTTATCAGCAGTGGATTTTGTTGCTGCTGATGGCTTTGCCTGAGCAGCAGCAGACTTGGTTGCTACTGAAGGCTTGTCATTTGGTTTCTTGGGCTTGGCTTGATTACCAACATTTTTACTGGCTGTTGATGGTTCAACACCCAATGTATGCTAATCCTTCTTTACCTTGTTGATGGAGGGCTTCTCTGTAGAAGTTCTCATGCTGATGGGCTTTTGTTTAGGAGGGGTTTAATGAAGGATCTGGTTGAAAGGATTAAAATCACAATTTGCAGCAAAGTGGTCTGATTCACCACAGATGATGCAAGATTGGTGAGGCTTTGGCAGCTGCTTCCTTTGTGGGGAAAGGGAGTTTCTGAAATGAGTTGCCTAGGCTTCAGAACTCCTTACCTTTCTGTTGCTGCTGATGGTTTTGCCTGAGCAGCAGCAGAATTGGTTGCTGCTGAAGGCTTGTCCTTTGGTTTCTTGGGCTTGGCTTAATTACCAACATTTTTAATGGCTGCTGATGGTTCAACAACTAATGTATGCTTATCCTTCTTTGCCTTGTTGACGGAGGGCTCCTCTGTAGAAGTTCTCATGCTGATTGGCTTTTGTTTAGGAGGGGTTTGATGAAGGATCTGGTTGAAAGGATTAAAATCACAATTTACAGCAAAGTGGTCTGATTCACCACAGATGATGCAAGATTGTTGAGGCTTTGGCAGCTGCTTCCTTGGTGGGGAAAGGGAGTTTCTAAAATGAGTTGCCTTGGCTTCAGAACTCCTTACCTTTCTGTTCTTGTGTCTTCTCAAAAGCATGTTGTTTGAGGTTTCTTTGCTGCTGAAGGTAGTAGAAGCAGGTGCTGGCAGTGTGGTTGTATTTTTCAAAGACAAAGCATGATTTAGCCAGTTTATCCCTTGAAAGGTAAACATAGTGCTTTCTTTTGAATATGTCTTTAAAGTTCCAGGGGTGAGTTTTGTTGTGCTCAAAGCTGGCTTCTTCCAATGTCTTTTGAACATATGGAACTCTTTCTCTAGGTGCATGACATATGTCAAACATCTTTCTTTGAGGCTTTGAGTTGGAGAAGTTTGAAGACTGTCCCTTTTCAACAATTAGCTTTCTTCCTTCTAGAGGATAGCTGATTTTGATTTGTTTGAAAGGCATAGGAACCAGAACAGCTGGTAAAGGGACATGAGCACTTTTTTGAATGACTTCAAGAACAGGCGGTGCTGGTACTTGTACTGGTGATGAGGCCTCCTCAGTTTTAGTGGACTCTGAGTAAGTTGACTCAGACTCAGATTCTGACGAGGTAGTGCATTCTTGCACCAGTGGTTCATGTCTTGAGGGATCAAGATCTCGGTTAGCCTTTTCAAGATTTGAGAGATTGAAGCTTGGTTCATGGATGGCAACGTAGTCAGTAGGAGGTGCAACGGCTTGATATTGTTCAGCATGATACCCCAGACCAGTTTTTACCTTGTCATGAATTTGAGCATCCAAAAGTCTTTGCAGCTTTTTGGATGCACATTAATATTTGTCAACATGAACTTTGTGTTCCGCAAATTCTGCTCTGGTAGCTTTTAATCTAGCCAGTAGATCATCAATTTGAATTTCAAGATTGGTTTGTTAATGTTATAATAATGAAATCTCTTTCTTTAGGCAGTTAATTTTTTCTATATAACTGTTTTCTACTTTTGTGAATTCAGATTTCATTTGATGAAACTCTTCATTTTGATCTATAAGGTTTTGATTATGCTTTCTGTAGCCTAACACCTTATCAATACAAGCTTGGGAATAGAGATGTTCATATACCTGAGGCGGTATCTCAGTTGTTTCTGCCATAAGAGCTAGATTGTTAGCAGGCAAATCTTCATACTGGAAGTTCCAGTCAAAGACAGAAGTTCCAACGGCTGCACAAGCTGTAGTTTGAGCTGGAGGAGTAGCTTGTTGCAGTTGTTTGTAGGTCCAGGTAACTCAACTACTGATCGAACTCGTGATATGACATTTTTATAACACGAAGTGCGGAATCCTTCGTGTTAACGTTTGTATACTAACCGACAATTCAAAACAACACGCGTAAATAAACTTCTCAAATATATTCAGATTCACAATGGTTTACAGACTCAATCATACAAATCGTTCTCTCTGTTCTCTCTGTTCTGTGTTCTGTCTAATGACTCTGTAAACCCATATATATAGAAACTAACCTGCTGTAAGCGAACTTATCAAGTTCGCCTGAAACAGACTAAGCGAACTTAACAAGTTCGCCTCAGTTAGACCTAAGCGAACTTATTAAGTTCGCCTCTGATAGACCAGGCGAACTTAACAAGTTCGCCTCTAGGCACACTTGTAAAAACACTTAGCAACTTTAAACAATTACATAGTAAAAACATAAAGACATAAAATCTAACTATTACAAGCTTTTGTCATTACAAATCTATGTCCTAACAGACTCCCCCTTGACAATAGCTTGATCTTCTGTCTTCAGTCTTTATCTTCAACTCTTCCAGTTGTCTGGTAGTCTACTTCCAGCATGCACACCGTATCTTCTGCATATCTCGAAAACTCTTTTGTACTGTAGACCTTGTTCTCTCCATTCATCAGTATACATTATCTCATTCTTTCGCAGTGTCCTTTGATCTTTCTTTGAAAAATTAATAAGATTCATTGCGTCATAGAAACACACAATGACCTTATTATCTTTATCTTCAACCCTTGCTTCACCAGTATTAACATCAACATACCACCATTTCATATTCCCAAGAAAGTCTTGAGGAATATTCTTTAATGGTATCTTGTGTATAGCACGCACTGGTCTATACTTCTATCTCCAGGTTACTTTCCCAGTCTTAGGATCTGTAATCTTCACTCTCTTTCCCTTCTGTGGTTTCAGCCGTTCATACTTACCCGAACTACCTTCTTTCTTTATGAGGTTTGCTACATCAGCCAAACCATTCTTCGATCTATTTATGAGTGGCTTTGAAGCTAGACCATTTATTTCACACCTCGGCAAGGTATTAAAATATTTGATCCTTGGCTTTAAGTATTGAACGCCGTCAGATCTTTTGATTACAAATAATTTTGATTCACCATCATAGAACCAACTTATGATCCTTCCTACACACTGCTCTTTATTCACATATCTCTCTTTCTGAGCAGGTTGTGCTGGAGACTTGGGTAGCACCTTCATCCAACTGTTTACAACTTCTCTCCACTGTTCTCATGTCATTCCTGTATCTCTAAACATCACAGGTTCTTCATTAATCTTCAGAGACTCAGTGTGAGTAGTTTCAGTTTCAGCACCCTTATTGAATTGAAGATTCTCATCATCAGTATCCATCTTTGACTCGGCTGTATCATCAGGCAGTGTGACGTCTTCAATAGAGTCCATAGAGTCAGTTATTCCGTCATAAGAGAACTCAGGAACAACATCCTCTTGGATGAAGTTATACGGCACCTTAAGACCATCACAACCTTCATAGGTAACACTATCTTTATCTTTCTCTATTTCAATCTCTACTATTTCTCCTTCTTCTATCTCAGTATCTGACATATCATCTTCCATGTCATTGAATAAATCGTCAATGTCATCAAGACATTCAATCTTTTCAGCTTCCTCTTCTTCGGAGTCTTGAAAGAATTCTAATAACAGAATTTCTTCGTCATTAGTACCAGAAGTATCTTTTTCCTTGTTTCCTCCAAGAGATTGTGATGTCGACTCCCCCAGAACTCTAGATATAGGATTAGCGTCAGTGTATTGACGATCACCCTCAATATTTCCAGCAGGATCATTGTCTTCATCATCACGTCTTTGAATTGACTTTGTGTGACAAGTATCAGGTATCCTCAACTCCCCCTGAGCGTCAAGACGCTGAACGAGTTTGGACACTAAGACTTGCATATCAGCAATCTGTTGAGCTTGAGTCTGAATCACCAGCTGTCGTTGTGAATCAATAGATACAAGTGAGTTAACTTGTGTTTGTAGAGACAGCACTTGAGATTCAAGGAAAGTAATCCTGTCAGAATCAGAAGGCTTTGACGGACCAGCTGTTGATTGTGGAATAGAAGGACTTGAAGTAGTAGGAATGACTGGAGGAACAGGAGTATGAACTGGAGATGGATCCTTAGATCTTGGAGGAGTAATGATCAAAGAAGCAACAAAATTTGCATCCTCAACTCCTTGAGAAGATTTGGCAGCAGCAATCGATGCAGACATTAACTTTTGATGTGTAGGATCTGGATTAAAGTCATTGTCAGTGTCAGAACTCTCATCGACCAAAGATCTTTTTCCAAGTACTGATCCGGAAGGAGGATCCCGAACAGACTTGCGTCTTGGTCGTCTGGCTTGAGATTTAATGTGTTTTCCAGCATTAGCCAGTGGAATAGCAGCCAACCGTTCATAATGACCTGGAGAAAAATCCCTAGATTCATCAGAATCAGTACTGTCATCATCAGATATTGTATCACTTGAACTGGAACTAGACTCATCTTCTGTCACCACATTCCCTTCTTGTTCATGAATGGGAGAGTTCACAGTATCATCAACAAAATCATCCATATTCATTCCTAGATCGTGATCAGGTTCATGAACGACCTCTTCTTGAACTGGATCCTGAATAGGAATATCAACTACAGCTTGTGGAATAGGAACTTGTTCAGGAATAGGAATTTGATGTTGTATAGGAACTTGTATTTGTGGTTGTTGAACTTAAATTTGTGGAACTGGTATCTGTTGTTGTTGTGCAGGTTGTTGTGGTTGTTGCTGTTGTTGTTGTGCTGGAACGTTAACTCCTTGAGCTTGAGCAAGTTCATTAGGATGAAACCAGTTGTCATTCAGTGGTGCAACATAATCAGGATTGATTAAGTGCCCAAACAGTGGAGTATTGACTGGAATCAATGCAGCATTCTGCTGTTTCACTTTTGTACAGTCGGTAAAAATACGTTTTGACATAGGAGTCAAAGTCAATCTTATAGCATGTTGTGGAAGATCTGGAATAAGATGATTGAGTATCATTTGAATAAATCGAGGATACATCAAGAAACCTTGACCTTCAGCTGAATTAATCTGCATGACCATCTCCCGATAAAAATAAAGCGGAAAATTGAATCTTTTATTCAAAGTTAAGGCCACCATTGCTGTTTGAAGAGCCATCTGTACCAGCTTTTCACAAAGAGATGCATTGTATAATCACATGCATAAAGTATCTCCATTCACCTACTAGTCCACCTTTCCTAGCTTGTGTATCATTTTGTCATCCACGATAACCCATCCTTTGAAAACAACCCATAATAAGAGTGTTAGGATAAGATATTGGATCTTCAGCATTTCCTCCTAAATCAAGAGCAGCACGAATCGTCTCTTCGGAAATTGCAATCTCGATATTGTTTACTGTTGCACGAAGGACATGTGGTTCCACATCGATATCTTGATGTACTGTATCCCAGAATTGTTGTATATACACCAAGCTAATATAGGGATCCGCAGATAATGCAACATGTAGTCTTGATCGATTCAGAAAATTGATAATGCGTTGAAAATGAACTGCTTCTGGCAAATTAGGATCTAACAATGCCACTTGATTATGCTTATATTCGACACGTCGAGCCATCTGTGAAAAATTTCGGACAACACAACAAACATTAGTAGACTAACACATATAAGAAACAACAAAAAAATCAAACAAAATATTTTTTTTAAAAAATTTCAAACAAAAAAATTTTAAACAAAAAAAAATATCACAAGTCCTTTTCACTACTGACCCCTAGGCGAACTTAATAAGTTCGCTTAGTAGTGCAAGAGGCGAACTTATTAAGTTCGCCTGACAAGTTCGCTTGGAACAGGTTCGCCTGAACCTGAGACGTTTCAAATTCAAAACACAGATTTTCAAACTCCGGCAAATCGATCGAAATAGTGAAATAAGCAAATACAAGCAATAAAATATCACATTATAACAAAAATGATGATCAATTTTGACATTTAGGTAAAAAATTAGGTCAAAAATGGCCTTCAAACAGTTCGATGAAAAACCGAGAGTGAAAACCATCAAATACACTCAATTTAGCGGATGAAAATCAACGAAACTACCTTTGTTAGATTCGCAATGCGATTTTGATCAAGATTCAACCAGAAAATAACACTCACAACACCGTTTTAAAATTTTGATAAATTTGGGCAAGTTCGCTCGTTCTGAGGAAGACGATGAGAGACAAGTTCGCCTGATTCAACACTTATTCAGATTAAGTTCGCTTGATTAAGTTCGCTTAACAAACCTTCGGCGAACAAGATAAGTTCGCTTCACCCTTAAGTTCGCCTCACCCCAGACTGTAAATTTAAGTTCGCTTCACTGATTTAAGCGAACATATTAAGTTCACTTCACTGTACACAGGCGAACTTAATTACTTTTCAACCTTTTTGCCTTGAACACAAATTTTACCAACTTCAACCTTTCAAATCTCGAACTTCCGTCAGCAACACATATTTGATCCAATCCCGAACAATTTTAATAAAAGTTTAGAATTTTCATGGAAAATCAAAATCAAAATCTTTTTGGATTTTATCTATACAGACCGAAACACATATTTTTGATTTTTCTCTGTACAAACTGAAATCACATATTTTTTGTTTTTCTCTATACAAACAGAATCACATATTTTTTATTTTTACCTGAATGAACTGAAATCACATATTTTTTGGTTTGTACATCATGAGCAAGAAGATCATATCAGTATTCAATTAAATCATCACACATATTATCAATAACAAAGGGTAACCTATAGTAAGAGACCATTCAACTCAATTTTGTGCATTTTGCATCTTTTTCTTTTGAAACTCATTTAATTTGAATAATTTTTGAAATGATACGCGATAAATTTCAAAGTAAATAAGATCAGGTTATAAAATGCTCTTTTATTTATACCGAATTTGAAATATAAAGCCTGAATTCTTAAAATTGTCAATATTATATTATTTGAAACTATAAGCGTTTATTCTCCAAATTCTTGTGATTTAGTTCCATTTAGATGATAAACATTGTGTAACCCACATATATGCCAAAAAGAAAATAAATGCACTATCTTCAAGACATATATAAGATTTTACTAAAGATTATCCGAATATTCAGAATGAGGAGACATCACTTAGCACATGAATAGCAGAATCCAAATTGGATTGTAAAGGAATCAATGAGATTCAGAATCGAATGATTCAATATTTTGGCTTATATTTGTGGAATCATAAGATTCAGGCACTTGAATCCAACTGTTATATGGATTATGAATTCAATGGAATCAGTAAAGATGATATATCAATATGATCCAAGGGCTAGTATATGTTTGACAAATGTTGTCAAGTACATATCTTGATTATACTTCAAATTGCATGCTTTTCGGGACATGGGCACTGAAGCAAATCGAATGAATAGTGCTAAGGACATAACCCGAAACTGATCTCATAGGAAAATCCTTATTAAAAGCTAATATTCTTTATCTGATAGTGATCTTTTAACACACACGCCCAGGCATATAATGGATTTAAATCACAGATGTAATCATATTATATTTAATTTTCACACTACTATTAGCTTCAAAACGCTTTTAGCCTATTGACAATTCAAGTTTCAAATTTTATCCACAAATATAAAACAAATTATCAAGAATAGAGCATTCACAACACTATCATCTCTTATTTATGCAGACTTTGAAATTTAGATCAGATCAACTTATTTTAATCATTCATATATCAAGGTCTATTAAGGTCGTGTGAAATGAACTAATCACTGATGTACTATCATTTCTTCTCAAAACCTCAAATGATGTCAAATTTTATATTTTTCAATTTGTTTTGACTTTTTATAATTTAAGCTTTTTGACTGAAAAGTAAATGCAGAAATGTAATAAAGCAATAAAAGAACTTAAAAGAAAATTTTCCATGAAATTCTGATTTTGAAAAACTTTTATTCGAGATTGATCATACCAATCATTTTTATCAAGAATTCAAACCTGGTACGATCAAATGCCTTAGTAAACAAATCAGCAAAATTATCTTCAGTGTGTACCTTGACCAGCTCAATCAATCTTTTCTCTGCACAATCACGTATAAAATGATATCGAATTTCGATGTGCTTAGTTTTACTATGTTTAACAGGATTATTCGTTATGGACATAGTAGCATTGTTATCAATAAACATAGGGGTTTCTGTGAAATTCAAACCGTAATCTCTCAATTGTTGTTGTATCCACAGGATTTGTGAACAGCAACTTGCAACAGCAATGTATTCTGCTTCGCATGTAGAAATCGAGACTGTGGTTTGCTTTTTGCATTGCCAAGATACAAGTCGATTTCCTAAGAATTGGCAACCACCTGTTGTAGATTTCCTGTCCAGACAACAACCACCAAAATCAGAATCAGTATAAGCATTGAAATCAAAGTTAGAACCATGAGGATACCATAGCCCTAAACGTTGTTTTCCTTTTAAATACCGAAAGATTCTTTTCACAGCAATTAAATGAGATTCTTTTGGCTTTGCTTGAAATCTGGAACAAATACACACAGCGAACATTATATACGGCCTTGAAGCGGTTAAGTACATGAGGGATCCAATCATAGCTCTGTAAAGTCGACAATCTACATCTTTTCCTTCCGGGTCAGAGTTTAACTTATGATTGACCGGAATTGGAGTATCGTATGAAGTACAGTCCTCCATCTTGAACCGGCTCAAGATGTCTTTGACATACTTGGACTGATGAATAAATAAACCATCTTCCTTTTGATTTACTTGTAAACCTAAGAAAAAAGATAACTCTCCCATAGCAGACATTTCAAATTTCGACTTCATAACACCCTCAAAGTCTTTGCACAACCCTTCATTTGTCGAGCCAAATATAATACCATCCACATAAATCTGTACCAGTAGGTAATCTCCCCCTGATTTCTTTATGAATAAGGTCGAGTCTATCTTTCCACGAACAAAGTCATTCGCCAAAAGATGTTTAGATAAAGTCTCATACCATGCACGAGGAGCCTGATGAAGACCATAGAGGGCATTATCTAGCTTGAAAACCATGTTCGGATTCAGTGGATCTTCAAACCCCGGTGGCTGACACACATAGACTTCCTCCTTGACCTTTCCATATAAAAATGCACTCTTGACGTCTAATTGAAACACCTTAAAACCTTTAAAGGAAGCAAAAGCTAGAAACAGCCTTATAGCTTCAAGCCTTGCAACCGGCGCATAAACTTCGGTGTAATCAATTCCTTCTTGTTGATTGAAGCCCTGGACAACTAATCTTGCCTTAATGCGTACCACGACACCTCGATCGTCCTTTTTACATTTAAACACCCATTTTGTGCCTATCGGATAAGCACCTTTCGGAAGATCAACCAGATTCCAAACCTTAAGTTTGTCAAATTGAGCAAGTTCTTTCTGCATAGCTTCTATCCAGTTCTTGTCATTTAAAGCCATTTCTACATTCTTGGGTTCAACCTGTGAAATAAAGCAAGAATGTGAGCAATCATCAAGAACACCAGAATCTTTAATGCAAGTATACAAACAAGTATTGTCAACAAGAGAACGAGTTTTCACTCCATCCTGTAAATTTCCAATTATATTTGTTACTGGATGATCTTTGTGTTCCTTGATGGATGCGACCTCAGGAACCGGCAACACATCAACTTGAGTAGAGTCAGATTGATAAGAATAATCTTGAGGAATTGGAATTTCCGAGTCTAAATTTGTTGGAATCTCCCCCTGATCCTGTGTCGAAGGTAATGGATCATCACTCAACAACGGATCAGCAGAAGAATCTTGAAAAATAGCATTATCCTCCTCACTCTCTGAATCTTGTGGACCAGAACAAGAAGCAACATTTGGATCTGAAACAGAACTAGAAGGAATCGATGAATTTGGAACTGCATGTGGTAAAAACCCATTGTGCTGAGCATCTTGACAAGAATCATAGATAACAGCAGCATCTTCATCAGAAATGTCAGAAGATAAATGAAAAGACTTGAATAAGTTTTCATAATCAAATGCCTAATCCGGACCAATCGCCATTTGTGGTAAAGACCGATTTGAACAGTCAATATGGAACCATTCTTGAACTTGGCGTGTCTCTTTTTTATAAACCATCTTGGTTGTTGAATTAGCCACATACCCCAGAAAAATCCCTTCAATAGCCTTTGCGCTGAATTTTGTTGGGACATCTCTAACCTTCAGGAGGGTACACGGATTAACAAAAGGTAGTAAATATTCCAGATTCGGCTTTCGATTATTTAGCAATTCATAGCAAGTCTTGTTATGTCGCTTTACGGTCAAGACCCTGTTCAAAACATGACACGCAGTATTGACAGCTTTAGCCCAAAAGGTGACTGGAAGCTTAGAATCTGCAAGCATCGTGCGAGCTGTTTCGACCAACGTCCTGTTCTTTCGTTCAGCGACACCGTTTTGTTGAGGAACATATGGCGCACTGAATTCATGATGAATTCATTTTTGTAGACAGAATAAGCCCATTTTGCTATTCTTAAATTCGCTGCCATTGTCACTCCTGATTCTTCTGACTTTCAGATTGAATAAATTTTCCAAACCCAGGATTAAGTATTGTACCAACTCAGTGATTTCAGCTTTAGAAGAAAGAAACTTAACCCATGAAAATCTGGAGTACTCATCAGTTACGACCAAACAATACGATTTCCCACCAATGCTCCTAATACTGATAGGACCGAACAAATCCATATGCAGCAACTCCAAAGGAGTTACGATAGAATTCGTCGACTTCGATTTGTGAGATTTCTTTCTTTGCTTCCCCTTCTTGCATGGTATACAATCATCAGGAACTGAGAATTTCATTTTCGGAATACCAAGCACAAGATCATTCCTAACAATGTAATTCATCTTCCTGTTGTTTATGTAAGCTAGCTTCCTGTGCCACAATATTGAATCAGATTCCGACGCCTTGGAGAGTAAACATGTTGGAATTGAATCCGTTGTAGTGGCGACACTCATGTCAAGGACATACGTGTCATTTCTCCTTGGAGCCTTCATGAGAATCCATTCATCAGGAATCACAAAACCCGGTTTTAGAATATAGCATTCATGATCGTTGAAATGAAACGAAAAATTCTTGTCACAGACTTGTGATACGCTTAAAAGATTGTGTTCCAGCTGCTCAACATAATTCACCTTTTCAAATTTTACTTTGTCATTCTTTAACGTTCCCTGGCCTGTTATGTATCCGCCTTTATTACCCGCAAAAGCGACATAACCACCATCAATTTTAATCACTTCCTCAAGCAATCTAACATTCCCTGTCATATGTCGAGAGCAACCACTATCCACATACCATATATTGTTGATAGTCCTCCTTGGTTGTCCCTACATAAACAACAAGAATTAGTTAGAAAGTGGAACCCAAGCCATCGTGGTCTTGGGTCGTCCGGATTGATCAAAATAAACAACTTCTTGTAATGTACAATCAATTTTATCATTCAATTTTGGAACAGATGTTTGACAATCAGACCTTTTCAAAGAAGAACCATTTTTATTATTTTGAAAAACATTATGTGATATATTAATGTCAGATTCAGATGTTTCCAAAATCTTCTTTAATTTTCTGTTTCTTCTTCTTCTTTGAGGTCTAGACAATTTAACCTCTTGAACAGAATCCTTTGAAATTCCAACTTTTGGAATCTCAAGTTTCTCCTTGCAAACAAAGGATTTTGCATTCAATAAATTCCGTTGTTTAAATCCATGGGATTTAACAAAAGAATGACCAATCACATTTTTCTCCAAACTAGAAGACGACTTTCCCTCATCGTTTCTTTTAAGAATCTTCACCACTTTCGGTTGTGAAGGAACAGTCTTCATTTTACCCTTGTTCTTGTATGGACAATTAATCAAAATATGACCAGGCTCATTGCAATGAAAACACACTCGTCTTTCTTGATAACTTCTGAAATACGATGTTTTCTTTGAATTTGAAGAACCATCAGAAGAATAAGCTTCGGATGAATGCCTAGAACAATTTACCGGCTTCTTAGGAACATAAGTCTGTTTTGGCACTTTTGAAGAATTCACCTTTTGAAAACCATTTGAAGAATTCACCTTTTGAAAACCAGCCGCAACAAACCCACTTGACTGTAAGATTGGAGAAAGTGTATTTGGAACCACTTTCACCTCTTCAGGTTCTGTCAAGATGCACCTATCCCGAGTAACATTCTTCACAACCTTTGGTTCCTCAATTTTCACTTCTCTTGGAATTCCTTCAACCTTTGAATCATCAAACACTTCATCCTCTGTATCAGAATCATACTCCATGTCTTCACCCGTCACTGGATTCACTTTTAATACTGTCTTGGGATCAATCTCCTCTTCATGAATGATTTCAGGCTCAACTACATAATTTGCATTGAACAGAGGAGGAAAAAACCCAATACGAGCAACCCTCTTTGTGGGATCAGCATTAGCATTGAAATAATCCAAACCTACAGACGAATTCTCAAACTGTTCCAGCTTTCTATGTAACTTTATCACCTCAGATTCTTTTTCAGAAATCTCCTTGTTCTTTTGAGCAACTTCATTTTGCTTTTCAATTTCAGCATAAGCCATGTCTAGATGATAACCCTGCTCTTTGTATTTTAACCCAAGAGAATTTAAGTCTCTTTTCAAAGACTCAATTCTATCAATGCATAGCTTATCATTATCTTTCAGTTTCTGATTAACTGAATGCATTGATTTCATCTCACAAATCAAATTTGTGTTATCATCCATGACTTTTTGTAGTTTATCTTTAACAGAAATGCAATTAGAACAAAATATATGACAAACAGAGTCTTTTACCTTAGTCGGGTCAGACATGTCTGCCATGAATACTTTGGCAATCGGAATGTTCTCTGAATCTTCACCAACTGACGCTTTTTCTGTAAGAACAATTTCTTCCTCATCAACCCCTGTCACAGCATCAGAATCAATACTTTTCTCTCTTTCTTCCTCATCATCAACACTTGGAACACTATCACCATCACATGAATCATCACTAGAACTTTCATCATCAGCAGACTCTTCTGGTTTTTCTGAATGAATTTCTGCAACAAAAGCCTGACTCACAGCACCCACCAAATCTTCTAGATGAATGCCCCAATCATAGTTTTCGTCATTTTGAGCAACTAAAGCTGATGATGCAGATGCATGATTTGTATTACCAGAAGGACCACGATTTTGATTACCAGATGAAACATGTGGCTGATTCCTATTATGCTGAAAGTTAGATTGCTTCTTTTGAGAATCAAATTCTACCTTTGGCTTAACACACTCCTTAGCAAAGTGACCATACTCTTGGCAATTGTAACACCTAACTTTGCTCTTATCAAAACCCATACGCGATCGACTATTTGAACCAATATATTTTCTGCCAGTTCTCTTCAAAAAATCTTTAGCTTGTCGCATTAACATGGCCATATTCCATTGGATATTCATTTCTTCCAGATCAACAGGGTCAATCTGTCTGAAATCTTCTTCTATTACCTCAGGATCATGTATTTTTACTCCATTGAAATTCTCATATGATGCCATGAATGAAGAAAACATAGCCAGATAATCATCAGCAACTTTCTGATTTAAATGAGATCCAGATGATGTTGAAACAGTAGTAGCAGAAAATCCAGAATGGCTTGTATGACCAGAATAAATTGGAACTCCAGAACACTGATCATTTGAAGACTCTTGAGCATCACCAGAAAAGAATGCCACTCCAGCACCAGATTTACCAACAGATTTTGTAAAATACATCGAGGGATCCTGAATATGCTCCATATTAGTCTCTTTCTTTTTCATATTCATGTCATGTGACTGAATCTTTCCTAGGACTTCTTCAAGAGACATGGTTTTGTACTTAACATTTTCTTTGATCAAAACTGTATACACATCAAACTTTGATGGTAAAGCCTCCAAGAATTTATCATGGATTTCCTCAGTCTCATATACCACAGATGCACTAGCCAGTTCACTAAGAAGATGATAGAATCTTGTAGAAAGATCATCCAAAGATTCATTCTGAAAATGTTTAAAAACTAGGAACTGTTTCTTTAGTAACTCTTTTCTACTTTTCTTCACATCTAAACTCCCTTCACACCTTTTCTGTAGTGCTTCCCACAGTTGTTGAGAAGACTTGAACTGTTTAAAACTGTGATAAATTTCCTTTGGTAGATACATCGAAATGCTAGCCATTGCTTTCTTTTCTCGATCAAATAACATCTTCTCTTCAGTAGTTAAAGCTCACACTGGTTTTGGAACATCATCTTTTCCCATCCATGAATAAGTAGGGTGTGTATATCCTTCCAAAATTGGAATCCACAAACTAGTATCGGTAAAAGATACGAATTGGTCAAACCGATCTTTCCAATTTGAATAATCAGCTAGATTCAGCAACTTCGGAGGTTTTTGAGATGTACCTATCTCATTGTCATAATTGAACATGTTTGTGACTTGAACCATATTTGCCATGTTAAAAAATTTTCTGAAAAATTTCTAAGTATTGAGCTGTTTTACCCTCAGGCGAACTTAATAAGTTCGCTTTAGTGAGTACTAAGCGAACTTGATATCAGGCGAACAAGACAAGTTCGCTTAAGGAGGAAATCTGGTAAGTTCGCTTGAAAATGTGAGAAGCGAACTTAATAAGTTCGCATGCTAAGTTCGCCTGCACAGGAACTTAACAAGTTCGCTTAAACTGCTGTAACAGATTCAAAAGAATCTTCATCCAAACACGAACCGAAACCTTCAAAATTCATGATTTCTCAGCGAATTGATGGAATGTAAGGAAATTGAACCGTAGGATTATGAATTTTATCAAATAGAACAGTTCTATCGGACTAATTTCGTAAAAAACACTTCCAAAATCAAGAATTCAGCAGAGAAACGATCTTCAAGAACTTGAAAAACTCCATTGTTGCAGAAAATTCAACAATGTTGAATTTCTTGTCAAATTGTACACAAAAATCGTCACTAATCACCGAGAATCGTAATTAATTCACGAGCATAAGCTCGGATACCACTTGTAGGTCCAGGTAACTCAACTACTGATCGAACTCGTGATATGACATTTCTATAACACGAAGTGCGGAATCCTTCGTGTTAACGTTTGTATATTAACAGACAATTCAAAACAACACGCGTAAATAAACTTCTCAAATATATTCAGATTCACAATGGTTTACAGACTCAATCAGACAAATCGTTCTCTCTATTCTCTCTGTTCTGTGTTCTGTCTAATGACTCTGTAAACCCATATATATAGAAACTAACCTGCTGTAAGCGAACTTATTAAGTTCGCCTGAAACAGACTAAGCGAACTTAACAAGTTCGCCGTAGTTAGACCTAAGCGAACTTATTAAGTTCGCCTCTGATGTTAAGTTCGCCTCTAGGCACACTTGTAAAAACACTTAGCAACTTTAAACAATTACATAGTAAAAACATAAAGACATAAAATCTAACTATTACAAGCTTTTTTCATTACAAATCTATGTCCTAACATTGTTGTCTTGGTTGGGCTTGGTGAGCTTGTCTTGATTGAGTCTGTAAACCAGTGTGATTTGGAATACAATTGAGAAGGTTATTTACATGATTGTCTACATTGTCTTTTATGCATATAAACGTTGATTCGTTGGATTCCGCACTCCGAGTTAACGTCACGTCTTATCACGAGATCGATCCGTAGAAGCGCCATGAGGACCTACAAGTGGTATCAGAGCCTATGCTCGTGATTCTTGTTGATTCTAGACGGTTTTATATGCAAATTGACATGAAATTCGTCATTTTTGAGTTTTTCACTTCCATGGAGTTTTCAAGACTGATTCAGATCTGATTTGGTGTTTTTGAAGAGGATTTTGACGAAATTGATCTGATAGAAAGCTTCTAATTGACAAATTACACAATCCTACGGTCTAATTTTGATTAGTTCCTTCAAATCAGTGATTAATGATGATTTTAGTCTATCTCTGGTTCGCGAAAGTGGTCTGAAGTGTTCTTGATCTTGATTCTGGTACTGCAAGCGAACTTGCTGATTTGTGTGCAGGCGAACTTGTCAAGTTCGCTTCTCACATGATTAAGCGAACTTATTTTTAAGCGAACTTAAGCAGATTTCAAGTTTCTGGTTTAAGCGAACATATTAAGTTCGCTTCTCATTAAGTTCGCTTGGGTGTCTCAGAGGCGAAATTATTATCTTCGCCTAAGAGTAAAGGTAGTTCAACACTTGAAATTTTTCATGAAAAATGACAAATATGGTTCAAGTCACGAATATGTTCAATTATGACAATGAGATCGGCACATCTCAAAAACCTCCGAAGTTGTTGAATTTAGCTGATTATTCAAATTGGAAAGATCGGTTCGACCAGTTTGTATCTTCTACCGATATCAGTTTGTGGATTCTGATTTTGGAAGGTTATACGCATTCGACTTATTCTTGGATGGGACAGGATAATGTTCCAAAGCCGGTGTCAGCGTTAACTACTGAAGAGAAGCTACTATTTGACAGGGAAAAGAAAGCTATGGCTAGTATTTCGATGTCTCTTCCGAAGGAAATATACAACAGTTTTAAACAGTTCAAGTCTTCTCAACAACTGTGGGAAGCATTACAGAAAAAGTGTGAAGGAAGTTTGGATGTGAAGAAGAGTAGAAAGTAGCTATTAAAGAAGCAGTTCTTGGTCTTTAAACATTTTCAAAACGAATTCTTGGATGATATTGCTACAAGATTCTATCATCTTCTTAGTGAACTGGCAAGTGCTTCTGTGGTGTATGAGACTGAGAAAATCAATGATAAATTCTTGGAGGCTTTACCATCAAAATTTGATGTGTACACGGTTTTAATCAAAGAGAATATTAAGTATAAAACCATGTCTCTTGAAGAAGTTCTAGGGAAGATTCAGTCGCATGACATGAATATGAAGAAGAAAGAGACTAACTTGGAGCATATCCAGGATCCCTCAATGTATTTTTCCAAATCTACCGGTAAATCTAGTAATGGAGTGGCATTCTTTTCTGGTGATGCTCAAGATTCTTCAAATGATCAGTGTTCTGGAGTTCCAATTCATTCTGGTCATTCAAGCCATTCTGGATTTTCTACGACTACAGCTTCTACTTCATCTGGGTCTCATTTGAATCAGAAGGTTGCTGATGATTATCTTGCTATGTTTTCTTCATTCATGGCATCGTATGAGAATTTTATTGGAGGTAAAATACATGATCCTGAGGTTATAGAAGAAGATTTCAGACAGATTAACCCTGTTGATCTGGAAGAAATGTATATCCAATGGAATATGGCCATGTTGATGCGTCAAGCTAAAGATTTCTTGAAGAAAACTGGTAGAAAATATATTGGCTCAAATAGTCGATCTCGCATGGGTTTTGATAAAATCAAAGTTCGGTGTTACAACTGTCAAGAATACGGTCACTTTGCTAAGGAATGTGTGAAGCCAAAGGTCGAGTTTGATTCTCAAAAGAAGCAGCCTAATTTTCAGCATAATAGGAATCAGTCACATGGTTCATCTGGTAATACAAATCATGCATCTGATTCATCGGCATTGGTTGCTCAGAACGACAAAAACTATGACTGGGGCATTCATTTGGAAGACTTGGTGGGTGCTGTGAGTCAGGCTTTTGTAGCAGAAATTCATTCTGAAAAACCTGAGGAGTCTACCGATGATGAAAGTTCTAGTGATGATTCTTGTGATGGTGACAGTGTTCCAAGCGTCGATGAAGAAATTGAACAAGTGCAGAATATTGATTCTGATGCTGCATCAGGTGTTGCTGTGGAGGATATTGTTCTTACTCAAAATGCTTCTGATGGTGCTGATTCAGAAAATATTCCCATTGCCAAAGTATTCATGGTAGACATGTCTGATCCGTCTAAGGTAAAAGACTCTGTTTGTCATATTACTGTTCTAACTGCATTTCTGTTAAAGATAAATTACAAAAGGTCATGGATGATAACACAAACTTGAAAATCGATGCATATTGTTAATCAGAAACTGAAAGATAATGATAAATTGTGCATCGATAGAATTGAGTCTTTGAAAAGAGACTTAAATTCTCTAGGGTTGAAATATAAAGAGCAAGGTTATCATTTAGATATTGTAACATCCATGTTTTTTTTTCCTGGTATTTCATATTGTGCAATAAATGACAATTTCAATCTAATGTTCACATTCAAAACGTTGTGTCACATCATTTACTATTTTCATGTGCAATTAAGGAGTATTATCATAATGTTAAAAGTACATACACACATTTTACATTGCTACAATAACAACTGAAACAAACCTACGCTATCTCACAAACTACAAGGACTAGTCTTGAAAATTATCAAAATATCACTTGGCACGGTCGCGCCAAGACCTGGCACGGTCGCGCCCCGTAAACACGGTCGCGCCGAGAACTGACACGGTCGCGCCTGAAACCCAGTTGAAACGTAAACACTGCCTTAATCACAAAGTCTGTTCGAGTCCGTGATTGTAACGTCTTTTGTGCCATTTCCAGACTAATTCATCAATGACCAAACTCCTGAATAACCACAATTGCAATTAGAAACCCAAAACTGTCACTTAGTCATTCCTTTCTCTCAATATCGTCCAAATCGTGTGACACCCTCGAAATCAAACCCCTACGCATGATCTTCGAGCTTTTGTGATCACATTCCTCACATCAATCGTGCCGAAATCCCAGCAGAAGACGCCAAGGATCAACCTACCGAAGTCGGAACTCCGTTTGGTCAAACCTGTTAGAACATAGATTTGTAATGACAAAAGCTTGTAATAGTTAGATTTTATGTCTTTATGTTTTTGTTATGTAATTGTATAAAGTTGCTAAGTGTTTTTACTAGTGAGCCTAGAGGCGAACTTGTTAAGTTCGCCTGGTCTATCAGTGGCGAACTTAATAAGTTCGCCTAGGTCTAACTGAGGCGAACTTGTTAAGTTCGCTTACTCTGTTTTAGGCGAACTTAATAAGTTCGCTTACAGCAGGTTAGTTTCTATATATATGTGTTTACAGAGTCATTAGACATAGAATATAACAAAGAGAACCGAGAGAGAGATTTGTCTGACTGAGTCTGTAAACCAATGTGAATCTGAATATATTTGAGAAGTTTATTTACACGTGTTGTTTGAATTGTCGGTTAGTATACAAACGTTAACACGAAGGATTCCGCACTTCGTGTTATAGCAACGTCATATCACGAGTTCGATCAGTAGTTGAGTTACCTGGGCCTACAAGTGGTATCAGAGCTTATGCTCGTGAATTAAGTACGATTCTCGGTGATTAGTGACGGTTTTTGTGTACAATTCGACAACAAATTCAACATTTTTGAATTTTCTACAACAATGGACTTTTTCAAGTTCTTGAAGATCGTTTCTCTGCTGAATTCGTGTTTTTGGAAGTGTTTTTGATGAAATTAGTCTGATAGAACTGTTCTATTTGATCAAATTCATAATCCTACGGTTCAATTTCCTTAAATTCCATCAATTCGCTGAGAAATCATGATTTTTGAATTTTTCGGTTCGTGTTTGGATGAAGATTCTTTTGAATCTGTTACAGCAGTTTAAGCGAACTTGCTGAGTTCCCGTGCAGGCGAACTTAGCAAGCAAACTTATTAAGTTCGCTTCTCACATTTTAAGCGAACTTAGCTGTTAAGCGAACTTACCAGATTTCCTCCTTAAGCGAACTTGTCTTGTTCGCCTGATATCAAGTTCGCTTAGTACTCACTAAAGCGAACTTATTAAGTTCGCCTGAGGGTAAAACTACTCAATACTTAGAAATTTTTCTGAAAATTTTTTAAAACATGGCAAATATGGTTCAAGTCACAAACATGTTCAATTATGAAAACGAGATTGGTACATCTCAAAAACTTCCGAAGTTGTTGAATCTAGCTGTTTATTCAAATTGGAAAGATCGGTTTGACCAGTTCGTATCTTTTACCGATACTAGTTTGTGGATTCCGATTTTGGAAGGATATACGCATCCTACTTATTCATGGATGGGAAAGGATGATGTTCCGAAACCAGTGTCAGCTTTAACTACTGAAGAGAAGCTGTTATTTGATCGAGAAAAGAAAGCAATGGCTAGCATTTTGATGTCTCTACCAAAGGAAATTTATCACAGTTTTAAACAGTTCAAGTCTTCTCAACAACTGTGGTAAGCATTACAGAAAAGGTGTGAAGGGAGTTTAGATGTGAAGAAAAGTAGAAAAGAGTTACTAAAGAAGCAGTTCCTAGTCTTTAAACATTTTCAAAATGAATCTTTGGATGATCTTGCTACAAGATTCTATCATCTTCTTAGTGAACTGGCTAGTGCATCTGTGGTATATGAGACTGAGGAAATCAATGATAAATTCTTGGAGACCTTACCATCAAAGTTTGATGTGTATACGGTTTTGATCAAAGAAAATGTTAAGTACAAAACCATGTCTCTTGAAGAAGTCCTAGGGAAGATTCAGTCACATGACATGAATATGAAGAAGAAAGAGACTAATATGGAGCATATCCCGGATCCCTCGATGTATTTTGCCAAATCTGTTGGTAAATCTGGTACTGGAGTGGCATTCTTTTCTGGTGATGCTCAAGACTATTCAAATGATCAGTGTTCTAGAGTTCCAATTTATTCTGGTCATACAAGCCATTCTGGATTTTCTGCTACTACTGCTTCAACATCATCTGGATCTCATGTGAATCAGAAAGTTGCTGATGATTATCTTGCTATGTTTTCTTCATTCTTGGCATCTTATGAAAATTTCACTGGAGGAAAAATACATGATCCTGAGGTAATAGAAGAAGATTTCAGACAGATTGACCCTGTTGATCTGGAAGAAATGAATATCCAATGGAATATGGCCATGTTAATGCGACAAGCTAAAGATTTCTTGAAGAGAACTGGCAGAAAATATATTGGTTCAAATAGTCGATCGCGTATGGGTTTTGATAAGAGCAAAGATAGGTGTTACAATTGCCAAGAGTATGGTCACTTTCCTAAGGAGTGTGTGAAGCCAAAGGTAGAATTTGATTCTCAAAAGAAGCAATCTAACTTTCAGCATAATAGGAATCAGTCACATGGTTCATCTGGTAACTAAAATCATGGTCCTTCTGGTAATACAAATCATGCATCTGCATCATCAGCTCTGGTTGCTCAAAACGACTAAAATTATGATTGGGGCATTCATTTGGAAGATTTGATGGGTGCTGTTAGTCAGGCTTTTGTTGCAGAAATTCAATCAAAAAAACCAGAAGAGTCTACTGATGATGAAAGTTCTAGTGATGAATCATGTGATGGTGATAGTGTTCCAAGTGTTGATGATGAGGAAGAAAGAGAGCAAAGTATTGATTCTGATACTGTGTCAGGGGTTGCTAAGAAAGAAATTATTCTTACAGAAAATGCTTCAGTTGGTGAAGATTCAGAAAATATTCCAATTGCCAAAGTATTCATGGCAGACATGTCAGATCCGACTAAGGTAAAAGACTCTGTTTGTCATATATATTGTTCTAATTGCATTTCTGTTAAAGATAAACTGCAAAAAGTCATGGATGATAACACAAATTTGATTTGTGACATGAAATCAATGCATTCAGTTAATCAGAAACTGAAAGATAATGATAAGCTGTGCATTGATAGAATTGAGTCTTTGAAAAGAGACTTAAATTCTCTTGGGTTAAAATACAAAAAACATGGTTATCATCTAGATATGGCTTATGCTGAAATCGAAAAACGAAATGAAGTAGTTGCCCAAAAGAACAAGGAGATTTCTTAAAAAGAATCTGAGGTGATAAAGTTACATAGAAAGCTGGAACAGTTTGAGAATTCATCTGTAGTTTTGGATTATTTCAATGCTCATGAGGATCACACTAAAAGGGTTGCTGGTATTGGGTTTGTTCCTCCTCCGTTCAATGCAAATTATGTGGTTGAGCCTGAAATCATTCATGAAGAGGAGATTGATCCCAAGACAGTATTAAAAGTGAATCCAGTGACGGGTGAAGACATGGTGTATGATTCTGATACAGAGGATGGAGTGTTTGATGATTCAAAGGTTGAAGGCATTCCGAGAGAAGTGAAAATTGAGGAACCAAAGGTTGTGAAGAATGTTACTAGCGATAGATGCATTTTGACTGAACCTGAAGAGGTGAAAGTGGTTCCAACTAAACTTTCTCCAATCTTACAGTCAAGTGGGTTTATTGCGGCTGGTTTTCAAAAGGTGAATTCTTCAAAGGTGCCAAAACAGACTTACGTTCCTAAGAAGCCGATAAATTGTTCTGGGCATTCCTCCGAAACATATTCTTCTGATGGTTCTTCAAATTCAACGAAAACATCTTATTTCAGAAGTTATCAAGAAAGAAGAGTGTGTTTTCATTACAATGAGGCTGGTCATATTTTGATAAATTGTCCATACAAGAACAAGGGTAAAATGAAGACTGTTCCTTCACAACCGAAAGTGGTGAAAATTCTAAAAAGGAAAGATGAGGGAAAGTCATCTTCTATTTTGGAGAAACATATGCCTGATCGATCTTTTGTTAAATCCCCTGGATTTAAACAACAGAATAATTTGAATGTTAAATCCTTTATATGCAAAGAGAAACTTGAGATTCCAAAAGTTGGAATTTCAACAGATTCTTTTCAGGAGGTTAAATTGTCTAGACCTCAAAGAAGAAGAAGAAATAGAAAATTAAAGAAAATTTTGGAAACATTTGAATCTGACAATAATATATCACATAATGTTTTTCAAAATACTAAAAATGGTTCTTCTTTGAAAAGGTCTGATTGTAAAACTTATGTTCCAAAAGTGAATGATAAAATTGATTGTAAATTACAAGAAGTTGTTTATTTTGATCAATCCGGAAGACCCAAGAACATGATGGCTTGGGTTCCATTTTCTAACTGATTCTCGTTGTTTATGTAGGGACAACCAAGGAGGACTATCAACAATACATGTTATGTGGATAGTGGTTGCTCTCGACATATGACATGGAATGTTAGATTGCTTGAGGATGTGATTAAAATTGATGGTGGTTATGTCGCTTTTGCGGGTAATAAAGGCGGGTACATAACAGGCCAGGACACGTTAAAGAATGACAAAGTAAAATTTGAAAAGGTGAATTATGTTGAGCAGCTGGAACACAATCTTTTAAGCGTATCACAAGTCTGTGACAAGAAGTTTTCATTTCATTTCAACTATCATGAATGCTATATTCTGAAACCGGGTTTTGTGATTCCTGATGAATGGATTCTCATGAAGGCTCCAAGGAGAAATGACACGTATGTCCTTGATATGAGTGTCGCCACTACAACGGATTCAATTCCAACATGTTTACTCTCCAAGGCTTCGGAATCTGATTCAATATTGTCGCACAGGAAGCTAGCTCACATAAACTACAGGAAGACGAAATACATTGTTAGGAATGATCTTGTGCTTGGTATTCCGAAAACGAAATTCTCAGTTCCTGATGATTGTATTCCGTGCAAGAAGGGAAAGCAAAGAAAGAAATCTCACAAATCAAAATCGACGAATTCTATCGTAACTCCTTTGGAGTTGCTGCATATGGATTTGTTCGGTCCTATCAGTATTAGGAGCATTGGTGGGAAATCGTATTGCTTGGTCGTAACTGATGATTACTCTAGATTTTCATGGGTTAAGTTTCTTTCTTCTAAAGCTGAAACCACTGAGTTAGTACAATACTTAATCCTGGTTTGGAAAATTTATTCAATCTGAAAGTCAGAAGAATCAGGAGTGACAATGGCAGCGAATTTAAGAATAGCAAAATAGGCTTATTCTGTCTACAAAAAGGAATTCATCATGAATTTAGTGCGCCATATGTTCCTCAACAAAACGGTGTCGCTGAACGACAGAACAGGACGTTGGTCGAAACAGCTCGCACGATGCTTGCAGATTCTAAGCTTCCAGTCACCTTTTGGGCTGAAGCTGTGAATACTGCGTGTCATGTTTTGAACAGGGTCTTGACCGTAAAGCGACATAACAAGACTTGCTATGAATTGCTAAATAAACGAAAGCCGAATCTGGAATATTTACTACCTTTTGGTAATCCGTGTACCCTGCTGAAGGTTAGAGATGTCCCAACAAAATTCAGCGCAAAGGCTATTGAAGGGATTTTTCTGGGGTATGTGGCTAATTAAACAACCAAGAGGGTTTATATTAAAGAGACACGCCAAGTTGAAGAATGGTTCCATATTGACTGTTCAAATTGGTCTTTACCACAAATGGCGATTGGTCCGGATTGGGCATTTGATTATGAAAACTTATTCAAGTCTTTTCATTTACCTTCTGACATTTCTGATGAAGATGCTGCTGTTATCTATGATTCTTGTCAAGATGCACAGCACAATGGATTTCTACCAAATGCAGTTCCAAATTCATCGATTCCATCTACTTCTGCTCTAGATCCAAATGTTGCTTCTTGTTCAGGTCCACAAGATTCAGAGAGTGAGGAGGATAATGCTATTTTTCAAGATTCTTCTGCTGATCCGTTGTTGAGTGACGATCTATTACCTTCGACACAGGCTCAGGGGGAGATTCCAACAAATTTAGACTCGGAAATTCCAATTCCACAAGATTATTCTTATCAATCTGACTCTACTCAAGTTGATGTGTTTCCGGTTCCTGAGGTCGCATCCATCAAGGAACACAGAGATCATCCAGTGACAAATATAATTGGAAATTTACAGGATGGAGTGAAAACTCGTTCTCTTGTTGACAATACTTGTTTGTATACTTGCATTAAAGATTCTGGTGTTCTTGATGATTGCTCACATTCTTGCTTTATTTCGCAGGTTGAACCAAAGAATGTTGAGATGGCTTTAAATGACAATAAGTGGATAGAAGCTATGTAGGAAGAACTTGCTCAATTTGACAAACTTAAGGTTTGGAATCTGGTTGATCTTCCGAAAGGTGCTTATCCAATAGGAACAAAATGGGTGTTTAAATGTAAGAAAGACGATCGAGGTGTCGTGGTACACAACAAGGCAAGATTAGTTGTCCAGGGCTTCAATCAACAAGAAGGAATTGATTACACCGAAGTTTATGCGCCGGTTGCGCGACTTGAAGCTATAAGGCTGTTTTTAGCTTTTGCTTCTTTTAAAGGTTTTAAGGTGTTTCAATTAGACGTCAAGAGTGCATTTTTATATGGAAAGGTCAAGGAGGAAGTCTATGTGTGTCAGCCGCCGGGGTTTGAAGATCCAGTGAATCCGAACATGGTTTTCAAGCTAGATAAGGCCCTCTATGGTCTTCATCAGGCTCCTCGTGCGTGGTATGAAACATTATCCACACATCTTTTGGCGAATGACTTTGTTCGTGGAAAGATAGACTCGACCTTATTCATAAAGAAATCAGGGGGAGATTACCTAATGGTACAGATTTATGTGGATGATATTATTTTTGGCTCGACAAATGAAGGGTTGTGCAAAGACTTTGAGGGTGTTATGAAGTCGAAAATTGAAATGTCTGCTATGGGAGAGTTATAGTTTTTCTTAGGTTTACAAGTAAATCAAAAGGAAGATGGTTTCTTTATTCATCAGTCCAAGTATGTCAAAGACATCTTGAGTCGGTTCAAGATGGAGGACTGTACCCCAAACGATACTCCAATTCCGGTCAATCATAAGTTAAATTCTGACCCGGAAGGAAAAGATGTGGATTGTAGACTTTACAGAGCTATGATTGGATCCCTCATGTACTTAACTGCTTCAAGGCCAGATATAATGTTCGCCGTGTGTATCTGTTCCAGATTTCAGGCAAAGCCAAAAGAATCTCACTTAATTGCTGTGAAAAGAATATTTCGGTATTTAAAAGGAAAACAACGTTTAGGGCTATGGTATCCTCATGGTTCTAACTTTGATTTCAATGCTTATACTGATTCTGATTTTGGTGGTTGTTGTCTGGACAGGAAATCTACAACAGGTGGTTGCCAGTTCTTAGGAAATCGACTTGTATCTTGGCAATGCAAAAAGCAAACCACAGTCTCGATTTCAACATGCGAAGCAGAATACATTGCTGCTGCAAGTTGCTGTTCACAAATCCTGTGGATACAACAACAATTGAGAGATTACAGTTTGAATTTCACAGAAACCCCCATGTTTATTGATAACAATGCTACTATGTCTATAACGAATAATCTTGTTAAACATAGTAAAACTAAGCACATCGAAATTCGATATCATTTTATACGTGATTGTGCAGAGAAAAGGTTGATTGAGCTGGTCAAGGTACACACTTAAAATAATTTTGCTGATTTGTTTACTAAGGCATTTGATCGTACCAGGTTTGAATTCCTGATAAAAATGATTGGAATGATCAATCCTGAATAAAAGATTTTCAAAATCATAATTGCATGGAAAATTTTTTTTGTTTGTTCTTTTATTGCTTTATTACATTTCTGCATTTACATTTTCAGTCAAAAAGTTTAAATTATAAAAAGTCAAAACAAATTGAAAAATATAAAATTTGACATCATTTGAGGTTAGAGAAGAAATGATAGTACATCAGTGATTAGTTCATTTCACACGACCTTCGTAGACCTTGATATATGATTGATTAAGATAAGTTGATTTGATCTAAATTTCAAAGTCTGCATAAATAAGAAATGATAGTGTTGTGAATGCTCTATTCTTGATAATTTGTTTTACAATTTGTGTATAAAATTTGAAACTTGAATTGTCAATAGGCTAAAAGCGTTTTGAAACTAATAGTAGTGTGAAAATTAAATATAATATGATTACATCTGTGATTTAAATCCATTATATGCCTAGGTGTGTGTGTTAAAAGATCACTATCAGATAAAGAATATTAGCTTTTAATAAGGATTTTCCTATGAGATCAGTTTCGGGTTATGTCCTTAGCACTATTCATTCGATTTGCTTCAGTGCCCATGTCCCGAAAAGCATGCAATTTGAAGTATAATCAAGATACGTACTTGACAACATCTGTCAAACATATACTAGCCCTTGGATCATATTGATATATCATCTTTACTGATTCCATTGAATTCATAATCCAGATAACAGTTGGATCCACGTACCTGAATCTTATGATTCCTCAGATACAAGCCAAAACATTGAATCATTCGATTCTGAATCTCATCGATTCCTTTATAATCCAATTTGGATTCTGCTATTCATGTGCTAAGTGATGTCTCCTCATTCTGAATATTCGGATAATCTTTAGTAAAATCTTATATATGTCTTGAAGATAGTGCATTTATTTTCTATTTGGCATATATGTGGGGTACACGATGTTTATCATCTAAATGGTACTAAATCACATGAATTTGGAGAATAAACGCTTATAGTTTCAAATAATATAATATTGACAATTTTAAGAATTCAGGCTTTATATTTCAACTTCGGTATAAATAAAAGAGCATTTTATAACCTGATCTTATTTACTTTGAAATTTATCGAGTATCATTTCAAATATTATTCAAATTGAATGAGTTTCAAAATGAAAAAGATGCAAAATGCACAAAATTGAGTTGAATGGTCTCTTACTATAGGTTACCCTTTGTTATTGATAATATGTGTGATGAATTAACTGAATACTGATATGATCTTCTTGCTCATGATGTTCAAACCAAAAATATGTGATTTCAGTTTATTCAGATAAAAATAAAACATATGTGATTCTGTTTGTATAGATAAAATCCAAAAATATGTGATTTCAATTTGTACAGAGAAAAACCAAAAATATGTGTTTCCGTCTTTATAGATAAAACTCAAAAAGATTTTGATTTTTATTTTCCATGAAAATTCTAATCTTTTATTAAAATTGTTCGGGATTGGATCAAATATGTGTTGCTGACGGAAGTTCAAGATTTGAAAGGTTGAAGTTGGTAAAATTTGTGTTGAAGGCAAAAAGGTTGAAAAGTAATTAAGTTCGCCTGTGTACAGTGAAACGAACTTAATAAGTTCGCTTAAATCAGTGAAGCGAACCTAATCTACAGTCTCGGGTGAAGCGAACTTAAGGGTGAAGCGAACTTATCTTGTTCGCCGAAGGCTTGTTAAGCGAACTTACAAGTTCGCTTTAATCAAACGAACTTAATCTGAATAAGGGTTGAATCAGGCGAACTTGTCATTCTCATCGTCTTCCTCAGACTTAAGCGAACTTGCCCAAAATTCTCAAAACTTTAAAACTGTGTTGTGAGTGTTATTTTCTGGTTGAATCTTGCTCAAAATTGAATTGCGAATCTAACAAAGGTATTTTTGTCGATTTTCATCCGCTAAATTGAGAGTATTTGATGGTTTTTAGTCTCGGTTTTCGTCGAACGATTCCAAGGATAATTTTGACCAAATTTTTGAATGAAATATAAAATTAATCATCATTTTTGGTTGTAAATTGGAATTCGACTGTTGTTCAAAGCTTATTTCACGATTTCTATTGATTTGCCAAAGTTTTTGAAAATCTGTGTTTGAATTTGAAACGTCTCAGGTTCAGGCGAACTTGTTCGAAGCGAACTTAATAAGTTCGCCTCTTGCACTACCAAGCGAACTTATTAAGTTTGCCTAGGGGTCAGAAGTGAAAATGACTTGTGATTTTTTTTTGTTTGAAAATTTTTTTTTTTGAATTTTTTTTTGTTTTGTTTGTGTGTATTATTAAATGTGTGTTTCATAAATGTGTAAATATACTAATGTTTGTTGTGTTGTCCGATATTTTCACAGATGGCTCGTCGTGTCGAATATAAGCATAATCAAGTGGCGTTGTTAGATCCTAATATGCCAGAAGCAGTTCATTTTCAAGGCATCATAAATTTTCTGAATTGATCAAGATTGCATGTTGCCTTATCTGTGGATCCCTATATTAGCTTGGTGTATATACAACAATTCTGGGATACGGTACATCAAGATATCGACGTGGAACCGCATGTACTTCGTGCAACAGTAAACAATACCGAGATTGCAATTTCTGAAGAGGCGATTCGTGCTGCTCTTGATTTGGGTGGAAATGCTGAAGATCCAATATCTTATCCTAACACTCTTATTATGGGTTGTTTTCAAAGGATGGGCTATCGTGGGAAACAAAATGATACCCAAGCTCGGAAAGGTGGATTAGTGGGTCAATGGAGGTATTTTATGCATGTGATTATACAATGCATCTCTCCGCGAAAAGTTGGTACCGATGGATTGAAGATGGCTCTTCAAACAGCTATGGTGGCCTTAACATTGAATAAACAATTCAATTTTCCTCTTTATTTCTATCGGGAGATGGTAATGCAGATCAATCCAACTGAAGGTCAAGGTTTCTTGATGTATCCTCGATTTATTCAAATGATACTCAATCATCTTATTCCGAATCTTCCACAACATGCTATAAGATTGACTTTGACTACGATGTCAAAACGTATTTTTACCGACTGTACAAAGGTGAAACAGCAGAATGCTGCGTTGATTCCAGTCAATACTCCAATGTTTGGGCACTTAATCAATCCTAATTATGTTGCACCACCAAATGACAACTGGTTTCATCCTAATGAACTTGATCCAGCTCAAGGTGTTAATGTTCAACCACAACAACCCGTACAACAACAAGTCCCACACCAACAACACGTTCAACAACAACAGATACCAGTTCTTGTACAACCACAAATTCCTATTCCTGAACAAGTTCCTATTCCACAAGCTGCAGTTGATATTCCTATTCAGGAACCAGTTCAAGAAGAGGTCGTTCATGACCCTAATCAAGATCTAGGAATGAACATGGATGATTTTGTTGATGATGCTGTGAACTCGCCCATTCATGAACAAGAAGGGAATGTGGTGACAGAAGCTGAGTCTAGTTCCAGTTCAAGTGATACAATATCATCTGATGATGACAGCACTGATTCTGATGAATCTAGGGATTTTTCCCCAGGTCATTATGAACGGTTGGCTGCTATTCCACTGGCTAATGCTGGAAAACGCATTAAATCTCAAGCCAGACGACCGCGACGCAAGTCTGTTCGGGATCCTCCCTCCGGATCAGTACTTGGTAAAAGATCTTTGGTCGATGAGAGTTCTGACACTGACAGTGACTTTCATCCAGATCCTACACGTCCAAAGTTAATGTCTGCATCGATTGCTGCTGCAAAATCTTCTCAAGGAGTTGAGGATGCAAATTTTGTTGCTTCTCTGATCATTACTCCTCCACGATCTAAGGATCCATCTCCTGTTCATACTCCTGTTCCACCAGTCATTCCTACTACTTCAAGTCCTTCTATTCCACAATCAACAGCTGGTCCGTCAAAGCCTTCTGATTCTGACAGGATTACTTTTCTTGAATCTCAAGTGCTGTCTCTACAAACAGAAGTTAATTCTCTTGTGTCTATTGATTAACAACGGCAGCTGGTGATTCAGACTCAAGCTCAACAGATTGCTGAAATGCAAGCATTAGTGTACAAACTCGTTCAGCGTCTTGACGCTCAGGGGGAGTTGAGGATACCTGATACTTGTCACACAGAGTCAATTCAAAGACGTGATGATGAAGACAATGATCCTGCTGGAAATATTGAGGGTGATCGTCAATACACTGACGCTAATCCTATATCTAGAGTTCAGGGGGAGTCGACATCACAATCACTTGAAGGAAACAAAGACAAAGATACTACTGGTACTAATGACGAAGAAATTCTGTTATTAGAATTCTTTCAAGATTCAGAAGAAGAGGAAGCTTAAAAGATTGAATGTCTTGATGACATTGACGATTTATTCAATGACATGGAAGAGGATATGTCAGATACTGAGATAGAAGAAGGAGAAATAGTAGAGATTGAAATAGAGAAAGATAAAGACAGTGTTACCTATGAAGGTTGTGAAGGTCTTAAGGTGCCGTATAACTTCATCCAAGAGGATGTTGTTCCTGAGTTCTCTTATGAAGGAATAACTAACTCTATGGACTCTATTGAAGACGTCACATTGCCTGATGATACATCAAAGATGGATACTGACGATGAGAATCTTCAATTCAATAACGGTGCTGAAACTGAAACTACTCACATTGAGTCTCCAAAGATTAATGAAGAACCTGTGATGTACAGAGATACAGGAATGACACGAGAACAGTGGAGAGAAGTTGTAAACAGTTGGATGAAGGTGCTACCCAAGTCTCCAGCACAACTTGCTCAGAAAGAGAAATATGTGAATAAAGAGCAGTGTGTAGGAAGGATCATAAGTTGGTTCTATGATGGTGAATCAAAAATATTTGCAATCAAACGATCTGATGGTGTTCAATACTTAAAGCCAAGGATCAAATATTTCAATACCTTGCCGAGGTGTGAAATAAATGGTCTAGCTTCAAAGCCACTCATAAATAGATCGAAGAATGGTTTGGCTGATGTGATAGCAAACCTGATAAAGAAAGAAGGTAGTTCGGGTAAGTATGAACGGCTGAAACCAAAGAAGGAAAAGAGAGTGAAGAACACAGATCCTAAGACTGGGAAAGTAACCTAGAGATATAAGTATAGACCAGTGCATGCTATTCACAAGATACCATTAAAGAATATTCCTCAAGACTTTCTTGGGAATATGAAATGGTGGTATGTTGATGTTAATACTGGTGAAGCAAGGGTTGAAGATAAAGATAATAAGGTCATTATGTGTTTCTATGACGCAATGAATCTTATTAATTTTTCAAAGAAAGATCAGAGGACTCTGAGAAAGAATGAGATCATGTATACTGCTGAATGGAGAGAACAAGGTCTACAGTACAAAAGAGTTTTGGAGATATGTAGAAGATATGGAGTGCATGCTGGCAGCAGACTACCGGACAACTGGAAGAGTTCAAGATAAAGACTCAAGACAGAAGATCAAGCTATTGTCAAGGGGGAGTCTGTTAGGACATAGATTTGTAATGATAAAAGCTTGTAATAGTTAGATTTTATGTCTTTATGTTTTTGTTATGTAATTGTATAAAGTTGCTAAGTGTTTTTACTAGTGAGCCTAGAGGCGAACTTGTTAAGTTCGCCTGGTCTATCAGAGGCGAACTTAATAAGTTCGCCTAGGTCTAACTGAGGCGAACTTGTTAAGTTCGCTTAGTCTGTTTCAGGCGAACTTAATAAGTTCGCTTACAGCAGGTTAGTTTCTATATATATGTGTTTACAGAGTCATTAGACATAGAACAGAACAAAGAGAACCGAGAGAGATTTGTTTGACAGGGTCTGTAAACCACTGTGAATTTGAATATATTTGAGAAGTTTATTTACACGTGTTGTTTGAATTGTCGGTTAGTATACAAACGTTAACACGAAGGATTCCGCACTTCGTGTTATAGCAGCGTCATATCTCGAGTTCGATCAGTAGTTGAGTTACCTGGACCTACAGAACCCCACCAATTCGATATCGTTTAAGGTAAGTAAACACATCCTCAGACTCATTTCAATCCCGTGAATGAAAGCCCTAACCTATTCAGGGCTTATACAATCGAATTGAACATGAATAAAATCTAGGGTTCATTATATTTTAGTTTAATCGAACTACACCCTAGACACGATCTTCACTCAATTAAAATACATGGATAGATTCTAAAACAATCAACAATCGAAAGCCCCATGAATTCACCCGCTATTAATACAGGATTTAGACAAATTAGCTTCTGGAACATTCAGACACGGTCGTGCTATTCAATTAGCACGGTCTTGCCTCTTGTCCAGGCATGGTCGCGCCCCATGCCTAAGCAAGGTCGCACCCCATGCCTAAGCACGGTCGCGCCCCGTGCCTAAGCGCGGTCGTGCCATACATTTGACACGGTTGTGCTACCTTGGGTCAGAACCTATTTCTTCTGTTATTTTAATATAAACTCATTTTCTTTTATAAAAATTATTTTATAAAACTCCAAAGCCAGAATTGTTTTCATAAACTAAATTATCAACATGGAAATATTAAACAAATTAATTAAGTCGTTTCTAATGGATTAAAAAGTAATAAATTTAAAATAAAAGTTTTACATATAATTGTTTTATTCAAACCTACACAAACTATTTATATTCTAATATATATTTAAAATGCCTCTTGACACATTTTCATGAACAACTAAATAAAAAGAATTAAATTATTATTTTAGTTAATTATTCAAATTAAACCTTAAGTCTTTCATTATTTAATTGAACTTACATTTTCATTCAAATACCAACGCAAATGAATACACCAACCCTTCGTACAAATCCATTCCTATTGAAAACCTTAGAATGTCCTTAGACATTGTACATATTATTAATCCAAATTTATACTATTTCACTCTAGGTCAAACTTAGTAAGTTGCAAATCACTTGAATTACCTAACGCTCTTGTTAGCTATTACATTTTGATACAAGTGAGTATTTCATAGCCCCTTTTACTCTTTTACACTTTTGGGGTGAAACATGAACTATATACAAATTACGTGTTTACATTTACACAAACAATGCAAGTACAAATCCTATTTACATTCATGTGTGCAAATTTGAGCTTTATGCCAGAGTGCTAGTTGTGCTAACTTTTGTGAACACTTATGTGCAATCATTAACTATTCAAGCCGACGGTTTTCAATGATAGATCTATTGAGTCTGACAAACCCACCCAGATTGGGGTGATTGATACCGACAACACAATTTGCATACTAGTTACAAAGGTTTGGTTGTACTTGGTTACACAATAGCTGCTCCCCATAAATGCCTTATTTATCATGTTATGTAAAGGATTTGGTTTACAAACTCTATGATATCTATATAAAAACCTGTGTTATACTCACCAACTTTTTAGTTGACTTTATTTTATTCATGTTTCAGGTTCTAATGTGTGGGGTTGTTCAATATGTGCTACACGTAGGCTTGGACTTAGTTAATTTAAATAGAAAGAACTCTATGTATTTCAATTTCGTTCTATCTTGAATTTGGTTGTATTATGACTACTTGCAATGAAATTTGATGTTTAATATATTCAATTTAGTCAACCTTGTGCTTATGAACAGTCTACATGTCCCGCCCCGATGATTCCGCCATCGGTCGGGGTGTGACAGATTGGTATCAGAGCCTTGGTTATAGGGAATTAGGTTATTAGACACCTTGACCTAGACTATAACTTTAGGACACCTACTTATGCTATGTTTCATGATTTCATGTTATATGCTACATGCTATATGTTATATATTATGTGTTATATGCTATGTGGTACATGCTTACTATGATTAGTTATTATTTTATTTGATAACTTAATTGTTAAAAATCCATGACTTATTAATATATACTTAACTGATAAATTAAATAAACAATATCCTTTCCTATATCCTAAAACCTCATAATATTCTTATCTTCTTCTCTAGCTTTATCTTTCTAAGCATGTGGAAACTTAAAAAATTTCTTTATTTCCTCGTTAAGGTTTTTAAGCTTTGTTAATTATTTGAGGACATGTGCAATCTGGAAGAGTGACACCTGTATTTGGGTTTTCTGTCTAGGAAAGCATTTCGCATAAATCCCATTCAACCGAGGGACCCGTATGCTTTCTTGGGAATTCCCGAGATGAGTGTTTACTTATAGGCTAAAGCATGTCTCCTTGAAAATTATATAAGTTTAATTAACCTTAATGTGTCATAGTATTCGAGTGATCATATCACTATTTGAGTACAATCCAAACTATGATTATCTATTTATTTTGTTATCTTATTCTATTAAATCCAAACAATCCTCATAAGTTCTTACATATTTTCTTGTCTTGTGAAAATCTGTAGAATGCCTCCTCGTAGTGCTCCCGCGACCAGCACCAATACCGACATTGCTGCTATTCTTGAACAACTAGTGACACAACTCACTCAAGCTAATGGTGCCACCAATGGCAACAATGGTGGTAATGGTAGTAATAGTGGTAATGGTGGTAATGGTGGAAATGGTGGTAACAACCCATCTCAATGCACTTTCAAGCATTTCAACTCGTGTAATCCTCCCAAATTCTATGGTACCGAAGGAGCTACTGGACTCCTTCAATGGTTCGAAAGCATTGAGAATACTTTTCTCAATAGTGACTGCCCCCGACAACCTTCGTGTTCGTCATGCCACAAGTGTCCTACAAAAACGTCACGTGGTGGAATGGGGAGAAAAGGAATAGAGGTGTGGATGTAGCAATGGCCTTACCTTGGGATGAGGTTAAAAGGCTAATGACCGAGGAATTATGTCCTCGAAATGAAGTGAAGAAACTTGAAGCTGAGTTTTGGGATCTTGCCCAAGATAGTGGTGAAAACTTGGCGTACACAACTCGGTTCCATGAGTTGAGTCTTCTTGTGCCCCACATGGTCACTCCTTTGTCCCGCTGCATTGAAAAGTATATTGGGGGACTACCTAGGCAAATTCAAGATACTGTCCTAGGAAGGAATCCCGCAACACTTGAGGATGCTATCCGCTTATCTGCCACCTTAACTGACAACCATGTGAAGGCGGGGACTCTTACTAAAAAGGGCGCAAAGAAAGTCTCCGACACTGCGACTCCTTCCACCCACAACAAAGAAGCCATAACTGAGCCCTCCCGACACAATAAGAAGAGAAAGGCTAGAAATTTTGCTGTGGTCACTCCTGCTATACTTGTTAACCAAGCTGCACCAATGGTTCAAGCACCGGCCAAAAAGCCATATGTTGGGATTTACACTCTTTGTACTACGTGCAACTACCATCATCCCCAAAGCATCCCATGTCGCCTTTGTACTCATTGTGGGAGATATGGCCATACGGTTAATGTTTGTAGGGCCAAAGCTCTTGCGGGTCAAGTCAACCCACCAAACCAAACCAACACCCAAGTGACTAATCAAGGTACTCCCGCTATTGCAAATGGGCGTGCATGTTATGAGTGTGGCAACCCGAACCATTTCCGTGATCAATGCCCAAGATTTGCCAATGCTAGACAGGGTGGAGCTCGTGGGCGTGCTTTCAACATAAACTCCAACGAAGCTGAAGCCAACAATGACGTGGTCAATGGTACGTTCCTTGTAAATAGTCAATATGCCTCCATTTTATTTGATACCGGTGCCGATAAGAGTTTTGTGTCACTTAACTTTGAACCTCTACTTGCCAAGACACGATCTCAATTAGAGAAAACCTTCACTGTCGAAATAGCAAATGGTGATTCACTTACAATCGAGTCTATTATCTATGACTGCTCTCTAGAACTTAATGAACATACATTCCCAATCAATCTTGTACCAATGCCATTAAGAAGTTTTGATATCATCATAGGCATGGATTGGCTATCAAACCATCATGCCGAAGTCATTAGTTTCGAGAAGTGTATTCGAATACCTCTACCATCGGGAGAAACACTAAGAGTCTTTGGTGAAAAGCCATGCAAAAGGCTTAAATTAATGTCATGCACTACTGCTCAAAAGTACTTACGAAAAAAGTACGTGGCCTTTTTGGCCCATATCGTTCAAAAAGATGTCGAAAATAAGAGTATTCAAGACATCCCCATTATCCAAGATTTTCCCGAAGTGTTCCCCAAAGATTTATCCGGTCTTCCACCCGTTCAATAAGTAGAATTTCGCATTGATCTTATGCCCGGAGCTAACCCCGTGGCTAGAGCTCTATACCGTCTTGCACCTTCTGAAATGCAAGAACTTGCAAGTCAACTTCAAAGCTCTCCGACAAGGGATTCATTCGTCCAAGTCATTCACCATGGGGTGCACCCGTCTTATTCATCAAAAAGAAGGATGGATCATTTCGCAAGTGTATTGACAACCGCGAACTCAACAAGCTTACTATCAAAAACCATTATCCTTTGCCTAGAATTGATGACCTCTTTGATCAACTTCAAGGTTCTACTTGCTTCTGGAAGATTGACCTTCGATCCGGTTATCACCAACTCCGTGTGCAAGAAGATGATATTCCAAAGACTGCCTTCCGAACAAGGTATGGTCATTACGAGTTCATGGTTATGCCTTTTAGACTAATCAATGCACCCGCAGTTTTCATGGACCTCAGGAATCGTGTGTGCAGACCGTACATTGATAAGTTCGTGATCGTTTTCATCGATGACATTTTAATCTATTCCAAGACTAAAGCTGACCATGAGCAACATCTTAGACTGGTTTTGGATCTCTTGAGGAAGGAACAACTATATGCAAAATTCTCCAAATGTGAATTTTGGCTAAAGGAAGTTCAATTTCTTGGTCACATCGTCAACGACAAGGGAATTCAAGTTGACCCTGCTAAGATCGAAACGGTTAAGAATTGAAATGCCCCGAAGACTCCCACTGAAGTTCGTTCATTTCTTGGTCTTGCGGGATATTACCGTCGTTTCAACTCAAACTTCTCAAAGATTGCTGTCCCTCTCACCGCTTTGACCCACAAGGGTAAAACTTATGAATGGGGACCAAAATAAGAAGAAGCTTTCCAAACTCTCAAGAAAAAGTTATGCAATGCTCCCATTTTGACTCTCCCTGATGGGAATGATGATCTAGTTGTCTACTGTGATGCTTCTAACCAAGGTCTCGGTTGTGTCCTCATGCAACGAGGCAAAGTAATCGCTTATGCATCAAGGCAACTTAAGATTCATGAGAAGAATTATACGACGCACGATCTCGAGTTGGGTGCGGTCGTATTCGCATTGAAGATTTGGAGACATTACCTCTATGGCATGAAATGCGTGGTGTTCACCGACCACAAAAGTCTCCAACACCTCTTCAATCAAAAGGAACTCAATATGAGGCAACGACGTTGGGTTGAACTTCTTAACGACTATGACTGCGAGATTCGTTACCATCCCGGCAAAGCAAATGTTGTAGCCGACGCTTTGAGTCGAAAGAACCATGTCATGCTTCAATGTGTTCGAATTCAAGCCGACATTCAAAACCGCATCTTAGAAGCTCAACACGTCTCAGTCACCGAGGGTAACATGTATGAGGAAATGTCATGTGATGTTGAACTCCTACTCGAATCAAAATCCAATGGCTTACTTTATTACTTGAACCGTATTTGGATTCCCGATCGCGATGATCTCCGTACATTTCTCGTGAACGAGGCTCACAAGACTCGTTATTCTATTCATCCTGGTGCGGATAAAATGTACCAAGATCTTCGCCAACAATATTGGTGGCCCGGTATGAAAAAGGACATTGCTCACTATGTTGCTAAATGTCTAACGTGTTCCAAACTCAAAGCCGAACACCAACGTCCTTCCAGATTACTTGAACAACCGGAAATTCCTGTGTGGAAATGGGAGAACTTAGCCATGGATTTTATTACTAAACTCCCTCGCACCTTGAGTGGTTATGATAGCATTTGGGTAATCATTGATCGTCTCACCAAATCTGCTCATTTCTTGCCTATCCGTGAAGACTACCGGGTTGAGAAACTAGCCCGAATTTACATTGATGAAATTGTGAGCCGTCATGGTGTTCCCTTGAACATAATATCCGATCGAGATGCCCGGTTCACTTCTCATTTTTGGCAATCTCTTCAATCTGCTCTTGGCATACGATTAGATTTGAGCACGGCTTACCATCCCCAAACTGATGGTCAAACCGAGCAGATAATCCAAACACTTGAAGACATGCTTTGAGCTTGCGTAATCGATTTTGGTGGTAATTGGGATTCACATTTATCCCTCATTGAGTTCTCTTACAGTAATAGCTACCACACAAGCATCAACATGGCTCCATTTGAAGCTCTTTATGGTCGCAAGTGTCGTTCTCCTATCCGTTGGAACGAGATTGGTGAAGCATAAATCACCGGTCCCGAGCTAATTCAAGAAACATCCGACAAGATTATTGAAACCCGTGACAAAATCCTTGAAAGGATTGGGAAAGTGGCTTACAAACTCGAGTTACCTCCATCTCTTGGCAATGTGCATCCTACATTTCATGTATCTAATCTGAAGAAATGTCTCGCTGATGAGAATCTCCATATACCACTTGATGACGTGCGCATTGATGAAACGATGCACTTCGTTGAGAGACCGGTAGAAATTATGGATCGTTAAATCAAGCAACTCAAGAGAAGTGGTCCTGAATTCACTTGAGAACGAGAGGACCAAATGAAGCTCAAGTACCCCCATCTTTTTGCTGATTCAGTAGCCTCAACTAGTTAAATTTCAGGACGAAATTCCCTCAACTAGGGGATACTGTAACATCCATGTTTTTTTTTTCCTGGTATTTCATATTGTGCAATAAATGACAATTTCAATCTAATGTTCACATTCAAAATGTTGTGTCACATCATTTACTATTTTCATGTGTAATTAAGGAGTATTATCATAATGTTAAAAGTACATACACACATTTTACATTGCTATAATAACAACTGAAACAAACCTACGCTATCTCACAAACTACAAGGACTAGTCTTGAAAATTATCAAAATATCACTTGGCACAGTCGCGCCCCGTAAACACGGTCGTGCCGAGAACTGACACAGTCGCGCCTGAAACCCAGTTGAAACGTAAACACTGCCTTAATCACAAAGTCTGTTCGAGTCCGCGATTGTAACGTCTTTTGTGCCGTTTCCAGACTAATTCATCAATGACCAAACTCCTGAATAACCACAATTGCAATTAGAAACCCAAAACCGTCACTTAGTCATTCCTTTCTCTCAATATCGTCCAAATCGCGTGACACCCTCGATATCAAACCCCTACGCATGATCTTCGAGCTTTTGTTATCACATTCCTCACATCAATCGTGCCGGAATCCCAGCAGAAGACACCAAGGATCAACCCACCGAAGTCGGAACTCCGTTTGGTTGAACCCCACCAATTCGATATCGTTTAAGGTAAGTAAACACATCCTCAGACTCATTTCAATCACGTGAATGAAAGCCTTAACCTATTCAGGGCTTATACAATCGAATTGAACACGAATAAAATCTAGGGTTCATTATATTTTAGTTTAATCGAACTACACCCTAGACACGATCTTCACTCAATTAAAATACATGGATAGATTCTAAAACAATCAACAATCGAAAGCCCCAAGAATTCACCCGCTATTAATACAGGATTTAGACAAATTAGCTTCTAGAACATTCAGACACGGTCGTGCTAATCAATTAGCACGGTCGTGCCTCTTGTCCAGGCATGGTCGCGCCCCATGCCTAAGCACGGTCGCGCCCCATGCCTAAGCACCGTCGCGCCCTGTGCCTAAGCGCGGTCCTGCCATACATTTGACACGATTGTGCTACCTTGGGTCAGAACCTATTTCTTCTGTTATTTTAATATAAACTCATTTTCTTTTATAAAAATTATTTTATAAAACTCCAAAGCCAGAATTGTTTTCATAAACTAAATTATCAACTTGAAAATATTAAACAAATTAATTAAGTCGTTTCTAATGGATTAAAAAGTAATAAATTTAAAATAAAAGTTTTACATATAATTGTTTTATTCAAACCTACACAAACTATTTATATTCTAATATATATTTAAAATGCCTCTTGACACATTTTCATGAACAACTAAATAAAAAGAATTAAATTATTATTTTAGTTAATTATTCAAATTAAACCTTAAGTCTTTCATTATTTAATTGAACTTACATTTTCATTCAAATACCAACGCAAATGAATACACCAACCCTTCGTACAAATCCATTCCTATTGAAAACCTTAGAATATCCTTAGACATTGTACATATTATTAATCCAAATTTATACTATTTCACTCTAGGTCAAACTTAGTAAGTTGCAAATCACTTGAATTACCCAACGCTCTTGTTAGCTATTACATTTTGATACAAGTGAGTATTTCATAGCCCCTTTTACTCTTTTACACTTTTGGGGTGAAACAAGAACTATATACAAATTATGTGTTTACATTTACACAAACAATGCAAGTACAAATCCTATTTACATTCATGTGTGCAAATTTGAGCTTTATGCCAGAGTGCTAGTTGTGCTAACTTTTGTGAACACTTATGTGCAATCATTAACTATTCAAGCCGACGGTTTTCAATGATAGATCTATTGAGTCTGACAAACCCACCCAGATTGGGGTGATTGATACCGACAACACAATTTGCATACTAGTTACAAAGGTTTGGTTGTACTTGGTTACACAATAGCTGCTCCCCATAAATGCCTTATTTATCATGTTATGTAAAGGATTTGGTTTACAAACTCTATGACATCTATATAAAAACCTGTGTTATACTCACCAACTTTTTAGTTGACTTTATTTTATTCATGTTTCAGGTTCTAATGTGTGGGGTTGTTCAATATGTGCTACACGTAGGCTTGGACTTAGTTAATTTAAATAGAAAGAACTCTATGTATTTCAATTTCGTTCTATCTTGAATTTGGTTGTATTAGGACTACTTGCAATGAAATTTGATGTTTAATATATTCAATTTAGTCAACCTAGTGCTTATGAACAGTCTACATGTCCCGCCCCGATGATTCCGCCATCGGTCGGGGTGTGACAGATATGGCTTATGCTGAGATAGAAAAACATAATGAAGTGGTTGCTCAAAAGAATAAAGAAATATCTGACAAAGAGTCTGAAGTGATCAAACTTCATAGAAAGATGGAAAAATTTGAAAATTCTTCGGTTGTTTTGGATTATTTTAACTCAAATGTTGATCCTACTAAGCGTGTTGCTGGAATTGGATTTATTCCTCCACCGTTTAATGCTAATTATGTGGTGGAACCTGAAATCATACATGAAGATGATATAGATCCAAAGACTGTGTTAAAGGTGAATCCGGTAACTGGGGAGGATATGGTGTATGAGTCTGATTCTGAAGATGAGGTGTTTGATGAGAAGAAGGTTGAAGGCATTCCAAAAGAGGTAAAAATTGATGACCCAAAAGTTGTTAAAACTGTTACCCGAGATAGATGCATTCTAATTGAACCTGAAGAGGTGACAGTTGGTCCATCTAAGCTTTCTCCGTTTTTACAGTCGAGTGGTTTCGTAGCGGCCGGTTATCAAAAAGTTTATTCTTCAAAGGTGCCAACACAGGCTTATGTTCTAAAGAAGCCGATAAACTGTTTGGGACATTCCTCTGAAGCTTATACCTCTGATGGATCCTCACATTCAAAGAAAACTCCTTATTTCAGAAGTTATCAAGAAAGAAGAGTGTGTTTTCATTGCAAAGAGGCTGGTCACATTTTGCTCAATTGTCCTTACAAGAACCAGGGTAAAATGAAGACTATTCCTTCACAACCAAAAGTGGTGAAGATTCTGAAAAGAAAAGATGAGGGAAAGTCGTCTTCTAGTTTGAAGAAAAATTTGTCTGGTCGATCTTTTGTTAAATCCTATGGATTTAAACAACAGGATAAATTGAATGCTAAATCTTTTGTATGCAAAGAGAAGCTTGAGATTCCTAATGTTGGAATTTCAAAAGATTCTCATCAGGAAGTTAAATTGTCTAGACCTCAAAAGAGAAGACGAAACAGAAAATTGAAGAAAATTTTGGAAACATCCGAATCTGACAATAATATATCAAATAATGTTTTTCAAAATAAAAAAAATGGATCTTCATTGAAAAAGTCTGATTGTCAAACTTCTGTTCCAAAAGTGAATGATAAGATTGATTATAAATTACAAGAAGTTGTTTATTTTGATCAAAATGGACGACCCAAGACCACGATGGCTTGGGTTCCTATTTCTAACTGATTCTCGTTGTTTATGTAGGGACAACCAAGGAGGACTATCAACAATACATGGTATGTGGATAGTGGTTGTTCTCGACATATGACAGGGAATGTTAGATTGCTTGAGGATGTTAAACAAATTGATGGAGGTTATGTCGCTTTTGCGGGTAATAAAGGCGGGTACATAACTGGACAGGGTACGTTAAAGAATGACAAAGTCAAATTTGAGAAAGTGAATTATGTTGAGCAGCTGGAACGTAATCTTTTAAGTGTATCACAAGAAGTTTTCGTTCCATTTCAACGATGCTGAATGTTATATTTTGAAACCGGGCTTCGTGATTCCTGAGGAATGGATTCTTATGAAGGCTCCGAGGAGAAATGACACGTATGTCCTTGACATGAGTGTCGCCACTACAACGGATTCAATTCCAACATGTTTACTCTCTAAGGCGTCAGAATCTGATTCAATATTGTGGCATAGGAAGCTAGCTCACATTAACTATAGGAAGATGAACTTCATTGTTAGGAATGATCTGGTTCTTGGTATTCCGAAGATGAAATTCTTAGTTCCTGATGATTGTATTCCTTGCAAGAAGGGGAAGCAAAGAAAGAAATATCATAAATCTAAATCGACGAATTCTATCGTAACTCCTTTGGAGCTGCTGCATATGGATTTGTTCGGTCCTATCAGTATCAGGAGCATTGGTGGAAAATCGTACTGCTTGGTAGTAACTGATGATTACTCCAGATTTTCATGGGTTAAGTTTTTTCTTCTAAAGCTTTAACCACTGAGTTGGTACAATACTTAATCCTGGGTTTGGAGAATTTTTTCAATCTGAAAGTCAGAAGAATAAGGAGTGACAATGGCAGCGAATTTAAGAATAGCAAAATGGGCTTATTCTGTCTACAAAAAGGAATTCCTCATGAATTCAGTGCGCCATATGTTCCTCAACAAAACGGTGTCGCTGAACGAAAGAACAGGACTTTGGTCGAAACGTCTCGCACGATGCTTGCAGATTCTAAGCTTCCAGTCACCTTTTGGGCTGAAGCTGTGAATACTGCGTGTCACGTTTTGAACAAGGTCTTGACCGTCAAGCGACGTAACAAGACTTGCTATGAATTGCTGAATAATCGAAAGCCGAATCTGGATTATTTACTACCTTTTGGTAATCCTTGCACCCTATTGAAAGTTCGTGATGTCCAAACAAAATTCAGTGCGAAGGCTATTGAAGGGATTTTTCTGGGGTATGTGACGAATTCGACAACCAAGAGGGTTTATAACAAAGAGACGCGCCAAGTTGAAGAATGGTTCCATATTGACTGTTCAAATCGGTCTTTACCACAAATGGCGATTGGTCCGGATTGGGCATTTGATTATGAAAACGTATTCAAGTCTTTTCATTTACCTTCTGATATTTCTGCTGAAGATGCTGCTGTTCTCTATGAGTCATGTTAGGATGCACAGCACAATGGATTTCTACCAACTGCAGTTCCAAATTCATCGATTCCATCTACTTCTGCTCCCGATCCTAATGTTTCTTCTTGTTCAGGTCCGCAAGATTCAGAGAGTGAGGAGGATAATGCTATTTTTCAAGATTCTTCTGCTGATCCGTTGTTGGGTGATGATCTATTACCTTCGACACAGGCTCAGGGGGAGATTCCTACAAATTTAGACTCGGAAATTCCAATTAATCAATATTATTCTTATCAATCTGACTCTACTCAAGTTGACGTGTTGCCGGTTCCAGAGGTTACATCCATCAAGGAACTCAAAGATCATCCTGTGACGAATATAATTGGAAATTTACAGGATGGAGTGAAAACACGTTCTCTTGTTAACAATACTTGTTTGTATACCTGCATTAAAGATTCTGGTGTTCTTGATGATTGCTCACATTCATGCTTTATTTCGCAGGTTGAACCTAAGAATGTTGAGATGGCTTTAAATGACAACAATTGGATAGAAGCTATGCAGGAAGAACTTGCTCAATTTGACAAACTTAAGGTTTGGAATCTTGTTGATCTTCCGAAGGGTGCGTATCTAATAGGAACAAAATGGGTGTTTAAATGTAAGAAAGACGATCGAGGTGTCGTGGTACGCAACAAGGCAAGATTAGTTGTTCAGGGCTTCAATCAACAAGAAGGAATTGATTACACCGAGGTTTATGCGCCGGTTGCGAGGCTCGAAGCTATAAGACTGTTTCTCGCTTTTGCTTCTTTTAAAGGTTTTAAGGTGTTTCAATTAGACATCAAAAGTGCGTTTTTATATGGAAAGGTCAAGGAGGAAGTCTATGTTTGTCAGCCGCCGGGGTTTGAAGATCCACCGAATCCGAATATGGTTTTCAAGCTTGATAAGGCCCTCTATGGTCTTCATCAGGCTCCTCGTGCGTGGTATGAAACACTATCCACACATCCTTTGGCAAATTACTTTGTTCATGGGAAGATAGACTCGACCTTATTCATAAAGAAATCAGGGGGAGATTACCTACTACTGCAGATTTATGTTGACGATATTATTTTTGGCTCAACAAACGAAGGGCTATGTAAAGATTTTGAGGGTGTAATGAAGTCGAAGTTTGAAATGTCTGCTATGGGAGAGTTATCATTTTTCTTAGGTTGCAAGTAAATCAAAAGGAAGTTGGTTTCTTTATTAATCAGTCCAAGTATGTCAAAGACATTTTGAGCCGGTTCAAGATGGAGGACTGTACCCCATATGATACTCCAATTCCGGTCAATCATAAGTTGAATTCAGACCCGGATGGAAAAGATGTGGATTGTCGACTTTACAGAGCTATGATTGGATCCCTCATGTATTTAACTGCTTCAAGGCCAGATATAATGTTCGCTGTGTGCATCTGTTCTAGATTCCAGGCAAAACCAAAAGAATCTCACTTAATTGCTGTGAAAAGAATCTTTCGATATTTGAAAGGAAAACAACGTTTGGGGCTATGGTATCCTCATGGTTCTAACTTTAATTTCATTGCTTATATTGATTCTGATTTTGGTGGTTGTTGTTTGGACAGGAAATCTACAACAGGTGGTTGCCAGTTCTTAGGTAATCGACTTGTGTCCTGGCAATGCAAAAAGCAAACCACAGTCTCGATTTCTACATGCGAAGTAGAATATATCGCTGCTGCGAGTTGTTGTTCACAGATCCTGTGGATACAAGAGCAATTGAGAGATTATGGTTTGAATTTCACAGGAACCCCTATGCTTATCGATAATAATGCTACTATGTCCATAACTAATAATCCTTTTAAACATAGTAAAACTAAGCACATCGAAATTCGATATCATTTTATTCGTGATTGTGTAGAGAAAAGGTTGATTGAGCTTGTCAAGGTACACACTGAAGATAATTTTGCTAATTTGTTTACCAATGCATTTGATCGTACCAGGTTTGAATTCCTAATTAAAATGATTGGTATGATCAATCCCGAATAAAAGCTTTTCAAAATCAGAATTTCATAGAAAATTTTGTTTTTTAATTTCTTTATTGCTTTATTACATTTCTGCATTTACATTTTCAGTCAAAAAGTTTTTAATTTATAAAAAGTCAAAACAAATTGAAAAATATAAATTTTGATAGTACATCAGTGATTAGTTCATTTCACACGACCTTAGTAGACCTTCGATATATGATTGATTAAACTAAGTTGATTTGATCTAAATTTCAAAGTCTGCATAAATAAGAAATGATAGTGTTGTGAATGCTCTAATCTTGATAATGTGTTTTCAAATTTGTATATGAGTTTGAAACTTAAATTGTCAACAGACTAAAAGCGTTTTGAAACTAATAGTAGTGTGAAAATTAAATATAATATGATTACATTTGTGATTTAATTCCATTATATGCCTGTGTGTGTGTGTAAAAGATCATTATCAGATAAAGAATATATGGTTATAAAGAATTTCATGAGACCAATATCGAATTATATCTTTAGCACAAATTTATTACAGTTCACTTCACTGCCCATGCCCCGAAAAACATGCAAGGTGTTGTTGAACTAAGATATGCTTTCAAAATCTGTTGAAACATATATTCGCCCTTGGATCAGTTAGATACATCATCTAGTCTGACTCCATTGAATTTTATCCAGATAATAGTTAGAACCTCATACCTAAATCAGTTGATTCTCATTATACAGCCAATCCATTAGAATCTTCTGATTCTGAATCATCATGATTCTCATATCCTTTGGGATCTGCTTTTATACTTGTGCTAAAAGAGATAATTTCATCTTGGAAATTGATCTAATCTTAACATTAATTGTATATGTCTTGAAGATAGTGCAACTTATATTTCTGTTTGGCATACGATGTTTTTCATCTAAATGGTACTAAGTCACATGAATTTGGAGAATAAACGCTTATAGTTTCAAATCATATAATATTGACAAATTTAAGAATTCATGCTTTATATTTCAAATTCGGTATAAATAAATGAGCATTTTATAACCTGATCTTATTTAATATCGAATTTATCGCGTATCATTTCAAATATTATTCAAATTGAATGAGTTTCAAAATGAAAAAGATGCGAAGTGCACAAAACTGAGTTGGATGGTTTCATATTATAGGTTACCCTTTATTATTGCTAAAATGTGTGATGAATTAATTGGATACTGATATGATCTTCTTGCTCATGATGATCATTCAAAAATATGTGATTTCAGTTTATTCAGATAAAAATCCAAAAATATGTGTTTCCGTTTGTACAGATAAAATCCAAAAATATGTGATTCCGTTTGTATAGATAAAACTCAAAAAGATTTTTATTTTCCTTTAAAATTATAAACTTTTATTAAAATTGTTCGGGATTGGATCGGATACATGATGCTGATGAAAGTTCAAGACTTGAAAGGTTGAAGTTGATAAAATTTTGTTCAAGGAAAAAGTGAATAGATATTATGTTCGCCTGTGTACAGTGAAGTGAAGCGAACTTAATCTGTTTGCCTGTGGACAACGAAGCGAACTTAGCATGTTCACCGAAGGCTTGTTAAGCGAACTTAACAAGTTCGTCTAAATAAGCGAACTTAATGTGTTTAAGGCTCTTAGCCAAGCGAACTTATCAGTCATCGTTTTCTTTGTTCGAAGCGAACTTATCTGCAATTTCTTCGAAATTTTTAATCTGTGTTGTTCGGGTTGTTTGTTGATTTCATCATATTCCAAATTGATTTGCGAACACAACTACGGTAATTTCACTGATTTTCATCCGTTCAATCGTGTGTATTTTGATGTATTACCTCTCGGTTTACTTCGTGAACTTGACAGAACGATTTTTGACCTAATTTTGACTGGAAAAATAAAATTGATAATTCTAATCGGTTGCTAAGTGATAATAGACCGATGCACATTGATTATCTCATGATTTTAACTCGATTTTCCTGATTTTTGAATTTTAGTGTTTGAATTTGAATCGTCACAGGTTCAGGCGAACTTGTTCCAAGCGAACTTGTCCAGGCGAACTTATTAAGTTCGCCTCTTGCAACACTAAGCGAACTTATTAAGTTCGCCTAGGGGTCAAAGAGTATTTGGACTTGTGATATTTGAGTGTTAGAAAAAAATTTTAAATTTTTTTTGTTGTTTAAATTTTTTTTTTAATTGTTTGTGTTTGTTATGTTTACCAATGTGTTTTGTTGTCCGAATGTTTTCAGATGGCTCGACGTGTCGAATATAAGCATAATCAGGTGGCATTGTTAGATCCTAACATGTCAGAGGCAGTCAAATTTCAAGGAATAGTCGGATTTCTGAACCGTTCGCGTCTCCATACTGCGTTATCTGCTGATCCTTACATCAGTCTGGTATACATACAGCAATTTTGGGATACAGTTCATCAGGATACGGATGTAGAACCTCATGTTCTTCGTGCCACTGTCAATAATACTGAAATTGCCATATCTGAAGAGACAATTCGTGCAGCTCTTGATTTGGGTGGTAATGCTGAAGACCCACTGTTATATCCGGGCACTCTTATTATGGGTTGTTTTCAAAGAATGGGTTATCGTGGGAGACAGAATGATACACAAGCACGTAAAGGTGGCTTAGTCGGTGAATGGAGATATTTCATGCATGTGATTATTCAATGCATCTCTCCTCGTAAAGCTGGAACCGATGGTTTAAAGATGGCTCTTCAAATGGAAATGGTGGCTATAACGTTGAATAAGCGATTCAATTTTGCACTTTACTTCTATCGAGAGATGGTCATGCAGATTAATCTGGCTGAAGGTCAAGGATTTTTGATGAATCCTCGCTTTATTCAAATGATTTTAAATCATCTTATTCCGGATCTTCCACAACACCCTATAAGATTAACTTTGACTCCGATGTCAAAGCGTATCTTTACTGATTGCACAAAGGTGAAACAGCAGAATGCCGCATTGATACCGGTTAATACTCCTTTGTTGGGTCACTTAATCAATCCTGATTTTGTTGCACCACCTAATGACAACTGGTTTCATCCTGATGAAATTGCTCAAGCTCAAGGTTTAAATGTTCCACAACAACAACAACAACAAATTCCACAGCAACCGATACAACAACAAGTTCCAGTTCCACAAGTTCAGGTTCCCGTACAACCACAAATTCCTATTCCTGAACAAGTTCCAATTCCACAAGCTGAGGTTGAAATACCTATTCATGAATGTCACACCCCGACCGATGGCGGAATCATCGGGGCGGGACATGTAGACTGTTCATAGCACATGGTTGACTAAATTGAAATATATTAAAGTCAAGTTTCCATTACAAATAATCCAAGTACAAACCAAATTCAAACAAAGAAACATAAACAACACATAGAATTCTTGATTTAAATTGCTAAGTCCAAATCCTATATTGAGCACGTCTTGAATCATTCTCACATATTAGGGCCTGAAACATGAATAAAATAAAGTCAACTAAAAATTTGGTGGGTATAACACAGTTGTATATAGATAGCATATAGTTGAAAACAAATCCTTTACAAAACATGATATAATAAGGCATTTATGGGGAGCAGCTATTGTGTAATCAAGTACAACCAAACCTTTGTAACTAGTATGCAAATTGTGTTGTCGGTATCAATCACCTCCATTTGGGTGGGTTTGTCAGACTCAATAGATCTATCATTGAAAACCGTCGGCTTGTATAGTTAATGATTGCACATAAGTTTTCACAAAGATTAGCACAACTAGCACTCGGGCACAAAGCTCAAATTTTGCACACATGTATGTAGATAGGATTTTGCACTTGTGTTGTTTGTGTAAATGTAAATGTGTAATGTGTATAAAGTTCATGTTCCACCCCAAAAGTGTAAAAGAGTAAAAGGGGTTGTGAATACTCACTTGGTATGGAAGTGTAGCTAACAAAGAGTATAGATAAAATAAGAATCCTTGATACGCACGAGTTAACCTAGATAATAATGTATATTGAATCAAATATGTGCACAAAGTTTAAGTCTAAAAATGAAGGTTGAATTTGTGTATAAAACTATTGATTTGTATTTAAAAGTATTGAATAACATATATAAAGTTTTGAAGTAAATATTTTTGAAACATTTTGATTGTGGTTGGGAATTGAATAGGATATTTAAAAAATCATTGATTATGAAAATAAAGTATGTGTTAAATGTAATTTAATAAATAAATAAATGTTTTTATTTTTATTTAAAATGTTGAATAAATAAATAATCTTTATTTATTTATTTATAAAGTATGTAACTTACAAATAAAATGTTTTAAATGAAAAGTTTAATAACAATTTTAATTTTATAAATTTTTAATTAAATGATTTTCCCTCTATTCCAAGATTAATTATTTGATCTTTTCAAATACCTTTTTATAAAACTAACTATTTTTATTTAAAAACTTAATATGGAATTTTTACAGATTAAAATAAAACAACAATAATTCTGATCCAAGATTCTGACCTAGTCACGACCGTGCTCGAACCACGGGCGCGACCGCGCTAGTCGGGACGCGACCGGGTTTGATCAAACAGAGGCCAACTTGGACAATTCACGAGGCACGACCGTGCCTTAGCTCGGCACGGTCGTGTCTATGATTCTTAGACACAACAGAGATTAGCCCAGAGGGCATGACTAGGTCTGGACAGGAGGACACGACCGCGCTGCTTTTCGGCACGACCGCGTTTCATGAGGCACGGCCGCGCTGGATGATTAGCGCGACCGTGTCTCTTCCAAAACATACACGAATTGGATAAATCTTGTATTTTAAATGATGGAATTGATAGGGCTTTTGATTATTGAGTTATTACGAGTCTTTTATTATAATTTAATTGCATGTAAATCATGTTTAAGTATGGATTCGATTCAATCATTTTTATTAAAATGAGAAATTCGGTTCAGGATGATTTCTATGATGGAAGCCCCAATTAACAGAGGGCTTTTGTTATGAGAACTAAATCGACTGAGAAAAAGGTGATAATTAGCAAATCGTTCCAAAGCAAGTCGCGCGACCGTGCCAAAGCACTTGGCGCGACCGTGCTAGGACAAAGCACGACCGTGCTAGACTAGGATTTCTTGATATTTTTCAACTTTAGTCCTTGACTTTTCAGATTTGATAAGTTTGATTAACATAGTTTCTTGCATAGTGTTTATGTGTATATAATTGCGTAAAACTTGCGAATTTGTATCGAATCATTGCGTTTAGTTTACGGTAAGAAAAATAATAAGACAGTGCACGAGTATTGAATTCGAAATTGCATTACATTGAATTGAAATATGAATACTAAAAATCAGAAATGTTACAGTCTCCCCATGTTGAGAGAATTTCATCCCAAAATTTAGCTAGAGGAAACAACAGTATCAATAAAAAGATGAGGGTACTTGAGCTTCATTTGGTCTTCTCGTTCCCAAGTGAACTCAGGACCACGCTTAGATTCCCAACGAACTTTGACAATAGGAATGCGACTTCGCTTGAGTTGCTTGACTTCACGATCCATAATTTCCACCGGTTTCTCAACGAAGTGCATCGTTTCATCAATGCGCATGTCGTCAAGCGGTATATGGAGATTTTCATCAGCGAGACACTTCTTCAGATTAGATATATGAAATGTAGGATGCACATTGCCAAGAAATGGAAGTAACTCGAGCTTGTAGGCCACCTTCCCAATCCTTTCAAGGATCTTGAATGGACCAACATAACGAGGTGCTAGCTTGCCTTTCTTTCGAAAACGGATCACGCCCTTCCATGGAGACACCTTTAGAAGAACAAGGTCACCGACTTGGAATTCCAAGGGTTTTCGACGTTTGTCGGCATAACTCTTTTGCCGACTCCTCGCTACTCGAATATTGTCACGGATTTGAATAATCTTGTCGGATGTTTCTTGAATTAACTCGGGACCAGTGATTTGTGCTTCACCAATCTCGTTCCAACGGATAGGAGAACGACACTTGCGACCATAGAGAGCTTCGAATGGAGCCATGTTGATACTTGTGTTGTAGCTATTGTTGTAGGAAAACTCAATGAGGGATAGATGTGAATCCCAATTGCCACCAAAATCGATTACACAAGCTCTAAGCATGTCTTCAAGAGTTTGGATTGTTCGCTCGGTTTGACCATCTGTTTGCGGATGGTAAGCCGTGCTCAAATCCAATCGAGTACCAAGAGCCTTTTGGAGAGATTGCCAAAATCGAGAGGTGAACCGAGCGTCTCTATCGGATATTATGTTCACGGGAACACCATGACGGCTCACAATTTCATCAATGTAAATTCAGGCTAGTTTCTCCACTTTGAAGTCTTCACGGATAGGCAAGAAATGAGCGGATTTAGTGAGACGATCAATGATCACCCAAATACTATCATATCCACTCGAGATGCGAGGGAGCTTGGTAATGAAATCCATAGCTATATTCTCCCATTTCCACACGGGAATTTCTGGTTGTTCGAGTAAACCAGATGGACGTTGATGTTCGGCTTTGACTTTGGAACAGGTTAAGCATTTGGCCACATAAAGAGCAATGTCTTTCTTTATACCGGGCCACCAATAAAGTTGGCGAAGATCTTGGTACATTTTATCCGCACCAGGATGAATAGAATAACGAGTCTTATGAGCCTCGTTCATGAGAAATGCACGGAGATCGTCGCGATTGGGAACCCAAATACGGTTCAAGTAATAGAGTAAGCCATTGGGTTTTGATTCAAGAAGGAGTTCAACACCACACGACATTTCTTTGTACATGTTACCCTCGGTTACCGAGACGTGTTGAGCTTCTAAGATACGGGTTTGAATATCGGTTTGAATACGGGCACAATGAAGCATAACATGGTCCTTTCGACTCAAAGCATCGGCTACAACATTCGCTTTGCCGGGATGGTAACGAATCTCGCAGTCGTAGTCGTTAAGGAGTTCGACCCAACGTCGTTGCCTCATATTGAGTTCTTTTTGGTTGAAAATATGTTGAAGACTTTTGTGCTCGGTGAACACCACACATTTCGTGCCATATAGGTAATGTCTCCAAATCTTTAACGCGAATACGACCGCACCCAACTCGAGATCGTGCGTCGTATAATTCTTCTCATGAACTTTGAGTTGCCTTGATGCATAAGCGATTACTTTGCCTCGTTGCATGAGAACACAACCAAGACCTTGGTTAGAAGCATCACAATATACAAATAAATTATCGATTCCGTCGGGGAGAGTCAATATAGAAGCATTGCACAATTTTTGCTTGAGAGTTTGGAAAGCTTCTTCTTGTTTCGGTCCCCATTCATAAGTCTTACCCTTGTGGGTTAAAGCGGTAAGAGGGACAGCAATCTTTGAGAAGTTCGAGATGAAACGACGATAATAACCCGCAAGACCAAGAAATGAACGAACTTCGGTAGGAGTCTTCGGGGCATTCCAATTCTTAACCGTTTCAATCTTAGCAGGATCAACATGAATACCCTTGTCGTTGACAATATGACCAAGAAATTGAACTTCCTTTAGCCAAAATTCACATTTGGAGAATTTGGCATAAAGTTGTTCTTTTCTCAAGAGATCCAAAACCAGTCTAAGATGTTCTTCATGGTCGGCTTTAGTCTTGGAATAGATTAAAATATCGTCGATGAAAACGATCACGAATTTATCAAGGTACGGTTTGCACACACGATTCATGAGGTCCATGAAAACTGCGGGTGCATTGGTTAACCTGAAAGGCATAACCATGAACTCGTAATGACCATACCTTGTTCGAAAAGCAGTCTTGGGAAGGTCATCTTCATGAACACGGAGCTGATGATAACCGGATCGAAGATCAATCTTTGAGAAACAAGTAGAACCTTGAAGTTGATCAAAGAGATCATCGATTCTAGGCAAAGGATAACGGTTCTTGATAGTAAGCTTGTTGTGTTCGCGGTAGTCAATACACTTGCGAAATGATCCATCCTTCTTCTTAACAAATAAGACGGGTGCACCCCACGGTGAATGACTCGGGCGAATGAAACCTTTGTCGAAGAGTTCTTGAAGTTGACTTGCAAGCTCTTGCATTTCGGAAGGTGCAAGACGATAAGGAGCTCTAGCAACGGGGTTAGCTCCAGGTATAAGATCAATACGGAACTCTACTTGGCGAACGGGAGGAAGACCGGATAAATCCTTAGGAAAAACTTCGGGGAAATCCCGAATGATCGGAATGTCTTGGATACTCTTCTCCTTGACATCCTTTTGAATAATGTGAGCTAAGAAAGCAATGTACTTCTTTCGTAAGTACTTTTGAGCGGTAGTACACGACATCAACTTAAGTCCCTTGCAAGGCTTTTCACCAAAAACCCTTAAGGTTTCTCCCGATGGTAGCGGAATTCGGATACACTTTTCAAAGCAAATGACTTCGGCATGATGATTTGATAGCCAATCCATACCTATGATAATATCAAAGCTTCCTAGTGGCATTGGAACAAGGTTGATTGGGAATGAATGGTCATTTAGTTCTAAGGAGCAATCATAAATAATGGAGTCAATTGTAAGGGAGTCACCATTTGCTATTTCAACGGTGAAGGTTTTCTCTAATTGGGATCGTGTCTTTGCAAGTAAAGGCTCAAAATTAAGTGACACAAAACTTTTATCGGCACCGGTATCGAACAAAATGGAGGCATATTGACTATTAACAAGGAACGTACCATTAACCACGTCGTTGTTGGCTTGAGCTTCGTTGGCGTTTATGTTGAAAACACGCCCATGAGCTCCACCTTGTCTAGCATTTGCAAGTCTTGGACATTGATCACGAAAATGGTTCGGGTCACCACACTCATAGCAAGCACGCCCATTAGCAATGGCGGGAGCACCTTGATTAGCCACTTGAGGTACGGTTCGGTTTGGAGGGTGGACTTGGCCCGCAAGAGCTTTGGCCCTACAAACATTGATAGTATGACCATATCTCCCACAATGAGTACAAAGGCGACATGGGATAGTTGGAGGATGATGATAATTGCAGGTGGCACAAAGAGGGTAGATCCCAAGATATGGCTTTTTAGCCGGCGCTTGAACCATAGGTGCAGCTTGGTTGACGGGAACAGCAGGAGTAACCACAGCAAAATTTCTAACCTTCCTCTTTCTATTATTGCGAGAGGGCTCGGTTGTGGCTTCTTTGTTGTAAGTAGGAGGGGTTACGGTTTCAGAAACTTTCTTAGAACCCTTTTTGGTAAGAGTTCCAGCTTTCACATGATTATCAGTTAAGGTAGCGGATAGACGAATAGCATCCTCCAGAGTAGCAGGATTGCTACCTAAGACAGTATCTTGGATTTGTCTTGGTAGCGCACCAATATACTTTTCGATACAACGGGACAAAGGAGTGACCATGTGGGGCATGAGAAGACTCAACTCATGGAACCGAGTTGTATATGCTAAGCTTTCCCCACTATCTTGGGCAAGATCCCAAAATTCAGCTTCTAACTTTTTCACTTCATTTCGAGGGCAGAACTCCTCGGTCATAAGCCTTTTGACCTCATCCCAAGGTAAGGCCATAGCTATGTCAACACCCCTATTTCTTTTCTCCCCATTCCACCACGTGAGTGCTCGCTTTTGAAGAACACTTGTAGCATGACGAACACGGAGGTTGTCGGGACAGTCGCTATTGAGAAAGGTATTCTCAATGCTTTCAAACCATTGAAGGAGTCCAGTAGCTCCTTCGGTACCATAGAACTTTAGTGGATTGCACGAGTTGAAGTGCTTGAAGGTGCATTGAGATGGATTGTTACCACCATTTCCACCATTATTACCACTATTGCTTCCATTTCTACCATTGTTGCCATTGGTGGCACCATTGGCTTGGGTGAGTTGTGTCACCAATTGGGTAAGAATAGCAGCAATGTCGGTGTTGGCGTTGGTTGCGGGAGCACGACGGGGAGGTATTCTACAGATTTTCACAAGACAAGAAAGATTGTAAGAACTTATGAGATTTGATAGGATTTAATAGAATGAGATAACAAAAATAAAATAGATATTCTTAGTTTGGATTGTACTCAAAAGTGACAAAATCACTTGAATACCATGGCACATTAAGGTTAATTAAACTTATAAAATTTTCAAGAAGACATGCTTTAGCCTATAAGTAAACACTCATCTCGGGAATTCCCAGGAAAGCATACGGGTCCCTCGGTTGATTGGGATTTATAAGAAATGCTTTCCTAGACAGAAAACCCAAAATACAGGCGTCACCCTTCCAGATTGCACGTGTCCTCAAATAATTTAACAAGTTTAAAAACCTTAACGAAGAAATAAAAATTTTAGAGATTTTTGCTTCAAGAATTTTTTTCCACATGCCAAGAAGGATAAAGATAGAAAAGAAGATAGAAGTATTATGAGGTTTTAGAATATAGGAAAGGATATAATTTATTTAATTATTAAGAATATCCTAATAAGTCATGGATTTAAAACACATAAGTCATCAAAATGAAATAATAAGTAATCATACTAAGCATGTAACATATAACATGTAGCACATAGCACATAATCATGAAGCATAGCATAAGTGGTTGTCCTAAAGTTATAGTCTAGGTCAAGGTGTCTAATAACCTAATTCCCTATAACCAAGGATCTGATACCAATCTGTCAAACCCCGACCGATGGCGGAATCATCAGGGCGGGACATGTAGACTGTTCATAGCACATGGTTGACTAAATTGAAATATATTAAAGTCAAGTTTCCATTACAAATAATGCAAGTACAAACCAAATTCAAACAAATAAACATAAACAACACATAGAATTCTTGATTTAAATTGCTAAGTCCAAATCCTATATTGAGCACGTCTTGAATCATTCTCACATATTAGGGCCTGAAACATGAATAAAATAAAGTCAACTAAAAAGTTGGTGAGTATAACACAGTTGTATATAGATAGCATATAGATGAAAACAAATCCTTTACAAAACATGATAAAATAAGGCATTTATGGGGAGCAACTATTGTGTAATCAAGTACAACCAAACCTTTGTAACTAGTATGCAAATTGTGTTGTCGGTATCAATCACCTCCACTTGGGTGGGTTTGTCAGACTCAATAGATCTATCATTGAAAACCGTCGGCTTGTATAGTTAATGATTGCACATAAGTTTTCACAAAGATTAGCACAACTAGCACTCCGGCACAAAGCTCAAATTTTGCACACATGTATGTAGATAGGATTTTGCACTTGTGTTGTTTGTGTAAATGTAAATGTGTAATGTGTATAAAGTTCATGTTCCACCCCAAAAGTGTAAAAAAGTAAAAGGGGTTGTGAATACTCACTTGGTATGGAAGTATAGCTAACAAAGAGTATAGATAAAATAAGAATCCTTGATACGCACGAGTTAACCTAGATAATAATGTATATTGAATCAAATATGTGCACAAAGTTTTAGTCTAAAAATGAAGGTTGAATTTGTGTATAAAACTATTGATTTGTATTTAAAAGTATTGAATAACATATATAAAGTTTTGAAGTAAATATTTTTGAAACATTTTGATTAAGGTTGGGAATTGAATAGGATATTTATAAAATCATTGATTATGAAAATAAAGTATGTGTTAAATGTAATTTAATAAATAAATAAATGTTTTTATTTAAAATGTTGAATAAATAAATAATCTTTATTTATTTATTTATAAAGTATGTAACTTACAAATAAAATGTTTTAAATGAAATGTTTAATAACAATTTTAATTTTATAAATTTTTAATTAAATGATTTTCCCTTTATTCTAAGATTAATTATTTGATCTTTTCAAATACTTTTTTATAAAACTAACTATTTTTATTTAAAAACTTAATCTGGAATTTTTACAGATTAAAATAAAACAACAATAATTCTGATCCAAGATTCTGACCTGGACACGACCGTGCTCGAACCACGGGCGCGACCGCGCTAGTCGGGACGCGACCGGGTTTGATCAAACAGAGGCCAACTTGGACAATTCACGAGGCACGACCGTGCCTTAGCTCGGCACGGTCGTGTCTATGATTCTTAGACACAACAGAGATTAGCCCAGAGGGCATGACTAGGTCTGGACAGGAGGACACGACCGCGCTGCTATTCGGCACGACCGCGTTTCATGAGGCACGGCCGCGCTAGATGATTAGCGCGACCGTGTCTCTTCCAAAACAGACACGAATTGGATAAATCTTGTATTTTAAATGATGGAATTGATAGGGCTTTTGATTATTGAGTTATTACGAGTCTTTTAATATAATTTAATTGCATGTAAATCATGTTTAAGTATGGATTCGATTAAATCATTTTTATTAAAATGAGAAATCAGGTTCAGGATGATTTCTATGATGGAAGCCCCAATTAACAGAGGGCTTTTGTTATGAGAACTAAATCGACTGAGAAAAAGGTGATAATTACCTTGGGGAGTATCAAATTGATAGGAAGCGGTAGAAGAAAGTTCCGGCGACGGCGATAACGGCTTCCGGCGACTTCTACTGCGATTCCGTCTAGTCCAGAGAGTCCAATAATAACAGGGGAGATTGCTGAATAGAATTTTTTGATTGCTTGAGAAAAAATTGATCTAAATTGAGGATTAAGCCTTGAGGGAAAAGATCGACGGTTTTATTTTTAGAGGAAGAGAGTTTTGATAATAATAATTGTAATCAACTGAGCTATTTTCCTTGACAATGAAAATGAAACGTAATCGGATTTGAATTCGAACGATCAAGCGTTTTGAAATCTCATTTACGTTTTGACAGTTACAGAGGCGCGACCGTGCCCAAGAAAGGCGCGACCCTGCCTAGGCACCGGGCGCGATCGTTCCAAAGCAAGTCGTGCGACCGTGCCAAAGCACTTGGCGCGACCGTGCTAGGACAAAGCACGACCGTGCTAGACTAGGATTTCTTGATATTTTTCAACTTTAGTCCTTGACTTTTCAGATTTGATAAGTTTGATTAACATAGTTTCTTGCATAGTGTTTAAGTGTATATAATTGCGTAAAACTTGCGAATTTGTATCGAATCAATGGTTTAGTTTACGGTAAGAAAAATAATAAGACAGTGCACGAGTATTGAATTCGAAATTGCATTACATTGAATTGAAATATGAATACTAAAAATCAGAAATGTTACAATGAACCTGTTCAAGAGGAGGTCGTTCATGCACATGAGCATGATCTAGGAATGAACATGGATGATTTCGTTGATGACGCTGTGAACTCGCCCATTCATGAAGCTAAAGGGAATGTGGTGACTGATGATGAATCTAGTTCAAGCTCAAGTGATACGATATTACCTGTTAATGAAAGCACTGACTCTGATGAATCTAGGGATTTTTCTTCAGATCATTATTAACGATTAGCTGCTATTCCACTGTCTAATGCTGGAAAACGCCTTCAATCTCAAGCCAGACGACCAACATGAAAGTTTGTTCGGGATCCTCCTTCCGGTTCAGTACTTGGAAAAAGATCCTTGGTTGATGAAAGTACTGATTCTGATAGTGACTTCAATCCAGATCCAAAAACTCAAAAGCTAATGTCTTCTTCAATAGCCGCTGCTCAATCTTCGCAGGGAGTAGAGGATGGTAATTTTATTGCTTCTTTCATTATTACTCCTCCAAGATCTAAAGATACATCTCCGGTTATAACTCCTGTTCCAACAATCATTACTCCTACTGCAAGTCCTTCGATTCCACAATCGTCAGCTGGTCCGTCAAAGCCTTCTGATTCTGAAAGGATTACTATCCTTGAATCTCAAGTACTTACACTTCAAGCTCAGGTGGATACTCTTGTGTCTACTAATTCACAACAGCAGCTGGTGATTCAGACTCAAGCTCAACAGATAGCTGACATGCAAGTATTGGTGTCTAAACTCGTTCAGCGTCTTGACGCTCAGGGGGAGTTGAGGATACACGATACATGTCACACAGAGTCTATTCAAAGACGTGATGATGAAGACAATGATCCTTCTGGAAATGTTGAGGGTGATCGTCAATACACTGATGCTAATCCTATATCAAAGGTTCAGGGGGAGTCGACATCACAATCACTTGAAGGAAACAAAGATACTTCTGGTGCTAATGAAGAAGAAATTCTATTATTGGAGTTCATTGCAGATTCTGAAGAAGAAGATGAAATGATTGCATGTCTTGATGATATTGATGATTTATTCAATGACATGGACAATGAAGTGTCTGATAATGAAATAGAAGAAGGAGAGATAGTAGAGATAGAGATAGAGAAAGATAAAGATAATGTTACTTATGAAGAATATGATGGTCTTAAAGTGTCGTATAACTTCATCCAAGATGATGTTATTCCTGAATTCACTTATGAAGGAGTAACAGATTCTATGGACTCTGTTGAAGACGTCACACTGCCTGAAGACACTGCTGATTCAAAGATAGATACTGATGATGAGAATATTCATTCCGATAAAGATGTTGAAACTAAAACTACTCACACTGAGTCTCCGAAGGTTAATAAAGAAATACAGGGATGACAAGAGAACAGTGGAGAGAAGTTGTAAATAGTTAGATGAAGGTGTTACCCAAGTCTCCAGCACAACCTGCTCAGAAAGAGAAATATTTGAATAACGAGCGGTGTGTAGGAAGGTTCATAAGTTGGTTTTATGATGGTGATACAAAATTATTTGCAATTAAAAGATCTGGGGGTTCAATACTTAAAGCCAAGGATCAAATATTTCAATACCTTGCCAAGGTGTGAAATAAATGGTCTAGCTTCAAAGCCTCTTGTTAATAGATCGAAGAATGGTTTGGCTGATGTGATAGCAAACTTAATCAAGAGAGAAGGTAGTTCAGGAAAATATGAACGACTGAAACCACAAAAAGGAAAGAGAGTGAAGAACACAGATCAGAAGACTAGGAAGGTGACCTGGAGTTACAAGTATAAACCAGTACGTGCTGTACACAAGATACCATTGAAGAAGATTCCTCAAGACTTTCTTGGGAATATGAAATGGTGGTATGTCGATGTTAATACCGGTGAAGCAAGGATTGAAGATAAAGATAATAAGGTCATTGTATGTTTCTATGATGCAATGAATCTTATAAATTTCTCAAAGAAAGATCAGAGGATGTTGCGAAAGAATGAAATAATGTTCACTGATGAATGGAATGAACTAGGATTACAGTACAAGAGTGTTTTGGAGATACGCAGAAGATATGGTGTGCATGCTGGCAGCAAACTACCAGATAATTGGAAAAGCTCATCATGAAGACTGAAGACTGAAGATCAAGCTATTGCCAAGGGGGAGTCTGTTAAGACATAGTTTGTAATGACAAAAGCTTGTAATAGTTAGATCTTATGTCTTTATGTTTTTGTTATGTAAAAGTTACTAAGTGTTTATTCAAGTTTACCAACAAGTTTGCCTGGTCTAACAGAGGCGAACTTGTTAAGTTCGCTTAGTCTGTTAGAGGCGAACTTAATAAGTTCGCTTATAGCAGGTCAGACGGCTATATATATGTGTGTTTACAGAGTCAGTTAAGGGGATTGAGACAGAACATAGAATTATCTGATTGAGTCTGTAAACCAGTGTGATTTGGAATACAATTGAGAAGGTTATTTACGTGATTGTCTACATTGTCTTTTATGCATATAAACGTTGATTCGTTGGATTCCGCACTCCGAGTTAACGTCACGTCTTATCACGAGATCGATCTGTAGAAGCGCCATGAGAACCTACAGTTGGTTACAGTTGTAACATCTTAATTTGCTTTTATCCAAGCCAACTCTGGTGTTGGAGTTGTTACTTGGAATGGGTCTTCTGGTTCTAGAGTAGAACATTTTTGCTCTTATAGATAGCATGGCATACGAGTGTTGTATGTCCATTTCTTCTAAGTCATCTGGATGGAAGCATTCCAGATCCTCCTTGATAAAAGACATGTTGCTTGAGTTTTCAGAAACAAAAGCAGCAGAGGTTGAGGTTTGAGGAGGAGCTTCTAGGAGAAATGGTGATGTGTTTGTTTGAGAGGTTGGAGTTTGGGGATGAGTGACGATGGGAGGATAATAGTTGTTTGAACTAGGTCCTGAGTGGTCAGAGTGGATGGCAGAAGAGGTGGTGGTGGATGTTGAGGTTGTTTGGTAGCTTTAGCTTCTTTCTTTTGCCTGAATCATCTCTAGCTCATAGGTTTTTAGCATTCCAAAGAGTTCAGTCATCTGGAGAGTCTTCATATTTTCAGTTCTTCTAATGGACACTGTGTAGAGTGTCCAGCAACTCGGTAGAGACCTGATGAACTTCTTGAGAATATCTTCATTCTCCAGCTTCACCTTTGAGCACTGCAGCTCACCTACAAGATAGGTAAATATGTTATATAAAACCGTTAGAGACTCACCTTCCTTCCATGCAAAGTTTTCATATTGCTGCTTCAGGATGTCTCTTCTGTTTTCTTTCACTTTTTCTGAACCAACAAACATCTTTTCAAGAGCCTCCCATAGCTCTTTTGCAGTTTTATAACCTCTGAAGTTATGAAAAACTTCATTTGGTAGGCACATCTGGATGGCTCCCAAGGCTTTGAAGTCTACCTCCATTTTCTTGATGTCTTCATCAAAGTACTTGGAGGGTTCTTTGGGAACCAATGCACCTCCATTTTCTTGATGTCTTCATTTGGTATGTATGGTCCATCTTTAATGGATTTCCACATCCCATAATCCTGATAGCAGAAGAAGCTTTCCATTCTGTTCTTCCACATATCGTAGTCTTCCCCAGACACCAGTCTTGGTGGTCTATTGATGCTTCCAATATATTCAAATCCATTGTTTTGAGCCATTTTGTTTGATTTGTGATAGTGAGAGACTTTAACAAAGAAATAGTTTAGAATAGAACTGAAGAATGATTAAACAAGTGTGAGTTTGTTTAATCTGTGAGCCAAAGCTCTGATACCACTTGTAGGATCGGTAAATACAAGATGGTTCTATTCCAGTTGAGATTGGCGGAAACAATCACAACTTAATCAAAGTAAACAAGTAAACACAAGAAGTACTGTTAAATGCAGTTTGTATTAAGCTTCAATGGTTACAAGATTACAGAGAAAACTCTAAGCAAAAGCAACAAGATACAATGACTGTAAGTACTACTTATATAGTAACTTAGAGAAAAGACAGACCCTTGATTCTAAGGATCAGATCTAACACAAACCGTTGATCTTGTATTGAAGCTATTTTACATATAATGACAATAAACACTATAAAAGTAAACTTTACTCAAACGTCATCTTACGCATCATTGCTTGCATGCTTGGAGAAGAGCGTTGTAGTGCTTTATTGTCTGCACCAGTGACATTCTTTCTGTGTGGAGTGTGTCAGTGGTGTAGCTGAAAGTTGTCAGAGGTAATGGTTGCTTTATCGAAGTCAGTCAGTTGCAACGTTTGATCATCAGTGGAAATGGCTATCAGCTGCAAGATGCAACCATCCAAAGCTGCATCAAGTGTTGATGCTGCTGAGAAGCCTATCCGCAGCAACTCTGGTCTTCAACAGATAAGGTTATCCGCAGCAGATTTGTTCTTCAGCAGAAGAACAAGTATCCGCTGCAGATAAGCTTATCCACAGTAGTTTGTTGATCAGCAGCAAACTCTGAGGTAAGCAGCATTTGTACTTAGAAAGTTTTGTTGCCATCAGTCTTTATTTCTACAAAGTTCGCCTCTAGCAGCACTTGTTCTATCACTTAGACAAAATCTATACAACTACATAAAAACATAAAGATAATAAGACCTAAACTATTATAAAGCTTTTGTCATACATTCTATGTCTTAACAAAATTACAACAAACAGAGCTTCAGCAACAACCGTAGTCAAAATCAAGGAGCTTCATCTAATGCACCGGTAGCTCAATAAGACGATAGCTGTGACTGGGGAGTTCATCTTGAAGATGCCATTGTTGCACACACTCAGATGGGTTTGATGGCAGAAATCATAAAGATAATCAATGCTGAAGAGAGGGAAACAGTTATTGCTATAGAGCGACAGGGATCAGCATTTGCTTTGATGGCTATTGGAGATGCATCCAGTTCATCAACTGAGTTAGATTCTAATTATTTTATTGTTATTCCCTGTCATAATTGTTTAAAACTAAAAGGTGAAAATGATAAAATTCAGGATCAACTCGAACTTATACGTAAACTATAAAGAAAATGAAAAATGTTTTAGAGAATCTATTGAAAATATCAGAAAAGACAAACATGATTTTTCAATAAAAATAAGTGAAAAAAAATTCCATTTAGATGTTGCCTACAAAGAGTTAGAGAAAAAGAATGTCGAAATAGCCAAACATCATAATGAAATTCTGAAGTTAAGTAGAAAAATTGAGAAATTGAGAAATTCTCGTTTTGTGGTGGAACACTATGAATCGATTGAACGACAAGTAAATAATGTTCCATTTAGTTTTGTGATCAGGTAAAGCACAACCTGTTAAGTGTTTCTTTGATGTGTGACAAAGAGTATTCGGTGATGTTCAACAAATCTGAATGTCTGGTTCTCAAGCCTGGTTTCGTGATTCTAGAAGAATGGATTTTGAGGCGTGCACCAAGAACAAACGAAACTTATCAGACCTATATGAGCGTGGTAACAACTAGTTCCTCAGTTGCAACCTATTTAATTTATAAAGCAACTGGAATTGAATCAATCTTATGGCATAGGAAACTCAGACACCTTTCATATAGAAAAATGAATCATCTTGTCCGAAACAGTTTGGTAACCGGGGTTCCTAAGTTGAGATTCTACGTTGTAGATAATTGTATATCTTGTAAAAAGGGCAAACAACAATGGAAATCTCACAAGCCAAAGATCCAAAACTTTATTGATACCCCTTTGGAGCTTTTACATATGGATTTGTTTGGGCGCATAAGTATCAACAGTATTGGTGGAAAGTCATATTGTTTGGTTGTTACAAATGATTACTCATGTTTTCTTGGGTACATTTCTTAGGTACTAAAGATGAGACTGCTAAAATTCTTCAACATCTGATTCTGAATCTAGAATATTTATGCAAACCGAAGGTCAGAAGAATTAGGAGTGACAATGGCACCGAGTTTAAAAATAATATGATGGCTCTTTTCTGTCTCAAGAAAGGTATTCATCAGGAGTTCAGTGCACCATACACTCCTCAGCAGAATTGTGTAACATCCCAAATAATGACAAGACAAATAGAAAAGGGAAATAAAGTGGGCTTGGCCAAAATTTCGGCCCATGGGCCGAAAAGAAAAGGGGGAACCCCATTACAAAACAGCAGCTTCAACCCCAAACCCCTCTCATTTCATCTTCCTGCGCAAGAATACTAGAGAGAGAGAGAGAGCGATCGGCTTGTGAAGAAAACCGCAAGGAGAAGACTCAAGGGCTCGGGAATCATCCGTCTCCACCATTTCAACGCATAGCAACAGAAATCGGGCCTGTTGAGGTAAGCATCGCCTCTGATTCTGAGTCTTTGCATGTCTCGGGTTTAAATCAAATAAAGATACGATTTTTGCATATGAAACTTGAAACAAATCACGTATTTGAACTCAAGAACGATAAAGGAAGGTGTTTAACGTAAAATGTTCAAGGTTTAATCGATTGGAAATAAGTTGGCTGGAGCAAGGTTCTGGTCAGGGAAGATGCAGACCCATGACTCGAAACTATAGTTTCGATACATGCAGACCCATCGAAACTACTCTAGTTTCGATAGTCATGTTTGACTCGAAACTATCTAGTTTCGATAGCAGCCAATGACTCGAAACTACCATAGTTTCGATAGGAACTCAGGACTCGAAACTACCTAGTTTCGATAGAAGGATTATGACTCGAAACTACCTAGTTTCGAGTGTAAGACCATAGCTCGAAACTACCATAGTTTCGATGCGACCCACCTCCCGAAACTACTAAGTTCAAGAACAGTAATGTCTAGTGTCATTTAGGAGCCCTACCTTATATGTATGACTTTATTATACAGATTGTGGGTGACTTTAGTGACGTTTCGAAACCAGCTATTATACTTCAGGGACCCGCCTATCAGGTGAGTTCTATGTGCCCCCCCTTTCTATGTTATGTGCAATGATTTATAAATGTTTTGGGGCTGAAGTGTATACACTAAATGAATAAATAATATGAAGGTCAATGTGATCATACGTGATATAGTAAGGTATATGTGTAGATACATATGAAAATGAATTATGAACGACGAACAAAGAACGACACGTATGTTTACAAGGAATGAATGAAAGAATAGTATAACGTAAATAATGAAATCTTGCTTTATAAACATATATTGCATGTTAAGAATGTATGTATACGTTATGAACGGAAACGAAGCTAACGACTACTACGGTAGCCGGACGACCACTTGACTACTATGCAGCTAGGAAAGAAAGTCTAGAAGGGTAGACTAAATAAAGGCCACTACGGTGGAGTAAGACGCTAAATCAATATTCGGCTGTATAGTTAGTTCAAGTGGGAAACGGATGCCTTAGGGCAGACGGGCGAATATGACGGACTACGACGGTAGGACGGTAAAGAAGGACGGCCGAAGGTTGGCCGGACCAAAGTTAAGGCGGACGGTTTCTAGGACCGGACGAGTAAAAGGGCTACGACGGTAGTTCGAGGGCGTATGTCTTTGTGATATACGTACCGTAAGATGGGTTGATCACCCTTATGTGTATGACCAATGAATGTTAAGGAAAAGAAAAGGTGAATACATATCTATGTAATCACATAAGAATGAAGAAAGAAAAGTAAAAGCTATGAATACGTATTTGTAGAAATGTATGTATATAATTATGTATACTTATAAAGAAAAGAATGGTCATACTTAATAGTTTTAAACTAGAACTCACCAGCGTTAGCTGACTTTTAGTATACATTTCAGGTAAAGGAAGAAAAGGTCGTGTGATGGCGTGAAGGTTACCCGACACAAGACTGACATCCCACTTTAATATATGTGATAAGACTTCCGCTGTCAAGTTATGTTATGTTATGTAATTGAATGATGAATGTTTTTAATCTAAGTTCAGTATTTATGACTATGTTTATGAGTAAATCCAACGAGTGAGGTTACCCGGGAAAGGGGCCTTACAAGTTGGTATCAGAGCAATAGTTTGAGAGATTCAGACATCCCTAAATGTCTGGACTCAAACTGATTATGGGACCAACGCACGGATGTCAGTATGGGTAACCAACGCCAACGCAGCACGGTAAGTAAGTACTAAAGCTAATGCTCTAAATAAGGATAGATACCTTAACTTAGAACAAATAGATGTCAATGTCACAACCGATTTGAAGAGTTTTGAACCCGAAAAGCAATGTAAATTAGTAATCACAAACCGGTCACTGTAATTAAAAATTTACCTTGCTCGTACTGTTCCAAACTATGATCTGAAGTAATGACATTGATGTATTCCCTTTATGACTATCAGGAAATTAAGAAATTATGGCTGGCGGAGGAAGAACTGGACGCCGAGGCGGTCGCACTGGCCGACGAGGTAGACCTCCGTTGAATCAAAGGCTAGAAGAAGAAGAGAGTGTGCACGCGGAACACACCGAGAGTGTACACGAAACAGAAGTGACCCCAACTGGAGACGACAATCCAGGGCCGATACAGTTGGAACCCGAAGTCAGGGATGCTATTGCCCGTGAAGTTGTGCTCACACTGAAGAAGGTATTGCCTGATCTACTATCTGAGGCAATAAAGAAAAGTAAAGAGGAGGATGAAGGGAACAATGAAGAGAAAATTTATGATAGTGACGGGGATGAAGTAAAAGTGGCATCAAGCAATCGTGGGTGTACTTACAAAGGATTCAAGGACGGAGACCCACCTAAGTTTGATGGAACCAAGGATTCGGTGGCCACGTTCGAATGGATCGAGAGGATGAACGCAGTCATCAACATCAGCGAGTGTCGACCAGACCAAGCTGTTAAATATGTTGCTCATTCTTTCACCAATGAAGCACTAGGTTGGTGGAGAAATATTCAAAGAACAAAGTCACCACATGCTATAAGTGCGGGAAGCCGGGGCACTTCTCTCGAGAATGTGTAAGAGACGTCAAGTGTCAAGTATGTGGATTGTTTGGACATCTGACAAAGAACTGCAGGAAGGCCGGCCAATCTGGTTCGGGAAAAGAAAAGGAAAAGGAACAGCCAAAGGCTAGGACTCGGGCCTATGCTTTAACCGAGGAAGAAGCAAGAGGAAACCCTGACGTCGTGTCGGGTACGTTCCTAGTAAATGATGAACATGCTGCTATTCTGTTTGATTCTGGTGCTAGTAAAAGTTTTATATCCACTGCATTTAGCCGCAAATTAGACTGCACAATCACTAGCCTTATAAGGGCCTTTAGCGTACAAACTGCTATTGGTAAAAACTCAGTAGTCATCCAAGTGACTGACGATTGCATGGTAGAAATAGAGGGCCATAAGTTTCCATCTAAATTGTACCTTCTAACCTTAGGAGGATTCGATGTAGTATTGGGCATGGATTGGTTAGCTGCCAACGAAGCTCAAATCATATGTAAACGAAAGATGATACATCTCAAAGCCACTGACGGCAGTCCGATTACGGTTTATGGTGACTGGAATAGCACAATACCGAACGTTATCTCGATGATCAAGGCCGAAAGTTACATGAGGCGCGGCTGCGAAGCTTATCTGGCGTATGTTATTGACGATAGAATGAAAACGAAAGAGCAAAAAAATGTACCCGTGGTGTGCAATTTTCCAGAAGTGTTCCCAGAGGACCTATCTGGCTTGCCACCCGATCGGGAAATAGAATTTCAGATTGACTTACTGCCAGGAGCTGAACCCGTTGCCAAACCACCCTACCGATTAGCTCCGTCAGAAATGAAAGAATTGATGTCACAAATGGAAGAGCTAACAGAGAAAGGCTTTATAAGACCGAGCATCTCACCATGGGGCGCTCCGGTATTATTTGTAAAGAAGAAGGACGGCAGCATGCGCATGTGCATTGACTACCGAGAATTGAACAAACGAACAGTAAAGAACAAATACCCACTACCTAGAATAGATGATCTCTTTGATCAATTACAAGGCGCGAGTTGGTTCTCTAAGATCGATCTTAGGTCGGGGTATCATCAATTGAAAGTGAGGGAGGAAGATGTACCGAAAACTGCGTTCCGTACGCGTTATGGACATTATGAATTTCTCGTGATGTCCTTTGGACTAACCAACGCACCAGCAGCGTTTATGGATCTAATGAATAGAGTATGCCGACCAATGTTGGATCGATCAGTTATAGTTTTCATTGACGACATTCTCATCTACTCAAAGAACGAAGGTGATCACCGCTGTCACCTAAGAGAGGTATTAGAAGTTCTGAAGCAGGAGAAGTTGTATGCAAAATTCTCCAAATGCGCGTTCTGGCTTAGAGAAGTCCAATTCCTAGGTCATGTCATAAACCCAGGCGGCATTATGGTGGATCCTGCAAAGATCGAAACGGTAAAAGAATGGAACATCCCGAAAACGCCAACGGAAATACGAAGTTTTCTGGGATTGGCAGGCTACTATCGGAGATTCATTCAGGATTTCTCGAGAATAGCCTCGCCACTGACGAAGCTGACACGTAAGGAAGTAAAGTATGAATGGGGCCCATCCCAAAATAACGCATTTGAAGAATTGAAGACACGATTAACCCAAGCTCCAATTTTGACCTTACCTGAGGGGAACGAGGACTTGGTAGTTTACTCCGACGCTTCGGGTCAAGGATTGGGTTGTGTACTTATGCAAAGGGGAAAAGTTATTGCTTATGCCTCGCGGCAGCTAAAGATTCATGAAGTTAACTACCCGACTCACGATCTGGAGTTGGCAGCAGTGGTTTTCGCGTTAAAAATATGGAGACACTATTTGTACGGGGTTAAATGCACCATCTACTCCGATCACAAGAGCCTGAAGTACTTCTTCGAGCAGAAGGAATTAAACATGAGACAAAGAAGGTGGTTGGAACTACTAAAAGACTACGATTGCGAAATATTATACCACCCAGGCAAGGCAAATGTAGTGGCTGACGCCTTAAGCAGGAAGGAAGAGTCGACACCTATTAGAATCAAGGCGTGTCAGTTGATTATAACACCAGATTTAATGAATGAAATAGTAAAGGCACAAGGTGAAGCACTGTTAGAGAGAAATGTGAAACGCGAAAGAATAGTTGGACAACAGGGTAACCTGGAAACCAATACGTACGGTGTACGAACTCGTTTTGGCCGGATGTGGATACCTAAGATTGGTGAACTTAGGGCCAAAATCCTTGACGAGGCCCATAAGTCTCGCTACTCTATTCACCCCGGGACAAACAAAATGTACCAAGACTTGAGGAAAGACTACTGGTGGCCTGGAATGAAGAACGATGTGACTGAATATGTGAGCAAGTGCCTGACTTGTTCACTAGTTAAGGCCGAACACCAGAAACCATGCGGTAAAATGCAACCATTACCAATACCGGAATGGAAGTGGGAGGAGATCACGATGGACTTCATTACCAAGCTACCGCGAACAGCTAAAGGCAATGATACCATATGGGTGATCGTCGACCGCTTGACGAAAAGTGCTCACTTCTTCCCAATACGTGAGACTTCTTCATCAGAAAGACTAGCAGAAATTTTTATCAAGGAAATTGTGAGCAGACATGGTATGCCGCTGTCAATTGTGTCCGACAGGGATACTAGATTCACATCAAGGTTTTGGAAGAAATTCAATGAAGCGATGGGCACTAGGCTAAACATCAGCACAGCTTACCACCCTCAGACCGATGGTCAATCTGAAAGAACCATTCAGACCTTGGAGGACATGCTCCGGGCCTGTATCATTGACTTTGGTGGGAGCTGGGACAGCCATCTACCATTGGCAGAATTTTCATATAACAATAGCTATCACTCAACTATTGGCATGCCGCCGTTTGAGATGTTGTATGGGAGGAGATGCAGAACCCCGGTTTGTTGGGGGGAAATTGGACAGAAAGACTTTGCAAGTCTCGAAGTGGATAACAGCTTGAACTATGTAGAAGAACCAATAGCTATTCTTGACAGAGCCGAGAAACGATTACGCAATAAGTCGATCCCTTTAGTCAAAATACAATGGAAACACAGGAAGGGGTCCGAAGCTACTTGGGAGAAAGAAGACGAGATGAAGGAACTGTATCCCCAGTTGTTTAACGTGTAACAGGTTCGAGGACGAAACCTCATTAAGGAGGGTAGACTTGTAACATCCCAAATAATGACAAGACAAATAGAAAAGGGAAATAAAGTGGGCTTGGCCAAAATTTCGGCCCATGGGCCGAAAAGAAAAGGGGGAACCCCATTACAAAACAGCAGCTTCAACCCCAAACCCCTCTCATTTCATCTTCCTGCGCAAGAATACTAGAGAGAGAGAGAGAGCGATCGGCTTGTGAAGAAAACCGCAAGGAGAAGACTCAAGGGCTCGGGAATCATCCGTCTCCACCATTTCAACGCATAGCAACAGAAATCGGGCCTGTTGAGGTAAGCATCGCCTCTGATTCTGAGTCTTTGCATGTCTCGGGTTTAAATCAAATAAAGATACGATTTTTGCATATGAAACTTGAAACAAATCACGTATTTGAACTCAAGAACGATAAAGGAAGGTGTTTAACGTAAAATGTTCAAGGTTTAATCGATTGGAAATAAGTTGGCTGGAGCAAGGTTCTGGTCAGGGAAGATGCAGACCCATGACTCGAAACTATAGTTTCGATACATGCAGACCCATCGAAACTACTCTAGTTTCGATAGTCATGTTTGACTCGAAACTATCTAGTTTCGATAGCAGCCAATGACTCGAAACTACCATAGTTTCGATAGGAACTCAGGACTCGAAACTACCTAGTTTCGATAGAAGGATTATGACTCGAAACTACCTAGTTTCGAGTGTAAGACCATAGCTCGAAACTACCATAGTTTCGATGCGACCCACCTCCCGAAACTACTAAGTTCAAGAACAGTAATGTCTAGTGTCATTTAGGAGCCCTACCTTATATGTATGACTTTATTATACAGATTGTGGGTGACTTTAGTGACGTTTCGAAACCAGCTATTATACTTCAGGGACCCGCCTATCAGGTGAGTTCTATGTGCCCCCCCCTTTCTATGTTATGTGCAATGATTTATAAATGTTTTGGGGCTGAAGTGTATACACTAAATGAATAAATAATATGAAGGTCAATGTGATCATACGTGATATAGTAAGGTATATGTGTAGATACATATGAAAATGAATTATGAACGACGAACAAAGAACGACACGTATGTTTACAAGGAATGAATGAAAGAATAGTATAACGTAAATAATGAAATCTTGCTTTATAAACATATATTGCATGTTAAGAATGTATGTATACGTTATGAACGGAAACGAAGCTAACGACTACTACGGTAGCCGGACGACCACTTGACTACTATGCAGCTAGGAAAGAAAGTCTAGAAGGGTAGACTAAATAAAGGCCACTACGGTGGAGTAAGACGCTAAATCAATATTCGGCTGTATAGTTAGTTCAAGTGGGAAACGGATGCCTTAGGGCAGACGGGCGAATATGACGGACTACGACGGTAGGACGGTAAAGAAGGACGGCCGAAGGTTGGCCGGACCAAAGTTAAGGCGGACGGTTTCTAGGACCGGACGAGTAAAAGGGCTACGACGGTAGTTCGAGGGCGTATGTCTTTGTGATATACGTACCGTAAGATGGGTTGATCACCCTTATGTGTATGACCAATGAATGTTAAGGAAAAGAAAAGGTGAATACATATCTATGTAATCACATAAGAATGAAGAAAGAAAAGTAAAAGCTATGAATACGTATTTGTAGAAATGTATGTATATAATTATGTATACTTATAAAGAAAAGAATGGTCATACTTAATAGTTTTAAACTAGAACTCACCAGCGTTAGCTGACTTTTAGTATACATTTCAGGTAAAGGAAGAAAAGGTCGTGTGATGGCGTGAAGGTTACCCGACACAAGACTGACATCCCACTTTAATATATGTGATAAGACTTCCGCTGTCAAGTTATGTTATGTTATGTAATTGAATGATGAATGTTTTTAATCTAAGTTCAGTATTTATGACTATGTTTATGAGTAAATCCAACGAGTGAGGTTACCCGGGAAAGGGGCCTTACAAATTGAGTTGCAGAATGGAAGAACATAACTCTATTTGACACTACACGGACAATGTTGTCAGATGCCAAGCTTCCAATCACTTTTTGGGCAGAAACTATTAATACAGCTTGTCACGTGTTGAATAGAGTTGTGGTGGTGAAAAGACACAACAAAACAAGCTATGAGCTAATCAATAATCGATCTCTTAAGCTTGATTACCTAATTCCTTTTGGTAGTCCATGTTCTCTATTGTTACAACTAAACGATCGACAGTTGAAATTTCATGCAAAAGCGGTGGAAGGCATCTTCTTAGGATATTTTGCCAATTCACCTTGCAAAAGAGTGTACAAATATTGAAAGTTGTACTGTCGAAGAATGGTTCGAAGTAGATTACAGTAAATATAGCATTCCACCAGAACCAGCAGGACCAACTTGGGGTTTTGATTATGATAATCTTTTCAAGTCTTCTAATCTTCTTGATTTATCTGCTGAAGATGCTGCAAATTTGTATCAATATTGTAGTGGCAGAAACAATTCCAATTTCTCAACAACAACAACTGTTCCTATTCCAAGCCCCTGTTCCGATGTTGCATCTGGAACACATGAAAGTGACACTGAAGAAGATACTCATAATGAAGAAGACGGAGCTCAAGTCAAAAATGAAGCTCCAGTCGATCCTATTGACGTTGAATTATCTTTAGGTGTAAATGATACGGGGGAGTTAAGCGGGAATCTAGAAACAAGTGTTCAAGAAACCATTGTACCAGAGACAAGAAATCATAGGAATCATCCAATTGACAACATCATTGGTGATCCTAATGTTGGTGCACAAACTCGTCACGGAACTGTCACTTAAAACACCAGCCTTTATGCTGAGATTCTTAGCACAAGTATCATGGAAACATATTTAAAAGCTTCTTTGGTATCCCAAATAGAGCCTAAGAACATCAAAGAGGCTCTAGCTGACAATTGTTGGATTGAGGCAATGCAAGATGAACTGTCTCAATTTAGAAAACTACATATTTGGGATCTAGTTGATTTACCAAGTGGTGTACATCAAATTGGAACCAGATAGGTGTTCAAATGTAAAACTGACGATCAACACATTGTGGTGAAAAATAAAGCAAGATTGGTTGTTCAAGGGTTTTACCAACAAGAAGGCCTGGATTTGTAACATCCCAAAACTGGTAATAAATAAATAATGGCACGATCGAAATTATAATTTTCAAATGACTAAAGAAAAATGGATGGGCTTGGGCTCGGCTCCAACGGGCCGAAGGAAGCCCAAGTATATAAGGGCAAGGGCTGCCCAAACTTCTCACTTTCCACCAATCTCAGCTTCTAGAGAGAGAAAGGAGAGCTCGGGTCTAGAAAGAGAAAGTCGACGGATCGTTACGAGATTGGAGGAGCACGTTACAGCTGAGCCCGTGAGCAAAACCTCCGAATCAGAATTACAATCCAGGTAACGATTCGACCACATTATGAGTTTTTGTTCGTTTTGGGAAGTTTCGGGTTTTGGCTAAAAAGATAACGATTTTGCGGATGAAACTTGAAAGTGAACTTAGGTATAGCATCTAGAATGAAAAACGAACGTTGTGATCAAAGAAAAATTTAGATATTGACTCTATCAGACTTGCATGCAAAAACTTTAGATTTTTGGGGACGACGATGTGCAGACCCATCGAAACTACTTAGTTTCGATATGTGCAGACCCATCGAAACTACTTAGTTTCAATATGTGCAGTAGTTTCAATATGTGCAGACCCATCGAAACTACTCAGTTTCGATATATGCATACCCATCGAAACTACCATAGTTTCGATATAAGCCCACAATCCAAAGCTAAGATTACACCTAAGTTACTTATCGAAACTACCAAGTTTCGACAAAAGCAGCCTATCGAAACTACCAAGTTTCGACAGAAGCAGCCTATCGAAACTACCAAGTTTCGACAAAAGCACACTATCGAAACTACCAAGTTTCGACATAAGTGCAACCTATCGAAACTACCAAGTTTCAACAGAAACAACCTATCGAAACTACCAAGTTTCGATATAGACCAATCCATCGAAACTACTAGGTGCAGGCATAGTAATGTCTAGTAGCACTACCTTACGAGTATGACTTTATTATATAGATCGGGAGTGACATTAGTAACGATCAGTAACCAGCTAAGTGTATTACAGGAACTACTCATCAGGTGAGTTCTATGTGCCCCTTTTTATGTTATGTGCAAGCCTTATTAAATGTTTTGGGGCTGAAATGTATACACTAAATGAATAACAGTTATGAATGTCAATGTGATCATACGTGGTATACAAATATATGTATATATATATATATCTTTACACGAAATAGAATTATGAATAAAGAATGAAACGTATGATTTTTAAAGAATGCACGAAAGTATGACATAACGTGTAAAGAAGAAATCTTGCTTTATATCCATGTATATATTGCTTGCCAGGTATAAGAAAACGTTATGGACGCTTCGATGATAACGGCTACTTCGGTAGACGGACTACCACGTGACTATCGTACAACCGGGACAAGTGCGTTCCTTCATCAGCTAGGACGTACGAATGCCACAAGTGCGTTCCTTCATCAGCTAGGACGTACTAAAGTTATTAACGGACGGTCTAAGAAAAATTGGCATCTTATAGTAGAACGGTTGTATAAATAATAGTCGCATGGGAAACGGATACCTTCTTGTAGACGGGCGAATTACGGCCTACGACGGTAGGACGGTTGTAAGTCATGACAGACAGACAAAGGTTGCCGGACGGTTGTAAGAATAAAATGACGGACGACACTTGTTGCCGGACGGTTGTAAGTATAGGTGGGCCATGACGATGGACCGCGGCGATTGTCTTTGTGACCTTCGCAACCAAAAGACGGGTTGATCACCCTTAAGAGTATTACCCATGAATGTAAAGAAAAGAAAAGAAAAGGTGAATGCATATAAATATGTAATCACAAAATAAAGAAGAAAGAGAAGCAAAAGTTATGAAAATAAATGAGACCAATGATGTGAATATATATCTATACGTATTTGCGAAGAATGATAAATGAGAAGCAATTCAAATCAATGTGTACTTATATAAGTGTATATATATAATTATGCATACTTATAAATAAAAGAATGTTTATACCTAATTGCATTAAACTAGAACTCACCAGCGTTAGCTGACTTTTAGTATACATTTCAGGTAAAGGAAGATGAGGTCGTGCGATGGCGTGGAGGTTACCCGGCACGAGACTGACATCCCTCTTTTGTTTTATATGTCTTCGAACAATGTTATGTTTTTAATTGTAAAGACTTCCACTGTTATGATTATGTAATTGGATGACGAATGTTTTTAATATAAATTCAGTATTTTATGACTATGTTTATGAGTAAATCCAACAAGTGAGGTTACCCGGGAAAGGGGCCTTACAAGTTGGTATCAGAGCAATAGTTTGAGAGATTCAGACATCCCTAAATGTCTGGACTCAAACTGATTATGGGACCAACGCACGGATGTCAGTCATGGGTAACCAACGCCAACGCCAGCATGATAAGTAAGTATTGAAGTTAATGCACTTGGATAAGAATAGATACCTTAACTTAGAACAAATAGATGTCAATGTCACAACCGACTTGAAGAGTTTTGAACCCGAAAAGCAATGTAAATTAGTAATCACAAACCGATCACTGTAATTAATAATTTACCTTGCTCGTACAGTTCCAAACTATGATCTAAAGAAATGACATTGATGTATTCCCTTTATAACTATCAGGAAACTAAGAACTATGGCTGGTGGAGGAAGGACAGGACGCCGAGGCGGTCGCACTGGCCGAGTAGGTAGACCTCCGTTGAACTAAAGAATTGAAGAAGAAGAGAGTGTGCACGCAGAGCACACCGAAAGTGTGCACGAAACAGAAGTGACCCCAATTAGGGACGACAGTATACAGTTGGAACCTGAAGTCAGGGATGCTATTGCCCGTGAAGTTGTGCTCACTTTGAAGAAGGTACTGCCTGATCTACTATCCGAGGCAATAAAGAAAAGTAAAGAGGACGATGAAGGAGACAATGAAGAGAAAGTATATGATGGTGATGGGGATGAAATAAAGATAGGATCGAGCAACCGTGGGTGTACTTACAAAGGCTTTAAGGACGGAGACCCACCCAAGTTCGATGGGAGCAAGGATTCAGTGGCAACGCTTGAATGGATTGAGAGGATGAATGCTGTAATCAACATCAGCGAGTGTCGACCAGACCAGGCTGTTAAATACGTAGCTCATTCTTTCACCAACGAAGCACTAAGTTGGTGGAGGAATATTCAGAGAACTAAGTCACCAAATGCTATAAAAAGAATGACATGGGACGACTTGAAGAAGCTGATCATCCAAAAGTTCTGTCCATAGAACGAAATTGATCGAGTGGAAAATGAATTCCTAAACCTTAAGGCTGGAAACAAGACGCACCGCCAGTATACTTCAAGATTCAATGAGCTAGCTCAACTAGTACCCCACCTGGTAGAAATGGAAGACCGTTTGATCAAGTACTATGTTAAGGGGTTGCCACAACGGGTCCATGTTCATGTAAAAGCTAACCTACCCTCGACCTTCTAGTCGGTAGTGAATCTGAGCGGAATCGCCTACGACGACTACGCCAATGAGGACCCGGCACCTGAGACACAAAAGAGAAAGTGGGAGAACCCGTCTAGAGGTACCGGAAGAGGGAACGTAACTACTGAAAATAAGAAACCAAGGTCGGATAAATATGAAACCTGCAAGAAATGTGGTAGGCAACATTTTGGCGAGTGCCGGGTCGGCTCCACCACATGTTACAGGTGTGGGAAGGCGAAGCACTATTCTCGTGACTGCTTAAGAGACACTAAATGCCAAGTATGTGGACTGTTTGGTCACCTGACTAGGGATTGCAAAAAAAGCAGACAATCTGGTTCGGGAAAAGAAAAGGAACAGGAACAACCAAAGACTAGGACTCGAGCTTACGCCCTGACTGAGGAGGAAGCAAGGGGAAATCCTGATGTTGTGTCAGGTACGTTCCTAGTTAATGATGAACATGCGGCTATATTATTTGACTCGGGTGCTAGTAAAAGCTTTATATCAAATGCATTTAGTCGTAAACTGAATTGCACTATCAACACAGTAGTAAAGGCCTTTAATGTACAAACTGCCGTTGGTAAAAATTCGGCAGTATTCCAAGTAACAGAGGATTGCATAATAGAAATAGAGGGTCATAAGTTTCCTTCTAGATTATTCCTTCTCACCTTAGGAGGATTCGATATAGTATTGGGTATGGATTGGTTAGCTGCCAACGAAGCTCAAATCATATGTAAACGTAAGAGGATACACCTCAAAGCTCCTACGGATGTCCAATTACGGTTCATGGGGATTGGAATTGCACAATGCCGAACATCATCTCGATGATCAAGGCCGAAAGTTACATGAGGCACGGTTGCGAAGCTTATCTGGCATATGTTATTGACGATAGAATGAAAATGAAAGAACTCGAGAACGTACCCGTGGTGTGCAATTTTCCGGAAGTATTCCCTGAGGATCTACCTGGGTTGCCACCCGATCGGGAAATAGAATTTCAGATTGACTTACTGCCAGGAGCTGAGCCCGTTGCCAAAGCCCCCTACCGATTGGCTCCGTCAGAAATGAAAGAATTGATGTCTCAACTACAAGAATTAACAGAAAAAGGATTTATTAGACCGAGCATTTCACCATGGGGCGCTTCGATACTATTTGTAAAGAAGAAAGACGGCAGCATGCGCATGTGCATTGACTACCGTGAACTGAACAAGAGGACAGTAAAGAACAAATACCCACTACCTAGAATAGATGACCTTTTTGATCAACTACAAGGTGCGAGTTGGTTCTCAAAGATCGATCTTAGGTCGGGTTACCATCAGTTGAAAGTAAGAGAGGAAGACGTACCAAAGACAGCGTTTCGCACGCGTTATGGGCATTATGAGTTTCTCGTGATGTCTTTTGGATTGACCAACGCACCAGCAGCGTTTACGGATTTGATGAATAGAGTATGTCGACCCATGTTGGATCGATCAGTGATAGTTTTTATAGACGACATACTGGTATATTCGAAAAGCGAGGGTGATCACCACTGTCACCTAAGAGAAGTTCTGGAGGTGCTAAAGTAGGAAAAGTTGTACGCAAAATTCTCCAAATGTGCGTTCTGGCTTAGGGAAGTCCAATTCCTAGGTCATGTGATAAACCCAAACGGCATCATGGTAGATCCTGCAAAGATCAAGACAGTAAAGGAATGGAATGTTCCAAAGACACCAACAGTGATACGAAGTTTTCTTGGATTGGCAGGCTACTATCGAAGATTCATTCAAGATTTTTCAAGAATAGCCTTGCCACTTACTAAGTTGACACGGAAGGAAGTGAAGTATGAATGGGGTCAAACCCAAAACAACGCGTTTGAAGAACTTAAGGCACGATTAACCCAAGCTCCAGTCTTAACTCTACCTGAGGGAAATGAAGACTTGGTAGTCTATTCTGACGCTTCGGGGCAGGGTTTGGGGTGCGTACTTATGCAACGAGGAAAGGTAATTGCTTACGCATCGCGGTAACTAAAGATTCACGAGGTTAATTATCCAACACACGATTTAGAGTTAGCAGCAGTAGTTTTCGCGTTGAAAATATGGAGGCACTATATGTATGGAGTCAAATGCACCATTTACTCCGATCACAAAAGCCTGAAGTACTTTTTCGGGAAAAAGGAGTTAAACATGAGGCAAAGGAGGTGGTTAGAGCTATTGAAGGACTATGACTGTGAGATATTGTACCATCCAGGCAAAGCAAACGTGGTGGCTGACGCTTTAAGTAGAAAGGAAGAATCGGCACCTATCCGGATCAAAGCGTGTCAGTTGATTATAACACCAGACTTGATGGGTGAAATATCAAAGGCACAAGATGAAGCATTGTTAGAAGGAAATGTGAAACGGGAAAGAATAGTAGGACAACAAGGGAACTTAGGTGCAAATGCATACGGAGTACGAACTAGGTTTGGCCGGATGTGGATACCTAAGATTGGCGAGCTTAGAGCCAAAATACTCGAATGAGGCCCATAAGTCTCGTTATTCTATCCACCCCGGGACAAACAAAATGTATCAAGACTTGAAGAAAGAATACTGGTGGCCTGGCATGAAGAATGATGTGACAGAATACGTGAGCAAGTGCCTAACGTGTTCTATAGTTAAGGCCGAGCACCAGAAACCATGCGGTAAAATGCAACCTTTACCAATACCGGAATGGAAGTAGGAGGAAATCACGATGGACTTCATTACCAAGCTACCGCGAATAGCTAAAGGCAATGATACCATTTGGGTGATCGTCGACCGCTTGATAAAGAGTGCTCACTTCTTGCCAATACGCGAAACTTCTTCTTCTGAAAAGCTAGCAGAAATATTTATCAAGGAAATTGTGAGCAGACATGGTATGCCGCTGTCGATTGTGTCCGACAGGGATACTAGATTCACGTCAAGGTTTTGGAAGAAATTCAGTGAATCGATGGGCACTAGACTGAACATCAGCACAACTTACCACCCTCAAACCGATGGTCAATCTGAAAGGACCATTCAGACCTTGGAGGACATGCTCCGAGCCTGTATCATTGACTTCGGTGGGAGCTGGGACAGCCATCTACCATTGGCAGAATTCTCATATAACAATAGCTATCATTCAACGATTGGTATGCCGCCATTTGAAATGTTGTATGGAAGGAGATGTAGGACCCCAGTTTGTTGGGGGGAAATTGGACAGAAGGATTTTGCAAGTCTCGAAGTGGTCAAAGCTACTTCTGAGAAATTTGATCAAATCAAAGCTCGAATGAAAGCTGCAAAAGACAGACAGAAATCATACGCGGATAAGAGAAGAAGGGATTTAGAATTTCAAGTAGGGGACATGGTACTGTTAAAGGTATCACCATGGAAAGGAATCATCCGATTCAGAAAGCGTGGCAAACTAAGCCCAAGGTTTGTCGGACCTTTCAAGATTCTAGCAATAGTGGGTCAAGTTGCTTGCAGACTCGACCTACCCGTTGAGCTTAGTGGAATACACCCTACGTTCCACGTGTCGCACTTACGCAAGTGCCTAGCTGACGACACAGCTCACATACCCTACGACGATATCGAAGTACCTAACAGTCTAAATTATGTAGAGGAACCGATAGCCATCCTTGACAGAACTGAAAAACGACTACGCAATAAGTCGATTCCTCTAGTCAAAGTACAATGGAAGCACAGAAAAGGGTCAGAAGCTACGTGGGAAAAAGAAGACGAGATGAGGGGACTATACCCTCAATTATTTAACGTGTAAGCAGTTTCGAGGACGAAACCTCTTTAAGGGGGGTAGACTTGTAACATCCCAAAACTGGTAATAAATAAATAATGGCACGATCGAAATTATAATTTTCAAATGACGAAAGAAAAATGGATGGGCTTGGGCTCGGCTCCAACGGGCCGAAGGAAGCCCAAGTATATAAGGGCAAGGGCTGCCCAAACTTCTCACTTTCCACCAATCTCAGCTTCTAGAGAGAGAAAGGAAAGCTCGGGTCTAGAGAGAGAAAGTCGACGGATCGTCACGAGATTGGAGGAGCACGTTACAGCTGAGCCCGTAACCTCCGAATCAGAATTACAATCCAGGTAACGATTCGACCACATTATGAGTTTTTGTTCGTTTTGGGAAGTTTCGAGTTTTGGCTAAAAAGATAACGATTTTGCGGATGAAACTTGAAAGTGAACTTAGGTATAGCATCTAGAATGAAAAACGAACGTTGTGATCAAAGAAAAATTTAGATATTGACTTGATCAGACTTGCATGCAAAAACTTCAGATTTTTGGGGAAGACGATGTGCAGACCCATCGAAACTACTTAGTTTCGATATGTGCTGTAGTTTCGATATGTGCAGACCCATCGAAACTACTCAGTTTCGATATATGCATACCCATCGAAACTACCATAGTTTCGATATAAGCCCACGATCCGAAGCTAAGATTACACCTAAGTTACTTATCGAAACTACCAAGTTTCGACAGAAGCAGCCTATCGAAACTACCAAGTTTCGACAGAAGCAGCCTATCGAAACTACCAAGTTTCGACATAAGTGCAACCTATCGAAACTACCAAGTTTCGACAGAAACAACCTATCGAAACTACCAAGTTTCGATATAGACCAATCCATCGAAACTACTAGGTGCAGGCATAGTAATGTCTAGTAGCACTACCTTACGAGTATGACTTTGTTATACAGATCGGGAGTGACATTAGTAACGATCAGTAACCAGCTAAGTGTATTACAGGAACTACTCATCAGGTGAGTTCTATGTGCCCCTTTTTATGTTATGTGCAAACCTTATTAAATGTTTTGGGGCTGAAATGTATACACTAAATGAATAACAGTTATAAATGTCAATGTGATCATACGTGGTATACAAATATATATATATATATATATATATATATATCTCGACACGAAATAGAATTATGAATAAAGAATGAAACGTATGATTTTTAAAGAATGAACGAAAGTATGACATAACGTGTAAAGAAGAAATCTTGCTTTATATCCATGTATATATTGCTTGCCAAGTATAAGAAAACGTTATGGACGCTTCGATGATAACGGCTACTTCGGTAGACGGACGACCACGTGAATATCGTACAACCGGGACAAGTGCGTTCCTTCATCAGCTAGGACGTACGAATGCCACAAGTGCGTTCCTTCATCAGCTAGGACGTACTAAAGTTATTAACGAACGATCTAAGAAAAATTGGCATCTTATAGTAGAACGGTTGTATAAATAATAGTCGCATGGGAAACGGATACCTTGGGGTAGACGGGCGAATTACGGCCTACGACGGTAGGACGGTTGTAAGTCATGACGGATAGACAAAGGTTACCGGACGGTTGTAAGAATAAAATGACGGACGACACTTGTTGCCGGACGGTTGTAGGTATAGGTGGGCCATGACGATGGACCGCGGCGATTGTCTTTGTGACCTTCGCAACCAAAAGACGGGTTGATCACCCTTAAGAGTATTACCCATGAATGTAAAGAAAAGAAAAGAAAAGGTGAATGCATATAAATATGTAATCACAAAATAAAGAAGAAAGAGAAGCAAAAGTTATGAAAATAAATGAGACCAATGATGTGAATATATATCTATATGTATTTGCGAAGAATGATAAATGAGAAGCAATTCAAGTCAGTGTGTACTTATATAAGTGTATATATATAATTATGCATACTTATAAAGAAAAGAATGTTTATACCTAATTGCATTAAACTAGAACTCACCAGTGTTAGCTGACTTTTAGTATACATTTCAGGTAAAGGAAGATGAGGTCGTGCGTTGGCGTGGAGGTTACCTGGCACGAGACTGACATCCCTCTTTTGTTTTATATGTCTTCGAACAATGTTACGTTTTTAATTGTAAAGACTTCCGCTGTTATAATTATGTAATTGGATGACGAAAGTTTTTAATATAAATTCAGTATTTTATGACTATGTTTATGAGTAAATCCAACAAGTGAGGTTACCCGGGAAAGGGGCCTTACAGGATTACACAGAAGTATATGCACCAATTGCTAGACTTGAAGCCATTCGATTGTTTCTGTCTTATACCTCTTTTGTCGGCTTCAAAGTCTTTCAACTAGATGTAAAGAGTGCCTTTCTGTATGGTAAAGTGCTTGAAGAAGTCTATGTCACTCAACCACCTGGCTTTGAAGACCCGTTACATCCTGATAAAGTATATAAGCTTGACAAAGCACTTTATGGTCTTAATCATGCCCCAAGAGCGTGGTATGAGACTCTATCAAAGCATCTATTATCCAATGGTTTCGATCGAGGGAAAATTGATTCGACTCTCTTCATACGAAAAGAAGGAGGTGATATTCAACTTGTACAAGTATACGTTGATGACATCATCATTGGGTCTACCAATGAAGATATGTGTAAAGAGTTCGAGCAGGTGATGAAGTCCAAGTTTGAAATGAGCAACATGGGTGAGATGTCATTTTTCTTAGGACTGTAAGTCAGTCAACGAGAAGATGGCATTTATGTACAGGACATTTTATCAAAATACAAAATGAATGATTGTACATCTTATGGCACACCTATCCCCGTCAATCACGGTTTACATCCTGATAAAGATGGAAAGGATGTGGATTGTAAATTGTACCGTGGTATGATCAGATCTCCTATTTATCTCACAGCTTCAAGGCCTGACATAATGTTTGTCGTCTGCTTGTGCTCGAGGTTTTAGTCACAACCAAAAGAATCTCATATGATCGCTATGAAGAGAATATTCAAATACCTGAAAGGGAAACCCCGATTAGGTCTTTGATACTCCAAGCATCAGTCGTTTGAATTCAAAGCTCACACTGATTCTGATTATGGGGGTTGTAATCTCGATAGAAAATCAACCTAAGGTGGATATCAATTCTTAGGTGACAGACTGGTATCCTGGCAGTATAAGAAGCAGTCAACAGTTTCTATCTCAACATGTGAAACAGAGTACATTGTTGCTGCTATCAGATCTTATGGATTCAACAGCAATTGGGAGACTATGACTTGAACTACACTCACACTCTTGTGTTCATTGACAACACAGACACCATGTCCATCACAAACAACCCAGTGAAACATTCCAAAACTAAGCATATTGAAATTCGTTAGCATTTCATTCGTGACTGTGCTGTAAAGCATTTAATTGACTTAGCATTTCATTTGCTGATCTTTTCACTAAAGCTTTTGATCGTAGTCGTTTTGAACATCTTGTTAACATGATAGGAATGTTCAATCCAGAATGAAAAACCTTTTTTTCAAAACAAAATTGTTTCTTTGAAGTTACATTTATTTTCATTTAAATTTAGCTTGCATTTTGTTAATGCTTTAAGAAAAATCCACACAAAATATAAAACTTTCAAAAATTTTCAATGTCATTTGAAAATTAGAGGAAATGATTGCACATCAGTTAGTGATCTAAATTTCTTAGATTCCACAATTTGGGAAATGATTGCACTTTGACTACTTCAAATATTTAAAATATCATTTAATTGAAATTGACAGTAGGCTAGAAGCATTCATTAAATCATTAGTAGTGTGAAAATCTAAATATCTTTTCTACAATTGTGATTTGAACCCATGTTATGTGTGTGTGTGTATAAGATTAACAAAATATCATTATTAGAAATAGAATGTAAGATTTTGTCTAATATTATCCTTTGAGACCAGTTTCGGGTTATTACTTTAACACAACTTTCAGTTCACTTCACTACCCATACTCACAAGCATGCAATGGGACGCTGAACTATGATATGCTTCGATAACAACCGTTAAGCACATATTATCCCTTGGATCACATCTGTTCCATTGAAGACATCCAGATAACAGTTGGGTACCGCTACCCGAATCTTCGGATTCCATATCCATTAGCCTGAATCAACAAAAATACTTACTAGCCAAGACAAATGAATTAATTGATTCTTGATAATCGGTATGGATTCTGCTTGATTTCTACGTGCTAAATGATATTACCTCATGTGACATTTCAAAATTTCAGTTATAATATATTTTAATTTTTTATTTTTTTTTTGGTAAAATGTAGGTTCAGATTTACTTGGGATTTCTGATTTGATCGAAACTATTTTTTGTAGTGTAAAGTATCGAAACTATGTTTAATCGAAACTACTAGTTTCGATTGATCATAGAGCTGTCAAAATTATCTTCTATCGAAACTACTTAGTTTCGATTGATTTAAATAAGTAGTTATTATGTACTTATAAAAAGTTCTATTTATTCATTTATATTATCATTGTTATATATATTTTTGTAAGTAAAAACCATTTTAAAAATTTTTTAAAAATAAATGACTTTGAAAACAAATAAAATGATTTGAAAAAAATTGAGTTGATTTATATAAAATAATGTATTTTAATAAAATAAGTTTATAAAAACATTTAAAATTTAATAAAACAAACCGCTCGAAAACATTCTCTTTATTTTTTTTTGGGAATACCAAACTATATAAAAACTATTTTTATATATACCCGACCCGTACCCTACTGACATATAACGACTATTAATAACTGGGTTACACTTAGCGGATATTATACCGGACTCGTACTAGCGGGATCACCCAACACCACACCACACCCTATACTACCCTACCCCCCCACCCTCGTGATATTAATTCTCGGCCGACCAGAACAAAGGGTGACACATTTGTCTCTTATTTTCCCAACATATGTGTCTAAACATGTCCCATGGAGACATGTTAACCCCAAGGTATTAACCAACATGAGAACTATCTTAATGCATGCAAGCACCTCATCTCAAGCCCACACCAAACTCACCTCCTCTAGCACCTCTCGTCTCCCTCCCTCTCCCTTTGGGCTTACAACGGCAACCAGACCCCACCCTCCTCCTTGTTTTATTTTGTTTCTTGATCACTACAACAAGCAACAAAACCCATTCTACTTGCATTATTCTCGGCTCCCAAACACACACCAGCACACACCTCCTATCACCACCTTCATCTCCAACCGCCACCCCCTCACCTGATAACCACCACCACAGCCCCACCCCAGGCCCGACAGCAACCTTACATCACCCCCGCAACCACCACCGTACACCACTTCCAACCGTAACGGCTTCCCCACCTTTTACGGGTTCTTTCGGAACAAGAACCTACCATTTCAGGTCACCATTTCTCAACTACGGTCACCATATTACGTTTATGCGAAGCTTACAGATCATTTCGGGAATTCACCGAGACATACGGGACGTCCCGAGAAGGAACCGGGTCTCACGTCAACTACGTCACCCTCACTCCTTGATTCCTTTTCGACTCCAAGAAAACAGCAGCAACACCCCCACCATCGGACTCCCTCACCCTTCTCCTAGATTGCCTTAAGTAAGTGTTTTACTAAAACTTAGTATTGTTTTAAGATTTCGTGTTGATTTATGTTGTAAGATCATCCAAATAGTGCTTACTCCAAAAGAAAACACACCATTTGAAACATACATGTTGCTGGCAGATTTTTGTGTCCAGTTTGGAAGGTCATATCCCGGTCAAAACTAAACCAAATCGAACGTTTCTTGAGTCTAAAAATAAGTTTAAAGTGTCATCTATCCATCCCAAGTGGTTTCACGATTTTTGGTGGAGTTTTGATACCCCAAAGGAGTGATAGAAGAAACCGGACCTAATATGAGTTTTATAACAGAATTCTAAGCTTAACTTGATAAGGCCATAACTTGCTCAATAAGGGTCCAAATAATTTGATTTTTCTGTCAAACGTTAGCATTTTGTGTCCTCTTTAAAACCCATATGGCTTCTTGTCTTGAAACTAACATTTGGATTCCCAAACAGCCGTATTTCCGAGGCCTATCCAGCAAAACCAAATCTGTTAATATGCCTATGTTATTGTGAATATTTGAAACCCTTAAACCCTTCCAAATATTATAAACCCGACATTTTTATAGACCCATGACCTATAGATATACATATCTTGAACCCCAAAATTTATTGAATTTATTAAATAACTAAAAACATGAAGTGGACTTAAAAACCCGAGTATTTCCTAGATGACTAGTTTGATATCAAAAAGCTTTATTTCCAATAGTATGTATATTTAACCCTCCAACCTATTAATGATGATATAACACTATAATGACATGATTTGAAATACACATCTTAGCATATAAATGTATTTTGTTATCACCAAACCGTCACCAACGATCGTCGTGTCAAACCACTTGAAAACCTAAATCGGATTCTTGTCGAGCCTAGTTGGATGAATTGAATGCATGATCAACACACGGTAGAATCATTACATAGACTTTATGGCATCTTAAATATTTAGGACACGAGTAGGTCGGAATACACTATTGGACTTTGCTACATACCGCATCACTACCTTGTTTGCACAGGTGAGTTACATATCCCCTATATACATTTTTATACATTTTGGGGTGAAACGTAATCTGTGCATACTTACATACAATTCAACTTGTGTTTACATGTGTAGATTATTGTGCTTTTGTGCATGGTCACTTGTTATGCTATGAGTACTTTTAGGATGGTTTAAATTATGTGTAACCCACATAGTCTTGATTCCAAGCCCATCACTTTTAGGGTAGCGGTATGCTATGCCTATCACGTTAAACCTTTATGCTTTTATACATAATTACATGCTTACAATTGGTATATATATAGTGAATTCTCCACATTATGCCATATCATACCATGTCAAACTATGAATTGTATAAACGTTTTTAACTAAACTTTTACTTTATTTAAACATATGTAAACTCACCAACTCTCGTAGTTGACACTTGTTTTGGATTACGTTTCAGGTGAAGATATGTGATTGTGTGACTATGTGTTGAAGGTGATATACCTAAGGCTTTTGGACCTAGTAAAATAATTATGTGTAATATTCTAGAATAGGGTGTTGTAACTTGAATTGTATTTGGATATTTGGTATTTTAATCTTATTAATGAATTATGCAACCTTAGTAGATCATGTGCTTATGAACAATCATATAGTGTCCGCCTCGATGATTCCGCTATCAGAGCCATGGTTATAGGGAATTACGTTATTAGACACAATGACCTAGACTATAACCCTAGGACTCCCTTTTATGTGTTATGTGCTAAATGATTAATTGCTATGTGAATTATTTGTAGTTAGATATTATTTGAATTTTCCCAAGTTTGGTACATGAGACTTATACACATACATACAAGGCTTTAATACATGATACATACTTTACATACACATTTGACAACAAAACTTATGCAAACAAATACACTACTCATCCTTACCCATACTCTTTCCTAATTAATTGCAACATTCCTACACATTTTATACTCATAGACTCTCAAGTCTATCGAAAAATCTCGTCAACAACTTAATTTCTTGAAACCAGTAAAGGACACGTGCAATCTGGAAGGGTGACACCTGTACATTCGGTTTTCTGTCTAGGAAAGCATTTCGTATAAATCCAAATAAACGGACCCGTATGCTTTCCTGGGAATTCCTGAAGTGAGTGTTTACCTATAGGCTAAAGCATGTCTCCTTGAAAGTTTTGAGGAATTACTTAACGTTTATAAGTCATTGTATTCGCAAGAATACGATCCGAACCTAAACTCAAAATTTGGGGACATTATTGCAATATAGGAAGAACTAGACGAACATGCAAAACAAATCATTATTACGGGTGCACACGTAATAACGATTTGTAGTGCATGCGAATCCCGGCCATTCCTATTGCGCGAATAATGATCTATGTTATCATATCCTCTCAGGAATAGATTTCATGGCTTATTTCCCCTATCCTTTAGTGTTATAAATTTTTAATGAATTATGTGATCAGTTTTAGTCAAAACTTACATACATTATCACGCGACATGATGAGTGTCATCTCACGTTCCTGCTTGTATTATTGTGAACAGTCTACTAACTGTGGCACATACATGCCTATTTTATCCGAAGTCTCATAAATTCTTGTCTTTCTTGTGGTACTTATAGAATGCCTCCCCGTCGCACGGTTAATGCTAACTCTAGCAACTCCAACGTTGACCTTGCTGCACTACTTACTCAACTAATAGGCCAAATGATCCAAGCTAACAACAACAGTAATGGGTCTAACACGTAATGGAATTGCGCAAACCCACCATACTGTACATTCAAGAATTTCAATTCTTGCAACCCCACCAAATTCTTCGAGACGGAAGGTGCAACTGGCCTTCTTCAATGGTTTGAAAGTATGGAGAGTACTTTCCTAAACAGTGATTGTCCTGACGGTCTCAAGGTCCGTTATGCTGCCAGCGTCTTCCAAAAACGAGCTTTCACCTGGTGGAACGGTGAGAAACGTACTCGAGGCAACGAATCCACTATGTCCTTGTCTTGGGACGAAATAAAACGACTTATGACTGACGAGTTCTGTCCTCGCAACGAAATGACGAAGCTCGAAGCTAAGTTTTGGGATCTCACCCAAGATAGCGGAGAGAATTTGGCTTACACCACTCGTTTTCAAGAACTAAGTCTGCTCGTGCCCCACATGGTTACTCCCTTAGCGCGGGGAATTGAGAAATACATAGGTGGACTGCCTATGACGCTCCAAGACACCGTATTGGGAAGTAATCCCTCCACTCTCGAAGACGCTATCCGTTTGTCTGTTGTGTTGACTGACAATCACGTCAAAGCGGGTACCTTATCCAGGAAGGGTACAAAGAAAGTGGTTGACAAAGCTGCTACTTCCGTGTCCGACAAAGATGAAGAACCCAAAACTTCCCTTCATGATAGGAAGCGTAAGGCCCAAAACTTTGCGGCCATCATTCCTGCCGTACCTGTGACCCAAGTTACTCCTGCGGGTCAAATTATGAGAAATTATGTAGGTTCATTTCCCCAATGCCCTACTTGCAAGTATCACCATGCCCCGCATGTTGCATGCCGTCTATGCTCAAAATGTGGACGCTATGGACACGTTGTTACTACTTGCCGTGCTCGCACTATCGTTAATCAAGCTACTCATGGCAATCATCCAGTGCCTCTCACTGTCACCTATGGACGGGCCTGTTACGACTGTGGAGACCCAAACCACTTTCGAAACCAATGTCCAAGACTTCAAAATCAAGGTGGTCCTCGTGGATGAGCCTTTAATATAAATACTAACGAGGCTCCGGCCAATGACGACACCGTCAACGGTACGTTCCTTTGTTCACTATCTTTATACATCCATTTTAATTAGTATTCATGCCAATAGAAAAAAAAAATTATGTCTCTTGCTTTTAACCAACTATTTGCTAAATAACCAACCAATCTTAATAACTCGTATATCATGGAAATAGCGGATGGGAAATCCATAGCTATGAATTCTATAACCCGTGATTGCATATAACAGCTATGCTATCACCATTCATCTCATTCCTATACTTTTGAGAAACAAACCTATTATATCTAAATCCAGTCATACAACTTGCTAGCTCTGTTAAAGTTTACTTAAATTGTTGAAGTTCTAAATCCTAGTAATTATGCACGGGGAATCCCCGGTATATCAAAGGGGTGGTGGGTTAGCCGCTGGTACACCCTATACATAAACCCACTTGATATAACGAGTATAAACCATGCATAAGTACTAGGAGGAGGACCGGTTTTTGAAAAAATTTTTGCAAAATTTGAAAATATGAACACCCGTGGGGTGGAGTTTTAAAGGAAAATGCCATGTCACGAGGTGATTGGCACCAATATTGTTAAGTATGGTTTCATGTAGTTTACATTCATGCGTGTATGAGCAATTGTATGCATAAGTCTCACTATACTATTAGAGCAATTAGTTGACAACTCGACTCGAATTAGCATCGTCATCCGTTATCATACGATATTTCCCCGCTGAATCTTTCTCTTGTGAAGTAATTCCATCCTAAGTCTTTTGCCATCTCTTTCCCGCTTCTATAACCTTCGTAAATCGAATTTCGGGACGAAATTCCTTCAACATCGGGAGACTGTGACATTTCAAAATTTCAGTTATAATATATTTTAAATATTTTTTTTTTTTTTGGTAAAATGTAGGCTCAGATTTACTTGGGATTTCTGATTTGATCGAAACTATTTTTGGTAGTGTAAAGTATCGAAACTATGTTCAATCGAAACTACTAGTTTCGATTGATCATAGAGCTGTCAAAATTATCTTCTATCGAAACTACTTAGTTTCGATTGATTTAAATAAGTAGTTATTATGTATTTATAAAAAGTTCTATTTATTCATTTATATTATCATTATTATATATATTTTTGTAAGTTAAAACCATTTAAAAAAAATTTTAAAAATAAATGACTTTGAAAACAAATAAAATGATTTGACAAAAATTGAGTTGATTTATATAAAATAATGTATTTTAATAAAATAAGTTTATAAAAACATTTAAAATTTAATAAAACGAACCGCTCGAAAACATTCTCTTTATTTTTTTTGGGAATACCAAACTATATAAAAACTAATTCTAAGTGTTTTACACATACTCGTATTATGTCAAAACTATTAAACTTATATTCTTATATATACCCGACCCGTACCCTACTGACATATAACGACTATTAATAACCGGGTTACACTTAGCGGATATTATACCGGACTCGTACTAGCGGGATCACCCAAGACCACACCACACCCTATACTACCCTACCCCTCCTCGTGATATTAATTCTCGGCCGACCAGAACAAAGGGTGACACATTTGTTTCTTATTTTCCCAACATATGTGTCTAAACATGTCCCATGGAGACATGTTAACCCCAAGGTATTAACCAACATGAGAACTATCTTAATGCATGCAAGCACCTCATCTCAAGCCCACACCAAACTCACCTCCTCTAGCACCTCTCGTCTCCCTCCCTCTTCCTTTTCGCTTACAACGGCAACCAGACCCCACCCTCCTCCTTGTTTTATTTTGTTTCTTGATCACTACAACAAGCAACAAAACCCATTCTACTTGCATTATTCTCGGCTCCCAAACACACACCAGCACACACCTCCTATCACCACCTTCATCTCCAACCGCCACCCCCTCACCTGATAACCACCACCACAGCCCCACCCCGGGCCCGACAGCAACCTTACATCACCCCCGCAACCACCACCGTACACCACTTCCAACCGTAACGGCTTCCCCACCTTTTACGGGTTCTTTCGGAACAAGAACCTACCATTTCGGGTCACCATTTCTCAACTACGGTCACCATATTACGTTTACGCGAAGCTTACAGATCATTTCGGGAACTCACCGAGCCATACGGGACGTCCCGAGAAGGAACCGGGTCTCACGTCAACTACGTCACCCTCACTCCTTGATTCCTTTTCGACTCCAAGAAAACAGTAGCAACACCCCCTCCATCAGACTCCCTCACCCTTCTCCTTGATTACCTTAAGTAAGTGTTTTACTAAAACTTAGTATTGTTTTAAGATTTCGTGTTGATTTATGTTGTAAGATCATCCAAATAGTGCTTACTCCAAAAGAAAACACACCATTTGAAACATACATGTTGCTGGAAGATTTTTGTGTCCAGTTTGGAAGGTCATATCCCGGTCAAAACTAAACCAAATCGAACGTTTCTTGAGTTTAAAAATAATTTTAAAGTGTCATCTATCCATCCCAAGTGGTTTCACGATTTTTGGTGGATCTTTGATATCCCAAAGGATTGATAGAAGAAACCGGACCTAATATGAATTTTATAACAGAATTCTAAGCTTAACTTGATAAGGCCATAACTTGCTCAATAAGGGTCCAAATAATTTGATTTTTCTGTCAAACGTTAGCATTTTGTGTCCTCTTTAAAACCCATATGGCTTCTTGTCTTGAAACTAACATTTGGATTCCCAAACAGCCGTATTTCCGAGGCCTATCCAGCAAAACCAAATCTGTTAATATGCCTATGTTATTGTGAATATTTGAAACCCTTAAACCCTTCCAAATATTATAAACCCGACATTTTTATAGACCCATGACCTATAGATATACATATCTTGAACCCCAAAATTTATTGAATTTATTAAATAACTAAAAAGATGAAGTGGACTTAAAAACCCAAGTATTTCCTAGATGACTAGTTTGATATCAAAAAGCTTTATTTCCAATAGTATGTATATTTAACCCTCCAACCTATTAATGATGATATAACACTATAATGACATGATTTGAAATACACATCTTAGCATATAAATGTATTTTGTTATCACCAAACCGTCACCAACGATCGTCGTGTCAAACCACTTGAAAACCTAAATCGGATTCTTATCGAGCCTAGTTGGATGAATTGAATGCATGATCAACACACGGTAGAATCATTACATAGACTTTATGGATGAATTGAATACCGCATCACTACCTTGTTTGCACAGGTGAGTTACATATCCCCTATATACATTTTTATACATTTTGGGGTGAAACGTAATCTGTGCATACTTACATACAATTCAACTTGTGTTTACATGTGTAGATTATTGTGCTTTTGTGCATGGTCACTTGTTATGCTATGAATACTTTTAGGATGGTTTAAATTATGTGTAACCCACATAGTCTTGATTCCATGCCCATCACTTTTAGGGTAGCGGTATGCTATGCCTATCACGTTAAACCTTTATGCTTATATACATAATTACATGCTTACAATTGGTATATATATAGTGAATTCTCCACATTATGCCATATCATACCATGTCAAACTATGAATTGTATAAACGTTTTTAACTAAACTTTTACTTTATTTAAACATATGTAAACTCACCAACTCTCGTAGTTGACACTTGTTTTGGATTACGTTTCAGGTGAAGATATGTGATTGTGTGACTATGTGTTGAAGGTGCTATACCTAAGGCTTTTGGACCTAGTAAAATAATTATGTGTAATATTCTAGAATAGGGTGTTGTAACTTGAATTGTATTTGGATATTTGGTATTTAAATCTTATTAATGAATTATGCAACCTTAGTAGATCATGTGCTTATGAACAATCATATAGTGTCCGCCTCGATGATTCCGCCATCGGTCGGGGTGTGACACCTCAACCTAGTGATATTGATAATCCTTGGGAAAATCTTAGTTGTCTTGAGATAATGCATTTAATTTTCTGTCTACATATCCGTGGGGTACACGTTGTAGAAACTTAAATGGTACCATAAATCACATGAAATTGATCAAAGAATGCTTATAGTTTCAACTCATATAATATTGACAATTTGAATTACTATGTTATGAATTTCAAAATTGATTTCAAACAAGTATGTCATAATATGATCCCAAAATTCTTTGAACGTTTACTAGTATCACTATTGCTACATGTTAGCTTGATATGATCCTCTGACTATGGCTTGACCAAAAAGGTGTTCACAGTAAGTATTCAATTACTCTAGAAAAAGAACAAAAATATTTTCCATGTGTTTTAACATAAACTTTACAAAATGACAAAAATATTTCCTATACAGTTCATTTCAAAAAACTTAGAAAAGCCAAAAAGATTTTTAAACTTCCAGAAACATTTTTGTTACAAACAACAATTGAACGTATCTATCATGTTCGTCTTAGAAATCTTCATAAAAAATAATGATTTTTTTTTAGTTTGAAAAGACAAGGGAATTAACCCATGCGTACTTAACAAGTGCGCACGACTGAACCCATGCGTACTTGTTAAGTACGCATAAAGTAGTTAATGCGCACTTAATTAAGTATGCACGACCTGTAGTGCGGGGAATATAAAACGGCACTTAGCATTTACTCCACATTCAAACACCTGCTCTTCACTTTCACGCCAAGATCATTTTTGCTCAAAAATTCCTGTGTTATCAAACCGCTTTCTCATCACAAATTCAGTTACTACTTACTCAAAGATCATTTGGTGATAATCTTGGCCAATTCCAACCGTTAAATCTATCAAAATTGAGTGATTTAGTGTTCTTGAGATTAGGGTTCATGATACTCTAAATTATGGAACTGAAATGTGTTTGCATGTTAAATTGAGTATCAAAACACGTCTCTAATCATCATTCACAGTAGTTCAACACAAGATTCATAATTTTAACTTGAAAAAATTTGGATTTTTGAGCTTGGGGTTATGCTTGCGTAGCGTCGGCCCCTGTTTGATCCGAATGGGTCATGTGTTGACTGATACCAACTCTTGTCAACATCACATTAAGCTTCTATGTCATTTTCGACACCATTAAAACAGGAATTATGAACTTTAGACTTGAGATTTTGATTTCGGACTTAAGACATTTTTGCACACTGATACGGACCACGCATGAAGGATTTTGTCCATGCATACTTGCTAAGTACGCATGAAAAATCTGTTTTGCGTATTTTGTTAAGTTCGCACGAAAGTTGGCCAAAATTTTTCTAGGTCATTGAAAGAACTTTCTTATCAAACTCATACATACTGTTCTATAATCAGTTCTAATCTACTTTCGTTTTGTTTTGCAATATGGCTAGACGAGCGTTTATAGAGGATTTCAATATTTTAGCACTAATAGACCCAGAATGGCAAGGTGCGGCTCTCAACTATCAGGAGATAGTCACATTCCTGAACAGATCAAAGATTTCATATGCTATCTCTGCCAATCCAGTAGTATCACGACCTTACTTGGAGTAATTTTGGGATACAGCTGAGCTAGAATGTCGACAAAGACCTAATGTGATTACTGCTACTGTTGCTAATCAACGAATAGCTATCTCAGAGGACACTATAAGGCAAGTCTTACAGTTTCATGATCGAGCCACCGATCCAACTCAATATCCAGAGTATATGATAGATGATTGTTGGAGACAAAGAATGGGGTACGTTGGTAGGAGAGATTACCCATCTTACAAGAAGATGTGGCTTTTAGATCAATGGAGGTAGTTTGCACATGTTATGATCATGTGAGTTTCAGCAAGGATGGCAGGAAAATATGCTATGGGGCATGACTTAGCATCAGCTATGGTTGGATTATCACTGAACAAGGGTTACAAGTTTTCCCGCTATGTCTATAAAGAAATCCATGAACAGATCAATGCTGCTCCTAGATTCAGATTCTTCACGTATCCACGATTCATTCAGCTGTTGATTAATCATTTCTTTCCAAACCTACAACAAATAGGACAGCAACTACAGGTCAAGAGAATAGCCAAGAGGGTGTTTGTGTAATTCCTTACTGTTGGCACTGTTGAACCAATACCCATGCACACACCTCTATTCGGTAACTTAATCAATGAAGCCTACATTGCACCACAAGGAGAGAGATGGTACAGCCCAGAAAGTGAACCTGAGTTAAGTGAGCACTCAGATGAAGAACAAGAGGGTCATGGTGATGAAAGCAATGGTAGTGATGATGATGATGATAATGATGGTGATGGGGGTGATGGTGGTGCTCGTTATGCACAGAAACCGGATAGTACTAAATCAGAATGTACAGTAACCGATTCCTCTGATTCGGAACCAACTCCAGACCAAAGGCACCCAAGAAAGAATATTCGGGAATCCTTTCCTGAATCATCCTCAAGGAGAAGAAGAAGAAGAGAGAGTTCATATTCTGACTTTCAGCTTGGTAGTTCTGATAGCAACCGAGAAGCTCTTCATGTGGTTGAACGCAGAAAGAATACCAGACATGATCGCCCGTGGCAGGAAGTAATGGATGAAATAAATGTCAGGGTTCAAGCACAGCACACTCCCACTCAACCAACACAAATGTATAGCCGATGAAGACTCAGAACGATAACACATGTTACTGTTCCAACCTGTGAATAACCTATTCCAACAGTCGTCTCTCTTCCGGCTACAACAGTTCAGCTCACATCTTTCACAGTTCTTCCCATTTTGACTGAGTCAGTCCTTGTTTCAACAACCATAGCACCCACAGTTCTCCAAACGACAACCTTACCATTCACTGTCACTACTGGTACTTTACCAACAATGACACACTCAATTAAGTTTGGTGACATGGGACATCATTTTGACTTATCCGAGCTCTTTGTCGATACCATTCATGAGACGGGTGAACCTTCTACAGCAAGGGTGGTAGATCCTAGGGATCGATGGATTGCAATCTTAGAGTCACAAGTAGCTTCCCAACAAACTCAAATCAATTTACTTATTGACTCTAACACAAAATTGACTCATCAGTGGCAAGCCATGGAGGAACAAATGAAGTCATTCTTTGATCTTCAAAGGATGCAATTCAATCTCAATGAAATGTTTGTCACCTCCCATACTGCTATGGAAAACCAAATGCTGGTCCAACGAGGTGAACATCAGGTTATGGTTGATTTAGTGGCAAAATTATCAAAACAACTTGAGTCTCAGGGGGAGATAAGCAAGAGGGCATAAGAAGAAGCTTGCCACTATGTCGACCTCACAAAAGAAAAGGATCAGGACGATGATCCTAATGCCGGCCTCTCAGGTGCTGGTGGTGGTGAGACACAAGCTGTCTTGCCAACATAAGCTACACCTACGGCTCAGGGGGAGTCCCCCTAACAACAAGGTGGTGGTGCTGATAAATGGAAAAAACCGGCTGAGGTATTAGAAGAGTTAGCTACAAGCCCTAACTTAAATGATGAGATCATGATAGGGGCTTTGGCAGAACTTGAAGAAGGAGAGATTGACAGCGGTGATGACTGGGACGAATGTGGGAACGATGTGATTGTGGAATTCCCGAAAAGAGATGGAATGTGTATATGAGTTGGAAGATGGGGAAATTTTTGAAGCCGCATCTATTAGGGAACAAGCTGAACCGACCATTCAAGTTGAAGATGTCAATGAAACCTCAGCTAAAGTTCCTGAACCCAACAGAGAAGCTGGCACTAGTGGTACTTCCTCGAGGAATATTCCTTAGGAATGGATAGTGAAAGAAGTCGAAGCGCCTTGGTACAAACCACAGTACACAAACCAACATGGTGCTGCTGGGATGATTTTGATGGTACGTTTCGAAGACGACAAATGATTATTTGCTATCAAAAGATTAGGGGAGTTCAATACATGAAGCCAACAACAGAAGCATTTAATTCCTTACCCAAATACGACTTAGTTAACCTTGCACACCGTGAGTTATGTAGTGAAACATCAAACGGAAATGCTAGAGGTTTGTGGTGAGTGCTGTAGCGAGAAGGCATATCGGGTAAGTTTGAGATCTTTCGGCCTCAAGTCCCGAGGCGTGTCAAGGACAAGACAATGATACATCCGTTGACACACAAGTTCTTGAAAAGACTCATTTATGAACCAGTTCTATGTGAAACTCGGATACCCTTGAGGAGAATACCTCAAGATATCATGGGAAACATGTGGTACTGGTACGTAGATCCAATAACCGGAGAGGCTGTTATGATTGAGAAGGAGTGCTTGAAGGAGATCATTAGGATATTTGATGAGATTGTGTTCATCAATTTTTCTGTTAAGGACTTGGAGGTTCTCTTCAACAAGAACTGTTTGCATACTGACGAGTGGACAAAACTACTGGCTACCAAATACGACAGGTTAGTGAAATTCTGTCATGGATACAAGTCCAAGATTAGTGGTGGTAGTCAAGCGGGAAGCTCATAAAAACTGAAGATATCCAGAGATGCCGTCAAGGGGGAGTCTGTTGATGCATGTTTTGTGACAAGCACTCTGGATCGAGCTAAAGCTTTTGTTATTATTTATTTCAGTCTTGTATGTATTTAGTACTTGTTGTATTTTCTTTATCGAGTTGTAATATGTCTTGTTTATGTCTGAACTTGTATTGTTTTGATATTGTACTAAACAAATACGCAAGGATGTGTTCCTGCGTATTTGCCAAGTACAATGGTCATGCGTAATTAGCAAGTACGCATGAAGGATGGTCATGTGAACTTGCCAAGTATGCATTGACCAAGTCTATAAATACCATATGTTGTTTAATTTTCTACACAAATGTATTTTCCACACACAAGTACGTACAGATCAGTTTAGTATCAGTCCAAAAGTCTTTCCATCTGTATCTGTACTTGTTTAAAACACTATGTTATCAATAGACCGTGTATTTATTAGTACATCCTTGTGTTGATTGTCATACTTTCATTCATACATTGTTCCCCCGAGTAACGGAAATTCCGCACCTATTCACTAGGCTACATTCTCACACGTTTTTTATCCGACACACCCACCCGGAGGGACCTACAATAAAGATTCAAGCATGCAAACCGAAAACGCTTAAACAACGAACCCGAATCTCAAAGCCTTCACCTTTTTACTCCAATCGCCCTAAGACATATGGCAATCAAAATCTATTTAAAATGAACTAAAACCCTATGAATAAAGATGTGTGCTTTGCACTACATTATTAATCACACAAATATCGCCTAATTTATATATCCAGAGCCTACCGACATATCAAAAATTGAAACCGATGTCACCATCATATCCAATTCATGCGTAAGCTTAACTATAACATTTCTGATTTTTAGTATCCGTATTTCGATTCATTGTAATGCATTTCAAACTCCATTCTAGTGCACTGTTTTGTTCTATCGTACCATCAATTAAATACTATATTTCAATACTAATCCGCAAATTTCACACGATTATAACCTACTAAAAACACTACATAAGTATCTATTTATACAAATATTACAAAGACCAAAGTTACAAGGTCTGATGTTGAAAAGTAGTAAGAAACCCTAATAGGCACGGTCGCGCTAGTTCTGGCACGGTCACGCCGAGTGCTTTGGCACGGTCGCGCGACTTGCTTTGGAACGATCGCGCCTGGAGCCTTAGCACGGTCGCGCCGCATATGGACACGGTTGTGCCTCGTACCAGTTGAAACGGAAATACAACCTTTAATCATATAGACGTTCGAGTTCGTAACCGTTTTGCACGTTCCAACTATTAACAAAGAGATTTAAGCCACTTGATCGTCCTAATTACAACAAATAAACGGAATTTCATAAAACCATCCAATAATCAACGAAATAGTCCACTAGACCATCGAATTCTCCAAATTACTTGCAATTCTCCCAAGCAAACGCACAAACGATTCTCCCAGAAGCTTCTGAACCATTTGAAGCAGCCAGAATCGTAGAAGAAGACGCCGGAAGCCGAACTCGCCGACGCCGGAACTCCTCCCTACTGTTCTCTATCAATTCGCTGCTCCTACGGGTAATTGAAACCTTTTTCTAACTCGTTTCAGTTCATAGATCAAAAGCCCCATGATAATTTGGGCTTTCAGTATGGAAATCACCACGAACCCGAATCCACATTTTCGTTAAAAATGATTTAATCGAACCTTGGACATGTTTTTAATCCAATTAATATATGCAAAAAGACTCGAAATAATCTAATGGGTGAAAGCCCTATGATTTCCAACCCTATTATTATAAGAATCGGTCAATTCGTTCCAGATTTGGAACAGACACGGTCGCGCTAATCATCTAGCGCGGTCGTGCCTCATGAGACGCGGTCGTGCCGACTATAAGCGCGGTCGTGTCCTCCTGTCCAGACCCAATCATGCCCTTTGGCTAGTCTCAGTTGTCACACCCCGACTGTTGGCGGAATCATCGGGGCGGGACATGTAAGACTGTTCATAGCACATGGTTGGCTAAATTGAAATATATTAAAGTTAAATTTCCATTACAAATAATCCAAGTACAAACCAAGTTCAAACAAGAAACATAAAACAACCCATAAAATTCTTGATTTAAATTGCTAAGTCCAAATCCTATATTGAGCAAGTCTTGAATCATTCTCACATATTAGGGTCTGAAACATGAATAAAATAAAGTCAACTAAAGAGTTGGTGAGTATAACATAGTTGTATATAGATAGCATATAGTTGAAAACAAATCCTTTACAAAACATGATAAAATAAGGCATTTATGGGGAGCAGCTAATGTGTAACCATGTACAACCAAACCTTGTAACTAGCATGCAAAAATTGTGTTGTCGGTTTCAATCACCGCCTGGGTGGGTTTGTCAGACTCAATAGATCTATCATTGAAAACCGTCGGCTTATATAGTTAATGATTGCACATAATCGCATACAAAGGTTAGCACAACTAGCACTCGGGCACAAAGCTCAAATTTTGCACACATGTATGTAAATAGGATTTTTGCACTTGTGTTGTTTGCGTAAATGTAAATGTGTAATGTGTATAGAGTTCATGTTCCACCCCAAAAGTGTAAAAGAGTAAAAAGGAGTTGTGAATACTCACATGGTATGGAGATGTAGCTAACAAAGAGTATAGATAAAATAAGGGTTTCTGATACGCACGGGTTAACCTAGATAGTAATGTATATTGAATCAAATCGGTGTACAAAGTTTAAGTCTAACATTGAAGGTTGAGTTCGTGTATAAAAAGTATTAAATGAAATATATAAAGTTGTAGTAACCATTTTTGGAACATTTGATTAAAGTTCGGAATTTAAATAATAAAATAGAATTCTTATAAAATTGTTGATTATGAAAATAATGCATGTGTTAAATGTAAATTAATAAATAAATGAATAATTATAGTTTATGAAATAATATAAATATTGATTGTAATTAAATATAAATAAATAAATGATTTTTGTTTAAATATTAAATAAATAATTATTATCTTATTTATTTATAAACTTTGTAACTTAATCATTTAAAGCATCATTTAAGTGTAAGATAAATATAGATTTAATTTTTATAAATTTTTAAATAAACTTTTAAATAATATTTATCTCCAGATTAAACTTTAAATCTCTTCAAATACAGAAAACATATTTTTTTTTAATAAAATTTGAAACATTTATTGATTGAAAAATATAAAATTATAATTCTATTAAAGTTTCTGAGTCACACACGACCGTGCCTCGGAAGGGCACGATCGTGCTCAAGCCACGAGCGCGACCGTGCTAGTCGGGGCGCGACCGGGTTGATCAACAGAGGGCACAAACTAGACCAGTCAACAGGCACGACCGTGCCTTGGCCCGGCACGGTCGTGTCTATGATTCTTAGACACAACAGAGACTAGCCCAAAGGGCATGACTAGGTCTGAACAGGAGGACACGACCGCGCTGCTAGTCGGCACGACCGCGCTACATGAGGCACGGCCGCGCTAGATGATTAGCGCGACCGTGTCTCTTCCAAATCAGACACGAATTGAACAAATCTTGTATTTATAGCGCTGGATTTGATAGGGCTTTTGATTACTGAGTTATTACGAGTCTTTTCATATAATTTAATTGCCTGTAAATCGTGTTTAAGAGTGGAACCGATTAAATCTTTTCTTATTTAAAATATAAATTCTGATTCGGACGATTTCTGTAATGAAAGCCCTGATTGATAGGGGGCTTTTGATATATGGACCGAAACGAAAGGGAGGGATGATTCAATTACCTCAAACAGAAAGGAATTGATAGCGATCGATAGAAGGGAGTTCCGGCGACGGCAAGATTTGCTTCCGGCGGCTTCTGCTGTGATTCCGGCTGCTCCAACCCTTCAGAAACCTTAGAGATGATCGGAGGATCGAGTTCCTTGATTAATTGGTAGCAATTGGATCGAGAATGGAGGTTTGAGGCTTGGGGGATAATTTGGACAGTTTCTTGAGAGTAAAATGTAATTGAATTGATAAAACTCGTATTGGACTGAGATATTTTCCTTGACAATGAAAATGAAACGTAATCGGGTTTGAATTCGAACGATCGAGCGTTTTGAAATCACATTTACGTTTTGACAGTTACGCAGGCGCGACCGTGCCCAAATATGGCGCGACTGTGCCAAGGCACCGGGCGCGATCGTTCTAGGACCAGTTGCGCGATCGTGACGAGGCACTTGGCGCGACCGTGCCAGGATGAAGCACGACCGTGCTAATTAGGGTTTCTCGATAAATTTTCAACTTTAGTCCTTGACTTTTCAGGTTTGATTATTTTTAAGTAAATAGTTATTTGTATAGCGTTCAAGTGTATATAATCGAGCAAAACTTGTAAATTTGTATTGAATCATTGCATTTAGTTTACGGTAAGCAAAGTAATAAGGCAGTGCACGAGTATTGAGTTTGAAATTGTATTACATTGAATTGAAATATGAATACTAAAATCAGAAATGTTACATCAGTCGTGTCATAGAACCATAGACACGATCGTGCCTGGCCAAGGCACGGTCGTGCCTAATGATTTAGTCCGTTAAGCCCTCTGTTTGATCAACACGGTCGCGCACTAATTAGCATGGTCGCGCCCGTGGTTCGAGCACGATCGTGCCCTTCCCAGGCACGGTCGTGTGTGAGTTAAAATCTTGACAGAAATATAAATTTTATATATTTTTCAAACCACATATATTCTGATTAAATTACAAAAGTAAAAATAGTTGAATTTTATAAAATTGCATTTAATCTTATTTAGAAAGAACAAATATTTAATAAATGGGAAATTATTTATTTAAAGTTTATAAAATTTAATTTACAATTATTTTTGAACCTTTCATTTAAAAAAAGTATTTGAATGGTTAAGTTACATTTTATAAATAAATAAATAAAATGATTATTTATTTACTTTATGTTTAAACAAAGACATCTATTTATTTACACTTAATTTCATTTAACACTTGTAATATTTTCATAAACAATAATTATTTACATTACTTATTTAATTATTCAAACTCAAACTTTAATAAAAATGTTCTAAAAATATTCTTTCAAACTTAATACATTTTATTCAATACCTCCAATTACAAATCAATGACCTTTTTACACTAGTCCAAATACAACTTTAGACTTAAACTTTGGTGCACACTATTAATACCATATACATTACACTTTAGGTTAACTTGTGCATTTCAAGGATCCTTATTCTATCTAGTATCTTTGTTAGCAACGCCTTCAAACCAAGTGAGTATACATAGCCGCTTTTACTCTTTTACATTTTTGGGGTGAAACATGAACATTACTCAAATTACATGTTTACATTTACACAAACAACACAAGTACAAATCCTATTTACATTCATGTATGCAATTTGAGCTTTATGCCCGAGTGCTAGGTGTGCTAACCTTTGAATGCGATTATGTGCAATCATTAACTATACAAACCGACGGTTTTCAATGATAGATCTATTGAGTCTGACAAACCCACCCAGATTGGGGTGATTGATACCGACAACACAATATTTACATGCTAGTTACAAAGGTTTGATTGTATATGGTTACACAATAGCTGCTCCCCATAAATGCCTTATTTATCATGTTATGTAAGGATTTGTTTTACAAACTATATGCTATCTATATAAACCTGTGTTATACTCACCAAACTATTTAGTTGACAAAATTTTATTCATGTTTCAGGTTCTAATGTGTGAGATTGTTCAAGACGTGCTACATATAGGCTTGGACTTAGTTAATTTAAATAAAAGAACTATATGTATTTCAATTTTGTTCTATCTTGGATGTGGTTGTATTTGGATTACTTGCAATGGAAATTGATGTTTAATATATGAAATTTAGTCAACCTTGTGCTTATGAACAGTCTACATGTCCCGCCCCGATGATTCCGCCATCGGTCGGGGTGTGACAGATTGATATCAGAGCCTTGGTTATAGGGAATTAGGTTATTAGACACCTTGACCTAGACTATAACTTTAGGACACCTACCTATGCTATGTTTCATGTTTATATGATTATGTGCTACATGTTACGTGTTACATGCTATGTGCTACATGCTTACTATGATTAGTTATTATTTTATTTGATGACTTATTTATTAAAAACCCATGACTTATTAGTATATACTTAACGAATCTCTTTCTATATCCTAAAACCTCATAATGCTCTTACTTTCTTCTCTATCTATATTCTTCTTAGCATGTGGAATCTTCATGAAGCTAAATCCATAAAAATTTTCTTTCCTCGTTAAGGTTTTTAAGCTTTGTTAATTATTTGAGGACACGTGCAATCTGGAAGGGTGACACTTGTATTTTGGGTTTTCTGTCTAGGAAAGCATTTCGCATAAATCCCAATCAACCGAGGGACCCGTATGCTTTCCAGGGAATTTCCGAGATGAGTGTTTACTTATAGGCGGCATGTCTCCTTGAAAATTATATAAGTTTAATTAACCTTAATGTGTCATAGTATTCGAGTGATTATATCACTATTTGAGTACGATCCAAACTATGATTATCTATTTATTTTGTTATCTTATCCTATTAAATCCAAACAATTCTCATGAGTTCTTACATCTTTTCTTGTCTTGTGAAAATCTGTAGAATGCCGCCTCGTCGTGCTCCCGCGGCCAACGCCAATACCGACATTGCTGCTATTCTTGCACAACTCGTGACACAACTCACTCAAGCTAATAGTGCCACCAATGGCAACAATGGTGGAAATGGTAGTAATAGTGGTAATGCTGGTAATGGTGGAAATGGTGGTAACAACCTATCTCAATGCACCTTCAAGCATTTCAACTCGTGCAATCCCCTCAAGTTCTATGGTACCGAAGGAGCTACTGGACTCCTTCAATGGTTCGAAAGCATTGAGAATACCATTCTCAATAGTGACTGCCCCGACAACCTTCGTGTTCGTCATGCCACAAGTGTCCTACAAAAACGGGCACTCACGTGGTGGAATGGGGAGAAAAGAAATAGGGTGTGGATGTGGCAATGGCCTTACCTTGGGATGAGGTTAAAAGGTTAATGACCGAGGAATTCTGTCCTCGAAATGAAGTAAAGAAACTTGAAGCCGAATTTTGGGATCTTGCCCAAGACAGTGGTGAAAACTTGGCATACACAACTCGGTTCCATGAGTTGAGTCTTCTTATGCCCCAAATGGTCACTCCTCTGTCCCGCTGTATTGAAAAGTATATTGGGGGACTACCTAGGCAAATTCAAGATACTGTCCTAGGAAGGAATCCCGCAACACTTGAAGATGCCATCCGTTTGTCCGCCACCATAACTGATAACCATGTGAAAGCGGGAACACTTACTAAAAAGGGTACCAAGAAAGTTTCTGAAACTATAACCCCTCCTACCCACAACAAAGAAGCCACAACTGAACCCTCCCGCAATAACAGGGAAAGGAAGACTAGAAACTATGCTGTGGTCACTCCTGCTATTCCTGTTAACTAAGCTGCACCTATGATTCAAGCACCGGTCAAAAAGCCATATGTTGGAATCTACCCACTTTGTGCCACCTGCAACTACCATCATCCCCAAAGCATCCCATGTCGCCTTTGTACTTATTGTGGGAGATATGGCCATACGGTTAATGTTTGTAGGACCAAAGCTCTTGCGGGCCAAGTCAATCTACCAAACCAAACCAACAGCCAAATAGCTAATCAAGGTGTGCCCGCTATTGTAAATGGGTGAGCATGTTATGAGTGTGGCAACCCGAACAATTTCCGTGATCAATGCCCAAAGTTAGTCAATGCTAGACAAGGTGGAGCTCGTGGGCGTGCTTTCAACATAAACGCTAATGAAGCTCAAGCCAACAATGACGTGGTCAATGGTACGTTTCTTGTTAATAGTCAATATGCCTCCATTTTATTCGATACCGGTGCCGATAAAAGTTTTGTGTCACTTAACTTTGAACCTTTACTTGCAAAGACACGATCCCTTTCAGAGAAAACATTTACCGTTGAAGTAGCAAATGGTGACTCTCTTACAATTGAATCCATTATCTATGATTGCTCTTTAGAACTTAATGATCACACATTCCCAATCAACCTTGTTCTAATGCCACTAGGGAGCTTTGATATCATCATAGGCATGGATTGGCTATCGAATCATCATGCCTAAGTCATTTGCTTTGAGAAGTGTATTCGAATACCTCTACCATCGGGAGAAACGTTGAGAGTCTTTGGTGAAAAGCCTTGCAAAGGGCTTAAATTAATGTCATGCACTACTGCTCAAAAGTACTTACGAAAGAAGTACGTGGCCTTTTTGGCCCATATCGTTCAAAAAGATGTTAAAAAGAAGAGTATTCAAGATATCCCCATTATCCGAGATTTTCCTGAGGTATTCCCCGAAGACTTATCCGGTCTTCCACCCGTTCGTCAAGTAGAATTTCGCATTGATCTTGTGCCCGGAGCTAACCCCGTGGCTAAAGCTCCTTATCGTCTTGCACCTTCTGAAATGCAAGAACTTGCAAGTCAACTTCAAGAGCTCTCCGACAAAGGATTCATCCATCCGAGTCATTCACCGTGGGGTGCACCCGTCTTATTCGTCAAAAAGAGGATGGATCATTTCGCATGTGTATTGACTACCGCGAACTCAACAAGCTTACTATCAAAAACCGTTATCCTTTGCCTAGAATTGATGACCTCTTTGATCAACTTCAAGGTTCCACTTGCTTCTCGAAGATTGACCTTCGATCTGGTTATCACCAACTCCGTGTGCAAGAAGACGATATTCCAAAGACTGCCTTTCGAACAAGGTATGGTCATTACGAGTTCATGGTTATGCCTTTTGGACTAACCAATGCACCCTTAGTTTTCATGGACCTCATGAATCGTGTGTGCAAACCGTACCTTGATAAGTTCGTGATCGTTTTCATCGATGATATCTTAATCTATTCCAAGACCAAAGCCGATCATGAGCAACATCTTAGATTAGTTTTGGACCTCTTGAAGAAAGAACAGCTATATGCCAAATTCTCCAAATGTGAATTTTGGTTAAAAGAAGTGCAATTTCTTGGTCACATTGTCAACGACAAGGGCATTCATGTTGACCCTGCTAAGATCGAAACGATTAAGAATTGGAATACCCCGAAGACTCCTACGAAAGTTCGTTCATTTCTTGGTCTTGCGGGATATTACCGTCGTTTCATCTCAGACTTCTCTAAAAATTGCTGTCCCCCTTACCGCTTTGACCCACAAGGGTAAGACTTATGAATGGGGACCAAAGCAAGAAGAAGCTTTCCAATCCCTTAAGCAAAAGTTGTGCAATGCTCCTATTTTGACTCTCCCAGATGGGAAGGATGATTTATTTGTCTATTATGATGCTTCTAATCAAGGTCTCGGTTGTGTCCTCATGCAACGAGGCAAAGTAATCGCATATGCATCAAGGCAACTTAAGATTCATGAGAAGAATTATACGACGCACGATCTCGAGTTGGGTGCGGTCGTATTCACATTGAAGATTTGGAGACATTATCTCTATGGCACAAAATGCGTGGTGTTCACCGACCACAAAAGTCTCCAACACATCTTCAACCAAAAAGAACTCAATATGAGGCAACGACGTTGGGTTGAACTCCTTAACGACTATGACTGCGAGATTCGTTACCATCCCGGCAAAGCGAATGTTGTAGCCGACGCTTTGAGTCGAAAGGACCATGTTATGCTTCATTGTGCCCGAATTCAAACCGATATTCAAACCAGCATCTTAGAAGCTCAACACGTCTCAGTCACCGAGGGTAACATGTACGAGGAAATGCCGTGTGGTGTTGAACTTCTGCTTGAATCAAAACCCAATGGCTTACTTTATTACTTGAACCGTATTTGGGTTCCCGATCGCGATGATCTCCGTACATTTCTCATGAACGAGGCTCACAAGACTCGTTATTCTATTCATCCTGGTGCGGATAAAATGTACCAAGATCTTCGCCAACAATATTGGTGGCCCGGTATGAAAAAGGACATTGCTCTTTATGTTGCCAAATGTTTAACCTGCTCCAAAGTCAAAGCCGAACATCAACGTCCTTCTGGTTTGCTTGAACAACCGGAAATTCCCGTGTGGAAATGGGAGAACTTAGCCATGGATTTTATTACCAAACTCCCTCGCACCTCGAGTGGTTATGATAGTATTTGGGTGATCATTGATAGTCTCACCAAGTCTGCTCATTTCTTGCCTATCCGTGAAGACTATCGGGTCGAGAAACTAGCCCGTATTTACATCGATGAAATCGTGAGCCGTCATGGTGTTCCCTTGAACATAATATCTGATCTAGATGCCCGGTTCACTTCTCGATTTTGGCAATCTCTCCAAACTGCTCTTGGCACATGATTGGATTTGAGCACGGCTTACCATCCTCAAACTGATGGTCAAACCGAGGGAACAATCCAAACTCTTGAAGACATGCTTAGAGCTTGTGTAATCGATTTTGGTGGAAATTGGAATTCACATTTATCCCTCATTAAGTTCTTTTACAATAATAGCTATCACACAAGTATCAACATGGCTCCATTCGAAGCTCTTTATGGTCGCAAGTGTCGTTCTCCTATCTGTTGGAACGAGATTGGTGAAGCACAAATCACTGGTCCCGAACTAATTCAAGAAACATCCGACAAGATTATTCAAATCCGTGACAACATCCAAACAGCGAGAAGTCGGCAAAAGAGTTATGCCGATAAACGATGAAAACCCTTGGAATTCCAAGTCGGTGACCTTGTTCTTCTTAAGGTGTCCCCATGGAAGGGTGTGGTCCGTTTTGGAAAGAAAGGCAAGTTAGCCCCTCGCTATGTTGGTCCATTCAAAATCCTTGAAAGAATTGGGAAGGTGGCTTACAAACACGAATTACCTCCATCTCTTGACAATGTGCATCCTACATTTCATGTATCTAATCTGAAGAAATGTCTCGCCGATGAGAATCTCCATATACCGCTTGATGACGTGCACATTGATGAAACGATGCACTTCGTTGAGAAACCGGTAGAAATTATGGATCGTGAAATCAAGCAACTCAAGCGAAGTCGTATTCCTATTGTCAAAGTTCGTTGGGAGTCTAAGCGTGGTCCTGAATTCACTTGGGAACGAGAAGACCAAATGAAGCTCAAGTACCCCCACCTTTTTACCGATGCCGTCGCTTCCTCTAACTAAATTTCGGGATGAAATTCCCTCAACATGGGGAGACTGTAACATTTCTGATTTTTGTATTTCAATTCATTGTAATGCATTTCAAACTCAATTCTAGTGCACTGTTTTGTTCTATTCGTACCATCAATTAAATACTATATTTCAATACTAATCCGCAAATTTCACACGATTATCACCTACTAAAAACACTACATAAGTATCTATTTATACAAATATTACAAAGACCAAAGTTACAAGGTCTGATTGAAAAGTAGTAAGAAACCCTAATAGGCACGGTCGCGCCTAGTTCTGGCATGGTCACGCCGAGTGCTTTGGCACGGTCGCGCGACTTGCTTTGGAACGATCGCGCCTGGAGCCTTAGCACGGTCGCGCCGCATATGGACACGGTCGTGCCTCGTACCAGTTGAAACGGAAATACAGCCTTTAATCATAGAGACGTTCGAGTTTGTAACCGTTTTGCACGTTCCAACTATTAACAAAGAGATTTAAGCCACTTGATCGTCCTAATTACAACAAATAAACGGAATTTCATAAAACCATCCAATAATCAACGAAATAGTCCACTAGACCATCTAATTCTCCAAATTACTTGCAATTCTCCCAAGAAAACGCACAAACGATTCTCCCAGAAGCTTCTGAACCATTTGAAGCAGCCGGAATCATAGCAGAAGACGCAGGAAGCCGAACTCGCCGACGCCGGAACTCCTCCCTACCGTTCTCTATCAATTTGTTGCTCCTACGGGTAATTGAAACCTTTTTCTAACTCGTTTCAGTTCATAGATCAAAAGCCCCATGATAATTTGGGCTTTCAGTATGGAAATCACCACGAACCCGAATCCACATTTTCGTTAAAAATGATTTAATCGAATCGAACCTTGGACATGTTTTAAATCCAATTAATCTATGCAAAAAGACTCGAAATAATCTAATGGGTGAAAGCCCTATGATTTCCAACCCTATTATTATAAGAATCGGTCAATTCGTTCCTGATTTGGAACAGACACGGTCGCGCTAATCATCTAGCGCGGTCGTGCCTCATGAGATGCGGTCGTGCCGACTATAAGCGCGGTTGTGTCCTCCTGTCCAGACCCAATCATGCCCTTTAGCTAGTCTCAGTCGTGTCATAGAACCATAGACACGATCGTGCCTGGCCAAGGCACGGTCGTGCCTAATGATTTAGTCAGTTAAGCCCTCTGTTTGATCAACACGATCGCGCCCTGATTAGCATGGTCGCGCCCGTGGTTCGAGCACTATCGTGCCCTTCCCAGGCACGGTCGTGTGTGAGTTAAAATCGTGATAGAATTATAAATTTTATATATTTTTCAAACACATATATTCTGATTAAATTACAAAAGTAAAAATAGTTGAATTTTATAAAATTGTATTTAATCTTATATAGAAAGAACAAATATTTAATAAATGGGAAATTATTTATTTAAAGTTTATAAAATTTAATTTACAATTATTGTTGAACCTTTCATTTAAAAAAAAAAGTATTTGAATGGTTAAGTTACATTTTATAAATAAATAAATAAAATGATTATTTATTTACTTTATGTTTAAACAAAGACATCTATTTATTTACACTTAATTTCATTTTACACTTGTAATATTTTCATAAACAATAATTATTTACATTACTTATTTAATTATTCAAACTCAAACTTTAATCAAAATATTCTAAAAATATTCTTTCAAACTTAATACATTTTATTCAATACCTCCAATTATAAATCAATGACCTTTTTACACAAGTCCAAATACAACTTTAGACTTAAACTTTGGTGCACACTATTAATACCATATACATTACACTTTAGGTTAACTTGTGCATTTCAAGGATCCTTATTCTATCTAGTATCTTTGTTAGCAACGCCTTCAAACCAAGTGAGTATACATAGCCCCTTTTACTCTTTTACATTTTTGGGGTGAAACATGAACATTACTCAAATTACATGTTTACATTTACACAAACAACACAAGTACAAATCCTATTTACATTCATGTGTGCAATTTGAGCTTTATGCCCGAGTGCTAGGTGTGCTAATCTTTGTATGCGATTATGTGCAATCATTAACTATACAAGCCGACGGTTTTCAATGATAGATCTATTGAGTCTGACAAACCCACCCAGATTGGGGTGATTGATACCGACAACACAATATTTGCATGCTAGTTATAAAGGTTTGATTGTACATGGTTACACAATAGCTGCTCCCCATAAATGCCTTATTTATCATGTTATGTAAGGATTTGTTTTACAAACTATATGCTATCTATATAAACCTGTGTTGTACTCACAAACTTTTTATTAGACTTTATTTTATTCATGTTTCAGGTTCTAATGTGTGAGATTGTTCAAGACGTGCTACATATAGGCTTGGACTTAGTTAATTTAAATAAAAGAACTCTATGTATTTCAATTTTGTTCTATCTTGGATGTGGTTGTATTTGGATTACTTGCAATGGAAATTGATGTTTAATATATAAATTTAGTCAACCTTGTGCTCATGAACAGTCTACATGTCCCGCCCCGATGATTTCGCCATCGGTCGGGGTGTGACATTAACACACAAATATACTATCATTTCCTATTTGCTTGTCAATCAGTCACACATATTTTTTTTAGCACAATAACAACATTTTTATTTTTCAGACTTTTTCTTTTCTTTTTATCTTTTACATAAACATATCACATATTTCACATAACATAATCACGTTTTTTAGGAGAGATACCAGAAGAAATCAATAATCAAGTTTTTAGATATCAATTATCATCAAAATTTCATCAGATTTTCATTTTCTTTTATTCTCCCCCTAAAATTGTGGTGCAATTTATTTATACTAAACAGTCACTTAAAATTAGCACATGTAGAACAAACACAAACACAAACACTTAGAACAAATATCACAAGTCAACACAATTTTAACACTAAAGGAAAATCTTTTTGAGTAACATTTTATGGTCTATCAATCAAAAGCACGGACTTATTTTATATTTTTTTAAAACAATTTTCAATTTAATATGGCCATTTTTTATTTAAAAAAACACCTCAGAAAGATATCATCCCCAACATTTTTACAAGAGGGTTAAACCGATCTGTTGAAAATGCTTTAGTAAAAATGTCAGATTTTTGATCTAAGATATCAACGTGGACCACCTTAATGAAACCATTTTCAAAACAATCGCGAATAAAATATAACCTGATGACGATATGCTTTGTTTTCAACTGCTGAATTGGGTTTTTCACGATGCCAAAGACTGCCTCATTGGCACAGTAGACTGGGGTTTCCAAGAAGTTGATTCCAAAGTCCATTAGTTGATGTTGAATCCAAATAACTTGTGAACAACAGATCGAGGCGGCTGTGTATTCTGCCTCAACAATTGAATTTGACACATTTGTTTGTTTCTTGCACTACCATGAAACTAATCTCCCCTAAGAATTGACAACCACCTGATGTAGATTTCATGTCCATGTTACAACAACCATAATCGCTATTAGTATAAGCATAAACATTAAATTCAGAATCAGACAGATACCATAGGCCAAGGTTAACTCGGCCCTTAAGATACCGAAAAATTCTCTTAATAGCCGATTCATGGGACTCTTTTGGAGCTGCCAGATATCTAGCACATGAACAAACTGCGAACATATTATCAGGTCCACTTGCATTTAGGTACATCAATGAGCCAATCATGGAACGATACATCTTTTGATTAACATCAACACGAGATAAATCCACTGTGAGAGATTCATGAGGAGCAATAGGGGTGGAAGCTGATTTGCAATCACTCATATTGAACTTTGTTAAAATGTCCTCGATATATTTTTCCAGATAAATAAGAATTCCAGCATCAAAATGTTCCACCTACAATCCTAGAAAAATTGCATAACTTCGAATTTAAATTTCATGACAACTTCAAACTCTCGGTAAAGATTCTCATTTGTTGAGCCATAAATAATGTCATCAACATAAACTTGAACTATCAGCAAATCAGAATCAATATTCGTCAAAAATAATGTCTTGTCAATGGTACCACGAACAAAGACATTTGTTGTAAGATGTGTCGACAAGGTTTCATACCACGCATAAACTATACAATGCCTTATCGAGTTTGTACACCTAGAACGAATGATCAGGATTTTCGAAACCACGTGGTTGATTTACATAAACCTCTTCTTTTACAACCCCATAAAGGAACACATTCTTCACATCCACTTGGTAGACCTTAAACTTCATGAATGAAGCATAGGCCAAAAAGATACCAATAGCTTAAATTCGGGCAACAGGAGCAAACACATTATAATCCAATCCTTCTTCTTGATAATAACCATGGACAACGAGTCGAGCCTTGTTACTAACCACAATACTACAATCATATTTCTTGTTACGAAATACCCACTTAGTTCCAATTGGGTATTTACCATCAGGTAGATCTACAAGATGCCAAACGTTAAGCTTTTTGAACTCAAAAAGTTCTTCTTGCATGGCTTAAATCTAGTTTGGATATTGCAGAGCTATTGTGACATTTTTGGGTTATTTTTGTGATAAGAAGCAAGAATAATAACAAAAACTGATGTTTCCCGCTTGACTTCTTGTTTTGAAACCATCTTCGAGTGATCCGATAATATTTTCTACTGGATGAGCAGAATGAATTCTGAGAGTCGGGATATCAACAACTTGAACTGATTCTAGCATACTTAAATCATTTAAATCAGGTGATTGATCACTTAAATCATTAACACTTGAAGAACTTGACTGATTAACATCCCCAACTTGATCATTTGGTATATCTAACTGAACTTCAGATACATATAGTTCGTCATTAGTAATTGGATCTTGTACTTCAGAATCAACATTTGTTACTGAATTATCAAGTTATTCTTCTTGTGTTTGAGTAGATGTAGTAACTATTACTTGCTGTTGACCAACCATGAAGTTGTTAACAGTTTGATCAAGCCTTGTTGTGGACTCAACCACTGTATTTGAAGAACTTGCACATTCAGATCCAGATAAAAGTTGTTGATCAAAAGTCTTGAAAATCACGTCCGCATCAAAGAACCAATCTGGTCCATTTTGCTCAAGAGAAACATTCATCTCTTGCCATTCCACATAATAAGATTCTTGAACGATCACCAGCAGCAGCAAACTTTGGCAATGAGTCTTGTGTATTCAGAAGTGTACACGAGCATCCAAACACTCTGAAAAACTTGATATATGGATTTCTTTTGAAATAAAAACTCATATGAAGTCTTTGTGTGTTGCTTCACCGTAAGAACTCTGTTCAAAATAATTGGAAATTTTGAATCCACAAGCATTGTACGAGCAGCTTCAATTAAAGTTCTGTTCTTTCTAGCAGCTACTCCATTTTGTTCTGGTGTTCTGGCTACACTAAATTGATGAGTTATTCCCTTTTCTGAACAAAAAGAATTTATCAGTTTATTCTTAAACTCAGTTCCATTTTCACTGCGGATAATTGACACTTTGCTATCACAGATGTTTTCGATTCGTTTTATAAATTCATTTATTGTTTCAGGTGTCTCAACCTTTGTTGCAAGGAAAAACACCCAAGAAAATCTTGAAAAATCATCTGTGATGACAAGACATTAAGATTTCTTCGCAATGCTTTTCACAAAAACTGGACCAAATAAACCATATGAATAAGAAATAAAGGTCGAGTAAACGTTGTCACAGTATTCTTCGGATGTGATTTCTTGTGTTGTTTTCCCTTTGCACATGACATACAACACTCTTGAATTATAAATTCCTTTTTGGGTAAACCTCGTACCAGATCTTTATGAACTAGAGTGTTCATGTTTTTTAAATTCACATGTCCCATTCGACGATGCCACACATAAGACTCCGAGCCAATGGCTTTTGACAACTTACAAGAAACTCTCACTAGTGTTGAATGATCAATCATATCCACCACATATGTGTTAAACTTTCTTGGAGCACGTATCAAGATCATATCTTCAGGAATAACTAGTTCTGGCTTTAAGAACAAGCATTCTTTTGCTGTAAAATGAACTGGTATGTCTTTGTCATCCACTTGTGAAACACTAAGCAGATTAAATTCTAATTGAGATACAAAATTGACTTTTTCAAGCGTCATCAGATCATTTGAAATTGTCCCTGACCAGTAATTTTTCCACATTTTTGTCTCCGGAAAATGCGACAAATCCACCATCAAAAGACCGGAAATCATTCGGAATCTCTCTCTGTCCTGTCATGTGCCTTGAGCAACCGCTACAACATGCCAAGCATTATTAATAGTTCTCCGTTTGACTCTCACTATCAGAAGAAGTTTCACTTGAATCAGCAGCAGCTTTGCCTTTTCCTTTGATGTCATTTTTCAAAGCACAAACACTAACATCTTCAGCTGCTTTCTCAGAAACTTCAATCTCTACCAACAGAGCCTCATCAAATTCTTCTTCAACATCTTCAATCTCTTCATCCCATTCACAGTTATTTAGTTCCTTTGACATTAAAGCAGCTGGGGCTTTCTTGGATTTTTCATCCTCCTCAATCATTTCAACCAGCTTCACTCCACTACCATCAATCTTCTTTTTCTTATACTTTGGACACTCACGAGCAAAATGTCCAAGTTGTTGGCAGTTATAACTGTAGGATCGGTGAATACAAGATGGTTCTATTCTAGTTGAGATGTAAACAAGTAAACACAAAGAGTAAACACAAAGAGTAATGATAAATGCAATTTGTATTAAGTTTCAATGGTTACAAGATTACAGAGAAAACTCTAAGAAAAGCACACTTGCACAATGAACAGATACACTACTTATATAGTAACTTAGAATCAAGACAGACCCTTGAATCTAAGGATCAGATCGAACACAAGCCGTTGATCTTGTAAACTAGAATCAAAACAAATACTACAAAAGTTAACTTTAATCAAACGTCTTCTTAGACATCATTGCTTGGATACTTGGAAGGAGAGCGTTGTTGTCTTTTATTGTCTGCACCAAGTAATATTCTTTCTGCATGTGATGTGTCAGAGTTGCAGCAGAAAGTTGTCAGTAGTAAAGGTGATGCTTTTGATATGCCAATCAGCAACAACGATTGATCTTCAGCAGATATGGCTATCAGCAGCATAGTTGATGGTTCGCAGCAAGACTCGCCTATCCAAAGTTGCTGATGATTTGCCTATCAGCAGCATCAAGTGATTGATGCTTCTGAGAAGCCTACCATCAACAACTCTGGTCTTCAGCAGATATGGCTGTCCGTAGCAGAGTTGTTCATCAGCAGGAGAACACGTATATGCAGCAAACAAGCTTATCCGCAACAGCTTGTTGGTTAGCAGCAAAACTGTGGACTCCGCAGCAGTTGTGCTTAGAGAATTTTGAAGCCATCAGTCTTTATATTTACAAACTCCCCCAAGACTGATGCTACCAAAACTTTCTCACTACTGTTGTTGCTGAAGCTTTTGCATGATTGCAACTATCCTTTCTACCTCATAGCCTCTAGGGTCCTTGCTGGGATTGTCAAGAGGAAGGTCAGACAGAGATTTGATGTCCTTGCTTGGCATCTTAAAAATGGCCTTGCTAGAACATCTCATATGCTGACCTCTGACAGTTGTTATGGTGAATTCATCTTTCTCAGCATTGTAAGACCAGCTAGTGAATGGAAAGTGGGATTGTAGAGGTTTGACATCAATGACTACATCTTTGCTAGGGTTGAAGTGATGTTTGATCACTACCAACAGATGTCGTCCACTTTCATTCTCAGGCATATGAGCTTCACCCAACTCCATCATTCTTCTAAGATCAGAATCTGGGAGCTGCATTACTTCATCAATAGTTTTGTAGATTGATCTTTTTTACTTATTCCCTCCCCCTGAAGACTTCAAACCATTGATCTTGATTATTGTAGAACCAACCAACAATTTCTCTTGAATCTTCTGGTTTTGTAGGTCCCGGGAGCCTCGTCGCGCAGCGGAAATAACACGATCTGTTCTTGTGATTTGTCTGGGAACAAAGAAACGAAGCAGATAAACACGAACAAAGATAAAAGACGATGAAACGAAACGTAATCCATAACAAAGAAGTCATCCCGTATTACAGACTACATACCGAAGGAACACACATCACTCATCTAAGCTCACGGTCCAGGGGTCGGGAGAGCTCTTCCCGACCCGGACATCTCTCAACCTGTTCCAGAGTTCCACCTACAAATGAAGACAAGTCTTCTATTTATAGGGGCAGGAACACTTCCTGCGTACTTGACAAGTACGCAAGGCAAAAGCCTTGCGTACTTACTAAGTACGCTGGACCAAACTGGTGTGCGGGCTAAGTACTCAGGAACACCCTCCTACGTACTAGCCACGTACACCGATACACAGAATTTAATCTATAGTTAAAAAACATGCTTCTACAAACTCCCTCTTAACTATAGCATCAAATTCTATCTATCTCTAACACTGATATACATCAGTTTACAAAGAATGTCCTAACAGACTCCCTCTAAACTAATGACATCATGTGTCTTCTGGCGAGACTTGATCTTCTGGCATTCCACTTGAGATCTTCAAATCTTCAAACTTCAGTCTTCAGTTGCCGAGTGATGACAAACCCGACTCCCTCATAACTGTAGCTTTCATTGTAGACCAAACCAAGTGCTTCAATAAGAACCAACTAACCCAACACAACTCATTGCAGTTCATCCTGTCAGCAGTAACAACCTCCACCCTGAGTTAGGACTCTAAGTCTTACAATGTCTTCCTAACCAGGTAACAATAGTAGACTAAGACAACTCCAAATCAGCTGGCATATGATAGAGAGTTTGAGTTTCCAATAACCTGCATCAAACTAATCAGCTCCCATAGGAATTCCTGTAAGATAAACTTAAGTCTTCAACCAGATGTTTCCAACTCTATCCTGTATCTTCACGACTCAACCAAATTCCCGAAGATGTTCATTTCCAATATCCCCTTTCAGTTTAAGCTCCATCTGACTAGACCAGAAACAAGGGTATGTTTCCTATCCCATCGGCCAATGATAAAAGGTTCCATCTTCAACTAATAATCCAACGAATATCCAGCTTCAACTTGAAGACACACGATAGAATCAAACACGAAAAATATAGTTTACACGAGAAATCACGGTTGAGATCCATGTTACGTCAAAGAGGTATATATATAGGAAGTACCAATGGCTTTTCCACCACCTCTTTAATGTCTCATGAATACTAGATTTTATCCCCCTCATTTCTCTGTAAACTATGACCAGCTTCATCACCACTTCACTCAAATCCTCAAAAAGCACAACTAGCCAACTCCAGGATTTTATTCTTTATTCTTTTGCAAAGATCCAAAAACAGCAAATCCTTGGGTTCAAGTTGTTCCAGTATTCATCCCCTATTAAAGAAGTATCCGAGGACTCTTGTAGCCTACATATTCAGGTTTGAATACCTAAACAAGATGATTCTCTTTCCAAAAGACCCAAAGCAGCCACATCTTCACAAATAGAACGAGACCTTTAGCCGATGATGACCCAATTGCTCCCATTAATTCAGCATTCATACCCTATTAAATAAGTATCCCGGATACTCGTAGCCTACATTTTCAGGTATGGACCCTTAAACAATGTATGACAAGTGGTATCATCCAACCAAAATCTCGTCCGTGTTTCGCCAAGGCACATCGTATACAAATTCTGGTCCGGAAAAACCAAAATTACTATCTTCTCAAAAATGGCCCGAAACACGAGTACAAATGATCACTACATTTTTTTATTTTTTATTTTTTTTAATCCCAGATGGTAGTTCATGCGTATTTAGCAAATATGCACATAAAGGGTGTTCATGCGTATTTAGTAAATACGCAAAGCCAAGTGCTCATGCGTATTTGATAAGTTCGAAAAATGCCCGTGCGTACATGCTAAGTTCGTAGAGGAAATACTCATGCGTACTTAACAAGTACGCAGGACAACTTCTCTTGCGTACTTAGTAAGTACGCAGGGAAAAACCCATGCATACTTAGTAAGTACGCAGAAAAGCTGAATTTGCGTACTTATCAAAAAGTAACAGCGTTCTTGACGGATTTTGAGGAAAATGCTCGAAAAGTGACGGATCTGAGAAATTAATGCTTCCAAAAGCTTCGAAAACATCATCTAACAAACCCTCAGCCTTCCAAACACCAAATGAAGTGATAACAAACTCGGATTTAAGGATTTTTGGATGAAAAAGTAGCGAAACTTTTTATTTTTCAGATCTGCTCGAAAACCCTAAAACCCGAAACTGGAACACAAATCAACAAACACCGAGGCTTTGATACCACTTGTAGGTCCTGGGAGCCTCGTCGCGCAGCGGAAATAACACGATATGTTCTTGTGATTTGTGTGGGAACAAAGAAACGAAGCAGATAAACACGAACAAAGATAAAAGACGATGAAACGAAACGTAATCCATAACAAAAAAAGTCATCCCGAATTACAGACTACATACCGAAGGAACACACATCTCTCATCTAAGCTCACGGTCCAGGGGTCGGGAGAGCTCTTCCTGACCCGGACATCTCTCAACCTGTTCCAGAGTTCCACCTACAAATGAAGACAAGTCTTCTATTTATAGGGGCAGGAACACTTCCTGCGTACTTGACAAGTACGCAAGGCAAAAGCCTTGCGTACTTACTAAGTACACAGGACCAAACTGGTGTGCGGGCTAAGTACTCAGGAACACCCTCCTACGTACTAGCCACGTACACCGATACATAGAATTTAATCTATAGTTACAAAACATGCTTCTACAGGTTTGGTAGTAGGTTTGGTTTTCTTCTTGGGGGGTTGTTGATGAGGAGGAGCTGGGTGGGAGGATTTGGCCTTTTTGGGTTGAGAGGATGGAGGTCTAGGAGGGATAGTGGAAGGTTGTTGGATAGAGGAAGTAGGGTATGAGGGAATAGGCTTGGGTTTCTTTTGTTTTCTGTCATCAGCTTGAGTAATTACCCTTTTCTTTGAGCCTGTCTTCCCCAATATTTCTTCCTCTTCTTTCTTTACATTGAAATACAAGTCTTGCAGGTTCATAAAGCTCATTGGACCTAGCCTCTTTCCACTCTCTCCTCTAGCCTTCAGGAAGTTTATCATGGCATTCCTTTCTTCATGGGGCCTTATGTTAAATGCAATGGTCTTTTTGGACTTTTGTTTGGCTTTTTCTTCTTCTTCAGCTCTATTCTTGTTTGCCAATTAACCTTGCTGACCCATGAAAGCTCTATAGATTTCTTTATTTGACAATTTCTTAAGGTAGTCTGCATCCTCACCTTGAGAAATCAGAGCTTCTGTCCACTCCGCTCTCATTTCTTTGGCTAATTCAGTATCAGTTTTCCTGAACTTAGCCTCTTCTCTTTCTTCTACTTCTTTATTGATATGTTCCTGCAGCTGACGAGCTAGAGCTTCATCTTCTTATAATTGTGTAGCTGCAAGAACTTTAACTTTCAAGGTATCCAGTTGCCTAGCAAACAACTGGATTTGTTGTTCCCTGAGGAGAATGACCGTTTTTCTTTCTTCTATCTTTCTAATCTCAGCTATCTCCTCTTCTTCTATTTCTCTTTTTTTCTTCTCTTTTTATCTCTTCTCTTTCTCAATTCTTTCTTCTTCTACTTCTTCTGTCATGATGCCCTTCCCCTTTTCTTTGTTGGATGCCTCTGCTTCTGCTTCATGGATCTCGACAGCAGATGTAAGAGATGCTGTTGGGATCTCAGCTTCAGCTTCCTTGGCAAGCTGAGGAACAGACACAGAGGAAGGGACTGCTTTAATCTCTTCCTTTTCCCATTCAGTCCCATGTATAGCTTTGAAGGCCTCTTTGACATTCTGAGCAGACATTTTTCTTGACTCTACTGCTGCACTAAGTATGATAGTTGGTGAGAAGGGAAGGGATAGATCTGAGTCAGAATCATCCATTGCAAGCCATCCCTCCTTTTCAAGAAAAGCTTTAATAATCTTGATCATTGATTAACTTTCTACGGAGTTGATGTTGCAGATGTGTGTCCTGAGCTCAAAGACCTTATGTAGGAAATCTGGATTGTGGAGCAGGATCTCTTGAATGTTGTTGATTGTGAAAGATGATCCATCACATAAGAAGAACTGAAAGCCACAGGACCCAGTGCTTGACCAGCCTTGCACTTCTAGGCCCCTGACCATTTCATTGTAGAAGAATCTTCTCCATCATAGAACTTGTTCTACTGTTAAAGCACTACTCCTTATCAAGTCAAATCTTGGAGCCAGTCTTTGTTCTGATGTTGTTGAAGACTCTGCAATATGTTTAGGATATGCCACCCTGTTTGCTTCTTCTAGAAACCATTCAAACCAGGGCAGATTATCCTCCATCAAGACATAGAACCTATTGATTGCAAGTTCTGCTGAGAGATTTGTGGAAGTGTTGATTCAACTTGATAAGTACAGTTCAAGAACCTGAAATGTATTCAGTGTATTCCAATTTAGCCCTTCTATTCCACCAAATTCCCGTCCAATCCAGAATCTCTCAGATAGACCATCATACCCCCAAGCTAGAATAGAGTCAAACTCTAGCATATGTGCAGTCAGCGTGAATTGAAGGGCAATGGTCTGTCTTGATATATTTGCAGCAACTGGACGTATTTTGAATGATAAAGGTGTGTCTTCATCTTGACTTTCATTCTCGAACACCTCATCAACAGCTCTGACAACTAACTTCCAATCGTCAGAGATATCTTCCTCTTCATCTACTGAGTCTGGCAAATCATGGATTTGACCAAAAGCAGGTTTGAAGAGAGTACTTTGAAAGGCAACCTGCTCTTGTATCCATTCGTCAAGGCTGTCAGCATCATCTTCAGCAGTAACTATCTCCCCATTTTTTGTTGCATTAGTGCGTAGAGTTTCATCTGTTTGAGTGCCCACTGATACAAGGGAAGAAGTAGTCACTGGAGGGCATTTCAATCATCATCATCATCATCATCTTCATCATCATCATCATCATCATCATCATCATCATCATCATCATCATCATCATCATCTTGTCAAAATCCCAGGCTAAACTCATCCACAAAAATAGCTCTTCCCTAATAAGCAACGCACAAACACATAGAATAATGAATGAATTAAGAATAGATGGTGAACAGACTTATTTTTATAATATCAGTGGAATTCGAATATACAAGACATCAACTTAATTGTTTTGACATCAAACACTACATATATAATATGAAGCTACACAATGAACATATGCAAAGTTCCATTGAAACATGAGCCTATAAAGATCTTTCATATCTAACCCTACGACCCATACTTGTGTATTTTCTAACTTGTCCCATATGTTTATACATATGAAAATAATACTTAATTACTAATAATAAATATAACATATTTTAAGACATCTTAAGTTTATGATTAAAGTTTAATAAGGCATACATGGGGATATGCCATCTAGGGATGGAGCTAACTCTATGCATTACTTATATAACGTTCATTAAAAACATACAAAACAACAAAAACGAACTTGCAATATAACTTTTATGCCAAACAAGTACCTGTCTAATTTCACATGTACTTGTCATCTTGTGAAAAAATTGTAGATTTCCTCATCTGAAACATAATTTAACAATTTCACAGGGAAAAATAAATAATTAAATACAGTTTATTGCCACCTCTACATTTGATCAGGTGCTTTGCTCATCATGATAAAAAATCAAACTTCACATTTTGAATTCTGCTAAGAACAAAATATAAAAGAAAATAAAAACTAGGGTAAAGAATATACCATCTAACTAGATTAATTGTTGTGTAATCTTCAGGTGGTTTCAAACTAACTGAACCATTCAATGATGATATATAAACTGCATCACTTTTAAGCACCCGAATAGACACCGTATACATAAATGGGGTATATTGCAAAAACAAATGAAAAGGCAAAAAAACATATATTCAACTGCTTACTTTTTTTACATAATTGACCACCATTTCATCTGCAATTTTGGTAGCATCATGGTATATAACATTGAAGACTGTCAGAATCACAAATATAAGATGAGATAGTAAATTAGTTATTCTATGAACTATCTGCCATCTTATAAGATATAGGCTTTTTTTATGAGGAGATCAAAATATAATTATTAAAACCAATAGAAAAAAGTATGAAGGGCCAAGCTTTCCAATTCCCAGGATTGCTTTTAAAATAGGCCACCCCTTAATGCCGACTGATCCATCGCCTGTATACAGGCTGCTCTCACTCACAAAGAAAACAAAGATGTAAAGCAAAAGTGTATTTAGATCAATGGTGGATTGTAAACCTTTGGTCCCACAACAGTGGTAAATTGGACATGATTGGTATCTTCCATGTCAACCAACAACTAATTGAAGCAAACTGTGAAACAATAAATAGTATCATAACAGGTTCCTTTTTAGTCAAATAAACTGAACCTCATACTGCATATCAAAATATAAACAAATAAACTTTCATGTTTACTGCTTTGCAAAACTCAACTAGCTTCTGTCTTGGCAAGCTCTTAGTAAGCATGCCAACTGCTTGCTCATGAGTATTTATATACTCAAGACTTATTTCCTTCTACAACACTTTCTCCTTCACAAAGTGGTAATGAACCCTAATGTGTTTCATCCTTGCATGAATGGTTGGGATCTCAGCTAGCTTGATTGAAGACATGTTATCACAAAACAAAGTTACTTCCATCATTCTCTAGATCTTCGTTCAAGTCATTCATATGTAACCTTAGCCACATTGATTCTTGCCTAGCCATAACAATTGTTCGATACTCTGTTTCTGTGGTAGACAATGACATAGTGGGTTATCCTTTGCAACACCAAACCATAACACTACCTCCCAACATAAACACATAACCAGTTATGGATCTTCTTGTATCCAAATGCCTAGTGTAATCTGCATCACCATATCTGCAAGTTCTAGCTTCAAGTGTTACTTGCAGTTAATGTCATATTTCAATGTCATTTTCACATACCTTAGAACTCGTCTCACAACTTCCATGTGTGGCTTTCATAGCTTCTGCATGTACCAACTTAAGACCCCTACAAAAAAGGCTAGATCCGGTCTCGTCAAGTTAAGATAGATCAAACAACCAATTATTTTTCAGTACATGGTGGCATCTTCTAGTTCCTTTCCTTTATCCACACATAGCTTCATGATTGTATCCATGGGAGTACACGAAGACTTTCAATCAAGCAACCAAACTTAACTAGAAAGTTATAACAGTATCGTCTCTGGTGAAGGACTAGTGTCACACCCCGACCGATGGCGGAATCATCGGGGCGGGACATGTAGACTGTTCATAAGCACAAGGTTGACTAAATTGAAATATATTAATTGTCAAATTCCATTACAAACATTCAATCAAAAGCAATTCCAAGAAAAGAAAACATAATTGAAATACATAAGTTCTTTATTTATTTTAACTAAGTCCAAGCCTATATGTAGCACATCTTGATCAATCTCACATATTAGGACCTGAAACATGAATAAAATAAAGTCAACTAAAAAGTTGGTGAGTATAACACAGGTTTGTATATAGATAGCATATACTTGTAAAACAAATCCTTACATAACATGATAAATAAGGCATTTATGGGGAGTAGCTATTGTGTAACCAAGTACAATCAAACCTTTGTAACTAGCATGCAAAATTGTGTTGTCGGTATCAATCACCCCAATCTGGGTGGGTTTGTCAGACTCAATAGATCTATCATTGAAAACCGTCAGCTTGAATAGTTAATGATTGCACATAATCGCATACAAAAGTTAGCACACATAGCACTCAGGCATAAAGCTCAAATTTGTACACATGAATGTAAATAGGATTTGTACTTGTGTTGTTTGTGTAAATGTAAATATGTAATTTGATAGAGTTCATGTTTCACCCCAAAAGTGTAAAGAGTAAAAGGGGCTATGTATACTCACTTGATTCGAAGACGTAGCTAACAAAAGATACTAGATAGTAATAAGGATCCTTGAAACGCACAAGTTAACCTAAAGTGTAATGTATATGGTATTAATAGTGTGCATAAAAGTTTAAGTCTAAAGTTGCATTTGGACTTGTGTAAAAAGTCATTGATTTGTAATTGAAAGTATTGAATAAATTATAAAGTTTGAAAGAATATTTTTAGAATATTTTGATTAAGGTTTGAGTTTGAATAATTAAATAAGCAATGTAAATAATTCTTGTTTATGAAAACATTGTAAGTATTAGTTATAATTGAGTATAATTAATTAATTATTTTTGTTTAAATATAAATTAAATAAATAATCATTTCTTTATTTATTTATTTATAATATATGTAACGTAACCATTAAAATACTTTTTAAGGTTTAACAATAAATGTAAATTAAATTTTATAAACTTTAAATAAATAATTTTCTATTTATTCCAAGATTAAATATTTGTTCTTTCTAAATAGGATTAAATGCAATTTTATAAAAATCAACTATTTTTATTTTGTAATTTAATTAGAATATTTATTGTTTGAAAAACATATAAAATTATAATTCTGTCAAGAATTTAACTCACACACGACCGTGCCTGGGAAGGGCACGATCGTGCTCGAACCACGGGCGCGACCATGCTAGTCAGGGCGCGACCGTGTTGATCAAACAGGATGCATAATTGGATTGTTCTCTAGGCACGATCGTGTCCTGGACTAGGCACGACCGTGTCTAGGGTTTTGAGGCATGACCAAGTCTAGCCAAAGGCATGACTGGGTCTGAGTGTGCGAGGCACGACCGCGCTGGTATTTGGCGCGACCGTGTCTCATGAAGCACGACCGCGCTAGAATACTAGCGTGACCGTGTCTGTCCCAAAACAGAAACGATTTGGCTAATTCTTATATTGTTAATGTTGGAATTCATGGGGCTTTCACCCATTAGATCATCACGAGTCTTTTTGTATAAATTAATTGTATTTAAAACGTGTCTAATGTTCGATTCAATTAAATCACTTTTAACGAAAATGTGGATTCGGGTTCGTGGTGATTTCCATAATGAAAGCCCAAATTAACATGGGACTTTTGATCAATGAACTGAAACGAAAGTGTGGAAGGTTTCAATTACCCGGAAGAACGACGAATTGATAGTGTTCGGTAGAGAGAAATTCCGCTGACTACGGGTTCTGTCTCCGGCGTCCTCTACTGCAATTCCGACTAAACTAGCGTGTCCAGAAGCCTTATAGAGGATCGTTGGTGTGTTGGCTTGGAAGAATTGTAATCAAATTGGTGAATTTGGTGATTTCGTGAGAGAATTTGGTGATTATGAGGTATTTCGATGAAAATAAGTTCATTTGTTGTAATGGTGATGATTAAAGGGCTTAATGGAGTTTGTTAATGACAAAAACGTGTAGAACGGTTATGAAATCGAACGTTCATGTGATTAAAGGTTGTTTTTACGTTTCAACTGCTGAAAGGCGCGACCGTGTCCATTTGAGGCGTGACCGTGTCTAGGCACCGGGCGCGATCGTTCCAAAACTGGTCACGCGACCGTGCCGGCGCGACCGTGCCTATTAGGGTTTCTTGTTAAATTTGCAACATCAGACCTTGTAACTTTAGTCTTTGACATATTTGTATATATAGGTACTTTTGTAGTGTTTTAGTAGGTTACAACCGTGTAAGATTTACGGATTAGCATCGAAATATAGTATTTAATTGATGATACGAATAGAACAAAATAGTGCACTAGAATTGGGTTTGAAATGCATTACATTGAATTTGAAATACGGATACTAAAAATCAGAAATGTTACAACTAGATCATCGGCTCTGTATTCTACTTCTAAGCCAAGAAAGTGGCTTAGTCTTCCAAGATCTTTCATATTAAACTGGGTTCAAAGGTTCTCTTTCAACAAACCAACCATTTATCCATTCTCTTCGGTTATGATTAGATCATCTACATACACAATGATGATCACAACTTTAGTCTCGATCGGCTTAACAAACATACTAGCATCTGCGGACACTATGCTAAAGCCATTATGCTATAAAAACTCACTTATCTTTCCGAACGACGCCCTAGTTGACTACTTTAAACCATATAGGGGTTTCTTTAGTTTATCCATGTATTTGGATGTTCCTTCAAATTCTCTTGGTTGTTCCATGTGAATCACATTGTCCTAGTCACCGTACAGAAAAGCGTTTCAAACATCCATTTGCTAATGGTTCCAAAACTTACATGTTGCAATGGCAAGAAAGATTAGTACTGTGTTACACATTGCCACCGAACTGAAGGTATCATCATAGTCGATTTTGACTTGCTGGGTGTCACACCCAAACTGACGGCGGAAACGTCTGGGCAGGACATGGAGACTGTTCATAAGCACATGGTTGACTAGATTGTAATATGTTTAAACATCACATTTCATTTCAAAGTTCAAACCAAATAAAATCCAACAAAGTACATGAAAATGAAAATACATAACACATTCTTTTATTTAAATAACTAGGTCCACATCTTAAGTGTAGCAAGCTTGTTCAACTCAAACATTCGTACCTGAAACATGATTAAAACAAGGTCAACTAAAAAGTTTGTGAGAATACATAGGTTTTGACTATAAATAGCATCAAAGTGTTGTGTGTATACAATCCATACATATCATGCTTAATAAGGCAAAAATGGAGAGTTACTATTGAGAAACCAAATTGTACAATCAAATATTTGTAACTTGCACGTAAAAACCAATTGTGTTGTCGGTAACAATCATCCTAACTGGGTGGGTTTGTCAGACTCAATAGATCTATCATTGTTAATCGTCGGCTTGTATAGTTAATGATTACACATGTAAAGTGCACAAAAAAGTCGTTAACACACCTAGTACTCAAACATAAGGCTCAAATTGTACAAATGAATGTAAGGTGGGTTTGTAATGTGTAGTTTGCAAAATATTGTATAATTGTAAGTCATGTTCCACTGCAAAATGTAAATAGTGAAAAAGGGGCTATGTAAAAATCACCTGTAATAGTTGTGTAGATAACATGAGCAATAGGTAGCAAAAGTGATCTTTACAAGTCACAAAGTTAACCTATGGTGAAAATGTATGAACTTAAATCAAAGACATGTACAAGGTCTAAATGAAAGTCTAAAGTTCAACGAGATTCAGGTGAATGGATTTGTACAATTATTCTATGCAGGGGGTGTATGTTAGTGTTTATATTTGAATAATACGTAGATTCAAAGTATGAGAATTAAACAAGATAATATTTGACTTAGGGTTGTATTGAATTGGATAAATAAATTAAATAAATAAATTGTTTTTATTTATTTAATTGGAATTTTGTGTCCTTTAAAAGTAGTGTGGAATTACATTCTCTAAAATAAATAATTTAATTAAATAAATAAATTTTATTTATTTATTTATTTATTATTAAAATAGTATGTACTTAAAATAAACTGTAGGAAGTGTAAAATATATATATTTTTTACGTATTCGTAACTATTGTTTTCACGTATGTGTTGCTAACAAGTAACTTTGTCCATAGATAGTAGAGTCAATCAGGTACTAACGAGTAATAACGTGGCATAATTTAGGGTTCCATAGCTTACTCGTGTTTGAACAAGAATACGTCAAACCCTGAGTAGCTTTCATGGATAAGGTGAATAATCAGGCCTTGTGTATGATGTACTTACTCAATCGCAACAATGTAAACGATCAAATTCCGTGTATAATGTAAGCACATAAGTTCCATGTATGATCAAATGTCATGTACAGTGTAAGCAATTTGGTTTCATGTATAATGTGAACAATTTTGTATCATGTATGTTGTAAACAAATAAATTTCACGTAGGTTGTGAACAATTTAATATCAAATAAATTTCCATGTATGACGTAAACAATTTAGCATAATGTATTTTGTAAATGTAAACAATTTAGTATCATGCATTTTGTATACTAGGAAGTTTCAGGTATAATGTGAGTAAGTAGTATCATGTATATTATATAGTGTGAACAATTTGGTATTATGTATTCTGCAAACAACTAAGTTTCATGTATTATGTGACCAATCCATTATAATGTATATTACAAACAAGTTTCGTGATTTATGTGATCGGTGTAACATTATGTATATTGCAACTAAGTTTCAAGTATTATGTGACCGTGTGTAATATGTTCAATCTAGTATCATGTATCAAAACAACAAGTTTCAGGTATCATGTGATTAACCTACTATCATGCGTATTGTAAACAAAAGTTTTATGTATCATGTGATCGTGTATGATGTGCTCAATCATGTATCAATCTAACAAGTTTCATGTATCATGAGAGTGTTCGTTTGTAAGTTATTGGATCTCATGAGTAAAGTAAACTATCGAATTTTGCAGGTAGTCGAGTATTGCAGACAAGCGTGTTGTTTGACGTTCATGTATAACGTGGATAGTTGGATTTTAATTTGTAAATCTTGCTGAGGTTTATATGGATGACTAATGCCTACGAGAAATGTTTCAGTTCATTGTAGTGTCTAGTAAAATCATACATTTCTGGATGTGTAAGATAACGAGAAGGTTGTGTAGATATTTAGAGCAGTATGCTTACGAATAACTGATTTGCGCTCTTTGTTTGTAAATAAATAAGTAGTTGTAGTTTATTCTTGTTTGTAAAATGATGAAAAGAAGTTGAATAATTAACTACATAAATAATTAAATGAAAAACCTTTTTATTTTATTTCAAATTATAAGAAGACTATTTTTAAGAGAAAATAATGGCTAAATTATTTAATAACTGAGCCAAGGTTTAATAATAATTAATTTAACGAGAAAAGTCGTAATTTAATTATTAATTAAAAATAATGCTTTTATAAAACAAGTTGTATTAAATTTTTCTTACAAGGTGAAAATGTTTATAGAAGTTTATATTTCAGATACTATCTAAAAGTTTGATAAACGTTTTGTTTGAACAAAATAACGATGTTGTTTAATTTAAATAATAAAATGATTAGTTACAAAGAAGGCTTAGGTACGTGTACTAAGTTGTAATAAACGAAACGATAATGTTTAGATTGTACTCATTTGATAATATAATCAAATGGATACTTTGACAAATCAAAGTGATTCAAATTCCTATACTTTCAAGAAGACATGCTTTAGCCTATTAGTGAACACTCACTTTGGGAATTCCCAGGAAAGCATACGGATCCTTCGGTTGATTTGGATTTATATGAACTGCTTTCCTAGACAGAAGACCCAAAGTACAGGCATTCACCCTTTCGGATTGCGCATGTTCTTTACTAATTTTCAGAACTCAAGACTTTGACGGGATTTAAAAATCTTAATAGGCTTTAGGCCTAAGAGTTTAACTTTTTGTTCACAAATGATGATGGTGACATGTGTGTGAGATTTAAGGGTGCATGAAGAATTATGTATGTATAAAAGTGTGTTAAAACTTAGGATAGCACTTAATGAATCAAATATGTAGCATATACATAGCAATGAATATAAGCACAAGAGTTATCAAGTAGTGTGATACATAGACTATTAGGTAAAACTAACAATTTTATTAAAATTTAAATCCTTTTATATTGATAAGGAGGTTTTCAAAATCATTTAAATCGTACCATAATAGTTCTCGATTAAAATTTGTTTATTTTTGCACAAGTTACTTTCAAATGGTATTGAGTTTATAAAATAACTTTCATAAAATATTTTGAGTGTTAAAAGCATGTTTTAAAAATGTTTGTAGTTGACTGGGTTCTAACTCGGGTTGATCCAGTGGGAGGACAAAGACCTAGCCACTGAACCAGAGGTCCAACCTTGTTAAAATAGAGATTTTCAAATTTGATAAACATGCCTGAGGCAGGGACCGGGTCTGTTGCGGGTTAAAACCAAAAAGACCGCTGGTGGTGGGTTTCGAACCCACGCCACCTAGTTCGAAGCCGAGTGCATCAACCGGCTGAACTAGGTGGTTCGCTAGTAGATCATGCAAACTAGAAGTTTATATGCTCGAATTCAAATGAACAAGAAATCCAATTTTGGTTAAATGCAGGTCCGATGCAAATGTCATGAACAATCGGCATCGATTCCTTCTGTCATTAGCAATTGACAGAGGGCTTTTGATCGCAACTGATTTGGTTACGAGACGAGTACGAATGGCAAGAAACTAGGGTTCGATGATCTTCGATCTGGATTGACGTGTAACGCGGATAGATTGAGTGCTCAGAGAGTTTGTAATGGTGCTTGCGAAGGTGTGAGGATGGATTAATTGGGTTGATTTCGATTTACAGACTTAATTTGGTTCGAGGTTGAGAGGGACGAGTGCCAGTTGTGTTTACGCGTCAATTGTTCAATTGAGAATTAATTGGTTCATGGTTTAGGACTGTATACACGCGACAACAATCACGGCGTGATTTGCAGGTCTTAAACGTGTTCAGTTTCATGATTTGGAACCGAATTGATTTGGTTTTGACTTGGAGAAGTCAAACTGTTTAGATTTTGAATTTGGCCGCACGAATCGTTGAATTAAGTTGTAAATTTAGTCTGCATATGGTCGATGTTTGACTTGGTATATATGGAAAGTTTATAACAGCTGACATTGATTATTTCCACCCTTGAATTGCAAGGATTTGGGACTGTTTTGACTTTTAAAGTCAAAATCGATCAAATTGGGATGAATGGGGTCAAATTGAGATTAAAGGGGTTCAATTTCAAAAGGAAAGGGTTCAAATTGAGGGTGGGATGGATTAACTTGAGAGTTCAAGGGTTTAAAACAAGTTTATTAACATTGTAAATATATATGTATATATATATATAGATATCTATAACTTGATTATAAAACTTTATAAAACTATTTATATTATAAATTTTATGATGATTTTTTTAAATGATGGATATATATATATATATATATATATATATATATATATATATAAATAGGGGCATGTTCAATTAAGAACCATAATTTTGGCGAGAACTAAAAAAATCATGTATTTCTACACAAATATAAGGATGCATATATGCATTTGTTTATATATAAAGTAAGGATGCATGTATGCATTTGTGTAAGAATGCATGGTTCTTTTGGTTCTCGCCAAAATGATTGTTCTCAATTAAACACGTCCATATATATATATATATATATATATATATATATATATATATATATATATATTTGTTTAAAGCTAAACCAATGTTTATCATGTGGTTTAATAAATTTCAAAGGTATAGATGTATTTGCATACCTACTTTTTTAAAAGACATATATACGTATATATAACTCTATGAATATATATATACATGTGTTGTACATATAAACAGAAAAATTATATGTAAACGCATAGTTTAAACTTCGAGTTGAAATAATAATTAATGTGACTCATTGAGTGAGCAAGTACGGTATTCAAACGAAGTGTCATTTAAAATTGAATAAATAGATAAGTTAAAATAGTATTGGAAAATCATGGATGTTACACTGGGAGAAACCACGAGCTAGTAGCCTCGCTTTAAAATAATCAATTGTCCCATATGCTTTCCTTTTGAGTTTAAACACCCATTTTTTTATAACAGACTTCACAACCGTCGGTTTCTAGAAATGCCCCCACTTTTCAAGTCCATTCAGACTACATGGCTCAAATCCATTTCATTCTTCTAGTAGCTTCTTCATAGGTCCTTGGTTCAATTAGTCCGTCTTCAACTCTTGCAATATTAGCAGCATTCTTTGGATTCAGGCTTCTTTCACGAGTAAACTTTCTCAACTCAGATGTTCTGCATTTGTTCTCTGATCTGGCTGTTGGTGTGTTCCTGTTCGCCATGGGCTTCGATTATGAGTTTCTTGCATATCAACTTCTTGCGCTGGACTTTCTTCATCATTGAAGTTTAGGACTATTTTAGAGGTTTCAAGTTCCTCTATAAATTCATTGGTGTCTATAAGGACTTTCTTTTCACTTAACCACCATAAGGAGTTTTCGTCAAAGACAACATGCCTCGACACATAACACTTCCTAGCTGCCGGGTCACAGCAGTGCCACCCCTTTCTCTCTTAGTCGTACCACACGAATATACACTGTATTACCTTTTTCTTTGGTTGTATGGATCATTTATTTAGAGCCTTCGGAGAAGGTTCCTTCTATTGCAAGAAGGACGATGCACGAATGTCAACTGCTATTGAGACGTATTGTCATACCCCCAATTTCAACTAACGGAGTTTTACCGTTTGGGAAATGACAAACTAGGATCTCAGTCATTAGTTACATTGAACGACTCTATATGGGACTCAAATGAAAATATCATAACATTCAGAGTAAATGCAGAAGCGAATAAAGAAAGTAAATGCGCAAAACAAACGCGCCCAAAAAGTCTAGTCCAAACATAAATGAAACAGTCCAAATGTAATATTAAATCATAAATCAAAAGTAGGACTCCATGCATGTCCTAGATGTGCACCTGTGCCTTATCTTAGCGACCTGAGAAAACATGTAACAAAGATGTCAACACGAGGTTGGTGAGTTCACAGGTTTCAATATATAAATAAACGTTTATCAGATTATTGTACATTCAATATGTAACTATAGGTAGCTAACCTACGTTTCGTGTTTAATTAAAGCGCATGCAACCGAAGCTGACTGTTTGTTTAATTTCCTCCTGCCAGGTCTATCAACTTTGGCGATGTGAGTAGGCTAACATTTCACACGTTCGACCACAAATCGAGTTAGCGCGACTAACGCAGGTGGGATTTGTCAAACCCAGTAGTACTACTAAACATTAACTTGCTAAGATGCATATTAACGGTTCGATGTGTGTTGGGGACTTTCAATGATAGTGTGTTACGCTTAGCTTTAACATTGATAACATATGAATTATAATAATCTCAAAAATAGTTGTGACATGCTTTCTCCCCCAAGTTAAAACAGTAAAAAGGGGCCGTGAAAACATACCTGATTTGCGTAGGAAGTAATCACACAAGTATGAGATTGAAATCTCAAGCGTTAGCCCGACACGGCTCACGAATGCCCTAGAATTACAACATAATTATTAGGGATAGAATGGGAATTGTGATTACGACACGGAATGAGGAACGTCCTAAAAGAAACGCTCTATTGACCATGAGTAGACGAACGTGCCCAAGAGAAAGGATTCTTAAATTAATCAATTAAGAAAAACTACGATTTACGACGAGTGACAAATAATAAAATATAATAAATATATCCGAGCGTTATCGCCATTAAATAATGGCCTAAGAAAATAATATATAATATATATTATTTTTAGATTTAACAAAGAATTACAATAAATAATTGCGCGACAACATAATAAATCTATTATTATATTCGGGGATAACAACGAGTGTAAATAATATAAATAATAGCATTATTTATTATTTTAAAACGTTACACGAAGTTTATAACTGAAACGATATTAAAATAAATCATTTTTAATTGAGATAACGGTTTGAAAATATTATATTATATTTTTAAATAAAATTTAATTAAAAATACGAGACACGAGGCTAAACCCGAGTTTACGGGAGGTTTTCCGGTTTAAACACCTTAATATATAAATATAATAACATTGGGATTTGTTTACATATAAAAATGATGGCTAGAAAATAATTTAAAAACAAAACTGTGTGGAGAGACTCGAACTCGGGTCTCTCCCACACAAGCACACTGACTTAACCAGTCCCATACGCTAGGGTTATCGCAACAAGACCCGGACCCGAAAGGTTTTAATCAGAAGTCCCAGTGAGCTCTCCCCCCCCATACGCGATCGAATCCAGCCACAAACCATCAAACCCGGTCGCGATTGGCCAAAGTAGCAAAGGGGTTTTGTAAAACAGGTCATGTCGATTATGGGGTGGAGTTTAATTTGAAAATCATCAAATTTAAGATTGATTAATTACATAAATTAGAACCGAAACTCCTAGGTTAAGAACACTAAATCAAATTGATAAAATCTGATGTTAATAGACAATGGAATCATGGCGCTTTCGCTAAACAGAAGATTCCGAAACTGACCTTGAGTTTTAATTTGATTGAGATCGTATTTAACATCAAAAGCACCAAATTTATTTTGAACGAACCCTAGTTAAAGATCGTGAACAATTTGATGTTAACTGATAAAATTAATATAGAGCTTTCAACGAATGCATGATTGCGAAACTGGTGATATGATTTAATTTGATTATGATCAAGTCAAGAATAGCGATCGATTAAACCATAAACGCATGAACCCTAGATTCGGGTTCATCCTCAAATCGCTGTTATATGCATTAATTATCATAGGGCTTTCAATCTAGGAATAAAAACGAAGGTGAGGATGCGATTAATTACCAGAATTGAGTTCGAATTGGCGGTGTTCGATCAAAACCGACTCCGACTATAACCGACTCGACTTCCGGTGACCGCGACTGCATCTCCAATCAAATTAGCGCGTGCAGGAGCTTCAGTGGGGCTCGTCTATCGAGTGCAGAGGCTCAATGCGTGAAATGGGTATACGAATTTGATGAATTAGGTGGTATATGGCAAGGATGTCGACGGTTATGAGATTAATACCCATAACTGGGATTAATTAGCGTATAAGGGAGATGTTAATGCTCAATGATGGTCGATTAATGACGTGAATGTGCAAAACGGTTACGAAATCAAACAGAAATCGATTAAGAGATTTGGATTTTGATCAATGTCACGATTTTGATTTTTGGAAGTCAACAAGGACAAAAACCCACTTGATTTTGACTTTCAAGAGTCAAGCGATTGATTTTTTGTTAAATGCACAATCAGTCCCTACAGTTTAAGATTAATTCTTGATAGATGTAGCCCCCGGGGTTTAAGAATTTGTTAACTGGGTTAGGATTTAACAGAATATTTAACGGAGTTAACTTAGAATTTTGTGTAAGTTCATAGAGAAGCAAACTTAATAAGTTTTTGGTACCATACAAGTAATGTCTCCATATCTTAAGCGCGACAACTACGACTCCCAACTCTAGGTCATGAGTGGTGTAGTTTTTCTCGTGAATATTTAGTTGACGTGAAGCATATGCGATCACCTTTTCTTGTTGCATTAACACACAACCCATACCCTTAATTGATGCGTCGCAATACACCACAAATCATTTGTTCCTTCCGGAAGAGCTAGATAGGGTGCACTGCAAAGGTTCTACTTAAGGAGTTGAAATGCTGACTTGTGACACCCGACATTTCAGGTCAATATCCGTACACATTATGAACAAGTTTACAATACAATAAACGAGTTTACATTATAATTATTTTTGTGATTTACGTAATTTCACAAACAAGGACATTAAGGTCCATCAAAAACCGTACATGGTCTCACTTCATATTTGGTAATTCTAGGAGTTACCGGATCACGTGTTATATACACCGACAAATTCGAACACTAGTGGTTAATTTAAATAACCAGAGAAATATATATTTTATTTCCACAAACTTTGCGTAGAACAATAAATTATTTTCAGAATAAATTTATAATACCGTGGAGGATCTAAACCGGATTTATTTACCCTTTTAAAACTATAATTGATATTAATACCTAAATCTAATTGTTTTATTATTATAACCCAACCTACTCTTTGACTTCTCGGCCGGAAGCCAGAGAAAACCCACACCCCCTCCCTTCACTCGTCCCATACCTTTTCAGTCTCAACATCACGACTCCTCTTCATATTTCTCATTTTCATACGGCAAACATTCCAATTCTCTTCAATTCGAAGTCCAGTTTCAAGGCAAAATCCTACCACAAACCAGTATTTTAAGAAGAATTTCAAGTGTTTCTGCAAAAGAGTCGAGATCATCTCTGTTTTATTTCATCATCTTCATCTCGGTTGTAAGGTAAAAACTCGACATTTTCACATTAGTTTCTTTAAAACCGTAGCTAAACTTACTTCTTATTTAAACGCAAGAAAGATAACAAGAAGAGTGTGTCGAATTCAAGTTTAAAACATAAAAATATGCAGGACTGATTCTGTCAAACAGAAGTCCAGTAATCGAAACTAGGAGTTTCGATACCAGTTAACTCAATCGAAACTAGGAGTTTCGATACCTGTTGATCCATCAAAACTAGGAGTTTTGATCGAAACTAGGTAGTTTCGATACCTTTTCTCAATCGAAACTAGGTTGTTTCGACTCCTGACCACTCCATCGAAACTAAGTAGTTTCGACACACATATACTCCATCGAAACTAATTAGTTTCGACACACATATGCCCAATCGAAACTAAGAAATTTCGACACATGTACAACAGTCCCAGTTGGGCAGTAACTCAAAACTATTTTACAACAAAACATGTGTTGGAAAACTAAAACGATATTTAAACAAACACAATCAGATTTACAAGGTCGGTGAACAATTTACAATTAAGACGTTGGTCTTAACAACAATTTACCCTTGGTATCTAGGGTACAAATAGTCAAGGTTGACTACAACAAGTATTATCACAAGTATATACACAAACTCAAGGTGAGTTTCACGGCCCCTTTCTTTTTACTGTTTTCTAATATTTGGGGGAAGAACATACTTCAACTATTTTATGGGATAACAAGAGAATAAGACACGACTTTATGTTTACATGGGATGAGAACAACACATTGGAGGCCGCTAAAGTCCCCTGGAACAACATAGTAACCATTAACTGTAGCCTAGGGTCCTATGAATAGTACTATGGAGAGTGACGTCTCCCGGCCATGGTTAGTCGCGCTAACCACAATCTGGAGGATTTATGGCCGCATAGAATCTGATAACGCTTAATAGTGGCTCACACATGTCATGGTTTGGTTACGCCTCATGTATGAACATATTATTTGTATTCCTAGCTAGTTTACAAATGGGTCAACAATTTTTATTCTGTTTATCACATACAACTGAAACGATTTATGAACAACTGAGTTTTACCAAGAACTATTTGATTAAACCTGTGAACTCACCAACCTCGTGTTGACGATTTTAAGTATGTTTTTCAGGTAGCTGAACGTGATTTCATGGTTAGCAATGTAGATTACATGCATGCACGATGGATACTACTCAAGGAGGATTTCCCTTGTATAACTCATTGAATTGAGTCATATTTGTGAAATCTTAATGTTTTGTAAACTCATTTTACATTTTGTAATGTAAAACTTTAAACTCATTTATGTATCCATTTATCATGTATGTGTTTGCGGTAATCATATGCTTTGGAAACCAGTGAACGTCGCGCCTCGCGTTTCCGCCTTGGCGGGGTGTGACAGAACTTGGTATCAGAGCCATTGATTATAGCGAATTAGGAATCTAAATTGGAACCTATTCTATTATCTAAATGACTCACTAAAACGTTTTCATTGCATAAGCATTGTATAACCAGTCATTTTGTCATATGGATATTGTAGTCATAAGCATGTCGTCACATTCACATTCTGATCCCGTCTCTGACACTGAATCAAACGAGGAACGTTCTGCCTCACATCCCAAAAATCGAGTACAAACCCGTAGCTCCACACCACCTAAAGTCGCCTTGGGAAAACCGCCTATCGTCTACCGAAAGAAAAGCGGAGGACCAGTTAAGGTGCAAAGTGCTAAGAAGAAGTTTCGACTTCCACACAAAAGGAACCTGGCAGCCCGTGACCCGAAAGACTTACAGACTGGTGAAGAACCACCTAGGCAAAGACCCTACTACCACCCGACTATGGGAACTATCCGTTGGATGCCCCGTACTCTGGCACGTTGGAGGGAGATGGAGAGCATCCCATCTACCTTTGAGATTGGAGAGTCTTCTAACTCCCCAACACCCCTACCTCACACTGGGGAAGTCATGGAGCTCACAGTGCCTACACTAGTAGCACGCGTTCGTACGCATGAGGAGCGTCTTGATGATCTCCTAGATGACATCCGGGCACAGGGGGATGCAGCCACGCGACTTCGTCAAGGACTCGGATCTCGAGTTCAGACTCTAGATGACCGCACCCGAAACATACATGATGCCACTAACTATCTAGAGTTGAGAACTGACATGGACTGGCAGTTCACAGTTACGGTCCGAGACATTGTGGAGGCGCTAGAAGAAAGGACGTTGGCTGCAGAATTTGTGGCTAGAGCAAGCTTTGTTATGGCAGGACTTGCCATGATGATTGGATTGTACTCTCACTTCTTCTTCTAAACCTAATATGGGCGGGTTGTGCTCATAGTACATTATGTAGTTTAAAACTTTAGTACTGATGAGGTCATGAGAACCCATCACTTTTGTATCCGTTTCTTTTGGAAACAATGTACTATGAATGTTTTAACTATGTATATAAGGGTTTATGTTTTGATGTTGTCGTATCCTTATGCCATGTGCTATCATTATTGTCATATAATGTTATTTCTTTTTAATTGATGTGTTAGAAAGAACGTCATGGCACCAAAGCGTAGCACACCCCGTAACACTACTGGAGACAACAATGAGACGATTTCTCCAAATGTAGAACAACTCATAGCACAGCGAGTAGCTGCTGCCATGCAACAGTATGAGGCAAACCGAAATAGTGGAGGAGGAAACGGCAGTGGTACCGGCGGAGGAGGTGCAGGAGGTAGCGGTACAGCTGGAGGTTCCAGAGGTAATAGAATAAATAAGTCGTAACACCTAGTCATGATCCGAATTAATGACGTTATGACTTGTAATTCTACAGATGCTCCAATTAGGAAGTGCTCCTACAAGACCTTTCTATCTTGCAAACCCCGTAACTTCAATGGCACCGAGGGTGCAGTTGGACTAATGAGATGGATAGAGAAGATGGAATCGGTGATTGATATTAGTGAATGCACCGCTGACTGCATGGTGAAGTATTCTACATGCTCACTCACTGATAAAGCTTTAACTTGGTGGAATTCACAAGTAAAGACTTTGGGAAGGCAGACAGCATATGAGTTGTCATGGGAAGACCTGAAGGCCATGATGATCGAGGAATATTGTCCTCGAAATGAGTTGCAAAAGATCGAATCTGAAATGTGGAACTTGCAAATGACAGGAGATGATGTTGCTGGCTACACTGACCGATTCAATGAGTTAGCAATCTTGGTTCCACACATAGTTACCCCGGAATACAAGAAGGTTGAAAGACATTTGTGGGGTCTCGCACCTCAAATCCGAAGTCTGGTGACTTCATCGAACCCTATGGATGCCAAGAGCGCCATAACTTTAGCTTTCAAGCTAAGGGATAATGCTGTACGTGATGGTTTGTTTGAGAAGAAGGAGACCGAAGGAGGGAAATCTGGAGAAAAGAGGAAATGGTTTGGAAAACCAATTAATCAAAACAAGAATCAAATTTACAAGAGACCTGAAACTATGAAAGCCTTTGTCGCCAACACTGTGGAACAAAAAGGATACCTTGGAGCACGACCAAGGTGTGACAATTGTGGATATCATCACAGTGGGAAGTGTACCCAATGTGGAAAATGTAAAAAGTATGGACATCTAGCCCATGACTGTAGGAGCAATGCGAACCCTAACAAGATAAATCAAGTAGCAGGAAAAGTCAACCCAGGAACAGAAAGGATGAATCAAGGATGCTTTGAGTGTGGAGATCCAAAGCACTTCAGAAAAGACTGTCCAAAGTTGAAGAACCGAAACGACAATCACGCCCGTGGAAGAGCATTTGTGATGGGGGCTGGTGACGCACGACAAGATCCAAACATTGTCACTGGTACGTTCCCGATAAATAATCACTATGCCTCTATACTTTTCGATACGGGTGCTGATTTGAGTTTTGTGTCAAATGACTTTAAGTCCCTACTCGGTATTAAGCCCAGTAAACTAGACCAAAAGTATACAATTGAATTAGCGAACGGAAAATTAATTAATACCGAAGAAGTCATTCAGGGTTGTACCTTATGTCTTAAAAACCACACATTTAGTATAGATCTGTTACCCGTTGATTTAGGAAGCTTTGACGTTGTTATTGGCATGAATTGGTTGTCAAAGAATCATGCCGAGATTGTTTGTTTTGAGAAGATTGTCCAAATCCCACTCTCAAACGGAGAAGTTCTTTCGATTCAAGGTGAGAAGAGTGGAGTAACATTAAGGATGATAAACTGCATGAAAGCTCGTAAGTATCTACGTAAAGGCTATTGCGTATTCCTGGCTCACGTCGTCGAAAAGAAACCCAAGGAACATCGACTTGAAGATATTCCAATCGTTAGGGATTACCCCGAAGTTTTTCCTAAAGACTTACCTGGATTACCACCACCGAGGCAAGTCGAATTCCGAATCGATTTGGTACCAGGATCCGCACCGATTGCGCGATCGCCGTATCGATTAGCACCTTCTGAAATGCAAGAATTATCAAATCAACTACAAGAGTTGCTTGATAAAGGTTTCATAAGACCGAGTTTCTCACCTTGGGGAGCTCCGGTCTTATTCGTAAAGAAAAAGGATGGAACCTTTAGGATGTGTATAGATTACCGAGAATTAAACAAGCTTACAATCAAAAACCGATACCTACTTCCTCGAATAGATGATTTGTTCGATCAACTACAAGGTTCTAGCTTCTACTCTAAGATCGATCTACGGTCAGGGTATCATCAACTAAGAATCCAAGAAGAAGATGTACCAAAGACAGCATTTAGGACTCGTTATGGTGACTACGAATTCCTAGTTATGCCATTTGGTTTGACAAACGCACCAGCTGTTTTCATGGATCTCATGAACCGCGTGTGCAAACCATACTTGGATAAATTCGTGATTGTGTTTATCGATGACATATTAATATATTCACGAACCAAGGAGGATCATGAACATCATCTTAAATTAATCTTAGAACTACTCAGAAACGAGAAACTTTACGCTAAATTCTCTAAGTGTGAGTTTTGGATCCAAGAAGTGCATTTTCTTGGACATGTCATCAACAAGGAAGGAATTCACGTTGATCCATCTAAAATTGAAGCGATAAAAAACTGGGAAGCACCAAAGACTCCGACAGAAGTACGTCAATTTTTAGGTTTGGTCGGCTATTACAGACGATTCATCGAGAATTTTTCAAAAATAGCCCTGCCTTTAACCAAATTAACCCAGAAAGAAAAGAAGTATGATTGGAATGACAAGCAAGAGTCAGCTTTTCAATTACTAAAGCAGAAGCTGTGTAGTGCACCAATCTTATCCCTTCCGGAGGGAATCGACAATTTTGTTGTGTACTGCGATGCATCACACCAAGGACTTGGTTGTGTGTTAATGCAAAGAGACAAAGTCATCGCATATGCCTCACGACAACTAAAAGTGCACGAAAAGAATTATACGACCCACGACTTGGAATTGGGTGCAGTTGTGTTTGCGCTCAAAATTTGGAGACATTACCTTTACGGTACAAGATGTACTATCTTTACTGATCACAAGAGTCTCCAACATATCTTTGATCAAAAGGAACTTAACATGAGACAACGTCGTTGGGTAGAACTACTAAACGATTATGATTGTGATATCAAGTACCATCCCGGGAAAGCCAATGTCGTAGCGGACGCTTTAAGTCGCAAAGAACGAGTTAAAACTCTTTGTGTTCGTGCCTTAGGATTGACAATTCATACGAATCTTACTACTCAAATTCGGATGGCACAACATGAGGCAATCAAAGAAGAAAACATTCAGAATGAAGCTTTACGAGGAATGATAAAGCAATTGGAGCCAAAGTCAGATGACACTTTATACTTCATGAATAGAATTTGGGTTACACGTTTTGGTAACTTACGGGAGTTAGTTATGGACGAAGCCCACAAGTCTAGGTACTCCATTCACCCAGGTTCAGATAAAATGTATAAGGATCTAAAAGAATTATATTGGTGGCCAAATATGAAAGGAGATATTGCCACATATGTTAGTAAGTGCTTAACATGTTCAAAAGTAAAAGCCGAACATCAGAAACCGTCTGGTTTGTTACAACAACCTGAAATTCCCCAATGGAAATGGGAACAAATTTCTATGGATTTTATCACAAAATTACCCAAGACATCCAGTGGTTATGATACCATATGGGTAATTGTCGATCGATTGACAAAATCAGCTCATTTCCTACCTATCAAAGAGACGGATAAAACCAAGAAACTTGCAAAGCTTTATATCAAGGAAATTGTGGCTAGGCATGGAGTGCCAATTTCTATTATCTCGGATAGAGATAGCAGATTCGTGTCTAGAATCTGGAAATCATTACAAGAAGCCATGGGCACACGTCTTGACATGAGCACGGCATATCACCCACAAACAGATGGTCAAAGTGAACGGACTATCCAGACACTAGAAGATATGCTCCGTGCATGTGTAATTGATTTCGGAGGAAATTGGGATACTCATTTACCATTAGCTGAGTTTTCCTACAATAACAGTTACCATACGAGCATTAAGGCAGCTCCGTTTGAAGCTTTATATGGTCGTAAATGCCGCTCACCGTTATGTTGGGCGGAAGTTGGTGAAAAACATTTGACAGGCCCTGAGATTGTCCAGGAAACCACTGATAAGATTTTCAAAATTAAGGACCGTTTGAAAGCGGCCCGAGATAGACAAAAGAGCTATGCTGACAACAGACGAAAACCATTAGAATTTCAAATTGGCGACCGAGTAATGTTAAAAGTCTCACCATGGAAAGGCGTTGCAAGGTTTGGTAACCGTGGTAAGCTCAACCCTAGATACGTTGGTCCGTTCGAAATACTGGCTAGGGTTGGCCCTGTAGCTTACAAACTCAAGCTACCACAAGAACTAAACAATGTACATGATACGTTTCATGTATCAAATCTCAAGAAGTGTTTATCAGACGAGACACTAATTATACTGCCTGACGAGATTCACATTGACGATAAACTTCATTTCATCGAGGAACCGAATGAGATTTCAGATTGGAAGGTTCAAAAGCTGAGACGTAGTCGGATCAAACTGATTAAAGTACGTTGGAACTCAAAGCGTGGTCCTGAGTATACATGGGAACGAGAGGACCAAATGAAAACAAAATACCCATCCTTGTTCGAGGATGCACCAGTTCAAGAGGACACGAATTGAATTTCGGGACGAAATTCTTTTAACAAGGGGAGAATGTGACACCCGACATTTCAGGTCAATATCCGTACACATTATGAACAAGTTTACATTACAATAAACGAGTTTACATTATAATTATTTTTGTGATTTACGTAATTTCACAAACAAGGACATTAAGGTCCATCAAAAACCGTACATGGTCTCACTTCATATTTGGTAATTCTAGGAGTTACCGGATCACGTGTTATATACACCGACAAATTCGAACACTAGTGGTTAATTTAAATAACCAGAGAAATATATATTTTATTTCCACAAACTTTGCGTAGAACAATAAATTATTTTCAGAATAAATTTATAATACCGTGGAGGATCTAAACCGGATTTATTTACCCCTTTAAAACTATAATTGATATTAATACCTAAATCTAATTGTTTTATTATTATAACCCAACCTACTCTTTGACTTCTCGGCCGGAAGCCAGAGAAAACCCACACCCCCACCCTTCACTCGTCCCATACCTTTTCAGTCTCAACATCACGACTCCTCTTCATATTTCTCATTTTCATACGGCAAACATTCCAATTCTCTTCAATTCGAAGTCTAGTTTCAAGGCAAAATCCTACCACAAACCAGTATTTTAAGAAGAATTTCAAGTGTTTCTGCAAAAGAGTCGAGATCATCTCTGTTTTATTTCATCATCTTCATCTCGGTTTTAATGTAAAAACTCGACATTTTCACATTAGTTTCTTTAAAACCGTAGCTAAACTTACATCTTATTTAAACGCAAGAAAGATAACAAGAAGAGTGTGTCGAATTCAAGTTTAAAACATAAAAATATGCAGGACTGATTCTGTCAAACAGAAGTCCAGTAATCGAAACTAGGAGTTTCGATACCAGTTAACTCAATCGAAACTAGGAGTTTCGATACCTGTTGATCCATCGAAACTAGGAGTTTTGATCGAAACTAGGTAGTTTCGATAGCAAATACTCAATCGAAACTAGGTAGTTTCGATACCTTTTCTCAATCGAAACTTGGTTGTTTCGACTCCTGACCACTCCATCGAAACTAAGTAGTTTCGACACACATATACTCCATCGAAACTAAGTAGTTTCGACACACATATGCCCAATCGAAACTAAGAAGTTTCGACACCTGTACAACAGTCCCAGTTGGGCAGTAACTCAAAACTATTTTACAACAAAACATGTGTTGGAAAACTAAAACGATATTTAAACAAACACAATCAGATTTACAAGGTCGGTGAACAATTTACAATTAAGACGTTGGTCTTAACAACAATTTACCCTTGGTATCTAGGGTATAAATAGTCAAGGTTGACTACAACAAGTATTATCACAAGTATATACACAAACTCAAGGTGAGTTTCACGGCCCCTTTCTTTTTACTGTTTTCTAATATTTGGGGGAAGAACATACTTCAACTATTTTATGGGATAAAAAGAGAATAAGACACGACTTTATGTTTACATGGGATGAGAACAACACATTGGAGGCCGCTAAAGTCCCCTGGAACAACATAGTAACCATTAACTGTAGCCTAGGGTCCTATGAATAGTACTATGGAGAGTGACGTCTCCCGGTCATGGTTAGTCGCGCTAACCACAATCTGGAGGATTTATGGCCGCATAGAATCTGATAACGCTTAATAGGGGCTCACACATGTCATGGTTTGGTTACGCCTCATGTATGAACATATTATTTGTATTCCTATCTAGTTTACAAATGGGTCAACAATTCTTATTCTGTTTATCACATACAACTGAAACGATTTATGAACAACTGAGTTTTACCAAGAACTATTTGATTAAACCTGTGAACTCACCAACCTCGTGTTGACGATTTTAAGTATGTTTTTCAGGTAACTGAACGTGATTTAAAGGTTAGCAATGTAGATTACATGCATGCACGATGGATACTACTCAAGGAGGATTTCCCTTGTATAACTCATTGAATTGAGTCATATTTGTGAAATCTTAATGTTTTGTAAACTCATTTTACATTTTGTAATGTAAAACTTTAAACTCATTTATGTATCCATTTATCATGTATGTGTTTGCGGTAATCATATGCTTTGGAAACCAGTGAACGTCGCGCCTCGCGTTTCCGCCTTGGCGGGGTGTGACATGACTCCTGGTTGTTGCCCCAGTTATAGGCTTTACCCTTCTGAGTTAAGGCAGTGAGAGGTTGTGCAATCTTAGAAAATCCTTCGATGAATCGACGATAATAACCAACCAATCCTAGAAATTGTCGCACCTCGGTCGGAGTCGTCGGTGATGTCCAATTCTTGATGGCTTCAATCTTTGATGGATCGACATGTATTCCCTTCTCATTAACCACATGTCCTAAAAATTGAACATCCCGAATCCAGAATTCGCACTTGGTATACTTAGCATACAACTGCTCCTGCTTTAGTAATTCCAGAATTAAACAGAGATGTTCCTCATGTTCCTTCTTGTTCTTGGAATAAATGAGGATGTCATCGATGAAAATGATAACAAATTGATCAAGGTATGGCTTACACACACGGTTCATGAGGTCCATGAACACCGCGGGTGCGTTGGTTAATCCGAAAGGCAAGACCATAAACTCATAGTGGCCGTCCTTGTCCTGAAAGCAGTCTTGGAGATGTCTTCATCTCGGACTCTCAATTGGTGGTAACCAGATCTAAGATCTATCTTGGAATAGAATCTTGATCCTTGGAGTTGATCAAGGAGATCATCTATGCGAGGCAGAGGATAACGATTCTTAATTGTCACTTTATTCAGTTCACGGTAGTCAATACACATGCGGAAGGTCCCGTCCTTCTTCTTGCAAACAGGACTGGAGCTCCCCATGGTGATGAGCTAGGTCGGATGAAACCTTTATCTAACAATTCTTGCAGCTGAGTAGATAGCTCTTGTAATTCACTGGGTGCTAGTCTATAAGGTGCCCGAGCGATCGGCGCCGCCCCGGGTGCTAGATCGATTTGGAATTCAACTTGACGGTGAGGTGGTAGACAGGTAAATCCTCGGGAAATACTTTTGGATAGTTGCAAACAATCGAAATATCATAAATCTTCTTCTCCCCAGATGACTGCTCGGCGACGAGAGCCAGAAAGCAGTATCCCCTTTTCGAAGACATTTCTGTGCTTTCATGAAGGATATGATGACCATGACTGCACCAATATTTTTGCCCTGAATAGAAACAGTTTCTCCACTCGGGAGAGGAATGCGAACAATTTTCTCACTACAGATGATTTCGGCTTGGTTTTTAGATAACCAATCCATGTCGACAATTACATCGAAACTTCCAAGTGTGACCGACATAAGGCGATTTCAAGTTTATGGCCAGCCAACTTGAGCTTACAACCCGTAAGAATGTGGTTTGTTTCAATTATTTGGCCATCGGCTATTTCTATTATGTACTTAGCTTCTAGCAGGGTTGGATTTTCTTTTATCATATCACTAAGCTTCTAAGATATAAAACTCCTATCAGCACTAATGTCAAAAAGGACAGAAGCAAAGTAATTTTTGAAGAGGAACTTACCGGTAACCACATTAGGATCATATCGGGCTTCTCCAGATCCTAGCTCGATGGCTCGTCCTCTCGCACCATTCCTCCATTATTACCATTATTATTCCCATTGTTGTTGTTTTGATTAGGGTTGTGATTGCCATTACCCCCTTCTTTAACTGAGGACAATTCTTTCGAAAGTGTCCCTTCTTCCCACACTCAAAGCAACCCTTTGTAGACCCTGGCTGTTGAAAAGGTGTAGGTCCTCATGGCGCTTCTACGGATCGATCTCGTGATAAGACGTGACGTTAACTCGGAGTGCGGAATCCAACGAATCAACGTGCTCATGTAACTCAATCAACAACATTGGTGTAAATAAACGCTTTGTATTTCCACCACAATATCAGGTTACAATTCACATAATTCTCTCTGGTCTACTCTGATATCTTTTTTTTCACCGACTAACAGACTCTGTTCTGTCTATTTATAAGCACCAGTTCTGCATCAGGCGAACTTAACAAGTTCGCCTAAAAGATGCTTAGCCGAACTTATTAAGTTCGCCTCTTATAGGCTAAGCGAACTTAACAAGTTCGCCTCAGATAGACTAAGCGAACTTAACAAGTTCGCCTCTGATAAACTAGGCGAACTTATTAAGTTTGCCTCTCTATGAACTTACACAGAATTTTATCAACAATTACAAAACATGTCCTAACAATTCTATCAATTACAAGTCAAAGACTCTAAGACTAAGACATAATATCTTCAAGCTCGTTGTCACCAGAATATGCTCCAACAGACTCCCCCTGGACAACAGCTTTAGAAGATTGTCATCCGTCTTCATATATCATCAAACACGGTGTAGTCTTCGTCTTGTTCATCTGCACTTTCTCTTTCTATCTAGAAGAAAACTTGGGAGAAGGACCCCTTGTCAACTTCTGTCTGCAATATTCAGTTTTTGTAAAGGAGAACAACCAAGAATAACCAACAATTAAGATTTCCATGGAAACTTGAAAAATAAAATCTTTTTGGTTTTTCAAACATAAGAAACACATTTTTTTTTTGTTTTTTCTCTATATAAAATGTAAAATACAAAATCAAATATTTTTGATCGAACATCACGAGTAAGAAGATCATATCAGTATATATGAGATATCAATCACACAACTTGGATATAAAATTCATATAATATCAAATGGTATCCTATGTCATTTTTTCAAGCCTTGACCAATCAAACCAGTATCTTTCAAGATTATCACACTCTATCTTTTCAAGACTTTCATATTGCATGTTATGATACGCGATAAACATTCAAAGAAAATAGGATCAGGCTATGACACACAAATTCAAATTGTCAATATTATAATATTTGAAACTAAAGCATCTCATACCCACTTTCTTGTGAGTTAAGGTACCATTTAAAAATGAAATACAACGTGTACCCCACTAGTATGCCAACAGAAAGTAAATGCATTATCTTCAAGACATATGAGATTTTACTAAAGATTATCCGAATTTCCAGAATGAGGAGACATCACTTAGCACATGAATAGCAGAATCCAAATTGGATTGTATAGGAATCAATGAGATTCAGAATCGAATGATTCAATGTCTTGGCTTATATATGTGGAATCATAAGATTCAGGTACGTGGATCCAACTGTTATCTGGATTATGAATTCAATGGAATCAGTAAAGATGATTTATCAATATGATCCAAGGGCTAGTATATGTTTGACAGATGATGTCAAGTATATATCTTGATTATACTTCAAATTGCATGCTTTTCGGGACATGGGCAGTGAAGCAAATCGAATGAATAGTGCTAAGGACATAACCGGAAACTGATCTTATAGGAAAATATTTATTAAAAGCTAATATTCTTTATCTGATAGTGATATTTTAACTCACACACCCAGGCATAAAATGGGTTCAAATCACAGTTGTAACATATGAAATTATGATTTCACACTACTAATAGTTCAGTGACGTTTTTAGTCTACTGACAATTCAAATTATATGCATACACAACCCTATCATTTCCTATTTGTGTAGTCTCTGAATTTTAGATCAAAACATATAATTCAGATATATTAACATAAAGCACCAACCAGTCAATCTAAGGTCATGTGTGAAAGAACATCTACTGATTTACTATCATCTCTTCTTTAACTTCAAGTAAACCTTCCATGAAAACATTTTATGAAAAACATTTTACTTGGTTACTCAGGATTAAGCAAGTCAATCAATTAAAAAACTCAAACCGATGTAATCCTGTAATTGAATGCCTTTGCCTTTGTCACCAACACAGTCCTGTACTCCCCCTGTCCTGTAGACTCCCCCTCAACTAGTCAAATGGTTGCGTCAATGACTTTATGCTCACCATCGTCATCCTAAGTTTCAGGTTGTCATTTGGACTTTGACATACTCTCCCCCTTGAGCATCAAGTCGTTGAAAAAAATAGATTCTCAATTATCAACAACTCGTTACTCTTGCAGATGTCATTCCCTGTCATGTGCATCAACAACCAAAATGGTATTAATAGTCCCTCTTGGTTAATCCTGCATATCTAACAAGAAACATTAGTTTGAAATTGGGACCCAAGCCATGGTAGTCATGGGTCGTCCATCTGTATCAAAATAATAAACCTCACTCCATTCACAATCGAATCTCTCATCAATTTTCGGAGATTGTTTCGACGAGTCAGAAACAGAAAATTTAGATTTCCAAACATACTTCTGTTCATTAAGTTCTTTTTGCTTAAAATGTGAAGTGTTTGAACATTTTCTTTCATTTGAAAATTGATTTGATTGTGAAAACTCTTGTTGTTCTAAAAGTTTTCTCAATCTTCTGTTTCTCCTCCGTCTTTGAGGTCTAGAAAGACTAACCTCAGATTTTGAATTACTCTTTGGTGTATCACGAGGTTTAACCACATTTGGGTTAACATAAGGCTTACCATGAGTTCTTACCTTTTTTGGAGTAACATGTCGGTTACCTTTGTCATTGTGAGGACAAGCAATCTAAATATGACCCACAAGCCCACAGTAAAAGCAAGATCTCTTCTCACTATATTCTCGCATATAAGGAATCTTCACACGATAAGATGCACTTGAAGAAGATTCTCCTACATGAACTTCTTTTTGCTTTATTTTCTCTGGAACTCCAGATTTTGCAACAGGTTTTGATTCAGGCTTCATCTTCTCAGGAAATACATGCTTCTTCCCTTTATTTTTGTAATGACAGTTCACTACAATGTGTCCCATCTCATTACAATGAAAGTATGTACGCTTGTCTTTATAATCTCTGACATATGGAACTCTCCTTGAATTTGAAGAACATCCAAATGTATAATTTCCAGATGAATTAGAATCAACCTTTGAGTCTTAATTCTTAACCTCTTTCGGTTTCCCCTATACCTTAGCTTCATCAAAATATTCATTATCACTCTCCTCAGAATACACCATATCTTCACCTGTGACTGGATTCACTTTCAACACAGTCTTAGGATTTAAATTCTCAATGTTTATAATCTTAGGTGTCACAGAATAATTTCCGTTGAATGGTGAAGGAACATAACCAATACCCCTATTTCTCTTCCCTTCTTGAGTATTATTATGATAATACCACTTAGCAAGTACGCAAAGTTACTCTTGCGTACTTGCCAAGTACGCATGAGCTTTCTCCTGCGCACTTACAAGTGCGCAAAACACTTGGAGAATTCTGCAACATTCAATATGTAAAAGTAAATATAACTCGATAAACTAATACATAAAGACTCTTACATACAAAGACAATTACAAACAAGACAAAAACAACCAAAGACTAAGACTCTATCTATCCAGAGTGTTTGTCACAGGAAAGTGCTTCAACAATATTTTTAAATGCAATTTATTTAAAAATACGAGACACGAGGCTAAACCCGGGTTTACGGGAGGTTTTCCAGTTTAAACACATTAATATATAAATATAATAACATTGGGATTTGTTTACATATAAAAACGATGGCTAGAAAATAATTTAAAAACAAAACTATGTGGAGAGACTCGAACCCGGGTCTCTCCCACACAAGCACACTGACTTAACCAGTCCCACCCGCTAGGGTTATCGCAACAAGACCCGGACCCAAAAGGTTTTAATCAGAATTCCCAGTGAGCTCCCCCCCATATGCGATGGAATCCAGCCCCAAACCATCAAACCCGGTCGCGATTGGCCAAAGTAGCAAAGGGGTTTTGTAAAACAGGTCATGGCGATTTCGGGGTGGCGTTTAATTTGAAAATCATCAAGTTTAAGATCGATTAATTACATAAATTAGAAACGAAAACCCTAGGTTAAGAACACTAAATCAAGTTGATAAAATCTGATGTTAATAGACAATGGAATCATGGGGCTTTCGCTAAACAGAAGATTCTGAAACTGACCTTGAGGTTTAATTTGATTGAGATCGTGTTTAAGTTCAAAAGCCCCAATTTTATTTTGAACGAACCCTAGTTTAAAAATCGTGAACAATTTGATGTTAACTGATAAAATTAATATAGGGCTTTCAACGAATGCATGATTGCGAAACTGGTGATATGATTCAATTTGATTATGATCAAGTCAAGAACAGGGATCGATTAAACCATAAACGCATGAAACCTTGATTCGGGTTCATCCTCAAATCGCTGTTATAAGCCCTAATTATAATAGGGCTTTCAATCTAGGAATGAAAACGAAGGTAAGGATGAGATTAATTACCAAAATTGAGTTTGAATTGGCGGTGTTCGATCAAAACTGACTGCGACTGTGACAGGCTCGACTTTCGGCGACCGCGACTGCTTCTCCGATCAAATTAACATGTGCAGGAGCTTCAGTGGGGATCGTCTATAGAGTGCAGAGGCTCAATGCATGAAATGGGTATACGAATTTGATGAATACTGTGGTATATGGCAAGGATGTCGACAGTTATGAGATTAATACCCATAACTGGGATTAATTCGCGTATAATGGAGATTTTAATGCTCAATGATGGTCGATTAATGACGTGAATGTGCAAAACGTTTACGAAATCAAACGAAAATCGATTAAGAGATTTGTATTTGTATCAATGTCATGATTTTGACTTTTGGAAGTCAATAAGGACAAAAACCCACTTGATTTTGAATTTCAGGAGTCAACAGATTGAATTTTTATTAAATTCACAATCAGTCCCTGCAATTTAAGATTAATTCTTGACATAATTAGCCCCCGGGGTTTAAGATTTGGTTAACTGGGTTAGGATTTAACAGAATATTTAACGGAGTTAACTTGAAAAGTCTAATTGTCACATGTATTTAACATGTCCAAACACGTCTGAATGCACTAATTCAATAGGTTCTTTAGTTTGGAACTTTGAATCATAAAATGTAATTGATGTGCCTTCTTGTATTGACATCTGGACCATACAATCTCCTTATTTACTTCTAACTGAGGGAGTCCACAGAACCAACTTCTTTTTCATCATTAGGTCAAGTTTATCATAGATATAACCAATTATGCCATAAATCGGCATTCTGAGTTTTGTTGGTTCTTTCAACATATGCAGTTTATGCTAAAACAATGTAAACTATTCCTTCTTCCTTGTAGTACTGGTTTGGATTTTGTCTCAAATTCATAAAAAATTCTCACATCTTTGGGGCTGAATAAGACATACTTTCTGGACTTGGTGACTTATGGTAGCGAGAACAAGTTTTCCCTCATCCTAGGAACATGGAACACATCCTTCATAACAAACTCCCTCTCATTCATTGCTTTTAGGAATTTCACATCACCCACATGAGCAATATGATTTTGGAATCATCGACTATTACCACCACCCATTTCGATTATACTTAACGGGTCTTGATAATCGTTCTTTGTCTTCGGTCTTATGGTTTGAGCATCCGGAGTCTACGATCCACTCACTGAATACACTCTGTTTTATTTTGGTAGTTGTTGTGGAAGCATAAATTCTTGCACCTCTGCCACATGAGCTTCTACATTCGAGGGCTCCTCTTATTTAACGGTTGAGTTCCATTCTTCCTTCAGCTTTCAGAAGTCCTTTGCCATATGACCTTTACGCCCACAATTATATAATAAGTATGGGACACATTTGTTGGTTCTTCCTTTCTTGCTACCCGATGGGTCGTCTCTTGGACTGTCTCGGTCCTTCTTATTTTGACACCCGACAAATTTCAAGTTAATATCCATAATCGAGTAAAATACACATTATATTATATGACATGTATCACATTTAATTTTATAGTAATTAAGTTCATTTCACACTTAGCAAGCCAATCCGTTTATACGTGTCGGTAATCCGGAAGATTACCAGGTCAAACACGCGTCCCACAGCACGACCGTTGGTGATACATTAAAAAAATACCTAGACATATAATATGTGTGTGTAAATTATATGTAACACTTTGATATAATAAATCATGCCTGTATGCATTTTTTGGTGATTTTTAATGACACTTTTATTTTCAGCACAATCCCGAAGACACACAATGTGCACTAGCTAGGTGATTAATTTAAGCAGACACTTAGATGTATATTTGGTGCACAGAAATTACACGAAATATTGTGATATGTTATTTTAGGTCTCTGTGAATTTTTCAGGAATTTTCTGAGAAACTTTCTGTTTCAACGCAGTCTAGCCAATACGCAGGATGTACCGACATTTCCAAATAAAAATCTGAAACTTTTATATGTTAAACATACCATTATGAGTCAAATTATTTTTAAGTCGTTTTATTTTTACCAGTTCGAGAATTCCATCATAAAATCGGTGATTGTTCGTTTCTCAACACCCGGTATCAAAACCCCCTATATAAACCCCCACCCCCACCCCAACCCCCATTTCCATCCTCTTCACAACACTCATTCTTTCTCTCTTTTTTGGCCAAGAACCCCAACCCACACCGCCATCTTTATCTTTTGTTGTTGTTTGATCATTCTTTCACCAAAATCAAGCTCTCAAAGGTGATAATCAACCATTTGCAAAGGAAATCCATCATCCTTCCATCCATTTTCAAGTTTGGTAAGAATCTAGAACCCACTTTTTCTCCATTTTAACATGCATCCAAGAAAAAATCATTTTTATGAATGTTTAGTGCAAACTAACCAAGGATTCTGGTATAAAATGAGTTTTATAACAAAAATGGTACATATTGTTGGTGAATTTGTACTCGAGTTTTTTTTCTTAGGCTCGGTTTCCATAAAAGAAAACTTTGTTATATGAATATATGCTAGATGATGTGTTCTTGATGATTTGATGATGGATTTGTGATTCCCTTTGATATGCTGATATTCAAGGATAAAGTCTTCAATCACTCTCTGAATTGGCGGAATCAATTCAGAAAATTTATTCACACCGAAATGATCGAATCAAATATGAACAAGAAGGATAGAATCAATCACAAGATCCATTCAAACATGTTGATAATCTTCATTATACCAGCAATGTAAATCACAGAATAACAACAAAACACACAGAAATTCTCTCTGATAGATTTGGAATCAAACAATACAAATGAGAATAGTTACATGAAAATACAAAAGACAAGACTATTTATACTAGAGAGTTTCGATCGAAAAGTGTTTTCGACCGAAAACACTTTACGACCGAAAACGTAAAGTTTTCGACCGAAAACTCTAAAGTTATACAAATCTAAACCTAATTGATTTCTATAGACTACTAGGTTCCAACAATCTCCCCCCTAGTCCACAAAACATCAATTCTTCACGTGTTGTCTTTTGCAGGCTTGGTCTTGGCTTTAACATTCAGCTTCTTAGCATCCATAGCAACAAATCTCTTCTTGATCACTTCAGCTTCATGTCTTCTTGACAAACATCGAGCCATAACTCTCATATACAACTTGTCCTCGGCTTTAATCTTCGTGCTCATATCACTCCTGATAGGATTCTTGTACAAAATCTTCAGATCTTCATCCGATAAACTAAACAAGTCAACTGGATCAAAAACTCTGAATTCCGGTGATTGTTTCTTGCACGATCACAGCTTCATGAGTTTTACTATCATACGTCCCCTTTATGAAGCTTTTGATGAATGTTTTATTTCTTACTGGGACGTATACAGTAGAACTGTATCTGCTGGCTTCACTATATACTTGAATCTTCTTTTATCATTCTTGTCTTTTCTCTTCAACTGTTGGCATTCAGGTACTTGTGGCTAGAAATTCTCAAACTTGTCTTTACTACATTCTTTCTTTAAGTATTCTTCAAAATTAGCAGCAAACGTATCGTTTGAAGGATTGATCATCTTCAAGTGACTCAGCTCTCTAATATCCCAGTATGGCAAAGATTTCATCTTTGAGCTCCGATCAAAATACCGGATATTTCCTTCTCCTCTCTTAACCACATACATCTTCTTATTATCATCATACATCCAAGCCAGAATTTCTCTAGTCAATGCTTGTTCTGGACTCTTGATTTTTTGTGTAAGCCTTTCAACGATGGATGGCTTTTCAGTCACTGTCCACCAAGAGCTCTTGTCTATCTTTGTAGCCTTTAATTTTTCAACTTGTGGTTCAACATCTTGAGGAACTGTAAATGGTTCTCGTTCATCAACCAGTTTATCCATCTTTCCAATTACCGAACCATCTTCTTCTACATAGGTTTGCTGTTGTTCATATTCATATTTCTTATATTCAGTGTTGGTCTGATTATCTTGTTCAGTATCTTCAGTTGTTCTTTAAGTTCCACCAACACCTCCAGCACTACCACTATTATAGTCATCACCTGAAGAATGATCATCATCTTTCTTTTCTCTAGTGATTACAACTTCTTCATCAGCTTCTTCCTCTTTCTCTGTATCTTCTTGATTTTCATCAGTTCTTTCCAGTCCTTCACCTTCTTCATTTAGGAGCATATCAATGTCAAACAAAGTGTTGTCTTCATACATGTTTGCTTCAAAGATTGGAGTTTGAACTTGTCCACTTGTAGAAGGAATTGGTTCAGTGGCTGCCGAACTTTGTACATCTTCAACATTCTCATCTTGATTAGTAACAATTCGAGCACCAATCTGAGCTATCAAATCTTGAACAATATTTTGAAGTTGATCAATTTGCTGTTGTTGCTGTGTAAGTAAACCCTTTTGTTTATTACTTTAGGTTTTCAACCCTCTAATCTCTCTAGTATTTGCAGCTTCTCTGCTTTGCAGGTTGGAGATTTGAGTCTTCAGTTTACTAACTACATCTGCAGTTTCTCTTGTAGCATAATTCAGAAACTCTTCATCAACCAATCCATAACTCTTTGATTTCTTTGACTTTTGCTTCTCTGGTACTTCCTTTGCCTTACCCTTGCCTATATCAAGTGCTGTTGTTGTTTTCTTCTTCTTTTTCAATTATGGATTTGTAAAGACAATACCCTTAGACGGAAGAGGTCTAGAAGGTACGGTTTTTGACTTTTTAGGCTCTTTCCTCTTCTTTGATGGGGTTGTTGATGTTGCTGTTAACTATTCATCAGGAACTTCCAACACTTCAGTATTAACACTTAAAATATCTTCAGCTTCAGCTATGAATTCTTCTGTATGGCTCAACAATTGTTCTGTATGCTCTTCATTCACCTCTGGAACTCTGTTATCTTCAAAAATCAGATCAGGTGATTCATACTCACTCATATGTGTATCCACCCTTGGTTCTTCTTCCTGAACATGAACTTCTGGTTGAATTTCTGGTAACACATTTCTTTGACCATCATCATGACCTGGATCGTCATCATTTCCTTGATCATTATTATCAAGTTGGTCATTTTCATCATTATCACTATCAATTCCATCTTCTATATCTTCAGCCATCAAGTCATCAATTTCATCTTCAAGATTGAAATCTGGATCAGGATTTTCTTCAAGCATATTTGGAAATAAAGGTGTTACAGTTCCATTAAACTTGCTTGTCTTTCTGACATTATTCATACTGGTGAAGATTACTTCTTGCATTGTCTCTAATGGCAGTTCAACACCATCATTTTCTAGATTAGGCAGAAGTGTGTTGATGATCATCTGTACAAACCTTGGATACATCAAAAACTTGTAATTCCTTCTTGGTCCCACAAAATTTCTGATCATTGCTTCAAAGATCATTCTTGAAAAGTTAAATCTTCTATGAGTTGCCAAACAAACTAACGCCCTGCTGAAAACTTCACCAATCTGATCAAAAGCAGGCGTTCTTGGACTCAAGAAAGGAATTAGAACATGAACCAGATATCTCCACTGTTTCCCAAACATAATCTTTGTGACTTGTCTTCTTAAGAAAGTTCCATCATACCCCATGGTCTTAATAATTCTAGATACTGCAATGTGATTGATCTTGTAAGGAAAATCTGTTGCATCTCTGAAGTTTAATACTTCTCTTATCACATGTTTAGTAACTTTAATCTTGTTTCCTCCAACTGAACTCTCAATCCATATCTCTTTATTCACATGCTTGTATTCTACATTATCCCAAAATTCCCTCACGTGTTTTTCAAACACACGTACTTGTGTAGATATAGCTGTTTTAATTCTTGAGTTTGCTAAAAATCTAACAATCTCTTCATATCCACGTGCCTTCTTTGTATTTGTAGTTAAACATGCACATATGTTGTGCTTTGGTTCAAACTTTAATCTATTCATATCTGTAAAGAAAAAACAACAAGTTAGAAAATTTATGAAAAAAATTCTTAACTTTTGACATTTCGATCGAAAACTCCCTTATGTACAGCTTTTTCGATTGAAAAACCTTCCATATTTTGTGTCAGTCAAATAAATTCTCACAACATTGAACATTTCGACCTAAAACTCTATCAAACCTTCCATATTTTCGATCAAAAATTACTACATATGATCAGATTCAAAAACAAACATTTTGAAACTTTTCGATCGAAAACTCTAATCAACATATCACCTTTTTCGATCGAAAATTCTGATTTTTCAAAAAGTTTCAAGCATGGACTTTTCGATTGAAAACACTTTTTGGTCGAAAACTCATTTTGGATGAATCAGGCGACTCTTCATTTCCATCCGAAACCCTTTTCGGACCATTCAAGAGACTTTTCGGTCCATTCACACGAGATTTCGGTCCATTCAAACATTCAAATATTCAAAGTTAAATTAAGGCTTTGGATTTAACTTATCAACCTCTACGAATCACGAGAACATACCTGGATGGTCGAAATCAACTGATGAACACAATGACATCACAATAAGACACTTTTTCGCACGAAATCTCAACACTTGTAAAACACGATGAAACTTGAAGCGATACGGTCGAGAGAAAAATACGAGTGGGAAAAAGCTTTTCAATCAAAAAATTTGAATATAAAGACTTTTCAAATCTTGATCGAAAACTTCAATCATGACTTTTCAACTGAAAATTTTTTCATATGATATCTTTCCGGTCAAGAGATTTCGACCGAAAACTCCAAACTTGATTTTGAAAATTCTCAAATCAATCTTTATTTAATTTTTTTATTTAAGTCCATTTTGACATCATTAAGACCGGTTACAATTTTTTAATTTTCACAATTTCACTCATAATCAGGAAAGAATTGCACACTAATTTTATCAATAATGACTTATTATTCTTTTTCAAACACAGAAAACAATTAAACACTTAACTAAACACATAGTTATACATTTATTCTATTTTTTTTAACATGTTTCAACAATTTTCCGCTTTTTTATTTTATTTTTTTTTCTTTTGGTGAACTGCACTGACATAGGATCATAAATGTATACTGTTTTAACTACACTGCATATCAAATCAGGATCTAAACAGTTTAACCTTGATTGCCAGTATAATTTTCAGCTTAAACTCAAACATCATATTTCAGCAGATACTGTGTGACATTTAAGGTAAGATTTATCAATACAAAGTGTATCTAAACATCGAGATGGATTAAGCCAATATGCAACACAAAGTTTCACCAAGACATAATCCAATCACCAGCATGAGGGTAGCGTTCTTAGCCCAGAAAAAATAATCCAAATGGATTCGATATGAATCTTTTGATTCTTTTGTCTTGGTTTTTGATGAAATGATCATTGAATCATGTTGATTCACGTGAGATGAAATTCGTCATGAATCATGCTGATTCATATGAGGTGAAATAACATGGATGTGATATTTTGATGATGAACAATTTGAATCAGTTTTGATTTGGGTATGCGGATATCCATAGAATGTTGGACATGTCAATTGAAATCACGAATGTTTCAAAGGGCGAAACAGGCTGGCTTCCTGGTTTCCGTCCTAGATTTTCACCAGAACCATCAGCTGTATGAAGATGTTTAACTATAAATCGTATATTTGACGGGTATAGTCAATAGAGTAAACGAAATGTGCTAAGAACCTATCAAGATCCTGGTCTCATGGTATGCATGGATTCACTTAGCATTCAAAGAATGAAAATACCGATATTCGATGAGAATAACACTAAGATTTCAATTTAGTTAATCACACAAATATCGCCTAATTTACATATGCAGAGCCTACCAGCACATAAAAAATTGTAACCGATGTCACCATCATATCCAATTCATGCATAAGCTTAACACACACTTGTACTATCATTTCCTATATATATATCAACCAGACACATAATTTTCTTTATTTTCAGCCTTTTCTTACTTTCAAAATTTTTAATCACATAATAGTCATATACTTCACATAGTCACATATATTTCAAACAAATTATTTCAAACACTTAGAACCAAATAGACTCAGCATATTTTTTTCTTTTATTCTCCCCCTAAAATTGTGATGTGACTTTATTTAATTTGCATAACACTATAAGAACAAACATATACTCTATTATTAAGCTATCACACATATAACGCATAATCAACAAAATTTTAACACTATAAGAAAATCTTTTTGAGGAACAGATTTCTGAGGTCTTTCAGCTTAAAAAATGGACTATTTTATTTTTATTTTTTTTATTTTTATTTTTTTAAAGAAATCATCCCCAACATCTCAACCAAAGAGTTAAACCGATCAGTTGAAAATGTTTTTGTAAAAATATCGGCCTTTTGCTCTAGGGTATCGACATGGACCACTTTTATCAGCCCATTTTCAAAACAGTCACGAATGAAATGTAACCTGATTGCAATGTACTTTGTTTTGGAATGCTGAATGAGATTTTTGACTATTCCAAGTACTGCCTCATTGTCATAATAAATCGGAGTTTCCTGGAAATTCACTCCAAAATCTAGCATTTGATGTTGAATCCAGATAACTTGTGAACGACAGCTTGAGGCAACAGTATACCCAGCTTCAGCAGTAGATGTGGATACATTCGTTTGTTTCTTACACTGCCAAGACACTAGTCTCACCCCCAAAAATTAACATCCGCCTGATGTTGACTTCTTGTCCAAGTTACAACCTCCATAATCGCTGTCAGTATAAGCAAAGAAGTTAAATTCAGAATCAGAAGGGTACCATAAACCTAAATTTATTCGACCCTTAAGATATCGAAATATTCTTTTAACAGCCGATTCATGAGATTCTTTTGGAGCTGCCTGATATCTAGCACAGGAGCAAACAACAAACATGATATCCGGTCGGCTTGCAGTCAGATACATCAACCAGCCAATCATTGACCGATACAACTTTTGATTAACTTTAACTCTAGACAAATCCACAATGAGAGGTTCATGGGGAGCAATTGGTATTGAAGCTGATTTGTAATCAGTCATCTTGATTTTTGTGAGAATATCTTTCACATATTTAGCATGATGGATAAGAATCCCAGATTCAGACTTTTCAACTTGTAACCCCAGAAAGAACCGTGTTTTTCCCATCAAGCTCACTTCGAATTTTAATTTCATGACTTCTTCAAATTCCTTGTAAAGAGCTTTATTTGTTGACCCATAGATAATATCATCAACATAAACTTGTACAATTAACAGATCAACATCATATTTCTTCAGGAATAAGGTCTTGTCAATTGTTCCACGAACGAAGCCATTCGATGTAAGATGTGTTGACAAGGTTTCATACTACGCACGAGGCGCTTGATGTAACCCGTATAATGCATTATCAAGCTTATACACCTGAAACGAATGAGTTGGATCTTCAAAACTCGGTGGTTGATTCACATAAAACTCTTCCTTTGCCACCCCCTACAGAAAATTTGTTTTCACATCCATTTGATATACAGTAAACTTCTTGTACGATGCATAAGCCAAAAAGATAAGTATGGCTTCAATTCGTGCAACAGGAGAAAAGACATCATCATAATCCAGTCCTTCCTCTTGATAAAAACCTTGTACAACCAGACGTGCATTGTTACGAACTACAATCCCTCGATCATCCTTTTTATTTTTAAAGACCCACTTTGTTCCAATTGGATATTTTTCCCTCGGGTAAGTCCACAAGATGCCACACATTTAACTTCTTAATCTAAAGGAGTTCTTCTTGCATAGCTTCAATCCAACTTGAATCTTGTAAAGCAACAGTAACAGTCTTTGGTTCCTCTTGAGATAAGAAGCAGGAGTACAAACAAACATTAATATTTCTAGCTTGACTTCTTGTCTTAACTCCATCCTCAAGAGATCCAATAATGTTCTCAACTGGATGAGCAGAATGAATTCGATGATTTGGAATAGGTTTCACTTCCACAAACTCTGGCATATTTGAATCATTCAACTCAGGTACTTGATAATTTGAATCTTCAACACTTGAAGAACTTGTTTGAATTACATCCTTAGTCTGATCATTTACAGAATCCAACTGAACATCATTAACTTCTGGTTCATCATCAGTACTTGGAACTTCTTGTACTTCAGAATCAACATTAGTGACATAATTATCAACAAGATCTTCTTGTGTGTGAGTTGATATAGTAAAATTTTCAGACATCTCATTTTGAATCTTTACATTTTGTGGTCCAACCAAAAACTTTTCAACAAATAGATCACTGCTTGTAGAAGACTCAGTTACAGTACCCAAAGTACTTGCTTCATTAGAATCCATTTGAAGTTGATGATTAAAGGTCTTGAAGATTACTTCAGCATCAAAGAACCAGTCAGGTTCATTTTGATCTGGAGGAGTATTTAGTTCTTGCCACTCTGCATAGTAAGATTCTTGAACAATTTTGGTTCTCTTATTGTACACTCTATAAGCTTTCTGATACGAAGAATAACCCAAGAAGTAGCATTCATAACCAATAGCTGTGGATTTTGAAAATGAATCTTGTGTATTTAACAATGTACAAGAACAACCAAATGCTTTGAGGAACTTGATGTATGGCTTTCGTTTATAATAGTTCATAGGAAGTCTTTATAAGTTGCTTCACCATAAGAACTCTGTTCAAAACATAGCATCCCGTGTTTACTGCTTCTGCCCAGAAAATAATAGGCAACTTTGAATCGACAAGCATTGTTTGAGCAGCTTCTATTAAAGTTTTGTTCTTCCTTTCAGCCACTCCATTCTGTTGTGGTGTTCTCGCATCACTATACTGATGTTTTATTCCTTTTTCTACACAAAACGAATTTATCAGTTTATTTTTAAATTCTGTTCCATTGTCACTGCGAATGATTGAAACTTTGCTATCATAGATGTTTTCTATTCTTTTGACAAAATCAATGATTATTTCAGGTGTCTCATCCTTTATTGCAAAAAAAACACCCATGAAAATCTTGAAAATTCATATGTGATAACAAGTGAAGATGACTTTTTCGCAATGCTTTTAACTCGAACTAGACCGAACAAATCCATATGTATGAGAAATAAAGGTCTAGTAAAAGTTTTTATGGTTTTTCTTGGATGGGACATCTTGTGTTGTTTTCCCTTTGCATATGACATGCAGATTTCTTCAATTATGAACACTTTCTTTGGCAATCCGCGCACCAAATATTTATGCACCAAATTATTCATGATCTTCAAATTCACATGACCCATTCTTCGATCCCACAAATAAGATTCTGAACCAGTCGCTTTTGATAACAAGCATGATACATTTACTGGTGTAGTATGAGCATTCATGTCAACCACATATGTGTTGAACTTCCTTGAAGCACGCATCATAATCATTTCTTCTGGAATAACCAGTCTGGGCTTTAAGAATAAGCACTCATTTGCAGTAAAATGGACAGGTATGTCTTTATCACATACTTGAGAAACACTGAGTAAATTGAATTCCAATTGAGACACAAAATTGACTTTCTCTAAAGTTATTAGGTCATTTGACATTGTTCCTTGACCAGTTTGTTTTCCTCCCTTTTTGTCTCATGCAAACGCAACAAATCCACCATCAAATGCTCTAAAGTTTTCAAGAATTTCTCTTTGTCCAGTCATATGCCTTGAGCAACCGCTATCAACATGCCAAGCATTATTAATAGTCCTCTAGGTTAAACTCTGCACATTCAAGACAAACTTAATGAGAAACAGGTACCCAGATCAACTTTGACCCCGGCTGACTATGACCTTTTACAGACTTAGTCACAACGACTTCTTTCTTCAAATTTATATTTGAAGACTGTTCATTTTTAACTTTCCAAACATAACCAACATTTTTCTCATATTTCTTAGTTATTTTTTCTCTAGTAAAATAGATTGGTTGGTTAGGTGTCTTCACATATTTTGAACCTTTTGGGACACGTGAGTCCACAAAATTAGGTAGCACATAAGCACAAAAAGCATTTGAATAAAAAACATGATAATTCCTAGAAAGCAAGTAATCACGACTATATCGTTGTTTCACTTCGAACTCTGACACACTGTCGTTCTTAGATGCTCCCCAGAAATGTTGTGTAACTTTGCTCTTAACTCTCTCTTTGTTCTTTGTGAACCTTGACTCAGTAGAGTTGTGTTTGCAATTTCTCGCAAAGTGGCCAACTTGACTACACACAAAACAATTGTAGCTTTTAAGCTTTGACTTTGAACACTCACATACTTCACTCGTTAGGCCACAAACTTTCTTTCTTAAATGTCCTTTGCTTTGAACAGGCTTATCTTTGACATCAATGAACCGATCTTTGACATCAATGGATTTGCCTTTGACACACCAAGACTTTCTTTGGACATTTGTTGGTACACTAACTTTGAATTTGACAACTTTATTAATCTATGTTTCACTGGTAAGAATGTGATTCTCTGGTGCTATGACAACATTTTTCTTTGTACTCTCACTTGACAAATCATACTCTTGAATCAAAGGATTTCCAAACTCATCTAAGACAACATCACTGGCTAGACTTGAGACTTTATGAAGTGCAACATAATCTCTAGTTGTATGCACCACTTTATCAAAGAAAGTGGATGTTGATGACACTTTAGACACACAATTAGAATCATCACAAACATTAGTAGAACATGCCGAAACATAAGAAGCATCAGAATCAAAATCAGAAACTTCAACATTGTTTACATCAACATCAACACTAGAAACTGAAACAAAACTATTTAGATTACATGCAACATCTAGGTACTGTTTGCAATCCCTTATAAACTCCCTAGTGCACTGTTTATTGAAAGCTGAAAAACTTTTCACTCCAACAAGTTCATCATCATCTTCTACACACCCTGAGTTTATATCTGCACTTATATATATATATATATATATCATGAAGTTAGAGTTACCCGCATTCATCAACTCATTTGATTCATGCGGTTCAGGAAATGGTACAAAGTTATCACGATGTGGAACTTTGTTGTAACCCAACCCGTCTTTGATGTAAACAGTTCTCTATTTACTCACACATTCATCAAAGACATTTTGTTGGATCTTCCACTTTGCAACAATCACCCTTTCTTTTATTAACTCAGTTTCAGATTTGACAAGTTTTTGTGAAAGATCTTTGATTAAAACGTCCTTTTTATCCAAATATTCTTTAAATGTTACATTATCTTTCAACAATGCTTTAATTTTCCTTGTAAAATTTACTTCATTTTGTTTTAATTCTTTGTTTACTCTTTTTAGTTTATCATTTTCAGCAAGTAGAAACGTGTTTGTTGCATGATAATTCTAAATTCGTTCTACACACAATGAGGAACATATGTCAAATTCATTATTAGAATTTCCCTCACTCTCAGATGAAGTTTCATCATAATCAACAACTTTGCCCTTTCCTTTAGAATTTGTTTTGAGCGCACAATCACTGACAATCTCAGCTGGTTTCTTTGAATCTTAAATTTCAGCCATCAAGGCTTCATCTAGTTCATCCTCAGCATCCCCGATCTCATCTTCCCATTCACAATTGCTGAGCTGATTGGACATGAGTGTAGTTGTAGCCTTCTTTGATTTGTCAGTCTCATCAATCATCTCTACTAGCTTAACTCCGCTTCCCTCAACCTTCTTTTTCTTGTCCTTGGTACACTCACGAGCGAAGTGGCCAAGTTGTTGACAGTTGTAGCACCGGAGTTTTGCTTTGCCAAAACCAACCTTTTTCCCAAACTGAAGCTTGTCCTTCTCAAACTTCTGCAGATACTTTTTAGCCTTACAACTATCATGGCCATCTGCCATTGCAAGTCCATATATTCCAAGTCATAAGGATTGATCTGAACAAGATCTTCTACATCATGCAAGGCAGGTTGTAACTTTCCATTCACCAATGCATCATAGCTGCTCATGAAAGCTCTAAACAAAGCAATCTGCTCTTTAGGAATTTATCCACATGACTTGACTTTCTCACCAGAGGAGTGTTAACAACAACCTTTGCTTTTCTCAGATTTTGTTCCACTACTTCCTTCACTGCTTCCAGAGAATAGTGCTGCATTTGTTGAACCTGAATTGTTTTGTTTATCCTGGTGGTTCAGTTCTATCTTATTTGCATCCAATTCATAAGACTCGAGCAGACAGATAATATCATCAAGGGTTTTACTCTTCAGATCTGGAGTTGTGTTGTTGATTAGCATACAAGGTATGCTCCAACAATCTGGCAATGAGTCTAACAGCTTCTTCCCTAGATCATACTCTTCAAATTTCACTCCCATTTTTCTCAATCTTTTGATCATGGTTGTGAACCTGGTCACCTGCTCACTGAGAGTCTCATTCTTCTTATAAGTAAACATGTTGTATTGCTTCAGTAGAAGATCGGTTCTACTATCCTGAAGAGCTGCATTTCCTTCAAATCTTAACCACAAAGCATTCCACAAACCCTGAGTTGTTTCATGTTGCTCAAAATTCAAATACAACTCAGTTGGAAGTGCTATAATAATAGAACCTAATGCTCTGTTATCCTTCTCGATTAACATCTTATCTTCCTCTGAATAAAGATCAGGATCTGCAATCGAGACTAACCCATCAACATTTGCAGTCTTGGGAATATGAGGACCCTTCAAAATTGATTCCCAAAGTGTGTGTTCAGTAAACTTGTAGTACGCCTTCATCATTATTTTCCAATTTGAAAATTCTGATATTGATTTCAGCATCGGTGGTGATTTCCTAATAACCCTCTCCGTATCGTATACCTTTCCAGCCATTCTGTACTTGTAATTTGAAACTTGGTCGAAATCAGAAAAAATTTCCCAACTTATAACTTTTCGTTCGAAAACTTGAATGGTCGAAAACTCTTTTCGGACAATAGTTTTCGGTCGAAAACTCTTTTCGGACAATAGTTTTCGGTCAAAAAATCTGAATATTTCGAACATAGATGAAATTTATCCCATGACTTTTGGCACTACTTTTCGATCGAAAAATATAGGCTTTTCGGTCGAAAAATTAATTCGACTTCTTCAACAAGACTTTTCGGGCAATTCAACAGAAGAACACTTAAATTGACCAAAAACATTTTGTGATGATCCGAATAAAACATCAAGCCTCCAAAGTTGATGCAAACTTCATCTCCATCAATATTAGCTTCAAATCAACAACAATGGCACCCAAAGTACACTAATCGATCAATTTTTTACTAAAATTCTTCTTGAATACCAAGAGCTTTTAACCAACAGCTCTGATACCACCTGTGATTCCCTTTGATCTGCTGATATTCAAGGATAAAGTATTCAATCACTCTCTGAATGGGCGGAGTCAATTCAGAAATTTTATTCTTACCGAAATGATCGAATCAAATATGAGTAAGAAGGATAGAATCAATCACAAGATGCATTCAAACATGTTGATAATCTTCATTATACCAGAAATGTAAATCAAAGAATAACAACAAAACACACAGAATAACTACTAGGTTCCAACATGATTATGATGTAGTAATGATTTTAGATGGATAATATGTGAAAACATTGTTGTCAAATTTGTTGGATTATAAATGCATGCACGTTTTTGCTATTTATGGAACTTTAATATTGGGTTTTGTGTTAGATGTTACGTTTAAGGTGATTTGATGTTGGGAAATGGTTAAATATGTGTAGAGAATGGATAAAATGAGTAGTTTTGCTAATTAGAACTTTGGTCATATGAGATTTCATGCTCGATTCTATTTATAGAAACTTTAATTTTTGAGTTTTTGTTAAAAGAAGCTATGGTGTGATTTGTTTGGTGGAAATTATTTTTAAACACTAGATATAGATATTGTATGATTTTCTTTTCGGTAAAATCACTTGTTCATGACGTTTTTAGGCTTGTTTTCTATTTTTAGAAACTTTATTTCTTAACATATATGAAAACTTGATGATTGGGTACATTTAAAGCCTGAAACTAGTATAGTGAACATTATGTAAGAACGATTGACGGAAATGATGCGTTAGAATGCATATGTGTGAATTCTAGAGCTTGAGTTTCTAAATAAGGAAACTTTAATTTTTAAAAAGTTGTGTTTGCAAGTTATGAACATGGTTAGAGGGTTTAAGTGACTTCGTAACACTTAACTAAGTACATTGTATGATAGTATATGTTGTTTTTTTGTAAACTTTGCAATTTGACACAGTCTTTCTATAATAGAAAACTTTAATTATCAGAAACCCGCATACTTGCCTATTTTTAGCAACAAAACATTGGAGTGTTTTATATGTGTCATAGCATGCCTAGTTTCATGTGTGAATGTCTAGAAGCATGTTTTGGTAAATATAGATGAAATTCTATGTATCGGTGTACGTGGCTAGTACGCATGAGGGTGTTCCTGAGTACTTAGCCTGCATACCAGTTTGGTCCTACGTACTTAGTAAGAACGCAAGTAAGCATGACAAAACCCTGCGAACATAGACAAGTACGCAGGTACTGTTCCATCCCCTATAAATAGAGGACTTGTCTTCATTTGTAGGTGAAACTCTGGAACTAGGTTGAGAGGTGTCCGGGTCGGGACGAGCTCTCCCGACCTCTGGACCGTGAGCTTAGATGAGAGATGTGTGCTGCTTCGGTATGTAGTCTGTAATACAAGATGACGTCTATGTTATGTATTACGTATCGTTTCATTATCTTTTGTCTTTGTTCGTGTTTCTCCGCCTTGTTCTTCCTGTTCCCACACAAATCACAGAACAAATCCGTGTATTTCCGCTGCGCGACGAGGCTCCCGGGACCTACAAGTGGTATCAAAGCCTCAGTGTTCATTGATTTGTGTTCCAGTTTCGAGTTTTAGGGTTTTTGGAGCAGATCTGAGTTCATACGAGTTCTTATTTTTCCTGTCAAGAATCCTTAAATGTGAGTTTGTTATCACTTCATTTGGTGTTTGGAAGGCTAAGGGTTTGTTAGAAGATGTTTTCTAAGCTTTTGGAAGCATCAATTTCTCATATCCATCACTTTTCGAGCATTCTCCTCGAGATCCATCAAGAACACTGTTGTACTGAACAAATACGCAGAATCACCTTTTCTGCGTATTTGCTAAGTACGCATGGGTTAGCCCTGCGTACTTAGTAAGTTAGCTAAGTACGTAAAAGCATTTCTCTGCGCACTTAACAAGTACGCATGGGTACTTGGCTTTGCCTATTTACTAAATACGCATGACTACCCTTTATGTGCGTATTTACTAAGTACGCATGAACTAGCATCTGGGATTCAAAAAACATAAAAATAAAAGAATAAAAAAATAAAAAAAAATTTTAGGGATCATTTGTACACTTGTTTTGGTCCATTTTTTAGAAGATAGTAATTTTGGTTTTTCCGCCTCAAAATTTGTATACGATGTGGCTTCACGAAACACGGACGAGATTTTTGTTGGATGATACCACTTGTCATACATTGTTTAAGTGTCCAAAACTGAAAATGTGGGCTACGATTATCCGGGATACTTATTTAATAGGGTATGAATGCTGAACTAATGGGAGCAATTGGGTCGTTATCTGCTAAAAGTCTCGTTCTATTTGTGAAGAGGTGGCTGCTTTGAGTCTTTTGGAAAAAGAATCATCGTGTTTAGGTATTCAAACCTGAATATGTGGGCTACGAGTATCCAGGATACTTCTTTAATAGGGGATGAATACTTGAACAACTTGAACCCAAGGATTTGTTGTTTTAGATCTTTGCAAAAGAATAAAAGAATAAAATCCTGGAGTTGTCTAGTTGTGCTTTTTGAGTATTTAAGTGACGTGGTAATGAAACTGGTCATAGTTTACAGAGAAATGATGGGGATAAAAAATGTAACATCAACTATGATTTCTCGTGTAAACTATATTTTTCGTGCTCATTGGTCAAGCGTGTGTTTAAGATTTGATATGATTCAATTATGATGGGATTTCTCATTTGGGATCTGGGCGGAATGGCAGATAGACAACCTAGTTATGGAACTTCACCGCGGTGAACGTATACAGATTAGGAGGTGTGAACCAGGAATGAAGATCTAATTGAAGAATGTTGGACTTTGGATATAAGGTGATCACTGCTAAGCATGATTTTGTGTTTGATCCTATCAAGTGTTTTCAGGATGAAGCTGGATATCCGTTGGATTATTAGTTGAAGATGGAACCTTTTATCATTGGTCGATGGGATAGGAAACATTCCCTTGTTTCTGGTCTAGTCGGATGGAGCTTAAACTGAAAGGGGATATTAGAAATCAACATCTTCGGGAATTTGGTTGACTCGTGAGAATACAGGATAGAGTGGGATACCTCTGGTTGAAGACTTAAGTTTATCTTACTGGAATTCCTATGGGAGCTGATTAGTTTGATGCAGGTTATTGGAAATTCAAACTCTTAATCATATGCTAGCTGATTTGGAGTTGTCCTAATCTTCTATTGTTACCTGGTTAGGAATACACTGTTAGACTTAGAATTCTAAGTCAGTGTGGAGCAAGCTACTACTGAGAAGATGAACTACAATGAAGTGTGTTGGGTTAGTTGGTTCCTATTGAAGCACTTGGTTTGGTCTAAAATGAAAGCTACAGTTAAGAGGGAGTCGGGTTTGTCATCACTCGGCAACTAAAGACTGAAGTTTGATGATTTGAAGATCTCAAGTGGAATGCAAGAAGATCAAGTTTCACCAGAAGACACTTGATGTCATTAGTTTAGAGGGAGTCTGTTAGGAAATTCTTTGTAAACTGATGTATATCATTGTTAGTGATAGATAGAATTTGATGCTATAGTTAAGAGGGAGTCTATAGAAGCATGTTTTGGTAACTATAGATAAAATTCTATGTATCGGTGTATGTGGGTAGTTCGTAGGAGGGTGTTCCTGAGTACATAGCATGCACACCAGTTTGGTCCTGCGTACTTAGTAAGTACGTAAGGCTTTTGCCTTGCGTACTTGTCAAGGACGCATAACCAAACCCTGCGTACTTAGACAAGTACACATGTATTGTTCCATCCCCTATAAATAGAGGACTTGTCTTCATTTGTAGGTGGAACTCTGGAACTAGGTTGAGAGGTGTCTGGGTCGAGACGAGCTCTCCCGACCCTAAACCATGAGCTTAGATGAGATATGTGTGCTCCTTCGGTATGTAGTCTGTAATACGGAATGACTTCTATGTTATGGATTACGTATCGTTTCATTATCTTTTGTCTTTGTTCGTGTTTCTCTACTTTTTTCTTCACGTTCTCACAAAAATCACAGAACAAATCCCTGTATTTCCGCTGCGCGACGAGGATCCCGGGACCTACAGAATGTTAACTTTGCATAGTTGCCGTGTTTAGGGCTCAAAACTTGACTTTCCAATTAAGAAAACTTTAATGTATCAAAAGTTGTGTTTGAAGTTCCAAATTCCAATCGAAGGTTCTTAGGTGTTTTTTAGAATGTTACTAGGATATTTGAAAGGAGGTTTGAATTCTGTATTAGGATTTGAATGTTTTAAGTCCATAACGTGTCACCAACGGGTCGCCGAGACAAACTATCTTCGAAATATCAATGTCACTTTTCAAACAACTTATTTGGATATATAGAGTTCATGGTCAAACATTAACAATACTTTGACCCTAAAGTCCTAAATATTTCCAAGGGCACGAGTAGGTAGTCTCACTTATCACGATTTGCTAAGACTTATCACATCATTTCACCACTTTACCAGGTGAGTTCTTACAACCCTGTTTTACTCGTTTTTCCTTTGGGGTGAGATACATGCTCAAGTATTACATTTTTTACAAATCATATTTTTCATGCTTACACAGTTACATTAATTATATAAGTTAGTACTATTGAGTACAAAGTCCTCTCAGAGTCAACCGTTAATTTTTCCATAGCGAGGTGATCAAGAACAGTATTGTTGGGTTTAACAACCCCTACCGAGGTTAGTAGCGCTATCTTAGACTGGAGGTCGAACGTGCACATTAATGACCAAATCCATTCATATGCAAAGCACAAAGAGGTGAACCGCATCCTTTTCAGTGGCTACAGTTGAATGTTGGTTGACGGTCTTATTATAGTTTTTGGTTTTGTCTGATCAACAATGATTGTCTATAGTAATATGTTTTCAATACATTTTACAATATGATTTCAATTACATATAACATGTGAACTCGCCAATGTTATGTTGACCCGTTTTAGCATGTATATCTCAGGTCGTTGAATGCTTAGGCTATGTGGCTTGGATGCACCAACTAGAGTCACACATATCATGCATGGGCACCTTATTTTGACAAACTTTTAAAAACATTGCTTTCTCCCAATTACTTTAAACTATGTTAAATTTCATTTTTTGATCGTTTGAGCTTTGTTTAAACAGGTATTTGAATACCATTTAGTGGTCGTTCGAAGTAAATCAATTTCAAACATCCTCTCGGGTCACGCCCCATGGGTATAATGTCACACCCCCAATTTCAACTAACGGAGTATTACCGTTTGGGAAGTGACAAACCAGGATCTCAGTCATTAGTTATATCAAACGACACTAAATGGCACTCAAATTGAAATATTATAAAAGTTTAGAGTAAATGCGGAAGCGTTTAAACAAGAGAGTAAATGCGCACAACAACGCGCCCAAGTCTAACAATAACGGATACATAATAAATGTTCAACAGATTGACAATTATTGAATATATCATGTTGACACCATGCATGCCCTAACGTGCACCTGTGCCTTAGCTTAGCGTCCTGAGAAAACATGTAAGAAAAGTGTCAACACAAGGTTGGTGAGTTCACAGGTTTCAGTATAGTAATAAAGCGTTTACCAGATTAATGTACAATCAACATATATATACCAATGAGTAGCTAACCCATGTTCATGTTTGCTATTACGCTCGCAACCGTAAACTGACTGTTTGTATTGCCTCCCACCAGGTCTATCAACCACGGTGCACGTTTAGGTCAATATTGCACCCGTTCGATATCCAATCGTGTTAGCGCGACTAACGCGGGTGAGGTTTGTCAAACCCAGTAGTACTACCCAACATACCTCACTGTATTCATATTTAAACGGTTCGATGTGAGGACTTTCTTGATAGAGTTTACGCATAGTCATAACAATTGACATAAAATGAAGTACAAAAATCAAAAGAGTTTGTATCATGTTTTCTCCCCCAGTTTAAAAGCAGTAAAAAGGGGTACAATAGGAATATGTGACGACAATAGGAATATGTGACGACAATACGGGAGATTGAAATCTCAAGTGTTAGCCTGCACGACTTACGTATGCCCTAGAATTATACACATAATAGTTAGGGATACAATAGGAATATGTGACGACAATACGGGAGATTGAACGTCCTAAAGTAACGCTCTAATAATTAAGAGTAGACGGGCGTGTCCACGGAGTTAGGAATTACTTTACGCGACGAATGACAAAAATAATAATAAATATAATCGGGTAAATAATATAACTAATTATATTATTATTTAGTCTCAATCGATACACGATGTGATAAAATGATTCGAAATAATATAATATATATTATTTAATAATACGGTCACGGTTTGAAAATAATATAAACATATTATTTTATACGAAGTTACGGTTTGAAAATAATATAAACATATTATTTTTATTTGATAATAACAGTGATATTTTATTCATGAAAGTGGGAATAACATAAAAATAGGTTACTAATCCAAACCCGAGCCAACTGGTTGTTTCCCGGGCAAAAACACATTTATATAATAATATAATATTATAGGGTTTGATTTTTATTAATTAAATATTGGCAGAAAAATGTTTAAAAATAATTGTGGGAGCTCGGTCTCGAACCCGGGTCTCTCCCACACACACACACTGCTCTAACCATTACGCCCGCTAGGGTCATCGCGTCCATACCCGGTTTTAAAAGCTTTTAATCTAAAAGTTCCTTGTGTTCTTCCCCTTTACACGAAACCGGACCAAGCTCCACCCCAAAACCAACGAATTCGTTTTTGATTGAAGCAAAAGACATAGGGGTTTTGATAATCGGGGTATTGCGAATCTGTGGGTTCGTTTAATTGCAAAAATAACATCTCTAGGGTCGTTTAATTACCGAATAAGGATTCAAAACCCTAGTTTTTGAATTCAAGTTCGAATTGAGAAATTTAGATGATAGAACATATTGAAACCATAGGGCTTTTGATTAAAATGTGTTTGCGAACATGCTGGCCTAAATTAATTGGATTAAAACAGGTTCTAAGACAGTGACCGATTAACTCGTCCCCATATGAACCCTAGGTTACGGGTCATGACCAATTCGATAAAGCAAGCCTCTAAAAGCATAGGGCTTTTGATCTAGACATCGATACGAGTCTGTGATCGTGATCAATTTCAGAATTAATTATCGAATTGATACATTTCGATTAAATCCAAAAGCATATGAACCCTAGAATTGGTTTATGAAGAATTCGATGGTGCAAGCCCTGATAATGATAGGGCTTTCAATCTAGATGAATAAACGAAAGTATAGGTATTACTGATTACCAGATTGGATGTCGAATTGATGATATTCGACTAAAACGAATGCCGACGGTGACGGCTTCGGTTCTCGGCGACCACTACAGTGATTCCGGCCAAAATGATGTGTGGGATTGCTTCTGAGTTGCTTGACTAAGGTGTGCAGGTGGTCAATTGGAAAGATCGCTATCGAATTTGAGGTATACGCGACCATGACCGAAGGTTACGACTTTAACATCCAATAATGGGATTAATTGTGCGTAATAATGATGTTAATTGATTCAATTATGAATGTTTATGACCTCAACGTGCATTTTAGTTACAGATTTGGATCGGTAACAGCTATAACCCGTGAATTTGGATCGAAGGGGTTACGGGTTTGACTTTTAGAAGTCAACATAAGCAAAATTGGTTGGTTTTGACTTTGGGAAGTCAATTGATTGAGTTTTAAGACTTGGCAGATTCAGTCCCTAAAGTTTAAGGTACAAAACTTACAGGAATAGTCCCTGAGGTTAAATTTAACTGGATTTAGTTAACGGGGTTACGTTTCAGTTAGGATATTTAACGGAATTATTAACGGATTTAATTTGAAAATTCCGGGTTGTCACATCATCCCCTAGTTGAAAGAATTTTCGTCCCGAAAATTAAATCATAATAAAAAAAATTCCCGGGATATCACATCATCCCCTAGTTGAAAGAATTTTCGTCCCGAAAATTATAATAGTACCTTAAGAGTTTGAAGTGGATTGCTTGAACAGATGTGGATACTTGCGTATCATATGATCCTCGCTTTCCCACGTGAATTCCGGTCCGCGTTTCGAGTTCCAACGAACTCTGACAATAGCGATTTTACTGCGTTTCAGCGTTTTGATTTCCCTATCCATGATTTCCACCGGTTCTTCAACGAACCGCAGTTGTTCATCGATGTGTAGTTCCTCAAGAGGAACAGCGAGTGTTTCGTCTGCTAGACATTTCTTCAAGTTTGAGACATGAAAGACATCGTGTACACCACTAGGTCCTTCAGGTAGGTCCAGTTGATAAGCTACTGGGCCAATTCTCTTCACTATTTTGAATGGTCCAACATAACGAGAATTCAGTTTGCCTCATTTCCCGAAGTGAATTACACCTTTCCAAGGTGAGACTTTGAGTAGAACCATGTCACCTACTTGAAATTCTAACTGTTTACGATGCTTATCGGCGTTGCTCTTTTGACGATCACGAGCTGCCGCCATACGGTTTCGGATTTGTGTAATCTTTTCAGAAGTTTTGAAAACAAGTTCAGGACCTGTGAGTTGGCTATCTCCAACCTCGGTCCAACAAATGGGAGAACGGCATTTCCGTCCATACAGTGCTTCAAATGGAGCTGCCTTGATGCTAGTATGATAGCTGTTGTTGTAGGAGAACTCCACCAACGGTAGGTGAGACTCCTAAGTGTTACCGAAATCAATCACACAAGCTCGTTGCATGTCCTCCAGAGTTTGGATTGTACGTTCCGTTTTGCCATCAGTTTGAGGATGTTATGCTGTGCTCATATCTAGACGCGTGCCTAAAGCTTTATGCAATGACTGCCAGAAACGAGAAGTGAATCGTGCATCACGATCCGAAATGATAGAGATTGGAACCCCGTGCCGAGAGACTATTTCTTTCAGGTAAGTATGAGTAAGTTTATCCATTTTGTCGGTTGCTTTCATTGCCAAGAAGTGAGCGGATATAGTCATACGATCGACGATCACCCAGATGGTGTCGCATCCGCTAGGAGTTCGGGGTAGTTTGGTTATGAGGTCCATAGGAATTTGTTCCCATTTCCACATTGGGATCTCTGGTTGTTGAAGTAGACCAGAAGGCTTTTGGTATTCCACTTTGACCTTTGCGCAAGTCAGGCACTTGCTCAGATAGGTGGCTATATCAGCCTTCATCTTTGGCCACCAATATAGCACCTTTAGGTCATGGTACCCTTGCTGGAACCTGGATGAATAGAGTATCAAGATTTGTGAGCTTCATCCATAACCAGTCCTCTTAAGTTCCTATACACTGGAACCCATATTCGCTCTGCAAGGTAGCGAATGCCATCTGATTTGACTACCAGTTGTCCTTTCATACCGCGTGTAGCTTCTAACGGTAGGTTTTCCTCTTTAAGAGCTTCGAGTTGAGCACTTCGGATTTTGGTCAGGTAATCTGGGGTGAATAGTAAGTTGTAATACTCGAACTCGTTTAGGTTTGGTGTCCTTATGGCTTAGGGCACCGGCTACTACGTTAGCCTTGCCCGGATGATACTTGATAGCACAATCATGGTCGTTCAAAGGTTTGATCCAACGGCGTTGTCGGATGCTCAACTCCTTCTGTTCGAATATGCGTTGAAGACTCTTATGATCGGTGTAAATCGTGCACTTGGTATCGTCCAAGTAATGTCTACAAATTTTCAAAGCAAACACTACATCTCCCAATTCTAGGTCATGGGTAGTGTAGTTTTTCTCATAAGCTTTCAATTGACGGGAAGCGTATGCGATAACCTTTTCGTGTTGCATCAACACACAACCAAGACCTCGAATAGAGGTATTGTAATACACTACGAAGTCATCCGTTCCTTCAGGAAAGACTAGGATAGGTGCACTACAGAGTTTCTGTTTCAACAGTTGAAATACGGATTCCTGAGTTTCGCTCCAGTTATAGGGTTTACCCTTTTTGAGTTAGAGTAGTGAGAGGTTGAGCAATATTTTGAGATTTCCTCAATGAATTGACGGTAGCAGCCAGCCAATCCTAAAAGTTGTCGCACCTCTGTTGCAGTCATCGGTGCTGTCTGATCCTTGATGGCTTCTACTTTAGATGGGTCGACATGTATTCCTTTCTCGTTGACTACATGTCCTAGAAGTTGAATCTTCGCGAATCCAGAATTCGCACTTAGAGAATTTGGCATACAATTGCTCTTGTTTCAGCAATCTAAGGATTAAGTGTAGGTGCTACTCATGTCCTTCCTTGTTCTTAGAATAGATGAGGATGTCAAAAATGAATACGATGACGAACTAACCGATGTAGGGTTTACACATACAGTTCATGAGGTCCATGAACACCGCGGGTGCGTTGTTCAGTCCGAAAGGCATGACCATAAACTCGTAATGGTTGTACCTAGTCCTGAATGCAGTTTCTGAGATATCTTCTTCTCGGACTCTCAACTGATGGTAACCGGACCTAAGATCTATTTTGGAATAGAATCTTGACCCTTGGAGTTGATCAAAGAGGTAATCTATGCGAGGTAAAGGGTAACGGTTCTATATAGTTACTTTGTTCAGCTTACGTTGATTGATGCACATGCGGCAAGTCCCATTTTTCTTCTTGACGAACAGGACTAGAGCTCCCCATGGTGATGAGCTCGGTCGAATGAAACCTTTATCTAACAACTCTTGCAGTTGTGTAGATAGCTCTTGCAATTCACTGGGTGCCCGAGCAATAGGCGCCGCTCCGGGTGCTAGATCAATTTGGAATTTGACTTGACGATGCGGTGGAAGACCTGGTAGATCTTCGGGAAATACCTCCGGATAATCATGAACAATCAGGATGTCGTCAATCTTCTTCTCCTCAGGTGGCTGCTCGACGACGAGAACCAAAATGGCAGTATGAACTTTTCGAAGACATTTATGTGTTTTCATGAAGGATATGATGCCAACGACTGCACCACTCTCTTTTGCCTTGGACAGAAAGGATTTCCCCTCTAAGGAGAGGAAGGCAAACATTTTTGTCACAACAGATGGCCTCAGGTTGGTTCTTGGATAACCAGTTCATACCGACAATAAGGTCGAAACTGCCAAGTGTAACTGGCAGACGGTCAATGTCAAGTTTATTACTAACCAATGCTAGAGTACATCTGCAAGAAGGCGAGTTGTTTCGATTTTCTGAGTAACAGTCCAAGCAAACCGTACCAAGATATTGTCCACTTTGCCCCCGATGGGTTGCCCATCCAGGAACTCGCGGTTTTGTTTTTACTCGACGAGTTGCTCGCCCAGGCAAAACGCGTCTCAATAGAGAAGGTATCCACCTCCTAATAAGGAACGTATTGTTTTCCCCCTCAATCGATGTGGGATATTACAGTCTGCTATCTCAATAGTATACTTGGCTTTCAATAGAGTTAGAGCACTACACACTAATATGGAATTTGTGAAATCGTGCGGAGACTTCTAGTGAGACCAGCGCTTATAAAGCAAGTGTCAGTCAACGCATAGGCTAAGGAAAGAGGTTCACATGTAGGAAAGAAAAGTATAAAGAGATATAGATTCCAGTAGCAAAAGAGATAGGATGTATGTTTGAGTAATTGCGTTCAACAGATGGTTGGTTAGGTTAAATCTTCGTTTCCTAATGTCATTGGATCAACGGGATCATTTCGTGAAGAAAGAAATCCGTTTACAGGATTGAATATGCTGGAGTAAAATTCGAAGTTAGACTAAGGATTAGTCACAGGATGAGGTAAAAAGTTCAAGTGGGATCTATTGTAGGAGTGTAAGGAATAACGCGTTAGCATAGAAAGAATTCCTCAAATTCTGTGTACATAGTTGGAGTCGGTGGTTCTACTCTGAGGTTCTACTAGAGTTTCACTCTAGGTGGTTCTATCGATAAGTTTGAATGAGAGTCGTAAGATCACTAAGACTCTTACATGAGTGAGATAAAATGATGTATTTCATTAATGATAGTCTAGTGTGTTCGTAAACAACTTTAACTTGATAGTCGCGTCTATCAGTTGTTGAACGAGTTTAACTATACCAACTAGTCGTTGAGTAGGTTACAAGAACTTCTACTGATAGTGGAAGTTTAAGTTTGTAGATTACTGCTTAGGACCATTTATCCACACACTAGGCTTCACCAGGACTTACATGCACTTCAAATTATTATTACTTGTGCACCCGTAATGATAATTTGCTTTGCATGCTCACCCTAGCTTCTCCTTACCCTGTGTCAAAATGTCCCTCAATTTGCATTACCGAGTACAAAGTGTTGTCAGATATGGTAAGTCATCGAGAGGCTTAGTCATCAACCACAAGTTGACCAACTAGGACTCATATCAGGATGAGTAGTCAGGAATCGTTCGATCCAAGTATTCATTCGAGTGAAACACAATACAGGAGTCCAATCCAGCGGATTGTAAATGAGAACATGTAACAAACATGTACCTGAAATGCGACTTCAAAAAATGAATCTGATTTCCTGAATACAAGTTACAGAAAGCAGCAAGGTAGCTGTCCTTTTAACTTAGTCAAGATAGGGTTTGAGTATGCATTGAGCAATGCGTTCTCAGATTTGTGGTCAATCTATTCTCAACAGAATATCGAACAAGGATGCGAGTCCATGGCTCGAGAAAGTGATGACATCTACGTGTCAATAGATTGTGCAATAATGCGTGTAACGGTCTGCCTTCAGTCGGCGTATTGTTGCTAATGTGTACAGTAGGGACTCGCCTCCGACGATCCCAATTCCCAAGGAGATACGCGTTAGTGCTGAGTGTCGTCCATAACATGGACCTGAGAAAGCCCATCATACCCAACAGGTGATGGTGATGTAAGTGACTCCTCCGAAGGCTCCGTCTCGCTGCCCTCGAACGGGAGTGGATGGTGTTCCGGTGATTCCTCAAGTGTCGCCACTGGGAATGATGATACAATGCAAACGATGTGTCCCTTGCCAACTGAGGGTGATACGGATGCTGTTACATGCCTGCACTGCAATGTATGTATAGGTGCTATATGTATCAGGTATGAGTGTCTGTGCCGTGTAACTAATGTATGAGGTTATAGTCTAGTATGCAATCCTAGTTCTCTATAACCAATGGCTCTGATACCAATCTGTCACACCCCCAATTTCAACTAACGGAGTATTACCATTTGGGAAGTGACAAACCAGGATCTCAGTCATTAGTTACATCAAACGACACTAAATGGGACTCAAATTGAAATATTATAAAAGTTTAGAGTAAATGCGGAAGCGTTTAAACAAGAAAGTAAATGCGCACAACAACGCGCCCAAGTCTAACAATAATGGATACATAATAAATGTTCAACAGATTGACAATTATTGAATATATCATGTTGACACCATGCATGCCCTAACGTGCACCTGTGCCTTAGCTTAGCGTCCTGAGAAAACATGTAAGAAAAGTGTCAACACAAGGTTGGTGAGTTCACAGGTTTCAGTATAGTAATAAAGCGTTTACCAGATTAGTGTACAATCAACATATATATACCAATGAGTAGCTAACCCATGTTCATGTTTGCTATTACGCTCGCAACCGTAAACTGACTGTTTGTATTGCCTCCCACCAGGTCTATCAACCACGGTGCACGTTTAGGTCAATATTGCACCCGTTCGATATCCAATCGTGTTAGCGCGACTAACGCGGGTGAGGTTTGTCAAACCCAGTAGTACTACCCAACATACCTCGCTATATTCATATTTAAACGGTTCGTTGTGAGGACTTTCATGATAGAGTTTACGCATAGTCATAACAATTGATATAAAATGAAGTACAAAAATTAAAAGAGTTTGTATCATGTTTTCTCCCCCAGTTTAAAAGCAGTAAAAAGGGGCCGTGAAAACTCACCTGCGTTGCGTAGTAGGTAGTATCACACAAGTATGAGATTTGAAATCTCAAGTGTTAGCCTGCACGACTTACGTATTCCCTAGAATTATACACATAATAGTTAGGGATACAATAGGAATATGTGACGACAATACGAGAGATTGAACGTTCTAAAGTAACGCTCTAATAATTAAGAGTAGACGGGCGTGTCCACGGAGTTAGGAATTACTTTACGCGACGAATGACAAAAATAATAATAAATATAATCGGGTAAATAATATAACTAATTATATTATTATTTAGTCTCAATCGATACACGATGTGATAAAATGATTCGAAATAATATAAATATATATTATTTAATAATACGGTCACGGTTTGAAAATAATATAAACATATTATTTTATACGAAGTTACGGTTTGAAAATAATATAAACATATTATTTTTATTTGATAATAACTGTGATATTTTATTCATGAAAGTGGGAATAATATAAAAATAGGTTACTAATCCAAACCCGAGCCAACTGGTTGTTTCCCGGGAAAAAACACATTTATATAATAATGTAATATTATAGAGTTTGATTTTTATTAATTAAATATTTGCAGAAAAATGTTTAAAAATAATTGTGGGAGCCCGGTCTCGAACCCGGGTCTCTCCCACACACACACACTGCTCTAACCATTACGCCCGCTAGGGTCATCGCGTCCATACCCGGTTTTAAAAGCTTTTAATCTAAAAGTTCCTTGTGTTCTTCCCCTTTACACGAAACCGGACCAAGCTCCACCCCAAAACCAACGAATTCGTTTTTGATTGAAGCAAAAGACATAGGGGTTTTGATAATCAGGGTATTGCGAATCTGTGGGTTCGTTTAATTGCAAAAACAACATCTCTAGGGTCGTTTAATTACCGAATAAGGATTCAAAACCCTAGTTTTTGAATTCAAGTTCGAATTGAGAAATTTAGATGATAGAACATGTTGAAACCATAGGGCTTTTGATTAAAATGTGTTTGCGAACATGCTGGCCTCAATTAATTGGATTAAAACAGGTTCTAAGACAGTGACCGATTAACTCGTCCCCATATGAACCCTAGGTTACGGGTCATGACCAATTCAATAAAGCAAGCCTCTAAAAGCATAGGGCTTTTGATCTAGACATCGATACGAGTCTGTGATCGTGATCAATTTCAGAATTAATTATCGAATTGATACATTTCGATTAAATCCGAAAGCATATGAACCCTAGAATTGGTTTATGAAGAATTCGTTGGTGCAAGCCCTGATAATGATAGGGCTTTCAATCTAGATGAATAAATGAAACTATAGGTATTAGTGATTACCAGATTGGATGTTGAATTGATGATATTCGACTAAAACGAATGCCGACGGCGACGGCTTCGGTTCTCGGCGACCACTGCAGCGATTCTGGCCAAAATGATGTGTGGGATTGCTTCTGAGTTGCTTGACTGAGGTGTGCAGGGGGTCAATTGGAAAGATCGCTATCGAATTTGAGGTATACGCGACCATGACCGAAGGTTACGACTTTAACATCCAATAATGGGATTAATTGTGCGTAATAATGATGTTAATTGATTCAATTATGAATGTTTATGACCTCAACGTGCATTTCAGTTACAGATTTGGATCGGTAACAGCTATAACCCGCGAATTTGGATCGAAGGGGTTACGGGTTTGACTTTTAGAAGTCAACAGAAGCAAAATTGGTTGGTTTTGACTTTGGGAAGTCAATTGATTGGGTTTTAAGACTTGGCAGATTCAGTCCCTGAAGTTTAAGGTACAAAACTGACAGGAATAGTCCCTGAGGTTAAATTTAACTGGATTTAGTTAACGGGGTTACGTTTCAGTTAGGATATTTAACGAAATTATTAACGGATTTAATTTGAAAATTTCGGATTGTCACATATAACTCGAAGTGGAATTTGCGGTTCACCTACTTTCTCAAAGTACCAGATGCAAACTTGACCTGATTCGCCAGGGGACAGTTGCACATGCAAATACCGACTCTACTTTCTCGAACCATCGGAGTAGTCCGACAGCTCCCTTAGCTCCACTAAAAGTGTGGGGCTTACAGTCCATGAATGTCTTGAATGTACATGCTGGTTGATTATTCTACTGACCTGGATTTAGAATCACAATGTATAATCGAGATTATAAGGCTTGGGAAAAACGTCTTGAGAGATGAATTGACTTCGCTAGTCAATGTTTATACTATTTACCTGCAGCATTCTATGCTGCTAGAGCCTCAGTCACACTATCGTTAATTAGTTTCGCCTGTTTAGCTGCTGTCTTGTTAATGGGCCACGACCACCAGCACGACCTCCACGTCCTCTTCCCGAAATAATTCTTCACATTCACAAACACAAAATTATGTGGAATATATCGCATTTCAAACATTATTAATGTAAAAGTAAGGAAATTATAACTAAACACAACGTCTAATATCTCGAAATTAAATAAGTTAAAAAGCTACAAGATAAATAATTCAAAACATCAAACTTCTCATGATTTTATTGAATGGGAACATCCTTATCCATCTAGATTTGAAATAGAAAGACATAATCAAAGCATAAAATAGATAAAAGGAAAGGTAAGACAAGATAATCATCAAACATCATCGTCATCGGAGGAGATGCATTATAGAGCATCATCTATCTCGACCGACTCCTCCTCGAGTGGCTCCTCCTCTAATGGCTCATCCTCGAATGGCTCCTCCTTGGCTTCAGAAAGCGGGGCATTCCCTTGCCAAAGTGCTGCCTCCATTTGGGCCTCTAGATGTGCCACCCTACTCAAAATCCTTTCGGCAGCATCATCCGAGGTGTCCACCCTCGTTTCTAAGTGCTGAACCCTATCCACTAGATGGTTATGGACCTGATCCGTCACTGCTAGCTCAGCGGTCAAAAGCTCTATCACTACCTTATTCTCCTCTATTTGTGACTCCCATTGCAGAATACCGAGTATCTCACTAGTAGTATCCTTCATAATTCCTAATTCCTTAGTCATAAAAATTACAAATGCCGTAAAAGCTTGCTCCATGGAACATGGCAAGCTAGGTAAAGTAGATGACGAAAAAGTGGAACAAAAATAAGGTGATGGAACATGTCCCATCTCGATCCATCTTTGGATCATTTTAGGGTACGAATCCCAATTGCGCGGTTCATTCCTTGCCCGCACATTACTCGGCTCACCCTGTTCAACAGAATTATCACTAGAACTGGTTCGGCCCTTTTTGGGCTCCGGGGAAGGTAGGATAGGTGCATCATGTTCTGGTGCCTTAGGTGATGGAGGTGTGGTTGACGACATGGTCCTGTAACGTAATATATAGGTGTCATAATCCAAACGTCTATGACATGTAACTAATGTGTGAGGTTATAGTCTAGTATGCAATCCTAGTTCTCTATAACCAATAGCTCTGATACCAATCTATCACACCCCCAATTTCAACTAACGGAGTTTTACCGTTTGGGAAGTGACAAACCAGGATCTCAGTCATTAGTTACATTGAACGACTCAATATGGGACTCAAATGAAAATATGCTAACATTCAGAGTAAATGCAGAAGTGAATAAAGAAAGTAAATGCGCAAAACAAACGCATCCAAAAAGTACAGTCCAAACATAAATGAAACAGTTCAAATGTAATATTAAATCATAAGTCAAAAGTATGTAAGGACCCCTTATCCCGGGAGGCCTCACTTGTTGGATTTACTCATAAACATAGTCATTGATCACTGAACTTTTAATTAAAAACATTCAAACACAGCGGAAGCATACATCATTCAATTACATAACATAGCAGCGGAAGTCCTAACATTAAACATAACATTTGTTTAATGTTAACGGTTTGATGTGTGTTGAGGACTTTCAGTGATAGCGTGTTACGCTTAGCTTTAACAATGATAACATATGAATTATAATAATCTCAAAAATAATTGTGACATGCTTTCTCCCCCAAGTTAAAACAGTAAAAAGAGGCCGTGAAAACTCACCTGATTTGCGTAGGAAGTAATCACACAAGTATGAGATTGAAATCTCAAGAGTTAGCCCGATACGGCTCATGAATGCCCTAGAATTATAACATAACTATTAGGGATAGAAAGGGAATTGTGACGACGATACGGAATGAGGAACGTCCTAAAAGAAACGCTCTATTGACCATGAGTAGAAGAACGTGCTCACGAGAAAGGATTCTTAAATTAATCAATTAAGAAAAACTATGATTTGCGACGAGTGACAATTAATAAAATATAATAAATATATCTGAGCGTTATCGCCATTAAATAATGGCCTAAGAAAATAATATAATATATATATTATTTTTAGATTTAACAAAGTATTACAATAAATAATTGCGCGACATAATAATAAATCTATTATTTTATTCGAGGATAACAACGAGTGTAAATAATATAAATAATTACATTATTTATTATTTTAAAACGTTACAGGAAGTTTATAACCGAAACGATATTAAAATGTATCATTTTTAATTGAGATAACGGTTTGAAAATATTATATTATATTTGTAGGTCCCTCGGGTGTGGCGGATCGTCACATGCAAGTGGGTCTACTAGTCGGACCGGGTGCGGAATGCCCGTGACTAGGTGGAGAGTCTAGCTAAACAAAGTAAACCGACAAGATAAAACACTTTAAACGTTCTTTGTATTATAAACACTTGAAGGTTACAGAGAAAAGCACTGAGGTTACAATCTGCGTATTTGCACTAAAGCCTGCGTACTTAACTTCTGTCAACCTATCCTATTTATACAGGAGCTGATGCCTGCGCACTTAGCAAGTGCGCAGGGAAAAATGCCCTTGCGTACTTAGCTAGTACGCAAAGTTACTCTTGCGTACTTGCCAAGTACGCAGGAGCTTTCTCCTGCGCACTTACAAGTGCGCAAAACACTTGGAGAATTCTGCAACATTCAATATGTAAAAGTAAATACAACTCGATAAACTAATACATAAAGACTCTTACATACAAAGAAAATTACAAACAAGACAAAAACAACCTAAGACTAAGACTCTATCTATCGAGAGTGTTTGTCACAGGAAAGTGCTTCAACAAACTCCCCCTTGACAACAGCTCTGGATAATCTTCAGTCTTCGGGCTTCACATCTTCAGTCTTCACAGCGCTTGATCTTTAGCTTCCATCTTCTTCTTGTAATCAAGGCAGAACTTGATCACCTTGTCGTATTTAGAAGCAAGGAGCTTTGTCCACTCATCCGTGTAAATGCAATAGTGTTCTGCTGGTACCTCCAGATCTTTCACAGAAAAGTTGTTGAAGCAGACTTCATCAAATATTCTGATCAGCTCCTTTGGCACTATGTTCCCACTCTCTAAACGTCCTTTACCCATGTTCACAGCCTCGCCGTGTTTGGATGTACATACCAGTACCACATGTCACCAAGAATATCCTGAGATAACTTGCTCAGGGGAATCTTAGTTTCACATCGCTCTGGCTTGTATACCAATTTCTTTAAGTGCTTCTTAGTCACAGGATGTATAGCGTGCTTATCCTTGACTCTCTTGGGTACTTGAGGCTTGAACATCTCGAACTTCCCTGATCTTGCTTCTCACTGCAGAGCACCAACAAACCCATCGCCACTGCGTGATTGGAATGACCCAGCAGCTCTCGGTTTGCTAGGTTCACAAGGTCGTATTTGGGCAAGGAGCTGAACGCTTCACTGGTGGGTTTCAAGTATTGAACCCCGCCAGATCTTTTGATAGCGAACAGCTGCTTGTCGTCCTCGAACCTTACAGCTTAGATCATCCCTATTGCTCCGTGTTTGTCTATTGCCACACAGGAGCTGGACCCTTTGATGAAGTAGAAGGCATGTCTGTTTCTTTCGGTGCCTCTGGGTCCACAGGTTCAGGGTCAACTGGGGAGGCTTCAGTCGAGGCTTCTACATTACTGGCCTGCTCGACTTAACCTGTGTCGAGCGGAGCGTCGAAGGATGGAAATTCAAAGATCTCTCCATCTTCTAGCTCGTACTCTCCTTCCCCGTCACCTTTGGGAATTTCGATCACAACATCTTCGTCCTCATCATCCCAATCGTCACCAGAGTCGATCTCTCCTTCTTCTAGATTGAAGAGAGCATCGATCTGTGCTTCATTGGAATAATCAGGCACTAGATATAGGATCTCATCATCAGATAAGTCCTTAAGTACTTCAGCCACTGACTTTCCTTTCTCACCACCACCACCACTAGAGGTATCACCACCCTCTTGATGAGTCAACTCCCCCTGAGCCATTGGAACAGCAGAGATGAGCACGATTGCTAAAGCTTGGTGCTCACCTCCACTAGGACCGGCTTCGGGATCCTTGTCCTTGTCATCATTCATAGTCAAGTCGACTGGATGACATGCCTCATCACTAGTAGTCCTCTTCTCCTTCTCTTTCTTTTTTCTCTTTGTACTTCTCCCCCTGAGCATCAAGCTTCTTGTTAGATCAGCAATCAGCTTGACCATCAGCTCATGCTCCTTCCTTTGAGCATCAAACCTGAGCTCCAAGGACGACCCATGACCCAGAAGCATTTCATTAGTCTTGATTAGGAGTTCATTCTGGGCCAGGACGATTTTCAGTCGTTCCTCAGTCCCTATTCTCTGGCTACGAAGGATTGTAACTTCATCTATCAAAGAATTGATCTATGCTTGTCAAGCATCAGACTCCTCCTTCGATTTCTGAATAGTCTTCAGTAATCCAGCAACTTGGGTTTCCAGAACATCTATCCTAGCATCATTCGGATCAGGATGTCTGGATGAGGACGCTTCGGCAGTGTGAATAGGGGAGGAGAATATGGTATCAAAGTCAAACCCTTGCGTGAAATCTCCATAATTGAAGGGTTGACTGAGAGGCTCAATGGTGGTAGTTGGGATGGAAGATGTGACAAGAGTTGTAGGGGTAATGGTAGGGGTGATGGTGACGGACTCCGTGAGAATTGGAGTAGTTACCGTCACCTGAGTAGTTGTGGTAGCGAGGGTTACTATCACAGGAATCACTTCTGTGATTGTAGTGACGGCCACTTCACTTTGTACCTGCGGCCTCCTCCTCCTATGGTAAAGCTGCTGTGAAGGTGGGGTGGAGGCTGAATCCGGACTAGCAGCTGATACTTGTACTTGCTGCTGAGCCTCCACCACACGAGGGATATAAGGCAGTTGCCTATCGCCCCTATTCTTGTGAATGCTTTCCCTTCTTTGTCTTTGTACAGCAGCGTCAGAGTCATAGTTTGGCTCGTATTCGCTGCTAGAGGACTGTCGCTTTCTCTTGGAGGACGACTCAGGTAGGGTTACCTTAGCCGTTCTCCTTGGGTGTACCTGTGACGGTGCATCATCGGAATTGGAAGAATCTGACTCAGTCGCTTCTGAATCGGATCCCTCAGCACCATCATTTCCTCCTTAGTCATCTCCATCATTAGACGATCCATCATCACTCTCCATTTCCTCCTATTGTTGTTCCTATTGTTCGTCGGAGTGTTCACTCAATTCAGGCTCCGAGTCGGGACTGTACCATCTCCAGTCACCTGGGGCCACATACGCTTCATTGATGAGGTTGCCAAAGAGTTCTGTATGCACAGGGGTAGGATCTACACTGCCTGGATTTAGGAATTGGGCGAATACTCTTTTGTCCACCCGCTTTACTTGCAGTCTCTCCCCTATGGAAGGAAGGTTTGGCAACGCATCATTAATCAGAAGCTGCACAAACCGAGGGTATAACAAGAACTGAAACCTCTCCGCTGTGTTGATCTGGTCATTGATGGCCTTAAATATGTAGCGGGAGAAGTTGTAGCCCTTGTTGAGAGAAAGGTCGACCATGGCTGCTGCAAGGTCATGACCCATGGCATCTTTTCCAGCTTTCCTTGATGAGATGCACATGATCATGACGTGGGCGAAATATCTCCAATGGTCTAATACCCACATCTTTTTGTATGAAGCATAGTCCCTCGCACCGACATATCCCATTCTTTGTCTCCAACACCCGTCCACAATGTAGTCTGGATAGGCTGTCGGGTCGGTCACGAGATCTCTGAATTGAAGGACCCTTCGTATAGTATCTTCAGAGAAAGCAATAGCATGACCAGCAACGGTAGCCCTTATAACGTTGGGGGTTACCGTCCAGTCGTGCTCTGCATTCTCCCAAAACTGCTCAAGGTAGGGTCGGGACACTATCGGGTCAGCAGAAATGGCGTAGCTGATTCTTGAGTTGTTCAAGAAATCAACTATGTCTCTGTATTGCAATGCTGCACCCTTCCATTCTGGTTCCGTGTTGGCTAACAAGTTGAATTCGTTAGTAAACGCCCGAGCCATGATCTGCAAAATCACACAGAAAACATAATAAGAACAACACGTATCATTGGAAACGGATAAACATGACTCAGTATAACAGTTACTCTTTGAACAGAATTTCAGACGTAGGAATTTTTTGCCAAGTGTTGGTCCTGCGTACTTAGCAAGTACGCAAGAGTTTCCTCTTGCGTACTTAACAAGTACGCAGGAAGTGCTTCTTGCGTACTTGTTAAGTGCGTAGGAAACGTACTTGGTGAAAATTTCAGAAGTGTGAAATCCAACTTGATGTTCAAAAATTGGTGTGTATTGGGTCACCACTAGGTCGGAATCAATGATTCTAACCTATGGGACCAACAAAAACACCAAATACTACAATACATGACCAAATTTGACCTAAAAATGTTCGACTGAACCACTGTCGGTTCAACTTCATGCACAAGGTCAAAATCGAAGATTAAATAGGACGATTAAGGGTCGATTATGTGATCTAATCATGTTTAATGATAATAGATTACCCAAACAACCCTCAAATTGCCCTAAAAATCACGGTTTGAACCTAGATTTACTTAGTCAAGAATCGGTCCAAAATCGATAGTTTTTGTGAATGGATTAAGCCCAAAATCTCACCAAATCGATGTAATGAAGTGATGAAACTTGTAGTGGGACGAAAAATCGGATTGGAACACTTGAATTTTTGAGTACGTTTGTAGAGGGAAAAATCGGTTTGAATGTGGTGAAAAACCCTGAAAATTTCTAAGTCCTCTTTATATACTCAACACTAAAAGGCCGTGCGTACTTAATAAGTGCGCACATTTTAACTCGTGCGTACTTACAAGTACGCAAGCTTTAACTCTTGCGTACTTACAAGTGCGCAAGACTTAACTCTTGCGTACTTGTTAAGTACGCAGGGCTTACCTCATGCGCACTTACAAGTACGCACAAACCCTTAAGTGCGCAAACTTTCAACTCAAATTTATGAAGTTGTTCAAGTCAAATAACGAACAAGTTAAAAATATTAAATCAAAGGGATTCAAATACAATTCAGGAAGGTTAAACACAAATATTTTTGGTTTTTCTGAATAAAATTGAACTATGCATAAACTTAAAATCTTTTTGATCTTTTCTAATAAAAATATACAAGTATTCACACAAACTATTTTTGATCAAAGACACGAGAAGAGGATCATATTAGGCTATCTTTTAGCAAAAGCGATACAATATAAACATCAAAGAATATGGGATCATGTCATGGATTACTATTTATTCATACGCAATAAGCACATAAACAAGTAATTCAAGTTGACAATATTATAAGATTTGAAACTATAAGCATCTTTGTATCACATTCTTGTGTATTAAGGTATTATTTATAAGATATACAACGTGTACCCCACTGATATGCTACAATAATGTAAATTGCATTATCTCAAGGCATCTAAGATTTTCCCAATGATTTTCTAAATTTTCAGAATGAAGGTACATCAATTAGCACAGGAAAAATCAAGCAGAATCCATAAGGATTATCAGGAATCATAAGATTCAGAATCGAGTGATTCATTTGTCTTGGTTTCATTTGATTTTCTTCATTGAATATTGGTATGATGATTCAGGATAATATATATGGTGTTTGATTTTTAAGGTAAGGGGATCCAACTTTTATCTGGATTTGATTTCAATGAATCAGGAGTGATTCAAGGGTGAATACATGCTCAACGGTTAATGTAGAGACATGTCTTGATTCAATCTCTCCTTGCATACTTGTGAGTATGGGCAGTGAGATGAACCGCATTAATTGTGCTAACGACATAACCCGAAACTGACCTCAAAAGAAAATTATTGCCAAAATCTAACATCCTTTATCTGTTAATGATCTTTTCTATTCTTTTACGCACACACACTTGCAAACATGGGTTCAAATCACAGTTGTAATTTAGATTTAGTTTCCACACTACTAGTGATTCAAAGACGCATACAGCCTACTGACAATTTAAATTACATGTAAATAAGCAGATTAAAAACATAATAAGTTAAACAATTAAGTAAGCATGACGCAATCATTTCCCAAATGAGGAGTCTGTGACGTTTAGATCATTTCTGATGTACTATCATTTCCTCTTTTCTCAAGTTAACTTTGAAATTTTCTCCATTTTCTATTTTTTTTTGTTTTTGTAAAATATTTTTGAAACTTAAAAGAACTATACAGAAAATTTAAAAGAAATAAAGTTTAACTTCCATGAATTGAATTGATTTAAGAAAATTAATTTTCACTCAGGATTGAACATTCCTATCAAGTTGACAAGATGCTCAAAACGGGATCGATCAAATGCCTTTGTGAAAAGGTCAGTAAGATTTTCATCCATGTGAACTTTTACACGTTCAATTAAATGCTTTTCAGCACAATCACGGATGAAATGCTGGCGAATCTCTACGTGTTTAGTTTTGGAATGTTTCACCAGTTTATTTGTGATGGACATGGTGGCATTGTTGTCAATGAATAGAGGAGTTCCAGTGAAGTTTAAGCCGTAGTCTCTCAACTGTTGCTGAATCCACTGTATCTGAGAACAACCGCTCGCTGCATCAATGTATTCTACTTCAGAAGTTGAGACAGAAACCATTGACTGCTTCTTACACTGCCAGGAGACCAGTCTGTCTCCTAAGAATTGACATCCATCAGAAGTTGACTTTCTGTCAAGGTTACAACCGCCATAATCTGAATCAGTGTAGGCTTTGAAGTCGAATGACTGCTGCTTAGAGTACCAAAGACCTAATCGGGGTTTCCCTTTCAGGTATCTGCCAAACTTAGGGGTTCGATTTTGTCTTGGAGCCTAGAATTTTCAAGTTTTTGCCCTAGACATTTAGAACATGAAATAACAGAGAAAGGCTTAGAATCTACCTCAGACGACGAACTTGTTGCTTCTTCAATAGCCATGAGAGCAACAGCAGTGGTTGATCGTCTGAGGTAGATTCTAAGCCTTTCTTTTCTCATGGCTATTGAAGAAGCAACAAGTTCGTTTTCTTTAGCTCAGAAGGTGAAGGTCCTCTTCATCAGCTACAGAAGCTTCCCTTTCTTTAGCTTCCTTCACCTTCTCTGTTGCAGCAGTTGTAGATTCCTCTAGGTCAGCCATAGAAGCTTTCCTTTTCTCTGCTTCCATCATATCCATGATCTCAGCCATGAGACCAAACTGGGTTTGTGCGATGATGGCATCCTCAAGATGAACGCCCCCAATCAAAGTTGTCGTCCTGTTGTGCTACCAGTGCATTGGACGTTCCACCTTGGCTTTGATTGTAGTGGTTTGGATTGTTGTGGCCGTGGTTGTTTCCTTGGCTGGGTCGGGTAAAACCAGAGGTAGGTGCTCTGTCTTTCTGACACTCACGAGCAAATTATCCATAGTTCAGACACTTGTAGCATTTGGCCTTAGATTTGTCAAACCCGACCTTGGCATTAGGATGCCCGCCAATAAATTTTCTTCCTGTTCTGTTCAGGAAACGCTTGGCTCTCCTCAATAGTATGGCCATATTCCATTGAATATCCATGTCCTCCATGTCATTAGGATCCACTTGATTAAAATCTTCTTCAATCGTCTCTGGATCAGTAAGCTTGCCACCTATGAAATTCTCATACGCAAGCATACAAGATGAGAATAGTGCTACTTGATCTTCAGCTATTCTGGCTATAGCTGATTGGTTAGCTGAAGATGTAGAAGGAGGATTTCTTGAGGTATTTTGATGATGAGACCCCAACCCTGATCCTGAAGCATAGCAAACATGACCACCACACCCAGTTGAGTGGTCTTCTTCAGTAGGATTTCCAGTGAAGATGGAAATTCCAGAGCCCGATGACTTGGATGTAGAAGTCATCCCATGATACATAGAAGGGTCTTGTATCTGGGGTCTTCCTGAGCTCTCCTTTCTTCTTATGTTCATGTCATGAGCTTGAACCTTTCCTATTGCCTCCTCAACTGTCAACTCATAGAATTTAGGATTTTCCCTCATCAGGGTTGTGTACATCTCGAATTTGGGTGGTAAAGCATCCAAAAACTTTTCCACCGTTTCTTCATCTGGATACCTAAGTTAAAAAGCCTTCAACTCAGTCTGTAAATGATAGAACCTAGAGATGAGGTCATCTAAAGATTCGTTCTCTAAAAATCTGAAGCACTCATACTGTTTCCTGAGAAGATCCCGCTTACTCTTCTTGATGTCACTATTTCCTTCGAATCTCTTCTGTAGAGCTTTCCAGAGATCCTTAGAATTGTCATAACCTCGGAAACTGTGGAACAATTCCCAAGTTAATGCCATAGTGATCGAACCAAGTGCCTTCTTTTCTCGGTCATAAGCTTTCTTTTCTTCATCAGAAAGCTTAGAGATAGGTTTGGGCATGATTTCATCAAGATAGATGTGTGTGGGATGCTTATATCCCTCAAGGATTGGTATCCATAGTGATGTGTCGGTATACGAAATGTATCAAAACGTGCTTTCCAATTAGAATAATCGTTCACGTTCAGCAACTTTGGTGGTTTCTGTGGTGTACCGATCTCATTATCATAATTCAACAGGTTTCCAAGATTCTGAAGATTCGACATAATGAACACTTCGTCAAATTTCGGAAAAATCAGACACAGTTGTGCACTTGGTTTTAGCCTTGCGCACTTGAGAAATGGTCTTGCGTATTTAGATTTCCTCTATGCGTACTATGATTAAATATAAGTACGCAAGATATAACTTAAGTTCGCACAAGTTCAGTCTTGCGCACTTATAAGTACGCAGGAGATAAGTCTTGCGTATTTAGTAAGTACGCAAAAAACTTTACTTTTTGCTACAAATGTAAGTACGTAGGATACCTTTTCAGCAACTTTCACCAAACTTTTCCGGTGACCTGAAACTCGCCGGAGATGGTAAAAATTCGTCTGATGATCAATGCAAATGAGCCAAATGGTCAGAAACTTGTTTCTAACCAACCTTTGATTTTCAAAACACTCAAATACACAACAAAAATCAGTTTTTGAGTGATTTTTGCTTCTAAAATAGTGCTCAAGAGCTACCCCTATTTTATCACAAAAATCACCAAAAATACCTCTTTTTGCTTGTAAAAACTCTCCAAACTCACTCACAACACTCGAAATCAGGAGCAAAAGCTCTGATACCACTTGTGGGTCCCTCGGGTGTGGCGGATCGTCAAATGCAAGTGGGTCTACTAGTCGGACCAGGTGCGGAATGCCCGTGACTAGGTGGAGAGTCTAGCTAAACAAAGTAAACCGACAATAGAAAACACTTTAAACGTTCTTTGTATTATAAACACTTGAAGGTTACAGAGAAAAGCACTGAGGTTACAATCTGCGTATTTGCACTAAAGCCTGCATACTTAACTTCTGTCAACCTATCCTATTTATACAGGACCTGATGCCTGCATACTTAGCAAGTGCGCAGGGCAAAATGCTCTTGCGTACTTAGCAAGTACGCAAAGTTACTCTTGCGTACTTGCCAAGTACGCAGGAGCTTTCTCCTGCGCACTTACAAGTGCGCAACACACTTGAAGAATTGTGCAACATTCAATATGTAAAAGTAAATACAACTCGATAAACTAATACATAAAGACTCTTACATACAAAGACAATTACAAACAAGACAAAAACAACCTAAGACTAAGACTCTATCTATCCAGAGTGTTTGTCACAGGAAAGTGCTTCAACAATATTTTTAAATACAATTTAATTAAAAATACGAGACACGAGGCTAAACCCGGGTTTACCGGAGGTTTTCCGGTTTAAACACATTAATATATAAATATAATAACATTGGGATTTGTTTACATATAAAAACGATGGCTAGAAAATAATTTAAAAACAAAACTGTGTGGAGAGACTCGAACCCGGGTCTCTCCCACACAAGCACACTGACTTAACCAGTCCCACCCGCTAGGGTTATCGCGACAAGACCCGGACCCAAATGGTTTTAATCAGAAGTCCCAGTGAGCTCCCCCCCCATATGCGATGGAATCCAGCCCGAAACCATCAAACCCGGTCGCGATTGGCCAAAGTAGCAAAGGGGTTTTGTAAAACAGGTCATGGCGATTCTGGGGTGGCGTTTAATTTGAAAATCATCAAGTTTAAGATCGATTAATTACATAAATTAGAAACGAAAACCCTAGATTAAGAACACTAAATCAAATTGATAAAATCTGATGTTAATAGACAATGGAATCATGGGGCTTTCGCTAACAGAAGATTCTGAAACTGACCTTGAGGTTTAATTTGATTGAGATCGTGTTTAAGTTCAAAAGCCCCAAATTTATTTTGAACGAACCCTAGTTTAAAAATCATGAACAATTTGATGTTAACTGATAAAATTAATATAGGGCTTTCAACGAATGCATGATTGCGAAACTGGTGATATGATTCAATTTGATTATGATCAAGTCAAGAACAGGGATCGATTAAACCATAAACGCATGAAACCTAGATTCGGGTTCATCCTCAAATCGCTGTTATAAGCCCTAATTATCGTAGGGCTTTCAATCTAGGAATGAAAACGAAGGTGAGGATGAGATTAATTACCAGAATTGAGTGTGAATTGACGATGTTCGATCAAAACTGACTGCGACTGACAGGCTCGACTTTTGGCGACCGGGACTGCTTCTCCGATCAAATTAGCATGTTCAGGAGCTTCAGTGGGGATCGTCTATAGAGCGCAGAGGCTCAATGCATGAAATGGGTATACGAATTTGATGAATACGGTGGTATATGGCAAGGGTGTCGACAGTTATGAGATTAATACCCATAACTGGGATTAATTCGCGTATAATGGAGATTTTAATGCTCAATGATGGTCGATTAATGACGTGAATGTGCAAAACGTTTACGAAATCAAACGATAATCGATTAAGAGATTTGTATTTGTATCAATGTCATGATTTTGACTTTTGGAAGTCAACAAGGACAAAAACCCACTTGATTTTGAATTTCAGGAGTAAACATATTGAATTTTTATTAAATGCACAATCAGTCCCTGTAGTTTAAGATTAATTCTTGACATAATTAGCCCCCGGGGTTTAATATTTGGTTAACTGGGTTAGGATTTAACAGAATATTTAACGGAGTTAACTTGAAAAGTCAGATTGTCACATGTATTTAACAGGCCCAAACACGTCTGAATGCACTAATTCAATAGGTGCTTTAGTTTGGAACTTTGAATCATAAAATGTAATTGATGTGCCTTCCTGTATTGACATCTGGACCATACAATCTCCCTATTTACTTCTAACCGAGGGAGTCCACAGAACCAACTTCTTTTTCATCATTAGGTCAAGTTTATCATAGATTTAAAAAATTATGCCATAAATCGGCATTCTGAGTTTTGTTGGTTCTTTCAACATATGCAGTTTCTGCTAAAACAATGTAAACTATTCCTTCTTCCTTGTAGTACTGGTTTGGATTTTGTCTCAAATTCATAAAAAATTCTCACATCTTTGGGGCTGAATAAGACATACTTTCTGGACTTGGTGACTTATGGTAGCGAGAACAAGTTTTCCCTCATCCCAGGAACATGGAACACATCCTTCATAACAAACTCCCTCTCATTTGTTGCTTTTAGGAATTTCACATCACCCACATGAGCAATATGATTTTGGAATCATCGGCTATTACCACCACCCATTTCGATTATACTTAACGGGTCTTGATAATCGTTCTTTGTCTCCGGTCATATGGTTTGAGCATCCGGAGTCTACGATCCACTCACTGAATACATTCTGTTTTATTATGGTAGTTGTTGTGGAAGCATAAATTCTTGCACCTCTGCCACATGAGCTTCTACATTCGAGGGCTCCTCTTCTTTAACGGTTGAGTTCCATTCTTCCTTCAGCTTTCAGAAGTCCTTTGCCATATGACCTTTATGCCCACAATTATATAATAAGTATGGGACACATTTGCTGGTTCTTCCTTTCTTGCTACCCGATGGCTCGTCTCTTGAACTGTCTCGGTCCTTCTTATTTTAACACCCGACAAATTTCAAGTTAATATCCATAATCGAGTAAAATACACATTATATTATATGACATGTATCACATTTAATTTTATAGTAATTAAGTTCATTTCACACTTAGCAAGCCAATCCGTTTATACGTGTCGGTAATCCGGATGATTACCAGGTTAAACACGCGTCCCACAGCACGACCGTTGGTGATACATTAAAAAAAAATACCGAGACATATAATATGTGTGTGTAAATTATATGTAACACTTTGATATAATAAATCATGCCTGTATGAATTTTTTTGGTGATTTTTAATGACACTTTTATTTTCAGCACAATCCGGAAGACACACAATGTGCACTAGCTAGGTGATTAATTTAAGCAGACACTTAGATGTATATTTGGTGCACAGAAATTACACGTAATACTGTGATATATTATTTTAGGTCTCTGTGAATTTTTCAGGAATTTTCTGAGAAACTTTCTGTTTCAACGCAGTCTAGCCAATACGCAGTATGTACCGACATTTCCAAATAAAAATATGAAATTTTTATATGTTAAACATACCATTATGAGTCAAATTATTTTTAAGTCGTTTTATTTTTACCAGTTCGAGAATTCCGTCATAAAATCGGTGATTGTTCGTCTCTCAACACCAGGTATCAAAACCCCCTATATAAACCCCCCACCCCCCACCCCCCATTTCCATCCTCTTCACAACACTCATTCTTTCTCTCTTTTTTGGCCAAGAACCCCAACCCACACCGCCATCTTTATCTTTTGTTGTTGTTTGATCATTCTTTCACCAAAATCAACCTCTCAAAGGTGATAATCAACCATTTGCAAAGGAAATCCATCATCCTTCCATCCATTTTCAAGTTTGGTAAGAATCTAGAACCCACTTTTTCTCCATTTTAACATGCATCCAAGAAAAATTCTTTTTTATGAATGTTTAGTGCAAACTAACCAAGGATTCTTGTATAAAATGAGTTTTATAACAAAAATGGTACATATTGTTGGTGAATTTGTACTCGAGTTTTTTTCTTAGGCTCGGTTTCCATAAAAGAAAACTTTGTTGTATGAATATATTCTAGATGATGTGTTCTTGATGATTTGATGATGGATTTGTGATTCCCTTTGATATGCTGATATTCAAGGATAAAGTCTTCAATCACTCTCTGAATTGGCGGAATCAATTCAGAAAATTTATTCACACCGAAATGATCGAATCAAATATGAACAAGAAGGATAGAATCAATCACAAGATCCATTCAAACATGTTGATAATCTTCATTATACCAGCAATGTAAATCACAGAATAACAACAAAACACACAGAAATTATCTCTTATAGATTTGGAATCAAACAATACAAATGAGAATAGTTACATGAAAATACAAAAGACAAGACTATTTATACTAGAGAGTTTCGATCGAATTCTTATGATCGAAAAGTGTTTTCGACCAAAAACACTTTACGACCGAAAACGTAAAGTTTTCGACTGAAAACGTAAAGTTTTCGACCGAAAACTCTAAAGTTATACAAATCTAAACCTAATTGATTTCTATAGACTAATAGGTTCCAACAATCTCCCCCTAGTCCACAAAACATCAATTCTTCACGTGTTGTCTTTTGCAGGCTTGGTCTTGGCTTTAACATTCAGCTTCTTAGCATCCATAGCAACAAGTCTCTTCTTGATCACTTCAGCTTCATGTCTTCTTGACAAACATCGAGCCATAACTCTCATATACAACTTGGCCTCGGCTTTAATCTTCGTGCTCATATCACTCCTGACAGGATTCTTGTACAAAATCTTCAGATCTTCATCCGATAAACTAAACAAGTCAACTGGATCAAAAACTCTTAATTCCGGTGATTTTTTCTTGCACGATCACAGCTTCATGAGTTTTACTATCATACGTCCCCTTTATGAAGCTTTTGATGAATGTTTTATTTCTTGTTGGGACGTATACAATAGAACTGTATCTGCTGGCTTCACTATATACCTGAATCTTCTTTTATCATTCTTGTCTTTTCTCTTCAACTGTTGGCATTCAGGTACTTGTGGCTAGAAATTCTCAAACTTGTCTTTACTACATTCTTTCTTTAAGTATTCTTCAAAATTAGCAGCAAACGTATCGTTTGAAGGATTGATCATCTTCAAGTGACTCAGCTCTCTAATATCCCAGTATGGCAAAGATTTCATCTTTGAGCTCCGATCAAAATACCGGATATTTCCTTCTCCTCTCTTAACCACATACATCTTCTTATTATCATCATATATCCAAGCCAGAATTTCTCTAGTCAATGCTTGTTCTGGACTCTTGATTTTTTGTGTAAGCCTTTCAACGATGGATGGCTTTTCAGTCACTGTCCACTAAGAGCTCTTGTCTATCTTTGTAGCCTTTGATTTTTCAATTTGTGGTTCAACATCTTGAGGAACTGTAAATGGTTCTCGTTCATCAACCAGTTTATCCATCTTTCCAATTACCGAACCATTTTCTTCTACATAGGTTTGTTGTTGTTCATATTCATATTTCTTATATTCAGTGTTGGTCTGATTATCTTGTTCAGTATCTTCAGTTTCTTCAGTTGTTCTTTAAGTTGCACCAACACCTCCAGCACTACCACTATTATTGTCATCACCTGAAGAATGATCATCATCTTTCTTTTCTCCAGTGATTACAACTTCTTCATCACCTTCTTCCTCCTTCTCTGTATCTTCTTGATATTCATCAGTTCTTTCCAATCCTTCACCTTCATCATTTAGGAGCATATCAATGTCAAACAAAGTGTTGTCTTCATACATATTTGCTTCAAAGATTGGAGTTTGAACTTGTCCACTTGTAGAAGGAATTGGTTCAGTGGCTACCAGACTTTGTACATCTTCAACATTCTCGTCTTGATTAGTAACAATTGGAGCACCAATCTGAGCTATCAAATCTTGAACAATATTTTGAAGTTGATCAATTTGCTGTTGTTGCTGTGTAAGTAAACCCTTTTGTTTATTACTTTAGGTTTTCAACCCTCTAATCTCGCTAGTATTTGTAGCTTCTCTGCTTTGCAGGTTGGAGATTTGAGTCTTCAGTTTACTAACTACATCTTCAATTTCTCTTGTAGCATAATTCAGAAACTCTTCATTAACCAATCCATAACGCTTTGATTTCTTTGACTTTTGCTTCTCTGGTACTTCCTTTGCCTTACCCTTGCCTTTATCAAGTGCTGTTGTAGTTGTTTTCTTCTTCTTTTTCAATTCTGGATTTGTAAACACAATACCCTTAGACGGAGGAGGTCTAGAAGGTACGGTTTTTGACTTTTTAGGCTCTTTCCTCTTCTTTGATGGGGTTGTTGATGTTGCTGTTAACTATTCATCAGGAACTTCCAACACTTCAGTATTAACACTTAAAATATCTTCAACCTCAGCTATGAATTCTTCTGTATGGCTCAACAATGGTTTTGTATGCTCTTCATTCACCTCTGGAACTCTGTTATCTTCAAAAATCAGATCAGGTGATTCATACTCACTCATATGTGTATCCACCCTTGGTTCTTCATCTTGAACATGAACTTCTGGTTGAATTTCTGGTAACACATTTCTTTGACCATCATCATGACCTGGATCGTCATCATTTCCTTGATCATTATTATTAAGTTGGTCATTTTCATCATTATCACTATCAATTCCATCTTCTATATCTTCAGCCATCAAGTCATCAATTTCATCTTCAAGATTGAAATCTGGATCAGGATTTTCTTCAAGCATATTTGGAAATAAAGGCGTTACAGTTCCATTTTGCTTGTCTTTCTGACATTATTCATACTGGTGAAGATTACTTCTTGCATTGTCTCTAATGGCAGTTCAACACCATCATTTTCTAGATTAGGCAGAAGTGTGTTGATGATCATCTGTACAAACCTTGGATACATCAAAAACTTGTAATTCCTTCTTGGTCCCACAAAATTGCTGATCATTGCTTCAAAGATCATTCTTGAAAAGTTAAATCTTCTATGAGTCGCCAAACAAACTAATGCCCTACTGAAAACTTCACCAATCTGATCAAAAGCAGGCGTTCTTGGACTCAAGCAATGAATTAGAACATGAACCAGCTATCTCCACTGTTTCCCAAACATAATCTTTGTGACTTGTCTTCTTAACAAAGTTCCTTCATACCCCATGGTCATAATAATTCCAGATACTACAATGTGATTAATCTTGTAAGGAAAATCTGTTGCATCTCTGAAGTTTAATACTTCTCTTATTACATGTTTAGTAACTTTAATCTTGTTTCCTCCAACTGAACTCTCAATCCATATCTCTTTATTCACATGCTTGTATTCTACATTATCCCAAAATTCCCTCACGTGTTTTTGAAACACACGTACTTGTGTAGATATAGCTGTATTAATTCTTGAGTTTGCTAAAAATCTAACAATCTCTTCATATCCACGTGCCTTCCTTGTATTTGTAGTTAAACATGCCCATATGTTGTGCTTTGGTTCAAACTTTAATCTGTTCAGATCTGTAAAGAAAAAACAACAAGTTAGAAAATTTCTGAAAAAAATTCTTAACTTTTGACATTTCGATCGATCAAGTAATAACTTTTGTTTTCCGGCTTAACTTGATTTGTTGACTTCAGAAAGTCAAACACCGCGATTTTGCATGAACCCGACCGTTTTTAGTTGAAATCCGTTTGTATTGAAACCGATTCCCACGACCTTATTGTTTTGGATCATCATTATCATCTTTAACACCGGCTTTAATCGAATTAATTATGAGTATTCAACTCATAACCGTCGCTACCCTCTTCGACTTCTATCGAATGCGTTTCAATTCGTTTATTTTCCTCGTAATTGAACCACTGCACACACTCGGTGATCCTCCTTGAAGCTTCTGCATCAACTGAATTGACCGGAGTAACAGTTGAAGACACCGGAGGCAACCTATACCACATTCGGCAACCGTTTTAATCGATCTCAATCAATTCGCACTTGTTTACGGTAATTGAATACACCCTCACCTTCGTTTTTAATTCCTGATGGAAAGCCCTATGTCAATTTGGGCTTGCAACATCGGCATTAACAAGAACAGAAATCTAAGGTTCGTTCATATACGAATTAGGGCTTTTGATCCGAAACTCAACCTCCATCAAATTAAACCACACGTTCATGTTTGAAATCCTTTGTTTACTAAAACCCCCATGCTAATTTAATCTTTGAACATTGAATTTATAAAAACCCAGAACTTAGGGTTCATCAATGTCCGATTTAATCAAACCCTGACTTAGACACGTTCTCAACACAATTAGTTTATATCATTAGTTTCGAAATCTCCTTTTTAGTAAAAGCCCCATGATTCCAGAAAGATTTAACATACAAATCGGTCAATTTGATTCGTAATTCAAAACTAGGGTTCGGTTTCTAAAAACGAGGATTTAACGGATTTAAACTTGTTGTTTTTGAAATTAAAACTATCCCCAAACTCGATTTTCATTGACGATCAAAACCCCTCTGCCCTATTACTTGATCGCGGCCGAAATCAACACAATCGGACTAGGTTTTGGTTCGGCTCACGCAAGAAAAGGGGGGGTCACGGGATCCTCTGATTAAAACCTTTGTTACTCGGACTGATGTCGCGATAGCCTAGCGGCCGTAATGGTTAAAGCAGTGTGTGTGTGTGGGAGAGACCCGGGTTCGAGTCCGGGCTCCCACAATCATTTTTAAACATTTTTCTGTTAATATTTAATTAATAAAAATCAACCTTTATAATATTATATTATTATATAAATGTGTTTTAGCCGGAAAACAACCCGTAGGCTCGGATTTGAGTTATTAACATATTTTTATAAATTATACCCACTTTTATAATTAATATATTATTATTATTATCAAGTAAAAATAATATGTTTATATTATTTTTAAACCGTAAATTCATATAAAAATAATATGTTTATATTATTTTCAAACCGTGACCCGTATTATTAAATAATATATATTTATATTATTTCAAATCATTTTATAACATCGTGTGTCGATTGAGACTAAATAATAATATAATTGGTTATACTATTTGCTCGTATACATATATTATTATTTTCTTAATTTTTGTGAATGACAAAACACCCGGTTATAATTATTATTATTCGTGTCATTCGTCGCGTAAAGTAATTCCTAACTCCGTGGACACTTTCGTCCACTCTTGAATATTAGAGCGTTTCTTTAGGACGCATCTCAATCTGTGTCATTGTCACATTTCCCATTTTCCTTTATCCCTAATTTATGTGTTTATAATTTTAGGGCATTCGTAAGTCTTTTGAGACTTACACACGTGGCTCCAACTTTTCCCTTGTGTGATTCAAATCCTTACTCAAGCTCAGGTGAGTTTTCACGGCCCCTTTTTACTGCTTTTAACTTGGGGGAGAAAACATGCTTAAACTGGTTTTAGATTTTGTACTTCATATGCTATCAATGTTAAAGCTAAGTGTAACATGCTATCACAGAAAGTCCTCATCTTATTTCGAACCGTTAATATGGATCTTAGCGAGGTAATGTTTAGTAGTACTACTGGGTTTGACAAATCCCACCCGCGTTAGTCGCGCTAACTCGATCGGATATCGAACGGGTGAAATGTTAGCCTATTCACATGGCCAGTATTGATAGAACCTGGCAGGAGGCAATAAACAAACAGTCAGTTTCGGTTGCGAGCACTTGAGCTAAAACTTGAACATAGGTTAGCTACCTATAGATACATATTGAAAGGTCATAAATCTGGTAACGTTTACTTATTTATTTGAAACCTGTGAACTCACCAACCTCGTGTTGACACTTTTTCTGACATGTTTTCTCAGAACGCTAAGCTAAGACACAGGTGCACGTTAGGGCATGCATGGGATTCAACTGCTTTGCTTTGTGTCTATTTATGTTGATTGAATTATTTTAATGTACTTTGTTTGGTTGGACGTTTGGACTTTTGGACTTTGGTTTTGGGCGCGTGTATTTTGCGCATTTACTTTCTTTACGCTTCCGCATTGATACTCTGATTTAAAAGATATTTTCATTTGAGACCCATGTAGAGTCGTTCAATGTAACTAGTGTCTGAGATCCTGGTTTGTCACTTCCCAAACGGTAATACTCCGTTAGTGGAATTTGGGGGTGTGACAGTTAAAGTCTTCTTCAATAGTTTCGGGATCCGTTAGCTTGCCGCCTATGAAATTCTCATATGCAAGCATACATGATGAAAACAATGCTACGTGATCTTCAGCTATTTTGGCTATTGCAGAATGGTTAGCTGAAGACGTAGCTGGAGGATTTCTTGAGGTGTGTTGATGATTGGTTCCTAACCCTGATCCGGATGCATAACAAGCATGACCACCACACCCATTTGAGTGGTCTTCTTCATTAGAGTGTCCAGTAAAGAGGGCAATTCCAGAGCCCGATGATTTTGAAGTGGAAGTCGTCCCATGATACATGGAAGGGTCCTGTATCTGAGGTCTTCCCGAGCTCTCCTTCTTCATAAGATTCATGTTATGAGCTTGAATCTTACCAATAGCCTCATCTACTGTTAACTCATAGAATTTAGGATTTTCCCTCATCAGGGTTGTATACATCTCAAACTTTGGTGGCAAAGCATCAAGAAATTTTTCCACCAGTTCTTCATCGGGATATTTCAGTTCAAAAGCTTTCAACTCCGTTTGTAAATGATAGAATCTAGAGATGAGATCATCTAACGATTCATTTTCCATGAAATTGAAGCATTCATACTGCTTCCGGAGAAGATCCCTCTTACTCTTCTTAATGTCACTGTTCCCCTCAAATATTTTCTGAAGTGCTTTCCAAAGATCCTTGGAGGTGTCATAGCCTCGGAAACTGTGAAACAATTCCCGAGTTAATGACATAGTGATTGAGCCAAGAGCCTTCTTTTCCCGATCATAAGCTTTCTTTTGTTCTTCATCAAGCTTAGAGATGGGTGTGGGATGCTTATATCCCTCAAGGATTGGTATCCATAATGATGAGTCGGTGTATGAAATGTAGTGCTCAAAACGCGCCTTCCAATTCGAATAATCGTTTACATTTAATAGTTTCGGCGGTTTCTGAGGTGTACCGATCTCATTATCATAATTTAACATGTTTCCAAGATTCTGAAGGTTTGACATAGTGAATTACTTGGTCAAAAAAAATCAGAAAAGTCAGACACTGTTACGCACTTGGTTTTGGCCTTGCGCACTTGAGAAATGGTCTTGCGTAGTTAACATTTGCTCTTGCGTACTTGTAAGTACGCAGGAGGAAATATTAAGTACGCAGGATATAACTTCGCACAAGTTCAGTCTTGCGCACTTGTAAGTACGTAGGAGATAACTCTTGCGTAGTTAGTAAGTACGCAGAAAACTGTACTTTTTACCAAAAATGGTAAGTACGCAGGACACCTTTTCAGCAACTCTCACCAACCTTTTCCGGTCACCTGAAAATCGCCGGAGATAGTGAAAAGTAGACTGATGATCAATGCAATCGAGCCAAAGGATCAGAAACAAGTTTCTAACCAACCTTTGATGCTCAAAACACCAAAATACACAACAAAAATCGGTTTTTGAGAGATTTTTGCTTCTAAAAAAGTGCTCACGAGCTACCCCTTTTTTATCACAAAAATCAACATAAATACATCTTTTTGCTTATAAAACTCAGTAAAACGTCTCCAAACTCACTTACAACACTCGAATTCAAGAGCAATGCTCTGATACCACTTGTAGGTCCCTTCGTGTGTGTCGGATCGTCACATGCAAGTGGTCTACTAGTCGGACCGGGTTGCGAAATACCCGTGACTAGGTGGAGAGTCTTACAAACAAAGTAAACCAAACACGAGAGTCACAATAAACGTTCTTTCTATTATAAACACTCGACGGTTACAGAGAGAATACAAGCTGCGTACTTAGCAGAACTGAGTTCGTCTGAACAAAATGGTTTCTGCGTACTTAGCTTCTGTGAACCTATCCTACATATACAGACCTGATGCCTGCGCACTTAGCAAGTGCACAGGACCAATTGCTCTTGCGTACTTAACAAGTACGCAGAGGTGTTCTTGCGTACTTGCTAAGTACGCAGGAGCTTTCTCCTGCGCACATGTAAGTGCGCAAAACACTTAGCAGAAAAACAACAAACATTATGTAAAAGTAAATACAACTCGATAAACAATTACATAACGACTCTTACATACAAAGACAAATTACAGACATTAGAAATACAAACTAAGACTCTATCCAGAGTGTTGTCACAGGAAAGTGCATCAACATAGAACATACCTGGACGGTTGAAATCAACTGATGAACACAATGACGTCACAATCGGACACTTTTTCGCACGAAATCTCAACACTTGTAAAACATGATGAAACTTGAAGCGATACGGTCGAGAGAAAAATACGAGTGGGAAAAAGCTTTTCAATCAAAAAATTTGAATATAAAGACTTTTCAAATCTTGACCGAAAACTTCAATCATGACTTTTCAACTGAAAAATTTTTCATATGATATCTTTCCGGTCAAGAGAATTCGACCGAAAACTGCAAACTTGATTTTGAAAATTCTCAAATCAATCTTTATTTAATTTTTTTATTTAAGTCCATTTTGACATCATTAAGACGGGTTACAATTTTTTAATTTTCACAATTTCACTCATAATCAGGAAAGAAAACACACTTGCACACTAATTTTATCAAGAATGACTTATTATTCTTTTTCAAACACAGAAAACAATTAAACACTTAACAAAACACATAGTTATACATTTATCTATTTTTTTTTAACATGTTTCAACAATTTTCCCCTTTTTTATTTTATTTTTTTTTCTTTTGGTGAACTACACTGACATAGGATCATAAATGTATACTGTTTTAACTACACTGCATATCAAATCAGGATCTAAACAGTTTAACCTTGATTGCCAGTATAATTTTCAGCTTAAACTCAAACATCATATTTTAGCAGATACTGTGTGACATTTAAGGTAAGATTTATCAATACAAAGTGTATCCAAACATCGAGATGGATTAAGCCAATATGCAACACAAAGTTTCACCAAGACATAATCCAATCACCAGCATGAGGGTAGCGTTCTTAGCCCAGAAAAAAATAATCCAAATGGATTCGATATGAATCTTTTGTCTTGGTTTTTGATGAAATGAGCATTGAATCATGTTGATTCATGTGAGATGAAATTCGTCATGAATCATGTTGATTCATATGAGGTGAAATAATATGGATGTGATATTTTGATGATGAACATTTGAATCAGTTTTGATTTGGGTATGCGGATATCCATAGAATGTTGGACATGTCAATTGAAATCACGAATGTTTCAAAGGGCGAAACAGACTGACTTCCTGGTTTCCATCCTAGATTTTCACCAGAACCATCAGCTGTATGAAGATGTTTAACTATAAATCGTATATTTGATGGGTATAGTCAATAGAGTAAACGAAATGTGCTAAGAACCTATCAAGATCCTGGTCTCATGGTATGCATGGATTCACTTAGCATTCAAAGAATGAAAATACCGATATTCGATGAGAATAACACTAAGATTGAAATTTAGTTAATCACACAAATATCGCCTAATTTACATATGCAGAGCCTACCAGCACATAAAAAATTGTAACTGATGTCACCATCATATCCAATTCATGCATAAGCTTAACACACACTTGTACTATCATTTCCTATATATACGTCAACCAGACACATAATTTTCTTTATTTTCAGTGTCACACCCCAACCGACGGCGGAAACGTCGGGGCGTGAAGCGTGCAGACTGTTCATCGCTCATGGTTTACTAAAGTTTAAATAATTAATAATTGTTTTCATTGCAATCAAACAAGTTCAACAAAACACAATCAATCCACAAAGCAAAAATGTAAATTACATATAATAAACTGATTTAATTAAATACTAAGTCCAACAATCCTATGTGTAGCATAACTTGAGTCACTTCAAACGTCAGTACCTGAAACATGGTTAAAACGACGTCAACTAGAAAGTTGGTGAGAATACATAGGTTTTATTGTGTGATAGCAAAATACGTGTTGTGTGCATACAGTTCAATACTAACATGGCAATTAAGGCAATGATGGAGAGAAACCATCATGTGACCTATACAATCAAACCTTTGTAACTTGCACTCAAAACTTGTGTTGTCAGTAACAGTCACCCTACCTGGGTGGGTTTGTCAGACTCAATAGATCTACCACTGTTTACTGTTGGCTGATAGTTAATGATTGTACATGAAGAGCATAATAATTGGTATACACACCTAGTACTCAAGCACAAAGCGCAAAATTGTATATGCATAGGATGGAACTGTATATGTGTATAATTGAAAACATGTAAATAGAACGCATGTTCCACCCCAAAAGTTTGTAAAATAGAGTAAAATAGGGGCTATGTAACTCACATGTATGACAGTGTAGATCGCACAAGCAAAAAGCTAATAGCGACGTGTTGTAGGCCACTAGGTTTGACCTAATGAATAAGCATAACAATCATGTGTTATTGTTTGTGTTAGATTATATCGAAAGTGAATTTGGTTGATGGTACGATTAGGGTTCGTTTTATGATATATTATTCATTTAAAAATAGGTTTAAATAAATAATTTTCGTTTAAGGCCAAGTGTGAGATATATAAGTATTTATATAAAAATAACTATAGGAATTGTTATTTAATATAGCTTATCGAGTTTAATAAGAAGAAAATAAAAATAAAGATTCTGTTTTTAAGGAGCACGACCGCGCTCGTGCAAGGCACAGCCGCGCTCTTGTCCGGGCGGACCGTGGTGTCTGAGGCGCGCCTGTGGTCGAGTCAGAAGGCTTCAAAAGGGTCTGTCCGTAGAGCACGACCGTGCTCGTGTCCGGCACGACCGCGTCTAGGGTTGGTTTAGGTCAGGACTTTGTTTGCTCGGAAAACACGACCGGGCCATGACTCGGGCACGACTGTGCTTGGTCAGGCACGACTGCGCTCCATGATGAGCGTGACCGTGTCTGGTCTTTTTCAAACACAATTCGCTCGATTCTTGTATTAAAAGCCACTGGAATCAAAGGGTTTTCATTCATAAAGTGTTTTCGAACCTACTCCTACTATTTAATTGGATTAAAAACACATCTTTCGTGTAGTTTGATTAAATCGTTTATTTTTCAAAACTAAATTTCAAAACTGATTAATCGTGTAATGTAGCAACGAATTAGGTTAGGGCTTTTGATCATAGTGAAGAGACGAACCAATTGGACTACTACTAACCTGTTTATATTGGGCAACGAGTGATGTCGGCTTCGAGGAAGAAATCGTGGTTCTTGAGGATCGGCAGAGGAATAGCGGTGATGATCAGACGATTTTTGGGTTGAGATAGGTTTATGGAAGTCGTACGAAGTTATTATAATAGTTTAATTCGTTTGATTCTATCATAATTACACGATTCGATTAAGAATAGAAAGTCCGGGTAAAATTGCAAGGATTCGTTCGATTGGATGTGTATTGGCCGTGCCTAGGTCTTAATTTACCGAATATCGACTTCTGTATACACCGCGGTTTCTAAAACGCGTCTCAATTCTATTTTTGGACAAGATTTGAGTCGGTTTGACTTTTCAGAACTCAAACTGTGTCGGAGGCGCGACCGTGCCTCATAGTGAGCACGACCGTGGTCGAAACTTTAAGCGCGACCGTGCTTATGCTAAGCGCGACCGTGCTTGTGTAGATTTTTGGAAATTTCCAGAATAGTCCTTGTAACTTTGTAGTCTTAACGTCGTTTTGAGTTTTAGTCGAATTTGATCCTCGAGTTTAGTGAGAGGACGAAGGTTTGTTTCAGTTATTATTGCAACATAATCAATCGTATATAAGTACTTATAGCATAGTTATTGTATAAGAATTGAAATTGAATACTTGTGCATTGCATCAAAAACGGTTACATGGAAAAATCGGAAATGTTACAGTCTCCCCATGTTGAGGGGATTTCGTCCCGAAATTCAACTGGTTGAGGCTGCTGCATTAGTGAAGAAGTGTGGTAACGGATGACAGGGTTCGGGTCCGATACTCAAGATTAGAACTTGTCATCATGTCGGGCATAGAGGGTGGTAGTGGATTTAGTTTGAGAAGGTTTAAGGAGAAGACTATCAAGAATACTCTAGCCTTTTAAAGATAACATTGCATTACTTGAAATGGGAACGATGGAGATTTGATGATTAGTGTTTGTTTGTGATGTGGTCTACTATGCCTACGAATTGTAAGTGGATAAGAGATTTCACAAACATTGGTCCAGGTCAAAAAGAACATAAAACTCTACGTGACCCGAGTAACGCTACCTTTGACAATATGACAGGAAACACTTATATATAGGAAGTACCAGCGGCGTATCCACCATGCCCTTATCATATCCCATTGGTTTCGTTACCATATATTACGATAGGTTCTATGTCTTAACACACAATAGAATTTACTATATTTTCCATGCGCTGATTTTTATAATTACGTATGCACCCGTAATTACTAGAATCACCGCTTGGTCCATATAGGTCCTTCCTTTATGTGCGTTGTCAAGGGGTGGTTCAAAATTATTTAGTTCATGTCTATTGTTCCACGTATGCGTTGTTAACAAGTGACTGTGTTCATAGATAGTGTAGTCAATCGGGAAAACTAAGAGTAATAAGGTAATATAACCTAAAGGGTATGAATTTCTAGTGAATAGAGTGTATGATTGTGTCTCGTATAGTGGGATCAATCAATCGTAATAATTTGTAAACAATTAATGTCGTGTATAATGTAAACACTCAAGTTTCATGTATAATATAGTGTTATGCATATTGTAAGCAATTAGGTTTCATGTGAATAGGGTAGTACCATGTATATAGTAAACAAATGGATCTTTGAACAATTTAGTATTTATGTATCTTGTATGCAACCCTGTTTTCATGTATGACGTGAACAATTGAGTATAATGCGTACCGTGAATAACTAAGTACCATGTATCATGTAATCAATCTTGCACCATGTGTGTTGTAAACAACTGAGGCTCATGTAGCATGTAATCAATCTTGTATCATGTGTATGTTAAACAACTAAGTTGTGTGTATCATGTAATCAATCTTGCACCATGTGTGTTGTAAACAATTGGGGTTTATGTAGCATGTAATAAATCCTATACCATGTATATGGTAAATAGCTATGTTGCATGTATCATGTACGTTTGTAAATAACTAAGTTTCATGTGATATGTGGATGTTCGTGTGTAAGCCATTGAATCTTGTGAGTGACGTAAACTAACGAATTCTGTAGGTGGTCGTGTGTTTCGGAACAAACGTGTTGTTTTGTTGTTCATGTATAATGTGGGTAGTTGGGTTTTGGAATCTTGTTGTGGTTCATATGGGTGGTTAAGGTTTACGCGAAATGATTCATCTTGGAAGTGGGTAGTACACTCATATGTTGAAGGTGTAAGGTAACGAGAAGGTTTTGTGGGTAGTTAGAGTGATGTGTTTACGAGTAATTGACTTGTGCTTTTTTTTTTTTTTTTTTGTAAATGGACGAGAAATTGTAATTTATCCTTGGTTGTAATAGATAAATGAATAAATAGAAATATATATATATATATTTTTTAAATCTTGAATAAGAGAATGCCTCAAGAAAAATAATGGCTAAATTATTGACTAATTAAGCCAAGGTTTAATTTAACAAAGTAAAAATCATAATTTATTTAGAGGATGTTTTATAAAACGAGTCGTGTTGTATTTCTTACAAAATGAGACGGTTTTGTGAAAATTTATTTTCTAAGTAATATTTATGAATCAAGGGTTTGATAAATGCTTTGTTTGAAGAAAATAACTATGTTGTTTTAAATCAGATCGTAAGATGATTAGTTCACCAGGAAGGTTTATGTACATGTACTAAATCGCAATGAATGGGAACGTGATGTTTTTGGTGCCCTTGATGAAAATAATGACGGTAATATTGAATCAACGAATGATGACATTTGAAGTTGTAGAATAAAACTTAGCATAAATGATAAAATGTCAATAGTTTAAACCAAACATAGGGTAACGGTTTCAAACAGGAAGTTTAAAAAGAAAACAAAGTAAAACAATCCAGCTAGCGTCTCAGGTAACTTTCAACAAGGAAGCAGACGAGTACAAGGGTGAACATGGTTATGGTCACTCGAATAGCAAAACGGGCCTCGGCTCTAGCTGCTTCTGTGCGTGCGTCAAAAATTTCTCGGTTTCCTTCCATCATGTCAATGTGGGTACCTAGGTTTGTAATTAGGTCTTCCTGGTACTGCACTTGTCCCACAAGGTTGTCTATTTGTTGGCTTGTCAAGTCATGTCTCATCCCGTGCTCCATTCCTTACCTCAAAAAGTCCGTGGTCCTTACATACTGGTGACTGGCATCTGCTGGAATTCCTATAGCAATGGTGGTTCTCGTATTCTGCCTGGCTCCTGGGTCTGAGTGGTATAGGTCGAGTGTTGGGTAAGCGTCCCTCAAAAGAGATGATAGTTGGTTGTACAGGTGTGGTGCTTGATAAGAATTTCTTGATGAGAGTGGTCCAGATGCTCGAAGTCTCAAGCCGGTGCTCCTAAACCAGTCTGCTCTTATGTCAAACATGGACCTAACAGTTGGGGGTGTTGGTGACTGATGGTCTTGTGATGGTGATTCAACACCTTCTTCCTCTTCAGGCTCTGTTCCGGGGACGTATGCTGCGGAGGGAGGTGAGTAGGAGTCCATGTCTAACAGAAAGGAAAAAGATTGTAAGTGGTGATAATAATAGTAGATGTTGTATATATATGAGTGTTCATGAATTTATCGTTGGACAAGTCATAACACTGAGCCTTTACAATAGTATTTTAGAAGTACACTTGACCTATAAATGATGTATCTAAAAGAGATTCCCAGGAAAGAGGGGTGGGTCACAAGGGACACACTTAAGTACCCGGTCTTTCCTTAGCCAGAATTTCTCATGAGTCTACACACATTCTTCCAATCATCATGTACTAATAACACTATTATTTGGGCTCATGGTCATGATGAGAATCATTATGGATCTGGCTTTTAGGCCCAACAATGATGTTTATTTACTCCAGCAGGCTTCCTCCTCTTGAATGGTAAGTAGGCTCCTTAGTTTCTTATTAATGAGCCTTTGGCCCAGAGGTTTGAGCTTTGTTCAAGAAAGATATTGGTGTCTTAGTGTGTAAGAATGAGGGTGTATTAGGTGTGAATAAGTGTATGGTAAACTTAGGTAGCATGTATATAGCAATGTTTATAAGCATATAGGTTATCAAGTAGTGTAGCACACAGATATTCATGTATTGTGTCATGTGATGAGATAGTTAGCATAATATGTAAGAAATTTACAAGTAGTAAACATGTGGCATTTTGTAATGTAGCAAATACCATGTAACATGGAGTATGGCATATGATTGGTGTCCTAAGGTTATAGTCTAGGTCATGTGTCTAATAACCTAATTCCCTATAACCAAGGCTCTGATACCAATCTATCACACCCCAACCGACGGCGGAAACGTCGGGGCGTGAAGCGTGCAGACTGTTCATCGCTCATGGTTTACTAAAGTTTAAATAATTAATAATTGTTTTCATTGCAATCAAACAAGTTCAACAAAACACAATCAATCCACAAAGCAAAAATGTAAATTACATATAATAAACTGATTTAATTAAATACTAAGTCCAACAATCCTATGTGTAGCATAACTTGAGTCACTTCAAACGTCAGTACCTGAAACATGGTTAAAACGACGTCAACTAGAAAGTTGGTGAGAATACATAGGTTTTATTGTGTGATAGCAAAATACGTGTTGTGTGCATACAGTTCAATACTAACATGGCAATTAAGGCAATTATGGAGAGAAATCATCGTGTGACCTATACAATCAAACCTTTGTAACTTGCACTCAAAACTTGTGTTGTCAGTAACAGTCACCCTACCTGGGTGGGTTTGTCAGACTCAATAGATCTACCACTGTTTACTGTCGGCTGATAGTTAATGATTGTACATGAAGAGCATAATAATTGGTCTACACACCTAGTACTCAAGCACAAAGCACAAAATTGTATATGCATAGGATGGAACTGTATATGTGTATAATTGAAAACATGTAAATAGAACGCATGTTCCACCCCAAAAGTTTGTAAAATAGAGTAAAAGAGGGGCTATGTAACTCACATGTATGATAGTGTAGATCGCACAAGCAAAAAGCTAATAGCGGCGTGTTGTAGGCCACTAGGTTTGACCTAATGAATAAGCATAATAATCATGTGTTATTGTTTGTGTTAGATTATATCGAAAGTGAATTTGGTTGATGGTACGATTAGGGTTCGTTTTATGGTATATTATTCATTTAAAAATAGGTTTAAATAAATAATTTTCGTTTAAGGCCAAGTGTGAGATATATAAGTATTTATATAAAAATAACTATAGGAATTGTTATTTAATATAGCTTATCGAGTTTAATAAGAAGAAAATAAAAATAAAGATTCAGTTTTTAAGGAGCACGACCGCGCTCGTGCAAGTCACGACCGTGCTCTTGTCCGGGCGGACCGTGGTGTCTGAGGCGCGCCCGTGGTCGAGTCAGAAGGCTTCAAAAGGGTCTGTCCGTAGAGCACGACCATGCTCGTGTCCGGCACGACCGCGTCTAGGGTTGGTTTAGGTCAGGACTTTGTTTGCTCGGAAAACACGACCGGGCCATGACTCGGGCACGACTGTGCTTGGTCAGGCACGACCGCGCTCCATGATGAGCGTGACCGTGTCTGGTCTTTTTCAGACACAATTCGCTCGATTCTTGTATTAAAAGCCACTGGAATCAAAGGGTTTTCATTCATAAAGTGTTTTCGAACCTACTCCTACTATTTAATTGGATTAAAAACACATCTTTCGTGTAGTTTGATTAAATCGTTTATTTTTCAAAACTAAATTTCAAAACTGATTAATCGTGTAATGTAGCAACGAATTAGGTTAGGGCTTTTGATCATAGTGAAGAGACGAACCAATTGGACTACTACTAACCTGTTTAGATTGGGCAACGAGTGATGTCGGCTTCGAGGAAGAAATCGTGGTTCTTGAGGATCGGCAGAGGAATAGCGGTGATGATCAGACGATTTTTGGGTTGAGATAGGTTTATGGAAGTCGTACGAAGTTATTATAATAGTTTAATTCGTTTGATTCTATCATAATTACACGATTCGATTAAGAATGGAAAGTCCGGGTAAATTTGCAAGGATTCGTTCGATTGGATGTGTATTGGGCCGTGCCTAGGTCTTAATTTACCGAATATCGACTTCTGTATACACCGCGGTTTCTAAAACGCGTCTCAATTCTATTTTTTGACAAGATTTGAGTCGGTTTGACTTTTCAGAAGTCAAACTGTGTCGGAGGCGCGACCGTGCCTCATAGTGAGCACGACCGTGGTCGAAACTATAAGCGCGACCGTGCTTATGCTAAGCACGACCGTGCTTGTGTAGATTTTTGGAAATTTCAAGAATAGTCCTTGTAACTTTGTAGTCTTAACGTCGTTTTGAGTTTTAGTCGAATTTGATCCTCGAGTTTAGTGAGAGGGCGAAGTATTTAGTTCACAATTTGTGGTCCAACCAAAAACTTTTCAGACATCTCATTTTGAATCTTCACAATTTGTGGTCCAACCAAAAACTTTTCAACAAATAGATCACTGCTTGTAGAAGACTCAGTTACAGTACCCAAAGTACTTGCTTCATTAGAATCCATTTGAAGTTGATGATTAAAGGTCTTGAAGATTACTTCAGCATCAAAGAACTAGTCAGGTTCATTTTGATATGGAGGAGTATTTAGTTCTTGCCACTCCGCATAGTAAGATTCTTGAACAATTTTGGTTCTCTTATTGTACACTCTATAAGCTTTCTGATACGAAGAATAACCCAAGAAGTAGCATTCATCACCAATAGCTGCGGATTTTGGAAATGAATCTTGTGTATTTAACAATGTACAAGAACAACCAAATGCTCTAAGGAACTTGATGTATGGCTTTCGTTTATAATAGTTCATAGGAAGTCTTTATAAGTTGGTTCACCATAAGAACTCTGTTCAAAACATAGCATCCCGTGTTTACTGCTTCTGCCTAGAAAATAATAGGCAACTTTGAATCGACAAGCATTGCAGCTTGTATTAAAGTTTTGTTCTTCCTTTCAGCCACTCCGTTCTGTTGTGGTGTTCTCGCATCACTATACTGATGTGTTATTCCTTTTTCTACACAAAACGAATTTATCAGTTTATTTTTAAATTCTGTTCCATTGTCACTGCGAATGATTGAAACTTTGCTATCACAGATGTTTTCTATTCTTTTGACAAAATCAATTATTATTTCAGGTGTCTCATCCTTTGTTGCAAGAAAAAACACCCATGAAAATCTTGAAAATTCATATGTGATAACAAGTGAATATGACTTTTTCGCAATGCTTTTAACTCGAACTAGACCGAACAAATCCATATGTATGAGAAATAAAGGTCTAGTAAAAGTTTTTATGGTTTTTCTTGGACGGAACATCTTGTGTTGTTTTCCCTTTTCACATGACATGCAATTTTCTTTAATTATGAACTCTTTCTTTGGCAATCCGCGCACCAAATCTTTATGCACCAAATTATTCATGTTCTTCAAATTCACATGACCCATTCTTCGATGCCACAAATAAGATTCTGAACCAGTCGCTTTTGATAACAAGCATGATACATTTACTGGTGTAGTATGATCATTCAGGTCAACCACATATGTGTTGAACTTCCTTGAAGCACGCATCAGAATCATTTCTTCTAGAATAACCAGTCTGGCTTTAAGAATAAGCACTCATTTGCAGTAAAATGGACAGGTATGTCTTTATCACATACTTGAGAAACACTGAGTAAATTGAATTCCAATTGAGACACAAAATTGACTTTCTCTAAAGTGATTAGGTCATTTGACATTGTTCCTTGACCAGTTTGTTTTCCTCCCTTTTTGTCTCATGCAAACGCAACAAATCCACCATCAAATGCTCTAAAGTTTTCAAGAATTTCTCTTTGTCCAGTCATATGCCTTGAGCAACCGCTATCAACATGCCAAGCATTATTAATAGTCCTCTAGGTTAAACTCTACACATTCAAGACAAGCTTAATGAGAAACAGGTACCCAGATCAACTTTGACCACGGCTAACTATGACCTTTTACAGACTTAGTCACAACGATTTCTTTCTTCAAATTTATATGTGAAGACTGTTCATTTTTAACTTTCCAAACATAACCAACATTTTTCTCATATTTCTTAGTTATTTTTTCTCTAGCAAAATAGATTGGTTGGTTAGGTGTCTTCACATATTTTGAACCTTTTGGGACACGTGAGTCCACAAAATTAGGTAGCATATAAGCACGAAAAACATTTGAATAAAAAACATGATAATTCCTAGAAAGCAAGTAATCACGACTATATCGTTGTTTCACTTCGGACTCTGACACACTGTCGTTCTCAGACGCTCCCCAGAAATGTTGTGTAACTTTTCTCTTAACTCTCTCTTTGTTCTTTGTGAACCTTGACTCAGTAGAGTTGTGTTTGCAATTTCTCGCAAAGTGGCCAACTTGACTACACACAAAACAATTGTAGCTTTTAAGCTTTGACTTTGAACACTCGCATACTTCACTCGTTAGGCCACAAACTTTCTTTCTTAAATGTCCTTTGCTTTGAACAGGCTTATCTTTGACATCAATGAACCGGTCTTTGACATCAATGAACCGGTCTTTGACATCAATGGATTTGCCTTTGACACACCAAGACTTGTTTGGACATTTGTTGGTACACTAACTTTGAACTTGACAACTTTATTAATCTATGTTTCACTGGTAAGAATGTGATTCTCTGGTGCTATGACAACATTTTTCTTTGTACTCTCACTTGACAAATCATACTCCTGAATCAAAGGATTTCCAAACTCATCTAAGACAACATCACCGGCTAGACTTGAGACTTTATGAAGTGCAACATAATCTCTAGTTGTATGCACCACTTTATCAAAGAAGTGGATGTTGATGACACTTTAGACACACAATCAGAATCATCACAAACATTAGTAGAACATGCCGAAACATAAGAAGCATCAGAATCAAAATCAGAAATTGAACATTGTTTACATCAACATTAACACTAGAAACTGAAACAAATCTATTTAGATTACAGGCAACATCTAGGTACTGTGTGCAATCCCTTATAAACTCCCTAGTGCACTGTTTATTGAAAGCTGAAAACCGTTTCACTCCATCAAGTTCATCATCATCTTCCACACACCCTGAGTTTTATCTGCACTTATATATATATATATATATATATATCATGAAAGTTAGAGTTACCCGCATTCATCAACTCATTTGATTCATGCGGTTCAGGAAATGGTACAAAGTTATCACGATGTGGAACTTTGTTGTAACCCAACCCGTCTTTGATGTAAACAGTTCTCTATTTACTCACACATTCATCAAAGACATTTTGTTGCATCTTCCACTTTGCAACAATCACCCTTTCTTTTATTAACTCAGTTTCAGATTTGACAAGTTTTTGTGAAAGATCTTTGATTAAAACGTCCTTTTTATCCAAATATTCTTTAAATGTTACATTATCTTTCAACAATGCTTTAATTTTCCTTGTAAAATTTACTTCATTTTGTTTTAATTCTTTGTTTACTCTTTTTAGTTTATCATTTTCAGTAAGTAGAAACGTGTTTGTTGCATGATAATTTTACATTCGTTCTACACACAATGAGGAACATATGTTAAATTCATTATTAGAATTTACCTCACTCTCAGATGAAGTTTCATCATAATCAACAGCTTTGCCCTTTCCTTTAGAATTTGTTTTGAGCGCACAATCACTGGCAATCTCAGCCGGTTTCTTTGAATCTTAAATTTCAGCCATCAAGGCTTCATCTAGTTCATCCTCAGCATCCCCGATCTCATCTTCCCATTCACAATTGCTGAGCTGATTGGACATGAGTGCAGTTGGAGCCTTCTTTGATTTGTCAGTCTCATCAATCATCTCTACTAGCTTAACTCACGAGCGAAGTGACTAAGTTGTTGACAGTTGTAGCACCGGAGTTTTGCTTTGCCAAAACCAACCTTTTTCCCAAACTGAAGCTTGTCCTTCTCAAACTTCTGCAGATACTTTTTAGCCCTTAAAACTATCATGGACATCTGCCATTGCAAGTCCATATATTCCAAGTCATCAGGATTGATCTGAACAAGATCTTCTACATCATGCAAGGCAGGTTGTAACTTTCCATTCACCAATGCATCATAGCTGCTCATGAAAGCTCCGAACAAAGCAATCTGCTCTTTAGGAATTTGTCCAGATGACTTGACTTTCTCACCAGAGGAGTGTTCACAACAACCTTTGCTTTTCTCTGATTTTGTTCCACTACTTCCTTCACTGCTTCCAGAGAATAGTGCTGCATTTGTTGAACCTGAATTGTTTTGTTTATCCTGGTGGTTCAGTTCTATCTTCTTTGCATCCAATTCATAAGACTCGAGCAGACAAATAATATCATCAAGGGTTTTACTCTTCAGATCTGAAGTTGTGTTGTTGATTAGCATACAAGGTATGCTCCAGCAATCTGGCAATGAGTCTAACAGCTTCTTCCCTAGATCATACTCTTCAAATTTCACTCCTATTTTTCTCAATCTTTTGATCATGGTTGTGAACCTGGTCACCTGCTCACTGAGAGTCTCATTCTTCTTATAAGTAAACATGTTGTATTGCTTCAGTAGAAGATCGGTTCTGCTATCCTGAAGAGCTGCATTTCCTTCAAATCTTAACCACAAAGCATTCCATAAACCCTGAGTTGTTTCGTGTTGCTCAAAATTCAAATACAACTCAGTTGGAAGTGCTATAATAATAGAACCAAATGCTCTGTTATCCCTCTCGATTAACTTCTTTTCTTCCTCTGAATAAAGATCAGGATCTGCAATCGAGACTAACCCATCAGCATTTGTTGTCTTGGGAATATGAGGACCCTTCAAAATTGATTCCCAAAGTGTGTGTTCAGTAAACTTGAAGTACGCCTTCATCATTATTTTCCAATTTGAAAATTCTGATATTGATTTCAGCATCGGTGGTGATTTCCCAATAACCCTCTCCGTATCTTATACCTTTCCAGCCATTCTGTACTTGTATTTTGAAACTTGGTCGAAATCAGAAAAAATTTCCCAACTTATAACTTTTCGTTCGAAAACTTGAATGGTCGAAAACTCTTTTCGGACAATAGTTTTCGGTCGAAAACTCTTTTCGGAAAATAGTTTTTGGTCGAAAAATCTGAATATTTCGAACACAGATGAAATTTATCCCATGACTTTTGGCACTACTTTTCGATCGAAAAATATAGGCTTTTCGGTCGAAAAATTAATTCGACTTATTCAATAAGACTTTTCGGGAAATTCAACAGAAGAACACTTAAATTGACCAAAAACTTTTTGTGATGATCCGAATAAAAAATCAAGCCTCCAAAGTTGATGCAAACTTCATCTCCATCAATATTAGCTTCAAATAAACAACAATGGCACCCAAATTACACTAATCGATCAATTTTTTACTAAAGTTCTTCTTGAATACCAAGAGCTTTTAACCAACAGCTCTGATACCACCTGTGATTCCCTTTGATCTGCTGATATTCAAGGATAAAGTATTCAATCACTCTCTGAATTGGCGGAGTCAATTCAGAAATTTTATTCTCATCGAAATGATCGAATCAAATATGAACAAGAAGGATAGAATCAATCACAAGATGCATTCAAACATGTTGATAATCTTCATTATACCAGAAATGTAAATCACAGAATAGCAACAAAACACACAGAAATGTAGTAATGATTTTAGATGGATAATATGTGAAAACATTGTTGTCAAAATTGTTGGATTATAAATGCATGCACGTTTTTGCTATTTCTGGAACTTTAATATTGGGTTTTGTATTAGATGCCACGTTTAAGGTGATTTGATGATGGGAAATGGTTAAATATGTGTAGAGAATGGATAAAATGAGTAGTTTTGCTAATTAGAACTTTGGTCATATGAGATTTCATGCTCGATTCTATTTATAGAAACTTTAATTTTTGAGTTTTTGTTAAGAGAAGCTATGGTGTGATTTGTTTGGTGGAAATTATTTTTAAACACTAGATATAGATATTGTATGATTTAAAGAATATTTCTTAACATATATGAAAACTTGATGATTGGGTACATTTAAAGCATGAAACTAGTATAGTGAACATTATGTAAGAATGATTGATGGAAATGATGCGTTAGAATGCATATGTGTGAATTCTAGAGCTTGAGTTTCTAAATAAGGAAACTTTAATTTTAAAAAAGTTGTGTTTGCAAGTTATGAACATGGTTAGAGGGTTTAAGTGACTTCGTAACACATAACTAAGTACATTGTATTCTAGTATATGTTGTTTTTCCGTAAACTTTGCAATTTGACACAGTCTTTCTATAATAGAAAACTTTAATTATCAGAAACCGGCATACTTGTCTATTTTTAGCAACAAAACATTGGAGTGTTTTATATGTGTCATAGCATGCCTAGTTTCATGTGTGAATGTGTAGAAGCATGTTTTGGTAAATATAGATAAAATTCTATGCATCGGTGTACGTGGCTAGTACGCATGAGGGTGTTCCTGAGTACTTAGCCTGCTTACCAGTTTGGTCCTACATACTTAGTAAAAACGCAAGGCTTTTGCCTTGCGTACTTGTCAAGTAAGCATGACAAAACCCTGCGTACTTAGACAAGTACGCAGGTACTGTTCCATCCCCTATAAATAGAGGACTTGTCTTCATTTGTAGGTGAAACTCTGGAACTAGGTTGAGAGGTGTCCGGGTCGGGACGAGCTCTCCCGACCCCTTGACCGTGAGCTTAGATGAGAGATGTGTGCTACTTCGGTATGTAGTCTGTAATACAGGATGACGTCTATATTATGTATTACGTATCGTTTCATTATCTTTTATCTTTCTTCGTGTTTCTCTGCCTTGTTCTTCCTGTTCCCACACAAATCACAGAACAAATCCGTGTATTTTCGCTGCGCGACGAGGCTCCCGGGACCTACAAGTGGTATCAAAGCCTCGGTGTTCGTTGATTTGTGTTCCAGTTTCGAGTTTTAGGGTTTTTGGAACAGATCTGAGTTCATACGAGTTCTTATTTTTCCTGTCAAGAATCCTTAAATCTGAGTTTCTTATCACTTCATTTGGTGTTTGGAAGGCTAAGGGTTTATTAGAAGATGTTTTCTAAGATTTTGGAAGCATCAATTTCTCATATCCATCACTTTTCGAGCATTCTCCTCGAGATCCATCAAGAACACTGTTGTACTGAACAAGTACGCAGAATCACCTTTTCTACGTATTTGCTAAGTACGCATGGGTTAGCCCTGCGTACTTAGTAAGTTAGCTAAGTACGTAAAACCATTTCTCTGCGCACTTAACAAGTATGCATGGGTACTTGGCTTTGCCTATTTACTAAATACGCATGACCACCCTTTATGTGCGTATTTACTAAGTACGCATGAACTAGCATCTGGGATTCAAAACACATAAAAATAAAAAAATAAATTTTTTTTAAGGATCATTTGTACATTGTTTTGGGCCATTTTTGAGAAGATAGTAATTTTGGTTTTTCCGCCTCAAAATTTGTATACGATGTGGCTTCACGAAACACGGACGAGGTTTTTGTTGGATGATACGACTTGTCATACATTGTTTAAGTGTCCAAAACTGAAAATGTGGGCCACAATTATCCGGGATACTTATTTAATAGGGTATGAATGCTGAACTAATTGGGTCGTTATCTGCTAAAAGTCTCGTTCTATTTGTGAAGAGGTGGCTGCTTTGAGTCTTTTGGAAAAAGAATCATCTTGTTTAGGTATTCAAACCTGAATATGTGGGCTACGAGTATCCAGGATACTTCTTTAATAGGGGATGAATACTGGAACAACTTGAACCTAAGGATTTGTTGTTTTAGATCTTTGCAAAAGAATAAAAGAATAAAATCCTGGAGTTGTCTAGTTGTGCTTTTTGAGGATTTAAGTGACGTGGTAATGAAACTGGTCATAGTTTACAGAGAAATGAGGGGGATAAAAAATGTAACATCAACTATGATTTCTCATGTAAACTATATTTTTCGTGCTCATTGGTCAAGCATGTGTTTAAGATTTGATATGATTCAATTATGATGGGATTTCTCATTTGGGATCCGGGCGGAATGGCAGATAGACAACCTAGTTATGGAACTTCACCGTGGTGAACGTATACAGATTAGGAGGTGTGAACCAGGAATGAAGATCTAATTGAAGAATGTTGGACTTTGGATATAAGGTGATCACTGCTAAGCATGATTTTGTGTTTGATTCTATCAAGTGTTTTCAGGATGAAGCTGGATATCCATTGGATTATTAGTTGAAGATGGAACCTTTTATCATTGGCCGATGGGATAGGAAACATTCCCTTGTTTCTGGTCTAGTCGGATGGTGCTTAAACTGAAAGGGGATATTGGAAATCAACATCTTCGGGAATTTGGTTGACTCGTGAGAATACAGGATAGAATGGGATACCTCTGGTTGAAGACCTAAGTTTATCTTACTGGAATTCCTATGGGAGCTGATTAGTTTGATGCAGGTTATTGGAAATTCAAACTCTCAATCATATGCTAGCTGATTTGGAGTTGTCTTAATCTTATATTGTTACCTGGTTAGGAATACACTGTTAGACTTAGAATTCTAAGTCAGGGTGGAGCAAGCTACTACTGAGAGGATGAACTACAATGAAGTGTGTTGGGTTAGTTGGTTCCTATTGAAGCACTTGGTTTGGTCTACAATGAAAGCTACAGTTAAGAGGGAGTCGGGTTTGTCATCACTCGGCAACTAAAGACTGAAGTTTGATGATTTGAAGATCTCAAGTGGAATGCAAGAAGATCAAGTTTCACTAGAAGACACTTGATGTCATTAGTTTAGAGGGAGTCTATTAGGACATTCTTTGTAAACTGATGTATATCATTGTTAGTGATAGATAGAATTTGATGCTATAGTTAAGAGGGAGTCTATAGAAGCATGTTTTGGTAACTATAGATAAAATTCTATGTATCGGTGTACGTGGGTAGTATGCAGGAGGGTGTTCCTGAGTACATAGCATGCACACCATTTTGGTCCTGCGTACTTAGTAAGTACGCAAGGCTTTTGCCTTGCGTACTTGTCAAGGACGCATAACCAAACCCTGCGTACTTAGACAAGTACGCATGTATTGTTCCATCCCCTATAAATAGAGGACTTGTCTTCATTTATAGGTGGAACTCTGGAACTAGGTTGAGCGGTGTCTGGGTCGGGACAAGCTCTCCCGACCCTGGACGATGAGCTTAGATGAGATATGTGTGCTCCTTCGGTATGTAGTCTGTAATACGAAATGACTTCTATGTTATGGATTACGTATCGTTTCATTATCTTTTGTCTTTGTTCGTGTTTCTCTGCTTTGTTCTTCACGTTCTCACACAAATCACAGAACAGATCCATGTATTTCCGCTGCGCAACGAGGATCCCGGGACCTACAGAATGTTAACTTAGCATAGTTGCCGTGTTTAGGGCTCAAAACTTGACTTTCCAATTAAGAAAACTTTAATGTATCGAAAGTTGTGTTTGAAGTTCTAAATTCCAATCGAAGGTCTAAGGTGTTTTTTAGAATGTTACTAGGATATTTGAAAGGAGGTTTGAATTCTGTATTAGGAATTGAATGTTTTAAGTCCATAACATGTCACCAACGAATCGCCGAGACAAACTATCTTCGAAATATCAATGTCACTTTTCAAACAACTTATTTGGATATATAGAGTTCATGGTCAAACATTAACAATACTTTGACCCTAAAGTCCTAAATATTTCCAAGGGCACAAGTAGGTAGTCTCACTTATCACGATTTGCTAAGACTTATCACATCATTTCACCGCTTTATCAGGTGAGTTCTTACAACCCTGTTTTACTCGTTTTTCCTTTGGGGTGAGATACATGCTCAAGTATTACATTTTTCACAAATCATTTTTTTCATTGTTACACAGTTACATTAATTATATAAGTTAGTACTATTGAGTACAAAGTCCTTTCAGAGTCAACCGTTAATTTTTCCATAGCGAGGTGATCAAGAACAGTATTGTTGGGTTTAACAACCCCTACCGAGGTTAGTAGCGCTAACTTAGACTGGAGGTCAAATGGGCACATTAATGACCAAATCCATTCATATGCAAAGCACAAAGAGGTGAACCGCATCCTTTTCAGTGGCTACAGTTGAATGTTGGTTGAAGGTCTTATTATAGTTTTTGGTTTTGTCTGATCAACAATGATTGTCTATAGTAATATGTTTTCAATACATTTTACAATATGATTTCAATTACATATAACATGTGAACTCGCCAATGTTATGTTGACCCGTTTTAGCATGTATATCGTAGGTCGTTGAATGCTTAGGCTATGTAGCTTGGATGCACCAACTAGAGTCACACATATCATGCATGGGTACCTTATTTTGACAAACTTTTAAAAACATTGCTTTCGCCCAATTACTTTAAACTATGTTAAATTTCATTTTTGGATCGTTTGAGCTTTGTTTAAACAGGTATTTGAATACCATTTAGTGGTCGTTCGAAGTAAATCAATTTCAAACATCCTCTCGGGTCACGTCCCATGGGTATAACTCGAAGTGAAATTTGCGGTTCACCTACTTTCTCAAAGTACCAGATGCAAACTTGACCTGATTCGCCAGGGGACAGTTGCACATGGCAAATACCGACTCTACTTTCTCGAACCATCGGAGTAGTCCGACAGCTCCCTTAGCTCCACTAAAAGTGTGGGGCTTACAGTCCATGAATGTCTTGAATGTACATGCTGGCTGATTATTCTACTGACCTGGATTTAGAAACACAATATATAATCGAGATTATAAGGCTTGGGAAAAACGTCTTGAGAGATGAATTGACTTCGCTATTCAATGTTTATAGTATTTACCTGCAGCATTCTATACTGCTAGAGCCTCAGTCACACTATCGTTAATTAGTTTCGCCAGTTCAGCTGCTGTCTTGTTAATGGGCCTCGACCACCAGCACGACCTCCACGTCCTCTTCCCGAAATAATTCTTCACATTCACAAATACAAAATTATGAGGAATATATCACATTTCAAACATTATTTATGTAAAAGTAAGGAAATTATAACTAAACACAACGTCTAATATCTCGAAATTAAATAAGTTAAAAAGCTACAAGATAAATAATTCAAAACATCAAACTTCTCATGATTTTATTGAATGGGAACATCCTTATCCATCTAGATTTGAAATAGAAAGACATAATCAAAGCATAAAATAGATAAAAGGAAAGGTAAGACAAGATAATCATCAAACATCATCGTCATCGGAGGAGCTGCATGATAGAGCATCATCTATCTCGACCGGCTCCTCCTCGAGTGGCTCCTCCTCTAATGGCTCATCCTCGAATGGCTCATCATTGGATTCAGAATTCGGGGCATTCCCTTGCCAAAGTGCTGCCTCCATTTGGGCCTCCAGATGTGCCACCCTACTCAAAATCCCTTCGGCAGCATCATCCGAGGTGTCCACCCTCGTTTCTAAGTGCTGAACCCTATCCACTAGATGGTTATGGACCTGATCCGTCACTGCTAGCTCAGCGGTCAAAAGCTCTATCACTACCTTATTCTCCTCTATTTGTGACTCCCATTGCAGAATACCGAGTATCTCACTAGTAGTATCCTTCATAATTCCTAATTCCTTAGTCATAAAAATTACAAATGCCGCAAAAGCTTGCTCCATGGAACATGGCAAGCTAGGTAAAGTAGATGACGAAAAAGTGAAACAAAAATAAGGTGATGGAACATGTCCCATCTCGATCCATCTTTGGATCATTTTAGGGTACGAATCCTAATTGCGCGGTTCATTCATTGCCCGCACATTACTCGGCTCACCCTGTTCAACATAATTATCACTAGAATTGGTTCGACGCCTTTTGGGCTCCGGGGAAGGTAGGATAGGTGCATCATGTTCTGGTGCCTTAGGTGATGGAGGTGTGGTTGACAACATGGTCCTGTAACGTAGTATATAGGTGTCATAATCCAAACGTCTATGACATGTAACTAATGTGTGAGGTTATAGTTTAGTATGCAATCCTAGTTCTCTATAACCAATGGCTCTGATACCAATCTGTCACACCCCCAATTTCAACTAACGGAGTTTTACCGTTTGGGAAGTGACAAACCAGGATCTCAGTCATTAGTCACATTGAACGACTCGATATGGGACTCAAATGAAAATATCGTAACATTCAGAGTAAATGCAGAAGCGAATAAAGAAAGTAAATGCGCAAAACAAACGCATCCAAAAAGTACAGTCCAAACATAAATGAAACAGTTCAAATGTAATATTAAATCATAAGTCAAAAGTATGTAAGGCCCCCTTATCCCGGGAGGCCTCACTTGTTGGATTTTCTCATAAACATAGTCATTGATCACTGAACTTTTAATTAAAAACATTTAAACACAGCGGAAGCATACATCATTCAATTACATAACATAGCAGCGGAAGTCTTAACATTAAACATATCATTTGTCTTAACATATATAAAAGTGGGATGTCAGTCTTGATGCCGGGTAACCATCATGCCTTCGCACGACCCTTCCTTTTGTCACCTGAAATGTATACTAAAAGTCAGCTAACGCTGGTGAGTTCTAGTTTAAATCAAGTAGGCATAAACATTAATTCTTGTCATAATTTTTCATAAATATTCATGTATATATATATTCCGTTTTGATTCTTTCCTTCATATTTATAATCTTTGTGGGTACATATATAAATACATACATTCTTACATTTATTTGTGCCTTTGCTGGTCTTACACATAAGGGGGATCGGCCCATCAATGATTACGTGAGTCACAAAGACAAACGTCGCGGTCTACCATCGTAGTCCACCATACTTACAACCGTCCGGCAACTAGTGTCCGTCCGTCATTATCTTACAACCGTCCTACCGAAGTCATTATCTTACAACCATCCAACCGAAGTAGTCCTTCATCATCTTACAACCGTCCTACCGAAGTAGTCCGTCATCATCTTACAACCGTCCTACCGAAGTAGTCCGTCATTATCTTACAACCGTCCAACTGAAGTAGTCCGTCATTATCTTACAACCGTCCTACCGAAGTAGTCCGTCATTATCTTACAACCGTCCAACCGAAGTAGTCCGTCATACTTATCTGACTGCCCTAAGGTATCCGTTTCCCACCCGAACTAATTATACAGTCGTGCATCGATTTCGGGACTTACTCCACCGTAGTGGCCTGTTTAGTCTACCTTTCTATACTTTCATTTCTGGCTGCATAATAGTCGAGTGGTCGTCCGTCTACCGAGTAGCCGTTATCATTGTTCCATTCATAACTTTTATTCATTCATAGCAAGCAATATATATATGAATATAAAGCAAGATTTCATTCTTATAAGTTATGTCATACTTTCATTTCATTCTTTGTAGTTATTGGGTCCATTCTTTGTTCATCATTACTTTCATGTAACACGTATGATCATATTGGCATTCTTATCATTCAATCATTTAGTGTATACACTTCAGCCCAAAACATTTAATAAGGTTTGCATATAACATAGAGGGGGCACATAGAACTCACCTGATGAGTAGTTTCTGAGATACACTTAGCTGGTTACTGAGCGTCACTAATGTCACTCACAATCTGTATAATAAAGTCATACTCGTAAGGTAGTGCTCCTAGATGACACTACACATTACTATGCTTGAACCTAGTAGTTTCAATGGATTTGCTTATATCGAAACTTGATAGTTTCGAAAGGTTGCTTATGTCAAAAGTTGGTAGTTTCGATAAGTTGCTTATGTCGAAACTTGGAAGTTTCGATAAGTTGCTTATGTCGAAACGTGGTAGTTTCGATAAGTTGCCTATGCCAAAACCTGGTAGTTTGGATAAGTAACTTAGGTGTAATCTTATCTTAGGATCATGGGCTCATATCGAAACTATGGTAGTTTCGATGGGTATGCACATATCGAAACTGAGTAGTTTCGATGGGTCAGTACATACCAAAACTGAGTAGTGTCGATGGGTCTGCACATATCAAAACTGAGTAGTTTCGATGGGTTTGCACATATCGAAACTGAGTAGTTTCTATGGGTCTGCACATATTGAAACTAAGTAGTTTCGATGGGTCTGCACATATCGTCTTCCCCAAAAATCTGAAGTTTTTGCATGCGAGTCTGATCGAGTCAATATCTCAATTTTCTTAGATAAAAAACGTTCGGTGTTCATTCTAGATACTATACTTAAGCTCATTTTCAAGTTTCATCCGCAAAATCGTTACCTTTTTAGCCAAAACCTGAAAATCCCAAATTAAACAAAAAGTCAGTTTAGAGTCGAATCGTTACCTGGATTGGGGTTGTGATTTGGAGGTTTTGCTCACGAGCTTAGCAGTAACGTGCTCCCTCAATTCCGGGATGATCCGTCAACTTTCTTTCCCTAGACCCGAGCTCTCTTCTTTCTCTCTAGAAGTTGTGAATGGTAGAAATGAAAGGTTTGGGGCAGCCCTTGCCCTTATATACTTGGGCTTCCTTCGGCCCGTTGGAGACGAGCCCAAGCCCATCCGTTTTTTCTTTCGCCATTTAAAAATTATAATTTTGATCGTGTCATTATTTTTTTATTACCAGTTTTGGGATGTTACAAGTATACCCCCCTAGAAAGGTTTCGTCCTCGAAACCAATTATACGTTAAACAACTGAGGGTATAGTTCCCGCATCCCGTCTTCTTTCTCCCAGGTAGATTCCGATCCCTTTCTGTGCTTCCATTGAACTTTGACCAATAGGATTGACTTGTTGCGTAGTCGGTTCTCAGATCGGTCAAGGATGGCTATTGGTTCCTCGACATAATTCAGACTGTTATCCACCTCGATCTCATCATAAGGTATGTGAGTCGTGTCGTCAGCTAGACACTTGCGTAAGTGCGACACGTGGAACGTAGGGTGTATTTCACTAAGCGCATCACGTAGGTTGAGTCTATAAGCAACTTGACCCACTCTCGTTAAGATCTTAAATGGTCCGACAAACCTTGGACTTAGTTTGCCACGTTTTCTGAATCGGATGATTCCTTTCCATGGCGATACCTTCAACAGTACCATGTCCCCTACTTGAAACTCCAATTCCCTCCTTCTTTTATCCGCGTATGATTTCTGTCTGTCCTTCGCGGCTTTCATTCGAGCTTTGATTTGATCAAATTTCTCAGAAGTAGCTTTGACCACTTCGAGGCTTGCAAATTCCTTCTGCCCAATTTCCCCCCAACACACCGGGGTCCTACATCTCCTTCCATACAACATTTCAAATGGCGGCATGCCAATCGTTGAATGATAGCTATTGTTATATGAAAATTCTACCAATGGTAGATGGCTGTCCCAGCTCCCACCGAAGTCAATGATACAGGCTCGGAGCATGTCCTCCAACTGAATGGTCCTTTCAGATTGACCATCGGTTTGAGGGTGGTAAGCGGTGCTGATGTTCAGTCTAGTGCCCATCGATTCACTGAATTTCTTCCAAAACCTTGACGTGAATCTAGTATCCCTGTCGGACACAATCGACAGCGGCATACCATGTCTGCTCACAATTTCCTTGATAAATATTTCTGCTAGCTTTTCAGAAGAAGAAGTTTCACGTATTGGCAAGAAGTGAGCACTCTTTGTCAAGCGGTCGACGATCACCCAAATGGTATCATTGCCTTTAGCTGTTCGCGGTAGCTTGGTAATGAAGTCCATCGTGATCTCCTCCCACTTCCATTCCGGTATTGGTAGAGGTTGCATTTTACCGGATGGTTTCTGGTGCTCGGCCTTAACTAGTGAACACGTTAGGCACTTATTCACGTACTCGGTCACATCATTCTTCATGCCGGGCCACCAGTACTCTTTCTTCAAGTCTTGATACATTTTGTTTATCCCAGGGTGGATGGAATAGCGAGACTTATGGGCCTCCTCGAGTATTTTGGCTCTAAGCTCGCCAATCTTAGGTATCCACATCCGGCCAAACCTAGTTTGTACACCGTATACATTTGCATCCAAATTCCCTTGTTATCCTACTATTCTTTCCCGTTTAATATTTCTTTCTAATAGTGCTTCATCTTGTGCTTTTGATATTTCATTCATCAAATCTGGCGTTATAATCAGCTGACATGCCTTGATCCGGATAGGATCAGATTGCTCCTTTCTGCTTAAGGCGTCAGCTACTACGTTTGCCTTGCCTGGATGGTAGAGTATCTCACAATCGTAGTCCTTTAATAATTCTAACCACCTCCTTTGCCTCATATTTAATTCCTTTTGCTCGAAAAAGTACTTCAAGCTTTTATGATCGAAGTAGATGGTGCATTTAACTCCATACAGATAGTGCCTCCATATTTTTAATGCGAAAACTACTGCCGCTAACTCCAGATCGTGAGTTGGGTAGTTAACCTCGTGAATATTTAGTTGTCGTGAAGCGTAAGCAATTACCTTTCCTTTTTGCATAAGTACACAGCCTAAACCTTGACCCGAAGCGTCAAAGTAGACTACCAAGTCTTCATTTCCCTTAGGTAGTGTCAAGACTGGAGCTTGGGTTAATCGTATTTTAAGTTCCTCAAACGCGTTATTTTGGGTTGGACCCCATTCATATTTCACTTCTTTCCGTGTCAATTTAGTTAGTGGCGAGGCTATCTTCGAGAAATCTTGAATGAACCTCCGATAGTAGCCTGCCAACCCCAGAAAACTTCGTATCTCTGTTGGTGTCTTTGGGACGTTCCATTCCTTTACTGTTTTGATCTTTGTAGGATCTACCATGATGCCGTTTGGGTGTATCACATGACCTAGGAATTGGATTTCCCTAAGCCAAAACGCCCATTTGGAGAATTTTGCGTAGAACTTTTCCTGCTTTAGCACCTCCAGAACTTCTCTTAGGTGACAGTGGTGATCACCCTCGCTTTTCGAATATACCAGTATGTCGTCTGTAAAAACTATCACTGATCGATCAAACATTGGTCGACATACTCTATTCATCAAATCCAGGAACGCTGCTGGTGCGTTGGTCAATCCGAAGGACATCACGAGAAACTCATAATGCCCATAACGCGTGTGAAACGCGGTCTTTGGTACATCTTCCTCTCTTACTTTCAACTGATGGTAACCCGACCTAAGATCGATCTTTGAGAACCAACTCGCACCTTGCAGTTGATCAAAAAGGTCATCTATTCTAGGCAGTGGGTATTTGTTCTTTATTGTCCTCTTGTTCACTTCACGGTAGTCAATGCACATGCGCATGCTGCCGTCTTTCTTCTTTATGATTAGTACCGGAGCGCCCCATGGTAAAATGCTCGGTCTAATAAATCCTTTTTCTGTTAATTCCTGTAGTTGAGACACCAATTCTTTCATTTATGTCGGAGCCAATCGGTAGGGGGCTTTGGCAACGGGCTCAGCTCCTGGCAGTAAGACAATCTGAAATTCTATTTCCCGATTAGGTGGCAACCCAGGTAGATCCTCAGGGAATACTTTCGGAAAGTTGCACACCACGGGTACATTCTTGAGTGCTTTCGTTTTCATTCTATCGTCAATAACATACGCCAGATAAGCTTCGCAACCGCGCCTCATGTAACTTTCGGCCTTGATCATCGAAATGACATTTGGCATGGTGCAATTCCAATCCCCATAAACCGTAATTGGACTTCCGCTAGGAGCTTTGAGGTGTATCCTCTTACGTTTACATATGATTTGAGCTTCGTTGGCAGCTAACCAATCCATACCCAATACAATATCGAATCCTCCTAAGGTGAGAAGGAATAATCTAGAAGGAAACTTATGGCCCTCTATTTCTATGATACAATCCTCTTTTACTTGAAACACTGTCGAATTTTTACCCACGGCAGTTTGTACGCTAAAGGCTTTACTATGGTGTTGATAGTGCAATCCAGTTTACGACTAAATGCATTTGATATGAAGCTTTTACTAGCACCAGAGTCAAATAAAATAGCAGCATTTTCATCATTTACTAGAAACGTACCTGACACAACATCAGGATTTCCTCTTGCTTCTTCCTCAGTCAGTGCATAGGTTCGAGTCCTAGCCTTTGGTTGTTCCTTTTCAGCTTCCCTTTCCCTTCCCGAACCAAATTATTTGGTTTTCCTGCAATCCCTAGTCTGGTGACCAAACATTCCACATCCTTGGCATTTAGTGTCTCTTAAGCAGTCACGAGAATAGTGCCCCGCCTTCCCACATCTATAGCAGATGGTGGTGCCGATTCGGCACTCGCCAAGATGTCGCTTTCCACACTTCTTGCATGTTTCATAATCATCTGTTCTTGGCTTCTTAAGTTCAGTGTTTACATTCCCTTTTCCAGTGCCCCTAGGCGGGTTCTCCCATTTCCTCTTTTGTGTCTCGGGTGCCAGGTCCTCATTTGCGTAGTCGTCGTAGACGATTCCGCTTAGATTCACTACCGACTCGAAGGTCGAGGGTAGGTTAGCTTTTACATGAACACGGACCCGTTGTGGCAATCCCTTAACATAGTACTTGATCAAACGATCTTCAGTTTCCACCAGGTGTGGTACTAGTTGAGCCAGTTCATTGAATCTTGATGTATACTGGCGATGAGTCTTGTTGCCAGCCTTGAAGTTCAGGAACTCGTTCTCCACACGATCGATCTCATTCTGTGGGCAGAACTTTTGAATTATGAGCTTTTTCAAGTCTTCCCACGTCATCCTGTTGATAGCATTGGGTGACTTAGTTCTTTGAATGTTCCTCCACCAACTTAGTGCTTCGTTGGTGAAAGAATGAGCAACGTACTTAACAGCTTGGTCTGGTCGACACTGGCTGATGTTGTTGACAGTGTTCATCCTCTCGACCCACTCGAGGGTGGCCACCGAGTCCTTGTTCCCGTCAAATTTGGGTGGGTCTCCATCCTTGAAACCTTTATAAGTGCACCCCCTATTGCTTGATCCCATCTTTATTTCATCCTCGTCGCTGTCATATACTTTTTCCTCGTGGTTACCTTCGTCGTCTTCCTTGATTTTCTTTAAGGCTTCAGACAGTAAGTCAGGCAAAACATTCTTTAAAGTGAGCACGACCTCACGTGCAATAGTGTCTCTGACCTCGGGTTCTAACTGTAGAGACCCTTGATGGTCGCCTCCAGTTGGGGTGACATTAGTTTGGTGCACGCTCTCTGTGTTTTCCGTGTGCACATCCTCTTCTTCTTGACGTCTTGGATTCAGTGGAGGCCTACCGACTCGGCCAGTACGACCGCCTCGGCGTCCCGTCCTTCCTCCACCAGCCATAGTTCCTAGTTTTCCTGATAGTTATAAAGGGAATACATCAATGTCATTCCTTCAGATCATAGTTTTAGAACAGTATGAACAAGGTAAATTTTTAATTACAGTGACCAGTTTGTGATTAGAAATTTACATTGCCTTTCGGGTTCCAAACTCTTCAAATTGGTCGTGACAATGACATCTATTGGTTCTAGGTTTGAGTATGTATTCTTATCCAAGTGTATTAACCTTAGTACTTACTTACCGTGCTGGCGTTGGCTACCCAGACTGACATCCGTGCGTTGGTCCCATATTCAGCTTGAGTCCAGACATTTAGGGATGTCTGAATCTCTCACACTATCGCTCTGATACCAACTTGTAAGGCCCCCTTATACCGGGAGGCCTCACTTGTTGGATTTACTCATAAACATAGTTATTGATCACTGAACTTTTAATTAAAAACATTCAAACACAGCGGAAGCATACATCATTCAATTACATAACATAGCAGCGGAAGTCTTAACATTAAACATAACATTTGTCTTAACATATATAAAAGTGGGATGTCAGTCTTGATGCCGGGTAACCAACACGCCTTCGCACGACCCTTCCTTTTGTCACCTGAAATGTATACTAAAAGTCAGCTAACGCTGGTGAGTTCTAGTTTAAATCAAGTAGGCATAAACATAAATTCTTGTCATAATTTTTCGTAAGTATTCATGTATATATATATTCCGTTTCGATTCTTTCCTTCATATTTATAATCTTTGTGGGTACATATATAAATACATACATTCTTACATTTATTTGTGCCTTTGCTGGTCATACACATAAGGGGGATCGGCCCATCAATGATTACGTGAGTCACAAAGACAAACGTCGCGGTCTACCATCGTAGTCCACCATACTTACAACCGTCCGGCAACCAGTGTCCGTCCATCATTATCTTACAACCGTCCTACCGAAGTCATTATCTTACAACCGTCCAACCGAAGTAGTCCTTCATCATCTTACAACCGTCCTACCGAAGTAGTCCGTCATCATCTTACAACCGTCCTACCGAAGTAGTCTGTCATTATCTTACAACCGTCCAACCGAAGTAGTCCGTCATTATCTTACAACCGTCCTACCGAAGTAGTCCGTCATTATCTTACAACCGTCCTACCGAAGTAGTCCGTCATACTTATCTGACTGCCCTAAGGTATCCGTTTCCCACCCGAACTAATTATACAGTCGTGCATCGATTTCGGGACTTACTCCACCGTAGTGGCCTGTTTAGTCTACCATTCTATACTTTCATTTCTGGCTGCATAATAGTCGAGTGGTCGTCCGTCTACCGAGTAGCCGTTATCATTGTTCCATTCATAACTTTTATTCATTCATAGCAAGCAATATATATATGGATATAAAGCAAGATTTCATTCTTATAAGTTATGTCATAATTTCATTTCATTCTTTGTAGTTATTGGGTCCATTCTTTGTTCATCATTACTTTCATGTAACACGTATGATCATATTGGCATTCTTATCATTCAATCATTTAGTGTATACACTTCAGCCCCAAAACATTTTATAAGGTTTGCATATAACATAGAGGGGGCACATAGAACTCACCTGATGAGTAGTTTCTGAGATACACTTAGCTGGTTACTGAGCGTCACTAATGTCACTCACGATCTGTATAATAAAGTCATACTCGTAAGGTAGTGCTCCTAGATGACACTAGACATTACTATGCTTGAACCTAGTAGTTTCGATGGATTTGCTTATATCGAAACTTGATAGTTTCGATAGGTTGCTTATGTCAAAAGTTGGTAGTTTCGATAAGTTGCTTATGTCGAAACTTGGAAGTTTCGATAAGTTGCTTATGTCAAAACCTGGTAGTTTCGATAAGTTGAATCTCTCAAACTATCGCTCTGATACCAACTTGTAAGGCCCCCTTATACCGGGAAGCCTCACTTGTTGGATTTACTCATAAACATAGTCATTGATCACTGAACTTTTAATTAAAAACATTCAAACACAGCGGAAGCATACATCATTCAATTACATAACATAGCAGCGGAAGTCTTAACATTAAACATAACATTTGTCTTAACATATATAAAAGTGGGATGTCAGTCTTGATGCCGGGTAACCATCACGCCTTCGCACGACCCTTCCTTTTGTCACCTGAAATGTATACTAAAAGTCAGCTAACGCTGGTGAGTTCTAGTTTAAATCAAGTAGGCATAAACATTAATTCTTGTCATAATTTTTCGTAAGTATTCATGTATATATATATTCCGTTTCGATTCTTTCCTTCATGTTTATAATCTTTGTGGGTACATATATAGATACATACATTCTTACATTTATTTGTGCCTTTGCTGGTCTTACACATAAGGGGGATCGGCCCATCAATGATTACGTGAGTCACAAAGACAAACGTCGCGGTCTACCGTCGTAGTCCACCATACTTACAACCGTCCGGCAACTAGTGTCCGTCCGTCATTATCTTACAACCGTCCTACCGAAGTAGTCCGTCATTATCTTACAACCGTCCTACCGAAGTAGTCCTTCATCATCTTACGACCGTCCTACCGAAGTAGTCCGTCATTATCTTAAAACCGTCCTACCGACGTAGTCCGTCATTATCTTACAATCGTCCTACCGAAGTAGTCCGTCATTATCTTACAACCGTCCTACCGAAGTAGTCCGTCATACTTATCTGACTGCCCTAAGGTATCCGTCTCCTACCCGAACTAATTATACAGTCGTGCATCGATTTCGGGACTTACTCCACCGTAGTGGCCTGTTTAGTCTACCTTTCTATACTTTCATTTCTGGCTGCATAATAGTCGAGTGGTCGTCCGTCTACCGAGGTAGCCGTTATCATTGTTCAATTCATAACGTTTATTCATTCATAGCAACCAATATATATATGGATATAAAGCAAGATTTCATTCTTATAAGTTATGTCATACTTTCATTTCATTCTTTGTAGTTATTGGGTCCATTCTTTGTTCATCATTACTTTCATGTAACACGTATGATCATATTGGCATTCTTATCATTCATTCATTTAGTGTATACACTTCAGCCCCAAAACATTTAATAAGGTTTGCACATAACATAGAGGGGGCACATAGAACTCACCTGATGAGTAGTTTCTGAGATACACTTAGCTGGTTACTGAGCATCACTAATGTCACTCACGATCTGTATAATAAAGTCATACTCATAAGGTAGTGCTCCTACATGACACTAGACATTACTATGCTTGAACCTAGTAGTTTCGATGGATTTGCTTATATCGAAACTTGGTAGTTTCGATAGGTTGTTTGTGTCGAAACTTGGTAGTTTCGATAAGTTGCTTATGTCAAAAATTGGTACTTTCGATATGTTGCCTATGTCGAAACTTGGTAGTTTCGATAAGTTGCTTATGTCGAAACTTGGTAGTTTCGATATGTTGCCTATGTCGAAACCTGGTAGTTTCGATAAGTAACTTAGGGGTAATCTTAGCTTCGGATCGTGGGCTCATATCGAAACTATGGTAGTTTCGATGGGTATGCATATATCGAAACTGAGTAGTTTCGATGGGTCTGCACATATCGAAACTGAGTAGTTTCGATGGGTCTACACATATCGAAACTGAATAGTTTCGATGGGTCTGAACATATCGAAACTGAGTAGTGTCGATGGGTCTGCACATATCGAAACTAAGTAGTTTCGATGGTTCTGCACATATCGTCTTCCCCAAAAATCTGAAGTTTTTGCATGCGAGTCTGATCGAGTCAATATCTCAATTTTCTTAGATCAAAAACGTTCGGTTTTCATTCTAGATGCTATACCTAAGCTCATTTTCAAGTTTCATCAGCAAAATCGTTACCTTTTTAGCCAAAACCCGAAAATCCCAAATTAAACAAAAACTCAGTTTAGAGTCGAATCGTTACCTGGATTGAGGTTGTGATTTGGAGGTTTTGTTCACGAGCTTAGTAGTAACGTTCTCCCTCAATTCCGGGATGATCCGTCAACTTTCTCTCTCTAGACCCGAGCTCTCTTCTCTCTCTCTAGAACTTGTGAATGGTAGAAATGAAAGGTTTGGGGCAGCCCTTGCCCTTATATACTTGGGCTTCCTTCGGCCCGTTGGAGCCGAGCCCAAACCCATCCGTTTTTTCTTTCGCCATTTAAAAATTATAATTTTGATCATGTCATTATTTATTTATTACCAGTTTTGGGATGTTACAAAGTAGGACTCCATGCATGTCCTAGCTGTGCACCTGTGCCTTATGTTAGCGACATGAGAAAACATGTAAGAAAAGATGTCAACACGAGGTTGGTGAGTTCACAGGTTTCAATATATAAATAAACGTTTACCAGATTATTGTACATTCAATATGTATCTATAGGTAACTAACCTACGTTTCGTGTTTAACTAAAGCGTTCGCAACTGAAGCTGTCTGTTTATTTAATTGCCTCCTGTCAGGTCTATCAACTCTGGCGATGTGAGTAGGCTAACGTTTCACCCGTTCGACCTCAAATCGAGTTAGCGCGACTAACGCGGGTGAGATTTGTCAAACCCAGTAGTACTACTAAACATTACCTCGCTAAGATCCATATTAACGGTTCGATGTGTGTTGAGGACTTTCAGTGATAGCGTGTTACGGTTAGCTTTAACAATGATAACATATGAATTAAATTAATCTCAAAAATAATTGTGACATGCTTTCTCCCCCAAGTTAAAACTGTAAAAAGGGGCCGTGAAAACTCACCTGATTTGCATAGGAAGTAATCACACAAGTATGAGATTGAAATCTCAAGCGTTAGCCCGACACGGCTCATGAATACCCTAGAATTATAACATAATTATTAGGGATAGAAAGGGAATTGTGACGACGATACGGAATGAGGAACGTCCTAAAAGAAACGCTCTATTGACCATGAGTAGAAGAACGTGCTCACGAGAAAGGATTCTTAAATTAATCAATTAAGAAAAACTACGATTTGCGACGAGTGACAATTAATAAAATATAATAAATATATCTGAGCGTTATCTCCATTAAATAATGGCCTAAGAAAATAATATAATATATATATTATTTTTAGATTTAACAAAGTATTACAATAAATAATTGCGCGACATAATAATAAATCTATTATTTTATTCGAGGATAACAACGAGTGTAAATAATATAAATAATTACATTATTTATTATTTTAAAACGTTACAGGAAGTTTATAATCGAAACGATATTAAAATGTATCATTTTTAATTGAGATAACGGTTTGAAAATATTATATTATATTTGTAGGTCCCTCGGGTGTGGCGGATCGTCACATGCAAGTGGGTCTACTAGTCGGACCGGGTGCGGAATGCCCGTGACTAGGTGGAGAGTCTAGCTAAACAAAGTAAACCGACAAGAGAAAACACTTTAAACGTTCTTTGTATTATAAACACTTGAATGTTACAGAGAAAAGCACTGAGGTTACAATCTGCGTATTTGCACTAAAGCCTGCGTACTTAACTTCTGTCAACCTATCCTATTTATACAGGACCTGATGCCTGCGCACCTAGCAAGTGCGCAGGGCAAAATGCTCTTGCGTACTTAGCATGTACGCAAAGTTACTCTTGCGTACTTGCCAAGTACGCAGGAGCTTTCTCCTGCGCACTTACAAGTGCGCAAAACACTTGGAGAATTCTGCAACATTCAATATGTAAAAGTAAATACAACTCGATAAATAATACCTAAAGACTCTTACATACAAAGACAATTACAAACAAGACAAAAACAACCTAAGACTAAGACTCTATCTATCCAGAGTGTTTGTCACAGGAAAGTGCTTCAACAAACTCCCCCTTGACAACAGCTCTGGATAATCTTCAGTCTTCGGGATTCACATCTTCAGTCTTCACAACGCTTGATCTTTAGCTTCCATCTTCTTCTTGTAATCAAGGCAGAACTTGATCACCTTGTCGTATTTAGAAGCAAGGAGCTTTGTCCACTAATCCGTGTAAACGCAATAGTGTTCTGATAGTACCTCCAGATTTTTCACAGAAAAGTTGTTGAAGCAGACTTCATCAAATATTCTGATCAGCTCCTTTGGCACTAGGTTCCCACTCTCTGAACGTCCTTTACCCATGTTCACAGCCTCGCCCGTCTTTGGATCTACGTACCAGTACCACATGTCACCAATAATATCCTGAGATAACTTGCTCAGGGGAATCTTAGTTTCACATCGCACTGGCTTGTATACCAATTTCTTTAAGTGCTTCTTAGTCACAGGATGTATAGGGTGCTTATCCTTGACTCTCTTGGGCACTTCAGGCTTGAACATCTCGAACTTCCCTGATCTTGCTTCTCACTGCAGAACCACCCACAAACCCATCGCCACTGCGTGATTGGAATGACCCAGCAGCTCTCGGTTTGCTAGGTTCACAAGGTCGTATTTGGGCAAGGAGCTGAACGCTTCACTGGTGGGTTTCAAGTATTGAACCCCGCCAGATCTTTTGATAGCGAACAGCTGCTTGTCCTCCTCGAACTTTACAGCCAAGATCATCCCTGTTGCTCCGTGTTTGTCAAATATAGACGTCTTTTGCCACACAGGAGCTGGACCCTTTGATGAAGTAGAAGGCATGTCTGTTTCTTTCGGTGCCTCTCAGTCCACAGGTTCAGGGTCAACTGGGGAGGCTTCAGTCGAGGCTTCTACATTACTGGCCTGCTCGACTGAACCTGTGTCGAGCGAAGCGTCAAAGGATGGAAATTCAAAGATCTCTCGATCTTCTAGCTCGTACTCTCCTTCCCCGTCACCTTTGGGAATTTCGATCACAACATCTTCGTCATCATCATCCCAATCGTCACCAGAGTCGATCTCTCCTTCTTCTAGATTGAAGAGAGCATCGATCTGTGCTTCATTGGAATAGTCAGGCTCTAGATATAGGATCTAATCATCAGATAAGTCCTTAAGTACTTCAGCCACTGACTTTCCTTTCTCACCACCACCACCACTAGAGGTATCACCACCCTCTTGATGAGTCGACTCCCCCTGAGCCATTGGAACAGCAGAGATGGGCACGATTGCTAAAGCTTGGTGCTCACCTCCACTAGGACTGGCTTCGGGATCCTTTTCCTTGTCATCATCCTTAGTCAAGTCGATCGGATGACACGCCTCATCACCAGTAGTCCTCTTCTCCTTCTCTTTCTCTTTCTCTTTGTCCTTCTCCCCCTAAGCATCAAACTTCTTGGTCAGATCAGCAATCAGCTTGACCATCAGCTCATGCTCCTTCCTTTGAGCATCAAACCTGAGCTCCAAGGACGACCCATGACCCAGAAGCATTTCATTAGTCTTGATTAGGAGTTCATTCTGGGCCAGGACATTTTTCAGTCGTTCCTCAGTCCCTGTTTTCTGGCTACGAAGGATTGTAACTTTATCTATCAAAGAATTGATCTATGCTTGTTGAGCATCAGACTCCTCCTTCGATTTCTGAATAGTCTTCAGTAATCCAGCAACTTGGGTTTCCAGAACATCTATCCTAGCATCATTCGAATCAGGATGTCTGGATGAGGATGCTTCGGCAGTGTGAATAGGGGAGGAGAATATGGTATCAAAGTCAAACCCTTGCGTGAAATCTCCATAATTGAAGGGTTGACTGAGAGGCTCAATGGTGGTAGTTGGGATGGAAGATGTGACAAGAGTTGTATAGGTAATGGTAGGGGTGATGGTGACGGACTCCGTGAGAATTGGAGTAGTCACCGCCACCTGAGTAGTTGTGGTAGGGAGGGTTACTATCACAGGAATCACTTCCGTGATTGTAGTGACGGCCACTTCACTTTGTACCTGCGGCCTCCTCCTCCCACGGTAAAGCTGCTGTGAAGGTCGGGTGGAGGCTGAATCCGGACTAGCAGCTGATACTTGTACTTGCTGCTGAGCCTCCACCACACTAGGGATATAAGGCAGTTGCCTATCGCCCCTATTCTTGTGAATGCTTTCCCTTCTTTGTCTTTGTATAGTAGCGTCAGAGTCAGAGTTTGGCTCGTATTCGCTGCTAGAGATCTATCGCTTTCTCTTGGAGGATGACTCAGGTAGGGTTACCTTAGCCGTTCTCCTTGGGTGTACCTACGACGGTACATCATCGGAATCGGAAGAATCTGATTCAGTCGATTCCGAATCGGATCCCTCAGCACCATCATTTCCTCCTTTGTCGTCTCCATCATCAGACGATCCATCATCACTCTCCATTTCCTCCTGTTGTTCGTCGGAGTGTTCACTCAATTCAGGCTCCGAGTCGGGACTGTACCATCTCCAGTCACCTGGGGCCACATACGCTTCATTGATCAGGTGGCCAAAGAGTTCTGTATACACAGGGGTAGGATCTACACTGCATGGCTTTAGGAATTGGATGAATACTCTTTTGTCCACCCGCTTTACTTGTAGTCTCTCCCCTATGGCAGGAAGGTTTGGCAACGCGTCATTAATCAGAAGCTGCACAAACTGAGGGTATAACAAGAACCGAAACCTCTCCGTTGTGTTGATCTGGTCATTGATGGCCTTAAAGATGTAGCGGGAGAAGTTGTAGCCCTTGTTGAGAGAAAGGCCGACCATGGCTGTTGCAAGGTCATGACCCATGGCAATAGCATGACCAGCAACGGTAGCCCTTATAACGTTGGGGGTTATCGTCCAGTCGTGCTCTGCAGTCTCCCAAAACTGCTCAAGGTAGGGTCTGGACACTATCGGGTCAGCAGAAATGGCGTAGCTGATTCTTGAGCGGTTCAAGAAATCAACTATGTCTCTGTACTGCAATGCTGCACCCTTCCATTCTAGTTCCGTGTTGGCTAACAGGTTGAATTCGTTAGTAAACGCCCGGGCCATGATCTGGAAAATCACACGGAAAACATAATAAGAACAACACGTATCATTGGAAACGGATAAACATGACTCAGTATAACAGTTACTCTTTGAACAGAAGTTCAGACTTAGGAAATTTTTGCCAAGTGTTGGTCCTGCGTACTTAGTAAGTACGCAGGAGTTTCCTCTTGCGTACTTAACAAGTACGCAGGAAGTGCTTCTTGCGTACTTGTTAAGTGCGCAGGAAACGTACTTGGTGAAAATTTCAGAAGTGTGAAATCCAACTTGATGTTAAAAAATTGGTGTGTATTAGGTCACCACTAGGTCGGAATCAATGATTCTAACCTATGGGACCAACAACAACACCAAATACTACTATACTTGACCAAATTTGACCTAAAAATGTTCGACCGAACCACTATCGGTTCAACTTCATGCACAAGGTCAAAATCGAAGATTAAATAGGACGATTAAGGGTCGATTATGTGATCTAATCATGTTTAATGATAATAGATTACCCAAACAACCCTCAAATTACCCTAAAAATCACGGTTTGAACCTAGATTTACTTAGTCAAGAATCGGTCCAAAATCGATAGTTTTTGTGGATGGATTAAGCCCAAAATCTCACCAAATCGATGTAATGAAGTGATGAAACTTGTAGTGGGACGAAAAATCGGATTGGAACATTTGAATTTTTTAGTAAGTTTGTAGAGGGAAAAATCGGTTTGAATGTGGTGAAAAACCCTGAAAATTTCTAAGTCCTCTTTATATACTCAACACTAAAAGGCCGTGCGTACTTAATAAGTGCGCACATTTTAACTCGTGCGTACTTACAAGTACGCAAGCTTTAACTCTTGCGTACTTACAAGTGCGCAAGACTTAACTCTTGCGTACTTGTTAAGTACGCAGGGCTTTCCTCATGTGCACTTACAAGTACGCACAAACCCTTAAGTGCGCAAACTTTCAACTCAAATTTATGAAGTTGTTCAAGTCAAATAACGAACAAGTTAAAAATATTCAATCAAAGGGATTCAAATACAATTCAGGAAGGTTAAAAACAAATATTTGTGGTTTTTCTGAATAAAATTAAACTATGCATAAACTTAAAATCTTTTTTATCTTTTCTAATAAAAATATACAAGTATTCACACAAACTATTTTTGATCAAAGACACGAGCAGAGGATCATATCAGGTTATCTTTTAGCAAAAACGATACAATATAAACATCAAAGAATATGGGATCATGTCATGGATTACTATTTATTCATACGCAATAAGCACATAAAGAAGTAATTCAAGTTGACAATATTATAAGATTTGAAACTATAAGCATCTTTGTATCACATTCTTGTGTATTAAGGTATTATTTATAAGATATACAACGTGTACCCAACTGATATGCTACAATAATGTAAATTGCATTATCTCAAGGCATCTAAGATTTTCCCAATGATTTTCTAAATTTTCAGAATGAAGTTACATCAATTAGCATTGGAAAAATCAAGCAGAATCCATAAGGATTATCAGGAATCATAAGATTCATAATCGAGTGATTCATTTGTCTTGGTTTCATTTGATTTTCTTCATTGAATATTGGTATGATGATTCAGGATAATATATATGGTGTTTGAGTTTTAAGGTAAGGGGATCCAACTTTTATCTGGATTTGATTTCAATGAATCAGGAGTGATTCAAGGGTGAATACATGCTCAACGGTTAATGTAGAGACATGTCTTGATTCAATCTCTCCTTGCATACTTGTGAGTATGGGCAGTGAGATGAACTGCATTAATTGTGCTAACGACATAACCCGAAACTGACCTCAAAAGAAAATTATTGCCAAAATCTAACATCCTTTATCTGATAATGATCTTTTCTATTCTTTTACGCACACACACTTGCAAACATGGGTTCAAATCACAGTTGTAATTTAGATTTAGTTTCCACACTACTAGTGATTCAAAGACGCATACAGCCTACTGACAATTTAAATTACTTGTAAATAAGCAGATTAAAAACATAATAAGTTAAACAATTAAGTAAGCATGACGCAATCATTTCCCAAATGAGCAGTATGTGATGTTTAGATCATTTTCTGATGTACTATCATTTCCTCTTTTCTCAAGTTAACTTTGAAATTTTCTCCATTTTCTATTTTTTTTTGTTTTTGTAAAATATTTTTGAAACTTAAAAGAACTATATAGAAAATTTAAAAGAAATAAAGTTTAACTTCCATGAATTAAATTGATTTAAGAAAAATTAATTTTCACTCAGGATTGAACATTCCTATCAAGTTGACAAGATGCTCAAAACGGGATCGATCAAATGCCTTTGTGAAAAGGTCAGCAAGATTGTCATCCGTGTGAACTTTTACAAGTTCAAATAAATGCTTTTAAGCACAATCACGGATGAAATGATGGCAAATCTCTATATGTTTAGTTTTGGAATGTTTCACCGGGTTATTTGTGATGGACATGGTGGCATTGTTGTCAATGAATAGAGGAGTTCCAGTGAAGTTTAAGCCGTAGTCTCTCAACTGTTGCTGAATCCACAGTACCTGAGAAAAACCGCTCGCTGCAGCAATGTATTCTACTTCACAAGTTGAGACAGAAACCGTTGACTGCTTCTTACACTGCCAGGAGACCAGCCTGTCTCCTAAGAATTGACATCCACCAGAAGTTGACTTTCTATCAAGGTTACAACCGCCATAATCTGAATCAGTGTAGGCTTTGAAGTCGAATGACTACTGCTTAGAGTACCAAAGACCTAATCGGGGTTTCCCTTTCAGGTATCTGAAAATTTTCTTCACGGCTATCATATGTGACTCCTTCGGTTGAGACTGAAACCTTGAGCACAAGCACACAGCAAACATTATATCGGGTCTTGAAGCTGTGAGATACATAAGTGATCTGATCATCCCATGGTACAGTCTGCTATCTACATCCTTTCCATCTTTGTCAGGATGCAGACCATGATTGACTGGGATAGGTGTGCCATAAGTACTGCTATCATTCATCTTGTATTTTGACAAGATGTCCTGCACATACTTAGTTTGATGTAGCTAAATGCCAACCTCTCATTGACTGACTTGAAGACCTGGGAAGAACGACAATTCACCCATATTACTCATTTCAAACTTGGACTTCATCACCTGCTCGAATTCCCTACACATCCCTTCATTGGTAGATCCAAAGATAATGTCTTCGACGTATACTTGTACAAGAAGAATGTCACCTCCTGCTTTCCTAATGAAGAGAGTCGAGTCAATCTCTCCACGGTCGAAACCATTTGACAGTAAATGCTGTGATAGTGTCTCATACCATGCCCGCGGTGCTTGATGAAGACCATAATGTGCTTTGTCGAGCTTATACACTTTATTGATATTATGCAGATCTTCAAAACCGGGAGGTTGAGTGACATAGACCTCTTCATGAACTTTACCATAAAGGAAAGCACTCTTCACATCAAGTTGATAGACCTTGAAGCCGACATATGTGGCATAAGCCAAGAACAGTCGAATGGCCTCAATTCTAGCAACTGGGGCATATACTTTCGTGTAATCCAAGCCCTCTTGCTGATAAAAACCCTGAACAACCAATCTTGCTTTGTTCTTCACAACCACATGACGATCATCCGTCTTGCATTTGAACACCCATCTGGTCCCAATTGGCTGAAAGCCTTTTGGCAAGTCAACCAAATCCCACACGTGCAACTTTTGGAATTGAGATAGTTCATCTTGCATCGCCTCAATCCAGCAGTTTTTCAGTGAGAGCCTCCTTCACATTCTTCGGCTCTAACTGGGACACGAATGCAACATGCAGACATGTTTCCATGACACCAGTGTCAAGTATCTCTGTGTAAAGACTGGTGTTCTCAGTGATGGTTAGATGACGAGTCAGAACACCGGCATAAGGATCACCAATAATGTTGTCGATTGGATGATTCCTATGCACTGTCGTCTCCGGTACATTCGGTTCCTGAATTTCTGGATCTAGATTCGTGCTTAACTCCCCCATTTCTTGTGTTCTAGAGGAAGAAGATTCAATGTTAATTGGATCAGCTGGAGCTTCATTTCCTACAGTTGTGTTAGGATTGGCTTGAGCGTCATCTCCAACGACAAGAACATCTTCACTGTCATCACTTTCATGAGTTCCAGATGCAGCATTGGAATCAAGAGTTATAATTGGTACAGTAGCACGAGTAGAGAAGCTGGAGTCATCACCGCCACCCAATAATTCATAAACATTTGCGGCGTCAACTGCAGATAGATCAGGAAGAATGAATGACTTGAATAACGCATCATAATCAAAACCCCAAGCTGGACCTGTTCGTTCGGGTGGAATGCTGTGTTTACTGCAATCCACTTCGAACCATTCCTCGACAGTAGGAGTTCCTATGTTGTACACTCTCTTGCAAGGCGAGTTGGCAACATATCCTAAGAAGATACCTTCCACCGCTTTTGGATGAAACTTAGACAGGCGGTCTTTGTACTGTAGCAACAAGGAACAAGGACTACCAAAAGGAACTAGGTAATCAAGATTGGTAAGTCAATTGTTGATCAACTCGTAACAAGTCTTGTTGTGCCTCTTCACAACTAGAACTCTGTTTAAGACGCGACAAGCTGTATTAACGGCTTCTGCCCAGAAAGTGACAGGAAGCTTTACATCCGACAGCATAGTCCTTACAGTCTCAATCAATGTTCTTTTCTTCCGTTCAGCAACTCCATTATGCTGAGGCGTGTACGGCACGCTGAATTCATGACGGATCCCTTTCTTGAGACAGAAAAGCTCCATCAAATTATTCTTGAACTCAGTTCCGTTGTCACTCCTAATTCTTCTAACTTTCAGCTTGCAAAGAGATTCCAAGCTCAGGATCAAGTATTGAAGAATATCAGCAGTCTCGTCTTTCAGCTTGGGCTTGTGAGACTTCCGTTGCTGTTTGCCCTTTTTACAAGGCATACAGTCATCTGCAACGGTAAATCTCAGCTTAGGAACCCCGGTTACAAAACCGTTTCAGACAAGATGATTCATTTTACGATGCGAAATATGTCCAAGTTTCTTATGCCACAAGATGGAGTCGAGCTCTGTCGCTTTAGTAAGCAAATAGGTAGGAACTGATGAGGTGGTTGTTGCCACGCTCATATCAATCTTATAGGTGTCGTTTGTTCTTGGCGCTCTCATTAGGATCCAATATTCGGGAACTTCAAAACCGGTTTTGAGAATCAGACATTCTAACTTGTCAAACATCACCGAGTACTCCTTATCACACATTTGGGAGACACTCAACAGGTTATGCTTCAGCTGCTCGCAGAAGTTGACATTATCAAAGCTGACACAACCGTTTGAAACCACGCCTTGACACGTGATGCTGCCGCCTTTTTCTCCGGCAAAGGCCACATAGCCGCCTCTGAATGGTTTAACATCTTGAAGTAAGGCCATGTTTCCTGTCATGTGCCTGGAACATCCACTATCTACATACCAGCGGTTAGAGATAGTACCCTTCGGACATCCCTGCACGAGTAACAAAAGAATTAGTTAGATTTGGAGACCCAAGCCATTGTGGTCTTGGGTCGTCCATCCTTTTCAAAATAAACTACTTCCTTTAACTCAGAGACCCAAGCCATTGTGGTCTTGGGTCGTCCATCCTTTTCAAAATAAACTACTTCCTTTAACTCACAATCATGATGACCGTTCAAAATTGATGAATCTTTAGAAGAAATAGAACTAGGAGATTGAGAAGTTTTGGATTTTGCAGTCCAGGATCTCTTCTGTTTCTTAACCGGAACAGGAGACTTTGGTTCAACTACAGCAGGTGAACTTGTGGAAGCTTCACCTGAATGAACTGGAGTCAGCTGTTCTAGCTTTCTCAACCTCTTGTTTCGTCTCCTCCTCTGTGGCTTAGAGAGTCTTGCCACAGGTTTCTCACCAGTACGTGTACTACCAGAGGTAGATACACGAGGTACAGCATGTTGCGTTACCTTTCTTGTAACAGATGGTTTAGCTTCAGACATGATCTTAGGCTTTACCATCGGTTTGACTGGTGGTTTCACCACATTTTGCTTTGGATGTTTGGGAGATGGTTTCACTGGTGGCGACCTGGGGATAAATGCTGGTTGTGAGACAACAGGCCGTTTCCCTTCGTTCTTCGAAGGACAATTCACAAAAATGTGACCAACCAAGCCACAGTGAAAACAGTTCCTCTTGTCTACATAAGTTCTCTTGTAAGGCTCATTAGATCTGGCCTTAGATAACTCAGCATTATGAGAAGGAGGAGTTGGTTTATGAACATTAGTCTGAACCTTAACAGTTTGGTTTATGGGAGTATAATATTTTTCCAAATTTTCTTTATACCCAAGCCCATAATGAGCTGAAAAAGCTTCTTTCTTTGCTTGGTTAAGACTTTCATACCCCACATAAAGCATTACCTTTAGATTGTCATTTCTTTCAATGATATCGGGTTCAGTTAAAATGCAATTATCACCATTAGTGATAACGTTTTTCTTTACCTTTTGTTCAGTCAATAACTCCTCAGATACTACTCCTTCAGGGCAAGAGTTAACCGACCCGTCTTCAGAAGCAGTAACAAACTCCTCACTAGATGTGGAGTTAGCCTTACTTGAGGATTCATCCTTTTTAGGGGAATCATCCTTATCAGAGCACTCATCTAGACAAGTGAGATCAATGTCTATTAAGCTATTGACAAACTTCCCGCTCACTGGTGGAGGAATGGCATTAGTACCCAAACCTAACCCATTCAGTTGTCTCACTATAGATTCGTAGTGTTCCACCACAAAGCGAGAGTTTTTTAACTTCTCATTAGTGCATTTTAACTGCAGGATCTCATTTTGCAGTTTGTTAATTTCATTGTTCCGTTTTTCTAACCCCCTGTATGCAACATCTAAGTGAAGCTGTTGATCACTTATTTTTAAGGAATATTCACATTTTTCTTTTTTCAACGTTTCAATAGAATCTTTAAAACGTTTTTCATTTTCTTTATAGTTTAGAGCTGCCAAACTTAGGGGTTCGATTTTCTCTTGGAGCCTAGAATTTTCAAGTTTTAACCCTAGACATTTAGAACATGAAATAACAGAGAAAGGGTTAGAATCTACCTCAGAAGACGATCTTGTTGCTTCTCCAATAGCCATGAGAGCACCAACAGTGGTTGATTCCTCTTCATCAGCTACAGAAGCTTCCTTTTCTTCAGCTTCCTTCACCTTCTCTGTAGCAGCAGCTGTAGATTCCTCTACGTCAGCCATTGAAGCTTCCCTTTTCTCTGCATCCAGCATCTCCATGATCTCAGCCATGAGACCAACTTGGGTTTGTGCGATGATGGCATCCTCAAGATAAACGCCCCAATCAAAGTTGTCGTCCTGTTGTGCTACCAGTGCATTGGACGTTCCACCTTGGCTTTGATTGTGGTGGTTTGGATTGTTGTGGCCGTGGTTGTTTCCTTGCCTGGGTCGGGTAAAACCAAAGGTAGGTGCTCTGTCTTTCTAACACTCACGAGCAAAGTTTCTGTAGTTCAGACACTTGTAGCATTTGGCCTTAGATTTGTCAAACCCGACCTTGGCATTAGGATGCCCGCCAATAAATTTTCTTCCTGTTCTGTTCAGGAAACACTTGGCTTTCCTCAATAGCATGTCCATATTCCATTGAATATCCATGTCCTCAATGTCATCAGGATCCACTTGATTAAAATCTTCTTCAATCGTCTCTGGATCAGTAAGCTTGCCACCTATGAAATTCTCATACGCAAGCATACAAGATGAGAATAGTGCTACATGATCTTTAGCTATTCTGGCTATAGCTGATTGGTTAGCGGAAGACGTAGCAGGAGGATTTCTTGAGGTATTTTGATGATGAGACCCCAACCCTGATCCTGAAGCATAGCAAGCATGACCACCACACCCAGTTGAGTGGTCTTCTTTAGTAGGATTTCCAGTGAAGATGGCAATTCCAGAGCCCGATGACTTGGATGTAGAAGTCGTCCCATGATACATAGAAGGGTGTTGTATCTGGGGTCTTCATGAGCTCTCCTTTCTTCTTAGGTAGCTTGAACCTTTCCTATTGCCTCCTCAACTGTCAGCTCATAGAATTTAGGATTTTCCCTCATCAGGGTTGTGTACATCTCGAATTTGGGTGGTAAAGAATCCAAAAATTTTTCCACCATTTCTTCATCTGGATACCTAAATTAAAAAGCCTTCAACTCAGTCTGTAAATGATAGAACCTAGAGATGAGGTCATCTAAAGATTCGTTCTCTAAAAATCTGAAGCACTCATACTGCTTCCTGAGAAGATCCCGCTTACTCTTCTTGATATCACTATTTCCTTCGAATCTCTTCTGTAGGTCTTTCCAGAGATCCTTAGAATTGTCATAACCTCCGAAACTGTGGAACAATTCCCGAGTTAATGTCATAGTGATCGAACCAAGTGCCTTCTTTTCTCGGTTATAAGCTTTCTTTTCTTCATCAGAAAGCTTAGAGATAGGTTTGGGCATGGTTTCATCAAGATATATGTGCGTGGGATGCTTATATCCCTCAAGGATTGGTATCCATAGTGATGAGTCGATTTACGAAATGTAGTGCTCAAAACGTGCTTTCCAATTAGAATAATCGTTCACGTTCAGCAACTTTGGTGGTTTCTGTGGTGTACCGATCTCATTATCATAATTCAACAGGTTTCCAAGATTCTGAAGATTCGACATAGTGAACACTTAGTCAAATTTCAGAAAAATCAGACACAGTTGCGCACTTAGTTTTGGCCTTGCGCACTTGAGAAATGGTCTTGCGTATTTAGATTTCCTCTTGCGTACTTGTACGTACACAGGATTAAATGTAAGTACGCAGGATATAACTTAAGTTCGCACAAGTTCAATCTTACGCACTTATAAGTACGCAGGAGATAAGTCTTGCGTATTTAGTAAGTATGCACAAAACTGTACTTTTTGCAAGAAATGGTAAGTACGCAGGATACATTTTCAGCAACTTTCACCAAACTTTTCCGTCACCTGAAACTCGCCGAAGATGGTAAAAATTCGTCTGATGATCAATGCAAATGAGCCAAAGGGTCAGAAACTTGTTTCTAACCAACCTTTGATGCTCAAAACACTCAAATACACAACAAAAATCAGTTTTTGAGTGATTTTTGCTTCTAAAATAGTGCTCAAGAGCTACCCCTATTTTATCACAAAAATCACCAAAAATACCTCTTTTTGCTTGTAAAAACTCTCCAAACTCACTCACAACACTCAAAATCAGGAGCAAAAGCTCTGATACCACTTGTAGGTCCCTCGGGTGTGGCGGATCGTCACATGCAAGTGGGTCTACTAGTCGGACCGGGTGCGGAATGCCCGTGACTAGGTGGAGAGTCTAGCTAAACAAAGTAAACCGACAAGAGAAAACACTTAAAACGTTCTTTGTATTATAAACACTTGAAGGTTACAGAGAAAAGCACTGAGGTTACAATCTGCGTATTTGCACTAAAGCCTACGTACTTAACTTCTGTCAACCTATCCTATTTATACAGGACATGATGCCTGCGTACTTAGCAAGTGCGCAGGGCAAAATGCTCTTGCGTACTTAGCAAGTACGCAAAGTTACTCTTGTGTACTTGCCAAGTACGCAGGAGCTTTCTCCTGCGCACTTACAAGTGCGCAAAATACTTGGAGAATTCTGCAACATTCAATATGTAAAAGTAAATATAACTCGATAAACTAATACATAAAGACTCTTACATACAAAGACAATTACAAACAAGACAAAAACAACCTAAGACTAAGACTCTATCTATCCAGAGTGTTTGTCACAGGAAAGTGTTTCAACAATATTTTTAAATGCAATTTAATTAAAAATATGAGACACGAGGCTAAACCCGGGTTTACGGGAGGTTTTCCGGTTTAAACACATTAATATATAAATATAATAACATTGGGATTTGTTTACATATAAAAACGATGGCTAGAAAATAATTTAAAAACAAAACTGTGTGGAGAGACTCGAACCCGGGTCTCTCCCACCTAAGCACACTGACTTAACCAGTCCCACCCGCTAGGGTTATCGCAACAAGACCCGGACCCGAAAGGTTTTAATCAGAAGTCCCAGTGAGCTCCCCCCCTATATGCAATGGAATCCAGCTCCAAACCATCAAACCCGGTCGCGATTGGCCAAAGTAGCAAAGGGGTTTTGTAAAACAGGTCATGGCGATTCTGGGGTGGCGTTTAATTTGAAAATCATCAAGTTAAAGATCGATTAATTACATAAATTAGAAACGAAAACCATAGGTTAAGAACACTAAATCAAATTGATAAAATCTGATGTTAATAGACAATGGAATCATGGGGCTTTCGCTAAACAGAAGATTCTGAAACTGACCTTGAGGTTTAATTTGATTGAGATCGTGTTTAAGTTCAAAAGCCCCAAATATATTTTGAACAAACCCTAGTTTAAAAATCGTGAACAATTTGATGTTAACTAATAAAATTAATATAGGGCTTTCAACGAATGCATGATTGCGAAACTGGTGATATGATTCAATTTGATTATGATCAAGTCAAGAACAGGGATCGATTAAACCATAAACGCATGAAACCTAGATTCGGGTTCATCTTCAAATCATTGTTATAAGCCCTAATTATCGTAGGGCTTTCAATCTAGGAATGAAAACGAAGGTGAGGATGAGATTAATTACCAGAATTGAGTTTGAATTGGCGGTGTTCGATCAAAACTGATTGCGACTATGACAGGCTAGACTTTCGGCGACCGCGACTGCTTCTCTGATCAAATTAGCATGTGCAGGAGCTTCAGTGAGGATCGTCTATAGAGCGCAGAGGCTCAATGCATGAAATGGGTATACGAATTTGATGAATACGGTGGTATATGGCAAGGATGTCCACAGTTATGAGATTAATACCCATAACTAGGATTAATTCGCGTATAATGGAGATTTTAATGCTCAATGATGGTCGATTAATGACGTGAATGTGCAAAACGTTTACGAAATCAAACGAAAATCGATTAAGAGATTTGTATTTGGATCAATGTCACGATTTTGACTTTTGGAAGTCAACAAGGACAAAAACACACTTGATTTTGAATTTCAGGAGTCAACAAATTGAATTTTTATTAGATGCACAATCAGTCCCTGCAGTTTAATATTAATTCTTGACATAATTAGCCCCCGGGGTTTAAGATTTGGTTAACTGGGTTAGGATTTAACAGAATATTTAACGGAGTTAACTTGAAAAGTTGGATTGTCACATGTATTTAACAGGTCCAAACACGTCTGAATGCACTAATTCAATAGGTGCTTTAGTTTGGAACTTTGAATCATAAAATGTAATTGATGTGCCTTCCTGTATTGACATCTGGACCATACAATCTCCCTATTTACTTCTAACTGAGGGAGTCCACATAACCAACTTCTTTTTCATCATTAGGTCAAGTTTATCATAGATTTAACCAATTATGCCATAAATCGGCATTCTGAATTTTGTTGGTTCTTTCAACATATGCAGTTTCTGCTAAAACAATGTAAACTATTCCTTCTTCCTTGTAGTACTGGTTTGGATTTTGTCTCAAATTCATCAATAATTCTCACATCTTTTGGGCTGAATAAGACATACTTTCGGGACTTGGTGACTTATGGTAGCGAGAACAAGTTTTCCCTCATCCCAGGAACATGGAACACATCCTTCATAACAAAATCCCTCTCATTCGTTGCTTTTAGGAATTTCACATCACCCACATGAGCAATATGATTTTGGAATCATCGGCTATTACCACCACCCATTTCGATTATACTTAACGGGTCTTGATAATCGTTCTTTGTCTCCGATCATATGGTTTGAGCATCCGGAGTCTACGATCTACTCACTGAATACACTCTGTTTTATTTTGGTAGTTGTTGTGGAATCATAAATTCTTGCACCTCTGCCACATGAGCTTCTACATTCGAGGGCTCCTCTTCTTTAACGGTTGAGTTCCATTCTTCCTTCAGCTTTCAGAAGTCCTTTGCCATATGACCTTTACGCCCACAATTATATAATAAGTATGGGACACATTTGTTGGTTCTTCCTTTCTTGCTACCCGATGGCTCGTCTCTTAGACTGTCTCGGTCCTTCTTATTTTGACACCCGACAAATTTCAAGTTAATATCCATAATCGAGTAAAATACACATTATATTATATGATATGTGTGTGTAAATTATAATCGACTAACATTGGGATATGTATCACATTTAATTTTATAGTAATTAAGTTCATTTCACACTTAGCAAGCCAATCCGTTTATACGTGTCGGTAATCCGGAAGATTACCAGGTCAAACACGCGTCCCACAGCACGACCGTTGGTGATACATTAAAAAAAATACCTAGACATATAATATGTGTGTGTAAATTATATGTAACACTTTGATATAATAAATCATGCCTGTATGAATTTTTTGGTGATTTTTAATGACACTTTTATTTTCAGCACAATCTGGAAGACACACAATGTGCACTAGCTAGGTGATTAATTTAAGCAGACACTTAGATGTATATTTGGTGCACAGAAATTACACGTAATACTGTGATATGTTATTTTAGGTCTCTATGAATTTTTCAGGAATTTTCTGAGAAACTTTCTGTTTCAACGCAGTCTAGCTAATACGCAGTATGTACCGACATTTCCAAATAAAAATCTGAAACTTTTATATGTTAAACATACCATTATGAGTCAAATTATTTTTAAGTCGTTTTATTTTTACCAGTTCGAGAATTCCGTCATAAAATCGGTGATTGTTCGTTTCTCAACACCCGGTATCAAAACCCCTTATATAAACCCCCCACCCCCCAACCCCCATTTCCATCCTCTTCACAACACTCATTCTTTCTCTCTTTTTTGGCCAAGAACCCCAACCCACACCGCCATCTTTATCTTTTGTTGTTGTTTGATCATTCTTTCACCAAAATCAAGCTCTCAAAGGTGATAATCAACCATTTGCAAAGGAAATCCATCATCCTTCCATCCATTTTCAAGTTTGGTAAGAATCTAGAACCCACTTTTTCTCCATTTTAACATGCATCCAAGAAAAATTCGTTTTTATGAATGTTTAGTGCAAATTAACCAAGGATTCTTGTATAAAAGTAGTTTTATAACAAAAATGGTACATATTGTTGGTGAATTTGTACTCGAGTTTTTTTTCTTAGGCTCGGTTTCCATAAAAGAAAACTTTGTTGTATGAATATATGCTAGATGATGTGTTCTTGATGATTTGATGATGGATTTGTGATTCCCTTTGATATGCTGATATTCAATGATAAAGTATTCAATCACTCTCTGAATTGGCGGAATCAATTCAGAAAATTTATTCACACCGAAATGATCGAATCAAATATGAACAAGAAGGATAGAATCAAACACAAGATCCATTCAAACATGTTGATAATCTTCATTTGTACGAGCAATGTAAATCACAGAATAACAACAAAACACTTTACGAAAGACAAGACTATTTATACTAGAGAGTTTTGATCGAAAAGTGTTTTCGACCGAAAACACTTTACGACCGAAAACGTAAAGTTTTCGACCGAAAACTCTAAAGTTATACAAATCTAAACCTAATTGATTTCTATAGACTACTAGGTTCCAACAATCTCCCCCTAGTCCACAAAACATCAATTCTTCACGTGTTGTCTTTTGCAGGCTTGGTCGTGGCTTTAACATTCAGCTTCTTAGCATCCACAGCAACAAGTCTCTTCTTGATCACTTCAGCTTCATGTCTTCTTGACAAACATCGAGCCATAACTCTCATATACAACTTGGCCTCGGCTTTAATCTTCATGCTCATATCACTCCAGATAGGATTCTTGTACAAAATCTTCAGATCTTCATCCGATAAACTAAACAGGTCAACTGGATCAAAAACTCTTAATTTCGGTGATTTTTTCTTGCACGATCACAGCTTCATGAGTTTTACTATCATACGTCCCCTTTATGAAGCTTTTGATGAATGTTTTATTTCTTGCTGGAACGTATACAGTAGAACTGTATCTGCTGGCTTCACTATATACCTGAATCTTCTTTTATCATTCTTGTCTTTTCTCTTCAACTGTTGGCATTCAGGTACTTGTGGCTAGAAATTCTCAAACTTGTCTTTACTACATTCTTTCTTTAAGTATTCTTCAAAATTAGAGGCAAACGTATCGTTTGAAGGATTGATCATCTTCAAGTGACTCAGCTCTCTAATATCCCAGTATGGCAAAGATTTCATCTTTGAGCTCCGATCAAAATACCGGATATTTCCTTCTCCTCTCTTAACCACATACATCGTCTTATTATCATCATACATCCAAGCCAGAATTTCTCTAGTCAATGCTTGTTCTGGACTCTTGAGTTTTTGTGTAAGCCTTTCAACGATGGATGGCTTTTCAGTCACTGTCCACCAAGAGCTCTTGTCTATCTTTGTAGCCTTTGATTTTTCAACTTGTCGTTCAACATATTGAGGAACTGTAAATGGTTCTCGTTCATCAACCAGTTTATCCATCTTTCCAATTACCGAACCATCTTCTTCTACATAGGTTTGTTGTTGTTCATATTCATATTTCTTATATTCAGTGTTGGTCTGATTATCTTGTTCAGTATCTTCAGTTGTTCTTTAAGTTCCACCAACACCTCCAGCACTACCAGTATTATTGTCATCACCTGAAGAATGATCATCATCTTTCTTTTCTACAGTGATTACAACTTCTTCATCATCTTATTCCTCATTCTCTGTATCTTCTTGATTTTCATCAGTTCTTTCCAATCCTTCACCTTCATCATTTAGGAGCATATCAATGTCAAACAAAGTGTTGTCTTCATACATGTTTGCTTCAAAGATTGGAGTTTGAACTTGTCCACTTGTAGAAGGAATTGGTTCAGTGGTTGCCGGACATTGTACATCTTCAACATTCTCGTCTTGATTAGTAACAATTGGAGCACCAATCTGAGCTATCAAATCTTGAACAATATTTTGAAGTTGTTCAATTTGCTGTTGTTGCTGTGTAAGTAAACCCTTTTGTTTATTACTTTAGGTTTTCAACCCTCTAATCTCTCTAGTATTTGCAGCTTCTCTGCTTTGCAGGTTGGAGATTTGAGTCTTCAGTTTACTAACTACATCTGCAGTTTCTCTTGTAGTATAATTCAGAAACTCTTCATCAACCAATCCATAACTCTTTGATTTCTTTGACTTTTGCTTCTCTGGTACTTCCTTTGCCTTACCCTTGCCTTTATCAAGTGCTGTTGTTGTTGTTTTCTTCTTCTTTTTCAATTATGGATTTGTAAACACAATACCCTTAGACGGAGGAGGTCTAGAAGGTACGGTTTTTGACTTTTTAAGCTCTTTCCTATTCTTTGATGGGTTTCTTGATGTTGCTGTTAACTATTCATCAGGAACTTCCAACACTTCAGAATTAACACTTAAAATATCTTCAGCTTCAGCTACGAATTCTTCTGTATGGCTCAACAATGGTTCTGTATGCTCTTCATTCACCTCTGGAACTATGTTATCTTCAAAAATCAGATCAGGTGATTCATACTCACTCATATGTGTATCCACCATTGGTTCTTCATCTTGAACATGAACTTCTAGTTGAATTTATTGTAACACATTTCTTTGACCATCATCATGACCTGGATCGTCATCATTTCCTTGATCATTATTATCAAGTTGGTCATTTTCATCATTATCACTATCAATTCCATCTTCTATATCTTCAGTCATCAAGTCATCAATTTCATCTGCAAGATTGAAATCTGGATCAGGATTTTCTTCAAGCATATTTGGAAATAAAGGTGTTACAGTTCCATTAAACTTGCTTGTCTTTATGACATTATTCATACTGGTGAAGATTACTTCTTGCATTGTCTCTAATGGCAGTTCAACACCATCATTTTCTAGATTAGGCAGAAGTGTGTTGATGATCATCTGTACAAACCTTGGATACATCAAAAACTTGTAATTCCTTCTTGGTCCCACAAAATTGCTGATCATTGCTTCAAAGATCATTCGTGAAAAGTTAAATCTTCTATGAGTCACCAAACAAACTAACGCCCTGCTGAAAACTTCACCAATCTGATCAAAAGCAGGCGTTCTTGGACTCAAGCAATGAATTAGAACATGAACCAGATATCTCCACTGTTTCCCAAGCATAATCTTTGTGACTTGTCTTCTTAAGAAAGTTCCTTCATACCCCATGGTCATAATAATTCCAGATACTACAATGTGATTGATTTTCTAAGGAAAATCTGTTGCATCTCTGAAGTTTAATACTTCTCTTATCACATGTTTAGTAACTTTAATCTTGTTTCCTCCAACTGAACTCTCAATCCATATCTCTTTATTCACATGCTTGTATTCTACATTATCCCAAAATTCCCTCACGTGTTTTTCAAACACATGTACTTGTGTAGAAATAGCTGTATTAATTCTTAAGTTTGCTAAAAATCTAACAATCTCTTCATATCCATGTGCCTTCTTTGTATTTGTAGTTAAACATGCACATATGTTGGGCTTTGGTTCAAACTTTAATCTGTTCATATCTGTAAAGAAAAAACAACAAGTTAGAAAATTTCTGAAAAAAATTCTTAACCTTTGAAATTTCGATCGAAAACTCCCTTATGTACAACTTTTTCGATCGAAAAACCTATTAAAAAAACATTTGTGTCAGTCAAATAAATTCTCACAACATTGAACATTTCGACCTAAAACTCTATCAAACCTTCCATATTTTCGATCAAAAATTACTACATATGATCAGATTCAAAAACAAACATTTTGAAACTTTTCGATCGAAAACTCTAATCAACATATCACCTTTTTCGATCGAAAATTCTGATTTTTCAAAAAGTTTCAAGCATGGACTCTTCGATCGAAAACACTTTTTGGTCGAAAACTCATTTTGGATGAATCAGGCGACTCTTCATTTCCATCCAAAACCCTTTTCGGACCATTCAAGAGACTTTTCGGTCCATTCACACGAGATTTCGGTCCATTCAAACATTCAAATATTCAAAGTTAAACTAAGGCTTTGGATTTAACTTATCAACCTCTACGAATCACGAGAACATACCTGGATGGTCGAAATCAACTGATGAACACAATGACGTCACAATCGGACACTTTTTCGCACGAAATCTCAACACTTGTAAAACACGATGAAACTTGAAGCGATACGGTCGAGAGAAAAATACGAGTGGGAAAAAGCTTTTCAATCAAAAAATTTGAATATAAAGACTTTTCAAATCTTGACCGAAAACTTCAATCATGACTTTTCAACTAAAAATTTTTCATATGATATCTTTCCGGTCAAGAGATTTCGACCGAAAACTCCAAACTTGATTTTGAAAATTCTCAAATCAATCTTTATTTAATTATTTTATTAAAGTCCATTTTGACATCATTAAGACCGGTTATAATTTTTTAATTTTCACAATTTCACTCATAATCAGGAAAGAAAACACACTTGCACACTAATTTTATCAAGAATGACTTATTATTCTTTTTCAAACACAGAAAACAATTAAACACTTAACAAAACACATAGTTATACATTTATTCTATTTTTTTTAACATGTTTCAACAATTTTCCCCTTTTTTTATTTTATTTTATTTTCTTTTGGTGAACTGCACTGACATAGGATCATAAATGTATACTGTTTTAACTACACTGCATATCAAATCAGGATCTAAACAGTTTAACCTTGATTGCCAGTATAATTTTCAGCTTAAACTCAAACATCATATTTCAGCAGATACTGTGTGACATTTAAGGTAAGATTTATCAATACAAAGTGTATCCAAACATCGAGATGGATTAAGCCAATATGCAACACAAAGTTTCACCAAGACATAATCCAATCACCAGCATGAGGGTAGCGTTCTTAGCCTAGAAAAAATAATCCAAATGGATTCGATATGAATCTTTTGATTCTTTTGTCTTGGTTTTTGATGAAATGAGCATTGAATCATGTTGATTCATGTGAGATGAAATTCTTCATTAATCATGTTGATTCATATGAGGTGAAATAATATGGATGTGATATTTTGATGATGAACAATTCGAATAAGTTTTAATTTGGGTATGCGGATATCCATAGAATGTTGGACATGTCAATTGAAATCACGAATGTTTCAAAGGGCGAAACAGACTGACTTCCTGGTTTCCATCCTAGATTTTCACCAGAACCATCAGCTGTATGAAGATGTTTAACTATAAATCGTATATTTGACGGGTATAGTCAATAGAGTAAACGAAATGTGCTAAGACCCTATCAAGATCCTGGTCTCATGGTATGCATGGATTCACTTAGCATTCAAAGAATGAAAATACCGATATTCGATGAGAATAACACTAAGATTGCAATTTAGTTAATCACACAAATATCGTCTAATTTACATATGCAGAGCCTACCAGCACATAAAAAATTGTAACCGATGTCACCATCATATCCAATTCATGCATAAGCTTAACACACACTTATACTATCATTTCCTATATATACGTCAACCAGACAAATAATTTTCTTTATTTTCAGCCTTTTCTTACTTTCAAAATTTTTAATCACATAATAGTCATATACTTCACATAGTCACATATATTTCAAACACATTATTTCAAACACTTAGAACCAAATAGACTCAGCATATTTTTTTCTTTTATTCTCCCCCTAAAATTGTGATGTGACTTTATTTAATTTGCATAACACTATAAGAACAAACATATACTCTATTATTAAGCTATCACACATATAACGTATAATCAACAAAATTTTAACACTATAAGAAAATCTTTTTGAGAAACAGATTTCTGAGGTATTTCAGCTCAAAAAATGGACTATTTTATTTTTATTTTTATTTTTATTTTTTTTTATTTTTTTTGTTTTTATTTTTTTTTTAAAGAAATCATCCCCAACATCTCAACCAAAGAGTTAAACCGATCAGTTGAAAATGCCTTTGTAAAAATAACGGCCTTTTGCTCTAGGGTATCGACATGGACCACTTTTATCAGCCCATTTTCAAAACAGTCACGAATGAAATGTAAACTGATTGCAATGTACATTGTTTTGGAATGCTGAATGGGATTTTTGACTATTCCAAGCACTGCCTCATTGTCACAATAAATCGGAGTTTCCTGGAAATTCACTTCAAAATCTAGCATTTGATGTTGAATCCAGATAACTTGTGAACAACAGCTTGAGGCAGTAGTATACCCAGCTTCAGCAGTAGATGTGGATACATTCGTTTGTTTCTTACACTGCCAAGACACTAGTCTCTCCCCCAAAAATTGACATCCGCCTGATGTTGACTTTCTGTCCAAGTTACAACCTCCATAATCGCTGTCAGTATAAGCAAAGAAGTTAAATTCAGAATCAGAAGGGTGCCATAAACCTAAATTTATTGACCCTTAAGATATCAAAATATTCTTTTAACAGACGATTCATGAGATTCTTTTGGAGCTGCCTGATATCTAGCACAGGAGCAAACAACAAACATGATATCCGGTCGGCTTGCAGTCAGCTACATCAACCAGCCAATCATTGACCGATACATCTTTTGATTAACTTCAACTCTAGACAAATCCACAATGAGAGGTTCATGGGGAGCAATTGGTATTGAAGCTGATTTGTAATCAGTCATCTTGATTTTTGTGAGAATATCTTTCACATATTTAGCATGATGGATAAGAATCCCAGATTCAGACTTTTCAACTTGTAACCCCCAAAAGAGCTGTGTTTTTCCCATCAAGCTCACTTCGAATTTTAATTTCATGACTTCTTCAAATTCCTTGTAAAGAGCTTTATTTCTTGACCCATAGATAATATCATCAACATAAACTTGTACAATTAACAGATCAACATCATATTTCTTCAGGAATAAGGTCTTGTCAATTGTTCCACGAACGAAGCCATTCGATGTAAGATATGTTGACAAGGTTTCATACCACGCACGAGGCGCTTGATGTAACCCGTATAAAGCATTATCAAGCTTATACACCTTAAACGGATGAGTTGGATCTTCAAAACCCAGTGGTTGATTCACATAAACCTCCTCCTTTGCCACCCCATACAGAAAAGTTGTTTTCACATCCATTTGATATACAGTAAACTTCTTGTATGATGCATAAGCCAAAAAGATATGTATGGCTTCAATTCGTGCAACAGGAGAAAAGACATCATCATAATCCAGTCCTTCCTCTTGATAAAACCTTGTACAACCAGACGTGCTTTGTTACGAACTACAATCCCTCGATCATCCTTTTTGTTTTTGAAGACCCACTTTGTTCCAATTGGATATTTTTCCCTCGGGTAAGTCCACAAGATGCCACACATTTAACTTCTTAATCTAAAGGAGTTCTTCTTGCATAGCTTCAATCCAACTTGAATCTTGTAAAGCAACAGTAACAGTCTTTGGTTCCTCTTGAGATAAGAAGCAGGAGTACAAACAAACATTAATATTTCTAGCTTGACTTCTTATCCTAACTCCATCCTCAAGAGATCCAATAATGTTCTCAACTGGATGAGTAGAATGAATTCGATGATTTGGAATAGGTTTCACTTCCACAAACTCTGGCATATTTGAATCATTCAACTCAGGTACTTGATAATTTGAATCTTCAACACTTGAAGAACTTGTTTGAATTACATCCTTAGTCTGATCATTTACAGAATCCAACTGAACATCATTAACTTCTGGTTCATCATCAGTACTTGGAACGTCTTGTACTTCAGAATCAACATTAGTGACATAATTATCAACAAGATCTTCTTCTGTGTGAGTTGATATAGTAACATTTTCAGACATCTCATTTTGAATCTTCACATTTTGTGGTCCAACCAAAAACTTTTCAACAAATAGATCACTGCTTGTAAAAGACTCAGTTACAGTACCCAAAGTACTTGCTTCATTAGAATCCATTTGAAGTTGATGATTAAAGGTCTTGAAGATTACTTCAGCATCAAAGAACAAGTCAGGTTCATTTTGATCTGGAGGAGTATTTAGTTCTTGCCACTCCGCATAGTAAGATTCTTGAACAATTTTGGTTCTCTTATTGTACACTCTATAAGCTTTCTGATACGAAGAATAACCCAAGAAGTAGCATTCATCACCAATAGCTGCGGATTTTGGAAATGAATCTTGTGTATTTAACAATGTACAAGAACAACCAAATGCTCTGAGGAACTTGATGTATGGCTTTCGTTTATAATAGTTCATAGGAAGTCTTTATAAGTTGCTTCACCATAAGAACTCTGTTGAAAACATAGCATCCCGTGTTTACTGCTTCTGCCCAGAAAATAATAGGCAACTTTGAATCGACAAGCATTGTTCGAGCAGCTTCTATTAAAGTTTTGTTCTTCCTTTCAGCCACTCCATTCTGTTGTGGTGTTCTCGCATCACTATACTGATGTGTTATTCCTTTTTCTACACAAAATGAATTTATCAGTTTATTTTTAAATTCTGTTCCATTGTCACTGCGAATGATTGAAACTTTGCTATCACAGATGTTTTCTATTCTTTTGACAAAATCAATGATTATTTCAGGTGTCTCATCCTTTGTTGCAAGAAAAAACACCCATGAAAATCTTGAAAATTCATATGTGATAACAAGTGAATATGACTTTTTCGCAATGCTTTTAACTCGAACTAGACCGAACAAATCCATATGTATGAGAAATAAAGGTCTAGTAAAAGTTTTTATGGTTTTTCTTGGATGGGACATCTTGTGTTGTTTTCCCTTTGCACATGACATGCAATTTTTCTTCAATTATGAACTCTTTCTGGCAATCCGCGCACCAAATCTTTATGCACCAAATTATTCATGTTCTTCAAATTCACATGACCCATTCTTCGATGCCCCAAATAAGATTCTGAACCAGTCGCTTTTGATAACAAGCATGATACATTTACTGGTGTAGTATGATCATTCATGTCAACCACATATGTGTTGAACTTCCTTGAAGCACGCATCAGAATCATTTCTTCTGGAATAACCAGTCTGGGCTTTAAGAATAAGCACTCATTTGCAGTAAAATGGACAGGTATGTCTTTATCACATACTTGAGAAACACTGAGTAAATTGAATTCCAATTGAGACACAAAATTGACTTTCTCTAAAGTGATTAGGTCATTTGACATTGTTCCTTGACCAGTTTGTTTTCCTCCCTTTTTGTCTCATGCAAACGCAACAAATCCACCATCAAATGCTCTAAAGTTTTCAAGAATTTCTCTTTGTCCAGTCATATGCCTTGAGCAACCGCTATCAACATGCCAAGCATTATTAATAGTCCTCTAGGTTAAACTCTGCACATTCAAGACAAACTTAATGAGAAACAGGTACCCAGATCAACTTTGACCCCGGCTGACTATGACCTTTTACAGACTTAGTCACAACGACTTCTTTCTTCAAATTTATATGTGAAGACTGTTCATTTTTAACTTTCCAAACATAACCAACATTTTTCTCATATTTCGTAGTTATTTTTTCTCTAGCAAAATAGATTGGTTGGTTAGGTGTCTTCACATATTTTGAACCTTTTGGGACACGTGAGTCCACAAAATTAGGTAGCACATAAGCACGAAAAGCATTTGAATAAAAAACATGATAATTCCTAGAAAGCAAGTAATCACGACTATATCGTTGTTTCACTTCGGACTCTGACACACTGTCGTTCTCAGACGCTCCCCAGAAATGTTGTGTAACTTTGCTCTTAACTCTCACTTTGTTCTTTGTGAACCTTGACTCAGTAGAGTTGTGTTTGCAATTTCTCGTAAAGTGGCCAACTTGACTACACACAAAACAATTGTAGCTTTTAAGCTTTGACTTTGAACACTCGCACACTTCACTCGTTAGGCCACAAACTTTCTTTCTTAAATGTCCTTTGCTTTGAACAGGCTTATCTTTGACATCAATGAACCGGTCTTTGACATCAATGGATTTGCCTTTGACACACCAAGACTTTCTTTGGACATTTGTTGGTACACTAACTTTGAATTTGACAACTTTATAAATCTATGTTTCACTGGTAAGAATGTGATTCTCTGGTGCTATGAAAACATTTTTCTTTGTACTCTCACTTGACAAATCATACTCTTGAATCAAAGGATTTCCAAACTCATCTAAGACAACATCATCGGCTAGACTTGAGACATTATGAAGTGCAACATAATCTCTAGTTGTATGCACCACTTTATCAAAGAAAGTGGATGTTGATGACACTTTAGACACACAATCAGATTCATCACAAACATTAGTAGAACATGACGAAACATAAGAAGCATCAGAATCAAAATCAGAAACTTGAACATTGTTTACATCAACATTAACACTAGAAACTGAAACAAATCTATTTAGATTACAGGCAACATCTAGGTACTGTTTGCAATCCCTTATAAACTCCCTAGTGCATTGTTTATTGAAAGCTGAAAAACTTTTCACTCCATCAAGTTCATCATCATCTTCCACACACCCTGAGTTTATATCTACACTTATATATATATATATATATATATATATATATATATATATATATATATATATATATATATCATGAAAGTTAGAGTTACCCGCATTCATCAACTCATTTGATTCATGTGGTTCAGGAAATGGTACAAAGTTATCACGATGTGGAACTTTGTTGTAACCCAACCCGTCTTTGATGTAAACAGTTCTCTATTTACTCACACATTCATCAAAGACATTTTGTTACATCTTCCACTTTGCAACAATCACCCTTTCTTTTATTAACTCAGTTTCAGATTTGACAAGTTTTTGTGAAAGATCTTTGATTAAAACGTCCTTTTTATCCAAATATTCTTTAAATGTTACATTATCTTTCAACAATGCTTTAATTTTCCTTGTAAAATTTACTTCATTTTGTTTTAATTCTTTGTTTACTCTTTTTAGTTTATCATTTTCAGCAAGTAGAAACGTGTTTGTTGCATGATAATTCTACATTCGTTCTACACACAATGAGGAACATATGTAAAATTCATTATTAGAATTTACCTCACTCTCAGATGAAGTTTCATCATAATCAACAGCTTTGCCCTTTCCTTTAGAATTTGTTTTGAGCGCACAATCACTGGCAATCTCAGCTGGTTTCTTTGAATCTTAAATTTCAGCCATTAAGGCTTCATCCAGTTCATCCTCAGCATCCCCGATCTCATCTTCCCATTCACAATTGCTGAGCTGATTGGACATGAGTGCAGTTGGTGCCTTCTTTGATTTGTCAGTCTCATCAATCATCTCTACTAGCTTAACTCCGCCTCCCTCAACCTTCTTTTTCTTATCCTTGGTACACTCACGAGCGAAGTGACCAAGTTGTTGACAGTTGTAGCACCGGAGTTTTGCTTTGCCAAAACCAACCTGTCACACCCCGCCAGGGCGGAAACGCGAGGCGCGACTTTCACTGGTTTCCAAAGCATATGATTACCGCAAACACATACATGTAATTGGATACATAACTGAATTTAAAATATTTACGTTACAAAATATCAATTTGAGTTTACAAATGTTTAAGATTTCGCAAATATGACTCAAGACCATGAGTTATACAAGAGAAATCCTCCCAAAAGCCGTATCCACGTGCATGCATGTAACCTACATTGCTAACCTGATGAACACGTTCAATTTCCTGAAAACATACTTAAAACTGTCAACACGAGGTTGGTGAGTTCACAAGTTATTATAAAGAGTTATCATAAACCCAATGTTTAAATCTGATCTTTTTGCCGATCAAAACTCTTTGTTAAACCTGATCATTTTAACCTAATCAGTACTCTTGCGTTTAAACCTGATCACTTTAACCTGATCAGAATTCTTTACTTTAAACCTGATCACTTTACCCTGATCATAACACTTTTGTGTAAAACCTGATCATTTTAACCTGATCAGAACTCTTTTGATAAACCTGATCACTTTACCCTGATCAGAACTCTTTTGTGTAAAACCTGATCATTTTAACCTGATCAGAACTCTTTTGATAAACCTGATCACTTTACCCTGATCAGAACTCTTTTGTATGTATTACCAATGAATATGATTACTAATCCGATCTATTGACCCCATTTGTAAGCTTGCAAGGAATACAAAATAGTATGTAATGTACGAGACCGTAACCAAACCCCAACTTTCTGTGCCTCCCCTCGCCTTTCTGCGAGTAAGACAATATGCGGTCATTCGGCCATTTTGACCCCTGGTTAGCGCGACTAACCATGACCGGAGGCGTCACCCCCAATAGTACTATTCATATAATCCCGGGCTAAATCCATAGCTAATGGTTACTAATTTATTACGAGGACTTTAAGCGCTTTATTGTTCCCTCAATACATACATACGGTCAGATCATTAGTTCCATTCATTTATACACAAAAGTCTTTTACAAGTATGTTTCCACCCCAAATAATTTCAAAAACTTAGAAAAAGGGGAATTAGTGAAACTCACCTCGACAGTATGAATGCTAGCAAAAATTTGAATGACGGCAGATTCGCCTATCCGTATCCTATTTACACAAGGATAACATACACGTTAAGACTACTCGTCTTAAACGCAATTTGTTCACTTGACTTAGCCGATCTGATTACTTTTGTTTTAATTATCTTTTTAGTTTTTCCAACCTTGTTTTGTTATGAAAATAGTTCTGAGTTACTGCCTTATGGGGCTGATGAACAGGTATCTAAGCTTTCTTAGTTTCGATTGAACAGAACAGATGTCGAAACTTCCTAGTTTCGACTGAGTGAAATAGGTATCGAAACTCCTAGTTTCGATTACGTAATAGGCATCGAAACTACCTAGTTTCGATTAAGCAATATGAATCGAAACTACCTAGTTTCGATTGAACAAATAGATATCGAAACTCCTAGTTTCGATAGAACAACCGGTATCGAAACTCCTAGTTTCGATTGAATAACTGGTATCGAAACTACCTAGTTTCGATCAATAGGTATCGAAACTCCCAGTTTCGATTGACTAACAGGTATCGAAACTATAGTTTCGATATCTGCACTTTGATTTACAGAATTCACTCTGTATATTTTTATGTTCAAATCTTGAGTTTGACACAGTTTTCTTGTTATCTTACTTGCGTTTGAACGATTTGTATGTTTAGTTACGGTTTTAAAGCAAATAATATGGATGGTATCGAGTTTTTACCTCAAACCGAGAATGGCGATCTTTAGAGAAAAACAAAGAAGTAGTCTTGAATCTTTTGAGCTTTCTTCAAGAACACTTGAAATTCTCCTTATGACACCGAATTATGGTGATTTTCGCTTTAAAACTGGACTTCGATTTGAAAGGGAATTGGGAATTTGCCGTAAGAAAAGAGAAGGTTTGAAAGGAATGGTGAAGTTTCGTTTGAAGGGTATAGTTTTCATCTGAATCAAAGTGAATCAGGCAAGTGGGAGCATGGCTCCCCTGACTCTCGGCCAAGAAAGTCAAGAAGTTGTTTAGGGGTTAATGATAACCAATTTTTAAATATTAATTTATTATGGTATTAGTATCAATTAGAGTTTTAAAGGGGTAATTTAATTCAGTTTCGATTCTTCACGGTATTATAATTTTTAACCATTTTATGGCTCGTTGAAGAAAATATTAGAATCTTGGCTCAACGTAAATTTTGTGTAATATATATATATATATATTTTTCTGGTTATTTTATTTAACCATTTACGTTCGCATTAAGTCGGGTTATCCTGCTTACTTTTTCTAGTAACTCTTTACGGTTTACTAGACTTGGAACAAACTTCTTTGCTAGACTTCTTGACTTTACTTAGTCAAAATAAAATATCAGGAAATAATAATTATGAACGTGCGTTTATGAAATGTGGATATTGACCTGAAATGCTGGGTGTCACATTCTCCCCATGTTACAGAGAATTTCGTCCCGAAATTCAGTTCTTGTCACTCTGACTTGGTGTTTTTGTAAACAATGACGGGTACTTGGATTTCATTTTATCTTCCCGCTCCCACGTATACTCGGGGCCGCGCTTTGAATTCCAACGTACCTTGACCAGCTTAACACGGCTGCGTCTTGTTCTCTGAACCTTCCAATCTGTGACTTCCATAGGTTCCTCAATGAAGTGCAACTTGTCGTCTATGTGAATCTCATCAGGCGGTATAATTAACGTCTCGTCTGATAAACACTTCTTGAGATTTGATACATGAAACGTATCATGTACATTGCTTAGTTCTTGTGGCAACTTGAGTTTGTAAGCTACAGGGCCAACCCTAGCCAATATTTCAAACGGTCCAACGTACCTAGGGTTAAGCTTGCCACGGTTGCCAAATCTTGCAACTCCTTTCCAAGGTGAGACCTTTAACATGACTTTGTCTCCTATTTGAAATTCTAAAGGTCTTCGTCTGTTATCCGCGTAACTCTTTTGTCTGTCACGGGCGGCCTTCAGACGATCCTTGATTTTGAAAATCTTATCTGTGGTCTCTTGAATAACTTCAGGACCGGTTAAATGTTTGTCGCCAACCTCTGCCCAACATAGCGGTGAACGACATTTTCGACCATACAAAGCCTCAAACGGAGCGGCTTTGATGCTGGTGTGGTAACTATTATTGTATGAAAATTCAGCTAGTGGCAAACGAGTATCCCAATTTCCACCGAAGTCAATTGTACACGCACGGAGCATATCCTCTAATGTTTGAATAGTTCTTTCACTTTGACCATCTGTTTGTGGGTGATATGCCGTGCTCATGTCAAGACGTGTGCCCATGGCTTCTTGTAATGATTTCCAGATTCTAGACACGAATCTGCTGTCTCTATCAGAGATAATAGAAATTGGTACTCCATGCCTAGCCACAATTTCCTTGATATAAAGCTTTGCAAGTTTCTCGGTTTTATCCGTTTCTTTGATGGGTAGAAAATGAGCTGATTTCGTCAAACGATCGACGATTACCCATATAGTGTCATACCCGCTCGACGTCTTGGGTAACTTTGTAATGAAATCCATGGAAATCTGTTCCCATTTCCATTGAGGTATCTCGGGTTGTTGTAACAATCCCGACGGTTTCTGATGTTCTGCTTTTACTTTTGAACATGTCAGGCATTTACCGACATAAATAGCAATTTCTCCTTTCATGTTCGGCCACCAGTAGAATTCTTTCAGATCCTTATACATTTTATCCGAACCTGGATGAATGGAGTACCTGGACTTGTGGGCTTCGTCCATAACCAACTCCCGTAAGTTACCAATACATGGCACCCAAATTCTATTCATGAAGTATAAAGTGTCATCTGACTTTGGTTCCAACTGCTTTATCATTCCTCGTAAAGCTTCGTTCTGACTGTTTTCTTCTTTGATTGCTTCTTGTTGTGCCATCCGAATTTGAGTCGTGAGACTCGTATGAATTGTCAATTCTAGGGCACGAACACGGAGTGTTTTAAGTCGTTCTTTACGACTCAAGGCATCTGCTACGACGTTTGCCTTACCAGGGTGATACTTGATATCACAGTCGTAATCATTCAGTAGTTCTACCCAACGACGTTGCCTCATGTTGAGTTCTTTCTGATTAAAGATGTGCTGGAGACTCTTGTGGTCTGTAAATATAGTACATTTTGTACCGTATAAGTAATGTCTCCAAATCTTGAGTGCAAACACGACTGCACCCAATTCCAAGTCGTGGGTCGTATAATTCTTTTCGTGCACCTTTAGTTGTCTGGATGCATATGCTATGACTTTTTCTTTCTGCATCAACACACATCCCAGACCTTGGTGTGATGCGTCACAGTACAAAATGAAATTGTCAGTCCCTTCGGGAAGGGATAGGATTGGTGCACTGCAAAGTTTTTGCTTCAGCAATTGAAAAGCTGATTCTTGTTTATCAGTCCAATCAAACTTTTTGTCCTTCTGGGTTAACGTGGTCAAAGGCAAGGCTATCTTTGAAAAATTCTCGATAAATCGCCTGTAATAGCCTGCCAAACCCAGAAATTGACGCACCTCAGTCGGAGTTCTTGGTGTTTCCCAGTTTTTGATAGCTTCAATCTTAGATGGATCCACATGGATACCATTCTTATTGATGACATGTCGGAGAAAGTGAACCTCTTGGATCCAAAACTCACACTTAGAGAATTTAGCATAAAGCTTCTCATTCCTGAGTAGTTCCAAGATTAATTTTAAATGATATTCATGTTCCTCCTTGGTTCGTGAATATATCAATATGTCATCGATAAACACAATCACGAATTTATCCAAGTACGGCTTGCACACGCGGTTCATGAGATCCATGAAAACAGCTGGTGCATTAGTCAAGCCAAATGGCATAACTAGGAATTCGTAGTGACCGTAACGAGTCCTAAAAGCCGTTTTTGGTATATCTTCTTCCTGAATTTTCAGTTGATGATACCCTGATCGTAGATCAATTTTAGAATAGAAACTGGAACCTTGAAGTTGATCAAACAAATCGTCTATTCGAGGAAGAGGATACCGATTTTTGATTGTCAGCTTGTTCAATTCCCGATAATCAATGCACATTCTAAAGGTTCCATCCTTTTTCTTTACAAATAGGACCGGAGCTCCCCATGGTGAGAAACTCGGTCTTATGAAACCTTTGTCAAGTAACTCTTGTAGTTGGCTCGACAGTTCCTGCATCTCGGAAGGGGCTAGACGATACGGAGATCGTGCAACTGGTGCGGCTCCTGGTACTAGGTCGATCCGAAACTCGACTTGTCTTGATGGTGGTATTCCTGGTAAATCTTCGGGAAATACTTCCGAATAATCTCTGACGACTGGTATGTCCTCAAGTCGACGTTCTTCGGGTTTCTTCTCGACGATGTGAGCCAGGAATGCACAATAACCCTTGCGTAGATACTTATAAGTTTTCATGCAGTTTATCGTTTTTAACATCGTTATACACCTTTCGCCTTGAATTGAAAGAATTTCTCCGCTTGGTAGAGGAATACGTACAATCTTCTCGAAGCATACTATCTCGGCACGATTCTTGGTTAACCAATCCATACCAATAACAATATCAAAACTCCCTAACTCGACGGGTAGAAGGTCTATACTGAATGTACGGTTTTCTAAACATAAAGTACAACCCCTAAAGACCTCTCCGGTTTCTATTAATTTCCCATTTGCTAATTCAATTGTATAACGTTGATCTAGTTTGCTGGCCTTAATACCGAGTAAGGATTTAAAATCATTCGACACAAAGCTCATATCCGCACCCGAATCAAAAAGTACAGAGGCATAGTGATTATTTATCGGGAACGTACCAGTGACGATGTTCGGGTCCTGGCGTGCGTCCCTTGCACCCATCACAAATGCCCTCCCTGGTGCCTGAGCGTTGTTCTGATTCTTCCACTTGGGACAATCCTTCTTGAAGTGTTTTAGATCACCACATACAAAACATCCCGGTTTGATTTTCCCCAATCGGTTGTTAGTTCGACATGCTTGAGTGGTGTGACCAAACCTGTCGCATTTTCCACACTTGATGCAAACACCGGCCTGATGATTTCCACACCTCTTACATCTCGGTAGGCCCCTATCATACTCCTTTCTTTCCACTGTGTTGGCTGCAAAAGCCTTCACAGTTCCTTGTTTCTTAAACTCTTGTTTTCCAGATTTGTTACTTGAATTTCCCATCCATTTTCTTTTCTCCCCAGATCTACCTTCCTCATTCTCCTTCCTCACAAACAATTCATTACGTACTGCATCATCCTTTAGTTTGAATGCTAAAGTTATAGCACTCTTGGCATCTATTGGATTAGATGATGTTACCATGCTACGAATTTGAGGCGCAAGGCCCCACAGATACCTCTCCACACGCTTATGTTCTGGTGTGACCATATGCGGTACCAGAAGTGCCAATTCATTGAAGCGGTCGGTGTATCCCGCTACATCATCTCCTATCATCTGTAGGTTCCACATCTCAGTTTCAATCTTTTGCAATTCGTTCCGAGGACAGTATTCCTCAATCATCATGTTTTTCAAATCTTCCCAAGACAATTGGTACGCTGTCTCTCTCCCCAAAGTCTTCATTTGAGTATTCCACCAAGTTAAAGCTTTATCAGTGAGCGTGCAGGTAGAATACTTCACTACGCAATCAGCGGTGCATTCACTTATATCAATCACCGACTCCATATGTTCTATCCATCTCATTAGTCCTACTGCACCCTCGGTGCCATTAAAACTGCGGGGTTTGCAGGATAGGAAGGCCTTGTAGGTACACTTCCTATTTGGAGCATCTGCAGGATCACAAGTCATAACGTCATTAATTCGGATCATGACTATGTGTTATGGCTTATTTATTTTTTTATTACCTCCGGAACCTCCGGAACCTCCTGCTGTACCGCTACCCCCTACAGTACCGCTACCTCCTGCACCTCCTCCGCTATTTCGGTTTGCTTCATACTGCTCTATAGCGGCAGCTACTCGCTGTGCTATTAGTTGTTCCATGTTTGGGGAAATTGTCTCGTTGTTGTCACCAGTAGTGTTACGGGGTGTCCCACGCTTAGGTGCCATGACGTTCTTTCTAACATGTCAATTAAAAAGAAACAACATCATATATCAATAATGATAGATCATGACATAAGGATACCACAACATCAAACATGAACAACTATCATTACAACATAAACCATTACATACATAGTCAAAACATACATAGTACATTGTTCCCAACAGACGAGGATACAAAAGAGATGGGTTCACATGACCTCATCAGTACTAACGTTTTAAACTACATAATGTACTATGGGCACAACCCGCCCATAATAGGTTTAAAAGAAGAAGTGGGAGTACAACCCAATCACCATGGCAAGTCCCGCCATGACAAAGCTAGCTCTTGCCACAAATTCTGCAGCCAAAGTCCTCTCCTCCAGCGCCTCCACCATGTCTCGGACCGTGAGAGTGAACTGCCAGTCCATATCAGCTCTCAACTCGAGGTAGTCAGTGGCACTCTGTAGGTCTCGAGTGCTATCCTCCAGAGTCTGTACTCGAGATCCGAGCCCTTGACGTAAGCGCCTGGTTGCATCCCCCTGTGCCCGAATATCATCTAGGAGATCATCAAGACGCTCCTCATGCGTACGAACACGAGCTACCAAGGTAGGCACAGTGAGCTCTATGGCTTCCCCAGTGTGGGGTAGGGGTGTTGGGGAGTTAGAAGACTCTCCAAGCTCAAAGGTAGATGGGATGCTCTCCATCTCCCTCCAACGTGCCAGGGTACGAGGCATCCAACGGATGGTTCCCACGGTAGGGTGGTAGCAGGGTCGTTGCCTCGGTGGTTCCTCATCGGTCTCCAAGTCTTTCGGGTCACGGGCTGCCAGGTTTCTCTTGCGCGGAAGTCGAACCTTCTTCCTAGCACTTTGCACCTTAACTGGTCCTCCGCTTTTCTTTCGGTAGACGATGGGCGGTTCTCCCAGAGCGACATTGGGTGGTGTCGAGCTGCGAACTTGTACTCGATTTTTAGGGCGTGAGGCGGAAAGTTCCTCGTTGGATTCAGAGTCAGAGACGGGGTCAGAGTGTGAATGTGACGACATACTTGTGACTACAATATCCACATGACATGATGACTGGTTATACAATGCTTATGCAATGAAAACATTTTAGTGAGTCATTCTAATTATAGACTAGGTTCCGTTTTAGACACCTAGTTCGCTATAATCAATGGCTCTGATACCAAGTTCTGTCACACCCCGCCAGGGCGGAAACGCGAGGCGCGACTTTCACTGGTTTCCAAAGCATATGATTACCGCAAACACATACATGTAATTGGATACATAACTGAATTTAAAATATTTACGTTACAAAATATCAATTTGAGTTTACAAATGTTTAAGATTTCGCAAATATGACTCAAGACCATGAGTTATACAAGAGAAATCCTCCCAAAAGCCGTATCCACGTGCATGCATGTAACCTACATTGCTAACCTGATGACCACGTTCAATTTCCTGAAAACATACTTAAAACTGTCAACACGAGGTTGGTGAGTTCACAAGTTATTATAAAGAGTTATCATAAACCCAATGTTTAAATCTGATCTTTTTGCCGATCAAAACTCTTTGTTAAACCTGATCATTTTAACCTAATCAGTACTCTTGCGTTTAAACCTGATCACTTTAACCTGATCAGAATTCTTTACTTTAAACCTGATCACTTTACCCTGATCATAACACTTTTGTGTAAAACCTGATCATTTTAACCTGATCAGAACTCTTTTGATAAACCTGATCACTTTACCCTGATCAGAACTCTTTTGTGTAAAACCTGATCATTTTAACCTGATCAGAACTCTTTTGATAAACCTGATCACTTTACCCTGATCAGAACTCTTTTGTATGTATTACCAAGGAATATGATTACTAATCCGATCTATTGACCCCATTTGTAAGCTTGCAAGGAATACAAAATAGTATGTAATGTACGAGACCGTAACCAAACCCCAACTTTCTGTGCCTCCCCTCGCCTTTCTGCGAGTAAGACAATATGCGGTCATTCGGCCATTTTGACCCCTGGTTAGCGCGACTAACCATGACCGGAGGCGTCACCCCCAATAGTACTATTCATATAATCCCGGGCTAAATCCATAGCTAATGGTTACTAATTTATTACGAGGACTTTAAGCGCTTTATTGTTCCCTCAATACATACATACGGTCAGATCATTAGTTCCATTCATTTATACACAAAAGTCTTTTACAAGTATGTTTCCACCCCAAATAATTTCAAAAACTTAGAAAAAGGGGAATTAGTGAAACTCACCTCGACAGTATGAATGCTAGCAAAAATTTGAATGACGGCAGATTCGCCTATCCGTATCCTATTTACACAAGGATAACATACACGTTAAGACTACTCGTCTTAAACGCAATTTGTTCACTTGACTTAGCCGATCTGATTACTTTTGTTTTAATTATCTTTTTAGTTTTTCCAACCTTGTTTTGTTATGAAAATAGTTCTGAGTTACTGCCTTATGGGGCTGATGAACAGGTATCTAAGCTTTCTTAGTTTCGATTGAACAGAACAGATGTCGAAACTTCCTAGTTTCGACTGAGTGAAATAGGTATCGAAACTCCTAGTTTCGATTACGTAATAGGCATCGAAACTACCTAGTTTCGATTAAGCAATATGAATCGAAACTACCTAGTTTCGATTGAACAAATAGATATCGAAACTCCTAGTTTCGATAGAACAACCGGTATCGAAACTCCTAGTTTCGATTGAATAACTGGTATCAAAACTACCTAGTTTCGATCAATAGGTATCGAAACTCCCAGTTTCGATTGACTAACAGGTATCGAAACTATAGTTTCGATATCTGCACTTTGATTTACAGAATTCACTCTGTATATTTTTATGTTCAAATCTTGAGTTTGACATAGTTTTCTTGTTATCTTACTTGCGTTTGAACGATTTGTATGTTTAGTTACGGTTTTAAAGCAAATAATATGGATGGTATCGAGTTTTTACCTCAAACCGAGAATGGCGATCTTTAGAGAAAAACAGAGAAGTAGTCTTGAATCTTTTGAGCTTTCTTCAAGAACACTTGAAATTCTCCTTATGACACCGAATTATGGTGATTTTCGCTTTAAAACTGGACTTCGATTTGAAAGGGAATTGGGAATTTGCCGTAAGAAAAGAGAAGGTTTGAAAGGAATGGTGAAGTTTCGTTTGAAGGGTATGGTTTTCATCTGAATCAAAGTGAATCAGGCAAGTGGGAGCATGGCTCCCCTGACTCTCGGCCAAGAAAGTCAAGAAGTTGTTTAGGGGTTAATGATAACCAATTTTTAAATATTAATTTATTATGGTATTAGTATCAATTAGAGTTTTAAAGGGGTAATTTAATTCAGTTTCGATTCTTCACGGTATTATAATTTTTAACCATTTTATGGCTCGTTGAAGAAAATATTAGAATCTTGGCTCAACGTAAATTTTGTGTAATATATATATATATATATTTTTCTGGTTATTTTATTTAACCATTTACGTTCGCATTAAGTCGGGTTATCCTGCTTACTTTTTCTAGTAACTCTTTACGGTTTACTAGACTTGGAACAAACTTCTTTGCTAGACTTCTTGACTTTACTTAGTCAAAATAAAATATCAGGAAATAATAATTATGAACGTGCGTTTATGAAATGTGGATATTGACCTGAAATGCTGGGTGTCACACAACCTTTTTCCCAAACTGAAGCTTGTCCTTCTCAAACTTCTGCAGATACTTTTTAGCCCTTACAACTATCATGGCCATCTGCCATTGCAAGTCCATATATTCCAAGTCAACAGGATTGATCTAAACAATATCTTCTACATCATGCAAGGCAGGTTGTAACTTTCCATTCACCAATGCATCATAGCTGCTCATGAAAGCTCCGAACAAAGCAATCTGCTCTTTAGGAATTTGTCCAGATGACTTGACTTTCTCACCAGAGGAGTGTTCACAACAACCTCTGCTTTTCTCAGATTTTGTTCCACTACTTCCTTCACTGCTTCCCGAGAATAGTGCTGCATTTGTTGAACCTGAATTATTTTGTTTATCCTGATGGTTCAGTTCTATCTTCTTTGCATCCAATTGATATGACTCGAGCAGACAGATAATATCATCAAGGGTTTTACTCTTCAGATCTGGAGTTGTGTTGTTGATTAGCATACAAGGTATGCTCCAGCAATCTGGAAATGAGTCTAACAGCTTCTTCCCTAGATCCTACTCTTCAAATTTCACTCCCATTTTTCTCAATCTTTTGATCATGGTTGTGAACCTGGTCACCTGCTCACTGAGAGTCTCATTCTTCTTATAAGTAAACATGTTGTATTGATTCAGTAGAAAATCGGTTCTGCTATCCTGAAGAGCTGCATTTCCTTCAAATCTTAACCACAAAGCATTCCACAAACCCTGAGTTGTTTCATGTTGCTCAAAATTCAAATACAACTCAGTTGGAAGTGCTATAATAATAGAACCAAATGCTCTATTATCCCTCTCGATTAACTTCTTTTCTTCCTCTTAATAAAGATCAGGATCTGCAATCGAGACTAACCCATCAGCATTTGTAGTCTTGGGAATATGAGGACCCTTCAAAATTGATTCCCAAAGTGTGTGTTCAGTAAACTTGAAGTACGCCTTCATCATTATTTTCCAATTTGAAAATTCTGATATTGATTTCAGCATCGGTGGTGATTTCCCAATAACCCTCTCCGTATCGTATACCTTTCCAGCCATTCTATACTTGTAATTTGAAACTTGGTCGAAATCAGAAAAAAAATTTCCAAACTTATAACTTTTCGTTCGAAAACTTGAATGGTCGACAACTCTTTTCGGACAATAGTTTTCGGTCGAAAACTCTTTTCAGACAATAGTTTTCGGTCGAAAAATCTGAATATTTCGAACACAGATGAAATTTATCCCATGACTTTTGGCACTACTTTTCGATCGAAAAATATAGGCTTTTCGGTCGAAAAATTAATTCGACTACTTCAACAAGACTTTTTGGGCAATTCAACAGAAGAACACTTAAATTGACCAAAAACTTTTTGTGATGATCCGAATAAAAAATCAAGCCTCCAAAGTTGATGCAAACTTCATCTCCATCAATATTAGCTTCAAATCAACAACAATGGCATCCAAATTACACTAATCGATCAATTTTTTACTAAAATTCTTCTTGAATACCAAGAGCTTTTAACCAACAGTTCTGATACCACCTGTGATTCCCTTTGATCTGCTGATATTCAAGGATAAAGTATTCAATCACTCTCTGAATTGGCGGAGTCAATTCAGAAATTTTATTCTTTCCGAAATGATCGAATCAAATATGAACAAGAAGGATAGAATCAATCACAAGATGCATTCAAACATGTTGATAATCTTCATTATACCAGAAATGTAAATCACAGAATAGCAACAAAACACACAGAATAACTACTAGGTTCCAACATGATTATGATGTAGTAATGATTTTAGATGGATAATATGTGAAAACATTGTTGTCAAAATTGTTGGATTATAAATGCATGCACGTTTTTGCTATTTCTAGAACTTTAATATTGGGTTTTGTATTAGATGCCACATTTAAGGTGATTTGATGATGGGAAATGGTTAAATATGTGTAGAGAATGGATAAAATAAGTAGTTTTGCTAATTAGAACTTTGGTCATATGAGATTTCATGCTTGATTCTATTTATAGAAAATTTAATTTTTGAGTTTTTGTTAAGAGAAGCTATGGTGTGATTTGTTTGGTGGAAATTATTTTTTAAACACTAGATATAGATATTGTATGATTTTCTTTTCTGTAAAATCACTTGTTCATGACGTTTTTAGGCTTGTTTTCTATTTTTAGAAACTTTATTTCTTAACATATATGAAAACTTGATGATTGGGTACATTAAAAGCATGAAACTAGTATAGTGAACATTATGTAAGAATGATTGACGAAAATGATGCGTTAGAATGCACATGTGTGAATTCTAGAGCTTGTGTTTCTAAATAAGGAAACTTTAATTTTTAAAAAGTTGTGTTTGCAAGTTATGAAGATGGTTAGAGGGTTTAAGTGACTTCGTAACACTTAACTAAGTACATTGTATGCTAGTATATGTTGTTTTTCCGTAAACTTTGCAATTTGACACAGTCTTTCTATAATAGAAAACATTAATTATCAGAAACCCGCATACTTGTCTATTTTTAGCAACAAAACATTGGAGTGTTTTATATGTGTCATAGCATGCCTAGTTTCATGTGTGAATGTGTAGAAGCATGTTTTGGTAAATATAGATAAAATTCTATGCATCGGTGTACGTGGCTAGTACGCATGAGGGTGTTCCTGAGTACTTGGCCTGCTTTCCAGTTTGGTCCTACATACTTAGTAAGAACGCAAGGCTTTTGCCTTGCGTACTTGTCAAGTAAGCATGACAAAACCCTGCGTACGTAGACAAGTACGCAGGTACTGTTCCATCCCCTATAAATAGAGGACTTGTCTTCATTTGTAGGTGAAACTCTGGAACTAGGTTGAGAGGTGTCCGGGTCGGGACGAGCTCTCCCGACCCCTGGATCGTGAGCATAGATGAGAGATGTGTGCTGCTTCGGTATGTAGTTTGTAATACAGGATGACGTCTATGTTATGTATTACGTTTCGTTTCATTATCTTTTGTCTTTGTTCGTGTTTCTCTGCCTTGTTCTTCCTGTTCCCACACAAATCACAGAACAAATCCGTGTATTTCCGCTGCGCGACGAGGCTCCCGGGACCTACAAGTGGTATCAAAGCCTCGGTGTTCATTGACTTGTTTTCCAGTTTCGAGTTTTAGGGTTTTTGGAGCAGATCTGAGTTCATACGAGTTCTTATTTTTCCTGTCAAGAATCCTTAAATCTGAGTTTGTTATCACTTCATTTGGTGTTTGGAAGGCTAAGGGTTTGTTAGAAGATGTTTTCTAAGATTTTGGAAGCATCAATTTCTCATATCCATCACTTTTCGAGCATTCTCCTCGAGATCCATCAAGAACATTGTTGTACTGAACAAGTACGCAGAATCACCTTTTCTGCATATTTGCTAAGTACGCATGGGTTAGACCTGCGTACTTAGTAAGTTAGCTAAGTACGTAAAAACATTTCTCTGCGCACTTAACAAGTACGCATGGGTACATGGCTTTGCCTATTTACTAAATACGCATGACCACCCTTTATGTGCGTATTTACTAAGTACGCATGAACTAGCATCTGGGATTCAAAAAACATAAAAATAAAAAAATAAAAATTTTTTTTAGGGATCATTTGTACACTTGTTTTGGGCCATTTTTGAGAAGATAGTAATTTTGGTTTTTCCGCCTCAAAATTTGTATACGATGTGGCTTCACGAAACACGGACGAGATTTTTGTTGGATGATACCACTTGTCATACATTGTTTAAGTGTCCAAAATTGAAAATGTGGGCTACGATTATTCGGGATACTTATTTAATAGGGTATGAATGCTGAACTAATGGGAGCAATTGGGTCGTTATCTGCTAAAAGTCTCGTTCTATTTGTGAAGAGGTGGCTGCTTTGAGTCTTTTGGAAAAAGAATCAACTTGTTTAGGTATTCAAACCTGAATATGTGGGCTACGAGTATCCAGGATACTTCTTTAATAGGGGATGAATGCTGGAACAACATGAACCCAAGGATTTGTTGTTTTAGATCTTTACAAAAGAATAAAAGAATAAAATCCTGGAGTTGTCTAGTTGTGCTTTTTGAGGATTTAAGTGACGTGGTAATAAAACTCGTCATAGTTTACAGAGAAATGAGGGGGATAAAAAATGTAACATTGTAGGTCCCCATGGCGCGTCTACGGATCGATCTCGTGATAAGACGTGACGTTTACTCGAAGTGCGGAATCCAATGAGTTAACGTTTATACGCATAAAAGACAAAGCAAACAATCAAGTAAATAAACTTCTCAATTTGTATTTCAATCACAATGATGTTTTACAGACTCAATCTGATCTCTCTGGTTCGTTCTGGTTCACTCTCTGTCTCTGTCACTGACTCTGTAAAACATCCATATATATAACCAACTGACCTGATATAAGCGAACTTATTAAGTTCGCCTCTAACAGCTTAAGCGAACTTATCAAGTTCGCCTCAGCTAGACCTAAGCGAACTTGTTAAGTTCGCCTCTGATAGACCAGGCGAACTTAACAAGTTCGCCTCTAGGCTCACTTATACATTTAACATTTACATAACAAAAACATAAAGACATAAAATCTAACTATTACAAGCTTTTGTCATAACAATCTATGTCCTAACAGACTCCCCCTTGACAATGGCTTTATCTTCAGTCTTTAGTCTTTATCTTGAGCTCTTCCAGTTATCCGGTAGTCTGCTGCCAGCATGCACACCATATCTTCTGCATATCTCCAAAACTCTTTTGTACTGTAGACCTTGTTCTCTCCAAACATCAGTGTACATTATCTCATTCTTTCGCAACGTCCTCTGATCTTTCTTTGAAAAATTAATAAGATTCATTGCGTCATAGAAACTCACAATGACCTTATTATCTTTATCTTCAATCCTTGCTTCACCAGTATTAACATCAACATACCACCATTTCATATTCCCAAGAAAGTCTTGAGGAATCTTCTTTAATGGTATCTTGTGAATAGCACGCACTGGTTTATACTTGTATCTCCAGGTTACTTTCCCAGTCTTTGGATCTGTATTCTTCACTCTCTTTCCTTTTTTGTGGTTTCAGCCGATCATACTTTCCTGAACTACCTTCTTTCTTAATCAAGTTTGCTATCACATCAGCCAAACCATTCTTCGATCTATTAATGAGTGGCTTTGAAGCTAGACCATTTATTTCACACCTCGGCAAGGTATTGAAATATTTGATCCTCGGCTTTAAGTATTGAACACCGTCAGATCGTTTGATTGCAAATAATTTTGATTCATCATCATAGAACCAACTTATGATCCTTCCTACACACTGCTCTTTATTCACATATTTCTCTTTCTGAGCAGGTTGTGCTGGAGACTTGGGTAGCACCTTCATCCAACTGTTTACAACTTCTCTCCACTGTTCTCGTGTCATCCCTGTATCTCTGTACATCACAGGTTCTTCATTAACCTTCGGAGAATCAGTGTGAGTAGTTTCAGTTTCAGCATCTTTATTGGATTGAATATTTTCATCATCAGTATCCATCTTTGAATCAGCTGTATCATCAGGCAGTGTGACGTCTTCAACAGAGTCCATAGAATCTGTTACTCCTTCATAACTGAATTCAGGAATAACATCATCCTGGATGAAGTATACGGCACTTTAAGACCGTCACATCCTTCATAAGTAACTCTATCTTTATCTTTCTCTATCTCAATCTCTACTATTTCTCCTTCTTCTATCTCATTATCCGACATATCATCTTCCATGTCATTGAATAAATCATCAATGTCATCAAGACAAGCAATCTTTTCAGCTTCCTCTTCTTCTGAATCTTGAAAGAACTCTAATAACAGAATTTCTTCTTCATTCGTACCAGAAGTATCTTTGTCTTTGTTTCCTTCAAGTGATTGTGATGTCGACTCCCCCTGAACCCTAGATATAGGATTAGCATCAGTGTATTGACGATCACCCTCAATATTTCCAACAGGATCATTGTCTTCATCATCACGTCTTTGAATAGACTCTGTGTGACAAGTATCAGGTATCCTCAACTCCCCCTGAGCGTCAAGACGCTGAACGAGTTTGGAAACTAATGCTTGCATGTCAGCAATCTGTTGAGCTTGAGTCTGAATCACCAGCTGCCGGTGTGAATCAGTAGACACAAGAGTGTTTACCTGGGTTTGTAGAGAAAGCACTTGAGATTCAAAGAAAGTAATCCTATCAGAATCAAAAGGCTTTGACGAACCAGCTGTTGATTGTAGAATAGAAGGACTTGAAGTAGTAGGAATGACTTGAGGAACAAGAGAAATCACTGGAGATGGATCCTTAGATCTTGGAGGAGTAATTATCAATGAAGCAAAAAAATTAGCATCCTCGACTCCCTGAGAAGATTGTGCAGCAGCAATCGAAGCAGACATCAACTTTTGACGCGTAGGATCTGGATTAAAGTCACTATCAGTGTCAGTACTTTCATCAACCAAAGATCTTTTGCCAAGTACTGATCCGGAAGGAGGATCCCGAACAGACTTTCTTCTTGGTCGTCTGGCTTGAGATTTAATGTGTTTTCCAGCATTAGCTAGTGGAATTGTAGCCAACCGTTCATAATGACCTGAGGAAAAATCCCTAGAGTCATCAGAATTAGTGCTTTCATTCACCGATAATGTCATATCACTTGAGCTGGAACTACAATCATCATCAGTCACCACATTCCCTTAAGCTTCTGGAATTGGCGAGTTCACAACATCATCAACAAAATCATCCATGTTCATTCCTAGATCTTGATTAGGATCATGAACGACCTCTTCGTGAACTGGTTCCTGAATAGGTATTTCAACTTCAGCTTGTGGAATAGGAACATGTTCAGGAATAGGAATTTGAGGTTGTACGGGAACTTGTACTTGAGGAACTGGTATCTGTTGTTGTTGTGGTTGTTGCTGTTGTTGTTGTTGTGGTTGTTGCTGTTGAACATTGACGCCTTGAGCCTGAGCAAGTTCATCAGGATGAAACCAGTTGTCATTCAATGGTGGAACATAATCAGGATTGATTAAGTGCCCAAACAAAGGAGTATTGACTGGAATCAATGCAGCATTCTGCTGTTTCACCTTTGTACAGTCGGTAAAGGTACGTTTTGACATCGGAGTCAACGTTAATCTTATTGGATGTTGTGGAAGATCAGGAATAAGGTGATTGAGTATCATTTGAATAAAACGAGGATACATCAAGAAACCTTGACCTTCAGCTGGATTAATCTGCATGACCATCTCCCGATAGAAGTAAAGTGGAAAATTGAATCGTTTATTCAATGTTAAGGCCACCATAGCAGTTTGAAGAGCCATCTTCAATCCATCAGTACCAGCTTTGCGAGGAGAGATGCATTGAATAATCACATGCATAAAATACCTCCATTCACCAACTAATCCACCTTTCCGTGCTTGGGTATCATAATGTTTCCCACGATATCCCATCCGTTGAAAACAACCCAAAATAAGAGTGCCTGGATAAGATAATGGATCGTCAGCATTTCCACCCAAATCAAGAGCAGTACGAATCGTCTCTTCAGATATTGCAATCTCGGTATTATTAACAGTGGCACGAAGAACATGAGGTTCAACGTCCGTATCTTGATGCACAGTATCCCAAAATTGCTGTATGTACACGAGACTGATGTAACGATCAGCAGATAGAGCAACGTGAAGACGTGATATGTTCAAAAATCCTATAATTCCTTGAAAATTCACAGCCTCGGACATGTTGGGATCTAACAACGCCACTTGATTATGTTTATATTCAACACGTCGAGCCATCTGAAACATTTGGACAACAAACATATTTGAAAAAATAACGAGTACAAACAAAACAAAACAAAACAACAAAAATTTTTTTTTTTTTTAATTTTCGAACAAAAAAAAACCACAAGTCCAAATCCTCACTGTCCCCTAGGCGAACTTAATAAGTTCGCTTAGTAGTGCAAGAGGCGAACTTATTAAGTTCGCCTGACAAGTTCGCATGAACTGTGACGTTTCAAATTCAAACACAGATAATCAAAACTCATCGAATCAAGATAATATAATGGAATAAGCATTGAATAACAGTCGAATATCAATTTATAACCAAATCGGATGATCAATTTTACAAGTTTAGTCAAATTTAGGTCAAAATCTGTCCATTGAAACTATCGACGGAAAACCGAGAAGAAAAGTACAAAATTCTCTCAATTTATCGGATGAAAATCGATGAAAATACCTTGGTTAGATTCGCAATCCAATTTCGATTTAGAAGGAAACGATTAACAACACAACAACAACGTTTAAAAATTTTTGAAAAAAATCAATCAAGTTCGCCTAAAACTGAGGAAGACGATGAACCGACAAGTTCGCCTGATCTAGATCCTTAAACCCATTAAGTTCGCTTAATTAGGCGAACTTGTTAAGTTCGCTTAACAAGACTTCGGCGAACAAGATAAGTTCGCTTCACCCCTAAGTTCGCTTTACCCCGGATAATTAGATTAAGTTCGCTTCACTGTTTTAAGCGAACTTATTAAGTTCGCTTCACTGTACACAGGCGAACTTAATTGCTTTTCAACCTTTTTGCCTTGAACAAAAATTTTATCAACTTCAACCTGTCAAATCTTGAACTTCCGTCAGCAACACATATTCGATCCAATCCCGAACAATTTTAATAAAAGTTTAGAATTTTCATGGAAAATGAAAAACAAAATCTTTTTGAATTTTATCTATACAAACGGAATCACATATTTTTGACTTTTATCTGAATAAACTGAAATCACATATTTTTAGTTTTTATCTGTACAAACTGAAATCACATATTTTTGGTTTTTATCTGTACAAACTGAAATCACATATTTTTGGTTTTTATCTGTACAAACAGAAATCACATATTTTTGGATTTAACATCATGAGTAAGAAGATCATATCAGTATTCAATTAATTCATCACACATATTATCAATAACAAAGGGTAACATATAGTATGAGACCATTCAACTCAATTTTGTGCACTTTGCATCTTTTTCATTTTGAACCTGTAGGTCCCTCGGGTGTGGCGGATCGTCACATGCAAGTGGGTCTACTAGTCGGACCGGGTGCGGAATGCCCGTGACTAAGTGGAGAGTCTAGCTAAACAAAGTAAACCGACAAGGGAAAACACTTTAAACTTTCTTTGTATTATAAACACTTGAAGGTTACAGAGAAAAGCACTGAGGTTACAATTTGCGTATTTGCTACTGTGACTGCGTACTTAACTTCTGTAAACCTATCCTACTTATACTTGACCTGATGCCTAAATGCTCTTGCGTACTTAACAAGTACGCAAAGGTATTCTTGCGTACTTGCTAAGTACGCATGAGCTTTCTCCTGCGCACATGTAAGTGCGCAAAACACTTGGTAAGAAATGCAACATTCAATATGTAAAAGTAAATACAACTCGATAAACTAATACATAAAGACTCTTACATACAAAGACAATTACAGACATGAAAATACAAACTAAGACTTTATCCAGTGCGTTGTCACAGGAAAGTGCTTCAACAAACTCCCCCTTGACAACAGCTCAGGATCTTCATCGTCTTCAGTCTTCAATCTTCAGTCTTCACTCTCCAGTCTTCACAGCTGTCCATCCTTAGCTTCAATCTTCTTCTTGTATTCAAGGCAGAACTTGATCACCTTATCATATTTAGAAGTAAGGAGCTTTGTCCATTCGTCCGTGTAGACACAATACCTATCAGCTAGTACCTCCAGATCTTTCACATAAAAGTTGATGAAGCAAACTTCATCAAATATTCTGATCAGTTCTTTTGGCACTATGTTCCCACTTTCGGAACGACCCTTTCCCATGATCACAACCTCGCCCGTTTTTGGATCTACATACCAATACCACATGTCACCAAGAATATCCTGATATAACTTGTTCAGGGGAATCTTAGTTTCACATCGCACTAGCTTGTATACCAATTTCTTTAAGTGCTTCTTAGCCACAGGATGCACAGCGTGCTTATCCTTGACTCTCTTGGGCACCTGTGGCTTGAACATTTCAAAGTTCCCAGATCTTGCTTCACGCTGCAGAACCACTCACAAACCCATCGCTACTGCATGATTACACTTCCCAGTAGCTCTCGGTTTGCTAGGTTCACAAGGTCGTATTTGGGCAAGGAGCTGAACGCTTCACTGGTGGGTTTCAAGTATTGAACCCCCCCAGATATTTTGATAGCGAACAACTGCTTGTCCTCCTCGAACCTTACAGCTAAGATCATTCTTGTTGCTCCGTGCTTGTCTATGATAGACGTCTTTTGCCACACAGGAGCTGGACCCTTTGATGAGGTAGAAGGCATGTCTGTTTCTTTCGGTGCCTCTGGGTCCACAGGTTCAGGGTCAAATGGGGAGGCTTCAGTCGAGGCTTCTACATTACTAGCCTGCTTGACTGAACCTGTGTCGAGCGAAGAGTCGAATGATGGAACTTGAAAGATCTCTCCATCTTCTAGCTCATACTCTCCTTCCCCGTCACCCTTGGGAATCTCTATCACCACATCTTCATCATCATCATCCCAGTCATCACCAAAGTCGATCTCTCCTTCTTCTAGATTGAAGAGAGCATCGATCTGTGCTTCTTTTGAATAATCAGGCTCTAGATATAGGATCTCATCATCAGATAAGTCCTTAAGTACTTCAGCCACTGACTTTCCTTTATCACCACCACCACAAGAGGTATCACCACCCTCTTGCTGAGTAGACTCCCCCTCAGCCATTGGAATAACATAGATGGGCACAATTGCCAAAGCTTGGTGCTCACCTCCACTAGGACCGGCTTCAGGATCCTTGTCTTTATCGTCATCCTTAGTCACGTCGACTGGATGACAAGGCTCAGCACCAGTGGATTTCTTTTCTTTCTCTTTCTCTTTCTCTTTCTCTTTCTCCCCCTGAGCATCAAGCTTCGTGGTCAGTTCTGCAACTAATTTGACCATCACTTCGTGCTCTTTTCTTTGTAAATCCAGCCTTAGCTCAAGTGACGTTCTGTGGCCTAGAATCATTTCAGTTGTCTTCATTAAAAGCTCATTCTGTGCCATTACGTTCTTCAGTCGCTCATTAGTCCCCGTTCTCTAGCTATGTAGAATCCTAACTTCATCGGCCAGTGAATTAATCTGTGCTTGTTGAGCATCAGATTCCTCCTTTGACTTCTGAATAGTCTTCAGTAGTCCAGCAACTTGGGTTTCTAGCACATCGATCCTTGCCTCATTCAGATCAGGATGACTAGACGATGACGCTTCGGCATTATGGATAGGGGAGGAGAAGATGGTACCAAATTCAAACCCTTGTGAGAAATCTTCATAAGTGAAGGGTTGGCTTGGAGGATCAATGGTCGGTGTTAGGATTTGGGATGTGATGATGGGAGTGGGTGTTATGGTAGGGGTGATAGTGACAGACTCCGTGACAATTGGAGTAGTCACCGCCACCTGGACGGATGTTGTAGGGAGGGTCACCGTCACAGGGACCTCCTCTGTGACTGTCGTGACTGCCACATCAGCTTGAACTTGTGGTCTTCTCCTCCTACGGTATAACCGCTGTTCTGGTGGGGTAGAGGCTGAATCTGGGCTGGCAGCTGGAACTTGTACTTGTTGCACAGTCGGGACCTCTACTACCCTGGGGATAGCAACCTCTTGCCTATCTCCTCTGTTCTTATGAACACGCTCTCGTCTTTGTCTTTGTAGAGCAGCGTCAGAGTCAGATGTTGGCTCATAATCGTTGCTCGAGCTTTGTCGCTTCCGTTTGGAGGACGACTCAGGTAGGGTTACCTGTGCCGATCTCCTGGGGTGTGCCTGTGATGTTGCGTCATCGGAATCAGAAGAATCTGATTCTGTTGCTTCTGAATCGGATTCCTCAGCACCACCATCACCACCTTCGTCGTCTCCATCCTCAGACGAGCTATCATCACTATCATTTTCCTCATCGTGTTGTTCATGTTGTTCATCGGAATGTTCACTCAGTTCAGGTTCCAAGTCGTGGCTGTACCATCTCTAGTTTTCAGGTGCCACATATGCTTCATTTAGAAGGTGGCCAAAGAGTTCTGTGTGCACATGGGTAGGTTCTACACTGCCTGGCTTCAGAAATTGAGCAAATACTCTTTTTTCCACCCGCTTGACTTGCAGTCTCTCCCCTATAGCAGGAAGGTTTGGCAACGCATCATTTATCAAAAGTTGCACAAAACGAGGGTATAACAAGAACCGAAACCTCTCCGCTGTGTTGATCTGGTCATTGATGGCCTTAAAGATGTAGCGGGAGAAGTTGTAGCCCTTGTTGAGAGAAAGGCCGACCATGGCTGCTGCAAGGTCATGACCCATGGCAGCTTTCCCAGCTTTCCTAGACGAGATGCACACGATCATGACGTGGGCGAAATACCGCCATTGGTCTAATACACACATCTTTTTATAAGAAGCATAGTCCCTTGCTCCAACGTATCCCATTCTTTGCCTCCAACACCCATCCACAAAGTAGGCTGGATAGGCAGTCGGGTCGGTAGCAAGGTCTCTGAACTGCAGGACCCTTCTTATGGTATCTTCAGAAAATGCGATAGCCTGACCTGCAACGGTATCCCTAATGACATTGGGGGATACCATGCAGTCGTGCTCCGCCGTCTCCCAGAATTGTTCGAGATAGGGTCTTGACACGATAGGGTCAGTAGAAATGGCGTAGCTGATTCTTGAACGGTTCAAGAAATCAACTATGTCTCTGTACTACAACGCTGCACCCTTCCATTCTGGTTCAGTGTTAGCTAACAGGTTGAATTCATTAGAAAACGCCCAAGCCATGATCTGCAAAAACACACAGAAAACATAATCAGAACAACACGTATCATTGGAAATGGATAAACATGACTCAGTATAGCAGTTACTCAATGAAGTGAATTTCAGACAGGAATTTTTGCTAAGTGTTGGTCCTGCGTACTTAGCAAGTACGCATGAGTTTGTTCTTGCGTACTTAACAAGTACGCATGAAGTGCTTCGTGCGTACTTGTTAAGTGCGAAGGAAACGCACTTCGCCAAAATTCCAGAAATTTCAACTGTCAATCTGAAGAGAGGCATTACCGTGGATTATGGTCACCACAAGGTCGAAATACTTGATTAAGACTATGGGACCACTATCCACTGCAACTAACCGCTAGACCAGTCAAATTTTTGACCTAGATGACGACTCAGTTCAAACAATGGGTCAAGGCCAAAATCAAACCATGTTAAGGACAAATTATGAGTCAATAGGTTTCGATTAGTGATTATTAACAAGTTTTAGGTCTTAATTTGCATTTAGAACACCAAAATAGGTCAATAATTTCACACTCAAAACCCTCGTTGAATCGGTCGAAAACTTGGGATTTAATGGATGATACGGACCGAGATTCTCACCAAGTAAATGTTAGATGATGATTAAACAATGAGTGGGACGAAGAATCCGGTTGGAACACTCGAAATTTTAGAGGAAAATGGTCGGAGGGAATATCACAGGAGAAAATGTTTGAAAGTGATAAACTCTAAAAAAATTTTCTAAGTCCTGTATTTATACCCAACACATATTGGTCGTGCGTACTTACTAAGTGCGCAGGACTTAACTCCTGCGTACTTACTAAGTACGCATGACTTAAGTCTTGCGTACTTGTTAAGTACGCAGGGTTTACCTCATGCGCACTTATCAAGTACGCAGAGACCCTTATGTGCGAACACTTTCAACTCAAATTATGAAGATTTTAAGTCAAATAACGAACAAGATAAAAATGTTCAATCACGAGGTTTCAAATACAATTCAGGAAGGTTAAACACAAATATTTTTGGCTTTTCTGAATAAGGTTAAACTATGCATAAACTTAAAATATTTTTGGTCTTTTCTCATAGAAATATACAAGTATTCACACAAACTATTTTTGATTAAAGACACGAGCAGAGGATCATATCAGGCTATCTTTTAGCAAAAAACGATACAAAATAAACATCAAAGAATATGGGATCATGTCATGGATTACTATTTATTCATACATAATAAGCATATAGACAAGTCATTCAAGTTGACAATATTATAAGATTTGAAACTATAAGCATCTTTGTATCACATTCTTGTGTATTAAGGTATTATTTATAAGATATACAACGTGTACCCCACTGATATGCTATACTAATGTAAATTGCATTATCTCAAGGCATCTAAGATTTTCCCAATGATTTTCTAAGTTTTCAGAATGAAGTTACATCTATTAGCACAGGAAAAATCAAGAAGAATCCATAAGGATTATCAGGAATCATAAGATTCAGAATCGAGTGATTCAGTTGTCTTGGTTTCATATGATTTTCTACATTGAATAATGGGATGATGATTCAGGATAATATATATGGTGATTGAATAAGGTAAGGTGATCCAACTTTTATCTGGATTTGATTTCAATGAATCAGGAATTATTCAAGGGTGAATACATGCTCAACGGTTAATGTAGAGACATGTCTTGATTCAATCTCTCCTTGCATACTTGTGAGTATGGGCAGTGAGATGAACCGCATTAATTATGCTAACGACATAACCCGAAACTAACCTCAAAAGAAAATCATTGCCAAAATCTAACATCCTATATCTGATAATGATCTTTTCTATTCTTTTACGCACACACACTTGCAAACATGGGTTCAAATCACAGTTGTAATTTAGATTTAGTTTTCACACTACTAGTGATTCAAAGACGCATACAGCCTACTGACAATTTAAATTACTTGTAAATAAGCAGATTAGAAACACAATAATTTAAACAATAAAGTAAGCATGACGCAATCATTTCCCATATGAGCAGTCTATGACGTTTAGATCATTTCTGATGTACTATCATTTCCTCTTTTCTCAAGTTAACTTTGAAATTTTCTCCATTTTCTATTTTTGTTTTTGTTTTTGTAAAATATTTTGAAACCCAAAAGAACTATACAGAAAATTTAAAAAGAAATAAAGTTTAACTTCCATGAATTGAATTGAATTAAGAAAAAATTAATTTTCACTCAAGATTGAACATTCTTATCAAGTTCACAAGATGCTCAAAACGGGATCGATCAAATGCCTTTGTGAAAAGGTCAGCAAGATTGTCATCCGTGTGAACTTTTACAAGTTCAATTAAATGTTTTTCAGCACAATCACGGATGAAGTGATGGCGAATCTCTATATGTTTAGTTTTGGAATGTTTCACCGGGTTATTTGTGATGGACATCGTGGCATTGTTGTCAATGAATAGAGGACTTCCAGTGAAGTTTAAGCCGTAGTCTCTCAACTCCTGCTGAATCCACAGTATCTGAGATCAATTGCTCGTTGCAGCAATGTATTATGCTTCACATGTTGAGACAGAAACCGTTGACTGCTTCTTACACTGCCAGGAGACCAGTCTGTCTCCTAAGAATTGACATCCACCAGAAGTTGACTTTCTGTCAAGGTTATAACCGCCATAATCTGAATCAGTGTAGCGTTTGAGGTCGAATGACTGCTGCTTAGAGTACCAAAGACCTAATCGGGGTTTCCCTTTCAGGTATCTGAAAATTCTCTTCACGGCTATCATATGTGACTCCTTCGGTTGAGACTGAAACCTTGAGCACAAGCACACAGCAAACATTATATCGGGTCTTGAAGCTGTGAGATACATAAGTGATCCGATCATCCCATGGTACAATCTGTTGTCTACATCCTTTCCATCTTTGTCAGGATGCAGACCATGATTGACTGGGATAGGTGTGCCATCAGTACTTCTATCATTCATCTTGTATTTTGATAAGATGTCCTGCACATACTTAGTTTGATGTAGATAAATGCCATCCTCTCTTTGACTGACTTGCAGGCCCAGAAAGAACGACAATTCACCCATATTACTCATTTCAAATTTGGACTTCATCACCTGCTCGAATTCCCTACACATCCCTTCATTGGTAGATCCAAAGATAATGTCTTCGACGTATACTTGTACAAGAAGAATGTCACCTCCTGCTTTCCTAATGAAGAGAGTCGAGTCAATCTCTCCACGGTCGAAACCATTAGACAGTAAATGCATAGACAATGTGTCATTCCACGCCCGTGGTGCTTGATGAAGACCATAAAGTGCTTTGTCGAGCTTGTACACTTTATTGATATTATGCGGATCTTCAAAGCCGGGAGGTTGAGTGACATAGACATCTTCATGAACTTTACCATAAAGGAAAGCACTCTTCACATCAGGTTGATAGACCTTGAAGCCGACATATGTGGCATAACCAAGAACAGTCGAATGGCCTCAATTCTAGCAACTGGGGCATATACTTCCGTGTAATCTAAGCCCTCTTGCTGATAAAAACCCTGAACAACCAATCTTGCTTTGTTCTTCACAACAACATGACGATCATCCGTCTTGCATTTGAACACCCATCTGGTTCCAATTTGTTGAAATCCTTTTGGCAAGTCAACCAAATCCCACACGTGCAACTTTTGGAATTGAGACAATTCATCTTGCATCGCCTCAATCCAGCAGTTGCCAGTGAGAGCCTCCTTCACATTCTTCGGCTCTAACTGGGACACCAATGCAGCATGCAGACATGTTTCCATGACACCAGTGTCAAATATCTCTGTGTAAAGACTGGTGTTCTCAGTGATGGTTCGATGACGAGTCTGAACGCCGGCATAAGGATCACCAATAATGTTTGTCGATTGGATGATTCCTATGCACTCTCGTCTCTGGTACAATCGGTTCCTAAATTTCTGGATCAAGATTCGTGCTTAACTTCCCCATTTCCTGTGTTCCAGAGGAAGAAGATTCAATGTTAATTGGATCAGCTGGAGCTTCATTTCCTACAGTTGTGTTAGGATTAGCTGGAGCGTCATCTCCAACGACAAGAACATCTTCACTGTTATCACTATCATGAGTTCCAGATGCAGATGCAGCATTGGAATCCGGAGTTATAATTGGTACAGTAGCACGAGTGGAAAAACTGGAGTCATCGCCGAAACCAAATAACTCATAAACATTTGCGGCGTCTTCTGCAGATAAATCAGGAAGATTGAATGACTTGAAAAGCGCATCATAATCAAAACCCCAAGCTGGACCTGTTGGTTCGGGTGGAATGCTGTGTTTACTACAATCCACTTCAAACCATTCCTCGACAGTACGAGTTCCTATGTTGTACACTCTCTTGCAAGGCGAGTTGGCAACGTATCCTAAGAAGATGCCTTCCACTGCTTTTGCATGAAACTTAGACTGGCGGTCTTTGTACTGTAGCAACAAGGAACAAGGTCTACCAAAAGGAACTAGGTAATCAAGATTGGGAAGTCGATTGTTGATCAACTCGTAACAAGTCTTGTTGTGCCTCTTCACAACCAGAACTCTGTTTAGGACATGACAAGCTGTATTAACGGCTTCTGCCTAGAAAGTGACAGGAAGCTTTGCATCCGACAGCATAGTCCTTGCAGTCTCAATCAGTGTTCTGTTCTTCCGTTCAGCAACTCCATTCTGCTGAGGCGTGTACGGCTCGCTGAATTCATGAAGGATCCCTTTCTTGAGACAGAAAAGCTCCATCAAATTATTCTTGAACTCAGTTCCGTTGTCACTCCTAATTCTTCTAACTTTTAGCTTGCAAAGAGATTCCAAGCTCAGGAACAAATATTGAAGAATATCAGCAGTCTCGTCTTTAGTACCTAAAAAATGCACCCAAGAAAAACGTGAGAAATCATCAGTTACAACTAGACAGAACGACTTACGTCTAATACTCCTGATACTTATGGGGCCAAACAGATCCATGTGTAATAGCTCCAAAGGGGTATCAATAGAGTTTTGGAGCTTGGGCTTGTGAGACTTCCGTTGCTGTTTGCCCTTTTTACAAGGCATACAGTCACCTGCAACGGTAAACCTCAGCTTATGAACCCCGATTACCAAACCGTTTCGGACAAGATGATTCATTTTACGAAACGAAATATGTCCGAGTTTCCTATGCCACAAGATGGTTCAAGCTCTGTCGCTTTAGAAAGCGAACACGTAGGAACTGATGAGGTGGTTGTTGCCACGCTCATATCGATCTGATAGGTGTCGTTTGTTCTTGGCGCTCTCATCAGGATCCAATCTTCCGGAACTTCAAAACCGGTTTTGAGAATCAGGCATTATGACTTGTCAAACATCACTGAGTACTCCTTATCACACATTTGAGAGACACTCAACAGGTTATGCTTCAGTTGCTCGCAGAAGTTGACATTGTCAAAGCTGACATAACCGTTCGAAACCACGCCTTGACACGTGATACTGCCGCCTTTTTCTCCGGCAAAGGTCACATAGCCGCCTTTGAATGGTTTAACGTCTTGAAGCAGGGCCATGTTTCCTGTCATGTGCCGGGAACATCCACTATCTACATACCAGCGGTTAGAGATAGTACCCTTCAGACGTCCCTGAACGAGTCACAAAAGAATTAGTTAGTTTTGGAGACCCAAGCCATTGTAGTCTTGGGTCGTCCATCCTTTTCAAAATAAACTACTTCCTTTAACTCATAGTCATGATGACTGTTCAAAATTGATGAATCTTTAGAAGAAATAGAACTAGGAGATTGAGAAGTTTTGGATTTGGCAGTCCAGGATCTCTTCTGTTTCTTAACCGGAACAGGAGACTTTGGTTCAACTACAGCAGGTGAACTTGTGGAAGCTTCACCTGATTGAACTGAAGTCAGCTGTTCAAGCTTTCTCAACCTCTTGTTCTGTCTCCTCCTCTGTGGCTTAGAGAGTCTTGCCATAGGTTTCTCACCAGTACATGTACTACCAGAGGTAGATACACGAGGTACAGCAGGTTGCGTTACCTTTCTTGGAATAGATGGTTTAGCTTCAGATATGATCTTAGGCTTTACCATCGGTTTGACTGGTGGTTTCACCACATTTTGCTTTGGATGTTTGGGAGATGGTTTCACTGGTGGCGACCTGGGGATAACAGCTGGTTGTGAAACAACAGGTCGTTTCCCTTGGTTCTTAGAAGGACAGTTCACAAAAATGTGACCAACCAAGCCACAGTGAAAACAATTCCTCTTGTCTACATAAGTTCTCTTGTAAGGCTCATTAGATCTGGCCTTAGATAACTTAGCATTATGAGAAGGAGAAGTTGGTTTATGAACATTAGTCTGAACCTTACCAGTTTGGTTTTTGGGAGTATAATATTTTTCCAAATTTTCTTTATACCCAAGCCCATAGTGAGCTGAAAAAGCCTCTTTCTTTACTTGGTTAAGACTTTTATACCCCCGTAAAGCATTACCTTTAGTTTATCATTTGTTTCAATGATGTCGGGTTCAGTTAAAAAGCAGTTATCACTATTAGTGATAACGTTTTTCTTTACCTTTTGTTCAGTCAACAACTCCTTAGATACTACTCCTTCAGGGCAAGAGTTAACCGACCCGTCTTCAGATGCAGTAACAAACTCCTCACTAGATGTGGAGTTAGCCTTACATGAGGATTCATCCTTTTTAGGGGAATCATCCTTATCATAGGACTCATCTAGACAAGTGAGATCAATGTCTATTAAGCTATTGACAAACTTCCCGCTCACTGGTGGAGGAATGGCATTAGTACCCAAACCTAACCCATTCAGTTGTCTCACCACAGACTCGTAGTGTTCCACCACAAAGCGAGAGTTTTTCAACTTCTCATTAGTGCATTTTAACTGCAAGATCTCATTTTGCAGTTTGTTGATTTCATTGTTCCGTTTTTCTAACCCCTTATAAGCAATATCCAAGTGAAGCTGTTGATCGCTCATTTTTAAAGAATACTCACGTTTTTCCTTTTTCAACGTTTCAATAGACTCTTTAAAACGTTTTTCGTTTTTTTTATAGTTTAGAGCTGCCATACTTAGGGGTTCGATTTTTTTTTGGAGCTTAGAATTTTCAAGTTTTAGCCCTAGACACTTAGAACATGAAACAACAGAAAAGGGATTAGAGTCTACCTCATGAGATGAACTTGTTGCTTCTCCAATGGCCATGAGAGCAACAGCAGTAGTCGATTCCTCTTTCTCAGCTACAGAAGCTTCCTTTCCTTCAGCTTCCTCCTCTTCTTCTGTAGCAGCAGTAGTAGACTCTTTTAGGTCAGCCATAGAAGCTTCCCTTCTCTCAGCTTCCATCATTTCCATGATCTCAGCTATGAGACCAACCTGTGTTTGTGCGATGATGGCATCCTCCAGATGAACTCCCCAATCAAAGCTGTCGTCCTGTTGTGCTAACAGTGCATTGGATGTTCCACATTGGCTTTGATTGTGGTGGTTTGGATTGTTGTGGCCATGGATGTTTCCTTGGCTGGGTTAGGTGAAACCAGAGGTAGGTGCTCTATCTTTCTGACACTCACGAGCAAAGTGTCCATAGTTCAGACACCTGTAGTATTTGGCCTTGGATTTGTCAAACCCGACCTTGGCATTAGGATGCCCGCCAATAAACTTTCTTCCTGTTCTGTTCAGGAAACGCTTGGCTCTCCTCAAAAGCATGGCCATATTCCATTGAATATCCATGTCCTCCATGTCATCAGGATCCACTTGATTAAAATCTTCTTCAATCGTCTCTGGATCAGTAAGCTTGCCACCTATGAAATTTTCATATGCAAGCATACAAGATGAGAATAATGCTACATGATCTTCAGCTATTCTGCCTATAGCTGAGTTGTTAGCTGAAGACGTAGCAGGAGGATTTCTTGAGGTATTTTGATGATGAGACCCCAATCCTGATCCTGAAGCATAGCAAGCATGACCACCACACCCAGTTGAGTGGTCTTCTTCAATAGGATTTCCAGTGAAGAGGGAAATTCCAGAGCCAGATTACTTGGATGTTGAAGTCGTCCCATGATACATAGAAGGGTCTTGTATCTGGGGTCTTCCAGAGCTCTCCTTTCTTCTTAGGTTCATGTCATGAGCTTGAACCTTTCCTATTGCCTCTTCAACTGTCAGCTCATAGAATTTAGGATTTTCCCTCATCAGGGTTGTGTACATCTCAAATTTGGGTGGTAAAGCATCCAAAAACTTTTCCACCATCTCTTCATCTGGATACTTGAGTTCAAAAGCCTTCAACTCAGTCTGTAAATGATAGAACCTAGAGATGAGGTCATCTAAAGATTCGTTCTCAAAAAATCTGAAGCACTCATACTGCTTCATGAGAAGATCCCGCTTACTCTTCTTGATGTCACGATTTCCTTCGAATCTCTTCTGTAAAGCTTTCCAGAGATCCTTAGAATTGTCATACCCTCGAAAATTATGGAACAATTCCCGAGTAAATGCCATAGTGATCGAACCAAGTGCCTTCTTCTCTCAATCATATGCTTTCTTTTCTTCCTCATCGAGTTTAGAAATAGGCTTGGGCAATTCATCATCAAGATAGATGTGTGTGGGATGCTTATATCCCTCAAGGATTGGTATCCATAGTGATGAGTCGGTATAAGAAATGTAGTGCTCAAAACGTGCTTTCCAATTAGAATAATCGTTCACGTTCAACAACTTTGGTGGTTTCTGTGGTGTACCGATCTCATTGTCATAATTTAACATGTTTCCCAAATTCTTAAGATTCGACATTGTGAACACTTAGTCAAATTTCAGAAAAGTCAGACACAGTTGCGCACTTGACTTTGGCCATACGCACTTGAGAAATGGTCTTGCGTATTTATATTTGCTCTTGCGTACTTGTAAGTACGCAGGATATAACTTAAGTTCGCACAAGTTCAGTCTTGCGCACTTATAAGTACGCAGGACATAAGTCTTGCGTATTTAGTAAGTACGCACAAAATTGTACTTTTTGCCAGAAATGGTAAGTACGCAGGACACCTTTTCAGCAACTTTCACCAAACTTTTCCGGTCACCTGAAACTCGCCAGAGATGGTAAAAATTGGTCTGATGATCAATGCAAATGAGCCAAAGGGTCAGAAACTTGTTTCTAACCAACCTTTGATGCTCAAAACACTCAAATACACAAAAAATCAATTTTTGAGTGATTTTTGCTTCTAAAATAGTGCTCAAGAGCTACCCCTATTTTATCACAAAAATCAACAAAAATACCTCTTTTTGCTTGTAAAAACTCTCCAAAATCACTCACAACACTCGAAATCAGGAGCAAATGCTCTGATACCACTTGTAGGTCCCTCGGGTGTGGTGGATCATCACATGCAAGTGGGTCTACTAGTCGGACCGGGTGTGGTGGATCGTCACATGCAAGTGGGTCTACTGTGACTGCGTACTTAACTTCTGTCAACATATCCTACTTATACCTGACCTGATGCCTGCGCACTTAGCAAGTGCGCAGATGTTCTTGCGTACTTAACAAGTACGCAAAGGTATTCTTGCGTACTTGCTAAGTACGCAGGAGCTTTCTCCTGCGCACATGTAAGTGCGCAAAACACTTGGTAAGAAATGCAACATTCAATATGTAAAAGTAAATACAACTCGATAAACTAATACATATAGACTCTTACATACAAAGACAATTACAGACATGAAAATACAAACTAAGACTCTATCCAGAGCGTTGTCACTAGAAAGTGCTTCAACAGAACCTCATTCAATTTGAATAATATTTGAAATGATACGCGATAAATTTCAAAGTAAATAAAATCAGGTTATAAAATGCTCTTTTATTTATACCGAATTTGAAATATAAAGCATGAATTCTTAAATTTGTCAATATTATATTATTTGAAACTATAAGCGTTTATTCTCCAAATTCATGTGATTTAGTACCATTTAGATGAAAAACATCGTGTACCCCACATATATGACAAATAGAAAATAAACGCACTATCTTCAAGACATATAAGATTTTACTAAAGATTATCCGAATTTTCAGAATGAGGAGACATCACTTAGCACATGAATAGCAGAATCCAAATTGGATTGTATAGGAATCAATGAGATTCAGAATCGAATGATTCAATGTTTTTGCTTATATATGTGGAATCATAAGATTCAGGTACGTGTATCCAACTGTTATCTGGATTATGAATTCAATGGAATCAGGAAAGATGATTTATCAATATGATCCAAGGGCTATTATATGTTTGACAGATGTTGTCAAGTACATATCTTGATTATACTTCAAATTGCATGCTTTTCGGGACATGGGCACTGAAGCAAATCGAATGAATAGTGCTAAGGACATAACCCGAAACTGATCTCATAGGAAAATATTTATTAAAAGCTAATATTATTTATCTGATAATGATCTTTTACACACACACCCATGCATATAATGGATTTAAATCACAGATGTAATCATATTATATTTAATTTTCACACTACTATTAGTTTCAAAACGCTTTTAGCCTATTGACAATTCAAGTTTCAAATTTTATACACAAATTTTAAAACAAAATTATCAAGAATAGAGCATTCACAACACTATCATTTCTTATTTATGCAGACTTTGAAATTTAGATCAAATCAACTTATTTTAATCAATCATATATCAAGGTCTACTAAGGTCGTGTGAAATGAACTAATCACTGATGTACTATCATTTCTTCTCTAACCTCAAATGATGTCAAATTTTATATTTTTCAATTTGTTTTTACTTTTTATAAATTAAGCTTTTTTGACTGAAAAAGTAAATGCAGAAATGTAATAAAGCAATAAAAGAACTTAAAAACAAAATTTTCCATGAAATTCTGATTTTGAAAAACTTTTATTCAGGATTGATCACTCCAATCATTTTAATTAGGAATTCAAACCTGGTACAATCAAATGCTTTGGTAAACAAATCAGCAAAATTATCTTCAGTGTGTACCTTGACCAGCTCAATCAACCTTTTCTCTGCACAATCACGTATAAAATGATATCGAATTTCGATGTGCTTAGTTTTACTATGTTTAACAGGATTATTAGTTATGGACATAGTAGCATTATTATCGATAAACATGGGGGTTCCTATGAAATTCAAACCGTAATCTCTCAATTGCTGTTGTATCCACAGGATCTGTGAACAACAACTTGCAGCAGCGATGTATTCTGCTTCGCATGTTGAAATTGAGACTGTAGCTTGCTTTTTGCATTGCCAGGATACAAGTCAATTTCCTAAGAACTGGCAACCACCTGTTGTAGATTTCCTGTCCAGACAACAACCACCAAAATCAGAATCAGTATAAGCATTGAAATTAAAGTTAGAACCATGAGGATACCATAGCCCTAAACGTTGTTTTCCTTTTAAATACTGAAAGATTCTTTTCACAGCAATTAAGTGAGATTCTTTTGGCTTTGCCTGAAATCTAGAACAGATACACACGGCGAACATTATATCCGGCCTTGAAGCGGTTAAGTACATGAGGGATCCAATCATAGCTCTGTAAAGTCGACAATCCACATCTTTTCCATCTGGGTCAGAATTCAACTTATGATTGACCGGAATTGGAGTATCGTATGGGGTACAGTCCTCCATCTTGAACCGGCTCAAGATGTCTTTGACATACTTGGACTGATGAATAAAGAAACCATCTTCCTTTTGATTTACTTGTAAACCTAAGAAAAATGATAACTCTCCCATAGCAGACATTTCAAATTTCGACTTCATAACACCCTTAAAGTCTTTGCATAACCCTTCGTTTGTCGAGCCAAAAATAATATCATCCACATAAATCTTTACCAGTAGGTAATCTCCCCCTGATTTCTTTATGAATAAGGTCGAGTCTATCTTTCCACGAACAAAGTCATTTGCCAACAGATGTGTGGATAATGTTTCATACCACGCACGAGGAGCCTGATGAAGACCATAGAGAGCCTTATCAAGCTTGAAGACCATATTCGGATTCAGTGGATCTTCAACCCTAGGCGGCTGATACACATAGACTTCCTCCTTGACCTTTCAATACAAAAACGCACTCTTGACGTCTAATTGAAACACCTTAAAAAAAATAAAAGAAGCAAAAGCTAGAAACAGTCGTATAGCGTCGAGTCATGCAACCGGCGCATAAACCTAGGTGTAATCAATTCCTTCTTGTTTATTGAAGCCCTGGACAACTAATCTTGCCTTGTTGCGTACCACGACACCTCGATCGTCTTTCTTACATTTAAACACCCATTTTGTTCCTATCGGATACGCACCTTTCGGAAGAGCAACAAGATTCCAAACCTTAAGTTTGTCAAATTGAGCAAGTTCTACCTGCATAGCTTCTATCCAGTTATTGTCATTTAAATCCATCGCAACATTCTTGGGTTCAGCCTGCGAAATAAAGTAAGAATATGAGCAATCATCAAGAACTCCAGAATCTTTAATGCAAGTATACAAACAAGTATTGTCAACAAGAGAACGTGTTTTCACTCCATCCTGTAAATTTCCAATTATATTTGTCACCGGATGATCTTTGAGTTCCTTGATGGATGCGGCCTCAGGAACCGGCAACACGTCAACTTGAGTAGATTCAGATTGATAAGAATAATCTTGAGTAATTGGAATTTCCGAGTCTAAATTTGTAGGAATCTCCCCCTGATCTTGTGTCGTAGGTAATGGATCATCACCCAACAACGGATCAGCAGAAGAATCTTGAAAAATAGCATTATCCTCCTCACTTTCTGAATCTTGTGGACCTGAACAAGAAGCTACATTAGGATCGGGAGCAGAAGTAGATGGAATCGGTAAACTTGGAACTGCATTTGGTAGAAATCCATTGTGTTGTGCATCCTGACAAGAATCATAAAGAAAAGCAGCATCTTCATCAGAAATGTCAGAAGGTAAATGAAAAGATTTGAATAAATTTTCATAATCAAATGCCCAATCCGGACCAATCGCCATTTGTGGTAAAGACTGATTTGAACAATCAATATGGAACCATTCTTCAACTTGGCGCGTCTCTTTGTTATAAATCCTCTTGGTTGTCGAATTAGCCTCATACCCTAGAAAAATCCCTTCAATAGCCTTCGCACTGAATTTTGTTGGGACATCTCGAACTTTCAGTAGGGTGCAAGGATTACCAAAAGGTAGTAAATAATCCAGATTCGGCTTTCGATTATTCAGCAATTCATAGCAAGTCTTGTTATGTCGCTTGACGGTCAAGACCCTGTTCAAAACGTGACACGCAGTATTCACAGCTTCAGCCCAAAAGGTGACTGGAAGCTTAGAATCTGCAAGCATTGTGCGAGCCGTTTCGACCAACGTCCTATTCTTTCGTTCAGCGACACCGTTTTGTTGAGGAACATATGGCGCACTGAATTCATGATGAATTCCTTTTTGTAGACATAATAAGCCCATTTTGCTATTCTTAAATTCACTGTCATTGTCACTCCTGAATCTTCTGACTTTCAGATTGAATAAATTCTCCAAACCTAGGATTAAGTATTGCACCAACTCAATGGTTTCAGCTTTAGAAGAAAGAAACTTAATCCATGAAAATCTGGAGTAATCATCAGTTACTACCAAGCAATACGATTTCCCACCAATGCTCCTGATACTGATAGGACCGAACAAATCCATATGCAGCAACTCCAAAGGAGTTACGATAGAATTCGTCGATTTAGATTTGTGAGATTTCCTTCTTTGCTTCCCCTTCTTGCATGGAATACAATCATTAGGAACTGAGACTTTCATTTTCGGAATACCAAGAACCAAATCATTCCTAACAATGTAGTTCATCTTCCTAAAGTTAATGTGAGCTAGCTTCCTGTGCCACAATATTGAATCAGATTCCGACGCCTTGGAGAGTAAACATGTTGGAATTGAATCCATTGTAGTGGCGACACTCACGTCAAGGACATATGTGTCATTTCTCCTCGGAGCCTTCATAAGAATCCATTCATCAGGAATCACGAAGCCCGGTTTCAAATAATAGCACTCAGCATCGTTGAAATGGAACGAAAACTTCTTGTCACAGACTTGTGATACGCTTAAAAGATTGTGTTCCAACTGCTCAACATAATTCACCTTTTCAAATTTGACTTTGTCATTCTTTAACGTTCCCTGACCAGTTATGTACCCGCCTTTATTGCCCGCAAAAGCGACATAACCACCATCAATTTGTTTTACATCCTCAAGCAATCTAACATTCCCTGTCATATGTCGAGAGCAACCACTATCCACATACCATGTATTGTTGATAGTCCTCCTTGGTTGTCCCTACATAAACAACGAGAATCAGTTAGAAAGTGGAACCCAAGCCATCGTGGTCTTGGGTCGTCCAGATTGATCAAAATAAACAACTTCTTGTAATTTACAATCAATTTTATCATTCACTTTTGGAACAAAAGTTTGACAATCAGACTTTTTCAAAGAAGAACCATTTTTATTATTTTGAAAAACATTATTTGATATATTATTTTCAGATTCAGATGTTTCCAAAATTTTCTTTAATTTTCTGTTTCTTCTTCTTCTTTGAGGTCTGGACAATTTAACCTCCTGAACAGAATCTTTTGAAATCCCAACTTGTGGAATCTCAAGTTTCTTTTTGCATACAAAGGATTTAGCATTCAATTTATTATGTTGTTTAAATCCAGAGGATTTAACAAAAGATCGACCAAGACATATTTTTCTCCAAACTAGAAGACGACTTTCCCTCATCTTTTCTTTTCAGAATCTTCACCACTTTCGGTTGTGAAGGAACAGTCTTCATTTTACCCTGGTTCTTGTATGGACAATTGATCAAAATATGACCAGCCTCATTGCAATGAAAACACACTCTTCTTTCTTGATAATTTCTTAAATAAGAGGTTTTCTTTGAATTTGAGGATCCATCAGAAGAATAAGCTTCGGAGGAATGCTCAGAACAATTAATCGTCTTCTTTGGAATATAAGTCTGTTTTGGCACCTTTGAAGAATTCACTTTTTGATAACCAGCCGCAACAAATCCACTTGACTGTAAGATTGGAGAAATTTTAGTTGGAACCACTTTCACTTCTTCAGGTTCAGTCATAATGCATCTATCCCGGGTAACATATTTAACAACTGCTGGGTCATCAATTTTCACTTCTTTTGGAATACCCTCGACCTTCTTTTCATCAAACATCTCATCTTCAGAATCTGAATCATATACCATATCCTCCCTAGTTACCGGATTCACCTTTAACACAGTTTTTGGATCTATCTCCTCTTCATTTATGATCTCAGGTTCCACCACATAATTTGCATTAAACGGTGGAGGAATAAATCCAATACCAGCAACATGCTTAGTAGGATCAACATTTGAGTTAAAATAATCCAAAAAAACTTAAGAACTTTCAAATTGTTCCAACTTTCGATGAAGTTTGATCACCTCAGACTCTTTGTCAGATATTTCTTTATTCTTTTGGGCAACTATTTCATTATGTTTTTCTATCTCAGCATCAGCCATATCTAGATGATAACCCTGTTCTTTGTATTTTAGCCCAAGTGAATTTAAGTCTCTTTTCAAAGACACAATTCTATCAATGCACAGCTTATCATTATCTTTCAGTTTCTGATTAACTGAATGCATTGATTTCATGTCACAAATCAAGTTTGTGTTATCATCCATGACTTTTTGCAGTTTATCTTTAACCGAAATGCAATTAGAACAGTATATATGACAAACAGAGTCTTTTACCTTAGACGGATCAGACATGTCTGCCATGAATACTTTGGCAATTGGAATATTCTCTGAATCATTACCAACTGAAGCATTTTCTGTAAGAACAATTTCCTCCTCAGCAACCCCTGATGCAACATCAGAATTAATATTCTGCCCTTGTTCTTCCTCATCATCAACGCTTGGAACACTATCACCATCACACGAATCATCACTAGAACTTTCATCATCAGTAGACTCCTCTGGTTTTTCTGAATGAATTTCTGCAACAAAAGCCTGACTCACAGCACCCACCAAATCTTCCAGATGAATGCCCCAGTCATAGTTTTCATCGTTTTCAGCAACCAAAGCTGATGATGCAGATGCATGATTTGTATTACCAGAAGAACCATGATTTTGATTACCAAATGAACCATATGACTGATTCCTATTATGCTGAAAGTTAGACTGCTTCTTTTGAGAATCAAATTCTACCTTCGGCTTCACACACTCCTTAGCAAAGTGACCATACTCTTGGCAGTTGTAACACCTAACTTTGCTCTTATCAAAACCCATACGCGATCGACTATTTGAACCAATATATTTTCTGCCAGTTCTCTTCAAGAAATCTTTAGCTTGTCGCATTAACATGGCCATATTCCATTGGATATTCATTTCTTCCAGATCAACAGGGTCAATCTGTCTAAAATCTTCTTCTATAACCTCAGGATCATGTATTTTACCTCCAATGAAATTTTCATATGATGCCATGAATGAAGAAAACATAGCAAGATAATCATCAGCAACTTTCTGATTCACATGAGATCCAGATGATGTTGTGTCACACCCCGACCGATGGCGGAATCATCGAGGCGGACAATGGAATGATTGTTCAAAAGCACCTGATAACTAAAAAGTTGCATAATTCATTAATTAAATTTAAAGACAACAAAGATCCAAATACAATACATTTCAAATAACCCAGTCTAGTTCAAAACATTGATTTATTTAACTAGGTCCATACTTCTTAAGTGGAGAAATCTTCAGCAAGCAATCACATATCCAAACCTGAAACATTATTTAAATCAAGTGTAAACTAAAAAGTTGGTGAGTACATAGGTTTTTGTAGTTCCGATAAGTAGTAGATAAAAACGTTTTGCAACTCATTGTTTATCTTGTTAAACATAGTATATATATGGTGTATCATTTATCTAATCACAATTCAAACCTTGTTTGACGCGCTTGAACATAGCACAACAGCTAAGTCCGGTATGTTTGAATATAGTTACCCACTATATCCGGTATGTTTGAATATAGCACGCGGCTATATCCGAGTATGCAGTAATAAACACCCTAACCGGGTGGGCTGGTCAGGCACAATAGATCTATTAATATTACTGTTGGTTTTCTTGTGTTCAAAGTAAATGTATGTACACCCAAGATAATAAGCATATAGTCCACATGTATAACACGTATAAACAAAATGAGTAGCATGTATAATGTTTCACCCCAAAATGCGTAAAAATATAAAATAGGGGCTATGTGACTCACCTGGCTAGCGGATGTTTTTAAATCCACAAGTGCGGGTGATAAGGATGTTGAAAACTAAGCACGATGAAATCCTATGTAGATAAATATGTATTATTGTATGTTTGTATATGTGTATTGGTATTTAAATGCGTATACGTTTATAATAACATTCCTTAAAATTATTTGTATAAAATATTGTAGTAAAATAATAATGATCTTTAGTAAAATTTAACATCTAAAAATATATATTTAAATCTTGTTAAATATTTACATTTTTGACTAATTTGTTATTATGTTTATTGTATTATATATAATAATAAATAAAAGGAAAAGTTTTTATTTGTTTAATTATTATATATTTTTGTGAGTTAAAATTATTTTAACAAGTTTATAAAATATAGGGTTATTATTTAATAGTTTTGAAAATAAACGAACGAGTCAACCGACCCGTAATAGTTTTTATTGTATAGGTGTAATATTAAAATATGATAAAATAAATAAATAAAATAAAAACAGGAAAAAATTGGGTTGGGCCGGAGGCCACAAGAATCGAACCCGCGACCTACAACACAAACACACACACGCATAACCAGCCGGGCTACTGCCCATCGCTGGTTATGTGTGTATTGTTTAATTTATAACATATACCAAAAAGGTGGTCGCTGATTCTCGGCAACGGGCAAGCCGTGTCTGAGGACACTGGTTTGCCCGGTGATCGATGGTCTGAGGCCGGGATTTCGATTGGGATAGATTGCCCTATGACAACAGAAGGTAATGGAACAAATTCGAGGATCTTACTTGGTCGCAAATGTTCTGGACGACAGGTTCGATAATCCGAAAATTCGAAGATCGGTTAGCTATGCTTCAGTACGAATTAGGTTCCGAAACATTGGTCACAGCTTCCCACAGTGGCGACGAACACAATGCCGGTCTCAATTTTGAGTGAAAGTGGGTGAATAGGGGATGGCGAGCTCGTGCAGGTTCGGTAATGGCCTTTTATAGCCGAGCTCGATCCCGATAATGAGAGAAGCAATTAAGCATGTCCCGACACTCGTCTGGACGAGACAAAACTGTCGAGCCATCTTGCGGGCGTGGAGGTTGACTGTCGGGGCTGAATTTGTGGCGTGGGTTTTCGGCCACAAACACGATCGAACTTTCTGTATGTCGGGGAGACCAATTGGTCGGGGGCTATTGTTCGCGTGGGGACGAAGAGGTCGGGGAGACCAAATTCGGCTGTCGAGGTGCAGGGAACAGGCATGTCGAGGGTTCGCCGGAAAATGGCTCAGACCACCGGTCACTGGGAGAGACAACCGGAAAAGCGAATTGGGATTTGGCAGGAATGGTCCCTGAAGTTTGTTTTTGTATTAAAATAGTCCCTGAGATAATTTCGGATGAGTCCTTGTGGTTTGATTTTTCCACATTTAGTCCCTTGACTGATTTCTGGTTTAAACCTTGTAGTTTAATTATTTTCAAAACAGACCCTTAACTTTAAAAAAAAAATAATAATAATTAATTAAATTTCTTTTTAATTTCCATTATTGTTTTTATAAACTTATATATTATTATTATTATGAATATTTTTATAAAAGTTAATGATTTTATTTGAATGGGTCACCTTATCTATATATGAACCTTTTAAATTTTTATATATAATTTTTTATATAAGTTTAAAACGTATACAATTTTAATTATTTTAAATCCATAAAATAAATATATATTTTGTACAAAATTAATTAAAAGCACTTGCATTTCATTTAATTGAGAATGATTACATGATATATGTTACAAAGGCGTGAATAAAAATCTGGAATGTCACAGTCTCCTCATGTTAAAGGAATTTCGCCCCGAAATTCAACTAATGGAGGCTATGAAAAGAGATGCAGGTATTTGGTCTTCATTTGGTCTTCACGTTCCCAAGTGAACTCGGGTCCACGTTTAGACTCCCAACGGACCTTGACAATGGGGATGCGGCTACGCTTGAGTTTCTTGACTTCACGGTCTATGATTTCCACGGGTTTCACAACAAAGTGCATTTTCTCGTCAATGCGCACTTCATCATGAGGGATGTGGAGATGCTCGTCGGTTAGGCACTTTTTCAAATTAGATACGTGAAAAGTCGGATGGACGTTGCTGAGCTATGAAGGAAGATCGAGTTTGTAGGCCACTTTTCCTATCCTTTCAAGTATCTTGAATGGACCCACATATCGAGGTGCGAGTTTTCCTTTCTTTCCAAATCGGACTACGCCTTTCCAAGGTGATACCTTTAGAAGAACCATATCCCCAACTTGGAATTCCAAGGGTTTTCGTCGGTTATCGGCATAGCCCTTTTGCCGACTCCTTGCTACTCGAATGTTGTCACGAATAAGAGAGATTTTATCGGTGGTCTCTTGGATAAGCTCGGGACCGGTGATTTGTGTGCTTCACCAATTTCGTTCCAACAAATCGGTGAACGACATTTTCGTCCATAAAGATCTTCAAACGGTGCCATGTTAATACTTGTGTGGTAGCTGTTGTTGTCGGAAAATTCGATCAGTGGTAGGTGAGAATTCCAATTGCCACCAAAGTCAATGACACAAGCTCTAAGCATATCCTCGAGAGTTTGGATTGTTCGCTCGGTTTGTCCATCAGTTTGAGGATGGTAAGCCGTACTTAAGTCCAAACGAGTACCAAGCGCAGATTGTAATGATTGCCAAAATCGGGAAGTAAAACGCGAATCACGATCGGAGATGATGTTCAAAGGGATTCGTGACGACTCACAATTTCATCAATATAGATCCGGGCCAATTTCTCGATTCGATAGTCCTCACGAATAGGCAAGAAATGAGCAGACTTTGTAAGTCGGTCGATAATAACCCGGATACTATCGTGCCCACCAGAAGTGCGTGGGAGTTTGGTGATGAAGTCCATAGCAAGGTTCTCCCACTTTCACATGGGAATTTCAGGTTGTTCGAGGAGTCCGGAAGGCTTCTGATGTTCGGCCTTTACTTTAGAACAAGTTAAGCATTTTGCCACAAAGAGGGCAATATCCTTTTTCATGTCGGGCCACCAATATTGTTGATGAAGACCCATGTACATCTTATCAGCTCCGGGATGTACCGAATATCGAGTTTTGTGGGACTCGTTCATCAAAAATATACGAAGGTCGTCGCGATAGGGAACCCAGATACGGTCCAAGTAATACAATAATCCGTTGGCTTTGGTTTCTAGTAAGAGTTCTACACCACATGCCATCTCTTGATACATGTTTCCTTCGGTAACCGAGGTGTGTTGTGCTTGAAGAATACGGGCTTGGATATGGTTATGATTACAAACACTATGAAGCATGATATATTCTTTACGACTCAAGGCGTCGGCTACAACATTTGCCTTGCCAGGGTGGTAGCGAATCTCTCAATCGTAGTAGTTAAGAAGTTCAACCCATCGTCGTTGCCTCATATTAAGCTCTTTTTGATTGAAAATATGTTGGAGACTTTTGTGGTCGGTGAAAACCACGCATTTGGTGCCATAAAGATAATGTCTCCAAATTTTCAAGGCGAAAACGACAGCACCAAGCTCGAGATCATGGGTCATGTAGTTCTTCTCGTGGATTTTCAGCTGACGTGATGCGTATGCAATTACTTGGCCACGTTGCATTAGAACACAACCAAGACCTTGGTTGGATGCATCACAATAAATGACAAAGTCGTGATTACCACTAGGAAGAGTTAGAATAGGAGCATTGCAGAGCTTGTGCTTGAGAGTTTGAAAAGCTTCCTCTTGCTTGGGTCCCCACTCGTAAGGTTTACCTTTGTGAGTCAAGGCAGTGAGTGGAACCGCAATCTTGGAGAAATTTGAGATGAAGCGACGATAATAACCCGTTAGTCCAAGGAATGAACGAATATCGGTAGGAGTCTTGGGAGTACTCCAATTCTTTACCGCCGCGATCTTTGCCGGGTCCACATGAATTCCCTTATCGTTGACTATGTGTCCCAAAAATTGAACTTCCTTTAGCCAGAATTCACACTTGGAGAACTTGGCGTATAGTTGTTCTTTCTTCAAGAGTTCCAAAATCAAACAAAGATGTTGTTCATGCTCCGCTTTCGTTTTAGAATAGATGAGAATGTCGTCAATGAAAACGATCACGAACTTGTCCAAATAAGGTTTGCATACACGGTTCATGAGGTCCATGAAGACTGCAGGTGCATTAGTCAAACCGAAGGGCATGACCATGAACTCGTAGTGACCATATCTAGTCCGAAAGGCAGTCTTCGGAATGTCTTCATCGAGAACACGAAGTTGATGGTACCCGGAACGAAGGTCAATCTTAGAGAAGCATGTTGAACCTTGAAGCTGATTGAAAAGATCGTCGATACGGGGTAAAGGATAACGGTTCTTAATTGTAAGCTTGTTGAGTTCACGATAATCGATGCACATTCGAAACGATCCATCCTTTTTCTTTGCGAATAGCACGGGAGCACCCCAAGGTGAATGGCTCGGACGGATGAATCCTTTAGATGAGAGTTCTTGTAATTGACTTGCGAGCACTTGCATCTCGGAAGGTGCAAGACGATAGGGAGCTTTTGCCACAGGAGTTGCTCCAGGCACAGGGTCAATACGAAACTCCACTTATCTAGGAGGAGGAAGACCGGGTAAATCCTCGGGGAATACCTCGGGAAAGTCTCGAATGATCGGAATATCTTGCAATTTCTTACCCTTGTCTTTCGTGTCAACTACGTTGGCCAAGAAAGCAACGTACTTTTTCCGCAAGTACTTTTGTGCTAATGTTCAAGACATGAGTTGAAGACCACGACACGGTTTTTCACCGAAAATAACTAACGTGTCACCCGAAGGGAGAGGTATACGAATGCACTTTTCATAGCAAATAACCTCGGCATGGTGCTTGGATAACCAGTCCATGCCAATTATAATATCGAAGCTTCCCAATTGCATTGGAAGGAGATCAACGGAGAATTCATGACTATTAAGCTCGAGATTGCAGTTGCGGATAACATAATTTATGGTAATAGATTTTCCGTTTGCTATCTCCACGGAATAAGAATTGTCAAGTTTCGTTCTTGTTTAGTAAGTCGAGATTTAAAGGCAAGAGACACAAAACTCCTATCGGCACCGGTATCAAATAAAATGGATGCATAATGATTGTTTATGAGAAACGTACCGTTTATCACGTCGTTGTTTGCTTGAGCCTCATTAGCGTTTATATTAAACGCTCGTCCTTGAGGACCACCTTGATGATGAAGTTTTGGGCATCGGTCACGGAAATGGTTTGGGTCTCCACATTCGTAACATGCCCGACTATTGAGAGGTACCGGATAGATGGGACGGTTGGCTGGGGCAGCTTGATGGACGGGAGGACGGGTACGGCAAGTAGTGACCACGTGTCCATATCGTCCGCAGCTTGAACACAATCGGCATGGTAAGTTGGCAGGATGATGGTACTTGCAGGTCTGGCATTGGGGATTCGGGCCTAGATAAGGTTTCAGGTTTTGACCCAAAGGGGCCGCTTGAATAGCAGGTACAGTAGGAGTTACGGCTGTGAAGTTTCGACCCTTTCGTTTCTTGTTGCGGTTCGAAGACTCAGGTTTTACATCCTTGACGGCCGCAAGAGTAGAAACAACCTTCTTGGAACCCTTTCTTGATAAGGTTCCGGCCTTGACATGGTTGTCAGATAGTGTAGCGGATAGACGGATAGCAGCTTCAAGTGTAGGAGGATTGCTTCCTAACACAGCATCTTGAATTTGCATAGGCAGCCCGCCTATGTATTTTTCAATTCCCCGTGCAAGGGGAGTGATCATATGAGGCACCAACAGACTTAGCTCTTGAAACTGGGTGGTGTAAGCCAGATTATCCCCGCTGTCTTGGGCAAGATCCCAGAACTCAGTCTCGAGCCTCCTCATTTCATTCCGAGGACAGAATTCATCAGTCATGGCTTTCTTCAGATCATCCCAAGATAAAGATGTAGCAACCTCAACACCACGAGTGCGTTTCTCACCGTTCCACCATGCGAGGGCTCTCTTTTGAAGTACACTGGTGGCATAGCGAACCCAAAGATTATCGGGACAGTCACTGTTTAGGAATGTGCTTTCCATGCTTTCAAACCATTGTAGTCGGCCGGTAGCACCTTCAGTCCCGAAAAATTTTGTAGGATTGCACGAGTTAAAGTGCTTAAACGTGCATTGGGGCGGGTTGGTACCACCGTTTCCTTGGATGTTGTGAGATCCGTAACTATTGTTATTGGCTTGGGTCATTTGCCCTACCAGCTGAGCAAGAAGAGTAGCAAGATCCGGGTTGGAAGTGCTAGAGTTTGCACGTCGAGGAGGCATTCTAACACCATAAGAAAAGACAATGATATTTTAGATAAGATGGATATATATGAATTATAGTGGGAAATAATGTAAGCAGAAAAGCGGGATTCATCATGACGCGTGCCAGTGCATGTGTATTTATTCAAAGTTGATGAGGGGGAAGCTAAGCTATCTATTCCGGATAGAACATGATGTTATATATCATTATTCGCGTAATAGGAATTGCCGGGACTTGCATGCACTACAAATCGTTATTACGTGTGCACCCGTAATAATGATTTGCTTTGCATGTTCGTCTAGTTCTTCCTATCTTGCTATAATGTCCCCAAATTTTGAGTTTAAGTTCGGATCATATCCTTGCGAATACATTGACTTATCAACGTTAAATAATTCCTCAAAACTTTCAAAGAGACATGCTTTAGCCTATAGGTAAACACTCACTTCAGGAATTCCCAAGAAAGCATACGGGTCCGTTTATTTGGATTTATACGAAATGCTTTCCTAGACAGAAAACCCAATGTACAGGTGTCACCCTTCCAGATTGCACGTGTCCTTTACTAGTTTCAATAAATTAAGTCGTTGATGAGATTTTAATAGACTTGAGAGTCTATGAGTATAAAATGTGTAGGAATGTTGCAATTAATATGGATTATAAAAGAGTATGGATAAGGATGGTAGTGTATTTGTTTGCATAAGTTTCTTTGTCAAATGTATATGTAAAGTATGTATCATGTATTTAAGCCTTGTATGTATAAGTCTAATGTACCAAACTTGGGAAAATTCAAATAATACCTAACTACAAATAATTCACATAGCAATTAATCATTTAGCACATAACACATAAAAGGGAGTCTTAGGGTTATAGTCTAGGTCATCGTGTCTAATAACCTAATTCCCTATAACCATGGCTCTGATACCAATCAGTCACACCCCGACCGATGGCGGAATCATCGAGGCGGACAATGGAATGATTGTTCAAAAGCACATGATAACTAAAAAGTTGCATAATTCATTAATTAAATTTAAAGACAACAAAGATCCTAATACAATACATTTCAAATAACCTAGTCTAGTTCAAAACATTGATTTATTTAACTAGGTCCATACTTCTTAAGTGGAGAAATCTTCAGCAAGCAATCACATATCCAAACCTGAAACATTATTTAAATCAAGTGTCAACTAAAAATTTGGTGAGTACATAGGTTTTTGTAGTTCCGATAAGTAGTAGATAAAAATGTTTTGCAACTCATTGTTTATCTTGTTAAACATAGTATATATATGGTGTATCATTTATCTAATCACAATTCAAACCTTGTTTGACGCGCTTGAACATAACACAATAGCTAAGTCCAGTATGTTTGAATATAGTTACCCACTATATCCGGTATGTTTGAATATAACACGCGGCTATATCCGAGTATGCAGTAATAAACACCCTAACCGGGTGGGCTGGTCAGGCACAATAGATCTATTAATATTACTGTTGGTTTTCTTGTGTTCAAAGTAAATGTATGTACACCCAAGATAATAAGCATATAGTTCACATGTATAACACGTATAAACAAAATGAGTAGCATGTATAATGTTTCACCCCAAAATGCGTAAAAATGTAAAATGGGGGCTATGTGACTCACCTGGCTAGCGGATGTTTTTACATCCACAAGTGCGGGTGATAAGGATGTTGAAAACTAAGCACGATGAAATCCTATGTAGATAAATATGTATTATTGTATGTTTGTATATGTGTATTGGTATTTAAATGCGTAAACTTTTATAATAACATTCCTTAAAATTATTTGTATAAAATATTGTAGTAAAATAATAATGATCTTTAGTAAAATTTAATATCTAAAAATATATATTTAAATCTTGTTAAATATTTACATTTTTGAATAATTTGTTATTATGTTTATTGTATTATATATAATAATAAATAAAAGGAAAAGTTTTTATTTGTTTAATTATTATATATTTTTGTGAGTTAAAATTATTTTAACAAGTTTGTAAAATATAGGGTTATTATTTTATAAAAAAATTGGACGGGTTAAATATGCGAAGAAAAATGTTATTTAATAGTTTTGAAAATAAACGAACGAGTCAACCGACCCGTAATAGTTTTTATTGTATAGGTGTAATATTAAAATATGATAAAATAAATAAATAAAATAAAAACAGGAAAAAATTGGGTTGGGCCGGAGGCCACAAGAATCGAACCCGCGACCTACAACACAAACACACACACGCATAACCAGCCGGGCTACTACCCATCGCTGGTTATGTGTGTATTGTTTAATTTATAACATATACCAAAAAGCTGGTCGCTGGTTGTCGGCAACGGGCAAGCCGTGTCCGAGGACACTGGTTTGCCCGGTGATCGATGGTCTGAGGCCGGGATTTCGATTGGGATAGATTGCCCTATGACAACAGAAGGTAATGGAACAAATTCGAGGCTCTTACTTGGTCGCGAATGGTCTGGACGACAGGTTCGATAATCCAAAAATTCCAAGATCGGTTAGCTATGCTTCAGTACGAATTAGGTTCCGAAACTTTGGTCACAGCTTCCCACAGTGGCGACGAACACAATGTCGGTCCCAATTTTGAGTGAAAGTGGGTGAAGAGGGGATGGCGAGCTCGTGCAGGTTCGGTAATGGCTTTTTATAGCCGAGCTCGATCCCGATAATGAGACAAGCAATTCAGCATGTCCCGACACTCGTCTGGATGAGACAAAACTGTTGAGCCATCTTGCAGGGATGGAGGTTGACTGTCGGGGCCGAATTTGCGGCGTGGGTTTTCGGCCACAAACACGATCGAACTTTCTGTATGTCGGGGAGACCAATTGGTCGGGGGATATTGTTCGCGTGGGGACGACGAGGTCAAGAAGACCAAATTTGGCTGTCGAGGTGCAGGGAACAGGCGTGTCGAGGGTTCGCCGGAAAATGGCTCGGACCGCCGGTCACTGGGAGAGACAACCGGAAAAGCGAATTGGGATTTGGCAGGAATGGTCCCTGAAGTTTGTTTTTATATTAAAATAGTCCCTGAGATAATTTTGGATGAGTCCTTGTGGTTTGATATGTCCACATTTAGTCCCTTAACTGATTTCTGGTTTAAACCTTGTAGTTTAATTATTTTCAAAACAGACCCTTAACTTAAAAAAAAATTATTAATTAAATTTCTTTTTAATTTCCATTATTATTTTTATAAACTTATATATTATTATTATTATTATGAATATTTTTATAAAAGTTAATGATTTTATTTGAATGGGTTACCTTATCTATATATGAACCTTTTAAATTTTTATATATAATTTTTTATATAAGTTTAAAATGTATAAAATTTTAATTATTTTAAATTCATAAAATAAATATATATTTTGTACAAAATTAATTAAAAGCACTTGCATTTCATTTAATTGAGAATGATTACATGATATATGTTACAAAGGCGTGAATAAAAATCCGGAATGTCACATGTTGAAGCTGTAGTTGCAGAAAATCCAGAATGGCCAGAATAAATTGGAACTCCAGAACACTGATCATTTGAAGACTCTTGACCATCACCAGAAAAGAATGCCACTCCAGTACCAGATTTACCAGTAGATTTGACAAAATACATTGAGGGATCCTGGATATGCTCCATATTAGTCTCTTTCTTTTTCATATTCATGTCATGCGACTGAATCTTTCCTAGAACTTCTTCAAGAGACATGGTTTTGTACTTAACATTCTCTTTGATTAAAACCGTATACACATCAAATTTTGATGGTAAAGCCTCCAAGAATTTATCATTGATTTCTTCAGTCTCATACACCACAGACGCACTAGCCAGTTCACTAAGAAGATGATAGAATCTTGTAGCAAGATCATCCAAGGATTCGTTTTGAAAATGTTTAAAGACTAGGAACTGCTTCTTTAGTAACTCCTTTCTACTCTTCTTCACATCCAAACTCCCTTCACACCTTTTCTGTAATGCTTCCCACAGTTGTTGAGAAGACTTGAACTGTTTAAAACTGTGATATATTTCCTTTGGAAGAAACATCAAAATGCTAGCCATCGCTTTCTTTTCTCTATCAAATAACAACTTATCTTCAGTAGTTAATGCTGACACCGGATTTGGAAAATTGTCCTGTCCCATCCAAGAAGAAGTCGGATGCGTATATCCTTCCAAAATCGGAATCCACAAACTAGTATCGGTAAAAGATACAAACTGGTCAAACCGATCTTTCCAATTAGAATAATCAGCTAGATTCAACAACTTTGGAGGTTTTTGAGATGTACCTATCTCATTATCATAATTGAACATGTTTGTGACTTGAACCATATTTGCCATTTTTTAAAAACGTTTGTGAAAAATTTTCCAAGTGTTGAACTTCCTTTACCCTCAGGCGAAGATAATAAGTTCGCCTCTGATACAACCAAGCGAACTTAAGGAGAAGCGAACTTAATAAGTTCGCTTAAACCAGAAACTTGAAATCTGCTTAAGTTCGCCTAAAATAAGTTCGCTTTACCCTGTGATAAGAAAACTTGACAAGTTCGCCTTCTGCTAAGTTTGCCTACACAGAATTCAGCAAGTTCGCTTGCCGTAACAGAATCTTGATCAAGAACTTCAGACCACAGCCGTGAACCAAGAACTTTCAAAAATCATCATTAAACACTGAATTGAAGGAATTAAAAAAAAATTGGACCGTAGGATTGTGTAATTTGACAATTAGAAGCTTTCTATCAGATCAATTTCATCATAATCCTCTTCAAAAACTCCAAATCAGATCAAAATCAGTCTTGAAAACTCCATTGAAATGAAAAATTCAAAAATGATGAATTTGATGTCAATTTGCATATAAAATCGTCTAGAATCAACAAGAATCACGAGCAATATCTCTGATACCACTTGTAGGTCCCCATGGCGCGTCTACGGATCGATCTCGTGATAAGACGTGACGTTTACTCGAAGTGCGGAATCCAACGAGTTAACGTTTATACGCATAAAAGACAAAGCAAACAATCAAGTAAATAAAATTCTCAATTTGTATTTCAATCACAATGATGTTTTACAGACTCAATCTGATCTCTCTGGTTCGTTCTGGTTCACTCTCTATCTCTCTCACTGACTCTGTAAAACATCCATATATATAACCAACTGACCTGATATAAGCGAACTTATTAAGTTCGCCTCTAACAGCTTAAGCGAACTTAACAAGTTCGCCTCAGCTAGACCTAAGCGAACTTATTAAGTTCGCCTCTGATAGACTAGGCGAACTTAACAAGTTCGCCTCTAGGCTCACTTGTAAAACACTTAGACATTTAACATTTACATAACAAAAACATAAAGACATAAAATCTAACTATTACATGCTTTTGTCATAACAATCTATGTCCTAACAAGCATCAACTATGATTTCTCGTGTAAACTATATTTTTCGTGCTCATTGGTCAAGCATGTGTTTAAAATTTGATATGATTCAATTATGATGGGATTTCTCATTTGGGATCTGGGCGGAATGGCAGATAGACAACCTAGTTATGGAACTTCACCGCGGTGAACGTATACAGATTAGGAGGTGTGAACCAGGAATGAAGATCTATTTGAAGAATGTTGGACTTTGGATATAAGGTGATCATTGCTAAGCATGATTTTGTGTTTGATTCTATCAAGTGTTTTCAGGATGAAGCTGGATATCCGTTGGATTATTAGTTGAAGATGGAACCTTTTATCATTGGCCGATGGGATAGGAAACATTCCCTTGTTTCTGGTCTAGTCGGATGGAGCTTAAACTGAAAGGGGATATTGGAAATCAACATCTTCGGGAATTTGGTTGACTCGTGAGAATACAAGATAGAGTGGGATACCTCTAGTTGAAGACTTAAGTTTATCTTACTGGAATTCCTATGGGAGCTGATTAGTTTGATGCAGGTTATTGGAAATTCAAACTCTCAATCATATGCTAGCTGATTTGGAGTTGTCCTAATCTTCTATTGTTACCTGGTTAGGAATACACTGTTAGACTTAGAATTCTAAGTCAGGGTGGAGCAAGCTACTACTGAGAGGATGAACTACAATGAAGTGTGTTGGGTTAGTTGGTTCCTATTGAAGCACTTGGTTTGGTCTAAAATGAAAGCTACATTTAAGAGGGAGTCGGGTTTTTCATCACTCGGCAACTAAAGACTGAAGTTTGATGATTTGAAGATCTCAAGTGGAATGCAAGAAGATCAAGTTTCACCAGAAGACACTTGATGTCATTAGTTTAGAGGGAGTCTGTTAGGACATTCTTTGTAAACTGATGTATATCATTGTTAGTGATAGATAGAATTTGATGCTATAGTTAAGAGGGAGTCTATAGAAGCATGTTTTGATAACTATAGATAAAATTCTATGTATCGGTGTACGTGGGTAGTACGCAGGAGGGTGTTCCTGAGTACATACCATGCACACCAGTTTGGTCCTGCGTACTTAGTAAGTACGCAAGGCTTTTGCCTTGCGTACTTGTCAAGGACGCATAACCAAACCCTGCGTACTAAGACAAGTACGCATGTATTGTTCCATCCCCTATAAATAGAGGACTTGTCTTCATTTGTAGGTGGAACTCTGGAACTAGGTTGAGAGGTGTCTAGGTCGGGACGAGCTCTCCCGACCCTGGACCATGAGCTTAGATGAGATATGTGTGCTCCTTCGGTATGTAGTCTGTAATACGGAATGACTTCTATGTTATGGATTACGTATCGTTTCATTATCTTTTGTCTCTGTTCGTGTTTCTCTGCTTTGTTCTTCATGTTCTCACACAAATCACAGAACATATCCCTGTATTTCCGCTGCGCGACGAGGATCCCGGGACCTACAGAATGTTAACTTAGCATAGTTGCCGTGTTTAGGGCTCAAAACTTGACTTTCCAATTAAGAAAACTTTAATGTATCAAAAGTTGTGTTTGAAGTTCTAAATTCCAATCGAAGGTTCTTAGGTGTTTTTTAGAATGTTACTAGGATATTTGAAAGGAGGTTTGAATTCTGTATTAGGATTTGAATGTTTTAAGTCCATAACGTGTCACCAACGGTTCGCCGAGACAAACTATCTTCGAAATATCAATGTCACTTTTCAAACAACTTATTTGGATATATAGAGTTCATGGTCAAACATTAACAATACTTTGACCCTAAAGTCCTAAATATTTCCAAGGGCACGAGTAGGTAGTCTCACTTATCACGATTTGCTAAGACTTATTACATCATTTCACCGCTTTATCAGGTGAGTTCTTACAACCCTGTTTTACTCGTTTTTCCTTTGGGGTGAGATACATGCTCAAGTATTATATTTTTCACAAATCATATTTTTCATTCTTACATAGTTACATTAATTATATAAGTTTGTACTATTGAGTACAAAGTCCTCTCAGAGTCAATCGTTAATTTTTCCATAGCGAGGTGATCAAGAACAGTATTGTTGGGTTTAACAACCCCTACCGAGGTTAGTAGCGCTAACTTAGACTGGAGGTCGAACGGGCACATTAATGACCAAATCCATTCATATGCAAAGCACAAAGAGGTGAACCGCGTTGGTTGCAGCGAACTACGTTGCACGTTGTGAACTTAGACTATAACCGATGTCTCATTTTCATTTCACTTTCACACATACACTTAGTATTCTCACATAACTTATAATACTCACATAAGATAGAAACTGGGGGTTGGCCTGTTACAAGAACATGTCGTCCGCCAACCCGGGAAACGCACCATTACACCTAGCCTTGCCACACGAGGAAAATTAGATTCCACAACCACACACACCACTACAGCTCGTTGTCTCATATGACGAGGACGTTCAAGAGGAGCTAAACCAAGTCCAAGAATCGGAAGGAGCGAACTCCGACACTAACTCCGGGGAGACTGTACCGTATTCAGTCATTCACGGGAGGACACTAGTACGTGAGAAGGTGAGACCACATTCGTTTCTTCCTCGGTCATATCGTCCTTAGTTTTGTCACCCCTCTCGGTAAATGCCGCTTTCACCGGGTTTTGAATCATAGCTAGGAAGACTGAAATTGTTTATTCAAATGCCTTTGCCACTTGTTCGGATATCCTCTTTCCGATCTCCTTATTCAACACATTCACTTCATCGTTCCCATGAGGTTGCACGTTGTGAGAGATTAGAGCCATTGGTTGCAGCGAACTACGTTCCACGTTGTGAACTTAGACTATAACCAATGTCTCATTTGCATTTCACTTTCACACGTACACTTAGTATTCTCACATAACTTATAATACTCACGTAAGATAGAAATTGGTGGTTGGCCTGTTACAAGAACATGTCGTCCGCCAACCTGGGAAACACACCATTACACCTAGCCTTGCCACACGAGGAAAATTAGATTTCACAACCACCCACACCACTATAGCTCGTTGTCTCATATGACGAGGACGTTCAAGAGGAGCTAAACCAAGTCCAAGAATCGGAAGGAGCGAACTCCGACACTAACTCCGGGGAGACTGTACCGTATTCAGTCATTCACGGGAGGACACTAGTAGTGAGAAGGTGAGACCACATTCGTGTCTTCCTTGGTCATATCATCCTTAGTTTTGCCATCCCTCTCGGCAAATGCCGCTTTCACCGGGTTTTGAATCATAGCTTGGAAGACTGACATTGTTTGTTCCAATGCCTTTGCCACTTGTTCGGATATCCGCTTTCCGATCTCCTCATTCAACACATTCACTTCATCGTTCCCATGAGGTTGCACGTTGTGAGAGACTAGAGCCATTGGTTGCAGCGAACTACGTTGCACGTTGTGAACTTAGACTATAACCGATGTCTCATTTGTATTTCACTTTCACACGTACACTTAGTATTCTCACATAACTTATAATACTCACGTAAGATAGAAATTGGTGGTTGGCCTGTTACAAGAACATGTCATCCGCCAACCCGGGAAACGCACCATTACACCTAGCCTTGCCACACGAGGAAAATTAGATTCCACAACCACCCACACCACTGCAGCTCGTTGTCTCATATGACGAGGACGTTCAAGAGGAGCTAAACCAAGTCCAAGAATTGGAAGGAGCGAACTCCGACACTAACTCCGGGGAGACTATACCGTATTCAGTCATTCACGGGAGGACACTAGCAGTGAGAAGGTGAGACCACATTCGTGTCTTCCTCGGTCATATCATCCTTAGCTTTTTCTTCCCTCTCGACAAATGCCGCTTTCACCGGGTTTTGAATCATAGCTAGGAAGACTGACATTGTTTGTTCAAATGCCTTTGCCACTTGTTTGGATATCCGCTTTTCGATTTCCTCATTCAACACATTCTCTTCATCGTTCCCATGAGGAGAGTGTATGGATAGGTTCGATCCTGACCCACTATTAGCACCACCATCATCGTTTCTATCTCTATTTGAGTTTCCTTCATCAGCCATTCTTCTGCTGAGATATAATAAGGAGGGTATATAATTAAGTACATGTAACCAAGGTATGTACCTCATTATATCCCTCCTATCCACGTATAATACATGATCATGCATACTTTCATATATACATACATACACATATAACCACGTTCACTTACTCGTTGTCGGTGTTCGTCATCATATGGTTATCATGAAAGCACTCGTACATGTTGCATTACGAATCATACTGGACAAGCATGATTGATAATGTAATATGTCCAATTACATTCATCATCTCCATATAATAATCCCCTAACAACTTTTGACACAATTAGTTCGCTTAGGACACCAAATTAAATCCAAGAAGAGAAGTAATGTTTAACATAACTTATCCACAAGTTTTAAAACGACCCAACAAGTATATACACATCCCCCAGAAGGAATTTAAACAAAAGCACATTCACAATTTCCATGAGAATGCAATCCACTTGATGCGAGACCAAGATCACATCGGCGTTTATTCAGTTCCCTGTAATCGATTCACATTCTCATAAAACCATTTTTTTTTACAAATAGAACCAGAGCACCCCTAGGAGAATTGCTCAGTCTTATGAAACCATTTTCTAGTAGTTCTTCCAATTGTGTCATCATCTCCTTCATCTCAAGTGGTGCTAGTCAGTACGGTCCCTTCTCGACGGGCTGGGCACCTGACATTAAATCAACATGGAGCTCTATCTCCCGATCGGGTCGCACTCCGGGCAAGTCCTCTGCGAACACCATGGGTGCGTTGTTCAGTTCTTCACGTCTTTATCATTTTCAATCACGTACGCCAGATAGGCCTCGCATCTGTGCCTCATGTAACTTTCCTCTTTGATCATCGAAATGACGTTCGGCCTCGGGATATCTCAATCCCCATAAATCGTGACTTTGCTATCATCGGGAGCCTTGAGTTGTATAATATTCCATTTACAAACAATTTACGCCTTGTTTGCAGCTGTCCAATCCATTCCCAATACCAAATCAAACCCTCCCAACGCTTTGACAAATAATCTAGCGGGGAATCTATGGTCACCAATTTTTACCAGGAAATTGTCTAAAACTATTACCTCGTGGTTTTACCCACAATAGTTTCTACGCTAAAGGCCAGTTCTACTTTATCAATTGTGAAATTTATTTGATCACAAAACGTATAGGATATAAAAATCATACTAGCGCCGGAATCAAAGAGTACGGATGCAAAGGTATTGTTAAGGATAAACGTACCTGAGACCACGTCAGGGTTTCCCCTCGCCTCTTCTTGAGTCCTGGCATACGCCCTCGTTCGATTCATTAGCTTTTCCGCCTCTTTTATTTTCCTCGCAACCTTTGGCTTTCGACAATCCCGGCTCATGTGCCCCGTTCCCCCACAATTATAATACCCCTGGACGCCATGACAATCACGGGCGAAATGGCACGCCTTTCCACACTTAAAGCACATATTCGACCCCTATCAACATTCACTCTGATGCTCCTTCCCACATTTTCCACAAACAGTCTGCTTGCTCACTCTTTCCTTTTTATCATTCGGCCCGAACAACTTCCCACCCATGCGTTTACCTGGCAAGTTCATCTTCTTTTAAGGTTCTTTAATGACTGCATCATTCAACGCCAGATCATCATACACCATGCCACTTAGCTCCAACATTTAGATGAATGTCTGAGGGGTGTTCGCTTTCACAAATGTGCGAATGTTTTGGGTAGCCCTTGGATGTATCAAGCAATTCTTATTCTTCGGTGGTGATCAGATGCGACACCAGACATGCCAACTCATTGTAATTTGTGGTGTACTGTCGATGAGTCATATTCTGACCATTTAACCCCATAAAGTCCCTCTCCATTTTCTCAATCTCATTCCTTGGGCGTAAGTTTTTTATTACAAGTTTCTTCAGATCATTCCACATCATCGAATCAACGGCCCTGTCCCACTTGGCCTGCCTCACCCCTTCCCAACATTGGGTGCCTCCTCCCTCAGTGAGTTCGCATCAAGCTTAATAATTTCATCCGCTCAGCACTCGCTGAGACGGATGGCGGCATCCATTCAGATCACACAGTCACACATTGGCACTGCGTCCTTTTCACCAGTAAATATCGATGGGTCGCACGCCTTAAAGGACTTGTAGTCAGAGCCGTGGGTAGCCGGCACATCATTCAAAGTAATTACGGGTTCTTCGGCGCCTAGGTTAGTACCAGCTGACCCATTCGTTATTTTCATTGCTTCGGTCATCATAGTTAGTAGGTTGGGCTTCATTATCTTGAAAATTTCTCGAGCTAATGTCGTCTTCACTTCAGGCTCCAAACGGTATTGTTGTTCCATCACAGGGGTGTTCTCAGGCTCATGTGGGCTTACTACTGCACTGACATGTACACTTTCATCATTGTTCTGTGATGTGTGTTGGATGGTCTATAAAACCTAATGTAAAAACCTAACATAGACACTCTAGCTTTAAATTTATAAATCTAGACTCAACCTATTACTAGACCACACAACCGGCAAGTGTACCGATCAATGTAGTAAAGTCTAACGAAAGTCCGGACATCGAACCCCCGAGACACTAGTGACAACTCTACCTAGACTCCGACTCAACTAACGAAACTGAAATATATTACGTGATTTGTGTTGTGAATATAACTAATGAAACCTCTAACTATGGATAACCAAATATAAAGAAACAGACTTTAGGCGACAAATGGGGAAAGCACTACCTAGACCGTGCATCCTATGCGTGTACCTTAGAATTCTCCCGGATACTGAAAGTATGATGGATCCAGGCTCTTAGAATATGACACACTTAGACGACCTAATAGATCTCGGATCATTCTCCAGGTGTGACCAAAGAGGAAACCCTAAGGGACGTGTAAACTCACTAGTTAGTCAGATCACCTATCATCTATCTCCAATAACACTAAAGAACTCGCTAGATAGATTACCTATCAGTCTCACTAGCTCTATACACCTCTCAGTGTAAGGAGTAACTTGAATTCACTCGACAAGACACGGAATAACAATAACACTAGGAAACCCTCCTTTCAGAGTCGTTAACCTAAATACCCTAACACCAAATATTACCCGTCTACTTCTCACCTCTCATCTATTGAAACAGGCATAATACTTAACCCTAACAAATTCTCAATCAATGTTCCTATGGATACGACGTCAGTAAACCATAAACTAATCACGTGCACAAAGCTAGTGACCTAATACGCAACCATATATGAAAGACATTCACAAAGAAGCATATGGAACATTCAATAGATCATAAATCAAGATTAAATACGCATACACATCTAATCAAACGAAATAAGTTCTTTACTATAACGATAATCCATCAACAAATATCCGAAATCCGACAGAAAACCAATTAACAAAACATGATCGTCACAATCTAGGTAGTTCAAGTTAATTATCCTACTACCATCATCAAAACAGTAAAACAAGTCTCAAAGTTCATAATGATAAAAGATAAACAAGTCAAGAGGTAGAAGATGAAGAACATTATCCGAATGTGTTTTATCCGATCAATCCACAATTCCAATGCTTAAATTCTTGACTACTTAGTGATTCTCCCACTTGAAATCGCCCTAAAGGCTCCAACTTTACGCCTGTAATCGCTTTTTCAACCCTAGGACTGACCCTAACCTTTTAAACCTTGAAAATAGGCAAAAATACCCATAATTGGGTGTTCTCGCATACCGCGAGGCTCAGGGATTAATTCCCTCGCGTACCGCGAGAGATACAAACTTTTCTGGTCTGCTAATTCTTGGCGTGTTGTGAAGATTTGGCCTCCCACGTTCGCGTGGCGCGAGAAACAAGGGTCACATAATGTTTTTATGTATTCTTCTCGTTTTAGCTACCCCAAATCGATATAAAATGGGCCACGTTACTCATTTTCTAGCCTGAGATATGCCTCTTTAAAGTTTTGACTCTTTCCCGACGTTTTCCGTTTCTCTTCCCGGTTTTCGTTTCTCATCAATTAACAATTCACAGTTCAAAATAGTCACCTTTTAAAAAGCAACAATCAGTATTTCTGTCCGATTAAACCCAAGCACCAACTATCTAGCCCCCGTGATGTGTTCTAGATCCATTTTATACAACAATCAATCTATCTATGTGACTCACAATTAGAAGCTACAGCTCTACCTAATCCCGTTTCACGGTCATGTCTAGGCACGGGTTAAATCATATAGATTTCCCACCATGTTAAACTAAGATTTACATGTTTTTAAAAATTATGGATTATTGAATAAATGGAATGAGTATTATTAAATATATGAATCAACCTCACCTAGAGGTGCGTCTCCCAAGTCACCATCTCGGAAGGTAGCACATAGGCAGCAGTCTATCAATTAAGCACATAAGAATCAACTTAGAGGCATATGCACAGAGTCATTATCCTCATGGGAACACACATAAGTCAAAACTTATTTATCTAAACCCCCATCACTCAAATCCTAACACATGTGTGTATCCACCAAGTCGCCATCCCGGAGGGTAACTTGTAGGTCAAGACTCGAGCTTTCAGTTTATTAATTACACTCATTATTAGATGGGATTATGGATGCAGGTGCCACCGAACTCGGAATTATTCTCATAAAAAATGAAATGGTGTGCCATGAAATTTTAAAAAACCTCTAAATTTTAGCTTAAGTGCGAAAACTATGGCTCCCAACTCTAGGTCATGAGTGGTGTAGTTTTTCTCGTGAATCTTTATATGTGATCCCCTTTTCTCGTTGCATCAACACACAACCCAAACCCTGAATGGATGCATCACAATACACCACAAAATCATTTGTTACCTTTGGAAGAGCTAGAATAGGTGCACTGCAATGTTTCTGCTTAAGGAGTTGAAATGCTGACTCCTGGTTATCGCCCAAGTTATAGGATTTACCCTTCTGAGTTAAGGCAGTGAGAGGTTGTGCAATCTTAGAAAATCCTTCGATGAATCGACGATAATAATCAGCCAATCCCAGAAATTGTCGCACCTCAGTCGGAGTCGTCGGTGCTGCCCAATTCTTGATGGCTTCAGTATTTGATGGATCGACATGTATTCCCTTCTCGTTAACCACATGTCCTAAAAATTGAACTTCCCGGATCCAAAATTCACACTTAGAAAACTTAGCATACAGCTACTCCTTCTTAAGTAATTCCAGAATTAAGCATAGATGTTCCTCATGTTCCTCCTTGTTCTTGGAATAAATGAGAATGTCGTCGATGAAAACAATGACAAATTAATCAAGGTATGGCTTACACACACGGTTCTTGAGCTCCATGAATATCACGGGTGCGTTGGTTAATCCGAAGGGCATGACCATAAACTCATTGTGGCCGTACCTTGTCCTGAAAGCAGTCTTAGAGATATCTTCATCTCGGACTCTAAATTGATGGTAACTGTAACATTCCAGATTTTCTGACCCTATTTTAATTTATTTAAACTAATAAGATAACAACACGACATTAAATCATACACTTGTTCAAACCTACGCCTCATTAATTGTTAGCCGATCGTATTCAATTCAAAGGTTTAGAACTCATAATCACGTGGTAACACCTTCTACAGTTAACTCAATTGGTAATTCTGTTAGGTGTTTTGTTAAATCTTAACCGAGCTAATTTTGTCAAAACTGAAGTTGCAAGGGCTGATTTTGTAAAATATTCCAGAAACCCTAGTAGGCACGGTCGCGCCAAGTGCTTTGGCACGGTCGCACGCCTTGCCTTGGAACGGTCGCGCCTGGTGCCTTGGCACAGTCGCGCCATATATGGGCACGGTCGCGCCTCGCTGCAGTTAAAAAGTAAAAAACAGTCTCAAACACCAAATCGTCTGATTTTGTAACGGATGTTCACTTCATTACCATTAACAAGAATATTAAGACTACCAATTACAGAAATTAAATCAATATCATTCGATTAAACCTCAAAACTGTCAAAACATCCTCGAAACCACATATTCTCCATTTCAATTCAGAATCCTCTCAATCAAGCACTCCATACGCATCACTCGATCCTCTCTGAAGTTCCTGGAGTCGTCGATACAGCCGGAATCGCAGCAGAAGACGCCGGAGGCCAAACTCGTCGTCGCCGGAACACATCCCTATCGTACACTATCAATTCATCGTCCTTCCGGGGTAATTGAAACCTCATACTCCCTCGTTTTAGCTTATAGATCAAAAGCCCTAACCTAATTTGGGCTTACAACATCCAATTTAACACGGACCCGAATCTAGGGTTCATTCTAAAATGTTTTTAATCGAATCCTACTATGGACATGTTTTAAATATAATTAAACTATACCAATAGACTCGTAATCACCTAATGGATGAAAGCCCTAAGATTTACAGTATTGATATCATAAGAATTAGACAATTCGTCTCTGTTTTGGATCAGACACAGTCGCGCTAGTCTTCTAGCGCGGTCGTGCTTCATGAGACACGGTCGCGCCAAATACCAGCGTGGTCGTGCCTCACACACTCAGACACAGTCATGCCCTTGGCTAGACTTGGTCATGCCTCAAAACCCTAGACACGGTAGTGCCTAGTCCAAGACACGGTCGTGCCTAGTGAACAGCTCAATTATGCATTCTGTTTGATCAAGACGGTCGCGTCCTTGACTAGCACGGTCGTGCCCGTGGTCCTAGCACGATGGTGCCTTGTCCCAGGCACGGTCGTGTGTGAGCGAAAAATCTTGACAAAATACCAAAAATTTATATTTCTAAAACCAATAAACATTTCAAATAAGAATAATTAATTTATATAAAGATTTATATTTAAACATAAATAATTATTTATTTATACCTAATTACATTTAATACTTACATTATTTTCATAAACAATAATTATTTAAATTACTTATTTAGTTAATCAATTTCAAACCTTAAATCAAAATGTTTCAAAAAAAAACAATTGTTTCGAACTTTATATTTTATTCAATACAGTACAAATCAATGACATGTTACACGCATCCAATTCAACTTAGACTTAGACATAGACATTTGTACACACTATTAATTCAATACATAGTACGCTCTAGGTTAACGTTGTTCATTACAAGGAACTCATTTCTAGCTAGTATTTCGTGTTAGCTACGCCTTCAAACCAAGTGAGTATACATAGCCCCTTTTACTCTTTTACGTTTTTGGGGTGAAACATGAACACTATTCAAATTACATGTTTACATTTACACAAACAACATAAGTACAAATCCTATTTACATTCATGTGTGCAATTTGAGCTTTATGCCCGAGTGCTAGGTGTGCTAACCTTTGTATGCGATTATGTGCAATCATTAACTATTCAAGCCGACGGTTTTCAATGATAGATCTATTGAGTCTCACAAACCCACCCAGATTGGGGTGATTGATACCGACAACACAATTTTGCATGCTAGTTACAAAGGTTTGATTGTACTTGGTTACACAATAGCTGCTCCCCATAAATGCCTTATTTATCATGATATGTAAGGATTTGTTTATTTACAAACTATATACTATCTATATACAAACCTGTGTATGCTCACCAACTTTTTAGTTGACCTTATTTTATTCATGTTTCAGGTGCTATCATATGAGTTTGATCAAGACATGTTACACATAGGCTTTGGACTTGGTTAATTTTAATTCGAAAACAAATTGTATTTCATTATGTACTTTGGAATTGATTCATGTTTGTTTGAATGGAAATGGATTTAACATATTACAATTTAGTCAACCTTGAGCTCATGAACAGTCTACATGTCCCGCCCCGATGATTTCGCCATCGGTTGGGGTGTGACAGATTGGTATCAGAGCCTTGGTTATAGGGAACTAGGTTATTAGACACCCTTGACCTAGACTATAACTTTAGGACACCCATACAATGTCATGCTACTACATGTTACATTATTAGTTCTTGTGTAAATATTTTTACATGCTATCATAAATATTTACACTACGTGATACAATACATAATGACTTATGTGTCACACTACTTGATAACTTTTGTGCTTACACTCATTACTATTTACATGCTATATGATTATTTTTTTATGTGAATATTCTTACATGTTATACTATATAACTACATCATATGATACAATACTTAATAATCTATGTGTCACATTATCTTCCAACTTTTTGCTCCTATTCATTGCTACCTATTTAATTTATTAAAAGTATTATCCAAAGTTTCCACACACACTCATACACACTTAGTTATTCATGCACCCCTAAACTCACATACATAATACCACACCTCTTGTGAACAACAAAATTTTAAACTATTGGGCCTAATGTCCATCAATAATAAACTACGAAGCCCATCTATCCTTCAAGAAGCAAAAGCCCACTGAAATGCATAAACCTTACTTTCGGGCCACAAGGCCCAGTTCACAACAATTCTCATCATGACCATGAGCCCAACAATAGTATTACTAATACATGATGGCTGGAAGAGTGTGTAGGCCCATGAGGAATTCTGGCTAAGGAAAGATAGGGTACTTAAGTGTGTCCTAGTGACCCACCCCTCTTTCCTGGGAATTTTCCTCAGGGATACACTACCTATAGGTCAAGTGTACTTCTAAAATACTATTGTGAAGACTCGGTGTTATGACTAGTCAAACTCTAAACCTATGAGAACTCCTATGTTTGACACTCAGTATTCATTTATCGCTTACAACCTTTCCATTGTTTTCCTGCTAAGCATGGACTCCTACTCTCCTACCTCCCTGGTATGCCATCCCGAAGAAGAGTCTGATTGGGAAGAAGACACCGGATCACCCGTACATCGATAACCAACACCCACAGCTGCTAGACCAAGGTTTGATGTAAGGGTAGATTGGATTAGGAACACCGACCCAAGACTTTTAACATCTGGATCAGCCACGCCCAGAAACCCGTATCAGACACCCCATCCCCACAATCAACTACCACTCCCACTAAGAGACCCACATCTAATGCCCGACCCGTATTACTCTAATCCTTGAGTAGAGCATATCATGGCACTCACTAGTACTATCGAATCTCCAATCAATGACACGCACCAATATGTAAGGACCTCAGAGTTTGAGAGGCAAAGAATGGAGCAAGGGTTAATGAACGACTTGCAAGGACAATGAATGAATAGCCTAGCAAACCAATCAGGGTACCAAAAGTAATTAATCTCCATCCTCGAAGCGGTGCTCGCCTTGGGAATTATTCTCCTTCTAGTGGAAAGCTACAGGAGGCGTTAACAGGATTATTTTTCTTATTTATTTCAGTTTGAGAACCATTTCCATAAAACTTTCCACCTGATAAGGAAAGTTAATACAACCGATTTTATAAAAATATATATATATATATATATATTATTTCGAATTGATAAATAATTATGTTTTCCTCGTTTAAGTAAATATTTCTAAACCCTAGCTAAATTAGTATACGACTACTTGTTTAGCCAATAATTCCGCTTAGAAATATCCTTTTATTAATAGCTGAAAATTTAAATTAAAAGATTTTTCCATAAATTGTCTATTTATTTAAATTACGTGAATCAATGGATTCACTACTTTATATATCTACAACAAGGAACAATTTACCACTTCCTATTTTCAAGCAAAGATCAGTATTTGTAAACACATTTCCCCGAACGTTTTCCAAAACCTCCTCGCTACCTTTCGTTTGTCACTTCAAGAGACGATCCATATCGCATAGACTTTAACATTCCCCATCATCTCAATGAGATTTAAGAGCTACAACCTAACTACCACATTATACAGGAACGTCAAACAACACGCTTGTCCGCAACACTCGACCACATGCAAAACCCGTTAGTATACATCACACACGAAGTCCAACAACTTACGTATACACGTTCACAATATACCCAACGCAACCACATGGTACATGAAACTCAATTATTCTCAATATACCCAATGCTACACAAATTACATAATACAAGAAACTAGTTTTCCTATAAATCACAATTTACTGGATTGATCACATAACACACGAAACATGTTCATTTACAATACACATGCTACCGGATTGAGCACATAATACACGAAACTTAGTTGTTTGCGATATACGTGATACATAACAATTGTTTGATTGATACATAATTCTAGAATGACCACATTAAACATGAAACTCATTTAGTTACAAAGTACATCATACTAAACTGTACACATTATGCAGTACACATGATGCTATGATTGTTTACATACACGTGAAAGCATATTGATTTACAAAATACATGATGTTAAGTCGTCAACGCCATACATGAAATTCATTTCCTATAATACATGTGATACTATGTTATTTACATTACACGCGAGAGCTCATTGATTTACAAAATACATAATGCTAGCTGTTCATGCTACACAAGAGACTTGTGTGTTTACTTTATACATGAAACGAAATTGCTTACAATTATTACAATTGGTTGATTACATTATATAGAAGACGTGGTCATGCACTTTGTTCACCAAAGTTGAAGACCATAATACATGGAAACGACTCGGGGTTTGACGTATTCTTGTTCAAACACGAGCAAACTAAGAAACTTTAAGTTGTTCTACTTTACTACTCTTTAGTTGTGAACTTACCTGCTTAAGGACATAGTTACTTGTTAGCGACTTTTATGTGAAAACAATGGACATGGACGGAGTGAAATTGTGCCCCTTGACCCGCACACAACAAGATGACCTATACGGACCATACGATGATTTGAGTAATTACGAGGGCACACGGAATTATGAAAATCAGCGTATGGAAAGCATAGTGAAACTTTATCGTGTGTGGTGACCTAAAAGTTATCATGATAAGTAACAACGAAACTAATGTGATATGATAAGGGCATGGTGGATATGTGATAGCGGTGTCAAGGTCAATCAAAAACATTTATAAAAACTACTACTTATCTACCTTAGACTGTAGACAGGGAAGTAGGGTTGTCGAATCCACAGGGAATCAGTGGAAAGTTCAATTGTTTAGATTAATAGATCAGAATAAAAACACAGATCAAATAAAGATGTAACCTCCTTCAAATTTCAGGTTCTAGGTTTCACATAAAATTCAGTTGTTCAATTGGACACCACATAGACATAGTGTTGGAAAATTAGTTGAAACAGTAATTGAAGACAGATTCTTTGTCAGAAAACCTATACAACTAGTGTCGTCACAAACCAGTATAATTCAATCACCCAATTTATGAATGCCAAGTTACCCCCTTTAGTCACCCAACCCTGCTACTAGGTTTTGTCATCAACCGAACAAGATCGTAAAGCAAGCAAACTCAAAGCATAATCATAAACTGTTTAAATCAACTAATACATCAATCTCTCAAGTTATTGTCAGAAACTAACAAGATCCAAACATGAATAAACTGAATCAAATACAAAAACCTATACGAACCGTCCGTCTGGAGGAAGCCACAAGTGAATCACCCGCTCATGGGGAGGGAGATCATCTTCAATCTTCAAGTGGATGTGTGAATCCTATCAAAATCGCCCAAAGAGTGTGGTGTAAAAGATAGATCTCAATTTGGGGAAGAAACCCCCACTTAAACTCTCAAAATCGGCAGTTTCCCGAGAATCCGCGTCAAAAAGACGTAACCAGCGTAAGCTTACGCTGTGGAGCTGAAGCCTGCTGTGAAGAAAAAGTTTAGGCGTAGGCCTACGCTGGGCTTACGCTGTGGAGTAGGCCTACGCTGGGCCTACGCTGTGGAGTAGGCCTACGCTGGGCCTACACTGCGGAGTAGGCTTACGATGGGCTTACGCTGTGGAGTAGGCCTACGCTGGTGGAGTAGGCTTACGCCAGGTGGAGTAGGCTTACGCCAGGTGGAGTAGGCTTACGCCAGGTGGAGTAGGCTTACGCCAGGTCCTGAGTTTCTGCCCCGTTTTCTCCGTGTCTCTTCCGACTCTTGCATCTCTCACCTAATATCTTCCAAAATCATACTTTAAGCTTTCAACACCTGCACATGCATAGCTACACAAAAGTTTTGTATTCCACATATCAAATTGCATAAATATAACATATTACACCTTTTAATACATGAAACTTTGGCCACTTATCATATCCCCACACTTACTCTTTTGCGTCCCGAAAAAGAATTATGCAATGGAATCATAATTGAAACCTGCTCTCATGATCTCATACAATTAAAACATAATCACGCATTGACTGTAACAATTGGTATTTCTATCCGACTAAACCCAACCACCGATCTATTGAGCCCCCGATTCTGTGATCTATTATCCTATTTATTACCAAGAAACAGTTTCTCTGCTGGTCTCACATTCAGGAAGCTACAACTTAGTCTAATCCCATCTCAAAGTCATGATTAGGCACGGGTTAAACCTTATAGATTTCCCACCACTATAAACACTAATTTACGAGTTTTTGAAAATTATGGGATTATGGATCGATGGATGCATGTTTTTTTTGAGCTTTTATTATTATTTTATGAATAAACCTAACCCAGTGGTGTTTCAATCACGCTGGAACACGATATATGACACGTAGGCTGCAGTTCTTAAGCCATGAAGTACATAAGCTTCGGAGCATGGGTGTATCCTTTAAGTCACCATCCCGAAGGGAAACACGTACTCCTAACTTAGTCATCCAATATTGATTACTTAAGTCCCGCCCATGGGTGTATCCTTCAAGTCACCGTCCCGTAGGGAAACACGTAGGCTGAACTCAAGCTCTCAAATTTGTTTAATTAAGCTCATGCAAGATGGATTATGGATTGCGGGCGCCACCAATTTTCGGATTTATTTTCATAAAAAGAAAGTGGTGTGCCAAGTAATTTTAAAAACTTATAAATTTTTGCTTATAGTGGTACCTATCACCCTATGATGACAGTTTCAACCCTTCCGAAGCCCCTAAAATAAGAACCCACAAGACATCCTGAATTAATTGTCAATTAACCCTAGATACAATATCCGGATATTTAAGCTCTTTAGGTCGGTTGGGCCTACCAAAACATTACAAATCAAACGCGTTTTCTATTTATTATTTAATGTATTCACACAAGCAAAGATTCCAATTATATCTATCATTTTCCATTTAGTTACAAAAACTCTGATCCAAGGACATTTTTGAAAAGTTTTAAATTTTTATGGATTTTTCAATTTTTATATACAAACTCAGTCTCCCATCCCCACACTTAAACTCTACATTGCCCTCAATGTAGGATGAGAGACGATGAAAATAAATAAAGAAAACAAAGAAATAATTTCCTAACTCACTTTCGTAGGAATCACGGATGCATTTAGCGTATGCATCAAGCCTTTTAAACCCCTCGGTAGCCCGAGTGGACGAGTTGAATCTCGTGAGGGTTTCTATTGAACACACCCGCAAAGTTCATTTAACTAGACATGAATGTAAAACATACCTTAGGCTACCTCCTAAGAGTGCTAAGTTTAACGTCCTCAGCCCGACGCAGTGTACCTTACTTAGGTCATGGTGGTCGGGTGGGATGCTTGCAGTCCTCCTTCCCCACACTTAAATTCCTCTCATCATCTAATTTTCTCCAAGCCTTCATAAACAGATAAAAGAGTTCTTGATCTACATCATGAACTCGCGGTTTATTCCCTTTCCGCTTTCTCTTTCTGACCCTTTTCTTCCCATTGTCTGGAGTCTCACCATTCTTCATCTCAGCTGACCTGTCAAACACAACACAAGCATTCTCGACTGTGTGATTCACCTTTTCAGGTGATCCACCTTTGTTAGCTTTCGGGGTTGGCAAGTTTGAAAATATTTTAAGACTCATTTTCTGAGCCCCAAACCTCATCCTTACCGTTCCCTCAGCACAGTTAATATTTGCCTGCCCAGTGGCCAAGAACGGTCTACCCAAAATAATAGTTGGCTCTGTGTTCTTAACACAATCCAACACCAAGAAATCCACTGGGTAATAAAACTCTCCTACCTTCACAATCACATCCTTTACAATCCCCCGAGGATGTGCGGGAGTCTGATCAGCCAACACCACGGTGGTGTTAACTCTCTGTAATGGACCAAAATCGTGCTGATCATACAGACTCCCTGGAATTATACTCACAGATGCTCCAAGATCCAGCAATGCTCTATCCAGTTTAATTTCACCTATAAGAATTGAAATAATAGGTGCCCCTGGATCATGGAGTTTCGGGGGAAGGGTACCCGTAAGCACGGCATTCACACTGACACTCAATTTTACCTGCTCGGGACATTTGTGCCGTCGTTTTCGGGTACTCAAACCTTTTAGACATTCAACATTATCAGGATCTTGTTTAAGCGTATTTAAAAATAATGAGTTAATTTTACGCTTCTCAAACTTTTCCCATCGTTCATCCTGTGTTGGATCTTTTTCTTTTAAAAACGGTTTGATTAAAGCATCTGGAAACGGGATTTTTACAGGTTTATTCACATTTTCATTTTTCAAATTATTCTGTGAAATAAAATCCTGATTAGGGTTGGACTCAGATTCACTATGCTCCACCACTCTTTCTACAACCGGTGGTGGAGTCTGTTCACGAGCAGGATATTCAAATGAAGAATGGAAACTTACATCATTGAGGTGTGCACTGGTTGTGGTTTCAGAACAGGAGGACTGATGTGAACAGCGAGGCTTACCTACTTCCTTGATGAGTGACCCGACAATCCCAGATAGGTTGGCAACTAGATCTACCAAAGCTTGATGAGCTTTATCCTGGCTCTCCTGTTGCTGCACCACTGCTTGTATCATCTTGGCCATCTCCTTCATATCTGACCGGATGACATCCAGTTCAGATTGATAGTTGTCTTGTTCAGGTGGCCTGCTTGGGTGGTAGTCTTGGTTGTAATCGTCCTGATAGTTTGGGTACTCAGGACCACCACCATATTGATTGTATCTTGGGCAATCTTGTGCCCAGTGGCCAGTGATGCCACAGTTGTTGCATGGTTCATAGTAGTCTTGGTCACCATAATAATTACTGTCCATGTCAACCTGCACACGTAGCACAACCGAGTAGTTCTGATCGAAGAAATAAACAAAATAAACAAAAAATTAAAAACAGAAGTAAAGAAAATCTTTTTGGGTGTTTGATAAGAATTAAAATCAACTAAAGACAATAAACTAAAGCAATAGAACTAAGCGCACCGATTCCCCGGCAACGGCGCCATTTTGATCGCGGTGTCAAGGTCAATCAAAAACATTTATAAAAACTACTACTTATCTACCTTAGACTGTAGACAGGGAAGTAGGGTTGTCGAATCCACAGGGAATCAGTGGAAAGTTCAATTGTTTAGATTAATAGATCAGAATAAAAACACAGATCAAATAAAGATGTAACCTCCTCCAAATTTCAGGTTCTAGGTTTCACATAAAATTCAGTTGTTCAATTGGACACCATATAGACATAGTGTTGGAAAATTAGTTGAAACAGTAATTGAAGACAGATTTTTTGTCAGAAAACCTATACAACTAGTTTCGTCACAAACCAGTATAATTCAATCATCCAATTTATGAATGCCAAGTTACCCCCTTTAGTCACCCAACCCTGCTACTAGGTTTTGTCATCAACCGAACAAGATCGTAAAGCAAGCAAACTCAAAGCATAATCATAAACTGTTTAAATCAACTAATACATCAATCTCTCAAGTTATTGTCAGAAACTAACAAGATCCAAACATGAATAAACTGAATCAAATACAAAAACCTATACGAACCGTCCGTCTGGAGGAAGCCACAAGTGAATCACCCGCTCATGGTGAGGGAGATCATCTTCAATCTTCAAGTGGATGTGTGAATCCTCTCAAAATCGCCCAAAGAGTGTAGTGTAAAAGATAGATCTCAATTTGGGGAAGAAACCCCCACTTAAACTCTCAAAATCGGCAGTTTCCCGAGAATCCGCGTCAAAAAGACGTAACCAGCGTAAGCTTACGCTGGTAGGGCGTAGGCTTACGCTGTGGAGCTGAAGCCTGCTGTGAAGAAAAAGTTTAGGCGTAGGCCTACGCTGGGCTTACGCTGTGGAGTAGGCCTACGCTGGGCCTACGCTGTGGAGTAGGCTTACGCTGGGCTTACGCTGTGGAGTAGGCCTACGCTGGGCCTACGCTGTGGAGTAGGCTTACGCTGGGCTTACGCTGTGGAGTAGGCCTACGCTGGGCTTACGCTGGTGGAGTAGGCTTACGCCAGGTGGAGTAGGCTTACACCAGGTCCTGAGTTTCTGCCCCGTTTTCTCCGTGTCTCTTCCGACTCTTGCATCTCTCACCTAATATCTTCCAAAATCATACTTTAAGCTTTCAACACCTGCACATGCATAGCTACACAAAACTTTTGTATTCCACATATCAAATTGCATAAATATAACATATTACACCTTTTAATACATGAAACTTTGGCCACTTATCAATATGCCGATGGTACTTCCTATATCTAAGTGTCCTATAATATTATCAGAAGTAGCGTTGTTCGTGTCACGTGAAGTTTTGACCTAGACCAATGTTTATGAAATCTTTTACCCGGTGACAATTTTAAAGTATATTATACTACATCTTACACAAACCCTAATTATAAAGATTCCATCAAATTCAATCCAAATAATACATCTCACATTTAGAATTCAGACAATCTCCTCCTTAAATTCATTTCAAAACAAAATTCATTATCACCCTTCATATTCGACTTTGAGTATCAGACCTAAGTCATGCCAACGGTTACACTCCCCAGAATCCAACAATCAAAACTCACCGAGAACCCAAAACTCCCACCTTTTTCCTTGATTAAAGTAGCCTCCATTAGTTAAATTTCGGGACGAAATTCCCTTAACATGGGGAGACTGTAACATTCCTGATTTTCCGACCCTATTTTAATTTATTTAAACTAATAAGATAACAACAAGACATTAAATCATACACTTGTTCAAACCTACGCCTCATTAATTGTTAGCCGATCGTATTCAATTCAAAGGTTTAGAACTCATAATCACGTGGTAACACCTTCTAGAGTTAACTCAGTTGGTAATTCCGTTAGGAGTTTTGTTAAATCTTAACCGAGTTAATTTTGTCAAAACTGAAGTTGCAAGGGCTGATTTTGTAAAATAATCCAGAAACCCTAATAGGCACGGTCGCGCCTCATTCTGGCACGGTCGCGCCAAGTGCTTTGGCACGGTCGCGCGCCATGCCTTGGGACGGTCGCGCCCGGTGCCTTGGCATGGTCGCGCCATATATGGGCACGGTCGCGCCTCGCTTCAGTTAAAACGTAAAAACAGTTTCAAACACCAAATCGTCTGATTTCGTAACGGATGTTCACTTCATTACCACTAACAAGAATATTAAGACTACCAATTACAGAAAATAAATCAATATCATTCGATTAAACCTCAAAACTGTCAAAACATCCTCGAAACCACAAATTCTCCATTTCAATTCAGAATCCTCTCAATCAAGCACTCCATACGCATCACTCGATCCTCTCTGAAGTTCCTGGACTCGTCGATACAGCCGGAATCGCAGCAGAAGATGTCGGAGGCCAAACCCGTCGTCGCCGGAACACATCCCTATCGTACACTATCAATTCATCGTCCTTCCGGGTAATTGAAACCTCATACTCCCTCGTTTTAGCTTATAGATCAAAAGCCCTAACCTAATTTTGGCTTACAACATCCAATTTAACACGGACCCGAATCTAGGGTTCATTCTAAAATGTTTTTAATCGAATCCTACTATGGACATGTTTTCAATACAATTAAACTATACTAATAGACTTGTAATCACCTAATGGATGAAAGCCCTAAGATTTCAAGTATTGATATCATAAGATTTCAAGTACTAATAGACCCGAATCTAAGATCAGACACGGTCGCGCTAGTCTTCTAGCGCGATCGTGCTTCATGAGACACGGTCGTGCCAAATACCTGCGCAGTCGTGCCTCACACACTCAGACCCAGTCATGCCCTTAGATAGACTTGGTCATGCCTCAAAACCCTAGACACGGTCGTGCCTAGTCCAAGACACGGTCGTGCCTAGTCCAAGACACGGTCGTGCCGAGTGAACAGCCCAATTATGCATTCTGTTTGATCAACACGGTCGCGTCCCTGACTAGCATGGTCGCGCCCGTGGTCCTAGCACGATCGTGCCTTGTCCCAGGCACGGTCGGGTGTGAGCGAAAAATCTTGACAAAATACCAAAAATTTATATTTCTAAAACCAATAAACATTTCAAATAAATTTTTAAATAAGAATAATTAATTTATATAAAGATTTATATTTAAAAATAAATAATTATTTATTTATACCTAATTACATTTAATACTTACATTATTTTCATAAACAATAATTATTTAAATTACTTATTTAGTTAATCAATTTCAAACCTTAAATCAAAATGTTCCAAAAAACAATTGTTTCGAACTTTATATTTTATTCAATACTTTTAAGTACAAATCAATGACATGTTACACGCATCCAATTCAACTTAGACTTATACATAGACATTTGTACACACTATTAATTCAATACATATTACGCTCTAGGTTAACGTTGTTAATTATAAGGAACTCATTTCTAGCTAGTATTTCGTGTTAGCTACGCCTTCAATCTATATACAAACCTGTGTTATACTCACCAACTTTTTAGTTGACCTTATTTTATTCATGTTTCAGGTGCTTTCATATGAGTTTGATCAAGACATGCTACACATAGGCTTTGGACCTAGTTAATCTTAATTCAAAAACAAATTGTATTTCATTATGTACTTGGAACTTGATTCATGTTTGTTTGAATGGAAATGGATTTAACATATTACAATTTAGTCAACCTTGAGCTCATGAACAGTCTACATGTCCCGCCCCGATGATTCCGCCGTCGGTTGGGGTGTGACAGTAACCGGACCTAAGATCTATCTTGGAATAGAAACTTGATCCTTGGAGTTGATCGAAGAGGTTATCTATACGAGGCAGAGGATAACGATTCTTGATTGTTACTTTATTCAGTTCACGATAGTCGATACACATATGGAAATTCCCGTCCTTGTTCTTGACAAACAGAACTGGAGCTCCCCCATGGCGATGAGCTAGGTCAGATGAAACCTTTATCCAACAATTCTTGTAGCTGAGCAGATAGCTCTTGCAATTCACTAGGTGCTAATATGTAAGGTGCCCGAGCGATCGGTGCCTCTCCGGGTGCTAGATCGATTTGGAATTCAACTTGACGGTGTGGTGGCAGACCAGGCAAACCCTCGGGAAATACTTCTAGAAAATCACGAAAGATGGGAATATAATCAATTTTCTTCTCTTCCGATGGCTGCTCAGCAACGAGAGCCAGAATAGCAGTATGCCATTTTCGAAGACATTTTTGTGTTTTCATGAAGGATATGATTCCCATGACTGCACCATCCTTTTCGCCCCGAACGGAAAGAGTTTCTCCACTCGGTAGAAGAATGCAAACGATTTTCTCAATACAGATGATTTTGGCTTGGTTTTTAGATAACCGATCCATGCCGACAATTACATCGAAACTACCAAGGGTGACCGGCATAAGGTCGATATCAAGTTTATGACCAGCCAACTCAAGCTCACAACCCTTAAGAATGTGGATTGCTTCAATTATTTGGCCATCGGCTAATTCTATTATGTACTTAGCTTCTAACATATTTGGAGTTCCTTTTATCATAGATATAAAACTCCTATCAGCACCAGTGTCAAAAAGAACATAAGCAAAGTAATTGTTTAAGATGAACTTACCGGTGACTACATTATGATCATATCGAGTTTCTCCAGATCCTAGCACGAAGGCTTGTCCCTTCGCACCATTCCCTCCATTGTTGCCGCTGTTGCCACCATTATTGTTTCCTTGATTATTGTTGTTACCGTTGTTGCCCTGATTATTGTCGTTACCGTTACCATTCCCATTACCATTTTCACCCCTCTTCGACTGAGGACAATCCCTTTGAATATGTCCCTCCTTGCCGCACTGAAAACATCCTCTTGTGAAGCCTTGTGGTCGAAATGGTTGCTTGTTTTGAAGATCAACCCTATAATCTTTTGCAGCTTGACCCATCTTGCCACACCGTTGACAACGGTTACAAGCACCGACATGGTGGAAGTTACACTTGTTTCACTTGGGGGCTCTTCCCGCATAACCGCCCTGACCTTGACCTGAAGAGGTCGTTTGATCGGAGTACTTAGCAGGCACAAACTTACGCTGCTGCTGCTGCTGCAGTTGATTAAACTGGGATCCCTTGGAGTGGGAATTGGAGTTATGATCAAACTTGCGCGTATGATTGTCGGTAGATTTAGAGACCGGACCCCTCGGGGGTAGAGTTTCTTGAGTCACCGCCTGATCGGTTAACTTGTGGGAGAGTCTGATAGTCTGCTGGATGTTAGCAGGGTTGGATGAGGTAACCATACTCTGAATCTGAGGCACTAAACCTCCAATGTATAGCTCGATTCTCTTGTAATCAGGAGTCACCATGTGTGGGCACATGGTAGCAAGCTCATGGGAGAGAGTGGTATATATCTCAATTTCAGAACCTTCCATTTTCAGGTTCAGAATTCTCCTTCCAACTTCTGAATATCATCCCGTGATAGTACTCCTCCTTCATCATCGTCTTAAACTCCTCCCACGGAAGTGCATTGGCCATAGCTTGACCCAACATTTGGACCTGGGCGTTCCACCACGTAAGATCCGGGCCCTCCAAATTACCAGAAGCAAACTTAACCTGATTGGCCCAGGGACAGTTGCACATGGAAAATACCGGCTCTACTTTCTCGAACCAACGGAGTAGTCCGACAGCTCCTTCAGCTCCACTAAAGGTGTGGGGCTTACAGTCCATAAATATCTTGAATGTGCATGCTAGCTGCTGATTCTGCTGACTTGGATATAGAAACATAATATAGGATCGGAATTATAAAGCTTGGGAAAGGCGCTTTGCGAGATGATTAACCTCACTAGTCAAATGGTTTTAGCATTTACCTGTAGCATTCTGTGCTGCTAGAGCCTCAGCTACACTATCATTGATTAGTGCCGTCAACTCAGTTGTTGTTATGTTAATTGTACCTCGGCCACCAGCACGACCTCCACGTCCTCTTCCCGACATGATTCTTCACATTCACAAATACAAAATAATGAAAATATATCATATTTCAAACGTTATATGTACAAGTAAGTAAATGACAACACAACAACTAATATTTCAAAATTAAATAAATCGTAAAGCTACAAAATAAATAATTCAAAACATCAAACTTCTCATGCTTTTATTGAATGGGAACAACCTTACTTATCTAGGTTTAAAATAGAAAGAACATAAACAAAGCATAAATGAGAGGAAAGACATAATAAAATAATCATCAAACATCTTCGTCATCGGAGGAAACACATGATACCGCATCATCAATATCAACCGGCTCCTCCTTGGGTGGCCCCTCCTCTAAGGGCTCATCCTCAAACGACTCCTCCTCATCGTCAGAAAGTGGGATATTCTCTGGCCAAAGTGCTGCATGCATTTGGGCTTACAGCTAAGTCACTCTCTCTAGAATCCCCTCAGCAGCATGGTCCGAGGTTTCCACTCTCGTCTCCAAATGCTGAACTCTATCCACCAGGTGGTTATTGTCACACCCCGACCGATGGCGGAATCATTAGGGCGGGACATGTAGACTGTTCATAGCACATGGTTGACTAAATTGAAATATATTAAAGTCAAGTTTCCATTACAAATAATCCAAGTACAAACCAATTTCAAACAAAGAAACATAAACAACTCATAGAATTCTTGATTTAAATTGCTAAGTCCAAATCCTATATTGAGCACGTCTTGAATCATTCTCACATATTAGGGCCTGAAACATGAATAAAATAAAGTCAACTAAAAAGTTGGTGAGTATAAAACAGTTGTATATAGATAGCATATAGTTGAAAACAAATCCCTTACACAACATGATAAAATAAGGCATTTATGGGGAGCAGCTATTGTGTAATCAAGTACAACCAAACCTTTGTAACTAGTATGCAAATTGTGTTGTCGGTATCTATCACCTCCACTTGGGTGGGTTTGTCAGACTCAATAGATCTATCATTGAAAACCGTCGGCTTGTATAGTTAATGATTGCACATAAGTTTTCACAAAGATTAGCACAACTAGCACTCGGGCACAAAACTTAATATTTGCACACATGTATGTAGATAGGATTTTGCACTTGTGTTGTTTGTGTAAATGTAAATGTGTAATGTGTATAAAATTCATGTTCCACCCCAAAAGTGTAAAAGAGAAAAAAAGGGGTTGTGAATACTCACTTGGTATGGAAGTGTAGCTAACAAAGAGTATAGATAAAATAAGAATCCTTGATACGCACGAGTTAACCTAGATAATAATGTATATTGAATCAAATATGTGCACAAAGTTTAAGTCTAAAACTGAAGGTTGAATTTGTGTATAAAACTATTGATTTGTATTTAAAAGTATTGAATAACATATATAAAATTTTGAAGTAAATATTTTTGAAACATTTTGATTAAGGTTGGGAATTGAATAGTAAAATAGAATATTTATAAAATCATTGATTATGAAAATAAAGTATGTGTTAAATGTAATTTAATAAATAAATAAATGATTATAGTTTATGAAATAATGTAAATATTGATTGTAATTAAGTATAAATAAATAAATGATTTTTGTTTAAATATGAATTAAATAAATAATTATTATCTTATTTATTTATAAACTTTGTAACTTAATCATTTAAAACATCATTTAAGTGTAAGATAAATATAAATTTAATTTTTATAAATTTTTAAATAAACTTTCAAATAAATAATATTTATGTCCAGATTAAACTTTAAATCTTTTCAAATACAGAAAACATATTTTTTTATAAATTTTGAAACATTTACTGATTGAAAAATATATAATTATAATTCTGTTAAAAGTTCTGAGTCACACACGACCGTGCCTATGAAGGGCACGATCGTGCTTAAGCCACGGGCGCGACCGCGCTAGTCGGGACGCGACCGGGTTGATCAACAGAGGGCACAAACTAGACAAGTCAACAGGCACGACCGTGCCTTGGCCCGGCACGGTCGTGTCTATGATTCTTAGACACAACAGAGACTAGCCCAAAGGGCATGACTAGGTCTGGACATGAGGACACGACCGCGCTGCTAATCGGCACGACCGCGTTTCATTAGGCACGGCCGCGCTAGATGATTAGCGCGACCATGTCTCTTCCAAATCAGACACGAATTGACAAATTCTTGTATTTTAAATGATGGAATTGTTAGGGCTTTTGATTATTGAGTTATTACGAGTCTTTTCATATAGTTTTATTTTATGTAAAACGTGTTTAAGACCGGATTCGATTAAATCATTTTTATTAAAATAAGCACTTCGGTTCAAGATGATTTCTGTAGTGAAAACCCAATTTAACAGAGGGCTTTTGATATGAGGACTAATTCGACTTAGGAAGAGGTGCTAATTACCATGGAGAGTATCGAATTGATAGAAAGCGGTAGACGAAAGTTTCGGCGTCGGCGATAACGTCTTCCGGCGACTTCGGCTGCAATTCCGGCTAGGCCAGAGAGTCCAGAGACTTGACGAGATTCGGGAGATGCGAATTCCTTTCTTGATTGGGAGGATTTGGGTTCAGAGGAGGATTCGAGTTTTTGCTTGAATTGCTTGAGAGAGATTTCGAGGTTGATAGTATGAAACTGAGACGTTTGTAAAATTTGAAAATGGTGATACACTCGTTAAGGGGAAAAGAAACGTAGGACTGTTACGGATTCTCAACGAACGGGTGATTAAACTGCATTTACGTTTCAACTGTTACACAGGCGCGACCGTGCCCAAATATGGCGCGACCGTGCCTAGGCACCGGGCGCGATCGTTCCAGGACCAGTCGCGCGATCGTGCCGAGGCACTTGGCGCGACCGTGCCAGGACGAAGCACGACCGTCCTAGACTAGGGTTTCTTGACATTTTTCAACTTTAGTCCTTGACTTTTCAGGTTTGATAAGTTTGAATTAAATAGTTTCTTACATAGTGTTTAAATGTATATAATTGCGTAAAACTTGCGAATTTGTATCGAATCATTGCGTTTAGTTTACGGTGAGAAAAATAATAAGACAGTGCACGAGTATTGAATTCGAAATTGCATTACATTGAATTGAAATATGAATACTAAAAATCAGAAATGTTACAGTCTCCCCATGTTGAGAGAATTTCGTCCCGAAATTTAGCTAGAGGAAACAATAGTATCAATAAAAAGATGAGGGTACTTGAGCTTCATTTGGTCTTCTCGTTCCCAAGTGAACTCAGGACCACGCTTAGATTCCCAACGAACTTTGACAATAGGAATGCGACTTCGCTTGAGTTGTTTGACTTCACGGTCCATAATTTCCACCGGCTTTTCAACGAAGTGCATTGTTTCATTAATGCGCACGTCGTCAAGCGGTATATGGAGATTTTCATCAGCGAGACACTTTTTCAGATTAGATACATGAAATGTAGGATGCACATTTCCAAGAGATGGGGGTAACTCGAGCTTGTAAGCCATTTTCCCAATCCTTTCAATGATTTTGAATGGACCAACATAACGAGGTGCTAACTTGCCTTTCTTTCCAAAACGGATCACGCCCTTCCACGGAGACACCTTTAAAAGAACAAGGTCACCGACTTAGAATTCCAAGGGTTTTCGACGTTTGTCGGCATAACTCTTTTGCCGACTCCTCGCTACTCGAATATTGTCATGGATTTGAATAATCTTGTCGGATGTTTCTTGAATTAACTCGGGACCAGTGATTTGTGCTTCACCAATCTCGTTCCAACAGATAGGAGAACGACACTTGCGACCATAGAGAGCTTCAAATGGAGCCATGTTGATACTTGTGTGGTAGCTATTGTTGTAAGAAAACTCAATGAGGGATAGATGTGAATCCCAATTGCCACCAAAATCGATTACACAAGCTCTAAGCATGTCTTCAAGAGTTTGGATTGTTCGTTCGGTTTGACCATCAGTTTGCGGATGGTAAGCCGTGCTCAAATCCAATCGAGTACCAAGAACCTTTTGGAGAGATTGCCAAAATCGAGAGGTGAACCGAGCGTCTCTATCGGATATTATGTTCACGGGAACACCATGACGGCTCACAATTTCATCAATGTAAATTCGGGCTAGTTTCTCCACTTTGAAGTCTTCGCGGATAGGCAAGAAATGAGCGGATTTAGTGAGACGATCAATGATCACCCAAATACTATCATATCCACTCGAGGTGCGAGGGAGCTTGGTAATGAAATCCATAGCTATATTCTCCCATTTCCACACGGGAATTTCTGGTTGTTCGAGTAAACCAGATGGACGTTGATGTTCAGCTTTGACTTTGGAACAGGTTAAACATTTGGCAACATAAAGAGCAATGTCCTTTTTCATACCGGGCCACCAATATTGTTGGCGAAGATCTTGGTACATTTTATCCGCACCAGGATGAATAGAATAACGAGACTTATGAGCCTCGTTCATGAGAAATGCACGGAGATCGTCGCGATCGGGAACCCAAATACGGTTCAAGTAATAGAGTAAGCCATTGGGTTTTGATTCAAGAAGGAGTTCAACACCACATGACATTTCTTCGTACATGTTACCCTCGGTTACCGAGACGTGTTGAGCTTCTAAGATACGGGTTTAAATATCGGTTTGAATACGAGCACAATGAAGCATAACATGGTCCTTTCGACTCAAAGCATCGGCTACAACATTCGCTTTGACGGGATGGTAGCGAATCTCGCAGTCGTAGTCGTTAAGGAGTTCGACCCAACGTCGTTGCCTCATATTGAGTTCTTTTTGGTTAAAAATATGTTGAAGACTTTTGTGGTCGGTGAATACCACACATTTCGTGCCATATAGGTAATGTCTCCAAATCTTTAACGCGAATACGACCGCACCCAACTCGAGATCGTGCGTCGTATAATTCTTCTCATGAACTTTGAGTTGCCTTGATGCATAAGCGATTACTTTGCCTCGTTGCATGAGAACACAACCAAGACCTTGGTTAGAAGCATCACAATAGACAACTAAATCATCATTTCCATCGGGGAGAGTCAATATGGGAGCATTGCACAGCTTTTGCTTGAGGGTTTGAAAAGCTTCTTCTTGATTCGGTCCCCATTCATAAGTTTTACCCTTGTGAGTCAAAGCGGTAAGAGGGACATCAATCTTTGAGAAGTTTGAGATGAAACGACGATAATAGCCCGCAAGACCAAGAAATGAACGAACTTCGGTAGGAGTCTTCGGGGCATTCCAATTCTTAACCGTTTCAATCTTAGCAGGATCAACATGAATACCCTTGTTGTTGACGATGTGACCAAGAAATTGAACTTCCTTTAGCCAGAATTCACATTTGGAGAATTTGGCATATAGTTGTTCTTTTCTCAAGAGGTCCAAAACCAATCTAAGGTGTTGTTCATGATCGGCTTTAGTCTTGGAATAGATTAAGATATCGTCAATTAAAACGATCACGAATTTATCAAGGTACGGTTTGCACACACGATTCATGAGATCCATGAAAACTGCAGGTGCATTGGTTAACCCGAAAGGCATAACCATGAAATCGTAATGACCATACCTTGTTCGAAAAGCAGTCTTTGGAATGTCATCTTCTTGAACACGGAGCTGATGATAACCGGATCGAAGATCAATCTTCGAGAAGTAAGTAGAACCTTGAAGTTGATCAAAGAGATCATCGATTCTAGGCAAAGGATAACGGTTCTTTATAGTAAGCTTGTTGAGTTCGCGGTAGTCAATACACAAGCGAAATGATCCATCTTTCTTCTTAACAAATAAGACGGGTGCACCCCACGGTGAATGACTTGGGCGAATGAAACCTTTGTCGGAGAGCTCTTGAAGTTGACTTGCAAGCTCTTGCATTTCGGAAGGTGCAAGACGATAAGGAGCTCTAGCAACGGGGTTAGCTCCAGGTATAAGATCAATACGGAACTCTACTTGACGAACGGGAGGAAGACCGGATAAATCCTTAGGAAAAACTTCGGGAAAATCTCGAATAATGGGAATGTCTTAGATACTCTTCTCCTTGACATCCTTTTGAACAATGTGAGCTAAGAAAGCAATGTACTTCTTTCGTAAGTACTTTTGAGCAGTAGTACACGACATCAACTTAAGTCCTTTGCAAGGCTTTTCACCAAAAACCCTTAAGGTTTCTCCCGATGGTAGCGGAATTCGGATACACTTTTCAAAGAAAATGACTTCGGCATGATGATTTGATAGCCAATCCATACCTATGATAATATCAAAGCTTCCTAGTGGCATTGGAACAAGGTTGATTTGGAATGAATGGTCATTTAGTTCTAAGGAGCAATCATAAATAATGGAGTCAGTTGTAAGGGAGTCACCATTCGCTATTTCAACGGTGAAGGTTTTCTCTAATTGGGATCGTGTCTTTGCAAGTAAAGGTTCAAAATTATGTGACACAAAACTTTTATCGGCACCGGTATCAAACAAAATGGAGGCATATTGACTATTAACAAGGAACGTACCATTAACCACGTCGTTGTTGGCTTGAGCTTCGTTGGCGTTTATCTTGAACGCACGCCCACGAGCTCCACCTTGTCTAGCATTTGCAAGTCTTGGACATTGATCACGAAAATTGTTCGGGTCACCACACTCATACCAAGCACGCCCATTAGCAATGGTGAGAGCACCTTGATTAGCCACTTGAGGTACGGTTCGGTTTGGAGGGTTGACTTGGCCCGCAAGAGCTTTGGCCCTACAAACATTGATAGTATGACCATATCTCCCACAATGAGTACAAAGGCGACATGGGATAGTTTGAGGATGATGATAATTGCAGGTGGCACAAAGTGGGTAGATCCCAACATATAGCTTTTTAGCCGGCGCTTGAACCATAGGTGCAGCTTGGTTGACGGGAACAGCAGGAGTAACCACAGCAAAATTTCTAACCTTCCTCTTTCTATTATTGCGAGAGGGCTCGGTTGTGGCTTCTTTGTTGTGAGTAGGAGGGGTTACGGTTTCAGAAACTTTCTTAGAACCCTTTTTGGTAAGAGTTCCAGCTTTCACATGATTATCAGTTAAGGTAGCAGATAGACGAATAGCATCCTCCAGAGTAGCAGGATTTCTACCTAAGATAGTATTTTGGATTTATCTTGGTAGCCCACCAATATACTTTTCGATACAACGGGAAAAAGGAGTGACCATGTGGGGCACGAGAAGACTCAACTCATGGAACCGAGTTGTATATGCTAAGCTTTCCCCACTATCTTGGGCAAGATCCCAAAATTCAGCTTCTAACTTTTTCACTTCATTTCGAGGGCAGAACTCCTCGGTCATAAGCCTTTTGACCTCATCCCAAGGTAAGGCCATAGCTACATCAACACCCCTATTCCTTTTCTCCCCATTCCACCATGTAAATGCCCGTTTTTGTAGGACACTTGTAGCATGACGAACACGGAGGTTGTCGGGACAGTCACTATTGAGAAAGGTATTCTCAATGCTTTCAAACCATTGAAGGAGTCGAGTAGCTCCTTCGGTACCAAAGAACTTGAGGGGATTGCACGAGTTGAAGTGCTTGAAGGTGCATTGAGATGGATTGTTACCACCATTTGCACCATTTCCACCATTATTACCACTATTGCTTCCATTTCCACCATTGTTGCCATTGGTGGCACCATTGGCTTGGATGAGTTGTGTCACCAATTGGGTAAGAATAGCAGCAATGTCGGTGTTGGCGTTGGTTGCGGGAAGCACGACGAGGAGGGATTCTACAGATTTTTCACAAGACAAGAAAGATTGTAAGAACTTATGAGATTTGATAGGATTTAATGGAATGAGATAACAAAAATAAAAATAGATATTCTTAGTTTGGATTGTACTCAAAAGTGACAAAATCACTTGAATACCATGGCACATTAAGGTTAATTTAAACTTATATAATATTCAAGAAGACGTGCTTTAGCCTATAAGTAAACACTCATCTCGGGAATTCCCAGGAAAGCATACGGGTCCCTCGGTTGATTGGGATTTATGTGAAATGCTTTCTAAGACAGAAAACCCAAAATACAGGTGCCACTCTTCCAGATTGCTCGTGTCCTCAAATAATTTAACAAGTTTAAAAACCTTAACGAAGAAATAAAAATTTTAGAGATTTTTACTTCAAGAATTTTTTTTCCACATGCTAAGGAGGATAAAGATTGAAAAGAAGATAGAAATATTATGAGGTTTTAGGATATATGAAAGGATATTATTTATTAAATTATTATTTAAGAAGATCCTACTAAGTCATGAATTTTTTTAACAAGTAAGGTATCAAATATAATAATCATTAATCATGGTAAGCATGTAGCACATAGCATGTAACATATAGCACAAAAATCATGAAACATAGTATAAGTGGGTGTCCTAAAGTTATACTCTAGGTCAAGATGTCTAATAACCTAATTCCCTATAACCAAGGCTCTGATACCAATCTGTCACACCCCGACCGATGGCGGAATCATCGGGGCGGGACATGTAGACTGTTCATAGCACATGGTTGACTAAATTGAAATATATTAAAGTCAAGTTTCCATTACAAATAATCCAAGTACAAACCAAATTAAAACAAAGAAACATAAACAACTCATAGAATTCTTGATTTAAATTGCTAAGTCCAAATCCTATATTGAGCACGTCTTGAATCATTCTCACATATTAGGGCCTGTAACATGAATAAAATAAAGTCAACTAAAAAGTTGGTGAGTATAACACAGTTGTATATAGATAGCATATAGTTGAAAAAAAATCCTTTACACAACATGTTAAAATAAGGCATTTATTGGGAGCAGCTATTGTGTAATCAAATACAACCAAACCTTTGTAACTAGTATGCAAATTGTGTTGTCGGTATCAATCACCTCCACTTGGGTGGGTTTGTCAGACTCAATAGATCTATCATTGAAAACCGTCGGCTTGTATAGTTAATGATTGCACATAAGTTTTCACAAAGATTAGCACAACTAGCACTCGGGTATAAAGCTCAAATTTTGCACACATGTATGTAGATAGGATTTTGCACTTGTGTTGTTTGTGTAAATGTAAATGTGTAATGTGTATAAAGTTCATGTTCCACCCCAAAAGTGTAAAAGAGAAAAAAAGGGGTTGTGAATACTCACTTGGTATGGAAGTGTAGCTAACAAAGAGTATAGATAAAATAAGAATCCTTGATACGCACGAGTTAACCTAGATAATAATGTATATTGAATCAAATATGTGCACAAAGTTTAAGTCTAAAAATGAAGGTTGAATTTGTGTATAAAACTATTGATTTGTATTTAAAAGTATTGAATAACAAATAAAAAATTTTGAAGTAAATATTTTTGAAACATTTTGATTAAGGTTGGGAATTGAATAGTAAAATAGAATATTTATAAAATCATTAATTATGAAAATAAAGTATGTGTTAAATGTAATTTAATAAATAAATAAATGATTATAGTTTATGAAATAATGTAAATATTGATTGTAATTAAGTATAAATAAATAAATGATTTTTGTTTAAATATGAATTAAATAATTAATTATTATCTTATTTATTTATAAACTTTGTAACTTAATCATTTAAAACATCATTTAAGTGTAAGATAAATATAAATTTAATTTTTATAAATTTTTAAATAAACTTTCAAATAAATAATATTTATGTCCAGATTAAACTTTAAATCTTTTCAAGTACAGAAAACATATTTTTTTTATAAATTTTGAAACATTTACTGATTGAAAAATATATAATTATAATTCTGTTAAAAGTTCTGAGTCACACACGACCGTGCCTATGAAGGGCACGATCGTGCTTAAGCCACGGGCGCGACCGCGCTAGTCGGGACGCGACCGGGTTGATCAACAGAGGGCACAAACTAGACAAGTCAACAGGCACGACCGTGCCTTGGCCCGGCACGGTCGTGTCAATGATTCTTAGACACAACAGAGACTAGCCCAAAGGGCATGACTAGGTCTGGACAGGAGGACACGACCGCGCTGCTAATCGGCACGACCGCGCTACTAATCGGCACGACCGCGTTTCATGAGGCACGGCCACGCTAGATGATTAGCGCGACCGTGTCTCTTCCAAATCAGACACGAATTGACATATTCTTGTATTTTAAATGATGGAATTGTTAGGGCTTTTGATTATTGAGTTATTACGAGTCTTTTCATATAGTTTTATTGTATGTAAAACGTGTTTAAGACCGGATTCGATTAAATCATTTTTATTAAAATAAGCACTTCGGTTCAAGATGATTTCTGTAGTGAAAACCCAATTTAACAGAGGGCTTTTGATATGAGGACTAATTCGACTGAGGAAGAGGTGCTAATTACCATGGAGAGTATCGAATTGATAGAAAGCGGTAGATGAAAGTTCCGGCGTCGGCGATAACGGCTTCCAGCGACTTCGGCTGCAATTCCGGCTAGGCCAGAGAGTCCAGAGACTTGACGAGATTCGGAAGATGCGAATTCCATTCTTGATTGGGAGGATTTGGGTTCAGAGGAGGATTCGAGTTTTTGCTTGAATTGCTTGAGAGAGATTTCGAGGTTGATAGTATGAAACTGAGACGTTTGTAAAATTTGAAAATGGTGATACACTCGTTAAGGGGAAAAGAAACGTAGGACTGTTACGGATTCTCAACGATCGGGTGATTAAACTGCATTTACGTTTCAACTGTTACACAAGCGCGACCGTGCCCAAATATGGCGCGACCGTGCCTAGGCACCGGGCGCGATCGTTCGAGGACCAGTCGCGCGATCGTGCCGAGGCACTTGGCGCGACCGTGCCAGGACGAAGCACGACCGTCCTAGACTAGGGTTTCTTGACATTTTTCAACTTTAGTCCTTGACTTTTCAGGTTTGATAAGTTTGAATTAAATAGTTTCTTGCATAGTGTTTAAATGTATATAATTGCGTAAAACTTGCGAATTTGTATCGAATCATTGCGTTTAGTTTACGGTGAGAAAAATAATAAGACAATGCACGAGTATTGAATTCAAAATTGCATTACATTGAATTGAAATATGAATACTAAAAATCAGAAATGTTACAGTTATGGACCTGATCCGTCACTGCTAGCTCAGCGGTTAAAAGCTCTATTCCTACCTTATTCTCCTTTATTTGAGACTCCCGCTATAGAATGTCGGGTATCTCACCTGTAGCATATTTCACAATGCTTAACTCCCTAGACATGTAAAATACAAAAGAAGCAAAAGCTTGTTCCATGGTACCTGGCAAGCTAGGTAAAGTAGATGATGAGGAAGTGGAACCAAAGTAGGGTGATGGGATATTTCCTATTTCGATCCATCTTTGGATCATTTTCGGGTATTCATTACAATGGGATCATTTTCGGGTATTCAACCGAATTGTCACTTGAACTAGTCTAGCGCGTTTTGGGCTACGAGGATGGTAAGATAGGTGCATCATGTCCTGGTGCCTTAGGTGATGGTGGTGGGGTTGACGACATGGTCCTGCAATGTAATATATTAGTGCCAAAACAAAACGTTTATGATGCGTAACTAATGTGTGGGGCTATAGTCTAGTATGCAATCCTAGTTCTCTATAACCAATGGCTCTGATACCAATCTGTTACACCCCCATTTTCAAATAACAGAGTTTTACCGTTTGGGAAGTGACAAACCAGGATCTCAGTCATTAGTTACATTGAACGAAACTATATGGGACTAAAATGAAAATATCATAAACGATCAAAGTAAATGCGGAAGCGTATAAAGAAAGTAAATGCGCAAAACAAACGCGCCCAAAAAGTCTAATCCAAACATAATATAAAACATCTAAATGAAATAATAAAACACAATTCAAAAGTAGGACTCCATGCATGTCCTATATGTGCACCTGTGCCATCTCTAAGCGACCTGAGAAAACATGTAAGAAAATATGTCAACACGAGGTTGGTGAGTTCACATGTTTCAGTTTGTAACAAAGTTTAACAGGTTAATGTACATTCAATATATAAATCAACGAGTGGCTAACCCATATGCTTGTTAACTAATGCGCTGGCAACCGAAAGCTGACTGTTTATGTTTTTGCCTCCTACCAGGCCTATCAACCATGGTGCATAATGTTGCACATGTTCGACCTCCAGTCGAGTTAGCGCGACTAACGCGGGTGAGGTTTTTCAAACCCAGTAGTACTACTCAAATTACCTCGCTATGTTCATATTAACAGTCTGAGGTGAGGACTTAATGATAGATGTATACGCATAGTCAAACTAGTGACAACATATATGAATTACATAACCAAAAGTGTTTACGTCATGTTTTCTCCCCCAGTTTAAAACAGTAAAAAGGGGCCGTGAAAACTCATATGATTGCGTAGGTAGTAATCACACAAGTACGAGATTGAAATCTCAAGCGTTAGCCTGACACGGCTCACGAATGCCCTAGAATTACAACATAACAGATTAGGGACTCAATGTGATTTGTGACGACACACGGAAGATTAGAACGTCTTTAAACATTCTAAGGATTAACGGGTAAACGTACGAGTTTACGGGAATACGAATTTTTAAATTAGTATGAATGTGTTTCACGATGAATGAAAAAATATATAATAATAATTGTTTTGAAAATAAAAATATAAATATTAATCAAACATTCTGAAAAAAGGTTTTCTTACACACGACCGCGCCTAAGACACGGCACAACAGCGTTAAGGTCGCGGGAGCGACCGTGTTGGTCAGGGGCGCGACCGTGTTGATCAAACAGAAGACACAACAAAGCCAATCACTAGGAACGACCATGTCTGAGCCAGGCACGACCGTGTCTAGGGTTCTGAGGCACGATCGGGTTAGGGTGTGAGGCATGACCATGCTAAAACTTGGCACGACCGTGTATCCTGGATATACAGACAGAGTTTAACATAATAACCCAATAAATCCAAATCCGTTTGGTTTCTATTGCGATTCACCAAAAGTACATGGGGTTTTACAAAACAGAACTTTGCGAATCTATCAGCATAGGTTAATTTGATTGAGATGGTGATTAAAATCGAAACCCCCAAATTAGCATATGAATAAATCCTAGTTTATTGATCATGATCATTTCGATGCTATATGATTAAATTAGCATAGGGTTATCATCAAACAGGACATTACGAAGCTACTGATGTGAATCAATTGAATGTAAATAGAGCCTATGGTGATGATCGACTAAACAATAGTCGTATGAACCCTAGAATCGGGTTCTTGTTAAATTCAATGTTGTAAGCCCTAATTGGCATAGGGCTTTCCATCTAGAAGTAAAAACGAAAGTGAGGGTGAGTTCAATTACGAAAAAGAGATAAGAATTGGCCGAGATCGACTAGAATGTAGGTCCGGCTGCGCGAGCTTGTTCTCCAGCGACTCCAGCTTCAACTACATAGAAATTGACGGGTGGGAATGCTCCAGAGGTGTGCGATTTAGATGCGTGTAAACTCGAATTGTAAAAATGATACGCGAATCCTCCTAATTTGATGAAGGGGTCGGCGGTTACGGTAATCATGACCATAATTGGGTTTAATTCGATCATTACGGGTGTTAAAGCATGAGATAATGGTTCAATGATGATCGCCATTAGAGATTTTACGTTACAAATTTGATATTCGAACGGATTTGCGTTTAAAGGCTGTGTTTACGTTTCAACTGAGCAAGAGGTGCGACCGTGCCAATAATAGGTGTGACCGTGCCAAGGCACTTGGCGCGACCATGCCAAAACAAGGCGTGACCGTGCCTACTAGGTTTCTGGTTATTTACAAAACCAGCCCTTGCAACTTCAACTTTGACAGAAATGATCCCATGGTTTTAGAATCGGGTTAACTTGGTTAGGATTTAACATAATATTTAATGGAATTACTAACGGTGTTAACTTGAAAAGTCGGATTGTCACAAAATACCTGATGATCTCCTTCAACCTCTCATTCTCGATCATAACAGCCTCCCCGGTTACTGGATCTATGTACCAGTACCATATGTTTCCCAGAATATCTTGAGGGATTCTCCTCAAGGGTATACGGGTTTCACATATAACCGGTTTGTAGATGAGTCTTTTCAATAATTTTCATGTCGACGGATATATTACTGACTTGTCTTTGACACTCCTCGGAACTTGGGGCTGAAAGATCTAAACTTTTCCCGATCTACCTTCTCGTTGCAGCACACCCCACAGACCTCTGGCATTCCCATTTGATGTGTCACTACATAGCTCACGGTGTGCTAGGTTGACTAAATCGTATTTGGGTAAGAATTTGAATGCTTCAGTTGTTGGTTTCAGGTATTGAACTCCACATGATCTTTTGACAGCAAACAATCCTTTGTCATCTTCGAATCGTACCGACAAAATCATCCCAGCAGCACCATGTTGGTCTCTATATTGTGGCTTATACCACGGTGCATTGGCTTTTTTCTTTATCCATTCCCGAGGAATCTTCTTCCAGGAGGTGCCACTGGTACCTACTTCTTTGTTGGTTTCATGAACTTTAGTTGTAGTTTCATTAACATCTTCAACATGAATGATCGGCATAGCTTGTTCTCTGATTGCTGGGGCTTCAAAAATCTCCCCATCTTCCAACTCATACACTCCTTCTCCATCACCCTTCGGGAATTCAATGATCACATCATTCCTACATTCATCCCAGTCATATCCACTGTCAATTTCTCCTTCTTCTAGTTTAGGTTTGGGCTGGCACTTAACTCTTCCAGTACTTCAGCAGGGGTCTTTCCTTTATCAGCACCACCACCACCATATTGTTGTGTAGACTCCCCCTGAGCCGCAGGTGTTTCTTGTGTTGGCAAGACAGCTTATGTCTCACCACTACCAGCACCTGAGGGGCCGGCATTGGGATCCTCATCCTATTCCTTTTCTTTGGTAAGGTCGATACATTGGCAAGCTTCTTCTTCTGCCCTCTTGCTTGTCTCCCCCTGAGACTCAAGCTGTTTTGTTAATTTAGCCACCAAATCTGCCATAATTTGATGTTCAACCCGTTGGATCAACATTTGGTTTTCCATAGCAGTTCGGGTAGTAAGAACATATTGTTAAGGTTGTGTTGCATCTTTTGTAGCTCAAATAATGACCTCATCTGGCCCTCCATGGCTTGCCACTGATGAGTCAATCTGGTGTTAGAGTCAACAAGTAAGTTAATTTGAGTTTGTTGGGTGGCTACATGTGACTCTAAAGCTGCAATCCTTTTATCCCTAGGATCTACCACCCTTGCGGTAGAAGGTTCACCAGTTTCATGAACGGCATCAACAAAAAGCTCGGATAAGTCAAAATGGTGTCCCATGTCACCAAACTCTAAAGAATGTGTCATTGGTGGTAAAGTACCAGCAGTGACGGTGACGGGTAGGGTAGTGGTTTGTATGACTGTGGGTACGGTGGTGGTTGTAACAAGAATAAATTCAGTCATAATGGGTTGAGGCTCCTGGTGGGTGTGTCGGATCGATATCGTGTGAGAATGTATCCTAGTAATCAGGTGACGAATGCTTGTTACTAGGTGGAACAAATTCGCAAATGAAAGAATGACAAACAACACAAGGAAATACATATAAATACATGATCTATTGATAACTTGTGTTTCATACAAGTAAAGACACAAATTGTAAGACTTCTGGACTGAAATAACAATAACTTGTGTGTACTTGTGAGTGTAGTTATATCTGTGTAAAAATGAAACAAAAACCAGCTATTTATAGACCTGGTCCATGAGTACTTAGCAAGTACGCATGACCAACCTTCATGCGTACTTGTCTAAGTATGCATGACCATTGTACTTGACAAATACGTAGGAACACATCCTTGTGTATTTGTTTAGTACAATACCAAAATAATTCAAGTTCAGATATAAACATGACATATTACAACTCGATAACCAAAATAGAACAAGTACTAAATACATACAAGACTGAAATAAATAACAAACAAAAGCTTTAGCTTGATCCAGAGTGCCTTTCACAAAATGTGCATCAACAGACTCCCCCTTGACAGTATCTCTGGATATATTCAGTGTTTACGAGCTCCCTGCTTGACTTCCACCATTGATCTTGGACTTGTATCCATGGCAGAATTTCACTAACCTGTCATATTTGGTGGCCAGCAGCTTTTTCCACTCGTCTGTATGCAAACAGTTATTGTTGACGAGTACCTCCAAGTCTTTAACTGAAAAATTGATGAACACATTCTCATCAAATAGCCTGATGATCTCCATCAAGCTCTCCTTCTCGATCATAACAGCCTCCTCGGTTACTGGATCTACGTACCAGTAACACATGTTTCTCAAAATATCTTGAGGGATTCTCCTCAAAGGTATGCGGGTTTCACATAGCACCGGTTTGTAGATGAATCTTTTCAAGAACTTGCGTGTTGACGGATGTATCACTGACTTGTCATTGACACGCCTCGGAACTTGGGGCTGAAAGATCTCAAATCTTCCGATCTACCTTCTCGTTGCAGCACACCCCACAGACCTCTTGCATTCCCATTTGATGTGTCACTACATAACTCACGATATGCTAGGTTGGCTAAATCGTATTTGGGTAAGGAATTGAATGCTTCAGTTGTTGGTTTCAGGTATTGAACTCCACCTGATCTCTTGATAGCAAACAATCCTTTGTCGTCTTCGAATCGTACCGACAAAATCATCCAAGCAGCACCATGTTGGTCTGTGTATTGTGGCTTATACCATGGTGCTTCGGCTTCTTTATTTATCCATTCCTGAGGAATCTTCTGTAGAAGCATGTTTTGTAACTATAGATTAAATTCTATGTATCGGTGTACGTGGCTAGTACGTAGGAGGGTGTTCCTGAGTACTTAGCCCGTACACCAGTTTGGTCCTGCGTACTTAGTAAGTACGCAAGGCTTTTGCCTTGCGTACTTGTCAAGTACGCAGGAAGTGTTCCTCCCCCTATAAATAGAAGACTTGTCTTCATTTGTAGGTGGAACTTCTGGAACAGGTTGAGAGATGTCCGGGTCGGGAAGAGCTCTCCCGACCCCTGGACCGTGAGCTTAAATGAGAGATGTGTGTTCCTTCGGTATGTAGTCTGTAATACGGGATGACTTCTTTGTTATGGAATACGTTTCGTTTCATTCTCTTTTGTCTATGTTCTTATTTATCTGCTTCGTTCTCTTTGTTCCCACACAAATCACAGAACAGATCGTGTTATTTCCGCTGCGCGACGAGGCTCCCGGGACCTACAAACTCTTCCAGTACTTCAGCCAGGGACTTTCCTTTATGAGAACCATCACCACCATGCTGTTGTGTAGACACCCCCTGAGCCACAGGTGTTGCTTGTGTTGGCAAGACAGTTTGTGTCTCACCACAACCAGCACCAGAGGGGTCATCATTGGGATTCTTGTCCTGATCCTTTTCATTGGTAAGTTTGATATGGTGGCAAGCTTCTTCTTCTGCTCTCTTGCTTGTCTCCCCCTATGACTCAAGCTATTTTGTCAATTTTGCCACCAAATCCATCATAATTTGATGTTCACCCTGTTGGATCAAAATTTGGTTTTCCATAGCAGTTCGGGTGGTGAAGAACAGATCATTAAGGTTGTAGCTCAAAGAACGACCTCATATGTTCCTCCATGGCTTGCCACTGATTAGTTAATCTGGTGTTAGAGTCAACAACTAAGTTAATGTGAGTTTGTTGGGTGGCTACTTGTGACTCTAAAGCTGCAATCCTTTCATCCCTAGGATCTACCACCTTCGATGTCGAAGGTTCACTGGTTTCATGAACGGTATCGGCAAAAAGCTCGGATATGTCAAAATGGTGTCCTATGTCACCAAACTCTAAAGAATGTGTCATTGGTGGTAAAGTACCAGTAGTGACGGTGACAGGTAGGGTAGTGTTTTGTATAACTGTAGGTACGGTGGTGGTTGTAACAAAAATTGATTCAGTCATTATGGGAATGCCTGTGGAAGCTGTGATCTGTACTGTGGTAGCCGAATGAGAGACGATTGATTGAGTAGTAGCTTCACAAGTTGGAACAATAACGGGTGTAAATGTTCTGGGTCTCCTCAGGCTATATAGTTGTGTTTGGGCAGTGGGATCTCTCTGTGCTTGAACCCTGGCATTGATTTCATCCATTAGTTCTTGCCATGGGCGATCATTTCTGTTTTCTTTCTTCGTTCAACCATATGAAGTGCTTCTCGGTTGCCATCAGAACTATCAAGTTGAAAGTCAGAATCTGAACTCTGTCTTCTTCGTCTCCTTCACGATGATTCAGGAAGGGATTCCCGAATATTCTTTATAGGGTTCCATTGGTGTGGAGTGGGTTTTGAATCAGATGAATCGGTTACTGTATGTTCGGATTCACTACTGTCTGGTTTTTGTGCATAAACAACACCACCATCACCATCATCACCATCATCACTATCATCATCATTATCATCACTCTCATCATCATTATCATCATTCTCTTCACCATGACCCTCTTCCTCTTCATCTGAGTACTCGCTTAACTCAGGTTCACTTTCTGGACTGTACCATCTTTCACCTTGAGGTGCAATGTACGCTGCATTAATCAAGTGACCAAATAGAGGTGTGTACGTCGGGATAGGTTCTTCAGTTCCATCATTCATAAATTGCACAAACACCCTTTTATCAATACATTTAACCTGTAGCTGCTGCCCTATTTATGGTATGTTTGGCAGGAAATGGTTAATCAGCAGCTGAATGAACCTTGGATATAGCAAGAATCTGAATCTGGGAGAAGCATTGATCTGATCAAGTATTGCTTTGTAGACATAGCGTGAAAAGTTGTAACCCTTGTGCAGTGATAAACCAACCATAGCGGATGCTAAATCATGCCCCATAGCATCTTTTCCTGCTGAAATACACATGATCGAAACATGTGCAAAGTACCTCCATTGATCCAACAGCCACATCTTCTTGTAAGATGGGTAATCTCTCCTACTAACATACCCCATTCGCTGTCTCCAACCTCCATCTATCATGTACTCCGGATATTGGACTGGATCAGTGGCTAAGTCGTTAAACTATAACACCTGCCGGATGCTTGCTTCAGAAATTGCAATTCTATGGTTTGCCACCATAGCAGTGATTACATTTGGTGTAGCTCTATAGTACAGCTTGTTGTATCCCAGAATTGTTCCAATTAAGGTCATGATACTACTGGGTTTACAGAGGTAGCATATGAAATCCTTGAATGATTCAGGAAAATGACAATTTCTTGATAAATGATGGGTCTGTTAGTGCTAACAGATTGAATTCCTCAGTAAAAGCGCGTCTAGCCATATCTGCAAAAACACAATAATAAGATTTAGAACAGTCTAATGATCATAACAGTTATGTCACAAAAGAAATAGAATGAAAAATTTTAGACTTAGGAAAATTTTGCAAACACTTCCACATGCGAACTTAGCTAAGTTCGCATGGACAATACCGATTATGCGTACTTAGGAAAATATGCACAAACAGTCTTTTCCATGCGCAATTAGCAAGTATGTATGAACAAAGCCCTTTATGCATACTTGCTAAGTACGCATGGCGTGTGTAAGTGTTCAAATTTTGCAAGTCCGAAATCAAAATTCCAAGTCCAAAATCCGTAATTTATGTCCTAAATGTTGGAACCTGGTAGTCCATAGAAATCAATTAGGTTTAGAAATGTATAACTTCAGAGTTTTCGGTCGAAAACACTTTTCGATAAGAAGAATTCGATCGAAACTCTTTAGTATAAATAGTCTTGTCTTTTGTATTTTCAAGTAACTATTCTCATTTGTATTGTTTGATTCCAAATCTATGAGAGAGAATTTATGTGTGTTTTGTTGTAATTCTGTGATTTACATTGCTGGTATAATGAATATTATCAACATGTTTGTGTGCATGTTGTGTGATTGATTCTGTCCTTCTTGTTCATATTTGATTCGATCATTTCGGTGTGACTTTGAATTCTGGAATGATTTCGCCAATTCAGAGAGTGATTGAAGACTCTATCCTTGAATATTAGCATATCAGAGGGAACCATAGGTGGTATTAGAGATGTTGGTTAAAGCTCTTGGTATTCAAGAAGAATTTTAGTCAAAATTGATCGAATTGGAGTAATGTGGGTGCCATTGTTGTTGATTTGAAGCTAATATTGATGGAGATGAAGTTTGCATCAAGTTTGGAGGCTTTATTTTTTATTTAGATCATCACAGAAATTTTTTGGTCAATTCAAGTGTTCTTCTATTGTATTGCCCGAAAATCTAGTTGAAGAAGCCGAATTATTTTTTCGACCGAAAAGACTACAATTTTCAATCAAAAAATAGTGCCAAAATTTAAGGATAAATTTCATCTGTCTTCGAAATATTTATACTTTTCGACCGAAAAGTCCTGTCTGAAAAAAGTTTTCTATCAGTCAAGTTGTCGACCGAAAAGTTCTAAATTGGGAAGTTTTTCTGATTTCGACCAAGTTTCAAATTACAAGTATAGAATGGCTGGAAAGGTTTACGATCCTAAGAGGGTTATTGGGAAATCAACACCGATGATGAAATCAATATCAGAATTTTACAATTGGAAAATAATGATGAAGGCGTATTTCAAGTTTACTGAACATACACTATGGGAATCAATTGTGAAGGGTCCTCATATTCCCAAGACTGCAAATGCTGATGGGTTAATCCCGGTTGCAGATCCTGATCTATATTCAGAGGAAGATAAGAAGCTGGTCAAGAGAGATAACAGAGCATCAGGATCTATTATTCTAGCACTTCTGACTGAGTTGTATCTGAATTTTGAGCAACAAGAGTGTAACATCTCTGATTTTTAGTATCCGTATTTCCATTCAATGTAATGCATTTCAAACCAAATTCTAGTACACTGACTTGTTCTACTTGTACTAACGATTAAATACTACGTTCCAATGCAAATCCACAAATTTTACACGAGAATACCCTATTAAACTCTACATAAGTTCATATTTATACCAATCTACACATACTGAAAGATTACAAGGATTGAATTTATAAATGAATAAACAGAAACCCTAATAGGCACGGTCGCGCCTCGTTCTGACACGGTCACACCTCGTTCTGACACGGTCGCGCCAAGTGCTATGGCACGGTCGCGCCTCATATCAGTTGAAACGTAAATGCAGTCTTTAATCCCAGGGACGTTCGATTTCATAACCGTTCAACACGTTTTCGTCATTAACAAACTCCATTAAACCCTTTAATCATCACCATTACAACAATTGAACTCATTTTCGTCGAATTATCTCATAAACACCTAATTCTCTCACGAAATCACCGAATTCACCAATTTGATTACAATTCTTCCAAGCCAACATACTATCAATCCTCTCTAAAGCTTCTGGACACACTAGTTTAGTCGGAATTGCAGCAGAGGACGCCGAAGATCAAGCCCGTCATCGCCGGAACTCGTTTCTACCGTACACCATCAATTCATTGTCCTTCCGGGTAATTGAAACCTCATACCCACTCGTTTTAGTCTACAGATCAAAAGCCCCAACTTAATTGGGGCTTACAATATGAAAATCGTCACGAACCCGAACCTATGTTTTCGTTCAAAATGTTTTAATCGAACTCTGCTTTGAACACGTTTTAATTACAATTAATATATCTCAATAGACTCGTAATAACCCTACAGATGAAAGCCCTATGAATTCCAACATTAAAAATATAAGAAATAGTCAGATCGATTCTGTTTTGGAACAGACACGGCCGCGCTAGTATTCTAGCGCGGTCGTGCTTCATGAGACACGGGCGCGCCAATACCAGCGCGGTCGTGCCTCACATACACAGACCGGTCATGCCTTTGACAAGACTTGGTCGTGCCTCGAAACCCTAGACACGGTCGTGCCTGGCCCAGACATGGTCTTGCCTAGTGAACAACTTAGCTATATTCTTTTTATTGGTCAACACGGTCGTGTCCCTGACTAGCACGGTCGCGCCCGTGGTTCTAGCACGATCGGGCCTTGTCCCAAGCACGGTCGTGTGTGTGAGAAATTCTTGGCAGAATAATTATTCTATATTTTAAAAACAATAGGTACATCAAATTTATTTTTAAATAAAAAGAATTGATTTTATGAAGATTTATATTAACATTATTTGAAAAGACCAACTTTCTATTCTAAAATAAATAGAAATTATTTATTTAAAACTTACAAAACTTAATCTATATTTATTGCTAAACCTTACACTTAATTATTATTTAGACAATTTATTTAAACATCCTTATGAAAATAAATTAAAGGAATTTATATTTAATATAAAACATTTAATAAATTTTTATAACTAAATGACTAAGTTACATGTTTTATAAATAAATAAATAAGGTTACAATTATTTATTTAATTTACATTAAAACAAAAACTATTTGTTTAAGTTATACTTAATCTCCCCTAATACATACATTATTTTTATAACTAAGTAAACAAATAAGAATTTTATTATTTTATTATTTAGTTATTCCAAACCTAAGTTTTATACAACACCATTCAAGTACAACCCACTGACACCTACAACTTCAAATTCCTTATACACAAATCCAATATAGCCTTAGACTTAGACATAGATATTTGTACACACTATTAATTCAATACACATTACACTCTAGGTTAACGTTGTGCATTACAAGGATCTCATTTCTAGCGAGTATTTCGTGTTAGTTACGCCTTCAAACCAAGTGAGTATTACATAGCCCCTTGTGCTCTTTTACACTTTTTGGGGTGGAACATGAACACTATACAACATTATTACTTACACTTATACAAACTACACAGGTACAAATCCTCTTTACATTCATGTGTGCAATTTGAGCTTTATGCCCGAGTGCTAGTTGTGCTAACTTTTATGTGCGATTTATGTGCAATCGTTAACTATTCAAGCCGACGGTAACCAATGATAGATCTATTGAGTCTGACAAACCCACCCAGGTAGGGTGATTGTTACCGACAACACAATTTTCATGCTAGTTACAAAGGTTTGATTGCACTTGGTTACACAATAGCTGCTCCCCATAAATGCCTTATTTTATCATGATATGTAAGGATTTGTTTATTTACAAACTATATGCTATCTATATACAATCCTGTGTATGCTCACCAACTTTTTAGTTGACCTTATTTTATTCATCTTTCAGGTACTAATGTGTGATTTGATCAAGATTTGCTACACATAGGCTTTGGGACTTAGTTAATTTGAATAAAGGATTTTATGTATTTCACTTATGTTCTTTCTTGGATTTGGTTGTGTTTGGATTATTTGAAATGAAGTTGATGTTTAATATATTACAATTTAGTCAACCTTGTGCTCATGAACAGTCTACATGTCCCGCCCCGATGATTCCGCCATCGGTCGGGGTGTGACAGATTGGTATCAGAGCCTTGGTTATAGGGAATTAGGTTATTAGACACTCTTGACCTAGACTATAACTTTAGGAAACCCACTTATGCCATGCTTCATGTTTATGTGATTATGTGCTACGTGTTATGTATTACATGCTATGTGTTACATGTTTTCTATGATTTGCTATTATTTCATTTTGATGCTTTACTTATTAAAAATTCATGGTTTATTAGACTATGCTTAAATAATAATTAAATAAACAATATTCATATCGATACCCTAAAACCTCATAATATTCTTATCTACTTCTCTATCAACATCTTCTTAGCATGTGGAAACTTCATGGATCTAAAACTATAAAAAAATCTTTTTATACCCTCGTTAAGGTTTTTAAACTTTGTTAATTATTTGAGGACACGTGCAATCTGGAAGGGTGACACCTGTATTCTGGGTTTTCTGTCTAGGAAAGCATTTCGCATAAATCCCAATCAACCGAGGGACCCGTGTGCTTTTCTGGGAATTCCCGGGATGAGTGTTTACTTATAGGCTAAAGCATGTCTCCTTGAAAATTAAATGACTTTAATTAACCTTAATGTGTCATAGTATTCAAGTGATTATATCACTATTTGAGTACAATCCCAACTATGAATTACTATTTTATTTGTTATCTTATTCTTTTAAACCCAAACAACATTCATAAGTTCTTACATCTTTTCTTGTCTTGTGAAAATCTGTAGAATGCCTCCCCGTCGTGCTCCCGTGGCCAACACCAACATCGACATCGCTACCATCCTTGCACAACTCGTAACTCAACTCACTCAAGCTAATGGTGCCACCAATGGTAACCATGGGGAAAATGGTGGTAATGGGGGAAATGGTGGTGCCAACCCATCTCAATGCACTTTAAAGCATTTCAACTCATGTAATCCCCTCAAGTTTTATGGTACTGAAGGAGCAACGGGACTTCTTCAATGGTTCGAAAGTATTGAGAATACCTTTCTCAATAGTGACTGCCCCGATAACCTTCGTGTTCATCATGCCACAAGTGTCTTACAAAAACGGGCACTCACGTGGTGGAATGGGGAAAAGAGGAATAGGGGTGTGGATGTAGCAATGGCCTTACCTTGGGATGAGGTTAAAAGGCTAATGACTGAGGAATTTTGTCCTCGAAATGAGGTAAAGAAACTCGAAGCCAAATTTTGGGATCTTGCCCAAGATAGTGGTGAAAACTTGGCATATACAAATCGGTTCCATGAGTTGAGTCTCCTCGTGCCCCACATGGTTACACCTTTATCCCGCTGCATTGAAAAATATATTGGTGGATTACCTAGGCAAATTCAAGATACTATCTTAGGGAGAAATCCCGCAACATTTGAAGATGCCATCCGTTTATCAGCTACCTTAACCGATAACCATGTGAAGGCGGGGACTCTTACTAAAAAGGGCACAAAGAAAGTCTCCGAAACTGCAACTTCTTCCACCCACAACAAAGAAGCGCCAATGAAGCTCAAGCCAACAATGATGTGGTCAACGGTACGTTCCTTGTTAATAGTCAATATGCCTCCATTTTATTTGATACCGGTGCCGATAAAAGTTTTGTGTCACTTCACTTTGAACCCTTACTTGCAAAGACACGATCCCAATTAGAGAAAACCTTCACTGTCGAAGTAGCAAATGGTGATTCGCTTACAATTGAGTCTATTATCTATGACTGTTCTCTAGAACTTAATGAACATACATTTCCAATCAACCTTGTACCAATGCCACTAGGGAGTTTTGATATCATTATAGGCATGGATTGGCTATCAAACCATCATGCCGAAGTCATCTATTTTGAGAAATGTATTCGAATACCCCTACCATCGGGAGAAACATTAAGAGTCTTTGGTGAAAAGCCTTTCAAAGAACTTAAATTAATGTCATGCACTACCGCTTAAAAGTACTTATGAAAGAACTACGTAGCCTTCTTAGCTCATATTGTTCAAAAGGATGTCAAAGAGAAGAGTATACAAGACATTCCCATCATTCGGGATTTTCCCGAAGTATTTCCCGAAGATCTATCTCGTCTTCCACCCGTTCGACAAGTATAATTTCGTGTTGATCTTGTGCCCGGAGCTAACCCCGTGGCTAGAGCTCTGTACCGTCTTGCACCCTCTAAAATGCAAGAACTTGCAAGTCAACTCCAAGAGCTCTATGACAAGGGATTTATTCGTCCAAGTCATTCATCATGGGGTGCACCCGTCTTATTCGTCAAAAAGAAAGATGGATCAATCCGCATGTATATTGACTACCGCGAACTCAACAAGCTTACCATCAAGAACCGTTACCCTTTTCCTAGAATTGATGACCTCTTTGATCAACTTCAAGGCTCTACTTGCTTCTCGAAGATTGATCTTCGATCTGGTTATCCCCAACTCCGTGTACAAGAGGAGGATATTCCAAAGACTACTTTTCGAACAAGGTATGGACAGTTCATGGTCATGCCTTATGGACTAACCAATGCACCCGCGGTCTTCATGGACCTTATGAATCGTGTGTGCAAACCATACCTTGACCAATTTGTGATCGTCTTCATTGACGATATCTTAATCTACTCCAAGACTAAAGCCGACCATGAGCAGCATCTTAGACTGGTTTTGGATCTCTTGAGGAAGGAACAACTATATGCCAATTCTCCAAATGTGAATTTTGGCTAAAGGAAGTTCAATTTGTTGGTCATATCGTCAACGACAAGGGAATTCATGTTGACCCTGCTAAGATCGAAGCTGTTAGAAATTGGAATACCCCAAAGACCCCCGCCGAAGTTCGTTCATTTCTTGGTCTTGCGGGATATTATCGTCGCTTCATCTCAAATTTCTCTAAGATTACTGTCCCTCTTACCGCTTTGACCTACAAGGGTAAAACTTATGAATGGGGACCAAAACAAGAAGCAGCATTCCAAACTCTCAAGCAAAAGTTGTGCAATGCTCCTATCTTGACTCTCCCTGATGGGAATGATGATCTAGTTGTCTACTGTGATGCTTCCAACCAAGGTCTCGGTTGTGTCCTTATGCAACGAGGCAAAGTAATCGCCTACGCATCAAGACAACTCAAAATTCATGAGAAAAATTATACGACGCACGATCTCGAGTTGGGTGCGGTCGTATTCGCATTGAAGATTTGGAGACATTACCGCTATGGCACAAAATGTGTGGTATTCACCGATCACAAAAGTCTTCAACACATCTTCAACCAAAAAGAACTCAATATGAGGCAACGAGGTTGGGTTGAGCTCCTTAACGACTATGACTGCGAGATTCGTTATCATCCCGGCAAAGCGAATGTTGTAGCCGATGCTTTGAGTCGAAAGGACCATGTCATGCTTCAATGTGTCCGAATTCAAACCGACATTCAAAATCGCATCTTAGAAGCTCAACATGTCTTAGTCACCGAGTGTAAAATGTATGAGGAAATGTCGTGTGGTGTTGAACTTCAACTTGAATCAAAACCCAATGGCTTACTTTATTACTTGAACCGTATTTGGGTTCCCGATCGCGATGATCTCCGTACATTTTTATGAACGAGGCTCACAAGACTCGTTATTCTATTCATCCTGGTGCGGATAAAATGTACCAAGACCTTCGCCAACAATATTGGTGGCCCGGTATGAAGAAAGACATTGCCCTCTATGTTGCCAAATGTCTAACTTGTTCCAAAGTCAAAGCCGAACACCAACGTCCTTCCGGTTTGCTTGAAAACCAGAAATTCCCGTGTGGAAATGGGAGAACATAGCTATGGATTTTATTACCAAACTCCCTCGCACCTCAAGTGGTTATGATAGCATTTGGGTGATCATTGACCGTCTCACCAAAACTGCTCATTTCTTGCCTATCCGTGAAGACTATCGGGTTGAGAAACTAGACTGAATTTACATTGATAAAATTGTGAGTCGTCACGGTGTTCCCTTAAACATAATCTCCGATAGAGATGCTCGGTTCACCTCTCGCTTTTGGAAATCTCTCCAAACTGCTCTTGGTAGACGATTGGATTTGAGCACGGCCTACCATCCTCAAACTGATGGTCAGACCGAGCAAACAATCCAAACTCTTGAAGATATGCTTAGAGCTTGTGTAATTGATTTTGCTGGAAATTGTGATTCACGTCTATCCCTAATCGAGTTCTCCTACAATAATAGCTACCACACGAGTATCAACATGGCTCCATTTGAAGCTCTCTATGGTCGTAAGTGTCGTTCTCCTATCTGTTGGAACGAGATTGGTGAATCACAAATCACCGGTCCCGAGCTAATCAAGAAACATCCGACAAGATTATCCAAATCCATGACAACATTCGAGTAGCGAGAACTCGGCAAAAGAGTTACGCCGACAAACGACGAAAACCCTTGGAATTCCAAGTCAGAGACCTTGTTCTTCTATAGCTGTCTCTGTGGAAGGGTGTGATCCGTTTTGGAAAGAAAGGCAAACTATCACCTCGCTATGTAGGTCCATTCAAGATCCTTGAAAGGTTTGGGAAAGTGGCTTACAAACTCGAGTTACCTCCATCACTTGGCAATGTGCATCCTACATTTCACGTTTCTAATCTAAAGAAATAGAATGAAAAATTTTAGACTTAGGAAAATTTTGCAAACACTTCCACATGCGAACTTAGCTAAGTTCGCATGGACAATACCGATTATGTGTACTTAGGAAAATATGCACAAACAGTCTTTTCCATGCACAATTAGCATGTACGTATGAACAAAGCCCTTTATGCATACTTGCTAAGTACGCATGGCGTGTGTAAGTGTTCAAATTTTGCAAGTCCGAAATCAAAATTCCAAGTCCAAAATCCGTAATTTATGTCCTAAATGTAGGAACCTGGTAGTCCATAGAAATCAATTAGGTTTAGAAATGTATAACTTCAGAGTTTTCGGTCAAAAACACTTTTCGATAAGAAGAATTCGATCGAAGCTCTTTAGTATAAATAGTCTTGTCTTTTGTATTTTCAAGTAACTATTCTTATTTGTATTGTTTGATTCCAAATCTATGAGAGAGAATTTCTGTGATTTACATTGCTGGTATAATGAATATTATCAACATGTTTGTGTGCATGTTGTGTGATTGATTCTGTCCTTCTTGTTCATATTTGATTCGATCATTTCGGTGTGACTTTGATTTCTGGAATGATTTCGCCAATTCAGAGAGTGATTGAAGACTCTATCCTTGAATATCAGCATATCAGAGGGAACCACAGGTGGTATTAGAGATGTTGGTTAAAGCTCTTGGTATTCAAGAAGAATTTTAGTCAAAATTGATCGAATTGGAGTAATGTGGGTGCCATTGTTGTTGATTTGAAGCTAATATTGATGGAGATGAAGTTTGCATCAAGTTTGGAGGCTTTATTTTTTATTTAGATCATCACAGAAATTTTTTGGTCAATTCAAGTGTTCTTCTATTGTATTGCCCAAAAATCTAGTTGAAGAAGCCGAATTATTTTTTCGACCGAAAAGACTACAATTTTCAATCAAAAAATAGGGCCAAAATTTAAGGATAAATTTCATCTGTCTTCGAAATATTTAGACTTTTCGACCGAAAAGTCCTGTCTGAAAAAAGTTTTCTATCAGTCAAGTTATCGACCGAAAAGTTCTAAATTGGGAAGTTTTTCTGATTTCGACCAAGTTTCAAATTACAAGTATAGAATGGCTGGAAAGGTTTACGATCCTGAGAGGGTTATTGGGAAATCAACACCGATGATGAAATCAATTTCAGAATTTTACAATTGGAAAATAATGATGAAGGCGTATTTCAAGTTTACTGAACATACACTATGGGAATCAATTGTGAAGGGTCCTCATATTCCCAAGACTGCAAATGCTGATGGGTTAATCCCGGTTGCAGATCCTGATCTATATTCAGAGGAAGATAAGAAGCTGGTCAAGAGAGATAACAGAGCATCGGGATCTATTATTCTAGCACATCTGACTGAGTTGTATCTGAATTTTGAGCAACAAGAGTGTAACATCTCTGATTTTTAGTATCCGTATTTCCATTCAATGTAATGCATTTCAAACCAAATTCTAGTACACTGACTTGTTCTACTTGTACTAACGATTAAATACTACGTTCCAATGCAAATCCACAAATTTTACACGAGAATACCCTATTAAACTCTACATAAGTTCATATTTATACCAATCTACACATACTGAAAGATTACAAGGATTGAATTTATAAATGAATAAACAGAAACCCTAATAGGCACGGTCGCGCCTCGTTCTGACACGGTCGCACCTCGTTCTGACACGGTCGCGCCAAGTGCTATGGCACGGTCGCGCCTCATATCAGTTGAAACGTAAATGCAGTCTTTAATCACAGGGACGTTCGATTTCATAACCGTTCAACACGTTTTCGTCATTAACAAACTCCATTAAACCCTTTAATCATCACCATTACAACAATTGAACTCATTTTCGTCGAATTATCTCATAAACACCTAATTCTCTCACGAAATCACCGAATTCACCAATTCGATTACAATTCTTCCAAGCCAACATACTATCAATCCTCTCTAAAGCTTCTGGACACACTAGTTTAGTCGGAATTGCAGCAGAGGACGCCGAAGATCAAGCCCGTCATCGCCGGAACTCGTTTCTACCGTACACCATCAATTCATTGTCCTTCCGGGTAATTGAAACCTCATACCCACTCGTTTTAGTCTACATATCAAAAGCCCCAACTTAATTGGGGCTTACAATATGAAAATCGTCACGAACCCGAACCTATGTTTTCGTTCAAAATGTTTTAATCGAACTCTGCTTTGAACACGTTTTAATTACAATTAATATATCTCAATAGACTCGTAATAACCCTACAGATGAAAGCCCTATGAATTCCAACATTAAAAATATAAGAAATAGTCAGATCGATTCTGTTTTGGAACAGACATGGCCGCGCTAGTATTCTAGCGCGGTCGTGCTTCATGAGACACGGGCGCGCCAATACCAGCGCGGTCGTGCCTCACATACACAGACCGGTCATGCCTTTGACAAGACTTGGTCGTGCCTCAAAACCCTAGACACGGTCGTGCCTGGCCCAGACACGGTCGTGCCTAGTGAACAACTTAGCTATATTCTCTTTATTGGTCAACACGGACGCGTCCCTGACTAGCACGGTCGCGCCCGTGGTTCTAGCACGATCGGGCCTTGTCCCAAGCACGGTCGTGTGTGTGAGAAATTCTTGGCAGAATAATTATTCTATATTTTAAAAACAATAGGTACATCAAATTTATTTTTAAATAAAAAGAATTGATTTTATGAAGATTTATATTAACATTATTTGAAAAGACCAACTTTCTATTCTAAAATAAATAGAAATTATTTATTTAAAACTTACAAAACTTAATCTATATTTATTGCTAAACCTTACACTTAATTATTATTTACACAATTTATTTAAACATCCTTATGAAAATAAATTAAAGGAATTTATATTTAATATAAAACATTTAATACATTTTTATAACTAAATGACTAAGTTACATGTTTTATAAATAAATAAATAAGGTTACAATTATTTATTTAATTTACATTAAAACAAAAACTATTTGTTTAAGTTATACTTAATCACCCCTAATACATACATTATTTTTATAACTAAGTAAACAAATAAGAATTTTATTATTTTATTATTTAGTTATTCCAAACCTAAATTTTATACAACACCATTCAAGTACAACCCACTGACACCTACAACTTCAAATTCCTTATACACAAATCCAATATAGCCTTAGACTTAGACATAGATATTTGTACACACTATTAATTCAATACACATTACACTCTAGGTTAACGTTGTGCATTACAAGGATCTCATTTCTAGCGAGTATTTCGTGTTAGTTACGCCTTCAAACCAAGTGAGTATTACATAGCCCCTTGTGCTCTTTTACACTTTTTGGGGTGGAACATGAACACTATACAACATTATTACTTACACTTATACAAACTACACAGGTACAAATCCTCTTTACATTCATGTGTGCAATTTGAGCTTTATGCCCGAGTGCTAGTTGTGCTAACTTTTATGTGCGATTTATGTGCAATCGTTAACTATTCAAGCCGACGGTAACCAATGATAGATCTATTGAGTCTGACAAACCCACCCAGGTAGGGTGATTGTTACCGACAACACAATTTTCATGCTAGTTACAAAGGTTTGATTGCACTTGGTTACACAATAGCTGCTCCCCATAAATGCCTTATTTTATCATGATATGTAAGGATTTGTTTATTTACAAACTATATGCTATATATATACAATCCTGTGTATGCTCACCAACTTTTTAGTTGACCTTATTTTATTCATCTTTCCGGTACTAATGTGTGATTTGATCAAGATTTGCTACACATAGGCTTTGGGACTTAGTTAATTTGAATAAAGGATTTTATGTATTTCACTTATGTTCTTTCTTGGATTTGGTTGTGTTTGGATTATTTGAAATGAAGTTGATGTTTAATATATTACAATTTAGTCAACCTTGTGCTCATGAACAGTCTACATGTCCCGCCCCGATGATTCCGCCATCGGTCGGGGTGTGACAGATTGGTATCAGAGCCTTGGTTATAGGGAATTAGGTTATTAGACACTCTTGACCTAGACTATAACTTTAGGACACCCACTTATGCCATGCTTCATGTTTATGTGATTATGTGCTACGTGTTATGTGTTACATGCTATGTGTTACATGTTTTCTATGATTTGCTATTATTTCATTTTGATGCTTTACTTATTAAAAATTCATGGTTTATTAGACTATGCTTAAATAATAATTAAATAAACAATATTCATATCGATACCCTAAAACCTCATAGTATTCTTATCTACTTCTCTATCAACATCTTCTTAGCATGTGGAAACTTCATGGATCTAAAACTATAGAAAAATCTTTTTATACCCTCGTTAAGGTTTTTAAACTTTGTTAATTATTTGAGGACACGTGCAATCTGGAAGGGTGACACCTGTATTCTGGGTTTTCTGTCTAGGAAAGCATTTCGCATAAATCCCAATCAACCGAGGGACCCGTGTGCTTTTCTGGGAATTCCCGGGATGAGTGTTTACTTATAGGCTAAAGCATGTCTCCTTGAAAATTAAATGACTTTAATTAACCTTAATGTGTCATAGTATTCAAGTGATTATATCACTATTTGAGTACAATCCCAACTATGAATTACTATTTTATTTGTTATCTTATTCTTTTAAACCCAAACAACATTCATAAGTTCTTACATCTTTTCTTGTCTTGTGAAAATCTGTAGAATGCCTCCCCGTCGTGCTCCCGTGGCCAACACCAACATCGACATCGCTACCATCCTTGCACAACTCGTAACTCAACTCACTCAAGCTAATGGTGCCACCAATGGTAACCATGGGGAAAATGGTGGTAATGGTGGAAATGGTGGTGCCAACCCATCTCAATGCACTTTAAAGCATTTCAACTCATGTAATCCCCTCAAGTTTTATGGTACTGAAGGAGCAACGGGACTTCTTCAATGGTTCAAAAGTATTGAGAATACCTTTCTCATTAGTGACTGCCCCGATAACCTTCGTGTTCGTCATGCCACAAGTGTCTTACAAAAACGGGCACTCACGTGGTGGAATGGGGAAAAGAGGAATAGGGGTGTGGATGTAGCAATGGCCTTACCTTGGGATGAGGTTAAAAGGCTAATGACTGAGGAATTTTGTCCTCAAAATGAGGTAAAGAAACTCGAAACCGAATTTTGGGATCTTGCCCAAGATAGTGGTGAAAACTTGGCATATACAACTCGGTTCCATGAGTTGAGTCTCCTCGTGCCCCACATGGTCACACCTTTATCCCGCTGCATTGAAAAATATATTGGTGGATTACCTAGGCAAATTCAAGATACTATCTTAGGGAGAAATCCCGCAACATTTGAAGATGCCATCCGTTTATCAGCTACCTTAACCGATAACCATGTGAAGGCGGGGACTCTTACTAAAAAGGGCACAAAGAAAGTCTCCGACACTGCAACTTCTTCCACCCACAACAAAGAAGCGCCAATGAAGCTCAAGCCAACAATGATGTGGTCAACGGTACGTTCCTTGTTAATAGTCAATATGCCTCCATTTTATTTGATACCGGTGCCGATAAAAGTTTTGTGTCACTTCACTTTGAACCCTTACTTGCAAAGACACGATCCCAATTAGAGAAAACCTTCACTGTCGAAGTAGCAAATGGTGATTCGCTTACAATTGAGTCTATTATCTATGACTGTTCTCTAGAACTTAATGAACATACATTTCCAATCAACCTTGTACCAATGCCACTAGGGAGTTTTGATATCATTATAGGCATGGATTGGCTATCAAACCATCATGCCGAAGTCATCTATTTTGAGAAATGTATTCGAATACCCCTACCATCGGGAGAAACATTAAGAGTCTTTGGTGAAAAGCCATGCAAAGAACTTAAATTAATATCATGCACTACCGCTTAAAAGTACTTATGAAAGAACTACGTAGCCTTCTTAGCTCATATTGTTCAAAAGGATGTCAAAGAGAAAAGTATACAAGACATTCCCATCATTCGGGATTTTGCCGAAGTATTTCCCGAAGATCTATCCGATCTTCCACCCGTTCGACAAGTATAATTTCGTATTGATCTTGTGCCCGGAGCTAACCCCGTGGCTAGAGTTCTGTACCGTCTTGCACCCTCTAAAATGCAAGAACTTGCAAGTCAACTCCAAGAGCTCTCTGACAAGGGATTTATTCGTCCAAGTCATTCATCATGGGGTGCACCCGTCTTATTCGTCAAAAAGAAAGATGGATCATTCCGCATGTATATTGACTACCACGAACTCAACAAGCTTACCATCAAGAACCGTTACCCTTTGCCTAGAATTGATGACCTCTTTGATCAACTTCAAGGCTCTACTTGCTTCTCGAAGATTGATCTTCGATCTGGTTATCACCAATCCGAGTACAAGAGGAGGATATTCCAAAGACTACTTTTTGAACAAGGTATGGACATTACGAGTTCATGGTCATGCCTTATGGACTAACCAATGCACCCGCGGTCTTCATGGACCTTATGAATCGTGTGTGCAAACCATACCTTGACAAATTTGTGATCGTCTTCATTGACGATATCTTAATCTACTCCAAGACTAAAGCCGACCATGAGCAACATCTTAGACTGGTTTTGGATCTCTTGAGGAAGGAACAACTATATGCCAATTCTCCAAATGTGAATTTTGGCTAAAAGAAGTTCAATTTGTTGGTCATATCGTCAACGACAAGGGAATTCATGTTGACCCTGCTAAGATCGAAGCTGTTAGAAATTGGAATACCCCAAAGTCCCCCGCCGAAGTTCGTTCATTTCTTGGTCTTGCGGGATATTATCGTCGCTTCATCTCAAATTTCTCTAAGATTACTGTCCCTCTTACCGCTTTGACCTACAAGGGTAAAACTTATGAATGGGGACCAAAACAAGAAGAAGCATTCCAAACTCTCAAGCAAAAGTTGTGCAATGCTCCTATCTTGACTCTCCCTGATGGGAATGATGATCTAGTTGTCTACTGTGATGCTTCCAACCAAGGTCTCGGTTGTGTCCTTATGCAACGAGGCAAAGTAATCGCCTACGCATCAAGACAACTCAAAATTCATGAGAAAAATTATACGACGCACGATCTCGAGTTGGGTGCGGTCGTATTCGCATTGAAGATTTGGAGACATTACCTCTATGGCACAAAATGTGTGGTATTCACCGATCACAAAAGTCTTCAACACATATTCAACAAAAAAGAACTCAATATGAGGCAACGACGTTGGGTTGAGCTCCTTAACGACTATGACTGCGAGATTCGTTTTCATCCCGGCAAAGCGAATGTTGTAGCCGATGCTTTGAGTCGAAAGGACCATGTCATACTTCAATGTGTCCAAATTCAAACCGACATTCAAAATCGCATCTTAGAAGCTCAACACGTCTCAGTCACCGAGGGTAAAATGTATTAGGAAATGTCGTGTGGTGTTGAACTTCAACTTGAATCAAAACCCAATGGCTTACTTTATTACTTGAACCGTATTTGGGTTCCCGATCGTGATGATCTCCGTACATTTTTATGAACGAGGCTCACAAGACTCGTTATTCTATTCATCCTGGTGCGGATAAAATGTACCAAGACCTTCGCCAACAATATTGGTGGCCCGGTATGAAGAAAGACATTGCCCTCTATGTTGCCAAATGTCTAACTTGCTCCAAAGTCAAAGCCGAACACCAACGTCCTTCCGGTTTGCTTGAAAACCAGAAATTCCCGTGTGGAAATGGGAGAACATAGCTATGGATTTTATTACCAAACTCTCTCGCACCTTAAGTGGTTATGATAGCATTTGGGTGATCATTGACCGTCTCACCAAAACTGCTCATTTCTTGCCTATCCGTGAAGACTATCGGGTTGAGAAACTAGCCCGAATTTACATTGATAAAATTGTGAGTCGTCACGGTGTTCCCTTAAACATAATCTCCGATAGAGATGCTCGGTTCACCTCTCGCTTTTGGAAATCTCTCCAAACTGCTCTTGGTACACGATTGGATTTGAGCACGGCCTACCATCCTCAAACTGATGGTCAGACCGAGCGAACAATCCAAACTCTTGAAGATATGCTTAGAGCTTGTGTAATTGATTTTGGTGGAAATTGGGATTCAAGTCTATTCCTAATCGAGTTCTCCTACAATAATAGCTACCACACGAGTATCAACTTGGCTCCATTTGAAGCTCTCTATGGTCGCAAGTGTCGTTCTCCTATCTGTTGGAACGAGATTGGTGAAGCACAAATCACCGGTCCCGAGCTAATTCAAGAAACACCCGAAAAGATTATCCAAATCCATGACAACATTCGAGTAGCGAGAAGTCAGCAAAAGAGTTACGCCGACAAATGACGAAAACCCTTGGAATTCCAAGTCAGTGACCTTGTTCTTCTATAGGTGTCTCCGTGGAAGGGTGTGATCCGTTTTGGAAAGAAAGGCAAACTATCACCTCGCTATGTAGGTCCATTCAAGATCCTTGAAAGGTTTGGGAAAGTGGCTTACAAACTCGAGTTACCTCCATCACTTGGCAATGTGCATCCTACCTTTCACGTTTCTAATCTGAAGAAATGCCTTGCTGATGAGAATCTCCACATACCTCTTGACAACGTGCACATTGACGAAACGATGCACTTCGTTGAGAGACCGGTAGAAATCATGGATCGTGAGGTCAAGCAGCTCAAGCGAAGCCGTATCCCTATTGTCAAGGTTTGTTGGGAATCTAAACGTGGTCCTGAGTTCACTTGGGAACGAGAGGACCAAATGAAGCTCAAGTACCCCCATCTCTTCACCGATGCCGTCGCTTCCACTAGTGAAATTTCGGGACGAAATTCCCTCAACATGGGGAGACTGTAACATCTCTAATTTTTAGTATCCGTATTTCCATTCAATGTAATGCATTTCAAACCAAATTCTTGCACACTGACTTGTTCTACTTGTACTAACGATTAAATACTACGTTCCAATGCAAATCCATAAATTTTACCCGAGTATACCCTATTAAACTCTACATAAGTTCATATTTATACCATTCTACAAATACTGAAAGATTACAAGGATTGAATTTATAAATGAATAAACAGAAACCCTAATAGGCACGGTCGCGCCTCGTTCTGACACGGTCGTGCCAAGTACTATGGCACGGTCGCGCGCCTTGCTTTGGAACGGTCGCGCCCGGTGCCTTGGCACGGTCGCGCCTCATAGGAGCACGGTCGCGCCTCATATCAGTTGAAACGTAAATGCAGTCTTTAATCACAGGGACGTTCGATTTCGTAACTGTTCTACACGTTTTCGTCATTAACAAACTCCATTAAACCCTTTAATCATCACCATTACAACAATTGAACTCATTTTCGTCGAATTATCTCATAAACACCTAATTCTCTCACGAAATCACCGAGTTCACCAGTTTGAATACAATTCTTCCAAGCCAACATACTATCAATCCTCTCTAAAGCTTCTGGACACGCTAGTTTAGTCGGAATTGCAGCAGAGGATGCCGAAGATCAAGCCCGTCGTCGCCGGAACTCGTTTCTATCGTACACCATCAATTCATTGTATTTCCGGGTAATTGAAACCTCATACCCACTTGTTTTAGTCTACAGATCAAAAGCCCTAACTTAATTGGGGCTTACAATATGAAAATCATCACGAACCCGAACCTATGTTTTCGTTAAAAATGTTTTAATCGAACTCTGCTTTGAACACGTTTTAATTACAATTAATATATCTCAATAGACTCGTAATAACCCTACAGATGAAAGCCCTATGAATTCCAACATTAACAATATAAGAAATAGTCAGATCGATTCTATTTGGAACAGACACGGTCGCGCTAGTATTCTAGCGCGGTCGTGCTTCATGAGACACGGGCGCGCCAATACCAGCGCGGTCGTGCCTCACATACACAGACCGGTCATGCCTTTGACTAAACTTGGTCGTGCCTCAAAACCCTAGACACGGTCATGCCTGGCCCAGACACGGTCGTGCCCAGTGAACAGCTTAGCTATATTCTCTGTATTAGTCAACACGGTCGCGTCCCTGACTAGCACGGTCGCTCCCGTGGTTCTAGCACGATCGTGCCTTGTTCCAAGAACGGTCGTGTGTGTGAGAAATTCTTGGCAGAATAATTATTTCTATATTTTAAAAACAATAGGTACTTCAAATTTATTTTTAGAATAAAAAGAATTGATTTTTAACATTATTTGAAAAGACCAACTTTCTATTCTAAAATAAATAGAAATTATTTATTTAAAACTTACAAAACTTAATCTACATTTATTGCTAAACCTTACACTTAATTATTATTTACACAATTTAATTAAACATCCTTATGAAAATAAATTAAAGGAATTTATATTTAATATAAAACATTTAATACATTTTTATAACTAAATGACTAAGCTACATGTTTTATAAATAAATAAATAAGGTTACAATTATTTATTTAATTTACATTTAAATAAAAACTATTTGTTTAGGTTATACTTAATCACCCCTAATACATACATTATTTTTATAATTAAGTAAACAAATAATAATTTTATTATTTTATTATTTAGTTATTCCAAACCCAAATTTTATACAACACCATTCAAGTACAACCCACTAACACCTACAACTTCAAATTCCTTATACACACATCCAATTTAGCCTTAGACATAGATATTTGTACACACTATTAATTCAATACACATTACACTCTAGGTTAACGTTGTGCATTACAAGGATCTCATTTCTAGCGAGTATTTCGTGTTAGTTACGCCTTCAAACCAAGTGAGTATTACATAGCCCCTTTTACTCTTTTACACTTTTTGGGGTGGAACATGAACACTATACAACACTATTACTTACACTTATGCAAACTACACAAGTACAAATCCTCTTTACATTCATGTGTGCAATTTGAGCTTTATGCCCGAGTGCTAGTTGTGCTAACTTTTATGTGCGATTTGTGTGCAATCATTAACTATTCAAGCCGATGGTAAACAATGATAGATCTATTGAGTCTCACAAACCCACCCAGGTAGGGTGATTGTTACCGACAACACAATTTTGCGTGCTAGTTACAAAGGTTTGATTGTACTTGGTTACACAATAGCTGCTCCCCATAAATGCCTTATTTTATCATGATATGTAAGGATTTGTTTATTTACAAACTATATGCTATCTATATACAATCCTGTGTATGCTCACCAACTTTTTAGTTGACCTTATTTTATTCATGTTTCAGGTACTAATGTGTGATTTGATCAAGATTTGCTACACATATGCTTTGGGACTTAGTTAATTTGAATAAAGGATTTTATGTATTTCACTTATGTTCTTTCTTGGATTTGGTTGTTTTTGGATTATTTGAAATGAAGTTGATGTTTAATATATTACAATTTAGTCAACCTTGTGCTCATGAACAGTCTACATGTCCCGCCCCGATGATTCCGCCATCGGTCGGGGTGTGACAATGAGACAGCTCAGGGTTTGTGGAATGCATTGTGCTTAAGATTTGAAAGAAATGTAGCTCTCCAGGAAAGCAGAACCGATCTTCTACTGAAACAATACAACATGTTTAGCTATAAGAAGAATGAGACTCTCAGTGAGTAGGTGACCAGGTTCACAACTATGATCAACAGATTGAGAAAAATGGGAGTGAAATTTGAAGAGTATGATCTAGGGAAGAAGCTGTTAGACCCATTGCCAAACTGTTGGAGCATACCTTGTACGCTAATTAAGAACACAACTCTAGATCTGAAGAGTAAAACCCTTGATGATATTATCTGTCTGCTCGAGTCTTATAAATTGGATGCAAAGAAGGGAGAGCTGAACAACCAGGATAAGCAAAATAGTTCAAGTTCAGCAAATGCAGCATTGTTCTCTAGGAGCAGTGAAGGAAGTAGTAGAACAAAATCTAAGAAAAGCAAGGGTTGTTGTGAACACTCCTCTAAAGAGAAAGTCAAGTCATCTGGACAAATCCCTGAAGATCAGATTGCTCTGTTTGGAGCTTTCATGAGCAACTATGATGCATTGGTAACAGGAAAGCTTCAACCTGTCATGCATGATGTAGAGGATCTTGTTCAGATCAATCCTGATGACTTGGAATATATGGACTTGCAATGGCAGATGGCCGTGATAGCTGTAAGGGCTTAAAAGTATTTGCAGAAGGTTGGGAAAGATAAGCTGCAGTTTGGGAAAAGGTTGGTTTTGACAAAGCTAACCTCAGGTGCTACAACTCTCAACAACTTGGTCACTTCACTTGTGAGTGTACTAAGGACAAGAAAAAGAAGGTTGATGGAAACGGAGTTAAGCTAGTGGAAATGATTGATGAAACTGACAAGTCAAAGAAAGCTCCAACTGCACTCATGTCTAAACAGCTCAGCAATTGTGAATGGGAAGATGAGATCGAGGATGCTGAGGATGAACTGGATGAAGCCTTGATGGCTAAAATTGAATATTCAAAGAAACCAGCTGAGATTGCCAGTGTTTGTGCGCTCAAAAGAGATTATAAAGGAAAGGGCAAAGCTGTTGATTATGATGAAACTTCATCTGAGAGTGAGGTAAATTCTAATAATGAATCTGATATATGTTCCTCATTGTGTGTAGAAAGAATACAGAATTATCATGCAGCAAACACATTCTTACTTGCTGAAAATGATAAGCTAAAAAGGGTAAACAAAGAATTAAAACATAATGAAGTTAATTTTACAAGGAAATTAAAGCACTTTTGAAAGATAATGTAAAATTTAAAGAATATTTGTATAAAAATGATGTTTTAATCAAAGATCTTTTAGAAAAACTTGTCACATCTGAAACTGAGTTAATAAAAGAACAATTGTTGCAAAGTGGAAGATGCAACAAAATGTCTTTGATGAATTTGTGAGTAAATAGAGAACTGTTTATATCAAAGACGGGTTGGGTTACAACAAAGTCCCACATCCTGATAAATTTGTACCATTTCGTGAACCGCATGAATCAAATGAGTTGATAAATGTTGGTAACTCTAACTTTCAAGATATGTATTTAAGTGCAGATGTAAACTCATGGTGTGTGGATGATGATAGTGAACTTGATGGAGTGAAAAGTTTTTCTGCTTTCAATAAACAGTGCACTAGGGAGTTTTTAAGGGATTACAAACAGTACCTAGATGTTGACTGTAATCTAAATAGATTTGTTATAGTTTCTAGTGTTAATGTTGATGTAAAAAAATTTCATGTTTCTGATTCTAATTCTGATGCTTCTTATGTTTCGGCATGTTCTACTAATGTTTGTGATGATTCTGATTATGTGTCTGAAGTGTCATCAACATCCACTTTCTTTGATAAAGTGGTGTGAACAGATAGAGATTATGTCCCACTTCGTAAAGTCTCAAGTCTAGCTGGTGATGTTGTCATAGGTGAGTTTGGAAATCCATTAATTCAAGAGTATGATTTGTCAAGTGAGAGACCAAAGAAAAATGATGTCATAGCACCAGAGAATCATATTCTTACCAGTGAGACAGAGAGAAATAAAGTTGTCAAAGTTAAAGTCAGTGTACCAATAACTATCCAAAGAAAGTCTTGGTGTGTCAAAGGCAAAGCCATTGATGTCAAAGATAATCCTGTTCAAAGCAAAGGACAATTAAGAAAGAAATTTTGTGGATCAAAGAGTGAAGTAGGCGCGTGTTCAAAGTCAGGGTCAAAATCAAAGCCTAAAAGCTACAATTGCTTTGTGTGTGGTCAAATTGGACATTTTGCGAGAAATTGCAAACATAGCTCAAGAGAGTCAAGTTTCACATAGAACAAAGAGAGAGTTAACAGAAAAATCACAAAGCATTTCTGGAGTGCGTATGAGAATGACAGTGTGCTTGAGTACGGAGTGAAACAACGATACAGTCGTGCTTACTTGCTTTCTAGGAATTGTCATGATTTTTATTCAAATGCTTGTCGTGATTATGTGTTACCTAATTTTGTGGACACAAGTGTCCCAAAAGGTTCAAAATATGTGAAGAAACTTAACCAACCAATCTATTTTGCTAATTAAAAAATGACTAAGAAATATGGGAAAAATGTTGGTTGTTTTTTGAAAATTAAAAATGGACAGTCTTCACATATGGTTGGAACAAAGAAAGAAATAAACTTGAAGGAACAAGTTCTTATGACTAAGACTGTAAAAAGTCAAAGTCAGCCCGGGTCAAAGATGATCTGGGTACCTGTTTCTCATTAAGTTTGTTTTGAATGTGCAGAGTTTAACCGAGAGGACTACTAATAATGCTTGGCATGTTGATAGCGGTTTCTCATTAAGTTTGTTTTGATGGTGGTTTTGTTGCTTTTGTCGGAGACAAAAAGGGAGGGAAAATTACTTGTCAGGGAAAAGTGTCAAATAATCTTATCACATTAGATAAAGTCAATTTTGTGTCTCATTTGTAATTCAATCTACTCAGTGTTTCTCAAGTGTGTGATAAAGACGTACCAGTCCATTTTACAGCAAAGGAGTGCTTATTCTTAAAGCCCGGACTGGTTATTCCAGAAGACATGATTCTGATGCATGCTCTAAGAAAATTTAACACATATGTGGTTGTTATGAATGATTATACTACACCAGTTAATGTCTCATTCTTTTTATCAAAAGCGACTGGTTCAGAATCTTATTTGTGGCATCGACGAATGGGTCACGTAAATTTGAAGAACATGAATAACTTGGTGCAGAAAGATTTGATGCGAGGATTGCCAAAGAAAGAGTTCATAAATGAAGAAAGTTGTATGTCATGTGCAAAGGGAAAGCAGCACAAGAAATCTCATCCAAGAAAAACCATAACAACTTTTACTAGACCTTTATTTCTCATACATATGGATTTGTTCGGTCCAGTTCGAGTTAAAAGCATTACGAAAAAGTCATATTGTCTTGTTATCACAGATGAATTTTCAAGATTTTCATAGGTGTTTTTCCTTGCAACAAAGGATGAGACACCTGAAACGGTTATTGAATTGGTCAAAAGAATAGAAAACATCTGTGATAGCAAAGTATCAATCATTCGCAGTGACAATGGAACAGAATTTAAAAATCAACTGATAAATTCGTTTTGTGCAGAAAAAGGAATAACACATCAGTATAATGTTGCAAGAACACCACAACAGAATGGAGTGGCTAAAAGGAAGAACATAACTTTGATAGATGTTGCTCGAACAATGCTTGTCGATTCAAAGTTGCCTATTATTTTCTGGGCTGAAGCAGTCAACACGACATGTTATGTTTTGAACAGAGTTCTTATAGTGAAGCAACTTACAAAGACTACCTATGAACTATTCTTTAAAAGAAAGTCATACATCAAGTTCTTCAGCGCATTTGGTTGTTCTTGTACATTATTAAATACACAAGATTCATTGCCAAAATTCGCAGCTATTGGAGATGAATGCTACTTCTCTGGTTACTCTTCGTATCGGAAAGCTTACAGAGTATACAACAAGAGAAACAAAATTGTTCAAGAATCTTACTATGTGGAGTGGCAAGAACTAAATACTCCATCAAATCAAAATGAACCTGACTGGTTCTTTGATGCTGAAGTAATATTCAAGACCTTTGATCAGCAACTTCAAATACATTCTAATGAAGCAAGTACTTTGGGTACTGTAACTGAGTCTTCTACAAGTAGTGATCAATATATTGAAAAGTTTTTAGTTGGACCACAGAATGTGATTGTTCAAAATGAGATGTCTGACAATGTTACTACATCAACTCAAACACAAGAAGATCATGTTGACATTTCTGTCACTAATGTTGATCCTGAAGTATAAGAAGTCCCAAGTACTAATGATGAACCAACAATTAGTGAAGTTCAGTTAGATCCTATAAATGATCAGACTGAGGATGCAATTCAAACAAGTTCTTCAAGTGTTGAAGATCCAAGTGATCAAGTACTAGAGTTGAATGATTCAAATATTCCAGAATATGTGGAAGTGGATACTATTCCAAATCATCGAATTCATTTTGCTGATCCAGTAGAGAATATTATTGGATATTTTGAGGATGGAGTAAAGACAAGAAGTCAAGCTGGAAATATTAATGTCTGTTTGTACTCCTGCTTTTTATCTCAAGAAGAACCAAAGAATGTTACAGTTGCATTACAAGATCCAAGTTGGATTGAAGCTATGCAAGAGGAACTCCTTCAGTTTAAAAAGCTAAACATGTGGCATATCGCGCAATTACCTGAGGGAAAATATCCAATTGGAACGAAGTGGGTCTTTAGAAACAAAAGGGATGATCGTGGAATTGTAGTTCGTAATAAAGCATGTCTGGTTGTACAAGGTTTTTATTAAGATGAAGGACTGGATTATGATTATGTCTTTGCTCCGGTTGCACGAATTGAAGCCATACATATCTTTTTGGCTTATGCATCGTACAAGAAGTTTACTGTATATCAAATGGTTGTGAAAACAGCCTTTCTTTATGAGGTGGTAAAGGAAGAGGTTTTTGTGAATCAACCACCAGGTTTTGAAGACCCAGCTCATCCATTTCAGGTGTATAAGCTTAATAAAGAATTGTACGGGTTACATCAAGCGCCTCGTGCGTGGTATGAAACCTTGCCATCACATCTTACATCAAATGGCTTTGTTCGTGGAACAATTGACAAGACCTTATTCCTGAAGAAATTTGGTGTTGATCTGTTAATTGTACAAGTTTATGTCGATGACATTATCTATGGGTCAACGAATAAAGCTCTTTACAAGGACTTTGAAGAAGTCATGAAATTGAAATTCAATGTGAGCTTAATGGGAAAAATGCAGTTCTTTTTGGGATTACAAGTTGAACAGTCTGAAGCTGGGATTCTTATCCATCAGGTTAAATATGTGAAAGATATTCTAACAAAATTCAAGATGAATGACGGCAAATCAGCTTCAACACCAATTGGTCCCCATGAACCTCTCACTGTGTATGTGTCTGGAGTTGAAGTTAATCAAAATATGTATAGGTCAAAGATTAGCTCGTTGATGTATCTGACTACAAGCCGACCGGATATCATGTTTGCTTTTTGCTCTAGTGCCATATATCAGGCAGCTCCAAAGGAATCTCATGAATCAACTGTTAAACAAATATTTCGATATCTTAAGGGTCGAGTAAATTTAGGTTTATGGTACCCTTCTGATTCTGAATTTAACTTTTTTGCTTATACTGATAGCGATTATGGAGGTTGTAACTTGGACAGGAAGTCAACATCAGGAGGATGTCAATTTTTGGGGGAGAGACTGGTGTCTTGATAGTGTAAGAAACAAACGAATGTATCCACATCAACTGCTGAAGCTGAGTATATTGCTGCCTCGTGCTGTTGTTCACAGGTTATTTGGATTCAACATTAAATGCTAGATTTTGGAGTGAATTTCCTAGAAACTTCGATTTTTTGTGACAACGAGGCAGTGCCCGAAATAGTAAAAAATCCCATTCAGCATTCCAAAACAAGACACATTGCGATCAGGTTACATTTTATTCGTGACTGTTTTGAGAATGGGCTGATTAAAGTGGTCCATGTCGATACCCTAGAACAAAACGCCGATATTTTTACAAAAGCTTTTTCAACTGATCGGTTTAACTTTTTGGTTGAGATGTTGGGGATGATTTCATTTTAAAAAATTAAAAAGTCATAAATAAAAAAAAATTGTGTGTTTTAGAATAATAAATAGTCCATTTTTGAACTGAAAGACCTCAAAAATTTGTTCCTCAAAAAGATGTTCTTTTAAGTGTTAAAATTGTGTTGTTTATGCTTTATATGTGTGATAGCTTAATAAATGTTTGTGTCAGTATAGTAGAGTATATGTTTGTTCTTATAGTGTTATGCGAAATAAATAAAGTCACATCATAATTTTAGGGAGAGAATAACAGAAAAAGAAAAATATGTTGAAAAGAAAAATATGCTGAGTTTATTTGATTCTAAGTGTTTGAAATAATATTTGAAATAAATTCTCCTCCTGATTCTCTTGGTAAAAATAAAAATTACGAGACTATATGAAGTATATGACTATGTGATTAAAATTGAAAGTAAGAAAAGGCTTAAAATAAAAAAATTGTAGTCTTGATTGACGTATATATAGGAAATGATGGTACAAGTGTGTGCTGAGCTTATGCATATGTAAATTAGGTGATATTTATGTGATTAACTGGATATGTGCTGAGCTTATGCATATGTAAATTGGATATGATGGTGACATCGGTTACAATTTTTGATGTGCTGGTAGGCTCTGCACATGTAAATTAGGCGATATTTGTGTGATTAACTAAATTGCAATCTTAGTGTTATCCTCATCGAATATCGGTAATTTCATTTCTTTGAATGCAAAGTGAATCCATTCATACCACGAGACAAGGATCTTGATGGGTTTTTAGCATAATTCGTTGACTCTATTGACTATACCCGTCAAATATACGATTTAGAGTTAAACACCTTTATACATCTGATGGTTCTGGTGAAAATATTAGATGGAAACCAGGAAGTCAGTTTGTTTCGCCCTTTGAATCATTTGTGATTTCAATTGACATATCCAACATCCTATAGATATCCACATACCCAAATCAAAACTGATTCAAATTGTTCATTATCAAAATATCACATCAGTATTCTTTCACCTGAATCAAACATGATTCTTGACGCATTTCATCTCATATGAACGAACATGATTCAATGCTCATTTAATCAGAAACCAAGACAAGCAAATCAAATGATTCAGAATCAAAAAGATTCATATCAAATCCGTTCTATCCTAAAAACGCTACCCTCATGCTGGTAACTGGATTATGTTTTGGTGAAACTTTGTGTTGCGTATTGGCTTAATCCATCTCGATGTTTGGATACACTTTATATAAATAAATCTTACCTTAAATGTCACACAGTATCTGCTGAAATATGATGTTTGAGTTTAAGCTGAAAATTATACTGGCAATCAAGGTTGAACTGTTTATATCCTGATTTGATATACAGTGTAGTTAAGACATTATACATTTATGATCCTATGTTAGTTCAGTTCACTAAAAGAAAATAAAAAAATAGAATAAATTATTGAAATATGTTGAGAAAAAGTCAAAAAGAAAATAGTAAAAATAAATTAATAACTATGAATTTCATTAAGTGTTTAACTGTTTTCTGTTTTTGAAAAAGAATAATAATTCATTTTTGATATATAAAAAAATTAGTGTGAAAGTGTGTATTCTTACCTGGTTATGATTGTGATTGTGAAAATTATTAAAAAATTACAACAAGTCTTAATGATGTCAAAATGGACTAAAATAAAAAATAATAATAAAAAAATAATAAAAAATAACATTAAATAAAATAAAGTTGGTTTGAAAATTTTCAAAGTTTAATAAGTTTCGAGTTTTTGGTCGAAATCTCTTGACCGAAAAGGTATCATCCGAAAAAGTTTTCAATCGAAAAGTCATGATTTAAGTTTTTGGTCAAGATTTGAAAAGCCTATATATTCAAATTTTCGATTGAAAAGCTTTTTCCCACTTATTTTCTCTCGACTGTGCCGATTCAAAATTCATCATGGTTTACAATTGTTGAGATTTCGTGCGAAAAAGTCTTCGATTGTGACGTCATTGTGTTCATCAGTTGATTTCGACCATCCAGGTATGTTCTCGTGATTTGTAGAGGTTGATAGGTTAGATCCAAAGCCTTAGTTTAAGTTTGAATGTATGAATATTTGAATTGCCCCAAAACTTTGTTGAATGGATCGAAAAGTCTCATGAATGGTCCGAAAAATGTTTCGGATGGAAATGAAGAGTCAAGTCTGATTCATCCAAAATGAGTTTTCGACCGAAAAGTGTTTTCGATCGAAAAGTCCATCCTTGAAACTTTTTGAAAAATCAAAGTTTTTCGATCTAAAAGTTAGGGTTTGGTTATTGGTAGTATTAATGAAAGTTTTCAATCGAAAAGTTGTAAGTTGATTAGAGTTTTCGATCAAAAAGTTCCAAAATGTTGGGAATGTTTGATAGAGTTTTCGATCGAAATGTACAAGGTTGTAAGAATTTCTCTGAAAAAAGTGTTTAAAGGTTTCTCGATCTAAAAAGTAGTACTTAAGGGAGTTTTTGGTTGAAATGTCAAAAGTTAATGATTTTTTCAGAAATTTTCTAACTTGTTGTTTTTTATTTACAGACATGAACAGGTTAAAGTTTGAGCCTAAACACAACATATGTGCTGTTTGACTACAAATAAAAAGAAGGCACAAGGCTATGAGAAGATTGTTAGGTTTTTAGCAAATTCAAGAATACATACTACAATATCTACACAAGTACGTGTGTTTGAAAAACATGTTAGGGAATTTTGGGACAATGTGGAATACAAACATGTTAATAAAGAGATCTGGATTGAAAGCACAGTTAGAGGAAAGAAGATTAAGGTTAGTGAACAAGTGATTAGAGAAGTGCTAAACTTCAGAGATGCAGCTGATTTTTCTTAGAAGATCAAACATATTGCAGTGTCAGGAATTATTATGACTATGGGATATGAAGAAAGATTTCTAAAAAGACATGTTACTAAAACAATGTTTGAGAAACAATGGAGGTACCTGGTTCATGTTCTAATCCATTGCATGAATCCCAGAACGTCTGCTTTTGATCAAATTGGTGAAGTTTTTAGCAGGGCGTTGATTTTTTTGGCGACTCATAGAAGATTTAACTTTTCAAGGATGATTTTTGAAGCAGATGTGGTTAGTCAATTGAAGACTCAAATCTCCAACCTGCAAAGCAGAGAAGCTACAAATACAAGAGAGATCAGAGAGTTGAAAACAGAAAGTAACAAACAGAAGGGTTTACTTGTAAAGAAACAACAGCAAATTTATCAACTTCAAATGATTGTTCAAGATTTGATAGCTCGGATTGGTGCTCCAATTGTTACTAATCAAGACGAGAATGTTGAAGACGTACAAAGTCCGACAGCCACTGAACCAATTCCTTCTACAAGTGGACAAGTTCAACCTCTAGTATTTGAAGCAAATATGTATGAAGACAACACTTTATTTGATGTTGATATGCATCTGAATGACAGAGATGAAGGATTGGAAAGAACTGATGAAAACCAAGAAGAAACAGAGAAGGAAGAAGAAGATGATGAAGAAGAAGTAGTAATCAATGGTGAAAGGAAAGAAGATAATGATTCTTCAGGTGATGATAACAATAGTGGTGGTGCTGGAGGTGTTGGTGGAAGTGAAAGAACAACTGAAGATGTTGAACAAGACTCTCAAACCAACATTGAATATAAAAAATATGAATACGAACAACAACAAACATATGTTGAAGAAGATGGTTCAGTGATTAGTAAGATGGATAAGCTTGTAGATGAACGAGAACCATTTATTGTTCCTGAAGATGTTGAAACACAAACTGAAAAGTCAAAGACTTCAAAGACAAATAAGACTTCTCGGTGGATAGTTACTTAAAAGCCATCATTGTTGAACGGCTTACACAGATGATCAAGAGTCCAGAACAAGCTTTGACTAGAGAAATATTGGCATAGATGTATGATTACTAGAAGAAGATGTATGTGTTAAAAAGAGGTGATGGGAATATCCAGTATTTTGATAGAAGCTCAAAGTTAAATACATTGCCATATTGGGATATTAGAGAGCTAAGTCACTTGAAGATGATCAATCTATCGAATAATACATTTTCTGCTAACTTTGAAGAATATTTGAAGAAGGAATGTGGAAAAGATAAGTTTGAGAACTTCAAACCACAAGTGCCTGAATGAGGACAGTTAAAAAGAAAGGACAGGAATGGAAAAAGAAGATTCAGGTACATTGTGAAGCCAGTAGATACAGTTTCAACTGTATACATCCCAGCAAGAAAATAGACGTTCATCAAAAGCTTCAAAAAGTGGATGTATGACAGCAAAACACATGAAGCTGTGATCTTGCAGGATAAGTAACCAGAATTCAGAGACTTTGATCCAGTTGATTTGTTTAGCTTTTTTGATGAAGATCTGAAGACTTTGTACAAGAATCCTATCAGGTGTGATATGAGCATGAAGATTAAAGCTGAGGCCAAGTTGTATATGAGATTCGTTGCTCGATGTTTGTCAAGAAGACATGAAGCTGAAGTGATCAAGAAGAGACTTGCTGCTCTATATGCTAAGAATTTGAATGTTAAAGACATGACCAAGCCTGCAAAAGACAACACGTGCAGAATTGATGTTCTGTGGACTAGGGGGAGATTGTTGGAACCTAGTAGTCCATAGGAATCAATTAGGTTTACAAATGTATAACTTCAGAGTTTTCAGTTGAAAACTTTAAGTTTTTGGTCGAAAAGTGTTTTCGGTCGAAAACACTTTTCGACCAGAAGAATTCGATCAAAACTCTTTAGTATAAATAGTCTTGTCTTTTGTATTTTCAAGTAACTATTCTCATTTGTATTGTTTGATTCCAAATCTATCAGAGAGAATTTCTATGTGTTTTGTTGTTATTCTGTGATTTACATTGCTCGTATAATGAAGATTATCAACATGTTTGTGTGCATCTTGTGTGATTGATTATGTCCTTCTTTTTCGTATTTGATTCGATCATTTCGTTATGACTTTGATTTCTGGATTGATTCCGCCAATTTAGAGAGTGATTGAAGACTTTATCCTTGACTATCAACACATCAGAGGGAACCACACTAAAGGTGTCGAAAATGTTCTAGGAACTTAATGCAACTAATTTTGGCTTCTATTTCAATCAGCACAAGTCTCCGATGAACCAAAAAGTGGCTGACGCCACTTAGGTTCAAACCCAAGATCAAAAATCCAGTCTTTGCAAGTTAAAATGATAGATTTTGTATTAAACGAGTTAGAATGATGATTAGAAACTTGAATGGTTGCTCAATTTCACATGCAAACATCATTTGATCTTAAAAATTTGGTCATCCAACCCTAGTCTCAAGAACACAAAAATTCGCTGAATTTTGGATGATTTAATGGTTGAAATCGGTCAATATTCTCACCAAATGATCCTTGAGTGATGTTGTAACATAAATCATGTTGAAAAATAGGTTTGGTAACACACGGATTTTCGAGCGAAAAAGATCAGGTCGACACGGTGAAGAGCGGGTTTTTGAAAAAGAAATAAATGATAAGTGTCGTTATATATACCCCGCACAACAGGTCATGCGTACTTAACTAAGTGCGCATGAATTACTTCATGCGTACTTAACAAGTACACATGAGTTAAGTCGTGCGAACTTGTTAAGTATGCATGGCTTAACTCCCTTTTCTTTTTCAAACTCAAAAATCTTGTTTATGAAGAATTCTAAGACGAACATGATAGATACGTTCAATTGTTGATTTAAAAACAAGTTTCTGGAAGTTGTGAAACCCTTTTTTTGTATTTTGTAAAGTTTATTTTAAAACACACTGAAAATCTTTTTTTTGTTGTTGTTTTTATAGGGGAATAAACAGAATACGGTGAAATTGAATACTTACAGTGAACGTCTTTTTTATCAAGTCATAAGTAGATGATCATATCAGGCTAACATGTAGCAATAGTGATACGGTAATCTTTCAAAGAATTTGGGATCATATCATGACATACTTTGAAGAGATAAAGACTGATGGCTACAAAAATCTCAAAGTACAGTTGTTGCGGACTCCACATTTTGTTGTTGACTTACAAGTTGCTGCGGATAAGGCTGATGGCTGCGGATAGTATGTTCTCCTGCTGATGAACAACTATGCTGCGGATATCCTTATCTGCTAAAGTTCAGAGTTGCTGCTGATAGGCTTCTCAGCAGCATCAAACACTTGTTGCTGCTGATAGGCAAATCATCAACAACTTTGACTTTGCTACTGACACCTCTGCTGCAACACTGACACATCTATCAGCAGAAGGAATGTTATTGGTGCCGATAATTAAAGACAAAGCTACTACTTCTGAAGTCTCCTGCAAAGATTCCTAAGAAGACTTTTGACCTGAACAGAACTGTTTGCAGCAACTTGTCTTTTAGTTGTCTACCAATAGTAGTTTAACTTGTAACTGTCAAAGATCAACGACTTGTGTTTGTTCTGATCTTTAGAATCAAGGGTCTGTCTTGATTCTAAGTTCCTATATATGTATTGTATCTCAGTTTGTACATGTGTGCTTCCTAAGAGTTTTCTCTGTAATCTTGTAAACATTGAAGATTAATACAATTTGCATTTATCATTATTAGCTTTATTTACTTGTTTACATTGCATAGTTGTGATTGATTCCGCCAATCTCAACTAGAACAGATCCATCTTGTAATCACCGATCCTACAAGTGGTATCAGAGCTTTGGCTCTCATATTAAACAAACTCACACTTGTTTAATCACTCTCTAGTTCTGTTCATTACTATCTCTTTGCTAAACACCATTTACTCAAAAATGGCACAAAACAATGGTTTTGATGAAATTGGAAGCATCAACAGACCACCAAGACTGGTGTCTGGAGTAAACTCTGATATGTGGAAGAACAGGATGGAAAGTTTCTTCTGCTATCAAGAATATGGAATGTGGAGATCCATAAAAGATGGTCCGTATGTACCCACGGTGGCCTCTGCTGATTTCGGAGGTCCATCAGTCACTAAAGAAGCCTCAAAGTACTCAGAGGAAGACATCAAGAAGATGGAGGTAGATCTTAAAGCTTTGGGAGGCATTCAGATGTGCTTGCGAAATGAAGTTTTCCACGACTTCAGAGAATACAAGATTGCGAAGGAGCTAAGGGAAGCTCTTTAGAAGATGTTTGCTGGGTCAGAAGAAGTGAAAGAAAATAGAAGGGATATCTTGAAGCAACAATATGAAAATTTTGTTTGGAAGGAAGGTGAGTCTCTTACTATTCTATACAACAGGTACACCTATCTTGTGGGAGAGTTCCAATGCTCTAAAGTGAAGCTAGAGAATGAAGACATTCTCAAGAAGTTTATCAGGTCTCTGCCAAGTTGCTGGACACTTTACACAGTCTTAATCAGAAGAACTGAAAATTTGAAGACTCTGCAGATGACTGAGCTGTTGGCATGCTGAAGACTTATGAATTAGAAATGATTCAAGCCAAATACAAAAGCTCAGGTTATTCAACAGCCTCATCATCGACCACCACTTCTTCGGCACTACACTCTGACCATTCAGTTCCCAGTTATAGCAACTACTACCCTCCTGTAACATTTCTGATTTTATTATCTTTATTTTCAATTCAATGTAACACATTTAATTCCAATCCTAGTACACTGATCTATTTTATTTGTACCAACAATTAAACCCTAGGTTACAATACAAATTCACGAGTTTTACACGGGAATACATTATTAGAATCCTATGCATATGGATATATTTATGTAAATATCAAAAAAATGCATACACACATTTATACATTTATCCAATTAACAAGGAATTACTCGTCTGCTTGAACCCTAAACCATTTGAACCCTAAATTGGAACCCCACACACTCAATTTTGACTTTTAAAACATCAATTTTGACTTTTCTTGGACTCAATTGACTTTCGAAAGTCAAAGCAGCCAAAACCTTGTTAATCCAAGGCTGCCATCGACCGTTTTCTAGTTCGAATCCTCGTGAATTCACAAACAAGAATCGACCAAGTCCCGGCCCAAACATCAAGCCAATTTAACCAATTACGCGGTTAATTCAAATTCAAAAGAATTTGACTTCGCATAGTCAAACCCGTATCAATCTCCAATCGATTTGTGTAATTGACGCGTATTGGATCCCGTAAATCATGCGCAGACCAGTCCTTCATGTATTCAACACCTTAACATGACTCGATTCATCCCCAATTAATCAAATTAATGTGTAATTAACCCCACGACTGTTACAGTCAAATCGAAACCCAATCGTGTAATTTAGATGAAATCAACTCAATTTAACGGTACACACACCTTCGCCTGGTCCCTTACAACCTTTCTGATCCGATAATCGCCTCTCATTTCGTCTCTGGAATCCTGTCGATCACGAAGAACAATCGGAGCAAACTCGTAGCCGCCCGCATTCGTGCCCAAACCAAATCAGGTGAGATTACACTTGTTCGATTCGTTTTTGAATCCTTGTCAAAAGCCCTGTACCAATTCGTGTCCACACAACATATCGAGACCGATTGGGGCTAGGGTTCATGGCGGGTTGGATCGATTTTGAATTCTGGTTTGTTTTAATATTGTGTTTTAATTATTTAGAATCCGTATTCAATCAGCGAAACCACCTGGTCCGGCCGGTAAGTCACTGCGCCGCCGATCCAGGTGGCGTGGGTTCGAAACCCATAATCACCGAACCTTTTTGCGCAACCCTTAAAACCAAACCCGGTTCCACTGTAAATCCATGTTAATACGTTTAGAAACTGTTCTGTTACACGGGTGGGTCCCCTGGTCTAGTGGTGTTTGCACACTATCCATACAGAAACCACCTGGGTTAGAACCGGGTGGTCTGCATTATTTTTTAAAATCAGTTTAAAGCTCCAAAAATTATAAAATAATTATTTTTATAAACTTTACAAATACTAGAACAGATTGAAACCAGTTTTACAATTTTTGCATAAAAATCTCTATTTTTATAAAACTATATATTGAATACTCAATTTAAATTATGTATTTATTTTGAGTAAATTATTTACAAAATTTGGGAAAATTTTATAAACACTTTATACAAAGTTTTATAATAATTTAAACTTTATTTTTAACACAATAAAATCAGATTTATAAATTTTCAATACGAATTCATTTTATTTTGAAGTTATAACAAAAAAAATTTGTACATTAAATATTTAATGTAAAAATCTAAATATTCAAATAAAAACATTTGATTTTATAAAATTTATAAAATATTAACTTTATTTAAAACGATCAAGTGCTTATTTCTAAATGATAAATAAATAAATAAAATTTATTTATTATAAGCTTCAAAGTTTAAAGTATATTTATCATTAAACTCTATACATAAATAATATTTACACAACTTCATATTTACGCATCTTTATAAATAAATAAATAGAGTAAAATTTATTTATTTAATTCATATTTAATATAATACGCCCGCTATTTTTATAACTAAATAAATAAGTTACATACCTATATAAATAAATAAATAACGTAACAATTATTTATTTATATTTAAACAAAAATTGGTTATTTACGCTATACTTAAATAAACCGAATAACTACATTATTTTGTAACTAGAATAAATAAACGGTAACTATTTGATTTAGTTATTCAAATCCAAACCCTAATTTAAAAATATATTAAAACTATTCATTTCAAATTATTTTCATTTTATTCAACACCTACACAATCCTTTTCCATAATTTGACACGAACTCATTATACAATTCCCTATACTCACATCCATTGAAACCCTAGACTTTAATTTAGACATTCTATTAATTCATGATCACACGCAATACACTTTAGGTTAACGTTATGCGTTTCAAGGATGATTTTGCTACCTAGAGTCTCGTATTAGCTACACATTTGATTCAGGTGAGTATTACATAGCCCATTTTACTCTTTTACACTTTTTAGGGTGAAACATGAACTCTATACACACAATTGTTTACATTTACACAAACTACACAAAAACAAATCCTCTTTACATTGATGTATGCAAATTTGAGCTTTATGTTTGAGTGCTAGGTGTGTTAACTGTTTGTGTGCAATTTATGTGCAATCATTAACTATTCAAGCCGACGGTTAACAATGATAGATCTATTGAGTCTAATAAACCCACCAAGATTGGGGTGATTGTTACCGACAACACAATTTGCATGCTAGTTACAAAGGTTTGATTGTACTTTAGTTACACAATAGTTGCTCCCCATAAATGCCTTATTTTATCATGTTATATAAGGATTTGATCATTTACATCTATACACTAATTATGATTAAACCTGTGTATGCTCACCAACTTTTTAGTTGACCTTATTTTATTCATGTTTCAGCTGCTAATGTGTGATTTTGATCAAGACTTGCTACACATAAGTTTTGGACCTAGATAATTTTAATAAAGGATTATGTATTTCATTTTATGTATTTGGTTTGATTTTGTTTTGTCTTGAATATTTGCAATGAATTTAAATGATTAATATATTTCAATTTAGTCAACCTTGTGCTAATGAACAGTCTACATGTCCCGCCCCGACGTTTCGGCCATCGTTTGGGGTGTGACAGATTGGTATCAGAGCCTTGGTTATAGGGAACTAGGTTATTAGACACACTTGACCTAGACTATAACTTTAGGACACCCAAGTATGACATGCTTCATGATTATGTGATATGTGCTACATGCTATGTGTTACATGCTTACTGTGACATTTCTGGTTTTATTCACGCTTTTATATTATGTATAGTGTAAACATTTTCTATTCAATGGAATGCAAGTGTTTTTATTTAAATTTTTGTACAGAGTATATATATATATATATATATATATATATATATATATTTAATTTATGGATTTAAAATAAATAAAATTTTATAAGTTTTAAACTTATATAAAATTTTATATAAAAATCTAAATTAAAAGGTTCATTTATAAATAAGATAACCTATTTAAATAAAATAATTAACTTTTATAAAAATATTTATAATAATAATAAAAATATAAGTTTATAAAATATAATTGAAATTAAAAAGAAACTTAATTAATTATTTTTATATAAGTTAAGGGGCTGTTTTGAAATATCTCAAACTAAAAGGTTTTAAAGTAAAAGTAAGTTAAGGGGCTGTTTCTGGACAAACTAAACCTCAGGGACTAACGGGTAAAAATCCCAGGGACTAACTTAATACAAAACAAGCTACAAGGACCAAAATTGCCAACTTCGAATTCGCGTTTCCGGTTGTCTCCAAATTGTCCGACGGTCCAAGCCATTTTCCGGCGACCCCGTCGACACGCCTGTCCCCTGCACCTCGACAGCCGAAAATGGTCTCCCTGACCTCGTCGTCCCCACGCGAGCAAAAGCCCCCGACCAATTTGTCTCCCCAACATTCGAAACGTCTGATCGTGTTTGTGGCCGAAAGTCCACGCCAAGAATTTGGCCCCGACAGTAGACCTCCACGCCTGCTAGATGGCTCGTTAGCTTCGTCTTGTCCAGATGAGTGTCTGGACATACTCAATTGAGTGTCTGATCGTGCTCGTTAGCCATTTACGGACCTGCTCGAACTCGCCACCCCTCCTCCTCCCACTCTCACTCAAAATTGAAGCCGGCATTGTGTTCGTCGTCTCTGTGAGAAGCTGTGACCAGAATCTCAGAGCCCAATTCCATCCCGAAGCTTGAATTCCCGATCTTGGTATTTTCGGATTAAAAGCCCTGTCGTCCAGCCCCTTCACGACCTAGTAGGTACCTCGAATTCGTTCCTTTGCCTTCTGTTATCCTCTGGAAATCTGTACCAATCGAAATCGTGACTTCAAACCATCGATTACCGGGCAAACCAGTGTTCTCGGACACGGTTTGCCGGTTGCCGAGGACCAGCGACTAGTTTCGCGTATGCGTTTATTGTAGAACCAAAGACTGATGGCTTCTAAATTATTCTAAGTACAAATGCTGCTGATAGGCTTAACAGCAGCATTCAACACATGTTGCTGCTGATTGGCTTATAAGCAGCATTCAACACATGTTGCTGCTGATAGGCTTATCAGCAGCATTCAACACTTGTTGCTACTGATAGGCTTATCAGCATCATCATTCTCATTCTTGCTGCTGATAGCTATGTTCCTTGAAGACAAATCGTTGCAGCTGACTATCCATGCCAAGCGTCACTGACAACTTTCTGCAAAAGCAACTGACACACTCAAAGCAGAAGGAACCTCAATGGTGCAACCAATGACGGACGGCAATGCTCTTCTCCGAGCATGCAAATAATGATGAATAAAGAAAACGCTTCAATAAAGTTAGCTAGTTTAGCTTTAACGTGTAAAATTAGCTTTTATATAAACTATCAACGGTCTGTGTTCGATCTGATCCTTAGAATCAAGGGTCTGTCTTGATTCTAAGTTAGTATAAATACTGTGTAAACACTTCATTGTAAGTGTGCTTTTAAATTAGAGTTTTCACTTGTAATCGTGTATTCTCAAAGCTTAATACAACAGTGTTCTTATTAGTATTCTTTCTGTCTACTCGATTGTGATTGTGTAGTTGTTATTGTTTCTGCCAATCTCAACTAAGAACAGAACCATCTTGTAATTTCACGATCCTACAAGTGGTATCAGAGCTTTGGCTCAGATTAAACAAACTAACACTTGTTTAATCACTTCTGGTTCTATTCTAAACTCTCTCTCTTTCATCAAGTCACCAAGAACAATAATGGCATAAAGCAATGGTTTTGAAGACATCGGCAGCATCAACCGACCACCAAGATTGGTGTCTGGAGAAGACTACGACATGTGGAAAAATCGCATGGAAAGTTTTTTCTGCTATCAGGAGTACGGAATGTGGAAATCCGTCAGGGATGGACCCTACATTCCCATGGTGGCATCTGCTGACTCTGGAGGACCATCAGTTCCAAAGGATCCCTCCAAGTACTCGGATGAAGATATAAAAAAGATGGAGGTGGACTTCAAGGCACTAGGAGCTATCCAAATGTGCCTTCCAAATGAAGTTTTTCATAACTTCAGAAGTCACAAAACCGCCAAAGAGCTCTGGGAGGTTCTTGAGAAGATGTTTGCTGGCTCAGAAGAAGTCAAAGAAAACAAAAGGGACATCCTGAAGCAGCAGTATGAAAACTTCGTATGGAAGGAAGGTGAGTCCCTAACTGTTTTATACAATAGATTTACTTATCTTGTAGGTGAGCTGCAGTGCTCAAAGGTGAAACTGGAGAATGAGGATATTCTCAAAAAGTTTATCAGGTCTTTACCTAGCTGCTGGACACTCTACACGGTGTCCATTAGAAGAACTGAGAATCTGAAGACTCTCCAAATGACTGAGCTCTTCGGTATGCTGAAGACTTATGAGCTTGAGATGATTCAGGCAAAAGAACGAAGCTCAAGCTACCAAACAGCTTCAACATCCACCACCACCTCTTCTGCTTTTCACTCTGAGTACTCAGGTCCTAGTACTAGCAACTACTACCCTCCCATAGTCACACATCCTCAAACTCCTACCTCTAAAACAAACACATCACCATTTCTTCTTGAAGCTCCTTCTCAATCCTCATCCATTGCTGCTTTTGTTTCTGAAAACTCAAGCAACATGTACTTTATCAAGGAGGATCTTGAGTGCTTCCATCCAGATGATCTAGAAGAAATGGATATACATCACTCGTATGCCATGCTCTCTATAAGAGCAAAAAGGTTCTACTCTAGAACCGGAAGACACATTCAAAGCAACAGCTCCAACACCAGAGTTGGTTTGGATAAAAGCAAATTGAAATGTTACAACTGTAACCAACTGGGTCAATTTGCTAGAGAATGCAAGGCACCTAGGGCAAACCCAGCAGCTCACCAAGCCCAACCAAGACATCAACAGCCACAAGCTACTCCTCCAGCTCAAACTGTAGCTTGTGCAGCTGTTGGAACATCTGACTTTGACTGGAGCTTCCAGTATGAAGATCTGCCTACTAACAACCAAGCTCTTATAGAAGACACAACTGAGATACCGCCTCAGGTATATGAACATCTATGTTCACAAGCCTGTATTGATAAGGTTTTAGGCTACAGAAAGCATAATCAAAACCTAATAGATCAAAATGAAGAGTTTCATCAAATGAAATCTGAATTCAAGAAAGTTGAAGACAGTTACAAAGAAAAAATTAACAGCCTAAAGAAAGAGATTTCATCATTAAAACATGAACAAACCAATCTTGAAACTCAGATTGATGATCTTCTTGTCAAATTAAAAGCTATCAGAGCAGAATTAGCAGAGCAGAAAGTTCACATTGACAAATATGAATTTGCATCCAAAAAGCTGCAAAGACTTCTGGATGCTCAAATTCATGATAAGGTAAAAACTGGTGTGGGGTATCATGCTAAACAATATCAAGCCGTTGCACCTCCTGCTGACTACGTTTCCATCCATGAACCAAGCTTCAATCTGGAAAATCTTGATATGGCCAACAGAAATCTTGATCTTTCTAAGGATGAACCATTGGTACAAGAATGCACTACCTCATCAGAGTCTGATTCAACTTACTCAGACTCCACTAAAACAAGTGAAGCTTCATCTCCTCCTGCCCCTCAAGTCACTCTGACTAAAGATGAAGTCTATTCATCACAAGTACCAGCCATTTCAGTACCAGTTCCTACACCATTCAAACAAATCAAAATTAGCTATCCTCCAGAAGGTAGGAAGCTAAATACTGAAAAGGGCCAGTCCTCATCTTCAGTCCAGCCAAGGAAGGTGTTTGACATATGTCATAGCAACATGCAAAGAGCTCAAGCAACATGCTTTTGAGAAGACAAAGAAGAATAAACAGGTAAGAGGTTTTGAAGCTAAGACAACTCAATTCAGAAAATCTCTTTCTCCACTAAGGGAACAATTGTCAAAACCTCAACAATCTTGCATCATCTGTGGAGAATCAGACCACTTTGCTGCAAATTGTAAGTCAAATCCTTTCAATCAGATTGTTCTTCCAACCCCAGTTATACAAAAGCCTATCAGCAAGGTGAAGAAGGATAAGCATACATCTGTTTCTAAGCCACCAGCAGCCAAAATAATTGCTGCTGATCGAGTAAAGCCCAAGCAACCAAAAGGAAGGCCTTCAGCAGCAACAAAGTTTGCAGCTGCTCAAGTAAAACCATCAGCAGCAACAAAATCTGTTGCTGATAAGCCAAAATTCTCAGATACAACATCTGCTGCTGAAAAGACAAAGAGAGCTGGAAAACCACCAACTCAACAATGGAAGGTAAAGAAACCACCAAGCATCATCATCAGTTCAGTTGAGTGCGTCTATCCTTTGGTGTAAATATGTCTGTCTTATGTTGTAAATAAAAGTTATAACTCAGCAGCATCCTTTTGGCTGCTGACAGGTCTAATTTTCAGCAGCAAAGAATTTGCCCCTGACTGCTTTAACTTATCAGAAGGTACAAGTTTCCTGCAGATAGTTTTAAGGATGTCAGCAGCAACATCCTTGTTGCAGATCATTGCATCTATCAGCAGCAGTTAAGTCTGCTGCTAACAAACTTAACCTTCCACAGCAACCAAAGTTGCAGCGGACAGGCTTATTCATCCACGGCAACCAAGTTTGCTGCTGATGGATAAATTTAAGTCCAAATTAATTTTTCCCCGCTGTAAAAGAAATTAACGTCAGTCTTTACCATGACTGTCTCAGTGTATTACAGCTGTAACAATGAAAGTAAATAAGGTTGTACTGTACAAGTCATTTTGCTTTTTCTCTCATCTGCCGTTATAAGACCAAATCAAATTTTTGTTTACCACCTCTTCACATTCAATTCAACCCTAGCCAACTATCACTTTCACCCTAAGTCCCCACCACATTCAAAGCTCTCCATATTCTCCATACTCTCAAGTCTCCACCATACTCAAACCATATTCAAATCATCCCTCCAGAATCAAACGGCTATGGCAGATATTGACAACCCAGATGACAAGTTTTCCACATACCACAACCTAACAGCGTACCTTACCAAAGGAAAGAAATCCGATGGTTTTGACGATATGATCGATTTCTTATGTCGATCAAAGATCTACTTTGCCCTCACCACCAACCCTACCATATATATCCATCATATGGAGGATTTCTGGAGTATCGCTGTCTACTCAACCGAACAGGGGATTCCCCAAATCAACGCCAAAGTAGACGGCAAGAATATCACCATCTTGGAAGCTACACTCAGAAAACATCTTAAGCTTCAAGATGAGGGAGCAGCCATCTCATACTCGAAGGACGAATACATGAGGACCTTTGTCTCCAATGGATACACTGGAAATCAAACCGAGTATACGATCGAGAAGGCGCTGATGGGCCCTCCATGGAAGTATCTCTGCCACACTCTTCTCTAATGCATATCTCAGAAGAGGAGTGGATGGCATCAGGTGAGCTCTGCACTGGCCTCCGCCTTCCATGGTATGGTCACTAACCAAGGCTTCAACTTTGCACATCTTATTTTTGAGGGTTTGTGATATAACCTTGAAGAGGGTGCAAAGCAGCAATTTTTCATGTACCCAAGATTCCTGCAGGAAGTTTTCAATCAAGAACTAAAAGAACTTTCAAAATCTGCAAGAATCTACATCATGTTGGGTCATAAAAATAACATTTTTCAAAGCATGAGGACTATTTCCAAAAAGTTTTCAGGGGTCAACGTTCCATTGTTATCTACAATGCTGAATGTACAAAGTACCCCGGGTGACAGTTCAGCAATCCCAGCTGATACTGATCCCACACCATCCACCTCACATCCTGAACAACAGTCTGCATCAATCATTCGAACCCCTGTTCATACTACTGAGGATGTACAGGCACAAAAATTACTTACACCTCTTTTGGATGTTATTGTTCAACCGGAACACAGGGCCCCGGTTGCAACAACATATACTAGAAAAAGGGGCAAGAGAACTCCTTCTTCTCTTGCCTCCAAGGCCCAAACCCAACCTAACATCCCTCACTCAGAATCACAACATTCTGGTGAGAATATCATAAGGGAAAGCCACATTATTAGGGAGACTCCTTTGGATGCCTCTCTATTAGGATCAGGATCACTTCCCGGATCCGTAGAACAGCCCCCTGAGCCCTTCCTTTCTCTTCTGAACTTAAGTGTTGAGGAACCTGATCAAGATGATGTACCTTCTCCAACTACCACTATCTCGGAGGTACTGATTGATCTTGCTTCCAACACACCCAACCCAAGATCATCTACCCTGAAGGTCCACTCTAGGAGTTATGAAAGAGTGGATGTGGAAGAGGCTGTCACTACTGCTGGTCCATCAAATGACCAGGACGACAGTGACAACATTGTTAAGACCTCAACCACGGCAACTCACAGTGAGAATGTTTCCTTGGAAACTCCCTTCACTGAGAGGAATCCCAGGTGCCAAGAAACCATGGGTGATAGGGATGAAGAGGCTAGGCCTAAGGCCCCATCTGGGTCCAAGGATTCCACAACTGTGGATGAGGACAGACTAAAACTTTATAACTTGGAATTGACGGCCAGGGTGGTTATGATAGAGGCTGAAGTGTCCAAACTAAGACTCCAAGTCTCTATGCATGAAGCCCATCAATGCCCAACTTTAACCACTCCCTCTCTTGTATCAGTAGGCACCCAAACTAATGCTTACTTGTCTACTGATGCAACCAAAAAAGGGGAGATGGTCTCAATGGAGGAAGACACAGACAGTCTTGACGACTGGATTCAAGAGCAGGTTGTAATTCAAAGCTTACTATTCAAGCCGGCTTTTGTACAAGTTCATGACTTGCCAGTCTCAGATAACGAAGAAGAAGTGGCATCTGAAGATTGGAAGTTGGTCGTCAGGGCTGTTGATGAAATGCTGAATGATGCTGAAGACACAGAACAAAAAAATACATCATTCAGCATCCTTCCTGAAGCAGCAGCCATCATAAGTCAATCCATTACCCCCCAACTATTTCAAACTACACAGAAGCTAGAATTTGACTCCATTCTAGCTTGGGAGTATGATGGATCAGCTGAGAGATTTTGGATTGGATGGGAGTTTAGTGGAGTAGAAGAGCTAAACTGGAACTCTCTCAATGCCCTCCAAGTCCTAAAACTGTATTTAACTAACTGCATCAACACTTCATCAGATCTCTCAGCAGAACTTGCCATTGGCAGGTTCCATGACTTGATGGAGGATAATCTACCCCACTTCGAAAGACTAATACAAACAGCAAAATGGGTAGCTTATCCTGAATCTTCGGCAACAGCAGAAAGAAGACTGGCTCCTAGAAGACTTGACATTATAAGGAGCAGTCTTCTCACTAAAGAAGAAATTTGCTGCTTAAGAAGATTTATGTACTCCTTCATTGTCAAAGACTTAGATGTGCTGGGATGGACAAGCACTAATTCACTTGACCAGACCTTCTTACTAAGCCACGGCTCCTCTCTCACCATCAACACCAGGAAAATCTTGTCACTTCCTACAGACTTTCTCGACAAGATCTTTCAACTCAGGGCAAATATCTGCAATGTCAACTCACTTGAAAGCCAGGCAATGATAGCTACTGTCAGAGCCAAACTTGAACACGTAGGAAGAATTACTGAGGAAGTATATGTGTCAAACTCTGACACTGATACTGACTCAGCTTCCCCTCGAGTAGACATATGTGCTGCAGCATATGAGTCAAGATCAACAATCAAAGAAATGCTGAAAGAAGTCACAGGTCCTGAGTGCAAATTGGATGAAGCCATTGACCTTCCCTTGTTCACCACTCAATGTGCCAATGAAGCTGAGGCTGAGATCCCAATAGCAGCACCATCATCTGCTGTTGTGGTCAGTGAAGCCGAAGCAGAGGCATCCAATATAAACAAGGGAAAGGGAATTATGACAGATGAAGATGAAGAGAGATTAATAAAAGAGAAAAGAGAGAGGGAAGAGAAGAGAAGAAGAGGAGATGGCTGACATTAAAAAGGCTCAAGAAAGAAAAACAGCCATTCTCCTCAGAGAACAAACCATCCAGCTGTATGCTAGGCAGCTGGATGAACTGAAAAGAAAGATTCCTACAGTTGGCCAGATTGAAGAAGATGCAGCTCTTGCTCTTCAACTGTAGGAACAATTTAACAGAGAAGAAGAAGAAAGAAGAAGCTAAGTTCAGAATAACCGATTATGAACTAGCCAAAGAAATGAGGGAGGAGTGGGTAAAGGCTCTAGTTTCTCAAGGTGAGGATGCAGACTACCTTGAGAAACTATCAAATAAAGAAGTCTACAGAGCCTTCATGGGTCAGCAAGGTCAATTGGCAAAGAAGAAACAGGCTGAAGAAGAAGAAAAAGCCAAACAAAAGTCCAAGAAGACCATTGCCTTTAATAAACGGACCCATGAAGAAAGGAAGGTCATGATTGACTTCCTTAAGGCTAGAGGAGAGAGTGGACAGAGGCTAGGTCCCATGAACTTCATGAACCTGCAAGCCCTCTACTTCAAAGTCAAAGAAGGATGAGGGAGAAAAATTGGGGAAGAAGGGATCCAATAAAAGGGTACCTATTCAGGAAGAAAAAGAAACAAAAGCAAAGAAACCCAAGCCTTCTCCCTCACCTACCTCTTCCTCAATCCAACAACCTTCCACTCTCCTCCCCAAACCATCCACTCTTCCACCCAAAAAGTCCAAATCATTCCACCCAGCTCCCACTCATCAACAGCCTCCCTTAAAGAAATCCAAACCCACACCTAAACCAGAAGACTCAAGAGACATAGTTGATTGGGTCTATAATCCACAAGATCAAAGGTTTGAGATCTTCAGGGGGAGAACTGAAAGAAGAAGATCTATCTACAGATCTGTTGATGAAGTTCTGTAATTGCCAGATTCAGATCTTGACAGAATTTTGGAGCTGGGTGAAGCTCATGAGCCTGCAAATAAGGGTGGGAAACTTCTTGTGCTAGCCATAAAACACTACTTCAACCCTAGCAAAGATGTGATCATTGACATCAAACCACTCAAGTCCCACTCTCAATTTGTAAGTTGGTCCTATAATGCTGATTTGGATGAGTTCACTTTAACTGATGTAAGGAAGCAGAAGATGATATGTTCAAGCAAAACAATCTACAAAATGCCACATAAAGACATCAAGACTCTGTCTGCACTTCTACTGAACAATCCCAGCAAGGATCCAAGAGGCTATGAAGTTGAAAGGATAGTCAGCCACATGCAAAAGCTTCAGCAGCAAAGTGATTAGAAAAATTTTGGTCGCATCAGTCTAGGGGGAGTTTGTAGAACCAAATACTGATGGCTTCTAAATTATTCTAAGTACAAATGCTGCTGATAGGCTTATCAGTAGCATTCAACACATGTTGCTGCTGATAGGCTTATAAGCAGCATTCAACACATGTTGCTGCTGATAGGCTTATCAGCAGCATTCAGCACTTGTTGCTACTGATAGGCTTATTAGCAACATCATTCTCATTCTTGCTGCTGATAGCTATGTTTCTTGAAGAAAAATCGTTGCAGCTGACTATCCATGCCAAGCGTCACTGACAACTTTCTACAAAAGCAACTGACACACTCAAAGCAGAAGAAACCTCAATGGTGCAACCAATGACGGACGACAATGCTCTTCTCCGAGCATGCAAACAATGATGAATAAAGAAAATGCTTCAATGAAGTTAGCTAGTTTAGCTTTAACGTGTAAAATTAGCTTTTGTAGAAACGATCAACGGTCTGTGTTCGATCTGATCCTTAGAATCAAGGGTTTGTCTTGATTCTAAGTTAGTATAAATACTGTGTAAACACTTCATTGTAAGTGTGCTATTGAATTAGAGTTTTCACTTGTAATCGTTTATTCTCAAAGCTTAATACAACAGTGTTCTTATTAGTATTCTTTCTGTCTACTCGAATGTGATTGTGATTGTGTAGTTGTTATTGTTTCCGCCAATCTCAACTAAGAACAGAACCATCTTGTAATTTCACGATCCTACATTTATTAATTAAACGATACACACATAACCAGCGATGGGCAGTAGCCCGGCTGGTTATGCGTGTGTGTGTTTGAGCCTTAGGTCGCGGGTTCGATTCTGGTGGCCTCCGGCCTAACCCAATTTTTTCTGTTTTAATGATATAATTTATTTTATTTATTTATTTTATCATATTTTAATATTATATCTATACAATAAAAACTATTACGGGTTGGGTGACTCGTTCGTTTATTTTCGAAACCATTAAATAACTTTTTACACATATTTAACCCATTGAATTTTTATAAAACAATAAACCCTATGTTTTATAAACTCGTTTAAATAATTTTAACTCACAAAAGAAAATATATAATAATAATAATATAAATAAACAAAATAGAGATTTTTATATAATATATCTACTTATTTAAAAATATAATATTTTAACAAGATTAAAAATTATATTTTTTTGATGTTAAGTTTTACAAAATCATTATCATCTTTCTACAATATTTTATACAAATAAATTTTAAGAAATATTATTATAAACCTATACACGTTTAAATACGAATACACACATACAAAACCTACAATAATACCTATTTATCCACATAGGGTTCCAACTTGCTTAGGTTTCAACATCCTTATCACCTACACTCGTGGATTAAATACCCGCTAGCCAGGTGAGTTACATAGCTCCTATTTTATATTTTTACATACTTTGGGGTGAAACATTATACATGCTACTCATCAAATTGTTTATACGTGTTATACATGTGAATTATATGCTTGTTCATCGTGAATTATCTTGGGTGTACACTTATTTATTTTAAACACAAGAAAACCAACAGTAATATTAATAGATCTATTGTGCCCGACCAGCCCACCCATGTAGGGTGTTTATTACTGCATACTAGGATATAGCCGCGTGTTATATTCAAACATATCGGATATAGTGGGTAACTATATTCAAACATACCGGGCCTAGCTGTTGTGCTATGCTCAAGCGCGTCAATCAAGGTTTGAATTATGCTTAGATAAACATGAAGGATACAACTATATATGCTATGTTTAACAAGATAAACAATGAGTTGCAAAACGTTTTTATCTACTATTTATCGGGTCCACAAAACCTACGTACTCACCAACTTTATAGTTGACACTTGATTTAAATAATGTTTCAGGTTTGGATATGTGATTGCTTGCTGAAGATTCCTCCACTTAAGAACTTATGGACCTAGTTAATTAAATCAATGTTTTGGAATAGACTAGGTTATTTGAAATGTATTGTACTTGGATATTTGTTGTCTTTAAATTAAATTAATAAATTATGCAATATTTTAGCTATCATGTGCTTTTGAACAATTATCCATTGTCCACCTCGATGATTCCGCCATCGGTCGGGGTGTGACAGATTGGTATCAGAGCCAGGTTATTAGACACAATGACCTAGACTATAACCCTAGGACTCTCTTTTACGTGTTACGTGCTAAATGATTATTTGCTATGTGAATTATTTGTAGTTAGGTATTATTTAAATTTTCCCAAGTTTAGTACATGAGACTTATACATACAAGGCCTTAAACATACAATACATTCTTTACATACACATTTGACAAATAAACATATGCAAACAAATACACTACACATCCTTATCCATACTCTTTCCTCATCCATACTATTTGCAACATTCCTACATATTTTATACTCGTAGACTCACAAGTGTATTAAATTCTTGAAAATCTCGTCAACGACTTAATATCTTGAAAACTAGTAAAGGACATGTGCAATCCGGAAGGGTGACACCTGTACATTGGGTTTTCTGTCTAGGAAAGCATTTCGTATAAATCCAAATAAACGGACCCGTATGCTTTCCTGGGAATTCCTGAAGTGAGTGTTTACCTATAGGCTAAAGCATGTCTCCTTGAAAGTTTTGAGGAATTACTTAACGTTGATAAGTCATTGTATTCGCAAGAATATGATCCGTACCTAAACTCAAAATTTGGAGACATTATAGTAAGATAGGAAAAACTAGATGAACATGCAAAGCAAATCATTATTACGGGTGCACACGTAATAATGATTTGTAGTGCATGCGAATCCCGGTGATTCCTATTGCGCGAATAATGATCCATGACATCATCTCCTACCCGGAATAGATGACTTATTTTCCCCATAAACCTTGAATAAATACACATACATTGGCACGCGACATGATGAATCCCACATTTCTGCTTACATTATTTCCCACTATAACTCATGTATATCCACTTTATCTAAAATATCATTGTCTTTTCTTATGGTGTTAGAATGCCTCCTCGACGTGCAAACTCTAGCACTTCCAACCCGGATCTTACTACTCTTCTTGCCCAATTGGTGGGGCAAATGACCCAAGCCAATAACAACAGTGACGGGTCTCAAAACATCCAAGGAAACGGTGGTACCAACCTGCCTCAATGCACGTTTAAGCACTTTAACTCATGCAACCCTACAAAATTTTACGGGACTGAGGGTGCTACCGGCCTACTACAATGGTTTGAAAGCATGGAGAGCACATTCCTAAACAGTGACTGTCCCGATAATCTTCGGGTTCGCTATGCCACAAGTGTACTTCAAAAGAGAGCCCTCACCTGGTGGAACGGTGAGAAACGCACTCGTGGTGTTGAGGTTGCTACATCCTTATCATGGGATGACCTGAAGAAAGCCATGACTGATGAATTCTGTCCTCGAAATGAAATAAGGAAGCTCGAGATTGAGTTTTGGGATCTTGCTCGAGACTGAGTTTTGGGATCTTGCCCAAGACAGCGGGGATAATCTGGCTTACACCACCCGATTTCAAGAGCTGAGCCTATTGGTGCCTCATATGATCACTCCTCTTGCTCGGGAAATTGAAAAATACATAGGCGGGCTGCCTATGCAAATTCAGGATGCTGTGTTAGGAAGCAATCCTCCTACACTTGAAGCTGCTATCCGTCTATCCGCTACGCTATCCGACAACCACGTCAAAGCCGGAACCTTATCAAGAAAGGGCTCCAAGAAGGTTGTTTCTACTCTTGCGGCCGTCAAAGATATAAAGCCCGAGTCTTCTAACCGCAACAAGAAACGAAAGGGTCGAAACTTCGCAGCTGTAACTCCCACCGCACCTGCTATTCAAGTGGCACCTTTGGGTCAAAACCCAAAACCTTATTTGGGCCCAAATCCCTAATGTCAGACCTGCAAATACCACCATCCTGCCAACTTACCATGCCGATTGTGTTCAAGCTGCGGACGATATGGACACGTGGCCACTACTTGCCGTACCCGTCCTCCCGTCCATCAAGCTGCTCCAGCCAACCGTCCAAACTATCCGACACCTCTCAATGGTCGGGCATGTTACGAATGTGGAGACCCAAACCATTTCCGAGACCGATGCCCAAAACTTCATCAACAAGGTGGTCCTCAAGGACGAGCGTTTAATATAAACGCAAATGAGGCACAAGCAAACAACGACGTGATAAACGGTACGTTTCTCGTAAACAATAATTATGCATCCGTTTTATTTGATACCGGTGCCGATAAGAGTTTTGTGTCTCTTATCTTTGAATCTCGACTTGCTAAACAAAGAACGAAACTTGACCATTCTTATTCCGTGGAGATAGCAAACGGGAAATCTATTGCTATAAATTCTGTTATCCGCGACTGGAATCTCGATCTTAATAATCATGAGTTCTCTGTTTATCTCCTTCCGATGCAATTGGGAAGCTTCGATATTATAATTGGCATGGATTGGTTATCCAAGCACCATGCCGAGGTTATTTGCTATGAAAAGTGCATTCGTATACCTCTCCCTTCGGGCGACACGTTAGTTATTTTCGATGAAAAACCGTGTCGTGGTCTTCAACTCATGTCTTGCACATTGGCACAAAAGTACTTGCGGAAAAAGTACGTTGCCTTCTTGGCCCACGTAGTTGACACGAAAGACAAGGGTAAGAAATTGCAAGATATTCCGATCATTCAAGACTTTCCCGAGGTATTCCCCGAGGATTTACCCGGTCTTCCTCCCCCTAGACAAGTAGAGTTTCGTATTGACCTGGTGCCCAGAGCAACTCCCGTGGCAAAAGCTCCTTATCGTCTTGCACCTTCCGAGATGCAAGAGCTCGCAAGTCAATTACAAGAACTCTCATCCAAAGGTTTCATCCGACCAAACCATTCACCTTGGGGTGCTCTCGTGCTGTTCGTAAAGAAAAAAGATGGATCTTTTCGAATGTGCATTGATTATCATGAGCTCAACAAGCTTACAATCAAGAACCGTTATCCTTTTCCCCGTATCGACGATCTTTTCGATCAACTTCAAGGTTCAACATGTTTCTCCAAGATTGACCTTCATTCCAGATACCATCAACTTCGTGTTCTCGATGAAGACATTCCGAAGACTGCCTTTCGGACTAGATATGGTCACTACGAGTTCATGGTCATGCCTTTTGGTTTGACTAATGCACCTGCGGTTTTCATGGACCTCATGAACCGCGTATGCAAGCCTTATTTGGACAAGTTCGTGATCGTTTTCATTGACGACATTCTCATCTATTCTAAAACAAAAGCGGAACATGAACAACATCTTCGTTTGATTTTGGAGCTCTTGAAGAAAGAACGACTATACGCCAAGTTCTCCAAGTGTGAATTCCGGCTAAAGGAAGTTCAATTTTTGGGACACATAGTCAACGAAAAGGGGATTCATGTGGACCCGGCAAAGATCGAGGCGGTAAAGAATTGGAGTACGCCTAAGACTCCTACCGAGATTCGTTCCTTCCTTGGACTAGCGGGTTACTATCGCCGCTTCATCTCAAATTTCTCCAAAATTGCGGTCCCGCTCACTGCCTTGACTCACAAAGGTAAACCTTACGAGTGGGGACCCAGACAAAAGGAAGCTTTTCAAACTCTCAAGCACAAGCTCTGCAACGCTCCTGTTCTAACTCTTCCTAGTGGTAATGACGACTTTGTCGTTTATTGTGATGCATCTAACCAAGGTCTTGGTTGTGGTCTTATGCAGCGTGGCCAAGTAATTGCATACGCATCACGTCAGCTCAAAATCCATGAGAAGAACTATTCGACCCATGATCTCGAGCTTGGTGCTGTCGTTTTCGCCTTGAAAATTTGGAGACGCTATCTTTATGGCACCAAATGCGTGGTTTTCACCGACCACAAAAGTCTCCAACATATTTTCAATCAAAAAGAGCTTAATATGAGGCAACGACGATGGGTCGAACTTCTTAACGACTACGACTGCGAGATTCGCTACCACCCTGGCAAAGCAAATGTTGTAGCCGACGCCTTGAGTCGTAAAGAACGTATCATGCTTCATAGTGTTCGTATTCATAACGATATCCAAGCCCGCATCCTCCAAGCACAACACACCTCGGTTACCGAGGGAAACATGTACCACGAAATGGCATGTGGTGTGGAACTCTTGCTAGAAACTAAAGCCAACGGCCTGTTGTATTACTTGGATCGTATCTGGGTTCCCGATCGCGACAACCTTCGTATATTTTTGATGAACAAGTCCCACAAGACTCGATATTCGGTACATCCCGGAGCTGATAAGATGTACATGGGTCTTCGTCAGCAATATTGGTGGCCCGGCATGAAAAAGGATATTGCCCTCTTTGTGGCAAAATGCTTAACTTGTTCTAAAGTAAAGGCCGAACACCAGAAGCCTTCCGGACTCCTCGAACAACCTAAAATTCCCATGTGGAAGTGGGAGAACCTTGCTATGTACTTCATCACCAAACTCCCACGCACTTCTAGTCGACACGATAGTATCTGGGTTATTATCGATCGACTCACAAAGTCTGCTCATTTCTTGCCTATTCGTGAGGACTATCGAGTCGAGAAATTGGCTCGGATCTACATTGATGAGATCGTAAGTCGGCACGGAATCCCTTTGAACATTATCTCCGATCGTGATTAGCGTTTTACTTCTCGATTTTGGCAATCATTACAATCTGCGCTTGGTACTCATTTGGATTTAAGTACGGCTTACCATCCTCAAACTGATGGACAAACCGGGCGAACAATCCAAACTCTCAAGGATATGCTTAGAGCTTGTGTCATTGACTTTGGCGGCAATTGGAATTCTCACCTACCAGTGATCGAATTTTCCTACAACAACAGCTACCACACAAGTATTAACATGGCACCGTTTGAAGCTCTTTATGGACGAAAGTGTCGTTCACCGATTTGTTGGAACGAAATTGGTGAAGCACAAATCACCGGTCCCGAGCTTATCCAAGAGACCACCGATAAAATCTCTCTTATTCGTGACAACATTCGAGTAGCAAGAAGTCGGCAAAAGAGCTATGCCGATAAACGATGAAAACCCTTGGAATTCCAAGTTGGGATATGGTTCTTCTAAAGGTATCACCTTGGAAAGGCGTAGTCCGATTTGGAAAGAAAGGAAAACTTGCACCTCGATATGTGGGTCCATTCAAGATACTCGAAAGGGTAGGAAAAGTGGCCTACAAACTCGATTTTCCTTCAGAGCTCAGCAACGTTCATCCGACTTTTCACGTATCTAATTTGAAAAAGTGCCTAGCCGACGAGAATCTCCACATCCCTCTTGATGAAGTGCGTATTGACGAGAAAATGCACTTTGTTGAGAAACCCGTCGAAATCATGGACCGTGAAGTCAAGAAACTCAAGCGTAGCCGCATCCCCATTGTCAAGGTCCGTTGGGAGTCTAAACGTGGACCCGAGTTCACTTGGGAACGTGAAGACCAAATGAAGTCCAAATATCCGCATCTCTTTTCATAACCTCCATTAGTTAAATTTCGGGGCGAAATTCCTTTAACATGGGGAGACTGTGACATTTCGGGTTTTATTCACGCTTTTATATTATGTATCCTGTAAACATTTTCTATTCAATGGAATGCAAGTGTTTTTATTTAAATTTTTGTACAAAGTATATATATATATATTTAATTTATGGATTTAAAATAAATAAAATTTTATAAGTTTTAAACTTATATAAAATTTTATATAAAAATCTAAATTAAAAGTTTCATTTATAAATAAGATAACCTATTTAAATAAAATAACTAACTTTTATAAAAATATATATAATAATAATAATATAAGTTTATAAAATATAATTGAAATTAAAAAGAAACTTAATTAATTATTTTTATATAAGTTAAGGGGCTGTTTTGAAATATCTCAAACTAAAAGGTTTTAAAGTAAAAGTAAGTTAAGGGGCAGTTTCTGGACAAACTAAACCTCAGGGACTAACGGGTAAAAATCCCAGGGACTAACATAATACAAAAACAAGCTACAAGGACCAAAATTGCCAACTTCGAATTCGCGTTTCTGGTTGTCTCCTCCATTGTCCGGCTGTCCAAGCCATTTTCTGGCGACCCCTCGACACGCATGTCCCCTACACCTCAACAGCCGAAAATGGTCTCCCTGACCTCTCGTCCCCACGCGAGCAAAAGCCCCCGACCAATTTGTCTCCCCAACATTCGAAACGTCTGATCGTGTTTGTGGCTGAAAGTCCACGCCACGAATTCGGCCACGCCACGAAACGTCTGATCGTGCTAGATGGCTCGTTAGCTTCGTCTTGTCCAGACGAGTGTCTGGACATACTCAATTGCATGTTTTATTATAGGGATCGAGCTCGGCTATAAATAGCCATTTACGGACCTGCTCGAGCTCGCCACCCCTCCTCCACCCACTCTCACTCAAAATTGAAGCCGGCATTGTGTTCGTCGTCTCTATGAGAAGCTGTGACCAGAATCTCAGGGCCCAATTCCATCCCGAAGCTTGAATTCCCGGTCTTAGTATTTTAGGATTAAAAGCCCTGTCGTCCAGCACCTTCACGACCTAGTAGGTACCTCGAATTCGTTCCTTTGCCTTTTTTTATCCTCTGGCAATCTGTACCAATCAAAATCGCGACTTCAAACCATTGATTACCGGGCAAACCAGTGTTCTCGGACACGGTTTGCCGGCTGCCGAGGACTAGCGACCAGTTTCGCGTATGGGTTTATTAATTAAACGATACACACATAACCAGCGATGGGCAGTAGCCCGGCTGGTTATGCGTTTGTGTGTTTGAGCCTTAGGTCGCGGGTTCGATTCTGGTGGCCTCCGGCCCAACCCAATTTTTTCTGTTTTAACGATATAATTTATTTTATTTATTTATTTTATCATATTTTAATATTATATCTATACAATAAAAACTATTACGGGTTGGGTGACTCGTTCGTTTATTTTCGAAACCATTAAATAACTTTTTACACATATTTAACCTATTGAATTTTTATAAAATAATAAACCCTATGTTTTATAAACTCGTTTAAATAATTTCAACTCACAAAAGAAAATATATAATAATAATAATATAAATAAACAAAATAGAGATTTTTATATAATATATCTACTTATTTAAAAATATAATATTTTAACAAGATTAAAAATTATATTTTTTTGATGTTAAGTTTTACAAAATAATTATCATCTTTCTACAATATTTTATACAAATAAATTTTAAGAAATATTATTATAAACCTATACACGTTTAAATACGAATACACACATACAAAACCTACAATAATACCTATTTATCCACATAGGGTTCCAACTTGCTTAAGTTTCAACATCCTTATCACCTACACTTGTGGATTAAAATGCCCGCTAGCCAGGTGAGTTACATAGCCCCTATTTTACATTTTTACATACTTTGAGGTGAAACATTATACATGCTACTCATCAAATTGTTTATACGTGTTATACATGTGAATTATATGCTTGTTCATCGTGAATTATCTTGGGTGTACACTTATTTATTTTAAACACAAGAAAACCAACAGTAATATTAATAGATATATTGTGCCTGACCAGCCCACCCATGTAGGGTGTTTATTACTGCATACTCGGATATAGCCGCGTGTTATATTCAAACATATCGGATATAGTGGGTAACTATATTCAAACATACCGGGCCTAGCTGTTGTGCTATGCCCAAGCGCGTCAATCAAGGTTTGAATTGTGCTTAGATAAATATGATGGATACAACTATATATGCTGTGTTTAACAAGATAAACAATGAGTTGCAAAATGTTTTTATCTACTATTTATCGGGTCCACAAAACCTATGTACTCACCAACTTTATAGTTGACACTTGATTTAAATAATGTTTCAGGTTTGTATATGTGATTGCTTGCTGAAGATTCCTCCACTTAAGAACTTATGGACCTAGTTAATTAAATCAATGTTTTGGAATAGACTAGGTTATTTGAAATGTATTGTACTTGGATATTTGTTGTCTTTAAATTAAATTAATAAATTATGCAATATTTTAGCTATCATGTGCTTTTAACAATCATCCATTGTCCACCTCGATGATTCCTCCATCGGTCGGGGTGTGACACTTACTATGATTAGTTATTATTTGATTTTGATGCCTTACTTGTTAAAATTCATGACTTGTTAGACTATACTTAAATAATAACTTAAACAAACAATATCTCTACCTATACCCTAAAGCCTCATAACCTTCTTACCTATTTCTCTATCATCATCTTCTTAGCATGTGGAAAATTCATGGATCTAAATCTATAAAAAATTCTTTATTCCCTCGTTAAGGTTTGTAAACTTCGTTAATTATTTGAGGACACGTGCAATCTGGATGGGTGACACCTGTATTCTGGGTTTTCTGTCTAGGAAAGCATTTCGTATAAATCCCAATCAACCGAGGGACCCATATGCTTTCCTGGGAATTCCCGGGATGAGTTTTTACTTATAGGCTAAAGCATGTCTCCTTGAAAATTATATGAGTTTAATTAACCTTAATGTGTCATAGTATTCAAGTGATTATATCACTATTTGAGTAAAATCCAAAGTATGATTAACTATTTTATTTGCTATCTTATCCTTTTAAATCCAAGCAACTTTCATAAGTTCTTACATCTTTTCTTGTGTTGTGCAAATCTATAGAATGCCTCCCCATCATGCTACCATGACCAACAACAACACCGACATTGCTGCTATCCTTGCACAACTTGTAACTCAACTCACTCAAGCTAATGGTGCCACAAATGGTAATCATGGAACTAATTGTGGTGGTGGTGCCAACCCACCATAATGCACCTTCAAGCACTTCAATTCATGTAATCCTCTTAAGTTATATGGTACCGAGGGAGCCACAGGACTCCTTCAATGGTTCAAAAGTGTTGAGGGCACCTTCCTTAATAGTGACTGCCCCGAAAACCTTCGTGTTCGTCATGCCACCAGTGTCTTTCAAAAACGGGCACTCACGTGGTGGAATGGGGAAAAGAGAACTAGAGGCATGGAAGTAGCAATGGCCTTACATTGGGATGAGGTTAAGAGATTAATGACTGAAGAGTTCTGCCCTCGGAATGAGGTGAAGAAATCGGAAGCTGAGTTTTGGGATCTTACCCAAGACAGTGGTGAGAGTCTAGATTATACAACTCGGTTCCATGAGTTGAGTCTCCTTGTACCCCATATGGTCACACCTTTATCCCGCTGCATTGAGAAGTAAATTGGTGGATTACCTAGGCAGATTCAGGATACTTTCTTAGGAAGAAATCCCGCAACACTCGAATATGCTATCCGCCTATCTGCTACTTTAACCGACAACCACGTGAAAGCAGGGACTCTGACTAGAAAAGGCACCAAGAAAGTTCCCGACACCGCAACCCCTCCTACACACATCAAAGAAGCCAAAACTGAACCCTACCACAATAATAAGAAAAGAAAGGCTAAGAATTATACTGTGGTCACTCCTGCTATCCATGTTAACCAAGTTGCTCCCATGGCTCAAGCACCAGTCAAGAAGCCATATGTGGGGATCTACCCACTCTGTGCCACATGCAATTATCACCATCTCCAAAACATTCCCTGTCGCCTTTGCACTCACTGTGGGAAATATGGCCATACGGTCAATGTTTGTAGAGCCAAGGCATTTGCAGGTCAAGTCAACCCACCAACCCGAATCCACCAACAAGTGGCTAATCAAGGTGTTCCCGCTATCGCAAATGGGCATGCTTGTTATGAATGTGGCAACCCAAATCATTTTCGTGACCAATGCCCGAAGATCATCAATGCTAAACAAGGCGGAGCTCGTGGGCGTGCTTTCAACATAAACGCTAATGAAGCTAAGGCCAACAATGATGTGGTCAACGGTACATTCCTTGTTAATAGTCAATATGCCTCTATTTTATTTGATACCGGAGCAGATAAAAGTTTTGTGTCACTTAACATTGAACCCTTACTTGCAAAAACACGATCCAAATTAGAGAAAACCTTCACTGTCGAAGTAGCAAATGGTGACTCCCTTACAATTGACTCCGTTATCCACGACTGTTCTTTAGAACTTAATGATCATACATTTCCAATCAACCTCGTGCCAATGCTACTAGGAAGTTTTGATATCATCATAGGCATGGATTGGCTGTCGAATCACCATGCCGAAGTCATATGTTTTGAGAAGTGCATCCAAATACCTCTTCTGTTGGGGGAAACGTTAAGAGTCTTTGGTGAAAATCCTTGCAAAGGGCTCAAGTTAATGTCATGCACTACCGCCCATAAGTACTTACGAAAGAAGTACGTATCCTTCCTAGCCCATATTGTTCAAAAGGATGTCAAAGAGAAGAGTTTTCAAGACATCCCCATCATCCGGGACTTTCCCGAAGTATTCCCCGAAGACTTATCCGGTCTTCCACCCATTCGAGAAGTAGAATTTCGCATTGACCTTGTACCCGGGGCTAACCCCGTGGCTAGAGCTCCATACCGTCTTGCAACTTCTGAATTGCAAGAACTTGCAAGCCAACTCCAAGAGCTCTCCGACAAGGGCTTCATCCGTCCAAGTCATTCACCGTGGGGTGCACCAGTCTTATTCATCAAGAAGAAGGATGGAACATTCCGCATGTGTATTGACTACCGCGAACTCAACAAGCTTACCATCAAGAACTGTTATCCTTTGCCTAGGATTGATGACCTCTTTGATCAACTTCAAGGCTCTACTTGCTTCTTGAAGATTGATCTTCAATCTGGTTATCACCAACTCCGTGTACAAGAGGAAGATATTCCAAAGACTACCATCCGAACAAGGTATGGTCAATACGAGTTCATGGTCATGCCTTTTGGGCTAACCAATGCACCCGCGGTTTTCATGGACCTCATGAATCGTGTGTGCAAATCGTACCTTGATAAATTCGTGATCGTCTTCATTGATGATATCTTAATCTACTCCAAGACTAAATCCGATCATGAGCAACACCTTAGTTTGGTTTTGGACCTCTTGAGGAAAGAACAACTATATGCCAAAATCTCCAAATGTGAATTTTGGCTAAAGGAGGTTCAATTCCTTGGTCATATCGTCAACGAGAAAGGAATTCATGTTGACCCTACTAAGATCGAAGCTGTTAAGAATTGGAATGCCCCTAAAACCCCCACCGAAGTTCGTTCTTTCTTGGTCTTGTGGGATATTATCGTCGTTTCGTTTCAAATTTCTCTAAGATTGCTGTTCCTCTCACCGCTTTGATCTACAAGGGTAAACCTTATGAATGAGGACCAAAACAAAAGGAATCTTTCCAAGCTCTCAAACAAAAGTTGTCTAATGCTCCTATTTTGACTCTACCTGATGGGAATGATGATCTAGTTGTCTACTGTGATGCCTCCAACCAAGGTCTCGGTTGTGTCCTCATGCAACGAGGCAAGGTGATTGCTTACGCATCAAGGAAACTTAAGATCCATGAGAAGAATTATACAACGCAACCTAGAATTGGGTGCGGTTGTATTCACATTGAAGATTTGGAGACATTACCTTTATGGCACAAAATGTGCGGTGTTCACCGACCATAAAAGTCTCCAACACATCTTCAACCAAAAAGAACTCAATATGAGGCAACGACGTTGGGTTGAAATCCTTAACGACAATGACTGGGAGATTCGTTACCATCCCGGCAAAGCGAATGTTGTAGCCGACGCTTTGAGTGGAAAGGACCATGTCATGCTTCATTGTGTCCAAATTCAAAACGACATTCAAAATCGCATCCTAGAAGCTCAACACGTCTCGATCACCGAGGGTAACATGTACGAGGAAATGTCGTGTGGTGTTGAACTTCAACTTGAATCAAAACCCAATAGCTTACTTTATTACTTGAAACGTATTTGGTTCCCGATCGCAATGATCTCCGTGCATTTCTTGTGAACGAGGCTCACAACACTCGTTATTCTATTCATCCTGGTGCGGATAAAATGTACCAAGATCTTCGCCAACAATATTGGTGGCCCGGTATGAAGAAAGACATTGCTCTCTATGTAGCCAAATGTCTAACTTGCTCCAAAGTCAAAGCCGAACACCAACGTCCTTCCGGTTTACTTGAACAACCGGAAATCCTCGTGTGAAAATGGGAGAACTTAGCTATGGATTTCATTACCAAACTCCCTCGCACCTCAAGTGGTTATGATAGCATCTGGGTGATCATTGACTGCCTCACCAAATCTGCTCATTTCTTGCCTATCCGTGAAGACTATCGGGTTGAGAAATTGGCCCGAATCTACATTGAAGAAATTGTGATCCGTCACGGTGTTCCCTTAAAAATAATCTCCGATAGAGATGCTCGGTTCACCTCCCGTTTCTGCCAATCTATCCAAACTGCTCTTGGCACACGATTGAATTTGAGCATGGCTTACCATCCCCAAACTGATGGTCAGACCGAGCGTACAATTCAAACTCTTGAGGACATGCTTAGAGCGTGTGTAATTGATTTTAGTGGCAATTGGGATTCACATCTATCACTAATTGAGTTCTCTTACAATAATAGCTACCACACAAGTATCAACATGGCCCCATTTGAAGCTCTCTATGGTCGTAAGTGCCGTTCTCTTATCTGTTGGAACGATATTGGGGAGATCACCGGTCCCATCCGACATGATCATCCAAATCCGTGACAACATTCGAGTAGCGAGAAGTCGGCAAAAGAGTTATGCCGACAAACGACGAAAACCCTTGGAATTCCAAGTCGGTGAACTTGTTCTTGTAAAGGTTTCTCCGTGGAAGGGTGTGATCCGTTTTGGAAAGAAAGGCAAGTTAGCACCTCGCTATGTGGGTCCATTCAAGATCCTCGAAAGGATTGGGAAAGTGGCTTACAAACTCGAGTTACCTTAATCACTTGGCAATGTGCATCCTACATTTCATGTGTCTAATCTGAAGAAATGCCTTGCTGATGAGAATCTCCATATACCTCTTGACGACGTACGCATTGACGAAACGATGCACTTCGTTGAGAGACCGGTAGAAATCATGGATCGTGAGATCAAGCGAAGCCGTATCCCTATTGTCAAAGTTCTTTGGGATTCTAAACGTGGTCCAGAGTTCACTTGGGAACGTGAGGACCAAATGAAGCTCAAGTACCCCCACCTATTTGCTGATGCAGTCGCCCTAACTAGTTAAATTTCGTGACGAAATTCCCTCAACATGGGGATACTGTAACATTTCTGATTTAATTATTTTTATTTTCAATTCAATGTAACACATTTAATTCCAATCCTAGTACATTGATTTATTTTATTCGTACCAATAATTAAACCCTAGGTTACAATACAAATTCACGAGTTTTACACGGAATACATTATTAGAATCCTATGCATATGGATATATTTATGTAAATATCAAACAAATGCATACACACATTTATACATTTATCCAATTAAGAAGGAATTACTCGTTTACTTGATCCCTAAACCATTTGAACCCTAAATTAGAACCCCACACACTCAATTTTGACTTTTAAAACATCAATTTTGACTTTTCTTGGACTCAATTGACTTTCAAAAGTCAATGCAGCCCAAACCTTGTTAATCCAAGGCTGCCATCGACCGTTTTCTTGTTGAGTTGGACTCCTTGTGAATTCACATACAAGAATCGACCAAGTCCCGGCCCAAACATCAAGCCAATTCAACCAATTACGTGGTTAATTCAAATTCAGAAGAATTTGACTTCGCATAGTCAAACCCGTATCAATCTCCGATCGATTTGTGTAATTGACGCGTATTGGATCCCGCAAATCACGCACAGACGAGTCCTTCATGTATTCAACACCTTAACATGACTCGATTCATCCCCAATTAATCGAATTAACGCGTAATCAGCCCCACGACTGTTACGGTCAAATCGAAACCCAATCGTGTAATTTAGATGAAATCAACTCAATTCAATGACACACACACCTTCGCCTGGTCCCTTACAACCTTTCTGATCCGATAATCGCCTCTCATTTCGTCTTTGGAATCTTGTCGATCATGAAGAAAAATCGGAGCAAACCCGTAGCGGCCCGCATTCGTGCCCAAACCAAATCAGGTGAGATTACACTTGTTCGATTCTATTTTGAATCCTTGTCAAAAGCCCTATACCAATTCGTGTCCACAACACATATCGAGACCGATTGGGCCTAGGGTTCATGGCGGGTTGGATCGTTTTTGAATTCTGGTATGTTTTATTATCGTGTTTTAATTATTTAGAATTCGTATTCAATCAGCGAAACCACCTAGTCCGGCCGGTAAGTCACTGCGCCGTCGAACCAGGTGGCGTGGGTTCGAAACCCATAATCACCGAACCTTTTTGCGCAACCCTTAAAATCAAACCCGGTTCCACTGTAAATCCATGTTAATACGTTTAGAAACTGTTCTGTTACACGGGTGAGTACCCTTGTCTAGTGGTGTTTGCGCACTATCCATACAGAAACCACCCGGGTTCGAACCGGGTTTAGGGTTTAGGGTTTAGGGTTTTGAGTAAATTATTTACAAAATTTGGGACAATTTTATAAACACTTTATACAAAGTTTTATAAAAATTTAAACTTTATTTTTAACACAATAAAATCAGATTTTTAAATTTTCAATACGAATTCATTTTATTTTGAAGTTATAACAAAAAAAATTTGTACATTAAATATTTAATGTAAAAATCTAAATATTCAAATAAAAACATTTGATTTTATAAAATATTAACTTTATTTAAAACGATCAAATGCTTATTTCTAAATGATAAATAAATAAATAAAATTTATTTATTATAACCTTCAAAGTTAAAAGTATATTTATCATTAAACTCTATACATAAATAATATTTACACAACTTCATATTTACGCATCTTTATAAATAAATAAATAGAGTAAATTTATTTATATAATTCATATTTAATATAATACGTCCGCTATTTTTATAACTAAATAAATAAGTTACATACCTATATAAATAAATAAATAAGGTAACAATTATTTATTTATATTTAAACAAATAATGGTTATTTAGGCTATACTTAAATAAACCAAATAACTACATTATTTTGTAACTAGAATAAATAAACGGTAACTATTTGATTTAGTTATTCAAATCAAAACCCTAATTTAAAAATATCTTAAAACTATTCATTTCAAATTATTTTCATTTTATTCAACACATACACAATCCTTTTCCATAATTCGACACGAACTCATTATACAATTCCCTATACTCACATCCATTGAAACCCTAGACTTTAATTTAGACATTCTATTAATTCATGATCACACGCAATACACTTTAGGTTAACGTTGTGCGTTTCAAGGATCATTTTGCTACCTAGAGTCTCGTATTAGCTACACATTTGATTCAGGTGAGTATTACATAGCCCCTTTTACTCTTTTACACTTTTTGGGGTGAAACATGAACTTTATACACACAATTGTTTACATTTACACAAATTACGCAAACACAAATCCTCTTTACATTCATGTGTGCAAATTTGAGCTTTATGTTTGAGTGCTAGGTGTGTTATCTGTTTGTGTGCAATTTATGTGCAATCATTAACTATTCAAGCCGACGGTTAACAATGATAGATCTATTGAGTCTGACAAAACCACCCAGATTAGGGAGATTGTTACCGACAACACAATTTGCATGCTAGTTACAAAGGTTTGATTGTACTTTAGTTACACAATAGTTGTTCCCCATAAATGCCTTATTTTATCATGTTATGTAAGGATTTGATCATTTACATCTATACACTAATTATGATTAAACCTGTGTATGCTCACCAACTTTTTAGCTGACCTTATATTATTCATGTTTCAGGTGCTAATGTGTGATTTTGATCAAGACTTGCTAAACATAAGTTTTGGACCTAGATAATTTTAATAAAGGATTATGTATTTCATTTTATGTACTTGGTTTGATTTTGTTTTGTCTTGAATATTTGCAATGAATTTAAATGATTAATATATTTCAATTTAGTCAACCTTGTGCTCATGAACAGTCTACATGTCCCGCCCCGACGTTTCCGCCATCGGTTGGGGTGTGACACCTCCCATTGTTACCCATCCTCAGACTCACGTCAGACAACCTCTGCTACTTTTGTCTCTGAAAACCCAAGCAACATGTCCTTCATCAAAGAAGATTTGGAGTGTTTCCATCCAGATAACTTAGAAGAAATGGACATACAGCATTCTTATGCCATGCTATCTCTTAGAGCCAAACGGTTCTACTCTAGAACTGGAAGACCCATTCCAAGCAACAACTCTCACACCAGAGTTGGCTTGGACAAGATCAAACTAAGATGTTACAACTGTAACTAACTTGGTCACTTTGCTAGAGAGTGCAAGGCAGCAAAGGCAAATCCAGCTGCTACACAGCCAAGACAAGGTCAAGCAAGTCAAGGTAACACTCAAACTGCAGCATGTGCAGCTGTTGGAACAGCTGATTTTGACTAGAGCTTTCAGTATGAAGATCTTCCTGCTAACAACCAAGCACTCTTGGTAGACACAACAGAGATACCACCTTAGGTATATGAATATCATTGTACTCAAGCTTGTATTGATAAGGTTCTAGGATACAGAAAACATAACCAGAATCTTATATATCAAAATGAAGAGTTTCACCAAATGAAATTTGAATTCAAAAAGGTTGAAAACAGTTACAAAGAAAAGATTAACAGTCTAAAGAAAGAGATTTCATCATTAAAACATGAGCAAACAAATCTTGAAACTCAGATTGACGATTTTCTGGATAAGTTAAAAGCTACAAGGGCTGAGTTGGCAGACCAAAAAGTCCATGTTGACAAATATGAGTTTGCATCCAAAAAGCTGCAAAGACTTCTAGATGCTCAAATTCATGAAAAGGTGACTGCTGGTGTTGGGTTTCAAGCTGAAAAACCCTACAATGATGTACCTCCACCAGCTGACTATGTAGCCATCCATGAACCAAACTTCAATCTCTCAAACCTTGAGCATGCCAACCGAAACCTTGATCACTCCAAGGAAGACCCATCGATGCAAGAATACAGTATCTCATCTGAGTCTAAGTGCACATGCTCAGACTCAACTGAAACCACTGAAGCTCCATCACTCCCTACCATCAAAGTGATCCAAACCAACGGTCTAAGCCCCCTCATTCCCTTAATAGCAATACCTCCACCCACCAAACAAATCAAAATTAGCTATCCTCCAGAAGAAAGAGAGTTGATTGTTGAAAAGGGACAATCTTCAACCTCCACAAATATCCAATCAAAATTCTATCAACCCAAGAAGGTATTTGACATTTGTCATCCACCTAGAGAGAGACCTCCATATGTTCAGAAAAACAAGAAGGTAAGAAGCTATGAAGCCAAGACAACTCAATTCAGAAAGTCTCTCTCTCCTCCAAGAAAGCAGCTTCAAAAATCTCAAGAATCCTGCATCATATGTGGTGAATCAGACCACTTTGCTGCAGATGGTAATTTCTACCATTTCAACTAGATCTTTCAACCAGCCTCCATAGCAGTTCAAGCTACTCCAAAACAGAAGCCAATCTATAGAAGAACTCCTACAGAGAAACCCACTTTTAATAGAAAGGTAAAGTAGAAGAAGCATGTATCTGTACAACCATTAGCAGCTAGCAAAAATGCTGCTGATCATGTGAAGCTAAAGAAGCCAAGAACCAAGCCTTCAACAAATAACCAAGTATGCTGCTGATCATGTAAAGCCATCAGCAGCAACCAAGTTTTCTGCTGATCAGCCAAAGTCTTCTGCAGCAAAGTTCGCTGTTGATCAAGCAAAACCATCAGCAGGCCAAGTAACATCGGCTGCTGACAGAGTAAAAAGATCTGGAAAACCACATCCTCAAAAATGGAAAGCCAAATCCATAGTCCCTCAAAGCATCATCGTAGGGTCCATTGAATTGAAGCATACTGATGCTATTGTTCCAAAAACACACCCACCCAAGTCTTCAAGTTCTTGGGTTCCTCCCTCTAACTAGATCTCTCTCATGTGCAGGGATAACCAGGTTACAAGGATAACACCTGGGTTGTAGACAATGGTTGTTCCAGGCACATGATTGGAAACAGGTCCATTCTCTCCAATTTCAGACATTTCAATGGAGGATATGTTGCCTTTGGGAGTGATTCAAATGAAGGATCTTTAACTAGACAATGAACTATGTCCAATGAAAGAATGAGTATTGAAAGATTAAACTTTGTCAAAGAATTGGACTTCAATCTCATGAGTGTGTCTCAGATCTGTGATCAAAAGCATTGGATGCTTTTCGCAAACAAAGAATGCTTTGTGCTCTCCCATGGTTTAAGCAAACCCCCTCCAAAGAAGATTCTATTAAATGCTCAAAGAAAAGATAATTTGTATATGCTTGATATGAATGAGGTCACTCCATCTGGAAGTGTCTCTTATTTTCTATCAAAGGCATTAGTAGATGAATCAGCTCTTTGGCATAGGAGATTAAGCCATGTTAATGTAAAAACAATCAACAAGCTAGTAAAGGGAAATCTTGTCAGAGGTCTTCCAGACAAGGAATTCTAAATTGAAGATTATTGCATAGCATGCATGAAGGGGAAGCAACACAAGAGTTCTCATAAGCCTAAGAAATTGAATACAAATGACACTCCACTACAGCTGCTGCATATGGATCTTTTTGGTCCTACAAATGTCATGACAATGGGCAAGAAGTCATACTATTTGGTGATAACTGATCACTATACCAGATTTTCATAGGTATACTTCTTGAGAACAAAATATTAAACTAATGAGATTCTCAAATCCTACATTCTGAGGGTAGAGAATCAAAGCAATCAGAAAGTCAAGGTCATAAGGTGTGATCAAGGTACAGAGTTCAAGAACCACACCTTGAACTGTTTTTGTGAGAGTAAGTGAATATAAAGACAATACAGTGCTCCAAGAACTCCTCAACAAAATGGGGTTGCTGAAAGGAGCAACAGAACTTTAATTGAATTAGCAAGATTAATGTTGGATGATTCAAAACTGCCTCTCACATTCTGGGCAGAAGTAGTTAGCACAACTTGTTATGTGCAAAATAGAGTTCTCATTGTCAAGCCTCTCAACAAAACACCTTATGAACTATGGTTCAAAAGAGTTCCCTACATTGGATTTCTAAAACCATTTGGATGTCCATGTAACATTCTCATCACACATGGGGCTCTTCCTAAGTTTGGTGTAAAAACAGATGAAGGATACTTTGTAGGATATTTGTTGGGTCTATATTTGTGAGGCTTACGCTTATCAAATAAGTATAATTATTGGTGTTACCGAATAGATGGGTATTCGGGTTTGTAACCATGAACAGGGGTTCACGAGTTTGGTCTTGGGCCGGTTATGGGCCGAGAACATGTATTTTGGGCTTAGTGTAATTAGGCTTAGTATAAATACATGTTTATGTAACCTAAATTAGGTTGAGCCACTAGAAAAACGTTTCTGAGAGTGTTAGACAAGATGAAAAGCTGTCTATTATGTCAGCGGTTGTGTTTAGTTTTTCTCTTTAATTTCGTTTAAGCAATATACGCATATTACAAGTGAATCTGTGTGTTCTTGAATCACCACAATCACTAGTTTCCGCCTATTGATTGTGAGACTTGATATCTTATGTGTGCGTATTCGTGTGTGTGTTTATACGAAGATCCATCAAGGTTGGGACTTACAATTGGTATAAGAGCTATTGAAGTCATTCAATGCTTGGTTTTGGATATCAAAGATTCAAGATTCACAATTTGAGGTATTGTTTTATAGTTTTCGGTTGATTTTTGTTACTAGTCGGCTGTGTTTTTTTGTTAGTATTTCATATTTTTCTGCTGAGAATCGAGGAGTTCTTGTTATTTTTCATGGAATCGTTGTTAGTTTGCTGCTGATTTGGAGGTTTGTTCTTGTTAAAATCGTGTTTAAGAAGATTGAAGATCATCTCTGTGTTCTTCGAAATTGTTGCTGATTTTTAGGGATTCAAAATTTTGAAATCCCAAGATTTTCGGATTTTAAAATTGGCAAGTCAATATGCTGTATTTTGACTAGTTCACGGTTTGAATGATTCTCATGGTACTTCACGGTTAATCATCTCGAGTTTAGGTTCACGACAAGGATTCACGGGAGAATCACTCGGGTTCTAACTTCACGGCTGAAAGGTTCACGGCCCATGCTATCTCTTAGAGCCAAACGGTTCTACTCTAGAACTGGAAGACCCATTCCAAGCAACAACTCTCACACCAGAGTTGGCTTGGACAAGATCAAACTAAGATGTTACAACTGTAACCAACTTGGTCACTTTGCTAGAGAGTGCAAGGCAGCAAAGGCAAATCCAGCTGCTACACAGCCAAGACAAGGTCAGCAAGGTCAAGCAAATCAAGGTAACACTCAAACTGCAGCATGTTTAGCTGTTGGAACATCTAATTTTGACTAGAGCTTTCAGTATGAAGATCTTCCTGCTAACAACCAAGCACTCATGGTAGACACAACAGAGATACCACCTTAGGTATATGAATATCTTTGTACTCAAGCTTGTATTGATAAGGTTCTAGGATACAGAAAACATAACCAGAATCTTATAGATCAAAATGAAGAGTTTCACCAAATGAAATTTGAATTCAAAAAGGTTGAAAACAGTTACAAAGAAAAGATTAACTGTCTAAAGAAAGAGATTTCATCATTAAAACATGAGCAAACAAATCTTGAAACTCAGATTGACGATTTTCTGGATAAGTTAAAAGCTACAAGGGCTGAGTTGGCAGACCAAAAAGTCCATGTTGACAAATATGAGTTTGCATCCAAAAAGCTGCAAAGACTTCTAGATGCTCAAATTCATAAAAAGGTGACTGCTGGTGTTAGGTTTCAAGCTGAAAAACCCTACAATGATGTACTTCCACCTGCTGACTATGTAGCCATCCATGAACCAAACTTCAATCTCTCAAACCTTGAGCATGCCAACCGAAACCTTGATCCCTCCAAGGAAGACCCATCTATGCAAGAATGCAGTATCTCATCTGAGTCTAAGTCCATATGCTTAGACTCAACTGAAACCACTGAAGCTCCATCACTCCCTACCATCAAAGTGATCCAAACCAACGGTCTAAGCCCTCTCATTCCCTTAATAGCAATACCTCCACCCACCAAACAAATCAAAATTAGCTATCCTCAAGAAGAAAGACAGTTAAATGTTGAAAAGGGACAATATTCAACCTCCACCAATATCCAATCAAAATTCTATCAACCCAAGAAGGTATTTGACATTTGTCATCCACCTGGAGAGAGACCTCCATATGTTCAGAAAACATTGGAGGAAGCCACTTTTGAACATAACAAAGCTCATACCTGGAATTTCAAAGATCTATTCAAAAGAAAAGATTATGTATACTTTCAAGGGGATAAATCAGCTAAATCATGCTTTGTCTATGGCAAATACAATCGCACAGCCAACACTTGCTTCTACTACCTTCAGCGGCAAAGAAACCTCAAGCAAAATGTTTTTGAGATGATAAACAAAAACAAGAAGGTAAGAAGCTATGAAGCCAAGATAACTCAATTCAGAAAGTCTCTCTCTCCTCCAAGAAAGCAGCTTCAAAAATCTCAAGAATCCTGCATCATATGTGGTGAATCAGACCACTTTGCTGCAGATGGTAATTTCTACCATTTCAACTAGATCTTTCAACCAGCCTCCATAGCAGTTCAAGCTACTCCAAAACAGAAGCCAATCTATAGAAGAACTCCTACAGAGAAACCCACTTTTAATAGAAAGGTAAAGTAGAAGAAGCATGTATCTGTACAACCATTAGCAGCTAGCAAAAATGCTGCTGATCATGTGAAGCTAAAGAAGCCAAGAACCAAGCCTTCCGCAAACAACCAAGTATGCTGCTGATCATGTAAAGCCATCAGCAGCAACCAAGTTTGCTGCTGATCAGCCAAAGTCTTCAGCAGCAAAGTTCGTTGTTGATCAAGCAAAACCATCAGCAGCCCAAGTAACATCGGCTGCTGACAGAGTAAAAAGATCTGGAAAACCACATCCTCAAAAATGGAAAGCCAAATCCATAGTCCCTCAAAGCATCATCGTAGGGTCCATTGAATGCAAGTATACTGATGCTATTGTTCCAAAAACACACTCACCCAAGTCTTCAAGTTCTTGGGTTCCTCCCTCTAACTAGATCTCTCTCATGTGCAGGGATAACCAGGTTACAAGGATAACACCTGGGTTGTAGACAATGGTTGTTCCAGGCACATGATTGGAAACAGGTCCATCCTCTCCAATTTCAGACATTTCAATGGAGGATATGTTGCCTTTGGGAGTGATTCAAATGGAGGATCTATAACTAGACAATGAACTATGTCCAATGAAAGAATGAGTATTGAAAGATTAAACTTTGTCAAAGAATTGTACTTCAATATCATGAGTGTGTCTCATATCTGTGATCAAAAGCATTGGATGCTTTTCACAAACAAAGAATGCTTTGTGCTCTCCCATGGTTTAAGCAAACCACCTCCAAAGAAGATTCTATTAACTGCTCAAAGAAAAGATAATTTGTATATGCTTGATATGAATGAGGTCACTCCATCTGGAAGTGTCTCTTATTTTCTATCAAAGTCATTAGTAGATGAATCAGCTCTTTGGCATAGGAGATTAAGCCATGTTAATGTAAAAACAATCAACAAGCTAGTAAAGGGAAATCTTGTCAGAGGTCTTCTAGACAAGGAATTCCAAATTGAAGAATATTGCATAGCATGCATGAAGGGGAAGCAACACAAGAGTTCTCATAAGCCTAAGACATTGAATACAAATGACACTCCACTACAGCTGCTGCATATGGATCTTTTTGGTCCTACAAATGTCATGACAATGGGCAAGAAGTCATACTATTTGGTGATAACTGATCACTATACCAGATTTTCATAGGTATACTTCTTGAGAACAAAATATTAAACTGATGAGATTCTCAAATCCTACATTCTGAGGGTAGAGAATCAAAGCAATCAGAAAGTCAAGGTCATAAGGTGTGATCAAGGTACAGAGTTCAAGAACCACACCTTGAACTGTTTTTGTGAGAGTAAGTGAATAGAAAGACAATACAGTGCTCCAAGAACTCCTCAACAAAATGGGTTTGCTGAAAGGAGCAACAGAACTTTAATTGAATTAGCAAGATTAATGTTGGATGATTCAAAACTGCCTCTCACATTCTGGGCAGAAGTAGTTAGTACAACTTGTTATGTGCAAAATAGAGTTCTCATTGTCAAGCCTCTCAACAAAACACCTTATGAACTATGGTTCAAAAGAGTTCCCTACATTGGATTTCTAAAACCATTTGTATGTCTATGTAACATTCTCATCACACATGGGGCTCTTCCTAAGTTTGGTGTAAAACAGATGAAGGATACTTTGAAGGATATTTGTTGGGTCTATATTTGTGAGGCTTACACTTATCAAATAAGTATAATTATTGGTGTTACCGAATAGATGGGTATTCGGGTTTGTAACCATGAACAGGGGTTCACGAGTTGGGTCTTGGGCCGGCTATGGGCCGAGAACATGTATTTTGGGCTTAGTGTAATTAGGCTTAGTATAAATACATGTTTATGTAACCTAAATTAGGTTGAGCCACTAGAAAAACGTTTCTGAGAGTGTTAGACAAGATGAAAAGCTGTCTATTATGTCAGCGGTTGTGTTTAGTTTTTCTCTTTAATTTCGTTTAAGCAATATACGCATATTACAAGTGAATCTGTGTGTTCTTGAATCACCACAATCACTAGTTTCCGCCTATTGATTGTGAGACTTGATATCTTATGTGTGCGTATTCGTGTGTGTGTTTATACGAAGATCCATCAAGGTTGGGACTTACAATTGGTATAAGAGCTATTGAAGTCATTCAATGCTTGGTTTTGGATATCAAAGATTCAAGATTCACGATTTGAGGTATTGTTTTATAGTTTTCGGTTGATTTTTGTTACTAGTCGGCTGTGTTTTTTTGTTAGTATTTCATATTTTTCTGCTGAGAATCGAGGAGTTCTTGTTATTTTTCATGGAATCGTTGTTAGTTTGCTGCTGATTTGGAGGTTTGTTCTTGTTAAAATCGTGTTTAAGAAGATTGAAGATCATCTCTGTGTTCTTCGAAATTGTTGCTGATTTTTAGGGATTCAAAATTTTGAAATCCCAAGATTTTCGGATTTTAAAATTGGCAAGTCAATATGCTGTATTTTGACTAGTTCACGGTTTGAATGATTCTCATGGTACTTCACGGTTAATCATCTCGAGTTTAGGTTCACGACAAGGATTCACGGGAGAATCACTCGGGTTCTAACTTCACGGCTGAAAGGTTCACGGCCCATGCTATCTCTTAGAGCCAAACGGTTCTACTCTAGAACTGGAAGACCCATTCCAAGCAACAACTCTCACACCAGAGTTGGCTTGGACAAGATCAAACTAAGATGTTACAACTGTAACCAACTTGGTCACTTTGCTAGAGAGTGCAAGGCAGCAAAGGCAAATCCAGCTGCTACACAGCCAAGACAAGGTCAGCAAGGTCAAGCAAATCAAGGTAACACTCAAACTGCAGCATGTTTAGCTGTTGGAACATCTAATTTTGACTAGAGCTTTCAGTATGAAGATCTTCCTGCTAACAACCAAGCACTCATGGTAGACACAACAGAGATACCACCTTAGGTATATGAATATCTTTGTACTCAAGCTTGTATTGATAAGGTTCTAGGATACAGAAAACATAACCAGAATCTTATAGATCAAAATGAAGAGTTTCACCAAATGAAATTTGAATTCAAAAAGGTTGAAAACAGTTACAAAGAAAAGATTAACTGTCTAAAGAAAGAGATTTCATCATTAAAACATGAGCAAACAAATCTTGAAACTCAGATTGACGATTTTCTGGATAAGTTAAAAGCTACAAGGGCTGAGTTGGCAGACCAAAAAGTCCATGTTGACAAATATGAGTTTGCATCCAAAAAGCTGCAAAGACTTCTAGATGCTCAAATTCATGAAAAGGTGACTGCTGGTGTTAGGTTTCAAGCTGAAAAACCCTACAATGATGTACTTCCACCTGCTGACTATGTAGCCATCCATGAACCAAACTTCAATCTCTCAAACCTTGAGCATGCCAACCGAAACCTTGATCCCTCCAAGGAAGACCCATCTATGCAAGAATGCAGTATCTCATCTGAGTCTAAGTCCATATGCTTAGACTCAACTGAAACCACTGAAGCTCCATCACTCCCTACCATCAAAGTGATCCAAACCAACGGTCTAAGCCCTCTCATTCCCTTAATAGCAATACCTCCACCCACCAAACAAATCAAAATTAGCTATCCTCAAGAAGAAAGACAGTTAAATGTTGAAAAGGGACAATATTCAACCTCCACCAATATCCAATCAAAATTCTATCAACCCAAGAAGGTATTTGACATTTGTCATCCACCTGGAGAGAGACCTCCATATGTTCAGAAAACATTGGAGGAAGCCACTTTTGAACATAACAAAGCTCATACCTGGAATTTCAAAGATCTATTCAAAAGAAAAGATTATGTATACTTTCAAGGGGATAAATCAGCTAAATCATGCTTTGTCTATGGCAAATACAATCGCACAGCCAACACTTGCTTCTACTACCTTCAGCGGCAAAGAAACCTCAAGCAAAATGTTTTTGAGATGATAAACAAAAACAAGAAGGTAAGAAGCTATGAAGCCAAGATAACTCAATTCAGAAAGTCTCTCTCTCCTCCAAGAAAGCAGCTTCAAAAATCTCAAGAATCCTGCATCATATGTGGTGAATCAGACCACTTTGCTGCAGATGGTAATTTCTACCATTTCAACTAGATCTTTCAACCAGCCTCCATAGCAGTTCAAGCTACTCCAAAACAGAAGCCAATCTATAGAAGAACTCCTACAGAGAAACCCACTTTTAATAGAAAGGTAAAGTAGAAGAAGCATGTATCTGTACAACCATTAGCAGCTAGCAAAAATGCTGCTGATCATGTGAAGCTAAAGAAGCCAAGAACCAAGCCTTCAGCAAACAACCAAGTATGCTGCTGATCATGTAAAGCCATCAGCAGCAACCAAGTTTGCTGCTGATCAGCCAAAGTCTTCAGCAGCAAAGTTCGCTGTTGATCAAGCAAAACCATCAGCAGCCCAAGTAACATCGGCTGCTGACAGAGTAAAAAGATCTGGAAAACCACATCCTCAAAAATGGAAAGCCAAATCCATAGTCCCTCAAAGCATCATCGTAGGGTCCATTGAATGCAAGTATACTGATGCTATTGTTCCAAAAACACACTCACCCAAGTCTTCAAGTTCTTGGGTTCCTCCCTCTAACTAGATCTCTCTCATGTGCAGGGATAACCAGGTTACAAGGATAACACCTGGGTTGTAGACAATGGTTGTTCCAGGCACATGATTGGAAACAGGTCCATCCTCTCCAATTTCAGACATTTCAATGGAGGATATGTTGCCTTTGGGAGTGATTCAAATGGAGGATCTATAACTAGACAATGAACTATGTCCAATGAAAGAATGAGTATTGAAAGATTAAACTTTGTCAAAGAATTGTACTTCAATATCATGAGTGTGTCTCAGATCTGTGATCAAAAGCATTGGATGCTTTTCACAAACAAAGAATGCTTTGTGCTCTCCCATGGTTTAAGCAAACCACCTCCAAAGAAGATTCTATTAACTGCTCAAAGAAAAGATAATTTGTATATGCTTGATATGAATGAGGTCACTCCATCTGGAAGTGTCTCTTATTTTCTATCAAAGTCATTAGTAGATGAATCAGCTCTTTGGCATAGGAGATTAAGCCATGTTAATGTAAAAACAATCAACAAGCTAGTAAAGGGAAATCTTGTCAGAGGTCTTCTAGACAAGGAATTCCAAATTGAAGAATATTGCATAGCATGCATGAAGGGGAAGCAACACAAGAGTTCTCATAAGCCTAAGACATTGAATACAAATGACACTCCACTACAGCTGCTGCATATGGATCTTTTTGGTCCTACAAATGTCATGACAATGGGCAAGAAGTCATACTATTTGGTGATAACTGATCACTATACCAGATTTTCATAGGTATACTTCTTGAGAACAAAATATTAAACTGATGAGATTCTCAAATCCTACATTCTGAGGGTAGAGAATCAAAGCAATCAGAAAGTCAAGGTCATAAGGTGTGATCAAGGTACAGAGTTCAAGAACCACACCTTGAACTGTTTTTGTGAGAGTAAGTGAATAGAAAGACAATACAGTGCTCCAAGAACTCCTCAACAAAATGGGTTTGCTGAAAGGAGCAACAGAACTTTAATTGAATTAGCAAGATTAATGTTGGATGATTCAAAACTGCCTCTCACATTCTGGGCAGAAATAGTTAGTACAACTTGTTATGTGCAAAATAGAGTTCTCATTGTCAAGCCTCTCAACAAAACACATTATGAACTATGGTTCAAAAGAGTTCCCTACATTGGATTTCTAAAACCATTTGTATGTCTATGTAACATTCTCATCACACATGGGGCTCTTCCTAAGTTTGGTGTAAAACAGATGAAGGATACTTTGAAGGATATTTGTTGGGTCTATATTTGTGAGGCTTACACTTATCAAATAAGTATAATTATTGGTGTTACCGAATAGATGGGTATTCGGGTTTGTAACCATGAACAGGGGTTCACGAGTTGGGTCTTGGGCCGGCTATGGGCCGAGAACATGTATTTTGGGCTTAGTGTAATTAGGCTTAGTATAAATACATGTTTATGTAACCTAAATTAGGTTGGGCCACTAGAAAAACGTTTCTGAGAGTGTTAGACAAGATGAAAAGCTGTCTATTATGTCAGCGGTTGTGTTTAGTTTTTCTCTTTAATTTCGTTTAAGCAATATACGCATATTACAAGTGAATCTGTATGTTCTTGAATCACCACAATCACTAGTTTCCGCCTATTGATCGTGAGACTTGATATCTTATGTGTGCGTATTCGTGTGTGTGTTTATACGAAGATCCTTCATGGTTGGGACTTACAATTGGTATAAGAGCTATTGAAGTCATTCAAGGCTTGGTTTGGATATCAAAGATTCAAGATTCACGATTTGAGGTATTGTTTTATAGTTTTCGGTTGATTTTTTTTACTAGTCGGCTGTGTTTTTTTGTTAGTATTTCATATTTTTCTGCTGAGAATCGAGGAGTTCTTGTTATTTTTCATGGAATCGTTGTTAGTTTGCTGCTGATTTGGAGGATTGTTCTTGTTAAAATCGTGTTTAAGAAGATTGAAGATCATCTCTGTATTCTTCGAAATTGTTGCTGATTTTTAGGGATTCAAAATTTTGAAATCCAAAGATTTTCGGATTTTAAAATTGGCAAGTCAATATGCTGTATTTTGACTAGTTCACGGTTTGACTGATTCTCATGGTACTTCATGGTTAATCATCTCGAGTTTAGGTTCACGACATGGATTCACGGGAGAATCACTCGGGTTCTAACTTCACGGCTGAAAGGTTCACGGCTGAAAGGTTCACGGCCCAATGTGAAAGGTTCACGGTTTTGACCCCAGTTCATGGGTTCTGTTTAGTTCATGGTTTTGACACCAGGTTCAAGTAGTTTACGGCTTAATTAAGTTCATGGTTTAGCACTAGTTCACGAAATTTATAAATAAATAAAAAACTCCTTTGGTCAAAAATTTGAGAGGACGTCTATACATACAAAAATAAAATTGTAATTCCGTTTGGCGTGAAAATATTTCTTACTTCAATCTTTGAGAGATCGTTTACGCATCTAATCGGAGTTGTTTTTGAAAATTTGAAAATACCGGAGATTTTTTGGTGAAAATTTTGGCGGGAAAATATTTGAAAATTTTCCTTGGTCAAAATTTTAAGAGGACGTCTATACATCTATTCGCACTCATTTCTGAGAAGTTGACGACATTAGATTTTCAGTAAAATTTTGGTGGGAAAGTTCATGATATCTCTAACAAGACGTTTTCTACATTTGGAGTGGCAGGACAAGCTTCATCATCTTCAGGTTCAATTCCACCTGAGGTAACATCTAATCCTTATTCTAAATTGTGTATTGATAAGATAGAGACGTATAGAAAAGAAAATGATGAGTATGAAGAGGCGTGTTTTTGCAAAAATAAAATTAATGCTAATTTAAATTGCAAAAATATAACTGATACTTACAAGAGCGCTACTTCTAAGAGCAACAAACCCTATGTGCAGGCTTGGAAAAATAGTTCTACAAATTCAAAATTGCCTGCATATAGTGATGGAAAAACTAGATTTGTTAAACTTGTCACAGATAATATTGTTAAGTATTCCAACAGGGACCTGTACAAGCTGAAGGAGAAAAGCAAGCAAGTTGAAAAACCAACGGTCAGTGTGCAAACCTCAAGTGCTTCACCTAAACATTTCACCAAAGCTGAGTTTTATACCAAGTATGATCATCATCATAAGAGGTTTGAACAAGACCATGCTCAGAAAAATAGAAAATCTGCAAGCTGCTCAAAGAGAAGATGTGAACATCATTCTAAGAGTGATCAATCATATCATTCACATTCATCATCATCTTCATCTTCATCATCATCTTCAAACAGATCGGGATATGCTGCTTATGCTAGGAAGCAGACATGCTACACAGGTGGCAAAGCCGGTCACATAGCAAGACATTGCATGCATCGTCCTTATGATTCATAATACATGAAAAATCATAGGACTACACAGAGGGATAGAACTTACTCTAAGCCAATGAAGGCTAACCAGCCAAAGGCAATGAAGAGTCAGACTCCCAGAGTTAAGCCCTCTGATGGTGAGTGGAATGTTGCAAAGTGAAACACACATGCTTATTTTGGAAGACAAAAAGTTAAACAAAATAAGCAAACGGTGAAACCTAAAGTCTCGGTTTCAAAAGAGACAAAACCGTATGTTCAATCAAAGCCTGTCTGGAAGGCTAAGAAAAATGTTGCGGCAACACCTGTCCATGATTCTAAAAATGATATGTGTTTGCAGGAAGTATCTTTACATTAATGCTTCAGGGATGCCCCGGTCAACTATGGCTTGGGTACCTATGTCTAACTAATCTTCTCTTTCATGCAGGGACAACCAAGGAGGACTGTCAACAACCAGAGTGGTGTGTTGATAAGTGTTGTTTCAGGCACATGACGGGTGACATCTCTCTGCTTCATACGTTAATACTTTAACGGATGGTATGTTTCCTTTGTAGGAGAAAAGGGAGGTAAGATCAACAATAAAGGTAGAATTAACTTTGATACATTATGCTTTGAAATTAATGAGTTTTTAAAATTTAAGAATGGTTACAAAAAGATTTTTCTTTATAAGTTAAATTTGTACATTATTTTAATTTTGATGCACAAATTTAGGGGGAGATATTCAGTTCATTTAAAAGAAAAATACAAAAATATTGTTTATGTTTGAGTCGGAAGTTTTGCAATCAAATGGGAAGTGATATTAATATTTGTTTCTTAAGGCTAGGATCAACACATATAAGGCACTAAATTGAAAAGGCTAGGATTAATGTTAGATATGTTGATAGACTCTGCATGTGATACACTTGAACAAAATAATATTATAGCCTTAGTGGGGAACATCTCATAGATTAGTGTAATTTACTATTCCTGTTAATAATCAAGAACTTAAACATAAAGGTTGATGAACTGTGGATAATTCTTACTCTATTGGGATTGCACTAACCGGGACCTTTCACATAGCGGTTGCGAGCTTGACTTGATACAAGTCTGTAAATATTATATATCTATATAGTTAAAAGACATACATTGACATGCAATAGGTGAAAAGACACTCAATGATAGTGCAAAACAAAATACTGAGCAAAAATCCAAAAAGATATGTCTAAAGATGTACATATAAATATACTTGTAAATAATTTTATTTTTGGGAATATGTGACCTGGAAGGGATCTCTTGTCAAGGCATCTAAGTCCGTAGTGCGATGACCCTGAGCTTCTGATGATTCTGAACATGTATGCCCGTAGCGCTGTGTTTTTTATCAAATTTTGTAAGAGATTCCCTGAAAAGTTGCATAAACCTGTGCTAGTTATGCTCAATTAGTTATAAGGTAGGTGCTCAAAAGATCACGTGGAATGGAAGGTTTACCTGATAAGCTATGGGGTCCATTAAAGTTCATCAATAATTCACATTATTCATAATTCATAAAGTTACAGGTTTCTAAGATATGAGTGTGGGACCCATTAAGTTATAATTAATTTTACCAAAACGTGATAAATTAAATCACAGTGTAAAACTTAGGTTTGAAGCTAAAGCATGAGCTTAAAAGGATCTGAATATTAGCAATCCACTAGACCTGTCTGAGTAAAAATGCATCCTGAAAAATGTTCCTTGGTCTGCCTGTGGAACGATATGATCCCATTGCAAACTTCCTAAAGACTTGTTGTAACAAGTATGTGTTCATATTTGTTAGTTTAAAATTTTGTTTAAATTGAGTTACAATTTGTTAAGAAAATTTCAAAAAGATTTTATTTCTTTTTTTATCTCTATTTTGTTGAGTTTAGTTTAATTTAGTTTTAGATTTTCTGTTTTATTTTATTTTATTTTTACAAAAAATTGACCACTCTTGGATTTAAAGACTTATTGTCAAAAGAATTGAGATTTCAAAGGTTTGATAGTACATGGATGTACTAGGTATTCATGTGAATACCAGATTCCCTGTTGCACATAAATGTCTGCTTACAAATTTTCTGAGAACTTGCAGAATTTGTTTCAAATCAAGAACCAGGGTTGAAGAAGAATGAAGAAGTGTCAACAGCTGACAAGCTTGAATGTACTTGAGTCAGAAGATCCAAATGAGTTTTCATCTTTCGACAATGAAAGTACACATGAAAAAGTACCTATGAATCTGCTTGAAAGAAAAAGGATGAAAAAGAAAAGAGCTACTGAGAATCCTCCTCTCACATTCTCTTTTAGCAAGATGATCAAGCAAATGCTGATTAGGATCCACATGAGGTTCTAACTCCAAGAGAAGAAAGAGAGACCCAAGTTTGAGAGTTCAGAGATGCTGAATCTTATCTACACCAACATCGACACCACGGCAACAACCATAGATTTTGATGACAATGTTGTATGCTGGAAGTGGTGATCACAGTGCTGCAGTCGAGTTATGAAGATCATTTGATAGCATTAGCCTAGGGGGAGATTGTTGGGTCTATATTTGTGAGGCTGACGCTTATCAAATAAGTATAATTATTGGTGTTACCGAATAAATGGGTATTCGGGTTTGTAACCGTGAACAGGGGTTCAAGAGTTGGGTCTTGGGCCGGCTATGGGCCGAGAACATGTATTTTGGGATTAGTATTATTATGCTTAATATAAATACTTGTTTATGTAACCTAAATTAGGTTAAGCCACCACGAAAACGTTTCTGAGAATGTTAGACAAAAGGAAAAGCCGTCTATTGTGTCAGCGGTTATGTTTAGTTTTTTCTCTGTAATTCTGTTTAAGCAATATACGCGTATTACAAGTGAATCCGTGTGTTCTTGAATCACCACAATCAATAGTTTCCGCCTATTGATTGTGATACTTGATATCTTGTGTGTGCGTATTCGTGTGTGTGTTTATAAGAAGATCCATCAAGGTTGGGACTTACAATATTCCTCTCAATGCAAGGCCTACAGAGTATTCAACTCAAGAACAAGAATTGTGGAAGAATCAGCAAATATGGAATATAGGGAACACATTGGATGTGAAAAGGGTAAAGGCCCAGACTGGCTTTTTGATATTGACTCCTTCTCCCAAGTATTTGAGCCTCTCATCTTCTCAAATATGGAGTCTACATCTTCCAAAGAACCAACTACCACATCATCAACTGACTACAGATTCGAATTCAATAGTCCTTCTATAAGAATCAAAAGACCATCTATTGATCCTCCATCTGTTGTGGAAGTTATTGAAGCCAGTCAAGCAAGAACGAGTCTATCAAATGTCACATGCAGCAGTCTCTCTAAGCAGGAAAATCAAAATGTAGTTGATGCTCATGACACTCATGCCATCTCTACTGATGGAGTAGGGACATCTGTTCTGATCAATAAGATACAGTTGGTGTAGAAGCATCTGCTGCTAATGCTACTGCTGATATTGAAGACTCCTCCACAATGAATGAATATGTTCCTGATCAAAATCAAAGCAATCTTGAGCAAGGAATACAGTTGGATGTTGTTCCAGCACTGAGAGTCAACAAGGAACATCCATTGGAAAATATAATTGGCTAGGTTCAGCAAGGAGTTCAAACAAGAAGAAAAAATCGTCACACCCCCAAATTCCACTAACGGAGTTTTACCGTTTTGGAAGGTGACATACCAGGATCTCAGACATCAGTTACTTCAAACGACACTATATGGGACTTGAAATGTAATAACATAAAAGATCAAGGTTCAGAGTGTATATGCGGAAGCGTTAAACGAAAGTAAATGCGCAAAACAACGCGCCCAAATTCAAATACAAACGAAACATAAAGATTGTTCAATAGATAATTATTTAAGTTGAAGTCCAAGACACATGCATGACTTAACGTGATCCTGAGTGCCAACCTGAGACAACATGTAAGAAAACGAGTCAACACTAGGTTGGTGAGTTCACAGGTTTCAATCATTTCAAATAAGCGTTTGCGGATTATGTACATTCAATATATATATATATATATATATATATATATATATATATCAATAGGTTGCATGCCTATATTCATGTTTTGCTAAAGCGCTCGCAACCGAAACTGACAGTGTGTTTGTTTGTTTGCCTCGAGTCATGTCTATCAACTCCGACTAATGTGTTACGGTCAATATAACACCCGTTCGACCTCCAATCGAGTTAGCGAGACTAACGCGGGTGGGGTTTGTCAAACCCAGTAGTACTACCAAAATTACCTCGCTTATACCATATTAACGGTCCGATGTGTGTGAGGACTTTTCATTATAGTGTGTTACGCTTAGCCTCAACAGTGATATCATATGAATTACAATAACCCAAAAAGGGTTGTGACATGTTTTCTCCCCCAAATAAAAACAGTAAAAGGGGCCGTGAAACTCACCTGCGTTGCGTAGTAGGTAGTATCACACAAGTATGAGATTTGAAATCTCAAGTGTTAGCCTGCACGGCTTACGTATGTCCTAGAATTATAAACACATAAGTTAGGGACAAGTTGGGATTTGTGACGAAGACACGGAAGATTGAACGTCTTAACGCATTCTAAAGATTAAAGAGTAGACGAACGTGTCTACGGAAATATGTATACATTTCTTAAAATACTAATTAAGGGAAAAGCGTTACACGTCGTACATTAATAAAGAATAGTAAATAAATAAATACATTCGTACGTTAAAGTCGTTTACAAAAGTTGGGAAAATAATATAATTTAATATATTATTTTTAGGCTCGTCGGATTAACTAAATAATCATTGGCGTGGAAAAATAATAAATATATTATTTTTAATCGAATGTATAAACGTGGGTAAATAATATAACAATTATATTATTAAATAGTTTAAAACGTCACACGAGGTATAAAACGATACTAAATAATATAAATATATATTATTTGATAACATTAGCCACGGGTTGAAAATAATATAAACATATTATTTTATACGAAGTTACGGTTTGAAAATAATATAAAAGTATTATTTATATTCGATAATAGCATAAATATATACATATTTTTTGTAAGTGGGAATAATATAAAAAAATAGGTTAATAATTCAAACCCGAGCCTACGGGTTGTTTCTCAGGCTAAAACACATTTATATAATGATATAATATTATAGGGTTTGATTTTTATATTAAAATAATACAAGAAAAATGTTTAAAAAATAAAACAGTGTGGAGAGACTCGAACCCGGGTCTCTCCCACACAAGCACAAACACTTAACCAGTCCCGCCCGCTTGGGTCATCGCATTAGGATCCGGATCTGGTTTGTTTTAACACCAAGGTGTCTGGTGTTCTTCCCCCTTAACGATACTCGGTCCAAACCAGTCCAAATGCCATCGAATTCGACCACGATTGGAAGCAATTGGATAGGGGTTTCGTTCAACAGATGTTTGCGAATCTATAAGTGAGTTTAATTTGAAAGAAATAGCAAGCCTGGATCGTTAAATTCCTGGTTTTAGAAACCGAAACGCTAGTATATGAAACCAAAATCAAATCGAAGGATTCTGATATTAGAAGTTGTTAGAATCATAGGGCTTTTATAGATTAGAACATTACGAAACTATTGATGTAGTTGAATTTGATTTAGGTTGTGTCAAGGATCGAAACCCCGAAATTGAAATATGAGTAAACCCTAGACTCCAGGTCAAGATCAATTTGATGTTATTAGGTTCAATTAGCATGGGGCTTTTACAGAGCAACATATTGCGAAACTATCCATACTATTTAATTGGATTTAGATCGTGTATAGGTTAGGGTTCGATTAAACCTGTTTGTGATGAACCCTAGAATCGTGATCTTGATCTAATTGATGTTGTAAGCCCCATTTATCTTAGGGCTTATGATCTAAGCATGAAAACGAAACTAAGGACTTAAGATTTTACCAGAATGATGCTCGAATTGGTAGTGTACGAGTAAAACAAGTGCCAACTGTAGAAGATCTTGATCTCCGGCGAGTCTGGGTCTTCCTCCGGACGAATTGATTCGTGTAACAGCTTCAAATGTGTTCGTTTAGTGTATACAGATGATTCGTTTGTGAAATTAATACAGAGTTTAGACGAATTTGAGGGCCAAATAATCATTGTCGACGGTTATAAGTTTAATGTTCATTATTTGAGTTTAATCCGAATCAATGTATGTGTTTAATGTGTTAATGATGGTCGAAAATGATCTAATCATGAAGAACGGTTACAAATTCAACAGGAATCGATCATTGGAATTTGAATTTGGATCAGGACCGCGCGTTTGACTTTTAAAGTAAATAGAAATCAGGAATTTGTTAAATACAAGTCTAGTCCCTGAAGTTTCATGTGTTAAAGTTTGAATATTAGCAGAAACAGTCCCTGATGTTTAACAGTGGGTTAACCGGGTTAGGTTTTTTAACAGGATATTTAACGGGAATTCTAACGGAGTTAACTTTAAAAGTCGGATTGTCACATCAACCCCTAGTTGAATGAATTTTCATCCCGAAAATTAAAATAAATAAATAATAAAAAAAAATTCAGAGGTGTCACATCATCCCCTAGTTGAAAGAATTTTCATCCCGAAAGTTAGAATAGTACCTTAAGAATTTTACGTGGAGTGCTTGAACAGATGTAGATACTTGCGTATCATCTGATCGCCGCTCTCCCACGTGAATTCTGGTCCGCGTTTCGAGTTACAACGAACTCTGACAATAGGGATTTTACTACGTTTCAGCATTTTGACTTCCCTATCCATGATTTCTACCGGTTCTTCAACGAACCGCAGTTGTTCATCGATGTGTAGTTCCTCAAGAGGAATCACGAGTGTTTCGTCTGCTAGACATTTCTTCAAGTTCAAAACATGAAAGATATCGTGTACACCACTAAGTCATTTAGGTAGGTCCAGCTGATACGCTACTGGGCCAATTTTCTTTACTATCTTGAACGGTCCAACATAACGAGAATTCAGTTTGCCTCGCTTCCCGAAACGAATTACACCTTTCCAAGGTGAGACTTTGAGTAGAACCATATCGCCTACTTGAAACTCTAACGGTTTACGACGCTTATCGGCGTAGCTCTTTTGACGATCATGAGCTGCTGCCATACGATTTCTAACTTGAACGATTTTCTCAGAAGTTTCAAGTACGAGTTCAGGACCTGTAAGTTGACTATCCCCAACCTCGGCCCAACAAATAGGAGAACGGCATTTCCGTCCGTATAGTGCTTCAAATGGAGCTGCCTTGATGCTAGTGTGATAACTATTATTGTAGGAGAACTCCACCAGAGGCAGGTGAGACTCCCAAGTGTTACCGAAATCGATCACACAAGCTCGTAGCATGTCCTCCCCTGTTTGAATGGTACGTTTTGTTTGACCGTCGGTTTACGGATGATATGTTGTACTCATGTCTAGACGTGTGCCTAAGGCTTTTTGCAATACAGTTGTTCTTTCCTAAGCAATTCCAGAATCAAACGAAGATGCTCCTCATGTTCTTCTTCGTTCTTTGAATAGATGAGGATGGCGTCAATAAACACAATGACGAACTGATCGAGGTAGGGTTTACACACATGGTTCATGAGGTCCATGGATACCGCAGGTGCATTGGTCAGTCCAAATGGCATGACCATGAATTCATAGTGACCATACTTAGTCCTGAATGTAGTTTTTGAGATGTTCTTCTCTCGGACTCTTGACTGGTGATAACCGGATCTAAGATCAATCTTAGAGTTGAAACTTGATCCTTGGAGTTGGTCGAATAGATCATCGATGCGGAGTAGAGGATAACGGTTTTTGATAATCACTTTTTCAGTTCCCGGTAATCGATGCACCTTCAGAAAGTCCCGTCCTTCTTCTTCACAAAAAGAACTGGAGCTCCCCATGGCGATGAGCTTGGTCGAATGAAACCTTTATCTAACAACTCCTGCAGTTGTGTCGATAACTCTTGCAGCTCACTAGGTGCAAGTCGGTAGGATGCCGGAGCAATAGGCGCTACTCCAGGTGCTAAATCAATTTGGAACTCGACTTGTAAATGTGGTGGAAGACCAGGCAAGTCTTCAGGAAATACTTCCGGGTAATCATGAACGATCGGTATGTCTTCAATCCTCTTTTCTTCAGATGGTTGCTCGGCGACGAGAGCCAAAATGGCAGTATGTCCTTTATGTAGACATTTTTGTGCTTTCATGAAGGATATGATGCCCATAACAGCACCACTCCTTTCGCCTTGGACGTAGAGGATTTCTCCACTAGGAAGAGGAAGGCGAACGATTTTCTCACGACAGATAATCTCGGCTTGGTTCTTAGATAACCAGTCCATTCCGACAATTACGTCGAAACTACCAAGTGTAACCGACATGAGATCAATGTCGAATTTATGACTAGCCAGTTCAAGTTTACAACCGTTAAGAACATGGGTTGCTTCTATTATTTGCCCGACTGCTATTTTTATGGTGTAGTTGTCGACTAACAGGGTTGGGGTTTTCTTAGTAGGTTACTAAGTTTATTAGTCATGAAATTCCTATCAGCACCAGTGCCAAATAGTACAGAAGCAAAATAGTTGTTTAGAAGGAACTTACCGGTAACCACGTTGTGGTCATAACGAGCTTCTCCGGATCCTAGCACAAAGGCTCTCCCCTTTACACCGTTCCCTCCATTATTGCCCTGGTTGTTATTATTGCCTTGGTGGTTGTTGTTGTTGTTGTCATTGCCACCCTTCTTTAATTGTGGACAATCCTTTCGGAAGTGTCCCTCTTTTCCACATTTAAAACAACCCTTGGTAAGACCCGGTTGTTGGAAGGGCTGCTTGGCTTGTAGTTCCCCTCTGCAGTCTTTGGCAGCATGGCCCACCTTGCCACACCGCTGGAAACGGTTTTTGTCACAAGAACCGAGGTAGTGGTAATTACATTTTCTACACCTGGGGTGTCTCCCAGTATAACCACTCGGATGCTGACCCGAAGAAGTCGACTGGTTGAAGTTCTTCGTAGGTTCAAACCTACGCTGAGGTGGTTGCTGTGGCTGATTCGGCTAAAATCCCATGTTGCTATTACTACTGTCAAACTTCCTTTTGTTGTTGTCAGTAGACTTGGATGTTGACTTCTTGGGAGGTAGTGTCCCTTGGGTAACAGCTTGGTCCGTCAGTTTATGAGCAAGACGGATGGTTTGTTGGATGGTAGTGGGGTTGGATGAAGTAACAATGCTCTGGATTTGTGGTACTAATCCACTGATGAACATTTCTATCAGCTTGTAGGGTGGTGTGACCATGTGAGGACACATCCCCGCTAGCTTGTGCGAGCGAGTAGTGTAGAGTTCTATTTCAGAACCCTCCATTTTCAGATTCCAGAATTATCCCTCGAGTTTCTGGATCTCATCCCTGGGACAGTACTCTTCCTTCATCATGATCTTGAAATCTTCCCATGGTGATGCAATGGCCATGTCCAGACCTAGCATCTGGACCTGTGCATTCCACCATGTGAGGGCAGGACCCTCTAAAGTTCCCGATGCAAATTTGACTCGGTCGGCTACAGGGCAGTTACACATGGAGAAAATAGATTCAATCTTTTCAAACCATCGGAGTAATCCGACAGCTCCCTCAGCTCCACTGAATGTGTGGAGCTTGCAGTCCATAAATGTCTTGAAGGTACAGACATGCTGATTGTTCTGTGGATTGTTCGCTTGCCCTGCAATGTGTGCTGCTAAGGCTTCAACAACACTTTCATTAATCAACGCGGCCAGTTCGGCTGGTGTCAGGTTGATATTTCCACGACCACCGTTGCGACCGCCACGTCCACGTCTGGACATGATTCTTCATATTTATAAACACAAGAAATGAGTAAATACATCGCATATTAACATCATTAAAGTGTAAGCAAACAGAAGGAGATGTGTAAAGACATGCATGTTTATGATTATAGTACAAGGCTAACTTAAATCATAAGGCTATAGAATAAATAACTCAACGCAAACAGATCACCAAGATTTTATTGGAATGGGAACATCCTTACCCATTTAGTCTTTTTTTTAAAACATAAAGAAATGACAAAATAAGATAAGATAGAATAGAATGGAATATCAAGCTCCACTGCCGACGGATGAGATGACTGACTCAGCATCATCCTCCTCTACTTCCTCGGGCTCATCCTCAGGCACAAAATCAGGTACTTCAGCTGGCTCTAAAGCAGCTGCAAGTTGTACCTCTAACTCTCCAATTCTTTCCTGAGATTCTACCTCAGCCTCCTCGAGTACATTCAATCTAGATTGTAATGCCCTTACCTCGTCCACTAATGCATTATGCAAGTGGTCAATGCCTTCCAGTTCTGCTACTAGCAGATCCATCCTGTGATCCGTCTGTTTCTCCCCTCTTAACAGACCTGTGATCGCTCCTGCTGCGTCTCTCATATTCCGGATCTCTCAATCCATAGTTGATACAAATGCCGCAAAGGCTTGCTCCAAGTGACAAGGTAGCAATGGTAAACGTGGTCCTGATGATGATGAAGCTCCAAAGTACGGTGATGGAACTCGTTCCAATCTAACCCATTTGTTCAGTAGACCGGGGTACCAATCCCAGTCACTCCCATTCCGAATATGCATGGGCTCTCCATACACAATAGAGTCATCAATGGGCTCAAGCCTACGTCTCTTGGGCTCCGGTGATGCAATGGCAGGAATGTCATGCTCCTGAATGGTAGGTTGTGAAGATGGTGGTGTAGACATAATTCCTGAAACATAAGGAGTAAGCGTCTATGCCAAGTAACTAATGTGTGTGGCTATAGTCTAGAATGTAGTCCTAGTTCTCTATAACCAATGTCTCTGATACCAATCTGTCACACCCCAGATTCCATTAACGGAGTTTTACCGTTTTGGAAGGTGACATACCAGGATCTCAGACGTCAGTTACTTCAAACGACACTATATAGGACTTGAAATGTAATAACATAAAAGATCAAGGTTCAGAGTGTATATGCGGAAGCGTTAAACGAAAGTAAATGCGCAAAACAACGCGCCGAAATTCAAATACAAACGAAACATAAATATTGTTCAATAGATAATTATTTAAGTTGAAGTCCAAGACACATGCATGACTTAACGTGATCCTGAGTGCCAACCTGAGAAAACATGTAAGAAAACGAGTCAACACTAGGTTGGTGAGTTCACAGGTTTCAATCATTTCAAATAAGCGTTTGCGGATTATGTACATTTAATATATATATCAATAGGTTGCATGCCTATATTCATGTTTTGCTAAAGCGCTCGCAACCGAAACTGAAAGTGTGTTTGTTTGTTTGCCTCCAGTCATGTCTATCAACTCCGACTAATGTGTTACGGTCAATATAACACCCGTTCGACCTCCAATCGAGTTAGCGAGACTAACGCGGGTGGGGTTTGTCAAACCCAGTAGTACTACCAAAATTACCTCGCTCAAACCATATTAACGGTCCGATGTGTGTGAGGACTTTTCATGATAGTGTGTTACGCTTAGCCTCAACAGTGATATCATATGAATTACAATAACCCAAAAAGGGTTGTGACATGTTTTCTCCCCCAAATAAAAACAGTAAAAGGGGCCGTGAAACTCACCTGCGTTGCGTAGTAGGTAGTATCACACAAGTAAGAGATTTGAAATCTCAAGTGTTAGCCTGCACGGCTTACGTATGCCCTAGAATTATAAACACATAAGTTAGGGACAAGTTGGGATTTGTGACGAAAACACGGAAGATTGAACGTCTTAACGCATTCTAACGATTAAAGAGTAGACGAACGTGTCTACGGAAATATGTATACATTTCTTAAAATTCTAATTAAGGGAAAAGCGTTACATGTCGTACATTAATAACGAATAGCAAATAAATAAAGACATTCGTATGTTAAAGTCGTTTACAAAAGTTGGAAAAATAATATAATTTAATATATTATTTTTAGGCTCGTCGGATTAATTAAATAATCATTTGCGTGGAAAAATAATAAATATATTATTTTTAATCGAATGTATAAACGTGGGTAAATATTATAATAATTATATTATTAAATAGTTTAAAACGTCACACGAGGTATAAAACGATACAAAATAATATAAATACATATTATTTAATAGCATTAGCCACGGGTTGAAAATAATATAAACATATTATTTTATACGAAGTTACGGTTTGAAAATAATATAAATATATTATTTTTATTCGATAATAACATAATATATATATATATATATATATATATATATATATATATATATATATCTATATATATTTTTTTAAGTGAGAATAATATAAAAAATAGGTTAATAATTCAAACCCGAGATTACGGGTTGTTTCTCAGGCTAAAACACATTTATATAATAATATAATATTATAGGGTTTGATTTTTATATTAAAATATTACAAGAAAAATGTTTAAAAAATAAAACAGTGTGGAGAGACTCGAACCCGGGTCTCTCCCACACAAGCACAACACTTAACCAGTCCCGCCCGCTAGGGTCATCGCATTAGGATCCGGATCTGATAAGTTTTAACACCAAGGTGTATGGTGTTCTTCCCCATTAACGATATTCGGTCCAAACCAATCCAAATGCCATCGAATTCGACCATGATTGGAAGCAATTGCATAGGGGTTTCGTTCAACAGATGTTTGCGAATCTATAAGTGAGTTTAATTTGAAAGAAATAGCAAGTCTGGATCGTTAAATTCCTGGTTTTAGAAACCGAAACGCTAGTATATGAACCCAAAATCAACTCGAAGGATTCTGATATTAGAAGTTGTTAGAATCCTAGGGCTTTTATAGATTAGAACATTACAAAACTATTGATGTAGTTGAATTTGATTTAGGTTGTCTCAAGGATCGAAACCCCCAAATTAAAATATGAGTAAACCCTAGACTCCAGGTCAAGGTCAATTCGATGTTATTAGGTTCAATTAGCATGGGGCTTTTACAGAGCAACAGATTGCGAAACTATCCATACTATTTAATTGGATTTAGATCGTGTATAGTTTAGGGTTCGATTAAACCTGTTTGTGATGAACCCTAGAATCGTGATCTTGATCTAATTGATGTTGTAAGCCCCATTTATCTTAGGGCTTATGATCTAAGCATGAAAACGAAACTAAGGACGTAAGATTTTACCAGAATGATGCTTGAATTGGTAGTGTATGAGTAAAACAAGTGCCGACTGTAGAAGATCTTGATCTCCGGCGAGTCTGGGTCTTCCTCCGGACGAATTGATTCGTGTAACAGCTTCAAATGTGTTCGTTTAGTGTATGCAGATTATTCATTTGTGAAATTAATACAGAGTTTAGACGAATTTGAGGGCCCTCCGAATCAATGTATGTGTTTAATGTGTTAATGATGATCGTAAATGATCTAATCGTGTAGAATGGTTACAAATTCAACAGGAATCGATCATTGGAATTTGAATTTGGATTAGGACCGCGCGTTTGACTTTTAAAGTCAATAGAAATCATTAATTTGTTAAATACAAGTATAGTCCCTGAAGTTTCATGTGTTAAAGTTTGAATATTAGCATAACCAGTCCCTGAGGTTTAACAGTGGGTTAACCGGGTTAAGTTTTTAACAGTATATTTAACGAGAATTCTAACGAAGTTAACTTTAAAAGACGGATTGTCACATCATCCCCGAGTTGAAATAATTTTCGTCCCGAAAATTAAAATATATAAAAAAAAATTATGAGGTGTTACAAAAATCATGACGCCAATATATTGTTAGGACATGTTTTGTAACTGTTGATAAAATTCTGTATAAGTTCATAGAGAGGCGAACTTAACAAGTTCGCCTAAGCATCATTAGGGGCGAAGTTGTTAAGTTCGCCTAAGGAATATTGTTCAAGTTCATTGAAAGGCGAAGTTGTTAAGTTCGCCTAAGTATCTTTGTGGCGAAGTTGTTAAGTTCGCTTAAGGTGCTGTGTGTTCCTATAAATAGGAGTTACAAGTTCATATTCCATAGAACACTAGAGAAGAAAAAGGTGTAAGTGTGTGTTTTGGAAAGAACTGTTGTAATCAAGATTTATAGTAATACAAAGCGTTTATTTACACTGTGTTGTTGATTGAGTTGCACGTTGATCATGGATTCCGCACGTTATCACCGCGTCGTACCGCGAGTCTAGAGATCCGTCACGCATCGAATCGGGACCTACAAGTGGAATCAGAGCTTTTGCTCTTAATTGGCAGAAGATTTGTGGTGTTTTCGTGTACAATCCACATCAAATATCACTGAATTTGATGAGGATTTGAAGGATTTTTCATCTTTTTCGTGTTCTTGATAAAAATGGAAGAATTTTAATCATTTTGGATTCTTTTGATGAAATTGATCCGTTAGAAGTGATCCTAATCACTCCCTACACATTCATACGGTTCAGATTTGTCTAATTTGATCATATACATTAGAAATCATGATTTTCGGAGGTCTGAGTTTGTGTTTCGTTTTTCTGAAGTTTCAGCGTTTTAGGCGAACTTGCTGATTCAGTTGCAGGCGAACTTAGAGAGGCGAACTTAATAAGTTCGCTCGGTGAAGATCAGGCGAACTTAACAAGTTCGCTCGGGTCAAGTTCGCTTGGGGTCAAGTTTGCTCAGTGAAGTTCAGGCGAACTTATTAAGTTCGCTCGGGCAGTATCAGGCGAACTTATCTAGTTCGCTTGGATTCTTAAAAAAAAAATTAAAAAAATTTTCCAAGTTCTTGTCCAAATTTTTTAGGGAAAGCATATATGGTTGGTTTTATACCATTTTTGAAATTTTAAAATTTTTAAAAAGAGTATTTTGGCGGGAAATTTTTTTCCGAATATTTTGACAAAAATTTTAAAATGTCAATTTCATGTGATGATAATGAGATTAGAACTATGCCACCAAGGCTTTTGTGCATATCAGATTACAGTAGGTGGAAAGTCCGGTTCGAACAGTTCGTATCAGAAACTGATGAAAATTTTTGGAGACCAATAACAGAAGGATATGTGCATCCTACTTTTGACTTTCTGGAATTTCGTGATGTTCCTAAACCAGTGACAACTCTTACTAAAGTAGAAAAGCAGAAGTTTGATCAAGAGATGAAAACGTATGAATCTTTAAAAGTGTCTTTACTAAAAGAAATCATTCATTGTCTCGGGAAGTGTCCAACTTCAAGAGATCTATGGGAAGCATTGAAGAAAAAGGGCGAAGCAACTACTCAAGCATTTGTGGTCTTGATCAAAGAAGTATTGGAGAAGCAGGGTGATTCTCAAAGTGATTCTTCTGTAGAGTTAACTGATAGTGAGAGTATTTATTCTGGTGAAAGTACTCAATCTACTGAGAGTGATATGATGACTGAAGTAAGCTTTCAGACAGTTGAAGATGATTTGAGTGAATCAGAAATTGATACACAACCTGTCATTGTTGATCAAAAGAGTGAAGCTGATGATGACGTATTCATGGCTCCTGGTGCATCTTCTTCAGAAGTAAAAGCTGAGGTAGTTTCTAACTCTGAAACTTTTTGTTCTAACTGAATTTCAGTGAAGGATAAAATGATGAGGGTTATGGATGACAACGTAAACCTCATTTGTGATATGAAATCAATGCACACGGTAAATCAAAAATTAAAAGATAATGAGAATGTGTGTATTGAGAGAATAGAATCACTAAAGAGGGATATAAGTTCTCTGACTTTGAAGATCAAAGAGCAGACATATCACCTGGATATGTCCTTTGCAGAAATTGAGAAACGAAATAATGATCTTGCTGAGAAAGATAAGAAACTAGCTGAATCTAAAGCAGAGGTGATCACATTGCATAGAAAGTTAGAAAGCTTTGGAAATTTATCATTCTTACTGGGATATTTTAATAATACTGAAGAGGGGAAGGGAACTAGTGGTATTGGTTATGCTCCTCCACCATTCAATAAAAATTATTCTGTTACACCTGAGATTATAAAAGATGAGGATTTAGATCCTAAGACTGTGTTGAAAGTGAATCCAGTCACAGGTGAAGATATGGTTTATTCTGATGAGAGTGATGATGAATATTTTGATGAAGCTAAGGTAGAGGGGATACCGAAAGAGGTTAAGAAAGAAGACTCAAAGGTTGATTCTAATTCATCTGGAAATAATACATTTGGACGTTCTTCAAACTCAAGGAGAGTTCCATATGTCAGAGATTATAAAGACATGCGTACATGTTTTCATTGTAATGAGATGGGACACATTGTGGTGCAATGTCCTTACTAAAATAAAGGGAAGAAGCATGTATTTCCTGAGAAGATGAAGCCTGAATCAAAACCTGTTGAGAAAAAGTTAGTCCAGAAAAGGTAACCACAATCTGGAGGATTTATGGCCGCATAGAACCGGATAACTTGTGGGTCACATTAGGGAAGAAGCATCTTATCGTGTGAAGATTCTTTATATGAGAGAATATAGTGAGACGAGATCTTGCTTTTACTGTGGTCTTGTGGGTCACATTAGGATTGCTTGTCCTCACAAAGCCAAAGGTAACCGACATGTTACTCCAGAAAAGGTAACAACTATTGGTAAGCCGTATGTTAACCCAAATGTCGTTAAACCTCGTGATACACCAAAGGGTAATTCAAAATCTGAGGTTAGGCTTTCTAGACCTCAAAGACGGAGGAGAAACAGAAGAGTGAGAAAACTTTTAGAACAAGAGCTTTCACAATCTAAAAAATTTTCAACTGAACATGATTGTTCAAACACTTCACATTTTAAGCAAAAAGAACTTAATAAACAGAAGTATGTTTGGAAATCTAAATTTTCTGTTTCTGACTCGTCGGAACAATCTTCGAAAATCGATGAGAGATTCGATTGTGAATGGAGTGAGGTTTATTATTTTGATACAGATGGACGACCCATGACTACCATGGCTTGGGTCTCAATTTCAAATTAATGTTTCTTGTTAGATGTGTAGGATTAACCAAGAGGGACTATTAATACCATTTTGGTTGTTGATAGTGGTGGTTCTAAGCACATGACAGGGAATGACATCTGCAAGATGTAGGTCCACATGACTCATCTTAGATCGATCTCGTGAAGAGACGTATCGTTAACGCGTAGTGCGGAATCCTACCGTATTGACGTTTTGTATAACAATCGACAATAGAAACAACGGTAAATAAACTTTCTCTTTTATATCACCAAACAAAGTTTACAGAATACTTGATTGTTTAATATATTTCACACGTACTTAACAGACTCTGTAAACTCTATATTTATAGACACATGTTCTGCAATAGGCGAACTTAACAAGTTCGCTTCAAAGATTCTTAGGCGAACTTAACAAGTTCGCCTCTAATAGACAAGGCGAACTTATCAAGTTCGCCTCTAGCAGAACTTGTATTTATACTTAGACAAATCTAAACAATTACATACAAAACATAACGACAATAAGACCTAAACTATTACAAAGCTTTTGTCATTCAATCTATGTCCTAACAGACTCCCCCTTGACAATAGCTTGATCTTCTTTCTTCAGTCTTTATGACAAACTCTTCCAGTTGTCTGGTAATCTGCTTCCTGCATGCACTCCATATATTTGACATATCTTCAACACTCTTTTATACTGCAATCCTTGTTCTCTCCATTCATCAGTGAACATGATCTCATTTTTTCTTAACATCCTCTGATCTTTCTTTGAGAAGTTAATAAGATTCATTGCATCATAGAAACTAACAATGACCTTATTATCTTTATCATCAATCCTAGCTTCACCAGTATTCACATCTACATACCACCATTTCATATTCCCCAGAAAATCTTGTGGAATTTTCTTCAATGGTATCTTCTGTACAGCACTTACTGGCTTGAACTTGTACTTCCAAGTCACATTTTTAGTCTTTTGATCTACGATCTTCACTCTTTTTCCCTTCTGTGGTTTTAACCTTTCATACTTCCCTGATCCACCTTCTCTCTTTATCAAATTGGCAATCACATATACTAATCCACACTTAGATCTATTAATCAATGGTTTTGTAGCTAGACCATTCATTTCACACCTTGGCAAGGTATTGAAATACTTGATCCTAGGCTTTAAGTATTGAACACCATCAGATCTTTTAAGAGCAAACAACTTAGTTTCAGCATCATAAAACCAACTTATGATCTTTCCAATACATCTCTCTTTATTCACATATCTTTCCTTCTGAGCAGGTTCTATAGGTGACTTTGGTAGTACTTTCATCCAACTGTTAACGACTTCTCTCCACTGTTCTCTAGTCATACATGTATTTCTATACATCACAGGTTCTTCATTCAGCTTAGGAGACACAACATGAGTAGTATCAACATCAGAATCTATCTTGTTGGATTGAGCAGTATTATCACGTGTAGTGATGTCTTCAACAGAGTCCATAGAATCTGTTACTCCATCATAAGAAAACTCAGGAATAACATCATCTTTGATGAAGTTATACGGGACATTCAGACCATCACTTCCTTCATATGTAACCTTAGATTTACTCTTTTCTATTTCAATCTCTACAATCTCTCCTTCTTCAACTTCGTTATCCAACACAACTTCTTCATCGTCATCAAATAACTCGTCTATATCATCCAGACATTCTAATTTCTCAGCTTCTTCTTCTTCAGAATCTTGAAAGAATTCCAATAACAATATTTCTTCATTCACTCCAGAATCATGTTTGGTTCCTTCAATAGTTTGTGTTGTCGACATCCCTGAGCTCTGGATATTGGATTCACGTCAGCGTATTGACGATCACCCTCAACATTACCACTAGGATCATTGTCACCATTATCTTTTCTTTGAATTGAATCAACTTCAGATGTGTGAGGAACATGTGGAGAAGGCACTAGAGATGTATGTTTAGAAGCAGGAGGTGTAATCAATAAGGAAGCAACAAAATTTGCATCCTCTACACCCTGAGATGAATGAGCAGCAACAATAGAAGCAGACATAAGCCTCTGAGCTTTAGGAACTGGAATAGCATCACTATCCGAGTCAGAACTTTCATCTACTAAAGTTCTCTTGCCAAGAACTGATCCAGAAGGAGGATTCCGAACAGTCTTACTCCTCGGTTTTCTTGCTGTAGATTTAATCTGTTTCCCCGCATTAGCCAATGGTAACGTAGCCATCCTTGCATAATGATCTGAGCTAAAATCTCTAGATTAATCAGTATCAGTAGCTTCAGAATCAGGTAAGATAGTATCACCGAAACTCGTATCTTCAACATTGCCTTCAACTTCATGAATAGGTGAGTTCACAGCTTCATGATCAAAATCATCCATATTCATACCCAACTCTTGATCATTATCATGAGAAATCTCTTCTTGAACGGGTTCATTAACAGGAACTTGAACCTGTTCTTGTGGAATAGGAACATGTTGTTGTTGTGGAGCAGGAACTTGTTGTTATTGTTGTTGTTTAGGAACTTGTTGTACTTGAGCTTGAACTTGTTGTACTGGAACTTGAACTTGTTATGTATTTGGAAATTGATTTTGGACTTGACCTTGTACTAACTCCTCAGGATGAAACCAATTATCATTTTGTGGCTCTACATAATCAGGATTGATTATGTGACCAAACAGAGAAGTAGGAACAGGAATAAGAGCAGCATTTTGTTGTTTCTCCTTAGTACAATCAGTAAAGATCCTTTTTGACATAGGAGTCAAAGTCAAACAGATTGGATGCTGGGGTAAATCCGGAATTAAATGATTCAAAATCATCTGCACGAACCTAGGATACATAAGGAACCCTTGACCTTATAGAGGATTTATTTGCATGACCAACTCACGGTAGAAGTATAAAGCAAAGTTAAACCGTTTGTTGAGTGTCAAAGCAACCATAGCAGCCTGTATGGCACTCTTCAACCCATCAGTACCAGCCTTCCGTGGAGACAGACATTGTATGATAACATGCATAAAATATCTCCATTCTCTAACTAAACCTCCTTTTCTTGCTTGTGTATCATTTGGTCTTCCTCAGTAACCCATCCGCTGAAAACACCCCATAATAAGTGTTCCAAAATATGACATAGGATCATCCACAGCACCTCCTAATCCCAATGCATCACGAATAGTTTCTACTGAAATATCAACCTCCGTATTATTCACTGTAGCACGAAGTACGTGAGGTTCAACATCCGTATCTTGATGGACGGTATCCCAGAATTGTTGAATATACGGTAAACTTATATACGGATTAGCAGATAAAGCCACTTGCAATCTTGAACGATTTAGAAAGTTGATAATTCCTTGAAAATTAACAGCTTCAGACATATTCGGATCCAATAACGCCACTTGATTATGTTTGTACTCAACACGACGAGCCATCTGTAAATGTAGAGGACAAAAAGAAATTTTAAAATAAATTTTAACAAAAAAATTTTCAACAAAAAATTTACAAGTCCAAAACACTCCTGAGCCCTTAGGCGAACTTACTAAGTTCGCTTCGTGTTTCAAGAAGCGAACATAATAAGTTCGCCTAAACAAGTTCGCCTAAACAAGTTCGCTTGAACAAGTTCGCCTGAACCTGTCTGTCGATATATATTCCACACAGAATCACAAACATGTCTAAATCAAGTATAAATTCTCAATTCAAACTTAATAATATCATCGATTAAGACTCACGACACATTTTAAATCATCAATTTCAAGTGTTAATACATAAACTATGTTCAAATCTCTTAAAACGTGAAAACTTTTCAGACCGAATGAACACAGATGTAAAAGACCAAAATCCAGAAGATTTACCGGATAAAATTTGATGAAATTATTCTAGAATTACTCGCAATTGAAAACCGATTCCGAAACAATCACACAAAATTCGAATCAGAAACCATAGATCTGAAATCACAAGTTCTCTAAAATATTCTGTAAGTTCCCTCGCATAAGTTCGTTCAAACAGTGAAGAGGATAAATGAATAAATTCGCCTGAACACAATACTAAATCACCATTAAGTTCGCTCCATTAGGCAAACTTGTTAAGTTCGCTTAACATGCCTCAGGCGAACATATTAAGTTCGGTTACTCAGAACCAGGCGAACATATTAAGTTCGCTCCAAACCCTTTCCTTTGACCAAAATTCTTCACTTTCAACACGACCTGTAGCAAATATCCGATCCAATTCCCGAAACATTTTAAAAATAAAATTTTCATGGAAGATAGAAACAAATTTTTTTTGGATTTTATCTATACAAACTAAAAACACAAATTTTTTTGGATTTTATATGAGCGAACTAAAATACATATTTTTGGATGAACATCATGAGCAAGAAGATTATATCAGTATATGAGCAATTCATCACACAATTTATTATAAACTATGGGTAACCTAAGATATGAAAAATTCAAACTCATACTTATGTAACTCATACTTTTTCAATTTTATGAACTTTTTCAATAAATTTGAATATTACTTTAAATAATACGCGATAAATTTCAAAATAAACAAGACCAGGTTATGGAATGCTCAATTTTTCATTCCGAATTTGCAATACAAAGCATGAAGTTTTAAATTTTCAATATTATATGATTTGAAAGTATAAGCATTTGTCTTCCAAATTCATGTGAGTTGGTACCATTTATGTCACACCCCGACCGATGGCGAAATCATCGGGGCGGGACATGTAGACTGTTCATAGCACATGGTTGACTAAATTGAAATATATTAAAGTCAAATTTCCATTACAAATAATCCAAGTACAAACCAAATTCAAACAAAGAAACATAAAACAACTCATAGAATTCTTGATTTAAATTGCTAAGTCCAAATCCTATATTGAGCACGTCTTGAATCATTCTCACATATTAGGGCCTGAAACATGAATAAAATAAAGTCAACTAAAAAATTGGTGAGTAAAACACAGTTGTATATAGATAGCATATAGTTGAAAACAAATCCTTTACAAAACATGATAAAATAAGGCATTTATGGGGAGCAGCTATTGTGTAATCAAGTACAACCAAACCTTTGTAACTAGTATGCAAATTGTGTTGTCGGTATCAATCACCTCCACTTGGGTGGGTTTGTCACACTCAATAGATCTATCATTGAAAACCGTCGCTTGTATAGTTAATGATTGCACATAAGTTTTCACAAAGATTAGCACAACTAGCACTCGGGCACAAAGCTCAAATTTTGCACACATGTATGTAAATAGGATTTTGCACTTGTGTTGTTTGTGTAAATGTAAATGTGTATTGTGTATAAAGTTCATGTTCCACCCCAAAAGTGTAAAAGAGTAAAAAGGGGTTGTGAATACTCACTTGGTATGGAAGTGTAGCTAACAAAGAGTATAGATAAAATAAGAATCCTTGATACGCACGAGTTAACCTAGATAATAATGTATATTGAATCAAATATGTGCACAAAGTTTAAGTCTAAAAATGAAGGTTGAATTTGTGTATAAAACTATTGATTTGTATTTAAAAGTATTGAATTACATATATAAAGTTTTGAAGTAAATATTTTTGAAACATTTTGATTAAGGTTGGGAATTGAATAGTAAAATAGAATATTTATAAAATCATTGATTATGAAAATAAAGTATGTGTTAAATGTAATTTAATAAATAAATAAATGTTTTTATTTAAAATGAAGAATAAATAAATAATCTTTATTTATTTATTTATAAAGTATGTAACTTACAAATAAAATGTTTTAAATGAAAAGTTTAATAACAATTTTAATTTTATAAACTTTTAATTAAATGATTTTCCATTTATTCCAAGATTAATTATTTGATCTTTTCAAATACCTTTTTATAAAACTAACTATTTTTATTTAAAAACTTAATCTGGAATTTTTACAGATTAAAATAAAACAACAATAATTTTGATCAAAGATTCTGACCTAGACACGACCGTGCCTGGGAAGGACACGACCGCGCTCGAACCACGGGCGCGATCGCACTAGTCGGGACGCGACCGGGTTTGATCAAACAGAGGCCAACTTGGACAATTCATGAGGCACGACCGTGCCTTAGCTCGGCACGGTCGTGTCTATGATTCTTAGACACAACAGAGATTAGCCCAGAGGGCATGACTAGGCCTGGACATGAGGACACGACCGCGCTGCTAGTCGGCACGACCGCGCTACATGAGGCATGGCCGCGCTAGATGATTAGCGCGACCGTGTCTCTTCCAAATCAGACACGAATTCAACAGATCTTGTATTTATAGCGTTGGAATTGATAGGCTTTTGATTACTGAGTTGTTACGAGTCTATTCATATAAATTAATTGTATGGAAATCGTGTTAAAATAATCAAGGTGGAATCGATTAAATCCTTTCTTATTAAAATAATAATTCTGATTCGGACGATTTCTGTAATGAAAGCCCAGATTAATATGGGGCTTTTGATATTGATACTGAAACGAATGAGATGGAGAGTATACTTACCCTGAAGCGTATCGAATCGATGAAAAATGGTAGAACGGAATTCCGACGACGGCAAGATTAACCTCCGGTGACTTCTGCTGCGATTCCGACTGCTTCAACTGCTTCGGTCGTTCCAGAGAGGGTTGAATATCGTATGGTGATGGATTGCTTGAGAGTATTCGGATCGATTTTGAGGATTCGAGGCTTGGGAGGAACTTGACGTTTTCTTGAGAGCAAAAAGTAATTGGATTGGTAAAACTCGTAATGGACTGAGATATTTTTCTTTATCAAAGAAAATAAAACGTAATCGGTTTCGAATTTCAAACGATCGGGCATTTTGAAACTGCATTTACGTTTCGACTGTTACGCAGGCGCGACCGTGCCAAGATAGGCGCGACCGTGCTTAGGCACCGGGCGCGATCGTTCAAGGACCAGTCGTGCGATCGTGCCGAGGCACTTGGCGCGACCGTGCCAGGACGAAGCACGACCGTACTAATTAGGGTTTCTTGATAATTTTTCAACTTTAGTCCTTGACTTTTCAGATTTGATAAGTTTGAATTAAATAGTTTCTTGCATAGTGTTTAAATGTATATAATTGCGTAAAACTTGCGAATTTGTATCGAATCATTGCATTTAGTTAATGGCGGAAAAACAGAACAAGACAGTGCACGAGTATTGAGTTCGAAATGCATTACATTGAATTGAAAATATGAATACTAAAATCAGAAATGTTACAGTCTCCCCATGTTGAGAGAATTTCGTCCCGAAATTTAGCTAGAGGAAACAACAATATCAATAAAAAGATGAGGGTACTTGAGCTTCATTTGGTCTTCTCGTTCCCAAGTGAACTCAGGACCACGCTTAGATTCCCAACGAACTTTGACAATAGGAATGTGACTTCGCTTGAGTTGTTTGACTTCACGATCCATAATTTCCACCGGCTTCTCAACGAAGTGCATCGTTTCATCAATACGCACATCGTCAAGCGGTATATGGAGATTTTCATCAGCGAGACGCTTCTTCAGATTAGATACATGAAATCTAGGATACACATTTCCAAGAGATGGAGGTAACTCAAGCTTGTAAGCCACTTTCCCAATCCTTTCAAGGATTGTGAATGGACCAACATAACGAGGTGCTAACTTACCTTTCTTTCCAAAATGGATCACGCCCTTCCATGGAGAGACCTTTAGAAGAACAAGGTCACCGACTTGGAATTCCAAGGGTTTTCGACGTTTGTCGGCGTAACTCTTTTTCCGACTCCTCGCTACTCGAATATTGTCACGGATTTGAATAATCTTGTCGGATGTTTCTTGAATTAACTCGGGACCAGTGATTTGTGCTTCACCAATCTCGTTCCAACAGATAGGAGAACGACACTTGCGACCATAGAGAGCTTCGAATGGAGCCATGTTGATACTTGTGTGGTAGCTATTGTTGTAAGAAAATTCAATGAGGGATAGATGTGAATCCCAATTGCCACCAAAATCGATTACACAAGCTCTAAGCATGTCTTCAAGAGTTTGGATTGTTCTCTCGGTTTGACCATCAGTTTGCGGATGGTAAGCCGTGCTCAAATCCAATCGAGTACCAAGAGCCTTTTGGAGATATTGCCAAAATTGAGAGGTGAACCGAGCGTCTCTATCGGATATTATGTTCACGGGAACACCATGACGGCTCACAATTTCATCAATGTAAATTCGGGCTAGTTTCTCCACTTTGAAGTCTTCACGGATAGGCAAGAAATGAGCGGATTTAGTGAGACGATCAATGATCACCCAAATACTATCATATCCACTCGAGGTGCGAGGGAGCTTGGTAATGAAATCCATAGCTATATTCTCCCATTTCCACACGGGAATTTCTGGTTGTTCGAGTAAACCAGATGGACGTTGATGTTCGGCTTTGACTTTGGAACAGGTTAAGCATTTGGCCACATAAAGAGCAATGTCTTTCTTTATACCGGGCCACCAATAAAGTTGGCGAAGATCTTGGTACATTTTATCCGCACCAGGATGAATAGAATAACGAGTCTTATGAGCCTCGTTCATGAGAAATGTACGGAGATCGTCGCGATCGGGAACCCAAATACGGTTCAAGTAATAGAGTAAGCCATTGGGTTTTGATTCAAGAAGGAGTTCAACGCCACATGACATTTCTTCGTACATGTTACCCTCGGTTACCGAGACGTGTTGAGCTTCTAAGATACGGGTTTGAATATCGGTTTGAATACGGGCACAATGAAGCATAACATGGTCCTTTCGACTCAAAGCATCGGCTACAACATTCGCTTTGCCGGGATGGTAACGAATCTCGCAGTCGTAGTCATTAAGGAGTTCGACCCAACGTCGTTGCCTCATATTGAGTTCTTTTTGGTTAAAAATATGTTGAAGACTCTTGTGGTCGGTGAATACCACACATTTCGTGCCATATAGGTAATGTCTCCAAATCTTTAACGCGAATACGACCGCACCCAAGTCGAGATCGTGCGTCGTATAATTCTTCTCATGAACTTTGAGTTGCCTTGATGCATAAGCGATTACTTTGCCTCGTTGCATGAGAACACAACCAAGACCTTGGTTAGAAGCATCACAATAGACAACTAAATCATCGATTCCATCGGGGAGAGTCAATATAGGAGCATTGCACAACTTTTGCTTGAGGGTTTGGAAAGCTTCTTCTTGTTTCGGTCCCCATTCATAAGTCTTACCCTTGTGGGTCAAAGCGGTAAGAGGGACAGCAATCTTTGAGAAGTTTGAGATGAAACGACAATAATAACCCGCAAGACCAAGAAATGAACGAACTTCGGTAGGAGTCTTCGGGGCATTCCAATTCTTAACCGTTTCAATCTTAGCAGGATTAACATGAATACCCTTGTCGTTGACGATGTGACCAAGAAATTGAACTTCCTTTAGCCAGAATTCACATTTGGAGAATTTGGCATATAGTTGTTCTTTTCTCAAGAGGTCCAAACCCAATCTAAGGTGTTGTTCATGATCGGCTTTAGTCTTGGAATAGATTAAGATATCGTCAATGAAAACAATCACGAATTTATCAAGGTACGGTTTGCACACACGATTCATGAGATCCATGAAAACTGCGGGTGCGTTGGTTAACCCGAAAGGCATAACCATGAACTCGTAATGACCATACCTTGTTCGAAAAGCAGTCTTTGGAATGTCATCTTCTTGAACACGGAGCTGATGATAACCGGATCGAAGATCAATCTTCGAGAAGCAAGTAGAACCTTGAAGTTGATCAAAGAAGTCATCGATTCTATGAAAAGGATAACGGTTCTTGATAGTAAGCTTGTTGAGTTCGCGGTAGTCAATACACATGCGAAATGATCCATCTTTCTTCTTAACAAATAAAACGGGTGCACCCCACGGTGAATGACTTGGGCGAATGAAACCTTTGTCGGAGAGTTCTTGAAGTTGACTTGCAAGCTCTTGCATTTCGGAAGGTGCAAGACGATAAGGAGCTCTAGCAACGGGGTTAGCTCCAGGTATAAGATCAATACGGAACTCTACTTGACGAACGGGAGGAAGACCGGATAAATCCTTAGGAAAAACTTCGGGGAAATCCCGAATGATCGGAATGTCTTGGATACTCTTCTCCTTGACATCCTTTTGAACAATATGAGCTAAGAAAGCAATGTACTTCTTTCATAAGTACTTTTGAGCGGTAGTACATGGCATCAACTTAAGTCCCTTGCAAGGCTTTTCACCAAAAACCCTTAAGGTTTCTCCCGATGGTAGCGGAATTCGGATACACTTTTCAAAGCAAATGACTTCGGCATGATGATTTGATAGCCAATCCATACCTATGATAATATCAAAGCTTCCTAGTGGCATTGGAACAAGGTTGATTGGGAATGAATGGTCATTTAGTTCTAAGGAGCAATCATAAATAATGGAGTCAATTGTAAGGGAGTCACCATTCTCTATTTCAACGGTGAAGGTTTTCTCTAATTGGGATCGTGTCTTTGCAAGTAAAGGCACCGGTATCGAACAAAATGGAGGCATATTGACTATTAACGAGGAACGTAACATTAACCACGTCGTTGTTGGCTTGAGCTTCGTTGGCGTTTATGTTGAACGCACGCCCACGAGCTCCACCTTGTCTAGCATTTGCAAGTCTTGGACATTGATCACGAAAATGGTTCGGGTCACCAAACTCATAGCAAGCACGCCCATTAGCAATGGCGGGAGCACCTTGATTAGCTACTTGAGGTACGGTTCGGTTTGGAGGGTTGACTTGGCCCGCAAGAGCTTTGGCCCTACAAACATTGATAGTATGACCATATCTCCCACAATGAGTACAAAGGCGACATGGGATAGTTTGAGGATGATGATAATTGCAGGTGGCACAAAGAGGGTAGATCCCAACATATGGCTTTTTAGCCGGCGCTTGAACCATAGGTGCAGCTTGGTTGACGGGAACAGCAGGAGTAACCACAGCAAAATTTCTAACCTTCCTCTTTCTATTACTGCGAGAGGGCTCGGTTGTGGCTTCTTTGTTGTGAGTAGGAGGGGTTACGGTTTCAGAAACTTTCTTAGAACCCTTTTTGGTAAGAGTTCCAGCTTTCACATGATTATCAGTTAAGGTAGCGGATGGACGAATAGCATCCTCCAGAGTAGCAGGATTTCTACCTAAAACAGTATCTTGGATTTGTCTTGGTAGCTCACTAATATACTTTTCGATACAATGGGACAAAGGAGTGACCATGTGGGGCACGAGAAGACTCAACTCATGGAACCGAGTTGTATATGCTAAGCTTTCCCCACTATCTTGGGCAAGATCCCAAAATTCAGCTTCTAACTTTTTCACTTCATTTGGAGGGCAGAACTCCTCGGTCATAAGCCTTTTGACCTCATCCCAAGTTAAGGCCATAGCTACATCAACACCCCTATTCCTTTTCTCCCCATTCCACCATGTAAGTGCCCGTTTTTTAGGACAGTTGTAGCATGACGAACACGGAGGTTGTCGGGACAATCACTATTGAGAAAGGTATTCTCAATGCTTTCAAACCATTGAAGGAGTCCAGTAGCTCCTTCGGTTCCATAAAACTTGAGGGGATTGCACGAGTTGAAGTGCTTGAAGGTGCATTGAGATGGATTGTTACCACCATTTCCACCATTTCCACCATTATTACCACTATTGCTTCCATTTCCACCATTGTTGCCATTGGTGGCACCATTGGCTTGGGTGAGTTGTGTCACCAATTGGGGAAGAATAGCTGCAATGTCGGTGTTGGCGTTGGTTGCGGGGGCACGACGAGGAGGCATTCTACAGATTTTTCACAAGACAAGAAAGATTGTAAGAACTTATGAGATTTGATAGGGTTTAATAGAATGAGATAACAAAAATAAAAATAGATATTCTTAGTTTGGATTGCACTCAAAAGTGACAAAATCACTTGAATACCATGGCACATTAAGGTTAATTAAACTTATATAATTTTCAAGAAGACGTGCTTTAGCCTATAAGTAAACACTCATCTCGGGAATTCCCAGGAAAGCATACGGGTCCCTCGGTTGATTGGGATTTATGCGAAATGCTTTCCTAGACAGAAAACCCAAAATACATGTGTCACCCTTCCAGATTGCACGTGTCCTCAAATAATTTAACAAGTTTAAAAACCTTAACGAAGAAATAAAAATTTTAGAGATTTTTGCTTCAAGAATTTTTTCACATGCTAAGAAGGATAAAGATAGAAAGAAAATAGAAATATTATGAGGTTTTAGAATATAGGAAAGGATATTATTTATTTAATTATTAAGAATATCCTAATAAGTCATGGATTTTAAAACACATAAGTCATCAAAATGAAATAATAAGTAATCATACTAAGCATGTAACATATAACATGTAGCAAATAGCACATAATCATGAAGCATAGCATAAATGGTTGTCCTAAAGTTATAGTCTAGGTCAAGGTGTCTAATAACCTAAACCCTATAACCAAGGCTCTGATACCAATCTGTCACACCCCGACCGATGGCGGAATCATCGGGGCGGGACATGTAGACTGTTCATAGCACATGGTTGACCAAATTGAAATATATTAAAGTCAAATTTCCATTACAAATAATCCAAGTACAAACCAAATTCAAACAAAGAAACATAAAACAACTCATAGAATTCTTGATTTAAATTGCTAAGTCCAAATCCTATATTGAGCACGTCTTGAATCATTCTCACATATTAGGGCCTGAAACATGAATAAAATAAAGTCAACTAAAAAGTTGGTGAGTATAACACAGTTGTATATAGATAACATATAGTTGAAAACAAATCCTTTACAAAACATGATAAAATAAGGCATTTATGGGGAGCAGCTATTGTGTAATCAAGTACAACCAAACCTTTGTAACTAGTATGCAAATTGTGTTGTCGGCATCAATCACCTCCACTTGGGTGGGTTTGTCACACTCAATAGATCTATCATTGAAAACCGTCGGCTTGTATAGTTAATGATTGCACATAAGTTTTCACAAAGATTAGCATAACTAGCACTCGGGCACAAAGCTCAAATTTTGCACACATGTATGTAAATAGGATTTTGCACTTGTGTTGTTTGTGTAAATGTAAATGTGTAATGTGTATAAAGTTCATGTTCCACCCCAAAAGTGTAAAAGAGTAAAAAGGGGTTGTGAATACTCACTTGGTATGGAAGTGTAGCTAACAAAGAGTATAGATAAAATAAGAATCCTTGATACGCACGAGTTAACCTAGATAATAATGTATATTGAATCAAATATGTGCACAAAGTTTAAGTCTAAAAATGAAGGTTGAATTTGTGTATAAAACTATTGATTTGTATTTAAAAGTATTGAATTACATATATAAAGTTTTGAAGTAAATATTTTTGAAATATTTTGATTAAGGTTGGGAATTGAATAGTAAAATAGAATATTTATAAAATCATTGATTATGAAAATAAAGTATGTGTTAAATGTAATTTAATAAATAAATAAATGTTTTTATTTAAAATGAAGAATAAATAAATAATCTTTATTTATTTATTTATAAAGTATGTAACTTACAAATAAAATGTTTTAAATGAAAAGTTTAATAACAATTTTAATTTTATAAACTTTTAATTAAATGATTTTCCATTTATTCCAATATTAATTATTTGATCTTTTCAAATATCTTTTTATAAAACTAACTATTTTTATTTAAAAACTTAATGTGGAATTTTTACAGATTAAAATAAAACAATAATAATTCTGATCAAAGATTCTGACCTAGACACGACCGTGCCTGGGAAGGAAACGACCGCGCTCGAACCACGGGCGCGACCGCGCTAGTCGGGACGCGACCGAGTTTGATCAAACAGAGGCCAACTTGGACAATTCATGAGGCACGACCGTGCCTTAGCTCGGCACGGTCGTGTCTATGATTCTTAGACACAACAGAGATTAGCCCAGAGGGCATGACTAGGTCTGGACAGGAGGACACGACCGCGCTGCTAGTCGGCACGGCCGCGCTACATGAGGCACGGCCGCGCTAGATGATTAGCGCGACCGTGTCTCTTCCAAATCAGACACGAATTGAACAGATCTTGTATTTATAGCGTTGGAATTGATAGGGATTTTGATTACTGAGTTGTTACGAGTCTATTCATATAAATTAATTGTATGGAAATCGTGTTTAATAGTGGAATCGATTAAATCCTTTCTTATTAAAATAATAATTCTGATTCGGACGATTTCTGTAATGAAAGCCCATATTAATAGGGGGCTTTTGATATTGATACTGAAACGAATGAGATGGAGAGTATACTTACCCTGAAGCGTATCGAATCGATGAAGAACGGTAGAACGGAATTCCGACGACGGTAAGATTGACCTCCGGTGACTTCTGCTGCGATTCCGACTGCTTCAACGGCTTCGGTCGTTCCAGAGAGGGTTGAATATCGTATGGTGATGGATTGCTCGAGAGTATTCGGATCGATTTTGAGGATTCGAGGCTTGGGAGGAACTTGACGTTTTCTTGAGAGGAAAACGTAATTGGATTGGTAAAACTCGTAATGGACTGAAATATTTTTCTTTGTCAAAGAAAATAAAACGTAATCGGTTTCGAATTTCAAACGATCGGGCGTTTTGAAACTGCATTTACGTTTCGACTGTTACGCAGGCGCGACCGTGCCAAGATAGGCGCGACCGTTCTTAGGCACCGGGCGCGATCGTTCCAAGACCAGTCGCGCGATCGTGCCGAGGCACTTGGCGCGACCGTGCCGAGGCACTTGCCGCGACCGTGCCAGGATGAAGCACGACCGTGCTAATTAGGGTTTCTTGATAATTTTTCAACTTTAGTCCTTGACTTTTCAGATTTGATAAGTTTGAATTAAATAGTTTCTTGCATAGTGTTTAAATGTATATAATTGCGTAAAACTTGCGAATTTGTATCGAATCATTGCATTTAGTTAATGGCGGAAAAATAGAACAAGACAGTGCACGAGTATTGAGTTTGAAATGCATTACATTGAATTGAAAATATGAATACTAAAATCAGAAATGTTACAATTTAGATGAAAAACATCGTGTACCCCACATATATGCCAACATAAATTAAATTTGCATTATCTTCAAGACATACACAATTTATTGAAAGATTAGATAAATCTCCAATATGAAATTATCTCTATTAGCACAAGTATAGAATAGCATATCCCAAAGGATATAAGAATCAGAATGATTCAGAATCGAAAGATTCTAATGAATTGTCTTTATAATAAGAATCAATAGATTCAGGTAGGAGGATCCAACTATTATCTGGATAAATTTCAATGAAATCAGAATAGATGATGTATCTAACTGATCCAAGGGTGAATATATGTTCTAACGGATGGTGTCAGAAACATTTCTTTGTTTAACAACACATTGCATGTTTTTCGGGGCATGGGCAGTGAAGTGAACTGAAAGAGATTGTGCTAAAGACATAATTCGATATTGGTCTCATGAAATTCTTAAAACCATATATTCTATATCTGATAATGAACTTTTAACACACACACTCAGTCATATAATGGATTCAAATCACAGATGTAATCATATTATATTTAATTTTCACACTACTATTGTTTCAAAAACGCTTCTAGTCTATTGACATTTCAAGTTTCAAACTCATATTCAAATTAAAACATATTATCAAGATTAGAGCATTCAAAACATTATCATTTCTCATTTATGTAGACTTTGAAATTTAGATCAAATCAAAATTCTTAAAACTTTCATATACCAAAGGTCTACTAAGGTCATGTGTAATGAATTATTCACAGATGTACTATCATTTCTTCTATAACTTCAAATGATGTTAATTTTATATTTTTCAATTTGTTTTGAATTTTTATAAATAACATTTTTTGACTGAAATGTAAAATGCAGAAATGTAATAAAACAATAAAAGAAATTGAAAACAAAATCTCCCATGAAAACTGTTTTGAAAAACTTTTATTCGGGATTGATCATACCAATCATTTTGATCAGAAATTCAAACCTGGTACGATCAAATGCTTTGGTAAAATGATCAGCAAAATTATCATCTGTATGTACCTTTACGAGCTCAATCAACTTCTTATCTGCACAATCACGAATAAAATGATATCTAATTTCAATGTGCTTTGTTTTATTGTACTTAAAAGGATTATTTGTGATAGACATTGTAGCATTAGTATCAATAAACATGGAGGTTCCTATAAAATACAAACCGTAGTCTCTTAATTGCTATTGGATCCACAAGATCTGTGAACAACAACTTGCAACAGCAATGTATTCTGCTTCGCATGTTGAAATGGAGACAATAGTTTGCTTTTTGAATTGCCAGGAAACTAGACTATTACCCAAGAACTGGCAACTACCTGTAGTAGATTTCCTGTCCAAACAACAACCACCAAAATCAAAATCAGTGTAAGCATTGAATTCAAAGTTAGAACCATGAGGAAACCATAGTCATAATCTTTGTTTTCCTCTCAGATAACGAAAGATTCTCTTTACTGCAATCAAATGAGATTCTTTTGTTTTTGCTTGGAACCTGGAACAAATACACACATCGAACATTATATCTGGTGTAACATTTCTGATTTTTAGTATCCATATTTCAATTCAATGTAATGCATTTCAAACCCAATTCTAGTGCACTGTTTTGTTCAATTCGTACCATCAATTAAATACTATATTTCAAATGCAAATTTGCAAATTTTACTCGGTTATAACCTACTAGACACTACATAAGTATCTATTTATACAAATACGTCAAAGACTAAAGTTACAAGGTCTTATGTTGAAAAGTAACAAGAAACCATAATAGGCACGGTCGCGCCTCGTTCTGGCACGATCGCGCCAAGTGCTTTGGCACGGTCGCGCGCCCTGCTTTGGAACGGTCGCGCCCGGTGCCTTGGCACGGTCGCGCCTCTCATCAGTTGAAACGTAAATGCAGCCTTTTATCATAGAGACGTTTGATTTCGTAACCGTTCTACACGTTCCAACTATTAACGAACAGAATAAAGCCTCTTGATCATCATAATTATAACAAATAAACTGAATTACATCAATTCATCTCATAATCATCAAATTCGTCCACGAGACCATCGAATTCCCCCAATTTGTTTGCAATTCTCCCAAGCAAACGCACTGTCGATCCTCTCTGAAATTCCTAAACACGTGATTTAGCCGGAGTTACAGCAGAAGACGCCGAAGATCAAGCCCATCGTCGCCGGAACTCAGTCCACTCGTACACCATCGATTCATTCGCCTTCCGGGTAATTGAAAACTTCCACACATTCGATTTAGGCTATAGATCAAAATCCCCAAACTAATTTGGGCTTACAATAGCGAAATTTACACGAACCCGAATCTAGGGTTCGTTCTAAAAAGGTTTAATCAAATCATACCTTGTATGTGTTTTAAATACAATTAAACTACACAAAAAGACTAGTAATAACCTGATGGGTGAAATCCCTATGATTCCTAACATTATTATCATATGAATCGACCAATTCGTTCCTGTTTTGGAACAGACACGGTCGCGCTAGTCTTCTAGCGCAGTCGTGCTTCATGAGACACGGTCGCGCCAGTTACCAACGCGGTCGTGCCTCCCACACTCAGACTCGGTCATGCCCTTGGCTAGACTTGGTCGTGCCTCAAAACCCTAGACACGGTCGTGCCTGACCCAAGACACGGTCGTGCCTAGTGAACAGCCTAATTATGCATTATGTTTGGTCAACACGGGCGCGTCCCTAACTAGCACGGTCGCGCCCGTGGTTCTAACACGATCGTGCCCTGTCCTAGGCACGGTCGTGTGTGTGAGAAAAGTTTTGACAGAATAATTAATTCCATAATTTAAAAACAATAATGTATTTCAAACTAATTTTTAAATAAAAATAATTAATTTTATAAAATAAATAAATAGAAATTGTTTATTTAAAACTTACAAAATTTAATTTATATTTATTGTTAAACCCTACATTTAAATATTATTACACAACTTAATTACATATCTTTCTGAAAATAATGTAAGAAAAGTTTATATTTAATATAAAACAATCAATACATTTTATAACTAAATGAATAAGTTACATATTTTATAAATAAATAAATAAGGTAACAATTATTTATTTAATTTACATTTAAACAAAAATTATTTATTTAGGTTATACGTAATTACCCCTAATACCTACATTATTTTTATAACCAAGTAAATAAATAATAATTATGTAATTTATTTACTTAGTTATTCCAAACTCAAACCTAAATTTTATACAACATCATTCAAGTACAAACCACTAACACCTACAACTTCAATTCCTTATACACACATCCAATTCAACCTTAGACTTAGACATAGACTATTGTGCACACTATTGATTCAATACATATTACACTTTAGGTTAACGTTGTGCACTACGAGGACCTCGTTACTATCTAGTATCTCGTGTTAGCTACGTCTTCAAACCAAGTGAGTATTACATAGCCCCTTTTACTCTTTTACACTTTTTGGGTTGGAACATGAACATTATACAATACTATTGTTTACATTTACACAGACTACACAAATACAAATACCCTTTACATTCATGTGTGCAATTTGAGCTTTATGCCCGAGTGCTAGTTGTGCTAACTTTTGTATGCGATTATGTGCAATTATTAACTATTCAAGCCGACGGTAAACAATGATAGATCTATTGAGTCTGACAAACCCACCCAGGTACGGTGATTGTTACCTACAACACAATTTTTGCATGCTAGTTACAAAGGTTTGATTGTACTTGGTTACACAATAGATGCTCCCCATAAATGCCTTATTTTATCATGACATGTAAGGATTTGTTTATTTACAAACTATATGCTATCTATATACAAACATGTGTATGCTCACCAACTTTTTAGTTGACCTTATTTTATTCATGTTTCAGGTACTAATGTGTGAGTTTGATCAAGATGTGCTACACATAGGCTTTGGACTTAGCTAATTTAAATAAAGAAGTTTATGTATTGCAATTATGTTTGTTTCTTGGAATTGGTTTTGTATGAATATTTGCAATGAAATTTGACGATTAATATATTTCAATTTAGTCAACTTTGTGCTCCTGAACAGTCTACATGTCCCGCCCCGATGATTCCGCCGTCGGTCAGGGTGTGACAGATTGGTATCTGAGCCAGGTTATAGGGAACTAGGTTATTAGACACCCTTGACCTAGACTATAACTTTAGGACACTCACTTATGCCATGCTTCATGATTATGTGATATGTGCTACATGCTATGTGTTACATGCTTATTATATTATTATTTATCTCATTACGGTGCCTTATTTGTTAGAGTTCATGAATTATTAGACTATATTTAAATAATAAATTAAATAAACAATATCCCTACCTATACCCAAAAACCTCATAATATTCTTATCTACTTCTCTATCAACATCTTCTTAGCATGTGGAAACTTCATGGATCTAAAACTATAAAAATCTTTTTATACTCTTGTTAAGGTTTTTAAACTTTGTTAATTATTTGAGGACACATGCAATCTGGAAGGGTGACACCTGTATTCTGGGTTTTCTGTCTAGGAAAGCATTTCGCATAAATCCCAATCAACCGAGGGACCTGTATGCTTTCTTGGGAATTCCCGGGATGAGTGTTTACTTATAGGCTAAAGCATGTCTCCTTGAAAATTATATGAGTTTAATTAACCTTAATGTATCATTGTATGCAAGTGGTTATATCACCATTTGAGTACAATCCAAAGTATGATTAACTATTTTATTTGCTATCTTATCCTTTTTCCAAATAATTTTCATAAGTTCTTACATCTTTTCTTATGTTGTGCAATTCTGTAGAATGCCTCCCCGTCGTGCTCCCGTGGCCAACTCCAACACCGACATCGCTACCATCCTTGCACAACTCGTAACTCAACTCACTCAAGCTAATGGTGCCACCAATGGTAACCATGGGGCAAATGGTGGTAATGGTGGAAATGGTTGTGCCAACCCATCTCAATGCACCTTCAAGCATTTCAACTCATGTAATCCCCTCAAGTTTTATGGTACTGAAGGAGCAACGGGACTTCCTCAATGGGTCAAAAGTATTGATAATACCTTTCTCAATAGTGACTGCCCCGATAACCTTCGGGTTCGTCATACCACAAGTGTCCTACAAAAACGGGCACTCACGTGGTGGAATGGGGAAAAGAGGAATTGGGGTGTGGATGTAGCAATGGCCTTACCTTGGGATGAGGTTAAAAGGCTAATGACTGAGAAAATCTGTCCTCGAAATGAGGTAAGGAAACTCGAAGCCGAATGTTGGGATCTTGCCCAAGATAGTGGTGAAAGCTTGGCATATACAGCTCGGTTCCATGAGTTGAGTCTCCTCGTGCCCCATATGGTCACACCTTTATCCCGTTGCATTGAAAAATATATTGGTGGATTAGCTAGGCAAATTCAAGATACTGTCCTAGGGAGAAATCCCGCAACACTTGAAGATGCTATTCGTTTATCCGCTACCTTAACCGATAACCATGTGAAAGCAGGGACTCTTACTAAAAAGGGCACAAGGAAAGTCTCCGACACTGCAACTTCTTCCACCCACAACAAAGAAGCCATAACTGAACCCTCCCGACCTAATAAGAAAAGAAAGGCTAGAAACTATGCTATGGTCACTCCTGCTATGCCTGTTAACCAAGTTGCTCCTATGGTTCAAGAACCAGCCAAAAAGCCATATGTTGGGATCTACCCACTCTGTGCCATGTGCAACTATCATCATCCTCAAAACATCCCATCGCCTTTGCACTTATTGTGGGAAATATGGCCATACGGTCAATGTGTGTAGGGCCAAAGCTCTTGCAGGCCAAGTCAACCCACCAAACCGAACCAATCAACAAGTGGCTAATCAAGGTGTTCTTGCTATAGCAAATGGGCGGGAATGTTTTGAATGTGGTGACCCAAATCACTTCCATGATCAATTCCCAAGGTTAATCAATGCTAGACAAGGCGGAGCACGTGGGCGTGCTTTCAACATAAACGCCAATGAGGCTCAAGTCAACAATGATGTGGTCAACGGTACGTTCCTTGTCAATAGTCAATATGCCTCCATTTTATTTGATACCGGTGCCGATAAAAGTTTTGTGTCACTTAACTTTGAACCCTTACTTGCAAAAACACAATCCCAATTAGAGAAAACCTTCACTGTCGAAATAGCAAATGGTGATTCACTTACAATTGGGTCTATTATCTATGACTGCACTCTAGAACTTAACGAACATACATTCCCAATCAATCTTGTACCAATGCCATTAGGAAGTTTTGATATCATCATAGGCATGGATTGGCTATCAAATCATCATGCCGAAGTCATCTGTTTCGAGAAATGCATTCGAATACCTCTACCGTCAGGAGAAACATTAAGAGTCTTTGGTGAAAAGCCTTGCAAAGGACTTAAATTAATGTCATGCACTACCCCTAAAAAGTACTTACGAAAGAAGTACGTAGCCTTCTAAGCTCATATTGTTCAAAAGGATGTCAAAGAGAAGAGTATACAAGACATTTCCATCATTCGGGATTTTCCCGAAGTATTTCTCGAAGATCTATCCGGTCTTCCACCCGTTCGACAAGTAGAATTTCGCATTGATCTTGTGCCGGGAGCTAACTCCGTGGCTAGAGCTCCGTACCGTCTTGCACCCTCTGAAATGCAAGAACTTGCAAGTCAACTCCAAGAGCTCTCAAACAAGGGATTCATTCGTCCAAGTCATTCACCGTGGGGTGCACCCATCTTTTTTGTCAAAAAGAAAGATGGATCATTCCGCATGTGTATTGACTACCGCGAACTCAATAAGCTTACCATCAAGAACCGTTACCCTTTGCCTAGAATTGATGACCTCTTTGATCAACTTCAAGGTTCGACCTGCTTCTCAAAGAATGATCTTCGATCTGGTTATCATCAACTTCGTGTACAAGAGGAAGATATTCCAAAGACTGCCTTCCGAACAAGGTATGGTCACTACGAGTTCATGGTCATGCCTTTTGGACTAACTAATGCACCCGCGGTCTTCATGGACCTCATGAATCATGTGTGCAAACCATACCTTGACAAATTCGTGATCGTCATCATTGACGATATCTTAATATACTCCAAGACTAAAGCCGACCATGAGCAACACCTTAGACTGGTTTTGGATCTCTTGAAAAAAGAACAATTATATGCCAAATTCTCCAAATGTGAATTTTAGCTAAAGGAAGTTCAATTTCTTGGTCACATAGTCAACGACAAGGGTATTCATGTTGACCCTACTAAGATCGAAACGGTTAAGAATTGGAATGCCCCGAAGACCCCCACCGAAGTTCATTCATTTCTTGGTCTTGCGGGATATTATCGTCGCTTCATCTCACATTTCTCTAAGATTGCTGTCCCTCTTACCTCTTTGACCCACAAGGGTAAAACTTATGAATGGGGACCAAAACAAAAAGAAGCGTTCCAAACTCTCAAGCAAAAGTTGTGTAATGATCCTATCTTGACTCTCCCTGATGGGAATGATGATCTAGTTGTCTACTGTGATGCTTCCAACCAAGGTTTCGGTTGTGTCGTCATGTAACGAGGCAAAGTAATCGCCTACACATCAAGACAACTCAAGATTCATGAGAAGAATTATACGACGCACGACCTCGAGTTGGGTGCGGTCATATTCGCATTGAAGATTTGGAGACATGACCTCTATGGCACAAAATGTGTGGTGTTCACCGACCACAAAAGTCTTCAACACATTTTCAACCAAAAAGAACTCAATATGAGGCAACGACGTTGGGTTGAACTCCTTAACGACTATGACTGCGAGATTTGTTACCATCCCGGCAAGCGAATTTTGTAGCCGACGCTTTGAGTCGAAAGGACCATGTCATGCTTCAATGTGTTCGAATTCAAACCGACATTCAAAATCGCATCTTAGAAGCTCAACACGTCTCAGTCACCAAGGGTAACATGTACGAGGAAATGTCTTGGGGTGTTGAACTTCAGCTTGAATCAAAACCCAATGGCTTACTTTATTACTTGAACCGTATTTGGGTTCCCGATCGCGATGATCTCCATACATTTCTCATGAACGAGGCTCACAAGACTCGTTATTCTATTCATCCTGGTGCGGATAAAATGTACCAAGATCTTCGCCAACAATATTGGTGGCCCGGTATGAAAAAGGACATTGCTCTCTATGTTGCCAAATGTCTAACGTGCTCTAAGGTCAAAGCCGAACACCAAAGTCCTTCCGGATTACTTGAACAACCGGAAATCCCCGTGTGGAAATGGGAGAACTTAGCTATGGATTTCATTACCAAACTTCCTCGCACCTCAAGTGGTTATGATAGCATCTGGGTGATCAGTGATCGTCTCACCAAATCTGCTCATTTCTTGCTTATCCGTGAAGACTATCGGGTTGAGAAACTAGCCCGAATTTACATTGATAAAATTGTGAGCCGTCACGGTGTTCCCTTAAACATAATCTCTGATAGAGATGCTCGGTTTACCTCTCGCTTTTGGCAATCTCTCCAAACTGCTCTTGGTACACAATTGGATTTGAGCACGGCCTACCATCCTCAAACTGATGGTCAGACCGAGCGAACAATCCAAACTCTTGAAGATATGCTTAGAGCTTGTGTAATTAATTTTGGTGGCAATTGGGATTCACATATATCCCTAATCGAGTTCTCTTACAATAATAGCTACCACACGAGTATCAACATGGCTCCATTTGAAGCTCTCTATGGTCGCAAGTGTCGTTCTCCTATCTGTTGGAACGAGATTGGTGAAGCACAAATCACCGGTCCCGAGCTAATTCAAGAAACATCTGACAAGATTATCCAAATCCGTGACAACATTCGAGTAGCGAGAAGTCGGCAAAAGAGTTATGCCGACAAACGACGAAAACCCTTGGAATTCCAAGTCGGTGACCTTGTCCTTCTAAAGGTGTCTCCGTGGAAGGGTGTGATCCGTTTTGGAAAGAAAGGGAAACTATCACCTCGCTATGTGGGTCCATTTAAGGTCCTTGAAAGGATTGGGAAAGTGGCTTACAAACTCGAGTTACCTCCATCACTTGGCAATGTGCATCCTACATTTCACGTGTCTAATCTGAAGAAATGCCTTGCTGATGAGAATCTTCACATACCCCTTGACGATGTGCGCATTGACGAAATGATGCACTTCGTTGAGAGACCAGTGGAAATCATGGATCGTGAAGTCAAACAGCTCAAGCGAAGTCGTATTCCTATTGTCAAAGTTCGTTGGGAATCTAAACGTGGTCCTGAGTTCACTTGGGAACGAGAGGACCAAATGAAGCTCAAGTACCCCCATCTTTTTACTGATGCCGTCGCTTCCTCTAGCTAAATTTCGGGACGAAATTCCCTTAACATGGGGAGACTGTAACATTTCTGATTTTTAGAATCCGTATTTCAATTCAATGTAATGCATTTCAAACCCAATTCTAGTGCATTGTTTTGTTCTATTCGTACCATCAATTAAATACTATATTTCAAATGCAATTCCGCAAATTTTACTAGGTTATAACCTACTAGACACTACATAAGTATCTATTTATACAAATACGTCAAAGACTAATGTTACAAGGTCTTATGTTGAAAAGTAACAAGAAACCTTAATAGGCACGGTCGCGCCTTGTTCTGGCACGGTCGCGCCAACCGCTTTGGCACGGTCGCTCCAGGTGCCTTGGCACGGTCGCGCCTCATATGGGCACGGTCGCGCCTCTCATCAGTTGAAACGTAAATGCAGCCTTTAATCATAGAGACGTTCGATTTCATAACCGTTCTACACGTTCCAACTATTAACGAACAGAGTTAAGCCTCTTGATCATCATAATTATAACAAATAAACTGAATTACATCAATTCATCTCATAATCATCAAATTCGTCCACGAGACCATCGAATTCCCCCAATTTGTTTGCAGTTCTCCCAAGCAAACGCACTGTCGATCCTCTCTGAAGTTCCTTAACACGTGATTTAGCCGGAGTTACAGCAGAAGACGCCGGAGATCAAGCCCGTCGTCGCCGGAAGTCAGTCCACTGTACACCATCGATTCATTCGCCTTCCGGGTAATTGAAAACTTCCACACATTCGATTTAGGCTATAGATCAAAAGCCCCAAACTAATTTGGGCTTACAATAGCGAAATTTACACGAACCCGAATCTAGGGTTCGTTCTAAACAGTTTAATCAAATCATACCTTGTATGTGTTTTAAATACAATTAAACTACACAAAAAGACTAGTAATAACCTGATGGGTGAAAGCCCTATGATTCCTAACACTATTATCATAAGAATCGACCAATTCGTTCCTGTTTTGGAACAGACACGGTCGCACTAGTCTTCTAGCGCGGTCGTGCTTCATGAGACATGGTCGCGCCACATACCAGCGCGGTCGTGCCTCCCACACTCAGACTCGGTCATGCCCTTGGCTAGATTTGGTCGTGCCTCAAAACCCTAGACACGGCCGTGCCTGACCCAAGACATGGTCGTGCCTAGTGAACAGCCTAATTATGCATTCTGTTTGGTCAACACGGTCGCATCCCTATCTAGCACGGTCGCGCCCGTGGTTCTAGCACGATCGTGCCATGTCCTAGGCACGGTCGTGTGTGTGAGAAAAGTTTTGACAGAATAATTAATTCCATAATTTAAAAACAATAAAGTATTTCAAACTAATTTTTAAATAAAAATAATTAATTTTATAAAAGAAATAAATAGAAATTGTTTATTTAAAACTTACAAAATTTAATTTATATTTATTGTTAAACCCTACATTTAAATATTATTACACAACTTAATTACATATCTTTATGAAATAAAGTAAGAAAAGTTTATTTTTAATATAAAACAATCAATACATTTTATAACTAAATGAATAAGTTACATATTTTATAAATAAACAAAAAAGGTAACAATTATTTATTTAATTAATTATTTATTTAGGTTATACTTAATTACCCATAATACCTACATTATTTTTATAACCAAGTAAATAAATAATAATTATGTAATTTATTTACTTAGTTATTCCAAACTCAAACCTAAATTTTATACAACACCATTCAAGTACAAACCACTAACACCTACAACTTCAATTCCTAATACACACATCCAATTCAACCTTAGACTTAGAGATAGACTATTGTGCATACTATTGATTCAATACATATTACACTCTAGGTTAACGTTGTGCATTACGAGGACCTCGTTACTTTCTAGTATCTCGTGTTAGCTACGTCTTCAAACCAAGTGAGTATTACATAGCCCCTTTTACTCTTTTACACTTTTTAGGGTGGAACATGAACATTATACAATACTATTGTTTACATTTACACAGACTACACAAATACAAATACCCTTTACATTCATGTGTGCAATTTGAGCTTTATGTCCGAGTGCTAGTTGTGCTAACTTTTGTATGCGATTATGTGCAATCATTAACTATTCAAGCCGACGGTAAACAATGATAGATCTATTGAGTCTGACAAACCCACCGAGGTAGGGTGATTGTTACCGACAACATAATTTTTGCATGCTAGTTACAAAGGTTTGATTGTACTTGGTTACACAATAGCTGCTCCCCATAAATGCCTTATTTTATCATGACATGTAAGGATTTGTTTATTTACAAACTATATGCTATCTATATACAAACCTGTGTATGCTCACAAACTTTTTAGTTGACCTTATTTTATTCATGTTTCAGGTACTAATGTGTGAGTTTGATCAAGATGTGCTACACATAGGCTTTGGACTTAGCTAATTTAAATAAAGAAGTTTATGTATTGCAATTATGTTTCTTTCTTGGAATTGGTTTTGTTTGAATATTTGCAATGAAAATTGACGATTAATATATTTCAATTTAGTCAACTTTGTGCTCATGAACAGTCCACATGTCCCGCCCCGATGATTCCGCCATCGGTCGGGGTGTGACATCTGGCCTTGAAGCGGTTTAGTACATGAGAGATCCAATCATTGCACGGTAGAGTCGGCAATCAACTTCTTTTCCATCCGGGTCAGAATTCAATTTTGGTTGACCGGAATGGGAGTATCTTATAGGGTATAGTCCTCCATCTTGAATCGGCTCAAGATGTCCTTTACATACTTGGACTGATGAATAAAGAAAACATCTTGATTTTGATTAACTTGAAGACCTAGTAAAAATGATAACTCTCCCATAGCTGACATCTCAAACTTTGATTTCATAATACTCTCAAACTCTTTGCATAATTCTTCATTTGAAGAGCCAAAAATAATATCGTCTACATATATCTGTACCAGTAGGTATTCTCCCCCTGCTTTCTTAATGAATAAAGTCAGTCAATATGGCCATGAACAAAATCATTCTCTAGAAGATGTGTAGACAACGTTTCATACCACGCTCGAGGAGCTTGATGAAGACCATAGAGAGCTTTATCAAGCTTGAAGACCTTGGACGGATTAATTGGATCTTCAAACCCCGTCGGCTGACACACATAAACTTCCTCCTTGACTTTACCATATAAGAAAGCACTTTTTACATCTAATTGAAACACCTTAAACCCTTTGTATGAAGCAAAAGCAAGAAACAATCTTATAGCTTCAAGCCTAGCAACAGGCGCATAAACCTCGGTGTAATCAATTCCATCTTGTTGATTGAAACCTTGTACAACTAATCTTGCCTTATTTCGCACCACAACACCTCGATCGTCTTTCTTGCATTTAAACACCCACTTTGTACTAATTGGATACACACCCTTTGGAATATGTACAAGATTCCAAACTTTAAGTTTGTCAAAATGAGAAAGTTCTTCCTGCATGGCCTCTATCCAATTGTTATCACTGAACGCCATTTCGACATTCTTTGGTTCGACCTGAGAAAAAAAACACGAATGTGAGCACACATAAAAAACACCAGTGTCTTTAAAACTTGTATACAAGCAACTGTTGTCAAGAGTAGAATGAGTTTGCACTCCATCACGCAAATCCCCAATAATATTTGAAATCCGATGAGCTTTGAGTTCCTTGATTGATGCAACCTCAGGAACTGGCAACACATCAACTTGATTTGTATCTGATTGATAAGACAGATCTTGATTCACTGGTATCCCCGAGTCCAGATTTGTAGGAATCTCCCCCTGATCCTATGACAAATTAGAAGGTTCATCAACTATCAACGGATCAGCAGAAGAATCTTGGAAAATAGCATTTTCATCTTCACTATCAGACACTTGTGTTCCCGAACAAGATGCAGCATTAGGATCTGGAGCAGATGTAGAAGGAACAGATGAATGTGGAACTGCAGTCGGTAGAAAACCACTATTCTGTGAATCTTGACATGAGTCATATAAAACAGCAGCTTTCGCAGGAGAAATATCAGAAGGTAAATGAAAAGACTTGAATAAATTCTCATAATCAAAAGCCCAGTTTGGTCCAATCGCCATTTGAGGTAAAGACGGATTAGAACAGTCAATATGAAACCATTCTTCAACTTGGAGAGTCTCTTTGTTATAAACCCTCTTGGTAGTAGAATTAGAAACATACCCCAGAAAGATCCCTTCAATTGCCGTAGCACTGAACTTTGTTGGAACATCACGAACTTTCAAAAAGGTGCATGGATTACGAAAAGGTAGTAAATATTCCAAATTCAGCTTACGATTATTAAGCAACTCATAGCACGTCTTGTTGTGTCGCTTAACGGTCAAGACTCGGTTCAAAACATGACACGCAGTATTTATAGCCTCAGCCCAAAAAGTTACTGGAAGCTTATAATCAGCAAGCATCGTACGTGCAGTTTCAACTAAAGTCCTGTTCTTTCGTTCAGCAACACCATTTTGTTGAGGTACATATGGCGTACTGAATTCATGATGAATTCCCTTTTGAAGATAGAATAACCCCATTTTTCTATTCTTAAATTCACTGCCATTGTCACTCCTAAATCTTCTGACTTTCTGTTTGAACAAATTCTCTAAACCCAGGATTAAGAATTTTACCAACTCTGTGGTTTCGGCTTTAGAAGCAAGGAACTTAACCCATGAAAATCTAGAGAAGTCATCCGTTACCACCAGACAGTAAATTTACCGCCAATGCTCCTGATTCTATTCAGTCCAAACAAATCTATATGCAGTAGCTCCAAAGGAGTTACAATAGAATTCTTTGTCTTAGATTTGTGGGACTTCTTGTGTTGTTTCCCCTTCTTACAAGGAATACACTCATCAAGAACTGAAAATTTCATTTCGGAACACCAAAAACCAGATCATTCTTCACAAGATAATTCGTTTTCCGATAATTGATGTGAGCAAGTTTCCTATGCCACAAAATAGAATCTGACTCAGACGCCTTGGAGAGTAAACAAGTAGGAATTGAATCCGTAGTAGCAGCAACACTCATGTCTAGGACATATGTGTCATTTCTCCTTTGAGCCTTCATTAGAATCCACTCGTCAGGAATCACAAAGCCCGGTTTCAAGATATAACACTCAGAATCATTGAAATGAAATGAAAATTTCTTTTCACACACTTGAGATACACTTAAAATATTATGTTCAAGTTGCTCCACATAGTTCACTTTCTCAAATTTGACTTTTTCATTCTTTAAAGTACCTTGACCAGTTATGTACCCGCCTTTATTTCCAGCAAAAGCGACATAACCACCATCAATATTAATCACATCTTCCCACAAACGAATATTCCATGTCATATGTCGAGAACAACCACTATCCACATACCACGTATTGTTGATAGTCCTCCTTGGTTATCCCTACATAAATAAAGAAAATCAGTTAGTAATTGGAACCCAAGCCATTGTAATCTTGGGTCGTCCAGATAGATTAAAATAAACAACTTCAAGTAACTCACAATCAACATTGTCATCAACCTTTGGAACATAAGATTTATGATTAGACCTTTTCAAAGAAGACATATTATGATTATTTGGAAAAACCGTATTAGATTTATGATTATCAGATTCAGGTATTTCCAAAAATTTCTTTAATTTTCTGTTACGTCTTCTTCGTTGTGGTTTAGAAAGTTTGACCTCAGGTTGAGACTCTTTTTGAATTCCAACAGGTGGAATCTCAAACTTCTTTTGAAAAACAATAGGTTTAAAAATACGCTTATCATGTTGCTTAAATCCCGAAGATTTAGCAAATGATTGACAAGGCATATTCTTTTCAACACTACACTTAGGCTTTTCCCCAGTTTGTCTTTTCAGAATCGTCATTGCTTGTTTTTGTGAGGGATCACACTTTAATTTGCCTTGATTCTTATAAGGACAGTGAATCAGAATATGACCAGCCTCATTACAATGAAAACAAACTCTTCTATCTTGATGATTTCTGATATAAGGAGTTTTTCTTGAATTTGATGACCCGTCTGATGAACAAGCTTCAGAAGATTTTTCTGAACAATTTACTGATTTCTTTGGAACAAAAACTTGTTTAGTAACCGTCAATGAATTCTTCTTCTGATAACCAGCAGCAACAAATCCACTTGATTGTAGCATTTTTGAAAGATTAGGTTGAACAACTTTCACCTCATTCGGTTCTGTTATAATGCATCTATCACAGGTAACATTCTTCACTACTTTTGGTTTATTAATTTGCACTTCCTTCGGAATGCCGTTAACCTTATTATCATCAAACACCTCATCCTCAGAATCAGAATCATAGATCATATCTTCACCAGTTACTGGATTCACCTTCAACACTGTCTTTGGATCAATTTCCTCTTAATGAATAATCTCTGGTTCAACCACATAATTTGCATTGAATGGTGGAGGAACAAATCCAATTCCAGCAACCCTCTTAGTAGGATCAGCATTAGCATTAAATTAATCCAATACTACAGATGAATTTTCAAAGTTTTCCAGTTTTCTATGTAATTTGATCACTTCAGATTATTTATCAGAAATTTATTTGTTTTTCGGAGCGACAATTTCATTTCACTTCTCAATCTCAGCATAAGCCATATCCAGATGATATGCTTGTTCCTTATATTTCAATCCCAAAGAGTTCAAATCTCTTTTCAAAGACTCAATTCTATCTATATACAATTTATCATTATCTTTCAATTTTTGATTAACTGAATGCATCGATTTCATATCACAAATTAAATTTGTGTTATCACCCATTACTTTTTCATTTTATCTTTTATACTTATGCAATTTGAGCAATAAATGTGACAGACATAATCTTTTACCTTTGAAGGATCTGACATATCTGCCATTAAGACTTTTACAATCGGGATACTTTCAGAATCAGCACCCTCAGAAGAATTTTGAGTTAATACAATATCATCTTTAGATACACCAGATGCAGTATCAGACTCAACATTATGTACTTGATCACGCTCTTCATCAGCACTTGGCAAACATTCACCATCACTTGAGCTATCATCATCAGTTGACTCTTCAGATTTTGTAGAATGAATCTCAGCTACCAACGCTTGACTTACAGTACCAACCAAATCTTCAAGATGAATACCCAGTCATAATTTTCATCATTCTGAGCAACCAAAGCAGATGATGCAGATGCATGATTAGAATTTCCAGAATTAGAAGAACCATGTGACTGATTACGATTGTTCTGAAAATATTAGGCTTCTTCTGGCAATCAAATTCAACTTTCGGCTCCACACATTCTTTAGAAAAATGTACATACTCTTGACAATTATAGCAACGAACTTTGGTTTTATCAAATCCCATGCGTGATGACTGTTAGACCCAATATATTTTCTTCCAGTCTTCTTCAAAAACTCCTTTGCTTGTCGCATAAGCATAGGCATATTCCATTGAATGTTCATCTCTTCTAGATCAACAAGATCAATCTGTTTGAAATCTTCTTCAATAACCTCTGGATCATGAATCTTTCCTCCAATAAAATTTTCATAAGAAGCCATAAAGGAAGAAAACATTGCTAGATAATCATCAGCAACTCTTTGATTCAAATTATGTGTTCCAGATGATGAAGAATTTGTATTTGCAGAGAAACCTGAATGACTTGGAACCCCAGAACAATGATCATGAGAAACATCTTGAGTATCACCAGAAAAGAACGCAACCCCTGCACCAGTTTTTCTAGAAGACTTAGCAAAATACATTGAAGGATCTTGAATATGCTCCATATTGGTTTCCTTCTTCTTCATATTAAAATCATGTGATTGAATCTTTCCAAGAACCTCTTCAAGCGACATAGTTTTATACTTGACATTCTCTTTAATCAAAACCGTATACACATCAAATTTTGATGGTAATGCCTCCAAAAACTTATCATTTATCTCTTCAGTCTCATAAACCACTGAAGCACTTGACAACTCACTCAGCAAATGATATAATCTCGTTGCAAGATCATCTAAAGATTCATTTTAAAAGTGCTTGATTACTAAGAACTGCTTCTTCGGTAATTCTTTTTGACTTTTCTTAACATCCAAACTACCTTCACACCTCTTTTGCAACGCCTCCCATAATTGTTGAGAAGTTCTGAATTGTTTAAAGCTGTGATAAATTTCTTTTGGAAGAGACATTGAGATACTAGCCATTGCCTTCTTTTCTCTATCAAACAATAATTTTTCTTCTGTAGTTAACGCAGATACTGATTTCGGAACATCATCCTTTCCCATCCAAGTATACGTCGGATGTGTATAACCCTCCAATATTGGAATCCATAAGCTTGTATCAGAAAAAGATACGAACTGATCAAACCGATATTTCTAGTTGGAATAATCTGCAAGACTTAACAATTTGGGCGGTTTCTGAGATGTACCAATCTCGTTGTCATAATTTAACATATTAGTCACTTGCACCATATTTGCCATTTTTCAGAAAAAAAGTTTCCAAGTGTTGAACTGTCACACCCCCAAGTTCAACTAACGGAGTTTTACCGTTTGGGAAGTGACGAACCAGGATCTCAGACATTAGTTACTTTGAACGACTCTACATGGGACTCAAAGTGAAAATATCATTTAAATCAGAGTATCAATGCTGAAGCGTAAAGAAAGTAAATGCGCAAAATACACGCGCCCAAAACCAAAGTTCGAAAGTCCAAAAAGTCCAAACGCCCAACCAAAACAAGTACAATAGAATAATTCAAACAAACATAGATAAGTTATAATCAAAGCAGTTGAATCCCATGCATGCCCTAACGTCCACTTGTGTCTTATCTTAGCGACCTGAGAAAACATGTAAGAAAATATGTCAACACGAGGTTGGTGAGTCCACAGGTTTCAATATATGTAAATAAGCGTTTATCGGATTTATGTTCATTCAGTACGTATCTATAGGTAGCTAACCTATGTTCATGTTCAGCTCAAGCACTCGCAACCGAAGCTGACTGTTTGTTCATTGCCTCCTGCCAGGTCTATCAACACTGGCGGTGTGAGTAGGCTAACATTTCACCCGTTCGATATCGAATCGAGTTAGCGCGACTAAAGCGGGTGGGATTTGTCAAACGCAGTAGTACTACTAAATATTACCTCGCTAAGATCCATATTAACGGTCCGATATTAGTTGAGGACTTTCTGTGATAGCGTGTTACGCTTAGCATTTAACATTGATATCATACGAATTAAAAATCCAAAATCGTTTAGTCATGTTTTCTCCCTCAAGTTAAAACAGTAAAAGGGGCCGTGAAAACTCACATGCGTTGCGTTGTAGGTTGTATCACACAATGGACAAGTTGGAACCACGAGTGTAAGTCTCAAACGACTTACGAATGCCCTAAAATTATAAACACATAAATTAGGGATAAAAATGGGAATTGTGACAGCGACACGGAATGAGAAACGCCCTAACGAAACGCTCTAATATTCAAGAGTGGACGGAAGTGTCCACGAAGTTAGGAATTACTTAACGCAACGAATGACACACATAATAATAAATATAACCGGGTGTTTTGTCATTCGCAAAAACTGAGAAAATAATAATATATATACGAGTAAATAATACAACCAATTATGTTATTATTTAGTCTCAATTGATATACGATGTTATAAGATGATTATAATAATATAAATATATATTATTTCATAATACGGGTCACGGTTTGAAAATAATATAAACATATTATTTTATACGAATTTACGGTTTTTAAAATAATATAAACATATTATTTCTTTTGTTGATAATAAAAATAATATTTTATTTATAAAAGTGGGAATAATAAAAATATGTTTAATAATTCAAACCCGAGCCTACGGGTTGTTTCCCGGGCTAAAACACATTTATATAATAATATAATATTATAGGGTTTGATTTTTATTAATTAAATATCACCAGAAAAAGTTTAAAAATTATTTGTGGGAGTCCGGTCTCGAACCCGGGTCTCTCCCACACACGCACACTGACCCAACCAGTCCCTCCCGCTAGGGAATCGCAATAGAACCCGGATTAATTTAGTTTTAACACCAAGGTGTTTGGTGTTCTCCCCCCCCCTATCGAATCCGAAACAAGTCCGGCTCTAAATCCTACCAAATCGATCACGATTCGAATCCAAAGTTTAGGGGTTTTGTTATTTGAGTTTTGACGAATCTGTGGTGATGTTTAATTTGAGAAGTATTGAGTTTTAGGTCGTTTAATTCCTCTTTGAAACCGTCGAAACCCTAGTTTTGGATACGAGTCAAATCAATGAATTTGTATATCGAAATCAGTTGAAAACATAGGGTTTTTATTAAACGAATGGTGTCGAATCTGATCATGTGGTTTAATTGGATTTATAAAGCTGTTAAGATCAAAAATCCTAAATCGTTTCAAGAACAAACCCTAATTTCTGGATTTCTAACAGTCCGGTGATAGGGTAGGGTTATCAACGTGTAGTGTGTTGCGATTCTATAGAAGTGATTTAATTTGATTTAAGCAAAGTCTATGGTAGGATTCGATTGAGCAGTTTTGGTATGAACCCTAGGTTACTAATCACGATTAATTCGATAATAGATCGTTGATTTAGCAGAGGGCTTTTAATGATTAGATGATTGCGAAGCTAATGGTATACTTTAATTTGATTTAAATTGAGTCTGCAATGGAGTTCGATCAAACCGATTTTACATGAACCCTAGGATCTGGATTGATCGAATTGGATGTTATTGTTGGGATTTTCTCCAGTGGTGATCAGTTATATTAGTTATCAAAACGGTTGATAAGTAATTTTAGATTAATAATAACTATTTAGTGATTATTAAAACGCAGTGGAACGAAACCGATCCAACACAAAATAAAACCCGACATGATCTGGGTTACGAAACATACGAATACGAAATAAATTAAATCTAACTACCAATGAGATATATACCTCGGTTAATGATTAACCGGTTGAGACACCTAGGTACAACGAACCAATGCTAGATCACGAACCGACAACGCGAGAACGGGCGGTGCCGGTCGACGGCGGCTTGAAGCTGCTGGAATTGCAAAGGCTCCTGCCTTTGCTCCTTAATCACAAGCAGCTTCGGAAATCGGCAAAGAAGTCAATCACTTCTTTGTTTTGCGGCTTGAATTGGTATTGACCGGAAAAGGTAGCCAAGAAGTAAACGCTTCTTGTTTTTTTTTTTTGCTTCTTATTTTTCGGCTAGCTCCTCTCCACTAGAAACTATTATGAGATTATAATTATATAATAATTATAAACCCTAGTAATTGTTTCCGGGCCCAAAGTCCAGTACAAGATGCAAAAGCCTATACCCATTTAATTGTTTTAATGAAAGATTAAAACAATATATAATTATTATTTATAAACATGTATAAATAATAAATCCCGTGTAAAAAAATATATATATAAAATATATCGTCCCGTCTACAGTTCGTAATTACCAGTTAAGCGGGTTAAGTGGATTTAATGTTCGTTGCCCAAGGTGTAACTCTTACGGGTCACAACTCAGTTAGTATCGTTAAATAATCGTGACCGAACATATAATTCCAATAGTCTCCCACTTGGACGGTCTTCGATTAAGTTCCTTAACGCAGTCAGCCAGCGGTGTTCTAGCTACACATGGTTGCCCCTAACAAGGTATGACACTTTAAAGTCATTAACCAAAACATCTTGTTATTGCAAGACAATAGACTTATGGTAATAATCGTCATTTATCCTTTCTGTAAAAGACATCAATTGAATCAATGAGACATCGATTATATTAATTCTCATATAGCGTTCAATCATTATTGTTCTCGTTCAAGATTCATAGTGGTCCAATCAAACACATAGTCAGTTTGGGTAAGGCCTTACACTTCACCAGTTTGAATCACGAGGGCGCCACGATATCTTACTGTTACATATCATGTAAGAGTACAGAATCCCTTATCGACTACATACAACTCCCACTGAACTTCAGATATGTTCCTAACCAATGCCTTTATGACTGACAGTTACGCGACAGCGGTTGACAGTGATTAAAGAACAGCCCTTGGTAAACGAAAGTTCTAGTATGCATCTCAGGTTAGAGGATACTAAATGAGTATACCAATATCAAAACATCTTATGATTAAAATCCATGAAGATGACTTGAAGCGAGTTACATCCAACGTCATCCAAGATGAGGTCTGTGAAATTGGAAGTCAACTACTTGAGTCCAAGTTCAGAATAGTCTTAATTCAGAGTCGTTCCCACGATTCTGATTGTAGGTCCCAAATTCGGTTTGTGACGGATCTCTAGACTCGCGGTACGACACGATGATAACGTGCGGAATCCATGATCAACGTGCTCGTGTAACTCAATCAACAACAGCGATGTAAGTAAACTCTTTGTATTCCACCAATATCAGGTTACAAGAATTCTCTCTCGTCTACTCTGATATCGTCTCACACTTCTCAACAGACTCTGTTCTGTCAATATATAAGCACTGTTCTGCACCAGGCGAACTTATTAAGTTCGCCTCTAACAGACTAAGCGAACTTAATAAGTTCGCCTCTGATAGACTTAAGCGAATTTATTAAGTTCGCCTCTGATAGACTTAAGCGAACTTATTAAGTTCGCCTCTGATAGTCTAGGCGAACTTATTAAGTTCGCCTCTGATAGGCTAGGCGAACTTATTAAGTTCGCCTCTCATAGGCTAGGCGAACTTGTTAAGTTCGCCTCTAGAAGAACTTACACAGAATTTTATCAACAGTTACAAAACATGTCCTAACAGACTCCCGTTTAACTGTTGCTAACAATTCTATAAATTACAAGTCAAAGACACTAAGACTAAGACATAATATCTTCAAGCTCGTTGTCACCAGAATATGCTCCAACAGACTCCCCCTTGACAACAGCTTCAGAAGATTGTCATCCGTCTTCAAATATCATCAAACAAGTTGTAGTCTTCGTCTTGTTAATCTGCACACTCTCTCTTTCTATCTAGAAGAAAACTTGGGAGAAGGACCCCTTGTTAACATCTGTCTGCAATATTCAGTTTTTGCAAAGGAGAACAACCAAGAATAACCAACAATTAAGATTTCCATGGAAGCTTGAAAAATAAAATATTTTTGGTTTTTCAAACATAAGAAACACAAAATCTTTTTGGTTTTTCTCTATATAAACTGAAATGTAAACTACAAAATCACATCTTTTTGGTCGAACATCACGAGTAAAAAGATCATATCAGTATATATGATATATCAATCACACATCTTGGATATAAAATCCATATAATAACAAATGGTATCCTATGTCATTCTTTCAAGCCTTGACCAATAAACCCAATATCTTTCAAGATTATCACACTCTATCTTTTCAAGATTTTCATATTGCATGTTATGATACGCGATAAACATTCAAAGAAAATAGGATCAGGCAATGACACACAAATTCAAATTGTCAATATTATAAGATTTGAAACTAAAGCATCCCATTCCCACTTTCTTGTGATTTAAGGTACCATTTAAGTATGAAATACAACGTGTACCCCACTAGTATGCCAACAGAAAGTAAATGCACTATCTTCAAGACATATGAGATTTTACTAAAGATTATCCTAATTTCCAGAATGAGGAGACATCACTTAGCACACGAATAGCAGAATCCAAATTGGATTGTATAGGAATCAATGAGATTCAGAATTGAATGATTCCATGTTTTGGCTTATATATGTGGAATCATAAGATTCAGGTACGTGGATCCAACTGTTATCTAGATTATGAATTCAATGGAATTAGTAAAGATGATTTATCAATATGATCCAAGGGCTAGTATATGTTTGACAGATGTTGTCAAGTACATATCTTGATTATACTTCAAATTGCATGCTTTTCGGGACATGGGCACCGAAGCAAATCGAATGAATAGTGCTAAGGACATAACCCGAAACTGATCTCATAGGAAAATCCTTATTAAAAGCTAATATTCTTTATCTGATAGTGATCTTTTGACGCACACACCCAGGCATAAAATGGGTTTAAATCAAAGTTGTAACATATGTAATTATGTTTTCACACTACTAATGGTTCAATGACGCTTTTAGTCTACTGACAATTCAAATTATATGCATACACAACCCTATCATTTCCTATTTGTGCAGTCTCTGAAGTTTAGATCAAAACAAATAATTCAGATATATTAACATAAAGCACCAACCAGTCAATCTAAGTTCATGTGTGAAAGAACATCTACTGATGTACTATCATCTCTTCTTTAACTTCAAGTAATGTCGATTTTATCTTTTTCAATTTGTTTGGCTTTTTCAAAATAAACCTTCCATGAAAACATTTTAAGAAAAACATTTAACTTGGTTACTCAGGATTAAGCATGTCAATCAATTAAAAACTCAAACCGATGTAATCCTGTAATTGAGTGTGTTTGCCTTATGTCACCAACACAGTCCTGTATACTCCCCCTGTCCTGTAGACTCCCCCTCAACTAGTCAAATGTTTGCATCAACGACTTTATGCTCACCATCGTCATCCTAAGTTTCAGGTTATCATTTGGACTTTGTAAAACTGTTTCCAAAACATTGTGCGTGACATATTCTCCCCGTTGAGCTTCAAGTCGTTGAATCAAATAGATTCTCAGTTATCAACAACTCTTTACTCATGCAGATGTCATTCCCTGTCATGTGCTTAGAACCACCACTATCAACAACCAAAATGGTATTAATAGTCCCTCTTGGTAAATCCTGCACATCTAACAAGAAACATTAATTTGAAATAGGGACCCAAGCCATGGTAGTCATGGGTCTTCCATCTGTATCAAAATAATAAACCTCACTCCATTCACAATCAAATCTTTCATCGATTTTAGGAGATTGGTCTGACGAGTCAGAAACAGAAACTTTAGATTTCCAAACATACTTCATTTCATTAAGTTCTTTTATCTTAAAATGTGAAGTGTTTGAACAATCATGTTCGTTTGAAAAATGTTTAGATTGTGAAAACTCTTGTTGTTCTAAAAGTTTTCTCAATCTTCTGTTTCTCCTCCGTCTTTGAGGTCTAGAAAGCCTAACCTCAGATTTTGAATTACCCTTTGGTGTAGCATGAGGTTTAACCACATTTGGGTTAACATAAGGCTTACCAGCAGTTCTTACCTTTTCTGGAGTAACATGTCGGTTACCTTTGGCGTTGTGAGGACAAGCAATCCTAATGTGACCCACAAGACCACAGTAAAAGCAAGATCTCTTCTCACGATAATCTCTCATATAAGGAATCTTCACACGATAAGATGCACTTGAAGAAGATTCTCCTACATGAACTTCTTTTTGCTTTATTTTCTCTGGAACTCCAGATTTTGCAACAGGTTTTGATTCAGGCTTCATATTCTCAGGAAATACTTGCTTCTTCCCTTTATTTTTGTAAGGACATGTCACCACAATGTCTCCCATCTCATTACAATGAAAACATGTACACCTGTCTTTATAATATCTGACATATGGAACTCTCCTTGAGGTTGAAGTACTTCCAAATGTAGAATTTCCAGATGAATTAGAATCAACCTTTGAGTCTTCTTTCTTAACAACTTTCGGTATCCCCACTACCTTAGCTTCATCAAAATATTCATCATCACTCTCATCAGAATACACCATATCTTCACCTGTGACTGGATTCACCTTCAACACAGTCTTAGGATCTAAATCCTCATCATTTATAATCTCAGGTGCAACAGAATAATTTCCATTGAATGGTGGAGGAACAAAGCCAATACCACTAGTTCCCTTCCCCTCTTCAGTATTTTCATGATAATATCCTAATAAGAATGATGAATTTGCAAAGCTTTCTAACTTTCTATGCAATCTAATCACCTCTGCTTTAGATTCAGCTAGTTCCTTATCTTTCTCAGCAAGATCATTATTTCTTTTCTCAATTTCTGCAAAGGACATATCCAGGTGATATGCCTGCTCTTTGATCTTCAAAGTCAGAGAACTTATATCTCTCTTCAGTGATTCTATCCTCTCAATACACACATTCTCATTATCTTTTAATTTCTGATTTACCGTGTGCATGGATTTCATATCACAAATGAGGTTTACATTGTCATCCATAATCCTCATCATTTTATCCTTAACTGAAATACAGTTAGAACAAAACATCTCAGAGTTAGAAAATACCTCAGGTTTTACTTCTGAAGAAGATGCACCAGGAGCCATGAAAACGTCATCATCAGCTTCACCCTTTTGATCAACAATGACAGGCTCTGCATCATTTTCTAATTCACTCATATCATCTTCAACTGTCTGAAAACTTTCTTCACTCATCACATCAGTCTCAGTAGATTGAGTACTTTCACCAGAACGAATACTCTCACTATCAGTTAAATCTACAGAAGAATCACTTTGAGAATAACTCGGCTTCTCCAATACTTCTTTGATCAAGACCACAAACGCTTGAGAAGTTGCTTCACCCTTTTTCTTCAATGTTTCCCATAGATCTCTTGAAGTTGGACACTTCCCGAGACTATGAATGATTTCTTTTGGTAAAGACAACGTTAAAGTTTCACGCGTTTTCATCTCTCGATCAAACTTCTGCTTTTCTAGTTTACTAAGAGCTGTCACTGGTTTAGGAACATCATAATATCCCATATAGTCATAAGTAGGATGCACATATCCTTCAAATATAGATGTCCAAAAGTTTTCATCAGTTTCTGATACGAACTGTTCGAACCGGACTTTCCAGCTACGAAAATCTGATATGTACAAAAGTCTCGGTGGCATAGTTTCAATACCATTATCATCACATGAAATTGACATTTTGAAATTTTTGCGAAAATATCCGGAAAAATTTTCCCGCCAAAATACTCAAATTTTTTTGAACAAGAAGAATTTTCCCAAATTCAAAATTTCAAAAATGATTCAAAACGAGCATGTAAACTTTCCCTAAAAAATTTGAACAAGAAGAATTTTCCCGCCAAAAATTCAAAATTTTTTTTTATTTTTTTTTTTAAGAACACTAAGTTCGCCTGATACTGTACAAGCGAACTTGACCCTAGCGAATTTGACCCAAGCGAACTTGTTATGTTCGCCTGATTAAGTTCGCCTACTGATTAACTTCGCTTAAACTGTGAGAAGCGAACTTAATAAGTTCGCTTGCTAAGTTCGCCTGCACAAGAACTCAGCAAGTTCGCCTAAAACAGCTGAAACAAACTCAGAAACCCAAACACGAACAAACTCGGCTGAAAATCATGATTTCTGATCAAAATGATGGAATTAAACAATTCTGAACCGTATGATTGTGTAGAAACTGATTAGGAACAATCCTATTGGATCAATTTCTTCAAACCAATCCAAAATCAATCCAAATTGATCAAAAATTTTCCATTTTTATCAAGAACACGAAAAAGATGAAAAATCCTTCAAATTCTCTGAATTTTGATGTTGATTGGACATGAAAACACCACGAATCTTCTGCTAATCAAGAGCAATAGCTCTGATACCACTTGTAGGTCCCAAATTCGGTGCGTGACGGATCTATAGACTCGCCGTACGACACGGTGATAACGTGCGGAATCCATGATCAACGTGCTCGTGTAACTCAATCAACAACAGCGGTGTAAATAAACTCTTTGTATTCCACCAATATCAGGTTACAAGAATTCTCTCTCGTCTACTCTGATATCGTCTCACACTTCTCAACAGACTATGTTCTGTCAATATATAAGCACTGTTCTGCACCAGGCGAACTTATTTAGTTCGCCTCTAACAGACTAAGCGAACTTAATAAGTTCGCCTCTGATAGACTTAAGCTAACTTATTAAGTTCGCCTCTGATAGGCTAGGCGAACTTATTAAGTTCGCCTCTGATAGGCTAGGCAAACTTGTTATGTTCGCCTCTAGCAGAACTTACACAGAATTTTATCAACAGTTACAAAACATGTCCTAACAGACTCCCCTTTAACTGTTGCTAACAATTCTATCAATTACAAGTCAAAGACACTAAGACTAAGACATAATATCTTCAAGCTCGTTGTCACCAGAATATGCTCCAACAGATTGTAGGTCCAGGTAACTCAACTACTGATTGAACTCGTAATATGACGTTGCTATAACACGAAGTGCGGAATCCTTCATGTTAACATTTGTATACTAACCGAAAATTGAAACAACACGCGTAAATAAACTTCTCAATTATATTCCAATTCACAATGGATTACAGACTCAATCAGACAATTATATCTCTCGGTTCTCTCTGATCAGTCCTCTGTCTAATGACTTTGTAAACCTATATATAGAAAACTAACCTACTGTAAGCGAACTTATTAAGTTCGCCTCTAACAGATTAAGCGAACTTAACAAGTTCACCTCGGTTAGATCTAAGCGAACTTATTAAGTTCGCCTCTGATAGACCAGGTGAACTTAACAAGTTCGCCTCTAGGTTCACTTGTAAAAACACTTAGTAACTTTAGAAGTTTACATAACAAAAACATAATGACATAAAATCTAACTATTACAAGCTTTTGTCATTACAAATCTATGTCCTAACAGACTCCCCCTTGACAATAGATTGATCTTCTGTCTTCAGTCTTTATCTTGAACTCTTCCAGTTATCCGGTAGTCTGCTGCCAGCATGCACTCCATATCTTCTGCATATCTCCAAAACTCTTTTGTACTGTAGACCTTATTCTCTCCATTCATCAGTGTACATGATCTCATTCTTTCTCAGTGTCCTCTGATCTTTCTTTGAAAAATTAATAAGATTCATTGCGTCATAGAAACACACAATGACCTTATTATCTTTATCTTCAATCCTTGCTTCACCGGTATTAACATCAACATACCACCATTTCATATTCCCAAGAAAGTCTTGAGAAATATTCTTTAATGGTATCTTGAGAATAGCACGCACTGGTTTATACTTGTATCTCCAGGTTACTTTCCCAGTCTTTGGATCTGTGTTCTTCACTCTCTTTCCCTTCTGTGGTTTCAGCTGTTCATACTTACCCGAACTACCTTCTTTCTTTATCAGGTTTGCTATCACATCAGCCAAACCATTCTTCGATCTATTTATGAGTGGCTTTGAAGCTAGACCATTTATTTCACACCTCGGCAAGGTATTGAAATATTTGATCCTCGGCTTTAAGTATTGAACACCGTCAGATCGTTTGATTGCAGATAATTTTGATTCACCATCATAGAACCAACTTATGATCCTTCCTACACACTGCTCTTTATTCACATATTTCTCTTTCTGAGCAGGTTGTGCTGGAGACTTGGGTAGCACCTTCATCCAACTGTTTACAACTTCTCTCCACTGTTCTCGTGTCATCCCTGTATCTCTGTACATCACAGGTTCTTCATTAATCTTCGGAGACTCAGTGTGAGTAGTTTCAGTTTCAGCACCTTTATTGGATTAACTTATCTCATCATCAGTATCCATCTTTGAATCAGCTGTATCATCAGGCAGTGTGACGTCTTCAACAGAGTCCATAGAATCTGTTACTCCTTCATAAGTGAATTCAGGAATAACATCATCCTGGATGAAGTTATACGGCACCTTAAGACCATCACATCCTTCATAGGTGACACTATCTTTATCTTTCTCTATTTCAATCTCTACTATTTATCCTTCTTCTATCTCATTATCCGACATATCATCTTCCATGTCATTGAATAAATCATCAATATCATCAAGACAAGCAATCTTTTCAGCTTCCTCTTCTTCTGAATCTTGAAAGAACTCCAATAACAGAATCTCTTCTTCATTAGTACCAGAAGTATCTTTGTTTCCTTCAAGTGATTGTGATGTCGACTCCCCCTGAACTCTAGATATAGGATTAGCGTCAGTGTATTGACGATCACCCTCAATATTTCCAGCAGGATCATTGTCTTCATCATCACGTCTTTGAATTGACTCTGTGTGACAAGTATCAGGTATCCTCAACTCCCTCTGAGCGTCAAGACGCTGAACGGGTTTTGGAAACTAATGCTTGCATATCAGCAATTTGTTGAGCTTGAGTCTGAATCACCAGCTGCCGTTGTGAATCAGTAGACACAAGAGTGTTTACCTGCATTTGTAGAGAAAGCACTTGAGATTCAAGGAAAGTAATCCTGTCAGAATCAGAAGGCTTTGACGGACCAGCTGTTGATTGTGGAATAGAAGGACTTGAAGTAGTAGGAATGACTGGAGGAACATGAGTTTGAACTGGAGATGGATCCTTAGATATTGGAGGAGTAATTATCAAAGAAGCAACAAAATTACCATCCTCGACTCCTTGAGAAGATTTTGCAGCAGCAATCGACGCAGACATTAACTTTTGACGTGTAGGATCTGGATTAAAGTCACTATCAGTGTCAGAACTTTCATCGACCAAAGATCTTTTACCAAGTACTGATCCGGAAGGAGGATCCCGAACAGACTTTCGTCTTGGTCATCTGGCTTGAGATTTAATGTGTTTTCCAGCATTAGCCAATGGAATAGCAGCCAACCGTTCATAATGACCTGAGGAAAAATCCCTAGATTCATCAGAATCAGTGCTGTCATCATCAGATGATATCATATCACTTGAGTTGGAACTAGAATAATCTTCTGTCACTACATTCCCTTCTGTTTCATGAATGGGCGAGTTCACAGCATCATCAACGAAATCATCCATATTCATTCCTAGATTGTGATCAAGGTCATGAACGACCTCTTCTTGAACTGGTTCCTGAATAGGTATATCAACTGTAGCTTGTGGAATAGGAACTTGTTCAGGAATAGGAATTTGTGGTTGTACAGGAACTTGTATTTGTGGAACTGGTATCTGTTGTTGTTGAACTTCTTGTTGTTGTTGTTGCTGTGGTTGTTGAACATTTAAGCCTTGAGCTTGAGAAATTTCATCAGGATGAAACCAGTTGTCATTAGGTGGTGCAACATAATCAGGATTGATTAAGTGCCCAAACAATGGAGTATTGATTGGAATTAATGCAGCATTCTGCTGTTTTACCTTCGTACAGTCGGTAAAGATACATTTTGACATTGGAGTCAACGTTAATCTTATTGGAGGTTGTGGAAGATCAGGAATAAGATGATTGAGTATCATTTGAATAAACCGAGGATACATCAAGAAACCTTGACCTTCAGCTAGATTAATCTGCATAACCATCTCCCGATAGAAATAAAGTGGAAAATTGAATCTTTTATTCAATGTTAAGGCCACCATAGCTATTTGAAAAGCCATCTTCAATCCATCAATACCAGCTTTGCGAGGAGAGATGCATTGAATAACCACATGCATGAAATACCTCCATTTACCAACTAATCCACCTTTCCAAGCTTGGGTATCATTCTGTCGTCCACGATAACCCATTCGCTGAAAACAACCCATAATAAGAGTGCTAGGATAAGATATTGGATCTTCAGTATTTCCACCCAAATCAAGAGCAGCACGAATCGTTACTAACCCCTAGGCGAACTTAAAAAGTTCGCTTAGTAGTGCAAGAGGCGAACTTAAGTTCGCTTCGAACAAGTTTGCTTGGAACAAGTTCGCCTGAACTGTGACGTTTCAAATTCAAACTCAGATAATCAAATGTCATCGAATCAAGATAAAATCATGGAATAAACGTTGAATAACAGTCGAATAACCCTTTATAACCAAATCGTATGATCAATTTTACAAGTCTAGTCAAAATTAGGTCAAAATCTACCGTTGAAAGCTTCGACGTAAAACCGAGAATAAAATCATCAAATACACACAATCTACCAGATGAAATTCAACGAAAGTACCTTAGTTGAATTTGCAATTCAATTTGGATTAAGATTCAACCAGTAAACAACTCCAACAACAACGTTTTAAAAAGTTTGAAAAATTTGGTCAAGTTCGCCTAAACCGGAGGAAGACGATGAACTGATAAGTTCGCGTGATTAAACCCTTATTCAGATTAAGTTCGGTTGATTAGGCGAACTTGTTAAGTTCGCTTAACAAGCCTTCGGCGAACAAGATAAGTTCGCTTCACCCTTAAGTTCGCTTCACCCCAGACAGCAGATTAAGTTCGCTTCATTGTTTTAAGCGAACTTATTAAGTTCGCTTCACTGTACACAGGCGAACTTAATTGCTTTTCAACCTTTTTGCCTTGAACAAAAATTTTACCAACTTCATCCTGTCAAATCTTGAACTTCCGTCAGCAACACATATTCGATCCAATCCCGAACAATTTTAATAAAAGTTTAGAATTTTCATGGAAACTAAAAAATAAAATCTTTTTGAATTTTATCTATACAAACAGAATCACATATTTTTTACTTTTATCTGAATAAACCGAAATCACATATTTTTGGTTTTTTATCTGTACAAACTAAAATCACATATTTTTGGTTTTTATCCGTACAAACTAAAATCACATATTTTTGACTTTAACATCATGAGCAAGAAGATGATATCAGTATTCAATTAATTCATCACACATATTATCAATAACAAAGGGTAATCTATAGTATGAGACCATTCAACTCAATTTTGTGCATTTTGCATCGTTTTCATTTTGACACTCCTTCAATTTGAATAATATTTGAAATGATACGCGATAAATTTTAAAGTAAATAAGATCAGGTTATAAAATGCTCTTTTATTTATACCGAATTTGAAATATAAAGCCTGAATTCTTATATTTGTCAATGTTATATTATTTGAAACTATAAGCGTTTATTCTCCAAATTCATGTGATTTAGTACCATTTAGATGATACACATCGTGTACCCCACATATATGCCAAATAGAAAATAAATGCACTATCTTCAAGACATATATAAGATTTTACTAAAGATTATCCGAATATTCAGAATGAGGAGACATCACTTAGCACATGAATAGCAGAATCCAAATTGGATTGTATAGGAATCAATGAGATTCAGAATCGAATGATTCAATGTTTTGGCTTATATTTGTGGAATCATAGGATTCAGGTACGTGAATCCAACTGTTATCTGGATTATGAATTCAATGTAATCAGTAAAGATGATTTATCAATATGATCCAAGGGCTAGTAAATGTTTAACAGATGTTGTCAAGAACATATCTTGATTATACTTCAAATTGCATGCTTTTCGGGACATGGGCACTGAAGCAAATCGAATGAATAGTGCTAAGAACATAACCCGAAACTGATCTCATAAGAAAATCTTTATTAAAAGCTAATATTCTTTATCTGATAATGATCTTTTACACACACACCTAGGCATATAATGGATTTAAATCACATATGTAATCATATTATATTTAATTTTCACACTACTATTAGTTTCAAAACGCTTTTAGCCTATTGACAATTCAAGTTTCAAATTTTATACACAAATTTTAAAACAAATTATCAAGAATAGAGCATTCACAACACTATCATTTCTTATTTATGCAGACTTCGAAATTTAGATCAAATCAACTTATCTTAATCAATCATATATCAGGGTCTACTAAGGTTGTGTGAAATGAACTAATCACTGATGTACTATCATTTCTTCTCTAACCTCAAATGACGCCAAATTTTATAATTTTCAATTTGTTTTGACTTTTTATAAATTAAGCTTTTTGACTGAAAATGTAAATGCAGAAATGTAATAAAACAATAAAAGAACTTAAAAAATTTTCCATGAAATTCTGATTTTGAAAAACTTTTATTCGGGATTGATCATACCAATCATTTTAATTAGGAATTCAAACCTGGTACGATCAAATGCTTTGGTAAACAAATCAGCAAAATTATCTTCAGTGTGTACCTTGACCAACTCAATCAACCTTTTCTCTGCACAATCACGTATAAAATGATATCGAATTTCGATGTGCTTAGTTTTACTATGTTTAACAAGATTATTCGTTATGGACATAGTAGCATTGTTATCAATAAGCATGGGGGTTCCTATGAAATTCAAACCGTAATCTCTCAATTGCTGTTGTATTAACAGGATCTGTGAACAACAACTTGCAGCAGCGATGTATTCTGCTTCGCATGTTGAAATCGAGACTGTGGTTTGCTTTTTGCATTGCCAGGATACAAGTCGATTACCTAAGAACTGGCAACCACCTATTGTAGATTTCCTGTCCAGACAACAACCACCACCAAAATCAGAATCAGTATAAGCCTTGAAATCGAAGTTAGAACCATGAGGATACCATAGCCCTAAACGTTGTTTTCCTTTTAAATATCGAAATATTCTTTTCACAGGAATTAAGTGAGATTCTTTTGGCTTTGCCTGAAATCTGGAACAGATACACACGGCGAACATTATATCCGGCCTTGAAGCGGTTAAGTACATGAGGGATCCAATCATAGCTCTATAAAGTCGACAATCCACATCTTTTCCTTCCGGGTCAGAATTCAACTTATGATTGACCGGAATTGGAGTATCGTATGGGGTACAGTCCTCCATCTTGAACCGGCTCAAGATGTCTTTGACATACTTGGACTGATGAATAAAGAAACCATCTTCCTTTTGATTTACTTGTAAACCTAAGAAAAACGATAACTCTCCCATAGCAGACATTTGAAATTTCGACTTCATTACACCCTCAAAGTCTTTGCATAACCCTTCATTTTTCGAGCAAAAAATAATATCATCCACATAAATCTGTACCAGTAGGTAATCTCCCCCTGGTTTCTTTATGAATAAGGTCTAGTCTATCTTTCCATGAACAATGTCATTCGCCAAAAGATGTGTGGATAATGTTTCATACCACGCACGAGGAGCCTGATGAAGACCATAGAGAGCCTTATCATGCTTGAAAACCATATTCGGATTCAGTGGATCTTCAAACCCCGGCGGCTGACACACATAGACTTCCTCCTTGACCTTTCCATATAAAAATGCACTCTTGGCGTCTAATTGAAACACCTTAAAACCTTTAAAAGAAGCAAAAGCTAGAAACAGCCTTATAGCTTCAACCTGCGAAATAAAGCATGAATGTGAGCAATCATCAAGAACACCAGAATCTTTAATGCAAGTATACAAACAAGTATTGTCAACAAGAGAACATGTTTTCACTCCATCTTGTAAATTTCCAATTATATTTGTCACCGGATGATCTTTGAGTTCCTTGATGGATGCTACCTCAGGAACCGGCAACACGTCAACTTGAGTAGATTCAGATTGATAAGAATAATCTTGAGTAATTGGAATTTCCGAGTCTAAATTTGAAGGAATCTCCCCCTGAACCTGGGTCGAAGGTAATGAATCATCACCCAACAACGGATTAGCAGAAGAATCTAGAAAAATAGCATTATCCTCCTCACTCTCTGAATCTTGTGGACCGGAACAAGAAGCAACATTTGGATCAGGAGCAGAAGTAGATGGAATCGATGAATTTGGAACTGCATTTGGTAGAAATCCATTGTGCTGTGTATCCTGACAAGAATCATAAAGAACATCAGCATCTTCCTCAGAAATGTCAGAAGGTAAATGAAAAGACTTGAATAAGTTTTCATAATCAAATGCCCAATCCGAACCAATCGCCATTTGTGGTAAAGACCGATTTGAACAGTCAATATGGAACCATTCTTCAACTTGGCGTGTCTCTTTGTTATAAACCCTCTTGGTTGTAGAATTAGCCACATACCCCAGAAAAATCCCTTCAATAGCCTTTGCACTGAATTTTGTTGGGACATCTCGAACCTTCAGTAGGGTACACGGATTACCAAAAGGTAGTAAGTATTCCAGATTCGGCTTTCGATTATTTAGCAATTCATAGCAAGTCTTGTTATATCGCTTGACGGTCAAGACCCTGTTCAAAACATGACACGTAGTATTCACAGCTTCAGCCCAAAAGGTGACTGGAAGTTTAGAATCTGCAAGCACCGTGCGAGTTGTTTCGACCAACGTCATGTTCTTTCGTTCAACGACACCGTTTTGTTGAGGAACATATGGCGCACTGAATTCATGATGAATTCCTTTTTGTAGACAAAATAAGCCCATTTTGCTATTCTTAAATTCGCTGCCATTGTCACTCCTGATTCTTCTGACTTTCAGATTGAATAAATTCTCCAAACCCAGGATTAAGTATTGTACCAACTCAGTGGTTTCAGCTTTAGAGGAAAGAAACTTAACCCATGAAAATCTGGAGTAATCATCAGTTACTACCAAGCAGTACGATTTTCCACTAATGCTCCTAATACTGATAGGACCGAACAAATCCATATGCAGCAACTCCAAAGGAGTTACGATAGAATTTCGTCGATTTTGATTTGTGAGATTTCTTTCTTTGCTTCCCCTTCTTGCACGGAATACAATCATCAGGAACTGAGAATTTCATTTTCGGAATACCAAGCACAAGATCATTCCTAACAATGTAGTTCATCTTCATGTAGTTAATGTGTGCTAGCTTCCTGTGCCACAATATTGAATCAGATTCCGACGCCTTGGAGAGTAAACATGTTGGAATTGAATCCGTTGTAGTGGCGACACTCATGTCAAGGAAATACGTGTCATTTCTCCTCGGAGCCTTCATGAGAATCCATTCATCAGGAATCAAAAAACCCGGTTTCAGAATATAGCATTCATGATCGTTGAAATGGAATGAAAACTTCTTGTCACAGACTTGTGTTACAGTTAAAAGATTGTGTTCCAGCTGCTCAACATAATTCACCTTTTCAAATTTGACTTTGTCATTCTTTAACGTTCCCTGGCCAGTTATGTACCCGCCTTTATTACCCGCAAAAGCGACATAACCTCCATCAATTTGTTTTACATCCTCAAGCAATCTAACATTCCCTGTCATATGTCGAGAGCAACCACTATCCACATACCATGTATTGTTGATAGTCCTCCTTGGTTGTCCCTACATAAACAACGAGAATCAGTTAGAAAGTGTAACCCAAGCCATCGTGGTCTTGGGTCGTCCGGATTGATCAAAATAAACAACTTCTTGTAATTTACAATCAATTTTATCATTCACTTTTGGAACAGAAGTTTGACAATCAGACCTTTTCAAAGAAGAACCATTTTTATTATTTTGAAAAACATTGTTTGATATATTATTGTCAGATTCAGATGTTTCCAAAATTTTCTTTAATTTTCTGTTTCTTCTTCTTCTTTGAGGTCTAGACAATTTAACCTCCTAAAAAGAATCTTTTGAAATCCCAACTTTTGGAATCTCAAATTTTTAGCATTCAATGTATTCTGTTGTTTATATCCAGGGGATTTAACAAAAGATCGACCAGGCCTATTTTTCCCCAAACTAGAAGACGACTTTCCCTCATCTTTTCTTTTCAGAATCTTCACCACTTTCGGTTGTGAAGGAACAGTCTTCATTTTTCCCTGGTTCTTGTATGGACAATTAATCAAAATATGACCAGCCTCATTGCAATGAAAACACACTCTTCTTTCTTGATAACTTCTGAAATAAGATGTTTTCTTTGAATTTGAAGAACCATCAGAAGAATAAGCGTCGGAGGAATGCCCAGAACAATTTGTTGGGTTCTTTAGAACATAAGTCTGTTTTGGCACCTTTGAAGAATTTACTTTTTGATAACCAGCTGCAACAAACCCACTTGACTGTAACATTGGAGAAAGTTTAGTTGGAACCACTTTCACCTCTTCAGGTTCAGTCAAAATGCATCTATCCCGAGTAACATTCTTCACAACCTTTGGTTCATCAATTTTCACTTCTTTCGGAATGCCTTCAACCTTTGAATCATCAAACACCTCATCCTCTGTATCAGAATCATACACCATGTCTTCAACTGTCACTGGATTCACTTTTAATACTGTCTTGGGATCAATTTCCTCTTCATGAATGATTTCAGGCGCAACCACATAATTTGCATTGAACGGTGGAGGAACAAACCCAATACCAGCAACCCTTTTTGTGGGATCAGCATTAGCATTGAAATAATCCAAAACTACAGATGAATTCTCAAACTGTTCCAGTTTTCTATGTAATTTTATCACCTCAGATTCTTTTTCAGAAATCTCCTTGTTCTTTTGGGCAACAACTTCATTTCGTTTTTCGAATTCAGCATAAGCCATATCTAGGTGATAACCCTGCTCTTTGTATTTTAACCCAAGAGAATTTAAGTCTCTTTTCAAATACTCAATTCTATCAATGCACAGCTTATCATTATCTTTCAGTTTCTGATTAACTGAATGCATTGATTTCATGTCACAAATCAAGTTTGTGTCATCATCCATGACTTTTTGCAGTTTATCTTTAACAGAAATGCAATTAGGACAGTATATATGACAAACAGAGTCTTTTACCTTAGACGGATCAGACATGTCTGCCATGAATACTTTGGCAATTGGAATATTCTCTGAATCATTACCAACTGAAGCATTTTCTGTAACAACAATTTCTTCCTCAGCAACCCCTGACACAGCATCATAATCAATATTTTGCCCTTGTTCTTCCTCATCATCAACGCTTGGAACACTATCACCATCACACGAATCATCACTAGAACTTTCATCATCAGTAGACTCCTCTGGTTTTTTAGAATGAATTTCTGCAACAAAAGCCTGACTCACAGCACCAACTAAATCTTCCAGATGAATGCCCCAATCATAGTGTTCGTCATTTTGAGCAACCAGAGCTGATGATGTAGATGCATGATTTGTATTACCAGAAGGACCATGATTTTGATTACCAGATGAACCATGTGACTGATTCCTATTATGCTAAAAATTAGACTGCTTCTTTTGAGAATCAAATTCTACCTTTGGCTTCACACACTCCTTAGCAAAATGACCATACTCTTGGCAGTTGTAACACCTAACTTTGCTCTTATCAAAACCCATACGCGATCGACTATTTGAACCAATATATTTTCTGCCAGTTCTCTTCAAGAAATCTTTAGCTTGTCGCATTAACATGGCCATATTCCATTGGATATTCATTTCTTCCAGATCAACTGGGTCAATCTGTCTGAAATCTTCTTCTATAACCTCAGGATCATGTATTTTACCTCCAATGAAATTTTCATATGATGCCATGAATGAAGAAAACATAGCAAGATAATCATCAGCAACTTTCTGATTCACATGAGATCCAGATGATGTTGAAGCAGTAGTAGCAGAAAATCCAGAATGGCTTGAATGACCAGAATAAATTGGAACTCCAGAACACTGATCATTTGAAGACTCTTGAGCATCACCAGAAAAGATTGCCACTCCAGTACCAGATTTACCAGCAGATTTGGCAAAATACATTGAGGGATCCTGGATATGCTCCATATTAGTTTCTTTCTTTTTCATATTCATGTCATGTGACTGAATCTTCCCGAGGACTTCTTCAAGAGACATGGTTTTGTACTTAACATTTTCTTTGATCAAAACCGTATACACATCAAACTTTGATGGTAAAGCCTCCAAGAATTTATCATTGATTTCCTCAGTCTCATATACCACAGATGCACTAGCCAGTTCACTAAGAAGATGATAGAATCTTGTAGCAAGATCATCCAAAGATTCATTTTGAAAATGTTTAAAGACTACGAATTGCTTCTTTAATAACTCCTTTCTACTCTTCTTCACATCCAAACTCCCTTAACACCTTTTCTGTAATGCTTCCCACAGTTGTTGAGAAGACTTGAACTGTTTAAAACTGTGATAAATTTCCTTTGGTAGAGGCATCGAAATGCTAGCCATTGCTTTCTTTTCTCGATCAAATAACAATTTCTCTTCAGTAGTTAATGCTGACACTGGTTTCGGAACATCATCCTTTCCCATCCATGAATAAGTAGGATGCGTATATCCTTCCAAAATCGGAATCCACAAACTAGTATCGGTAAAAGATACAAACTGGTCAAACCGATCTTTCCAATTTGAATAATCAGCTAGATTCAACAACTTCGGAGGTTTTGAGATGTACCGATCTCATTGTCATAATTGAACATGTTTGTGACTTGAACCATATTTGCCATGTTTTTTTTTAAAAACAATTTCTGAAAAATTTCCAAGTATTGAGCAGTCTTACCCTTAGGCGAACTTAATAAGTTCGCTTTAGTGAGTACTAAGCGAACTTGAGATCAAGCGATCAAGACAAGTTCGCTTAAGGAGGAAATCCGGTAAGTTCGCTTACTAATTAAGTTCGCTTAAAATGTGAGAAGCGAACTTACTAAGTTCGCTTGCACAGGAACTAGCAAGTTCACTTAAACTGCTGTAACAGACTCAGAGGAATCTTTACCCAAACACGAACCAAGAACTTCAAAAATCATGATTTCTCAGCGAATTGATGGAATTTAAGGAAATTGAACCGTGGGATTATGAATTTTATCAAATAGAACACTTCTGTCGGACTAATTTCTTCAAAATCACTTCCAAAAACACGAATTCAGCAGAGAAACGATCTTCAAGAACTTGAAAAACTCCATTGATGCAGAAATTTCAAAAATGTTGAATTTCTTGTCGAATTGTATACAAAACCGTCACTAATCACCAAGAATCGTACTTAATTCACGAGCATAAGCTCTGATACCACTTGTAGGTCCAGGTAACTCAACTACTGATCAAACTCGTAATATGACATTGCTATAACACGAAGTGCGGAATCCTTCATGTTAACATTTGTATACTAACCGACAATTGAAACAACACGCGTAAATAAACTTCTCAATTATATTCCAATTCACAATGGTTTACAGACTCAATCAGACAATTATATCTCTCGGTTCTCTCTGATCAGTCCTCTGTCTAATGACTCTGTAAACCTATATATAGAAAACTAACCTGCTGTAAGCGAACTTATTAAGTTCGCCTCTAACAGATTAAGCGAACTTAACAAGTTCGCCTCGGTTAGACCTAAGCGAACTTATTTTGTTCGCCTCTGATAGACCAGGTGAACTTAACAAGTTCGCCTCTAGGTTCACTTGTAAAAACACTTAGTAACTTTAGACATTTACATAACAAAAACATAAAGACATAAAATCTAACTATTACAAGCTTTTGTCAATACAAATCTATGTCCTAACAGAAATTCAACACTTTGTCATAAAATCTGATAGACTTAAGCGAACTTATTAAGTTCGCCTCTGATAGGCTAGGCGAACTTATTAAGTTCGCCTCTGATAGGCTAGGCGAACTTATTAAGTTTGCCTCTGATAGGCTAGGCGAACTTGTTAAGTTCGCCTCTAGCAGAACTTACACAGAATTTTATCAACAGTTACAAAACATGTCCTAACACTGATCGACTACGGATAATTAAGAATACAAGATTCATGGATTAAACGTATTAAAATCAAACACAGTTATAAGATTCAAAGTTGCATTTAACTAGTAAATCAAACTGAATTCAAAAAGTATAACTGTTTAATGTTTGTACATCCAAATACTAAATCAAAACATTTTGCTAGCAAAACTAAGTCCGATAGCATTTTTGTGCTGATCATGCTTCTCCTGAGTCATCGGCTTAGTGAACGGGTCCGCTAGGTTTTGATCTGTGTCTACTTTGCTTATCACGATGTCACCACGTTCCACAATTTCCCGTATATAGTGGAACTTTCTGAGAATGTGCTTGGCTTTGTGATGAGATCTAGGCTCTTTGGCTTGAGCAATAGCGCATGTGTTAACACAAAATATCTCGATTGGTTTCCGAATACTTGGGACCACATCGAGGTCGGTTATGAATTTCTTCATCCAAGCAGCTTCCTTTGCAGCATCTGATGCAGCTATATACTCAGATTCGGTGGTTGAATCCGCCACCACACTCTGCTTGGAGCTCTTCCAGGTGATAGCTCCTCCGTTTAGAGTGAATACGAATCCTGATTGTGAGCGAGTGTAACATCCATGATTTTTCCACCCATAATTTTTTTTAAATTCTATTCAACCACATTATGTATACAAATATATTCATGTATTACGGTTTAAACCGCGTAATAATATTTTTAGTGTAATAAAGTTTGAAAGCAAGTTATAAAATATACACATACACAATAATTGTTTACAAAAATAAACATAAGTATATATTTGATTTCATTAAATAAATCATTTTCTTAACACATAGTTTTATGAAATTCTTACTAAATACAAAACAAAAATAAAATTATAAATATGTACATAAATATTTTGAACCCTCTAAACGTTTGAACCTTCATTTTAAACCCGCACCCTTAAAATCTGACCCTTCCATCTCAATTTTGACCCTTTGACTTCAAAAAAAAGTCAAACAGCCCAAATCCTTGCAAATCAATGTGCAATTCGATCATACCCGACTGTTTTGGACTTGCTTGGAATACTAGAACGATTATCGACCACTCTCAAGCCAAATTGACATTCCAATTAAACGCTTTGTGGGGCAAATTTCGAAATTCAAATATATTTGAACATTTTGACTAATCAGAGTCAAACCTAGCCAAATTCGGTTTCAAATCATGAAATTTGACACGTTTAAAGCCCGTAAATCATGCCTAGACTATTTACGCATGAATCCAGACCCATTACACGACCCAATTCATTGCATAACCGTCGAGTTTCCGCGTAATCACAGCCAACAACTGTCATCCTCAAACCTCGAATCGAATCAAGAAATTTAGGAGAAATTGATTCATTTAAATCACTCCAATACCTTCGCATACTCTCATACAACCCCTCTAAACACTCGCACGATCCGCATTCCACCTCTGGAACCTGCCGAACACCAAGAACAGTCGAGTTTTTGTGCTAGCCGCCCACGCTCGTTACCCAGCCAAATCAAGTAAGTCTCGTGTCTTTCGATTCGTTTTTTGGATGCTTATCAAAAGCCCCATACCAATTTGCAAGAACAAAATCAAATCGAACCGATTTTAAATCTAGGGTTCATGTTCTTCGTGGGCGCTAATCTGATTTGGAGGTTTGGCTTATGTTTCCTATTTAATTAAGTGAGATCCTTCCTAACCAGCAAAACCCCCCGGTCCGACTGGTTAATTCATTGCACCATCGGACCTAGGGGCGTGGGTTCGAAACCCACACTCAACGCCTTTTTTGGCATGTCCACTGAACCAGACCCTGCCTTACCTCAGTGATGTGTTTAATCCATTTAGAACCAATTTCAGAACCAGGACCAGCCCTTGGTCCAGTGGTTGGGCGCTTACCCTCACCCAGAAACAACCCGGGTTCGACCCCGGCTCACTGTTTTTCTTTTTTTAAAATCGTTTTAACATCCAAATAAATTTATAAAAATTATTTTATAAAAACCAATGCCTTTTGGAACTAATTTATGCATTTATAAATAGATTTTAATAGAGAACTAATATTTTTACCATTTCAATGATTTTGAAACCACACTCACAATATAAATAAATGATGTTAATTAAAATTATTAGTTTTAATTAATACTTTTATGCTACCCATTTTTATATAAATATATTAAAATTTTCAAACTTTATAAATCATTCTTTTTCTATTAAATTAAGCATATTAGGGTTAAAATTCTAATTAAACAAATAAAACCTTTCTAAATGAATAATTACACTTCTTTTAAACAAATGAAACTTTTCTAAATAAAAACATATTTACATTTTCCATTCTTTTTAAACATAACATTTTATGAATAAACAAATAAATAAAAGAGAATTTATTTATTTAAATCATGTAAACCCTAAGACAATCACCTTATACTTTGAGATTTACATTCTTATTCAATACAAGCACAAACGTACACGCATCCTTTACATGGAATAATACAAACCCTTTTTGTACAAATCCCCGCACTCAAAACCCGTGAAACCCTAGACTTGCCTTAGACTTTGTACATGATAATAATTCGAATTCATACATTTTCACTCTAGGTTAATTTGTGGTTTACAAGAATCACTTCGCTACCTATTCTCTCGTGTTACCTACATCTTTGATACAAGTGAGTTTACATAGCCCCTTTTCCTTTTGTACATTTTTGGGGTGAAACATGATTACTCAACAAACCTTATTTGCAATTACACACGTACAATTCTACAATATGATCATACGTGTTTATTTGTGCTTTATGCTTGAATGCTATTTGCTAATGTTATATATACATGACATACTCGTACAATCATTAACACATTACATCAGGATAACATGTGTTGTTATGCCCTACATTTACATCAGGATAACATGTGTTGTTATGCCCTACATTTTCATCAGGATAACATGTGTTGTTATGCCCTACATTTACATTAGGATAACATGTGTTGTTATGCCCTACATTAGGATAACATGTGTTGTTATGCCCTTCAATCACAACGTTTCAATTGTGCAACTAGCTTAACACAGATTCTCCATAAATGCTTTATAAACCATGTATCATTTGAATTGTACACAAAACGTTTGAACTTTACTTGTGGTGTCAAAACCTATGTATGCTCACCAACTATTTATAGTTGACCCTCTCATTTTATCATGTTTTAGGTACAAATGTTTGAGTTGAGATTCAAGCTACTTCACTTAAGGTTGAGGACCTAGTCTTAAATTTTAATATGGAGATTTATGTATTCTTTAATTCTTGTAAACGATGTAATTGATTTCTTGAGTTATGAAATGAAACTTATTGTTTAATTATTACAACTTTAGCAAACCATGAGCTTATGAACAGTCTACATGTCCCGCCCCGACGTTTCCGCCGTCGGTTGGGGTGTGACAGCGAGAGTAATCTCTGTCAGTTTGGAAGCTGGTGTCAGTGTAACATCTTACAGTGAGCTGTTCTTCCGGTCCTCCAAATATTAAGAACATGTCTTTAGTCCTTCTCAAGTACTTCAAGATGTTCTTGACTGCAGTCCAATGGGCAATGCCAGGACTTTGCTGAAAATGACTGATCATGCTTAAAGCATACGAGACGTCAGGCCTGGTACATAACATAGCATACATGATAGAACCAATCGCCGAAGGATATGGAATTGCTTCCATACGCTTGGTTTCAATGTCCGTTGAAGGAGATTGCGATTTTGTTCAGCACGGTGCCTTTAGTCATAGGAACACCTCCTTTCTTGGAGTTTTCCATATGAAAGCGTGCCATGACTTTGTCTATGTATGTGCCTTGACTAAGCCCTAGAAGCCGCTTAGATCTATCTCTGTAGATCTTGATTCCTAGAATGTAAGCTGCTTCTCCAAGATCTTTCATTGCAAAACTAGTTCCCAACCGGTGTTAAACATCGTTAAGCATAGGGATGTTGTTTCCAATGATAAGTATATCATCCACATACAAGATGAAGAATGATATAGTGCTCCCACTAGCCTTTCTGTAAACACAAGGCTCATCTTCATTTTTGACAAAACCAAACTCTTTGATCTTTTGGTCAAAACGAAGATTCCAGATTCGAGATGCTTGTTTGAGTCTATAAATAGACTTATTCAGTTTACATACCCTATTAGGATATTTTGGATCAACAAAACCATCAGGTTGTAACATATAGACATCTTCAGAGAGATGCCCATTAAGGAAAGCGGTTTTGACTTCCATTTACCATATCTTGTAGTCATAGTACGTGGCTATGGCAAACAATATCCTGATCGATTTGATCATAGCAACGGGCGAAAAGGTTTCATCATAGTCAATGCCTTGAGTCTGAGTAAAACCTTTCGCAACTAGCCATGCTTTGTAGGTGTGTATATTTCCATGCATGTCGGTTTTTCTCTTGAAAATCCATTTGCTCCCTACTGCCCGAGATTCGGTGGGTAGCTCAACCAAGTCCCAGACTTGATTATCACGCATAGATTGCATCTCGGCGTTCATGGCTTCTAGCCATTTTGCAGATTCTGGATCAGAAATAGCAGATTTGTAGTTAGTAGGTTCGTCATTAGACTCGGCTACTAATAGGATATCGGTACTATCAAGATGCCATAGGTATCTGTCAGGTTCTTTGCGAGTCCTTACACTTCTGCGAACACTTATGTTTATGTCTGATTCACCAGCAACAACTTCTTGTTGTTCAGACGCTCCGACTTCATCAGCGGTTGTTTGTGGTTCTCGAATTTATTCAAGATCCACTATATTATCTTCAGTTCCTCGTTCAAGAATTTCTTTCTCAAGGAAGTGTGCCTTCCTTTTGATGGAAATAACATTTGCATCAGGATGGTAGAAATAATACCCGCTACTGTTATAGTATCCAACGAAAACGACCTTTTCGCCTCTAGGATCGAGCTTGTCATCAAAATCGCTGGTGACATATGCATCACATCCCCATACTATAAGGTAAGACAGATTGGGTTTAGACCCATGCCATATCACATATGGTGTGACAACCCGACTTTTCAGGTTAACTCAGTTAGTAAATTCCGTTAAATTTCTGTTAAAAACCTAACCCTGTTAGATAATCCAGTTAAATTCAAACCTCAGGGACCCATGCCATATCACATTGTTCCTGTTTGACTTCTGGAAGACAAACCATTCATTCTTGATCTTGAATTCGCGAATTACAACTGATTAGGCTTGAATCAGTAACGGAAATCGCATTAAACACCATTAACGATCATAACTAATACTTTAATCATCGTGAATGTGTCGAATTAAACCCAATAATGGGTATTCAAAACGAAACCGTCGACCATCACGCTATACGCCTCAAATTTGTTGATTCCGATCAACATCCTCACAAATCAATCATTTGCGTAGCTAAGTCGAGTTCCTTTGGGTCTGTTTCACCAATCAATTTGACGGAAGACGAGCCGGAGGAGTCGGAATCCAAGATCGCCGAAGTCGGAAACCCATCTAGTCGATCTCCTTCAATCCGTCATGTATTCTGGTAATTGATCCTACCCTTAGCTTCGTTTTTACTCTTTGAATGAAAGCCCTATGTTAATTGGGGCTCATAATATCTAATTGATCAAGACCCATAATCTAGGGTTCATACGAAACCCAATTTGGGGCTTTTGATACTAAACTCGATTAAAATTCAATTGAATCGTATGGTTAGACTCGCGATTACCTACTCTTTGAAAGCCCCACATCAATTAAATCAAGTAATATCGAATTGATTATAAACCGTGAACTAGGGTTCATCATAAATTCGATTTGGGGGTTTATATCCTAGACTTAACCAAAATGGAATTAATCTATATGGTCAGATTCGAAATTCTTCCCTTTGTAAAATCCCCATGAATTCGATGGTTAACAATATCGAATTCAACAGATTTGATTCTTGGTTCTTGATCTAGGGTTTCGGCATGTATATGCGTGATTAAACGATTCAAAACGTGTAAATTTGGCAATTAAACATCACCTCAGACTCGCCTATATCCAATCTATCAAAACCTCTATGCGCTGGCATTCAATCGTGATCGAAATCGATGGAGATTGGGGATGGTTTAATTCGGATCACGACTAAGGGTAGAAGGGAGGGGTTTTGGAATCATTAAAAGCATTTCAGAAGCATCCTTGTCGCGAAACACTAGCCAGCCGAGATGGTTAAGACTTAAGGCCTATACGCAGGAGACTCGGGTTCGATACCGGTCTCCTGCAAACATTTTTTTGGGCATTTTCCTTGCAATATTTTTATATATTTTCAAACCCAATATTATTATATTAATATATAAAAGGGTTTTAGCTCCGGAAAACACCCGTAGGCTCGAGTTTGATTTATTAAATCATTTTCATATTGTTTCCACTTTTAAAACTAATATATTTATGTTATTATCGAATAAAAATAATACATTATTATTTTTATCACATAAATAGTTATCACATTTCGAGTTTAAAAATAATATAATAATACTATTTTCTGGATCGTTACTTAATGACGAAGACGATTAAATGTATTTAATAATTATTGTAATTATTGTCTTTCGTCGCGTATCGTAATCATTCGAATCATCTAACTTAGAAATCCGTATTTCCGTGGACACGTTCGTCTATTCCTTAATCATTAGGACGTTTCTTTTAGGACGTTCCTCATTTCTGTGTCGTCGTCACATATTCCCATTGAGTCCCTAACTGTTATGTTGTAATGCTAGGACATTTGTGAGCCGTGTCAGGCTACCGCTTGAGATTTTAATCTCGTACTTGTGTGATTACTACCTACGCCGTTCAGGTGAGTTTCACGGCCCCTTTTTACTTATTTTACTATTGGGGGAGAAACAGTTTACACACAAACATTATTTTACTTGTTTTCCTGTTGAGGAGAAACATGCATACTCACAAACAATATTTTACTTGTTTTCCCTTTGGGGAGAAACATGCATACACATAAACAGTATTTTACTTGTTTTCCCGTTGGGGAGAAACATGCATACGAACAGGCATCTGTTACTTGTCTCCCAGCCAGGGAGAGACATACACACGGACATGGATCACATAGTATTTCATTACCACTTGTGTACCTAAGTGCAAACATAACATGCAAAGTCCTTACACACTCGGACCGTTAATATATGGAGTATAGCGAGGAAATTTGAGTAGTACTACTGGGTTTGACAAACCCCACCCAGGTTAGTCGCGCTAACTTGATTGGAGGTCTAACGGGTGTAAATTGTCCTTAACATTTGCCATTGTTGATGTTAGCAATGGCGGAAGGCACCCAAACACAAACAGTCAGCTTCGGTTGCGAACGCTTAGAGTAACTTGTACATTATCTAGGTAGCAATAGGTGTGACTTACGTATGTGGATCCAGCAACACTCAAACAGTTTATTTACATACAAACCTGTGAACTCACCAACCTTGTGTTGACACTTTTTCTTACATGTTTCTCAGGTCGCTTTGGCACAGGTTGCGCACTTAGGACATGCATGGAGTCCTACTGTCATATCATTCATTTCAAATATTTTAAATAGTTTATTTAATTACATTAATTGATGCTCGTTGCGTGTAATTATTTTTACTTCATTTTAACGTTTACGCTTTCGCATTAACTCTGAACTTTTATGTTATGATATTTCAAGTCCCATATAGTGTTGTTTGATGTAACTAATGACTGAGATCCTGGTGTGTCACCTTCCAAACGGTAAAACTCCGTTAGTTGAAATTGGGGGTGTGACAGATTTGTGTCAGAGCCATTGGTTATAGAGAACTAGGATTGCATACTAGATTATAACCGTACACATGCATTAGTTACACGGCACAGACACTCATACCTGATACATATAGCATCTATATATACATTGTAGTGCAGATATGTAACACCATCCGTATCACCCTCAGTTGGCGAGGGACACAACATTTGCATTGCATCATCATTCCCAGTGGCGACACTCGGGGAATCACCAGAATATTATCCACTCCCGTCTGTGGGTAGCGAGATGAAGCCTTCGGAGGAGTCTCTCACACCATCTCCCATTGGGTATGGTGGGTTTTCTCAGGTCCATGTTATGGACGACACTCAGCACTAACGCATATCTCTTTGGTAATTGGGATCGTCGGAGGCGAGTCCCTACTGTAACCACCAGCAACAATACGCCGAATGAAGGCAGACCGTTGCACGCATCATTGCAGAATCCATTGACACGTAGATGTCATCACTCTCCCGAGCCATGGGCTCACGTCTTTGATCGATATTCTGTTGAGAATGGATCGAACACAAATCTGAGAACGCATTGTTCAATGCATACTTAAACCCTATCTTGACTCAGTTGAAAGGACGGCTACTTTGCTGCTTCCTATAACTTGTATTCATGAATTAGTTTCATTTCTCGAAGTCACATTTCGTGTACATGTTTGCTTCATGCTCTCATCTACAATCCGCTGGATTGGACTCTTGTATTGTGTTTCAACTCGAGTGAATACTCGGATCAAACGATTTCTGACTACTCATCCTAATATGAGTCCTAGTTGATCAACTTATGATTAGTGACTTAGCTTTCCGATAACTTATCATCTCTAACAATACTCTGTATTCGAAAATACAAAGTAAAGGACATTATGACACAGGATAGGGAGAACTAGGGTGAACATGCAAGGCAAATTATCATTACGGGTGCACACGTAATAATAACTTGAGGTGCATGTAAGTCCTGGTGAAACCTAGTGTGTGGATGAATGGTCCTTATCAGTGATTTACAGACTTAGGTTTCCACTATATGTAGAGACTCTCATAACCCACTCAACGATTAATTGGTATCGTTAAACCTGTTCAACAATTGATAGACGCGACTATCAGGTTGAAAATGTTTACGGATACACTGAATTATCATCAATGGGATCCATCAATGTTATTTTCACCCATGTAAGAGTCTTAGTGATCTTACGACTCTCATTCAAACTTAGTCAATAGAACTACCTAGAGTGAAACTCTAGTAGAACCTCAGAGTAAAACCACCGACTCCAACTATGTACACAGAATTTGAGAAATTCCTTCTATGCTAACGCATTATTCCTTACACTCCTACAATAGATCCCACTTGAACTTGTTACCTCATCCTGTGACTAATCCTTACTCTAACTTCGAATTTTACTCCAGCATATTCAATCCTGTAAACGGATTTCTTTCTTCACGAAATGATTCCTTTGATCCAATGACATTAGGAAACGAAGATTTAACCTAACCAACCATCAGTTGAACACAACTACTTAAACATACATCCTATCTCTTATGCTACTGGAATCTATATCTCATTAGACTTTTCTTCCTTACATGTGAACCTCTTCCCTTAGCCTATGCATTGGCTGACACTTGCCTTATAAGCACGGGTCTCACTAGAAGTCTCAGCATGATTTCACAAATTCCATATTAGCGTGTCGTGCTCTAATTCTATTAAAAGCCAAGTATACTATTGAGATAGCAGACTGTAATACCCCACATCGGTTGAGGGGGAGAACGATACGTTCCTTATTAGGAGGTGGATACCTTCTTTATTGAGACGCATTTTGCCTGGGCGAGCAACTCGCCGAGTGAAAACAAAACCGTGAGTTCCTGGATGGGCAACCCATCGGGGGAAAGCGGACAATATCTTTGTAAGATTTGCTTGGGCTGTTAAAGACGCTAAAAAAAATCAAAACAACTCGCATTCTTGCAGATGTAAACTAGCATTGGTTAGTAATAAACTTGACATTGACCGTCTGCCAGTTACACTTGGCAGTTTCGACCTTATTGTCGGTATGAATTGGTTATCCGAGAACCAACCTGAGGCCATCCTTTGTGACAAAAAAATTGTTTGCATTCCTCTCCTTAGAGGGGAAATCTTTTCTGTCCAAGGCAAAAGGAGTGGTGCAGTCGTTGGCATCATATCCTTCAAGAAAGTACAGAAATGTCTTCGAAAAGGGCATACGGCTATTTTGGCTCTCATTGCCGAACAGCCATCTGAGGAGGAGAAGATCGACGACATACTGATCATTCGTGATTATCCGAAAGTATTTTCGAAGACATGACTGGTCTTCCACCACATCGTCAAGTCGAATTCCAAATTGATCTAGTACCCGGAGCAGCGCCTATTGCTTGGGCGCTCTACAGACTTGCACCCAGTAAATTGCAAGAACTACCCAAACAACTGTAAGAGTTGTTGGATAGAGGTTTCATCCGCCTAGTTCATCACCGTGTAGAGCTCCGGTACTATTTGTCAAGAAGAAGGACGGAACTTTCCGTATGTGTATTGATTACCGGGAGCTGAATAAAATCACAATCAAGAACCGCTACCCTTAACCCCGCATCGATGATTTGTTTGACCAACTCTATGGATCAAGCTTCTATTCCAAGATATATCTTAGATCCGGTTATCATCAACTGAGAGTCTGAGACGAGGGCATCTCAAGGACGGCATTCAGAACTTGGTAAGGTCACTACAAATTCATGGTCATGCCCTTCGGATTGACCAATGCACCCGCGGTATTCATGGACCTCATAAACCGTGTGTGTAAACCGTACCTAGATCAGTTCGTTATCGTCTTCATTGATGACATCCTCACCTACTCCAAGAATAGGGATGAACATGAGGAACACCTGTATTTGATTTCAGAATTGCTAAAACAAGAGCAATTGTATGCCAAAATTTCCAAGTGCAAACTCTGGGTTCGAGAAGTACAATTCTTAGAACAGGTAGTCAACAAGACGGGAATACATGTCAATCCAGCTAAAGTAGAAGCAATCAAGAATTGGGCAGCACCTACAACACCGACGGAGGTGCGTCAATTTCTGGGATTGGCTGGCTACTACCGTCGTCTCATTGAAGGATTCTCCAAGATTGCCCAACCCTTCACAACCTTAACTCAAAAAGGTAAACCCTATCTATGCAGTGCACCAAATCCTATCTCTTCCAGAGGGAACAGATGATTTTGTGGTGTATTGTGATGCATTCATTCAAGATCTTGGTTGTGTGCTAATGCAACGCGAGAAAGTGATCACATACGCTTCTCTTCAACTGAAAATCCAGGAGAAAAACTACAATACTCATGACTTAGAGTTGGGAGTCGTGGTATTTGCACTAAAAATCTGGAGACACTGCTTGTACGGTACCAAATGCACTACCTACACCGATCACAAGAGTCTTCAGCATATCTTTGAACAGAAAGAGTTGAACACGCGACAACGTCGTTGAATCGAACTCTTGAACGACTATGATTGTGCTATCAAGAATCACCCGGGCAAGACTAACGTAGTAGCCGATGCCCTAAATCGAAAGAAACTAAACCTAGACGAGTCCGACCATTACAACTCACTATCCACCCTGGACTACCTGATCAGATCAGTAGTGCTCAACTTGAACCTCTGAAAGAGGAAAACCTATCGCTGGAAGGTACACGCGGTATGGAAGCACAACTCGATGTTAAATCAGACGGTACTCGCTACTTCGCGGAGCGAATATGGGTTCCAAAGCATGGGAACATAAGGGGACTTGTAATGGATGAATCTCATGAATCGCGCTATTCTATTCATCCTAGTTCCGATGAGATGTATCATGAACTAAAGGTTCCCTATTAGTGGATGAACATGAAAATTGATATGGCCAACTATGTTAGCAAGTGCCTGACCTGCTAGAAGGTCAAAGTCAAGTACCAAGAACCTGTTGGGTTGTTTCATCAACCAGAAATTCCGATGTGGAAATGGGAGTAGATTTCCATGGATTTTATTACCAAACTACCCCTAACTTCTATCGGATGCGACACCATCTAGGTGATCGTAGATCGCTTGACAAAATCTGCACACTTCCTTGTAATCAAAGAAACCGACAAGATGGAAAAACTCACTCGTATTTACTTGAAGGAAGTAGTCTCTCGGCAAGGTGTGCCGATTTCTATCATCTCGGATCATGACGCTCGTTTCACTTCTCGGTTCTGGCAATCATTGCAAAAATCCCTAGGCACACGTCTAGACATGAGTACAGCATATCATCCATAAACTGATGGTCAAACGGAACGTACCATTCAAACCTTAGAAGACATGCTACGAGCTTGTATGATAGATTTCGGTAACAGTTGCGAAACTCACTTGCCTTTAGTGGAGTTCTTCTACAATAACAGTTATCAAACTAGCATCAAAGCAGCACCATTCGAGGAATTATACGGATGTAAATGCCGATCTCTTATCTATTGGGCTGAAGTTGGGGATAGCCAACTTACGGGTCCTGAACTTGTTTTCGAAACTTCTGAAAATATTGTACAAATCCAAAACCGTATGGTGGCAGCTCGTGATCGTCAAAAGAGCAACGCCCGATAAGCGTCGTAAACAGTTAGAATTTCAAGTAGGTGACATGGTTCTACTCAAAGTCTCACCTTGGAAAGGTGTAATTCACTTCGGGAAACGAGGCAAACTGAATCCTCGTTATGTTGGACCATTCAAAATAGTGAAGAGAATTGGCCTAGTAGCTTATCAACTGGACCTACCTGAAGGACCTAGTGGTGTACACGATGTCTTTCATGTCTCGAACTTGAAGAAATGTCTAGCGGACGAAACACTCGCTGTTCCTTTTGAGGAACTACACATCCATGAACAACTGCGGTTCGTTGAAGAACCGGAGGAAATCATGGATAGGGAAATCAAAACGCTGAAACGCAGTAAAATCCCTATTTTCAGAGTTCGTTGGAACTCGAAATGCGGACCGGAATTCACGTGGGAAAGCGAGGATCATATGATACGCAAGTATCCGCATCTGTTCAAGCACTCCGCGTCAAACTCTTAAGGTACTATTCTAATTTTCGGGACGGAAATCTTTTAACTAAGGGATGATGTGACATCCGGAAATTTTTTATTTATTTTATTTTGTTTAATTTTCGGGACGAAAATTCTTTTAACTAGGGGATGATGTGACAACCCGACTTTTCAGGTTAACTCAGTTAGTAAATTCCGTTAAATTTCTGTTAAAAACCTAATCCAGTTAAATTCAAACCTCAGGGATCATTCTTGCCAATATTTAATCTTAAAACTACAGGGATTAGTTGTGTAATTAGCCTAAACCCATCTGTTGACTTTATGAAGTCAAAATTGATGGAATTGTTCCTGTTTGACTTCTGGAAGTCAAACCATTCATTCTTGATCTTGAATTCGCGAATTACAACTGATTAGGCTTGAATCAGTAACGGAAATCGCATTCACCATTAACGATCATAACTAATACTTTAATCATCGTGAATGTGTCGAATTAAACCCAATAATGGGTATTCAAAACGAAACCGTCGACCATCACGCTATACGCCTCAAATTCGTTGATTCCGATCAACATCCTCACAAATCAATCATTTGTGTAGCTAAGTCGAGTTCCTTTGGGTCTGTTTCACCAATCAATTTGATGGAAGACGAGCCGGAGGAGTCGGAATCCAAGATCGCCGAAGTCGGAAACCCATCTAGTCGATCTCCTTCAATCCGTCACGTATTCTGGTAATTGATCCTACCCTTAGCTTCGTTTTTACTCTTTGAATGAAAGCCCTATGTTAATTGGGGCTCATAATATCTAATTGATCAAGACCCATAATCTAGGGTTCATACGAAACCCAATTTGGGGCTTTTGATACTAAATTCGATTAAAATTCAATTGAATCATATGGTTAGACTCGCGATTACCTACTCTTTGAAAGCCCCATATCAATTAAATCAAGTAATATCGAATTGATTATAACCCGTAAACTAGAGTTCATCATAAATTCGATTTGGGGGTTTATATCCTAGAGTTAACCAAAATGGAATTAATCTATATGGTCAGATTCGAAATTCTTCCCTTTGTAAAATCCCCATGAATTTGATGGTTAACAATATCGAATTCAACAGATTTGATTCTTGGTTCTTGATCTAGGGTTTCGACCCCTATATGCGTGATTAAACAATTCAAAACATGTAATTTTTGCAATTAAACATCACCTCAGACTCGCCTATATCCCATCTATCAAAACCTCTATGCGCTGGCATTCAATCGTGATCGAAATCGATGGAGATTGGGGATGGTTTAATTCGGGTCGCGACTAAGGGTAGAAGGGAGGGGTTTTGGAATCATTAAAAGCATTTCAGAAGCATCCTTGTCGCAAAACACTAGCCAGCCGAGATGGTTAAGACTTAAGGCCTATACGCAGGAGACCCAGGTTCGAAACCAGTCTCCTGCAAACATTTTTTTGGGCATTTTCCTTGGAATATTTTTATATATTTTCAAACCCAATATTATTATATTAATATATAAAAGGGTTTTACCCCCGGAAAACACCCGTAGGCTCGAGTTTGATTTATTAAATCATTTTCATATTGATTCCACTTTTAAAACTAATATATTTATGTTATTATCGAATAAAAATAATACATTATTATTTTTATCACATAAATAGTTATCACATTTCGAGTTTAAAAATAATATAATAATATTATTTTCTGGATCGTTACTTAATGACGAACATGATTAAATGTATTTAATAATTATTGTAATTATTGTCTTTCGTCGCGTATCGTAATCATTTGAATCATTTAACTTAGAAATCCGTATTTCCGTGGACACGTTCGTCTATTCCTTAATCATTAGGACGTTTCTTTTAGGACGTTCCTCATTTTTGTGTCGTCGTCACATATTCTCATTGAGTCCCTAACTGTTATGTTGTAATGCTAGGACATTTGTGAGCCGTGTCAGGCTACTGCTTGAGATTTTAATCTCGTACTTGTGTGATTACTACCTACGCCGTTCAGGTGAGTTTCACGGCCCCTTTTTACTTGTTTTACTATTGGGGGAGAAACATGCTTACACACAAACATTATTTTACTTGTTTTCCTGTTGAGGAGAAACATGCATACTCACAAACAGTATTTTACTTGTTTTCCCGTTGGGGACAAACATGCATACACACAAACAGTATTTTACTTGTTTTCCCGTTGGGGAAAAACATGCATACGAACAGGCATACGAACATGCATCCGTTACTTGTCTCCCCGCCAGGGAGAGACATACACACGGACATGGATCACATAGTATTTCATTACCACTTGTGTACCTAAGTGCAAACATAACATGCAAAGTCCTTACACACTCGGACCGTTAATATATGGAGTATAGCGAGGAAATTTGAGTAGTACTACTGGGTTTGACAAACCCCACCCGGGTTAGTCGCGCTAACTTGATTGGAGGTCTAACAGGTGTAAATTGTCCTTAACACTTGCCATTGTTGATGTTAGCAATGGCGGAAGGCACCCAAACACAAACAGTCAGCTTCGGTTGCGAACGCTTAGAGTAACTTGTACATTGTCTAGGTAGCAATAGGTGTGACTTACGTATGTGGATCCAGCAACACTCAAACAGTTTATTTACATACAAACCTGTGAACTCACCAACCTTGTGTTGACACTTTTTCTTACATGTTTCTCAGGTCGCTTTGGCACAGGTTGCGCACTTAGGACATTCATGGAGTCCTACTGTCATATCATTCATTTCAAATATTTTAAATAGTTTATTTAATTACATTAATTGACGCTCGTTGCGTGTAATTATTTTTACTTCATTTTAACGTTTACGCTTCCGCATTAACTCTGAACTTTTATGTTATGACATTTCAAGTCCCATATAGTGTTGTTTGATGTAACTAATGACTGAGATCCTGGTGTGTCACCTTCCAAACGGTAAAACTCCGTTAGTTGAAATTGAGGGTGTGACATATGGAGTCTTGTTTACCTTCTTAGTCGGTGCCAGATTGACAATGCGGGCGGCGGTCATAAGAGCATAACTCCAGAAGGAATGAGGCAAGTTTGTTCTACACATCATCGATCGAACCATATTAAGTAGGGTTCGATTTCTCCTCTCACTCACGCCATTAAGTTGGGGTGTGCCAGGTGGATTAGGTTGCGAAACTATTCCACGCTCCTTGAGATGATTTATGAACTCTGTGCTGAGATATTCACCACCTCGATCTGATCGAAGTGTCTTTATCGTTTTACTGAGTTGGTTTTCCACTTCGTTTTGAAACTCTTTGAACTTTTCAAAAGTTTCATGCTTGTGTTTCATAAGATAGACATAAGCATATCGACTATAATCGTCGATGAATGAAACAAAGTATCTTTCATGATTTATAGACATGGTTCTGAAAGGGCCACATACATCAGTGTGTATGAGTCCTAGCAGATCCTTGGCTCGTTCACCAATGCCCGTGAAGGATCCTTTAGTGAGTTTGCCAGCTAAGCAAGACTTGCAGTTATCAAAGGATTCTTGTCCAGTGGATTCAAGGATCCCTTCGGATTGGAGCCTTTTCATGCGGGCCTTGCTTATGTGACCAAGTCTACAATGCCATAGAAATGTATCATTAATGCTAGATTTGATACGTTAGAAAGATTGTATATGTTATTATTAGTTTGAACATCAACCTCATAAATTCCATTTCGAGGTTTAGCCTCAAAATAGAAAATATCATTTAAGTAAGTAGAAAAATTAATTCCATTAAAAACGTACTTAAAACCTTGTTCAAACAATAAGGAAACTGAAATAATGTTTCTGGTTAAACCAGGTGCAAACAAACAGTTATTTAAGATAACTACAAGGCCAGAAGGACATGAAAGGTGAAATATTCCAGTTGCAAGAACTGGTACTATCTTCCCATCACCAACGATGAGTTCCATGTCGCCTTGTTTCAGCTTCTTCCACTTTTCAGGCTCGTGTAATACATTAACGATGTGATAAGCACATCCGGTATCAAATACCCATGTGCCGCTAGAGATAGTGAAAAGTTCAATAACATAGATAGAAATACCATAAGAGATGCCTTCATCATTTGCTCTCTTCGATCTCAACTTAGCTAGATATTCAGGGCAGTTACGTTTCCAGTGCCCCATATTGTTGCATTCAAAACACTGACGCTCCTTGGGAGGGGGTGCTTTTGCAACTTGCTTGTTTTTGTTGGTGGCATTCTTGGCAGCAACAATAACTTGCTTCTTACCTTTGCTGTTATAACCCCTTTTCTTGGTTTTGTGCTTGTTAACACCAGCAGATTTGACCATCAACTCTTGATTAGTCTCACTTGATATTCTCATCTTGGTCGTTTCCTGCATGCCGTGCAGTTCAGGCATAGTCTTCTCCCATGTGTTCATATTTAAGTTCATTACGAAGTTGTCATAAGAACTAGGGAGAGAGTTCAAGATGAGGTTGGTGTTATTCGGTTTTTCATTCTCAAGCAAAGACTTGAGAGAGAAGGAGAAGTGGGATTCTTTTTCAGTAGACATCTGTTAAATAAGCAAATTAAATTTTAATTAGTATTTTGGATGTAATAAATTCTTATATTAATGACCCATGGCAAGAATAGAATAAGAATAGAGAATCTGGTTATGTCAATTAGTAATGGCGGCTGTGACACGCAACATTAGTAAGTGATTTAGGCAGACTGACAACAATTGCCAATTGTGAAAAAAATGCACAATTCTTGAGTATGAGGCCGCTAAGACAACTCTTGTCTATTCATTGATACGTTTAGCCTCATCTATGCCCACTTTTGGTCTCCATACAGCTGGGGCATGTAATAGAGAGAAAGTAGTAGTCGCCCTAGTACAGGTACTTGTGGAAGGGCCGGATGTGTCAATGAAACCCTTGCACCTTGGAGGGATAGGCTACGCACCAAGTGCGGTGCTGTGGCTCCAAACACTGGTGTTTCACGTTATGCCCCAAGTGTTCCTTATAGTAGGATGGCATAGACTAAAGATTTTAAATATGTGATTTAATTTTAGTGTTTACCGAATAGGGTCAAACACAACGAATGATAAATCATACGTGTGTTGTAAAAGCCAGTTTTACTATATATTAGATCGTGACAACGTGATGAACCCTTTCATCTCTCAGGACACTTAATTTTAAATAACCTATTAAAACTAAGTTTGTCGCGATGTAATTAACCAATTAAAAGTTAATAGTTTAAATGAACTATTAAGTTATTCGTTTTGAAAATTTAAAATTAGTTTAAATTGCAAAACTTTATTGGTTATCATTTATTATAAAAACAAACCTTTTGTTTTAATATAAAAATCCACAAGTTGTAAAAAAAAAATTAGAACTTGTTGTTAATTTGATTTTGAAAATTTTGGTATTTGGTTGGTATGTTATAACATTTATAAGATAAAAGCAACCACAATAGCAAACACAAAAATATGTAAATCATATGGCCAAGGAAAAAGTGTTTGATCTTGCTAGAGCCTAATAGCAAGACCAAACTAGGTCACGGGGTCACAACACACAAACAACCACAAGGATGAACTTCGTGCATGCATCTAGCTGTTCCGTGTGACTCCTACTAAATCCAAGATCCTGTCTCCGTCTTCTGTTTTGTCTTCGGGTCTTTATCTTTACAATCTTTATACAGAATACAAAACAAATAAAACCCTAAGCTATTACAAATTTGAGCCATCAAAGTGGGCCAAAACATAAAAGCTATCCTATTACAACTTTGAGCCATCAAATGGGCCAAAACCATAAAACCAAAAACAGAAAACAAACACAAGACAGGGTCAGGCTAGATTTACATTTTTAATACAATCAAATAACTGGGCAATCCATTTGGTCAAATAAAATAAATAAAACTTTGAGCAAAACAAATAAATAAAAATTGCCCTAAAAAGATCTAGATCAGAAACTTTAAAAAAGTTAAAGTTTGTGATCTATAACCGGTTAAAAGACCGGATCCGATTCGTATGTCGTAACCTGGCTCTGATACCACTGTTGGGATTTTCTCCAGTGGTGATCAGTTATATTAGTTATCAAAATGGTTGATAGGTAATTTTAGATTAATAATAACTATTTAGTAATTATTAAAACGCAGCGGAACGAAACCAATCCAACACAAAATAAAACCCAACAGGATCTGGGTTACGAAACATACGAATACGGAATAAATTAAATCTAACTACCAATGAGATAGATATACCTCGGTTAATGATTAACCGGTTGAGACACCTAGGTACAACGAACCGATGCTAGATCACGAACCGATAACACGAGAACGGGCGGCGCCGGTCGGCGCCGGCTTGAAGCTGCTGGAATTGCAAAGGCTCCTGCCTTTGCTCCTTAATCACAAGCAGCTTCGGAAATCAGCAAAGAAGTCAATCACTTCTTTGTTTTGCGGCTTGAATTGGTATTGACCGGAAAAGGTAGCCAAGAAGTAAACGCTTCTTGTTTTTTTTTTGCCTCTTATTTTTCGGCTAGCTCCTATCTATTAGAAACTATTATGAGATTATAATTATATAATAATTATAAACCCTATTAATTGTTTCGGGCCTAAAGTCCAATACGAGATGCAAAAGCCTATACCCATTTAATTGTTTTAATGAAAGGTTAAAACAATATATAATTATTATTTATAAACATGTATAAATAATAAATCCCGGGTAACAAATATATATATAAAATATATCGTCCCGTCTACAGTTCGTAATTACCAGTTAAGCGGGTTAAGTGGATTTAATGTTCGTTGCCCAAGGTGTAACTCTTACGGGTCACAACTCAGTTAGTAGTGTTAAATAATCGTGACCGAACATATAATTCCAACAGTTATAAGCCCCAATTATAATAGGGCTTTCCATCAGAAGATTAAAACAAAACTGAGGGTGTAAGTATTTACCAAAACGAATGTCAAACTGAAGGGGATCGACTAGAACGACGGCCGACTACGACTGTGTTGATATCCAGCAACTACGGCTCCTCCTCCGGTCGAATTCAACTGTGCTGAAGCTTCTGATTGATGCGATTAAAGTGTTTGTAGAGTTTGATTTCGAGAATAACACACCACATGGTCGAATTCGATGAACTAAGACGCGAGGGTCGACGGTTACGGTTTAAAGTTCTTAATGAGATTAATTCGTGTTCATTATGGACCAATAATGGATGTAAATGATCCCATGATGGTCTCCATAATCATAACTATGCGTTACAACTTGAATTTGAATCGATTATCGTTTGTTGTTTATGAATTTGGATCCAAAGGTATGTCGAGTTTGACTTTTAAAAGTCAACAGAAAACAATTTTCATAAATTTTGACTTTCTGAAGTCAATAATTTGAATTTAGGGTTATTACACAACTAGTCCCTGTAATTTAAAATTAAATATTGATAGGATCAGTCCCTGTGGTTTAGGATTGAGTTAACTGGGTTAGGTTTAGGTTAGGTTTTAACAAGATTTGTTAACTGAGTTAACTGGAAAAGTCTGATTTGTCACATCATCTCCTAAATTAATCCGTGTTCTATTGCGATTCCCTAGCGGGCGGGACTGGTTGGGTCAGTGTGCGTGTGTGGGAGAGACCTGGGTTCGAGACCGGGCTCCCACAAATAATTTTTAAACTTTTTCTGGTGATATTTAATTAATAAAAATCAAACCCTATAATATTATATTATTATATAAATGTGTTTTAGCCCGGGAATCAACCCGTAGGCTCGGGTTTGAATTATTAAACATATTTTTATTATTCCCACTTTTATAAATAAAATATTTTTTTTATTATCAACAAAAGAAATAATATGTTTATATTATTTTAAAAACCGTAAATTCGTATAAAATAATATGTTTATATTATTTTCAAACCGTGACCCGTATTATTAAATAATATATATTTATATTATTTCGAATCATCTTTTAACATCGTATATCAATTGAGACTAAATAATAATATAAATGGTTGTATTATTTACTCGTATATATATTATTATTTTCTCAGTTTTTGCGAATGACAAAACACCCGGTTATATTTATTATTATCTGTGTCATTCGTCGCGTTAAGTAATTCCTAAATTCGTGGACACTTCCGTCCACTCTTGAATATTAGAACGTTTCGTTAGGACGTTTCTCATTCCGTGTCGCTGTCACAATTCCTATTTTTATCATTAATTTATGTGTTTATAATTTTAGGGCATTCGTAAGTCGTTTGAGACTTACACTCGTGGTTCCAACTTGTCCATTGTGTGATACAACCTACAACGCAACGCAGGTGAGTTTTCACGGCCCCTTTTACTGTTTTAACTTGGGGGAGAAAACATGACTAAACGATTTTGGATTTTTAATTCGTATGATATCAATGTTAAATGCTAAGCGTAACACGCTATCACAGAAAGTCCTCAACTAATATCGGACCGTTAATATGGATCTTAGCGAGGTAATATTTAGTAGTACTACTGGGTTTGACAAATCCCACCCGCGTTAGTCGCGCTAACTCGATTAGATATCGAACGGGTGAAATGTTAGCCTACTCACACCGCCAGTGTTGATAGACCTGGCAGGAGGCAATGAATAAACAGTCAGCTTCGGTTGCGAGCGCTTGAGCTGAACATGAACATAGGTTAGCTACCTATAGATACGTACTGAATGAACATAAATCCGGTAAACGCTTATTTACATATATTGAAACCTGTGGACTCACCAACCTCGTGTTGACATATTTTCTTACATGTTTTCTCAGGTCGCTAAGATAAGACACAGGTGCATGTTAGGGCATGCATGGGATTCAACTGCTTTGATTATAACTTATCTATGTTTGTTTGAATTATTCTATTGTACTTGTTTTGGTTGGGCGTTTGGACTTTTTGGACTTTTGAACTTTGGTTTTGGGCGCGTGTATTTTGCGTATTTACTTTCTTTACGCTTCCGCATTGATACTCTGATTTAAATGATATTTTCACTTTGAGTCCCACGTAGAGTCGTTCAAAGTAACTAATGTCTGAGATCCTGGTTCGTCACTTCCCAAACAGTAAAACTCCGTTAGTTGAAATTGGGGGTGTGACAGATTGGTATCAGAGACATTGGTTATAGAGAACTAGGATTGCATACTAGACTATATCCTCACACATTAGTTACATGTCATTTGGATATTTGGCACTTATATATATTGTTATAGGAACTTGTCGTCAACCCCACCTTCATCACCTAAGGCACCAAGAAATAAGGCACGTATCCTATCATCCCCGGAGCCCAAAAGGCGTCGGACTACTTCCAGTGACTATTCAATTGACCAAGGGGAAACGAGCAGCGCACAAGCAATGAATCCTACTCGAAACTGGAACACATACCCACAAATGTACCGAAGATGGATCGAAATGGGAAATGTCCCATCACCTTACTTCGGTTCTACTTCATCATCACTTACCTTGCCTAGCTTGCCATGTACTATGGAACAAGCTTTTGTAGCCTTTGTGTTTTATATGTCTAGAGAGTTAAGCATTGTAAAGGATGCTACCGATGAGATACCGAATATTCTGAAGAAAGAGCCTCAAATAGAGGAGGATAAGGTAGGGATAGAACTCCTAACCGCTGAACTAGCAGTAACTGACCAGTTCCATAACCTTTTAGTGGATCGTGTGACACACTTGGAGACTAGGGTGGACACCTCGAATAATGACATGGAAGGAGTTCTGGAGAGGGTGGCTGCTCTGGAAGCTCAACTACATGTAGCAAACCACACTACTGAAGGTCTTCAAGAGAGGGTGTCTCACTTGGAAGTCCAACTGCAAGCCGCTCTATTTACTAAGGAGATTCCACTTTCTGATGGCGAGGAGGAACCTTTTGAGGAGGAACCTTTTGAGGAGGAGCCATTTGAAGAAGAGCCCTTCGAGGAGGAGCCTTTGGAGGAGGAACCAGTAGAGAAAGACGATGCACAATCGTATGTTTCTTCCGATGACGAAGATGCCTGATGATCTTCCTATTCTATTTTCCTTTTCATGTTTACTTTTGCTTATGTTATTTCTCTTTTCAAACCTAGATGGGTAAGGTTATTCCCATCCAATAAAAGCATGAGAAGTTGAATATTTGAGTTATTTATTTTGTAGCCTTACAATTTATTTAATTTTCAAAATATTAGATGTTGTATCTCCTTACTCGTACCTGAATAACGTTTAATATGCGATATATTTCTCATTATTTTTCATTTGTGATTGTTAAGAATCATGTCAGGGAGAGGACGCGGAGGCCATGCCGGTGGTCGTGGTACCACTAACATGACGGCAGCAGAGCTAGCGGCACTGATAAATGATAGTGTGGTGGAGGCTCTGGCAGCACTGAATGCTGCAGGTAAATGCTTTAGCTATTGACTAATGATTTTAATCAGTCTCCTAAAAACATCTTCCTGAACTCTATAATTCCAATCCTATTTTTATTTCTAAATCCAGGCCAACAAAATCAGCAAAACTAACAACCAGCCTGCACTTTCAAGGCATTCATGGATTGCAAGCCCCACGCCTTTAGTGGAGCTGAAGGAGCCGTTGGATTACTTTGTTGGTTTGAGAAGGTTGAATCCGTGATTGCCATGTGCTACTGCCCCGTGACTAGTCAGGTAAAGTTTGCCGCCGGAACTTTAGAAGGCCCGGCACTCACATGGTGGAACGCACAGGTCCAAATGTTGGGTCTGGCCATGGCGAATGGACTCCCGTGGGAGGAATTCAAAGCAATGATGAAGGAGGAATACTGTCCTCGCGATGAGATGCAAAAGTTAGAGGGAGAGTTTTGGAACCTAAAGATGGAGGGTTCTGAAAATGAACTCTACACCACACGTTCCCACGAACTAGCTACTATGTGCCCGCATATGGTAACTCCTGATTACAAAAGAATTGAGCTTTACATTGGAGGTTTAGTGCCTCAAATACAAAGCATGGTTACTTCATCCAATCCTGCCACAATCCAACAAACCATCCGACTTGCCCATAAGTTGACCGACCAAGAGGTGACACAAGGGACTCTACCTCCGAGAGGTTCAGTCTCTAAACCCACCAACAATCACAAACGTAAGTTCGATCACCATTCCAACACCCACAACCACTCCAACTCCCACTCCAAAGGACCCTAACCCAACCAACCCTAGTTTAATCAACCACAGCAGCAACAAAAGCGTAGGTTTGAGCCTACTAAGAACTTCAACCAGTCGACCTCTTCTGATCAGAACCAGGGTGGTTATGCGGGGAAGTCTCCGAAGTGTAATAAGTGTAACTTCCACCACTTTGAGTTCTGCAATCATTGCCAGAGGTGCGGCAAAATAGGTCATGCTGCTAAGGACTGCAGGGGTGAGTTATAAACTAAACAACCTTTTCAACAACCGGGATCCACAAGGGGTTGCTTTGAGTGCGGAAAGGAAGGGCATATTCGGAAGAATTGTCCTCAATTGAAGAAAGGGGGTAATGGAAACCACAACCCTAACCAGAATAACAATGGCAATGGTGGTAACAATGGCAATGGTGGAGGAAATGGTGCGAAGGGATGAGCCTCGTACTAGGATCTGGAGAAGCCCGTTACGACCATAATGTGGTCACCGGTAAGTTCCTCTTAAATAATTACTTTGCTTCTGTCCTTTTTGACACTGGTGCTGATAGAAGTTTTATATCTAAGAAACTTAGTGATATGATAAAAGGAACTTCAACTCTATTAGAAGCTAAGTATACAATAGAGATAGCCGATGGCCAAATAATTGAGGCAACTCACATTCTTGAGGGATGTAAACTTGAGCTAGCTAGACATATATTTGATATCGACCTTATGTCGGTCACTCTTGGTAGTTTTGATGTAATTGTCGGCATGGATTGGTTATCTAAAAACCAAGCCGAAATTATATGTCATGAGAAGATTGTTCGTATTCCTCTCCCGAGGGGAGAAACACTTTCCGTCCAAGGCGAAAGAGTTGGTGCAGTCATGGGCATCATATCTTTTATGAAAGCACAAAAATGCCTTCGAAAGGGACATACGACTATTTTGGCTCTCGTTGCTGAGCTGCACTTAGAAGAGAAGAAGATTGAAGATATTCCTGTCGTACGTGAATTTTTGGAAGTGTTTCCCGAGGATCTGCCCGGTTTGCCACCGCACCGTCAAGTTGAATTCCAAATTGATTTAGCACCCGGAGCAGCACCGATTGCTCGGGCACCTTACAAACTGGCACCCAGTGAATTGCAAGAACTGTCCACTCAATTACAAGATTTGTTGGATAAAGGTTTCATCCGACCTAGTTCATCGCCGTGGGGAGCTTCGGTACTATTTGTCAAGAAGAAGGACGGCACTTTCCGTATGTGTATTGATTACCGGGAGCTTAATAAAGTCACAATCAAGAACCACTACCCTTTACCTCGCATAGATGACCTCTTTGATCAACTCCAAGGATCAAGTTTCTATTCCAAAATAGATCTTAGGTGCGGCTACCATCAGTTAAGAGGCCGAGAAGAGGATATCTCAAAGACTACATTCAGAACGAGGTACGGTCATTATGAATTTATGGTCATGCCTTTCGGGTTAACCAATGCACCTGCGGTATTCATGGATCTCATGAACCGTGTGTGTAAGCCTTACCTTGACCAATTCGTTATCGTTTTCATCGACGACATCCTCATTTATTCCAAGAACAAGGAGGAACATGTACGTCTAATTTTGGAATTACTTAAGCGAGAACAACTGTATGCTAAGTTTTCCAAGTGTGAATTTTGGATCCAGGAAGTTCAGTTTCTAGGGCATGTGGTTAACGAGAAAGGGAAATGTCGACCCATCCAAAATAGAAACCATCAAGAATTGGGCAGCACCGACGACTCCGACTGAGGTGTGACAATTTCTGGGATTGGCTGGATATTACCGTCGATTCATCGAAGGATTTTCAAAAATTGCTCAACCTCTTACTGCTTTAACTCAAAAGGGTAAAGCCTATAATTGGGGCGATAACCAAGTGTCAGTATTCCAACATCTTAAACAGAAACTCTGCAGTGCACCTATTCTAGCTCTTCCGGAAGGAACCGATGATTTTGTGGTGTATTGTGATGCATCTATTCAAGGTCTGGGTTGTGTGTTAATGCAACGAGAAAAGGTGATCGCATACGCTTCACGTCAACTAAAGATTCATGAGAAAAACTACACCACTCATGATCTGTACGGTACAAAATGAGTGGTGTACCATGATGCCATCTACACCGATCACAAGTTTTTCTTAAACGATTATGACTGTGCGATCTGATACCACCCGGGCAAAGCTAATGTTGTAGTTGATGCCTTAAGTCAAAAAGAAACAAAACCCAAACGAGTTCGAGCATTACAGCTTACTATTCACCCCGGATTACCTGACAAAATCCGTAGTGCTCAACTCGAAGCCCTAAAAGAAGAAAATCTACCGCTGGAAAGTACACGCGGTATGGAAGCACAACTTGAAGTCAAATCTGATGGTATTCGCTACTTCGCCGAGCGAATATGGGTTCCAGTATTCGAAAACCTAAGGGAACTAGTTATGGATGAGGCTCATAAATCTCGTTAATCGATACATCCAGGCTCTAACAAAATGTACCATGATCTAAAAGTGCTATATTGGTGGCCGAAGATGACAGCCGATATAGCCATCTATGTTAGTAAGTGTCTGACTTGCGCGAAGGTCAAAGTTGAATATCAAAAGCCATCCGGTCTACTGCAGCAACCAAAAATTCCCATGTGGAAATGGGAACAAATATCCATGGACTTCATCACCAAATTACCACGAACCCCTACCGGATGTGATACCATTTGGGTAATTGTTGATCGATTAACAAAGTCCGCGCACTTCTTAGCAATCAAGGAAACCGACAAAATGGATAAGCTTACTCGTACTTACTTGAAAGATTAGTCTCTCGGCACGGGGTGCCAATCTCTATTATTTCGGATCGTGATGCACGATTCACTTCTCGTTTCTGGCAGTCGTTACATAAAGCCTTAGGCACGCGTCTAGATATGAGCACAACATACCATCCTCAAACTGATGGCCAAACAGAATGTACTATTCAAACGCTGGAGGACATGCTACGAGCTTGTGTGATTGATTTCGGTAACACTTGGGAGTCTCACCTACTGTTGGTGGAGTTCTCTTACAACAACAGTTATCATACTAGCATCAAGGCATCTCCATTTGAAGCACTTTATGAACGGAAATGTCGTTCTCCTATTTGTTGGACCGAGGTTGGGGATAGCCAACTCAAAGGTCCTGAACTTGTATTTGAAACTTCCGAAAAGATCGTTCAAATTAGAAACCGTATGGCGGCAGCTCGTGATCGTCAAAAGAGCTATGCCGACAAGTGTCGTAAACCTTTAGAGTTTCAAATAGGTGACATGGTCTTACTCAAAGTCTCACCTTGGAAAGGTGTCATTCGTTTCGGGAAATGAGGCAAACTGAATCCTCATTATGTTGGACCATTCAAGATAATGAAGAGAATCGGACCAGTAGCGTATCAACTGGACCTACCTGAAAGACTTAGTGGTGCGCACAACGTCTTTCACGTCTCAAATTTAAAGAAATGCCTAGCAGACGAATCACTCGCAGTTCCTCTTGAGGAACTACACGTTGATGAACAATTACGTTTCATCGAAGAACCTGTGGAAATTATGGATAGGGAAGTTAAAACGTTAAAGCACAGTAAGATCCCTATTGTCAGAGTTCGTTGGAACTCGAAACGCGGACCGGAATTCACGTGGGAGCGCGAGGATCAGATGATGCGCAAATATCCTAATATGTTCAAGCACTCCACAACAAATTCTCAAGGTACTATTTAAATTTTTGGGACGAAAATTCTATCAACTAGGGGATGATGTGATATCCCGGAAAAAAAAAATTTTACTATTTAATTTTCAGGATGAAAATTAAATACTAAAATTTTTTTTTCCGGGATATCACATGAACTCAAAACTCCCTTAGGCGAAGATAATAAGTTCGCTTCAGCCAAACAAGTGAATTTGATATCAAGCGAACTTGACAAGTTCGCTCACCCAAGAAATCCAATAAGTTCGCTAACTGATAAGTTCGCTTAAATCGAGAGAAAGTTCGCTTGCTAAGTTTGCCTGCAACAATTTCAACAAGTTCGCCTAAACCAGCTGAAACAAACTCAGCAAGAACTTTAACCCAAACACGAACAACCAGCACTAAAAATCATCATTTCTCATAGATTAGAAAGAATTTGATGAAATTGAAAGTATTTCATGAATTAGAACACTTCTATCTGATCAATTTCACCAAAATCAACCTCAAATTCACGAATTTTCAGCAGTAAAATTAGTTTCAAGAACTTGAAAACTCCATGGATACAAAAATGCTCAATTTCTTGTCAAATTATACACAAAAACGTCTCTAATCACCAAGAATCAAACGCAAATCACGAGCAAAAGCTCTGATACCACTTGTAGGTCCACATGACTCATCTTAGATCGATCTCGTGACAGGACGTATCGTTAACGCGGAGTGCAAAATCCTACCGTATTAACGTTTTGTATAACAATCGACAATAGAAACATCGGTAAATAAACTTTCTCTTTTATATCACCAAACAGAGTTTACAGAATACTTGATTGTTTAATCTATTTCACACGTACTTAACAGACTCTGTAAACTCTATATTTATAGACACATGTTCTGCAATAGGCGAACTTAACAAGTTCGCTTCAAAGATGCTTAGTCGAACTTAACAAGTTCGCCTCTAATAGACCAGGTGAACTTCGCCTCTAGCAGAACTTGTATTTATACTTAGACAAATCTAAACAATTACATACAAAACATAATGACAATAAGACCTAAACTATGACAAAGCTTTTGTTATTCAATCTATGTCCTAACACAATAGTAAAGAGTTGTTGATAACTGAGAATCTATTTGATTCAATGACTTGATGCTCAAGGGGGAGATAATGTCACACACAATGTTTTGGAAAGAGTTTTACAAAGTCCAAATGATAACCTGAAACTTAGGATGACAATGGTGAGCATAAAGTCGTTGATGCAACCATTTGACTAGTTAAGATGGAGTCTATAGGACAGGGGGAGTACAGAACTGTGTTGGTGACAAAGGCAAAGGCATTCAATTAAAGGATTACATCGGTTTGAGTTTTTAATTGATTGACTTGCTTAATCCCAAGTAACCAAGTAAATTGTTTTTCATAAAATGTTTTCATGGAAGGTTTATTTTCGTTTGTTTTACTTTCTTTGAAAAAGATTTTGAAAAAGCCAAACAAATTGAAAAAGTTAAAATCAACATTACTTGAAGTTATACGGAGAAATGATAGTACATTAGTAGATGTTCTTTCACACATGACCTTAGATTAACTGGTTGGTGCTTTATGTTAATATATCTGAATTATGTGTTTTGATCTAAACTTCAAAGACTACACAAATAGGAAATGATAGTGTTGTGTATGCATATAATTTGAATTGTCAATAGACTAAAAGCGTCACGGAACCATTAGTAGTGTGAAAACATAATTGCATATGTTACAACTGTGATTTGAACCCATTTTATGCCTGGGTGTGTGTGTTAAAAGATCATTATCAGATAAAGAATATTTGCTTTTAATAAATATTGTCCTATGAGATCAGTTTCGGGTTATGACCTTAGCACTATTTATTTGATTTGCTTCAGTGCCCATGTCCCGAAAAGCATGTAATTTGAACTATAATAAAGATATGTACTTGACAACATCTGTCAAACATATACTAGCCCTTAGATCATATTGATAAATCATCTTTACTGATTCCATTGAATTCATAATCCAGATAACAGTTGGATCCACGTACCTGAATCTTATGATTCAACATATATAAGCCAAAACATTGAATCATTCGATTCTGAATCTCATTGATTCCTATACAATCCAATTTGGATTATGCTATTCATGTGCTAAGTGATGTCTCCTCATTCTGGAAATTCGAATAATCTTTAGTAAAATCTTATATGTCTTGAAGATAGTGCAGTCACTTTCTGTTGGCATACTAGTGGGGTACACATTGTATTTCATACTTAAATGGTACCTTAACTCACAAGAAAGTGGAAATGAGATGCTTTAGTTTCAAATCTTATAATATTGACAATTCGAATTTGTGTGTCATAGTCTGATCCTATTTTCTTTGAATGTTTATCGCGTATCATAACATGCAATATGAAAGTCTTGAAAAGATAGAGTGTGATAATCTTGAAAGATATTGGTTTGATTGGTCAAGGCTTGAAAGAATGACATAGGATACCATTTGATATTATATGTATTTTATATGCAAGATGTGTGATTGATATCTCGTATATACTGATATGATCTTCTTACTCATGATGTTCGACCAAAAAGATGTGATTTTGTATTTTACATTTTTGGTTTTTATAGAGAAAAACCAAAAAGTATTTTGTCTTTCTTATGTTTGAAAAACCAAAAAGATTTTATTTTTCCAGCTTCTATGAAAATCTTAATTGTTGGTTATTCTTCGTTGTTCTCCTTTGCAAATACTGAATATTGCGGACAGAAGTTGACAAGGGGTCCTTCTCCTAAGTTTTCTTCTATAAATAAAGAGAGAGTGTGCAGATGAACAAGACGAAGACTACAGTGTGTTTGATGATATATGAAGACGGATGACAATCTTCTAAAGTTGTTGTCAAGGGGGAGTCTGTTGGAGTATATTCTGATGACAACGAGCTTGAAGATATTATGTCTTAGTCTTAGAGTCATTGACTTGTAATTGATAGAATTGTTAGCAACAGTTAAAGGGGAGTCTGTTAGGACATGTTTTGAAACTGTTGATAAAATTATGTATAAGTTCATAGAGAGGTGAACTTAACAAGTTCGCCTAAGCATCTTTAGGAGCGAACTTGTTAAGTTCGCCTAAAGAATTATGTTCAAGTTCATAGAGAGGCGAACTTAACAAGTTTGCTTAAGCATCTTTAAGGCGAACTTGTTAAGTTCGCTTAAGGTGCTGTGTGTTACTATAAATAGGAGTTACAAGTTCATATTCCATAAAACAGTAGAGAAGAAAAAGGGGTAAGTGTGTGTTTTGGAGAGAACTGTTGTAATCAAGATTTATTGTAATACAAAGCATTTATTTACACCGTGTTGTTGATTGAGTTACACGTTGCACGTTGATCATGGATTCCGCACGTTATCACCGTGTCGTACCGCTAGTCTAGAGATCCGTCACGCATCGAATCGGGACCTACATGTATGTTTGTATTCATGCTTTCTATCTCAAGTACAACCAAAGAAGATAGATTGTAACATTTCTGATTTTCATTATCTGTATTTCAGTTCAATGTGATACATTTCAAACCCAATTCTAGTACACTAACTTGTTCTATTTGTACCAACAATTAAATACTATGTTCCAATGCAAATCCGCAAATTTTAGACGGGTATATCCTATTAAAATTCTAAATAAGTTTATACTTATATAAATCTATCAAAAATGAAATTTGCAAGGACTGATTTTATAAATTAACAAGAAACCCTAATAGGCATGATCGCGCCTCGTTCTGGCACGGTCGCGCGCCTTGCTTTGGAACGGTCGCGCCCTGTGCCTTGGCACGGTCACGCCTCGTATAGGCACGGTCACGCCTCGCGTCAGTTGAAACGTAAATGCAGTTTTTAAACGCAGAATCGTTTGAATTCGTAACCGATATACGCATCATTACCATTAACGAAAACAATTAATCGAATAATCACCAGAATTACAACAAATAACTCTTGCGAATTCGATTCATCTCAAAACCGTCAAGTCATTTCACGAGACCACCGATTCCTCCATTTTGATCCTAATTCTCTCAAGCAAACAAACGACACACACTACTCGATCCTCTCTAAAACTTCTGGACACGCTGATTTAGCCGGAGTTGCAGCAAAGAGCACCGAAAATCAAACCCATCGACGCCGGAACTCGCCTCTACCATACGCTATCGATTCATCGTCTTTTCGGGTAATTGAAACCTCGTACACATTCGATTTAGTATATAGGTCAAAAGCCCCAACTCAATTGGGGCTTACAATATGGAAATTAACACGAACCCGAATCTATGTTTCATTCAAAACTGGTTTAATCGAATCCGGTTCTGGACATGTTTTAAATACAATCAATCTATACCAATAGACTCGTAATAACCTAATGGATGAAAGCCCTATGATTTCCAACATTAACATTATAAGAATTAGTCAATTCGTTTCTGATTTGGAATAGACACGGTCGTGCCAATCCCAGCGCGGTCGTGCCTAACACACTCAGACCCGGTCGTGCCTCTTAGCTAGACTTGGTCGTGCCTCAGAACCCTAGACACGGTCATGCCTGGCTAAGACACGGTCGTGCCTAGTGAGCAGCTTAGTTATGTTTTATGTTTGATCAACAGGGTCGCGCCCTGACTAGCACGGTCGCGCCCGTGGTCTTAGCACAATCGTGCCTTGTCCCAGGCACGGTCGTGTGTGTGAGAAAATCTTGGCAGAATACTAAATTTTATATTTTAAAAACAATAAGCATTTCAAATGAATTTTCAAATAAAAATAATTGATTTTATAAAGATTTATATTAACCTTATTTAAAAAGACCAAATTCCTATTCTAAAATAAATAGAAGTTATTTATTTAAACCTAGATATTATTTATACAACTCATTTACACATATTTATAAAAATAGATTAACAAAAGTTATTTTCAAAATTTATATTTAATATAAAATGCTCGACACATTTTTATCACTAAATGACTAAATACATATTTTTATAAATAAATAAAGTATCAATTATTTATTTAATCTATATTTAAACAAAGATTGTTTATTTAGGTTATACTTAACAAAACTTAACGCCTACAACTCCAACTCTTTGAACACACATCCAATTCAACCCTAGACTTAGACATAGACTATTGTGCACACTATTAATTCAATACATATTACACTCTAGGTTAACGTTGTGCATTACAAGGATCTCGTTACTATCTAGTCTCTCGTGTTAGCTACGCCTTTTGAATCAAGTGAGTTTACATAGCCACTTTTTACACTATTTATATTTTTGGGGTGGAACATGAGTTCAATTATACAATGTTTACAAATTACACAATACAATTCCACACTACATTCATGTGTGAAATTTGAGCCTTATCCTTGTGTAATAGGTGTGCAAACTACAATTTGTGAGCAATTTACATGTGCAATCATTAACTACACAAGCCGGCGGTTAACAATGATAGATCTATTGAGTCTAACAAACCCACCAAGATTGGGGTGATTGTGACCGACAACACAATTTGTATGCTAGTTACAAAGGTTTAATTGTACTTGGTTACACAATAGCTGCTCTCCATAAATGCCTTATTTTATCATCTTATGTAAGGATTGGTTTATTCATAATCTATATGCTATCTATATACAAACCTGTGTATGCTCAGCAACTTTTTAGTTGACTTTATTTTATTCATGTTTCAGGTGCTAATGAGTGAGTTTGATCAAGACATGCTACACATAGGCTTTGGACTTAGTTAAATTTAAATAAAGACTATTATGTATTTCATTTATATACTTATTTGAATTTGGTTGTGTTGAATTATTTGAAGTTAAATTTGATGATTAAAATATTGAAATCTAGTCAACCTTGTGCTCATGAACAGTCTACATGTCCCGCCCCGACATTTCCACCGTCGGTTTGGGTGTGACAGATTGGTATCAGAGCCTTGGTTATAGGGATCTAGGTTATTAGACACCCTTGACCTAGACTATAACTTTAGGACACCCACTTATGCCATGCTTTATGATTATGTGATATGTGCTACATGCTTACTATGGTTAGTTATTATTTCATTTTGATGTCTTACTTGCTAAAATTCATGACTCATTAGACTATACTTAAATAATAAATTAAATAAACAATATTTCTACCTATACCCTAAAGCCGCATAACCTTCTTACCTACTTCTCTGTCATTATCATCATAGCATGTGGAAACTCCATGGATCTAAATCTATAAAATTTCTTTATTTCCTCGTTAAGGCTTTTAAACTTTGTTAATTATTTGAGGACACGTACAATCTGGAAGGGTGACACCGGTATTTTGGGTTATCTGTCTAGGAAAGCATTTCGTATAAATCCCAATCAACCGAGGGACCCGTATGCTTTCCTGGGAATTCCCGGGATGAGTGTTTACTTATAGGCTAAAGCATGTCTCCTTGAAAATTATATGAGTTTAATTAACCTTAATGTGTCATAGTATTCAGGTGATTATATCACTATTTGAGTACAATCCAAACTATGATTAACTATTTTATTTGTTATCTTATCTTTTAAATCCAAGCAACCTTCATAAGTTCTTACATTTTTATTGTGTTGTGCAAATCTGTACAATGCCTCCCCGTCGTGCTCCCGTGACCAACAACAACACCGATATTGCTGCATCCTGGCACAACATGTAAATCAACTCACTCAAGCTAATGGGGCCGCCAATGGTAACCATGGAACTAATGGGGGTGGTGGTGCCAACCCACCACAATGCACCTTCAAGCACTTCAACTCATGTAATCCTCTTAAGTTCTATGGTACCGAGGGAGCCACAGGACTCCTTCAATGGTTCAAAAGTATTGAGGGAACTTTCCTCAATAGTGATTGCCCCGATAACCTTCGTGTTCGTCATGCCACAAGTGTCTTTCAAAAACGGGCACTCACGTGGTGGAATGGGTAAAAGAGAACTAGAGGCATGGAGGTGGCAATGGCCTTACCATGGGATGAGGTTAAGAGACTAATGACCGAGGAGTTCTGTCCTCGAAATGAGGTGAAGAAACTAGAAGCTGAGTTTTGGGATCTTGCCCAAGATAGTGCTGAGAGTTTGGCTTATACAACTCGGTTCCATGAGTTGAGTCTCCTTGTGCCCCATATGGTAACATCGTTATCCCACTGCATTGAGAAGTACATTAGTGGATTACCTAGGTAGATTCAGGATACTGTCTTAGGGAGAAATCCCGCAACACTCAAAGATGCCATTCGCCTATCTGCTACTTTAACCGACAACCATGTGAAACCAGGGATTCTGACTAGAAAAGGCACCAAGAAAACTCCCGACACCACAACCCCTCCTACACACGTCAAAGAAGCCAAAACTGAACCCCACCACAATAATAATAGAAGAAAGGCTAGGAATTTTGCTATGGTCACTCCTGCTATCCCTGTCAACCAAGTTGCTCCCATGGTTCAAGCACCAGTCAAGAAGCCATATGTGGGGATCTACCCACTCTGTGCCACATGTAATTATCACCATCTCCAACACATTCCATGTCGCCTTTGCACTCACTGTGGGAAATATGGCCATATGGTCAATGTTTGTAGAGACAAAGCACTTGCAGGTCAAGCCAACCCACCAACCCGAACCAATCAACAAGTAGCTAATCAAGGTGTTCCCGCTATTGCAAACGGGCGTGCTTGTTATGAATGTGGCAACCCAAATCACTTCCGTGACCAGTGCCCGAAGTTCATCAATGCTAGACAAGGCGGAGCTCGTGGGCGTGCTTTCAACATAAACCCAAATCACATGTAATTTAAGTGCACTTGCAGGACAAGCCAACAACGATGTGGTCAACGATACGTTCCTTGTTAATAGTTAATATGCCTCCATTTTATTTGATACCGGTGCAGATAAGAGTTTTGTGTCACTTAAATTTGAACCCTTACTTGCAAAAACATGATCCAAACTAGAGAAAACCTTCGCTGTCGAAGTAGCAAATGGTGACTCTCTTACAATTGACTCCGTTATCCACGACTGCTCTCTAGAACTTAATGATCATACATTTCCAATCAACCTTGTGCCAATGCCACTAGGAAGTTTTGATATCATCATAGGCATGGATTGGCTGTCAAATCACCATGCTAAAGTCATCTGTTATGAGAAGTACATCTGAATACCCCTTCAGTCAGGAGAAACGTTAAAAGTCTTTGGTGAAAAGCCTTGCAAGGGACTCAAGTTAATGTCATGCACTATCGCCCAAAAGTACTTACGAAAGAAGTAAGTAGCCTTCCTAGCCCATGTTGTTCACACGGACGTCAAAGAGAAGAGTATCCAAGACAATCCCATCATCCGGGATTTTCCCGAAGTATTCCCCGAAGATCTATTCGGTCTTCCACCCGTTCGACAAGTAGAATTTCGTATTGACGTAGAATTTCGCATTGACCTGGTACCCGGAGCTAACCCTGTGGCTAGAGCTCCTTACCGTCTTGCACCTTCTGAAATGCAAGAACTTGCAAGTCAACTCCAAGAGCTCTCCGACAAGGGCTTCATCCGTCCAAGTCATTCACCGTGGGGTGCACCCGTCTTATTTGTCAAGAAGAAGGATGGATCATTCCGCATGTGTATTGACTACCGCGAACTCAACAAGCTTACCATCAAAAACCATTATCCCTTGCCTAGAATTGATGATCTCTTCGATCAACTTCAAGGTTTGACTTGCTTCTCGAAGATTGATCTTCGATCCGGTTATCACCAACTCCGTGTATAAGAGGAAGATATTCCAAAGACTGCCTTTCGAACAAGGTATGATCACTACGAGTTCATGGTTATGCCTTTTGGACTAACCAATGCACCCGCAATTTTCATGGACCTCATGAATCGTGTGTGCAAACCGTACCTTGATAAATTTGTGATCGTCTTCATTGATGATATCTTAATCTACTCCAAGACTAAAGCCGACCATGAGCAACACCTTAGATTGGTTTTGGACCTCTTGAGGAAAGAGCAACTATATGTCGAGTTCTCCAAATGTGAATTTTGGCTAAAGGAGGTTCAATTTCTGGGTCATATCGTCAACGAAAAGGGGATTCATGTTGACCCTGCTAAGATCGAAGCTGTTAAGAATTGGAATGCCCCTAAGTCCCCCATCGAAGTTCGTTCATTTCTTGGCCTTGCGGGATATTATCGTCGTTTCATTTCAAAATTCTCTAAGATTGTTGTTCCTCTAACTGCCTTGACCCACAAGGGGAAACCTTTTGAATGGGGACCAAAGCAAGAAGAAGCTTTCCAAACTCTCAAGCAAAAGTTGTGCAATGCTCCTATTTTGACTCTCCCCGATGGGAATGATGATCTAGTTGTCTAATGTGATGCCTCCAACCAAGGTCTCAGTTGTGTCCTCATGCAACGAGGCAAGGTAATCGCTTATGCATCGAGGCAACTTAAGATTCATGAGAAGAATTATACAACGCACGACCTCGAATTAGAAGATTTGGAGACATTACCTCTATGGCACAAAATGTGTAGTGTTCACCGACCACAAAAGTCTCCAACACATCTTCAACCAAAAAGAACTCAATATGAGGCAGCGAAATTGGGTTGAACTCCTTAACGACAATGACTGCGAGATTCGTTAGCATCCAGGCAAAGCGAATGTTGTAGCCGACGCTTTGAGTCGAAAGGACCATGTCATGCTTCATTGTATCCAAATTCAAACCGACATTCAAAATCATATCCTAGAAGCTCAACACGTCTCGGTCACCAAGGGTAACATGTACGAGGAAATGTTGTGTGGTGTTGAACTCTAGCTTGAACTAAAAACCAATGGCTTACTTTATTACTTGAACCGTACTTGAGTTCCCGATCGCGATGATCTCCGTGCATTTCTCATGAACGAGGCTCACAAGACTCGTTATTCTATTCATCCTGGTGCGGATAAAATGTACCAAGATCTTCGCCAACAATATTGGTGGCCCGGTATGAAGAAAGACATTGCTCTCTATGTTGCCAAATGTCTAACTTCCTCCAAAGTCAAAGCCGAACACCAACGTCTGTAGGATCATGAAATTACAAGATGGTTCTGTTCTTAGTTGAGATTGGCGGAAACAATAACAACTGCACAATTACAATCGAATAAACAGAAAGAATACTGATAAGAACACTGTTGTATTAAGCTTTGTGAATAAACGATTGCAGATGAAAACTCAGTGAAGAAGCACACAAAAGGCACTATGAAGGCACACTGTGTTTGACGTGTTTACAAGATATATATAGTAACTTAGAATCAAGACAGACCCTTGATTCTAAGGATCAGATCTAACACAAGCCGTTGATCTTGTTTATTAATCTAAATTACACGTAAAGGCTAATCTAGTTAACTTTACTGAAACGTCTTCTTAGGCATCATTGTTTGCATGCTTGGAGAAGAGCGTCATTGTCCTTTATTGGTTGCATCAGTGAGGTTCCTTCTGCTTGGAGTGTGGCAGTTGCTTTTGCAGAAAGGTGTCAGAGGCGCTTCGCATGGATAGTCAGCTGCAACGTTTGTTCTTCAGAGAATAAAGCTATCAGCAGCAGAGATGAGGACCAGCAGCAAGATTGATCTATCTGCAGTTGCTGAGGATATGCCCATCAGCAGCAACATGTGTTGAATGCTGCTGATAAGCCTATCCGCAGCTACTTTGGTGTTCAGCAGCAGACAAAGTATCAGCAGCTGTTTTGGTCAGCAGCAATCTTGTGTTGTCCGTAGCAGTTGTACTTAGAACAATTTTGTAGCAATCAGTCTTTGGTTCTACAAACTCCCCCTAGACTGATGCTACCAAAATTCTTCTAGTCCCTCTGTTGCTGAAGCTTTTTCATGTGGTCGACTATCCTTGCTACTTCATACCCTTGAGGATCCTTGCTGGGGTTGTCAAGAGGAAGTTCAGACAGAGTCTTGATGTCCTTACTTGGCATTTTGAAGATTGCCTTGCTTGAACATCTCATCTGGTGACCCTTGACATTTGTGATGGTGAACTCATTCTTCTCAGCATTGTAGGACCATCATGCAAATGGATAGTGGGATTGTAGAGGTCTAACATCTAAGACTGCATCTTTGCTGGGGTTGAAGTGATGTTTGATCACCAGCACAAGATGTTTCCCGCCATCATTTGTAGGTATGATTTCTTCACCCACCTCCATGATTATCTTGAGATCTGAATCTGGAGGTTGTAGAACCTCATCAACAGACTTGTAAATCGACCTTCTTTGTTTAGTTCTCCCCCTGAATACTTCAAACCACTGATCTTGGGTACTGTAAAACCATTGGACTATTTCTCTGTAGTCTTCATGTTTAGATATGGGTTTGGATTTCTTCAGGAGTGGCTGTTGATGAGAAGGAGCTGGGTGGGATGTTTTGAATTTTTGGGTTGAGGAGAGGAAGGCTTGGGGATGTTTGTGGATGGTGTTTTGAAAGTGGAAGTAGTTTCTGGTGCAGAGGTTCTTTGTTTCTTGACTGGTCTCTTTCCCAGTCTTTCTTCCTCTTCCTTTTTCACTTTTGTATACAAGGCTTGTAGGTTCATGAAGGACATGGGACCTAACCTTTTTCCACTTTCTCCCCTTACCTTAAGGAAGTCAATCATCACCTTCCTTTCTTCATGGGTCCTCTGGTTAAGGGTAATGGCTTTTTTTGACTTTTGTCGAGTTTTCTCTTTCTTTTCATCTTTCTTCTTCTTTGCCAATTCCCCCTGCTGACCCATGAAGGCTCTGTAGATCTCTTTGTTTGAAAGTTTTTCAAGGTAGTCTGCATCCTCACCTTGAGAGATCAGAGCTTCAGTCCACTCCTCCCTTAATTCTTTTGCTAATTTAGAATCAGTGATTCTAAATTTAGCATCTTCCTTCCTCTTCTTTTCATTCTCCTCTTCTACTTCCTTTGCAACCTGTTCCTGCAGCTGTCTGGCAAGTTGTTCATCTTCCTCAACTTGAGACCCTGCATGGATTTTAACTTTCATCTCATCCAGCTGTTTGGCATACAACTGGATTGTCTGTTGTCTTAGGAGTATGGCTGCCTTTCTTTCTTGATGCCTTTGTTTATGAGCCATCTCTTCTTCTTCTTCTCTTTTCCTTCTTCTTTCTTCTTTCTCCTTCTTTTCTTTTCGCAACCTCTCTTCATCCTCTTCTGTCATAATGCCCTTCCCTTTATTAACATTGGATGCCTCTGCTCCGGCTTCACTGATCACAGAAACAGCTGATTGTTGTGCTGTTGGGATCTCTGCCTCGGCTTCATTGGCAAGTTGAGAAATTGACAAGGGACGGTCACTGTCTTCATCAAGTTGGTACTCAGGACCTTCTATTTCTCTCAGTTGATCCCTAAGTGAAGATCTTGTGCCAAATGCTAAAGATGTGGCTTCAACTTGTGGAGTATCTGAGTTGGAGTCAGTATCAGAAGTTGACACAGACTCTTCCTGAGGAATCAGTCCTTCTTCTTCAAGATGGGCTTTGATGGTGACCATCATTGCCTGGCTCTCTAATGAGATAATATTGCAGATGTTGGCTCTGAGCTGAAAGATCTTGAATAGGAAGTCTGAGGGCAGCTGGAGGATGTTCCTGGTGTTGATGGTGAGAGAGGTGCCGTTGCTTAGAAGGAAGGTATGGTCAAGGCACTTATTGCTTATCCATCCTAGCACATCTAAGTCCTTGACCGTTAGTTTGTACATGAGTCTTTTCAGGCTCAGAACTTCTTCTTCATTGAGAAGACTGCTCCTTGTGATTTGGAAATTGTTGGGAGACAGTCTTCTTTCTGCAGCTTGAGATGACTCAGGAGACTCTACCCGTTTTAGTTCTTTGATTAGTCTTATGAAGTTGGGTAGGTTGTCCTCCATCAAAGCATAGAACATGTCAATGGAAAGGTCTGCTGAGAGGTCTGATGAGTTGTTGATGCAGATAAGATCATATAGGTCAAGGATTTCAAATGGATGAATTAAATCCTAGTCTAGCTCTTCTACTCCGCTAAACTCCCGACCTATCCAAAACCTCTCAGTTTTCCCATCGTACCCCCAAGCTAGTATAATGTCAAACTCTAGCTGTGTTGATGTCAGTGGGAAGTGGGGGGCAGCTGCATGACTTATGATGGCTGCAACTTCTGGGATGATGCTGAAGGATGTAGATGTTTCGTCTTGGTTGTTTTCATCCATCAGCACCTCATCTATAGCTCTGACAACTAGCTTCCAGTCTTCAGTAGATTCTTCTTCATTGTCATCTGAGACTGGCAAGTCATGAACATGGACAAAAGCTGGTCTGAATAGAGTACTTTGGAAGGCAGCCTGCTCTTGAATCCAGTTGTCGAGACTTTCAGTGTCTTCTTCCATAGGGACTTTCTCCCTCATTTTGGTTGCATCAGTGAACAAATAGGCATCTGTTTGAGTGCCCACTGAGACAAGAGAGGGAGAAGCCGTGGAGGGGCATTGATGGGCTTCATGCATCAAGGCTTGGTGTCATAGTTTGGACACTTCAGCCTCAAGCATAGCCACCCTGGCCGTCAATTCCAAATTGTTTAGTTTCAGACTGTCCTCATCCACAGTTGTGGAATCCTTGGACCCAGATGGGGCCGTAGGCCGAGCCTCAGCATCCCCATCACTCGTGGTTTCTTGGCGCCTGGGATTCCTCTCAGTGAGGGGAGTTTCCAAGGAAACACCCTCACCATGAGTTGCCGTGGTTGAGGTCTTAAAGATGTTGTCACTGTCCTCCTGGTCATTTGATGGACCAGTAGTAGTGACAGCCTCTTCCACATCCACTCTTTCATTACTCCTAGAGTGGACCTTCAAGGGTGAAGAACATGGGTTAGGTGTTTCAGAAGCAAGACCAATCAGTACCTCCTTGATAGTGGTAGTTGGAGAAGGTACATCACTTTGGTCAGGTTCCTCAACACTTAAGTCCAAAGAAGATAGGAATGGCTCAAAGGGCTGTTCTGTGGATCCGGGAAGTTATCCTAATCCTAATAGAGAGACTTCCGAAGGAGTCTCCCTAACAGTGTGGCTTTCCCTTATGATATTCTCACTAGAATGTTGTGATTATGAGTGAGGGATGTTGGCTTGGGTTTGGGCCATGGAGGCAAGAGAAGAAGGAGTTCTCTTGCCCCTCTTCCTTGTATATTTGGCTGCAACCGGGGCCCTGTGTTCCGGTTGAGCAATCAAACTGTGGGTGAGTAAAGTATGTGCCTGTACATCCTCAGTAGAATGCACAGGGGTTCGATCAAGGGAAGCAGCAGTTTGAGTTTGTGGCAGTGAGGTGGAGGGTGTGGGATCAGTATCAGCTGGGTTTGCTGAACTGTCACCCTGGGCATTTTGCGTGTTCAACATTGTAGACAACAATGGAACATCGGCCCCTGAGAACTTTGATGAAACTGTTCTCATGCTTTGAAAAATGTTGTTCTTATGTCCCAGCATTATGTAGATTCTTGCAGTTTTTGAAAGATCTTTATGCTCAATGTTGAACACTTCCTGCAAGAATCTTGGGTACATGAAGAACTGTGATTTCACCCATTCTTGAAGGTTGTATCTCAAACCTTCAAGAATGAGGTGGGAAAAATTGAAATTGAATATGAAGAGGTTGTGGGAACGTTTGATATTGTGATATAACGGCAGACGAAGAAAAAGCAACTTTACTTGTACAGTACAACCTGTTTCACTTATCATTGTTACAGCTGTAAAACACTCGAGCAGTCATGGTAAAGACTGAGAGTAGTTTTTACTCCGGGTAAAAGTTAATGTAGACTTGTTTTACCCATCAGCAGCAAACTTGGTTGCTGCCGATGGTGAGCTATCCGCTGCAAACTTGGTTGCTGCGGATAGTGAAGTCTTTCAGCAGCAGATTTGGGTGCTGCTGACTGTTGTATTCATTCCGCAGCAAAAAGGTTGCTGCTGACCGCCTTAAAGCTGTCCGCAGGAAACTTGTTCCTGCTGATAACTTAAAGCAATCAGTTGCAAAGGCTTTGCTGCTGAAGAGTAAATCTGTCAGCAGTGAAAAAAGTGCTGCTGACTATAACCTTTTATTAAGAACAAAAACATAGACATATTTACAAGGAAAGATAAAAAAATTAGAGACATGTCTTATTCAAAGTTCATCATGCCAATTGATTCAACTAGATATCAAAATCTTGCTTCATCAAAAGGTTTAGTGAACAAATCAGCATATTGCTCATTTGTGTGAACCTTGGACAGGACAATTCTCTTTTTCTCAGCTTGATCCCTGATAAAGTGATACCTGATGTCGATGTGCTTAGTCTTGGAATGCTGCACTGGATTATTCGTGATAGAGATAGCACTCATGTTGTCAATGTTAATTGGAGTCTGCATGAAGGTCATTCCATAGTCAAGCATTTGATTTTGGATCCAGATGAGCTGTGCACAGCAGCTTGAAGCTGCAATGTATTCTGCTTCAGCTGTTGAAGTAGAGACACATGTTTGCTTTTTGCATTGCCATGAGATGAGCCTTCCTCCAAGAAATTGACATCCCCCAGATGTGGACTTTTTGTCCAAGTTACAACCCCCATAGTCACTGTCAGTGTAGGCATAGAGATTGACATTTCCATTCTTTGGAAACCATAGCCCAAGTTTTGGAGCTCCCTTTAGGTATCTAAGGATCCTTTTGACAGCTTGAAGATGAGACACTTTTGGAGCTGCTTGAAATCTTGTGCAGAGACAAACTGCAAACATGATATCTGGTCTTGAGGCAGTGAGATACATGAGAGACCCTATCATTGCTCGGTACTGATGTTGATCAGTGTCTTGTCCTTCTTTATCCGGAGATAATTGATGGTGCACTTGCATAGGAGTTCTTGCAGCAGAGCAGTCAGCCATTTTGAACCTCTCCAAGATGCTTTTGACATACTTGGATTGACTTATGAAGATTCCATTTGGTACCTGTTTGACTTGAAGTCCTAAAAAGAAATTTAGTTCACCCATTGAACTCATTTCAAATTTGGAATGCATCAGAACTTCAAAGTCTTTGCAGAGCTTCTTTCATGTAGATCCAAAGATAATGTCATCAACATAAATCTGGACCAACAAAATTTCTCCCCCTTCATCTTTGATGAAAAGTGTCTGATCAATGGCCCCCCTTCTGAAGTTGTTGCTAAGTAGAAATTCAGATAAAGTTTCATACCAGGCTCTTGGGGCTTGGTGTAAGCCATAGAGAGCTTTGTCCAGTTTTACGACCTTATTTGGATGTGCAGGATCCACAAAGCCTGGAGGCTGTTTGACATAGACCTCTTCACCAATCTTTCCATACAAAAAGGCACTCTTCACATCCATTTGATAGACCATAAAGTTTTTGGATGCTGCATATGCCAGAAAGATTCTGATGGCTTCCAGACGGGCAACAGGAGCAAAGACTTCATCATAGTCAATGCCTTCTTCTTGAGTGTAACCTTGAGCTACCAGTCTGGCTTTGTTCTTGACCACGATGCCCCTTTCATCTTGCTTGTTTCTGAAGACCCATCTTGTTCCAATGGCTGTTTGACCAGGTGAAAGATCAACAAGCTTCCAAACATCTTGTCTTTTGAATTCCAGCAATTCTTCCTGCATTGCTTCAATCCAGCTGTTGTGCTTGAGAGCTTCATCAATCTTCTTGGGTTCCACCTGAGATAGAAAGCAATAGAACAAACAAATGTTGGCTTCATGAGACTTACTTCTTGTCTGGATACCAGTGTGGACTTGGCCAATGATGTTTTCCAGAGGATGCACTTTCTTTATTATATGTGCTGGTATCACATCCAGCCGTATTCCATCTTCAAGATTACTTTGGTTTAGATCAGGATTGTCTTCAGTTGTGAGGAGAGGAGCATGGAGGTTTTGATCATTGTGTTCCACATTGTCAGCAGTATTAGCATCAGAGGCCTCTTCAGCATGGATTGAGGAGGCTTCATTAAAGATTTCTTGGTCAGAGAGATTGCTGCTTGTGGTGTTGGAAGTACCGGCTTCATCTGTACTGGCTTCAATAGCTTCTGCCACTGATGGAGGATCAATGGATGGCCTTTTCATCCTGATGTAGGGACTGGGAAAATCCAGTCTGTAGTCAGAAGAGGAGGTTGAGGCAGAAGATGTTGATTTTGAAGAAGAAAACTCCACATTTGAGAATATGAGAGGCTCAAATATCTGGGTGAAGGAGTCTATATCAAAGAGCCAGTTAGGACCTTTGCCTTGTTCACAGACAACGTGTTCCCTGCATTCCACATTAGCAGATTATTCCACAATCCGAGTCCTAGAATTGAACACTCGGTAGGCCTTTGATTGAGAAGAGTAACCCACAAAGTAACCTTCATCAGACTTTGCACCGAATTTAGGAAGAACTCCATGTGTGATGAGGATGGTACATGGACATCCTAAGGGCTTCATGAAGCCAATGTAGGGAACTCTTTTGAACCATAGTTCATAGGGTGTTTTCTGGAGAGGCTTAACAATAAGGACTCTATTCTGCACATAACAAGTTGTGCTTACTGCTTTCGCCCAGAAAGTAAGGGGCAGCTTTGAGTCAGCCAGCATAGATCTTGCTAATTCAATCAGAGTCCTATTTCTTCTTTCAGCAACCCCATTTTGTTGAGGGGTTCTTGGAGCACTGTATTGCCTTTCAATGCCCTTGCTCTCACAGAAATTGTTCAAAGTGTGATTTTGAACTCTGTTCCCTGATCATACCTTATGATCTTTACCTTCAGATTGCTTTGATTCTCTACCCTAAGAATATATGATTTGAGAATCTCAGCAGTTTCATCTTTTGTTCTTAGGAAGAATACCCATGAGAATCTAGAGAAGTCATCAGTTATCACCAGACAGTAGGACTTTTTGCCAATTGACATGACATTCGTAGGACCAAAGAGATCCATACGCAGTAGCTGGAGAGGGGTGTCATTTGTGTTCAATGTCTTGGGCTTGTGGGAACTCTTGTGTTGTTTTCCCTTCAAGCAGGCAATGCAGTGATCGTCTAGCTGGAATTCTTTGTCAGGAAGCCCTCTGACAAGATTGTCCTTCACTAATTTATTGATTGTTTTGATGTTAACATGGCTTAACCTCCTGTGCCAGAGAGCGGATTCATCAACTGATGCCTTTGACAGAAAACATGAAACACTACCAGATGGAGTGACTTCATTCATGTCATGCACATATAAGTTGTCCTTTCTATGAGCAGTTAGGAGAATCTTCTCTGGAGGGGGTTTAGATAGGCCAGGAGCTAACACGAAACATTCTTTGTTAGTGAAGAGCATCCAATGCTTTTAATCACATACTTGGGAAACACTCATGAGATTGAAGTCAAGTTCTTTAACATAGTTGACTCTTTCAATACTCATCCTTTCATTGGACACAGTTCCTTGTCCAGTGATAGATCCACCCTTTGAGTCACTCCCAAAGGCAACATATCCTCCATTGAAATGTCTGAAGTTAGAGATGATGGACCTGTTGCCTGTCATGTGCCTGGAGCAGCCGCTATCTACCACCCAAGTATTGTGTTTATTGCCTGGCTGTCCCTGCACATGGGAGATATCTAATTAGTGGGAGGAACATTGTAGCATGCAGCATTGTAGAAAATCGTTGTTAATTTGCCATTGTCAGCGTGCTTAAAGTCAATGGAACCAATAGTTATGCTTGGAGATTGTTTGGCCTTCCATTGCTGTGTTGGTGGTTTTCTAGCTTTCTTTACATTGTCGGCAGAAGATGTTGTTGCTGACAATTCTGGCTTATCCGCAGCCGATTTTGCTGCTGAAGGCTTTGCTGGAGCAGTAGCAGTTTTTGCTGCTGGAAGCTTTATTTTTGAATTTGCTTTGTCAGCAGCAGATACTTTTGCTGCTGATGCCGTTGTTTTTTATTTTGCTTTGTCAGCAGCAGAGACTTTTGCTGCTGAAGGCTTTGCCTTTGGTTTCCTGGACTTTACTCTATCAACAGCGATTTTGTTTGCTGCTGATGGGTTGAACACAGATGAACGATTTGCAATCTGGTTAAAAGGGTTGAACTTGCATGTTGCAGCAAAGTGGTTTGATTCCCCACATATGATGCAAGTTTGTTGAGGTTTCTGCATCTTCACTCTTTGAGGGGATAGAGATTCTCTGAACTTTGTTGCCTTTGCATCATAGCTTCTCACCTGTTTGTTTCTGTTTGTTTTCTCAAAGGCATGCTGCTTTGAGTTTCTTTGGTGTTTACGGTAGTGAAAGCAGGTGCTGGCAATGTGATTGTATTTGCCACACACAAAGCAGGATAGTGCTATCTTGTCCCTGTGAAAGTGCACATAGTCCTTTCTTGGAAACAAATCTTTGAAGTTCCAGGGATGAGCTTTGTTATGTTAAAAAGTGGCTTCTTCTAGTGTCTTTTGAACATATGGACCTTTTTCTCCAGGTGCATGAAAAATATCAAACACCTTTGGCTTTGACTGAGACTTGGGGTTGGTGAAACATGATGTATCTCCCTTTTCAATGTTTAGCTTTCTTCCATTTTGAGGATAGCTAATCTTGATTTGTTTGAATGGGATGGGAGCTGGAATAGCTGGAGTAATTTGGAAGGCAGATAGGACTGCACTAGTTTTGTTCAGAACAGCTGGAGTAACAACAGGACATTCAGTTTTGTTCAGAACAGCTTCAGAGAAAGGAGCGGATGGGACTGCACTAGTTTCACAGTGGTCTGAGCAGGTTGACTCAGGTTCTGAAGAGGTGGAGCAGTCTTCCACAAAACATGCATCCATTGAAGGATCAAGGTTTCGGTTTGCCGTGTCAAGATTTGCAGTATTGAAGCTTGGTTCGTAAATGGCAACATAGTCAGTAGGAGGAGGAACTGTCTTGTACTGGTCATTATGATATCCAAGTCCAGTTTTTACCTTTTCATGGACTTGAATATCTAACAATCTTTGTAACTTTTTCGAGGAAAATTCATATTTTTCAACATGAACTTTCTGTTCTGCCAGTTCAGCTCTGGTAGCTTTTAGTTTGACCAGTAGATCATCAATCTGAGTTTCAAGATTAGTTTGTTCGTGTTTTAGCGATGAAATCTCTTTCTTAAGGCAGTCAACCTTTTCTTTATAAGTATTTTCAACCTTTTAGAACTCAGATTTCATTTGATGAAACTCTTCATTTTGATCTATGAGGTTTTGGTTGTGCTTTCTATACCCTAAAACTTTATCAATACAGGCTTGAGAGCAAAGATGTTCAAATACCTGAGGTGGTATCTCTGTAGTATCTGCCATTAGAGCTTGATTGTTGACGGGCAGTTCTTCATATTGAATGCTCCAGTCGAACTCAGAAGTTTTAACTGTTGCACAAACTGAAGTTTGAATTGAACTAGGACCCGAGTGCTCAGAATGGAGGGCAGAGGAGGTGGTGGTGGATGTTGAGGCTGTTTGGTAGCTTGAGCTTCTTTCTTTTGCCTGAATCATCTCTAGCTCATAGGTTTTTAGCATACCGAAGAGCTCAGTCATTTGGAGAGTCTTCAGATTCTCAGTTCTTCTAATGGACACCGTGTAGAATGTCCAGCAGCTAGGTAAAGACCTGATGAACTTTTTGAGAATATCTTCATTCTCTAGCTTCACCTTTGAGCACTGCAGCTCCCCTACAAGATAGGTAAATCTATTGTATGAAACAGTTAGAGACTCACCTTCCTTCCAGATGAAGTTTCCATACTGCTGTTTCAGGATGTCTTCAAGCCCGTTGCTTTGTGCCATTTTTGTTCTTGGTGACTTTTTGAAGGAGAGAGAGTTTAGAATAGAACCAGAAGTAATTAAACAAGTGTTAGTTTGTTTAATCTGAGCCAAAGCTCCGATACCACGTGTAGGATCATGAAATTACAAGATGGTTCTGTTCTTAGTTGAGATTGGCGGAAACAATAACAACTGCACAATTACAATCGAATAAACAGAAAGAATACTGATAAGAACACTGTTGTATTAAGCTTTGTGAATAAACAATTGCAAATGAAAACTCAGTGAAGAAGCACACAAAAAGCACTATGAAGGCACACTGTGTTTGAAGTGTTTACAAGATATATATAGTAACTTAGAATCAAGATAGACCCTTGATTCTAAGGATCAGATCTAACACAAGCCGTTGATCTTGTTTATTAATCTAAATTACACGTAAAGGCTAATCTAGTTAACTTTACTGAAACGTCTTCTTAGGCATCATTGTTTGCATGCTTGGAGAAGAGCGTCATTGTCCTTTACTGGTTGCACCAGTGAGGTTCCTTCTGCTTGGAGTATTGTGTTTATTGCCTGGCTGTCCTTCCGATTTGCTTGAACAACCAGAAATTTCCGTGTGGAAATGGGAAAACTTAGCTATGGACTTCATTACCAAACTCCCTCGCACCTCAAGTGGTTATGATAGCATCTGGGTGATCATTGACCGCCTCACTAAATCTGCTCATTTCTTGCCCATCAGTGAAGACTATCGGGTTGAGAAATTGACCCGAATTTACATTGAAGAAATTGTGAGCCGTCACGGTGTTCCCTTAGACATAATATCCGATAGAGATACTCGGTTCACCTCCCGTTTCTGGCAATCTCTCCAAACTGCTCTTGGCACACGATTGAATTTGAGCACGGCTTACCATCCCCAAACTGATGGTCAGACCGAGCATACAATTCAAACTCTGGAGGACATGCTTAGAGCATGCGTAATTGATTTTGGTGGCAATTGGGATTCGCATTTATCCCTAATTGAGTTCTCTTACAATAATAGCTACCACACAAGTATCAACATGGCACCATTTGAAGCTCTCTATGGTCGTAAGTGTCATTCTTCTATCTGTTGGAACGAGATTGGTGAAGCACAAATCACCGGTCCCGAGCTAATACAAGAAACATCCGACAAGATTATCCAAATCCGTGACAACATTCGAGTAGCAAGGAGTCGGCAAAAGAGCTATGCCGACAAACGGCGAAAACCATTAGAATTCCAAGTCGGTGACCTCGTCCTTCTAAAAGTGTCCCCGTGGAAGTGTGTGATCCGTTTTGGAAAGAAAGGCATGTTAGCACCTCATTATGTGGGTCCATTCAAGATCCTTGAAAGGATTGGGAAAGTGGCTTACAAACTCGACTTACCTCCATCACTTGGCAATATGCATCCTACATTTCATGTGTCTAATCTGAATAAATGTCTTGCTGATGAGAACCTCCACATACCTCTTGACGACGTGCACATTGACGAAACGATGCGCTTCGTTGAGAGACCGGTAGAAATCATGGGTCGTGAGATCAAGCAGCTCAAGTGAAGTCGTATCCCTATTATCAAAGTTCGTTGGGAATCAAAACGTGGTCCTGATTTTACTTGGGAACGTGAGGAACAACTGAAGCTCAAGTACCCCCATCTCTTCACTGATGCCGTCGCCTCCACTAGCTAAATTTCGGGACGAAATTCCCTCAACATGGGGATACTGTAACATTTCTGATTTTCATTATCTGTATTTCAGTTCAATGTGATACATTTCAAACCCAATTCTAGTACACTGACTTGTTCTATTCGTACCAACAATTAAATACTATGTTCCAATGCAAATCCGCAAATTTTACACGGGTATATCTTATTAAAATTCTAAATAAGTTTATACTTATATAAATCTATCAAAAATGAAATTTGCAAGGACTGATTTTATAAATTAACAAGAAACCCTAATAGGCATGATCGCGCCTCGTTCTGGCACGGTCGCGCGCCTTGCTTTGGAACGGTCGCGCCCTGTGCCTTGGCACGGTCACGCCTCGTATAGGCACGGTCACGCCTCGCGTCAGTTGAAACGTAAATGCAGTTTTTAAACGCAGAATCGTTTGAATTCGTAACCGATATACGCATCATTACCATTAACGAAAACAATTAATCGAATAATCACCACAATTACAACAAATAACACTTGCGAATTCGATTCATCTCAAAACCGTCAAGTCATTTCACGAGACCACCGATTCCTCCATTTCGATCCTAATTCTCTCAAACAAACAAATGACACACACTACTCGATCCTCTCTAAAACTTCTGGACACGCAGATTTAGCCGGAGTTGCAGCAAAGAGCACCGAAAATCAAACCCGTCGACGCCGGAACTCGCCTCTACCGTACGCTATCGATTCATCGTCTTTTCGGGTAATTGAAACCTCATACACATTCGATTTAGTCTATAGATCAAAAGCCCCAACTCAATTAGGGCTTACAATAAGGAAATTAACACGAACCCGAATCTATGTTTCATTCAAAAATGGTTTAATCGAATCCGGTTCTGGACATGTTTTAAATACAATCAATCTATACCAATAGACTCGTAATAAACTAATGGATGAAAGCCCTATGATTTCCAACATTAACATTATAAGAGTTAGTCAATTCGTTTCTGATTTGGAATAGACACGGTCGTGCCAATCCCAGCGCGGTCGTGCCTCACACACTCAGACCCGGTCGTGCCTCTTGGCTAGACTTGATCGTGCCTCAGAACCCTAGACACGGTCGTGCCTGGCTAAGACACGGTCGTTAGTTATGTTATCTGTTTGATCAACACGGTCGCGCCCTGACTAGCACGGTCGCGCCCGTGGTCCTTGCACGATCGTGCCTTGTCCCAGGCACGGTCGTGTGTGTGAGAAAATCTTGGCAGAATACTAAATTTTATATTTTAAAAACAATAAGCATTTCAAATGAATTTTCAAATAAAAATAATTGATTTTATAAAGATTTATATTAACCTTATTTAAAAAGACCAAATTCCTATTCTAAAATAAATAGAAGTTATTTATTTAAACCTACAAAATTAGATTTATACTAATTATTAAACCCTACACCTAGATATTATTTATACAACCCATTTACACATATTTATAAAAATAGATTAACAAAAGTTATTTAAAAAATTTATATTTAATATAAAACGTTCGATACATTTTTATCACTAAATGACTAAATACATATTTTTATAAATAAATAAATAAATAAACTATCAATTATTTATTTAATCTATATTTAAACAAAGATTGTTTATTTAGGTTATACTTAACAAAACTTAACGCCTACAACTCCAACTCTGTGAACACACATCCAATTCAACCCTAGACATAGACATAGACTATTATGCACACTATTAATTCAATACATATTACACTCTAGGTTAACGTTGTGCATTACAAGGATCTCGTTACTATCTAGTCTCTCGTGTTAGCTATGACTTTTGAATCAAATGAGTTTACATAGCCCCGTTTTACACTATTTACATTTTTGGGGTGGAACATGAGTTCAATTATACAATGTTTACAAATTACACAATACAATTCCACCCTACATTCATGTGTGAAATTTGAGCCTTATGCTTGAGTACTAGGTGTGCAAACTACAATTTGTGAGCAATTTACATGTGCAATCATTAACTACACAAGCCGACGGTTAACAATGATAGATCTATTGAGTCTGACAAACCCACCCAGATTGTGGTGATTGTTACCGACAACACAATTTGCATGCTAGTTACAAAGGTTTGATTGTACTTGGTTACACAATAGCTGCTCTCCATAAATGCCTTATTTTATCATGTTATGTAAGGATTGGTTTATTCTAATCTATATGCTATCTATATACAAACCTGTGTATGCTCACCAACTTTTTAGTTGACTTTATTTTATTCATGTTTCAGGTGCTAATGAATGAGTTTGATCAAGGCATGCTACACATAGGCTTTGGACTTAGTTAAATTTAAATAAAGACTATTATGTATTTCGTTTATGTACTTGTTTGAATTTGGTTGTGTTGAATTATTTGAAGTTAAATTTGATGATTAAAATATTGAAATCTAGTCAACCTTGTGCTTATGAACAGTCTACATGTCCCGCCCCGACGTTTCCGCCGTCAGTTGGGGTGTGACATAGATGAAGCTTTAAAACATAGTAGTTGGATTGAAGCAATGCAGAAAGAGTTGATGCAATTCAAAAGACATGAAGTGTGGACACTGGTTGATCTTCCACCTGGTCAAACTGCCATTGGCACAAGATGGGTATTCAGGAACAAGCAAGATGAGAGAGGCATTGTACTCAAGAACAAAGCCAGACTCGTAGCTCAGGGCTACACTCAGGAAGAGGGAGTTGACTATGATGAAATTTTTGCTCCTGTTTCCAGACTGGAGGCTATCCGGATCTTCTTAGCCTATGCTGCATCCAAAAGCTTTACTGTTTATCAGATGGATGTCAAGAGTACCTTTCTGTACGAGAAGATTGGTGAGGAAGTCTATGTCAGACAGCCTCCAGGCTTTGTAGATCCTGCACATCTCACCAAAGTGTTCAAGTTAGACAAAGCTCTCTATGGCCTACACCAAGCTCCAAGAGCCTAGTATGAAACTTTGTCAAGATATCTGCTTAGCAACAACTTCGGAAGAGGTGCCATTGATCAGACCTTGTTTATCAAAGATGAAGGGGGAGAAATCCTACTTGTACAAATCTATGTTGATGACATCATATTTGGATCAACAAGGAAGAAGCTGTGTAAAGACTTTGAGATCCTGATGCATTCAAAGTTTGAAATGAGTTCAATGGGTGAACTAAATTTCTTCTTGGGTCTCCAAGTCAAACAAGTTCTAAATGGAATCTTCATCAACCAATCCAAATATGTCAAGAGAATTTTGGAAAGATTCAAGCTGGCTGACTGCTCTACTGCAAGAACTCCTATGCAGGTGCACCATCAACAGACTCTAGACAAAGATGGTCAAGACAGTGATTAACATCAGTACCGTGCAATGATAGTATCACTCATGTATCTAACTGCCTCAAGGCCAGATATCATGTTTGCAGTATGCCTCTGTGCAAGACTCCAAGCAGCTCCAAAAAACACATCTTTAAGCTGTTAAAAGAATTTTTAGATATCTAAATGGAGCCCTAAGACTTGGGGTATGGTATTCTAAAAATGGCAAGTTCAACCTATATGCATACACTAACAGTGACTATGGAGGATGCAACTGGGATAAGAAGTCCACATAAGGGGGATGTCAGTTTCTGGGAGGAAGACTGATTTCATGGCAGTGCAAAAAGCAAACTTATGTACCTACTTCTACAGCAGAAGCAGAATACATTGCGGCTTCAAGTTGCTGTGCACAAGTCATCTGGATACAAAATCAAATGTTGGATTATGGGATGACTTTCAAGGTAACTCCCATTCACATTAACAACATGAGTGCTATATCAATCACAAACAATCCTGTGCATCACTCTAAGACAAAGCACATTGACATCAGGTATCACTTCACAAGATATCAAGCTGAGAAAAAGTGAATCATTTTAACTAAAGTTCATACCAATGAGCAATATGCTGACTTGTTTACAAAACCATTTAATGAAGCTAGATTCATATATTTAGTTGAATCCATTGGCATGATAAACTTTGATTAAAATTTGTCTCAAAATTTTTTGAATAAAATGTGTCTGTCTTTTGTTGTAAATAAAAAGTTAACAGTCAACAACAACCATTTTTGCTGCTGACAGGTTTAATCATCAGCAGCAAATAATTTTCCAATGACTGTCTTAAGTTATCAGCAGGAACGAGTTTCCTGCGGATAGCTTTAAGGTAATCAGCCGCAACATTTTAGCTGTGGACCATTACATCCATCAGCAGCAATCAAGTTTGCTGTTGATAGACTTAGCCATCAGCAGCAACCAAGTTTGCTGTTGATAGGTTTAACCATCCGCAGCAACCAAGTTTGTTGCTGATAGGTTTAACCATCCGCAGCAACCAAGTTTGCTGCTGATGGGTAAAACAAGTCCAAATTAACTTTTACCCGCTGTAAAAACTACTTTCAGTCTTTACCATGACTGCTACAGTGTATTACAGCTGTAAAACAGTGAACAGTAAATGGGTTGTATTGTACAAGTAATTTTGCTTTTTCCCTCCTCTGCCGTTACAACACAAATCAAAATCATTCTTTCACAACTTCACATTCAATTCCGACCTAACACTCACCATTTTCTCTCATGCATTCAAAGCTTTCCATACTTAACCACCTTTGAAAATCTTCCTCCTTCCCTCCAAACCCAACTATAATGGCATAAGTTGATATCCACAACCCAGATGACAATTTCTCAACATATCATAATCTCACTGCATATCTTGTCAAAGGAAATAAATATGAAGGGTTTGACGACATGATTGACTTCCTTTGTCGATCAAAGATCCAGTTTGCACTCACCCTCAACCCCACAATCTATATACCTCACATGGAGGATTTCTGGAACTCTGCCGTCTTCTCTACCGAACAGGGGATTGCCAAAATCAAAGCCACGGTAGACGGCAAAGACGTCACCATCACTGAAGCCACACTTAGAAAACACCTCAAGCTTCAGGATAATGGGGCCGCCATCTCATGCACCAAAACTGAATACATGAGGACCTTTGTATCTATAGGGTACACTGGATATCAAGAAGAACACACCATTGAGAAGGAAATAATGGGTCATCCCTGGAAGTTCCTAGGCCACACTCTTCTACAATGTATATCCCAGAAGAGAAGTGGATGGCATCAACTAAGCTCTGCTCTTGCCTCCGCGTTCCATGGTATGGTTACTGGTCAAGGCTTCAACTTTGCTCATTTAATATTTGATGGTTTGAGATATAACCTTTAGGAAGGAGCAAGTAAAGCCTTCTTTATGTACCCAAGGTTCTTCCCGGAATTTTTTAATCATGAAATAAAAGACCTTTCAAAACCTGCAAGAATCTATTTGATTTTGGGTCATAGAAATAATATTTTTCAAAGCATGAGAACAGTTTCAAAGAAGTTCTCAGGGGTCAATGTTCCATTGTTATCTACAACGTTGAACATACAAAGTACCCAGGGTGACAGTTCAGCAGTCCCGGTTGATACTGATCCCACACCCTCCACTTCACAGCCTGAACATACAACAGTCTCCCTTGATCGAACCCCTGTGCAGCCTATTGAGGGTGCACAGGCATAACAAATACTTACCCCAGTTCTTCAAGCCTAATTGGAACACAGGGCCCCATTTGAGGCAAGCTATACTAGAAAGAGAAAAAGGAGCAAGAAGACTCCTTCTACTCTTGTCTCACAGGCCCAATCCCAACCCAAAAGCCCTCATTCAGATTCCCAACATTCTGATGAGAATGTCAAAAGGGATTACCACATTATTAGGGAGACTTCCTTGGAAGTCCATCTATTAGGATCAGGATCACATCCCGGATCCATAGAACAACCCTTTGAGACCTATCTTAATATTTCTTCACTAAACTTAAGTGCAGAGGTACCTAGTCAAGATGATGTACCTTCTCCAACTGCTACTATCTCGAAGGTACTGGTTGACTTGGATGCCAAAGTACCTAGCCCAAGGTCATCATCTAAGAAGGTTCACTCTAGGAGTGATGATAGAGTGAATGCAGAAGGGGCTATCACTTCTACTGGTCCATCAATTGACTAGGAGGACAGTGATAACAGCACTAAGTCCCCAACTACGACAACTCATAGTGAGCATGTTTCTTTTGAAACATTCTTCACTGAGAGGAATCCTAGGAGCCAAGAAACTAGGGTGATGGGGATGCAGAGGCTAGGACTAAGGCGCCATCTAGTTCCAAGGATTCCACAACTGTGAATGAGGACAGACTGAAACTTAAAAAATTGGAATTGACAGATAGGGTAGCCATGCTTGAGGCTGAAGTGTCCATATTAAGGCACCAGGTCTCAATGCATGAAGCCCAACAATGCCCAAGTGTGACTTCTCCTTCCCTTGTATCAGTGGGAACCCATTCAGATCACACATTATACACTGATACAACCAAAAAGGGGGAGATAGTTTCTGTTGAAGATGACAAAGACAGTCTTGATGAATGGATACAAGAACAAGCTGCTTTTTAAAGCACACTTTTCAAGCCTGCTTTTGTTCAAATTCATGACTTGCCAGACTCAGAAGATGAAGGGGAAGAGATCTCTGAGGATTCTAAGTTAGTTGCCAGGGTTATAGATGAAATGTTCCCTGAGGAGATTAAGATACACAATGACGATGAAGATGTGCCTCACTCAGTCACTATACTTCCAGGTGCAGCCAACATCTCAAGACAAGTCATATCTCCTCATTTCCCATTAACTACACACAATCTGGAATCTAATTCCATTTTTTTCTTGGGGTTACGATGGTCTATCAGAAAGGTTTTGGATTGGATGGGAATCTGGTAAAATTGAAGAGCTAAACTGGAACAATCTAAATTCCTTTTGTGTCTTGGATCTATATCTTACAGAATGCATCAACAATTCAACAGATCTCCCTGTTGAGCTTCCTATTGAAAGATTCTATGATCTGATGGAAGACAACATTTACTGGTTTGAATGGTTTTTAGAAGAAGCAAACAGGGTGGCTTATCCTAAACATGAGAATCAGGAACAAATAAACAAAGATCTAGCTGCATTTCATGCTCTCGTGAAAGATAACATGCCTATTAACATTACATAATCTTCAAGAATAACTGAACAAAGATATAACAGACTTGAAATTATAAGAAGCAAAGTGTTGACTGAGGAACAAGTCATATGTCTAAGAAGATTCTTATACAATGAAGTTGTCAGGGATTTGGAAGTACAAGGATGGTCAAGCACTAGATCTTCTTGCTTTCAGTTCTTTCTGTGTGATAGATCATCCTTTATCATCAACAACATGCAAGAAATCCTACTCCTTAACCCAGAATTCTTGTACAAGGTCTTTGAACCCATGACTCACATCTGCAACATCAACTCAATTGAAACTCAAGAAATGATTAAGATTGTCAAAGCTTTCCTTGAGAAGGAGGGATGTACTGCAATGAATGATTCAGACTCAGACATATCCATTCCCTCCTCACCAACTATCATACTGAATACACAAAAAGAATTTAGAAGAAGAGAAAAGGAGAAGGTGATGGCAGATTGGAAGGCAGTGACTGGAGATGAATGGAAAGGATATGAAGAAAGTGCCCCTCCTTTGTTTGTTCCTCAAATTGCCAATGAAGCTGAAGCTGAGGTCCCAACAGCATCCCTCACATTTGCTGTTGTGATACATGAAGTTGAAGCAGAGGCATCAAATAAAGACAAAAGGGAATGGTATCATGGCTGAAGAAGAAGAAGAAGAGAAGATAGAGAAGGGGAAGAAAGAAAAGGAGAAGAGAAGAAGAGAAAGAGAAGAGGAGGAGATGACTTAGCTCAAAAAGGATCAAGAAAGGAAAGCTGCCATACTCCTCAGAGAACAATATATCCAGTTGCATGCTAGGCAACTGGATGAATTAAAAGTTAATGTTTTTGCAGCCTCTCGACTAAAAGAAGATGAAGCTCTAGCTCTTCAGCTGCAGGAAGAACTGAATAAAGAAGAAGAAGAGAGGGAGAAGAAGAGAAGAGAAAAAGCTCTAATTTCTAAAGGTGAGGATGCAGACTACCTTAAGAAATTATCAAATAAAGAAATATACAGAGCTTTCATGGGACAGCAAGGTCAACTGCCAAATAAGAAAAGGGTTGAAGAAGAAGAGAAGGCCAAATAGAAAACCAGGAAAACCATTGCATTTAATGTAAGAACCCATGCAAAAAAGGAAGGTCATGATGGACTTCCTAAAGGCTAGAGGTGAGAGTGGAAAGAGGCTGGGTCCCATGAGTTTCATGAACATGTAAGCCCTTTATGTCGAAGTAAAGAAGGAAGAGGAAGATAGACTGGGGAAGATAGGCTCAAAAAGAAGGGTAGATACTCAAACTACAGAAAGAAAACAAAAGAAACCCAAGCCTACTCCCACATCCACTACTTCCTCTGTCCAACAATCTTCCACTCTCTCTCCTAGAGCTCCCTCCTCTCCATCCAAAGAGTCCAAATCCTCTCATCCAGCTCCCCCTCATCAATAACCTCCCAAGAAGAAAACCAAACCTACTACCACACTAGAAGACTCAAGAGAAATTGTAGTATGGTTTTATAGCAATCAAGACAAATGGTTTGAAGTCTTCAGGGGAAGGGCAGCAGTAAAAAGATCAATCTATACATCTGTTGATGAGGTGATTCAGCTTCCAGATTCTGATCTACAAAGAATGATGGAGTTGGGTGAAGCTCATGAGCCTGAAAATGAAAGTGGGAGGCATCTGTTGCTAGTGATCAAATATAACTTCAATCCTAGCAAATATGTAATTATTGATGCTAAACCTCTCCAATCCCACTTTCCATTCATCAGTTGGTCCTACAATTCTGCTTAGGATGAGTACACTTTGATAGATGTCATAGGACAGAAGATGAGATGTTCAAGCAAAGCCATCTTAAGTATGCCAAGCAAAGACATCAAGACTCTATCTGAACTTCCTCTTGATAATTCAAGCAAGGACCCCAAGAGGCTATGAGACAGCAAGGATAGTTGCTCACATGCATAAGTTTCAACAACAACAGTAATAAGAGAGTTTTGGTAGCATCAGTCAAGGGGGAGTTTGTAGAGATAAAGGCTGATGGCTATAAAATTCTCTAAGTACAATTGTTATGGACTCCACATTTTGTTGCTGACTTACAAGTTGTTGCAGCTAAGGCTAATTACTGCGGATAGTATGTTCTCCTACTGATGAACAACTATGACGCAGATAGCCTTATCTGCTGAAGTTCAGAGTTGCTGCTGATAGGCTTCTTACCAGCATCAAACATTTGTTGCTGCTAATAAGAAAATCATCAGCAGCTTTGACTTTGCTACTGACACCTCTGCTGCAACACTGACACATCTATCAGCAGAAGGAATGTTATTGGTGGAGATGATTAAATATAAAGCTACCACTTCTGAAGTCTCCTGCAAACATTCCTAATAAGACTTTTGACCTTGTAGGTCCCCGGGTGTCTCGGATCGTTATGTGTGAATGTGTGACTATGTGCGGAATACCCGTGATTAGTTGGAGTATCAAGCAACACAAAGTAAACAGACAACAAAAACACTTTCAAACTTCGTCTATTATAAACTCAGCCGGTTACAAAATTCTTACAAACCGAATGCGTACTTAGCAAGTGCGCATGACTATTGTTCCTGCGTACTTAGCAAGTACGCAAACTTGTTTTTGCGTACTTTCTAAGTATGCAGGATATACATCTTGCGCACTTACTAAGTGTGTACAACACTTAACAAAAACATACAAGACTAAGTACATTCATATGTGATTACAACTCGATAATCAATACATACATATACTTAAATAAACATACAAATACATTAAGACAAGTACAAAAGCTAAGACAATATCTAGAGTGTCAGTCACACAAAAGTGCTTCAACAAACTCCCCCTTGACGACAGCTCTGGACTGTCCTCGGTCTTCATGGCTCCCCAGCTTTAGCTTCCATCTTCTTTTTGTAGTCATGACAAAACTTGACCACTTTGTCGTATTTTGATGCTAGAAGCTTTGTCCACTCGTCCGTGTACATACAATATTTTTTCACTAGCACCTCCAGATCTTTCACAGAGAAGTTGATGAAGTTGATCTCATCAAACACTATGATCAGTCTTCTTGGCACTAAGCTTCCACTGTCGGACCTAACTTTTCTAATCACCACCGCCTTACCCGTTTTTGGATCTACGTACCAGTACCACATGTTACCGAGGATATCAAGAGATAACTTGCTCAGGGGAATCCTGGTTTCACACAGCAATGGCTTGTATACCAATTTCTTTAAGCTTCTGTGAGTCACGGGATGTCTGACGTTATTATCCCTGACTCTCTTAGGAACTTGAGTCTTAAACACTTCAAATTTCCCTGATCTTCCCTTGCTCTGTAGTGTCTTCAACAAACCCATCGCCATCGCGTGATTTGAATCACCTAGCAGCTCTCGGTTTGCAAGATTCACCAGGTCGTACTTGGGCAAGGAGCTGAAAGCTTCACGGGTTGGTTTCAAGTATTGAACCCCCCCAGCTCGCTTAATAAAGAACAACTTCTTGTCATCATCAAACCTTACAGCTAAGATCATACCTATAGCTCCATGTTTTTCTATGATGGATGTCTTCTGCCAGACAGGAGTTTGATCCTTTGGAAACCATCCAGGCGGATATTTGCTTTTCCACGCCGCTGGATCCATAGGTTTAGGGTCTGTAGGAGAGGCTTCTGTCGACGCCTCAGCAGTACTTTCGGGCTCGGCTGAACCTATGTTAAGATTAGCTTCAATGGCTGGAGCTACGAATATCTCTCCATCCTCAAGCTCCTATTCTCCTTCACCGTCACCCTTGGGAAATTCTACCACCACATCTTCATCCTCCTCATCCCAGTCGTCATCAGAGTCGATCTCTCCCTCTTCCAGATTGCTGAGAGCATCGATCTGTGCTTCCTAAGATTAGTCTGGCTCTAGTAATAGGATCACATCGTCAGATAGACCTTTAAGTACCAGCCAGAGACTTTCCTTTGTCACGACCCGAAGCATCACCTCCACCTTCGCTCCGAGTAGACTCCCCCTCAGCCATAGACATGATAGAAATGGGAACAATCGCCAATGCTAACGATTGCTGCTCACTTCCACTTGGCCCGGCTTCAGGATCCTTGTCCTGATCGTTAACCTTAGTCATATCAACTAGGTGACAAGCCTCGTCACTGCTAGGCTTCGGTGGCTACTTCTCCAACAACTCTTTTAATCTCTCCCCCTGAGCAGCAAGCGTCTTGCTCATATCGCAGACCATTTTAACCATTACATCGTGCTCCTGGCCCTGCTTCTCATCAGCCACCGCTGTTTCCTCAACGTGGCTACTTCATCAACCAAAGAGTTAATCTGGCCTTGTTGGTTCTCAGACTCCTCTCTTGATTTCCGTACCATTTCAAGCAAACCAGCTACTTGAGTCTATAATTTAGTGATCCTAACATCTCGAGGATCAGGACCCCTTGAAGAAGATGCTTCAGCTGTATGAGTTGGGAAGGTGAAGATTTCATCAAAATCAAATCCTTGATTAAAGTCAACATTAGGGATTGGTTCACTGATGGGTTGAAGGGTGGTTATGGGGATTGTGGTTATTTGAATGGTGGTTGGGGTGATGGTGACAGACTCAGTGAGAATTGGGGTCTTCACTGCCACCTGGACAGATTGCAGAGGGAGGGTCACTATCACAGGAATCTCCTCTGTGATAGAAGTTGCAGCCACTTCAACTGTTACACGTGGACTCCTCCGATGTCGCTAGTAAAGCTATTATGAAGGTGAAGTACAAGTGGAAGAGGTACTCACAGCCGTTGATGTTGCATGCCTCTGAGCACTGAATTCTACTTCACTAAGGATAGCCTAGAATGGCCTATCCCCCCAACGCTTGTTAGTGCTTTCTCGTCTTTGTCTTTGTATAGCAGCATCCAAATCAAAGTCGGGGTCATAATCACTGCTTGTACTTTCTTGTCTCTTTCTCTTAGAAGACGACTCGGGAAGGGTCACCGCTGTCGTTCTTCTTGGATGTGATTGTGACGGTGCATAATCAGAATCAGATGAGTCGGATTCGGTCACCTCTAATTCGGATTCTTAAACACTAGCACTTCCTTCTTCTTCGTCTCCCTCTTCTTCAGAGTCATCATCACCTTCAACTTCCTCCTCTTCTTGCTCGTAAGAATGTTTTCTGAGTTTAGGCTCTGACTCGGGACTATACCATCTGAAATCATCTAGGGCGACATATGCTTCATTGATCAAGTGGCCAAAGAGAGATGTGTGCAAAGGGGTAGGTTCTACACTGCCTAGCGTAAGGAATTGAGAAAACACTCTCTTTGCCACCCTCTTGACTTGAAGTTTCTCCTCGGTAGCAGGTAGATTTGGCAACGCATCATTGATTAGCAGCTGGATAAATCTTGGATACAACATGAATCTAAACTTCTCCGCTGTATTGATCTGGTCGGTTATGGCCTTGTATATGTACTTTGAGAAGTTGTAGCCTTTGTTGAGAGATAAACCCACCATAGCAGCCTCTAAGTGATGACCCATGGCATCCTTGTCTGCTTTCCTTGAAGAGATGCACATGATCATGATGTGGGCAAAGTAGCGCCATTGATCGAATACCCACATGATCATGATGTGGGCAAAGAAGCATAGTCCGTTGAACCTACATATCCCATTCTCTGTCTCCAACACCCATCCACAAAGTAATCAGGATAGGTAATAGGGTCAGTTGCAAGATCCCGTAACTGTAACACTCTCTTGATGGTGTCTTCTGATATGGCTATCTGTTGACCTGCTACAGTAGCACTAATGACGTCGGGGTTACTGTACAGTCATGATCTGCTATTGCCCATAATTGATCCATGTATGGTCTTGAGACGATAGGATCTGTAGAGATAGCATACATGATCTTCGAACGGTTCAGAAATCAACTATCTCCCGGTATTCAAGTGCAGGACCCTTCCATTCAGGATATGTTAGAGCCAGAAGATTGAATTCGCTGGTAAAAGCATGAGCCATCACTGCAAAAATATACATTAAACACAATAAGAACAAGAATAATCATTAGAATTGAACAAACACGACACGGTATAGCACATTCACAAAGAAGCACATTCTAGACATAGGAATTTTTCCATTTTGCACTTCCTGCGCACATTCCAGAGATATTTCTTGCGTACTTGCTAATTACGCAAGGTCTAACACCTGTGCAAATTGTAGACATTCCAAAATCAGCAAATGTGAGAGATTGATGTAGGTTATGGTCATCACGAGGTCAAAGAAAGCACCTAGACCTCATGGGACCAAAAACTAACACCAATGTCAAGCCAAACAGGTCAAATTTTGACCTAAATAGGTACTGACTCCAACCTTCGGTCAAACACATGACAAATTCACAAATCGAGCAATGTTTAAGACGAATTAATTGTTATAGAGGTGCGAATAATGATTTGAAACATATTTTATGTGTTAATTTAGGTCAAGAAACACAAAAAATTTTAAAATAATCCAAAATCCAAACCCTAGACTCATACGATCACAAATCGGTCCATAATAGTCGATTTAACGGATGGAAATTGTCAAGATTCTCACCGAATGTTTGTTATATGAAGATGGAACAATGAACAGGACGAAAAACTTGTTTGGAATCACATAAAGTTTTGAGGAAATATGAAGTGTGGGTATATTACAGTGTTAAAGAGTTTGAAATAAGATAAACCCGGAAATAATTCTAAGTCTTGTATATATACCCCACACATTTTGGTCTTGCGTACTTAACAAGTGAGCAAGACTTAGCTCTTGCGTACATAGCAAGTACGCATGACTTAAGTCTTGTGTACTTTACAAGTACGCAAGGTTTAATTCCTGCACACTTGATAAGTACGGAGAAACCCTTGTGTTGCACAAATTTCAACTCAAATTATGAAGATTGTCAAGTCAAATAACGAACCGGATAAGAACATTCAATCAAGAGGTTTCAAAATCAATTCAGGGAAGTTAAACACAAATATTTTTAGCTTTTCTGAAGTTTTTGATAAACTGTACTGAAAATATTTTTGTTGTTTTTGATAAAGAATGAACTGTACTCGAACATAAAATCTTTTTGAGCTTTTCTGAATGAAGATAATATGCACAAGATATAGATACGGATATACAGGAATTTACACACAAGCTATTTTTGTTCAAAGTCACGAGCAGAGAATCATATCAGGCTAAAATATAGCAAAAATGATACGCAATAAACATCAAAGAATATGGAATCATGTCATGGATTACTACTTATTCACACGTAATATGCACTATAGGCAAGTAAATCAAGTTGGCAATATTATAAGATTTGAAACCATAAGCATATTTGCATTACTTTCTTGTGTGTTAAGGTATTAATTATAAGTATACAACGTGTACCCCACTGTTATGCTATCTAAAGTAAAATGTGCACTATCTCAAGGCATCTAAGATTTTCCCAATGATTTTCTTAATTTCCAGAATGAAGTAACATCAGTTAGCACCGAAAATTCAAGCAGAATCCATAAGGATTATCAGGAATCATAAGATTCAGAATCGAGTGATTCATTTGTCTTGGTTTCATAGAATTTCTTCAGTGAATATCGGAAAGATGATTCAGGATAATGAATATGGTGTCTGAGGCTTTTGGTAAGGGGATCCAACTTTTATACGGATTTGATTTCAATGAATCAGGAATGATTCAAGGGTGAATATTTGCTCAATCGTTAATGTCAAGACATATCTTGATTCAATCTCTCATTGCATACTTGTGAATATGGGCAGTGAGATGAACCGCAATAATTTTGCTAACGACCTAACCCGAAACAGGTCTCAGAAGAAAATATTTGTCAAAATCTTACATCCTATATCTGATAGTGATCTTTTGCATTCTTTTACATACACACACTAGCAAACATGGGTTCGAATCACAGTTGCATTATTAATTTAATTTCCACACTAGTAATGACTCAAATACGCTTATAGCCTACTAATAATTCAAAATACTTGAGAATATGCAGATTAACAAGTCAAACAAGGCAATCAAATTAGTAAGCATAACTCAGTCATTTCCCATATGTGCAATCTAAGACGTTTAGATCATTACTGATGTGCTATCATTTCCTCTTTTCTTCAAATGACTTTGAAATTTTCTTGGTTTTCTATTTTGTTTGGGTTTTTCTTAGATAAGTTAAAGAAAAATACAGACTGTTCAAACTTAAATGCAATAAAAGTTAACTTCTAAGAAAATGTTTTGATTTTGAAAACAAGTTTTCACTCAGGATTGAACATTCCTATCATGTTGACAAGATGTTCAAAACAGGTTTGATGAAACGCCTTAGTGAAAAGGTCAGCAAAGTTTTCATCCCTGTTAACTTTTACAAGTTCAATCAAGTGCTTTTCAGCACAATCACGGATGAAGTGATGACGAATCTCAATGTGTTTAGTTTTGGAATGTTTCACCGGGTTGTTTGTGATGGACATGGTGGTGTTGTTGTTAATGAACAAGGGGCTTCCAGTGTAGTTTAAGCCATAGTCTCTCAATTGCTGCTGGATCCACAATATCTGAGAACAACAGCTTGCGACAGCAATGTACTCTGCTTCACATGTTGAGACAGAAACCGTTGACTGCTTCTTGCACTACTAGGAGACCAGCCCGTCTCCTAAGAATTGACATCCACCTGAGGTTGATTTTCTATCGAGATTACAACCGCCATAATCAGAATCAGTGTAAACTTTGAGGTCAAATGACTGCTTCTTAGAGTACCAAAGACCCAATCGAGGTTTTCCTTTCATGTATCTGAAGATTCTCTTCACAACGACTATATGAGATTCCTTCAGTTGTAACTGAAACCTCGAGCACAAGCACGCAGCAAATATTACGTCGGGCCTTGAAGTTGTGAGATACATAAGAGATCCGATCATCCCATGGTACAATTTACAGTCTACATCCTTTCCATCTTTATCTGCTTGCAAACTGTGATTGACTGGGATTGGTGTGTCGTAAGTACTACTATCATTCATTTTCTATTTTGACAAAATGTCATGTACGTACTTAATTTGATGTAGATAAGTTCCATCCTCCCTTTGACTGACTTGCAGACCCAAGAAAAATGACAGTTCACCTATATTGCTCATTTCAAACTTAGACTTCATCACCATTTTGAATTCCCTACACATATCTTCATTTACAGACCTAAAGATAATGTCATCAACGTATACTTGCACAAGTAGAATATCACCTCCTACTTTCTATATGAAGATGGTCGAGTTAATTTGTCCACGATCAAAACCATTGGACAATAAATGTTTTGATAAAGTCTCATAGCATGCCCGAGGTGCTTGATGAAGACCATAAAGTGCTTTATCCAGTTTATACACTTTATCGATATTACGTGGATTTTCAAAGTCGGATGGTTGAGTGACATAGACCTCTTCATGAACTTTCCCAAACAAGAAAGCACTATTCACATCAAGTTGATTGACCTTGAAGCCTACATAAGAGGCATAAGCCAAAAATAGTCGAATGGCTTCAATTCTAGCAACTGGGGCTTACACCTTAGTGTAATCCAGACCCTCTTGTTGATAAAAACCCTGAACAACCAACCTTGCTTTATTCTTCACTACAACGTGCCGATCGTCCGTCTTACATTTGAACACCCATCTGGTTCTAATCGGATGCATACCTTTGGGAAGGTCAACTAAATCCCACACACGCAACTTTTGGAATTGAGACAACTGTAGATATAAAGACTGATGGCTACAAAATTCTCAAAGTACAACTACTGCGGACTCCACAATTTTGCTTTTGCCCAACAAGCTGTTGCTGATAGGCTTCTCAGCGGCATCAAACATATCTTGATTCGATCTCTCATTCCATACTTGTGAGTATGGGCAGTGAGATGAACCGCATTAATTGTGCTAACGACCTAACCCGAAACTGATCACAGAAGAAAATAATTACCAAAATCTAACATCCTGTATCTGGTAGCGATCTTTTGCATTTTTTTACTCACACACACTAGCAAACATGGGTTCAAATCACAGTTGTAGTATTGATTTAATTACCACACTACTAATGATTCAAAGACGCTTACAGCCTACTGACAATTCAAATTACTAGTAAATAGGCACATTAAAAACATAACAATTTAAACAATCAAATAAGCATGACGCAATCATTTCCCATATGTGCAGTCTATGGTGTTTAGATCATTTCTGATGTACTATCATTTCCTCTTTTCTCAAGAGAACTTTGAAATTTTCTGATTTTTTTTTTGTAAAATATTGGAAAATTAAAAGACCTATACATAAAACATTTAAAGGAATAAAATTTAACTTTCATGAATTGAATTGATTTAAGAAAAACAAGTTTTCACTCTGGATTGAACATCCCTATCATGTTGACAAGATGTTCAAAGCGTGTTGGATCAAACGCATTAGTGAAAAGGTCAGCAAAGTTGTCATTCGTTTGAACCTTTACAAGTTCATTGAGATGCTTTTCAGCACAATCACGGATGAAATGATGGCAAATTTCAATATGCTTAGTTTTGAAATGTTTCACCGGGTTGTTTGTGATGGACATGGTGCCATTGTTGTCAATGAACAGTGGAGTTCCAGTGAAGTTTAAGCCGTAGTCTCTCAATTGCTGTTGAATCCACAATATCTGAGAACAACCACTTGCTGCAGCAATATACTCTGCTTTACATGTTGCGACAGAAACCGTTGACTGCTTCTTGCACTGCTAGGAAACCAGCCTGTCTCCCAAGAATTGACATACACCTGAAGTTGACTTTCTATCAAGGTTACAACCGCCATAGTCTGAATCAGTATAGGCTTTGAGGTCAAATGACTGCTGCTTTGAGTACCAAAGACCCAATCGGGGTTTCCCTTTCATGTATCTGAATATCCTCTTGACAGCTATCATATGAGACTCCTTCGGTTATGACTGAAACCTTGAGCACAAACATACAGCAAACATTATGTCGGGCCTTGAAGTTGTGAGATACATGAGAGAACCGATCATCCCATGGTACAATTTACAATCCAAATCCTTTCCATCTTTGTCTGGATGCAAACCGTGATTGACAGGGATAGGTGTGCCATAAGTATTGCTATCATTCATTTTGTATTTTGATAAGATGTCCTGCACATACCTCGTTTGATGTAGATAGATGCCATCCTCTCTTTGACTAACTTGCAGACCCAGGAAGAACGATAATTCACCCATGTTACTCATCTCAAACTTGGAGTTCATCACCTGTTCGAATTCCCTACACATCTTTTCATTTGTAGACCCAAAGATAATGTCGTCGACATACACTTGTACGAGTAGAATATCACCTCCTACTTTCCGAATGAAGAGGTTCGAGTCAATCTGTCCACGGTCGAAACCATTTGACTTTAGATGTTTTGATAACGTCTCATACCATGCCAGAGGTGCTTAATGAAGACCATAAAGAGCTTTGTCGAGCTTATACACTTTATTGATATTATGCGGATCTTCAAAGGCAGGAGGTTGAGTGACATAGACCTCTTCATGAACTTTTCCATACAGGAAAGCACTCTTCTCATCAAGTTGATAAACCTTGAAGCCGACATAGGAGGCATAAGCTAGAAACAGTCGAATGGCCTCAAGTCTAGCAACTAGGGCATATAATTATGTGTAATCCAGTCCCTCTTGTTGGTAAAAACCTTGAACAACTAACCTTGCTTTATTCTTCACTATGACATGGCGATCATCCGTTTTGCACTTGAACACCCATCTGGTTCCAATTGGTTGTATGCAACTTGGCAAGTCAACTAAATCCCACACATGCAACTTTTGGAATTGGGATAGTTCATCTTGCATCGCCTCAATCCAACAGTTATCAGCGAGAGCCTCCTTCACATTCTTCGGCTCCAACTGGGACACGAATGCAGCATGCAAACATGTTTCCATGATACCAGTGTCAAGTATCTCAGCGTACAAACTAGTGCTCTCAGCAATGGTTCTATGACGAGTCTGAACACCGGCATGAGGATCACCAATAATGTTGTTAATTGGATGATTCTTATGCACTCTCATCTCTGGTATGAGCGGTTCCTGGAGATTTGTGTCTAGATTCGTGCTCAACTCCCCCATATTCTATGATCTAGAGGACGATGATTCAATGTTGATTGGATCAACTGGAGCTTCATTTCCTACACAAGTGTTAGGATTAGCTAGAGCGTCATCTCCATCAACATGGACAACTTTAAAATCATCACTGTCATGAGTTCCAGATGCAGATACAGCATTGGAATCGGGAGTTACAATAGGCACCATGTCACGAGTGGAGAAATTCGAATCATCACCACCATTAAAGAAATCGTACACATTTGCGGCATCATCGGCAGACAAATCGGGAAGGTTGAAAGACTTGAATAGCGCATCATAATCAAAACCCCAAGCTGGACCAGTTGGTTCTGGTGGAATGTTGTGTTTACTGCAATCCACTTCGAACCATTCCTCGACAGTACGAGTTCATATATTGTACACTCTCTTGCATGGTGAATTGGCAACATAACCTAAGAAAATTCCTTCCACTGCTTTTGCATGAAATTTAGATTTTTCGATCCTTGTATTGTAGCAATAAGGAACATGGACTACCAAAAGGAACAAGGTAGTCAAGATTGGGAGGTCGATTGTTGATCAACTCATAGCAAGTCTTGTTGTGCCTCTACACAACCAGAACTCTGTTCAAAACGTGACAAGCTGTATTTACTGCTTCTGGCCAGTTACATGAATCTTTGCATCTGACAGCATTGTCCTTGCAGTATCGATCAAGGTTCTGTTCTTCCTTTCTACAACTCCGTTCTGCTGAGGTGTGTATGGGGCACCAAATTCGTGACGGGTCCCCTTCTTGAGACAGAAAAGCTCCATCAAATTATTCTTGAATTCAGTTCCGTTATCACTCCTTATTCTTCTAACCTTCAACTTGCAAAGAGATTCCAAGCTCAGGATCAGGTATTGAAGAATGTCAGCATTCTCGTCCTTTGTACCTAAAAAATGCACCCAAGAAAAACGTGAGAAGTCATCAGTTACAACTAGACAGTATGACTTACCTCCAATACTCCTGATACATATGGTGCCAAACAGATCCATATTTAATATCCCCAAAGGGGTATCGATGGAGTTTTGGAGCTTGGGCTTGTGAGTCTTCCATTGTTGTTTGCCCTTTTTACAAGGCATACAGTCATCTACAACGGCAAATCTTAGCTTAGGAACACCGGTTACCAAACCGTTTCGGACAAGATGATTCATTTTTCGATAAGAAATGTGTCCGAGTTTCTTATGCCACGAGAATGAGTCAAGTTCTGTCGCTTTGGTAAGCAAACAAGTAGCAACTGATGAGGTGGTTGTTGCCACGCTCATATCGATCTGATAAGTGTCGTTTGTCCTTGGTTCTCGCTTCAGAATCCAGTCTTCAGGAACTTCAAAACCATATTTGAGAATCATACATTCTGTCTTGTCAAACATAACAGACACACTCAACAGGTTATGCTTCAGCTGCTCGCTGTAGTTGACGTTGTCGAATCTAACACAACCATTCGAAACCACGCCTTGACACGTGATACTACCGCCTTTCTCTCATGCAAAGGCCACATAGCCGCCTCTGAATAGTTTGACATCATGAAGCAGATCCATGTTGCCTGTCATGTGCCTGGAGCATCCACTATCTACATACCAACGATTAGAGATAGTACCCTTCGGATGTCCCTGCATGAGTCACAACCAGATTAGTTAGATTTGGAGACCCAAGCCATAGCGGTCTTGGGTCGTCCGTCTTTCTCAAAATAAACTACCTCTATCCACTCACAATCATGATTGTAAAAAATGGATGAATCTTTTGAAGACTTGGGATCAGGAGATTGAGAACTTTTTGATTACTTGTTTCAGGACCTCTTCTTTTCTTAACTGGAATTGTAGGCTTACATTAAACAACATGAGGTGAACTAGTGGAAGCTTCACCTGATTGAAATCCAGCCAGTTATTCCAGCTTTCTCAATCTCTTGTTCCTTCTTCTCCTCTGTGGTTTGGAGAGTTTCACCACATGTTTCTCACCAGTTGGTGCACTACCAGAGGTAGATGCACAAGGTTTAGCAGGTAGCTTTCCCCTTTTTGAAACATATGGTTTAGCCTCAGATATGATTTTTGGTTTTACCATAGGTTTTACTGGTGGTTTCACCACATCTACTTAAGGACTCTTGGGTTGTTTCACAGGTGGTGACTTGGGGACAACAGATGGTTGTGAACTAATTGGTTGTTTCCCTTGATTCTTATTAGGGAAGTTCACCAAGTTGTGATCGACCATAACACAGTGAAAACAGGTTCTCTTTTCTTTGTAAGTCCTCCTGTAAGGCTCATTAGATCTGGCATTAGATAACTCAGCATGATGAACAGGAAAAGTTGTTTGGTGAACAGTAGTTTGACCCGATGGTGATTGGTTTTTGGGAATATAATACTTTTTCATATTTTCTTGATAGCCAAGCCCAAAATGAGCTGATAAGGCTTCTTTTGTAACTTGATTATTGTTTTTATATCCCCCATAAAGCATCACTTTTAATTTTTCATTTGATTCAACGATATCGGGTTCAGTCAAAATACAATTATCACCATTAGTGACAATGTTTTTCTTAACTTTCTGTTCACCGAGCAACTCCTCAGAGACTACTCCTTCAGGGCAGGTGTTCTCAGACCCATCATCAGAAGCAGTAAAGAACACTTCATCAGATGCAGAGTTAGCCTTACTTGAGGAATCATCAAGGCAAGATAGATCAATGTCAATTAATCTGTTGATAAATTTCCCGCTTACTGGTATAGGAATGGTATTAGTACCCAGCCCCAAGCCATTCACTTGTCTCACAACAGACTCATAGTGTTCCACCACAAAACGAGAATTTTTCAACTTCTCAATATTGCCATTCAACTGCAAAATCTCATTTTGCAGCTTGGTGATCTCGTTGTTTCTCTTTTCCAACCCCATGTACGCAACATCCAAATGAAACTGTTGATCACAGATTTTAAGTGAATAATCACGTTTATCTTTCTTCAAAGTTTCAATTGAATCTTTGTATCGTTTTTCGTTTTCTTTGTAGCTTAAAGCTGCAATACGAAGGGGTTCGATTTTGTCTTGAAGCTTAGAAATTTCATCCTTTAAGCTTAGACATTTTGAACAACAAATGACAGCAAAAAAGTTAAAATCTACCTCATTTGATGAACATGATGCCTCTCCAATAGCCATGAGGACAACTGCAGTTGTAGACTCTTCTTAGTCAGCCACAGAAGCTTCCCATTCCTCTATTTCCATCATCTCAGCCATGAGACCAACCTGTGTTTCAGCAATAATGGCATCCTCCAGATGAACACCCCAATCAAAGCTATCGTTCTGTTCAGCTACCAAAGCGTTGGACGTACCACCTTGACTTTGATTGCGGTTGTTGGAGTTGTTGTACCCTTGACTGTTTCCTTGGCTAGGTCTGGTGAAACCCGAGGCCGGTGCTTTGTCCTTTTGACATTCACGAGCAAAGTGTCCAAAATTCTGACACTTATAGCACTTGGCTTTGGATTTATCAAAACCAACCTTGGCATTTGAATACCCACCAATGAACTTTCTTCCTGTTTTGTTCAGGAAACGCTTGGCTCTTCTCAAGATCATGGCCATATTCCACTGAATATCCATGTCCTCCATATCATCCGGATCCACCTGATTAAAGTCTTCTTCTATGGTTTCAGGATCCGTTAGCTTGCCACCAATGAAGTTTTCATAGGCAAGCATGCAGGATGAAAACAAAGCCACATGATCTCCAGCTATCTTAGCTATTGTAGATTGGTTAGATGAAGATGTGGGAGAAGGATTTCTTGAGGTTTTTTGATGATGAGATCCAGAACCAGAACAAGATCCAGATGTTGTATAGCAAGCATGACCACCACAAACTTTTGAATTATCCTGACAAAAGGGCAATTACAGAACCCGATGACTTGGCTGTGGAAGACGTCCCAAAATACATAGAAGGGTCTTTTATTTGAGGTCTCCTTGAGCTCTCTTTTTGTTTTAGGTTCATATCATGTGCTTGAACCTTTCCGATTGCTTCATCAATAGTCCTCTCATAAAACTTTGAGTTCTCTCTCATCAAGGTAGTCTACATCCTAAATTTTGGTGGTAGGGCATCTAGAAACTTCTCAACTAACTCCACATTTGGATAGATGATGTCAAAAGCTTTCAGCTCAGTTTGCAGATGATAGAATCTAAAGATAAGCTCATCTATGGATTCATTCTCCAGATATCTGAAGCACTCATACTGCTTCCTAAGAAGATCCCTCTTACTCTTCTTGATGTCGCTGTTTCGCTCGAATCTCTTCTGCAAAGCCATCCAGAGATCCTTGGAGTTATCGTATCCTCTAAAGCAGTGAAATAACTCCCTGGTCAAGGCCATAGTAATAGATCTGTGTGCCTTCTTCTCTCTGTCATAAACTTTCTTTTCCTCTTCATCAAGTTTGGAGATAGGCTTGGGAACTTCCTCATCAAGATATGTATATGTGGGATGCTTCTAACCCTCTAGAATGGGAATCCAAAGTGAAGAGTTGGTGTATGAGATATAATGCTCAAAGAATGCTTTCCAGTTTGAGTAATCATTTACGTTAAGAAGCTTTGGTGGTTTCTGTGAGGTTCCAATCTTATTGTCATAATTTAACAGGTTACCGACATTCTGTAGATTTTCCATGGTGAAACACTTAGTCAAATTTCAGAAAAATCAAAGCAATGTGCGCACTTAAGTTCTGGCCTTGCGCACTTAAGAACATGGTCTTGCGCACTTAAGATTTGCTCTTGCGTACTTAACAAGTACGCAGGAAGGAGTTAAGTACACAACAAGAAATGGTCTTGTACTTGGTAAGTACACAGGAAGCCTGTACTTGTTTCCAAAAATGGTAAGTACGCAGATCACTTTTTCACCAACCCTCACCAACTTTTTTCGGTCACTGGAATCTCACCGGAGACCGAAAAAGTTGAAGATATGACCTAAAAAAATGAGCCAAAGTGTCAGAAAATCATTTCTAACCAAACCTTTGATGCTCAAAACACTCAAATACACAACAAAAGGTCGGTTTTTTGAGTGATTTTTGCTTCTAAAATAGTGCTCAACAACTACCCCAATTTTATCACAAAAATCACCAAAAGACACTCTTTTTTGCTTGTAAAACTTTGTAGGATGTGTAGAAGATGTTCCTAACACACTCACAACACTCGAAATCAAGAGCTACGCTCTGATACCACTTATAGGTCATCGGGTTTCTCGGATCGTTACGTGTGGGTGTGTGACTAGTCGGACCGGGTGCGGAATGCCCGTGACTAGGTGGAGAAACAAGCAACACAAAGTAAACTGACAACGAAATCACATTCAAACTCCGTCTATTATAAAACTTGTAGGTTACAGAGATGTTACAAATGAGTGCGTACATAACTTCTGTCACCACAACCTATTTATACTAGACCTTATCTCTGTGCACTTAACAAGTGCGCAGGGCAAATTGTTCCTATGTACTTAACAAGTACGCAGAGTATTCTTCCGTACTTCCTAAGTACGTAGGAAGTAATTCCTGTATAACTAATACATACAGACACTAACATACAAAGACTAATACATACAAGACAAGTACAAAAGCTAAGACAATATCCAGAGAGCTTGTCACACAAAATTGCTTCAACACAAGAAAAGAGCTGAAGAAGAAGAAGAAAAAGCCAAACAAAACTCCAAAAAGACCATTGCATTTAACATAAGGACACATGAAGAAAGGAAGGTCATGATGGACTTCCTGAAGGCTAGAGGAGGGTGTGGAAAGAGGCTAGGTCCAATGAGTTTTATGAATTGCAAGCCTTGTATTTCAATGTAAAGAAGGAAGAGGAAGAAAGATTGGGGAAGACAGACTCAGAGAAAAGGGTAAATACTCAAACTGATAACAGAAAACAAAAGAAACCCAAGCCTACTCCCTCATCCACTCCTTCCTCTATCCAACAACCTTTCACTCTCCATCCTAGACCTCGCTCCTCTCCACCGTAGACCTCCCTCCTCTCCACCCAAAGAGTCTAAATCCTCCTACCCGGCTCCTCCTCATCAACAACCCCCCAAGAAGAAAACCAAACCTACTACCAAACCAGAAGATTCAAGAGAAATTGTTGGTTGGTTCTACAGTAATCAAGATCAATCTATAAAACTGTTGATGAGGTGATGCAGCTCCCAGATTCTGATCTTAGAAGAATGATGGAGCTGGGTGAAGCTCATGAGCCTGAGAATGAAAGTGGAAGAAATCTGTTGCTAGTGATCAAACATCACTTCAACCCTAGCAAAGATGTAGTCATAGATGCTAAACCTCTCCAATCCATCTTTCCATTCACTAGCTGGTCTTACAATGCTGAGAAGGATGAATTCTCTATAACAGTTATTAGAGGTCAGCATATGAGATGTTCTAGCAAGGCCATTTTTAAGATGCCAAGCAAGGACATCTATTCTCTCTCTGAGCTTCCTCTTAACAATCCCAACAAGGACCCTATAGTCTATGAGGTAGCAAGGATAGTTGCTAACATGTAAAAGCTTCAGCAACAACAGCAGTAAGAAATTTTTGGTAACATTAGTCTAGGGGGAGTTTATAAATATAAAGACTGATGGCTACAAAATTGTCACACCCCCAAAATCCACTAATAGAGTTTTACCGTTAGGAGCGTGACATACCAAGATCTCAGTCATTAGTTACGTTGAACGACTCTATATGAGTTTAATAAAAACACTAGCATTGCTCATAGTCACGATGCAACACTAGTAAATGAAAATACTGAGTTAATGCGAAAGCGTAAAGATTGAAGTAAAAGCATACGCCAAAAACAATTGCTCCTAAAACATGCAATTCGAAAATAAATAAATAAGTAAGTCCTGCGTTTGATAAATAATGAAACTCCAATGCATGCCTGCCCTATCTCATGCTCGTACCTTAACGACCTGAGAAAACATGCTAAAACATGTCAACACTAGGTTGGTGAGTTCACAGGTTTCAAATGTAAGTAAAGTTTAGTAGATAAAACAATTTACAATTATATCAATAGGCAGCTAACCTAATAACATGTTACTAAAGCGTTTCGACACCGAAGCTGACTGTTTATGTTTGATCAGCCTCCTACAATGTCTATCATGAATAATGGTAAACTGTTTAGGTCAATGTTACACCCGTTCAATTTCCTGTCGTGTTAGCGCGACTAACGCGGGTGGAGCTTGTCAATGCCAGTAGTACTATTCAAGATTACCTCGCTATCCCATATATTAAACGGTTCGATAAGTAAGGACTTACATGATATGTTTGCGCTTAGTACAACAAGTGATATAAATGAAATGTAAGATCTAAATGTTTGTACCCATGTTTTCTCCCCCAAGTTTAAACCATAAGAAAAGGAGCCGTGAAACTCACCTTAGAGTGCGTGCAGATGAAAGCTAAGTTAAATATGCTTGACTACCAACCGCCACCTATAAACATCAGTTTATAAGTGCGTGCTTGTGTAAGTTGACATGAACCCTAAGTATCCAAACAATCCCATTGTTTTAATTGTTTTAGAAAAACATTTAATAGTTTGACCAAGTTTGACCCAGTTTGACTAAGTTTGACTCGACGACCCGTTGATGACCCGTTTAGTGATTTAATGTTTGATTTGAATACTAACACACATAGTACACAAGTAATTCAAGTTTCATGCTACACATGTCACAACTAACTTAGCATGGCAAGTTATGTCTACACAATGCATGTTCAACAAAGTTCCTACTTTTAACAATGTATGAACACAAAGTTTGATTTCAATAGATTACCTCATCTATTACATAATTGATTAAACCTAACACGTTTATACATACCTACTAATGCATGAATGATCATCACAACATACACATTAGGTCTAGACATCAAATTTCAATTTCTAAAAGTTTCCACTTTTAGTAAGTTAGGATCAATGCATGTGATTTATAACAAACAACACTCTTATAAGATTTATTGCGTTCATAATAACGTGCTAGTATCATTTCATAATATCATGCATGTAAAACAAGTCACATGTAACAAACACTTTTCAATAAATTTTCCTCTTTAGGAAAATCTGCGATTTCTAGCTTGTTAACAAGATTCAACGCACCAATTCAATTGCATACAACCCAACTAGTATAAATATAACCATAACAATCATCATAAACATCTAGCATGCAATCCTACATTATCTGGTAGGTTCAGTTAGTATGCTACTGGACCAATCCTTTTCACTATCTCGAATGGTCCAACGTAACGCGGGTTTAACTTTCCTCGTTTCCCGAAATGAATCACACCTTTCCAAGGTGAAACCTTAAAAAACACCTTGTCGCCCACTTGAAATTCTAGCGGTTTTCTGCGCTTGTCTGCATAACTCTTTTGACGGTCATGATCTGCCGCCATACGGTTTCGGATTTGCACGATTTTCTCTCAGGTTTCGTGCACAAGTTCAGGACCCGTAAGTTGGCTATCTCCAACTACAGCCCAAAAAATTGGTGATCGGCCTTTTCGCCCGTACAAGGCTTCGAACGGCGCTGCTTTGATGCTAGTATGATAGTTGTTATTGTAAGAGAACTACACCAAAGGCAGATGAGTCTCCCAACTGTTACAGAAATCGATCATACAAGCCCGTAGCATGTCTTCTAGGGTTTGAATGGTACACTCACTCTGGCCATATGTTTGAGGATGATACCCTGTACTCATGTCCAGGCGCATGCCTAAAGCTTTCTATAATGATTTCCAGAAATGTGAGGTAAATCGGGCGTCTCTATAGGAAATGATGGAGATTGGCACTCCATGTCGGGATACTACTTCTTTATGATAGAGGCGAGTTAATTTTTCCATTTTGTGGGTCTCTTTGATAACAAGGAAATGAACGGATTTAGGTAGGCGATCCACTATCACCCATATTGTGTCACATCCAGTAGGGGTTCGGGGTAATTTGGTTATGAAATCCATGGAAATCTACTCCCATTTCCACATCGGAATTTCCGGTTGTTGAAGTAATCCGGATGGCTTTTGGTACTCCACCTTTACCTTTGAACAAGTCAGACACTTGCTCACGTAGGTGGCTATGTCGGCTTTCATGTTCGGCCAACAATACAAAATTTTGAGATCATGATACATCTTGTCGGATCCCGAATGGATAGAGTATCGGGATTTGTGAGCTTCATCCATGACTAGATCTCATAGGTTTCCATATACTGGTATCCATATTCATTCCGCAATGTAGCGAATACCATCTGCTTTAGCCTCAAGTTGTTTCTCCATACCACGAATGGATTCTAATGACAAGTTCTCCTCTTTCAAGGGCTCGAGTTGGGCATTGCGGATTTGTTCGGGTAATCCTGTATGAATAATGAGTTGTAATGCTCTAACCCGTCGGGGTTTGGTTTCTTTTCTGCTTAGGGCATCGGCCACCACATTAGCTTTGCTCAGATGGTACTTCATTGCACAATCATAATCGTTTAATAACTCGATCCAACGACGTTAACGCATGTTCAACTCTTTCTGCTAAAAAATATGCTGAAGAATCTTGTGATCGGTGTAGATGGTGCACTTAGTACCGTACAAGTAATGTCTCCATATCTTGAGTGCAAACACCACGGCTCCTAACTCCAAATCGTGAGTTGTGTAATTATTTTCATGGATTTTTAACTGTCGAGAAGCGTATGCGATAACCTTGTCGCGTTGCATCAACACACAACCGAGACCTTGGATGGAGGCATAGCAATACACCACGAAGTCATCCGTTCCCTTTGGTAGAGATAGGATGGGTGCGCTACATAGTTTCTGCTTCAGTAGCTGGAATGCTGATTCTTGAGTCTCGCTCCAATTATAGGGTTTATCTTTTTAGGTTAAGGCGGTGAGAGGCTGCGCAATCTTTGAGAATCCCTCGATAAAGCGACAGTAGTATCCAGCCAATCCTATAAATTGCCGAACTTCGGTCGGAGTTGATGGGGCTGCCCAATTTTTGATGGCTTCTACTTTGGTTGGATCGACATGTATTCCTTTTTCATTGATCACATGTCCTAGAAATTGAACCTCACGAATCCAAAAATCGCATTTGGAAAACTTAGCGTATAGCTGCTCCTGTTTCAGTAGCTCAAGGATTAAACACAGATGCTCCTCATGCTCTTCCCGACTCTTAGAGTATATGGGGATATTTTCAATGAAGACAATGACGAATTGGTCAAGGTAAGGTTTACACACACGGTTCATGAGGTCCATGAACACCGCGGATGCGTTGGTTAATCCAATTGGCATGACCAAAAATTTGAAATGGCTATACGGGGTTCTCAATGCAGTCTTGGATTTATCTTAATCTTGAACTCTCAGCTGGTGATAACCAGATCTCAAATCTATTTTTAAGTAGAAACTTGACCCTTGAATTTGGTCGAATAAATCGTCAATGCGGGGTAGTGGGTAGCGGTTATTGACTGTTACTTTGTTTAACTCTCTGTAATCAATGCACATACGAAAAGTTCCATCTTTCTTTTTGACAAATAGGACTGGGGCTTCCCAAGGCGATGAGCTAGGTCGGATAAAACCTTTATCTAACAACTCTTGCAGTTGTGTGGATAGCTCCTCCAACTCGCTTGGTGCCAGTCTATAGGGTGCTCGAGCAATAGGCGCTGCTCCGGGTGTTAGGTCGATCTGGAATTTGACCTGACGATGAGGTAGAAGACTAGGTAGGTCTTCATGAAATACATCTGGGAATTTGTGAATGATAGGGATATCTTCTAACTTTTTCTCCTCAGTAGACATGTCAGCGACAAGGGCTAGTATTGCGGTATAACCCTTACGCATACACTTCTGAGCCTTCAAGAAAGATATGATGCCCACAACTGCACCACTTCTTTCGCCCTGAACGGATAGGATCTCTCCACTAGGAAGGGGTATACGAACGATCTTCTCACTACAGATGATCTCAGCTTGGTTTTTAGACAACCAATCCATACCCACAATTATGTCAAAACTGCCAAGTGTAACTAGCATGAGATCGATGTCGAGTTTATGACCAGATAGTTCTAACTTACATCCCTTGAGAATGTGGGTTGCCTCGATTACTTTACCGTCTACTATCTCTACAGTATAATGATGTTCTAGTTGTTAGGACATGTTTTGTAACTGTTGATAAAATTCTGTATAAGTTCACAGAGAGGCGAACTTAACATGTTCGCCTAAGAATCTTTAGGAGCGAACTTTTTAAGTTCGCTTAGCCTATTAGAGGCGAACTTAATAAGTTCGCCTAAGCATCTTTTAGGTGAACTTATTAAGTTCGCCTACTGCAGAACTGATGTTTATAAATAGGAGATATCAGTAGACAGAATGGTAGTAGATGAGACACGATATCAGGCGGAACTAATTAGAGACAGAATCTTGTAAACTGATATTGTGGTGGAAATACAAAGCGTTTATTTACACCATTGTTGTTGATTGAGTTACACGAGCACGTTGATCCTGGATTCCACACGTTATCACCGTGTCGTACCGCGAGTCTAGAGATCCGTCACGCACCGAATTAGGGACCTACAAGTGGTATCAGAGCTTTTGCTCTTGATTAGCAGAAGATTCGTGGTGTTTTCGTGTCCAATCAACATCAAATTTCAGAGATTTTGAAGATTTTTCATCTTTTTTGTGTTCTTGATAAAAATGGAGAATTTTTTATCATTTTCGATTGATTTTGGATTCATTTGATGAAATTGATCCGATAGAAGTCTTCCTAATCAGTTCCTACACATTCCTACGGTTCAATTTAATCAAATTCCATCAATTCAACAAGATTTGTTGATTTTTGGAATTTTTGGTTCGTGTTTGGTTGAATAGTTGATGCAGGCGAACTTAGCAATTCTGTTGCAGGCGAACTTAGAGATGCGAACTTAATAAGTTCGCTTGGTGCAGATTAGGCGAACTTAATCAGGCAAACTTTATAAGTTCGCTTGGGGTCAAGTTCGCTCAGTCAGGCGAACTTATTAAGTTCGCTTAGGTAGTATCGGGCGAACTTAGCTAGTATTTTGCAGGAAATTATTCTTGTTCAAATTTTTTAGGGAAAGTTTATATGCTTGTTTTGAATCATTTTTGAAATTTTGAATTTTCGAAATATTTTTTAAAAAGAGTATTTTGGCGGGAAATATTTTTTCCCGCATATTTTCGCAAAAATTTCAAAATGTCAATTTCTTATGATGATAAAATGATTGGAACTATGCCACCGAGACTTTTGTGCATATCAGATTACTGTAACTAGAAAGTCCGGTTCGAACAGTTCGTATCAGAAATTGATGAAAACTTTTGGACATCCATATTTGAAGGATATGTGCATCCTACTTATGACTATATGGGATATTATGATCTTCCTAAACCAGTGACAGCTCTTACTAAACGAGAACAGCAGAAGTTTGATCGAGAGATGAAGACGCATGAAACATTAACGTTGTCTTTACCAAAAGAAATCATTCATAGTCTCGGGAAGTGTCCAACTTCAAGAGAACTATGGGAAGCTTTGAATAAAAAGGGTGAAGCTACTACTCAAGCGTTTGTGGTCTTGATCAAAGAAGAAGTAGCAAAGCAGATTGTTTCTCAAAGTGATTCTTCTACCGAGTTAAGTGATAGTGAGAGTATTAGATCTGGTGAAAGTACTCAATCTACTGAGACTGATGTGATGAGTGAAGAAAGCTTTCAGACAGTTGAAGATGATCTGAGTGAATTAGAAACTGATGTTGAGCCTGTCATTGTTGATCAAAAGAGTAAAGCTGATGATGACGTATTCTTGGCTCCTGGTGCATCTTCTTCAGGAGTAAAACCTGAGGTATTTTCTAACTCTGAAACGTTTTGTTCTAACTGTGTTTCAGTTAAGGATAAAATGATGAGGGTTATGGATGACAACGTAAACCTCATTTGTGATATAAAATCGATGCACACGGTAAATCGGAAATTAAAAGATAATGAGAATGTGTGTATTGAAAGGATAGAATCATTGAAGAGGGATATAAATTCTCTGACTTTGAAGATCAAAGAGCAGGCATATCACCTGAATATGTCCTTTGCAGAAATTGAGAAAAGAAATAATGATCTTGTTGAGAAAGATAAGGAACTAGCTGAATCTAAAGCAGAGGTGATCAGATTGCACAGAAAGATAGAAAGCTTTGGAAATTCATCATTCTTATTAGGACATTATCATAATAATACTAATGAGGGGAAGGGAACTAGTGGTATTGGTTATGTTCCTCCACCATTCAACGAAAATTATTCTGTTACACCTGAGATTATAAAAGATGAGGATTTAGATCCTAAGACTGTGTTGAAAGTGAATCCAGTCACAGGTGAAGATATGGTGTATTCTAATGAGAGTGATGATGAATATTTTGATGAAGCTAATGTAGAGGGGATACCGAAAGAGGTTAAGAAAGAAGACTCAAAGGTTGATTCTAATTCATCTGGAAATTATACATTTGGAAGTTCTTCAAATTCAAGGAGAGTTCCATATGTCAGAGATTATACAGACAGACGTACATGTTTTCATTGTAATGAGATGGGACACATTGTGGTGACCTGTCCTTACAAAAATAAAGGGAAGAAGCATGTATTTCTTGAGAAGATGAAGCCTGAATCAAAACCTGTTGAGAAAAAGTTTGTTTCGTCTCAAACTCCAAAAGAAGTTCATGTAGGAGAATCTTCTTCAAGTGCATCTAATCGTGTGAAGATTCCTTATATGAGAGATTATCGTGAGACGAGATCTTGCTTTTACTGTTGTCTTGTGGGTCACATACGGATTGATTGTTCTCATAAAGACAAAGGTAACCGACATGTTACTCCATAAAAGGTAAGAACTCATGGTAAGCCTTATGTTAACCCAAATGTGGTTAAACCTCATGTTACACCAAAAGGTAATTCAAAATCTGAGGTTAGGCTTTCTAGACCTCAAAGACGGAGGAGAAACATAAGATTGAGAAAACTTTTAGAACAACAAGAGTTTTCACAATCAAATCAATTTTCAAATGAAATAAAATGTTCAAACACTTCAAATTTTAAGCAAAAAGAACTGAATGAACAGAAGTATGTTTGGAAATCTAAATTTCTGTTTCTGACTCGTCAGAACAATGTCCGAAAATTGATGAGAGATTCGATTGTGAATGAAGTGAGGTTTATTATTTTGATACAGATGGACGACCCATGACTACCATGGCTTGGGTCCCAATTTCAAATTAATGTTTCTTGTTAGATGTGCAGGATTTACCAAGATGGACTATTAATACAATTTTGGTTGTTGATAGTGGTGGTTCTTAGCACATGACATGGAATGCCATCTGCATGAGTAAAGAGTTGTTGATAACTGAAAATCCATTTGATTCAATGACTTGATGCTCAAGGGGGAGAATATGTCATACACAATGTTTTGGAAAGAGTTTTCCAAAGTCCAAATGATAATCTGAAACTTAGGATGACGATGGTGAGCATAAAGTCGTTGATGCAACCATTTGACTAGTTGAGGGGGAGTCTACAGGACATGGGGAGTACAGAACTGTGTTGGTGACAAAGGCAAAGGCAAAGGCAAACGCATTCAATTACAGGATTACATCGGTTTGAGTTTTTAATTGATTGACTTGCTTAATCCTGAGTAACCAAGTAAAATGTTTTTTATAAAATGTTTTCATGGAAGGTTTATTTTTGTTTGTTTTACTTTCTTTGAAAAATATTTTGAAAAATCCAAACAAATTGAAAAAGATAAAATCGACATTACATGAAGTTAAAGAAGAGATGATAGTACATCAGTAGATGTTCTTTCACACATGACCTTAGATTGACTGGTTGGTGCTTTATGTTAATATACCTGAATTATATGTTTTGATCTAAACTTCAGAGACTGCACTAATAGGAAATGATAGTGTTGTGTATGCATATAGTTTGAAATGTCAGTAGACTAAAAGCGTCACTAAACCATTAGTAGTGTGAAAACATAATTGCATATGTTACAACTGTGATTTGAACCCATTTTATGCCTGGGTGTGTGTGTTAAAGATTACTATCAGATAAAGAATATTAGCTTTTAATAAGGATTGTCCTATGAGATCAGTTTTGGGTTATGTCCTTAGCAATATTCATTAGATTTGCTTCAGTGCCCATGTCCCGAAAAGCATGCAATTTGAAGTATAATCAAGATATGTATTTGAAAACATCTGTCAAACATATACTAGCCCTTGGATCATATTGATAAATCATCTTTACTGATTCCATTGAATTCATAATCCAGATAACAATTGGATCCACGTACCTGAATCTTATGATTCCACATATATAAGCCAAAACATTGAATCATTCGATTCTGAATCTCATTGATTCCTATATAATCCAATTTGGATTATGCTATTCATGCGCTAAGTGATGTCTCCTCATTCTGGAAATTCGGATAATCTTTAGCAAAATCTAATATGTCTTGAAGATAGTGCATTTACTTTCTGTTGGCATACTAGTGGGGTACACGTTGTATTTCATACTTAAATGGTACCTAAACTCACAAGAAAGTGGGAATGAGATGCTTTAGTTTCAAATCTTATAATATTGACAATTTGAATTTGTGTGTCATAGCCTGATCCTATTTTCTTTGAATGTTTATCACATATCATAACATGCAATATGAAAGTCTTGAAAAGATAGAGTGTGATAATCATGAAAGATATTGGTTTGATTGGTCAAGTCTTGAAAGAATGACATAGGATACCATTTGATATTATATGGATTTTATATCCAAAATGTGTTATTGATGCATTGTTTTTACTGTTATGATCTTCTTACTCGTGATGTTCAACCAAAAAGATGTGATTTTGTATTTTACATTTCAGTTTATACAAAGAAAAACAAAAAAGATTTTGTGTTTCTTATGTTTGAAAAATCAAAAAGATTTTATTTTTCCAGCTTCCATGGAAATCTTAATTGTTGATTATTCTTGGTTGTTCTCCTTTGCATAAATGAAATTTGCAGACAGAAGCTGATAAGGGGTCCTTCTCCCAAGTTTTCTTCTAGATAGAAAGAGAATGTGAAGATGAACAAGACGAAGACTACAGTGTGTTTGAGGATTTATGAAGATGGATGACAATCTTCTAAAGCTGTTGTCAAGGGGGAGTCTGTTGGAGCATATTCTGGTGACAACGAGCTTGAATATATTATGTCTTAGTCTTAGAGTCTTTGACTTGTAATTGATAGAATTGTTAGAAACAGTTAAAGGGGAGTCTGTTAGGACATGTTCGCTTAGCCTATTAGAGGCGAACTGTTGATAAAATTCTGTATAAGTTCACAGAGAGACGAACTTAATAAGTTCGCCTAAGAATCTTTATGAGCGAACTTGTTAAGTTCGCTTAGCCTATTAGAGGCGAACTTAATAAGTTCTCCTAAGCATCTTTTAGGCGAACTCTGTAGAACTGGTGTTTATAAATATGTAACATTTCTGATTTTATTATTCCTATTTCAATTCAATGTAATGCAATTTCAAGTTCTATACTCGTGCAATGTCTCATTATTTTCTCGCCGTAAATTTAATGCAATAATTCTATACAAATTCGCAAGTCTTACTCGGTTATATACATTTAGACACTATACAAGAAACTATTTTATTCAAACTTATCAAATCTGAAAAGTCAAGGACTAAAATTGAAAAATGTCAACAAACCCTAGTCTAGCACGGTCGTGCTTCGTCCTAACACGGTCGCGCCAGGTGCTTTGGCACGGTCGCGCGACCTGCTTTGGAACGATCGCGCCCGGTGCCTAGGCACGGTCGCGCCTATATTGGCACGGTCGCGCCTGCGTAACAGTCGAAACGTAAATGTGATTTCAAAACGCTCAATCATTCGAAATTCAAATCCGATTACATTTCTTCTTCCATTAACGTGAGTTATACCATTCTCAATTATTCAACGCCTCAGTTTCATACCATCAATCTCGAATTCTCTCTCAATCAATTCAAGCAAAACTCGAATCCTATTCTGAGACGCAAATTTCCCCGATCAAGAAAGGATTACGCATCTCCCGGATCTCTCCAAGACTCTGGACTCTCTGGCCTAGCCGGAGTTGCAACCGAAGTCGCCGGAAGCCGTTTTCTCCGTCGCTGGAACTCCCTTCTACGGATCGTTACCAATTCCTTCCTGTTTTAGGTAAGTATACTCTCCATCTCATTCGTTTCAGTATCATCATCAAAAGCCCCCTATTAATCTGGGCTTTCATTACAGAAATCGTTCGAATCAGAATTGTTATTTTAAATAAAAAGGATTTAATCGATTCCACTCTTAAACACGATGTTCATGCAATTAATTTATATGATTAGACTCGTAATATCTCTTTAATCGAAAGCCCTATCAATTCCATCGTTATAAATACAAGAAATTGTCAATTCGTGTCTGACTTGGAATAGACACGGTCGCGCTAATCATCTAGCGCGGCCGTGCCTCGTGTAGCGCGGTCGTGTCCTCCTGTCCAGACCTTGTCATGCCCTCTGGGCTAGTCTCTGTTGTGTCTAAAGATCATAGACACGATCGTGCCTGGTCAAGGCACGGTCGTGCCTGTTGTCTGGTCTAGATTGTGCTTCTGTTGGTCAACCCGGTCGCGCCCCGACTAGCGCGGTCGCGCCCGTGGCTTGAGCACGATCGTGTCCTTCCGAGGCACGGTCGTGTGAGACTCAGATTATTTTAGCAGAATTATAATTTTTATATTTAATCAGGAAATGTTTCAGATTTTATAAAAATATGTGTTCTGTATTTAAAAATGGATTAAAAGTTTAATCTTGGCATAAATATAATTTATGGAAAAGTGTATAAAAATTAAATTTATATTTATTTAAATGATGTTTTAAATAATTAAGTTACAAAATTTATAAATAATGATTAGTTATTTAATTTACATTTTAAATCAAAATCATTTATTTATTTATACTTAATTTCAATTAATATTTTTATTATTTCATAAACCACAATTATATATTTATTTATTCAATTCAAACCTAATCAAATGGTTACAAACATATTTTAATTCAAACTTTATATATTTTATTCAATACTTTTAAATACAAATCAATAGTTTTATATACAAATTCAACTTTCACTTTAGACCTAAACTTTGTACAACTATTTAATTCTATACACATTACTCTTTAGGTTAAAGTGTGCATTCCAAGGATCTTATTTGCTATCTATATTCCTTGTTAGCTTCACTTCCATACCAAGTGAGTATTCACAAACCCTTTTTACTCTTTTACACTTTTGGGGTGGAACATGAACTTTATACACATTACACATTTCACAACTACATTTACTCAAACAACACAAGTACAAAATCCTACATACATACATGTGTGCAAAATTTGAGCTTTGTGCCCGAGTGCTAGTTGTGCTAGTCTTTGTGAAAACTATGTGCAATCATTAACTATACAAGCCGACGGTTTTCAATGATAGATCTATTGAGTCTGACAAACCCACCCAAGTGGAGGTGATTGATACCGACAACACAATTTGCATACTAGTTACTAAGGTTTGATTGTACTTGATTACACAATAGAAGCTCCCCATAAATGCCTTATTTTTCATGTCTTGTAAAGGATTTGTTTTCAACTATATGCTATCTATATACAACTATGTTATACTCACCAACTTTTTAGTTGACTTTATTTTATTCATGTTTCAGGCCCTAATATGTGAGAATGATTCAAGACGTGCTCAACATAGGATTTGGACTTAGTAATATTAAATCAAGAAGTTTATGAATTGTTTATTGTTCTTTGTTTGGATTTTGGTTTATACTTGGATTATGTGAAATGGAAATTTGGCTTTAATATATTTCAATTTAGTCAACCTTGTGCTATGAACAGTCTTACATGTCCCGCCCCGATGATTCCGCCATCGGTCGGGGTGTGACAAAATAGGAGATATCAGTAGACAAAATGGTAGTAGATCAGACACGATATCAGGAGGAAATGATTACAGACAGAATCTTGTAAATTGATATTGTGGTGGAAATACAAAGCGTTTATTTACACCATTGTTGTCGATTGAGTTACACGAGCACGTTGATCATGGATTCCGCACGTTATCACCGTGTCGTACCGCGAGTCTAGGGATCCGTCACACACCGAATTAGGTTTATTCCTAACCGACTACTAAATTCTCTAGATATAAAACTTCTATCGGCGCCAGTATCAAAAAGTACAGAAGCAAAATGATAGTTTAAAAGAAACATACCGTTAACAACGTTCCGCTCGTTCCTAGCTTCCCCCGAGCCAATCACGAAGGCTCGACCTTTAGCACCGTTGTTGTTATTGTTTCCGTTACCACCCTGGTTGTTGTTACCATTTCCATTACCCACCCTGATAATTGTTAACATTTCCATTCCCATTTCCATTTCTCTTTAACTGCGAGCATTTTTTCCTAAAATGCCCTTCTTTCCCGCACTCAAAACAGCCTTTGGGTGCTTCACCAGGTGGTGCCTGTTTGTTCTGCAGATCTACCCTACAATCTTTGGCCACATGACCCATCTTTCCACACCGGTGGCAACAGTACCGGTCGCATGCTCCATGATGGTGAAAATTACATTTGTTGCACTTCGGATACTTTCCAACATATGAACCCTGATTCTGTTGAGAAGAGGTAGACTGATTGTTGTTCTTTGATGGTTCAAGCTTACGGTGTTGCTGTTGTTGTTGCTGAGGAGGTGAGTTTGACTGGAAAGTTTTGGGGAATGAACTGTCAAACATCCGTTTGTTGTCAGTTGTCTTTGATAATGCACCTCTAGGGGGTAGAGTGCCCTGAGCGACTGCCTAATCGGTTAGCCTATGAGCCAACCTGATAGTTTGCTGGATTGTAGTAGGATTAGAAGATGTCACCATGCTCTGAATTTGCGGAACCAAACCATCAATGAATTCCTCGATTCTCTAATAGGAAGGTGTTACCATTTGTGGACATAAGTTTGCCAGTTCACGCGAACGAGTAGTGTAGGCTTCAATCTCAGATCCTTCCATCTTTAAGTTCCAGAACTCGCCCTCAAGTTTCTGCACTTCATCACGGGGACAATACTCCTCACGCAGCATAATCTTAAATTCGTCCCATGGCAATGCATTTGCCATCTCAAGAGTTAGCATTTGCACTTGGGAGTTCCACCAAGTAAGGGCCGGACCCTCAAGTGTGCCAGATGCATACTTCACCTGATTGTTCGGTGGGCAATTGCACATTGCAAAGGCGGATTCAGATTTCTCCATCCAGCGGAGTAAGCCAATAGCCCCTTCGGCTCCACTGAATGAGTGAGGCTTGCAATCTATGTAAGCCTTGAAAGTAGAAACCTGCTGATGGTTGTGCTGACCTGAATTGTAAACAAGAATACGCTTTAAGAATACCATATTCGAATTTGAGTTTAGGATGATTGATGACTCACTAGAGTCGATAATATTTTGCTTTACCTCCAGCATTAACAGTGGCTTGACTAGCTGCTACAGCTTCAGCCACACGCTCATTTATGAGTGCCGTGAGTTCAGTTGTAGTCATGTTGACATTTCTGCGACTACCACGTCCTCCAGCGCGTCGACCACGTCTATTTCCTCGTCCAGACATTATCTTTACATTCACAACATACAATAATGAGAAAAATACATCGCATTTTATCAGCATACAAGTACCAGTAAAGAAAAGAAAATTTAAACCACAACATCTAACATTTCAATAATAATCCTTGATAAAATAAATTGTAAGGGCTACAAAGTAAATTCAATCAAACATCAAAATCCAGAAAACATATGTTGGATGGGAACAACCCTGCCCATCTAGGTTCAAAAGAAAAGACATAAATAAGTAATGAAGATAAGACATCAAATGCCACTGCTAGCTGATGTAACATAAAATGCTGCATCCTCGTCCTCGGTCGGATCTCTTGCGGGTGCATCATCTGGTGTAACTCCTACTGCTTCAGCAGCTGCAAGTCGAGCCTCCACTTACTCAATCCTGGTGTGGAGTATATCTAGGTTCCACTCTGCAGTGTTCAACCGGTCTTCCATATCCACACATCCGTTTGCCAAATTCTCATGGACTTTATCAGTGACTGCTAAATCTGAAGTCAGTTTGTCAATTTTCTGATTCATCAGAATCTGTCACTCTAATATGCCAGAAATCTCCCCCGATGCGTCCCTCATGTTTCGGATTTCCCGATCCAGCCTAGCTACAAATGCAGCTAACACGTGCTCAAAGGGGTACTGTAATGGTGGAAAACCTCGCACAAAAGATGAGGAAGAAGAAGCAATGTCAGTAATGAGGGGAGGTGGGACTTCCTCCTCGCGGATCCAGTTCCTGATCCTATCGGGATACCAATCCCAGTTCTGCATGTTACCTCTGACACGCACATGAATAGGCTCATCATACCATACAGTGGTGTTGATTGGGTTGAGTCGACGTCTCCTCGGCTCTGGCAAAGGTACGGTAGGAACATCTTGCTCCTGAACGACTAGGGATGCGGGTGAATTAGGCGGTGTCGACATTTCCTGTAACGGGATGAGTGAGTGCCATGTATGAGTGTAAGTGTTGTGTAACTAATTCATGTGCGTGGTTATAGTCTAGTATGCATTTCCTAGTTCTCTATAACCAATGGCTCTAATACCAATCTGTCACACCCCCAAAATCCACTAACGGAGTTTTACCGTTAGGAGCGTGACATACCAGAATCTCAGTCATTAGTTACCTTGAACGACTCTATATGAGTTTAATAAAAATATTCGCATTGCTCATAGTCACGATGCAACACTAGTAAATGAAAATACTGAGTTAATGCGAAATGTGGACGCGTAAAGATTAAAGGAAAAGCATGCGCCAAAAACAATTGCGCCCAAAACATGCAATTCAAAAATAAATAAATAAATAAGTAAGTCCTGCGTTTGATAAATAATGAAACTCCAATGCATGCCTGCACTATCTCGTGCTTGTACCTTAACGACCTGAGAAAACATGCTAAAACGTGTCAACACTAGGTTGGTGAGTTCACAGGTTTCAAATGTAATTAAAGTTTACTAGATAAAACAATTTACAATTATATCAATAGGTAGCTAACCTAATAACATGTTACTAAAGCGTTTCGACACCGAAGCTGACTGTTTATGTTTGATCTGCCTCCTACAATGTCTATCATGAACAATGGTAAACTGTTTAGGTCAATGTTACACCCGTTCGACTTCCTGTCGTGTTAGCGCGACTAACGCGGGTGGGGCTTGTCAATGCCCAATAGTACTACTCAATATTACCTCGCTATCCCATATATTAAACGGTTCGATAAGTAAGGACTTACATGATATGTTTGCGCTTAGTACAACAAGTGATATAAATGAAATGTAAGATCTAAATGTTTGTACCCATGTTTTCTCCCCCAAGTTTAAACCATAAGAAAAGGGGCCGTGAAACTCACCTTAGAGTGCGTGCAGATGAAAGCTAAGTTAAATCTACTTGACTACTAACCGCCACCTATAAACATGAACCCTAAGTATCCAAACAATCCCATTGTTTTAAGTGTTTTAGAAAAACATTTAATAGTTTGACCAACTTTAACCCAATTTGACTAAGTTTGACCAAGTTTGACTCGACAACCCATTGGTGACCCGTTTAGTGATTTAATGTTTGATTTGAATACTAACACCTATAGTACACAAGTAATGCAAGTTTCATGCTACACATATCACAACTAACTTAGCATGGCAAGTTATGTCTACACAATGCATGTTCAACAAAGTTCCTACTTTTAACAATGTATGAACACAAAGTTTGATTTCAATAGATTACCTCATCTATTACATAATTGAATAACCCTAACACGTTTATACATACCTACTAATGCATGAATGATCATCACAACGTACACATTAGGTCTAGACATGAAGTTTCAATTTCTAAAAGTTTCCACTTTTAGTAAGTTAGGATCAATGCATGTGATTTATACCAAACAACACTCTTATAAGCTTTATTGCATTCATAATAACGTGCTAGTATCATTCCTTAATATCATGCATTTAAAACAACTCACATATAACAAACACTTTACAATAAAGTTTCCTCTTTAGGAAAGTCTACGATTTCTAGCTTGTTAAGATTCAACGCACCAATTCAATTGCATACAACCCAACTAGTATAAATATAACCAAAACAATCATCATAAACATCTAGCATGCAATCCTACATTATCACATAATCAAAAAGTCACTACTTTAGACAAGTTATGAACCATAATGCAACTAGGGTTTTCCAAATAACAATATACTCATCATATAGATGGAATAACATCAATCAACTAACCAATTCATCAACTTTATTTCAAAAACTCATGTTTGGAAGAACTAGGGTTTCAATCATAATTTTTGGAATAAAAAGTAACGGAATCGGATGAAATAACTTGCGTATGAGTGTTAGAAACGCCTAGACTAGCTTGAATCCACTTCCAATTGCAAGATTGAAGATCAAAAGAGGTGTGTTTGGGTTGCTTTTTGGTCTCGGCTCCAAGGGGGTGGGGGTTGGGATCGCGACGGCTTCAAGGGAGTGGGGTTAGGGTTTTTGATTTTTTTTATAAATTTCCTTTTATACACATTTGCATGCATGGATTTTTAAATGGGTTATGGGCTTTCTAAAGGTCCATAGGCTATTATAAAACAATTAACACTAATAATAATTAATTCCTTTAACTATTATTTTTATAAAAACTCCAACTTCTATAAAAATAATTAATACAATCAGTATTTGATAAACATGTGCGATATCAAGAAAATTCATATAATTCACGTAAGGTCACATAACACGTAAAATCATATAATTTATATTAATTATAAATTATTAATTGTTTGAAATATTATTCTTGATTCATCACCAACGTTCCGGTTTAGACTCAAGTGTGATCCGGTAATTCTATGAATTGTCGTTATGTGTGAATTAACTGACACATTTAATTAATCCTAATTAAATGCAATGCACGTGCAACTAACTGAGATAATTGAGTTTGCATGAACAATGTTTGAACTAACGATGTTTGTGTTAACGGAGTTAACCTGAATTTGCCGGATGTCACAAAAATTCTTTAAGTACAACTGTTGCGGACTCCACAAATTTGCTGCTGACCAACAAGCCTTATCTGCTGAAGTTCAGAGTTGCTGCTGATAGGCTTCTCATCAGCAGCTTTGGATAGTTGAGTTTTGCTGCGGATCTTCAACTATGCGACTGATAGTCTTATCTGTTGAAGATTAATCTTTGCTGATGATTGGCATATCAAAAGCATCAACTTTACTACTGACAACTTTTTGCTGCAACTCTGACACATCACATGCAGAAAGAATGTTACTGGTGCAGACAAAAAAGACAACGCTTTCCTTCTAGTATCCAAGCAATGATGCCTAAGAAGACGTTTGTTTAAAGTTAACTTTTGTAGTCTTTGTTGTCTTAACTTGTAGTATAGCTTCTAGTATACAAGATTAACAGCTTGTGTTTGATCTGATTCATAGAATCAAGGGTCTGTCTTGATTCTAAGTTACTATATAAGTGGTGTTTCTGTTGATTGTACAAGTGTGCTTTCTTAGAGTTTTCTTTGTAATATTGTAACAATTGAAGCTTAATACAATTTGCATTTATCAGTACTCTTTGTGTTACTTGTTTACATTGCATAGTTGTGATTGTTTCCGTCAATCTCAACTAGAATAGAACCATCTTGTATTCACCGATCCTACAACAACTCATCTTGTATAGCCTCAATCCAGCAGTTCTAAGCGAGAGCCTCTTTCACATTTTTCGGCTCCAACTAGGATACAAATGCAACAAGCAGACATGTTTCCATGATACCATTGTCAAGTATCTCAGCATACAGACTTATGTTCTCGGTAATGGTTCTATAGCGAGTTTGAACACCGGCATTAGGATCACCAATAATGTTGTCAATTGGAAGTTTCTTATGCACTCTCGTCTCTGGTACTTGCGGTTCCTGGAAATTTGTATCAAGATTCGTACTGAACTCCCCCATATCATGTGAACCGAATGAAGATGATTCAATGTTGATTGGATCGACTGGAGCTTCATTTCCCACACGAGTGTTAGGATCAGTTGGAACGTCATCTCCATCAACATGAACAACTTCCTCATCATCACTTGCACGAGTTCCAGATGCAGATGCAGCATTGGAATCAGGTGTTACAATTGGTACAGTGGCACGAGTGGAGAAATTGGAGTCATCAACGCCATTAAAGTATTCTTAACACATGGGTGGCATCTTCGGCAGATAAATCAGGGAGGTTGAAAGACTTGAATAGAGCATCATAATCAAATCCCTACGCTGGACCTGTAGGTTCTGGTGGTGTCACACCCCAACCGATGGCGGAATACGTTGGGCGGATATGTAGACTGTTCAAAAGCTTAAATATTTAAACAACCAACTTCATATCATAAATAACCATGAATCCAACAATGCAAGGAAAATAGAAATACATAGATAGTTTCTTTAATTTAGATTCTAGGTCCTCGGTCCTAAGTTAAGCAACTTGTACTTATTCTCAAGCATTAGTACCTGAAACATGATGAAATCAAGGTCAACTAAAAAGTTGGTGAGCATACATAGGTTTTAACACACAACCAAACTTAAAGTGTTTTATACAATTCATACGATATACATGTATAAAGAAATTATGGAGAATCTATAGTTAAACTAAGTGTGTACAATCAAACCTTGTGACTGAGGCATAACACGCAGATTACCCTTATGTAAAGTCGGTAACAAACACCCTAACTGGGTGGGTTTGTCAGACACAATAGATCTATCAATGTTAACCGTTGGCTTATACTGAGTTAATGATTGTACTAATGTCATGTATATGTAGTCTTAACTCATAGCATTCAAGCATAAAGCACAAATAACACATAGCATCATATTATTGAATTGTATACAAGTAAATGCAAAGAGTTTCAAAGAGTAATCATGTTTCACCCCAAAAGTCCAAAATGTAAAAAGGGGCTATGTAAAACTCACCTTGATGTGGTATGATCGAAACTTGAACTTGGTCGCAAGAACGAGTGAACCGGTTTAAAGATGCCCTAAATAATAATTATATATATTTTAATACGTAGAAACGGTTAAGAGAAAACAAGAATGGAACGATTGGGACGTTAGGATTTTTGTAACGAATGAGCGAACGAGAATATTAAAGATCCGGCTTTGTTGATACTAATTTTATAAAAGAAGACTCGATGTCAACAAAAAAAATATTATTTGCAAATATATTAATATATTAGGACAGTGCCAATAATGATCAAAACTAGTTTGTTAATAAAAAAATCTTTACGTTTAAATATTAACACTAACCGACTCCAAGGAACCGAATCATGTCGTTTTAGATGAAACGTTTAGATTAATAATATATTTTTAAAAGTGAGTCGTAATTCCCTTATGTTTTTTTGAACGGAAAATATATTTTAATTTTACTAAAATAAAACAATATATATAATATTATGGTAAATTACGAATTCTAAAAAGTTTTGGTTTGCTAAGATTCATTTATTTATTAAACATGTTAATTTATATATATATTAGTGTATTAAAGAAATAAAACAGAAAAAGAAAAGGATTATATGGGTTTTGAACACATTACCCAAGATGTATGGGTTGTAAGACTTAAACACTTGGGCTAAATCCCTCAATTGTTTATATCTTGAAATCAATAATACTTAACAACAAATACCAAATCTTCATCATCCTTAACATCACAGACGTGAACCCAAACACAAGTATAAACCCTAAAATTGATTTTTTGTTTAAACCAAAAACAGATCAGAGGATGATACGATTAACTGGGAAAGATTACCTTGAGTCGAAAACCACACGGATTAGAGCCTAATTGCCAACGATTTGCGTCGGGGCGTCTGCGTTGCTCGGAACAGGAGGAGAAAAAAACAAACGACTTTTTTTAATGGTGATTTGGGTCTGCGATTTAAGCTGGTATTTATAGGGGATAAATCAACAATGAGGAACGTGTTTACAACTTGAAATTAACGAGATTTAAGGGTTTTGAATTTTGAATGTCTTGGTTAAGGAAACTTAAACCGTGAATTCCTAATTTATTTTGATTTCCCCATTTGTGATATTTTTTTTTAAAAATAAACGTCTTTATCTTGTCTCCACGTGATAACAAACGACTAGGAACTGATAAGGAAGGATTTCAATTCAGATTTTGAAAGGATTGAGATGGATTTGAGACGGGTTGACTTTTTGGGAGTCAATTTGTTCTTGAGTTTGATGCTTGAAAGAAATGGGGAAGAAGTTCAAGATCAATTTGCTAATAGAAATGTATTTTTATACATATATCTATATATTCTTATATATATGTTTACATGTATGACTAAGTGAATTGTTTTGACTATGAAGGCTTTGTGGTTTTGATAAATAAATCGTCAGGTTTCAATATATGTATATTCATGTAACCCTTGAAATGTATCAATTGGAATCTTAGGGTTAAGTGTTTGCATCAAGAGTTGTGTTAAAATTGAATTTTTGTTCATTGCACCAAACGATTACATGAAAGAAAAATCAGAGATGTTACAGTTTCCCCATGTTGAGGGAATTTCGTCCCGAAATTCAACTAGTTGAGGCTGCTGAATCAGAAAAGAGGTGTGGATACTTAAGCTTCATTTGATCCTCTCGTTCCCAAGTGAACTCAAGACCGCGCTTAGAATCCGAACGAACTTTGACAATAGAAATACGGCTTCGCTTGAGATGGTTGATCTCACGATCCATGATCTCTACCGGTTTCTCAACGAGGTGCATCGTGTCATCAATGCACATCGTCAAGAGGTATATGGAGGTTCTCATCAGCAAGACATTTCTTTAGGTTGGACACGTGAAAAGTAGGATGTACATTAGCAAGTAATGGAGGTAACTCGAGTTTGTAAGCCACTTTCCCGATCCATTCGAGGATCTTGAATGGGCCCACATAGCGAGGTGCTAGTTTACCCTTTTTCCCGAAGTGGATCACCCCCTTCCAAGGAGATACATTTAGAAGTACAAGATCACCAACTTGAAATTCCAAGGGTTTATGTCTGTTGTCGGCATAGCTCATTTGCCAACTCCTTGCCTCTTCAATGTTGTTACAAATCTGAAGGATCTTGTCGGAAGTTTCTTGGATTAATTCAGGACCGGTGATTTGTGCTTCGCCAATCTCGTTCCAACAGATAGGAGAGCGACACTTCCGACCATAGAGAGCTTCAAATGGAGCCATGTTGATGCTTTTTGGTCTCGGCTCCAAGGGGGTGGGGGTTGGGATCGCGACGGCTTCAAGGGAGTGGGGTTAGGGTTTTTGATTTTTTTATAAATTTCCTTTTATACACATTTGCATGCATGGATTTTTAAATGGGTTATGGGCTTTCTAAAGGTCCATAGGCTATTATAAAACAATTAACACTAATAATAATTAAATCCTTTAACTATTATTTTTATAAAAATTCCAACTTCTATAAAAATAATTAATACAATCAGTATTTGATAAACATGCGCGATATCAAGAAAATTCATATAATTCACATAAGGTCACATAACACGTAAAATCATATAATTTATATTAATTATAAATTATTAATTGTTTGAAATATTATTCTTGATTCATCACCAACGTTCCGGGTTAGACTCAAGTGTGATCCGGTAATTCTATGAATTGTCGTTGTGTGTGAATTAACTGACACATTTAATTAATCCTAATTAAATGCAATGTACGTGCAACTAACTGAGATAATTGAGTTTGCATGAACAATGTTTGAACTAACGATGTTTGTGTTAACGGAGTTAACCTGAATTTGCCGGATGTCACAAAAATTCTTTAAGTACAACTGCTGCGGACTCCACAAATTTGCTGCTGACTAACAAACCTTATTTGCTGAAGTTCAGAGTTGCTGCTGATAGGCTTCTCATCAGCAGCTTTGGATAGTTGAGTTTTGCTGCGGATCTTCAACTATGCGGCTGATAGTCTTATCTGCTGAAGATTAATCGTTGCTAATGATTGGCATATCAAAAGCATCAACTTTACTACTGACAACTTTTTGCTGCAACTCTGACACATCACATGCAGAAAGAATGTTACTGGTGCAGACAAAAAAGACAGCGCTCTCCTTCTAGTATCCAAGCAATGATGCCTAAGAAGACGTTTGTTTAAAGTTAACTTTTGTAGTCTTTGTTGTCTTAACTTGTAGTATAGCTTCTAGTATACAAGATCAACAGCTTGTGTTTGATCTGATTCATAGAATCAAGGGTCTGTCTTGATTCTAAGTTACTATATAAGTGGTGTTTCTGTTCATTGTACAAGTGTGCTTTCTTAGAGTTTTCTTTGTAATATTGTAACCATTGAAGCTTAATACAATTTGCATTTATCAGTACTCTTTGTGTTACTTGTTTACATTGCATAGTTGTGATTGTTTCCGCCAATCTCAACTAGAATAGAACCATCTTGTATTCACCGATCCTACAACAACTCATCTTGTATAGCCTCAATCCAGCAGTTCTAAGCGAGAGCCTCTTTCACATTTTTCTGCTCCAACTGGGATACAAATGCAACATGCAGACATGTTTCCATGATACCACTGTCAAGTATCTCAGCATACAGACTTGTGTTCTCGGCAATGGTTCTATAGCGAGTTTGAACACCGGCATTAGGATCACCAATAATGTTGTCAATTGGAAGATTCTTATGCACTCTCGTCTCTGGTACTTGCGGTTCCTGGAAATTTGTATCAAGATTCGTACTGAACTCCCCCATATCATGTGAACCGAATGAAGATGATTCAGTGTTGATTGGATCGACTGGAGCTTCATTTCCCACATGAGTGTTAGGATCAGCTTGAACGTCATCTCCATCAACATGAACAACTTCCTCATCATCACTTGCACAAGTTCCAGATGCAGATGCAACATTGGAATCAGGTGTTACAATTGGTACAGTGGCACGTGTGGAGAAATTGGAGTCATCACCGCCATTAAAGTATTCTTAACACATGGGTGGCATCTTCGGCAGATAAATCAGGGAGGTTGAAAGACTTGAATAGAGCATCATAATCGAATCCCTACGCTGGACCTGTAGGTTCTGGTGGTGTCACACCCTAACCGATGGCGGAATACGTCGGGCGGATATGTAGACTGTTCAAAAGCTCAAGGTTTGCTAAAGTTTAAATATTTAAACAACCAACTTCATATCATAAATAATCATGAATCCAACAATGCAAGGAAAATAGAAATACATAGATAGTTTCTTTAATTTAGATTCTAGGTCCTCGGTCCTAGTTTCTTTAATTTAGATTCTAGGTCCTCGGTCCTAAGTGAAGCAACTTGTACTTATTCTCAAGCATTAGTACCTGAAACATGATGAAAACAAGGTCAACTAAAAAGTTGGTGAGCATACATAGGTTTTAACACACAACCAAACTTAAAGTGTTTTATACAATTCATACGATATACATGTATAAGGAAATTATGGAGAATCTATAGTTAAACTGAGTGTGTACAATCAAACCTTGTGACTGAGGCATAACACGCAGATTACCCTTATGTAAAGTCGGTAACAAACACCCTAACTGGGTGGGTTTGTCAGACACAATAGATCTATCAATGTTAACCGTTGGCGTATACTGAGTTAATGATTGTACTAATGTCATGTATATGTAGTCTTAACTCATAGCATTCAAGCATAAAGCACAAATAACACATAGCATCATATTATTGAATTGTATACAAGTAAATGCAAAGAGTTTCAAAGAGTAATCATGTTTCACCCCAAAAGTGCAAAATGTAAAAAGGGGCTATGTAAAACTCACCTTGATGTGGTATGATCGAAACTTGAATTTGGTCGCAAGAACGAGTGAACCGGTTTAAAGATGCCCTAAATAATAATTATACATATTTTAATACGTAGAAACGGTTAAGAGAAAACAAGAATTGAACAATTGGGACGTTAGGATTTTTGTAACGAATGAGCGAACGAGAATATTAAAGATCTGGCTTTGTTGATACTAATTTTATAAAAGAAGACTCGATGTTAACAAAAAAAATATTATTTGCAAATATATTAATATATTAGGACAGTGCCATTAATGATCAAAACTAGTTTGTTAATAAAAAAATCTTTACGTTTAAATATTAACACTAACCGACTCCAAGGAACCGAATCATGTCGTTTTAGATGAAACGTTTAGATTAATAATATATTTTTAAAAGTGAGTCATAATTCCCTTATGTTTTTTAGAATGGAAAATATATTTTAATTTTACTAAAATAAAACAATATATATAATATTATGGTAAATTACGAATTTTAAAAAGTTTTGGTTTGCTAAGATTCATTTATTTATTAAACATGTTAATTTATATATATATTAGTGTATTAAAGAAATAAAACAGAAAAAGAAAAGGATTATATGGGTTTTGAACACATTACCCATGATGTATGGGTTGTAAGACTTAAACACTTGGGCTAAATCCCTCAATTGTTTATATCTTGAAATCAATAATACTTAACAACAAATACCAAATCTTCATCATCCTTAACATCACAGACGTGAACCCAAACACAAGTATAAACCCTAAAATTTATTTTAGTTTAAACCAAAAACAGATCAGAGGATGATACGATTAACTGGGAAAGAGTACCTTGAGTCGAAAACCACACGGATTAGAGCCTAATTGCCAACGATTTGCGTCGGCGCGTCTGCGTTGCTCGGAACAGGAGGAAAAAAAACGAACGACTTTTTTTTATGGTGATTTGGGTCTGCGATTTAAGCTGGTATTTATAGGGGATAAATCAACAACGAGGAACGTGTTTAAAGCTTGAAATCAACGAGATTTAAGGGTTTTGAATTTTGAATGTCTTGGTTAAGGAAACATAAACCGTGAATTCCTAATTTATTTTGATTTCCCCATTTGTGATATATTTTTCAAAAATAAACGTCTTTATCTTGTCTCCACGTGATAACAAACGACTAGGAACGGATAAGGAAGGGTTTCAATTCAGATTTTGAAAGGATTGAGATGGATTTGAGACGGTTTGACTTTTTGGGAGTCAAATTGTTCTTGAGTTTGATGTTTGAAAGAAATGGGGAAGAAGTTCAGGATCAATTTGCTAATAGAAATGTATTTATATACATATATCTATATATTCTTATATATATGTTTACATGTATGACTAAGTGAATTGTTTTGACTATGAAGGCTTTGTGGTTTTGATAAATAAATCGTCAGGTTTCAATATATGTATATTCATGTAACCCTTGAAATGTATCAATTGGAATCTTAGGGTTAAGTGTTTGCATCAAGAGTTGTGTTAAAATTGAATTTTTGTTCATTGCACCAAACGATTACAAGAAAGAAAAATCAGAGATGTTACAGTATCCCCATGTTGAGGGAATTTCGTCCCGAAATTCAACTAGTTGAGGCTACTGAATCAGAAAAGAGGTGTGGATACTTAAGCTTCATTTGATCCTCTCGTTCCCAAGTGAACTCAAGACCGCGCTTAGAATCCGAACGAACTTTGACAATAGAAATACGGCTTCGCTTGAGATGGTTGATCTCACGATCCATGATCTCTACCGGTTTCTCAACGAAGTGCATCGTGTCATCAATGCACATCGTCAAGAGGTATATGGAGGATCTCATCAGCAAGACATTTCTTTAGGTTGGACACGTGAAAAGTAGGATGTACATTAGCAAGTGATGGAGGTAACTCGAGTTTGTAAGCCACTTTCCCGATCCTTTCGAGGATCTTGAATGGGCCCACATAGCGAGGTGCTAGTTTACCCTTTTTCCCGAAGTGGATCACCCCCTTCCAAGGAGATACATTTAGAAGTACAAGATCACCGACTTGAAATTCCAAGTGTTTACGTCTTTTGTCGGCATAGCTCTTTTGCCGACTCCTTGCCTCTTCAATGTTGTTACAAATCTGAAGGATCTTGTCGGAAGTTTCTTGGATTAATTTAGGACCAGTGATTTGTGCTTCGCCAATCTCGTTCCAACAGATAGGAGAGCGACACTTCCGACCATAGAGAGCTTTAAATGGAGCCATGTTGATGCTTTTTGGTCTTGGCTCCAAGGGGGTGGGGGTTGGGATCGCGACGGCTTCAAGGGAGTGGGGTTATGGTTTTTGATTTTTTTATAAATTTCCTTTTATACACATTTGCATGCATGGAGTTTTAAATGGGTTATGGGCTTTCTAAAGGTCCATAGGCTATTATAAAACAATTAACACTAATAATAATTAAATCCTTTAACTATTATTTTTATAAAAACTCCAACTTCTATAAAAATAATTAATACAATCAGTATTTGATAAACATGCGCGATATCAAGAAAATTCATATAATTCACGTAAGGTCACATAACACGTAAAATCATATAATTTATATTAATTATAAATTATTAATTGTTTGAAATATTATTCTTGATTCATCACCAACGTTCCGGGTTAGACTCAAGTATGATCTGGTAATTCTATGAATTGTCGTTGTGTGTGAATTAACTGACACATTTAATTAATCCTAATTAAATGCAATGCACATGTAACTAACTGAGATAATTGAGTTTGCATGAACAATGTTTGAACTAACGATGTTTGTGTTAACGGAGTTAACCTGAATTTGCCGGATGTCACAAAAATTCTTTAAGTACAACTACTGTGGACTCCACAAATTTGCTGCTGACCAACAAGCCTTATTTGCTAAAGTTCAGAGTTGCTGCTGATAGGCTTCTCATCAGCAGCTTTGGATAGTTGAGTTTTGCTGCGGATCTTCAACTATGCGGCTGATAGTCTTATCTGCTGAAGATTAAGCGTTGCTTATGATTGGCATATCAAAAGCATCAACTTAACTACTGACAACTTTTTGCTGCAACTCTGACACATCACATGCAGAAAGAATGTTACTGGTGCAGACAAAAAAGACAACGCTCTCCTTTTAGTATCCAAGCAATGATGCCTAAGAAGCGTTTGTTTAAAGTTAACTTTTGTAGTCTTTGTTGTCTTAACTTGTAGTATAGCTTCTAGTATACTAGATCAACAGCTTGTGTTTGATCTGATTCATAGAATCAAGGATCTGTCTTGATTCTAAGTTACTATATAAGTGGTGTTTCTGTTCATTGTACAAGTGTGCTTTCTTAGAGTTTTCTTTGTAATATTGTAACCATTGAAGCTTAATACAATTTGCATTTATCAGTACTCTATGTGTTACTTGTTTACATTGCATAGTTGTGATTGTTTCCGCCAATCTCAACTAGAATAGAACCATCTTGTATTCACCGATCCTACAACAACTCATCTTGTATAGCCTCAATCCAGCAGTTCTAAGCGAGAGCCTCTTTCACATTTTTTGGCTCCAACTGGGATACAAATGCAACATGCGGACATGTTTCCATGATACCACTGTCAAGTATCTCAGCATACAGACTTGTATTCTCGGCAATGGTTCTATAGCGAGTTTGAACACCGGCATTAGGATCACCAATAATGTTGTCAATTGGAAGATTCTTATGCACTCTCATCTCTGGTACTTGCGGTTCCTGGAAATTTGTATCAAGATTCATACTGAGCTCCCCCATATCATGTGAACCGAATGAAGATGATTCAATGTTGATTGGATCGACTGGAGCTTCATTTCCCACACGAGTGTTAGGATCAGCTGGAACGTCATCTCCATCAACATGAACAACTTCCTCATCATCACTTGCACGAGTTCCAGATGCAGATGCAGCATTGGAATCAGGTGTTACAATTGGTACAGTGGCAAGAGTGGAGAAATTGGAGTCATCACCGCCATTAAAGTATTCTTAACACATGGGTGGCATCTTCGGCAGATAAATCAGGGAGGTTGAAAGACTTGAATAGAGCATCATAATCGAATCCCTACGCTAGACCTGTAGGTTCTGGTGGTGTCACACCCCAACCGATGGCGGAATACGTCGGGCGGATATGTAGACTGTTCAAAAGCTCAAGGTTTGCTAAAGTTTAAATATTTAAACAACCAACTTCATATCATAAATAATCATGAATCCAACAATGCAAGGAAAATAGAAATACATAGATAGTTTCTTTAATTTAGATTCTAGGTCCTCGGTCCTAAGTGAAGCAACTTGTACTTATTCTCAAGCATTAGTACCTGAAACATGATGAAAACAAGGTCAACTAAAAAGTTGGTGAGCATACATAGGTTTTAACACACAACCAAACTTAAAGTGTTTTATACAATTCATACGATATACATGTATAAGGAAATTATGGAGAATCTATAGTTAAACTGAGTGTGTACAATCAAACCTTGTGACTGAGGCATAACACGCAGATTACCCTTATGTAAAGTCGGTAACAAACACCCTAACTGGGTGAGTTTGTCAGACACAATAGATCTATCAATGTTAATCGTTGGCTTATACCGAGTTAATGATTGTACTAATATCATGTATATGTAGTCTTAACTCATAGCATTCAAGCATAAAGCACAAATAACACATAGCATCATATTATTGAATTATATACAAGTAAATGCAAAGAGTTTCAAAGAGTAATCATGTTTCACCCCAAAAGTGCAAAATGTAAAAAGGGGCTATGTAAAACTCATCTTGATGTGGTATGATCGAAACTTGAACTTGGTCGCAAGAACGAGTGAACCGGTTTAAAGATGCCCTAAATAGTAATTATACATATTTTAATACGTAGAAACGGTTAAGAAAAAACAAGAATGGAACGATTGGGACGTTAGGATTTTTGTAACGAATGAGCGAACGAGAATATTAAAGATCCGGCTTTGTTGATACTAATTTTATAAAAGAAGACTCGATGTCAACAAAAAAAATATTATTTACAAATATATTAATATATTAGGACAGTGCCATTAATGATCAAAACTATTTTGTTAATATAAAAATCTTTACGTTTAAATATTAACACTAACCGACTCCAAGGAACCGAATCATGTCGTTTTAGATGAAACGTTTAGATTAATAATATATTTTTAAAAGTGAGTCGTAATTCCCTTATGTTTTTTTGAATGGAAAATATATTTTAATTTTACTAAAATAAAACAATATATATAATATTATGGTAAATTACGAATTCTAAAAAGTTTTGGTTTGCTAAGATTCATTTATTTATTAAACATGTTAATTTATATATATATTAGTGTATTAAAGAAATAAAACAGAAAAAGAAAAGGATTATATGGGTTTTGAACACATTATCCATGATGTATGGGTTGTAAGACTTAAACACTTGGGCTAAATCCCTCAATTGTTTATATCTTGAAATCAATAATACTTAACAACAAATACCAAATCTTCATCATCCTTAACATCACAGACGTGAACCCAAACACAAGTATAAACCCTAAAATTGATTTTTGTTTAAACCAAAAACAGATCAGAGGATGATACGATTAACTGGGAAAGAGTACCTTGAGTCAAAAACCACACGGATTAGAGCCTAATTGCCAACGATTTGCGTCGGGGGGTCTGCGTTGCTCGGAACAGGAGGAGAAAAAAATGAACGACTTTTTTTTATGGTGATTTGGGTCTGCGATTTAAGCTGGTATTTATAGGGGATAAATCAACAATGAGGAACGTGTTTACAGCTTGAAATCAACGAGATTTAAGGGTTTTGAATTTTGAATGTCTTGGTTAAGAAAACATACACCGTGAATTCCTATTTTATTTTGATTTCCCCATTTGTGATATATTTTTCTAAAATAAATGTCTTTATCTTGTCTCCACGTGATAACAAACGACTAGAAACGGATAAGGAAGGATTTCATTTCAGATTTTGAAGGGATTGAGATGGATTTGAAACGGGTTGACTTTTTGGGAGTCAAATTGTTCTTGAGTTTGATGTTTGAAAGAAATGGGGAAGAAGTTCAAGATCAATTTTCTAATAGAAATGTATTTATATACATATATCTATATATTCTTATATATATGTTTACATGTATGACTAAGTGAATTGTTTTGACTATGAAGGCTTTGTGGTTTTGATAAATAAATCGTCGGGTTTCAATATATGTATATTCATGTAACCCTTGAAATATATCAATTGGAATCTTAGGGTTAAGTGTTTGCATCAAGAGTTGTGTTAAAATTGAATTTTTGTTCATTGCACCAAACGATTACATGAAAGAAAAATCAGAGATGTTACAGTATCCCCATGTTATGGGAATTTCGTCCCGAAATTCAACTAGTTAAGGCTGCTGAATCAGAAAAGAGGTGTGGATACTTAAGCTTCATTTGTTCCTCTCGTTCCCAAGTGAACTCAGGACCGCGCTTGAGATGGTTGATCTCACGATCCATGATCTCTACCGGTTTCTCAACGAAGTGCATCGTGTCATCAATGCACATCGTCAAGAGGTATATGGAGGTTCTCATCCGCAAGACATTTCTTTCGGTTGGACACGTGAAAAGTAGGATGTACATTAGCAAGTGATGGAGGTAACTCGAGTTTGTAAGCCACTTTCCCGATCCTTTCGAGGATCTTGAATGGGCCCACATAGCGAGGTGCTAGTTTACCCTTTTTCCCGAAGTGGATCACCCCCTTCCAAGGAGATACATTTAGAAGTACAAGATCACCGACTTGAAATTCCAAGGGTTTACGTCTTTTGTCGGCATAGCTCTTTTGCCGACTCCTTGCCTCTTCAATGTTGTTAGAAATCTGAAGGATCTTGTCGGAAGTTTCTTCGATTAATTCAGGACCGGTGATTTGTGGTTCGCCAATCTCGTTCCAACAGATAGGAGAGCGACACTTCCGACCATAGAGAGCTTCAAATGGAGCCATGTTGATGCTTGTGTGGTAGCTATTGTTGTAAGAGAACTCAATGAGGGATAGATGTGAATCCCAATTGCCACCAAAGTCAATTACACAAGCTCTAAGCATGTCCTCGAGGGTCTGGATTGTTCGCTCGGTCTGACCATCAGTTTGGGGATGATAAGCCGTGCTTAAATCCAAGCGTGTACCAAGAGTAGTTTGGAGAGATTACCAAAAGCGGGAGGTGAAACGAGCATCCCTATCAAAGATTATGTTAAGTGGGACCCCGTGACGACTCACAATTTCGTCAATGTAGATTCGGGCTAATTTCTCTACCCGATAGTCTTCTCGGATGGGTAGAAAGTGAGCAGATTTTGTGAGAAGGTCAATGATCACCCAAAAGCTATCATAACCGCTAGAAGTACGGGGGAGTTTGGTAATGAAATCCATGGCTATGTTCTCCCATTTCCATACAGGGATTTTCGGTTGCTCAAGCAAACCAGAAGGACGTTGATGTTCAGCTTTGACTTTGGAACAAGTTAGACATTTTGCATCATAAAGTGCAATGTCTTTCTTCATTCCGGGCCACCAGTATTGTTGGTGAAGACCCTTGTACATTTTATCCGCCCCGGGATGGACGGAGTAACGAGTTTTGTGTGCCTCGTTCATAAGGACTGCGCGAAGGTCATCATGATCGGGGACCCAGATACGATTCAAGTAATAGAGGAGGCCATTAGGTTTGGTTTCTAATAGGAGTTCAACACCACCTGACATTTTGTTATACAGATTACCCACGGTGACCGAGACGTGTTGAGCTTCTAAGATGCGATTTTGAAGATCGGTTTGAATCCTAACACAATGAAGCATAACGTGGTCCTTACGACTCAAGGCATCGGCCACAACATTCGGTTTACCGGGATGGTACTGAATCTCGCAGTCATAGTCGTTAAGGAGCTCGACCCAACGTTGTTGCCTCATGTTGAGTTATTTTTGATTGAAGATGTGTTTGAGACTTTTGTGGTCAGTGAACACCACACATTTCGTGCCATAGAGATAATGCCTCCAAATCTTTAATGCGAAGACGACCGCACCCAACTCAAGATCGTGCGTCGTACAATTCTTTTCGTGAATTTTAAGTTGTCTTGATGCATAAGCGATCACCTTGCCCCGTTGCATGAGAACACAACCGAGACCTTGGTTTGATGCATCACAGTAGACAACTAGATCATCGTTGCCATCAGGAAGAGTGAGAATAGGAGCATTGCACAATTTTTGCTTTAGGAGTTGGAAGGCTTCCTCTTGCTTTGGTCCCCACTCATAGTGTTTACCTTTGTGGGTCAAGGCCGTGAGAGGGACAACAATCTGGGAAAAATTTGAGATGAAACGACGGTAATAACCAGCAAGACCAAGAAATGAACGAACTTCGGTAGGGGTCTTAGGGGTACTCCAATTCTTAACGGCTTCGATATGAATTCCCCTTTCAATGACAATATGACCCAAAAATTGAACTTCCTTTAGCCAAAATTCACACTTGGAGAACTTAGCATATAGTTGTTCTTTTCTTAAAAGGTCTAAAACCAACTTAAGGTGTTGTTCATGATCTGATTTAGTCTTGGAGTAGATCAAGATGTCGTCAATGAAAACGATCATGAATTTATCTAGGTATGGTTTGCATACGCGATTCATAAGATCCATGAAAACCGCAGGTGCATTGGTTAGCCCAAAAGGCATAACCATAAATTCGTAGTAACCGTATCTTGTACGAAAGGCAGTTTTTGGAATATCCTCCTCTTGCATGAGAAGTTGGTGATATCCGGATCGAAGATCAATCTTCGAGAAGTAGGTGGAACCTTGGAGTTGATCAAAGAGATCATCAATCCTAGGCAAAGGATAACGGTTCTTGATGGTAAGTTTGTTAAGTTCGCGGTAGTCAATACACATCCGGAATGAGCCATCTTTCTTCTTCACGAATAGGATGGGTGCACCCCTTGGTTAATGACTGGGATGAATGAAACCTTTATCGGAAAGTTCTTGGAGCTGACTTGCAAGTTCTTGCATTTCAGAAGGTGCTAGACGGTATGGAGCTTTAGCCACAGGATTAGCTCCAGGTACAAGGTCGATACGAAACTCTACTTGACGAACGGGTGGAAGACCGGATAGATCTTCAGGAAATACTTCGGGAAAGTAACAAATGATGGGGATGTCTTGAATACTCTTCTCTTGGTCCTTCTTTTGAACTATATGGGCTAAAAATATCAAATACTTCTTCTGTAAGTACTTTCGGGCCGTAGTGCATGACATGAGCTTAAGCCCACTACATGGTTTCTCACCAAAGACTTTTAATGTATCACCCTAGGGGAGAGGGATTCAGATGCACTTCACGAAACAAACGACTTCGGCATGATGACTAGATAGCCAATCCATGCCTATGATGATGTCAAAACTTCCCAGTTGCATAGGTATGAGGTTGACGGGAAAGGAATATTCATTAAGTTTGATGAAACAATCGCGGATAATGGAGTCAATGATGATGGGGTTTCCATCCGCTACTTCAACGGTAGACGACTCTAACTTAGTTCGTGTTTTAGCAAGCAAAGGTTCAAAATTAAGTGAAACAAAACTCTTATCGGCACCGGTATCAAATATTATGGAAGCATATTGGTTATTAAGGAGGAACGTACCGTTGCCACATCATTGTTGGTCTGGGATTCATTAGCATTTATGTTGAAAGCACGCCCTCTAGCTCCACCTTGATTAGAGTTGGTAAGTTTTGGGCATCAGTTTCGGAAGTGGTTTGGGTTTCCACATTCAAAGCAAGCATTCCCATTAGTGATAGTTGGAACCCCTTTGTTTCCCTAGTTGGCTGTATTGCCGGGTGGTTTGACTCTGTAGGTGTTGGCTAAATGCCCATATCTTCCACAGCTGGCACATATCCGACACGGTAGATTTGGGAAGTGATGGTAATTGCACGGTAGATTTGGGAAGTGATGGTAATTGCACGTGTTCCACATAATGTTTCTTGGCTGAATTCTGAGTCATAGGAGCAACTGATTAACTGGGGCAGCTGGGGTAACAACAGCAAAGTTCCTAGTCTTTCGTTTCTTTTTGTTGGAGAAAGGTTTGAGTTTGATCCTTTTGGAGGGCTCAGAAGGTGTTGTCGTGTCTAGGACTTTCTTGGCACCCTTCCTTGTTAACGTACCCGCCTTTACATGGTTATCGGTTAATGTGGCGGATGGCATCTTCAAGGGTAGTTGGGTTTCTCCCTAAAACAGTGTCTTGAATCTTCATCGGCAGACCACCGATGTATTTTTCAATACCCCGAGCCAAAGGTGTGACCATATGTGGTACTAGAAGACTTAGCTCATGGAAACGGGTGGTGTAGGCTAAACTTTCACCACTATCTTGGGCAAGATCCCAAAATTCGGCCTCTAACTTCTTCATTTCATTGCGAGGACAGAACTCCCGGTCATGAGCCGTTTGACCTCATCCCATGGCAAGGCCATTGCCACATCTATGCCCATATTCCTCTTTTCACCATTCCACCAAGTGAGCCCTCATTTTTGGAAGACGCTGGTGGCATAGCGGACCCGGAGGTTGTCGGGATAATCGCTGTTGAGAAAAGTGCTTTCAATGCTCTCGAACCATTGCAAAACACCCGTGGCTCCTTTAGTGCCATAAAACTTAGTGGGGTTACACGAGTTAAAGTGCTTGAAAGTACATTGCGGTGGGTTGGCACCACCACCACCATTAGTCCCATGGGTACCACTAATGGCTCAATTAGCTTGGGTGAGTTGAGTTACAAGTTATGCAAGGATAGCAGCAATGTCGGTGTTGTTGTTGGTCACGGTAGCACGACGAGGAGGCATTCTACAGATTTGCACAAGACAAGAAAAGATGTAAGAATTTATGAAAGTTGATTGAATTTAAAGGGAACAAAATAATAGATGAAGTAGTAAATCATAGTTTGGATTGTACTCGAATAGTGACATAATCACTTGAATACTATGACACATTAAGGTTAATTAAGCTCATATAACTTTCAAGGAGACATGCATTAGCCTATAAGTAAACACTCATCCCGAGAATTCCCAGGAAAGTATACGGATCCCTCGGTTGATTGGGATTTATATGAAATGCTTTCCTAGATAGAAAACCTAGAATACAGGTGGCACCCTTCCAGATTGCACATGTCCTCTACTAGTTAACAAAGTTTAAAACCCTAACGAGGTGTTAAAATAAGTTTTATGGGGTTCCACTTGCTATGATGATGATAACTTTAGAGAAGGATTGAGGCTTAGGGTAAGGGAAAAGGTATTATTATTTTGAATTTATTATTTAGATAACTCCTAGCAAGTAATGGGGTCTAGCAAATAATCATATAGCACATAGCATGTAGCATATCATATAATCATAGAACATGGTAATAATGGGTGTCCTAAGGTTATAGTCTAGGTCAAAGGAATCTAATAACCTAATTCCCTATCACCTTTAGCTCTGATACCAATCTGTCACATCCTAACCGACGGCGGAATACGTCGGGGCGGATATGTAGACAGTTCAAAAGCTCAAGGTTTGCTAAAGTTTAAATATTTAAACAACCAACTTCATATCATAAATAATCATGAATCCAACAATACAAGGAAAATAGAAATACATAGATAGTTTCTTTAAATTAGATTCTAGGTCCTCGGTCCTAAGTGAAGCAACTTGTACTTATTCTCAAGCATTAGTACCTGAAACATGATGAAAAGAAGGTCAACTAAAAAGTTGGTGAGCATACATATGTTTTAACACACAACCAAACTTAAAGTGTTTTATACAATTCATACGAAATACGTGTATAAGGCAATTATGGAGAATCTATAGTTAAACTGAGTATGTACAATCAAACTTTGTGACTGAGGCATAACACGCAGATTACCCTTATGTAAAGTCAGTAACAAACACCCTAACCGGGTGGGTTTGTCAGACACAATAGATCTATCAATGTTAACCGTTGGCTTGTACTGAGTTAATGATTGTACTAATGTCATGTATATGTAGTCTTAACTCGTAGCATTCAAGCATAAAGCACAAATAACACATAGCATCATATTATTGAATTGTATACAAGTAAATGCAAAGAGTTTCAAAGAGTAATCATGTTTCACCCCAAAAGATCAAAATGTAAAAAGGGGCTATGTAAAACTCACCTTGCTGTGGTATGATCGAAACTTGAACTTGGTCGCAAGAACGACTGAACCGGTTTAAAGATGCCCTAAATAATAATTATATATATTTTAATACGTAGAAACGGTTAAGAGAAAACAAGAATGGAACGATTGGGACGTTAGGATTTTTGTAACGAATGAGCGAACGAGAATATTAAAGATCCGACTTTGTTGATACTAAGTTTATAAAAGAAGACTCGATGTCAACAAAAAAAATATTATATGCAAATATATTAATATATTAGGACAGTGCCATTAATGATCAAAACTAGTTTGTTAATAAAAATATCTTTACGTTTAAATATTAACACTAACCGACTCCAAGGAACCGACTCCAATGATCAAAACTAGTTTCTTCTACTATCACGAGTATGGGATGTGGAGATCCTTTAAAGATGGAGCATATGTACCCATGGTTGCTTTTGCTGATTCCGGAGGTCCATCAGTCCCCAAAGAACCCTCAAACTATTCAGATGACGATATCAAGAAGATGGAGGTAGACTTCAAAGCATTGGGAGCCATTCAGATGTGTTTGCCAAATGAAGTTTTCCACAACTTCAGAGAATATAAGACTGCGAAGGAGCTATGGGAGGCTCTTGAGAAAATGTTTGCTGGGTCAGAAGAGGTGAAAGAAAAGAGAAGAGACATTCTAAAGCAACAATTTGAAAACTTTGTCTTGAAAGAAGGTGAGTCTGTTACCGTGTTGTCCAACAGGTACACCTACCTTGTGGGAGAGCTACAGTGCTCAAAAGTGAAGCTGGAGAATTAAGACATACTCAAGAAGTTTATCAAGTCTCTGCCAAGCTGCTGGACACTTTACATAGTGTCAATTAGAAGAACTGAAAATTTAAACACTACAGATGACTGAGCTGTTTGGCATGCTGAAGACTTATGAATTAGAAATGATTCAAGCCAAAGAGAGAAGCTCAAGTTACTCAACAGCCTCCTCATCTACCACCACTTCCTCTGCACTTCACTCTGACCACTAAGTTCCTGGTTCAAGCAACTACTACCATCCTATTGTTACCCATCCCCAGACTCCAACATCACAATCAAACAATTCACCATTTCTTCTTGAAGCCCCACCTCAAACAAACTTTGCTGCCTTTGTCTCTGAAAACTCAAGCAATATGTCCTTTATCAAGGAATATCTGGAATGTTTCCATCCAGATGATCTAGAAGAAATGGACATACAACACTCCTATGCCATACTTTCTCTTAAAGCAAAAAGGTTCTACTCTAGAACAGGAAGACCAATCCCAAGCAACAACTCCAACACCAGAGTTGGCTTATACAAAAGCAAACTGAGATGTTATAACTGCAACCAACTTGGTCATTTTGCTAGAGGATGCAAGGCACCAAATGCAAACCCAGCCAGCTCAACAAAGACAGCAACAACAACAACAAGCCACTCCTGCTGCTCAAACTGCAGCTTGTGCAGCTGTTGGAACTGCTGAATTTGACTGGAGTTTCCAGTATAAGGATCTTCCTACCAACAACCAAACTCTTATGGAAGACACCACAGAGATACCACCTCAGGTATATGAACATCTTTGTACTCAAGCTTGTATTGATAAGGTTCTTGGATACAGAAAACATAACCAAAATCTCATATATCAAAATGAAGAGTTTGACCAAATGAAATCTGAATTCAAAAAGGTTGAAAACAATTACAAAGAAAAGATTAACTGTTTAAAGAAAGAGATTTCATCATTAAAACATGAACAAACAAATCTTGAAACTCAGATTGATGATCTTCTGGTTAAGTTAAAAGTTACAAGGGCTGAATTGGCAGACCAAAAGTCCATGTTGAAAAATATGAGTTTGCATCCAAAAAGCTGCAGAGACTTTTGGATGCTCAAATTCATGAGAAAGTAACTGTTGGGCTTGGGTTTCAAGCTGAAAAACCCTACAATGGTGTGCCTCCACCTGTTGACTATGTAGCCATTCATGAACCAAGTTTCAATCTTTCCAATCTTAATCTGGCCAACCAAAATCTTGATCCTTCAAATGAAGAACCAGTTGTGCAAGAATGCACTACCTCATCTGAGTCTGAGTCCACATGCTCAGACTCCACTGAAACCAATGGTCCAAGCCCCTTCATCCCTTCCATACCAGTACCAGTACCTCAACTCACCAAACATATTAAAATTAGCTATCCTCCCAAAGGGAGAAAGTTAATTGTTGAAAAGGGACAATCCTCAACCTCCACCAATTTTCAAGCAAACTAAACCATTCAACCCCGAAAGGTGTTTGATATTTGTCATGCACCTAGAGAGAGAGTTCCATATGTTCAAAAGACATTGGAGGAAGCCACCTTTGAGCACAACAAAGCACATCCCTAGAGTTTCAAAGACTTATTCAAGAGAAAGAACTATGTGTACTTTCAAATGGACAAACTGGCTAAATCATGCTTTGTCTGTGAAAAATACAACCATACTGCCAGCAACTGCTTCTACTACCTTCAACATCAAAGAAATCTCAAGCAACATGCCTTTGAGAAAACAAAAAAGAACAAAAAGGTGTTAGGACATGTTTTGTAACTGTTGATAAAATTCTGTGTAAGTTCTGCTAGAGGCGAACTTAACAAGTTCGCCTAGCCTATCAGAGGCGAACTTAATAAGTTCGCTTAGTCTATCTAAGGCGAACTTAATAAGTTCACTTAGCCTAAGTTCGCCTAAGCATCTTTGAGGCGAACTTAGAACAATAGTTTATAAATAGACAGAACAGAGTCAGTTTTAGAGAGCTTAGACAGAAGAGACGATATCAGAGTAGACTTGATTAGTGACAGAATCTTGTAACCTGATATTGTGGTGGAAATACAAAGCGTTTATTTACACCGTTGTTGTTGATTGAGTTACACGAGCACATTGATCATGGATTCCGCACGTTATCACCGTGTAGTACCTCGAGTCTAGAGATCCGTCACGCACCGAATTAGGGACCTACAAGTAGTATCAGAGCCATTGCTCTTGATTAGCAGAAGATTCGTGTGTTTTCGTGTCCAATCAACATCAAATTTAAGAGATTTTGAAGAATTTTAATCTTTTTTGTGTTCTTGATAAAAATGGAGAATTTTTTATCATTTTGGTTTGATTTTCAATTCTTTTGATGAAATTGATCCGATAGAAGTGTTCCTAATCAGTTCCTACACATTCCTACGGTTCAATCTTATCAAATTCCATTAATTCAGCAAGATATCATGATTTTCGGAATTTTTGGTTCGTGTTTGGGTTGAACAGCTGAACCAGGCGAACTTAAAATTCTGTTGCAGGCGAACTTAATAAGTTCGCTTCACTTAGTATTAGGCGAACTTAATAAGTTCGCTTGGTGAAGATCAGGCGAACTTAACAAGTTCGCTTGAGATTAAGTTCGCTTGGGTGTCTCAGAGGCGAACTTATTAAGTTCGCTTGTACAGTATCAGACGAACTTATCTGTTAGCTAGTGTTCTGAAAAAAAAATAAAAAAATAAAAAAATAAAAAAATAAAAAAAAAATATATGGTCGTTTTGAATCATTTTTGAAATTTTGAATTTTCGAAATTTTTTAAACAGTATTTTGGCGGGAAATTTTTTCCGGGTATTTTCGTAAAAAATTCAAAATGTCAATTTCATGTGATGATAATGGTATTGAAACTATGCCACCGAGACTTTTGTGCATATCAGATTTTCGTAGTTGGAAAGTCCGGTTCGAACAGTTCGTATCAGAAACTGATGAAAACTTTTGGACATCCATATTTGAAGGATATGTGCATCCTACTTCTGACTATATGGGATATTATGATGTTCCTAAACCAGTTACAGCTATTAGTAAACTAGAAAAGCAGAAGTTTGATCGAGAGATGAAGACGCGTGAAACTTTAACGTTGTCTTTACCAAAAGAAATCATTCATATTCTCTGGAAGTGTCCAACTTCAAGAGAACTATGGGAAGATTTGAAGAAAAAAGGTGAAGCTACTACTCAAGCGTTTGTGGTCTTGATCAAAGAAGAAGTAGTAAAGCAGAGTGTTTCTGAAAGTGATTCTTCTACCGAGTTAAGTGATAGTGAGAGTATTAGTTCTGGTGAAAGTACTCAATCTACTGAGACTGATGTGATGAGTAAAGAAAGTTTTCAGACAGTTGAAGATGATCTGAGTGAATTAGAAACTGATGCAGAGCCTGTGATTGTTGAACAAAAGAGTGAAGCTGATGATGACGTATTCATGGCTCCTGGTGCATCTTCTTCAGAAGTAAAACCTGAGGTATTTTCTAACTCTGAAATGTTTTGTTCTAACTGTGTTTCAGTTAAGGATAAAATGATGAGGGTTATGGATGACAACGTAAACCTCATTAGTGATATGAAATCCATGCACACAGTAAATCAGAAATTAAAGGATAATGAGAATGTGTGTATTGAAAGGATAGAATCACTGAAGAGGGATATCTGTTCTCTGACTTTGAAGATCAAAGAGCATGCATATCACCTGGATATGTCCTTTGCAGAAATTGAGAAAAGAAATAATGATCTTGTTGAGAAAGATAAGGAACTAGCTGCATCTAAAGCAGATGTAATCAGATTGCATAGAAAGTTAGAAAGCTTTGGAAATTCATCATTCTTATTAGGATATTATCATGATAATACTGAAGAGGGGAAGGGAACTAGTGGTATTGGCTATGTTCCTCCACCATTCAACGGAAATTATTCTGTTACACCTGAGATTATAAAAGATGAGGATTTAGATCCTAAGACTGTGTTGAAGGTGAATCCAGTCAATGGTAAAGATATGATGTATTTTGATGAGAGTGATGATGAATATTTTGATGAAGCTAAGGTAGAGGGGATACCGAAAGCTGTTAAGAAAGAAGACTCAAAGGTTGATTCTAATTCATCTGGAAATTATACATTTGGAAGTTCTTCAAATTCAAGGAGGAGAGTTCCATATGTCAAAGATTATAAAGACAGACGAAAATGTTTTCATTGTAATGAGATAGGACACATTGTGGTGACCTGTCCTTACAAAAATAAAGGGAAGAAGCATGTATTTCCTGAGAGGATGAAGCCTGAATCAAAACAAGTTGCAAAATCTGGAGTTCGAGAGAAAATAAAGCAAAAAGAAGTTCATGTAGGAGAATCTTCTTCAAGTGCATCTTATCGTGTGAAGATTCCTTATATGAGAGAATATCGTGAAAAGAGATCTTGCTTTTCTTGTGGTCTTGTGGGTCATATTAGGATTGCTTGTCCTCACAACGCCAAAGGTAACCGATATGTTACTCCAGAAAAGGTAAGAACTCATGGTAAGCCTTATGTTAACTCAAATGTGGTTAAACCTCATGATACACCAAAGGGTAAGTCAAAATCTGAGGTTAGGCTTTCTAGACCTCAAAGACGGAGGAGAAACAGAAGATTGAGAAAACTTTTAGAGCAACAAGAGTTTTCACAATCAAATCAATTTTCAAATGAAAGAAATTGTTCAAACACTTCACATTTTATGCAAAAAGAACTTAATGATAAGAAGTATGTTTGGAAATCTAAAGTTTCTGTTTTTGACTCGTCGGAACAATCTCTGAAAATTGATGAGAGATTCGATTGTGAGTGGAGTGAGGTTTATTATTTTGATACAGATGGACGACCCATGACTACCATGGCTTGGGTCCCAATTTCAAATTAATGTTTCTTGTTAGTTGTGCAGGATTAACCAAGAGGGACTATTAATACCATTTTGGTTGTTGATAGTGGTGGTTCTTAGCACATGACAGGGAATGACATCTCCATGAGTAAAGAGTTGTTGATAATTGTGAATATATTTGATTCAACTACTTGATGCTCAAGGGGGAGAATATGTCACACACAATGTTTTGGAAACAGTTTTACAAAGTCCAAAGGATAACCTGAAACTTAGGATGACAATGGTGAGCATAAAGTCGTTGATGCAACCATTTGACTAGTTGAGGGGGAGTCTACAAGACAGGGGGAGTACAGAACTGTGTTGGTGACAGAGGCAATGCCATTCAATTACATTACATCGGTTTGAGTTTTTAATTGATTGAATTGCTTAATCCTGAGTAACCAAGTAAAATATTTTTCTTAAAATGTTTTCATGGAAGATTTTATTTTCGTTTGTTTTACATTCTTTGAAAAAGATTTTGAAAAAGCCAAACAAATTGAAAAAGATAAAATCGACATTACTTGAAGTTAAAGAAGAGATGATAGTACATCAGTAGATGTTCTTTCACACATGACCTTAGATTGACTGGTTGGTGCTATATGTTAATATATCTGAATTATATGTTTTGATCTAAACTTCAGAGACTACACAAATAGGAAATGATAGTGTTGTGTATGTATAGAAGTTGAATTGTTAGTAGACTAAAAGTGTCACTGAACCATTAGTAGTGTGAAAACATAATTTCATATGTTACAACTGTGATTTGAACCCATTTTATGCCTAGGTGTGTGCGTTAAAAGATCACTATCTGATAAAGAATATTAGCTTTTAATAAAGATTTTCCTATGAGATTAGTTTCGGGTTATGTCCTTAGCACTATTCATTCGATTTGCTTCAGTGCCCATGTCCCGAAAAGCATGCAATTTGAAGTGTAATCAAGATATGTACTTGACAACATCTGTCAAACATATACTAGCCCTTGGATCATATTGATAAATCATCTTTACTGATTCCATTGAATTCATAATCCAGATAACAGTTGGATCCACGTACCTGAATCTTATGATTCCACATATATAAGCCAAAACATTGAATCATTCGATTATGAATCTCATTGATTCCTATACAATCCAATTTGGATTCTGCTATTCATGTGCTAAGTGATGTCTTCTCATTCTGGAAATTCGGATAATCTTTAGTAAAATCTCATATGTCTTGAAAATAGTGCATTTACTTTCTGTTGGCATACTAGTGGGGTACACGTTGTATTTCATACTTAAATGGTACCTTAACTCACAAGAAAGTGGGAATGAGATGCTTTAGTTTGAAATCTTATAATATTGACAATTTGAATTTGTGTGTCATAGCATGATCCTATTTTCTTTGAATGTTTATCATGTATCATAACATGCAATATAAAAGTCTTGAAAAGATAGAGTGTGATAATCTTGATAGATATTGGTTTGATTGGTCAAGGCTTGAAAGAATGACATAGGATACCATTTGATATTATATGGATTTTACATCCAAGATGTGTGATTGATATATCATATATACTGATATGATCTTTTTACTTGTGATGTTTGACCAAAAAGATGTGATTTTGTATTTTACATTTCAGTTTATATAGAGAAAAACCAAAAAGATTTTATGTTTCTTATGTTTGAAAAACCAAAAAGATTTTACTTTTCCAGCTTCCATGGAAATCTTATTTGTTGGTTATTCTTGGTTGTTCTCCTTTGCAAAACCTGAATATTGCAGACAGAAGTTGATAAGGGGTCCTTCTCCCAAGTTTTCTTCTAGATAGAAAGAGAGTGTGCAGATGAACAAGACGAAGACTACAACTTGTTTGATGATATATGAAGACGGATGACAATCTTCTAAAGCTGTTGTCAAGGGGGAGTCTGTTGGAGCATATTCTGGTGACAACAAGCTTGAAGATATTATGTCATAGTCTTAGAGTCTTTGACTTGTATTTGATAGAATTGTTAGCAACAGTTAAAGGGGAGTCTGTTAGGACATGTTTTGTAACTGTTGATAAAATTTTGTGTAACTTCTGCTAGAGGCGAACTTAACAAGTTCGCCTAGCCTATCAGAGGCGAACTTAATAAGTTCGCTTAGTCTATCTGAGGCGAACTTAATAAGTTCGCTTATCCTATAAGAGGCGAACATAATAAGTTCGCCTAAGCATCTTTGAGGTGAACTTATTAAGTTCGCCTGGTGCAGAACAGTAGTTTATAAATAGACAGAACAGAGTCAGTTTTAGAGAGCTTAGACAGAAGAGACGATATCAGAGTAGACTTGATTAGTGACAGAATCTTGTAACCTGATATTGTGGTGGAAATACAAAGCGTTTATTTACACCGTTGTTGTTGATTGAGTTACACGAGCACGTTGATCATGGATTCCGCACGTTATCACCGTGTAGTACCGCGAGTCTAGAGATCCGTCACGCACCGAATGAGGGACCTACAAGAAAAGGGTATCGCAAATCTGTGACAAGAAGTTTTCGTTCCATTTCAACGATGCTGAATGCTATATTTTGAAACCGGGCTTTGTGATTCCTGATGAATAGATTCTTATGAAGGCTCCGAGGAGAAATGACACATATGTCCTCGACATGAGTGTCTCCACTACAACGGATTCAATTCCAACATGTTTACTCTCCAAGGCGTCGGAATCTGATTCAATATTGTGGCACAGGAAGCTAGCTCACATCAACTTTAGGAAGATGAACTACATTGTTAGGAATGATCTTGTTCTTGGTATTCCGAAAATGAAATTCTCAGTTCCTGATGATTGTATTCCGTGCAAGAAGGGGAAGCAAATAAGGAAATCTCACAAATCTAAATCGACGAATTCTATCGTAACTCCTTTGAAGTTGTCACATATGGATTTGTTTGGTCCTATCAGTATCAGGAGCATCGGTGGGAAATCGTATTGCTTGGTAGTAACTGATGATTACTCCAGATTTTCATGGGTTAAGTTTCTTTCCTCTAAAGCTGAAACCACTGAGTTGGTACAATACTTAATCCTAGGTTTGGAGAATTTATTCAATCTGAAAGTCAGAAGAATCAGGAGTGACAATGGCAGCGAATTTAAGAATAGAAAAATGGGCTTATTTTGTCTACAAAAAGGAATTCATCATGAATTAAGTGCGCCATATGTTCCTCAACAAAACGGTGTCGTTGAACGAAAGAACAGGACGTTGGTCGAAACGGCTCGCACGATGCTTGCAGATTCTAAGCTTCCAGTCACCTTTTGGGCTGAAGCTGTGAATACTGCGTGTCACGTTTTGAACAGGGTCTTGACCGTCAAGCGACATAACAAGACTTGCTACGAATTGCTGAATAATCGAAAGCCGAATCTGGATTATTTACTACCTTTTGGTAATCCTTGTACCCTATTGAAAGTTCGAGATGTCCCAACAAAATTCAGTGCAAAGGCTACTGAAGGGATTTTTCTAGGGTATGTGGCTAATTCGACAACCAAGAGGGTTTATAACAAAGAGACACGCCAAGTTGAAGAATGGTTCCATATTGATTGTTCAAATCGGTCTTTACCACAAATGGCGATTCGTCCGGATTGGGCATTTGATTATGAAAAGTTATTCAAGTCTTTTCATTTACCTTCTGATATTTCTGATGAAGATGCTGCTGTTCTTTATTATTCTTGTCAGGATGCATAGCACAATGGATTTCTACCAAATGCAGTTCCAATTTCATCGACTCCATCTACTTCTTCTCCCGATCCTAATGTTGCTTCTTGTTCAGGTCCACAAGATTCATATAGTGAGGAGGATAATGCTATTTTTCAAGATTCTTCTGCTGATCCGTTGTTGGGTGATGATCAATTACCTTCGACACAGTCTCAGGGGGAGATTCCTACAAATTTAGACTCGGATATTCCAATTAATCACGATTATTCTTATCAATCTGACTCTACTCAAATTGACGTGTTGCAGGTGCCTGAGGTTGCATCCATCAAGGAGCTCAAAGATCATCCGGTGACAAATATAATTGGAAATTTATAGGATGGAGTGTAAACACGTTCTCTTGTTGACAATACTTGTTTGTATACTTGCATTAAAGATTCTGGTGTTCTTGATGATTGTTCACATTCATGCTTTATTTCGCAGGTTGAACCCAAGAATGTTGAGATGGCTTTAAATGACAATAACTGGATATAAGCTATGCAGGAAGAACTTGCTCAATTTGACAAACTTAAGGTTTGGAATCTTGTTGATCTTCCGATAGGAACAAAATGGGTGTTTAAATGTAAGAAAGATGATCGAGGTGTCGTGGTACGAAACAAAGCAAGATTAGTTGTCCAGGGCTTCAATCAACAGGAAGGAATTGATTACACTGAGGTTTATGCGCCTGTTGCGAGGCTCGAAGCTATAAGGCTGTTTCTAGCTTTTGCTTCTTTTAAAGGTTTTAAGGTGTTTCAATTAGACGTCAAAAGTGCGTTTTTATATGGAAAGGTCAAGGAGGAAGTCTATGTGTGTCAGCCGCCGGGGTTTGAAGATCCACTGAATCCGAACATGGTTTTCAAGCTTGATAAAGCTCTCTATGGTCTTCATCAAGCTCCTCGTGCATGGTATGAGACTTTATCCACACATCTTTTGGCAAATGACTATGTTCGTGGAAAGATAGACTCGACCTTATTCATAAAGAAATCAGGGGGAGATTACCTACTGGTACAGATTTATGTTGATGATATTATTTTTGGCTCGACAAATGAAGGGTTATGCAAAGACTTTGAGGGTGTTATGAAGTCGAAATTTGAAATGTCTGCTATGGGAGAGTTATCGTTTTTCTTAGGTTTACAAGTAAATCAAAAGGAAGATGGTTTCTTTATTCACCAGTCCAAGTATGTCAAAGACATCTTGAGCCGGTTCAAGATGGAGGACTGTACCCCATACGATACTCCAATTCCGGTCAATCATAAGTTGAATTCTGACCCGGAAGGAAAAGATGTGGATTGTTGACTTTACAGAGCTATGATTGGATCCCTCATGTACTTAACCGCTTCAAGGCCGGATATAATGTTCGCCGTGTGTATCTGTTCCAGATTTCAGGCAAAGCCAAAAGAATCTCACTTAATTGCTGTGAAAAGAATCTTTCGGTATTTAAAAGGAAAACAACGTTTAGGGCAATGTTATCCTCATGGTTCTAACTTTGATTTCAATGCTTATACTGATTTTGATTTTGGTGGTTGTTGTCTGGACAGGAAATCTACAACAGGTGGTTGCCAGTTCTTAGGTAATCGACTTGTATCCTGGCAATGCAAAAAGCAAACCACAGTCTCGATTTCAACATGCGAAGCAGAATACGTCGCTGCTGCAGGTTGTTGTTCACAGATCCTGTGGATACAACAGAAATTGAGAGATTACGGTTTGAATTTCACAGGAACCCCTATGCTTATCGATAATAATGCTACTATGTCCATAACTAATAATCCTGTTAAACATAGTAAAACTAAGCACATCGAAATTCGATATCATTTTATACGTGATTGTGCGGAGAAAAGATTGATTGAGCTGGTCAAGGTACACACTGAAGATAATTTTGTTGATTTGTTACCAAGGCATTTGATCGTACCAGGTTTGAATTCCTAATTAAAATGATTGGTATGATCAATCCCGAATAAAAGCTTTTCAAAATCAGAATTTCATGAAAAAAATTTTACGTTCTTTTATTGCTTTATTACATTTCTGCATTTACATTTTCAATCAAAAAGCTTAATTTATAAAAAGTCAAAACAAATTGAAAAATATAAAATTTGACATCATTTGAGGTTAGAGAAGAAATGATAGTACATCAGTGATTAGTTCATTTCACACGACCTTAGTAGACCTTGATATATGTTTGATTAAAATAAGTTGATTTGATCTAAATTTCAAAGTCTGCATAAATAAGAAATGATAGTGTTGTGAATGCTCTATTCTTGATAATTTGTTTTAAAATTTGTGTATAAAATTTGAAACTTGAATTGTCAATAGGCTAAAAGTGTTTTGAAACTAATATTAGTGTGAAAATTAAATATAATATGATTACATCTGTGATTTAAATCCATTATATGCCTGGGTGTGTGTGTAAAAGATCATTATCAGATAAAGAATATATGGTCATAAAGAATTTCATGAGACCAATATCGAATTATAACTTTAGCACAAATTTATTTCAGTTCACTTCACTGTCCATGCCCCGAAAAACATGCAAGGTGTTGCTGAACTAAGATATGATTTCAAAATCTGTTGAAACATATATTTGCCCTTGGATCAGTTAGATACATCATCTAGTCTGATTCCATTGAATTTTATCCAGATAATAGTTGGATCCTCATACCTGAATCTGTTGATTCTCATTAAACAGCCAATCCATTAGAATCTTCTGATTCTGAATCATCATTATTCTTATATCCTTTAGGATCTGCTTTTGTACTTGTGCTAAAAGGAATAATTTCATATTGGATATTGATCTAATCTTAACATTAACTGTATATGTCTTGAAGATAGTGCAATTTATATTTCTATTCGGCATATATGTGGGGTACACGATGTTTTTCATTTAAATGGTACTAAATCACATGAATTTGGAGAATAAACGCTTATAGTTTCAAATAATATAATATTGACAAATTTAAGAATTCATGCTTTATATTTCAAATTCGGTATAAATAAAAGAGCATTTTATAACCTGATCTTATTTACTTTGAAATTTATCGCGTATACCAAACCAAACCAAACGTACCCAGTATAATCCCACACATAGCTAACGCTATTAGTAGGGTCTGGGGAGGGTGTGATGAGGGCAAACCTTACCCCTATCCCAAGGGATAGAGAGGCTGCTCCCGTTTAGACCCCCGGCTCCATGGGAAAGAAGAAGATAAAAATATAAATAAAATTAATGAGTAATAAACTAAAATAAATCTAACAGTAAAAAAAAATTGAATACTGATATGATCTTCTTGCTCATGATGATTAAAATTCAAAAATATGTGTTTCTGTTTGTACAGTTAAAATCCAAAAATATGTGTTTTTGTTAGTTCAGACAAAATTCAAAAATATGTGTTTCAGTTTGTACAGATAAAAACCAAAAATATGTGATTTCAGTTTATTCAGATAAAATTCAAAAATATGTGATTCCGTTTGTATAGATAAAATTCAAAAAGATTTTATTTTTTATTTTCCATGAAAATTCTAAACTTTTATTAAAATTGTTCGGGATTAGATCGAATACGTGTTGCTGATGGAAGTTCAAGATTTGATAGGTTGAAGTTGATAAAAAAAAAAATTGTTCAAGGCAAAAAGGTTGAAAAGCTATTAAGTTCGCCTGTGTACAGTGAAGCGAACTTAATAAGTTTGCTTAAAAACAATGAAGTGAAATTAATATGATTATCCGGGGTGAAGGGAACTTATCTTGTTCGCCGAAGGCTTGTTAAGCAAACTTAACAAGTTCGCCTAATTAAGCGAACTTAATGGGTTTAAGGATCTAAATCAGGCGAACTTGTCAGTTCACCGTCTTCCTCATTTATAGGCGAACTTGACTGATTTTTTTTCGAAATTCTTAAACGTTGTTGTTGGAGTTGTTTACCGGTTTTGTCTTAATCCAAATTGAATTGCGAATTCAACCAAGGTATTTTCGTTGAATTTCATCCGGTAAATTGTGAGTATTTTAAGATTTTCATCTCGGTTTTACGTCGACAGTTTCAACAGACAATTTTTGACCTAATTTTGACCGGTTTTATAAAATTGATCATCCTATTTGATTGGAAATTGATATTCGACTAATATTCATTGCGTATTCCATGATTTCATCTTGATTGGTTGATTTTTGATTGTCTGAGTTTGAATTTGAAACGTCACTGGTTCAAGCGAACTTGTTCCAAGCGAACTTGTTCGAAGCGAACTTGATTAAGTTCGCCTCTTGCACTACTAAGCGAACTTATTAAGTTCTCGTAGGGGACAGTGAGGATTTGGACTTGTGAAATTTTTTTTGTTTGAAAATTTTTTGTTTGTTATTTTTTCTAATATGTTTGTTGTCCAACTTTTTCAGATGGCTCGACGTGTTGAATATAAACATAATCAAGTGGCATTGTTAGATCCGAACATGTCCGTGGCTGTGAATTTTCAAGGCATTATAGGATTTTTGAACAGATCACGTCTTCATGTTGCTTTATCTGCTGATCCTTACATAAGTCTCGTGTACATACAACAATTTTGGGATACTGTGCATCAAGATACGGACGTTGAACCTCATGTTCTTCGTGCCACAGTTAATAATACCGAGATTGAAATTTCTGAAGAGTCGATTCGTGCTGCTCTTGATTTGGGTGGAAACGCTGATGATCCATTATCTTATCCAGGCACTCTTATTCTGGGTTGTTTTCAATGAATGGGATATCGTGGGAAACAAAATGATACCCAAGCACGGAAAGGTGGATTAGTCGGTGAATGGAGGTATTTCATGCATCTCTCCTCGCAAAGCTGGTACTGATGGATTGAAGATGGCTCTTCAAACTGCTATGGTGGCTTTAACATTGAATAAGAGATTCAATTTTCCACTTTACTTCTATCGGGAGATGGTCATGCAGATTAATCCAACTGAAGGTCAAGGTTTCTTGATGTATCCTCGTTTTATTCAAATGATACTCAATCACCTTATTCCTGATCTTCCACAACATCCAATAAGATTAACGTTGACTCCAACGTCAAAACATATCTTTACCGACTGTACGAAGGTGAAACAGCAGAATGCTGCATTGATTCCAGTCATTACTCCTTTGTTTGGGCACTTAATCAATCCTGATTATGTTGCACCATTGAATGACAACTGGTTTCATCCTGATGAAATTGCTCAGGCTCAAGGCTTCATTGTTCAACAACAACAACATCAACAACCACAACAACTCGCACAAATACAAGTTAAACAACAACAGATATGTAGGTCCCTTCGTGTGTGTCGGATCGTCACATGCAAGTGGTCTACTAGTCGCACCGGGTTGCGGAATACCCGTGACTAGGTGGAGAGTCTTACTAAACAAAGTAAACCAAACACGAGAGTCACAATAAACGTTCTTTGTATTATAAACACTCGACGGTTACAGAGAGAATACAAGCTGCGTACTTAGCAAAATTGAGTTCGTCTGAACAAATGGTTCTGCGTACTTAACCTCTGTGAACCTATCCTATTTATACAGACCTGATGCCTGCGCACTTAGCAAGTGCGCAGGACCAATTGCTCTTGCGTACTTAACAAGTACGCAAAGGTGTTCTTGCGTACGCAGGAGCTTTCTCCTGCGCACATGTAAGTGCGCAAAACACTTAGCAGAAAAACAACATACATATTGTAAAAGTAAATACAACTCGATAAACTATTACATAATGACTCATACATACAAAGACAAATTACAGACATTAGACATACAAACTAAGACTCTATCCAGACTGTTGTCACAGGAAAGTGCATCAACAAACTCCCCCTTGACAACAGCTCGGGATCTTTATCGTCTTCAGTCTTCGGTCTTCAGTCTTCACAGCATCTGCTCCTTAGCTTCCATCTTCTTTTTGTAATCAAGACAGAACTTGATCAACTTGTCGTATTTGGCAGAGAGAAGCTTCGTCCATTCGTCAGTGTGGATGCAGTACTAGTCGGCTAGTACCTCCAGATCGTTCACAGAAAAGTTGATGAAGCAGACTTCATCAAATATCCTGATCACTTCCTTTGGCACAATATTTCCACTTGCTGACTTACCTTTACTCATTACCACAGCCTCGCCTGTTTTTGGATCAACGTACCAGTACCACATGTCACCAAGAATATCCTGAGGTAACTTGCTCAGGGGAATCTTAGTTTCACATCGCACTGGCTTCTATACCAATCTCTTTATGGGCTTCTTAGTCACAAGATGCACAGCGTGCTTATCCTTGACTCTTCTGGGCACCTGAGGCTTGAGGTATTCAAATTTCCCTGATCTTGCTTCCCGCTGTAGTGTTACCCACAAACCCATTGCTACTACATTATTCGAGTGACTTAGTAGATCGCGGTTTGCGAGGTTAACTAGGTCGTACTTAGGCAAAGAGTTGAACGCCTCACTGGTGGGTTTCAAGTATTGAACCCCCCCAGATCTTTTGATGGCGAACAGCTGCTTGTCCTCCTCGAACCTAACAGCTAAGATCATACCTGTCGCTCCGTGCATGTCTGTGATAGACGTCTTTTGCCACACGGGAGCTGGACCCTTTGTAGATGCAGAAGGCATGTCTTTCTCTTTTTGTGCCTCGGGGTCCACAGGTATAGGGTCGACCGGGGAGGCTTCAGTTGTAGTTTCAACATTACTTGTCGTGTCAACTGAGCCTGTTTCGAGCATAGAGTCGAGCGATGGTACTTCAAAGATCTCACCATCTTCTAACTCATACTTACCTTCCCCGTCGCCCTTGGGAATCTCAATCACCACATCATCGTCATCCTCGTTCCAGTCATCACTAGAGTCGATCTCTCCTTCTTCCAGATTAAGGAGAGCATCGATCTGTGCCTCTTTGGAATAGTCAGGCTCTAAATAGAGGATCTCATCATCAGATAAGTCCTTGAGCACGTCAGCCGCTGACTTCCCTTTATCTCCGCCACCACCACCTGAGGTATCACCACCCTCTTGCTGAGTAGACTCCCCCTCAGCCAATGGAACAGAAGAGATGGGCACAATCGCCAAAGCTAGGTGCTTACCTCCACTAGGACCGACTTCAGGATCCTTGTCTTTATCATCATCCTTAGTCAGATCGACTGGATGACAAGACTCGGCACCGGTGGATTTCTTTTCTTTGTCTTTGTCTTTCTCTTTCTCTTTCTCTGTCTCCTTCTCCCCCTGAGCACCTAGCTTCGCGGTCATTTCACCAACTAATTTGACCATAGCTGCATGCTCCTTCCTTTGTAGATCCAACCTTAGCTCCAGGGAACTTCTGTGGGCTAGAATCATGTCATTAGTCTTCATCAACAGTTCATTCTGTGCCATGACATTCTTCAACCGTTCATCAGTCCCCGTTCTCTGGCTACACAGAATCCTAACTTCATCCGCCAGAGAGTTTATCTGTGCTTGTTGAGCATTAGAATCCTCCTTTGACTTTTGAATAGTCTTCAACAAGCCAGCAACTTGGGTTTCTAGCACATCGATCCTAGCTTCATTTGGATCCGGATGCCTAGATGATGAGGCTTCGGCGTTGTGGATGGGGGAAGAGAAGATTGTGTCAAAGTCGAACCCCTGTGAGAAATCACCGTAGTTAAAGGGTTGACCTGACGGCTCTTTGGTGGGTGTTGGGATGGGGGATGTAATGATGGGAGTTACGGTTGGGGTGATCGTGACTGACTCCGTGAGAAGTGGAGCAGTCACCGTCACCTGGACGGTTGGAGTAGGGAGGGTCACCGTCACAGGAATCACCTCTGTGACCGCCGTGACTGCCACATCTGCTTGTACCAGTGGCCTTCTCCTCCTTCTAAACAGTTGCCGTGCTGGCGGGGTAGATTCTGACTCTGGACGGGCAGCTTCAACTTGTATTGGCTGCATGGTCGGAATCTCTTCAACCCTGGGGATAGCAACCTCTTGCCTATCGCCCCTTTTCTTGTTGGCCCTCTCACGCCTTTGTCTTTATAGAGCAGCGTCAGAGTCGAAATCCGGCTCGTATTCGCTGCTCAAGCTTTGTCTTTTCTTTTGGAAGACGACGCAGGCAGGGTTACCTGTGTCGACCTTCTCAGATGTGCCTGTGATGGTGTGTAACGAACCAAAATCCGGGTTTCGTCTTCAAATAATTAAATATTTATATTTAATATTATGGTGGAAATAATATTTTATAAATAAGTTGAAACAAGTGGGTTTCAAGTTTGTAATGGGATTATGTTAGTTTTAACTAACTATAGAACGAATTGGGTAAAATGGAAGTTAAGGGACTGAAATGGTAAATATGGCAAATCTGCCATATTTGACCATATGAAAGTCAAAATTCAGCATTTGGTATGTTGGGGTCGTTCATATCAAGAGAGAAAAAGAGAAATCAAGTTTGAAGCTCAAATCATGCAATTGAGGCTTGTTTTGTGAAGGTTTTGGCTCACACAACACCTTCATAACATCAAGTAAGTGATTCTCTTCCTCTTGATTCCTCCATGTATGTGTTCTTGGTGGGTTTTGGGTGAAACCCGAAATTATGTATGCATGTGATGAAATGGTGTTAGATTATTGATAATCTAGCTAAACTAAAGTTAAAGAATGATGATTAACATCCTAGAACCCTTTGATTTTGATTATGAGAAGTTAGGGTTCATATGGTGAAAATTGGGGGTGTTTGGGTCATAAGGCTTGAATGGTGAATTAATGAAGATTAAGTGTTTTTAAGATGTTAGACACTAGAACAAACACCAAATTAACTTAATAATAATTTTTGAAAGAAGAATTAGTATTAAGATTAAGTTAATGAAACTCAAGTAGGTGAGTTTGTGGTGAAAGAGGGTGTTTGGTTATGAGGATAACCCAAACGGGTCAATTTGGGTTGGAATTGGGAAATTGAGTTGTGAACTCAATTGTAATGAAATTTTGGTATATGTTAGATTACTAAACTAGGCGAATGTGTTTAGGTAATCAAATTGCAAAGCTTGAAAGCGGTGCGGGATCTTCTAACCCGAAAGGTAAGTGCTTTTGCACTTACTTAGTTTTGATGATAAATGAGTTTTATGCAATGTTGTATGTATAATGTGTAAAGTTGCATAATTTGTTATGTGGTATGAATGAGTATAAAATGGTATGTATAATTGAAGGAATGTAGTTATAGTATTTACACTATAATGGATATGTTGATATGGAGTTATGGTCTATGAACCATAATGGATAGAATGAATATGGAGTTATGGTCTAAGTACCATAATGGATAGATTAGTTATGGAGTTATGATCTCGTATCCTTTGGATATGAAGTTATGGCCTACGTGCCATAATGGAAATGGAAAAGTGATAATGAAATGATGAAAGTAACTTGTAGGTGATATACAAGTGTATGAAATCCTTAATTGGCCAAATGGGTGTTAACGGGTCAAATGGGTAAAAGGTGTGAAAACAAGTTGTAATCACTTGTTTGTTATGTTTAACACATTACAATGGTAATATGTTGACGAAATGCTAATGTATGGAACTATAATTGACCAAATAGAGGCAAACGGGTCAAATGGGTGAAAAGGATGAAAACAAGTTGTAAATACTTGTTGGTTGTGTTTATCTCATTACTAATGGTTATAAGTTTATGTGGTTATGCAGGGAAAGCTCCGAAATAGGTCAAGGTCAACGTCCAAGCTTGGATGGTTCTCGTATGCATTTTTGGTATTTTGAGGATTTTCGTAAAATCCTTGTAAAGTGGTGTAAATTGGCACAAAAGTTTATGTTTTGATGTAATCATATGTTGTCATGATGTTTTTTGTCAAAAAAAATCTAAGTGTTGGTAAAGTTTTGATGTTAAGCAAAATGAAAAAGGTTGGAAAAATGGTTAAGTGTGAAAACTGCTGAAAGCTGGAAACATTCTGAGAGGAAGGGTTACTCGCGGGCCGCGAGAGTCCAGGAAGGATTCTCTCGTGGTACGCGAGAGGGTTTAAAAAAAATAAAAAAATTCTTGGGTTAAGACTTCCGCGCGTTAAAGTTTTGTTTTTAAAAGTGGTGTGTTTCAACTTGGTATCAGAGCAATGGTTTGAGGGATTTGGTGTGCGAGACACTAAACTCAAACCGGATGCTCTTGATATGGGGGAAATGATACGAGAATCCAGGAAGGACTTGACTAAGACTCGGAGCTTTCGGAAATGAAAGGTTAGTAATGTTATGATTAATGATAATTCCATATGGAGTTTATATATATGTACGAATGATTGGCAAAGTGTTATGTGTGCCGAAACTTGTCATGTGATTTGTTATATGAATATGATAATTGCAATTGGGCATAGCGCGTTATTAATCATGTCTGGCCAATATGATTAATATGACGAGATGTGCAAGGGCCTTTATAATAACCATATGACAATGAACATTTACAAGGATTAGGTGAAGGTGATTATATATGTATGTATGTATATAAGTAGATAAGTATACATATACTTAATACATATAGGGGTGTAAGTGTGATAAGTATTTAAGGTATTGATAGTATAAGGGTGTTAAGGTGTTCGTTTCTAATTCTCAGTTAAGAGATGGCAGAAGAATCGAGCAATCGGGAACCGTTGGATCCACGGATCCAAGAGTTGATAAAAGAGGAGGTGGCCAAAGCCTTTGAGCAAGCCACAAATCTGTTGATGGAAGAAATGAGGGGGACTATTAAACTCTCTCTCGAGGAGATCATGAAAGAGAAAGATAAGGAACCTCGGGGTTGTACACTGAAGGATTTCATGGTGATCAAGCCCAAGGAATATAACGGGCAAGTGGACCCGATTCTGAGCCACAGGTGGGTGGTAGACATGGAGTCAAATTTTGAGACGACAAGGTGTAAGCCCGAGGATAGAGTGATGTTTAGCGTGCCACTATTGACTGGGCGGGCTAAGGAGTGGCTGATGAATCTCCGAAAGGAGAGGGGTGAAAGAGGGGTGACCTCCATGTCATGGGAGGAGTTTAAAGCGGCATTCCTAAAGTACCATTACCCACAGGCCGCTATTGACAGGATGACCGAGGAGTTTCTCCTCATGAGGCAGACGACAGAGACTATTGATGAATTAGCTGGGACTTTCTTCGATCGGGCCAAGTTCTGTCCAGATGTGGTGTCGACCGAGAAAGCCAGGATTGACAGGTTCTATGCTATGCTGACGATGGAGTTCAGGGATAGCATATCTCCATCCTCATTTACCACACTTGTAGACTTAATAAACAGGTGTCGGGAAAGAGAGGTGGGGTTGAGAAGGCAAGAAGCTAGAGGAGAGAAGAGGAAAAGGGAAATTGTGGATCAAGTGGTGAACAAGATAAAGGGCGGGAGCCCTAGTAAGAAGCCTTTTACCAACTTCTCTTCTCGAGGATGCAAAGTTTGTGGGAAGGAGCACTATGGGGATTGTAAGAAGGGAACGTCGAATTGTTACAAGTGTGGGAAGCCGGGGCATATGGCAAATCAGTGTCCAAGCCAGATTCGTATATGCTATAATTGTTACAAGCCAGGACACCTTAGGGCGGATTGCCCGGATTTGAAGCAAGGTGGAAGCGAGAGAAAAGTTGAGATACCCAGGCCTAAGGGTAGAGCTTTCCACATATCTGCGGAGGAAGCAAAGAACGACTCGGAGGTGGTGACAGGTACATTCAAGATTAACTCATTACCTGCACTAGTTCTTTTTGATTCGGGGGCTAGCCGTTCTTTTGTTTCCTTGAAAATTGTTAAGCATTCCTCTTTTGTAAGTAGCAAGTTAGATGAACCCTTAGAAATCGAAGCGGCTAATGATAAGAGTTTCCTTGTTTTTGACGTTTTTAGAGATTGTAAGTTGAGAGCGGGGGGCGAAACCTTCTTTATTGATTTGATTCCTATGGCTATGGGAGATTTTGATGTTATTGTGGGGATGGATTGGTTGTCAAAGAATAAGGCGAGTATTTTATGTGTACCGAAGGCGATCAAACTTGTTTCCCCGTCGGGAGAGTCCATCTACATAGAAGGTGATAAAAAGGGTAAAGTAAGGTTGTGCACTTATGTGAAGGCGACCAAGTACATGGCGCGTGGGTGCAAGGCGTTCATGGCTTGTGTCGTGGATGTGAATGAAAGAGTAAAGGAGATTCACGATGTACCGGTCGTGAACCAATTCGTAGATGTGTTTCGTGACGAGTTACCGGGGATTCCGCCGGATAGGGAGATAGAGTTTGGAATTGACTTGATGCCGGGTGCTAAACCGGTAGCTAAAGCGCCTTATAGATTGGCACCGCCAGAAATGAAAGAACTCATGGAGCAATTACAAGAGTTTCTTGACATGGGTTTCATACGCCCAAGTGTTTCACCTTGGGGTGCGCCCGTTCTCTTCGTCAAAAAGAAGGATGGGAGCATGAGAATGTGTATGGATTACCGGGAGTTGAACAAGTTGACAGTGAAGAATAGGTACCCATTGCCTAGGATTGACGATCTTTTCGACCAATTGCAAGGGGCGTCATGGTTTTCTAAGATTGACTTGAAGTCCGGGTATCATCAGTTGAAAGTGAAGGAAGAGGATGTTCATAAGACAGCTTTTCGCACTCGTTACGGTCACTATGAGTTTACGGTTATGCCTTTCGGTTTGACCAACGCACCTGCGGTTTTCATGGATCTCATGAACCGAGTGTGTAGACCGTTCCTTGATCGTTCGGTCATTGTGTTTATTGACGATCTTCTCATCTATTCAAGGAGCGAGGGTGATCACGCTTGTCATTTGCGTGAGATTCTTGAAGTCTTGCAAAAGGAGAAGCTTTATGCTAAATTCTCCAAGTGCGCATTTTGGATGCGCGAGATCCAATTCTTGGGTCATGTGATTAATGAAAGAGGAATTACCGTTGACCCATCCAAGATTATGGCGGTTAAAGAATGGTCATCACCGAAGACGCCTTCGGAGATTAGAAGTTTCTTGGGGTTAGCGGGTTATTATCGGAGGTTCATCGAAAACTTCTCTCAGATTGCTTTGCCGATGACGAAGTTGACTCGTAAGGAGACAAAGTTTGTTTGGAGTCCTGAGCAAGAATCTGCCTTTCAACTCTTGAAAGAAAAGTTGACTAAGGCGCCTGTTTTATCCTTGCCGGACGGGACCGAGGATTTTGTTGTTTATTCGGATGCCTCGCATTCGGGGTTGGGGTGTGTTTTGATGCAAAGGGGGAAAGTGATTGCCTATGCATCTAGGCAATTAAAGACTCACGAGGTGAATTACCCAACCCATGATTTAGAGCTTGCAGCCGTGGTTTTCGCGCTCAAGATTTGGAGGCATTATTTGTATGGTGCTAAGTGTACGATCTACACGGATCACAAAAGTCTCAAATATTTCTTTGACCAAAAGGACCTCAATATGAGGCAAAGACGGTGGCTTGAATTGGTTAAGGATTATGATTGTGAGATACTTTACCATCCGGGTAAAGCGAATGCTGTGGCGGATGCGCTTAGTAGAAAGTCAAGTCATTCACCTATCAAGGTGAAGTCATTTAAGATGACAATTTCATCATCTCTTATTGATGAAATCCGGGAGGCCCAAGTGTTAGCACTTGGTGGTGACTTGAAGAAAGAACGGATGATTTCTTATGTTGATAAGCTTGGTGAAAATAGCATGGGTTTGAAGACATTCTTTGATAGAATTTGGATACCTAAGTTGTCAAGTGTCTTGACAACTATTCTTGACGAGGCGCATAAATCCAAATATTCTATCCATCCGGGGGCCACGAAGATGTTTTATGATTTGAGGCGTCATTTTTGGTGGCCGGGTTTGAGGCGTGATATTGTTAAGTATGTGGAGAGGTGTCTCACATGCTTAAGGGTTAAGGCGGAGCATCAAAAGCCGTATGGAAAGCTTTAACCGCTTGAAATACCGCTTTGGAAATGGGAAAATATAACCATGGATTTGATCACTAAACTACCAAAGACTCGAAAGGGTTATGATGCGATATGGGTAGTAGTGGATCGGTTGACGAAGAGTGCACATTTCCTTCCTATAAAGGAAACATATTCTTCGGAGAGATTGGCGGAAATGTATGTGAAGGAAATTGTGTCACGTCATGGTGTGCCGGTGTCGATTATATCGGATCGTGATACGAGATTTACTTCTCATTTTTGGAAGAAATTCCATGAGGATATGGGGACTAGATTGAATCTTAGAACCGCTTATCATCCACAAACGGATGGTCAAAGCGAGCGAACGATTCAAACGCTCGAGAATATGTTGCGAGCGTGTGCCTTAGATTTTGGTGGTAGTTGGGACGACCATTTACCGTTTTCGGAATTCTCTTACAACAATAGTTACCATTCTAGTATTGGTATGCCGCCTATTGAGGCATTGTATGGGAGAAAGTGTCGAACACCGGTGTGTTGGGGTGAGATTGGTCAACGGGAGCTTGGTAGTGTCGAAGTGGTCAAGAAAACTAATGATAGTATTGACCAAATTAGAGCACGCTTGAAGGAGGCTCAAGATCGCCAAAAGTCTTATGCGGATAATAGGAAGCGGGCGATTGAGTTTCAAGTGGGGGACTTTGTGCTATGAGTCTCTCCTTGGAAAGGGGTGACAAGGTTTAGGAAACGGGGGAAGTTAAGCCCACGTTTCATTGGACCGTTTAAAGTGATGGCAAGGGTGGGTGCGGTAGCTTATAGATTGGAGTTACCGGAGGGACTAAGTAGACTTCATAACACGTTCCATGTGTCTCATTTGCGAAAATGTTTAGCGGATGAATCTACTTTTGTTCCATTGGATGATATAGAAATTGATGAAAAGTTGAACTATGTGGAAGAACCGATGGCAATCTTAGATAGGAAAGTGAAGCGGTTGCGTAATAAAGAGATTAGCCAAGTGTTGGTTCGATGGAAGCATAGAAAGGGGGCGGAAATGACTTGGGAAACCGAGGAAGAAATGCTCAAATTCTACCCGAACCTTTTTATGTGAAGTCGGGTTTCGGGGACGAAACCCAAATAAGGGGAGGTGATTTGTAACGAACCAAAATCCGGGTTTCGTCTTCAAATAATTAAATATTTATATTTAATATTATGGTGGAAATAATATTTTATAAATAAGTTGAAACAAGTGGGTTTCAAGTTTGTAATGGGATTATGTTAGTTTTAACTAACTATAGAACGAATTGGGTAAAATGGAAGTTAAGGGACTGAAATGGTAAATATGGCAAATCTGCCATATTTGACCATATGAAAGTCAAAATTCAGCATTTGGTATGTTGGGGTCGTTCATATCAAGAGAGAAAAAGAGAAATCAAGTTTGAAGCTCAAATCATGCAATTAAGGCTTGTTTTGTGAAGGTTTTTGGCTCACACAACACCTTCATAACATCAAGTAAGTGATTCTCTTCCTCTTGATTCCTCCATGTATGTGTTCTTGGTGGGTTTTGGGTGAAACCCGAAATTATGTATGCATGTGATAAAATGGTGTTAGATTATTGATAATCTAGCTAAACTAAAGTTAAAGAATGATGATTAACATCCTAGAACCCTTTGATTTTGATTATGAGAAGTTAGGGTTCATATGGTGAAAATTGGGGGTGTTTGGGTCATAAGGCTTGAATGGTGAATTAATGAAGATTAAGTGTTTTTAAGATGTTAGACACTAGAACAAACACCAAATTAACTTAATAATAATTTTTGAAAGAAGAATTAGTATTAAGATTAAGTTAATGAAACTCAAGTAGGTGAGTTTGTGGTGAAAGAGGGTGTTTGGTTATGAGGATAACCCAAACGGGTCAATTTGGATTGGAATTGGGAAATTGAGTTGTGAACTCAATTGTAATGAAATTTTGGTATATGTTAGATTACTAAACTAGGCGAATGTGTTTAGGTAATCAAATTGCAAAGCTTGAAAGTGGTGCGGGATCTTCTAACCCGAAAGGTAAGTGCTTTTGCACTTACTTAGTTTTGATGATAAATGAGTTTTATGCAATGTTGTATGTATAATGTGTAAAGTTGCATAATTTGTTATGTGGTATGAATGAGTATAAAATGGTATGTATAATTGAAGGAATGTAGTTATAGTATTTACACTATAATGGATATGTTGATATGGAGTTATGGTCTATGAACCATAATGTATAGAATGGATATGGAGTTATGGTCTAAGTACCATAATGGATAGATTAGTTATGGAGTTATGATCTCGTATCCTTTGGATATGAAGTTATGGCCTACGTGCCATAATGGAAATGGAAAAGTGATAATGAAATGATGAAAGTAACTTGTAGGTGATATACAAGTGTATGAAATCCTTAATTGGTCAAATGGGTGTTAACGGGTCAAATGGGTAAAAGGTGTGAAAACAAGTTGTAATCACTTGTTTGTTATGTTTAACACATTACAATGGTAATATGTTGACGAAATGCTAATGTATGGAACTATAGTTGACCAAATAGAGGCAAACGGGTCAAATGGGTGAAAAGGATGAAAACAAGTTGTAAATACTTGTTGGTTGTGTTTATCTCATTACTAATGGTTATAAGTTTATGTGGTTATGCAGGGAAAGCTCCGAAATAGGTCAAGGTCAACGTCCAAGCTTGGAGGGTTCTCGTATGCATTTTTGGTATTTTGAGGATTTTCGTAAAATCCTTGTAAAGTGGTGTAATTTGGCACAAAAGTTATGTTTTGATGTAATCATATGTTGTCATGATGTTTTTGGTCAAAAAAAATCTAAGTGTTGGTAAAGTTTTGATGTTAAGCAAAATGAAAAAGGTTGGAAAAATGGTTAAGTGTGAAAACTGCTGAAAGCTGGAAACATTCTGAGAGAAAGGGTTACTCGCGGGCCGCGAGAGTCCAGGAAGGATTCTCTCGCGGTACGCGAGAGGGTTTAAAAAAAATAATAAATAAATAAATAAATTTCCTGGGTTAAGACTTCCGCGCGTTAAAGTTTTGTTTTTAAAAGTGGTGTGTTTCATGGTGCGTCATCGGAATCAGAAGAATCTGATTCTGTTGCCTCCGAATCGGATTCCTCAGCACCACCAACATCACCTTCATCATCACCTTCATCATCACCTTCATCATCATCATGCTCTTCCTATTGCTCTTCACCAGAGTCATCACTCATCTCTGGTGCTGAGTTGGGACTATACCAGTTCCAATCTTCAGGAGCGACGTATGCTTCATTCAGTAGGTGGCCAAAGAGTTCAGTGTGCGCAGGGGTAGGTTCTACACTGCCTGGCTTTAGAAACTGAGCAAAGACTCTCTTGTCCACCCTTTTTACCTGCAGTCTCTCCCCGATAGCACGTAGGTTTGGCAATGCATCATCGATCAGGAGCTGCACAAACCTCGGGTACAAAAGGAACCTGAACCTCTCTGCTGTATTTATCTGGTCATTGAGTGCTTTGAAGATATAGCGAGAGAAGTTGTAGCCCCGATTGAGAGACAGGCCCACCATGGCCGCTGCCAGGTCATGCCCCATGGCATCTTTCCCCGCTTTCCTGGATGAGATGCACACGATCATGATGTGGGCAAAGTAAAGCCATTGATCCAATAGCCACATCTTCTTGTAAGAAGCATAGTCCCTAGCCCCGACATATCCCATTCTGTGCCTCCAACACCCATCCACGTAGTAATATGGATAGGATGTCGGGTCGGTGGCAAGGTCTCCAAACTGCAATACTCTCCTTATTGTATCCTCAGAGATAGCAATAGCCCGACCGTCAACGGTAGCCCTTATGACATTTGGGGATACCGTGCAATCGTGCTCTGCAGTCTCCCAGAATTGCTCCAGGTAAGGTCTTGAGACTGTTGGGTGTACTGAGATTGCATAACTTATTCTTGATCTGTTCAGAAAATCCACAATCTCCCTGTATTGCAAGGCTGCGCCTTTCCATTCTGGTTCGGTTTAGCCAATAGGTTGAATTCGTCAGTGAATGCACGAGCCATAGCCTGCAAACACACACAGAAAACATATTCATAATAACTTATAACACTGGAAGTAGACACACATGACATAGTATAGTAGTTACACATGGTCCTGCGCACTTTGCAAGTGCGCAGGATTTTCCTCTTGCGTACTTGCTAAGTGCGCAAGAACAACCCTTAGCAAAAATTTCCGAAACTTGTAATTCGTTCAAAACGTGGGTTGATTAGGTCGCCACTAGGTCGGAATCAAGGATTCTAACCTATGGTACCATTATCAACACCACACATTGCTTAACCATGTTCAATTTTTGACCTAGACCAGTCGCCGACCCACTGTCGGTTCAACTTCAACCAACGGATCAATCGAGGACCAGGAGATGATTAGGGAATCGATTAAAGCTTCCTATTCGCTTGTTACAGATAGAAAGTTACCCAAACAACCCCATTTTACCCCAAAATATATCGGATTTAACCTAACATTTTCTAAGTCAAAAATCGGTCAAAAGTCACGATTAAACGGATGAAATCAGCCAAGATTCTCACCTATGAGATGAAATAAGATGATGAAAGTATGAACGGGACTAAAGAATGGTTTAGACACTATCGATTTTGAGCGAAAAATTACAGGGGGAAACTTTGGGTTTGAAAGCGTAAAGCCTGAGAAAATTTCTAAGTCTCTGATTTATACCCCTCACTTACTGTTCGTGCGTACTTGTTAAGTGCACACGAATTAACTCTTGCGTACTTAACAAGTGCGCAAGGCTTAACTCTTGCGTACTTGTTAAGTGCGCAAGTGTTACTTCGTGCGTACTTGACAAGTGCGCACAACCCTTAAGTGCGCAATTTTTCAACCCAGATTTATGAAGATTTTCAAGTCAAATAACGAACAAGATAAAAGCGTTCAATCAAGAGTATTCAAAATCAATTCAGGAAGGTTAAATACAAATATTTTTGGCTTTTCTGAATAAAGTTGAACTATGCATAAACTTAAAATATTTTTGATCTTTTCTCATAGAAATATACAAGTATTCACACAAGCTATTTTTGATTAAAGACACGAGCAGAGGATCATATCAGGCTAACTTATAGCAAGAACGATACAATATAAACATCAAAGAATATGGGATCATGTCATGTATTACTCTTTATTCATACGTAATAAAAACATAAACAAGTAATTCAAGTTGACAATATTATAAGATTTGAAACTATACGCATCTTTGTATCATGTTCTTGTGTATTAAGGTATTAATTATAAGATATACAACGTGTACCCCACTGAGATGCTATGATATTTTGCACTATCTTCAAGGCATCTAAGATTATTTTCAATTATTTTCTTAATTTTCAGAATGAAGTTACATCAATTAGCACAGAAAAAAATCAAGCAGAATCCATAAGGATTATCAGGAATCATAAGATTCAGAATCGAGTGATTCATTTGTCTTGGTTTCATGTGAATTTCTTCTTTGAATATCAGGATGATGATTCAGGATAATAGATATGGTGTTTGATTATAGGGTAAGGGGATCCAACTTTTATTTGGATTTGATTTCAATGAACCAGGAATGATTCAAGGGTGAATACATACTCAACGGTTAATGTAGAGACATGTCTTGATTCAATCTCTCTTTGCATACTTGTGAGTATGGGCAGTGAGATGAACCGCATTAATTGTGCTAACAACATAACCCGAAACTGATCTCAAAAGAAAATTATTGTCAAAATCTAACATCCTTTATCTGATAATGATCTTTTCTATTCTTTTACGCACACACGCTTGCAAACATGGGTTCAAATCACGGTTGTAATTTAGATTTAGTTTCCACACTACTAGTGATTCAAAGACGCATACAGCCTACTGACAATTCAAATTACTTGTAAATAAACAGATTAAAAACATAATAATTTTAAACAGATAAGTAAGCATGACGCAATCATTTCCCATATGAGCAGTGTGTGGTGCTTAGATCATTTTTGATGTACTATCATTTCCTCTTTTCTCAAGTTAACTTTGAAATTTTCTCCATTTTCTATTTTGTTTTTGATTTTTGTAAAATATTTTAAAGACTAAAAGAACTATACAGAAAATTTAAAAGAATTAAAAATTTAACTTTCATGAATTGAATTGAGTTAAGAAAACTTAGTTTTCACTCAGGATTGAACATTCCTATCAAGTTGACAAGATGCTCAAAACGGGATCGATAAAATGCCTTTGTGAAAAAGTCAGCAAGATTGTCATCCGTGTGAACTTTTACAAGTTCAATTAAATGCTTTTCAGCACAGTCACGGATGAAATGATGGCGAATCTCTATATGTTTAGTTTTGGAATGTTTCACCTGGTTATTTGTGATGGACATGGTGGCATTGTTGTCAATGAATAGAGGAGTTCCAGTGAAGTTCAAGCCGTAGTCTCGCAATTGCTGCTGAATCCATAATATCTGAGAACAACCGCTAGCTGCAGCAATGTACTCTGCTTCACAAGTTGAGACAGAAACCGTTGACTGCTTCTTACACTGCCAGGAGACCAGTCTATCTCCTAAGAATTGATATCCACCAGAAGTTGACTTTATGTCAAGGTTACAACTGCCATAATCTGAATCAGTGTAGGCTTTGAAGTCGAATGACTGCTGCTTAGAGTACCAAAGACCTAAACGGGGTTTCCCTTTCAGGTATCTGAAAATTCTCTTCACGGCTATCATATGTGACTCCTTCGGTTGAGACTGAAACCTTGAGCACAAACATACAGCAAACATTATATCGGGTCTTGAATCTGTGAGATACATAAGTGATCCGATCATCCCACGGTACAACCTGCTGTCCACATCCTTTCCATCTCTGTCGGGATGCAAACCATGATTGACTGGGATTGGTGTGCCATAAGTAGTGATATCACTCATCTTGTATTTTGACAAGATGTCCTGCACGTACTTAGTTTGATGTAGATAAATACCATTCTCTCTTTGACTGACTTGCAGACCTAGAAAGAATGACAGTTCACCCATATTGCTCATTTCAAACTTGGACTTCATCAGCTTCTCGAATTCCCTACACATCCCTTCATTGGTCGACCCAAAGATAATGTCGTCGACATATACTTGCACAAGAAGAATGTCACCTCCTGCTTTCCGTATGAAGAGAGTCGAGTCAATCTGTCCATGGTCGAAACCATTAGACAGTAAATGCTTAGATAATGTCTCATACCATGCCCGCGGTGCTTGATGAAGACCATAAAGTGATTTGTCGAGCTTGTACACTTTATTGATATTATGCGGGTCTTCAAAACTGGGAGGTTGAGTGACATAGACTTCTTCATGCACCTTACCATAAAGGAAAGCACTCTTCACATCAAGTTGAATGGCCTTTTGACATATGTGGCATATGCCAAGAACAGTCGAATGGCCTCAATTCTAGCAACTGGGGCATATACTTCATTGTAATCCAAGCCCTCTTGTTGATAAAAACCCTGAACAACCAATCTTGCTTTGTTCTTCACAACTACATGACGATCATCCGTCTTGCATTTGAACACCCATCTGGTACCAATTGGCTGAAAGCCTTTTGGAAAGTCAACTAAATCCCACACTTGCAACTTTTTGAATTGAGACAGTTCATCTTGCATCGCCTCAATCCAGCAGTTGTCAGCGAGAGCCTCCTTCACATTCTTCGGCTCTACCTGGGACACGAATGCAGCATGTAGACATGGTTTCCATGACACCAGTGTCAAATATCTCTGTGTAAAGACTGGTGTTCTCAGTGATGGTTCTGTGACGAGTCTGAACACCAGCATAAGGGTCACCAATAATGTTGTCGATTGGATGATTCCTATGCACCCTCGTCTCCGGTACAATTGGTTCTTGAATTTCTGGATCTAGATTTGTGCTTAACTCCCCCATTTCCTGTGTTCCAGAGGAAGAAGAATCAATGTTAATTGGATCAGCTGGAGCTTCATTTCCTATAATTGTGTTAGGATTGGCTTTAGCGTCATCTCCAACAACATGAACACCTTCACTGTTATCACTGTCATGAGTTCCAGATGGAGATGCAGCATTGGAATCAGGAGTTATAATAGGTACAGTAGCACGAGTAGAAAAACTGGAGTCATTGTCGCCACGCAATAAATCATAGACATTTGCGGCTTCTTCTGCAGATAAGTCAGGAAGATTGAAGGACTTGAATAGCGCATCATAATCAAAACCCCAAGCTGGACCTTTTGGTTCTGGTGGAGTGCTGTGTTTACTACAGTCCACTTCAAACCATTCCTCGACAGTACGAGTTCCTATGTTGTACACTCTCTTGCAGGGCGAATTGGCAACATATCCTAAGAAGATGCCTTCCACCGCTTTCGCATGAAATTTAGACTGACGGTCTTTATACTGTAGCAACAAGGAACAAGGACTACCAAAAGGAACTAGCTAATCAAGATTGGGAAGTCGATTGTTGATCAACTCATAGCGTGTCTTGTTGTGCCTTTTCACAACCAGAACCCTGTTTAAGACGTGACAAGCTGTATTAACTGCTTCTGCCCAGAAAGTGACAGGAAGCTTTGCATCTGACAGCATAGTCCTTGCAGTCTCGATCAGTGTTCTGTTCTTCCGTTCAGCAACTCCATTCTGCTGAGGTGTGTACGGCGCGCTGAATTCGTGATGGATCCCTCTCTTGAGACAGAAAAGTTCCATCAAATTATTCTTGAACTCAGTTCCGTTGTCACTCCTTATTCTTCTAACTTTCAGCTTGCAAAGAGATTCCAAGCTCAGGATCAGGTATTGAAGAACATCAGCAGTCTCGTCTTTTGTACCTAAAAAATGCACCCAAGAAAAACGTGAGAAATCATCAGTTACAACTACACATAACGACTTACCTCCAATACTCCTGATATTTATGGGGCCAAACAGATCCATGTGTAATAGCTCCAAAGTGGTATCGATAGAGTTTTGGAGCTTAGGCTTGTGAGACTTCCGTTGCTGTTTGCCCTTTTTACACGGCATACAGTCATCTGCAACGGTAAACCTCAACTTAAGAACCCCGGTTACCAAACCGTTTCGGACAAGATGATTCATTTTACGATAAGAAATATGTCCGAGTTTCCTATGCCACAAGATGGAGTAAAGTTCTGTCGCTTTTGTAAGCAAACAAGTAGCAACTGATGAGGTGGTTTTTTCCACACTCATATCGATCTGATAAGTGTCGTTTGATCTTGGTGCTCTCATCAGAATCCAGTCTTCGGGAACCTCAAAACCTCTGACTTGTCAAACATCACCGAGTACTCCTTGTCACACATTTGGGAGACACTCAACAGGTTATGCTTCAACTGCTCGCAAAAGTTGACATTTTCAAAGCTAACACAACCGTTTAAAACCACGCCTTGACACGTGATGCTGCCGCCTTTTTCTCCGGCAAAGGCCACATAGCCGCCTCTGAATGGTTTAACATCTTGAAGCAAGGCCATGTTTCCTGTGATGTGCTGGGAGCATCCACTATCTACATACCAACGGTTAGAGATAGTACCCTTCGGACGTCCCTGCACGAGTAACAAAAGAATTAGTTAGATTTGGAGACCCAAGCCATTGTGGTCTTGGGTCGTCCATCCTTCTCAAAATAAACTACTTCTTTCAACTCACAGTCATGATGACTGTTCAAAATTGGTGAATCTTTGGATGAATTTGGAATAGGAGATTGAGAACCTTTAACTTTCTTCTTCCAGGATCTCTTTTGATTCTTAACCAGAACAGTAGACTTTGGCTCAACCACAGCCGGTGAACTTGTGGAAGCTTCACCTGATTAAGTCTTAGTCAGCTGTTCCAGCTTTCTCAACCTCTTATTCCTTCTTCTTCTTTGTGTCTTAGAGAGTCTAGCCACAGATTTCGCACCAGTGCGTGTACTACCAGATGTAGACACACGAGGTACAGCAGGTTGCTTTACCTTTCTTGCAACAGATGGTTTGACCTCAGATTTAATCTTAGGTTTTCCCATAGGTTGTACTGGTGGTTTCACCACATTCTGCTTTGGACTTCTGGGAGGTTTCACTATTGGCGACTTAGGGATAACGGCTGGCTGTGAGACAACATGTCGTTTCCCTTGGTTCTTTGATGGACAGTTCACAAGAATGTGACCAACCATGCCACAATGAAAACACATCCTCTTGTCCACATGAGTTCTCTTGTAAGGCTCATTAGATCTGGCCTTAGATAACTCTCCATTATGAGCAGGAGGAGTTGGTTTATGAACAGGAGTCTGACCTTTTTCAGTTTGGTTTTTGGGGGTATAATACTTTTGCAAATTCTCTTTGTAACCAAGCCCATAATGAGCTGAAAAAGCCTCTTTCTTAACTTGGTTAATATTTTGTAACCCCCGTAAAGCATTACCTTAAGTTTATCATTTGTTTCAATGATATCAGGTTCAGTTAAAATGCAGTTATCACCATTAGTGATAATGTTTTTGTGGACTATCTGTTCAGTCAACAACTCCTCAGAGACTACTCCTTCAGGGCAAGTGTTAACCGACCCATCATCAGAAGCAGTAACATACTCCTCACTAGATGTGGAGTTAGCCTTACTTGAGGATTCATCCTTTTTAGGGGAATCATCCTTATCAGAGGACCCATCTAGACAGGTGAGATCAATGTCTATCAAGCTATTGACAAACTTCTCACTTATTGGTGGAGGAATGGCATTGGTACCAAGACCTAGGCCCTTCAGTTTCCTCACTACTGATTCGTAGTGCTCCACCACAAAGCGAGATTTTTCAACTTCTCATTTGTACATTTTAACTGCAGGATCTCATTTTGCAGTTTGTTGGTTTCATTGTTCCGTTTTTCTAACCCCCTATACGCAATATCCAAGTGAACTTGTTGCTCACTTATTTGTAAAGAATATTCACATTTTTCCTTTTTTAACGTTTCAACGGAATCTTTAAAACGTTTTTCGTTTTCTTTGTAATTACGAGCTGCCATAGTTAGGGGTTCGAGTTTGTCTTGGAGCTTAGAAATTTAAAGCTTTAGCCCTAGACATTTAGAACAAGAAATAACAGATAAAGGGTTAGAATCTACCTCAGATGATGAGCTCTGTGCTTCTCCAATGGCCATGAGAGCAACGGCAGTGGTAGACTCCTTCTCAATAGCTACAGAAGCTTCCATCTCCTCAGCTTCTTTTCTCTCAGCCTCCATCAGCTCCATGATCTCAGCCTTTAGACCAACCTGTGTTTGAGCAAAGATGGCGTCCTCTAGATGAACACCCCAATCAAAGTTTTCGTCATGCTGAGCTACCAGTGCATTTGACGAACCACCTTGGTGTTGATTGTGGTGGCTAGTGTTGTTGTGGTCGTGGCTGTTTCCCTGGCTAGGTCTGGTGAAACCAGAGGCCGGTGCTCGGTCTTTTTGACACTCACGAGCAAAGTGTCCATAGTTCAGACACTTGTAGCATTTGGCCTTGGATTTATCAAATCCAACCTTGGCATTAGAATGTCCACCAATGAACTTTCTTCCTATTCTGTTCAGGAAACGCTTGGCCCTCCTCAAAAGCATGGCCATATTCCATTGAATATCCATGTCCTCAATATCATCAGAATCCACTTGGTTAAAGTCTTCTTCAATAGTTTCGGGATCCGTTAGCTTGCCGCCTATGAAATTCTCATACGCAAGCATACATGATGAAAACAATGCTACATGATCTTAAGCTATTTTGACTATTGCAGAATGGTTAGCTGAAGACGTAGTTGGAGGATTTCTTGAGGTGTGTTGATGATTAGTTCCCAACCCTGATTCGGATGCATAACAAGCATGACCACCACACCCATTTGAGTGGTCCTCTTCATTGGAGTGTCCAGTAAAGAGGGCAATTCCAGAGCCCGATGATTTTGAAGTGGAAGTCGTCCCATGATACATGGAAGGGTCCTGTATCTGAGGTCTTCCCGAGCTCTCCTTCTTCATAAGATTCATGTTATGAGCTTGAATCTTACCAATAGCCTCATCTACTGTTAACTCATAGAATTTAGGATTTTCCCACATCAGGGTTGTATTCATCTCAAACTTTGGTGGCAAAGCATCAAGAAATTTTTCCACCAGTTCTTCATCGGGATATTTCAGTTCAAAAGCTTTCAACTCCGTTTGTAAATGATAGAATCTAGAGATGAGATCATCTAACGATTCATTTTCCATGAAATTGAAGCATTCATACTGCTTCCGGAGAAGATCCCGCTTACTCTTCTTAATGTCACTGTTCCCCTCAAATCTTTTCTGAAGTGCTTTCCAAAGATCCTTGGAGGTGTCATAGCCTCGGAAACTGTGAAACAATTCCAGAGTTAATGATATAGTGATTGAGCCAAGAGCCTTCTTTTCCCGATCATAAGCTTTCTTTTGTTCTTCATCAAGCTTAGAGATGGGCTTTGGCACCTCTTCATCAAGATAGATGTGTGTGGGATGCTTATATCCCTCAATGATTGGTATCCATAATGATGAGTTGGTGTATGAAATGTAGTGCTCAAAACGCGCCTTCCAATTGGAATAATCATTTACATTTAATAGTTTAGGCGGTTTCTGAGGTGTACCGATCTCATTATCATAATTTAACATGTTTCCAAGATTCTGAAGGTTCGACATAGTGAATTACTTGGTCAAAAAATCAGAAAAATCAGACACTGTTGCGCACTTGGTTTTAGCCTTGCGCACTTGAGAAATGGTCTTGCGTAGTTAAGATTTGCTCTTGCGTACTTGAAAGTACGCAGGAGGAAATATTAAGTACGCAGGATATAACTTAAGTTCGCACAAGTTCAGTCTTGCGCACTTGTAAGTACGCAGAAGATAACTCTTGCGTAGTTAGTAAGTACGCAGAAGACTGTACTTTTTACCAAAAATGGTAAGTACGCAGGACACCTTTTCAGCAACTCTCACCATACTTTTCCGGTCACCTGAAAATCGCCGAAGATAGTGAAAAATAGGCTGATGATCAATGCAATCGAGCCAAAGGATCAGAAACAAGTTTCTAACCAACCTTTGATGCTCAAAACACACAAATACACAACAAAAATCGATTTTTGAGAGATTTTTGCTTCTAAAAAAGTGCTCAAGAGCTACCCCTTTTTTATCACAAAAATCAACAAAAATACCTCTTTTTGCTTGTAAAACTCAGTAAAACGTCTCCAAACTCACTTACAACACTCGAATTCAAGAGCAATGCTCTGATACCACTAGTAGGTCCCTTCGTGTGTGTCGAATCGTCACATGCAAGTGGTCTACTAGTCGCACCGGGTTGCGGAATACCCGTGACTAGGTGGAGAGTCTTACTAAACAAAGTAAACCAAACACGAGAGTCACAATAAACGTTCTTTGTATTATAAACACTCGACGGTTACAGATAGAATAAAAGCTGCGTACTTAGCAAAACTGAGTTCGTCTGAACAAATGGTTCTGCGTACTTAACCTCTGTGAACCTATCCTATTTATACAGACCTGATGCCTGCGCACTTAGCAAGTGCGCAGGACCAATTGCTCTTGTGTACTTAACAAGTACGCAAAGGTGTTCTTGCGTACTTGCTAAGTACGCAGGAGCTTTCTCCTGCGCACATGTAAGTGCGCAAAACACTTAGCAGAAAAACAACATACATAATGTAAAAGTAAATACAACTCGATAAACTATTACATAATGACTCATACATACAAAGATAAATTACAGACATTAGACATACAAACTAAGACTCTATCCAGAGTGTTGTCACAGGAAAGTGCATCAACAAGATACCGGTTCCACAAGTACAAGTTCCCATACAACCTCAAATTCCTATTCCTGAACATGCTCCTATTCCAAAAGCTGAAGTTTATATACCTATTCAGGAACCAGTTCAAGAAGAGGTCGTTCATGATCCTAATCAAGATCTAGGAATGAACATGGATGATTTCGTTGACGATGCTGTGAACTCGCCAATTCCAGAAGCTGAAGGGAATGTGGTGACTGATGATGATTCTAGTTCCAGCTCAAGTGATACGATATTATCGGTTAATGAAAGCACCGATTCTGATGACTCTAGGGATTTTTCCTCAGGTCATTATGAACGGTTGGCTGCAATTCCATTGGCTAATGCTGGCAAACGCATTAAATCTCAAGCCAGACGACCAAGAAGAAAGTCTGTTCAGGATCCTCCTTCCGGATCAGTACTTGGCAAAAGATATTTGGTCGATGAGAGTACTGACACTGATAGTGACTTTAATCCAGATCCTACGCGTCAAAAGTTGATGTCTGCTTCGATTGCTGCTGCACAATCTTCTCAGGGAGTCGAGGATGCTAATTTTGTTGCTTTGTTGATAATTACTCCTCCAAGATCTAAGGATCCATCTCCGGTGATTTCTCCTGTTCCTCCAGTCATTCCTACTACTTCAAGTCCTTCTATTCCACAATCAACAGCTGGTTCGTCAAAGACTTATGATTCTGAAAGGATTACTGTCCTTGAATCTCAAGTGCTTTCTCTACAAACCCAGGTAAACACTCTTGTGTCTACTGATTCACAACGGCAGCTGGTGATTCAGACTCAAGCTTAACAGATTACAGACATGCAAGCATTAGTTTCCAAACTCGTTCAGCGTCTTGACGCTTAGGGGGAGTTGAGGATACCTGATACTTGTCACACAGAGTATATTCAAAGACGTGATGATGAAGACAATGATCTTGCTGGAAAAATTGAGGGTGATCGTCAATACACTGACGCTAATCCTATATCAAGGGTTCAGGGGGAGTCGACATCACAATCACTTGAAGGAAACAAAGACAAAGATACTTCTAGTACTAATGAAGAAGAAATTTTGTTATTGGAGTTCTTTCAAGATTCAGAAGAAGAGGAAGATGAAAAGATTGTTTGTCTTGATGACATTGATGATTTATTCAATGACATGGAAGATGATATGTCGGATAATGAGATAGAAGAAGGAGAAATAGTAGAGATTGAGATAGAGAAAGATAAAGATAGAGTTACTTATGAAGGATGTGACGGTCTTAAAGTGTTGTATAACTTCATCCAGGATGATTTTATTCCTGAATTCACTTATGAAGGAGTAACAGATTCTATGGACTCTGTTGAATACGTCACACTGCCTGATGATACAGTTGATTCAAAGATGGATACTGATGATGAAAATATTCAATCCAATAAAGAGGCTGAAACTGAAACTACTCACACTGAGTCTCCGAAGGTTAATGAAGAACCTGTGATGTACAGAGATACAGGGACGACACGAGAACAGTGGAGAGAAGTTGTAAACAGTTGGATGAAGGTGCTACCCAAGTCTCCAGAACAACCTGCTCAGAAAGAGAAATATGTGAATAAAGAGCAGTGTGTAGGAAGGATCACAAGTTGGTTCTATGATGATGAATCAAAATTATTTGCAATCAAACGATCTGACGGTGTTCAATACTTAAAGCCAAGGATCAAATATTTCAATACCTTGCCGAGGTGTGAAATAAATGGTCTAGCTTCAAAGCCACTCATTAATAGATCGAAGAATGGTTTGGATGATGTGATAGCAAACCTGATTAAGAAAGAAGGTAGTTCAGGAAAGTATGATCAGCTAAAACCACAAAAGGGAAAGAGAGTAAAGAACACAGATTCAAAGACTGGGAAAGTGACCTGGAGATACAAGTATAAACCAGTGCGTGCGATTCACAAGATACCATTAAAGAAGATTCCTCAAGACTTTCTTGGGAATATGAAATGGTGGTATGTTGATGTTAATACTGGTGAAGCAAGGATTGAAGATAAAGATTGTAACATTTCTGGTTTTAGTATTCCTATTTCAATTCAATGTAATGCAATTTCAAGTTCTATACTCGTGCAATGTCTCATTATTTTCTCGCCGTAAATTTAATGCAATAATTCTATACAGATTCGCGTTCAAACTTATCAAACCTGAAAAGTCAAGGACTAAAGTTGAAAAATGTCAAGAAACCCAAATTAGACACGGTCGTGCTTCGTATAAGCACGGTCGCGCCAAGTGCTTTGGCACGGTCGCGCGACCTGCTTTGGAACGATCGCGCCCGGTGCCTAGGCACGGTCGCGCCTATCTTGGCACGGTCGCGCCTGCGTAATAGTCGAATCGTAATTGTGACTTTAATCATCCGATCGTTCGAATTCGTAACTTTAACACGCTTTAATCACATTAACAAACTCAATAAACCATTCCCATTACTCGAATTCACTTCGGTTTTGTCCTACCAAATTCCAAACGATTAAGCATTTCAAGAAGAACCCAAATTCTCTCAATATTCTCAAAGCAATCCAATCAAGCATTTCCAGACCATCACTGAATCAATCCGAAGCCATTGAAGCAGTCGGAATCGCAGTCGAAGTCACCGGAAATCTTTATCTCCGTCGCCGGAACTCCTCGCTGCCGTTCTCTATCGATTCGCTTCTATTCCGGGTAATTGAATCTTCTATTTCATTCTCTACTGTATCAGTATCGAAAGCCCCTATTAAATTTGGGCTTCCATTATAGAAATCGATCCGAATCAGAACTCATATTTTATTGAAAATGATTTAATCGAATCCCTACTTAAACGCGATGTTCATACAATTAAGTTATATGAAAAGACTCGTAATAACCCATTAATCAAAAGCCCTATCAAATCCAGTGTTTAAAATACAAGAAATTGTCAATTCGTGTCTGATTTGGAAGAGACACGGTCGCGCTAATCATCTAGCGCGGTCGTGCCTCATCGAGCGCGGTCGTGCCGACTAGCAGCGCGGTCGTGTCCTCCTGTCCAGACATTGTCATGTCCTCTGGGCTAGTTCCTGTTGTGTCTAAAGATCATAGACACGACCGTGCCGGGCCAAGGCACGGTCGTGCCTGTTGACTTGTCTAGATTGTGCTCCTGTTGATCAACCCGGTCGCGCCCCGACTAGCGCGGTCGCGCCCGTGGCTTGAGCACGATCGTGCCCTTCCGAGGCACGGTCGTGCTAGACTCAGAATTATAATTTTTATATTTTAATCAGTAAATATTTCAGATCTTATAAAAATATCTGTTCTGTATTTAAAAATGGATTTAAAGTTTAATCTTGGCATAAATATAATTTATTTAAAAGTTTATGAAAATTTAATTTATATTTATCACCTTACACTTAAATGATATTTTAAATAATTAAGTTACAAAATTTATAAATAAATGAGATAATGATTATTATTTAATTTACATTTTAAATCAAAATCATTTATTTATTGATACTTAATTATTTCATAAACTATAATTATATATTTATTCAATTCAAACCTAATCAAATTATTTCAAACATATTTTACTTCAAACTCTATATATTTTATACAAATCAATAGTTTTATACACAAATTCAACTTCCATTTTAGACTTAAACTTTGTACATCTATTTGATACTATACACATTACTCGATAGGTTAAATTGTGCATTCCAAGGATCATAAATGCTATCTATAATCTGTGTTAGCTACATCTTCATATCAAGTGAGTATTCACAACCCCTTTTACTCTTGTACACTTTTGGGGTGGAACATGAACTTTATACACATTACACATTTCACAACTACATTTATACAAACAACACAAGTGCAAAATCCTACTTACATACATGTGTGCAAAATTTGAGCTTTGTGCCCGAGTGCTAGTTGTGCTAGTCTTTGTGAAAACTATGTGCAATCATTAACTATACAAGCCGACGGTTTTCAATGATAGATCTATTGAGTCTGACAAACCCACCCAAGTGGAGGTGATTGATACCGACAACACAATTTGCATACTAGTTACAAAGGTTTGGTTGTACTTGATTACACAATAGCTGCTACTCATAAATGCCTTATTTTTCATGTCTTGTAAAGGATTTGTTTTCAACTATATGCTATCTATATACAACTGTGTTATACTCACCAACTTTTTAGTTGACTTTATTTTATTCATATTTCGGGCCCTAATATGTGAGAATGATTCAAGACGTGCTCAACATAGGATTTGGACTTAGTAATATTAAATTAAGAAGTTTATGAATTGTTTATTGTTCTTTGTTTGGATTTTGGTTTGTACTTGGATTATGTGAAATGGAAATTTGGCTTTAATATATTTCAATTTAATATGAACAGTCTTACATGTCCCGCCCCGATGATTCCGCCATCGGTCGGGGTGTGACAAAGATAATAAGGTCATTGTGAGTTTCTATGACGCAATGAATCTTATTAATTTTTCAAAGAAAGATCAGAGGACGCTGAGAAAGAATGAGATCATGTACACTGATGTTTGGAGAGAACAAGGTCTACAGTACAAAAGAGTTTTGGAGATATGCAGAAGATATGGTGTGCATGCTGGCAGCAGACTACCGGATAACTGGAAGAGCTCAAGATAAAGACAAAAGACTGAAGATAAAGCTGTTGTCAAGGGGGAGTCTGTTGGAGCATATTCTGGTGACAACGAGCTTGAAGATATTATGTCTTAGTCTTAGAGTCTTTGACTTGTATTTGATAGAATTGTTAGCAACAGTTAAAGGGGAGTCTGTTAGGACATGTTTTGTAACTGTTGATAAAATTATGTGTAAGTTCTGCTAGAGGCGAACTTAACAAGTTCGCCTATCCTATCAGAGGCGAACTTAAAAAGTTCCCTTAGTCTATCTGAGGCGAATTTAATAAGTTCGCTTAGCCTATAAGAGGCGAACTTAATAAGTTCGCCTGAGCATCTTTGAGACGAACTTATTAAGTTCGCCTGGTGCAGAACAGTAGTTTATAAATAGACAGAACAGAGTCAGTTTTAGAAAGTTTAGAGAATAGAGACGATATCAGGAGGAACTGATTAAAGACAGGATTCTTGTAAACTGATATTGTGGTGGAAATACAAAGAGTTTATTTACACCGTTGTTGTTGATTGAGTTACACGAGCACGTTGATCATGGATTCCGCACGTTATCACCGTGTCGTACCGCGAGTCTAGAGATCCGTCACACACCGAATTAAGGACCTACAAAAGGTAAGAAACTATGAAGACAAGACAACTGAATTCAGAAAATCTCTTTCTCCTCCAAAGAAGAAGCTCGCAAAACCCCAACAATCTTGCATCATTTGTGGTCAATCAGACCACTTTGCTGCAAATTGTGAATTTAATCCTTTCAACCAGATCCTTCAACAAGCCACTCCTAAACAGAAGAAAATCTACAAAAGAACTTCCACAGATAAAATCTCTGTTAGAAAGGTAAAGCAGGAGAAGCAAGTATCCGTTGTTGAACCATCAGCAACCAGCAAAAATGCTAATGATCATGTGAAGCTGAAGAAATCAAAAACCAAACCTTCAGCAGCAAGTAAGTCTGCTGCTGATCATGTAAAGCCATCAGCAGCAACCAAGTCTGTTGCTGATAAGCCAAAATATTCAGTAGCAAAATGTGTTGTTGATCAAGCAAAACCTTCAGCAGCTAAAGCAATATCAGCTACTGACATAGCACAAAGATCTGGAAAAGCATCCTAACAATGGATAGCCAAGACCCCAGCCTCTATCCCTCAAAGCATTATCATTGGCTCCATTGAGTGCAAGTATACTGATGTTGCTGATCCAAAGACACACTTACCGAAGTCTGCAAGTTCTTGGGTTCCTCCCTCTAACTAGATCTTGTAAGTCCCGGTTCGGATGTGACGGATCTCTAGACTCGCGTTTCGACACAGTGATAACGTGCGGAATCCATGATCAACATGCAACGTGTAACTCAATCAACAACACGATGTAACTAATCATCTTTGTGTTTCCACTCAGAATATCAGTTTACAACTTCTCTCAGTTTCTGTTCTGTTCTTATCTATGCTCTTAGCTCTTAAAACTGACAAGTAAACCTCTATTTATAGGGAACGCACAAAGACCAAGTTCGCCCATAACAAGCTTAGGCGAACTTAGCAAGTTCGCCTATCAAGTTCGCTGTAAGTTCCTTAGGCGAACTTGACAGCTTTGCTAACTTACAACATAGAATTTCAACGACAGTTACAAAACATGCTCCAACAGACTCCCCCTTAATTGTTGCTTACAATTCTAACACATTACAAGCAAAGACTCTAAGACTAGGACATAGAATCTTCAAGCTCGTTATCACCAGAAATAGTTCCAACAAACTCCCCCTTGACAACAGCTTTAGAAGATTGTCATCAGACCTCAAACAGATCATAGTTTTTGTCTTGTACATCTGCACACACTCTCTCTCTTTCTAGAAGAAAACTAGGGAGAAGGACCCCTTGTCAACTTCTACGTGCAATTTTCATTTATGGTAAAGAAGAACAATCAAGTGTAACCAACAAATAAAATTTCCATGGAAGATGGAAAACAAAACTCTTTTTGGTTTTTCAAACACAAGTAACACAAAATCTTTTTGGTCGAACATCATGAGTAAGAAGATCATATCAGTAAAAACAATGCATCAGACACACATTTTGGATAAACATCCCAAAACATTCTATGGGTATCCTATCCAGATTCATTCTTTCATTTCTTTCTTTTCTTTATATCCGATAAGATCATATCTTTTAAGCTTCAACCAAAATATGTAATGATAAGCGAAGAACTTCAAAGAAGATGGGATCAGATCATAATATGCTCATAATAAATTACATATGAATTTGCAACACATAACATGTCAATCTAAGTTGTCAATATTATAAAAATTGAAACCATCAGTATCTTTATCCCAAGTTTTTGTGAATTAAGGTACCATTTATTTTGTAATACAACGTGTACCCCACAAATATGCCAACATAAAATAAATGTGCATTATCTTCAAGACATATAAGATCATTGCAAGATAATTTTCAATCTCCAGGATGAAATTATGCCATTAAACACACGAAAATATAAAGCAGAGAATCAGAATGATTCAGAATAGAATGATTTAAATGTCTTGGTTTGGATGAAGTATCATGATTCATAGTAACAGAAAGATTGTACCGATAGAATTCTTCAACATAAGATTGATTAAGGAATCGAATGATTCAATGACATAGGGTAGCGTGATCCAACTGTTATCTGGATATATTCAATGGAATCAAGATAATTGATCCAAGGGCTAGTATATGTTCCAAAAGATGTTGTCAGAAACATATCTTAGTTCAACATCACATTGCATGTTTTTTGAGGCATGGGCATTGAAGTGAACTGAAAAATTGTGTTTAACGACATAACCGATATTGGTCTCATGAAGTATTTTAGATCTTATATTTTTTATCTGATAATGATCTTTTACACACACACCCGACATACCATGAGTTCAAATCACAATTGTCACAAAGTTCATTATGTTGTCACACTACTAGTGGACCAAAGATACTCATAGGCTACTGACAATTCAAACTACATACTAGTTTCGAAATTAAAATAAAAGCATCAAGCCTCAATTTTTGTTCAACATAAGCAATTATGAAGCTATCATTTCCCAAACTGTGCAGTCTAAGAAGTTCTGATCAAAACATTTATCACCGATATATTAGATAAGCAATTTTAAAGTTCAACTAGTGTGACTGAACATCTACTGATGTACTATCATTTCTCCTTATAACTTCAAGTAATGCCGATTATAACTTTTTCAATTTGTTTGGCTGTGTCAAAATCTTTTTAACAGAAAGTAAAACTTCTATGAAAACATTGTTAAGAAAAACATTTTACTTGGTCACTTGGAAATTAAGCAATTCAATCAAATAAAATTCAAACCGATGTAATCGAATGCCTTTGCCTTTGTCACTAACATAGTTTTGTACTCCCCATTTCCTGTAGACTCCCCCTCATGTAGTCAAATGGTTGCATTAATGACTTTATGCTCACCATCATCATCCTAAGTTTCAGGTTGTCTTGAAAAAAGAAACTTGAAAAGGAAACTCTTCAGGTTTTCTTGAAAAAAGAAACTTGAAAAGGAAACTCTTCACGTTGTCTTTTGGACTTTGCCAAAAAATTTCCAAAAACAAACATTGTGTGGGACATTAAATAATCCTCTTTGTATTTCCACTCAGAATATCAGTTTACAAGTTCTCTCAGTTTCTGTTCTGTTCTGATCTATGCTCTCAGCTCTTAAAAATGACAAGTAAACCTCTATTTATAGGGAAAACACAAAGACCACAGACGAACTTGTTAAGTTCGCCCTTAACAAGCTTAGGCGAACTTAGCAAGTTCGTCTATCAAGTTCGCTCTATGTTCCTTAGGCGAACTTGACAGCTTCGCTAACTTACAACATAGAATTTTAGCTACAGTTAAAAAACATGCTCCAACAGATCTCTCTCATATGCAGGGACAACCAGGTCACAAGGATAACACCTGGGTTGTAGACAGTGTTTGTTCCAGGCACATGACCGACAACAGGTCCATCCTCTCGAACTTCAGACATATCAATGGAGGATATGTTGCATTTGGGAGTGATTCAAAAGGAGGATCAACTACTGGATAGGGAACTGTGCCCAATCAAAGAATGAGTATTGAAAGAGTAAACTTTGTCAAGGAATTGGAATTCAATCTCATGGGCGTGTCTCAGATATGTGATAAAAAAACATTGGATGCTTTTCATAGATAAAGAATGTTTTGTGTTATCCCCTTGCTTAAACAAACCTTATCCAAAGAAGGTTCTATTAACTGCTTAGAGAAAATATAACCTATATGTGCCTGACATGAATGAGGTCACTCCATCTGGTAGTGTATCTTGTTTTCTGTCAAAGGCATCAGTTGATGAATTAACTCTCTGGCACTGGAGATTAAGCCATGTGAATATAAAAACCATCAACAAGTTGGTGAAGGGAAATCTTATCAAAGGGCTTCCTGACAAAGAATTCCAACTTGAAGATAATTGCATCGCATGCCTGAAGGGGAAGCAACACAAGAGTTCTCACAAGCCCAATACATTGAATTCAAATGACACTCCATTACAGCTGATGCATATAGATCTCTTTGGTACTACAAATGTCATGTTAATGGGCAAGAAGTCATACTGTCTGGTGATCACTAATGACTATACCAGATTTTCATTGGTATACTTCTTGAGAACAAAAGATGAAACTGCTGAGACTCTAAAATCTTACATTCTTAGATTTGAGAATCGAAGCAATCAAAAGGTAAACGTTATAAGGTGTGATCAAGGTACAAAGTTCAAAAATCACACCTTGAACTGTTTATGTGAGAGCAATGGCATAGAAAGACAGTACAGTGCTCCAAAAACTCCTTAACAAAATGGGGTTGCTGAAGGAGAAACAAAACTCTAATCAAATCGGCAAGATCAATGCTGGTTGATTCAAAACTGCCTCTCACGTTCTGGGCAGAAGCAATCAGCACAGCTTGCTATGTGCAGAATAGAGTTCTCATTTTCAAGCCTCTCAACAAGACACCTTATGAACTCTGGTTCAAAAGAGTTCCCTACATTGGATTTCTAAAACCTTTTGGGTGTCCATGCACCATCTTGATCACACATGAGGTTTTCCTAAGTTTGGTGCCAAATCTGATGAAGGATACTTTGTGGGATATTTCTTTCAATCCAAGGCCTACAGAGTATTGAACTCAGAACAAGAATTATGGAAGAATCAGCCAATGTGGAATGTAGGGAACACATTGCATGTGAACAGGGAAAAGGCCAAGACTGGCTCTTTGATATAGATTCCTTCACCCAAATAATTGAGCCTCTCATCTTCTCAAATATGGAGTTTACCTCTTCCAAAGCACCAGCTTCCACATCTTCCACTGACTACAGATTGGAGTTAACTAGTCCCTTTATAGGACTAAAAAGGGCATCTATTGAACCTCCATCTATTTTGGAAGCTATTGAAGCTAGTGAAGCCAGAACCAGCCTCTCAAATGTCACCAGGAGCAGCCTCTCTGAGAATGAAAATCAAAATGAACTTCAAGACACACATGTAAATGATGTAGAGGCAACTGCTGCAGATGGTGCTGCTGATAATGTTGATGCTGTTGATGTTGTTGTTGATATTGAAGACTCTTCCACCATGAATGAAGAGTTTCCTGATCAGAATCAAAGTAATCTTGAGCAAGGAATACAGTTGGATGTTGTACCAGCACAAGGAATCAACAAGAAACATCCCCTAGAAAATATCATTGGGCAACTTCAACAAGGAGTTCAAACAAGAAGCAAAACTCATGAGGCCAATACATGCCTGTATTCCCTCTTCTATCTCAGGTAGAACCAAAGAAGATAAATGAAGCTCTAAAACACAGCAGTTGGATTGAGGCAATGCAGGAAGAGTTGCTGCAATTCAAGAGACAGGATGTCTGGAAACTTTTTGATTTTCCACCTGGTCAATTTGCTACTGTCACAAGATGGGTATTCAGGAACAAGCAAGAGGAAAGAGGCATTGTAGTCAAGAACAAAGCCAGACTTGTAGCTTAAGGCTACATTCAGGAAGAGGGAATTGACTATGATGAAGTCTTTGCTCCTGTTGCCAGTCTGGAGGACATCAGAATCTTCCTGGCATATGCTGCATCGAAGAATTTCATAGTTTATCAAATGGATGTCAAGAGCGCCTTTCTGTATGGGAAGATTGGGGAGGAAGTATATGTCAGACAGCCTCCATGCTTTGTAGATCCTGCACATGCTAACAAAGTGTTCAAACTAGACAAAGAGCCAGAAGATTCCTTCTATTCTTGTCTCACAGGCCCAATCCCAACCTAAAAGCCCTCATTGAGAATCCCAACATTCTGATGAGAATATCAAAAGGGATAGCCAAATTATTAGAGAGACTTCCTTGGAAGTTCCTCTATTAGGATCAGGATCATATCCCGGATCCATAGAACAACCTTCTAAGCCCTTTCATTTTTTTCTTCTCTGAACTTAAGTGCAGAGGCACCTAGTCAAGATGATATGCCTTCTCCAACTACCACTATCTCGGAGGTATTGATTGACTTGGCTGCTAATGTACCCAGTCCAACTTCATCACCTAAGAAGGTTCATTCTGGGAGTGATGATAGAGTGAATGTGGAAAGGGCTATCACTACTACTTGTACATCAATTGACAAGGAGGACAGTGATAACATCACTAAGTCCCCAACCACTACAACTAGTAGTGAGGATGTTTCTCTTGAAACACTCTTCACTGAGAGAAATCCTAGGTGCGAAGAAAACCAGGGTGATGGGGATGCAGAGGCTAGGCCAAAGGCCCCATCTAGTTCTATGGATTCCACAACTGTGGATGAGGACAGACTGAAACTTGAAAACATGGAATTGACGGCCAGGGTGGCAATGCTAGAGGCTGAGGTGTCCAAACTATAGCACCAAGTCTCTATGCATGAAGCCCATAAATGCCAACCTGTGACTATTCCTTCCCTTGTATCAGTGGGAACTTAAGCAGATGAAACTCTATGCACTGATGTAACAAAAAAGGGGGATATAGTTACTGCTGAAGATGATGCTGACAACCTTAATGACTGGATACAAGAGCAGGCTGCATTTCAAAGTACACTCTTCAAGCCTGCTTTTGTTCAAATCCATGACTTTCCAGACTCAGTAGATGAAGAGGAAGATATCTATGAGGATTGGAAGTTAGTGGTCAGAACTATTGATGAGGTCCTGGAAAATAAAAGTGAAAATGAAGACAAACCTCTATCATTCAACATATTCCCAGCTGCTTTGATTCTATCCTAGCTTGGGGGTATGATGGTCTATCTGAGAGATTCTGGATTGGATGGGAATTTGGAAGAATAGAAGAGCTGAATTGGAATACACTGAATCCACTCAAAGTCCTTGAACTATACTTAACAAGATGCATCAACACTTCCACTTATCTCTCAGCAGAACTTGCAATTGATAGATTTTGCGTCTTGCTGGAGGATAATATGCCCTGGTTTGAATGGTTTCTTCAAGACGCAACTAAATTGGCTTATCCATCAACTGCAGAGTCTTCAAGAACAGCAGAACAAAGACTAGCTCCAAGACTTGACTTGATAGGGAGCAGGGCTTTAACAGAAGAACAAGTTCTATGATTTAGAAAATACTTCTAAAATGAAGTGGTCAGGGGCCTGGAAGTGTAGGGATGGTCAAGCACCGAGTCCTCTGGTTTTCAGTTCTTCTTGTGTGATGGATCATCCTTCAAAAGTAACAACATTCAAGAAATCCTGCTCCTCAATCTAGATTTCCTGTATAAGGTCTTTGAGCTCATGACACACATCTGTAACATCCACTCCTTAGAAAGTCAAGCAATGATCAAGATTATCAAAACTTTTCTTAAAAAGGAGGGATGGATTGCAATGGATGATTCTGAATCAGATCTATCCCTTCCCTCCTCACCAACTGTTATACTAAATGCAGTAGTAGAGTCAAGAAAAGTGGCTGCTAAGAATGTCAAAGAGGCTTTTAAAGCTACATATAGGAATGAATGGGAAAAGGAAGAGGGTGAAGCAGTCCCTTCCTCTTTATCTGCTCCTAAGATTTCCAATGAAGCTGAAACTGAGATCTCAACAGCATCTCTCACCTCTGCTGTTGTGATCAATGAAGTTGAAGCAGAGGCATCCAACAAAGATAAAGGGAAGGGCATCATGACAAAAAAGAAGAAGAAGAAAGAATAGAGAAAGAAAAGAAAGAAAAAGAGAAGGGAAGAAGAGAAAGAGAGGAAGAGGAGATGGTCGAGCTTAAAAAATCCAAAAAAGAAAAGATGTCATACTCCTCTGAGAACAACAGATCCAGTTGCATGCTAGGCAACTGGATAAGTTAAAGGTCAAAGTTTCTGCAGCTAAACAATTAAAATAAGATGAAGCTTTAGCCATTTAGCTACAGGAACAACTCAATAAAGAAGAAGAAGAAAGAGAGAAGAAGAGAAGAGGTAAAGTTTAGAATAGCTGACTCTGAACTAGATAAAGAGATGAGAGAGGAGTGGACCGAAGCTCTGATTTCTCAAGGTGAGGATGTATACTACCTTGAGAAATTATAAAATAAAGAAATCTATAGAGCCTTCATGGGTCAGCAAGGTCAACTGGCAAATAAGAAAAGGGTTGAAGAAGAAGAAGAAAAAGGCAAAAAGAAAACCAAGAATACCATTGCATTCAATATAAGAATCCATGAAGAAAGGAAGGTTATGATGGACTTCCTGAAGGCTAGAGGAGAGAGCGGAAAGAGGCTAGGTCCCATGAGCTTTATGAACCTGCAAGCCTTATATGTCAAAGTCAAGAAAGAAGAGGAAGTGAGATTGGGGAAGACAGGCTAAAAGAAAAGGGTAAACACTCAAACTGATGATAGAAAACAAAAGAAACCGAAGCCAACTCCCTCATCCATTCCTTCCTCTATTCAACAACCTTCCACTCTCCCTCCTAGACCTCCCTCCTCTACACCCAAAGAGTCCAAATCCTTTCACCCAGCTCCTCCTCATCAACAGCCTCCCAAGAAGAAAACCAAACCTACAACCACACCAGAAGATTCAAGAGAAATTGTGACCTGGTTCTACAGGAATGAAGATCAATGGTTTGAGGTTTTAAGGGGAAGGACATAGGTAAAATGATCAATCTACAGATCTATTGATGAGGTGATGCAGCTTCCAGATTCTGATCTTCATAAAATAATGGAGCTGCGTTAAGCTCATGAGCCAGAGAATGAAAGTGGGAGGCATCTATTGCTAGTGATCAAACATCACTTCAATCCTAGGAAATATGTGATCATTGATGCTAAACCTCTCCAATCCCACTTTCTATTCACTAGTTGATCCTACAATGCTGAGAAGAATGAATACACTATAACAGATGTCAGAGGTTGGAATATGAGATGTTCTAGCAAGGCCATCTTTAGCATGCCAAGCAAGGACATCAAGTCTCTCTCTGAACTTTCTCTTGACAATCCAAGCAAGGACCCTAGAGGCTATGAGACAGCAAGGATTGTTGCACACATGCAAAAGCTTTAGCAACAACAGTAGTAAGAGAGGTTTGGTAGCATCAGTCTACGGGGAGTTTGTAGATATAAAGACTGATGCCTACAAAATTCTCTAAGTACAACTGCTGCGGACTCCACAATTTTGCCACTGACCAACAAGCTGTTGTGGATAAGGTTAGTTGCTGCGGATAGTAGTTCTCCTGCTGATGAACAACTATGCTGCGGATAGCCTTATCTGCTGAAGTCCAAAGTTGCTTCTGATAGGAAAATCATCAGCAGCTTTGACTTTGCTACTGATACCTCTGCTACAACACTGACACATCTATCAGCAGAAGGAATGTTATTGGTGCAGATGATTAAAGACAAACCACTTCTGAAGTCTCCTGCAAAGATTTATAAGAAGGCTTTTGACCTGATCACATCTGTTTGCTGCAGTTTGTCTTTTAGTTGTCTACCAATTGTAGCATAGCTTGTAACTGTCCAAGATGAACGGTCTGTGTTAGATCTGATCCTTAGAATCAAGGGTTTGTCTTGATTCTAGGTTCCTTTATATGTATTGTATCTTCCTTTTGTACAAGTGTACTTCCTGAGAGTTTTCTCTCTAATATTGTAAACATTGAAGATCAATACAATTTGCATTTATCAGTATTCTCTTTGTTTATATGTTTACATTGCATAGTTGTGATAGTTTCCGCCATTCTCAACTAAAATAGAACCATCTTTAAATCAACGAACCTACAATCATGATCAGTGATAATGTTTTTCACAACCTTTTGCTCACCAAGCAACTCCTCTGAGACAACACCCTCAAGATTGGCATTCTCAGAGCCTTCATCCGAGAAGAATTCATCCTCGGATGATGAGCAGAACTTACATGAGGACTCATCCTTGATTGAGGAATCGTCCTTGCTTGATGAATCATCCTGGCTTGAGGATCCATCCAAGTGTGCAAACTTGGTGGAAATGATTGATTGGGCTCCAGAACGAGAAACTGAGCTCAAGAGACATACAGAGAGAGACGAGAAGAGAAAAGGAGAAAGTTATCTTTCTCAAGGAACCTACAATCATGATCAGTGATAATGTTTTTCACAACCTTTTGCTCACCAAGCAACTCCTCTGAGACAACACCCTCAAGATTGGCATTCTCAGAGCCTTCATCCGAGAAGAATTCATTCTCGGATGATGAGCAGAACTTACATGAGGACTCATCCTTGATTGAGGAATCGTCCTTGCTTGATGAATCATCCTGGCTTGAGGATCCATCCAAGTGTGCAAACTTGGTGGAAATGATTGATTGGGCTCCAGAACGAGAAACTGAGCTCAAGAGACATACAGAGAGAGACGGGAAGAGAAAAGGAGAAAGTTATCTTTCTCCTATGCCTCTTAAGAGGTTTAAGTTCAACAAACCGGAAGGTGGTTCCTCCCCAAGAAAGGGATTCAAAATTGTAGGATGTGTGGCAAGAGGCACCCGGGAGAGTGCCGACTCAAAATGATGAGTTGTCACAAGTGTGGGAGGTCAGGACACACTGCAATATAATGTATGAGTGGCACCCGATTGTGCTACAACTGTTACAAGCCAGGACACTTTAGTAGGGAATGCCCTGAGCTAAAATCTCAGACGGAGAAGTCCGGAGAAGGGTCTAGAGTGGTAGAAAACGAAGTAAAAAGGATGAAGCTCCGAAGCCAAGGGGTAGGGCTTTTTAGATCACCACAGAGGAAGCGAATGATGTTCCTAACGTTGTATCAGGTACAATCCTCTTGAATTCCCAACTTGCTTGTGTTTTATTCGATACAGGAGCTAGTTGATCATTTATTTCTGTAAAGTATGCAAACTCTAGAAACTTTAATAGAAGTAAGTTGGCTAAGGCATTAGAAGTTGAAATCGCGAGTGATAGAAACTGCGTAGTAACTGAAATATGCTGACATTGTCGACTACTAATAGAGGAAGAAGAATATATTGTCAACCTAATTCCAATGCCGATGCAAGAATTCGACGTAATCATTGGAATGGACTGGTTATCTTCACATGCCGCAAAGATTATATGCAATCAAAAGATTGTACGATTCATGACGCCGATAGGAAAGGAAGTTAGCGTCATTGGTGAACGACGGAACCAAATCACGCTATGTACGATGGCTAAGATAAGTAGCTACATGATACAAGGTTACGAAGCCTTATTAGCCTACGTAGTTGATATGAAGATGAAAGGGAAAGAACTGGATCAAGTTCCCGTAGTAAAAGAATTTCCAGAAGTATATGTCACACCCTGACCGATGGCGGAATCATCGGGGCGGGACATGTAGACTGTTCATGAGCACAAAGTTGACTAAATTGAAATATATTAATCGTCAAATTTCATTGCAAATATTCAAACAAAACCAATTCCAAGAAATAAACATAATTGCAAAACATAAACTTCTTTATTTAAATTAGCTAAGTCCAAAGCCTATGTGTAGCACATCTTGATCAAACTCACACATTAGTACCTGAAACATGAATAAAATAAGGTCAACTAAAAAGTTGGTGAGCATACACAGGTTTGTATATAGATAGCATATAGTTTGTAAATAAACAAATCCTTACATGTCATGATAAAATAAGGCATTTATGAGGAGCAGCTATTGTGTAACCAAGTACAATCAAACCTTTGTAAGTAGCATGCAAAAATTGTGTTGTTGGTAACAATCACCCTACCTGGGTGGGTTTGTCAGACTCAATAGATCTATCATTGTTTACCGTCGGCTTGAATAGTTAATGATTGCACATAATCGCATACAAAAGTTAGCACAACTAGCACTCGGGCATAAAGCTCAAATTGCACACATTAATGTAAAGGGGATTTGTATTTGTGTAGTCTGTGTAAATGTAAACAATAGTATTGTATAATGTTCATGTTCCACTCCAAAAAGTGTAAAAGAGTAAAAGGGGCTATGTAATACTCACTTGGTTTGAAGACGTAGCTAACACGAGATACTAGATAGTAACAAGGTCCTCGTAATGCACAACGTTAACCTAGAGTGTAATATGTATTGAATTAATAGTGTGCACAATAGTCTATGTCTAAGTCTAAGGTTGAATTGGATGTGTGTATAAGGAATTGAAGTTGTAGGTGTTAGTGGTTTGTACTTGAATGATGTTGTATAAAATTTAGGTTTGAGTTTGGAATAACTAAGTAAATAAATTACATAATTATTATTTATTTACTTGGTTATAAAAATAATGTAGGTATTAGGGGTAATTAAGTATAACCTAAATAAATAATTTTTGTTTAAATGTAAATTAAATAAATAATTGTTACCTTATTTATTTATTTATAAAATATGTAACTTATTCATTTAGTTATAAAATGTATTGATTGTTTTATATTAAATATAAACTTTTCTTACTTTATTTTCATAAAGATATGTAATTAAGTTGTGTAATAATATTTAAATATAGGGTTTAACAATAAATATAAATTAAATTTTATAGGTTTTAAATAAACAATTTCTATTTATTTATTTTATAAAATTAATTATTTTTATTTAAAAATTAGTTTGAAATACTTTATTGTTTTTAAATTATGGAATTAATTATCCTGTCAAAACTTTTCTCACACACACGACCGTGCCTAGGACAGGGCACGATCGTGCTAGAACCACGGGCGTGACCGTGCTAGTCAGGGACGCGACCGTGTTGACCAAACAGAATGCATAATTAGGCTGTTCACTAGGCACGACCGTGTCTTGGGTCAGGGACGACCGTGTCTAGGGTTTTGAGGCACGACCAAGTCTAGCCAAGGGCATGACCGAGTCTGGGTGTGGGAGGAACGACCGCGCTGATATTTGGCGCGACCGTGTCTCATGAAGCACGACCGTGCTAGAAGACTAGCGCGGCCGTGTCTGTTCCAAAACAGGAACGAATTGGTCGATTCTTATGATAATAGTGTTAGGAATCATAGGGCTTTCACCCATCAGGTTATTACTAGTCTTTTTGTGTAGTTTAATTGTATTTAAAACACATGCAAGGTATGATTTGATTAAACCTTTTTAGAACGAACCCTAGATTCGGGTTCGTGTAAATTTCGCTATTGTAAGCCCAAATTAGTTTGGGGCTTTTGATCTATAGCCTAAATCGAATGTGTGTAAGTTTTCAATTACCCAAAAGGCGAATGAATCGATGGTGTACGGGTGGACTGAGTTCCGGCGACGACGGGCTTGATCTCCGGCGTCTTCTGCTGTAACTCCGGCTAAATCACGTGTTCAGGAACTTCAGAGAGGATCGACAGTGCATTTGCTTGGGAGAATTGCAAACAAATGGGTGAATTCGATGGTCTCGTGGACGAATTTGATGATTATGAGATGAATTGATGTAATTGAGTTTATTTGTTATAATTATGATGATCAAGAGGCTTAACTCTGTTCGTTAATAGTTGGAACGTGTAGAACGGTTACGAAATCGAACGTCTCTATGATTAAAGGCTGCATTTACGTTTCAACTGATGAGAGGCGCGACCGTGCCCATATGAGGCGCGACTGTGCCAAGGCACCGGGCGCGACCGTTACAAAGCATGGCGCGTGACCATGCCAAAGCACTTGGCGCAACCGTGCCAGAACGAGGCGCGACCGTGCCTATTAGGGTTTCTTTTTACTTTTCAACATAAGACCTTGTAACTTTAGTCTTTGACGTATTTGTAAAAATAGATACTTATGTAGTGTCTAGTAGGTTATAACCAAGTAAAATTTGCGGATTTGCATTTGAAATATAGTATTTAATTGATGGTACGAATAGAACAAAACAGTGCACTAGAATTGGGTTTGAAATGCATTACATTGAATTGAAACACGGATACTAAAAATCAGAAATGTTACAGTCTCCCCATGTTGAGGGAATTTCGTCCTGAAATTTAGCTAGAGGAAGCGACGGCATCAGTAAAAAGACGGGGGTACTTGAGCTTCATTTGGTCCTCTCGTTCCCAAGTGAACTCAGGACCACGTTTAGATTCCCAACGAACTTTGACAATAGGAATACGACTTCGCTTGAGCTGTTTGATTTCACGATCCATGATTTCCACTGGTCTCTCAACGAAGTGCATCGTTTCGTCAATGCGCACATCGTCAAGGGGTATGTGAAGATTCTCATCAGCAAGGCATTTCTTCAGATTAGACACGTGAAATGTAGGATGCACATTGCCAAGTGATGGAGGTAACTCGAGTTTGTAAGCCACTTTCCCAATCCTTTGAAGGACCTTAAATGGAACCACATAGCGAGGTGATAGTTTGCCTTTCTTTCCAAAACGGATCACACCCTTCCACGGAGACACCATTAGAAGGACAAGGTCACCGACTTGGAATTCCAAGGGTTTTCGTCGTTTGTCGGCATTACTCTTTTGCCGAATTCTCCCTATTCGAATGTTGTCACGGATTTGGATAAACTTGTCGGATATTTCTTGAATTAGCTCGGGACCGGTGATTTGTGCTTCACCAATCTCGTTCCAACAGATAGGAGAACGACACTTGCGACCATAGAGAGCTTCAAATGGAGCCATGTTGATACTCGTGTGGTAGCTATTATTGGAAGAGAACTCGATTAGGGATAGATGTGAATCCCAATTGCCACCAAATCAATTACACAAGCTCTAAGTATATCTTCAAGAGTTTGGATTGTTCGCTCGGTCTGACCATCAGTTTGAGGATGGTAGGCCGTGCTCAAATCCAATCGTGTACCAAGAGCAGTTTGGAGAGATTGCCAAAAGCGAGAGGTAAACCGAGCATCTCTATCAGAGATTATGTTTAAGGGAACACCGTGACGGCTCACAATTTCATCAATGTAAATTCGGGCTAGTTTCTCAACCCGATAGTCTTCACGGATAGGCAAGAAATGAGCAGATTTGGTGAGATGATCAATGATCACCCAAATGCTATCATAACCACTTGAGGTGCGAGGAAGTTTGGTAATGAAATCCATAGCTAAGTTTTCCCATTTCCACACGGGGATTTCCGGTTGTTCAAGTAATCCGAAAGGACGTTGGTGTTCGGCTTTGACCTTAGAGCAGGTTAGACATTTGGCAACATAGAGAGCAATGTCCTTTTTCATACCGGGCCACCAATATTGTTGGCGAAGATCTTGGTACATTTTATCCACACCAGGATGAATAGAATAACGAGTCTTGTGAGCCTCGTTCATGAGAAATGTACGGAGATCATCGCGATCGGGAACCCAAATACGGTTCAAGTAATAAAGTAAGCCATAGGGTTTTGATTCAAGCTGAAGTTCAACACCACACGGCATTTCCTCGTACATGTTACCCTCGGTGACTGAGACGTGTTGAGCTTCTAAAATGCGATTTTGAATGTCGATTTGAATTCGAACACATTGAAGCATGACTTGGTCCTTTCGACTCAAAGCGTCGGCTACAACATTCGCTTTGTCGGAATGGTAACGAATCTCGCAGTCATAGTCGTTAAGGAGTTCAACCCAACGTCGTTGCCTCATATTGAGTTCTTTTTGCCTGAAAATGTGTTGAAGACTTTTGTGGTCGGTGAACACCACACATTTTGTGCCATAGAGGTAATGTCTCTGTAGGTCCCTCGGGTGTGGTGGATCGTCACATGCAAGTGGTCTACTAGTCGGACCGGGTGCGGAATACCCGTGACTAGGTGAAGAGTCTAACTGAACAAAGTAAACCGAACACAAGAGTCACAATAATCGTTCTTTGTATTATAAACACTCGACGGTTACAGAGAGAATACAAGCTGCGTACTTAGCAAAACTGATTTCGTCTGAACAAATGGTTCTGCGTACTTATCCTCTGTCAACCTATCCTATTTATACTGACCTGATGCCTGCGCACTTAGTAAGTGCGCAGGACCAATTACTCCTGCGTACTTAACAAGTACGCATAGATCTTCCTGCGTACTTGCTAAGTACGCAGGAGCTTTCTCCTGCGCACATACAAGTGCGCACAACACTTGGAAGAAATCAACAACACATTATGTAAAAGTAAATACAACTCGATAAACTATTACATAATGACTCTTACATACAAAGACAAAATACAGACATTAGACATACAAACCTAGACTCTATCCAGAGTGTTGTCACAGGAAAGTGCATCAACAAACTCCCCCTTGACAACAGCTCGGGATCTTCATCGTCTTCAGTCTTCAATCTTCAGTCTTCACAGCACTGCTTCCTTAGCTTCCATCTTCTTTTTGTAATCAAGACAGAACTTGATTAACTTGTCGTATTTGGCCGAGAGAAGCTTTGTCCATTCATCAGTGTGGATGCAGAATTTGTCTGCTAGTACCTCCAGATCGTTCACAGAGAAATTGATGAAGCAGACTTCATCAAAAACCCTGAACACTTCCTTTGGCACTATGTTTCCACTATCTGACTTACCTTTACCCATGATCACAGCCTCGCCCGTTTTTGGATCAACGTACCAGTACCACATGTCACCAAGAATATCCTGAGGTAACTTGCTCAGGGGAATCTTAGTTTCACATCACACTGACTTGTATACCAATCTCTTTAACGGCTTCTTAGTCACAGGATGCACTGCATGCTTATCCTTGACTCTTCTGGGCACCTGAGGCTTGAGATATTCATACTTTCCCGCTCTTGCTTCACGCTGTAGTATACTCCACAAACCCATTGCTACTGCATGATTCGAATGATTCAGCAGGTCGCGGTTTGCAAGGTTAACTAGGTCATACCTGGGCAAAGAGTTGAATGCCTCACTGGTTGGTTTCAAGTATTGAACCCCTCCAGATCTTTTGATGGCGAACAACTGCTTGTCCTCCTCAAACCTAACAGCTAAGATCATACCTATCGCTCCATGCTTGTCTGTGATAGACGACTTTTGCCACACTAGAGCTGGACCCTTTGTAGATGCAGAAGGCATGTCTTTCTCTTTTTGTGCCTCGGGGTCCACAGGTATAGGGTCGACCGGGGGGCATCAGTTGTAGCTTCAACATTACTTGCTGTATCAACTGAGCCTGTGTCTGTTTCGAGCAGAGATTCGAGCGATGGTATTTCAAAGATCTCACCATCCTCTAACTCATACTCTAGTTCCCCGTCGCCCTTGGGAATCTCTATCACCACATCATCGTCGTCATCATTCCAATCATCACCAGAGTCGATCTCTCCTTCTTCCAGATTAAGGAGAGCATCGATCTGTGCTTCTTTAGAATAGTCAGGCTCGAGACATAGAATCTCATCAGCCACTGACTTCCCTTTATCACCGCCACCACCACCTCCTGAGGTATCACCACCCTCTTGCGTAGTAGACTCCCCCTCAGCCATTGACGTAGTAGAGATGGGCACAATTGCCGAAGCTTGGTGCTCACCTCCACTAGGACCGACTTCAGGATCCTTGTCTTTGTCATCATCCTTAGTCAAATCGACTGGATGACAACCCTCTGCACCGGTGGATTTTTCTTTTTCCTTCTCCCCCTGAGCACCTAGCTTCTCGGTCAGTTCTGCAATCAATTTGACCATAGTAGCGTGCTCCTGCCTTTGAGCATCCAGCCTTAACTCAATTGAAGTTATGTGGGCCAGAATCATTTCATTCTTCTTCATTAATAGTTCATTCTGCGCCATCACATTCTTCAGCCGTTCATCAGTCCCCGTTCTCTGGCTACGCAGAATCCTAACTTCATCTGCCAGAGAGTTTATCTGTGCTTGTTGAGCATCAGACTCCTCCTTTGACGTTTGAATAGTCTTCAACAAGCCAGCAACTTGGGTTTCTAGCACATCGATCCTAGCTTCATTTGGATCCGGATGCCTAGATGATGAGGCTTTGGCGTTGTGGATGGGGGAAGAGAAGATTGTGTCAAAGTCGAACCCCTGTGAGAAATCACCGTAGTTGAAGGGTTGACCTGACGGCTCTTTGGTGGGTGTTGGGATGGGGGATGTAATGATGGGAGTTATGGTTGGGGTGATGGTGACTGACTCCGTGAGAAGTGGAGCAGTCACCGTCACCTGGAAGGTTGGAGTAGGGAGGGTCACCGTCATAGGAATCTCCTCTGTGACCGCCGTGACTGCCACATCTGTTTGAACTATTGGCCTTCTCCTCCTGCTATACAGTTGCTGTTCTGGTTGGGTAGATTCTGGAATGGCAGCTTCAACTTGTACTGGCTGCACAGTTGGAATCTCTTCAACCCTGGGGATGGCAACCTCTTGCCTATCGCCCCTTTTCTTGTTGGCTTTCTCTAGCCTTCGTCTTTGTAAAGCAGCATCAGAGTCGGAAGCCGGCTCATATTCGCTGCTCGAGCTTTGTCGTTTTCTTTTTGAAGACGACTCAGGCAGGGTTACCTGTGCCAGTCTCCTCGGATGTGCCTGTGATGGTGCATCATCGGAATCAGAAGAATCTGATTCTGTTGCCTCCGAATCGGATTCCTCCGCACCACCAACACCACCTTCATCATTACCTTCATCATTACCTTGATCATTACCTTCATCATCCTCATTCTCTTCATCTTGTTCTTCATCAGAGTGATCACTCATCTCTGGTCCCGAGTTGGGACTATACCAGTTCCAGTCTTCCGGAGCGACGTATGCTTCATTAATCAGGTGGTCGAAGAGTTCAGTATGCTCAGGGGTAGGTTCTACACTGCCTGGCTTTAGAAACTGTGCAAAGACTCTCTTGGCCACCCTTTTCACTTGCAGTCTCTCCCCGATAGCACGCAGGTTTGGCAACGCATCATCGATCAACAGTTGCACAAACCTCGGGTATAAAAGGAACCTAAATCTCTCAGCTGTATTTATCTGGTCATTAATTGCTTTGAAAATAAAGCGTGAGAAGTTGTAGCCTCGATTGAGAGACAAGCCCACCATGGCTGCTGCAAGGTCATGACCCATCGCATCTTTCCCTGCTTTCCTGGATGAGATGCACATGATCATGATGTGGGAAAAATAACGCCATTGATCTAATACCCACATTTTCTTGTAAGAAGCATAGTCCCTTTCCCCGACATATCCCATTCTCTGCCTCCAACACCCATCCACGTAGTAATCTGGATAGGATGTCGGGTCGGTGGCAAGGTCTCTGAACTGCAGTACTCGTCTGATTGTATCTTCAGAGATTGCAATAGCCCGACCATCAACAGTAGCCCTTATGACATTAGGGGATACTGTGCAATCGTGCTCTGCAGTCTCCCAGAATTGTTCTAAGTATGGTCTTGAGACTGTTGGAATAGCCGAGATTGCATAACTTATTTTAGATCTGTTCAGAAAGTCCACAATCTCTCTATATTGTAAGGCTGCCCCTTTCCATTCTGGTTTAGTGTGCGCCAACAGATTGAATTCGTCAGTGAATGCACGAGCCATTATCTGCAAACACACACAGAAAACAAAATCAGAACAATTTATAACAATGGAAATAGACACACATGACATAGAATAGTAGTTACACTTTGAAAAAAATTTCAGACTTAGAAAAATTTTCTAAGTGTTGGTCCTGCGCACTTAGCAAGTGCGCAGGATTTTACTCTTGCGTACTTAACAAGTACGCAGGAATTACTTCTTGCGTACTTGCTAAGTGCGCAAGAACAACCCTTAGCAAAAATTTCAAAGATTTAAATTTGTTCAAAATGCGGGTTGATTAGGTAGCCACTAGGTCGGAATCAGGGATTCTAACCTATGGTACCATTATCAACACCATTAACCACTAAATCACGATCAAATTTTGACCTAGGTCGTCGAACGACCCACTGACGGTTCGACTTCAACCCGTCGGATCAATCGATGACCAAAGGGAAAATGTATGATCGATTAGGCAATCTAATAACTTGTTAGTGACATTAGTTACCCAAACAACCCATTTGACCCCAAAAATTTGACGGATTTAACCTAAAAATTCTAAGTCAAAAATCGGTCCAAAAATCACGAATCTATGGATGGAATCGGCCTAGATTCTCACCAAAGAGATGAAATACGAAGATGATAATGAGGACGGGATGAAAAACGGGTTTGAACACACTCGATTTTGAGAGAAAAATCGCAGGGGGGAAAAAATTTGGTTTGAATGAGTAAACCTGAAAATTTTCTAAGTGTCTGCTTTATACCCCACTGATATTGTTCGTGCGTACTTTCTAAGTGCGCACGAATTAACTCTTGCGTACTTAACAAGTACGCAGGAATTAACTCTTGCGTACTTGCTAAGTGCGCAAGTCTTACTTCGTGCGTACTTGACAAGTGCGCAGAAACTTTAAGTGCGCAATTTTCAACTCAGAATTATGAAGATTTTCAAGTCAAATAACGAACAAGATAAAAATATTCAATCGGGAGGATTCAAATACAATTCATGAAGGTTAAACATAAAATATTTTTGGCTTTTTCTGAATTATATTTAAACAATGCATAAACTTAAAATCTTTTTGTTCTTTTCTAGATAGAAATATACAAGTATTCACACAAGCTATTTTTGATCAAAGACACGAGCAGAGGATCATATCAGGCTAATTTTTAGCAAAAACGATACAATATAAACATCAAATAATATGGGATCATGTCATGTATTACTCTTTATTCTTACGTAATAAGCACATAAACAAGTAATTCAAGTTGACAATATTATAAGATTTGAAACTATACGCATCTTTGTATCATGTTCTTGTGTATTAAGTTATTAATTATAAAATATACAACGTGTACCCCACTTAAATGCTATGATATTTTGCACTATCTCAAGGCATCTAAGATTTTTCCAATGATATTCTTAATTTTCAAAATGAAGTTACATCAATTAGCACAGAAAAATCAAGCAGAATCCATAAGGATTATCAATAATCATAAGATTCAGAATCGAGTGATTCAATTGTCTTGGTTTCATGTGATGTTCTTCTTTGAATATCGGTATGATGATTCGGGATAATGAACATGGTGTTTGATTATAAGGTAACGGGATCCAACTTTTATCTGGATTTGATTTCAATGAACCAGGAATGATTCAAGGGTGAATACATGCTCAACGGTTGATGTAGAGACATGTCTTGATTCAATCTCTCCTTGCATACTTGTGAGTATGGGCAGTGAGATGAACCGCATTAATTGTGCTAACAACATAACCCGAAACTGATCTCAAAAGAAAATTATTGCCAAAATCTAACATCCTTTATCTGATAATGATCTTTTCTATTCTTTTACACACACACACTTGCAAACATGGGTTCAAATCACAGTTGTAATTTAGATTTAGTTTTCACACTACTAGTGATTCAAAGACGCATACAGCCTACTGACAATTCAAATTACTTGTAAGTAAATAGATTAAAAACATAATAATTTAAACAATTAAGTAAACATGACGCAATCATTTCCCATATGAGCAGTCTATGATGGTTAGATCATTTCAGATGTACTATCATTTCCTCGTTTCTCAAGTGAACTTTTGAAATTTTCTCCATTTTTTTTTTTTTTTTGTAAAGTATTTTAAACTAACAGAACTATATAGAAAAATTTAAAAGAAATAAAATTTAACTTCCATGAATTGAATTGATTTAAGAAAATTAATTTTTCACTCGGGATTGAACATTCCTATCAAGTTGACAAGATGCTCAAAACGGGACCGATCAAATGCCTTTGTGAAAAGGTCAGCAACATTGTCATCCGTGTGAACCTTTACAAGTTCAATTAAATACTTTTCAGCACAATCACGGATGAAATGATGGCGAATTTCAATATGCTTAGTTTTGGAATGTTTCACCGGGTTATTTGTGATGGACATGGTGGCATTGTTGTCAATGAAAAAAGGAGTTCCAGTGAAGTTCAAGCCGTAGTCTCGCAATTGCTGCTGAATCCACAATATCTGAGAACAACAGGCTAGCTGAAGTAATGTATTCTGCTTCACAAGTTGAGATAGAAACCGTTGACTGCTTCTTGCACTGCCAGGAGACCAGTCTGTCTCCCAAGAATTGACATCCGCCAGAAGTTGACTTTCTATCAAGGTTACAACCGCTATAATCTGAATCAGTGTAGGCTTTGAAGTCGAATGACTGTTGCTTGGAGTACCAAAGACCTAATCGGGGTTTCCCTTTCAGGTATCTGAAAATCCTCTTCACAGCTATCATATGTGACTCCTTCGGTTGAGACTGAAACCTTGAGCACAAGCATATAGCAAACATAATATCGGGTCTTGAAGCTGTGAGATACATAAGTGATCCGATCATCCCACGGTACAACCTGCTGTCTACATCCTTCCCATCTTTGTCAGGATGCAAACCATGATTGACTGGGCCATAAGTAGTGCTATCACTCATCTTGTATTTTGATAAGATGTCCTGCACGTACTTAGTTTGATGTAGATAAATGCCATCCTCTCTTTGACTGACTTGCAGACCCAGGAAGAACGACAGTTCACCCATATTGCTCATTTCAAACTTGGACTTCATCACCTTTTCGAAATCCCTACACATCCCTTCATTGGTCGACCCAAAAATGATGTCATCGACATATACTTGCACAAGAAGAATGTCACATCCTGCTTTCCTTATGAAGAGAGTCGAGTCAATCTGCCCACGGTCGAAACCATTAAACAGTAAATGCTTTGATAGTGTCTCATACCATGCCCTCGGTGCTTGATGAAGACCATAAAGTGCTTTGTCGAGCTTGTACACTTTATTGATATTATGCGGATCTTCAAAACCGGGAGGTTGAGTGACATAGACTTCTTCATGAACTTTACCATAAAGGAAAGCACTCTTCACATCAAGTTGGTAGACCTTGAAGCCGACATATGTGGCATAAGCCAAGAACAGTCGAATGGCCTCAATTCTAGCAACTGGGGCATATACTTCTGTGTAATCCAAGCCCTCTTGTTGATAAAAACCCTGAACAACCAATCTTGCCTTGTTCTTCACAACTACATGACGATCATCCGTCTTGCATTTGAACACCTATCTGTTTCCAATTGGCTGAAAGCCTTTTGGCAAGTCAACCAAATCCCACACATGCAACTTTTGGAATTGGGACAATTCATCTTGCATCGCCTCAATCCAGCAGTTGGCAGTGAGAGCCTCCTTCACATTCTTCGGCTCTATCTGGGACACGAATTCAGCATGCAGACATGTTTCCATGACACCAGCGTCAAATATCTCTGTGTAAAGACTGGTGTTCTCAGTGATGGTTCTATGACGTGTCTGAACACCGGCATAAGGATCACCAATAATGTTGTCGATTGGATGATTCCTATGCACTCTCGTCTCCGGTACAATTGGTTCTTGAATTTCTGGATCTAGATTTGTGCTCAACTCCCCCATTTCCTGTGTTTCAGCAGAAGAAGATTCAATGTTAATTGGATCAGCTGGAGCTTCATTTCCTACAGTTGTGTTAGGATTGGCTTGAGCGTCATCTCCAACAACATGAACATTTTCACTGTTATCACTGTCATGAGTTCCAGATGCAGATGCAGCATTGGAATCAGGAGTTATAATTGGTACAGTAGCACGAGTAGAAAACTGCCGCCATTCAATAGATTATAAACATTTTCGGCGTCTTCTGCAGATAGCTCAGGAAGATTGAAAGACTTGAATAGCGTATCATAATTAAAACCCCAAGCTGGACCTTTTGGTTCTGGTGGAATGCTGTGTTTACTACAATCCACTTCGAACCATTCCTCGACAGTACGAGTTCCTATGTTGTACACTCTCTTGCAGGGCGAATTGGCAACATATCCTAAGAAGATGCCTTCCACCGCTTTCGCATGAAATTTAGATTGACGGTCTTTATACTGTAGCAACAAGGAACAAGGACTACCAAAAGGAACTAGGTAATCAAGATTGGGAAGTCGATTGTTGATCAACTCATAACAAGTCTTGTTGTGTCTTTTCACCACCAAAACTCTGTTTAAGACGTGACAAGCTGTATTTACTGCTTCTGCCCAGAAAGTGACAGGAAGCTTTGCATATGACAGCATAGTCCTTGTAGTCTCAATCAGTGTTCTGTTCTTCCGTTCAGCAACTCCATTCTGCTGAGGCGTGTACGGCGTGCTGAATTCGTGACGGATCCCTTTCTTGAGACAGAAAAGTTCCATCAAATTATTCTTGAACTCAGTTCCGTTGTCACTCCTTATTCTTCTAACTTTCAGCTTGCAAAGAGATTCCAAGCTCAGGATCAAGTATTGAAGAATATCAGCAGTCTCATCTTTTGTAACTAAAAAATGCACCCAAGAAAAACGTGAGAAATCATCAGTTACAACTAGACAGAACGACTTACCTCCAATACTCCTGATACTTATGGGGCCAAACAGATCCATGTGTAATAGCTCCAAAGGGGTATCAATAGAGTTTTGGAGCTTCGGCTTGTGAGACTTCCGTTGCTGTTTGCCCTTTTTACAAGGCATACAGTCATCTGCAACGGTAAATCTCAGCTTAGGAACCCCGGTTACCAAACCGTTTCGGACAAGATGATTCATTTTACGATAAGAAATATGTCCGAGTTTCCTATGCCACAAGATGGAGTCAAGCTCTGTCGCTTTTGTAAGCAAACAAGTAGCAACTGATGAGGTGGGTTTTGCCACGCTCATATCAATCTGATAAGTGTCGTTTGTTCTTGGTGCTCTCATCAGAATCCAGTCATCAGGAACTTTGAAACCGGGTTTGAGAATCAGACATTCTGACTTGTCAAACATCACTGAGTACTCCTTGTCACACATTTGTGAGACACTCAACAGGTTATGCTTCAGCTGCTCGCAGAAGTTGACATTGTCAAAGCTAACACAACCGTTCGAAACCACGCCTTGACACGTGATACTACCGCCTTTTTCTCCGGCAAAGGCCACATATCCGCCTCTAAATGGTTTAACGTCTTGAAGCAAGGCCATGTTTCCTGTCATATGCCGGGAGCATCCACTATCTACATACCAGCGGTTAGAGATAGTACCCTTCGGACGTCCCTGCACGAGTAACAAAAGAATTAGTTAGATTTGGAGACCCAAGCCATTGTGGTCTTGGGTCGTCCATCCTTCTCAAAATAAACTACTTCTTTCAACTCACAGTCATGATGACTGTCCAAAATTGGTGAATCTTTTGAGGAATTGGGAACAGGAGATTGAGAATCTTTAACTTTCTTGTTCCAGGATCTCTTTTGAATCTTAACCAGAACAGGAGACTTTGGTTCAATCACAGCCGGTGAACTTGTGGAAGCTTCACCTGATTGAGCTTTAGTCAGCTGTTCCAGCTTTCTCAACCTCTTATTCCTTCTTCTTCTCTGTGGCTTAGAGAGTCTAGCCACAGGTTTCTCACCAGTGCGTGTACTACCAGATGTAGACACACGAGGTACAGCTGGTTGCTTTACCTTTCTTACAACAGATGGCTTGGCCTCAAATTTGATCTTTGGCTTAGCTATCGGTTGCACTGGTGGTTTCACCACATTTTGCTTTGGTCTGATAGGAGCTTTCACTACTGGCGACTTAGGGATAACAGCTGGTCGTGAAACAACATGTCGTTTCCCTGGGTTCTTAGAAGGACAGTTCACAACAATGTGACCAACCAAGCCACAATGAAAGCAATTCCTCTTGTCTACATAAGTTCTCATGTAAGGCTCTTTAGTTCTGGCCTTAGAAAACTCACCATTGTGAGAAGGAAGAGTTGGTTTATGAACAGAAGTTTGAACTTTTACAGTTTGATGTTTGGGGGTATAATACTTTGGCAAATTCTCTTTGTAACCCAGCCCATAATGAGATGAAAAAGCCTCTTTCTTAGCTTGGTTAATATTTTTAAAACCCCCGTAAAGCATTCCCTTAAGTTTATCATTTGTTTTAATGATATCAGGTTTAGTTAAAATGCAATTATCACCATTAGTGATAATGTTTTTCTGGACTTTCTGTTCAGTCAACAACTCCTCAGAAACTACTCCTTCAGGGCAAGTGTTAACCGACCCATCCTCAGAAGCAGTAACATACTCCTCACTAGATGTGGAGTTAGCCTTACTTGAGGATTCATCCTTTTTAGGGGAATCATCCTTATCAGAGGGCTCATCTAGACAACTGAGATCAATGTCTATCAAGCTATTGACAAACTGCCCACTTATTGGTGGAGGAATGGCACTGGTACCAAGTCCTAGGCCATTCATTTTTCTCACCATGGATTCGTAGTGTTCCACCACGAAGCGAGAGTTTTTCAATTTCTCGTTAGTGCATTTGAGCTGCAAGATCTCATTTTGCAGTTTGTTAATTTCATTTTTCTTCTTTTCCAAAGCCCTATACGCAATGTCCAAATGAACCTGTTGGTCGCTTATTTTTAAAGAATAGTCTTGTTTTTCTTTCTGTAGCATTTCAACTGATTCTTTAAAACGTGATTCATTCGTTTTGTAATTTTTAGCTGCCAACTTTAGGGGTTCGATTATGTCTTGGAGATCAGAAATTTCATTTTTTAGCCCTAGACATTTAGAACAAGAAATAACAGAGAAAGGGTTAGAATCTACCTCAGATGATGAACTTTGTCCTTCTCCAATTGCCATGAGAGCGACAGTAGTGGTAGACTCCTTTTCATCAGCTACAGAAGCTTCCTCTTCTTCAGATTCAGAAGATTCCTCTTCTTCAGCTTCCTTCCTCTCGTCCTCCATCAGCTCCATGATTTCTGCCATGAGACCAACCTGTGCTTGAGCAATGATGGCGTCTTCTAGATGCACACCCCAATCAAAATTTTCATCGTTCTGTGCGACCAGTGCATTGGACTGATTACTTTGGGTATGATTGTGGTGGCTTTGGTTGTTTTAGCCATGGCTGTTTCCCTGGCTAGGTCTGGTAAAACCAGAGGCCGGTGCTCTATCCTTTTGACAATCACGAGCAAAGTGTCCATAGTTTTGACACTTGTAGCACTTGGCCTTGGATTTGTCAAATCCAACCTTGGCATTAGAATGCCCGCCAATATACTTTCTTCCTGTTCTGTTCAGGAAACGCTTGGCCCTCCTCAATAACATGGCCATATTCCACTGAATATCCATGTCTTCAATATCATCAGGATCCACTTGATTGACGTCCTCTTCAATAGTCTCAGGATCCGTTAGCTTTGCACCAATGAAATTCTCATATGCCAGCATGCAAGATGAGAATAGTGCTACAAGATCTTCAGCTATCTTGGCAATAGCTGACTGGTTGGCTGAGCACGTATTCTGAGGAGTCTTTGAGTTTTGTTGATTTTGTTGATGAGATCCAAACCCTGATCCTGATGCATAACATGCATGACCACCACAACCATTAGAGTGGTCTTCTTCAATGGATTTCCCAGTAAAGAGTGCAATCCCAGAGCCGGAAGACATTGAAGTGGAAGTCGTCCCGTGATACATGGAAGGGTCCTGTATCTGAGGTCTTCCAGAATTCTCCCTTTTTATAAGATTCATGTTATGAGCCTGAATCTTACCGACTGCCTCATCTACTGTCATCTCGTAGAACTTTGAACTTTCCCTCATCAGGGTTGTATACATCTCATATCTCAGTGGCAGAGCATCCAAAAACTTTTCCACCATTTCCTCTTCTGGATATTTAAGCTCAAACGATTTCAACTTCGTTTGTAGGTGATAGAATCTAGAGATAAGATCATCTAAAGATTCATTTTCTATAAATCTGAAGCACTCGTATTGCTTCCGGAGCAGATCCCTCTTGCTTTTCTTGATGTCACTATTTCCTTCGAATCTTTTCTGTAAAGCTTTCCAAAGATCCTTAGAAGATTCATATCCTCGGAAACTGTGGAACAAATCCCGAGTTAATGACATAGTGATTGAACCCAATGCCTTCTTCTCTCGATCATAAATTTTCTTTTCTTCTGCATCCAGCTTAGAGATAGGCTTAGGTACGTTTTCATCAAGATACAAGTGGGTGGGATGCTTATATCCCTCAAGAATAGGTATCCATAACGATGAATCGGTGTATGAAATATAGTTCTCAAAACGGGCTTTCCAATTGGAATAATCGTTTACATTGAGCAACTTGGGAGGTTTCTGTGGAGTACCAATTTCATTATCATAATTTAACATACTACTAAGGTTCTGAAGGTTTGACATGGTGAACACTTTGTCAAAAATCAGAAAAGTCAGTAGCTATTGCGCACTTAGTATTGGCCTTGCGCACTTATGAATGGTCTTGCGTATTTAATATTTGCCCTTGCGTACTTGTAAGTACGCAGGAGTAAATTGTTAAGTACGCAGGATAAGTCTTAAGTTCGCAGTTCAGTCTTGCGCACTTGTAAGTACGCAGGAGATAACTCCTGCGTATTTAGCAAGTTCGCAGAAAACTGTACTTTTTGCCAAAAATGGTAAGTACGCAGGACACCTTTTCAGCAACTCTCACCAAACTTTTCCGGTGACCTGAAACTCGCCGGAGTTGGTAAAAAATGGTCTGATGATCAATGCAATTGAGCCAAAGGGTCAGAAACAAGTTTCTTACCAACCTATGATGCTCAAAACATACAAATACACAACAAAATTCAGTTTTTGAGAGATTTTTGCTTCTAAAAAAGTGCTCAAGAGCTACCCCTTTTTTATCACAAAAATCAACAAAATAACCTCTCTTTGCTTGTAAAACTCAGTAAAAACGTCTAAAAACTCACTTACAACACTCGAATTCAAGAGCAATGCTCTGATACCACTTGTAGGTCCCTCGGGTGTGGTGGATCGTCACATGCAAGTGGTCTACTAGTCGGACCGGGTGCGGAATACCCGTGACTAGGAGATCTTGTGAGCCTCGTTCATGAGAAATGTACGGAGATCATCACGATCGGGAACCCAAATACGGTTCAAGTAATAAAGTAAGCCATTGGGTTTTGATTCAAGCTGAAGTTCAACACCACACGGCATTTCCTCGTACATGTTACCCTCGGTGACTGAGACGTGTTGAGCTTCTAAAATGCGATTTTGAATGTCGATTTGAATTCGAACACATTGAAGCATGACATGGTACTTTCGACTCAAAGCGTCGGCTACAACATTCGCTTTGTCGGGATGGTAACGAATCTCGCAGTCATAGTCGTTAAGGAGTTCAACCCAACGTCGTTGCCTCATATTGAGTTCTTTTTGCTTGAAAATGTGTTGAAGACTTTTGTGGTCGGTGAACACCACACATTTTGTGCCATAGAGGTAATGTCTCTGTAGGTCCCTCGGGTGTGGTGGATCGTCACATGCAAGTGGTCTACTAGTCGGACCGGGTGCGGAATACCCGTGACTAGGTGGAGAGTCTAACTGAACAAAGTAAACCAAACACAAGAGTCACAATAATCGTTCTTTGTATTATAAACACTCGACGGTTACAGAGAGAATACAAGCTGCGTACTTAGCAAAACTGAGTTCGTCTGAACAAATGGTTCTGCGTACTTATCCTCTGTCAACCTATCCTATTTATACTGACCTGATGCCTGCGCACTTAGTAAGTGCGCAGGACCAATTACTCCTGCGTACTTAACAAGTACGCATAGGTCTTCCTGCGTACTTGCTAAGTACGCAGGAGCTTTCTCCTGCGCACATACAAGTGCGCACAACACTTGGAAGAAATCAACAACACATTATGTAAAAGTAAATACAACTCGATAAACTATTACATAATGACTCTTACATACAAAGACAAAATACAGACATTAGACATACAAACCTAGACTCTATCCAGAGTGTTGTCACAGGAAAGTGCATCAACAGTCTCCAAATCTTTAATGCGAATACGACCGCACCCAACTCGAGGTCGTGCGTCGTATAATTCTTCTCATGAATCTTGAGTTGTCTTGATGCATAGGCGATTACTTTGCTTCGTTGCATGAGGACACAACCGAGACCTTGGTTGGAAGCATCACAGTAGACAACTAGATCATCATTCCCATCAGGGAGAGTCAAGATAGGAGCATTGCACAACTTTTGCTTGAGAGTTTTGAACGCTTCTTCTTGTTTTGGTCCACATTCATAAGTTTTACCCTTGTGGGTCAAAGCGATAAGAGGGACAACAATCTTAGAGAAATTTGAGATGAAGCGACGATAATATCCCGCAAGACCAAGAAATGAAGGAACTTCGGTGGGGGTCTTCGGGGCATTCCAATTCTTAACCGTTTCGATCTTAGCAGGGTCAACATGAATACCATTGTCGTTGACTATGTGACCAAGAAATTAAACTTCCTTTAGCCAAAATTCACATTTGGAGAATTTGGCATATAATTGTTCTTTTTTCAAGAGATCCAAAACCAGTCTAAGGTGTTGCTCATGGTCGGCTTTAGTCTTGGAGTATATTAAGATATCGTCAATGAAGACGATCACGAATTTGTCGATGTATGGTTTGCACACACGATTTATGAGGCCCATGAAGACCGCGGGTGCATTGGTTAGTCCAAAAGGCATGACCATGAACTCGTAGTGACCATACCTTGTTCGGAAGGCAGTCTTTGGAATATCTTCCTCTTGTACACGAAGTTGATGATAACCAGATCGAAGATCAATCTTTGAGAAGTAGGTCGAACATTGAAGTTGATCAAAGAGGTCATCAATTCTAGGAAAAGGGTAACGGTTCTTGATGGTAAGCTTATTGAGTTCGCGGTAGTCAATACACATACGGAATGATCCATCTTTCTTTTTGACGAACAAGACAGGTGCACCCCACGGTGAATGACTTGGACGAATGAATCCCTTGTCGGAGAGCTCTTGGAGTTGACTTGCAAGTTCTTACATTTCAGAGGGTGCAAGACGGTACGGAGCTCTAGCCATGGGGTTAGCTCCGGGCACAAGATCAATATGAAATTCTACTTGTCGAACGGGTGGAAGACCGGATAGATCTTCGGGAAATACTTCAGGAAAATCCCGAATGATGGGAATGTCTTGTATACTCTTCTCTTTGACATCCTTTTGAACAATATGAGCTAAGAAGGCTACGTACTTCTTTCATAAATACTTTTGAGCGGTAGTGCATAACATTAATTTAAGTCCTTTGTAAGGCTTTTCACCAAAGACTCTTAATGTTTCTCCCGACGGTAGAGGTATTCGAATGCATTTCTCGAAACAGATGACTTCGGCATGATGTTTTGATAGCCAATCCATGCCTATGATGATATCAAAACTTCCTAATGGCATTGGTACAAGATTGATTGGGAATGTATGTTCGTTAAGTTCTAGAGTGCAGTCATAGATAATAGACCCAATTGTAAGTGAATCACCATTTGATATTTCGACAGTGAAGGTTTTCTCTAATTGGGATCGTGTTTTTGCAAGTAAGGGTTCAAAGTTAAGTGACACAAAACTTTTATCGGCACCGGTATCAAATAAAATGGAGGCATATTGACTATTGACAAGGAACGTACCGTTGACCACATCATTGTTGACTTGAGCCTCATTGGCGTTTATGTTGAAAGCACGCCCATGAGCTCCGCCTTGTCTAGCATTGACTAACCTTGGGCATTGATCACGGAAGTGATTTGGGTCACCACATTCAAAACATGCCCGCCCATTTGCTATAGCAGGAACACCTTGATTAGCCACTTGTTGATTGGTTCGGTTTGGTGGGTTGACTTGGCCTGCAAGAGCTTTGGCCCTACACACAATGACCGTATGGCCATATTTCCCACAATAAGTGCAAAGGCGACATGGGATATTTTGAGGATGATGATAGTTGCACGTGGCACAGAGTGGGTAGATCCCAACATATGGCTTTTTGGCTGGTGCTTGAACCGTAGGAGCAACTTGGTTAACAGACATAGCAGGAGTGACCATAGCTTAGTTTCTAGCCTTTCTTTTCTTATTAGGTCGGGAGGGTTCAATTATGGCTTCTTTGTTGTGGGTGGAAGAAGTTGCAGTGTCAGAGACTTTCCTTGTGCACTTTTTAGTAAGAGTCCCCGCTTCCACATGGTTATCAGTTACGGTAGCGGATAAACGGATAGCATCTTCAAGTGTTGCAGGATTTCTCCCTAGGACAGTATCTTTAATTTACCTAGGTAATCCACCAATATATTTTTCAATGCAGCGGGATAAAGGTGTGACCATGTGGGGCACGAGGAGAGTCAACTCATGGAACCGAGTTGTATATACCAAGCTTTCACCAATATCTTGGGCAAGATCCCAAAATTCGGCTTCGAGTTTCCTTACCTTATTTCGAGGACAGAATTCCTCAGTCATTAGCCTTTTAACCTCATCCCAAGGTAAGGCCATTGCTACATCCACACCCCTATTCCTCTTTTCCCCATTCCACCACGTGAGTGCCCGTTTTTGTAAGACACTTGTGGTATGACGAACCCGAAGGTTATCGGGGCAGTCACTGCTGAGAAAGGTATTCTCAATACTTTCAAACCATTGAAGAAGTCCCGTTGCTCCTTCAGTACCATAAAACTTGAGGGGATTACATGAGTTGAAATATTTGAAGGTGCATTGAGATGGGTTGGCACCACCATTTCCACCATTACCACCATTTGCCCCATGGTTACCATTGGTAGCACCATTAGCTTGAGTGAGTTGAGTTACGAGTTGTGCAAGGATGGTAGCAATGTCGGTGTTGGTGTTGGCCACGGGAGCACGATGGGGAGGCATTCTACAGAATTGCACAACATAAGAAAAGATGTAAGAACTTATGAACATTATTTGGAAAAAGGATAAGATAGCAAATAAAATAGTTAATCATACTTTGGATTGTACTCAAATGGTGATATAACCACTTGAATACTATGACACATTAAGGTTAATTAAACTCATATAATTTTCAAAGAGACAAGCTTTAGCCTATAAGTAAACACTCATCCCGGGAATTCCCAGGAAAGCATACAGGTCTCTCGGTTGATTGGGATTTATGCAAAATGCTTTCCTAGACAGAAAACCCATAATACAGGTGTCACCCTTCCAGATTGCACGTGTCCTCAAATAATTAACAAAGTTTAAAAACCTTAACGAGAGTATAAAAAGATTTTTATAGTTTTAGATCCATGAAGTTTCCACATGCTAAGAAGATGTTGATAGAGAAGTAGATAAGAATATTATGAGGTTTTTGGGTATAGGTAGGATGTTGTTTATTTAATTTATTATTTAAATATAGTCTAATAATTCATGAACTCTAACAAATAAAGCACAATAATGAGATAAATATTAATATAATAACCATGTAACACATAGCATGTAGCACATATCACATAATCATGAAGCATGGCATAAGTGGGTGTCCTAAAGTTATAGTCTAGGTCAAGGGTTTGTAATAACCTAGTTCCCTATAACCAAGGCTCTGATACCAATCTGTCACACCCCGACCGATGGCGGAATCATCGGGGCGGGACATGTAGACTGTTCATGAGCACAAAGTTGACTAAATTGAAATATATTAATCGTCAAATTTCATTGCAAATATTCAAACAAAACCAATTCCAAGAAAGAAACATAATTGCAATACATAAACTTCTTTATTTAAATTAGCTAAGTCCAAAGCCTATGTGTAGCACATCTTGATCAAACTCACACATTAGTACCTGAAACATGAATAAAATAAGGTCAACTAAAAAGTTGGTGAGCATACACAGGTTTGTATATAGATAGCATATAGTTTGTAAATAAACAAATCCTTACATGTCATGATAAAATAAGGCATTTACGTGGAGCATCTGTTGTGTAACCAAGTACAATCAAACCTTTCTAACTAGCATGCAAAAATTGTGTTGTCGGTAACAATCACCCTACCAGGGTGGGTTTGTCAGACTCAATAGATCTATCATTGTTTACCGTTGGCTTGAATAGTTAATGATTACACATAATCGCATACAAAAGTTAGCACAACTAGCACTCGGGCATAAAGCTCAAATTGCACACATGAATGTAAAGGGGATTTGTATTTGTGTAGTTTGTGTAAATGTAAACAATAGTATTGTATAATGTTCATGTTCCACCCCAAAAAGTGTAAAAGAGTAAAAGGGGCTATGTAATACTCACTTGGTTTGAAGACGTAGCTAACACGAGATACTAAATAGTAACGAGGTCCTCGTAATGCACAACGTTAACCTAGAGTGTAATATGTATTGAATCAATAGTGTGCACAATAGTCTATGTCTAAGTCTAACATTGAATTGGATGTGTGTATAAGGAATTTAAGTTGTAGGTGTTAGTGGTTTATACTTGAATGGTGTTGTATAAAATTTAGGTTTGAGTTTGGAATAACTAAGTAAATAAATTACATAATTATTATTTATTTACTTGGTTATAAAAATAATGTAGGTGTTAGGGGTAATTAAGTATAACCTAAATAAATAATTTTTGTTTAAATGTAAATTGAATAAATAATTGTTACCTTATTTATTTATTTATAAAATATGTAACTTATTCATTTAGTTATAAAATGTATTGATTGTTTTATATTAAATATAAACTTTTCTTACTTTATTTTCATAAAGATATGTAATTAAGTAGTGTAATAATATTTAAATGTAGGGTTTAACAATAAATATAAATTAAATTTTGTAAGTTATAAATAAACAATTTCTATTTATTTATTTTATTAAATAAATTATTTTTAATTAAAAATTAGTTTGAAATACTTTATTGTTTTTAAATTATGGAATTAATTATTCTGTCAAAACTTTTCTTACACACACGACCGTGCCTAGGATAGGGCAAGATCGTGCTAGAACCACGGGCGCGACCGTGCTAGTCAGGGACGCGACCGTGTTGACCAAACATAATGCATAATTAGGCTGTTCACTAGGCACGACCGTGTCTTGGGTCAGGCATGACCGTGTCTAGGGTTTTGAGGCACGACCAAGTCTAGCCAAGGGCATGACTGAGTCTGAGTGTGGGAGGCACGACCGCGCTGGTATTGAGGCACGACCAAGTCTAGCCAAGGGCGCGACCGTGTCTGTTCCAAAACAGGAACGAATTGGTCGATTCTTATGATAATAGTGTTAGGTGTAACATCCATGTTTTTCCTGGTATTTCATATTGTGCAATTAGTGACAATTTCAATCTAATGTTCACATTCAAAACGTTGTGTCACATCATTTGCTATTTTCATGTGCAATTAAGGAGTATTATCATAATGTTAAAAGTACATACACACATTTTACATTGCTACAATAACAACTGAAACAAACCTACGCTATCTCACAAACTACAAGGACTAGTCTTGAAAATTATCAAAATATCACTTGGCACGGTCACGCCATGACCTAGCACGGTCGCGCCCCGTAAACACGGTCGCGCCGAGAACTGACACGGTCGCGCCTGAAACCCAGTTGAAACGTAAACACTGCCTTAATCACAAAGTCTGTTCGAGTCCGCGATTGTAACGTCTTTTGTGCCGATTCCAGACTAATTCATCAATGACCAAACTCCTGAATAACCACAATTGCAATTAGAAACCCAAAACCGTCACTTAGTCATTCCTTTCTCTCAATATCGTCCAAATCGCGTGACACTCTCAAAATCAAACCCCTACGCATGATCTTCGAGCTTTTGTGATCACATTCCTCACATCAATCGTGCCGGAATCCTAGCAGAAGACCCCAAGGATCAACCCACCGAAGTCGGAACTCCGTTTGGTCGAACCCCACCAATTCGATATCGTTTAAGGTAAGTAAACACATCCTCAGACTCATTTCAATCCCGTGAATGAAAGCCCTAACCTATTCAGGGCTTATACAATCGAATTGAACACGAATAAAATCTAGGGTTCATTATATTTTAGTTTAATCGAACTACACCCTAGACACGATCTTCACTCAATTAAAATACATAGATAGATTCTAAAACAATCAACAATCGAAAGCCCCATGAATTCACCCGCTATTAATACAGGATTTAGACAAATTAGCTTCTGGAACATTCAGACACGGTCGTGCTAATCAATTAGCACGGTCGTGCCTCTTGTCCAGGCATAGTCGCGCCCCATGCCTATGCACGGTCGCGCCCCATGCCTAAGCACGGTCGCGCCCCGTGCCTAAGCGCGGTTGTGCCATACATTTGACACGGTTGTGCTACCTTGGGTCAGAACCTATTTCTTCTGCTATTTTAATATAAACTCAGTTTCTTTTATAAAAATTATTTTATAAAACTCCAAAGACATAATTGTTTTCATAAACTAAATTATCAACTTGGAAATATTAAACAAATTAATTAAGTCGTTTCTAATGGATTAAAAAGTAATAAATTTAAAATAAAAGTTTTACATATAATTGTTTTATTCAAACCTACACAAACTATTTATATTCTAATATATATTTAAAATGCCTCTTGACACATTTTCATGAACAACTAAATAAAAAGAATTAAATTATTATTTTAGTTAATTATTCAAATTAAACCTTATGTCTTTCATTATTTAATTGAACTTACATTTCATTCAAATACCAACGCAAATGAATACACCAACCCTTCGTACAAATCCATTCCTATTGAAAACCTTAGAATGTCCTTAGACATTGTACATATTATTAATCCAAATTTATACTATTTCACTCTAGGTCAAACTTAGTGAGTTGCAAATCACTAGAATTACCCAACGCTCTTGTTAGCTACTACATTTTGATACAAGTGAGTATTTCATAGCCCCTTTTACTCTTTTACACTTTTGGGGTGAAACATGAACTCTATCAAATTACATGTTTACATTTACACAAACAACACAAGTATAAATCCTATTTACATTCATGTGTGCAATTTGAGCTTTATGCTCGAGTGCTATGTGTGCTAAATTTTGTGAACACTTATGTGCAATCATTAACTATTCAAGCAGAATGTTTTCAATGATAGATCTATTGAGTCTGACAAACCCACCCAGATTGGGGTGATTGATACCGACAACACAATTTTGCATGCTAGTTACAAAGGTTTGATTGTACTTGGTTACACAATAGCTGCTCCCCATAAATGCCTTATTTATCATGTTATGTAAGGATTTGTTTTACAACTATATGCTATCTATATACAAACCTGTGTTATACTCACTAACTTTTTAGTTGACTTTATTTTATTCATGTTTCAGGTCCTAATATGTGAGATTGATCAAGATGTGCTACACATAGGCTTGGACTTAGTTAAAATAAATAAAGAACTTATGTATTTCAATTATGTTTCTTTTCTTGGAATTGCTTTTGATTGAATGTTTGTAATGGAATTTGACAATTAATATATTTCAATTTAGTCAACCTTGTGCTTATGAACAGTCTACATGTCCCGCCCCGATGATTCCGCCATCGGTCGGGGTGTGACAGATTGGTATCAGAGCCTTGGTTATAGAGAATTAGGTTATTAGACACCTTGACCTAGACTATAACTTTAGGACACCTACTTATGCTATGTTTCATGATTTCATGTTATATGCTACATGCTATATGTTATATGTTATGTGTTACATGCTATGTGCTACATGCTTACTATGATTAGTTATTATTTTATTTGATAACTTAATTGTTAAAAATCCATGACTTATTAATATATACTTAAATGATAAATTAAATAAACAATATCCTTTCCTATATCCTAAAACCTCATAATATTCTTATCTCCTTCTCTATCTATATCTTTCTTAGCATGTGGAATCTTCATGAAGCTAAATCCATAAAAATTTTCTTTATTTCCTCGTTAAGGTTTTTAAACTTTGTTAATTATTTGAGGACACGTGCAATCTGGAAGAGTGACACCTGTATTTTGGGTTTTCTGTCTAGGAAAGCATTTCGCATAAATCTCAATCAACCGAGGGACCCGTATGCTTTCCTGGGAATTCCCAAGATGAGTGTTTACTTATAGGCTAAAGCATGTCTCCTTGAAAATTATACAAGTTTAATTAACCTTAATGTGTCATAGTATTCGAGTGATCATATCACTATTGGAGTACAATCCAAACTATGATTATCTGTTTATTTTGTTATCTTATTCTATTAAATCCAAACAATTCTCATAAGTTCTTACATCTTTTCTTGTCTTGTGAAAATCTGTAGAATGCCTCCTCGTCGTGCTCCCGTGGCTAGCACCAATACCAACATTGCTGCTATTCTTGCACAACTAGTGACACAACTCACTCTGTAAGGCCCCTTTCCCGGGTAACCTCACTCGTTGGATTTACTCATAAACATAGTCATAAATACTGAACTTAGATTAAAAACATTCATCATTCAATTACATAACATAACATAACTTGACAGCGGAAGTCTTATCACATATATTAAAGTGGGATGTCAGTCTTGTGTCGGGTAACCTTCACGCCATCACACGACCTTTTCTTCCTTTACCTGAAATGTATACTAAAAGTCAGCTAACGCTGGTGAGTTCTAGTTTAAAACTATTAAGTATGACCATTCTTTTCTTTATAAGTATACATAATTATATACATACATTTCTACAAATACGTATTCATAGCTTTTACTTTTCTTTCTTCATTCTTATGTGATTACATAGATATGTATTCACCTTTTCTTTTCCTTAACATTCATTGGTCATACACATAAGGGTGATCAACCCATCTTACGGTACGTATATCACAAAGACATACGCCCTCGAACTACCGTCGTAGCCCTTTTACTCGTCCGGTCCTAGAAACCGTCCGCCTTAACTTTGGTCCGGCCAACCTTCGGCCGTCCTTCTTTACCGTCCTACCGTCGTAGTCCGTCATATTCGCCCGTCTGCCCTAAGGCATCCGTTTCCCACTTGAACTAACTATACAGCCGAATATTGATTTAGCGTCTTACTCCACCGTAGTGGCCTTTATTTAGTCTACCCTTCTAGACTTTCTTTCCTAGCTGCATAGTAGTCAAGTGGTCGTCCGGCTACCGTAGTAGTCGTTAGCTTCGTTTCCGTTCATAACGTATACATACATTCTTAACATGCAATATATGTTTATAAAGCAAGATTTCATTATTTACGTTATACTATTCTTTCATTCATTCCTTGTAAACATACGTGTCGTTCTTTGTTCGTCGTTCATAATTCATTTTCATATGTATCTACACATATACCTTACTATATCACGTATGATCACATTGACCTTCATATTATTTATTCATTTAGTGTATACACTTCAGCCCCAAAACATTTATAAATCATTGCACATAACATAGAAAGGGGGGGCACATAGAACTCACCTGATAGGCGGGTCCCTGAAGTATAATAGCTGGTTTCGAAACGTCACTAAAGTCACCCACAATCTGTATAATAAAGTCATACATATAAGGTAGGGCTCCTAAATGACACTAGACATTACTGTTCTTGAACTTAGTAGTTTCGGGAGGTGGGTCGCATCGAAACTATGGTAGTTTCGAGCTATGGTCTTACACTCGAAACTAGGTAGTTTCGAGTCATAATCCTTCTATCGAAACTAGGTAGTTTCGAGTCCTGAGTTCCTATCGAAACTATGGTAGTTTCGAGTCATTGGCTGCTATCGAAACTAGATAGTTTCGAGTCAAACATGACTATCGAAACTAGAGTAGTTTCGATGGGTCTGCATGTATCGAAACTATAGTTTCGAGTCATGGGTCTGCATCTTCCCTGACCAGAACCTTGCTCCAGCCAACTTATTTCCAATCGATTAAACCTTGAACATTTTACGTTAAACACCTTCCTTTATCGTTCTTGAGTTCAAATACGTGATTTGTTTCAAGTTTCATATGCAAAAATCGTATCTTTATTTGATTTAAACCCGAGACATGCAAAGACTCAGAATCAGAGGCGATGCTTACCTCAACAGGCCCGATTTCTGTTGCTATGCGTTGAAATGGTGGAGACGGATGATTCCCGAGCCCTTGAGTCTTCTCCTTGCGGTTTTCTTCACAAGCCGATCGCTCTCTCTCTCTCTCTAGTATTCTTGCGTAGGAAGATGAAATGAGAGGGGTTTGGGGTTGAAGCTGCTGTTTTGTAATGGGGTTCCCCCTTTTCTTTTCGGCCCATGGGCCGAAATTTTGGCCAAGCCCACTTTATTTCCCTTTTCTATTTGTCTTGTCATTATTTGGGATGTTACAAGTCTACCCTCCTTAATGAGGTTTCGTCCTCGAAACCTGTTACACGTTAAACAACTGGGGATACAGTTCCTTCATCTCGTCTTCTTTCTCCCAAGTAGCTTCGGACCCCTTCCTGTGTTTCCATTGTATTTTGACTAAAGGGATCGACTTATTGCGTAATCGTTTCTCGGCTCTGTCAAGAATAGCTATTGGTTCTTCTACATAGTTCAAGCTGTTATCCACTTCAAGACTTGCAAAGTCTTTCTGTCCAATTTCCCCCCAACAAACCGGGGTTCTGCATCTCCTCCCATACAACATCTCAAACGGCGGCATGCCAATAGTTGAGTGATAGCTATTGTTATATGAAAATTCTGCCAATGTTAGATGGCTGTCCCAGCTCCCACCAAAGTCAATGATACAGGCCCGGAGCATGTCCTCCAAGGTCTGAATGGTTCTTTCAGATTGACCATCGGTCTGAGGGTGGTAAGCTGTGCTGATGTTTAGCCTAGTGCCCATCGCTTCATTTAATTTCTTCCAAAACCTTGATGTGAATCTAGTATCCCTGTCGGACACAATTGACAGCGGCATACCATGTCTGCTCACAATTTCCTTGATAAAAATTTTTGCTAGTCTTTCTGATGAAGAAGTCTCACGTATTGGCAAGAAGTGAGCACTTTTCGTCAAGCGGTCGACGATCACCCATATGGTATCATTGCCTTTAGCTGTTCGCGGTAGCTTGGTAATGAAGTCCATCGTGATCTCCTCCCACTTCCATTCCGGTATTGGTAATGGTTGCATTTTACCGCATGGTTTCTGGTGTTCGGCCTTAACTAGTGAACAAGTCAGGCACTTGCTCACATATTCAGTCACATCGTTCTTCATTCCAGGCCACCAGTAGTCTTTCCTCAAGTCTTGGTACATTTTGTTTGTCCCGGGGTGAATAGAGTAGCGAGACTTATGGGCCTCGTCAAGGATTTTGGCCCTAAGTTCACCAATCTTAGGTATCCACATCTGGCCAAAACGAGTTCGTACACCGTACGTATTGGTTTCCAGGTTACCCTGTTGTCCAACTATTCTTTCGCGTTTCACATTTCTCTCTAACAGTGCTTCACCTTGTGCCTTTACTATTTCATTCATTAAATCTGGTGTTATAATCAACTGACACGCCTTGATTCTAATAGGTGTCGACTCTTCCTTCCTGCTTAAGGCGTCAGCCACTACATTTGCCTTGCCTGGGTGGTATAATATTTCGCAATCGTAGTCTTTTAGTAGTTCCAACCACCTTCTTTGTCTCATGTTTAATTCCTTCTGCTCGAAGAAGTACTTCAGGCTCTTGTGATCGGAGTAGATGGTGCATTTAACCCCGTACAAATAGTGTCTCCATATTTTTAACGCGAAAACCACTGCTGCCAACTCCAGATCGTGAGTCGGGTAGTTAACTTCATGAATCTTTAGCTGCCGCGAGGCATAAGCAATAACTTTTCCCCTTTGCATAAGTACACAACCCAATCCTTGACCCGAAGCGTCGGAGTAAACTACCAAGTCCTCGTTCCCCTCAGGAAAGGTCAAAATTGGAGCTTGGGTTAATCGTGTCTTCAATTCTTCAAATGCGTTATTTTGGGATGGGCCCCATTCATACTTTACTTCCTTACGTGTCAGCTTCGTCAGTGGCGAGGCTATTCTCGAGAAATCCTGAATGAATCTCCGATAGTAGCCTGCCAATCCCAGAAAACTTCGTATTTCCGTTGGCGTTTTCGGGATGTTCCATTCTTTTACCGTTTCGATCTTTACAGGATCCACCATAATGCCGCCTGGGTTTATGACATGACCTAGGAATTGGACTTCTCTAAGCCAGAACGCGCATTTGGAGAATTTTGCATACAACTTCTCCTGCTTCAGAACTTCTAATACCTCTCTTAGGTGACAGCGGTGATCACCTTCGTTCTTTGAGTAGATGAGAATGTCGTCAATGAAAACTATAACTGATCGATCCAACATTGGTCGGCATACTCTATTCATTAGATCCATAAACGTTGCTGGTGCGTTGGTTAGTCCAAAGGACATCACGAGAAATTCATAATGTCCATAACGCGTACGGAACGCAGTTTTCGGTACATCTTCCTCCCTCACTTTCAATTGATGATACCCCGACCTAAGATCGATCTTAGAGAACCAACTCGCGCCTTGTAATTGATCAAAGAGATCATCTATTCTAGGTAGTGGGTATTTGTTCTTTACTGTTCGTTTGTTCAATTCTCGGTAGTCAATGCACATGCGCATGCTGCCGTCCTTCTTCTTTACAAATAATACCGGAGCGCCCCATGGTGAGATGCTCGGTCTTATAAAGCCTTTCTCTGTTAGCTCTTCCAATTGTGACATCAATTCTTTCATTTCTGACGGAGCCAATCGGTAGGGTGGTTTGGCAACGGGTTCAGCTCCTGGCAGTAAGTCAATCTGAAATTCTATTTCCCGATCGGGTGGCAAGCCAGATAGGTCCTCTGGGAACACTTCTGGAAAATTGCACACCACGGGTACATTTTTTTGCTCTTTCGTTTTCATTCTATCGTCAATAACATACGCCAGATAAGCTTCGCAGCCGCGCCTCATGTAACTTTCGGCCTTGATCATCGAGATAACGTTCGGTATTGTGCTATTCCAGTCACCATAAACCGTAATCGGACTGCCGTCAGTGGCCTTGAGATGTATCATCTTTCGTTTACATATGATTTGAGCTTCGTTGGCAGCTAACCAATCCATGCCCAATACTACATCGAATCCTCCTAAGGTTAGAAGGTACAATTTAGATGGAAACTTATGGCCCTCTATTTCTACCATGCAATCGTCAGTCACTTGGATGACTACTGAGTTTTTACCAATAGCAGTTTGTACGCTAAAGGCCCTTATAAGGCTAGTGATTGTGCAGTCTAATTTGCGGCTAAATGCAGTGGATATAAAACTTTTACTAGCACCAGAATCAAACAGAATAGCAGCATGTTCATCATTTACTAGGAACGTACCCGACACGACGTCAGGGTTTCCTCTTGCTTCTTCCTCGGTTAAAGCATAGGCCCGAGTCCTAGCCTTTGGCTGTTCCTTTTCCTTTTCTTTTCCCGAACCAGATTGGCCGGCCTTCCTGCAGTTCTTTGTCAGATGTCCAAACAATCCACATACTTGACACTTGACGTCTCTTACACATTCTCGAGAGAAGTGCCCCGGCTTCCCGCACTTATAGCATGTGGTGACTTTGTTCTTTGAATATTTCTCCACCAACCTAGTGCTTCATTCGTGAAAGAATGAGCAACATATTTAACAGCTTGGTCTGGTCGACACTCGCTGATGTTGATGACTGCGTTCATCCTCTCGATCCATTCGAACGTGGCCACCGAATCCTTGGTTCCATCAAACTTAGGTGGGTCTCCGTCCTTGAATCCTTTGTAAGTACACCCACGATTGCTTGATGCCACTTTTACTTCATCCCCGTCACTATCATAAATTTTCTCTTCATTGTTCCCTTCATCCTCCTCTTTACTTTTCTTTATTGCCTCAGATAGTAGATCAGGCAATACCTTCTTCAGTGTGAGCACAACTTCACGGGCAATAGCATCCCTGACTTCGGGTTCCAACTGTATCGGCCCTGGATTGTCGTCTCCAGTTGGGGTCACTTCTGTTTCGTGTACACTCTCGGTGTGTTCCGCGTGCACACTCTCTTCTTCTTCTAGTCTTTGATTCAACGGAGGTCTACCTCGTCGGCCAGTGCGACCGCCTCGGCGTCCAGTTCTTCCTCCGCCAGCCATAATTTCTTAATTTCCTGATAGTCATAAAGGGAATACATCAATGTCATTACTTCAGATCATAGTTTGGAACAGTACGAGCAAGGTAAATTTTTAATTACAGTGACCGGTTTGTGATTACTAATTTACATTGCTTTTCGGGTTCAAAACTCTTCAAATCGGTTGTGACATTGACATCTATTTGTTCTAAGTTAAGGTATCTATCCTTATTTAGAGCATTAGCTTTAGTACTTACTTACCGTGCTGCGTTGGCGTTGGTTACCCATACTGACATCCGTGCGTTGGTCCCATAATCAGTTTGAGTCCAGACATTTAGGGATGTCTGAATCTCTCAAACTATTGCTCTGATACCAACTTGTAAGGCCCCTTTCCCGGGTAACCTCACTCGTTGGATTTACTCATAAACATAGTCATAAATACTGAACTTAGATTAAAAACATTCATCATTCAATTACATAACATAACATAACTTGACAGCGGAAGTCTTATCACATATATTAAAGTGGGATGTCAGTCTTGTGTCGGGTAACCTTCACGCCATCACACGACCTTTTCTTCCTTTACCTGAAATGTATACTAAAAGTCAGCTAACGCTGGTGAGTTCTAGTTTAAAACTATTAAGTATGACCATTCTTTTCTTTATAAGTATACATAATTATATACATACATTTCTACAAATACGTATTCATAGCTTTTACTTTTCTTTCTTCATTCTTATGTGATTACATAGATATGTATTCACCTTTTCTTTTCCTTAACATTCATTGGTCATACACATAAGGGTGATCAACCCATCTTACGGTACGTATATCACAAAGACATACGCCCTCGAACTACCGTCGTAGCCCTTTTACTCGTCCGGTCCTAGAAACCGTCCGCCTTAACTTTGGTCCGGCCAACCTTCGGCCGTCCTTCTTTACCGTCCTACCGTCGTAGTCCGTCATATTCGCCCGTCTGCCCTAAGGCATCCGTTTCCCACTTGAACTAACTATACAGCCGAATATTGATTTAGCGTCTTACTCCACCGTAGTGGCCTTTATTTAGTCTACCCTTCTAGACTTTCTTTCCTAGCTGCATAGTAGTCAAGTGGTCGTCCGGCTACCGTAGTAGTCGTTAGCTTCGTTTCCGTTCATAACGTATATATACATTCTTAACATGCAATATATGTTTATAAAGCAAGATTTCATTATTTACGTTATACTATTCTTTCATTCATTCCTTGTAAACATACGTGTCATTCTTTGTTCGTCGTTCATAATTCATTTTCATATGTATCTACACATATACCTTACTATATCACGTATGATCACATTGACCTTCATATTATTTATTCATTTAGTGTATACACTTCAGCCCCAAAACATTTATAAATCATTGCACATAACATAGAAAGGGGGGGCACATAGAACTCACCTGATAGGCGGGTCCCTGAAGTATAATAGCTGGTTTCGAAACGTCACTAAAGTCACCCACAATCTGTATAATAAAGTCATACATATAAGGTAGGGCTACTAAATGACACTAGACATTACTGTTCTTGAACTTAGTAGTTTCGGGAGGTGGGTCGCATCGAAACTATGGTAGTTTCGAGCTATGGTCTTACACTCGAAACTAGGTAGTTTCGAGTCATAATCCTTCTATCGAAACTAGGTAGTTTCGAGTCCTGAGTTCCTATCGAAACTATGGTAGTTTCGAGTCATTGGCTGCTATCGAAACTAGATAGTTTCGAGTCAAACATGACTATCGAAACTAGAGTAGTTTCGATGGGTCTGCATGTATCGAAACTATAGTTTCGAGTCATGGGTCTGCATCTTCCCTGACCAGAACCTTGCTCCAGCCAACTTATTTCCAATCGATTAAACCTTGAACATTTTACGTTAAACACCTTCCTTTATCGTTCTTGAGTTCAAATACGTGATTTGTTTCAAGTTTCATATGCAAAAATCGTATCTTTATTTGATTTAAACCCGAGACATGCAAAGACTCAGAATCAGAGGCGATGCTTACCTCAACAGGCCCGATTTCTGTTGCTATGCGTTGAAATGGTGGAGACGGATGATTCCCGAGCCCTTGAGTCTTCTCCTTGCGGTTTTCTTCACAAGCCGATCGCTCTCTCTCTCTCTCTCTAGTATTCTTGCGCAGGAAGATGAAATGAGAGGGGTTTGGGGTTGAAGCTGCTGTTTTGTAATGGGGTTCCCCCTTTTCTTTTCGGCCCATGGGCCGAAATTTTGGCCAAGCCCACTTTATTTCCCTTTTCTATTTGTCTTGTCATTATTTGGGATGTTACACACTCAAGCTAATGGTGCCACCAATGCCAACAATGGTGGAAATGGTAGTAATAGTGGTAATGGTGGAAATGGTGGTAACAACCCATCTCAATACACTTTCAAACATTTCAACTCGTGTAATCCTCCCAAATTCTATGGTACCGAAGGAGCTACTGGACTCCTTCAATGGTTCGAAAGCATTGAGAATACTTTTCTCAATAGTGACTGCCCCGACAACCTTCGTGTTCGTCATGCCACTAGTGTCCTACAAAAACGGGCACTCACGTGGTGGAATGGGGAGAAAAGGAATAGAGGTGTGGATGTAGCAATGGTCTTACCTTGGGATGAGGTTAAAAGGCTAATGACCGAGGAATTCTGTCCTCGAAATGAAGTGAAGAAACTTGAAGCTGAGTTTTGGGATCTTGCCCAAGATAGTGGTGAAAACTTGGCGTACACAACTCGGTTCCATGAGTTGAGTCTTCTTGTGCCCCACATGGTCACTCTTTTGTCCCGCTGCATTGAAAAGTATATTGGGGGACTACCTAGGCAAATTCAAGATACTGTCCTAGGAAGGAATCCCGCAACACTTGAGGATGCTATCCGCTTATCTGCCACCTTAACTGATAACCATGTGAAAGCGGGGACTCTTACTAAAAAGGGCGCAAAGAAAGTCTCCGACACTGCAACTCCTTCCACCCACAACAATGAAGCCATAACTGAGCCCTCCCGGAACAATAAGAAGAGAAAGGCTAGAAATTTTGCTGTGGTCACTCCAGCTATACCGGTTAACCAAGCTGCACCTATGGTTCAAGCACCGGCCAAAAAGCCATATGTTGGAATCTACCCACTTTGTGCCACCTGCAACTACCATCATCCCCAAAGTATCCCATGTCGCCTTTTTACTCATTGTGGGAGATATGGCCATACGGTTAATGTTTTTAGGGCCAAAGCTTGTGTGGGTCAAGTCAACCCACCAAACCAAACCAACACCCAAGTGACTAGTCAAGGTACTCCCGCTATTGCAAATGGGCGTGCATGTTATGAGTGTGGCAACCCGAACCATTTCCGTGATCAATGCCCAAGATTTTCCAATGCTAGACAAGGTGGAGCTCGTGGGCATGATTTCAACATAAACGCCAACGAAGCTCAAGCCAACAATGATGTGGTCAATGGTACGTTCCTTGTAAATAGTCAATATGCCTCCATTTTATTTGATACCGGTGCCGATAAGAGTTTTGTGTCACTTAACTTTGAACCTTTACTTGCCAAGACACGATCTTAATTAGAGAAAACCTTCACTGTCGAAATAGCAAATGGTGATTCACTTACAATCGAGTCTATTATCTATGACTGCTCTCTAGAACTTAATGAACATACATTCCCAATCAATCTTGTACCAATGCCATTAGGAAGTTTTGATATCATCATATGTCACACCCCGACCGATGGCGGAATCATCGAGGCGGACAATAGAATGATTGTTCAAAAGCACATGGTAGCTAAGAGGTTTCATAATTCATTTCTTAAATTTAAAACAACAAGATCCAATTACAATACATTTCGAATAACCTAGTCTAGTTCAAAACATTGATTTATTTAACTAGGTCCATAGTTCCTAAGTGGAGAATTCTTCGGCAAGCAGTCACATATCCAAACCTGAAACATTATTTAAATCAAGTGTCAACTAAAAAGTTGGTGAATACATAGGTTTAGTAACTCTGGTAAATAGTAGTGTAAATCGTTTTGCAACTCATTGTTTATCTTGTTAAACATAATGTATATGATGTACCATTTATTTAATCATAATTCAAGCCAAGTTTGACACGCTTGAACAGAGCACAACAGCTAAGTCCGGTATGCTTGAATATAGTTACCCACTATATCCGGTATGTTTGAATATAACACGCGGTTATATCCGAGTATGCAGTAATAACCACCCTAACCGGGTGGGCTGGTCAGGCACAATAGATCTATCAATATTACAGTTGGTTGTCTTGTGTTTAAATGTATGTACATCCAAAGAATAAGCATATAGTCTCATGTATAACACGTATAAACAATGTAAGTAGCATGTATAATGTTTCACCCTAAAACGTATGAAAATGTAAAATAGGGGCTATGTAACTCACCTTGCAAGCAGGTATTTTTCCACGCGTGTAGGTGATAAGTATGTGGAAGCCTAAGCACGTTGATACCCTATGTAGACAAATGGGTATTATTGTATGCGTATAGGTGTGTATTTGTATTTAAATGTATATAGGCTTTAATATAATGTTCCTAAATATTTATTTGTATAAAGTATGGAAATAGAATGATAATAGTTTTTGTAAAACTTTAACTTATGAGTATATATATATATATTGTTTTAAACAAGTATGGTTATATTTAATGTATTTATATAAAAAAAATAACAAAATAAAAGAAAAGTCTTTATTTGACTAATTATGTTGATATTCAGAATTTAAACAAGTTTATTAAAAACAATTGCTAGATTTATAAAAATGAGACATTTTACATATTAAATGTGTTTTAAAAAGATTATAAAAATGTTACAAGATTTATAAAAATATAGACATTTTATATATAAAAATGTGTTTAAATAAGTTTATAAAAATATTATAAGATTTATAAAAATATATGGGATATTTTATATACATAAAAATGTATTTAAATAATATTACAAGATTTATAAAAATTGGAATAGTTTATAGATAAAAAGATTGTTTAATTGATTTCAAAATAAACGAACGATCAAACCGACTCGTTTTAGTCTTTATTGTATAAAAATAATATTAAAATAAGTTAAGATAATTAAATAAAAAAAAAAAATGAAAACAGAAGCAAAATGGGGTTGGGCCGGAGGCCGGAAGGTTCGAACCCGCGACCTCAGCCTCGGACACACACACGCATAACCAGCCGGGCTACTGCCCATCGCTGGTTATGTGTGTAACGGATAAATTAAATACACAAGGGCAAATCAGATCGCTGGACCTCGGTGACCGGCAAACCGTTCGGTAACTCTCGTGCGATTGCCGTGATTTCGAGTTGGATTGTTTACCAGGGATTAATAGAAGGTAGTGGAGTCGATTTGAGGCTCGAACCACGTTGCAATGGGTCTGGTCGGCACAGTTTTGAAACTCGAAAATGTCAAAAGTGGAATTCGATTTCTGTGTGGAATTAGCTTCCGAAATCCGGGTCACAGCTTCACTCAGGGACGACGAAAGGGATGGTATCCTCAATTTGGTGTGAGAGCAGGTGGAAGGATGGTAGCGAGCTCGTGCTGGGCCGACAATGGTAATTTATAGGCGAGCTTGATTTCTATGTTAGAACGTGCAATTGGGCATGTCCCGACGTTGGTCTGAACGAGACGAAACTAACCAGACAATCGACACGCGTGGAGGTTGCCTGTCGAGCGCGAATTCGAACGTGGGTTTTTCGGCCACCAACAGGATCCGTCGATCCCTATGTTTAATCGACAAATTTGTCGAGGGCTTTTGTTCGCGTGGGGACGACGAGGCCAGAGAAGCTTTTGTCGGCTGTTGAGGTGCAGGGAACAGCCCTGTCGGGAGTCGCCGGAAAAAGACTTTGGACCGCCGGACAATCGAAGGGGGTGACCGGATAATCGAATTGGAATTTGGCAGTTTTAATCCCTGGGGTTTGGTTTGACTTATTTTAACCCTTGAAATAAATATGGATGGGTCCTTGTACTTTAACTTGTCTAGGAATGGTCCCTCGACAGATTTCAGTTTTTATAACCTTCTAGTTTGATTAATTACAAAACAACCCTTGAACTTTTATTTAACTAAATTAATTTAATTTCTTTTAAATAAAATTAATTTAAATTTTTTTTATAAACTTATTTTTTTTATTTTTATTATTATAAATAATTTTTATAAAAGTTATTTATCTTATTTAAATAGATTCTTTTATTAAATATGCAACTTTTAAAATTTAGATTTTATATAAGTTTTTAAAACTTATAAAATTTTAATTAATTTATATCCGTGAAATAAAAATACCTAATCGTATAAAACTAAATAAAACTCTTACACTTTATTAAAATAGGAGATGATTACACGATAAATATAACACAAGTGCGTGAATGAAAATCCGAAACGTCACAGTCTCCCCATGTTAGAGGAATTTCGCCCCGAAATTCAACTAGTGGAGGCTATGAAAAGAGATGCGGATACTTGGTCTTCATTTGGTCTTCACGTTCCCAAGTGAACTCGGGTCCATGTTTAGACTCCCAACGGACCTTGACAATGGGGATGCGGCTACGCTTGAGTTTCTTAACTTCCCGGTCCATGATTTCCACGGGTTTCTCAACAAAGTGCATTTTCTCGTCAATACGCACTTCGTCAAGGGGGATGTGGAGGTTCTCGTCGGCTAGACACTTTTTCAAATTAGACACATGAAAAGTCGGATGAACGTTGCAGAGTTCTGAAGGAAGATCGAGTTTGTAGGCCACTATTCCTACCCTTTCGAGTATCTTGAATGGACCCACATATCGAGGTGCAAGTTTTCCTTTCTTTCCAAATCGGACTACGCCTTTCCAAGGTGATACCTTTAGAAGGACCATATCTCCAACTTGAAATTCCAAGGGTTTTCGTCGCTTGTCGGCATAGCTCTTTTGCCGACTTCTTGCTACCCGAATGTTGTCACGGATAAGAGAGACTTTATCGGTGGTTTTTTGGATAAGCTCGGGACCGGTGATTTGTGCTTCGCCAATTTCATTCCAACAAATTGGTGAACGACATTTTCGTCCATAAAGAGCTTCAAACGGTGCCATGTTAATACTTGTTTGATAGATGTTGTTGTAGGAGAATTCAATCAGTGGTAGGTGAGAATCCCAACTGCCACCAAAGTCAATGACAAAAGCTCTAAGCATATCCTCGAGAGTTTGGATTGTTCGCTCGGTTTGTCCATCAGTTTGAGGATGGTAGGCCGTACTTAAATCCAAACGAGTACCAAGTGTTGATTGTAATGATTGCCAAAATCGGGAAGTAAAACGCGAATCACGATCGGAGATGATGTTCAAAGGGATTCCGTGACGACTTACGATCTCATCAATGTAGATTCGAGCCAATTTCTCGACTCGATAGTCCTCATGAATAGGCAAGAAATGAGCAGACTTTGTAAGTCGGTCGATAATAACCCAGGTACTATCGTGCCCACTAGAAGTGCGTGGAAGTTTGGTGATGAAATCCATAGCAAGGTTCTCCCACTTCCACACGGGAATTTCAGGTTGTTCGAGGAGTCCGGAAGGCTTTTGGTGTTCGGCCTTCACTTTAGAACAAGTTAGGCATTTTGCCACAAAGAGGGCAATATCCTTTTTCATGCCGGGCCACCAATATTGCTGACGGAGACCCATGTACATCTTATCAACTCCGGGATGTACCGAATAACGAGTTTTGTGGGACTCGTTCATCAAAAATATACGAAGATCGTCGCGATCGGGAACCCAGATACGGTCCAAGTAATACAATAGACCGTTTGCCTTGGTTTCTAGAAAGAGTTCTACGCCACATGCCATTTCTTGATACATGTTTCCCTCGGTAACCGAGGTGTGTTGTGCTTTGAGAATACGGGCTTGGATATCATTATGGATATAAACACTATGAAGCATGATACGCTCCTTACGACTCAAGGCGTCGGCTACAACGTTTGCTTTGTCGGGGTGGTAGCGAATCTCGCAGTCGTAGTGGTTAAGAAGTTCAACCCATCGTCGTTGTCTCATATTAAGCTCTTTTTGATTGAAAATATGTTGGAGACTTTTGTGGTCGGTGAAAATCACGCATTTGGTGCCATATAGATAGTGTCTCCAAATTTTCAAGGCGAAAACGACAGCACCAAGCTCGAGGTCATGGGTCGTATAGTTCTTCTTATTGACTTTGAGTTGACGTGATGCGTATTCAATTACTTGACCTCGTTGCATAAGAACACAACCAAGACCTTGGTTGGATGCATCACAATAAACGACAAAGTCGTCATTACCACTAGGAAGAGTTAGAATAGGAGCATTGCAGAGCTTGTGCTTTAGAGTTTGGAAAGCTTCCTCTTGTTTGGGTCCCCACTCGTAGTGCTTACCTTTGTGAGTCAAGGCAGTGAGTGGGACCGCAATCTTGGAGAAATTTGAAATGAAACGGCGGTAGTAACCTGCTAGTCCAAGAAATGAACGAATCTCGGTAGGAGTCTTAGGAGTACTCCAATTCTTTACCGCCTCGATCTTTGCTAGGTCCATATGAATCCCCTTATCGTTGACTATGTGACCCAAAAATTGAACCTCTTTTAGCCAGAATTCACACTTGGAGAACTTGGCGTATAGTTGTTCTTTCTTCAAGAGTTCCAAAATCAAACGAAGATGTTGTTCATGTTCCGCTTTCGTTTTAGAATAGATGATAATGTCGTCATTGAAAACGATCATGAACTTGTCCAAATAAGGTTTGCACACACGGTTCATGAGGTCCATGAAGACTGCAGGTGCATTAGTCAAACCGAATGGCATGACCATGAATTCGTAGTGACCGTACCTAGTCCGAAAGGCAGTCTTTGGAATGTCTTAATCGAGAACACGAAGTTGATGGTACCCGGAATGAAGATCAATCTTGGAGAAACATGTAGAACCTTGAAGCTGATCGAAAAGATCGTCGATACGGGGTAAAGGATAACGGTTCTTAATTGTAAGATTGTTGAGTTCACGATAATCGATGCACATTCGAAACGATCCATCCTTTTTCTTTACGAACAGCACGAGAGCACCCCAAGGTGAATGGCTTGGGCGGATGAATCCTTTGGATGAGAGTTCTTGTAATTGACTTGCAAGCTCTTGCATTTCGAAAGGTGCAAGATGATAGGGGGCTTTTGCCACGGGAGTTGCCCCGGGCAAAAGGTCGATACGAAACTCCACTTGTTTAGGGGGAGGAAGACCAGGTAAATCCTCGGGGAATACCTCGGGAAAATCTCGGATGATTGGAATGTCTTGCAATTTCTTACCCTTTTCTTTCTTGTCAACTATGTGGGCCAAGAAGGCAACGTACTTTTTCCGTAAGTACTTTTGTGCCAATGTGCAAGACATGATTTGAAGACCACGGCATGGTTTTTCACCGAAAATAACTAACGTGTCGCCCGAAGAGAGAGGTATACGAATACACTTTTCGTAGCAAACAACCTCGGCATGGTGCTTGGATAGCCAGTCCATGCCAATTATAATATCGAAGCTTCCCAATTGCATTGGAAGGAGATTAACAGAGAATTCATGATTATTAAGCTCGAGATTGCAGTCGCGGATAACAGAGTTTATAGTAATAGATTTTCCGTTTGCTATCTCCACGGAATAAGAATTGTCAAGTTTCGTTCTTTGTTTAGCAAGTCGGGTTTCAAAGGTAAGAGACACAAAACTCCTATCGGCACCGGTATCAAATAAAACGTATGCATAATGATTGTTTACAAGAAACGTACCGTTTATCACGTCGTTGTTTGCTTGAGTCTCATTAGCGTTTATGTTAAACGCTCGTCCTTGAGGACCACCTTGATGATGAAGTTTTGGGCATCGGTCACGGAAATGGTTTGGATCTCCACATTCGTAACATGCCCGACCATAGGGGGGTGCCGGATAGATTGGGCGGTTGGCTGGAGCAGCTTGATGGACGGGAGGACGGGTACGGCAAGTAGTGACCACGTGTCCATATCGTCCGCAGCTTGAACACAATCGGCATGGTAGGTTGGCAGGATGATGGTACTTGCAGGTCTGGCATTGGGGATTCGGGCCCTGATAAGTTTTCGGGTTTTGACCCAAAGGGGCCGCTTGAATAGCAGGCACAGCGGGAGTTACGGCTGCGAAGTTTCGACCCTTTAGTTTCTTGTTGTGGTTAGAAGACTCGGGTTTTACATCTTTGACGGCCGCAAGAGTAGACACAACCTTCTTGGAACCCTTTCTTGATAAGGTTCCGACTTTGACATGGTTGTCGGATAATGTAGCAGATAGACGGATAGCAGCTTCAAGAGTAGGAGGATTGCTTCCTAGCACAGCATCTTGAATTTGCATAGGCAGGCCGCCTATGTATTTTTCAATTCCCCGAGCGAGGGGAGTGATCATGTGAGGCACCAATAGACTTAGTTCTTGGAACCGGGTGGTGTAAGCCAGATTATCCCCGCTGTCTTGGGCAAGATCCCAAAACTCAGCCTCGAGCTTCCTCATTTCATTCCGAGGACAGAATTCATCAGTCATGGCCTTTTTCAGATCATCCCATGATAAGGATGTAGCAACCTCAGCACCGCGAGTGCGTTTCTCACCGTTCCACCAGGTGAGGGCTCTCTTTTGGAGTACACTTGTGGCATAACGAACCCGAAGATTATCGGGACAGTCGCTGTTTTGGAATGTGCTTTCCATGCTTTCAAACCATTGAAGTAGGCCGGTAGCACCTTCAGTCCCGAAGAATTTTGTAGGATTGCACGAGTTAAAGTGCTTAAACGTGCAGTGAGGTAGGTTGGTACCACCGTTGCCTTGGATGTTGTGAGACCCGTCACTGTTGTTATTGGCTTGGGTCATTTGTCCCACCAGTTGGGCAAGGAGAGTAGCAACATCCGGGTTGGAAGTGCTAGAGTTTGTACGTCGAGGAGGCATTCTAACACCAAAAGACAATGATATTTTAGATAAGATGGATATATGAGTTATAGCGGGAAATAATGTAAGCAGAAAAACGGGATTCATCATGACGCGTGCAAGTGCATGTGTATTTATTCAAAGTTGATGAGGGGGAAACTAAGCCATCTATTCAGGGTAGAACGTGATGTTATAGATCATTATTCGCGTAGTAGGAATTGCCGGGACTTGCATGCACTACAAATCGTTATTACGTGTGCACCCGTAATAATGATTTGCTTTGCATGTTCGTCTAGTTCTTCCTATCTTGCTATAATGTCCCCAAATTTTGAGTTTAAGTTCGGATCGTATCCTTGCGAATACAATGACTTATCAACGTTAAATAATTCCTCAAAACCTTCAAGGAGACATACTTTAGCCTATAGGTAAACACTCACTTCAGGAATTCCCAGGAAAGCATACGGGTCCGTTTATTTGGATTTATACGAAATGCTTTCCTAGACAGAAAACCCAATGTACAGGTGTCACCCTTCCAGATTGCACGTGTCCTTTACTGGTCTCAAGAAATTAAGTTGCTGACGAGATTTTCAAGATTTTGAGAGTCTATGAGCATAAAACATGTAGGAATTGTTGCAATTAATACGGATTAGGAAAGAGTATGAATAGGGATGGGTAGTGTATTTGTTTGCATAAGTTTGTTTGCCCAATGTGTATGTAAAGTATGTATCATGTATCAAAGTCTTGCATGTATGTGTATATGTGACGTTTCGGATTTTCATTCACGCACTTGTGTTATATTATCGTGTAATCATCTCCTATTTTAATAAAGTGTAAGAGTTTTATTTAGTTTTATACGATTAGGTATTTTATTTTACGGATATAAATTAATTAAAATTTTATAAGTTTTAAAAACTTATATAAAATTTTATATAAAATCTAAATTTTAAAAGTTGCATATTTAATAAAAGAATCTATTTAAATAAGATAAATAACTTTTATAAAAATTATTTATAATAATAAAAATAAATAAAATAAGTTTATAAAAACATTTTTAAATTAATTTTATTTAAAAGATATTAAATTAATTTAGTTAAATAAAAGTTCAAGGGTTATTTTGTAATTAATCAAACTAGAAGGTTATAAAAACTAAAATCTGTCGAGGGACCATTCCTGGACAAGTTAAAGTACAAGGATCCATCCGTAATTATCGCAGGGACCTAATTAAAACGAAATCAAACTCCAGGGACTAAAACTGTCAATACCCAATTCGTTTATCTGGTCACCCCCAACAATAGTCCGGCGGTCCAAGGCTTTCTCCGGCGAACGCCCGACAGCCCTGTCCCTCTACCCCTCAACACCTAAAACCTGCGCCATTGTACTCGCCTTCCTCGTGCGACCTCGTTTCCCCGACCAATTTGCCTTTCCATCATCAGAATTTCACGCGCACAATCTGACCCGAATGTCAACACCGCAATTCACCCACGCGGCTGGACCTCGACCTCTGCAAGACGTCTGGACAGTTTCGGCATAACCAGACAAGTGTGTAGATGTGCTCAATTTCGTGTCCCACCATCGAATTCAACTTCGGGTATAAAAACCATTGTCGGTCCTTCTCAAGCCCCAATCTCCCTCTCTGTCTACTCTCTCTCTAAATTGAGGATACCTCTGTGTTCGCGACATCTAGGCGAAACTCCCCAGCCCCCTTAGAAGTTCCAATTCGACCCCAAAGTCCAGTTCCAGTTCGGGATATTCTCGGCTTCGTTCTCGACTCCGCAGACCACTTCGGTCAGGTATTATCACTGCATTTCGTTTCCCTACCCTTCGTTTATCTTAGTGCTAGCAGTTCCAAACATAATCCAGACCATAGCCCACTGATTCCCGGACAAACGAGAATGCTCGGACACAACTCCTGGTCGTTGCCGAGAACCAGTGGACATTTCGCTAAGTGGTTTTCATTTAATTAACATATACCTGACCAGCGATGGGCTATAGCTCGGCTGGTCAGTGTCGTGTGCGATGAGTATAAGGTCCCGGGTTCGAGACTTGTGGCCTCCGGCCCACCCCTTTTTTTTCTCAGTTTAAGCCTCTGGACCCGTTTCCTTTTTCTGAACCCGGATTCGGGTCTGGGCCGACCCGGTCCGACCCATTTGACTATTAAATCTCATTTTATCTATTATATATATATTAAAATAATTAATTTAAAACCCACTTATTATTACTTGTTTAAATTAATTGTTTTAAAATCCATTTAATTATTTTAACTTATTTTAATATTCTTTTTATACAATAAGTGCTAAAACGAGTCGGTTACTCGTTCGTTCATTTTGAAACCGATTAAACAAATTTTTATAAACCATCCTATTTTTTTTTTTTTTGTAATTTTTTTATAAACTTATTAAAATACATTATAATATATAAAATGTCCCATTTTTATAGATCTTGTAATATTTTTATAAACTTATCAAAATTCCTTTTAATATATAAAATGTCCCATCTTTATAAGTCTTGTAAATATTTTTAATAAACTTGTTAAAATAAATTTTAATATATATAATATGATTAGTCAAATAAAGAATTTTCTTTTATTTATTATTGTTATATATAAATACATTAAACATAATAAATACTTGTTTAAAACAATATATATATATATATATATATATATATTTTTGTGAGTTAAAGTTTTACAAAACCGTTATCATTTTCCACCCTATTTTATACAAATAAATATTAAGGATATTATTATAAAACCTATACTCATTAAATACGAATACGCTCATAAACATACAATAATACTTATCCATCCGCATAGGGTTTCATCAGGCTTAGGTTTCTACTTCCCTATCACCCGCACTCGTGGATTATCATATCCGCTAGCCAGGTGAGTTACATAGCCCCTATTTTACATTTTTATAAGTTTTGGAGTGAAACATTATACATGCTACTCACATTGTTTATACGTGTTATACATGAGACTATATGCTTATTCTTTGGATGTACATACATTTATACACAAGACAACCAACTGTAATATTGATAGATCTATTGTGCCTGACCAGCCCACCCGGTTAGGGTGTTTATTACTGCATACTCGGATATGACCGCGTGTTATATTCAAACATATCGGATATAGTGGGTAACTATATTCAAACATACCGGACTTAGCTGTTGTGCTCTGTTCAAGCGTGTCAAACTCGATTTGAATTGTGATTAAATAAATGATACATCATACATACTATGTTTAACAATATAAACAATGAGTTGCAAAACGATTTACAACTACTATTTACAAGAAATACTAAACCTTTATACTTACCAACTTTTTAGTTGACACTTGATTTAAATAATGTTTCAGGTTTGGATATGTGACTGCTTGCCGAAGATCTCTCCACTTAGGAACTATGGACCTAGTTAAATAAATTAATGTTTTGAACTAGACTAGGTTATTTGAAATGTATTGTATTTGGAACTTGTTATTTTTTTAAATTTAATTAATGAATTATGCAACCTTTAGTTATCATGTGCTTTTGAACAATCATCACATTGTCCGCCTCGATGATTCCGCCATCGGTCGGGGTGTGACAGTATAAGTCTCATGTACCAAACTTGGGAAAATTCAAATATTACCTAACTACAAATAATTCACATAGCATTTAATCATTTAGCACATAGCACATAAAAGGGAGTCCTAGGGTTATAGTCTAGGTCATTGTGTCTAATGACCTAATTCCCTATAACCATGGCTCTGATACCAATCTGTCACACCCCGACCGATGGCGGAATCATCGAGGCGGACAATAGAATGATTGTTCAAAAGCACATGGTAGCTAAGAGGTTTCATAATTCATTTCTTAAATTTAAAACAACAAGATCCAATTACAATACATTTCGAATAACCTAGTCTAGTTCAAAACATTGATTTATTTAACTAGGTCCATAGTTCCTAAGTGGAGAATTCTTCGGCAAGCAGTCACATATCCAAACCTGAAACATTATTTAAATCAAGTGTTAACTAAAAAGTTGGTGAGTACATAGGTTTAGTAACTCCGGTAAATAGTAGTGTAAATCGTTTTGCAACTCATTGTTTATCTTGTTAAACATAATGTATATGATGTACCATTTATTTAATCACAATTCAAGCCAAGTTTGACACGCTTGAACAGAGCACAACAGCTAAGTCCGGTATGCTTGAATATAGTTACCCACTATATCCGGTATGTTTGAATATAACACGCGGTTATATCCGAGTATGCAGTAATAACCACCCTAACCGGGTGGGCTGGTCAGGCACAATAGATCTATCAATATTACAGTTGGTTGTCTTGTGTTTAAATGTATGTACATCCAAAGAATAAGCATATAGTCTCATGTATAACACGTATAAACAATGTAAGTAGCATGTATAATGTTTCACCCTAAAACGTATGAAAATGTAAAATAGGGGCTATGTAACTCACCTTGCAAGCAGGTATTTTTCCACGCGTGTAGGTGATAAGTATGTGGAAGCCTAAGCACGTTGATACCCTATGTAGACAAATGGGTATTATTGTATGCTTATAGGTGTGTATTTGTATTTAAATGTATATAGGCTTTAATATAATCTTCCTAAATATTTATTTGTATAAAGTATGGAAATAGAATGATAATAGTTTTTGTAAAACTTTAACTTATGAGTATATATATATATATATTGTTTTAAACAAGTATGGTTATATTTAATGTATTTATATAAAAAAAATAACAAAATAAAAGAAAAGTCTTTATTTGACTAATTATGTTGATATTCAGAATTTAAACAAGTTTATTAAAAACAATTGCTAGATTTATAAAAATGAGACATTTTACATATTAAATGTATTTTAATAAGTTTATAAAAATGTTACAAGATTTATAAAAATATAGGACATTTTATATATAAAAATGTGTTTAAATAAGTTTATAAAAATATTATAAGATTTATAAAAATATATGGGATATTTTATATACATAAAAATGTATTTAAATAATATTACAAGATTTATAAAAATTGGAATAGTTTATAGATAAAAAGATTGTTTAATTGATTTCAAAATAAACGAACGATCAAACCGACTCGTTTTAGTCTTTAGTGTATAAAAATAACATTAAAATAAGTTAAGATAATTAAATAAAATAAAAAAAATGAAAACAGAAGCAAAATGGGGTTGGGCCGGAGGCCGGAAGGTTCGAACCCGCGACCTCAGCCTCGGACACACACACGCATATCCAGCCGGGCTACTGCCCATCGCTGGTTATGTGTGTAACGGATAAATTAAATACACAAGGGCAAATCAGGTCGCTGGACCTCGGTGACCGGCAAACCGTGTCCGAGGACACTAGGTTTGCCCGGTAACTCTCGTGCGATTGCCGTGATTTCGAGTTGGATTGTTTACCAGGGATTAATAGAAGGTAGTGGAGTCGATTTGAGGCTCGAACCACGTTGCAATGGGTCTGGTCGGCACAGTTTTGAAACTCGAAAATGTCAAAAGTGGAATTCGATTCCTGTGTGGAATTAGCTTCCGAAATCCTGGTCACAGCTTCACTCAGGGACGACGAAAGTGATGGTATCCTCAATTTGGTGTGAGAGCAGGTGGAAGAATGGTAGCGAGCTCGTGCAGGGCCGTCAATGGTCATTTATAGGCGAGCTTGATTTCTATGTTAGAACGTGCAATTGGGCATGTCCCGACATTGGTCTGAACGAGACGAAACTAACCAGACAATCGACCCGCGTGGAGGTTGCCTGTCGAGCGCGAATTCGATCGTGGGTTTTTCGGCCACCAACAGGATCAGTCGATCCCTATGTTTAATCGACAAATTTGTCGAGGGCTTTTGTTCGCGTGGGGACGACGAGGCCAGAGAAGCTTTTGTCGGCTGTTGAGGTGCAGGGAACAGCCCTGTCGGGAGTCGCCGAAAAAAGACTTTGGACCGCCGGACAATCGAAGGGGGTGACCGGATAATCGAATTGGAATTTGGCAGTTTTAGTCCCTGGGGTTTGGTTTGACTTATTTTAACCCTTGAAATAAATACGAATGGGTCCTTGTACTTTAACTTGTCCAGGAATGGTCCCTCGACATATTTCAGTTTTTATAACCTTCTAGTTTGATTAATTACAAAACAACCCTTGAACTTTTATTTAACTAAATTAATTTAATTTCTTTTAAATAAAATTAATTTAAAAATGTTTTTTTATAAACTTATTTTATTTATTTTTATTATTATAAATATTTTTTATAAAAGTTATTTATCTTATTTAAATAGATTCTTTTATTAAATATGCAACTTTTAAAATTTAGATTTTATATAAAATTTTATATAAGTTTTTAAAACTTATAAAATTTTAATTAATTTATATCCGTGAAATAAAATACCTAATCGTATAAAACTAAATAAAACTCTTACACTTTATTAAAATAGGAGATGATTACACGATAAATATAACACAAGTGCGTGAATGAAAATCCGAAACGTCACATCATAGGCATGGATTGGCTATCAAATCATCATGCCGAAGTCATCTGTTTCGAGAAGTGTATTCGAATATCTCTACCATCGGGAGAAACACTAAGAGTCTTTGGTGAAAAGCCTTGCAAAGGGATTAAATTAATGTCATGCACTACTGCTCAAAAGTATTTACGAAAGAAGTACGTGGCCTTTTTGGCCCATATCATTCAAAAAGATGTCGAAAAGAAGAGTATTCAAGACATCCCCATTATCTGAGATTTTCCGAAGTGTTCCCCGAAGATTTATCCGTTCTTCCACCCGTTCGACAAGTATAATTTCGCATTGATCTTGTGCCCCGAGCTAACCCCGTGGCTAGAGCTCCATACCGTCTTGCACCTTCTGAAATGCAAGAACTTACAAGTCAACTTCAAGAGCTCTTCGACAAGAGATTCATTCGTCCAAGTCATTCACCGTGGGGTGTACCCGTCTTATTCGTCAAAAAGAAGGAAGGATCATTTCGCATGTGTATTGACTACCGCGAACTCAACAAGCTTACTATCAAAAACCGTTATCCTTTGCCTAGAATTGATGACCTCTTTGATCAACTTCAAGGTTCTACTTGCTTCTCGAAGATTGATCTTCGATCCGGTTATCACCAACTACGTGTGCAAGAAGACGATATTCCAAAGAATGCCTTCCGAACAAGGTATGGTCATTACGAGTTCATGGTTATGCCTTTTGGACTAACCAATGCCCCCACAGTTTTCATGGACCTCATGAATCGTGTGTGCAAACCGTACCTTGATAAGTTCGTGATCGTTTTCATCGATGACATCTTAATCTATTCCAAGACTAAAGCCGATCATGAGCAACACCTTAGATTGGTTTTGGATCTCTTGAAGAAAGAACATCTATATGCCAAATTCTCCAAATGTGAATTTTGGTTAAAAGAAGTTCAATTTCTTGGTCATATTGTCAACGACAAGGGTATTCATGTTGACCCTGCTAAGATCGAAACGGTTAAGAATTGGAATGCCCCAAAGACTCCCGCTGAATTTCGTTCATTTCTTGGTCTTGCGGGATATTACCGTCGTTTCATCTCAAACTTCTCTAAGATTGTTGTTCCCCTTACCGCTTTGACTCACAAGGGTAAGACTTATGAATGGGGACCAAAACAAGAAGAAGCTTTCCAAACCCTCAAACAAAAGTTGTGCAACGCTCCCATTTTGACTCTCCCTAATGGGAATGATGATCTAGTTGTCTACTGTGATGCCTCTAACCAAGGTCTCGGTTGTGTCCTCATGCAACGAGGCAAAGTAATCGCTTATGCATCAAGGCAACTTAAGATTCATGAGAAGAATTATACGATGCACGATCTCGAGTTGGGTGCGGTCGTATTTGCATTGAAGATTTGGAGACATTATCTCTATGGCACGGAATGCGTGGTGTTCACCGACCACAAAAGTCTCCAACACATCTTCAATCAAAAGGAACTCAATATGAGGCAACGACGTTGGGTTGAACTCCTTAACGACTATGACTGCGAGATTCGTTACCATCCCAGCAAAACGAATGTTGTAGCCGACGCTTTGAGTCGAAAGAACCATGTCATGCTTCAATGTGTTCGAATTCAAACCGACATTCAAAACCGCATCTTAGAAGCTCAACACGTCTCAGTCACCGAGGGTAACATGTATGAGGAAATGTCGTGTGGTGTTGAACTCCTACTCGAATCAAAATCCAATGGCTTACTTTATTACTTGAACCGTATTTGGATTCCCGATCGCGATGATCTCCGTACATTTCTCATGAACGAGGCTCACAAGACTCGTTATTCTATTCATCCTGGTGCGGATAAAATGTACCAAGATCTTTGCCAACAATATTGGTGGCCCGGTATGAAAAAGGACATTGCCCACTATGTTGCCAAATGTCTAACGTGTTCCAAAGTCAAAGCCGAAAACCAACGTCCTTCCGGATTACTTGAACAACCGGAAATTCCCGTGTGGAAATGGGAGAACTTAGCCATGGATTTTATTACCAAACTCCCTCGCACCTCGAGTGGTTATGATAGCATTTGGGTAATCATTGATCGTCTCACCAAATCTGATCATTTCTTGCCTATCCGTGAAGACTATCGGGTTGAGAAACTAGCCCAAATTTACATTGATGAAATTGTGAGCCGTCAAGGTGTTCCCTTGAACATAATATCCGATCGAGATGCCCGGTTCATTTCTCCTTTTTGGCAATCTCTTCAATCTGCTCTTGGCACACGATTAGATTTGAGCACGGCTTACCATCCCCAAACTGATGGTCAAACCGAGCGGACAATCCAAACACTTGAAGACATGCTTAGAGCTTGCGTAATCGATTTTGGTGGCAATTGGGATTCACATTTATCCCTTATTGATTTCTCTTACAATAATAGCTACCACACAAGTATCAACATGGCTCCATTCGAAGCTCTTTATGGTCGCAAGTATCGTTCTCCTATCTGTTGGAACGAGATTGGTGAAGCACAAATCACCGGTCCCGAGCTAATTCAAGAAACATCCGACAAGATTTTTCAAATCCGTGACAACATCCGAACAGCGAGAAGTCGGCAAAAGAGTTATGCCGATAAACGACGAAAACCCTTGGAATTCCAAGTCGGTGACTTTGTTCTTCTTAAGGTGTCCCCGTGGAAGGGTGTGATCCGTTTTGGAAAGAAAGGCAAGTTAGGCCCTCGCTATGTTGGTCCATTCAAAATCCTTGAAAGGATTGGGAAAGTGGCTTACAAACTCGAGTTACCTCCATCTCTTGGCAATGTACATCGTACATTTCATGTATCTAATCTGAAGAAATGTCTCGCCGATGAGAATCTCCATATACCACTAGATGACGTGCGCATTGATGAAACGATGCACTTCGTTGAAAAACCGGTAGAAATTATGGATCGTGAAATCAAGCAACTCAAGCGAAGTCGTATTCCTATTGTCAAAGTTCGTTGGGAGTCTAAGCGTGGTCCTGGATTCACTTGGGAACGAGAGGACCAAAGGAAGCTCAAGTACCCCCCCCCCCCCATCTTTTTGCTGATTCAGTAGCCTCAACTAGTTAAATTTCGGGACGAAATTCCCTCAACTAGGGTATACTGTAACATCCATGTTTTTCCTGGTATTTCATATTGTGCAATAAGTGACAATTTCAATCTAATGTTCACATTCAAAACGTTGTGTCACATCATTTGCTATTTTCATGTGCAATTAAGGAGTATTATCATAATGTTAAAAGTACATACACACCTTTTACGTTGCTACAATAACAATTGAAACAAACCTACGCTATCTCACAAACTACAAGGACTAGTCTTGAAAATTATCAAAATATCACCTGGCACGGTCACGCCATGACCTGGCACGGTCGCGCCCCGTAAACACGGTCACGCCGAGAACTGACACGGTCGCGCCTGAAAGCCAGTTGAAACGTAAATATTGCCTTAATCACAAAGTCTGTTGCAGTCTGCGATTGTAACGTCTTTTGTGCCGTTTCCAGACTAATTCATCAATGACCAAACTCGTGAATAACCACAATTGCAATTAGAAACCCAAAACCATCACTTAGTCATTCCTTTCTCTCAATATCGTCCAAATCGCGTGACACCCTCGAAATCAAACCCCTACGCATGATCTTCGAGCTTTTGTGATCACATTCCTCACATCAATCGTGCCGGAATCCCAGCAGAAGACGCCAAGGATCAACCCACCGAAGTCGGAACTCCGTTAGGTCGAACACCACCAATTCGATATCGTTTAAGGCAAGTAAACACATCCTTAGACTCATTTCAATCCCGTGAATGAAAGCCCTAACCTATTCAAGGCTTATACAATCGAATTGAACACGAATAAAATCTAGGGTTCATTATATTTTAGTTTAATCGAACTACACCCTAGACACGATCTTCACTCAATTAAAATACATGGCCAGATTCTAAAACAATCAACAATCGAAAGCCCCATGAATTCACCCGCTATTAATACAGGATTTAGACAAATTAGCTTCTGGAACATTCAGACACGGTCGTGCTAATCAATTAGCACGGTCGTGCCTCTTATCCGGACATGGTCGCGCCCCATGCCTAAGCACGGTCGCGCCCCATGCCTAAGCACGGTCGCGCCCCGTGCCTAAGCGCGGTCGTACCATACATTTGACACGGTTGTGCTACCTTGGGTCAGAACCTATTTCTTCTGTTATTTTAATATAAACTCAGTTTCTTTTATAAAAATTATTTTATAAAACTCCAAAGCCAGAATTGTTTTCATAAACTAAATTATCAACTTGGAAATATTAAACAAATTAATTAAGTCGTTTCTAATGGATTAAAAAGTAATAAATTTAAAATGAAAGTTTTACATATAATTGTTTTATTCAAACCTACACAAACTATTATATTCTAATATATATTTAAAATGCCTCTTGACACATTTTCACGAACAACTAAATAAAAAGAATTAAATTATTATTTTAGTTAATTATTCAAATTAAACCTTAAGTCTTTCATTATTTAATTGAACTTACATTTTCATTCAAATACCAACGCAAATGAATACACCAACCCTTCGTACAAATCCATTCCTATTGAAAACCTTAGAATGTCCTTAGACATTGTACATATTATTAATCCAAATTTATACTATTTCACTCTAGGTCAAACTTAGTGAGTTGCAAATCACTTGAATTACCCAACGCTCTTGTTAGATACTACATTTTGATACAAGTGAGTATTTCATAGCCCATTTTACTCTTTTACACTTTTGGAGTGAAACATGAAATCTATCAAATTACATGTTTACATTTACACAAACAACACAAGTACAAATCCTATTTACATTCATGTGTGCAATTTGAGCTTTATGCCCGAGTGCTATGTGTGCTAACTTTTGTGAACACTTATGTGCAATCATTAACTCTTCAAGCCGACGGTTTTCAATGATAGATCTATTGAGTCTGACAAACCCACCCAAATTGGGGTGATTGATACCGACAACACAATTTTGCATGCTAGTTACAAAGGTTTGATTGTACTTGGTTACACAATAGCTGCTCCCCATAAATGCCTTATTTATCATGTTATGTAAGGATTTGTTTTACAACTATATGCTATCTATATACAAACATGTGTTATACTCACCAACTTTTTAGTTGACTTTATTTTATTCATGTTTCAGGTCCTAATATGTGAGATTGATCAAGATATGCTACACATAGGCTTGGACTTAGTTAAAATAAATAAAGAACTTATGTATTTCAATTATGTTTCTTTTCTTGGAATTGTTTTTGATTGAATGTTTGTAATGGAATTTGACAATTAATATATTTCAATTTAGTTAACCTTGTGCTTATGAACAGTCTACATGTTCCGCCCCGATGATTCCGCTATCGGTCGGGGTGTGACATTAGGAATCATAGGGCTTTCACCCATCAAGTTATTACTAGTCTTTTTGTGTAGTTTAATTGTATTTAAAACACATACAAGGTATGATTTGATTAAACCTTTTTAGAACGAACCCTAGATTCGGGTTTGTGTAAATTTCTCTATTGTAAGCCCAAATTAGTTTGGGGCTTTTGATCTATAGCCTAAATAGAATGTGTGGAAGTTTTCAATTACCCGGAAGGCGAATGAATCGATGGTGTACGGGTGGACTGAGTTCCGGCGACGACGGGCTTGATCTCCGGCGTCTTCTGCTGTAACTCCGGCTAAATCACGTGTTTAGGAACTTCAGAGAGGATCGACAGTGCATTTTCTTGGGAGAATTGCAAACAAATTGGGGGAATTCGATGGTCTCGTGGACGAATTTGATGATTATGAGATGAATTGATGTAATTCAGTTTATTTGTTATAATTATGATGATCAAGAGGCTTAACTCTGTTCGTTAATAGTTGGAACGTGTAGAACGGTTACGAAATCGAACGTTTCTATGATTAAAGGCTGCATTTACGTTTCAACTGATGAGAGGCACGACCGTGCCCATATGAGGCACGACCGTGCCAAGGCACCAGGCGCGACCGTTCAAAAGCAGGGCGCGCGACCGTGCCAAAGCACTTGGCGCGACCGTGCCAGAACGAGGCGCGACCGTGCCTATTAGGGTTTCTTGTTACTTTTCAACATAAGACCTTGTAACTTTAGTCTTTGACGTATTTGTATAAATAGATACTTATGTAGTGTCTAGTAGGTTATAACCGAGCAAAATTTGCAGATTTGCATTTGAAATATAGTATTTAATTGATGGTACGAATAGAACAAATCAGTGCACTAGAATTGGGTTTGAAATGCATTACTTTGAATTGAAATACGGATACTAAAAATCAGAAATGTTACAGTATACCCAGACGATCTTCCAGGTGCTCCACCTGAGAGAGAGATCGAATTCAAGATTGATTTAATCCATGAAGCTAATCCGGTAGCTAAGGCTCCGTATCGGTTAGCACCAACAGAAATGAAGGATTTGATGTCACAACTGCAACAGTTGTTGGATAAAGGATTTATACGTCCAAGTGTATCCCCTTGGGGTGCCCCAATTTTGTTTGTGAAGAAGAAAGATGGTAGTATGAGGATGTGTATAGACTACCGCGAATTGAATAAGTTGACATTCAAAAATAGGTATCCTTTACCTATAATTGATGATTTGTTTGATCAATTGCAAGGATCAAGTTGGTTTTCCAAGATTGACTTAAGATCCGGTTATCATCAGGTCAAGGTACGAGAAGAAGATGTACCTAAGACGGCTTTTAGAACTCGTTATGGACACTACGAATTTTTAGTCATTCCATTTGGAGTAACGAATGCTCCAGCAGTCTTTATGGATCTCATGAATAGAGTATGTCGGCCAATGTTAAACAAATTTGTTATTATCTTTATTGATGACATCCTGATTTATTCAAAGAACGAAGAAGAACATGCACAACATCTTCGTGAAGTACTTAGTACTTTACGGATGGAGAAACTGTACGCTAAATTCTCAAAATATGCATTCTGGTTAAAGGAAGTTCAATTTTTTGGTCATGTTGTAAATGCATAAGGTATCTCAGTAGACCCAGCAAAGGTAGAGGCTGTAATGAAATAGTCTCCATCTAAGAATCCATCGGAAGTTAGAAATTTCTTGGGATTAGCTGGCTATTATAGAAGGTTCATCCAGGACTTCTCATAGATAGCCACCCCATTAACTAAGCTTACTCGAAAGAATTTAAAATACGAATGGAATGCGGCACAAGAGAAGGCATTCCAGATATTGAAAGAAAAATTGACACAAGCTCCAGTTCTGGCATTACCAGAAGGAGTAGAAGACTTTGTGGTATACTCCGATGCCTTGAAACTTGGGTTAGGATGTGTTATAATGTAAATAGGAAAGGTGATAGCCTATGCCTCTCGATAACTAAAGACACACGAAGTAAACTATCAAACCCATGATCTTGAATTAGCTGTGGTAGTATTCGCGCTAAAGATTTGGAGGCATTACTTGTACGGAACGAAGTGTACGATTTACACAGACCACAAGAGTATTAAGTACTTTTTTGATCAGAAAGATTTGAATATGAGGCAACGAAGATGGTTAGAATTGGTCAAGGATTATGACTGTGAGATCGTGTATCATCCCGGAAAGGCGAACGTGGTAGCCGATGCTCTAAGCCGCAAGGAAAAGCATCATCATATTCGGGTGAAAGCATATAAGTTAGTGATAACTCCTGATTTCATGAGTCAACTTCGAGACGCACAAAGCGAAGCCTTAAAAGGTGAGAATGTTAAGAAAGAAAGAATGGATGGTCAGGAGAAATTTCTAGAAGAGAATGAGTATAAAGTCAATACTCGATTTGGTCATATGTGGATACCATGATCAGGTGAGTTTAGACTTAAGATTCTCGATGAAGCTCATAAATCACGTTATTCTATTCATCCGGGTAATATGAAAATGTACCGAGATTTGCACAAGGATTATTGGTGGCCCGGATTGAAATTTAATATCATAAAATATGTAGCTAAATGCTTAACTTGCCTACAAGTTAAAGCAGAACATAAGAAGCCACACTGTAGGTCCACATGACGCTTCTATAGATCATACTCGAGACGTGACGTATAGAAGATACAGAGTGCGGAATCCAACCGTATCAACGTATGTGTACACAAGACGACAATAGAACTGGTAACAATCACAAAGTAAAGTATCTTCTCTTCTATATTATTCATACACAGAGTTTACAGAACAGAGCATTCAAAGTGTTAAGCCTTTCTAAAACTGAACAAGTAAACTCTATTTATAGACGAAGCTTCTGCTATAGGCGAACTTAATAAGTTCGCATCTACTAAGACTAGGCGAACTTGCTACGCCTCTAGCAGAACTTATACTATACTTATACTAAAACAAAACATTAACAAAACATAGAGATAATAAGATCTAAACTATTATAAGCTCTTGTCATACATCTATGTCCTAACAGACTCCCCCCTAACAATAGCCTGATCTTTTGTCTTCAGTCTTTATGATGAGCCCTTCCAATTCTCTAGTAGCTTGCTGCCTGCGTGCACTCCATATCTGTGACAACCCTCTAATACTCTCTTGTACTGCAATCCTTACTCTCTCCATTCATCAGTAAACATGATCTCATTCTTTCTTAGAGTCCTCTGATCTTTCTTAGAAAAATTAATAAGATTCATTGCATCATAGAAACTTACAATGACCTTATTATCTCTATCTTCTAATCTAGCTTCTCCAGTATTCACATCAACATACAATCACTTCATATTTCCTATAAGGTCTTGTGTAACATCCATGATTTTTCTTGTACTTTGTTTTGTGCAATAATGACGTTTCAACTTTATTTATTTTTGTTCAATGATTTTTGTCACAACAATTCTTATTTCAATATGTATTAAACATAGAATTATCAATCTTGCAATTTGTAGGATCGTAAGATTACAAGGTGATTCTATTCAAGTTGATATTGGCGGAAACAATAGCAACCAACAATGTAAACAAGTAAACAGCAAGAATACTGATAAATGCACTGTTGTATTAGACTTCTGAGATTACAAGTTTACAAGATGGTCAGTCTTTGGTTCTAGGAGAAGTTTCTAGAAGAGAATGAGTATAAAAAGATAAATAATTATACAAAATAAGTTTAGTTTTATCAATTTTATAAAAACCAATTGTTTTATATACTAAAAAAAACAATTTTTATAAACAAATAAAATGATTTAGAAACTAAATGGTTTTGATCTTGAAACCCTTCAAACCATTTTGAACCCTTCATAGCCTTTGAACCCTTACTTGAACCCCACTCCCCCTCTTCTTGTTCTAAGCCCTAGAACCAACCAAACCCAATTTTGACTTTAAAAAGTCAAACACTCGCTAAATCACTTCAAATCCATATGATTTCGGGATTCAAATCCTTCTAAAACCATTTCCAACTCCTTCATAATCAATTAGGAAGGTTTAATTCGAAATTGATTGAGAATTCAGGAATTTATGACACTTTTTGTAATTTGGGTCGTTTTTTTTAAAACCCCAAAAACCAAGCTCCAATCCTGCCTATTTCGTCCAATTAATAGTTGTTAAACACGTCTTAACCATCGGTTAACACACTTTAAACCCCATATCACTACACAATAGAAATCACTATACAAATTCATCTCTCTTTTCTCTCTATTCAATCGACGCAGGAAAAAAGAGAGCCCCTCAAATCAACGACATTCTGTCTTCGTTCTGGTCCAAATAATATGCTTCAGGTAACCCTTTACTCGTCGTTTTCACACCTTTGATCTTGTGAACTTTGTAATCGATTTGGGTTTAGGGTTTAAATGGATCTCTGTTTACAAATGGGGGTTGTAAAGGAATGAAGCTGATGCAGTAAATCGTTGCTTTAAACTTGTTTCTAGTTAATTAAACATGTTGAAATAGCATACCAACTCGTTAAATCCCTCCACTTTCAAGCAGTAGGTCGCAGGTTCAAAACCTGGCCACTGTAATCTTTTTTTTTATTCCTTTTTTTTGCATCTAATTACTCTCATACATATATATAAAAATATATATAAGTATAGATTTACATATATGTATTTGTATAGAAATAAAAGAGTAAAGATACATAATAATTTTTATATAACAAAACATAAACAAATAAGTTTTATTTAAACATTTAGAGATTGTAACTATTATTTTAAATAAATAGAGTACTCCTACTTATGTTTATGTTCTAAAAACCCTTCGATTGTCACAAAAGTATAACAAGTAATTTATGAATATAATTATTTTACTTTGTTATTACCATTTCAAAAACAACCCCTTTATATAAATAACTTTTGAGATTAAAAGAAAATAAATAGTCACGTTTGTGACGTTATAACTCTTATTAAACAAAAGTAATTAGACATATATTTTACCTAAACTATTTTAACAATATGTTCTATAATTAATATTGAAATTGTGTTATTAATATCGTAATTGTTTTAATCATATTACTTTCATATATATCATGATTCTTTTAATAAATTGATAAATAATAATACTACCATTGACATAATGAATATAATTACTTATTTTAAAAGATATTCTTATAAATATTATAATGTTCTAACATGATGACTATTCAAACCTAAGTGATTTGATAGGATATTGATTAAAAATTAATATTTTATATTGACGCCTGAAATCTCTTTTATAAAACATTATTTCATGCAATTTCATCATCACTTTAGTTACCGTTAAAGATCGTATCTCTAATTCCTTCTATTTGATCTTCCATTCCAAATCCTTTAGTCCAAATCGTCCCGTTCCTAATTCTTTTAATAATTCTTATATATTAAATATATATAAATGTATAAATTATTTACTTAGGGCATCGGCGATCCGGTTCACTTGTCCTCACGATCTGGTTCTAGTTTAACTCATCATATCAAGGTGAGTTTACATAGGCCCTTTTTCCTTTTGTACATTTTTGGGGTGAAACATGATTACACAACAAATACTATTTGCAAATCCACACGTACAATTCTACAATATGATCATATGTGTTTATTTGTGCCTTATGCTTGAATGCTCTTTGTTAAGGCTACATATACATAATACACTCATGTAATCATTAACTCTTTATATCAGAATAACATGTGTTGTTATGCCCTATATTTACATCAAGATAACATATGTTGTTATGCCTTATATTTACATTAGGATAACATGTGTTGTTATGCCCTCAATTTACATCAGGATAACATGTGTTGTTATGCCCTACATTTACATCAGGATAACATGTGTTATTATACCCTACATTTACATCAGGATAACATGTGTTGTTATGCCCTACATTTACATTTGGATAATATGTGTTGTTATGCCCTTCAGTTACAATGTTTCATTTGTGCTACTATCTTAACTTAGATTCTCCATAAATGCTTTATAAACCATGTATCATATGAATTGTACACAAAACATTTGTACTTTACTTGTGGTGTCAAAACTTATGTATGCTTACCAACTATTTATAGTTTACCCTCTTATTTTATCATGTTTCAGGTACAGATGTTTGAATTTAGATTCAAGTTGCTTCACTTAAGATTGAGGACCTAGTTTTAAACTTAATAAAGACATACATGTATTTATGACTTTTGTAAATGTTGTAATTGTTTATTTGAGATATGAAATGAAATCGATTATGTAATTATTGCAACTATTAGTAAACCATGAGGTTATGAACAGTCTACATGTCCCGCCTCGACGTTTCCGCCGTCGGTTGGGGTGTGACATCTTGTGGTCAGAGCCTTGGTTATAGAGAATTAGGTTATTAGATACTTTTAACCTAGACTATAACCTTAGGACACCCATCAAATGCCATGCTCTATGATTATATGATTTTTGCCACATCGCTACGTGCTACATGTTCACTACTATGTGTAATCTTCTTACATGTTATTCTAAGTGTTACATCACATGATACAATACATGATAGTTTATATGCTACACTACTTGATAACTCACATGCTTAAAAACATTGCTACCTATATAATACCTTCTTTACCACTGCTTGATTTCAAGCAATTTATTTGAGGCCATTAAATGCTATCCTAAGTCTTACCACACACTTTTTCATAACTAAGTATTTATACACCTTCACCCTTACACATTGAGATTTATGTCACCATCATCATTTGTGAACAAAAAGTTAAACTTTTAGACCTAAAGCCTATTAAAATTTTAAAATCCCGTCAAAGTTTTGAGTTCTGAACATTAGTAAAGAACACATGCAATTTGGAAGTGTGAATGCCTGTACTTTGGGTCTTCTGTCTAGGAAAGCATTTCATATAAATCCAAATCAACCGACGGATCTGTATGCTTTCCTGGGAATTCCAGAAGTGAGTGTTCACCTATAGGATAAAACATGTTTTCTGGAAAGTATAAGAATTTGAATCACTTTGATTTGTCAAAGTATCCATTTGATTATGTTATCAAATGAGTACAATCTAAATGACATCGTTCTGCTTATTACAATTTAGTACATGTGACTAAGCCTTCTTTGTAACTAATCACTTTATTATCTGATTTAAACAACATCGTTATTTCTTTCAAACAAAGCGTTTACAAAACCTTTAGATAGTATCTGAAATATAAATTTTCTATAAACTCTTTTACCTTGTAAGGAAACCTAATACAACTTGTTTTATAAAAAACATTATTGAGAATTAATTATGACCTTTTTCGTGTTAAATTAATTATTATTAAACCTTGGCTTAATTATTAAATAATTTAGCAATTATTTTGTCTTAAAAATACGCTCTTTATAATAATTTAAAATTAAATAAAAAGGTTTTCATTTAATTATCCATATAGTTAATTATTAAAACTATATTTTTTTTATTCACCATTTTATTTACAAACAATAATAAATTACAACTACTTGTTTATTTACAAACAAAAAGCAGAAATCAGTTATTCGTAAGCACACTGCTCTGAATATCTAGACAACCATCTTGTTATCTGTAAGGCCCCTTTCCCGGGTGACCTCACTTGTTGGATTTACTCATAAACATAGCCATAAATACTGAACTTAAATTTAAAACATTCAATTACATTACATAACAGCGGAAGTCTTAACAAACAAACGTGGGATGTCAGTCTTGTGCCGGGTAACCTTCACGCCATCGCACGACCTTTTCTTCCTTTACCTGAAATGTATACTAAAAGTCAGCTAACGCTGGTGAGTTCTAGTTTAATGCAATTTGCTGTAAACATTCTTTTCTTTGTAGGTATAAGTATGCATTACTGTATAATCATTCATATAAATACGTATTCATAACTTTTGCCTTTCTTTCTTCTTTCTTTTCTGTATTTCCTTTTCTGTATTTTTGGTGATTTCATACATAAATATATATGCATTCACCCTTTTTCTTTTCTTTATTTACATTCATGGGTCATACTCTGTAAGGGTGATCAACCCGTCATTTGTTTACGAATGTCACAAAGACAATCGCCGTGGTCCATCGTCATGGCCCACCTATACTTACAACCGTCCGGCAACTAGTGCCGTCCGTCATTTTATTCTTACAACCGTCCGGCAATCTTTGTCCGTCCGTCATGACTTACAACCGTCCTACCGTCGTAGTCCGTCATATTCGCCCGTCTACCCGAAGGTATCCGTTTCCCATGCGACTATTATTTATACAACCGTTCTACTATAATATGCCAATTGCTTCGACCGTCCTGTAATGGCATCCGTACGTCCTAGCTGATGAAGGAACGCACTTGTCCCGGTTGTAAAATAGTCACATGGTCGTCCGTCTACCGAAGTAGCCGTTATCATCGAAGCGTCCATAACATTTTCTGTACTTTGCAAGCAATATATACATGGATATAAAGCAAGATTTCATTCTTATATGTTATGACATTCATTCATTTCATTCTTTGCAAGCAATATATACATGGATATAAAGCAGGATTTCATTCTTTCATTTTGTGTTATACTTTCGTTCATTCTTTATAATCATGCTTTTCATTCTTTATTCATAATTTCTCTTTCGTGTATAGGTATATATATATATATACTTGTATAACACATATGATCACATTAACATTCATAAACTTTATTCACTTAGTGTATACACTTCAGCCCCAAAACATTTGAAAACATTTGCACATAACATAAAAAGGGGCACATAGAACTCACCTGATAAGCGGGTCCTGAGATACTATCACCGGTTACTGAGCGTCACTAAGGTTACACACAATCTGTATAATCAAGTCATACCAGATAAGACAGTGAACCTACGCGACATTAAACATTTCTATTCTTAGGGTTATATCGAAACTTGGTAGTTTCGATCAGTGGATTATATCGAAACTTTAGTAGTTTCGATAGGTTGCTTATATCGAACTTAGTAGTTTCGAAGTGTTTGCTTATATCGAAGCTTAGTAGTTTCGATAACACCAGTCTTATTTCCTGAACTGTAATAATATTAATTATCGTCTTTAGGGTTTTAAAGAATATACCTCATCGAACACGATCCCGAAATGTAACCGAGACCCGACCCGAACTGTCTTTTCAATCGTCATCATTAACTCGCCTCGACTCGCCGATTATTGTTTCTAACCATACTACCATCATCATTATGCTATCATTATTATCTTGAAAGTATCATCACCATCATATGACCATTATTATCGAAACTTCCATCATGGAATCACCACCATCGAAACTACTTATCAAGGAATCATCATCATTATCGAAACTAACATAATCATCACCACCCGAAACTACCATCGTGAACTCTTCTACCCGAAACTACCATTACATGAGATAAAACACTATGCCGAAACTACTGCTGCTGCTAAATCAATACCCGAAACTACCATTTGTCACCCGAAACTACCATCTTGAACATAACCATCGAAACTACTACCTTTATCCTCTCCATCGAAACTACTCATATCATCATCATCATATCATCATCCGAAACTACTATCATCTTCCTCGAGAACTTAACTCATCACCATAGCAGCCACCAATCAATACCCGAAACTACTACAGCGACCACCCTTTACTCGAAACTACCTATGAATCACCATCCACCCAAAACTAGCATTACCTGAGATAAACCACCACCACGAGGTCACCGCTGGTCCATCGTCGTTAACACCGTACCACCACTTCACCGTGACGCTCATCACCTCCGTGAGTCTCCTGCGACAAACCACCACTGCCGTCACTGCCAATACCTTTGCTGCTAGTCGCTATGCCACCATGAACCCGTCACAACCACCACCCCTATCATAACATGTAGCTACCATCGTGAGTGACTTGAGGCTGCCATTGTCGCCATCACAGTTAATTAGAACAACCCATCATATGGACATTCGCCGTGAAGCACCGCCGGTTACCATCCACCACCATAAACCCGTCACGCTGAACCCCATGCTGCTGCCGGAGCTATGGCAGCAGCTCTCATGCTTACCGTCGTCGTCCTTGGTACTTTGAAACGGAGCTGAGCTCTCCATGTAAACGAGCAAGACACGATGGCCAAATGGTCGGATTAGGGTTTTCGAGTGGGATTTGTGCGTGGAGTTCCATTCGGGAAGGAAGAAGAAATGGAAATGAGGATGACGGCCGGAAGAAAACATATGGGTTTTTAGGTTTAAATCACTTTTTCATTTGAACCCCTTTTACTTTACAGAAATTTCGTTTTGAGCCCTAAACTATGGGGGTGTGTAATTTGGGATGTTACAAGTCTACCCACCTTATAAGAATTTCGTCCTCGAAATTCGGTGTTTCTCGTAACAAAATTTACTCTTTGCATCACATGACTGAGTAACCACTTAGGTTCTTGTAAATTGGCATGTCTCGTGTTATGGTGATCATTCAATGCCATTCCTAGACTGCATGTAATTAGGGCTTTCATGTCCCTATTACCTTTTCTTCTCTGTAACTAACATCTCGAATGTTAGGGTGAATAGTTTAACCCACTTTACTCTTGAGCGTGACTCATGGATGGACTTAACTCGGATCCACCAAGCACTTGCGTGAATCTGACATGTTAAGCAAGTCATGGATTCCTCTCAACACTTGGAAGTGTCTCTTTGGTAGCCTGGGATCTAGTTTAAATCGTCTACTTTGTGCCCTAGACAGTTGTTATCATTCTATTTCTAAGTTGCTTTGGTTATTACGTGTACCTCATAAATTATCCTTGGTGCATTCGCCCATGAAGGGCCATACCATGTCGTTCCCGAATGAATCCTGCTATCTCGTTCCCAAAGGAATCCCATCATCTTGTTCCCGAAGGAACCATATCAGTTTGTTCCCGAAGGAACCTTGTCATTTCGTTCTCGAAGGAACCATTAGAAGCATTACTCTATCATACTTAACTTCCAGAGAAGGTATTCATTCAGACGGAATACTAGATAGGCAATCCTTACATTCATACTCCTGTACACGTAACTCCCTTCTTGCCTTTCTTTAAAACATAACCGTCATGGTTTCACATTTCTCATAATTAGTCTATTATGCACTATCTGTTCTTTGTACCATTGAATAGTCTTAGGGATTGGCATCCCTTATGACCAAAATATACATTTTCTACTTTTCGTGATCATTAAAATTTTCTGTATGTGATTCTTTTAGAATTACGTTCCTAGATTTCATTACAAATAGATGACACGTGCGGTGATACTCGATCATTCCTTTCATTTCTAGTCTCATTGTGTTCCTTATTGGCTTTTCAATTTGAGTAGTCACGTTCTATTGTCTTGTCTTAATCACTGTAGAGTGTTTTCTGACTCTTTAGGCCTTGCTAGTACTCATTTCTTTCTTCACATATTTGTTCGGAACTTGAACTTCACATTTATTCTAAACATTCAAACCCTAGGTTGGATCTGTTTTCATTTGGTTTTGCCTGCACACCCTAATTAGCATCGTGGTTCCAGTCGTTTGTTGTCGTTGATATATCTATTTTCTCATCTGAGTGAATACTCTTAGTAGTTTATCTAGGATTGTATTCTTCATGGAAAAAATGTCATTTGTGCATTCTAGTACTCGTATTTTCTTTGAACATATAGTTGTGTGGTTATTTTCTTCACTTTTATGTACACTTGACCGTAGGTCCACGGTCATTCATCGTATCGCGTAAGCATTGACAATTCATGTTCAGAAGCAGTTTCTAAACGTATGTTCATCTAACATATGTAGTACTCACATCTCGTGCTAACTTGTGATCCTTGACAGCTACTTTCTCAATTTGAATCAAACAAGTGTTGAGTTCTTCAAATTCTACTTAATCAGTCTCGTCGTTCGCGGTTTGTCATGCGAAGAAATTTTCTCACTGGGCTTGATAGACTCTCTTATCGTCCTCATACTAATTCTCTTTCGGTGCAATCTTTCCTGTTCCTTTTTCTTTGCTTGACTTATTACTTTGTTACTTGTTGCATCAGGTTTCGATCCAAGTTTCTTCAGATTTATAAACTTGTTCCTTAGTGTTACTCAAGTTCAGCAACTCCATTTAAAGCCTCGTTCCTTCTCGTTCCACCTTTGTTATGCCGTTGCTGTCATCATTCGTCTTGCTAATCTGTTGCGATCTTCATTACTTAAGTGACTAATCTCATAGTCCTGCTTGGAGTGATTTAATTGTTTTTGGTGACATGTGTATTAATCCACATGATAAGGTTCATCAGTATGCACAAGCACATGTAAATTTACAATTACGTGGATCCTGACGTAATTGCCAACTTACCTTACTTGTGAATTCCTGACTCGTCTTATAATGCTTCATAATTTAAATGTCTTCTATAAACGGTGTTTAATCCATGTATCCTTCTTCTCTTTCCGAACTCCTTGTTGACGGAGGTCGCTCATGAAGGTTCGTTACCGATCTACTCGGACCGTTAATATTCCGTCATCTTTCTTTCTTTATGGTTTATCGAACTTCTGCTCGTTGTTTGTGATTCACCTAACATGGATCTCACCATTCTTATAATTTGTGTGCATTTCGTAGTATTAGACTAACATCTCTTTCACTCTTTATGGTGGGTACATACGACGGATGGCAAATCGAGACACACTTACACGGTAGATGATTGATAACAGTAGCTACGTGTTATTATTAATCATTTACTGTACTCATGTGCTCAAATTGTCTACCATCTTATGTCCTATGTGTAACTATTCATATCAGTAGTGATATTGGTAACTAAGGCATGTGTCCTATGCTAAGACATCTACCCTGAGTTATATATATTGACATTGATACTTACTTACTTGTTTTGGCGTTGGCGTTGGCTACCCGCACTGACATCCTTGTGTTGGTCCCATTATCAGCTTGAGTCTAGACATTTAGGGATGTCTAAATCTCTCAAACTATTGCTCTGATACCAACTTGTAAGGCCTCTTTCCCGGGTGACCTCACTTGTTGGATTTACTCATAAACATAGCCATAAATACTGAACTTAAATTTAAAACATTCAATTACATTACATAACAGCGGAAGTCTTAACAAACAAACGTGGGATGTCAGTCTTGTGCCGGGTAACCTTCACGCCATCGCACGACCTTTTCTTCCTTTACCTGAAATGTATACTAAAAGTCAGCTAACGCTGGTGAGTTCTAGTTTAATGCAATTTGCTGTAAACATTCTTTTCTTTGTAGGTATAAGTATGCATTACTGTATAATCATTCATATAAATACGTATTCATAACTTTTGCCTTTCTTTCTTCTTTCTTTTCTGTATTTCCTTTTCTGTATTTTTGGTGATTTCATACATAAATATATATGCATTCACCCTTTTTCTTTTCTTTATTTACATTCATGGGTCATACTCTGTAAGGGTGATCAACCCGTCATTTGTTTACGAATGTCACAAAGACAATCGCCGTGGTCCATCGTCATGGCCCACCTATACTTACAACCGTCCGGCAACTAGTGCCGTCCGTCATTTTATTCTTACAACCGTCCGGCAATCTTTGTCCGTCCGTCATGACTTACAACCGTCCTACCGTCGTAGTCCGTCATATTCGCCCGTCTACCCGAAGGTATCCGTTTCCCATGCGACTATTATTTATACAACCGTTCTACTATAATATGCCAATTGCTTCGACCGTCCTGTAATGGCATCCGTACGTCCTAGCTGATGAAGGAACGCACTTGTCCCGGTTGTAAAATAGTCACATGGTCGTCCGTCTACCGAAGTAGCCGTTATCATCGAAGCGTCCATAACATTTTCTGTACTTTGCAAGCAATATATACATGGATATAAAGCAAGATTTCATTCTTATATGTTATGACATTCATTCATTTCATTCTTTGCAAGCAATATATACATGGATATAAAGCAGGATTTCATTCTTTCATTTTGTGTTATACTTTCGTTCATTCTTTATAATCATGCTTTTCATTCTTTATTCATAATTTCTCTTTCGTGTATAGGTATATATATATATATACTTGTATAACACATATGATCACATTAACATTCATAAACTTTATTCACTTAGTGTATACACTTCAGCCCCAAAACATTTGAAAACATTTGCACATAACATAAAAAGGGGCACATAGAACTCACCTGATAAGCGGGTCCTGAGATACTATCACCGGTTACTGAGCGTCACTAAGGTTACACACAATCTGTATAATCAAGTCATACCAGATAAGACAGTGAACCTACGCGACATTAAACATTTCTATTCTTAGGGTTATATCGAAACTTGGTAGTTTCGATCAGTGGATTATATCGAAACTTTAGTAGTTTCGATAGGTTGCTTATATCGAACTTAGTAGTTTCGAAGTGTTTGCTTATATCGAAGCTTAGTAGTTTCGATAACACCAGTCTTATTTCCTGAACTGTAATAATATTAATTATCGTCTTTAGGGTTTTAAAGAATATACCTCATCGAACACGATCCCGAAATGTAACCGAGACCCGACCCGAACTGTCTTTTCAATCGTCATCATTAACTCGCCTCGACTCGCCGATTATTGTTTCTAACCATACTACCATCATCATTATGCTATCATTATTATCTTGAAAGTATCATCACCATCATATGACCATTATTATCGAAACTTCCATCATGGAATCACCACCATCGAAACTACTTATCAAGGAATCATCATCATTATCGAAACTAACATAATCATCACCACCCGAAACTACCATCGTGAACTCTTCTACCCGAAACTACCATTACATGAGATAAAACACTATGCCGAAACTACTGCTGCTGCTAAATCAATACCCGAAACTACCATTTGTCACCCGAAACTACCATCTTGAACATAACCATCGAAACTACTACCTTTATCCTCTCCATCGAAACTACTCATATCATCATCATCATATCATCATCCGAAACTACTATCATCTTCCTCGAGAACTTAACTCATCACCATAGCAGCCACCAATCAATACCCGAAACTACTACAGCGACCACCCTTTACTCGAAACTACCTATGAATCACCATCCACCCAAAACTAGCATTACCTGAGATAAACCACCACCACGAGGTCACCGCTGGTCCATCGTCGTTAACACCGTACCACCACTTCACCGTGACGCTCATCACCTCCGTGAGTCTCCTGCGACAAACCACCACTGCCGTCACTGCCAATACCTTTGCTGCTAGTCGCTATGCCACCATGAACCCGTCACAACCACCACCCCTATCATAACATGTAGCTACCATCGTGAGTGACTTGAGGCTGCCATTGTCGCCATCACAGTTAATTAGAACAACCCATCATATGGACATTCGCCGTGAAGCACCGCCGGTTACCATCCACCACCATAAACCCGTCACGCTGAACCCCATGCTGCTGCCGGAGCTATGGCAGCAGCTCTCATGCTTACCGTCGTCGTCCTTGGTACTTTGAAACGGAGCTGAGCTCTCCATGTAAACGAGCAAGACACGATGGCCAAATGGTCGGATTAGGGTTTTCGAGTGGGATTTGTGCGTGGAGTTCCATTCGGGAAGGAAGAAGAAATGGAAATGAGGATGACGGCCGGAAGAAAACATATGGGTTTTTAGGTTTAAATCACTTTTTCATTTGAACCCCTTTTACTTTACAGAAATTTCGTTTTGAGCCCTAAACTATGGGGGTGTGTAATTTGGGATGTTACATTATCCTACCCCTTCAGAAATGTATGAGTGTATTAGGCACTGCAACGAGATGAACCATCTTGCGCAGGCATTAGCCATCCCTATAAACCTCCACAAGATTTTAAAATTAAAAAAAATCCAACCACCCAAGTTATACATGAACGCCAAACATCACGCTTGTCTGCAACACTAGACTACCATCAAAAATTTGATAGTTTACATTACTCAAGAGATCTAATAACTTACAAAGGAACATTCACATGATACATAAAACTTAGTTATTTACAATATGCATGATACTAGGTTAATCACATAATACATGAAAACTTGTTTGTTTGCAATATACATCATACTGGATTGATTACATAATACATGAAACTTATTTGTTTATAAAATACATAATGCTAAATTGTACACACTATACAACATACATGATGCTACATTACTCACATTATACCTGAAACTTATGTGCTTACAAATTTATAAAATACTAAATTGTTCACCCTATACAATATACATGATAGTACATTGTTTGTATTATACATGAAGCTTGTTCGTGTACAAAATACATAAATACTAAATTGTTCACCTTATACATAAAACTCATTTGTTTACTATATACATGGTACTAAACTATTTGCATTATACATGAAACCTATTTGCTTACATTGTACATAACACTAGATCACACATGGAAACTTGAGTGCTTACATTATACACGGAATTAGATTGTTTACATTGTTGCAATTGATTAAGTACATCATACACAAGGCATGATTATTCACCCTATCCATGAAAGCTAATCGGGGTTTGACGTATTCTTGATCAAACATGAGGAAACTATGGAACCCTAAATTATGTCACGTTATTAGTTTTTAGTACCTGATTGACTCTACTATCTATCGACATAGTTATTTGTTAGCAACACATACGTGAAAACAATTGTTACGAATTAAGTGATTTTTTGTTACCCCCCTTGACCCACACACACAATGTGATGAACTATATGGACCATGCGACGATTTAGATAATTACGGGTGCACACGTAATTATAAAATCACCGCATGGAAAACATAGTAAATTTTGTCGTGTGTTATGACGTAACTCCTGTCGGGATATATAGTAACGAAACTAATGTGATATGATAAGGGCATGGTGGATACGCCGCTGGTACTTCCTATATATAAGTGTTCCTATCATATTATCAGAAGTAGCATTATTCATGTCACGTAAGGTTTTATGTTGTTTAACGGGCCAATGTTTGTGAAATCTATTATTCACTGACAATTCCTGAAACATATTAGACTACATCTTAAACAAACCTTAATCATCAAATTCCCATCGTTCTCATTTCAAGTGACGCATTCCATCTTTGGAGTCCAAAATACTATTCGGCAGTTTGCTCGTCAATTCTCTTCAACCTAAATCCACTATTACCGTTAATGCTTGACTATGAGTATCAGACCTAAGAGATGTTATCGATTGTACTCCTTAAACTGACAATCACAACTCGTTGAGAATCCAAGCTCACCTCTTTCCTGATTCAGTAGTCTCCACTAGTTAAATTTCGAGACGAAATGTTCTCAACATAGAGATACTGTAACATCCATGATTTTTTTTGTACTTTGTTTTGTGCAATAATGACGTTTCAACTTTATTTTTTTTTTGTTCAATGAATTTTCTCACAACAATTCTTATTTCAATATGTATTAAACTTAGAATCATCAGTCTTGCAATTTCATATTATAGTCCTACTATAGATACACATATTTATACCTTATTATAATAAATCAAAATAAAACTTATGAATACTAAATCATATACTACATCTTTTCATATATATAAATGTATTTATTTATAAAAATATACATGTAAATGTATATATATGACTACATTTATAAAAGTTATAGTTTTATAAAATTAGGATTTATTCTTTCATAAAAGATAAATAATTATACAAAATAAGTTTAGTTTTATCAATTTTATAAAAACCAATTGTTTTATATACTAAAAAAACAATTTTTATAAACAAATAAAATGATTTAGAAACTAAATGGTTTTGATCTTGAACCCCCTCAAACCATTTTGAACCCTTCATAGCCTTTGAACCCTTACTTGAACCCCCCCCCCTTTCTTCTTGTTCTAAACCCTAGAACCAACCAAACCCAATTTTGACTTTGAAAATTCAAACACGTGCTAAATCACTTCAAATCTCTATGATTTCGGGATTCAAATCCTTCTAAAGTCGTTTCCAACTCCTTCATAATCAATTAGGAAGGTTTAATTTGAAATTGATTGAGAATTCAGAAATTTATGACAATTTTGTAATTTGGGTCGTTTTTTTTTAAACCCCATAAACCAAGCTCTAATCCCGCCTATTTCGTCCAATTAATAGTTGTTAAACGCGTCTTAACGATCGGTTAACACCCTTTAAACTCCATATCACTACACAATATAAATCACTATACAAATTCGTCTCTCTTTTCTCTCTATTCAATCGACGCAGGAAGGAGGAGAGCCCCTCAAATCGACGACATTCTGGCTTCTTTCTGGTACAAATCGTATGCTTCAGGTAACCCTTTACTCGTCGTTTTAACACCTATGATCTTGTGAACTTTGTAATAGATTTGGGTTTTAGGTTTAAATTGATCTCTGTTTGCAAATGGGGGTTGTAAAGGGATGAAACTGATGCAGTAAATCGTTGCTTTAAACTTGTTTCTAGTTAATTAAACATGTTGAAATAGCACGCCAACTGGTTAAATCCCTCCACTTTCAAGCAGTGGTCGCAGGTTCAAAACCTGGCCTCTGCAATCTTTTTTTTTATTATTGTTGTTATTCATTCTTTTTGCTTCTAATTACTCTCATACATATATATATAAGTATAGATTTACATACGGGTATTTGTATAGAAATAAAAGAGTAAAGATACATAATAATTTTTATATAACAAAACATAAACAAATAAGTTTTATTTAAACATTTAAATATTGTAACTATTATTTTAAATAAATAGAGTACTCCTAATTATGTTTATGTTCTAAAAACCCTTCGATTGTCACAAAAGTATAAAAAGTAATTTATGAATATAATTATTTTACTTTGTTATTACCATTTCAAAAACAACCCGTTTATATAATAACTTTTGAGATTAAAAGAAAACAAATAGTCACATTCGTGACGTTATAACTCTTATTAAACAAAAGTAATTAGACATATATTTTACCTAAACTATTTTAACAATATGTTCTATAATTAATATTAGAAATTGTGTTATTAATATCGTAATTGTTTTAATCATATTACTTTCACATATATCATGTTTCTTTTAATAAATTGATAAATAATAATACTATTATTGGCATAATGAATATAATTACTTATTTCAAAAGATATTCTTATAAATATTATATTGTTCTAACATGATGATTATTCTAACCTAAGTGATTTGATAGGATATTGATTAAAAATTAATATTTATTATTGATGCCTAAAATCTCTTTTATAAAACATTATTTCATGCAATTTCATGATCACTTTAGTTACCGTTAAAGATCGTATCTCTAATTCCTTATATTTGATCGTCCATTCCAAATCCTTTCGTCCAAATCGTCCCGTTCCTATTTCTTTTAATCATTCCTATATATTAAATATGTATAAATATATAAATTATTTACTTAGGGCATCGGTGATCCGGTTCACTTGTCCTCACGATCTAGTTCAAGTTTAAGTCACTATATCAAGGTGAGTTTACATAGCCTCTTTTTCCTTTTGCACATTTTTGGGGTGAAACAAGATTACACAACAAATACTATTTGCTATTACATACGTACAATTCTACAATATGATCATATGTGTTTATTTGTGCTTTATGCTTGAATGAAATTTGTTAAGGCTTCATATACATAATACACCCGTGCAATCATTAACTCTTTATAGCAGGATAACATGTGTTGTTATGCCCTACATTTACATCAGGATAACATGTGTTGTTATGCCCACATTTACATCAGGATAACATGTGTTGTTATGCCCACATTTACATCAGGATAACATGTACAATTTTTCATTTGTGCAACTAGCTTAACTTAGATTCTCCATAAATACTTTATACACCATGTATCATATGAATTGTATAGATAACATTTGTACTTTACTTGTGGTGTCAAAACCTATGTATGCTCACCAACTATTTATAGTTAACCCTCTCATTTTATCATGTTTCAGGTACAGATGTTTGAGTTAAGATTCAAGTTGCTTCACTTAGAATTGAGGACCTAGTTTTAAACTTAATAAAGACATACATGTATTTATGACTTTTGTAAATGTTGTAATTGTTTATTTGAGATATGAAATGAAATCGACTGTGTAATTATTGCAACTATTAGTAAAGCATGAGCTTGTGAATAGTCTACATGTCCCGCACCGACGTTTCCCCCGTCGGTTGGGGTGTGACATCTTGTGGTATCTTCTTCGATGGAATCTTTTTCACAGCTCTTACTGGTTTGAACTTATACTTCCTAGTCACAACACCAATACTTGGATCAACTATCTTCACTCTCTTTCCTCTTTGAGGTTCTAGATTTTGAGAATCTCCTGATCCACCTTCTTTACTAATCAGCCTTGAGATTGACCATTCATTTTCACATCTTGGCAAAGTATTGAAATACTTGATCCTCGGCTTTAAGTACTGAACACCATTGGATCTTTTAAGAGCAAACAACTTTACTTATTCATCATAAAACCAACTAATAATTCTTCCAACACACCGCTCTTTGTTCACATATCTTTCTTTCCGAGCAGGTTGTATAGGAGACTTTGGTAAATCCTTTTTCCAACTATTCACTATCTCTTTCCATTGCTCTTTAGTCATACCCGTATCTCTATACATAAAAAGTTCTTCAGTTGACTTAGACGGCATGGAATGAGTAGTATCAGTTTCAGTATTCACCTTGGATTGAGAAGTATCATTAGGTTTAGATAAGTCTTCAACAGAGTCCATAGAATCAGTTATTCCTTCATTGTAAAACTTAGGAATATCATCATCCTGGACGAAGTTATAAGGCACATTAAGACCGTCACAACCTTCATATGTAACCTCTATTTTACTCTTTTCAATATCCATCTCCACAATCTCACCTTCTTCAACTTCACTCTCTACAATACCATTTTCGACATCATCAAACAGATTATCAAGACCATCTAAACATTCAATCTTCTCAGCTTCTTCTTCTTCAGCATCATAATCAGTTTGAAAGAATTCCAACAGTAGAAACTCTTCATTCACTTCAGAACCTTTCTTACTTCCTTCAATAGTACATGATGTTGACGACTCTCCCTGAACTCTTGAAATAGGATTCACGTCAGCATATTGACGATCACCTTCAATGTTGCCACTAGGATCATTGTCATCCACATCCTTTCTTTGAAAAGACTTAGTATGACAAGCATCATGGATCCTTAACTCCCCTGAGCGTCAAGACGCTCAACAAGTTTAGAAACCAGCAATTTCATGTAATCTAGTTGTTTTGCTTGAGCTTGAAGGACCAATTGTCTCTGAGAATCAGTGGTTACAAGAACATCCACTTGATTTTGCAATGAAATCACTTGAGATTCAAGGTAAGTAACTCTCTCAGAATCAGAAGATTTAGAAGTACCAGCTGCAGATGATGTAGTAGCTTTTGGAGCAGGAGTATTCACAGGAGATGGACGTTTAGATGGAGGAGGTGTAATAATGAAGGATTCAACAAAAACAACATCCTCTACACCTTGTGATGAAGTTACATTAGCAATAGAAGCAGTCATTAGCTTCTGTGTCTTTGGCACAGGAGTAAACTCACTGTCCGAATCAGAAGATTCATCTATTAATGTTCGTTTTCCAAGAACTATACCGGAAGGAGGATCCCGAACAGATTTACGTCCTGGCTTTCTGGCTCTAGATTTCACTCGTTTTCCTACGTTTTCCAGTGGCATAATAGCCGGTCTTTCATAATGACCTGAGCTAAAGTCCCTCGAAGAATCAGAATCAGTAGCCTTAGAGTCAGGATGAATTGTATCACTAGAACTCATATCAACCACATTCCCTTCAGGTTCATAAATGGGTGAGTTCATAGCATCATCATTAAAGTCCTCCATTTTAAGACCTAAGTCTTGATTATCTTCATTGTCAACAACATCAACATGAACTGGTTCATTCACTGGAACATCTTCTTGAATATGAACATGTTCTTGTTCTTGTTGAATTGGAACTTGCACTTGTTCTTGTTGAATTTGTGGTTGTTGTTGTTGATGTGGTTCTTGATCTTGAGAGTGTTTTAATTCCTCTGGATGAAACCAGTTGTCATTCGGTAGCTCAACATAATTAGGATTGATAATGTTACCGAATAGAAGAGTAGGAACAGGAATCAATGATGCATTCTGCTGTTTAACTTTGGTACAATCGGTAAATATCCTCTTTGTCATCGGAGTCAGAGTTAGACGTTGTGGATGCTGCGGTAGATTAGGAATCAGATGATTCAGAATCATTTGTATGAACCTAGGGTACATGAGAAACCCTTGACCTTCTGGAGGATTAATTTGCATAACAAGCTCACGGTATATGTATAGTGCAAACTTGAACCGTTTATTCAATGTCAGCACAACCATGGCATCTTGTAAAGCACTCTTCAAACCATCAGTTCCAGCCTTTCTTGGTGACAAGCACTGGATGATTACATGCATAAAATACCTCCACTCACCTATCAAACCACCCTTCCTAGCTTCATTATTATTGGGTCGTCCTCTGTATCCCATTCTCTGAAAGCATCCCATGACCAACGTTCCAGGGTAAGATATTGAATCATCATTAGCACCACCTAATACAAGAGCAGCACGAATGGTATCCACGGATATTGCCACCTCAATGTTATTAACTGTAGCGCGAAGAACATAAGGATCAACATCTGTATCTTGATGTACAGTAGCTTAGAACTGTTGTATATAAGGTAGACTGATATAAGTATTTCCTGAAAGAGCAACACTCAGTCTTGATCTATTTAGAAAGTTGATAATGCCTTGGTAATTCACAGCTTCTGACATTTGAGGATCTAACAAAGCCACCTGGTTATGTTTATACTTAACACGGCGATCCATATATATATATATGGATTGGACATGAAATCACATTAGTAAAATCACAAACACAAGCAATTCACACACACAAATGATATACACACACATATATGATATATACAAACAACAAACAAATAACAAAAGAAAATAATTAAACACAAAACAAACAAAAATTACAAGTCCAAGCAGTACTGAATACCTAGGCGAACTTACTAAGTTCGCTTAGAGTTACAAGAGGCGAACATAATAAGTTCGCCGAAACAAGTTCTCCTGTCGATACAAATTCACACCAGATTTTCAACTTGTTCAATCAGACAAATCTTTGCAATTCAAACATAACACAAGCATCGATTCACAACAACTAAGCAATATTAAGCACCCATTTCAATTTTGAACCACTTATTAACCCTATTTGATAAAAAACCAGACTATCAGTCAAACACGATGAACACCTCGTCAAATAATCAATTTCCCAGCGATTGAACGGATAAAAGCCAATGAATATACCTTAGAAAGATGCTCAATTGAAAATCGATTAAGAACCAACTTCCAAAATTTCAATCCAACAACCAGATTTTAAAAATTAAACAAGTTCGCACGACTATTACTATGTTCGCTCAGGAAAAAGTTAAAGGTAATGAAAATGTTCGCCTAAAAAGATATTTATACCCTCTATTAAGTTCGCTTAATCAAGCAAACTTGTTAAGTTCGCATAACAAGCAACAGTCGAACATGATAAGTTCGCTTCTTCTTTTTCCTTGAAACCTCTTTGGAATTCAAACTTACACAAACCTTTAATCATCATCATTTTACAACCTTGTGATATTCCATTTGTAACATGTATCCGATCCAATCCCGAATCATTTTAATAAAATTAAAAGATAGAATTTTCATGGAAGATAGAAAGAAAATCTTTTTGGATTTTATATATACAAACGGAATCACATATTTTTTGTTTTTATCTGAACAAACTGAAACACATATTTTTGGTTTTTCTGAAAATACACACATATTTTTAGCTGAACATCATGAGTAAGAAGATCATATCAGTATCTGAGCAATTCATCACACATTCTATCACAAACTATGGGTAACTTATGATACGCACTAAAATTATGATATTCATGTGAAATGAATTCACTTATTCCTTCAAACTTTGATAAAAAACAATCAAACTCATTCGTATGCAACTCATATCTTTTTCATTCTACGCAATTTTTGCATTTTTTGAATTTCTTTGTAAATCCTCTATATACATGACTCTCACAGATCTGTCTCTTTTCTTTTCAAACCTTTCTCTTTTCTTTTCAAACTTTTCAATCAATTTGACCATTACTTGAAATGATACGCGATAAATTTCAAAATAAACAAGATCAGGTCATAAAATGCTCAATTATTCATACCGAATTTGCAATACGAAGCATGAATTCTTAAGTTGCCAATATTATAAGATTTGAAACCACAAGCGTTTTTCTCCCAAATTCATCTGAGTTAGCACCATTTAGATGAAAAACATCGTGTACCCCACATATATGCCCAACAGAATTTAAAATTGCACTATCTTCAAGACATATACGATTTATTGCAAGATTAGATCAATCTCCAATATGAAATTATCTCTATTAGCACAAGAATATAATAGCAGATCCCAAAGGATATAAGAATCAAGATGATTCAAAATCAAAAGATTCTAATAAATTGGCTTTAGAAAGAGAATCAATAGATTCAGGTATGAGGATCCAACTAATATCTGGAAAAGTTTCAATGGAATCAGTATGGATAATGTATCAATATGATCCAAGGGTGAGTATATGTTCCAACAGATGTTGTCAGAAACATATCATAGTTCAGCAACACATTGCATGTTTTTCGGGGCATGGGCAGTGAAGTGAACTGAAAGAATTTGTGCTAAATATATAATCCGATATTGGTCTCATGAGCTTCTTAAAACCATATATTCTTTATCTGATAATGATCTTTTACACACACACCCAGACATATAATGGATTCAAATCACATATGTAATCATATCATATTTAGTTTTCACACTACTATTGGTTCAAAAACGCTTCTAGTCTATTGACAATCCAAGTTTCAAACTCATTTTCAAATTAAAACATATTATCAAGAGCATAGCATTTATAACACAATCTTTTCTTGTTCATGCAAACTTTGAAATTTAGATCAAATCAATACAATTTGAGCATTCATATATCAACATATCAAAAGTCTACTATGGTCATGTGTGATAAACTATTCACTGATGTACTATTATTTCTTTTCTAACTTCAAATGATGTCAATTTTATATTTTTCAATTTGTTTTTTGAATTTTTATAAATAACAATTTTTTACTGAAATTTAAAATACAGAAATGTAATAAAGAATTAAAAAAAAAATTAAAACAAAATCTCCCATGAAAAATTGTTTTTGAAAACTTTTATTCAGGATTGATCATACCGATCGTTTTGATTAGAAATTCAAATCTGGTACGATCAAATGCCTTGGTAAAGAGATCAGAAAAATTATTATCTGTATGTACCTTCACCAGCTCAATCAACTTTTTATCTGCCCAATCACGAATAAAATGATATCTAATTTCAATGTGCTTCGTTTTACTGTGCTTAATATGATTATTTGTTATGGACACTATGGCAGTATTATCAATAAACATGGGGGTTCTTGTGAGATTCAAACCATAGTCTATTAATTGCTGTTGGATCCGCAAGATCTGTGAACAACAACTTGCAGCAGCGATGCATTCTGCTTCACATGTTGAAATAGAGACCGTACTTTGCTTTTTGCACCGCCAGGAAACTAGACGATTACCCAAGAACTGGCAACCACCTGTTGTAGATTTCCTATCCAAACAACAACCACCAAAATCAGAGTCAGTATATGCATTGAATTCAAAGTTAGAACCATGTGGAAACCATAATCCCAATTTTTGTTTTCCTTTCAGATAATGAAAGATTATCTTGACTGCTATCAAATGAGACTCCTTTGGTTTTGCTTGGAATATGGAAAAAATACACACAGCAAACATTATATCTGGCCTTGAAGCAGTTAAGTACATAAAATATCCAATCATTGCCCCGTAGAGTCGGCAATCAATATCTTTTCCATCCGGGTCAGAACTCAACTTATGATTAACCGGAATTGGAGTATTGTATGCGGTACAGTCCTCCATCTTGAACCGGCTCAAGTTGTCTTTTACATACTTGGACTGATGAATAAAGAAACCATCTTCCTTCAGATTAACTTGAAGTCCAAGGAAAAATGATAACTCTCCCATAGCTGATATTTCAAACTTCGATTTTATAACACTCTCAAACTCTTTGTACAACCCTTCATTTGTGGAGCCAAAAATAATATCATCTGCATATATCTGAACCAGTAGGTAATCTCCCCCTGCTTTCTTTAAGAATAAGGTCGAGTCAATTTGGCCACGCACAAAGCTATTGTCCATAAGATGTTTAGACAACGTTTCGTACCACGCTCGGGGAGCTTGATGTAAACCATAAAGAGCTTTATCAAGCTTGAATACTCTAGATGGATGAACCGGATCTTCAAACCCCGGCGGCTGACACACATAAACCTATTCCTTGACCTTACCATATAAGAAAGCACTCTTCACATATAATTTAAACACCTTAAATCCTTTGTATGATGCAAAAGCAAGAAACAACCGAATAGCTTCAACCCTAGCAACAGGAACATAAACCTCGGTGTAATCAATTCCCTCTTGTTGATTGAACCCCTATACAACTAATCTTTCCTTATTTCTCACCACTATACCATGATCATCTTTCTTGCATTTAAACACCACTTAGTTCCAATTAGATACACGCCCTTTGGAAGATCTACAAGATTCCAGACCTTTAGCTTATCAAATTAAGCAAGCTCTTTCTGCATTGCTTCTATCCAATTTATATCGCGCAAAGCCATTTCGACATTCTTTGGTTCGACCTGAGAAATAAAACATGAATGTGAGCAAACATCAAGAACACCAGTATCCTTAATACATGTATACAAACAATTGTTTTCTATTAAAGAATGCGTCTGCACTCCATCTCTCAAAATCCCAATTATATTTGTCACCGGGTGATCTTTGAGTTCTTTGATTGATGCAACTTTAGGAACCGGCAACACATCAACTTGAGTCGTTTCAGGTTGAGAAGACAAGTCCTGATTAACTGGTATCTCCGAGTCCAGATTCGTAGGAATCTCCCCCTAAACTTGTGTCAAAGTAGAAGGTTCATCAACGAATAATGGATCAGCAGAAGAATCTTTAAAAACAACTTCTTCTTCCTCGCTATCAGAATCTTGTGGTCCCGGGCAAGAAGCAACATTAGGATCCAGAGTAGATGTAGATGGAACAGATGAATGTTGAACCACAGTCGGTATAAAACCTCCATCATGTTCATCGTGACAAGACTCATACAACACTGCAACCTATTTAGGAGAAATATCAGAAGGTAAATTAAAATACTTGAATAAGCTGACATAATCAAATGCCCAGTCTGGTCCAATCACTATTTGAGGTAAAGAACGATTTGAACAGTCAATATGAAACCATTCCTCAACCTGACGATTCTCTTTGTTATAAACCCTTTTGGTAATAGAATTAGCAACATACCCCAGAAAGATCCCTTCAATAGCCTTAGCACTGAACTTGGTTGGGACATCTCTAACCTTCAACAGGTGCAAGGATTGCCAAAAGGTAGTAAATACTCCAGATTAGGCTTCCGATTATTAAGAAACTCATAGCATGTCTCGTTGTGGCGCTTCACAGTCAAAACTCTGTTCAACACGCAGTATTCACAGCCTCAGCCCAAAAAGTAACTGGAAGCTTAGAATCTGCAAGCATCGTACGTGCCGTTTCAACCAAAGTTCTATTCTTTCGTTCAGCAACCCCGTTTTGTTGAGGTACATATGGCGCACTGAATTCATGTTGAATTCCCTTTTGTAAACAAAATAAACCCAACTTGCTATTCTTGAACTCACTGCCATTGTCACTCCTAATCTTCTGACTTTCTATTTGCACAAATTCTCTAAACCCAGGATTAAGAATTGTACCATCTCTGTTGTCTCAGCTTTAGAAGCAGGGAACTTAACCCATGAAAATCTAGAGAAATCATATGTTACCACCAGACAGTAAGATTTACCTCCAATGCTCCTAATACTAATCGGTCCAAACATATCCATATGTAGCAGCTCCAATGGAGTTACAATAGAATTATTTGACTTAGATTTGTGGGACTTCTTGTGTTGTTTCCCCTTCTTGCAAGGAATACAGTCATCAGGAATGGAGAATTTCATTTTAGGAACACCAATAACCAGATCATTTTTCACTAAATAATTATTTTCCTATAATTGATGTGAGCATGCTTCCTGTGCCACAGAATAGAGTAAGATTTAGACGCCTTAGAGAGTAAACATGTCGGAATAGAATTCGTTGTCGTTGCAACACTCATATCCAAAACATATGTGTTATTTCTCCTCAGAGCCTTCATAAGAATCCATTCTTAAGGAATAACAAATCACGGCTTCAAGATATAACATTCAGTATCATTGAAATGAAATGAAAACTTATTGTCACATACTTGAGATTCACTCAAAAGATTGTGTTCAAGCTGCTCAACATAGTTCACTTTCTCAAATTTAGCCTTGTCATTCTTCAAAGTATTGTGACCGGTTATGTACCCGCTTTATTCCCAGCAAAAGCGACATAACTGTAACATTTCTAATTTTTAGTATCCGTATTTCAAATTCAATATAATGCATTTTAAACCAATTCTAGTGCACTGTTTTGTTCTATTCGTACCATCAATTAAATACTATATTTCAATGTTAACCCACAAATTTTACACGGTTATAACCTACTAAAACACTACATAAGTATCTATTTATACAAATATGTCAAAGTCCAAAGTTACAAGGTCTGATGTTGAAAATTTACAAGAAACCCTAATAGGCACGGTCGCGCCTCGTTCTGGCACGGTCGCGCCGAGTACTTTGGCACGGTCGCGCCGAGTACTTTGGCACGGTCGCGCGACTTGATTTGGAACAATCGCGCCTAGTGCCTTAGCACGGTCGCGCCTCGTTTGGGCACGGTCGCGCCTAGTACCAGTTGAAACGTAAATACAGTTTTTAATCACCCGATCGTTGAGTTCCGTAACCGATTTACGCTTCATTACCATTAACGAAAGCAATGACATTTCCATTTACAACTAACGTCTCAAATTAATCCAATCCATCTCAAAAAATTCTCTCAAGCATTTCAAAGAAAACACAAAACCTCCTTGCGATCCGAATTCTCTCAATCAAGCAGCAGAGTCACGCTACTCGATTCTCCCTAAAGCTCCTAGACTCTCTGGTTTAGCCGGAATCGCAGCAGAAGACGCCGGAAGCCATCCGCATCGCCGCCGAGACCTTTTTCCTACCGTTCTCTATCAATTCGCTACGCTTCCGGGTAATTGAAATCTTGTCCTCAATCTATTTAGTCTCTAGATCAAAAGCCCCATATCAATTTGGGCTTACAATATAGAAATCATCCTGAACCCAAAACCATATTTTATTAAAAAATGGTTTAACCGATTTCGACCCAGAACATGTTGTTAATACAATTAAAACATCCCAACATACTCGTAACATCACTATGAATAAAAGCCCTATGATTTCAAACACTTACAATGTAAGAATCAGTCAATTTGTGTTTGTTTTGGAAGAGACACGGTCGCGCTAATCATCTAGCGCAGTCGTGCCTCATGAGACGCGGTCGTGCCGACTATCAGCGCGGTCGTGTTCTCCTGTCCAGACCCAATCATGCCCTTTGGCTAATCTCAGTCGTGTCTTAGAATCATAGACACGATAGTGCCTGGCCAAGGCACGGTCGTGCCTAAAAATTTTGTTAGTTAAGCTTCTGTTTGATCAACACAGTCGCGCCCTGACTAGCATGGTCACGCCCGTGGTTTGAGCACTATCGTGCCCTTCCCAGGCACGGTCGTGTGTGAGTTAAATTTTTTGCAGAATTATAATTTTATATATTTTTCAAACAATAAATATTTCTGATTAAATTTCAAAATAAAAATAGTTGATTTTTATAAAAATGCATTTAATTCTATTTAGAAAGATCAAATATTTAATCTTGGAATAAATAGAAAAAAATTATTTATTTAAAGTTTATTAAAAAATTAAATTTACAATTATTGCTAGACCTTTCATTTAAAAAGTATTTAAATGGTTAAAGTTATATTTTATAAATAAATAAATAAAATAATAATTATTTATTTACTTTATGTTTAAACAAAGACATTTATTTATTTACACTTAATTTCATTTAACATATACAATATTTTCATAAACAATAATTATTTACATTACTTATTTAATTATTCAAACTCAAACCTTAATCAAAATGTTCTAAAAATATTCTTTCAAACTTTATATATTTTATTCAATACGTCCAATTCCAAATCAATGACCCTTTTACACAAGTCCAAATGCAACTTTAGACTTAAACTTTGGCGCACACTAATAATACCATATACATTACACTTTAGGTTAACTTGTGCATCTCAAGGATCTTTATTCTATCTAGTATCTTTGTTAGCTACGCCTTCAAACCATGTGAGTATTTCATAGCCCCTTTTACTCTTTTACACTTTTGGGGTGAAACATGAACTATACACAAATTACATGCTTACATTTACACAAACAACACAAGTACAAATCCTATTTACATTCATGTGTACAAATTTGAGCTTTATGCTCGAGTGCTATGTGTGCTAAATTTTGTATGCTATTATGTGCAATCATTAACTATTCAAGCCGACGGTTTTCAATGATAGATCTATTGAGTCTGACAAACCCACCCAGATTGGGGTGATTGATACCGACAACACAATTTTGCATGCTAGTTACAAAGGTTTGATTGTACTTGGTTACACAATAGCTGCTCCCCATAAATGCCTTATTTATCATGTTATGTAAGGATTTGTTTTACAAACTATATGCTATCTATATAAACCTGTGTTATACTCACCAACTTTTTAGTTGACTTTATTTTATTCATGTTTCAGGTTCTAATGTGTGAGATTGATCAAGATGTGCTACACATAGGCTTGGACTTAGTTAAATTAAATAAAAGAACTCTATGTATTTCAATTTTGTTCTAACTAGGATTTGGTTGTGATTGGACTACTTGTTATGAAATTTGATGTTTAATATATTCAATCTAGTCAACCTTGTGCTTATGAACAGTCTACATGTCCCGCCCCGATGATTCCTCCATCGGTCAGGGTGTGACAATAACTGCCATCAATTTTAATAACATCTTCAACCAAACAAATATTTCCTGTCATATGTCGAGAAAAACTACTATGCACATGTAACATCCCAAGTTTTAGAGCACGAGAGAATTCACGAGGAATTAAAACTTAAATAAAAAAGAAAGGAAGCGGGCTTGGGCCGGGGTGAATGGGCCGAAAGGGGAAGGGTTTGGGCCCTTATAGGCCTCAAGAACAACCCAAAAGCCCATTTTCATCCTCATTTCCGGATTTTAGAGAGAGAGGAGAGAGAGGAGAGAGAGAGTCTAGAGAGAGAAAGTCCCAGTTTTTGGATTAAAGATTCAAGGATCATTAGCAAGAGCCTCTTGAGTGTTTAGCAACGAAAAGGAAGTGATTATACGTAACCGATTCTCCTAGATCTGAGTTTTAGTTCGTTTTTGAGTTTTTCGGGTTTTGGGTGAAAAGGTTATGTCTAATCGGACGAAACCGAAAGATAAGCATAGATTTGAGTTCCTTAATGGAAAACAAACGTTTTGAATGCAAACAGGTTCGGGATCTTGAAGTGATCAGACCCGAATGCGAAAGTTAAGGTTTTTCGCCAAGAACAGGTTGTGCACACTTGCTAAGTGCGCACAGAGCAGGTCCTGCGCACTTGCTAAGTGCGTAGGAAGAGGAACCTGTGCACTTGCTAAGTGCGCAGGAAGAGGAGCCTGTGCACTTGCTAAGTGCGCAGGAAGAGGAGCCTGCGCACTTGCTAAGTGCACAGGAAGGGAAGCCTGCGCACTTGCTAAGTGCGCAGGAAGCAGAGTCTGCGCGTTTGCTAAGTGCGCAGGCATCAGGACTGATTAAGTAAAGTCAGTATGTTAGAGTGGTTAAACCGTTTAGCGTCGAGTTAAGTCTGATAAGTGTCAAATTGTTATGATTGTTCAGATTGTGTGAGATCCAGTAGACCGTTGCAGCTTAGATACCAGGTGAGTTCTAATCCACTTTTTGCCTTCTTTAGGGGTGGTATGCATACTTAGTGTAAAGTGTTTATTATATTTTATATATTATAAACTGAAGAGAAAAGCTATGTTTTAGTGAAAGGTTTAAAAGAGGCAAAAGTATGTTTCAGTAAAGTAAGATATATCATTTGGCAAGCGTTCACTATATTTTTATATACATAAACAAAGGCATGATATATGTGCTAGTATGTTTTCAGTAAAGTAAGATATATCATTTGGCAAGCGTTTACTATATTTTTATATACATAAACAAAGGCATGATATATATGATAAGCTATGTTTCAGAAAGTAAGATGTATTTTATGATAAGCTATGTTTCAGAAAGTAAGATGTATTTTATGATAAGCTATGTTGCAGTAAAAGCAAAGATATATCATTTGGCAAGCGTTTACTATATTTTTATATACATAAACAAAGGCATGATATATGTATTAAGATATATTTCAGTAAAAGTAAAGATATATCATTTGGCAAGCGTTTACTATATTTTTATATACATAAACAAATGCATGATATAAAGGTCCTTGGGACAGATGTTACTTGTACAAGATGTCAGACATGGGTTCTACCCATTAGTAAGAACCTTTGGGTTCGTTAACAGTTGTACAACTGGGATGAGTGACGGCGGTTGCTCGGGAGGTCCACGCAACCTCCCCTTAGCGGTAGTGTCGGTTCATGGATGTAAGCCATGGGGGCATTGACCAGGGTATTGTCGGTTCATGGATGTAAGCCATGGGGGCATTGACCAGGTACTCGTCGGTTCATGGACGTTAGCCATGGGGGCGGTACAATAGTGACAAGGAATTGACGGTTAAGCGGTAATGTCGATTCATGGACGTTAGCCATGGGGGCATTGACCAGGTACTCGTCGGTTCATGGTCGTTGACCATGGGGGCGGTACAGTAGTGACAAGGAATTGACGGATAAGCGGTATTGTCGGTTCATGATCGTTGATCATGGGGGCATTGACCAGGTACTTGTCGGTTAATGGATGTAAGCCATGAGGGCAGTACAGTAAAGAGGAATTGACGGTTTATTATACGTTTTAAACTGTTTGAAAAGTAAAGTGTTAAGTTAGCCTTAATGGCAATATATATGTTTGAAAAGTAAAGTGTGTTAAGTTAGCCTTAATGGCAGTATATATGTTTGAAAAGTAAAGTGTCAAGTTTAGCCTTAATGGCAGTATATGTGTTTTAGTAAATGTTTTGTAAAATTGATTTAAAGTAAACGTTAGAACTCACTCAGTGTTGCTGATTTTTCGTATGCATATCAGTTAAGTGCAGGTTTAGATGATGGAGGTGGATGCTTGGGCTCAGAGAGAAGAGTTACCCGAAGATCAGTGTCTGGCATCCCGATTATGTTTATGTTATGTTTTAGCTTGACGTTGTTAAAGACAATTTGTATTAGACATGTTTATGTTTCCGCTGCGTATGTTGAAGTTTAAATCGTTTCCGCTGTGTTAATGAATGTCTTATGTTTAAAGTGCTATGTGTTGATGAATAAATCCAATAAGTGAGGCCTCCCGGGATCGGGGCCTCACAATTTGGTATCAGAGCCATAGTTTGAGAGATTTGGACATCCCCGATGTCCAGACTTAAACTGAGAATGGGATCAAGTAGCGGATGCCAGTAACGGGTAAATCAAGCCAAAGCATCAGAAGCGTATAGTAAGTAAATTTTACCTTTAGAGCGTCAAGATAAGAATAGAGGCTTTAGTGGAACCATGAAAGTGAATAAATAGAAAACAAGATGTGATGTAATGGTTAATTGCAGATGGCCAGTGTATATTAACATCTTACCTTACTTATTGTGTTCTACATATTCCCTAGCATGATGAAATTAAATCTTTTGTTCTCTATCTTTCTGTTAGAAATGGCTAGACGTGGAGGAACTAGAGGGGGTGGAGGAGGAAGACGTGGGGGGCGTACAGGCCGCCACGGTGGAGTTAGCACAAACCAAGTGATTGAGGGGAGTGTTCACACTACCCATACTGAGACAGAGATTAGTCAGCACAATGCTGAACATGTGGAAGGAGATGACCCACCGTTTGAGTTTGAACCAGCCGTGCAAGCGGCTATTGGCCGAGAGTTTACCCGACTGCTGAAGGATACCTTACCGGCCATACTGGACGAAGCCTTGAGGAAGGCCAAGGAGAGCCCTAACACAACTGAAGAGCCTGTGGTGCTTCCAGCTGCGGGAGGACCAATCCTGGTGGAGAATGTTGCACCGCCTACTCGCGGATGCGATTACAAGGCATTTCGTGGTTGTGATCCCCCTGAGCTAACTGGGGAGAAAGAAGCAGCATATACTTTAGATTTGATCAATGGCATGGAATCCACCATCAGCCTCAGTGACTATCGACCGGATCAAGCGGTTAGGTTCGCAGCTAAGTCACTAAAGGGAGAGGCAGCACACTGGTGGGAGACTGTGAAACAAGCGAAGGGTGACCAAGCGGTCGAGCTAATGAGGTGGAATGATTTGAAGGCGTTAGTAATTTCGAAGTTCTGCCCTAAGAATAAAGTCCACAAGGTGGAGAGAGAGTTCCTGACTTTGCAAGCCGGACTCATGACTCACAGAAAATATACTTCCAAGTACAACGAACTGGCACGCCTGGTGCCTCATCTTGTAACCACAGAAGAGAGGAGGATTCATTATTATATTCAAGGGTTGCCTCCAAAGATACGTACATTTGTAAATGCCAACACACCGAGTACCTTTGAGTCGGTGGTCGTTCTGAGCGGAGTTGTCTACGATGACATTGCCTCTGAAGTCATTTCTGAAGCGCCTATGAAACAAGCGGCTAAGCGGACCGGGGAGGACCTTCAGGGTCCTAATGATAAGAGGTCAAGGTTAGAAGCGGAGGGTTTGTGTGGAAAATGTGGAAAAAGGCACGGAGGAGAGTGCAGAGCTGGGCAGGTAGGATGTTTCAAGTGTGGCAGGTTTGGACACCAATCGCGGGACTGCCCAGAAAGGCCAAGATGCCATAATTGTGGGGAACAGGGACACAGGAGCCGAGATTGCAAGAAACCAAGAAAGCGGAAGCGGGAGGATCCGGAAAGGGTAAGGGCTGCAGAGAAGGAACCTTACATCAACAAGGCCACAGCAAGGGTTTACCAGATGACTCAGTAAGGTGCGTTGCAAGCTCTTATTTGTTAAATGGCAAGTTTATGTTATTATTTCTTTACAAAATTAGTTAGCCCCATTAGTCTAGATGCCTTAGAATTTGAGATAGCCCAAGGTCAAGCTCCCAGTGGTAGTTGATCACAATGGCCTTCATGACCAAGCTGCCTTGCATAGCTACGGTTCATGCCACCCGTTCTGTGATTTGCTATCAGTGTAGCTTATGGCAGGTTTCGAGGACGAAACCTATTGTAAGGAGGGTAGACTTGTAACATCCCGAGTTTTAGAGCACGAGAGAATTCACGAGGAATTAAAACTTAAATAAAAAAGAAAGGAAGCGGGCTTGGGCCGGGGTGAATGGGCCGAAAGGGGAAGGGTTTGGGCCCTTATAGGCCTCAAGAACAATCCAAAAGCCCCATTTCCATCCTCATTTCCGGATTTTAGAGAGAGAGGAGAGAGAGAGTCTAGAGAGAGAAAGTCCTAGTTTTTGGATTAAAGCTTCAAGGATCATTAGCAAGAGCCTCTTGAGTGTTTAGCAACGAAAAGGAAGTGATTACAGGTAACCGATTCTCCTAGATCTGAGTTTTAGTTCGTTTTTGAGTTTTTCGGGTTTTGTGTGAAAAGGTTATGTCTAATCGGACGAAACCGAAAGATAAGCATAGATTTGAGTTCCTTAATGGAAAACGAACGTTTTGAATGCAAACAGGTTCGGGATCTTGAAGTGATCAGACCCGAATGCGAAAGTTAGGGTTTTTCGCCAAGAACAGGTCGTGCGCACTTGCTAAGTGCGCACAGAGCAGGTCCTGCGCACTTGCTAAGTGCGCAGGAAGAGGAACCTGCGCACTTGCTAAGTGCGCAGGAAGAGGAGCCTGCGCACTTGCTAAGTGCGCAGGAAGAGGAGCCTGCGCACTTGCTAAGTGCGCAGGAAGGGAAGCAGAGTCTGCGCACTTGCTAAGTGCGCAGGCATCAGGACTGATTAAGTAAAGTCAGTATGTTAGAGTGGTTAAACCGTTTAGCGTCGAGTTAGGTCTGATAAGTGTCAAATTGTTATGATTGTTCAGATTGTGTGAGATCCAGTAGACCGTTGCAGCTTAGATACCAGGTGAGTTCTAATCCACTTTTTGCCTTCTTTAGGGGTGGTATGCATACTTAGTGTAAAGTGTTTATTATATTTTATATATTATAAACTGAAGAGAAAAGCTATGTTTTAGTGAAAGGTTTAAAAGAGGCAAAAGTATGTTTCAGTAAAGTAAGATATATCATTTGGCAAGCGTTTACTATATTTTTATATACATAAACAAAGGCATTATATATGTGCTAGTATGTTTTCAGTAAAGTAAGATATATCATTTGGCAAGCGTTTACTATATTTTTATATACATAAACAAAGGCATGATATATATGATAAGCTATGTTTCAGAAAGTAAGATGTATTTTATGATAAGCTATGTTTCAGAAAGTAAGATGTATTTTATGATAAGCTATGTTTCAGTAAAAGCAAAGATATATCATTTGGCAAGCGTTTACTATATTTTTATATACGTAAACAAAGGCATGATATATGTGTTAAGATATATTTCAGTAAAAGCAAAGATATATCATTTGGCAAGCGTTTACTATATTTTTATATACATAAACAAATGCATGATATATGTTAAGTTATGAACAAGATTTACAGAAAGATTTATGAACAGTAAAGTGAACAGTTTTCCTTTGGGAATATGTACCAGCTATAAAGGTCCTTGGGACAGATGTTACTTGTACAAGATGTCAGACATGGGTTCTACCCATTAGTAAGAACCTTTGGGTTCGTTAACGGTTGTACAACTGGGATGAGTGACGGCGGTTGCTCGGGAGGTCCACGCAACCTCCCCTTAGCAGTAGTGTCGGTTCATGGATGTAAGCCATGGGGGCATTGACCAGGGTATTGTCGGTTCATGGATGTAAGCCATGGGGGCATTGACCAGGTACTCGTCGGTTCATGGACGTTAGCCATGGGGGCGGTACAGTAGTGACAAGGAATTGACGGTTAAGCGGTAATGTCGATTCATGGACGTTAGCCATGGGGGCATTGACCAGGTACTCGTCGGTTCATGGTCGTTGACCGTGGGGGCGGTACAGTAGTGATAAGGAATTGACGGATAAGCGGTATTGTCGGTTCATGATCGTTGATCATGGGGGCATTGACCAGGTACTTGTCGGTTAATGGATGTAAGCCATGAGGGCAGTACAGTAAAGAGGAATTGACGGTTTATTATACGTTTTAAACTGTTTGAAAAGTAAAGTGTTAAGTTAGCCTTAATGGCAGTATATATGTTTGAAAAGTAAAGTGTGTTAAGTTAGCCTTAATGGCAGTATATATGTTTGAAAAGTAAAGTGTCAAGTTTAGCCTTAATGGCAGTATATGTGTTTTAGTAAATGTTTTGTAAAATTGATTTAAAGTAAACGTTAGAACTCACTCAGCGTTGCTGATTTTTCGTATGCATATCAGTTAAGTGCAGGTTTAGATGATGGAGGTGGATGCTTGGGCTCAGAGAGAAGAGTTACCCGAAGATCAGTGTCTGGCATCCCGATTATGTTTATGTTATGTTTTAGCTTGACATTGTTAAAGACAATTTGTATTAGACATGTTTATGTTTCCGCTGCGTATGTTGAAGTTTAAATCGTTTCCGCTGTGTTAATTAATGTCTTATGTTTAAAGTGCTATGTGTTGATGAGTAAATCCAATAAGTGAGGCCTCCCGGGATCGGGGCCTCACAAGTTGGTATCAGAGCCATAGTTTGAGAGATTTGGACATCCCCGATGTCCAGACTTAAACTGAGAATGGGATCAAGTAGCGGATGCCAGTAACGGGTAACTCAAGCCAAAGCATCAGAAGCGTATAGTAAGTAAATTTTACCTTTAGAGCGTCAAGATATGAATAGAGGCTTTAGTGGAACCATGAAAGTGAATAAATAGAAAACAAGATGTGATGTAATGGTTAATTGCAGATGGCCAGTGTATATTAACATCTTACCTTACTTATTGTGTTCTACATATTCCCTAGCATGATGAAATTAAATCTTTTGTTCTCTATCTTTCTGTTAGAAATTGCTAGACGTGGAGGAACTAGAGGGGGTGGAGGAGGAAGACGTGGTGGGCGTACAGGCCGCCACGGTGGAGTTAGCACAAACCAAGTGATTGAGGGGAGTGTTCACACTACCCATACTGAGATAGAGATTAGTCAGCACAATGCTGAACATGTGGAAGGAGATGACCCACCGTTTGAGTTTGAACCAGCCGTGCAAGCGGCTATTGGCTGAGAGTTTACCCGACTGCTGAAGGATACCTTACCGGCCATACTGGACGAAGCCTTGAGGAAGGCCAAGGAGAGCCCTAACACAACTGAAGAGCATGTGGTGCTTCCAGCTGCGGGAGGACCAATCCTGGTGGAGAATGTTGCACCGCCTACTCGCGGATGCGATTACAAGGCATTTCGTGGTTGTGATCCCCCTGAGCTAACTGGGGAGAAAGACGCAGCATATACTTTAGATTTGATCAATGGCATGGAATCCACCATCAGCCTCAGTGACTATCGACCGGATCAAGCGGTCAGGTTCGCAGCTAAGTCACTAAAGGGAGAGGCAGCACACTGGTGGGAGACTGTGAAACAAGCGAAGGGTGACCAAGCGGTCGAGCTAATGAGGTGGAATGATCTGAAGGCGTTAGTAATTTCGAAGTTCTGCCCTAAGAATAAAGTCCACAAGGTGGAGAGAGAGTTCCTGACTTTGCAAGCCGGACTCATGACTCACAGAAAATATACTTCCAAGTACAACGAACTGGCACGCCTGGTGCCTCATCTTGTAACCACAGAAGAGAGGAGGATTCATTATTATATTCAAGGGTTGCCTCCAAAGATACGTACATTTGTAAATGCCAACACACCGAGTACCTTTGAGTCGGTGGTCGTTCTGAGCGGAGTTGTCTACGATGACATTGCCTCTGAAGTCATTTCTGAAGCGCCTATGAAAGAAGTGGCTAAGCGGACCGGGGAGGACCTTCAGGGTCCTAATGATAAGAGGTCAAGGTTAGAAGCGGAGGTTTTGTGTGGAAAATGTGGAAAAAGGCACGGAGGAGAGTGCAGAGCTGGGCAGGTAGGATGTTTCAAGTGTGGCAGGTTTGGACACCAATCACGGGACTGCCCGGAAAGGCCAAGATGCCATAATTGTGGGGAACAGGGACACAGGAGCCGAGATTGCAGGAAACCAAGAAAGCGGAAGCGGGAGGATCCGGAAAGGGTAAGGGCTGCAGAGAAGGAACTTTACATCAACAAGGCCACAGCAAGGGTTTACCAGATGACTCAGTAAGGTGCGTTGCAAGCTCTTATTTGTTAAATGGCAAGTTTATGTTATTATTTCTTTACAAAATTAGTTAGCCCCATTAGTCTAGATGCCTTAGAATTTGAGATAGCCCAAGGTCAAGCTCCCAGTGGTAGTTGATCACAATGGCCTTCATGACCAAGCTGCCTTGCATAGCTACGGTTCATGCCACCCGTTCTGTGATTTGCTATCAGTGTAGCTTATGGCAGGTTTCGAGGACGAAACCTATTGTAAGGAGGGTAGACTTGTAACATCCCGAGTTTTAGAGCACGAGAGAATTCATGAGGAATTAAAACTTAAATAAAAAAGAAAGGAAGCGGGCTTGGGCCGGGGTGAATGGGCCGAAAGGGGAAGGTTTTGGGCCCTTATAGGCCTCAAGAACTATCCAAAAGCCCCATTTCCATCCTCATTTCTGGATTTTAGAGAGAGAGGAGAGAGAGAGAGTCTAGAGAGAGAAAGTCCTGGTTTTCGGATTAAAGCTTCAAGGATCATTAGCAAGAGCCTCTTGAGTGTTTAGCAACGAAAAGGAAGTGATTACAGGTAACCGATTCTCCTAGATCTGAGTTTTAGTTCGTTTTTGAGTTTTTCGGGTTTTGGGTGAAAAGGTTATGTCTAATCGGACGAAACCGAAAGATAAGCATAGATTTGAGTTCCTTAATGGAAAACGAACGTTTTGAATGCAAACAGGTTCGGGATCTTGAAGTGATCAGACCCGAATGCGAAAGTTAGGGTTTTTCGCCAAGAACAGGTCGTGCGCACTTGCTAAGTGCGCACAGAGCAGGTCCTGCGCACTTGCTAAGTGCGCAGGAAGAGGAACCTGCGCACTTGCTAAGTGCGCAGGAAGAGGAGCCTGCGCACTTGCTAAGTGCGCAGGAAGAGGAGCCTGCGCACTTGCTAAGTGCGCAGGAAGGGAAGCAGAGTCTGCGCACTTGCTAAGTGCGCAGGCATCAGGACTGATTAAGTAAAGTCAGTATGTTAGAGTGGTTAAACCGTTTAGCGTCGAGTTAAGTCTGATAAGTGTCAAATTGTTATGATTGTTCAGATTGTGTGAGATCCAGTAGACCGTTGCAGCTTAGATACCAGGTGAGTTTTAATCCACTTTTTGCCTTCTTTAGGGGTGGTATGCATACTTATTGTAAAGTGTTTATTATATTTTATATATTATAAACTGAAGAGAAAAGCTATGTTTTAGTGAAAGGTTTAAAAGAGGCAAAAGTATGTTTCAGTAAAGTAAGATATATCATTTGGCAAGCGTTTACTATATTTTTATATACATAAACAAAGGCATGATATATGTGTTAAGATATATTTCAGTAAAAGCAAAGATATATCATTTGGCAAGCGTTTACTATATTTTTATATACATAAACAAATGAATGATATATGTTAAGTTATGAACAAGATTTACAGAAAGATTTATGAACAGTAAAGTGAACAGTTTTCCTTCGGGAATATGTACCAGCTATAAAGGTCCTTGGGACAGATGTTACTTGTACAAGATGTCAGACATGGGTTCTACCCATTAGTAAGAACCTTTGGGTTCGTTAACGGTTGTACAACTGGGATGAGTGACGGCGGTTGCTCGGGAGGTCCACGCAACCTCCCCTTAGCGGTAGTGTCGGTTCATGGATGTAAGCCATGGGGGCATTGACCAGGGTATTGTCGGATAAGCGGTATTGTCGGTTCATGATCATTGATCATGGGGGCATTGACCAGGTACTTGTCGGTTCATGGATGTAAGCCATGAGGGCAGTACAGTAAAGAGGAATTGACGGTTTATTATACGTTTTAAACTGTTTGAAAAGTAAAGTGTTAAGTTAGCCTTAATGGCAGTATATATGTTTGAAAAGTAAAGTGTGTTAAGTTAGCCTTAATGGCAGTATATATGTTTGAAAAGTAAAGTGTCAAGTTTAGCCTTAATGGCAGTATATGTGTTTTAGTAAATCTTTTGTAAAATTGATTTAAAGTAAACGTTAGAACTCACTCAGCGTTGCTGATTTTTAGTATGCATATCAGTTAAGTGCAGGTTTAGATGATGGAGGTGGATGCTTGGGCTCAGAGAGAAGAGTTACCCGAAGATCAGTGTCTGGCATCCCGATTATGTTTATGTTATGTTTTAGCTTGACGTTGTTAAAGACAATTTGTATTAGACATGTTTATGTTTCCGCTGCGTATGTTGAAGTTTAAATCGTTTCCGCTGTGTTAATGAATGTCTTATGTTTAAAGTGCTATGTGTTGATGAGTAAATCCAATAAGTGAGGCCTCCCGGGATCGGGGCCTCACAGCACATCCCAAGTATTTATGATAGCCCTCCTTGGTTGCCCCTACATAAACAAAGAAAATCAGTTAGAAATGTCTTGGGTCGTCTAGAAGCATCAAAATAAACAACTTCAATGAGTTCACAATTTACTTTGTCATAAACCTTTGGTACATAAGGACCAACAAAATCAGAACTTCTCGATGGAGAAACAGGATTATCTTTTTGAAAAACATTTTTAGAATTATTATTATCAAAATCAGAAGTTTCCAAAAGTTTCTTTAATTTTTTGTTACGTCTCCTCCTTTTTGGTCGAAAAAGTTTAACCTCAGGCTTTGAACCTTTTGTGATTCCAACATGTGGAATCTCAAAATGCTTTTGAAAATCAACAACATTTCTTACCCCAGTATGTACAAACACTGGTTTAGACACATATTTTTCATGTTGCTTAAATCATGTGGATTTAGCAAATGAATGGGTAGACACAGATTGCCTCAATGGAACTTTCTTCACAACATCAGATGTAGGCTTTCCCACATTAGATCGTTTCAGAATCGTCACCACTTTTTGTTGTGGGGGAACAATTTTGAATTTGCCTTTCTCTGAAATCAAAGGCTTCTTCTCTTGATTCTTGTAAGAACAATGTATCATAATATGACCCACCTCATTACAATGAAAGCACACTCTTGTATCTCGATGATCTCTGACATAAGAACTTTTTCTTGAAGTTGATGAACAACTAGATGAATTTCCTTCAGAATATTTGACCACATTTTCAACGTTCTTCTTTGGAACATAAACTTGTCAAATCACCTTAGCAGTTGTCTTTAAACCTTGACCAGCACAATCAAAACCACTTGTAGATAAAACTTTGGGAAGATTAGGATGTACAACTTCATCAGGTTCGGTTAGAATGCATCTATCTCTTGTAACTTTTTTCACCACCTTTGTGTAGGTCCACATGGCTCTTCTACAGATCGTTCTCGTGATAAGACGTATCGTTAACGCGGAGTGCGGAATCCTACCGAATCAACGATTGCATACGAAATAGACAATAGAAATAATCAGGTAAATAACATTCACTTTGTATGTCACACCCCGACCGATGGCTGAATCATCGGGGCGGGACATGTAGACTGTTCATAGCACATGGTTGACTAAATTGAAATATATTAAAGTCAAATTTCCATTACAAATAATCCAAGTACAAACCAAATTCAAACAAAGAAACATAAAACAACTCATAGAATTCTTGATTTAAATTGCTAAGTCCAAATCCTATATTGAGCACGTCTTGAATCATTCTCACATATTAGGGCCTGAAACATGAATAAAATAAAGTCAACTAAAAAGTTGGTGAGTATAACACAGTTGTATATAGATAGCATATAGTTGAAAACAAATCCTTTACAAAACATGATAAAATAAGGCATTTATGGGGAGCAGCTATTGTGTAATCAAGTACAACCTAACCTTTGTAACTAGTATGCAAATTGTGTTGTCAGTATCAATCACCTCCACTTGGGTGGGTTTGTCAGACTCAATAGATCTATCATTGAAAACCGTCGGCTTGTATAGTTAATGATTACACATAAGTTTTCACAAAGATTAGCACAACTAGCACTCGGGCACAAAGCTCAAATTTTGCACACATGTATGTAAATAGGATTTTGCACTTGTGTTGTTTGTGTAAATGTAAATGTGTAATGTGTATAAAGTTCATGTTCCACCTCAAAAGTGTAAAAGAGTAAAAAGGGGTTGTGAATACTCACTTGGTATGGAAGTGTAGCTAACAAAGAGTATAGATAAAATAAGAATCCTTGATACGCACGAGTTAACCTAGATAATAATATATATTGAATCAAATATGTGCACAAAGTTTAAGTCTAAAAATGAAGGTTGAATTTGTGTATAAAACTATTGTTTTGTATTTAAAAGTATTGAATAACATATATAAAGTTTTGAAGTAAATAGTTTTGAAACATTTTGATTAAGGTTGGGAACTGAATAGTAAAATGGAATATTTATAAAATCATTGATTACAAAAATAAAGTATGTGTTAAATGTAATTTAATAAATAAATGAATGTTTTTATTTAAAATGAAGAATAAATAAATAATCTTTATTTATTTATTTATAAAGTATGTAACTTACAAATAAAATGTTTCAAATGAAAAGTTTAATAACAAATTTAATTTTATAAACTTTTAATTAAATGATTTTCCATTTATTCCAAGATTAATTATTTGATCTTTTCAAATACCTTTTTATAAAACTAACTATTTTTATTTAAAAACCTAATCTGGAATTTTTAAGATTAAAATAAAACAACAATAATTCTGATCAAAGACTCTGACCTAGACACGACCGTGCCTGGGAAGGACACGACCGCGCTCGAACAACGGGCGCGACCGCGCTAGTCGGGATGCGACCGGGTTTGATCAAACAGAGGCCAACTTGGACAATTCACGAGGCTCGACCGTGCCTTAGCTCGGCACGGTCGTGTCTATGATTCTTAGACACAACAGAGAGTAGCCCAGAGGGCATGACTAGGTCTGGACAGGAGGACACGACCGCGCTGCTATTCGGCACGACCGCGTTTCATAAGGCACGGCCGCGCTAGATGATTAGCGCGACCGTGTCTCTTCCAAGTCAGACACGAATTGAACAATTTTTGTATTTATAGCGCTGGATTTGATAGGGCTTTTGGTTACAGAGTTGTTACGAGTCAATTCATCTAATTTAATTGTATGGAAATCGTGTTTAAGAGTGGAATCGATTAAATCTTTTCTTATTAAAATAATAATTCTGATTCGGACGATTTCTATAATGAAAGCCCAGATTAATAGGGGGCTTTTGATATTGATACTGAAACGAATGAGATGGAGAGTATACTTACCCTGAAGCGTATCGAATCGATGAAGAACGGTAGAACGGAATTCCGACGACGGCAAGATTAACCTCCGGTGACTTCTGCTGCGATTCCGACTGCTTCAACGGCTTCGGTCGTTCCAGAGAGGGTTGAATAACGTATGGTGATGGATTGCTCGAGAGTATTCAGATCGATTTTTGAGGATTCGAGGCTTGGGAGGAACTTGACGGTTTCTTGAGAGGAAAACGTAATTGGATTGATAAAACTCGTAATGGACTGAGATATTTTTCTTTGTCAAAGAAAATAAAACGTAATTGGTTTCGAATTTCAAACGATCGGGCGTTTTGAAACTGCATTTACGTTTCGACTGTTACGCAGGCACGACCGTGCCAAGATAGGCGCGACCGTGCTTAGGCATCGGGCGCGATCGTTCCAGGACCAGTCGCGTGATCGTGCCGAGGCACTTGGCGCGACCGTGCCAGGACGAAGCACGACTGTGCTAATTAGGGTTTCTTGATAATTTTTCAACTTTAGTCCTTGACTTTTCAGATTTGATAAGTTTGAATTAAATAGTTTCTTGCATAGTGTTTAAATGTATATAATTGCGTAAAACTTGCGAATTTGTATCGAATCATTGCATTTAATTAATGGCGGGAAATAGAACAAGACAGTGCACGAGTATTGAGTTCGAAATGCATTACATTGATCTAAAAAAAATATGAATACTAAAATCAGAAATGTTACAGTCTCCCCATGTTGAGAGAATTTCGTCCTGAAATTTAGTTTGAGAAAGCGACGGCATCGGTAAAAAGATGAGGGTACTTGAGCTTCATTTGGTCTTCTCGTTCCCAAGTGAACTCAGGACCACGCTTAGATTCCCAACGAACTTTGACAATAGGAATGCGACTTCGCTTGAGCTGTTTGACTTCGTGATCCATAATTTCCACCGGCTTTTCAACGAAGTGCATTGTTTCATCAATGCGTACGTCGTCAAGTGGTATATGAAGATTTTCATCAGCGAGACACTTCTTCAGATTAGATACATGAAATGTAGGATGCACATTTCCATGAGATGGAGGTAACTCGAGCTTGTAGGCCACTTTCCCAATCCTTTTAAGGATTTTGAATGGACCAGCATAACGAGGTGCTAACTTGCCTTTCTTTCCAAAACGGATCACGCCCGTCCATGGAGACACCTTTAGAAGAACAAGGTCACCGACTTGGAATTCCAAGGGTTTTCGACGTTTGTCGGCATAACTCTTTTGCCGACTCCTCGCTACTCGAATATTGTCACGGATTTGAATAATCTTGTCGGATGTTTCTTGAATTAACTCGGGACCAGTGATTTGTGCTTCACCAATATCGTTCCAACAGATAGGAGAACGACACTTGCGAGCATAGAGAGCTTCGAATGGAGCCATGTTGATACTTGTGTGGTAGCTATTGTTGTAAGAAAACTCAATGAGGGATAGATGTGAATCCCAATTGCCACCAAAATCGATTACACAAGCTTTAAGCATGTCTTCAAGAGTTTGGACTGTTCGCTCGGTTTGACCATCAGTTTGCGGATGGTAAGCCGTGCTCAAATCCAATCGAGTACCAAGAGACTTTTGGAGAGATTGCCAAAATCGAGAGGTGAACTGAGCGTCTCTATTGGATATTATGTTCACGGGAACACCATGACGGCTCACAATTTCATCAATGTAAATTCGGGCTAGTTTCTCCACCTTGAAGTCTTCGCGGATAGGCAAGAAATGAGCAGATTTGGTGAGACGATCAATGATTACCCAAATACTATCATAACCACTCGAGGTGCGAGGGATGAAATCCATAGCTATATTCTCCCATTTCCACACGGGAATTTCTGGTTGTTCGAGTAAACCAGATGGACGTTGATGTTCGGCTTTGACTTTGGAACAGGTTAAGCATTTGGCCACATAAAGAGCAATGTCTTTCTTTATACCGGGCCACCAATAAAGTTGGCGAAGATCTTGGTACATTTTATCCGCACCAGGATGAATAGAATAACGAGTCTTATGAGCCTCGTTCATGAGAAATGTACGGAGATCGTCGCGATCGGGAACCCAAATACGGTTCAAGTAATAGAGTAAGCCATTGGGTTTTGATTCAAAAAGGAGTTCAACACCACATGACATTTCTTCGTACATGTTACCCTCGGTTACCGAGACGTGTTGAGCTTCTAAGATACGGGTTTGAATATCGGTTTGAATACGGGCACAATGAAGCATAACATGGTCCTTTCGACTCAAAGCGTCGGCTACAACATTCGCTTTGCGAGGATGGTAACGAATCTCGCAGTCGTAGTTGTTAAGGAGTTCGACCCAACGTCGTTGCCTCATATTGAGTTCTTTTTGGTTAAAAATATGTTGAATACTCTTGTGGTCGGTGAATACCACACATTTCGTGCCATATAGGTAATGTCTCCAAATCTTTAACGCGAATACGACCGCACCCAACTCGAGATCGTGCGTCGTATAATTCTTCTCATGAACTTTGAGTTGCCTTGATGCATAAGCAATTACTTTGCCTCGTTGCATGAGAACACAACCAAGACCTTGGTTAGAAGCATCACAATAGACAACTAAATCATCATTTCCATCGGGGAGAGTCAATATGGGAGCATTGCACAGCTTTTGCTTGAGGGTTTGAAAAGCTTCTTCTTGATTCGGTCCCCATTCATAAGCTTTACCCTTGTGAGTCAAAGCGGTAAGAGGGACAACAATCTTTGAGAAGTTTGAGATGAAACGACGATAATAACCCGCAAGACCAAGAAATGAACGAACTTCAGTAGGAGTCTTCGGGGCATTCCAATTCTTAACCGTTTCAATCTTAGCAGGATCAACAAGAATACCCTTGTCGTTGACGATGTGACCAAGAAATTGAACTTCCTTTAGCCAGAATTTACATTTGGAGAATTTGGCATATAGTTGTTCTTTTCTCAAGAGGTCCAAAACCAATCTAAGGTGTTGTTCATGATCGGTTTTAGTCTTGGAATAGATTAAGATATCGTCAATGAAGACGATCATGAATTTATCAAGGTATGGTTTGCACACACGATTCATGAGATCCATGAAAACTGCGGGTGCATTGGTTAGCCCGAAAGGCATAACCATGAACTCATAATGACCATACCTTGTTCGGAAGGCAGTCTTAGGAATGTCATCTTCTTGAACACGAAGCTGATGATAACCGGATCGAAGATCAATCTTTGAGAAACAAGTAGAACCTTAAAGTTGATCAAAGAGATCATCGATTCTAGGTAAAGGATAACGGTTCTTGATAGTATGCTTGTTGAGTTTGCGGTAGTCAATACACATGCGAAATGATCCATCCTTCTTCTTAACAAATAAGACGGGTGCACCCCACGGTGAATGACTTGGGCGAATGAAACCTTTGTCGGAGAGTTCTTGAAGTAGACTTGCAAGCTCTTGCATTTCGGAAGGTGCAAGACGATAAGGAGCTCTAGCAATGGGGTTAGCTCCAGGTATAAGATCAATACGGAACTCTACTTGACGAACGGGAGGAAGACCTGATAAATCCTCAGGAAAAACTTTGGGGAAATCCCGAATGACCGGAATGTCTTGGATACTCTTCTCCTTGACATCCTTTTGAACAATATGAGCTAAGAAAGCAATGTACTTCTTTCGTAAGTACTTTTGAGCGGTAGTACACGACATCAACTTAAGTCCCTTGCAAGGCTTTTCACCAAAAACCCTTAAGGTTTCTCCCGATGGTAGCGGAATTCGAATACACTTTTCAAAGCAAATGACTTCGGCATGATGATTTGATAGCCAATCCATACCTATGATAATATCAAAGCTTCCTAGTGGCATTGGAACAAGGTTGATTGGGAATGAATGGTCATTTAGTTCTAAGGAGTAATCATAAATAATGGAGTCAATTGTAAGGGAGTCACCATTCGCTTTTTCAACGGTGAAGGTTTTCTCTAATTGGGATTTTGTCTTTGCAAGTAAAGGCTCAAAATTAAGTGACACAAAACTTTTATCGGCACCGGTATCGAACAAAATGGAGGCATATTGACTATTAACGAGGAACGTACCATTAACCACGTCGTTGTTGGCTTGAGCTTCGTTGGCGTTTATGTTGAACGCAGGCCCACGAGCTCCACCTTGTCTAGCATTTGCAAGTCTTGGACATTGATCACTAAAATGGTTCGGGTCACCACACTCATAGCAAGCACGCCCATTAGCAATGGCAGGAGCACCTTGATTAGCCACTTGAGGTACGGTTCGGTTTGGAGGGTTGACTTGGCCCGCAAGAGCTTTGGCTCTACAAACTTTGATAGTATGACCATATCTCCCACAATGAGTACAAAGGTGACATGGGATAGTTTAAGGATGATGATAATTGCAGGTGGCACAAAGAGGGTAGATCCCAACATATGGCTTTTTAGCCGGCGCTTGAACCATAGGTGCAGCTTGGTTGACGGGAACAGCAGGACTAACCATAGCAAAATTTCTAACATTCTTCTTTCTATTATTGCGAGAGGGCTCGGTTGTGGCTTCTTTATTGTGAGTAGGAGGGGTTACGGTTTCAGAAACTTTCTTAGAACCCTTTTTGGTAAGAGTTCCAGCTTTCACATGATTATCAGTTAAGGTGGCGGATAGACGAATAGCATCCTCCAGAGTAGCAGGATTTCTACCTAAGACAGTATCTTGGATTTGTCTTGGTAGCCCACCAATATACTTTTCGATACAACGGGACAAAGGAGTGACCATGTGGGGCACGAGAAGACTCAACTCATGGAACCGAGTTGTATATGCTAAGCTTTCCCCACTATCTTGGGCAAGATCCCAAAATTCAGCTTCTAACTTTTTCACTTCATTTCGAGGGCAGAACTCCTCGGTCATAAGCCTTTTGACCTCATCCCAATGTAAGGCCATAGCTACATCAACACACCTATTCCTTTTCTCCCCATTCCACCATGTAAGTGCCCGTTTTTGTAGGACACTTGTAGCATGACAAACACGGAGGTTGTCGGGACAGTCACTATTGAGAAAGGTATTCTCAATGCTTTCAAACCATTGAAGGAGTCCAGTAGCTCCTTCGGTACCAAAGAACTTGAGGGGATTGCACGAGTTGAAGTGCTTGAAGGTGCATTGAGATGGATTGTTACCACCATTTCCACCATTTCCACCATTATTACCACTATTGCTTCCATTTCCACCATTGTTGCCATTGGTGGCACCATTGGCTTGGGTGAGTTGTGTCACTAATTGGGTAAGAATAGCAGCAATGTCGGTGTTGGCGTTGGTTGCGGAAGAACGACGAGGAGGCATTCTACATATTTTCACAAGACAAGAAAGATTGTAAGAACTTATGAGATTTGATAGGGTTTAATAGAATGAGATAACATAAATAAAAATAGATATTCTTAGTTTGGATTGTACTCAAAAGTGACAAAATCACTTGAATACCATGGCACATTAAGGTTAATTAAACTTATATAATTTTCAAGAAGACGTGCTTTAGCCTATAAGTAAACACACATCTCGGGAATTCCCAGGAAAGCATACGGGTCCCTAGGTTGATTGGGATTTATGCGAAATGCTTTCCTAGACAGAAAACCCAAAATACAGGTGTCACCCTTCCAAATTGCACGTGTCCTCAAATAATTTAACAAGTTTAAAAACCTTAACGAAGAAATAAAAATTTTAAAGATTTTTGCTTCAAGAATTTTCCACATGCTTAGAAAAGATAAAGATAGAAAGAAGATAGAATTATTATGATGTTTTAGAATATAGGAACGGATATTATTTATTTAATTATCAAGAATATCCTAATAAGTCATGGATTTAAAACACATAAGTCATCAAAATGAAATAATAAGTAATCATACTAAGCATGTAACATATAACATGTAGCACATAGCACATAATCATGAAGCATAGCATAAGTGGTTGTCCTAAAGTTATAGTCTAGGTCAAGGTGTCTAATAACCTAATTCCCTATAACCAAGACTCTGATACCAATCTGTCACACCCCGACCGATGGCGGAATCATCGGGGCGGGACATGTAGACTGTTCATAGCACATGGTTGACTAAATTGAAATATATTAAAGTCAAATTTCCATTACAAATAATCCAAGTACAAACAAAATTCAAACAAAGAAACATAAAACAACTTATAGAATTCTTGATTTAAATTGCTAAGTCCAAATCCTATATTGAGCACGTCTTGAATCATTCTCACATATTAGGGCCTGAAACATGAATAAAATAAAGTCAACTTAAAAGTTGGTGAGTATAACACAGTTGTATATAGATAGCATATAGTTGAAAACAAATCCTTTACAAAACATGATAAAATAAGGCATTTATGGGGAGCAGCTATTGTGTAATCAAGTACAACCAAACCTTTGTAACTAGTATGCAAATTGTGTTGTCGGTATCAATCACCTCCACTTGGGTGGGTTTGTCAGACTCAATAGATCTATCATTGAAAACCGTCGGCTTGTATAGTTAATGATTGCACATAAGTTTTCACAAAGATTAGCACAACTAGCACTCGGGCACAAAGCTCAAATTTTGCACACATGTATGTAAATAGGATTTTGCACTTGTGTTGTTTGTGTAAATGTAAATGTGTAATGTGTATAAAGTTCATGTTCCACCCCAAAAGTGTAAAAGAGTAAAAAGGGGTTGTGAATACTCACTTGGTATGGAAGTGTAGCCAACAAAGAGTATAGATAAAACAAGAATCCTTGATACGCACGAGTTAACCTAGATAATAATGTATATTGAATCAAATATGTGCACAAAGTTTAAGTCTAAAAATGAGGTTGAATTTGTGTATAAAACTATTGTTTTGTATTTAAAAGTATTGAATAACATATATAAAGTTTTGAAGTAAATATTTTTGAATCATTTTGATTAAGGTTGGGAATTGAATAGTAAAATAGAATATTTATAAAATCATTGATTACGAAAATAAAGTATGTGTTAAATGTAATTTAATAAATAAATGAATGTTTTTATTTAAAATGAAGAATAAATAAATAATCTTTATTTATTTATTTATAAAGTATGTAACTTACAAATAAAATGTTTCAAATGAAAAGTTTAATAACAAATTTAATTTTATAAACTTTTAATTAAATGATTTTCCATTTATTCCAAAATTAATTATTTGATCTTTTCAAATACCTTTTTATAAAACTAACTATTTTTATTTAAAAACTTAATCTGGAATTTTTAAGATTAAAATAAAACAACAATAATTCTGATCAAAGACTCTGACCTAGACACGACCGTGCCTGGGAAGGACACGACCGTGCTAGAACCACGGTCGCGACCGCGCTAGTCGGGACGCGACCGGGTTTGATCAAACAGAGGCCAACTTGGACAATTCACGAGGCACGACCGTGCCTTAGCTCGGCACGGTCGTGTCTATGATTCTTAGACACAACAGAGATTAGCCCAGAGGGCATGACTAGGTCTGGACAGGTGGACACGACCGCGCTGCTATTCGGCACGACCGCGTTTCATGAGGCACGGCCGTGCTAGATGATTAGCGCGACCGTGTCTCTTCCAAGTCAGACACGAATTGAACAATTTTTGTATTTATAGCGCTGGATTTGATAGGGCTTTTGGTTACAGAGTTGTTACGAGTCAATTCATCTAATTTAATTGTATGGAAATCGTGTTTAAGAGTGGAATCGATTAAATCTTTTCTTATTAAAATAATAATTCTGATTCGGACGATTTCTGTAATGAAAGCCCAGATTAATAGGGGGCTTTTGATATTGATACTGAAACGAATGAGATGGAGAGTATACTTACCCTGAAGCGTATCGAATCGATGAAGAACGGTAGAACGGAATTCCGACGACGGCAAGATTAACCTCCGGTGACTTCTGCTGCGATTCCGACTGCTTCAACGGCTTCGGTCGTTCCAGAGAGGGTTGAATATCGTATGGTGATGGATTGCTCGAGAGTATTCGGATCGATTTTTGAGGATTCGCGGCTTGGGAGGAACTTGACGGTTTCTTGAGAGGAAAACGTAATTGGATTGATAAAACTCGTAATGGACTGAGATATTTTTCTTTGTCAAAGAAAATAAAACGTAATCGGTTTCGAATTTCAAACGATCGGGCGTTTTGAAACTGCATTTACGTTTTGACTGTTACGCAGGCGCGACCGTGCTTAGGCACCGGGCGCGATCGTTCCAGGACCAGTCGCGTGATCGTGCCGAGGCACTTGGCGCGACCGTGCCAGGACGAAGCACGACTGTGCTAATTAGGGTTTCTTGATAATTTTTCAACTTTAGTCCTTGACTTTTCAGATTTGATAAGTTTGAATTAAATAGTTTCTTGCATAGTGTTTAAATGTATATAATTGCGTAAAACTTGCGAATTTGTATCGAATCATTGCATTTAGTTAATGGCGGGAAATAGAACAAGACAGTGCACGAGTATTGAGTTCGAAATGCATTACATTGAATTGAAAATATGAATACTAAAATCAGAAATGTTACATTGTATTCCAACAATCACAGAGTTTACAGACTTGGTCAATCTATTCGCTCACTTTTGTCGCTACTGTATATATCCCTAAAAAGACAGACTCTGTAAACTCTATTTATAGACACATGATCTGCATTAGGAGAACTTAACAAGTTCGCCTCTAACAGACTAAGGGAACTTAACAAGTTCGCTTCTGATAGACCAGAAAGTTCGCCTCTAGCATAACTTGTATAAACACTTAGAAAACATTTAATAGAAAAACATACGGACATTTAGATCTAAACTATTACAAAGCTTTGTCATACAATCTATGTCCTAACAGACTCCCCTTTGACAATAGCTTGATCTTCAGTCTTCAGTCTTTATGATGAGCTCTTCCAGTTATCTGGTAATCTGCTGCTTGCATGCACTCCATATCTTCTACAAATCTCCAAAACTCTTTTGTACTGCAATCCTTGTTCTTTCCATTCATCAGTGAACATGATCTCATTCTTTCTCAACGTCCTCTGATCTTTCTTTGAAAAGTTAATAAGATTCATTGCATCATAGAAACTCACAATGACCTTATTATCTTTATCATCAATCCTTGCTTCACCAGTATTAACATCTACATACCACCATTTCATATTCCCAAGAAAATCTTGTGGAATCTTCTTCAATTGTATCTTCTGTACAACACGTACTGGTTTCAACTTGTACTTCCAGGTCACTATCCCAGTCTTTTGATCTATGATCTTCACTCTTTTTCCTTTCTAAGGCTTTAGTCTTTCATACTTCCCTGAACCACCTTCTTTCTTTATCAAATTGGAAATCACATTAGCTAATCCACAATTTGATCTATTAATCAATTGTTTAGTAGCTAGACCATTCATTTCACACCTTGGCAAGGTATTGAAATACTTGATCCTAGGCTTTAAGTACTGAACACCATTAGATCTTTTAAGAGCAAACAACTTTGTGTCATTATCATAAAACCAACTTATGATTCTTCCAATACACCTCTCCTTATTCACATATTTTCCTTTCTGAGCAGTTTGTAATTGTGACTTGGGTAGCACCTTCATCCAGCTTTTCACAACTTCTCTCCACTGTTCTCTAGTCATTCCTGTATTTCTATACATCACAGGTTCTTCATTCAGCTTAGGAGATATAGTGTGAGCAGCATTAGTATCAGCATCTATATTGGATTGAACATTTTCATCATCAGTATCAATCTTGGATTGAGCAGTATCCTCAGACATAGTGATATCTTCAATAGAGTCCATAGAATCTGTTACTCCTTCATAAGAGAACTCAGGAATGTTAGGACATAGTTTGTAATGACAAAAGTTTGTAATAGTTAGATCTTATGTCTTTATGTTTTTGTTATGTAAAAAGTCACTAAGTGTTTTTTCAAGTTTACCTAGAGGCGAACTTGTTAAGTTCGCCTGGTCTATCAGAGGCGAACTTAATAAGTTCGCTTAAGTCTATCTGAGGCGAACTTGTTAAGTTCGCTTAGTCTGTTAGAGGCGAACTTAATACGTTCGCTTATATCAGCTCAGACGGCTATATATATGTATGTTTACAGAGTCAGTCGATACGTATAGAACAGAGAATTATCGACAAGTCTGATTGAGTCTGTTAACACCATTGAGATTTGGAATACAATTGAGAAGGTTATTTACGTGATTGTCTACATTGTCTTTTATGCATATAAACGTTGATTCGTTGGATTCCGCACTCCGAGTTAACGCACGTCTTATCACGAGATCGATCCGTAGAAGCGCCATGAGGACTTACAAGTGGTATCAGAGCTATTGCTCGTGATTCTTGTTGATTCTAGACGGTTTTATATGCAAATTGACAAGAAATTCGTCATTTTTGAGTTTTTCATTTCCATGAAGTTTTCAAGACTGATTCAGATCTGATTTGGTGTTTTTGAAGAGGATTTTGACGAAATTGATCCGATAGAAAGCTTCTAATTGACAAATTGTAGGTCGTCATGGCGCTTCTACAGATCAAACTCGTGATAAGACGTGACGTTAACTCGGAGTACAGGATCCAACGAATCAACGTTTATATGCATAAAAGACAATGTAAACAATCACGTAAATAAACTTCTCAATTGTATTCCAAATCACGATGGTGTTTACAGACTCAATCAGACTAATCGATAATTCTTTGTTCTATCTGTTCTAGTTGTTCTGACTGACTCTGTAAACACACATATATATAACCATCTAACCTGATATAAGCGAACTTATTAAGTTCACCTCTAACAGACTAAGCGAACTTAATAAGTTTGCCTCAGATAGACTTAAGCGAACTTATTAAGTTCGCCTCTAGGTAAACTTGAATAAACACTTAGTGACTTTTTACATAACGAAAACATAAAGACATAAGATCTAACTATTACAAGCTTTTGTCATTACAAACTATGTCCTAACAGACTCCCCCTTGACAATAGCTTGATCTTCAGTCTTCAGTCTTCATGATGAGCTTTTCCAGTTATCCGGTAGTCTGCTGCCACCATGCACTCCATATCTTCTGCATATCTCCAAAACTCTCTTGTACTGTAATCCTTGTTCTTTCCATTCATCAGTGAACATTATTTCATTCTTTCGCAATGTCCTCTGATCTTTCTTTGAGAAATTTATAAGATTCATTGCATCATAGAAACATACAATGACCTTATTGTCTTTATCTTCAATCCTTGCTTCACCAGTATTGACATCAACATACCACCATTTCATATTCCCAAGAAAGTCTTACAGTCTTCTGATCTGTGTTCTTCACTCTCTTTCCTTTTTGTGGTTTCAGTCGTTCATATTTTCCTGAACTTCCTTCTCTCTTGATTAAGTTTGCTATCACATCAGCCAAACCATTCTTCTATCTATTAACAAGAGGCTTTGAAGCTAGACCATTCATTTCACACCTTGGCAAGGTATTGAAATATTTGATCCTCGGCTTTAAGTATTGAACACCGTCAGATCGTTTAATTGCAAATAATTTTGTATCACCATCATAGAACCAACTTATGATCCTTCCTACACACCGCTCGTTATTCACATATTTCTCTTTCTGAGCAGGTTGTGCTGGAGACTTGGGTAGCACCTTCATCCAACTATTTACAACTTCTCTCCACTGTTCTCTTGTCATCCCTGTATTTCTATACATCACAGGTTCTTCATTAACCTTCGGAGACTCAGTGTGAGTAGTTTTAGTTTCAGCATCTTTATCGGATTGAATATTCTTATCATCAGTATCCATCTTTGAATCAGCAGTGTCTTCAACAGAGTCCATAGAATCTGTTACTCCTTCATAAGTGAATTCAGGAATTACATCATCGTGGATGAAGTTATACGGCACTTTAAGACCATCACAGCCTTCATACGTAACATTATCTTTATCTTTCTCTATCTCTATTATCTCTCCTTCTTCTATTTCATTGTCAGACACTTCATCATCCATGTCATTGAATAAATCATCAATGTGATCAAGACATGCAATCTTTTCAGCTTCTTCTTGGTCAGAATCTGCAAAGAACTCCAATAATAGAATTTCTTCTTCATTAGCACCAGAAGTATCTTTGTTTCCTTCAAGTGATTATGATGTCGACTCCCCCTGAACCTTTGATATAGGATTAACGTCAGTGTAATGATGATCACCCTCAACACTTCCAGCAGGATCATTGTCTTCATCATCACGTCTTTGAATAGACTCTGTGTGACATGTATCGTGTATCCTCAACTCCCCCTGAGAGTCAAGACGCTGAACGAGTTTAGACACCAATGCTTGCATGTCAGCTATCTGTTGAGCTTGAGTCTGAATCACCAGCTGCCGTTGTGAATCAGTAGAAACAAGAGTGTTCACTTGTGTTTGTAAAGAAAGCACTTGAGATTCAAGGAAAGTAATCCTTTCAGAATCAGAAGGCTTTGACGGACCAGCTGACGATTGTGGAATAGAAGGACTTGCAGTAGGAGTAATGATTGGAGGAACAGGAGTTATAACCGGAGATGTATCTTTTGATCTTGGAGGAATAATAATCAAGGAAGCAACAAAATTAGCATCCTCTACTCCCTGTGAAGATTGTGCAGCAGCAATTGAAGCAGACATTAACTTTTGAGTCTTTGGATCTGGATTAAAATCACTATCAGACTCAGTACTTTCATCAACCAAGGATCTTTTTCCAAGTACTAAAACGGAAGGAGGATCCCGAACAGACTTTATTCTTGGTCGTCTGGTTTGAGATTTAATGCGTTTTCCAGCATTAGCCAGTGGAATAGCAGCTAACTGTTCATAATGATCTGAGGAAAAATCCCTAGATTCATCAGAGTCAGTGCTTTCATTAACAGGTAATATCGTATCACTTGAGCTTGAACTAGATTCATCATCAGTCACCACATTCCCTTCAGCTTCATGAATAGGCGAGTTCACAGCGTCATCAATGAAATCATCCATGTTCATTCCTAAATCATGTTCATGTGCATGAACGACCTCCTCTTGAACAGTTTCATGAATAGGTATTTAAACCTCAGCTTATGGAATAGGAACTTGTTCAGGAATAGGAATTGGTGGTTGTACGGGAACCTGAACTTGTGGAACTGGAACTTGTTGTTGTATCGGTTGCTGTGGAATTTGTTGTTGTTGTTGTGGTTGCTGTGGTTGTTGCGAAACATTTAAACCTTTAGCTTGAGCAATTTCATCAGGATGAAACCAGTTGTCATTAGGTGGTGCAACATAATCAGGATTGATTAAGTGACCAAATAAAGGAGTATTGACTGGTATCAATGCGGCATTCTGCTGTTTCACCTTCGTGCAGTCAGTAAAGATACGCTTTGACATTGGAGTCAAATTTAGTCGTAAAGGATGTTTGTGGAAGATCCGGAATAAGATGATTGAGAATCATTTGAATAAAGCGAGGATACATCAAAAATCCTTGACCTTCAGCCGGATTAATCTGCATGACCATCTATTGATAGAAGTAAAGTGGAAAATTGAATCGCTTATTCAACATTAAAGCCACCATTGCAGTTTGAAGAGCCATCTTTAAACCATCGGTTCCAGCTTTACGAGGAGAAATGCATTGAATAATCACATGCATGAAATACCTCCATTCACCGACTAAGCCACCTTTACGTGCTTGGGTATCATTCTGTTTCCCACGATAACCCATTCTTTAAAAACAACCCGTAATAAGAGTGCCAGGATATGACAGTGGGTCTTCAGCATTACCTCCCAAATCAAGAGCAGCACGAATTGTTTCTTCAGATATGGCAATTTCAGTATTATTGACAGTGGCACGAAGAACATGAGGTTCTACGTCCGTATCCTGATGAACTGTATCCCAAAATTGCTGTATGTATACCAAACTGATGTAAGGACAAAAAAATTTTCAGACAAGTTCACTTGAAATGAAAACGATGACTGTCAAGTTCGCTTGACCAAGAGTCTTATACACATTAAGTTCGCTTATTTAGGCGAATTTGTTAAGTTCGCTTAACAAGCCGTCGGCGAACATGCTAAGTTCGCTTCACCATCCACAGACAAATAGATTAAGTTCGTTTCACTGTTCTTAAGCGAACTTATTAAGTTCGCTTCACTGTACACAGGCGAACTTAATGTAACATCCTTGAATTTTCGGCCATATTTTTTATTTTTTTTATTTATTTATAATAACACAACGTTTACATCCCGTGCTTGCTCAACACATTATACCACAATGACTATTATTTTAATTAATGTTTCCATTCGAAATCTAAAACTTGCGTTTACACATTTCTATAAGTCTTGTTTGTGTATGTAGATAAATATATATATATATATATATATATATATACACATATATTTTATTTTGACACACAAAATATCCGTTCGACGAATATATACATATATATGTTTAACATCTTAAATAAATCATTTTTTTTCTTTTATAATATAATTAATTTATATAAAAAGATAAGAAAATTTTTAAGTTAAATACAATTTCAAGAAAAAGATTGAAATAAATAGAAGGTAGTCTTGAACCCCCTTTCAACCCTTTTGAACCCTTCAATTGCAACTTGAACCCCCCCCCCCTCTAAACCATTTGGACCATTGAACCCGATTTTGACTTCTCCAAAGTCAAAGGAACACAAATCGATTTCAAGCAGGTGTAATCGAAGCTGTTAATGATGTCCGATCATGTGTGGACGTTATACAAAGGATTCCGAATGCGAGTAATGACCCAATTTAATAGAATCATTGAATCAAAATCGTTTTGCCTTCCAAAACCGTCCCAATCGCGAACCCCCACCGATTCGTGTATTTTATGTGGAAATTGATCCGTATTACAAACCCATCCCCGTCGCGACACTCATCCGAGACTCTCTAAACACTCGTTCGCGTTGCTATACACCTGTGGAGCCCTGACAAGTTCGTAAAACTCCGATTCGGACGTCAGTACTGTCCGCCCTCCACACGCCATACTTCAAGGTAAAAATTACGTCATTGGATTCGTCTTAGACCCCTGAGCAAAAGCCCCATGGTTACAGGTTCGATCAGGTGCGAATTGGGTGACCATGGAGTTAGGGTTCGAGGCCGGTGGTTTTGGGGAAGAAGGCGAGACGGAGATGGGTGATAAATCAATTTCATAACCATTCTTGACCAAGGCACACGCCCAGGATCAACCGGTTAAAACCTTCGTCTCCCTCGAACAAGGTCGCGGGTTCGACCCTTGCCCCGCACCTTGTTTTTAAGCATGCCTCTGCCCTGAAACCCAGTCCCCTAGCGATCACGGTTTATCAATAAACCTGCTGGGATGTTAACACGAAGACCAGGCTGGTCCAGTGGTCAAGCGGCTTGTTCCCTTTCCGAGCAGACCCGGGTTCGAGTCCCGTGGTCTGCAAAACTTTTTAAATCATTTTTTTAAACTGAATTTTAACCTCTTTTCGTTCTATAAAATTATTTTATAAAATCTCCGGGACTCGGGTATATTTTATAAGCCAAATCGTTAACCTAATAATTTTAAATAAATAAAATGCATGGTTTATAACATATTTAGGACATAAATGTTTATGAAGTCTTTCGCCTCGTAAAGATTTAAACATTCTTTTTCATAAAACTTTTTATTGTATATAAAGTACGTGTTTTCTTATATATATTTTTGACTTAATTATTAATTAATTAACACATAAATTTCACATTTAATTTTCTTGGAACCTCAAGCTATAAATAAATAAAAGAATTATTTATTTAGCTAATTATTTATTCATTTTTATAAGTTAATCATTTATTCAAATTAGTTCACTCTATTTATTAAACCACAAACAAAAGAAAACTATCTAGTTATTTCTATACCCGAGTGTCTTCCGATAAAAGAACCCTAATCAGTTAAACGCTTATTCATTGATGTTGTAAACAAATATATGTATACACATATACATATATATCCAATTCCCTAATAAACAAACACATTAAAATACACATCATTAAATCTAGCCCAAACCCCTTATTCATTAACCTCCTGAGCATGTCATTGATACACATATGTTATTCAAATTTAGGTTAACCTTGTGGTTAGCTAAACTATATGTGCAACTACTAGTACTTGTGTGACATCCAAGCTACGAATCCAATGTGAGTTTACATAGCCCCTTTTTCTTACATTTTTATACTTTTGGGGTGAAACATGATTTCATTGAACATTTGTGCAACTTTTATACAATTCAAAACATTATGAACATGTGTGCAATTTGAGCCTTATGCCTGAACACTATCTGTGCAAACTATAATTTTTGAACATTTAAAAACATTTTTCTGTGCAAGTGCAAGTGCAATCATTAGCTCTGTACAAGCCGACGGTATACAGTGATAGATCTATTGTGTCTGACAAACCCACCCGGTTAGGGTGATTGTTACCGAGTACATAAAGGATAACCTGTGGGTTGTGCCTCACATTTAAGGATAGCATGCGTGCTATGCCTCTCAGTCACAAGGTTTGATTGTGCGCCCCAGTTTAAACTATAGTGGTTCTCCATAATTGCCTTATTAATCCATGTTTCATATGAATTGTATTTCAAAACATTGAACTTATCTGTGGTGTCAAAACCTGTGTACACTCACCAACTTTTTAGTTGACCCTCGTTTTCATCATGTTTCAGGTACAAATAATTGAAAGTTTCATGCATGGATTAACACATAGGACGTGCAAGGCCTAGTTATTGAAATTGAACTTATTGATGTATTCATGCTCTTTTGTTCTTGTTTTGTTGAAACAATACTTTGAAATTTGAATTAAATAACATATGTAACTTTAGTATGATCATGTGCTTTTGAACAGTCTACTCGTCCGCCCCGACGTGTTCCGTCGTCGGTTGGGGTGTGACACTTAATATCTATTCACTTTTGCCTTTGAACAAAATTTTACCAACTTCAACCTTTCAAGTATTGAACTTTCGTCAGCATCATGTATCCGATCCAATCCCGAACAATTTTAATAAAAGTTTAGAATTTTCATGGAAAATAAAAATCAAAATCTTTTTGAGTTTTATCTATACAAACGAAATCACTTATTTTTGGATTTTATCTGTACAAACAGAAACACATATTTTTGGATTTTTATCTGAATAAACTGAAATCACATATTTTTGAATGATCATCATGAGCAAGAAGATCATATCAGTATCCAATTAATTCATCACACATTTTAGCAATAACAAAGGGTAACCTATAATATGAAACCATCCAACTCAGTTTTGTGCACTTCGCATCTTTTTCATTTTGAAACTCATTCAATTTGAATAATATTTGAAATGATACGCGATAAATTTCAAAGTAAATAAGATCAGGTTATAAAATGCTCTTTTATTTATACCGAATTTGAAATATAAAGCATGAATTCTTAAATTTGTCAATATTATATGATTTGAAACTATAAGCATTTATTCTCCAAGTTCATTTGAATTAGTACCATTTAGATGAAAAACATCGTGTACCCCACATATATGCCAAACAGAAATATAAATTGCACTATCTTCAACACATATACAGTTAATGTTAAGATTAGATCAATTTCCAAGATGAAATTATCTCTTTTAGCACAAGTATAAAAGCAGATCCCAAAAGATATAAGAATCATGATGATTCAGAATTAGAAGATTCTAATGGATTGGCTGTTTAATGAGAATCAACAGATTCAGGTATGAGGATCCAACTATTATCTGGATGAAATTCAATGGAATCAGACTAGATGATGTATCTAACTGATCCAAGGGCGAATATATGTTTCAACAGATTTTGAAAGCATATCTTAGTTCAACAACACCTTGCATGTTTTTCGGGGCATGGGCAGTGAAGTGAACTGAAATCAATTTGTGCTAAAGATATAATTCGATATTGGTCTCATGAAATTCTTTATAACCATATATTTTTTATCTGATAATGTAGGTCCAGGTAACTCAACTACTGATCGAACTCGTGATATGACGTTGCTATAACACGAAGTGCGGAATCCTTCGTGTTAACGTTTGTATACTAACCGACAATTCAAACAACACGTGTAAATAAACTTCTCAATTATATTCCAAATCACAGTGGTTACAGGCTCAATCAGACAAGTTTTTCTCTCGGTTCTCTCTCTGATCAGTCTTTTTTTCTAATGACTCTGTAAACACATATATATATATAAACTAACCTGCTGGAAGCGAACTTATTAAGTTCGCCTGAAACAGACTAAGCGAACTTAACAAGTTCACCTCAGTTAGACCTAAGCGAACTTATTAAGTTCGCCTCTGATAGACCAGGCGAACTTCACAAGTTCGCCTCTAGGCACACTTGTAAAAACACTTAGCAACTTTATACAATTACATAACAAAAACATAAAGACATAAAAGCTAACTATTACAAGCTTTTGTCATTACAAATCTATGTCCTAACAGACTCCCCATTGACAATAGCTTGATCTTCTGTCTTCAGTCTTTATCTTGAACTCTTCCAGTTATCTGGTAGTCTGCTGCCAGCATGCACACCGTATCTTCTACATATCTCCAAAACTCTTTTGTACTGTAGACCTTGTTCTCTCCATTTATCAGTATACATGATCTCATTCTTTCACAGCATCCTCTGATCTTTCTTTGAAAAATTAATAAGATTCATTGCGTCATAGAAACACACGATGACCTTATTATCTTTATCTTCAACCCTTGCTTCACCAGTATTAATATCAACATACCACCATTTCATATTCCCAAGAAAGTATTGAGGAATATTCTTTAATGGTATCTTGTGAATAGCACGCACTGGTCTATACTTGTATCTCCAGGTTACTTTCCCAGTCTTAGGATCTGTGTTCTTCACTCTCTTTCCCTTCTGTGGTTTCAGCCGTTCATACTTACCCAAACTACCTTCTTTCTTTATCAGGTTTGCTATCACATCAGCCAAACCATTCTTCGATCTATTTATGAGTGGCTTTGAAGCTAGACCATTTATTTCACACCACGGCAAGGTATTGAAATATTTGATCCTTGGCTTTAAGTATTGAACACCATCAGATCGTTTGATTGCAAATATTTTTGATTCACCATCATAGAACCAACTTATGATCCTTCCTACACACTGCTCTTTATTCACATATTTCTCTTTCTGAGCAGGTTGTGCTGGAGACTTGGGTAGCACCTTCATCCAACTGTTTACAACTTCTCTCCACTGTTCTCGTGTCATCCCTGTATCTCTGTACACAGGTTCTTCATTAATCTTCGGAGACTCAGTGTGAGTAGTTTCAGTTTTATTGAATTGAAGATTCTCATCATCAGTATCCATCTTTGACTCGGCTGTATCATCAGGCAGTGTGACGTCTTCAATAGAGTCCATAGAGTCAGTTAGTCCTTCATAAGAGAACTCAGGAACAACATCCTCTTGGATGAAGTTATACGGCACATTAAGACCATCACAACCTTCATAGGTAACACTGTCTTTATCTTTCTCTTTTTCAATCTCTACTATTTCTCCTTCTTCTATCACAGTATCTGACATATCCTCGTCCATGTCATTGAATAAATCGTCAATGTCATCAAGACATTCAATCTTTTCAGCTTCCTCTTCTTCTGAATCTTGAAAGAATTCTAATAACAGAATTTCTTCGTCATTAGTAACAGTAGTATCTTTGTCTTTGTTTCCTTCAAGTAATTGTGATGTCGACTCCCCCTGAACTTTAGATATAGGATTAGCGCCGGTGTATTGACGATCACCCTCAATATTTCCAGCAGGATCATTGTCTTCATCATCATGTCTTTGAATTGACTCTGTGTGACAAGTATCAGGTATCCTTAACTCCCCCTGAGCGTCAAGACGCTGAACGAGTTTGGACACTAATGCTTGCATATCAGCAATCTGTTGAGCTTGAGTCTGAATCACCAGCTTCCGTTGTGAATCAATAGACACAAGAGAGTTTACTTGTGTTTGTAGAGAAAGCACTTGAGATTCAAGAAACGTAATCCTGTCAGAATCAGAAGGCTTTGACGGACCAGCTGCTAATTGTGGAATAGAAGGACTTGAAGTAGTAGGAATGACTGGAGGAACAGGAGTATGAACAGGAGATTGATCCTTAGATCGTGGATGTCACACCCCGACCGATGGCGGAATCATCGGGGCGGGACATGTAAGACTGTTCATAGCACATGGTTGACTAAATTGAAATATATTAAAGTCAAATTTGCATTACAAGAAATCCAAGTACAAGATCAAATTCAAACAAGAAACATAACAACTCATAAAATTCTTGATTTATTTTGCTAAGTCCAAATCCTATGTTGAACACGTCTTGAATCAATCTCACATATTGGGGCCTGAAACATGAATAAAATAAAGTCAACTAAAAAGTTGGTGAGTATAACACAGTTGTATATAGATAGCATATAGATGAAAACAAATCCCTTACATGACATGATAAATAAGGCGTTTATGGGGAGTAACTATTGTGTAACCAAATGTACAATCAAACCTTGTACCTAGCATGCAAAACAAATGTGTTGTCGGTTTCAATCACCGCGTACCATGGGTGGGTTTGTCAGACTCAATAGATCCATCATTGAAAACCGTCGGCTTGTATAGTTAATGATTGCACATAAGAGCATACAAAGGTTAACACACCTAGCACTCGGGCACAAAGCTCAAATTTTTGCACACATGTATGTATATAGGATTTTTGCACTTGTGTTGTATGTGTAAATGTAAATGTGTAATGTGTAATGAGTATAGAGTTCATGTTCCACCCCAAAAGTGTAAAAGAGAAAAAGGGGTTGTGAATACTCACTTGGTATGGAAGTGAAGCTAACAAGGAATATAGATAGCAATTAAGATCCTTGAAATGCACACTTTAACCTAAAGAGTAATATGTATTGAATCACATAGATGCATAAAGTTTAAGTCTAAAATGAAAGTTGGGTTTGTATATAAAACCATTGGTTTGTATTTAAAAAGTGTTGGATAAGAAAAACGTATAAAGTTTGAGGTAAAATATGTTTAAAACAATTTAATTAGGTTTGAATTAAATAAGTAAGTGTATAACTATAGTTTATGAAATAATGTAAATATTAATTGTAATTAAGTATAAATAAATAAATGATTTTTGATTTAAAATGTAAATTAAATAACTAAGCATTATTTATAAATTTTGTAACTTAAAATATCATTTAAGTAAAGATAATAAATATTAAATTTTTTTTTCTTTTATAAACTTTTCAATAAATTATTTTTGTGCCAAGATTAAACTTTTAATCTATTTTTAAATACAGAAAACATATTTTTATAAAATCTGTAATGTTTACTGATTAAAATATATAAAATTGAAATTTTGTTAAAATTTCTGAGTCTAGCACGACCGTGCCTCGGAAGGACACGATCGTGCTCAAGCCACGGGCGCGACCGCGCTAGTCGGGGCGCGACCGGGTTGATCAATAGGAGCACAATCTAGACAAGTTTGACAGGCACGACCGTGACTTGGCCCGGCACGGTCGTGTCTATGATCTTTGGACACAACAGGGACTAGCCCAGAGGGCATGACAAGGTCTGGACAGGAGAACACGACCGCGCTGATAAACGGCACGACCGCGCTAAAAGAGGCACGGCCGCGTTAGATGATTAGCGCGACCGTGTCTATTCCAATTCAGACACGAATCGAGAATTTCTTATATTTTAATTGGTGAAATTGTTAGGGCTTTTCGTTTATGGGTTATTACGAGTGTTCTGAGATATTTTAATTGTATTAATAACATGATTAGGAGTGATTCCGATTGAACCATTTTTCTTATAAAAAGGATTCTGGTTCTGAATGATTCCTGTAATGAAAGCCCGAATTAACGAAGGGCTTTTGATACATGGACCGAAACGAAAGAGTGGGATGATTTAATTACCTCAAAAAGAAGGGAATTGATAGCGATCAGAAGAAAGGAGTTCCGGCGACGGCAAGATTGGCTTCCGGCGGCTTCTGCTGCGATTCCGGCTGATCCAACCCTTTAGAAACTTTCGAAATGATCGGAGGATCGAGTTCCTTGAATTATTGGTAGAATTTTGATCGAAAACAGAGATTCGAGGCTTGGGAGATAATTTGGACGCTTTTCTTGAGAGAATATGCAATCGAAAGGTAATGATCGTAAATGGCAAAATTATTTTCTTTGTCAATGAAAATGAAGCGTATCGGTTTTGAATTTCGAACAATCGGGCGTTTTGAAACTGCATTTACGTTTTGACTGTTACGCAGGCGTGACCGTGCCAAAGCACTTGGCGCGACCGTGCTAGGATGAAGCACGACCGTGCTAACCAGGGTTTTCTTGATATTTTTCAACTTTAGTCCTTGACTTTTCAGGTTTGATAAGTTTGTACCAAATAGTTTCTTGTATAGCGTTTAAATGTAAATAATCGAGTAAAACTTGCGAATTTGTATAGAATCATTGCATTAAATTTACGGCGAGAAAATAATGAGACATTGCACGAGTATAGAACTTGAAATTTCATTATATTGAATTGAAATAGGAATACTAAAAATCCGAGATGTTACAGTGAAGGAGTAATGATCAGAGAAGCAACAAAATTTGCATCCTCAACTCCTTGAGAAGATTTTGCAGCAGCAATAGATGCAGACATTAACTTTGGACGTGTAGGATCTGGATTAAAGTCACTGTCAGTGTCAGAACTCTCATCGACCAAAGATCTTTTTCCAATTACTGATCCGGAAGGAGGATCCCGAACAGACTTGCGTCGTGGTCGTCTAGCTTGAGATTTAATGCGTTTTCCAGCATTAGCCAGTGGAATAGCAGCCAACCGTTCATAATGACTTGGGGAAAAATCCCTAGATTCATCGGAATCAGTGCTGTTATCATCAGATGATATTGTATCACTTGAACTGGAACTAGACTCCGCTTCTGTCACCACATTCCCTTCTTGTTCATGAATGGGGGAGTTCACATCATCATCAACAAAATCATCCATGTTGATTCCTAGATCTTGATTAGGGTCATGAACGACCTCTTCTTGAACTGGTTCCTGAATAGGAATATCAACTGCAGCTTGTGGAATAGGAACTTGTTCAGGAATAGGAATTTGTGGTTGTACAAGAACTGGTATCTGTTGTTGTTGAACTTGTTGTTAGTGTGGAACTTGTTGTTGTGCGGGTTGTTGTGGTTGAACATTAACGCCTTGAGCTGGATCAAGTTCATTAGGATGAAACCAGTTGTCATTAGGTGGTGCAACAAAATCAGGATTGATTAAGTGCCCAAACAGTGGAGTATTGACTGGAATCAACACAGCATTCTGCTGTTTCACCTTTGTACAGTCGGTAAAAATACGTTTTGACATCGGAGTCAAAGTCAATCTTATAGCATGTTGTGGAAGATCCGGAATAAGATGATTGAGTATCATTTGAATAAATCGAGGATACATCAAGAAACCTTGACCTTCAGCTGGATTGATCTGCATTACCATCTCCCGATAAAAATAAAGAGGAAAATTGAATCGTTTATTCAATGTTAAGGCCACCATTGCTGTTTGAAGAGCCATCTTCAATCCATCAGTACCAGCTTTTCACGGAGAGATGCATTGAATAATCACATGCATAAAATACCTCCATTCACCCACTAATCCACCTTTCCGAGCTTGGGTATCATTTTGTTTTCCACGATTACCCATCCTTTGAAAACAACCCATTATAAGAGTGTTAGGATAAGATATTGGATCTTCAGCATTTCCACCCAAATCAAGAGCAGTACGAATCGTCTCTTCAGAAATTGCAATCTCAGTATTGTTTACTGTTGCACGAAGTACATGCGGTTCCACGTCGATATCTTGATGTACCGTATCCTAGAATTGTTGTATATACACCAAGCTAATATAGGGATCCGTAGATAAGGCAACATGCAATCTTGATCGATTCAGAAAATTTATGATGCCTTGAAAATGAACTGCTTCTGGCATATTAGGATCTAACAACGCCACTTGATTATGCTTATATTCGACACGACGAGCCATCTGTGAAAATATCGGACAACACAACAAACATTAGTATACTTACACATATATGAAACACACATTTAATAATACACACAAACAAAACAAAAAAAAATTTCAAACAAAAACAAAACAAAAAAAAATTTCAAAAAATATAAAAAATGACAAGTCCATTTTCACTTCTGACCCCTAGGCGAACTTAATAAGTTCGCTTAGTAGTGCAAGAGGCGAACTTATTAAGTTCGCCTGACAAGTTCGCTTCGAACAAGTTCGCCTGAACCTGAGACGTTTCAAATTCAAACACAGATTTTCAAAACTATGGCAACTCAATAGAAATCGTGAAATAAGCTTTGAACAACAGTCAAATTCCAATTTAAAACCAAAGATGATGATTAATTTTATATTTCATTCAAAAATTAGGTCAAAAACATCCTTGGAATCGTTCGACGAACACCGAGAGTAAAAACCCCAAATACACACAATTGACCGGATGAAAATCGACGAAAATACCTTTGTTAGATTCGCAATTCAATTTTAATCAAGATTCAACCAGAAAACAACACTCACAACACAGTTTTAAAGTTTTAAGAATTTTGGGCAAGTTTGCTTAAGTCTGAGGAAGACGATGAGAATGACAAGTTCGCCTGACTCAACCCTTATTCAGATTAAGTTCGCTTGATTAAGCGAACTTGTTATGTTCGCTTAACAAGCCTTCGGCGAACAAGATAAGTTCGCTTCACCCTTAAGTTCGCTTCACCCCAGACAGTAGATTAAGTTCGCTTCACTGATTTAAGCGAACTTATTAAGTTCGCTTCACTGTACACAGGCGAACTTAATTACTTTTCAACCTTTTTGCCTTGAACACAAATTTTACCAACTTCAACTTATCAAATCTTGAACTTCCGTCAGCAACACATATTTGATCCAATCCCGAACAATTTTAATAAAAGATTAGAATTTTCATGGAAAATAAAAATCAAAATCTTTTTGAGTTTTATCTATACAGACGGAAACACGTATTTTTGGTTTTTTCTGTACAAACTGAAATCACATATTTTTGGATTTTAATTATACAAACAGAATCACATATTTTTTATTTTTATCTGAATAAACTGAAATCACATATTTTTGGTTTGATCATCATGAGCAAGAAGATCATATCAGTATTCAATTAATTCATCACACATATTATCAATAACAAAGGATAAACTATAGTAAGAGACCATTCAACTCAATTTTGTGCATTTTGCATCTTTTTCATTTTGAAACTTATTCAATTTGAATAATATTTGAAATGATACGCGATAAATTTCAATGTAAATAAGATCAGGTTATAAAATGCTCTTTTATTTATACCGAATTTGAAATAAAAAGCCTGAATTCTTAAAATTGTCAATATTATATTATTTGAAACTATAAGCGTTTATTCTCCAAATTCATGTGATTTAGTACCATTTAGATGATAAACATCGTGTACCCCACATATATGCCAAATAGAAAGTAAATGAACTATCTTCAAGACATATATAAGATTTTACTAAAGATTATCCGAATATTCAGAATGAGGAGACATCACTTAGCACATGAATAACAGAATCCGAATTGGTAATATAGGAATCAATGAGATTCAGAATCGAATAATTCAATGTTTTGACTTATATCTGTGGAATCATAAGATTCAGGTACGTGGATCCAACTGTTATCTTGATTATGAATTCAATGGAATCAGTAAATATGATATATCAATATGATCCAAGGGCTAGTATATGTTTGACAGATGTTGTCAAGTACATATCTTGATTATACTTCAAATTGCATGCTTTTCGGGACATGGGCACTGAAGCAAATCGAATGAATAGTGCTAAGGACATAACCCGAAACTGATCTCATAAGAAAATCCTTATTAAAAGCTAATATTCTTTATCTGATAATGATCTTTTACACACACACCCAGGCATATAATGGATTTAAATCACAGATGTAATCATATTATATTTAATTTTCACACTACTATTAGTTTCAAAACGCTTTTAGCCTATTGACAATTCAAGTTTCAAATTTTTTACACAAATTTTAAAACAAATTATCAAGAATAGAGCATTCACAACACTATCATTTCTTATTTATGCAGACTTTGAAATTTAGATCAGATCAACTTATTTTAATCAATCATATATCAAGGTCTACTAAGGTCGTGTGAAATGAACTAATCACTGATGTACTATCATTTCTTCTCAAACCTCAAATGATGTCAAATTTTATAATTTTCAATTCGTTTTGATTTTGATTTTTTTTTATAATTTAAACTTTTTGACTGAAAATGTAAATGCAGAAATGTAATAAAACAATAAAAGAACTTAAAAGAAAATTTTCCATGAAATTCTGATTTTGAAAAACTTTTATTCAGGATTGATCATACCAATCATTTTTATCAGGAATTCAAACCTGGTAGGATCAAATGCCTTAGTAAACAAATCAGCAAAATTATCTTCAGTGTTTACCTTGACCAGCTCAATCAACCTTTTCTCTGCACAATCACGTATAAAATGATAACGAATTTCGATGTGCTTAGTTTTACTATGTTTAACTGGATTATTCGTTATGGACATAGTAGCGTTATTATCAATAAACATGGGGGTTTCTGTGAAATTTAAACCGTAATCTCTCAATTGTTGTTGTATCTACAGGATTTGTGAACAGCAACTTGCAGCAGCAATGTATTCTGCTTCGCATGTTGAAATCGAGATTGTGGTTTGCTTTTTGCATTGCCAAGATACAAGTCGATTTCCTAAGAACTGGCAACCACCTGTTGTAGATTTCCTGTCCAGACAACAACCACCAAAATCAGAATCAGTTCAAGCATTGAAATCAAAGTTAGAACCATGAGGATACCATAGCCCTAAACGTTGTTTTCCTTTTAAATACCGAAAGATTCTTTTCACAGCATTTAAGTGAGATTCTTTTGGCTTTGACTGAAATCTAGAACAGATACACACGGCGAACATTATATCTGGCCTTGAAGCGGTTAAGTACATGAGGGATCCAATCATAGCTCTATAAAGTCAACAATCCACATCTTTTCCTTCCGAGTCAGAATTTATCTTATGATTGACCGGAATTGGAGTATCGTATGGGGTACAGTCCTCCATCTTGAACCGGCTCAAGATGTCTTCGACATACTTGGACTGATGAATAAAGAAACCATCTTCCTTTTGATTTACTTGTAAACCTAAGAAAAACGATAACTCTCCCATAGCAGACATTTCAAATTTCGACTTCATTACACCCTCAAAGTATTTACACAACCCTTCATTTGTCGAGCCAAAAATAATATCATCCACATAAATCTGTACCAGTAGGTAATCCCCCTCTGATTTCTTTATGAATAAGGTCGATTCTATCTTTCCATGAACAAAGTCATTCGCCAAAAGATGTGTGGATAATGTTTCAAACCACGCACGAGGAGCCTGATGAAGACCATAGAGGGCCTTATCTAGCTTGAAAACCATGTTCGGATTCAGTGGATCTTCAAACCCCGGCGGCTGACACACATAGACTTCCTCCTTGACCTTTCCATATAAAAATGCACTCTTGACGTCTAATTGAAACACCTTAAAACCTTTAAAAGAAGCAAAAGCTAAAAACAGCCTTATAGCTTCAAGCCGTGCAACCGGCGCATAAACTTCGGTGTAATCAATTCCTTCTTGTTGATTGAAGCCCTGGACAACTAATCTTGCCTATTGCGTACCACGACACCCCGATCGTCTTTCTTACATTTAAACACCCATTTTGTTCCTATCAGATACGCACCTTTTGGAAGATCAACCAGATTCTAAACCTTAAGTTTGTCAAATGGAGCAAGTTCTTCCTGCATAGCTTCTATCCAGTTATTATCATTTAAAGCCATCTCTACATTCTTGGGTTCAACCTGCGAAATAAAGCAAGAATGTGAGCAATCATCAAGAACACCAGAATCTTTAATGCAAGTATACAAACAAGTATTGTCAACAAGAGAACGAGTTTTCACTCCATCCTGTAAATTTCCAATTATATTTGTCACTGGATGATCTTTGTGTTCCTTGATGGATGCGACCTCAGGAACCGGCAACACATCAACTTGAGTGGAGTCAGATTGATAAGAATAATCTTGAGGAATTGGAATTTCCGAGTCTAAATTTGTTGGAATCTCCCCCTGAGCCTGTGTCGAAGGTAATGGATCATCACTCAACAACGGATCAGCAAAAGAATCTTGAAAAATAGCATTATCCTCCTCACTCTCTGAATCTTGTGGACCTGAACAAGAAGCAACATTTGGATCTGGAGCAGAAGTAAATGGAATCGATTAATTGGGAACTGCATTTGGTAGAAATCCATTGTGCTGAGCATCTTGACAAGAATCATAGAGAACAGCAGCATCTTCATCAGAAATGTCAGAAGGTAAATGAAAAGACTTGAATAAGTTTTCATAATCAAATGCCCAATCCGGACCAATCGCCATTTGTGGTAAAGACCGATTTGAACAGTCAATATGGAACCATTCTTCAACTTGGCGTGTCTCTTTGTTATAAACCCTCTTGGTTGTCGAATTAGCCACATACCCCAGAAAAATCCCATCAATAGCCTTTGCACTGAATTTTGTTGGGACATCTCGAACCTTCAGTAGGGTACACGGATTACCAAAAGGTAATAAGTATTCCAGATTCGGCTTTCGATTATTTAGCAATTCATAGCAAGTCTTGTTATGTCGCTTTATGGTCAAGACCCTGTTCAAAACATGACACGCAGTATTCACAGCTTCAGCCTGCGAGCTGTTTCGACCAACATCCTGTTCTTTCGTTCAGCGACACCGTTTTGTTGAGGAACATATGGCGCACTGAATTCATGATGAATTCCTTTTTGTAGACAGAAGAAGCCCATTTTACTATTCTTAAATTCGCTGCCATTGTCACTCCTGATTCTTCTGACTTTCAGATTGAATAAATTCTCCAAACCCAGGATTAAGTATTGTACTAACTTAATGGTTTCAGCTTTAGAAGAAAGAAACTTAACCCATGAAAATCTGGAGTAATCATCAGCTACGACCAAGAAATATGATTTCCCACCAATGCTCCTAATACTGATAGGACCGAACAAATCCATATGCAGCAACTCCAAAGGAGTTACAATAGAATTCGTCGACTTCGATTTGTGAGATTTCTTTCTTTGCTTCCCCTTCTTGCATGGTATACAATCATCAGGAACTGAGAATTTGATTTTTGGAATACCAAGCACAAGATCATTCCTAACAATGTAGTTCATCTTCCTGTAGTTTATGTGAGCTAGCTTCCTGTGCCACAATATTGAATCAGATTCCGACGCCTTGGAGAGTAAACATGTTGGAATTGAATCCGTTGTAGTGGCGACACTCATGTCAAGGACATACGTGTCATTTCTCCTTGGAGCCTTCATGAGAATCCATTCATCAGGAATCACAAAACCCGGTTTCAGAATATAGCATTCATGATCGTTGAAATGGAACGAAAACTTCTTGTCACAGACTTGTGATACGCTTAAAAGATTGTGTTCCAGCTGCTCAACATAATTCACCTTTTCAAATTTTACTTTGTCATTCTTTAACGTTCCCTGGCCTGTTATGTACCCGCCTTTATTACCCGCAAAAGCGACATAACCACCATCAATTTTAATCACATCCTCAAGCAATCTAACATTCCCTGTCATATGTCGAGAGCAACCACTATCCACATACCATGTATTGTTGATAGTCCTCCTTGGTTGTCCCTACATAAACAACGAGACTCAGTTAGAAAGTGGAACCCAAGCCATCGTGGTCTTGGGTCATCCGGATTGATCAAAATAAACAACTTCTTGTAATTTACAATCAATTTTATCATTCACTTTTGGAACAGAAGTTTGACAATCAGACCTTTTCAAAGAAGAACCATTTTTATTATTTTGAAAAACATTATGTGATATATTATTGTCAGATTCAGATGTTTCCAAAATTTTCTTTAATTTTCTGTTTCTTCTTCTTTCTTTGAGGTCTAGACAATTTAACCTCCTGAAAAGAATCTTTTGAAATTCCAACTTTTGGAATCTCAAGTTTCTCTTTGCAAACAAAGGATTTAGCATTCAATAAATTCTGTTGTTTAAATCGATGTGATTTAACAAAAGAATAACCAGTCATATTTTTCTCCAAACTAGAAGACGACTTTCCCTCATCGTTTCTTTTAAGAATCTTCACCACTTTCGGTTGTGAAGGAACAGTCTTCATTTTACCCTGGTTCTTGTATGGAAAATTAATCAAAATATGACCAGCCTCATTGCAATGAAAACACACTCTTCTTTCTTGATAACTTTTGAAATAAGATGTTTTCTTTGAATTTGAAGAACCATCAGAAGAATAAGCTTCGGATGAATGCCCAGAACAATTTATCGGCTTCTTAGGAACATAAGTCAGTTTCGGCACCTTTGAAGAATTCACCTTTTGAAAACCAGCCGCAACAAACCCACTTGACTGTAAGATTGGAGAAAGTTTAGTTAGAACCACTTTCACCTCTTCAGGTTCAGTCAAAATGCATCTATCCCTAGTAACATTCTTCACAACCTTTGGTTCCTCAATTTTCACTTCTCTCGGAATGCCTTCAACCTTTGAATCATCAAACACTTCATCCTCTATCAGAATCATACACCATGTCTTCACCCATCACTGGATTCACTTTTAATACTGTCTTGGGATCAATCTCCTCTTCATGAATGATTTCAGGCTCAACCACATAATTTGCATTGAACGGAGGAGGAACAAACCCAATACCAGCAACCCTTTTTGTGCGATCAACATTAGCATTGAAATAATCCAAAATTACAGATGAATTCTCAAACTGTTCCAACTTTCTATGTAACTTTATCACCTCAGATTCTTTTTCAGAAATCTCCTTGTTCTTTTGGGCAACTACTTCATTTCGTTTTTCGATTTCAGCATAAGCCATATCTAGATGATAACCCTGCTCTTTGTATTTTAACCCAAGAGAATTTAAGTCTCTTTTCAAAGACTCAATTCTATCAATGCACAGCTTATCATTATCTTTCAGTTTCTGATTAACTGAATGCATTGATTTCATGTCACAAATCAAATTTGTATTATCATCCATGACTTTTTGCAGTTTATCTTTAACAGAAATGCAATTAGAACAGTATATATGACAAACAGAGTCTTTTACCTTAGTCGGATCAGACATGTCTGCCATGAATACTTTGGCAATTGGAATATTCTCTGAATCTTCACCAACTGAAGCATTTTATGTAGGAACAATTTCTTCCTCAGCATCCCCTGACACAACATCAGAATCAATACTTTGCTCTCTTTCTTCCTCATCATCAACACTTGGAACACTATCACCATCACATGAATCATCACTAGAACTTTCATCATCAGTAGACTCTTCTGGTTTTTCTGAATGAATTTCTGCAACAAAAGCCTGACTAACAGCACCCACCAAATCTTCCAGATGAATGCCCCAATCATAATTTTCGTCGTTTTGAGCAACCAGAGCTGATGATGCAGATGCATGATTTGTATTACCAGAAGGACCATGATTTTGATTACCAGATGAACCATGTGACTGATTCCTATTATGCTGAAAGTTAGATTGCTTCTTTTGAGAATCAAATTCTACCTTTGGCTTCACACACTCCTTAGCAAAGTGACCATACTCTTGGCAGTTGTAACACCTAACTTTGCTCTTATCAAAACCCATACGCGATCGACTATTTGAACCAATATATTTTCTGCCAGTTCTCTTCAAGAAATCTTTAGCTTGTCGCATTAACATGGCCATATTCCATTGGATATTCATTTCTTCCAGATCAACAGGGTCAATCTGTCTGAAATCTTCTTCTATTACCTCAGGATCATGTATTTTTTCTCCAATGAAATTTTCATATGATGCCATGAATGAAGAAAACATAGCAAGATAATCATCAGCAACTTTCTGATTCACATGAGATCCAGATGATGTTGAAGCAGTCATAGCAGAAAATCCAGAATGGCTTGTATGACCAGAATAAATTGGAACTCCAGAACACTGATCATTTGAAGACTCTTGAGCATCACCAGAAAAGAATGCCACTCCAGTACCAGATTTACCAACAGATTTGGCATAATAGATCGAGGGATCCTGGATATGCTCTATATTAGTCTCTTTCTTCTTCATATTCATGTCATGTGACTGAATCTTCCCTAGGACTTCTTCAAGAGACATGGTTTTGTACTTAACATTTTCTTTGATCAAAACCGTATACACATCAAACTTTGATGGTAAAGCCTCCAAGAATTTATCATTGATTTCCTCAGTCTCATATACCACAGATGCACTAGCCAGTTCACTAAGAAGATGATAGAATCTTGTAGCAAGATCATCCAAAGATTCATTTTGAAAATGTTTAAAGACTAGGAACTGCTTCTTTAGTAACTCGTTTCTACTTTTCTTCACATCTAAACTCCCTTCACACCTTTTCTGTAATGCTTCCCACAGTTGTTGAGAAGACTTGAACTGTTTAAAACTGTGATAAATTTCCTTTGGTAGAGACATCGAAATGCTAGCCATCGCTTTCTTTTCTCGATCAAATAACAGCTTCTCTTCAGTAGTTAAAGCTGACACTGGTTTCGGAACATCATCCTTTCCCATCCATGAATAAGTAGGATGCGTATATCCTTCCAAAATTGGAATCCACAAACTAGTATCGGTAAAAGATACGAATTGGTCAAACTGATCTTTCCAATTTGAATAATCAGCTAGATTCAGCAACTTCGGAGGTTTTTGAGATGTACCAATCTCATTGTCATAATTGAACATGTTTGTGACTTGAACCATATTTGCCATGTTTTAAAAATTTTCAGAAAAATTTGTAAGTATTGAGCAGTTTTACCCTCAGGCGAACTTAATAAGTTCGCTTTAGTGAGTACTAAGCGAACTTGAGATCAGGCGAACAAGACAAGTTCGCTTAAGGAGGAAATCCGGTAAGTTCGCTTAACAATTAAGTTCGCTTAAAATATGAGAAGCGAACTTAATAAGTTCGCTTGCTAAGTTCGCCTGCACAGGAACTCAGCAAGTTCGCTTAAACTGCTGTAACAGATTCAAAAGAATCTTTACCCAAACACGAACTGAAAACTTCAAAAATCATGATTTCTCAGCGAATTGATGGAATTTAAGAAAATTGAACCGTAGGATTATGAATTTTATCAAATAGAACAGTTCTATCGGACTAATTTCGTCAAAAACACTTCCATAAACACTAATTCAGCAGAGAAACGATCTTCAAGAACTTGAAAAACTCCATTGTTGCAGAAAATTCAAAAATGTTGAATTTGTTGTCGAATTGTAGACAAAAACCGTCACTAATCACCGAGAATCGTACTTATTTCATGAGCATAAGCTCTGATACCACTTGTAGGTCCATGTAACTCAACTACTAATCGAACTCGTGATATGACATTGCTATAACACGAAGTGCGGAATCCTTTGTGTTAACGTTTGTATACTAACCGACAATTCAAACAACACGTGTAAATAAACTTCTCAATTATATTCCAAATCACAGTGGTTACAGACTCAATCAGACAAGTTTTTCTCTCGGTTCTCTCTCTGATCAGTATTTTTATCTAATGACTCAGTAAACACATATATATAGAAACTAACCTGCTGTAAACGAACTTATTAAGTTCGCCTGAAACAGACTAAGCGAACTTAACAAGTTTGCCTCAGTTAGACCAAAGCGAACTTATTAAGTTCGCTTCTGATAGACCAGGCGAACTTAACAAGTTCGCCTCTAGGCACACTTGTAAAAACACTTAGCAACTTTATACAATTATATAACAAAAACATAAAGACATAAAATCTAACTAATACAAGCTTTTGTCATTACAAATCTATGTCCTAACAGATAATGATCTTTTACACACACACCCAGGCATATAATGGATTTAAATCACAGATGTAATTGTATTATATTTAATTTTCACACTACTATTAGTTTCAAAACGCTTTTAGTCTATTGACAATTCAAGTTTGAAATTTTATACACAAATTTTAAAACAAATTATCAAGAATAGAGCATTCACAACACTATTATTTCTCATTTATGCAGACTTTGAAATTTAGATCAAATCAACTCAGTTTAATCAATCATATATCAAAGGTCTACTAAGGTCGTGTAAAATGAACTAATCACTAATGTACTATCATTTCTTCTCTAACCTCAAATGATGTCAAATTTTATATTTTTCAATTTGTTTTGACTTTTTATAAATTAAACTTTTTGACTGATCATGTAAATGCAGAAATGTAATAAAGCAATAAAAAAAAAACAAAATTTTCCATGAAATTCTGATTTTGAAAAGCTTTTATTCGGGATTGATCATACCAGTCATTTTAATTAGGAATTCAAACCTGGTATGATCAAATGCATTGGTAAACAAATCAGCAAAATTATCTTCAGTATGTACCTTGACCAGCTCAATCAACCTTTTCTCTGCACAATCACGTATAAAATGATATCTAATTTCGATGTGCTTAGTTTTACTATGTTTAACAGGATTATTAGTTATGGACATAGTAGCATTATTATCGATAAGCATGGGGGTTCCTGTGAAATTCAAAACGTAATCTCTCAATTGTTGTTGTATCCACAGGATCTGTGAATAACAACTCGCAGCAGCGATATATTCTGCTTCGCATGTAGATATCGAGACTGTGGTTTGCTTTTTGTATTGCCAGGACACAAGTCGATTACCTAAGAACTGGCAACCACCTATTGTAGATTTCTTGTCCAAACAACAACCACCAAAATCAGAATCAGTATAAGCAATGAAATCAAAGTTAGATCCATGCGGATACCATAGCCCCAAACGTTGTTTTCCTTTCAAATATCGAAAGATTCTTTTCACAGCAATTAAGTGAGATTCTTTTGGCTTTGCCTGGAATCTGGAACAGATTCACACAGCGAACATTATATCTGGCCTTCAAGCGGTTAAGTACATGAGGGATCCAATCATAGCTATGTAAAGTCGACAATCCACATCTTTTCCATCCGGGTCAGAATTCAACTTATGATTGACCAGAATTGGTGTATCATATGGGGTACAGTCCTCCATCTTGAACCGGCTCAAGATTTCTTTCACATACTTGGACTGATGAATAAAGAAACCATCTTCCTTTTGATTTACTTGCAAACCTAAGAAAAACGATAACTCTCCCATAACAGACATTTCAAACTTCGACTTCATTACACCCTCAAAATCTTTACATAACCCTTCGTTTGTTGATCCAAAAATAATATCGTCCACATAAATCTGCACCAGCAGGTAATCTCCCCCTGATTTTTTTATGAATAAGGTCGAGTCTATCTTTCCACGAACAAAGTCATTTTCCAAAAGATGTGTGGATAATGTTTCATACCACGCACGAGGAGCCTGATGAAGACCATAGAGAGCCTTATCAAGCTTGAAAACCATATTCGGATGCAGTGGATCTTCAAACCCCGACGGCTGACAAACAAAGACTTCCTCCTTGACCTTTCCATATAAAAACGCACCTTTGACGTCTAATTGAAACACCTTAAAACCTTTAAAATAAGCAAAAGCGAGAAACAACCTTATAGCTTCAAGCCTTGCAACCTGCGCATAAACCTCGGTGTAATCAATTCCTTCTTGTTGATTGAAGCCCTGGATAACTAATCTTGCCTTGTTACGTACCACGACACCTCGATCGTCTTTCTTACATTTAAACACCCATTTTGTTCGTATCGGATACGCACCCTTCGGAAGATTAAGAAGATTCCAAACCTTAAGTTTGTCAAATTGAGCAAGTTCTTCCTGCATAGCTTCTATCCAATTGTTGTCATTTAGAGCCATCTCAACATTCTTGGGTTCAACCTGTGAAATAAAGCATGAATGTGAGCAATCATCAAGAACACCAGAATCTTTAATGCAGGTATACAAACAAGTATTGTCAACAAGAGAACGTGTTTTCACTCCATCCTGTAAATTTCCAATTATATTCGTCGTTGGATGATCTTTGAGTTCCTTGATGGATGCAACCTCAGGAACCGGTAACACGTCAACTTGAGTAGAGTCAGATTGATAAGAATAATCTTGAGTAATTGGAATTTCGGAGTCTAAATTTGTAGGAATCTCCCCCTGAGCCTGTGTCGAAGATAATGGATCATCACCCAACAACGGTTCAGCAGAAGAATCTTGAAAAATAGCATTATCCTCCTCACTTTCTGAATCTTGTGGACCTGAACAAAAAACAACATTAGGATCGGGAGCAGAAGTAGATGGAATCGATGAATTTGGAACTGCATTTGGTAGAAATCCATTGTGCTGTGCATCCTGACAAGTATCATAAAGAACAACAGCATCTTCATCAGAAATATCAGAAGGTAAATGAAAAGACTTGAATAAGTTTTCATAATCAAATGCCCAATCCGGACCAATCGCCATTTTTGGTAAAGACTGATTTGAACAGTCAATATGGAACCATTCTTCAACTTGGCGCGTTTCTTTGTTATAAACCCTCTTGGTTGTTGAATTAGCCACATACCCTAGAAAAAACCCTTCAATAGCCTTCGCACTGAATTTTGTTGGGACATCTCGAACTTTCAGTAGGGTGCAAGGATTACCAAAAGGTAGTAAATAATCCAGATTCGGCTTTCGGTTATTCAGCAATTCATAGCAAGTCTTGTTATGTCGCTTGACGGTCAAGACCCTGTTCAAAACGTGACACGCAGTATTCACAGCTTTAGGCCAAAAGGTGATTGGAAGCTTAGGATCTGCAAGCATCGTGCGAGCCGTTTCGACTAAACTCCTGTTCTTTCGTTCAGCGACACCGTTTCGTTGAGGAACATATGGTGCACTGAATTCATGATGAATTCCCTTTTGAAGACAGAATAAGCCCATTTTGCTATTCTTAAATTCGCTGCCATTGTAACTCCTGATTCTTCTGACTTTCAGATTGAATAAATTTTCCAAAACCAGGATTAAGTATTGTACCAACTCAGTGGTTTCATCTTTAGAAGAAAGAAACTTAACCCATGAAAATCTGGAGTAATCATCAGTTACTACCAAGCAGTACGATTTTCCACCAATGCTCCTGATACTGATTGGACCGAACAAATCCATATGCAGCAACTCCAACGTAGTTACGGTAGAATTCGTCGATTTAGATTTGTGAGATTTCTTTCTTTGCTTCCCCTTCTTGCAAGGATTACAATCATCAGGAACTGAGAATTTCATCTTTGGAATACCAAGAACCAAATCATTCCTAACAATGTAGTTCATCTTCCTAAAGTTAATGTGAGCTAGCTTCCTGTGCCATAATATTGAATCAGATTCCGACGCCTTGGAGAGTAAACATGTTGGAATTGAATCCGTTGTAGTGGCAACACTCATGTCAAGGACATACGTGCCATTTCTCCTCGGAGCCTTCATAAGAATCCATTCATCAGGAATCACGAAGCCCGTTTCAAAATATAGCATTCAACATCGTTGAAATGGAACGAAAACTTCTTGTCACAAACTTGTGATACACTTAAAAGATTGTGTTCCAGGTGCTCAACATAATTCACCTTCTCAAATTTGACTTTGTCATTCTTTAACGTACCCTTTCCAGTTATGTACCCGCCTTTATTGCCCGCAAAAGCGTCATAACCTCTATCAATTTGTTTTACATCCTCAAGCAATCTAACATTCCCTGTCATATGTCGAGAGCAACCACTATCCACATACCATGTATTGTTGATAGTCCTCCTTGGTTGTCCCTACATAAACAACGAGAATCAGTTAGAAATAGGAACCCAAGCCATCGTGGTCTTGGGACGTCCAGTTTGATCAAAATAAACAACTTATTGTAATTTACAATCAACCTTATCATTCACTTTTGGAACAGAAGTTTGACAATCAGACTTTTTCAAAGAAGATCCATTTTTATACTTTTGAAAAACATTATTTGAGATATTATTGTCAGATTCAGATGATTCCAAAATTTTCTTTAATTTTCTGTTTCGTCTTCTCATTTGAGGTCTAAACAATTTAACTTCCTGATGAGAATCTTTTGAAATTCCAACATTAGGAATCTCAAGCTTCTCTTTGCATACGAAAGATTTAGCATTCAATTTATCCTGTTGTTTAAATCCAGAGGATTTAACAAAAGATCGACCAGACATATTTTTCTCCAAACTAGAAAACGATTTTCCTTCATCTTTTCTTTTCAGAATCTTCACCGCTTTTGGTTGTGAAGGAACAGTCTTCATTTTAACCTGGTTCTTGTAAGGACAATTTATCAAAATGTTACCAGCCTCATTGCAATGAAAACACACTCTTCTTTCTTGATAACTTCTGAAATAAGGAGTTTTCCTTGAATTTGAGGATCCATCAGAGGAATAAGCTTCAGATGAATGTCCCGAACAGTTTATCGGCTTCTTTGGAACATAAGCCTGTGTTGGCACCTTTGAAGAATACACTTGTTGATAACCAGCTGCTACGAAACTACTCGACTGTAAAATCGGAGAAAGCTTAGATGGACCAACTTTCACCTCTTCAGGTTCAGTCAGAATGCATCTATCTCGGGTAACAGATTTAACAACTGTTGGGTCATCAATTTTGACCTCTTTTGGAATGCCCTCGACCTTATTCTCATCAAACACCTCATCTTCAGAATCAGACTCATACACCATATCCTCCCCAGTTACCGGATTCACCTTTAACACAGTCTTTGGATCTATCTCCTCTTCATGAATGATTTCAGGTTCCACCACATAATTTGCATTAAACGGTGGAGGAATAAATCCAATTCCAGCAACACGCTTAGTAGGATCAGCATTTGAGTTAAAATAATCCAAAATAACCGAAGAATTTTCAAATTTTTCCATCTTTCTATGAAGTTTGAGCAATTCAGATTCTTTGTCAGATATTTCTTTGTTCTTTTGAGCAACAACTTCATTACGTTTTTCTATCTCAGCATAAGCCATATCTAGATGATAACCCTGTTCTTTGTATTTTAGCCCAAGATAATTTAAGTCTCTTTTCAAAGACTCAATTCTATCAATGCCCGATTTATCATTATCTTTCAGTTTCTGATTAACAGTATGCATCGATTTCATGTCACAAATCAAGTTTGTGTTATCAGCCATGACCTTTTGCAATTTATCTTTAATAGAAATGCAGTTAGAATAGTAAATATGACAAAGAGAGTCTTTTACCTTAGACGGATCAGACATGTCTGCCATGAATACTTTGGCAATGGGAATATTTTCCGAAGCAGCACCATCAGAAGCATTTTGAGTAAGACCAATATCCTCCTTAGCAACACCTGATGCATCATTATAATCAATATTCTGCACTTCTTCTACTTCTTCATCAACGCTTGGAACACTGTGACCATCACAAGAATCATCACTAGAACTTTCATCATCGGTCGACTCCTCTGGTTTTTCAGAATGAATTTCTGCAACAAAAGTCTGACTCACAGCACCTACCAAATCTTCCAAATGAATGCCCCAGTCATAGTTTTCATCGTTCTGAGCAACCAAAGCCGATGAAGCAGATGCATGATTTGTATTACCAGATGAACCATGTGACTGATTCCTATTATGCTGAAAATTAGGCTGCTTCTTTTGAGAATCAAACTCGACCTTTGGCTTCACACATTCCTTAGCAAAGTGACCATATTCTTGACAGTTGTAGCACCGAACTTTGCTTTTATCAAAACCCATGCGAGATCGACTATTTGAACCAATATATTTTCTGCCCATTTTCTTCAAGAAATCTTTAGCTTGACACATCAACATGGCCATATTCCATTGGATATTCATTTCTTCCAGATCAACAGGGTCAATCTATCTGAAATCTTCTTCTATAATCTCAGGATCATGTATTTTACTTCTAATAAAATTTTCATTTGATGCCATGAATGAAGAAAACATAGCAAGATAATCATCAGAACCTTCTGATTCAAATGAGATCCAGATGTAGTAGAAGCTATAGTAGCAGAAAATCCAGAATGGCTTGAATGACCAGAATGAATTAGAACTCCAGAACACTGATCATGTGAAGAATCTTGAGCATCACCAGAAAAGAATGCCACTCCATTACCAGATTTATCGGTAGATTTGGCAAAATACATTGAGGGATCCTGGATATGCTCCAAGTTAGTCTCTTTCTTCTTCATATTCATGTCATGCGACAGAATCTTCCCTAGAACTTCTTCAAGAGACATGGTTTTATACTTAATATTCTCTTTGATTAAAATCGTGTACACATCAAATTTTGATGGTAAAGCCTCCAAGAATTTATCATTGATCTCCTCAGTCTCATACACCACAGAAGCACTTGCCAGTTCACTAAGAAGATGATAGAATCTTGTAGAAAGATCATCCATGGATTTGTTTTGAAAATGCTTAAAGACCAAGAACTGCTTCTTTAGTAGCTCCTTTCTACTCTTCTTCACATCTAAACTTCCTTCACACCTTTTCTGTAATGCTTCCCACAGTCGTTGAGAAGACTTAAACTGTTTAAAACTGTGATATATTTCCTTTGGAAGAGACATCGAAATACTAGCCATTGCTTTCTTTTCCCTGTCAAATAGTAGATTCTCTTCAGTAGTTAACGCTGACACCGGCTTTGGAACATTATCCTGTCCCATCCAAGAATAATTCGGATGCGTATATCTTTCCAAAATCGGAATCCACAAACTGGTATCGGTAAAAGATACAAACTGGTCGAACCGATCTTTCCAATTTGAATAATCAGCTAGATTCAACAACTTCGGAGGTTTTTGAGATGTACCGATCTCATTGTCATAATTGAACATATTTGTGACTTGAACCATATTTGCCATTTTTCCTAAAATATATTCCAAGTGTTGAACTCCCTTTACCCTTAGGCAAAGATAATAAGTTTGCCTCTGATACACCCAAGTGTTGAACTTAATGAGAAGCGAACTTAATAAGTTCGCTTAAACCAGAAACTTAATTAGAAGCGAACTTAATAAGTTCTCTTAAACCAGAAACTTGAAATCTGCTTAAGTTCGCCTAAAATAAGTTCGCTTAATCCTGTGAGAAGCGAACTTGACAAGTTCGCCTGCTAAGTTCACCTGCACACAATTCAGGAAGTTCGCTTGCAGTAACAGAATCAAGATCAAGAACTCTTCAAACCAAACTCGCCAACCAGAAACATACGAAAATCATCGTTAATCACTGATTTGAAGGAATTAAACAAAATTAGACCATAGGATTGTGTAATTTGTCAATTAGAAGCATTCTATCGGATCAATTTCATCAAAATCCTCTTCAAAAACACCAAATCAGATCTGAATTAGTCTTGAAAACTCCATGGAAATGAAAAACTCAAAAATTACGAATTTCATGTCAATTTGCATATAAAACCGTCTAGAATCAACAAGAATCATGAGCAATAGCTCTAATACCACTTGTAGGTCCTCATGGCGCTTCTACGAATCAAACTCGTGATAAGACGTGACGTTAACTCGGAGTGAGGAATCCAACGAATCAACGTTTATATGCATAAAAGACAATGTAAACAATCACGTAAATAAACTTCTCAATTGTATTCCAAATCACAATAGTGTTTACAGACTCAATCAGACTAATCGATAATTCTCTGTTCTATCTGTTCTAGTTGTTCTGACTGACTCTGTAAACACACATATATAACCATCTGACCTGATATAAGCGAACTTATTAAGTTTGCCTCTAACAGACTAAGCGAACTTAATAAGTTCGCCTCAGATAGACTTAAGCGAACTTATTAAGTTCGCCTCTGATAGACCAGGCGAACTTAACAAGTTCGCCTCTAGGTAAACTTGAATAAACACTTAGTGACTTTTTACATAAAAAAACATAAAGACATAAGATCTAACTATTACAAGCTTTTGTCATTACAAACTATGTCCTAACACAAATTACACAATCCTGCAGTCCAATTTTGATTAATTCCTTCAAATCAGTGATTAATGATGATTTCAGTCTATCTCTGGTTCGTGAAAGTGGTTTGAAGTGTTCTTCAGTTTGAATCTGTTGAAGCAAGCGAACTTGCTGATTTCTTGTGCAGGCGAACATAGCAGGCGAACTTGTAAAGTTCGCTTCTCACTGGATTAAGCGAACTTATTAAGTTCGCTTGGGTTTCTTAGAGGTGAACTTATTACCTTCGCCTAAGGGTAAAGAAGTTCAACACGAATATATTCAATTATGACAATGAGATCGGTACATCTCAAAAACCTCCGAAGTTGTTGAATCTAGCTGATTATTCAAATTGGAAAGATCGGTTCGACCAATTTGTATCTTTTACCGATACCAGTTTGTGGATTCCGATTTTGGAAGGTTATACGCATCCGACTTATTCATGGATGGGACATGATGATGTTCCAAAGCCGGTGTCAGCGTTAACTACTGAAGAAAAGCTACTATTTGATAGGGAAAAGAAAGCAATGGCTAGTATTTCGATGTCACTTCGAAAGGAAATATATCACAGTTTTAATTAGTTCAAGTCTTCTCAACAACTGTGGGAAGCATTACAGAAAAGGTGTGAAGGACGTTTAGATGTGAAGAAGAGTAGAAAGGAGCTACTAAAGAAGCAGTTCTTGGTCTTTAAGCATTTTCAAAACGAATCCATGGATGATCTTGCTACAAGATTCTATCATCTTCTTAGTGAACTGGCAAGTGCTTCTGTGGTGTATGAGACTGAGGAAATCAATGATAAATTCTTGGAGGCTTTACCATCAAAATTTGATGTGTACACGGTTTTAATCAAAGAGAACATTAAGTATAAAACCATGTCTCTTGAAGAAGTTATAGGGAAGATTCAGTCGCATGACATGAATATGAAGAAGAAAGAGACTAACTTGGAGCATATCCAGGATCTCTCAATGTATTTTGCCAAATCTACCGGTAAATCGGGTAATGGAGTGGCATTCTTTTCTGGTGCTGCTCAAGATTCTTCAAATGATCAGTGTTCTAGAGTTCCAATTCATTCTGGTCATTCAAGCCATTCTGGATTTTCTGTAACTACAGCCTCTACCTCATTTGGATCTCATTTGAATCAGAAGGTTGCTGATGATTATCTTGCTATGTTTTCTTCATTCATGGCATCATATGAAAATTTTATTGGAGGTAAAATACATGATCCTGAGGTTATAGAAGATGATTTCAGACAGATTGACCCTGTTGATTTGGAAGAAATGAATATCCAATGGAATATGGCCATGTTGATGCGTCAAGCTAAAGATTTCTTGAAGAAAACGGGCAGAAAAAATATTGGCTCAAATAGTCGATCTCGCATGGGTTTTGATAAAAGCAAAGTTCGGTGTTACAACTGTCAAGAATATGGTCACTTTGCTAAGGAATGTGTGAAGCCAAAGGTCGAGTTTGATTCTCAAAAGAAGCAGCCTAATTTTCTGCATAATAGTAATAGTCACATGGTCCATCTGGTAATACAAATCATGCATCTGCTTCATCGGCATTGGTTGCTCAGAACGACGAAAACTATGACTGGGCATTCATCTGGAAGACTTGGTGGGTGCTGTGAGTCAGCCTTTTGTAGCAGAAAATCATTCTGAAAAACCAGAGAAGTCGACTGATGATGAAAGTTCTAGTGATGATTCTTGTGATGGTGACAGTGTTCCAAGCGTTGATGAAGAAATAGAACAAGTGTAGAATATTAATTCTGATGCTGCATCATGTGTTGCTGAGGAGAATATTGTTCTTACTCAAAATGCTTCTGATGGTGCTGATTCAGAAAATATTCCCATTGCCAAAGTATTCATGGCAGACATGTCTGATCCGTCTAAGGTAAAAGACTCTGTTTGTCATATTTACTGTTCTAACTGCATTTCTGTTAAAGATAAATTGGAAAAGGTCAAGGATAATAACACAAACTTGATTTGTGACATGAAATTGATGCATACTGTTAATCAGAAACTGAAAGATAATGATAAATTGTGCGTCGATAGAATTGAGTCTTTGAAAAGAGACTTAAATTCTCTTGGGCTAAAATACATAGAGCAGGGTTATCATCTAGATATGGCTTATGCTGAGATAGAAAAAAATAATGAAGTTGTTGCTCAAAAGAATAAAGAAATATCTGAGAAAGAGTCTGAAGTGATCAAACTTCATAGAAAGATGGAAAAATTTGAAAATTCTTCGGTTGTTTTGGATTATTTTACTCAAATGCTGATCCTACTAAGCGTGTTCCTGGAATTGGATTTATTCCTCCACCATTTAATGCAAATTATGTGGTGGAACCTGAAATCATACATGAAGAGGAGATAGATCCAAAGACTGTGTTAAATGTGAATCCGGTAACTGGGGAGGATATGGTGTATGAGTCTGATTCTGAAGATGAGGTGCTTGATGAGAAGAAGGTCGAGGGCATTCCAAAAGAGGTCAAAATTGATGACCCAACAGTTGTTAAATCTGTTACCCGAGATAGATGCATTCTGACTGAACCTGAAGAAGTGAAAGTTGGTACATCTAAGCTTTCTCCAATTTTTACAGTCGAGTGGATTTCTCGCAGCTGGTTATCAAAAAGTGTATTCTTCAAAGGTGCCAACATAGGCTTATGTTCCAAAGAAACGATAAACTGTCCGGGACATTCCTTCGAAGCTTATACCTCTGATGGATCCTCACATTCAAAGAAAACTCCTTATTTCAGAAGTTATCAAGAAAGAAGAGTGTGTTTTCATTGCAACGAGGCTGGTCACATTTTGCTCAATTTTCCTTACAAGAACCAGGGTAAAATGAAGATTGTTCCTTCACAACCAAAAGTGGTGAAGATTCTGAAAAGAAAAAATGAGGGAAAGTCGTCTTCTAGTTTGGAGAAAAATTTGCCTGGTCGATCTTTTGTTAAATCCTCTGGATTTAAACAACAGGATAAATTGAATGCTAAATCTTTCGTATGCAAAGAGAAGCTTGAGATTCCTAATGTTGGAATTTCAAAAGATTCTCATCAGGAAGTTAAATTGTTTAGACCTCAAAGGAGAAGACGAAAAAGAAAATTAAAGAAAATTTTGGAATCATCTGAATCTGACAATAATATCTCAAATAATGTTTTTCAAAATTATAAAAATGGATCTTCTTTGAAAAAGTTTGATTGTCAAACTTCTGTTCCAAAAGTGAATGATAAGGTTGATTGTAAATTACAATAAGTTGTTTATTTTGATCAAACTGGACGTCCCAAGACCACGATGGCTTGGGTTCCTATTTCTAACTGATTCTCGTTGTTTATGTAGGGACAACCAAGGAGGACTATCAACAATACATGGTATGTGGATAGTGGTTGCTCTCGACATATGACAGGGAATGTTAGATTGCTTGAGGATGTTAAACAAATTGATGGAGGTTATGTCGCTTTTGCGGGTAATAAAGGCGGGTACATAACTGGACAGGGTACGTTAAAGAATGACAAAGTCAAATTTGAGAAAGTGAATTATGTTGAGCAGCTGGAACATAATCTTTTAAGTGTATCACAACTTTGTGACTAGAAGTTTTCGTTCCATTTCAACGAGGCTGAATGTTATATTTTGAAACCGGGCTCCGTGATTCCTGATGAATGGATTCTTAAGAAGGCTCCAAGGAGAAATGACACATATGTTCTTGACATGAGTGTCGCCACTACAACGGATTCAATTCCAACATGTTTACTCTCCAAGGCATCAGAATCTGATTCAATATTGTGGCACAGGAAGCTAGCTCACATTAACTTTAGGAAGATGAACTACATTGTTAGGAATGATTTGGTTCTTGGTATTCCGAAGATGAAATTCTCAGTTCCTGATGATTGTATTCCTTGCAAGAAGGGGAAGCAAAGAAAGAAATCTCACAAATCTAAATCGACGAATTCTATCGTAACTCCTTTGGAGCTGCTGCATATGGATTTGTTCGGTCCTATCAGTATCAGAAGCATTGGTGGTAAATCGTACTATTTGGTAATAACTGATGATTACTCCAGATTTTCATGGGTTAAGTTTCTTTCCTCTAAAGCTGAAACCACTGAGTTGGTACAATACTTAATCCTGGGTTTGGAGAATTTATTCAATCTGAAAGTCAGAAGAATCAGGAGTGACAATTGCAGCGAATTTAAGAATAGCAAAATGGGTTTATTTAGTCTACAAAAAGGAATTCATCATGAATTCAGTGCGCAATATGTTCCTCAACAAAACGGTGTCGCTGAATGAAAGAACAGGACTTTGGTCGAAACGGCTCACACGATGCTTGCAGATTCTAAGCTTCCAGTCACCTTTTGGGCTGAAGCTGTGAATACTGCGTGTCACGTTTTGAACAGGGTCTTGACCGTCAAGTGACATAACAAGACTTGCTATGAATTGCTGAATAATCGAAAGTCGAATCCGGATTATTTACTACCTTTTGGTAATCCTTGTACCCTATTGAAAGTTCGAGATGTCCCAACAAAATTCAGTGCGAAGGCTATTGAAGGGATTTTTCTGGGGTATGTGGCGAATTTGACAACCAAGAGGGTTTATAACAAAGAGACGCGCCATGTTGAAGAATGGTTCCATGTTGACTGTTCAAATCGGTCTTTACCACAAATGGCGATTGGTCCGGATTGGGCATTTGATTATGAAAACTTATTCAAGTCTTTTCATTTACCTTCTGATATTTCTGATGAAGATGCTGCTGTTCTCTATGAGTCATGTCAGGATGCACAGCACAATGGATTTCTACCAAATGTAGTGCCAAATTCATCGATTCCATCTACTTCTGCTCCCGATCCTAATGTTACTTCTTGTTCAGGTCCACAAGATTCAGAGAGTGAGGAGGATAATTCTATTTTTCAAGATTCTTCTGCTGATCCGTTGTTGGGTGATGATTCATTACCTTCGACACAGGCTCAGGGGGAGATTCCTACAAATTTAGACTCGAAAATTCCTATTAACCAAAATTATTCTTATCAATCTGAATCTACTCAAGTTGACGTGTTGCCGGTTCCAGAGGTCGCATCCATCAAGGAACACAAAGATCATCCAGTGACAAATATAATTGGAAATTTACAGGATGGAGTGAAAACACGTTCTCTTGTTGACAATACTTACTTGTATACCTGCATTAAAGATTCTGGTGTTCTTGATGATTGCTCACATTCTTGCTTTATTTCGCAGGTTGAACCTAAGAATGTTGAGATGGCTTTAAACGACAACAATTGGATAGAATCTATGCAGGAAGAACTTGCTCAATTTGACAAACTTAAGGTTTGAAATCTTATTGATCTTCTGAAGGGTGCGTATCCGATAGGAACAAAATGGGTGTTTAAATGTAAGAAAGACGATCGAGGTGTCATGGTACGTAACAAGGCAAGATTAGTTGTTCAGGATTTCAATCAACAAGAAGGAATTGATTACACCGAGGTTTATGCGCCGGTTGCGAGGCTCGAAGCTATAAGGCTGTTTCTAGCTTTTGCTTCTTTTAAAGGTTTTAAGGTGTTTCAATTAGACGTCAAAAGTGCGTTTTTATATGGAAAGGTCAAGGAGGAAGTCTATGTTTGTCAGCCGCCGGGGTTTGAAGATCCACTGAATCCGAATATGGTTTTCAAGCTTGATAAGGCCCTCTATGGTCTTCATCAGGCTCCTCGTGCGTGGTATGAAACTCTATCCACACATCTTTTGGCAAATGACTTTGTTCGTGGAAAGATGGACTCGACCTTATTCATAAAGAAATCAGGAGGAGATTACCTACTGGTGCAGATTTATGTGGACGATATTATTTTTGGCTCAAAAAACGAAGGGTTATGTAAAGATTTTGAGGGTGTAATGAAGTCGAAGTTTGAAATGTCTGCTTTGGGAGAGTTATCATTTTTCTTAGGTTTGCAAGTAAATCAAAAGGAAGATGGTTTCTTTATTCATCAGTCCAAGTATGTCAAAGACATCTTGATCCGGTTCAAGATGGAGGACTGTACCTTATATGATACTCCAATTCCGGTCAATCATAAGTTGAATTCTGACTCGGATGGAAAATATGTGGATTTTTGACTTTACAAAGCTATGACTGGATCCCTCATTTACTTTACCGCTTCAAGGCCAGATATAATGTTCGCCGTGTGCATCTGTTCCAGATTCCAGGCAAAGCCAAAAGAATCTCACTTAATTGCTGTGAAAAGAATCTTTCGATATATGAAAGGAAAACAACGTTTGGGGCTATGGTATCCTCATGGTTCTAACTTTGATTCAATGCTTATACTGATTCTGATTTTGGTGGTTGTTGTTTGGACAGGAAATCTACAATAGGTGGTTGCCAGTTCTTAGAAAATCGACTTGTGTCCTGGAATGCAAAAAGCAAACAACAGTCTCCATTTCTACATGCGAAGCAGAATATATCGCTGCTGCGAGTTGTTGTTCACAGATCCTGTGGATACAACAGCAATTGAGAGATTATGGTTTGAATTTCACAAGAACCCCTATGCTTATCGATAATAATGCTACTATGTCCATAACTAATAATCCTGTTAAACATAGTAAAACTAAGCACATCGAAATTCGATATCATTTTATTCGTGATTGTGCAGAGAAAAGGTTGATTACACACTGAATATAATTTTGCTGATTTGTTTACCAAGGCATTTGATCGTACCAGGTTTGAATTCCTAATTAAAATGATTGGTATGATCAATCCCGAATAAAAGCTTTTCAAAATCAGAATTTCATGAAAAATTTTGTTTTTAAGTTCTTTTATTGCTTTATTACATTTCTGCATTTACATTTTCAGTCAAAAAGTTTTTAATTTATAAAAAGTCAAAACAAATTGAAAAATATAAAATTTGACATCATTTGAGGTTAGAAAAGAAATGATAGTACATCAGTGATTAGTTCATTTCACACAACCTTAGTAGACCTTTGATATATGATTAATTACACTGAGTTGATTTGATCTAAATTTCAAAGTCTGCATAAATGAGAAATGATAGTGTTGTGAATGCTCTAATCTCGATAATGTGTTTTCAAATTTGTGTATGAGTTTTGAAACTTAAATTGTCAATAGACTAAAAGCGTTTTGAAACTAATAGTAGTGTGAAAATTAAATATAATATGATTACATATGTGATTTGAGTCCATTATATGCCTGGGTGTGTATGTAAAAGATCATTATCAGATAAAGAATATATGGTTATAAAGAATTTCATGAGACCAATATCGAATTATATCTTTAGCACAAATTGATTTCAGTTCACTTCACTACCCATGCCCCGAAAAACATGCAAGGTGTTGTTGAACTAAGATATGCTTTCAAAATCTGTTGAAACATATATTCTCCCTTGGATCAGTTAGATACATCATCTAGTCTGACTCCATTGAATTTTATCCAGATAATAGTTGGATCCTCATACCTGAATCAGTTGATTCTCATTATACAGCCAATCCATTAGAATCTTCTGATTCTGAATCATCATGATTTTTATATCCTTTGGGATCTGCTTTTATACTTGTGCTAAAAGAGATAATTTCATCTTGGAAATTGATCTAATCATAACATTAATTATATATGTCTTGAAGATAGTGCAACTTATATTTCTGTTTGGCATATATGTGGGGTACACGATGTTTTTCATCTAAATGGTACTAAATCACATGAATTTGGAGAATAAACGCTTATAGTTTCAAATCATATAATATTGACAAATTTAAGAATTCATGCTTTATATTTCAAATTCGGTATAAATAAATGATCATTTTATAACCTGATCTTATTTACTATGATATTTATCACGTATCATTTCAAATATTATTCAAATTGAATGAGTTTCAAAATGAAAAAGATGCGAAGTGCACAAAACTGTGTTGGGTGGTTTCATATTACAGGTTACCCTTTGTTATTACTAAAATGTGTGATGAATTAATTGGATACTAATATGATCTTCTTGCTCATGATGTTTAGTCAAAAATATGTGATTTTAGTTTATTCAGATAAAAATCCAAAAATATGTGTTTCTGTTTGTACAGATAAAATCCAAAAATATGTGTTTTTGTTTGTACAGATAAAATCCAAAAATATGTGTTTCTGTTTGTAAAGATAAAATCCAAAAATATGTGATTCCGTTTGTATAGATAAAACTTAAAAAGATTTTGATTTTTATTTTCCATGCAAATTCTAAACTTTTATTAAAATTGTTCGGGATTGGATCGGATACAGGATGCTGAGGAAAGTTAAAGACTTGAAAGGTTGAAGTTGGTAAAATTTTGTTCAAGGCAAAATTGAATAGATATTAAGTTCGCCTATGTACAGTGAAGCGAACTTAATCTATTTGTCTGTGGATGGTGAAGCGAACTTATCATGTTCGCCGATGGCTTGTTAAGCGAACTTAACAAGTTCGCCTAAATAAGCGAACTTAATGTTTTTAAGGTTCTTGGCTAAGCGAACTTGACAGTCATCGTCTTCATTTGTTCGAAGCGAACTTATCTGCAATTTCTTCGAAATTTTTAATCTGTGTGTTTCGGGTTGTTTGTTGATTTCATCATATTCCAAATTGATTTGCGAACACAACTAAGGTAGTTTCACTGATTTTCATCCGTTCAATTGTGTGTATTTTGATGTTTTACCTCTCGGTTTACTTCGTGAAATTGACAGAACGATTTTTAACCTAATTTTGACTGGAAAAATAAAATTGATAATTCTAATTGGTTGCTAAGTGATAATCGACCGATGTACATTGATTATATCATTGTTTTATCTCGATTTGCCTGATTTTTGAAATTCTGGGTTTGAATTTGAATCGTCACAGGTTCAGGCGAACTTGTTCCAAGCGAACTTGTTTGAAGCGAACTTGTCCAACACTAAGCGAACTTATTAAGTTCGCCTAGGGGTCAGAGAGTATTTGGACTTGTGATTTTTTGAGTGTTAGAAAATTTTTTTAAAAAAACATTTTTTGTTTAAATTTTTTTTTTTGTTTGTGTTTGATATTTTTCACTAATGTGTTTTGTTGTCCGAATGTTTTCAGATGGCTCGACATGTCGAATACAGACATAATCAGGTGGCATTGTTAGATCCTAACATGTCCGAGGCGGTAAATTTTCGACGAATAATCGGATTTCTAAATCGTTCGCGTCTTCATTCTGCTTTATCTGCTGATCCTTACATCAGTTTGGTATACATACATCAATTTTGGGATACAGTTCATCAGGATACAGATGTAGAACCTCATGTTCTTCGTGCCACTATCAATAATACTGAAATTGCTATATCTGAAGAAACAATTCGTGCTGCTCTTAATTTGGGTGGTAATGCTGAAGACCCAATGTCTTATCCGGGCACTCTTATTTGGGTTGTTTTCAAAGAATGGGATATCATGGGAGACAGAATGATACACAAGCATGTAAAGGTGGCTTAGTCGGTGAATGGAGATACTTTATGCATGTGATTATTCAATGCATCTCTCCTCGTAAAGCTGGAACCGATGGTTTAAAGATGGCTCTTTAAACTGAAATGGTGGCTTTAACGTTGAATAAGCGATTCAATTTTCCACTTTACTTCTATAGAGATATGGTTATGCAGATTAATCCGGCTGAAGGTCAAGGATTTTTGATGTATCCTCGCTTTATTCAAATGATTCTAAATTGTCACACCCCGACCGATGGCGGAATCATCGGGGTGGGACATGTAAGACTGTTCATAGCACATGGTTGACTAGATTGAAATAATATTAAGGTCAAATTTCCATTACACAAAATCCAAGTACAAAATCAAATTCAAACAAGAAACATAAACAACTCATAATATTCTTGATTTATTTTGCTAAGTCCAAATCCTATGTTGAACACGTCTTGTATCAATCTCACATATTGGGGCCTGAAACATGAATAAAATAAAGTCAACTAAAAAGTTGGTGAGTATAACACAGTTGTATATAGATAGCATATAGTTGAAAACAAATCCTTTACAAGACATGATAAAATAAGGCATTTATGGGGAGCCGCTATTGTGTAACCAAGTACAATCAAACCTTAGTAACTAGTATGCAAATTATGTTGTCGGTATCAATCACCTCCACTTGGGTGGGTTTGTCAGACTCAATAGATCTATCATTGAAAACCGTCGGCTTGTATAGTTAATGATTGTACATAATAGCATGCAAAAGTTAGCACAAATAGACCTCGGGCATAAAGCTCAAATTGCACACATGAATGTAATAGGTTTTGTAATTGTGTTGTTTGCGTAAATGTAAACATGTAATTTGTATATAGTTCATGTTTCACCCCAAAAGTGTAAAAGAGTAAAAGGGGGTTGTGAATACTCACTTGGTATGGAAGTGAAGCTAACAAGGAATATAGATAGCAAATAAGATCCTTGAAATGCACACTTTAACCTAAAGAGTAATATGTATTGAATCACATAGATGCATAAAGTTTAAGTCTAAAATGAAAGTTGAATTTGTATATAAAACCATTGATTTGTATTTAAAAAGTATTGGATAAAATATATAAAGTTTGAGGTAAAATATGTTTGAAACAATTTAATTTGGTTTGAATTAAATAAATAAGTGTATAACTATAGTTTATGTAAATATTATTTGCAATAAAGTATAAGTGAATGAATGATTTTGTAAATTAAATAAATCATCATTATTTATAAATTTTGTAACTTAATTGTTTAAAATATTATTTAAGTGTAAGTTGATAAATAAATTTAATTTTTATAAACTTTTTAATAATTTATATTTATGCCAAGATTAAACTTTTAATCATTTTTTTATAAATACAGAAAACATATTTTTATAAAATCTGAATTATTTATTGATTAAAATATAAAAATTATAATTTTGATACAAATTCTGAGTCTAGCACGACCGTGCCTCGAAAGGGCACGGTCGTGCTCAAGCCACGGGCGCGACCGCGCTAGTCGGGGCGCGACCGGGTTGATCAACAGGAGCACAATCTAGACAAGTTTGACAGGCACGACCGTGCCTTGGCCCGGCACGGTCGTGTCTATGATCTTTAGACACAACACGGACTAGCCCAGAGGGCATGACAAGGTCTGGACAGGAGGACACGACCGCGCTGCTAATCGGCACGACCGCGCTAAATGAGGCACGGCCGCGCTAGATGATTAGCGCGACCGTGTCTTTTCCAAATCAGACACGAATTGACAGATTCTTGTATTTTAAACAATGTAATTGATAGGGCTTTTGATTAATGGGTTATTACGAGTCTAATAATATAAATTAATTGTATGGAAATCGTGTTTAAGAGTGGAATCGATTAAATCCTTTTTTATCAATATGAGAATTCTGGTTCAGGACGATTCTTATAATGGAAGCCCCAATTAACAGAGGGCTTTTGATACAGATATTGAAATGAATAAATTAGAGGATTCAATTAACCTGAATAGAAGCGAATCGATAGAGAATGGTAAAGAGGAAGCTCCGGCGTCGACGGCTTGGGTTCCGGCGATCTTTGCTGCAACTCCGGTCAATGCAAATAGTCCAGGAGTTTCAGGGATGACTGAGAATCGAGACTTTACTGCTGGATTTGAGAGAATTCGGTTTGAAATACGAATTCTAGTTTCTTGGAAAGCTTGAGAGAGAATTTTCTTTGAGTTTCACGAATTTTGATTAATTGGATGAAAGGAGAATAATTGGCAGTATTATTTTGAAGGCATAACGTAATTCGGTTACGGATTCGAGCAATCGGGCGATTAAAGTTGCAGTTACGATTCAGCTGTTTCGCAGGCGCGACCGTGCCAAAAATAGGCGCGACCGTGCCTAAGCACCGGGTGCGATCGTTCCAAAGCAGGTCGCGCGACCGTGCCAAAGCACTTGGCGCGACCGTGCTTATACGAAGCACGACCGTGTCTAATTAGGGTTTCTTGACATTTTTCAACTTTAGTCCTTGACTTTTCAGATTTGATAAGTTTGTATAAAATAGTTTCTTGTATAGCGTTTAAATGTATATAACCGAGTAATACTTGCGAATTTGTATAGAATTATTGCATTAAATTTACGGCGAGAAAATAATGAGCCATTGCACGAGTATAGAACTTGAAATTGCATTACATTGAATTGAAATAGGAATACTAAAAATCCGAGATGTTACATAAATCATCTTATTCCGGATCTTCCACAACATCCAATAAGATTAACTTTGACTCTGATGTCAAAGCGTATCTTTACTGATTGCACGAAGGTAAAACAGCAGAATGCCGCATTGATACTAGTTAATACTCCTTTGTTTGGTCACTTAATCAATTCTGATTATGTTGCACCACCTAATGACAACTGGTTTCATCCTGATGAAATTGCTCAAGCTCAAGGCTTAAATGTTCAACAACAACAACAGTAACCACAACAACAACAACAAATTCCAAAGCAATCGATACAACAACAAGTTCAAGTTCCACATGTTCAGGTTCCCGTACAACCACAAATTCCTATTCCTGAATAAGTTCAAATTCCACAAGCTGAGGTTGAAATACCTATTCATGAACCTGTTCAAGAAGAGGTCGTTCATACACATGAACATGATCTAGGAATGAACATAGATGATTTCGTTGATGACGCTGTGAACTCGCCCATTCATGAAGCTGAAGGGAATGTGGTGACTGTTGATGAATCTAGTTCAAGCTCAAGTGATACGATATTACCTGTTAATGAAAGCACTGACTCTGATGAATCTAGGGATTTTTCCTCAGATCATATGAACGGTTAGCTGCTATTCCACTGGCTAATGCTAGAAAACGCATTAAATCTCATGCTAGACGACCAAGAAGAAAGTCTGTTCGGGATCCTCCTTCTGGTTCAGTACTTGGTAAAAGATCCTTGGTTGATGAAAGTACTGAGTCTGATAGTGACTTTAATCCAGATCCAAAGACTCAAAAGTTAATGTCTGCTTCAATTGCTGCTGCACAATCTTCGCAGGGAGTAGATGATGTTAATTTTGTTGCTTCCTTGATTATTACTCCTCCAAGATCTAAAAATACTTCTCCGGTTATAACTCCTGTTCCTCCAATTATTACTCCTACTACAAGTCCTTCGATTCCACAGTCGTCAGCTGGTCCATCAAAGCCTTCTGATTCTGAAAGGATTACTTTCCTTGAATCTCAAGTGCTTTCTCTACAAACACATGTGAACACTCTTGTGTCTACTGATTCACAACGACAGCTGGTGATTCAGACTCAAGCTCAACAGATAGCTGACATGCAAGCTTTGGTGTCTAAACTCGTTCAGCGTCTTGACGTTCAGGGGGAGTTGAGGATACACGATACATGTCACACAGAGTCTATTCAAAGACGTGATGATGAAGACAATGATCCTGCTGGAAATGTTGTGGGTGATCGTCAATACACTGACGCTAATCCTATATCAAAGGTTCAAGGGGAGTCGACATCACAATCACTTGAAGGAAACAAAGATACTTCTGGTGCTAATGAAGAAGAAATTCTATTATTGGAGTTCTTTGCAGATTCTGAACAAGAAGAAGCTGAAAAGATTGCATGTCTTGATGACATTGATGATTTATTCAATGACATGGATGATGAACTGTCTGAAAATGAAATAGAAGAAGGATAAATAGTAGAGATAGAGATAGAGAAAGATAAAGATAATGTTACTTATGAAGGTTGTGATGGTCTTAAAGTGTCGTATAACTTCATCCAGGATGGAGTTATTCCTGAATTCACTTATGAAGGAGTAACAGATTCTATGGACTCTATTGAAGACGTCACACTGCCTGAAGACACTGGTGATTCAAAGATGAATACTGATGATGAGAATATTCAATCCAATAAAGATGCTGAAACTGAAACTACTCACACTGAGTCTCCGAAGGTTAATGAAGAACCTGTGATGTACAGAGATACAGTTATGACAAGAGAACAGTGGAGAGAAGTTGTAAATAGTTGGATGAAGGTGCTACCCAAGTCTCCAGCACAACCTGCCCAGAAAGAGAAATATGTGAATAACGAGCGGTGTGTACGAAGGATCATAAGTTGGTTTTATGATGGTGATACAAAATTATTTGCAATTAAAAGATCTGACGGAGTTCAATACTTAATGCGAGGATCAAATATTTTAATACCTTGCCAAGGTGTGAAATGAATGGTCTAGCTTCAAAGCCTCTTGTTAATAGATCGAAGAATGGTTTGGCTAATGTGGTAGCAAACTTAATCAAGAGAGAAGGTAGTTCAAGAAAATATGAACGCCTGAAACCACAAAAAGGAAAGAGAGTGAAAAACACAGATCAGAAGACTGGGAAGGTGACCTGGAGTTACAAGTATAAACCAGTACGTGCTGTACACAAGATACCATTGAAGAAGATTCCTCAAGTCTTTCTTAGGAATATGAAATGGTGGTATATCGATGTCAATACTGGTGAAGCAAGGATTGAAGATAAAGGCAATAAGGTCATTGTATGTATTTATGATGCAATGAATCTTATAAATTTCTCAAAGAAAGATCAGAGGACGTTGCGAAAGAATGAAATAATGTTCACTGATGAATGGAAAGAAAAAGGATTACAGTACAAGAGAGTTTTGGAGATATGAAGAAGATATGGAGTGCATGCTGGCAGAAGACTACCAGATAACTGGAAAAGCTCATCATGAAGACTGGAGACTGAAGATCAAGCTATTGTCAAGGAGGAGTCTGTTAGGACATAGTTTGTAATGACAAATGCTTGTAATAGTTAGATCTTATGTCTTTATGTTTTTGTTATGTAAAAAGTCACTAAGTGTTTATTCAAGTTTACCTAGAGGCGAACTTGTTAAGTTCGCCTGGTCTATTAGAGGCGAACTTAATAAGTTCGCTTAAGTCTATCTGAGGCGAACTTGTTAAGTTCGCTTAGTATGTTAGAGGCGAACTTAATAAGTTCGCTTATATCAGCTCAGACGGCTATATATATGTATGTTTACAGAGTCAGTCGATACGCATAGAACATAGAATTATCGACAAGTCTGCTTAAGTCTGTAAACACCATTGTGATTTGGAATACAATTGAGAAGGTTATTTACGTGATTGTCTACATTGTCTTTTATGCATATAAACGTTGATTCGTTGGATTCCGCACTCTGAGTTAACGTCACGTCTTATCACGAGATCGATCCGTAGAAGCGCCATGAGGACCTACAAGGAATAACATCATCTGGGATGAAGTTATAAGGGACATTCAGACCATCACAGCCATCATAAGTAACTTTATCTTAATTCTTCTCTGCCTCTATCCCCACTATCTCTCCTTCTTCAACTTCATTATCAGACACTTCATCTTCTATGTCATTGAATAACTCATCAATATCATCTAGACATTCTATCTTCTCAGCTTCTTCCTCTTCAGAGTCTGCAAAGAATTCCAATTATAGAATCTCTTCATTAACTCCAGAGTCATCCATGTTTCCTTCATTCGTTTGTGATGTCGACTCCCCCTAAACTCTTGATATAGGATTAACGCAAGCAGCGTATTGACGATCACCCTCAACATTACCAGTAGGATCATTGTCTTCATCATCCTTTCATTGAATATACTCAGTATGACATGTATCATGTATCCTTACAGACATGATCAATCTATTCGCTCACTTCTGTCGCTACTGTATATCCCTAAAAAGACAGACTCTGTAAACTCTATTTATAGACACATGATCTGCATTAGACGAACTTAACAAGTTTGCCTCTAACAGACTAAGCGAACTTAACAAGTTCGCTTCTAATAGACCATGCGAACTTGACAAGTTCGCCTCTAGCATAACTTGTATAAACACTTAGAAACCATTTAATACAAAAACATAAAGACATTTAGATCTAAACTATTACAAAGCTTTTGTCATACAATCTATGTCCTAACAGACTCCCCCATGACAATAGCTTGATCTTCAGTCTTCAGTCTTTATGATGAGCTCTTCCAGTTATCCGGTAATATACTGCCTGCATGCACTCCTTATCTTCTACAAATCTCCAAAACTCTTTTGTACTGCAATCCTTGTTCTTTCCATTCATCAGTGAACATGATCTCAATCTTTCTCAACGTCCTCTGATCTTTCTTTGAAAAGTTAATAAGATTCATTGCATCATAGAAACTCACAATGGCCTTATTATCTTTATCATCAATCCTTGATTCACCAGTATTAACATCTACATACCACCATTTCATATTCCCAAGAAAATCTTGTGGAATCTTCTTCAATGGTATCTTCTGTACAGCACGTACTGGTTTAAACTTGTACTTCCGGGTCACTATCCCAGTCTTTTGATTTATGATCTTCACTCTTTTTCCTTTCTGAGGCTTTCGTCTTTCATATTTCCTGAACCACCTTCTTTCTTTATCAAATTAGCAATCACATTAGCTAATCCACAATTTGATCTATTAATCAATGGTTTAGTATCTAGACCATTCATTTCACACCTTGGCAAGGTATTGAAATACTTGATCCTAGGCTTTAAGTACTGAATACCATCAGATCTTTTAAGAGCAAACAACTTTGTGTCATTACCATAAAAATAACTTATGATTCTTCCAATACACCTTTCCTTTTTCACATATCTTTCTTTCTTAGCAGGTTGTACTTGTGACTTGGGTAGCACCTTCATCCAACTTTTCACAACTTCTCTCCATTGTTCTCTAGTCATTCTTGTATTTCTATACATCATAGGTTCTTCATTCAGCTTAGAAGACACAGTGTGAGTAGCATTAGTATCAACATCTATATTGGATTGAACCATCAGTATCAATCTTGGATTGAGCAGTATCCTCAGACATAGTGATATCTTCAATAGAGTTCATAGAATCTGTTACTCCTTCATAAGAGAATTCATGAATAACATCATCTTGGATGAAGTTATAAGGGACATTCAGACCATCACAGCCTTCATAAGTAACTTTATCTTTATTCTTCTCTATCTCTATCTCCACTATCTCTCCTTCTTCAACTTCATTATCAGACACTTCATCTTCAATGTCATTGAATAATTCATCAAAATCATCCAGACATTCTATCTTCTCAGCTTCTTCCTCTTCAGAGTCTGCAAAGAATTCCAATAATAGAATCTCATCATTAACTCCAGAGTCATCCTTGTTTCCTTCATTCGTTTGTGATGTCGACTCCCCCTGAATTCTTGATATAGGATTAACGTCAGCAGCGTATTGACGATCATCCTCAACATTACCAGTAGGATCATTGTCTTCATCGTCCTCTCGTTGAATAGACTCAGAATGACATGTATCATGTATCCTTACAGACTTGATCAATCTATTCGCTCACTTCTGTCGCTACTGTATATCCCTAAAAAGACGGACTCTGTAAACTCTATGTATAGACACATGATCTGCATTAGGCGAACTTAACAAGTTCGCCTCTAACAGACAGTTCGCTTCTCATAGACCAGACGAACTTGACAAGTTCGCCTCTAGCATAACTTGTATAAACACTTAGAAAACATTTAATACAAAAACATAAAGACATTTAGATCTAAACTATTAGAAAGCTTTTGTCATACAATCTATGTCCTAACAGTCTCCCCCTTGACAATAGCTTGATCTTCAGTCTTCAGTCTTTATGATGAGCTCTTCCAGTTATCCAGTAATCTACTGCCTGCATGCACTCCACATCTTCTACAAATCTCCAAAACTCTTTTGTACTGCAATCCTTGTTCTTTCCATTCATCAGTGAACATGATCTCAATCTTTCTCAACGTCCTCTGATCTTTCTTTGAAAAGTTAATAAGATTCATTGCATCATAGAAACTCACAATGACCTTATTATCTTTATCATCAATCCTTGCTTCACCAGTATTAACATCTACATACCACCATTTCATATTCCCAAGAAAATCTTGTGGAATCTTCTTCAATGGTATCTTCTGTACAGCACGTACTGGTTTAAACTTGTACTTCCAGGTCACTATCCCAGTCTTTTGATTTATGATCTTCACTCTTTTTCCTTTCTGAGGCTTTAGTCTTTCATATTTCCTGAACCACCTTCTTTCTTTATCAAATTAGCAATCACATTAGCTAATCCACAATTTGATCTATTAATCAGTGGTTTAGTATCTAGACCATTCATTTCACACCTTGGCAAGGTATTGAAATACTTGATCCTAGGCTTTAAGTACTGAACACCATCAGATCTTTTAAGAGCAAACAACTTTGTGTCATTACCATAAAAATAACTTATGATTCTTCCAATACACCTTTCCTTTTTCACATATCTTTCTTTCTTAGCAGGTTGTACTTGTGACTTGGGTAGCACCTTCATCCAACTTTTCACAACTTCTCTCCACTGTTCTCTAGTCATTCTTGTAGTTCTATACATCACAGGTTCTTCATTCAGCTTAGAAGACACAGTGTGAGTAGCATTAGTATCAGCATCTATATTGGATTGAACCATTAGTATCAATCTTGGATTGAGCAGTATCTTCAGACATAGTGATATCTTCAATAGAGTCTATAGAATCTGTTACACCTTCATAAGAGAATTCATGAATAACATCATCTTGGATGAAGTTATAAGGGACATTCAGACCATCACAGCCTTCATAAGTAACTTTATCTTTATTCTTCTCTATCTCTATCTCCACTATCTATCCTTCTTCAACTTCATTATCAGACACTTCATCTTCAATGTCATTGAATAATTCATCAAAATCATCCAGACATTCTATCTTCTCAGCTTCTTCCTCTTCAGAGTCTGCAAAGGATTCCAATAATAGAATCTCATCATTAACTCCAGAGTCATCCTTGTTTCCTTCATTCGTTTGTGATGTCGACTCCCCCTGAACTCTTGATATAGGATTAACGTCAGCAGCGTATTGACGATCACCCTCAACATTACCAGTAGGATCATTGTCTTCATCGTCCTTTCGTTGAATAGACTCAGAATGACATGTATCATGTATCCTTACAGACTTGATCAATCTATTCGCTCACTTCTGTCGCTACTGTATATCCCTAAAAAGACAGACTCTGTAAACTCTATTTATAGACACATGATCTGCATTAGGCGAACTTAACAAGTTCGCCTCTAACAGACTAAGCGAACTTAACAAGTTCGCTTCTGATAGACCAGGCGAACTTGACAAGTTCGCCTCTAGCATAACTTGTATAAACACTTAGAAAACATTTAATACAAAAACATAAGGACATTTAGATCTAAACTATTAGAAAGCTTTTGTCATACAATCTATGTCCTAGCAGACTCCCCCTTGACAATAGCTTGATCTTCAGTCTTCAGTCTTTATGATGAGCTCTTCCCGTTATCCGGTAATCTGCTGCCTACATGCACTCCATATCTTCTTCAAATCTCCAAAACTCTTTTGTACTGCAATCCTTGTTCTTTCCATTCATCCGTGAACATGATCTCAATCTTTCTCAACGTCCTCTGATCTTTCTTTGAAAAGTTAATAAGATTCATTGCATCATAGAAACTCACAATGACCTTATTATCTTTATCATCAATCCTTCATTCACCAGTATTAACATCTACATACCACCATTTCATATTCCCAAGAAAATCTTGTGGAATCTTCTTCAATGGTATCTTCTGTACAGCACGTACTGGTTTAAACTTGTACTTCCCGGTCACTATCCCAGTCTTTTGATTTATGATCTTCACTCTTTTTCCTTTCTGAGGCTTTGGTCTTTCATATTTCCTGAACCACCTTCTTTCTTTATCAATCTGGCAATCACATTAGCTAATCCACAATTTGATCTATTAATCAATGGTTTAGTATTTAGACCATTCATTTCACACCTTTGCAAGGTATTGAAATACTTGATCCTAGGCTTTAAGTACTGAACACCATCAGATATTTTAAGAGCAAATAAATTTGTGTCATTACCATAAATCCAACTTATGATTCTTCCAATACACCTTTCCTTATTCACATATCTTTCTTTCTGAGCAGGTTGTACTTGTGACTTGGGTAGCACCTTCATCCAACTTTTCACAACTTCTCTCCACTGTTCTCTAGTCATTCCTGTATTTCTATACATCACAGGTTCTTCATTCAGCTTAGAAGACACAGTGTGAGTAGCATTAGTGTGAGCATCTATATTGGATTGAACCATTAGTATCAATCTTGGATTAAGCAGTATCCTCAGACATAGTGATATCTTCAATAGAGTCCATAGAATCTGTTACTCCTTCATAAGAGAATTCAGGAATAACATCATCTTGGATGAAGTTATAAGGGACATTCAGACCATCACAGCCTTCATAAGTAACTTTATCTTTATTCTTCTCTATCTCTATCTCCACTATCTCTCCTTCTTCAACTTCATTATCAGACACTTCATCTTCAATGTCATTGAATAATTCATCAATATCATCCAGACATTCTATCTTCTCAGCTTCATCCTCTCCAGAGTCTGCAAAGAATTCCAATAATAGAATCTGTTCATTAACTCCATAGTCATCCTTGTTTCCTTCATTCGTTTGTGATGTCGACTCCCCCTGAACTCTTGATATAGGATTAACGTCAGCAGCGTATTGACGATCACCCTCAACATTACCAGTAGGATCATTGTCTTCATCATCCTTTCGTTGAATAGACTTAGTATGACATGTATCATGTATCCTTACAGACTTGATCAATCTATTCGCTCACTTATGTCACTACTGTATATCCCTAAAAAGACAGACTCTGTAAACTCTATTTATAGACACATGATCTGCATTAGGCGAACTTAAGAACTTCGTCTCGCTTCTGATAGACCAGGCGAACTTGACAAGTTCGCCTCTAGCATAACTTGTATAAACACATAGAAAACATTTAATACAAAAACATAAAGAAATTTAGATCTAAACTATTAGAAAGCTTTTGTCATACAATCTATGTCCTAGCAGACTCCCCCTTGACAATAGCTTGATCTTCAATCTTCAGTCTTTATGATGAGCTCTTCCAGTTATCCGGTAATCTGCTGCCTACATGCACTCCATATCTTCTACAAATCTCCAAAACTCTTTTGTACTGCAATCCTTGTTCTTTCCATTCATCCGTGAACATGATCTCAATATTTCTCAACGTCCTCTGATCTTTCTTTGAAAAGTTAATAAGATTCATTGCATCATAGAAACTCACAATGACCTTATTATCTTTATCATCAATCCTTGCTTCGCCAGTATTAACATCTACACACCACCATTTCATATTCCTAAGAAAATCTTGTGGAATCTTCTTCAATGGTATCTTCTGTACAGCACGTACTGGTTTAAACTTGTACTTCCAGGTCAATATCCCAGTCTTTTGATTTATGATCTTCACTCTTTTTCCTTTCTGAGGCTTTAGTCTTTCATATTTCCTGAACCACCTTCTTTCTTTATCAAATTGGCAATCACATTAGCTAATCCACAATTTGATATATTAATCAATGGTTTAGTATCTAGACCATTCATTTCACACCTTTGCAAGGTATTGAAATACTTGATCCTAGGCTTTAAGTACTGAACACCATCAGATATTTTAAGAGCAAATAAATTTGTGTCATTACCATAAATCCAACTTATGATTCTTCCAATACACCTTTCCTTATTCACATATCTTTCTTTCTGAGCAGGTTGTACTTGTGACTTGGGTAGCACCTTCATCCAACTTTTCACAACTTCTCTCCACTGTTCTCTAGTCATTCCTGTATTTCTATACATCACAGGTTCTTCATTCAGCTTAGAAGACACAGTGTGAGTAGCATTAGTATCAGCATCTATATTGGATTGAACATTTTCATCATCAGTATCAATCTTGGATTGAGCAGTATCCTCAGACATAGTGATATCTTCAATAGAGTCCACAGAATCTGTTACTCCTTCATAAGAGAATTCAGGAATAACATCATCTTGGATGAAGTTATAAGGGACATTCAGACCATCACAGCCTTCATAAGTAACTTTATCTTTATTCTTCTCTATCTCTATCTCCACTATATCTCCTTCTTCAACTTCATTATCAGACACTTCATCTTCAATGTCATTGAATAATTCATCAATATCATCCAGACATTCTATCTTCTCAGCTTCTTCCTCTCTAGAGTCTGCAAAGAATTCCAATAATAGATTCTCTTCATTAACTCCATAGTCATCCTTGTTTCCTTCATTCGTTTGTGATGTCGACTCCCCCTGAACTCTTGATATAGGATTAACGTCAGCTGCGTATTGACGATCACCCTCAACATTACCAGTAGGATCATTGTCTTCATCATCCTTTCGTTGAATAGACTTAGTATGACATGTATCATGTATCCTTACAGACTTGATCAATCTATTCGCTCACTTATGTCACTACTATATATCCCTAAAAAGACAGACACTGTAAACTCTATTTATAGACACATGATCTGCATTAGGCGAACTTAACAACTTCGCCTCTAACAGACTAAGCGAACTTAACAAGTTCGCTTCTGATAGACCAGGCGAACTTGACAAGTTCGCCTCATGCATAACTTGTATAAACACTTAGAAAACATTTAATACAAAAACATAAAGACATTTAGATCTGAACTATTAGAAAGATTTTGTCATACAATCTATGTTGTCACACCCCCAATTCCAACTAACGGAGTATTACCGATTTGGGAACTGAGAAACCAGGATCTCAGGCACTAGTTACAATGAACGACTCTACATGGGACTCAAAATGAAAATATCTTTTAAATCAGAGTATCAACGCGGAAGCGTAAAGAAAGTAAATGCGCAAAATACACGCGCCCAAAACCAAAGTCCAAAAGTCTCAAAAGTCTAAACGTCCAAACCAAACAAAGTACAATAAAATAATTCAACCAAACATAAATAGACACAAAGCAAAGCAGTTGAATCCCATGCATGCCCTAACGTGCACCTATGTCTTAGCTTAGCGTCCTGAGAAAAACATGTAAGAAAAAGTGTCAACACGAGGTTGGTGAGTTCACAGGTTTCAATATATAAATAAACGTTTACCAGATTTATTGTACAATCAACATATATACCAATGAGTAGCTAACCCATGTTCATGTTTGCTATTACGCTCGCAACCGTAAACTGACTGTTTGTATTGCCTCCCACCGGGTCTATCAACCACGGTGTACGTTTAGGTCAATATTGCACCCGTTCGATATCCAATCGAGTTAGCGCGACTAACGCGGGTGAGGTTTGTAAAACCCAGTAGTACTACCCAACATACCTCGCTATATTCATATTTAAACGGTTCGATGTGAGGACTTTCATGATAGAGTTTACGCATAGTCATAACAATTGATATAAAATGAAGTACAAAAATCAAAAGAGTTTGTATCATGTTTTCTCCCCCAGTTTAAAAGCAGTAAAAAGGGGCCGTGAAACTCACCTGAGCTTGATTAGAGATTTGGATCACACAAGAAAAAAGTCGGAACCACGAGTGTAAGTCTCAGACGACTTACGTATGCCCTAAAATTATAAACATATAAGTTAGGGACAAGTTAGGATTTGTGACGACGACACGAAAGATTTAACGCCTTAACGCATTCTAGGAATTTAAGAGTAGACGAACGTGTCTACGGAATTATATATATAATAATTAAGGTAAATGCGTTACGTGTCGAACGTTAATAACGAATAAGAAACAAATAAATAACTAGATTCGTACGTTCGAGTCGTTTACAAAAGTTAGGAAAATAATATAATCTAATATATTATTTTAGATTCGTAAGATTAATAATTAATCATTGGCAAAAATAATAAACATGTTATTTTTATTCGAGCAAATAACGTAGGTAAATAATATAACAATTTATATTATTAAACGGTTTAAAACATTATACGAGGTGTTTAAACAAAGTGAAACAACATAAATATATATTATTTAGAAATAGGAGTCACGAGTTAAAAATAATATTAATATATTATTTCATACGAAGTCGGGGTTTGAAAATGATATAAATATGTTATTTTAAAAGTGGTTATTTTAAATAAATGCGGTTTACGAATCAAACCCGAGCCTACGGGTGTTTTCCGGTTTAAAAACATTTTAATATATCAATATAATAATATATATATGTTTAATATTAAAATAGTGGCTTAAAAATAAATAAAACCAAAACAAGGGGGAGGGAGACTCGAACCCGGGTCCCCTCCCTATGAGCACACTATCTTAACCAGTCCCGGCCGCTAGGCTATCGCAACAAAACCCGGATCAAGAATGGTTTTAATCAAGAAAATCACTGAGGTATCTCCCTCATACGAACCCGAATCAAATCACCCTCCAATTCCATCGATTTTGATAACGACTGATTCAATTGACACAGGGGTTGTGTTCCTTACAAAATTCCGAACCTGGGGTGAGTTTTAATTTGAAAAACATCAAGTTCTGAATCGATTAATTAGAGATTGAAGGCCGAAACCCTAATTTGAAAACGTGGGATCGATTTGAATATTTCTGATGTTAGAAATCCTTGAAATCATGGGGCTTTTACTCATTCGATCATTGCGAATCTAACCAAGTAATTTAATTTTATTTTGGTTGAGTTTAAGGTCGAAACCCCCAAATCGATTTTATGAAGAACCCTAGATTCCGGATCGTGGTCAATTCGATATTATGGCAGTGAATGGGCATAGGGCTTTCATCAAATGGAGGATTACGAATCTAATGATATAATTTAATTGTATTTAAACATGTTCTAAAATAAAGTTTGATTAATTCGGTTTCGTATGAACCCTAGAATCTGGATTGGGTTCAATTTGGTAATGTAAGCCCCGATTAGGTTAGGGCTTACGATCTTGATGTAAAAACGAAGCTAACGGATGTAAGAGTTACCAGAATGATGCTCAAATTGGTAGTGTACTAGTAGAACAGGTGCCGACCGAGAATGGTTTGCTCTCCGGCGAGTGTGGATGCTTCTCCGATCGATTCAACGCGTGCAGAAGCTACAGTGGGTCTCGTCTTTCGTGTGCAGGTAGTTTGTTTGCGAGAACAACAATTGAAATGATCGAATTTGTTGGTATCAAATCATAGTGTCGACGGTTATGAGTTATAATTCATTAATTTGATTAATTTCGGCATTGATGATGGTTAAGTCGGTAGTTAAGACCGTTAATGGCCGAATTCGAATGGTTTCAGTTTCGATTTCGATTAAAAACCATCATGGAATTCGAATTCGATCAAGGATGTACGGTTTGACTTTCAAAAGTCAACCGAAATGAAGAATGGTTTAATTTCAGATTTAGTCCCAATAGTTTGAGATACAAAACTGACAGAAATGGCCCCTGGGTTAGGTTTAACTGGTTTCAGTTAACGGGGTTAAGTGTTTTCTATGGAATTTTTAACGGAATTGTTAACGGAGTTAACCGGAAAAGTCGGATTGTTACATCATCCCCTAGTTGAAAGAATTTTCGTCCCGAAAATTAAAATAATAAAAAAAAAATTCCGGATGTCACATCATCCCCTAGTTGAAAGAATTTTAGTCCCGAATATTTAAAATAGTACCTTAAGAGTTTGACGTGGAGTGCTTGAACAGATTAGGATATTTGCGCATCATCTTATCCTCGCGCTCCCACGTGAATTCTGGTCCGCGTTTCGAGTTCCAACAGACTCTAACAATGGGGATTTTGCTGCGCTTTAACGTTTTTACTTCCCTATCCATAATTTCGACAGGTTCTTCGATGAAACGTAACTGTTCATCAACATGTAGTTCCTCCAGAGGAACTGCGAGTGATTCGTCTGCCAGGCATTTCTTTAAATTTGAGACGTGAAAGACGTTGTGTATACCACTAAGTCTTTTAGGTAGGTCCAGTTGATACGCGACTGGTCCAATTCTCCTCATTATTTTAAATGGTCCAACATAACGAGGATTCAGTTTTCCTCGTTTCCCGAAACGAATGACACCTTTCCAAGGTGAGACTTTGAGTAAGACCATGTCACCTACTTGAAACTCCAAAGGTTTACGACGCTTGTCGGCATAGCTCTTTTGACGATCACGAGCTGCCGCCATACGGTTTCTAATTTGAACGATCTTTTTGGAAGTTTCAAATACAAGTTCAGGACCTGTGAGTTGGCTATCTCCAACCTCGGTCCAACAAATGGAACGACATTTCCGTCCATAAAGTTCTTCAAATGGAGCTGCCTTGATGCTAGTGTGATAACTGTTGTTGTAGGAGAACTCCACCAACGGTAGGTGAGACTCCCAAGTGTTACCGAAATCAATCACACAAGCTCGTAGCATGTCCTCCAGAGTTTGGATAGTACGTTTAGTTTGGCCATCAGTTTGAGGATGGTATGCCGTGCTCATATCTAGACGTGTGCCTAAGGCCTTATGTAACGACTGCGAGACACGAGAAGTGAATCGTGCATCACAATCCGAAATAATGGAGACCGGCACCCCGTGCCGAGATACTACTTCTTTTAGGTAAATACGAGTAAGCTTTTCCATCTTATCGGTTTCCTTGATGGCTAAGAAATGGGCGGATTTTGTTAAACGATCAACGATTACCCAAATGGTATCGCATCCAGTAGGAGTTTGTGGTAATTTGGTGATGAAATCCATGGATATTTGTTCCCATTTCCACATGGGAATTTCTGGTTGCTACAGGAGACCGGATGGTTTTTGATATTCAACTTTGACCTTCGCACAGGTCAGACACTTACTAACATAGGTGGCTATATCGGCCTTCATCTTCGGCCACCAATATAGTACTTTTAGATCATGGTACATTTTATCGGAACCCGGATGGATGGAGTAACGAGATTTATGAGCTTCATCCATGATTAGTTCCCTTAAATTTCTGAACACTGGAATCCATATTCGTTCGACAAAGTAACGAATTCCGTCAGATTTTACTTCAAGTTGTGCTTCCATGCCGCGAGTACCTTCTAACGGTAGGTTATCTTTTTTCAAGGCTTCAAGTTGAGCACTACGGATTCTGTCAGGCAATGCAGGGTGAATAGTAACTTGTAATGCTCGAACTTATTTGGGTTTCGTTTCCTTTCGGCTTAGTGCATCAGCCACAACGTTAGCTTTACCCGGATGATACCGGATCGCATAGTCGTAATCATTTAAAAGTTCAACCCAACGACGTTGTCGCATGTTTAACTCCTTCTGCTCGAAGATATGCTGGAGGCTCTTGTGATCGATGTAGATGGTGCATTTGGTACCGTACAAGTAATGTCTCCATATCTTAAGTGCAAAAACTACTGGTCCCAACTCTAGGTCATGAGTGGTGTAGTTTTTCTCGTGAACCTTTAATTGACGTGACGCGTATGCGATTACCTTTTCGTGTTGCATCAAGACACAACCCAGGCCTTGAATGGATGCATCACAATACACCACAAAATCATCGGTTCCTTCCAGAAGGGCTAAAATAGGTGCACTGCAAAGTTTCTGTTTGAGGTGCTAGAAAGCCAACTCTTGGTTATTGCCCCAATTATAGGCTTTTCCTTTTTGAGTTAGGGCGGTGAGAGGTTGAGCAATTTTGGAAAATCCTTCGATGAATCGACGATAATATCCAGCCAATCCCAGAAATTGTCGCACCTCAGTCGGAGTCGTCGGTGCTGCCCAAATCTTGATGGCTTCTATTTTGGATGGGTTGACATGTATCCCTTTTTCATTTACCAGATGCCCTAGAAACTCAACTTCCCGGATCCAAAATTCACACTTGGAAAACTTAGCATACAGTTGTTCTCGCTTAAGTAGTTCTAAAATTAGGCGTAGATGTTCCTCATGTTCCTCCTTGTTCTTGGAATAGATGAGGATGTCGTCGATGAAAACGATAACAAACTGGTCAAGGTAAGGCTTACACACACGGTTCATGAGGTCCATGAATACCGCGGCTGCGTTGGTTAAACCGAAAGGCATGACCATAAATTCGTAATGGTCGTACCTTGTCCTGAAAGCAGTCTTAGAGATATCCTCATCTCGGACTCTCAGCTGATGATAACCAGATCTAAGGTCTATTTTGGAATAGAAACTTGACCCTTGAAGTTGATCGAATATGTCATCAATACGTGGCATGGGATAACGATTTTTGATAGTTACCTTGTTCAATTCCCGGTAATCAATGCACATACGGAAAGTACCGTCCTTCTTTTTAACAAACAGGACTGGAGCTCCCCACGGTGATGAACTAGGTCGGATGAAACCTTTATCTAACAACTCCTGTAACTGTCTAGATAGTTCTTGCAATTCACTGGGTGCTAATCGATAAGGTGCCCGAGCGATCGGCGCTGCTCCAGGTGCTAAATCGATTTGAAATTCCACTTGACGGTGCGGTGGTAAGCCAGGTAAATCTTCAGGAAATACTTCCAGAAATACCTGTACAATTGGAATATCTTCAATCTTCTTCTCTTTGGATGGCTGCTCGGCAACGAGAGCTAGGATAGCGGTATGTCCTTCCGAAGGCATTTTTGTGCTTTCATGAAGGATATGATATCCATGACAGTACCAACCCTTTCGCCCTGAACTGAAAGAATTTCTCCACTCGGGAGGGGTATGCGAACGATTTTCTCATGACAAATGATTTCCGCTTGGTTTTTAGACAACCAATCCATGCCGACGATTACATCAAAACTACCAAGTGTGACCGGCATAAGGTCGATATCAAGAATATGGCTAGCTAGATCAAGCTTACAACCCTTAAGAATGTGGGTTGCTTTAATTATTTGGCCGTCAGCTATCTCTATTACATACTTAGCTTCTAACATAGTTGGGGTTCCTTTTATCATAACACTAAGTTTCTTAGATATAAAACTCCTATCAGCACCAGTGTCAAAGAGGACAGAAGCAAAGTATATATTTAAGAGAAATTTACTGGTGACCACGTTATGATCGTAGCGAGCTTCTCCAGATCCCAGTACAAAATCTCTTCCTTTCGCCCCATTTCCTCCATTACCACCGTTATTACCGTTATTCCCACCATTGTTGTTCTGATTGGGGTTGTTACCATTGTTGCCCTGCTTATTACCGTTACCACTACCACTGCCATTACCATTTCCACCCCTTTTCAACTGATGACAATTCCTTTGAATGCGCCCCTCCTTGCCGCACTGAAAACATCCTCTCGTGAATCCCTGTGATTGAAATGGTTGTTTATTCGGGAGTGCAACCCTACAATCCTTCACAGCGTGGCCCATTTTACCACACCGCTGGCAACGTTGTCGGTCACAAGTGCCCGTGTGGTGATTGCCACATTTGTTGGACTTGGGGTACCTCCCAGCATATTCTCCCTGATTCGGACCTGATGAGGTCGTTTGATTAAAGTTTCTAGCAGGCTCAAAATTTCGCTGCTGTTGGTGCTGAGGTTGGTTGGGTTGGGATCCTTTCGAATTAGAGTGGGAGTGGGTGTGATGGTCGAACTTGCCCTTATTGATGTCGGTGGGTTTAGAAACCGAACCTCTTAGAGGTAAAGTTCCTTGTGTCACCGCCTGATCGGTCAATTTGTGAGCAAGTCTGATGGTCTGTTGGATGGTGGTAGGGTTGGACGAGGTCACCATGCTTTGAATCTGAGGTACCAACCCTCCAATGTATAATCCGTTTGTAATCCGGAGTCACCATGTGTGGGCACATGGTAGCAAGTTCGTGCGAACGGGTGGTGTAGAGTTCAATTTCCGAACCCTCCATCTTAAGGTTCCAGAACTCTCCCTCTAGCTTTTGAATTTCATCTCGTGGGCAGTATTCCTCCTTCATCATTGCTTTAAATTCCTCCCACGGGAGTCCATTTGCCATTGCCAGAACCAACATTTGAACTTGGGCATTCCACCATGTTAGGGCCGGGCCTTCTAAAGTTCCAGCAGCAAATTTCACTTGGTTAGCCACGGGGCAGTTGCACATGGCTATTACTGATTCAACCTTCTCAAACCAGCGAAGTAATCCAACGGCTCCTTCAGCTCCACTAAAGGTGTGGGGCTTGCAGTCCATGAATGCCTTGAAAGTGCAGGCTGGCTGTTGATTTTGCTGGCCTGGATTTAGAAATACAAATTGAATTGGAATTATAGAGTTTAGAAAAATGTTTTTAGGAGAGGGATTGACACTATTAGTCAATAGTTAAAGCATTTACCTGCAGCATTCTGTGCTGCTAGGGCCTCTGCCACACTATTATTTATCAAAGCTGCTAGCTCTGCTGCCGTCATGTTAATGGTACCACGACCACCGGCACGGCCTCCGCGTCCTCTCCCAGACATGATTCTTCACAATCACAAATGAAAAACAATGAGAAATATATCGCATATTAAACATTATTAAGGTACGAGTAAGGAGATACAACATCTAATATTTTGAAAATTAAATAAATTGTAAGGCTACAAAATAAATAACTCAAATATTAAACTTCTCATGCTTTTATTGGATGGGAGCAACCTTACCCATCTAGGTTTGAAAAGAGAAATAACATAAGCAAAAACAAACATGAAAAGGAAGATAGATTAGGAAGATCCTCAAATATCCTCGTCATCAGAAGAGACGTATGACTGAGCATCATCGATCTCCACTGGCTCTTCCTCAGCTGGCTCCCCCTCTAAGGGCTCCTCCTCAAAGGGCTCCTCTTCAAAGGGCTCCTCCTCAAAGGGTTCCTCCTCATCGTCAGATACTGGAATGTCTTCTGGAAGTAGGGTCGCCTGCAGTTGGGCTTCCAAGTGAGTCACCCTCTCTTGAAGGCCTTCAGCAGTGTGGTTTGCCACATGTAGCTGAGCTTCCATAGCAGCTAATCTCTCCAGAACTCCTTCCATATCATCATCCATAGTCTCAGCCCTCGTCTCTAGATGTGCCACACGATCCACTAAAAGGTTGTGGACATGGTCCGTTGCAGCTAGTTCGGTAGTCAAGTGTTCTACTCCTACCTTATTCTTCTCTACTTGGGGTCCATTCTCCATAAGTTTAGGTATCTCCTCGGTGGCATCTTGTACAAAACTCAACTCCTTCAACATATAAGATACGAATGCTGCGAAGGCTTGTTCCATGGTGCATGGTAAGCTAGGTAGTGTAGATGATGAAGATGCGGATCCAAAGTACGGTGATGGAACATCTCCCATTTCGATCCACCTTTGGATCATATGCGGGTATACATCCCAATTGAGATAATAATCCAATGCTCGTGCGTTACTCGGTTCGCCTTGGTCAATTGAGGTAGTCCGGCGCCTTTTGGGCTCTGGGGATGAGAGTACAGGTGTCTTATGCCCTGATGCGTTAGGTGATGGAGGTGGGGTTGATGACATGATCCTGCAACATTATGTATAAGTACCAAACATCCAAATGACATGTAACTAATGTGTGAGGCTATAGTCTAGTATGCAATCCTAGTTCTCTATAACCAATGGCTCTGATACCAATCTGTCACACCCCCAATTCCAACTAACGGAGTATTACCACTTTGGGAAGAGACAAACCAGGATCTCAAACACTAGTTACATTGAATGACTCTACATGGGACTCAAAATGAAAATATCTTTTAAATTAGAGTATCAATGCGGAAGCGTAAAGAAAGTAAATGCGCAAAATACACGCGCCCAAAACCAAAGTCCAAAAGTCTCAAAAGTCCAAACGTCCAAACCAAACAAAGTACAATAAAATAATTCAACCAAACATAAATAGACACAAAGCAAAGCAGTTGAATCCCATGCATGCCCTAACGTGCACCTATGTCTTAGCTTAGCGTCCTGAGAAAAACATGTAAGAAAAAGTGTCAACACGAGGTTGGTGAGTTCACAGGTTTCAATATATAAATAAACGTTTACCAGATTTATTGTACAATCAACATATATACCAATGAGTAGCTAACCCATGTTCATGTTTGCTATTACGCTCGCAACCGTAAACTGACTGTTTGTATTGCCTCCCACCAGGTCTATCAACCACGGTGTACGTTTAGGTCAATATTGCACCCGTTCGATATCCAATCGAGTTAGCGCGACTAACGCGGGTGAGGTTTGTCAAACCCAGTAGTACTACCCAACATACCTCGCTATATTCATATTTAAACGGTTCGATGTGAGGACTTTCATGATAGAGTTTACGCATAGTCATAAAAATTGATATAAAATGAAGTACAAAAATCAAAAGAGTTTGCATCATGTTTTCTCCCCCAGTTTAAAAGCAGTAAAAAGGGGCCGTGAAACTCACCTGAGCTTGAGTAGAGATTTGGATCACACAAGGAAAAAGTCGGAACCACGAGTGTAAGTCTCAGACGACTTACGTATGCCCTAAAATTATAAACATATAAATTAGGGACAAGTTAGGATTTGTGACGACGACACGGAAGATTTAACGCCTTAACGCATTCTAGGAATTTAAGAGTAGACGAACGTGTCTACGGAATTATATATATAATAATTAAGGTAAATGCGTTACGTGTCGAACGTTAATAACGAATAAGAAACAAATAAATAACTAGATTCGTACGTTCGAGTCGTTTACAAAAGTTAGGAAAATAATATAATCTAATATATTATTTTAGATTCGTAAGATTAATAATTAATCATTGGCAAAAATAATAAACATATTATTTTTATTCGAGCAAATAACATAGGTAAATAATATAACAATTTATATTATTAAACGGTTTAAAACATTATACGAGGTGTTTAAACAAAGTGAAACAACATAAATATATATTATTTAGAAATATGAGTCACGAGTTAAAAATAATATTAATATATTATTTCATACGAAGTCGGGGTTTGAAAATGATATAAATATGTTATTTTAAAAGTGGTTATTTTAAATAAATGCGGTTTACGAATCAAACCCGAGCCTACGGGTGTTTTCCGGTTTAAAAACATTTTAATATATCAATATAATATATATATATATATGTTTAATATTAAAATAGTGGCTTAAAAATAAATAAAACCAAAACAGGGGGGTGGGAGACTCGAACCCGGGTCCCCTCCCTATGAGCACACTGTCTTAACCAGTCCCGGCCGCTAGGCTATCGCAACAAAACCCGGATCGAGAATGGTTTTAATCAAAAAAATCACTGAGGTATCTCCCTCATACGAACCCGAATCAAATCACCCTCCAATTCCATCGATTTTGATAACGACTGATTCAATTGACACAGGGGTTGTGTTCCTTACAAAATTCCGAACCTGGGGTGAGTTTTAATTTGAAAAACATCAAGTTCTGAATCGATTAATTAGAGATTGAAGGCCGAAACCCTAATTTGAAAACGTGGGATCGATTTGAATATTTCTGATGTTAGAAATCCTTGAAATCATGGGGCTTTTACTCATTCGATCATTGCAAATCTAACCAGTTAATTTAATTTGATTTTGGTTGAGTTTAAGGTCGAAACCCACAAATCGATTTTATGAAGAACCCTAGATTCCGGATCGTGGTCAATTCGATATTATGGCAGTGAATTGGCATAGGGCTTTCATCAAATGGAGGATTACGAAACTAATGATATAATTTAATTGTATTTAAACAGGTTCTAAAATAAAGTTTGATTAATTCGGTTTCGTATGAACCCTAGAATCTGGATTGGGTTCAATTTGGTAATGTAAGCCCCGATTAGGTTTGGGCTTACGATCTTGATGTAAAAACGAAGCTAACGGATGTAAGAGTTACTAGAATGATGCTCGAATTGGTAGTGTACTAGTAGAACAGGTGTCGACCGAGAATGGTTTGCTCTCCGGCGAGTGTGGATGCTTCTCCGATCGATTCAACGCGTGCAAAGGCTACAGTGGGTCTCGTCTTTCGTGTGCAGGTAGTTTGTTTGCAAGAACAACAATTGAAATGATCGAATTCGTTGGTATCAAATCATAGTGTCGACGGTTATGAGTTATAATTCATTAATTTGATTAATTTCGGCATTGATGATGGTTAAGTCGGTAGTTAAGACCGTTAATGGCCGAATTCGAATGGTTTCAGTTTCGATTTCGATTAAAAACCATCATGGAATTCGAATTCGATCAAGGATATACGGTTTTACTTTCAAAAGTCAACCGAAATGAAGAATGGTTTAATTTCAGATTTAGTCCCTATAGTTTGAGATACAAAACTGACAGAAATGGCCCCTGGGGTTAGGTTTAACTGATTTCAGTTAACGGGGTTAAGTGTTTTCTATGGAATTTTTAACGGAATTGTTAACGGAGTTAACCGGAAAAGTCGGATTGTCACATATGTCCTAACAGACTCCCCCTTGACGATATCTTGATCTTCAGTCTTCAGTCTTTATGATGAGCTCTTCCAGTTATCCGGTAATCTGTTGCCTGCATGCACTCCATATCTTCTACAAATATCCAAAACTCTTTTGTAATGCAATCATGGTTCTTTCCATTCATCCGTGAACATGATCTCAATCTTTCTCAACGTCCTCTGATCTTTCTTTGAAAAGTTAATAAGATTCATTGCATCATAGAAACTCACAATGACCTTATTATCTTTATCATCAATCCTTGCTTCGCTAGTATTAACATCTACACACCACCATTTCATATTCCCAAGAAAATCTTGTGGAATCTTCTTCAATGGTATCTTCTGTACAACACGTACTGGTTTAAACTTGTACTTCGAGGTCACTATCCCAGTCTTTTGATTTATGATCTTCACTCTTTTTCCTTTCTGAGGCTTTAGTCTTTCATATTTCCTGAACCACCTTCTTTCTTTATCAAATTGGCAATCACATTAGCTAATCCACAATTTGATATATTAATCAATGGTTTAGTATCTAGACCACTCATTTCACACCTTGGCAAGGTATTGAAATACTTGATCCTACGCTTTAAGCACTTAACACCATCAGATCTTTTAAGAGCAAACAACTTTGTGTCATTACCATAAAACCAACTTATGATTCTTCCAATACACCTTTCCTTATTCACATATCTTTCTTTCTGAGCAGGTTGTACTTGTGACTTGGGTAGCACCTTCATCCAGCTTTTCACAACTTCTCTCCATTGTTCTCTAGTCATTCCTGTATGTCTATATATCACAGGTTTTTCATTCAGCTTAGAAGACACAGTGTGAGTAGCATTAGTATCAGCATCTATATTGGATTGAACATTTTCATCATCAGTATCAATCTTGGATTGAGCAGTATCCTCAGACATAGTGATATCTTCAATAGAGTCCATAGAATCTGTTACTCCTTCATAAGAGAATTCAGGAATAACATCATCTTGGATGAAGTTATAAGGGACATTCAGACCATCACAGCCTTCATAAGTAACTTTATCTTTATTCTTCTCTATCTCTATCTCCACTATCTCTCCTTCTTCAACTTCATTATCAGACACTTCATCTTCAATGTCATTGAATAATTCATCAATATCATCTAGACATTCTATCTTCTCAGCTTCTTCCTCTTCAGAGTCTGCAAAGAATTCCAATAATAGAATCTCTTCATTAACTCCAGAGTCATCCTTGTTTCCTTCATTCGTTTATGATGTCGACTCCCCCTGAACTCTTGATATAGGATTAACGTCAGCAGCGTATTGACGATCACCCTCAACATTACAAGGAGGATCATTGTCTTCATCATCCTTTCGTTTAATAGACTCAGTATGACTGTTGATGCACTTTCCTGTGACAACACTTTGGATAGAGTCTTAGTTTGTATTTCTAATGTCTGTAATTTGTCTTTGTATGTAAGAGTCGTTATGTAATAGTTTATCGAGTTGTATTTACTTTTACATAGTGTATGTTGCATTTCTTCTAAGTGTTTTGCGCACTTACATGTGCGTAGGAGAAAGCTCCTGTGTACTTAGCAAGTACGCAGGAAGACCCATGCGTACTTGCTAAGTACGCAAGGGCATTTGGTCCTGCGCCCTTGCTAAGTGCGCAGGCATCAGGTCTATATAAATAGGTTTGGTTCACAGAGGATAAGTACGCAGAACTCATATCTTAGACGAACTCAGTTTGTTAAGTACGCAATTTGTATTCTCTCTGTAACCGTCGAGTGTTTATAATAGAAAGAGCTTTTATTGTGACTCTCGTGTTGGTTTACTTTGTTTTAGTTAGACTCTCCGCCTAGTCACGGGTATTCCGCACCCGGTCCGACTAGTAGACCACTTGCATGCAACGATCCTACACACACGAAGGGACCTACAAGTGGTATCAGAGCATTGCTCTTGAATTCGAGTGTTGTAAGTTGGTTTGGAGACGTTTTTACTGAGTTTTACAAGCAAAAAGAGGTATTTTTATTGATTTTTGTGATAAAAAAGGGGTAGCTCTTGAGCACTCTTTTAGAAGCAAAAATCTCTCAAAAACCAATTTTTGTTGTGTATTTGAGTTATTTGAGCATCAAAGGTTGGTTAGAAACAAGTTTCTGACCCTTTGGCTCATTTGCATTAATCATCAGAACAATTTTTACCATCTCCGGCGATTTTCAGGTCACCGGAAAAGGTTGGTGGGAGTTGCTGAAAAGGTATCCTGCGTACTTACCATTTTTGGCAAAAAGTACAGTCTTCTGCGTACTTACTAAATACGCAAGAGTTATCTCCTGCGTACTTACAAGTGCGCAAGATTGAACTTGTGCGAACTTAAGTTATATCTTGCGTACTTACATTTACTCATGCGTACTTAGAAGTACGCAAGAGGAAATCTAAATACGCAAGACCATTTCTCAAGTGCGCAAGGCCAAAACCAAGTGCGCAACTCTGTCTGACTTTTCTGAAATTTGACTAAGTGTTCACTTTGTCGAATCTTCAGAATCTTGGAAACCTGCTGAATTATGATAATGAGATCGGTACACCACAGAAACAACCAAAGTTGCTGAACGTGAACGATTATTCTAATTGGAAAGCACGTTTTGAGCACTACATTTCATATACCGACTCATCATTATGGATACCAATCCTTGAGGGATATAAGCATCCCACACACATCTATCTTGATGATGAATTGCCTAAGCCTATCTCTAAGCTTTCTGACGAAGAAAAGAAAGCTTATGATCGAGAAAAGAAGGCACTTGGTTCGATCACTATGGCATTAACTCGGGAATTGTTCCACAGTTTCCGAGGGTATGACAATTCTAAGGATCTCTGGAAAGCCTTACAGAAGAGATTCGAAGGAAATAGTGACATCAAGAAGAGTAAGCGGGATCTTCTCAGGAAGCAGTATGAGTGCTTCAGATTCTTTGAGAACGAATCTTTAGATGACCTCATCTCTAGGTTCTATCATTTACAGACTGAGTTGAATGCTTTTGACCTCAAGTATCCAGATGAAGAGATGGTGGAAAAGTTTTTGGATGCCTTACCACCCAAATTTGAGATGTACATGTAGGATCGTAAGATTACAAGGTGATTCTATTCTAGTTGATATTGGCGGAAACAATAACAACCAACAAAGTAAACAAGTAAATAGCAAGAATACTGATAATTGCACTGTTGTATTAGACTTCTGAGATTACAAGTTTACAAGTAAAACACTATCAAGAAGCACTATGAAAGCACAGCAAGCACACTTACAATGAAGTGTTTACACAGTATTTATAGTAACTTAGAATCAAGACAGACCCTTGATTCTAAGGATCAGATCTAACACAAGCCGTTGATCTTGTTTATTAATCTAAATTACACGCAAAGGCTAATCTAGATAACTTTACTGAAACGTCTTCTTAGGCATCATTGTTTGCATGCTTGGAGAAGTGCGTCATTGTCCTTTATTGGTTGCACCAGTGAGGTTCCTTCTGCTTGGAGTGTTGCAGTTGCTTTTGCAGAAAGGTGTCAGAGGCGCTTCACATGGATAGTCAGCTGCAACGTTTGGTCTTCAGTGAATAAAGCTATCAGCAGCAGAGATGAGAATAATGCTGCTGATAAGCCTATCAGCAGCAACTTGTGTTGAGCGCTGTTGATAAGCCTATCAGCAGCAACAAGTGTTGAATGCTGCTGATAAGCCTATCAGCAGCCATATGTGATGAATGCTGCTGGTAAGCCTATCAGCAGCATTTGTACTTAGAATAATTTGGTAGCAATCAGTCTTTGGTTCTACAAACTCCCCCTAGACTGATGCAACCAAAATTCTTCTAATTACTTTGCTGCTGAAGCTTTTGCATGTGGCTGACTAACCTTTCAACCTCATAGCCTCTTGGATCCTTGCTGGGATTGTTCAGTGGAAGTTCAGACAGAGTGTTGATGTCTTTGTGTGGCATTTTGTAGATTGCTTTGCTTGAACATCTCATATGCTGCTTCTTTACATTAATCAGAGTGAACTCATCCAAATCAGCATTGTAGGACCAAGATACAAATGGAGAGTAGGACTTGAGTGGTTTGATATTCATGACCACATCTTTGCTAGGGTTGAAGTAATGTCTGATTGCTAGCATAAGATGTTTCCCACTCTCATTTTCCGGCTCATGAGCTTCACCCAGCTCCAAAATTCTTCTTAGGTCTGAATTTGGTAGTTGCAGAACCTCATCAACAGACCTGTATGTAGATCTTCTTCTTTCAGTTCTCCCCCTGAAGATCTCAAACCTTTGATCCTGTGGATTGTAGACCCATTCAACCATGTCTCTTGAGTCTTCAGGTTCAGATGAGGATTTGGATTTCTTCAGGGGAGGCTGTTGATGAGTGGGAGCTGGGTGGGATGATTTGGACTTGTTGGGTGGAGGAGTGGAAGGTTTGGGGAGGAGAGTGGAAGGATGATGGACTGAGGAAGAGGTAGCTGAGGGAGAAGGCTTGGGTTTCTTTATCTTTGGTTTTTCTTCTTCTTTGATAAGTACCCTTTTCTTGGAGCCCTTCTTCCCTAGTCTTTCTTCCTCATCATTTTTAACTTTGAAGTAGAGGGCTTGCAGGTTCATGAAATTCATGGGACCTAGCCTCTTTCCACTATCTCCTCTAGCCTTAAGGAAGTCAATCATGACCTTCCTTTCTTCATGGGTCCGTTTATTAAAGGCAATGGTCTTTTTGGACTGTTGTTTGGCTTTTTCTTCTTCTTCAGCCTTTTTCTTCTTTGCCAACTGACCTTGCTGACCCATGAAGGCTCTGTAGACTTCTTTAGTTGTTAGTTTCTCAAGGTAGTCTGCATCCTCACCTTGAGAGACTAGAGTCTTTATCCACTCCTCCCTCATTTCTTTAGCTAGTTCAGAATCGGTTATTCTGAACTTAGCTTCTTCTTTCTTCTTCTTCTCCAACTCTTCCTCTTCTCTATTGAATTGTTCCTGCAGTTAAAGAGCAAGAGCTGCATCTTCTTCAATCCGGTCAACTGAAGGAATCTTTCTTTTTAGTTCATCCAGCTGTTTAGCATATAGCTGGATGGTTTGTTCTCTTAGGAGAATGGCTGTTTTTCTTTCTTGAGCCTTTTTCATGTCAGCCAACTCCTCTTCTTCTCTTCTTCTTCTTTTCTCTTCCCTCTCTCTTTTCTCTTTTAGCAACCTCTCTTCATCTTCATCAGTCATGATTCCCTTTCCTTTGTTTACATTGGGTGCCTCTGCTTCAGGTTCACTGATCACAACAGCAGATGATGATGCTGCTATTGGGATCTCTGCCTCAGCTTCATTGGTAAATTGAGGAATTGACAAGGGACGATCACTGTCTTCATCAAGTTGATACTCATGACCTTCTATTTCCCTCAGTTGATCCCTAAGTGAAGATCTTGTGCCAGCTGCTACATATGGGGCTTCAACTTGTGGAGTATCTGAGTTGGAGTCAGTATCAGAAGTTGACACAGACTCTTCCTGATGAATCAGTCCTTCTTTTTCAAGATGGGCTTTGATGGTGACCATCATTGCCTGGCTCTCCAATGAGTTAATATTGCAGATGTTGGCTCTGAGCTGAAAAATCTTGAATAGGAAGTCTGAGGGCAGCTGAAGGATGTTCCTGGTGTTGATGATGAGAGAGGAGCCGTTGCTGAGCAGAAGAGTGTGGTCAAGGGACTTAGTGCTCACCCAACCTAGCACGTCCAAGTCCTTGACCAGGAAGGCATACAGGAATCTTCGAAGGCCCAGAACTTCTTCTTCAGTGAGAAGACTGCTCCTTGTTATTTCAAGATTGCTAGGAGTCAGTCTCCTTTCTGCGGCCGCCGAGGATTCAAGATAAGCTACCCGATGTGCTGCTTGTAGGAATCTTTGGATCCTGGGTAGATTATCCTCCATCAGGTCATAGAACCTGCCAATGGCAAGTTCTACTGAGAGATCTGCTGAGTTGTTGATGCAGTTTGATACGTATAGCTGTAGGACTTGGAGGGCATTGAGAGAGTTCCAGTTCAGCTCTTCTACTCCGCTGAATTCCCATCCAATCCAAAACCTCTCAGCTGATCCATCATACCCCCAAGCTAGAATGGAGTCAAATTCTAGCTTCTTTGATGATCTGAATAGTTGGGGGCTTGAGGATTGACCAATGATGGCTGCTGCTTCAGGAAGGATGCTGAATGATGTATTTGTTTGTTCTGTGTCTTCAACATCATTCAGCATTTCATCAACAGCCCTGACGACCAACTTCCAGTCTTCAGATGTCCCTTCTTCTTCGTTATCTGAGACTGGCAAGTCATGAATTTGTACAAAAGCCGGCTTGAATAGTGAGCTTTGAAGTACAACCTGCTCTTGAATCCAGTCGTCAAGACTGTCTTTATCTTCTTCCATAGAGACCATCTCCCCCTTTTTGGTTGCATCAGTAGACATATAAGCATCAGTTTGGGTGCCTACTGATACAAGAGAGGGAGTGGCTAAAGTTGGGCATTGATGGGCTTCATGCATAGAGACTTGGTGTCTTAGTTTGGACACTTCAGCCTCTAGCATAGCCACCCTGGCCGTCAATTCCAAGTTATGAAGTTTCAGTCTGTCCTCATCCACAGTTGTGGAATCCTTGGACCCAGATGGGGCCGTAGGCCGAGCCTCAGCATCCCCATCACCCGCAGTTTCTTGGCGCCTGGGATTCCTCTCAGTGAGGGGAGTTTCCAAGGAAACACCTTCACCATTAGTTGCCGTGGTTGAGGTTTTAAAGATGTTGTCACTGTCCTCCTGGTCAGTTGATGGACCAGCAGTAGTGACAGCCTCTTCCACATCTACTCTTTCATTACTCCTAGAGTGGACCTTCAAGGGTGAAGAACTTGGGTTGGGTGTTTTGAAAGCAAGACCAATCAGTACCTCCTTGATAGTGGTAGTTGGAGAAGGTACATCACTTTGGTCAGGTTCCTCAACACTTAAGTCCAACGAAGATAGGAATGGCTCGAAGGGCTGTTCTATGGATCCGGGAAGAGATCCTAATCCTAATAAAGAGACTTCCGAAGGAGTCTCCCTAACAGTGTGGCTTTCCCTTATGATATTCTCACTGGAATGTTGTGATTCTGAGTGAGGGATGTTGGCTTGGGTTTGGGCCTTAGAGGCAAGAGAAGAAGGAGTTCTCTTGCCCCTCTTCCTTGTATATTTGGCTGCAACCGGGGCCCTGTGTTCCGGCTGAGCAATCAAACTGTGGGTGAGTAGATTATGTGCCTGTACATCCTCAGTAGAATGCACAGGGTTCAATCAAGGGAAGCAGCAGTTTGAGGTTGTGGCAGTGAGGTGGAGGGTGTGGGATCAGTATCAGCTGGGTTTGCTGAACTGTCACCCTGGGCACTTTGCGTGTTCAACATTGTAGACAACAATGGAACATCGGCCCCTGAGAACTTTGATGAAACTGTTCTCATGCTTTGAAAAATGTTGTTCTTATGTCCCAGCATTACGTAGATTCTTGCAGTTTTTGAAAGATCTTGGTACTCAATATTGAACACTTCCTGCAAGAATCTTGGGTACATGAAGAATTGTGATTTCACCCCTTCTTGAAGGTTGTATCTCAAACCTTCAAGAATGAGGTGGGAAAAATTGAAACCCGCCCCAGTTATCATACCGTGAATTGCCGACGCAAGTCCGGAGCTAAGTTGGTTCCAGCCACTCCTCTTCTGGGATATGCATTGGAGAAGAGTGTGGCAGAGATACTTTCATTTGGGACCCATGAGTGCCTTCTCTATCGTATACTCTGTTTGATTCCCAGTGTACCCTATGGATACAAAGGTCCTCATGTATACGTCTCTTAGGTAAGAGATGGCGTCCCCTTCATCTTGAAGCTTGAGGTGTTGGCGGAGCTTTGCTTCAGTGATAACCATCTCCTTGCCGTCTACTGTGCCTCTGATTTGGGGAGTGCCCTGGTCAGTAGAATACACGACTGAGCTCCAAAAATCTTCCATGTGGGAAGTGTAGATGGTTGGGTTGACTGTTAGGGCATGGAGGATTTTGGACCGACAAAGGAAGTCGATCATATCATAGAAACCTTCGGATTTCCTGCCCTTTATTAGGCATGCAGTGAGGTTGTGATATGGGGAAAACTTGTCGTTGGGGTTGTTTATGTCTGCGCCTGCCATTTTTATGGAGTTGGAGGGAAGAGAGAATGGTGTTTGAATGGTGGTTAATTATGGAGGGCTTTGAGTGCTGTGGGGACGGGAGAGAAAGTGATGGGAGATTAGGGTTTGAAATTGAATATGAAGAGGTTGTGAGAACGTTTGAAATTGTGATATAACGGCAGACGAAGAAAAAGCAACTTTACTTGTACAGTACAACCTGTTTCACTTTTCATTGTTACAGCTGTAAAGCACGCGAGCAGTCATGGTAAAGACTGAGAGTGGTTTTTTACCTCGGGTAAAAGTTAATGTAGACTTGTTTTACCCATCAGCAGCAAACTTGGTTGCTGCTGATGGTGAGCTATCCGCTGCAAACTTGGTTGCTGCGGATAGTGAAGTCTGTCAGCAGCAGATTTGGGTGCTGCTGACTGTTGTATTCAATCCGCAGCAAAAAGGTTGCTGCTGACCACCTTAAAGCTATCCGCAGGAAACTTGTTCCTGCTGATAACTTAAAGAGATCACTGGCAAAGGCTTTGCTGCTGAAGAGTAAATCTGTCAGCAGTGAAAAAGTGCTGCTGACTATAACCTTTTATTAAGAACAAAAACATAGAAATATTTACAAGGAAGGATAAAAATTTGAGACATGTCTTATTCAAAGTTCATCATGCCAATTGATTCAACTAGATATCGAAATCTTGCTTCATCAAAAGGTTTAGTGAACAAATCAGCATATTGCTCATTTGTGTGAACCTTGGATTGGACAATTCTCTTTTGCTCAGCTTGATCCCTGATAAAGTGATACCTGATGTCGATGTGCTTAGTCTTGGAATGCTGCACTGGATTATTCGTGATAGAGATTGCACTCATGTTGTCAATGTGAATTGGAGTCTGCATGAAGGTCATTCCATAGTCAAGCATTTGATTTTGGATCCAGATGACCTGTGCATAGCAGCTTGAAGCTGCAATGTATTCTGCTTCAGCTGTTGAAGTGGAGACACATGTTTGCTTTTTTCATTGCCATGAGATGAGCCTTCCTACAAGAAATTGACATCCCCCTGATGTGGACTTTTTGTCCAAGTTACAGCCCCCATAGTCACTGTCAGTGTAGGCATAGAGATTGACATTTCCATTCTTTGGATACCATAGCCCAAGTTTTGGAGCTCCCTTTAGGTATCTAAGGATCCTTTTGACAGCTTGAAGATGAGACACTTTTGGAGCTGCTTGAAATCTTGCGCAGAGACAAACTGCAAACATGATATCTGGTCTTGAGGCAGTGAGATACATGAGAGACCCTATCATTGCTCGGTACTGATGTTGATCAGTGTCTTGTCCTTCTTTATCCGGAGATAATTGATGGTGCACTTGCATAGGAGTTCTTGCAGCAGAGCAGTCAGCCATTTTGAACCTCTCCAAGATGCTTTTGACATACTTGGATTGACTTATGAAGATTCCATTTGGTACCTGTTTGACTTGAAGTCCTAAAAAGAAATTTAGTTCACCCATTGAACTCATTTCAAATTTGGAATGCATCAGAACTTCAAAGTGTTTGCAGAGCTTCTTTCTTGTAGATCCAAAGATAATGTCATCAACATAAATCTGGACCAACAAAATTTCTCCCCCTTCATCTTTGATGAAAAGTGTCTGATCAATGGCCCCCCTTCTGAAGTTGTTGCTAAGTAGATATCCAGATAAAGTTTCATACCAAGCTCTTGGGGCTTGGTGTAAGCCATAGAGAGCTTTGTCCAGTTTTAAGACCTTATTTGGATGTGCAGGATCCACAAAGCCTGGAGGCTGTTTGACATAGACCTCTTCACCAATCTTGCCATACAAAAAGGCACTCTTCACATCCATTTGATAGACCATAAAGTTTTTGGATGCTGCATATGCCAGAAAGATTCTGATGGCTTCCAGACGGGCAACAGGAGCAAAGACTTCATCATAGTCAATGCCTTCTTCTTGAGTGTAACCTTGAGCTACCAGTCTGGCTTTGTTCTTGACCACGATGCCCCTTTAATCTTGCTTGTTTCTGAAAACCCATCTTGTTCCAATGGCTGTTTGACTAGGTGGAAGATCAACAAGCTTCCAAACATCTTGTCTTTTGAACTGCAGCAATTCTTCCTGCATTGCTTCAATCCAGCTGTTGTGCTTGAGAGCTCATCAATCTTCTTGGGTTCCACCTGAGATAGAAAGCAAGAGAACAAACAAATGTTGGCTTCATGAGACTTACTTCTTGTCTGGATACCTGTGTGGACTTGGCCAATGATGTTTTCCAGAGGATGCCCTTTGTTTATTCTCTGTGCTGGTATCACATCCAGCCGTATTCCCTCTTCAAGATTACTTTGGTTTAGATCAGGATTGTCTTCAGTTGTGAGGAGAGGAGCTTGGAGGTTCTGATCATTAAGTTCCACATTGTCAGCAGTATTAGCATCAGAGGCCTCTTCAACATGGATTGAGGAGGCTTCATTACAGATTTCTTGGTCAGAGAGATTGCTGCTTGTGGTGTTGGAAGTACCGGCTTCACCTGTACTGGGAAAATCCAGTCTGTAGTCAGTAGAAGAGGTTGAGGCAGAAGATGTTGATTTTGAAGAAGAACACTCCATATTTGAGAATATGAGAGGCTCAAATATCTGGGTGAAGGAGTCTATATCAAAGAGCCAGTTAGGACCTTTGCCTTGTTCACAGACAACATGTTCCCTGCATTCCTCATTAGCAGATTCTTCCACAATCCGAGTCCTAGAATTGAACACTCGGTAGGCCTTTGATTGAGAGGAGTAACCCACAAAGTAACCTTCATCAGACTTTGCACCGAATTTAGGAAGAACTCCATGTGTGATGAGGATGGTACATGGACATCCAAAGGGCTTCAGGAAGCCAATGTAGGGAACTTTTTTGAGCCATAGTTCATAGGGTATTTTCTGGAGCGGCTTAACAATAAGGACTCTATTCTGCACATAACAAGCTGTGCTTACTGCTTCTGCCCAGAAAGTAAGGGGCAGCTTTGAGTCAGCCAGCATAGATCTTGCTGATTCAATCAGAGTCCTATTTCTTCTTTCAGCAACCCCATTTTGTTGAGGGGTTCTTGGAACACTGTATTGCCTTTCAATGCCCTTGCTCTCACAGAAACTGTTCAAAGTGTGATTTTTGAACTCTGTTCCCTTATCACACCTTATGATTTTTACCTTCAGATTGCTTTGGTTCTCTACCCTAAGAATATAGGATTTGAGAATCTCAGCAGTTTCATCTTTTGTTCTTAGGAAGAATACCCATGAGAAGCTGGAGAAGTCATCAGTTATCACCAGACAGTAGGACTTTTTGCCCATTGACATGACATTCGTAGGACCAAAGATATCCATATGCAGTAGCTGGAGAGGGGTGTCATTTGTGTTCAATGTCTTGGGCTTGTGGGAACTCTTGTGTTGTTTTCCCTTCAAGCAGGCAATGCAGTGATCGTCTAGCTGGAATTCTTTGTCAGGAATCCCTCTGACAAGATTGTCCTTCACTAATTTATTGATTGTTTTGATGTTAACATGGCTTAACCTCCTGTGCCAGAGAGCGGATTCATCAACTGATGCCTTTGACAGAAAACATGAAACACTACCAGATGGAGTGGCTTCATTCATGTCAAGCACATATAAGTTGTCATTTCTACGAGCAGTTAGGAGAATCTTCTCTGGAGGGTGTTTAGATAGGCCAGGAGCTAACACGAAACATTCTTTGTCAGTGAAGAGCATCCAATGCTTTTGATCACATACTTGGGAAACACTTATGAGATTAAAGTCAAGTTCTTTAACATAGTTGACTCTTTCAATACTCATCCTTTCATTGGACACAGTTCCTTGTCCAGTGATAGATCCACCCTTTGAGTCACTCCCAAAAGAAACATATCCTCCATTGAAATGTCTGAAGTTAGAGAGGATGGACCTGTTGCCTGTCATGTGCCTGGAACAGCCGCTATCTACCACCCAAGTATTGTGTTTGTTGCCTGGCTGTCCCTGCACATGGAAGATATCTAATTAGTGGGAGGATCATTGTAGCATGCAGTATTGTAGAAGATCGTTGCTAATTTGCCATTGTCAGCATTCTTGCAGTCAATAGAACCAATAGTTATGCTTGGAGATTGTTTGGCCTTCCATTGCTGTGTTGGTGGTTTTCTAGCTTTCTTTACATTGTCGGCAGAAGATGTTGTTGCTGACAATTTTGGCTTATCCGTAGCCGATTTTGCTGCTGAGGGCTTTGCTGGAGCAGTAGCAGTTTTTGCTTTGTCAGCAGCAGATACTTTTGCTGCTGATGCCGTTGTTTTTGATTTTGCTTTGTCAGCAGCAGAGACTTTTGCTGCTGGAGGCTTTGCCTTTGGTTTCCTAGACTTTACTCTATCAGCAGCGATTTTGTTTGCTGCTGATGGGTTAAGCACAGATGAGTGATTTGCAATCTGGTTAAAAGGGTTGAACTTGCATGTTGCAGCAAAGTGGTTTGATTCCTCACATATGATGCAAGTTTGTTGAGGTTTCTGCATCTTCACTCTTTGAGGGGATAGAGATTCTCTGAACTTAGTTGCCTTTGCATCATAGCTTCTCACCTTTTTGTTTCTGTTTGTTTTCTCAAAGGCATGCTGCTTTGAGTTTCTTTGGTGTTCACAGTAGTGAAAGCATGTGCTGGCAGTGTGATTGTATTTGCCGCACACAAAGCAGGATAGTGCTATCTTGTCCCGGTGAAAGTCCACATAGTTCTTACTTTGAAACAAATCTTTGAAGTTCCCGGGATGAGCTTTGTTATGCTCAAAAGTGGCTTCTTCTAGTGTCTTTTGAACATATGGACCTTTTTCTCCAGGTGTATGAAAACTATCAAACACCTTTGGCTTTGACTGAGGCTTGGGGTTGGTGAAACCTGATGTCTCTCCCTTTTCAATGTTTAGCTTTCTTCCATTTTGAGGATAGCTAATCTTGATTTGTTTGAATGGGATGGGAGCTGGAATAGTTGGAGTAACAACATGACATTCAGTTTTGTTCAGAACAGCTACAGAGATAGGAGCAGATGGGACTGCACTAGTTTCACAGTGGTTTGAGCAGGTTGACTCAGGTTCTGAAGAGGTGGAGCAGTCTTCCACGAAACATGCATCCACTGAAGGATCAAGGTTTCGGTTTGCCGTGTCAAGATTTGCAGTATTGAAGCTTGGTTCGTGAATGGAAACATAGTCAGCAGGAGGAGGAACTGTCTTGTACTCATCATCATGATATCCAAGTCCAGTTTTTATCATTTCATGGACTTGAATATCTAACAATCTTTGTAACTTTTTAGATGAAAATTCATATTTTTCAACATGAACTTTCTGTTCAGCCAGTTTAGCTCTGGTAGCTTTAAGTTTTACTAATAGATCATCAATCTGAGTTTCAAGATTGGTTTATTCATGTTTTAAAGAAGAAATCTCTTTCTTAAGGTAGTTAATCTTTTCTTTGTAACTGTCTTCGACCTTTTTGAATTCAGATTTCATTTGGTGAAACTCTTCATTTTGATCTATTAGATTTTGGTTATGCTTTCTATAACCTAAAACTTTGTCAATGCAAGCTTGAGAGCAAAGATGTTCAAATACCTGAGGTGGTATCTCTGCGTTGTCTGCCATAAGTGCTTGGTTGGAGGCAGGAACATCTTCATATTGAAAACTCCAGTCAAATTCTGTAGTTCCAACATTTGCACAGGCTGCAGTTTGTGCTGGAGGAGTTCCTTGCTGCTGCTGCTGCCTGGGCTGACCTTGGTAAGCTTGTCTTTGATGGCTGGCACCCTGATTGGCTTTAGGTGCCTTGCACTCCCTAGCAAAGTGACCCATTTGGTTACAGTTGTAACATCGGATCTTGCTTTTATCAAGCCCAACTCTAGTGTTTGAGTTGTTGCTTGGAACTGATCTCCCGGTTCTAGAATAAAACCTTTTTGTTCTGAGGGAGAGCATGGCATATGAGTGCTGAATATCCATTTCTTCAAGATCATCTGGATGAAAGCATTCCAGATCCTCCTTTATGAAGTGCATGCTGCTTGAGTTGTCAGAGACAAAAGCAGTAGAGGATGGCTGTTGAGGAGGTGCCTCAAGAAGAAATGGTGATGAGTTGGATTGTGAAGCAGTTGCTGTTTGAGGATGAGTAACAATGGGAGGATAGTAGTTGCTTGCACTAGGACCAGAATGATCAGAGTGAAGCGCTGAGGTGGTGGTGGAGGAAGTGGTAGCTGATTGATAACTGGAGCTCCTTTCTTTAGCTTGAATCATTTCTAATTCATAGGTTTTGAGCATGCCAATGAGCTCAGTCATCTGAAGAGTCTTCAGATTCTCTGTTCTTCTGATGGAGACTGTATATAATGTCCAACAACGAGGAAGAGATCTTATGAACTTCTTGAGAATGTCTTCATTCTCCAGCTTTACCTTGGAGCACTGCAGTTCTCCAACTAGGTACGTGTACCTGTTATATAAAACTGTTAGTGACTCACCTTCCTTCCAGACGAAGTTTTCATACTGTTGCTTGAGAATGTCACGTCTGTTCTCCTTGACCTGCTCAGATCCAGCAAACATCTTTTCCAAGGCTCCCCATAATTCCTTTGCAGTTTTGTGAGCCTTGAAGTTGTGAAAAACTTCATTTGGAAGGCACATTTGGATAGCTCCTAATGCCTTGAAGTCCACCTCCATTTTCTTGATGTCTTCTTCAGAATACTTGGAGGGTTCCTTAGGAACTAGTGGTCCTCCGGAGTCAGCACAGGCCACCATGGGAACATAAGGTCCATCCCTTATGGATTTCCACATTCCGTATTCATGGTAGCAGAAGAAGCTTTCCATACGGTTCTTCCACATATCATAGTCCTCCCCAGACACCAACCTCGGTGGTCGGTTGATACTGCCGATGTCTTCAGATCCATGACTTTGTGCCATTTTGTTTTGTGTGACTTGATCAAGAATAGAGTTTTGAATAGAATCAGAAAGTGATTAAACAAATGTTAGTTTGTTTAATCTTGAGCCAAAGCTCTGATACCACTTGTAGGATCGTAAGATTACAAGGTGATTCTATTCTAGTTGATATTGGCAAAAACAATAACAACCAACAAAGTAAACAAGTAAACATCAAGAATACTGATAAATGCACTGTTGTATTAGACTTCTGAGATTACAAGTTTACAACTAAAACACTATCAAGAAGCACTATGAAAGCACAGCAAGCACACTTACAATGAAGTGTTTACACAATATTTATAGTAACTTAGAATCAAGACAGACCCTTGATTCTAAGGATCAGATCTAACACAAGCCGTTGATCTTGTTTATTAATCTAAATTACACGCAAAGGCTAATCTAGATAACTTTACTGAAACGTCTTCTTAGGCATCATTGTTTGCATGCTTGGAGAAGCGCGTCATTGTCCTTTATTGGTTGCACCAGTGAGGTTCCTTCTGCTTGGAGTGTGGTAGTTGCTTTTGCATAAAGGTGTCAGAGGCGCTTCACATGGATAGTCAGCTGCAATGTTTGGTCTTCAGTGAATAAAGCTATCAGCAGTAGAGATGAGAATAATGCTGCTGATAAGCCTCTCAGCAGCAACTTGTGTTGAACGCTGCTGATAAGCCTATCAGCAGCAACAAGTGTTGAATGCTGCTGATAAGCCTATCAGCAGCCATATGTGATGAATGCTGCTGGTAAGCCTATCAGCAGCATTTGTACTTAGAATAATTTGGTAGCAATCAGTCTTTGGTTTTACAGTACACAACCCTGATGAGGGAAAATCCTAAATTCTATGAGTTGACAGTTGAGGAAGCAATAGGAAAGATTCAAGCTCATGAAATGAACTTGAAAAGAAAGGAGAGCTCTGGAAGACCCCAGATACAAGCCCTTCTATGTATCATGGGACGACTTCTACATCCAAGTCATCTGGCTCTGGAATTGCCTTCTTCACTGGAAATCCTATTGAAGAAGACCACTCAACTGGATGTGGTGGTCATGCTTGCTATGCTTCAGGATCAGGGTTGGGGTCTCATCATCAAAATACCTCAAGAAATCCTCCTGCTACGTCTTCAGCTAACAACTCAGCTATAGCCAGAATAGCTGAAGATCATGTAGCTTTATTCTCATCGTGTATGCTTGCATATGAAAATTTCATAGGTGGCAAGCTTACTGATCCAGAGACGATTGAAGAATATTTTAATCAAGTTGATCCTGATGACATGGAGGACATGGATATTCAATGGAATATGGCCATGCTTTTGAGGAGAGCCAAGCGTTTCCTGAACAGAACATGAAGAAAGTTTATTGGCGGGCATCCTAATGCCAAGGTCGGGTTTGACAAATCTAAGGCCAAATGCTACAAGTGTCTGAACTATGGACACTTTGCTCGTGAGTGTCAGAAAGACAGAGCACCTGCCTCTGGTTTTACCCGACCCAGCCAAGGAAACAGCCATGGCCAAAACAATCCAAACCACCACAATCAAAGCCAAAGTGGAACGTCCAATGCACTGGTAGCCCAACAGGACGACAGCTTTGATTGGGGTATTCACATTGAGGATGCCATCATCGCACAAACATAGGTTGGTCTCATGGCTGAGATCATGGAAATGATGGAAGCAGAGAGAATGGAAGCTTCTATTGCTGACCCAAAAGAGTCTACTACTGCTGCTACAGAGGAAGAGGAGGAAGCTGAAGGAAAGGAAGCTTCGGTAGCTGAGAAAGAGGAATCGACTACTGTTGCTCTCATGGCCATTGGAGAAGCAACAAGTTCATCTCATGAGGTAGACTCTAATCCTTTTTTCTGTTGTTTCATGTTCTAAGTGTCTAGGGCTAAAACTTGAAAACTCTAAGCTCCAAGACAAAATCGAACACCTAAGTATGGCAGCTCTAAACTATAAAGAAAATGAAAAACGTTTTAAAGAATCTATTGACACATTGAAAAAGGAAAAACGTGAGTATTCTTTAAAAATGAGCGATCAACAACTTCACTTGGATATTGCTTATAAGGGGTTAGAAAAATGGAACAATGAAATCAACAAACTGCAAAATGAGATCTTGCAGTTAAAATGCACTAATGAGAAGTTGAAGAACTCTCGCTTTGTGGTGGAACACTACGAATCTGTAGTGAGGAAAATGAATGGTCTAGGTCTTGGTACCAATGCCATTCCTCCAGCAGTGAGCGGAAAGTTTGTCAATGGCTTAATAGACATTGATCTCACCTGTCTAGATGAGTCCTCTGATAAGGATGATTCCCCTAAGAAGGATGAATCCTCAACTAAGGCAAACTCCACATCTAGTGAGGAGTTTGTTACTGCTTCTGAAGATGGGTCGGTTAACTCTTGCCCTGAAGGAGTAGTATCTGAGGAGTTGTTGACTGAACAGAAAGTCAAGAAAAACATTATCACTAATGGTGATAATTGCATTTTAACTGAACCTGATGTCATTGAATCAAATGATAAACTTAAGGTAATGCTTTATGGGGGGTATAAAAACCTTAACCAAGTAAAGAAAGAGGCTTTTTCAGCTCACTTTGGTCTTGGTTACAAAGAAAATTTGGAAAAATACTATACTCCCAAAAATCAAATTGCTAAGGTTCAGACTGCTGTTCAGAAACCAACTCCTCCTGCTCATAATGGAGAGTTTTCTAAGGCCAGATCCAATGAGCCTTGCAAAAGAACTTATGTAGACAAGAGGAACTGTTTTCACTGTGGCTTGGTTAGTGACATTTTTGGAACTGTCCTTCTAAGAACCAAGGGAAACGGCCTGTTGTTTCACAACCAGCTGTTATTTCCAGGTCGCCACCAGTGAAACCATCTCCCAAACATCCAAAGCAGAATGTGGTGAAACCACCAGTCCAACCAATGGCAAAACCAAAGATCAAATCTGAGGCCAAACCATCTGTGGCAAGAGAGGTAAAGCAACCTGTTGTACCTCGTGTATCTACATCTGGTAGTACACGTACTGGTGAGAAATCTGTGGCTAGACTATCTAAGCCATAGAGAAGAAGAAGAAGGAATAAGAGGTTGAGAAAGGTGGAACAGCTGACTAAAGCTCAATCAGGTGAAGCTTCCACAAGTTCACCGGCTGTGGTTGAGCCAAAGTCTCCTGTTCTGGTTAAGAATCAAAAGAGATCCTGGAACAAGAAAGTAAAAGGTTCTCAATCTCCTGTTCCCAAATTCTCCAAAGATTCACCAATTTTGAATAGTCATCATGACTGTTAGTTGAAAGAAGTAGTTTATTTTGAGAAAGACGGACGACCCAAGACCACAATGGCTTGGGTCTCCAAATCTAACTAATTCTTTTTTGTTACTCGTGCAGGGACGTCCGAAGGGTACTATCTCTAACCGTTGGTATGTAGATAGTGGATGTTCCAGGCACATGACAGGAAACATGGCCCTGCTTCAAGACATTAAACCGTTCAGAGGCGGCTATGTGGCCATTGCCGGAGAAAAAGGAGGCAGCATCACGTGTCAAGGCGTGGTTTCAAACGGTTGTGTCAGCTTTGACAATGTCAACTTCTGCGAGCAGCTAAAGCATAACCTGTTGACTGTCTCCCAAATGTGTAATAAGGAGTACTCGGTGATGTTTGACAAGTCCGAATGCCTGATTCTCAAACCTGGTTTTGAGGTTCCCGAAGACTGGATTTTGATGAGAGCACCAAGAACGAATGACACATATCAGATCGATATGAGCGTTGCAACAACCACCTCATCAGTTGCTACTTGTTTGCTTACAAAAGCAACAGAACTTGACTCTATCTTGTGGCATAGGAAACTCGGACATATTTCGTATCGTAAAATGAATCATCTTGTCCGAAACAGTTTGGTAACCGGGGTTCCTAAGCTGAGGTTTACCGTTGCAGATGACTGTATGCCTTGTAAGAAGGGCAAACAGCAACGGAAGTCTCACAAGCCCAAGCTCCAAAACTCTATTGATACCCCTTTGGAGCTATTACACATGGATCTGTTTGGCCCCATAAGTATCAGGAGTATTGGAGGTAAGTCATTCTGTCTGGTTGTAACTGATGATTTCTCACGTTTTTCTTGGGTGCATTTTTTAGGTACTAAAGACGAGACTGCTGATATCCTTCAATACTTGATCCTGAGCTTGGAATCTCTTTGCAAGCTGAACGTTAGAAGGATAAGGAGCGACAACGGAACTGAGTTCAAGAATAATTTGATGGAGCTTTTCTGTCTCAAGAAAGGGATCCGTCACAAATTCAGCGCGACGTACATGCCTCAGCAGAATGGAGTTGCTGAACGGAAGAACAGAACACTGATTGAGACTGCAAGGACTATGCTGTCGGATGCAAAGCTTCCTGTCACTTTCTGGGCAGAAGCAGTTAATACAGCGTGTCACGTCTTAAATAGAGTTCTAGTAGTGAAGAGGCACAACAAGACTTGTTACGAGTTGATCAACAATCGACTTCCCAGTCTTGATTACCTAGTTCCTTTTGGTAGTCCTTGTTCCTTGTTGCTACAGTACAAAGACCGCCAGTCTAAGTTTCATGCAAAAGTAGTGGAAGGCATCTTCTTAGGATACGTTGCCAACGCGCCATGCAAGAGAGTGTACAACATAGGAACTCGTACTGTCGAGGAATGGTTTGAAGTGGATTGTAGTAAACACAGCATTCCACCCAAACCAACAGGTCCAGCTTAGGGTTTTGATTATGATGCGCTATTCAAGTCATTCAACCTTCCTGATATATCTGCAGATGCCGCCGCAAATGTTTATGAATTATTGGGTGGCGGCGATGACTCCAGCTTCTCTACTCGTGCTACTGTACCGATTGTAACTCCTGATTCCAATGATGCATCTGCATCTAGAACTCATGACAGTGATAACAGTGAAGATGTTCTTGTTGTTGGAGATGACGCTCAAGCCAATCCTAACACAACTGTAGGAAATGAAGCTCCAGCTGATCCAATTAACATTGAATCTTTTTCTTCTGGAACACAAGAAATGGGGGAGTTAAGCACGAATCTTGATCCAGAAATTCAAGAACCGACTGTACCGGAGACGAGAGTGCATAAGAATCATCCAATTGACAACATTATTGGTGATCCTTATGCCGGCGTTCAGACTCGTCATCGAACCATCACTGAGAACACCAGTCTTTACACAGAGATACTTGACAATGGTGTTATGGAAACATGTCTGCATGCTGCATTCGTGTCCCAGTTAGAGCCGAAGAATGTGAAGGAGGCTCTCACTGACAACTGCTGGATTGAGGCGATGCAAGATGAATTGTCTCAATTTCAAAAGTTGCACGTGTGGGATTTGGTTGACTTGCCAAAAGGCTTTCAGCCAATTGGAACCAGATGGGTGTTCAAATGCAAGACGGATGATCGTCATGTTGTTGAGAAGAACAAAGCAAGATTGGTTGTTCAGGGTTTTTATCAGCAAGAGGGCTTGGATTACATGGAAGTATATGCCCCAGTTGCTAGAATTGAGGCCATTCGACTGTTCTTGGTTTATGCCACATATGTCAGCTTCAAGGTCTATAAACTTGATGTGAAGAGTGCTTTCCTTTATGGTAAAGTTCATGAAGAAGTCTATGTCACTCAGCCTCCCGGTTTTGAAGATCGGCATAATATCAATAAAGTATTTAAGCTCGACAAAGCACTTTATGGTCTTCATCAAGCACCGCGAGCATGGTATGAGACATTATCTAAGCATTTACAGTCTAATGGTTTTGACCGTGGACAGATTGACTCGACTCTCTTCATTAGGAAAGCAGGAGGTGACATTCTTCTTGTACAAGTATATGTCGACGACATCATTTTTGGGTCTACCAATGAAGGGATGTGTAGGGAATTCGAGCAGGTGATGAAGTCCAAATTTGAAATGAGTAATATGGGTGAATTGTCGTTCTTCCTGGGTCTGCAAGTCAGTCAAAGAGAGGATGGCATTTATCTACATCAAACTAAGTATGTGCAGGACATCTTATCAAAATACAAGATGAATGATAGCAGTACTTATGGAACACCTATCCCAGTCAATCATGGTTTGCATCCTGACAAAGATGGAAAGGATGTAGACAGCAGATTGTATCGTGGGATGATCGGATCACTTATGTATCTCACAGCTTCAAGACCCGATATAATGTTTGTTGTATGTTTATGCTCAAGGTTTCAATCTCAACCGAAGGAGTCACATATGATAGCCGTGAAGAGAATTTTCAGATACCTGAAAAGGGAAACCCCGATTAGGTCTTTGGTACTCTAAGCAGCAGTCATTCGACTTCAAAGCCTACACTGATTCAGATTATGGCGGTTGTAACCTTGACAGAAAGTCAACTTCTGGTGGATGTCAATTCTTAGGAGACAGACTGGTCTCCTGGCAGTGTAAGAAGCAGTCAACGGTGTCTGTCTCAACTAGTGAAGCAGAATACATTGCTGCAGCGAGCAGTTGTTCTCAGATACTGTGGATTCAGCAACAGTTGAGAGACTACGGCTTAAACTTCACTGGAACTCCTCTATTCATTGACAACAATGCCACCATGTCCATCACAAATATCCCGGTGAAACATTCCAAAACTAAACATATAGAGATTCGCCATCATTTCATCCGTGACTGTGCTGAAAAGCATTTAATTGAACTTGTAAAAGTTCACACGGATGACAATCTTGCTGACCTTTTCACAAAGGCATTTGATCGATCCCGTTTTGAGCATCTTGTCAACTTGATAGGAATGTTCAATCCTGAGTGAAAACTAAGTTTTCTTAACTCAATTCAATTCATGAAAGTTAAATTTTTAATTCTTTTAAATTTTCTGTATAGTTCTTTTAGTCTTTAAAATATTTTACAAAAACCAAAAAAAAAAATGGAGAAAATGGAGAAAATTTCAAAGTTAACTTGAGAAAAGAGGAAATGATAGTACATCAGAAATGATCTAAACACCATAGACTGCTCATATGGGAAATGATTGCGTCATGTTTACTTAATTGTTTAAATTATTATGTTTTTAATCTGTTTATTTACAAGTAATTTGAATTGTCAGTAGGCTTTATGCGTCTTTGAATCACTAGTAGTGTGGAAACTAAATCTAAATTACAACCGTGATTTAAACCCATGTTTGCAAGCGTGTGTGCGTAAAAGAATAGAAAAGATCATTATCAGATAAAGGATGTTAGATTTTGGCCATAATTTTCTTTTGAGATCAGTTTCGGGTTATGTCGTTAGCACAATTAATGCGGTTCATCTCACTGGCCATACTCACAAGTATGCAAGGAGAGATTGAATCAATACATGTCTCTACATTAACCGTTGAGCATGTATTCACCCTTGAATCACTCCTGGTTCATTGAAATCAAATCCAAATAAAAGTTGGATCCCCTTACCTGATAATCAAACACCATATCTATTATCCTGAATCATCATCCCGATATTCAAAGAAGAAAATCACATGAAACCAAGACAAATGAATCACTCGATTCTGAATCTTATGATTCCTGATAATCCTTATGGATTCTGCTTGATTTTTCCTGTGCTAATAGATGTAGCTTCATTCTGAAAATTTAGAAAATCATTGGAAAAAAAATCTTAGATGCCTTGAGATAGTGCAAGTTAGAATAGCATATCACTGGGGTACACGTTGTATATCTTATAAATAATACCTTAATACACAAGAATGTGACACAAAGATGCTTATAGTTTCAAATCTTATAATATTGTCAACTTGAATTACTTGTCTATACGCTTATTACGTATGAATAAATAGTAATCCATAACATGATCCCATTTTCTTTGATGTTTATTCTGTATCGTTTTTGCTAAAAGACAGCCTGATATGATCCTCTGCTCGTGTCTTTGATCAAAAATAGTTTGTGTGAATACTTGTATATTTCTACGAGAAAAGATCAAAAATATTTTAAGTTTATGCATAGTTCAACTTTATTCAGAAAAGCCAAAATATTTGTATTTAACCTTCCTGAATTGATTTTGAATCCTCTTGATTGAACGCTTTTATCTTGTTCGTTATTTGACGTAAAATCTTCATAATTTGAGTTGAAATTGTGCGCACATAAGGGTCTCTGCGTACTTGATAAGTGCGCATGAGGTAAACCCTGCGAACTTAACAAGTACGCAAGACTTAAGTCATGCGTACGTAGTAAGTACGCAGGAGTTAAGTCCTACGCACTTAGTAAGTACGCACGACCAATATGTGTTGGGTATAAATACAGGACTTAGAAAAATTTTAGGGTTTATCACTTTCAAATTGTTTTCTCCTGTGATATTCCCTCCGACCATTTTCCTAAAAAAAAAAATTTCGAGTGTTCCAACCGGATTTTTCGTCCCACTCATTGTTTAATCATCATCAAACATTTACTTGGTGAGAATCTCGGTCCGTATCATCCATTAAATCCCAAGTTTTCGACCGATTCATCGACGGTTTTGAGTGTGAAATTATTGACCGATTTTGGTGTTCTAAATACAAATTAAGACCTAAAACTTGTTAATAATCACTAATCGAAACCTATTGACTCCGAATTTGTCCTTAACATGGTTTGATTTTGGCCTTGACCCTCGATTGACCGTTGTTTCCACTAGGTCGTCATCTAGGTCATAAAATTGACAAGTTTAGCAGTTACTTGAGGTGGATAGTGGTCCCATAGGTCTTAATCAAGTATTTCGACCTTGTGGTGACCATAATCCACGGCAATGCCTCACTTCTGTTTGAAATTGAGACTTCTGGAATTTTGGCTAAGTACAAGTCTTGCGCACTTGACAAGTACGCAAGAAGTAATTCCTGCGTACTTGTTAAGTACGCAAGAACAAACTCCTGCGTACTTGCTAAGTATGCAGGACCAACACTTAGCAAAATTTCCTAAGTCAGAAATTCACTTCATTGAGTAACTCCTATACTGAGTCATGTTTATCCATTTCCAATGACACGTGTTGTTCTGATTATGTTTTCTGTGTGTTTTTGCAGATCATGGCTCAGGCGTTTTCTAACGAATTCAACCTGTTAGCTAACACTGAACCAGAATGGAAGGGTGCAGCGTTGTAGTAAAGAGACATAATTGATTTCTTGAACAGTTCAAGAATCAGCTACGCCATTTCTGCTGACCCTATCGTGTCAAGACCCTATCTCGAACAATTCTGGGAGACGGCGGAGCACGACTGCAAGGTATACCCCAATGTCATTAGGGCTACCGTTGCAGGTCAAGCTATCGCATTTTCCGAAGATACCATTAGAAGGGTCCTACAGTTCAGAGACCTTGCTACCGACCCGACAGCCTATCCAGACTACTTTGTGGATGGGTGTTGGAGGCAACGAATGGGATAAGTCGGAGCAAGGGACTATGCTTCTTATAAAAAGATATGGGTATTAGACCAATGGCGGTATTTCGCCCACGTCATGATCGTGTGCTTCTCGTCTAGGAAAGCTGGGAAAGATGCCATGGGTCATGATCTTGCAGCAGCCATGGTCGGCCTTTCTCTCAACAAGGGCTACAACTTCTCCCGCTACATCTTTAAGGCCATCAACGACCAGATCAACACAGCGGAGAGGTTTCGGTTCTTGTTATACCCTCGGTTTGTGCAACTTTTGATAAATGACGCGTTGCCAAACCTTCCTGCTATAGGGGAGAGACTGCAAATCAAACGGGTGGACAAAAGAGTATTTGCTCAATTTCTGAAGCCAGGCAGTGTAGAACCTACCCCTGTGCACACAGAACTCTTTGGCCACCTTCCAAATGAAGCATATGTGGCACCTGAAGACTGGAGATGGTATAGCCACGACTCGGAACCTGACATGTGTGAACACTCCGATGAGCAACAAGAACAACACCATGAGGAAAATGATAGTGATGATAGCTCGTTTGAGGATGGAGACGACGAAGGCGGTGATGGTGGTGCTGAGGAATCCGATTCAGAAGCAACAGAATCAGATTCTTCTGATTCCGATGACGCACCATCACAGGCACACCCCAGGAGATCGGCACAGGTAACCCTACCTGAGTTGTCCTCCAAAAGGAAGCGACAAAGCTCGAGCAGCGATTATGAGCCAACATCTGACTCTGACACTGCTCTACAAAGACAAAGATGAGAGCGTGTTCATAAGAACAGAGGAGATAGGCAAGAGGTTGCTATCCCCATGGTAATAGAGGTCCCGACTGTGCAGCAAGTACAAGTTCCAGCTGCCAGTCCAGATTCAGCCTCTACCCCACCAGAACAACAATTGTACCGAAGGAGGAGAAGGCCACAAGTTCAAGCTGATGTGGCAGTCACGACAATCACAGAGGAGGTTCCTGTGACGGTGACCCTCCCTACAACATCCGTCCAGGTGACGGTGACTACTCCACTTCTCACGGAGTCAGTCACCATCACCCCAACCATAACACCCACTCCCATCATTACATCCCCACACCCACCTCACACCACTGAGCCATCAGGTCAACCCTTCAACTATGGTGATTTCTCACAAGGGTTTGACTTTGACACAATCTTCTCCTCCCCCATCCATAATGCTGAAGCCTCATCATCTAGGCATTCTGATCCGTATGATGCAAGGATCAATGTCCTAGAGACCCAAGTTGCTGAACTGTTGAAGACCATTCAAAAGTCAAAGGAGGAGTCTGATGCTCAACAAGCACAGATTAATTCCCTGGCCGATGAAGTTAGGATTCTCCACAGCCAGAGAACAGGGACTAATGAGCAACTGAAGAATGTTATGGCACAGAACGAGCTGCGGATGAAAACCAATGAAATAATTCTAGGCCACAGAAATTCACTTGAGCTAAGGATGGATTTGCAGAGAAAAATGCACGAAGCGATGGTCAAATTAGTTGAAGAACTGACCAAGAAGCTTGGTGCTCAGGGGGAGAAAGAAAAAGAAAAAGAAAAAGAGAAGGAGAAAGAACATAAATCCAATGGTGCCGAGCCTTGTCATCCAGTCGACTTGACTAAGGATGATGATAAAGACAAGGATCCTGAAGCCGGTCCTAGTTGTCACACCCCGACCGATGGCGGAATCATCGGGGCGGGACATGTAGACTGTTCATAGCACATGGTTGACTAAATTGAAATATATTAAAGTCAAATTTCCATTACAAATAATCCAAGTACAAACCAAATTCAAACAAAGAAACATAAAACAACTCATAGAATTCTTGATTTAAATTGTTAAGTCCAAATCCTATATTGAGCACGTCTTGAATCATTCTCACATGTTAGGGCCTGAAACATGAATAAAATAAAGTCAACTAAAAAGTTGGTGAGTATAACACAGTTGTATATAGATAGCATATAGTTGAAAACAAATCCTTTACAAAACATGATAAAATAAGGCATTTATGGGGAGCAGCTATTGTGTAATCAAGTACAACCAAACCTTTGTAACTAGTATGCAAATTGTGTTGTCGGTATCAATCACCTCCACTTGGGTGGGTTTGTCAGACTCAATAGATCTATCATTGAAAACCGTCGGCTTGTATAGTTAATGATTGCACATAAGTTTTCACAAAGATTAGCACAACTAGCACTCGGGCACAAAGCTCAAATTTTGCACACATGTATGTAAATAGGATTTTGCACTTGTGTTGTTTGTGTAAATGTAAATGTGTAATGTGTCTAAAGTTCATGTTCCACCCCAAAAGTGTAAAAGAGTAAAAAGGGGTTGTGAATACTCACTTGGTATGGAAGTGTAGCTAACAAAGAGTATAGATAAAATAAGAATCCTTGATACGCACGAGTTAACCTAGATAATAATGTATATTGAATCAAATATGTGCACAAAGTTTAAGTCTAAAAATGAAGGTTGAATTTGTGTATAAAACTATTTATTTGTATTTAAAAGTATTGAATTACATATATAAAGTTTTGAAGTAAATATTTTTGAAATATTTTGATTAAGGATGGGAATTGAATAGTAAAATAGAATATTTATAAAATCATTGATTATGAAAATAAAGTATGTGTTAAATGTAATTTAATAAATAAATAAATGTTTTTATTTAAAATGAAGAATAAATAAATAATCTTTATTTATTTATAAAGTATGTAACTTACAAATAAAATGTTTTAAATGAAAAGTTTAATAACAATTTTAATTTTATAAACTTTTAATTAAATGATTTTCAATTTATTCCAAGATTAATTATTTGATCTTTTCAAATACCTTTTTATAAAACTAACTACTTTTATTTAAAAACTTAATCTGGAATTTTTACAGATTAAAATAAAACAACAATAATTCTGATCAAAGATTCTGACCTAGACACGACCGTGCCTGGGAAGGACACGACCGCGCTCGAACCACGGGCGCAACCGCGCTTGTCGGGACGCGACCGGGTTTGATCAAACAGAGGCCAACTTGGACAATTCACGAGGCACGACCGTGCCTTAGCTCAGCATGGTCGTGTCTATGATTCTTAGACACAACAGAGATTAGCCCAGAGGGCATGACTAGGTCTAGACAGGAGGACACGACTGCGCTGCTAGTCGGCACGACCGCGCTACATGAGGCACGGCCGCGCTAGATGATTAGCGCGACCGTGTCTCTTCCAAATCAGACACGAATTGAACAGATCTTGTATTTATAGCGTTGGAATTGATAGGGCTTTTGATTACTGAGTTGTTACGAGTCTATTCATATAAATTAATTGTATGGAAATCGTGTTTAAGAGTGGAATCGATTAAATCCTTTCTTATTAAAACAATAATTCTGATTCGGACGATTTCTGTAATGAAAGCCCAGATTAATAGGGGGCTTTTGATATTGATACTGAAACGAATGAGATGGAGAGTATACTTACCCAGAAGCGTATCGAATCGATGAAGAACGGTAGAACGGAATTCCGATGACGGCAAGATTAACCTCCGGTGACTTCTGCTGCGATTCCGACTGCTTCAACGGCTTCGGTCGTTCCAGAGAGGGTTGAATATCGTATGGTGATGGATTGCTCAAGAGTATTCGGATCGATTTTGAGGATTCGAGGCTTGGGAGGAACTTGACGTTTTCTTGAGAGGAAAACGTAATTGGATTGGTAAAACTCGTAATGGACTGAGATATTTTTCTTTGTCAAAGAAAATAAAACGTAATCGGTTTCGAATTTCAAACGATCGGGCGTTTTGAAACTGCATTTATGTTTCGACTGTTACGCAGGCGCGACCGTGCCAAGATAGGCGCGACCGTGCTTAGGCACCGGGCGCGATCGTTCCTTTCCCAGTCGCGCGATAGTGCCGAGGCACTTGGCGCGACCGTGCCAGGACGAAGCACGACCGTGCTAATTAGGGTTTCTTGATAATTTTTCAACTTTAGTCCTTGACTTTTCAGATTTGATAAGTTTGAATTAAATAGTTTCTTGCATAGTGTTTAAATGTATATAATTGCGTAAAACTTGCGAATTTGTATCGAATCATTGCATTTAGTTAATGGCGGAAAAATAGAACAAGACAGTGCACAAGTATTGAGTTCGAAATGCATTACATTGAATTGAAAATATGAATACTAAAATCAGAAATGTTACAGTCTCCCCATGTTAAGAGAATTTCGTCCCGAAATTTAGCTAGAGGAAACAACAGTATCAATAAAAAGATGCGGGTACTTGAGCTTCATTTGGTCTTCTCGTTCCCAAGTGAACTCAGGACCACGCTTAGATTCCCAACGAACTTTGACAATAGGAATGTGACTTCGCTTGAGTTGTTTGACTTCACGATCCATAATTTCCACCGGCTTCTCAACGAAGTGCATCGTTTCATTAATGCGCACGTCGTCAAGCGGTATATGGAGATTTTCATCAGCGAGACACTTCTTCAGATTAGATACATGAAATGTAGGATGCACATTTCCAAGAGATGGAGGTAACTCGAGCTTGTAAGCCACTTTCCCAATCCTTTCAAGGACTTTGAATGGACCAACATAACGAGGTGCTAACTTGCCTTTCTTTCCAAAACGGATCACACCCTTCCATGGAGACACCTTTAGAAGAACGAGGTCACCGATTTGGAATTCCAAGGGTTTTCGACGTTTGTCGGCATAACTCTTTTGCCGACTCCTCGCTACTCGAATATTGTCACGGATTTGAATAATCTTGTCGGATGTTTCTTGAATTAACTCGGGACCAGTGATTTGGGCTTCACCAATCTCGTTCCAACAGATAGGAGAACGACACTTGCGACCATAGAGAGCTTCGAATGGAGCCATGTTGATACTTGTGTGGTAGCTATTGTTGTAAGAAAATTCAATGAGGGATAGATGTGAATCCCAATTGCCACCAAAATCGATTACACAAGCTCTAAGCATGTCTTCAAGAGTTTGGATTGTTCTCTCGGTTTGACCATCAGTTTGTGGATGGTATGCCGTGCTCAAATCCAATCGAGTACCAAGAGCCTTTTGGAGAGATTGCCAAAATCGAGAGGTGAACCGAGCGTCTCTATCGGATATTATGTTCACGGGAACACCATGACGGCTCATAATTTCATCAATGTAAATTCGGGCTAGTTTCTCCACTTTGAAGTCTTCGCGGATAGGCAAGAAATGAGCGGATTTAGTGAGACGATCAATGATCACCCAAATACTATCATATCCACTCGAGGTGCGAGGGAGCTTGGTAATGAAATCCATAGCTATATTCTCCCATTTCCACGCGGGAATTTCTGGTTGTCCGAGTAAACCAGATGGACGTTGATGTTTGGCTTTGACTTTGGAACAGGTTAAGCATTTGGCCACATAAAGAGCAATGTCTTTCTTTATACCGGGCCACCATCTAAGTTGGCGAAGATCTTGGTACATTTTATCCGCACCAGGATGAATAGAATAACGAGTCTTATGAGCCTCGTTCATGAGAAATGCACGGAGATCGTCGCGATCGGGAACCCAAATACGGTTCAAGTAATAGAGTAAGCCATTGGGTTTTGATTCAAGAAGGAGTTCAACACCACATGACATTTCTTCGTACATGTTACCCTCGGTTACCGAGACGTGTTGAGCTTCTAAGATTCGGGTTTGAATATTGGTTTGAATACGGGCACAATGAAGCATAACATGGTCCTTTTGACTCAAAGCATCGGCTACAACATTCGCTTTGCCGGGATGGTAACGAATCTCGCAGTCGTAGTCGTTAAGGAGTTTGACCCAACGTCGTTGCCTCGTATTGAGTTCTTTTTGGTTAAAAATATGTTGAAGACTCTTGTGGTCGGTGAATACCACACATTTCGTGTCATATAGGTAATGTCTCCAAATCTTTAACGCGAATACGATCGCACCCAACTCGAGATCGTGCGTCGTATAATTCTTCTCATGAACTTTGAGTTGCCTAGATGCATAAGCGATTACTTTACCTCGTTGCATGAGAACACAACCAAGACCTTGGTTAGAATCATCACAATAGACAACTAAATCATCGATTCCATCGGGGAGAGTCAATATAGGAGCATTGCACAACCTTTGCTTGAGGGTTTGGAAAGCTTCTTCTTGTTTCGGTCCCCATTCATAAGTCTTACCCTTGTGGGTCAAAGCGGTAAGAGGGACAGCAATCTTTGAGAAGTTTGAGATGAAACGACGATAATAACCCGCAAGACCAAGAAATGAACGAACTTCGGTAGGAGTCTTCGGGGCATTCCAATTCTTAACCGTTTCAATCTTAGCAGGATAAACATGAATACCCTTGTCGTTGACGATGTGACCAAGAAATTGAACTTCCTTTAGCCAGAATTCACATTTGGAGAATTTGGCATATAGTTGTTCTTTTCTCAAGAGGTCCAAAACCAATCTAAGGTGTTGTTCATGATCGGCTTTAGTCTTGGAATAGATTAAGATATCGTCAATGAAAACGATCACGAATTTATCAAGGTACGGTTTGCACACACGATTCATGAGATCCATGAAAACTGCGGGTGCGTTGGTTAACCCGAAAGGCATAATCATGAACTCGTAATGACCATACCTTGTTCGAAAAGCAGTCTTTGGAATGTCATCTTCTTGAACACGGAGCTGATGATAACCGGATCGAAGATCAATCTTCGAGAAGCAAGTAGAACCTTGAAGTTGATCAAAGAGGTCATCGATTCTACGCAAAGGATAACGGTTCTTGATAGTAAGCTTGTTGAGTTCGCGGTAGTCAATACACATGCGAAATGATCCATCTTTCTTCTTAGCAAATAAGACAGGTGCACCCCACGGTGAATGACTTGGGCGAATGAAACCTTTGTCGGAGAGTTCTTGAAGTTGACTTGCAAGCTCTTGCATTTCGGAAGGTGCAAGATGATAAGGAGCTCTAGCAACGGGGTTAGCTCCAGGTATAAGATCAATACGGAACTCTACTTGATGAACGGGAGGAAGACCGGATAAATCCTTAGGAAAAACTTTGGGGAAATCCCGAATGATCGGAATGTCTTGGATACTCTTCTCCTTGACATCCTTTTGAACAATATGAGCTAAGAAAGCAATGTACTTCTTTCGTAAGTACTTTTGAGCGGTAGTACACGACATCAACTTAAGTCCCTTGCAAGGCTTTCCACCAAAAACCCTTAAGGTTTCTCCCGATGGTAGCGGAATTCGGATACCCTTTTCAAAGCAAATGACTTCGGCATGATGATTTGATAGCCAATCCATACCTATGATAATATCAAACCTTCCTAGTGGCATTGGAACAAGGTTGATTGGGAATGAATGGTCATTTAGTTCTAAGGAGCAATCATAAATAATGGAGTCAATTGTAAGGGAGTCACCATTCGCTATTTCAACGGTGAAGGTTTTCTCTAATTGGGATCGTGTCTTTGCAAGTAAAGGCTCAAAATTAAGTGACACAAAACTTTTATCGGCACCGGTATCGAACAAAATGGAGGCATATTGACTATTAACGAGGAACGTACCATTAACCACGTCGTTGTTGGCTTGAGCTTCGTTGGCGTTTATGTTGAACGCACGCCCACGAGCTCCACCTTGTGTAGCATTTGCAAGTCTTGGACATTGATCACGAAAATGGTTCGGGTCACCACACTCATAGCAAGCACGCCCATTAGCAATGGCGGGAGCACCTTGATTAGCTACTTGAGGTACGGTTCGGTTTGGAGGGTTGACTTGGCCCGCAAGAGCTTTGGCCCTACAAACATTGATAGTATGACCATATCTCCCACAATGAGTACAAAGGTGACATGGGATAGTTTGAGGATGATGATAATTGTAGGTGGCACAAAGAGGGTAGATCCCAACATATGGCTTTTTAGCCGGCGCTTGAACCATAGGTGCAGCTTGGTTGACGGGAACAGCAGGAGTAACCACAGCAAAATTTCTAACCTTCCTCTTTCTATTACTGCGAGAGGGCTCGGTTGTGGCTTCTTTGTTGTGAGTTGGAGGGGTTACAGTTTCAGAAACTTTCTTAGAACCCTTTTTGGTAAGAGTTCCAGTTTTCACATGAATATCAGTTAAGGTAGCGGATAGACGAATAGCATCCTCCAAAGTAGCAGGATTTCTACCTAAAACAGTATCTTGGATTTGTCTTGGTAGCCCACCAATATACTTTTCGATACAACGGGACAAAGGAGTGACCAAGTGGGGCACGAGAAGACTCAACTCATGGAACCGAGTTGTATATGCTAAGCTTTCCCCACTATCTTGGGCAAGATCCAAAAATTCAGCTTCTAACTTTTTCACTTCATTTCGAGGGCAGAACTCCTCGGTCATAAGCCTTTTGACCTCATCCCAAGGTAAGGCCATAGCTACATCAACACCCCTATTCCTTTTCTCCCCATTCCACCATGTAAGTGCCCGTTTTTGTAGGACACTTGTAGCATGACGAACACGGAGGTTGTCGGGACAGTCACTATTGAGAAAGGTATTCTCAACGCTTTCAAACCATTGAAGGAGTCCAGTAGCTCCTTCGGTTCCATAAAACTTGAGGGGATTGCACGAGTTGTAGTGCTTGAAGGTGCATTGAGATGGATTGTTACCACCATTTCCACCATTATTACCACTATTGCTTCCATTTCCACCATTGTTGCCATTGGTGGCACCATTGGCTTGGGTGAGTTGTGTCACCAATTGGGTAAGAATAGCAGCAATGTCGGTGTTGGCGTTGGTTGCGGGGGCACGACGAGGAGGCATTCTACAGATTTTTCACAAGACAAGAAAGATTGTAAGAACTTATGAGATTTTGTAGGATCGTAAGATTACAAGGTGATTCTATTCTAGTTGATATTGGCGGAAACAATAGCAACCAACAAAGTAAACAAGTAAACAGCAAGAATACTGATAAATGCACTGTTGTATTATACTTCTGAGATTACAAGATTACAAGTAAAACTCTCTCAAGACACTATCAAAGATCACTATGAAGGCACACTTTGTTTGAAGTGTTTACAAGATATATATAGTAACTTAGAATCAAGACAGACCCTTGATTCTAAGGATCAGATCTAACACAAGCCGTTGATCTTGTTTATTAATCTAAATTACACGCAAAGGCTAATCTAGATAACTTTACTGAAACGTCTTCTTAGGCATCATTGTTTGCATGCTTGGAGAAGCGTGTCATTGTCCTTTATTGGTTGCACCAGTGAGGTTCCTTCTGCTTGGAGTGTGGCAGTTGCTTTTGCAGAAAGGTGTCAGAGGCGCTTCGCATGGATAGTCAGCTGCAACGTTTGGTCTTCAGAGAATAAAGCTATCAGCAGCAGAGATGAGAATAATGCTGCTGATAAGCCTATCAGCAGCAACTTGTGTTGAACGCTGCTGATAAGCCTATCAGCAGCAACTTGTGTTGAACGCTGCTGATAAGCCTATCAGCAGTAACAAGTGTTGAACGCAGCTGATAAGCCTATCCGCAGCAACATGTGTTGAATGCTGCTGATAAGCCTATCAGCAGCATTTGTACTTAGAATAATTTGGTAGCAATCAGTCTTTGGTTCTACAAACTCCCCCTAGACTGATGCAACCAAAATTCTTCTAATCACTTTGCTGCTGAAGCTTTTGCATGTGGCTGACTATCCTTTCAAGCTCATAGCCTCTTGGATCCTTGCTGGGATTGTTCAGTGGAAGTTCAGACAGAGTTTTGATGTCTTTGTGTGGCATTTTGTAGATTGCTTTGCTTGAACATCTCATCTGCTGCTTCTTTACATCAATCAGAGTGAACTCATCCAAATCAGCATTGTAGGACCAAGATACAAATGGAGAGTGGGACTTGAGTGGTTTGATATTCATGACCACATCTTTGCTAGGGTTGAAGTAATGTCTGATTGCTAGCATAAGATGTTTCCCACTCTCATTTGCAGGCTCATGAGCGTCACCCAGCTCCAAAATTCTTCTTAGGTCTGAATCTGGTAGTTGCAGAACCTCATCAACAGACCTGTATGTAGATCTTCTTCTTTCTGTTCTCCCCCTGAAGATCTCAAACCTTTGATCCTGTGGATTGTAGACCCATTTAACTATGTTTCTTGAGTCTCCAGGTTCAGATGAGGATTTGGATTTCTTTAAGGGAGGTTGTTGATGAGTGGGAGCTGGGTGGGATGATTTGGACTTGTTGGGTGGAGGAGTGGAAGGTTTGGGGAGGAGAGGGGGAGGAGAGTGGAAAGATGATGGACTGAGGAAGAGGTAGGTGAGGGAGAAGGCTTGGGTTTCTTTGTCTTTGGTTTTTCTTCTTCTTTGATAAGTACCCTTTTCTTGGAGCCCTTCTTCCCTAGTCTTTCTTCCTCATCCTTTTTAACTTTGAAGTAGAGGGCTTGTAGGTTCATGAAGTTCATGGGACCTAGCCTCTTTCCACTATCTCCTCTAGCCTTAAGGAAGTCAATCATGACCTTCCTTTCTTCATGGGTCCTTATTAAAGGCAATGGTCTTTTTGGACTGTTGTTTGTCTTTTTCTTCTTCTTCAGCCTTTTTCTTCTTTTCCAACTGACCTTGCTGACCCATGAAGGCTCTGTAGACTTCTTTAGTTGATAGTTTCTCAAGGTAGTCTGCATCCTCACCTTGAGAGACTAGAGTCTTTACCCACTCCTCCCTCATTTCTTTAGCTAGTTCAGAATCGGTTATTCTGAACTTAGCTTCTTCTTTCTTCTTTTTTTCCAATTCTTCCTCTTCTCTATTGATTTGTTCTTGCAGTTGAAGAGCAAGAGCTGCATCTTCTTCAATCCGGTCAACTGCAGGAATCTTTCTTTTCAGTTCATCCAGCTGGATGGTTTGTTCTCTTAGGAGAATGGCTGTTTTTCTTTCTTGAGCCTTTTTCATGTCAGCCATCTCCTCTTCTTCTCTTCTTCTTCTTTTCTCTTCCCTCTCTCTTTTCTCTTTTAGCAACCTCTCTTCATCTTCATCAGTCATGATTCCCTTTCCTTTGTTTACATTGGATGCCTCTACTTCAGCTTCACTGATCACAGCAGCAGATGATGATTCTGCTATTGGGATCTCTGCCTCAGCTTCATTGGCAGGTTGAGGAATTGACAAGGGACGGTCACTGTCTTCATCAAGTTGATACTCAGGACCTTCTATTTACCTCAGTTGATCCCTAAGTGAAGATCTTGTGCCAGATGCTACAGATGTGGCTTCAACTTGTGGAGTATCTGAGTTGGAGTCAATATCAGAAGTTGACACAGACTCTTCCTGAGGAATCAGTCCTTCTTTTTCAAGATGGGCTTTGATGGTGACCATCATTGCCTGGCTCTCCAATGAGTTAATATTGCAGATGTTGGCTCTGAGCTGAAAAATCTTGAATGGGAAGTCTGAGGGCAGCTGAAGGATGTTCCTGGTGTTGATGATGAGAGAGGAGCCGTTGCTCAGCAGAAGAGTGTGGTCAAGGGACTTAGTGCTCACCCAACCTAGCACGTCCAAGTCCTTGACCAGGAAGGCATACAGGAATCTTCGAAGGCCCAGAACTTCTTCTTCAGTGAGAAGACTGCTCCTTGTTATTTCAAGATTGCTAGGAGTCAGTCTCCTTTCTGCGGCCACCGAGGATTCAGGATAAGCTACCCGATGTGCTGTTTGTAGGAGTCTTTGGAGCCTGGGTAGATTATCCTCCATCAGGTCATAGAACCTGCCAATGGCAAGTTCTGCTGAGAGATCTGCTGAGTTGTTGATGCAGTTTGATAAGTATAGCTGTAGGACTTGGAGGGCATTGAGAGAGTTCCAGTTCAGCTCTTCTACTCCGCTGAACTCCCATCCAATCCAAAACCTCTCAGCTGATCCATCATACCCCCAAACTAGAATGGAGTCAAATTCTAGCTTCTTTAATGATCTGAATAGTTGGGGGGTAGAGGACTGACTAATGATGGCTGCTGCTTCAGGAAGGATGCTGAATGATGTATTTGTTTGTTCTGTGTCTTCAGCATCATTAAGCATTTCATCAACAGCCCTGACGACCAACTTCCAGTCTTCAGATGTCCCTTCTTCTTCGTTATATGAGACTGGCAAGTCATGAATTTGTACAAAAGCCGGCTTGAATAGTGAGCTTTGAAGTACAACCTGCTCTTGAATCCAGTCGTCAAGACTGTCTCTATCTTCTTCCATAGAGACCATCTCCCCCTTTTTGGTTGCATCAGTAGACAGGTAAGCATCAGTTTGGGTGCCTACTGATACAAGAGAGGGAGTGGCTAAAGTTGGACATTGATGGGCTTCATGCATAGAGACTTGGTGTCTTAGTTTGGACACTTCAGCCTCTAGCATAGCCACCCTGGCCGTCAATTCCGAGTTATGAAGTTTCAGTCTGTCCTCATCCACAGTTGTGGAATCCTTGGACCCAGATGGGGCCGTAGGCCGAGCCTCCGCATCCCCATCACCCGTGGTTTCTTGGCGCCTGGGATTCCTCTCAGTGAGGGGAGTTTCCAAGGAAACACCCTCACCATGAGTTGCTGTCACACCCCCATATTTTATTTACTTATTAAATAAATACAGGTTGTAACGATTGGTTCATTACACGATAGCGGAAGCTGTAATAATGATTTCTAAGACTTGATTACATACACAAATGCTAAGACTAAGTAATACTAGGATCTAAATTCCTCTAGATCAAAGATAGACTTGAGACTTGATATTCTACGTCCTTCCAGCCTTTAGGCATTGATCCAACATAGCTAGTCTATTCCAACCGCGCCATGGCTAGAGGTCACCTGAGAAACATACTCGAAAGTGTCAACACAAAGGTTGGTGAGTTCACAGAGTTAGTTATAATAGTGCTTATAGTTTTTCCCAAAAACATGTTCATGACTTTACCGTCATAAAACTAAGTAGTTTTCATTTAAAAACATTATCATGACTTAACCGTCATAAAATATGAAGTTGTCCTTTGAAAACATTATCATGACTTAGCCGTCATAAAATATGTTTAAACCTGATCATTTTAACTAATCAGAACCCTTTTGTATAAACATGATCACTTTAACCGGATCCAAAACTCTTTTGTTTAAATTCAATTGTTCGTAAATAGTTTCAGGTGTATGTGATAAACAGAATAAGAATTGTTGACCCATTTGTAAACTAGCTAGGAATACAAATAATATGTTCATACATGAGGCGTAACCAAACCATGACATGTGTGAGCCCCTATTAAGCGTTATCAGATTCTATGCGGCCATAAATCCTCCAGATTGTGGTTAGCGCGACTAACCATGACCGGGAGACGTCACTCTCCATAGTACTATTCATAGGACCCTAGGCTACAGTTAATGGTTACTATGTTGTTCCAGGGGACTTTCGCGGCCTCCAATGTGTTGTTCTCATCCCATGTAAACATAAAGTCGTGTCTTATTCTCTTGTTATCCCATAAAATAGTTGTATGTATGTGTTTCCCCCAATCGTTGAGTGTTGTTCATCCGAACAATCGTTGTGTGTTGTTCATCCGAACAATCGTTGTATGTTGTTCATCCGAACAATCGTTGTGTGTTCTTGTGTCCAGCTGTTTAGTTGAGCAAGTTTTCTCCCCGTTTGTTTAAAAACAATTTAAAAACCAGTAGTAAAAGTGGGGCTGGGAGACTCACAAGAAGTTAAACCAAAATGTTCATATTGTCAAACGTATAAACCATGTAATTCATGTTTTCAAAACATAACAAGTAAGTATGTTTCTCCCCCGATGTTTACAAAACAGTAAAGAGTTAAAAGGGGGCCGTGAACTCACCTTGTGTCCGATGAAATCCTAGCAAACAAACTTGTGCTAGTTCTTGTATATCCGTACCCTAATCACACAAGGGTACTAATGTGTTAAAGCTACCCGTCTTATACATAAGTTGTTCATCCGACTTAACAGATCTGATTGCTTTTGTTTTAACTATCTTTTTAGTTTTTCCACAATTGTTTCGTTATAAAATAGTTCTAAGTTACTGCCCCATGGGACTGATGAATGGGTATCGAAACTACATAGTTTCGATTGAACAGAACAGATGTCGAAACTACCTAGTTTCGATTGAGTAAATTGGGTATCGAAACTACCTAGTTTCGATTGGCAAGAATAGTATCGAAACTACCTAGTTTCGATTGGGCAATCGGTATCGAAACTACTTAGTTTCGATTGAGTAAACAGATATCGAAACTACTTAGTTTCGATTGAGTAATAGGTATCGAAACTCCCAGTTTCGATCAACAGGTATCGAAACTCCTAGTTTCGATTGAACAGCAGGTATCGAAACTCCTAGTTTCGATTGAACAGGTATCGAAACTCCTAGTTTCGATTGAACAGCAGGTATCGAAACTCCTAGTTTCGATTGAACAGGTATCGAAACTCCTAGTTTCGATTGAACAGCAGGTATCGAAACTCCTAGTTTCGATTGAACAGGTATCGAAACTCCTAGTTTCGATTACTGCACTTTGATTGACAGAATTCGTCCTGTATATTTTTATGTTCAAATCTTGAATTTGACACACTTTTCTTGTTATCTTACTTGCGATTGAACCTTTTGTAGGCTTAGATACGGTTTTAAAGAAAATAAAGTGGATAATATCGAGTTTTTACCTTAAAACCGAGATGAAGATGATGAAAGAAAACAGAGAAGAGTCTTGAATCTTCTGTTAAACTTTCTTTAGAACACTTGAAATCTTCTTAAAATACCGAATTGTGGTGGATTTCTGCCTTAAACTGGACTTCGACTAGAAGGAGAATTGGGAAATTGCCGTATGAAAATGAGAAGTATGGAAGGGATTGTGGGATTTCGACTGAGGAGGTATGGTTTTTATCTGAATTTGAGTGTATTAGCAAGTGGGGGAATGGCTCCCCTGACTTTCGGTCGAGAAAGTCAAGCAAGTGGGTTGGGATTTAAATAAATCAAACCATTTGATTTAAGTGTAATTTTAACCACTAGTGTTCGTATTCAGTCGGGTTATCCTGGTACGTGAACCGGTAACTCCTAGAATTACCAAAATATGAAATGAGACCATGTACGGTTTTTGTTAGGCCTTAATGTCCTTGTTTGTGAAATTAAGTAAATCACAAAAACAATTATAATGTAAACTTGTTTATAACATGTACGGATATTGACCTGAATTGTCGGGTGTCACATTCTCCCCATGTTAGAAGAATTTCGTCCCGAAATTCAATTTGTGTCCTCTTGAACTGTTGTATCCTTAAACAAGGATGGGTATTTTTGTTTTCATTTGATCCTCTCGTTCAAATGGTTCAACGTACCTAGGGTTAAGCTTGCCACGGTTGCCACATCTTGCAACCCCGTTCCAATGTGAGACCTTTAACATGACTTTGTCTCCCACTTGGAATTCTAATGGTTTTCGTCTGTTGCTATCTCAACTCTCTTTCGTCTGTCTTGAGTGACTTTCAGACGATCTTTTATTTCGACGATTTTGTCAATGGTTCCCTAGTCAATATCATGACCAGTCAAAAGTTTTTCGCCAATCACCGCCCAACATAGTGATGAGTGACACTTACAACGATACAAAGCCTCAACGGAGCGGCTTTAATGTTGGTATGGTAGTTGGTATTATATGAAAACTCATCCAACGGCGGTGAGTATCCCTATTTCTTCTGAAATCGATTACGCACACACGGAGCACATCTTTTAAAGTTTGGATGGTCCTTTTACTTTGACCGTTCATCTAGGGATAATATGCAGTGGTCATGTAAAGGCGTGTGCCCAAGGCTTATTGTAAAGACTGCCAGGTTCTTGACATGAATCGACTGTCCCTTTTAGAGAAAATGGAAACTGGCATACCATGCCTAGCCTTAATTCCCTTAATATTTAGCCTTGCACGCTTCTTACTTTTATCTGTCTCCTTTATTGGTAGTGAATACACGGATTTCGTCAAACGACTGACGATTATCATATAGTATCATAGTTGCTAGGTGTTCTGGGTAACTTTGTAATGAAATCCATTAAAATTTGTTCCCATTTCCATTGAGGTATCTCGGGTTGTTATAACAATCCCGACGGTTTCTGATGTTCTGCCTTTACCTTTGAACATGTCAGGCATTTACCGACGTAAATAGCAATTTCTCATTTCATGTTCGGCCACCAGTAGAGTTCTTTCAGATCCTTATACATTTTATCCGAACCTGGGTGAATGGAGTACCTGGACTTGTGGGCTTCGTCCATAACCAACTCCCGTAGGTTACCAAAACATGGCACCCAAATTCTATTTGCAAAGTATAAAGTATCATCTGATTTTGGCTCTAATTGTCTGATCATTCCTCATATAGCTTCACTCTGAATGTTTTCTTCTTTGATTGCCTCCTGTTGTGCCATCCGGATTTGAGTCGTGAGACTCGCATGAATTGTCAATCCTAGGGCACGAACACGGAGTGTTTTAACTCGTTCCTTACGACTCAAGGCATCTGCTATGACATTTGCCTTACCAGGGTGATACTTGATATCACAGTCGTAATCATTCAGTAGTTCTACCCAACGAAGTTGACTCATGTTGAGTTCTTTCTGATTAACGATGTGCTGGAGACTCTTGTGGTTTGTAAAGATAGTACATTTTGTACCATATATAAAAAAAATGTCTCCAAATCTTGAGTGCAAACACGACAGCACCCAATTTCAGATCGTGAGTCGTATTATTTTCTCATGTACTTTTAGCTGTCTGGATGCATACGCTATGAATTTTTCTCTTTGCATCAATACACATCCCAGACTTTGGTGTGATGCGTCGCAGTACACGATGGAATTGTCAGTTCCTTCGGGAAGGGATATGATTGGTGCACTGCAAAGTTTTTGCTTCAACAATTGAAACGCTGATTCTTGTTTATCAGTCCAATCAAACTTTTTGTCCTTCTGAGTTAACGTGGTCAAAGGCAAGGCTATCTTTGAAAAATTCTCGATAAATCGCCTGTAATATCCTGCCGAATCCAGAAATTGACGCACCTCAGTCGGAGTTCTTGGTGCTTCCCAGTTTTTGATAGCTTCAATCTTGGTTGGGACTACGTGAATACCCTTCTTATTGATGACGTGTCCGAGAAAGTGAACCTCTCGAATCCGAAACTCACACTTATAGAATTCGGCATAACGCTTCTCATTCCGGAGTAGTTCCAAGATTGATTTCAAATGATGTTCATGTTCCTCATTGGTTTGTGAGTATATTAATATGTCATCGATAAATACAATCACGAATTTATCCAAGTATGGCTTGCACACGCGGTTCATTAGATCCATGAAAACGGCCGGTACATTAGTCAAGCCAAATGGCATAACTAGGAACTCATAGTGACCGTAACGAGTCCTAAAAGTCATTTTTGGTATATCTTCTTCCTGAATTTTCAGTTGAGGATATCCTGATTGTAGATCAATTTTTATAATAGAAACTGGACCCTTGAAGTTGATCAAACAAATCGTCTACTCGAGGATGAGGATACCGGTTTTTGATTGTCAGCTTGTTCAACTCCCGATAATTGATGCACCTTCTAAAGGTTCCATCCTTTTTCTTTACAAACTGGACCGGAACTCCCCATGATGAGAAACTCGGTCTTATGAAAGAATTACTCGACGAGGTGTCCAAGTTTTTGTTGTATATTGGGTAGAAATGAAAAAGTATGAAAATGAAACTTTATGTTTGTCCCTCTTATGTTTTTCGAAAGCATTTTCCTGGACTAAGACTTTTCTCTTATTTCAGGTTTCATCTTTTCTATGATTTTCCTCTCCATGTGCCTTCATGGAGCTAGGAATTGATGTTCCTTGGGAGCTCTTATTTGTGAACTTCGAGTCTAATCACCACTTTACCCCTTTGCTCGCCCTATCTTTCGAGGCAGACTAGCCTTTGGGTTGTAGCATCCTGATATGTAAACTCATGTCTCGACTACCATACCTTCAAAGTATGTAAACCATACGAAGTTTGATGTTTGTTTGGAATATTCACATTTCGTCTAGCTGAGGGAATGAATAGTAATACTGTGAGAATGGTCTCATCGAATTAGTGTTTTCCCCAAAATGGGCTATGGGTTTGTTAACCCATTAAGTTGGCAGAAATGTTTTGGGAGTTTTACAATTGTCATCTTGTAGTTATTCAGTGTATCTGCACTTCCTTAGGGTTTGAATGGTACTTTGGGGACATACCATTACGTATTCCACTCATTCAAGTTATAGCCTCAAAATCCTTAGCACAAAGATAAACTTGAGGTAATGAGTGTTGAACGTCGAGACTTTTGTATTCCAACTGAGTCTACTCCAAGAGATCATTTCTTAACAATAGATGCTCTAGAGCTTCCCAATTATAGAAAACTAGGAGTGAAAGATGCAATAACACCTCTTTTCTAGGCTAAATCTGGGATCCATCCATCAAGATGAACCTTGGGGAAGTGCGAGTACGAAAGAGTAATAAATTATTCTCCTCAACTCTTTGTGGACAGTGGCCTGTTGTGAATAGCTCGAGCTTACATCCCTTATGCATATCATGAACTAATGAGATTAGCATGAAATTCCGCATTTGGGACTCCTTTAAGAGTTTTGCATGTCGTTTTGGTTAGTGCGACAATAGTTGTTAGTCCACACTTAGGTTTCTTTGGCATTCGCTTGAGCATCAATCCCGGCTTATCCATTGCAGAGAGGATAGTCAGACTTAAAGGTATATTGAATGTCAATGGCTGCGAGAGCAATCCTGTTTGACCGACATTCTGAAATGTCCGATTTCCTACTTGTCTCATGTTGAGCTTCCACAATATCCATAGGTGCCATGTGTATGCGGGTCAGAATAATATCCTGCCCTATTACTGAAGTTAGTGCATAACACTCTTAACTTTCAATCAATTGTGAGATTGAACTGTATGATGGATCCTGAGATTATGCCATAATCTCCCACAATAGTTGTGCAATTACTGTAAGTGTTAGTTGTGGTAACGCTCAATTTGAAGCATTCCTGACAAGTAGAATCTCAAAGAATGAATGTGCGAATTTCTTCGTCGTTCAGGATTTACTAAGGATTGGTTGAATTCAATTTGAATTTCTCTCGTTCCTCCAAAACTAGGAGAATGCTTTGTGAGCACCTAATTGAGAAGTCTGATTTGATAGGATTCAATCCTTAATCAAGTGATTGAGAACATGGGTTGATCATCAGCTTAGACAGTAAGACTCACTAAAGTTCCCATGCACTGCAAATTATGATTACGTGTGCACCCGTAATGATGATTTGCCTTGCCTGATCCCTATAGTGTTTCTTCTATCCCTAGCTTTTAATCAAAAGTGATTTGAAACGATCATTAGATTGCGTTTGCACATTTGTACAGGAGTGTGTATTGTTTTATCGGATTACTGTTAATTATGTGTACCAATACTCATGAATCTGCCGAATACGGCAGTTGTCGGATGAGGCTAAGGGTAGAGAGGCACCACCAGTGTCTCTTAAAAAAAATGTGCATGGTGAAATTCAGGCACTATGTGTTGGGCAGAGATCCTCAAACGAGTGTCGAGCAACTCATGCTCCAAGTCTGTATATATGCATGGATCCACATGATCCTGATGTATGTCTGGGTCTCCTGACCCTTGGAGTTCTCTCCCATTTAGTCCTGCTTATTCACCTTGAATTCCCTTTTGTCTGGGCAATCATGCCTGCCATATATCATGGCGAGAGTCTAGGCATCCGATCCGACAACTTATGAAGGAGAGTATTTATACCGCAAATACGTTAGAAGGATAGTTGCCTCCATGGCTGGAGTATTTGTGGTGCAGGTATAGGTACAGATTCTGGTACGAGTTCAGCCTGTTGTGATACCAATATCGGTAACTGACGATCGTTGTCGTCGTAGTCCAAGCTCAGCTCGTAACTCGATCTTCTAAGGTTGCAGTATGCTGAGTACCCGTTATTCTTGACTCGTAATCCGAACAGTAACATGTTGTAAGTGTTTATTATTTCTACATTATTGTATGTGTTTAAGTGTTCACTACATGTGCCATGTAATTGTATTAGTGTAGCTAATGGTACCCTAGTGTAACTCCATACACTAATAGTCTACACAAATTGTTCGGCAACGGTTGGAATTCCTATGCTCAAGTCTTGGGTGTTTTTAGTGTGATGCAAGTCTTAGAAATCTTGGTCCCTAAATGAGTCCGGTTAGAGCCTAGGTATCACTAAGGACACCTAATTCGCTAAAACCATTGCTCTGATACCAATCTGTCACACCCCCATATTTTATTTACTTATTAAATAAATACAGGTTGTAACGATTGGTTCATTACACGATAGCGGAAGCTGTAATAATGATTTCTAAGACTTGATTACATACACAAATGCTAAGACTAAGTAATACTAGGATCTAAATTCCTCTAGATCAAAGATAGACTTGAGACTTGATATTCTACGTCCTTCCAGCCTTTAGGCATTGATCCAACATAGCTAGTCTATTCCAACCGCGCCATGGCTAGAGGTCACCTGAGAAACATACTCGAAAGTGTCAACACAAAGGTTGGTGAGTTCACAGAGTTAGTTATAATAGTGCTTATAGTTTTTCCCAAAAACATGTTCATGACTTTACCGTCATAAAACTAAGTAGTTTTCATTTAAAAACATTATCATGACTTAACCGTCATAAAATATGAAGTTGTCCTTTGAAAACATTATCATGACTTAGCCGTCATAAAATATGTTTAAACCTGATCATTTTAACTAATCAGAACCCTTTTGTATAAACATGATCACTTTAACCGGATCCAAAACTCTTTTGTTTAAATTCAATTGTTCGTAAATAGTTTCAGGTGTATGTGATAAACAGAATAAGAATTGTTGACCCATTTGTAAACTAGCTAGGAATACAAATAATATGTTCATACATGAGGCGTAACCAAACCATGACATGTGTGAGCCCCTATTAAGCGTTATCAGATTCTATGCGGCCATAAATCCTCCAGATTGTGGTTAGCGCGACTAACCATGACCGGGAGACGTCACTCTCCATAGTACTATTCATAGGACCCTAGGCTACAGTTAATGGTTACTATGTTGTTCCAGGGGACTTTCGCGGCCTCCAATGTGTTGTTCTCATCCCATGTAAACATAAAGTCGTGTCTTATTCTCTTGTTATCCCATAAAATAGTTGTATGTATGTGTTTCCCCCAATCGTTGAGTGTTGTTCATCCGAACAATCGTTGTGTGTTGTTCATCCGAACAATCGTTGTGTGTTCTTGTGTCCAGCTGTTTAGTTGAGCAAGTTTTCTCCCCGTTTGTTTAAAAACAATTTAAAAACCAGTAGTAAAAGTGGGGCTGGGAGACTCACAAGAAGTTAAACCAAAATGTTCATATTGTCAAACGTATAAACCATGTAATTCATGTTTTCAAAACATAACAAGTAAGTATGTTTCTCCCCCGATGTTTACAAAACAGTAAAGAGTTAAAAGGGGGCCGTGAACTCACCTTGTGTCCGATGAAATCCTAGCAAACAAACTTGTGCTAGTTCTTGTATATCCGTACCCTAATCACACAAGGGTACTAATGTGTTAAAGCTACCCGTCTTATACATAAGTTGTTCATCCGACTTAACAGATCTGATTGCTTTTGTTTTAACTATCTTTTTAGTTTTTCCACAATTGTTTCGTTATAAAATAGTTCTAAGTTACTGCCCCATGGGACTGATGAATGGGTATCGAAACTACATAGTTTCGATTGAACAGAACAGATGTCGAAACTACCTAGTTTCGATTGAGTAAATTGGGTATCGAAACTACCTAGTTTCGATTGGCAAGAATAGTATCGAAACTACCTAGTTTCGATTGGGCAATCGGTATCGAAACTACTTAGTTTCGATTGAGTAAACAGATATCGAAACTACTTAGTTTCGATTGAGTAATAGGTATCGAAACTCCCAGTTTCGATCAACAGGTATCGAAACTCCTAGTTTCGATTGAACAGCAGGTATCGAAACTCCTAGTTTCGATTGAACAGGTATCGAAACTCCTAGTTTCGATTGAACAGCAGGTATCGAAACTCCTAGTTTCGATTGAACAGGTATCGAAACTCCTAGTTTCGATTGAACAGCAGGTATCGAAACTCCTAGTTTCGATTGAACAGGTATCGAAACTCCTAGTTTCGATTACTGCACTTTGATTGACAGAATTCGTCCTGTATATTTTTATGTTCAAATCTTGAATTTGACACACTTTTCTTGTTATCTTACTTGCGATTGAACCTTTTGTAGGCTTAGATACGGTTTTAAAGAAAATAAAGTGGATAATATCGAGTTTTTACCTTAAAACCGAGATGAAGATGATGAAAGAAAACAGAGAAGAGTCTTGAATCTTCTGTTAAACTTTCTTTAGAACACTTGAAATCTTCTTAAAATACCGAATTGTGGTGGATTTCTGCCTTAAACTGGACTTCGACTAGAAGGAGAATTGGGAAATTGCCGTATGAAAATGAGAAGTATGGAAGGGATTGTGGGATTTCGACTGAGGAGGTATGGTTTTTATCTGAATTTGAGTGTATTAGCAAGTGGGGGAATGGCTCCCCTGACTTTCGGTCGAGAAAGTCAAGCAAGTGGGTTGGGATTTAAATAAATCAAACCATTTGATTTAAGTGTAATTTTAACCACTAGTGTTCGTATTCAGTCGGGTTATCCTGGTACGTGAACCGGTAACTCCTAGAATTACCAAAATATGAAATGAGACCATGTACGGTTTTTGTTAGGCCTTAATGTCCTTGTTTGTGAAATTAAGTAAATCACAAAAACAATTATAATGTAAACTTGTTTATAACATGTACGGATATTGACCTGAATTGTCGGGTGTCACAGTTGCCATGGTTGAGGTCTTAAAGATGTTGTCACTGTCCTCCTGGTCATTTGATGGACCAGAAGTAGTGACAGCTTCTTCCACATCCACTCTTTCATTACTCCTAGAGTGGACCTTCAAGGGTGAAAAACTTGGGTTGGGTGTTTCGGAAGCAAGACCAATCAGTACCTCGTTGATAGTGGTAGTTGGCGAAGGTACATCACCTTGGTCAGGTTCCTCAACACTTAAGTCCAAAGAAGATAGGAATGGCTCAAAGGGATGTTCTATGGATCCGGGAAGTGATCCTAATCCTAATAGAGAGACTTTCGAAGGAGTCTCCCTAACAGTGTGGCTTTCCCTTATGATATTCTCACTAGAATGTTGTGATTCTGAGTGAGGGATGTTGGCTTGGGTTTGGGCCTTGGAGGCAAGAGAAGAAGGAGTTCTCTTGCCCCTCTTCCTTGTATATTTGGCTGCAAACGGGGCCCTGTGTTCCGGTTGTGCAATCAAACTGTGGGTGAGTAAAGTATGTGCCTGTACATCCTCAGTAGAATGCACAGGGGTTCGATCAAGGGAAGCAACAGTTTGAGTTTGAGGCAGTGAGGTGGAGGGTGTGGGATCAGTATCAGCTGGGTTTGCTGAACTGTCACCCTGGGCACTTTGCGTGTTCAACATTGTAGACAACAATGGAACATCGGCCCCTGAGAACTTTGATGAAACTGTTCTCATGCTTTGAAAAATGTTGTTCTTATGTCCCAGCATCATGTAGATTCTTGCAGTTTTTGAAAGATCTTGGTGCTCAATGTTGAACACTTCCTGCAAGAATCTTGGGTACATGAAGAACTGTGATTTCACCCCTTCTTGAAGGTTGTATCTCAAACCTTCAAGAATGAGATGGGAAAAATTGAAACCCGCCCCAGTTATCATACCGTGAATTGCCGACGCAAGTCCGGAGCTAAGTTGGTTCCAGCCACTCCTCTTCTGGGATATGCATTGGAGAAGAGTGTGGCAGAGATACTTCCATTTGGGACCCATGAGTGCCTTATCTATCGTATACTCTGTTTGATTCCTAGTGTACCCTATGGATACAAAGGTCCTCATGTATACGTCTCTTGGGTAAGAGATGGCGTCCCCTTCATCTTGAAGCTTGAGGTGTTGGCGGAGCTTTGCTTCAGTGATAATCATCTCCTTGCCGTCTACTGTGCCTCTGATTTGGGGAGTGCCCTGGTCAGTAGAATACACGGCTGAGCTCCAAAAATCTTCCATGTGGGAAGTATAGATGGTTGGGTTGACTGTTAAGGCATGGTGGATTTTGGACCGACAAAGGAAGTCGATCATATCATCGAAATCTTTGGATTTCTTGCCCTTTATTAGGCATGCAGTGAGGTTGTGATATGGGGAAAACTTGTCGTTGGGGTTGTTTATGTCTGCGTCTGCCATTGTTATGGATTTGGAGGGAAGATTGGAATACGGTGGAGATTTGAGAGTATGAAGAATATGGAGCGTTTTGAATGTGGTGGGGACTTAGGGTGAAAGTGATAGTTGGTTAGGGTTTGAAATTGAATATGAAGAGGCTGTGGGAACATTTGAGATTGTGATATAACGGCAGAGGAAGAAAAAGCAACTTTACTTGTACAGTACAACCTGTTTCACTTTTCATTGTTACAGCTGTAAAACACTCGAGCAGTCATGGTAAAGACTGTGAGTAGTTTTTACCTCGGGTAAAAGTTAATGTAGACTTGTTTTACCCATCAGCAGCAAACTTGGTTGCTACTGATGGTGAGCAATCCACTGCAAACTTGGTTGCTGCGGATAGTGAAGTCTTTCAGCAGCTGATTTGGGTGCTGCTGACTGTTGTATTCATTCCGCAGCAAAAAGGTTGATGCTGACTGCCTTAAAGCTATCAGCAGGAAACTTGTTCCTGCTGATAACTTAAAGCGATCAGTGGCAAAGGCTTTGCTGCTGAAGAGTAAATCTGTCAGCAGTGAAAAAGTGCTGCTGACTATAACCTTTTATTAAGAACAAAAACATAGACATATTTACAAGGAAAGATAAAAATTAGAGACATGTCTTATTCAAAGTTCATCATGCCAATTGATTCAACTAGATATCGAAATCTTGCTTCATCAAAAGGTTTAGTGAACAAATCAACATATTGCTTATTTGTGTGAACCTTGGATAGGACAATTCTCTTTTTCTCAGCTTGATCCCTGATAAAGTGATACCTGATGTCGATGTGCTTAGTCTTGGAATGCTGCACTGTATTATTCGTGATAGTGATAGCACTCATGTTGTCAATGTGAATTGGAGTCTGCATGAAGGTCATTCCATAGTCAAGCATTCGATTTTGGATCCAGATGACCTGTGCACAGCAGCTTGAAGCTGCAATGTATTCTGCTTCAGCTGTTGAAGTGGAGACACATGTTTGCTTTTTGCATTGCCATGAGATGAGCCTTCCTCCAAGAATTTGACATCCCCCAGATGTGGACTTTTTGTCCAAGTTACAGCCCCCATAGTCACTGTCAGTGTAGGCATAGAGATTGACATTTCCATTCTTTGGATACCATAGCCCAAGTTTTGGAGCTCCCTTTAGGTATCTAAGGATTGACAGCTTGAAGATGAGACACTTTTGGAGTTGCTTGAAATCTTGCGCAGAGACAAAATGCAAACATGATATCTGGTCTTGAGGCAGTGAGATACATGAGGGACCCTATCATTGCTCGGTACTGATGTTGATCAGTGTCTTGTCCTTCTTTATCCGGAGATAATTGATGGTGCACTTGCATAGGAGTTCTTGCAGCAGAGCAGTCAGCCATTTTGAACCTCTCCAAGATGCTTTTGACATACTTGGATTGACTTATGAAGATTCCATTTGGTACCTGTTTGACTTGAAGTCCTAAAAAGAAATTTAGTTCACCCATTGAACTCATTTCAAATTTGGAATGCATCAGAACTTCAAAGTCTTTGCAGAGCTTCTTTCTTGTAGATCCAAAGATAATGTCATCAACATAAATCTGGACGAACAAAATTTCTCCCCCTTCATCTTTGATGAAAAGTGTCTGATCAATGGCCCCCCTTCTGAAGTTGTTGCTAAGTAGATATCCAGATAAAGTTTCATACCAGGCTCTTGGGGCTTGGTGTAAGCCATAGAGAGCTTTGTCCAGTTTTAAGACCTTATTTGGATGTCCAGGATCCACAAAGCCTGGAGGCTATTTGACATAGACCTCTTCACCAATCTTGCCATACAAAAAGGCACTCTTCACATCCATTTGATAGACCATAAAGTTTTTGGATGCTGCATATGCCAGAAAGATTCTGATGGCTTCCAGACGGGCAACAGGAGCAAAGACTTCATGTTGATGCACTTTCCTGTGACAACACTCTGGATAGAGTCTAGGTTTGTATGTCTAATGTCTGTATTTTGTTTTTGTATGTAAGAGTCATTATGTAATAGTTTATCGAGTTGTATTTACTTTTACATAATGTGTTGTTGATTTCTTCCAAGTGTTGTGCGCACTTGTATGTGTGCAGGAGAAAGCTCCTGCGTACTTAGCAAGTACGCAGGAAGACCTATGCGTACTTGTTAATTACACAGGAGTAATTGGTCTTGCGCACTTACTAAGTGCGCAGGCATCAGGTCAGTATAAATAGGATAGGTTGACAGAGGATAAGTACGCAGAACCATTTGTTCAAACGAACTCAGTTTTACTAAGTACGCAGCTTGTATTCTCTCTGTAACCGTCGAGTGTTTATAATACAAAGAACGATTATTGTGACTCTTGTATTCGGTTTACTTTGTTCAGTTAGACTCTCCACCTAGTCACGGGTATTCCGCACCCGGTCCGACTAGTAGACCACTTGCATGTGACGATCCACCACACCCGAGGGACCTACAAGTGGTATCAGAGCATTGCTCTTGAATTCGAGTGTTGTAAGTGAGTTTGGAGACGTTTTTACTGAGTTTTACAAGTAAAGAGAGGTTATTTTGTTGATTTTTGTGATAAAAAAGGGGTAGCTCTTGAGCACTTTTTTAGAAGCAAAAATCTCTTAAAAACCGATTTTTGTTGTGTATTTGTGTGTTTTGAGCATCATAGGTTGGTTATAAACTTGTTTCTGACCCTTTGGCTCAATTGCATTGATCATCAGACCATTTTTACCAACTCCGGGGAGTTTCAGGTCACCGGAAAAGTTTGGTGAGAGTTGCTGAAAAGGTGTCCTGCGTACTTACCTATTTTGGCAAAAAGTACAGTTTTCTGCGAACTTGCTAAATACGCAAGAGTTATCTCTTGCGTACTTACAAGTGCGCAAGACTGAACTGCGAACTTAAGACTTATCCTGCGTACTTAACAATTTACTCCTGCGTACTTACAAGTACGCAAGGGCAAATATTAAATACGCAAGACCATTCATAAGTGCGCAAGGCCAATCCTAAGTGCGCAATAGCTACTGACTTTTCTGATTTTTGACCAAGTGTTCACCATGTCAAACCTTCAGAACCTTAGTAGTATGTTAAATTATGATAATGAAATCGGTACTCCACAGAAACCTCCCAAGTTGCTCAATGTAAACGATTATTCCAATTGGAAAGCCCGTTTTGAGCACTATATTTCATACACCGATTCATCGTTATGGATACCTATTCTTGAGGGATATAAGCATCCCACCCACTTGTATCTTGATGAAAACGTACCTAAGCCTATCTCTAAGCTGGTTGCAGAAGAAAAGAAAATTTATGATCGAGAGAAGAAGGCATTGGGTTCAATCACTATGTCATTAACTCGGGATTTGTTCCACAGTTTCCGAGGATATGAATCTTCTAAGGATCTTTGGAAAGCTTTACAGAAAAGATTCGAAGGAAATAGTGACATCAAGAAAAGCAAGAGGGATCTGCTCCGGAAGCAATACGAGTGCTTCAGATTTATAGAAAATGAATCTTTAGATGATCTTATCTCTAGATTCTATCACCTACAAACGGAGTTGAAATCGTTTGAGCTTAAATATCCAGAAGAGGAAATGGTGGAAAATTTTTTGGATGCTCTGCCACCGAGATATGAGATGTATACAACCCCGATGAGGGAAAGTTCAAAGTTCTACGAGATGACAGTAGATGAGGCAGTCGGTAAGATTCAGGCTCATAACATGAATCTTATAAAAAGGGAGAATTCTGGAAGACCTCAGATACAGGACCCTTCCATGTATCACGGGACGACTTCCACTTCAATGTCTTCCGGCTCTGGGATTGCACTCTTTACTGGGAAATCCATTGAAGAAGACCACTCTAATGGTTGTGGTGGTCATGCATGTTATGCATCAGGATCAGGGTTTGGATCTCATCAACAAAATCAACAAAACTCAAAGACTCCTCAGAATACGTGCTCAGCCAACCAGTCAGCTATTGCCACGATAGCTGAAGATCATGTAGCACTATTCTCATCTTGCATGCTGGCATATGAGAATTTCATTGGTGGAAAGCTAACGGATCCTGAGACTATTGAAGAGGACTTCAATCAAGTTGATCCTGATGATATTGAAGACATGGATATTCAGTGGAATATGGCCATGTTACTGAGGAGGGCCAAGCATTTCCTGAACAGAACAGGAAGAAAGTATATTGGCGGGCATTCTAATGCCAAGGTTGGATTTGAAAAATCCAAGGCCAAGTGCTACAAGTGTCAAAACTATGGACACTTTGCTCGTGAATGTCAAAAGGACAGAGCACTGGCCTCTGGTTTTACCAGACCTAGCCAGGGAAACAGCCATGGCCAAAACAACCAAAGCCACCACAATCATACCCAAAGTAATCAGTCCAATGCACTGGTCGCACAGAATGACGAAAATTTTGATTGGGGTGTGCATCTAGAAGATGCCATCATTGCTCAAGCACAGGTTGGTCTCATGGCAGAAATCATGGAGCTGATGGAGGCCAAGAGGAAGGAGGCCGAGAGGAAGGAAGCTGAAGAAGAGGAATCTTCTGAATCTTAAGAAGAGGAAGCTTCTGTAGCTGATGAAAAGGAGTCTACCACTGCTGTCGCTCTCATGGCAATTGGAGAAGGACAAAGTTCATCATCTGAGGTAGATTCTAACCCTTTCTCTGTTATTTCTTGTTCTAAATGTCTAGGGCTAAAAAATGAAATTTTTGATCTCCAAGACATAATCGAACCCCTAAAGTTGGCAGCTAAAAATTACAAAACGAATGAATCACGTTTTAAAGAATCAGTTGAAATGCTACAGAAAGAAAAACAAGACTATTCTTTAAAAATAAGCGACCAACAGGTTCATTTGGACATTGCGTATAGTGCTTTGGAAAAGAAGAACAATGAAATTAACAAACTGCAAAATGAGATCTTGCAGCTCAAATGCACTAACGAGAAATTGAAAAACTCTCGCTTTGTGGTGGAACACTACGAATCCGTGGTGAGAAAAATGAATGGCCTAGGACTTGGTACCAATGCCATTCCTCCACCAATAAGTGGGCAGTTTGTCAATAGCTTGATAGACATTGATCTCACTTGTCTAGATGAGCCCTCTAATAAGGATGATTCCCCTAAAAAGGATGAATCCTCAAGTAAGGCTAACTCCACATCTAGTGAGGAGTATGTTACTGCTTCTGAGGATGGGTCGGTTAACACTTGCCCTGAAGGAGTAGTTTCTGAGGAGTTGTTGACTGAACAGAAAGTCCAGAAAAACATTATCACTAATGGTGATAATTGCATTTTAACTGAACCTGATATCATTGAAACAAATGATAAACTTAAGGGAATGCTTTACGGGGGTTTTAAAAATATTAACCAAGCTAAGAAATAGGCTTTTTCATCTCATTATGGGCTGGGTTACAAAGAGAATTTGCAAAAGTATTATACCCCCAAACATCAAACTGTAAAAGGTCAAACTTCTGTTCATAAACCAACTCTTCCTTCTCACAATGGTGAGTTTTCTAAGGCCAGAACTAAAGAGCCTTACATGAGAACTTATGTTGACAAGAGGAATTGCTTTCACTGTGGCTTGGTTGGTCACATTGTTGTGAACTGTCCTTCTAAGAACCCAGGGAAATGGCATGTTGTTTCATGACCAGCTGTTATCCCTAATGTCACACCCCGACCGATGGCGGAATCATCGGGGCGGGACATGTAAGACTGTTCATAGCACATGGTTGACTAAATTGAAATATATTAAAGTCAAATTGCATTTCAAATAATCCAAGTACAAAACCAAATTCAATCAAGATACATAAAATAATTCATAAAGTTCTTGATTTATTTTGCTAAGTCCAAATCCTATGTTGAACACGTCTTGAATCAATCTCACATATTGGGGCCTGAAACATGAATAAAATAAAGTCAACTAAAAAGTTGGTGAGTATAACACAGTTGTATATAGATAGCATATAGTTGAAAACAAATCCTTTACATGACATGATAAATAAGGCATTCATGGGGAGTAACTATTGTGTAACCAAATGTACAATCAAACCTTGTAACTAGCATGCAAAACAAAGTGTATTGTCGGTTTCAATCACCGCGTACCATGGGTGGGTTTGTCAGACTCAATAGATCCATCATTGAAAACCGTCGGCTTGTATAGTTAATGATTGCACATAAGAGCATACAAAGGTTAAACACACCTAGCACTCGGGCACAAAGCTCAAATTTTTGCACACATGTATGTAAATAGGATCTTTGCACTTGTGTTGTTTGTGTAAATGTAATTGTGTAATGTGTAATGAGTATAGAGTTCATGTTCCACCCCAAAAGTGTAAAAGAGTAAAAAGGGGTTGTGAATACTCACTTGGTATGGAAGTGAAGCTAACAAGGAATATAGATAGCAAAAGATCCTTGAAAAGCACACTTTAACCTAAATAGTAATATGCATTGAATCACATAGATGTATAAAGTTTAAGAATGAAAGTTGGATTTGTATGTAAAACCATTGGTTTGTATTTAAAAAGGATTGAATAAAATATATAAAGTTTGAGGTAAAATATGTTTGAAACAATTTAATTAGGGTTGAATTAAATAAATAAGTGTATAACTATAGTTTATGAAATAATGTCAATATTAATTGTAATTAAGTATAAATAAATAAAACGATTTTGATTTAAAATGTAAAGTAAATAAGTCATCATTATTTATAAATCTTGTAACTTAATTATTTAAAATATCATTTAAGTGTAAGATGATAAATATAAATTTAATTTTTATAAACTTTTCAATAAATTACATTTATGCCAAGATTAAACTTTTAATCTATTTTTAAATACAGAAAACAAATTTTTTATAAAATCTGAAACATTTACTGATTAAAATATAAAAATTATAATTCTATTAAAAATTCTGAGTCTAGCACGACCGTGCCTCGGAAGGACACGATCGTGCTCAAACCACGGGCGCGACCGCGCTAGTCGGGGCGCGACCGGGTTGATCAATCAGGAGCACAATCTAGACAAGTCATCAGGCACGACCGTGCCTTAGCCCGGCACGGTCGCGTCTATGATTTTAAGACACAACAGAGACTAGCCCAAAGGGCATGACAAGGTCTGGACGGATGACACGACCGCGCTTCTAGTCGACACGACCGCGCTAAACGAGGCACGGCCGCGCTAGATGATTAGCGCGACCGTGTCTAAACTAAATCAGACACGAATCGAGAATTTCTTGTATTTTAAACACTGGAATTGTTAGGGCTTTTGATTAATAGGTTATTAAGAGTCTTTTCATATAACTTAATTGTATGGAAATCGAGTTTAAGTATGGGTTCGATTAAATCATTTTTATTGGAAACATGGTTTCTGATTCTGGTCGATTTCTATTGTGGAAGCCCAAATTGGATGAGGGCTTTTGATAATGATACTGAAATGAATGAGAAGACGATTATATTTACCCTGAAACGAAACGAATTTATAGAGAACGGTTGGAAGGAAGCTCCGGCGACGACGGCTCGAGTTCCGACGATCTTTACTGCAACTCCGGTCAATCCAGACAGTCCGGAAGCTTCAGAGATGGTTTGATATCTCGATTCTGCTACTGAGTTGGGAGAATTTGGGTCGAAAAGCTTTGAGAGAGTTTCTTTCTTGAAATTTGCTTGAGAGAGTTTTCTTGCAAATGAATACTGAGGCGTTTGGGATTTGAAAAGTGGTAATACAATTGTTAAGGGGAAAAGAAACGTATAACGGTTTCGGATTCGAACGATCGGGTGATTATTCTGCATTTACGTTTTTCTGTTACGCAGGCGCGACCGTGCCAAGGAGAGGCGCGACCGTGCCTAGGCACCGGGCGCGATCGTTCCAGAGCAGGTCGCGCGACCGTGCCAAAGCACTTGGCGCGACCATGCTAGAACGAAGCACGACCGTGCTAACTAGGGTTTCTTGATGTTTTTCAATTTTAGTCCTTGACTTTTCAGGTTTGATAAGTTTGTACCAAATAGTTTCTTGTATAGCGTTTAAATGTAAATAATCGAGTAAAACTTGCGAATTTGTATAGGATCATTGCATTAAATTTTACGACGAGAAAATAATGAGGCATCGCACGAGTATAGAACTTGAAATTGCATTACATTGAACTGAAATAGGCATACTAAAATCCAAAATGTTACAGTCTCCCCATGTTGAGAGAATTTCGTCCCGAAATTTAGCTAGAGGAAACAACATTATTAGTAAAAAGATGAGGGTACTTGAGCTTCATTTGGTCTTCTCGTTCCCAAGTGAACTCAGGACCACGCTTAGATTCCCAACGAACTTTAACGATAGGAATGCGACTTCGCTTGAGTTGCTTGACTTCACGATCCATAATTTCCACCGGTTTCTCAACGAAGTGCATCTTTTCATCAATGCGCACGTCGTCAAGCGGTATATGGAGATTTTCGTCAACGAGACACTTCTTTAGATTAGATATATGAAATGTAGGATGCACATTGCCAAGAGATGGAGGTAACTCGAGCTTGTAAGCCACTTTCCCAATCCTTTCAAGGATTTTGAATGGACCAACATAACGAGGTGATAACTTTCCTTTCTTTCCAAAACGGATCACACCCTTCCATGGAGATACCTTAAGAAGAACGAGATCACCGACTTGAAATTCCAAGGGTTTTCGACGCTTGTCGGCATAACTCTTTTGTCGACTCCTCGCTACTCGAATATTGTCACGGATTAGAATAATCTTGTCGGAAGTTTCTTGAATTAACTCAGGACCGGTGATTTGTGCTTCACCAATCTCGTTCCAACAGATCGGAGAACGACACTTGCGACCATAGAGAGCTTCGAATTGAGCCATGTTGATACTTGTGTGGTAGCTATTGTTATAAGAAAACTCAATAAGGGATAAATGTGAATCCCAATTGCCACCAAAATCGATTACACAAGCTCTAAGCATGTCTTCAAGAGTTTGGATTGTTCGTTCGGTTTGACCATCAGTTTGGGGATGGTAAGCCGTGCTCAAATCCAAACGAGTACCAAGAGCAGATTGGAGAGATTGCCAAAATCGAGAAGTGAACCGAGCGTCTCTATCGGATATTATGTTCAAGGGAACGCCATGACGGCTCACAATTTCATCAACGTAAATTCGGGCTAATTTCTCCACTTTGAAGTCTTCACGAATAGGCAAGAAATGGGCAGATTTGGTGAGTCGATCAATGATCACCCAAATACTATCATAACCACTCAAGGTGCGAGGGAGCTTGGTAATGAAATCCATAGCTAAATTCTCCCATTTCCACACGGGAATTTCTGGTTGTTCGAGTAAACCAGAAGGACGCTGATGTTCGGCTTTGACTTTGGAGCAAGTTAAGCATTTGGCAACATAAAGAGCAATGTCCTTCTTCATACCGGGCCACCAATAAAGCTGACGAAGATCTTGGTACATTTTATCCGCACCAGGATGAATAGAATAACGAGTCTTATGAGCCTCATTCATGAGAATTGTACGGAGATCATCGCGATCGGGAACCCAAATACGGTTCAAGTAATATAGTAAGCCATTGGTTTTAGATTCAAGAAGAAGTTCAACACCACACGACATTTCTTCATACATGTTACCCTCGGTAACCGAGACGTGTTGAGCTTCCATGATACGGGTTTGAATATCGGATTGAATACGGGCGCAATGAAGCATAACATGGTCTTTTCGACTCAAAGCATCGGCTACAACATTCGCTTTGCCGGGATGGTAGCGAATCTCGCAGTCGTAGTCGTTAAGGAGTTCGACCCAACGTCGTTGCCTCATATTGAGTTCTTTTTGGTTGAAGATATGTTGAAGACTTTTGTGGTCGGTGAATACCACACATTTCGTGCCGTATAGGTAATGTCTCCAAATCTTTAACGCGAATACGACCGCACCTAACTCGAGATTGTGCGTCGTATAATTCTTTTCATGAATTTTGAGTTGTCTTGATGCATAAGCGATCACTTTTCCTCGTTGCATGAGGACACAACCAAGACCTTGGTTAGAAGCATCACAATAGACAACTAAATCATCATTTCCATCGGGGAGAGTCAAAATGGGAGCATTGCACAACTTATGCTTAAGAGTTTGGAAAGCTTCTTCTTGTTTCGGTCCCCATTCATAAGCTTTACCCTTATGGGTCAAGGCGGTAAGAGGGACAGCAATCTTTGAGAAGTTTGAGATGAAACGACGATAATAACCCGCAAGACCAAGAAATGAACGAACTTCGGTAGGAGTCTTCGGGGCATTCCAATTTTTAACCGTTTCGATCTTAGCAGGATCAACATGAATACCCTTGTCGTTGACGATGTGACCAAGAAATTGAACTTCTTTTAACCAAAATTCACATTTGGAGAACTTGGCGTATAGTTGTTCTTTCTTTAAAAGGTCCAAAACCAATCTAAGGTGTTCTTCATGGTCGGCTTTAGTCTTGGAATAGATTAAGATATCGTCAATGAAAACGATCACGAATTTATCAAGGTACGGTTTGCACACACGATTCATGAGGTCCATGAAAACTGCGGGTGCATTGATTAATCCAAAAGGCATAACCATGAACTCATAATGACCATACCTTGTTCGGAAAGCAGTCTTAGGAATGTCATCTTCTTGAACACGGAGCTGATGATAACCAGATCGAAGATCAATCTTCGAGAAACACGTAGAACCTTGAAGTTGATCAAAGAGATCATCGATTCTAGGCAAAGGATAGCGATTCTTGATAGTAAGCTTATTGAGTTCGCGATAGTCAATACACATGCGAAATGATCCATCCTTCTTCTTTACAAATAAGACGGGTGCACCCCACGGTGAATGACTCGGGCGAATGAACCCTTTATCGGAGAGTTCTTGAAGTTGACTTGCGAGCTCTTGCATTTCGGAAGGTGCAAGACGATAAGGAGCTCTAGCAACAGGGTTAGCTCCGGGCATGAGATCAATACGGAACTCGACTTGACGAACGGGAGGAAGACCGGATAAATCTTTAGGAAACACTTCGGGAAAATCTCGAATAATGGGAATGTCTTGGATACTCTTCTCCTTGACATCCTTTTGAACAATATGAGCTAAGACGGCGATGTACTTCTTTCGTAAGTACTTTTGAGCAGTAGTACAAGACATCAATTTAAGACCCTTGCAAGGCTTTTCACCAAAAACCCTTAAGGTTTCTCCCGAAGGTAGCGGAATTCGGATGCACTTTTCAAAGCAAATAACTTCGGCATGATGATTTGATAGCCAATCCATACCTATGATAATGTCAAAGCTTCCTAGTGGCATTGGAATAAGGTTGATTGGGAATGCATGATCATTAAGTTCTAAAGAGCAATCATAGATAATAGACTCAATTGTAAGGGAGTCACCATTTGCTATTTCAACGGTGAAGGTTTTCTCTAATTGGGATCGTGTCTTTGCAAGTAAAGGCTCAAAATTAAGTGACACAAAACTTTTATCGGCACCGGTATCGAACAAAATGGAGGCATATTGACTATTAACAAGGAACGTACCATTAACCACGTCGTTGTTGGCTTGAGCTTCGTTGGCGTTAATGTTGAAAGCACGCCCACGAGCTCCACCTTGTCTAGTATTTGCGAGCCTTGGACATAGATTACGAAAATGATTCGGGTCACCACACTCATAACAAGCACGCCCATTAGCAATGGCGGGAGCACCTTGATTAGCCACTTGAGGTACGGTTTGGTTTGGAGGGTTGACTTGGCCCGTAAGGGCTTTGGTCCTACAAACATTAACCGTATGACCATATCTCCCACAATAAGTACAAAGGCGACATGGGATGTTTTGGGGATGATGATAGTTGCAGGTGGCACAAAGTGGGTAAATTCCACCATATGGCTTTTTGACTGGTGCTTGAACCATAGGTGCAGCTTGGTTCACGGGAACAGCAGGAGTAACCACAGCAAAATTTCTAACCTTCCTCTTTCTAGTGTTGCGAGAGGGCTCGGTTGTAGCTTCTTTGGTGTGGTTAGGAGGGGTTACGGTTTCAGCAACTTTCTTAGAACCCTTTTTGGTAAGAGTTCCAGCTTTAACATGATTATCGGTTAGGGTAGCAGACAGGCGGATGGCATCTTCCAAAGTAGCAGGATTTCTACCTAAGACAGTATCTTGAATTTGTCTTGGTAGCCCACCAATGTACTTTTCGATGCAACGAGATAATGGAGTGACCATGTGGGGCACAAGAAGACTCAATTCATGGAACCGAGTTGTGTAAGCCAAGTGTTCCCCACTATCTTGGGCAAGATCCCAAAATTCGGCCTCTAACTTCTTCACTTCATTGCGAGGACAGAACTCCTCGGTCATAAGCCTTTTGACCTCATCCCAAGGTAAGGCCATAGCTACATCAACACCCCTATTCCTTTTCTCCCCATTCCACCATGTAAGTGCCCGCTTTTGAAGGACACTAGTAGCATGACGAACACAGAGGTTGTCGGGACAGTCACTATTGAGAAAGGTATTCTCAATACTTTCGAACCATTGGAGGAGTCCGGTAGCTCCTTCGGTTCCATAAAACTTTAGGGGATTGCACGAATTGAAGTGCTTGAAGGTGCATTGGGATGGATTACCACCATTTCCACCATTACCACCATTATTACCACTATTGCTTCCATTGCCATTAGTGGCACCATTGGCTTGGGTGAGTTGTGTCACCAATTGAGTAAGGATAGTAGCAATGTCGGAGTTGGCGTTAGCGGCGGGAGCACGACGAGGAGGCATTCTACAGATTTGAAACACAAGACAAGAGAGATTGTAAGAACTTATGAGAATTGCTAGGATTTAATAGAATGAGATAACAAAATAAAAGATAGATAATCATAGTTTGGATTGTACTCAAAAGTGACAAAAATTCACTTGAATACTAAGGCATATTAAGGTTAATTTAAACTCATATAATTTTCAAGGAGACATGCTTTAGCCTATAGGTAAACACTCATCTCGGGAGTTCCCAGGAAAGCATACGGGTCCCTCGGTTGATTGGGATTTATGCGAAATGCTTTCCTAGACAGAAAACCCAAAATACAGGTGTCACCCTTCCAGATTGCACGTGTCCTCAAATAATTTAACAAGTTTAAAAACCTCAACGAAGAAATAATAATTTTATTTAAAGATTTTTGCTTCAAGAATTTTCCACATGCTTAGAAAGGATAAAGATAGAAAAAGAAGATAAGAATAATAAGAGGTTTAGGCCATAGGAAAGGATGTTATTTATTTAATTATTATTTAAGAATATCCTAATAAGTCATGCATTTCTAACAAAGAAGGTAGCAAATATAATAATAATTAATCATGGTAAGCATGTAGCACATAGCACAAAATCATGAAGCATAACATAAGTGGGTGTCCTAAGGTTATAGTCTAGGTCAAGATGTCTAATAACCTAAATCCCTATAACCAAGGCTCTGATACCAATCTGTCACACCCCGACCGATGGCGGAATCATCGGGGCGGGACATGTAAGACTGTTCATAGCACATGGTTGACTAAATTGAAATATATTAAAGTCAAATTGCATTTCAAATAATCCAAGTACAAAACCAAATTCAATCAAGATACATAAAATAATTCATAAAGTTCTTGATTTATTTTGCTAAGTCCAAATCCTATGTTGAACACGTCTTGAATCAATCTCACATATTGGGGCCTGAAACATGAATAAAATAAAGTCAACTAAAAAGTTGGTGAGTATAACACAGTTGTATATAGATAGCATATAGTTGAAAACAAATCCTTTACATGACATGATAAATAAGGCATTCATGGGGAGTAACTATTGTGTAACCAAATGTACAATCAAACCTTGTAACTAGCATGCAAAACAAAGTGTATTGTCGGTTTCAATCACCGCGTACCATGGGTGGGTTTGTCAGACTCAATAGATCCATCATTGAAAACCGTCGGCTTGTATAGTTAATGATTGCACATAAGAGCATACAAAGGTTAAACACACCTAGCACTCGGGCACAAAGCTCAAATTTTTGCACACATGTATGTAAATAGGATCTTTGCACTTGTGTTGTTTGTGTAAATGTAATTGTGTAATGTGTAATGAGTATAGAGTTCATGTTCCACCCCAAAAGTGTAAAAGAGTAAAAAGGGGTTGTGAATACTCACTTGGTATGGAAGTGAAGCTAACAAGGAATATAGATAGCAAAAGATCCTTGAAAAGCACACTTTAACCTAAATAGTAATATGCATTGAATCACATAGATGTATAAAGTTTAAGAATGAAAGTTGGATTTGTATGTAAAACCATTGGTTTGTATTTAAAAAGGATTGAATAAAATATATAAAGTTTGAGGTAAAATATGTTTGAAACAATTTAATTAGGTTTGAATTAAATAAATAAGTGTATAACTATAGTTTATGAAATAATGTCAATATTAATTGTAATTAAGTATAAATAAATAAAACGATTTTGATTTAAAATGTAAAGTAAATAAGTCATCATTATTTATAAATCTTGTAACTTAATTATTTAAAATATCATTTAAGTGTAAGATGATAAATATAAATTTAATTTTTATAAACTTTTCAATAAATTACATTTATGCCAAGATTAAACTTTTAATCTATTTTTAAATACAGAAAACATATTTTTTATAAAATCTGAAACATTTACTGATTAAAATATAAAAATTATAATTCTGTTAAAAATTCTGAGTCTAGCACGATCGTGCCTCGGAAGGGCACGATCGTGCTCAAACCACGGGCGTGACCGCGCTAGTCGGGGCGCGACCAGGTTGATCAATCAGGAGCACAATCTAGACAAGTCATCAGGCACGATCGTGCCTTAGCCCGGCACGGTCGCGTCTATGATTTTAAGACACAACATAGACTAGCCCAAAGGGCATGACAAGGTCTGGACGGATGACACGACCGCGCTTCTAGTCGACACGACCGCGCTAAACGAGGCACGGCCGCGCTAGATGATTAGCGCGACCGTGTCTAAACTAAATCAGACACGAATCGAGAATTTCTTGTATTTTAAACACTGGAATTGTTAGGGCTTTTGATTAATAGGTTATTAAGAGTCTTTTCATATAACTTAATTGTATGGAAATCGAGTTTAAGTATGGGTTCGATTAAATCATTTTTATTGGAAACATGGTTTCTGATTCTGGTCGATTTCTATTGTGGAAGCCCAAATTGGATGAGGGCTTTTGATAATGATACTGAAATGAATGAGAAGACGATTATATTTACCCTGAAACGAAACAAATTTATAGAGAACGGTTGGAAGGAAGCTCCGGCGACGACGGCTCGAGTTCCGACGATCTTTACTGCAACTCCGGTCAATCCAGACAGTCCGGAAGCTTCAGAGATGGTTTGATATCGCGATTCTGCTACTGAGTTGGGAGAATTTGGGTCGAAAAGCTTTGAGAGAGTTTCTTTCTTGAAATTTGCTTGAGAGAGTTTTCTTGCAAATGAATACTGAGGCGTTTGGGATTTGAAAAGTGGTAATACAATTGTTAAGGGGAAAAGAAACGTATAACGGTTTCGGATTCGAACGATCGGGTGATTAATCTGCATTTACGTTTTTCTGTTACGCAGGCGCGACCGTGCCTAGGCACCGGGCGCGATCGTTCCAGAGCAGGTCGCGCGACCGTGCCAAAGCACTTGGCGCGACCGTGCTAGAACGAAGCACGACCGTGCTAACTAGGGTTTCTTGATGTTTTTCAATTTTAGTTCTTGACTTTTCAGGTTTGATAAGTTTGTACCAAATAGTTTCTTGTATAGCGTTTAAATGTAAATAATCGAGTAAAACTTGCGAATTTGAATAGGATCATTGCATTAAATTTTACGACGAGAAAATAATGAGGCATCGCACGAGTATAGAACTTGAAATTGCATTACTTTGAACTGAAATAGGCATACTAAAATCCGAAATGTTACACCTAAGTCGCCAGTAGTGAAAGCTCCTATCAGACCAAAGCAAAATGTGGTGAAACCACCAGTGCAACCGATAGCTAAGCCAAAGATCAAATCTGAGGCCAAGCCATCTGTTGTAAGAAAGGTAAAGCAACCTGCTGTACCCCGTGTGTCTACATCTGGTAGTACACGCACTGCTGAGAAACCTGTGGCTAGACTCTCTAAGCCACAGAGAAGAAGAAGGAATAAGAGGTTGAGAAAGCTGGAACTGCTGACTAAAGCTCAATCAGGTGAAGCTTCCACAAGTTCACCGGCTGTGATTGAACCAAAGTCTCCTGTTCTGGTTAAGATTCAAAAGAGATCCTGGAACAAGAAAGTTAAAGATTCTCAATCTCCTGTTCCCAATTCCTCCAAAGATTCACCAATTTTGGACAGTCATCATGACTGTGAGTTGAAAGAAGTAGTTTATTTTGAGAAGGATGGACGACCCAAGACCACAATGGCTTGGGTCTCCAAATCTAACTAATTCTTTTGTTACTTGTGCAGGGACGTCCGAAGTGTACTATCTCTAACCGCTGGTATGTAGATAGTGGATGCTCCCGGCACATGACAGGAAACATGGCCTTGCTTCAAGACGTTAAACCATTTAGAGGCGGCTATGTGGCCTTTGCCGGAGAAAAAGGCGGCAGTATCACGTGTCAAGGCGTGGTTTCGAACGGTTGTGTTAGCTTTGACAATGTCAACTTCTGCGAGCAGCTGAAGCATAACCTATTGAGTGTCTCACAAATGTGTGACAAGGAGTACTCAGTGATGTTTGACAAGTCAGAATGTCTGATTCTCAAACCCGGTTTCAAAGTTCCTGATGACTGGATTCTGATGAAAGCACCAAGAACAAACGACACTTATCAGATTGATATGAGCGTGGCAAAAACCACCTCATCAGTTGCTACTTGTTTGCTTACAAAAGCAACAGAGCTTGACTCCATCTTGTGGCATAGGAAACTCGGACATATTTCTTATCGTAAAATGAATCATCTTGTCTGAAACGGTTTGGTAACCGGGGTTCCTAAGCTGAGATTTACCGTTACAGATGACTGTATGCCTTGTAAAAAGGGCAAACAGCAACGGAAGTCTCACAAGCCCAAGCTCCAAAACTCTATTGATACCCCTTTGGAGCTATTACACATGGATCTGTTTGGCCCCATAAGTATCAGGAGTATTGGAGGTAAGTCGTTCTGTCTAGTTGTAACTGATGATTTCTCACGTTTTTCTTGCGTGCATTTTTTAGGTACAAAAGATGAGACTGCTGATATTCTTCAATACTTGATCCTGAGCTTGGAATCTCTTTGCAAGCTGAAAGTTAGAAGAATAAGGAGTGACAACGGAACTGAGTTCAAGAATAATTTGATGGAACTTTTCTGTCTCAAGAAAGGGATCCGTCGCGAATTCAGCGCGCCGTACACGCATCAGCAGAATGGAGTTGCTGAACGGAAGAATAGAACACTGATTGAGACTGCAAGGACTATGCTGTCGGATGCAAAGCTTCCTGTCACTTTCTGGGCAGAAGCAGTAAATACAGCTTGTCACGTCTTAAACAGAGTTTTGGTGGTGAAAAGACACAACAAGACTTGTTATGAGTTGATCAACAATCGACTTCCCAATCTTGATTACCTAGTTCCTTTTGGTAGTCCTTGTTCCTTGTTGCTACAGTATAAAGACCGTCAATCTAAATTTCATGCGAAAGCGGTGGAAGGCATCTTCTTAGGATATGTTGCCAATTCGCCCTGCAAGAGAGTGTACAACATAGGAACTCGTACTGTCGAGGAATGGTTCGAAGTGGATTGTAGTAAACACAGCATTCCACCAGAACCAAAAGGTCCAGCTTGGGGTTTTGATTATGATGCGCTATTCAAGTCTTTCAATCTTCCTGAGCTATCTGCAGAAGACGCTGAAAATGTTTATAATCTATTGAATGGCGGCAGTTTTTCTACTCGTGCTACTGTACCAATTATAACTCCTGATTCCAATGCTGCATCTGCATCTGGAACTCATGACAGTGATAACAGTGAAAGTGTTCATGTTGTTGGAGATGACGCTCAAGCCAATCCTAACACAAATGTAGGAAATGAAGCTCCAGCTGATCCAATTAACATTGAATCTTCTTCTGCTGAAACACAGGAAATGGGGGAGTTGAGCACAAATCTAGATCCAGAAATTCAAGAACCAATTGTACCGGAGACGAGAGTGCATAGGAATCATCCAATCGACAACATTATTGGTGATCCTTATGCCGGTGTTCAGACTCGTCATAGAACCATCACTGAGAACACCAGTCTTTACACAGAGATATTTGACACTGGTGTCATGGAAACATGTCTGCATGCTGCATTCATGTCCCAGATAGAGCCGAAGAATGTGAAGGAGGCTCTCACTGACAACTGCTGGATTGAGGCGATGCAAGATGAATTGTCCCAATTCCAAAAGTTGCATGTATGGGATTTGGTTGACTTGCCAAAAGGCTTTCAGCCAATTGGAACCAGATGGGTGTTCAAATGCAAGACGGATGATCGTCATGTAGTTGTGAAGAACAAGGCAAGATTGGTTGTTCAGGGTTTTTATCAACAAGAGGGCTTGGATTACACAGAAGTATATGCCCAGTTGCTAGAATTGAGGCCATTCGACTGTTCTTCGCTTATGCCACATATGTCGGCTTCAAGGTCTACCAACTTGATGTGAAGAGTGCTTTCCTTTATGGTAAAGTTCATGAAGAAGTCTATGTCACTCAACCTTCCAGTTTTGAAGATCCGCATAATATCAATAAAGTGTACAAGCTCGACAAAGCACTTTATGGTCTTCATCAAGCACCGAGGGCATGGTATGAGACACTATCAAAGCATTTACTGTCTAATGGTTTCGACCGTGGGCAGATTGACTCGACTCTCTTCATAAGGAAAGCAGGAGGTGACATTCTTCTTGTGCAAGTATATGTCGACGACATCATTTTTGGGTCGACCAATGAAGGGATGTGTAGGGATTTCGAAAAGGTGATGAAGTCCAAGTTTGAAATGAGCAATATGGGTGAACTGTCGTTCTTCCTGGGTCTGCAAGTCAGTCAAAGAGAGGATGGCATTTATCTACATCAAACTAAGTACGTGCAGGACATCTTATCAAAATACAAGATGAGTGATAGCACTACTTATGGCACACCAATCCCAGTCAATCATGGTTTGCATCCTGACAAAGATGGGAAGGATGTAGACAGCAGGTTGTACCGTGGGATGATCGGATCACTTATGTATCTCACAGCTTCAAGACCCGATATTATGTTTGCTGTATGCTTGTGCTCAAGGTTTCAGTCTCAACCGAAGAAGTCACATATGATAGCTGTGAAGAGGATTTTCAGATACCTGAAAGGGAAACCCCGATTGGGTCTTTGGTACTCCAAGCAGCAGTCATTCGACTTCAAAGCCAACACTGATTCAGATTATGGCGGTTGTAACCTTGATATAAAGTCAACTTCTGGCGGATGTCAATTCTTGGGAGACAGACTGGTCTCCTGGCAGTGCAAGAAGCAGAATACATTGCTGCAGCTAGCGGTTTCTGTCTCAACTTGTGAAGCAGAATACATTGCTGCAGCTAGCGATTGTTCTCAGATATTGTGGATTCAGCAGCAATTGCGAGACTACGGCTTGAACTTCACTGGAACTCCTTTATTCATTGACAACAATGCCACCATGTCCATCACAAATAACCCGGTGAAACATTCCAAAACTAAGCATATTGAAATTCGCCATCATTTCATCCGTGCTTGTGCTGAAAAGCATTTAATTGAACTTGTAAAGGTTCACACGGATGACAATCTTGCTGACCTTTTCACAAAGGCATTTGATCGGTCCCGTTTTGAGCATCTTGTCAACTTGATAGGAATGTTCAATCCCGAGTGAAAAATTAATTTTCTTAAATCAATTCAATTCATGGAAGTTAAATTTTATTTCTTTTAAATTTTTCTGTATAGTTCTGTTAGTTTAAAATACTTTACAAAAATAAAAAAAAAAATAGAAAATGGAGAAAATTTCAAAAGTTCACTTGAGAAACGAGGAAATGATAGTACATCTGAAATGATCTAACCATCATAGACTGCTCATATGGGAAATGATTGCGTCATGTTTACTTAATTGTTTAAATTATTATGTTTTTAATCTGTTTACTTACAAGTAATTTGAATTGTCAGTAGGCTGTATGCGTCTTTGAATCACTAGTAGTGTGGAAACTAAATCTAAATTACAACTGTGATTTCAACCCATGTTTGCAAGTGTGTGTGTGTAAAAGAATAGAAAAGATCATTATCAGATAAAGGATGTTAGATTTTGGCAATAATTTTCTTTTGAGATCAGTTTCAGGTTATGTTGTTAGCACAATTAATGCGGTTCATCTCACTGCCCATACTCACAAGTATGCAAGGAGAGATTGAATCAAGACATGTCTCTACATCAACCGTTGAGCATGTATTCACCCTTGAATCATTCCTGGTTCATTGAAATCAAATCCAGATAAAAGTTGGATCCCGTTACCTTATAATCAAACACCATGTTCATTATCCCGAATCATCATACCGATATTCAAAGAAGAAAATCACATGAAACCAAGACAATTGAATCACTCGATTCTGAATCTTATGATTCTTGATAATCCTTATGGATTCTGCTTGATTTTTCTGTGCTAATTGATGTAACTTCATTCTGAAAATTAAGAATATCATTGGAAAAATCTTAGATGCCTTGAGATAGTGCAAAATATCATAGCATTTAAGTGGGGTACACGTTGTATATTTTATAATTAATAACTTAATACACAAGAACATGATACAAAGATGCGTATAGTTTCAAATCTTATAATATTGTCAACTTGAATTACTTGTTTATGTGCTTATTACGTAAGAATAAAGAGTAATACATGACATGATCCCATATTCTTTGATGTTTATATTGTATCGTTTTTGCTAAAAATTAGCCTGATATGATCCTCTGCTCGTGTCTTTGATCAAAAATAGCTTGTGTGAATACTTGTATATTTCTATCTAGAAAAGAACATTTATGCATTATTTAAATTTAATTCAGAAAAAGCCAAAAATATTTTATGTTTAACCTTCATGAATTGTATTTGAATCCTCCCGATTGAATATTTTTATCTTGTTCGTTATTTGACTTGAAAATCTTCATAATTCTGAGTTGAAAATTGCGCACTTAAAGTTTCTGCGCACTTGTCAAGTACGCACGAAGTAAGACTTGCGCACTTAGCAAGTACGCAAGAGTTAATTCCTGCGTACTTGTTAAGTACGCAAGAGTTAATTCGTGCGCACTTAGCAAGTACGCACGAACAATATCAGTGGGGTATAAAGCAGACACTTAGAAAATTTTCAGGTTTACTCATTCAAACCAAATTTTTCCCCCCCTGCGATTTTTCTCTCAAAATCGAGTGTGTTCAAACCCGTTTTTCATCCCGTCCTCATTATCATCTTCGTATTTCATCTCTTTGGTGAGAATCTAGGCCGATTCCATCCATAGATTCGTGATTTTTGGACCGATTTTTGACTTAGAATTTTTAGGTTAAATCCGTCAAATTTTTGGGGTCAAATGGGTTGTTTGGGTAACTAATGTCACTAACAAGTTATTAGATTGCCTAATCGATCATACATTTTCCCTTTGGTCATCGATTGATCCGACGGGTTGAAGTCGAACCGTCAGTGGGTCGTTCGACGACCTAGGTCAAAATTTGATCGTGATTTAGTGGTTAATGGTGTTGATAATGGTACCATAGGTTTGAATCCCTGATTCCGACCTAGTGGCTACCTAATCAACCCGCATTTTGAACGAATTTAAATCTTTGAAATTTTTGCTAAGGGTTGTTCTTGCGCACTTAGCAAGTACGCAAGAAGTAATTCCTGCGTACTTGTTAAGTACGCAAGTGTAAAATCCTGCGCACTTGCTAAGTGCGCAGGACCAACACTTAGAAAATTTTTCTAAGTCTGAAAATTTTTTCAAAGTGTAACTACTATTCTATGTCATGTGTGTCTATTTCCATTGTTATAAATTGTTCTGATTATGTTTTCTGTGTGTGTTTGCAGATAATGGCTCGTGCATTCACTGACGAATTCAATCTGTTGGCGCACACTGAACCAGAATGGAAAGGGGCAGCCTAACAATATAGAGAGATTGTGGACTTTCTGAACAGATCTAAAATAAGTTATGCAATCTCGGCTAATTCAACAGTCTCAAGACCATACTTAGAACAATTCTGGGAGGCTGCAGAGCACGATTGCACAGTATCCCCTAATGTCATAAGGGCTACTGTTGATGGTCGGGCTATTGCAATCTCTGAAGATACAATCAGACGAGTACTGCAGTTCAGAGACCTTGCCACCGACCCGACATCCTATCCAGATTACTACGTGGATGGGTGTTGGAGGCAGAGAATGGGATATGTCGGGGAAAGGGACTATGCTTCTTACAAGAAAATGTGGGTATTAGATCAATGGCGTTATTTTTCCCACATCATGATCATGTGCATCTCATCCAGGAAAGAAGGGAAAGATGCGATGGGTCATGACCTTGCAGCAGCCATGGTGGGCTTGTCTCTCAATCGGGGCTACAACTTCTCACGCTTTATTTTCAAAGCAATTAATGACCAGATAAATACAGCTGAGAGATTTAGGTTCCTTTTATACTCGAGGTTTGTGCAACTGTTGATCGATGATGCGTTGCCAAACCTGCGTGCTATCGGGGAGAGACTGCAAGTGAAAAGGGTGGCCAAGAGAGTCTTTGCACAGTTTCTAAAGCCAGGCAGTGTAGAACCTACCCCTGAGCATACTGAACTCTTCGGCCACCTGATTAATGAAGCATACGTCGCTCCAGAGGACTGGAACTGGTATAGTCCCAACTCGGGACCAAAGATGAGTGATCACTCTGATGAAGAACAAGATGAAGAGAATGAGGATGATGAAGGTAATGATGAAGGTGGTGTTGGTGGTGCGGAGGAATCCGATTCGGAGGCAACAGAATCAGATTCTTCTGATTCCGATGATGCACCATCACAGGCACATCCGAGGAGACTGGCACAGGTAACCCTGCCTGAGTCGTCTTCAAAAAGAAAACGACAAAGCTCGAGCAGCGAATATGAGCCGGCTTCCGACTCTGACACTGCTCTACAAAGACGAAGGCGAGAGAAAGCCAACAAGAAAAGGGGCGATAGGCAAGAGGTTGCCATCCCTAGGGTTGAAGAGATTCCAACTGTGCAACCAGTACAAGTTGAAGCTGCCATTCCAGAATCTACCCAACCAGAATAGCAACTGTATAGCAGGAGGAGAAGGCCAATAGTTCAAACAGATGTGGCAGTCACGGCGGTCACAGAGGAGATTCCTGTGACGGTGACCCTCCCTACTCCAACCGTCCAGGTGACGGTGACTGCTCCACTTCTCACGAAGTCAGTCACCATCACCCCAACCATAACTCCCATCATTACATCCCCCATCCCAACACCCACCAAAGAGCCATCAGGTCAACCCTTCAACTACGGTGATTTCTCACAGGGGTTCGACTTTGACACAATCTTCTCTTCCCCCATCCACAACGCCGAAGCCTCATCATCTAGGCATCCGGATCCGAATGAAGCTAGGATCGATGTGCTAGAAACCCAAGTTGCTGGCTTGTTGAAGACTATTCAAACGTCAAAGGAGGAGTCTGATGCTCAACAAGCACAGATAAACTCTCTGGCAGATGAAGTTAGGATTCTGCGTAGCCAGAGAACGGGGACTGATGAACGGCTGAAGAATGTGATGGCGCAGAATGAACTATTAATGAAGACGAATGAAATGATTCTGGCCCACAGAACTTCAATTGAGCTAAGGCTGGATGCTCAAAGGCAGGAGCACGCTACTATGGTCAAATTGATTGCAGAACTGACCGAGAAGCTAGGTGCTCAGGGGGAGAAGGAAAAAGAAAAATCCACCGGTGCAGAGGGTTGTCATCCAGTCGATTTGACTAAGGATGATGACAAAGACAAGGATCCTGAAGTCGGTCCTAGTGGAGGTGAGCACCAAGCTTCGACAATTGTGCCCATCTCTACTACGTCAATGGCTGAGGGGGAGTCTACTACGCAAGAGGGTGGTGATACCTCAGGAGCTGGTGGTGGCGGTGATAAAGGGAAGTCAGTGGCTGATGAGATTCTATGTCTCGAGCCTGACTATTCTAAAGAAGCACAGATCGATGCTCTCCTTAATCTGGAAGAAGGAGAGATCGACTCTGGTGATGATTGGAACGATGACGACGATGATGTGGTGATAGAGATTCCCAAGGGCGACGGGGAACTAGAGTATGAGTTAGAGGATGGTGAGATCTTTGAAATACCATCGCTCGAATCTCTGCTCGAAACAGACACAGGCTCAGTTGATACAGCAAGAAATGTTGAAGCTACAACTGATCCCCCCCCGGTCGACCCTATACCTGTGGACCCCGAGGCACAAAAAGAGAAAGACATGCCTTCTGCATCTACAAAGGGTCCAGCTCCAGTGTGGCAAAAGACGTCTATCACAGACAAGCACGGAGCGACAGGTATGATCTTAGCTGTCAGGTTTGAGGAGGACAAGCAGTTGTTCGCCATCAAAAGATCTGGAGGGGTTCAATACTTGAAACCAACCAGTGAGGCGTTTAACTCTTTGCCCAGGTATGACCTAGTTAACCTTGCAAACCGCGACCTGCTGAATCATTCAAATCATGCAGTAGCAATGGGTTTGTGGAGTATACTACAGCGTGAAGCAAGATCGGGAAAGTATGAATATCTCAAGCCTCAGGTGCCCAGAAGAGTCAAGGATAAGCATGCAGTGCATCCTGTGACTAAGAAGCCGTTAAAGAGATTGGTATACAAGCCAGTGCGATGTGAAACTAAGATTCCCCTGAGCAAAGTTACCTCAGGATATTCTTGGTGACATGTGGTACTGGTACGTTGATCCAAAAATGGGCGAGGCTGTGATCATGGGTAAAGGTAAGTCAGATAGTAGAAACATAGTGCCAAAGGAAGTGATCAGGGTTTTTGATGAAGTCTGCTTCATCAATTTCTCTGTGAACGATCTTGAGGTACTAGCAGACAAATTCTGCATCCACACTAACGAATGGACAAAGCTTCTCTCGGCCAAATACGACAAGTTAATCAAGTTCTGTCTTGATTACAAAAAGAAGATGGAAGCTAAGGAAGTAGTGCTGTGAAGACCGAAGATTGAAGACTGAAGACGATGAAGATCCCGAGCTGTTGTCAAGGGGGAGTTTGTTGATGCACTTTCCTGTGACAACACTCTGGATAGAGTCTAGGTTTGTATGTCTAATGTCTGTATTTTGTCTTTGTATGTAAGAGTCATTATGTAATAGTTTATCGAGTTGTATTTACTTTTACATAATGTGTTGTTGATTTCTTCCAAGTGTTGTGCACACTTGTATGGGTGCAGGAGAAAGCTCCTGCGTACTTAGCAAGTACGCAGGAAGACCTATGCGTACTTGTTAAGTACGCAGGAGTAATTGGTCCTGCGCACTTACTAAGTGCGCAGGCATCAGGTCAGTATAAATTGGATAGGTTGACAGAGGATATGTACGCAGAACCATTTGTTCAGACGAACTCAGTTTTGCTAAGTACGCAGCTTGTATTCTCTCTGTAACCGTCGAGTGTTTATAATACAAAGAACGATTATTGTGACTCTTGTGTTCAGTTTACTTTGTTCAGTTAGACTCTCCACCTAGTCACGGGTATTCCGCACCCGGTCCGACTAGTAGACCACTTGCATGTGACGATCCACCACACCCGAGGGACCTACACTTCATCATAGTCAATGCCTTCTTCTTGAGTGTAACCTTGAGCTACCAGTCTGGCTTTGTTCTTGACCACAATGCCCCTTTCATCTTTCTTATTTCTGAAGACCCATCTTGTTCCAATGGATGTTTGACCAGGTGGAAGATCAACAAGCTTCTAAACATCTTGTCTTTTGAATTACAGCAATTCTTCCTGCATTGCGTCAATCCAGCTGTTGTGCTTGAGAGCTTCATCAATCTTCTTGGGTTCCACCTGAGATAGAAAGCAAGAGAACAAACAAATGTTGGCTTCATGAGACTTACTTCTTGTCTGGATACCTGTGTGGACTTGGCCAATGATGTTTTCCAGAGGATGCTTTTTGTTTATTCTCTGTGCTGGTATCACATCCAGCCGTATTCCCTCTTCAAGATTACTTTGGTTTAGATCAGGATTGTCTTCAGTTGTGAGGAGAGGAGCTTGGAGGTTCTGATCATTGTGTTCCACATTGTCAGCAGTATTAGCATCAGAGGCCTCTTCAGCATGGGTTGAGGAGGTTTCATTAAAGATTTCTTGGTCAGAGAGATTGCTGCTTGTGGAGTTGGAAGTACCGGCTTCACCTGTACTGGCTTCAATAGCTTCTGCCACTGATGGAGGATCAATGGATGGTCTTTTCATTCTGATGTAGGGACTGGGAAAATCCAGTCTGTAGTCAGTAGAAGAGGTTGAGGCAAAAGATGTTGATTTTGAAGAAGAACACTCCATATTTGAGAATATGAGAGGCTCAAATATCTCGGTGAAGGAGTCTATATCAAAGAGCCAGTTAAGACCTTTGCCTTGTTCACAGACAACGTGTTCCCTGCATTCCACATTAGCAGATTCTTCCATAATCCGAGTCCTAGAATTGAACACTCGGTAGGCCTTTGATTGAGAGGAGTAACCCACAAAGTAACCTTCATCAGACTTTGCACCGAATTTATGAAGAACTCCATGTGTGATGAGGATGGTACATGGACATCCAAAGGGCTTCAGGAAGCCAATGTAGGGGACCCTTTTGAGCCATAGTTCATAGGGTGTTTTCTGGAGAGGCTTAACAATTAGGACTCTATTCTGCACATAACAAGCTGTGCTTACTGCTTCTGCCCAGAAAGTAAGGGGCAGCTTTGAGTCAGCCAGCATAGATCTTGCTGATTCAATCAGAGTCCTATTTCTTCTTTCAGCAACCCCATTTTGTTGAGGGGTTCTTGGAGCACTGTATTGCCTTTCAATGCCCTTGCTCTCACAGAAACTGTTCAAAGTGTGATTTTTGAACTCTGTTCCCTGATCACACCTTATGATCTTTACCTTCAGATTGCTTTGATTTTCTACCCTAAGAATATAGGATTTGAGAATCTCAGCAGTTTCATCTTTTGTTCTTAGGAAGAATACCCATGAGAATCTGGAGAAGTCATCAGTTATCACCAGACAATAGGACTTTTTGCCCAATGACATGACATTCGTAGGACCAAAGAGATCCATATGCAGTAGCTGGAGAGGGGTGTCATTTGTGTTCAATGTCTTGGGCTTGTGGGAACTCTTGTGTTGTTTTCCCTTCAAGCAGGCAATGCAGTGATCGTCTAGCTAGAATTCTTTGTCAGGAAGCCCTCTGACAAGATTGTCCTTCACTAATTTATTGATTGTTTTGATGTTAACATGGCTTAACCTCCTGTGCCAGAGAGCGGATTCATCAACTGATGCCTTTGACAGAAAACATGAAACACTACCAGATGGAGTGGCTTCATTCATGTCAAGCACATATAAGTTGTCCTTTCTACGAGCAGTTAGGAGAATCTTCTCTGGAGGGGGTTTAGATAGGCCAGGAGCTAACACGAAACATTCTTTGTCAGTGAAGAGTATCCAATGCTTTTGATCACATACTTGGGAAACACTCATGAGATTGAAGTCAAGTTCTTTAACATAGTTGACTCTTTCAATACTCGTCCTTTCATTGGACACAGTTCCTTATCCAGTGATAGATCCACCCTTTGAGTCACTCCCAAAAGCAACATATCCTCCATTGAAATGTCTGAAGTTAGAGAGGATGGACCTGTTGCCTGTCATGTGCTTGGAACAGCCGCTATCTACCACCCATGTATTGTGTTTGTTGCCTGGCTGTCCCTGCACATGGAAGATATCTAATTAGTGGGAGGATCATTGTAGCATGCAGTAATGTAGAAGATCGTTGCTAATTTGCCATTGTCAGCATGCTTGCAGTCAATGGAACCAATAGTTATGCTTGGAGATTGTTTGGCCTTCCATTGCTGTGTTGGTGGTTTTCTAGCTTTCTTTACATTGTCGACAGAAGATGTTGTTGCTGACAATTTTGGCTTATCCGCAGCCGATTTTGCTGCTGAAGGCTTTGCTGGAGCAGTACCAGTTTTTGCTGCTGGAAGCTTTATTTTGGATTTTGCTTTGTCAGCAGCAGATACTTTTGCTGCTGATGCCGTTGTTTTTTATTTTGCTTTGTCAGCAGCAGAGACTTTTGCTGCTGAAGGCTTTGCCTTTGGTTTCCTGGACTTTACTTTATCAGCAGCGATTTTGTTTGTTGCTGATGGGTTGAGCACAGATGAACGATTTGCAATCTGGTTAAAAGGGTTGAACTTGCATGTTGCAGCAAAGTGGCTTGATTCCCCACATATGATGCAAGTTTGTTGAGGTTTCTGCATCTTCACTCTTTGAGGGGATAGAGATTCTCTGAACTATGTTGCCTTTGCATCATAGCTTCTCACCTGTTTGTTTCTGTTTGTTTTCTCAAAGGCATGCTGCTTTGAGTTTCTTTGGTGTTCACGGTAGTGATAGCAGGTGCTGGCAGTGTGATTGTATTTGCCACACACAAAGCAGGATAGCGCTATCTTGTCCCTGTGAAAATCCACATAGTTCTTACTTTGAAACAAATCTTTGAAGTTCCAGGGATGAGCTTTGTTATGTTCAAAGGTGGCTTCTTCTAGTGTCCTTGGAACATATGGACCTTTTTCTCCAGGTGTATGAAAAATATCAAACACCTTTGGCTTTGACTGAGACTTGGGGTTGGTGAAACCTGATGTCTCTCCCTTTTCAATGTTTAGCTTTCTTCCATTTTGAGGATAGCTAATCTTGATTTGTTTGAATGGGATGGGAGCTGGAATAGTTGGAGTAATAACATGACATTCAGTTTTGTTCAGAACAGCTTCAGAGATAGGAGCAGATGGGACTGCACTAGTTTCACAGTGGTCTGAGCAGGTTGACTCAGGTTCTGAAGAGGTGGAACATTCTTCCACAAAACATGCATCCATTGAAGGATCAAGGTTTCGGTTTGCCGTGTCAAGATTTGCAGTATTGAAGCTTGGTTCGTGAATGGCAACATAGTCAGCAGGAGGAGGAACTGTCTTGTACTCGTCATTATGATATCCAAGTCCACTTTTTACCCTTTCATGGACTTGAATATCTAACAATCTTCGTAACTTTTTAGATGAAAATTCATATTTTTCAACATGAACTTTCTATTCAGCCAGTTCAGCTCTGGTAGCTTTAAGTTTTACTAATAGATAATCAATCTGAGTTTCAAGATTGGTTTGTTCATGTTTTAATGAAGAAATCTCTTTCTTAAGGCAGTTAATCTTTTCTTTGTAACTGTCTTCGACCTTTTTGAATTCAGATTTCATTTGGTGAAACTCTTCATTTTGATCTATTAGATTTTGGTTATGCTTTCAATAACCTAAAACTTTGTCAATGCAAGCTTGAGAGCAAAGATGTTCAAATACCTGAGGTGGTATCTCTGCGTTGTCTGCCATAAGTGCTTGGTTGGAGGCAGGAACATCTTCATATTGAAAACTCCAGTCAAATTCTGTAGTTCCAACATTTGTACAGGCTGCAGTTTATGCTGGAGGAGTTCCTAGCTGCTGATGCTGCTTGGACTGACCTTGGTAACCTTGTCTTTGATGGCTGGCACCCTGATTGGCTTTGGGTGCCTTGCACTCCCTAGCAAAGTGACCCATTTGGTTACAGTTGTAACATCGGATCTTGCTTTTATCAAGCCCAACTCTGGTGTTTGAGTTGTTGCTTGGAACTGATCTCCCGGTTCTAGATTAAAACCTTTTTGCTCTGAGGGAGAGCATGGCATATGAGTGCTGAATATCCATTTCTTCAAGATCATCTAGATGAAAGCATTCCAGATCCTCCTTTATGAAGTGCATGCTGCTTGAGTTGTCAGAGACAAAAGCAGTAGAGGTTGGCTGTTGAGGAGGTGCCTCAAGAAGAAATGGTGATGAGTTGGATTGTGAAGCAGTTGGTGTTTGAGGATGAGTAACAATGGGAGGATAGTAGTTGCTTGCACTAGGACCAGAATGATCAGAGTGAAGCGCTAAGGTGGTGGTGGAGGAAGTGGTAGCTGTTTGATAACTGGAGCTCCTTTCTTTAGCTTGAATCATTTCTAATTCATAGGTTTTGAGCATGCCGAAGAGCTCAGTCATCTGAAGAGTCTTCAGATTCTCTGTTCTTCTGATGGACACTGTATATAATGTCCAACAACTAGGAAGTGATCTTATGAACTTCTTGAGAATGTCTTCATTCTCCAGCTTTACCTTGGAGCACTGCAGTTCTCCAACCAGGCACGTGTACCTGTTATATAAAACTGTTAGTGACTCACCTTCCTTCCAGACGAAGTTTTCATACTGTTGCTTGAGAATGTCACGTCTGTTCTCCTTGACCTCCTCAGATCCAGCAATCATCTTTTCCAAGGCTCCCCATAACTCCTTTGCAGTTTTGTGAGCCTTGAAGTTGTGAAAAACTTCATTTGGAAGGCACATTTGGATAGCTCCTAATGCCTTGAAGTCCACCTCCATTTTCTTGATGTCTTCTTCAGGATACTTGGAGGGTTCCTTCGGAACTAGTGGTCCTCTGGAGTCAGCAGAGGCCACCATGGGAACATAAGGTCCATCCCTTATGGATTTCCACATTCCGTATTCATGGTAGCAGAAGAAGCTTTCCATACGGTTCTTCCACATATCATAGTCCTCCCCAGACACCAACCTCGGTGGTCGGTTGATACTGCCGATGTCTTCAGATCTATGAGTTTGTGCCATTTCGTTTTGTGTGACTTGATCAAGAATAGAGTTTTGAATAGAATCAGAAAGTGATTAAACAAATGTTAGTTTGTTTAATCTTGAGCCAAAGCTCTGATACCACTTGTAGGATCGTAAGATTACAAGGTGATTCTATTCTAGTTGATATTGGCGGAAACAATAGCAACCAACAAAGTAAACAAGTAAACAGCAAGAATACTGATAAATGCACTGTTGTATTATACTTATGAGATTACAAGATTACAAGTAAAACTTTCTCAAGACACTATCAAAGATCACTATGAAGGCACACTTTTTTTGAAGTGTTTACAAGATATATATAGTAACTTAGAATCAAGACAGACCCTTGATTCTAAGGATCAGATCTAACACAAGCCGTTGATCTTGTTTATTAATCTAAATTACACGCAAAGGCTAATCTAGATAACTTTACTGAAACGTCTTCTTAGGCATCATTGTTTGCATGCTTGGAGAAGCATGTTATTGTCCTTTATTGGTTGCACCAGTGAGGTTCCTTCTGCTTGGAGTGTGGCAGTTGCTTTTGCAGAAAGGTGTCAGAGGCGCTTCGCATGGATAGTCAGCTGCAACGTTTGGTCTTCAGAGAATAAAGCTATCAGCAGCAGAGATGAGAATAATGCTGCTGATAAGCCTATCAGCAGCAACTTGTGTTGAACGCTGCTGATAAGCCTATCAGCAGCAACAAGTGTTGAACGCTGGCAGCAACAAGTGTTGAACGCTGCTGATAAGCCTATCAGCAGCAACATGTGTTGAATGCTGCTGATAAGCCTATCAGCAGCATTTGTACTTAGAATAATTTGGTAGCAATCAGTCTTTAGTTCTACAGATTTGATAGGGTTTAATAGAATGAGATAACAAAAATAAAAATAGATATTCTTAGTTTGGATTGTACTCCAAAGTGACAAAATCACTTGAATACCATGGCACATTAAGGTTAATTAAACTTATATAATTTTCAAGAAGACGTGCTTTAGCCTATAAGTAAACACTCATCTCGGGAATTCCCAGGAAAGCATACGGGTCCCTCGGTTGATTGGGATTTATGCTAAATGCTTTCCTAGACAGAAAACCCAAAATACAGGTGTCACCCTTCCAGATTGCACGTATCCTCAAATAATTTAACAAGTTTAAAAACCTTAACGAAGAAATAAAAATTTTAGAGATTTTTGCTTCAAGAATTTTTTCACATGCTAAGAAGGATAAAGATAGAAAGAAAATAGAAATATTATGAGGTTTTAGAATATAGGAAAGGATATTATTTATTTAATTATTAAGATTATCCTAATAAGTCATGGATTTTAAAACACATAAGTCATCAAAATGAAATAATAAGTAATCATACTAAGCATGTAACATATAACATGTAGCACATAGCACATAATCATGAAGCATAGCATATGTGGTTGTCCTAAAGTTATAGTCTAGGTCAAGGTGTCTAATAACCTAATTCCCTATAACCAAGGCTCTGATACCAATCTGTCACACCCCGACCGATGGCGGAATCATCGGGGCGGGACATGTAGACTGTTCATAACACATGGTTGACTAAATTGAAATATATTAAAGTCAAATTTCCATTACAAATAATCCAAGTACAAACCAAATCAAACAAAGAAACATAAAACAACTCATAGAATTCTTGATTTAAAATGCTAAGTCCAAATCCTATATTGAGCACGTCTTGAATCATTCTCACATATTAGGGCCTGAAACATGAATAAAATAAAGTCAACTAAAAAGTTGGTGAGTATAACACAGTTGTATATAGATAGCATATAGTTGAAAACAAATCCTTTACAAAACATGATAAAATAAGGCATTTATGGGGAGCAGCTATTGTGTAATCAAGTACAACCAAACCTTTGTAACTAGTATGCAAATTGTGTTGTCGGTATCAATCACCTCCACTTGGGTGGGTTTGTCAGACTCAATAGATCTATCATTGAAAACCGTCGGCTTGTATAGTTAACGATTGCACATAAGTTTTCAAAAAGATTAGCACAACTAGCACTCGGGCACAAAGCTCAAATTTTGCACACATGTATGTAAATAGGATTTTGCACTTGTGTTGTTTGTGTAAATGTAAATGTGTAATGTGTATAAATTTCATGTTCCACCCCAAAAGTGTAAAAGAGTAAAAAGGGGTTGTGAATACTAACTTGGTATGGAAGTGTAGCTAACAAAGAGTATAGATAAAATAAGAATCCTTGATACGCACGAGTTAACCTAGATAATAATGTATATTGAATCAAATATGTGCACAAAGTTTAAGTCTAAAAATGAAGGTTGAATTTGTGTATAAAACTATTGATTTGTATTTAAAAGTATTGAATTACATATATAAATTTTGAAGTAAATATTTTTGAAACATTTTGATTAAGGTTGGGAATTGAATAGTAAAATAGAATATTTATAAAATCCTTTATGAAAATAAAGTATGTGTTAAATGTAATTTAATAAATAAATAATCTTTATTTATTTATTTATAAAGTATGTAACTTACAAATAAAATGTTTTAAATGAAAAGTTTAATAACAATTTTAATTTTATAAACTTTTAATTAAATGATTTTCCATTTATACCAAGATTAATTATTTGATCTTTTCAAATACCTTTTTATAAAACTAACTATTTTTATTTAAAAACTTAATCTGTAATTTTTACAGATTAAAATAAAACAACAATAATTATGATCAAAGATTCTGACCTAGACACGACCGTGCCTGGGAAGGACACGACCGCGCTCGAACCACGGGTGCGACCGCGCTAGTCGGGACGCGACCGTGTTTGATCAAACAGAGGCCAACTTGGACAATTCACGAGGCACGACCGTGCCTTAGCTCGGCACGGTCGTGTCTATGATTCTTAGACACAACAGAGATTAGCCCAGAGGGCATGACTAGGTCTGGACAGGAGGACACGACCGCGCTACATGAGGCACGGCCGCGCTAGATGATTAGTGCGACCGTGTCTCTTCCAAATCAGACACGAATTGAACAGATCTTGTATTTATAGCGTTGGAATTGATAGGGCTTTTGATTACTGAGTTGTTACGAGTCTATTCATATAAATTAATTGTATGGAAATCGTGTTTAAGAGTGGAATAGATTAAATCCTTTCTTATTAAAATAATAATTCTGATTCGGACGATTTCTGTAATGAAAGCCCAGATTAATAGGGGGCTTTTGATATTGATACTGAAACGAATGAGATGGAGAGTATACTTACCCTGAAGCGTATCGAATCGATGAAGAACGGTAGAACGGAATTCCGACGACGGCAAGATTAACCTCCGGTGACTTCTGCTGCGATTCCGACTGCTTCAACGGCTTCGGTCGTTCCAGAGAGGGTTGAATATCGTATGGTGATGGATTGCTCGAGAGTATTCGGATCGATTTTGAGGATTCGAGGCTTGGGAGGAACTTGACGTTTTCTTGAGAGGAAAACGTAATTGGATTGTTAAAACTCGTAATGGACTGAGATATTTTTCTTTGTCAAAGAAAATAAAACATAATCGGTTTTGAATTTCAAACGATCGGGCGTTTTGAAACTGCAATTACGTTTCGACCGTTATGCAGGCGCGACCGTGCCACGATAGGCGCGATAGTGCTTAGGCACCGGGCATGATCGTTCCAGGACCAGTCGCGCGATCGTGCCAGGACGAAGCACGACCGTGCTAATTAGGGTTTCTTGATAATTTTTCAACTTTAGTCCTTGACTTTTCAGATTTGATAAGTTTGAATTAAATAGTTTCTTGCATAGTGTTTAAATGTATATAATTGCGTAAAACTTGCGAATTTGTATCGAATCATTGCATTTAGTTAATGGCGGAAAAATAGAACAAGACAGTGCACGAGTATTGAGTTCGAAATGCATTACAATGAATTGAAAATATGAATACTAAAATCAGAAATGTTACACTAGTGGAGGTGAGCACCAAGCTTTGGCTATTGTGCCCATCTCTTCTGTTCCAAAGGCTGAGGGGGAGTCTACTCAGCAAGAGGGTGGTGATACATCTGGTGGTGGTGGTGATAAAGGGAAGTCAGTGGCTGAAGTACTTAAGGACTTATCTGATGATGAGATCCTATATCTAGAGCCTGACTACTCTAAAGAAGCACAGATCGATGCTCTCTTCAATCTAGAAAAAGGAGAGATCGACTCTGGTGATGACTGGAATGATGAAGATGAGGATGTGGTGATAGAGATTCCCAAGGGCGACGGGGAAGGAGAGTACGAGTTAGAGGATGGTGAGATCATTGAAGTACCATCGCTCGAATCTCTGCTCGAAACAGGCTCAGTTGACATGGCAAGTAATGTTGAAGCTACAACTGAAGCCTCCCCAGTCGACCCTACACATGTGGACTCCGAGGCACCAAAAGATAAAGACATGCCTTCTGCATCATCTAAGGGTCCAGCTCCCGTGTGGCAAAAGACATCCATCACAGACAAGCACGGAGCTACAGGTATGATCTTGGCTGTTAGGTTCGAGGAGGACAAACAGTTGTTCGCCATCAAAAGATCTGGGGGGGTTCAATACTTGAAACCAACCAGTGAGGCGTTCAACTCTTTGCCCAAGTACGACCTTGTGAACCTCGCAAACCGCGACCTGCTGAGTCACTCGAGTCATGCAGTAGCAATACGTTTGTGGCTAACACTACATCGGGAAGCAAGATCAGGGAAATTTGAATACTTCAAGCCTCAAGTGCCCAGAAGAGTCAAGGATAAGCACGATGTACATCATGTGACTAAGAAGCACATAAAAAGATTGGTATACAAGCCAGTGCAATGTGAAACTAAGATTCCCTTGAGCAAGTTATCTCAGGATATTCTTGGTGACATGTGGTACTGGTATGTAGATCCAAAAACGGGCGAGGCTGTGATCATGGGAAAGGTTCGTTCCGAGAGTGGGAACACAGTACCAAAAGAACTTATCAGAATCTTTGATGAAGTTTGCTTCATCAACTTTTTCTGTGAAAGATCTGGAGGTACTAGCGGAACGCTACTGTGTCCACACAGACGAATGGACAAAACTCCTTGCTTCTAAATATGACAAGGTGATTAAGTTCTGCCTTGATTACAAGAAGAAGATGGAAGCTAAGGGACCAGTGCTGTGAAGACTGAAGATTGAAGACTGAAGACGATGAAGATCCCGAGCTGTTGTCAAGGGGGAGTTTGTTGATGCACTTTCCTGTGACAACACTCTGGATAGAGTCTTAGCTTGTATTTCTAATGTCTGTAATTTGTCTTTGTATGTAAGAGTCATTATGTAATAGTTTATCGATTTGTATTTACTTTTACATAGTGTATGTTGCATTTCTTCTAAGTGTTTTACGCACTTACATGTGCGCAGGAGAAAGCTCCTGCGTACTTAGCAAGTACGCAGGAAGACCCATGCGTACTTGCTAAGTACGCAAGAGCATTTGGTCCTGCGCACTTGCTAAGTGCGCAGGCATCAGGTCTGTATAAATAGGTTTGGTTCACAGATGATAAGTACGCAGAACTCATATCTTAGACGAACTCAGTTTGTTAAGTACGCAATTTGTATTCTCTCTGTAACCGTCGAGTGTTTATAATAGAAAGACCTTTTATTGTGACTCTCGTGTTGGTTTACTTTGTTTTAGTTAGACTCTCCGCCTAGTCATGGGTATTCCGCATCCGGTCCGACTAGTAAACCACTTGCATGCAACGATCCGACACACACGAAGGGACCTACAATGACATGTATCATGTATCCTTACAGACTTGATCAATCAATTCGCTCACTTCTGTCACTACTGTATATCCCTAAAAAGACAGACTCTGTAAAATCTATTTATAGACACAAGATCTGCATTAAAGTTCGCCTCTTAACAAGTTCGCTTATGATAGACCAGGCGAACATCATAACTTGTATAAACACTTAGAAAACATTTAATACCAAAACATAAAGACATTTAGATTTAAACTATTACAAAGCTTTTGTCATACAATCTATGTCCTAACAGACTCCCCCTGACAATAGCTTGATCTTCAGTCTTCAGTCTTTATGATGAGCTCTTCCAGTTATCTGGTAATCTGCTGCCTGCATGCACTCCATATCTTCTACAAATCTCCAAAACTCTTTTGTACTGCAATCCTTGTTCTTTCCATTCATCAGTGAACATGATCTCAATCTTTCTCAACGTCCTCTGATATTTCTTTGAAGGTTAATAAGATTCATTGCATCATAGAAACTCACAATGACTTTATTATCTTTATCATCAATCCTTGCTTCACCAGTAGTAACATCTACATACCACCATTTCATATTCCCAAGAAAATCTTGTGGAATCTTCTTCAATGGTATCTTCTATACAGCACGTACTGGTTTAAACTTGTACTTCTAGGTCACTATCCCAGTCTTTTGATCTATGATCTTCACTCTTTTTCCTTTCTGAGGCTTTAGTCTTTCATACTTCCCTGAACCACCTTCTTTCTTTATCAAATTGGCAATCACATTAGCTAATCCACAATTTGTTCTATTAATCAATGGTTTATTAGCTAAACCATTCATTTCACACCTTGGCAAGGTATTGAAATACTTGATCCTAGGCTTTAAGTACTGAACACCATCAGATCTTTTAAGAGCAAACAACTTTGTGTCATTATCATAAAACCAACTTATGATTCTACCAATACACCTCTCCTTATTCACATATCTTTCTTTCTAAGCAGGTTGTATTTGTGACTTGGGTAGCACCTTCATCCAGCTTTTCATAACTTCTCTCCACTGTTCTCTAGTCATTCCTGTATTTCTATACATCACAGGTTCTTCATTCAGCTTAGGAGACACAGTGTGAGTAGCATTAGTATCAGCATCTATATTGGATTGAACATTTTCATCATTAGTATCAATCTTGGATTGAGCAGTATCCTCAGACATAGTGATATCTTCAATAGAGTCCATAGAATCTGTTACTCCTTCATAAGAGAATTCAGGAATAACATCATCTTGGATGAAGTTATAAGGGACATTCAGACCATCACAGCCTTCATAAGTAACTTTATCTTTATTCTTCTGTATCGCTATCTCCACTATCTCTCCTTCTTCAACTTCATTATCAGACACTTCATCTTCCATGTCATTAAATAATTCATCAATATCATCCAGACATTCTATCTTCTTAGCTTCTTCCACTTCAGAGTCTGTAAAGAATTCCAATAATAGAATCTCTTCATTAACTCCAGAGTCATCCTTGTTTCCTTCAATCATTTGTGATGTCGACTCCCCCTAAACTCTTGATATAGGATTAACGTCAGCAGCGTATTGACGATTACCCTCAACATTACCAGTAGGATCATTGTCTTCATCATCCTTTCGTTGAATAGACTCAGTATGACATGTATCATGTATCCTTACTGTCACACCCCAACCGACGGCGGAATACGTCGGGGCGGGACATGTAGATTGTTTAAAAGCTCAAGGTATACTAAAGTTTAAATATTTAAACGACCAACTTCATATCATAAATAAACATGAATCCAACAATATAAGGAAAATAGAAATAGATGAATAGTTTCTTTAAATTAGATTCTAGGTCCTCGGTCCTAAGTGAAGCAACTTGTACTTATTCTCAAGCATTAGTACCTAAAACATGATGAAAACAAAGTCAACTAAAAAGTTGGTGAGCATACATAGGTTTTGACACACAACCAAGTTTAAAGTGTGTTATACAATTCATACGATACACGTGTATAGGGCATTTATGGAGAATCTATAGTTAAACTAAGTGTGTACAATCAAACCTTGTGACTGAGGCATAATACGTACGTTATCCTAATGTAAAGTCGGTAACAAACACCCTAACCGGGTGGGTTTGTCAGACACAATAGATCTATCAATGTTAACCGTTGGCTTGTACGGAGTTAATGATTGTACTAATGTCATGTATATGTAGTCTTATCTCATAGCATTCAAGCATAAAGCACATAACACATAATATCGTATTGTTGAATTGTATTTAAGTCTATGCAAAAAGTTTCAAAAAGTAAATCATGTTTCACCCCAAAAGTACAAAATAAAAAGGGGCTATGTAAACTCACTTGGATTGATGAAGAGTATCCGGTAAGAGTAAGTTTGCAAGACTTTGAGGGAGAATATGCTCGAAATAAGCCTAAGAATACAAGTCTAGAGTTTAAGTATGATCTACAAGTCTATGGCTAGGATCTAGGGTTCAAGATTTGACTAGGGTTCCAATGGGAGATGAGATTGATTGTGTTTATAAAGTTTAGGTTAAAGTTTCAAATAGGAAGTTTGAATGAATGACATCAAAGTGTAATAAGTTTATTTGTTAATTATTTAAAAGCCTCACAAATACACAAAATAGGAAATAATGTTTTCTAGTTATTTATAAATAAATTAAGTGTAAGACTAGATAAATGTTAATGATTTAAAATAATTATTTAAAGAATAATAAATTATTAAAGGGTAATAATTATCTAGCGGTTAAATAATATTCAAAGGTTAATAATAATCTTTTTAAAGAGTAAATAGTTATTAAGGATTTATTCAAGGATTAATAACAAAAGAACAATTGTTAAGGATAAATAATTATTTAAAGAGTAAATAATGGTTAAAGTTTAATTAGTTAAAGTATACATAATTATTAAGGATGAATAATTATCTTATACGCATAATTATTTTGTCTAACCATCTATTAAAGTGTTTAGATGTTTAGTATTTATTTCACATTTTAACTTGGAAATAAATAACGTTTAAAATGTAGTGTAAGTTTAAATAAATGATATGTAATTTATAATGATATGTAATTTATAAGTTTATAAAGTATTTTTTTTTTACTTTCTGTTTTAATTTAATAAATAAACAAGCCTTAAATAGACATAATTTTTTTATAAAAATGCACAAGTTTACAAGTTTTCTAAATAATATTTGAGTTTTATAACTTTTCTGAGCTTATATGATTTGCATAAGTTTCCTGTTTTATTAAAGTTTTTACTTATTTAAAGTTTTTAAAACAGGAAGGATGTATAACAATAATAACAAAGTAAAGATTTAAATTCTATAAAGTATTTCTTATTAAGAATATAAGTTTTATAAAGTTTAAAGGTGTTTTTATAGTTTTTAAGAATTTAAATCAATTTTTAAAAATTAAATTAATATAAGTTTGAGTTAAGTTTAATTAGATAAAAGATTCTGGACATAAAAGTATAAATAAAAATTATTTTTAAGTTATATAAAGATTTACAGAATTTATAAAAATTATTAGAAGTTACAAATCTGATTAAAAGGCTAAAAAAAGAAAAGATGGAAACCAAGACTGATCGGATCGAACTCGGGTCAGTCCCGGGTCACCAAACACACATGCATCTAACCATCCCGACTACGGGCTCGTTAGTGTAAATCATGAAACGGAAATTCTTTTAAACAAAAACTCAAATCAGCCCCCAAATTGATATGAACCCTAGAACCAAGAATCGCCAAATACGCATCGAATTGCCCTCTGTTAATGGAGTTAAACAGAGGGCTTTCGATCTACAAGATGTAGCGAGTACGAAGGTCACAAGAATTACCTGTTAAGGTGGAGTGTAGAGTGTTGCCGACTAAACGATCAGGGACCGAGTTCTTGGTATTCGATTCGCGCTCAGAAATGATGTATGATGTGATTCTGAGTTCAGAGAGGTTGTAATCGATTATGTGAAGGTGTGGGGTTTATGTAATTCGTTTAATTGTGTTTTAATTGTATGATTCGATTCATGGTTTAAGTCTGACAGTTGTGGAGCGAGATTACGCGTTAATTCGGTCGATTAGGAATGGATTGGGCCATGAGTAGGTCTACTTTCATACCGTAATCGTTTGCGCGTGATTTGCGGAGTTAGAACGCGTTTGCTTGTCTGAATTGATCCTGATTTGATACGGGTTTGACTCTGTGGAGTCAAACACATTTGAATTTGAAACAGGCCGTGCAAAAACGATCGAAATGAAGTTCCAAATGGGCCTGGGGATGGTGTGAAATCCGTAATCCGTGTATGGGAGTCCAATTACACAATTTCGATCCGAGGCAGCCTTGAATCGTGGTGTTCTTGGGCTGTGTTGACTTCCAACGTCAAACTTGGTGGAACAAAAGGTCAAGCTTCTTGAATAGGTTCAAATTGGAGTGTGAGGGTTCAATTTGGAATTCAAAGGATCGAAGGCTATCGGTTTGATTTATTTATACTTTGATTGCAAGGATTTGGGAATATTTGACGTTTAAAAGTCAAAATAGGCTATGAGCTTTGAATTAATATTAGAATGTTTTTTAAAAATATATTCATGTAACCCTAGAAATGTATTAAATGAAATCTTAGGGTAAAATGTTTGCATCAAGATTGTGTTATAATTGAATCTTTGTTTATTGCACCAAAAAAATACATGATACAAATCAGAGATGTTACAGTATCCCCATGTTGAGGGGATTTCGTCCCGAAATTCAACTAGTTGAGGCTACTGAATCAGAAAAGAGGTGTGGATACTTAAGCTTCATTTGATCCTCACGTTCCCAAGTGAACTCAGGACCGCGCTTAGAATCCCAATGAACTTTGACAATAGGAATACGGCTTCGCTTGAGATGCTTGATCTCACGATCCATGATCTCTACAAGTTTCTCAACGAAGTGCATCGTGTCATCAATGCGCACATCGTCAAGAGGTATATGGAGGTTCTCATCAGCAAGACATTTCTTTAGGTTGGACACGTGAAAAGTAGGATGTACATTAGCAAGTGATGGAGGTAATTCGAGTTTGTAAGCCACTTTCCCGATCCTTTCAAGGATCTTGAATGGGCCCACATAGCGAGGTGCTAGTTTACCTTTCTTCCCAAAACGGATCACCCCCTTCCAAGGAGATACCTTTAGAAGTACAAGATCACCGACTTGAAATTCCAAGGGTTTACGTCTTTTGTCGGCATAACACTTTTACCGACTCCTTGCCACTTGAATGTTGTTACGAATCTGAAGGATCTTGTCGGAAGTTTCTTGGATTAATTCAGGACCAGTGATTTATGCTTCGCCAATCTCATTCCAACAGATAGGAGAGCGACATTTCCGACCATAGAGGGCTTCAAATGGAGCCATGTTGATGCTTCTGTGGTGTCACACCCCGACCGATGGCGGAATCATCGAGGCAACAATGGAATGATTGTTCATAAGCACATGATGACTAAAATGTTGCATAATTCATTAGTTAAATTTAAAGACAACAAAGATCCAAATACAATACATTTCAAATAACCTAGTCTAGTTCAAAACATTGATTTATTTAACTAGGTCAATAGTTCTTAAGTGGAGAAATCTTCGGCAAGCAATCACATATCCAAACCTGAAACATTATTTAAATCAAGTGTCAACTAAAAAGTTGGTGAGTACGTAGGTTTAGTAATTCCGGAAAATAGTAGTGTAAAACGTTTTGCGACTCATTGTTTATTTTGTTAACCATAGCATATACGATGTATCATTTATTTAATCACAATTCAAACCTTGTTTGACGCGCTTGAACATAGCACAACAGCTAAGTCTGGTATGTTTGAATATAGTTATCCACTATATCCGATATGTTTGAATATAACCCAAGGCTATATCCGAGTATGCAGTAATAAACACCCTAACCGGGTGGGCTGGTCAGGCACAATAGATCTATCAATATTACAGTTGGTTGTCTTGTGTTTAAATGTATGTATATCCAAATAATAAGCATATAGTCCACATGTATAACACGTATAAACAATGTGAGTAGCATGAATAATGTTTCACCCCAAAATGTATAAAAATGTAAAATAGGTGCTATGTAACTCACCTTGCAAGCGGGTATTTTTCCACGCGTGTAGGTGATAAAGATGTTGAAGTCTAAGCACGTTGAAACCCTATGTAGATGAATGGGTATTATTGTATGTTTACATGTGCGTATTAGTATTTAATTGTGTATAGGTTTATAATAACATTTCTTAGTGTTATTTGCATAAAAGTTAGTCCAGATTTACTTCAAATTACTTATTTGATCGAAACTGTTTATAGTTGTGACAGGTATCGAAACTGTGTTCAATCGAAACTACTAGTTTCGATTGATCATTTATAAGTGATACACAGGCTGTCGAAACTACACTTTATCGAAACTACTAGTTTCGATTGATCATTTATAAGTGATACACAGACTGTCGAAACTACCCTCTATCGAAACTACTAGTTTCGATTGACCATTTACTCAATCGAAACTAAGTAGTTTCGATGGCCCAGACATTAGTAAATAAAAAAGTAATTTTTCTGAACAATGGTTTGTCCGGTAATCGATGGTTTGGAGTCGTGACTTCGATTGGTTCAGCTTGCCTTATGATAACAGAAGGTAAAGAAACGAAATTGAGGATTCTTACGTGGTCGCAAGGGGCTGGACGGCAGAGTCTTAAATCCGAGAATGTCCAGAATGAGAATCGAGCTTCTGGATGGGATTAGCCTCTACAACCTTGGTCACAGCTTCACACAGAGATGGCGATTGTAATGGTGCCTTCAATTTGGAGTGAGATTGGGTAGCGAGCTCGAGCAGGTCCGACTATGGCTATTTATAGTCGAGTTCGTTTCTTATGACAAAGCGTGCAATTGGGCACGTCCCGACACTCGTCTGGACGAGACGAAGCTAACGAGCTATTAAATACGCGTGGAGGTTGACTATCGGGCTCAAATTCGAGGCGTGGGTTCTCGGCCACCAACAAGATCAGGCGATTCGTATGTTGGGGAGACCAATTGGTCGGGGCCTTTTGTTCGCATGGGGAAGACGAGTTCAGACATGCCTTTAGCGGCTGTTGAGGTGCAGGGAACACCCTTGTCGGGGTGTTCGCCGGAAAAACGCTTTACCCGCCGGACCAAGGAACATGGCGACCGGAAAGTCGATTTGGAAATTGGCAGATTTGGTCCTTGTAGTTTGGTTTTGATTTAATTCGGCCCCTGAGATAGTTACGGATGAGTCCTTGTGGTTTGATTTGTACAGAACTAGTCCCTCAACTGATTTTAGCTTAAAAACCTTCTAGTTTGAAAAGTTTTAAAACAACCCCTTAACTTTTATAAAAATAATTAGTTTAATTTCTTTTAATTTTTAAATATATTTTATAAACTTATATGATTATTATTGTTATAGATAATTTTTATAAAAGTTAGTTACCTTATTTAAATAGGTTATTTTATTAAATATGAAACTTTTAAATCTAGATTTTTATATAAAATTTTATATAAGTTTTAAAACGTATTTATTTTTAATTATTTTAAATCCATAAAATAATTAAAAATAAATATATATTTTGTACGAAATTAAATAAAACACTTGCATTTCATTTAGTTGAAAAGGATTACATGATATATATTACAAATGCGTGAATAAAAATCCGGAATGTCACAGTCTCCCCTTGTTAAAGGAATTTCGCCCCGAAATTCAACTAGTGGAGGCTATGAAAAGAGATGTGGATACTTGGTCTTCATTTGGTCTTCACGTTCCCAAGTGAACTCGGGTCCACGTTTAGACTCCCAACGGACCTTGACAATGGGGATGCGGCTACGCTTGAGTTTCTTAACTTCTCGGTCCATGATTTCCACGGGTTTTTCAACAAAGTGCCTTTTTTTCGTCAATACGTACTTCGTCAAGAGGGATGTAGAGATTCTCGTCGGCTAGACACTTTTTCAAATTTGATACATGAAAGGTTGGATGAACGTTGTTAAGTTCTTAAGGGAGATCGAGTTTGTAGGCCACTTTTCCTACCCTTTCGAGTATCTTGAATGAACCCACATATCGAGGTGCAAGTTTTCCTTTCTTTCCAAATCGGACTACGCCTTTCCAAGGTGATACCTTTAGAAGAACCATATCTCCAACTTGAAATTCCAAGGGTTTTCGTCGCTTGTCGGCATAGCTCTTTTGCCGACTCCTTGCTACCCGAATGTTATCACGGATAAGAGAGACTTTATCGGTGGTCTCTTGGATAAGCTCGGGACCGGTGATTTGTGCTTCACCAATTTCGTTCCAACAAATCGGTGAACGACATTTCCGTCCATAAAGAGCTTCAAACGGTGCCATGTTAATACTTGTGTGGTAGCTGTTGTTGTAGGAGAATTCAATCAGTGGTAGGTGAGAATCCCAATTGCCACCAAAGTCAATGACACAAACTCTAAGCATATCTTCAAGAGTTTGGATTGTTCGCTCGGTTTGTCCATCAGTTTGAGGATGGTAACCAAACCAAACCAAACCAAACGTACCCAGTATAATCCCACACATAGCTAACGCTATTAGTAGGGTCTGGGGAGGGTGTGATGAGGGCAAACCTTACCCCTATCCCAAGGGATAGAGAGGCAGCTCCCGTTTAGACCCCCGGCTCCATGGGAAAGAAAAAGATAAAAATATAAATAAAATTAATGAGTAATAAAGTAAAATAAATCTAACAGTAATCTAACAATTAGCGGTGTATAACTAGAGTATATTAGTCACAAGAAACACAACACACCTACAAGAAACAAGACATACGCAAAATCTTTGCTAAACAACTCTACTCTCCCACACAACGGGTCACTCATCCTAAAACCCTAATACGACGTCTCCATGAAATCCTATCATTGATCATGTCCTCTGAGAGGTGTAAATCTAGCAAATCAAGCCTAATCCTCTCATCCCACGTTAATTTCGGTATCCCCCTGCTCCTTTTCCCCTCTACAACGAGAGTTTCCACCGTTCTCACTGGATATGTGCTCTGTCTCCTCTTGACATGTCCAAACCATCTCAATCTTCCTTCTCTTATCTTATCTGAGATACATGTGACTCCCAATCTCTTCCGAACAACTTCATTTCTTATTCGGTCCTTTCTTGTGTGTCCACACATCCACCTCAACATCCTCATCTCAGCTACATCCATTTTTCGAGCTTGTGTCTTCTTGATGGCCCAACAATCGGTTCCATATAGCATCGCTGGGCGAACTGCTACCCTATAAAATTTACCCTTTAACCCTATTGGGAACCTCTTGTCGCACAAAGCACCTGAGGCCGCTCTCCATTTACACCAACCAGCCTGCACCCGATGGACTACATCATTGTCGATGTCCCCGTTACTCTGGATGACAGATCCTAGATACTTGAACTTCAGTGTCTTAAGGACAACCCCACCTTCAATAGAAATCTGGGTCTCCTCGTCGACGTTTGCACCACTAAAGTTGCAGTGAAGGTACTCGGTTTTAGATCGGCTTATCTTCAAACCTTTGTGCTCTAAGACTGTTCTCCATTCCTCTAGTCTGTTGTTCAATGTCTCTTTACTTTCTGCAATCAACACGATATCATCTGCAAAAAGCATGCACCATGGAATTGCATCTTGAATCGACTTTGACAACTCATCCAAAACTACTGCAAAGAGAAAGGGGCTTAGTGCCGACCCCTGGTGAACTCCCACTTACACCGGAAAAAAGTCTGTATCCCCCACGGGTGCTCGGACGCATGTCTTAGCCTCATGATACATATCCCTAATTGCCTCAATATATTTACTAGGGATCCCTCTTCCCTCCAGACTTTCCCAGATCAATCTTCTAGGCACACTATCGTACCCCTTTTCAAGATCGATGAACACCATATGTAAATCATGTTTCTTATCTCTGTACTTTTCCATTAATCTTCTTAAAATGTGTATCGCCTCCGTAGTGGACCGGCCTGGCATGAACCCAAATTGGTTTGCTGTAACCTGGATTTGTCGTCTAATCCTTGTATCTATAACTCTTTCCCATAATTTCATTGTATGACATATGAGCTTAATCCCCCTGTAGTTAGCACAACATTGAGCATCTCCTTTGTTTTTATATAGGGGTACTAAGACACTACGCCTCCACTGATCTGGCATCTTCCCGGTTTTGAAGATATTGTTGAACAGTCTTGTCAACCACTGAACGCCTTCCTCTCCCATACACTTCCACGCTTCAATGGGTATGTTGTCTGGACCGACTGCCTTAGCTCTTCCCATCTTCTTAAGAGCACTCCTCACTTCTTCCTGTGTGATATTTCGACAATAACAATTATTTCGTTGACTGGATTGAGTAGTGGGATTCTCCGTTATGGCTAGACTTGGTCTACAACTGTTGAAAAGGGTGTAGAAATAGTTTTGCCATCTCAGCTTGATGTCTCGTCCCTTTACCAAAACTCTTCCATCATCTTCCTTGATAAACTTCACGACCCCAAGATCTTGTCTCCTACGCTCCCTATTTTTGGCAATCTTAAACATATGATGCTCCCCTTCCTTGGTGTCTAGTTTTCTATACATCGTTTCATAGGCAAAATTCTTTGCCTCACTCACTGCCTTTTTAGCTTCCCTCTCTGCCTGTCTATAGTTCTCCCGTAGTTTCATTATCTCCTCTACATTACTGCACTGCAACATCTCTTTAAAGCGTTGTTGCTTGTCCTTTATCTTGCTCCGCACCTCCTCATTCCACCACCTCACTCACTGCCTTTTTAGCTTCCCAGTTTGAGGATGGTAAGCCGTACTTAAATCCAAACGAGTACCAAGCGCTGATTGTAATGATTGCCAAAATCGGGAAGTAAAACGCGAATCACGATCGGAGATGATGTTCAAAGGGATTCCGTGACGACTCACAATTTCATTAATGTAGATCCGAGCCAATTTCTCGACCCGATAGTCCTCACGAATAGGCAAGTAATGAGCATACTTTGTAAGTCGATCGATAATAACCCAGATACTATCGTGCCCACTAGAGGTGCGTGGGAGTTTGGTGATGAAGTCCATAGCAAGGTTCTCCCACTTCCACACGGGAATTTCAGGTTGTTCAAGGAGTCCGGATGGCTTCTGGTGTTCGGCCTTCACTTTAGAACAAGTTAAGCATTTTGCCACAAAGAGGGCAATATCCTTTTTCATGCCGGGCCACCAATATTGCTGATGGAGACCCATGTACATCTTATCAGCTCCGGGATGTACCGAATATCGAGTTTTATGGGACTCGTTCATCAAAAATATACGAAGATCGTCGCGATCGGGAACCCAGATACAGTCCAAGTAATGCAATAGACCGTTGGCTTTGGTTTCTAGCAAGAGTTCTACATCACATGCCATCTCTTGATACATGTTTCCCTCAATAACCGAGGTGTGTTGTGCTTTGAGAATATGGGCTTGGATATCGTTATGAATATAAACACTATGAAGCATGATACGATCTTTACGACTCAAGGCGTCGGCTACTACGTTTGCCTTGCCAGGGTGGTAGCGAATCTCGCAGTCGTAGTCGTTTAGAAGTTCAACCCATCGTCGTTGCCTCATATTAAGCTTTTTGATTGAAAATATGCTGGAGACTTTTGTGGTCGGTGAAAACCACGCATTTGGTGCCATATAGATAGTGTCTCCAAATTTTCAAGGCGAAAACTGTGACAATCCAGACTTTTCAGTTAATTCCGTTAATTATTCCGTTAAGTTTCTTATTAAAAACTTAACCCCGTTAATTAAATCTAACCTCAGGGACTGATTCTGTCACAAATCCAACTCAAAACTACAAGGACTAGTTGTGTTAGTATGCTAAATCAAATAAATTGACTTCTCAAAGTCAAAATCAGCAAGTGGTTCCTGTTGACTTTTGTAAGTCAAACCCGTGACTCTTTGATTCAAATTCGCGAGTTATACCTGAAATTTGTTTGATTTCATAACTGATATGGACATTATTAGCAGTTTCGACCATCATTGAGTCATAAATCTTCATTATCAATTCGAATTAAATCCCAATTATGAGCTTTAACTCGAAACCGTCGAAATACATCATGTACTCATCGAATTCGTTCAAATCCGTTCACCAATTGACAAACCAACACTCTGCGCATATTGAACGAGACCCTGTGGAGCTATTATACGTGTCAATCTTGCCGGAGACGCAGTCGAATTCGCCGGAAACCAAACACGTCGAAGACGGAACCCGTCCTAGTCGATCTCGGTCAATTCACATCTGTTTCTGGTAATTAAACACATCCTCACTTTTGTTTTTATTCATAGATGGAAAGCCCTATGTCAATTAGGGCTTACAACATCGATCTTAGCAAGATCACTAGTCTAGGGTTCATATGAAACTCGATTTGGGGCTTTTGATCCTAGACATGTTTGTAATCCAATTAATCTATACCATTAGACTCGTAATCACTTTTATAACGAAAGCCCTATGTTAATTAAATCAAACAACACTCAATTTTACAAGATCCGGAAATTAGGGTTCTTCATATTCGATTTTGGGGATTTTGATCTTAAACACTGTTTTAATCAAATTAAACCATACCATCAGATTCGCAACTTGTCACTCTTTGAAAACCATATATCAATTGATTCAATCATCATCGAATTTTACTCGATCCGTAACCTAGGGTTTAATCATAATATAAATTGGGGGTTTTTACTCTAAACTCAAACTCAATGAAATTAAAGAGTAGGAGTAGTTTCGAAATCATCTGTTTAGTAAAAGCCCCATGTTTTTGTTGAGTGTTAACATCCATTTTAACCAATTTGATTTGTGTTCTTGATCTAGGGTTTCGGCCCGTATTTATGAAATTAAATGACCCAAAACTTGTTAGATTTGAAATTAAACTAGTCCTCAGACTCGCATGTACTCGATTTTCAAAACCCCTATGCCTTTGGTGTCAATCGAAATCGAATTCGTGGGTTTTGGGCTGGAACCAGTCGCGATCAGGAATGGGGAGGGGGCTCTCGGGAATTGTTAATCAAAAGCAATTGAAACCAGGATCTGTCGCGATAGCCTAGCGGCCGGGACTGGTTAGAGTTGTGTGCGTGTGTGGGAGAGACCCGGGTTCGAGGCCGGGCTCCCACAATCATTTTTAAACATTTTTCTGTTAATATTTAATTAATAAAAATCAAACCCTATAATATTATAATATTATACAATTGTGTTTTTACCCGGAAAACAACCCGTAGACTCGGGCTTGAATTATAAATATATTTTTATATTATACCCACTTTTATAAATAATGTATTGTTATTATCCTCAAGTAAAAAAATAATATGTTTATATTATTTTAAGCCACAAACTCGTATAAAATAATACGTTTATTTTCAAACCGTGACTCGTGTTATTTAATATATATATATATATATATATATATATATATATATATATATATATATATATATATATATATATATATATATATATATATTATTTCGTATCGTTTTACAACCCCGTGTAACATTTGAAACTAAATAATAATATAATTAGTTATATTATTTACTCGCATTGCTACGTTCATAAAAATAATATATTTATTATTTTGTACCACAAACGAGTAATTAAAATGTTCTTTCGAATCTAAAAATAATATATTAAATTATATTATTTTCCTAATTTTTGTGAATGACAAAACACTCGATTATATTTATTATTATTTTGTCATTCGTCGCGTAACGTATATATATATATATATATATATATATCTTAATAATAAATTTAGGAATTTCTATCTCCGTGGACACGTTCGTTTACTCGTGAACATTAGAACGTTTCCTTAGGACGTTTCTCTTTCTGTGTCGCTGTCACAAGTCCAAATTTTTATCCCTAATTTATGTGTTTATAATTTTAGGGCATTCGTAAGTCGTTTGAGACTTACACTCGTGGTTCCAATTTACTTCTAGTGTGAAACTACCTTCAACGCCAAGCAGGTGAGTTTTCACGGCCCCTTTTTACTGCTTTTAAACTGGGGGAGAAAACATGATACAACTCTTTTGATTTTTGTACTTCATTTTATATCAATTGTTATGACTATGCGTAAACTCTATCATGAAAGTCCTCACATCGAACCGTTTAAATATGAATATAGCGAGGTATGTTGGGTAGTACTACTGGGTTTGACAAACCTCACCCGCGTTAGTCGCGCTAACACGATTCGATATCGAACGAGTGCAATATTGACCTAATCGTGCACCGTGGTTGATAGACCTGGTGGGAGGCAATACAAACAGTCAGTTTACGGTTGCGAGCGTAATAGCAAACATGAACATGGGTTGGCTACTCATTTGGTATTTATGTTGATTGTACAATAAATCTGGTAAAACTTTTATATATTGAAACCTGTGAACTCACCAACCTTGTGTTGACACTTTTTCTTACATGTTTTCTCAGGACGCTAAATTAAGACACAGGTGTACGTTAGGGCATGCATGGGATTCAACTGCTTTGCTTGTGTCTATTTATGTTGATTGAATTATTTTATTGTACTTTGTTTGGTTTGGACGTTTGGACTTTGGTTTTGGGCGTGTGTATTTTGCGCATTTACTTTCTTTACGCTTCCGCATTGATACTCTGATTTAAAAAGATATTTTCATTTTGTGTCCCATGTAGAGTCGTTCAATGTAACTAGTGTCTCAGATCCTGGTTTGTCACTTCCCAAACGGTAATACTCCGTTAGTTGAAATTGGGGGTGTGACAAAAAAGACAGCACCAAGCTCGAGATCATGAGTCGTGTAGTTCTTCTCATGGACTTTGAGTTGACGTGATGCGTATGCAATTACTTGACCTCGTTGCATAAGAACACAACCAAGACCTTGGTTGGATGCATCACAATAAACGACAAAGTCGTCATTACCACTAGGAAGAGTTAGAATAGGAGCATTGCAGAGCTTGTGCTTTAGAGTTTGAAAAGCTTCCTCTTGCTTGGGTCCCTACTCGTAATGCTTAACTTTGTGAGTTAAAGCAGTGAGCGGGACCACAATCTTGGAGAAATTTGAGATGAAGCGACGATAATAACCCGCTAGTCCAAGGAATGAACGAATCTCGGTAGGAGTCTTGGGAGTACTCCAATTCTTTACCGCCTCGATCTTTGCCGGGTCCACGTGAATTCCCTTATCGTTGACTATGTGTCCCAAAAATTGAACTTCCTTTAGCCAGAATTCACACTTGGAGAACTTGGCGTATAGATGTTCTTTCTTCAAGAGTTCCAAAATCAAACGAAGATGTTGTTCATGCTCCGCTTTCGTTTTAGAATAGATGAGAATGTCGTCAATGAAAACGATCATGAACTTGTCCAAATAAGGTTTGCATACACGGTTCATGAGGTCCATGAAGACCGCAGGTGCATTAGTCAAACCGAATGGCATGACCAAGAACTCGTAGTGACCATATCTAGTCCCAAAGGCAGTCTTCGGAATGTCTTCATCGAGAACACGAAGTTTATGGTATCCGGAACGAAGGTCAATCTTGGAGAAACATGTTGAACCTTGAAGTTGATCGAAAAGATCGTCGATACGGGGTAAAGGATAACGGTTCTTAATTGTAAGCTTGTTGAGTTCACGATAATCGATGCACATTCGAAACGATCCATCCTTTTTCTTTACGAATAGCACGGGAGCACCCCAAGGTGAATGGCTCGGGCGGATGAATCCTTTAGATGAGAGTTCTTGTAATTGACTTGCGAGCTCTTGCATCTCGGAAGGTGCAAGACGATAGGGAGCTTTTCCACGGGAGTTGCTCCAGGCACAAGGTCGATACGAAACTCCACTTGTCTAGGAGGAGGAAGACCGGGTAAATCCTCGGGGAATACCTCGGGAAAGTCTCGAATGATCAGAATATCTTGCAATTTCTTACCCTTGTCTTTCGTGTCAACTACGTGGGCCAAGAAAGCAACGTACTTTTTCCGCAAGTACTTTTGTGCTAATGTGCAAGACATGAGTTGAAGACCACGACACGGTTTTTCACCGAAAATAACTAACGTGTCACCCGAAGGGAGAGGTATACGAATGCACTTTTCGTAGCAAATAACCTCGGCATGGTGCTTGGATAACCAGTCCATGCCATTTATAATATCGAAGCTTCCCAATTGCATTGGAAGGAGATCAACGGAGAATTTATGACTATTAAGCTCGAGATTGCAGTTGCGGATAATAGAATTTATGGTAATAGATTTTCCGTTTGCTATCTCCACGGAATAAGAATTGTCAAGTTTCGTTCTTTGTTTAGTAAGTCGAGATTCAAAGGCAAGAGACACAAAACTCCTATCGGCACCGGTATAAAATATAATGGATGCATAATGATTGTTTACGAGAAACGTACCGTTTATCACGTCGTTGTTTGCTTGAGCCTCATTAGCGTTTATATTAAACGCTCGTCCTTGAGGACCACCTTGATGATGAAGTTTTGGGCATCGGTCACGGAAATGGTTTGGATCTCCACATTCGTAACATGCCCGACCATTTAGAGGTGCCGGATAGATGGGACGGTTGGCTGGAGCAGCTTGATGGACGGGAGGACGGGTACGGCAAGTAGTGACCACGTGTCCATATCGTCCGCAGCTTGAACACAATCGGCATGGTAAGTTGGCAGGATGATGGTACTTGCAGGTCTGGCATTGGGGATTCGGGTCTAGATAAGGTTTCTGGTTTTGACCCAAAGGGGCCGCTTGAATAGCAGGTACAGCGGGAGTTACGGCTGCGAAGTTTCGACCCTTTCGTTTCTTGTTGCGGTTAGAAGACTCAGGTTTTACATCCTTGACGGCCGCAAGAGTAGAAACAATCTTCTTGGAACCCTTTCTTGATAAGGTTCCGGCCTTGACATGGTTCTCGGATAGTGTAGCGGATAGACGGATAACAGCTTCAAGTGTAGGAGGATTTCTTCCTAACACAGCATCTTGAATTTGCATAGGCAGTCCGCCTATGTATTTTTCAATTCCCCGTGCAAGGGGAGTGACCATATGAGGCACCAACAGACTTAGCTCTTGAAACCGGGTGGTGTAAGCCTGATTATCCCCGTTGTCTTGGGCAAGATCCCAGAACTCAGTCTCGAGCTTCCTCATTTCATTCTGAGGACAGAATTCATTAGACATGGCTTTCTTCAGATCATCCCAAGATAAAGATGTAGCAACCTCAACACTACGAGTGCGTTTCTCACCGTTCCACCAGGTGAGGGCTCTCTTTTGAAGTACACTTGTGGCATAGCGAACCCGAAGATTATCGGGATAGTCACTGTTTAGGAATGTGCTTTCCATGCTTTCAAACCATTGTAGTAGGCCGGTAGCACCTTCAGTCCCGAAGAATTTTGTAGGATTGCACGAGTTAAAGTGCTTAAACATGAATTGAGGCGGGTTGGTACAACCATTCCCTTGGATGTTGTGAGACCCGTCACTGTTGTTATTTGCTTGGGTCATTTGCCCTACTAGCTGGGCAAGAAGAGTAGCAAGATCCGGGTTGGAAGTGCTAGAGTTTGCACGACGAGGAGGCATTCTAACACCATAAGAAAAGACAATGATATTTTAGATAAGATGGATATATACGAGTTATAGCGGGAAATAATGTAAGAAGAAAAACGGGATTCCTCATGACGCGTGCCAGTGCATGTGTATTTATTCTAAGTTGATGGGGGGAAACTAAGTCATCTATTTCGGGTAGGACATGATGTTATAGAGCATTATTTGTATAATAGGAATTGCCGGGACTTGCATGCACTACAAATCGTCATTACGTGCGCACCCGTAATAATGATTTGCTTTGCATGTTCGTCTAGTTCTTCCTATCTTGCTATAACGTCCCCAAATTTTGAGTTTAAGTTCGGATTGTATCCTTGCGAATACAATGACTTATCAACGTTAAATAATTCCCCGAAACTTTCGAAGAGACATGCTTTAGCCTATAGGTAAACACTCACTTCAGGAATTCTCAGGAAAGCATACGGGTCCGTTTATTTGGATTTATACGAAATGCTTTCCTAGACAGAAAACCCAATGTACAGGTGTCACCCTTCCAGATTGCACGTGTCCTTTACTGGTCTCAAGAAATTACGTCGTTGACGAGATTTTCAAGATTTTGATAGACTTGAGAGTCTATGAGTATAAAATGTGTAGGAATTGTTGCAATTAATACGGATTAGGAAAGAGTATGGATAAGGATGGGTAGTGTATTTGTTTGCATAAGTTTGTTTGTCAAATGTGTATGTAAAGTATGTATCATGTATCAAAGCCTTGTATGTATGTGTATAAGTCTCATGTACCAAACTCGGGAAAATTCAAATAATACCTAACTACAAATAATTCACATAGCAATTTATCATTTAGCACATAACACATAAAAGGGAGTCCTAGGGTTATAGTCTAGGTCATTGTGTCTAATAACCTAATTCCCTATAACCATGTCTCTGATACCAATCTGTCACACCCCGACCAATGGCGGAATCATCGAGGCGGACAATGGAATGATTGTTCATAAGCACATGATGACTAAAATGTTGCATAATTCATTAGTTAAATTTAAAGACAACAAAGATCCAAATACAATACATTTCAAATAACCTAGTCTAGTTCAAAACATTGATTTATTTAACTAGGTCAATAGTTCTTAAGTGGAGAAATCTTCGGCAAGCAATCACATATCCAAACCTGAAACATTATTTAAATCAAGTTTCAACTAAAAAGTTGGTGAGTACGTAGGTTTAGTAATTCCGGTAAATAGTAGTGTAAAACGTTTTGCGACTCATTGTTTATTTTGTTAACCATAGCATATACGATGTATCATTTATTTAATCATAATTCAAACCTTGTTTGACGCGCTTGAACATAGCACAACAGCTAAGTCCGGTATGTTTGAATATAGTTATCCACTATATCCGATATGTTTGAATATAACCCAAGGCTATATCCGAGTATGCAGTAATAAACACCCTAACCGGGTGGGCTGCTCAGGCACAATAGATCTATCAATATTACAGTTGGTTGTCTTGTGTTTAAATGTATGTATATCCAAATAATAAGCATATAGTCCACATGTATAACACGTATAAACAATGTGAGTAGCATGAATAATGTTTCACCCCAAAATGTATAAAAATGTAAAATAGGGCTATGTAACTCACCTTGCAAGCGGGTATTTTTCCACGCGTGTAGGTGATAAAGATGTTGAAGTCTAAGCATGTTGAAACCCTATGTAGATAAATGGGTATTATTGTATGTTTACATGTGCGTATTAGTATTTAATTGTGTATAGGTTTATAATAACATTTCTTAGTGTTATTTGCATAAAAGTTGGTCCAGATTTACTTGAAATTACTGATTTGATCGAAACTGTTTATAGTTGTGACAGGTATCGAAACTGTGTTCAATTGAAACTACTAGTTTCGATTGATCATTTATAAGTGATACACAAGCTGTCGAAACTACCCTTTATCGAAACTACTAGTTTCGATTGATCATTTATAAGTGATACACAGATTGTCGAAACTACCCTCTATCGAAACTACTAATTTCGATTGACCATTTACTCAATCGAAACTAAGCAGTTTCGATGGCCCAGACTTTAGTAAATAAAACAGTAATTTTTCTGAACAATGGTTTGTCCGGTAATCGATGGTTTGGAGTCCTGACTTCGATTGGTTCAGCTTGCCTTATGATAACAGAAGGTAAAGAAACGAAGTTGAGGATTCTTACGTGGTCGCAAGGGGCTGGACGGCAGAGTCTTAAATCCGAGAATGTCCAGAATGAGAATCGAGCTTCTGGATGGGATTAGCCTCTACAACCTTGGTCACAGCTTCACACAGAGATGGCGGTTGTAATGGTGCTTTCAATTTGGAGTGAGATTGGGTAGCGAGCTCGAGCAGGTCCGACTATGGCTATTTATAGCCGAGTTCGTTTCTTATGACAATGCGTACAATTGGGCACGTCCCGACACTCGTCTGGACGAGGCGAAGCTAACGAGCTATTAAATACGCGTGGAGGTTGACTGTCGGGCTCGAATTCGAGGCGTGGGTTCTCGGCCACCAACAAGATCAGGCGATTCGTATGTTGGGGAGACCAATTGGTCGGGGCCTTTTGTTCGCATGGGGAAGATGAGTTCAGACATGCCTTTAGCGGCTGTTGAGGTGCTGGGAACAGCCCTGTCGGGGTGTTCGCCGGAAAAACGCTTTACCCGCCGGACCAAGGAACTTGGCGATCGGAAAGTCGATTTAGAAATTGGCAGATTTGGTCCTTGTAGTTTGGTTTTGATTTAATTCGGCCCCTGAGATAATTACGGATGAGTCCTTGTAGTTTGATTTGTACAGAACTAGTCCCTCAACTGATTTTAGCTTAAAAACCTTCTAGTTTTAAAACAACCCCTTAACTTTTATAAAAATAATTAGTTTAATTTTCAATTATATTTTATAAACTTATATGATTATTATTGTTATAAATAATTTTTATAAAAGTTAGTTATCTAATTTAAATAGGTTATTTTATTAAATATGAAACTTTTAAATTTAGATTTTTATATAAAATTTTATATAAGTTTTAAAACGTATTTATTTTTAATTATTTTAAATCCATAAAATAATTAAAAATAAATATATATTTTGTACGAAATTAAATAAAACACTTGCATTTCATTTAGTTGAAAAGGATTACATGATATATATTACAAATGCGTGAATAAAAATCCGGAATGTCACATGTAGTAACTAATGTTGTAAGAGAACTCAATAAGGGATAGATGTGAATCCCAATTGTCACCAAAATCGATTACACAAGCTCTAAGCATGTCCTTGAGCGTCTGAATTGTTCGCTTGGTCTGACCATTAGTTTGGGGATGGTAAGCCGTGCTTAAATCCAAGCGTGTACCAAGAGCAGTTTGGAGAGATTGCCAAAAGCAGGAGGTGAAACGAGCATCCCTATCAGAGATTATGTTAAGTGGGACCCCGTGACTCATAATTTCGTCAATGTAGATTCGGGCTAATTTCTCTACCCGATAGTCTTCTCGGATGGGTAGAAACTGAGCAGATTTGGTAAGACGGTCAATGATCACCCAAATGTTATCATAACCGCTAGAAGTATGAGGGAGTTTGGTAATGAAATCCATGGCTAGATTCTCCCATTTCCATACAGGGATTTCCGGTTGCTCAAGCAAACTAGAAGGACGTTGATGTTCAGCTTTGACTTTGGAGCAAGTTAGACATTTTGTAACATAAAGTGCAATGTCTTTCTTCATTCCGACCACCAGTATTGTTGGTGTAGACCCTTGTACATTTTATCAGCCCCGGGATGGACGGAGTAACGAGTTTTGTGTGCCTTGTTCATAAGGACTGCGCAAAGGTCATCACGATCGGGGACCCAGATACGGTTCAAGTAATAGAGGAGGCCATTAGGTTTGGTTTCTAATAGGAGTTCAACACCACATGACATTTCATTATACAGATTACACTCGATGACCGAGACGTGTTGAGCTTCGAAGATGCGATTTTGATTATCGGTTTGAATCCTAACACAATGAAGCATAACGTGGTCGTTACGACTCAAGGCATCAGCCACAACATTCGCTTTACCGGGATGGTACCGAATCTCGCAGTCGTAGTCGTTAAGGAGCTCGACCCAACGTCGTTGCCTCATGTTGAGTTCTTTTTTGTTGAAGATGTGTTGGAGACTTTTGTGGTCAGTGAACACCACATATTTTGTGCCATAGAGATAATGCCTCCAAATCTTTAACGCGAAGACGACTGCACCCAACTCAAGATCGTGCGTCGTATAATTCTTTTCGTGAATTTTCAGTTGTCTTGATGCATTAGCGATCTCCTTGCCCCGTTGCATGAGAACACAGCCGAGACCTTGGTTTGATGCATCACAGTAGACAACTAGATCATCGTTTCCATCAGGAAGAGTGAGAATAGGAGTATTGCACAATTTTTGCTTGAGGAGTTGGAGGGCTTCCTCTTGCTTTGGTCCCCAATCATAGTGTTTACCTTTGTGGGTCAAGGCCGTGAGAGGGACAGCAATCTTGGAAAAGTTTGAGATGAAACGACGGTAATAACCAGCAAGACCAAGAAATGAACGAACTTCGGTAGGGTCTTAGGGGTACTCCAGTTCTTAACGGCTTCGATCTTTGCGGGATCAACATGAATTCCCTTTTCGTTGACAATATGGCCCAAAAATTGAACTTCCTTTAGCCAAAATTCACACTTGGAGAACTTAGCATATAGTTGTTCTTTTCTTAAAAGGTCTAAAACCAACTTAAGGTGTTGTTCATGATCTGATTTGGTCTTGGAGTAGATCAAGATGTCGTCAATGAAAACGATCACGAATTTATCTAGGTATGGTTTGCATATGCGATTCATGAGATCCATGAAAACCGTGGGGGCGTTGGTTAGCCCAAAAGGCATAACCATAAATTCGTAGTGACTGTATCTTGTACGAAAGGCAGTCTTTGGAATATCCTCCTATTGCACACGAAGTTGGTGATATCCGAATCGAAGATCAATCTTCGAGAAGTAGGTGGAACCTTGGAGTTGATCAAAAAGATCATCAATCCTAGGCAAAGGATAACGGTTCTTGATGGTAAGTTTGTTGAGTTCGCGGTAGTCAATACACATCCGGAATGAGCCATCTTTCTTCTTCACGAATAGGACGGGTGCACCCCATGGTGAATGACTGGGACGAATGAAACCTTTATCGGAAAGTTCTTGAAGCTGACTTGCAAGTTCTTGCATTTCAGAAAGTGCTAGATGGTATGGAGCTTTAGCCACATTATTAGCTCCAGGTACAAGGTCGATACGAAACTCTACTTGACGAACGAGTGGAAGACCGGATACATCTTCAGGAAATACTTCAGGAAAGTCACAAATGATGGGGATGTCTTGAATACTCTTCTCTTGGTCCTTCTTTTTAACGATATGGGCTTAAAAGGCCACATAATTCTTCCGTAAGTACTTTCGTGTCACACCCCAACCGACGGCGGAAACGTCGGGGCGTGACATGTAGACTGTTCATGAGCTCAAGGTTGACTAAATTGTAATATATTAAATCCATTTCCATTCAAACAAACATGAATCATTTCCAAAATACATAAATGAAATACAAATTGTTTTTGAATTAAAATTAACTAAGTCCAAAGCCTATGTGTAGCATGTCTTGATCAAACTCATATGATAGCACCTGAAAAATGATTAAAATAAGGTCAACTAAAAAGTTGGTGAGCATACACAGGTTTGTATATAGATAGCATATAGTTTGTAAATAAACAAATCCTTACATATCATGATAAAATAAGGCATTTATGGGGAGTAGCTATTGTGTAACCAAGTAAAATCAAACCTTTGTAACTAGCATGCAAAAATTGTGTTGTCGGTAACAACCACCCTACCTGGGTGGGTTTGTCAGACTCAATAGATCTATCATTGTTTACCGTCGGCTTGAATAGTTAATGATTGCACATAAATCGCACACAAAAGTTAGCACAACTAGCACTCGGGCATAAAGCTCAAATTACGCACATGAATGTACAGGGGATTTGTATTTGTGTAGTCTGTGTAAATGTAAACAATAGTATTGTATAATGTTCATGTTCCACCCCAAAAAGTGGAAAAGAGTAAAAGGGGCTATGTAATACTCACTTGGTTTGAAGGCGTAGCTAACACAAGAGACTAGATAGTAATACGAGGTCCTTGTAATGCACAATGTTAACCTAGAGTGTAATATGTATCGAAATCAATAGTATGCACAATAGTCTGTGTCTATGTCTAAGGTTAAATTGGATGTGTGTATAAAGAATTTGAAGTTGTAGGTGTTAGTGGTTTGTACTTGAATGGTGTTGTATAAAATTAAGGTTTGAGTTTGGAATAACTAGATAACTTAAATAATTATTATTCATTCATTTAGTTATGAAAAATAAATGTTTAAATATAAGTTAAATAAATAATCTTTATGCTATTTTTATAAAGATGAGTAAATAAGTTGTGTAACTAATATATATGTGTAGAGTTTAATAATAAATATAAATTTAATTTTGTAGGTTATAATAAAGTTAATCCAATCTTTATAAAATTAATTGTTTTTATTTAAAAATTAACTTGGAATACTTATTGTTTTTTAAAAATATAAATCTAAACATTCTGACAAGATTTTCTCACACACACGACCGTGCATGGGACAAGGCACGATCGTGCTAGGACCACGGACGCGACCGCGCTGGTCAAGGGTGCGACCGTGTTGATCAAACAGAAGACACACAAGGCTGCTCACTAGGCACGACCGTGCCTGGGCCAGGCACGACCGTGTCTAGGGTTCTGATAGCACGACCAGGTCTAGCCAAGAGACACGACCGGGCCAGAGGGTGAGGCACGGCCGCGATTGGAGAGGCGCGACCGTGTCTTCATGGAGCACGACCGCGCTAGAAGACTAGCGCGACCGTGTCTGTTCCAAAATAGAACGAATTGTCTAAATCTTATATTGTTAATGTTGGAATTCATAGGGCTTTCATCTATAAGGTTATTTTGAGTCTATTGAAATAATTTGATTGTATTTAAAACGCGTTCAAAGCAGGGTTCGATTAAACCATTTTAGAATGAACCCTAGATTCGGGTTCGTGTTAAACTGGATATTGTAAGCCCAAATTAGGTTAGGGATTTTGATCTATAGACTAAAATGTAAGTGTGAAAGGTTTCAATTACCCAGAAGGAGGATGAATCGATGGTGTACGGGTAGAATGAGTTCCGGCGATGATGAGTTTGGTTTCCGGCATCTTCTGCTACAATTCCGGCTTAACCAGTGTGTCCAGAAGCTTTAGAAAGGATCGATGAATTGTTTGTTGGGAGTGCCACAATTCAGAAAAGATGAATTGTTGGTCCAAGTGAAAGAGTTTCGGTTTCTTTGAGGCTAATCGAGTTTTGTGGAGTTATTGGACGTAATTGTGGTAATTGCAAGTTTAATTGTCTTTTTTTAATGGTAGTAATATGGATAATAGTTACGAATTCGAACGTCCATGTGATTAAATCTGTTTTTACGTTTCAACTGATGTGAGACGCGACCGTGCCTAAACGAGGCGCGACCGTGCCAGACGAGGCGCGACCGTGCCAAAACGTGGCGCGACCGTGCCTACTAGGGTTTCTGGTTATTTACAAAATCAGCCCTTGAAACTTCAGCTTTGACAGAATTAGCTTGGTTAGGATTTAGCAGAACCTAACGGGATTACTAATTAGGTTAACTCTAAGAGGTGTTACCACATGATTATGAGTTCTAAATCCTTGAATTGAATACGATCGGCTAACGATTAATGAGGTGTAGGTTTTAACAAGTATATGATTCAATGTTGTGTTGTTATTTTATTAGTTAAAATAAATTAAAATAAGGTCAGAAAATCAGGAATGTTACATTTCGGGCCGTAGTGCACGACATGAGCTTAAGCCCACTACATGGTTTCTCACCAAATACTTTTAATGTATCACCTGAGGGGGGAGGGATTCGGATGCTCTTCTCGAAAGAAACGACCTCGGCATGATGACTAGATAGCCAATCCATGCCTATGATGATATCAAAGCTTCCCAGTTGCATCGGTATGAGGTTGACGGGAAAGGAATATTCATTAAGTTCGATGAAACAATCGTTGATAATGGAGTCAATGATGATGGGGTTTCCATCCGCTACTTCAACGGTAAACATTTTCTCTAACTTAGTTCGGGTTTTAGCAAGCAAAGGTTCAAAATTAAGTGAGACAAAACTCTTATCGGCACCGGTATCAAATAGTATGGAAGCATGTTCGTTATTAACGAGGAACGTACCGTTGACCACATCATTGTTGGCCTGGGCTTCATTAGCATTTATGTTGAAAGCACGACCTCTAGCTCCACCTTGATTAGAGTTGGTAAGTTTTGGGCATCGGTTTCGGAAGTGGTTTGGGTTTCCACATTCAAATCAAGCATTCCCATTAGTGATAGTTGGAACCCCTTTGTTTCCCTGGTTGGTTGTATTGCCGGGTGGTTTAACCCTGCAGGTGTTGGCTAAATGCCCATATCTTCCACAGCTGGCACATATCCGACACGATAGATTTGGGAAGTGATGGTAATTGCACGTGTTGCACAAAGGGCTGCTACCCACATAATGTTTCTTGGATGAATTCTGAGTCATTGGAGTAACCTGATTGACTGGGGCAGCTGGGGTAAGAACAGCAAAGTTCCTAGTCTTTCGTTTCTTGTTGTTGGAGAAAGGTTCGAGTTTGATCCCTTTGGAGGGCTCCGAAGGTGTTGCCGTGTCTACGACTTTCTTAGCACCCTTCCTTGTTAACGTACCCGCCTTTACATGGTTATCGGTTAATGTGGCGGATAGGCGGATGGCATCTTCAAGGGTAGCTGGGTTTCTCCATAAAAAAGTGTCTTGAATCTTCATCGGCAGACCACCGATGTATTTTTCAATACCCCGAGCCAAAGGTGTGACCATATGAGGTACTAGAAAACTTATCTCATGGAAACGGGTGGTGTAGGCTAAACTTTCACCACTATCTTGGGCAAGATCCCAAAATTCGGCCTCTAACTTTTTCATTTCATTGCGAGGATAGAAACTCCTCGGTCATGAGTCGTTTTATCTCATCCCATGGCATGGCCATTGCCACATCTATGCCCATATTCCTCTTTTCACCATTCCACTAAGTGAGCGCTCATTTTTGGAAGACGCTGGTGGCATAGCGGACCCGGAGGTTGTCGGGACAATCGCTGTTGAGAAAAGTGCTTTCAATGCTCTCGATCCATTGTAAAAGACCCGTGGCTCCTTCAGTGCCATAAAACTTAGTGGGGTTGCATGAGTTAAAGTGCTTGACAGTACATTGCGGTGGGTTGGCACCACCACCCCCATTAGTTCCATGGGTACCACTAATGGCACCATTAGCTTGGGTGAGTTGAGTTACAAGTTGTGCAAGGATAGCAGCAAGGTCGGTGTTGTTGTTGGTCACGGTAGCACGACGGGGAGGCATTCTACAGATTTGCACAAGACAAGAAAAGATGTAAGAACTTATGAAAGTTGATTGAATTTAAAAGGGAACAAAATAATAGATGAAGTAGTAAATCATAGTTTAGATTGTACTCAAATAGTGACATAATCACTCGAATACTATGACACATTAAGGTCAATTAAACTCATATAATTTTCAAGGAGACATGCTTTAGCCTATAAGTAAACACTCATCCCGGGAATTCCCAAGAAAGCATACGGGTCCCTCGGTTGATTGGGATTTATACGAAATGCTTTCCTAGAGAGAAAACCCAGAATACAAGTGTCACCCTTCCAGATTGCACGTGTCCTCTAATAATTAACAAAGTTTAAAACCTTAACGAGGAAGTAAAGAAATTCTATAGATTTAAATCCATGAAGTTTCCACATGCTATGATGATGATGACAGAGAAGTAGGTAAGAAGGTTATGAGGCTTAGGGTATGGGTAGGGATATTGTTTGTTTAATTTATTATTTAAGTATAGTGTAATAAGTCATGAATTTTAACAAATAAGGTATCAAAATAAATTAAATATTAGTATAATAAGCAAGTAACACATAGCATGTAGCATATCATATAATCATAGAACATGGTAATAATGGGTGTCCTAAGGTTAAAGTCTAGGTCAAAGGTGTCTAATAACCTAATTCCCTATAACCTGGCTCTGATACCAATCTGTCACACCCCAACCGATGGCGGAATACGTCAGGGCGGGACATGTAGACTGTTCAAAAGCTCAAGGTAAACTAAAGTTTAAATATTTAAACGACCAACTTCATATCATAAATAAACATGAATCCAATAATACAAGGAAAATAGAAATACATAAATAGTTTCTTTAAATTAGATTCTAGGTTCTCGGTCCTAAGTGAAGCAACTTGTACTTATTCTCAAGCATTAGTACCTGAAACATGATGAAAACAAGGTCAACTAAAAAGTTGGTGAGCATACATAGGTTTTGACACACAACCAAGTTTAAAGTGTTTTATACAATTCATACGATACACGTGTATAAGGCATTTATGGAGAATCTATAGTTAAACTAAGTGTGTACAATCAAACCTTGTGACTGAGGCATAACACGCAGGTTATCCTAATGTGAAGTCGGTAACAAACACCCTAACCGGGTGGGTCACAATAGATATATCAATGTTAACCGTTGGCTTGTACGGAGTTAATGATTGTACTAATGTCATGTATATGTAGTCTTAACTCATAGCAATCAAGCATAAAGCACATAACACATAATATCATATTGTTGAATTGTGTTTAAGTCTATGTAAAAAGTTTCAAAAAGTAAATCATGTTTCACCCCAAAAGTACAAAATGAAAAGGGGCTATGTAAACTCACTTGGATTGATGAAGAGTACCCGGTAAGAGTAAGTTTGCAAGACTTTAAGGGAGAATATCCTCGAAATAAGCCTAAGAATACAAGTCTAGAGTTTAAGTATGATCTACAAGTCTATGGCTAGGATCTAGGGTTCAAGATTTGACTAGGGTTCCAATGGGAGATGAGATTGATTGTGTTTATAAAGATTAGGTTAAAGTTTCAAATAAGAGTTTTGAATGAATGACATCAAAGTGTAATAAGTTTATTTGTTAATTATTTAAAAGCCTCACAAATACACAAAATAGGAAATAATGTTTTCTAGGTATTTGTAAAAAAATTAAGTGTAAGACTAGATAATTATTAATGATTTAAAATAATTATTTAAAGAATAATAAATTATTAAAGGATAATAATTATCTAGCGGTTAAATAATATTCAAATGTTAATAATAATCTTTTTAAAGTGTAAATAGTTATTAAGGATTTCTTCAAGGATTAATAACAAAAGAACAATTATTAAGGATAAATAATTATTTAAAGAGTAAATAATTATTAAAGTTTAATTAGTTAAAGTATACATAATTAATAAGGATGAATAATTATCTTATACGAATAATTATTTTGTCTAACCATCTATTAAAGTGTTTAGATGTTTAGTATTTATTTCACATTTTAACTTGGAAATAAATAACGTTTAAAATGTAGTGCAAGTTTAAATAAATGATATTTAATTTATAAGTTTATAAAGTATTTTTTTTTACTTTCTGTTTTAATTTAATAAATAAACAAGCCTTAAATAGACATAATTTTTTTATAAAAATGCACAAGTTTACAAGTTTTCTAAATAATATTTGAGTTTTATAACTTTTCTGAGTTTATATGATTTGCATAAGTTTCCTGTTTTATTAAAGTTTTTATTTATTTAAAGTTTTTAAAATAGGAAGGATGTAGAACAATAATAACAAAGTAAAGATTTAAATTCTATAAAGTATTTCTTATTAAGAATGTAAGTTTTATAAAGTTTAAAGGTGTTTTTATATTTTTTAAGAATTTAAATCAATTTTTAAAGACTAAATTAATATGAGTTTGAGTTAAGTTTAATTAGATAAAAAATTCTGGACATAAAAGTATAAATAAAAATTATTTTTAAGTTTATAAAGATTTAACAGAATTTATAAAAATTATTAGAAGTTACAAATTTGATTAAAAGGCTAAAAAAAAGAAAACATGAAAACCAAGACTGATCGGATCGAACTCGGGTCAGTCCCGGGTCACCAAACACACATGCATCTAACCATCCCGACTACGGGCTCGTTAGTGTATATCATGAAACGAGAAATCTTTTAAACAAAAACTCAAATCAGCCCCCAAATTGATATGAACCCTAGAACCAAGAATCGCCAAATACGCATCGAATTGCCCTCTGTTAATGGAGTTAAACAGAGGGCTTTCGATCTACAAGATGTAGTGAGTACGAAGGTCACAAGAATTACCTGTTAAGGTGCAGTGTAGAGTGTTGCCGACTAAACGATCAGGGACCGAGTTCTTGGTATTCGGTTCGCGCTCAGAAATGATGTATGATGTGATTCTGAGTTCAGAGAGGTTGTAATAGATTATGTGAAGGTGTGGGGTGTATGTAATTCGTTTAATTGTGTTTTAATTATAGGATTCGATTCATGGTTTAAGTCCGACAGTTGTGGAGCGAGATTACGCGTTAATTCAGTCGATTAGGAATGGATTGGGCCGTGAATAGGTCTACATTCATACCGTAATCGTTTAAGCATGATTTGCGGAGTTAGAACGCGTTTGCTTGTCTGAATTGATCCTGATTTGATACAGGTTTCACTATGTGGAGTCAAACGCATTTGAATTTGAAACAGGCCGCGCAAAAAAGATCGAAATTAAGTTCCAAATGGGCCTGGGGATGGTGTGAAATCCGTAATCCGTGTATGGGAGTCCAATTACACAATTTCGATCTGAGTCAGCCTTGAATCGTGGTGTTCTTGGGCTGTGTTGACTTCCAAAGTCAAAATTGGTGGAACAAAAGGTCAAGCTTCTTGAATAGGTTCAAATTGGAGTGTGAGGGTTCAATTTGGAGTTCAAAGGATCAAAGGCTAACGGTTTGATTTATTTATACTTTGATTGCAAGGATTTGGGAATATTTGACGTTTAAAAGTCAAAATAGGCTATGAGCTTTGAATTAATATTAGAATGTTTGTTAAAAATATATTCATGTAACCCTAGAAATGTATTAAATGAAATCTTAGGGTGAAATGTTTGCATCAAGATTGTGTTATAATTGAATCTTTGTTTATTGCACCAAAAAAATACATGATACAAATGAGAGACGTTACACTTACAGACTTGATCAATCTATTCGCTCACTTCTGTCGCTACTGTATATCCCTAAAAAGACAGACTCTGTAAACTCTATTTATAGACACATGATCTGCATTAAGCGAACTTAACAAGTTCGCCTCTAACAGACTAAGCGAACTTAACAAATTCGCTTCTGATAGACCAGGCGAACTTGACAAGTTCGCCTCTAGCATAACTTGTATAAACACGTAGAAAACATTTAATACAAAAACATAAAGACATTTAGATCTAAACTATTACAAAGCTTTTGTATACACATCAAATTTAGATGGTAATGCCTCCAAGAACTTATCATTTGTCTTTTCTGTCTCATACACCACTAAAGCACTCGACAATTCACTTAGAAGATGATAGAATCTTGTAGCAAGATCATCCAAAGATTCATTTTGAAAGTGCTTGAATACTAAGAATTGCTTCTTCAGTAATTCCTTTATGCTCTTCTTTACATCTAAACTCCCTTCACATCTCTTTTGTAATGCTTCCCACAATTGTTGAGAAGACTTGAATTGGTTAAAACTGTGATAAATTTCCTTAGGAAGAGACATCGAGATACTTGCCATCGCTTTCTTTTCCCTATCAAACAATAACTTTTCTTCTGTGGTTAACGCAGACACCGGTTTCGAAACATCACCCATTCCCATCCAAGTGTATGTCGGATGCGTATAACCTTCCAAGATTGGAATCCATAGACTTGTATCAGTGAAAGATACAAACTGATCAAACCGATCTTTCTAGTTAGAATAATCTGTAAGACTTAACAAGTTTGGAGGTTTCTGAGATGTACCGATCTCATTATCATAATTGAACATGTTAGTCACCTGCACCATATTTGCCATTTTTCCAGAAAGAATTTCCAAGTGTTGAGCAAGCTTACCCTTAGGCGAAGATAATATGTTCTCTTCAAATACACCCAAGCGAATTTGATATCAAGTGAACTTAATAAGTTCGCTTAAATAAAAAAATCAAGTAAGTTCGCCTAGAAAATTAAGTTTGCCAGAATTGGAAGAAGCGAACTTGATAAGTTCGCCTGCTAAGTTCGCCTGCATACAGATTCAGCAAGTTCGCTTGCTTCAAAAGAATCAAAATCAAGAACAGCTTCAACTCAAAAACACGAACAAAAATTTACCAAAAATCTTCATATCTCACTGATTTGAAGGAATTAGACAAAATTGAACCGTAGGATTATGTATTTTATCAATTATAACACTTCTATCGGATGAATTTCCTCAAAATCCACTTCAAAATCACCAAATTAGAAGCAAAATAAGATTCAAGAACTTGAAAAACTCCATGGAAATGAAAAATCGAAAAGGTGATCAATTTCTTGTCAATTTGCATACAAAACCATCTCAAATCACCAAGAATCACGAGCATTGGCTCTGATACCACTTGTAGGTCCACATGGCTCTTCTACAGATCGTTCTCGTTAACGCGGAGTGCAGAATCCTACCAAATCAATGATTGCATACGAAATAGACAATAGAAACAATCAGGTAAAATCATTCACTTTGTATTCCAACAATCACAGAGTTTACAGACTTGATCAATCTATTCGCTCACTTCTGTCGCTACTGTATATCCCTAAAAATACAGACTTTGTAAACTCTATTTAGAGACACATGATTTGCATTAGGCGAGCTTAACAAGTTCGCCTCTAACAGACTAAGCGAACTTAACAAGTTCGCTTCTGATAGACCAGGCGAACTTGACAAGTTCGCCTCTAGCATAACTTGTATAAACACTTAGAAAACATTTAATACAAAAACATAAAGACATTTAGATCTAAACTATTACAAAGCTTTTGTCATACAATCTATGTCCTAACACTTTGGTTCATCAAGTTTCACTTATTTAGGTACGCCTTCAACCATGTTATCATTAAACACTTCATCATCATTGTCAGAATCATAAACCAACTCTTTGGATCAATCTCCTCCTCAATAATAATTTCTGTTTCAACTACATAATTCCTATTAAAAGGTGGAGGAACAAATCCAATTCCAGCAACTCTCTTTGTAGGATTAGAATTATCATGAAAATAATCCAACACAACTGATGAATTTCCAAAACTTTCCAGCTTTAGATGTAATTTGATCACCTTTGCTTCTATGTCAGAAATCTCATTGGTTTTCTAAGCGACAATTTCATTTCGCTTTTCAATTTCAGCATAAGCCATATCCAGATGATATTATTGTTCTTTGTACTTTAACCCCAAAGAATTTAAATCTCTTTTCAAAGATTCAATTCTATCCATACAAAGCTTATCATTATATTTCAACTTTTGATTAACCACATGCATGGATTTCGTATCACAAATCAAATTTGTGTTATCATCCATAACCTTCTGCATTTTATCCTTCACAAAAATATAGTTAGAACAGTAAATATTACAGAGAGAGTCTTTACCTTTGAAGGATCTGGCATATCTGCCATGAAGACTTTAGCAATTGGAATATCTTCAGATACAGCTTCATCAGAAGAGCTTTTAGTCAACACTATTTCATCTTCAGATACACCAGATGCAGAAGAAATATCATAATCAACATTGTGTACTTTAACACTCACTTCATCATCGCTTTTTAGACTCTCACCATCACTTGAACTATCATCATCAGCTGTCTCTTTAGGATTATCATAATGAATTTCAGCTACAAAGGCTTGACTCACAGCACCAAACAGATCTTCTAGATGAATACCACAAGCATAATTTTCATCATTTTGTGCAGCCAAAGCAGATGATGTGGATGCATGATTTGAATTTCCAGATCCAGAAGAACCATGTGACTGAGAACGATTATTCTGAAAATTATTTGTCTTCTTCTGAGAATCAAACTCCACTTTCGGCTTCACACATTCTTTAGCAAAATGACCATATTCTTGACAATTATAACATCGAACCTTTGATTTGTCAAACCCCATTCTTGATCGGCTGTCAGAACTGTTGGAACCTAGTAGCCCATAGAAATCAATTAGGCTTAGATTTGTATAAGTTTAGAGTTTTCAGTTGAAAACTTTAATTTTTCTATCGGAAAGTGTCTTCGGTCGAAAACACTTTTCGATCAGAAGATTTTGATTGAAACTCTTGGGTATAAATAGTATTGTCTTTTGTATTTCATGGAACTATTTGCATTTTGTATTGTTTGATTTCAAATCTATTAGAGAGAATTTCTGTGTGTTTTTGTTGTTCTTTTGTGATTACATTGCTGGATTAACGAAGATAATAATCATGATTGTATGCGTCTTGTGTGATTGATTCTATCCTTTTCGTTTATCTTTGATTTGATCATTTCGGTGTGACTTGGATTTGTGTACTGTTCCGTCAATTCAGAGAGTGATTGAAGACATTATCCTTGAATATCAGCAGATCGAAGGGATTCACAAGTGGTATCAGAGCTGTTGGTTTAGAGCTCTTGGTATTCAAGAAGAATTTTAGTCAAAATTGATCGAATTGAAGTAATTTGGGTGCTACTATTGTTGATTTGAAAATATTGATGGAGATGAAGTTTGCATCAAGTTTGGAGACTTAATTTTTTACTTGGATCATCACAGAAAGTTTTTGGTCAATTCAAGTGTTCTGCTGTTGAATTGCCCGAAAAGTCTGTTTGAAGAAGCCGAATTCAGTTTTTGAACGAAAATTATTGTCCGAAATCACTTGTTTGAAATATTCAGACTTTTCGACCGAAAAGTATTGTTCGAAATTTCATCTGTGTTCGAAATATTCAGACTTTTCGACCGAAAAGTACTTTCCTAAGTTTTCGACCGAAAAGTTCTAAGTTGGAAATTTTTCTAATTTCGATCAAGTTTTAAATTATAAGTATAGAATGGCTGGAAAGGTATACGATACTGAGAGGGTTATTGGGAAATCACCACCGATGCTGAAATCAATATCAGAATTTTCAAATTAGAAAATAATGATGAAGGCGTACTTCAAGTTTACTGAACACACACTTTGGGAATCAATTGTGAAGGGTCCTCATATTCCCAAGACTGCAAATGCTGATGGGTTAGTCCCGATTGCAGATCCTGATCTTTATTCAGAGGAAGATAAGAAATTAATCAAGAGGTATAATAGAGCTTTGGGTTCTATTATTCTAGCACTTTCTGTAACATCTCTGATTTTCCGACCCTATTTTAACTTATTTTAACTAATAAAATAACAACACGACATTGAATCATATACTTGTTCAAACCTACACCTCATTAATCATTAGCCGATCGTATTCAATTCAAGGATTTAGAACTCATAATCAAGTGGTAGCACCTCTTAGAGTTAATCCAGTTAGTAATCCCGTTAGGTGTTCTGTTAAATCCTAACCAAGCTAATTCTGTCAAAGCTGAAATTACAAGGGCTGATTTTATAAATAACCAAAAACCCTAGCAGGCACGGTCGCGCCTCGTCTGGCACGGTCGCGCCTCTTATAGGCACGGTCGCGCCTCACATCAGTTAAAACGTAAAAACAGTCTTTAATTCTAAATTCGTTCGATCCGTAACCGTTCCACACGTCTCAACTATTAACGACCATTATTGAGGTCTTAATCACCCGCATTACCTCGAATTAAACTCCATTATGAGTATTCTTTTCAAAATCGCCGACCTCATTATCATACCACTCGAATCCATCATTTGGAATTATCTCTGCGCAAACAAACTACTCCCACACCACGTACGAACCTCTGTCAAGCTCTCGCGTATTCCATTTTGGCCGGAGACGAAGTCGGAGTCGTCGGATTTCAAGCCGGAACCCATCATAGTCGAGCACTATCAATCCGTCATCTATCCTGTTAATTGAAATCTCCTACACTTTCGTTTCAGTCTATAGATCAAAAGCCCCTAATTGATTCGGGCTTGCAATAGCGATTTTAACATGAACCCGAATCTAGGGCTCATGCATTTTCAGTTTAATTGATAACCATGCTAGACCCTATTTAAATTCAATTAGTTTATATGGTCAAATTTGCAACAGATTTCTCATCAAAAGCCCTATGATTTTTAACCTTAATTTTATAAGAATCGAATGATTTTGTTCTGAACTTGACCGAACACGGTCGCGCTAATCTCATAGCGCGGTCGTGCTAAATGTAGACACGGTCGTGCCACTCTAAGACATGGTCGTGCCTATCCGAGCACAGTCGTGCCCTATACATGACCTGGTTGTGCCTACTAGCCAGACAAGGTCTTGTCTAGAGAACCCTAGACACGGTCGTGCCCGACACAAGCACGGTCGTGCCTGATGACCAGACTTGTTATGCCTTCTGTTTTGATCAACACGGTGTGGATCTAGCACGATCGTGCCCTGTCCCAGGCACGGTCGTGTGTGTGAGAAAATATTGGCAGAATACTAAAATTTATATTTTAAAACCAATAAACATTCCAAATGAATTTTCAAATAAAAATAATTAATAAAGATTTATATTAACCTTATTTAAAAAGGATCAAATTCCTATTTTAAAAATTTATTCATTTAAATCTACAAAATTATATTTATACATATTTATAAAAATAGATTAACAAAAGTTATTTATTAATCTAAAACGCTCGGTACATCTTTTTAACTAAATGACTAAGTTACATATTTTTATAAATAAATAAATAAAGTAACGATTATTTATTTAATTTATATTTAAACAAAAATTGTTTATTTGGGTTATACTTAACTAAACCTATTACCTACATTATTTTTATAACTAAATAAATAAATAATAATTATTTAATTTATTTAGTTATTCAAACTCAAACCCTAATCAAAATGTTCTCAAAGTATTCATTCCAAATCTTTCATTTTATATAACACCATTCAAGTACAAACCACAAGCTTTATACACACAACGAATTCAATCCAAGACTTAAACATAGAATATTGAGCATACTATTAATCATATATACATTCCATACTAGGTTAACGTTGTGAATTACAAGGATCTCATTTCTAACTAGTATTTCGTGTTAGCTACGCCTTCAAACCAAGTGAGTATACATAGCCCCTTTTACTCTTTTACATTTTTGGGGTGAAACATGAACACTACTCAAATTACATGTTTACATTTACACAAACAACACAAGTACAAATCCTATTTACATTCATGTGTTCAATTTGAGCTTTATGCCCGAGTGCTATTTATGCTGACTTTTGTGTGCGATTTATGTGCAATCATTAACTATTCAAGCCGACGGTTTTCAATGATAGATCTATTGAGTCTGACAAACTCACCCAGATTGGGGTGATTGATACTGATAACACAATTTTGCATGCTAATTACAAAGGTTTGATTGTACTTGGTTACACAATAGCTGCTCCCCATAAATGCCTTATTTATCATGTTATGTAATGTAACATCCCAAAAATAATAAAACGAATAAACATAGCGAGACCGGTGATTTAGTCAGAACATTTAAACAAAACGGAGCGGGCTTGGGATCGGCTTCAATGGGCCGAGGGAAGCCTAGGTATATATATAAGGCAAGGCAGCCCTCTTCCCTGCTCATTCCACACTCATGCAGCGTCTAGAGAGAGAAAGGAAAGCTCGTGTCTAGAGAGAGAAAGTCGACGGATCGTCACGAGATTGGAGGAGCACGACACAGCTGAGCCCGTGAGCAAAACCTCCGAATCAGAATTACAATCCAGGTAACGATTCGATCACATTATGAGTTTTTGTTCGTTTTGGGAAGTTTCGGGTTTTGGCTAAAAGATAACGATTTTGCGGATGAAACTTGAAAGTGAACTTAGGTATAGCATCTAGAATGAAAAAACGAACGTTTTGATCAAAGAAAATTTAGATATCGACATGATCAGATTCGCATGCAGAACATTCAGATTTTTGGGGAAGGCGATAAGTGCAGACTCATCGAAACTACTTAGTTTCGATATGTGCAGGTCTATCGAAACTACTTAGTTTCAATATGTGCAGACCCATCGAAACTACTTAGTTTCGATGTATGCAGACCCAATCGAAACTACCATAGTTTCGATATGAGCCCCCGATCCGAAGCTAAGATAATACACAAGTTACCTATCGAAACTACCTATCGAAACTACCAAGTTTCGACAGGAACAACCTATTGAAACTACCAAGTTTCGATATAAGCTAATCAATCGAAACTACTAGGTTCAAGCATAGTAATGTCTAGTGTCATCTAGGAGCACTACCTTATGTGTATGACTTTATTATACAGATCGTGAGTGACATTAGTGACGCTCAGTAACCAGCTAAGTGTATCTCAGAAACTACTCCTCAGGTGAGTTCTATGTGCCCCCTTCTATGTTATGTGCAAATGATTTATAAATGTTTTGGGGCTGAAGTGTATACACTAAATGAATAAATGATATGAATGTCAATGTGATCATACGTGATATATTAAGGTATATGTGTAGATACATATGAAAAATGAAGTATGAATTATGAATAAAGAACGAAACGTATGTTTACAATGAATGAATGAAAGAATGGCATAACGTAAATGAATGAAGTCTTGCTTTATAAATATATATTACATGTTATGAATGTATGTATACGTTATGGACGGAAACGAAGCTAACGACTACTACGGTAGACGGACGACCACTTGACTATTATGCAGCCAGAAACAGTAAGTCTAGAAAGGTAGACTAAATAAAGGCCACTACGGTGGAGTAAGTCGCTAAGTCAATAATTCGGCTGTATAATTAGTTCAAGTGGGAAACGGATGCCTTATGGCAGACGGGCGATTATTTCGGACGGCCGAAGGGTGGCCGGACCTAAAGTTATTTCGGACGGCCGAAGGGTGGCCGGACCTAAAGTTAAGGCGGACGGTTTCTAGGACCGGACGAGTAAAAGGGCTACGACGGTAGCTCAAGGGCGTATATCTTTGTGATATACGTAGTAAATGACGGGTTGATCACCCTTAAGTGTATGACCCATGAATGTAAAGAAAAGAAAAGGGTGAATGCATATATATATATGAAATCACAAAAATAAAGAAAAGAAAGATGAAAGAAAAGCAAAAGTTATGAATACGTATTTATATGAATGACTTTATAATAATGCATACTTATAAAGTAAAGATAAGAATGTTTATATCTAATCGCATTAAACTAGAACTCACCAGTGTTAGCTGACTTTTAGTATACATTTCAGGTAACAAAGGAGAGGGTCGTGCGAAGGCGTGAAGGCTGCCCGGCATGTGACTGACATCCCACCTTATGTTTTGATTAGACAATGGTTAACGTTTTGAATGTTAAGACTTCCGCTGTAATGTACTCAAATGTTGAATGTTTCCGCTGTGTTTGAATGTTTTTAATTAAAAGTTCAGTAATTAATGACTATGTTTAGGAGTAAATCCAGGTCACCCGGGTTTGGGGCCTTACAAGTTGGTATCAGAGCAATAGTTTGAGAGATTCAGACATCCCTAAATGTCTGGACTCAAACTGATAATGGGACCAACGCACGGATGTCAGTCTGGGTAACCAACGCCAACGCCAGCACGGTAGTAAGTAATAAAGTTAATGCCCTTGCATAAGAATAGATACCATAACTTAGAACAAATAGATGTTAATGCCATGACTGATTTGAAGAGTTTTGAACCCGAAAAGCAATGTAAATTAGTAATCATAAACCGGTCACTGTAATTAAGAATTTGCCTTAATCGTACTGTTCGAAACTACGATCTGAAGAAATGACATTGATGTATTCCCTTTTTAACTATCAGGAAATTAAGAGCTATGGCTGGTGGAGGAAGAACAGGACCTCGTGGCGGTCGCACTGGCCGACGAGGTAGACCTCCGTTGAACCAAAGAATTGAAGAAGAAGAGAGTGTGCACGCAGAGCACACCGAAAGTGTGCACGAAACAGAAGTGAACCCAGTTAAGGACGACAGTCTAGGGCCTATACAGTTGGAACCTGAAGTCAGGGATGCTATTGCCAGTGAAGTTGTGCTCACTTTGAGGAAGGTATTGCCTGATCTACTATCCGAGGCAATAAAGAAAAGTAAAGAGGAAGATGAAGGAGACAAGGAAGAGAAAGTATATGATAGTGATGGGGATGAAATAAAGATAGGATCGAGCAACCGTGGGTGTACTTACAAAGGCTTTAAGGACGGAGACCCACCCAAGTTCGATGGGAGCAAGGATTCAGTGGTAACGCTTGAATGGATTGAGAGGATGAATGCTGTAATCAACATCAACGAGTGTCGACCAGACCAGGCTGTTAAATACGTTGCTTACTCTTTCACCAACGAAGCACTAAGTTGGTGGAGGAATATTCAGAGAACTAAGTCACAAAATGCTATAAACAGAATGACATGGCACGACTTGAAGAAGCTGATCATCCAAAAGTTCTGTCCACAGAACGAAATTGATCGAGTGGAAAATGAATTTCTAAACCTCAAGGCTGGAAACAAGACGCACAGCCAGTATACTTCGAGATTCAATGAGCTAGCTCAACTAGTCCCCCACCTGGTAGAAACCGAAGACCGTTTGATCAAGTACTATGTTAAGGGGCTGCCACAGCGGGTCCGTGTTCATGTAAAGGCTAACCTACCCTCGACCTTCGAGTCGGTAGTGAATCTTAGCGGAATCGTCTACGACGACTACGCCAATGAGGACCCGGCACCTGAGACACAAAAGAGAAAATGGGAGAACCCGTCCAGAGGCACCGGAAGAGGGAACGTAACAACTGAAACTAAGAAGCCGAGATTGGATGAATATGAAACTTGCAAGAAGTGTGGAAGGCAACACCTTGGCGAGTGTCGAATCGGCACCACCACATGCTATAAGTGCGGGAAGCCGGGGCACTTCTCCCGAGAATGTATAAGAAACGTCAAGTGTCAAGTATGTGGATTTTTGGGACATCTGACAAAGAACTGCAGGAAGGCCGGCCAATCTGGTTCGGGAAAAGATAAGGAGCAGGAACCGCAAAAGGTAAGGACTCGTGCCTATGCCTTGACCGAGGAAGAAGCAAGAGGAAACCCTGATGTGGTGTCAGGTACGTTCCTAGTAAATGATGAAAATGCTGCTATTTTATTCAATTCTGGTGCTAGTAAAAGCTTCATATCAACTGCATTTAGTCGTAAACTGGATTGCACTATCAACACCATAGTAAAGGCCTTTAGCGTACAAACTGCCGTGGGTAAAAATTCGGCAGTGTTCCAAGTAACAGAGGATTGTATCATAGAAATAGAGGGTCATAAGTTTCCTTCTAGATTATTCCTTCTCACCTTAGGAGGATTCGATATAGTATTGGGTATGGATTGGCTAGCTGCCAATGAAGCTCAAATCATATGTAAACGTAAAAGAATACACCTCAAAGCTCCAAGCGGCAGTCTAATTACGGTTTATGGGGATTGGAATTGCACTATGCCGAACGTCATCTCGATGATTAAGGCCGAAGGTTACATGAAGCGCGGTTGCGAAGCTTATCTGGCATATGTTATTGATGATAGAATGAAAACGAAAGAACTCAAGAATGTACCCGTGGTGTGCAACTTTCCGGAAGTATTCCCTGAGGATCTACCTGGGTTGCCACCCGATCGGGAAATAGAATTTCAGATTGACTTACTGCCAGGAGCTGAGCCCGTTGCCAAAGCCCCCTACCGATTGGCTCCGTCAGAAATGATAGAATTGATGTCTCAACTAGAGGAACTAACCAAAAAAAGATTTATTAGACCGAGCATCTCACCATGGGGCGCTCCGGTACTTTTTGTAAAGAAGAAGGATGGCAGCATGCGTATGTGCAATGACTACCGCGAATTGAACAAGAGGACAGTAAAGAACAAATACCCATTGCCTAGAATAGACGACCTTTTTGATCAACTACAAGGTGCGAGTTGGTTCTCAAAGATCGATCTTAGGTCGGGTTACCATCAGTTAAAAGTAAGGGAAGAAGACGTACCAAAGACCGCATTTCGCACGCGTTATGGACATTATGAATTCCTCGTGATGTCCTTCGGGTTGACTAACGCTCCAGCAGCGTTCATGGATTTAATGAATAGAGTATGTCGACCAATGTTGGATCGATCAGTGATAGTTTTTATAGACGACATACTGGTATATTCGAAAAGCGAGGGTGATCATCACTGTCACCTAAGAGAAGTTCTGGAGGTGCTAAAGAAGGAAAAGTTGTACGTAAAATTCTCCAAATGCGCGTTTTGGCTTAGGGAAGTCCAATTCCTAGGTCATGTGATAAACCCAAACGGCATCATGGTGGATCCTGCAAAGATCGAGACAGTAAAGGAATGGAACATCCCAAAGACACCAACAGAAATACGAAGTTTTCTAGGATTGGCAGGCTACTATCGAAGGTTTATTCAAGACTTCTCAAGAATAGCCTCACCACTGACTAAACTGACACGGAAGGAAGAAAAGTATGAATGGGGTCAGACTCAAAACAACGCGTTTGAGGAACTCAAGACACGATTAACCCAAGCTCCAGTCTTGACTCTACCTGAGGGAAATGAAGACTTGGTAGTCTACTCTGACGCTTCGGGGCAGGGTTTAGGTTGCGTACTTTTGCAACGAGGGAAGGTAATTGCTTATGCCTCACGACAACTAAAGATTCACGAGGTTAACTACCCAACACACGATCTAGAATTAGCAGCAGTAGTTTTCGCGTTGAAAATATGGAGGCACTATCTGTATGGAGTTAAATGCACCATTTACTCCGATCACAAAAGCCTGAAGTACTTTTTCGAACAAAAGGAATTAAACATGAGACAAATAAGGTGGTTAGAGCTACTGAAAGACTATAACTGTGAGATATTGTACCATCCGGGTAAGGCAAACGTAGTGGCCGACGCTTTAAGTAGAAAGGAAGAATCGGCACCTATCCGGATCAAAGCGTGTCAGCTAATAATAACGCCAGATTTGATGGGCGAAATATCAAAGGCACAAGATGAAGCACTATTAGAAAGAAATATAAAACGGGAAAGAATAGTAGGACAACAAGGGAACTTAAGTGCAAATACATACGGTGTACGAACTAGGTTTGGCCGGATGTGGATACCTAAGATTGGCGAGCTTAGAGCCAAAATACTCGATGAGGCCCATAAGTCTCGTTATTCTATCCACCCCGGGATTAACAAAATGTATCAAGACTTGAAGAAAGAGTACTGGTGGCCTGGCATGAAGAATGATGTAACTGAATACGTGAACAAGTGCTTAACGTGTTCACTAGTTAAGGCCGAGCACCAGAAACCATGCGGTAAAATGCAACCTTTACCTATACCGAAATGGAAGTGGGAAGAGATCACAATGGACTTCATTACCAAGCTACCGCGAACAGCTAAAGGCAATGATACCATTTGGGTGATCGTCGACCGCTTGACAAAGAGTGCTCACTTCTTGCCAATACGAGAAACCTCTTCTTCCGAAAAGCTAGCAGAAATATTTATCAAGGAAATTGTGAGCAGACATGGTATGCCGCTGTCGATTGTGTCCGACAGGGATACTAGATTCACGTCAAGGTTTTGGAAGAAATTCAACGAAGCAATGGGCACTAGACTGAACATCAGCACCGCTTACCACCCCCAAACCGATAGACAATCGGAAAGGACCATTCAGACCTTGGAGGACATGCTCCGGGCCTGTATCATTGACTTCGGTGGGAGTTGGGACAGCCATCTACCATTGGCAGGATTTTCATATAACAACAGCTATCACTCGACTATTGGCATGCCGCCATTTGAAATGTTGTATGGGAGGAAATGTAGGACCCCGGTTTGTTGGGGGGAAATTGGACAGAAGGATTTTACAAGTCTCGAAGTGGTCAAAGCTACTTCCGAGAAATTTGATCAAATCAAGGCTCGAATGAAAGCCGCAAAAGAGAGACAGAAATCATACGCGGATAAGAGAAGAAGGGATTTAGAGTTTCAAGTAGGGGACATGGTACTGTTGAAAGTATCACCGTGGAAAGGAATCATTCGGTTCAGAAAGCGCGGCAAACTAAGTCCAAGGTTTGTCGGACCTTTCAAGATTTTAGCAAGAGTGGGTCAAGTTGCTTACAGATTCGACCTACCCGTTGAGCTTAGTGGAATACACCCTACGTTTCACGTGTCGCACTTACGCAAGTGCCTAGCTGACGACACAGCTCACATACCTTACGACGAGATCGAAGTGGATAACAGTCTAAATTATGTAGAGGAACCGATAGCCATTCTTGACCGAGCTGAGAAACGACTACGCAATAAGTCGATACCGTTAGTCAAGATACAATGGAAGCACAGAAAAGGGTCAGAAGCTACGTGGGAAAAAGAAGACGAGATGAGGGGACTATACCCTCAATTGTTTAACGTATGAACAGTTTCGAGGACGAAACCTCTTTAAGGAGGGTAGACTTGTAACATCCCAAAAATAATAAAACGAATAAACATAGCGAGACCGGTGATTTAGTCAGAACATTTAAACAAAACGGAGCGGGCTTGGGATCGGCTTCAATGGGCCGAGGGAAGCCTAGGTATATATATAAGGCAAGGCAGTCCTCTTCCCTGCTCATTCCACACTCACGCAGCGTCTAGAGAGAGAAAGGAAAGCTCGGGTCTAGAGAGAGAAAGTCGACGGATCGTCACGAGATTGGAGGAGCACGACACAGCTGAGCCCGTGAGCAAAACCTCCGAATCAGAATTACAATCCAGGTAACGATTTGATCACATTATGAGTTTTTGTTCGTTTTGGGAAGTTTCGGGTTTTGGCTAAAAGATAACGATTTTGCGGATGAAACTTGAAAGTGAACTTAGGTATAGCATCTAGAATGAAAAAACGAACGTTTTGATCAAAGAAAATTTAGATATCGACATGATCAGATTCGCATGCAGAACATTCAGATTTTTGGGGAAGGCGATAAGTTCAGACCCATCGAAACTACTTAGTTTCGATATGTGCAGGTCTATCGAAACTACTTAGTTTCGATATGTGCAGACCCATCGAAACTACTTAGTTTCGATGTATGCAGACCCAATCGAAACTACCATAGTTTCGATATGAGCCCCCGATCCGAAGCTAAGATAATACATAAGTTACCTATCGAAACTACCTATCGAAACTACCAAGTTTCGATATAAGCTAATCAATCAAAACTACTAGGTTCAAGCATAGTAATGTCTAGTGTCATCTAGGAGCACTACCTTATGTGTATGACTTTATTATACAGATCGTGAGTGACATTAGTGACGCTTAGTAACCAGCTAAGTGTATCTCAGAAACTACTCCTCAGGTGAGTTCTATGTGCCCCCTTCTATGTTATGTGCAAATGATTTATAAATGTTTTGGGGCTGAAGTGTATACACTAAATGAATAAACGATATGAATGTCAATGTGATCATACGTGATATATTAAGGTATATGTGTAGATACATATGAAAAATGAAGTATGAAATATGAATAAAGAACGAAACGTATGTTTACAATGAATGAATGAAAGAATGGCATAACGTAAATGAATGAAGTCTTGCTTTATAAATATATATTGCATGTTATGAATGTATGTATACGTTATGGACGGAAACGAAGCTAACGACTACTACGGTAGACGGACGACCACTTGACTATTATGCAGCCAGAAACAGTAAGTCTAGAAAGGTAGACTAAATAAAGGCCACTACGGTGGAGTAAGTCGCTAAGTCAATAATTCGGCTGTATAATTAGTTCAAGTGGGAAACGGATGCCTTATGGCAGACGGGCGATTATTTCGGACGGCCGAAGGGTGGCCGGACCTAAAGTTATTTTGGACGGCTGAAGGGTGGCCGGACCTAAAGTTAAGGCGGACGGTTTCTTGGACCGGACGAGTAAAAGGGCTACGACGGTAGCTCAAGGGCGTATATCTTTGTGATATACGTAGTAAATGACGGGTTGATCACCCTTAAGTGTATGACCCATGAATGTAAAGAAAAGAAAAGGGTGAATGCATATATATATATGAAATCACAAAAATAAAGAAAAGAAAGATGAAAGAAAAGCAAAAGTTATGAATACGTATTTATATGAATGACTTTATAATAATGCATACTTATAAAGTAAAGATAAGAATGTTTATATCTAATCGCATTAAACTAGAACTCACCAGCGTTAGCTGACTTTTAGTATACATTTCAGGTAACAAAGGAAAGGGTCGTGCGAAGGCGTGAAGGCTGCCCGGCATGTGACTGACATCCCACCTTATGTTTTGATTAGACAATGGTTAACGTTTTGAATGTTAAGACTTCCGCTGTAATGTACTCAAATGTTGAATGTTTCCGCTGTGTTTGAATGTTTTTAATTAAAAGTTCAGTAATTAATGACTATGTTTATGAGTAAATCCAACAAGTGAGGTCACCCGGGTTTGGGGCCTTACATGTAAGGATTTTTTTTACAACTATATGCTATCTATATACAAACCTGTGTTATACTCACCAACTTTTTAGTTGACCTTATTTTATTCATGTTTCAGGTGCTATCATATGAGTTTGATCAAGACATGCTACACATAGGATTTGGACTTAGTTAATCTTAATTCAAAAAAAAAATTGTATTTCATTTATGTACTTTGGAAATGATTCTTGTTTGTTTCAATAGAAGTGGATTTAATATATTACAATTTAGTCAACCTTGAGCTCATGAACAGGCTACATGTCCCGCCCCGACGTTTTCGCCGTCGGTTGGGGTGTGACACTTTCGACTGAGTTGTATTTGAATTTTGAGCAATATGAAACAGCTCAAGGTTTGTGGAATGCTTTGTGCTTAAAATTTGAAGGAAATGCAGCTCTTCATGAAAGCAGAACCGATCTTCTACTGAAGCAATATAACATGTTTAGTTATAAGAAGAATGAGACTCTCAGAGAGCAGGTGACCAGGTTTACAACCATGATCAACAGATTGAGAAAAATGGGAGTGAAATTTAAAGAGTATGATCTAGGGAAGAAACTATTAGACTCATTGCAGATTGCTGGAGCATACCATGTATGCTAATTAAGAACACAACTCCAGATCTGAAGAGTAAAACCATTTATGATATTATCTGTCTGCTCGAGTCTTATAAATTGGATGCAAAAAAGAGAGAACTGAATAACCATGATAAACAAAATAATTCAGGTTCAAAAAATGCATCACTATTCTATGGAAGTAGTGAAGGAAGTAGTGCAACAAAATCTGAGAAAAGCAAAGGTTGTTGTGAACACTCCTCTAGTGAGAAAGTCAAGTCATCTGGACAAATCCCTGAAGATCAGATTGCTCTGTTTGGAACTTTCATGAGCATCTATGATGCATTGGTGATAGGAAAGTTACAACCTGCCGTGCATGCTGTAGAGGATCTTGTTCAGATCAATCCTGATGACTTGGAATATATGGACTTGCAATGGCAGATGGCCATGATAGCTGTAACGGCTAAAAAATATCTATAGAAGGTTGGGAAGGACAAGCTTTCAGTTTGGGAAAAAGGTTGGTTTTGACAAAGCAAAACTCCGGTGCTACAACTGTCAACAACTTGCTCACTTCACTCGTGAGTGTACCAAGGACAAGAAAAAGAAGGTTGAGGGAAGCGGAGTTAAGCTAGTAGAGATGATTGATGAAACTGACAAATCAAAGAAGGATCCAACTGTCCAAAAAACTTTTTTAATTGTGAATGGGATGATGAGATTGAGGATGCTGAGGATGAACTAGATGAAGCCTTGATGGCTGAAATTGAAGATTCAAATAAACCAGCTCAAATTGCCAGTGATTGTACGCTCAAAATAGATTCTAAAGGAAAGGGCAAAGCTGTTGATTCTAATGAAACTTCATCTGGGAGTGAGGTAAATTCTGATAATGAATTTGACATATGTTCCTCAATGTGTGTAGAATGAATGCAGAATTATCATGCAGCAAACACGTTTCTACTTGCTGAAAATGATAAACTAAAAAGAGTAAACAAATAATTGAAAAAAATGAAGTAAATTTTATAAGGAAAATTAAAGCATTGTTGAAAGATAATGTAACATTTAAAGAATATATGGATAAAAATGACGTTTTAATCAAAGATCTTTCAAAAAAACTTGTCAAATCTGAAACTGAGTTAATAAAAGAAAGAGTGATTGTTGCAAAGTGGAAGATGCAAAAAAATGTCTTTGATGAATGTGTAAGTAAACAAAGAACTGTTTACATCAAAGACGGGTTGGGTTACAACAAAGTTCCACATCCTGATAACTTTGTACCATTTCCTGAACCGCATGAATCAAATGAGTTGATGAATGTGGGTAACTCTAACTTTCATGATATGTATATAAGTGCAGATATAAACTCAGGGTGTGTGGATGATGATAATGAACTTGATGGACTGAAAAGTTTTTCAGCTTTCAATAAACAGTGCACTAGGGAGTTTATTAGGGATAGCAAACAGTACCTAGATGTTGACTGTAATCTTAATAAATTTGTTTCATTTTCTAGTGTTAGTGTTGATGTAAACAATGTTCATGTTTCTGATGCTTCTTATGTTTCGGCATTTCTACTAATGTTTGTGATGATTTTGATTGCGTGTCTGAAGTGTCATCAACATCCACTTTCTTTGATAAAGTAGTGCATATAGATAGAGATTATGTTCCACTTCATAAAGTCTCATGTCTAGTTGGTGATGTGGTCTTAGATGGGTTTGGAAATCCTTTGATTAAAAAGTATGATTAGTCAAGTGAGAGACCAAAGAAAAATGATGTCATAGCACCAGAGAATCATATTCTTACCAGTGAAACAGAGAGTAATAAAGTTGTCAAAGTTAAAGTTAATGTACCATCAACGGTCCAAAGAAAGTCTTGGTGTGTCAAAGGCAAATCCATTTATGTCAAAGACCAGTTCATTGATGTCAAAGATAAGCATGTTCAAATCAATGGACAATTAAGAAAGAAAGGTTGTAACCTAAAGAGTGAAGTAGGCAAGTGTTCAAAGTCAAAGTCAAAGCTTAAGAGCTACAATTGCTTTGTGTGTGGTCAAGTTGGTCACTTTGCGAGAAATTGCAAACACAACTCTAGTGAGTCAATGATGCGTGTAAACTATATATATATATATATATATATTTATAAGTGTTTTACACAATTAGTTTTAAAAAGGGTTTTCACCAAATACTAAACACACACACCGGGCAGTGTACCCGTCGGATAGCAATATAGTAAAGGTAAGAACCGGATATCAATCCGTGGACACGGTGGGATGCGATAATAAACCGGGATTAAGATTCAATCAAATATGGGTAAAATATGTTTAAGTTGATTTTTAATTAAACTATTATGTAAGAATATAAAACTAGACTAAAGTCACAAATCAAACAATCAAGGAGAAAATATCACTTCGGTGTCGAATCCATTTAGAATACATTCAATACATTCATAGAAACATGGAAAATAGACGATACATAAATTGACGAAATTCTCATCAAAGATATCTAATCAAATGACTATTCAGAAAGCTAGCATGAATTACACAAACCAACCACCTAAAGTCATACAATGAGGCTCACGTGTTTGATAATCATGTTAATTTTTATAAAGATTGAACTAGCTTTCGATTAAGGTACACTAATCCAACAACTAGTTGGAAAGATAATATGAACAACACATTATCCACCTCAAGTTGATTAATTTAGACAACATTATGCATTTCTTCAACATACAATGTTCATATAAAGATTATATAAATTAGGAGGATGTGTCAACAATTCCTAGATAAACACAATACTAATTATGACACATCATAACGAATACTTTGTCTTTCCAAACATAAGCATAAGGTTACACATACAAATATAATGATTCATAAATAAGACTTCATTCACCATTCCTAGTCAAATGCCATAAACTAGTATAATTACATACACCAATCCATGAATATAAGCATAAATCATAAGTTTTCCAACATAATATGACATACACAAATACAAGTCTTGTAAATCACTCAAAATACTTGAATACATAATTTCATCAAAGAATAATCATACGGTTGTCATAACATTAACACAATAATTGCCAATAATCCATGAATGTTGTGAAATGTATCTAAATTTCATCTAAACCAAAGTGAACAAGAGTTTTAGCTCATCATGAGCATCAAAATTACAAGTAAGCAGGGAAAAATAGAGAGAAAAATGATATGAAAACAAGAATCAAACCACTCCTTCAAGCCTAGATGTTGTTGTTGATGTATGGTGATCCTCTTGGTGTTGTATCCTCTCCAAGAATCTTGAAATATGGCTGGAACAAAGAAAACTCGAGCTGGAACAGTAGGTTTCTCCCCCGGGTTGCTGAATGTCTGAATGAGAATTAAGTTCTGTTTAAGTAGAAAAGGGGAAGCACGACCGTGCCAGGAGAGAAGGCACGACCGTGCCCAAGACATGGACGCGGTCGTGTCTAGGTCTTGGCGCGACCGTGTGATAGAGGTTTGACCGATCCGTAGCTTCCATTGGGTACCACTGATCGAGGACGTACGGATGTTCAGACTCACGAGATGACACGCGACCGTGGGCGGCCAAGGCACGGTTGTGCCTTGGAATTTGGCTTGGCGCGGTCATGCCAGATGTGGGCGCGACCGTGCTTAGTGTTTTGGAGCTTGGCACGACCGTGCCAAATAGGGGCACGACTGTGCCTCCATCACAGAAACCATAAAACTTCACTTTTTTATCCTGGAATCTTCTTGTTTGTTCACCAAGTTTCACAAAAACCTACAATATAGGAAATGAAGCAAATAAGTGTCTAAACGTTGACTATAACCAAGAATTGATCATTAAATGAACGAAGTTTTGTGCCAAAAAGATGTGTAAATACTAACACATCAAACAACCCCACACTTGAACATTGCTTGTCCTCAAGCAAGAAATCAAAATGAAACAAAACTTCCAATGACACTATGGATCAAATCGGGAAAACCGTAAGCATTAATAAACTTATAAAGGTTTGAAGAGATTTTCAAGAAATGCAAAGTTAACTAAATGAAACCCAATGAGCCCAATGACGTGATAACCGAATGAGCAAATGAATATGCCTAGGAAATAATTAGCATGCAACTTTATGCTTCTCACAATGTTCACACACACTCGGGAATATATATGATCATACAAGTAACGGAGTATGTATAGAACACTCAAATGCCAAGACAATGAATCATGCATAAATCATAAGCTTGCTAAAAGATCAAATCTCTACCAACTAATATGAAACAAAGCACAAATCAAGAGGGCTTTAAATGGGTTGTAACTTGGCAATGGTTAAGGGTGAGGAAGTGGAATTTTAAAATGTCTAAATGGCTAAAAACCCGGCGGTTATGCTAACTCAAAAACTAAAACAACTTCTAATATGAAAAATAAACCAACTAATACTTCCGTATAGATAAGAGCTAACAACCGAATTATTTCCATCTTTGCTCACAAAATTTCTCTAATCGGCTATAATTCACCTAATTTTGGTGATTTTTTTTTCTTTCTTTTGAAGGGAACTAAGTCAATATGCATATTTCCTTAGCTAAAAACTTCTCAAGCATTTAAAAATTACAACAAAATAAAAGCTATAAAATTAACATTAGCCGACCGGATTTCTAACACGGGTGAAAAATAAATGAAAAGGCTAATGAAGGTTTAATGGTGGTGTAATGTGAGTAATTAAAGAAAAGAACAGGATAGGCTCAACGTGGCTAACTAGTGGATGTGTTAGGTTGAGGGAAAATAAAAATAAAAGGCTAACAAAGTGGTTTATCCTAATGCCTCAATCATTTTTATGCAATATTTATGTTCATTATTTTGAAATGTATACTAAAAGCAAGTTCTAAGAAGCATGAAACATTCGGCACACTCAAATTCGCAAAAACGAGAGCAAACAACGTCTAAAGCTATCAAGCCTCAAAAATAAACTCACGGAAACGGAAAGGAATGGGTGTAAGCAAAAGGTTACATGCAATTCATTCGTTCAGCCCACTAAAACTCATGGTTATCACAAAAAATTGGGTTTGACTCGATGGAATTTCTATTTCAATTGCTTTCGAAAAATCAAACCTCTATTATTTACTAAAAATTGTGAATGCTAACCGGTTAACTTTTATTATATTTTGGTGTTTTTCAATTTTATAAAACTGACTTAGTGTCAATAAATTATGAAGGAAGATTTTGTAAAAAATTGAAGTGATAAAATGCTCAAAAGGACAAACATCGCGTGAATAAATTCCCACCCTACCCTTAGAATCGTGCATTGCCCTCAATGTACAACAAAAAAATGTAAAGCAAAGAATAAACACCCAACCCCACACATAGAAACATACATTGCCCTCAATGTATTCAAAAACATGCAATGCAATGGAGTGTGAAGGGAGAACTGAAACTTCCCTCGTGTCGATCATGGCACACGCAAAAAGCCTACCCACAAAAATGGCGTTCCACGTAGTTCCACGATTCCAAAATCTAATCAAGACTAACCATATCAAACAGGATCAGTAACATCAAGCCAAAATATAAACATAAATGTAAAGACGAATATAAACAACAGTACAGGGAAACAAAAGAACAACATAAAACGCCGAAGCGTGATACAAGAGTTTGTACAATAAACAAGAAAGTACAACTCACAAAAAATGATACCAAAAGGCAATGGGAGGTACTACTCCACTACACACCCTCAAGGTCGACGCCGGAGGCCCTGCCTCCCTCGCCTCCTGCTGCTGGTGGTGATGGTGGTGGTGACTGATGATGCGGTGGTGATGGTGGTGGCTGAAGCTGTGGTGATGGTGGTGGCTGATCCGGCTGCATAAAGAATGGGAGGGGTACCACGTATGATGCCCCGCCAGCAGCAACGACGCACTGGACCTCATACTGCCAGGCCCAGTAATGCATGAACATGTCATGTGGAATGACAACCGGAGGTGGTGGTGGCGGCGGAGGCGGAGGAGGTGGCTGGTGCTCGTGACCCTGCTCCTGCTGAGCAGCGTGTGCCTGATGGGCGGCGGCGACGGCCTCGGCCTCGGCCTGAACAAGATCTGGATCGGGACCCGGACGGTCTGGATCCCACGTCCATCCCCATCTATCTACCAACCTGATCCCTCCTGCGCCTCGACGAGCAACGTCCATGTTCCTTAGCGTCTGCACGGTCATCACAACGGTCTCGGCCACAGGGGTCAGGTCCCCTATCAAATCGTCGGTCAATAGCTGGAAGTGCCTAGCCAGCTTGGTCACGAAGTGACCTCTACATATCGCGCTGGTGACGTCGCGCCCTGAGCTGTTTACCAAGTACCCCGCGATAGAATGCGCACGATTGCAGGTGCGCGGGTGTACAAGGCAAAACAAGTAAAACAGCTCCCTAAGGTTCACTACTGTCTCCCCCTGACCTCTCCCAGAAATAGAATAAACAATGCAACGATGGAGAACACGGTGCAAGGGATCCCGAAGGCTCGAAGCCTTGGTCAAACTCGGATCATACATCCCGAATCCAAACTCGTGCCAGAACTGGTCCTTGTCCTCCTCTGTCGGGAACTCGGTGATACCATCGGTGAATATCTCAGTATGAAGCTCCTGCCTCGTATACAGGCCCAATAATCTCCCGAACCTAGCAACTGACATCACTCGCCACTCCCCTCCTAGCCTAAACCTAATCGTCTCCGGCTGCTCTAAGTCTGCGCAAGGATAATCGAAGTCGTAAGTGGAGAAAAACTCCATCACAAGCTCGACATACTGGATCGCGTGAAGTCTAAACAACCGGCGCCACGGGGCGGTGATGAGGTCGTTCCACCGGTCCTGCTGACCGATGGCGTCTATGGCGGCCGGCTCCAAACGACGAGCGGCTAAAATCCGGCATCTGCGTGGCCACAAAACGTCCAGACGAGCCTCCTACTCATGCTCGTTTAAGTCGAACTCAAGATACGGGTGGTCCCTGTTGCCTGCCATCTGCACGACAACAAAATTAAAATCAAAACAATTATGAAGATGCTAAACTGAAGTTATGAAGTTGTTGACCTAATTATGAAGGGGCACGGTCGCGCCTGGGAAGGGGCACGACCGTGCCAAGGCCAAAATCTAAGCCCACGGTCGCGCTGTGGCCGACCACGGGCACAATTTCAAGTCAACACGACCACGCCAGGTGCGAGGCACGACCGTGCTAAGGCCAAATTCAAGAGGCACGACCGCGCTCGACAAAGGTACGGCCGCGCCTGACCAAACCAAGTCCACCTGGGATTGAAAATCCGAGCACGACCGCGCCTGGTCTGGAGCGCGACAGTGCTCAACCCATTTTAGGGTTTCCAGAATCAAAACTTTTTCAATTTAAACAAGTTTATGAAGGGGCTTTTGTAACCTAATCATTCTAGGGAGTAAACCGATCGAATTCTATCTATTTACATCTAATATGAAGTTCAAAACAGAAAAATAGCTAAAACCTAGAAATTCCACAAAAAACGATGATTCTAATCATAAAAAGAAGAGATTAGGATTGTGGGGGCGTACCTGAAATCGAAGATACGGGAACAATGAATCTGGAAGTGGAGACGGGGAAGAAGATCGCCGAGGGGAGGGAGTTTCGTCTGTTGGGAGGTTATGGGGGGTGGTTTGGAAAAATCTGCCGTGAAAAGTAATTTAAATCGCCCCCAATAACTGAGGCACGACCGCGCCAAGTGCTTAGGCACGGCCGCGCCTATAGGGAGGCACGACCGTGTGTATTGCCTAGCAGACAGAAAACCCTATTTTTTTATGCAGCTTGTACCAAACCCGACTGCGATTCTTCCAAACTAAAATTTCTAAAAATTCAGAAGACATACCTGTGACATTCCAAACATTATCCCACATCCGCTCAATCCAAAACACGTTCCGATCACCTAAACTCAAAAATAAATGGTAAAATCCTAAAAAATAAAGAAGATAAAAATAAGAAAATAAACATAGAAACAAGATCTAACAATTGTTACCACAGATGATACTGGAACAGGCTAAGTTTATTAATGAGTCGTTAGCTAGACTCAAGTCCCCGAATTCATTTGTCCTTGGGGTGGAGGTCAACTACCTCCAATGCCCGGTCAACCGGTCCGTCAATGTATGGTTTAAGACGATGACCGTTGACCTTGAAGATCCTCCCATCTTCGTGCTCAATCTCGACGGTCCCATAAGGAAACACCTCCTTTACCGTGTAAGGACCCGTCCATCGGGACTTCAACTTCCCGGGAAACAAACGCAACCTAGAGTTGTAAAGCAACACACGACCACCCACTCGGAATTCCTTCTTGTCCTTCAAGCGTCGGTCATGTAAACTCTTAGTGCGCTCCTTGTAGATCGTGGAGTTTGCATAGGCTTGATTCCTCAACTTATCAAGCTCATGAATCTGAGTGAACCGGTTCTCACCCGCGCTCACCAAGTCAAGATTCACCGCCTTCAATGCCCAATAGACCTTATGCTCCAACTCCACCGGAAGATGGCACGCCTTCCTATAGATCAACCTAAGTGGTGTGGTACCAATAGGTGTCTTATAGGCTGTCCGGAAGGCCCAAAGTGCATCATCTAACCTATCCGACCAATCCTTACGGTTCTGACCAACCGTCTTCTCTAGAATTCGCTTTATACCCCGGTTTGTGACCTCTACCTGTCCACTGGTCTGTGGATGGTAGGCTGTGGAGAATCTATGGTTCACACCATATCGTGATTGAGCCTTCTCCAACTGGGCGTTGCAGAAGTGGGTCCCACGGTCACTGATAAGGGCTTTGGGGGCACCAAAGCGAGAGAACAGCTTCTTCAGAAATTGAACAACCACCCTAGCATCATTCGTAGGCAAGGCTTGAGCCTCGGCCCACTTAGAAACATAGTCAACAGCGACTAGGATATATCGGTTGCCACGAGAAGCTGGGAAAGGTCCCATAAAGTCAATACCCCAGACATCAAAAATCTCACAAATCTGGATGTTGTTCTGGGGCATCTCATTCCTAGATGAAATGTTGCTCGCCCTCTGGCAAGCATCACAAGCACGGATCATCTCATGAGCATCCCGGAAGACGGTAGGCCAGAAGAAACCGGCGTCAAAGACCTTCTTCACGGTCAATGTAGCTCCATGATGTCCACCTGTTGGGCCCCCGTGGCAGTGTCTAAGCACCTGAAGTGCCTCATCTCCAAACACACACCTACGCACGATCTGATCAGCTCCGACTCGAAACAAATAGGGATCCTCCTAGAGATAGTGCTTCACATCCGCAAAGAACATTAGCTTCTGCTGATGCGTTAAGCCCTTAATCACAATCCCACTAGCAAGAAAGTTAGCAAAATCAGCAAACCATGGACACTCCTCATCCTGTGTTTGTATGTGCATGAGAAACTCGTGGGGAAAATTGTCATTTATGGATGACCCCACAAGTTCAGATGAAGCTGAGCACTCAAGACGGGACAAGTGGTCCGCCGCGACATTCTCCGCGCCCTTCTTATCGCGGATCTCAATGTCAAACTCCTGAAACAGCAAAACCCACCGGATTAGCCGAGGTTTTGCATCATGTTTGCTGAACAGGTGCCGAAGGGCTGCATGATCGGTGAATACAATGGTCTTTGATAGGACGAGATAAGACCGGAATTTATCGAAAGAGAAGACAACGGCTAGGAGCTCCTTCTCTGTCGTGGTGTAATGCTCCTGTGCGTCATTGAGCGTCTTGCTCGCATAATAAATCGGGTGAAACTGCTTCTCTCTCCTCTGTCCTAAGACCGCCGCAACAGCGAAGTCACTCGTGTCACACATGATCTCAAATGGCAGCTTCCAATCAGGAGCCACCATGATAGGGGCATTCACCAACTTCTCCTTTAACAAATCGAATGCACTGAGGCACTCGTCGGAGAACACGAACTGGGCTTCCTTCTCAAGAAGCTGGGTCATCGGTCGGGCAATCTTAGAAAAATCTTTGATAAAACGCCTGTAAAAGCCCGCGTGACCAAGGAAGCTCCGAATAGATTTCACAGAGGTCGACGGGGGCAGCTTAGATATGGTGTCAATCTTAGCTCTATCAACCTCAATCCCCGCACGTGAAACCTTGTGCCCAAGCACAATGCCCTCCTTCACCATGAAGTGGCATTTCTCCCAGTTCAACACCAGATTGGCCTCTTTACACCTTGCCAACATCCTCTCCAGATTCTCGAGGCAATGATCAAAGGAACTCCCAAAAATAGAAAAGTTATCCATGAAAACCTCCATGGAGTCCTCAATCATATCATGGAAAATGGCCACCATGCAACGCTGGAAAGTGGCCGGAGCATTGCACAATCCAAAGGGCATCCGCCGATAAGCAAATGTGCCATAGGGACATGTGAATGTCGTCTTCTCCTGATCCTCAGGAGCAATCGGGATCTGGAAGTAGCGTGAGAAACCATCCAGGAAACAATAGAACATCTTTCCCGCTAATCTCTCCAACATCTGATCAATGAACGGGAGGGGAAAATGATCTTTCCGAGTAGCATCATTTAGTTTGCGGTAATCGATGCAAACTCTCCAACCGGTGACTGTACGAGTAGGAATCAGCTCATTCCTCTCGTTGGTGATGACAGTCATGCCTCCCTTCTTAGGGACAACCTGAACCTGGCTAACCCAAGGAGAATCGGAGATGGGATAAATCAAACCAGCATCCAGTAATTTAATCACCTCCTTCTTCACTACCTCCTGCATGTTCGGGTTCAACCTCATCTGGTGCTGCACAGCGGGCTTGTAGTCATCCTCCATAAGGATCTTATGGGTACAGAAAGAGAGATTAATTCCCTTAATGTCCATAATCCTCCATGCAATAGCCTGCTTGTGCTTCAGCACCTCCAGTAGCCTCTCCTTCTCATCACTCATCAAATCAGAGGCGATAATGACGGGTAATCGAGACTCACCATCTAAAAAGGCATACTGCAAATGGCTCGAGAGCTCCTTAAGCTCAACAGGTGGTGGGTCCTCAATAGAAGGCCGCTCAATTGGCTCAGACTCTCTATCAACCATAGCAAAAACCGCTGAACACTGGGGAAACTCATAGCTCACCTGGCTATGCAACTGCTCATCAAACTGATCCTCACCAACTGGATCAAATGTCTCCCCCCTACAATCTGGGTGTCCAGGGACTCCTCCTCAGCTGTGTCCTGGAGATGATCACTCACACAAGAATAAACAGCCTCAACAAAGTAGAGTGAATCAACCTGATTCTGGGTATGCTGCATGGATCTCCCTACATCAAAGGTCACTTCCTCTTCATCCACCCTCAGTGTAAGCCTCCCCGAATACACATCAATCAGGGCCTTGGCAGTGGCCAGGAACGGTCGACCTAGGATAATAGGGACATTCTTGTCCTCATCCATGTCGAGAATCACAAAGTCTACAGGAAACACAAAACGATCAACCTTAACCAACATATTATCCACTATCCCTCGCGGATACTTGACCGAGCGATCGGCCAGCTGGATACTCATGCGTGTCGGTGTAGGTTCTCCCAACTCAAGCTTAGCAAAGACCGCATATGGCATGAGGTTAATGCTAGCACCAAGGTCAGCTAAGGCGTTGCTAACCGACAAGCTACCTATCAAACAAGGGATGGTAAAACTCCCCGGATCTCGTCTCTTCTCCGGTAGCTTGTTCTGTATCACCGCCGAACACTCCTCATTCAGCGTCACCTGAGATAACTCCACCAATTTCCTCTTATTCGTGAGGATATCCTTCAAGAATCTCGCATACTTAGGCATCTGAGCCAGAGCCTCCACGAATGGTAAGTTGATATGCAACTGCTTAAACAACCCTAGAAACTTACCATACTGCTCCTCCAACTTTTGCTTCTTCAATCTGCCTGGGTATGGAATGGCGGGAGTATAATCTCTCACAGGCTCGCGAGGGCGCGATGTGCTCGCCGATTTACCCCTTGGCGGTGTCTCATCAGGAATCTCAATCACAACCTCCTCCTCAGATGGCTCGTGCACAGGAACCTGTGGATCCGGTCCTGTGTCTCTACCGCTCCTCAAAGTGATGGCCTTCACATGAGCATTGGGATTGGGCTCAGTGTTGCTAGGCAGGCCACCTGGCTGTCTCTCAGAAAGAAGCTTCGCGATCTGCCCGACCTGGTTCTCTATGGTCTGGATCGAAGCTTTCTGATTTCTCAACTCAGTCTCATGCGTGTGGAAACGCTCCTCTATGTACCGGTTTCGCTTCTCTGCCAACTGATTCTGACTCTCTGAGTTGGCAAGTAGCCGTGCAACCATGTCCTCCAAACTGGATTTACCCTCAGGTGCGGGTGGTGGACCGCTGCTAGAACCTTGGCTTTGAAACTGGCCCTGCTGAGGTCGAAACTGGGAACTCTGTCCCTGAGACTGGTGGGACTGATGCTGGAATGGGGGGCGCTGAGTGAATCCGGGTGGTTGCTGGCTGTTGTTACCAGACTTCCAACTGAAATTCGGGTGATTCCTCCACCTCGGATTATATGTGTTGTTGTAGGGATTATTCTGGGGGCGATTCTGGCTGGACATGAAATCAACCTGCTCGTGGGCCCCCTGATCCCCAACCTGACAAGCACTCGTGGGATGCGCCCCACCACAAAACTCACACAAGGACTTGGCCTTGTGGACGTGCATCTGATCAATCTTGGTGGAAAGTGCTTCCACCTGGGCAGCTAAAGAGGTAATTCCATCCACTTGATGGACACCCTGCCTCTGAGTCCTCGCTCGGGAAGTATGATGAGTGTAGCTCTTCGCTGCCACCTTTTCTAGCAAGTCATACGCCTCCTGGGGTGTCTTTATTCCAATATCTCCACCCGCGTATGCATCAATCAGCTGCTTCCTGGTCATCTCCATACCATTGTAAAAGGTCTCACATTGCTGCCACTTCAACAATCCATGGTGGGGAACCTTCCTCATCAGTTCCTTGAATCTCTCCCACGCCTCATAGATCGTCTCCCCGTCGTCCTACTGGAAAGAAAGAATCCTAGCCCTCAACTTTGATGTTTTCTCCGGAGGGAAGTACTTTTCTAAGAATTTAGCAGCCATCTGGTCCCAAGTACTAATGGACCTAGGGGGAAGTGACAGTAACCCAGCCTTGGCTCAATCCCGTAAGGAAAACGGGAACAACCCGAGCCGAATAGCATCGTCGGTAGCGTCATGAATTTTGAAAGTGGGGCAAATCTCTAAGAAACTGGCCAAATGAGTATTAGGATCCTCGTGATCCTTGCCATCGAACTGACACATGTTCTGCACCATCTGTATAATGTTGGATTTGATCTCGAACTGATGTGCTCCAACCGTCGGCCTATTGATGCTCGACTCCAAACCCTCAAGTGTCGGTTTGCCAAAATCCGAAAGCGTCCGACCCGCATCCTCGTTCTCCATCTCCTCTACCTCGTCAACAACAACCTCGTCAAACTCGAGTAACCGGGCCACAAATCGGGAACGGGCTCGCAATCTCCGATGAAGATCACGCTCCGGCTCGGAAGACGGCTCAGGAACCTCCTCAACGGGAGTTGAGAACATACACGATCTGCACGACAAGTTAGATTTAAATACGCGAACCTAGGACAAGGAAAACACAAGTTAGACAAAAATAAGTATAAAACAAAAATAAAAAAAAATAAAAAAATAAAAAAAAATTGAAAATAAAAGTAAAATAAAAAAAATAAAATGGGATAAAAACCAAGATATACATATATATACAAATGAAGCTAAAAAAAATAACAAGTAAAATGCGAAAAATATCTATACACACAAAATTGCAAATAACAACAAGAAAAACACGATATTCACAAAAATATATATACTAAATGACTAAAAATTAATTCTAATCGTTCTCGCAAAACCGTATACCCGGCAGCGGCGCCAAACACTTGATGCGTGTAAACTATATATATATTTTTATAAGTGTTTTACACAATTAGTTTTAAAAAGGGTTTTCACCAAATACTAAACACACACACCGGGCAGTGTACCCGTCGGATAGCAATATAGTAAAGGTAAGAACCAGATATCAATCCGTGGACACGGTGGGATGCGATAATAAACCGGGACTAAGATTCAATCAAATATGGGTAAAAGATGTTTAAGTTGATTTTTAATTAAACTATTATGTAAGAATATAAAACTAGAATAAAGTCACAAATCAAACAATCAAAGAGAAAATATCACTTCGGTGTCGAATCCATTTAGAATACATTCAATACATTCATAGAAACATGGCAAATACACGATACATAAATTGACTAAATTCTCGTCAAAGATATCTAATCAAATGACTATTCGGAAAGCTAGCATGAATTACACAAACCAACCACCTAAAGTCATACAATGAGGCTCACGTGTTTGATAATCATGTTAATGTTTATAAAGATTGAACTAGCTTCCGATTAAGGTACACTAATCCAACAACTAGTTGGAAAGATAATATGAACAACACATTATCCACCTCAAGTTGATTAATTTAGACAACAATATGCATTTCTTCAACATACAATGTTCAAATAAAGATTATATAAATTAGGAGGATGTGTCAATAATTCCTAGATAAACACAATACTAAATATGACACATCATAACGAATACTTTGTCTTTCCAAACATAAGCATAAGGTTACACATACAAATATAATGATTCATAAATAAGACTTCATTCACCATTCCTAGTTAAATGCCATAAACTAGTATAATTACATACACCAATCCATGAATATAAGCATAAATCATAAGTTTTCCAACATAATATGACATACACAAATACAAGTCTTGTAAATCACTCAAAATACTTGAATACATAATTTCATCAAAGAATAATCATACGGTTGTCATAACATTAACACAATAATTGCCAATAATCCATGAATGTTGTCAAATGTATCTAAACTTCATCTAAACCAAAGTGAACATGAGTTTTAGCTCATCATGAGCATCAAAATTACAAGTAAGCAGGGAAAAATAGAGAGAAACATGATATGAAAACAAGAATAAAACCACTCCTCCAAGCCTAGATCTTGTTGTTGATGTATGGTGATCCTCTTGGTGTTGTATCCTCTCCAAGAATCTTGAAATATGGCTGGAACAAAGAAAACTCGAGCTGGAACAGTAGGTTTCTCCCCTGGGTTGCTGAATGTCTGAATGAGAATTAAGTTCTGTTTAAGTAGAAAAGGGGAGGCATGACCGTGCCAGGAGAGAAGGCACGACCGTGCCTGAGACATGGATGCGGTCGTGTCTAGGTCTTGGCGCGACCGTGTGACAGAGGTTTGACCGATCCGTAGCTTCCATTTGGTACCACTGATCGAGGACGTACGGATGTTCAGACTCACGAGATGACACGCGACCGTGGGCGGCCAAGGCACGATTGTGCCTTGGAATTTGGCTTGGCGCGGTCGTGCCAGATGTGGGCGCGACAGTGCTTAGGGTTTTGGAGCTTGGCACGACCGTGCCAAATAGTGGCACGACCGTGCCAAATAGTGGCACGACCGTGCTTCCATCACAGAAACCCTAAAACTTCACTTGTTTATCCTGGAATCTTCTTGTTTATTCACCAAGCTTCACAAAAACCTACAAAACAGGAAATGAAGCAAATAAGTGTCTAAACGTTGACTATAACCAAGAATTGATCATTAAATGAACGAAGTTTTCTGCCAAAAAGATGTGTAAATACTAACACTTCAGTCAAGGTTCACAAATAACAAAGAGAAAGTTAAGAGCAAAGTTACTCTGCATTTCAAGCGAGCGTCTGAGAACGATAGAGTGTCAGAGTCCGGAGTGACACAACGATACAGTCGTGATTACTTGCTTTCTAGAAATTGTCATGCTTTATATTCAAATGTTTGTCGTGAATATGCGCTACCAAATTTTGAGGATACTCGTCTTCCAAGAGGTTCACATACGTTACAACCTAGAATTCGCTTGGATTTTGGTTATGGATCATGAATTTGAATCAAGAACAAGGTGGTTTGACTTTTACAAGTTAAACAATTCGATTTTGAGTGAAATTGCTCAATTTTGACTTTCAGAATTCAAACCAATTGAGTTTAGGGTAATTACAGAACTGGTCCCTATGATTTCATGTATTAGATATTGATCGATTTAGTCCCTAGGGTTTGAAATGAGTTAAGAACATGGTTAGTTAACTTTCAAAAGTCAACATGAATACAACGGCATGTGAATTTTGACCTCAAAGTCAACTGAATGAGTTTTAACTAATTACACTACCAGTCCTTGTACTTTAAAGTTTAGATAATGGCATAATTAGTCCCTAGGGTTTGAGTTAAGTTAACTAAGTTAGGATTTAACTGGATTTGGTTAATGGAGTTAACCTGGGAAGTTCGGATTGTCACATCATCCCCTAGTTGAAAGAATTTTCGTCCCGAAAATTAAAATAAAAAAATATGTTTTGAGGTGTCAAATCATCCCGTAGTTGAAAGAATTTTCGTCCCGAAAATTAGAATAGTACCTTAAGAGTTTGACGTTGATTGCTTGAACAGATGAGGATACTTGCGCATCATCTGATCCTCGCGCTCCCATGTGAATTCCGATCCACGTTTCGAGTTCCAACAAACTCTGACAATAGGGATTTTACTGCGTTTGAGCATTTTGACTTCCCTATCCATGATTTCTACCGGTTCTTCAACGAACTGCAATTGTTCATCGATGTGTAGTTGCTCAAGAGGAACAATGAGTGTCTCGTCTGCTAGACATTTCTTCAAGTTCGAGACATGAAAGACAGTGTGTACACCACTAAGTCCTTCAGGTAGGTCTTGTTGATACGCTACTGGCCAATTTTCTTCACTATTTTGAACGGTCCAACATTACGAGGATTCAGTTTGCCTCGTTTTCCGAAGTGAATTACACCTTTCCAAGGTGAGACTTTGAGTAGAACCATGTCGCCTACTTGAAACTCTAAGGGTTTACGACGCTTATAGGCGTAGCTCTTTTGACGATCACGAGTTGCCGCCATCCGGTTTCGGATTTGAACGGTCTTTTCAGAGGTTTCGAATACAAGTTCGGGACCTGTATGTTGGCTATCCCTAACTTTAGCCCAACAGATAGGAGATCGGCATTTACGTCTGTACAATGCTCGAATGGTGCCACCTTCATGCTAGTGTGATAATTGTTGTTATAAAAGAACTCCACTAAAGGTAAGTGAGACTCCCAAGTGTTACCGAAATCGATCACACAAGCACGTAGCATGTCCTCTAAGGTTTGGATGGTGCGTTACGTTTGACCATCGGTTTGCGGATGGTATGTCGTACTCATGTCTAAACGTGTACCTAGGGCTTTCTGAAGTGATTTCCAGAACAGAGAGGTGAATCAAGCGTCTCGATCCGAAATGATAGAGATTGGCACACCGTGCCGAGAGACTACTTCCTTCAAGTAAATGCGAGTGAGTATTTTTTTTTCTATTTTGTCAGTTTCCTTAATTGCAGGGAAGTGTGCAGATTTTGTCAAGCGATCTATGATCACCCAGATGGTGTCGTATCTGCTAGAGGTTCGTGGTAGTTTCGTTATGAAATCTATAGAAATATGTTCCCATTCTACATTGGGATCTCTACCTATTGAAGTAGACCAGAAGGGTTCAGGTATTCCACTTTGACCTTTGAGCATGTTAGGCATTTGCTCACATAGGTGGCTATATTGGCCTTCACCCTTGGCCACCAATATAACACTTTAAGGTCATGGTACATTTTGTCAGAACCTGGATGAATATAGTATCGGGATTTATGAGCTTCATCCATAACCAGTTTCCTTAAGTTCCCGTACACTGGAACCCATATTCGCTCTGTGATGCAGTGAATGCCGTCTAATTTAACCTCGATTTGTCCTTCCATACCGCGTGTGGCTTCCAACGGTAGGTTTTCCTCTTTAAGGGCTTTGAGCTGAGCACTACGGATTTTGTCAGGTAATCCTGTGTGAATAGTAAGCTGTAATGCTCGAATGCACTTTGGTTTGGTGTCCTTACGGCTTAGGGAATCGGCTACTACATTAGCCTTACCCGGGTGGTATCTGCTTACACAATCATAGTCGTTTAAGAGTTTGACCCAACGACGCTGTCGCATGATCAACTCTTTCTGCTCAAAGATATGATGAAGACTCTTGTGATCGGTGTAGATGGTGCAATTGGTACCGTACAAGTAATGTCTATATATCTTTAGTGTAATTACCACGGCTCCCAACTCTAATTCATGAGTCGTGTAGTTCTTCTCGTGGATTTTCAGTTGATGAGAAGCTTATGCGATCACTTTCTCACGTTTCATCAGCACATAACCAAGACCTTGAATGGATGCATCCCAGTACACTACAAAATCATCCGTTCTCTCTGGAAGAGATAGGATGGGTGCACTGCAGAGTTTATGTTTGGGGAGTTGGAACACAGACTCATGGGTGTCACTCCAGTTATAGGGTTTACCCTTTTGAGTTAGAGCGGTGAGGGGTTGGGCAATCTTGGAAAACCCCTCGATGAAACGACGGTAATACCCAGCCAATCCCAGAAATTGTCGCACCTCAGTTGGAGTAGTCGGTGTCGCCCAATTCTTGATGGCTTCTATTTTAGATGGATCGACATGTATTCCTTTTTTCGTTGACTACATGTCCTAAGAATTGCACTTCACGAATCCAGAATTCGCACTTGGAAAATTTGGCATACAATTGCTCTTGTTTTTAGCAATTCCGAAATCCAACGTTGGTGTTCCACATGTTCATACCAATTCTTGGAATAGATGAGGATGTCATCAATGAAGACGATAACGAACTAGCCAAGGTACGGTTTACACACACGGTTCATGAGATCCATGAACATCGCGGGTGCGTTGGTCAGTCCGAATGGCATGACCATGAATTCATAGTGACCATACCTAGTCCTGAATGTCGTCTTTGAGGGTCCTCCTCTCGAGCTCTCAGTTGATAGTAACCGAGTCTAAGATCTATCTTGGAATAGAATCTTGACCCTTGGAGTTGATCAAATAGATCGTCGATGCGAGGTAGAGGATAACGGTTCTTGATGGTTACTTTATTAAGCTGACGGTAGTCGATGCACATGCGGAAGGTCCCGTCCTTCTTCTTGACAAACAGGACTCGAGCTCCCCATGGCGATGAGCTAGGTCGAATGAAGCCTTTATCCAACAACTCCTGCATTTGTGTAGATAATTCTTGCAATTCACTAGGTGCAAGTCGGTAGGGTGCCCGAGCAATAGGTGCTGCTCCGGGTGCTAGGTCAATTTGAAATTCGACTTGACGATGTGGCTGAAGACTAGGCAAGTCTTCAGGAAATACCTCCGAATGATCATGAACGATCGGGATATCGTAAATCTTCTCCTCCTCATATGGCTGCTCGGCGATGAGAGCCAAAATGGCAGTATGACCTCTACGTAGACGCTTTTATGCTTTCACGAAGGATATGATGCCCACGACAGCACCACTCTTTTCGCCTTGGACAGAAAGGGTTTCTCCACTCGAGAGAGGAAGGCGAACAAAATTGTTCACGACAAATAATTTCGGCTTGGTTCTTAGATAACCAATCAATACCGACAATTACATCGATACTACTGAGTGTGACTGGAATGAGGTCAATGTCACTCTAGGTGGTTCCATTGATTAAGTCTGAATGAGAGTCGTAAGGTCACGAAGACTCTTACATGAGTGAAAATAACACGATGGATAGATCACAGATTAGGACCATTTATCCACACACTAGGTTTCACCAGGACTTACATGCACCTCAAATTACTATTATGTATGCACCCGTAATGATAATTTGCTTTGCATGCTCACCCTAGCTTCTCCCTTTCGTGTGTCAAAATGTCCCTCAATTTGTATTGCTGAGTACAGAGTGTTGTCAGATATGATAAGTCATCGAGAGGCTTAGTCATCAACCACAAGTTGATCAACTAGGACTTATATTAGGATGAGTAGTCAGGAATCGTTCGATCCGAGTATTCACTCGAGTTGAAACACAGTACGAGAGTTCAATCCAGCGGATTGTAGATGGAATCATGCACACGAAATACGACTTCGAGAAGTGAAACCAGTTCATGGACACGTGTTACTGGAAGAGGCAAAGTAGTCGTCCTTCCTACTGAGTCAGGATAGGGTTTGAGTATGCAATGAGCAAGGTGTTCTCATCCTTGTGTTCGGTCTTTCTTCAATAGAATATCGACCAAAGCGCGAGCCCATGGCTCAGGAAAGTGATGACATCTACGTGTCAATAGATTCTGCAATGATGCGTGCAACAGTCTGCCTTCAGACGACGTATCGTTGCTAGTGGGTACGGTAGGGACTCGCCTCTGACGATCCCAACTCCCAAATAGACATGTGCTTGTGCTGTGTGTCGTCCACAACACGAACTTGAGAAGACCCAGCATTCCCTGATTATGTCCTCAATAGGCTCAAGCCAGTTTCATCTTCGGATCTGATGGTGTAACAAAGGTGCAGATGATGGTGGTGTGAGTGACTCCTCCGAAGGCTTCGTCTCGCTGCCCATGGACGGGAGTGGATATTTTCCTGATGACTCCCCGAGTGTCGCCACCGGGAATGATGATATAATGAGAATGACGTGTTCATCTTCAGAAGAGGGTGATATGGATGGCGTCATCATGCCTGCAATGCAATGTATGTATGGATACCATGTGTATCATGCATGAGTGTCTGTGTCGTGTAAGTAATGCATGTGTGCGGTTATAGTCTGGTATGCAATCCTAGTTCTCTATAACCAATGGCTCTGATACCAATCTGTCACACCCCCAAATTCCACTAACGGAGTTTTACTTTTTGGAAGGTGACAGACCAGGATCTCAGTCATTAGTCACATTAAACGACACTATATGAGACTTAAAAAGTCATAACATAAATGTTCAAAGTTAAATGCAGAAGCGTAAACGTTAGAATGAAATCAAAAGTAATTACATGCAACAAGTGTCAATTAATGTAAATAAGTAACACTGTTTAAAATGTTTGAAATGAATGATATGACAGTAGGACTCCATGTATGTCCTAAGTGTGCAATCTGTGCCAAAGCGACCTGAGAAATATGTAAGAAAAAAGTGTCAACATGAGGTTGGTGAGTTCACAGGTTTGTATGTAAATAAACTATTTGAGTGTTGCTGGATCCACATACGTAAGTCACACCTATTGCTAGCTAGACAATGTACAAGTTACTCCAGCCAGGTCTATCAACGTTGACTAATATGTTTAGGCCAATCTACACCCGTTCGACCTCCAATCGTGCTAGCGCGACTAGGCCGGGTGGGGTTTGTCAAACCTAGTAGTACTACTCAAATTGCGTCGCTAAGTCCATATTAACGGTTCGATGTGAGGACTTTCATGATAGTGTTTACGCTTAAGTACACAAGTGGTAATAAAATACTATGCGATCCATGTCCGTGTGTATGTCTCTCCCTGACTGGAAGACAAGTAACGGATGTGTATTCGTATGCATGTTTCTCCTCAATGGAAAAACAAGTAAATGATGTTTGTTTGTAGGCATGTTTCTCCACAACAGGAAAACAAGTGAAACAATGTTTGTGTGTATGCATATTTCTCCCCCAATATGAAAATAAGTAAAAAGGGGCTGTGAAACTCACCTGCGTTGCGTATCACACAAATGTGAGATTTAGAACCTCAAGTGTTAGCCTGCACGGTGTCACACCCCAACCGACGGCGGAAACGTCGGGGCGGGACATGTAGATTGTTCATAAGCTCATGGTTTACTAAAGTTGTGATAATTAAACAATAACTTTCATTTCATAACTCAAGTAATCAAGTACAACTCTTACAAGAATAAAAATACATGAATAACTTTATTAAATTTTAAAACTAGGTCCTCAATCCTAAGTGAAGCAACATGAAATCTTAACTCAAACACTGTACCTGAAACATGATAAAATGAGAGGGTCAACTATAAATAGTTGGTGAGCATACATAGGTTTTGACACCACAAGTAAAGTTGAAATGTTTTGTGTACAATTCATATGATGCATGGTTTATAAAGCATTTATGGAGAATCTAAGTTAAGCTAGATGCACAAATGAAACTTTGTAATTGAAGGGCATAACAACACATGTTATCCTAATGTAGGGCATAACAACACATGTTATCCTGATGTAAATGTAGGGCATAACAACACATGTTATCCTAATGTAGGGCATAACAACACATGTTAGCCTGAAGTAATGTATTTGTGTTTGCAAGTGTATATCATGTATATGTAGCCTTAACAATTAGCATTCAAGCATAAAGCACAAATAAACACATATGATCATATTGTAAAATTGTACGTGTATAATTGCAAATAATGTTTGGTGAGTAATCATGTTTCACCCCAAAAATGTAAAAAGGAAAAGGGGCTATGTAAAACTCATCTTGATATTCGTGATAGTAAAGTTCTTGAACAAAAGAATTTGGATAGCCTTGACCGTCTAAGGATGCCCTAAAATGTTGAATTGTATCATGAGGTGTTACTACTAACTAATCGTATATTACGGGTTTGAAAACCGAGTGTTCATGTGGGAAGAATCCCATGGATGGTATGTGAAATCATGGAAACCTAAGGATGTAAAGAAAATAGCAGCTAAGGGTTCACAATCATTGAAAAAATCGTTTTAAGGAATCACTCGGAGGTTTCGTCAAAAGATCACACGAGATAAATATTAACAGCCTTGCGTACTGATTTCTGGCACTTTTGATGGTCGAAACAGACTAGTTAGGTTACAAACCTTATATGGCTGGAAAGTATACTCAAGGTAGCATGTTTTAGGCTCAAGAAAAACCTTCATTAGTTTAGGAATGAAAAAGTTATGAAGGCGTGAAGTTAGGGCAGTGCTGCTGGAATTTGGGGTTTTGAAAAAAAAACGACTTTGTGAGCGGATTAAACCATGAAATTTCATGATTCCAAAAATATGAATTTGTTAAATAAATTATGATTATAAATTCTGGAAGTTGTCTTAGCAAAAACCCTATTTTTGTTATGTTTAATCATCAAAAAATAAAGATACAAGAATAGACTCAGATTTCTAGTTTTCGTGCATGATTTTTAGGGATGTAAAAAGGTAACCAAATGGGTGTGTTAGGTAGAATCCTCTTATGGAAATAAAGTATTATGTTTATAAAGAGTATTCAACAAGAAAAACCTAGGTGTTGTTTTAATAAAAATCGTCCAACAAGAGGATTTGTATTCGAAAGTCAGAATCTAAAATATTCTGATGTTTGTGCCTTGTGAGGGTTGTTTACGAACCCAATTCCACGAATTGGCCAAAGCTATCAACAGAAAGTTTGTAAAGGAAATCATTATGAAACTCTCAGAAGAAGAATCATATAATAAAGAAGTCGTAGGCTCAAGTTATGACGTTTTTCGCGAGAGCCAAATAATCTGCCAGAAACCCAGATTATGTTTTAGAAGGTTTTAACGGATTCTAAACCGTTTGTTTCCATAAGAGGGTAAGGTAAAAGATTGTAGGCAATAAATACCACATCTTAGTGATGTGTTTTCATTTCCTACTCTTGTTCTTAGTCGATTACGAGATGGACATTCAAACCAAACGGGTTCTTGTAATGAAGAATCACTTCAAGGTTGATGTTCGTGCTACATAATCAAGGCGTTCAAGCGGTTTCCAAGAGGAAGCACTTCAAGAACACCTTAGAGGGACTAAGTACCAGAGTTTAAGGTCTATTATTAGAAGAAAATCGTGATGGTGTTGTGTGATTGCTACTCTATGCAATCAGAGAAAGAAAACAAGAAAAAGAGGAAGAACTCCTTACTTGATTGTAGATGAGAGCAAGAGGAGTGGTGTGAGTGAAAGGGAGAGGATGTGGGGGTATTTATAGGTGTCTTATGGAGTAGGGAGCAAGTTAGAATTAGGGCTAGAGGGTGAGTTGGAGGCTAAATGAAAAAAAGGAAAAAAATGGTTGTTGTTACTTGCGATCGGAAGGTAGGAGCCAAAAAGGAAAGTGGGGCTGGCCTTTAACTCGATTTTTGACACTTTTTTACAGCTGGTGGTTGACTAAAACAGTCCTAGGAAGGTTCTATAATGGTTCATAATCGAAAATAAGTCATGGCTAGGGTCTAGGATAAGTATTTTGCAACATAACACTTGAAATGTGACATAAAAAGTGACATTTTGTAACTTAAGATAAAAGAGACATATGAAGATAAATCATGGGCTATAACACTTTGTTAGATCATTATTTAGGCTAGCTAAGATATATAGTAGGGCATCCCGGTCTATTGGTTTTAAAATTTGATCCACCAGATACGAAAATTTCGCGTAAAATGACGTTGTAAGCAAACCGTTGCACATAAAATGATAACTTGTAATATTGGGCATATAAGAAGTATTTTATGAATACGTGTGGTCATAATGATATAAGGTATACTTGGTCAACAAAATGATTGCTAAGGTGCTCGTTTTATTGATACGTTATGAAATCCAACGGTACAAGTACAAGGTGAAAAATTGGAAATGTTACAGTCTCCCCTAGTTGAGGGGATTTCGTCCCGAAATTCAAGTGGTAGAGGCTACTGAAATAGGAAAGAGAATTGAGGAGAAACCTGTCGAAGCATATTTTAAACTCCAGAGATGGAATGCATCACTTGAAATGATGATCAATACTTGTTTAGAATATAGTCTAATATGTTCAAGAAATGTCAGTGGATAAGAGACTTCACAAATATTGGTCCAGATCAAAATAACAAAAAACTTTACGTGACACGAGTAACGCTACTTTTGACAATATGACAGGAACACTTATATATAGGAAGTACTAGCGGCGTATCCACCATGCCCTTATCATATCATGTTAGTTTTGTTACAATATACCACGATAGGTTTCATGTCATAACACATGACAGATTTCACTATGTCTTCCATGCGCTGATTTTTATAATTACGTGTGCACCCGTAATTAACCAAATCTTCGTATGGTCCGTATAGTTCATCCCGTTGTGTGTGTGGGTCAAGGGGGTAACACAAAATTACTTAATTCGTAACTATTGTTTTCACGTATGTGTTGCTAACAAATGACTATGACTATAGATAGTAGAGTCAATCAGGTGGCATAATTTAGGTTTCTATAGTTTCCTCGTGTTTGAGCAAGACTACGTCAAACCCCGAGTAGCTTTCATGGGTAAGGTGAATAATCATGCCTTGTATATGATGTATTTTAATCGATTGCAACAATGTAAACAATCTAATTCCGTGTATGATGTAAGCACATAAGTTCCATGTATGATCTAGTGTCATGTACATTGTAAGCAATTTGGTTTCATGTTTCATGTGAATAATTTAGTATCGTGTATGTTGTAAACAAATAAATTTCACGTAGGTTATGAATAGTTTAATATCAACTAAGTTTTCATGTATAACGTAAACAACTTATCATAACATATTTTGTAAATGTAAACGATATAGTATCATGCATTTTGTAAACCAGAAAGCAATGTGGTATCATGTTTATTATATAGTGTGAACAATTTAGTATTATGTATTTTGTAAACGAATAAGTTTCATTTTTTTATGTGTTCAATCATGTATCAAACAAGCAATTTTCATCTATCATGTGATTAGCCTATCATTATGCATATTGTAACCAACTAAGTTTTATGTATCATGTGAGTATTCATTTGTAAGTTATTATATTTCATGAGTAATGTAAACTATCGAATCTTGAAAACGATATTGCTCGGTGCTTATGTACAATGTGGGTAGATGAGTTTTAACTTTTCAATTCGTTAGTGCTTTTATGAACGGTTAACGGAGAAATGATTCACTTTCTGAAGTTGGCTACCAGGTTCAAGTTTATAGTGGCAAACCGTAGTAGGTGTAAATAGTTCCGATAATGACAGAAATAACACCAAGGATTACAATACAAAATTTATTCTAGGCTAGCTCCTTATTCGACTGCATCTTGCATCAGCTTCAATTGGTTTCATTTTCTGCCTCGACATTGTCTTGAGTTTTATTAGCGTTTATGTTGAAGGCACGCCCACGAGCACCACCTTGGTTTGAATTGGCTATCCTTGGGCATTGGTTTTTGAAGTGGTTTGGATTACCACATTCATAACAAGCACGCCCACTAGTAATGGCTGGTACAACTTGATTGGTAACTTGCTAATTGGCTCGGTTCCCTTGGTGGGTTTGACTAACGGGTGGTCTGGATTGGCAAGTGCTTGCTACATGACCATACCTTCCACACTTGGCACATAGATGGCATGGCATGTTTGGGAAGTGGTGGTAATTGCACGTGTTGCACAAAGGGTTGTTGCTCGCATATGGTTTCTTATTCTGGTTTTGGGCTAGGGGACCTACTTGGTTGATTGGTACAGCAAGGGTAATGACATCAAAGTTACGTTTCTTATTGAAGTGAGGAGGTTTGGGTTTGTCTTCCTTAGAAGGCTCAGAAGAGGCTGTTGAGTCAGTGACTTTCTTTGTGCCTTTCCTTGTTAGTGTACCCGCCTTCACATGGTTATCGGTTAATGTGGCAGGTAAGCGGATAGCGTCTTCAAGAGTAGCCGGATTTCTTCCTAGGACTGTATCTTGGATTTTCATAGGTAGACCACAGATGTACTTCTCATTACCCCGAGTCGGTGGAGTGACCATGTGGGGTACCAGAAGACTTAACTCATGGAAACGAGTTGTGTAAGATAAACTTTCACCACTGTCTTGGGTAAGATCCCAAAACTCAGCCTCCAACTTCTTCATTTCATTACGAGGACAGAATTCCTCGATCATGAGTCTCTTAACTTCATCCCATGGCAAGGCCATGGTCACATCCACACCCCGGTTCCTCTTCTCACCATTCCACCAAGTGAGCGCCCGTTTCTGAAAGACGCTGGTGGCATAGCGAACCCGGAGATGGTCAGGGCAATCACTGTTGAGAAAAGTGCTTTCAATTCTTTCAAACCATTAAAGGAGGCCCGTAGCTCCTTCGGTACCGTAGAAGTTGACTGGGTTGCATGAGTTAAAGTGTTTGAAAGTGCACGGGGGTGGATTGGCACCACCACCACCACCATTATTAGCGTTGCTGTTAGTGCCGCCAATGTTGTTATTGGCCTGAGTGAGTTGGTTCACAAGTTGAGTGAGAAGGGCAGCAAGGTCATTGTTGTTGTTGTTGGTCTCGTTGGTGCCACGGGGATGCATACTATAGGTTTTAACAAAACAGGAGGACATATATAAGAGGTTATGGGGATTTCTTGGATATAAAACAAAGGATAATTTAAAACATAAGTATTCATAGTTTGGATTGCACTCAAACGGGGATAGTACCATTTGAATTCTATGACATATTAGGGTTAATAAACTTATATAACTTTCAAGGAGACATGCTTTAGCCTATAGGTAAGCACTCATCCCGGTAATTCCTAGGAAAGCATATGGATCCCTCGGTTGATTGGGATTTATATGAAATGCTTTCCTAGACAGAATACCCAGAATACAGGTGTCACCCTTCCATATTGCATGTGTCCTCTACTAGTTAACAAAGTTTAAAACCCTAACGAGGTGTTAAAAGAAGTTTAATAGACTTATGACGTTCCACATGCAATGATGGTAATGACATAGTAGAAAGAGTGAGGCTTAGGATAAGGGTAAGGATATTATTGTTTTTAATTTATTATTTAGGTGAAACCTAATAAGTCACATAATATATTAAACATGTAGCACATAGCATGTAGCATATCATAGATTCATAGAGCATGGCATAAATGGGTGTCCTAAGGTTATAGTCTAGGTTAAAAGTGTCTAATAACCTAATTCCCTATAACCAAGGCTCTGATACCAATCTGTCACACCCCAACCAACGGCAGAAACGTCGGGGCGGGACATGGAGACTGTTCATAAGCTCATGGTTTACTAAAGTTGTGGTAATTAAACAATAACTTTCATTTCATAACTCAAGTAATCAAGTACAACTCTTACAAGAATAAAAATACATGAATAACTTTATTAAATTTTAAAACTAGATCCTCAATCCTAAGTGAAGCGACTTGAAATCTTAACTCAAACACTGTACCTGAAACATGATAAAATGAGAGGGTCAACTATAAATAGTTGGTGAGCATACATAGGTTTTGACACCACAAGTAAAGTTCAAATGTTTTGTGTACAACTCATATGATGCATGGTTTATAAAGCATTTATGGAGAATCTAAGTTAAGCTAGATGCACAAATGAAACTTTGTAATTAAAGGGCATAACAACACATGTTATCCTAATGTAGGGCATAACAACACATGTTATCCTGATGTAAATGTAGGGCATAACAACACATGTTATCCTAATGTAGGGCATAACAACACATGTTAGCCTGAAGTAATGTATTTGTGTTTGCACGTGTATATCATGTATATGTAGCCTTAACAATTAGCATTCAAGCATAAAGCACAAATAAACACATATGATCATATTGTAAAATTGTATGTGTATAATTGCAAATAATATTTGGTGAGTAATCATGTTTCACCCCAAAAATGTAAAAAGGAAAAGGGGCTATGTAAAACTCACCTTGATATTCGTGATAGTAAAGTTCTTGACCAAAAGTTTTTGGATCGCCTTGACCGTCTAAGGATGCCCTAAAATGTTGAATTGAATCATGAGGTATTACTACTAACTATTCGTATATTACGGGTTTGAAAACCGAGTGTTCATGTTGGAAGAATCCCTTGGATGGTATGTGAAATCATGGAAACCTAAGGATGTAAAGAAAATAGTAGCTAAGGGTTCACAATCATTGAAAAAAAATCGTTTTAAGAAATCACTCGGAGGTTTCGTCAAAAGATCACACGAGATAAATATTAACAGCCTTGCGTACTGATTTCGTGCGGCACTTTTGATGGTCGAAACATACGAGTTAGGTTACAAACCTTATATGGTTGGAAAGTATACTCAAGGTAGCATGTTTTAAGCTCAAGAAAAACCTTCATTAGTTTAGGAATGAAAAAGTTATGAAGGCGTGAAGTTAGGGCAGTGCTGCTGGAATTTGGGGTTTTGAAACAAAAACGACTTTGTGAGCGGATTGAACCATGAAATTTCATGATTCCAAAAATATGAATTTGTTAAATAAATTATGATTATAAATTCTAGAAGTTTTCTTAGCAAAAATCCTATTTTTGGTATGTTTAATCATCAAAAAATAAGGATACAAGAATAGACTCAGATTTCTAGTTTTTGTGCATGAGTTTTAGGGATGTAAAAAGGTAACCAAATGGGTGTGTTAGGTCGAATACTCTTATGGAAATAAAGTATTATATTTATAAAGAGTATTCAACAAGAAAAACCTAGGTATTGTTTTAATAAAAATCATCCAACAAGAGGATTTGCATTCGAAAGTCAGAATCTAAAATATTCTAATGTTTGTGCCTTGTGAGGGTTGTTTACGAACCCAATTCCACGAATTGGCCAAAGCTATCAACAGAAAGTTTGTAAAGGAAATCATTATGAAACTCTCAGAAGAAGAATCATGTATTAAGGAGGTCGTAGGCTCAAGTTATGACGTTTTAGGGATGTTACTAGAAGAAAATCGTGATGGTGTTGTGTGATTGCTACTCTACGCGATCAGAGAAGAAAACAAGAAAAAGAGGAAGAACTCCTTACTTGATTGTAGATGAGAGCAAGAGGAGTGGTGTAAGTGAAAGGGAGAGGATGTGGGGGTATTTATAGGTGTCTTATGGAGTAGGGAACAAGTTAGAATTTGGGCTAGAGGGTGAGTTGGAGGCTAAATGAAAAAAAGGAAAAAAAATGGTTGCTGTTACTTGCGATCGGAAGGTAGGAGCCAAAAAGGAAAGTGGAGCTGGCCTTTAACTCAATTTTTGACACTTTTTTAGAGCTAGTGGTTGACTAAAACAGTCCTAGGAAGGTTCTATAATGGTTCATAATCGAAAATAAGTCATGGTTAAGGTCTAGGATAAGTATTTTGCAACATAACACTTGAAATGTGACTTAAAAAGTGACATTTTATAACTTAGGATAAAAGAGACCTATGAAGATAAATCATGGGCTATAACACTTTGTTAGATCATTATTTAGGCTAGCTAAGATATATAGTAGGGCACCCTGGTCTATTGGTTTTAAAAGTTGATCCACCAGATACGAAAATTTCATGTAAAATGACGTTGTAAGCAAACCGTTGCACATAAAATGATAACTTGTGATATTGGGCATATAAGAAGTATTTTATGAATACGTGTGGACATAATGATATAAGATATACTTGGTCAACAAAATGATTGCTAAGGTGCTCGTTTTATTGATACGTTATGAAATCCAACGGTACAAGTACAAGGTGAAAAATTGGAAATGTTACACACGGCATACGTATGCCCTAGAATTATAAACACATAAGTTAGGGACATATGAGATTTGTGACGACGACACGGAAGATTAGAATGTCTTAAAAATTCTAAAGATTAACAGGTAGACGAACGTGCCTACGGGAAATTGGATTTCTTAATATAATAATTAAGATCAATGCGTTATGTGTCGAACGTTTCTAATTACGAATAATAATATATAATAAACATATTCGTGCTTTTGTACCATTTAATAATGGTTTAGGAAAATAATATAAGTTATTATATTATTTTAAACTTACAGGAATAACACGATAATTAATTTTGTGACAAAAATAATAAAACTATTATTTTTATTCGGATAATAACAACGTGGATAATAATATAAATAAATATATTATTTATTTGTTCGAATTGTTACACAAGGTTTATTAAGATGGCGAAAATAGTATATAAATATATTATTTTTAATCGGAGTCAAAGGTTGAATAATAGTATAAATATATTATTATAAATGTGGGAATATTATTAAAAATTGAGTTATTAAACCAAACCCGAGCCTATGGGTGGTTTACGAGGCTAAAACATATTATTTTATTAATATAATAATATGGGTATATGTTTTATATTAAAAATACTAATTAAAAGTGAGTTTAAAAAGAAATGGGGGTGGAGGGAATCGATCCCGGGTCTCCTCCCCCACAGCCAAGTGTTTTAACCATCACAGCCCGCTAGGGTATCGCATACAAACCCGGATCAGATTATTTTTAACATGGAAGTTCGTGTGTTCCCCCTCCCCTAAGAAAAAGAATGCAAACCAGTTTCAATTCTACCGAATTCGATCACTATTTAGAATCAATGCATAAGGGTTTGTTAATCAGATGTTTGCGAGTCTGTGGGTGTTATTAATTGTAAAATCATTGGGTTTAAAGTCGATTACTCGTAGTTCGAAAGTCCGAAACCCTAGGTGTTGAACATGGAATCGAATTGTAATATTTCTATAATATTCGGGATTGGATTCATAGGGCTTTCAAAGGGTGAATGATTTTGAATTTATCCATATAATTTAATTGCACTGTAATCGTGTTTGAGTTAGGGTTCGACTAAACCGTATTCGGATGAACCCTAGAATCTGGTTGGGGTTAAATTAGATGTTGTAAGCCTCAATTAACATAGGGCTTTCAATCAAGATACTAACAAGAAGTTAAGGATGTGTTTAATTACTAAAATGGAGATGGAATTGATGGTGTGCGACTAGAACCGGTCCTGACTTCGACGAGCTTGGCCTTCGGAGACTACGGCTTCATCCCAAACTAAATTTGTGTGTGGAAAAGATCCTGAGGTACGCGACAGAGGTGTGTAGAGGTTCGATTTCAGGATTAATGATCGAAATAAACAAATTCGATGCGTACATAGTGGGGAGTCGACAGGTTCGACTTGAATACCCAATAATGGGATTAAATTCGTAACAACGATTTGTTAATTGCACCAATAATGATCGAAATGGTTAATGCCATACGTTACAACCTTGAATTCGCTTGGATTTCGGTTATGGATCATGAATTTGAATCAAGAACAAGGTTGTTTGACTTTTACAAGTCAATATTAGGACATAGAATGTATGACAAAAGCTTTGTAAAAGTTTAGGTCTTATTGTCTTTATGTTTTTATGTAATTGTGTAGATTTTGTCTAAGTGATAGAACAAGTTTCTGCTAGAGGCGAACTTGTTATGTTCGCCTAGCCTATTAGAGGCGAACTTGTTAAGTTCGCCTAGTCTCATGTGAGGCGAACTTGCAGAGTTTGTGTCTTTAAATTGGAGTTTACAGAATCTGTTGAGAAAGAAGAGAAAAAAGTAGAAAGACTTGATTGATTGTATTCTGTAAAGTCTATGTTTTGGTGATATACAAAGAGAAAGTTTATTTACATGTTGTTTCTATTGTCAATTAGTATACGAACATTAATACGGTAGGATTCCGCACTCCGTGTTAACGAGACGTCCTATCATGAGATCGATCTGAGATGAGTCAAGTGGGCCTACAAGTGGTATCAGAGAATTTGCTCATGATTTGTGTTTGATTCTTGGTGATTAGAGACGTTTTTGTGTACAATTTGACAAGAAATTGATCATTTTTAGAAGTTTTTGTATCCATGGAGTTTTCAAGTTCTTGAAACTGATTTTACTGTTGAATTCATGGATTTGAGGTGTATTTTGGTAAAATTAATCTAATAGAAGTGTTCTAATTTATAAAATACTAAATCCTACAGTCCAATTCCTTCAAATCTGTGAGAAATGATGATTTTTGGCGATTTGAGTTCGTGTTTGGGTTGCTGAGTTTGTTACAGCTGAAGCAAGCGAACTTGCTGATATTTGTTGCAGGCGAACTTATTAAGTTCGCTTCTCTCAGTTTAGGCGAACTTAGTAGGCGAACTTAATCAGTAGGCGAACTTACCGGAGTTTCTTGGTTAAGCGAAATTCGCTTGTTTGGATTTGAAGCGAACTTATTATCTTCGCCTAAGGGGAGTACTTGTTCAACACTTGAAAATTTTTTTTGAAAATGGAAAATATGGTGCAAGTGACTAATATGTTAAATTACGATAACGAGATTGGTACGTCTTAGAAACCACCCAAATTGTTAAGTCTTGCAGATTATTCTAACTGGAAAGATCGGTTTGATCAGTTCGTATCTTTTACTGATACAAGTTTGTGGATTCCAATCTTGGAAGGCTATACACATCCGACATATACTTGGATGGGAAAGGATGATGTTCCTAAATCGGTATCTACATTAACCACAGAAGAAAAATTATTGTTTGATAGGGAAAAGAAGGCAATGGCTAGTATCTCTATGTCTCTTCCTAAAGAAATTTATCATAGCTTTAAACAATTCAGGACTTCTCAACAATTGTGGGAAGCGTTACAAAAGTGGTGTGAAGGTAGTTTGGATGTTAAGAAAAGCATAAAAGAATTACTGAAGAAACAATTCTTAGTATTCAAGCACTTTCAAAATAAATCTTTAGATGATCTTACAACGAGATTCTATCATTTGCTAAGTGAATTGTCAAGTGCTTCAGTGGTTTATGAGACTGGAGAGATAAATGGTAAGTTTTTTGAGGCATTACTATAACATTTCTGATTTTTGTTATCTGTATTTCAATTCAATGTGACACGTTTCAAATTTAAATATAGTACACTGACTTTTTCTATTCGTACCAACAATTAAAAACTATGTTCCAATGCAAATGCATAAATTTTACACGGGTATACCCTATTAAACTATACATAAGTCCATATTGATACAAATCTGTCAATACTGAAATTGCAAGGACCGATTTTATAAATAAATAACCAGAAACTCTAATAAGCACGGTCGCGCCTCATTCTAGCACGGTCGCGCCAAGTGCTTTGGCACGGTCACGCGCCTTGCTTTGGAACAGTCGCGCCCGGTGCCTTGGCACGGTCGCGCCACTTATAGGCACGGTCGCGCCTCGCGTCAGTTGAAACGTAAAAGCAGTTTTAAACGCAGAATCGTTTGATTTTGTAACCGATATTCACTTCATTATCACTAACGAGAATATTAAGTCTATCAATTACAACAATTAACTCAGTATAATTTGATTAGCCTCAAAACCGTCAAAACATTCACGAAACCACCGATTCTTCCTTTTCAATCCAAATTCTCTCATGCAAACTCTCCATACGTATCACTCGATCCTCTCTAAAGCTTCTAGACATGCTGGTGTAGCCGGAGTTGCAGCATAGAGCACCGGAAATCAAACCGTTCACGCCGGAACTCTCCTTTACCGTACGCTATCGATTCACTGTTCTTCCGAGTAATTACAATCTTATACTCATTTGGGCTTGCAATATGGAAATCACCACGAACCCGAATCTATATTTCGTTCAAAAATGATTTAATCGAATCAAACCTTAAACACGTTTTAAATACAATTAATCTATACAAAAAGACTCGTGATGATCTAATGGGTGAAAGCCCTATGATTTCTAACACTGTTATTATAAGAATTAGTCAATTCGTTCCTGTTTTGGAACAGACGCGGTCGCGCTAGTCTCCTAGCGCGGTTGTGCTTCACGAGACACGGTCGTGCCAAACCCAGCGCGGTCGTGCCTCCTACTCAGACCCGGTCATGCCCTTTTGACTAGTCTTGGTTATGTCTCTGAATCACAGACACGGTCGTGCCTGTCCAAGGCACGGTCGTGCCTAGTGAGCAATTTAATTAAGCCCTATGTTTGACTAGCACGGTCGCGCCCGTGGTCCTAGCACGATCGTGCCTTATTCCAGGCACGGTCGTGTGTGTGAAACAATCTTGGCAGAATACAAAAATTTACATTTCTAAAACCAATAAACATTTAAAATAAATTTTCAAATAAGAATAATTAATTTATATAAAGATTTATATTAAACTTATTTAAGGATCAAAGTCCTATTTCAAAAATAAATAGAAATTATTTATTTAAACCTCCAAAATTATATTTACACATATTAATAAAATTAGATTTACAAAAGTTATTTATTTAAATCTATAGTTGATAAAAAACGCCCGGTACATTTTTATCACTAAATGACAAATTACATATTTTTATAAATAAATAAACAAAGCAACAATTATTTATTTAACTTATATTTAGACATTATTTTTCATAACTAAATGAATGAATAATAATTATTTAAGTTATTTAATTATTTCAAATTCAAACCTTAATTTTATCCAACTCCTTTACCTACAAATTCAATTCCTTATACACACACCCAATTCAACCTTAGACTTAGACATAGACATTTGTACACACTATTAATTCAATACACATTACACTCTAGGTTAACGTTGTGCATTACAAGGATCTCACTTCTAGCTAGTCTCTCGTGTTAGCTACACCGTTGGAATCATGTGAGTATTACATAGCCCCTTTTACTCTTTTACACTTTTTGGGGTGGAACATGAAAAATATACAACACTATTACTTACATTTACACAAACTACACAAGTACAAATCCTCTTTACATTCATGTGTGCAAATTTGAGCTTTATGCCTGAGTGCTAGGTGTGTTAACTGTTGTGTGTGATTTATGTGCAATCATTAACTATTCAAGCCGACGGTAAACAATGATAGATCTATTGAGTCTGACAAACCCACCCAGATTGGGGTGATTGTTACCGACAACACAATTTTGCATGCTAGTTACAAAGGTTTGATTGTACTTGCTTACACAATAGCTGCTCTCCATAAATGCCTTATTTTATCATGTTATGTAAGGATTTGTCTATTTACAATATATATGCTATCTATATACAAACCTGTGTATGCTCACCAACTTTTTAGTTGACCTTATTTTATTCATGTTTCAGGTGCTAATATGCGAGTTTGATCAAGACATGTTTCACATAGGCTTTAGACTTAATTAAATTTGAATAAAGAATATTATGTATCTCGTTTATGTACTTGTTTGAATTTGGTTGTGTTGAATGATTTGAAGTTAAATTTGATGATTAAAATATTGAAATCTAGTCAACCTTGTGCTCATGAACAGTCTACGTGTCTCGCCCCGATGATTCCACCGTTGGTTGGGGTGTGACAGATTGGTATCAGAGCGTTGGTTATAGTCAACTAGGTTATTAGACACCCTTGACCTAGACTATAACTTTAGGACACCCACTTATACCATGCTTCATGATTATGTGATATGTGCTACATGCTATGTGTTACATGCTATGTGGTACATGTTTTCTATGATTAGTTATTATTTCATTTTTGATGCCTTATTTGTTAAAATTCATGACTTATTAGATTATGCTTAAATAATAATTAAATAAACAATATCCCTACGTATACCCTAAAACCTCCTAATATTCTTACCTACTCCTCTAACATCACCTTCTTAGCATGTGGAACTATCACACCCCGACCGATGGCGGAATCATCGAGGCGGACAATAGAATGATTGTTCATAAGCACATGATCTACTAAGGTTGCATAATTCATTAATAAGATTTAAATACCAAATATCCAAATACAATTCAAGTTACAACACCCTATTCTAGAATATTACACATAATTATTTTACTAGGTCCAAAAGCCTTATGTGTAGCACCTTCAACACATAGTCACACAATCACATATCTTCACCTGAAACGTAATCCAAAACAAGTGTCAACTACGAGAGTTGGTGAGTTTACATATGTTTAAATAAAGTAAAAGTTTAGTTAAAAACGTTTATACAATTCATAGTTTGACATGGTATGATATGGCATAATGTGGAGAATTCACTATATGTATACCAATTGTAAGCATGTAATTATGTATATAAGCATAAAGGTTTAACGTGATAGGCATAGCATACCGCTACCCTAAAAGTGATAGGCATGGAATCAAGACTATGTGGGTTACACATAATTTAAAACCGCCCTAAAAGTATCCATAGCATAACAAGTGACCATGCACAAAAGCACAATAATCTACGCATGTAAACACAGGTTGAATTGTATGTAAGTAAGCACATATTACGTTTCACCCCAAAATGTATAAAAATGTAAATAGGGGATATGTAACTCACCTTGCAAGCGGGTATTTTTCCACGCGTGTAGGTGATAAAGATGTTGAAGTCTAAGCACGTTGAAACCCTATGTAGATAAATGGATATTATTGTATGTTTACATGTGCGTATTAGTATTTAATTGTGTGTAGGTTTATAATAACATTTCTTAGTGTTATTTGCATAAAAGTTGGTCCAGATTTACTTGAAAGTACTGATTTGATCAAAACTGTTTATAGTTGTGACAGGTATCGAAACTACCAGTTTCGATTGACCATTTACAAGTGATACACAGAACTGTCGAAATTACTATCTATCGAAACTACTAGTTTCGATTGATCATTTATAAGTGATACACAGGCTGTCGAAACTACCATTTATCGAAACTACTAGTTTCGATTGATCATTTATAAGTGATACACAGGCTGTCGAAACTACCATTTATCGAAACTACTAGTTTCGATTGTCCATTTACTCAATCGAAACTAAGTAGTTTCGATGGCCCAGACTTTAGAAAATAAAACAGTAATTTCTCAGAACAATGGTTTGTCCGGTAATCGATGTTTTGGAGTCGTGACTTCGATTGGTTCAGCTTGCCTTATGATAACAGAAGGTAAAGAAACGAAGTTGAGGATTCTTACGTGGTCGCAAAGGGACCGGACGACAGAGTCTTAAATCCGAGAATGTCTAGAATGAGAATCGAGCTTCTGGTTGGGATTAGCCTCTACAACCTTGGTTACAGCTTCACACAGAGATGGCGATTGTAATGGTGCCTTCAATTTGGAGTGAGATTGGGTGGAAGAGGGGTAGCGAGCTCATGCAGGTCCGTCTATGGCTATTTATAGCCGAGTTCATTTCTTGTGACAAAGCGTGCAATTGGGCACGTCCCGACACTCGTCTGGACGAGACGAAGCTAACGAGCTATTAAATACGCGTGGGGGTTGACTGTCGGGCTCGAATTCGAGGCGTGGGTTCTCGGCCACCAACAAGATCAGGCGATTCGTATGTTGGGGAGACCAATTGGTCGGGGCCTTTTGTTCACAGGGAGAAGACGAGCTCAGGGACGTCTGTAGCGGCTGTCGAGGTGTAGGGAACAGCCCTGTCGGGGTGTTCGCCGGAAATTATCTCGGACCGCCGGAAAATGTAGGGGATAACCGGATTTGCGAAAAGGGTTTTCGCAGATTTAGTCCCTGAAGTTTGGCTTTGATTTAATTTAGTCCCTGAGATAATTACGGATGGGTCCTTATAGTTTGGTTTGTCCATGTTTAGTCCTTTAACCGGTTTTTAACTTAAAACCTTCTAGTTTCAAAACACCCCTTAACTTTTATAAAAATAATTAGTTTAATTTCTTTTAAATTTTTAAATATATTTTATAAACTTATATTATTATTATTGTTATAAATATTTTTTTTTATAAAAGTTAGTTATCTTATTTAAATAGGTTATTTTATTAAATATGAAACTTTTAAATTAAAATTTTATATAAGTTTAAAACGTATTTATTTTTTTAATCCAATAAATAAAAATAAATATATATTTTGTACAAAATTAAACAAAACACTTGCATTTCATTTAGTTGAAAATGATTACATGATATATATTACAAATGGGTGAATAAAAATCCGGAATGTCACAGTCTCCCCATGTTAAAGGAATTTCGCCCCGAAATTCGATTTACGAAGGTTGTGGAAGCGGGAAAAAGACGCCAATGGACTTAGAATGGAATTACTCACCGTAGAAAGATTCAGCGGGGAAATAGCGTATGAAAACGGATGACGGCGTTAATTCGCGTCAAGTTGTCAATTAGTTGCTCTAATAGTATAATGAGATTTATGCATACAATTTTTCATACAACACATGAATGTAAACTACTAGAAACCAGATTTAACAATATTGGTGCCAATCACCTTGTGACATGACATTTTCCTTTAAAACTCCACCCCACGGGTATTCATATTTTCAAAGTTTGCAAAAACATTTTCAAAAACCGGTCCTCCTCCTAGTACTTATGCATGGTTTATACTCGTTATATCAAGTGGGTTTATGTATAGGGTGTACCAGCGGCTAACCCACGCCCCTTTGATATACCGGGGATTCCCCGTGCATAATTACTAGGATTTAGATCATTTTAATTAAATCACCTTTCTCAATTGAAAATTGTACAATGAAATGCATACAATTTGTAAACGTTATCACATCCATGAGTGGTTTTATAGCACAAATATGTCTAACAATTCAAGAACCGATCCTCTTCCTAGTACTTATGCATGGTTTATACTCGTTATATCAAGTGGGTTTATGTATAGGGTGTACCAGCGGCTAACCCACCACCCCTTTGATATACCGGGGATTCCCCGTGCATAATTACTAGGATTTAGAACTTCAACAATTCAAGTAAACTTTAACAGAGCTAGCAAGTTGTATGACTGAATTTAAACATAATAGGTTTGTTTCACAAAAGTATAGGAATACGATGAATGGTGATAGCATAGCTGTTATATGCAATCACGGATTATAGAATTCATAGCAATGGATTTCCCATCCGCTATTTTCATGATATACGTGTTATCAAGATTGGTTGGATGTTTAGCAAATATTTTTCTATTGGCATGAATATTAAATAAAACGGATGTATAAAGATAGTGAACAAAGGAACGTACCGTTGACAGTGTCGTCATTGGCCGGAGCCTCGTTAGCATTTATATTAAATGCTCGTCCATGAGGACCACCTTGATTTTGAAGTCTTGGACATTGGTTTCGAAAGTGGTTTGGGTCTCCACATTCGTAACAGGCCCGTCCATAGGTGACAGTGAGAGGCACTGGATGATTGCCTTGAGTAGCTTGATTAACGATAGTGCGAGCACGGTAAGTATTAACAACGTGTCCATAGCGTCCACATTTTGTGCATAGACGGAATGCAGCATACGGGGCATTGTGATACTTGCAAGTAGGGCATTGGGGAAATGAACCTACATAATTTCTCAGACTTTGACCTGCAGGAGTAACTTGGGTCACAGGTACGGCAGGAATGATGGCCGCAAAGTTTTGGGCCTTAGGCTTCCTATCATGATGGGAAGATTTGGGTTCTTCATCTTTGTCGGACACGGAAGTAGCAGCTTTGTTGACCACTTTCTTGGTACCCTTCCTAGATAAGGTACCCGCTTTGACGTGGTTGTCAGTCAACACAGCAGACAAACGGATAGCGTCTTCGAGTGTGGAGGGATTACTTCCTAATACGGTGTCTTGGAGTGGCATTGGCAGTCCACCTATGTATTTCTCAATTCCCCGTGCTAAGGGAGTAACCATGTGGGACACGAGCAGACTTAGTTCTTGAAAACGAGTGGTGTATGCCAAATTTTCTCCGCTATCTTGGGTGAGATCCCAAAATTCAGCTTCGAGCTTCCTCATTTCGTTGCGAGTACATAACTCGTCGGTCATAAGTCGTTTCATTTTGTCCCAAGACAAGGACATAGTAGATTCATTGCCTAGAGTACGTTTCTCACCGTTCCACCAGGTGAGTGCTCGTTTTTTGAAGACGCTGGCAGCATAACGGACTTTGAGGTTGTCGGTACAATCGCTGTTTAGGAAAGTACTCTCCATACTTTCAAACCATTGAAGAAGGCCAGTAGCACCTTCCGTCCCGAAGAATTTGGTGGGGTTGCAAGAATTGAAATGCTTGAATGTGCAGTACGGTGGGTTTGCACCATTCCCTTGCGTATTAGACCCATCACTGTTGTTGTTAGCTTGGATCATTTGGCCTACTAGTTGAGTAAGTAGTGCAGCAAGGTCAGTGTTGGGATTGCTGGAGTTAGCATTAGCTGCGCGACGGGGAGGCATTCTATAAAATACCACGAGAAAAGACAAAATTTTATGAAACTTCGGATAAAATAGGCATGCATGTGCTACAGTTGGTAGACTGTTCATGATAATGCAAGCAGGAACGCGAGATGACACTCATCATGTCGCATGATAATGTATGTAAGTTCTGACTAAAACTGATCACATAATTCATCCAAAATTTATAACACTAAAGGATAGGGGAAATAAGCCATGAAATCTATTCCTGGGAGGATATGATAACATAGATCATTATTCGCGCGATAGGAATGGCCGGGATTCGCATGCACTACAAATTGTTATTACGTGTGCACCCGTAATAATGATTTGTTTTGCATGTTCGTCTAGTTCTTCCTACCTTGCTATAATGTCCCCAAATTTTGAGTTTAAGTTCGGATTGTATCCTTGCGAATACATTGACTTATCAACGTTAAATAATTCCTCAAAGCTTTCAAGGAGACATGCTTTAGCCTATAGGTAAACACTCACTTCAGGAATTCCCAGGAAAGCATACAGGTCCGTTTATTTGGATTTATACGAAATGCTTTCCTAGACAGAAAACCCAATGTACAGGTGTCACCCTTCCAGATTGCACGTGTCCATTACTGGTTTCAAGAAATTAAGTTGTTGACGAGATTTTCAATAGACTTGAGAGTCTATGAGTATAAAATGTGTAGAAATGTTGCAAATAGTATGGATGAGGAAAGAGTATGGATAAGGAGGTGTAGTGTATTTGTTTGCATAAGTTTATTTGTCAAATGTGTATGTAAAGTATGTATTGTATGTTTAAGGCCTTGTATGTATAAGTCTCATGTACCAAACTTGGGAAATTCAAATAATACCTAACTACAAATAATTCACATAACAATTAATCATTTAGCACATAACACATAAAAGGGAGTCCTAGGGTTATAGTCTAGGTCATTGTGTCTAATAACCTAATTCCCTATAACCATGGCTCTGATACCAATCTGTCACACCCCGACCGATGGCGGAATCATCGAGGCGGACAATAGAATGATTGTTCATAAGCACATGATCTACTAAGGTTGCATAATTCATTAATAAGATTTAAATACCAAATATCCAAATACAATTCAAGTTACAACACCCTATTCTAGAATATTACACATAATTATTTTACTAGGTCCAAAAGCCTTATGTGTAGCACCTTCAACACATAGTCACACAATCACATATCTTCACCTGAAACGTAATCCAAAACAAGTGTCAACTATGAGAGTTGGTGAGTTTACATATGTTTAAATAAAGTAAAAGTTTAGTTAAAAACGTTTATACAATTCATAGTTTGACATGGTATGATATGGCATAATGTGGAGAATTCACTATATGTATACCAATTGTAAGCATGTAATTATGTATATAAGCATAAAGGTTTAACGTGATAGGCATAGCATACCGCGACCCTAAAAGTAATAGGCATGGAATCAAGACTATGTGGGTTACACATAATTTAAAACCGCCCTAAAAGTATCCATAGCATAACAAGTGACCATGCACAAAAGCACAATAATCTACGCATGTAAACACAGGTTGAATTGTATGTAAGTAAGCACAGATTACGTTTCACCCCAAAATGTATAAAAATGTAAATAGGGGATACGTAACTCACCTTGCAAGCGGGTATTTTTCCACGCGTGTAGGTGATAAAGATGTTGAAGTCTAAGCACGTTGAAACCCTATGTAGATAAATGGGTATTATTGTATGTTTACATGTGCGTATTAGTATTTAATTGTGTGTAGGTTTATAATAACATTTCTTAGTGTTATTTGCATAAAAGTTGGTCCAGATTTACTTGAAAGTACTGATTTGATCGAAACGGTTTATAGTTGTGACAGGTATCGAAACTGTGTTCAATCGAAACTACCAGTTTCGATTGACCATTTACAAGTGATACACAGAACTGTCGAAACTACTATCTATCAAAACTACTAGTTTCGATTGATCATTTATAAGTGATACACAGGCTGTCGAAACTACCATTTATCGAAACTACTAGTTTCGATTGATCATTTAGAAGTGACACACAGGCTGTCGAAACTACCATTTATCGAAACTACTAGTTTCGATTGATCATTTATAAGTGATACACGGGCTGTCGAAACTACCATTTATCGAAACTACTAGTTTCGATTGACCATTTACTCAATCGAAACTAAGTAGTTTCGATGGCCCAGACTTTAGAAAATAAAATAGTAATTTCTCAGAACAATGGTTTGTCCGGTAATCGATGTTTTGAAGTCGTGACTTCGATTGGTTCAGCTTGCCTTATGATAACAGAAGGTAAAGAAACGAAGTTGAGGATTCTTACGTGGTCGTAAAGGGACCGGACGGCAGAGTCTTAAATCCGAGAATGTCCAGAATGAGAATCGAGCTTCTGGTTGGGATTAGCCTCTACAACCTTGGTTACAGCTTCACACAGAGATGGCGATTGTAATGGTGCCTTCAATTTGGAGTGAGATTGGGTGGCAGAGGGGTAGCGAGCTCGTGCAGGTCCGTCTATGGCTATTTATAGCCGAGTTCGTTTCTTGTGACAAAGCGTGCAATTGGGCATGTCCCGACACTCGTCTGGACGAGACGAAGCTAACGAGCTATTAAATACGCATGGGGGTTGACTGTCGGGCTCGAATTCGAGGCGTGGGTTCTCGGCCACCAACAAGATCAGGCGATTCGTATATTGGGGAGACCAATTGGTCGGGGCCTTTTGTTCGCATGGAGAAGACGAGCTCAGGGACGTCTGTAGCGGCTGTCGAGGTGCAGGGAACAGCCCTGTCGGGGTGTTTGCCGGAAATTATCTCGGACCGCCGGACAATGTAGGGGATAACCGGATTTGCGAAAAGGGTTTTGGCATATTTAGTCCCTGAAGTTTGGCTTTGATTTAATTTAGTCCCTGATATAATTACGGATGGGTCCTTATAGTTTGGTTTGTCCATGTTTAGTCCTTTAACCGGTTTTTAACTTAAAACCTTCTAGTTTAAAAAGTTTCAAAACAACCCCTTAACTTTTATAAAAATAATTAGTTTAATTTCTTTTAAATTTTTAAATATATTTTATAAACTTATATTATTATTATTGTTATAAATATTTTTTTTTATAAAATTTAGTTATCTTATTTAAATAGGTTATTTTATTAAATATGAAACTTTTAAATTAAAATTTTATATAAGTTTAAAACGTATTTATTTTTTTAATCCAATAAATAAAAATAAATATATATTTTGTACAAAATTAAACAAAACACTTGCTTTTCATTTAGTTGAAAATGATTACATGATATATATTACAAATGGGTGAATAAAAATCCGGAATGTCGCAGGAAACTCCATGGATCTAAATCTATAAAATTTCTTTATTTCCTCGTTAAGGCTTTTAAAGTTTGTTAATTATTTGAGGACACGTGCAATATGGAAGGGTGACACCTGTATTCTAGGTTTTCTGTCTAGGAAAGCATTTCGTATAAATCCCAATCAACCGAGGGACCCGTGTGCTTTCCTGGGAATTCCCGGGATGAGTGTTTACTTATAGGCTAAAGCATGTCTCCTTGAAAAATTATATGAGTTTAATTAACCTTAATGTGTCATAGTATTCAAGTGATTTTATCACTATTTGAGTACAATCCAAAGTATGATTAACTATTTTATTTGTTATCTTATTCTTTTAAATCCAAACAAAATTCATAAGTTCTTACATCTTTTCTTATGTTGTGCAATTCTATATAATGCCTCCCCGTCGTTCTACCGTGACCAACAACAACACCGATATTGCTACCATCCTTGCACAACTTGTGAACCAACTCACTCAAGCTAATGGGGCCGCCAATGGTAACCATGGAACTAATGGGGGTGGTGGTGCCAATCCATCTCAATGCACCTTCAAGTATTTCAACTCATGTAATCCCCTCAAGTTCTATGGTACCGAAGGAGCTACGGGACTTCTTCAATGGTTCGAAAGTATTGAGAATACCTTTCTCAATAGTGACTGCCCCGACAATCTTCGTGTTCGACATGCCACAAGTGTCTTACAAAAACGGGCACTCACGTGGTGGAATGGGGAAAAGAGGAATAGAGGTGTGGATGTAGCAATGGCCTTACATTGGGACGAGGTTAAAAGGCTAATGACTGAAGAATTTTGTCCTCGAAATGAAGTAAAGAAACTCGAAGCCGAATTTTTGGATCTTGCCCAATATAGTGGTGAAAGCTTGGCATATACAACTCGGTTCCATGAGTTGAGTCTCCTAGTGCCCCACATGGTCACACCTTTATCCCGTTGCATTGAAAAATATATTGGAGGATTACCTAGGTAAATTCAAGATATTGTCCTATGGAGAAATCCCGCAACACTTGAAGATGCTATCCGTTTATCCGCTACCTTAACCGATAACCATGTGAAAGTGGGGTCCCTAACTAAAAAGAGCACAAAGAAAGTTTATGACACCACAACTCCTCCCACCCACAACAAAGAAGCCACAACTGAACCCTCCCACAATAATAAGAAAAGAAAGGCTAGAAACTATGCTATGGTTACTCCTGCTATCCCCGTTAACCAAGCTGCACCTATGGCTCAAGCACCAGTCAAAAAGCCATATGTTGGGATCTACCCGCTTTGTGCCACATGCAACTATCATCATCCCCAAAGCATCCCATGTCGCCTTTGCACTCATTGTGGGAAGTATGGTCATACGGTCAATGTTTTTAGGGCCAAAGCTCTTGCGGGCCAAGTCAACCCACCAAACCGAACCAACCCCCAAGTGGCTAATCAAGGTGTTCCCGCCATAGCAAATGGGCGTGCTTGTTTCGAATGTGGTAACCCAAACCATTCCGTGATCAGTGCCCAAGGTTGAACAATGCTAGACAAGGCGGAGCTCGTGGGCGTGCTTTCAACATAAACGCAAATGTAGCTCAAGCAAACAATGATGTGGTCAATGGTACGTTCCTTGTTAATAGTCAATATGCCTCCATTTTATTTGATACTGGTGCCGATAAAAGTTTCGTGTCACTAAATTTTGAACCCTTACTTGCAAAAACACGGTCCCAATTAGAGAAAACCTTCACTGTCGAAATAGCAAATGGTGATTCGCTTACAATTGAGTCTGTTATCTATGACTGCTCTCTAGAACTTAATGAACATACATTTCCAACCAACCTTGTACCAATGCCACTAGGGAGTTTTGACATCATCATAGGCATGGATTGGCTATCAAATCATCATGCCGAAGTCATCTATTTCGAGAAGTGCATCCGAATACCTCTACTGTCGGGAGAAATGTTAAGAGTCTTTGGTGAAAAGCCTTGCAAAGGACTTAAGTTAATGTCATGCACTACCGCCCAAAAGTACCTAAGAAAGAAGTACGTGGCCTTCTTAGCTCATATTGTTCAAAAGGATGTCAAAGAGAAGGGTATCCAAGACATTACCATCATTCGGGATTTTCCCGAGGTATTTCCCAAAGATCTATCCGGTCTTCCACCCGTTCGACAAGTAGAATTTCGCATTGATCTTGTGCCCGGAGCTAACCCCGTGGCTAGAGCTCCATACCGTCTTACACCTTCTAAAATGCAAGAACTTGCAAGTCAACTCCAAGAGCTCTCCGACAAGGGATTCATCCGTCCGAGTCATTCACCGTGGGGTGCACCCGTCTTATTCGTCAAAAAGAAGGATAGATCATTCCGCGTGTGTATTGACTACCGCGAACTCAACAAACTTACCATCAAAAACCGTTATCCCTTGCCTAGAATTGATGACCTCTTTGATCAACTTCAAGGTTCTACTTACTTCTCGAAGATTGATCTTCGATCTGGTTATCACTAACTCCATGCACATGAGGAGGATATTCCAAAGACTGCTTTCCGAACAAGGTATAGACACTACGAGTTCATGGTCATGCCATATGGACTAACCAATGCACCCGCGGTCTTCATGGACCTTATGAATCGTGTGTGCAAACCATACCTTGACAAATTTGTGATTTTCTTCATTGACGATATCTTAATCTACTCCAAGACTAAAGCCGACCATGAGCAGCATCTTAGACTGGTTTTGGATCTCTTGAGGAAGGAACAACTATATGCCAAATTCTCCAAATGTGAATTTTGGCTAAAAGAAGTTCAATTTGTTGGTCATATCGTCAACGACAAGGGAATTCATGTTGACCCTGCTAAGATCGAAGCTGTTAGAAATTGGAATGCCCCAAAGACCCGCACCGAAGTTCGTTCATTTCTTGGTCTTGCGGGATATTATCGTCGATTCATTTAAAATTTCTCTAAGATTGCTGTTCCTCTCACCGCTTTAACCCACAAGGGTAAAACTTATGAATGGGGACCAAAACTAGAAGAAGCTTTCCAAACTCTCAAGCAAAAGTTGTGCAATGCTCCTATTTTGACTCTCCCTGATAGGAATGATGATCTAGTTGTCTATTGTGATGCTTCCAACCAAGGTCTCGGTTGTGTCCTCATGCAACGAGGCAAAGTAATCGCTTATGCATTAAGGCAACTTAAGATTCATTCGAAGAATTATACGACGCACGACCTCGAGTTGGGTGCGGTCGTATTCACATTAAAGATTTGGAGACAATACCTCTATGGCACAAAATGTGTGGTGTTCACCGACCACAAAAGTCTCCAACACATCTTAAACCAAAAGGAACTCAATATGAGGCAATGACGTTGGGTTTAACTCCTTAACGACTATGACTGCGAGATTCGTTACCATCCCGGCAAAGCGAATGTTGTAGCCGACGCTTTGAGTCGAAAGGACCATGTCATGCTTCAATGCGTCCGAATTCAAACCGACATTCAAAATCGCATCTTAGAAGCTCAACACGGCTCAGTCACCGAGGGTAATATGTATGAGGAAATGTCGTGTGGTGTTGAACTTCAGCTTGAATCAAAATCCAATGGATTACTTTATTACTTGAACCGTATTTGGGTTCCCAATCGCGTTGATCTCCGTACATTTCTCATGAACGAGGCTCACAAGACTCGTTATTCTATTCATCCTGGTGCGGATAAAATGTACCAAGATCTTCGCCAACAATATTGGTGGCCCGGTATGAAGAAAGACATTGCCCTCTATGTTGCCAAATGTCTAACGTGCTCCAAAGTCAAAGCCGAACACCAACGTCCTTCCGGTTTGCTTAAACAACTAGAAATCCCCGTGTGAAAATGGGAGAACTTAACTATGGATTTTATTACTAAACTCCCTCGCACCTCAAGTGGTTATGATAGCATTTGGGTGATCATTGATCGTCTCACCAAATCTGCCCATTTCTTGCCTATCCGTGAAGACTATCGGGTTGAGAAACTAGCCCGAATTTACATTGATGAAATTTTGAGTCGTCACGGTGTTCGCTTAAACATAATCTCCGATAGAGATGCTCGGTTCACCTCTCAATTTTGGCAATCTCTCCGAACTGCTCTTGGTACACGATTGGATTTGAGCACGGCCTACCATCCCCAAACCGATGGTCAGACCGAGCGAACGATCCAAACTCTTGAGGACATGCTTAGAGCTTGTGTAATTGATTTTGGTGGAAATTGGGATTCACATCTATCCCAAATCGAGTTCTCCTACAATAATAGCTGCCACACGAGTATCAACATGGCTCCATTTGAAGCACTCTATGGTCGCAAGTGTCGTTCTCCTATCTGTTGGAACGAGATTGGTGAAGCACAAATCACCGGTCCTGAACTAATTCAAGAAACATCCGACAAGATTATTCAAATCCGTGACAACATTCGAGTAGCGAGAAGTCGGAAAAAGAGTTATGCCGACAAACGAAGAAACCCCTTGGAATTCCAAGTCGGTGACCTTGTTCTTCTAAAGGTGTCTCCGTGGGAGGGTGTGATCCGTTTTGGAAAGAAAGGCAAATTATCGCCTCGCTATGTTGGTCCATTTAAGATCCTTGAAAGGATTGGGAAAGTGTCTTACAAACTTGACTTACATCCATCACTTGGCAATGTACATCCTACTTTTCACGTGTCTAATCTGAAGAGAAGTCTTGCTGATGAGAATCTTCACATACCTCTTGACGACGTGCACATTGACGAAACGATGCACTTCATTAAGAGACCAGTAGAAATCATGGATCGTGAAATCAAGCAGCTCAAGCGAAGCCGTATTCCTATTGTCAAAGTTCGTTGGGAATCTAAACGTGGTCCTGAGTTTACATGGGAACGAGAGGACCAAATGAAGCTCAAGTACCCCCCATCTCTTCACCGATGCCGTCGATTCCACTAGCTAAATTTCGGGACGAAATTCCCTCAATATGGGGATACTATAACATTTCTGATTTTTGTTATCAGTATTTCAATTCAATGTGACACGTTTCAAATTCAAATTTAGTACACTGACTTGTTCTATTCGTACCAACAATTAAAAACTATGTTCCAATGCAAATCCATAAATTTTACACGGGTATACCCTATTAAACTATACATAAGTCCATATTAATACAGATCTGTCAATACTGAAATTGCAAGGAGTGATTTTATAAATAAATAACCAGAAACCCTAATAGGCACGGTCGCGCCTCGTTCTGGTACGGTCGCACCAAGTGCTTTGGCACGGTGGCGCCTTTTGCTTTGGAACGGTCGCGCCCGGTGCCTTAGTACGGTCGCGTCACTTATAGGCACGGTCACGCCTCGCGTCAGTTGAAACATAAAAGCAGTTTTAAACGCAGAATCGTTTGATTTCGTAACGGATATTCACTTCATTATCACTAACGAGAATAATAAGTCTATCAATTACAACAATTAACTCAGTATAATTCGATTAGCCTCAAAACCGTCAAAACATTCACGAAACCACCGATTCTTTCTTTTCAATCCAAATTCTCTCAAACAAACTATCCATACGTATCACTCGATCCTCTCTAAAGCTTCTTGACACGCTGGTGTAGCCAGAGTTGCATCATAGAGCACCGGAAATCAAACCGTTCACGCCGGAACTCTCCTTTACCGTACGCTATCGATTCACTATTATTCCGTGTAATTACAATCTTATACTCATTCGATTAAGTCTATAGATCAAAAGCCCCATCTTAATTTGGGCTTGCAATATGGAAATCACCACGAACCCGAATCTATATTTCGTTCAAAAATGATTTAATCGAATCAAACCTTAGACACGTTTTAAATACAATTAATCTATACAAAAAGACTCGTGATGATCTAATGGGTGAAAGCCCTATGATTTCTAACACTGTTATTATAAGAATTAGTCAATTCGTTCCTGTTTTGGAACAGACGCGGTCGCGCAAGTCTCCTAGCGCGGTCGTGCTTCACGAGACACGGTCGTGCCAAACCCAGCGCGGTCGTGCCTCCTACTCAGACCCTGTCATGCCCTTTTGACTAGTCTTGGTCATGTCTCTGAATCACAGACACGGTCGTGCCTGTCCAAGGCACGGTCATGCCTAGTGAGCAATTCAATTAAGCCCTCTGTTTGATCAACACGGTCGCGCCCTGACTAGCACGGTTGCGCTCGTGGTCCAAGCACGATCGTGCCTTGTTCCAGGCACGGTCGTGTGTGAGAAAAAATCTTGGCAGCATACAAAAATTTATATTTCTAAAACAAATAAACATTTCAAATAAATTTTCAAATAAGAATAATTAATTTATATAAAGATTTATATTAAACTTATTTAAAGATCAAAGTCCTATTTCAAAAATAAATAGAAATTATTTATTTAAACCTCCAAAATTATATTTACACATATTTATAAAATTAGATTTACAAAAGTTATTTATTTAAATCTATAGTTGATAAAAAACGTCCGGTACATTTTTATCACTAAATGACAAATTACATATTTTTATAAATAAATAAACGAAGCAACAATTATTTATTTAACTTATATTTAGACATTATTTTTCATAACTAAATGAATGAATAATAATTATTTAATTATTCCAAATTCAAACCTTAATTGTATCCAACTCCTTTACCTACAAATTCAATTCCTTATACACACACCCAATTCAACCTTAGACTTAGACATAGACATTTGTACACATTATTAATTCAATACACATTACACTCTAGGTTAACGTTGTGCATTACAAGGATCTCACTTCTAGCTAGTCTCTCGTGTTAGCTACACTGTTGGAATCATGTGAGTATTATATAGCCCCTTTTACTCTTTTACACTTTTTGGGGTGGAACATGAACAATATACAACACTATTACTTACATTTACACAAACTACACAAGTACAAATCCTCTTTACATTCATATGTGCAAATTTGAGCTTTATGCCTGAGTGCTAGGTGTGTTAACTTTTGTGTACGATTTATGTGCAATCATTAACTATTCAAGAGGACGGTAAACAATGATTGATCTATTGAGTCTAACAAACCCACCCAGATTGGGATGATTGTTACCGACAACACAATTTTGCATGCTAGTTACAAAGGTTTGATTGTACTTGCTTACACAATAGCTGCTCTCCATAAACGCCTTATTTTATCATGTTATGTAGGGATTTGTCTATTTACAATCTATATGCTATCTTTATACAAACCTGTGTATGCTCACCAACTTTTTAGTTGACCTTATTTTATTCATGGTTCAGGTGCTAATATGTGAGTTTGATCAAGACATGTTTCACATAGGCTTTGGACTTAGGTAAATTTGAATAAAGAATATTATGTATCTCGTTTATGTACTTGTTTGAATTTGGTTGTATTGAATGATTTGAAGTTAAATTTGATGATTAAAATATTGAAATCTAGTCAACCTTGTGCTCATGAACAGTCTACGTGTCCCGCCCCGATGATTCCGCCGTCGGTTAGGGTGTGACAGTTACCATCTAAATTTGATGTGTATACGGTTTCAATAAAAGAAAATGTCAAGTATAAAACTATGTATCTTGAAGAGATTCTTGGCAAGATTCAATCACATGATTTGAATATGAAGAAGAAGGAAACCAATATGTAGCATATTCAAGATCCTTCAATATATTTTGCTAAGTCTTCTGGCAAAACTGGTGCAGGGGTTGCGTCCTTTTCCTGTGATACTCAAGATGTTTCTAATGATCATTGTTTGGGGGTTCCAAGTCATTCTAGTTTCTCTGCAAATATAGCTTCTTCATCATCTGGAACACATAATATGAATCACAGAGTTGCTGATGATTATTTAGCGATGTTTTCTTCCCTTATGGCTTCTTATGAAAATTTTATTGCAGGAAAGATTCATGATCCAGATGTTATTGAGGAAGATTTCAGACAGATTGATCCTATTGATCTGGAAGAGATGAACATTCAATGGAATACGGTTATGCTGATGAGACAAGCAAAGGATTTTTTGAAGAAGACTGGAAGAAAGTATATCGGTTCTAACAGTCGTTCACGTATGGGATTTGATAAAACCAAAGTTCGTTGCTATAATTTTCAAGAGTATGGTCATTTTGCCAAAAAATGTGTGAAACCAAAAGTTGAATTTGATTCTCAGAAGAAGCCTAATAACTTTCAGAACAATCGTAATCAGTCACATGGCTCCTCTGGCTCTGGAAATTCTAATCATGCATCTGCATCATCTGCTTTGGTTGCTCAGAATGATGAAAATTATGACTGGGTATTCATCTTGAAGATTTGGTTGGTACTGTAAGTCAAGCGTTGGTAGCTGAGATTCATTCTACAAAATCTGAAGAGTCAGCTGATGATGATAGCTCAAGTGATGGTGAATGTTTGCCAAGTGCTGATGAAGAGCGTGATCAAGTACATAATGTTGAGTCTGATACTGCATCTGGTGTATCTGAAGATGATATTGTATTAACTCAAAATTCTTCTGATGGTGCTGATTCTGAAAATATTCCGATTGCAAAAGTCTTCATGGCAGATATGTCAGATCCTTCAAAGGTAAAAGATTCTGTCTATCACATTTATTACTCTAATTGCATCAGTATAAAAGATAAAATGTAAAAAGTAATGGATGATAACACAAATTTAATTTGTGATATGAAATCGATGCATTCAGTTAATAAAAAATTAAAAGATAACGATAAATTGTGTATAGATAGAATTGTGTCTTTGAAAAGAGATTTGAACTCTTTGGGATTGAAATATAAGGAACAAGCATATCATCTAGATATGGCTTATGCTGAGATCGAGAAGCGAAATGAAATTGTCGCTCAGAAGAACAAAGAATTTTCTGATAAAGAATCTAAAGTGATCAAATTACATAGAATGCTGGAAAATTTTGAAAATTCATCTGTGGTATTGGATTACTTTAATGCTAATGCTGATCCTACTAAGAGGGTTGCTGGAATTGAATTTGTTCCTCCACCATTCAATGCAAATTATGTGGTTGAACATGAAATTATTCATGAGGAGAAAATTGATCCAAAGACGGTGTTGAAAGTAAATCCAGTAACTGGTGAAGATATGATCTATGATTATGATTCTGAGGATGAAGTTTTTGATGATAAAAAGGTTGAAGGCATTCCTAAGGAAGTGCAACTTGGTGAACCAACGGTAGTAAAAAATGTTACCCGTGATAGATGCATTTTAACAGAACCTGATGAGGTGAAAGTTGATCAACCTAAACTTTCCAAAATGTTACAATCAAGTGGTTTTGTAGCTGCTGGTCATCAGAAGAAGAATTTCTCAATGGTGACTAAACAAGTTTTTGTTCAAAAGAGGCTAGTCAAATGTTCAGTAAAATCTTCTGAAGATTGTTCATCAAAAACTCCTTATATCAGAAATCATCTAGATAGACGAGTTTGCTTTCACTGTAATGAGGCTGGTCATATTCTGATTCACTGTCCTTATAAGAATCAAGGAAAATTAAAGAGTGTTTCCTCACAACAACGAGTGGTGCCGATTCTAAAAAGATAAAATGTGGGAAAGCCTACGTCTAGTGTTGTAAAGAATATGCCTTGTCAATCATTTGGTAAATCTTCGGGATTTAAGCAACATGATAAGCGTATTTCTAAACTAGTTGTTTTTCAAAAGAAGTTTGAGATTCCACATGTTGGAATTCCAAAAGGTTCTCAACCTGAGATCAAACTTTCTAGACCACAACGAAGAAGACGTAACAGAAAACTAAATAAATTTTTGGAAATACCTGAATCTGTTAATCATAAATCTAATAATGTTTTCCAATTCATCATAATATGTCTTCATTGAGAAGGTCTAATTGTGAATCTTATGTTCCAAAGGTTGATGACAATGTTAATTGTGAATTGCTTGAAGTTATTTATTTTGATCAATCTGGACGACCCAAGACCACAATGGCTTGGGTTCCAATTTCTAACTATTTTTTTTTTGTTTATCTAGGGACAACCAAGGAGGACTATCAAAAATACGTGGTATGTGGATAGTGGTTGTTCTCGACATATGACAGGGAATATTCGTTTGCTGGAAGATGTTATTAATATTGATGGTGGTTATGTCGCTTTTGCTGGAAATAAAGGCGGGTACATAACTGGTCAGGGTACTTTAAAGAACGATAAAGTCAAATTTGACAAAGTGAACTATGTGGAGCAACTTAAACATAATATTTTAAGTGTATCTCAAGTGTGTGACGAGAAATTTTCATTTCATTTCAATGATTCTGAGTGTTATATCTTCAACCGGGCTTTGTGATTCCTGACGAATGGATTCTAATGACACATATGTCTTAGACATGAGTGTAGCTACTACAACGGATTCAATTCCTACTTGTATACTCTCCAAGGCATCTGAGTCGGATTCTATTTTGTGGCACAGGAAACTTGCTCACATCAATTATTTGTAGGACATAGTTTGTAATGACAAAAGCTTGTAATAGTTAGATCTTATGTCTTTACGTTTTTGTTATGTAAAAAGTCACCAAGTGTTTATTAAAGTTTACCTAGAGGCGAACTTGTTAAGTTCTCCTGGTCTAACAGAGGCGAACTTAATAAGTTCGCTTAAGTCTATCTGAGGCGAACTTGTTAAGTTCGCTTACTCTGTTAGAGGCGAACTTATTAAGTTCGCTTATAGCAGGTCAGATGGCTATATATATGTATGTTTACAAATTCAGTCAGTGGTGATTGAGAGACAGAACAGAGAATTATCTGATTGAGTCTGTAAACCATTGTGATTTAGAATACAATTGAGAAGGTTATTTACATGATTGTCTACATTGTCTTTTATACATATAAACGTTGATTCGTTGGATTCCACACTCCGAGTTAACGTCACATCTTATCACGAGATCAATCCGTAGAAGCGCCATGAGGACCTATAAGTGGTATCAGAGCTTATGCTCGTGATTCTTGTTGATTCTAGACGGTTTTATATACAAATTGACATGAAATTCGTAATTTTTGAGTTTTTCATTTTCATGGAGTTTTCAAGACTGATTCAGATCTGATTTGGTTTTTTGAAGAGAATTTTGACGAAATTGATCCGATAGAAAGCTTCTAATTGACAAATTACACAATCCTACGGTCCAATTTTGATTAATTCCTTCAAATCAGTGATTAATGATGATTTCAGTATGTCTCTGGTTCGCGAAAGTGGTCTGAAGTGTTCTTGATCTTGATTCTGTTACTGCAAGCGAACTTGCTGATTTGTGTGCAGGCGAACTTAGCAGGCGAACTTGTCAAGTTCGCTTCTCACAGGATTAAGCAGATTTCAAGTTTCTGGTTTAAGCGAACTTATTTTCATTAAGTTCGCTTGGGTGTATCAGAGGCGAACTTATTATATTCGCCTAAGAGTAAAGGGAGTTCAACACTTGGAAAATTTTTCAAGAAAAATGGCAAATATGGTTCAAGTCACGAATATGTTCAATTATGACAATGAGATCGGTACATCTCAAAAACCTCCGAAGTTGTTGAATCTAGCTGATTATTCAAATTGGAAAGATCGGTTCGACCAATTTGTATCTTTTACCGATACCAGTTTGTGGATTCTGATTTTGGAAGGTTATACGCATCCGAATTATTCGTGGATGGGACAGGATGATGTTCCAAAGCCGGTGTCAGCGTTAACTACTGAAGAGAAGTTGCTATTTGACAGGGAAAAGAAAGCGATGGCTAGTATTTTGATGTCTCTTCCGAAGGAAATATATCACAGTTTTAAACAGTTCAAGTCTTCTCAACAACTGTGGGAAGCATTACAGAAAAGGTGTGAAGGAAGTTTGGATGTGAAGAAGAGTAGAAATGAGCTATTAAAGAAGCAGTTCTTGGTCTTTAAACATTTTCAAAATGAATCGTTGGATGATCTTGCTACAAGATTCTATCATCTTCTTAGTGAACTGGCGAGTGCTTCTGTGGCGTATGAGACTGAAGAAATCAATGATAAATTCTTGGAGGCTTTACCATCAAAATTTGATGTTTACACGGTTTTAATCAAAGAGAACATTAAGTACAAAACCATGTCTCTTGAAGAAGTTCTATGGAAGATTCAGTCGCATGACATGAATATGAAGAAGAAAGAGACTAACTTAGAGCATATCCAGGTTCCCTCAATGTATTTTGCCAAATCTACCGGTAAATCTGGTAATGGAGTGGCATTCTTTTCTGATGATGCTCAAGATTCTTCAAATGATCAGTGTTCTGGAGTTCCAATTCATTCTGGTCATTCAAGCCATTCTGGATTTTCTGCGACTACAGCTTCTACTTCATCTGGATCTCATTTGAATCAGAAGGTTGCTGATGATTATCTTGCTATGTTTTCTTCATTCATGGCATCATATGTAAATTTTATTGGAGGTAAAATACATGATCCTGAGGTTATTGAAGAAGATTTCAGACAGATTGACCTTGTTGATCTGGAAGAAATTAATATACAATGGAATATGTCCATGTTGATGCGTCAAGCTAAAGTATTCTTGAAGAAAATGGGTAGAAAATATATTGGCTCAAATAGTCTATCTCGCATGGGTTTTGATAAAAGCAAAGTTCGGTGTTACAACTGTCAAGAATATGGTCACTTTGCTAAGGAATGTGTGAAGCCAAAGGTCGAGTTTGATTCTCAAAAGAAGCAGCCTAATTTTCAGCATAATAGGAATCAGTCACATGGTCCATCTGGTAATACAAATCATGCATCTGCTTCATCGGCATTTGTTGCTCAGAACGACGAAAACTATGACTGGGGCATTCATCTGGAAGACTTGGTGGGTGCTGTGAGTCAGGCTTTTGTAGCAGAAATTCATTCTAAAAAACCAGAGGAGTCGACCGATGATGAAAGTTCTAGTGATGATTCTTGTGATGGTGACAGTGTTCCAAGCGTTGATGAAGAAATAGAACAAGTGCAAGATATTAATTCTGATGCTGCATGCAGGTGTTGCTGAGGAGGATATTGTTCTTACTCAAAATGCTTATGATGGTGTTGATTCGAAAGATATTCCCATTGCCATAGTATTCATTGCAGACATGTCTGATCCGTCTAAGGTAAAAGACTCTGTTTGTCATATTTACTTGATAGAAAATAATTCTTTCATAGTTTGATACTACACCAGTTTTAGTAGTGTTATCTACTAGTGCCATAAAATTTTGAGAACTTGCCACCGGAACATCTGATTATTAGACTACTGCTTCAAACAGCAGAGACACATACAAGCACTATCTTCTACAACCTGATTTATTGAAGTAAATTATCTGATTTTGATATTCAATATCAGAAAATCACTTTCAAACACACGTCCATACACCCCTCAAATCAAGTAAAGATAAAAATAGCAATCTATATGAAAACTGCAAAGTAAAATGCAACAGTCAAGTAGAAATTTCTTACACTTGTAGGAGAAAACATCAATCCATGAACTGGACCTTCATGGCCACTAAGAACATCCAACAATCGACCTGTCTTCATCGACCATACTGTTAATCAGAAACTGATTTGTGACACAAACTTGATTTGTGACATGAAATCGATGCATACTGTTAATCAGAAACTGAAAGATAATGATAAATTGTGCATCGATAGAATTGAGTCTTTGAAAAGAGACTTAAATTCTCTTGGGATAAAATACAAAGAGCAGGGTTATCATCTAGATATGGCTTATGCTGAGATAGAAAAACGTAATGAAGTTGTTGCTCAAAAGAATAAAGAAATATCTGACAAAGAGTCTGAAGTGATCAAACTTCATAGAAAGATAGAAAACTTTGAAAATTCTCCGGTTGTTTTGGATTATTTTAACTCAAATGCTGATCCTACTAAGCGTGTTACTGGAATTGGATTTATTCCTCCACCGTTTAATGCAAATTATGTGGTGGAACCTGAAATTATACATGAAGAGGAGATAGATCCAAAGACTGTGTTAAAGGTGAATCCGGTAACTGGGGAGGATATGGTGTATGAGTCTGATTCTGAAGATGAGGTGTTTGATGAGAAGAAGGTCGAGGGCATTCCAAAAGAGGTCAAAATTGATGACCCAACAGTTGTTAAATCTGTTACCCGAGATAGATGCATTCTGTAACATTTCTGATTTTTAGTATCCGTATTTTCAATTCAATGTAATGCATTTCAAACTCAATTCTAGTGCAGTGTTTTATTCCTTTTCGTACCATCAATTTAATACTATATTTCAATGCAAACCCGCAAATTTACTCGGTTTTATCCTATTAAACAATACATAAGTATCTAATTATACAAATATGGCAAAAGACTAAAGTTACAAGGTCTGATGTTGAAAAGTAGCAAGAAACCCTAATAGGCACGGTCGTGCCTCGTTCTGGCACGGTCGCGCCGAGTGCTTTGGCACGGTCGCGCGACCTGCTTTGGAACGATCGCGCCTGGTGCCTTAGCACGGTCGCGCCTAGTACCAGTCGAAACGTAAATACAGTTTTAATCACCCAATCGTTGAGTTCCGTAACCGATTTACACTTCATTACCATTAATGAAAGCAATGACATTTCCCATTCACAACAAACGTCTCAGATTAATCCAATTAATCTCAAAAATCGCTTAGACATTTCAAGAAAAACACGAATTCTCTCTTTCGATCGGAATTATCGCAACCAAGCATCAGATTCACGCTACTCAATCCTCACTAAAGCTACTGGACTATCTGGTTTAGCCGGGATTGCAGCAGAGAACGTCGGAAGCCATCCGCATCGCCGCCGAGACTCTTTCCTACCGTTCTCTATCGATTCGCTACTCTTCCGGGTAATTGAAACTTTGTCCTCAATCTATTTAGTCTCTAGATCAAAATCCCCATGCTAATTTGGGCTTCCATTATAGAAATCCTCCCGAAACCAAAGCTATATTTTATTCAAAATAGTTTAATCGAATTCAATACTAAACATGATTTAAATACAATTAATCTATATAACAAGACCCGAAATAACACTATAAATAAAAGCCCTATGATTTCAAACCCTAACAATATAAGAATCAGTCGATTCGTGTCTGTTTTGGAAAAGACACGGTCGCGCTAATCATCTAGCGCGGTCGTGCCTCAGGATACGCAGTCGTGCCGACTATCAGCGCGGTCGTGTCCTCCTGTCCAGACCCAATCATGCCCTTTGGCTAATCTCAGTCGTGTCTTAGGATCATAGACACGATCGTGCCTGGCCAAGGCACGGTCGTGCCTAAAGATTTAGTAGTTAAGCCTCTGTTTGATCAACACGGTCGCGCCCTGACTAGCATGGTCGCGCCCGTGGTTTGAGCACGATCGTGCCCTTCCCAGGCACGGTCGCGTGTGACTTAAATTTTTGGCAGAATTATAATTTTATATATTTTTCAAACAATAAATATTTCTGATTAAATTACAAAATAAAAGTAGTTGATTTTTATAAAAATACATTTAATTCTATTTAGAAAGATCAAATATTTAACCTTGGAATAAATAGAAAAATTATCTATTTAAAGTTTATAAAAATTAAATTTACAATTATTGCTAAACCTTTCATTTAAAAATTATTTAAATGATTAAGTTACATTTTATAAATAAATAAATAAAATAATAATTATTTATTTACTTTATGTTTAAAACAAAGACATTTATTTATTTACACTAATTTCATTTAACACTTACAATATTTTCATAAACAATAATTATTTACATTACTTATTTAATTAATCAAACTCAAACCTTAATCAAAATATTCTAAAATATTCTTTCAAACTTTATATATTTTATTCAATAATTCCAATTACAAATCAATGACTTTTTACACAAGTCCAAATGCAACTTTAGAATTAAACTTTTGTGCACACTATTAATACCATATACATTACACTTTAGGTTAACTTGTGCATTTCAAGGATCCTTATTCTATCTAGTACATTTGTTTGCAACGCATTCAAACCAAGTGAGTATACATAGCCCCTTTTTACTCTTTTACATTTTTGGGGTGAAACATGAACATTATTCAAATTACATATTTACATTTACACAAACAACACAAGTACAAATCCTATTTACATTCATATGTGCAATTTGAGCTTTATGCCCGAGTGCTAGGTGTGCTAACCTTTGTGTGCGATTATGTGCAATCATTAACTATTCAAGCCGACGGTTTTCAATGATAGATCTATTGAGTCTGACAAACCCACCCAGATTGGGGTGATTGATACCGACAACACAATTTTGCATGCTAGTTACAAAGGTTTGATTGTACTTGGTTACACAATAGCTGCTCCCCATAAATGCCTTATTTATCATGATATGTATGGATTTGCAAACTATATGCTATCTATATAAACCTGTGTTATACTCACCAACTTTTTAGTTGACTTTATTTTATTCATGTTTCAGGTTCTAATGTGTGAGATTGATCAAGATATGCTACACATAGGCTTGGACTTAGTTAAATTAAATAAAAGAACTCTATGTATTTTAATTTTGTTCTATCTTGGATTTGGTTGTGTTTGTACTATTTGTTATGAAATTTGATGTATAATATATTCAATCTAGTCAACCTTGTGCTTATGAACAGTCTACATGTCCCGCCCCGATGATTCCGCCATCGGTCGGGGTGTGACAGATTGGTATCAGAGCCTTGGTTATAGGGAATTAGGTTATTAGACACCTTGACCTAGACTATAACTTTACGACACCTACTTATGCTATGTTTCATGATTTCATGTTATATGCTATATGTTATATGTTATGTGTTACATGCTATGTGCTACACACTTACTATGATTAGTTATTATTTTATTTGATGACTTAATTGTTAAAAATCCATGACTTATTAGTATATACTTAAATGATAAATTAAATAAACAATATCCTTTCCTATATCCTAAAACCTAATAATATTCTTATCTTCTTCTCTATCTCTATCTTTCTAAGCATGTGGAAACTTCATGAAGCTAAATTAAAAAAAAATAAAAAATTATTTCCTTGTTAAGAATTTTAAGCTTTGTTAATTATTTGAGGACACGTGCAATCTGGAAGAGTGACACCTGTATTTTGGGTTTTCTATCTAGGAAAGCATTTCACATAAATCCCAATCAACCGAGGGACCCGTATGCTTTCCTGGGAATTCCCGAGATGAGTGTTTACTTATAGGCTAAAGCATGTCTCCTTGAAAATTATATAAGTTTGATTAACCTTAATGTGTCATAGTATTCGAGTGATTATGTCACTATTTGAGTACAATCCAAACTATGATTATCTATTTATTTTGTTATCTTATTCTATTAAATCCAAACAATTCTCATAAGTTCTTACATCTTTTCTTGTCTTGTGAAAATCTGTAGAATGCCTCCTCGTCGTGCTCCCGCGGCCAACACCAACACAGACATTGCTGCCATTCTTGCACAACTCGTGACACAACTCACTCAAGCTAATAGTGCCACCAACGGCAACAATGGTGGTAATGGTAGTAATAGTGGTAATGGTGGAAATTGTGGTAACAACCCATCTCAATGCACCTTCAAACATTTCAACTCGTGTAATCCTCCCAAATTCTATGGTACCGAAGGAGCTACTGGACTCCTTCAATGGTTCGAAAGCATTGAGAATACCTTTCTTAATAGTGACTGCCCCGACAAACTTCGTGTTCGTCATGCCACAAGTGTTCTACAAAAACGGGCACTCACGTGGTGGAATGGGGAGAAAAGGAATAGAGGTGTGGATGTAGCAATGGCCTTACCTTGGGATAAGGTTAAAAGGCTAATGACTGAGGAATTCTGTCCTCGAAATGAAGTAAAGAAACATGAAGCCGAATTTTGGGATCTTGCCCAAGATAGTGGTGAAAACTTGGCGTATACAACTCGGTTCCATGAGTTGAGTCCTCTTGTGCCCCACATGGTCACTCCTTTGTCCCGCTGCATTGAAAAGTATATTGGGGGACTACCTAGACAAATTCAAGATACTGTCCTAGGAAGGAATCCCGCAACACTTGAGGATGCTATCCGTTTGTCCGCTACCCTAACCGATAATCATGTGAAGGCGGGGACTCTTACTAAAAAGGGCGCCAAGAAAGTCACCGACACTGCAACTCCTTCCACACATAACAAAGAAACCATATCCGAACCCTCCCGACATAATAAGAAAAGAAAGACTAGAAACTATGCTATGGTTACTCCTGCTACACCCGTTAATCAAGTTGCTCCTATGGTTCAAGCACCGGCCAAAAAGCCATATGTTGGAATCTACCCACTTTGTGCCACCTGCAACTACCATCATCCCCAAAGCATCCCATGTCGCCTTTGTTCTTATTGTGGGAGATATAGCCATACTGTCAACGTTTGTAGGGCCAAAGCTCTTGCGGGTCAAATCAACCTACCAAACCAAACCAACACCCAAGTGATTAATCAAGGTACTCCCGCTATTGCAAATGGCCGTGCATGTTATGAGTGTGGCAACCCGAACCATTTCCGTGATCAATGCCCAAAGTTAGTCAATGCTAGACAAGGTGGAGCTCGTGGGCGTGCTTTCAACATAAACGCCAGTGAAGCTCAAGCCAACAATGATGTGGTCAATGGTACGTTTCTTGTTAATAGTCAATATGCCTCCATTTTATTCGATACCGGTGCCGATAAAAGTTTTGTGTCACTTAACTTTGAACCTTTACTTGCCAAGACACGATCTCAATTAAAGAAAACCTTCACTGTCGAAATAGCAAATGGTGATTCACTTACAATTGAGTCTATTATCTGTGACTTCTCTCTAGAACTTAATGAACATACATTCCCAATCAACCTTGTTCCAATGCCACTAGGAAGCTTTGATATCATCATAGGCATGGATTGGCTATCAAATCATCATGCCGAAGTCATTTGTTTCGAGAAGTGCATCCGAATACCCCTACCATCGGGAGAAACGTTAAGGGTCTTTGGTGAAAAGCCTTGCAAAGGGCTTAAATTAATGTCATGCACTACTGCTCAAAAGTACTTACGAAAGAAGTACGTGGCCTTTTTGGCCCAAATCGTTCAAAAGGATGTCAAAAAGAAGAGTATTCAAGATATCCCCATTATCCGAGATTTTCCTGAAGTATTCCCCGAAGACTTATCCGGTCTTCCACCCATTCGTCAAGTAGAATTTCGCATTGATCTTGTGCCCAGAGCTAACCCCGTGGCTAGAGCTCCATACCGTCTTGCACCTTCCGAAATGCAAGAACTTGCAAGTCAACTTCAAGAGCTCTCCGACAAGGGATTCATCCGTCCAAGTCATTCACCGTGGGGTGAACCCGTCTTATTCGTCAAAAAGAAGGATGGATCATTTCGCATATGTATTGACTACTGTGAACTCAACAAGCTTACTATCAAAAACCGTTATCCTTTGCCTAGAATTGATGACCTCTTTGATCAACTTCAAGGTTCTACTTGTTCTCAAAGATTGATCTTCGATCTGGTTATCACCAACTCCGTGTGCAAGAAGACGATATTCCAAAGACTGCCTTCCGAACAAGGTATGGTCATTACGAGTTCATGGTTATGCCTTTTGGGCTAACCAATGCACCCGCAGTTTTCAAGGACCTCATGAATCGTGTGTGCAAACCGTACCTCGATAAGTTCATGATAGTTTTCATCGATGACATCTTAATCTATTCCAAGACTAAAGCCGATCATGAGCAACATTTTAGATTGGTTTTGGATCTCTTGAAGAAAGAAAAACTATATGCCAAATTCTCCAAATGTGAATTTTGGTTAAAAGAAGTTCAATTTCTTGGTCATATCGTCAACGACAAGGGTATTCATGTTGACCCTGCTAAGATCGAGAAGGTTAAAAATTGGAATGCCCCGAAGACTCCCACTTAAGTTCGTTCATTTCTTGGTCTTGCGGGATATTACCGTCGTTTCATCTCAAACTTCTCTAAGATTGATGTCCCCGTTACCGCTTTGACTAACAAAGGTAAGACTTATGAATGGGGACCAAAACAAGAAGAAGCTTTCCTAACCCTCAAACAAAAATTGTGCAATGCTCCCATTTTGACTCTCCCTGATGGGAATGATGATCTAGTTGTCTACTGTGATGCTTCCAACCAAGGTCTTGGTTGGGTCCTCATGCAACGAGGCAAAGTAATCGCTTATGCGTCAAGGCAACTTAAGATTCATGAGAAGAATTATACGACGCACGATCTCGAGTTGGGTGCGGTCGTATTCGCATTGAAGATTTGGAGACATTATCTCTATGGCACAAAATGTGTGGTGTTCACCGACCACAAAAGTCTTCAACATATCTTTAACCAAAAAGAACTCAATATGAGGCAACGACGTTGGGTTGAGCTCCTTAACGACTATGACTGAGAGATTCGTTACCATCCCGGCAAAGCGAATGTTGTAGCCGACGCTTGGAGTCGAAAGGACCATGTTATGCTTCATTGTGCGCGAATTCAAACCGATATTCAAATCCACATCTTAGAAGCTCAACACTTCTCAGTCACCGAGGGTAACATGTATGAGGAAATGTCGTGTGGTGTTGAACTCCTACTCGAATCAAAATCCAATGGCTTACTTTATTACTTGAACCGTATTTGGATTCCCGATCGCGATGATCTCCGTACATTTCTCATGAATGAGGCTCACAAGACCCGTTATTCTATTCATCCTGGTGCGGATAAAATGTACCAAGATCTTCGCCAACAATATTGGTGGCCCGGTATGAAAAAGGACAATGCTCACTATGTTACTAAATGTTTAACTAGCTCCAAAGTCAAAGCCCAACATCAACGTTCTTCTGGTTTACTCGAACAACCGGAAATTCCCGTATGGAAATGGGAGAACTTAGCTATGGATTTCATTACCAAACTCCCTCACACCTCGAGTGGTTATGATAGCATTTGGGTGATTATTGATCGTCTCACCAAATCTGCCCATTTCTTGCCTATCCGTGAAGACTATCGGGTTGAGAAACTAGCCCGAATTTACATTGATGAAATTGTGAGCCGTCATGGTGTTCCCTTGAACATAATATCCAACCAAGATGCCCGGTTCACCTCTCGATTTTGGCAATCTCTTCAATCCGCTCTTGGCACACGATTGGATTTGAGCACGGCTTACCATCCCAAACTGATGGTCAAACCAAGCGGACAATCCAAACTCTTGAAGACATGCTTAGAGCTTGTGTAATCGATTTTGGTGGCAATTAGGATTCACATTTACCCCTCATTGAGTTCTCCTACAATAATAGCTACCACACGAGTATCAACATGGCTCCATTTGAAGCTCTTTATGGTCGCAAGTGTCGTTCTCCTATCTGTTGGAACGAGATTGGTGAAGCACAAATCACCGGTCCCGAGCTAATTCAAGAAACATCCTACAAGATTATCCAAATCCGTGACAACATCCGAACAACGAGAAGTCGGCAAAAGAGTTATGCCGATAAACGACGAAAACACTTGGAATTCCAAGTAGGTGACCTTGTTCTTCTTAAGGTGTCCTCGTGGAAGGGTGTGATCTGTTTTGGAAAGAAAGGCAAGTTTGCCCCTCACTATGTTGGTCCATTCAAAATCCTTGAAAGGATTGGGAAAGTGGCTTACAAACTCGAGTTACCTCCATCTCTTGGCAATGTGCATCCTACATTTCATGTATCTAATCTGAAGAAATGTCTCACTGATGAGAATCTCCATATACCACTTGATGATGTGCGCATAGATGAAACGATGCACTTCATTGAGAAACCGGTAGAAATTATGGATCGTGAAATCAAACAACTCATGCGAAGTGGTGTTCCTATTGTTAAAGTTCGTTGGGAGTATAAGCGTGGTCCTGAATTCACTTGGGAACGAGAGGACCAAATGAAGATCAAGTACCCCCATCTTTTTACTGATGCCGTAGCTTCCTCTAACAAAATTTCGGGACGAAATTCCCTCAACATGGGGAGACTTTAACATTTCTGATTTTTAGTATCCGTATTTTCAATTCAATGTAATGCATTTCACACTCAATTCTAGTGCACTGTTTTATACCTTTTCGTACCATCAATTTAATACTATATTTCAATGCAAACCCGCAAATTTACTCGGTTTTATCCTATTAAACAATACATAAGTATCTAATTATACAAATATGGCAAAAGACTAAAGTTACAAGGTCTGATGTTGAAAAGTAGCAAGAAACCCTAATAGGCACGGTCGTGCCTCGTTCTGGCACGGTCGCGCCGAGTGCTGATTTTTAGTATCCGTATCTAATTTCATTTAACACTTACAATATTTTCATAAACAATAATTATTTACATTACTTATTTAATTATTCAAACTCAAACCTTAATCAAAATATTCTAAAAATATTCTTTCAAACTTTATATATTTTATTCAATACTTCCAATTACAAATCAATGACTTTTTACACAAGTCAAAATTCAACTTTAGAATTAAACTCTTGTGCACACTATTAATACCATATACATTACACTTTAGGTTAACTTGTGCATTTCAAGGATCCTTATTCTATCTAGTACATTTGTTAGCAACGCATTCAAACCAAGTGAGTATACATAGCCCCTTTTTACTCTTTTACATTTTTGGGGTGAAATATGAACATTATTCAAATTACATGTTTACATTTACACAAACTACACAAGTACAAATCCTATTTACATTCATGTGTGCAATTTGAGCTTTATGCCCGAGTGCTAGGTGTGCTAACCTTTGTATGCGATTATGTGCAATCATTAACTATTCAAGCCGACGGTTTTCGATGATAGATCTATTGAGTCTGACAAACCCACCCAGATTGGGGTGATTGATACCGACAACACAATTTTGCATGCTAAATACAAAGGTTTGATTGTACTTGGTTACACAATAGCTGCTCCCCATAAATGTCTTATTTATCATGATATGTATGGATTTGTTTTACAAACTATATGCTATCTATATAAACCTGTGTTATACTCACCAACTTTTTAGTTGACTTTATTTTATTCATGTTTCAGGTTCTAGTGTGTGAGATTGATCAAGATGTGTTACACATAGGCTTGGACTTAGTTAAATTAAATAAAAGAACTCTATGTATTTCAATTTTGTTTTATCTTGGATTTGGTTGTGTTTGGACTACTTGTTATGAAATTTGATGTTTAATATATTCAATTTAGTCAACCTTGTGCTTATGAACAGTCTACATGTCCCGCCCCGATGATTCCGCCATCGGTCGGGGTGTGACACATTCTAATTGAACCTGAAGAAGTGAAAGTTGGTACATCTAAGCTTTCTCCAATTTTACAGTCGAGTGGATTTGTCGCTTCTGGTTATCAAAAAGTGTATTCTTCAAAGGTGCCAACACAGGCTTATGTTCCAAAGAAGCCGATAAACTGTTCGGGACATTCCTCTGAAGCTTATACCTCTGATGGATCCTCACATTCAAAGAAAACTCCTTATTTCAGAAGTTATCAAGAAAGAAGAGTGTGTTTTCATTGCAACGAGGCTGGTCACATTTTGCTCAATTGTCCTTACAAGAACCAGGGTAAAATGAAGACTGTTCCTTAACAACCAAAAGTGGTGAAGATTCTGAAAAGAAAAGATGAGAAAAAGTCGTCTTCTAGTTTGCAGAAAAATTTGTCTGGTCGATCTTTTGTTAAATCCTCTGGATTTAAACAACAGGATAAATTGAATGCTAAATCTTTTGTATGCAAAGAGAAGCTTGAGATTCCTAATGTTCGAATTTCAAAAGATTCTCATCAGGAAGTTAAATTGTCTAGACCTCAAAGGAGAAGACGAAACAGAAAATTGAAGAAAATTTTGGAAACATCCGAATCTGACAATAATATATCAAATAATCTTTTTCAAAAGAATAAAAATGGTTCTTCTTTGAAAAAGTCTTATTGTCAAACTTATGTTCCAAAAGTGAATGATAAGATTGATTGTAAATTACAAAAAGTTGTTTATTTTGATCAAACTGGACGACCAAAGACCACGATGGCTTGGGTTCCTATTTCTAACTGATTCTCGTTGTTTATGTAGGGACAACCAAGGAGGACTATCAACAATACATGGTATGTAGATAGTGGTTGCTCTCGGCATATGACGGGGAATGTTAGATTGCTTGAGGATGTAAAACAAATTGATGGTGGTTATGTCGCTTTTGCGGGTAATAAAGGCGGGTACATAACTGGACATGGTACGTTAAAGAATGACAAAGTCAAATTTGAGAAAGTGAATTATGTTGAGCTGCTGGAACACAATCTTTTAAGTGTATCACAAGTTTGTGACAAGAAGTTTTCGTTCCATTTCAACGATGCTGAATGCTATATTTTAAAACTGGGCTTCGTTATTCCTGATGAATGGATTCTTATGAAGGCTCCGAGGAGAAATGACACGTATGTTCTTGACATGAGTGTTGCCACTACAACGGATTCAATCCCAACTTGTTTACTCTCCAAGGCGTCAGAATCTGATTCAATATTGTGGCACAGGAAGCTAGCTCACATTTACTTTAGGAGGATGAACTACATTGTTAGGAATGATCTGGTTCTTGGTATTCCACAGATGAAATTCTCAGTTCTTGATGATTGTATTCCTTGCAAGAAGGGGAAACAAAGAAAGAAATCTCACAAATCTAAATCGACGAATTCTATCGTAACTCCTTTGGAGCTGCAGCATATGGATTTGTTCGGTCCTATCAGTATCAGAAGCATTGGTGGTAAATCGTACTATTTGGTAGTAACTGATGATTACTCCAGATTTTCATGGGTTAAGTTTCTTTCCTCTAAAGCTGAAACCACTGAGTTGGTACAATACTTAATCCTGGGTTTGGAGAATTTATTCAATCTGAAAGTCAGAAGAATCAGGAGTGACAATTGCAGCGAATTTAAGAATAGCAAAATGGGTTTATTCTGTCTACAAAAAGGAATTCATCATGAATTCAGTGCGCAATATGTTCCTCAAATGGCGATTGGTCCGGATTGGGCATTTGATTATGAAAACTTATTCAAGTCTTTTCATTTACCTTCTGATATTTCTGATGAAGATGCTGCTGTTCTCTATGAGTCATGTCAGGATGCACAACACAATGGATTTCTACCAAATTGTCACACCCCTCTAGGGCGGAAACGCGAGGCGCGACTTTCACTGGTTTCCAAAGCATATGATTACCGCAAACACATACATGTAATTGGATACATAACTGAATTTAAAATATTTACATTACAAAATATCAATTTGAGTTTACAAATGTTTAAGATTTCGCAAATATGACTCAAGACCATGAGTTATACAAGAGAAATCCTCCCAAAAGCCGTATCCACGTGCATGCATGTAACCTACATCACCAACCTCGAGTTCTGTCGCACCCCGCCAGGGCGGAAACGCGAGGCGCGACTTTCACTGGTTTCCAAAGCATATGATTACCGCAAACACATACATGTAATTGGATACATAACTGAATTTAAAATATTTACATTACAAAATATCAATTTGAGTTTACAAATGTTTAAGATTTCGCAAATATGACTCAAGACCATGAGTTATACAAGAGAAATCCTCCCAAAAGCCGTATCCACGTGCATGCATGTAACCTACATTGCTAACCTGATGACCACGTTCAATTTCCTGAAAACATACTTAAAACTGTCAACACGAGGTTGGTGAGTTCACAAGTTATTATAAAGAGTTATCATAAACCCAATGTTTAAATCTGATCTTTTTGCCGATCAAAACTCTTTGTTAAACCTGATCATTTTAACCTGATCAGTACTCTTTCGTTTAAACCTGATCAGAATTCTTTACTTTAAACCTGATCACTTTACCCTGATCAGAACTCTTTTGTGTAAAACCTGATCATTTTAACCTGATCAGAACTCTTTTGATAAACCTGATCACTTTACCCTGATCAGAACTCTTTTGTGTAAAACCTGATCATTTTAACCTGATCAGAACTCTTTTGATAAACCTGATCACTTTACCCTGATCAGAACTCTTTTGTATGTATTACCAATGAATATGATTACTAATCCGATCTATTGACCCCATTTGTAAGCTTGCAAGGAATACAAAATAGTATGTAATGTACGAGACCGTAACCAAACCCCAACTTTCTGTGCCTCCCCTCGCCTTTCTGCGAGTAAGACAATATGCGGTCATTCGGCCATTTTGACCCCTGGTTAGCGCGACTAACCATGACCGGAGGCGTCACCCCCAATAGTACTATTCATATAATCCCGGGCTAAATCCATAGCTAATGGTTACTAATTTATTATGAGGACTTTAAGCGCTTTATTGTTCCCTCAATACATACATACGGTCAGATCATTAGTTCCATTCATTTATACACAAAAGTCTTTTACAAGTATGTTTCCACCCCAAATCATTTCAAAACTTTAGAAAAAAGGGGAATTAGTGAAACTCACCTCGACAGTATGAATGCTAGCAAATATTTGAATGACGGCAGATTCGCCTATCCGTATCCTAATTACACAAGGATAACATACACGTTAAGACTACCCGTCTTAAACGCAAATTGTTCACTTGACTTGGCCGATCTGATTACTTTTGTTTTAATTATCTTTTTAGTTTTTCCAACCTTATTTTGTTATAAAAATAGTTCTGAGTTACTGCCTTATGGGCTGATGAACAGGTATCGAAACTTTCTTAGTTTCAATTGAACAGAACAGATGTCGAAACTTCCTAGTTTCGACTGAGTGAAATAGGTATCGAAACTACCTAGTTTCGATTGGCAAGAATAGTATCGAAACTACCTAGTTTCGATTGTACACAGGTATCGAAACTTCCTAGTTTCGATTGAGTAAATAGATATCGAAACTCCTAGTTTCGATAGAACAACCGGTATCGAAACTCCTAGTTTCGATTGAATAACTGGTATCGAAACTCCTAGTTTCGATCAATAGGTATCGAAACTCCCAGTTTCGATTGACTAACAGGTATCGAAACTATAGTTTCGATATCTGCACTTTGATTTACAGAATTCTCTCTGTATATTTTTATGTTCAAATCTTGAGTTTGACACAGTTTTCTTGTTATCTTACTTGCGTTTGAACGATTTGTATGTTTAGTTACGGTTTTAAAGAAAATAATATGGATGGTATCGAGTTTTTACCTCAAACCGAGAATGGCGATCTTTAGAGAAAAACAGAGAAGTAGTCTTGAATCTTTTGCTAAGCTTTCTTCAAGAACACTTGAAATTCTCCTTATGACACCGAATTATGGTGATTTTCGCTTTAAAACTGGACTTCGAGATGAAAGAGAATTGTGAAATTGCCGTAAGAAAAATGAGAAAGATTGGAAGTGAAGGTGAGGTTTCGACTAAAGAGGTATGGTTTTTCCTCTGAATTTGAGTGAAATAGGCAAGTGGGAGAATGGCTCCCTGACTCTCGGCCAAGAAAGTCAAGAAATAGGTTTAGGGGTTAATGATAACAAATTTTTAAGTATTAATTTATTATGGTATCAGTATCAATTAGAGTTTTAAAGGGGTAATTTAATTCAGTTTCGATTCTTCACGGTATTATAATTTTTAACCATTTTATGGCTCGTTGAAGAAAATATTAGAATCTTGGCTCAACGTAAATTTTGTGTAATATATATATATATATTTTTCTGGTTATTTTATTTAACCATTTACGTTCGCATTAAGTCGGGTTATCCTGCTTACTTTTTCTAGTAACTCTTTACGGTTTACTAGACTTGGAACAAACTTCTTTGCTAGACTTCTTGACTTTACTTAGTCAGAATAAAATATCAGGAAATAATAATTATGAACGTGCGTTTATGAAATGTGGATATTGACCTGAAATGCTGGGTGTCACATTCTCCCCATGTTACAGAGAATTTCGTCCCGAAATTCAGTTCTTGTCACTCTGACTTGGTGTTTTTGTAAGCAATGACGGGTACTTGGATTTCATTTTATCTTCCCGCTCCCACGTATACTCGGGGCCGCGCTTTGAATTCCAACGTACCTTGACCAGCTTAACACGGCTGCGCCTTGTTCTCTGAACCTTCCAATCTGTGACTTCCATAGGTTCCTCAATGAAGTGCAACTTGTCGTCTATGTGAATCTCATCAGGCGGTATTATTAATGTCTCGTCTGATAAACACTTCTTGAGATTTGATACATGGAACGTATCATGTACATTGCTTAGTTCTTCTGGCAACTTGTGCTTGTAAGCTACAGGGCCAACCCTAGCCAATATTTCAAACGGTCCAACGTACCTAGGGTTAAGCTTGCCACGGTTGCCAAATCTTGCAACTCCTTTCCAAGGTGAGACCTTTAACATGACTTTGTCTCCTACTTGAAATTCTAAAGGTCTTCGTCTGTTATCCGCGTAACTCTTTTGTCTGTCACGGGCGGCCTTCAGACGATCCTTGATTTTGAAAATCTTATCTGTGGTCTCTTGAATAACTTCAGGGCCGGTTAAATGTTTGTCGCCAACCTCTGCCCAACATAGCGGTGAACGACATTTTCGACCATACAAAGCCTCAAACGGAGCGGCTTTGATGCTGGTGTGGTAACTGTTATTATATGAAAACTCAGCTAGTGGCAAATGAGTATCCCAATTTCCACCGAAGTCAATTGCACACGCACGGAGCATATCCTCTAAGGTTTGAATGGTTCTTTCACTTTGACCATCTGTTTGTGGGTGATATGCCGTGCTCATGTCAAGACGTGTTCCCATGGCTTCTTGTAACAATTTCCAGATTCTAGACACGAATCTGCTGTCTCTATCAGAGATAATAGAAATTGGTACTCCATGCCTAGCCACAATTTCCTTGATATAAAGCTTTGCAAGTTTCTTGGTTTTATCCGTTTCTTTGATGGGTAGAAAATGAGCAGATTTCGTCAAACGATCGACGATTACCCATATAGTGTCATACCCGCTCGACGTCTTGGGTAACTTTGTAATGAAATCCATGGAAATCTGTTCCCATTTCCATTGAGGTATCTCGGGTTGTTGTAACAATCCCGACGGTTTCTGATGTTCTGCTTTTACTTTTGAACATGTCAGGCATTTACCGACATAAATAGCAATTTCTCCTTTCATGTTCGGCCACCAGTAGAATTCTTTCAGATCCTTATACATTTTATCCGAACCTGGGTGAATGGAGTACCTGGACTTGTGGGCTTCTTCCATAACCAACTCCCGTATGTTACCAAAACATGGCACCCAAATTCTATTCATGAAGTATAAAGTGTCATCTGACTTTGGTTCCAACTGCTTTATCATTCCTCGTAAAGCTTCGTTCTGACTGTTTTCTTCTTTGATTGCTTCTTGTTATGCCATCCGAATTTGAGTCGTGAGACTCGTATGAATTGTCAATTCTAGGGCACGAACACGTAGTGTTTTAACTCGTTCTTTACGACTTAAGGCATCTGCTACGACATTTGCTTTGCCAGGGTGATACTTGATATCACAGTCGTAATCATTCAGTAGTTCTACCCAATGACGTTGCCTCATGTTGAGTTCTTTTTGATTAAAGATGTGCTGGAGACTCTTGTGGTCTGTAAATATAGTACATTTTGTGCCGTATAAGTAATGTCTCCAAATCTTGAGTGCAAACACGACTGCACCCAATTCCAAGTCGTGGGTCGTATAATTCTTTTCGTGCACCTTTAGTTGTCTGGATGCATATGCTATGACTTTTTCTTTCTGCATCAACACACATCCCAGACCTTGGTGTGATGCGTCACAGTACACAATGAAATTGTCAGTCCCTTCGGGAAGGGATAGGATTGGTGCACTGCAAAGTTTTTGCTTCAGCAATTGAAAAGCTGATTCTTGTTTATCAGTCCAATCAAACTTTTTGTCCTTCTGGGTTAACGTGGTCAAAGGCAAGGCTATTTTTGAAAAATTCTCTATAAATCGCCTGTAATATCCTGCCAAACCCAGAAATTGACGCACCTCAGTCGGAGTTCTTGGTGCTTCCCAGTTTTTGATAGCTTCAATCTTGGATGGATCCACATGGATACCCTTCTTATTAATGACATGTCCGAGAAAGTGAACCTCTTGGATCCAAAACTCACACTTAGAGAATTTAGCATAAAGCTTCTCATTCCTGAGTAGTTCCAAGATTAATTTCAAATGATATTCATGTTCCTCCTTGGTTCGTGAATATATCAATATGTCATCGATAAACACAATCACGAATTTATCCAAGTGCGGCTTGCACACGCGGTTCATGAGATCCATGAAAACAGCTGGTGCATTAGTCAAGCCAAATGGCATAACTAGGAATTCGTAGTGACCGTAACGAGTCCTAAAAGCCGTTTTTGGTATGTCTTCTTCCTGAATTTTTAGTTGATGATACCCTGATCGTAGATCAATTTTAGAATAGAAACTGGAACCTTGAAGTTGATCAAACAAATCGTCTATTCGAGGAAGAGGATACCGGTTTTTGATTGTCAGCTTGTTCAATTCCCGGTAATCAATGCACATTCTAAAGGTTCCATCCTTTTTCTTTACAAATAGGACCGGAGCTCCCCATGGTGAGAAACTCGGTCTTATGAAACCTTTGTCAAGTAATTCTTGTAGTTGACTCAACAGTTCCTGCATCTCGGAAGGGGCTAGACGATACGGAGATCGTGCAACTGGTGCGGCTCCTGGTACTAGGTCGATCCGAAACTCGACTTGTCTTGATGGTGGTATTCCTGGTAAGTCTTCGGGAAATACTTCCGAATAATCTCTGACGACTGGTATGTCCTCAAGTCGACGTTCTTCGGGTTTCTTCTCGACGATGTGAGCCAGGAATGCACAATAACCCTTGCGTAGATACTTATAAGTTTTCATGCAGTTTATCGTTTTTAACATCGTTATACACCTTTCGCCTTGAATTGAAAGAATTTCTCCGCTTGGTAGGGGAATACGTACAATCTTCTCGAAGCATACTATCTCGGCACGATTCTTGGTTAACCAATCCATACCAATAACAATATCAAAACTCCCTAACTCGACGGGTAGAAGGTCTATACTGAATGTACGGTTTTCTAAACATAAAGTACAACCCCTAAAGACGTCTCCGGTTTCTATTAATTTCCCATTTGCTAATTCAATTGTATAACGTTGATCTAGTTTGCTGGCCTTAATACCGAGTAAGGATTTAAAATCATTCGACACAAAGCTCATATCCGCACCCGAATCAAAAAGTACAGAGACATAGTGATTATTTATCGGGAACGTACCAGTGACGATGTTCGGGTCCTGGCGTGCGTCCCTTGCACCCATCACAAATGCCCTCCCTGGTGCCTGAGCGTTGTTCTGATTCTTCCACTTGGGACAGTCCTTCTTGAAGTGTTTTAGATCACCACATACAAAACATCCCGGTTTAATTTTCCCCAATCGGTTGTTAGTTCGACAAGCTTGAGTGGTGTGACCAAACTTGTCGCATTTTCCACACTTGATGCAAACACCGGCATGATGATTTCCACACCTCTTACATCTCGGTAGGCCCCTATCATACTCCTTTCTTTCCACTGTGTTGGCTGCAAAAGCCTTCACAGTTCCTCGTTTCTTAAACTCTTGTTTTCCAGATTTGTTACTTGAATTTCCCATCCATTTCCTTTTCTCCCCAGATCTACCTTCCTCATTCTCCTTCCTCACAAACAATTCATTACGTACTGCATCATCCTTTAGTTTGAATGCTAAAGTTATAGCACTCTTGGCATCTATTGGATTAGATGATGTTACCATGCTACGAATTTGAGGCGCAAGGCCCCACAGATACCTTTCAACACGCTTATGTTCTGGTGTGACCATATGCGGTACCAGAAGTGCCAATTCATTGAAGCGGTCGGTGTATCCCGCTACATCATCTCCTATCATCTGTAGGTTCCACATCTCAGTTTCAATCTTTTGCAATTCGTTCCGAGGACAGTATTCCTCAATCATCATGTTTTTCAAATCTTCCCAAGACAATTGGTACGCTGTCTCTCTCCCCAAAGTCTTCATTTGAATATTCCACCAAGTTAAAGCTTTATCAGTGAGCGTGCAGGTAGAATACTTCACTACGCAATCAGCGGTGCATTCACTTATATCAATCACCGACTCCATATGTTCTATCCATCTCATTAGTCCTACTGCACCCTCGGTGCCATTAAAACTGCGGGGTTTGCAGGATAGGAAGGCCTTGTAGGTACACTTCCTATTTGGAGCATCTGCAGGATCACAAGTCATAACATCATTAATTCGGATCATGACTATGTGTTATGGCTTATTTATTTTTTTATTACCTCCGGAACCTCCGGAACCTCCTGCTGTACCGCTACCCCCTGCGGTACCGCTACCTCCTGCACCTCCTCCGCTATTTCGGTTTGCTTCATACTGCTCTATAGCGGCAGCTACTCGCTGTGCTATTAGTTGTTCCATGTTTGGGGAAATTGTCTCGTTGTTGTCACCAGTAGTGTTACGGGGTGTCCCACGCTTAGGTGCCATGACGTTCTTTCTAACATGTCAATTAAAAAGAAACAACATCATATATCAATAATGATAGATCATGACATAAGGATACCACAACATCAAACATGAACAACTATCATAACAACATAAACCATTACATACATAGTCAAAACATACATAGTACATTGTTCCCAAAAGACGAGGATACAAAAGAGATGGGTTCACATGACCTCATCAGTACTAACGTTTTAAACTACATAATGTACCATGGGCACAACCCGCCCATAATAGGTTTAAAAGAAGAAGTGGGAGTATAACCCAATCATCATGGCAAGTCCCGCCATGACAAAGCTAGCTCTCGCCACAAATTCTGCAGCCAAAGTCCTCTCCTCCAGCGCCTCCACCATGTCTCGGACCGTGAGAGTGAACTGCCAGTCCATATCAGCTCTCAACTCGAGGTAGTCAGTGGCACTCTGTATGTCTCGAGTGCTATCCTCCAGAGTCTGTACTCGAGATCCGAGCCCTTGACGTAAGCGCCTGGTTGTATCCCCCTGTGCCCGAATATCATCTAGGAGATCATCAAGACGCTCCTCATGCGTACGAACACGAGCTACCAAGGTAGGCACAGTGAGCTCTATGGCTTCCCCAGTGTGGGGTAAGGGTGTTGGGGAGTTAGAAGACTCTCCAAGCTCAAAGGTAGATGGGATGCTCTCCATCTCCCTCCAACGTGCCAGGGTACGAGGCATCCAACGGATGGTCCCCACAGTAGGGTGATAACAGGGTCGTTTCCTCGGTGGTTCCTCATCGGTCTCCAAGTCTTTCGGGTCACGGGCTGCCAGGTTTCTCTTGCGCGGAAGTCGAACCTTCTTCCTAGCACTTTGCACCTTAACTGGTCCTCCGCTTTTCTTTCGGTAGACGATGGGCGGTTCTCCCAGGGCGACATTGGGTGGTGTCGAGCTGCGAACTTGTACTCGATTTTTAGGGCGTGAGGCGGAAAGTTCCTCGTTGGATTCAGAGTCAGAGACGGGGTCAGAGTGTGAATGTGACGACATACTTGTGACTACAATATCCACATGACATGATGACTGGTTATGCAATACTTATGCAATGAAAACATTTTAGTGAGTCATTCTAATTATAGATTAGGTTCCGTTTTAGACACCTAGTTCGCTATAATCAATGGCTCTGATACCAAGTTCTGTCACACCCCGCCAGGGCGGAAACGCGAGGCGCGACTTTCACTGGTTTCCAAAGCATATGATTACCGCAAACACATACATGTAATTGGATACATAACTGAATTTAAAATATTTACATTACAAAATATCAATTTGAGTTTACAAATGTTTAAGATTTCGCAAATATGACTCAAGACCATGAGTTATACAAGAGAAATCCTCCCAAAAGCCGTATCCACGTGCATGCATGTAACCTACATTGCTAACCTGATGACCACGTTCAATTTCCTGAAAACATACTTAAAACTGTCAACACGAGGTTGGTGAGTTCACAAGTTATTATAAAGAGTTATCATAAACCCAATGTTTAAATCTGATCTTTTTGCCGATCAAAACTCTTTGTTAAACCTGATCATTTTAACCTGATCAGTACTCTTTCGTTTAAACCTGATCACTTTAACCTGATCAGAATTCTTTACTTTAAACCTGATCACTTTATCCTGATCAGAACTCTTTTGTGTAAAACCTGATCATTTTAACCTGATCAAAACTCTTTTGATAAACCTGATCACTTTACCCTGATCAGAACTCTTTTGTGTAAAACCTGATCATTTTAACCTGATCAGAACTCTTTTGATAAACCTGATCACTTTACCCTGATCAGAACTCTTTTGTATGTATTACCAATGAATATGATTACTAATCCGATCTATTGACCCCATTTGTAAGCTTGCAAGGAATACAAAATAGTATGTAATGTACGAGACCGTAACCAAACCCCAACTTTCTGTGCCTCCCCTCGCCTTTCTGCGAGTAAGACAATATGCGGTCATTCGGCCATTTTGACCCCTGGTTAGCGCGACTAACCATGACCGGAGGCGTCACCCCCAATAGTACTATTCATATAATCCCGGGCTAAATCCATAGCTAATGGTTACTAATTTATTACGAGGACTTTAAGCGCTTTATTGTTCCCTCAATACATACATACGGTCAGATCATTAGTTCCATTCATTTATACACAAAAGTCTTTTACAAGTATGTTTCCACCCCAAATCATTTCAAAACTTTAGAAAAAAGGGGAATTAGTGAAACTCACCTCGACAGTATGAATGCTAGCAAATATTTGAATGACGGCAGATTCGCCTATCCGTATCCTAATTACACAAGGATAACATACACGTTAAGACTACCCGTCTTAAACGCAAATTGTTCACTTGACTTGGCCGATCTGATTACTTTTGTTCTAATTATCTTTTTAGTTTTTCCAACCTTATTTTGTTATAAAAATAGTTCTGTGTTACTGCCTTATGGGCTGATGAACAGGTATCGAAACTTTCTTAGTTTCGATTGAACAGAACAGATGTCGAAACTTCCTAGTTTCGACTGAGTGAAATAGGTATCGAAACTATCTAGTTTCGATTGGCAAGAATAGTATCGAAACTACCTAGTTTCGATTGTACACAGGTATCGAAACTTCCTAGTTTCGATTGAGTAAATAGATATCGAAACTCCTAGTTTCGATAGAACAACCGGTATCGAAACTCCTAGTTTCGATTGAATAACTGGTATCGAAACTCCTAGTTTCGATCAATAGGTATCGAAACTCCCAGTTTCGATTGACTAACAGGTATCGAAACTATAGTTTCGATATCTGCACTTTGATTTACAGAATTCTCTCTGTATATTTTTATATTCAAATCTTGAGTTTGACACAGTTTTCTTGTTATCTTACTTGCGTTTGAACGATTTGTATGTTTAGTTACGGTTTTAAAGCAAATAATATGGTTGGTATCGAGTTTTTACCTCAAACCGAGAATGGCGATCTTTAGAGAAAAACAGAGAAGTAGTCTTGAATCTTTTGCTAAGCTTTCTTCAAGAACACTTGAAATTCTCCTTAAGACACCGAATTATGGTGATTTTCGCTTTAAAACTGGACTTCGAGATGAAAGAGAATTGTGAAATTGCCGTAAGAAAAATGAGAAAGATTGGAAATGAAGGTGAGGTTTCGACTGAAGAGGTATGGTTTTTCCTCTGAATTTGAGTGAAATAGGCAAGTGGGAGAATGGCTCCCTGACTCTCGGCCAAGAAAGTCAAGAAATAGGTTTAGGGGTTAATGATAACAAATTTTTAAGTATTAATTTATTATGGTATCAGTATCAATTAGAGTTTTAAAGGGGTAATTTAATTCAGTTTCGATTCTTCACGGTATTATAATTTTTAACCATTTTATGGCTCGTTGAAGAAAATATTAGAATCTTGGCTCAACGTAAATTTTGTGTAATATATATATATATATATTTTTCTGGTTATTTTATTTAACCATTTACGTTCGCATTAAGTCGGGTTATCCTGCTTACTTTTTCTAGTAACTCTTTACGGTTTACTAGACTTGGAACAAACTTCTTTGCTAGACTTCTTGACTTTACTTAGTCAGAATAAAATATCAGGAAATAATAATTATAAACATGCGTTTATGAAATGTGGATATTGACCTGAAATGCTGGGTGTCACACAAATGCAGTTCCAAATTCATCGATTCCATCTACTTCTGCTCCCGATCCTAATGTTGTTTCTTGTTCAGGTCCACAAGATTCAGAGAGTGAGGAGGATAATGCTATTTTTCAAGATTCTTCGGCTGATCCGTTGTTGGGTGATGATCTATTACCTTCGACACAGGCTCAGGGGGAGATTCCTACAAATTTAAACTCAGAAATTCCTATTAATCAAGATTATTCTTATCAATCTGACTCTACTCAAGTTGACGTGTTACCGGTTCCTAAGGTTGCATCCATCAAGGAACTCAAAGATCATCCCGTGATGAATATAATTGGAAATTTACAGGATGGAGTGAAAACATGTTCTCTTGTTGACAATACTTGTTTGTATACCTGCATTAAAGATTCTGGTGTTGTTGATGATTGCTCACATTCATGCTTTATTTCGCAGGTTGAACCCAAGAATGTTGAAATGACAACAATTGGATAGAAGCTATGCAGGACGAACTTGCTCAATTTGACAAACTTAAGGTTTGGAATCTTGTTGATCTTCCGAAGGTGCGTATCCGATAGGAACAAAATGGGTGTTTAAATGTAAGAAAGACGATCGAGGTGTTGTGGTACGCAACAAGGCAAGATTAGTTGTTCAGGGCTTCAATCAACAAGAAGGAATTTATTACACCGAGGTTTATGCGCCTGTTGCGAGGCTCGAAACTATAAGGCTGTTTCTCGCTTTTGCTTCTTTTAAAGGTTTTAAGGTGTTTCAATTAGACGTCAAAAGTGCATTTTTATATGGAAAGGTCAAGGAGGAAGTCTATGGTTGTCAGCCGCCGGGGTTTGAAGATCCACTGAATCCGAATATGGTTTTCAAGCTTGATAAGGCCCTCTATAGTCTTCATCAGGCTCCTTGTGTGTGGTATGAAACATTATCCACACATATTTTGGCAAATGACTTTGTTCGTGGAAAGATAGACTCGACCTTATACATAAAGAAATCAGGGGGAGATGACCTACTGGTGCAGATTTATGTGGACGATATTATTTTTGGCTCAACAAACGAAGGGTTATGTAAAGATTTTGAGGGTGTAATGAAGTCGAAGTTTGAAATGTCTGCTATGAGAGAGTTATCATTTTTCTTAGGTTTGCAAGTAAATCAAAAAGAAGATGGTTTCTTTATTCATCAGTCCAAGTATGTCAAAGACATCTTGAGCCGGTTCAAGATGGAGGACTGTTGTGACAACCCAACTTTTCATGATCAACCTCGTTAACAACTTCGTTAAATTTCCTCCAAAAAACTTAACTCCGTTAAACAAATCCGGTTAAATCCTTACTTAGTTAATGAAATTTAATCCCAAGGACTAATCCTGTCAAATACCTGAATTCAAATTACAAGGATCAAATTGTAACTCATTCAATTTGAATTAGATTGACTTGGAAAGTCAAAGTTTACAAGTTTAAGTTCAAGTTTTACTTGAAAAAGTCAAACCTCTCATTCCTTAAACGAATTCGTGAATACCAACCGAATTTGATTGGAATTCATAACTGAAACGGACTTGAATATCATTCACGATCATCATGAAGCTTTTAATTCGAGTATTGAATCGAATTAAATCCAATAATGGGATACCTATTTGTAACCGTCGACTTCATGTCGAATACAATCAAATTCACTATTTACTGTATACCAATTCATGAATTGAAGCTCTACACACGATAGACGCAACTCCCTCGAGCGTTTCCACACATCAATTCCACTGTAATCGAAGCCGGAGTCGCGAGAGAGCAACCGTGCGCGAAGTCGGAGCCGTCCTAGTCAATCTCAGTTGATTCGCAACTATTTCTGGTAATTGAACACACACTCCTCTTATTTTTTGCTTCCTGATGAAAAGCCCTATGAAACCTAGGGCTTATAACATCGATTCGATCGAAATCAAGAAATTAGGGTTCATGCGTTTCTATTTAATTGAACCCTATCAATTCGATAGTTAATACTGAAATTGATCATACCTAAAGACTCGCATCTGTGTCTAGATCAAAAGCCCTATTCTTTTAAGGGCTTACAATATTGAATTAATCGAAACCCAGAATCTAGGGTTCATATGAAACTCGATTTGGGGATTTTGATTCTAGACTTACTTTCAATTCAATTAAATCATACCAGTAGTTTCGGAATTTCTTACAAATTAAAAACCCTATGCTAATTCAAACTTATAACATCAAATTGTTTGAGATCACTAACCTAGGGTTCTTACAAATTCGATTTGGGGCTTTTTGATATTAGACACTGTTTTAATCAAATTAAACTATCGGATAAGATTCTTAACCTCTCGTTTAATAAAAACCCTATTATTTCAATCCAAATCAATATCGAATTCGATTAGATTAATCTCGTGTTCTTGGGCTAGGGTTCGGCCCTCCTTTTCGTAATTTAACGATTTTAAACTCAATAACTTTGAAATTAATCACTCTTTCAGACTCGCCTATACCGATAATCAAAACCCCTTTACTGGATTGATCGATTATTGTCAAATGGAATGAGTTTGGGGTGAGGGTCGATCGCGGTTGGGATTGGAAAGGGGGAGCACTGGAAGTTTTGATTAAAAACATCTCGATCCGACTTCTGTTGCAATAGCCTAGCGGCCGGGACTGGTTAATGCAGTGTGTTTGTGTGGGAGAGACCCTGGTTCGAGTCTCTCCACACAGTTTTATTTTTAAAACCGATTTTTAATAGTATTTTGATATTAAAAACCAACCCCATGTTATTATATTAATATATTAAAGTGTTTTAACCCGGAAACAACCCGTAGGCTCGGGTTTGAAATATTAGTTTGTTTTATAAATTATACCCACTTTTATAATTTATACATTATTATTATTAACAAGTAAAAATAATATATTTATATTATTTTTTTAGCCGTAAACTCGTGTAAAATAATATGTTTATATTATTCTCAAATTGTGACCCGTATTATTAAATAATATATATTTATATTATTTCAAACCATTTTATAACGCCGTAAGTCAATCGAGACTAAATAATAATATAACTAATTATATTTTCCACTCGTATAGATATATTATTATTTATGTCGTTCGTCGCGTAAAGTAATTCCTAAACTCGTGGACACGTTCGTCCACTCTCGTTTATTGGAGCGGTTCTTTTAGGACTTCCGTGTCACAGTCACAATTCCTATTATCGTTCCTAATTTATATGTCTATAATTTTAGGACATTCATAGGTCTTTTGAGACTTACACTTGTGGTTCCAACTTACTTTTAGTGTGAAACTACCTTCAACGCCAAGCAGGTGAGTTTTTACGGCCCCTTTTTACTATTTTAACTTGGGGGAGAAAACATGCTTATACTGCTTTTGAGATTTTGTATTTCATATGCTATCAATGTTAAAGCTAAGTGTAACACGTTATCATAGAAAGTCCTCATCTTATCTCGAACCGTTAATATGGATCTTAGCGAGGTAATGTTTAGTAGTACTACTGGGTTTGACAAATCCCACCCGCGTTAGTCGCGCTAACTCGATTGGATATCGAACGGGTGAAATGTTAGCCTACTCACATGGCCAGTATTGATAGACCTGGCAGGAGGCAATAAACAAACAGTCAGTTTCGGTTGCGAGCACTTGAGCTAAACATGAACATAGGTTAGTTACCTATAGATACATATTGAATGATCATAAATCTGGTAAACGCTTACGTATTTATTTGAAACCTGTGAACTCACCAACCTTGTGTTGACACTTTTTCTTACATGTTTTCTCAGGTCGCTAAGCTAAGACACAAGGTGCACGTTAGGACATGCATGGGATTTAACTATTTTACTTATGATATATTTTATGACTTCCCTGTATTGCATTTTGGTTGGTTGGACATTTTGGACTTCTTGGACTTTGGTTTTGGGCGCGTGTATTTTGCGCATTTACTTTTCGTTACGCTTCCGCATTGAAATTTGATTTTAATGGTATTTTCATTTGAGTCCCATGTAGAGTCGTTCAAAGTAACTAATGTCTGAGATCCTGGTTAGTCACTTCCCAAAACGGTAAAACTCTGTTAGTTGAAATTTGGGGGTGTGACAGATTGGTATCAGAACCATTGGTTATAGAGAACTAGGACTGCATACTAGACTATAACCTCACACATTAGTTACACGGCACAGACACTTATACCTGATACATATATCACCTATACATACATTGCAGTGCATGCATGTTTATACCATCCGTATCACCCTTAGTTGGCGAGGGACTCATCATTTGCATTGCATCATCATTCCCAGTGGCGACACTCGGGGAATCATCGGAACATCATCCACTCCCGTTCGAGGGCAGCGAGATGGAGCCTTCGGAGGAGTCACTTACATCACCATCACCCGTTGGGTATGGTGGGTTTTCTCAGGTCCATGTTATGGACGACACTCAGCAGTAACGCATATCTCTTTGGGAGTTGGGATCGTCGGAGGCGAGTCCCTACTGTACCCGCCAGCAATAATACGCCGAATGATGGCAGACCGTTGCACGCATTATTACAGAATCCATTGACATGTAGATGTCATCACTCTCCCGAGCCAGGGACTCGCGTCTTTGGTCGATATTCTTTTGAGAATAGATTGACCATAAATCTGAGAACGCATTGCTCAATGCATACTCAAACCCTATCTTGACTCAGTTGAAAGGACGGCTACTTTGCTGCTTCCTGTAACTTGTATTCAGTAATTAATTTCATTTCTCGAAGTCGCATTTCATGTACATGTTTGTTCCATGCTCTCATCTACAATCCGCTGAATTGGATTCCTGTATTGTGCTTTAACTCGAGTGAATACTCAGATCAAACCATTCTCGACTACTCATCCCGATATGAGTTCTAATTGATCAAAGTATAGTTGATGACTAAGCTTTTCGATGACTTATCATATCTGACAACACTATGTACTCAACAATATAACCTAAAAGACATTATGACACAGGACAGGAAGAACAAGGGTGAGCATGCAAAGCAAATTACCATTACGGGTGCACACGTAATAATAATTTGAGGTGTATGTAAGTCCTGGTAAAACCTAGTGTGTGGATAAATGGTCCTACTTTATTATCTACATACTTATATTTCCATTGACAGTAGAAATCCTCGTGACCCGCTCAACGACTAGTGGGTATCGTTAAAACCTGTTTAACAGTTGATAGACGCGACAATCATGTTGAAGGTATTTACGAACACACTGAACTATCATCCATAGGACCCATCATTTGATTTCACTCATGTAAGAGTCTTAGTGAACTTAAGACTCTCATCCATACTTGATCAATGAAACCATCTCGATTGAAACTCTAGTAGAACCTCATGGTAAATCCACCGACTCCAACTATGTAAGCGGAATTTAGGAAACCCTTCCAAAACTAACACACTATTCCTTACAATCCAACAATAGATTCCATTTGACCTTGTTACCTCATCCGGTGATTAATCTTTGGTCTAATTTGATTCATACCCCAGCATATCCAGTTATTCCAAAGACATTGGAAAACGGGCATTTAATCTAACTGACCATCAGTTGAACGCGATTACTTAGACAGACAACCAATCCCTGGTATTACTGGAGTCTGTATCTCATAAAATTTCTTTTTTTACATGCGAACCTCTTCCCTTAGCCTTTGAATTGACCTACGCTTACCTTATAAGCACGGGTCTCACTAGAAGTCTCAGCATGACTTCACAAATTTCTTACTGGTACGGTCGTACTCCAACCCCACTAGAAGCTAAGGACACTATAGAAATAGCTGATGGACAGATAATTGAAGCAACTCACATTCTTAAGGGCTGTAAACTTTGATTGGCTGGTCATGAACTTGACATTGACCTTATGCCAGTCACACTTGGCAGTTTCGACGTAATTGTCGAAATAGATTGGTTATCTAAGAACCAAGCCGAGATTATTTGTCGTAAGAAAACTATCATCCTTCCTCTCCCGAGTGGAGAAACTCTTTCTATCCAAGGCGAAAATAGTGGTGCTGTCATGGCATCATACCATTCATGAAAGCGCAGAAGTGCCTGCGTAATGGTCATACTGCTATTCTGGCACTCGTTGCTGAACAACCATCAGAAGAGAAGAAAATTGATGATATTCCCATCGTTCATGATTTTCTAGAAGTGTTTCCCGAAGATCTACCAGGTCTTCCACCGCATCGTCAAGTCGAATTCCAGATTGATCAACACCTGGAGCAGCGCCTATTGCTCGGGCACCCTGTAGACTTGCACCCAGTGAATTGCAAGAGCTATCCACACAATTGCAAGAGTTGTTGGATAAAAGGTTTCATTAGACCTAGCTCATCGCCATGGGGTGCTCCGGTCCTATTTGTCAAGAAGAAGGACAGGACCTTCCGCATGTACATCGAATACCGTGAACTTAATAAAGTAACCAACAAGGACCGTTATCCTTTACCCCGCATCGATGATTTGTTTGACAAACTCCAGGGATCAAGCTTCTATTCCAAGATAGATCTTAGATCCGGTTATCATCAGTTGAGAGTCCGAGACGAAGACATCTCAAAGACAGCATTCAGAACTAGGTATGGTCACTGTGAATTCATGGTCATGCCATTTGGATTAACCAATGCACCCATGGTATTCATGGACCTCATGAACCGTGTGTGTAAACCTTATCTTGATCAGTTTGTTATCGTTTTCATCGACGACATTTTGATCTACTCCAAAAGTGAAGAGGAACATGAAGAACATCTTCGATTAATTCTTGAACTGCTTAAGAATGAACAGCTTTATGCCAAGTTTTCCAAGTGTGAATTTTGAATTCGGGAAGTTCATTTCTTAGGGCATGTAGTTAACGAGAAAGGGATACAGCCATCAAGAATTGGGCAGCACCGTCAACTCCGACTGAGGTGCGACAATTTCTAGGATTGGCTGGTTACTACCGTCGTTTTATCGAAGAATTTCCTAAGATCGCACAACCCCTTACTGCTTTAACTCAAAAGGGTAAGGCCTATACCTGGAGTGATAAACAAGAGTCAGCATTTCAACTCCTTAAACAGAAACTTTGCAGTGCACCTATACTAGCCCTTCCGAAGGAACGGACGACTTCGTAGTATATTGTGATGCATCTATCCAGGGTTTAGGTTGTGTTTTGATGCAGTGGGAGAAAGTGATCGCATATGCATCGCACCAGTTAAAGATTCACGAGAAAAACTACACCACTCACGATCTAGAATTGGGAGCTGTAGTTTTCGCACTTAAGATATGGAGACATTACTTGTACGATACCAAGTGCACTATCTACACCAATCACAAGAGTCTTCAGCATATCTTCGAGCAAAAAGAGCTGAATATGAGACAGCGTCGTTGGGTCGAACTCTTGAATGATTATGACGGTGCGATCCGGTATCATCCGGGTAAATCTAATGTTGTAGCCGATGCCCTAAATTGAAAGAAACTAAACCCAGATGAGTCCAACCATTACAGCTTACTATTCACCCTGGATTGCCTGACCGAATCCGTAGTGCTCAACTTGAAGCCTTGAAAGAAGATAACCTACCGTTAGAAGGTACACGCGGCATGGAAGCACAACTTGAGGTAAAATCTGACGGAATTCGTTACTTCGTCGAACGAATATGGATTCCAGTGTTTGGAAATTTAAGGGAACTAATCATGGATGAAGCTCATAAATCTCGTTACTCCATTCATCCGGGTTCCGATAAGATGTACCACGATTTAAAGATACTATATTGGTGGTCAAAGATGAAGGCCGATATAGCTATTTATGTGAGTAAATGTCTGACATGCGCAAAAGTTAAAGTTGAATACCAAAAGCTTTCTGGTCTTCTGCAACAACCAGAAATTCCCATGTGGAAATGGGAACAAATATCCATGGATTTCATCACCAAATTGCCACGAACCCCTACTGGATGTGATACTATATGGGTAATTGTTGATCGATTAACAAAGTCTGCCCATTTCCTAGCAATCAAGGAAACTGACAAAATGGATAAGCTTACTCGTACATACTTGAAAGAAATAGTCTCTCGGCACGGGGTGCCAATCTCCATTATTTCGGATCGTGATGCACTATTCACTTCTCGTTTCTGGCAGTCGTTACATAAGGCCTTAGGCACGCGTCTAGATATGAGCACAGCATACCATCCTCAAACTGATGGCCAAACTGAACGTACTATCCAAACTCTGGAGGACATGCTACGAGCTTGTGTGATCGATTTCGGTAACACTTGGGAGTCTCACCTACCGTTGGTGGAGTTCTCCTACAACAACAACTATCACACTAGCATCAAGGCAACTCCATTTGAAGCACTTTATGGACGGAAATGCCATTCTCCCATTTGTTGGACCGAGGTTGGAGATAGCCAACTCACAGGTCCTGAACTTGTATTTGAAATTTCTGAAAAGATCGTTCAAATTAGAAACCGTATGGCGGCAGCTCGTGATCGTCAAAAGAGCTATGCCGACAAGCGTCGTAAACCTTTGGAGTTTCAAGTAGGTGACATGGTCTTACTCAAAGTCTCACCTTGGAAAGGTGTCATTCGTTTCGGGAAATGAGGTAAACTGAATCCTCTTTATGTTGGACCTTTCAAAATATTGAAGAGAATCGGACCAGTAGCGTATCAACTGGACTTACCTGAAGGACTGAGTGGTGTACACAACGTCTTTCACATCTCAAATTTGAAGAAATGTCTAGCTGACGAATCTCTCGCAGTTCCTCTTGACGAACTACACGTTGATGAACAGTTACGTTTCATCGAAGAACCTGTGGAAATTATGGATAGGGAAGTTAAAACGTTAAAGCACAGTAAGATCCCTATTTTCAGAGTTCGTTGGAACTCGAAACGCGGACCGGAATGCACGTGGGAGCGTGAGGATCAAATGATGCGCAAATATCCTAATCTGTTCAAGCACTCCGCGTCAAATTCTTAAGGTACTATTTAATTTTCGGGACGAAAATTCTTTCAACTAGGGGATGATGTGAAACCCCAGAAAAAAAATTTTATTTTAATTTTTGGGACGAAAATTCTTTCAACTAGGGAATGATGTGACAACCCGACTTTTCATGATCAACCTCGTTAACAACTTCGTTAAATTTCCTCCTAAAAACTTAACTCCGTTAAACAAATCCGGTTAAATCCTAACTTAGTTAATGAAATTTAATCCCAAGGACTAATCCTGTCAAATACCTGAAATCAAACTACAAGGATCAAATTGTAATTCATTCAATTTCAATTAGATTGACTTGGAAGGTCAAAGTTTACAAGTTTAAGTTCATATTTGACTTGAAAAAGTCAAACCTCTCATTCCTTAAATGAATTCGTGAATACCAACCGAATTTGATTGGAATTCATAACTGAAACGGACTTGAATATCATTCACGATCATCATGAAGCTTTTAATTCGAGTATTGAATCGAATTAAACCCAATAATGGGATACCTATTTGTAACCGTCGACTTCATGTTGAATACAATCAAATTCACCATTTACTGTATACCAATTCACGAATTGAAGCTCTACACACGATAGACGCAACTCCCTGGAGCGTTTCCACACATCAATTCCACTGTAATCGAAGCCGGAGTCGCGAGAGAGCAACCGTGCACGAAGTCGGAGCCGTCCTAGTCTATCTCGGTCGATTCACAACTATTTCTGGTAATTAAACACACACTCCTCTTAGTTTTTGCTTCCTGATGAAAAGCCCTATGAAACCTAGGGCTTATAACATCAATTCGATCGAAATCAAGAAATTAGGGTTCATGCATTTCTGTTTAATTGAACCCTATCAATTCGATAGTTAATACTGAAATTGATCATACCTAAAGACTCGCCTCTGTGTCTAGATCGAAAGCCCTATGCTTTTAAGGGCTTACAATATTGAATTAATCGAACCCAGAATATAGGGTTCATATGAAACTCGATTTGGGGATTTTGATTCTAGACTTACTTTCAATTCAATTAAATCATGCCAATAGTTTCAGAATTTCTTACTAATTAAAAACCCTATGCTAATTCAAACTTATAACATCAAATTGTTTGAGATCACTAACCTAGGGTTCTTACAAATTCGATTTGGGGCTTTTTGATATTAGACACTTTTTTAATCAAATTAAACTATCTGATAAGATTCTTAACCACTCGTTTAATAAAAACCCTATTATTTCAATCCAAATCAATATCAAATTCGATTAGATTAATCTCGTGTTCTTGGGCTAGGGTTTGGCCCTTCTTTTCGTAATTTAACGATTTTAAACTCAATAACTTTGAAATTAATCACTCTTTCAGACTCGCCTATACCCGATAATCAAAACCCCTTTACTGGATTGATCGATTATTGTCAAATGGAATGAGTTTGGGGTGAGGGTCGATCGCGGTTGGGATTGGAAAGGGGGAGCACTGGAAGTTTTGATTAAAAACATCTCGATCCGACTTCTGTTGCGATAGCCTAGCGGCCGGGACTGGTTAAAGCAGTGTGTTTGTGTGGGAGAGACCCGAGTTCGAGTCTCTCCACACAGTTTTATTTTTAAAACCGATTTTTAATAGTATTTTGATATTAAAACCCAACCCCATGTTATTATATTAATATATTAAAGTGTTTTAACCCTGAAAACAACCCGTAGGCTCGGGTTTGAAATATTAGTTTGTTTTATAAATTATACCCACTTTTATAATTTATACATTATTATTATTAACAAGTAAAAATAATATATTTATATTATTTTTTTAGCCGTAAACTCATGTAAAATAATATGTTTATATTATTCTCAAATTGTGACTCGTATTATTAAATAATATATATTTATATTATTTCAAACCATTTTATAATGCCGTAAGTCAATCGAGACTAAATAATAATATAACTAATAATATTATCCACTCGTATAGATATATTATTATTTATGTCGTTCGTCGCGTAAAGTAATTCCTAAACCCGTGGACACGTTCGTCCACTCTCGTTTATTGGAGCGGTTCTTTTACGACGTTCCTCGTTTCGGTGTCACAGTCACAATTCCTATTATCGTTCCTAATTTATATGTTTATAATTTTAGGACATTCGTAGGTATTTTGAGACTTACACTTGTGGTTCCAACTTACTTCTAGTGTGAAACTACCTTCAACGCCAAGCAGGTGAGTTTTAACGGGCCCTTTTTACTGTTTTAACTTGGGGGAGAAAACATGCTTAAACTGCTTTTGAGATTTTATATTTCATATGCTATCAATGTTAAAGCTAAGTGTAACACGCTATCACAGAAAGTCCTCATCTTATCTCGAACCGTTAATATGGATCTTAGCGAGGTAATGTTTAGTAGTACTACTGGGTTTGACAAATCCCACCCGCGTTAGTCGCGCTAACTCGATTGGATATCGAACGGGTGAAATGTTAGCCTACTCACATGGCCAGTATTGATAGACCTGGCAGGAGGCAATAAACAAAAAGTCAGTTTCGGTTGCGAGCACTTGAGCTAAACATGAACATAGGTTAGCTACCTATAGATACATATTGAATGATCATAAATCTGGTAAACGCTTACGTATTTATTTGAAACCTGTGAACTCACCAACCTTGTGTTGACACTTTTTCTTACATGTTTTCTCAGGTCGCTAAGCTAAGACACAAGGTGCACGTTAGGACATGCATGAGATTCAACTATTTTACTTATGATATATTTTATGACTTCCTTGTATTGTATTTTGGTTGGTTGGACATTTTGGACTTCTTGGACTTTGGTTTTGGGCGCGTGTATTTTGCGCATTTACTTTTCGTTATGCTTCCGCTTGAACTTTGATTTTAATGGTATTTTCATTTGAGTCCCATGTAGAGTCGTTCAAAGTAACAAATGTCTGAGATCCTGGTTAGTCGCTTCCCAAAACGGTAAAACTCCGTTAGTTGAAATTTGGGGGTGTGACAACTGTACCCCATATGATACTCCAATTCCGGTCAATCATAAGTTGAATTCTTACTCGGATGGAAAAGATGTGGATTGTCGACTTTACAGAGCTATGATTGGATCCCTCATGTACTTAACCGCTTCAAGGACAGATATAATGTTCGTCGTGTTCATCTGTTCCAGATTCCAGGCAAAGCCAAAAGAATCTCACTTAATTGCTGTGAAATGAATCTTTCGATATTTGAAAGGAAAACAACGTTTGGGGCTATGGTATCCTCATGGTTCTAACTTTGATTTCAATGCTTATACTGATTCTGATTTTGGTGGTTGTTGTTTGGACAGGAAATCTACAACAGGTGGTTGACAGTTCTTAGGAAATCGACTTGTGTCCTGGCAATGCAAAAAGCAAACCACAGTCTCCATTTCTACATGCGAAGCAGAATATATCGATGCTGCGAGTTGTTGTTCACAGATCCTGTGGATACAACAGCAATTGAGAGATTACGGTTTGAATTTCACAGGAATCCCTATGCTTATTGATAATAATGCTACTATGTCCATAACTAATAATCCTGTTAAACATAGTAAAACTAAGCACATTGAGATTCGATATCATTTTATTCGTGATTGTGTAGAGAAAAGGTTGATTGAGCTGGTCAAGGTACACACTGACGATAATTTTGCTGATTTGTTTACCAAGGCATTTGATCGTACCAGGTTTGAATTCCTAATTAAAATGATTGGTATGATCAATCCCGAATAAAAGCTTTTCAAAATCAGAATTTCATGGAAAATTTTTTTTTTAATTTCTTTATTGCTTTATTACATTTCTGCATGTACAATTTCAGTCAAAAAGTTTTTAATTCATAACAAGTCAAAACAAATTGAAAAATATAAAATTTGACATCATTTGAGGTTAGAGAAGAAATGATAGTACATCGGTGATTAGTTCATTTCACATGACCTTAGTAGACCTTTGATATTTGATTAATTAAACTGAGTTGATTTGATCTGAATTTCAAAGTCTGCATAAATGAGAAATGATAGTGTTATGAATGCTCTAATCTTGATAATTTGTTTTCAAATCTGTGTATGAGTTTTGAAATTTAAATTGTCAATAGACTAAAAGCGTTTTGAACTAATAGTAGTGTGAAAATTAAATATAATATGATTACATCTGTGATTTAAATCCATTATATGCCTGGGTGTGTGTGTAAAAGATCATTATCAGATAAAGAATATATGGTTATAAAGAATTTCATGAGACCAATATCGAATTATATCTTTAGCACAAATTGATTTCAGTTCACTTCACTGCCCATGCCCCGAAAAACATGCAAGGTGTTGTTGAACTAAGATATGCTTTCAAAATCTGTTGAAATATATATTCGCCCTTGGATCAGTTAGATACATTATCTAGTCTGACTCCATTGAATTTTATCCAGATAATAGTTGGATCCTCATACCTGAATCTGTTGATTCTCACTATTCAGCTAATTTTTTGGAATCTTCTGATTCTGAATCATCATGATTTTTATATCCTTTGGGATCTGATTCTATTCTTGTGCTAAAAGCGATAATTTCATCTTGGAAATTGATCTAATCTTACCATTAACTGTATATGTCTTGAAGATAGTGCATTTATATTTCTGTTTGGCATATATGTGTACACGATGTTTTTCATCTAAATGGTACTAAATCACATGAATTTGGAGAATAAACGCTTATAGTTTCAAATCAAATAATATTGACAAATTTAAGAATTCATGCTTTATATTTCAAATTCGGTATAAATAAAAGAGCATTTTATAACCTGGTCTTATTTACTTTGGAATTTATCGCGTGTCATTTCAAATATTATTCACATTGAATGAGTTTCAAAATGAAAAAGATGCAAAGTGCATAAGACTGAGTTGGATGGTTTCATATTATAGGTTACCCTTTGTTATTAATAAAATGTGTGATGAATTAATTGGATACTGATATGATCTTCTTGCTCATGATGTTTGTTCAAAAATATGTGATTTCATTTTATTCAGATAAAATACAAAAATATGTGATTTCAGTTTATTCAGATAAAAATCCAAAAAATATGTGTTTCTGTTTGTAAAGATAAAATCCAAAAATATGTGATTCCGTTTGTATAGATAAAAATCAAAAAGATTTTGATTTTTATTTTCCATGTGAATTCTAAACTTTTATTAAAATTGTTTGGGATTGGATCGGATACATGATGCTGATGAAAGTTCAAGACTTGAAAGGTTGAAGTTGGTAAAATTTTGTTCAAGACAAAAGTGAATAGATATTATGTTCGCATGTGTACAGTGAAGCGAACTTAATATGTTCGCTTAAGAACAGTGAAGCGAACTTAATCTGTTTGTCTGTGGATGGTGAAGCGAACTTAGCATGTTCGCCGAAGGCTTGTTAAGCGAACTTAACAAGTTCTCCTAAATAAGCGAACTTAATGTGTTTAAGGTTCTTGGCCAAGCGAACTTGACAGTCATCGTCTTCATTTTTCAAGCGAACTTATCTGGAAAATTTTTTTGAAATTTTTAATCTGTGTTGTTGGAGTTGTTTGCCAGTTCTATGATATTCCAAATTGATTTGCAAATACAACTACGGTAATTTCACTGATTATTGTCCGTTCATTTGTGAGAAAATCATGGTTTTTGGTCCGGTTTTCATTCCGTATTTATTTGCCCTAAAATTGTGGATTTTCCAGACTTAAATCTTGAAATTGTTAATTGGTAATGACTTAGTGGTACTAGTCGTTGGGTTTAAAATGATTAATTCAAGATTTTATCACAGATTTGCCGAATTTTGAAATTCTGGGTTTGGATTTGAATCGTCACAGGTTCAGGCGAACTTATTCCAAGCGAACTTGTTTGAAGCGAACTTGTCCAGGAGAACTTAATAAGTTCACCTCTTTCAACACTAAGCGAACTTATTAAGTTCGCCTAGGGGTCAGAGAGTATTTGGACTTGTGATTTTTGAGTGTTAGAAATTTTTTTTTAAAATTCTTTTTGTGTAAATATTTTTTGTTTGTTTGTGTTTGATATTTTTTACTAATGTATTTTGTTGTCCTAATGTTTTCAGATGGCTCGACGTGTCGAATATAAGCATAATCAGGTGGCATTTTTAGATCCTAACATGTCCGACGCGGTCAATTTTCAAGGAATAATCGGATTTCTAAATCGTTCGCGTCTTCATACTACTTTATCTGCTGATCCTTACATCAGTTTGGTATACATACATCAATTTTGGGATACAGTTCATCAGGATACGGACGTAGAACCTCATGTTCTTCGTGCCACTATCAAAAATACTGAAATTGCCATATCTGAAGAAATAATTCGTGTTGCTCTTGATTTGGGTGGTAATGCTGAAGACCCATTGTCATATCCGGGCACTCTTATTATGGGTTGTTTTCAAAGAATGGGTTATCGTGGGAGACAGAATGATACACAAGCACGTAAAGGTGGCTTAGTCGATGAATGGAGATACTTCATGCATTTGATTATTCAATTCATCTCTCCTCGTAAAGCTGGAACCGATGGTTTAAAGATGGCTCTTCAAACTGCAATGGTGGCTTTAACGTTGAATAAGCGATTCAATTTTCCACTTTACTTCTATAGAGAGATGATCATGCAGATTAATCCGGCTGAAGGTCAAGGATTTTTTATGTATCCTCGCTTTATTCAATTGATTCTAAATCATCTTATTCTGGATCTTCCACAACATCCTATAAGACTAACTTTGACTCCAATGTCAAAGCGTATCTTTACTGATTGAACGAAGGTGAAACAGCAGAATGCCGCATTGTTACCAGTTAATACTCCTTTGTTTGGTCACTTAATCAATCCTGATTATGTTGCACCACCTAATGAAAACTGGTTTCATCCTGATGAAATTTCTCAAGCTCAAGGCTTAAATGTTCAACAACAACAACAGCAACCACAACAACAACAACAAATTCCATAGCAACCGATGCAACAAGTTGAAGTTCCACAAGTTCAGGTTCCCGTACAACCACAAATTCCTATTCCTGAACAAGTTCAAATTCCACAAGCTGAAGTTGAAATACCTATTCATGAACCTGTTCAAGAAGAGGTCGTTCATACACATAAACATGATCTAGGAATGAACATGGATGATTTCGTTGATGACGCTGTGAACTCGCCCATTCATGAAGCTGAAGGGAATGTGGTGACTGATGATGAATCTAGTTCAAGCTCAAGTGATACGATATTACCTGTTAATGAAAGCACTGACTCTGATGAATCTAGGGATTTTTCCTAAGATCATTATGAACGGTTAGCTGCTATTCCACTGGCTAATGCTGGAAAACGCATTAAATCTCAAGCCAGACGACCAAGAAGAAAGTCTGTTCGGGATCCTCTTTCTGGTTCAGTACTTGGAAAAAGATCCTTGGTTGATGAAAGTACTGAGTCTGATAGTGACTTTAATCCAGATCCAAAGACTCAAAAGTTAATGTCTGCGTCAATTGCTGCTACACAATCTTCGTAGGGAGTAGAGGATGCTAATTTTGTTGCTTCCTTGATTATTACTCCTCCAAGATCTAAAAATACTTCTCCGGTTATAACTCATGTTCCTCCAGTTATTACTCCTACTGCAAGTCCTTCGATTCCACAATCGTCAGCTGGTCCGTCAAAGCCTTCCGATTCTGAAAGGATTACTTTCCTTGAATCTCAAGTGCTTTCTCTACAAACACAAGTGAACACTCTTGTTTCTACTGATTCACAATGGTAGCTGGTGATTCAGACTCAAGCTCAACAGATAGCTGACATGCAAGCATTGGTATCTAAACTCGTTCAGCGTCTTGACGCTCAGGGGGAGTTGAGGATACACGATACATGTCACACAGAGTCTATTCAAAGACGTGATGATGATGACAATGATCCTACTGGAAATGTTGAGGGTGATCGTCAATACACTGATGCTAATCGTATATCAAAGGTTCAGGGGAGTCGACATCACAATCACTTGAAGGAAACAAAGATACTTCTGGTGCTAATGAAGAAGAAATTCTATTATTGGAGTTCTTTGCAGATTCTGAAGAAGAAGAAGCTGAAAAGATTGCATGTCTTGATGACATTGATGATTTATTCAATGACATGGATGATGAAGTTTATGATAATGAAATAGAAGAAGGAGAGATAGTAGAGATAGAGATAGATAAAGATAAAGATAATGTTACTTATGAAGGCTGTGATGGTCTTAAAGTGCCGTATAACATAATCCAGGATGATGTTATTCCTGAATTCACTTATGAAGGAGTAACAGATTCTATGGACTCTGTTGAAGATGTCACACTGCCTGAAGATACTGCTGATTCAAAGATGGATACTGATGATGAGAATATTCAATCCAATAAAGATGCTGAAATTGAAACTACAAACACTGAGTCTCCGAAGGTTAATGAAGAACCTGTGATGTACAAAGATACAGGGATGACAAGAGAACAGTGGAGAGAAGTTGTAAATAGTTGGATGAAGGTGCTACCCAAGTCTCCAGCACAACCTGCTCAGAAAAAGAAATATGTGAATAACGAGCGGTGTGTAGGAAGGATCATAAGTTGGTTTTATGAAGGTGATACAAAATTATTTGCAATTAAAAGATCTGATGGTGTTCAATACTTAAAGCCGAGGATCAAATATTTCAATACCTTGCCAAGGTGTGAAATGAATGGTCCAGCTTCAAAGCCTCTTATTAATAGATCGAAGAATGGTTTGGCTGATGTGATAGCAAACTTGATCAAGAGAGAAGGTAGTTCAGGAAAATATGAACGACTGAAACCACGAAAAGGAAAGAGAGTGAAGAACACAGATCAGAAGACTGGGAAGGTGACTTGGAATTACAAGTATAAACCAGTACGTGCTGTACACAAGATACCGATAAAGAAGATTCCTCAAGACTTTCTTGGGAATATGAAATGGTGGTATGTCGATGTTAATACTGGTGAAGCAAGGATTGAAGATAAAGACAATAAGGTCATTGTATGTTTCTATGATGCAATGAATCTTATAAATTTCTCAAAGAAAGATCAGAGAACGTTGCGAAAGAATGAAATAATGTTCACCGATGAATGGAAAGAACAAGGATTACAGTACAAGAGAGTTTTGGAGATATGTAGAAGATATGGAGTGCATGCTGGCAGCAAACTACCGGATAACTGGAAAAGCTCATAATGAAGACTGAAGATCAAGCTATTGTCAAGGAGGAGTCTGTTAGGACATAGTTTGTAATGACAAAAGCTTGTAATAGTTAGATCTTATGTCTTTATGTTTTTGTTATGTAAAAAGTCACTAAGTGTTTATTCAAGTTTACCTAGAGGCGAACTGTTAAGTTCGCCTGGTCTAACAGAGGCGAACTTAATAAGTTCGCTTAAGTCTATCTGAGGTGAACTTGTTAAGTTCGCTTAGTCTGTTAGAGGCGAACTTATTAAGTTCGCTTATAGCAGGTCAGACGGCTATATATATGTATGTTTACAGAGTCAGTCAGTGGTGATTGACAGAACGGAGAATTATTTGATTAAGTCTGTAAACCATTGTGATTTGGAATACAATTGAGAAGGTTATTTACGTGATTGTCTGCATTGTCTTTTATACATATAAACGTTGATTCGTTGGTTTCCGCACTCAACGTCACGTCTTATCACGAGATCGATCCGTAGAAGCTCCATGAGGACCTACATTATCGGAAAATGAATTATCTCGTGAAGAATGATCTGGTTTTTGGTGTTCCGAAAATGAAATTTTCAGTTCCTGGTGACTATATTCCTTGCAAGAAGGGGAAACAACACAAGAAGTCCCACAAATCTAAGTCAAAGAATTCAATTGTGACTCCTTTGGAGGTACTGCATATGGATTTGTTCGGACCGATTAGTATCAGGAGCATTGACGGTAAATCTTACTGTCTGGTAGTAACAGATGATTTCTCTAGATTTTCATGGGTTAAGTTCCTTGATTCTAAAGCCGAAACCACAGAGTTGGTACAATTCTTAATCCTGGGTTTAGAGAATTTGTTGAAACAGAAAGTCAGAAGAATTAGGAGTGACAATGGCAGCGAGTTTAAAAATAGCAAGATGGGTTTATTTTGTCTTCAAAAGGGAATTTATCATGAATTCAGTGCGCCATATGTACCTCAACAAAATGGTGTTGCTGAACGAAAGAACAGGACTTTGGTTGAAACGGCACGTACGATGTTTGCTGATTCTAAGCTTCTAGTAACTTTTTAGGATGAGGCTGTGAATACTGCATGTCACGTATTGAATAGAGTCTTGATTGTTAAGCAACACAACAAGAAATGCTTTGAGTTGCTTAATAATGGTAAGCCGAATCTGGAATATTTACTACCTTTTGGTAATCCATGCACCCTGTTGAAAGTGAGAGATGTCCCATCCAAGTTCGGTGCTAAGGCTATTGAAGGGATCTTTTTGGGGTATGTTGCAAATTCTACTACCAAGAGGGTTTATAACAAAGAGACTCGTCAAGTTGAAGAATGGTTTCATATTCACTGTTCTAATCGATCTTTACCTCAATTGGCGATTGGACAAGACCGGGCTTTTGATTATGACAATTTATTCAAGTCTTTTCATTTACTTTCTGATATTTCTCCTGAGGAAGCTGCTGTATTATATGATTCATGTCAGCATGCACAGAATAGTGGATTTCTACCGACTGTGGTTCCACAATCATCTGTTCCTTCTACATCTGCTCCAGATCCTAATGTTGCTTCTTGTTCGGGAACACAAGAGTCTGATAGTGAGGATGAAAATGTTATTTTCCAAGATTCTTCTGCTGATCCTTTGATAGTTGATGAACCTTCTAATTTGACACAGGATCAGGGGGAGATTCCTACAAATCTGGACTCGGAGATACCAGTTAATCAAGATTTGTCTTATCAATCTGATACAACTCAAGTTGATGTGTTGCCGGTTCCTGAGGTTGCATCAATCAAGGAACTCAAAGCTCATACGATTACAAAAATCATTGGGAATTTGCATCATGGAGTGCAAACACGTTCTATTATTGACAACACTTGCTTGTATACAGGTTTAAAGGATACTGGTGTTTTTGATGTATTCTCACATTCTTGTTTTATTTCTCAGGTCAAACCAAAGAATGTCGAAATTGCGTTATGTGATAACAATTGGATAGAGGCCATGCAGGAAGAACTTGCTAGGTATGACAAACTCAAAGTTTGGAATCTTATAGATCTTCCAAAGGGTGTGTATCCTATTAGTACGAAGTGGGTGTTTAAATGCAAGAAAGACGATCAAGGTGTTGTGATGAGAAATAAGGCAAGATTAGTTGTACAAGGTTTCAATCAACAAGAGGGAATTGATTACACCGAGGTTTATGTTCATGTTGCTAGGCTTGAAGCTATACGACTGTTTCTTGCTTTTGCTTCATACAAAGGGTTTAAGGTGTTTCAATCAGATGTAAAAAGTGCTTTCTTATATGGTAAAGTCAAGGAGGAAGTTTATGTATGTCAGCCGCCAGGGTTTGAAGATCCATATAATATGTCTAAAGTTTTCACGCTTTATAAAGCTCTCTATGGTCTTCATCAAGCTCCTCGATCGTGGTATGAAACATTGTCTACACATCTTATGGAAAATGATTTTGTTCGTGGACATATTGACTCGACTTTATTCATTAAGAAAGCTGGGGGAGCAGATATGTAGATGATATTATTTTTGGCTCTACAAATAAAAGGTTGTGCAAAGAGTTTGAGAGTATTATGAAATCGAAGTTTGAGATGTCAGCTATGGGAGAGTTATCATTTTTCCTAGGTCTTAAAGTTAATAAGAAGGAAGATGGTTTCTTTATTCATCAGTCCAAGTATGTAAAGTCATCTTGAGCCGGTTCAAGATGGAGGAATGTACCCCATACGCTACTCCGATTCCGGTCAATCATAAATTGAATTCTGACCCGGATGGAAAAGAAGTTGATTGCCGACTCTATCGTGCAATGATTGGATCTCTCATGTACTTAATCGCTTCAAGGCCAAACATAATGTTCGATGTGTGTATTTGTTCTAGGTTTCCAAAAAAAACCAAAAGAGGCTCATTTGATTGCAGTAAAGAGAATCTTTCGTCATCTGAAAGGAAAACAAAGATGGGGACTATGGTTTCCACATGGTTCTAACTTTGAATTCAATGCATACACTAATTCTAATTTTGGTGGTTGTTGTTTGGATAGGAAATCTATTACAGGTGGTTGCCAGTTCTTGGGTAATCGTCTAGTTTCCTAGCAATGCAAAAAAGCAAACTACGGTCTCCATTTCAACATGTGAAGCAGAATACATTGCTGCTGCAAGTTGTTGTTCACAGATCTTGTGGATCCAACAACAATTAAGAGACTACGGTTTGAATTTTACAGGAACCCCCATGTTTATTGATAATAATGCTACAATGTCTATCCCAAATAATCCTATTAAGCACAGTAAAACAAAGCACATTGAAATTAGATATCATTTTATTCATGATTGTGCAGATAAGAAGTTGATTGAGCTGGTAAAGGTACATACAGATAATAATTTTGCTGATCTTTTTACCAAGGCATTTGATCGTACCAGGTTTGAATTTCTGATCAAAATGATAGGTATGATCAATCCCGAATAAAAGTTTTACAAAAACAAATTTTCATGGGAGATTTTTTTTCAAATTTCTTTTATTGCTTTATTATATTTCTGCATGTTAAATTTTAGTCAAAAATTGTTATTTATAAAAAAAAATTCAAAAGCCAAATGAAAAATATAAAATTGACATCATTTGAATTAGAAAAGAAATGATAGTACATCAGTGAATAGTTCATTACACATGACAATAGTAGACCTTTGATATATGATAGTTTAAAGTAAATTGATTTGATCAAAATTTCAATGTCTTCATAAATGAGAAATGATAGTGTTTTGAATGCTCTAATCTTGATAATATGTTTTAATTTGAATATGAGTTTGAAACTTGAATTGTCAATAGACTAGAAGCATTTTTAAACCAATAGTAGTGTGAAAATTAAATATGATATGATTCTGTGATTTGAATCTATTATATGTCTGGGTGTGTGTAAAAGATCATTATCAGATATAGAATATATGGTTTTAAGAATTTCATGAGACCAATATCGAATTATGTCTTTAGCACAATCTCTTTCAGTTCAATTCACTGCCCATGCCCCAAAAAACATGCAATGTGTTGCTAAACTAAGATATATTTCTGACATCATCTGTTGGAACATATATTCACCCTTGGATCAGTTATATACATCATCTATTATGATTTCATTGAAATTTATCCAAGTAATAGTTGGATCCTTCTACCTGAATCTATTGATTCTCATTATAATGCCAATTCATTAGAATCTTTTGATTCTGAATCATCCTGATTCTCATATCCTTTGGGATCTGCTATTCTATACATGTGCTAATAGAGATAATTTCATCTTGGAGATTGATCTAATCTTGCAATAAACTGTGTATGTCTTGAAGATAGTGCAAATTTAAATTTCTATTGGCATATATGTGGGGTACACGATGTTGTTCATTTAAATGGTACTAACTCACATGAATTTGGAAGAAAAATGCTTATAGTTTCAAATTTTATAATACTGACAACTTAAGAATTCATACTTTGTATTACAAATTCGGAATGAAAAATTGAGCATTTCATGACCTGATCTTGTTTAATTTGAAATCTATCGCGTATCATTTCAAGTTATATTCAAATTGATTGCAAAGATTACATAAGATGAAAAAAGATTTGAATTACATAAGAATGACTTTGATTGTTTCATATCATAGGTTACCCATTGTTGATAATAGACTGTGTGATGAATTGCTCATATGCTTATATGATCTTCTTGCTCATGAAGTTCATCCAAAAATATGTGTTTCAGTTTGCTAAGATAAAAAACCAAAAATATGTGATTCCGTTTGTACAGATAAAATCCAAAAATATTTTGTTTCTGTCTTCCATGAGAATTTTATTTTTATTTAAATGATTCGGGATTGGATCGGATTCATGCTACAGATGGAAGTTCACAAGAATGTGACATGTTGAAAGTGAAGAAATTGTTCATGCAAAGGTTTGGAGCGAACTTAATATGTTCGCCTGAGGCTTGTTAAGCGAACTTAACAAGTTCGCCTAATGAAGTGAACTTAATTGTGATTAAATATTTTGTTCAAGCGAACTTATCCTTATTATCTTCTTTCACTGTGAGAGCGAACTTATTGAGCGAACTTACGGGTTCTTTAGCGAACTTGTGACAATCTGAACTAGGGTTTTCGATTTGAAATTTTTGTGTTTCCCTCTGGATCGGATTTGAATTGCGAATCTTTCTAAGGTAATTTCAAGGGTTTTTATCCGTTAAATCGATGGGAATTTAATTGTTTGACCCTGTGTTCATCGTTTATTGATAGCCGGTCTATGAATGATCTGATATGGTATCGTTTTATGGTTAAAACTTAAAATTGATGATTAATATTGTTTCGTGGTTGAGTATCAATGACAATGACGTGTTAATTTGAAATATATTGACGAATTGGACATTTGGGATATATGTTGTAGAATTTGTATCGACAAACTGGTTCAGGCGAACTTGTTTAGGCGAACTTATTATGTTCGCCTCTTGCAACACTAAGCGAACTTATTAAGTTCACCTAAGGGCTCAGTAGTGTTTGGACTTGTGATTTTTTTTAAAAAAATTTGTGTGAAATTTTTTTATGAGTTTTTTTTCTTTTGATTGTTATATGACTAATGTGTGTTCTTTGTCCAATACTTTTACAGATGGCTCGTCGTGTTGAGTACAAACATAATCAAGTGGCGTTGTTAGATCCAAATATGTATGAAGCTGTTCATTTTCAAGGAATTATCAACTTTCTGAATCATTCACGTTTGCATGTGGCCTTATCCGCGGATCCGTACATTAGCTTACCGTATATAGAACAATTATGGGATACAGTACATCAAGACCCAGATGTTGAGCCTCATGTACTTCGTGCTACGGTGCATAATACAGAGGTAGCTATTTCAGTGGACACTATTCGTGTTGTTTTGGCATTGGGAAGTGCTAATGACGATCCTATGTCTTATCCTGGAACACTGATTATGGGGAGTTTTCAGAGGATGGGTTACAGAGGCAGACCAAATGATACACAAGCAAGAAAAGGAGGTTTAGTTGGAGAATGGAGGTATTTTATGCACATCATCATACAATGTTTGTCTCTAAGAAAGGATGGTACTGATGGTTTTAAGAGTGCATTACAAGCTGCAATGGTTGCATTGACCCTGAAAAAAAGATTTAACTTTGCTTTATATATATACCGTGAGTTGGTCATGCAAATCAATCCTCCAGAAGGTCAAGGGTTTCTTATGTATCCTAGGTTCTTACAAATGATGCTGAATCATTTAATTCCTGATTTACCACAACATCCAATCCGTTTGACTTTGACTCCTATGTCTAAAAGAATCTTTACTGATTGTACTAAGGTTAAACAACAAAATGTTGCTTTGATTCCTGTTCTGACTCCTTTGTTTGGTCACTTAATCAATCCTGATTATGTTGAGCCATCCTGAGGAGTTAGTTCAATGCCAAGTCCAGAATCAAGTTCAACAACCACAACAACCGTAACAACAAGTTCCTATTCAACAACAACAAAAACAAGTTCCTATTCAACAACAACAACAACAACAAGTTCAAGCTCAACAACAAAAACAACAAGTTCCTATTCCACAAGAACAGGTTCACATTCATGTAAATGAACCGGTTCAAGAAGATATTGCTCAAGATAATGAACAAAATTTGGGTATGAATATTGATGATTTTGACAATGACGCTGTGAACTCACCCATTCATGAAGCTGAAGGGAATGTTGTAGATACGAGTTCCGGTGATACTATTTTACCTGATTCTGAAGCTACTGATTCTGATTCATCTAGAGATTTTAGCTCGGATCATTATGAGAGGTTGACTACGTTACCATTGGCAAATGTGGGGAAACGTATTAAATCTAAAGCCATAAAACCAAGGCGTAAGTCTGTTCGGAATCCTCCTTCTGAATCAGTACTTGGCAAGAGAACTTTAATTGATGAGAGTTCTGACTCGAAAAGTTATGTTATACCAGTTCCAAAAGCTCAGAAGCTTATGTCTTCTTCTAGTGATGCTGCTCGTTCATCTCAAGGTGTTGAGGATGCTACTTTTGTTGCTTCTTTACTTGTTACACCACTTACTTCTAAACATCCATCTCCGGTGTTTTCTCCACATGTTCCACATTCATCTGACGCTGGTCCTTCAAAGCCTTCTGATTCTGAAAGGATTACCTTCCTTGAATCATAGGTGCTTGCTTTGCAGACTCAGGTTGATACTCTTGTGTCTACTCATACTCAGAGACAGTTGATTCTTCAGCTCAAGCTACATAGATTACTGACATGCAGTTATTGATGTCCAAACATGTTGAGCGTCTTGACGCTCTAGAGGAATTAAGGATACATGATTCTTGTCATGCTGATTCTGTTCAAAGAAAGAATGATGATGACAATGATCCTAGCGGTAATATTGAGGGTGACCAGCAATACGCTGACGTGAATCCAATATCAAGAGTTCAGGGGGAGTCTACATCAGGAAATATTGAAGGAACCAAGAATGATTCTGGAGTGAATGAAGATATTTTACTATTGGAATTCTTTGATGATTCTGAAGAAGAAGAAGCTGAGAAGTTAGAATGTCTGGATGATATTGATGAATTATTTGATGATGTTGAAGAGGATGTGATGGATAATGAAGTTGAAGAAGGAGAGATTGTAGAAATTGAGATAGAAAAGAGTAAAGATAAAGTTACATATGAAGGAAGTGATGGTCTGAATGTACCGTATAACTTCATCCGAGATAATGTTATTCCTTAGTTTTCTTTTGATGGAGTAACAAATTCTATGGACTCTGTTGAAGATATCACTACACCTGATGATACTGCTCAATCCAAGATAGATTCTGATGTTGATACTACTCATCCTATGTCTCCTAAGCCTAATGAAGAACCTGTGATGTATAGAAAGACATGAATCAATAGAGAACAGTGGAGTGAAGTAGTTAATAGTTGGATGAAAGTACTACCAAAGTCACCTATACAACCTGCTCAGAAAGAAAGATATGTGAATAAAGAGAGTTGTATTGGAAGAATCATCAGTTGGTTTTATGATGATGACACGAAGTTGTTTGCTCTTAAAAGATCTGATGGTGTTCAATACTTAAAGCCTAGGATCAAGTATTTCAATACATTGCCAAGGTGTGAAATGAATGGTCTAGCTACAAAACCACTGAATAATAGATCAAAGTGTGGATCAGCCGATATGATTGCTAACCTGATTAAAAGAGAAGGTGGATCAGGGAAGTATGAAAGTTTAAAGCCACAGAAAGGAAAAAGAGTGAAGATTGTAGATCAAAAGACTGAGATTGTGACTTGGAAGTATATGTTCAAGCAGTACGTGCTGTACAGAAGATACCATTGAAGAAAATACCACAAGATTTTCTAGGGAATATGAAATGGTGGTACATAGATGTGAATACTGGTGAAGCTAGGATTGATGATAAAGATAATAAGGTCATTGTTAGTTTCTATGACGCAATGAATCTTATTAACTTCTCAAAGAAAGATCAGAGGACGTTAAGAAAGAATGAGATTATGTTTACTGATGAATGGAGAGAACAAGGATTGTAGTATAAAATAGTGTTGGAGATCTGTCAGAGATATGGAGTGCACGCAGGAAGCAGATTACCAGATAACTGGAAGAGCTCATAAAGACTGAAGACAGAAGATCAAGCTATTGTCAAGGGGAGTCTGTTAGGACATAGAATGTATGACAAAAGCTTTGTAATAGTTTAGGTCTTACTGTCTTTATGTTTTTATGTAATTGTATAGATTTTATCTAAGTGATAGAACAAGTTTCTGCTAGAGGCGAACTTGTTAAGTTAGCCTAGCCTATTAGAGGCGAACTTGTTAATTTCGTCTATTACAGAGTTTGTGTCTATAAATTGGAGTTTACAGAATCTGTTGAGAAAGAAGAGAAAAAAAGTAGAAATACTTGATTGATTGTATTCTTTAAACTCTATATTTTGGTGATATATAAAGAGAAAGTTTATTTACATGTTGTTTCTATTGTCAAATAGTGTATGAACGTTAATACGGTAGGATTCTGCACTCCATTTTAAAAGACGTCCTGTCACGAGATCGATCAGAGATGAGTCAAGTGGACCTACAGTCAAAAATTCGATTTTGAGTGAAATTGCTCAATTTTGACTTTCAGAATTCAAACCAATTGAGTTTAGGGTAATTACAGAACTGGTCCCTGTGATTTCATGTATTAGATATTGACATAATTAGTCCCTGGGGTTTGAAATGAGTTAAGAACATGGTTAGTTGACTTTCAAAAGTCAACAGGAATATAATGACATGTGAATTTTGACCTCAAAGTCAACTGAATGAGTTTTGACTAATTACACTACCAGTCCTTGTAGTTTTAAGTTTAGATAATGGCATAATTAGTCCCTGGGGTTTGAGTTAAGTTAACTAAGTTAGGATTTAACTGGATTTGGTTAATGGAGTTAACCTGGGATGTCCGGATTGTCACAAGTTTGAATATATGAATATTTGAATTGCCTGAAATCCTAGTTGAATGGATCGAAAAGTCTCATGAATGGTCCGAAAAATGTTTTGGATGGAAATGAAGAGTCAATTTTGATTCATCCGAAAAGTCCATGCTTGAAATTTTTTGAAAATTCAGAGTTTTCGATCAAAAAACCAGGGTTTGGTTATTGGTAGTATTAATGAAGGTTTCGATTGAAAAGTTCTAAGGATAAAATTCTATGTTTTTGATCAAAAAGAGGACTAAGAGTTTTCGATCGAAAAGGTAAAGTACTGATAAAGAGTTTTCGATCGAAAAGTTCCAAAATTGTGTTAAATCCATATGTAAGAGTTTTCGATTGAAATGTTGGAATATGGATAGAGTTTTCGATCGAAATGTTCAAGGTTGTAAGGATTTTATTCTGATAAAAGGGGTTTTTGAAAGTTTTCGATTGAAAAAGTTGTTTATATAAGGGAGTTTTCGATCGAAATGTCAAAAGTTAAGGATTTTTTAAAATTTTCTAACTTGTTGTGTTTTCTTTACATATATGAACATGTTAAAGTTTGAGCCTAAGCATAACATCTGTGCTTGTTTAACTACAAATACAAAGAAGGCACGTGGCTATGAGGAGATTGTGAGGTTTCTAACAAATTCAAGAATTCATACTGCAATCTCTACACAAGTGCGTGTGTTTGAAAAACACGTTAGGGAATTTTGGGACAACGTGGAATACAAACATGTTAATATAGAGATCTGGATTGAAAGCACAATTGGAGGAAACAAGATTAAGGTTACTGAACAAGTGATTAGAGAAGTATTAAACTTCAGAGATGCAGCTGATTTTCCTTACAAGATCAATCATATTGCAGTTTCAGGAATTATAATGACCATGAGATATGAAGAAACATTTTTAAGAAGACAAGTCACTAAAACAATGTTTGGGAAATAATGAAGGTATTTTGTCCATGTTCTAATATATTGCATGAGTCCCAGAATGTCTGCTTTTGATCAAATTGGTGAAATATTCAGCAGGGCGTTGGTTTCTGGCAACTCATAGAAGATTTAAATTTTCAAGAATGATATTTGAGGCAATGATTAGCAATTTGTGGGACCAAGGCATATTTACAAGTTTCTTATGTACCCAAGATTTGTACAAATGATCATCAACACACTGCTGCCAAATCTGGAAAATGATGGTGTTGAACTACCTTTAGAGTCAATGTAAGAAGTGATTTTCAGCAGTATGAATAATGTGAGAAAGACAAGCAGATTTAGTGGTACTGTGACACCCCTATTTCCTAAAATGCTTGAAGAGAATCCAGATACAGATTTCAATCTTGAAGATGAATTAAATGACTTAATGGCTGAAGATATAGAAGATGGAGTTGACAGTGATAGTGATGCAAATGATCAATATAATGATAATGATCAAGGAAATGATAACGATCAAGGTAATGATGGTGGTCAAAGTAATGTTTTACCAGAAATTCAGCAATAAGTTCAAGTTCAAGTTGAAGAACCGAGGGTTGATACACATATGGGTGAATATGAAGCACATGACCTGATTTTTGAAGATAACAGAATTCCTGAGGTAAATGAAGAGGTTACAGAACCGTTGTTGAGTCACACAGAAGAATTTATAGCTGAAACTGAAGATGTTTTAAGTGTGAATACTGAAGTGTTTGAAGTTCATGATGAACAGTTAACAGCAACAGCAACAACCCCATCAAAGAAGAGGAAAGAGCCTGAAAAGTCAAAAACTGTACCTTCTAGTCCTCCTTCGTCTAAGGGTATCATGTTTACAGATCCATAACAAAGCAAGAAAAAGAAAACAACAACAACTGCACTTGATAAAGGCAAAGGCAAGGCAAAAGAATTTCCAGAAAAGCAAAAGTCTAAGAAATCAAAGAATTATAGTTTGGTTGACGAAGAGTTAATTATGCTACAAGAGAAACTGTAGATGTAGTGAGTCAGCTGAAAACTCAAATCTCTAATCTACAAAGCAGAGAAGCTGCTAATACTAGATAGATCATAGAATTGAAAACTAAAAGAAATAAACAGAAGGGTTTAATTGCACAACAACAACAGCAAATTGATCAACTTCATAGGATTGTTCAAGATTTGATAGCTCAAATTGGTGCTCCAATCGTTACTAATCAAGAAGAAAATATTGAAGATGTACATAGTCCGGCAGTCACTGAACCAATTCCCTCTACAAGTGAACAAGTTCAAACTCCAGTATTTGAAGCAACTATGTATGAAGACCACACTTTATTTGATATTGATATGCTTCTTAATGACGAAGGTGATGGTTTGAAAAAAACTGATGAAAATCAAGAATAAACAGAGAAGGAAGAAGAAGAAGAAGGTAATGAAGAAGTGGTGATTTCTGTTGAAAGGAGAGATGATGAAAATTCTTCAGTTGATGATAACAACAGTGGCGGTGATGGAGGTGTTGGTGGAAGTTAAAGAACAACTAGAGATGCTGAACAAGACACTCAGACCAACATTGAATATAAAAAGTATGAATATGAACAACAACAAACATATGTAGATTGTTCAAACAAGACACTCAGACCAACTGGACCTGCTGTCACACCCCAACCGACGGCGGAAATGTCGGGGCGGGACATGTAGACTGTTCATGAGCACAAGTTTGACTAGATTTCAATATTTTAATCATCAAATTTAACTTCAAATAATTCAACACAACCAAATTCAAACAAGTACATAAATGAAATACATAATAGTCTTTATTTAAATTTAACTAAGTCCAAAGCCTATGTGTAGCATGCCTTGATCAAACTCACTCATTAGCACCTGAAACATGAATAAAATAAAGTCAACTAAAAAGTTGGTGAGCATACACAGGTTTGTATATAGATAGCATATAGATTATGAATAAACCAATCCTTACATAACATGATAAAATAAGGCATTTATGGAGAGCAGCTATTGTGTAACCAAGTACAATCAAACCTTTGTAACTAGCATGCAAATTGTGTTGTCGGTAACAATCACCCCAATCTGGGTGGGTTTGTCAGACTCAATAGATCTATCATTGTTAACAGTCGGCTTGAATAGTTAATGATTGCACATAAATTGCACACAAAAGTTAACACACCTAGCACTCAAACATAAAGCTCAAATTTGCACACATGAATGTAAAGAGGATTTGTATTTGTGTAGTTTGTGTAAATGTAAGAAATTGTTTGTATAGAGTTCATGTTTCACCCCAAAAAGTGTAAAAGAGTAAAAGGGGCTATGTAATACTCACTTGATTCAAAAGGCGTAGCTAACACGAGAGACTAGATAGTAACGAGATCCTTGTAATGCACAACGTTAACCTAGAGTGTAATATGTATTGAATTAATAGTGTGCACAATAGTCTATGTCTAAGTCTAGGGTTGAATTGGATGTGTGTTCAAAGAGTTGGAGTTGTAGGCGTTAAGTTTTGTTAAGTATAACCTAAATAAACAATCTTTGTTTAAATATAGATTAAATAAATAACTGATACTTTATTTATTTATAAAAATATGTATTTAGTCATTTAATGATAAAAATGTATCGAGCGTTTTATATTAAATATAAATTTTGTAAATAATTTTTGTTAATCTATTTTTATAAATATGTGTAAATGGGTTGTATAAATAATATCTAGGTGTAGGGTTTAATAATAAGTATAAATCTAATTTTGTAGGTTTAAATAAATAACTTCTATTTATTTTAGAATAGGAAATTGGTCTTTTTAAATAAGGTTAATATAAATCTTTGTAAAATCAATTATTTTTATTTGAAAATTCATTTGAAATGCTTATTGTTTTTAAAATATAAAATTTAGTATTCTGCCAAGATTTTCTCACACACACAACCGTGCCTGGGACAAGGCACGATCGTGCTAAGACCACGGGCGCGACCGTGCTAGTCAGGGCGCGACCGTGTTGATGAAACAGAAAACATAACTAAGCTGCTCACTAGGCACGACCGTGTCTTAGCCAGACACGACCGTGTCTTAGCCAGACACGACCGTGTCTTTGGTTCTGAGGCACGACCAAGTCTAGCCAAGAGGCACGACCGGATCTGAGTGTGTGAGCCACGACCGCGCTGGGATTGGCACCACAGTGTCTATTCCAAATCAGAAACGAATTGATTAATTCTTATAATGTTAATGTTGGAAATCATAGGGCTTTCATCCATTAGGTTATTACAAGTCTATTGGTATAGATTGATTGTATTTAAAACATGTCCAGAACCGGATTCGATTAAACCATTTTTGAATGAAACATAGATTTGGGTTCGTGTTAATTTCCATATTGTAAGCCCCAATTGAGTTGAGGCTTTTGATCTATAGACTAAATTGAATGTGTATGAGGTTTCAATTACCCGAAAAGACGATGAATCGATAGCGTACGGTAGAGGCGAGTTCCGGCGTCGACGGGTTTGATTTCCGGTGCTCTTTGTGTAGGTCCTCATGGCGCTTCTACGGATCGATCTCGTGATAAGAAGTGACGCTAACTCGGAGTGCGGAATCCAACGAATCAACGTTTATATGAATAAAAGACAATGTAAACAATCACGTAAATAACATTCTCAATTGTATTCCAAATCACAATGGTGTTTACAGACTCAATCAGACTTGACGATAATTCTCTGTTTTATTCGTTATGACAGACTTTGTAAACACACATATATATAACCATCTGACCTGCTATAAGCGAACTTATTAAGTTCGCCTCCAACAGACTAAGCGAACTTAACAAGTTCTCCTCAGATAGACTTAAGCGAACTTATTAAGTTCGCCTCTGATAGACCAGGCGAACTTAACAAGTTCGCCTCTAGGTAAACTTGAATAAACACTTAGTGACTTTTTACATAACAAAAACATAAAGACATAAGATCTAACTATTACAAGCTTTTGTCATTACAATCTATGTCCTAACAGACTCCCCCTTGACAATAGCTTGATCTGCTGCAAGCATGCACTCCATATCTTCTGCATATCTCCAAAACTCTCTTGTACTGTAATCCTTGTTCTTTCCATTCATCAGTGAACATTATTTCATTCTTTCGCAACGTCCTCTGATCTTTCTTTGAGAAATTTATAAGATTCATTGCATCATAGAAACATACAATGACCTTATTATCTTTATCTTCAATCATTGCTTCACCGGTATTAACATCTACATACCACCATTTCATATTCCCAAGAAAGTCTTGAGGAATCTTCTTCAATGGTATCTTGTGTACAGCACGTACTGGTTTATACTTGTAACTCCAGGTCACCTTACCAGTCTTCTGATCTGTGTTCTTCACTCTCTTTCCTTTTTGTGGTTTCAATCGTTCATATTTTCCTGAACTACCTTCTCTCTTGATTAAGTTTGCTATCTGTCACACCCCGACCGATGGCGGAATCATCGGGGCGGGACATGTAGACTGTTCATAAGCACAAGTTTGACTAAATTGTAATATATTAAACATCAAGTTTAACTTCAAACAATTCAACATAACCAAATTCAAACAAGTACATAATTGAAATACATAAAAGTCTTTATTTAAATTTAACTAAGTCCAAGCCTATGTGTAGCTCATCTTGATCAAACTCACACATTAGTACCTGAAACATGAATAAAATAAAGTCAACTAAAAAGTTGGTGAGTATAACACAGGTTTATGTAGATAGCATATAGTTTGTAAAACAAATCCTTACATAACATGATAAATAAGGCATTTATGGGGAGCAACTATTGTCTAACTAAGTACAATCAAACCTTTGTAACTAGCATGCAAATTGTGTTGTCGGTATCAATCACCCCAATCTGGGTGGGTTTTTTTCAGACTCAATAGATCTATCATTGAAAACCGTCGGCTTGAATAGTTAATGATTGCACATAAGTGTTCACAAAAGTTAGCACACATAACACTCGGGCATAAAGCTCAAATTTGCACACATGAATGTAAATAGGATTTGTACTTATGTTGTTTGTGTAAATGTAATCATGTAATTTGATAGAGTTCATGTTTCACCCCAAAAGTGTAAAAGAGTAAAAGGGGTTATGAAATACTCACTTGTATCAAAATGTAGTAGCTAACAAGAGCGTTGGGTAATTCAAGTGATTTGCAACTCACTAAGTTTGACCTAGAGTGAAATAGTATAAATTTGGATTAATAATATGTACAATGTCTAAGGACATTCTAAGGTTTTCAATAGGAATGGATTTGTACGAATGGTTGGTGTATTCATTTGCGTTGGTATTCGAATGAAAATGTAAGTTCAATTAAATAAAGAAAGACTTAAGGTTTAATTTGAATAATTAACTAAAATAATAATTTAATTCTTTTTATTTAGTTGTTCATGAAAATGTGTCAAGAGGCATTTTAAATATATATTAGAATATAAATAGTTTGTGTAGGTTTCAATAAAACAATTATATGTAAAACTTTTATTTTAAATTTATTACTTTTTAATCCATTAGAAACGACTTAATTAATTTGTTTAATATTTCCAAGTTGATAATTTAGTTTATGAAAACAATTCTGGCTTTGGAGTTTTATAAAATAATTTTTATAAAAGAAAATGAGTTTATATTTAAATAACAGAAGAAATAGGTTCTGACCCAAGGTAGCACAACCGTGTCAAATGTATGGCACGACCGCGCTTAGGCACGGGGCGCGACCGTGCTTAGGCATGGGGCGCGACCATGCCTGGACAAGAGGCACGACCGTGCTAATTGATTAGCATGACCGTGTCTGAATGTTCCAGAAGCTAATTTGTCTAAATCCTGTATTAATAGCGGGTGAATTCATGGGGCTTTCGATTGTTGATTGTTTTAGAATCTATCCATGTATTTTAATTGAGTGGAGATCGTGTCTAGGGTGTAGTTCGATTAAACTAAAATATAATGAACCCTAGATTTTATTCGTGTTCAATTCGATTGTATAAGCCTGAATAGGTTAGGGCTTTCATTCACGGGATTGAAATGAGTCTGAGGATGTGTTTACTAGCCTTAAACGATATCGAATTGGTGGGGTTTGACCAAACGGAGTTCCGACTTCGGTAGGTTGATCCTTGGCGTCTTTTGCTGGGATTCCGGCACGATTGATGTGAGGAATGTGATAAAAAAATCTCGAAGATCATGCGCAGGGGTTTGATTTCGAGGGTGTCACGCGATTTGGACGATATTTAGAGAAAGGAATGACTAAGTGACGGTTTTGGGTTTCTAATTGCAATTGTGGTTATTCAGGAGTTTGTTCATTGATGAATTAGTCTAGAAACGGCACAAAAGACGTTACAATCGCGGACTCGAACAGACTTTGTGATTAAGGAAGTGTTTACATTTCTACTGGGTTTCAGACGCGACCGTGTCAGTTCTCGGCGCGACCGTGTTTACGGGGCGCGACCATGCCAGGTCATGGCGCGACCGTGCCAAGTGATATTTTGATAATTTTCAAGACTAGTCCTTGTAGTTTGTGAGATAGCGTAGGTTTGTTTCAGTTGTTATTGTAGCAATGTAAAATGTGTGTATGTACTTTTAACATTATGATAATACTCCTTAATTGCACATGAAAATAGTAAATGCTGTTTCAGTTGTTATTGTAGCAACGTTTTGAATGTGAACATTAGATTGAAATTGTCATTTATTGCACAATATGAAATACCAAGAAAAACATGGATGTTACAGTATCCCCTAGTTGAGGGAATTTCGTCCCGAAATTTAACTAGTCGAGGCTACTGAATCAGCAAAAAGATGGTAGTACTTGAGCTTCATTTGGTCCTCTCGTTCCCAAGTGAATTCAGGACCACGTTTAGATTCCCAACGAACTTTGACAATAGGAATACGACTTCGCTTGAGTTGCTTAATTTCACGATCCATAATTTATACTTGCTTCTCAACGAAGTGCATCGTTTCATCAATGCGCACGTCATCAAGTGGTATATGGAGATTCTCATCAGCGAGACATTTCTTCATATTAGATACATGAAATGTAGGATGCACATTGCCAAGAGATGGAGGTAACTCGAGTTTGTAAGCCACTTTCCCAATCCTTTCAAGGATTTTGAATGGACCAACATAGCGAGGGGCTAACTTGCCTTTCTTTCCAAAACGGATTACACCCTTCCACGGGGACACCTTAAGAAGAACAAGGTCACCGACTTGGAATTCCAAGGGTTTTCGTCGTTTATCGGCATAACTCTCTTGCCGACTTCTCACTGTTCGGATGTTGTCACGGATTTGAATAATCTTGTCCGATGTTTCTTGAATTAGCTCGGGACCGGTGATTTGTGCTTCACCAATCTCGTTCCAATAGATAGGAGAACGACACTTGCGACCATAAAGAGCTTCGAATGGAGCCATGTTGATACTTGTGTGGTAGCTATTATTGTAAGAGAACTCAATGAGGGATAAATGTTAATCCCAATTGCCACCAAAATCGATTACGCAAGCTCTAAGCATGTCTTCAAGTGTTTGGATTATCCGCTCGGTTTCACCATTAGTTTGGGGGTGGTAAGTCGTGCTCAAATCTAATCGTGTGCCAAGAGCAGATTGAAGAGATTTCCAAAAACGAGAAGTGAACCGGGCATCTCGATCGGATATTATGTTCAAAGGGAACACCATGACGGCTTAAAATTTCATCAATGTAAATTCGGGCTAGTTTCTCAACCCGATAGTCTTCACGGATAGGCAAGGAATGAGCAGATTTGGTGAGACGATCAATGATTACCCAAATGCTATCATAACCACTCGAGGTACGAGGGAGTTTGGTAATAAAATCCATGGCTAAGTTCTCCCATTTCCACACGGGAATTTCTGGTTGGTCAAGTAATCCGGAAGGACGTTGGTGTTCGGCTTTGTCTTTGGAACACGTTAGACATTTGGCAACATAGTGAGCAATGTCCTTTTTCATACCGGGCCACCAATATTGCTGGCGAAGATCTTGGTACATTTTATCCGCACCAGGATGAATAGAATAGCGAGTCTTGTGAGCCTCGTTCATGAGAAATGTATGGAGATCATCGCGATCGGGAATCCAAATACGGTTCAAGTAATAAAGTAAGCCACTGGATTTTGATTCGAGTAAGAGTTCAACACAGCACGACATTTCCTCATACATGTTACACTCGGTGACTGAGACGTGTTGAGCTTCTAAGATGCGGTTTTGAATGTCGGTTTGAATTCGAACACATTGAAGCATGACATGGTCCTTTCGACTCAAAGCGTCGGCTACAACATTCGCTTTGCCAGGATGGTAACGAATCTCACAGTCATAGTCGTTAAGGAGTTCAACCAAACGTCGTTGCCTCATATTGAGTTCCTTTTGATTGAAGATGTGTTGGAGACTTTTGTGGTCGGTGAACACCATGCATTTCGTGCCATAGAGATAATGTCTCAAAATCTTCAATGCAAATACGACCGCACCCAACTCAAGATCGTGCGTCGTATAATTCTTCTCATGAATCTTAAGTTGCCTTGATGCATAAGCGATTACTTTGCCTCGTTGCATGAGGACACAACCGAGACCTTGGTTAGAAGCATCACAGTAGACAACTAGATCATCATTCCCATCAAGGAGAGTCAAAATGGGAGCGTTGCACAACTTTTGTTTGAGGGTTTGGAAAGCTTCTTCTTGTTTTGGTCCCCATTCATAAGTCTTACCCTTGTGAGTCAAAGCGGTAAGGGGAACAACGATATTAGAGAAATTTGAGATGAAACGACGGTAATATCCCGCGAGACCAAGAAATGAACGAACTTCAGTGGGAGTCTTCGGGGCATTCCAATTCTTAACCGTTTTGATCTTAGCAGGGTCAACATGAATACCCTTGTCGTTGAGAATATGACCAAGAAATTGAACTTCTTTTAACCAAAATTCACATTTGGAGAATTTGGCATATAGTTGTTCTTTCTTCAAGAGATCCAAAACCAATCTAAGATGTTGCTCATGATCGGCTTTAGTCTTGGAATAGATTAAGATGTCATCGATGAAAACGATCACGAACTTATCAAGGTACGGTTTGCACACACGATTCATGAGGTCCATGAAAACTGCGGGTGCATTGGTTAGTCCAAAGAGCATAACCATGAACTCGTAATGACCATACCTTGTTCGGAAGGCAGTCTTTGGAATATCGTCTTCTTGCACACGGAGTTGATGATAACCGGATCGAATATCAATCTTTGAGAAGCAAGTAGAACCTTGAAGTTGATCAAAGAGGTCATCAATTCTAGGCAAAGGATAACGGTTTTTGATAGTGAGCTTGTTGAGTTCGCGGTAGTCAATAAACATGCGAAATGATCCATCCTTCTTTTTGACGAATAAGACGGGTGCACCCCACGGTGAATGACTTGGACGAATGAATCCCTTGTCGGAAAGCTCTTGAAGTTGACTTGCAAGTTCTTGCATTTCAGAAGGTGCAAGACGGTAAGGAGCTCTAGCCACGGGGTTAGCTACGGGTACAAGATCAATGCGAAATTCTACTTGATGAACGGGTGGAAGACCGGATAAGTCTTCGGGGAATACTTCAAGAAAATCTCGGATAATGGGGATCTCTTGAATACTCTTCTTTTTGACATCCTTTTGAACGATATGGGCCAAAAAGGCCACGTACTTCTTTCGTAAGTACTTTTGAGCAGTAGTGCATGATATTAATTTAAGCCCTTTGCAAGGCTTTTCACCAAAGACTCTTAGTGTTTCTCCCGATGGTAGAGGTATTCGAATACACTTCTCAAAACAGATGACTTCGGCTTGATGATTTGATAGCCAATCCATGCCTTTGATGATATCAAAACTTCCTAATGGCATTGGTACAAGATTGATTGGGAATGTACATTCATTAATTTCTAGAGAGCAGTCATAGATAATAGACTCGATTGTAAGTGAATCACCATTTGCTATTTCGACAGTGAAGGTTTTCTCTAATTGAGATCGTGTCTTGGCAAGTAAAGGTTCAAAGTTAAGTGACACAAAACTCTTATCGGCACCGATATCAAATAAAATGGAGGCATCTTGACTATTTACAAGGAACGTACCATTGACCACGTCATTGTTGGCTTGAGCTTTGTTGGCGTTTATGTTGAAAGCACGCCCACGAGCTCCACCTTTTCTAGCATTGGTAAATCTTGGGCATTGATCACGGAAATGGTTTGGGTTGCCACATTCATAACATGCACGCCCATTTGCAATAGAGGGAGCACCTTGATTAGTCACTTGGGGTGTTGGTTTGGTTTAGTGGGTTGACTTGACCCGCAAGAGCTTTGGCCCTACAAACATCAACCGTATGGCCATATCTCCCACAGTGAGTACAAAGGCGACATGGGATGCTTTGGGGATGATGGTAGTTGCAGGTGGCACAAAGTTGGTAGATTCCAACATATGGCTTTTTGGGCGGTGCTTGAACCATAGGTTCAGCTTGGTTAACAGGTATAGCAGGAGTGACCACAACAAAATTTATAGCCTTTCTCTTCTTATTGTGTCAGGAGGGCTCAGTTGTGGATTCTTTGTTGTGGGTAGAAGGAGTTGCGGTGTCGGAAACTTTCTTGGTGACCTTTTTAGTAAGTGTTCCCGCTTTCACATGGTTATCGGTTAAGGTGGCGGATAAGCGGATAGCATCCTCAAGTGTTGCGGGATTCCTTCCTAGGACAGTATCTTGAATTTCCTAGGTAGTCCCCCAATATACTTTTCAATGCAGCGGAAAAAAGGAGTGACCATGTGGGGCACAAGAAGACTCAACTCATGGAACCGAGTTGTGTATGCCAAGTTTTCACCACTATCTTAGGCAAGATCCCAAAACTCAGCTTCAAGTTTCTTCACTTCATTTCGAGGACAGAATTCCTCGGTCATTAGCCTTTTAACCTCATCCCAAGGTAAGGCCATTGCTACATCCACACTTCTATTCCTTTTCTCCCCATTCCACCACGTGAGTGCCTGTTTTTGTAGGGCACTTGTGGCATGACGAACACGAAGGTTTGTCAGGGCAGTCACTATTGAGAAAAGTATTCTCAATGCTTTCGAACCATTGAAGGAGTCCAGTAGCTCCATCGGTACCATAGAATTTGGGAGGATTACACGAGTTGAAATGTTTGAAAGTGCATTGAGATGGGTTGTTACCACCATTTCCACCATTACCACCATTACCACTATTACTACCATTTCCACCGTTGTTGCCATTGGTGGCACTATTAGCTTGAGTGAGTTGTGTCTCGAGTTGTGCAAGAATAGCAGCAATGTCGGTATTGGTGTTGGCCGCGGGAGCACGACGAGGAGGCATTCTACAGATTTTCACAAGACAAGAAAAGATGTAAGTACTTATGAGAATTGTTTGGATTTAATAGAATATGATAACAAAATAAATAGATAATCATAGTTTGGATTATACTCAAATAGTGATATGATCACTCGAATACTATGACACATTAAGGTTAATTAAACTTATATAATTTTCAAGGAGACATGCTTTAGCCTATAAGTAAACACTCATCTCGGGAATTCCCAGGAAAGCATACGGCTCCCTCGGTTGATTGGGATTTATGCGAAATTCTTTCCTAGACAGAAAACCCAAAATACATGTGTCACTCTTCCAGATTGCACGTGTCCTCAAATAATTAACAAAACTTAAAAACCTTAACGAGGAAATAAAGAAATTTTTTTTTTTGAATTTAGCTTCATGAAGTTTCCACATGCTTAGAAAGATAAAGATAGAGAAGAAGATAAGAATATTATGAGGTTTTAGGATATAGGAAAGGATATTATTTATTTAATTTATCATTTAAGTATATATTAATAAGTCATGGATTTTTAAAATTAAGTTATCAAATAAAATAATAACTAATCATAGTAAGCATGTAGCACATAGCATGCAACACATAACATATAACATATAGCATGTAGCATATAACATGAAATCATGAAACATAGTATAAGTAGGTGTCCTAAAGTTATAGTCTAGGTCAAGGTGTCTAATAACCTAATTCCCTATAACCAAGGCTCTGATACCAATCTGTCACACTCCGACCGATGGCGGAATCATCGGGGCGGGACATGTAGAATGTTCATAAGCACAAGGTTGACTAAATTGTAATATATTAAACATCAAGTTTAACTTAAAATAATTCAAGAAAACCAAATTCAAACAAGTACATAATTGAAATACATAAAAGTCTTTATTTAAATTTAACTAAGTCCAAGCCTATGTGTAGCACATCTTGATCAAACTCACAAATTAGTACCTGAAACATGAATAAAATAAAGTCAACTAAAAAGTTGGTGAGTATAACACAGGTTTATGTAGATAGCATATAGTTTGTAAAACAAATCCTTACATAACATGATAAATAAGGCATTTATGGGGAGCAGCTATTGTGTAACTAAGTACAATCAAACCTTTGTAACTATCATGCAAATTGTGTTGTCGGTATCAATCACCCCAATCTGGGTGGGTTTGTCAGACTCAATAGATCTATCATTGAAAACCGTCGGCTTGAATAGTTAATGATTGCACATAAGTGTTCACAAAAGTTAGCACACATAGCACTCGGGCATAAAGCTCAAATTTGCACACATGAATGTAAATAGGATTTGTACTTGTGTTGTTTGTGTAAATGTAAACATGTAATTTGATAGAGTTCATGTTTCACCCCAAAATTGTAAAAGAGTAAAAGGGGCTATGAAATACTCACTTGTATCAAAATGTAGTAGCTAACAAGAGCGTTGGGTAATTCAAGTGATTTGCAACTCACTAAGTTTGACCTAGAGTGAAATAGTATAAATTTGGATTAATAATATGTACAATGTCTTTGGACATTCTAAGGTTTTCAATAGGAATGGATTTGTACGAAGGGTTGGTGTATTCATTTGCATTGGTATTCGAATGAAAATGTAAGTTCAATTAAATAATGAAATACTTAAGGTTTAATTTGAATAATTAACTAAAATAATAATTTAATTCTTTTTATTTAGTTGTTCATGAAAATGTGTCAAGAGGCATTTTAAATATATATTAGAATATAAATAGTTTGTGTAGGTTTGAATAAAACAATTATATGTAAAACTTTTATTTTAAATTTATTACTTTTTAATCCATTAGAAACGACTTAATTAATTTATTTAATATTTCCAAGTTGATAATTTAGTTTATGAAAACAATTATGGCTTTGGAGTTTTATAAAATAATTTTTATAAAAGAAAATGAGTTTATATTAAAATAACAGAAGAAATAGGTTCTGACCCAAGGTAGCACAACCGTGTCAAATGTATGGCACGACCGCGCTTAGGCACGGGGCGCGACCGTGCTTAGGCATGGGGCGCGACCATGCCTGGACAAGAGGCACGACCGTGCTAATTGATTAGCACGACCGTGTCTGAATGTTCCAGAAGCTAATTTGTCTAAATCCTGTATTAATAGCGGGTGAATTCATGGGGCTTTCGATTGTTGATTGTTTTAGAATCTATCCATGTATTTTAATTGAGTGGAGATCGTGTCTAGGGTGTAGTTCGATTAAACTAAAATATAATGAACCCTAGATTTTATTCGTGTTCAATTCGATTGTATAAGCCCTGAATATGTTAGGGCTTTCATTCACGGGATTGAAATGAGTCTGAGGATGTGTTTACTTACCTTAAACGATATCGAATTGGTGGGGTTCGACCAAACGGAGTTCCAACTTCAGTGGGTTGATCCTTGGCGTCTTCTGCTAGGATTCCGGCACGAATGATGTGAGGAATGTGATCACAAAAGCTCAAAGATCATGTGCAGGGGTTTGATTTCGAGGGTGTCACGCGATTTGGACGATATTGAGAGAAAGGAATGACTAAGTGACGGTTTTGGGTTTCTAATTGCAATTGTGGTTATTCAGGAGTTTGGTCATTGATGAATTAGTCTGGAAACGGCCCAAAAGACGTTACAATCGCGGACTCGAACAAACTTTGTGATTAAGGCAGTGTTTACATTTCAACTGGGTTTCAGGAGCGACCGTTTCAGTTCTCGGCGCGACCGTGTTTACGGGGCGCGACCTTGCCAGGTCATGGCGCAACCGTGCCAAGTGATATTTTGATAATTTTCAAGACTAGTCCTTGTAGTTTGTGAGATAGCGTAGATTTGTTTCAGTTGTTATTGTAGAAATGTAAAATGTGTGTATGTACTTTTAACATTATGATAATACTCCTTAATTGCACATGAAAATAGTAAATGATGTGACACAATGTTTTGAATGTGAACATTAGATTGAATTGTCATTTATTGCACAATATGAAATACCAGGAAAACACATGGATGTTACACAATCACATCAGCCAAACCATTCTTTGATCTATTAACAAGAGGCTTTGAAGCTAGAACATTCATTTCACACCTTGGCAAGGTATTGAAATATTTGATCCTCAGCTTTAAGTATTGAACACCGTCAGATCGTTTAATTGCAAATAATTTTGTATCACCATCATAGAACCAACTTATGATCCTTCCTACACACCGTTCGTTATTCACATATTTCTCTTTCTGAGCAGGTTGTGCTGGAGACTTGGGTAGCACCTTCATCCGACTATTTACAACTTCTCTCCCCTGTTCTCTTGTCATCCCTGTATCTCTTTACATCACAGGTTCTTCATTAACTTTCAGAGACTCAGTGTGAGTAGTTTTAGTTTCAGCATCTTTATTGGATTGAATATTCTCATCATCAGTATCCATCTTTGAATCAGCATTGTCTTCAGGCAGTGTGACGTCTTCAACAGAGTTCATAGAATCTGTTACTCCATCATAAGTGAATTCAGGAATAACATCATCCTAGATGAAGTTATACGGCACTTTAAGACCATCACAGCCTTCATACGTAACATTATCTTTATCTTTCTCTATCTCGATCTCTACTATCTCTCCTTCTTCTATTTCATTTTCAGACACTTCATCATCCATGTCATTGAATAAATCATCAATGTCATCAAGACATGCAATCTTTTCAGCTTCTTCTTCTTCAGAATCTGCAAAAAATTCCAATAATAGATTTTCTTCTTCATTAGCACCAGAAGTATCTTTGTTTCCTTCAAGTGATTGTGATGTCGACTCCCTCTGAACCTTTGATATAGGATTAGCGTCAGTGTATTGACGATCACCCTCAACATTTCCAGCAGGATCATTGTCTTCATCATCACATCTTTGAATAGACTTTGTGTGACATGTATCATGTATCCTCAACTCCCCCTGAGCGTCAAGACGCTGAACGAGTTTGGACACTAATGCTTGCATGTCAGCTATTTGTTGAGCTTGAGTCTGAATCACCAGTTGCCGTTGTGAATCAGTAGACACAAGAGTGTTTACTTGTGTTTGTAGAGAAAGCACTTGAGATTCAAGGAAAGTAATCCTTTCAGAATCAGAAGGATTTGACGGACCAGCTGACGATTGTGGAATCGAAGGACTTGCAGAAGGAGTAATGATTGGAGGAACAGGAGTTATGATCGGAGATGTATCTTTAGATCTTGGAGGAGTAATAATCAAGGAAGCAACAAAATTAGCATCCTCTACTCCCTGCAAAGATTGTGCAGCAGCAATTGAAGCAGACATTAACTTTTGAGTCTTTGGACCTGGATTAAAGTCACTATCAGACTCAGTACTTTCATCAACCAAGGATCTTTTTCCAAGTACTGACCCGGAAGGAGGATCCCGAACAGACTTTCTTCTTGGTCGTCTGGCATGAGATTTAATGTGTTTTCCAGCATTAGCCAGTGGAATAGCAGCTAACCGTTCATAATGATCTGAGGAAAAATCCGTAGATTCATCAGAGTCAGTGCTTTCATTCACAGGTACTATCGTATCACTTGAGCTTGAAGTAGATTCATCATCAGTCACCACATTCCCTTCAGCTTCATGAATAGGTGAGTTCACAGCGTCATCAACGAAATCATCCATGTTCATTCCTAAATCATGTTCATGTGCATGAACGACCTCCTCTTGAACAGGTTCATGAATAGGTATTTCAACCTCAGCTTGTGGAATTGGAACATGTTCATGAATAGGAATTTGTGGTTGTATGGGAACCTGAACCTGTTGTTGTATCAGTTGTTGTTGAACTTGTTGTTGTTGTTGTTGTGGTTGCTGTTGTTGTTGTGGAACATTTAAGTCTTGAGCTTGAGCAATTTCATCAGGATGAAACCAGTTGTCATTAGGTGGTGCAACATAATCAGGATTGATTAAGTGACTAAACAAAGGAGTATTAACTAGTATCAATGCGGCATTTTGCTGTTTCACCTTCGTGCAGTCAGTAAAGATATGCTTTGACATTGGAGTCAAAGTTAATCTTATAGGATGTTGTGGAAGATCTGGAATAAGATGATTTAGAATCATTTGAATAAAGCGAGGATACATCAAAAATCCTTGACCTTCAGCCGGATTAATCTGCATGACCATCTCTCTATAGAAGTAAAGTGGAAAATTGAATCGCTTATTCAACGTTAAAGCCACCATTGCAGTTTGAAGAGCCATCTTTAAACCATTGGTTCCAGCTTTACGAGGAGAGATGCATTGAATAATCACATGCATGAAATACCTCCATTCACCGACTAAGCCACCTTTACGTGCTTGTGTATCATTCTGTCTCCCACGATAACCCATTCTTTGAAAACAACCCATAATAAGAGTGCCCGGATAAGACAATGGGTCTTTAGCATTACCACCCAAATTAAGAGCAGCACGAATTGTTTCTTCAGATATGGCAATTTCAGTATTATTAACAGTGGCACGAAGAACATGAGGTTCTCTGTCTGTATCCTGATCAACTGTATCCCAAAATTGTTGTATGTATACCAAACTGATGTAAGGATCAACGATAAAGCAGTATGAAGACGTGAACGATTTAGAAATCCGATTATTCCATGAAAATTGACTGCCTCGGACATGTTAGGATCTAACAATGCCACTTGATTATTGTCACACCCCGACCGATGGCGGAATCATCGGGGCGGGACATGTAGACTGTTCATAAGCACACGGTTGACTAAATTGAAATAATTTAATTGTCAAATTCCATTACAAACATTCAATCAAAAGCAATTCCAAGAAAAGAGACATAATTGAAATACGTAAGTTCTTTATTTATTTTAACTAAGTCCAAGCCTATATGTAGCACATCTTGATCAATCTCACATATTAGGACCTGAAACATGAATAAAATAAAGTCAACTAAAAAGTTGGTGAGTATAACACAGGTTTGTATATAGATAGCATATAGTTGTAAAACAAATCCTTACATAACATGATAAATAAGGAATTTATGGGGAGTAGCTATTGTGTAACCAAGTACAATCAAACCTTAGTAACTAGCATGCAAAATTGTGTTGTCGGTATCAATCACCCCAATCTGGGTGGGTTTGTGAGACTCAATAGATCTATCATTGAAAACCGTTGGCTTGAATAGTTAATGATTGCACATAATCGCATACAAAAGTTAGCACACATAGCACTCGGGCATAAAGCTCAAATTTGTACACATGAATGTAAATAGGATTTGTACTTGTGTTGTTTGTGCAAATGTAAACATGTAATTTGATAGAGTTCATGTTTCACCCCAAAAGTGTAAAAAAGTAAAATGGGCTATGTATACTCACTTGATTCGAAGGCGTAGCTAACACGAGATACTAGATAGTAATGTGATCCTTGTATTGCACAATGTTAACCTAGAGTGTAATGTATATTACATTAATAATGCACAATGGTTTAAGTCTATATCTAAAGTTAAATTGGATAAAGTTAGTGATTGGTACTTGAAAGTATTGTATAAAATGAAAGATTTGAAATGAATATTTTTAGAACATTTTTTAATAAGGTTTGAGTTTGGAATAATTACATATGTAAATTAAATAATTACTGTTTATGAAGATAACGTAAGTGTTAGATGTAATTTAGTATAATTAATTAATTGTTTTTGTTTAAATATAAATTTAATAAATAATCATTTCTTTATTTATTTATTTATAATATATGTAACGTAACCATTAAAATACTTTTTAAGGTTTAATAATAAATGTAAATTAAATTTTATAAACTTTAAATAAATAATTTTCTATTTATTCCAAGATTAAATATTTGTTCTTTCTAAATAGGACTAAATGCAATTTTATAAAAATCAACTATTTTTATTTTGTAATTTAATCAGAATATTTATTGTTTGAAAAATATATAAAATTATAATTCTGCCAAGAATTTAACCCACACACGACCGTGCCTGCGAAAGGCACGATCGTGCTTGAACCACGGGCGCGACCATGCTAGTCAGGGCGCGACCGTGTTGATCAAACATGATGCACAATTGGATTGTTCTCTAGGCACGATCGTGTCCTGGACTAGGCACGACCGTGTCTAGGGTTTTGAGGCATGACCAAGTCTAGCCAAAGGCATGACTGGGTCTGAGTGTGTGAGGCACGACCGCGCTGGTATTTGGCGCGACCGTGTCTCATGAAGCACGACCGCGCTAGAATACTAGCGCGACCGTGTCTGGTCCAAAACAGAAACAATTTGGCTAATTCTTATATTGTTAATGTTGGAATTCATGGGGCTTTCACCCATTAGATTATTTCGAGTCTTTTTGTATAGATTGATTGGATTTAAAACGTGTCTAGAGTCGGATTCGATTAAATCATTTTTGAACGAAAACTAGATTCGTGTTTAATATGATTTCCATATTGGAAGCCCAAATTAACATGGGGCTTTTGATCTAAAGATTAAATCGATAGAGGACAAGGTTTCAATTACCCGGAATAATGGCGAATTGATAGCGAACGGTAGGAAGGAGTTCCGGCATCGGCGAGCTTGGTTTTCGGCGTCTTCTACTACGATTCTGGTTGCTTCAAGTGGGTCAGTAGCTTTTGGGAGGATCGTTTATGCGTTTGCTTGGGTGAATTGCAACAATTTGGAGAATTTGATGGTCTAGTGGATGATTTTGTTGGTTATTAGGTGAATTGATGAAATTCCATTTATTTGTTGTAATTATGATGATCAAGTGGCTTAACTCTGTTTGTTAATAGTTGAAACGTGTAAAACGGTTACGAAATTGAACGTCTCTGTGATTAAAGGCTGCATTTCCGTTTCAACTGGTACAAGGCGCGACCGTGCCCATATGCGGTGCGACCGTGCAAAGGCACCAGGCGCGATCGTTCCAAAGCAAGTCGCGCGACCGTGCCAGAACTAGGGGCGACCGTGTCTATTAGGGTTTCTTGCTACTTTTCAACATCAAACCTTGTAACTTTAGTCTTTCGTCATATTTGTATAATTAGATACTTATGTATTGTTTTAATAGAATAAAAACCGAGTAAATTTTACGGATTTGCATTGAAATATAGTATTAAATTGATGGTACGAAAAGTAACAAAACAGTGCACTAGAATTGGGTTTGAAATGCATTACATTAAATTGAAAATACGAATACTAAAAATCATAAATGCAGTCTCCCCATGTTGAGGGAATTTCGTGCCGAAATATAGTTAGAGGAAGCTATGGCATCAGTAAAAAGATGGGGGTACTTGAGTTTCATTTGGTCCTCTCGTGCCCAAGTGAATTCAGGACCACGCTTAGACTCCCAACGTACTTTGACAATAGGGATACGATTTCGCTTGAGTCGCTTGATTTCACGATCCATAATTTCTACCGGTTTCTCAATGAAGTGCATCGTTTCATCAATGCGCACGTCATCAAGTGGTATATGGATATTCTCATCAGCGAGACATTTCTTCAGATTAGATATATGAAATGTAGGATGCACATTGCCAAGAGATGGAGGTAACTCGAGTTTGTTAGCCACTTTCCCAATCCTTTCAAGGATTTTGAATGGACCAACATAGCGAGGTGCTAACTTGCCTTTCTTTCCAAAATGGATCACACCCTTCCACGGAGACACCTTAAGAAGAACAAGGTCACCGACTTGGAATTCCAAGGGTTTTCGACGTTTGTCGGCATAACTCTTTTGCCGACTTCTCGCTACTCGAATGTTGTCACGGATTTGGATAATCTTGTCGGATGTTTCTTGAATAAGCTCGGGACTGGTGATTTGTGCTTCACCAATCTCGTTCCAACAGATAGGAGAACGACACTTGCGACCATAGAGAGCTTCAAATGGAGCCATGTTGATACTCGTGTGATAGCTATTGTTGTAAGAGAACTCAATTAGGGGTAAATGTGAATCCCAATTTACACCAAAATCAATTACACAAGCTCTAAGCATGTCTTCAAGAGTTTGGATTGTCCGCTCGGTTTGACCATCAGTTTGGGGATGGTAAGCCGTGTTCAAATCCAATCGTGTACCAAGTGCAGTTTGGAGAGATTGCCAAAAACGAGAAGTGAACCGGGCATCTCGATCGGATATTATGTTCAAGGGAACACCATGACGGCTCACAATTTCGTCAATGTAAATTCGGGCTAGTTTCTCAACCCGATAGTCTTCACGGATAGGCAAGAAAAGAGCAGATTTGGTGAGACGATCAATGATTACCCAAATGCTATCATAACCACTCGAGGTGCGAGGGAGTTTGGTAATAAAATCCATGGCTAAGTTCTCCCATTTCCACACGGGAATTTCCGGTTGTTCAAGTAATCCGGAAGGACGTTGGTGTTCGGCTTTGACTTTGGAACACGTTAGACATTTGGCAACATAGTGAGCAATGTCCTTTTTCATACCGGGCCACCAATATTGCCGGCGAAGATCTTGGTACATTTTATCCGCACCAGGATGAATAGAATAACGAGTCTTGTGATCCTCGTTCATAAGAAATGTACGGAGATCATCGCGATCGGGAACCCAAATACCGTTCAAGTAATAAAGTAAGCCATTGGGTTTTGATTCAAGCAGAAGTTCAACACCACACGACATTTCCTCGTACATGTTACCCTCGGTGACTGAGACATGTTGAGCTTCTAAGATGCGGATTTGAATATCGGTTTGAATTCGGGCACAATGAAACATAACATGGTCCTTTCGACTCAAAGCGTCGGCTACAACATTCGCTTTGCCGGGATGGTAACGAATCTCGCAGTCATAGTCGTTAAGGAGTTCAACCAACGTCGTTGCCTCATATTGAGTTCTTTTTGGTTAAAGATATGTTGAAGACTTTTGTGGTCGGTGAACACCACACATTTTGTGCCATAGAGATAATGTCTCCAAATCTTCAATGCGAATATAACCGCACCCAACTCGAGATCGTGCGTCGTATAATTCTTCTCATGAATCTTAAGTTGCCTTGACGCATAGGCGATTACCTTGCCTCGTTGCATGAGGACACAACCAAGACCTTGGTTGGAAGCATCACAGTAGACAACTAGATCATCATTCCCATCAGGGAGAGTCAAAATGGGAGCATTGCACAATTTTTTTTGAGGGTTTGGAAAGCTTCTTCTTGTTTTGGTCCCCATTCGTAAGTCTTACCTTTGTGAGTCAAAGCGGCAAGGAGGACAACAATCTTAGAGAAGTTTGAGATGAAACGATGGTAATATCCCGCAAGACCAAGAAATGAACGAACTTCAGTGGGAGTCTTCGGGGCATTCCAATTCTTAACCGTTTCGATCTTAGCAGGGTCAACATGAATACCGTTGTCGTTGACGATATGACCAAGATATTGAACTTCTTTTAACCAAAATTCACATTTGGTGAATTTGGCATATTGTTGTTCTTTCTTCAAGAGATCCAAAACCAATCTGAGATGTTGCTCATGATCGGCTTTAGTCTTGGAATAGAATAAGATGTCATCGATGAAAACGATCACGAACTTATCAAGGTACGGTTTGCACACACGATTCATGAGGTCCATGAAAACTGCGGGTGCATTGGTTAGTCCAAAGAGCATAACCATGAACTCGTAATGACCATACCTTGTTCAGAAGGCAGTCTTTGGAATATCGTCTTCTTGCACACGGAGTTGATGATAACCGGATCGAAGATCAATCTTTGAGAAGCAAGTAGAACCTTGAAGTTGATCAAAGAGGTCATCAATTCTAGGTAAAGGATAACGGTTTTTGATAGTGAGCTTGTTGAGTTCGCGGTAGTCAATAAACATGTGAAATGATCCATCCTTCTTTTTGACGAATAAGACGGGTGCACCCCACGGTGAATGACTTGGACGAATGAATCCCTTGTCGGAAAGCTCTTGAAGTTGACTTGCAAGTTCTTGCATTTTAGAAGGTGCAAGACGGTAAGGAGCTCTAGCCACGGTGTTAGCTCCGGGCACAAGATCAATGCGAAATTCTACTTGACGAACGGGTGGAAGACCGGATAAGTCTTCGAGGAATACTTCAGGAAAATCTCGGATAATGGGGATATCTTGAATACTCTTCTTTTTGACATCCTTTTGAACGATATGGGCCAAAAAGGCCATGTACTTCTTTTGTACGTTCTTCTGAGCAGTAGTGCATGACATTAATTTAAGCCCTTTGCAAGGCTTTTCACCAAAGACTTTCAACGTTTCTGTCGATGGTAGAGGTATTCGGATGCACTTCTCGAAACAGATGACTTCGGCATGATGATTTGATAGCCAATCCATGCCTATGATGATATCAAAACTTCCTAGTGGCATTGGAACAAGGTTAATTGGGAATGCATGATCATTAAGTTCTAAGAAGCAGTCATAGATAACGGAGTCAATTGTAAAGGAGTCACCATTTGCTATTTCGACGGTAAAGGTTTTCTCTAATTGGGATTGTGTCTTTGCAAGTAAAGGTTCAAAGTTAAGTGACACAAAACTTTTATCGGCACCAGTATCAAATAAAATGGAGGCATATTGACTATTTACAAGGAACGTACCGTTGACCACGTCATTGTTGGCTTGAGCTTCGTTGGCGTTTATGTTCAAAGCACGCCCACGACCTGGACCTTGTCTAGCATTGGCAAATCTTGGGCATTGATCACGGAAATGGTTCGGGTTGCCACATTCATAACATGCACGCCCATTTGCAATAGCGGGAGTACCTTCATTAGTCACTTGGGTGTTGGTTTGGTTTGGTGGGTTGACTTGGCCCGCAAGAGCTTTGGCCCTACAAACATTTATCGTATGGCCATATCTCCCACAATAAGTACAAAGGCGACATGGGATGCTTTGGGGATGATGGTAGTTGTAGGTGGCACAAAGAGGGTAGATCCCAACATATGGCTTTTTGGCCGATACTTGAATCATAGGTGCAGCTTGGTTAACATGAATAGCAGGAGTGACCACAGCAAAAATTTCTAGCCTTTCTCTTCTTATTGTGTCGGGAGGGCTCAGTTGTGGCTTCTTTGTTGTGGGTAGGAAGAGTTGCGGTGTCGAAAACTTTCTTTGTGCCCTTTTTAGTAAGAGTTCCCGCTTTCACATGGTTATCGGTTAAGGTGGCGGATAAGCGGATAGCATCCTCAAGTGTTGCGGGATTCCTTCCTAGGACAGTATCTTGAATTTGCCTAGGTAGTCCCCCAATATACTTTTCAATGCAGCGGGACAGAGGAGTGACCATGTGGGGCACAAGAAGACTCAACTCATGGAACCGAGTCGTTTACGCCAAGTTTTCACGACTATCTTGGGCAAGATCCCAAAATTCGGCTTCAAGATTCTTTACTTCATTTCGAGGACAGAATTCCTCGGTCATTAGCCTTTTAACCTCATCCCAAGGTAAGGCCATTGCCACATCCACACCTCTATTTCTCTTCTCTCCATTCCACCACGTGAGTGCCCGTTTTTGTAGGACACTTGTGGCATGATGAACACGAAGGTTGTCGGGGCAGTCACTATTGAGAAATGTATTCGCAATGCTTTCGAACCATTGAAGAAGTCCAGTAGCTCCTTCGTTACCATAGAACTTGGGAGGATTACACGAGTTGAAATGTTTGAAAGTGCATTGAGATGGGTTGTTACCACCATTTCCACCATTGCCACCATTACCACTATTACTACCATTACCACCATTGTTGCGATTGGTGGCACTATTAGCTTGAGTGAATTGTGTCACGAGTTGTGCAAGAATAGCAGCAATATCAGTATTGGTGTTGGCCGCGGGAGCACGACGAGGAGGCATTCCACAGATTTTCATAAGACAAGAAAATATGTAAGAACTTATGAGAATTGTTTGGATTTAATAGAATAAGATAACAAAATAAATAGATAATCATAGTTCGGATTGTACTCAAATAGTGATATAATCACTCGAATACTTTGACACATTAAGGTTAATTAAACTTATATAATTTTCAAGGAGACATGCTTTAGCCTATAAGTAAACACTCATCTCGGGAATTCCCTGGAAAGCATACGGGTCCCTCGGTTGATTGGGATTTATGCGAAATGCTTTCCTAGACAGAAAACCCAAAATACAGGTGTCACTCTTCCAGATTACACGTGTCCTCATATAATTAACAAAGCTTAAAAACCTTAACGAGGAAATAAAGAAAATTTTTTATGGATTTAGCTTCATGAAGATTCCCCATGCTAAGAAAAATATAGATAGAGAAGGAGATAAGAGCATTATGAGGTTTTAGGATATAGAAAGAGATATTGTTTATTTAATTTATTATTTAAGTATATACTAATAAGTCATGGGTTTTTAATAAATAAATCATCAAATAAAATAATAACTAATCATACTAATCATGTAGCACATAGCATGTAACACATAACATGTAACACGTAACATGTAGCACATAATCATATAAACATGAAGCATGACATAAGTGGGTGTCCTAAAGCTATAATTCCCTATAACCAAGGCTCTGATACCAATCTGTCACACCCCGATGATGGCGGAATCATCGGGGCAGGACATGTAGACTGTTCATAAGCACAAGGTTGACTAAATTGAAATAATTTAATTGTCAAATTCCAATACAAACATTCATTCAAAAGCACTTCCAAGAAAAGAGACATAATTGAAATACGTAAGTTCTTTATTTATTTTAACTAAGTCCAAGCCTATATGTAGCACATCTTGATCAATCTCACATATTAGGACCTGAAACATGAATAAAATAAACTCAACTAAAAAGTTGGTGAGTATAACACAGGTTTGTATATAGATAGCATATAGTTGTAAAACAAATTCTTACATAACATGATAAATAAGGCATTTATGGGGAGTAGCTATTGTGTAACCAAGTACAATCAAACCTTTGTAACTAGCATGCAAAATTGTGTTGTCGGTATCAATCACCCCAATCTGGGTGGGTTTGTCAGATTCAATAGATCTATCATTGAAAATCGTCGGCTTGAATAGTTAATGATTGCACATAATCGCATACAAAAGTTAGCACACATAGCACTCGGGCATAAAGCTCAAATTTGTACACATGAATGTAAATAGGATTTGTACTTGTGTTGTTTGTGTAAATGTAAACATGTAATTTGATAGAGTTCATGTTTCACCCCAAAAGTGTAAAAGAGTAAAAGGGGCTATGTATACTCACTTGATTCGAAGGCGTAGCTAACACGAGATACTAAATAGTAATGTGATCCTTGTATTGTACAATGTTAACCTAGAGTGTAATGTATATTGCATTAATAATGCACAATAGTCTAAGTCTATATCTAAAGTTAAATTGGATAAAGTTAGTGATTGGTACTTGAAATTATTGTATAAAATGGAAGATTTGAAATGAATATTTTTAGAACATTTTTTTAATAAGGTTTGAGTTTGGAATAATTACATATGTAAATTAAATAATTACTGTTTATGAAGATAATGTAAGTGTTAGATGTAATTTAGTATAATTAATTAATTATTTTTGTTTAAATATAAATTTAATAAATAATCATTTCTTTATTTATTTATAATATATGTAACGTAACCATTAAACTACTTTTTAAGGTTTAACAATAAATGCAAATTAAATTATATAAACTTTAAATAATTAATTTTCTATTTATTCCAATATTAAATATTTGTTCTTTCTAAATAGGACTAAATGCAATTTTATAAAAATCAACTATTTTTTATTTTGTAATTTAATCAGAATATTTTTTGTTTGAAAAATATAGAAAATTATAATTCTACCAAGAATTTAACTCACACACGACCGTGCCTGCGAAGGGCACGATCGTGCTAGAACCACGGGCGCGACCATGCTAATCAGGGCGCGACCGTGTTGATCAAACAGGATGCACAATTGGATCGTTCTCTCATTATCGTGTCCTGGACTAGGCGCGACCGTGTCTAGGGTTTTGAGGCATGACCAAGTCTAGCCAAAGGCTTGACTGGGTCTGAGTGTGTGAGGCACGACCGCGCTGGTATTTGGCGCGACCGTGTCTCATGATGCACGACCGCGCTAGAATACTAGCGCGACCGTGTCTGTTCCAAAACATAAACGATTTGGCTAATTCTTATATTGTTAATGTTGGAATTCATGGGGCTTTCACCCATTAGATTATTTCGAGTCTTTTTGCATAGATTGATTGGATTTAAAACATGTCTAGAGTCGGATTCGATTAAATCATTTTTGAACGAAAAATAGATTCGGGTTTAAGATGATTTCCATATTGGAAGCCCAAATTAACATGGGGCTTTTGATCTAAAGAGTAAATCGATAGAGGACAAGGTTTCAATTACCCGGAATAATGGCGAATTGATAGCGAACGGTAGGAAGGAGTTCCGGCGTCGGCGAGCTTGGTTTCCGGCGTCTTCTGCTACGATTCCGGTTGCTTCAAGTGGGTCAGTAGCTTCTGGGAGGATCATTTGTGCGTTTGCTTGGGAGAATTGCAACAATTAGCAGAATTTGATGGTCTAGTGGACGATTTTGTTGGTTATTAGGTGACTTGATGAAATTCCATTTATTTGTTGTAATTATGATGATCAAGTGGCTTAACTCTGTTTGTTAATAGTTGGAACGTGTAAAACGGTTACGAAATCGAACGTCTCTGTGATTAAAGGCTACATTTCCGTTTCAACTGGTACAAGGCGCTACCGTGCCCATATGCGGTGCGACCGTGCTAAAGCACCAGGCGCGATCGTTCCAAAGCAAGTCGCGCGACCGTGCCAAAGCACTCGGCGCGACCGTGCCAGAACGAGGCGCGACCGTGTCTATTAGGGTTTCTTGCTACTTTTCAACATCAGACCTTGTAACTTTAGTCTTTCGTCATATTTGTATAATTAGATACTTATGTATTGTTTTAATAGAATAAAACCGAGTAAATTTTGCGGATTTGCATTGAAATATAGTATTAAATTGATGGTACGAAAAGAAACAAAACAGTTCACTAGAATTGGGTTTGAAATGCAATACATTGAATTGAAAATACGGATACTAAAAATCAGAAATGTTACATATATGCTTATATTCGACACGTCGAGCCATCTGAAAACATTCGGACAACAAAAACACATTAGTAAAACATATCAAACACAAACAAAAAAAATTAAAAAAAATAATAATAATTTTAAACAAAAAATTTCAAACACTCAAAAATCACAAGTCCAAATACTCACCGACCCCTAGGCGAACTTAATAAGTTCGCTTAGTGTTACAAGAGGCGAACTTATTAAGTTCGCCTGGACAAGTTCGCTTCAAACAAGTTCGCTTGGAACAAGTTCGTCTGAACCTGTGACGATTCAAATTCAAACACAGAATGTTCAAAAATCAGCAAATCGAGTTAAAACTCATGGAATAAGCAATGAACATTAGTCGAATATCAATTAGTAACCAATTAGAATGATCAATTTTATAATTCCTGTCAAAATTAGGTCAAAAACCGTCCTTTCAAATTTACGAAGTGAGCCGAGAATAAAAACACCAAATACTCACAATTGAACGGATGAAATTCAACAAAATTACCTTAGTTGAGTTCGCAAATCAATTTTGAATATGATAGAACCGGCAAACAACTCCAACAACACAGATTAAAAATTTCAAAAAATTTTTAGACAAGATCGCTTCGAGCAAATGAAGACGATGACTGTCAAGTTCGCTTGGCCAAGAGCCTTAAACACATTAAGTTCGCTTATTTAGGCGAACTTGTTAAGTTCGCTTAACAAGCCTTTGGCGAACATGATAAGTTCGCTTCACCATCCACAGACAAACAGATTAAGTTCGCTTCACTATTTTTAAGCAAACTTATTAAGTTCGCTTCACTGTACACAAGCGAACTTAATATCTATTCACTTTTGCCTTGAACAAAATTTTACCAACTTCAACCTTTCAAGTCTTGAACTTTCGTCAGCATCACGTATCCGATCCAATCCCGAACAATTTTAATAAAAGTTTAGAATTTTCATGGAAAATAAAAATCAAAATATTTTTTAGTTTTATCTATACAAACGGAATCACATATTTTTGGATTTTATCTGTACAAACAGAAACACATATTTTTGGATTTTATCAATTCAAACGAAAACACATATTTTTGGATTTTATCTATTCAAATGAAAACACATATTTTTGGATTTTATCTATTCAAACGAAAACACATATTTTTGGATGATCATCATGTCACACCCCAACCGTGCATCTTAACCACGGGTGCGACTTAATTGACAAAAGAACACAATGGAATAAAGACATTTACTATTAAAGTTTCATAATATTAAAAAAATCCCAATTACATAAGTTTCGAATTAAACCAAACAGATAACATGTTCAAAAGACAAGCAACTTAAAATAAAATTCTTCAATTGATATCTAGGCAAATCCTATGTGATATTGACTTGACCTATCACGAGCTTAATCACCTGAAACATGTACGAAAAACAAGTGTCAACTAAAAATAGTTGGTGAGAAATCACAGGTTTAATAAAAGTATAAGTTTGGCAATGGTGACAATTGTGACAATCCGAACTTTTCAGGTTAACTCCATTAACCAAATCCAGTTAAGGTTAACCTAGTTAACTTAACTCAAACCTTAGGGACTAATTATGTCAATTTTTTTAAACTTAAACTTCAGGGACTAATTGTGCAATATCCCTAAACTATTCTTTTGACTTTACAAAGTCAAAAATTTAATCCCTTTTGACTTTTATTAGTCAAACTAACCAGATCATAACTTTGTAAACCAAATTCAAACCATAGGAACTATTCCTGTCATTTTCCCAAACTCCAACACATAAAACAGAGGGACTAAATCCGCAATTAACCCACTCTTGATTTGGGTTGACTTTTGAAAGTCAAACTCATACTCTTAGATTTGAATTATCAAAATCCGTTTGATTTTGTAACTAAAACCCACGATAATCCGTTAAACGACCATCTTGAAGTCATTAAACCCGACATTAATTCGTAGTTAATACCAATTATGGGATTAAGTCCATAACCGTCGGCACCATTAGCGATCGCTATCAATTGAACTCGAATTCGTCTGTCATCTTATAATTTGAACACCTACACACCTTCATCTCACACCACAGAAAGCTGCTTCATACACCATTTCGACCGGAGGAGCGGTCACGATCACCAGAGGCCAAGCCTTTTTCAGTCGGAGTCCTTTTACTCGTACACCATCAATTCGAGCACCAATATGGTAAATCCTTACATCTTTAGTTTCGTATTCACACCCTAATCAAAAGCCCTATGATAATTAGTGCCTAAACTATCGAATTCCCCACGATCGAATTCTAGGGTTCTTCGGGTTTACAGCTTAATCGAGCACCACCTTTAACCCTGTTTAAATTCAATTAACATACACCTTTAGACTCATAATCATGTGTATAATTATAGCCCTATGATAATTTGAGTTTATAACATCGAATTTACCCTGATCCAGATCTAGGGTTTGTTAAAAAAAAACATTTTGGGGATTTGATACTAACAACGGCGTAAACAAAATTAAACCATTCTAGTGGCTTCGTAAGGCTCTAATAAAGGAAAGCTCTCTGATTTCAAACGTTTTCATCTCCTAAATAGATCAAATCGATTATGTGTTCTTCGTCTAGGGTTTCGGCCCTTAGATCTGGTCCAAATCGATTGGAAACATGATATTTTTTCAATTAATCACGAACACAGGTTTGTTACAACTCGATAAGCTAAACCCCTATGACTATTTAATCTATAACTCGTGGGGTTTGGACTGGATTCGATCGTAGGAGTATTTGGGAGGGAAATCACATGAATCTGTTTGATAAAAGCAATCTGATCCGATTTTATTTGCAATTCCATAGCTGGTTGAGTTGGTTGAAGCCTTGTACCTACACGCAGGAGACCCGGGTTCGAAACCGGTCTCCTGCAATTATTTTTGGGGATTTTTTTTTATGATTTCCATTTTATAAAAACTATACCCTATATTATTATATTATATATTAAAGTGATTTAGCCAGGAAAATAACCCGTAGGCTCGGGTTTGGTTTTATAACATATTTAATATTATTTTCTCATTCTTAAAAAAATAATATGTTAATATTATTCTCAAACCGTGACTCCTAATAAAGTAATATATTTATATTATTTTCAACCCCTGACACTAACTAAAAATAATATATATTGTTATATTATTTTTACCACGTTTATAAACTCTATGAAACATTTTTAAACGTATAAATGATATATAATTATTTATATTATTTACCCTTGGTTTTATCCTCAATTAAAAATAATATATTTATTATTTTTTTCACACAAATGATTATTTGGTTAATCACACGAACTTAAAAATAATATATATAGTTATATTATTTTCCTAACCATTTTAAATGGCACAAACGTACGAATATAATTATTTATTATTATTCGTTATTAGAAACGTTCGACACGAATCGTATTTATCTTAATAATTAATTAATTAAGAAATCCTTATTACCGTGGACACGTTCGCCTATTCGTTGATCCTTGGAATGTTTTAAGACGTTCTAATCTTCCGTGTCGTCGTCACAAATTCCAATGTGTCCCTGACTTATGTGTTTATGATCCTAGGGCATACGTAAGCCGTGCAGGCTAACACTTGAGGTTCTAAATCTCATACTTGTGTGATACTACCTACTACGCAACGCAGGTGAGTTTCACGGCCCCTTTTTACTTGTTTTACTATTGGGGGAGAAACATGCTTACACACAAACGTATTTTACTTGTTTTCCTGTTGAGGAAGAAACAAACATGAAACATCAATTATCATACTTTTACTTGTTTTCCCCGTGGGGGAGAAACAGGTACGCAAGCAAATATTGTTTTTCCCGCCAGGGGAGAAAACATGACGCAACTATTTGATTATGGTACTTTATATGATATCACTGTTGAGACTAAGCGTAACACACTATCACAGAAAGTCCTCATATATATCGGACCGTTAATATGGATCTTAGCGAGGTAATGTTTAGTAGTACTACTGGGTTTGACAAATCCCACCCGCGTTAGTCGCGCTAACTCGATTGGATATCGAACGGGTGAAATGTTAGCCTGTAACATCTCGGATTTTTAGTATTCCTATTTCAATTCAATGTAATGCAATTTCAAGTTCTATACTCGTGCAATGGCTCATTATTTTCTCGCCGTAAATTTAATGCAATAATTCTACACAAATTCGCAAGTTTTACTAGATTATATACATTAAAACACTATGCAAGAAACTATTTTATTCAAACTTATCAAACCTGAAAAGTCAAGGACTAAAGTTGGAAAATATCAAGAAACCCTAGTTAGCACGGTCGTGCTTCATCCTAGCACGGTCGCGCTAAGTGCTTCGGCACGGTCGAGCCTATTTTTGACACGGTCGCGCCTGCGAAACAGCGGAATCGTAACTGCAACGTTAATCGCCCGATTGCTCGAATCCGTAACCGAATTACGTTATGCCTTCAAAATAATACTGCCAATTATTCTCCTTTCATCCAATTAATCAAAATTCGTGAAACTCAAAGAAAATTCTCTCTCAAGCTTTCCAAGAAACTAGAATTCGTATTTCAAACCGAATTCTCTCAAATCCAGCAGTAAAGTCTCGATTCTCAGTCATCCCTGAAACTCCTGGACTATCTGCATTGACCGGAGTTGCAGCAAAGATCGCCGGAACCCAAGCCGTCGACGCCGGAGCTTCCTCTTTACCATTCTCTATCGATTCGCTTCTATTCAGGTTAATTGAATCCTCTAATTTATTCATTTCAATATCTGTATCAAAAGCCCTCTGTTAATTGGGGCTTCCATCATAAGAATCGTCCTGAACCAGAATTCTCATATTGATAAAAAAGGATTTAATCGATTCCACTCTTAAACACGATTTCCATACAATTAATTTATATTATTAGACTCGTAATAACCCATTAATCAAAAGCCCTATCAATTACATTGTTTAAAATACAAGAATCTGTCAATTCGTGTCTGATTTGGAAAAGACACGGTCGCGCTAATCATCTAGCGCGGCCGTGCCTCAATTAGCGCGGTCGTGCCGATTAGCAGCGCGGTCGTGTCCTCCTGTCCAGACCTTGTCATGCCCTCTGGGCTAGTCCCTGTTGTGTCCAAAGATCATAGACACGACCGTGCCGGGCAAAGGCACGGTCGTGCCTGTCAACTTGTCTAGATTGTGCTCCTGTTGATCAACCTGGTCGCACCCCGACTAGCGCGGTCGCGCCCGTGGCTTGAGCACGATCGTGCCCTTCCGAGGCACGGTCGTGCTAGACTCAGAATTTTTATCAGAATTTCAATTTTATATATTTTAATCAGTAAACATTACAGATTTTATAAAAATATGTTTTCTGTATTTAAAAATAGATTAAAAGTTTAATCTTGGCACAAAAATAATTTATTGAAAAGTTTATAAAAAAAATTAATATTTATTATCTTTACTTAAATGATATTTTAAGTTACAAAATTTATAAATAATGATTAGTTATTTAATTTACATTTTAAAATCAAAAATCATTTATTTATTTATACTTAATTACAATTAATATTTACATTATTTCATAAACTATAGTTATACACTTACTTATTTAATTCAAACCTAACTAAATTGTTTCAAACATATTTTACCTCAAACTTTATACGTTTTTCTTGTCCAACACTTTTAAATACAAACCAATGGTTTTATATACAAATCCAACTTTCATTTTAGACTTAAACTTTATGCATCTATGTGATTCAATACATATTACTCTTTAGGTTAAAGTGTGCATTTCAAGGATCTTAATTGCTATCTATATTCCTTGTTAGCTTCACTTCCATACCAAGTGAGTATTCACAACCCCTTTTTCTCTTTTACACTTTTGGGGTGGAACATGAACTCTATACTCATTACACATTACACATTTACATTTACACAAACAACACAAGTGCAAAAATCCTATATACATACATGTGTGCAAAAATTTGAGCTTTGTGCCCGAGTGCTAGGTGTGTTAACCTTTGTATGCTCTTATGTGCAATCATTAACTATACAAGCCGAAGGTTTTCAATGATGGATCTATTGAGTCTGACAAACCCACCCATGGTACGCGGTGATTGAAACCGACAACACATTTGTTTTGCATGCTAGTTACAAGGTTTGATTGTACATTTGGTTACACAATAGTTACTCCCCATAAACGCCTTATTTATCATGTCATGTAAAGGATTTGTTTTCATCTATATGCTATCTATATACAACTGTGTTATACTCACCAACTTTTTAGTTGACTTTATTTTAATCATGTTTCAGGCCCCAATATGTGAGATTGATACAAGACGTGTTCAACATAGGATTTGGACTTAGCAAAATAAATCAAGAATATTATGAGTTGTTTATGTTTCTTGTTTGAATTTGATTTTGTACTTGGGTTTTGTGTAATGGAAATTTGACCTTAATATTATTTCAATCTAGTCAACCATGTGCTATGAACAGTCTTACATGTCCCGCCCCGATGATTCCGCCATCGGTCGGGGTGTGACAGATTGGTATCAGAGCCTTGGTTATAGGGAATTAGGTTATTAGACACCTTGACCTAGACTATAACTTTAGGACACCCATTTATGCTATATTTCATGATTTTGTGCTATGTGTTACATGCTATGTGCTACATGCTTACCATGATAAATTATTATTATATTTGATGCCTTACTTGTTAGAAATGCATGACTTATTAGGATCTTCTTAAATAATATCCCTTCCTATCTTCTAAAAATATTTCTATCTTTATTCTTTCTAAGCATGTGGAAAATTCTTGAAGCAAACATCTTAAAATTTTTATTTTCTTCGTTAAGGTTTTTAAACTTGTTTAATTATTTGAGGACACGTGCAATCTGGAAGGGTGACACCTGTATTTTGGGTTTTCTGGCTAGGAAAGCATTTCGCATAAATCCCAATCAACCGAGGGACCCGTATGCTTTCCTGGGAATTCCCGAGATGAGTGTTTACCTATAGGCTAAAGCATGTCTCCTTGAAAATTATATAAGTTTAAATTAACCTTAATATGCCTTAGTATTCAAGTGATTTTATCACTTTTGAGTACAATCCAAACTATGAACATCTATTTTTACTTGGTTATCTCATCCTATATTAAATCCTAGCAATTCTCATAAGTTCTTACGATCTTTTTTTTCTTGTTTTGTGTAAATCTGTAGAATGCCTCCTCGTCGTGCTCCCGCAACCAACGCCAACTCCGACATTGCTGCTATTCTTACCCAATTGGTGACACAACTCACCCAAGCCAATGGTGCCACCAATGGCAACAATGGTGGAAATGGAAGCAATAGTGGTAATAATGGTGGTAATGGTGGAAATGGTGGAAATAATCCATCTCAATGCACCTTCAAACACTTCAATTCGTGCAATCCCCTAAAGTTCTATGGTACCGAAGGAGCTACTGGACTCCTTCAGTGGTTCGAAAGCATTGAGAATACCTTTCTCAATAGTGACTGTCCCGACAACCTCCGCGTTCGTCATGCCACAAGTGTCCTACAAAAGCGGGCACTTACTTGGTGGAATGGGGAGAAAAGGAATAGGGGTGTTGATGTAGCTATGGCCTTACCTTGGGATGAGGTCAAAAGGCTTATGACCGAGGAATTCTGTCCTCGAAATGAAGTGAAGAAGTTAGAGGCCGAATTTTGGGATCTTGCCCAAGATAGTGGGGAAAGCTTAGCATATACAACTCGGTTCCATGAGTTGAGTCTTCTAGTGCCCCACATGGTCACTCCTTTGTCCCGTTGTATTGAGAAATATATTGGTGGGCTACCAAGACAAATCCAAGATACTGTCTTAGGTAGAAATCCTGCTACCTTGGAAGATGCCATCCGCCTGTCTGCTACCCTAACTGATAATCATGTGAAAGCTGGAACTCTTACCAAAAAGGGTTCTAAGAAAGTTTCTGAAACCGTAACCCCTCCTACCCACAACAAAGAAGCCACAACCGAGCCCTCTCGCAATAACAAAAAGAGGAAGGTTAGAAATTTTGCTGTGGTTACTCCTGCTGTTCCCGTCAACCAAGCTGCACCTATGGTTCAAGCACCGGTCAAAAAGCCATATGGTGGAATTTACCCACTTTGTGCCACCTGCAACTACCATCATCCCCAAAACATCCCATGTCGCCTTTGTACTTATTGTGGGAGATATGGTCATACGGTTAATGTTTGTAGGACCAAAGCCCTTACGGGCCAAGTCAACCCTCCAAACCAAACCGTACCTCAAGTGGCTAACCAAGGTGCTCCCGCCATTGCTAATGGGCGTGCTTGTTATGAGTGTGGTGACCCGAACCATTTTCGTAATCAATGTCCAAGACTTGCAAATGCTAGACAAGGTGGAGCTCATGGACGTGCATTCAACATAAACGCCAACGAAGCTCAAGCCAACAATGACGTGGTTAATGGTACGTTCCTTGTTAATAGTCAATATGCCTCCATTTTGTTCGATACCGGCGCCGATAAAAGTTTTGTGTCACTTAATTTTGAGCCTTTACTTGCAAAGACACGATCCCAATTAGAGAAAACCTTCACCGTTGAAATAGCAAATGGTGACTCCTTTACAATTGAGTCTATTATCTATGATTGCTCTTTAGAACTTAATGATCATGCATTCCCAATCAACCTTGTTCCAATGCCACTAGGAAGCTTTGATATTATCATAGGTATAGATTGGCTATCAAATCATCATGCCGAAGTCATTTGCTTTGAAAAGTGTATCCGAATTCCGCTACCATCGGGAGAAACATTAAGGGTTTTTGGTGAAAAGCCTTGCAAGGGTCTTAAATTGATGTCTTGTACTACCGCTCAAAAGTACTTACGAAAGAAGTACATTGCTTTCTTAGCTCATATTGTTCAAAAGGATGTCAAGGAGAAGAGTATTCAAGACATTCCGATCATTTGGGAATTCCCCGAAGTGTTTCCTAAAGATTTATCCGGTCTTCCTCCCGTTCGTCAAGTCGAGTTCCGTATTGATCTCATGCCCGGAGCTAACCCCGTTGCTAGAGCTCCTTATCGTCTTGCACCTTTCGAAATGCAAGAGCTCGCAAGTCAACTTCAAGAACTCTCCGATAAAGGGTTCATTCGCCCGAGTCATTCACCGTGGGGTGCACCCGTCTTATTTGTAAAGAAGAAGGATGGATCATTTCGCATGTGTATTGACTATCGCGAACTCAATAAGCTTACTATCAAGAACCGTTATCCTTTGCCTAGAATCGATGATCTCTTTGATCAACTTCAAGGTTCTACTTGCTTCTCGAAGATTGATCTTCGATCCGGTTATCATCAGCTTCGTGTTCAAAAAGATGACATTCCTAAGACTTCTTTTCGAACAAGGTATGGTCATTACGAGTTCATGGTTATGCCTTTCGGATTAACCAATGCACCTGCAGTTTTCATGGACCTCATGAACCGTGTGTGCAAACCGTACCTTGATAAATTCGTGATCGTTTTCATTGACGATATCTTAATCTATTCCAAGACAAAAACCGACCATGAAGAACACCTTAGATTGGTTTTGGACCTTTTAAAGAAAGAACAACTATATGCCAAGTTCTCCAAATGTGAATTTTGGTTAAAAGAAGTTCAATTTCTTGGTCACATCGTCAACGTCAAGGGTATTCATGTCGATCCTGCTAAGATCGAAACGGTTAAGAATTGGAATGCCCCGAAGACTCCTACCGAAGTTCGTTCATTTCTTGGTCTTGCGGGTTATTATCGTCGTTTCATCTCAAACTTCTCAAAGATTGCTGTCCCTCTTACCGCCTTGACCCATAAGGGTAAAGCTTATGAATGGGGACCGAAACAAGAAGAAGCTTTCCAAACTCTTAAGCATAAGTTGTGCAATGCTCCTATATTAACTCTCCCCGATGGAAATGATGATCTAGTTGTCTATTGTGATGCTTCTAACCAAGGTCTTGGTTGTGTCCTCATGCAACGAGGAAAAGTGATCGCTTATGCATCAAGACAACTCAAAATTCATGAAAAGATGTATACGACGCACGATCTCGAGTTGGGTGCGGTCGTATTCGCGTTAAAGATTTGGAGACATTACCTATATGGCACGAAATGTGTGGTATTCACCGACCACAAAAGTCTTCAACATATCTTCAACCAAAAATAACTCAATATGAGGCAACGACGTTGGGTCGAACTCCTTAACGACTATGACTGCGAAATTCGTTACCATCCCGGCAAAGCGAATGTCGTAGCTGATGCTTTGAGTCGAAAGGACCATGTTATGCTTCATTGTGCCCGTATTCAAACCAATATTCAAACCCGTATCTTGGAAGCTCAACACGTCTCGGTAACCGAGGGTAACATGTATGAAGAAATGTCGTGTGGTGTTGAACTTCTTCTTGAATCAAAACCCAATGGATTACTATATTATTTGAATCGTATTTGGGTTCCCGATCGCGATGATCTCTGTGCATTTCTCATGAACGAGGCTCATAAGACTCGTTATTCTATTCATCCTGGTGCGGATAAAATGTACCAAGATCTTCGCCAACTTTATTGGTGGCCTGGTATGAAGAAGGACATTGCTCTTTATGTTGCCAAAAGCTTAACTTGCTCCAAAGTCAAAGCCAAACATCAACGTCCTTCTGGTTTGCTTGAACAACCGGAAATTCCCATGTGGAAATGGGAAAATTTAGCTATGGATTTCATTACCAAGCTCCCTCGCACCTCGAGTGGTTATGATAGTATTTGGGTGATCATTGATCGTCTCACCAAATCTGCCCACTTCTTGCCTATTCGTGAAGACTTCAAAGTGGAGAAATTAGCCCGAATTTACATTGATGAAATCGTGAGCCGTCATGGTGTTCCCTTGAACATAATATCCGATAGAGACGCTCGGTTCACTTCTCGATTTTGGCAATCTCTCCAATCTGCTCTTGGTACTCGTTTGGATTTGAGCACGGCTTACCATCCCCAAACTGATGGACAAACCGAGCGAACAATCCAAACTCTTGAAGACATGCTTAGAGCTTGTGTAATCGATTTTGGTGGAAATTGGGATTCACATTTATCCCTCATTGAGTTTTCTTACAACAATAGCTACCACACAAGTATCAACATGGCTCCATTCGAAGCTCTCTATGGTCGCAAGTGTCGTTCTTCGATCTGTTGGAACGAGATTGGTGAAGCACAAATCACCGGTCCTGAGTTAATTCAAGAAACTTCCGACAAGATTATTCAAATCCGTGACAATATTCGAGTAGCGAGGAGTCGGCAAAAGAGTTATGCCGACAAACGTCGAAAACCCTTGGAATTCCAAGTCGGTGATCTCGTTCTTCTTAAGGTATCTCCATGGAAGGGTGTGATCCGTTTTGGAAAGAAAGGCAAGTTATCACATCGTTATGTTGGTCCGTTCAAAATCCTTGAAAGGATTGGGAAAGTGGCTTACAAGCTCGAGTTACCTCCATCTCTTGGCAATGTGCATCCTACATTTCATATATCTAATCTAAAGAAGTGTCTCGCCGACGAAAATCTCCATATACCGCTTGACGACGTGCGCATTGATGAAAAGATGCACTTCGTTGAGAAACCGGTGGAAATTATGGATCGTGAAGTCAAGCAACTCAAGCGAAGTCGCATTTCTATCGTTAAAGTTCGTTGGGAATCTAAGCGTGGTCCTGAGTTCACTTGGGAACGAGAAGACCAAATGAAGCTCAAGTATCCTCATCTTTTTACTAATAATGTTGTTTCCTCTAGCTAAATTTCGGAACGAAATTCTCTCAACATGGAGAGACTGTAACATCTCGGATTTTTAGTATTCCTATTTCAATTCAATGTAATGCAATTTCAAGTTCTATACGCGTGCAATGGCTCATTATTTTCTCAGCGTAAATTTAATGCAATAATTCTATACAAATTCGCAAGTTTTACTAGATTATATACATTAAAACACTATGCAAGAAACTATTTTATTCAAACTTATCAAACATGAAAAGTCAAGGACTAAAGTTGGAAAATATCAAGAAACCCTAGTTAGCACGGTCGTGCTTCATCCTAGCACGGTCGCGCTAAGTGCTTCGGCACGGTCGTGCCTATTTTTGACACGGTCGCGCCTGCGAAACAGCGGAATCGTAACTGCAACTTTAATCGCCCGATTGCTCGAATCCGTAACCGAATTACGTTATGCCTTCAAAATAATACTGCCAATTATTCTCCTTTCATCCAATTAATCAAAATTCGTGAAACTCAAAGAAAATTCTCTCTCAAGCTTTCCAAGAAACTAGAATTCGTATTTCAAACCGAATTCTCTCAAATCCAGCAGTAAAGTCTCGATTCTCAGTCATCCCTGAAACTCCTGGACTATCTGCATTGACCGGAGTTGCAGCAAAGATCGCCGGAACCCAAGCCGTCGACGCCGGAGCTTCCTCTTTACCATTCTCTATCGATTCGCTTCTATTCAGGTTAATTGAATCCTCTAATTTATTCATTTCAATATCTGTATCAAAAGCCCTCTGTTAATTGGGGCTTCCATCATAAGAATCGTCCTGAACCAGAATTCTCATATTGATAAAAAAGGATTTAATCGATTCCACTCTTAAACACGATTTCCATACAATTAATTTATATTATTAGACTCGTAATAACCCATTAATCAAAAGCCCTATCAATTACATTGTTTAAAATACAAGAATCTGTCAATTCGTGTCTGATTTGGAAAAGACACGGTCGCGCTAATCATCTAGCGCGGCCGTGCCTCATTTAGCGCGGTCGTGCCGATTAGCAGCGCGGTCGTGTCCTCCTGTCCAGACCTTGTCATGCCCTCTGGGCTAGTCCCTGTTGTGTCCAAAGATCATAGACACGACCGTGCCGGGCAAAGGCACGGTCGTGCCTGTCAACTTGTCTAGATTGTGCTCCTGTTGATCAACCCGGTCGCGCCCCGACTAGCGCGGTCGCGCCCGTGGCTTGAGCACGATCGTGCCCTTCCGAGGCACGGTCGTGCTAGACTCAGAATTTTTATCAGAATTTCAATTTTATATATTTTAATCAGTAAACATTATAGATTTTATAAAAATATGTTTTCTGTATTTAAAAATAGATTAAAAGTTTAATCTTGGCACAAAAATAATTTATTGAAAAGTTTATAAAAAAAAATTAATATTTATTATCTTTACTTAAATGATATTTTAAGTTACAAAATTTATAAATAATGATTAGTTATTTAATTTACATTTTAAAATAAAAAATCATTTATTTATTTATACTTAATTACAATTAATATTTACATTATTTCATAAACTATAGTTATACACTTACTTATTTAATTCAAACCTAACTAAATTGTTTCAAACATATTTTACCTCAAACTTTATACGTTTTTCTTGTCCAACACTTTTAAATACAAACCAATGGTTTTATATACAAATCCAACTTTCATTTTAGACTTAAACTTTATGCATCTATGTGATTCAATACATATTACTCTTTAGGTTAAAGTGTGCATTTCAAGGATCTTAATTGCTATCTATATTCCTTGTTAGCTTCACTTCCATACCAAGTGAGTATTCACAACCCCTTTTTCTCTTTTACACTTTTGGGGTGGAACATGAACTCTATACTCATTACACATTACACATTTACATTTACACAAACAACACAAGTGCAAAAATCCTATATACATACATGTGTGCAAAAATTTGAGCTTTGTGCCCGAGTGCTAGGTGTATTAACCTTTGTATGCTCTTATGTGCAATCATTAACTATACAAGCCGAAGGTTTTCAATGATGGATCTATTGAGTCTGACAAACCCACCCATGGTACGCGGTGATTGAAACCGACAACACATTTGTTTTGCATGCTAGTTACAAGGTTTGATTGTACATTTGGTTACACAATAGTTACTCCCCATAAACGCCTTATTTATCATGTCATGTAAAGGATTTGTTTTCATCTATATGCTATCTATATACAACTGTGTTATACTCACCAACTTTTTAGTTGACTTTATTTTATTCATGTTTCAGGCCCCAATATGTGAGATTGATACAAGACTTGTTCAACATAGGATTTGGACTTAGCAAAATAAATCAAGAATATTATGAGTTGTTTATGTTTCTTGTTTGAATTTGATTTTGTACTTGGGTTTTGTGTAATGGAAATTTGACCTTAATATTATTTCAATCTAGTCAACCATGTGCTATGAACAGTCTTACATGTCCCGCCCCGATGATTCCGCCATCGGTCGGGGTGTGACATAGCCTACTCACATGTGCCAGAGTTGATAGACCTGGCAGGAGGCATTAAACACAGTCAGCTTCGGTTGCGAGCGCTTTAGTAAGACATGAACATAGGCTAGCTACCTGTAGATATGCATATTGAAAGTACATAATCTGGCAAACACACTCTTATTGTAAACTTGAAACCTGTGAACTCACCAACCTTGTGTTGACACTTTTTCTTACATGTTTCTCAGGTCGCTAAGGCACAGGTTGCACACTTAGGACATGCATGGAGTCCTACTGTCATATTATCCATTTCAAACATTTGAAACAGTTTACTTATTTACATTGATTGACGCCTGTTGTGTGTAACTACTTTAAATTTTATATCAACGTTTATGCTTCCGCATTAACTCTGAACTTTTATGTTATGACATTTCAAGTCCCATATAGTGTCGTTTGATGTAACTAATGACTGAGATCCTGGTGTGTCAACTTCCAAACGGTAAAACTCCGTTAGATGAAATTGGGGGTGTGACAACAATTCATATTCCAAGATCATCATATAGCACATAATAAAACAAACATATGATTAGCAAATCCAACCTAAAATGATGAGTAACGAATAAGTGGTACAACTCGCAAGTTGCACTAATAACGAATAAGATGTCCAACCCAAAGTTGTCCATAAAGTATATGCGGTTTCCATCCTATGGCCCATATCTGTACTACCGTTGGCTTGAAAGTTTCAAGTTAAGGATTTGCAAGTTTAACGTTTATCATGTTGTGTTCATTTACTCACATACATAAATGATTCGCTTGTTTTAGAGTTGTTTGAAAACGTGTTTTAATGCGTGCCAACGCGTACATGTTTCCCCCAAAACGATTTGAATAAAGTGGGGCTATTAAGTCTCACCTTGAAAGCTAGACGAGATAAGAAACTTGAACGAATAGACGAGATGAATCACGGACCAGACCCTAAACAAATAAATAAACCAGTTTTAGGGTAGGTTCGATGGTTACGAAAGTTAGATAGGCGGTTCGGGTCATAAGATTAAGAATTAGTTGCAAAAATAGAGTTTTAGTTGATTTTCAGATTTGAACAGCAAAGTAGCTGAACAGAAACGGGATTGTTAAAAATATCAAACGACGACTAAAAATTATAAAATTTTACAGGGAATTATTTTAAGTCGTTCCAAAGAAGTTTCATTTAGAAAGTTTTTCCATTTGAGACTCGGATCATAGCCAAAATTGTCCAACAAGACAGAAGGTACTGAAAAAGGTTTCTGTCCCGTTTTGGCTACTACGGAGTCATACTTTTGAATTAGAAAACGATCCAATTATGGTTGGAAAGGAAATTTGACGAAATACGTCATGGAAATTGAGTTTGCTCAGTTTAGATTAATTATGGTCAAGTTACGCTCAGTTAAATTCAACACAGTTTCTGTCCAAAATCAATGGTTGCACTTAAGTGGTCCGTTTAGGGTTTTAAGATTACCGAACGCGCAAATAAAAATTAGACGAATGTTATTATGTTATTATAATACATAATAAAATCAGATTAGGTTAGCCAAAACGTCCCGTGTCACCGGTCTAGCCATGATATTCACAGAAGCGTTTTGGAGAATCACAGAATGCAATCGGCATAGCCGACACGAGCAAGCGGATTCTATATTTTATTAGCGTGTGAGTTCATATAAGTGATAATATAGAATAAATAACATGTTTTAAGTTAGCAAGAACATACTAAAGCATCGGCAGAGCCACTTTTGCAATAGTTGTCTTGAGGATTCGCAGAATGCAACGGCATAGCCGCCATTGCAAACGGGATCCTTTGTTTGTTAGTTGGTGATGTTTGCTTGGTTTATTAGTTTGATTAAGATTATTAGAGGGTTTTTAGGGCTGAGGTTTCACATGATCAAGTGATCATGGATAGAAAATAGAAAAAGATTGAGGGGATGAAGAAAGAATAAAATAAAAAGACGGTATTCAACTTCGGAGGGTTACTTATTTGTTTGATCTTCAAACCCTTGGAATCCTCTAAGGGATTTTTGAAATCTTCAAGGTTGGGAAGGGATTTCACAACTTAGGAGGGGTTGGGAGTGTTTGAGGGAGAATTAGCAAAGAAAACAAGATCCTAAGCCTCCTATTTATACTAATGAAAGGGTGTAAATATGGAATGTCTTGGAAAGCAATTTAGGGTTTTAGGGCCCTCAAATCTGTGAAATTTTCCTCAATGGGGCTGGGTTTTTTGTGATTTCTTGCTTGGGCTAGGTCCAAGAGTAGGTGGGTTGGGTCCTAGCTTGATCCGGTTGAGTGCGCGCATTCTAAAATTGTGATTTTAAGCATTTCTAAGCGAAATTGGCAAATGTTTTCAACATTAAAGTTGATTGTCATAACAAAAACAGTATGTTTAGCTAAAAACATTTAAGTTAAAGTTACATTATTCGCGTATAGTAGTTGGCGATCGGTGGGCGAGAAAACGTACTTTTTGATCGTTTTTCGAATTTCAGGATTTATTTAAGGAAAGTTTTGCAAACAAACTTTGTTTTTGTAACATTTCTGATTTTTAGTATTCCTATTTCAATTCAATGTAATGCAATTTCAAACTAAATACTCGTGAAATGTCTCATTATTTTCTCGCCGTAAATTAAATGCAATGATTCTATACAAATTCGCAAGTTTTACTCGATTATATACATTTAAACACTATACAAGAAACTATTTTATTCAAACTCATCAAACCTAAAAAGTCAAGGACTAAAGTGGAAAAATGTCAAGAAACCCTAGTCTAGCACGGTCGTGCTTCGTCCTAGCACGGTCGCGCCAAGTGCTTTGGCACGGTCGCGCGACCTGCTTTGGAACGATCGCGCCCGGTGCCTAGGCACGGTCGTGCCATACTTAGGCACGGTCGCGCCTGTGAAACAGCTGAAACGTAACTGCAACTTTAATTACCCGATCGTTCGAATCCGTAACATCCATCCGTTTCTTTTCCCTTAACAAACGTATTATTGCTTTCCAAATTATTCAAACGCCTCAGTTTCATATTACCAATCTCGAAATTTCTCTCTCAAAGCTTTTCAAGAAAACCAAGAAATTCTCTCCTACAATCTGTATTCTCTCAAGCAAGCAAGATATTCGTGTCACTCGTCCCTCCCGAGAAGTTCTGGACTGACCGGATTGGCCGGAGTGCAACAAGGATCACCGGAACTCAATCTCGCTGTCGCCGGAATTTCCTCTCTACCAATATCAATCGATTCGCTACTGTTCTGGGTAACTTAAACTTTTAATTCATTCATTTCAGTATCAGTATCAAAAGCCCCTATTCAATTTGGGCTTCCATTATAGAAATCGATCTGAATCAGAACTCATGTTTTATAAAAAAAAGATTTAATCGAATCCCTGCTTAAACACGATGTACATGCAATTAAGTTATATGAAAAGACTCGTAATAACCCATTAATCAAAAGCCCTAACAATTCCAGCGTTTAAAATACAAGAATTTGTCAATTCGTGTCTAATTTGGAAGAGACACGGTCGCGCTAATCATCTAGCGCGGTCGTGCCTCATGTAGCGCGGTCGTGTCGAATAGCGGCGCGGTCGTGTCCTCCTGTCCAGACCTTGTCATGCCCTCTGGGCTAGTCTCTGTTGTGTCTAAAGATCATAGACACGACCGTGCCGGGCCAAGGCACGGTCGTGCCTGTTGACTGGTCTAGTTTGTGCCCTCTGTTGATCAACCCGGTCGTGCCCTGACTAGCGCGGTCGCGCCCCTGGCTTGAGCACGATCGTGCCCTTCCGAGGCTACTCTGGAGGATGCTATTCGTCTATCCGCTACCTTAACTGACAACCATGTGAAAGCGGGAACACTTACTAAGAAGGGTACTAAGAAAGTTTCTGAAACCGTAACCCCTCCTACTCATAACAAAGAAGCCACAACTGAGCCCTCTCGCAATAATAGAAAGAGGAAGGTTAGAAATTTTGCTGTGGTTACTCCTGCTGTTCCCGTCAACCAAGCTGCACCTATGGTTCAAGCGCCGACTAAAAAGCCATATGTTGGAATCTACCCACTTTGTGCCACCTGCAACTACCATCATCCCCAAAACACCCCATGTCGCCTTTGTACTTATTGTGGGAGATATGGTCATACGGTTAGTGTTTGTAGGACCAAAGCTCTTACGGGTCAAGTCAACCCTCCAAACCGAACCGTACCTCAAGTGGCTAATCAAGGTACTCCCGCCATTGCTAATGGGCGTGCTTGCTATGAGTGTGGTGACCCGAACCATTTTCGTGATCAATGTCCAAGACTTGAAAATGCTAGACAAGGTGGAGCTCGTGGGCGTGCGTTCAACATAAACGCCAACGAAGCTCAAGCCAACAATGATGTGGTTAACGGTACGTTCCTTGTTAATAGTCAATATGCCTCCATTTTATTCGATACCGGAGCCGATAAAAGTTTTGTGTCACTTAATTTTGAACCTTTACTTGCAAAGACTCGGTCCCAATTAGAGAAAACATTTACCGTTGAAGTAGCAAATGGTGACTCCCTTACAATCGAGTCCATTATCTATGATTGCTCTTTAGAACTTAATGATCACACATTCCCAATCAACCTTGTTCCAATGCCACTAGGAAGCTTTGATATTATCATAGGTATGGATTGGCTATCAAATCATCATGCCGAAATCATTTGCTTTGAAAAGTGTATCCAAATTCCGCTACCATCGGGAGAAATCTTAAGGGTTTTTGGTGAAAAGCCTTGCAAGGGACCTAAGTTGATGTCGTGTACTACCGCTCAAAAGTACTTACGAAAGAAGTACATTGCTTTCTTAGCTCATATTGTTCAAAAGGATGTCAAGGAGAAGAGTATCCAAGACATTCCGATCATTCGGGATTTCCCCGAAGTTTTTCCTAAGGATTTATCCGGTCTTCCTCCCGTTCGTCAAGTAGAGTTCCGTATTGATCTTATACCTGGAGCTAACCCTATTGCTAGAGCTCCTTATTGTCTTGCACCTTCTGAAATGCAAGAACTTGCAAGTCAACTTCAAGAGCTCTCCGACATGGGATTCATCCGTCCGAGTCATTCACCGTGGGGTGCACCCGTCTTATTTGTTAAGAAGAAGGATAGATCATTTCGCATGTGCATTGACTACCACTAACTCAACAAACTTACCATCAAGAACCGTTATCCTTTGCCTTGAATCGATGATCTCTTTGATCAACTGCAAGGTTCTACTTGCTTCTCGAAGATTGATCTTCGATCCAGTTATCATCAGCTTCGTGTTCAAGAAGATGACATTCCTAAGACTGCTTTTCGAACAAGGTATGGTCATTACGAGTTCATGGTTATGCCTTTCGGGTTAACCAATGCACCCGCAGTTTTCATGGATCTCATGAATCGTGTGTGTAAACCGTACCTTGATAAATTCCTGATTGTCTTCATTGACGATATCTTAATCTATTCCAAGACTAAAGCCGATCATGAACAACACCTTAGATTGGTTTTGGAACTCTTGAGAAAAGAACAACTATATGCCAAATTTTCCAAATGCGAATTTTGGCTAAAAGAAGTTCAATTTCTTGGTCACATCGTCAACGACAAGGGTATTCATGTTGATCCTGCTAAGATTGAAACGGTTAAGAATTGGAATGCCCCGAAGACTCCGACCGAAGTTCGTTCATTTCTTGGTCTTGCGGGTTATTATCATCATTTCATCTCAAACTTCTCAAAGATTGATGTCCCTCTTAACGCTTTGACCCACAAGGGTAAGACTTATGAATGGGGACCGAAACAAGAAGAAGCTTTTCAAACCCTCAAGCAAAAGCTGTGCAATGCTCCCATATTGACTCTCCCCGATGGGAATGATGATTTAGTTGTCTATTGTGATGCTTATAACCAAGGTCTTGGTTGTGTTCTCATGCAACGAGGCAAAGTAATCGCTTATGCATCAAGGCAACTCAAAGTTCATGAGAAGAATTATACGACGCACGATCTCGAGTTGGGTGCGGTCGTATTCGCGTTAAAAATTTGGAGACATTACCTATATGGCACGAAATGTGTGGTGTTCACCGACCACAAAAGTCTTCAACATATTTTCAACCAAAAAGAACTTAATATGAGGCAACGACGTTGGGTCGAACTCCTTAACGACTATGACTGCGAGATTCGTTACCATCCCGGCAAAGCGAATGTTGTAGCCGATGCTTTGAGTCGAAAGGACCATGTTATGCTTCATTGTGCCTGTATTCAAACCGATATTCAAACCCGTATCTTAGAAGCTCAACACGTCTCGGTAACCGAGGGTAATATGTACGAAGAAATGTCATGTGGTGTTGAACTCCTTCTTGAATCAAAACCCAATGGCTTACTATATTACTTGAACCATATTTGGGTTGCCGATCGCGATGATCTCCGTACATTTCTCATGAACGAGGCTCACAAGACTCGTTATTCTATTCATCCTGGTGCGGATAAAATGTACCAAGATCTTCGCCAACAATATTGGTGGCCCGGTATGAAAAAGGACATTGCTCTCTATGTTGCCAAATGTTTAACCTGCTCCAAAGTCAAAGCCGAACATCAACGTCCTTCTGGTTTGCTTGAACAACCGGAAATCCCCGTGTGGAAATGGGAGAAGTTAGCTATGGATTTTATTACCAAACTCCCTCGCACCTCGAGTGGTCATGATAGTATTTGGGTGATCATTGATCGTCTCACCAAATCTGCTCATTTCTTGCCTATCCGTGAAGACTATCGGGTTGAGAAACTAGCCCGAATTTACATTGATGAAATTGTGAGCCGTCATGGTTTTCCTTTGAACATAATTTCTGATCGAGATGCCCGGTTCACTTCTCCATTTTGGCAATCTCTCCAAACTGCTCTTGGCACACGATTGGATTTGAGCACGGCTTACCATCCCCAAACTGATGGTCAAACCGAGCGAACGATCCAAACACTTGAAGACATGCTTAGTGCTTGCGTAATCGATTTTGGTGGCAATTGGGATTCACATTTATCCCTTATTGAGTTTTCTTACAACAATAGCTACCACACAAGTATCAACATGGCTCCATTCGAAGCTCTCTATGGTCGCAAGTGTCGTTCTCCTATATGTTGGAACGAGATTGGTGAAGCACAAATCACCGGTCCCGAGTTAATTCAAGAAAAATCTGACAAGATTATTGAAATCCGTGACAATATTCGAGTAGCGAGGAGTCGGCAAAAGAGTTATGCCGACAAACGTCGAAAACCCTTTGAATTCCAAGTCGGTGATCTTGTTCTTCTTAAGGTGTCTCCATGGAAGGGTGTGATCCGTTTTGGAAAGAAAGGCAAGTTAGCACCTCGTTATGTTGGTCCATTCAAGATCCTTGAAAGGATTGGGAAAGTGGCTTACAAGCTCGAGTTACCTCCATCTCTTGGCAATGTGCATCCTACATTTCATGTATCTAATCTAAAGAAGTGTCTCGCCGATGAAAATCTCCATATACCGCTGGACGACGTGCGCATTGATGAAATGATGCACTTCGTTGAGAAGCCGGTGGAAATTATGGATCGTGAAGTCAAGCAGCTCAAGCGAAGTCACATTCCTATCGTTAAAGTTCGTTGGGAATCTAAGCGTGGTCCTGAGTTCACTTGGGAACGAGAAGACCAAATGAAGCTCAAGTACCCTCATCTTTTTACCGATGCCGTCGCTTTCTCTAGCTAAATTTCGGGACGAAATTCTCTCAACATGGCGAGACTGTAACATTTCTGATTTTTAGTATTCCTATTTCAATTCAATGTAATGCAATTTCAAACTCAATACTCGTGAAATGACTCATTATTTTCTCGCCGTAAATTAAATGCAATGATTCTATACAAATTCGCAAGTTTTACTCGATTATATACATTTAAACACTATACAAGAAACTATTTTATTCAAACTCATCAAACCTGAAAAGTCAAGGACTAAAGTGAAAAAATGTCAAGAAACCCTAGTCTAGCACGGTCGTGCTTCGTCCTAGCACGGTCGCGCCAAGTGCTTTGGCACGGTCGCGCGACCTGCTTTGGAACGATCACGCCCGGTGCCTAGGCACGGTCGCGCCTGTGAAACAGCTGAAACGTAACTGCAACTTTAAATACCCGATCGTTCGAATCCGTAACATCCATCCGTTTCTTTTCCCTTAACAAACGTATTAATGCTTTCCAAATTATTCAAACGCCTCAGTTTCATATTACCAATCTCGAAATTTCTCTCTCAAAGCTTTTCAAGAAAACCAAGAAATTCTCTCCTGCAATCCGTATTCTCTCAAGCAAGCAAGATATTCGTGTCACTCGTCCCTCCCGAGAAGTTCTGGACTGACTGGATTGGCCGGAGTGCAACAAGGATCACCGGAACTCAATCTCGCCGTCGCCGGAATTTCCTCTCTACCAATATCCATCGATTCGCTACTGTTCACGGTAACTTAAACCTTTAATTCATTCATTTCAGTATCAGTATCAAAAGCCCCTATTCAATTTGGGCTTCCATTATAGAAATCTATGTGAATCAGAACTCATGTTTTATAAAAAAATGATTTAATCGAATCCCTGCTTAAACACGATGTACATGCAATTAAGTTATATGAAAAGACTCGTAATAACTCATTAATCAAAAGCCCTAACAATTCCAGCGTTTAAAATACAAGAATTTGTCAATTCGTGTCTAATTTGGAAGAGACACGGTCGCGCTAATCATCTAGCGCGGCCGTGCCTCATGTAGCGCGGTCGTGTCCTCCTGTCCAGACCTTGTCATGCCCTCTGGGCTAGTCTCTGTTGTGTCTAAAGATCATAGACACGACCGTGCCAGGCCAAGGCACGGTCGTGCCTGTTGACTGGTCTAGTTTGTGCCCTCTGTTGATCAACCCGGTCGTGCCCCGACTAGCGCGGTCGCGCCCGTGGCTTGAGCACGATCGTGCCCTTCCGAGGCACGGTCGTGTGAGACTCAGAACTTTTAACAGAATTATAATTTTATATATTTTAATCAGTAAATGTTTCAGATTTTATAAAAATATGTTTTCTGTATTTAAAAATGGATTAAAAGTTTAATCTTGGCATAAATACAATTTATTTAAAAGTTTATAAAAAATTAAATTTATATTTATTATCTTACACTTAAATGATATTTTAAATAATTAAGTTACAAAATTTATAAATAAATAAGATAATGATTATTTATTTAATTTACATTTTAATCAAAATCATTTATTTATTTATACTTAATTACAATTAATATTTACATTATTTCATAAACTATAATTATATATTTATTCAATTATTCAATTCAAACCTAATCAAATTGTTTCAAAAATATTTTACTTCAAACTCTATATATTTTATTCAATACTTTTTAAATACAAATCAATAGTTTTATACACAAATTCAACTTTCATTTTAGACTTAAACTTTATACATCTATTTGATTCAATACACATTACTCTTTAGGTTAAATTGTGCATTTCGGGGATCATATTTGCCATCTATAATCTTTGTTAGCTACACTTCCATACCAAGTGAGTATTCACAACCCCTTTTTACTCTTTTACACTTTTGGGGTGGAACATGAACTCTATCACATTACACATTACGCATTTACATTTACGCAAACAACACAAGTGCAAAAATCCTATTTACTTACATGTGTGCAAAAATTTGAGCTTTGTGCCCGAGTGCTAGTTGTGCTAACCTTTGTATGCGATTATGTGCAATCATTAACTATACAAGCCGACGGTTTTCAATGATAGATCTATTGAGTCTGACAAACCCACCCATGGTGCGCGGTGATTGAAACCGACAACACAATTTTTGCATGCTAGTTTCAAGGTTTGGTTGTACATGGTTACACAATAGCTGCTCCCCATAAATGCCTTATTTTATTACGTTTTGTAAAGGATTTGTTTTCAACTATATGCTATCTACATACAACTGTGTTATACTCACCAAATTTTTAGTTGACTTTATTTTATTCATGTTTCAGGCCCCAATATGTGAGATTGATTCAAGACGTGTTCAACATAGGATTTGGACGTAGCAATTTAAATCAAGAATTTTATGAGTTGTTTTATGTTTCTTGTTTGAATTTGGTTTTGTACTTGGATTATTTGTAATGGAAATTTAACTTTAATATATTTCAATTTAGTCAACCATGTGCTATGAACAGTCTTACATGTCCCGCCCCGATGATTCCGCCATCGGTCGGGGTGTGACAGTTTTAATTAAAGAAATGAATATTTTAAACATTTAAAACATAAATTAATGTCATGTTAAACGATTTGTCGGTCGTGGACGGTACGTAGTTAACGACGGTATAAAAGGCGAACGATCGCACGAAAGTACTAACTAGTACTTTTCAGCATCAATTCACATTGAATGTGTTGTAAGAACATGTCTGAGATGTATGGGGGTGGTTCATGTGTATTTAATGTGTCATAAAGATCAATTAAGTCTACGTGCGATCCATGAATCAATCACAGGTAAGTATAAGTCTTTGAAATAAAGCATAAACGTAATGTTTCACATGTGAACTAGTATTGTAACAACGTCTGAATAGGATTTCAAGTAAAATGAAATGTCATGCGGATTTTCATTGATAAGTCTAGAATGAGTACAAGTAGTGAAAATCAGAAGTGTCACAGTCTCCCCTAGTTAAAAGAATTTCGTCCCCGAAATTCAACTAGTAGAGGCTGTAGGGTCTAGAAAGAGATGAGGGTACTTATGTTTCATTTGGTCTTCACGTTCCCAAGTGAACTCAGGACCATGCTTGGCTTCCCAACGAACTTTCACGATAGGGATGCGGCTACGCTTGAGTTGCTTGACTTCACGGTCCATGATTTCAACGGGATTTTCGACGAAATGCATAGAGTTGTCGATACGAACATCATCCAGAGGAACTTGAAGTGTGTCATCAGCAAGGCACCTTTTAAAGTTTGATACATGAAAAACGTCATGAACGTTACAAAGTTCGGTTGGTAGCTTGAGTCTATAGGCTACTGGGCCAATCCTTTCAATAATTTCGAATGGCCCAACGAACCTAGGGGCTAGCTTTCCCTTCTTCCCAAATCGGACAACACCTTTCCAGGGGGAAACCTTGAGTAAGACTCTATCACCGACTTGAAATTCAAGGGGCTTCCTACGGTTGTCAGCATAACTCTTTTGACGATCACGAGAGGCCTTGAGTCTTCTTGAATTTGAAGTATCTTGTCGGTGGTTTCTTGAATGAGTTCGGGACCGGTGATTTGAGCGTCTCCGATCTCGGTCCAACACACCGGAGATCGACACTTCCTACCATATAGAGCCTCGAAAGGGGCGCACTTGATGCTCGTATGGTAACTATTGTTGTAAGAGAATTCGATGAGTGGCAAGTGTTGATCCCAACTTCCTCCAAAGTCAATCACACAAGAACGGAGCATGTCTTCCAAGGTCTGTATGGTCCTTTCACTTTGACCATCAGTCTGGGGATGGTAAGCCATGCTAAGGTTCAAACGAGTTCCCAAAGCTTTCTGTAAAGATTGCTAGAATCGGGAGGTAAAACGGCTATCACGGTCGGAGATAATGGATAGAGGGACACCGTGACGTGTCACGACCTCATTGATATAGATTCTAGAAAGCTTCTCCATTTTGTAGTCCCCACGGATTGGGAGAAAATGAGCGAATTTGGTTAAGCGGTCAACAATGACCCAGATGGAGTCATGACCACTAGAGGTTCGCGGAAGCTTAGTGATGAAGTCCATAGAAATTTGCTCCCATTTCCATTGTGGGATTTCGGGTTGTTGGAGAAGACCAGATGGTTTCTGGTGCTCAGCTTTAAGTTTAGAGCAAGTAAGACACTTCCCTACATAGAGGGCGATGTCTTTCTTCATTCCTGGCCACCAATAAAACTCTTTCAAGTCGTGATACATCTTATCAGCACCGGGATGAACATAATAACTGGATTTATGTGCTTCATCAAGGATAAGGGTTCGGAGCTCACTTGAGTCGGGGATCCAAATTCGACCCATGAAGTAAAGGAGATCATCAGGTTTGGGTTCCAAGTGCTTTTCGACACCACAATCCAAATCCTTCTTCAACTCATCATTTGCAACAACTTGTTTTTGAGCTAGGAGGATCTTATCTTTGAGACTGGTTTGGACCAACATTCCCATGGCTCGCACATGGGTGGGTTTGATTCGGTCCTTATGGCTAAGGGCGTCAGCCACCACATTAGCTTTCCCCGGGTGGTAACGAATTTCGCAATCGTAGTCACTAAGTAATTCAACCTAACGTCGCTGCCTCATGTTGAGTTCTTTCTGGTTCAGAATATGTTGAAGGCTCTTGTGATCAGTAAAAACCACACATTTAGTGCCGTAGAGATAATGTCTCCAGATTTTCAAAGCAAAGACCACCGCACCCAACTCAAGGTCATGAGTGGTGTAGTTCTTTTCGTGAACCTTGAGTTGTCTAGATGCATAGGCTATGACCTTGTCTCGTTGCATCAACACGCAACCAAGACCTTGGTTTGAGGCATCACAGTATACAATGAAATCATCATTGCCATCGGGAAGACTTAGAATAGGGGAGTTGCACAATTTCTGCTTAAGAGTTTGGAACGCATCTTCTTGCTTTTGTTCCCAGACGAAAGGCTTATTTTTCTGAGTTAATGTAGTGAGAGGCAGGGCAATCTTCGAAAAGTTCGGGATGAATCTTCGATAATAACCCACCAAACCCAGAAACGAACGGATCTCAGAGGGTGTGGATGGTGTACTCCAGTTCTTGATAGCGGTGACTTTGGCTGGATCGACGTGTATACCCTGGTTGTTGATCACGTGACCCAAGAAATGAATTTCTCTAAGCCAGAATTCACACTTAGAGAATTTAGCATAAAGTTGTTCCTTCTTCAAGAGTTCCAAAATCAGCTTAAGGTGGGTTGTATGATCCTCTTTGGTTCGGGAGTAGATCAAGATGTCATCGATGAAGACAATGACAAATTGATCTAGGTAGGGTTTGCAGACACGGTTCATGAGGTCCATGAACACCGCGGGCGCATTGGTTAACCCAAAAGGCATAACCATGAACTCGTAGTGTCCATAACGAGTTCTAAAAGCAGTTTTGGGAATGTCCTCTTCATGGACTCGGAGTTGATGATACCCAGATAGGAGGTCAATCTTCGAGAAACAAGTTGCTACTTGCAGTTGATCGAAAAGGTCATCGATCCTAGGTAGCGGGTAACGATTCTTGATGGTAAGCTTGTTTAGTTCACGGTAGTCGATGCACATGCGGAAGGACCCATCCTTCTTCTTGACAAAGAGAACCGGAGCTCCCCAAGGTGAGAAGCTCGGTCTAATGAATCCCTTGTCCAGCAGCTCTTGCAGTTGGCTAGATAGTTCTTGCGTCTCAGAAGGGGCTAGGTGGTACGGAGATTTGGCAATGGGGTTAGCTCCCGGTAAAAGATCAATCCGAAATTCAACTTGTCGAGTTGGAGGGAGTCCATGCAAGTCATCAGGGAATACTTCCGGAAAATCTCGGATGATCGGTATATCTTGTAATTTCTTTTCTTTAGATTTCTCGACCACATGTGCCAAGAAAGCATAGTATCGCTTCCTTAAATATCTACGTGCCTTCATGCAGGAGATGAATTTCAAACCTTTGCAAGGTTTCTCTCCAAAGATTTTCAAGGTCTCACCGGATGGTAGAGGGATACGAATGAGTTTCTCCGAATAGTTGATTTCCGCATGATTGTGGGATTGCCAATCCATTCCCACAATGATATCAAAACTCCCAAGAGTGATGGGAATCAGGTCGATAGAGAATGTGTGATCGTTGAGAGTTAGAGCACAACCTCGGACAATGGAATGCACAACAGTTAGTTTGCCATCAGCTATTTCTATAGTATAAGAAGGTTCAAGAGCGGTACGACAAGTTTTAAGTAAAGGTTCAAATTCTAAGGAGACAAAGCTTTTATCCGCTCCGGTATCAAATAAGATAGAGGCATAACGATTATTGATGAGAAACGTACCAGTAACCACGACATTGTCATTTCTGGCCTCGGTTGCTCCTATGGCAAAAGTGCGAGCACGTGCACCTCGGTTATTGTTGTTGAGCTTCGGGCATTGGTTTTTGTAGTGGTCAGGAGCACCACATTCATAACAGGCCCTACCATTGATGATGGCAGGAGTGGCAGTTTGGGTAGTAGCAGCCTTTTCAGCTACGCGACAAGCGTTAGCAAAATGACCAAGCCTTCCACATTTAGTGCACAAACGACATTGAACAGTAGTAGGGTGATGGAATTGACACCTTGCACACAGTGGGTGAGGTCCACTATATGGCTTCCTGCCAGGTGCAGGTCTAGGTGCTACTTGGGCAACAGGAACAGCTGGGGTAACCATGGCAAAGCTTTTAGAGGTCTTTTGCTTCTTGTGGCGATACTCAGGCTTTTTCGTCACTTCCTCCTTAACTCTCTTGTCACCTTTCCTGAATAGAACTCCAGACTTAACTAGATCGTCCGTTAAGGACGCAGATAAACGAATAGCAGCTTCAAGTGTTGATGGGCTACTACCCATGACAGTACCCCAAATTTGAGGCGGAAGGCCTCCAATATAACGATCAATCATTCGGGTCAAGGGTGTAACCAGATGAGGGACTAGGATGCAGAGTTCATGAAAGCGTGTGGTGTACGCCTCACTCTCCCCACTATCCTGGGTAAGGTCCCACAGCTCAATCTCTAACTTCTTCATCTCATTGCTAGGACAGAACTCCTCGATCATAATTTCCTTGAGCTTATCCCAAGTCATAGCAAGAGCTCCTTCCCTACCCCGAATTTTCTTTTCAGCATTCCACCAAGTCAGTGCCCTCCTTTGGAAGGCACTTGAAGCATATTTTACCTTAAGTTCATTGGGGCAGTCACTCATCTCAAATGTGTTCTCCATGCCTTCAAACCATTGCAATAGCCTTGTCGCACCTTCACATCCAAGGTACTTGTGTGGGTTACAAGAGTTGAAGTGCTTGAAAGTACAAACACTCCCACTAGATCCTCCGGTGGAGTTGTTGATTTGAGTGACAATAGTGGGTAAGACCGCAGCAAGTTGTTGAGTGAGCAGGGTGGCTATGGCGTTGGTTTCGGCGGAGGCTTCACTGGTGTTAGCCACGGTGTTATCAGGATCACGACGAGGAGGCATTCTACGAAAAAGAAATCATAAGTCGGTAGTTAGGATAGACATTCAAGAATTAAAAGTGACAATATTTATAAATAAAATCATTCATTCATTAATATTAATGTCTTACAAGATAAATAAAACATATATTTAAAACATATATGTTGAATTACAAATGAAATATAAAGACAAAACTGACTAGTCAAAATTCAAGATTCGGATGAATGATACTAGTGAGACGTGTTTTAGCCTATAAGTGAGCACTCACTCCAAGGGTCCCCAGGTAAGTGTGACTCGTAACGAACGTGCCTCACTTTCCTTTGACAAGACCCCCGGTGTACAGGTGCTCACCCTTCCAGATTACACGTGTCTCTAGTATCACTATCCAAGCCTTTGATTTTGATGAGAACATTATGGATTGGGCCTTGCCCAAGAGTTGGATTCAGCTTCACAAGTCAGCTTTCTTTTCTTGAACGGGAGTTGGGCCTCAGAAGTGGTTCCAACATGGCTCTCTTGGTCTTCGGATTCCGAATCACTTGATATGTTGATTACTTCAGGCTTCGGTGCAGGCCGGCTTGTCGCATCGGAGATTAACTCGGGCTTGACATTATGTTTCGAGGGTAGCAGGCTTCCAGAGAAAGATGATCGTGGTGAGATTAGCCTACTCCAACTAATTGGGCTATGGGACCCATCATCGGAAATAAGGCTTGAATTGCTAGAGATGTCAGCAGAGTACGACGACATACTAAAGATAAGAGAGTTAGTGGATTAGAATCACATAAGCATATAAGTTTCAAAGGGGAGCTTAGGTTATAGTCTAGGTCAAATGGTTGCCTAATTCTCTATAACCACGGCTCTGATACCAATTTGTCACACCCCAACCGTGCATCTTAACCACGGGTGCGACTTAATTGACAAAAGAACACAATGGAATAAAGACATTTACTATTAAAGTTTCATAATATTAAAAAAATCCCAATTACATAAGTTTCGAATTAAACCAAACAGATAACATGTTCAAAAGATAAGCAACTAAAAATAAAATTCTTCAATTGATATCTAGGCAAATCCTATGTGATATTGACTTGACCTATCACGAGCTTAATCACCTGAAACATGTACGAAAAAAAAATGTCAACTAAAAATAGTTGGTGAGAAATCACAGTTTTAATAAAAGTATAAGTTTGGCAAATGTGACAATTCATATTCCAAGATCATCATATAGCACGTAATAAAACAAACACATGATTAGCAAATCCAACCTAAAATGATGAGTAACGAATAAGTGGTACAACTCGCAAGTTGTACTAATAACGAATAAGATGTCCAACCAAAAGTTGTCCATAAAGTATATGCGGTTTCCATCCTATGGCCCATATCTGTACTACCGTTGGCTTGAAAGTTTCAAGTTAAGGATTTGCAAGTTTAACGTTTATCATGTTGTGTTCATTTACTCACATACATATATGATTCGCTTATTTTAGAATTGTTTGAAAACGTGTTTTAATGCGTGCCAACGCGTACATGTTTCCCCCAAAATGATTTGAATAAAGTGGGGCTATTAAGTCTCACCTTGAAAGCTAGACGAGATAAGAAACTTGAACGAATAGACGAGATGAATCATGGACCAGACCCTAAACAAATAAATAAACCAGTTTTAGTGTAGGTTCGATGGTTACGAGTGTTAGATAGGCGGTTCGGGTCATAAGATTAAGAATTAGTTGCAAAAATAGAGTTTTAGTTGATTTTCAGATTTGAACAGCAAAGTAGCTGAACAGAAACGGGATTGTTAAAAATATCAAACGACGACTAAAAATTATGAAATTTTATAGGAAATTAGTTTAGGTAGTTCCAAAGAAGTTTCGTTTAGAAAGTTTTTCCATTTGAGACTCGGATCATAGCCAAAATTGTCCAACAAGACAGAAGGTACTGAAAAAGGTTTCTGACCCGTTTTGGCTACTACGGAGTCATACTTTTGAATTAGAAAACGATCCAATTATGGTTGGAAAGGAAATTCGACGAACTACGTCGTGGAAATTGAGTTTGCTCAGTTTAGATTAATTATGGTCAAGTTACACTCAGTTAAATTCAGCACAGTTTCTGTCCAAAATCAATGGTTGCACTTAAGTGGTCCGTTTAGGGTTTTAAGATTACCGAACGCGGAAATAAAAATTAGACGAATGTTATTATGTTATTATAATACATAATAAAATCAGATTAGGTTAGCCAAAATGTCCCGTGTCACCGGTCTAGCCATGATATTCACAGAAGCGCTTTGGAGAATCACAGAATGCAATCGGCATAGCCGACACGAGCAAGCGGATTCTATATTTAATTAGCGTGTGTGTTCATATAAGTGATAATATAGAATAAATAACATGTTTTAAGTTAGCAAGAACATACTAAAGCATCGGCAGAGCCACTTTTGCAATAGTTGTCTTGAGGATTCGCAGAATGCGACGGCATAGCCGCCATTGCAAACGGGATCCTTTGTTTGTTAGTTGGTGATGTTAGCTTGATTTATTAGTTTGATTAAGATTATTAGAGGGTTTTTAGGGCTGAGGTTTCACATGATCAAGTGATCATGGATAGAAAATAGAAAAAGATTGAGGGGATGAAGAAAGAATAAAATAAAAAGACGGTATTCAACTTCGGAGGGTTACTTACTTGTTTGATCTTCAAACCCTTGGAATCCTCTAAGGGATTTTCGAAATCTTCAAGGTTGGGAAGGGATTTCACAACTTAGGAGGGGTTGGGAGTGTTTGAGGGAGAATTAGCAAAGAAAACAAGATCCTAAGCCTCCTATTTATACTAATGGTTGAAGGGGTGTAAATATTGAATGTCTTGGAAAGCAATTTAGGGTTTTAGGGCCCTCAAATCTGCGAAATTTTCCTCAATGGGGCTGGGTTTTTAGTGATTTCTTGCTTGGGCTAGGTCCAAGAGTAGGTGGGTTGGGCCCTAGCTTGATCCGGTTGAGTGCGCGCATTCGAAAATTGCGATTTTAAGCATTTCTAAGCGAAATTGGCAAATGTTTTCAACATTAAAGTTGATTGTCATAACAAAAAGAGTATGTTTAGCTAAAAACATTTAAGTTAAAGTTACGTTATTCGCGTATAGTAGTTGGCGATCGGTGGGCGAGAAAACGGACTTTTTGATCGTTTTTCGAATTTCAGGATTTATTTAAGGAAAGTTTTGCAAACAAACTTTGTTTTAATTAAAGAAATGAATATTTTAAACATTTAAAACATAAATTAATGTCATGTTAAACGATTTGTTGGTCGTGGACGGTACGTAGTTAACGACGGTTTAAAAGGCGAACGATCGCACGAAAGTACTAACTAGTACTTTTAAGCATCAATTCACATTGAATGTGTTGTAAGAACATGTTTGAGATGTATGGGGTGGTTCATGTGTATTTAATGTGTCATAAAGATCAATTAAGTCTACGTGCGATCCATGAATCAATCACAGGTAAGTATAAGTCTTTGAAATAAAGCATAAACGTAATGTTTCACATGTGAACTAGTATTGTAACAACGTCTGAATAGGATTTCAAGTAAAATGACATGTCATGCGGATTTTCATTGATAAGTCTAGAATGAGTACAAGTAGTGAAAATCAGAAGTGTCACACATCATGAGCAAGAAGATCATATCAGTATCCAATTAATTCATCACACATTTTAGCAATAACAAAGGGTAACCTATAGTATGAAACCATCCAACTCAGTTTTGTGCACTTCGCATCTTTTTAATTTTGAAACTAATTCAATTTGAATAATATTTGAAATGAGACACGATAAATTCCAAAGTAAATGAGATTAGGTTATAAAATGCTCATTTATTTATACCGAATTTGAAATATAAAGCATGAATTCTTAAATTTGTCAATATTATATGATTTGAAACTATAAGCGTTTATTCTCCAAATTCATGTGATTTAGTACCATTTAGATGAAAAACATCGTGTACCCCACATATATGCCAAACAGAAATATAAATGCACTATCTTCAAGACATATACAGTTAATGTTAAGATTAGATCAATTTCCAAGATGAAATTATCTCTTTTAGCACACGAATAGAATCAGATCCCAAAGGATATAAGATTCTAATGAATAGGCTGAATAGTGAGAATCAACAGATTCAGGTATGAGGATCCAAGTATTATCTGGATAAAATTCAATAGAGTCAGACTAGATGATGTATCTAACTGATCCAAGGGCGAATATATGTTTCAACAGATTTTGAAAGCATATCTTAGTTCAACAACACCTTACATGTTTTTCGGGGCATGTGCAGTGAAGTGAACTGAAATCAATTTGTGCTAAAGATATAATTCGATATTGGTCTCATGAAATTCTTTATTACCATATATTCTTTATCTGATAATGATCTTTTACACACACACCCAGGCATATAATGGATATAAATCATAGATTTAATCATATTATATTTAATTTTCACACTACTATTAGTTTCAAAACGCTTTTAGTCTATTGACAATTTAAGTTTCAAAACTCATACACAAATTTGAAAACAAATTATCAAGATTAGAGCATTCACAACACTATCATTTCTTATTTATGCAAACTTTGAAATTTAGATCAAATCAACTTATTTTAATCAATCATATATCAAAGGTCTACTATGGTCGTGTGAAATGAACTAATCACTGATGTACTATCATTTCTTCTCAAACTTCAAATAATGTCAAATTTTATATTTTTCAATTTGTTTTGACTTTTTATAAATTAAAACTTTTTGACTGAAAATGTAAATGCAGAAATGTAATAAAGCAATAAAAGAACTTAAAAAACAAAATTTTTCATGAAATTCTGATTTTGAAAAGTTTTTATTCGGGATTGATCATACCAATCATTTTAATTAGGAATTCAAACCTGGTACGATCAAATGCCTTGGTAAACAAATCAGCAAAATTATCGTCAGTGTGTACCTTGAACAGCTCAATCAACCTTTTCTCTGCACAATCATGAATAAAATGATATCGAATTTCTATGTGCTTAGTTTTACTATGTTTAACAGGATTATTAGTTATGTACATAGTAGCATTATTATCAATAAGCATAGGGGTTCCTGTGAAATTCAAACCGTAATCTCTCAATTGCTGTTGTATCCACATGATCTGTGAACAACAACTTGCAGCAGCGATATATTCTGCTTCGCATGTGGAAATCGAGACTGTGGTTTGCTTTTTGCATTGCCAGGACACAAGTCGATTACCTAAGAACTGGCAACCACCTGTTGTAGATTTCCTGTCCAAACAACAACCACCAAAATCAGAATCAGTATAAGCATTGAAATCAAAGTTAGAACCATGAGGATACCATAGCCCCAAACGTTGTTTTCCTTTCAAATATCAAAAGATTCTTTTCACAGCAATTAAGTTAGATTCTTTTGGCTTTGCCTGGAATCTGGAACAGATGCACATGGCGAACATTATATCTGGCCTTGAAGCGGTTAAGTACATAAGGGATCCAATCATAGCTCTGTAAAGTCGAAAATCCACATATTTTCCATCCGGGTCAGAATTCAACTTATGATTGACCGGAATTGGAGTATCATATGGGGTACAGTCCTCCATCTTGAACCGGCTCAAGATGTCTTTGACATACTTGGACTGATGAATAAAGAAACCATCTTCCTTTTGATTTACTTGCAAACCAAAGAAAAATGATAACTCTCCCATAGCAGACATTTCAAACTTTGACTTCATTACACCCTCAAAATCTTTACATAACCCTTTGTTTGTTGAGCCAAAAATAATATCGTCCACATAAATCTGCACTAGTAGGTAATCTCCCCCTGATTTCTTTATGAATAAGGTCGAGTCTATCTTTCCAAGAACAAAGTCATTTGCTAAAAGATGTGTTGATAGTGTTTCATACCACGCACGAGGAGCCTGATGAAGACCATAGAGAGCCTTATCAAGCTTGAAAACCATATTCGGATTCAGTGGATCTTCAAACCCCGACGGCTAACAAACATAGACTTCCTCCTTGACCTTTCCATATAAAAACGCACTTTTGACGTCTAATTGAAACACCTTAAAACCTTTAAAAGAAGCAAAAGCTAGAAACAGCCTTATAGCTTCGAGCCTCGCAACCGGCACATAAACCTCGGTGTAATCAATTCCTTCTTGTTGATTGAGGCCCTGGACAACTAATCTTGCCTTGTTGCGTACCACGACACCTCGATCGTCTTTCTTACATTTAAACACCCATTTTGTTCCTATCAGATACGCACCTTTCGGAAGATCAACAAGATTCCAAACCTTAAGTTTGTCAAATTGAGCAAGTTCTTCCTGCATAGCTTCTATCCAATTGTTGTCATTTAAAGCCATCTCAACATTCTTGGGTTCAACCTGCGAAATAAAGCATGAATGTGAGCAATCATCAAGAACACCAGAATCTTTAATGCAGGTGTACAAACAAGTATTGTCAACAAGAGAACGTGTTTTCACTCCATCCTGTAAATTTCCAATTATATTCGACACGGGATGATCTTTGAGTTCCTTGATGGATGCAACCTCAGGAACCGGCAACACGTGTGATAAGAATAATCCTGATTAATAGGAATTTTCGAGTCTAAATTCGTAGGAATCTCCCCCTGAGCCTGTGTCGAAGGTAATGGATCATCACCCAACAACGGATCAGCAGAAGAATCTTGAAAAATAGCATTATCCTCCTCACTCTCTTAATCTTATGGTCCTGAACAAGAAGCAACATTAGGATCGTGAACAGAAGTAGATGGAATCGATGAATTTGGAACTGCAGTTGGTAGAAATCCTTTGTGCTATGCATCCTGACATGACTCATAGAGAACAGCAGCATCTTCATCAGAAATATCAGAAGGTAAATGAAAAGACTTGAATAAGTTTTCATAATCAAATGCCCAATCCGGACCAATCGCCATTTGTGGTAAAGACCGATTTGAACAATCAATATGGAACCATTCTTCAACTTGGCGCGTCTCTTTGTTATAAACCCTCTTGGTTGTCGAATTCGCCACATACCCCAGAAAAATCCCTTCAATAGCCTTCGCACTGAATTTAGTTGGGATATCTCGAACTTTCAATAGGGTGCAAGGATTACCAAAAGGTAGTAAATAATCCAGATTCGGCTTTCGATAATTCAGCAATTCATAGCAAGTCTTGTTATGTCGCTTGACGGTCAAGACCCTGTTCAAAACTTGACACGCCGTATTCACAGCTTCAGCCCAAAAGGTGACTGGAAGCTTAGAATCTGCAAGCATCGTGCAAGCCGTTTCGACCAAAGTCCATTTCTTTCGTTCAGCGACATCGTTTTGTTGAGGAACATATGGCGCACTGAATTCATGATGAATTCCTTTTTGTAGACAGAATAAGCCCATTTTGCTATTCTTAAATTCGCTGCCATTGTCACTCCTGATTCTTCTGACTTTCAGATTGAATAAATTCTCCAAACCTAGGATTAAGTATTATACCAACTCAGTGGTTTCAGCTTTAGAGGAAAGAAACTTAACCGATGAAAATCTGGAGTAATCATCAGTTACTACCAAGCAGTACGATTTTCCACCAATGCTCCTGATACTGATAGGACCGAACAAATCCATATGCAGCAACTCCAAAGGAGTTACGATAGAATTCGTCGATTTAGATTTGTGAGATTTCTTTCTTTGCTTTCCCTTCTTGCACGGAATACAATCATCAGGAACTGAGAATTTCATTTTCGGAATACCAAGAACCAGATCATTCCTAACAATGTAATTCATCTTCCTATAGTTAATGTGAGCGAGCTTCCTGTGCCACAATATTGAATCAGATTCTGATGCCTTGGAGAGTAAACAAGTTGGAATTGAATCCGTTGTAGTGGCGACACTCATGTCAAGGACATACGTGTCATTTCTCCTTGGAGTCTTCATAAGAATCCATTCATCAGGAATCATAAAGCCCGGTTTCAAAATATAACATTCAACATCGTTGAAATGAAACGAAAACTTCTTATCACAAACTTGTGATACACTTAAAAGATTGTGCTCGAGCTACTCAACATAATTCACCTTCTCAAATTTGACTTTGTCATTCCTTAACGTTCCCTGTCCAGTTATGTACCCGCCTTTATTACCCGCAAAAGCGACATAACCTCCATCAATTTGTTTAACATCCTCAAGCAATCTAACATTCCCTGTTATATGTCGACAACAACCACTATCCACATACCATGTATTGTTGATAGTCCTCCTTGGTTGTCCCTACATAAACAACGAGAATCAGTTAGAAATAGGAACCCAAGCCATTGTGGTCTTGGGTCATCCTGTTTGATCAAAATAAACAATTTCTTGTAATTTACAATCAACCTTATCATTCACTTTTGGAAGATCCATTTTTATTATTTTGAAAAACATTATTTGATATATTATTGTCAGATTCGGATGTTTTCAAAATTTTCTTCAATTTTCTGTTTCGTCTTCTCCTTTGAGGTCTAGACAATTTAATTTCCTGATGAGAATCTTTTGAAATTCCAGCATTAGGGATCTCAAGCTTCTCTTTGCATACAAAAGATTTAGCATTCAATTTATCCTGTTGTTTAAATCCAGAGGATTTAATAAAAGATCGACCAGACAAATTTTTCTCCAAACTAGAAGACAACTTTCCCTCATCTTTTCTTTTCAGAATCTTCACCACTTTTGGTTGTGAAGGAACAGTCTTCATTTTACCCTGGTTCTTGTAAGGACAATTGAGCAAAATGTGACCATCCTCGTTACAATGAAAACACACTCTTCTTTCTTGATAACTTCTGAAATAAGGAGTTTTCTTTGAATGTGAGGATCCATTAGAGGTATAAGCATCAGAGGAATGTCCCGAACAGTTTATCGGTTTCTTTGGAACATAAGCCTGTGTTGGCACCTTTGAAGAATACACTTTTTGATAACCAGCTGCTATGAAACCACTCGACTGTAAAATTGAAGAAAGCTTAGATGTACCAACTTTCACTTCTTCAGGTTCAGTCAGAATACATCTATCTCAGGTAACAGATTTAACAACTGTTGGGTTATCAATTTTGACCTCTTTTGGAATGCCCTCGACCTTCTTCTCATCAAACACCTCATCTTCAGAATCAAACTCATACACCATATCCTCCCCAGTTACCGGATTCACTTTTAACACAGTATTTGGATCTATCTCCTCTTCATGTATGATTTCCGGTTCCACCACATAATTTGCATTAAACGGTGGAGAAATAAATCCAATTCCAGCAACACGCTTAGTAGGATCAGCATTTGAGTTAAAATAATCCAAAACAACCGAAGAATTCTCAAATTTTTCCATCTTTCTATGAAGTTTCATCACTTCAAACTCTTTGTCAGATATTTCTTTATTCTTTTGAGCAACCACTTCATTATGTTTTTCTATCTCAGCATAAGCCATATCTAGATGATAACTTTGCTCTTTATTTTTCAGCCCTAGAGAATTTAAGTCTCTTTTCAAAGACTCAATTCTATCGATGCACAATTTATCATTATCTTTCAGTTTCTGATTAACAATATGCATCGATTTCATGTCACAAATCAAGTTTGTGTTATCATCCATGACCTTTTGCAATTTATCTTTAACAGAAATGTAGTCAGAATAGTAAATATGACAAACAGAATCTTTTACCTTAGACGGATCAGACATGTCTGCCATGAATACTTTGGCAATGGGAATATCTTCTGAATCAGCACCATCATAAGCATTTTGAGTAAGAACAATATCCTCCTCAGCAACACCAGATGCAGCATTAGAATTAATATTCTACACTTGTTCTATTTCTTCATCAACACTTGGAGCACTGTCACCATCACAAGAATCATCACTAGAACTTTCATCATCAGTCGACTCCTCTGGTTTTTCAGAATGAATTTCTGCTACAAAAGTCTGACTCACAGCACCCACCAAGTGTTCCAGATGAATGCCCCAGTCATAATTTTAGTCGTTCTGAGCAACCAATGCCGATGAAGCAGATGCATGATTTGTATTACCAGATGGACCATGTGACTGATTCCTATTATGCTGAAAATTAGGCTGCTTCTTTTAAGAATCAAACTCGACCTTTGGCTTCACACATTCCTTAGCAAAGTGACCATATTCTTGACAGTTGTAGCACCGAACTTCGCTTTTATCAAAACCCATGCGAGATCGACTATTTGAGCCAATATATTTTCTGCATGTTTTCTTCAAGAAATCTTTAGCTTGACGAATCAACATGGCCATATTCCATTGGATATTCATTTCTTCCAGATCAACAGGGTCAATCTATCTGAAATCTTCTTCTATAACCTCAGGATCATGTATTTTACCTCCAATAAAATTTTCATATGATGCTATGAATGAAGAAAACATAGCAAGATAATCATCAGTAACCTTCTGATTCAAATGAGATCCAGATGAAGTAGAAGCTGTAGTCGTAGAAAATCCAGAATGGCTTGAATGACCAGAATGAATTGGAACTCCAGAACACTGATCATTTGAAGAATCTTGAGCATCACCAGAAAAGAATGTCACTCCATTACCATATTTACCAGTAGATTTGGCAAAATACATTGGGGATCCTCGCTCCAAGTTAGTCTCTTTCTTCTTCATATTCATGTCATGCGACTGAATCTTCCCTAGAACTTCTTCAAGAGACATGGTTTTATACTTAATGTTCTCTTTGATTAAAACCATGTACACATCAAATTTTGATGGTAAAGCCTCCAAGAATTTATCATTGATTTCCTCAGTCTCATACACCACAGAAGCACTTGCCAGTTCCAGTTCACTAAGAAGATGATAGAATCTTGTAGCAAGATCATCCAAGGATTCGTTTTGAAAATGCTTAAAGACCAAGAACTGCTTCTTTAATAACTCCTTTCTACTCTTCTTCACATCCAAACTTCCTTCACACCTTTTCTGTAATGCTTCCCACAGTTGTTGAGAAGACTTGAACTGTTTAAAACTGTGATATATTTCCTTTGGAAGAGACATCGAAATACTAGCCATCGCTTTCTTTTCCCTGTCAAATAGTAGCTTCTCTTCAGTAGTTAACGCTGACACCGGCTTTGGAACATTATCCTTTCCCATCCAAGAATAAGTCGGATGTGTATAACCTTCCAAAATCGAAATCCACAAACTGGTGTCGGTAAAAGATACAAACTGGTCAAACCGATCTTTCCAATTTGAATAATCAGCTAGATTCAACAACTTCGAAGGTTTTTGAGATGTACCGATCTCATTGTCATAATTGAACATATTCGTGACTTGAACCATATTTTCCATTTTTCCTGAAAAATTTTCCAAGTGTTGAACTTCTTTACCCTTAGGCGAAGATAATAAGTTTTCCTCTGAGACACCCAAGCGAACTTAATGATAATCCAACTTAATATGTTCGCTTAAACCAGAAACTTGAAAAACTGCTTAAGTTCGCTTAAAATAAGTTCGCTTAATCATGTGAGAAGCGAACTTGACAAGTTCGCCTGCTAAGTTCGCCTGCACAAGAAATCAGCAAGTTCGCTTGCTGTAACAGAATCAAGATCAAGAACACTTCACACAACTTTCGCGAACCAGAGATAGACTGAAATCATCATTAATCACTGATTTGAAGGAATTAATCAAAATTGGACTGTAGGATTGTGTAATTTGTTAATTAGAAGCTTTCTATCGGATCAATTTCGTCAAAATCCTCTTCAAAAACACCAAATCAGATCTGAATCAGTCTTGAAAACTCCATGGAAATGAAAAACTAAAAAATGACGAATTTCATGTTAATTTGCATATAAAACCGTCTAGAATCAACAAGAATCACGAGCAATAGCTCTGATACCACTTGTAGGTCCTCATGGCACTTCTACGGATCGATCTCGTGATAAGACGTGACGTTAACTCGGAGTGCGGAATCCAACGAATCAACGTTGATATGCATAAAAGACAATGTAAACAATCACGTAAATAACATTCTCAATTGTATTCCAAATCACAATGGTGTTTACAGACTCAATCAGACTTGACGATAATTCTCTGTTCTATTCGTTATGACAGACTCTGTAAACACACATATATATAACCATCTGACCTGCTATAAGCGAACTTATTAAGTTCGCCTCTAACAGACTAAGCGAACTTAACAAGTTCGCCTCAGATAGACTTAAGCGAACTTATTAAGTTCGCCTCTGATAGACCAGGCGAACTTAACAAGTTCGCCTCTAGGTAAACTTGAATAAACATTTTGTGACTTTTTACATAACAAAAACATAAAGACAAAAGATCTAACTATTACAAGCTTTTGTCATTACAATCTAAGTCCTAACACTTTGCTGTAACTCTGGCTAAATCAGTGTGTCGAGAAGTTTTAGAGAGGATCGAGTAGTGTGTGTCATTTTTTTGCTTGAGAGAATTAGGATCGAAATGGAGGAATCGGTGGTCTCGTGAAATGACTTGATGTTTTTGAGATGAATCGAATTCGCCAGAGTTATTTGTTGTAATTGTGGTGATTATTCGATTAATTGTTTTCGTTAATGGTAATGATGCGTATATCGGTAACGAATTCAAACGATTCTGCGTTTAAAAACTGCATTTACGTTTCAACTGAAGCGAGGCGCGACCGTGCCTATACGAGGCGCGACCGTGCCAGAACGAGGCGCGACCGTGCCTATTAGGGTTTCTCGTTAATTTATAAAACTAGTCCTTGCCAATTTCAGTTTTGATAGATTTATATAAGTATAAACTTATTTAGAATTTTAATAGGATATACCCGTGTAAAATTTACGGATTTGCATTGGAACATAGTATTTAATTGTTGGTACGAATAGAACAAGTCGGTGTACTAGAATTGGGTTTGAAATGTATCACATTGAACTGAAATACAGATAATGAAAATCAGAAATGTTACAGTATCCCCATGTTGAGGGAATTTCGTCCCGAAATTTAGCTAGTGGAGGCGACGGCATCAGTGAAGAGATGGGGGTACTTGAGCTTCATTTGGTCCTTGTAGGTCCTCATGGCACTTCTACAGATCGTTCTCGTGATAAGACATGTCGTCAACTCGGAGTGCGGAATCCACCGGATCAACGATTGCATTCATAAAAGACAATCAAGTAAATAAACTTCATGCTTGTATTTCAAATCACAATAGAGTTTTACAGACTCAATCTAATCATTCACTGTTCGAATTCTATTCTATATACGAAACTGACTCTGTAAACATCTATATATAGAATACAAACCTGCATTAGGCGAACTTAACAAGTTCGCCTCTATTACACTAGGCGAACTTAACAAGTTCGCCTCTAGCAACTTGTATAAAAACACTTAGAACATTAATACATAAAAAAACATAAAGACATAAGATCTAAACTATTACAAAGCTTTTGTCATTACAAACTATGTCAAAACAGACTCCCCCTTGACAATAGCTTGATCTTCAGTCTTCATGATGAGCTCTTCCAATTATCCGGCAATCTGCTTCCTGCATATACTCCATATCTTCTACATATCTCCAACACTCGCTTGTACTGCAATCCTTGTTCTTTCCATTCATCAGTGAACATGAATTCATTCTTTCTCAGTGTTCTCTGATCTTTCTTTGAAAAATTGATAAAGTTCATTGCATCGTAGAAACATAAAATGACTTTGTTCTCTTTGTCTTCAATCCTTGCTTCACCAGTATTAACATCAAAATACCACCATTTCATATTCCCAAGGAAGTCTTGAGGAATCTTCTTCAATGGTATTCTGTGTACAACACGTACTGGTCTGAATTTATACTTCCAGGTTACTTTCCCAGTGTTATGATCTGTGTTCTTCACTCTCTTTCCTTTTTGAGGCTTTAACCTTTCATACTTCCCTGAACCACCTTCTCTCTTACTCAGATTTGCAATCACATCAGCTAATCCATTCTTGGCTCTATTAAAAAGTGGCTTTGAAGATAGACCATTCATTTCACACCTTGGCAAGGTATTGAAATACTTGATCATCGGCTTTAAGTACTGAACACCATCATATCTTTTAATAGCAAACAGTTATATGTCATTGTCATAAAATCATCTTATAATTCTTCCTACACACCTCTCTTTATTCACATAATTTTCATTCTGAGCAGGTTGTGCTGGAGACATGGGTAGCACCTTCATCCAACTATTCACTACTTCTCTCCACTGTTCTCTGGTCATCCCTGTATTTCTGTACATCACAGGTTCTTCACTAACTTTCGGAGACTCAGTGTGAGTAGTATTAGCTTCAGCATATGTATTAGATTGAAGATTTTCTTCATCAGTATCAATCTTAGAATCAGCAGTATCTTCAGGCAGTGTGATGTCTTCAACTGAGTCCATAGAATCTATTGCTCCTTCATAATTAAATTCAAGAATAACATCATCTTGGATGAAGTTATAAGGGACATTAAGACCATCACAACCTTCATAAATCACTTTGTCTTGACTTTTCTCAATCTCTGTCTCCACTATCTCCCCTTCTTCTATCTCAGTATCTGACACATCATCATCATCTTCTATGTCATTGAATAATTCATCTATGTCATCAAGACATGCTATCTTTTCAGCTTCTCCCTCCTCAGACTCAGCAAAGAACTCCAATAACAACACTTCTTCATCATTAACTCCAGAGGTATCTTTGTTACCATCAATTGATTGTGATGTCGACTCCCCCTGAACTTTTGAAATAGGATCAATGTCAGCGTATTGATTATCACCCTCAATATTACCCGAAGGATCATTGTCTTCATCATCATGTCTTTGAATAGACTCAGTATGACATGCATCATGTATCCTTAACTCCCCCTGAGCGTCAAGACGCGCAACAAGCTTGGATACTAATGCCTGCATAGCAGCAATCTGGGTAGCTTGATTCTGGATCACCAGCTGTCGTTGAGTATCAGTAGATACAAGAGTATCCACCTGGGTTTGTAAAGCAAGCACTTGTGATTCAAGGAAAGTAATCCTTTCAGAATCAGAAGGCTTAGACGGACCAGCTGACGATTGAGGAACAGAGGTACTGGTAGTAGGAATCACCGGAGGAACATGAGTGTGAACAGGAGATTGTTCCTTAGAACTTGGAGGTGTGACAATCAATGAAGGGATAAAAGTAGCATCTTCCACACCTTGTGAAGATTGAGCCGCAGCAATTGAAGCAGCCATAAGCTTTGGAGCTTTAGGATCCGGATTAAAATTACTATCTGAACTCTCATCCATTAACGTTCTTTTACCAAGTACTGATCCGGAAGGAGGATCCCGAACAGACTTTCGTCGTTGTCTTCTGGCTGTAGATTTAAGGCGTTTGCCAGCATGAGCCAAAGGTATACGAGCCAACCGTTCATAATGACCTGAAGAGAAATCTCTAGACTCATCAGAATCGGTATCTTCAGAAATAGTAGGATTGTATCACTTGAGCTAGAACTCGACTCATTCTCAGTTACCACATTCCCTTCAGCTTCATGAATGGGCGAGTTCACAGCATCATCAACAAAGTCATTCATATCCATTCCTAGATCTTGTTCATGTTCATGAACGACCTCATCTAGAACAGGCTCATTTACAGGTATATCAACCTGAACTTGCAGAATTGGAACTTGTTCTGGAATAGGAATTTGTTGTTGTACAGGAACTTGTTGTTGTTGTTGAGCTTGTTGTTGTTGTGGTTGAACATTTTGACCTTGTTCTAACTCATTAGGATGAAACTAGTAATCATTTGGTGGTTCAACATAATCAGGATTGATTAAGTGACCAAACAATGGAGCATTTACTGGAATCAAAGCTTGATTCTGTTGTTTCACTTTAGTGCAATCCGTAAAGATACGCTTAGACATCGGCGTCAAAGTTAATCTTATCGGATGCTGAGGGAGATCGGGAAGAATATGATTTAGAATCATCTGAATAAACCTTGGATACATAAAAAATCCTTGACCTTCAGCCAGAGTAATTTGCATGACCATCTCCCTATAGATATATCTTGCAAAATTGAATCGTTTATTCAATGTCAAAGCTATCATTGCAGCTTGTAAAGCAGTCTTTAACCCATCAGTACCAGCTTTACATGGAGAGAGTCACTAAATAATCACATGCATGAGTATCTCCATTCTTCCACCAAACCACCTTTACGTGCCTAAGTATCATTTGGGCGTCCACGATAACCCATTCTTTGGAAGCATCCCATGATCAAAGGATTAGGATAGGATGTAGGATCTTCAGCAGCACCACCTAATGCAAGAGCTGCACGAATAGTGTCTTCAGATATAGCAATCTCAGTATTGTTGACTGTGGCACGAAGAACGTGAGGTTCTACGTCAGTGTCTGAATGTACGGTGTCCCAGAACTGTTGAATATACACCAGACTGATGTATGGATCAGCAGATAAGGCAACACGTAGTCGTGATCAGTTCAGAAATCCTATAATTCCTTGAAAGTGTATGGCCTCTGACATGTTAGGATCTAACAATGCCACCTGGTTGTGCTTGTATTCAACATGACGAGCCATCTGAAAAGTATTTGGAAAACAAACACATATTAGACAAATAACAAAACACAAACAATATGAACAACAAATTTAAAAACAAAAAAACAAAAAAAAATTTTAAAAAAAATTTAAAATAAAAATACAAGTCCAAAACTACTCTGACCCCTAGGCGAACTTAATAAGTTCGCTTAGTGTTTCAAGAGGCGCACTTATTAAGTTCGTCTGGACAAGTTCGCTTGGAACAAGTTCGCCTGAACCTTCTGTCGATTCGAATTCAACCCAGAAATCAAAATCCTTCAATTTGTGTTAAAATCAAGAAATAACAATTGCAAAACCGTCGACTTGTACCACGAAGTTAATAACCATAAACAATTTCAAGATTTAACACTGGAATATCTGTAATTTTGGGCAAAAACAACTCGGGATTATAACCGAGACAAAAAACTTGATTTTCTCTCGATTTATCGGACAAAATTCAATGAAAATACCTTGGTTAGATTCGCAATCCAATTTTGATTTAGAATAAACGATTAACAACACAACAACCACTGAATTTGAAATCTCAAAAATTTTTGAATAAGTTCGCTTGGACAACTGAGAAGACGATGAAATTGATAAGTTCGCCTGGTTAAACCCTTATTCAGTTTAAGTTCGCTTGATTAGGCGAACTTGTTAAGTTCGCTTAACAAGCCCTAAGAGAACATGCTAAGTTCGCTTCCCCAATTTCAGGCGAACATAATAAGTTCGCTTCACCAGAAGGAGGCGAACTTAATGCCTTCAAAATTTTTACCAACTTTCAATCCGCCACGTCTTGAATTTCCGTCTGCAGCATGTATTTGATCCAATCCCGAACAATTTTAATAAAAGATTAAAATTTTTATGAAAAATAAAAAACAAAATCTTTTTGAATTTTATCTATGCAAACAGAAACACATATTTTTGGATTTTTATCTGTACAAACGGAAACACATATTTTTGAATGAACATCATGAGTAAGAAGATCATATCAGTATCCGAGTAGTTCATCACACATTTTAGTAATAACCAAGGGTAACCTATGATATGAAACAATCCAACTCATCTTATACTTATGTATCTTTTCTAGTATATGAAACTCATTCAATTTGAATAATATTTGAAATGATATGTGATAAATTTCAATATAAATAAGATCAGGTTATGAAATGCTCTTTTATTTATACCGAACTTGAAAAATAAAGCATGAATTCTTAAATTTGTCAATATTATATGATTTGAAACTATAAGCGTTTATTCTCCAAATTCATGTGATTTAGTACCATTTTGATGAAACACATCGTGTACCCCACATATATGCCAAACAGAAATATAATTTGCACTATTTTCAAGACATATACAGTTTATGTTAAGATTAGATCAATTTCCAAGATGAAATTATCTCATTTAGCACAAGCATAGAAGCAGATCCCAAAGGATATAAGAATCATGATGATTCAGAATCAGAAGACTCTAATGAATTGGCTGTATAATGAGAATCAACAGATTCAGGTATGAGGATCCAACTATTATCTGGACAAGTTTCAATGGAGTCAGATTAGATAATGTATCTAACTGATCCAAGGGCGAATATATGTTTCAACAGATTTTGAAAGCATATCTTAGTTCAACAAAACATTGCATTTTTTCGGGGCATGGGCAGTAATGTGAACTGAAATAGATTTGTGCTAAAGATATAATTCGATATTGGTCTCATAAAATTCTTTAAAACCATATATTCTTTATCTGATAATGATCTTTTACACACACACCCAGGCATATAATGGATTCAAATCACAGATGTAATCATATTATATTTAATTTTCACACTACTATTAGTTTCAAAACGCTTTTAGTCTATTGACAATTCAAGTTTAAAAACTCATACACAAATGTGAAAACAAATTATCAAGATTGGAGCATTCACAACACTATCATTTCTCATTTATGCAGACTTTGAAATTTAGATCAAATCAACTCAGTTTAATCAATCATATATCAAAGGTCTACTAAGGTCGTGTGAAATGAACTAATCACCAATGTACTATCATTTCTTCTCTAACCTCAAATGATGTCAAATTTTATATTTTTCAATTTGTTTTGACTTTTTATAAATTAAAACTTTTTGACTGAAAATTTAATATGCAGAAATGTAATTAAGCAATAAAAGAAATTAAAAACAAAATTTTCCAAGAAAATCTGATTTTGAAAAAGTTTTATTCGGGATTGATCATACCTATCATTTTGATTAGAAATTCAAACCTGTTACGATCAAATGCCTTGGTAAACAAATCAGCAAAATTATCATCAGTGTGAACCTTTACCAGCTCAATCAACCTTTTCTCTGCACAATCACGAATAAAATGATATCTAATCTCAATGTGCTTTGTTTTACTATGCTTAACAGGATTATTAGTTGTAGACATTGTAGCATTATTATCAATAAGCATAGGGGTTCCTGTGAAATTCAAACCGTAATCTCTTAATTGCTGTTGTATCCACAGGATCTGTGAACAACAACTTACAGCAGCGATGTATTCTGCTTCGCATGTAGAAATGGAGACTGTGGTTTGCTTTTTGCATTGCCAGGAAACAAGTCGATTACCCAAGAACTGACAACCACCTGTTATAGATTTCCTGTCCAAACAACAACCACCAAAATCAGAATCAGTATAAGCATTGAAATCAAAGTTAGAACCATGTGGATACCATAGTCCCAATCTTTGTTTTCCTTTCAAATAACGAAAGATTCTTTTTACAGCTATTAAGTGAGATTCTTTTGGTTTTTGCCTGGAATCTGGAACAGATGCACACAGCAAACATTATATCTAGCCTTGAAGCGGTTAAGTACATGAGAGATCCAATCATTGCTCTGTAAATTCGACAATCCACATCTTTTCCATCCGAGTCAGAATTCATCATATGATTGACCGGAATATGAGTATCATATGGGGTACAGTCCTCCAATTTGAAACGGCTCAAGATGTCTTTGACAAACTTGGACTGATGAATAAAGAAACCATCTTTCTTTTGATTTACTTGTAAACCTAAGAAAAACGATAACTCTCCCATAGCAGACATTTCAAACTTCGACTTCATTACACCCTCAAAATCTTTGCATAACCCTTCATTTGTTGAGCCAAAAATAATATCTTCCACATATATTTGCACCAGTAGGTAATCTCCCCCTGATTTCTTTATGAATAAGGTCGAGTCAATCTTGCCACGAACAAAATCATTTGCCAAAAGATGTGCGGACAATGTTTCATACCACACTCGAGGAGCCTGATGAAGACCATATAGGGACTTATCAAGCTTGAAAACCCTATTCGGATGAAGTGGATCTTCAATCCCCGGCGGCTGGCAAACATAAACTTCCTACTTAACCTTTCCATATAAAAATGCACTTTTCACATCCAATTGAAACACCTTAAAACCTTTATAGGAAGCAAAAGCTAGAAACAGCCGTATAGCTTCAAGCCTCGCAACAGGCGCATAAACCTCGGTGTAATCAATTCCCTCGTGTTGATTGAAGCTCTGGACAACTAATCTTGCCTTTTTTCTTACCACGACACCTCGATCGTCTTTCTTACATTTAAACACCCATTTAGTACCAATCGGATATACACCATTCGGAAGATCTACAAGATTCCAAACCTTAAGTTTGTCAAACTGAGCACATACTTATTTTTACAAAAATGACACTTCATTTTCAAATCCAAGATTTTTTTTCCGGTACTACTTGTTTACCTATTCATTTATTTTTACAAAAATGACACTTCATTTTCAAATCCCGTACATATTCAACATTTTATGATTTTATACCAAATTTCCAATTTCAACTCTACAATAACACATTGTTTTCTATTATATATTTATATAAGCACATACTTATATATACGATGTTATAAAAAAAAATTATGAGTTTTAATTTAGTGTTTTTACATCTCTTTATATATATATATATATACTTATGTACTTAATTATAAATATATATATATATATATACATATATATAGATATAAAGATAACCATTCGTATCAAATAAATCAAATTTTTCCTTAATTCATTATATTATAAAGATGGAATTTCCTATATAAAATAGTTCAAGATAAAATAAATAATAGTTTTAATTTAAAGTTTTATAAAAAAAAATTATTTTATTACAAAACTTCAATTTAAAATTAGTCTTGGACCCCCTCTAAAGCAAAGAACCCTCTCAAATTATATTTGAACCTCTCTACGTATTCGGACCTTCCAATTTGAACCGTTACACTCAAACTTGAATTCTTCCATGTACTTTGACCTTCTAAAAGTCAACAAGGTTTGCAATTTGACTTAGAAAAGTCAAAAGGACCCAAATTCATCTCTCAAACCATCGATTTCAAGGTGATATAGCCTCTTAATCTCTCAAAGACTTTGCATGAACTCTAAACAAATACGTATGAAAAATTAATTCGTCTAACATCGAAGTCAAATACAAGATCAAGCCTCATCAGTTTACTTTGACTTTCCAGAGTCAAAGTTAAACAAAATTTGATGTCAATTCTTTCAATCCTTGTAAATCCGGGATTCAAATCCTCCCCAATCAATGTCTAAAACATTTGTGACCGTATGGAACTCGTAATCAGCATTATTGAATGAGAATTCAAGATTTTTAAAGTCACATTTAAGAATTCCGCTATGGATTTCAAACTTCACAAATCAAACTTCTAATCCCTCAAATCTCGCTCATTTATAGATGTAAAACGCGTTCTAATCACATACCTTTCGATACCTAATTCGTTTAAAACTCGAGATCATCCGCAAGTCCGATTTTCCTTTTATTTCCTTCTCTCTCGGTCCGAACGGCGCAGGAAGGGGGGGAGGAGCCTCTCTAATCGACGACTGAGCAAACCTCTCCTGGTCCGAACCGTTTACCTCAGGTAACCCTTCTCGTTCGTAGTCGCCCCTCTTTGTCTAGGTTTATGAAATAAGATTTAGGATTAGGGTGTTTACAATCTGAGTATTTGTCTGTAGAAGATGATCCAGACTAAATCGTCTTTTAAAATTTAATTTCGGATTGTAAACTTGAATGTGTCCTTGGTCTAGTCGTTAACTCGCTCAAGTATACCCAGCCAAGGTCATGGGTTCGAAACAAACTGACCTGTTTCATTGTTCTTTTTTTTGTGTCTCTTTAACACACTTATAAAACTTTGTTTCCAAAGTTGATTTTTACTAATATAACGTTTAAAAATAAAATGAGGAAATTCTATGTAGTCAAGAAAAAGGAACCACAAACATTTATTTTAAATATTTCCTTAAAAATGCTAATTAAGGTTTAAATATAATTAAACAAATTCTTATATATATATATATATATATATTAATATATATTTTCTTAAATACCCACTTTTAGACACATTATTTATATAATAGATAAATAAATAAAGAGAACTTACTTATTTAAATTATCTTTTTACATTAACATTTCATTTAGAGTTTAAATTGTGATGCATACTAACATATATATTTACACTATATTTTGACACATAATTATAAATAAATAAAATAAATTTATTTATTTGGATTATAAGTATAATATCACACTAAATTTAAAGACTTACTATTTTTTAAAAAATGAAATAAGAGGAATTTATTTATTTAAACATAAACCCTAAAGTCAAATATTATTTTTCATATATACTTCGAACTTACAATTTTATATCAAACTTCTGTCAACTTACATCTTTTGCATAACGCAAACTCTTTTGTACAAATCCATATACTCAAATCCTTAGACCTTACTTTAGACATTGTACATGTCTTTGATTTAAGTTCATACAGTTTCACTCTAGGTTAACTATGTGATTTGCAAAGATCACTATTGCTACCTATTACTCGTGTTATCTACAAGCTATCCATACAATGTGAGTTTTACATAGCCCCTTTTTCACTGTTTTACATTTAGGGGTGAAACATGATCACACCATTACAATGATTTACACAAACTACACAATACAAATCCAATTTACAATTTGTGTGCAATTTGAGCTTTATGTTTGAGTGCTAGGTGTGTTAACTGTTTGTGTGCAATTACATGTACAATCATTAATTATACAAGCCGACGGTTAACAATGATAGATCTATTGAGTCTGACAAACCCACCCAGATTGGGGTGATTGTTACCGACAACACAATTTTGCATGCTAGTTACAAAGGTTTGATTGTACTCTTGGTTACACAATAGTAACTCCCTATAAACGCCTTATTAATCATGACTTGTTTGGATTTGTTTACACATAACACTTTGATGCTATTTAGAGTCAAAACCTATGTATGCTCACCAACTTTTTAGTTGACCTCGTTTTCATCATGTTTCAGGTACAAAAGTTTGAGTTGATCAAGTTGCTACACTTAGGTTGTGGACCTAGTTAATTGAAAAAAATGAATATGTTTTGTATTTCAAATATTCTTGTATTGTTGTATTTGGAAATTGTGAATGGAAATGTAACGTTTTAATATATAAAATTTTGGTCAACCATGTGCTCATGAACAGTCTACATGTCCCGCCCCGACGTATTCCGCCGTCGGTTGGGGTGTGACAGATTGGTATCAGAGCCTTGGTTATAGGGAATTAGGTTATTAGACACTCTTGACCTAGACTATAACCTTAGGACACCCATACGATGCCATGCTACTACATGCTACCTGATTACTTCTTGTGTGAATATTTCTACATACTATCATAAGTAATTACACTGCATGATACAATATTTAATGACTTATGTGCCACACTACTTGAAAACTCTTATGCTTACATTCATTACTACCTACATGCTACCTATTTGCTTCATTAAGTGCTATCCTAAGTTTAACACATACTAATACACACCAAATTTCTTCGTACACCTTTGAACTCACATGATACCACCACCTCTTGTGAACAAAAAATTAGACAATTGGGCCTAATGTCCAAGAATAATAAACTAAGAAGCCCATCTATCATCCAAGAAGAAGAAGCCACCAAAATGCATAAACCCTACTTTTGGGCCTCAAAGCCCAGTCCACAACAATTCTCATCATGACCATGAGCCCAACAATAGTGTTATTAATACATGATGGCTGGAAGAGTGTGTAGGCCCATGAAGGATTCTGGCTAAGGAAAGATAGGGTACTTAAGTGTGTCCTAGTGACCCACCCCTCTTTCTGGGGAATCCTCCTCAGGGATACATTGCTTATAGGTCAATTGTATTTCTAAAATAATGTTGTGAAGGTTCGGTGTTATGACTAGTCAAACTCTAAACCTATGAGAACTCCTATGTCTAACACTCAATATTCCATTATCACTTACAACCTTTTTATTGTTTTCTGCTAGACATGGACTCCTACTCTCCTTCCTCCCCGGTTTACCGTCCTGGAGCAGAGTCTGATTGGGAAGAAGACATCAGGACACCCGTGCATCGGTCACCAACACCCCCAGCTGCTAGACCAAGGTTTGATGTAAGGGCAGATTGGATTAGGAACACCGGCCCAAGACTTCGAACATCTGGATCACCCTCACCCAGAAACCCGTATCAGACACCCCATCCCCACAATCAGTTACCACCCCCACTAAGAGACTCATATCTAATGACTGACCCGTACCATTCTAGCCCTTGGGTAAGGCATACCACGGCACCCACTGGTGTTATGGGAATTCCAACCAATGAAATTCACCAATATGTAAGGACCTCAGAGTTTGAGAGGCAAAGGATGGAGCAGGGGGTAATGCACGACTTGCAAGGACAAAGAATGGATAGCCTAGCAAACCAATTAGGGTACCAAAAGGAGTTAATCTCCATCCTCGAAAAAGAAATACTAGAACATCGCACGAAGACAGCTAAAGCTGAAGCCAGGTCTGCTACTCGAATAACCATAGCGGTGCTCGTCTTGGTGATTATCTTCCTTCTAGTGGGAAACTACCAGAGACGTTAGCAGAAATTTCTATTTATTGTCTTTAAACTTTCAGTTTGAGAACCATTCCCCTATGTTTTGAATAATGTTTAACACTTCAGCATTTAATAAATTTTATATATTCCAACTCTAAGGTTATTATTCATTGATTCGACAAGTGAGTGTGAATTACACCCATCATATTTTCACCAAAATTTCCAAGTATCACCCTCTTCATCCAGCACGATTTGGTACACTACCAGCAATCTCCCTCGTAAACAAATCATCTTATTAGATTTAAACAACCTCTTTATTTTCAAACCAAATGTTTATCAAACTTTTAGAGAGTATCAGAAATATAAATCCTTTCATAAAAATTTTCACTTTGTAAGGGAACTTAATACAACCTATTTTATAAAAGTATTATTTCAAATTGATAAATAATTATAATTTTTCTCATTAAAGTAATTATTTCTAAACCCTTACTAAATTAATATTCAATTACTATTTAGCCAATAATTTCTCTTGAAAATATTCTCCTTATAATAATTGAAAAATTAATAAAAAAAGGTTTCTCCCATAGATTGTCTATTTATTTAGATTATTTAACTCAATACTTTCTCTACTTTATATATCTACAACCAAGAAAAATTTAGAATTTCGTATTTTCAAACAAAGATCAGTTATTTGCAAACACATTTTCCTGAGTATTTTCAAAACCCCCTCGTTACCTTTCACTTGCCGATTCAAGAGACGATCCATACCACGTACACGCTAACTGTCCCCATCAACCTCAATGAGATTTAAAGAACTGGAACCTAACTACCACGTTATACATGAACACCAAACGACATGCTTGTCTGCAACACTCGACTACCTACAAAATTCGATAGTTTATTTACTCAGGAGATCCAATAACTTACAAGCGAACCTTCACATGATACATAAAACTTAGTTGTTTACAATATGCAAGATAGTAGGTCAATCACACGATACCTGAAACTTGATATTTTGATACATGATACTAGATTGAACATATTATACACGGTCACATAATACATGAAACTTAGTTGTAATATACATAATGTTACATCGATCACATAATACACGAAACTTGTTTGCAATATACATTATAGTGGATGGATCATATAACACATGAAACTTAGTTGTTTGCAGAATACATAATACCAAATTGTTCACACTATACGATACACATGATGCTACGTTACTCACATTATACATGAAAGCTTATTTGTTTACAAAATACATGATACTAAGTTGTAAACATCATACATGAAATTCATTTCTTACAATGTACATGATACTAAATTATTTATATTACACATGAAAGCTTACTTGTTTACAAAATACATGATACTAAGTTGTTAACATCATACATGAAACTCATTTCTTACCCTATACATGATGCTAAATTGTTCACGTTACACATGGAACCTGTCTGATTACAAGCTACATGACACTAGATCATACATGAAACTTGGATGCTACATTATGCACGAAACTAAATTGCCTACAGTTGTTGCAATTGATTTATTTCATTTTACACAAGGTATGGTCATACCCTTTTGTTCACCAAGGTTGAAAACCATAACACATTGAAGCTACTCGGGGTTTGACGTATTCTTGTTCAAACACGAGGAAGCTGTAACACTTTAAAACAACTCGGTGTTTGACGTATTCTCGTTCAAACATGAGTAAACTATGGAACTTCAAGTTATACTACCTTATTTCTCTTCAGTTGCTAACTGACATGCCTATTAGTGACATAGTTACTTATTAGCAACTCATATGTGAAAGAAATATACATGAACTAAGTGAATTTGTGCCCCCTCTTGCCCCGCACACAACGGAAGGATCTATACCGACCATGCGATGATTAGAGTAATTACGGGTGCACACGTAATTATAAAAATCAGCGCATGGAAAACATAGCGACTTTTGTCATGTGTTGTGACCTAAAACCTATCATGATATGTAACAACGAAACGAATGTGATATGACAAGGGCATGGTGGATACGCCGATGGTACCTCCTATATATAAGTGCCCTATCATATTATCTGGAGTAGCGTTGTTCGTGTCACGTGAAGTTTTGACCTGCACTAATGTTTGTGTAATCTCTTGTCCACTCACAACTCCTGAGCATATTAGGCTACACCTTAATCAAACCCTGATAATCAAATTCCCATCAAATCCATTCCAAGTAATGCATTTCACCCTTTGAACCCAAATTATTATTCGACAGTTTTTCTCCTTAAGATCATCTTAGAACTAAAACCACTGTTACACTTCGTGCCTAACCTTGAGAACCAGACCTCATTCCTTGCATCAGTTATACTCCTCAACTCAACAATCTGAACTCACCTCTCTCCTGGCTCAGTAGCCTCCACTAGTCAAATTTCGGGACGAAGTTCCCTTAACATGGGGAGACTGTAACATCCAAGATTTTTTTCCGGTACTACTTGTTTACCTATTCGTTTATTTTTATAAAAATGACACTTCATTTTCAAATCCCGTACATATTCAACATTTTATGATTTTATACCAAATTTCCAATTTCAACTCTACAATAACACATTGTTTTCTATTATATATTTATATAAGCACATACTTATATATACGTTGTTATAAAAAAAATTATGAGTTTTAATTTAGTGTTTTTACATCTCTTTATATATATATATACTTATGTACTTAATTATAAATATATATATATATACATATATATACTGATATAAAGATAACCATTCGTATCAAATAAATCAAATTTTTCCTTAATTCATTATATTATAAAGATGGAATTTCCTATATAAAATAGTTCAAGATAAAATAAATAATAGTTTTGATTTAAAGTTTTATAAAAAAAATTATTTTATTACAAAACTTCAATTTAAAATTAGTCTTGGACCCCCTCTAAAGCAAAGAACCCTCCCAAAATATATTTGAACCTCTCTACGTATTCGGACCTTCCAATTTGAACCGTTACACTCAAACTTGAATTCTTACTTGTACTTTGACCTTCTAAAAGTCAACAAGGTTTGCAATTTGACTTAGAAAAGTCAAAAGGACCCAAATTCATCTCTCAAACCATCGATTTCAGGGTGATATATCCTCTTAATCTCTCAGAGATTTTGCATGAACTCTAAACAAATACGTATGAAGAATTAATTCGTCTAACATCAAAGTCAAATGCAAGATCAAGCCTCATCTGTTTAGTTTGACTTTCCAGAGTCAAAGTTAAACAAAACTTGATGTCAATTCTTTCAATCCCTGTAAATCCGGGATTCAAATCCTCCCCAATCAATGTCTAAATCATTTGTGACCGTATGGAACTCGTAATCAGCATTATTGAATGAGAATCTTGATTTTTAAAGTCACATTTAAGGATTCGGTTATGGATTTCAAAACCCACAAATCAAACTTCTAATCCCTCAAATCTCACTCAGTTATAGATGTAAAACGCGTTCTAAATACATACCTTTCGATATCTAATTCGTTTACAACTAGAGATCATCCGCAAGTCCGATTTTCCTTTTATTTCCTTCTCTCTCGGTCCGAACGGCGCAGGAAGGGGGGGGGGTGAGGAGCCTCTCTAATCGACGACTGAGCAAGCCTCTCCTAGTCCGAATCGTTTACCTCAGGTAACCCTTCTCGTTCGTAGTCACCCCTCTTTGTCTAGGTTCATGAAATCGGATTTAGGATTAGGGTGTTTACAATCTGAGTATTTGTTTGTAGAAGATGACCCAGACTAAATCGTCTTTTAAAATTTAATTTCGGATTGTAAACTTGAATGTGTCCCTGGTTTAGTGGTTAACTCGCTCAAGTATACCGAGCCAAGGTCATGGGTTCGAAACCCACTGACCTGTTTCATTGTTCTTTTTTTGTGTCTCTTTAACACACTTATAAAACTTTGTTTCCAAAGTTGATTTTTACTAATATAACGTTTAAAAATAAAATGAGGAAATTCTATGTAGTCAAGAAAAAGGAACCACAAACATTTATTTTAAATATTTCCTTAAAAATGCTAATTAAGGTTTAAATATAATTAAACAAATTCTTATATATATTAATTTATATTTTCTTAAATACCCACTTTTAGACACATTATTTAAATAATAGATAAATAAATAAAGAGAACTTACTTATTTAAATTATCTTTTTACATTAACATTTCATTTAGAGTTTAAATTGTGATGCATACTAACATATATATTTACACTATATTTTGACACATAATTATAAATAAATAAAATAAATTTATTTATTTGGATTATAAGTATAATATCACACTAAATTTAAAGACTTACTATTTTTAAAAAAATGAAATAGGAGGAATTTATTTATTTAAACATAAACCCTAAAGTCAAATATTATTTTTCATATATACTTCGAACTTACAATTTTATATCAAACTTCTGTCAAATTACATCTTTTGCATAACGCAAACTCTTTTGTACAAATCCATATACTCAAATCCCGTTGAACCTTGGACCTTACTTTAGATATTGTACATGTCTTTGATTTAAGTTGATACATTTTCACTCTAGGTTAACTTTGTGATTTGCAAAGATCACTATTGCTACCTATTACTCGTGTTATCTACAAGCTATCCATACAAGGTGAGTTTTACATAGCCCATTTTTCACTGTTTTACATTTACGGGTGAAACATGATCACAACATTACAATGATTTACACAAACTACATAATACAAATCCACTTTACAATTTGTGTGCAATTTGAGCTTTATGTTTGAGTGCTAGGTGTGTTAACTGTTTGTGTGCAATTACATGTACAATCATTAACTATACAAGCCGGCGGTTAACAATGATAGATCTATTGAGTCTGACAAACCCACCCAGATTGGGGTGATTGTTACCGACAACACAATTTTGCATGCTAGTTACAAAGGTTTGATTGTACTCTTGGTTACACAATAGTAACTCCCCATAAAACGCCTTATTAATCATGACTTGTATGGATTTGTTTACACATAACACTTTGATGCTATTTAGAGTCAAAACCTATGTATGCTCACCAACTTTTTAGTTGACCTCGTTTTCATCATGTTTCAGGTACAAAAGTTTGAGTTGATCAAGTTGCTACACTTAGGTTGTGGACCTAGTTAATTGAAACAAATGAATATGTTTTGTATTTCAAATATTCTTGTATTGTTGTATTTGGAAAATGTGAATGGAAATGTAACGTTTTAATATATAAAATTTTAGTCAACAATGTGCTCATGAACAGTCTACATGTCCCGCCCCAACGTATTCCGCCGTTGGTTGGGGTGTGACATTTGAGTTCCTTGATGGAAGCGACCTTAGGAACCTGTAACACTTCAACACGAGTTGTATCAGATTGATAGGATAAACCATGATTAATTGGAATTTCCAAGTCTAAATTTGTAGGAATCTCCCCTGAATCCTGTGTCGAAGATAATGAATCATCTCCCAACAAAGGATCAGCAGAAGAATCTTGAAAAATAGAATTGTCATCCTCACTCTCTGAATCTTGTGGTCCCAAACAAGAAGCAACATTAGGATCGGGAGTAGAAGTCGATGGAACCGATGAATGTGGAACTGCATTTGGTAGAAAGCCATTGTGTTGTGCATCCTGACATGACTCATAGAGAACAGCAGCTTCATTAGGAGAAATATCAGAAGGTAAATGAAAAGACTTGAATAAGGATTCATAATCAAAGGCCCAATCTGGTCCAATAGCCATTTGTGGTAAAGACTGATTTGAACAGTCAATATGGAACAATTCTTCAACTTGGCGCGTCTCTTTGTTATAAACCCTCTTGGTAGTCGAATTGGCAACATACCCTAGAAAAATCCATTCAACAGCCTTAGCACTGAATTTAGTTGGGATATCTCGAACTTTCAACAGGGTGCAAGGATTACCAAAAGGTAGTAAATAATCTAGATTCGGCTTTCGATTATTCAGCAACTCGTAGCAAGTCTTGTTGTGTCGCTTGACGGTCAAGACCCTGTTCAAAACGTGACACGCAGTATTCACAGCTTCAGCCCAAAAAGTAACTGGAAGCTTAGAATCTGCAAGCATCGTGCGTGCCGTTTCCACCAACGTCCTGTTCTTTCGCTCAACAACACCGTTCTGTTGAGGAACATATGGCGCACTGAATTCATGATGAATTCCCTTTTGTAGACAGAATAAGCCCATATTGCTATTCTTAAATTCGCTGCCATTGTCACTCCTAATTCTTCTGTCCTTCAGATTGAATAAATTTTCCAAACCCAGGATTAAGTATTGTACCAACTCAGTGGTTTCAGCCTTAGAAGAAAGAAACTTAACCCATGAAAATCTAGAAATATCATCCGTTACTACTAAACAGTACGATTTTCCACCAATGCTCCTGATACTAATCGGACCGAACAAATCCATATGCAGCAACTCCAAAGGGGTTACGATAGAATTCTTTGATTTAGATTTGTGTGATTTCTTCCGTTGTTTCCCCTTTTTGCAAGGAATACAATCATCAGGAACTGAGAATTTCATCTTCGGAATACCAAGAACCAGATCATTCTTAACAATGTAGTTCATCTTCTGATAGTTGATGTGTGCTAGCTTCCTGTGCCACAGAATAGAATCTGATTCTGACGCCTTGGAGAGTAAACATGTAGGAATTGAATCCGTTGTATTAGCAACACTCATGTCAAGGACATACGTGACATTTCTCCTTGGGGCCTTCATGATAATCCATTAGTCAGGAATAACAAAACCAAGTTTCAGGATATAACACTCAGCATCATTAAAATGGAATGAAAACTTCTTTTCACACACTTGTGATACACTCAAAAGATTGCGTTCAAGCTGCTCCACGTAATTCACCTTCTCAAATTTAACTTTATCATTATTTAAAGTTCCCTGTCCAGTTATGTACCCGCCTTTATTCCTCGCAAAAGCGACATAACCTCCATCAATCTTTTTAACATCTTCAAGCAATTTGATATTCCCTGTCATATGTCGAGAGCAACCACTATCCACATACCATGTATTGTTGATAGTCCACCTTGGTTGTCCCTACATAAACAAAGAAAATCAGTTAGAAACAGGAACCCAAGCCATTGTGGTCTTGGGTCGTCCAGATTGATCAAAATAAACAACTTCTAGTAATTCACAATCAATGTTATCATCAACCATTGGAATAGAAGTTTTACCAACAGACTTTTTCAAAGGAGACAACCTTTGATTATTTTGAAAAACATTATTTGATATATTATTATCAGATTCAGATGTTTCCAAAATTTTCTTCAATTTCTTGTTTCGTCTTCTCCTTTGTGGTCTAGACAGTTTTACTTCAGATTGAGAATCCTTTGAAATTCCAACATGAGGAATCTCATGTTTCTCTTGACACACAAATGTTTTAGATTTCAATTTATCCTGCTGTTTAAATCAAGAGGATTTAACAAAAGATCTACAGGATATATTTTGCTCCAAACTACATGATGACTTTCCCTCATCTGTTCTTTTCAGAATCTTCACCACTTTTGGTTGTGAAGGAATAGTCTTCAATTTGCCCTTGTTTTTATAAGGACAACTGATCAGAATGTGACCAGCTTCGTTGCAATGAAAGCAAACTCTTCTTTCTTTAAAAGTTCTAAAGTAAGAAGAATTCTTTGAATGTGAGTCGACATCAGAAGAATAAGCTTCAAAAGATTTTCAAGAACAGTTTAATGTCTTCTTTGGAACACACACCTGTGTAGGCACATTTGATGAATGCACCTTTTGATGACCCGCAGCGACAATCCCACTTGACTGTAAAATTGGAGAAAGTTTAGGGGTAACAACCTTCACCTCATCAGGTTCAGTCAGAATGCATCTATCACGGGTAACAACTTTTGCAACAGTTGGTTCATCAAGTTTTACTTCTTTCGGAATACCTTCCACCTTTTTCTCATCAAATTCCTCATCCACATAATCCGATTCATACACCATATCCTCACCAATTATCGGGTTCACTTTCAATACTGTTTTTGGATTTATTTCCTCTTCATGAATGATTTCAGTTTCAACTACATAGTTTGCATTAAATGGTGGAGGAACAAATCCAATCCCAGCAACCCGTTTAGTAGGATCAGCAGTTAAATTAAAATAATCCAAAACAACAGAAGAATTTGTAAAATTTTCCAACTTTCGATGAAGTTTGACCACCTCAGACTCTTTGTCAGAAATTTCCTTATTCTTTTGAGCAATAACCTCAGTTCTTTTTTCTATTTTAGCATAAGCCATATCCAGATGATAAGCTTGTTCTTTATATTTCAACCCCAGAGAATTTAAGTCTCTTTTCAAAGACTCAATTCTATCGATGCACAATTTATCGTTATCTTTCAGTTTCTGATTAACAGAATGCATCGATTTCATGTCACAAATCAAGTTTGTGTTATCATCCATGACCTTTTGCAATTTATCTTTAACAGTAACGCAGTTAGAACATAAAATATGACAAATAGAGTCTTTTACCTTTGACGGATCAGACATGTCTGCCATGAAAACTTTAGCAATGGGAATATTCTCTGAATCAGCACCATCCGAAGCATTTTGTTTTAAAACATTATCATCTTCAGAAACACCTGATGTAACATCAGAATCAATATTCTGCTCTTGTTCTACCTCTTCATCAACAACCTGCACACAGTCACCATCACTTGAACTCTCACTTGAACCATCACTTGAACCATCATCATCAGCCACCTCTTCTGACTTTTCAGAATGAATTTCTGCAACAAAGGCTTGACTTACAGCGCTAACTAAATCTTCCAAATGAATACCCCATTCATAGTTCTCATCATTTTGTGCAACCAATGCCGATGATGCAGATGCATGATTTGAATTACCAGATGAACCATGTGATTGATGACGATTATTCTGAAAATTATTCTGCTTCTTTTGAGAATCAAACTCTACCTTTTGCTTCACACACTCTTTAGCAAAGTGACCATACTCTTGACAGTTATAACAACGCACTTTTGCTTTATCAAATCCCATGCGTGATCGACTATTTGATCCAATATATTTTCTGCCATTTTTCTTCAAGAAAACCTTTGCTTGTCGCATTAACATAGCCATATTCCATTGGATGTTCATTTCTTCCAGATCAACATGGTCAATCTATCTGAAATCTTCTTCAATAACTTTAGGATCATGAATTTTCCCTCCAATAAAATTCTCATACGAAGCCATGAATGAGGAAAACATAGCTAGATAATCATCAGCAACCTTTTGATTTACATGAGATCCAGAAGATGTAGAAGCTGTTGTCGTAGAAAAACCAGAATGACCAGAATGAATAGGAACTCCAGAACACTGATCATTAGTAGAATCTTGAGCGTCTCTAGAAAAGAATGCAACTCCAGTACCAGTTTTACCAGTAGTCTTGGCAAAATACATTGAAGGATCCTGGATATGCTCCATGTTAGTCACCTTCTTCTTCATATTCAGGTCATGCGATTGAATCTTCCCAAGAACTTCTTCAAGAGACATGGTTTTGTACTTTATATTTTCTTTGATCAAAACCGTGTACATATCAAATTTTGATGGTAATGCCTCTAAGAACATATCATTAATTTCTTCAGTTTCATACACCACAGACGCACTCGACAGTTCACTAAGCAGATGATAAAATCTGGTAGCAAGATCATCCAAGGATTCATTTTGAAAATGTTTGAAGACCAAGAATTGCTTCTTCAATAACTCTTTTCTACTCTTCTTTACATCTAAACTGCCTTCACATCTTTTCTGTAACGCTTCCCACAGTTGTTGAGAAGACTTGAATTGTTTGAAACTTTGATAGATTTCTTTCAGAAGAGACATCGAAATACTTGCCATCGCCTTCTTTTCCCTATCAAAAAGCACCTTTTCTTCATTTGTTAACGCAGACACCGGCTTTGGAACATTATCCTATCCCATCCATGAATAAGTCGGATGCGTATAACCTTCTAAAATAGGAATCCAGAGACTGGTGTCGGTGAATGATATGAATTGATCAAATCTGTCTTTCCAATTTGAATAATCAGCAAGATTCAACAACTTCGGTGGTTTTTGAGATGTACCGATCTCGTTATCATAATTGAACATATTCGTTAATTGAACCATATTTGCCAATTTCCTGAAAAATTTCGTGAAAAATTTTCTGAAAAATTTCCAAGTGTGAAACACCCTCTACCCTTAGGCGAAGATAATAAGTTCGCTTCTGTGTACCCAAGCGAACTTAATATGAAGCGAACTTAATAAGTTCGCTTGAACCAGAAACCTGAAAATCCGATTAAGTTCGCCTAAAAATAAGTTCGCTTAAAAATAAGTTCGCTTAATCTGTGCGAAGCGAACTTGACAAGTTCGCCTGCACAAGAAATCAGCAAGTTCGCTTGCTTCAACAGATTCAAACTCAACAACAGCTCAAACAAAAACCGCGAACCAGAAAGCAGCAAAAATCTTAATAATTCACTGTTTTGAAGGAATTAGTCAAAATCAAACTGTAGGATTGTGTAATTTCTCAATTAGAACGTTTTTATCGGATCAATTTCTTCAAAATCCTCTTCAAAAACACCAAATCAGAATCAAATTAGTCTTGAAAACTCCATGGAAATGAAAATGTCAAAGATGATGAATTTTTTGTCAATTTGCATGCAAAACCGTCTCAAATCATCAAGAATCACGAGCAATATCTCTGATACCACTTGTTGGTCCTCATGGGACTTCTACAGATCGTTCTCGTGATAAGACGTGTCGTAAACTCGGAGTGCGGAATCCACCGGATCAACGATTGCATTCATAAAAGACAATAAAGACAATCAAGTAAATAAATTCATGCTTGTATTTCAAATCACAATAGAGTTTACAGACTCAATCTAATCATTCACTGTTCGAATTCTGTTCTATATACGAAACTGAATCTGTAAACATCTCTACATAGAATACAAACCTGTTAAGTTCGCCTCTAACAGACTAAGCGAACATAACAAGTTCGCCTCTGTTACACTAGGCGAACTTAACAAGTTCGCCTCTAGCAACTTGTATAAAAACACTTAGAACATTAATACATACAAAAACATAAATACATAAGATCTAAACTATTACAAAGCTTTTGTCATTACAAACTATGTCCTAACAGTCCTCACGTTCCCAAGTAAACTCAGGACCACGTTTTGATTCCCAACGAACTTTGATAATAGGGATACGACTTTGCTATCTCACGATCCATGATTTCTACCGGTCTCTCAATGAAGCGCATCGTTTCGACAATGTGCACGTCGTCAAGAGGTATGTGGAGGTTCTCATCAGCAAGACATTTCTTCAGATTAGACACAAGAAATGTCGAATGCACATTGCCAAGTGATGGAGGTAAGTCGAGTTTGTAAGCCACTTTCCCAATCCTTTCGAGGATCTTGAATGGACCCACATAACGAGGTGCTAACTTGCCTTTTTTTCCAAAATGGATCACACCCTTCCACGGGGACACTTTTAGAAGGACGAGGTCACCGTCTTGGAATTCTAAGGGTTTTCGCCGTTTGTCAGCATAGCTCTTTTTGTCACACCCCAATCGACGGCGGAAACGTCGGGGCGGGACATGTAGACTGTTCATGAGCACAAGGTTGACTAAATTGAAATATATTAATCATTCAAATTCATTTCAAGTATTCAAGACAAAACCAAATCAAACCAAGTACATAAAATGAAATACATAATCCTTTATTTAAAATTATCTAGGTCCAAAACTTTTGTGTAGTAAGTCTTGATCAAAATCACACATTAGTACCAGAAACATGAATAAAATAAGGTCAACTAAAAAGTTGGTGAGCATACACGGGTTTATATATAGATAGCATATAGATTATGAATAAAAAAATCCTTACATAACATGATAAAATAAGGCATTTATGGAGAGCAGCTATTGTGTAACCAAGTACAATCAAACCTTTGTAACTAGCATGCAAAATTGTGTTGTCGGTAACAATCACCCCAATCTGAGTGGGTTTGTCAGACTCAATAGATATATCATTGTTTACCGTCGGCTTGAATAGTTAATGATTGCACATAAATTACAGGCAAAAGTTAGCACAACTAGCACTCAGGCATAAAGCTCAAATTGCACACATAAATGTAAAGAGGATTTGTATTTGTGTAGTTTGTGTAAATGTAGACAATAGTTTGTATAGTGTTCATGTTCCACCCCAAAAATGTAAAAGAGTAAAAGGGGCTATGTAATACTCACTTGATTCAAAAGGCGTAGCTAACACGAGAGACTAGATAGTAATATGATCCTTGTAATGCACAACGTTAACCTAGATTGGAATGTATATTGAATTAATAGTGTGCACAATAGTATATGTCTAAGTCTAGGGTTGAATTGGACGTGTGTATAAAGTTAGTGGTTTGTTCTTGAAAGGTATTGTATAAAATGAAAGTTTTGAAATGAATATTTTTAGAACATTTTGATCAAAGTTTGAGTTTGAATAACTAACTAAATAAATTACAAAATTATTACTTAGTTACAAAATAATGTAGGTATTAGGGGTAATAAATAATTCTTAAATATAAATTAAATAAATAATTTTTTTACCTTATTTATTTATTTATAAAATATGTAACCTAGTCTTTTAGTTATAGAAATGTAGCGGGTGTTTTATATTAATTATAATTTAATAATTAACTTTTGTTAATCTATTTTTATAAATATGTGTAAATATAATTTTGTAGATTTAAATGTATAACTTATATTTCTTTTAGAAATAGGCATTTGATCTTTTTAAATAAGGTTAATATAAATCTCTATAAAATCAATTATTTTTATTTAAAAATTCATTTGAAATGCTTATTGTTTTTGTTAAAATATAAAATTTAGTATTCTGCCAAGATATTCTCACACACACGACCGTGCCTGGGACAAGGCACGATCGTGCTACGACCACAGGCGCGACCGTGCTAGCCAGGGCACGTACGTGTTGATCAAACAGAAGGCATAACAAAGATGTTCACTAGGCACGATCGTGTCTGGGCAAGGCACGACCGTGTCTAGGGTTCTGAGGCACGACCAAGTCTAGCCAAGGGGCTTGACCGGGTCTGAGTACGTGAGGCACGACCGCGCTGGGATTAGCACGACCGTGTCTCATGAAGCACGACCGCGCTAGAAGACTAGCGTGACCGTGTCTGTTCCAAAACAGAAACGAATTGCTTAAATCTTATATTGTTAATGTTGGAAATCATAGGGCTTTCACCCATTAGGTTATTACAAGTCTTTTTGTATAATTTAATTGTTTTTAAAACATCTCCAAAGTAGTATTTCAATTAACCCATTTTAGAATGAACCCTAGATTAGGGTTCGTGTTAAATTGGTTATTGTAAGCCCAAATTAAGTTGGGGCTTTTGATCTATGGAGTAAAACGAAAGTTTAGGAGGGTTTAATTACCCGAAAAGACGATAAATCGATAGCGTACGGTAGAGGTGAGTTCCGACGACGACGGGTTTGATCTCTGATGTCTTCTACTGCAATTCCGACTGCTTCGATGTTTTCGGGAGCTTCAGAGAGGATCGATAAGGTGTTTGCTTGGGAGGATTGCAATCAAAATGGAGGAATTGTTGGTCTCATGAAAGGGTTTGACGTTTTTGAGACGAATCGATTTAATTGGATTTACTTGTTGTAATTTCGGTGATTGAAAACTTAATTGTCTTCGTTAATAGTATTAACGTGTGTAATGGTTACGAATTCGAACGTCAATGTGATTAAAGGCTGCATTTACGTTTCAACTGACGAGAGGCGCGACCGTGCCCATATGAGGCGCGACCGTGCCAAGGCACCGGGCGCGACCGTTCTAAAGCAAGGTGCGCGACCATGCCAAGGCACTTGGCGCGACCGTGCCAGAACGAGGCGCGACCGTGCCTATTAGGGTTTCTTGTTAATTTATAAAGTCTGTCCTAGTAAATTTCAGTTTTGATAGATTTATATAAGTATAAACTTATTTAGAATTTCAATAGGATATACCTGTGTAAAATTTGCGGAAATGCATTGGAACATAGTATTTAACTGTTGGTACGAATAGAACATGTCAGTGTACTAGAATTGGGTTTGAAATGTATCACATTAAACTGAAATACAGATAGTGAAAATCAGAAATGTTACAGTATCCCCATGTTGAGGGAATTTCGTCCCGAAATTTAGCTAGTGGAGGCGACGGCATCAGTGAAGAGATGGGGGTACTTGAGCTTCATTTGGTCCTCTCGTTCCCAAGTAAACTCAGGACCACGTTTAGATTCCCAACGACTTTGACAATAGGAAACAGCTTCGTTTGAGCTGTTTGACTGCTCGATCCATGATTTCCACTGGTCTCTCAACGAAGTGCATCGTTTCGTCAATGTGCATGTCGTCAAGAGGTATGTGGAGATTCTCATCAGCAAGACATTTCTTCATTTTAGACACGTGAAACGTAGGATGCACATTGCCAAGTGATGGAGGAAAGTTAAGTTTGTAAGCCACTTTCCCAATCCTTTCAAGGATCTTAAATGGACCCACATAGCGAGGTGCTAACTTGCCTTTCTTTCCAAAGCGGATTACACCCTTCCACGGAGACACCTTTAGAAGAACAAGGTCACCGACTTGGAATTCCAAGGGTTTTCGTCGTTTGTCGGCATAACTCTTTTGCCGACTTCTCGCTAATCGAATGTTGTCACGGATTTGGATAATCTTGTCGGATGTTTCTTGAATTAGCTCGGGACCGGTGATTTGTGCTTCACCAATCTCGTTCCAACAGATAGGAGAACGACACTTGCGACCATAGAGAGCTTCAAATGGAGCCATGTTGATACTCGTATGGTAGCTATTATTGTGGGAGAACTCGATTAGTGATATATGTGAATCCCAATTCCCACTAAAATCAATTACACAAGCTCTAAGCATATCTTTAAGAGTTTGGATTGTTTGCTCGGTCTGACCATCAGTTTGGGGAGATTGCCAAAAATGAGAGGTGAACCGAGCATCTCTATCGGAGATTATGTTTAAGGGAACACCATGACGGCTCACAATTTCGTCAATGTAAATTCGGGCTAGTTTCTCAACCCGATAGTCTTAACGGATAGGAAAGAAATGAGCAGATTTGGTGAGACGGTCAATGATCACCCAAATGCTATCATAACCACTTGAGGTGCGAGGGAGTTTGGTAATGAAGTCTATAGCTAAATTCTCCCATTTCCATACGGGAATTTCCGGCTGTTCAAGTAAACCGGAAGGACGTTGATATTCGGCTTTGACTTTGGAGCACGTTAGACATTTGGCAACATAGAGAGCAATGCCCTTCTTCATACCGGGCCACCAATATTGTTGGCGAAGATCTTGGTACATTTTATCTGCTCCAGGATGAATAGAATAACGAGTCTTGTGAGCCTCGTTCATAAGAAATGAACGGAGACCATCGCGATCGGGAACCCAAATACGGTTCAAGTAATAAAGTAAGCCATTGGGTTTTGGTTCAAGCTGGAGTTCAACACCACACGACATTTCCTCGTACATGTTACCCTCGGTGGCTGAGACGTGTTGAGCTTCTAAGATATGATTTTGAATGTCGGTTTGAACTCGGCCACATTGAAGCACGACATGGTCCTTACGACTCAAAGCGTCGGCTACAATATTCGCTTTGTCGGGATGGTAACGAATCTCGCAGTCATAATCATTAAGGAGTTCAACCTAACGTCGTTGCCTCATATTGAGTTCCTATTGGTTGAAAATGTGTTGTAGACTTTTGTGGTCGGTGAACACCACACATTTTGTGCCATAGAGTTAATGTCTCCAAATTTTCAATGCGAATACGACCGCACGCAACTCGAGATCGTGCGTCGTATAATTCTTCTCGTGAATCTTGAGTTGTCTTGATGCGTAAGCGATTACTTTGCCTCGTTGCATGAGGACAAAACCGATACCTTGGTTAGAAGCATCACAGTAGACAACTAGATCATCATTCCCATCAGGGAGAGTCAAAATAGGGGCATTGCACAACTTTTGCTTGAGAGTTTGGAAAGCTTCTTCTTGTTTTGGTCCCCATTCATAAGTTTTACCCTTGTGGGTCAGAGCGGTAAGGGGGACAGCAATCTTAGAGAAATTTGAGATGAAAAGACGATAATATCCCACAAGACCAAGAAATGAACGAACTTCGGTGGGGGTCTTCGGGGCATTCCAATTCTTAACCGCTTCGATCTTAGCAGGGTCAACATGAATTCCCTTGTCGTTGACGATATGACCAAGAAATTGAACTTCCTTTAGCCAAAATTCACATTTGGAGAATTTGTCATATAGTTGTTCCTTCCTCAAGAGGTCCAAAACCAGTCTAAGGTGTTGCTCATGGTCGGCTTTAGTCTTGGAGTAGATTAAGATATCGTCAATGAAGACGATCACAAATTTATCAAGGTACGGTTTGCACACACGATTCATGAGGTCCATGAAGACCGCGGGTGCATTGGTTAGTCCAAAAGGCATGACTATGAACTCGTAGTGACCATTCCTTGTTCGGAAAGCAGTCTTTGGAATATCTTCCTCTTGTACACGGAGTTGGTGATAACCAGATCGAAGATCAATCTTCGAGAAGCAAGTCGAGCCTTGAAGTTGATCGAAGAGGTCATCAATTCTAGGCAAGGGATAATGGTTTTTGATAGTAAGCTTGTTGAGTTCGCGGTAGTCAATACACATGCGGAATGATCCATCCTTCTTCTTGACGAATAAGACGGGTGCACCCCACGGTGAATGACTTGGACGAATGAATCCCTTATCGGAGAGCTCTTGGAGTTGACTTGCAAGTTCTTGCATTTCAGAAGGTGCAAGACGGTAAGGAGCTCTAGCCACGGGGTTAGCTCCGGGTATAAGGTCAATGCGAAATTCTACTTGTCGAACGGGTGGAAGACTGGATATATCTTCGGGAAATACTTTGGGAAAATCCTGAATGATGGGAATGTCTTGGATACTCTTCTCTTTGACATCCTTTTGAACAACATGAGCTAAAAAGGCTACATACTTCTTTCGTAGGTACTTTTAGGCGGTAGTGCGTGACATTAACTTTAGTCCCTTGCAAGGCTTTTCACCAAAGACTCTTAACGTTTCTCCCGACGGTAGAGGTATTCGGATGCACTTCTCGAAATACATGACTTCGGCATGATGATTTGACAGCCAATCCATTCCTATAATGATATCAAAACTTCCTAGTGGCATTGGTACAAGGTTGATTGGAAATGTATGATCATTAAGTTCTAGAGAGTAGTCGTGAATAACACAGTCTATTGTAAGTGAGTCCCCATTTGCTACTTCGACGGTGAAGGTTTTCTCTAATTGGGATCGTGTCTTTGCAAGTAAGGGTTCAAAATTAAGTGACACAAAACTTTTATCAGCACCGGTATCAAATAAGATGAAGGCATATTGACCATTAACAAGGAACGTACCATTGACCACGTCATTGCTGGCTTGAGCTTCATTGGCGTTTATGTTGAAAGCACGCCCACGAGCTCCGCCTTGTCTAGAATTGATGAACCTTGGGCACTAGTCACGAAAATGATTTGGGTTACCACATTCATAGCAAGCACGCCCATTTGCAATAGCGGGAACACCTTGATTAGCCACTTGGGGGTTGGTTCGGTTTGGTAGGTTGACTTGTCCTGCAAGTGCTTTGGCTCTACAAACATTGACTGTATGGCCATATTTCCCATAGTGAGTGCAAAGGCGACATGGAATGTTTTGGAGATGGTGATAGTTGCATGTGGCACAGAGTGGGTAGATCCCAACATATGGCTTTTTAGCTGGTGCTTGAACCATAGGCGCAGCTTGGTTAACAGGGATAGCAGGAGTGACCATAGCATAGTTTCTAGCCTTTCTTTTCTTATTATTACGAGAGGGTTCAGTTGTGGCTTCTTTGATGTGTGTGGGAGGGAGCTTTCTTGGTGCCTTTTCTAGTCAGAGTTCCCACTTTCACATGGTTGTCGGTTAATGTAGCAGATAGGCGGATAGCATCTTCGAGTGTTGTGGGATTTCTCCCTAAGACAGTATCTTGAATTTGCCTAGGTAATCCACCAATATACTTTTCAATGCAGCGGGATAAAGGTGTGACCATATGGGGCACAAGGAGACTCAACTCATGGAACCGAGTTGTATAGGCTAGACTTTCACCACCATCTTGGGCAAGATCCCAAAACTCGGCTTCCAGTTTCTTTACTTCATTTCGAGGACAAAATTATCGGTCATTAGCCTTTTAACCTCATCCCAAGGTAAGGCCATTGCTACTTCCACGCCTCTAGTTCTCTTTTCCCCATTCCACCACGTGAGTGCCCGTTTTTGTAAGACACTTGTGGCATGACAAACACAAAGGTTACCGGGGCATTCACTATTAAGGAAGGTATTCTCAATACTTTCGAACCATTGAAGAAGTCCCGTAGCGCCTTCGGTACCATAGAACTTAAGAGGATTACATGAGTAGAAAGGTTTGAAGGTTCATTGTGGTGGGTTGGCACCACCACCCCCATTAGCTCCATGGTTACCATTGGCGGCCCCATTAGCTTGAGTGAGTTGATTTACATGTTGTGCACGGATGGTAGCAATATCGTGTTGTTGTTGGTCACGGTAGCACGACAGGGAGGCATTCTACAGATTTGCACAAGATAAGAAAAGATGTAAGAACTCATGAAAGTTATTTGAATTTAAAAGGATAAGATAGCAAATAAAATAGTTATTCATACTTTGGATTGTACTCAAGTAGTCTTAAAATCACTTGAATACTATGACACATTAAGGTTAATTAAACTCATATAATTTTCAAGGAGACATGCTTTAGCCTATAAGTAAACACTCATCCCGGGAATTCCCAGGAAAGCTTACGGGTCCCTCGGTTGATTGGGATTTATGCAAAATGCTTTCCTAGACAGAAAACCCAGAATACAGGTGTCACCCTTCCTGATTGCACGTGTCCTAAAATAATTAACAAAGTTTAAAAGCCTTAACGAGGAAATAAAGAAATTTTTATAGATTTAGATCCATGAAGTTTCCACATGCTAAGAAGATGATGATAGAGGAGTAGATAAGAATATTATGAGGTTTTAGGGTATAGGTAGGGATATTGTTTATTTAATTATTATTTAAGTATAGTCTAATAAGTCATTAATTTTTAACTAGTAAAGCATTAAAACAAAATAATAACTAATCATAGTAAGCATGTAACACATAGCATGTAGCACACATCACATAATCATGAAGCATGATATAAGTGGGTATCCTAAAGTTATAGTCTAGGTCAAGGGTGTCTAATAACCTAGTTCCCTATAACCAAGGCTCTGATACCTGTAACCTTTCTGATTTTCATATTTTTCCTATTTATTTTATGCCGTGCAATAAAATACGATTCCGATTCCAACCTTACATGCATTTTTTCATGTGCAATAACAAATATACACGCGTTTATTATATTACAATATTAACAAAAACCATCTTGCAAACCTCGAGGACCAAACTTGACCAAAACTCAAAACAACATCAAGACTACAAAACTACAGGGACCATTCTTGTAAATATCAAAAAGTGCACAAGCACGGTCGTGCTTAGTCCCAAGCACGGTCGCGCTTAAGCCACGAACACGGTCGTGCTTAACTTTAAGCACGGTCGCGCCTGAGATACAGTTTGACTCCGTAAAAGTCAAACCGACACAAATCTTTTCCAAAAATAGGTTTCAAACCTGTTTTAGAAATCGCGGGACTTGTAGAAGAAGTTATTCGACCAATTAAGCCTAAAACCCGACCAAATACACGTCTGATCGACCGAATTCCCGCGACCACGACCGAACCTTCTTTTTTTAAATCAAATCTCGTAATTAAGACCAAATCAAGACAAATCAAACCACGATACGGACTTCGTACGACTCCTATAAGATTCTACAACCCCTAATTCGTCTAAACAACCTCTCTAATTCTCTGTCGATCAAGAAAGAGCCGCGATTCCTTTACCGTAGCCGTCTGCACTTGTTGCCAATCAAACCAAGGTAAGTAATAGTCCAATAGATTCGTTTCTTCATTCCAGACGAAAACCCTAATCTAATTGGAATCAATAATACACGATATTTCCAATTCGAATCTAAGTTTTGATAAAAAAAATGGTTTTAAACGATCGACACGTTAAACAGGAGATAAATCCAATTAAATGGTGTCATTCGATTCGCAAACATTCTCTAAATGAAAACCCTAAGCTTCTAATCAGTTTTAATACAAGAATCAGGCGAATTGTGTCTGAAAAGGACCAGACACGGTCGCGCTCATCAAAAAGCAAGGTCGTGCCTGACCAAGCACAGTCGTGCCCGAGTATGGCGCGGTCATTCTTACCGACCAAACAAAAATCCTGACCTAGACAAACCCTAGACGCGGTCGTGCCGGGTACGAGCACGGTCGTGTCTTATGAACAGACACTTGTTGTGACTTCTGACCAACCACGGGCGCGTTACCGACCAAGCGCGGTCGCGTACGAGCTGAGCACGGACGTGCCGTATACGAGCACGGTCGTGTTCCCCTTAACAGAATCTTTATTTTTTTTTATTATTTTAATTTGATAAAATATATTACAGTTTATATAATCATTTTTATAAACTAATTACTGGAATACCTATATTCCTTACACTTGTTTCCAAACCAACATTAATTATTTAAACTTATACAAATAAATATATATAATATTCTAAATAAATAAATAGTATTTTAAAACAAACCCTACACGTTTAAACTTAAACAAATCCGCTTCCGACATCGAATAACGCAACTCAATAATACGTAATCATATATTGTTCATTAGGTCGAATCTAGCAATCTACAACACACCGCTGTTTTCCATTTGCTTGTGCAACCTACACTCTGCATAACACGTGAGTTACATAGCCCCTCTTTTACTCTGTTTTACAAACTTTTGGGGTGGAACATGCGTTCTATTTACATGTTTTCAATTATACACATATACAGTTCCATCCTATGCATATACAATTTTGCGCTTTGTGCTTGAGTACTAGGTGTGTAGACCAATTATTATGCTCTACATGTACAATCATTAACTAACAGCCGACAGTAAACAGTGGTAGATCTACTGAGTCTGACAAACCCACCCAGGTAGGGTGACTGTTACTGACAACACTATTTTGCGTGCAAGTTACAAAGGTTTGATTGTATAGGTCACCCGATAGTTTCTCTCCATAATTGCCTTAATTGACATGTTGTATTGAACTGTATGCACACAACACGTTTTTACTGTCACACGAATAAACCTATGTATTCTCACCAACTTTTTAGTTGACCCTGTTTTAACCATGTTTCAGGTACCAATGTTTGAAGTAATCAAGATATGCTACACATAGGATTTTTGGACCTAGAATTCAATTAAACCAGTTTATTCTATGTAATTTACATTTTTGTTTTATGGATTGGTTGTGTTTTGATTGAACTTATTGATTGCAATGAAAACAATTATTAAATATTCAAACTTTAGCAAACCATGAGCAATGAACAGTCTGCACGCTTCACGCCCCGACGTTTCCGCCGTCGGTTGGGGTGTGACAGATTGGTATCAGAGCCTTGGTTATAGGGAATTAGGTTATTAGACACCTTTGACCTAGACTATAACTTTAGGATACCCACTTATGCCATGCTTCATGATTTACATGCTACGTGCTACATGCTATATGATATATGCTACATGTTTTATATGTATATATAAATAACAACTTAAATAAACAATATCCCTACCCATATCCTAAACCACATATCCTTCATGCCTGCTTCCATGTCATCATCAACATAACTTGAATCATATTCTTAGACTTTGGTCTATAAAATTTTCTTTTACACCCGTTAAGGTTTTTAGACTTTGTTTAATTGTTAAAGGACACGTGCAATCTGGAAGAGTGACACCTGTATTCTGGGCTTTCTGTCTAGGAAAGTATTTCATATAAATCCCAATCAACCAAGGGATCCGTATGCTTTCCTGGGAATTCCCGGGATGAGTGTTTACTTATAGGCTAAAGCACGTCTCCTTGATAATTATCTGAGTTTAAATTAACCTTAGTATGTCATAGTACTCGAGTGATTATGCCACTATTTGAGTACAATCCAAACTATGAACTACTTATATCTATTTATCCTTCTATTTAATCCAAGAAATTCTCACAACTCTTATTGTGTCTAAATCTGTAGAATGCCTCCCCGTCGTGACAACAGTAACAACAGCAATAACACTGACCTGGCTGCTCTACTCACACAGCTGGTGAATCAAATTACCTAAGCCAACAACAACACTAATGGTCATGCCAGTGGGAGTGCTAACACTGGAGGTGGTGGTGGTGCCAACCCGCCACAATGCACCTTCAAACACTTCAACTCCTGTAATCCCCTCAAATTCTATGGCAACGAAGGAGCCACGGGACTCCTTCAATGGTTTGAAAGCATTGAGAGCACTTTCCTCAATAGCGACTGTCCCGACAACCTCCGTGTTCGTCTTGCTACTAGTGTCTTTCAAAAAAGGGCGCTTACTTGGTGGAATGGTGAGAAAAGGACTAGGGGAGTGGATGTAGCAATGGCACTTCCATGGGATGAGTTGAAGAGGATCATGACTGAGGAATTCTGTCCTCGAAATGAGATGAAAAAGCTGGAAGCGGAATTTTGGGATCTTGCTCAAGATAGTGGTGAAAGCTTAGCATACACCACCCGTTTCCACGAGCTGAGTCTACTTGTGCCACACATGGTTACACCTCTTTCTAGGTGTATTGAAAAGTACATTGGTGGTCTACCTAGACAAATTCAAGATACTGTGGTAGGAGGAAATCCTGCTACTCTGGAGGATGCTATCCGCTTGTCAGCCACACTTACTGACAACCATGTTAAAGCGGGTACACTTACAAGAAAGGGTGCCAAGAAAGTTTCTGACACAACAACACCTCCCGCTCATGTCAAAGAAGTCCAAACTGAACCATACCGCAACACTAGGAAGAGAAAGGTCAAGAACTGTGCTGTAATCACTCCGGCTGCTCCAGTGAATCAAGTTGCACCCATGGCTCAAAACCTAGCAAAGAAACCCTATGGGGGCAGCCACCCACTTTGCAACACCTGCAACTATTATCACCCTCCAGGCATACCTTGTCGTCTTTGCAACCACTGCGGGAAACATGGCCACACAGCCAATATTTGTCGAGCCAAGTCACTTGCCAACCAAATCAACCTAGCAAATCAAGCCAATAATCAAGCAACTAACCAAGCCATCCCAGCCATTGTAAATGGACGTGCTTGCTTCGAATGTGGCGACCCGAACCACTTCCGTAACCGGTGCCCAAGACTGGTCAATGTTAACCAAGGCGGAACTCGTGGGCGTGCTTTCAACATCAACGCCAATGAGGCTCAGGCCAACACTGATGTGGTTAATGGTACGTTCCTTATGAATAATCGTTATGCTTCTATACTATTTGATACCGGAGCCGATAAAAGTTTTGTGTCACTAGACTTCGAACCGTTACTTGCAAAAACCCGGTCTAAACTAGAGAAAACCTTTACCGTTTAAGTAGCCGATGGTAACACCATTACATTTGACACCATCATTTATGATTGCTCCCTAGAACTAAATAAACACACCTTTCCAATCAACCTCGTACCAATGCCATTAGGGAGTTTTGACGTCATCATAGGTATGGATTGGTTGTCAAAGCACCATGCCGAAGTCATGTGCTTTGAAAAATGCATCCATATACCACTCCCATCCGGTGAAACGTTGACGGTCTGTGGTGAGAAACCTTGCAAAGGACTCAAACTAATGTCATGCATTACCGTCCAAAAGTATATACGAAAGAAGTGCATGGTTTTCCTAACCCATGTTATCCAAAAAGAAAACAAAAAGAGGAGTGTACAAGACATCCCCATCGTTCGGGATTTTCCCGAAGTCTTTCCTGATGACTTGCCCGGTCTTCCACCTGTTCGGCAAGTGGAATTTCGCATCGATCTTGTACCTGGGGCAAACCCGGTGGCTAAAGCTCCATACCGGCTTGCACCTTCCGAGATGCAAGAACTTGCAAGCCAACTCCAAGAACTCGCCGACAAAGGGTTCATACGCCCGAGTCATTCACCGTGGGGTGCACCGGTCTTATTTGTTAAAAAGAAGGACGGTTCATTCCGCATGTGTATTGACTATCGAGAACTCAACAAGCTTACAATCAAAAACCGCTACCCTTTACCTAGGATTGACGATCTCTTCGATCAACTCCAAGGTTCTACCTACTTCTCGAAGATTGATCTTCGATCTGGTTATCATCAACTCCGTGTGCAAGAGGAGGATATTCCCAAGACCACCTTCCGAACGAGATATGGTCACTACGAGTTCATGGTTATGCCTTTTGGGCTAACCAATGCACCTGCTGTCTTCATGGACCTCATGAATCGCATGTGCAAACCATACCTTGATAAATTTGTTATCGTGTTCATTGACGACATTTTGATCTATTCCAAGACCAAGGAAGATCATGAGCAACATCTTAGGTTGATTTTGGACCTCTTGAAAACCGAACAGCTATACGCCAAGTTCTCCAAGTGTGATTTTTGGCTAAAAGAAGTGCAATTTTTGGGTCACGTTGTCAATGAAAATGGAATTCATGTTGACCCCGCCAAAATTGAAGCTGTTAAGAATTGGAAAGCTCCTAAAACCCCTACCGAAGTTCGATCGTTTCTTGGTTTAGCGGGTTATTACCGAAGGTTTATTTCTAACTTCTCCAAGATCGCTGTTCCCCTCACTACCTTAACCCAAAAAGGTAAAACCTATGAGTGGGGACCGAAGCAAGAAGAAGCCTTCCAAATTCTCAAGCAAAAGTTGTGCAATGCTCCTATCCTCACCCTTCCTGAAGGTGAAGATGATCTAGTTGTTTACTGTGATGCTTCAAACCAAGGTCTTGGTTGCGTTCTCATGCAACGAGGCAAGGTGATCGCTTATGCGTCAAGACAACTCAAAATCCATGAGAAGAATTATACGACGCATGATTTGGAGTTGGGTGCTGTCATATTCGCGTTGAAGATTTGGAGACATTATCTCTATGGCACGAAATGTGTGGTGTTCACCGACCACAAAAGCCTCCAACATATCTTCAACCAAAAGGAACTCAACATGAGACAACGACGTTGGGTTGAACTCCTCAACGATTACGATTGCGAGATTCGTTATCATCCCGGCAAGGCTAATGTTGTAGCCGATGCACTAAGCCTCAAGGAACATGTCATGCTTCAAAGTGTCAAGATCCATTCCGATATTCAAGTTCGTATTCTAGAAGCTCAACATGTCTCGGTTACCGAGGGCAATATGTATATGGAAATGTCTTGTGGTGCTGAATTCCAATTAGAGACTAAAACCAATGTCTTACTTTATTTTCTAAATTGTCTTTGGGTTCCCGATCGTGACGATCTCCGAGCATTCATCATGACCGAAGCACACAAGTCTCGATATTCTATCCATCCTGGTGCGGATAAAATGTACCAAAATCTTCGTCCACAATATTGGTGGCCTGGTATGAAGAAAGATATTGCTTTGTTCGTAGCAAAATGTCTCACATGTTCTAAAGTCAAAGCTGAGCATCAACGTCCTTCTGGTTTACTTGAACAACCAGAAATCCCCGTGTGGAAATGGGAGAATCTAGCTATGGATTTCATCACTAAACTCCCTCGCACTTCGAGCGGTTATGACAGCATCTGGGTGATCATTGACCGTCTCACTAAGTCCGCACACTTCTTGCCTATCCGTGAAGACTATAAGGTTGAGAAATTGGCCCGAATTTACATCGACGAGATCGTGAGTCGTCACGGTGTTCCTTTGAACATAATCTCCGATAGAGATGCTCGTTTCACTTCTCGGTTTTGGCAATCTCTTCAAAAGGCACTTGGTACACGACTGGATTTGAGCACGGCCTACCATCCCCAAACTGATGGTCAGACCGAGCGAACAATCCAAACCCTGGAAGACATGCTGAGAGCATGTGTCATCGACTTTGGTGGCAATTGGGATTCACATTTGACACTTATCGAATTTTCCTACAACAATAGTTACCACACCAGCATCGACATGGCTCCGTTTGAAGCTCTCTACGGTCGTAAGTGTCGTTCTCCCATCTGTTGGAACGAGATTGGTGAAGCACAAATCACCGGTCCCGAGTTAATTCAAGAAACCTCCGACAAGATTATTCAAATCCGTGACAACATTCGAGTTACGAGAAGTCGGTAAAAGAGCTATGCCGACAAACGATGCAAACCTTTGGAATTCCAAATCGGTGATCTTGTACTTCTAAAGGTGTCTCCTTGGAAGGGGGTGATCCATTTTGGGAAGAAAGGCAAGCTAGCACCTCGCTATGTGGGTCCATTCAAGATCCTTGAAAGGATTGGGAAAGTGGCTTACAAGCTCGAGTTACCTCCATCACTTGGCAACGTACATCCTACATTCCACGTATCCAACCTCAAGAAGTGTCTTGCTGATGAAAACCATCATATACCTCTTGACGATGTGCGCATTGATGAGACGATGCACTTCGTTGAAAAACCAGTCGAGATTATGGATCGTGAGATAAAACAACTCAAGCGCAGCCGTATTCCTATTGTCAAGGTTCGTTGGGAATCTAAACGAGGACCCGAGTTTACTTGGGAACGAGAAGACCAAATGAAGCTCAAGTACCCACATCTTTTTGCTGAAGCAGTAGCCTCAACTAGTAGAATTTCGGGACGAAATTCCCTCAACATGGGGATACTGTAACCTTTCTGATTTTCATATTTTTCCTATTTATTTTATGCCGTGCAATAAAAGACGATTACGATTCCAACCTTACATGCATTTTTTCATGTGCAATAACAAATATACACGCGTTTATTATATTACAATATTAACAAAAACCATCTTGCAAACCTCGAGGACCAAACTTGACCAAAACTCAAAACAACATCAAGACTACAAAACTACAGGGACCATTCTTGTAAATATCAAAAAGTGCACAAGCACGGTCATGCTTAGTCCCAAGCACGGTCGCGCTTAAGCCACGAACACGGTCGTGCTTAACTTTAATCACGGTCGCGCCTGAGATACAGTTTGACTCCGTAAAAGTCAAACCGACACAAATCTTTTCCAAAAATAGGTTTCAAACCTGTTTTAGAAATCGCGGGACTTGTAGAAGAAGTTATTCGACCAATTAAGCCTAAAACCCGACCAAATACACGTCTGATCGACCGAATTCCCGCGACCACGACCGAACCTTCTTTTTTTAAATCAAATCTCGTAATTAAGACCAAATCAAGACAAATCAAACCACGATACGGACTTCGTACGACTCCTATAAGATTCTACAACCCCTAATTCGTCTAAACAACCTCTCTAATTCTCTGTCGATCAAGAAAGAGCCGCGATTCCTTTACCGTAGCGGTCTGCACTTGTTGCCAATCAAACCAAGGTAAGTAATAGTCCAATAGATTCGTTTCTTCATTCCAGACGAAAACCCTAATCTAATTGGAATCAATAATACACGATATTTCCAATTTGAATCTAAGTTTTGATAAAAAAAAATGGTTTTAAACGATCGACACGTTAAACAGGAGATAAATCTAATTAAATGGTGTCATTCGATTCGCAAACATTCTCTAAATGAAAACCCTAAGCTTCTAATCAGTTTTAATACAAGAATCAGGCGAATTGTGTCTGAAAAGGACCAGACACGGTCGCGCTCATCAAAAAGCGCGGTCGTGCCTGACCAAGCACAGTCGTGCCCGAGTATGGCACGGTCATTCTTACCGACCAAACAAAAATCCTGACCTAGACAAACCCTAGACGCGGTCGTGCCGGGTACGAGCACGGTCGTGTCTTATGAACAGACTCTTGTTGTGACTTCTGACCAACCACGGGCGCGTTACCGACCAAGCGCGGTTGCGTACGAGCTGAGCACGGTCGTGCCGTATACGAGCACGGTCGTGTTCCCCTTAACAGAATCTTTATTTTTTTTTTATTATTTTAATTTGATAAAATATATTACAGTTTATATAATCATTTTTATAAACTAATTACTGGAATACCTATATTCCTTACACTTGTTTCCAAACCAACATTAATTATTTAAACTTATATAAATAAATATATATAATATTCTAAATAAATAAATAGTATTTTAAAACAAACCCTACACGTTTAAACTTAAACAAATCCGCTTCCGACATCGAATAACGCAACTCAATAATACGTAATCATATATTGTTCATTAGGTCGAATCTAGCAATCTACAACACATCGTTGTTTTCCATTTGCTTGTGCAACCTACACTCTGCATAACACGTGAGTTACATAGCCCCTCTTTTACTCTGTTTTACAAACTTTTGGGGTGGAACATGCGTTCTATTTATATGTTTTCAATTATACACATATACAGTTCCATCCTATGCATATACAATTTTGCGCTTTGTTCTTGAGTACTAGGTGTGTAGACCAATTATAATGCTCTTCACGTACAATCATTAACTATCAGCCGACAGTAAACAGTGGTAGATCTACCGAGTCTGACAAACCCACCCAGGTAGGGTGACAGTTACTGACAACACTATTTTGCGTGCAAGTTACAAAGGTTTGATTGTATAGGTCACCCGATAGTTTCTCTCCATAATTGCCTTAATTGACATGTTGTATTGAACTGTATGCACATAACACGTTTTTACTATCACACGAATAAACCTATGTATTCTCACCAACTTTTTAGTTGACCCTGTTTTAACCATGTTTCAGGTACCAATGTTTGAAGTAATCAAGATATGCTACACATAGGATTTTTGGACCTAGAATTCAATTAAACCAGTTTATTCTATGTAATTTACATTTTTGTTTTATGGATTGGTTGTGTTTTGATTGAACTTATTGATTGCAATGAAAACAATTATTAAATATTCAAACTTTAGCAAACCATGAGAAATGAACAGTCTGCACGCTTCATGCCCCGACGTTTCCGCCGTCGGTTGGGGTGTGACAATACCAATCTGTCACACCCTAACCGACGGCGGAAACGTAGGGGCGGGACATGTAGACTGTTCATGAGCACAAGATTTCAATATTTTAATCATCAAAATTAACTTCAAATAATTCAACACAACCAAATTCAAACAAGTACATAAACGAAATACATAATAGTCTTTATTTAAATTTAACTAAATCCAAAGCCTATGTGTAGCATGCCTTGATCAAACTTACTCATTAGCACCTGAAACATGAATAAAATAAAGTCAACAAAAAAGTTGGTGAGAATACACAGGTTTGTATATAGATAGCATATAGATTATGAATAAACCAATCCTTACATAATATAATAAAATAAGGCATTTATGGAGAGCAGCTATTGTGTAACCAAGTACAATCAAACCTTTGTAACTAGCATGCAAATTGTGTTGTTGGTAACAATCACCCCAATCTGGGTGGGTTTGTCAGACTCAATAGATCTATCACTGTTAACCATCGGCTTGAATAGTTAATGATTGCACATAAATTGCACACAAAAGTTAACACACCTAGCACTCAAACATAAAGCTCAAATTTGCACACATGAATATAAAGAGGATTTGTATTTGTGTAGTTTGTGTAAATGTAAGCAATTATTTGTATAGAGTTCATGTTTCACCCCAAAAAGTGTAAAAGAGTAAAAGGGGCTACGTAATACTCACTTGATTCAAAAGTCGTAGCTAACACGAGAGACTAGATAGTAACGAGATCCTTGTAATGCACAACGTTAACCTAGAGTGTAATATGTATTGAATTAATAGTGTGTACGATAGTCTATGTCTAAGTCTAGGGTTGAATTGGATGTGTGTTCAAAGAGTTGGAGTTGTAGGCGTTATGTTTTGTTAAGTATAACCTAAATAAACAATCTTTGTTTAAATATAGATTAAATAAATAATTGATACTTTATTTATTTATTTATTTATAAAAATATGTATTTAGTCATTTAGTGATAAAAATGTATCGAGCGTATTATATTAAATATAAATTTTGTAAATAACTTTTGTTAATCTATTTTTATAAATATGTGTAAATGGGTTGTATAAATAATATCTAGGTGTAGGGTTTAATAGTAAGTATAAATCTAATTTTGTAGGTTTAAATAAATAACTTCTATTTATTTTAGAATAGGAATTTGGTCTTTTTAAATAAGGTTAATATAAATCTTTATAAAATCAATTATTTTTATTTGAAAATTCATTTGAAATGCTTATTGTTTTTAAAATATAAAATTTAGTATTCTGCCAAGATTTTCTCACACACACGACCGTGCCTGGGACAAGGCACGATCGTGCTAGGACCACGGGCGCGACCGTGCTAGTCAGGGCGCGACCGTATTGATCAAACAGAAAACATAACTAATCTGCTCACTAGGCATGACCGTGTCTTAGCCAGGCACGACCGTGTCTAGGGTTTTGAGGCATGACCAAGTCTAGCCAAGAGGCACGACCGGGTCTGAGTGTATGAGGCACGACCGCGCTGGGATTGGCACGACCGTGTCTATTCCAAATCAGAAACGAATTGACTAATTCTTATAATGTTAATGTTGGAAATCATATGGCTTTCATCCATTAGGTTATTACGAGTTTATTGGTATATATTGATTATATTTAAAACATGTCCAGAACCGGATTCGATTAAACCATTTTTGAATGAAACATAGATTTGGGTTCGTGTTAATTTCCATATTGTAAGCCCCAATTGAGTTGGGGCCTTTGATCTATAGACTAAATCGAATGTTATGAGGTTTCAATTACCCGAAAAGACGATGAATCGATAGCGTACGGTAGAGGCGAGTTCCTGCGTCGACGAGGTTGATTTCCGGTGCTCTTTGCTGCAACTCCGGCTAAATCAGCGTGTCCAGAAGTTTTAGAGAGGATCGAGTAGTGTGTGTCGTTTGTTTGCTTGAGAGAATTAGGATCGAAATGGAGGAATCGGTGGTCTCGTGAAATGACTTGACGGTTTTGAGATGAATCGAATTTGCCAGAGTTATTTGTTGTAATTGTGGTGATTATTCGATTAATTGTTTTCGTTAATGGTAATGATGCGTATATCGGTTACGAATTCAAACGATTCTGTGTTTAAAAATTGCATTTATGTTTCAACTGACGCGAGGCGCGACCGTGCCTAACGAGGTGCGACCGTGCCAAGGCACCGGACGCGATCGTTGGCGCGGTCACGCCAGAACGAGGCCCGATCGTGCCTATTAGGGTTTCTTGTTAATTTATAAAATCAGTCCTTGCAAATTTCAGTTTTGATAGATTTATATAAGTATAAACTTATTTAGAATTTTAATCGGATATACATGTGTAAAATTTGCGGATTTGCATTGGAACATAGTATTTAATTGTTGGTACGAATATAACAAGTCAGTGTACTAGAATTGAGTTTGAAATGTATCACATTGAACTAAAATACAAATAATGAAAATCATAAATGTTACACCTGCAAAATACAACATGGGAAGAATTGATGTTCTGTGGACTAGGGGGAGATTGTTGGAACCTAGTAGTCCATAGAAATCAATTAGGCTTAGATTTGTATAACTTTAAAGTTTTCGGTCTAAAATTTTAATTTTTTGGTCGAAAACACTTTTCGATTAGAAGATTTCAATTTAAACTCTTGGGTATAAATAGTCTTGTCTTTTGTATTTCATGGAACTATTCTCATTTTGTATTTTTTGATTTCAAATCTATCAGAGAGAATTTCTATGTGTTTTTGTTGTTACTTTGTGATTACATTGCTGGATTAATGAAGATAATCATCATGATTGTATGCGTCTTGTGTGATTGATTCTATCCTTTTAGTTTATATTTGATTTGATCATTTCAGTGTGACTTGGATTTCTGGATTGTTTCCGCCAATTTAGAGAGTGATTGAAGACATTATCCTTGAATATCAGCAGATCGAAGGGATTCACAAGAACCAATATACTTCCTTCCAATCTTCTTCAGAAAGTCCTTTGCTTTTCTCATAAGCATGGCCATATTCCATTGAATATTCATCTCCTCCAAATCAACCAGATCAATTTGATGAAAATCTTCTTCAAAAACATCAGGATCATGAATCTTTCCTCCAATAAAATTATGATATGATGCCATGAAGGAAGAAAACATTGCTAGATAATCATCATCAACTCTTTGATTCATATGAACATAATTAGTATTATGTGATCGAGAAGATGAAGTAGATGTATTTGCATAAAATCCAGTTTGACTTGAAACTCCAGAGACATGTTCACTTGAATTATCTTGACCATCACCAGAAAAGAAAGCAACACCATTACCAGTTTTATCAGAAGACTTAGCAAAATACATTGCCGGATCTTGAATATGTTCCATATTAGTTTCTTTCTTCTTCATATTCAAATCGTGAGATTGAATCTTTCTAATAACATCTTCAAGAGACATGGTTTTGTATTTCGCATTTTCTTTGATCAACACGGAATACACATCAAATTTTGATGATAAAGACTCCAAGAACTTGTCATTGATCTCTTAAGCTTCATAAACAACTGATGCACTTGATAATTCACTCAGCAAATGATAAAATCTTGTTGCCAGATCATCGAGTGATTCATTTTGAAAATGTTTGAAAACAAGAAATTGCTTTTTCAATAACTCTTTCCGACTTTTCATCAAATCTAGACTTCCTTCACACCTCTTCTGCAAAGATTCCCACAATTGTTGAGAAGATTTAAATTGTTTGAAACTGTGATAAATTTCCTTTGGAAGTGACATAGAAATGCTAGCCATAGCTTTCTTCTCACAATCGAACAACTGTTTCTCTTCAGTGGTTAATGCAGATACTGGTTTAGGAACATCATCCTTCCACATCCATGAGTATGTAGGATGTGTATAACCTTCCAAAATAGGAATCCATAAACTCGTATCGGCAAACGACAAAAACTGATCAAAACGATCTTTCCAGTTTGGATAATCAGTAAGACTTAACAACTTTGGTGTTTTATAAGATGTACCAATCTCATTATCATAGTTGAACATGTTAGTAACTTGCACCGTATTTTCCATTTTCAATAAACTTTCAAAAACTACCAAGTATGAACAAGAGTATACACTCAGGCGAAGATAACAAGTTTGCCTTAATCCTTCAAGCGAACTTGACCCCAATCAAACTTGACAAGTTCGCTTAATCAATTAAAAATGCTAAGTTCGCCTGCAACAGAATCCAGAACTAAGTTCGCCTGGTTCAGCTGTAACAAACTCAGGAAGATGAGTCTTCAACTAAAACACAAACAAAAAGTTCCTAAAATCACCATATCTCATTGGTTTGATGGAATTTGATGAAATTGAGCCGTATGATTGAGTATAATGTGATTTAGAACACTTCTAATGGATCAATTTCACCAAAAACACCTTCAAATTCACGAAATCAGCCTCAAAAACTTGAAAACTCCATAAACATGAACATTTGCAAAAGTTAACCAATTTCTTGTCAAATTGGACACATATCAATCACGAATCACTCACAAATCGCGTGCAAAGGCTCTGATACCACTTGTAGGTCCACATGCCGCTTCTATAGATCGTACTCGAGACGAGATGTGTCAAATTGGACACAAATCAAACACATTGCCATGCTGTTATTCAAGGATAAAGTCTTCAATCACTCTCTGAATTGGCGAAAACAATTCAGAAATCAAATCCACTCCAAAATGAACAAATAAAAAATGAGCAATCTTGATACTATCAATCACACCAAATGCATATTTCATGATGATTATGTTCGTTAATCAAGTAATGTAATCAAGTGTTAACAGCAGAAACACACAAAGATTCTTTTGATTAAATTGTAAAATTCAAAGTACAAAATGAGAAAGTTACTTGAAATACAAAAGACACAACTATTTATACTAGATAGTTTTCGATCGAAATCTTCTTGATCGAAAAATGTTTTCGACCGAAAACATTTTCAGACCGAAATCATAAAGTTTTCGACCGAAAACTTTGAAGTTGACGCTTCTAAAACCTAACTGATTGCTATGGACTATTAGGTTCCAACAATCTCCCCCTAGTCCACAGAACATCAATTCTTCAAAAGTTGTCTTTTACAGGCTTGGTTTTGATTTTAACACGTAGCTTCTTAGTATCCAGAGCAACAAGTCTCTTCTTGATCACTTCGGCTTCATGTCTTCTTGACAAACATCGACCCACGACTCTTATATACAACTTTGCTTTAGTTTTAATCTTCATGCTCATATCACATCTAATAGGATTCTTGTACAAAATCTTTAGATTATCATCAGAAAAGCTAAACAAATCCACTGGATCAAAAACTCTGACTTCTGGTAAATGATCCTGTATAATCACAGCTTCATGTGTTTTGCTATCATACACCTACTTCTTGAAACTTTTAATGAATGTCTCTTTACGTGCTGGAATGTAAACAGTTGAAACTGTATCAGTAGGCTTCACAATGTATCTAAACCTTCTTTTGCCGTCTTTATCATTTGTTTTCAACTTTCTGCATTCAGGCACCTGTGGGTTGAACTTTTCAAATTTAGCTTTTCCACACTCTCTCTTTAAAAATTCTTCAAAATTAGCAGCAAATGAATTATTCGATGGATTGATCATCTTCAGGTGACCAAGCTCTCGAATATCCCAGTATGGCAATGTGTTTAACTTTGAACTCCGGTCAAAATACTGAATATTCCCATCACATCTCTTTATTACATACATATTCTTTTCACCATCATACATCCATGCTAATATTTCACCAGTTAACGCTTGTTCTAGACTCTTTATTGTCTATGTAAGATTTTCTACAATGGATGGCTTCTCAGTCACTGTCCACCAAGTACTCTTGTTAATTTTTGAAGTCTTTGGCCTTTTAGATGGTGATTCAATATCTTCAGGAATAGTAAATGGCTCTCTTTCATCTACAAGCTTATCCAATTTACCAATCACTGAACCATCTTCTTCAACATATGTCTGCTGTTGTTCATATTCATACTTTTTGTATTCAGTGTTGGTTGGAGTTTCTTGTTCAACATCTTCAATTGTTTTTCCACTTCTACCAACACCACCAGTACCACCACTATTATCATCGTCATCTGAAGAATTGTTATCATCTTTTCTTTCACCAGTGATCACCACTTCTTCATCATCTTCTTCTTCTTCCTGCTCCGTCTCTTCTTGGTTCTCATCAATTTTCTCCAATCTTTCACCTTCATCATTGAGAAGCATATCAACATCAAATAACATGTTTTCTTCATACATAGCTGCTTCAAAAACTGGAGTTTGAACTTGTTCACTAGTAGAAGAAATTGGTTCAGTGGCTGCTGGACTATGAACCTCTTCAACATTCTCTGCTAGGTTTGTACCAATTTGAACACCCGTAAGAGCTATTAAATCCCGTACCATCTTCTGAAGTTGATCAATCTGTTGCTGTTGTTGAGCTATTACACCCTTTTGTTTAGTACTTTCAACTTTCAACTCTCTGATCTCTCTGGAATTAGTAGCTTCACTACTTTACAAGTTTGAGATCTGAGTCTTCAATTGACTAACAACATCTTCAGTTTCCCTTGTTGCATAGTTAAGAAACTCTTCAACAACCAACTCATAACCTCTAGATCTTTTGGACTTATGCTTCTCTGGTACCTCTTTAGCTTTAACCTTGCCTTTATCAAGTCTTGTTGTAGTTTTCTTTTTCTTCTGTAATTCTGGAACAGTAAATACAATACCCTTAGACGGAGGTGGTCTAGAAGGTACGGTCTTTGTTTGTTCGATTTCTTTTCTTTTCTTTGATGGGTTTGTTGTTGTGGCAATTAACTGTTCATCATTAATTTCTAACACTTCAGTGTTCACGCTTAAGACATCGTCAGCATCAGCAGGAAATTCTTCTGTGTGACTCAGTAATGGTTCAGTAACTTCTTCATTTACTTCAGGAACTCTGTTTTCTTCAAAATTCATATCATGTTCTTCAACTTGAACTTAACCTTCCTTTTAAATAACATTTACTTAACCACCACCATGACCTTGATCATTATCATTTCCCTGATCATTATTCTGCACTTGGTCAGTTTCATCTGTTAGGACATAGAATGTATGACAAAAGCTTTGTAATAGTTTAGGTCTTATTGTCTTTATGTTTTTATGTAATTGTATAGATTTTGTCTAAGTGTAAGAACAAGTTCTGCTAGAGGCGAACTTGTTAAGTTCGCCTAGTCTCATGTGAGGCGAACTTGTTAAGTTCGCCTAGTCTATTTGATGCGAATTTGTTAAGTTCGCCTATTGCAGAGCTTGTGTCTATAAATAGGTGTTTACAGATTCTGTTCTATAGGGCTTGATGATTTAAATTGAGAGAATTTGTAAACTCTATGTTTTGTGGAATACAAAGAGAAGTTTATTTACCTGATGTTTCAATTGTCAATTCGTATACATACGTTAACACGGTAGGATTCCGCACTCCGTGTTATCGAGACGTCCTGTCATGAGATCGATCTGCAGATAAGTCATGTGGACCTACAAGTGGTATCAGAGCTCCTATGACAATTGAAATTCTCCGTTCCTGATGACTGTATTCCTTGTAAGAAGGGGAAACAACAGAAGAAGTCCCAGAAATCTAAGACAAAGAATTCTATTATGACTCCTTTGGAGCTACTACATATGGATTTGTTTGGACCGATTAGTATCAGGAGCATTGGCGGTAAGTCTTACTGTCTGGTAGTAACAGATGATTTCTCTAGATTTTCATGGGTTAAGTTCCTTGCTTCTAAAGCGGAAACCACAGAGTTGGTACAGTTCTTAATCCTGGGTTTTGAGAATTTGTGCAAACAGAAAGTCAGAAGAATTAGGAGTGACAATGGCAGCGAGTTTAAGAATAGCAAGATGGGTTTATTCTGTCTTCAAAAGGGAATTCATCATGAATTCAGTGCGCCATATGTACCTCAACAAAATGGAGTTTCTGAACGAAAGAACAGGACTTTGGTTGAAACGGCACGTACGATGCTTGCAGATTCTAAATTTCCAGTTACTTTTTGGGCTGAGGCTGTGAATACTGCGTGTCATGTTTTGAACAGAGTTTTGACCGTTAAGCGACACAACAAGACATGCGATGAGTTGCTTAATAATCGGAAGCCAAATCTGGAATATTTACTACCTTTTGGTAATCCATGCACCCTTTTGAAAGTTAGAGATGTCCCAACCAAGTTCAGTGCTATGGCTATTGAAGGGATCTTTCTAGGGTATGTTGCAAATTCTACTACCAAGAGGGTTTATAACAAAGAGACTCGTCAGGTTGAGGAATGGTTTCATATTGGCTGTTCTAATCGGTCTTTACCTCAATTGGCGATTGGACCAGACTGGGCTTTTGATTAAGATAATTTATTCAAGTCTTTTCAATTACCTTCTGATATTTATCCCGAGGAAGCTGCTGTATTATATGATTCATGTCAGGATGCACAAAATAGTGGTTTTCTACCGACTGCGGTTCCACAATCATCTGTTCCCTCTACATCTGCTCCAGATCCTAATGTTGCTTCTTGTTCGGGAACACAAGAGTCTGATAGTGAGGACGACAATGTTATTTTCCAAGATTCCTCTCCTGATCCTTTGTTAGTTGATGAACCTTGTAATTCGACACAGGCTCAGGGGCAGATTCCTACAAATTTGGACTCGGAGATACCAGTTACTCAGGATATGTCTTATCAATCTGATACAACTAAAGTTGATGTGTTGCCGGTTCCTGAGGTTGCATCAATCAAGGAACTCAAATCTCATCCGATTACAAATATCATTGGAAATTTGCGAGATGGAGTGCAAACCCGTTCTATTATTGACAACACTTGCTTGTATGCAGGTATTAAGGATACTGGTGTTCTTGATGTATGCTCACATTTCTGTTTTGTTTCTCAGGTCGAAACAAAGAATGTCGAAATGGCATTACGTGATAACAATTGGATAGAGGCCATGCAGGAAGAACTTACTCAGTTTGACAAACTCAAAGTTTGGAATCTTGTAGATCTTCCAAAGGGTGTGTATCCAATTGGTACAAAGTGGGTGTTTAAATGCAAGAAAGACGATCGAGGTGTTGTGGTGAGAAATAAGGCAAGATTAGTTGTACAAGGTTTCAATCAACAAGAGGTAATTGATTACACCGAGGTTTATACTCCTGTTGCTAGGCTTGAAGCTATACGGTTGTTTCTTGCTTTTGCTTCATACAAAGGGTTTAAAGTGTTTCAATTAGATGTAAAGAGTGCTTTCTTATATGGTAAAGTCAAGGAGGAGGTTTATGTGTGTCAGCCGCCGGGGTTTGAAGATCCACTTAATCCGTCTAAAGTTTTCAAGCTTGATAAGGCTCTCTATGGTCTTCATCAAGCTCCTCGAGCATGGCATGAAACGTTGTCTACACATATTATAGATAATGATTTTGTCCGTGGCAAAATTGACTCGACTTTATTCATTAAGAAAGCAGGGGGAGAATACCTAATGGTGCAGATATATGTAGATGATATTATTTTTGGCTCTACAAATGAAGGGTTGTGCAAAGAGTTTGAGAGTGTTATGAAATCGAAGTTTCAGATGTCAGCTATGGGAGAGTTATCATTTTTCCTAGGTCTTCAAGTTAATCAGACGGAAGATGGTTTCTTTATTCATCAGTCCAAGTATATAAAGGACATCTTGAGCCGGTTCAAGATGGAGGACTGTACCCCATACGATACTCCGATTCCGGTCAATCATAAATTGAATACTGACCCGGATGGAAAAGAAGTGGATTGCCGACTCTACCGTGCAATGATTGGATCTCTCATGTACTTAACCGCTTCAAGGCCAGACATAATGTTCGCTGTGTGTATTTATTCCAGATTCCAAGCAAAACCAAAAGAGTCTCATTTGATTGCAGTAAAGAGAATCTTTGGTTATCTGAAAGGAAAACAAAGATTGGGACTATGGTTTCCACATGGTTCTAACTTTGAATTCAATGCATACACTGATTCTAATTTTTATGGTTGTTGTTTGGACAGGAAATCTACTACAGGTGGTTGCCAGTTCTTGGGATCGTCTAGTTTCCTGGCAATGCAAAAATCAAACTACGGTCTCTATTTCAACATGTGAAGCAGAGTTCATTGATGCTGTAAGTTGTTGTTCACAGATCTTGTGGATCCAACAACAATTAAGAGACTACGATTTGAATTTTACAGGAACCCCCATGTTTATTGATAATAATGCTACAATGTCTATCACAAATAATCCTGTTAAGCATAGTAAAACAAAGCACATTGAAATTAGATATCATTTTATCCGTGATTATGCAGATAAAAAGTTGATTGAGCTGGTGAAGGTACATACAGATGATAATTTTTGCTGATCTTTTTACCAAGGCATTTGATCGTACCAGGTCTGAATTTCTGATCAAAATGATCGGTATGATCAATCCCGAATAAAAGTTTTTCAAAAATAATTTTAAATGGGAGATTTTGTTTTTTTAAATTTCTTTTATTGCTTTATTAGATTTCTGCATTTTAAATTTCAGTCAAAAATTGTTATTTATGAAATTTCAAAACAAAATGAAAAATATAAAATTGACATCATTTGAAGTAAGAGAAGAAATGATAGTACATCAGTGAATAGTTTATTACACATGGCCATAGTAGACTTTTGATATATGATAGTTTAAAGTAAATTGATTTGATCTAAATTTCAAAGTCTGCATAAATGAGAAATGATAGTGTTTTGAATGCTCTAATCTTGATAATATGTTTTAATTTGAATATGAGTTTGAAACTTGAATTGTCAATAGACTAGAAGCATTTTTGAACAAATAGTAGTGTGAAAATTAAATATGATATGATTGCATCTGTGATTTGAATCCATTATATGCTTAGGTGTGTGTGTAAAAGATCATTATCAGATAAAGAATATATGGTTTTAAGAATTTCATGAGACCAATATCGAATTATGTCTCTAGCACAAACTCTTTCAATTCACTTCACTGCACATGCCCCGAAAAACATGCAATGTGTTGCTGAACTAAGATACGCTTTCTAACAACATCTGTTGGAACATATATTCACCCTTAGATCAGTTAGATACATCATCTATTCTGATTTCATTAAAAATTATCCAGATAATAGTTGGATCCTTCTACCTGAATCTATTGATTCTCATTATAAAGTCAATTCATTAGAATCTTTTGATTCTGAATCATCCTGATTCTTATATCCTTTGGGATATGCTATTCTATATTTGTGCTAATAGAGATAATTTCATCTTGGAGATTGATCTAATCTTGCAATAAACTGTGTATGTCTTGAAGATAGTGCAAATTTAAAATTCTGTTGGCATATATATGTGGGGTACACAATTTTTTTCATCTAAATGGTACTAACTCACATGAAATTGGAAGAAAAATGCTTATAGTTTCAAATTGTATAATATTGACAACTTAAGAATTCATGCTTTGTATTACAAATTCGGAATGAAAAATTGAGCATTTCATGACCTGATCTTGTTTACATTGAAATTTATCGCGTATCATTTCAAGTATTATTCAAATTGTTTGAAAAGTTGAAACGTAAATTTGATGGATTTATAAATATTCATTGCAAAAATTACATAAAAAATGAAAAAAATACGAGTTACATAAGAATGAGTTTGATTGTTTCATATCATTTTTTTGTGCATATCATAGGTTACCCATAGTTGATGATAGACTGTCTAATGAATTGCTCATATACTGATATGATCTTCTTGCTCATGATGTTCAACCAAAAATATGTGTTTTAGTTTGCTCATATAAAAACCAAAAATATGTGTTTCAGTTTGCTCAGATAAAAACAAAAAATATGTGATTTAGTTTGTACAGATAAATTCCAAAAATAGTTTGTTTCTATCTTCCATGAAATTTTTTTTTTTATTAAAATGATTGGGGATTGGATTGGATACAAGCTACAGATGGAAGTTCACAAGAGTGTGACGTGTTGAAATTTGACGAAATTGTTCAAGGCAAAGGTTTGAAGCAAACTTAATATGTTCGCCTGTTCCTGATTAAGCAAACTTAATATGTTCGCCTGGGGCTTGTTAAGCGAACTTAACAAGTTCGCCTAATGAAGCGAACTTAATTGTGTGAATAAATATTTTGTTCAGGTGAACTTATCCTTATTAACATTTTCACTGTGTGAGCGAACTTACTAGGTTTTAGTGAACTTGTGAAATTTTGAATTCGGGTGTTTCGTTTTGAAATTTTCGTGTCTGTTTCTCGATCGGCTTTGAATTGCGAGTCTATCTAAGGTACTTTCATGGATTTTTATCTGTTAAATCGATGGGAAATTGCTCCTTTAACCCTGTGTTCTTCGTGTTTTGATGTTCATACGCTTGTCTGAGTAAATCACGTTTATCTGGGTGTAAATCTTGAAATTGAAGCTTAATATTGTTCAGTTGTTGTGAACCGATGCTTATACTGTGTTTGATTTGAAAATATTTGACGATTTGAAAATTTTGGAATCTACTGTTGAATTTGTATCGACAAACTGGTTCAGGCGAACTTGTTCAGGAGAACTTGTTCAAGCGAACTTGTTTAGGCGAACTTATTATGTTCGCCTCTTACGACACTAAGCGAACTTATTAAGTTCGCCTAAGGGCTAAGCAATGTTTGGACTTGTAATTTTTTTTTTGTGTAAAATTTTTTTGATTTTTTTCTTTTGTTTGTTATATGACTAATGTGGGTTCTATGTCCAATACATTTCCAGATGTCTCGTCGTGTTGAGTACAAACAAAATCAAATGTCGTTGTTAGATCTAAATATGTCTGAGGCAGCTAATTTCCAAGGAATTATAAATTTCTTGAATCTTTCACGTTTACATGTGGCCTTATTCGTAGATCCGTACATCAGCTTACTGTATATCCAACAATTCTGGGATACAGTACATCAAGACACAGATGTTGAACCTCACGTCCTTCGTGCAACGGTGAATAATACAGAGGTAGCTATTTCAGTGGAAACTATTCGTGCTGCTTTGGCATTGGGATGTGCTAATGAAGATCGTATGTCTTATCCTGGAACACTGATTATGGGGTGTTTTCAGGGATGGGCTACAGAGGCAGACCAAATGATACTCAAGCACGAAAAGGTGGTTTAGTTGGAGAATGGAGGTATTTTATACACGTAATCATCCATTTTTTATCTCCAAGAAAGGCTGGTACTGATGGTTTGAAGAGTGCGTTACAAGCTGCAATGGTTGCATTGACCCTGAACAAACGGTTTAACTTTGCTTTGTATATATACCGTGAGTTAGTCATGCAAATCAATCCTCCAGAAAGTCAAGGGTTTCTTATGTACCCTAGGTTCTTGCAAATGATTCTGAACCTTTTAATTCCAAATTTACCACAGCATCCACTACGTTTGATTTTGACTCCTATGTCTAAAATAATCTATACTGATTGTACCAAGGTTAAACAACAAAATGTTGCTTTGATTCCAGTTCCGACTCCTTTGTTTGGTCATTTAATCAATCCTGATTATATTGAGCCTCCTAATGATAATTGGTTTCATCCTGAGGAGTTAGTTCAAGGAGAAGTCCAGAATCAAGTACAACAACCACAACAAGTTCAAGCTCGGGTACAAGCACAACAACAAGTTCCTATTCCACAAGAACAGGTTCATATTCCTGTTAATGAACCAGTTCAGGAAGACGTTGCTCAAGAAAATGAACAAGATTTGGGTATGAATATGGAAGATTTTGATAATGAAACTGTGAACTCACCCATTCATGAAGCTGAAGGGAATGTGGTGGATACGAGTTTCTGTGATACTATTTTACCTGATTCTGAGGCTACTGACTCTGATTCCTCTAGAGACTTTAGCTCAGGTCATTATGAGAGTTTGGCTACTATGACTTTGGCTAATGTAGGAAAACACGTTAAATCTATAGCCAGGAGGCAGATGCGTAAGTCTGTTCGGAATCCTCCTTTAGGATCAGTACTTGGAAAGAGAACATTAATCGATGAGAGTTCGGATTATGATAGTGATGCACATCGTTCCAAAAGTTTAGAAGCTTATGTCTGCTTCTATTGCAGCTGCACATTCATCTCAAGGTGTTGAGGACGCTACTTTTGTTGCTTCCTTACTGGTTACACCTCCTTCATCTAAACATCTGTCTCCTGTGATTACTCCTGTTCTTACAGTTTCAAAATCTTCTGCTAGTACTTCAATGCCTTCTGATTCTGAAAGGATTACCTTCCTTGAATCATAGGTGCTTGCATTGCAGACTCAAGTGGATTCTCTTCGGCTGGTCCTTCAAAGCCTTCTGATTCTGATAGGATTACTTTCCTTGAATCACAAGTGCTTGCTTTACAAAATCAGGTGGATACTCTTGTGTCTACTGATGCTCAGAGACAGCTGGTTATTCAGACTTAAGCTACACAGATTGCCGACATGCAATTATTGGTGTCCAAACTTGTTGCACGTCTTGACACTCAGGGGGAGTTAAGGATACATGATACTTGTCATGCTGAGTCAATTCAACGAAAGGATGATGATGACAATGATCCTAGTGGTAATGTTGAGGGTGATCATCAATACGCTGCTGACGTAATTCCCATATCAAGAGCTCAGGGGGAGTCGGCATCACAAACTATTGAAGGAACCAAGAATGATTCTGGAGTGAATGAAGATATTTTATTGTTGTAATTCTTTGCTTTTTCTGAAGAAGAAGAAGCTGAGAAGTTTGAATGTCTGGATGATATTGATGAATTATTTGATGATATTGAAAATGATGTGTTGGATAATGAAGTCGAAGAAGGAGAGATTGTAGAGATTGAGATAGAAAAGAGTAAAGATAAAGTTACATATGAAGGCAGTGATGGTCAGAATGTACCGTATAACTTCATCCAAGATGATGTTATTCCTGAATTTTCTTATGAAGGAGTAGCAGATTCTATGGACTTTGTTGATGATATCACTACACCTGATGATACTGCTCAATCCAAGATAGATACAGATGCTGATACTACTCATCGTGTGCCTCCTAAGCCGAATGAAGAACTTGTGATGTATAGAAATACAGGAATGACTAGAGAACAGTGGAGAGAAGTAGTTAACAGTTGGATGAAAGTACTACCCAAGTCACTTATACAACCTGCTCATAAAGAAAGATATGTGAATAAAGAGAGGTGTATTGGAAGAATCATCAGTTGGTTTTATGATGATGACACGAAGTTGTTTGCTCTTAAGAGATCTGATGGTGTTCAATACTTAAAGCCTAGGATCAAGTATTTCAATACCTTGCCAAGGTGTGAAATGAATGGTCTAGCTACGAAACCACTTATTAATAGATCAAAGTGTGGATTAGCCGATGTGATTGCCAACTTGATTAAAAGAGAAGGTGGATCAGGGAAGTATGAAAGATTAAAGCCACATAAAAGAAAAAGAGTGAAGATTGTAGATCAAAAGACTGAGATTGTGACCTGGAAGTATAAGTTCAAGCAAGTACGTGCTATACATAAGATAGCATTGAAGAAAATACCACAAGATTTTCTAGGGAATATGAAATGGTGGTACGTAGATGTGAATACTGGTGAAGCTAGAATTGATGATAAAGATAATAAGGTCATTGTTAGTTTCTATGATGCAATGAGTCTTATTAACTTCTCAAAGAAAGATCAGAGGAAATTAAGAAAGAATGAGATTATGTTTACTGATGAATGGAGAGAACAAGGATTGCAGTATAAAAGAGTGTTGGAGATCTGTCAGAGATATGGAGTGCACGCAGGAAGCAGATTACCAGATAACTGAAAGAGCTTGTCATAAATACTGAAGACAGAAGATCAAGCTATTGTCAAGGGGAGTCTGTTAGGACATAGAATGTATGACAAAAGTTTTGTAATAGTTTAGGTCTTATTGTCTTTATGTTTTTATGTAATTGTAGATTTTGTCTAAGTGTAAGAACAAGTTCTAAGTTCGCCTAGTCTCATGTGAGGCGAACTTGTTAAGTTCGCCTAGTCTATTTGAGTCGAACTTGTTAAGTTCTCCTATTGCAGAGCTTGTGTCTATAAATAGGTGTTTACAGATTCTGTTCTATAGGGCTTGAACGATTGAAATTGAGGAATCCGTAAACTCTATGTTTTGTGGAATACAAAGAGGAGTTTATTTACCTGATATTTCTATTGTCAATTCGTATACATACGTTAACACGGTAGGATTCCGCACTCCGTGTTATCGAGACGTCCTATCACGAGATCGATCCGCAGATGAGTCATGTGGACCTACATCATCATTGTCACTATAAACTCCATCTTCTATATCTTATGCCATTAATTCATTGATTTCATCTTCAATAGTAAAATCTGGATCAGGATTTTCTTCAAGCATATTAGGAAATAGTGGTGTCACAGTACCACTAAATTTGTTTGTCTTCCTCACATTATTCATGCTGCTGAAGATTACTTCTTTCATTGAATCCAAAGGCAGTTCAACACCATCGTTTTCCAGATTCGGCAGCAATGTATTAATAATCATTTGTACAAATCTTGGGTAGATTAGAAACTTGTAGTTTTTCCTTGGTCCCACGAAGTTACTAATCATTGCCTCGAATATCAATCTTGAAAAATTGAATCTTCTATGAGTTGCCAGACACACTAACGCTCTGCTGAATACTTCACCTATTTGATCAAAAGAAGATGTTCTGAGACTCATGCAATGAATTAATACATGGATAAGGTATCTCCATTGTTTTGCAAACATAGTTTTGGTCACCTGTCTTCTTAGAAACGTTCCTTCATATCCCATACTCAGAAGAAAATACCACAAGATTTTCTAGGGAATATGAAATGGTGGTACGTAGATGTGAATACTGGTGAAGCTAGAATTGATGATAAAGATAATAAGGTCATTGTTAGTTTCTATGATGCAATGAGTCTTATTAACTTGAATCTTCTATGAGTTGAATCTTCTATGAGTCTTATCATTCCTGAAAAATTTAATCTTCTATGAGTTGCCAGACACACTAACGTTCTGCTGAATACTTCACCTATTTGATCAAAAGCAGATGTTCTGGGACTCATGCAATGAATTAATACATGGATAAGGTATCTCCATTGTTTTGCAAACATAGTTTTGGTCACCTGTCTTCTTAGAAACGTTCCTTCATATCCCATACTCAGAATTATCCCTGAGATTGCAATGTGATTGATTTTGTAGGGAAAATCAGCTGCGTCTCTGAAGTTCAGCACCTCTCTAATCACTTGCTCAGTTACTTTAATCTTGTTTCCTCCCACCGAGCTTTCAATCCAGATTTCTTTATTCACATTCTTATACTCCACATTGTCCCAAAACTCTCTAAAATGTTTTTCAAATACACGAACTTGTGTAGATATTGCAGTGTTAATTCTTGACTTGGTTAGAAATCGCACAATTTCTTCATAACCCCGTGCTTTCTTTGTACTCGTTGTTAAACAGGCACAGATGTTGTGCTTAGGCTCAAATTTTAATCTGTTCATGTCTATAACAAGAAACAACAAGTTAGATAATTTCTGAAAAAATCTTTTAACTTTTGACATTTCGATCGAAAACCTCATTATATATACAACCTTTTTCGATCGAAAACATTTAAAACCATTTCTGAAAATTACCTTTAATATTTCGATCGGAAATTCTTTAGAATTTTACCTTTTCGATCGAAAACTCCTAGTACTTTACTTTTTCGATTAAAACAAACATTTGAATTTTATCATTACAACTTTTCAATCAAAAACTTTCATTAATAAAGAAAAACTGCACATTTTCTGTTTGATCAAAAACTAATGAACCAAAAACCACTTCTTTTCAATCGAAAACTTTCAATAATAAATCAATTATACTTTTCGATCGAAAACATTTTTCGATCTATTCAAATTACTTTTCGATCCATTCATCTAAGATTTCGGGCTATTCAAATATTCAAAAATTCAAACGTAAACTAACGCTTTGGATCTAACCTATCAACCTCTATGAATCACGAGAACATACCTGTATGATCGAAAAAACTGAGATTCTAGATGATGTCCCGATCGACCACTTTTTCGTACGAAACTTCAACACTTGTAAAACACGATGAATTTTTAAACGAGTGGGAAAAATCTTTTCAATCGAAAATTTTTATTATATAGCCTTTTCAAATCTTGACCGAAAACTTAAGTCATGGCTTTTCAATCGAAAACTGTTTCAGATGATATATTTTCGGTCAAGAGATTTCGACCGAAAATTCCAAACATGATAAATTTTGAAAATTTTCAAACAAAATTTTTTTTATTTTTTATTTATTTTTTTTATTTAAGTCCATTTTGACATCATTAAGACATGTTTCGATTTTTTTTAATATATAAAAAATAACTTATTATTATTTTTCAAACACAGAAAACAGTTAAACACTTAATGAAATTCATGGTTTTTTTTAAATTATTTTTACTATTTTCTTTTTGACTTTTTCTTATCATATTTCAACAATTTTAATTCAACTTTTTTTTTAAATGTGTACTCTCTCTATTGTATTGATATATCAAATGAAGTCCCTCTTACAAAAGTTAAACTAAACAAGTATTTATACTAAGAAGACAAAGAATGAGTTCGTCCGAACTACATTTCAGTCGAAATGTATTTTGTCCGAAAACTATAAGATTTCGGTTGAAATCTTTTAAATTCAAAGAATTCTTCCGTCTTCAGACTGTTTTATATGCGATGGCTAAAAAAAAGTTGCAACAATCTCCCCCTAGGCCATTGCATATCAAAACACAAGAATTCTGCCAAGCTCCCCCATACACTTTGCATCATCAAAGCTAGATCTTGGACTCGAATGTTTAACTCTCCAAACTTGTCATGGTTTAGATTTGTCTTTCCAATCTTGTTTTCGTTTTGACATATTGTATGTCCAAAATGTCTTCAAACTATTAAAGACATTAACAACATTTTCTTGAAACTTTCTCTAAAGTTGAGAAACGACCTTCTGTTTGAAAGACTTGTGTTTCTTGATACAACAATCTCTTGATAAATGGCCATGCTTTCCACAGCTGAAACATTTCTTCAAAGCAGGACATGGTCTTTGATAAGGCCCCTTTCGAGATTCTGACTTGTCTTTAGACTTCTGTTCTACAACTTTTGACATTTCTACTCCCTCTTTAACAAACATGAGCAGAGTAAATTTATTTGAAACGAATGGGATGGCATTAGCATTAAGTGGACTGTCTTTCTTGAACCCTAAGCCACCCTTATTGTCAAAATAATCCACACATTCTTGATTTTTTTCACACTTGTCACTGACGCAATCATCATCAGAAGTAACATCATTTGGAATCTTTAATTCAACTTTATTTTCTTTGGAATTTCTCTTTGGCTCTAATGAAGGATAAACATTTGGCACAAATGGCTCTGGAATGTATGGTTGAGGCATATATGAATAAAATCCATTTGTAGTAAATGGAGGAAAAACACTCTTGTATCCCATCTCGATATTCACCTTATCATTAACTTTAGCCTCAATACTTTCACCACTTCCTTTATATCCAAGCCTAGAAGTTACTTTGTCATGTATTTGAGCTTCAATGATTCCACTAGCAACTTTCCCAGAAATGTTTATTTTATCAACTTTAATTGATGTATTTGCTATCTTTTCCATCTTCTCGATCATCAATTTCTTTTCTGTTTCTCTTTCAGCAATCAACAGTTGAATCTCATAATTCTTTCTCTTTAACTGAAGCTTCACATGATATTTTTCTTTGACACAGTTATTAATCTTCCTTTTATACTCTTTCTCACGATCTTTTAGAATTTTGTTTGTAGTATGTGCATGTTTCAATGCATCCATCATAAGTTGATTTCGATTCTTGTAATCAGCAATTTTCTCAAAACACTCCACAGAACACATATTTTCGTTGAGCAGTTCCGAATAAGCTGTAAGTTTCTATGACTCTTTCACTGCTTCAGCAACCAAATCTGATTCTATACGTTTACAATTTCCTTGAAAATCATAACCGTATCCTCCTTTGATCACTATTATGTTCTGATAAGCTTTGAGTGCATACAACTGTAGCTTTGCACACAAATCCTCTAATGAGTTAAACTGTAATCCTTTATTTCTGATATTAAGTTTATAAATCTCCCATTCCTGTGGTTGAGCATTGAGAAATTTATCCATGACTTCTGATTTTTAGTATTCAAGATCAACCTCCTTTAGATCATTGATCAATTTCACATATCTGTGATACTGTTCAGTCAAAGATTCTCCTTCTTCGCGTGTGAATACTTGATATTGTTTCTTTAATTGGTATTTTCTGGCTTTTCCTTTCACATCTTCCTTAGACAGATCTGGATGAACATACTCCAATCCATTTATAAAGACCTTATGCACACCCCCTTCGTCAGCCATTGAAAATCCTTTTTTTTATAATATAATCTTTTTTAACTATCTAATTTTTTCAAAATCAACGCCAAACATAGCTCCGAACATCCTCTAAAAACTTTGAAGAAGAAAGTTTTCCCCCCACACTTTTCGACCAAGAGTTTTTTTTTAACTATCTCATTTCTTCAAGACCTTTTTTTTTCCTCCCACACTTTTCGACCGAAAACATTGAGAATTCGGTCAACACTTTTCGACCGAGAAGTAAGATTTCGATCAGGAGGGATTTCGACAAAATTTAAGATTTCGATCAAAGGACTTTGATCAGACATTTCGATCGAAAAACTTGTAGAGGAGACTTTTCGACCGAAAAACTTGTAGAGGAGACTTTTCTACCCAAAACCCTTGAGATGAGACTTTTCGACCGAAAACTTGAAATGAGACTTTTTGACCAAAAACTTGAGATGAGACTTTTCGACCGAAAACCTGAGATGAGACTTTTCGACCAAAAACTTGAGATTTCGACCCCTTCAACAGAAATTTCGGCTGATTCAACTGATACTCGAAAAATTTTGATCTGCAACTTCCGAACCACAGATTAAGCCCCGAAAATCATCCCAAATGTAACATTTCTGGTTTCTTTTTTTTTACCATGTAAACGTTTCGATGCAATAAACGAGTATTTCAATTTCAATTCGTGTGCAACAACCGTAAAAGCAATTACACATACAATACATTATGTTACAATAACAACTGAAAACGCCATTATCTCACAAGCCTCGAGGACCAAAACTGACAAAACTCAAAAATTACAAAACTAGGCAAGCACGGTCGCGCCTAAGACTAGGCAAGGTCGCGCCTGCAGACCTAAGCACGGTCGTGCCTAATACAGGCACGGTCGCGCTGCTGAAACCACGTGACTCTGCAGAAGTCAGATCACAGCCATACTCGACGATTTCGCAAAATTTAAAGAATGATCAAAGCCGGTTTTCGCACGTCAGACCATACTTGACTGAATACAACCTGCAACACGCATCAATTACACTCCAATTTACAGATTTGTTTAATCCCATACCCACCACAATCATGACTCGCAAATTCGTCGATATAGAGCCAGTTGCACGCTTCCTACACCCTCATATGCATCCACACAATCACCCAGAATTCTCACTCGACACTCATACAACCTCTGTCGTCCGATTGATCGCCGAGAAGCAAAGCCGTCGACCCGTAGCCGACTGCATTAAATTGCCCTATTATAACAAGTAAGTAATACACCACTAGCTTCGTATCACCCCCTACTACGAAAACCCTATGCCAATTCGTAGTAGAAACACTCAAATCGGCCAGATTTTTTAACGAGAAAACGAAACTACACTTTTAGTCGAACTACCACTTAAACACGAAATAAATCCAATTAAACCTTATAGATAGCTTCGTAATCATCCACTAAATGAAAGCCCTAAGATACCAGAAGTGTTTAATATAAGAATCGAGCGAATTGAGTCTGGAAAAGACCCGACACAGTCGCGCTCATCACTGAGCGCGGTCGTGCCTGACCAAGCACAGTCGAAGTCCGAGTAAGGCCCGGTCGTGCTTACCGAGCAAACAAGTCCTGACCAAAAACAAACACTAGGCGCGGTCGTGCTGGACACGAGCACGGTCGTGCTCCATGACCAGAACCTCTGTAGCCTTCTGACTCGACCACGGGCGCGCTCCAGACCACCACGGTCACGCCCGGAGGCGAGCGCAGTCGTGCCGTTGATGAGCACGGTCGTGCTCAGTCAGAACTGAATCTTTACAGTTTCTCAGATTTGATGATTTTTATAAAACTTATGTTATAAACTTAACTGTTTAAACAGAATCTCACCATTATTAAGCACAACAATTATTTTCATCGATTAAATTGTTTTAAACCGATTCTTACCATTTGAAAATACATTTTCATTTAAAATTTCTAAATTTATAAAAAGTTATAACAAGATTTTATAAAACACTTTATTATGAAAAAGACTTTTATAAACCAATTGTATAAATCCTAGTTACATCAAATAAAACTTATATAAATATAAACTACTTTATATTTTGTGACGTTTTCTAAAATAGGTAGATAAAACGAATTCGTTTGTTTATATTACATTCAATTAAATATATATACCACACAACCTTATATTTTAAATACATAACTAAACGATACAATTCATTAGTGCAAATCCTTACGCTTGCAATACACTGAAACACTATAGTTACTTTAAACCTTATACACCGCATTAATACACGTCATACATTTACTCGATAGGTCAAGCTCCGTGACCCACAAACACTTAACATTTTCTTGGTTGTGCAATCTACACTCTCCAACACAAGTGAGTCTACATAACCCCACTTTTACTCTTTTTCACCTTTGGGGTGGACATGATTTACATTAAACAAATTGCAACTCTTTCATAGTACAATCCTTACTTGATTACATGAATTATTTGTGCAATATGCTTGAATGCTATGAGTTATTACTATACATACATGACGCAACTCGTGCAATCATTAACTCTGTATAAGCCAACGGTAAACAAGGATAGTACTATTGAGTCTGACAAACCCACCCGGGTAGGGTGTTTGTTACCGACTTTACATTAGGGTAACCTGCGTGTTATGCCTCAGTCACAAGGTTTGATTGTGCACCTAGTATAACTATAGATTCTCCATATTTGTCTTATATACCATGTGAATCAAGGAATTGTAAAAACAATTTTGAACTCTTATTTGTGTGTCAAAACTTATGTATGCTCACCAACTTTTTAGTTGACCCTTGTTTTTAAATCATGTTTCAGGTGCTAACAATTGAGATGATTACAAGTTGCTTCCACCTAGTTTGAGGACCTAGTTAAAAGGCTCTAAAATAAACATTGTTATGTATTTTGTTATGTTTCGTGTACTTTTTGGATTGTTGTTTGATTTCAATGAAAACTGCATGTTTAATTATTTCAACCTAAGCAAACCATGAGCTATGAACAGTCTGCATGCTTCACGCCCCGACGTTTCAGCCACCGGTTGGGGTGTGACAGATTGGTATCAGAGCCTTGGTTATAGGGAATTAGGTTATTAGACACCATTGACCTAGACTATAACTTTAGGACACCCAATAATGCCATGCTACATGTTTTATGTGATACGTGCTATTTGCTATATGTCACATGCTTTATGTGTTAGTTATTTGATACTTAAAATTTTTAGACTACATGACTTAATAAGCATACGTAAATAATAAATTAAATAAATCGTATCCATACCCGTATCCTAAGCCGCGTATCCTCCTTAACTGCTTCTATGTCATCATCGCCATAACTTGTGGAAAAACTCATACTCGTAGACACTAGTCTATCAAAAATATTTTTATATACCCGTTAAGGTTTTAGACTCTGTTAATTATTAAAGGACATGTGCAATCTGGAAGGGTGACACCTGTATTCTGGGTTTTCTGTCTAGGAAAGCATTTCATATAAATCCCAATCAACCGAGGGATCCGTATGCTTTCCTGGGAATTCCCGGGATGAGTGTTTACCTATAGGCTAAAGCACGTCTCCTTGAAAATTATATAAGTCTAATTAACCTTAATATGTCATTGTGTTCAAGTAGAAATGTGATTACTTGAAAATAATCCGAACTATGAAATAAATGTGTTATTATTCCTCCTATCCTAAATTTCAACGGATTTTTTTTAAATTCTCACAACACTTTTGTATCATTCTCTTTTTATAGAATGCCTCCTCGTCGTAACATCAACCGCAACAACACCGACAACGCCAACAATAGCACCAACACCAATACCGGCGATGCCAACAACAACAACAATACCGACCTTGCTGCTCTCCTCACTCAGCTAGTAACTCAACTAACTCAAGCCAATAACAACAACAATGGGAACGCCAGTGGTATTGCTAATACTGGTGGTGGCGGTGGTGCCAACCCGCCACAATGTACCTTCAAGCATTTCAACTCTTGCAATCCCCTGAAATTTTATGGTACCGAAGGAGCCACGGGACTCCTTCAATGGTTCGAAAATATTGAGGGCACCTTCCTCAATAGTGACTGTCCGGACAATCTGCGAGTCCGCCATGCCACTAGTGTCTTCCAAAAACGGGCACTAACCTGGTGGAATGGGGAGAAGAGAACAAGGGGAGTAGAAGTAGCAATGGCTCTGCCATGGGATGAGCTAAAAAGGATCATGACCGAGGAATTCTGTCCTCGGAACGAAATGAAAAAGCTGGAAGCAGAATTTTGGGATCTTACCCAAGATAGTGGTGAAAGCTTAGCATACACCAACCGTTTTCACGAACTGAGCATGCTGGTACCTCACATGGTTACGCCTTTGTCTAGGTGTATTGAAAAATATATCGGTGGCCTACCGAGACAAATCCAGGACACTGTTTTGGGAAGAAATCCTGCAAGCCTGGAGGATGCTATTCGTCTGGCTGCTACTTTGACTGATAATCACGTTAAAGCAGGTACTCTTACCGAAAAGGGGGCCAAGAAAGTTTCTGACACCACAACACCTCCTGCTCATGTCAAGGAGGTCAAAGCCGAACCGAACCACAACACGAGGAATAGGAAAGCTAAGAACTATGCCGTGATCACTCCGGCTGCCCCAGTCAACCAAGTTGCTCCTATGGCTCAGAACCGAGTCAAGAAACAATATGTGGGAAACAATCCGTTGTGCAACACCTGCAATTATCACCATTTCCCAAATGTACCCTGCCGCCTATGTGCCAGCTGTGGAAGATATGGGCATGTAGCTAACACCTGCAGAAGTAATCCAACTGGTAATCAAGTCAACCAGGGAAACGGGGCTAATCCAGCAGTTCCAGCTATTGGTAATGGGCATGCTTGCTTCGAGTGTGGCGACCCAAACCACTTCCGAGACCGATGTCCAAAACTTGTGAACAATACTCAAGGCGGAGCTCGTGGGCGTGCCTTCAACATCAACGCCAACGAGGCTCAGGCCAGCGATCATGTGGTCAACGGTACGTTTCTTATGAATAACCAATATGCTTCTATACTATTTGATACCGGAGCCGATAAGAGTTTTGTGTCCCTTAACTTTGAACCTTTACTTGCAAAAACACGATCCAAACTAGAGAAAACCTTCACCGTTGAAGTAGCGGATGGAAATTCCATCACTATTGACTCCATTGTCCATGACTGCTCACTAGAACTCAATGGTCACACATTTCCAGTCAACCTAATACCAATGCCATTAGGGAGTTTTGACGTCATCATCGGCATGGATTGGTTGTCTAAAAACCACGCCGAAGTCATGTGTTTTGAAAAATACATCCGAATACCTCTTCCATCGGGAGACATATTGAAAGTCTTTGGCGAGAAACCTTGCAAAGGACTCAAACTGATGTCCTGCATCACCACCCAGAAATACATACGAAAGAAGTGCATGGTTTTCCTAGCTCATGTAATCCAAAAAGAAGACAAGGAAAGAAGAGTAGAAGATATTCCCATCATTCGGGAGTTTCCCGAAGTCTTTCCCGATGACTTGCCTGGCCTTCCACCTGTTTGGGAAGTAAAGTTTCGAATCGATCTTATACCCGGAGCAAACCCTGTGGCTAAAGCTCCATACCGGCTTGCACCTTCCGAATTGCAAGAACTTGCAAGTCAACTTCAAGAACTCGCTGACAAAGGTTTCATACGGCCAAGTCATTCACCGTGGGGTGCACCAGTCTTGTTTGTTAAAAAGAAGGATGGTTCATTCCGCATGTGTATTGACTATCGAGAGCTCAACAAGCTTACAATCAAAAACCGCTACCCGTTACCTAGGATTGACGACCTCTTCGATCAACTCCAAGGTTCTACTTGTTTCTCGAAGATTGATCTTCGATCTGGTTATCACCAACTGCGTGTCCGAGAAGAAGATACTCCAAAGACCGCCTTCCGAACAAGATATGGTCATTACGAGTTCACGGTTATGCCTTTTGGGTTGACCAATGCACCTGCTGTCTTTATGGATCTCATGAACCGCATGTGCAAACCATACCTTGACAAATTCGTGATCGTTTTCATCGATGACATCTTGATCTATTCCAAGACTGAGGAAGAACATGAACAGCACCTTAGACTGATTTTGGATCTCCTGAGAACCGAACAATTATACGCCAAGTTCTCCAAATGTGAATTTTGGCTAAAGGAGGTTCAATTTTTGGGTCATGCTGTCAATAAAAAGGGAATACATGTCGACCCTGCCAAGATCGAAGCTGTCAAGAATTGGAGTGCTCCTCAAACCCCTACTGAGGTTCGTTCGTTCCTTGGTTTAGCGGGTTATTACCGAAGATTCATTTCTAACTTCTCCAAGATTGCTGTTCCCCTCACCGCCTTGACGTATAAAGGTAAACCTTATGTATGGGGACCGAAACAAGAAGAAGCTTTCCAAACTCTTAAACAGAAGTTATGTGATGCTCCTATTCTGACTCTTCCCGAAGGAAACGATGATCTAGTCGTCTACTGTGATGCCTCTAACCTAGGCCTTGGTTGTGTTCTCATGCAATGAGGCAAGGTAATCGCTTATGCATCGAGGCAACTCAAGATCCACGAGAAAAACTATACTACGCACGATTTGGAGTTGGGTGCAGTCATATTTGCCTTGAAGATTTGGAGACATTATCTATATGGCACAAAATGTGTGGTATTCACCGACCACAAAAGCCTCCAACACATCTTCAACCAAAAAGAACTCAACATGAGGCAACGACGTTGGGTTGAACTCCTCAATGATTACGATTGCGAGATTCGTTATCATCCCGGCAAGGCAAACGTAGTAGCCGATGCGCTGAGCCGTAAAGAACGTGTCATGCTCCAAAGTGTCAAGATTCATTCCGACATTCAAACCCGTATTCTAGCAGCTCAACACGTCTCGATTACCGAGGGCAATATGTATGAGGAAATGTCGTGTGGTGCTGAATTCCAACTAGAGACTAAAAACAATGGCTTGCTTTATTTCTTGGATCGTATTTGGGTTCCCAATCGCAATGATCTCCGGGAATTCCTCATGACTGAAGCACACAAGTCTCGGTATTCTATCCATCCCGGTGCGGATAAAATGTATCACAATCTTCGACCACAATATTGGTGGCCTGGTATGAAGAAAGACATTGCACTCTATGTTGCAAAATGTCTAACCTGCTCTAAATTCAAAGCCGAACATCAACGTCCTTCCGGCTTACTTGAACAACCGGAAATCCCCGTGTGGAAATGGGAAAATCTAGCCATAGACTTCATTACTAAACTCCCCCGTACTTCAAACGGCTATGATAGCATTTGGGTAATCATCGACCGTCTCACAAAGTCCGCACACTTCCTGCCCATCCGTGAAGACTATCGGGTTGAGAAATTGGCCCGAATCTATATTGACGAAATTGTGAGTCGACACGGTATACCTTTGAACATAATCTCCGACAGAGATGCTCGTTTCACTTCCAGATTTTGGCAATCTCTGCAAAAGGCACTTGGCACACGATTGGATTTAAGCACAGCCTACCATCCCCAAACTGATGGCCAGACTGAACGAATAATCCAAACGCTCAAAGACATGCTGAGAGCCTGTGTCATAGACTTTGGTGGCAATTGGGATTCACACTTGACACTTATTGAATTCTCCTACAATAACAGCTACCACACCAGCATCAACATGGCTCCATTCGAAGCTCTTTATGGTCGCAAATGCCGTTCTCCCATCTGTTGGAACGAGATCGGTGAAGCACAAATCACCGGTCCCGAGTTAATTCAGGAAACATCCGACAAAATCCTTCAAATCCGTGACAACATCCGAGTAGCGAGAAGTCGACAAAAGAGCTATGCCGACAAGCGACGAAAACCCTTGGAATTCCAAGTTGGTGACCTTGTGCTTCTCAAAGTATCCCCTTGGAAGGGTGTGATCCGCTTTAGAAAGAAAGGCAAGCTAGCACCTCGTTACGTAGGCCCGTTCAAGATCCTTGAAAGAATCGGGAAAGTGGCTTACAAACTTGAGCAACCTCCAGCACTCAACAATGTTCATCCAACCTTCCACGTGTCCAACCTGAAGAAATGTCTTGCTGATGAGAACCTCCACATACCTCTTGACGACGTGCGCATTGATGAAACGATGCACTTTGTCGAGAAACCGGTGGAAATCATGGACCGTGAGATCAAGCAACTCAAACGCAGCCGCATTCCTATAGTCAAAGTCCGTTGGGATTCTAAACGTGGTCCTGAGTTTACATGGGAACGTGAAGACCAAATGAAACTCAAGTATCCTCACCTCTTCACCGATTCAGCAGCCTCAACTAGTTGAATTTCGGGACGAAATCCCCTCAACATGGGGAGACTGTAACATTTCTGGTTTCTTTTTTTTTACCATGTAAACGTTTCGATGCAATAAACGAGTATTTCAATTTCATTTCGTGTGCAACAACCGTAAAAGCAATTACACATACAATACATTATGTTACAATAACAACTGAAAACACCATTATCTCACAAGCCCCGAGGACCAAAACTGACAAAACTCAAAAACTACAAAACTAGGCAAGCACGGTCGCGCCTAAGACTAGGCACGGTCGCGCCTGCAGACCTAAGCACGGTCGCGCCTGCAGACCTAAGCACGGTCGTGCCTAATACAGGCACGGTCGCGCTGCTGAAACCACGTGACTCTGCAGAAGTCAGATCACAACCATACTCGACGATTTCGCAAAATTTAAAGAATGGTCAAAGCCGGTTTTCGCGCGTCAGACCATACTTGACTGAATACAACCTGCAACACGCATCAATTACACTCCAATTTACAGATTTGTTTAATCCCATACCCACCACAATCATGACTCGCGAATTCGCCGATATAGAGCCAGTTGCACGCTTCGTACACCCTCATATGCATCCATACAATCACCCAGAACTTTCACTCGACACTCATACAACCTCTGTCGTCCGATTGATCGCCGAGAAGCAAAGCCGTCGACCCGTAGCCGACTGCATTAAATTGCCCTATTATAACAAGTAAGTAATACACCACTAGCTTCGTATCACCCCCTACTACGAAAACCCTATGCCAATTCGTAGTAGAAACACTCAAATCGGCTAGATTTTTTAACGAGAAAACGAAACTACACTTTTAGTCGAACTACCACTTAAACACGAAATAAATCCAATTAAACCTTATAGATAGCTTCGTAATCATCCACTAAATGAAAGCCCTAAGATACCAGAAGTGTTTAATATAAGAATCGAGCGAATTGAGTCTGGAAAAGACCCGACACGGTCGCGCTCATCACTGAGCGCGGTCGTGCCTGACCAAGCACAGTCGTGGTCCGAGTAAGGCCCGGTCGTGCTTACCGAGCAAACAAGTCCTAACCAAAAACAAACACTAGGCGCGGTCGTGCTGGACACGAGCACGGTCGTGCTCCATGACCAGAACCTCTGTAGCCTTCTGACTCGACCACGGGCGCGCTCCAGACCACCACGGTCACGCCCGGAGGCGAGCGCAGTCATGCCGTTGATGAGCACGGTCGTGCTCAGTCAGAACTGAATCTTTACAGTTTCTCAGATTTGATGATTTTTATAAAACTTATGTTATAAACTTAACTGTTTAAACAGAATCTCACCATTATTAAGCACAACAATTATTTTCATCGATTAAATTGTTTTAAACCGATTCTTACCATTTGAAAATACATTTTCATTTAAAATTTCTAAATTTATAAAAAGTTATAACAAGATTTTATAAAACACTTTATTATGAAAAAGACTTTTATAAACCAATTGTATAAATCCTAGTTACATCAAATAAAACTTATATAAATATAAACTACTTTATATTTTGTGACGTTTTCTAAAATAAGTAGATAAAACGAATTCGTTTGTTTATATTACATTCAATTAAATATATATACCACACAACCTTATATTTTAAATACATAACTAAACGATACAATTCATTAGTGCAAATCCTTACGCTTGCAATACACTGAAACACTATAGTTACTTTAAACCTTATACACCGCATTAATACACGTCATACATTTACTCGATAGGTCAAGCTCCGTGACCCACAAACACTTAACATTTACTTGGTTGTGCAATCTACACTCTCCAACACAAGTGAGTCTACATAACCCCACTTTTACTCTTTTTCACCTTTGGGGTGGACATGATTTACATTAAACAAATTGCAACTCTTTCATAGTACAATCCTTACTTGATTACATGAATTATTTGTGCAATATGCTTGAATGCTATGAGTTATTACTATACATACATGACGCAACTCATGCAATCATTAACTCTGTACAAGCCAACGGTAAACAAGGATAGTACTATTGAGTCTGACAAACCCACCCGGGTAGGGTGTTTGTTACCGACTTTACATTAGGGTAACCTGCGTGTTATGCCTCAGTCACAAGGTTTGATTGTGCACCTAGTATAACTATAGATTCTCCATATTTGTCTTATATACCATGTGAATCAAGGAATTGTATAAACAGTTTTGAACTCTTATTTGTGTGTCAAAACTTATGTATGCTCACCAACTTTTTAGTTGACCCTTGTTTTTAAATCATGTTTCAGGTGCTAACAATTGAGATGATTACAAGTTGCTTCCACCTAGTTTGAGGACCTAGTTAAAAGGCTCTAAAATAAACATTGTTATGTATTTTGTTATGTTTCGTGTACTTGTTGGATTTTTGTTTGATTTCAATGAAAACTGCATGTTTAATTATTTCAACCTTAGCAAACCATGAGCTATGAACAGTCTGCACGCTTCACGCCCTGACGTTTCCGCCGCCGGTTGGGGTGTGACACCAAACTTCATCACCACTGTTTTGCATGCTAAATACTAAAAAATGGCACTAAAAACGATCCAATTTGAAGACTTTTGAATCTTGAAAAGTTTAAAACTTTCAAAAACTTTGAAACGTGCTTGAATCTGCTTGAATCTCCCAAAACCGAGCACCGAAAGCTCTGATACCACTTGTGATTCCCTCAGATCTGCTGATATTCAAGGATAAAGTCTTCTATCACTCTCTGAATTGGTGGAAACAATTCAGAAATCAAATCCACACCAAAATTAACAAATATAAAATGAGCAATCTCAATACTATCAATCACATCAAATGCATATTTCATGATTATCTTCGTTAATCAAGTATTAACAACAGAAACATACAAAGATTCTTTTGATTAAATTGTAAAATTCACAGTACAAAATGAGAAAGTTACTTGAAATACAAAAGACATAACTATTTATACTAGAGAGTTTTCGATCGATATCTTCTTGATCGAAAATGTTTTCGACCGAAAACATTTTCCGACCGAAAACATAAAGTTTTCGCCCGAAAACTCTGAAGTTGATACTTCTAAAACCTAATTGATATCTATGGACTATTAGGTTCCAACATATACTATACTTATACTGAAATCAAACATTAAAAAAACATAAAGACAATAAGATCTAAACTATTACAAGATCTTGTCATACATCTATTTCCTAACACATACGGAAGGTTACAACCATTAGAAATCCTATAATGGAAGTGGGAACATCTCACTATGGAATTCATAATTGATGCGTGTGAATATGTTTATATATTTTTATAAGTATTTTGCACACAATTTGAGTTTTTAAATGGGTTTTCACCGAAGACTAATCACACACACGTCGGGCAAGTGTACCCGTCGTATAGCAATATAGTTAGGGTAAGAACCGGATATCAATCCGTGGACACGGTGGGAAGCAATAATAGACCGGAACTAAGATTCAATCAAGTGATGGTATAAAGATATTTTGAAGAGTTTGTTTTAATTAACTAGCATGCAAATATATAAACTAAGCTAAGATCACAAGTCAAACAATTAAGGAGAAGATATCACTTCGATGTCGAATCCATCTAGAATACATTCAATACACTCATAGAAACATGGCAAATACACGAAACATAAATTGACTAAATTCTCGTCAAAGATATCTAATCAAATGAGCATTCAGAAAGATAGCATGAATTACACAAACCAACCACCTAAAGTCATACAATGAAGCTCACGTGTTTAACAATCATGTGAATGTTTATAAAGATTGAACTAACTTCGATTAAGGTACACTAATCCAACAACTAGTTGGAAAGATAATGTGAAAAACACACTACCCACCTCAAGTTGATTAAATTAGACAACAATATGCATTTTTTCAACATACAATGTTCGTACAAAGGTTATATAAATTAAGAGAATGTGTCAACAATTCCTAGATAAACATAAAACTAAGCATGAAACATCATAACAAACACTTTGTCTTTCCAAACATAAGCATAAGGATACACATACAAATATAGTGATTCATAAACAAGACTTCATTCACCATTCCTAGTCAAATGCCATAAGTTAGTATAAATACATACACCAATCCATAACTATAAGCATAAACCACAAGTTTTTCAACATAATATGGCATACACAAATAGAAGTCTTGTAAACAACTCAAAATACTTGAATACATAATTTCATCAAAGAATAATCATACGGTTGTCATAACATTAACAAAATAATTGCCAATAATCCATGAATGTTGTCAAAGGTATCTAAACTTCATCTAAACCAAAGTGATCAAGAGTTTTAGCTCATCATGAGCTCAAAAATTACAAATAAGCATGGAAAAATAGTGAGAAACATGATACGAAAACAAGAATCAAACCACTCCTCCAAGCCTAGACGTTGTTGTTGATGTATGGTGATCCTATTGACGTTGTATCCTCTCCAAGAAGCTTGAAATGTGGCTGGAACAAGGATAATACGAGCTGGAACAGTGGGTTTTTCTCCCTGGTTGTTGAATGAATGAATGAGAGTTTAAGTTATGTTTATATAGAAAAGGAGAGGCACGATCGTGCCAAGAGAGAAGGCACGACCGAGCCAGGTACCAAGGCGCGGTCGTGTCCAGGTCTTAACACGACCGTGTGACAGAGGGTTGACCGATCCGGAGCTTCCATTGGGTACCACTGATCGAGGAAGTACGGCTGTTCAGACTCACGAGGTGACACGCGACCGTGGGGAGCCAAGGCACGGTTGTGCCTTGAATTTTGGCTTGGCGCGGTCGTGCAAGATGTGGGCGCGACCGTGCCTAGGGTTTGCAAGCTTGGCACGGCCGTGCCAAGTAGGGGGCACGACAGTGCCTCCATCATAGAAACCCTAAAACTTTAATTGTTTATCCTGGAATCCTCTTGTTTATTCACCAAGCTTCACAAAAACCTACAAAACAGGAAATGAAGCAAATAAGTGTCCAAACGTTGAAAATAACCCAGAATTGATCGTGAATTGAGAGAAGTTTTGTGCCACAAAGATGTGTAAATCCTGACACATCAAACAACCCCACACTTGAACATTGCTTGTTCTCAAGAAAGAAATCAAAATAAAACAAAACTTCCAATGGCACTATGTATCATTTCGGAAAACCGTAAGCGTTAATAAACTTATAATGGTTTGACAAGCTTTTCTAGAAATGCAAAATTGACTAAATGAAACCCAAGGAGCCCAATGAAGCAACAACCGAATGAGTAGATGAATATGCCTAGGAAATCATTGGCATGTAACTTAATGCTCTCATAATGTTCACACACACTCGGGTATATATGATCATACAAGTAATGGTGTATGTATAGGACACTCAAATGCCAAGACAATGAATCATGCATAAATCATAAGCTTGCTAAAAGATCAAATCTCTACCAACTAACATGAAACAAAGCACAAATCAAGAGGGCTTTAAACGGGTTGTAACTTGGCAATGGCTAAAGGTAAGGAAGTGGAATTTAAAAGTGGCTAAATGGCTAAAAACCCGGCGGATATGCTAACTCAAAAACTAAAACAACTTCAAATAAGAAAAATAAACTAACTAATACTTCCGTATAGATAAGAGCCAACAACTGAATTCTTTCTATCTTTGCTCACAAAATTGCTCTAATCGGCTATAATTCACCTAATTTTGGTGATTTGTTATTTTATTTATTATTTTTTTTCATCTACACTATTTATTTTCTTTTCTTTTGAAGGGAACTAAGACAATATGCATCTTTACTTAGCTAAAAACTTCTCATGAATTTGAATATTACAACAAAATAAAAGCTATAAAATTAACATTAGCCAACCGGATATTTAACACGGATAAAAAATAGAATAAATAAATAAAAAGGCTAATGAAGGTTTAATGGCGGTGTAATGTGGGTAATAAAAGAAAAACATGGGATAAGCTCAACGTGGCTAACTAGTGGATGTGTTCGTATGAGGGGAAAAATAAAAATAAAAGGCTAACAAAGTGGTTTATCCTAATGCCTCATTCATTTTTATGCAATAGTTATGTTCATGATTTCGAAATGTATACCAAAAGCAAGTTCTAACAAGCATGAAACATCTGACACGCTCAAATCCGCAAAAAACGAGGGCAAACAATGTCTAAAGCTATCAAGGCTAAAAAATAAACTCACGGAAACGGAAAGGAATGGGTGTAAACAAAAGGTTACATGAAATTCATTCGTTTAGCCCACTAAAACTCATGGTTATCACAAAAAAATTGGGTTTAACTCGATGGAATTTCTATCTCAATTGCTTTCGAAAAATCAAACCTCTATTATTTACTTAAAATTGTGAATGCTAAACGGTTAACTTTTATTATATTTTTGTGTTTTTTAATTTTATAAAACTAACTTAGTGCCAATAAAAATTATGAAGGAAGATTTTGCAAAAAAATGAAGTGATAAAATGTTGGAGCATATTCTGGTGACAACGAGCTTGAAGATATTATGTCTTAGTCTTAGAGTTTTTGACTTGTAATTGATAGAATTGTTAGCAACAGTTAAAGGGGAGTCTGTTAGGACATGTTTTGTACCCGTTGATAAAATTCTGTGTATGTTCATAGAGAGGCGAACTTAACAAGTTCGCCTGGTTTATCAGAGGAGAACTTGTTAAGTTTGCTTAGTCTATCTGAGGCGAACTTGTTAAGTTTGCCTAGCCTATTAGGGGCGAACTCATCTTTTAGGCGAACTTGTTAAGTTCGCCTGGTACAGATCAGATGTCTATATATAGGAGTTTACAAAATCTGTGAAACAGAATGAGAGACACGATATCAGGAGGAACTGATTAGAGTAGACTTGAGAGAGACTTGATAGAATTCTGTAAATATTGTAAACTGATATTGTGGTGGAAATACAAAGCGTTTATTTACACCGTTGTTGTTGATTGAGTTACACGAGCACGTTGATCATGGATTCCGCACGTTATCACCGTGTCGTAACGCGAGTCTAGAGATCCTTCACGCACCAAAATAGGGACCTACAAGTGGTATCAAAGCTTATGCTCTTGATTAGCAGAAGATTCGTGGTGTTTTCGTGTCCAATCAACATCAAATTTCAGAGATTTTGAAGATTTTTCATTTTTTTTATGTTCTTGATAAAAATGGAGAATTTTTGATCATTTTGGATTGATTTTGGATTCTTTTGATAGATTTTGCAAAAAAATGAAGTGATAAAATGCTCAAAAGGACAAACATCGTGTGAATAAATTCCCATCCTACACTTAGAATTGTACATTGCCCTCAATGTACAACAAAAAAAATAATGGAAAGCAGAGAATAAACACCCAACCCCACACTTTGGAAACATACATTGCCCTCAATGTATACAAAAACATGATATGCGAAATGGAATGCAAGGCAATGAAATGTGAAGGGAAAACTGAAACTTCCCTCATGTCGATCATGGCACACGCAAAAAGCCTACCATAAAAATGACGTTCCATGTTTCCAAGATATAATAAAGACTAACAACATTAAACAAAGATCAGTAACATCAAGCGAAAATATAAACAGAAATGTAAAGACAAATATATATAACAGTACACGGAGACAAAAGTACAAGGAAACAACAACAAACGCCGAAGCGTGTAATAAGAGTTTGTACAGTATAACAAAAGTACAACTCAACAAAAGGTGATACCAAAACAGTGGAGGGCACTACTCCTCCATCTCAAAATCCTCGAGAGCAAGGCCGGCACCCTCGCCCCCTCGTCTCCACCTCCTCAGGTGGTGATAGTGGTGGTGACTGATGATGCGGTGGAGATGGTGGTGGTGACTGATGATGCGGTGGAGATGGTGGTGGCTGGTCGGGCTGCTGCTCCGACTGCATAAAGAATGGGAGAGGAACCACGCATGGTGCCCCGCTAGCAGCAGTAGCGGCGCACTGGACCTCATACCGCTAGGCCCAGTAGCGCATGAATAAATCATGGGTGACGGTAACCGGAGGTGGTGGTGGAGGCGGGGGAGGTGGAGGGGCAATCGGATCCTCAACATGGTGCTCGTGATCATGCCCGTGCTGCTCGTGCTCTTGCTGAACCGCATGCACCTGATGGGCGGCGGCTATAGCCTCGGCCTCGGCCTGGACAACATCTGGATCAGGGCCCGGACGGTCTGGATCCCATATCCGTCCCCATATGTCAACCAATCGAATCCCTCCTGCACCACGACGAGCTACGTGCATGTTTCTCAGTGTCTGCACGGTCATCTCGACGGTCTCTGCCACTAGGGTCAGGTCCCCTATCAAATCATCGGTCAACAACTGAAAGTGCCTCGCCAGCTTGGTCACAAAATGACCTCCATAGATAGCGCTGGTAACATCGCGCTATGAACTGTTCACCAAGTACCCCGCGATAGAATGCGCAAGATTATAGGTGCGCGGGCGTACAAGGCAATATAGATAAAACAGCTCCCTCAGGTTCACTGCCGTCTCCCCCTGACTTTCTCTGAGGTTGAGAAACGACCTTCTGTTTGAAAGACTTGTGTTTCTTGATACAACTCTCTCTTGATAAATGACCATGCTTTCCACAGCTAAAACATTTCTTCATAGAAGGACATGGTCTTTGATAAGGCCCCTTTCGAGATTCTGACTTGTCTTTAGACTTCTGTTCTACAACTTTTGACATTTCTACTCCCTATTTAACAAACATGAGCGGATTAAGTTTATTTGAAACGAATGGGATGGCATTAGCATTAAGTGGACTGTCTTTCTTGAACCCTAAGCCACCCTTATTGTCAAAATAATCCACACATTCTTGATTTTCTTCAGATTTGTAATTGACGCAATCATCATCAGAAGTAAGATCATTTGGAATATTCAATTCAATTTTATTTTCTTTGGAATTTCTCTTCGGCTCTAACGAAGGATAAATATTTGGCACAAATGGCTCTAGAATGTATAGTTGAGGCATATGTGAATAAAATCCATTTGTAGTAAATGGAGGAAAAACACTCTTGTATCCCATCTCGCTATTCACCTTATCATTAACTTTAGCGTCAATACTTTCACCACTTCCTTTATATCCAAGCCCAGAAGTTACATTGTCATGTATTTGAGCTTCAAGGATTCCACTAGCAACTTTCCCAGAAATGTTTATTTTATCAACTTTAATTGTTGTATTTGCTATCTTTTCCATCTTCTCGATCATCAATTCCTTTTCTGTTTCTCTTTTAGCAATCAACAGTTGAATCTCATAATTCTTTCTCTTTAACTGAAGCTTCACATGAGAATTTTCTTTGACACATTCATCAATCTTCCTTTTATACTCTTTCTCACGATATTTTAGAATTTTGTTTATAGTATGTGCATGTTTCAATGCATCCATCAGAAGTTGATTTCGATTCTTGTAATCAGCAATTTTCTCAAAACACTCCACAGAACACATATTTTCGTTGAGCAATTCCGAATAAGCTGTAAGTTTCTATAACTCTTTCACTGCTTCAGTAACCAAATCTTATTCTATACGTTTACAATTTCCTTGAAAATCATAACCGTATCCTTCTTTGATCACTATTATGTTCTGATCAGCTTTGAGTGCATACAACTGTAGCTTTGCACACAAATCCTCTAATGAGTTAAACTGTAATCCTTTATTTCTGATATTAAGTTTATAAATCTCCCATTCTTGTGGTTGAGTATTGAGAAATTTATCCATGACTTCTGATTTTTCGTATTCAAGATCATTGATCAATTTCACAAATCTGTGATACTGTTCAGTCAAAGATTCTCCTTCTGCGCGTGTGAATATTTGATATCGTCTCTTTAATTGGTCTTGTCTGTCTTTTCCTTTCACATCTTCCTTTGATAGATCTGGTTGAACATACCCCAATCCATTTACAAAGACCTTATGCACACCCCCTTCGTCAGCCATTGAAAATCGTTTTTTTATAATATATTTTTGTTAACTATCTCACTTTTTCAAAATCAGCGCCAAACATAGCTTCGAACATCCTCTAAAAATTTTGAACAAGAAAGTTTTTCCCTCCACACTTTTCGACTAAGATTTTTTTTAACTATCTCGTTTTTTCAAAACCTTTTTTTTCCTCCCACACTTTTCGACCAAAAACTTTGAGAATTCGGCTTTTCGACCGAAAAGTAAGATTTCGATCAGGAGGGATTTTGACAAAGTTTAAGATTTCGATCAAAGGATTTTGATCAGACTTTTCGATCGAAAAACTTGTAGAGGAGGCTTTTCGACCGAAAACTTAAGATGAGACTTTTTGAACAAAAACTTGAGATAAGACTTTTCGACCAAAAACTTGAGATTTCGACCCCTTCAACAGAGATTTCGGGCGATTCAACTGAAACTCGAAAAATTTCAACCTGCAACTTCCGTACCTCAAATTAAGCCCGAAAATCATCCCAAACTTCATCTCCATTGTTTTGCATGCTAAATACTCAAAAATGGCACTGAAAACGATCCAATTTGATGACTTTTGAATATTGAAAAGTTAAAAACTTTAAAAAAACTTTGAAACGTGCTTGAATCTGCTTGAATCTCCCAAAACCGAGCACCGAAAGCTCTGATACCACTTGTGATTCCCTCAGATCTGCTGATATTCAACGATAAAGTCTTCAATCACTCTCTGAATTGGCGGAAACAATTCAGAAATCAAATCCACACCAAAATGAACAAATCAAAAATGAGCAATCTCGATACTATCAATCACGCCAAATGCAAATTTCATGATGATTATCTTCATTAATCAATTAATGTAATCAAGTATTAACAACAGAAACACACAAAGTTACTTGAAATACAAAAGACACAACAATTTATACTAGAGAGTTTTCGATCGAAATCTTCTTGATCGAAAAATGTTTTTGACCGAAAACATTTTCCGACCGAAAACATAAACTTTTCGACCGAAAACTCTGAACTTGATACTTCTAAAACCTAATTGATTTCTATGGACTATTAGGTTCCAACATATACTATACTTATACTTAAATCAAACATTAACAAATCATAAAGATAATAAGATCTAAACTATTACAAGATCTTGTCATACATCTATGTCCTAACACATACAGAAGGTCACAACCATTAGAAATCCCAGAATGTAAGTGGGAACATCTGAAGTTGATACTTCTAAAACCTAATTGATTTCGATGGACTATTAGGTTCAAACATATACTATACTTATACTTAAATCAAACATTAACAAAACATAAAGACAATAAGATCTAAACTATTACAAGATCTTGTCATACATCTATGTTGTAACATTTCTGATTTTTTTAGTATCCGTATTTCAAATTCAATGTAATGGATTTCAAACCCAATTTTAGTGCGCTGTTTTGTTCTATTCGTACCATTAATTAAATACTATATTTCAATGCTAATCCGCAAATTTTACACGGTTGTAACCTACTAAAACACTACATAAGTACCTATTTATACAAATATGTCAAAGACTAAAGTTACAAGGTCTGACGTTGAAAATCAACAAGAAACCCTAATAGGCACGGTCACGCCTCGTTCTGGCACGGTCGCGCCAAGTGCCTTGGCACGGTCGCGCCTCTCATCAGTTGAAACGTAAATGCAGTCTTTAATCACCGAGACGTTCGATTTCGTAACCGTTTTACACGTTCCAACTACTAACAAACAGAGTTAAGCCACTTGATCATCATAATTACAACAAATAAACGGAATTACAACAATTCATCTAATAATTATCAAAATCGTCCACTAGACCATCGAATTCCCCAATTGGTTTGCAATTCTCTCAAGCAAACGCACATACGATCCTCCCAGAAGCTACTGACCCACTTGAAGCAACCGGAATCGTAGTAGAAGATGCCGGAAACCAAGCTCGCCGACGCCGGAACTCCTCTCTACCGTTCTCTATAAATTCGTTACTCTTTCGGGTAATTGAAGCCTTCTTCTCACTCGATTCAGTTTATAGATTAAAAGCCCCATGTTAATTTGGGCTTTCATTATGGAAATCACCACGAACCCGAATCTACATTTTCGTTAAAAATGATTTAATCGAATCGAACCTTAGACACGTTTTAAATACAATTAATTTATACAAAAAGACTCGTGATGATCTAATGGGTGAAAGCCCCATGAATTCCAGCATTAACAATATAAGAATTAGTCAAATTGAATCTGTTTTGGAACAGACACGGTCGCGCTATCATTCTAGCGCGGTCGTGCTTCATGAGACACAGTCGCGCCAAATGCCAGCGCGGTCGTGCCTCCGACACTCAGACCAACTCATGCCCTTGGCTAGACTTGGTCGTGCCTCAAAACACTAGACACGGTCGTGCCTGGCCCAAGACATGATCGTGCCTAGTAAACATCCCAATTATGCATTCTGGTTGATCAACACGGTCGCGTCCCTGACTAGCACGGTCGCGCCCGTGGTCCTAGCACGATCGTGCCTTGTTTCAGGCACGGTCGTGTGTGTGAAAAATCTTAGCAGAATAATTATTTCCATAAATTAAAAACAATGAGTATTTCAAATTAATTTTTAAATAAAAATAATTGATTTTATAAAATAAATAGATAGAAATTATTTATATAAAACTTACAAAATTAAATTCATATTTAACCCCTACACTTAAATATTATTACACCATTTACTTAAATACCTTTATGAAAATAAAGTAAAGACATTTATAAATATTTTAAGACATCTAATGCAACTAAATGACTAAGTTACATATTTTATAAATAAATAAGGTTACAATTATTTATTTAATTTGCATTTAAACAAAAACTATTTGTTTAGGTGATACTTAATCACCCCTAATACATACATTATTTTTATAACTAAGTAAACAAATAATAATTTTATTATTTAGTTATTCCAAACCCAAATTGTATACAACACCATTCAAGTACAACCCACTAACACCTACAACTTCGAATTCCTTATACACACATCCAATTTAGTCTTAGACTTAGACATGGATATTTGTACACACTATTAATTCAATACACATTACACTCTAGGTTAACGTTGTGCATTACGAGGACCTCGTTACTATCTAGTATCTCGTGTTAGCTACGTCTTCAAACCAAGTGAGTATTACATAGCCCTTTTACTCTTTTACACTTTTTAGGGTGGAACATGAACAGTATACAACACTATTGCTTACATTTACACATACTACACAAGTACAAATCCTCTTTACATTACGGTTAACAATGATAGATCTATTGAGTCTGACAAACCCACCCAGGTAGGGTGATTGTTACCGACAACACAATTTTGCATGCTAGTTACAAAGGTTTGATTGTACTTGGTTACACAATAGCTGCTCCCCATAAATGCCTTTTTTATCATGATATGTAAGGATTTGTTTATTTACAAACTATATGCTATCTATATACAAACCTGTGTATGCTCACCAACTCTTTTGTTGACCTTATTTTATTCATGTTTCAGGTACTAATGTGTGATTTGATCAAGATTTGCTACATATAGGCTTTGGTACTTAGTTAATTTGAATAAAGGATTTTATGTATTTCAATTATGTTCTTTCTTGGATTTGGATGTGTTTGGATTATTTGAAATGAAATTGATGTTTAATATATTACAATTTAGTCAACCTTGTGCTCATGAACAGTCTACATGTCCCGCCGCGATGATTCCGCCGTCGGTTGGGGTGTGACAGATTGGTATCAGAGCCTTGGTTATAGGGAACTAGGTTATTAGACACCCTTGACCTAGACTATAACTTTAGGACACCCACTTATGCCATGCTTCATGATTATATGATATGTGCTACATGCTATGTGTTACATGCTATGAGTTACATGTTTTCTATGATTAGTTATTATTTCATTTTCGATGCCTTACTTGTTAAAGATTCATGACTTATTAGGATATACTTAAATAATAAATTATATACACAATATCCCTACCTATACCCTAAAACCTCATAATATTCTTATCTACTTCTCTATCAACATCTTCTTAGCATGTGGAAACTTCATGGATCTAAAACTATAAAAATCTTTTTTTTATATACCCTCATTAAGGTTTTTTAAACTTTGTTAATTATTTGAGGACACGTGCAATCTGGAAGGGTGACACCTGTATTCTGGGTTTCCTGTCTAGGAAAGCATTTCGCATAAATCCCAATCAACCGAGGGACCCGTATGCTTTCCTGGGAATTCCCGGGATGAGTGTTTACTTATAGGCTAAAGCATGTCTCCTTGAAAATTATATGAGTTTACTTAACCTTAATGTGTCATAGTATTCAAGTGATTATATCACTATTTGAGTACAATCCCAACTATGAATTACTATTTTATCTTATTCTTTTAAACCCAAACAACATTCATGAGTTCTTACATCTTTTCTTGTCTTGTGAAATTCTGTAGAATGCCTCCCCGTCGTGCTCCCGTGGCCAACACCAACACCGACATCGCTACCATCCTTGCACAACTCGTAACTCAACTCACTCAAGCTAATGGTGCCACCAATGGTAACCATGGGGCGAATGGTGGTAATGGTGGAAATAGTGGTGCCAATCCATCTCAATACACCTTCAAGCATTTCAACTCATGTAATCCCCTCAATTTTTATGGTACCGAAGGAGCTACGGGACTCCTTCAATGGTTCGAAAGTATTGAGAATACCTTTCTCAATAGTGACTGCCCCGATAACCTTCGTGTTCGTAATGCCACAAGTGTCTTACAAAAACGGGCACTCACGTGGTGGAATGGGGAAAAGAGGAATAGGGGTGTGGATGTAGCAATGGCTTTACCTTGGGATGAGGTTAAAAGGCTAATGACTGAGGAATTCTGTCCTCGAAATGAGGTAAAGAAGCTCGAAGCCGAATTTTGGGATCTTGCCCAAGATAGTGGTGAAAACTTGGCATACACAACTCGGTTCCTTGAGTTGAGTCTCCTCGTGCCCCACATGGTCACACCTTTATCCCGCTGTATTGAAAAATATATTGGTGGATTACCTAGGCAAATTCAAGATACTGTCTTAGGGAGAAATCCCGCAACACTTGAAGATGCTATCCGTCTATCCTCCACCTTAACCGATAACCATGTGAAGGCGGGAACTCTTACTAAAAAGGGCACAAAGAAAGTCTCCGACATTGCAACTTCTTCCACCCACAACAAAGAAGCCACAACTGAACCCTCCCGCAATAATAAGAAAAGAAAGGCTAGAAACTATGTTGTGGTCACTCCTGCTATTCCTGTTAATCAAGCATCACCTATGGTTCAAGCACCAGCCAAAAAGCCATATGTCGGGATTTACCCGCTTTGTACCACGTGCAACTATCATCATCCTCAAAAACATCACATGTCGCCTTTGCACTTACTGTGGGAAATATGGCCATATGGTCAATGTGTGTAGGGCCAAAGATCTTGTGGGCCAGGTCAACCCACCAAACCGAACCAACATGCAAGTGGCTAATCAAGGTGTTTCCGCTATGGCAAATGGGCGTGCTTGTTATGAATGTGGCGACCCAAATCATTTCCGTGATCAATGCCCAAGGTTATTCAATGCTAGACAAGGCGGAGCTCGTGGGCGTGCTTTCAACATAAACGCCAATGAGGCTCAAGCCAACAATGATGTGGTCAACGGTACGTTCCTTGTCAATAGTCAATATGCCTCCATTTTATTTGATACTGGTGCCGATAAAAGTTTTGTGTCACTTAGTTTTGAACCCTTACTTGCAAAGACACGATCCCAATTAGAGAAAACCTTCACTGTCGAAATAGCAAATGGTGATTCACTTACAATTGGGTCTGTTATTTATGACTGCTCTCTAGAACTTAATGAACATACATTCCCAATCAATCTTGTACCAATGCCATTAGGAAGTTTTGATATCATCATAGGCATGGATTGGCTATCAAATCATCATGCCGAAGTCATCTGTTTCGAGAAGTGCATCCGAATAGCTCTACCTTCGGGAGAAACGTTAAGAGTCTTTGGTGAAAAGCCTTGCCAGGGACTAAAATTAATGTCATGCATTACCGCCCAAAAGTACTTACGAAAGAAGTACGTGGTCTTCTTAGCTCATATTGTTCAAAAGGATGTCAAAGAGAAGAGTATCCAAGACATTCCCATCATTCGGGATTTTCCAGAAGTATTTCCTGAAGATCTATCCGGTCTTCCACCCGTTCGACAAGTAGAATTTCGCATTGATCTTGTGCCCGGAGCTAACCCCGTGGCTAGAGCTCCATACCGTCTTGCACCTTCTAAAATGCAAGAACTTATAAGTCAACTCCAAGAGCTTTCCGACAAGGGATTCATTCGTCCAAGTCATTCACCGTGGGGTGCACCCGTCTTGTTTGTCAAAAAGAAGGATGGATCATTCCGCATGTGTATTGACTACCGCGAACTCAACAAGCTTACCATCAAGAACCGTTACCCTTTGCCTAGAATTGATGACCTCTTTGAACAACTTCAAGGTTCGACCTGCTTCTCAAAGATTGATCTTCGATCTGGTGATCATCAACTCCGTGTACAAGAGGAAGATATTCCAAAGACTGCCTTTCGAACAAGGTATGGTCACTACGAGTTCATGGTCATGCCTTTTGGATTAACCAATGCACCCGCGGTTTTCATGGACATTATGAATCGCGTGTGCAAACCGTACCTTGATAAATTTGTGATCGTTTTCATTGACGATATCTTAATCTACTCCAAGACAAAAGCCTACCATGAGCAGCATCTTAGACTGGTTTTGGATCTCTTGAGGAAGGAACAACTATATGCCAAGTTCTCCAAATGTGAATTTTGGCTAAAGGAAGTTCAATTTCTTGGTCATATCGTCAACGACAAGGGTATTCATGTTGACCATACTAAGATCGAAACAGTTAAGAATTGGAATGCCCTGAAGACTCCCACCGAAGTTCGTTCATTTCTTTGTCTTGCGGGATATTATCGTCGTTTCATCTCAAACTTCTCTAAGATTGTTGTCCCTCTTACCGCGTTGACCCACAAGGGTAAAACTTATGAATGGGGACCAAAACAAGAAGAAGCGTTCCAAACTCTCAAGCAAAAGTTGTGCAATGCTCCTATCTTGACTCTCCCTGATGGGAATGATGATCTAGTTGTCTACTGTGATGCTTCCAACCAAGGTCTCGGTTGTGTCGTCATGTAACAAGGCAAAGTAATCGCCTACGCATCAAGACAACTCAAGATTCATGAAAAGAATTATACAACGCACGATCTCGAGTTGGGTGCGGTCGTATTCGCATTGAAGATTTGGAGACATTACCTCTATGGCACAAAATGTGTGGTGTTCACCGACCACAAAATTCTTCAACACATTTTCAACCAAAAAGAACTCAATATGAGGCAACGACGTTGGGTTGAACTCCTTAACGACTATGAGTGCGAGATTCGTTACCATCCCGGCAAAGCGAATGTTGTAGCCGACGCTTTGAGTCGAAAGGACCATGTCATGCTTCAATGTGCTCGAATTCAAACCAACATTCAAAACCGCATCTTAGAAGCTCAACACGTCTCTGTCACCGAGGGTAACATGTATGAGGAAATGTCGTGTGGTGTTGAACTTCAACTTGAATCAAAATCCAATGGCTTACTTTATTACTTGAACCGTATTTGGGTTCCCGATCGCGATGATCTCCGTACGTTTCTTATGAACGAGGCTCACAAGACACGTTATTCTATTCATCCTGGTGCGGATAAAATGTACCAAGATCTTCCCCAACAATATTGGCGGCCTGGTATGAAGAAAGACATTGCTCTCTATGTTGTCAAATGTCTAACTTGCTCCAAAGTCAAAGCCGAACACCAACGTCCTTCCGGGTTGCTTGAACAACCAGAAATTCCCGTGTGGAAATGGGAGAACTTAGCTGTGGATTTCATTACCAAACTTCCTCGCACCTCAAGTGGTTATGATAGCATTTGGGTGATCATTGATCGTCTCACCAAATATGCTCATTTCTTGCCTATCCGTGAAGACTATCGGGTTGAGAAACTAGCCCGAATTTACATTGATGAAATTGTGAGTCGTCACGGTGTTCCCTTAAACATAATCTCCGATAGAGATGCTCGGTTCACCTCTCGCTTTTGGCAATCTTTCCAAACTGCACTTGGTACACGATTGGATTTGAGCACGGCCTACCATCCTCAAACTGATGGTCAGACCGAGCGAACAATCCAAACTCTTAAGGATATGCTTAGAGCTTGTGTAATTGATTTTGGTGGCAATTGGGATTCACATCTATCCCTAATCGAGTTCTCTTACAATAATAGCTACCACACGAGTATTAACATGGCTCCATTTGAAGCTCTCTATGGTCGCAAGTGTCGTTCTCCTATCTGTTGGAACGAGATTGGAGAAGCACAAATCACCGGTCCCGAGCTAATTCAAGAAACATCCGACAAGATTATCCAAATCCGTGACAACATTCGAGTAGCGAGAAGTCGGCAAAAGAGTTATGCCGACAAACGACGAAAACCCTTGGAATTCCAAGTCGGTGACCTTGTCCTTCTAAAGGTGTCTCCGTGGAAGAGTGTGATCCGTTTTGGAAAGAAAGGCAAACTATCACCTCGCTATGTGGGTCCATTTAAGATCCTTGAAAGGATTGGGAAAGTGGCTTATAAACTCGATTTACCTCCATCCCTCGGCAATGTGCATCCTACATTTCACATGTCTAATCTGAAGAAATGTCTTGCTGATGAAAACCTTCACATACCCCTTGACGATGTGCGCATTGACGAAACGATGCACTTCGTTGAGAGACCAGTGGAAATCATGGATCGTGAAATCAAACAGCTCAAGCGAATTCGTATTCCTATTGTCAAAGTTCGTTGGGAATCTAAACGTAGTCCTGAGTTCACTTGGGAATGAGAGGACCAAATGAAGCTCAAGTACCCCCATCTTTTTTACTGATGCCGTCGCTTCCTCTAGCTAAATTTCGGGACGAAATTCCCTTAACATGGGGAGACTGTAACATTTCTAATTTTTTTAGTATCCGTATTTCAAATTCAATGTAATGCATTTCAAACGCAATTCTAGTGCGCTGTTTTGTTCTATTCATACCATTAATTAAATACTATATTTCAATGCTAATCCGCAAATTTTACACGGTTGTAACCTACTAAAACACTATATAAGTACCTATTTATACAAACATGTCAAAGACTAAAGTTACAAGGTCTGATGTTGAAAATCAACAAGAAACCCTAATAGGCACGGTCGCGCCTTGTTCTGGCACGGTCGTGCCAAGTGCCTTGGCACGGTCGCGCGACTTGCTTTGGAAGGGTCGCGCCCGGTGTCTTGGCACGGTCGCGCCTCATATGGGAACGGTCGCGCCTCTCATTAGTTGAAACGTAAATGCAGTCTTTAATCACAGAGACGTTCGATTTCGTAACCATTTTACACATTCCAACTATTAACAAACAGAGTTAAGCCACTTGATCATCATAATTACAACAAATAAACGGAATTACATCAATTCATCTAATAATTATCAAAAATGTCCACTAGACCATCGAATTCCCCAATTGGTTTGCAATTCTCTCAAGCAAACGCACATACGATCCTCCCAGAAGCTACTGACCCACTTGAAGCCACCGGAATAGTAGCAGAAGACGCCAGAAACCAAGCTCGCCGACGCCGGAACTCCTCTCTACCGTTCTCTATCAATTCGTTACTCTTTCGACTAATTGAAGCCTTCTTCTCACTCGATTCAGTTTATAGATCAAAAGCCCCATGTTAATTTGGGCTTTCATTATGGAAATCACCACGAACCCGAATCTACATTTTCGTTAAAAATGATTTAATCGAATCGAACCTTAGACACGTTTTAAATACAATTAATTTATACAAAAAGACTCGTGATGATCTAATGGGTGAAAGCCCCATGAATTCCAACATTAACAATATAAGAATTAGTCAAATTGAATCTGTTTTGGAACAGACACGGTCGCGCTAGCATTCTAGCACGGTCGTGCTTCATGTGACACGGTCGCGCCAAATGCCAGAGCGGTCGTGCCTCCCACACTCAGACCCAGTCATGCCCTTGGCTAGACTTGGTCGTGCATCAAAACCCTAGACACGGTCGTGCCTGGCCCAAGACACGATCGTGCCTAGTAAACAACCCAATTATGCATTCTGCTTGATCAACACGGTCGCGTCCGTGGTCCTAGCACGATCGTGCCTTGTTTCAGGCACGGTCGTGTGTGAGAAAAATCTTAGCAGAATAATTATTTCCATAAATTAAAAACAATGAGTATTTCAAATTAATTTTTAAATAAAAATAATTGATTTTATAAAATAAATAGATAGAAATTATTTATTTAAAACTTATAAAATTAAATTCATATTTAACCCCTACACTTAAATATTATTACACCATTTACTTAAATACCTTTATGAAAATAAAGTAAAGACATTTATAAATATTTTAAAACATCTAATGTAACTAAATGACTAAGTTACATATTTTATAAATATATAAATAAGGTTACAATTATTTAATTAATTTACATTTAAACAAAAACTATTTGTTTAGATGATAATTAATCACCCCTAATACATACATTATTTTTATAACTAAGTAAACAAATAATAATTTTATTATTTAGTTATTCCAAACCCAAATTGTATACAACACCATTCAAGTACAACCCACAAACACCTACAACTTCGAATTCCTTATACACACATCCAATTTAGCCTTAGACTTAGACATGGATATTTGTACACACTATTAATTCAATACACATTACACTCTAGGTTAACGTTGTGCATTACGAGGAACTCGTTACTATCTAGTATCTCGTGTTAGCTAGATCTTCAAACCAAGTGAGTATTACATAGCCCCTTTTACTCTTTTACACTTTTTGGGGTGGAACATGAACAATATACAACACTATTGCTTACATTTACACAGACTACACAAGTACAAATCCTCTTTACATTCATGTGTGCAAATTTGAGCTTTATGCCCAGGTGCTAGTTGTGCTAACTTTTGTGTGCGATTTATGTGCAATCATTAACTATTCAAGCCGACGGTAAACAATGATAGATCTATTGAGTCTGACAAACCCACCCAGGTAGGGTGATTGTTATCGACAACATAATTCTGCATGCTAGTTACAAAGGTTTGATTGTACTTGGTTACACAATAGTTGCTCCCCATAAATGACTTATTTTATCATGATATGTAAGGCTTTGTTTATTTACAAACTATATACAAACCTGTGTATGCTCACCAACTTTTTAGTTGACCTTATTTTATTCATGTTTCAGGTACTAATGTGTGATTTGATCAAGATTTGCTACATATAGGCTTTGGGACTTAGTTAATTTGAATAAAGGATTTTATGTATTTCAATTATGTTCTTTCTTGGATTTGGATGTGTTTGAATTATTTGAAATGAAATTGATGTTTAATATATTACAATTTAGTCAACCTTGTGCTCATGAACAGTCTACATGTCCCACCCCGATGATTCCGCCGTCGGCTGGGGTGTGACATATGTCCTAACACATACAGAAGGTTACAACCATTAGAAATCCAAGAATGTAAGTGGGAACATCTCACTATGGACTTCATAACTGATGCGTGTGAATATGTTTATATATTTTTATAAGTATTTTTCACACAATTTGAGTTTTAAAATGGGTTTTCACCAAAGACTAATCACACACACGTCGAGCAAGTGTACCCGTCGGATAGCAATATAGTTAAGGTAAGAACCGGATATCAATCCGTGGACACGGTGGGAAGCAATAATAGACTGGAACTAAGATTCAATCAAGTGATGGTATAAAGATATTTTGAAGAGTTTGTTTTAATTAACAAACATGCAAATATATAAACTAAGCTAAGATCACAAGTCAAGCAATTAAGGAGAAGATATCACTTCAGTGTCGAATCCATCTAGAATACATTCAATACACTCATAGAAACATGGCAAATACACGAAACATAAATTGACTAAATTCTCGTCAAAGATATCTAATCAAATGACCATTTGGAAAGCTAGCAAGAATTACACAAACCAACCACCTAAAGTCATACAATGAAGCTCACGTGTTTAACAATCATGTCAATGTTTATAAAGATTGATTTAGCTTCCGATTAAGGTACAATAATCCAACAAGTAGTTGGAAAGATAATATGAACAACACACTACCCACCTCAAGTTGATTAAATTAGACAACAATATGCATTTCTTCAATATACAATGTTCGTACAAAGGTTATATAAATTAGGAGAATGTGTCAACAATTCATAGATAAACATAAAACTAAGCATAAAACATCATAACAAACACTTTGTCTATCCAAACATAAACATAAGGATACACATACAAATATAGTGATTCATAAACAAGACTCCATTCACCATTCCTAGTCAAATGCCATAAGTTAGTATAAATACATACACCAATCCATAAATATAAGCATAAACCACAAGTTTTTCAACATAATATGGCATACACAAATACAAGTCTTGTAAACAACTCAAAATACTTGAATACATAATTTCAATGAAGAATAATCATACGGTTGTCATAACATTAACACAATAATTGCCAATAATCCATGAATGATGTCAAATGTATCTAAACTTCATCTAAACCAAAGTGTCAAATGTATCTAAATTTCACCAAAGAATAATCATATGGTGATCCTCTTGATGTTGTATCCTCTCCAAGAAGATTGAAATGAGGCTGGAACAAGGATAATACGAGCTGGAACATTGGGTTTTTCTCCCTGGATGTTGAATGAATGAATGAGAGTTTAAGTCCTACTTATATAGAAAAGGAGAGGCACGACCGTGCGAAGAGAGAAGGCACGACCGTGCCAGGTAGCAAGGCGCGGTCGTGTCTAGGTCTTAACACGACCGTGTGACAGAGGGTTGACCGATCCAGAGCTTCCATGGGGTACCACTGATCGAGGAAGTACGACTGTTCAGACTCACGAGGTGACACGCCACCGTGGGGAGCCAAGGCACGGTTGTGCCTTGAATTTTGGCATGGCGCGGTCGTGCAAGATGTGGGCGCGACCATGCCTAGGGTTTGTAAGCTTGGCACGGCCGTGCCAAGTAGGGGGCATGACCGTGCCTCCATCACAGAAACCCTAAAACTTTAATTTTTTATCCTGGAATCCTCTTGTTTGTTCACCAAGCTTCACAAAACCTACAAAACAGGAAATGAAGCAAATAAGTGTCCAAACATTGAAAATAACCAAGAATTGATCGTGAAATGAGAGAAGTTTTGTGCCAAAAAGATGTGTAAATCCTAACACATCAAACAACCCCACACTTGAACATTGCTTGTCCTCAAGAAAGAAATCAAAATAAAACAAAACTTCCAATGGCACTATGGATCAGTTTGGAAAACCGTAAGCGTTAATAAACTTATAAAGGTTTGACAAACTTTTCTAGAAATGCAAAATTTACTAAATGAAACCCAAGGAGCCCAATGAAGCAACAACCGAATGAGTAAATGAATATGCCTTGGAAATCATTGGCATGTAACTTAATGCTCTCATAATGTTCACACACACTTGGGTTTATATATGATCATACAAGTAATGGTGTATGTATAGGACACTCAAATGCCAAGACAATGAATCATGCATAAATCATAAGCTTGCTAAAAGATCAAATCTCTACCAACTAACATGAAACAAAGCACAAATCAAGAGGGCTTTAAACGGGTTGTAACTTGGCAATGGCTAAGGGGAAGGAAGTGGAATTTAAAAGTGGCTAAATGGCTAAAAACCCGGCGGCTATGCTAACTAAAAAACTAAAACAACTTATAATAAGAAAAATAAACTAATACTTCCGTATAGTTAAGAGCTAACAACCGAATTCTTTCCATCTTTGCCCACAAAATTGCTCTAATCGGCTATAATTCACCTAATTTTGGTTATTTTTTTTAATTTTTTTACTTCCGTATAGGCAATTTATTCGTTTAGCCCACTAAAACTCATGGTTATCACAAAAAAATTGGGTTTGACTCGATGGAATTTCTATCTCAATTGCTTTCAAAAAATCAAACCTATATTATTTTCTAAAAATTGGGTTTGACTGATGATGCGGTGGAGATGCGGTGGAGATGGTGGTGGCTGATCGGGCTGCTGCTTTGGCTGCATAAAGAATGGGAGGGGAACCACGTTTGGTGCCTCGCCAGCACCAGCAGCGGCGCACTGGACCTCATACTGCCAGGCCCAGTAGCGCACTAATAAATCATGGGTGACGGTAACCGGAAGTAGCGGTGGAGGCGGAGGAGGTGGAGGGGCAATTGGATCCTCAACATGGTGCTCGTGATCATGCTCGTGCTGCTCGTGCTCTTGCTGAACCGCATGCGCCTGATGGTCGGTGGATGTAGCCTCGGCCTTGGCCTGAACAACATCCGGATCGGGGCCCGGACGGTCTGGATCCCATATCCGTCCCCATCTGTCAACCAATTGAATCCCTTCTGCACCACGACGAACTATGTGCATGTTTCTCAGTGTCTGCATGGTCATCACGACGGTCTCTACCATAGGGGTCAGGTCCCCTATCAAATCTTCGGTTAACACTCGAAGTGCCTCGCCAGCTTGGTCATAAAGTGACCTCCACAGATGGCGCTGGTAATATCGCACCCTGAACTGTTCAGCAAGTACCCGGTGATAGAATGCGCAAGATTGCAGGTGCATAGGCAATACAGATAAAACAGCTCCCTCAGGTTCACTACCATCTCCCCCTGACCTGTCCCAGATATAGAATAAACAATGCAGTGATGAAGAACACGGTGCAGAGGATCCCGAAGGCTCGAAGCCTTGGTCAAACTCGGATCATACAGCCCAAATCCAAACTCTTGCCAGAACTGGTCCTTGTCCTCCTCTGTCGGATACTCGGTGATACCCTCGGTGAATATCTCTGTCTGACGCTCCTGCCTCGTATACAGACCCAATAGTCTCCCGAACCTGGCAACGGAGATCACTCGCCACTCCCTGCCTAGCAGTTTGGGGATGTTCGCTCGTTTCACCTCCCGCTTTTGGCAATCTCTCCAAACTGCTCTTGGTACACGCTTGGATTTAAGCACGGCTTATCATCCCCAAACTGATGGTCAGACCGAGCGAACAATTTAGACGCTCGAGGACATGCTTAGAGCTTGTGTAATTGATTTTGGTGGAAATTGGGATTCACATCTATCCCTCATTGAGTTCTCTTACAACAATAGCTACCACACAAAGCATCAACATGGCTCCATTTGAAGCTCTCTATGGTCGGAAGTGTCGCTCTCCTATCTGTTGGAACGAGATTGGTGAAGCACAAATCACTGGTCCTGAATTAATCCAAGAAACTTTCGACAATATCCTTCAGATTCGTAATAACATTCAAGTGGCAAGGAGTCGGCAAAAGAGTTATGCCGACAAAAGACGTAAACCCTTGGAATTTCAAGTCGGTGACCTTGTACTTCTAAAGGTATCTCCTTGGAAGGGGGTGATCCGTTTCGGGAAGAAGGGTAAACTAGCACCTCGCTATGTGGGCCCATTTAAGATCCTCGAAAGGATCGGGAAGGTGGCTTACAAACTTGAACTACCTCCATCACTTGCTAATGTACATCCTACGTTCCACGTGTCCAACCTAAAGAAATGTCTTGCTGATGAGAATCTCCATATACCTCTTGATGATGTGCGCATTGATGACACAATGCACTTCGTTGAGAAGCCGGTAGAGATCATGGGTCGCGAGGTCAAGCAACTCAAGCGAAGCCGCATCCCTATTGTCAAAGTACGATGGGAATCTAAGCGTAGACCCGAATTCACTTGGGAACGTGAGGACAAAATGAAGCTCAAGTACCCTCACCTCTTTGCTGATACAGTCGCCTCAACTAGCTAAATTTTGGGACGAAATTCCCTCAACATGGGGATACTGTAACCTTTCTGATTTTCATGTTTTCATTTTGGTACAATAAAACATGTATGAATTTCAATCTTAGTGAAATGATTATATCAAGCCCTACTTTTATAAATTACAACTTCACAAGTTCCACTCGCATTTATTTTAGAACCCCTGTATGTTAAAATATATATATATATGTATAATTAGACTTATGTGTACATATACATACACATGTACACCCAAAATTTACAAGTGATCTTACCTTAGATTGGGCCCTAAACCATTTAAAGTCTCAAACAATTAAACCTACACTTACAATTTTGACTTTTAAACATAAATTTTGACTTCCATGATCCGTTTGACCTTCAAAAGTCAAAGCGGCCCAAATCATGATACCATATAACCGAGTTTCTCTACCCTATAACCAAGGCTCTGATACCAATCTGTCACACCCTATAACCAATGATTTGTTAAGTGGGACCCCGTGACGACTCACAATCTCGTCAATGTAGATTCGGGCTAGTTTCTCTACCCAATAGTCTTCTCGGATGGGTAGGAAGTGAGCTGATTTGGTGAGACGGTCAATGATCACCCAAATACTATCATAACCTCTAGAAGTACAAGGGAGTTTGGTAATGAAGTCCATGGCTATGTTTTCCCATTTCCACATAGGGATTTCAGGTTGTTCAAGCAAACCAGAAGGACGTTGATGTTCAGCTTTGACCTTGGAACAAGTTAGACATTTTGCAACATAAAGTGCAATGTCTTTCTTCATTCCGGGCCACCAGTATTGTTCGTGAAGACCCTTGTACATTTTATCAGCCCCGGGATGGACGGAGTAACGAGTTTTGTGTGCCTCGTTCATAAGGACTGTGCGAAGGTCATCACGATCGGGGACCCAGATGCGATTCAAGTAATAGAGGAGACCATTAGGTTTGGCTTCTAATAGGAGTTCAACACCACATGACATTTCATTATGCAGGTTACCCCCGGTGACCGAGACGTGTTGAGCTTCTAGGATGCGATTTTGGATATCGGTTTGAATTCTAACACAATGAAGCATGACGTGGTTCTTACGACTCAAGGCATCGGCCACAACATTCGCCTTACCGGGATGGTACCGAATCTCGCAGTCGTAGTCGTTACCCAACTCCGTTGCCTCATGTTGAGTTCCTTTTGATTGAAGATGTGTTGGAGGCTTTTGTGGTCAGCGAACACCACACATTTTGTACCATAGAGGTAATGCCTCCAAATTTTTAATGCGAAGACGCCCGCACCCAACTCTAGATCATGCGTCGTATAATTCTTTTCATGAATTTTAAGTTGTCTTGATGCATAAGCGATCACCTTGCCCCGTTGCATGAGAACACAACTGAGACCTTGGTTTGATGCATCGCAGTAGACCACCAGATCATCGTTACCATCAGGAAGAGTGAGAATAGGAGCATTGCACAATTTTTGTTTGAGGAGTTGGAAGGCTTCCTCATGTTTTGGTCCCCACTCATAGTGTTTACCTTTGTGGGTCAAGGCCATGAGAGGGACCGCAATCTTGGAAAAGTTTTAAATGAAATGACGGTAATAACCAGCAAGACCAAGAAATGAACGAACTTCGGTAGGGGTCTTAGGGGTACTCCAATTCTTAACGGCTTCGATCTTTGCGGGATCAACATGGATTCCCTCTTCGTTGACAATATGACCCAAAAATTGAACTTCCTTTAGCCAAAATTCACACTTGGAGAACTTAGCATATAGTTGTTCTTTTCTTAACAGGTCTAAAACCAACTTAAGGTGTTGTTCATGATCTGATTTGGTCTTGGAGTAGATCAAGATGTCGTCAATGAAAACGGTCACAAATTTATGTAGGTATGGTTTGCATACGCGATTCATGAGATCCATGAAAACCGCAGGGGCATTGGTTAGCCCAAAAGGCATAACCATAAATTCGTAGTGACCGTATCTTGTACGAAAGGCAGTCTTTGGAATATCCTCCTCTTGCACACGAAGTTGGTGATATCCGGATCAAAGATCAATCTTCAAGAAGTAAGTGGAACCTTGGAGTTGATCAAAGAGATCATCAATCCTCGGCAAAGGGTAACGGTTCTTGATGGTAAGTTTGTTGAGTTCGCGGTAATCAATACACATCCGGAATGAGCCATCTTTCTTCTTCACGAATAGGACAGGTGCACCCCATGGGGAATGACTGGGGCGAATGAAACCTTTATCGGAAAGTTCTTGAAGCTGACTTACGAGTTCTTGCATTTCAGAAGGTGCTAGACGATATGGATCTCTAGCCACAGGATTAGCTCCGGGTATAAGATCGATACGAAACTCTACTTGACGAACGGGTGGAAGACCGGATAGATCTTCAGGAAATACTTCGGGAAAGTCACGGATGATGGGGATGTCTTGAATACTCTTCTCTTTGTCTTTCTTTTGGACAACATGAGCTAAAAAGGCCAGATACTTCTTCCATAAGTACTTTCGAGCCATGGTGCATGACATGAGTTTAAGCCCACTACATGGTTTCTCACCAAAGACTTTTAATGTATCGCCCGAGGGGAGAGGAATCCGGATGCACTTCTCGAAACAAATGACCTCGGCATGATGACTAGATAGCCAATCCATACTTACGATAATATCAAAGCTTCCCAGTTGCATAGGTATGAGGTTGACGGGAAAGGAATAATCATTAAGTTCGATGACACAATCGCGAATAATGGAGTCAATGATGATGGGGTTTCCATCCGCTACTTCAACGGTAAACATTTTCTCTAACTTAGTTCGGTTTTTAGCAAGCAAAGGTTCAAAATTAAGTGAAACAAAACTCTTATCGGCACCGGTATCAAATAGTATGGAAGCATACTGGTTATTAACGGGGAACGTACCGTTGACCACATCATTGTTGGCCTGGGCATTATTAGCATTTATGTTGAAAGCACGCCCTCTAGCTCCAGCTTGATTTGGGTTGATAAGTTTTGGGCATCAGTTTCGGAAGTGGTTTGGGTTACCACATTCAAAGTAAGCATTCCCATTAGCGATAGCTGGAACCCCTTTGTTTCCCTGGTTGGCTAAATTGCCAGGTGGGTGACTCTGCAGGTGTTGGCTAGATGCCCATATTTTCCACATCTGGCACATATCCGACACGGTAGGTTTGGGAAGTGATGGTAATTGCATGTGTTGCACAAAGGGCTGCTGCCCACATAATGCTTCTTGATGGAATTCTGAGCCATAGGAGCAACCTGTTTGACTTGGGCAGTTGGGGTAACAACAGCAAAGTTTTTAGCCTTTCGCTTCTTGTTTTTATGATAGGGTTCAGACTTGAGTTCTTTGGAGGGCTCAGAAGATGTTGTTGTGTCAGAGACTTTCTTGGCACCCTTACTTGTCAACGTACCCGCCTTCACATGATTATCGGTCAGGGTGGCGGATAGGCGGATGGCATCTTCAAGGGTAGCTGGGTTTCTCCCTAGGACAGTGTCTTGAATCTTTATCGGCAGACCACCGATGTATTTTTCAATACCCCAAGCCAAAGGTGTGACCATATGAGGTACTAGAAGACTTAGCTCATGGAAACGGGTGGTGTAGGCTAAGCTTTCACCACTATCTTGGGCAAGATCCCAAAATTCGGCCTCTTACTTCTTCATTTCATTGCGAGGACAGAACTCCTCGGTCATGAGCCGTTTGACCTCATCCATGGCAAAGCCATTGCCACATCTATGCCCCTATTTCTATTTTCGCCATTCCACCAAGTGAGCGCCCATTTTTGGAAGACGCTGGTGGCATAGCGGACCCGGAGGTTGTCGGGACAATCGCTGTTGAGAAAAGTGCTTTCAATGCTCTCGACCCATTGCAACAGACCCGTGGCTCCTTCAGTGCCATAAAACTTAGTGGGGTTGCACGAGTTAAAGTGCTTGAAATTATATTGTGGTGGGTTGGCACCACCACCACCATTAGTTCCATGGTTACCGTTTGTAGCACCATTAACTTGAGTGAGTTGAGTTACAAGTTGTGCAAGGATAGCAACAATATCAGTGTTTTTGTTGGCCATGGTAGCACGACGGTAAGGCATTCTACAGATTTACACAACACAAGCAGAGATGTAAGAACTTATGAGGGTTGATTGAATTTAAAAGATGAGATAACAAATAAAATAGTAAGTCATAGTTTGGATTGTACTCAAATAGTGATATAGTCACTTGAATACTGTGACACATTAAGGTTAATTAAACTCATATAATTTTTCAATGAGACATGCTTTAGCCTATAAGTAAACACTCATCCTAGGAATTCTCAGGAAAGCATACGGGTCCCTCGGTTGATTGGGATTTATACGAAATGCTTTCCTAGACAGAAAACCCATAATACAGGTGTCACCCTTCCAGATTGCACGTGTCCTCTAATAATTAACAAAGTTTAAAACCTTAACGAGGAAGTAAAGAAATTCTATAGATTTTAATTCATGAAGTTTCCACATGCTATGATGATGATGATGGAGAAGTAGGTAAGAAGGTAATGAGGCTTAGGGTATGGGTAGGGATATTGTTTATTTAATTTATTATTTAAATATAGCCTAATAATTTATGAATTTTAACAATTAAAGTATCAAAATTTAATAAGCAAGTAACACATTGCATGTAGCGTATCATATATTCATAGAGTATGGTAAATAATGGGTGTCCTAAGGTTATAGTTTAGGTCAAGGTGTCTAATAACCTAATTCCCTATAACCAAGGCTCTGATACCAATCTGTCACACCCCAACCGACAGCGGAATACGTCGGGGCGGGACATGTAGACTTTTCAAAAGCTCAAGGTTTACTAAAGTTTAAATAATTAAACAACCAATTTCATGTCACAAATAAACATAAATCCAACAATACATGGAAAGTAGAAATACATAAATAGTCTCTTTAAATTAAATTCTAGGTCATCGGTCCTAAGTGAAGCATCTTGTACTAATTCTCAAGCATTAGTACCTGAAACATGATGAAAACGAGGTCAACTAAAAAGTTGGTGAGCATACATAGGTTTTGACACATAAATAAGTTTAAAGTGTTTTATACAATTCATACAATACACGTGTATAAGGCATTTATGGAGAATCTATAGTTAAACTAGGTGTGTACAATCAAACCTTGTGACTGAGGCATAACACGCAGGTTACCCTAATGTAAAGTCGGTAACAAACACCCTAACCGGGTGGGTTTGTCAGACTCAATAGATCTATCAATGTTAACCGTTGGCTTGCACGGAGTTAATGATTGAACTAAAGTCATGTATATGTAGTCTTAACTCATTGCATTCAAGCATAAAGCACATAACACATAATATCATATTATTGAATTGTATTTTAAGTCTATGCAAAAAGTTTCAAAAGTAAATCATGTTTCACCCCAAAAGTACAAAATAAAAAGGGGGCTATGTAAACTCACTTGAATCAAGAGTGTAGCTATCACGCGAGTCTATGTGGCAAAATGATCCTTGTAACTCACCACGTTAACCTAGTGTATAATGTGTATTGAGTTAATAGTGTGTACAAAAGTCTATGTCTAAGTCTAGGGTTCAAGGTATATATGTATGAACTTAATAGTCATTGACGTAGGGTTGGATTTAAATAAAATAAATAAATAATTTTATTTATTTAATTGTGAAAAATATGCTAAAATATATATCATGTAAATATATATTTATGTTTAGAAAATGAATTTTGGTTTATGTAGATAGTGTTTTATTTAAGTAAATAAAATAAATAAATAATTTCTTTTATTTAAATAGATTAAATAAATAAATAATTTTTATTTATTTATTTGTGAAAATGTCTTAAAACATATGAAATGTGAATATATGTTTAGAAATTTTACTTATGTGATTAGTGTTTAATTTAAATAAATAAAATAAATAACTAATTTCATTTATTTAAATAGATTAAATAAAAAAATAATTTTTATTTATTTATTTATGAAAATATGTTAAAATACATGGATGTAAATACGTGTTTAGAAATTCTACTTATGTGATTAGTGTTTAATTTAAATAATTAAATAATTTTATTTATTTAAATAGATTAAATAAATAAATAATTTTTATTTATTTATTTTTGAAAATATGTTAAAATATATGGAATGTAAATATATGTTTAGAAATTAATTTTAGATATTTAAAGTTTTTGTTTTAAAAGTTAAATGTGTAATTTTAACCATTTAATTTGGATTAAAATCTGAATTTTTATAGGAATTTATAAATTCTGGTTTTATTCTGTTATAAATATTTTAAGGTTTATAAAAATATTTTTTTATAAAATTTTCGGGCTCTAAAACGGTTTAAAAAAAAATAAATCAGGCCACCCGGTTCGAACCCGGGTGGTTCCTGTGTGTGTTGCAAGTTTTACCACCGGACTAAGGGACTAATCCTTGTAATGGATCTGGTTCGAAATTATTTAAGCTATGCCTGCAAAGGGGCTGGGTTTGGTTTAAGTTTTATGCGCAAAAACGGTCCTCTGTATGGGTTTTGAACACACGCCATCTAGCCCGGCGGTGCAATTGCTTACCGGCTGGGCTAGATGGTTTCACTGTTATATAAGGGATTCTAGTTTAATAAGAACACGAGGTTTATAACAAATCCAATTTCGAATACCCGTTACCCGCCATGAACCCTAGTTTCAATCGGTCCCGATACCCTCTGTCATCGCGAATTGACAGAGGGGTTTTGATAACCTCGCGTTTACGAATCAAATGGTGCGATTTTTACCTGGAATGGTTATAGCACGAGTGCGGTCGGCTACGGGTTTTCACCGAGAATGCTTGGTGATCGACAGGAACTCAGAGGCGGAATGAGGTTCGATTCAGGGTTGGGAGAGTTTGTGTGGAGGTATACGCGAGTGATAGATGGGTTTAATTTGATTAATTCCCTTCGTATAAATCAATTCGAATTTCAAATCGACCGGGATAATCGCGAAGGCTGTTTACGCGTTAATTCGATTGATTTAGGATGAATCTAGTCGCGTTTTGGTCTGAATACATGAGGGAATAGACTGAGCGTGATTTACGGGATCGATTACACGTTAGTTTTCCTGAGTTGAATGCAATTGATATGGATTTGACTATGCAAAGTCAAATCCTTTCAAAATTCGAATTTGACCGCGAGTTCGAACGAATTGATGTGTTGATTGGGCTTGGATTGGGTCGTCTTTTTGTTTGAGTAGTCATGAGGAGTCCAAATCAACCAGTAATCGTTGAAGGCAGCCTTGGATTATCATGATTTGGGCCGCTTTGACTTTTGAAAGTTAAACGGATCATGGAAGTCAAAATTTATGTTTAAAAGTCAAAATTGTAAGTGTAGGTTTAATTGTTTGAGACTTTAAATGGTTTAGGGCCCAATCTAAGGTAAGATCACTTGTAAATTTTGGGTGTACATGTGTATGTATATGTACACATAAGTCTAATTATACATATATATATTTTTACATATAGGGGTTCTAAAATAAATGCGGGTGGAACTTGTGAAGTTGTAATTTATAAAAGTAGGGCTTGATATAATCATTTCACTAAGATTGAAATTCATACATGTTTTATTGTACAAAAATGAAAACATGAAAATTAGAAAAGTTACACTATAGTTCAACCTAAATGGTGTGGTACCAATAGGCGTATTATACGCAGTCCGAAAGACGCAAAGCGCATCATCTAACCTATCCGACCAATCCTTACGGTTCTGACCAACCGTCTTCTCGAGAATCCGCTTTATTCCCCGGTTCGTGACCTCTACATGTCCACTGGTCTGTGGATGGTAAGCTGTGGAGAATCTATGGTTCACACCATATCGTGATAGTGCCTTCTCCAACTAGGAGTTGCAGAAGTGGGTCCCACTGTCACTAATAAGAGCTTTGGGAGCACCAAAGCGAGAGAACAGCTTCTTTAGAAATCGAACAAGCACCCTAGCATCATTAGTAGACAAGGCTTGAGCCTCGGCCCACTTAGAAACGTAGTCAACAACCACTAGGATATACCGGTTGGCACGAGAATCTGGGAAAGGTCCCATAAAGTCAAAACCCCAAACATAAAAAATCTCACAAATCCGGATGCTGTTCTGGGGCATCTCATTCATTGACGAAATGTTGCTCGCCCTCTGGCAAGCGTTACAAGCTTGGATCATCTCATGAGCATCCCGAAATATGGTAGGCCAGAAGAAACCGGCATCAAAGACCTTCTTTGCGGTCAAGGTAGCTCCATGATGTCCACCTGTCGGGCCCTCGTGTCAGTGTCTAGGCACCTGACGTGCCTCATCTCCAAACACACACCTGCGCACGATCTGATCAGCCCTGACTCAAAACAAATAAGGATCCTCCCAAAGATAGTGCTTCACATCCGTAAAGAACTTTCGCTTCTGCTGATGCGTTAAGCCCTTAATCACAATCCCACTAGCAAGAAAGTTTGCAAAATCAGCAAACCATGGACACTCCTCATCATGTGTCTGTATGTGCATGAGAAACTCCTGGGGAAAATTGTCATTTATGGTTAACCCCACAAGTTCAGATGAAGCTGAGCACTTAAGACGGGACAAGTGGTCCGCTGAAACATTCTCCGCGCCCTTCTTATCGCGGATCTCAATGTCGAACTCCTGAAGCAGCAAAACCCACCGGATTAGACGGGGTTTGGCATCCTGTTTGCTGAACAAGTGCCGAAGAGCTGCATGGTCAGTGAATACAATGGTCTTTGATAGGACGAGATAAGACCGGAATTTATCGAATGCGAAGACAACGGCTAGGAGCTCTTTCTCCGTCATGGTGTAATGCTCCTATGCGTCATTGAGTGTCTTGCTAGCATAATATATCCGGTGAAACTGCTTCTCTCTCCTCTGTCCTAAGACTGCCCCAACAACGAAGTCACTCGCATCACACATGATCTCAAATGGCAGCTTCCAATCAGGAGCCACCATGACAGGGGCATTCACCAACTTCTCCTTCAACAAATTGAATGCACTAAGGCACTCGTCGGAGAAAACGAACTGGGCTTCCTTCTCAAGAAGCTGGGTCATCGGTCGGGCAATCTTAGAAAAATCTTTAATAAAGCATCTGTAAAAGCCCGCGTGACCAAGGAAACTCCGAATATATTTCACAGAAGTGGGCGGGGGCAGCTTAGATATGGTATAAATCTTAGCTCTATCAACCTCAATCTTCGCGCGTGAAACCTTGTGCCCAAGCACAATGCCCTCCTTCACCATGAAGTGCATTTATCCTAGTTCAACACTAGATAGGCCTCCTCGCACCTGGCCAACATCCTCTCCAAATTCCTGAGACAGTGATCAAAGGAACTCCCAAACACAGAGCAGTCATCCATGAAAACTTCCATCGAGTCCTCAATCATATCATGAAAAATGGCCACCATGCAATGCTGGAAAGTGGCCGGAGCATTACATAATCCAAAGGGCATCCGCCGATAAGCAAATGTGCCATAGGGACATGTGAATTTCGTCTTCTCCTGGTCCTCAGGAGCAATCGGGATCTTGAAGTAGCCAAAGAAGCCATCCATGAAACAATAGAACATCTTCCCCGTTAATCTCTCCAACATCTGATCAATGAACTGGAGGGGAAAATGGTCTTTCCGGTAGCATCATTGAGTTTGCGGTAATCGATGCAAACTCTACAACCTGTGATTGTACGAGTAGGAATCAGTTCATTCCTCTCGTTGGTGATAACAGTCATGCCTCCCTTCTTAGGGACAACCTGAACCGGGCTAACCCTAGGTGAATCGAAGATTGGATAAATCATACCATCATTAAGTAACTTAATCGCCTCCTTCTTCATTACCTCCTGCATGTTCGGGTTCAACCTCCTCTCGTGCTGCACAGCGGGCTTGTAGTCATCCGCCATAAGGATCTTATGGGTACATAAAGATGGATTAATTCCCTTAATGTCCATAATCCTGCATGCAATAGCCTGCTTGTGCTACTTCAACACCTCGAATAGCCTCTCCTTCTCATCACTCGTCAAAACAGAGGCGATAATGACAGGTAATCGAGACTCATCATCTAAAAAGGCATACTCCAAATGGCTCGGGAGCTCCTTAAGCTCAACAGGTGGTGGGTCCTCAATAGAAGGCCGCTCAATCGGCTCAGACTCTCTATCAACCATCGCAAAAATCGTTGAACACTGGGGAAACTCATAGCTCTCCTGGCTATGCAACTGCTCATAAAACTGATCCTCACCAACTAGATCAAATGTCTCCCCTCCTACATTCTGGGTGTCGAGGGACTCCTCCTCAGCTGTGTCCTGGAGATGATCACTCACACAAGAATAAATAGTCTCAACAAAGTAAAGTGAATCATAAAGGTCACCTCCCCTTCATCCACCCTCAATGTAAGCCTCGCCGAATACACATCAATCAGGGCCTTGGCAGTGGCCAAGAACGGTCGACCTAGGATAATAGGGACATTCTTGTCCTCATCCATGTCCAGAATCACAAAGTCTATAGGAAACACAAAACGATCAACCTTAACCAACATATTCTCCACTATCCCTCGCGGATACTTGACCGAACGATCGGCCAGCTGGATACTCATGTGTGTCGATGTAGGTTCTCCCAACTCAAGTTTAGCAAAGTCCGCATATGGCATGAGGTTAATGCTAGCACCAAGGTCATCTAAGGCATTGCTAACTGACAAGTTACCTATCAAACAGGGGATGGTGAAACTCCCCGGATCTCGTCTCTTTTCCGGTAGCTTGTTCTGAATTACCGCCGAACACTCCTCATTCAGCGTCACAAATGGCATACTTAGGCTTCTGAGCTAGAGCCTCCACAAATGGCAAGTTGATATGCAACTGCTTAAACAGCCCTAAAAACTTACCATACTGCTCCTCCATCTTCTGCTTATTCAATCTGCCTGGGTATGGAACGGCGGGAGTGTAATCCCTCACAGGCTCACGAGGGCGCGATATGCTCGCTGGTTTACCCCTCGGCGATGTCTCATCAGGAATCTCAATCGCAACCTCCTTCTCGGATGATTCATGCACTTGAACCTGTGGATCCGGTCCTGTGCTTCTACCGCTCCTCAAAGTGATGGCCTTCACACGAGCCTTGGGACTGGGCTCAGTGTTGCTAGGCAGGCCACCTGGCGGTCTCTCAGAAAGAAGCTTCGCGATCTGCCCGACCTGGTTCTCTATGGTCTGGATCGAAGCTTTCTGATTCCTCAACTCAGTCTTGTGCGTGTGAAAACGCTCCTCCATGTAACGATTCTGCTTCTCTGCCAACTGATTCTGACTATCTGAGTTGGCAAGTAGCCGTGCAACCATGTCCTCTAAACTGGATTTACCCTCAGCTGCGGGTGGTGGACCACTGCTAGAACTTTGGCCTTGAAACTGGTCCTGTTGAGGTCAAAACTGGGAACTCTGTCACTGAGACTAGTGGGACTGATGCTGGAATGGGGGGCGCTGAGTGAATCTAGGTGGGTGCTGGCTATTGTTGCCAGACTTCCAACTGAAATTCAGGTGATTCCTCCACCCCGGATTATATGTGTTGTTGTAGGGATTATTCTGGGGACGATTCTGGTTGGACATGAAATCAACCTGCTTGTGGGCCCCTAGATCCCCAACCTGACAAGCACTCATGGGATGCGCCCCACCACAAAACTCACACAAGGACTAGGCCATGTGGACGTGCATCTGATCAATCTTGGTGGAAAATGCTTCCATCTGGGCAGCTAAAGAGGTAATTCCATCCACTTGATGGACACCCTGCCTATGAGTTCTCACTTGGGAAGTATGCTGAGTGTAGCTCTTCGATGCCACCTTCTCTAGCAAGTCATACGCCTCCTGGGGTGTCTTCGTTCCAATGTCTCCACCCGCGTATGCGTCGATCAGCTGCTTCCCTGTCATCTCTAGACCATTGTAGAAGGTCTCACACTGCTGCCACTTCAACAATCCATGGTGGGGAACCTTCCTCATCAGTTCCTTGAATCTCTCCCACGCCTCATAGATCGTCTCCCCGTCGTCCTACCGGAAAGAAAGAATCCTAGCCCTCAACTTTGATGTTTTCTCCGGAGGGAAGTACTTCTCTAGGAATTTAGCAGCCATCGAGTCCCAAGTACTAATGGACCTAGGGGGAAGTGACAGTAACCAAGCCTTGGTTCGATCCCGTAAGGACAACGGGAACAACCGGAGACGAATAGCATCGTCGGTAGCGTCACGAATTTTGAAAGTGGCGCAAATCTCTAAGAAACCGGCCAAATGAGTATTTGGATCCTCGTGATCCTTGCCATCAAACTAGCACATGTTCTGCACCATCTGTATAATGCTGGATTTCATCTCGAACTGATGTGCTCCAACCGTCGGCCTATTGATGCTCGACTCCAAACCCTCAAGTGTCGGTTTGCCAAAATCCGAAAGCGTCCGACCCGCATCCTCGCCGGCCATCTCCTCTACCTCGTCAACAACAACCTCGTCAAACTCGAGTAACTGGGCCACAAATCAGGAACGGGCTCGCAATCTCCAATGAAGATCACACTTCGGCTCGGAAGATGGCGAAGGAACATCCTCGACGGGAGTTGAGAACATACACGATCTGCACAACAAGTTAGATTTGAATACGCGAACCTAGGACAAAGAAAATACAAGTTAAACATAAACAAAGATAAAATAATTGAAAATAAAAAAAATAAAAATGAAAAATAAAATGGAATAAAAACTTTACTAAAATATATATATATATACAAATGCAGCTAAAAATAACAAGTAAAATGCAAAAAATATATACACAAAAAGACATTGCAAAATAACAAACAAGTAAACACGATATACACAAAAATATATATATTAAATGACTAAAAATTAATTCCAATCGTTCTCGCAAAACCGTGTCCCCAACAATGACGCCAAAAACCTAATGCGTGTGAATATGTTTATATATTTTTATAAGTATTTTTCACATAGTTTGAGTTTTAAAATGGGTTTTCACCAAAGACCAATCACACACACGTCGGGCAAGTGTACCCGTCGGACAGCAATATAGTTAAGGTAAGAACCGGATATCAATCTGTGGACATGGTGGGAAGCAATAATAGACCGAAACTAAGATTCAATCAAGTGATGGTGTAAAGATATTTTGAAGAGTTTGTTTTATTTAACTAGCATGCAAATATATAAACTAAGCTAAGATCACAAGTCAAACAATTAAGGAGAAGATATCACTTCGGTGTTGAATCCATCTAGAATACATTCAATACACTCATAGAAACATGGAAAATACACGAAACATAAATTGACTAAATTCTCGTCAAAGATATCTAATCAAATGACCATTCGGAAATCTAGCATGAATTACACAAACCAACCACCTAAAGTCATACAATGAAGCTCATGTGTTTAATAATCATGTCAATGTTTATAAAGATTGAACTAGCTTCCGATTAAGGTACACTAATCCAACAACTAGTTGGAAAGATAACATGAACAACACACTACCCACCTCAAGTTAATTAAATTAGACAACAATATGCATTTCTTCAACATACAATGTTCGTACAAAGGTTTTATAAATTAGGAGAATGTGTCAACAATTCCTAGATAAACATAAAACTAAGCATGAAACATCATAACAAACACATTGTCTTTCCAAACATAAGCATAAGGATACACATACAAATATAGTGATTCATAAACAAGACTTCATTAACCATTCCTAGTTAAATGCCATAAGTTAGTATAAATACATACACCAATCCATAAATATAAGCATAAACCACAAGTTTTTCAACATAATATGACATACACAAATACAAGTCTTGTAAACAACTCAAAATACTTGAATACATAATTTCATCGAAGAATAATCATACGGTTGTCATAACATTAACACAATAATTTCCAATAATCCATGAACGTTGTCAAATGTATCTAAATTCATCTAAACCAAAGTGAACAAGAGTTTTAGCTCACCATGAGCACAAAAATTACAAATAAGCAGGGAAAAATAGTGAGAAACATGATATGAAAACAAGAATCAAACCACTCCTCCAATCCTAGATGTTGTTGTTGATGTATGGTGATCCTCTTGATGTTGTATCCTCTCTAAGAAGCTTGAAATGTGGCTGGAACAAGGATAATACGAGCTGGAACAGTGGGTTTTTCTCCCTGGTTGTTGAATGAATGAATGAGAGTTTAAGTTCTGTTTATATAGAAAAGGGGAGGCACGACCATGCCAAGAGAGAAGGCACGACCGTGCCAGGTACCAAGGCGCGGTCGTGTCTATGTCTTAACACGACCGTGTGACAGAGGGTTGACCGATCCGGAGCTTCCATTGGGTACCACTGATCGAGGAAGTATGGTTGTTCAGACTCACGAGGTGACACGCGACCGTGGGGAGCCAAGGCACGGTTGTGCCTTGAATTTTGGCCTGGCGCGGTCATGCAAGATGTGGGCGCGACCGTGCCTAGGGTTTGCAAGCTTGGCACGGCCGTGCCAAGTAGGGGGCATGACCGTGCCTCCATCACAGAAACCCTAAAACTTTAATTTTTTATCCTGGAATCCTCTTGTTTGTTCACCAAGCTTCACAAAAACCTACAAAACAGGAAATGAAGCAAATAAGTGTCCAAATGTTTAAAATAGAATTGATCGTGAAATGAGCAAAGTTTTGTGCCAAAAAGATGTGTAAATCCTAACACCTCAATAACAAAGCTACCAAAAACAGCTAGGGGTTATGATACCATTTGTGTGGTTGTTGATCGGTTAACAAAGAGTGCTCATTTCTTAGCGATACGTGAGACATACTCTTTAGCAAAGTTAGCTGATTTGTTCATCAAAGAAATTGTTTCCAGACATGTGTACGTCCACATGACTCTCATATAGATCGTACTCGAGACGTGACGTATCAATGACACGGAGTGCGGAATCCAACCGTATCAATGTATGTGTACACAAGATGAGAATAGAAACAGCAACAATCACAGTGTAAATAAACTCTCTTCTATTCCATACAATCATAGAGTTTACAGAACACGAACATTCAAAAGCATTACAAAAATTGAACATGTAAACTCTATTTATAGACCTGATTCTGCTATAGGTTCGCCTCTACTTAGACTAGGCGAACTTACAAAACACTTAGACAAAATCAAACATTTACAAGAACATAAAGATATATAGATCTAAACTATTACAAGTTGTTGTCATACATCTATGTCCTAACAGACTCTCCCTTGACAATAGCTTGATCTTCTGTCTTCTGTCTTCAGTCTTTATGACGACCTCTTCTAGTTCTCTGGTAGCTTGCTTCCTGCTTGCACTCCATATCTGTGTCAAACCTCCAATACCCTCTTATACTGCAATCCTTGCTCTCTCCATTCTTTAGTAAACATAATCTCATTCTTTCTTAAACTTCGTTGGTCTTTCTTTGAAAAATTAATAAGATTCATAGCATCAAAGAAACTTACTATGACCTTATTATCTTTATCTTCAACCTTTGCTTCCCTAGTATTCACATCTACATACCACCATTTCATATCTCCAAGAAAGTCCTGTGGTATTTTCCTTAAAGGAATTCTTTTCACAACTCTTACTGGTTTGAACTTATACTTCCAAGTTACAACACATGTACTGGGATCAACTGTCTTCACTCTCTTTCCTCTTTATGGTTTTAGCTTTTGATACTCACCTAATCCTCCTTCTTTACTAATCAGCTTTAAGATAACATTAGCTAATCCAAACATTGACATGTTGATCAGTGGTTTAGTAGCTAGACCATTCATTTCACACCTTGGCAAGGTATTGAAATAATTGATCCAAGGCTTCAAGTACTGAACACCATCTGATCTTTTTAAAGCAAACAACTTTACTTCTTCAACATAAAACCAACTTATAATTCTTCCAACACACCGCTCTTTCTTCACATATCTTTCTTTCTGAGCTGGTTGTATAGGAGACTTTGGTAATTATTTTTTCAAACTATTCACTACCTCTTTCCACTACTCTTTTGTCATACCAGTATCTTTGTACATCACCGATTCTTCACCTGACATATATGGCATGGAATGAGTAGCTTCAGTTTCACTATTAACCATGGATTGAGAAGAAAAATTAAGCTTAGATGCGTCTTCAGAAGAGTCCACATAATTAGTCATTCCTTCATTGAAAAACTCAGGAATAACGTCATATTGGATGAAGTTATATGTGACATCCAGTAATTCAGGTAAATATCCATATTACATAAATGCACGTTCAAATCATATATTTTCCTGAAATATTATTTTGACTAAGTAAAGTCAAGGAGTCTAGCAAAGAAACTTATTTCAAAATAGTAATCTTTATGAATTACTAGGGAAATAAGCAGTAATAACCCGCAAAGTACGATCGTTGGTGATTAACAAGGATGTTATTCTAGTAAAAGTCTAGGGAGATGCTTTAACTAAAAAAAAACACAAATATTGGTGACTAAACTCTTGAAAGTTGACATATAAATATTTGTTACATGTCGCTACGTTATTTTATGTGTAAAACACGTGTGATTTAGTTAAAGTAATGACTAGGTCGGGATCAACTAGTAAACTAATAAACAAGTCAAAATACACAAAAATACATAAGGATATTTGATCATAAAAAGTCCTACACCGGGTATTAGATCACAAGGTTGACACCACCAAAGAACCTATCTAACTAGGACTTGGATTGTAATTATGAGATGTGACAAGACCCAACCCCCACCCTACTACCCCATTTCGGCCATACTTATGTGGGGCCACCCACACACCCACTCCACCATGCTTACCACCATCATGGTTGTCATAAGCCCATACCCTATTAACCAAGTGTGCAAGCAAGGGTCAAACCATCAAGTCATCCATCCCTTGCCATGATTAGGTTGAATGCAACACCCAACCCCCCATCCCTTCTCCCCCACTTCGGCCGAGAATAGAGGGCCCCACCCTCTTAACACCACTTCACCACTCCCATACCCATGTCATAGAATGCCATGCCTCTTTGAGTATAGACCACACCAACATCAAGTTCCATCACATTTAATGCACCCACTTACACACTCAACCTCTCACTCTCTCATATATATACACACTCACGGCTCACACATGCACACACACAAACACTTTGTATCTTTCAATTTCAAGAGCAAAAACCCTAGAGAAGTTTGAGTTAGAGTTGAAGATTCAAGGAAGGTTTGGAGTCTAGGAGTCGGGACTTGATAACAACACGAGCACCTAGTGTCTTCCATACGTTTTTCTTCACCTAGCTTGTCTAATGGTACGAAACCATCATCCATCATTTATGTTTTCTTTACTTCCTTAAAGTAAGCATGTTGTTCATCCAAAATTAAAGGATGTTTAAAAAGCTAAAGAGTTTTTATACAGTTTAACATTTTTATGATTTAAAAGCTAGATTTTATATAAAAAGATGTATGAAATTCGAAAATGATAAGCTTTTATACATAGGTTATTATCTTAACATATTTATGAAAGCTTTGTTGATTTGAATTCATGATGCTAAATTAAGAATTGATAAACTAAAAAGATGTGTGTAAATGTGTATATATGTGTGTGTAGCCGGAAATTGTATGTATAAGTGTATATGTTGTTGTTTTGATACCATAATGATAGTTGTAGATGTTAAAAGCATGATTAACATTAGATAAAAAGGTTTGAACATGGACACATACATGAAGGAATCATGATATATAGATATATATATGTAGGTGTGTTTTGGAAAACTTGATAAATGTATGTTCATAAAGTGTTAAACTTGTTAAAATGAGAATTATTGAATCATATGTATGCATGATTATGGAGTATGTTCATAAAAATAGTTTATGATATTGGTTAAAAACATGACAATACATATATATATATATATATACATATTGATAACTTATCAAGTTCTGGAAATGTATACGAAGAAGATCATGTTAAAAACCCTAATATTATACATAAAGTATATGCATGTGTATTGGCATGAAATTGTTATGATTAAAGTGTTTGGGACATTTGGTAACAATAAAAAGCATACATGCACATATCGAGATGACCTAATCATAGATAGGTTCATGTGCACGAAATTAAAGATGTTTCAGTTAAAAATAAATAAGTGTATGATTGAAATGTAGTTATACTTGTGTGTATAAATTTGTAAGGATATATAAATACATGTCGAACTGAAACAAGTTAATAAATATCATTCGGAACAAGTAATTGTATGTGCACATAGAGATAGACATACATAGAAAATACTTGAACGATACCTGTGATTGATATAATTGTTAGTAAAGAATAAATATATGTGTTTACGCATGGACTATAATATAAATATATTATAAGACGATTGCAAGAATAATATCTATTTTTGACAAACATAGCGAGTCACCAATATGGAAATATAATAGTTTTTCTGGAAAATAAATAAAGCGTCTAGACTTGAATAATAATCACCAACGAGTCGTCATGATAAAACAATGTTTTAAATAAACAAAGTCGAACTTAACAGGAATAGTTAAGTCGGGTGAACAACTTGCGTTTAAGACGGGTAGTCTTAATGGGTATAGTATCCTTGTGTAATTAGGATACGGATAAGAGAGTCTGCTGTTATTTAAAGATTTGCTAGCATCAAGGTGAGTTTCACTAATCCCCCTTTTTCTAAAGTTTTTGAAATGATTTGGGGTGGAAACATACTTGTAAAAGACTTTTGTATGTAAATGAATGAACTAATGATCTAACCGTATGTGTGTATTGAGGGAAAAGTAAAGCGCTTAAAGTCCTCTGAATAAGTTAGTAACCATTAGCTATTTTAGCCTGGGATTATATGGATAGTACTATTGGGGGTGACGCCTCCGGTCATGGTTAGTCGCGCTAACCAGGGGTCCAAATGGCCGAATGACCGCATATTGTCTTACTCGCAGAAAGGCGGGGGGAGGCATAGGATGTTGGGGTTTGGTTACGGTCTCGTACATTACATACTATTTAGTATTCCTTGCAAGCTTACAAATGGGGTCAATAGATCGGATTAGTATTCAGATTCATTGGTAATACATGCAAAAGAGTTTTGATCAGGTTAAAGTGATCAGGTTTAACAAAAGAGTTCTGATCAGATTAAAGTGATCAGGTTTAAGCAAAAGAGTTTTGATCAGGTTAAAGTGATCAGGTTTAAACAAAAGAGTTCTGGTCAGGTTAAAGTGATCAGGTTTAACAAAAGGGTTTTGATCAGGTTAAAATGATCAAGTTTAAACAAAAGAGGTCTGATCAGATTAAAGTGATCAGGTTTAAGCAAAAGAGTTTTGTTCAGGTTTAAGTGATCAGGTTTAAATAAAGTGTTTTGATTAGGAGAAAATGATCAGTTTAATCATTGGTTTTATGATAACTCTTTATAATAATTTGTGAACTCACCAACCTCGTGTTGACATTTTTAAGTATGTTTTCAGGAAAATGAACGTGGTCTCCAGGCTAGCAATGTAGGTTACATACATACATGAGGATACAACTTTTGGAAGGATTTCACTTGTATAACTCATGGTTTTGAGTCATATTTGAGAAATCTTAAACTTTGTATAAAAACTAAGTTATGTTTTGGGATGTAAACATTTAAACTTTAATTATGTATCCAATATCATGTATGTGTTTGCGGTAATCATATGCTTTGAAAACAAGTGAACGTTACGCCTCGCGTTTCCGCCTTGGCGGTGTGTGACAGAACTTGGTATCAGAGCCATTGATTATAGCGAACTAGGAGTCTAAAATGGAACCTAGTCTACAATTTGAATGACTCACTAAAACGTTTTCATTGCATAAGCATTGCATAACCAGTCATCATGTAATATGGATATTGTAGTCACGCCATGTCACACACTAACCCCACTTAAACTCCATAGTTAGGAAACGTCTTACACAACAATGGCTGAATCCACTGGAGAGACCATGCCCAGAGGACCAAGGATCGACGCATCATACTGGGAATGGCTTTGCCAAGTAGTTCAAATGTGGAGGGTGGAGGAGGATCTCCCTACGACCTGCGACTCTGTTGGACAGTGCTGCTCACCGGGGAGTGCGCAGAATGCGCCATCCCTTTACTTGTGTCCCGAACCAGTAAGCAAGGGATAGAGATTGATCACTTGGAGATGAATGTGAAGTCCATCCGAAGGGACTTGGCAACTCTTCCAACTTTAGTGGAAAATGTTAATGGGATGGCGGAGGATCAGAAATTAATCGACCAGTCCCTTCAGCATGCATCCAGCCACATGATGGAGTTCGATAATAGATTGGCGGAAATGGAGAGGAGGACCGTCACAGCCGAACGGAGGGCAGATTTAGCCGAGCAGAGGGCTATAGATGCTGAACTTCGGGCTACTCTAGCTGAGGCACGCGTGGAGCAGGTGCTAACTTCAGCTACCGTTCCGACAGGAACGCTTGCCTATTTCTAGACCTATTACGGGCGGGTTGTGCCCGTAGCACGTTATGTAGTTTAAAAATTTAGTACTGATGTGGTCATGTGAACCCATCCCTTTTGTATCCTTGTCTTTTGGAACAATGTACTATGTATGTTTTAACTATATATGTGATGGTTTATGTTGTGATGATGGTTGTTTACGTTTGACGTTGTTGTATCCTTATGTCATGATCTATCATTATTATTATATAATGTTGTTTCTTTTTAAATGTTATGTTAGAAAGAATGTCATGGCACCTAAGCGAAGGACGCCCCGTAACACTACTAGTGGCAACAACGAGACGACTTCCTCAAACGTGGAACAACTCATAGCACAACGAGTAGCTGCCGCCATGGAGCAGTATGAAGCAAATCGAAATAGTGGCGGAGGAAACGGCAGCGGTACCGGCGGAGGAGGTGCAGGAGGTAGCGGTACAGTAGGATGTTCCGGAGGTAATAAAAATAAATAAGCCATAACACATAGTCATGATCCGAATTAATGACGTTATGACTTGTGATTCTACAGATTCTCCAAATAGGAAGTGCACCTACAAGGCCTTCCAATCCTGCAACCCCCGCAGTTTTAATGGCACCGAGGGTGTAGTAGGACTAATGAGATGGATAGAAAAGATGGAGTCGGTGATTGATATAAGTGAATGCACCGCTGACTGCATGGTGAAGTATTCTACATGCACACTCACTGATAAAGCTTTAACCTGGTGGAATTCACAAGTCAAGACTTTGGGGAGAGAGACAGCGTATCAATTATCTTGGGAAGACTTGAAAAATATGATGATCGAGGAATATTGTCCTCGAAACGAATTGAAAAAGATTGAAACTGAGATGTGGAACTTACAGATGATCGGAGATGATGTGGCGGGGTACACCGACCGTTTTAATTAATTGGCAATTATGTTACCTCATATGGTCACACCAGAACATAAGCGTGTGGAAAGGTATCTGTGGGGCCTTGCGCCTCAAATTCGTAGTATGGTAACATCATCTAATCCAATGGATGCCAAGAGTGCTATAACTTTAGCATTCAAACTGAGGGATGACGCAGTGCGTAATGGAGTGTTTAGAAGGAAGGAGAATGAGGAAGGTAGATCTGGGGAGAAAAGGAAATGGATGGGAAATTCAAGTAACAAATCTGGAAAACAAGGGTTTAAGAAACAAGGAACTGTGAAGGCTTTTGCAGCCAACACAATGGAAAGGAAGGAGTATGATAGGGGCCTACCGAGGTGTAAGAAGTGCGGAATAAGCACACCGGTGAATGTATCAAATGTGGAAAGTGTGACAGGTTTGGTCACACCATACAAGCTTGTCGTTGACGACCGAATAGGGAAATTTAAACCGGGATGTTTCATATGTGGTGACCTAAAACACTTCAAAAAGGATTGTCCCAAGTGGAAGAATCAGACGAACGCTCAGGCACATGGGAGAGCATTTGTGATGGGTGCAAGGGACGCACGCCAGGACCCGAACATCGTCACTGGTACGTTCCCGATAAATAATCACTATGCCTCTGTACTTTTTGATTCGGGTGCGGATATGAGCTTTGTGTCGAATGATGTTAAATCCTTACTCGGTATTAAGGTCAGCAAACTAGATCAAAGTTATACAATTGAATTAGTAAATGGGAAATTAATAGAAGCCGGAGAGGTCATTAAGGGTTGTACTTTATGTTTAGAAAACCATACATTCAGTATAGACCTTCTACTCGTTGAACTAGGGAGTTTTGATATTGTTATTGGCATGGATTGGTTATCAAAGAATCGTGCCGAGATCGTATGCTTCGAGAAGATCGTACGTATCCCACTACCAAGCGGAGAAATTCTTTCAATTCAAGGCGAAAAGTGTAGAACGATGTTGAAGACGATAAACTGCATGAAAGCTCATAAGTATATACGCAAGGGTTATTGTGCATTCCTGGCTCACATCGTCGAGAAGAAACCCGAAAAACGTTAGGGATTACCCTGAAGTATTTCCCGAGGACATACCAATCGTTAGGGATTACCCTGAAGTATTTCCCGAGGACTTACCTGGATTACCACCATCAAGGCAAGTCGAGTTCCGGATCGACCTAGTACCAGGAGCCGCACCAGTTGCACGATCCCCGTATCGTCTAGCCCCTTCCGAGATGCAGGAACTGTCGAGCCAATTACAAGAATTACTTGACAAAGGTTTCATAAGACCGAGTTTCTCACCATGGGGAGCTCCGGTCCTATTTGTAAAGAAAAAAATGGAACCTTTAGTATGTGCATTGATTACCGGGAATTGAACAAGCTGACAATCAAAAACCGGTATCCTCTTCCTCGAATAGACGATTTGTTTGATCAACTTCAAGGTTCCAGTTTCTATTCTAAAATTGATCTACGATATGGGTATCATCAACTGAAAATTCATGAAGAAGATATACCAAAAACGGCTTTTAGGACTCGTTACGGTCACTATGAGTTCCTAGTTATGCCATTTGGCTTGACTAATGCACCGGCCGTCTTCATGGATCTCATGAACCGCGTGTGCAAGCCGTACTTGGATAAATTTGTGATTGTGTTTATCGATGACATATTGATATATTCACGAACCAAGGAGGAACATGAACATCATTTGAAATTAATCTTGGAACTACTCAGGAATGAGAAGCTTTATGCTAAATTCTCTAAGTGTGAGTTTTGGATCCGAGAGGTTCACTTTCTTGGACACGTCATCAATAAGAATGGTATTCACGTAGATCCATCCAAGATTGAAGCTATCAAAAACTGGGAAGCACCAAAAACTCGGACTGAGGTGCGTCAATTTCTGGGTTTGGCAGGCTATTACAGGCATCGAGAATTTTTCAAAGATAGCCTTTCCTTTGACCACGTTAACTCAGAAGGACAAAAACTTTGATTGGACTGATAAACAAGAATCAGCTTTTCAATTGCTGAAGCAAAAACTTTGCAGTGCACCAATCCTATCCCTTCCCGAAGGGACTGACAATTTCAATGTGTACTGTGACGCATCACACCAAGGTCTGGGATGTGTGTTGATGCAGAGAGAAAAAGTCATAGCATATGCATCCTGACAGCTGAAAGTCCATGAGAAAAATAATACGACTCATGATCTGGAATTGGGTACTGTCGTGTTTGCACTAAAAATTTGGAGACATTACTTATACGGTACAAAATGTACTATCTTTACAGACCACAAGAGTCTCCAGCACATCTTTAATAAGAAAGAACTCAACATGAGGCAACGTCGTTGGGTAGAGCTACTGAATGATTACGACTGTGATATCAAGTATCACACTAGTAAGGCAAACGTCGTAGCAGATGCCTTGAGTCGTAAGGAACGGGTTAAAACTCTTCGTGTTCGTGCCCAAGGATTGACAATTCATACGAGTCTTACAACTCAAATCCGGATGGCACAACAAGAGGCAATCAAAGAAGAAAACATTCAGAATGAAGCTTTACGAGGAATGATCAGACAGTTGGAAACAAAGTCAGATGACACTTTATACTTCATGAATAGAATTTGGGTACCATGTATTGGTAACTTACGGGAGTTGGTTATGGACGAAGCCCACAAGTCCAGGTACTCCATTCACCCAGGTTCGGATAAGATGTATAAGGATCTGAAAGAACACTATTGGTGGCCAAACATGAAAGGAGAAATTGCCATTTATGTAGGTAAATGCCTGACATGTTCAAAGGTAAAGGCAGAACATCAGAAACCATCGGGATTGTTACAACAACCCGAGATACCTCAATGGAAATGGGAACAGATTTCAATGGATTTCATTACAAAGTTGCCCAGGATGTCGAGCGGGTATGACACGATATGGGTAATTGTCGATCGTCTGACAAAATCAGCTCATTTTCTACCCATCAAACAAACGGATAAAACCGAGAAACTTGCGAAGCTTTATATCAAGGAAATTGTGGCTAGGCATGGAGTGCCAATTTCTATTATCTCTGATAGAGACAATAGATTCGTGTCTAGAATCTGGAAATCATTACAAGAAGCCATGGGCACACGTTGTCACACCCCCAAATTCCACTAACGGAGTTTTACCGTTTTGGAAGGTGACAAACCAGGATCTCAGACATCAGTTACTTCAAACGACACTATATGGGACTTGAAAAGTAATAATATAAAAGATCAAGGTTCAGAGTGTATATGCGGAAGCGTTAAATGAAAGTAAATGCGCAAAACAACGCGCTCAAGTCCAATTACAAACAAAACATAAATATTATTCAGTAGATAATTATTTCAATTGGAGTCCAAGACACATGCATGACTTAACGTGATCCTGAGTGCCAACCTGAGAAAACATGTAAGAAAACGAGTCAACACTAGGTTGGTGAGTTCACAGGTTTCAATCATTTAAAGTAAAGCGTTTACGGATTATGTACATTCAATATGTATATCAATAGGTTGCATGCCTATATTCATGTTTTGCTAAAGCGCTCGCAACCGAAACTGACAGTGTGTTTATTTGTTTGCCTCCAGCCAGGTCTATCAACTCTGACTAATGTGTTAAGGTCAATATAACACCCATTCGACCTCCAATCGAGTTAGCGCGACTAACACGGGTGTGGTTTGTCAAACCCAGTAGTACTACCAAAATTACCTCGTTCATACCATATTAACGGTCCGATGTGTGTGAGGACTTTTCATGATAGTGTGTTACGCTTAGCCTCAACAGTGATATCATATGAATTACAATAAACCAAAAAGGTTGTGACATGTTTTCTCCCCCAAATAAAAACAGTAAAAGGGGCCGTGAAACTCACCTGCGTTGCGTAGTAGGTAGTATCACACAATTATGAGATTTAAAATCTCAAGTGTTAGCCTGCACGGCTTACGTATGCCCTATAATTATAACACATAAGTTAGGGACATATGGGATTTGTGACGACGACACGGAAGTTAGAACACCTTAACGCTTTCTAGGGATTTAAGAGTAGACGAACGTGTCTATGGAATTATATAAATTTCTTAATATAATCATTAAGGAAAAAGCGTTACGTGTCGTACGTTAATAACAAATACTAAATAAATAACTACATTCGTACGTTAAAGTCGTTTACAAAAGTTAGGGAAATAATATAATTAAATATATTATTTTTAGGTTTGAAGGATTTAATAAAATAGTCATTTGTGTGGAAAAATAATAAATATATTATTTTTAATCGAGTATATAAACGTGGGTAAATAATATAACAATTATATTATTAATTTGATTTGAAACTTCACACGAGGTATAAAACGATACGAAATAATATAAACTATATATTATATTATAACACGAATCACGGGTTGAAAATAATATAAATATATTATTTTATACGAAGTTATGGTTTGAAAATAATATAAATATTTTATTTTCAAAGTGGATAATTAATATAAAAATGGGTTATAAAATCAAAACCGAGCCTACAGTTGTTTTCCGGGTATAAAACACTTTAATATATTAATATAATAACATGGGGTTGGGTTTTGTTATCAAAATAATATTAAAAATTGGTTTTAAAAATAAAACAGTGGGGAGGGATTCGAACCCGGGTCTCTCCCCTACAAGCACCAAGTCTTAACCATCTCAGCCGCTAGGCCATCACAACAGGAATAGAAATGGATGGGTTTTAACACTCAGTCAGGGTGTTCACCCTCCCCCTATCGAGGCCGAACCTAAACCCAATCCCAATTCCACCAAATCGGTCGCGATCAGTCGAAAAATCAAGGGGGTTTTATAAAACAGGTATAAGCGATTCTGTGATAAAGTTTAATTGAAAGATCATCGAGTTTAAGTTTGTTTAATTCCGGATTCAAGAACCGAACCCTAGAACAAGATCATGAAATCGATTTGAGCAATTCTGATGTTAGAATTCATTGAAAACATAGGGCTTTTAGAGAATAAAGGATTTCGAATCTGCTCATGAAGTTTAATTGGATTGAGATTGATTTCAGGATGGGGTTCGAGTAGCGCGACGTTGCGATGAACCCTAGATTCGGGTTGAGTTCAATTCGATGTTAATCGATCGAATTGGCATGGGGCTTTCACTATACTGATCATTGCGAATCTATCTATACACTTTAATTTCATTGATATTAAGATTAAGGTTAAAACTCCCAAATCGAATTACGAAGAACCCTAGTTTCTGGATTTTTATGAATTCAATGTTAAAAGATCAAATTCGCATAGGGATTTTAATAAACAAAGGAGTTCGAACATGACTGTGTGATTTAATTTGATTGAGGTTGAGCTTAGGATCAAAAGCCCCAAAACGTTTTATAAACGAACCCTAGATTCGGGTTTGTGTTTAATTCGATGATTTAAGATTAAATTGATATGTGGTTTTCAAATAGTGTCAGATTGCAAAGCTAATGGTGTCATTTGATTAGATTTACACAGGGTTTAAAACAGGGTTCGATTAAACCGGTATCATATGAACCCTAGGATTGGGTTCATGATCGATTCGATGTTTTAAGCCACGAATATGATAGGGCTTTCGATTGATGGGTAAAAACGAAACTGATACTGCAAGAAATTACCAAATCGGGGTTTGAATTGACTGTGCTCGACCAAAATAGGTGCCGACTTATGCGAGCTTGGTCTCTAATGATCCTAACTGCTTCTTCGGCCGAATTGGAGTGTGTCAAAAGTTCTCTGAGACTTGTACAATGCGCGCAGAGGTTCAATTTGTGATTTGATCAATCGAATTTGTCGAATTCGATCGCTTTAGCATTGGTTTCGACGGTTACGATATGAATTCGTATTATTAGGATTAATTCGGCTTAATGTCAATGATTAGGGACTTGATGATGAACGTTAGAGGTGTTAATGCTTAAATCGGTTACAAGTCTGAACGATTTTCAGTTATAACTCGTGAATTTGGATTAAGAAAACATACGATTTGACTTTTGAAAGTCAAACAGGAACAAGAACTCTTGATTTTGACTTTCAGGGTCAACATAAATAGAATTGGGCTAATTACAACTTGATCGTTTGAATCCAGATATTGACAGAATTAGTCCTTGGGATTTTAATTTTGTTAAATAAGTTAAGATGTAACTGGATTTAATTAACGAGGTTAAGTTTTTAAGAGAATATCTAACGGGATTGTTAACGGCGTTAACATGAAATGTCCGGATTGTCACATCATCTCCTAGTTGAAAGAATTTTCGTCCCGAAAATTAAAATAGTACCTTAAGAGTTTGAAGTGACTTGCTTGAACAGATGCGGATACTTGCATATCATCTGGTCCTCACGCTCCCACGTGAATTTCGGTCCGTGTTTCGAGTTCCAACGAACTCTGACAATAGGGATTTTACTGTGTTTTAACGTTTTGATTTCCCTATCCATGATTGTTATCGGTTCTTCAACGAACCGCAGTTGTTCATCGGGTTGTAGTTCCTCAAGAGGAACTACGAGTGTTTCGTCTGCTTGACATTTCTTCAAGTTCGAGACATGAAAGACATCGTGTACACCACTAAGTCCTTTAGTTAGGTCCAACTGATACACTACTGGGCCAATTCTCGTAACTATCTTGAACGGTCCATCATAACGAGAGTTCAGTTTGCCTCGTTTCTCGAAGCGAATTACACCTTTTCAAGGTGAGACTTTGAATAGAAACATGTTGCCTATTTGAAATTCTAACGGTTTACGACGCTTATCGGTGTAGCTCTTTTAACGATCACGAGTTGCCGCCATACGGTTTCGGATTTGAACGAACTTTTCAGAGGTTTCGAATACAAGTTCAGGACTTGTAAGTAGGCTATCCCCAACTCCAGTCCAACAGATAGGAGATCGGCATTTACGTCCGTACAATGCTTCGAATGGTGCCGCCTTGATAATAGTGTGATAACCATTAATGTAGGAAGACTCCACTAGAGGTAAGTGAGACTATTATTTGTGCCTTCATGAAGGATATGATGCCCATAACAGCACCACTCCTTTCGCCTTGGACGGAGAGGGTTTCTCCATTAGGAAGAGGAAGGCGAACGATTTTCTCGTGACAGATAATCTCAGCTTGGTTCTTAGATAATCAGTCCATTCCGACAATCACGTCGAAACTATCGAGTGTGACCTGTATGAGATCAAAGTCAAATTTATGACTAGTCAGTTCAAGTTTACAACCCTTAAGATCATGGGTTGCTTATATTATTTTTCCGTTGGTTATTTCTATGGTGTATCCGTTTTCTAACAGGGTTGGGGTTTTTCTTAGTAGGTTGCTAAGTTTATTAGTCATGGAATTCCTATCAGCATCAGGGTCAAATAGTACAGAAGCAAAATAGTTGTTTAGAAGGAACTTACCGGTAACCACGTTGTGGTCATAACGAGCTTTTCCGGATCCTAGCACAAAGGCTCTCCCCTTTGCACCATTCCCTACAGTATTGCCCTGGTTGTTATAATTGTTTTGGTGGTTGTTGTTGTTGTCGATGTCACGCTTCTTTAATTGTGGACAATCCTTCCGGAAGTGTCCCTCTTTTCCACATTCAAAACAACCTTTGGTAAAACCCGGTTGTTGGAAGGGCTGCTTGGCTTGTAATTCCCCTCTGCAGTCTTTGGCAGCATGGCCCACCTTACCACACTGCTGGCAACGGTTTTTGTCACAATAACCGAGGTGGTGGTAATTACATTTGTTATACCTGGGGTGTCTCCCAATATAACCACTTTGATGCTGACTCGAAGAGGTCGACTGGTTGAAGTTCTTCGTAGGTTCAAACCTACGATGTTGTTGTTGCTGTGGCTGATTTGACTGAAATCCCATGTTGTTATTGCTACTGTCAAACTTCCTCTTGTTGTTGTCAGTAGACTTGGATGCTGACTTCCTGGGAGGCAGTGTCCCTTGGGTAACGGCTTGGTCCGTCAGTTTGTGAGCAAGACAGATGGTTTGTTGAATGGTAGTGGGGTTAGATGAAGTAACCATGCTCTGGATTTGTGGTACTAATCCACTGCTGAACATTTCGATTCTCTTGTAGGGTGGTGTGACCATGTGAGGACACATCCCCGCTAATTCATGCGAGCGAGTGGTGTAGAGTTCTATTTCAGAACCCTCCATTTTCAGATTCCAGAATTCTCCCTCGAGTTTCTGAATTTCATCCCTCGGACAGTACTCTTCATTCATCAGGATCTTAAAGTCTTCCCATGGTGATGCATTGGCCATGTCCAGACCTAGCATCTGGACCTATGCATTCCACCATGTGAGGGCAGGACCATCTAGAGTTCTCGATGCAAATTTGACTCGGTCGGCCACAGCGCAGTTACACATGGAGAACACAGATTCAATCTTTTCAAACCATCGGAGTAATCCGACAGCTCCCTCAGCTCCACTGAATGTGTGGGGCTTGCAGTCCATAAATGTCTTGAAGGTACAGACATGCTGATTGTTCTGTGGATTGTTTGCTTGCCCTAGATTAGAAAGAGTAGGTTGGGTTTAGGAAAGAGTGGAATAAATGCGTACCATTGGTTTTCTAGAGTTAACGGTTAACAGGTTTTTCTGCAATGTTTGCTGCTAAGGCTTCAGCAACACTGTCATTAATTAATGCAGCCAGTTCGGCTGGTGTCAGGTTTATATTTCCACGACCACCGTTGCGACCGCCACGTCCACGTCCGACCATGATTCTTCATATTCACAAACACAAGAAATGAGTAAATACATCGCATATTGACATCACTCAAGTGTAAGCAAACAGAAGGAGATGTGTAAAGACATGCATCTTTATGATTTTAGTACAAGGCTAACTTAAATCATAAGGCCATAGAATAAATGGTTCAAATCAAACAGTTCACTAAGATTTTATTGGAATGGGAACATCCTTACCCATTTAGGTTTTTATTTGAAACATAAAGAAATGACAAAATAAGATAAGATAGAATGGAATATCAAGCTCCACTACCGGCGGATGAGATGACTGATTCAGCATCATCCTCCTCTACTTCATCGGGCTTATCCTCAGGCTCAAAATCAGGTACTTCAGCTGGCTCTAGAGCTGCTGCAAGTTGTATCTCTAACTCTCCAATTCTTTCCTGAGATTCTACTTCAACCTCCTCGAGTGCATTCACTCTAGCCTGCAACACCCTTACCTCGTCCACTAATGCATTATGCAAGCGGTCAGTGCTTGCCAGTTCTGCTACTAGCAGATCTATCCTGTGATACGTTTGTTTCTCTCCTCTTAACAGACCTGTGATCGCTCCTGCTGCGTCTCTCATATTTCGGATCTCTCGATCCATAGTTGCTACAAATGCTGCAAAGGCTTGCTCCAAGTGGCAAGGTAGTAATGGTAAACGTGGTCCTGTTGATGATGAAGCTCCAAAGTATGGTGATGGAACTCGTTCCTGTCTAACCCATTTGCTCAGTAAACCGGGGTACCAATCCCAGTCACTCCCATTCCGGATATGCATGGGCTCTCCATACACAATAGAGTTATCAATGGGCTCGAGCCTACGCCTCTTCGGCTCCGGTGATGCAATGGCAGGAATGTCATGTTCCTGATTGGTAGGTGGTGAAGATGGTGGTGTAGACATAATTCCTTAAACATAAGGAGTAAGTGTGTATGCCAAGTAACTAATGTGTGTGGCTATAGTCTAGAATGCAGTCCTAGTTCTCTATAACCAATGGCTCTGATACCAATCTTTCACACCCCCAAATTCCACTAACGGAGTTTTACCGTTTTGGAAGGTGACAAACCAGGATCTCAGACATCAGTTACTTCAAACGACACTATATAGGACTTGAAATGTAATAATATAAAAGATCAAGGTTCAGAGTGTATATGCGGAAGCGTTAAATGAAAGTAAATGCGCAAAACAACGCGCCCCAAGTCCAATTACAAACAAAAGATAAATATTATTCAGTAGATAATTATTTCAATTGGTGTCGAAGACACATGCATGACTTAACGTGATCCTGAGTGCCAACCTGAGAAAACATGTAAGAAAACGAGTCAACACTAGGTTGGTGAGTTCACAGGTTTCAATCATTTAAAGTAAAGCGTTTACGGATTATGTACATTCAATATTTATATAAATAGGTTGCATGCCTATATTCATGTTTTGCTAAAGCGCTCGCAACTGAAACTGACAGTGTGTTTATTTGTTTGCCTCCAGCCAGGTCTATCAACTCTGACTAATGTGTTAAGGTCAATATAACACCCGTTCGACCTCCAATCGAGTTAGCGCGACTAACGCGGGTGGGGTTTGTCAAACCCAGTAGTACTACCAAAATTACCTCGTTCATACCATATTAACGGTCCGATGTGTGTGAGGACTTTTCATGATAGTGTGTTACGCTTAGCCTCAACAATGATATCATATGAATTACAATAAACCAAAAAGGTTGTGACATGTTTTCTCCCTCAAATAAAAACAGTAAAAGGGGCCGTGAAACTCACATGCGTTGCGTAGTAGGTAGTATCACACAATTATGAAATTTAGAATCTCAAGTGTTAGCCTGCATGGCTTACGTATGCCCTATAATTATAACACTTAAGTTAGGGACATATGAGATTTGTGACGACGACACGGAAGTTAGAACACCTTAATGCTTTCTAGGGATTTAAGAGTAGACGAACGTGTCTACGGAATTATATAAATTTCTTAAAATAATCATTAAGGAAAAAGCGTTACGTGTCGTACGTTATTAACAAATACTAAATAAATAAATACATTCGTACGTTAAAGTCGTTTACAAAAGTTAGGAAAATAATATAATTAAATATATTATTTTTAGGTTCGAAGGATTTACTAAAATAGTCATTTGTGTGGAAAAATAATAAATATATTATTTTTAATCGAGTATATAAACGTGGGTAAATAATATAACAATTATATTATTAATTTGATTTGAAACTTCACACGAGGTATAAAACGATACGAAATAATATAAACTATATATTATTTTATAACACGAATCACGGGTTGAAAATAATATAAATATATTATTTTATACGAAGTTACGGTTTGAAAATAATATAAATATTTTATTTTCAAAGTGGATAATTAATATAAAAATGGGTTATAAAATCAAAACCGAGCCTACGGTTGTTTTTCGGGTATAAAACACTTTAATATATTAATATAATAACATGGGGTTGGGTTTTATTATCAAAATAATATTAAAAATTGGTTATAAAAATAAAACAGTGGGGAGGGATTCGAACCCGGGTCTCTCCCCTACAAGCACCAAGTCTTAACCATCTCAGCCGCTAGGCCATCGCAACAGGAATAGAAATGGATGGGTTTTAACACTCAGTCAGGGTGTTCACCCTCCCCCTATCGAGGCCGAACCTAAACCCAGTCCCAATTCCACCAAATCGGTCGCGATCAGTCGAAAAATCAAGGGGGTTTTATAAAACAGTTATAAGCGATTCTGTGATAAAGTTTAATTGAAAGATCATCGAGTTTAAGTTTGTTTAATTCCGGATTCAAGAACCGAACCCTAGAACAAGATCATGAAATCGATTTGAGTAATTCTGATGTTAGAATTCATTGAAAACATAGGGCTTTTAGAGAATAAAGGATTTCGAATCTGCTCATGAAGTTTAATTGGATTGAGATTGATTTCAGGATAGGGTTCGAGTAGCCCGACGTTGCGATGAACCCTAGATTCGGGTTGATTTCAATTCGATGTTAATCGATCGAATTGGCATGGGGCTTTCACTATACTGATCATTGCGAATCTATCTATACACTTTAATTTCATTGATATTAAGATTAAGGTTAAAACTCCCAAATCGAATTACGAAGAACCCTAGTTTCTGGATTTTTATGAATTCAATGTTAAAAGATCAAATTCGCATAGGGATTTTAATAAACAAAGGAGTTCGAGCATGACTGTGTGATTTAATTTTATTGAGGTTGAGCTTAGGATCAAAAGCCCCAAAACATTTTATAAACGAACCCTATATTCGGGTTTGTGTTTAATTCGATGATTTAAGATTAAATTGATATGTGGTTTTCAAATAGTGTCAGATTGCAAAGCTAATGCTATCATTTGATTAGATTTACACAGGGTTTAAAACAGGGTTCGATTAAACCGGTATCATATGAACCCTAGGATTGGGTTCATGATCGATTCGATGTTTTAAGCCACGAATATGATAGGGCTTTCGATTGATGGGTAAAAACGAAACTGATACTGCAAGGAATTACCAAATCGGGGTTTGAATTGACTGTGCTCGACCAAAATAGGTGCCGACTTGTGCGAGCTTGGTCTCTGATGATCCTAACTGCTTCTTCGGCCGAATTGGAGGGTGTCAAAAGTTCTCTGAGACTTGTACAATGCGCGCAGAGGTTCAATTTGTGATTTGATCAATCGAATTTGTCGAATTCGATCGCTTTAGCATTGGTTTCGACGGTTACGATATGAATTCATATTATTAGGATTAATTCGGCTTAATGTCAATGATTAGGGACTTGATGATGAACGTTAGAGGTGTTAATGCTTAAATCGGTTACAAGTCTAAACGATTTTCAGTTATAACTCGTGAATTTGGATTAAGAAAACATACGATTTGACTTTTGAAAGTCAAATAGGAACAAGAACTCTTGATTTTGACTTTCAGGGTCAACATAAATAGAATTAGGCTAATTATAACTTGATCCCTGATGTTTGAATCCAGATATTGACAGAATTAGTCCTTGGGATTTTAATTTTGTTAAATAAGTTAAGATGTAACTGGATTTAGTTAACGAGGTTAAGTTTTTAAGAGAATATCTAACGGGATTGTTAACGGCGTTAACATGAAAAGTCCGGATTGTCACACACGTCTTGACATGAGCACGACATATCACCCACAAACAGATGGTCAAAGTGAAAGGACCATTCAAACCTTAGAGGATATGCTCCGTGCGTGTGCAATTGACTTCGGTGGAAATTGGGATACTCATTTGCCGCTAGCTGAGTTTTCATACAATAACAGTTACCACACCAGCATCAAAGCCGCTCCGTTTGAGGCTTTGTATGGTCGAAAATGTCGTTCACCGCTATGTTGGGCGGAGGTTGGCGACAAACATTTAACCGGTCCTGAGATTATTCAGGAGACTACTGACAAGATCTTCAAGATCAAAGATCGTCTGAAGGCCGCCCGTGACAGACAAAAGAGTTACGCGGATAGCAGACGAAAACCATTAGAATTCCAAGTCGAGGACCGCGTCATGTTGAAGGTCTCACCTTGGAAAGGAGTTGCAAGATTTGGCAACCGTGGCAAGCTTAACCCTAGGTACGTTGGACCATTTGAAATATTGGCTAGGGTTGGCCATGTAGCATACAAGCTCAAGTTGCCACAAGAACTAAGCAATGTACATGACACGTTTCATGTATCAAATCTCAAGAAGTGCTTATCAGACGACACGTTAATTATACCGCCTGATGAGATTCACATAGATAACAAGCTGCACTTCGTTGAGGAACCCATTGAAGTCACAGATTGGAAGGTTCAGAGAACAAGGCGTAGCCGGATTAAATTGGTTAAGGTATGTTGGAACTCAAAGCGCGGCCCCGAGTATACGCGGGAGCGGGAAGATAAAATGAAAGCCAAGTACCCGTCCTTGTTCACTAACACTCCAAGTCAAGATGACAAGAACTGAATTTCGGGACAAAATTCTCTTTAACATGGGGAGAATGTGACACCCAGTAATTCAGGTAAATATCCATATTACATAAATGCACGTTCAAATCATATATTTTCCTGAAGTATTATTTTGACTAAGTAAAGTCAAGGAGTCTAGCAAAGAAACTTATATCAAAATAGTAATCTTTATGAATTACTAGGGAAATAAGCAGTAATAACCCTCAAAGTACGATCGTTGGTGATTAACAAGGATGTTATTCTAGTAAAAGTCTGGGGAGATGCTTTAACTAAAAAAAAACACAAATATTGGTGACTAAACTCTTGAAAGTTGACATATAAATAATTGTTACATGTCGCTATGTTATTTTATGTGTAAAACACGTGTGAATTAGTTAAAGTAATGACTAGGTCGCGATCAACTAGTAAACTAATAAACAAGTCAAAATACACAAAAATACATAAGGATATTTGATCATAAAAAGTCCTACACCGGGTATTAGATCACGCGATCACCTAGAAGGTTGACACCACCAAAGAACCTATCTAACTAGGACTTGGATTGTAATTATGAGATGTGATAAGACCCAACCCCCACCCTACTACCCCATTTCGGCCATACTTATGTGGGGCCACCCACACACCCACTCCACCATGCTTACCATCATCATGGTTGTCATAAGCCCATACCCTATTAACCAAGTGTGCAAGCAAGGGTCAAACCATCAAGTCACCCATCCCTTGCCATGATTAGGTTGAATGCAACACCCAACCCCCCATCCCTTCTCCCCCACTTTGGCTGAGAATAGAGGGCCCCACCATCTTAACACCACCTCACCACTCCCATACCCATGTCATAGAAGGCCATGCCTCCTTGAGTATAGACCACACCAACATCAAGTTCCATCACATTTAATGCACCCACTTACACACTCAACCTCTCACTCTCTCATATATATACACACTCACGGCTCACACATGCACACACACAAACACTTTGTATCTTTCAATTTCAAGAGCAAAAACCCTAGAGAAGTTTGAGTTAGAGTTGAAGATTCAAGGAAGGTTTGGAGTCTAGGAGTCGGGACTTGATAACAACACGAGCACCTAGTGTCTTCCATGCGTTTTTCTTCACTAGCTTGTCTAGTGGTACGAAACCATCATCCATCTTTTATGTTTTCTTTACTTCCTTAAAGTAAGCATGTTGTTCATCCAAAATTAAAGGAGGTTTAAAAAGCTAAAGAGTTTTTATACAGTTTAACATTTTTATGATTTAAAAGCTAGATTTTATATAAAAAGATGTATGAAATTCGAAAATGATAAGCTTTTATACATAGGTTATTATCTTAACATATTTATGAAAGCTCTGTTGATTTGAATTCATGATGCTAAATTAAGAATTGATAAACTAAAAAGATGTGTGTAAATGTGTATATATGTGTGTGTAGCCGAAAATTGTATGTATAAGTGTATATGTTGTTGTTTTGATACCATAATGATAGTTGTAGATGTTAAAAGCATGATTAACATTAGATAAAAAGGTTTGAACATGGATACATACATGAAGGAATCATGATATATAGATATATATATGTAGGTGTGTTTTGGAAAACTTGATAAATGTATGTTCATAAAGTGTTAAACTTGTTAAAATAAGAATTATTGAATCATATGTATGCATGATTATGGAGTATGTTCATAAAAATAGTTTATGATATTGGTTAAAAACATGACAATACATATATATATATATAGATATACATATTGATAACTTATCAAGTTCTGGAAATGTATACGAAGAAGATCATGTTAAAAACCCTAATATTATACATAAAGTATATGGATGTGTATTGGCATGAAGTTGTTATGATTAAAGTGTTTGGGACATTTGGTAACAATAAAAAGCATGCATGCACATATCGTGATGATATAATCATAGATAGGTTAATGTGCACGAAATTAAAGATGTTTCAGTTAAAAATAAATAAGTGTATGATTGAAATGTAGTTATACTTGTGTGTATATATTTGTAAGGAAATATAAATACATGTCGAACTGAAACAAGTTAATAAATATCGTTCGGAACAAGTAATTGTATGTGCACATAGAGATAGACATACATAGAAAATACTTGAACGATACCTGTGATTGATATAATTGTTAGTAAAGAATAATTATATGTGTTTACACATGGACTATAATATAAATATATTATAAGACGATTGCAAGAATAATATCTATTTTTGACAAACATAGCGAGTCACCAATATGGAAATATAATAGTTTTTCCGGAAAATAAATAAAGCGTATAGACTTGAATAATAATCACCAACGAGTCGTCATGATAAAACAATGTTTTAAATAAACAAAGTCGAACTTAACAGGAATAGTTAAGTCAGGTGAACAACTTGCATTTAAGACGGGTAGTCTTAACGGGTATAGTATCCTTGTGTAATTAGGATACGGATAAGCGGGTCTGCTATTATTTAAAGATTTGCTAGCATCAAGGTGAGTTTCACTAATCCCCCTTTTTCTAAAGTTTTTGAAATGATTTGGGGTGGAAACATACTTGTAAAAGACTTTTGTATGTAAATGAATGAACTAATGATCTGACCGTATGTGTGTATTGAGGGAAAAGTAAAGCGCTTAAAGTCCTCTGAATAAGTTAGTAACCATTAGCTATTTTAGCCCGGGATTATATGGATAGTACTATTAGGGGTGACGCCTCCGGTCATGGTTAGTCGCGCTAACCAGGGGTCTAAATGGCCGAATGGCCGCATATTGTCTTACTCACAGAAAGGCGGGGGGACGCACAGAATGTTGGGGTTTGGTTACGGTCTCGTACATTACATACTATTTTTTATTCCTTGCAAGATTACAAATGGGGTCGATAGATCGGATTAGTATTCAGATTCATTGATAATACATGCAAAAGAGTTTTGATCAGGTTTAACAAAAGAGTTCTGATCAGATTAAAGTGATCAGGTTTAAGCGAAAGAGTTTTGATCAGGTTAAAGTGATCAGGTTTAAACAAAAGAGTTCTGATCAGGTTAAAGTGATCAGGTTTAACAAAAGGGTTTTGATCAGGTTAAAATGATCAAGTTTAAACAAAAGAGGTCTGATCAGATTAAAGTGATCAGGTTTAAGCAAAAGAGTTTTGATCAGGTTTAAGTGATCAGGTTTAAATAAAGGGTTTTGATCAGGAGAAAATGATCAGGCGTAATCATTGGGTTTATGATAACTCTTTATAATAATTTGTGAACTCACCAACCTCGTGTTGACATTTTTAAGTATGTTTTCAGGAAAATGAACGTGGTCTCCAGGCTAGCAATGTAGGTTACTTACATACATGAGGATACAACTTTTGGAAGGATTTCACTTGTATAACTCATGGTTTTGAGTCATATTTGAGAAATCTTAAACTTTGTATAAAAACTAAGTTATGTTTTAGGATTTAAACATTTAAACTTTGATTATGTATCCAATATCATGTATGTGTTTGCGGTAATCATATGCTTTGAAAACCAGTGAACGTTACGCCTCGCGTTTCCGCCTTGGCGGGGTGTGATATTATATGGTACATTAAGACCATCATAGCCTTCATATATAACCTCTACTTTGCTATTTTCAATCTCTATTTCTAGAATTTCACCTTCTTCAACTTCAGTATCTACAACATCATCTTCAATATCATCAAACAACTCATCAAGATCATCTAAGCATTAAATCTTCTCAGCTTCTTCTTCTTCAGCATCAGAATCACTTTGAAAGAATTCTAACAGTATGATCTCTTCATTCACTTCATTTCCATTCTTGCTTCCTTCAATAGTAGCTGATGTTGATGACTCCCCCTGAACTCTTGAAATAGGATTCACGTCAACGTATTGACGATCACCTTCCATGTTGCCACTAGGTCTCATTGTCATCACCATCTTTTCTTTGAATAGAATCAGTATGACAAGCATCAGGTAACCTTAACTCCCCCTGAGCGTCAAGATGCTCTACAAGCTTAGAAACTAAGAACTACATTTCAGGTAACTGCTTAGATTGAGCTTGAATGACTAACGCTCTCTGAGAATCAGTATTCACTAGAACATCAACCTGATTTTGCAAAGCAATCACCTGAGATTCAAGGTAAGTAATTCTCTCAGAATCAGAAGACTTAGAAGGACTAACTTGAGATGATGTAGGAGCCTTTGGAGCAGGAGTAAACACAGGAGAAGGACGTTTAGATGGAGGAGGTGTACCAATCAAAGATTCAATGAAAGTAGCATCATCAACCCTTTGATATGAAGTAGCAACAACAATAGAAGCAGCCATAAGCTTCGGTGTCTTGGACACATGAGTAAACTCCCTGTTAGAATCAGAAGATTCATCAATCAATGTTTATTTTCCAAGAACTGTACCGGAAGGAGGATCCCGAACAGATTTACGTCTTGGCTTTCTGGCTTTGGATTTCACTCTTTTCCCAGCATTTGGCAAAGGCAAATTAGCCAAATTTTCATAATGACCTGAGCTAAAGTCCCTTGAAGAATCAGAATCAGTAGCCTCAAAATCAGGAAGAATAGTGTCACTAGAACTCGTATCAACCACATTCCCTTTAGGTTCATGAATAGGTAAGTTTACATCATCATTAAAATCCTACATATTAAGACCTAAGTCTTGATCTTCATTGTCAGCAACATCATCATGAATGACATCATCAACATGAACTGGTTCATTCACTGGAGCATCTTCTTGAATAGGAACCTGTTCTTGTTCTTGTTGAATTGGAACTTGCATTTATGCTTGTTGAATTTGAGGTAGTTGTTGTTGAGGTGGTTCTTGATCTTGATCTTGATCTTGTACCAACTCCTCTGGATGAAACCAGTTTTCCTTCGGTGGATCAACATAATCAGGATTGATGATGTGACCAAATAGAGGAGTAGGAACAAGAATCAATGCTGCATTCTGCTGTTTCACCTTTGTACAGTCAGTGAATATCCTCTTTGTCATAGGATTCAGTGTTAGACGTTGTGGATGCTGTAGTAGATTAGGAATCAGATGATTCAGAATCATATGGATGAATATAGGATACATTAAAAATACTTGACCTTCTGGAGGATTAATTTTCATAACAAGCTCACGGTAAATGTATAGTGCAAAGTTGAAACGCTTGTTCAATGTCAATGCAACCATAACAGCTTGTAAAGCACTCTTCAAGCCATCAGTTCCAGCTTTTCTTGGTGACAAGCATTGTATAATAATAGGCATAAAATACCTCCATTAACCCACCATACCACCTTTCCGAGCTTGAGTATCATTCTGACGTCCTCTATAACCCATCCTCTGAAAGCATCCCATGATTAAAGTTCCAGGTAAAGATATTGGATCATCATTAGCACCACCTAAGACAAGAGCAGCACGAATGGTATCCACTGAAATAGCCACCTCAGTATTGTTAATTGTAGCTCTTAGAACATGAGGATCAACATCTGTATCTTGATGTACGGTATCGCATAACTGTTGAATATATGGCAGACTGATATAGGGATTTCCCGAAAGAGCCATGTGTAATTTGGATCTATTCAGAAAGTTGATAATGCCTTGATAATTAACAGCTTCAGACATTTCAGGATCTAATAAAGCAACCTGGTTATGTTTGTACTCAACACGGCGATCCATCTAAACATGAATTGGACAAAGAACAACATTAGTATAGTCACACACACATATATAAGAAACACATACATGACAAACACAAGATAACAAAACAAAAAAAATTATGACAAACACAACACAACACAACACAAAAAAAAATATTCACAAGTCCAATCAATACTGACCACCTAGGCGAACTTACTAAGTTCGCTTAGAGTAACAAGAGGCGAACATAATAAGTTTGCCTGAACAAATTCGCCTGTCGATACAAATTCACAATAGATTTCCAACTTGTTCAAATCGACATTTCAATTCAAATCAGGCACACCACAAGTATCGATTTACCACAACTAAGCAAATTTAATCATCAATTTTAGGTTTTAACCACTAACACGCCCTATTTAACCGAAACTCAGACCGACAGTCATAACGCGAAGAACACAGGGTCAAAAATGCAATTTCCAAACGATTGAATGGATGAAACGAAATGAATGTACCTTAGAACGATTCACAAATCAAAATCGATCAAGAATAAACCTTGAAAATTTCAATCCAACAAACCAGAGTTTAAAAATCAACAAGTTCGCACTACTGTGGCTTTGTTCGCTCAGGTTATGTTCGCTCAAGAAAAAGACATAGTGACTAAATATGTTCGCCTGAAAAGATATTTATAATGTCACTTTAAGTTCGCTTAATCAGGCGAACTTGTTAAGTTCTCTTAACAAGCATCAGGCGAACATGATAAGTTCGCTTCAACTATTTCATTGAAACATTTTGCAATTTCAACTTAAACAAACCTCAACCATCATCAATCCACAACCTTGTGATCTTCCATCTGTGATATGTATCCGATCCAATCTTGAATCATTTTAATAAAATTAAAAAGATAGAATTTTCATGGAAGACGGAAAGAAAATCTTTTTGGAGTTTATCTGTACAAACGGAATCACTTATTTTTGGTTTTTATCTGAACAAATTGAAACACATATTTTTGGTTTTTATCCGAACAAATTGAAACACATATTTTTGCTTTTGTAAAAATACACACATATTTTTGCTTGAACTTCATTAGTAAGAAGATCATATCAGTATCTGAGCAATTCATCACACATTCTATCACAAACTATGGGTAACCTATGATAAGAAATGAATTATGATATTCATGTGAAATTATTCAAAATTGATATGAAACAACTAAAATCATTCTTATTCAATTTATATCTTTTTCATTCTTTTCAATCTTTGTATTTCTTTATCAAACACTATTTACAATCTTTCACAGATCTGTCTCTAAAATCTCCAAGTCTAGAAATCTTTTTCCTTTTTCAAACTTTTCAATCAATTTTAACCATCATTTGAAATGATACGCGATAAATTTCAAAGTAAACAAGACCAGGTCATAAAATGCTCAATTATTCATTCCGAATTTTCAATACAAAGCATGAATTCTTAAGTTGTCAATATTATAAGATTTGAAACTATAACCGTTTTTCTCCCAAATTCATGTGAGTTAGTACCATTTAGATGAAAAACATCGTGTACCCCACATATATGCCCAACAGAATTTAAAATTGCATTATCTTCAAGACATATATGATTTATTGCAAGATTAGATCAATCACCAAGATGAAATTATCACTATTAGCACAAGAATAGAATATCAGATCCCAAAGGATATAAGAATAAAAAAGATTTAGAATCAAAAGATTCTAATGAATTGGCTTTAGAATGAGAATCAATAGATTCATGTATAAGGATCCAACTGTTATCTGGATAAGTTTCAATGGAATCAATATAGATGATGTATTAATATGATCCAAGGGCTACCATATGTTCTAACAGATGTTGTCAGAAAACATATCTTAGTTCAACATCACATTGTATGTTTTTCGGGGCATGGGTAGTAAAGTGAACCGAATGAATTTGTGCTAAAGATATAATCCGATATTGGTCTCATGAAATTCTTAAAACCATATATTCTTTATCTGATAATTATCTTTTACACACACCTAGGCATATAATGGATTCAAATCACAGATTTCATCATATCTTATTTAATTTTCACACTACTATTGGTCCAAAAACGCTTCTATTCTATTGACAATCCAAGTTTCAAACTCATATTCAAATTAAAACAGATTATCAAGAGTAGAGCATTTATAACACAATCATTTCTTGTTCATGCAGACTTTAAAATTTAGATCAAATCAATACACTTTGAGCACACATAAATCAGCATATCAAAGGTCCTCTATGGTCATGTGTGATAAACTATTCACTGATGTACTATCATTTCTTCTCTAACTTCAAATGATGTCAATTTTATATTTTTCATTTTGTTTTGAATTTTTAAAAATACTATTTTTTTACTGAAATTTAAAATGCATAAAAGTAATAAAGAAAAATAAAAGAAAAATTAAAACAAAATCTTCCCATGAAAAAATGTTTTTGAAAAACTTTTATTCGGGATTGATCATACCGATCATTTTTATCAGAAATTCAAACCTGGTACGATCAAATGCCTTGGTAAAGAGATCAGCAAAATTATCATATGTCCCACCCTGACGTATTCCGCCGTCGGTTGGGGTGTGACACATAGCGAACCTTATGTATGGCCTTGAAGCGGTTAAGTACATGAAAGATCCAATCATTGCACGAAATAGTCGGCAATCAACTTCTTTTTCATCCGAGTCAGAATTCAATTTATGATTGACCGGAATCGGCGTATCGTATGGGGTACAGTCCTCCATCTTGAATCGGCTCAAGATGTCCTTTACATACTTGGAATGATGAATAAAGAAACCATCTTCCTTCTGATTAATTTGAAGACATAGGATAAATGATAACTCTCCCATAGCTGACTTCTCAAACTTGGATTTCATAATACACTCAAACTCTTTGCACAACCCTTCATTTGTAGAGCCAAAAATAATATCATCTACATATCTCTGTACCAGTAGATATTCTCCCCATGCTTTCTTAATGAATAAAGTCGAGTCAATATGTCCACGAACAAAATCATTTTCCATAAGATGTGTAGACAACGTTTCATACCACGCTTGAGGAGCCTGTGAAGACCATAAAGAGCTTTATCAAGCTTGAAAACTTTAGACGGATTAATTGGATCTTCAAACCCCGGCGGCTGACATACATAAACTTCCTCCTTGACTTTACCATATAAGAAAGCACTTTTTACATTTAATTGAAACACCTTAAACCCTTTGTATGAAGCAAAATCAAGAAACAGCCGTATAGCTTCAAGCCTAGCAACAGGAGCATAAACCTCGGTGTAATTAATTCGCTCGTGTTGATTGAAACCTTGTACAACTAATATTGCCTTATTTATCATCACAACACCTCGATCGTCTTTCTTGCATTTAAACACCCACTTCGTACCAATTGGATACACACCCTTTGGAAGATATACAAGATTCCAAACTTTGAGTTCGTCAAACTGAGCAAGTTCTTCCTACATGGCCTCTATCCAATTGTTATCACGTAACGCCATTTCAACATTCTTTGGTTCGACATGAGAAATAAAACAGGAATGTGAGCATACATCAAAAACACCAGCATCCTTAAAACCTGTATACAAGCAAGTGTTGTCAATAATAGAACGCGTTTGCACTCCATCACGCAAATTCCCAATGATTTGTAATCGGATGAGCTTTGAGTTCCTTGATTGATGCAACCTCAAGAACCGGCAACACATCAACTTGAGTTGTATCAGATTGATAAGACAGATCTTGATTAACTGGTATCTCTGTCACACCCCTAATTTCAACTAACGGAGTTTTACCGTTTGGAAGGTGACACACCAGGATCTCAGTCGTTAGTTACATCAAACGACACTATATGGGACTTGAAATGTCATAACATAAAAGTTCAGAGTTAATGCGGAAGCGTAAACGTTAATATGAAATCAAATGTAATTACACGCAACAAGCGTCAATCAATAAGTAAACTGTTTAAAATGTTTGAAATGAATGATATGACAGTAGGACTCCATGCATGTCCTAAGTGTGCAACCTGTGCCAAAGCGACCTGAGAAACATGTAAGAAAAAGTGTCAACACGAGGTTGGTGAGTTCACAGGTTTCAATTTTGTAATAAGAGAGTGTTTGCCAGATTATGTACATTCAATATGCATATTTATAGGTAGCTAGCCTATGTTCATGTCTTACTAAAGCGCTCGCAACCGAAGCTGACAGTTTGTTTATTTGCCTCCTGCCAGGTCTATCAACACTGGCGGTGTGAGTAGGCTAACATTTCACCCGTTCGATCTCTAATCGAGTTAGCGCGACTAACGCGGGTGGGATTTGTCAAACCCAGTAGTACTACTAAACATTACCTTGCTAAGATCCATATTAACGGTCCGATATAAGATGAGGACTTTCTGTGATAGTGTGTTACGATTAGCCTCAACAGTGATATCATCTAAAGTACCATAATCAAATAGTTGCGTCATGTTTTCTCCCCCAACGGGAAAAACATGTAAAATAATATTTGCTTGCGTACCTGTTTCTCCCCCACGGGAAAACAAGTAAAATGATGTTTGTGTATATGCATGTTTCTCCTCAACAGGAAACAAGTAAAATACGTTTGTGTGTAAGCATGTTTCTCCCCCAATAGTAAAAACAAGTAAAAAGGGCCCGTGAAACTCACCTGAGTCTGAGCAGAGCGTAGTAATTAGTACCATACAAGGACGCAACACTAACCGCAAATGGACTGCACGCGGACAATCTATGAATGCCCTAGAATAAGATGTGACAGTTAGGAACACGTAAGAGTTTGTGACAACGACACGGAATGATCGAACGTCCTAAAATATACTTAGGATCAATGGTTAGACGAACTTGTCTACGGGAATAAGGATTTCTTAATATAATAACTAAAATATACGCGTTTCGTGTCGAATGTTTCTAATTACAATTAACAATATTTAATAAAATATATTCGCGGGTTTGAGTCATTCAATAACGGCCTAAGAAAATAATATACTTTAATATATTATTTTAAGTTCGGAGAAAAAGCACAATAATCAATTACGTGGTAAAAATAATAAATATATTATTTTTATTCGAGGATAATAATATAAATAATTATATTACTATTTAGTTTGGAATGTTACACGAGATCAATAAACTAGGCGAAATAATATTTAAGTGTATTATTTTTAGTTTGGGGTCACGGGTTGAAAATAATATAAATATAATATTTTATACGGAGCCGTGTCTTGAAAATAATATAAATATATTATTTTACAAGTGGAAATAATAATAATTATAAGTTATAAAACCAAACCCGAGCCTACGGGTGATTTTCGAGTTCAACACATTTTATTATATCATTATAATAATAATGGAAAAGACTTTTTATATTAATTACTCCCATTAAAGCTTCAAAAAAGTAACACAGGGGACCGGTTTCGAACCCGGGTCTCCCGTGTGTAGGTCAAACGCCTTAACCACCTGCTCTGGGATACAACTTGTGAACAAAACCCAAGACATATGATTTTAACATTCAAAGACACCATGATTTTTCCCCAAGTTGCGATCCGAATAAAAACTCCATCGATTCACACTGAAATCGATCGTAACAGGTTCTAACAGCATAGGGGTTTCGGTTGTTGAGGTTTTTCGAATCTGAGGGTAGAGTTAATTGCAAAAACAACGAGTTTAAGTTCGTTAATTTCCATTTTGAAAACCCGAACCCTAATTTCAAGAACACGGTTCAATTTGATCGAATTTGATAATGTTTTCAGTCTAAATCATGGGGCTTTTAAAGAATGAGGGATTGCGAATCTATTCATGTGGTTTAATTTGATTGAGATTGTGTTTAAGATAAAAAGCCCCAAAACGTTTTATACATGAACCCTAGTTTACGGATTTCTTTCTATTCGATGTTGTTTGTTGCAATTAACAAAGGGTTATCATCACACATGGTATTTCGAAGCTATTGGTAAGTTTTAATTGCATTTAAACAACGTCTATGGTGATGATCGATTAAACCGTATACGTTAAGAACCCTAGAATTGGTTCTTGGTCGGATCGATGTTTTAAGCCTCAATTATCATGGGGCTTTCAATATATGGATGAAAATGATGTTAAGGATGTATTCAATTACCTGAAATGATAACAGCTTGATAGTGTTCGGCTAGAACACAGCCGTGAGTTCGACGAGTTAGTCTCCGGTGTCTCCTAGTGCGTATCCCACAGAATTGAATGGTGCAACAAGTTCAGGAGGGTGCAACTTAGATGTTTAGAGTATTTGATTTCAACATTGTAATGTCTAATGATCGAATTCGTTGGATTCTTGATGAATAGTCAACGGTTTCACCTTCAACGGAATTAATGGGATTAATTCAAGTTAATAGCAATGTTAATGGACCAATGATGATAGATAATGGTATTAATGTCTATGTCGGTTATGAATTCAAACGAATTTCGGATATATCTCGCGAATTTGAGTTAAGAACCATCACAGTTTGACTTTTAAAAGTCAACTGAAGTAAAACCAAATGATTTTGACTTTTCAGGTCAACAGATTTGGTTTTGCATATTTACATGATTACTCCCTGTAGTTTAAGATTAAATATTGGTAGGAATGATCCCTGGGGTTTAAGATTTGGTTAATTGGGTTAAAACTTAACTGGATTTGTTAACGGAACTAACTGAAAAGTCCGGATTGTCACAATCTCTGAGTCCAAATTTGTAGGAATCTCCCCCTGATCCTGTGTCAAATTAGAAGGTTCATCAACTATCAAAGGATCAGTAGAAGAATCTTGGAAAATAACATTTTTCATCCTCACTATCAGACTCTTGTGTTCCGGAACAAGAAGCAACATTAGGATCTGGAGCAGATGTAGATGGAACAGATGATTGTGGAACCATAGTCGGTAGAAAACCACTATTCTGTGTATCCTGACATGAATCATATAATACAGCAGCTTCCTCAGGAGAAATATATCAGAAGGTAAATGAAAAGACTTGAATAAATTGTCATAATCAAAAGCCCAGTCTGGTCCAATCGCCATTTGAGGTAAAGATCGATTAGAACAGTCAATATGAAACCATTCTTCAACCTGACGAGTCTCTTTGTTATAAACCCTCTTGGTAGTAGAATTTGCAACATACCCCAGAAAGATCCCTTCAATAGCCTTAGCACTGAACTTGGTTGGGACATCCCTCACTTTCAACAGGGTGCTTGGATTACCAAAAGATAGTAAATATTCCAGATTCGGCTTACGATTATTAAGCAACTCATAGCATGTCTTGTTGTGTCGCTTAACGGTCAATACTATATTCAAAATGTGACATGCAATATTCACAGCCTCAGCCCAAAAAGTTACTGGAAGCTTAGAATCAGCAAGAATCGTACGTGCCGTTTCAACCAAAGTCCTGTTCTTTCATTCAGCAACACCATTTTGTTGAGGTACATATGGCGCACTGAATTCATGATGAATTCCCTTTTGAAGACAAAATAAACACATCTTGCTATTTTTAAACTCGCTGCCATTGTCACTCATAATTCTTCTGACTTTCTGTTTGAACAAATTCTCTAAACCCAGGATTAAAAATTGTACCAACTCTGTGGTTTCGGCTTTAGAAGCAAGGAACTTAACCCATGAAAATCTATAGAAATCATCTGTTACTACCTGACAGTAAGATTTACCGCCAATGCTCCTGATACTAATCGGTCCGAACAAATACATATGCAGTAGCTCCAAAGGAGTCACAATTGAATTTTTTGACTTAGATTTGTGGGACTTCTTGTGTTGTTTCCCCTTCTGACATTCATCAGGAACTGAAAATTTCATTTTCGGAACACCAAAAACTAGATCATTCTTCACGAGATAATTCATTTTCCGATAATTGATGTGAGCAAGTTTCCTGTGCCACAAAATAGAATCCGACTCAGACGCCTTGGATAGTAGACAAGTAGGAATTGAATACGTTGTAGTAGCAACACTCATGTCTAAGACATATGTGTCATTTATCCTTGGAGCCTTCATTAGAATCCATTCGTCAGGAATCACAAAGCCCGGTTTCAAGATATAACACTCAGAATAATTGAAATGGAATGAAAATTTCTTGTCACACACTTGAGATACACTTAAAAGATTATGTTCAAGTTGCTCCACGAAGTTCACTTTCTCAAATTTGACATTATCATTCTTTAAAGTACCCTGACCAGTTATGTACCTGCCTTTATTTCCAGCAAAAGCGACATAACCACCATCAATATTAATAACATCATATATCAAGAACAACAACTATCCACATACCACGTATTGTTGATAGTCCTCCTTGGTTGTCCCTACATAAACAAAGAAAATTAGTTCGAAATTAGAACCCAAGCCATTGTGGTCTTGGGTCATCCAGATGGATCAAAATAAACAACTTCAAGCAATTCACAATTAACATTGTCATCAACCTTTGGAATATAAGATTCACAATTAGACCTTCTCAATGAAGACATAGTATGATGAATTGGAAAAACATTATTAGATTTATGTTTATCAGATTCAGGTATTTCCAAAAATTTCTTTAGTTTTTTGTTATGTCTTCTTCGTTGTGGTCTATAAAGTTGACCTCAGGTTGAGAACCTTTTGGAATTCCAACTTGTGGAATCTCAAACTTCTTTTGAAAAACAACTGGTTTAGAAATACGCTTATCATGTTGCTTAAATCCTGAAGATTTAGCAAATGATTGACAAGGCATATTCTTTACAACACTAGACATAGGATTTCCCACATTTTGTCTTTTCAGAATCGGCACCACTCGTTGTTGTGAGTAAACACTCTTTAATTTGCCTTGATTCTTATAAGGACAGTGAATCAGAATCATTATAGTGAAAGCAAACTCGTCTATCTTGATGATTTCTAATATAAGGAGTTTTTCTTGAATTTGATGACCCTTTCGATGAACAATCTTCAGAAGATTTTACTTAACATTTGACTGGCCTCTTTTGAACAAAAACATGTTTAGTCACCGTTGAGAAATTCTTCTTCTGATGACCAGTAGCAACAAAACCACTTGATTGTAACATTTTGAAAAGTTTAGGTTGATCAACTTTCACCTCATCAGGTTCTGTTAAAATGCATCTTTCACGGGTAACATTTTTTACTACCTTTGGTTCATCAAGTTGCATCTTTCACGGGTAACATTTCTTTGTTCTTCTAAGCGACAATTTCATTTTGCTTCTCAATCTCAGCATAAGCCATATCCAGATGATATGCTTGTTCCTAATATTTCAATCCCAAAGAGTTCAAATCTCTTTTCAAAGACTCAATTCTATCTATACACAATTTATCATTATGTTTCAATTTTTGATTAACTGAATGCATCGATTTCATATCACAAATTAAGTTTGTGTTATCATCCATTAATTTTTGCATTTTATCTTTTATACTGATGCAATTAGAGCAATAAATTTGACAGACATAATATTTTACCTTTGAAGGATCTGACATATCTGCCATGAAGACTTTTGCAATCGGAATATTTTCAGAATCAACACCATCCGAAGAATTTTGAGTTAATACAATATCATCTTCAGATACACCAGATGCAATATCAGACTCAACATTATGTACTTGATCACGCTGTTCATCAGCACTTGGCAAACTTTCACCATCACTTGAGCTATAATCATCAGTTGACTCTTCAGATTTTGAAGAATGAATCTCAGCTACAAACGCTTGACTTACAGTTCCAACCAAATCTTCAAGATGAATACCCCAGTCATAATTTTCATTATTCTGAGCAACCAAAGTAGATGATGCAGATGCATGATTAGAATTTCCAAAGCCAGAGTAGCCATGTGACTGATTACGATTGTTCTGAAAGTTATTAGGCTTCTTCTGAGAATCAAATTCAACTTTTGGTTTCATACATTTTTTGACAAAATGACCATACTCCTGACAATTATAGCAACGAACTTTGGTTTTATCAAATCCCATACGTGAACGACTGTTAGAACCGATATACTTTCTTCCTGTCTTCTTCAAAAAATCCTTTGCTTGTCTCATCAGCATAGCCATATTCCATTGAATGTTCATCTCTTCCAGATCAACAGGATCAATCTGTCTGAAATCTTCCTCAATAACATCTGGATCATGAATCTTTCCCCCAATAAAATTTTCATAAGAAGCCATAAAGGAAGAAAACATCGCTAAATAATCATCAGCAACTCTGTGATTCATATTATGTGTTCCAGATGATGAAGAAGCTGTATTTGCAGAGAAACCAGAATGACTTGGAACCCCAGAACAATGATCATTAGAAACATCTTGAATATCACCAGAAACGAACGCAACCCCTGCACAAGTTTTGCCAGAAGACTTAGCAAAATACATTGAAGGATCTTGAATATTCTCCATATTGGTTTCCTTCTTCTTCATATTCAAATCATGTGATTTAATCTTTCCAAGAACCTCTTCAAGAGACATAGTTTTATACTTGACATTCTCTTTTAACAAAACCGTATACACATCAAATTTAGATGGTAATGCCTCCAAAAACTTATCATTTATCTCTTCAGTCTCATAAACCATTGAAGCACTTGACAATTCACTCAGCAAATGACAAAATCTCGTTGAAAGATCATCTAAACATTCATTTTGAAAGTGCTTGAATACTAAGAATTGTTTCTTTAGAATTCTTTTCTACTTTTCTTCACATCCAAACTACCTTCACACAGCTTTTGTAATGCTTCCCACAATTGTTGAGAAGTCCTGAATTGTTTAAAGCTATGATAAATTTCTTTAGGAAGAGACATTGAGATACTAGATATTGCCTTCTTTTCCCTATCAAACAATAAATTTTCTTCTGTGGTTAACGCGGATACCGATTTAGGAACATCATCCTTTCCCATCCAAGTATATTTCTGATGTGTATAGCCTTCCAAGTTTGGAATCCACAAACTTGTATCAGTAAAAGATACGAACTGATCAAACTGATCTTTCTAGTTAGAATAATCTGCAAGACTTAACAATTTGGGTGGTTTCTGAGATGAACCAATCTCGTTATCGTAATTTAACATATTAGTCACTTGCACCATATTTGCCATTTTCAGAAAAAATTTCCAGGTGTTGACAAGTACTCCCCTTAGGCGAAGATAATAAGTTCGCTTCAAATCCAAACAGGAGAATTTGATATCAAGCGAACTTGATAAGTTCGCTTAACCAAGAAACTCTGGTAAGTTCGCCTACTGATTAAGTTCGCCTACTAAGTTCGCTTAAACTGAGCGAAGCGAACTTAATAAGTTCGCTTGCTAAGTTCACCTGCAACAAATATCAACATGTTCGCTTGCTTCAGCTGTAACAAACTCAGCAACCCAAACACAAACTCAAAGCGCCGAAAATCATCATTTCTCACAGATTTGAAGGAATTGGAAAAAATTGGACTGTTGGATTTAGTATTTTATGAATTAGAACACTTCTATCGGATTAATTTCACCAAAATCCACCTCAAATCTATGAATTCAGCAGTAAAATCAGTTTCAAGAACTTGAAAACTCCATGGATACAAAAACTTCTAAAAATGATCAATTTCTTGTCAAATTATATACAAAAACGTCTCTAATCACCAAGAATCAAACACAAATCATGAGCAAAAGCTCTGATACCACTTGTAGGTCCACTTGACTCGTCTCAGATCGATCTCGTGATAGGACGTCTCGTTAACACGGAGTGCGGAATCCTACCGTATTAACGTTCGTATACTAATTGACAATAGAAACAACATGTAAATAAACTTTCTCTTTGTATATCACCAAAACATAGAGTTTACAGAATATAATCAATCAAGTCTTTCTAGTTTTTTCTATTCTTTCTCAACAGATTCTGTAAACTCCTATTTATAGACACAAACTCTGCAATAGGTGAACTTAACAAGTTCGCCTCACATGAGACTATGCGATCTTAAAAAGTTCGCCTCTAATAGGCTAGGCGAACTTAACAAGTTCGCCTTTAGCAGAAACTTGTTCTATCACTTAGAGAAAATCTATACAATTACATAAATACATAAAGACAATAAGACCTAAACTATTACTAAGCTTTTGTCATACATTCTATATTATAACAAAACCCGTTTTGAACATCTTGTCAACATGATAGGAATGTTCAATCCTGAGTGAAAACTTGTTTTCAATATCAAAACATTTTCTTGGAAGTTAACGCTTATTTCGTTTAAGTTTATACAGTCTGTATTTTTCTTTAACTTATGTATGAAAACCCAAACAAAAAAGAAAACCAAAAAAATTTCAAAGTCATTTGAAGAAAAGCGGAAATGATAGCCCATCAGTAATGATCTAAACGTCTTAGATTGCACGTATAGGAAATGATTGAGTCATGCTTACTAATTTGATTGTATTGCTTGATTTGTTAATCTGCATATTCACAAGTACGTTGAATTGTTAGTAGGCTATAAGCATCTTTGAATCATTAGTAGTGTGGAAACTAACTTAACAATACAACTGTGATTTGAACCCATGTTTGCTAGTGTGTATGTAAAAGAATGCAAAAGATCACTATAAGATATTGGATGTAAGATTTTTGTGTGTGTAAAAGTATTTTCTTCTGAGACCAGTTTCAGGTTAGGTTGTTAGCACAATTACTGTGGTTCATCTCGCTGCCCATACTCACAAGTATTTAATGAGAGATTGAATCAAGATATGCCTTGACATTAACCGTTGAGCATATATTCACCCTTGAATCATTCCTGGTTCATTGAAATCAAATTCAGATAAAAGTTGGATCCCCTTACCTAAATCCTCTGACACCATATTCATTATCCTGAATCATCTTTCCGATATTCACAAAAGAAATCCTATGAAACCAAGACAAATGAATCACTCGATTCTGAATCTTATGATTCCTGATAATCCTTATGGATTATGCTTGTTTTTTCTGTGCTAACTAATGTAACTTCATTCTTGAAATTAAGAAAATCATTGGGAAAATCTTAGATCCCTTGAGATAGTGCACATTTAAATTTACATAGCATATTAGTGGGGTACACGTTGTATACTTATAATTATTACCTTAACACACAAGAACGTGATACTAAGATTCTTATGGTTTCAAATCTTATAATATTGCCAACTTGAATTAGTTGTTTATATTGCTTATTACGTATGCATAAGTAGTAATTCATGACATGATCCTATATTATTTGATGTTTATATTGTATTATTTTTGCATATAATAGCCTGATATGATCATTTGCTCATGAATTTGACCAAAATAATATTGTGTGTATATACTTGTATATTTTTATTCAGAAAAAGATCAACAAAATTTTAAGTTTATGAATAGTTCAATTTTTCTATACAGTAAAAGCCAAAAATATTTGTGTCCAACTTCCTTGATTTGTTTTTGCATCCTGTAGATTGAACTTTCATATTCGATTCGCTATTTGACTTGACAAATCTTCATAATTTGAGTTGAAATTTGAGCATACAAGGGTTTCTGCATACTTAACAAGTAGGCAGGAATTAAACCTTGTGTACTTACAAGCTTGCAAGACTTAAGTCATGCGTACTTGCTAAGTACGCAGGAGTTAAATCCTGCGTACATGCTAAGTACTCACGACCCTGTGTGTGGGGTATATATACGGTAGTTAGTCATTTTCATCAGTTCTATCACTTTCAAACGACCAACACTGTTGTATACTCCCGATTAATTTTTCCTCAAAATTTTAGTGTGTTCCAAAGAGTTTTTCATCCCGATCATTGTTTCATCTTCACTTAAACAATCATTTGGTGAGTTTTACAGACAATTTCATCCACAAAATCGTGTGATTTGGACCGATTTCACGAACTTAAGAACCTAGGGTTTTGGTTTTGGATTTTCGACACATTTTGGTTGTTCTTGACCTAAATTAAGATCTAGAACATGTCAAAAATCATTAACCGAAACCTAATCATCTCAGAATTGGTCTTATCTTGCATTGATATTGATCTTTGACCTCTTGGTTTAGCCGTGGGCTACGTCGAACCATAGCTAGGTCAATATGACCGAGGTTTAGTTAGGGTTTGATGTTGGTGTTAGTCCCATAGGTCTTGAATTAGATTTTCAATCGTGTGGCAACCATAACCCACATCAAAAACCATCATCCATGGATTCTGAAAATTTTGATTGCGTTGAACAAGTGTTACTTCTTGCGCACTTAGCAAGTACGTAAGGGATAACTCCTGCATACTTGTTAAGTGTGCAAGACATAAACCCTATGTACTTGTCAAATACGCACGAAGGGTCAACTTGAAAATTGTCTAAGTCTGTAATTTCAGTCTTTGTGAATGTGCTATACTTAGTCATATATGTTCAATTCCAATGAGTCTATTTGTTCTTATAGTGTTCATTTTGTGTTTTTGCAGTGATGGCTCGTGCATTTACAAGTGAGTTCAACCTACTAGCTTTAACTCAACCTGAATGGAAGGGTGCTGCTCTACAATACCGGGAGATAGTTGATTTTCTTAATCGTCCGAAGATAAGGTATGCTATCTCTGCGGACGCTATTGTGTCAAGACCTTATCTGGAAGAGTTCTGGGAGACAGCAGATCATGACTTTTCGGTAACCCCAAAAGTCATTATGTAACAATTCTGATTTTTTTTAGTATCCGTATTTTCAATTCAATGTAATGCAATTCAAACTCAATTCTAGGCACTGTTTTGTTTCTTTTCGTACCATCAATTTAATACTATATTTCAATGCAAATCCGTAAATTTTACTCGGTTATATCCTAATAAAACAATACATAAGTATCGAATTATACAAATATGGCAAAAGGCTAAAGTTACAAGGTCTGATGTTGAAAAGTAGCAAGAAACCCTAATAGGCACGGTCGCGCCTCGTTCTAGCACGGTCGCGCCGAGTGCTTTGGCACGGTCATGCGACTTGCTTTGGAACGATCGCGCCTGGTGCCTTAGCACGGTTGCGCCTCGTTTGGGCATGTCGCGTCTCGTACCAGTTGAAACGTAAAATCAGTTTTAAACGCGAGATCATCGAGTTCGTAACCGATATACTTTTCACTTTCATTAACAAAGGAAATAATATTATCAATTTCAACCATTAACATCAGAAAACCCGATTCGTCCCAAGAAATCAAAATCCTCTCCCTTGAACATCGATTATTCTATCCTGGAGTGAAATTCCCCCAACCAAACGCTCCATCGACCTTCTTGGAAACTCCCGAAAGCTTTGAGACAGCCGGAATCACAGCAAGGAGCACCAGAAACCATCCTCGTCGACACCAGAACTCTTTCCTACCGTCCTCTATCAATTCGCTACTCTTCCGGGTAATTGAAACTTTGTCCTCAGTCTTTTTAGCCTCTAGATCAAAAGCCCCATGTTAATTTGGGCTTCCATTATAGAAATCATCCCGAACCCAAATCTATATTTTATTCAAAATAGTTTAATCGAATTCAATTCTAAACATGATTTAAATACAATTACTCTATATAACAAGACTCGTAATAACGCTATAAACACTAACAATGTAAGAATCAGTCGATTCGTGTCTGTTTTGGAAGAGACACGGTCGCGCTAATCATCTAGCACGGTCGTGCCTCATGACACGCGGTCGTGCCGACTACCAGCGCAGTCGTGTCCTCCTGTCCAGACCCAATCATGCCCTTTGGCTAATCCCAGTGGTGTCTTAGAATCATAGACACGATCGTGCCTGACTAGCATGGTCGCGCCCGTGGTTCGAGCACGATCGTGCCCTTCCCAGGCACGATCGTGTGTGAGTTAAATTTTTGGCAGAATTATAATTTTATATATTTTTCAAACAATAAATATTTCTGATTAAATTGCAAAATAAAAATAGTTGATTTTTATAAAAATGCATTTAATTTTATTTAGAAAGATCAAATATTTAATCTTGGAATAAATAGAAAAATTATTTATTTAAAGTTTATAAAAATTAAATTTACAATTATTGCTAAACCTTTCATTTAAAAAGTATTTAAATGGTTAAGTTACATTTTATAAATAAATAAATAAAATAATTATTATTTATTTACTTTATATTTAAACAAAGATATTTATTTATTTACACTTAATTACATTTAACGCTTACAATATTTTCACAAACGATAATTATTTAATGTACTTAATTAATTATCCAAACTCAAACCTTAAACAAAATGCTTCAAAACTGTTTATTTCAAAACCTTATATTTTATTCAATACTTTTAAGTACAAATCAATGACCTTATACACAAATTCAAATTCAACTTTAAACTTAAACTTTTGTGCACACAATTGATACAATACACATTACACACTAGGTTAACTGGTGCATTTCAAGGATCCTTATTCTATCTAGTATCTTTGTTAGCTAAGCCTTCAAACCAAATGAGTATACATAGCCCCTTTTACTCTTTTACATTTTTGGGGTGAAACATGAACACTATTCAATTTACATGTTTACATTTACACAAACAACACAAGTACAAATCCTATTTACATTCATGTGTGCAATTTGAGCTTTATGCCTGAGTGCTATGTGTGCTAACTTTTGTGAACACTTATGTGCAATCATTAACTATTCAAGCTGACGGTTTTCAATGATAGATCTATTGAGTCTGACAAACCCACCCAGATTGGGGTGATTGATACCGAAAACACAATTTTGCATGCTAGTTACAAAGGTTTGATTGTACTTAGTTACACAATAGCTGCTCCCCATAAATGCCTTATTTATTATGTTATGTATGGATTTGTTTTTCAACTATATGCTATTTATATACAAACCTGTGTTTTACTCACCAACTTTTTAGTTGACTTTATTTTATTCATGTTTCAGGTCCTAATATGTGAGATTGATCAAGATGTGCTATATATAGGCTTGGACTTAGTTAATTTGAATAAAGAACTTATGTATTTCAATTATGTTTCTTTTCTTGGAATTGGTTTTGTTTGAATGTTTATAATGAAATTTGACAATTAATATATTTCAATTTAGTCAACCTTGTGCTTATGAACAGTCTACATGTCCCGCCCCAATGATTCCGCCATCGGTCGGGGTGTGACAGATTGGTATCAGAGACTTGGTTATAGGGAATTAGGTTATTAGACACCTTGACGTAGACTATAACTTTAGGACACCCACTTATGCTATGCTTCATGATTATGTGTTATGTTCTACATGCTTACTATGATTAAATATTATTTCATTTTTGATGCATTACTTGTTAAAAAAATTCATGACTTATTAGGAGATTCTTAAATAATAATTAAATAAATAGTATCCCTTCCTATTTCCTAAAACCTCGTAATACTCTTATCTCCTCCTCTATCTATATCTTTCTTAGCATGTGGAATCTTCATGAGGCTAAATCCATAAAATTTTCTTTATTTCTTCGTTAAGGTTTTCAAACTTTGTTACTTATTTGAGGACACGTGCAATCTGGAAGAGTGACACATGTATTTTGGGTTTTCTGTCTAGGAAAGCATTTCACATAAATCCCAATCAACCGAGGGACCCGTATTCTTTCCTGGGAATTCCCGAGATGAGTGTTTACTTATAGGCTAAAGAATGTCTCCTTGAAAATTATATGTGTTTAATTAACCTTAATATGTCATAGTATTCAAGTGATTATATCACTATTTGAGTACAATCTAAACTATGATTAACTATTTTTCTTGTCCTTTTAATTCAAGTAATTCTCATAAGTTCTCACATCTTTTCTTGTCTTATGAAAATCTGTAGAATGCCTCCTCGTCGAGCTCCCGTGGCCAACACCAACACCGACATTGCTACCATCCTTGCACAACTCGTAACTCAACTCACTCAAGCTAATGGTGCCACCAATGGTAACCATGGGGCTAATGGTGGTAATGGTGGAAATGGTGGTGCCAACCCATCTCAATGCACCTTCAAATACTTCAACTCGTGCAATCCCCTCAAGTTTTATGGTACCGAAGGAGCTACGGGACTTCTTCAATGGTTCGAAAGCATTGAGAATACCTTTCTCAATAGTGACTGCCCCGACAACCTTCGTGTTCGTCATGCCACAAGTGTCCTACAAAAACGGGCACTCACGTGGTGGAATGGGGAGAAAAGAAATAGAGGAGTGGATGTAGCAATGGCCTTACCTTGGGATAAAAGGCTAATGACCGAGGAATTTTGTCCTCGAAATGAAGTGAAGAAACTTGAAGCTGAGTTTTGGGATCTTGCCCAAGATAGTGAAGAAAATTTGGCTTATACAACTCGGTTCCATGAGTTGAGTCTCCTCGTGCCCCACATGGTCACACCTTTGTCCCGCTGCATTGAAAAGTATATTGGGGGACTACCAAGGCAAATTCAAGATACTGTCCTAGGAAGGAATCCCACAACACTTGAGGATGCTATCCGTTTGTCCGCTACCTTAACCGACAATCATGTGAAGGCGGGGACTCTTACTAAAAAGGGCACAAAGAAAGTTTCTGACATTGTAACTTCTTCCACCCACAACAAGGAAGCCACAACTGAACCCTCCTGACATAATAAGAAAAGAAAGGCTAGAAACTATGCTATGGTCACTCCTGCTATTCCTGTTAACCAAGCTGCACCTATGGTCCAAGCACCGGCCAAAAAGCCATATGTTGGAATCTACCCACTTTGTACCACCTGCAACTATCATCATCCCCAAAGTATCCCATGTCGCCTTTGTACTCATTGTAGGAGATATGGCCATACGGTCAATGTTTGTAGGGCCAAAGCTCTTGCGGGCCAAGTCAACCCACCAAACCAAACCAACACTCAAGTGACTAATCAAGGTACTCCCGCTATTGCAAATGGGCGTGCATGTTATGAATGTGGCAACCCGCACCATTTCCGTGATCAATGCCCAAGATTTGCCAATGCTAGACAAGGTGGAGCTCGTGGGCGTGCTTTCAACATAAACGCCAACGAAGCTCAAGCCAACAATGACGTGGTCAATGGTATGTTCCTTGTAAATAGTCAATATGCCTCCATTTTATTTGATACCGGTGCCGATAAGAGTTTTGTGTCACTTAACTTTGAACCTTTACTTGCCAAGACATGATCTCAATTAGAGAAAACCTTCACTGTCGAAATAGCAAATGGTGATTCACTTACAATCGAGTCTATTATCTATGACTGTTCTCTAGAACTTAATGAACATACATTCCCAATCAATCTTGTACCAATGCCATTAGGATGTTTTGATATCATCATAGGCATGGATTGGCTATCAAATCATCATGCCGAAGTCATCTGTTTCGAGAAGTGTATTCGAATACCTCTACCATCGGGAGAAACACTAGGAGTCTTTGGTGAAAAGCCTTACAAAGGGCTTAAATTAATGTCATGCACTACTGCTCAAAAGTACTTACGAAAGAAGTACGTGGCCTTTTTGGCCCATATCATTCAAAAAGATGTCAAAAAGAAGAGTATTCAAGACATCCCCATTATTCAGGATTTTCCCGAACTATTTCCCGAAGATCTATCCGGTCTTCCACCCGTTCGACAAGTAGAATTTCGCATTGATCTTGTGCCCGGAGCTAACCCTGTGGCTAGAGCTCCATACCGTCTTGCACCTTCTGAAATGCAAGAACTTGCAAGTCAACTTCAAGAGCTCTCCGACAAGGGATTCATTCGTGCAAGTCATTCACCGTGGGGTGCACCCGTCTTATTCATCAAAAAGAAGGATGGATCATTTCGCATGTGTATTGACTACCGCGAACTCAACAAGCTTAGTATCAAAAACCGTTATCCCTTGCCTAGAATTGATGACCTCTTTGATCAACTTCAAGGTTCTACTTGCTTCTCGAAGATTGATCTTCGATCCAGTTATCACCAACTCCGTGTGCAACAAGACGATATTCCAAAGACTGCCTTTCGAACAAGGTATGGTCATTACGAGTTCATGGTTATGCCTTTTGGACTAACCAATGCACCCGCAGTTTTCATGGACCTCATGAATCGTGTGTACAGACCGTACCTTGATAAGTTCGTGATCGTTTTCATCGATGACATTTTAATCTATTCCAAGACTAAAGCTGACCATGAGCAACATCTTAGACTGGTTTTGGATCTCTTGAGGAAGGAACAACTATATGCCAAATTCTCCAAATGTGAATTTTGGCTAAAGGAAGTTCAATTTCTTGGTCACATCGTCAATGACAAGGGTATTCATGTTGACCCTGCTAAGATCGAAACGGTTAAGAATTGGAATGCCCCGAAGACTCCCACTGAAGTTAGTTCATTTCTTGGTCTTACGGGATATTACCGTCATTTCATCTCAAACTTCTCAAAGATTGCTGTCCCTCTCACCGCTTTGACCCACAAGGGTAAAACTTATGAATGGGGACCAAAACAAGAAGAAGCTTTCCAAACTTTCAAGCAAAAGTTGTGCAATGCTCCCATTTTGACTCTCCCTGATGGGAATGATGATCTAGTTGTCTACTGTGATGCTTCTAACCAAGGTCTCGGTTGTGTCCTCATGCAACGAGGCAAAGTAATCACTTATGCATCAAGGCAACTTAAGATTCATGTGAAGAATTATACGACGCACGATCTCGAGTTGGGTGCGGTCGTATTCGCATTGAAGATTTGGAGACGTTACCTCTATGGAAAAAAATGTGTGGTGTTCACTGACCACAAAAGTCTTCAACACATCTTCAACCAAAAGGAACTCAATATGAGGCAACGACGTTGGGTCGAACTCCTTAACGACTATGACTGCAAGATTCGTTACCATCCCGGCAAAGCGAATGTTGTAGCCGACGCCTTGAGTCGAAAGGACCATGTCATGCTTCAATGTGTTCGGATTCAAACCGACATTCAATACCGCATCTTGGAAGCTCAACATGTCTCGGTCACCGAGGGTAACATGTATGAGGAAATGTCATGCGGTGTTGAACTTCAACTTGAATCAAAAACCCAATGACTTACTTTATTACTTGAACCGTATTTGGGTTCCCGATCGTGATGATCTCCGTACATTTCTTATGAACGAGGCTCACAAGACTCGTTATTCTATTCATCCTGGTGCGGATAAAATGTACCAAGATCTTCGCCAGCAATATTGGTGGCCCGGTATGAAAAAAGACAATGCCCTTTATGTTGCCAAATGTTTAACCTGCTCCAAAGTCAAAGCCGAACATCAACGTCCTCCTGGTTTGCTTGAACAACCGGAAATTCCCCTGTGGAAATGGGAGAACTTAGCTATGGATTTTATTACCAAAATACCTCGCACCTCGAGTGGTTATGATAGCATTTGGGTGATTATTGACCGTCTCACCAAATTTGCTCATTTCTTGCCTATCCGTGAACACTATCGGGTTGAGAAACTAGCCCGAATTTACATTGACGAAATTGTGAGCCGTCATGGTGTTCCCTTGAACATAATATCCGATCAAGATGCCCGGTTCACTTCTCGTTTTTGGCAATCTCTTCAATCTGCTCTTGGCACACAATTGGATTTGAGCACGGCTTACCATCCCCAAACCGATGGTCAAACCGAGCGGACAAACCAAACTCTTGAAGACATGTTTAGAGCTTGTGTAATTGATTTTGGTGGCAATTGGGATTCACATTCACCCCTAATTGAGTTCTCTTACAACAATAGCTATCACACGAGTATCAACATGGCTCCATTTGAAGCTCTTTATGGTCGCAAATGTCGTTCTCCTATCTGTTGGAATGAGATTGGTGAAGCACAAATCACCGGTCCCGAGCTAATTCAAGAAACATCTGATAAGATCATTCAAATCCGTGACAACATTCGAGTAGCGAGGAGTCGGCAAAAGAGTTATGCCGACAAACATCGAAAACCCTTGGAATTCCAAGTCGGTGACCTTGTTTTTCTTAAGGTGTCTCCGTGGAAGGGTGTGATCCGTTTTGGAAAGAAAGGCAAGTTAGCACCTCGCTATGTTGGTCCATTCAAAATCCTTGAAAGGATTGGGAAAGTGGCTTACAAACTCGAGTTACCTCCATCTCTTGGCAATGTTCATCCTACATTTCATGTATCTAATCTGAAGAAATGTCTCGCTGATGAGAATCTCCATATACCACTTGATGACATGCGCATTGATGAAACGATGCACTTCGTTGAGAAACCGGTAGAAATTATGGATCGTGAAATCAAGCAACTCAAGCGAAGTCGTATTCCTATTGTCAAAGTTCGTTGGGAGTCTAAGAGTGGTCCCGAATTCACTTGGGAGCGAGAGGACCAAATGAAGCTCAAGTACCCCCATCTTTTTACTGATGCCGTAGCTTCCTCTAGCTAAATTTCGGGACGAAATTCCCTCAACATGGGGAGACTGTAACATTTCTGATTTTTTTTTTAGTATCCGTATTTTGAATTCAATGTAATGCAATTCAAACTCAATTCTAGTGCACTGTTTTGTTTCTTTTTGTACCATCAATTTAATACTATATTTCAATGCAAATCCGTAAATTTTACTCGGTTATATCCTAATAAAATAATACATAAGTATCTAATTATACAAATATGGCAAAAGGCTAAAGTTACAAGGTCTGATGTTGAAAAGTAGCAAGAAACCCTAATAGGCACGGTCGCGCCTCGTTCTGGCACGGTCGCGCCGAGTGCTTTGGCACGATCGCGCGACTTGCTTTGGAACGATCGCGCCTGGTGCCTTAGCACGGTCGCGCCTCGTTTGGGCACGGTCGCCTCTCGTACCAGTTGAAACGTAAAATCAGTTTTAAACGCGAGATCATCGAGTTCGTAACTGATATACGTTTCACTTTCGTTAACAAAGGAAATAATATTATCAATTTCACCCATTAACATCAGAAAACCCGATTCGTCCCAAGAAATCAAAATCCTCTCCCTTGAACATCGATTATTCTATCCTGGAGTGAAATTCCCCCAACCAAACGCTCCATCGACCTTCTTGGAAACTCCCGAAAGCTTTGAGACAGCCGGAATCGCAGCAAGGAGCACCGAAAACCATCCTCGTCGACGCCGAAACTCTTTCCTACCGTCCTCTATCAATTCGCTACTCTTCCGGGTAATTGAAACTCTGTCCTCAGTCTATTTAGCCTCTATATCAAAAGCCCCATGTTAATTTGGCTTCCATTATAGAAATCATCCCGAACCCAAATCTATATTTTATTCAAAATAGTTTAATCGAATTAAATTCTAAGCATGATTTAAATACAATTAATTTATATAACAAGACTCGTAATAACGCTATAAATAAAAGCCCTATGATTTCAAACACTAACAATGTAAAAATCAATCGATTCGTGTATGTTTTGGAAGAGACACGGTCGCGCTAAACATCTAGCACGGTCGTGCCTCAAGAGACGCGGTCGTGCCGACTACCAGCGCGGTCGTGTCCTCCTGTCCAGACCCAATCATGCCCTTTGGCTAATCCCAGTCGTGTCTTAGAATCAAAGACACGATCGTGCCTGGCCAAGGCACGGTCGTGCCTAATGATTTAGTTAGTTAAGCCCTCTGTTTGATCAACACGGTCGCGCCCTGACTAGCATGGTCGCCCCGTGGTTCGAGAACGATCGTGCCCTTCCCAGGCACGGTCGTGTGTGAGTTAAATTTTTGGCAGAATTATAATTTTATATATTTTTCAAACAATAAATATTTCTGATTAAATTGCAAAATAAAAATAGTTGATTTTTACAAAAATGCATTTAATTTTATTTAGAAAGATCAAATATTTAATCTTGGAATAAATAGAAAAATTATTTATTTAAAGTTTATAAAAATTAAATTTATAATTATTGCTAAACCTTTCATTTAAAAAGTATTTAAATGGTTAAGTTACATTTTATAAATAAATAAATAAAATAATGATTATTTATTTACTTTATATTTAAACAAAGACATTTATTTATTTACACTTAATTACATTTAACGCTTACAATATTTTCACAAACGATAATTATTTAATTTACTTAATTAATTATTCAAACTCAAACCTTAAACAAAATGCTTCAAAAATGTTTATTTCAAAACCTTATATTTTATTCAATACTTTTAAGTACAAATCAATGGCCTTATACACAAATTCAAATTCAACTTTAAACTTAAACTTTTGTGCACACTATTGATAGAATTCGCATTACACACTAGGTTAACTGGTGCATTTCAAGGATCCTTATTCTATCTAGTATCTTTGTTAGCTAAGCCTTCAAACCAAGTGAGTATACATAGCCCCTTTTACTCTTTTACATTTTTGGGGTGAAACATGAACACTATTCAAATTACATTTTACATTTACACAAACAACACAAGTACAAATCCTATTTATATTCATGTGTGTAATTTGAGCTTTATGCCCGAGTGCTATGTGTGCTAACTTTTGTGAACACTTATGTGCAATCATTAACTATTCAAGCCGATGGTTTTCAATGATAGATATATTGAGTCTGACAAACCCACCCAGATTGGGGTGATTGATATCGACAACACAATTTTGCATGATAGTTACAAAGGTTTGATTGTACTTAGTTACACAATAGCTGCTCCCCATAAATGCTGTATTTATCATGGTATGTTTGGATTTGTTTTTCAACTATATGCTATCTATATACAAACCTGTGTTATACTCACCAACTTTTTAGTTGACTTTATTTTATTCATGTTTCAGTTACTTATATGTGAGATTGATCAAGATGTGCTACACATAGGTTTGGACTTAGTTAATTTGAATAAAGAACTTATGTATTTCAATTATGTTTCTTTTCTTGGAATTGGTTTTGTTTGAATGTTTGTAATGAAATTTGACAATTAATATATTTCAATTTAGTCAACCTTGTGCTTATGAACAGTCTACATGTCCCGCCCCAATGATTCCGCCATCGGTCGGGGTGTGACACATTAGGGCTACAGTAGCGGGTCATGATATTGCTATCTCTGAAGACACCATTAGACGAGTCCTACAGTTCAGAGATCTTGCAACTGACCAAGTCACTTATCCTGATTACTTTGTGGATGAGTGCTCGAGGCAGCGAATGGGATATGTTGGTGCTAGAGATTATTCCTCGTACAAGACGATGTGTCTAATAGATCAATGGAGGTACTTTGCCCACATCATGATTATGTGCATCTCTTCAAGGAAAGTAAGCAAGGATGCCATGGGTCATGACTTAGCAGCAGCCATGGTTGGACTTTCTCTAAACAACGGCTACAACTTTTCCAAGTATATCTACAAGGCGATCACCGAACAGATTAATACCTCGGAAAGGTTTAGATTAATGTTGTACCCCGGATTTGTGCAACTTTTGATCAATGATGCTTTGCGAAATCTACCGGCAATTGGGGAGAGACTTCAAGTCAAAACAGTGGAAAAGGGAGTGTTCTCACAATTTCTAACGCCAGGCAGCGTAGCTCCTACCCCTGAGCATACTCCTCTATTTGGCCACTTAATCAATGAAGCGTATGTGGCCCCTCCAGATCTAACATGGTTTAGTGCAGAGTCAGAGCCTGAACTGAGTGATCACTCAGATGAACAAGTAGAGGAGGAAGAAGAAGGCGATGAAGAATCTGAGAGTGATGATTCTATTGATGGTGGTGATGAAGAACGGGAATGAGGAGATAGTGCTGAAGAGTCAGATTCTAAAGCCACTAAATATGATTCATCTGACCCTAATGATGCACCAGATCAATCACACCCCAGGAAGTTGAAAAAGGCTTCCCTTCCCGAGTCATCTCCCAAAAGACAAAGACAAGAAAGTACCAACAGCGAATATGAACCCGATTCTGATTAGGATGCTGATTTGCAAAGAGAGAAGAGAAAAGAGTGTAAAGCGTCGGGGGGATATGCCATTTGTGGCTGTCCTTAGAGATGTTGAAGTTCGTGTGTCACGACAGCCAATCTCTGAGGCCGTGACCACTGCATCAACCTCTATCTCAACTTCAACCCAGCTATACCAGAGGAGGGAGCAGCCGGTTGCTACTACTATCACAGAGGAGGTTCCTGTGATAGTATCCCTCCCATTCTAATCTACTCACCAAGTGATGGTGTTGAGTCCAATTCAAACGGAGTCGGTTACCATCACCCCAACCACCATTGAAACCACAACTATCCCAACCACTATCCCCACTACCACCCTTCAACCCGTCAGTGAGACCTTCTCTTATGGTGACTTCAGCCACGGGTTCAATTTTGATGACATCTTCACCTTTCCTCATCATACAGCCGAGGCCTCTACATCTTGGGATCCTGGTACAATGGATGCACGGATTGCTACTCTAGAGACTCAGGTTGCTGGATTACTTGAGACGCTACAGAAATCAAGGGAGGAGTCTGACAAGCAACAAGGCCAGATCAATTCTTTGTTTGATGACGTAGCGGCCTTGAAGAAGAAACGAGCTGCTGATGACCTGCATCGCAAGGAGCATGAACTGATGGTAAAGTTGGTCTGTGATATGACCACAACGCTTGTTGCTCAGGGGGAGAAGCTTCAAGAGTTACTGAAGGAGAAGGATACACCGACAAAGCCTAGTAGTGATGAGGCTTGTCACCTAGTTGACCTGACTAAGGATGACGACAAGGATCCTGAAGCCGGTCCCAGTGGAAGTGAGCAACAAGCGTTAGCGATTGTGTCCCATTTCTGATGTGCCTATGGCTGAGGGGGAGTCCACTCAGCATGAAGGTGATGTGTCTGGTAGTGGAGATAATAAAGGAAAGTCTCCGGCTGATGTGCTTTATGACCTATCTGATGAGGTTATACATATGATAGAGCAAGAATATTTCAAGGAAGATCAGATCGATGCTCTCACTAACTTATAAGAAGGGGAGATCGAGTCTGATGAAGACTGGGATATTGAAGATGATGATGTTGTGGTGGAGTTTCAAAAGGGAGACTGTGAAGGAGTATACGAGCTTGAGGATGGAGAGATTTTTGAAGCTCCAACCTTTGAAGCAACTACTAACACAGGTTCGGTCGAGCCTAAAACCGTTGCTGAGGCTAGTTGTGCGGCAACTCGACTGAAGCCTCTCCCATCGGTCCCCAACCTGTTGATGCTGAGGCTTGGAAGAGTAAATATCCTTGCGGGTGGTTTAATAAGGATCAAGCTCCGGTCTGGCAAAAGACATCCATAATAGACAAACATGGAGCTAGACGTATGATCTTGTCTGTCAAGTTCGACGACGACAAGAAGTTGTTCGCCATCAAAAGAATGGATGGGGTTCAGTACTGGAAACCCACAAGTGAGGTGTTCAGCTCCCTTCCGAAGTACGATGTGGTGAATCTTGCAAACTGAGAGCTGCTGGGTAATTCTAAACACGCAGTAGCAATAGGTTTGTGGAATTCACTACAACGAGATGGAAGATCAGGAAACTTTGAGATTTTCAAGCCTCAAATGCCCAACGATTTCGGGATAAGACTGCCAAACGTCCCGTGACTAACAGAAGCCTAAAGAAGCTGGTTTACAAGCCAGTGCTGTGTGAAACCAAGATACCCTTGAGGAAGTTATCTCAGGATATCCTTGGCAACATATGGTACTGGTACGTAGATCCAAAGATGGGCGAGGCGGTGGTGATGGGAAGAATAAGGTCCGCGAGTGGATGCTTGGAGCCAAAGGAACTGATCACGGTCTTTGATGAAATCACTTTCATCAACTTCTCTGTGAAAGATCTGACGGCACTCAATGAAAAATATTGCATCTACACGGACGAGTGGACGAAGCTTCAAGCATCAAGGTATGACAAGCTAGTCAAGTTCTGTCTTGACTACAAGCTGAAGATGGGAAGCTAGAGCTGCAGGAGGTTGAAGGCCGAAGACAATCGAGAGCTGTTGTCAAGGGTAACAGTGATGTTAAGAAAAGTAAGAGGGAATTGTTGAGGAAACAATATTTTGAGATTGAACTTAAGTCCTATGAATCAAAATATCCATTGATGAACTTATCTCTAGATTCTATCATCTTCAGATTGAACTTAAGTCCTATGAATCAAAATATCCCGATGCTGAACTAGTTGTAAAGTTTCTTGATGCATTACCCCCCAAGTTTGAAATGTACATAACCCTGTTAAGAGAAAACTCTAAATTCTATGAAATGACCATTGATGAAGTAATAGGTAAGGTTCAAGCACATGACATGAGTATAAAAAAGAAAGAAACCACTAGCAAACATTTAGTGCAGGAACCGTCAATGTACTTTGGAGCCTCTTCCACACTAAAAACCATAGGGATCGGAAATTGCTTTATTCTTAGGGAATCCTACACAAGAAGAAGAATATGGTTGCCGTGGTCATACATGTTTTGCTGCTGCAGGTTCAAGTTCACACCAACTGAGAAGTCCAACATCTACGTCCTCACCTACTTTTCCAAAGATTACAGTAGATCATGTAGCGTTGTTTTCATCATGCATGTTGGCATATGAAAACTTCGTTAGTCGCAAACTAACAGATCCAGAAACAATAAATGAAGATTTCATTCAGGTGGATCCAGATGACATGGAAGATATAGATATTCAATGGAATATGGCCATGATCATGAGAAGGGCTAAATGTTTTCTAAATAGAACCGGTAGAAAGTTTATCGGTGGACATTCTAATGCTAAAATTGGGTTTGATAAATCAAAAGCTAAGTGTAACAAATGTCAAAATTATCGACACTTTGCACGAGAATGTTAGAAAGACAAGGCACCAGCCTCAGGCTTTACTCGACCAAGTTCAGGAAGCAACCAAAATTACAACAATCAGAGCTTCAGTAACAACCACAGTCAAAATCAAGGAGCACCTTCCAATGAACTGATAGCTCAACAAGTCGACAGTTATGACTGGGGAGTTCATCTTGAAGACGCCATTATTGCACCCACTCAGATGGGTTTGATGGCAGAAATCATCGAGATGATAAAAGCTGAAGAAAGGGAAACTGTTGCTGCTGCTGACCAACAGGAATATGCATTTGCTCTGATGGTAATCGGAGAAGCATCCAACTCGTCAACAGAGGTAGATTCTAATTCTTTTGTTGTTATTCCTTGTGCTAATTGTTTAATACTAAAAGCTGATAATGATAAAATTCATGATCAACTCGAACCTCTACGTAGTGCAGCTCTAAGTTATAAGGAAAATGAAAAACGTTTTAAAGACTCTATTGAAAATCTCAGAAAAGATAAACATGATTTTTCATTAAAAATCAATGAATAACAATTTCATTTAGATGTTGCCTACAGAGAGTTAAGAAAAAAATGTCGGAATAGCTAAACGTAAAAATGAAATCTTAAAGCTAAGTGGAAAAATTGATAAATTCTTGTTTCGGGGTTGAACATTACGAATCTATTGTAAGACAAGTGAATGGCATGTGTTTAGGTACTAATGCCATTCCACCACCTGTTAACGAGACTTTTGTTAATAGGCCAGTCGACATTGATCTATCCTTTCCTGATGAATATTCAAGTAAGGCAAATTCATCTTCAGATGAAGAGTTTTATTCTGATGAATGTTCAGAAGACAACAAAATTGAGGGTGTTGTCTCAGAGGAAATGACAAATGAACCTAAAACTAACAAAAACATTGTCAATGATTATGACAATTGTATTTTAACAAAAGCTTATGTGATTGAATCAAATGATAAGTTGAAAAAGATGCTTTATGTGGGTTTCAAAACCATAAAGAAAAACAAAAAAGAGACATTTTCTAACAAATTGGGAAAGAATTTTCAAGAAAACCTTGATAAAACTATACGCCCAAAATTCAGTCAACACCAACTGTGGTTTATCAAACTAGTTCTAAAAGTCATTAGAATAAACCATCTTCATCTAAAACTAATGAGTTTTACAAGATATTTTTTAAAGAAAGAAGGAGTTGCTTTCACTATGAAACTTTTGGTCACATTCTTGTGAATTGTCCTTATAAGAATAAGGAAAAACGACCTGTAGTCCAAAAATAGGTCGTATCCCTAAAAGTTCCATCAGTGAAGCAATTCAGGACTCACTCAATAGTTTAATATATGGTTAAGCCAAAACATGTGGCTACACCATTTACTTTGTATAGGAATAAGCAAGCTACTGTTCCTAGTGTATCTACCTCCGGTACTACACAATCTGGTGAAAGGAGTGTGGTAAAAGTATCAAGACCACAACGAAGGAGGCGGAATAAGAGATTGAGAAAACTTGGACAACAGCTAGCATGTAATCAACTAGGTAAAACCGTTACTGGTTTATCTATTGATAGTTGTTCAAGGAAAATGGGTATGGAGAAAGAAACTAGACATTTCTCAAAATCTCTAATCTTAATTCTCCAAAAGAGTCAACCATTTTTTATCATCATGATTGTGAATTAATTGAATTAGTTTACTTGGAGAAACATGGACTACCCAAGAACACAATGGCTTCGGTCTCCAAATCTAACTCATTTCTTGTGACATGTGCAGGGACAACCAAAGGGATCCATCTCTAATCGTTGGTATGTTGATATTGGTTGTTCCCGGCACATGATAGGCAACATGGCCCTACTTCAAGACGTTAAACCATTTAGAGGCGGCTATGTGGCCGTTACAGGAGAAAAAGAAGGAAGCATAACACATCAATGCATGGTTACTAATGCATGTATCAGTTCTGACAATGTCAACTACTGTGAGCAGCTAAAGCACAACCTATTAAGCGTCTATCAGATGTGTGACAAAGAATATTCGGTGATGTTTAACAAATCTGAATGTCTGGTTCTCAAGTCGGGTTTCATGATTCCAGAAGAATGGATCTTTATGCGTGCGCCAAGAACAAATGACACTTTTCAAATTGATATGTGTGTGGCAACAACCACGTCATCAGTTGCAACTTGTTTAATTTCCAAAGCAACAGAAATTGACCCCATCTTATGGCATAGGAAACTCATACACCTTTCATATAGAAAAATGAATCATCTTGTCCGAAACGGTTTGGTAACCGGGGTTCCTAAGTTGAGATTTTCCGTTGTAGAAGATTTTATGTCTTGTAAAAGGGGAAAACAACAAAGGAAATCCCACAAGACAAAGATCCAAAACTCCATTGATACCCCTTTGGAGCTCTTACATATGGATTTGTTTGGGCCCATAAGTATCAAGAGTATTTCAGGAAAGTTATATTGTTTGGTTGTTATTGATTATTACTCACGTTTTTCTTCGATGCATTTGTTAGGTACAAAGGATGAGACTGCTGAAATTCTTCAATATCTGATTCTGAATCTAGAATCATTATGCAAGCTGAAAGTTAGAAGAATAAGGAGTGACAATGGCATAGAGCTTAAGAACAATATGATGGAGCTTTTGTGTCTCAAGAAGGGTATTCGTCATGAATTCAGTGCACCGTATACTCCTCAGCAGAATGGAGTTGCAGAACGGAAGAACATAACTCTAATTGAAACTGCAAGAACACTGCTGTCAGATGCCAAGGTTTCAATAACATTCTGGGCAGAAGCAGTTAATACAGCTTGTCATGTGTTGAATAGAGTTCTGGTGGTGAAAAGACACAACAAAACAAGTTATGAATTAATTAATAATTTCCCTCCTAAGCTTGACTACCTAATTCCATTCGATAGTCCATGCTGTTTATTGTTACACCGCAAAGGTCGTAAGTCCAAATTTCATGCAAAAGCGGTGGAAGGCATCTTCTTAGGATATGTTGCCAACTCACCTTGTAAGAGAGTGTGCAATATTGAAAGTCGTTATGTCGAAGAATGGTTCGAAGTGGACTGCAGTAAACACAACACTCCACCAGAACCAACAGGTCCAGCTTGGGGTTTTGATTATGATACTCTCTTTAAGTCTTTCAACCTTCCTGATTTATTTGCCGAAGATGCTGCAAATCTGTATCAACATTGCAGTGGCGGCGACAACTCCAATTTCTCAACAAGAACCATGGTACCTATTCCAACTCCCAGTTCCAATGTTGCATCTGCATCTGGAACACATGAAAGTGACACTGAAGAAGATATTCATGATAAAGAAGACGGAGCTCAAATTGATCCAAGAATTCACGTAGTTGATGAAGCTCCAGCAGATCCAATCAATATAGAATCCTCTTCGGATGCATATGATATGGGGGAGATAAGTACGAACCTTAAATCATATATTCAAGAAACCATTGTACCATAAACAAGAAATCATAGGAATCATCCAATTGACAACATCATTGGTGATCCTAATGACGATGTTCAAACTCGTGACAAAACCATCACAGAAAATACAAGCCTTTATGTTAAGATTCTTAGCATAGGTATCATGGAAACTTGTTTGAAAGCTGCTTTTGTATCCCAAATAGAGCCTAAGAATGTCAAAGAGGCTCTAGCTGACAATTGTTGGATTGAAGCAATGCAAGATGAACTGTCTCAATTCAAAAAGTTACATGTGTGGGATCTAGTAGATTTACCAAAAGGTGTACATCCAATAGGAAGTAGATGGGTGTTCAAATGTAAAACTGGCGATTGACACGTTGTAGTGAAGAATAAGGCAAGATTGGTTGTTCAAGGTTTTTACCAACAAGAACGCTTGGATTACATGAAGGTATATGCACCAGTTTCTAGACTTGAAACCATCTCACTATTCCTGGCATATGCCTCTGTAGCATCCCTGATTTTTTTGGTACAACTTTTACAATAATGACACCTAATTGAATACCGTACTCGTCCCACTCATTTGAGTCACATTAATTATCATTATAAACATGTAGTAATTTAAACTATCATCCTCACTTTTCCATCTTAGTATCTACTATATACATATATATATATATATATATATATATATATATATATATATATATCACATATGTTTTAATTATAAACATATGAAATCATATACACTTGATTTTATTAAACAAACCACTTGCACAAATTGAAAATTTATTTAAAACTATCTGTTTTATAAATTAGACTATTATATAAATGATACAAATAAATAAAATAAAAATTTAAAACAAATAACATCGGTCTTGAACCCCCCCCCCCCCTTCCTAAACACTTGAGCTCTAACCAATTGAACCCTCTAATTGAACCTTTGACTTCTATGTTGACCCCCACTCATGAACACAAGTCAAAAATTTGACTTTTAAGTCAAAATTACCTCAAAACTCTTGCAACTCAAGATTGAAATCGATCAAACCCGATGGATACGGATCCTTTCTGGATACTATAACGAATACCGACCAATATGGAACTCTTGTAACAATTCAATTTAATCTATTATGCGTTGCTATTCAAAATTCGAATTTGTTTGACTTTCACAGTCAAACTCGAGCCCAATCTGTACAAATCACGAAATTTAGACGCAGTCAAGACCGTAAATCACGCTAAATCAATCTTCTCACGTATATGGTCCTTAATCGCGACCCAATTCATCCAAAACAAAATGAATTGACGCGTAAATCGCGTTTGACAGCCGTGCACAGTTAAGCCGGAATCAATTTGGGTAATTAAGATGTAATCGAGGCATTCTATCCCCTCACACACTCTCGCAAACACTTTTACAAACTCCCTAAACACCCATTCGATCCCCATTACATCTCTGTGTCCCGGCCAAGCACCAAGAACAACCGGAACTTGGACCCAGTCGTGCGCATTCAATACTCCTCCATATCACGTAAGAATTGTGTCATTTGATTCATTTTTAAGTGCATTCCGTTTGCCGCTTATCAATTCGTATCAACACTTCGCATCGGGTTCAATTGCAACATGAATTCTTGACATGTTCATGTGATTCTGATTTGGGGTTAAATCCGATTCATTTAACAAATTTAAATTATTTGATTCCCCATTCGACCAGCGAAGCCACCTAGCCCAGCCGGTTAAGTCACTGCACCGCTGGACTAGGAGGCGTGCGTTCGAAACCCACCTCCGGCGACCCTTTTGCGCGTATGTATTGCACCAGAGCTGGTTCCTGTCCCAGATGTGTTTATCATGTTTTTGAACCAGCTTCTTAACACAGACGGACCACTATTTCAGTGGTTAGACGCCTGTTCTCACCCAGGGCCAACCCGGGTTCGATCCCGGTCCATAACAATTGTTTTTAAAACCCGAATTTTACACCTAAATGCCATTATATAAAAAAAGAAGCTATTTTATAAACTTATGAAATTCAGATCCGTTTTATGATTCTTAATGGATAAATTTCAAATGAATCTATTATTTGACAATTTTAAAACATGTTAAAACTTAAATTTAGCACTCAACCTCATTTAAAACATAATTTAAATAAAAATTGGTATTTTTGAAACAAACCATTCAAAATACTTATCTAATCTATAAAATGTTGATAAAAATCTCATAAATCCCTTATCATTTTTGTAGAAGTTTACATAAAGCATTTTAATTTACGACTAAGTCAGTTTACAATAAAAAACTATTTAGAGCTAAATTCATAATAAAAAAAAACTGTGATTTCCTAAACATATTCATACTCTCCTTTGTAAAACACGTTTTATAATCATAATTAAATAAATGAAAAGATTTTATTAAATTAAATCACAAACCTATTTTATAAATCCTAAAACAATTATTTTTCATAAATACTTGATTTCACAACTCATTATTTTTAACCATATACAAATACCATACTATACATTCTACACACAACCTTCATATATGCCTCATAAATACTTTTCGTACACAAACGAGCCCCCATCCATCCAATGAAACACATGCTCAATTCATTTGAAACATTAGACTTTGCTTTAGACTTTTGTGCATATCATTAATAGATACATATAATTCATTTATAGGTTAACATCGTGATTGAAATTATCACTTGTCTACCTATTGCTCGAGTTATCCACACAAACTAATAAGGTGAGTTTATATAGCCCCTTTTTCACTGTTTTTACATTTTGGGGTGAAACATGATCACAACTTACAATGATTTACATAAACTACACAATACAAATCCACTTTACAATTTGTGTGCAATTTGAGCTTTATGTTTGAGTGCTAGGTGTGTTAACTACTTATGTGCAATTTCATGTACAATCATTAACTAATCAAGCCGACGGTTAACAATGATAGATCTATTGAGTCTGACAAACCCGCCCAGATTGGGGTGATTGTTACCGACAACACAATTTTTGCATGCTAGTTACAAAGGTTTGATTGTACTACCTGGTTACACTATAATAACTCTCCATAAATGCCTTATTAATCATGACTTGTATGGATTTGTTTACACACAATACTTTGATACTATTTAGAGTCAAAACCTATGTATGTTTACCAACTTTTTAGTTGACCTCGTTTTCATCATGTTTCAGGTATAAAAGTTTGAGTGGATCAAGTTGCTACAATTAGGTTGTGGACCTAGTTAATTGAAAAAATAGATATGTTATGAAACTCAAATATTCTTGTACTGTTGTATTTGGAGGTTGTGAATGGAAATGTAACATTTTTAATATATTAAATTTAGTCAACCATGTGCTCATGAACAGTCTACATGTTGGGGTGTGACAGATTGGTATCAGAGCCTTGGTTATAGGGAATTAGGTTATTAGACACTCTTGACCTAGACTATAACCTTAGGACACCCATACTATGCCATGCTACTACATGCTATATGATTATTTCTTATGCGAATATTTTACATGTTATACTAAATATTTACATCATATGATACAATACTTAATAGTCTATGTGTCACATTACCTGCCAAGTATTGTCTCCTATTCATTGCTACCTATTCAATTTATTTAAAGTGATATCCTAAATTTCCACACACACTCATACACACTTAGCTTTTCATGCACCCTTAAACTCAAACATATAATGTCACCACCTCTTGTGATCTAAATCTAAACTATTGGGCCTAATGCCCATTAATAATAAACAAGAAGCCCACTTACCCTCCAAGAAGAAGACGCCCGCTACAATAAATAAACCTGACTTTCGGGCCTTAAAACCCAGTACACAACAATTACCATCATGACCATGAGCCCAACAATAGTGTTTCTAATATACGATGGCTGGAAGAGTGTGTAGGCCCATGAGGGATTCTGACTAAGGAATGACAGGGTACTTAAGTGTGTCCTAGTGACCCACCCCTCTTTCCTGGGAATCCTCCCCAAGGATGCATTGCTTATAGGTCAAGTGTATTTCTAAAATACTATTGTGAAGACTCGGTGTTATGACTAGTCAAAATCTAAACCTATGAGAACTCCTATACTTAACACTCGGTATTTCATTATCGCTTACAACCTGTTCATTGTTTTCCTACTAGACATGGACTCCTACTCTCCTTCCTCCCCAGTTTACCATCCTGGAGCAGTGTCTGATTGGGAAGAAGACAGCGGGACACTCGTATATCGGTCATCAACACCCCCAGCTGCTAGACCAAGATTTGATGTAAGTGCAGATTGGGCTAGGAACACCGGCCCAAGACTTCGAACACCTCAATCACCCCCTTTAAGAGACCCGTATCTGATGCCCGACCCTTATCACCCTAACCCTTGGGTAAGGCATACCATGACAACCACCAGTGCTATGGGAATCCCAATCAATGACATACACCAATATGTGAGTGCCTCAGAGTTTGAGAGACAAATGAGGGAACACGAGGTAATGCACGACTTGCAAGGACAAAGGATGGATAGTCTAGCAAATCAAATAGGCTATCAAAAGGAGTTAATTTCCATCCTCGAAAGGGAAATACTGGAGAATCGTACGGAAACGGCTAGAGCTGAAGGCAGATCGACTACCCGAGCGACCATAGCCGTGCTTGTCTTAGTGATTATCTTCCTTCTAGTGGAAAGCTACCAGCGACGTTAACAGAAACTTTTATTTATTGCCTTTAAATTTTTAGTTTGAGAACCATTTTCTTATGTTTTGAATAAAGTTTACCATTTCAGCAATTAATAAATTTTATATCTTATTTAATTCTAAAGTTATTATTCAATGATTTAATATGATTGAATGTGAATTTCACCCATCATATTTTCATCAAGATCCTTCAAGTATCACCTTCTTCATTCAATACGATTTAATCTCCTTCGTAAACAAATCATCATATTAGATTTAAACAACCTTGTTACTTTCAAACCAAATGTTTATCAAACTTTTAAAAGAGTATCAGAAATATCAATTTCCAATAAACATTTTCACTTTGCAAGGGAATTTAATACAACCTATTTTATAAAAAAAGAAAAAAAAATATTACTTCAAATTGTTAAATAAGTATGATTTTCCTCATTAAATTCTAAATCGTGGCTAAATTAAATATACAACTACTTGATTTGCCAATAATTCCTCTTAAAAATATTCTCCTTATAATAATTGAAAATTTAAAAAGTTTTTCCTATAAACTGTCTATTTATTTGGATTATGTAACTCAGTGATTTCACTACTTTATATATCTACAACCAAGAACAATTTACAAATTCTTATTTTCAAACAAAGATCAGAAATTGTAAACACATCCCCCCGAATGTTTTCAGAACCTCCTCGTTATCATTCTCTTGCCGCTCCAAGAAACGATCCATACCGCATAGACGTTAACTACCCCTACAAGCATCAACAGAAGAGCTAAAACCTAACTACCACCTTTTTACACGAACGCCAAACAACACACTTCTCCGCAACACTTACCCACATGCAAAACTCGTTAGTACACGTCACACTTGAAATTCAATAATATGCGTATGCACATTCAGAATATACACAACACGATCACATTACTTCCAATATACCCAATGCTACACTGATTACATGATACGTGAAATTTGATTATTTGCAATACACGTTCTCTCGGATTGATTATGTAATACATGAAACGTAGTTGTTCATAATATACATATACTAAAATGATCACACAATACATAACAATCGTTGGTTTGATACATAATACTTGATTGTCCACACTGAACATGAAGCTCATTTGGTTACAAGACACACGATATTACATTACTGACATTACACATGAAAGATTGTTGGTTTTACAAATACGTGGTACTAAGTTGTTAACACCATACATGATATTCATTGCTTGCAATACACATGATACTGCATTACTTACAATACAATTTTAGTTGATTTTACAAGATACATGATGCTAAGTTGTTCACGTTACACATGAAACCTATTTGATTACTAACTACATAACACTAGATCATACATGAGATTTGTGGGTTCATATTATATATGGAACTAGGATACTTACGATTTTTGCAATTGATTGATCACAATATACATGAAACATGGTCATACACTTTGTTCACCAAACTTAAAAACCATGACACATTGAAGCTACTCGGGGTTTGACGTATACTTGTTTAAACACGAGGAAGCTTTAACACTTTAAAAAATCGGTGTTTGACGTATTCTTGTTCAAACACGAGCAAACTATGGAACTTTAAGTTATACTACCATATTACTCTTTAGTTGCTAACTGACCTTCCTATTTAAGGACATAGTTACTTTTTAGCAACTCGTATGTTAAAACAATAGACATGAACTGAGTGAAATTCGTACCCCTCTTGACCCACACACAACAGAAGAATCTATACGGACCATGCGATGTTTGGAGTAATTACGGGTGCACACGGAATTATAAAGATCAGCGCATGGAAAATATAGAAAATTTTGTTGTGTATTGTGACCTAAAACCTATCGTGATGTATAACAACGAAACTAATGTAATATGACAAGGACATGGTGGATACGCCGATGGTACTTCCTATATATAAGTGTTCGGTCATATAATCAGAAGTAGCGTTGTTCGTGTCGCATGAAGTTTTGACCTAGACCAATGCTTGAGAACTCTCTTATCCACTAACAACTTTTGAGCACACCAGACTACATCATAAACAAACCCTAGTGATCAAATCCTCATCAAACCCATTAGAATCTAAATTATCATTCAACAGATTTTCTCCTTAAGTTCATTTCAAAACTATACCCACCATCATCCTTCGTGCCTAACCCTGAGGAACAGATCTGAAGCTTGTTATCAAAGGCACATCTTAAAACCAACAAATCAAAGCTCGTTGAGAATCCAAACTCACTTCCTTCCTAACACAGTACCCTCCACTAATTAAATTTTGGGACGAAATTCCCTTAAGATGGGGAGACTGTAGCATCCCTGATTTTTCTTGTACAAGTTTTACAATAATGACACCTAATTGAATACCGTACTCGTCCCACTCATTTGAGTCACATTAATTATCATTATAAACATGTAGTCATTTAAACTATCATCCTCACTTTTCCATCTTAGTATCTACTATATACATATATATATATATACATATATATATATATATCACATATGTTTTAATTATAAACATATGAATTCACATACACTTGATTTTATTAAACAAACCACTTGCACAAATTGAAAATTTATTTAAAACTATATGTTTTATAAATTAGACTATTAGATAAATGATACAAATAAATAAAATAAAAATTTAAAACAAATAACATCAGTCTTGAACACCCCCCCCCCCCCTTTCCTAAACACTTGAGCCCTAACCAATTGAACCCTCTAATTGAACCTTTGACTTCTATGTTGACCCCCACTCATGAACACAAGTCAAATTTTGACTTTTAAGTCAAAATTGCCTCAAAACTTTTGCAACTCAAGATTGAAATCGATCAAACCCGATGGATACGGATCCTTTCTGGATACTATAACGAATACCGACCAATATGGAACTCTTGTAACAATTCAATTTAACCTATGCGTTGCTATTCAAAATTCGAATTCGTTTGACTTTCATAGTCAAACTCGAGCCCAATCTGTACAGATCAGGAAATTTAGACGCAGTCAAGACCGTAAATCACGCTAAATCAATCTTTTCACGTATACGGTCCTTAATCGCGACCCAATTCATCCTAAACAAAACGAATTGACGCGTAAATCGCGTTTAACAGCCATGTACAGTTAAGCCGGAATAAATTTGGGTAATTAAGATGTAATCGAGACATTTAATCCCCTCACACACTCTCGCAAACACTTTTACAAACTCCCTAAACACCCATTCGATCCCCATTACATCTCTGTGTCCCGGCCAAGCACCAATAACAACCGGAACTTGGACCCAGTCGTGCGCATTCGATACTCCTCCATATCGCGTAAGAATTGTGTTATTTGATTCGTTTTTAAGTGCATTCCGTTAGCCCCTTATCAATTCGTATCAACACTTCGCATCGGGTCCAATTGCAACCTGAATTCTTGACATGTTCATGCGATTCTGATTTGGGGTTAAATCCGATTCATTTAACGAATTTAAAATATTTGACTCCCCATTCGACCAGCGAAGCCACCTAGCCCAGCCGGTTAAGTCACTACACCGCTGGACTAGGAGGCGTGTTGTCGAAACCCACCTCCGGCGACCCTTTTGCGCGTATGTATAGCACCAGAGCTGGTTCATGTCCCAGATGTGTTTATCATGTTTTTGAACCAGCTTCTTAACACGGACGGACCACTATTTCAGTGGTTAGACGCCTGTTCTCACCCAGGGCCAACCCGGGTTCGATCCCGGTCCATAACAATTGTTTTTAAAACCCGAATTTTACACCTAAATGCCATTATATAAAAAAAAGAATCTATTTTATAAACTTATGAAATTCAGATCAGTTTTATGATTCTTAATGGATAAATTTCAAATGAATCTATTATTTGACAATTTTAAAACATGTTAAAACTTAAATTTAGCACTCAACCTCATTTAAAACATAATTTAAATAAAAATTGGTATTTTTGAAACAAAACATTCAAAATACTTATCTAATCTATAAAATGTTGATAAAAATCTCATAAATCCCTTATCATTTTTGTAAAAGTTTACATAAAGCATTTTAATTTACGACTAAGTCAGTTTACAATAAAAAACTATTTAGAGCTAAATTCATAATAAAAAAAACTGTGATTTCCTAAACATATTCATACTCTCCTTTGTAAAACACGTTTTATAATCATAATTAAATAAATGAAAAGATTTTATTAAATTAAATCACAAACCTATTTTATAAATCCTAAAACAATTATCTTTCATAAATACTTGATTTCACAACTCATTATTTTTAACCATATACAAATACCATACTATACATTCTACACACAACCTTCATATATGACCTCATAAATACTTTTCGTACACAAACGAGCCCCCATCCATCCAATGAAACACATGCTCAATTCATTTGTAACATTAGACTTTGCTTTAGACTTTTGTGCATATCATTAATAGATACATATAATTCAATTATAGGTTAACATCGTGATTAAAATTATCACTTGTCTACCTATTGCTCGAGTTATCCACACAAACTAATACAGGTGAGTTTACATAGCCCCTTTTTCACTGTTTTTATATTTTGGGGTGAAACATAATCACAACTTACAATGATTTACATAAACTACACAATACAAATCCACTTTACAATTTGTGTGCAATTTGAGCTTTATGTTTGAGTGTTAGGTGTGTTAACTACTTATGTGCAATTTCATGTACAATCATTAACTAATCAAGCCGACGGTTAACAATGATAGATCTATTGAGTTTGACAAACCCACCCAGATTGGGGTGATTGTTACCGACAACATAATTTTTGCATGATAGTTTCAAAGGTTTGATTGTACTACCTGGTTACACAATAGTAACTCCCCATAAATGAATTATTAATCATGACTTGTATGGATTTGTTTACACACAATACTTTGATACTATTTAGAGTCAAAACCTATGTATGCTTACCAACTTTTTAGTTGACCTCGTTTTCATCATTTTTCAGGTACAAAAGTTTGAGTTGATCAAGTTGCTACACTTAGATTGTGGACCTAGTTAATTGAAACAAATAGATATGTTATGAAATTCAAATATTCTTGTACTGTTGTATTTGGAGGTTGTGAATGGAAATGTAACATTTTTAATATATTAAATTTAGTCAACCATGTGGTCATGAACAGTCAACATGTCCCGCCCCGACGTTTCCACCGTCGGTTGGGGTGTGACAGCCTCCTTTGTAGGTTTCAATGTCTTTCAACTGGATGTGAAGAGTGCATTTCTGTATGGCAAAGTGCATGAATAAGTCTATGTCACTCAACCGCCTGGCTATGAAGACCCATTACATCCTGACAAAGTGTACAAACTTTATAAGCACTTTATGGTCTTAATCAAGTCCCAAGAGCATGGTATGAGACTCTATCAAAGCATTTATTGTCCAATGGTTTTGACTGATAGCAAATTGATTCGACTCTCTTCACACGGAAAAGTAGGATGTGATCTTCTACTTATACAAGTATATGTTGATGACATTATTTTTTGGTCTACCAAAGAAGAGATGTGTCACACCCCGACCGATGGCGGAATCATCGGGGCGGGACATGTAGACTGTTCATAGCACAAGGTTGACTAAATTGAAATATATTAAAGTCAAATTTCCATTACAAATATTCCCAGTACAAACCAAATTCAAACAAAGAAACATAAAACAACTCATAGAATTCTTGATTTAAATTGCTAAGTCCAAATCCTATATTGAGCACGTCTTGAATCATTCTCACATATTAGGGCCTGAAACATGAATAAAATAAAGTCAACTAAAAAGTTGGTGAGTATATCACAGTTGTATATAGATAGCATATAGTTGGAAACAAATCCTTTACAAAACATGATAAAATAAGGCATTTATGGGGAGCAACTATTGTGTAATCAAGTACAACCAAACCTTTGTAACTAGTATGCAAATTGTGTTGTTGGTATCAATCACCTCCACTTGGGTGGGTTTGTCAGACTCAATAGATCTATCATTGAAAACCGTCGGCTTGTATAGTTAATGATTGCACATAAGTTTTCACAAAGATTAGCACAACTAGCACTCGGGCACAAAGCTCAAATTTTGCACACATGTATGTAGATAGGATTTTGCACTTGTGTTGTTTGTGTAAATGTAAATGTGTAATGTGTATAAAGTTCATGTTCCACCCCAAAAGTGTAAAAGAGTAAAAAGGGGTTGTGAATACTCACTTGGTATGGAAGTGTAGCTAACAAAGAGTATAGATAAAATAAGAATCCTTGATACGCACGAGTTAACCTAGATAATAATGTATATTGAATCAAATATGTGCACAAAGTTTAAGTCTAAAAATGAAGGTTGAATTTGTGTATAAAACTATTGATTTGTATTTAAAAGTATTGAATAACATATATAAAGTTTTGAAGTAAATATTTTTGAAACATTTTGATTAAGGTTGGGAATTGAATAGTAAAATAGAATATTTATAAAATCATTGATTATGAAAATAAAGTATGTGTTAAATGTAATTTAATAAATAAATAAATGTTTTTATTTAAAATGTTGAATAAATAAATAATCTTTATTTATTTATTTATAAAGTATGTAACTTACAAATAAAATGTTTTAAATGAAAAGTTTAATAACAATTTTAATTTTATAAACTTTTAATTAAATGATATTCCATTTATTCCAAGATTAATTATTTGATCTTTTCAAATACCTTTTTATAAAACTAACTATTTTTATTTAAAAACTTAATCTGGAATTTTTACAGATTAAAATAAAACAACAATAATTCTGATCAAAGATTCTGACCTAGACACGACCGTGCCTGGGAAGGACAAGACCGCGCTCGAACCACGGGCGCGACCGCGCTAGTCGGGACGCGACCGGGTTTTATCAAACAGAGGCCAACTTGGACAATTCACGAGGCACTACCGTGCCTTAGCTCGGCACGGTCGTGTCTATGATTCTTAGACACAACAGAGATTAGCCCAGAGGGCATGACTAGGTCTGGACAGGAGGACACGACCGCGCTGCTATTCGGCACGACCGCGTTTCATGAGGCACGGCCGCGCTGGATGATTAGCGCGACCGTGTCTCTTCTAAAACAGACACGAATTGGATAGATCTTGTATTTTAAATGATGGAATTGATAGGGCTTTTGATTACTGAGTTATTACGAGTCTTTTCATATAATTTAATTGCATGTAAATCGTGTTTAAGTATGGATTCAATTAAATCATTTTTATTAAAATGAGAAATCCGGTTCAGGATGATTTCTATGATGGAAGCCCTAATTAACAGAGGGCTTTTGTTATGAGGACTAAATCGACTGAGAAAAAGGAGATAATTACCTTGGAGAGTATCAGATTGATAGAAAGTGGTAGAAGAAAGTTCCGGCTTCCGGCGATAACGGATTCCGGCGACTTCTACTACGATTCCGTCTGCTTCAACGGCTTCGGTCGTTCCAGAGAGGGTTGAATATCGTATGGTGATGGATTGCTCGAGAGTATTCGGATCGATTTTGAGGATTCGAGGCTTGGGAGGAACTTGACGGTTTCTTAAGAGGAAAACGTAATTGGATTGATAAAACTCGTAATGGACTGAGATATTTTTCTTTGTCAAAGAAATAAAACGTAATCGGTTTCGAATTTCAAACGATCGAGCGTTTTGAAACTGCATTTACGTTTCGACTGTTACGCAAGCGCGACCGTGCCCAAGAGAGGCGCGACCGTGCTTAGGCACCGGGCGCGATCGTTCCTGGACAAGTCGCGCGATCGTGCCTAGGCACTTGGCGCGACCGTGCCAGGACGAAGCACGACCGTGCTAATTAGGGTTTCTTGATAAATTTTCAACTTTAGTCCTTGACTTATCAGGTTTGATTAGTTTGAATTAAATAGTTTCTTGCATAGTGTTTAAATGTATATAATTGCATAAAACTTGCGAATTTGTATCGAATCATTGCGTTTAGTTTACGGTAAGAAAAATAATAAGACAGTGCACGAGTATTGAATTCGAAATTGCATTACATTGAATTGAAATATGAATACTAAAAATCAGAAATGTTACAAGATGTGTAAGGAATTCGAGCAGGTAATGAAGTCCAAGTTTGAAATGAGAAATATGGGAGAAATTGCCAAAATCGAGAGGTGAAGCATGTCAACCTTTTGCCACCAAAATCGATTACACAAGCTCTAAGCATGTCTTCAAGAGCTTGGATTGTTCTCTCGGTTTGACCATCAGTTTGCGGGTGGTAAGCCGTGCTCAAATCCAATCGAGTACCAAGAGCCTTTTGGAGAGATTGCCAAAATCGAGAGGTGAACCGAGCGTCTCTATCGGATATTATGTTCACGGGAACACCATGACGGCTCACAATTTCATCAATGTAAATTCGGGCTAGTTTTTCCACTTTGAAGTCTTCGCGGATAGGCAAGAAATGAGCGGATTTAGTGAGACGATCAATGATCACCCAAATACTATCATATCCACTCGAGGTGCGTGGGAGCTTGGTAATGAAATCCATAGCTATATTCTCCCATTTCCACACGGGAATTTCTGGTTGTTCGAGTAAACCAGATGGACGTTGATGTTCGGCTTTGACTTTAGAACAGGTTAAGCATTTGGCCACATAAAGAGCAATGTCTTTCTTTATACCGGGCCACCAATAAAGTTGGCGAAGATCTTGGTACATTTTATCCGCACCAGGATGAATAGAATAACGAGTCTTATGAGCCTCGTTCATGAGAAATGCACGGAGATCGTCGCGATCGGGAACCCAAATACGGTTCAAGTAATAGAGTAAGCCATTGGGTTTTGATTCAATAAGGAGTTCAACGCCACATGACATTTCTTCATACATGTTACCTCGGTTACCGTGACATGTTGAGCTTCTAAGATATGGGTTTGAATATCGGTTTGAATACGGGCACAATGAAGCATAACATGGTCCTTTCGACTCAAAGCATCGGCTACAACATTCGCTTTGCCGGGATGCTAACGAATCTCGCAGTCGTTGTCGTTAAGGAGTTCGACCCAACGTCGTTGCCTCATATTGAGTTCTTTTTGGTTAAAAATATGTTGAAGACTTTTGTGGTCGGTGAATACCACACATTTCGTGCCATATAGGTAATGTCTCCAAATCTTTAGCGCGAATACGACCGCACCCAACTCGAGATCGTGCGTCGTATAATTCTTCTCATGAACTTTGAGTTGCCTTGATGCATAAGCGATTACTTTGCCTCGTTGCATGAGAACAGAACCAAGACCTTGGTTAGAAGCATCACAATAGACAACTAAATCATCGATTCCATCGGGGAGAGTCAATATAGGAGCATTGCACAACTTTTGCTTGAGGGTTTGGAAAGCTTCTTCTTGTTTCGGTCCCCATTCATAAGCTTTACCCTTGTGAGTCAAAGCGGTAAGAGGGACAGCAATCTTTGAGAAGTTTGAGATGAAACGACGATAATAACCCGCAAGACCAAGAAATGAACGAACTTCGGTAGGAGTCTTCGGGGCATTCCAATTCTTAACCGTTTCAATCTTAGCAGGATCAACATGAATACCCTTGTCGTTGATGATGTGACCAAGAAATTGAACTTCTTTGAGCCAAAATTCGCATTTAGAGAATTTGGCATATAGTTGTTCTTTTCTCAAGAGATCCAAAACCAGTCTAAGATGTTCTTCATGGTCGGCTTTAGCCTTGGAATAGATTATGATATCATCAATGAAAACGATCATGAATTTATCAAGGTACGGTTTGCACACACGATTCATGAGATCCATGAAAACAGCGGGTGCATTGGTTAACCCGAAAGGCATAACCATGAACTCGTAATGACCATACCTTGTTCGAAAAGCAGTCTTGGGAATGTCATCTTCTTGAACACGGAGCTGATGATAACCGGATCGAAGATCAATCTTTGAGAAACAAGTAGAACCTTGAAGTTGATCAAAGAGATCATCGATTCTAGGCAAAGGATAACGGTTCTTGATAGTAAGCTTGTTGAGTTCGCGGTAGTCAATACACATGCGAAATGATCCATCCTTCTTCTTAACAAATAAGATGGGTGCACCCCACGGTGAATGACTCGGGCGAATGAAACCTTTGTCTGAGAGTTCTTGAAGTTGACTTGCAAGCTTTTGCATTTCGGAAGGTGCAAGACGATAAGGAGCTCTAGCAATGGGGTTAGCTCCAGGTATGAGATCAATACGGAACTCTACTTGACAAACGGGAGGAAGACCGGATAAATCCTAAGGAAAAACTTTGGGAAAATCTCGAATAATGGGAATGTCTTGGATACTCTTCTCCTTGACATCCTTTTGAACAATGTGAGCTAAGAAAGCAATGTACTTCTTTCGTAAGTACTTTTGAACGCTAGTACACGACATCAACTTAAGTCCCTTGCAAGGCTTTTCACCAAAAACCCTTAAGGTTTCTCCCGATGGTAGCGGAATTCGGATACACTTTTCAAAGCAAATGACTTCGGCATGATGATTTGATAGCCAATCCATACCTATGATAATATCAAAGCTTCCTAGTGGCATTGGAACAAGGTTGATTGGGAATGAATGGTCATTTAGTTCTAAGGAGCAATCATAAATAATGGAGTCAATTGTAAGGGAGTCACCATTCGCTATTTCAACGGTGAAGGTTTTCTCTAATTGGGATCATGTCTTTGCAAGTAAAGGCTCAAATTTAAGTGACAAAAAACTTTTATCGGCACCGGTATCGAACAAAATGGAGGCATATTGACTATTAACAAGGAACGTACCATTAACCACGTCGTTGTTGGCTTGAGCTTCGTTGGCGTTTATGTTGAAAGCACGCCCACGAGCTCCACCTTGTCTAGCATTTGCAAGTCTTGGACATTGATCACGAAAATGGTTTGGGTCACCACACTCATAGCAAGCACGCCCATTAGCAATGGCGGGAGCACCTTGATTAGCCACTTGAGGTACGGTTCGGTTTGGAGGGTGGACTTGGCCCGCAAGAGCTTTGGCCTTACAAACGTTGATAGTATGACCATATCTCCCATAATGAGTACAAAAGCGACATGGGATAGTTTGAGGATGATGATAATTGCAGGTGGCACAAAGAGGGTAGATCCCAACATATGGCTTTTTAGCCGGCGCTTGAACCATAGGTGCAGCTTGGTTGACGGGAACAGCAGGAGTAACCACAGCAAAATTTCTAACCTTCCTCTTTCTATTATTACGAGAGGGCTCGGTTGTGGCTTCTTTGTTGTGGGTAGGAGGGGTTACGGTTTCAGAAACTTTCTTAGAACCCTTTTTGGTAAGAGTTCCAGCTTTCACATGATTATCAGTTAAGGTAGCGGATAGACGAATAGCATCCTCCAGAGTAGCAGGATTTCTACCTAAGACAGTATCTTGGATTTGTCTTGGTAGCCCACCAATATACTTTTCGATACAACGGGACAAAGGAGTGACCATGTGGGGCACGAGAAGACTCAACTCATGGAACCGAGTTGTATATGCTAAGCTTTCCCCACTATCTTGAGCAAGATCCCAAAATTCAGCTTCTAACTTTTTCACTTCATTTCGAGGGCAGAACTCCTCGGTCATAAGCCTTTTGACCACATCCCAAGGTAAGGCCATAGCTACATCAACACCCCTATTCCTTTTCTCCCCATTCCACCATGTAAGTGCCCGTTTTTGTAGGACAATTGTAGCATGACGAACACGGAGGTTGTCGGGACAGTCACTATTGAGAAAGGTATTCTCAATGCTTTCAAACCATTGAAGGAGTCCAGTAGCTCCTTCGGTTCCATAAAACTTGAGGGGATTGCACGAGTTGAAGTGCTTGAAGGTGCATTGAGATGGATTGTTACCACCATTTCCACCATTTCCACCATTATTACCACTATTGCTTCCATTTCCACCATTGTTGCCATTGGTGGCACCATTGGATTGGGTGAGTTGTGTCACCAATTGGGTAAGAATAGCAGCAATGTCGGTGTTGGCGTTGGTTGCGGGAGCACGACGAGGAGGCATTCTACAGATTTTCACAAGACAAGAATGATTGTAAGAACTTATGAGATTTGATAGGGTTTAATAGAGTGAGATAACAAAAATAAAAATAGATATTCTTAGTTTGGATTGTACTCAAAAGTGACAAAATCACTTGAATACCATGGCACATTAAGGTTAATTAAACTTATAAAATTTTCAAGAAGACGTGCTTTAGCCTATAAGTAAACACTCATCTCGGGAATTCCCAGGAAAGCATACGGGTCCCTCGGTTGATTGGGATTTATGCGAAATGCTTTCCTAGACAGAAAACCCAAAATACAGTTGTCACCCTTCCAGATTGCACGTGTCCTCAAATAATTTAACAAGTTTAAAAACCTTACGAAGAAATAAAAATTTTAAAGATTTTTGCTTCAAGAATTTTCCACATGCTTAGAAAAGATAAAGATAGAAAGAAGATAGAATTATTATGAGGTTTTAGAATATATGAAAGGATATTATTTATTTAATTATTAAGAATATCCCAATAAGTCATGGATTTAAAACACATAAGTCATCAAAATGAAATAATAAGTAATCATACTAAGCATGTAACATATAACATGTAGCACATAGCACATAATCATGAAGCATTGCATAAGTGGTTGTCCTAAATTTATAGTCTAGGTCAAGGTGTATAATAACCTAATTCCCTATAACCAAGGCTCTGATACCAATCTGTCACATCCCGACCGATGGCGGAATCATCGGGGCGGGACATGTAGACTGTTCATAGCACAAGGTTGACTAAATTGAAATATATTAAAGTCAAATTTCCATTACAAATAATCCCAGTACAAACCAAATTCAAACAAAGAAACATAAAACAACTCATAGAATTCTTGATTTAAATTGCTAAGTCCAAATCCTATATTGAGCACGTCTTGAATCATTCTCACATATTAGGGCCTGAAACATGAATAAAATAAAGTCAACTAAAAAGTTGGTGAGTATAACACAGTTGTATATAGATAGCATATAGTTGAAAACAAATCCTTTACAAACCATGATAAAATAAGGCATTTATGGGGAGCAGCTATTGTGTAATCAAGTACAACCAAACCTTTGTAACTAGTATGCAAATTGTGTTGTCGGTATCAATCACCTCCACTTGGGTGGGTTTGTCAGACTCAATAGATCTATCATTGAAAACCGTCGGCTTGTATAGTTAATGATTGCACATAAGTTTTCACAAAGATTAGCACAACTAGCACTCGGGCACAAAGCTCAAATTTTGCACACATGTATGTAGATAGGATTTTGCACTTGTGTTGTTTGTGTAAATGTAAATGTGTAATGTGTATAAAGTTCATGTTCCACCCCAAAAGTGTAAAAGAGTAAAAAGGGGTTGTGAATACTCACTTGGTATGGAAGTGTAGCTAACAAAGAGTATAGATAAAATAAGAATCCTTGATACGCACGAGTTAACCTAGATAATAATGTATATTGAATCAAATATGTGCACAAAGTTTAAGTCTAAAAATGAAGGTTGAATTTGTGTATAAAACTATTGATTTGTATTTAAAAGTATTGAATAACATATATAAAGTTTTGAAGTAAATATTTTTGAAACATTTTGATTAAGGTTGGGAATTGAATAGTAAAATAGAATATTTATAAAATCATTGATTATGAAAATAAAGTATGTGTTAAATGTAATTTAATAAATAAATAAATGTTTTTATTTAAAATGTTGAATAAATAAATAATCTTTATTTATTTATTTATAAAGTATGTAACTTACAAATAAAATGTTTTAAATGAAAAGTTTAATAACAATTTTAATTTTATAAACTTTTAATTAAATGATTTTCCATTTATTCCAAGATTAATTATTTGATATTTTCAAATACCTTTTTATAAAACTAACTATTTTTATTTAAAAACTTAATCTGGAATTTTTAAAGATTAAAATAAAACAACAACAATTCTGATCAAAGATTCTGACCTAGACACGACCGTGCCTGGGAAGGACACGACCGCGCTGCTATTCGGCACGACCGCGTTTCATGAGGCACGACCGCGCTGGATGATTAGCGCGACCGTGTCTCTTCCAAAACAGACACGAATTGGATAGATCTTGTATTTTAAATGATGGAATTGATAGGGCTTTTGATTACTGAGTTATTACGAGTCTTTTCATATAATTTAATTGCATGTAAATCGTGTTTAAGTATGAATTCGATTAAATCATTTTTATTAAAATGAGAAATCCGGTTCAGGATGATTTCTATGATGGAAGCCCTAATTAACAGAGGGCTTTTGTTATGAGGACTAAATCGACTGAGAAAAAGGAGATAATTACCTTGGAGAGTATCAGATTGATAGAAAGCGGTAGAAGAAAGTTCCGGCTTCCGGCGATAACGGCTTCCGGCGACTTCTACTACGATTCCGTCTGCTTCAACGGCTTCGGTCGTTCCAGAGAGGGTTGAATATCGTATGGTGATGGATTGCTCGAGAGTATTCGGATCGATTTTGAGGATTCGAGGCTTGGGAGGAACTTGACGGTTTCTTAAGAAGAAAACGTAATTGGATTGATAAAACTCGTAATGGACTGAGATATTTTTCTTTGTCAAAGAAAATAAAACGTAATCGGTTTTGAATTTCAAACGATCGAGCGTTTTGAAACTGCATTTACGTTTCGACTGTTACGCAAGCGCGACCGTGCCCAAGAGAGGCGCGACCGTGCTTAGGCACCGGGCGCGATCGTTCCAGGACCTATCGCGCGATCGTGCCGAGGCACTTGGCGCGACCGTGCCAGGACGAAGCACGACCGTGCTAATTAGGGTTTCTTGATAAATTTTCAACTTTTGTCCTTGACTTTTCAGGTTTGATTAGTTTGAATTAAATAGTTTCTTGCATAGTGTTTAAATGTATATAATTGCGTAAAACTTGCGAATTTGTATCGAATCATTGCGTTTAGTTTACGGTAAGAAAAATAATAAGACAGTGCACGAGTATTGAATTCGAAATTGCATTACATTGAATTGAAATATGAATACTAAAAATCAGAAATGTTACAAGATGTGTAAGGAATTCGAGCAGGTAATGAAGTCCAAGTTTGAAATGAGAAATATGGGAGAAATGCCATTTTTCTTAGGTCTGCAAGTCAGTTAACAGGAGAATGACATGTATCTGCATCAAACTAAATATGTACAGGACATTTTGTCAGAATACAAAATGAATGATTATACAGTTTATGGCACTCCTATCCCAGTCAATCATGGTCTACATCCACACAAAGATGGAAAGGTTGTGGATTGCAAGTTGTACCGTGGGATGATCGGTTCTCTTATGTATCTCACAGCTTCAAGACCTAAATGATTATACAGTTTATGGCACTCCTATCCCAGTCAATCATGGTCTACATCCACACAAAGATGGAAAGGTTGTGGATTGCAAGTTGTACCGTGGGATGATCGGTTCTCTTATGTATCTCACAGCTTCAAGACCTAACATAATGTTTGCAGTATGCTTATGCTCAAGGTTTCAATCTCAACGAAAGGAATCTCATTTGATTGCAGTTAAAAGAATCTTCAGATACCTGAAAGGAAAACCCCGATTAGGTTTATGGTACTCAAAACAACAATCCTTTGATCTCAAAACATATACAGATTCTGATTATGGGGGTTGCAACCTTGATAGAAAGTGAACTTCTGGTAGATATCAATTCTTGGGAGAAGATTGGTGTCTTGGCAGTGCAAAAAGCAATCAACTATTTCTATATCAATTTGTGAAGCCGGGTACATTGTTGCTGCAAGCTGTTATTCTCAGATCTTATGGATTCAACAACAATTGAGAGACTACGGCTTAAACTACACTAGCACTCCTATGTTCATTAACAACCCAGCCACCATGTCCATCACAAACAACCCGGTGAAACATTCCAAAACTAAACATATTGAAATTCGTCATCATTTCATACGTGACTGTGCTGAAAGGCATTTGATTGACCTTGTAAAAGTTCACACGGATGATAATTTTGCTGATCATTTCACCAAAGCTTTTGATCGTACTTGTTTTGAACATCTTTTCATCATCATAGGAATGTTCAATCCTGAATGAAAATCATTTTCAAAACACACTTGTTTCTTGGAAGTTACATTTATTTTCTTTTAGATTTAGTTTACTTTCTGTTAAACTTTTAAGAAAAACCCAAACAAAATATAAAATTTTCAAAAAATTTCAATGTCATATGAAGACAAGAGGAAATGATTGTACATCAGTAAGTGGTCTGAATTTCTTAGATTGCACAATTGGGAAATGATTGCACTATGACTACTTAAACCATTTTATCATTTAACTAAAATTGTCAGTAGGCTAGAAGCATTCATTAAATCATTAGTAGTGTGAAAACATAAATGTTTCCTCTACAAACTATGATTTGAACCCATGCTATGTGTGTGTGTGTAAAAGATCAACAAAAGATCGTTATCAGAAATAGAATGTAAGATTTTGGCTAGTATTATCTTTTGAGACCAGATTCGGGTTATGTCTTTACCACAATTTTCAGTTCAGTTAACTGCCCATACTCACAAGTATGGAATTAGAAGTTGAGCTTAGATATGTTTTGACAACAACCGTTGAGCATATATTACCCCTTGGATCACATTTATTCCATTGAAGACATCTAGATAATAGTTAGATCATGTTACCTGAATCTTCGGATACCATATCTCTTAGCCTGAATCATCACAAATACTCACTTAGATAAACCTCATAAGCCAAGACAAATTAATCAATCGATTATGAATCTTATGATTCTTGATAATCCTTTATGGAGTCTGCTTGATTTCTCTGTGCTAAACGATATAACTTCAACCTATAGATCTTGATAATCCTTGGGAAAATCTAAGATGTCATGAGATAATGCAATTCCTTTCTATCTAACATAACCGTGGGGTACATATTGTAGAACTTTAAATGGTACTGTAACTCACATAAATTTGATCCAAGAATATTGACTATTTGAATTAAAATGACATGTAATTTGATTTCAAACAAGTATGTCATGATATGACCCCAATTTCTTTAAAAGTTTACCGGTATCACTATTGCTACATGTTTTAGCCTGATATGATCCTCTGCTTATGACTTAACCAAAAAAAAGACGTTCACTATAAGTATTCAATCATTCTATATTTTGATTATTCATTTAGAAAAAAACAACAAAAAGATTTTAGTGTGTTTCAGCTTAAACTTTACAAAAAGACAAAAAGATTTCTTGCACAACTGTTATTTAAACTTAGAAAAGCCAAAAACATTTTATAACTTCCTGAACAACTTTGATACCAACAACAGGTGAACATATCTATCATGTACGTCTCAAAATACTTCATAAAAAGATGATTTGGGTTAGGGTTTGAAAGTGTATTAGGTCCTGCGTACTTAATCAAGTGTGCAAAGTTTAACTCATGCGTACTTGTAAGTACGCATGACTTAACGCATGCGTACTTGATAAATACGCATGAGGAAAGCTATGCGTACTTATACAAGTACGCACGAACTATAGAGAGGGGTATATATAATGACTTGATGCATTTACTCTTCATTTCAAACACCCCTCTATAGTTCCACGACCTACTTATTTACCTCAAAAAATTGTGTGTTTCTAAACCAGTTTTTCATCATGTTTTTAGTTGCTACATCATCTAAAGATCATTTGGTGAGAATCTCACTCAATTCCAACCGTTAATTCATCCAAAATTTGGCGATTTTAATGTTCTTGAGACTAGGGTTTTTGATGACCAAATTTGTGGAATTTTAAGTGTTTGCATCTTAAATTGAGCATCAAAACAAGTTTCTACTCATCAATCTTACTCGTTTTAACACTGAATTCATCACTTTAACATGATAAAATGGACTTTTGATTTGGGTTTGAGCCATATAGTATACAAGATCAACGGCCTGTGTTTGATCTGATCCTTAGAATCAAGGGCCTGTCTTGATTCTAAGTTACTATATAAGTAGTGTATCTGTTCAGTGTACAAGTGTGCTTCTTTAGAGTTTTCTCTGTAATCTTATAAACATTGAAGCTTAATACAATCTGCATTTATCAGTATTCTTTGTGTTTACATTGTATAGTTGTGATTGTTTCCGCCAATTTCAACTAGAATAGAACCATCTTGTATTCACTGATCCTACAAGTGGTATCCAAGCTTTGGCTCTCAGATTAAACGAACTCACACTTGTTTAATCACTCTCTGGTTCTATTCAGTACTATCTCTTTGCTAAAACACCATATATCACAAATCTAGAAATGGCAAGCATCAACAGACCACCAAGACAGGTGTCTGGAGAAGACTATGATATGTGAAAGAACGGGATGGAAAGTTTCTTCTACTATCAAGATTATGGGATGTGGAGATCCATTAAATATGGACCATATGTACCCATGGTGGCCTCTGCTGATTCCGGAGGTCCATCAGTCCCCAAAGAACCCTCAAAGTATTCAGATGAAGATATCAAGAAGATGGAGGTAGACTTCAAAGCCTTGGGAGCCATTCAGATGTGCTTGCCAAATGAAGTTTTCCACAAGTTCAGAGAATATAAAATTGCCAAGGAGCTATGGGTGGCTCTTGAGAATATGTTTGTTGGGTTAAAAGAGGTGAAAGTAAATAGAAGAGACATTGTGAAGCAATAATATGAAAATTTTGTCTGGAAGGAAGGTGAGTCTCTTACCGTGTTGTACAACAGGTACACCTACCTTGTGGGAGAGCTGCAGTGCTCAAAAGTGAAGCTGGAGAATGAAGACATTCTCAAGAAGTTTATTAGGTCTCTTCCAAGCTGCTGGACACTTTACACAGTGTCAACTAGAAGAACTAAAAATTTAAAGACTCTGCAGATGACTGAGTTGTTTGGCATGCTAGACTTATGAATTACAAATGATTCAAGCCAAATAGAGAAGCTCAAGTTACTCAACAACCTCATCATCCACCACCACTTCCTCTACATTTCACTCTGACCACTCATGTTGGATCGGGATCTACCTTGATCCAATGATTCAACACATTAACCGAACCAAATCATGCGGAATCCGATTTGATTGGCAATCCAATCTATGACACGGATCGGGTCTTAAGAAACGAGTGGATTAGATGTCGAAACGAAGGTTTCTATCGACCCTTTGGTGTAGAGAAATTTGATACAAGACCTGGAAACTCTCAACGGACAGAGATTTGACAATACAGGTGAAAAGAGTTTGTGTTCTGTTGGTTCTGCTCTGGTCAGTCTCTCTATGTGTATATGTGTTGTATATGTGCTCATGAAGTGAAAGTTATATATATAGTGCAGAGGCCATTCGTACGAATGAGCCATGTGAATGGACTCATTCGTGCGAATGAATCAGCAGAATGGTTCATTCTTAAGAATGAATCATCAGAATGGTTCATTCGTACGAATGAATCATTCTCATGACTTATTCTAGCGAATGAATCATTCTCATGAGCTATTCGCGCGAATGGATCATTCTCATGATCCATTCGTGCGAATGGGCCTTTCATTAGCACGATTGATCAACGTTATCGCTATTTATCAGATCGTTTAATACACAGTCATTATATATGAGTAAACATTAAGGATAAACATGTAATTTCATTAATACATCAAATAATTACATTAAAAATAGATGAAATACATAATACAAGGGATTAGAGACATATTATGCATCTACATACTCCCCCTTGGACCTAGATCCCTTCAAAATGACCTAACTAACATTAGTTGGTCTTCAACATCTCTTTTGTACGAGTTTTCCAGTTAACTTCGGCGTGTATGTCAAAAGCAAAGCATATACGTATCACTTTCACATACTGCAACGCCTGGTCTATATCTGCAACTTCAAAAAACGGTTGACACTTGTATAGAGTTGTAACATCTTGTTCAGACAAGTTGGTCAGCCACAAGGGATCAAAGACCCTGATGGTCTCCCATGACCCTTCTTTACAAAGCACTATAACAGCTTCACCAATACGCCCATCATAGTACCACCATTTGAACTGATCTGAGAAGTCCTGGATCATTTTCCTTAAAGGAATCTTCTTCATGATCGTTGGAGGTTTCCACTTTAAGACAATTAGGGGCTTCTTGGTGATTAGATGAACCTTTTCCTTATGAATGTAACGTGTAGGCATTTGTGGCTTGAAGTTCACCCACTTCTTCCGGTATTCGTATTGTAATTGACGTTCAAACCATTCGGATAGACCGGAAGATTCGCTGTATAGAAGCTTTAGACGCGCCAATTGATTTACTTCAAATGCGGGCAGCGTCTTGAAATCATGAGGGTACCTGAAATATTGTATGCCCTTCTCTCTTTTTATAGCATAGCAGCTTAAGTCGTTGAAGTATGCCCAACTGATTATACGGCCATCAGACTTGTGTCCTTTGAGTCGATAAACTTTAGTGTACTTGGTTGGAGGAGAGGGCTTTGAGTTCTTCTTTAATTCGGCCATGTATTCCATCCACTGACTTTTACGTTCATTTAGCTCGTCAATGTCAATAGTGGAGGGACCGGCTTCATCCTGTTTGTTGTCGATAATGCGGTTGACCTCCTCGTCGGACTGCTGAGTGAATAAGTCCACGAAGGAGGGAAGATCATCACCATCTACTGATGTGTACTTTGGATATTCTTGATCAGTGATGTCTTCGACTTCAACCTCATCAACGTCTTCTAGTTCGTCAGAAGAGGGATAATCAGTTGTTGGAACAGATGCCTCTTCAGTAATGACTTCGTCGGGATTCAATTGAAATAGCTCGGCAATCTGTTCTTTTGACAAGCAATGTACGATTTCCCCTTCCTCTTTGTCATAAATAACTGAATGTTGGATGATCCCTTGCATGTCAAGCATATAAGTTAACTTTGAAGGTTGTTGCTTGAGAGGCATCACATCCAAAACTATTTTCATAAACAAACAAAGAATAAACATGTGAGAATTTGAAACACTTAAAACAAAAACTATCAACCTTCAGTGCCCTTTTGTGTATCTGATGATGGGCCTTTTGATTTGTCTGATTTTTGCTTTGTGCGTGCCTCTGCTTCTGCTGTCTTTGAAGCACTTGATGCAGCACCAGCATTGGCACCATCATCCTTATCTTTGTCATTATTATCATCATCACCATCACCATCATCATCCTTGTCATCATCATCATCATCATCATCATCGTCACCATCATCACCATCTTTGCGAGCACCCTCAATTCTGGGTGTCGGGTCTCTTCTGCTTTCTAAGTCTTCCAACAGTCTCTTATTTTCCTCCTCAAGCCTTTGTATCCTCTGAGCATGTGTATTAACAGTTGTAGACAACTGTTGATTCTGGTTTGTAGCAGTGAGAAGGAGGGCTTGTTGATCATTGCATCTAGTGGAAAGACTTGTGATGGCTTGGGCTTGTTCAGTATTTTGCAGAGTCAACTGACTAATCTGCGAGCCCTGTTCGTCAATACGTTTTGATTGCTCTTCATTCTGAGCCAGTAAACGAAGTACCAAACTGTTTAAAGTACTGATCTGGTCGTGTAGAGAGACAGTCGGCAGTGACATTGAAGATTCAGCTCGAATAGTTGATGGCTGTGATGTAGGAGCAGTCGTGTAGATGGGAGGAGGCACAGTTTGTGTCTGAGGCATAGATGTTGACATTGGAGCCTAAGACCTGGTGGCAGTTGCTGTAGTAGCAGAGGTGCTCTCCGTCCTTCTGACAAGTTTAAACTTTTGGCGTTTGGCCATTCTCTTTACTCTTCCTTTCTTGACTGGGGTAGATTAGGAAGAAGGAGCAGCAGATACTTGTGGACAGTCAGGGACAAAGTCAGCATCCCTGACGTCATCATCACCCTTGAGCTTCCTTGATCTGCTCCCCTTTTTCGTTTTGTTGCGACCAATCTTGCCCCTTGTTAACTGATTACAAATTCGTCTTCAGTGTCCTCAGAATCAGTAAACAGGACGGTGTCCAGGTTAACGTCTTCTGGGTTAGTTGGAAGGGAAGAATCTATAGCAGCAACAGTGTGGGTGGTGGCAGCGGTAGATGGAACATTAGGAGCATTGCCACCATCTCCCTGACCATCTTGGTCGTCATCATCTTGGTCGTCAGCTGGAGGTACAACAATATCCTCCCTGTCAGAATCACTGTTATCATGACACCATTTTCTGTTTGTTGGTGCCACATAATCTGGATTTGCCAGATGTCCAATAAGTCTTTTGTGAGGTGGCTTTGTTGTAAACTCTTTTATTAGGAGTGCTGTACCCTAAGAAGTAACCTTCCTCTACTTTCTCGTTAAACTTGCCATGAGCATCCTTTTTCAACATGGTACATGGAGCGCCGAACGGTTCAAGATACTGTAAGTTTTGTTTCCATCGATGCAACAATTCAAAGCAAGTTTTATCGTGACGCTTGATAACTAGAACCCGGTTGAGCGTGTAACACGCATTAGCAATAGCTTCATTCCAGAACTGCACGGGTAAGTTTGAGTCAGCGAGCATAGTCCTTGCAGCTTCTATCAAGGTCCGATTCTTTCTCTCAGCAACACCGTTCATTTGTGGAACATATGGCGCACTGAATTCATGGTGAATACCAAGTTTTTGACAGAAAGTTTCCATAAGATGATTTTTAAATTCAGTACCATTGTCCGAACGGATCCTCCTAACCTTTAACTTATACAAAGACTCCAATTTGGTAATCAGAATCTCCACATATTCAAAAGTTTCAGATTTTTCTTTTAAGAACATCACCCAAGAATATCTTGAATACTCATCCATCACAACCAAACAATATAAGTCTCCAGCAATACTCTTCCGGTTGATAGGACCAAACAAGTCCATGTGTAAGAGCTCTAGTGGTATAGTGATGGAATGTTGAGATTTGGGTTTATGAGATTTCTTGGTTTGTTTGCCTTTCTTGCAAGAAACACACACGTCAGGAAGATGAAAACTTTTCACAGTGACTCCTTCAACAAGATTTTTGTGCACCAAATGATTCATTTTTCTGAGACTGAGATGTCCCATTCTTTTGTGCCATAAAATAGAATCCTTCTCAGTGGCTTTTGAAACAAAACATGATGCCGTGGACACTAAGGATGATGCTTGTGACATGTCAAGAATATAAAGATCATTCACTCTTGGAGCAGACATAACCACCATGTCTTCTGGAATCATAAACTCCTTTTTCAAGATATAACAATGCTTGTCATCAAAAAGAACCTTGAACTCCTTATCACAGATTTGAGAAACAGAAAGTAAGTTGTTATCCAACTGTTTGACAAAGTTGACCTTCTCAAAGCTGACAGCTCCATTAGACAGTGTTCCCTGAGCTGAGATAAAACCACCTTTATCGCCTGCAAATGAAACATAGCCCCCTTTGATATTTCTGACGTCGAAAAGGAGAGCTAAGTTCCCAGTCATGTGCCTGGATGCCCCACTATCAACAATCCAATTATTGCTAATAGGATTATAAAGGACAACCTGCACAATAATGAAAATAATTAGTTTAGGTTAGGAACCAAAGCCTTTACGGTCTTGGGTTTCCCAGTCTCATCTACAACAGTACAATCCATCCACTGTCCTTGTGGATTTTTGGAACAACCACTTGACTTTGAAGTACAGTCGTCAGAAGCATCATCTGATTTTGCTTTCCACACATGTTGTTTGTGCAACGACTGTTTGTGGTAAACAGTGGATTTCTTAACGATTTGTACAGGTGTGGAACTCGAATCAGTGACCAACAAGTCATGCATCTTTTGTTTAACTTTCTTTTGATGCACTTGTTGTTGGGTAAAAGAGTTAGATTTTGACTTTAAAAACTTTTGTTTATTTTCTGGAAAATGATTAACTCTTTTACTTGGCTTTTGAAGATAAAGACAGTTGACAACAACGTGTCCTTTTGTACCGCACTCAAAACAGTATCTCCGCTCAACCAACCTTGGAGATCTGTATTGATTTTCACTTTGGTGAGTTTTTGAACCACCAGCCTTAGCTTCTTTTTGTTCAGCTGAAGAGAGTGACTTGTTTGATTGAACAGACTCTCCAGCTTTAACAAAATTAACCTTTTTGATTGAGGCTTTGGTTACTTGACTCTTCTGATCAGAAGTAGTGGGATAAGATGGACGGCAATTGGTTTGTTTAATTTTAAAAACATCTTTAGAAGCAGATTTTGAAATACCAATGCTGTCATTCTGTGGAGCAGACGAGCTTTTGTGTCCCAAACCACGAGTAGGGCACTCATCGTCGTCTTCATCCCACTCTTCTACCATTCCATCAACACACTGGGACTTCGAGGTCGAAGCACCATTATCGTTAACCTTTGGTTGAGGAATTTTGTTTTTGGTTGGATCAACGACAAGTGGCGTTTTGACCTTAAAGTCAATGATTGGGTTATCATCCGGTGTGTTTACCATAGTATTTAACACCGGTGGAGGACAATTGTTATACCCCATCCCAGCATTTTTCTTTCCTGGACGCCGTGAAATCATGTAATCAAGAATGTAAGCAGAATTTGAATAACTTTTCATCTTTTGATTTAAAGTTTCATAATCACACTCGACAAGCGCCAGCTTTTTCTTTGTTTCATCAATCGTGTTTAAATAAAAAGTGATGGCATTTTGTTTGTTGATAACACATATTTCTAATTCATGAATTTGCCTGTTTAAAAGATCAATTTTGTTTTTGAAGGCAAGTTCGTTTCCCTTTAAAACACGGTTTGCTTCAAGACAATTAGTTAAATCCGCAATTAAGTCTGTGTTGTGACTTTTAAGTGTCTCAACTTTCTTCTCAAGTTCATCACAAATTAAACACGGTTGAGATTCAGACTCACTTTCAAAACTGTCAGAATTTACCTGAATGCCTGTGGATGTTTTTACCATAAAAGCACAGCTACATGTAGATTCAGAAGAGGAATTGTTATCATCCACATCAGCTGTCGATTGACTTGAAGAGACAACAGATGATTTATCTTCATTCTCAGCTGTGAATCCAGAACTGTTTGAAGATGTGTCGTCTGCAGCTGATGAACTTTCTGAAGCAATCTCTCTCTCAGCATCAGAATATGATTCTTCATTGACTTCTACAGCCTTTTCCATGTAAGCTCTATCCCCTGAACTACCATCAGCTCCAAATTTAAAAGACCAATCAACAGTCTCATCTGTTTGAACAACCATAGCTTTTGTTCCACTTGAAGTGTCCTTATCTTGTGCAAGAGTAACTGGAACAAGGTTTGTTTCTGTATTTTGATTTTGTGGCTTCGGTTGGCTTTGACGGTTGTTGAAAGGGTTGCGGTTTCCAGTCTGTTTAGGCTTTTCACATTGCCAAGCAAAATGCCCTTTCTCACCACAGTTAAAACAAACAACAGCAGACAGATCAAAACCATAAGTAGTGTCTTTGTTCCCTTCGAGAGTTTTTCCTGTCCTTTTTACATAATCTCTCGCTCTTCTGACTGCACTTGCAAGAGCCCACATTATATCAATTCGATCCATTTCATCCTTATCAATCTGAGCATAGTCTTCTGCTGTCAGATGACTGTTTCCAACCTGTCCAGCAACAAGACTGTCATATGAATTGACAACGGTAGACAACAGTGCCATGTGTTCCTTGGCCACTTCGATAGTAACCTTGTCGAAGTTGTCTGTTTGCAATTTAATGGGGCTTGGTGTAGGAGTACTAGCAGTATTTCCCTGCTGTGGAACCGAGCTTGATGAAACTGAAGCATGAGCTGTTGGAGACTGGCTGGCTGAAACATTTGACATGTTTGATACAAACGCAGTCTGTAAAGGAGCATTTTGTTGAGTTGATGTGGAATAGTACAATGAAGGATCCTGAGCTTGTACACCTCTCTTTAACTTCCACTTATTCATCACCTCTTGTTCTCTCAATTTCTGAAGAAATTCATTGATATCAATGGTTTCAAGAGTCTTGTTCTGTTTGAGAACCATCAAGAATGAATCCCATTTTGGTGGTAGCGCATCTGCCATGCATTGAACCTTTTCTTCTTTCGTTGTTTTGATCTCATGGGCATGCAATTCACTCATCAAGTGATAGAATCTCTCAAATAGATCATCTAAGGACTCATTCCCAATATACATGAAATTATCAAATTCCTTCTTAATGGCCTTAGCATTGATAGCTTTCAACGAAGCATTTCCTTCGTGACGTTGTTCTAAGGCAACCCATACAGATTTTGAAGATGTAAACTGCCTGAATTGATGAAATATTTCTCTTGATATGGCCTGAGAAAAGATAGCATATGCCTTCTTTTCTAAGTCATAATCTTTTCTTTGTTGTTCGCTTAAAAGGGAAGCCAAAACAGGAGTTCCATCCTTACTCAACACTTTTTGATATCCATTCTCTATCATCATCCATAAGTTTGTATCAACTCCATTAATGTGTATCTCAAACCTGTTTTTCCAGTGATGATATTCGTCCATTGTCATGAGTTTTGGAGCTTTGTTAGCATTTCCAGCTTCATTATCGATTAATAACAAGTTTTGGATTTTACTGTTCTTACTGGCAACAAAAGCTAAGTCCGACATGGTAAAAAACGAAGTTTTTCGACACAAAAAAAAATTTAGAAGAGATTTATGCGAATGGGTCTATTCGTGCGAATGGAATGTTCTATTCGTGCAAATGAAATTTTCTATTCGTGCCAATGGAATTTTCTATTCGTGCGAATGGAATTTTCTATTCGTGCCAATGGAATTTTCTATTCGTGCGAATGGAATTTTCTATTCGTGCAAATGGAATTTTCTATTCGTGCGAATGGAATGTTCTATTCGTGCGATTGGAAGTTTGAACAAATGAGCGGGAGACTGGATCTATTCGTGCGAATGGTAGGAGCCATTCGTGCGAATGAAGTTCATCATAGTAGCCATTCGTACGACAGAGAGCTGTTTGACTTTTTTGCACCAAAAAGCACCAATGATTGATCCTTTTATCAGATCTGAAAACTGAGACGATCAGATCACTCAGAAGCAATAATCACAAGTTTTGAACGTGGCTAAACAACGATCAAGTGATCTTTATAACATTCAAGAAGCTAGAAAAATCAAGATTAAAAGCTAGATTAGATTTTCTATGTTGAATCTAGAGCACAATCAGGCTCTGATACCACTTTGTTGGATCGGGATCTACCTTGATCCAATGATTCAACACATTAACCGAACCAAATCGTGCGGAATCCGATTTGATTGGCAATCCAATCTATGACACGGATCGGGTCTTAAGAAATGAGCGGATTATATGTCGAAACGAAGGTTTCTATCGACCCTTTGGTGTAGAGAAGTTGGATACAAGACCTGGAAACTCTCAACGGACAGAGATTCGACAATACAGGTGAAAAGAGTTTGTGTTCTGTTGGTTCTGCTCTGGTCAGTCTCTCTATGTGTATATGTGTTGTATATGTGCTCATGAAGTGAAAGTTATATATATAGTGCAGAGGCCATTCGTACGAATGAGCCATGTGAATGGACTCATTCGTGCGAATGAATCAGCAGAATGGTTCATTCTTAAGAATGAATCATCAGAATGGTTCATTCGTACGAATGAATCATTCTTATGACTTATTCTAGCGAATGAATCATTCTCATGAGCTATTCGCGTGAATGGATCATTCTCATGATCCATTCGTGCGAATGGGCCTTTCATTAGCACGATTGATCAACGTTATCGCTATTTATCAGATCGTTTAATACACAGTCATTATATATGAGTAAACATTAAGGATAAACATGTAATTTCATTAATACATCAAATAATTACATTAAACATAGATGAAATACATATTACAAGGGATTAGGGACATATTATGCATCTACAACTCAGTTCCTAGTTAAAGCAACTACTACCCTCCCATTGTCACTCTTTCCCAGACTCTAAACTCACAATCAAACAACTCACCATTTCTTCTTGAAGCCCCACCTCAAACATCAACTTCTGCTACCTTTGTCTCTGAAAACTCAAGCAATATGTCCTTTATTAAGGAAGATCTGGAATGTTTTCATCCAGATGATCTAGAAGAAATGGATATACAGCACTCCTATGTCATGCTGTCTCTAAGAGCAAAAAGGTTCTACTCTTGAACAGGAAGACCCATTCCAAGTAACAACTCCAACACCAGAGTTGGCTTGGACAAAATCAAACTGAGATGTTACAATTGTAACCAACTTGGTCATTTTGTCAGAGAATGCAAGGCACCAAAGGCAAATCCAGCTGCTGCCCAGCCAAGGCAAGCTCATCTATGTCAAACAAGACAAGCTCAGCCAAGATAGCAACAAGCTACCCAAACTGCAGCGTGTGCAGCTGTTGGAACTGCTGAGTTTGACTTGAGCTTCCAGTATGAGGATCTTCCTGCCAACAATCAAGCTCTCATGACAGACACATAAGAGATACCACCTCAGGTATATGAACATCTTTATACTCAGGATTGTATTGATAAGATTCTTGGATACAGAAAACATAACCAGAAATCTCATAGATCCAAATGAAGAGTTTCGCCAAATGAAATCTGAATTTAAAAAGGTTGAAAACAGTTACAAAGGAAAGATTAACTTTTTAAAGAAAGATATTTCATCAATAAAACATGAACAAACAAACCTTGAAACTCAAATTGATGATCTTCTGATTAAGTTAAAGGCTACAAGGGCTGAATTAGCAGACGAAAAGGTCCATGTGGAAAAATATGAGTTTGCATCCATAAAGCTGCAAAGAATTTTGGATGCTCAAATTCATGAAAGGGTAACTGCTGGACTTGGGTTTCAAGCTGAAAAACCCTACAATGTTGTTCCTCCACCTACTGACTATGTAACAATTAATGAACCAAGTTTCAATCTTTCCAATCTTGATCTGGCCAACCGAAATCTTGATCCTGCTGTCCAAGAAACCTCTGTGCAAGAATGCACTACTTCATCTGCGTCTGAGTCCACATGCTCAGACTCCACTGAAACAAATGCAGCTCCATCACTACCTGCCTTTGAAGTTATTCAAACCAACGGTCCAAGCCCCTTCATCCCTTCAATACCAGTCCTAGTACCTCAACTCATCAAATAAATCAAAATCAGCTATCCTCCAGAAGGAAGAAAGCTAACTGTTGAAAAAGGGACAGTCTTCAATCTCCACCAACCCAAATCCTCAATCTAAAACCATTCAACCTAGAGAGAGCTCCATATGTTCAAAAGACATTGGAGGAAGCTACCTTTGAGCACAACAAAGGCCACCCCTGTAATTTCAAAGACTTATTCAAGAAAAAGGACTATGTGTACTTTCAAAGGGAAAATTGGTTAAATCATGCTCTGTCTATGGCAAATACAACCATACTACCAGCACCTGCTTCTACTACCTTCAGTATCAAAGAAACCTCAAGCAACATGCTTTTGAGAAGACAAACAAGAGCAAAAAGGTAAGAAGTTTTGAAGACAAGGAAACTCATTTCAGAAAACCTCTCTCCCCACCAAGGAAGCAAAGCAAAGAGATCTAGAAAACCACCTCCTCAGAAATGGAAAGCCAAGATCCCAGCCTCTATCCCTCAAAGCATCATCATTGGCTCCATTGAGTGCAAGCATACTGGTGTTGCTGATCCAACGACAAACTTACCCAAGTCTACAAGTTTTTGGGTTCCTCCCTCTAACTAGATCTCTCTCATGTGCAACGACAGCCAGGTCAAAAGAATAACACCTGGGTTGTAGACAGTGGTTGTTCGAGGCACATGACTAGCAACAGATCCATCCTCTCCAACTTCAGACACTTCAATAGAGGATATGTTGCCGTTGGGAGTGATTCAAAAGGATGATCAATTACTGGACAAGGAACTGTGTCCAGTGAAAGGATGAGTATTGAAATAGTAAACTATGTCAAAGAATTAGACTTCAATCTCATGAGTGTGTCCGAGATCTGTGATCAAAAGCATTGGATGCTTTTCACAGATAAAGAATGTTTTGTGCTATCCCCTGGCTTAAACAAACCTCCTCCAGAGAAGATCCTATTGACTACTCAGAGAAAAGATAACCTATATGTGCTTGACATGAATGAGGTCACTCCATCTGGTAGTGTATCTTGTTTTCAGTCAAAGGCATCAGTTGATGAATCAGCTCTCTGGCACAGGAGATTAAGTCATGCAAATGTAAAAACCATTAACAAGTTGGTGCAGGGAATTTTTTTCAAACGGCTTCCTGACAAAAAATTCCAACTTGAAGATCATTGCATTGCATGCTTGAAGGGGAAGCAACACAAGAGTTCCCACAAGCCTAAGACATTGAATTCAATTGACACTCCATTACTGCTGCTGCATATGGATCTCTTTGGTCCTACAAATGTCATGTCAATGGGCAAGAAGTCATACTGTCTTGTGATCACTGATGACTATACCAGATTTTCATGGGTATACTTCTAGAGAACAAAAGATGAAACTATTGAGATTCTTAAATCTTTCATTCTTCGAGTTGAGAATCAAAGCAATCAAAAGGATATTACTCATAATGGAGAAGGAGGAAATCCTAAAGTTGATACGAAGTCAATTCGTTGTACATATAAGGATTTCATTACCTGTAAACCATTAGAGTTTAAGGGAGCGGTTAATCCCTTAGAAAGTCAGAGGTGGATTGCCTCAATTGAAAGGGCATTCGATACACGTCACTGTGAGAAGTAGGATGAAGTCACCTTCGCCACCAACTAGTTAAAAGAACGAGCTGGCGATTGGTGGGGTGTAGTACAAAGAGAGAAAGGTAGAGAGAGAATCAAGGAAATGAAATGGGAAGAATTCAAAGATATCTTTTTGAAACATTATTGCCCCCGAGCGGCAATTGAAAGAATTAATGAGGAGTTTCTTCAACTCCGTCAGACCACAGAGACAGTAGATGAGATCGCGGGGATCTTCTTTGACAAGGCCAAATTCTGTCCGGCTTTGTTAACAACTCCAGAGAAGTGGATGACGAGATATTATCTCGTTCTTAAAACATAGATCATAGAATTTATCCATCTATCCAAGTGTGCAAACTTGGAGGAAATGATTGATTGGGCTCAAGAACGAGAAACTGAGCTCAAGAGACAGACAGAGAGAGACGGGAAGAGGAAAAGGAGAAAGTTATCCTTCTCATATGCCTCTTAAGAGGTTTAAGTTCAACAAACCGGGAGGCAGTTCCTCCCCAAGAAAGGGTATTCAAAATTGTAGGATTTGTGGTAAGAGGCACCCGGGAGAGTGCCGATTCAAAGTGACGAGTTGTCACAAGTGTGGGAGGTCAGGACACACTGCATTACAATGTATGAGTGGCACCCGATTGTGCTACAACTGTTACAAGCCAGGACACTTTAGTAGGGAATGTACTGAGCTAAAATCTCAGACGGAGAAGGCCGGAGAAGGGTCTAGAGTGGCAGAAAACGAAGTAAAGAGGATCGATGCTCCGAAGCCAAGGGGTAGGGCTTTTCAGATCACCACAGAGGAAGCGAAAGATGTTCCTGATGTTGTATCAGGTACATTCCCCTTGAATTCCCTACCTGCTTGTGTTTTATTCGATACAGGAGCTAGTCGATCATTTATTTCTGTAAAGTATGCGAACTCTAGTGTAGAACCAAAGACTGATTGCTACCAAATTATTCTAAGTACAAATGATGCTGATAGGCTTATCAACAGCATTCATCACATACGGCTGCTAATAGGCTTATCAACAGCATTCATCAAATATGGCTGCTGATAGACTTATCAGCAGCATTCATCAAATATGGCTGCTGATTGGCTTATCAGCAGCATTCAACACAAGTTGCTGCTGATAGGCTTATCAGCAGCATTCAACACTTGTTGTTGCTGATGGGCTTATCAGCAGCATTATTCTCATCTCTGCTGCTGATAGCCTTACTAACTGAAAACCAAACGTTGCAGCTGACTATCCATGTGAAGCGCCTCTGACACCTTTCTGTAAAAGCTACTGCCACACTCCAAGCAGAAGGAACCTCAGTGGTGCAACCAATAAAGGACAAGGACGCGCGTCTCCAAGCATGCAAACAATGATGCCTAAGAAGACGTTTCAATAAAGTTATCTAGATTAGCCTTTGCGTGTAATTTAGATTAATAAACAAGATCAACGGCTTGTGTTAGATCTGATCCTTAGAATCAAGGGTCTGTCTTGATTCTAAGTTACTATAAATACTGTGTAAACACTTCATAGTAAGTGTGTCTTTGAAGTGCTTGCTGTGCTTTCATAGTGCTTCTTGATAGTGTTTTACTTGTAAACTTGTAATCTCAGAAGTTCAATACAACAATGCATTTATCAGTATTCTTGCTGTTTACTTGTTTACTTTGTTGGTTGTTATTGTTTCCGCCAATATCAACTAGAATAGAATCACCTTGTAATCTTACGATCCTACAAGTGGTATCAGAGCTTTGGCTCAAGATTAAACAAACTAACATTTGTTTAATCACTTTCTGATTCTATTCAAAACTCTATTCTTGATCAAGTCACACAAAACAAAAATGGCACAAAGTCACGGATCTGAAGACATCGGCAGCATCAACCGACCACCGAGATTGGTGTCTGGGGAGGACTATGATATGTGGAAGAACCGTATGGAAAGCTTCTTCTGCTACCATGAATACGGAATGTGGAAATCCATAAGGGATGGACCTTATGTTCCCATGGTGGCCTCTACTGACTCCGGAGGACCACTAGTTCCTAAGGAACCCTCCAAGTATTCTGAAGAAGACATCAAGAAAATGGAAGTGGACTTCAAGGCATTAGGAGCCATCCAAATGTGACTTCCAAATGAAGTTTTCACAATTTCAAGGCTCACAAAACTGCAAAGGAATTATGGGGAGCCATGGAAAAGATGTTTGCTGGATCTGAGGAGGTCAAGGAGAACAGACGTGACATTCTCAAGCAACAGTATGAAAACTTCGTCTGGAAAGAAGGTGAGTCACTAACAGTTTTATATAACAGGTACATGTACCTGGTTGGAGAACTGCAGTGCTCCAAGGTAAATCTGGAGAATGAAGACATTCTCAAGAAGTTCATAAGATCTCTTCCCAGTTGTTGGACATTATATACAGTGTCCATCAGAAGAACAGAGAATCTGAAGACTCTTCAGATGACTGAGCTCTTTGGCATGCTCAAAACCTATGAATTAGAAATGATTCAAGCTAAAGAAAGGAGCTCCAGTTATCAATCAGCTACCACTTCCTCCACCACCACCTCAGCGCTTCACTCTGATCATTCTGGTCCTAGTGCAAGCAACTACTATCCTCCCATTGTTACTCATCCTCAAACACCAACTGCTTCACAATCCAACCCATCACCATTTCTTCTTGAGGCACCTCCTCAACATCCAACCTCTACTGCTTTTGTCTCTGACAACTCAAGCAGCATGTACTTCATAAAGGAGGATCTGGAATGCTTTCATCCAGATGATCTTGAAGAAATGGATATTCAGCACTCATATGCCATGCTCTCCCTCAGAGCAAAAAGGTTTTATTCTAGAACCGGGAGGTCAGTTCCAAGCAACAACTCAAACACCAGAGTTGGGCTTGATAAAAGCAAGATCCGATGTTACAACTATAACCAAATGGGTCACTTTGCTAGGGAGTGCAAGGCACCTAAAGCCAATCAGGGTGCCCGCCATCAAAGACAAGCTTACCAAGGTCAGCCCAGGCAGCAGCAGCAGCAGCAAGGAACTCCTCCAGCACAAATTGCAGCCTGTGCAAATGTTGGAACTTCAGACTTTGACTGGAGTTTTCAATATGAAGACGTTCCTGCCTCCAACCAAGCATTTATGGCAGACAATGCAGAGATACCACCTCAGGTATTTGAACATCTTTGCTCTCAAGCTTGCATTGACAAAGTTTTAGGTTATAGAAAGCATGACCAAAATCTAATAGATCAAAATGAAGAGTTTCATCAAATGAAGTCTGAATTCAAAAAGGTCGAAGATACTTACAAAGAAAAAATTAACTGCCTTAAGAAAGAGATTTCTTCATTAAAACATGAACAAACCAATCTAGAAACTTAGATTGATGATCTATTAGTAAAACTTAAAGCTACCAGAGCTGAACTGGCTGAACAGAAAGTACATGTTGAAAAATATGAATTTTCATCTAAAAAGTTACAAAGATTGTTAGATATTCAAGTCCATGAAAGGGTAAAAACTGGACTTGGATATCATAGTGACGAGTACCAGACAGTTCCTCCTCCTACTGATTATGTTGCCATTCACCAACCAAGCTTTAACACTGCAAACCTTGACATAGCAAACCGAAACATTGATCCTTCAATGGATGCATGTTTCGTGGAAGACTGCTCCACCTCTTCAGAATCTGAGTCAACCAGCTCAGACCACTGTGAAACTAGTACAGTCCCATCTGCTCCTCTCTCTGGAGCCGGTTGTCCTGTTGTTACCTCAACCATTCCAGCTCCCATTCCATTCAAACAAATCAAGATTAGCTATCCTCCAGGTGGAAGAAAGCTAATCATTGAAAAGGGAGAGACATCAGGTTTCACCAACCCCAAATCTCAGTCAAAGTCAAAGGCGTTTGATGTTTCTCATACTCCTGGAGAAAAAGGTCCATATGTTCAAAGGACACTAGAAGAAGCCACCTTTGAACATAACAAAGCTCATCCCTAGAACTTCAAAGATTTGTTTCAAAATAAGAACTATGTAGACTCTCACAGGGACAAGATAGCAGTATCATGCTTTGTGTGTGGCAAATACAATCACACTGCCAGCACCTGCTTTCACTACCGTGAACACCAAAGAAACAAACAGGTGAGAAGCTATAATGCAAAGGCAACAAAGTTCAGAGAATCTCTATCCCCTCAAAGAGTGAAGATGCAGAAACCTCAACAAACTTGCATCCTATGTGGGGAATCAAACCACTTTGCTGCAACATGCAAGTTCAACCCTTTTAACCAAGATGCAAATCATTCATCTGTGTTCAACCCATCAGCAGCAAACAAAATCGCTGCTGATAGAGTAAAGTCCAGGAAACAAAAAGCAAAGCCTCCAGCAGTAAAAGTCTCCGCTGCTGACAAAGCAAAATCAAAAACAACGGCATCAGCAGCAAAAGTATCTGCTGCTGACAAAGCAAAAACTGCTACTGCTCCAGCAAAGCCCTCAGCAGCAAAATCAGCTGCTGATAAGCCAAAATTGTCAGCAACAACATGTCCTGCTGCAAAGAAAGCAAGAAAACCACCAACACAACAATGGAAGGCCAAACAATCTCCAAGCATAACTATTGGTTCTATTGACTGCAAGCATGCTGACAATGGCAAATTAGAAACGATCTTCTACAATGCTGAATGCTACAATGATCCTCCCACTAATTAGATATCTTCCATGTGCAGGGACAGCCAGGCAACAAACACAATACTTGGGTGGTAGATAGCGGCTGTTCCAGGCACATGACAGGCAACAGGTCCATCCTCTCTAACTTCAGACATTTCAATGGAGGATATGTTGCCTTTGGGAGTAACTCAAAGGGTGGATCTATCACTGGACAAGGAACTGTGTCTAATGAAAGGATGAGTATTGAAAGAGTCAACTATGTTAAAGAACTTGACTTCAATCTCATGAGTGTTTCCCAAGTATGTGATCAAAAGCATTGGATGCTCTTCACTGACAAAGAATGTTTTGTGTTAGCTCCTGGTCTATCTAAACCCCCTCCAAAGAAGATTCTCCTAACTGCTCGTAGAAAGGACAACTTATATGTGCTTGACATGAATGAAGCCACTCCATCCGGTAGTGTTTCATATTTTCTGTCAAAGGCATCAGTTGATGAATCCGCTCTTTGGCACAGGAGGTTAAGCCATATTAACATCGAAACAATCAATAAATTAGTGAAGGACAATCTTGTCAGAGGGCTTCCTGACAAAGAATTCCAGCTAGACGATCACTGCATTGCCTGCTTGAAGGGAAAACAACACAAAAGTTCCCACAAATCCAAGACATTGAACACAAATGACACCCCTCTCCAGCTACTGCATATGGATCTCTTTGGTCCTACGAATGTCATGTCAATGGGCAAAAAGTCCTACTGTCTGGTGATAACTGATGACTTCTCCAGATTCTCATGGGTATTCTTCCAAAGAACAAAAGATGAAACTGCTGAGATTCTCAAATCCTATATTCTTAAGGTAGAAAATCAAAGCAATCTGAAGGTAAAGATCATAAGGTGTGATCAGGGAACAGAGTTCAAAAATCACACCTTGAACAGTTTCTGTGAGAGCAAGGGCATTGAAAGGCAATACAGTGCTCCAAGAACCCCTCCGCAAAATGGGGTTGCTGAAAGAAGAAATAGGACTCTGATTGAATCAGCAAGATCTATGCTGGCTGACTCAAAGCTGCCCCTTACTTTCTGGGCAGAAGCAGTAAGCACAGCCTGTTATGTGCAGAATAGAGTCCTTATTGTTAAGCCTCTCCGGAAAACACCCTATGAATTATGGCTCAAAAGAGTTCCCTACATTGGCTTCCTGAAGCCCTTTGGATGTCAATGTACCATCCTCATCACACATGGAGTTCTTCCTAAATTTGGTGCAAAGTCTGATGACGGTTACTTTGTGGGCTACTCCTCTCAATCAAAGGCCTACCGAGTGTTCAATTCTAGGACTCGGATTGTGGAAGAATCTGCTAATGTGGAATGCAGGGAACATGTTGTATGTGAACAAGGCAAAGGTCCTAACTGGCACTTTGATATAGACTCCTTCACCCAGATATTTGAGCCTCTCATTTTCTCAAATATGGAGTGTTCTTCTTCAAAATAAACATCTTCTGTCTCAACCTCTTCTACTAACTACAGACTGGATTTTCCCAGTCCCTACATCAGGATGAAAAGGCCATCCATTGATCCTCCATCAGTGGCAGAAGCTATTGAAGCCGGTACAGGTGAAGCCAGTACTTCCAACACCACAAGCAGCAATCTCTCTGACCAAGAAATCTTTAATGAAGCCTCCTCAATCCATGCTGAAGAGGCCTCCGATGCTAATGCTGCTGACAATATGGAACACAATGATCAGAACCTCTAAGCTCCTCTCGTCACAACTGAAGACAATCCTGATCTAAACCAAAGTAATCTTGAAGAGGGAATACGGCTGGATGTGATACCAGCACAGAGAATAAACAAAGAGCATCCTCTGGAAAACATCATTGGCCAAGTCCACACAGGTATCCAGACAAGAAGTAAGTCTCATGAAGCCAACATTTGTTTATTCTCTTGTTTTCTATCTCAGGTGGAACCCAAGAAGATTGATGAAGCTCTCAAGCACAACAGCTGGATTGAAGCAATGCAGGAAGAGTTGGTGCAATTCAAAAGACAAGATGTTGATCTTCCACCTGGTCAAACAGCCATTGGAACAAGAAGGGTCTTCAGAAACAAGCAAGATGAAAGGGGCATCGTGGTCAAGAACAAAGCCAGACTGGTAGCTCAAGGCTACACTCAAGAAGAAGGCATTGACTATGATGAAGTCTTTGCTCCTGTGGCCCGTCTGGAAGCCATCAGAATCTTTTTGGCATATGCTGCATCCAAAAACTTTATAATCTATCAAATGGATGTGAAGAGTGCCTTCTTGTATGGAAAAATTGGTGAAGAGGTCTATGTCAAACAGCCTCCAGGCTTTGTGGATCCTGCACATCCAAATAAGGTCTTAAAACTGGACAAAGCTCTCTATGGCTTACACCAAGCCCCAAGAGCCTGGTATGAAACTTTATCTGGATATCTACTTAGCACCAACTTCAGAAGGGGGGCCATTGATCAGACACTCTTCATCAAAGATGAAGGGGGAGAAATTTTGTTGGTCGAGATTTATGTTGATGACATTATCTTTGGATCTACAAGAAAGAAGCTCTGCAAAGACTTTGAAGTTCTGATGCATTCCAAATTCGTAATGAGTTCAATGGGTGAGCTAAATTTCTTTTTAGGACTTCAAGTCAAACAGGTACCAAATGGAATCTTCATAAGCCAATCCAAGTATGTCAAAAGCATCTTGGAGAGGTTCAAAATGGCTGACTGCTCTGCTGCAAGAACTCCTATGCAAGTGCACCATCAATTATCTCTGGATAAAGAAGGACAAGACACTGATCAACATCAGTACAGAGCAATGATAGGTTCTCTCATGTATCTCACTGCCTCAAGACCAGATATCATGTTTGCAGTTTGCCTCTGCGCAAGATTTCAAGCAGCTCCAAAAGTGTCTCATCTTCAAGCTGTCAAATGGATCCTTAGATACCTAAAGGGAGCTCCAAAACTTGGGCTATGGTATCCAAAGAATGAAAATGTCAATCTCTATGCCTACACTGATAGTGACTATGGGGGTTGTAACTTGGACAAAAAGTCCACATCTGGGGGATGTCAATTTCTTGGAGGAAGGCTCATCTCATGGCAATGCAAAAAGCAAACATGTGTCTCCACTTCAACAGCTGAAGCAGAATACATTGCAGCTTCAAGCTGCTGTGCACAGGTCATCTGGATCCAAAATCAAATGCTTGACTATGGAATGACCTTCATGCAGACTCCAATTCACATTGACAACATGAGTGCAATCTCTATCACGAATAATCCAGTGCAGCATTCCAAGACTAAGCACATCGACATCAGGTATCACTTTATCAGGGATCAAGCTGAGAAAAGGAGAATTGTCCTATCCAAGATTCACACAAATGAGCAATATGCTGATTTGTTCACTAAACCTTTTGATGAAGCAAGATTTTGATATCTAGTTGAATCAATTGGCATGATGAACTTTGAATAAGACATATCTCAATTTTTATCCTTCCTTGTAAATATGTCTATGTTTTTGTTCTTAATAAAAGGTTATAGTCAGCATCACTTTTTCACTACTGACAGATTTACTCTTAAGCAGCAAAGCCTTTGCCACTGATCGCTTTAAGTTATCAGCAGGAACAAGTTTCCTGCGGATAGCTTTAAGGCGGTCAGCAGCAACCTTTTTGCTACGGAAAGAATACAACAGTCAGCAGCTACCAAATCTGCTGCTGAAAGACTACACTATCCGCAGCAACCAAGTTTGCAGCGGATAGCACACCATCAGCAGCAACCAAGTTTGCTGCTGATGGGTAAAACAAGTCTACATTAACTTTTAACTGTGGTAAAAACTACTCTCAGTCTTTACCATGACTGCTCGAGTGCTTTACAGCTGTAACAATGAAAAGTGAAACAGGTTGTACTGTACAAGTAAGGTTGCTTTTTCTTCGTCTGCCGTTATATCACAATTTCAAACGTTCCCACAACCTCTTCATATTCAATTTCAAACCCTAAGCCCATCACTTTCTCTCCCATCCCCACAGCATTCAAAGCCCTCCATAATTAATCCCTCCATTCAAACACCCTTCTCTCTTCCCTCCAAATCCATTATAATGGCAGGTGCAGACATAAACAACCCCAACGACAAGTTTTTCCCATATCACAACCTCACGGCATGCCTAATAAAGGGCAAGAAATCTAAAGGTTTCAACGATATGATCGACTTCCTTTGTCGGTCCAAAATCCTCCATCCCCTAACAGTCAACCCAACCATCTACACTTCCCACATGGAAGATTTTTGGACCTCAGCGGTGTATTCTACTGAACAGGGCACTCCCCAAATCAAAGGAACAGTAGACGGCAAAGAGATAATCATCACTGAAGCAAAGCTCCGCCAACACCTCAAGCTTCAAGATGAAGGGGACGCCTCCTTTTACCCAAGAGACGTATACATGAGGACCTTTGTATCCATAGGGTACACTGGGAATCAAACAGAGTATACGATAGAGAAGGCACTCATGGGTCCCAAATGGAAGTATCTCTGCCACACTCTTCTCCAATGCATATCCCAGAAGAGGAGTGGCTGGAACCAACTCAGCTCCGGACTTGCGTCGGCAATTCACGGTATGATAACTGGGGAGGGTTTCAATTTTTCTCACCTCATTCTTGAAGGTTTGAGATACAACCTTAAAGAAGGGGTGAAATCACAGTTCTTCATGTACCCAAGATTCTTGCAGGAAGTGTTCAACATTGAGCACCAAGATCTTTCAAAAACTGCAAGAATCTACTCAATTTTGGGACATAAGAACAATATTTTTCAAAGCATGAGAACAGTTTCATCAAAGTTCTCAGGGGCCGATGTTCCATTGTTGTCTACAATGTTGAACACGCAAAGCGCCCAGGGTGACAGTTCAGCAAACCCAGCTGATACTAATCCCACACCCTCCACCTCACAAACTCAACCTACTACTTCCTTTGATCGAACCCCTGTGCATTCTACTGAGGATGTACAGGCACATAATCTACTCACCCCCAGTTTGATTGCTCAACCGGAACATAGGGCCCCGGTTGCAGCCAAATATACAAGGAAGAGGGGCAAGATAACTCCTTCTTCTCTTGCCTCCAAGGCCCAAACCCAAGCCAACATCCCTCACTCAGAATCATAACATTCTAGTGAGAATATCATAAGGGAAAGCCACATTGTTAGGGAGACTCCTTCGGAAGTCTCTCTATTAGGATTAGGATCACTTCCCAGATCCATAGAACAGCCCTTCGAGCCATTCCTCTCTTCTTTGAACTTAAGTGTGGAGGAACCTGACCAAAGTGATGTACCTTCTCCCACTACCACCATCAAGGAGGTACTGATTGGTCTTGCTTCCGAAACACCCAACCCAAGTTCTTCACCCTTGAAGGTCCACTCTGGGAGTATTGAAAGAGTGGATGTGGACGAGGCTGTCACTACTGACCAGGAGGACAGTGACAACATCTTTAAGACCTCAATCACGGCAACTCATGGTGAGGGTGTTTCCTTGGAAACTCCCTTCACTGAGAGGAATCCCAGGCGCCAAGAAACCACGGGTGATGGGGATGCTGAGGCTCGGCCTACGGCCCCATCTGGGTCCAAGGATTCCACAACTGTGGATGAGGACAGACTGAAACTTCATAACATGGAATTGACGGCCAGGGTGGCTATGCTAGAGGCTGAAATATCCAAACTAAGACACCAAGTCGCTATGCATGAAGCCCATAAATGCCCAACTTTAGCCACTTCCTCTCTTGTATCAGTAGGCACCCAAACTGATGCCCACCTGTCTACTGATGCAACAAAAAAGGGGGAGATGGCCTCAATGGAAGAAGATAAAGACAATCTTGATGACTGGATTCAAGAGCAGGTTGTACTTCAAAGCTTACTATTCAAGCCAGCCTTTGTCCAAATTCATGACTTGCCAGTCCCAGATAACGAAGACGAAGAGAAATCTGAAGACTGGAAGTTGGTCGTCAGGGCTATCGATGAAATGCTGAATGGTACTGAAGACACAGAACAACCAAATACACCATTCAGCATCATCCCTGAAGCAGCAGCCATCATTGGTCAACCTCAACCCCCCAACTATTCAGATCATCAAGAAAGCTAGAATTTGACTCCATCCTAGCTTGGGGGTATGATGGATCAGCTGAGAGGTTTTGGATTGGATGGGAATTCAGCGGAGTAGAAGAGCTGAACTGGAATTCTCTCAATGCCCTCCAAGTCCTAGAGCTATACGTATCAAACTGCATCAACAACTCAGCAGATCTCTCAGCAGAACTTGCCATTGGCAGGTTCTATGACCTGATGGAGGATAATCTATCCAGGTTCCAAAGATTCCTAAAAGCAGCACATCGGGTAGCTTATCCTGAATCCTCGGCGGCCACAGAAAGGAGACTGACTCCTAGCAATCTTGAAATAACAAGGAGCAGTCTTCTCACTGAAGAAGAAGTTTTGGGCCTTCAAAGATTCCTGTATGCCTCCCTGGTCAAGGACTTGGACGTGCTAGGTTGGGTGAGCACTAAGTCTCTTGACCACACTCTTCTGCTCAACAATGGCTCCTCTCTCATCATCAACACTAGGAACATCCTTCATCTGCCCTCAGACTTCCTATTCAAGATCTTTCAGCTCCGAGCCAACATCTGCAACATTAACTCACTAGAGAGCCAGGCAATGATGGTCATCATCAAATCCCATATTGAAAAGGAAGGACTGATTCCTCCGAAAGAGACAGTGTCAACTTCTGATACTGACTCCAGCTCAGATACTCCACATGTTGATATCACATCTGCAGCTTATGGCGTAAGATCTTCAATTAGGGATCAACTGAGGGAAATAGAAGGTCCTAATTATCAACTTGATGAAGACAGTGACCGTCCCTTGTCAATTTCTCAAATTGCCAATGAAGCTGAGGCAGAGATCCCAATAGCTGCATCATCATCTGCTGTTGTGATCAGTGAAGCTGAAGTAGAGGCATCCAATATAAACAAAGGAAAGGGAATCATGACTGATGAAGATGAAGAGAGGTTGCTAAAAGAAAAAAGGGATAGGGAAGAGAAAAGAAGAAGAAGAGAAGAAGAGGAGATGGCTGACCTGAAAAAGGTTCAAGAAAGAAAAACAGCCATTCTTCTAAGAGAACAAACCATCCAGTTGTATGCTAAACAGCTGGGTGAACTAAAAAGGAAGATTCCTGCAGTTGACCGGATTGAAGAAGATGCAGCTCTTGCTCTTCAACTGCAGGAACAATTCAATAGAGAAGAGGAAGAATTGGAGAAGAAGAAGAAAGAAGAAGCTAAGTTCAGAATAACCGATTCTGAACTAGCTAAAGAAATGAGGGAGGAGTGGATAAAGACTCTAGTCTCTCAAGGTGAGGATGCAGACTACCTTGAGAAACTATCAACTAAAGAAGTCTACAGAGCCTTCATGGGTCAGCAGGGTCAATTGGCTAAAAAGAAAAAGGCTGAAGAAGAAGAAAAAGCCAAGCTACAGTCCAAGAAGACCATTGCCTTCAATAAACGGACCCATGAAGAGAGGAAGGTCATGATTGACTTCCTTAAGGCTAGAGGAGATAGTGGAAAGAGGCTAGGTCCTATGAATTTCATGAACCTGCAAGCCCTCTACTTCAAAGTTAAAAAGGATGAGGAAGAAAGACTAGGGAAGAAGGGATCCAAGAAAAGGGTACCTATCAAAGAAGAAGAAAAACCAAAGACAAAGAAACCCAAGCCTTCTCCCTCACCTACCTCTTCCTCAGTCCATCATCCTTCCACTCTCCTCCCCAAACCTTCCACTCCTCCACCCAACAAGTCCAAATCATCCCACCCAGCTCCCTCTCATCAACAGCCTCCCTTGAAGAAATCCAAACCCTCATCTGAACCTGAAGACTCAAGAGACATAGTTGAATGGGTCTACAATCTACAGGGTCAAAGGTTTGAGATCTTCAGGGGGAGAACTGAAAGAAGAAGATCAACATACAGGTCTGTTGATGAGGTTCTGCAATTACCAGATTCAGACCTACGAAGAATTTTGGAGCTGGGTGAAGCTCATGAGCCTGCAAATGAGAGTGGGAAACGTCTTGTGCTAACAATCAAACACTACTTCAACCCTAGCAAAGATGTAATCATTAACATCAAGCCACTCAAGTCCCACTCTCCATTTGTATCTTGGTCCTACAATGCTGATCTGGATGAGTTCACTCTGATTGATGTAAAGAAGCAGCAGATGAGATGTTCAAGCAAAGCAATCTACAAAATGCCACACAAAGACATCAAGACTCTGTCTGAAATTCCACTGAACAATCCCAGCAAGGATCCAAGAGGCTATGAGGTCGAAAGGATAGTCAGCCACATGCAAAAGCTTCAGCATCAAAGTGATTAGAAGAATTTTGGTTGCATCAGTCTAGGGGGAGTTTGTAGAACCAAAGACTGATTGCTACCAAATTATTCTAAGTACAAATGTTGCTGATAGGCTTATTAGCAGCATTCATCACATACGGCTGCTGATAGGCTTATCAGCAGCATTCATCAAATATGGCTGCTGATAGGCTTATCAGCAGCATTCAACACAAGTTACTGCTGATAGGCTTATCAGCAGCATTCAACACTTGTTGCTGCTGATGGGCTTATCAGCAGCATTATTCTCATCTCTGCTGCTGATAGCCTTACTAACTGAAGACCAAACGTTGCAGCTGACTATCCATGTGAAGCGCCTCTGACACCTTTCTGTAAAAGCTACTGCCACACTCCAAGCAGAAGGAACCTCAGTGGTGCAACCAATAAAGGACAAGGACGCGCGTCTCCAAGCATGCAAACAATGATGCCTAAGAAGACATTTCAATAAAGTTATCTAGATTAGCCTTTGCGTGTAATTTAGATTAATAAACAAGATCAACGGCTTGTGTTAGATCTGATCCTTAGAATCAAGGGTCTGTCTTGATTCTAAGTTACTATAAATACTGTGTAAACACTTCATAGTAAGTGTGTCTTTGAAGTGCTTGCTGTGCTTTCATAGTGCTTCTTGATAGTGTTTTACTTGTAAACTTGTAATCTCAGAAGTTCAATACAACAGTGCATTTATCAGTATTCTTGCTGTTTACTTGTTTACTTTGTTGGTTGTTATTGTTTCCGCCAATATCAACTAGAATAGAATCACCTTGTAATCTTACGATCCTACATCTAGAAACTTTACTAGAAGTAAGTTGGCAAAGGCATTAGAAATTGAAATCATGAGTGATAGAACCTGCGTAGTAACTGAAATATGCTGAGATTGCCGACTACTAATAGAGGAAGAAGAATATCTTGTCAACCTAATTCCAATGCCGATGTAAGAATTCAACATAATCATTGGAATGGATTGGTTATCTTCACATGCCGCAACGATTATATGCAATCAGAAGATTGTACGATTCATGAAGCCGACAGGAAAGGAAGTTAGCGTCATTGGTGAACGACGGAACCAGATCACGCTATGTACGATGGCTAAGATAAGTTGCTATATGAGACAAGGTCACCAAGCCTTCTTAGCCTACATAGCTGATATGAAAATGAATGGGAAAGAACTGGATCAAGTTCCAGTAGAGAAAGAATTTCCAGAAGTATTCCCATACGATCTTCCAGATGCTCCACCTGAGGGAGAGATATAATTCAAGATTGATTTAATCCCTGAAGCTAAGCCGGTAGCTAAGGCTCCGTATCGGTTAGTACCAACAGAAATGAAAGAGTTGATGTCATAAATGCAACAGTTGTTGGATAAAGGATTTATACGTCTAAGTGTATCCCCTTGGGGTGCACCAATTATGTTTGTGAAGAAGAAAGATGGTAGTCTGAGGATGTGTATAGACTACCGCGAATTGAATAAGTTGACTATCAAGAATAGGTATCCTTTACCTAGAATTGATCATCTGTTTGATCAATTGCAAGGATCAAGTTGGTTTTCCAAGACTGACTTAAGATACGGTTATCATCAAGTCAACGTACGAGAAGAAGATGTACCTAAGACGGCTTTTAAAACTCGTTATGGACACTATGAATTTGTAGTGATGCCATTTGGAGTAACGAATGCTCCAGCAGTCTTTATGGATCTCATGAATAGAGTATGCCGGCCAATGTTAGACAATTTTTTTATTATCTTCATTGATGACATCCTGATTTATTCAAAGAACGTAGAAGAACATGCACAACATCTTCGTGAAGTACTTAGTACTTTACGGAAGGAGAAACTGTAAGCTAAATTCTCAAAATGTGCATTCTGGTTAAAGGAAGTTCAATTTCCGGGTCATGTTATAAACGCAGAAGGTATCTCAGTAGACCCAGCAAAGGTAGAGGCTGTGATGAAATAGTCTCCACCTAAGAATCCATCGAAAGTTAGAAATTTTTTGGGATTAGCTGGCTATTATAGAAGGTTCATCCAGGAATTCTCTAAGATAGCCACCCCATTAACTAAGTTTACGCGAAAGAATTTGAAATACGAATGGAATGCGGCACAAGAGAAGGCATTCCAGATATTGAAAGAAAAATTTACACAAGCTCCAGTTCTGGCATTACAAGAAGGAGTAGAAGACTTTGTGATATACTTCGATGCCTCAAAACGTGGGTTAGGATGTGTTCTAATGTAAAGAGGAAAGGTGATAGCCTACGCCTCTCGACAACTAAATAATTTCATGGGTTGGATGTTTATAACCTTCTAAAATAGGTATCCACATGTTTGAATCTGTGTATGAAACATATTCCTCAAATCTAGCTTTCCAGTTGGAATAGTCATTCGCATTTAGTAACTTTGGGGGTTTATGTGGAGTGTCTATTTCATTATCATAATTCAACATACTACTGATATTTTGAAGATTAGCCATTTGGGTAAGTTTAATATGACACTTGGTACTTCAGACAATCAAGGTATAACTACAAACATGGTTTTGCAAGGTGACAAGTGCACAAGATTACAAACAAGCATGTAGGATGATAAGTACACAAGTACGCAGGATGACAAGTACGCAAGATGACATGTACGCAAGGTGACAAGTAAGCAGGAGTCAGAAAGTTGGTTTTACAAGTGTATCCACTTGTCTGATCAAAAGGTCATCTGAACAAGTTAATAGCAATGAATAATGAGGTTTGGAAAAGAAAACAGGTTTGTGACTCTGAAAAAATGTTGATGAATAGATTACCTAAACAACTACAACACAAGAAAGGAAGTGGGATTCTTTCAAAATGAATAAGTGTATGAAACAAGACTCAAGAATCACCAATGTAGATGTAAACGAAAAGAAATATGGATGAAAAGTGTTCCTAACATACTCACAACACTCAAAAACAAGAGCATATGCTCTGATACTTCTTGTAGGTCCCTTCAGGTGGGTGTGTCGGATCGATATCGTGTGAGAATGTAGCCTAGTAATCAGGTGCGGAATGCTTGTTACTAAGTGGAACAACTTGCAAATGAAAGAATGACAAACAACACAAGGAAATACTTATAAATACATGGTCTATTGATAACATGTATTTTCATACAAGTACAGACACAAATTGCAAGACTTCTTGACTAAAATAACAATAACTTGTGCGTACTTATGAGTGTAGTTACATCTGTTTTGAAATGAAGCAAAAACCAGCTATTTATAGACTTGCTCCATGCGTACGTAGCAAGTATGCATGACCAACCTTCATGCGTACTTGTCTAAGTACGCATGACCATTGTACTTGGCAAATACGCAGGAACACTATCCATGCGTATTTGCTTAGTACAATGCAAAATCATACAAGTTCAAATATAAACATGACAAATTACAACTCGATAAAAAAAATATAACAAGTACTAAATACATGCAAGACTGAAATATATAACAAACAAAAGCTTTAGGCCGATCCAGAGTGCCTGTCAAAAAACGTGCATCAATACGAGGCTCTAGCGGTGACTCACAAGTTTGTTTTTCTCATATTTACTATTCTGCTAGTTACATTATCACGTACCAAGATGATTTGAAGCCCGAAGCAATACTATCTATGACCTGATCATTTCCGACATATTTACTTTTCTCCTATTTACTATTTTGCTAGTTACATTTCTGTTACACACATCACGCACATTTTTACTTTTATGCTATTTACTTTACCGTCATTTACTTTTCTGTCATTTACTATTCTGTTTCACAAGCACACAAAACCCACTCACTAATTAATGCGGCTAAACGATAACAATAGTTGAGTATTCGAACTCGACTGTGTCCATTGGTTCGATACTTGGTTCTTACCTAAACTATATTACGCTGTAATAGGTACACTTGCCTATTATGTGTGTTTTAAGTTAAATTAATTATCATTTTATAAATTTAAAAATTGATCTTATGAAAACACTTTCTCTAAATATTATTATATAATATTTAATTATATCAATTTCACACATCCTTTGCGCCGTTGCCGAGGACACAGTGATTTCAAGAAAAATTCGAGTTAACGAATTAGCCTTTCGTTTTCCATTTGTTTTTCTTTTGCACTTTGTTGTAGGTAGTGTATGATCCATAGTTCCACTTCTAGTTTATATCAACATTTAGCAGAACCCGAAAGATTCATCCACCGTCGATTACGAGAAAACCGTGCTAGAAAAATGGCCGTTGAAAACCGCCCTATCGTCGAATTTGAAAGACTGTCACTTCACGCTTTGCGGTCTAGTATCGCAAGACCAACTGTTGTCGCTAACAACTTTGAGATCAAATCTCATGTTATCCACATTGTCCAGTCATCATGCACTTTCAATGGATTACCCGATGAGGGCCCACATTGCAAATTTCCTCAAAATTTGTGACACCTTCAAACTGAACGGAGTTTCGAATGACGCAATTCGTCTCCGAATGTTTCTCTTTTCCTTAAGGGAATGAGATAAGGCATGGCTAAATTCTCTTCCTACCGGGTCAATCACTACTTGCAATGATCTTGCTCAAAGTTTCATGTCAAAGTACTTCACGCCAGCCAAAACTACAAAGTTAAGAAATGATATCACAACTTTCACTCAGGATGATGATGAATCACTATATGAAGCATGGGAATGATTTAAGGATATGTTGAGAAAATTTCTTCATCATGGGTTAGAGGTTTGGCTACAAGTATGATCATTCTACAATGGGTTGCACAATCAAGCTCGTCAGACGCTCGACGCTACTACAGGTGGTATCTTTGGAAACAAGAGGCCACAAGAAGCTTACAAACTAATTGAGGAAATAGCTATGAATAGCTATCAATGGTACAACCCAAGGAACAGCAGGGGAATGAGGTAACGAGTTCACTCCGTTAATGCTATCACATCACTGTCTGCTCAAGTAGATGCCCTTACTACACGACTAAACCAAATTAGCAAGGGCCAGGCAACATCGGAGACAATTGAATAAATAAAAAGTATCACCACCGATGCCGAGCAGGTTGACTTCAACGGAACAAATTGCCCACAAAACAACCCCTGTAATAACACTTATAATCGAGGATGGAGAAATCATCTAAACTTCAGCTGGAAGAATAACAACAACCAAGGACAGTCTGGCTTCGGATAGCATAAACAGTTTCAGCAAAGGCAAGCTCAAACTTACAACCTCGTCAACAATTTCAAAGAACAAACAAGCTAAGTAAAGGGTTAAGCATGGATGACGCGGTTACTAAGTTGATCTCTACAACTGAAAGTCAAGCTCTCCTAGCAGATTCTCGTCACAAGCAATATAAGGAAAGCTTTAGTCTATATGAATTTGAGTTTAAGACAAAGAAAGCAACCCTTCAATCCATTGAGACACAATTAGGACAAATTGCAAAAAAAATTTTCCGAAAGTCAACCAGGATGTCTCCCAAGTAACACTTAAACCAATCCAAAAGCAAATGCCAGTGCTATTACTCTAAGGAATAGCAAAGTTTACTCATAACCCCCAAGGAGAGAGATATTCATCGGGGTACCACTTCATCTACAACCCGCGAGTTCAACCACTCAAAGACCACAACCGAATGTGATTGCATCTCCCACGATGGACCTTCCCCCGAAAATTTCAACAAAAAGAATGTTCCAGTCTCACATATCATATCCAGGAAGGCTAGTAAAAACAAAAAATTGACGAACAATATGAGAAATTCATAGAGCTTTTAAGCCAAATCCACATCAACATTCCTTTCTTGGATATTATACAACAAATGCCAAAGTATGGACGTTTCCTAAAGGATTTCCTTACAAACAAGAGAAACACGGAAGAAGTGGTAAAGAGGACAAATCATTGTTCGCTCTTATTAAAAGAAGTCTCCCAAAGAAACTTTCAGATCTCGAAAAGTTCTCCCTACCATGTTCTATCTGGCCGTTACCAATCACTTTCGCACTCGATAATCTAGGAGCAAGCGTGAATGTAATGCCCTCTACCATGTTTCAAAGACTCAACATTGGAAAACCACGACCGGTTAATTTAACCATCGAACTCGCTGATGGATCAATTAAATCGCCTATAGGAATCACTGAGAAATTATTGGTAAAAGTTGGCAAGTGTGTCTTCCCTGCCGACTTCATGGTTTTAGAAATGGGACCCGACTATTCCGTACCATTGATCTTGGGTCATCCATTTTTAGCCATTGTGAGAGCCGACTAAAAGTTGGCAAATTTATGGACTCCAATCTAGACTATCAACTTTAGAAAGCAAGGGAATTTAGCAAAGGGAAAGCACCATATCTCAACAAAAGGAAAGACCAGACCTTGACAAAGCAAAGACACCAGATCTTAACAGAGCAAAAACACCAAACCTTAAGACACTAGACCTTACCAAGGACCTTGACAAAACTAATTGGATTGATGAGTATTTTGATAAGCTACCAAAGTTGAACGACTTGAATGAAGGAATAGGAGACATGGGGGAGGTTATTTGCCCTCATTTGAAGAAATATTGAGGCAACACGTATGGGTCGGGTTAAAGACCCTTAAATAAACGTGGCACTTTTGGGAGGCAACCCGATGATCATAAATAAATTGAGAAGTTGATGCATATGGCAGAAAGCATGGACCTCAGGTTTGGCTTTTCCAAATTTAAGTTTCTAATTATTTCAGCCCCCAGGTATGCCTTCTTTATACTAGCACCTTAGTAGCTTAACAACAATTTCAAGGAACAAACAAGCTAGGTAAGGGGTTAAGCATGGATGACGCGGTTACTAAGTTGATCTCTACAACTGAAAGTCAAGCTCTCCTAGCAGATTCTCGTCACAAGCAATATAAGGAAAGGTTTAGTCTATATGAAGTTAGGTTTAAGACAAAGAAAGCAACCCTTCAATCCATTGAGACACAATTAGGACAAATTGTAAAAAAAAATTTCTGAAAGTCAACCAGGATGTCTCCCAAGTAACACTTAAACCAATACAAAAGCATATGCCAGTGCTATTACTCTAAGGAATAGCAAAGTTTACTCAGAACCCCCAAGGAGAGAGATATTCACCGGGGTACCACTTCATCTACAACCCGCGAGTTCAACCACACAAAGACCACAACCAAAAGTGATTGCATCTCCCACGATGGACCTTCCCCCAAAAATTTCAACAAAAAGAATGTTCCAATCTCACATATCATATCCAGGAAGGCTAGTAAAAACAAAAAAATTGACGAACAATATGAGAAATTCATAGAGCTTTTAAGCTAAATCCAAATCAACATTCCTTGCTTGGATATTATACAACAAATGCCAAAGTATGGACGTTTCCTAAAGGATTTCCTTACAAATAAGAGAAACACGAAAGAAGTGGTAAAGAGGACAAATCATTGTTCGCTCTTATTAAAAGAAGTCTCCCAAAGAAACTTTCAGATCTTGAAAAGTTCTCCCTACCATGTTCTATCTGGCCGCTACCAATCACTTTCACACTCGCTAATCTAGGAGCAAGCGTGAATGTAATGCCCTCTACCATGTTTCAAAGACTCAACATTGGAAAACCGCGATCGGTTAATGCAACCATCGAACTCGCTGATGGATCAATTAATTCGCCTGTAGGAATCACTGAGAAATTATTGGTAAAAGTTGGCAAGTGAGTCTTCCCTGCCGACTTCATGGTTTTAGAAATGGGACCCGACTATTCCGTACCATTGATCTTGGGTCGTCCATTTTTAGCCATTGTGAGAGATGACTAAAAGTTGGCAAATTTATGGACTCCAATCTGGACTGTCAACTTTAGAAAGCAAGGGAATTTAGCAAAGGGAAAGCACCATATCTCGACAAAGGGAAAGACCAGACCTTGACAAAGCAAAGACACCAGATATTAACAAAGCAAAAACAGCAAACCTTAAGACACTAGACCTTACCAAGTACCTTGACAAAACTAATTGGATCGATGAGTATTTTGATAAGCTACCAAAGTTGAACGACTTGAATGAAGGAATAGGAGACATGGGGGAGGTTATTTGCCCTCATTTGAAGAAATATTGATACAACACGTACGGGTCGGGTTAAAGACCCTTAAATAAACGTGGCACTTCTGGGAGGCAACCCGATGATCATAAATAAATTGAAAAGTTGATGCATATGGAAGAAAGCATGGACCTCAGGTTTGGCTTTTCCAAATATAAGTTTCTAATTACTTCAGCCCCCAGGTATGCCTTCTTGATACTAGCACCTTAGTAGCTTAACTACTACCTTTTATTTTCCTCGTCTACTATTATGTTTTTCCTTCAAGAGCTTAGAGCCGGAAACTATATCAAATTTTCGAGAAATTTGATGAAGTCTTTGAAGCAACATGTTGACAAGCAGCTGATAGGCACAACCTGAAAGCAGGAATAAGTTTTGGCCTTAGGTTATACACCGAATTGACCGGGGGAGTACCTGTTTCTTTTCCCTTAAAACTTCATTCATTTAAATTTCTACATGACATTCCATTACATGCATTTGTACATTGAGAGCAATGCACAGTTTTAAGTGTGGGGTGGGGAATTAGTGATTCAGAACTACTTGTAACCTCAGAGCAGTAAAATTTAACTTGTGATTTTCTACCCATTTGACTAAAACATTACAAAACCTACCTTTTGCAAAAACCAAAAAATTTTCAAAAAATTTAAACCTTAAATCTAAACCTCTTTGAGTTCGCATCTAATTAAATAAAATGAAAACATGTCAAGTGGAAACAAATGGATATTATGCATAACAAATCACTAAACCCTATCCCATCCGTTTTTATGTGAGAATAATCCGAGCCTTTTCACGAGCATTATTATCATTATTTCTGCATGCTCTTTCGATTGGTATATTGAGTGTTTAATCGATCGAATTCTATGCATAATTATAACTTGCATGATTTATACTTATCAAGATGATGAACTAGTGGAAGTATGAAAATGATTGAGGCACCTAGGACTTTATTACTCTCATTATCCATAAAACTCAAAAATCTCAAAAATCCCAAAATTAGTATCTGCCTATATAGCCCTCTGAGTTTTATCCTTTTCTTTTCTACTACATATACTTATCAATCAACCAGCTTTTCGTAAACACCAGTTATTGGCTAACTGTCTTCGAAATGGGAAAATTATCTTATGTCGTCATTTCAAGTTTATTATCATTGAGACAATTTTGGAAAGAATCTATTCTACTCAAAAGAAATGGAATATACAAGAAGGTGGATGTATTAGGAAAATAGTCGAACTATCAACACGGAATTTATGGAAACACTATTTCAAGGAAGTTGAGGAAAAAGAATTATTGAAGAATTTGTCTTGATACAAAAAGAAATGAAAAAAAAAATAATTGAAAAAGAGAAAAGAAAAGAAAGAAAGAAGTGGGTCTTTTACCGGCAGGAGCTTAAAGAACTGGACATGTATTCCTTTTATTTTAATTTGCTTTTTTGCCTTCATTTCGTAAATCCTGAATTACCAACCAAACTCTGAGAGAAGATTTTTCAAGCAACCAGTGATGTAAAAAAATGGTGGCGCAAGCAATAACAATTGCCACCATTCTATTGTCAAAAAGTGTCGCCAAGAGAAGAGCCAAAAGATACGACAAATATAGAAAGTGTGGTAACTGGAGCCATGATGGAAAGTGTAGCATGAATCAAACTTACTCCCAAAGCGAGTATACACACCTGACCGAAGTAGGAGCTATTACGCTACAAGCTGAGAGAACCATATGAAAAGGCAGCAATGTATATTACGCAATAAGGTAAGAGTTAGCATTGATGAGAGATCTTGGTCTTCGCAATCTGACCATAAACGAGCCTTCAGATTAGTTATACCCTCATGATCTGAGTATTGTAGAGGGACCTGCTAGTATTTTCCATTTTAAGCAATGAGGCCGTAACTGTGTGTTTCGCGATACCTGCAGCCCTTCAAACCCTTTCAAATATATAAAAATCCAAAAAGATTTTCATTTTCACCCTTTATTTTTATTTTAGCCACATTACAACCCTTTAAAGTGCTCTTGATTCATGCATACTACTTAGTTAATTTATGGAGACATGATTTGCATACAAGCTTATAACTATTGCATAATTTGATTCGAACTTGAGTGTTCCACTAAACCTATATTATCCATACATATATAACCCTAGAGTTAAGTGAACATTGTGAAGAGTGAAGAGTTTATGCATAATTAAAGTTCTAGTAGGCTTGTGGATTCCATTGTTGATGCACGTTTTGGTGACAGGCACTCTGGGTCAGAATCAAACTTTTGTTATTTATTATTCTGTCATGTATGCATTAGCATTTGTAGTATTTTGCTTACCGAGTTGTAATATGTTAAAGTTGTATTTGAACTTGTATGATTTTTGTTGTACTAAGCAAATACGCATGGATAGTGTTCCTGCGTATTTGCCAAGTACAAGTCGTCATGCGTACTTAGCAAGTAGGCATGAAGGATGGTCATGCGTACTTGCTAAGTGCGCATGGATCAGTTCTATAAATAGCTTGGTTTGTTTCATTTTTCATATCAGATGTAACCACACACACAAGTACGCACAAGTCAGTCGTATACCAGTCTAGAAGTCTTCTATTTGTGTCTGTACTTGTTTGAAACACCATGTTATCAATAGAACATGTATTTATTAGTACATCCTTGTGTTGATTGTAATACTTTCATTCATATTTTGTTCCACCTAGTAACAACCATTCCGCACCTGATTACTAGGCTACATATTAACATGATATCAATCTGACACACCCACCCGGAGGTTGTGAGCATGTTGGGAAGTGGTATTAGAGCACTTGCTCTTGTTTTCCGAGTGTTATGAGCATGTTAAGAACATTTTTCATCAAAATATGGTTAGATTACATCTGCATTGGTGGTTCTTTGAGTCTTGTTTCATACACTTGTTCATCTTGAAAGAATCCCATTTCAATCCTTGTGTTACTGTTGTTTTGATGATCTAGTCACCAACAGCATTATAGAGTGTTACTTGGTTGTCTTTGTATAGTGTTGTGCGCACTTAGTAAGTGCGCGGGATATAGTTCATGCGTACTTAGCAAGTACGCATGCACAAAGGCTGCGTACTTGTTAAGTACGCGGGAGTTAATCCTTACGCACTTGTTAAGTGAGTAGGTAATAGGTCTTAGTATATATAGTTGGTCTTGACAGAAGTTATGTACGCATTCATTCTGTAACCGGTTGTGATTACCAATAGATGAAGTTTTAAGTAATTCACGTTATTGTTGTTGTCGGTTTACTTTGTGTTGCTTGATACTCTAACTAGTCACGGGCATTCCGCACCCTGTTCGACTAGTCACACACTCGCACCTAACGATCCGAGACACCCGGGACCTACAAGTTGTATTAGAGCATTGGTTCTTGATTTCAAGTGTTGTGAATGTGTTAGGAGCATTTTTGACACAATCTACAGCCTTCTACAAACAAAAAGTGACCGATTTTAGGGTATTTTGTTATAAAACAGAGGTAGCTCCAGGAGCGCTGTTTTAGAGGAAAAATTTCTCAAAATTTAACTTTTTTGTTGTTTGTTTGAGTGTTTTGATCACCAATGGTTTGTTAGAAACACGTTTCTAACCTTTTGGCTTGATCAATTTGTTCAAAACTTCAATTTTTTAAGATTTGAGCATTTTCCGACCATCGGAAAAAGTTGGTCGGAAAAAAGTTGGTGGAGCAGGTAGAAAAGTGAGCTACGTACTTGCCTTTTTTTTGGCAAAAAGGGAAGTATGCAAGACCATTCTTGCTGCGTACTTAGTGTTCTTTCTGCGTACTTGTTGTTTACTCCTGCGTACTTGTTAAGTACGCAAGAGCAAATCTTAAGTGCGCAAGACCAATATCTCAAGTGCGCAAGGCCATTTTTAAGTGCGCAAGTTGTGCTGTTTTTCTGATTTCTGTCTAAGTGTTACACCATGGCAAACATTCAGAACTTAAGTAGCCTATTTAACTATGACAACGAGATTGGGACTCCTCAGAAACCACCAAATCTACTAAATGTAAATGATTTTTCAAATTGGAAAGCACGCTTTGAGGAGTACATCTCATATACTGATTCTTCACTATGGATACCTATCCTTGAGGGATATAAACATCCAACTTATGTGTTTCTTGAAGAAACTGTTCCTAAACCTGTTTACAAACTAGACGAAGAAGAAAACAAAGTATATGACCGTGAAAAAAAGGTTCATGGGTCTATTACAATAGCATTGTCTAGAGATTTATTTCATAGCTTCAGGGGTTACGATAATTCTAAAGATCTATGGAAAGAAATTCAGAAGAGGTTAGAGGGGAACAGTGACGTCAAGAAGAGCAAGAGAGAGCTTCTTAAGAAACAATATGAGTGTTTCAGGTACTTGGAGAACGAATCTACTGATGAACTTATTTCTAGATTCTATCATCTTCAGACTTAGCTGAAGTCATATGATCCCAAGTATCCTGCTGATGAATTGGTGAAGTTTCTAGATGCTTTACCACCTAGGTTTGACATGTATACCACGTTACTGAGAGAGAACCCAAAGTTCTATGAGATGACTGTTGAAGAGGCTATAGGCAAGATTCAGGCACATGATATGAATCTAAGGAAGAAGGAAAGTTTCGGACGACCTCAAATACAAGATCCTTCCATGTATTTTGGGGTGAACTCAACTGCTAAACCGTCTAGTTCTGGAATTGCCTTATACCTTGGGAGTCCTCAAGAAGAAGAAAATTTGAATGGTGGCAGTAATCATACTGGTTTTATTGCATCAGGAACTGGTCAACACCATCAATCCCCATCAAGAAACACTACATTCACTTCTTCAGCCAACCAATCTACTATTTCCAAATTTGTTGAAGATCATGTGGCCTTGTTCTCGTCATGTATGCTTGCCTACGAGAACTTCATTGGTGGGAAGCTTACAGATCCAGAGACCATTGAGGAAGACTTCAATCAGGTGGATCCGGATGACATGGAGGACATGGATATTCAATGGAATATGGCCATGATCTTAAGAAGAGCGAAGCATTTCCTGAACCGAACTGGTAGGAAGTTCATTGGTGGGCATTCAAATGCCAAGGTTGGCTATGATAAATCCAAGGCTAAGTGCTACAAATGCAATAACTTTGGATATTTAGCAACGGAATGTCAAAAGGATAAAGCACCCGCTTCGCGTTTCACCAGACCGAGCCAGGGAGGTAACTCAGGAAACCACCAAGGAATCAACAATCAGAATAACCGCAATCAAAGTCAAGGTGGAATGTGCAGTGCTCTTGTAGTTCAATAAGACGATAGCTTTGATTGGGGTCTTCATCTGGAGGATGCCACACTTGCTCAAACCCACATGGGATTGATGGCAGAGATTGTTGAAATGATGGAAGTAGAAGAGCGGGAAGCATCTGGAGCTGACCAACGAGAGTCTACATCTGCATTTGCCCTCATGGCTATTGGAGAGGCATCAAGCTCATCAGTGAACAACAGTTTCATTTGGACGTTGCATACAAGTGTTTGGAGAAAAAGAACGTGGAAATTGCCAAACTGCATAATGAGATCCTGTAGTTAAGTGGCAAGATTGAGAAGTTGAAAAATTCTGCTTTGTAATGGAACACTACGAATCTGTAGTGACGCAAATGAATGTATTGGGGTTAGGTACCGATGCCATTCCTCCACCAGTAAGCGGGAAGTTTATCAACGGGTTGATTGACATTGACTTGTCATGTCTTGATCAATCCTCAAGCCAGGATGATTCATCAAGCAAGGACGATTCCTCAATCAAGGATGAGTCCTCATGTAAGTTCGGCTCATTATCCGAGGATGAAATCTTCTCGAATGAAGGCTCTGAGAATGCCAACCTTGAGGGCGTTGTCTCAGAGGAGTTTCTTGGTAAGCAAAAGGTTGTGAAAAACATTATCACTGATCATGATAATTGCATTTTAACTGAACCTGACACTGCTGAATTGAATGATAAACTGAAATTAATGCTTTATGAAGAGTTCAAAACCATTAAGCAAACCAAGAAAGAAACTTTTGCTAATCACTTGAGTAGAAATTACCAGAAAAACATTGACAAATATTATACACAAGGTAATTAAGTGCCATCTATTAGTTATGTTCACCAAACAACCATTGGCACTCCAAAAGCTGAATCACCTGCATCCAAAAGCAGAGATCTTTATAGGATGACTTACAAAGATAAGAGGACTTGCTTTAACAGTAGTTTGGTCGGTCACATTCTTGTGAACTGTCCTAATAAGAACCAAGGGAAACGGCCAGTTGTGTATCAACAAGTTTTTTCCCCCAAGACACCATCAGTGAAGCAACCCCGAAATCCAAAATCAAAAGTGGTGAAGCCAAAGACAACATCTGAAGCTAAACCATCTGTTCCAAAACGGGAGAAGCAACCAGCTAAACCTAGTGTATCTACCTCTGGTAGTACACAAACTGGTGAGAAATCTGTGGTGAAACTTTCAAAACCACAAAGAAGAACAAGAAATATAAGGTTGAGAAAGCTCGAACAGCTGGCAGGCAATCAACCAGGGAAGCTTCTACCAGTTCACCTGATGTTGATGAATGCAAGCCTAATGTTCTAGTTAAGAAAAAGAAAAAATCCTGGAACAAGAAAACAAAAAGTTCTCAATCTTCTGATCCTAAATCTTCTAAGGATTCACCCATTTTTTATAGTCATGATTGCGAGTTAATAGAAGTTGTTTATTTTGAGAAAGACGGACGACCCAAGAACACTATGGCTTGGGTCTCCAAATCTAACTAACTTGCTTGTGACTCGTGTAGGGACATCCGAAGGGAACTATTTCTAACCATTGGTATGTAGATAGTGGATGCTCCCGGCACATGACAGGTAATATGGCATAGCTTCAGGATGTTAAACCATTCAGAGGCGGCTATGTAGCCTTTGTAGGAGAAAAAGGCGGAAGTATCACTTGTCAACGCGTGGTTACAAATGGATGTATTAGCTTCGACAACGTCAACTACTGCGAGTAGCTAAAGCATAACCTGTTGAGTGCTTCTCATATGTGCGCCAAAGAGTACTCGGTTATGTTTGATAAATCTGAATGCTTGATTCTCAAGCCTGGTTTTGAAGTTCCTGCGGAGTGGATTCTGATGAGAGCACCAAGAACAAACGACACCTATCAGATCGGTATGAGCGTGGCGACAACCACCTCATCAGTTGCTACTTGTTTGCTTGCAAAAGAGACAGAGCTTGACTCAATTTTGTGGCATAGGAAACTCAGACACATTTCTTATCAATAAATGAATCATCTTGTCCGAAACAGTTTGGTAACCGGCGTTCCTAAGCTGAGATTTGCCGTTGCAGATGACTGTATGCCGTGTAAAAAGGGCAAACAGCACCGGAAATCTCACAAGCCCAAGCTCCAAAACTCCATTGATACCCCTTTGGAACTCCTTCACATGGATTTCTAGGTACAAAGGACGAGACTGTTGAAATTCTTCAATACCTGATCTTGAGCCTGGAATTTTAATGCAAGCTGAACGTTAGAAGAATAAGGAGTGATAACAGAACTGAGTTCAAGAATAATTTGATGGAGCTTTTCTGTTTCAAGAAGGGTATTCGTCACTAATTTAGTGCCCCATACACACCTTAGCATAACAGAGTTGCAGAAAGGGAGAACAGATCTTTGATCGAGACTGCTAGGACAATGCTGTCAGATGCCAAGCTTCCTATAACTTTCTGGACAGAAGCAATAAATACAGCTTGTCACGTCATGAACAGAGTTTTGGTGGTTAAAAGGCACAACAAAACATGTTATGAGCTGATCAACAATCGACCTCCAAATCTTGATTACCTAGTTCCGTTTGGTTGTCCTTGTTCCTTATTGTTATAGTACAAGGAAAGCAAATCCAAATTTCAAGCAAAAGCGGTAGAAGGCATCTTCTTAGGATATGTTGCCAACTCACCTGCAAGAGAGTGCACAATATAGGAACACGCTCAGTTGAAGAATGGTTCGAAGTGGATTGCAGTAAACATAGCACACCACCAGAACCTACATGTCCTGCGTGGGGGATTCGATTATGATGCTCTATTCAAGTCTTTCAACCTTCCTGATCTATCTACAGAAGATGCTGGCCATGTTTACAAATACTTTAATGGCGGTGAAGACTCCAATTTCTCCACTCCTGCCATTGTACCAATTGTAATTCCCGATTCCAATGCTGCATTTGCATCTGGAACTCGTGCAAGTGATGATGAGGAAGTTGTTCATGTTGATGGAAATGACGCTCCAGTTGACCCTAACACTCGTGTGGAAAATGAAGCTCCAGTTGATCGAATCAACATTCAATCATCTTCATCCGGTTCACACGATATGGGGGATTTAAGTACGAATCTTGATACAAATATCAAGGAACCGCAAGTACCAGAGACAAGAGTGCATAAGAATCATCAAATTGACAACATTATTGGTGATCCTAATGCCAGTGTTCAAACTCATCATAGAACCATTGCCGAGAACACAAGTATGTATGATGAGATACTTGACACTGGTATCATGGAAACATGTTTGCATGCTGCATTCGTATCCCAGTTGGAGCCGAAAAATGTTAAAGAGGCTTTCCTGAAAACTGATGGATTGAGGCTATGCAAGATGAGTTGTCTCAATTCCAAAAGTTGCATGTGTGAGATTTAGTTGACCTTCCGAAAGGTATGCATCCAATTGGAACCAGATGGGTGTTCAAATGCAAGACGGACGATCGACACGTTGTAGTGAAGAATAAACCAAGGTTGGTTGTTCAGGGTTTTTATCAACAAGAGGGCCTGGATTACACTGAGGTGTATGCCCCAGTTGCTAGAATTGAAGCCATTCGACTGTTTTTAGCTTATGCCTCCTTTGTAGGCTTCAAACTCTATCAACATGATGTGAAGAGTGCTTTCATGTGTGGAAAAGTTCATGAAGAGGTCTATGTCACTCAACCACCCTGCTTTGAAGATCCGCATAATATCGATAAAGTGTATAAACCAGATAAACAACTTTATGGTCTTCATCAAGCACCTCAGGCATGGTTTGAGACTTTATCAAAACATCTATTGTCCAGTGGTTTCGATCGTGGACAAATTGACTCGACCCTCTTCATACAGAAAGTAAGAGGTGATATTCTACTTGTGCAAGTATACGTTGATGAAATTATCTTTGGGTCTACTAATGAAGAGATGTGCAGGGAATTCGAAAGGGTGATGAAGTCCATGTTTGGATTGAGCAATATGGGTGAACTGTCATTTTCCTTAGGTCTGCAAGTCAGTCAAAGGGAGGATGGCATTTATCTACATCAAACTAAGTACGTACAGGACATTTTGTCAAAATACAAAATGAATGATTGTAGTACTTACGGCACACCAATCCCAGTCAATCACGGTTTGAAACCAGATAAAGATGGAAAGGATGTAGACTGTAAACTGTACCGTGGGATGATCGGATCTCTTATGTATCTCACAGCTTTAAGACCCGACATAATGTTTGTTGTGTTCTTGTGCTCGAGGTTTTAGTCACAACCGAAGGAATCTCATATGATCGCTGTGAAGAGAATCCTCAGATACCTGAAAGGGAAACCTTGATTGGGTCTTTGGTACTCCAAGCAGCAATCATTTGACCTCAAAGCATACACTGATTCTGACAATGGCGGTTGTAATCTCGATAGAAAATCAACCTCATGTGGATGTCAATTCTAGGGAGACAGGCTGGTCTCCTGGTAGTGCAAGAAGCAGTCAATGGTTTCTGTCTCAACATGTGAAGCATAGTACATTGCTGCCACCAGCTGTTGTTCTCAGATATTGTGGATCCGACAACAATTGATTGACTATGGCTTAAACTACACTGGACCCACTTGTTCATTGACAACAATGACACCATGTCCATCACAAACAACCCGGTGAAACATTCCAAAACTAAACACACTGAGATTCGTCACCACTTCATCCGTGATTGTGCTGAAAAGCACTTGATTGAACTTGTAAAAGTTCACACGGATGACAACTTTGCTGACCTTTTCACTAAGGTGTTTGATCGAACCCGTTTTGAACATCTTGTCAACATGATAGAAATGTTCAATCCTGAGTGAAAACTTGTTTTCAAAATCAAAACATTTTCTTGGAAGTTAACTTTTATTTCGTTTAAGTTTGTACAGTCTGTATTTTTCATTAACTTATGTATGAAAACCCAAACAAAAAAGAAAACCAACAAAATTTCAAAGTCATATGAAGAAAAGCGGAAATGATAGCACATCAGTAATGATCTAAACGTCTTAGATTGCATGTATAGGAAATGATTGAGTCATGCTTACTAATTTGATTGTATTGTTTGATTTGTTAATCTGCATATTCACAAGTACGTTGAATTGTTAGTGGGATATAAGCATCTTTGAATCATTAGTAGTGTGGAAACTAACTAAACAATACAACTGTGATTTGAACCCATGTTTGCTAGTGTGTGTGTGTGTAAAAGAATGAAAAATATCACTATCAGATATAGAATGTAAGATTTTGGCAAGTATTTTCTTCTAAGACCAGTTTCGGGTTAGGTCGTTAGCACAATTACTGCGGTTCATCTCGCTGCCTATACTCACAAGTATGTAATGAGAGATTGAATCAAGATATGTCTTGACATTAACCATTGAGCATATATTCAACCTTGAATCATTCCTGATTCATTGAAATCAAATTCAGATAAAAGTTGGATCCCTTTACCTAAATCCTCATACGCCATATTCATTATACTAAATCATCTTTCCGATATTCACAAAAGAAATCCTATGAAACCAAGACAAATGAATCACTCGTTTCTGAATCTTATGATTCCTCATAATCCTTATGGATTGTGCTTGATTTTTCTGTGCTAACTGATGTAACTTCATTCTGGAAATTAAGAAAATCATTGGGGAAATCTTAGATGCCTTGAGATAGTGCACATTAAAATTTAAATAGCATATCAGTGGGGTACACGTTGTATACTTATAGTTATTACCTTAACACAAAAGAACGTGATACTAAGGTGCTTATGGTTTCAAAACTTATAATATTGTCAACTTGAATTACTTGTTTATATTGCTTATTACGTATGCGTAAGTAGTAATTCATGACATGATCACATATTCTTTGATGTTTATATTGTATCATTTTTGCATATATTAGCCTGATATAATCATTTGCTCATGACTTTGACAAAAAAAAAATTGTGTGTATATACTTGTATATTTTTATTCAGAAAAAGATCAACAAGATTTTAAGTTTATGAACAGTTCAATTTTTCTATACAGTTTCTCAAAATTCAATAAAAGCCAAAAAAGGTTTGTGTCCAACTTCCTTGATTTGTTTTTGAATCCTCTAGATTGAACTTTCATATCCGATTCGCTATTTGACTTGACAAGTCTTCATAATTTGAGTTGAAATTTGAGCATACAAGGGTTTCTACGTACTTAAGTGTGTGTTAGAATTGTGATTGTGTGTGGCAATTGACTGAGATCGCTCATCTATTGATAGGGTGAACATCGAACCCGTAGCGGACCACTAAGCAAGGGCGTGGCGGTCTGCCACCCCTTGAGGCAGCCTATTTTGCTTGGGAGCTACGTAGCGGACCGCTAAGGTGAAAGCTGGCGGTCCGCTACCCTTCCACGTGTCAGAACTTGATCGGTGACTCACAGGGACATGTGTCAGCGCCCGGGTATTCCCTTACCCCGCACGTAGCAGACCATTAATGGTTAGGGTCGCCGTCCGCTACCCCTTCCACTTTCAAATTTTTCACTTTTGGTCCCTTAACTTTTGGGGAATTAATGTTCAACCCTTAAACTTTCTGTTTTGACACTTTTGACCCTTATGAATTATCCGGGTGTTATAAATCTCCCTTCCTTAAAATAATTCCGTCCTCGAAATTCAGAATCAGTCAGAATAGATGGGGATACTTAGCTTTCATTTGTTTTGTTAATTCCCAAGTTTTGTCGGCACCCTTCCGACCTTGCCATTGTACTAATACCATTGGTATACTTTTCTTTCTTAACTTTCGATCTTGAGTTCCTACTGTATGTCCACATGGCTCTTCTACGGTTCTTTCTGGTGATAAGACGTATCGTTAATGCGGAGTGCGGAATCCTACCAAATCAACGATTGTATACGAAATAGACAATAGAAACAATCAGGTAAATAACATTCACTTGTATTCCAATAATCACAGAGTTTACAGACTCGATTCGTTCACTTCTGTATATCTCTAAAAAGACATGTCACACCCCGACCGATAGCGGAATCATCGGGGCGGGACATGTAGACTGTTCATGAGCACAAGGTTGACTAAATTGCATATATTAAACATCAATTTCCATTGCAAGTAATCCAAATACAACCACATCCAAGTTAGAACAAAATTGAAATACATAGAGTTCTTTTATTTAAATTAACTAAGTCCAAGCCTATATGTAGCACGTCTTGAACAATCTCACACATTAGAACCTGAAACATGAATAAAATAAAGTCAACTAAAAAGTTGGTGAGTATAACACAGGTTTATATAGATAGCATATAGTTTGTAAAACAAATCCTTACATAACATGATAAATAAGGCATTTATGGGGAGCAGCTATTGTGTAACCTTGTACAATCAAACCTTTGTAACTAGCATGCAAATATTGTGTTGTCGGTATCAATCACCCCAATCTGGGTGGGTTTGTCAGACTCAATAGATCTATCATTGAAAACCGTAGGCTTGAATAATTAATGATTGCACATAATCGCATACAAAGGTTAGCACACCTAGCACTCGGGCATAAAGCTCGAATTGCACACATGAATGTATATAGGATTTGTACTTGTGTTGTTTGTGTAAATGTAAACATGTAATTTGAATAATGTTCATGTTCCACCCCAAAAATGTAAAAGAGTAAAAGGGGCTATGCATACTCACTTGGTTTGAAGGTGTTGCTAACAATTGTACTAGATAGAGTGAAGATCCTTGAAATGCACAAGTTAACCTAAAGTGTAATGTATATTGTATTAATAGTGTGCACAAGAGTTTAATTCTAAAGTTGCATTTGGACTTGTGTAAAAATCATTGATTTGTAATCGGAGGTATTGCATAAAAATATATATAAAGTTTGAAAGAATATTTTTAGAACATTTTGATTAGGGTTTGAGTTTGAATAATTTAATAAATGATGTAAATAATTATTGTTTATGAAAATATTATAAGTGTTAAATGAAATTAAGTGTAAATAAATAAATGTTTTTGTTTAAGAATAAGGTAAATAAATAATCATTATTTTATTTATTTATTTATAAAATGTAACTTAATCATTTAAATACTTTTTAAATGAAAGGTTTAGTAATAATTGTAAATTAAATTTTATAAACTTTAAATAATTAATGTTTCTATTTATTAAATATTTGTTCTTTCTAAATAGATTTAAATGCATTTTTATAAAATCAACTATTTTTATTTTGTATTCTAATCAGAAATATTTATTGTTTGAAAAATATATAAAATTATAATTATGTCAAAAATTTTACTCACACACGACCGTGCCTGGGAAAGGCACGATCGTACTCGAACCACGGGCGCGACCATGCTAGTCAGGGCGCGACCGTGTTGATCAACAGAATGCACAATTGGATTGTTCTCTAGGCACGATCGTGTTCTGGACTAGGCACGACCGTGTCTAGGGTTTTGAGGCATGACCAAGTCCAGCCAAAGGCACGACTGGTCTGAGTGTGTGAGGCACGACCGCGCTGGTATTTGGCGTGACCGTGTCTCATGAAGCACGACCGCGCTATATGATTCGCGCGACCGTGCCAAAGCACTCGACGCGACCGTGCCAGAACTAGGCGCGACCGTGCCTATTAGGGTTTCTTTTAAATTTTCAACATCAGACCTTGTAACTTTGGTCTTTGGCATATTTGTATAAATAGATACTTATGTAGTGTTTTAGTAGGATAAAACCGAGTTAATTTCGCGGATTTGCATTGAAATATAGTAGTAAATTGTTGGTACGAAAAGAAACAAAACAGTGCACTAGAATTGGGTTTGAAATGCATTACATTGAATTGAAAATACGGATACTAAAATCATAAATGTTACAGTCTCCCCATGTTGAGGGAATTTCGTCCCGAAATTTAGTTAGAGGAAACTACGGCATCAGTAAAAAGATGGGGGTACTTGAGCTTCATTTGGTCCTCTCGTTCCCAAGTGAATTCAGGACCGCACTTAGACTCCCAACGAACTTTGACAATAGGAATACGACTTCGCTTAAGTTGCTTGATTTCACGGTCCATAATTTCTATCGGTCTCTCGACGAAGTGCATCGTTTCATCAATGTGCGCGTCATCAAGCGGTATATGGAGATTCTCATCGGCGAGACATTTCTTCAGATTAGATACATGAAATGTAGGATGCACATTGCCAAGAGATGGAGGTAACTCGAGTTTGTTGGCCACTTTCCCAATTCTTTCAAGGATTTTGAGTGGACCAACGTAGCGAGGGGCTAACTTGCCTTTCTTTCCAAAACGGACCACACCCTTCCACGGGGACACTTTAAGAAGATCAAGGTCACCGACTTGGAATTCCAAGGGTTTTTGTTGTTTATCGGCATAACTCTTTTTCCGACTTCTCGTTGTTCGGATGTTGTCACGGATTTGAAAAATCTTGTCGGATGTTTCTTGATTTAGGTCGGGACCGGTGATTTGTGCTCCCCCAATATCGTACCAACAGATAGGAGAACGACACTTGCGGCCATAAAGAGCTTCGAATGGAGCCATGTTGATACTTGTGTGATAGCTATTATTGTAAGAGAACTCAATGAGGGATAAATGTGAATCCCAATTTCCACCAAAATCGATTACACAAGCTCTAAGCATGTCTTCAAGTGTTTGGATTGTTCGCTCGGTTTGACCATCAGTTTGGGGATGGTAAGCCGTGCTCAAATCCAATCGTGTGCCAAGAGCGGTTTGGAGAGATTGCCAAAATCTAGAAGTGAACCGGGCATCTCGGTCGGATATTATGTTCGAGGGAACACCATGACGGCTCACAATTTCATCAATGTAAATTCGGGCTAGTTTCTGAACCCGATAGTCTTCACGGATAGGCAAGAAATGAGCAGATTTGGTGAGACGATCAATAATCACCCAAATGCTATCATAACCACTCGAGGTGCGAGGGAGCTTGGTAATGAAATCCATAGCTAAGTTTTCCCATTTCCATACGGGAATTTCTGGTTGTTCAAGTAAACCAGAAGGACGTTGATGTTCGGCTTTGACTTTGGAGCATGTTAAACATTTGGCAACATAAAGAGCAATGTCCTTTTTCATACCGGGCCACCAATATTGTTGGCGAAGATCTTGCTACATTTTATCCTCACCAAGATGAATAGAATAACGAGTCTTGTGAGCCTCGTTCATGAGAAATGTACGGAGATCATCGCGATCGGGAACCCAAATACGGTTCAAGTAATAAAGTAAGCCATTTGGTTTAGATTCAAGCAGAAGTTCAACACCACACGACATTTCCTCGTACATGTTACCCTCGGTGACTGAGACGTGTTGAGCTTCTAAGATGCGGTTTTGAATGTCGGTTTGGATTCGAACACATTGAAGCATGACATGGTTCTTTCGACTCAAAGCGTCGGCTACAACATTCGCTTTGCCGGGATGGTAACGAATCTCGCAGTCATAGTCGTTAAGGAGTTCAACCCAACGTCGTTGCCTCATATTGAGTTCCTTTTGATTGAAGATGTGTTGGAGACTTTTGTGGTCGGTGAACACCACGCATTTCGTGCCATAAAGATAATGTCTCCAAATCTTCAATGCAAATACGACCGCATCCAACTCAAGATCGTGCGTCGTATAATTCTTCTCATGAATCTTAAGTTTCCTTGATGCATAAGCGATTACTTTGCCTCGTTGCATGAGGACACAACCGAGACCTTGGTTAGAAGCATCACAGTAGACAACTAGATCATCACTCCCATCAGGGAGAGTCAAAATGGGAGCATTGCACAATTTTTGTTTGAGGGTTTGGAAAGCTTCTTCTTGTTTTGGTCCCCATTCATAAGTCTTACCTTTGTGAGTCAAAGCGGTAAGGGGGACAGCAATCTTAGAGAAATTTGAGATGAAACGACGGTAATATCCCGCAAGACCAAGAAATGAACGAACTTCAGTGGGAGTCTTCGGGGCATTCCAATTCTTTACCGTTTCGATCTTAGCAGGGTCAACATGAATACCCTTGTCGTTGACAATATGACCAAGAAATTGAACTTCTTTTAACCAAAATTCACATTTGGAAAATTTGGCATATAGTTGCTCTTTCTTCAAGAGATCCAAAACCAATCTAAGATGTTGCTCATGGTCGGCTTTAGTCTTGGAATAGATTAAGATGTCACCGATGAAAATGATCATGAACTTATCAAGGTACGGTTTGCACACACGATTCATGAGGTCCATGAAAACTGTGGGTGCATTGGTTAGTCCAAAAGGCATAACCATGAATTCGTAATGGCCATACCTTGTTCGGAAGGCAGTCTTTGGAATATCGTCTTCTTGCACACGGAGTTGGTGATAACCAGATCGAAGATCAATCTTTGAGAAGCAAGTAGAAACTTGAAGTTGATCAAAGAGGTCATCAATTCTAGGCAAAGGATAACGGTTTTTGATAGTAAGCTTGTTGAGTTCGCGGTAGTTGTCACACCCCGACCGATGGCGGAATCATCGAGGTGGACAATGAAATGATTGTTCAAAAGCACATGATAGCTAAAAGGTTGCATAATTCATTAATTAAATTTAAAGACAACAAGATCCAAATACGATACATTCCAAATAACCTAGTCTAGTTCAAAACATTGATTTATTTAACTAGGTCCATAGTCCTTATGTGGAGAAATCTTCGGCAAGTAGTCACATATCCAAACCTGAAACATTATTTAAATCAAGTGTCAACTAAAAAGTTGGTGAGTACATAGGTTTAGTAATTCCGATAAATAGTAGTTGTAAATCGTTTTGCAACTCATTGTTTATCTTGTTAAACATAGTATGTATGATGTACCATTTATTTAATCACAATTCAAACCGAGTTTGACGCGCTTGAACAGAGCACAACAACTAAGTCCGGTATGTTTGAATATAGTTACCCACTATATCTGATATGATTGAATATAACACGCGGTTATATCCGAGTATGTAGTAATAAACACCCTAACCGGGTGGACTGGTCAGGCACAATAGATCTATCAATATTACAGTTGGCTGTCTTGTGTTTAAATGTATGTACATCCAAAGAATAAGCATATAGTCTCATGTATAACACATACAAACAATGTGAGTAGCATGTATAATGTTTCACCCCAAAACGTATGAAAATGTAAAATAGGGGCTATGTAACTCACCTTGCAAGTGGGTGTTTTTCCATGCGTGTAGGTGATAAGTATGTGGAAGCCTAAGCACGTTGTTACCCTATGTAGATAAATGGGTATTATTGTATGTTTACATGTGCGTATTAGTATTTAATTGTGTATAGGTTTATAGTAGTATTTCTCAGTGTTATTTGCATAAAAGTTGGTCCAGATTTAATTGAAATTACTGATTTGATCGAAACTGTTTTATAGTTGTGACATGCATCGAAACTGTGTTCAATCGAAACTACTAGTTTCGATTGACCATTTATAAGTGATACACAGGCTGTCGAAACTACCATCTATCGAAACTACTAGTTTCGATTGATCATTTATAAGTGATATTCAGGCTGTCGAAACTACCTTTTATCAAAACTACTAGTTTCGATTGATCATTTATAAGTGATACACAGGCTGTCGAAACTACCATCTATCGAAACTATTAGTTTCGATTGACCATTTACTCAATCGAAACTAAGTAGTTTCGATGGCCCAGACTTTAGCAATTGAAACAGTAATTCTTTTAGAACATTAGTTTGTCTGGTAATTGATGGTTTTGAAGTCGTAACTTCGATTGGTTCGGTTTGCCTTATGATAACAGAAAGTAAAGAAACGAAGTTGAGGATTCTTACGTGGTCGCAAAGGGTCGAACGGCAGAGCTTTTAATATGAGAATATCAAAAATGGGAATTTAAGCTTCGGGATGGAATTGGGCTCTAAGACTCTGGTCACAGCTTCACTCAGAGGCGACGAACACAATGTCGTCTTCAATTTGCAGTGAGAGTGGGTGAAAAAGGGGTCGCGAGCTCGAGCAGGGCCGACTATGGCTATTTATAGCCGAGCTTGATTTCTTTGTTAAAACGTGCAATTGGGAACGTTCCGACACTAGTCTAGATGAGACGAAACTACCCAGACATTCAACATGCGTGGAGGTGGTCTGTCGGGCGCGAATTCAAAAGTGGGTTTCTCGGCCACCAACAGGATCAGACGATCCTTATGTTGGGGAGACCAATTGGTCGGGGCATTTTGTTCGCGTGGAGAAGACGAGCTCAGGGATGCCTGTAGCGGCTGTCGAGGTGCAGGGGACAGCCCTGTCGGGGGTTCGCCGGAAAATGGCTTTACCCGCCGGACCAACGAAGGGGGTGACCGGATAAACGATTTGGGAATTGGCAGTTTTAGTCCCTGGAGTTTGGTTTGACTTAAATTAGCGCTTGAAATAAATACGGATGGGTCCTTGTAGTTTAAATTGTCCAGAAACAGCCCCTCAACCGATTTCGGTTTTAAAGCCTTCTAGTTTGATTAATTACAAAACAACCCCTGAACTTTTATTTAAATAAATTAATTTAATTTCTTTTAAATCAAATTAATTTAAAAATGTTTTTATAACTTATTTTATTCTTTATTATTATAAATAATTTTAATAAAAGTTATTTATCTTATTTAAATAGGTTATTTTATTAAATATACAACTCTTTTAACTTTAGATTTTTATATAAAACTTTATATTAATTTTAAAATTTATAAAATTCTAATTAGTTTAAATCCGTAAAATAAAATACCTATTTGTATAAAACCAAATAAAACTCTTACGCTTTATTAAAAATAGAGAATGATTACACGATAATTATAATACAAGTGCGAGAACGAAATATCCGAAACGTCACAGTAGTCAATACACATGCGAAATGATCCATCCTTCTTTTTGACGAATAAGACGGGTGCACCCCATGGTGAATGACTTGGACGAATGAATCCTTTGTCGGAGAGCTCTTGAAGTTGACTTGCGAGTTCTTGCATTTCGAATGGTGCAAGACGGTATAGAGCTCTAGCCATGAGGTTAGCTCCGGGCACAAGATCAATGCGAAATTCTACTTGTCGAACGGGTGAAAGACCGGATATGTCTTCGGGGAATACTTCAGGAAAATCTCGGATAATGGGGATATCTTGAATACTCTTCTTTTTAACATCCTTTTGAACGATATGGGCCAAAAAGGCCACGTACTTCTTTCGTAAGTACTTTTGAGCAGTAGTGCATGACATTAATTTAAGCTCTTTGCAAGCCTTTTCACCAAAGACTCTCAACGTTTCTCCCGATGGTAGAGGTATTTGAATACACTTCTCAAAGCAAATGACTTCGGCATGATGATTCGATAGCCAATCCATGCCTATGATGATATCAAAGCTCCCTAGTGGCATTGGAACAAGGTTGATTGGGAATGTGTGATCATTAAGTTCTAAAGAGCAATCATAGATAATGGATTCAATTGTAAGGGAGTCACCATTTGCTACTTCAACGGTGAAGGTTTTCTCTAATTAGGATCGTGTCTTTGCAAGTAAAGGTTCAAAATTAAGTGACACAAAACTTTTATCGGCACCGGTATCGAATAAAATGGAGGCATATTGACTATTAACAAGAAACGTACCATTGACCACGTCATTTTGGCTTGAGCTTCATTGGCGTTTATGTTGAAAGCACGCCCACGAGCTCCACCTTGTCTAGCATTGACTAACTTTGGGCATTGATCACGGAAATGGTTCGGGTTACCACACTCATAACATGCTCGCCCATTTGCAATAGCGGGTACACCTTGATTAGCCACTTGGGTGTTGGTTTGGTTTGGTGGGTTGACTTGGCCCGCAAGAGCTTTGGTCCTACAAACATTAACTGTATGGCCATATCTCCCACAATAAGTACAAAGGCGGCATGGGATGCTTTTGGGATGATGGTAGTTACTGGTGGCACAAAGTGGGTAGATTCCAACATATGGCTTTTTGGCCGGTGCTTGAACCATAGGTGCAGCTTGGATAACAGGAACAGCAGGAGTGACCACAGCATAGTTTCTAGTCTTCCTTTTCCTATTATTGCGGGAGGGTTCAGTTGTGGCTTCTTTGTTGTGGGTACGAGGGGTTATAGTGTCAGAAACTTTCTTGGTGCCCTTTTTAGTAAGAGTCCCCGCCTTCACATGATTATCGGTTAAGGTCGCGGACAAACGGATGGCATCCTCAAGTGTTGCGGGATTCCTTCCTAGGACAGTATCTTGAATTTGTCTAGGTAATCCCCCAATATACTTTTCAATGCAGCGGGACAAGGGAGTGACCATGTGCGGCACAAGAAGACTCAACTCATGGAACCGAGTTGTGTATGCCAAGTTTTCACCACTATCTTGGGCAAGATCCCAAAATTCGGCTTCAAGTTTCTTTACTTCATTTTGAGGACAGAATTCCTCGGTCATTAACCTTCTAACCTCATCCCAAGGTAAGGCCATTGCCACATCCACACCCCTATTTCTTTTCTCCCCATTCCACCACGTGAGTGCCCGTTTTTGTAGGACACTTGTGGCATGACGAACACGGAGGTTGTCGGGACAGTCACTATTGAGAAAAGTATTCTCAATGCTTTCAAACCATTGAAGGAGTCCGGTAGCTCCTTCGGTACCATAGAACTTGAGGGGATTGCACGAGTTGAAGTGCTTGAAGGTGCATTGAGATGGGTTGTTACCACCTTTTCCACCATTACCACCATTACCACTATTACTACCATTTCCACCAATGTTGCCATTGGTGGCACTATTAGCTTGAGTGAGTTGTGTCACGAGTGGTGCAAGAATAGCAGCAATGTCGGTATTGGTGTTGGCCGCGGGAGCACGACGAGGAGGCATTCTACAGATTTTCACAAGACAAGAAAAGATGTAAGAACTTATGAGAATTGTTTGGATTTAATAGAATAAGATAACAAAATAGATAATCATAGTTTGGATTGTACTCAAATAGTGATATAATCTCTCGAATACTATGACACATTAAGGTTAATTAAACTTATATAATTTTCAAGGAGACATGCTTTAGCCTATAAGTAAACACTCATCTCGGGAATTCCCAGGAAAGCATACGGGTCCCTCGGTTGATTGGGATTTATGCGAAATGCTTTCCTAGACAGAAAACCCAAAATACAGGTGTCACTCTTCCAGATTGCACGAGTCCTCAAATAATTAACAAAGCTTAAAAACCTTAACGAGGAAATAAAGAATTTTTTTATTTTTTATTTTTTAATTTAGCTTCATGAAGTTTTCACATGCTTAGAAAGATAAAGATAGAGAAGAAGATAAGAATATTATGAGGTTTTAGGATATAGGAAAGGATATTGTTTATTTAATTTATTATTTAAGTATATACTAATAAGTCATGGATTTTTAATAAATAAGTCATCAAATAAAATAATAACTAATCATAGTAAGCATGTAACACATAACATGTAGCACATAACCCTATAAATATGAAGCGTGGCATAAGTGGGTGTCCTAAAGTTATAGTCTAGGTCAAGGTGTCTAATAACCTAATTCCCTATAACCAAGGCTCTGATACCAATCTGTCACACCCCGACCGATGGCGGAATCATCAGGGCGGGACATGTAGACTGTTCATGAGCACAAGGTTGACTAAATTGCATATATTAAACATCAATTTCCATTGCAAGTAATCCAAATACAACCACATCCAAGATAGAACAAAATTGAAATACATAGAGTTCTTTTATTTAAATTAACTATGTCCAAGCCTATATGTAGCACGTCTTGAACAATCTCACACATTAGAACCTGAAACATGAATAAAATAAAGTCAACTAAAAAGTTGGTGAGTATAACACAGGTTTATATAGATAGCATATAGTTTGTAAAACAAATCCTTACATAACATGATAAATAAGGCATTTATGGGGAGCAGCTATTGTGTAACCATGTACAATCAAACCTTTGTAACTAGCATGCAAATATTGTGTTGTCGGTATCAATCACCCCAATCTGGGTGGGTTTGTCAGACTCAATAGATCTATCATTGAAAACCGTCGGCTTGAATAGTTAATGATTGCACATAATCGCATACAAAGGTTAGCACACCTAGCACTCGGGCATAAAGCTCAAATTACACACATGAATATAAATAGGATTTGTACTTGTGTTGTTTGTGTAAATGTAAACATGTAATTTGAATAATGTTCATGTTCCACCCCAAAAATGTAAAAGAGTAAAAGGGGCTATGTATACTCACTTGGTTTGAAGGTGTTGCTAATAATTGTACTAGATAGAGTGAAGATTCTTGAAATGCACAAGTTAACCTAAAGTGTAATGTATATTGTATTAATAGTGTGCACAAGAGTTTAATTCTAAAGTTGCATTTGGACTTGTGTAAAAATCATTGATTTGTAATCGAAGGTATTGCATAAAAATATATATAAAGTTTGAAAGAATATTTTTAGAACATTTTGATTAGGGTTTAAGTTTGAATAATTTAATAAATGATGTAAATAATTATTGTTTATGAAAATATTATAAGTGTTAAATGAAATTAAGTGTAAATAAATAAATATTTTTGTTTAAGCATAAGGTAAATAAATAATCATTATTTTATTTATTTATTTATAAAATGTAACTTAATCATTTAAATACTTTTTAAATGAAAGGTTTAGTAATAATTGTAAATTAAATTTTATAAACTTTAAATAATTAAGTTTTCCATTTATTAAATATTTGTTCTTTCTAAATAGATTTAAATGCATTTTTATAAAATCAACTATTTTTATTTTGTATTCTAATCAGAAATATTTATTGTTTGAAAAATATATAAAATTATAATTCTGTCAAAAATTTTACTCACACACGACTTTGCCTGGGAAAGGCACGATCGTGCTCGAACCACGGGCGCGACCATGCTAGTCAGGGCGCGACCGTGTTGATCAACAGAATGCACAATTGGATTGTTCTCTAGGCACGATCGTGTTCTGGACTAGGCACGACCGTGTCTAGGGTTTTGAGGCATGACCAAGTCCAGCCAAAGGCACGACTGGTCTGAGTGTGTGAGGCACGACCGCGCTGGTATTTGGCGCGACCGTGTCTCATAAAGCACGACCGCGCTATATGATTCGCGCGACCATGCCAGAACTAGGCGCGACCGTGCCTATTAGGGTTTCTTGTAAATTTTCAACATCAGACCTTGTAACTTTGGTCTTTGGCATATTTGTATAAATAGATACGTTGTAGTGTTTTAGTAGGATAAAACCGAGTAAATTTCACGGATTTGCATTGAAATATAGTATTAAATTGTTGGTACGAAAAGAAACAAAACAGTGCACTAGAATTGGGTTTGAAATGCATTACATTGAATTGAAAATACGGATACTAAAATCATAAATGTTACAAGACAGACTCTGTAAACTCTAGTTATAGATATATGATCTGCATTAGGCGAACTTAACAAGTTCACCTCTAACAGACTAAGCGAACTTAACAAGTTCGCTTCTGATAGACCAGGCGAACTTGACAAGTTCGCCTCTAGCATAACTTGTATAAACACTTAGAAAACATTTAATACAAAAACATAAAGACATTTAGATCTAAACTATTACAAAGCTTTTGTCATACAATCTATGTCCTAACAGACTCCCCCTTGACAATAGCTTGATCTTCAGTCTTCAGTCTTTATGATGAGCTCTTCCAGTTATCCGGTAATCTGCTGCTTGCATGCACTCCATATCTTCTACAAATCTCCAAAACTCTCTTATACTACAATCCGTGTTCTCTCCATTCATCAGTGAACATGATCTCATTCTTTCTCAACGTCCTCTGATCTTTTTTTGAAAAGTTAATAAGATTCAGTGCATCATAGAAACTCACAATGACCTTATTATCTTTATCATCAATCCTTGCTTCACCAGTATTAACATCTACATACCACCATTTCATATTCCCAAAAAATCTTGTGGAATCTTCTTCAATGGTATCTTCTATACATCACGTACTGGTTTGAACTTGTACTTCCAGGTCACTATCCCAGTCTTTTGATCTATGATCTTCACTCTTTTTCCTTTCTGAGGCTTTAGCCTTTCATACTTCCCTGAAACACCTTCTTTCTTTATCAAATTGGCAATCACATTAGCTAATCCACAATTTGATCTATTAATCAATGGTTTAGTAGCTAGACCATTCATTTCACACCTTGGCAAGGTATTGAAATACTTGATCCTAGTGTTTAAGTACTGAACACCATCAGATCTTTTAAGAGCAAACAAATTTGTGTCATTTTCATAAAACCAACTTATGATTCTTCCAATACACCTCTCCTTATTCACATCTCTTTCTTTCTGAGCAGGTTGTACTTGTGACTTGGGTAGCACCTTCATCCAGCTTTTCACAACTTCTCTCCACTGTTCTCTAGTCATTCCTGTATTTCTATACATCACAGGAGACACAGTGTGAGTAGCATTAGTATCAGCATATATATTGGATTGAACATTTTCATCATCAGTATCAATATTGGATTGAGCAGTATCCTCAGACATGGTGATATCTTCAATAGAGTCCATAGAATCTGTTACTCCTTCATAAGAGAATTCAGGAATAACATCATCTTGGATGAAGTTATAAGGAACATTCAGACCATCACAGCCTTCATAAGTAACTTTATCTTTACTTTTCTCTATTTCTATCTCCACTATCTCTCCTTCTTCAACTTCATTATCAGACAAGTCATCTTCAATGTCATTGAATAATTCATCAATATCATCCAGACATTCTATCTTCTCAGCTTCTTCCTCTTCAGAGTCTACAAAGAATTTCAATAATAAAATCTCTTCATTAACTCCAGAATCATCCTTGTTTCCTTCAATTGTTTGTGATGTTGACTCCCCCTGAACTCTTGATATAGGATTAACGTCATCAGCGTATTGACGATCACCCTCAACATTACCAGTAGGATCATTGTCTTCATCATCCTTTTGTTGAATAGACTCAGTATGACATGTATCATGTATCCTTAACTCCCCTGAGTGTCAAGACGTGCAACAAGTTTGGACACCAATAATTGCATGTCGGCAATCTGTGTAGCTTAAGTCTGAATAACCAGCTATCTCTGAGCATCAGTAGACACAAGAGTATCCACCTGATTTTGTAAAGCAAGCACTTGTGATTCAAGGAAAGTAATCCTATCAGAATCAGAAGGCTTTGAAGGACCAGCCGAAGATTGAGGAACAGACGGAATAGGAGTAATCACATGAGGAAAAGGAGTAATCACAGGAGATGGATTCTTAGATCTTGGAGGTATATTCAATAAGGAAGCAACAAAGTTAGCATCCTCAACACCTTGTGAAGAATGAGCAGCAGCAATAGAAGCATACATAAGCTTCTGAGCTTTTGGTCTGGATTAAAATCACGATCTGAATCAGAACTCTCATCAACTAATGTTCTCTTACCAAGTACTGATCCGGAAGGAGGATCCCAAACAGACTTACGTCTCGATCTTCTGGCTTTGGATTTAATACGCTTGCCAGCATTTTCCAATGGCACATTAGCCAATCTTTCATAATGATCTGAGCAGAAATCTCTGGACGAATCATAGTCAGTACTCTCAGAAACAGGTAAAATTGTTTCACTTGAGCTAGAACTAGAATCATTTTCATCCACCACATTCCCTTCAGGTTCATGAATGGGCGAGTTCACAGCTTCATCATTAAAATCATCCATATTCATACCTAAGTCTTGTTCATGCTCTTGAACAACTTCTTCTTGAACAAGTTCATTCACAGACACTTGTGGAATAGGAACTTGTTGAACAGGAATATGTTGTTGTTGAGGAACTTGTTGTTGAACATGAACTTGTACAGGTTGTTGTGGTTGAGGTTGTTGTTGTTGTTGTAGATTCTGACCTTGCCCTTGAGCCAATTCCTCAGGATGAAACCAATTATCATTAGGGGGTTCAACATAATCAGGATTGATTAAGTGACCAAATAATGGAGTTTGAACAGGAATCAAAGCAGCATTCTGTTGTTTCACCTTTGTGCAATCAGTAAAGATACGTTTTGACATCGGAGTCAAATTTAAACGGAATGGATAATGTGGGAGGCCAAGAATAAGATGATTCAGAATCATTTGGATGAACCAAAGATACATTAGAAATCCATGACCTTCTGGAGGATTAATCTGCATAACAACTCCCGGTAAATATAAAGAGCAAAGTTGAACCGTTTGTTCAAAGTCAAAGCCAACATTGCAGCCTGTAGAGCACTCTTTAACCCATCAGTACCATCTTTTCTAGGAGATAAGCATTGGATAATCACGTGCATGAAGTACCTCCACTCTCCAACTAAACCACCTTTATGAGCTTGAGTATCATTAGGTCTTTCATGATAACCCATCCTCTGAAAACATCCCATAATCAATGTTCCAGGATATGACATAGGATCGTCATTAGCACCTCCAACAGCTAGAGCAGCACGATTAGTCTCTACCGAGATAGCAATCTCTGTATTGTTCATTGTAGCACGAAGAACATGAGGTTCAACATCCGTATCTTGATGTACCGTATCCCAAAATTGTTGAATGACACTAAGCTTATATACGGATTTGCTGATAAGGCTAACGGTTCAAGAATCCAATAATCCCTTGAAAATTTACAGCCTCCGACATGTTAGAATCTAATAGTGCCACTTGGTTACGTTTGTATTCAACACGAAGAGCCATCTGAAAAGTATTTGGACAACAAACACATTAGACATATAACAAACACACTTATAAAATTCACAAAAAAAATTTTGTAACAAAAAAAAATTTCAAACAAAAAAAAATTCACAAGTCTAAAAACCCTCTGAGCCCCTAGGTGAACTTACTAAGTTCGCTTAGTGTTGCAGGAGGCGAACATAATAAGTTCGCCTAAACAAGTTCGCTTGAACAAGTTTGCCTGAACTTGTCTGCCGATACAAATTCCAAACAGAAATCCAAATCCTTCAAATAGATATCGTAAACATGAATTAAACAATGGAATGACATCGATTAGTACTCACGAAACAAAATCAAGACTCAATTTTTCGATTTAATGATCAGCATCAATTAGGTCAAAAACCTCTCGTTTAATACCTACGACGAAAACTGAGATAAAAAAAAATACTAATTTCTCACGATTTAACAGATGAATTCCAGTGAAAATACCTTCAAAATGATCGCAATCAAGAATCGATCAAGAATTTAACAGTTAACAACCAACAACACCTTTTGAATTTCAAAATTTTTTGAAATCGCTAAAATGGATAAGTTCGCTTAAAGTCTGAGGAAGAAGTATGAGTGACTAAGTTCGCCTGAACAAAAAACATTACACCCATTAAGTTCACTTCATTAGGCGAACTTGTTAAGTTCGCTTAACAAGCCTCGGGAGAATTTATTAAGTTCGCTTCACCATAACCAAGCGAACATAACAAGTTCTCCTCAACTTTTTGCCTTGAACAATTTTTACCAACTTTCAAAACGTCAGTTCTTGTGAGCTTCCGTCAGCATCCTGTATCCGATCGAATCCCGAATCATTTTAATAAAAGATTAAAATTTTCATGGAAAATAAAAAATAAAATTTTTTTGAATTTTATCTATACAAACGGAATCACATATTTTTGGATTTTATCTGAACAAACTGAAATCACATATTTTCATATTTTATCTGAACAAACTGAAATCATATATTCTTGGATAAACATCATGAGTAAGAAGATAATATCAGTATAGTATTAATTGTTCACACATTTTATCAACAACAATGGGTAACCTATAATATGAAACAATCCAACTCATTCCTTTGCAACTCACATCTTTTCATTTTTATATACTCTTTGCAGTATTATGAATAATGTTTGAAATGATACGCGATAAATTTCAAAGTAAACAAGATCAGGTTATGAAATGCTCAATTATTCATACTGAATTTGTAATATAAAGCATGAATTCTGTTAATGCACTTTCTTGTGACAACACTCTGGATAGAGTCTTAGTTTGTATTTCTAATGTCTGTAATTTGTCTTTGTATGTAAGAGTCGTTATGCAATTGTTTATCGAGTTGTATTTACTTTTACATAATGTTTGTTGTTTTTATGCTAAGTGTTTTGCGCACTTACATGTGCGTAGGAGAAAGCTCCTGCGTACTTAGCAAGTACGCAAGAACACCTCTGCGTACTTGTTAAATACGCAAGAGCAATTGGTCCTGCGCACTTGCTAAGTGCGCAGGCATCAGGTCTGTATAAATAGGATAGGTTCACAGAAGCTAAGTACGCAGAAACCATTTTGTTCAGACGAACTCAGTTCTGCTAAGTACGCAGCTTGTATTCTCTCTGTAACCGTCGAGTGTTTATAATAGAAAGAACGTTTATTGTGACTCTCGTGTTTGGTTTACTTTGTTTGTAAGACTCTCCACCTAGTCACGGGTATTCCGCAACCCGGTCCGACTAGTAGACCACTTGCATGTGACGATCCGACACACACGAAGGGACCTACAAGTGGTATCAGAGCCTTGCTCTTGAATTCGAGTGTTGTAAGTGAGTTTGGAGACGTTTTACTGAGTTTTACAAGCAAAAAGAGGTATTTTTGTTGATTTTTGTGATAAAAAAGGGGTAGCTCTTGAGCACTTTTTTAGAAGCAAAAATCTCTCAAAAACCGATTTTTGTTGTGTATTTTGGTGTTTTGAGCATCAAAGGTTGGTTAGAAACTTGTTTCTGATCCTTTGGCTCGATTGCATTGATCATCAGTCTACTTTTCACTATCTCCGGCGATTTTCAGGTGACCGGAAAAGGTTGGTGAGAGTTGCTGAAAAGGTGTCCTGCGTACTTACCATTTTTGGTAAAAAGTACAGTTTTCTGCGTACTTACTAACTACGCAAGAGTTATCTCCTGCGTACTTACAAGTGCGCAAGACTGAACTTGTGGGAACTTAAGTTATATCCTGCGTACTTAATATTTCCTCCTGCATACTTACAAGTACGCAAGAGCAAATCTTAACTACGCAAGACCATTTCTCAAGTGCGCAAGGCCAAAACCAAGTGCGCAACAGTGTCTGACTTTTCTTATTTTTTTACCAAGTAATTCACTATGTCGAACCTTCAGAATCTTGGAAACATGTTAAATTATGATAATGAGATCTGTACACCTCAGAAACCGCCGAAACTATTAAATGTAAACGATTATTCGAATTGGAAGGCGCGTTTTGAGCACTACATTTCATACACCGACTCATCATTATGGATACCAATCCTTGAGGGATATAAGCATCCCACACACATCTATCTTGATGAAGAGGTGCCAAAGCCCATCTCTAAGCTTGATGAAGAACAAAAGAAAGCTTATGATTGGGAAAAGAAGGCTCTTGGCTCAATCACTATGTCATTAACTCGGGAATTGTTTCACAGTTTCCGAGGCTATGACACCTCCAAGGATCTTTGGAAAGCACTTCAGAAAAGATTTGAGGGGAACAGTGACATTAAGAAGAGTAAGCGGGATCTTCTCCGGAAGCAGTATGAATGCTTCAATTTCATGGAAAATGAATCGTTAGATGATCTCATCTCTAGATTCTATCATTTACAAACGGAGTTGAAAGCTTTTGAACTGAAATATCCCGATGAAGAACTGGTGAAAAAATTTCTTGATGCTTTGCCACCAAAGTTTGAGATGTATATAACCTTGATGAGGGAAAATCCTAAATTCTATGAGTTAACAGTAGATGAGGCTATTGGTAAGATTCAAGCTCATAACATGAATCTTATGAAGAAGGAGAGCTCGGGAAGACCTCAGATACAGGACCCTTCCATGTATCATGGGACGACTTCCACTTCAAAATCATCGGGCTCTGGAATTGCCCTCTTTACTGGACACTCTAATGAAGAAGACCACTCAAATGGGTGTGGTGGTCATGCTTGTTATGCATCCGGATCAGGGTTGGGAACCAATCATCAACACACCTCAAGAAATCCTCCAGCTACGTCTTCAGCTAACCATTCTGCAATAGCCAAAATAGCTGAAGATCACGTAGCATTGTTTTCATCATGTATGCTTGCGTATGAGAATTTCACAGGAGGCAAGCTAACGGATCCTGAAACTATTGAAGAAGACTTTAACCAAGTGGATCCTGATGATATTGAGGACATTGATATTCAATGGAATATGGCCATGCTTTTGAGGAGGGCCAAGCATTTCCTGAACAGAACAGGAAGAAAGTTCATTGGTGGACATTCTAATGCCAAGGTTGGATTTGATAAATCCAAGGCCAAATGCTACAAGTGTCTGAACTATGGACACTTTGCTCGTGAGTGTCAAAAAGACCGAGCACCGGCCTCTGGTTTCACCAGACCTAGCCAGGGAAACAGCCACGGCCACAACAACACTAGCCACCACAATCAACACCAAGGTGGTTCGTCAAATGCACTGGTAGCTCAGCATGACGAAAATTTTGATTAGGGTGTTCATCTAGAGGACGCCATCATTGCTCAAACACAGGTTGGTCTCATGGCTGAGATCATGGAGCTGATGGAGGCTGAGAGAAAAGAAGCTGAGGAGAAGGAAGCTTCTGTAGCTGTTGAAAAGGAGTCTACCACTGCCGTTGCTCTCATGGCCATTGGAGAAGCACAGAGTTCATCATCTGAGGTAGATTCTAACCATTTCTTTGTTATTTCTTGTTCTAAGTGTCTAGAGCTAAAGCATGAAATTTCTAAGCTCCAAGACAAACTCGAACCCCTAACTATGGCAGCTCATAATTACAAAGCAAACGAAAAACGTTTTAAAGAGTCTGTTGAAACGTTAAAAAAGGATAAATGTGAATATTCTTTACAAATAAGTGAGCAACAAGTTCACTTGGATATTGCGTATGGGGGTTAGAAAAACGGAACAATGAAATCAACAAACTGCAAAATGAGATCCTGCAGTTAAAATGTACAAATGAGAAGTTGAAAAACTCTCGCTTTGTGGTGGAGCACTACGAGTCAGTAGTGAGGAAAATGAAGGGTATAGGTCTTGGTACCAATGCCATTCCTCCACCAATAAGTGGGAAGTTTGTCAATAGCTTGATAGACATTAATCTCACCTGTCTAGATGAGTCCTCTGATAAGGATGATTCCCCTAAAAAGGATGAATCCTCAAGTAAGGCTAACTCCACATCTAGTGAGGAGTATGTTACTGCTTCTGAAGATGGGTCGGTTGACACTTGCCCTGAAGGAGTAGTCTCTGAGGAGTTGTTGACTGAACAGAAAGTCCACAAAAACATTATCACTAATAGTGATAACTGCATTTTAACTAAACCTGATATCATTGAAACAAATGATAAACTTAAGGTAATGCTTTACGAGGGTTATAAAAATATTAACCAAGTTAAGAAAGAGGCTTTTTCAGCTCATTATGGGCTTGGTTACAAAGAGAATTTGCAAAAGTATTATACCCCCAAAAACCAAACTGAAAAAGGTTAGACTTCTGTTCATAAACCAACTCCTCCTGCCCATAATGGAGAGTTTTCTAAGGACAGATTTAATGAGCCTTACAAGAGAACTTATGTAGACAAGAGGAACTGTTTTCACTGTGGCTTGGTTGGGCACATTGTTGTGAACTGTCCTTCTAAGAACCAAGGGAAACAGCATGTTGTTTCACAGCCTGCTGTTATCCCCAGGTCGCCACCAGTGAAACCATCTCCCAAAAGTCCAAAGCAGAATGTGGTGAAACCACTAGTACAACCCATGGGAAAACCGAAGATTAAATCTGAGGCCAAACCATCTGTTGCAAGAAAGGTAAAGCAACCTGCTGTACCTCGTGTGTCTACATCTGGTAGTACACGAACTGGTGAGAAATCTGTGGCTAGACTCTCTAAGCCATAAAGAAGAAGAAGGAATAAGAGGTTGAGAAAGCTGGAACAGCTGACTAAGACTCAATCAAGTGAAGCTTCCACAAGTTCACCGGCTGTGGTTGAGCCAAAGTCTACTGTTCTGGTTAAGAATCAAAAGAGATCCTGGAACAAGAAAGTTAAAGGTTCTCAATCTTCTGTTCCAAATTCATCCAAAGATTCACCAATTTTGAACAGTCATCATGACTATGAGTTGAAAGAAGTAGTTTATTTTGAGAAGGATGGACGACCCAAGACCACAATGGCTTGGGTCTCCAAATCTAACTAATTCTTTTGTTACTCGTGCAGGGACGTCCGAAGGGTACTATCTCTAACCGTTGGTATGTAGATAGTGGATGCTCCCGGCACATGGCAGGAAACATGGCCTTGCTTCAAGATGTTAAACCATTCAGAGGCGGCTATGTGGCCTTTGCCGGAGAAAAAGGCGGCAGTATCACGTGTCAAGGTGTGGTTTCAAACGGTTGTGTCAGCTTTGACAATGTCAACTTCTGCGAGCAGCTGAAGCATAACCTGTTGAGTGTCTCCCAAATGTGTGACAAGGAGTACTCGGTGATGTTTGACAAATCAGAATGCCTGATTCTCAAACCTGGTTTTGAGGTTCCCGAAGACTAGATTCTGATGAGAGCACCAAGATCAAACGACACTTATCAGATCGATATGAGGCAAAGACCACCTCATCAGTTGCTACTTGTTTGCTTACAAAAGCGACAGAACTTTACTCCATCTTGTGGCATAGGAAACTCGGACATATTTCTTATCGTAAAATGAATCATCTTGTCCGAAACGGTTTGGTAACCGGGGTTCCTAAGTTGAGGTTTACTGTTGCAGATGACTGTATGTCGTGTAAAAAGGGCAAACAACAACGGAAGTCTCACAAGCCCAAGCTCCAAAACTCTATCGATACCCCTTTGGAGCTATTACACATGTATCTGTTTGGCCCCATAAGTATCAGGAGTATTGGAGGTAAGTCATTTTGTCTAGTTGTAACTGATGATTTCTCACGTTTTTCTTGGGTGCACTTTTTATGTACAAAAGACGAGACTGCTGATATTCTTCAATACCTGATCCTGAGCTTGGAATCTCTTTGCAAGCTGAAAGTTAGAAGAATAAGGAGTGACTACGGAACTGAGTTCAAGAATAATTTGATGGAACTTTTCTGTCTCAAGAGAGGGATCCGTCACGAATTCAGCGCGCCGTACACACCTTAGTAGAATGGAGTGGCTGAACGGAAGAACAGAACACTGATCGAGACTGCAAGGACAATGTTGTCAGATGCAAAGCTTCCTGTCACTTTCTGGGAAGAAGCAGTTAATACAGCTTGTCACATCTTAAACAGGGTTCTGGTTGTGAAAAGGCACAACAAGACATGTTATGAGTTGATCAACAATCGACTTCCCAATCTTGATTACCTAGTTCCTTTTGGTAGTCCTTGTTCCTTGTTGCTACAGTATAAAGACCGTCAGTCTAAATTTCATGCGAAAGCGGTGGAAGGCATCTTCTTAGGATATGTTGCCAATTCGCCCTGCAAGAGAGTGTACAACATAGGAACTCGTACTGTCGAGGAATGGTTTGAAGTGGACTGTAGTAAACACAGCACTCCACCAGAACCAAAAGGTCCAGCTTGGGGTTTTGATTATGATGCGCTATTCAAGTCTTTCAATCTTCCTGACTTATCTGATGAAGACGCCGCAAATGTCTATGATTTATTGCGTGGCGACAATGACTCCAGTTTTTCTACTCGTGCTACTGTACCAATTATAACTCCTGATTCCAATGCTGCATCTGCATCTGGAACTCATGACAATGATAACAGTGAAGGTGTTCATGTTGTTGGAAATGACGCTCAAGCCAATCCTAACACAATTATAGGAAATGAAGCTCCAGCTGATCCAATTAACATTGAATCTTCTTCCTCTGGAACACAGGAAATGGGGGAGTTAAGCATGAATCTAGATTCAGAAATTCAAGAACCGATTGTACCGGAGACAAGGGTGCATAGGAATCATCCAATCGACAACATTATTGGTGATCCTTATGCCGGTGTTCAGACTCGTCATAGAACCATCACTGAGAACACCAGTCTCTACACAGAGATATCTGACACTGGTGTCATGGAAACATGTCTGCATGCTGCATTTGTGTAACAGTTAGAGCCAAAGAATGTGAAGGAGGCTCTCACTGACAACTGCTAGATTGAGGCGATGCAAGATGAACTGTCTCAATTCCAAAAGTTGCACGTGTGGGATTTAGTTAACTTGCCAAAAGGCTTTCAGCCAATTGGTACCAGATGGGTGTTCAAATGCAAGACGGATGATCGTCATGTAGTTGTGAAGAACAAAGCAAGATTGGTTGTTCAGGGTTTTTATCAACAAGAGGACTTGGATTACAATGAAGTATATGCCCCAGTTGCTAGAATTGAGGCCATTCGACTGTTCTTGGCTTATGCCACATATGTCGGCTTCAAGGTCTATCAACTTGATGTGAAGAGTGCTTTCCTTTATGGTAAGGTGCATGAAGAAGTCTATGTCACTCAACCTCCCGGTTTTGAAGATCCGCATAATATCAATAAAGTGTACAAGCTTGACAAAGCACTTTATGGTCTTCATCAAGCACCGCAGGCATGGTATGAGACTTTATCTAAGCATTTACTGTCTAATGGTTTCGACCGTGGACAGATTGACTCGACTCTCTTCATACGGAAAGCTGGAGGTGACATTCTTCTTGTGCAAGTATATGTCGACGACATTATCTTTGGGTCGACCAATGAAGGGATGTGTAGGGAATTCGATAAGGTGATGAAGTCTAAGTTTGAAATGAGCAATATGGGTGAACTGTCATTCTTTCTAGGTTTGGTAGTCAGTCAAAGAGAGAATGGAATTTATCTACATCAAACTAAGTACGTGCAGGACATCTTGTCAAAATACAAGATGAGTGATAGCACTACTTATGGCACACCAATCCCAGTCAATCATGGTTTGCATCCCGACAGAGATGGAAAGGATGTGGACAGCAGGTTGTACCGTGGGATGATCGGATCACTTATGTATCTCACAACTTCAAGACCCGATATAATGTTTGCTGTATGTTTGTGCTCAAGGTTTCAGTCTCAACCGAAGGAGTCACATATGATAGCCGTGAAGAGAATTTTCAGATACCCGAAAGGGAAACCCTGATTAGGTCTTTGGTACTCCAAGCAGCAGTCATTCAACTTCAAAGCCTACACTGATTCAGATTATGGCGGTTGTAACCTTGACAGAAAGTCAACTTCTGGTGGATGTCAATTCTTAGGAGACAGGCAGGTCTCCTCGCAGTGCAAGAAGCAGTCAACGGTTTCTGTCTCAACTTGTGAAGCAGAATACATTGCTGCAGCGAGCGGTTGTTCTAAGATACTGTGGATTCAGCAGCAGTTGAGAGACTACGGCTTAAACTTCACTGGAAATCCTCTATTCATTGACAACAATGCCACCATGTCCATCACAAATAACCCGGTGAAACATTCCTAAACTAAACACATAGAGATTCGTCATCATTTCATCCGTGACTGTGCTGAAAAGCATTTAATTGAACTTGTAAAAGTTCACACGGATGACAATCTTGCTGACCTTTTCACAAAGGAATTTGATCGATCCCGTTTTGAGCATCTTGTCAACTTGATAGGAATGTTCAATCCTGAGTGAAAACTAAGTTTTCTTAACTCAATTCAATTCATGGAAGTTAAATTTTTTAATTCCTTTAAATTTTCTGTATAGTTCTTTTGTTTTTAAAATATTCTACAAAAATCAAAAAAAAAATAGAAAATGGATAAAATTTCAAAGTTAACTTGAGAAAAGAGGAAATGATAGTACATCAGAAATGATCTAAACTTCATAGACTGCTCATATGGGAAATGATTGCGTCATGCTTACTTATCTGTTTAAACTTATTATGTTTTTAATCTGTTTATTTACAAGTAATTTGAATTGTTAGTAGGCTGTATGTGTCTTTGAACACTAGTAGTGTGGAAACTAATTCTAAATTACAACTGTGATTTGAACCCATGTTTGCAAGCGTGTGTGAGTAAAAGATTCAAAAAGATCACTATCAGATAAAGGATGTTTGATTTTGACAATAATTTTCTTTCGAGATCAGTTTCGGGTTATGTTGTTAGCACAATTAATGCGGTTCATCTCACTGCCCATACTCACAAGTATGCAAGGAGAGATTGAATCAAGACATGTCTCTACATTAACCGTTGAGCATGTATTCACCCTTGAATCATTCCTGGTTCATTGAAATCAAATCTAGATAAAAGTTGGATCCCCTTACCCTATAATCAAACACCATGTTCATTATCCCGAATCATCATACCGATATTCAAAGAAGAAAATCACATGAAACCAAGACAAAAGAATCACTCGATTCTGAATCTTATGATTCCTGATAATCCTTATGGATTCTGCTTGATTTTTCTGTGCTAATTGATGTAACTTCATTCTGAAAATTAAGAAAATAATTGAAAATAATCTTAGATGCCTTGAAGATAGTGCAAAATATCATAGCATATCAGTGGGGTACACGTTGTACATCTTATAATTAATACCTTTATACACAAGAACGTGATACAAAGATGCTTATAGTTTCAAATCCTATAATATTGTCAACTTGAATTACTTGTTTATGTGCTTATTACGTATGAATAAAGAGTAATACATGACATGATCCCATATTATTTGATGTTTATTTTGTATCGTTTTTGCTAAAAGATAGCCTGATATGATCCTTTGCTCGTGTCTTTGATCAAAAATAGCTTGTGTAAATGATTGTATATATCTATCTTGAAAAGAACAAAAAGATTTTAAGTTTTTAAGTTTATGCATTGTTCAAGTTTAATCAGAAAAAGCCAAAAATATTTTATGTTTAACCTTCATGAATTGTATTTGAATCCTCTTGGTTGAATATTTTTTATCTTGTTCGTTATTTGACTTAAAATCTTCATAATTTGAGTTGAAAGTGTGCGCACATAAGAGTATCTGCGTACTTGATAAGTACGCATGAGGTAAACCCTGCGTACTTACGCAAGACTTAAGTCATGCGTACTTAGTAAGTACGCAGGAGTTAAATCCTGCGCACTTAGTAAGTACGCACGACCAATATGTGTTGGGTATAAATACAGGACTTAGACAATTTTTTAGGGTTTATCACTTTTCAATCGTTTTTCTCCTGTGCTATTCCCTCCGAGCATTTTCTTCAAAAATTTCGAGTGTTCCAACCGGATTTTTCATCCCAATCACATTGTCATCTTCGTATTTCATCTCAGTGGTGAGACTATAGTCCAATTCCATCCATCGATTCTTGACATTTGGACCGATTTTTGACTTAGAAAATATTAGGTTAAATCCGATACATTTTGGGGTAATATGGGGTTGTTTGGGTAACTTATTATCTGTAACAAGCTAATAGGAAGCTTTAATCGACACCCTAATCATCTCATGGTCCTCGATTGATCCGTCATTTGAAGTTGAACCGACAGTGGGTCGGCGACGGGTCTAGGTCAAAAATTGGATGAGTGTAGTGTTGATAATGGTACCATAGGTTAGAATCCTTGATTCCGACCTAGTGGCGACCTAATCAACCCACATTTTGAACGAATTACAAGTTTCAGAAATTTTTGCTAAGGGTTGTTCTTGCGCACTTAGCAAGTACGCAAGAAATGCTTCTTGCGTGCTTGTTAAGTACGCAAGAGGAAAATCCTGCGCACTTGGTAAGTGCGCAGGACCAACACTTAGAAATTTTTCCTAAGTCTGAAATTTTTTTCAAAGTGTAACTACTATACTATGTCATGTGTGTCTACTTCCAGTGTTATAAGTGGTTCTGAATATGTTTTCTGTGTGTGTTTGTAGGCTATGGCTCGTGCATTCACTGACGAATTCAACTTAGTGGCTAACACCGAACCAGAATGGAAAGGCGCAGCCTTGCAATACAGGGAGATTGTGGATTTTCTCAACAGATCAAGAATCAGTTATGCTATCTCAGCAAACCCAACAGTCTCAAGGCCTTACCTGGAGCAATTCTGGGAGACCGCAGAGCACGATTGCACGGTATCCCCGAACGTCATACGGGCTACAGTTGACGGTCGGACTATTGCTATCTCGGAAGATACAATAAGGAGAGTATTGCAATTCGGAGACCTTGCCACCGACCCGACGTCCTATCCAGATTACTACGTGGATGGGTGTTGGAGGCACAGAATGGGGTATGTCGGGGCAAGGGACTATGCTTCCTACAAGAAGATGTGGGTATTGGATCAATGGCGTTACTTTGCCCACATCATGATCGTGTGCATCTCATCCAGGAAAGTGGGGAAAGATGCCATGGGTCATGACCTAGCAGCGGCCATGGTGGGCCTGTCTCTCAATCGGGGCTATAACTTCTCTCGCTATATCTTCAAAGCACTAAATGACCAGATAAATACAGCAGAGAGGTTCAGGTTCCTTTTGTACCCAAGGTTTGTGCAGCTACTGATCGATGATGCACTGCCAAACCTACGCGCTATCGGGGAGAGACTGCAGGTAAAAAGGGTGGACAAGAGAGTCTTTGCACAGTTTCTAAAGCCAGGCAGTGTAGAACCTACCCCTGAGCATACTGAACTCTTCGGCCACCTGATTAATGAAGCATACGTCGCTCCGGAGGACTGGAACTGGTATAGTCCCAACTCGGGACCAGAGATGAGTGATCACTCAGATGAAGAACAAGATGAAGAGAATGAGGAAGATGAAGGTGATGATGAACATGAAGGTGATGATGAAGGTGATGTTGGTGGTGCAGAGGAATCCGATTCGGAGGCAACAGAATCAGATTCTTCTGATTCTGATGACGCACCATCACAGGTACATCCGAGAAGGTCGGCACAGGTAACCCTGCCTGAGTCGTCTTCAAAAAGAAAATGATAAAGCTCGAGCAGCGAATACGAGCCGGATTCCGACTCTGACGCTGCTCTACAAAGACGAAGGCGAGAGAAAGCCAACAAGCAAAGGGGCGATAGGCAAGAGGTTGCTATCCCCAGGGTTGAAGAGATTCCGACTGTGCAGCCAGTACAAGTTGAGGATGCCCGTCCAGAGTCAGAATCTACCACGCCAGCACGGCAACTGTTTACAAGGAGGAGAAGGCCACTGGTACAAGCCGCGAAGCTAGGTGCTCAGGGGGAGAAGGAGACAGAGAAAGAGAAAGAGAAAGACAAAGAAAAGAAATCCACCGGTGCCGAGTCTTGTCATCCAGTCGATCTGACTAAGGATGATGATAAAGACAAGGATCCTGAAGTCGGTCCTAGTGGAGGTGAGCACCTAGCTTTGGCGATTGTGCCCATCTCTTCTGTTCCATTGGCTGAGGGGGAGTCTACTCAGCAAGAGGGTGGTGATACCTCAGGTGGTGGTGGTGGAGATAAAGGGAAGTCACCGGCTGACGTGCTCAAGGACTTATCTGATGATGAGATCCTCTGCTTAGAGCCTGACTATTCCAAAGAGGCATAGATCGATGCTCTCCTTAATCTGGAAGAAGGAGAGATTGACTCTGGTGATGACTGGAACGATGATGATGATGATGTGATAATCGAGATTCCCAAGGGCGACGGGGAACTAGAGTACGAGTTAGAGGATGGTGAGATCTTTGAAATACCATCGCTCGAATCTCTGCTCGAAACAGACACAGGCTCAGTTGACATGGCAAGTAATATTGAAGCTACAACTGAAGCCTACCTAGTCGACCCTACACCTGTGGACCCCGAGGCACCAAAAGAGAAAGACATGCCTTCTGCATCTACAAAGGGTCCAGCTCCCGTGTGGCAAAAGACGTCTATCACAGACAAGCACGGAGCGACAGGTATGATCTTGGCTGTTAGGTTCGAGGAGGACAAGCAGCTGTTCGCCATCAAAAGATCTGGGGGAGTTCAATACTTGAAACCCACCAGTGAGGCGTTCAACTCTTTGCCCAAGTACGACCTTGTGAACCTAGCAAACCGTGACCTGCTGTGTCACTCGAGTAATGCAGTAGCAATGGGTTTGTGGGTTACACTACAGCGGGAAGCAAAATCAGGGAAATTTGAATACCTCAAGCCTCAGGTGCCCAGAAGAGTCAAGGATAAGCACGCTGTGCATCCTGTGACTAAGAAACCCTTAAAGAGATTGGTATACAAGCCAGTGCGATGTGAAACTAAGATTCCCCTGAGCAAGTTACCTCAGGATATTCTTGGTGACATGTGGTACTGGTACGTTGATCCAAAAACGAGCGAGGCTGTGGTTATGAGTAAAGGTAAGTCAGATAGTGGAAACACAGTACCAAAGGAAGTGATCAGGGTTTTTGATGATGTCTGCTTCATCAATTTCTCTGTGAACGATATGGAGGTACTAGCAGACAAGTTCTGCATCCACACTGACGAATGGACAAAGCTTCTCTCGGCCAAATACGACAAGTTAATCAAGTTTTGCCTTGATTAGAAGAAGAAGATGGAAGCTAAGGAACAAGTGTTGTGAAGACTGAAGACGATGAAGATCCCGAGCTGTTGTCAAGGGGGAGTTTGTTGATGCACTTTCCTGTGACAACACTCTGGATAGAGTCTTAGTTTGTATTTCTAATGTCTGTAATTTGTCTTTGTATGTAAGAGTCGTTATGTAATTGTTTATCGAGTTGTATTTACTTTTACATAATGTTTGTTGTTTTTCTGCTAAGTGTTTTGCGCACTTACATGTGCGCAGGAGAAAGCTCCTGCGTACTTAGCAAGTACGCAAGAACACCTCTGCGTACTTGTTAAATACGCAAGAGCAATTGGTCCTGTGCACTTGCTAAGTGCGCAGGCATCAGGTCTGTATAAATAGGATAGGTTCACAGAAGCTAAGTACGCAGAAACCATTTTGTTCAGACGAACTCAGTTCTGCTAAGTACGCAACTTGTATTCTCTCTGTAACCGTCGAGTGTTTATAATAGAAAGAATGTTTATTGTGACTCTCGTGTTTGGTTTACTTTGTTTGTAAGACTCTCCACCTAGTCACGGGTATTCCGCAACCCGGTCCGACTAGTAGACCACTTGCATGTGACGATCCGACACACACGAAGGGACCTACATATGACTAGTCAAACTCTAAACCTATGAGAATTCCTACATTTGACACTCAGTATTTTATTATCGCTTACAACCTTTCCATTGTTTTCCTGCTAAGTATGGACTCCTACTCTCCTACCTCCCCGGTATGCCGTCCCGAAGAAGAGTCTGATTGGGAAGAAGACACCGGATCACTCGTACATCGATCACCAACACCCGCAGCTGCTAGACCAAGGTTTGATGTAAGGGTAGATTGGATTAGGAACACCGGCCCAAGACTTCGAACACCTGGATCAGCCGCGCCCAGAAACCCGTATCAGACACCCCATCCCCACAATCAAGTACCACTCCCACTAGGAGACCCATATCTAATGCACAACCCGTATTACTCTAATCCTTGAGTAGGGCATATCATGGCACTCACTAGTACTAACGAATTTCCAACCAATGACACGCACCAATATGTAAGGACCTCAGAATTTGAGAGGCAAAGAATGGAGCAAGGGTTAATGCACGACTTGCAAGTACAAGGAATGAATAGCCTAGCAAACCAATTATAGTACCAAAAGGAATTAATCTCCATCCTCGAAGTGGTGCTCGCCTTGGGAATTATTCTCCTTCTAGTGGAAAGCTACAGGAGGCGTTAACAGGATTATTTTTGTTATTTATTTCAGTTTGAGAAACATTTCCCTGTGTTTTGAATACATTTCAGCATTACTAAATTTTATATTTTCCAAGGTTATTATTCATAAATTCAATACGTTGAGTGTGAATTACACCTATCATATTTTCATCAAAATTCTTCAAGTATTATCTTTCCCATTCACCACAATTTAGTGCACTACCAACAATCTCCTTCATAAACAAATCATCCTATTGTTCGATTTAAACAAAACCTCATTATCTTGTTCAAACAAAATGTTTATCAAACTTTGAGATAGTATCAAAAACATAAATTTTCCATAAAACTTTCCGCCTGATAAGGAAAGTTAATACAACCGATTTTATTAAAATATATATATATATATACATATATATATATTATTTCAAATTGATAAATAATTATGGTTTCCTCGTTTAAGTAAATATTTCTAAACCCTGGCTAAATTAATATACGACTAATTGTTTAGCCAATAATTTCACTTAAAAATATTCTCTTATTAAATAGCTGAAAATTTAAATTAAAAGATTTTTCCCATAAATTGTTTATTTATTTAAATTAAGTGACTCAATGGATTCACTACGTTATATATCTACAATCAAGGACGACTTACCACTTTCAAATTTCAAACAAAGATCCGTAGTTGTAAACACATTTCCCCGAACGTTTTTAGAACTTTCTCATTACCTTTCACTTGTCACTTCAAGAGATGATCCATACCGCTTAGACGTTAACCCTATCCATCAACCTCAATGAGAATTAAGAGCTAGAACCTAACTAACACATTATACAAGAACGCCAAACAACCCGCTCGTCCGCAATGCTCAACCACATACAAAACCCGTTAGTATACAACACACTCGAAGTTCAATAACTTACACATGCACGTTCACAATATACCCAACGCAACCACATGGTGCATGAAACCCAATTATTATCAATATACCCAATGCTACCCAAATTACATAATACATGAAACTAGTTTGCCTATAAATCACAATTTACTGGATTGATCACATAACACATGAAACATGCTTAATTGCAATACACATGTTACTAGATTGAGCACATAATACACGAAACTTAGTTGGTTGCAATATACATGACACATAACCGTTGTTTGTTTGATACATAACCCTAGATTGACCACATTAACATGAAACTCATTTGGTTAGAAAGGGCATCATACTAAACTGTGCACATTATGCAATATACATGATACTAAACTGTTTATATTACACATGATACTATATTGTTTACATTACATGTGAGAGCTCGTTGATTTACAAAATACATAATGCTAGCTGTTCATGCTACATAAGAGACTTGTGTGTTTACTTTATACATGAAATGAAATTGCTTACAATTATTACAATTGATTGATTACATTATACACAAGATATGGTCATGTACTTTGTTCACCAAAGTTGAAGACCATAATACATGGAAACGACTCGGGGTTTGACGTATTCTTGTTCAAACACGAGCAAAACTAAGAAACTTTAAGTTATTCTACTTTACTACTCTCTAGTCGTGAACTTACCTGCTTAATGACATAGTTACTTGTTAGCGACTCTTATGTGAAAACAATGGACATGGACGGAGTGAAATTGTGCCCCTTGAACCGCACACAACATAATGACCTATACGGACCATGCGATGATTTGAGTAATTACGGGTGCACACGGAATTATGAAAATCAGCGTATGGAAAGCATAGTGAAATTTTGTCGTGTGTTGTGACCTAAAACTTATCATGATATGTAACAACGAAACTAATGTGATATGACAAGGGCATGGTGGATACGCCGATGGTACTTCCTATATATAAGTATCCTATAATATTATCAGAAGTAACGTTGCTCGTGTCACGTGAAGTTTTGACCTAGACCAATGTTTATGAATTCCCTTAACCACAAAAAAAAATCCTCGAGCATATTAGACTACAATCTAAAACAAACCCTAATCATCATATCCCCATCAAATCCATTCCATGTAATGCCTTTCACCTTTAGGATCCAAATTATAATTCGACAGATTTTCTTCTTAAGTTCATTTCAAAACTAAATTCACAATCATCATTCTTGCCGGACTTTGAGTATCATACCCAAGCCTTATTATCAATCTTACTCCCCAAACCAACAGTCAAAGTTCGTTGGGATTCTAGTCGCGGTCCCGAGTTTACTTGGGAACGAGAAGACCAAATGAAACTCAAGTATCCACACCTCTTTGCTGATTCAGTAGCCTCAACTAGTTAAATTTCGGGACGAAATTCCCTCAACTAGGGGATACTGTAACATCCATGTTTTTCTTGATATTTCATATGGTGCAATAAATGACAATTTCAATCTCATGTTCACATTCAAAACGTAGTGTCGCATTATTTACTATTTTCATGTGCAAATAGGGAGTATTCTTATAATGTTATAAGTACATACACACATTTTACAATAACAACTAAAACAAACCTACGCTATCTCGCAAACTACAAGGACTAGTTTTGAAAATTATCAAAATATCATTTGGCACGGTCGCGCCATGACCTGGCACGGTCGCGCCATGCACTGGCACGGTCGCGCCTGATACCCAGTTGAAACGCAAACACTGTCTTAATCGCAAAGCATGTTCGAGTCCGTAGTTGTAACGCCTATTGTGCCGTTTCAGACCGTTCATCAATGACCAAACCCTCTCGAATAACCGCATTAGTAACTTGGGAACCAAAACCGTCATACTTTCATCTCTTTCTCTCAATCTCGTCCAATTCCGTATCCCTCTCGAAATCAAACCTCTGCGCATGATCTTCAAGCTTCTGTGATCACATTCCTCACATCAATCGTGCCGGAATCCCAGCAGTAGACGCCAAGGATAAACCCACCGAAGTCGGAACTCCGTTTGGTCGAACCCCACCAATTCGATATCGTTTAAGGTAAGTAAACAAATCCTCATACTCATTTCAATCCCGCGAATGAAAGCCCTAACCTATTCAGGGCTTATACAATCGAATTGAACAAGAATAAAATCTAGGGTTCGTTATATTTTAGTTTAACTGAACTACACCCTAGACACGATCTCCACTCAATTAAAATACATAGATAGATTCTAAAACAATCAACAATCGAAAGCCCCATGAATTCACCCGCTATTAATATAGGATTTAGACAAATTAGCTTCTAGAACATTCAGACACGGTCGTGATAATCAATTAGCACGGTCGTGCCTCTTGTCCAGGCATGGTCGCGCCCCATGCCTAAGCACGGTCGCGCCCCGTGCCTAAGCGCGGTCGCGCCCCGTGCCTAAGCGCGGTCGCGCCATACATTTGACACGGTTGTGCTACCTTTGGTAAGAACCTGTTTCTTCTGTTAGTTTAATATAAACTCATTTTTCATTTGTAAAAATTATTTTAAAAAACTCCAAAGCCAGAATTGTTTTCATAAACTAAATTATCAACTTGGAAATATTAAACAAATTGATTAAATCGTTTCTAATGGATTAAAAAGTAATAAATTTAAAATAAAAGTTTTACATATAATTGTTTTATTCAAACCTACACAAACTATTTATATTCTAACATGTATTTAAAATGCCTCTTGACACATTTTCATGAACAACTAAATAAAAAAGAAATTAATTATAATTTTAGTTAATTATTCGAATTAAATCATAAGTCTTTCGTTACTTAATTGAACTTACATTTTCATTCAAATACCAACGCAAATGAATACACTAGCCCTTCGTACAAATCCATTCCTATTGAAAACCTTAGAATGTCCTTAGACATTGTACATATTATTAATCCAAATTTATACTATTTCACTCTAGGTCAAACTTAGTGAGTTGCAAATCACTTGAATTACCCAACGCTCTTGTTAGCTACTACATTTTGATACAAGTGAGTATTTCATAGCCCCTTTTACTTTTTTACACTTTTGGGGTGAAACATGAACTCTATCAAATTACATGTTTACATTTACACAAACAACACAAGTACAAATCCTATTTACATTCATGTGTGCAAATTGGAGCTTTATGCCCGAGTGTTATGTGTGCTAACTTTTGTGAACACTTATGTGCAATCATTAACTATTCAAGCCGACGGTTTTCAATGATAGATCTATTGAGTCTGAAAAACCCACCCAGATTGGGGTGATTGATACCGAGAACACAATTTTGCATGCTAGTTACAAAGGTTTGATTGTACTTGGTTACACAATAGATGCTCCCCATAAATGCCTTATTTATCATGTTATGTAAGGATTTGTTTTACAAACTATATGCTATCTATATACAAACCTGTGTTATACTCACAAACTTTTTAGTTGACCTTATTTTATTCATGTTTCAAGTGCTTTCATATGAGTTTGATCAAGACATGCTACACATAGGCTTTGGACCTAGTTAATCTTAATTCAAAAACAAATTGTATTTCATTATGTACTTGGAACTTGATTCATGTTTGTTTGAATGGAAATGGATTTAACATATTACAATTTAGTTAACCTTGAGCTCATGAACAGTCTACATGTCCCGCCCCGATGATTCCGCCGTCGGTTGGGGTGTGACAAAGGGGGAGTCGACATCACAATCCATTGAAGGAAACAAAGATACTTCTGGAGTTAATGAAGAAGAAATTTTATTATTGGAGTTCTTTGCAGATTCTGAAGAGGAAAAAGCTGAAAAGATAGCATGTCTTGATGACATTGATGAATTATTCAATGACATAGAATATGATATGTCGGATAATGAAATAGAAGAAGGAGAGATAATGGAGATAGAGATATAGAAAGGTCAAGATAAAGTGATTTATGAAGGCTATGATGGTCTTAATGTCCCTTATAACTTCATCCAAGATGATGTTATTCCTGTGTTCACTTATGAAGGAGTAACAGATTCTATGGACTCTTTTGAAGACATCACACTGTCTGAAGATACTGCTGATTCTAAGATTGATACTGATGATGAAAACATTCAATCCAATAAAGATGCTGAAGCTGATACTACTCACACTGAGTTTCCAAAGGTGAATGAAGAACCTGTGATGTACAGAAACACAGGTATGACTAGAGAACAGTGGAGAGAAGTTGTGAATAGCTGGATGAAGGTGCTACCCAAGTCTCAAGCACAACCTGCTTAGAAAGAAAACTATGTGAATAAAGAGAGGTGTGTAGGAAGAATCATAAGTTGGTTTTATGATAATGACACAAAATTATTTGCTATTAAAAGATCTGATGGTGTTCAGTACTTAAAGCCGATAATCAAGTATTTCAATACCTTGCCAAGGTGTGAAATGAATGGTCTAGCTTCAAAGCCACTTATTAATAGATCCAAGTTTGGTTTAGCTGATGTGATTGCAAATCTGATCAAGAGAGAAGGTGGTTCGGGGAAGTATGAAAGGCTAAAGCCTCAAAAAGGAAAAAGAGTGAAGAACATAGATCAAAAGACTGGGAAAGTGACCTGGAAGTACAAATTAAAACCAGTACGTGCTATACACAAAATACCATTGAAGAAGATTCCTCAAGATTTCCTAAGGAATATAAAATGGTGGTATGTCGATGTTAATACTGGTGAAGCAAGGATTGAAGATAAAGACATTAAGGTCATTGTGTGTTTCTTTGACGCATTGAATCTTATTAACTTTTCAAAGAAAGATCAGAGGACGTTGAAAAAGAATGAGATCATGTACACTGATGAATGGAAAGAACAAGGTTGCAATACAAGAGAGTGTTGGAGATATGTAGAAGATATGGAGTGCATGCAGGCAGCAGATTACCGGATAATTGGAAGAGCTCATTATAAAGACAGAAGACTGAAGATCAAGCTATTGTCAAGGGGGAGTCTGTTAGGACATAGTTTGTAATGACAAAAGCTTTGTAATAGTTTAGATCTAATGTCTTTATGTTTTTGTAATGTAATATGTTCTAAGTGTTTATGCAAGTTATGCTAGAGGCGAACTTGTTAAGTTCGCCTAGTCTAACAGAGACGAACTTGTTAAGTTCGCTTAAGTCTATCTGAGGCGAACTTGTTAAGTTCGCTTAGTCTGTTAGAGGCGAACTTGTTAAGTTCGCCTAATGCAGGTCAGATGTCTATAAATAGGGTTTACAGAGTCAATTTGAAATAATCAGAAAAACATAACAGAGTTGTTCGATTTGGTCTGATTGAGTCTGTAAACTCTATTGAGAATTGGAATACAAGCGTGAATGTTATTTACTTGATTGTCTCTATTGTCTTTTGTGTATACAATCGTTGATTCGTTGGATTCCGCACTCCGAGTTAACGACACGTCTTATCACGAGAACGATCCGTAGAAGTGCCACGAGGACCAACACTTTTTAGTATGCACTTCAGATAAATAATGATCGATAGAAGGAATTGCTTCGGATGCAACTAGCATGACTGATGGCTACTTGACCCCGACTGGCATCCCATTTATGATTATTGAAAGACACTATTTTATTGATCTTTTATGACTTATGTTTGATGACAATGTTTCCGCTGCCAATGAATGACTTTTAGTTATTAATTTATGTTGTGAATTAGTAAATCCAACGCATGAGGTCTCCTCGGAATGGGGCCTTACAAGTAAGTGGGATAATTCAAGATAAAAGAGATGTGTATTAGAATTATGTCCCCTTTTTTAATCCATTTGCTTTTTGCTTATTAGCTCTAGCAAAACCAAACACTTTTATGGCTTGATTTACAATTGTTGGTTGTTTATATTTCGGTTTAAAATATATTTTTAAACAAACAAAAGAAAGTTCTTAAAGAGTTTAAAACAAAACAATACATTTATACGGAGATAAATAAAATATGGGTTTTGTTATAGCGTCAAAGTTTTATTAAAATAAATGGTTATTTTAAAAAGTAAAACCGAAGTTTTGAATATATATACAAGAAATTCAGTTTGATTTTTAAACTCATAAATTAATAAAAGAGTTTATTAATAGACTAAAAGGTACACAATTAATCTACTCACTTAAATTCCCAACCAACGACATATGACAACACCGCTATTAATATACGATCCAAAGTGATACACCTCGAGCATTAACCATGAAATGTGTTGCGAAAACATTTACACACGGCGATGAGATTAAATTATTTACGAAATAATTTATGACGAAGTAATTATTAATTAAATTAAAATAAGTTAATATAAATGGGTTATAAATTAATTACCTAGTTAGTAGATAATTATTATTTAAATATTGAATTTTAAGTTTGGAATTCAAACCCTAACTTCTTTCCTAGGGTTTTAGAGATTAAGAAATATGGAGATAGATTTAGGGAATAAATAAACAAAAATTGAAAACCTTCACCTCCTCTCTCTCCCTCCCTCCCTCCCCCTCTCCCTCCCCACGGTCGGATAACCGTCGCCTAGATGTGAAGTTGGTGTTCCTTCACGGTGAGCTAGACGATGAAATTTATGTAACCTAACTAGAGGGGTTTGTGATAACCAGAAAGGAATACATGGCCTATTAATTGTCCAAAGCATTTTATGGACTTAGACAGTCTCCTAGAGTGTGGAATTCGTGACTTGAAAAAACATTAAAGTACCTTGTCTTTCAACGATGTCCCTAAGATCTTATCATGTACAACCGATGCTTCAAAGACTCACAAACTGTTGTAGGAGTCTACATCGATAGTTTAATCATAAGTTTAATCAAGACACAAACGGAGTGTCAGCATGGAATGAGTAACCTCAGACCACTCTCTCGCGGGCCCAGAAAGTGGGTTATATTGTAGGTTCTGAATCAGACGAGAACGCCACCGGATTTGTCGATTTGGATAGATAGCGAGGGTTTGAAGATGTGCAGATTTGTCAATTTGGGGGTTAAGACAAAGAGAGAAAGATGGGCTTGGATTTTGAGTGGCAGCTGCCAGAGAAGACAAACGACAGGTGCTGGTGGTGTGATGGTCGTCGTCGTCGGAGGTGCGGTGGTACCGGTGATAAATGAGTGGCTGCTAGAGAAGACGAAGCATCATGCTGTGAACGCTGATTTGGGATTTTTCTTTTCCACTAATCTGGTTAGAGAGGTTGGGTCATTGGAAAAGACGAACCGCCAAGCAACGACGAAGGTTTCATGCGATGATGGTGGTGATATTTCCGGAGGTGGTGTGGTTATTCATCTGGTGAAATTGGGGGAAGGGTTGTTATAAATGGTGGCGGCAGGTGGGTGGGGGTGATGGTAGGTGGGGTCGTGGCAGGGGTATTTTGGTTATTTAACAAGAATTAATATAAAGAAGTTAACGAAGTTAGTGAATTAGACTAAAAGCGTTAAAAAATATAACGTTAGGGACTCAGATTCTTAAGGGTGAACTGATCCTGTTAATACAATCAAATCTCAGTGACGAAAACTACAGTTTACTTTAATTTATATAATAACATGACTTGTTGGATTTTGAGGTGGTATTATATTTTTAGCATAGGTTGAATCATAGTTTATCGCAATTGTATGTACTTTTAATTCTAAAGTGTGTATTAAAATTTTGGTGACACGACCTAGCAAAACAAATTCTCTCAAAGAACAAAACATTGTACGCTCGTAAAAATGTACATGGGTCCGTCACAACTATCACCGGTTGTTGTTTGCTAGAAATGCTACGTCAAATTAAAGAAATACGTCACCTATAGGATTGACGAACTAATAGTAATAATAATTAGCTGTTAGTTTAGTTTGGATGTTGCAAACAATTTGAATAATTTGGATGTTTTGGACGATTTGGATGTTGTGTTATTCATGGAAAAAATTTAAATATTTTGAGTATTTCAGGAAAATATTGCGAAAATCAAAAGACCTATACCGACAACACTTTTGACATGTTGGTACGAACCTATACACACGAAGTCTATACCCACGATATGTCGTCGGGATAGGTCAAATGACCGTATTCCCCACGAATTGTCGTCGGGATAGGTCGACATTATTTCGTGTATATAGGGTCGTATTCTTGTAGTGTTTGTGCTTTATATACATGTGTATGTGAATGTGTATATGACGTGTGTGTCCATTAAAACTGTCTAGTAGTAAGCCTATTATGTATTCGAGAAGTAAGTACCATTTTTGGCATATAAACACTGAAAATTGCCTTCGCGAGTATGACACTGGCCGCCTTTGTTGTGACAATCTTCATAGGAAGGTGACAGCGGAAATGAAATAGAGAAGCCAGAAATAAGCGGAGAAAATATGTTGGTGTAGTTAGATTGTTGGATGCCAAGCTGATACGCCATTCCAGGCAGCTGTATAACTTCGCATCTACGTGGAAGATCACTTGGAGCTGACGCATTGCTAGTGGGACGCTTATAGTAGAACTTGTGAGTTGTGCATCTGTTATAGCTACTGTAGTCGGGCTTGTTAAAATAGTCTTGAATCTCAGGATCATTCGCGCATCTGAAGATAGTAACGAGGGGTAGGATTGAAATGGAATACAAATAAGGTGTTGGAGAAGTGAAATTATCCATAAGTGCCTCACAGCTTTCTGATACTAAAAGGTTTTGAAAAGTTCTGTTATGTATCAAAACTAAAGGACCAGCATCAAGCATGACTGCAATCTCATATGATTGTTCTCCAAGCTGAATTTTCTCATGATTCAAAGAACAGTTAACCGCGATCAATCCACACCCTTTGTTGGTGGCTTCATAAAAAGGATAATTAAACGGGCCAAAAGCTAGGCAGCTGAAAGTGTCCGGGCAGATAGGCATAGAGATGTTATCATATGTAGCACAGTGAAGGGGAGGTAGAAGGTAGAGAATCACAGAAGCAAAAAAGATGAGAATCATTTCAAGTATCAAGAGAAAAGGTTTATCACCTGATATTTTTAGAAGTAATTAAATGCATGAATGTGTATCTACATATATATGTGGAATTCTGATCAACAGTTGGGCTAAGACTGAGGGCCTTCCCCAACTTGAAGGCCAAAAAACACTAAAGTCTTGTAAATGGTGCAATTTTCTCCTTGTTGAACAATACCATCAAGACTTTAGTTTTCGGACTCTTCTACTATTCATCATTATCCCTTTTTTTCAAATGCGCGAAGGAACTCCGAAATTCTGTGGTTTATATTTCTATATATCGTCAAGTTTGGATAGCTAATTATATGATGTGCTTGTGCAACTAAAGATTTATTGATCTGTTTTGTTAGTTGATTACTGATGTTCTAATCTAAATGGATGGACCGTAGCCAGTATTGATATTTTTTTTCCTAGCTACTCATTCCATCTAGTAGGAATGGGGATATTTCCATGACATCTAAAATTCCTAGGATGATGCATTATTCGTTGGATATTGGTGACATATGGAAGACAAAAATCACATTAGACTTCTTCGGTGGTTTCACACTGCAAGGGTATTAAAAGTAAACGTTTTGAAAATTAAGCTAATTAAAGTCGGAGTTGACATGAAACTTTGCCAAAAATTCAAAAATGTTCCCAGGGTATTGAAGTGTAATGAAGCATCTTTGCCTTTCTCCCTAAAAGTAAACGTTATGAAACTTCGCTGGTTTCTCGCATATCTAGAGTTGCTAATTGGCTTCAAGTTGTGGAGAAACCGTCTCGTTGAGGTTTTTGGGGTAGGGGGATTTAGGTTTTTAGGGTGCCTGGGGTAGGGTTTAGGTTTTTACGGGTTGGAATTGGGGGGATAATTAGGTTTTTGGGGGGTGGGGTAGAGGGATTAAGGTTTTTTGAGGGGTGGGGTGGGTAGGTTTTGGTTTTTGGGGGGGTGTGGGTGGAGGCGGAGTGGTTAGGTTTTTGATTTTAGCTTCTAAGGTTTAGCTTTTTTTTTTGGGAAATGGGCAAAGCCCATGGTAAATGTTTTATTAAAACTATATGTGTGTTACATACTAAGTGCATCCCACTCCTGGTTCATTGTACCATGGAGGGGGAACAACGAGAACCAAATAGAACATACAAAAGGCCGAAGCCCCATACATGGTGACACAAACTAAGGCCCAAGGCCCAAACCAAATGAAAAGCATAGTAGGCGTGCAGGCCCAAAGCAATAAGACATAATAGGAACGCAGACCCAAACATGAACATCAAACATCTAACCCAAGTCCAGAATAATCCAAGCAGGTGTAGCCCAAATGTCAGATACAAGTCAATGGTCATCAATCCTCATCCAAGTCTTTAAGCCACCACATCAAGTCCATACTCGAAGTCCATCCCCATCCCGTTTCTAAGGCTTATTTAGGGGACTTACCACAAACACCAAAGCATTCCAATACCCGTTCCACAACTGTACTAGACATATGCCCAATCATATACTTGGGCTTATCTCTTACCCCATTTCTAACACCCAAAGGAAATAAGGAAACTCCGTTCTATATGTAAGTTGTCATATTAGAAGACTTGGTCGATTCCGTAAAATCCTCTATCGTTTCAGCAACGATGGAAGAGGTCGACCTAGTCATTTTAGTCCATGATCTAGAAAGATTAGAAAGATGAAAGAAATTAGAAATCACAGTGAAGATTTTTCTTGCCCATAACGGTTAAATCACCTCGGTATTCGAAAAAGTCCTATCGCAAGCTCATCATGATTCGCAGTTTAAATTTTGAAATTTTACAAATGTCGATATTAATTGACATCTGTTAAAAACTGGGGACATTTGTGGGGGTTCATTTTTTATTTCAATTAAAATTGCAGAGAATTGTTTTGTAATATGTTTTCTTATTTTTTACATTGATCAACAAAGAATATAAATAAACAATACAAAGAAAGGAAACAAATCATGTGCTGGCATATCCTTTTGATTGGCTTGCAACGGTCTGTATCTAGAATTATCCTTTCAGCAACGATAGAAAGGAAACAAATAAGTGTAGATGACAAGGATTTTCACTGAGAATGAAATGATGCTATGCTGATCTAGAATTATCTCCACAAAAATAGTTTTGTTTTCTAACACTCCCCCTCAAGTTGAGTAGCAAGTTGAGTAGTGGGTTTTTCGATGCTCAACTTGTTAAGACAATGGTTGAAGATTTTTCCATTGACAACTTTTGTTAATATATCAGCTAGTTGGTCTTCTGATCGAACGAATGGCAGCTCTATAATTGTTGTTTCAAGTTTTTCTTTGATGAAGTGTCTATCAACTTTCACATGCTTGGTACGATCGTGTTGAACGGGGTTCTTTGAGATTTGTATAGCAGCTTCATTATCACACATGATACTACTATCTTCGGTATGAGGAAATCCAACCTCACCAAGAAGTTTGCGTATCCATACAACTTCTGCAAGGCCTCGTGCAATCCCTCGGAACTCAGATTATGCACTTGACAATGCTACAACTTTTTGATTCTTGCTTCTCCATGTAACCAGGTTCCCACCAACCAAAGTAAAGTACCCAGATGTTGACCTTCGGTCTCGTTTATCTCCTGCCGAGTTAGGCTTAGATCTTTAGATGTTCGTTTGGTTGAGAAAGAACCCCATAGCCTGTTGTCCCCTTGAGGTATCTAATGATTCTCAAGACAGCTTCCATGTGAGCTACTTGAGGCTGATGCATGAATTGGCTGACTACCCCAACTACTATGTAATATTTGGGCGAGTATGCGATAGGTATATTAGTTTACCTACTAAGCGTTGGTACCTTTCTTTGTCTGTTAATTCCCCATCTTTTTCCATAAGGAGTTTATGATTAGCTATCATTGGTGTATCAGCGGGCATGCAATCGATCATTTCTGTCTCGGCAAGAAGGTTAAGAATATATTTTTTTTACATATAAAAATACCTTGTTTAGACCTTAGTACTTCAATCCCAAGAAAGTACATGAGTCTTCCTAAGTCCTTCATTTTGAATTCTGTGAATAAGTTTTCATTTAACTTCTTTATTTCTTCCTCATCGTTTCCTGTAATGATGATGTCATCAACATATATAATTAAACAAGTCACAAGATTACCTATTCATTTAAGAAACAACGTGTGATCATAATTGCTTTGACGAAATCCGTTGCTTTTCATTGATAAAGTGAATATTCCAAACCATGCATGAGGAGATTGCTTAAGCCCGTAGATGGACTTCTTCAGACCACATGCTCTCTTGTTTCAAAGTGTTGGGAAAAGCAGGTTGGAGCTTCCATATATACTTCTTCTTCTGGTTCTCCGTGAAAGAATTCATTCTTAACATCGAATTGATGTAAAGGCCATCCTTTATTAGCGGCGATCGAGAAGAGGACACGAATTGTGTCAATATTGGCAACTTGAGAGAATGTCTCTGAGTAGTCAATCCCATATGTTTGGGTATATCCTTTAGCTACTAGCCGAGCCTTGTATCTCTCAAGGGTTACGTCTGGTTTGTGTTTGATTGTGAAGACCCAACGACAGCCCACTAGTTTCTTTCCTGGAGGAAGAGCACATTTTTCCCATGTGTCAATTTTTATTTACGCCTCCATCTCTGTCTCCATGGCTTTCTTCCAATTTTATGATTCTAAGGCTTGCTCCACAGAGTTTGGAATTTGATCATTATAGAGAGAGGAAGCAAAAGCCTTAGCTTCTTGGGATAAGTTTCCTTCGGAAATATTTTCCATGGGATACCGAGAATATCTAGAGTTTTTTTTTCAGGCGATTACCGTTTGGAAGGGACCCCCATGTCTGACCTTGGAGGTAGGACATATCTCTCGGTTCTTCTTGAATATCTTCTGTATCATCCTCGTGTTCTTCTTGAATATCCTATATTACCTCCTCATGTTCTTCTTGAATAGTTTATTCGGTTGTTCATGTCTCATGGTTATCAGATATATCACTATTTTGTATATCATTAACATTTTGGAAGTTAATTACCTCAGACATTGGACTAGGGTATGTTGGTTAGTGGTACTGGCCGTGGGCTCATTATCTTGGGTATTTGGGCTTGCATCTTTAGAGATAGGAATATACCTCAACCAGCTCAGTGTGTCATTGTATTCTTTCTCCCCTTGTCCACTGTTTTTGGGTGTGGTAGAAAAATTCGGTTTCTAAAAAATCACAGTCCACGGTTGTATAGAGATGTCGTTTTTGTGGGCTGTAACAACGATATCCCTTTTTGTTGACACCATAGCCCATAAACACACATTTTTCTGCACATGGACCTAGTTTGTGTCGATCAGTTTTAGGTATATTAACAAAGACAGAGCAGCCAAATATTCGGGGTTCTAACGAAAGGGGTTGGGGGATTTTGGTAAATTCTAGACTCTCTAGTGGGCAACCGGTTGACGAGATAGCTGATGTCGGTCAAACGGTCTATTAAATAAAATACAACCTAACCTAGACTCTCTAGTTAAACTCTAGACAAACATACTAAACTAGACCACAAAGATAGGCAAGTGTACCTATCAATTGTAACACAGCTAAAGGATGTCCGGATATCGAACCCACGAGACACTGACTATAACACTAACTAGACTCTGACTAAGACTTAACTCGTTTATTTGATTGAGGGGAATTCTATGAACTAAGGTTAACTACTAAAACTTAAGTGAATTGAATGAAGAAGACAACTAAACAAGACAACTAACCAGCAAGACAAAGACTTTAGGGAAATTCAGTAAGGAAGGAAGACTCTACCTAGGCTGCGAATCCTGATTAATAAACTTGGCTTCTATCGGATATGAAACACGCAATGGAACTGGGATCCTAAGATATAACACCCTCAAACTACCTAATGGATTCTTGATCAATCTCAGAATGTAACCAGAAGAAACTCAAGGGATACTAATAACACTAGTATTCGGATTACCTCTCGGTCTCACCGATTATGCTATAGAACTCAAAAGACATCTCACCTCTCGGTATCACTATCTCAATACATCAAAGATGAAAGAAACAATATGAATTCAACTTGTTTAACACGAATGCAAGGAGCACTCTGAATTCAACTTGTTTAACACGAATTAACAACGACACTAGAACCCTAAGAAAACGTTCCCTCAGACTGTTCACTCAAAGAACCCTAATGCAGAAGACTAACCGATTATCTATCACTTTTCAGGTTTTTAGAAAAGAAGAACACTTGATTTATTAAGTTGTTGATTGATAATCCTATGGTTACTACGTCTAGAAAATCACACACAAATCACTAACACAAAGTAGGCGATCTAATACACATCTATTTATGAAAGACATTCACCAAGACATGTACGGAACAATTCAACCAATCAATAATCAAAATCAAGTATACAAACTCATTAAACAAGTAAAATCAGATATGGTCTAAAACATAAAATCCAAAACACAATCCATAAACGATAAAAGGTCAATCTTTAGCAAACATTCATCATTAACCAAGGTAGATCTATGGTCTTAGCCAAGAAACATGGTATAAATAGATGATTCAAAGTTAAATAAAGCAAACATTAGGTCCAGAAACAAATCAAAACGAATATTACGATCAATCGTGACCGAACGATTCAATGTCTAGCCCGATTCAATGCAAAACTTCAATCTCTTAATCCAAAGCCTCTTCCTTTGCTCAAATTCACCCAAAAACTCTCCCTTGACGCCAATGTGTCGAATAAACAAGAAGATAGTCATTTAAATTGGTAAAACCTACAAAATAGGTTTTTTCTGGATTCTCGACCCTCTAGCGTACCGCGAGACATTTGGAGAGGTCTCTCGCGTACCGCGAGGGACTATCTAGTCGAGGTCATTCCTGGTTTCCCTCGCGTACCGCGAGGGATTTGGTTCCTCTTCCTGCGTACCACGGGGGCATGATTTTCACAGAAAATTTATTTTTTCTTTTTTGCTTTCCGCTGTTTTCCGGTGTGCTTGATTTCTCCAGGATTTAGCTACATTTTCCGCTTCTTTTGCACACTATTACCTGCTAACATGACCCAGACTTAGAATGAACTGAAAACGACATAAAACGAGTACAAAACTATACAATTTCGCACAATTACAATAGGATAAACGCATATGTTTTGCAACACATCAAACATCCCCACACTTACTCTTTTTTCATCCTCAAAAAAGATATCTGCAATGGAATCACAACTGGACATAGAATCAATCTCTATTATTATTTAGCACCAATATAATCACGCATTCAAGTGCAATAACCGGTATTTCTATCCGACTAAACCCAAACACCAAATTTCAAGCCCCCGAGTAGTGTTCTAATTCTGTTTTATATAGTATATCAATCTATCTATGGGTCTCACACTTAAAGGTTACAACTCGACCTAACCCCGTCTCACGGTCATGTTTAGGACCGGGTTAGATCATGTAGATCTTCCCACCAAGGTAAACTCAAATTTACATGTTTTTAGAATTCAATGGATTATGGAACGAATGTAATGAGTAGTATTAATTATATATGAATCAACCCCACCTAGGGGTGCGTCTCCCAAGTCACCATCCCGAAAGGTAGCACATAGGATGCAGTCTATCAATTAAGCATATAAGAATCAACCCATAGGCGTATCCACAGAGTCACCATCCCCATGGGAAACACGTAGGTCAATCTTATTTATCTAAGTACTGATCACTCAAATCCCAACCCATGGGTGTATCCACAGAGTCACTATCCCCATGGGAAACACGTACGTCAAGACTCAAGCTTTCAGTTTATTAATTATACTCATTATTAGATGAAATTATGGATGCAGCCGCCATCAAACTCGGATTTATTTTCACAAACAGAGATTGGTGTGTCATTAGAATTTTTAAAAACCTCTAAATTTCAGCTTACCGTGGTACCTATCACCCTATGTTGACAGTTTCAGTTTTACAGTTTCCCTAAGATGAAAACCCACGAGATTTCATGATTTAATTAAGTTATTAATCCTAAATAACTCTCTCAGGATGTTTAAGCTTTTAATACTGGCTGGGCCTATCGATTCATCACAACTTAGACACGTTTTCTATTGTTTATTATATTTCAGTTTAAAAACATAGTTTATGCCCAGTTTTAAGTATCATTTTCCATGTGCTTGCAAGATTTCTAGTTCAAAAGACATTTTTTTGTTTTTTTTATTTATTTTTTTTAGACTCAAATTACAAAACCTAAAGTAATGTTTCCCATCCCCACACTTAAAATTCACATTGCCCTCAGTGTAGACCGAGAAACGACGATAAAATAAAAGAAATTTACAAAAAGAAAATAAGAAAATGAAAATAAGACGAAAATAAAAATAAAAGAAAAATAAAGTATACAAAAATCGGAACAGACTTCCCTGATATTATGACTCTGATATTCCGCATAAGTCATGTTCCCAAAGCCCTCCATTCGAACGTGCTCAACTCACCAAGATTCCAATAATTCCTCACGAACGAAAGCGGCTGAATCTAAAACAATACTAGCAACCATATCAAACAACCACGATAATATATCAACACAACCAACCCTGTCAAGCCCCCCAAGTACAAAGTAATATATACATCAGAGTTAAATACATGCCAAATTAAAATAAAAGAAATACATAAAAAGAAATACATAATGAAAAATACAAAAGACTATGTATAACCCGGGAAAAGGTGTTGTCGATGATCACTGATCTCCACCCATATCTTGTTGATCCTGGTCTGGTGCCCTGAAAAATGGTGGGATCTGGAAGCCATGTTGCTGCATCATATATCGAATGGCATCATCCTGTTGATCCATCCGGGAAACTAATCTATCAAACAGTTGATCACGAAGCTCCTCGAGGGTGAGTAGTACTAGTTATCTCTGACGGAGTGAATACTGAATCTAGGGGCGCTCTATATGGTGTGGAATCCTCTGTCTAGCTGTGGGCGCCCCCATCTGTATAGCCTGCCTGGCAGGCATCCCTACAGGTGGTGGGACATGTGGACCCTGCCTAACCTCTACAAACCGTGGCGGATCGTCCATGGTCATGATCCCCGCTAATCTCAACCCTACTAACCCGTATGGAATCGTATCCAGGCCCGATGTGAGTAGACAGACATGATAACGGTCAAACACTCCCAATCGCTCTGCTAACCTGCTGATATATGGCCCGAGCTCTAACCTGGCCTCCGGCCCACCTTGACTACCCCTAGCTATAGATGAAATCAGGATAGATGCTAGGTTGGCCTCGTGGCGACACTATGCAATAGATGGAGAAGAGATCTATCTGACTGCACTTCTCTATACCAGACCGGCGTCCGAAAAGAGTGCAAGCCAGTATCCTGTGTATGTAGCGGATGAGGGGGTCACGAATGGACAACTCCTAGAGGGATGAAGAGTACGGTCCATCGGCGATGGAATGCCAAAAGTCACGTTACTGACTGTCGCTGACCCCCTGGTCGTGTCGCCTCCTAAATAGACCTCTAGTGCTCTACAAGAATGGCTGCGCTGCGACCTCCTTCTCAGTGTACCACCTCGTCGCCACTGCAAACTGTGGGACCGACAACTCGTAAACCTGTCGTCCTAAGGAAAATGAAACCGCGGTTTGCTCCTCGAACTGGCCTGTGACATACCGGAATATGGAATGGAACTCAACGGTGAGCTCCTGGTACTATGTGGCGTCACAGGCCAAGGCCGCGGTCCATAGATCCCCTAACAGGCCATGTAATCTCTCCAACTGCCCTAGCTCCTCGATGAATGGCCACTCGATGGTGCGGTGCTGATATAAGTCCATGTCGATGAATCACTATAGCGCACCGAATCCTCAGTCATGAGCTCGAAACGGAGTAAGGTGTGGTGGCTAAGAACTCTGGCGTCCACTGGGATCGGCTGCGCGTGTGGTGCTGGATGAACCTCGGGAACCGCGTATCGGATGACAAGCGGTGCCCGACGAATCGGGCGCGACTCCTCCTGCTCTCCCCTTGGGTGGGGCATCGGCCCACGCCTGTGCTTGGCTCCACCGGCCGCGCTAGAAGATTGTCCTGGATCAGACATGCTACAACCAAAAAGTTAGTACAACAAAAATATACAATAACATATAAAAGACCGGGTCGGGCGACCGTATAGCATTTCATTCGCGGTCGTCCGGCCTGTTAAGATACACATAAGACACTACAAAAATTAAAAAAAAAATTTGAAAAATTTGGGATACCCTTTTTGTTTATATAAAACCAGACAACCTCGCCCGAATGGAGATTGAGTACGGGAGAGGCGATCTAAACCTGCAAGAATAAATACAGGATATCCCAGTGTACAAGTTAAAAACGTTTTACAACAATTGACTCGAACCATGACTGTAAGACTATTAACAAGATATTTCTTACTCTATCGCAGTACAATAGACGACTCGGCAGCTACTCGACTCAAAATATAGCGTAATTGATTTAAGTTATTCATGAAGCACAAGCTAGGGGGTTTAATATAGCATAGTTGACTCAAATACCCTGACACATTACACAAATCAACTAAAATATCTTAGCAAATGACTCAATGTATAATCCTGTCATTATTTAAAACTCATTAGCATGTGCAATTATCATTAGGATATCAAAACGACTCATGTGACAATACAAACCGAACCAACGACCCTAATGATGCATTATTAATGACTATATGACTTGAGCGATACACATTTACACATAATTAGCGACACAGATGCACAGTGTACCGATTCCCTACTCAATTTACACTACTTTGACTCGATTATTGGGCTAAACAAGAAAATTGTACCTCAATGACGAAGAAACTAAAAACCCAAAAATTAAATCTGACCCGAGCCCCTATGGTCGCCTCAATTGGTGGTGTGTGATGACCGGCGGTGGTGGCTGAGAGTGGTGGTTACTGTTAGTGATGACTAGGTCACCGGAGATGAGGGAGAACGATGGGCGGTGATGGTGGTAGCGATCAGATGCAGTTGGTGATGTAGGTGGGTGATGAAAGGTGGTCGGTGATGGAGATTCATGGTGGGAGGCGACGGTGAAGGATGCGATGGTGGGTGGTGATGATTGGCTGAGAGTGGTGGTGGTCAGAAGATGGTGGAGACGACGGCGATGGTGGTGAGTGTATGGGCGGTGGTAGGCGGTGTCAGGTGGTGATGGTGGTCGGCGGTGATGGTGGAATTAGGTGGTGGTGGAGTCGAGTGGTGAAGAAGACCACAATTGGGAGTTTTTAATTTTTTTTCTGATTTTAAAACTCCCCCACGTACCGTGAGGCGCCGACGCAATGAATCATGCGTAGCTTGAAAAGGGCTTATCCGAGATTTGCTTTTGAGTGCCCCGCGTACCGTGAGAAATCTTAAGTTGGTCCCTCGCGTACCGCGGGGGAATGAAATTTTTGTCGGCCTCATTGTTTCTCGCGTACCGTGAGAGATGGTCCATAGGTCCTCGTGTACCGCGAGGAGCCTTCAATCACAGAAAGTTAAGGCCGATTTTATACTTAGAAAAATTTTCACCATTTAAGATTTTTTTTAAGGCCGACTCTACCTAGGCTGCGAATCCTAATTACTAAACTTGGCTTCTATCGGATATGAAACATGCAATGGAACTGGGATCCTAAGATATAACACCATCAAACTACTTAATGGCTTCCTGATCAATCTCAAAATGTGACCAGAAGAAACTCAAGGGATACTAATAATACTAGTATTCGGATTACCTCTCGGTCTCACCGATTATGCTATAGAACTCAAAAGATAGCTCACATATCGGTATCACTATCTCAATACATCAAAGATGAAAGAAGAAATATGAATTCAACCTGTTTAACACGAATTAACAAGGACACTAGAACCCTAAGGAAACCTACTCTCAGACTGTTCACTCAAAGAACCCTAATACCGAAGACTAAACGATTATCTATCACTTTTCAGGTTTTTAGATAAGAAGAACACTTGATTTATTAAGTTGTTGATTGATAATCCTATGGTTACTACGTCTAGCAAATCACACACAAATCAATAACACAAAGTAGGCGATCTAATACACATCTATTTATGAAAGACATTCACCAAGACATGTACGGAACAATTCAACCAATCAAAGATCAAAATCAAGCATGCAAACTCATTAAACAAGTAAAATCAGCTCTGGTCTAAAACATAAAATCCAAAACACAATCCATAAACGATAAAAATTCAATCTTTAGCAAACATTCATCATTAACCTAGGTAGATCAATGGTCTTAGCCAATAAACATGGTAGAAACAGAAGATTCAAATTTAAATAAAGCAAACATTAGGTCCAGAAACAAATCAAAACGAATATTACGATCAATCGTGACCGAACGATTCAATGTCTAACACGATTCAATGCAAAACTTCAATCTCTTAATCCAAAGCCTCTTCCTTTGCTCAAATTCGCCCAAAAACTCTCCCTTGACGCCAATATGTCGAATAAACAAGAATATAGTCATTTAAATTGGTAAAACCTAAAAATTAGGTTTTTTTCTGGATTCTCGACCCTCTCACGTACCGCGAGACATTTGGGGAGGTCCCTCACGTACCGTGAGGGACAATCTAGTCGGGGTTATTCCTGGTTTCCCTCGCGTACCGCGAGGGATTTGGTTCCTCTTCCCGCGTACCGCGGGGTCCTGATTTTCAAATCCAGTGAAAGAAATACAAAATGAAGGAGTTGATAGCTTATCAGATTCAGAGATGGAAAGACTGAATCAAGACATTGATGATAAAGTGAATGTTTCAGGCTCAACAGCAGACATGCCTGAGAATGCTAATACTAGTAAAGCTTCCAAGAAAGAGCGACCTCCTTGGATATTGCCACCTGGTCCACCATCTGAATCATATGTTACTGTCAACATAGAAAACTACTATTCAAAAAGAGGGGACAGGTCAAGCATCGCATCTTGGGCCTTTGATTCAGAAAAGTAACTGTATGTGGTAAAGAGAAAGAGTGGACGTTTGGAATACTACAGGCGTGCTCATGATTTTAGCTCGCTGACTAAACTTGATCTTCATCAGCTAAATGAAGCATATTTTGAGAATAGAGGGAGAGATGGACCAGCTGAGATGTTTTGCACATTTCTGAAAAAACAGTGCCTAACAAACTTTGCCAAGATGAAGACAGCTGAGTCCAAGTTAAAAAGGGCCAAAGGTGTAAAAGATCCTCATACTGGCAATCCTAGTATAATGTTATATTGCCAGCTCTGAAGACTGTCAAGATAGTTCTTGTTCACAAGAAGATGCCAGTGAATACTCTGAGAGACTTTCAATATTGGGCATATGATCCAATTACTGTTGAAGCTTTGATAGTTACTAATCAAGCATGGTTTCGAATACTGGATCCAATTTATTTGTCCAAGTTTGGTGAACAAGACATCAAGGTGTTAGCAAGAAGCCAGATCCGGCATGAGCAACTTTGGGAAAAAAAAGCAAAGATTTATATTGTTGCTGCTGTTGATATCTTGAGGAAGAAGTTATATGCAGGGAGTGGAGATCATGTGAAGACATCAATTTTTGAAGATAGGAAAACTTAATCCTAGAGGGAGATTGTTGGACCTAGGTAGTTTATGATTAAGCTTTTGTTTTGTGTAGTGTAACCGTGAATAGGGGTTCACGGTTTAGGTGTTTGGGCCGGCCTTTTGGAGCCGAGTACGTGTATAAAGGCCTAGTGGATTAGACTAGGTATACATGTATACCCAAACCGTGTGAGGTTAGCGGTTTTTGTTTTGTTTCTTTGTAATTCCTCTGAAGTAATATACGAGCGATTACAAGTGTCTTTGTGTTCTTAAATCACCATACTTGATAGTTTCCGCCTATCAAGTGTGAGAATTGATATCATGTGAGTGTTTATATGAAGATCCATAGAGTTTCGGACTTACAATTGGTATCAGAGCCATTAAAGTCGTTCAAGGTTCGGTTTTGGATATCAATGATTCAAGAAAAAAAGTATTTTGGTTTCTTCTTTCGGTTGCTTTTGTTGCTAACAGTTGCTGTGTGTTAGAGTATCATAGTTTATTGAGAAGTTTTGGTAGTTTGCTGCTGTGAAGAGAATTCTGGGTTGAGATTAATCAAAGTTTTCAGGTTTGTTGCTGTTTTGTGATTCGTGTTCATCAGGAATTTGTTCACGGTTGAAGGATCACGCGTTTAATTCACGGGATTAATTTGGAATTAAAAATTCGAATCCCATCATTCTCGGAATTAGTTTTGGAAATCACGTTGAAGAACTTTTGTGTGGCAAACACTCTGGATAGAGTCTTAGTTTTGTACTTTCATTGTATGTATTTGTCTTTGTTTGTAAGTGTCTGTATGTATTAGTTATCGCGTTGTATTTACTAATGCATGTTGATAGTTGCTGAAATCTCTAAGTGTTTTGCGCACATAGGAATTAGTTCCTGCGTACTTAGCAAGTACGCAAGAATACCTTGCGTATTTGCTAAGTACGCATGAGCAATTTGCTCTGCGCAATTGCTAAGTGTGCAGAGTTCAGGTCGTGTATAAATAGGATAGGTTAACAGTAGACAAGTACGCAGTCATATGCGCAGACATTGTATACTCAGTATTTCTCTCTGTAACCTTCAAGTGTTTATAACAGACGAAAGTTAAAAGTGATTCTCTTGTCGGTTTACTTTGTGTTGTAAGACTTTCCACCTAGTCACGGGTATTCCGCACCCGGTCCGACTCAGGAACACACTTGCATGTGACGATCCGCCACACCCGAGGGACCTACAAGTGGTATCAGAGTGTTGCTCTTGATTTCGAGTGTTGTGAGTGTGTTTGGAGAGTTTTCTATAGAGATTTTACAAGCAAAAGTGGGTATTTTTGTTGATTTTTGTGATAAAATAGGGGTAGCTCTTGAGCACTATATTAGAAGCAAAAATCACTCAAAAACGACTTTTTTGTGTATTTGAGTGTTTTGAGCAACAAAGGTTGGTTAGAAACAAGTTTCTGACCCTTGAGCTCATTTTGTTTGTTCATCTGTCCGATTTTTGCCATCTCCGGTGAGATTCCAATGACCAGAATAGTTTGGTGAGAGTTGGTGAAAAGGTTATCTGCGTACTTACCATATCTGGCAAAAAGTTCAGTCTTGTTGCGTACTTATCAAGTACGCAAGACTAATCTTTCTGCGTACTTAAGTTGACTCCTGCGTACTTATCTTCTACTCCTGCGTACTTATCAAGTACGCAAGAGCAAATCATAAGTGCGCAAGACTATTTCTCTAAGTGCGCAAGGCCAGTATCAAGTGCGCAAGTGTCTTTGACCTTTCTGAAATTTGACTAAGTGTTCATAATGTCGAATCTTCAGAACCTCGGTAACCTTCTGAACTATGATAACGAGATCGGAACACCTCATAAATCGCCAAAGTTGCTAAATGTAAATGATTATTCTAACTGGAAAGCACGCTTTGAGCACTACATTTTTTATACCGATTCTTCGTTATGGATACCAATTCTAGAGGGATATAAGCATCCCACACACATTTACCTTGAGGAAGTAATGCCCAAGCCTATCTCTAAACTCGATGAAGAAGAAAAGAAAGTTCATGATCGAGAGAAGAAGGCTCACGGTTCTATCACTATGACCTTGACTAGGGAGTTATTCCACAATTTCAGAGGATATGATAACTCCAAGGATCTTTGGAAGGCGTTACAGAAAAGATTCGAGGGCAACAGTGACATCAAGAAAAGTAAAAGGGATCTCCCCAGGAAGCAGTATGAGTGCTTCAGATTTCTGGAGAACGAATCTATAGACGAGCTCGTCTCTAGATTTTATCATCTGCAGACCGAGTTGAAAGCTTTTGAGCTAAAGTATCCTAATGAAGAATTAGTTGAAAAGTTTCTGGATGCTTTGCCTCCCAAGTTTGAGATGTATACAACCCTGATGAGAGAGAGTCCTAAGTTCTATGAGATGACAATTTATTAGGCTATTGGAAAGGTTCAAGCTCATGACATAAACCTAAAAAGGAAGGAGAACTCAGGAAGACCTCAGATACAAGACGCTTCAATGTATCATGGGACGTCTTCTACAACCAAGTCATCGGGCTCTGGAATTACCCTTTTCTCTGGAAACTCTCATGAGGAAGAAACTGTGAAGGCTTGTGGTGGTCATGCATGCTACGCAGCATCCGGATCATGTTCTGGATCTCATCAACAACATCCCTCAAGAAATCCTCCCACTACGTCTTCAGCTAACGAGTCAGCTATAGCCAAAATAGCCGAAGATCATGTAGCTTTATTTTCTTCGTGTATGCTTGCCTATGAGAACTTCGTTGGTGGCAAGCTTACAGATCCTTAAACAATTGAAGAAGATTTTAATCAAGTGGATCCAGATGACATAGAGGACATGGATATTCAGTGGAATATGGCCATGATATTGAGGAGAGCCAAGCATTTCCTGAACAGAACAGGAAGAAAGTTCATTGGTGGGCATTCTAATTCCAAGGTCGGTTTTGACAAATCCAAGGCCAAGTGCTACAAGTGTCTGAACTATGGACACTTTGCTCGTGAATGTCAAAAAGACAGAGCACCGGCTTCGGGTTTCACTAGACCTAGCCAAGGAAACAACCAAGGCTACAACAACTCAAACAACCACAATCAAAGCCAAAGTGGATCGTCCAATGCATTGGTAGCTCAACAGGATGAAAGCTTTGATTGGGGTGTTCATCTGGAGGAGGCCATTATTGCACAAACTCAGGTTGGTCTTATGGATGAGATTATGGAGATGATGGAAGCTGAGGAACGGGAAGCTTCTGTGGCTGACCGAGAAGAGTCTACAACTGTTCTTGCCCTCATGGCTATCGGAGAGGGATCACATTCATCGAATGAGGTAGATTCTAATCCTTTTACTGTCATTTCTTGTTCCAAATGTCTAGGCTTAAAAATTGAAAACTCTAAGCTTCAAGACAAAGTCGAACCCCTTAACGATTTAAAGATACAATTGAAACGTTGAAGAAAGAAAAACGTGATTATTCACTTAAAATGAGCGATCAACAGCTTCACTTGGATATTGCATACAAGGGGTTAGAGAAAAGGAACAATGAGTTCAACAAGCTGCAAAATGAGATCTTGCAGATGAAATGTACTAATGAGAAGTTGAAAAATTCTCGTTTTGTGGTGGATCACTACGAATCTGTAGTGAGACAGATGAATGGCTTAGGGCTGGGTACTAATGCAATTCCTCCACCAGTTAGCGGAAAATTTGTCAAGGGCTTAGTAGACATTGATCTAACTTGCCTTGATGAGTCCTCAGGTAGGGATGATTCCTCTAACAAGGATGATTCCTTAAGTTAGGCTAACTCCGCATCTAATGAGGAGTTCTTTACTGCTTCTGATGATAGGTTGGTTAACACCTGCCCTGAAGGAGTAGTATCTGAGGAGTTGTTATTTGAAAAGAAAGTCAATAAAACATTATCACTAATAGTGAAAATTGTATTTAAACTGAACCCGATATCATTGATTCAAATGATAAATTAAAGGTAATGCTTTATCGGGGTATAAAAATCTTAATCAAGTTAAGAAAGAAGCTTTTTCAGCTCACTATGGGCTTGGTTATAAAGAAAATTTGCAAAAATACTATACTCCCAAAAACCAATCTATATCGGGTCAAACTCCTGTTCACAAACCAACTCCTGCTGCTCATAATGTTGAGTCATCTAATGCCAGATCTAATGAGCCTTATAGGAGGACTTACACAGATAAGAGGACTTGCTTTCACTGTGGTCTGGTAGGTCACATCCTTGTGAACTGTCATTCTAAGAACCAAGGGAAACGGCCTATTGTTTCATAACCGGCTGTCATCCCTAAGTCACCACCAGTGAAACATCCCAAAAGTCCAAAAATAAATGTAGTGAAACCACCAGTAAAACCGATGGTAAAGCAAAAGATAATCTCTGAGGCTAAACCATCTGTTTCAAGAAAGGGAAAGCAACCTGCTAGACCTTGTGTATCTACCTCTGGTAGTACACCTACTGGTGAGAAATCTGTGGTGAAACTCTCTAAGCCACAGAGGAGGAGAAGGAATAAGAGGTTAAGAAAGCTAGAATAGCTGAATGGAGTTCAATCAGGTGAAGCTTCCATTAGTTCACCGGCTGTTGTTGAACCTAAGTCTACTATTCCAGTTAAGAAACAGAAGAGGTCCTGGATTGCCAAATCTAAAAGTCCTCAATCTCCTAGTCCTAATTCTTCTAAAGATTCATCCATTTTGAACAGTCTTGACTGTGAGTTAAAAGAGGTTGTTTATTTTGAAAAAGACGGACGACCCAAGACCACAATGGCTTGGGTCTCCAAATCTAACTAATTCTTTTTGTGACTCGTGCAGGGACATCTGAAGGGTACTATCTCTAACCGTTGGTATGTAGATAGTGGATGCTCCCGGCACATGACAGGAAACATGGCCTTGCTTCAAGACGTGAAACCATTCAGAGGCGGCTATGTGGCCTTTGCTAGAGAGAAAGGCGGCAGTATCACGTGTCAAGGCATGGTGTCAAATGGTTGTGTCAGCTTTGACAATGTCAACTTTTGTGAGCAGCTGAAGCATAACCTGTTGAGTGTCTCCCAAATGTGCGACAAGGAGTACTCAGTGATGTTTGACAAGAATGAATGCCTGATTCTCAAACCTGGTTTTGAAGTTCCTGAAGAATGGATTCTGATGAGAGCGCCAAGGAGAAACGACACCTATCAGATTGATATGAGCGTGGCAACAACCACCTCATCAGTAGCTACATGTTTGCTTACCAAAGCGACAGAACTTGACTCTATCTTGTGGCATAGAAAACTCGGACATATTTCTTATCATAAAATGAATCATCTTGTCCGAAACGGTTTGGTAACCGGTGTTCCTAAGCTGAGATTTACCTTGACAGATGACTGTATGCCTTGTAAAAAGGGCAAACAGCAACGGAAGTCTCACAATCCCAAGCTCCAAAACTCCATTGACACCCCTTTGGAGCTATTACATATGGATCTGTTTGACCCCATAAGTATCAGGAGTATTAGAGGTAAGTCATTTTGTTTGGTTGTAACTGATGATTTCTCACGTTTTTCTTGGGTGCATTTTTTAGGTACAAAGGACGAGACTGCTGATATTCTTCAATACCTGATCCTGAGTTTGGAATCTCTTTGCAAGTTGAAGGTTAGAAGAATAATGAGTGACAACGGAACTAAGTTCAAGAATAATTTGATGGAACTTTTCTGTCTCAAGAAGGGGATCCGTCACGAATTTAGTGCCCCGTACACACCTCAGCAGAATGGAGTTACAGAACGGAAGAACAAAACATTGATTGATACTGCAAGGACAATGCTGTCGGATGCAAAGCTTCCTGTCACTTTCTGGGCAGAAGCAGTTAATACAGCTTGTCACGTCTTGAACAGAGTTCTGGTTGTGAAGAGGCACAACAAGACTTGTTATGAGTTGATAAACAATCGACTTCCCAACCTTGATTACCTAGTTCCTTTCGGTAGTCCCTGTTCCTTGTTGCTACAGTACAAAGATCGCAAGCCTAAGTTTCATGCAAAAGCGGTAGAAGGAATCTTTTTAGGATACGTTGCCAACTCGCTTTGCAAGAGAGTGTATAACATAGGAACTCGTACAGTCGAAGAATGGTTTAAAGTGGATTGTAGTAAACACAGCATTCCACCAAAACCAACTGGTCCAGCTTGGGGTTTAGATTATGATGCGCCATTCATGTCATTCAATCTTCCTGATTTGTCTGCAGTTGATGCCGCAAATGTATATGAATTATTGGGTGGCAGCGATGACTCCAGTTTCTCAACTCGTGCTACTGTACCGATTGTAACTCCTGATTCCAATGTTGCATCTGCATCTGGAACTGTTAATGGTGATAACATTGAAGATGTTCATGTTGACGGAAATGACGCTCAAGCTAATCCTAACACTAGTGTAGGAAATGAAGCTCCAGCTGATCGAATTAACATTGAATCTTCTTCTTCTGGAACACAAGATATGGGAGAATTAAGCACGAACCTTGATTCAGAAATTCAGGAACCGAATGTACCAGAGGCGAGAGTGCATAAGAATCATCCAATTGAAAACATTATTGGTGATCCTCATGTCGGTGTTCAAACACGTCATCGAACCATTACTGAGAACACTAGTCTCTACTCTGAGATACTTGACACTGGTGTCATGGAAACATGTCTACATGCTGCATTCATGTCCCAGTTAGAGTCGAAGAATGTGAAAGAGGCTCTCGCTGACAACTGCTGGATTGAGGCGATGCAAGACGAACTGTCTCAATTCCAAAAGTTGCATGTGTGGGATTTGGTTGACTTGCCAAGGGGCGTAAAACCAATTGGCACCAGATGGGTGTTCAATTGCAAGACGGATGATCATCATGTTGTGGTGAAGAACAAAGCAAGGTTGGTTGTTCAGGGCTTTTATCAACAAGAGGGCTTGGGTTTCACAGAAGTATATGCCCCAGTTGCTAGACTTGAAGCCATTCGACTGTTTCTGGCTTATGCCTCATATGTTGGTTTCAATGTCTACCAACTTGATGTGAAAAGTGCTTTCCTATATGGAAAAGTTCATGAAGAGGTCTATGTCACTCAACCTCCCGGATTTGAAGATCCGCATAATATCAATAAAGTGTATAAGCTCGACAAAGCACTTTATGGTCTTCATCAAGCGCCACGGGCATGGTATGAGACATTATCTAAACATCTACTGTCAAATGGTTTTGAAAGTGGACAGATTGACTCGACCCTCTTCATTAGGAAAGCAGGAAGTGACATTCTTCTTGTAAAAGTGTATGTCGACAACCTTATCTTTGGGTCTACAAATGAAGAGATGTGTAGGGAATTCGAACAGGTGATGAAGTCCAAGTTTGAAATGAGTAACATGGGTGAACTGTCGTTCTTCCTGGGTCTGCAAGTCAGTCAAAGAGAGGATGGCATTTATCTGCATCAAACTAAGTATGTGCGGGACATCTTGTCAAAATACAAGATGAATGATAGCAGTACTTATGGCACACCTATCCCAGTCAATCATGGTCTACATCCTGACAAAGATGGAAAGGAGGTGGATTGCAGATTGTACCGTGGGATGATCGGATCACTTATGTATCTCACAGCTTCAAGACCTGACATAATGTTGTGCTTGTGCTCAAGGTTTTAGTCACAACCAAAGGAGTCCCATATGATAGCTGTGAAGAGAATTTTCAGATACTTGAAAGGGAAACCCCGATTGGGTCTTTGGTACTCTAAACAGCAGTCATTTGACTTCAAAGCCTACACTGATTCAGACTATGGCGGTTGTAACCTTGATAGAAAGTCAACTTCTAGTGGATGTCAATTCTTGGGAGACAGACTGGTTTCTTGGTAGTGTAAGAAGCAGTCAACGGTTTCTTTCTTAACATGTGAAGCAGAATACATTGCTGCAGCGAGTGGTTGTTCTCAGATATTGTTTATTCAGCAGCAATTGAGAGACTACGGCTTAAACTTCACTGGAACTCCTCTGTTCATTGACAACAATGCCACCGTGTCTGTCACAAATAACCCAGTGAAATATTCCAAAACTAAACATATAGAAATTCGCCATCATTTCATCTGTGATTATGCTGAAAAGCATTTAATTGAACTTATAAAGGTTCACACGGATGACAATCTTGCTTACCTTTTCAATAAGGCGTTTGACCGATCCCGTTTTGAGCATCTTGTCAACTTGATAGTAATGTTCAATCCTGAGTGAAAACTTGTTTTTTCTTAAATCAATTCAATTCATAAAAGTTAAATTTTATTTCTCTTAAAATTTTTGTATAGTTCTTTTAATCTTCAAAATATTTTACAAAATCAAAAACAAAATAGAAAATGGAGAAAATTTCAATGTTAACTTGAGAAAAGAGGAAATGATAGTACATCAGAAATGATCTAAATGCCATAGACTGCTCATATGGGAAATGATTGCGTCATGCTTACTTAATTGTTTAAATTGTTATGTTTTTAATCTGCTTATTTACAAGTAATTTGAATTGTCAGTAGGCTGTAGGCATTTTTGAATAACTAGTAGTGTGGAAACTAAATCTAGACTACTACTGTGATTTGAACCCATGTATGCTAGTGTGTGTGCGTAAAAGAATGTAAAAGATCATTATCAGATAAAGGATGTTAGATTTTGGAAATAATTTTCTTCTGAGATCAGTTTCGGGTTATGTCTTTAGCACAATTAATGCGGTTCATCTCACTGCCCATACTCACAAGTATGCAATGAGAGATTGAGTCAAGACATGTCTCTACATCAATCGTGGAGCGTGTATTCACCCTTGAATCACTCCTGATTCATTAAAATCAAATCCAGATAAAAGTTGGATACCCCTACCCTAATACTCAAACACCATATTCATTATCCTGAATCATCATACCGATATTCACTGAAGAAATCAAATGAAACCAAGACAAATGAATCACTCGATTCTGAATCGTATGATTCCTGATAATCCTTATGGATTTTGCTTGATATTTCCTGTGCTAATTGATGTAGCTTCATTCTGAAAATTTAGAAAATAATTGGGAAAATCTTAGATGCCTTGAGATAGTGCAACTTACATTACCGTAGCATATCAGTGGGGTACACGTTGTATATCTTATAATTAATACCTTAACACATAAGAACATGATACAAAGATGCTTATCGTTTCAAATCTTATAATATTGTCAACTTGAATTACTTGTTTATGTGCTTATTACGTATGAATAAATAGTAATCCATGACATGATCCTATATTCTTTGATGTTTATATTGTATCATTTTTGCTATATGTTAGCCTGATATGATCCTCTTCTCGTGTCTTTGATCAAAAATAGTTTCTGTGAATATGTGTATATTTCTATCTTGAAAAGATCAAAAAAAAAATTGAAGTTTGTGTATAGTTCAATTTTATTCAGAAAAGCCAAAAATATTTGTGTTTAACCTTCTTGAATTGATCTTGAATCCTCTTGATTGAATGTTTTTTATCTTGTTCGTTATTTGACTTGAAATCTTCATAATTTGAGTTGAAAGTTTGAGCACACAAGGGTCTCTGCGTACTTGATAAGTGTGCATGAGGTAAACCCTGCGTACTTAACAAGTACACAAGACTTAAGTCATGCGTACTTAGTAAGTATGCAGGAGTTAAGTCATGCGCACTTAGTTAGTACGCAAGACCATTTTGTGTTGGGTATATATACACGACTTAGAAAAATTTCAGAAGCTTATCTCATTCAAATTTCAAACTCCTGTTGAATTCCCTCTGCTCCTTTTTCTCATAAATTTTCTTGTGTTCCTAACCGGTTTTTCGTCCTGTTTCTAGTTCCATCATCGTATTACAATCACTTGGTGAGAATCTAAAGGCATTTCATCCAATATATCTTGAATTATGGACCGATTTAGACTATAAAAATTTTTAGGGTTGAATCTTGATCTTTATCAATCTTTTAGTTGTTTTGGTAACACACTATAATTAAAACTTTCTTAGAATCAACAATCTATCCTTATTTAGTCCTTAATCATCCTTATCGATTTTTAATTTTGACTTTGGCTTGGATTTTGACCGTCGGTTCGACTGGGTCGCCATTTAGGTCAAAATGTAAGTAATGTAGCGGCTATTTGGTGTTGATATTGGTCCCATAGGCTATAGTCACGGTTTTCGATCTTGTGGGGGCCTAATCCACATCAAATGTTCATCATCAGTTGAAAATTTGGATTTCTGAAAATTTGAACAAGTGCAATTCTTGCGCACTTAACAAGTACGCAAGAAGTAATTCATGTGTACTTGTTAAGTACGCAAGAACAAATCCCTGCGTACTTGCTAAGTACGCAGGACCAACACTTGTGAAAATTTTCTAAGTCTGAAATTTTAGTTCAATGAGTAACTGCTATACTAAGTCATGTGCATTCAATTCCAATGAAACTTCTTGTTCTTATTATGTTTTCTGTGTGGTTTTGCAGTGATGGCTCGGGCGTTTACAAGTGAGTTCAACCTCCTAGCACATACTGAACCGGAATGGAAGGGTGCTGCACTACAATACCGAGAGATAGTTGACTTCTTGAATCGTTCAAGAATCAGCTATGCTATTTCAGCAGACCCGATAGTATCAAGACTGGGGCAGTTCTGTGACAAACACTCTGGATAGAGTCTTAGTTTTGTAGTTTCATTATATGTATTTGTCTTTGTTTGTAAGTGTCTGTATGTATTAGTTATCGAGTTGTATTTACTAATACATGTTGATAGTTGCTGAAATCTCTAAGTGTTTTGCGCATTTGTATATGCGCAGGAATTAGTTCCTGCGTACTTAGCAAATATGCAAGAATACCTTGCGTACTTGCTAAGTACGCATGAGCAATTTTCCCTGCACACTTGCTAAGTGCGCAGAGTTCAGGCCGTGTATAAATAGGATAGGTTGACAGTAGACAAGTACGCAGACAATGTATACTCAGTATTTCTCTCTGTAACCTTCAAGTGTTTATAATAGACAAAAGTTTAAAGTGATTCTCTTGTTGGTTTACTTTGTGTTGTAAGACTCTTCACCTAGTCACGGGTATTCCGCACCCGGTCCGACTCAGGAACACACTTGCATGTGATGATCCGCCACACCCGAGGGACCTACAAATCAGTCAAAACATTATTTCAAAATTCGCAGCTGAGTTTTTGAAAAATTCAAAATTTGAATCCCCTAATTCTAGGGATTAAATTTTGGAAACAAGACCATGTCAAAATCCACGTCTCTTGTGTTGATCACAACTACAGGGTACACGACAATTTTATTCAACTCAGGTTCACGGGAAAAGTAGCTTCACGGTTTTCTTGGTTCACGGGTTCAGGCTACTCGGGTTCAGATTCACGGCTTCCAGGTTTCACGGGAATGCTTCACGGCTAGGTTTCACGGGTTCTAAGCTTCACGGGTTTTCAACTTCACGGGCTGAGTTTGAGCTTCACAACTTCGTTGTGTTCATGGTTTTTACCTGTTTCACGGTTGGATAAACGTTTATGGTGTACTGAGAAGTTCACTGTTTAATTCCAGTTTACGGTTTGAGGCTCAGACAAAGTATACTGTTCTGTTATATTTCATGGATGAAGCAATCTTCACGGGGATACTCAAGTTCACGTTTTATGTTTCTTCAGGTTTAATCAAGGACCTCATACTCTGATAGAATGAACTCTCAACAAGTCACCATGAATTTAAACAGTCTGTTAGACCTGCAAATTGGTACCAGTACCAAACCTCCAACATTGACTTGTGCTAAAGATTATGTGTACTGGAAATTTAGGTTTATAAATCATGTTCTACTGTTCGAGACCAAGATGTGGAGAAGTGTACTCAAGGGACCACAAATCCCTACATATGACAAAGTTGATGGTACTAAAGCACCAAAACAGATAGAAAACTATACTGATGAAGATTTTGATCTGGTTAAAAGAGACTTAAAGTATTAGCATCGTTGAATATGACATTATCACCTGATATAGACCATAACTTTAAAGAATGTACTTCTGCTAAGCAGCTTTGGGAGTCTCTAGCTCAGGCTTTTGAAGGGAATGATGATATGAAAGCAAGTAGGAAAGAAATGATTCTCCAGCAGTTTAATATGTTTAACCATGTTTTGGGTGAAACTCTTGAAGCTCAGATGCAAAGGTTTACAAAGTTAGTTTCATAAATGAGAGGTGCACAGATTGTGTTGAGTGATGGTGAGCTGAATAGGAAGCTAATAAATGGATTGCCACAAAGCTGGGATTGGAATGTGTCGTTGTTGAAAAGAACTAAAGATCTGAACAAAATCACTCTGAATGATTTGATTTCTATCATCAAGTCATATGATCTTGATGACCAGCAGAGGAAGGTTAATCATGTTAACACAATAAAATCTGCAGGTGTACAAAGCAACAACGGTGCATTTCTCTCAAATGTCTCACAGGGAGGTTCTGGATCTGGAGATGTGACTCATGGTGCTGCTGCTACAACTAAGACATCTGCTCCTAAACAGCAAGCTTATTCTGCTCAACAAGCTAAGCTAATTGAAGTAAACACTTCTCTATGCACCGGCATCATGAACTGTTATGCAGCATTTGTCTCTGGAAATTTATCACCTTCAGAGGTTCTCTCTGCTGAGCTGAATCAAATCCATCCAGAAGGTGTGGAGGAGCTGGATATATTGTGGCAGCTAGCCATGGCAGTTTTTAGAGCTAAAAACTTCATCAACAAGACTGGCAAATTCGCTAAAAACTTCATCAACAAGACTGGCAAATTCAGATAGAGTGAAGATACAGGGAAAAAGAGTGGTTTTAATAAGTCAAATCTTCGATGCTACAACTGTCATGAACCTGGTCACTTTGCCAAGGCATGTACTAAACCAAAGGAGCAAACAGGAAGTGAAGCTGGATCATCTTTTGGAGAAAACAATGCTGCTAACCCCAAGGCTTTAATCAGTCAGCAGACAAGAGGATATGACTGGGGAGATCAACTCAAAGAGCTTACTCTGAATCATGCCTTTATGGCAGATATTGTTAGAGACTCTTCTAGTGCATCATCATCAGCTCCACCTGAGGTAATTGCTAATCTATGTTATCAATCATGCATAACTAAAGTAGAACTTTACAGAAAACACAATGCTGGTTTGATTTTTGAAATGGATAATTTAAAATATCATAAAAGAAAATTTCTTAAATCAGAAAAGGACTATAAAGAAGCAATTGAAGCAAGCAAAAAGGATGTGTCTCTTTTAAAATCACAACTTAGCACAAAATGTTGTTTGCTTACTGATGCTAAGGAAGAGATTGCCAGATTGACCACTGAATTGGAAAATGCAAAATCAAACTTTGTCGATGCCAAATTTAGAGTAGATTTTTTTGGTCAATCCAGTATAGTGATTGATATGCTTGAAACACAACTGCATAAATCATGCAATAGTAGTAAATCTCCGAGTCACATGGATTCAAATCCAGTGAAAGAAATACAAAATGAAGGAGTTGACATCTTATCAGATTCAGAGATGGAAAGACTTAATCAAGACATTGATGATGAAGTGAATGTTTCATGCTCAACTGTAGACATGCCTGAGAATGCTAATGCTAGTAAAGCTTCCTTGGAGATTTCCACCTAGAGATTGCCACCTGGAGAATGCTAATGCCAGTAAAGCTTCCAATAAAGAGCGACCTCCTTGGAGATTGCCACCTGGTCCAACATCTGAATCATATGTTACTGTCAACATAGAAAACTACTATTCAAAGAGAGGGGACAGGTCAGGCATCACATCTTGGGCCTTTGATTCAGAAAAGAAACTGTATGTGGTAAAGAGAGGAGTGCCCATGATTTTAGCTCACTGACTAAACTTGATCTTCATCAGCTAAATGATGCATATTTTGAGAATAGAGGGAGAGATGGACCAGCTGAGATGTTTCACACATTTCTGAATGAACAATGCCTAACAAATTTTGCCAAGATGAAGACAGCTGAGTCCAAGTTAAAAAGGGCCAAAGGTGTAAAAGATCCTCATACTAGCAATCCTTGGTATAATGTTATATGGCCATCTCCGAAGACTGTGAAGATAGTTCCTGTTCACAAGAAGATGCCAGTGAATACTCTGAGTGTAGGTCCAGATTTCAGTCGAAATCACACTGATATGATCGATTGAACACACACACAGGCGGAAACTGTGTATATGTAGGTGAAACAGATAATAGAAACAGTATTGGTGAAGATAACCAGCTAACCACACTATGAATCAACAATCAAAAGGTATGAAAATGTATGAACACAGTGAATAAACAACTGCAGATTGTATTGATTCAAGCAAAATGTGAAAGAGAAGGTTCAGGGTTACAGCTGCTACTCACACCCTAAACAATCTCAAACTAGGCTATTTATAGTAGTGACAGGTATCGAAACTATGGTCAATCGAAACTACTAGTTTCGATTGACCATTTACAATTGATACACAGACTGTCGAAACTACCATCTATCGAAACTACTAGTTTCGATTGAACAGACTCAATCGAAACTAAGTAGTTTCGATGGCCCAGACTTAACTAATTACAGAAATCTGAAATTACAATAATGAAATGACAGAAGGTAAACTAGTCTAAAATTGTTTAAACATATAATAAATGACAACAACTTATACAAAATATATGACTCTACAATCTCCCTCTAAGCTGTTGCATTACTGTCTTCAGCTCTTCATCAAGCAGCTGGTCCTTCAGATGTCTTTGGGATGAAAGGTTTGACATGGAGAGATACAATTCTTTGATAGGCTTTGGCAACAGCTTCATCTTCATCACTATAAGCCTAAATGTGATTATGGAATAGCACCTCCAGATCTTCAGGTTGAAATTTCAGCAGCTCTATTGGATCAAAGATGGTGATGTATTCCTTGCCCTTACATTCAATAATCGCACTGCCAATGACTGGGTTATAGAACCACTTTCTGAAAGTTTGTAACTGGACAGGTACAGATTTTGGAATAGTGATAGTCTTGTGTGTTTGGGCAGGCTTGTATCTTAGGAACACATATGGCTTTTTAGTCTTAGGATGAAACCTAGACTTTGAGATCTTCTTCAGAGTTTTCCTAGGCTTCATTCCTTTGAAATCATTGTTGACTTGAGAATGCATAAACCTCTCAAAGTCATAAGCCATCATGACCTTCCCAGGGTTTTGAAGTGGAAGTTTTTCTAAATCCCTGAGGTCATAAAAAGGAAGGGTCTGAAAGTCAGTCATGTTTTTGAAGTGCTGAACTCCCCCTCTATATCGTCTGATGATAAAGAGCTTCCTTTCAACATTGTATTTCCATCCAATTGGAGGCCTTTTCAGTTCTTGATGCTCGGCTATCCACTCATAAGTTTGAGGAGTCTCTTCTGGAATGATCTTTTTAAACCAAGACTTCCTTGAAATAGGAGGTTCATGTGCAGTTGAAGGTTGATCTTGAGTTGGATTTGACTCAGAGATTGGAATGATTGGTTCAGGAATGATAGTCTTGATGAGATTAATCTGAACATCTTCTTCATCTGATAGGGTTTGAATTTCATCTCCTTCTTCAGTAAAATATCTAGTTCGTTCAGTTTCTTTCTCTTCGGTAGTTAGAATTTCTGGATGAAGGTCATTGTATCCAAAGTTGTCAATCTCATCTAGAAGAGCATTCAGCTCATCATCCAATGGGATGTCTTCTTCATCCAGAATCACTGTTTCAATATTAGCCATAGCTCTCTTCCCTCTCTTCCTTGCTTCTCTTCTTTCATGAGCTGAGGGAAGGACAGACTCTGTTTCTTCAACCTTTACTTCAACAGACTCCTTTGTCATGGCACCGTGGCCAGTATACACGGTTAATGCAGATTCTGGATCAGTGACAAAGGCAGGAGACGATGGTTCAAGTTCAGATGTAGTCTCCCCCTGAGCCTTTGAAGTGGTTGGCTGTTGTGGAGTAGGTTTGTTGACAGAGTCTTTGAGCTGCTTAACTATTTCAGCTAAGGCTTTAAAGTCTTCTTGTTGCCTTATGATTAGTCTTTGTTGAGTTTTCAGCTGAGTCTGCTGACTATCTATTTGAGTATGTAAGCCCCCAACCTCCAGCTTCAAGTCTTTGACTTCCTCCTTAACTTCTTTTAGCTTAGACTTCAAGCCGTCAATCTCTGTATCTTTCTTTTGAAGATTGTCTTGAAGTTTCTTTATTTCAAGACTTAGAGTCTTTACTCTTGGTACAGGAGAGGTTGAATCATGGTGTGGAGATGTAGGAGGTGTATGGATGGGTGATTGTTGTGGAGATGTAGGAGGTGTAGGGATAGGTAATTGTTGTGGAGATGTAGGAGGTGTAGGGATAGGTAATTGTTGTGGAGATGTAGGAGGTGTATGGATGGGAGATTGTTGTGGAGTAGGTTGAGGAGATGGTTCTGGAGTGGTGAATGAAGACTCTGATGAGGATGACAAATCCTCCAATCCAGTCTTTATCTTTTTAGCCCTAGGCTCCTCCTCTTCAAAATCAGATCCTGACTCAATTTTTCTTTTTAAGGAAGATGCAAGTTGCTCTATTCTTTCATCTGAATCAGACTTGTAATAGTCTGATCCATAAATTCCTGCATCTAGAGTCCCACTTGACTCTGCCACTTCTTCTTCATCCTCCTGTAAGCCAGCTTCAACATTTACTGCTGGCTCTTGAACTATCTATATTTCTTCAACAAAAGGAGCCTCTATCACAGGCTCAATTACATGTTGCTCTTCTTCTTGAACAATAGGTATGTCTACCTCAATCTCAGCTTCATCAATAGGTGGATTACCTTGATTTTGTTCAGCTTCCAGCTCTTCTTCATCTGATGATAAGTTTTCTTCTTCAAGATCAGGATCAATGTCAGGGATAAACTCTTCTTCTTCTCCAATGATATGACTGTACAGGGGAACGTCGTCTATCGCCCGGTTGGTCCTTTTATTGGTACTTTTCTTGTAGCTGAGTGTTTTGGCTATCATATTATCAAACACAAAGGTGTTTCCACCTTGTTGAAGCTCAGGAAGAAGATGATTGATGATAATTTGTAGAAATCTAGGATATGCTAGAAACTTCTCCTTCACTGCTCCAGTTAAGTTATCCTTTAGCTGAGTGAATATGAAACCAGAAAAGTTGTAGTCTCTTCCCTTTATTAATCCCAAAATAGTTGATCCCAGAGTACTGTTAGCTGAATCAAAACCCCCTTTCCTTATTGATAGGCAGTGAATAAACACATGCACTATATATCTCCAATGGCTTGGTAAGGAGTTCTTGATTATCTGACCACTCTTGAACTCATCAGGATGACCAATTCTTCTGAAGCATTCTTTCACATAGAAGATTGGAAAATCAAAGGGTACTTCTGGATTGTCATTTAACTGTAGTACATCTCTCACTGTGTCTTCAGAAAAATAATACTTCTTGGCCATGTATAGTTGCTCTAATGTGCTGCACATTATCAACTGTGATTATCTCTGCAGTTTCCCAAAATTGTCTAATAGTTGCCTCAAACACCGGTAGGTTGTGGCTTATGGCAAAACTTATGTTGGAGTTTGCCAGAAAGTTTAAGACAGGAATGAACTCAGCAGCTTTCGGATCATTTCAATTAAGGAATGCACAGACATTGTGCCTTTTCACGAATACGAGATCCATACCTGTAAAATTCATCAGTTTTGCACAATAAGTAAAGGTTCTGAATATGGTCAATCGAAACAAGATATTTCAACACTTAGGAAAAATTAGAAATCCTTACTGTCGAAACTAAGTAGTTTCGATAGAGATGAATTTATCGAAACTAACTAGTTTCGATAGAAGCAATAAGCTTTGATCAACACTTATAAAATTTCTGAAATCAACACTGTCAAAACTAAGTAGTTTCGATAGAGATGAACTTATCGAAACTAACTAGTTTCGATTGAGGCAATATTCTTTGATCAACACTTGTAAAATTTCTGAAATCAACACTGTCGAAACTAAGTAGTTTCGATAGAGATGAACTTATCGAAACAAGTAGTTTCGATAGAGAAATTAGGTCAAGTTTGGGTGTCGAAACCAGTAGTTTCGAATAAAAATTTTGAGAAATTTTGAAAGAGTTGATCTCGTTTATCATAACTACTTGGTTTTGAAACCCAAACCCCTTTTGATTCACTATACTCAGACTAAAATAAACAGTTTAATGAAGGGTTTAGAGTGGCCTGTAAATGACGGAATGTCATCTTACCAAATGCGAGACTGTTATCTACAATAAAACACAATAATCGTGAGTTCTAAGATGATAAAGATGTTTGCAAACACGGATAAGCACACAACGATTGTTATTATGAAGATTCAGTCGAACAAATTTGAACTTTTGAAACCCTAGGTCTGTTGATTCGCAAGAATCATTCAAATGAAATAGTGAGACGTTACCTGATGATGAAGACGATGGTGACAACGGGGGTAATCAGGTGATTAACCCTGATAATTTGCAACTCAGACCAAGGCTTGAGAAATTTTGTGTGTGTCGGAGAAGATGAAAAGGGTTGCGAAAAAGACGAGTGAAGAAGATATGAAGGGAGGGATTTATTTATGAAGGCATTTAAATTGCGAGGAACAAAAGACAAAAATGCCCCTGTCGAAACAACTAGTTTCGATAGGGCAAACTAGTTTCGATATGAACATAGTAGTTTCGATATGTCAAAATAGTTTCAATATGTACAAAGTAGTTTCGATAGGGCAAAGTAGTTTCGATATGAACATAGTAGTTTTGATATGTCAAAGTAACAGAAATAAGACTAACATATATACACAAGATATTTACACTTATCTTCTTGAAAAAAAAAAATCCAATCATGAGATCAGATCTGGTCAGTCTCTTGAAACACTTCTTTTTGCAATTAACTACTGTGAGTCCCTGAAGATAGCTGATATTTGTGCAAAGTAAACCCGAACATTTGTTTGTATTTTGATTTCATGTGATTAAAAGGTACCATTTACGCATTATACAAGGTGTACCCCACATATTAAAATAAAATGATTTTGAAAACCTATCAATCCTCAAGAAGTACCCATCTTCATCCTATCATCTCTTTCTTATTAACCAATGTACCGTCTTAGTAATGTCAAAGTACCACCAAAATAAAATAAGATATCCAAGTGGATTTAGAAAATTAAAATAAAAAATATCCAAGTAGATATTAAAAAGGTACGAGCATTCTAGATCTTTGCGTAAGCAAAACAGAAGAAGTCGTAAAATTATCCAAGCGGATAGAAAAATGTTGAACACCCGAGATCTTTGCGTAAGAAAAACAGACGGGGTCAAATCATCCAAGTGGATGGGAAAAGGATGAGCACCCGAGATCTTTGCGTAAGCAAAACATAAGGGGTCATCGGTGGTAAATATCGTTATTTTGACTGTCACTTGGCGTATGAATAGGAATCCAATACGTAAGCCTGTATCTGATTGAATTGGTTTTCTTAGATATAAAAATGGGTTAGATGTTTCAATAATGGGTTCAAACACACAAGTATGAGATATATATTAGAGTTTTCACACTACTTACAAGTTTTAACCATATGTCGGGCCTACCAGCTATACCTCAGTAAACACCATCGCTTTTGGTCCATTCCATGTCCAAGAGATGAGATCAGACACTATCATTTCTCAAAGGTCAGATTCAATTCTTCCTGCAACTCAAAACCACTTGTAAGATTATATACACAACAATTCTTTTCAATATAATATTTCTCCCCCAAAAGATTTGCGTAAAAACTGTTCATAAAAATAAAATCTTTTTGGAATTTTCTTTGACAAGTAAACAGAATAAAAAAATAAAATAAAAATAAAAAATACTATTTACACAATTTACTGAAAGTTGATCATTCCAAGCATCTCCACCAGTTGGGCGAATCTGGTAGAGTCAAAAGCCTTTGTGAAGATGTCTACGGTTTGTTTGTGAGTTTTGACTTCAACAATTTGAATACGCTTCTTTTAAACACAGTCACGGATAAAGTGATGTTTGATTTCAATATGTTTGGTTTTGGAATGCTGAACGGGGTTTTTGGTGATATGAGGAACGGCGGTGTTGTCACACAGAATGGGTGTCTCATGGAAAGTGATCCCATAGTCAAGCATCTGATGGTGTATCCATCTGAATTGGGAACAACAGAGGGCTGCGACAATGTATTCGGCTTCGGCGGTGGATTGGGAAACGGTGGACTGTTTCTTACATTGCCATAAGACAAGGCGGTTGCCAAGGAATTGACAACCTCCAGAAGTGGATTTTCGGTCTAAGTTGCAACCCCCGTAGTCTGAGTCTGAATAAGCCACAAGATCAAACAAGTCAGTTTTAGGATACCACAGACCTAATTTTGGCTTATATTTTAAATATCTCAAAATACGTTTTACAGCAGATAAATGAGAGAGTTTAGGATTAGCCTGAAAACGTGCACATAAGCACACTGCAAACATGATGTCTGGTCTGCTGGCCGTGAGATACATGAGCGAGCCTATCATAGAGCGATATAGATGCGGATCAACGCTCTCACCATCCACATCAGGAGTCAAACAATGACGAACTTCCACAGGAGTTTTTACAGGGTGGGAATCAGCCATTTTGAACTTGGTCAAAATTTCTTTCACGAATTTTTCTTGATGAATAAGGATGCCTGACTCAGACTGATCAACTTGTAGACCCAGAAAGAACTTCATTTCCCCCATGGAGCTCATTTCAAATTTAGATTTCATCACTTCTTCAAATTCTTTACAAAGACGGGGATTTGTAGATCCGAAAATGATATCATCCACATAAATTTGCACCATGATAGTATCCATTTCATCCTTCCGTTTGAACAAAGTTTGGTCAATTGCTCCTCATGTGAAACCATTCTCAAGCAGATGCTTTGATAAAGTTTCATACCACGCACGAGGTGCTTGATGAAGACCATACAATGCTTTTTCTAACTTGTAAACACGGTCTGGAAAATTTGGATCAATGAAACCCGGCGGCTGCTTGACATAAACTTCTTCTTGAACTTTCCCATATAAGAATGCGCTTTTGACATCCATTTGATGAACGGTGAAGTCCATGTAGGCTGCATAGGCGAGAAATATTCTGATGGCTTCCAAGCGAGCCACTGGTGTAAAGACTTCCTCGTAGTCAATCCCTTCTTCTTGATAGAAACCTTGAACCACCAGACGAGCTTTGTTTCGAATCACAGTGCCGCCTTCATCCTTTTTGTTGCGAAAAACCCAACGAGTGCCGATTGGAACTTTGTTCTTGGGAAGATCTACCAAATTCCACACATGCAACTTTGAGAATTGTTGTAGCTCTTCCTGCATTGCTTCCACCCAGCTGTTTTCTAGTAGAGCTGCTTTGATGTTCTTTGGTTCAGCTTGAGAAATGAAGCAAGAGAACATGCTATTTTCAAATGCATCACATGCACTTCGGGTACTAACACCCACATAGAGTGGTCCAATGATGTTATTGGTGGGATGAATCTTGTGAATTCGCAGTTAAGGAATTTCATCTTCTTCCACGACTTCTTCCAAATTGGTAAGATTTTCAGCAGGAGGATCGGCAATGTCATTAATAGGATCTTCAGCAGATGATTGTGGTGCAACATCTACTATTGGAATGGAGTTGTCTTCAACAGTTTCACTTGTTGCACCAGAACCGGAAGACTCCATATCAGATTCAGCATTTGCAACCACAGGAATTTCAACCTGAGCAGATGAGGAAGAACCTTGATCATTTAAGTTCCCTAAATTGTTCACAAAAAAATAAGGATTAGCATGAGTTGAGTCAATTAAGAAATCAGGAAGATTAAATGATTTAAAAACTGAATCGACGTCAAATAGCCAATTGGGACCGTCTCCTGCGTCCGTATGATTGTTTTCATGCCAATTGATATCAATGGACTCCATCACTATCCTTTTCTTCTCATGGTAGACACGAAAAGCACTTTGATTGGATGAGTAACCAACAAAATAGCATTCATCAGCTTTGGCTTCAAACTTGTTGAGCTGATCTGAAGTGTTCAACATTGTGCACACACACCCAAATTTCCTGAAGAAATCAATAACTGGCTTGCGCTTGTACATGATCTCATAAGGTGTCTTGTTGCAACTTTTAGTGATAATAACCCGATTTTGCACAAAACATGCAGTGTTGACCGCCTCAGCCCAGAAAGTCACGGGAAGCTTAGAGTCAACAATCATAGTTCGTGCAGCTTCAATTAAGGTGCGGTTTCTCCTTTCAGCTACACCGTTTTGTTGAGGAGTACGAGGTGCACTAAATTGATGAGAAATCAAGAGTTGCATTCTTAAATTATGTTCCATGATCGCTGCGGATAGTCTTCACACTTAAACTGAAGAGGTTTTCAATTTGAAGCAGATAGGTGTTTAAAATCTCTGGCGTCTCATCCTTCTTAGCTAAGAAAAACACCCAAGTGAATCGAGAAAAATCATCTGTTACCACCAGAAAGTATGACTTTCGTCCAAGACTCATGACACTCACTGGACTAAAGAGATCTATGTGAAGCAATTGGAGAGGAGAGTCAATGGAATTGGTGGTTTTAGGCTTATGTGAAGATTTATGCTGTTTTCCCTTGGAACATGAAATACAGTGTTCCATAGGAGTGAAATCTTTGAGAGGTAATCCAGTGACTAGGTTGCCTCGAACCAGTTGGTTCATTGTTTTGAAATTGACATGTCCCAACCTCTTATGCCACAGGAAAGATTCATCTTCAGAAGCCTTTGAGAGAAAACACGATTCAATGCCCGATGGGTTGTTCATATCCAAGCTATATGTGTTGTATCTTCTAGGATCACGCATGAGAATAAGTTCTTCCGGAATCACCACTCCTGGCTTCAAGATAAGACATTCTTTTGAATTGAATAAGGCACAAAAGTTCTTGTCACAAATCTGTGAAACACTCATCAGATTGTATTTTAACTGAGGAACATAGTTGACAAATTCCAGACTATTTACTCCATTTGATACTGTTCCTTGTCCTTCAATCTTTCCTCCTCTTGGGTTTCCAGCAAAAGCAACATACTCTTCATCAATTTGATGATAATCTTGCAGCAAGTTAAAGTGCCCAGTCATATGCCTTGAACATCCACTATCTACATGCCAGATGTTATCACCGGTTCTTCTTGATTGACCCTATACACAACGAACCATTTATACGTTTTGACCAACATTGTTTCAATCAAGAGATCTTAGTGTCAGGATATGACATCTCATTGGAATCAAGATTACAACCATCCTTTGATGAAACACGGTCATCAAATAGAACATTATTTTTAATTTTTCACGTTCGTTTTAAATGATTTTTAGCATTTTTAATTCTTTTACGTCTAGATTTTCTATTGTGAGAAGACTTAGGCAACATGTATGAATTTAATGAACTTTCGGAAGGCGATTTTTCATTAGAATTTGTGGTTGTTAATTTACAACTTTTTGAAACATGATTTGAGGCACCACAATTAAAACAAACGTTTTCACAATATATCTTAGCCTGATAATAGTCATCACAAGATGAAGATGATTGTGATGTTGAGGAATCTGAACATGAGACGGTTCTCTCATCAATAACTTTGTCTTGAAGACGATGTACTTCCTTTAATCTGAAAAATTCCATGTTGCTCATGGTTTCACGTGGTACATCATTCACAATAATTCCTGCACTTTTAAATTTTGTAACTCATGGCATAACATTCAAAGATTTAGGAACAAAAGGCAAGGCATTTTTAAATTTAGAAACATCACATCCCAAACCCGTATGCTCAGCAGGCATAGAATCAAAATACAAGTTTTTAACGTGTTCACAAATATTTGGTTTTGACACGGACATATTATTACATTCATCCGACTCAAGTTCTTTTAAAATAGTTCTATTGTTAGCACTCTTATCACAATCATCTTTGGAATTTACACAATTTGACTCTGCACAAGAAGCAAAACTGTCAGAATCAGAGGATGTAATATAATCATCAGGAGATAATGTGCAAACAAAAGGTGTGGAAACATGTGGAGTAGGCATATCAACAAATCTCCCTGATTTAGAATAAGGAGGTGGATGAGAGTTATACCCAAGACCTTCTGTGCCTTTTCTATTAAATTGTTTATCAATTATTCCAAACAAAATTTTCTGATCCATATCTATGTGGTCAACCTGTAATTTGGCTTTTTCTGCCTTTTGGACTCTTTCAGTTAAAATCGTATTGTTAATAGTTTGAGTATTGAGTTGTACAATTAAAGAACGATTTTCACCAGAAATGTCACGAATTTTCTTTAAGTAAAGTTTCTCATTTTTGGCCACAGAGTCATACATCACCTTAATGTGATTTCGTTCATCAATCAAGGCTTGATTGATGAATCTGTATTTTTGAATTTCATTCAAGCAAGACCTAGAATTACACAGTTTAGAAATAACCTCAGCAGGCACAGCAGTGAGATCCTCAGCAGGTTCAATCATGACACATTTGCCCACGTCCTCCACATCAGCCATCAAAGCTTTATCAGCAGCTTCCTCAGCTTGGTCTCCCCAATGATAATGTCCATCAGCCTGACACACAAGAGCTGTGGAGCTTGAAGATGTGTTTGTCTTTGGAGGATTGGCAACTTGTTTTCCAGAGGAGATCTTCTTTTCTTGCTGATCCTTGGAGGATGGTTCCTTGCAGTTTCTGGCAAAGTGACCCAGCTGATCACAATTATAGCATCTCACCTTCTTGATATCAAACCCAAGTGTCTTTCCCTGCTTGAATCTGTCTATGCCAGTTCTTTTGATGAATCTTTTGGCTCTTAAAGTCAACATGGCCATGCACCAATCAATGTCCATTTTCTCCAAATCATCAGGATTAATCTGCTCCAAGTCATCAGGTTGAAAGCTAACCGGTGTTAGATTTCCAGATATCAGAAGCAGTCATGATTGGGACATATTCATCAGGAATCATGGTGATAGTCTTTTGAGGAGCAGAGGAGCTGGTAGAATTAATTGCAGCAGCTGAAGGAGGGACATCAGTCTGAAAGTATGGGCTACCGGATGAGCTTGATCCAGCAATGAGAGCTGTGTTTCCAGACTGATTTGATGGGGTAACTGCTCCCTTCTTAATCTCAATTTCATAAGATTCAAGAATGCTATAGACTTCCTGTTGAGACAGAGCACTCAGATTCTCAGTCTTTTTAATCATGTTTCGATACATATTCCATTCCTCAGGAAGAGAATCTAGGAGTTTCTTGTTTAGATCAAGAGTAGGGTACTCAACTCCCATTACCTTCAACCTTGATACAATGCTTGAGAAATGGTTGATCAAATCAGATATTGATTCTCCCCTTACACTGCTGAACATCGCATATTGTTTCTTGATCAGATCTCTTTTGCTTTCCCTGACATCCTCACTTCCCTCATATCTTGTGCACAGTGCATCCCATAAGTCTTTGGCAGTTGTGTACTCATCAAAAATGTTGAAAATATCCATAGGAAGAGCCATGGCAATAGTCCCATAGGCCTTGTTGTCTCGGGCAATCAAGGCAAGATCTTTCTCATCATACTCAGATACTAACTTAGGACGTTGAACATCAGCAGTGGTAGTTACGGGCTTGTGGGGACCATCGGTGATAGAATTCAACAGTGTATAATCGTGAAATTGAAAGAAAAGCTTCATCTTTTTAGTCCAGTCATCAAAATCTCTTGTGGACACAAGAACAGGTGGTCTATTTCCCCCAGAATGTTCTGTTGAACTTGAAGTGGCCATAATATTTTGAATCGAAACTAAAACAGTAACTAGTTTTGATAGGTCAACTGCTATCGAAACAACTAGTTTCGATAGGACAACTTTGATCGAAACAACTAGTTTCGATAAGACAACTTTTATCAAAACAACTAGTTTCGATTGGACAGCTTTTATCGAAACAACTAGTTTCGATACTGAAAATTTTCAAGGCAAGTTTCGATAACTACAGTTTCGATAGAGATAAGACAAAATATAGTTTCGATAGTACCTTCTCCCGACAAAATGTTGACAAGAAGTTTCGATGATCAACAGAAATCAGAAATTGTTCCCCGTAGTTTCGATGCCTTCTTCTCCAAAACAGAAATACTCCATTGATGAAAAGCTCAAGAAATCAAAGGTGCAGAAATAACAAACCAATCCAGCGAAAACCTTCGTCTAACTGTTCTGATCACGAATCCAACCTCCGATTCCGAAAATACGAGCAAAAACCCTTGAAAAATGATGAAACAGTACCTCGAAAATAAATGTGCAAAAACCCAAAATAAGCAACGAAAACCCTCGGTAATCACCTAGAATCGATCAATAACCTGATAACACTCAAAAACACTTGAGCATAATGCTCTGATACCAATTGTAGGTCCAGATTTCAGTCGAAATCATACTGATATGATCGATTGAACACACACACAGGCGGAAACTGTGTATATGTAGGTGAAACAGCTAATAGAAACAGTATTGGTGAAGATAACCAGCTAACCACACTATGAATCAATAATCAAAAGGTATGAAAATGTATGAACACAGTGAATAAACAACTGCAGATTGTATTGATTCAAGCAAAATGTGAAAGAGAAGGTTCAGGGTTACAGCCGCTACTCACACCCTAAACAATCTCAAACTAGGCTATTTATAGTAGTGACAGGTATCGAAAATTTACAGTTGATACACAGACTGTCGAAACTACCATCTATCGAAACTACTAGTTTCGATTGAACAGACTCAATCGAAACTAAGTAGTTTCGATGGCCCAGACTTAACTAATTACAGAAAACTGAAATTACAATAATGAATTAACAGAAGGTAAACTAGTCTAAAATTGTTTAAACATACAATAAATGACAACAGCTTATACAAAATATATGACTCTACACTGAGAGACTTTCAATATTGGGCATATGATCCAATTACTGTTGAAGCTTTTATAGTTACTGATCAAGCAGAGTTTCGAATGCTGGATCCATTTTATTTATCCAAGTTTGGTGAACAAGACATCAAGGTGTTAGCAAGAAGCTAGATCCGGCATGAGCAACTTTGGGAAGTGTTGGATCGGGATCTACCTTGATCCAATGATTCAACACATTAACCAAACCAAATCGTGCGGAATCCGATTTAATTGGCAATCCAATCTATGACACGGATCGGGTCGTGAGAAACGAGCGGATTAGATGTCGAAACGAAGGTTTCTATCGACCCTCTGGTGTAGAGAAGTTGGATACAAGACCTGGAAACTCTCAACGGACAGAGATTCGACAATGCCGGTGCAAAGAGTTTGTGTGTGTTCTGTTGCTTAGTCTGGTTCTGCTCTAGTTAGTCTCTCTTCTCTTTTGTGCTGTGCTCATGAAGTGAAAGTTCTATATATAGTGCAGAGGCCATTCGTACGAATGAGCCATGTGAATGGACTCATTCGTGCGAATGAATCAGTAGAATGGTTCATTCGTAAGAATGAATCATCAGAATGGTTCATTCGTACAAATGAATCATTCTCAAGACTTATTCTAGCGAATGAATCATTCTCATGATCTATTCGCGCGAATGGATCATTCTTATGATCCATTCGTGCGATTGGGCCTTTCATTAGCACGATTGATCAACGTTATCGATATTTATCAGATCGTTTAATACACAGTCGTTATATATGAGTAAACATTAAGGATAAACATGTAATTTCATTAATATATCAAATAGTTACATTAAACATAGATGAAATACATATTACAAGGGATTAGGGACATATCATGCATCTACATACTCCCCCTTGGACCTAGATCCCTTCAAAATGACCTAACTGACATTAGTTGGTCTTCAACATCTCTTTTGTACGAGTTTTCCAGTTGACCCCGGCGTGTATGTCAAAAGCAAAGCATATACGTATCACCTTCACATACTGCAACGCCTGATCTATATCTGCAACATCAAAAAACGGCTGACACTTGTATAAAGTTGTAACATCTTGTTCAGACAAGTTGGTCAGCCACAAGGGATCAAAGACCCTGATTGTCTCCCATGACCCTTCTTTACAAAGCACTATAACAGCTTCACCAGTACGTCCGTCATAATACCACCATTTGAACTGATCTGAGAAGTCCTGGATCATTTTCCTTAAAGGAATCTTCTTCATGATCGTTGGAGGTTTCCACTTTAAGACAATTAGGGGCTTCTTGGTGATTGGATGAACCTTTTCCTTGTGAATGTAACGTGTAGGCATTTGTGGCTTGAAGTTCACCCACTTCTTCCGGTATTCGTACTGTAATTGACGTTCAAACCATTCGGATAGACCGGAAGATTCGCTGTATAGAAGATTTAGACGCGCCAATTGATTTACTTCAAATGTGGGCAGCGTCTTGAAGTCATGAGGGTACCTGAAATATTGTATGCCCTTCTCTCTTTTTATAGCATAGCAGCTTAAGTCGTTGAAGTATGCCCAACTGATTATACGACCATCAGACTTGTGTTCTTTGAGTCGATAAACTTTAGTGTACTATGTTGGAGGAGAGGGCTTTGAGTTCTTCTTTAATTCGGCCATGTATTCCATCCACTGACTTTTACGTTCATTCAGCTCGTCAATGTCAATAGGGGAGGGACCGGCTTCATCTCCTTTGTTGTCGATAATGCGGTTGACCTCCTCGTCGGACTACTGAGTGAATAAGTCTGCGAAGGAGGGAAGATCATCACCATCTACTGATGTGTACTTTGGATATTATTGATCAGTGATGTCTTCGACTTCAACCTCATCAACGTCTTCTAGTTCGTCAGAGGAGGGATAATCAGTTGTAGGAACAGATGCCTCTTCAGTGATGACTTCGTCGGGATTCATTTGAAATAGCTCGGCAATCTGTTCTTTTGACAAGCAGTGTACGATTTCCCCTTCCTCTTTGTCATAAATAACTGAATGTTGGATGATCCCTTGCATGTCAAGCACATAAGTTAACTTTGAAGGTTGTTGCTTGAGAGGCATCACATCCAAAACTATTTACATAAACAGTCATAAAATAAACATGTGAGAATAAGAAATTTCATTGATTTAATCAAAATAAAACTGAAATTATTTACATAATAATCTAATATTTACAATAAGACAACTTAAAACACTTAAAACAAAAACTATCAACCTTCAGTGCCCTTTTGTTTATCTGATGATGAGCCTTCTGATTTGTCTGATTTTTGCTTTGTTCGCGCCTCTGCTTCTGCTGTCTTTGCAGCACTTGATGCAGCACCAGCATTGACACCATCGTCCTTATATTTGTCATTATTGTCATCATCATCATCACCATCATCATCATCATCGTCATCATTATCGTCATCGTCACCATCATCATCATCGTCACCATCATCACCATCATCACCATCATTGCGAGCACCCTCAATTCTGGGTGTCGGGTCCCTTCTGCTTTCTAAGTCTTCCAACAGTCTCTTATTTTCCTCCTCTAGCCTTTGTATCCTCTGAGCATGTGTATTAACAGTTATAGACAACTTTTGATTCTGGTTTGTAGCAGTGAGAAGGAGGACTTGCTGATCATTGCATCTAGTGGAAAGACTTGTGATGGCTTGGGCTTGTTCAGTATTTTGCAGAGTCAACTGACTGATATGCGAGCCCTGTTGGTCAATACGCTTTGATTGCTCTTCATTCTGAGCCAGTAAACGAAGTACCAAACTGTTTAAAGTACTGATCTGGTCGTGTATAGAGACAGTCGGCAGTGACATTGAAGATTCAGCTCGAATAGTTGATGGCTGTGATATAGGAGCAGTCGTGTAGATGGGAGGAGGCACAGTTTGTGTCTGAGGCATAGATGTTGACATTGGAGCCTCGGACCTGGTGGCAGTTGCTGTAGTAGCAGAGGTGCTCTCCGTCCTTCTAACAAGCTTAAACTTTTGGCGTTTGGCCATTCTTTTCTTTCCTCTTCCCTTCTTGACCGGGGTAGATTGGGAAGAAGGAGCAGCAGATACTTGTAGACAGCCAGGGACAAAGTCAGCATCCCTGACGTTATCATCAACCCTTGAGCTTCCTTGATCTGCTCCCCTTTTTCTTTTTGTTGCGACCAATCTTGCCCCATGTTGACTGATTTCAAATTCATCTTCAGTTTCCTCAGAATCAGTAAACAGGACGGTGTCCAGGTTAACGTCTTCTGGGTTAGTTGGAAGGGAAGGATCGATAGCAGTAACAGTGGGAGTGGTGGCAGCGGTAGATGAAACATGAGGAGTATTGCCACCATCTCCCTAACCATCTTGGTCGTCATCATCTTGGTCGTCAGCTGGAGGTACAACAATATCCTCCCTGTCCGAATCACTGTTATCGTGATGCCATTTTCTGTTTACTGGTGCCACATACTCTGGATTTGCCAGATGTCCAATGAGTCGTTTGTGAGGTGGCTTTGTTGGTCTGCCCCTGTAGGTCTGTACCCTGTTTAGAGTGACGTCCGTCATGTGTTCTAACTTGATTATGTCGACGTCTGACCTTGGTAGAAGAGGAAGTTGGTCATCTATTATCATTTTTAAGAATCTGGGGTACATAAGATACGCATTGTCCCCTTTAAGATAGATGTTTTCCTTAAGGTGCATGAACACCATCTCGAAAAAGTTGAACGGAATGTTTAACACCAGTGCAACGAATGCGCTCTGTATTGTGTCACGCATATCATCAAATCCGCCACGACGGGAACCGAGGCAATGCAGAAGAACATGTCCTAGATACTTGTACTGCGGACAGAGGTTCGCTTTGTTTAAAACTCCCTCGGCGACATTCCCGTCGTACTTTATCCTCATGAAGCATCCTCGGACCAGATATTTATCCAGTGTCACTGGATCTTCAGGATGATCACCAAATTGACACAATCGGCGAATGTGAGCTGCCGATACAACCACATCTTGACCTGCGATCTTCCCTCGTATGACCGGTGGAGATACCTCGCAGTCAATCTCAGCGGAGGCCCAGAACTCCCTTTGGTGCGACGTATATGGAGTGCGGAGATGGGATATAGCATGAGCAATCCTGGATCTGGATAGAAACTCGATCATGCCGACAAACGGACGTGCATTCTTTGATGTCGGAATCATGTACGCACATATGTTGCTTTTTATGGAAGCCTTAAGAACAACTGGAGCTCTGTGCGCCATAACGAACAGTCTGCAAACACAAAAACATGAAGCACCTCAGATCAATACATGCAAGATTTTGGAAATATGAACTTTTGGACCATTTTTCCCTTGGTACGAAAGAATCATTCTGCCTATTCATTCGTGTTAATGAGCGTTCATTCGTGTGAATGAGGGTTCATTCGTGTGAATGAGTTTTCATTCGTGTGAATGAGTTCTCATTCGTGTGAATGAGAGTTCATTCGTACGAATGAACATGAAGAGTGTGTTCATTCGTATGACAGACGGGTCGCGATCCAACTTGTCCAAAAACCAACCAACACTTGAAAAGATTTGCCGAAAAACGACAACAACACACTCGACTATTGTTTTCAACCAATATTTAGCAGTTTAATTGGTTTATTAAGTCAGTTTTTACGTTTTTAGGTTTGGTTTTCGGTTTTGAACCCTAAATCTAATCGAACATCCATGAATCGGTATACAATCGATGAATACTTGTGGGGTTATACCTGTAAAAAGAAATCGAATGATTAGATTACAGATTTGACAGAGTTTTGTTCAAATTCAGATTTTGATGAAACAGACGTGCGAATGCTTTCTGTTTTGTGCGAATGATTCTGCACATGCGAATGAATGGCCTATTTATAGGATGGCCTGGTTCATTCGTACGAATGGCCATCCATTCGTATGCGTGTGTCCTTCAGTAGTACGAATGGGTATGCATTCGTACTAATGAACCCTTCATTCGTACGGATGGATGTTCATTCATACTAATGAACCTTCATTCGTATGAATGGACCATTCTGGTCAGTCCATTCGTGTGAATGACCTATTCTCATCATTCATTCGTACGAGTGAGCCATTTTGCTCATCCATTCGTACGAATGGGACAAACCCCTTATGCAAATTAAACTTTTCAAGTTAAAAGGGGTTATCCGACCACATTGGTTTTAACAAAAATTTAATTATGAAGTAATTTACATTTAATTATGAAGTGAGGGATCAATTATGAAGTTTTGGAATAGTTTATGAAGTAAAGGAACGATTTGATCAATCAGGAAGTCAAGCGGTTTTCAAATTTTGATTTTCTGACAGTCGTTCGAGTCTTATCAGATAATCAAAAATTCAGGAAAAGTAAAATCTTTTTGGATTTTTGAATATGTAATGCTGAAAATAATATCAACAAGATATATACACGCATGTCTTAGTAAGAATGATCCTTATGAGAAATCATACAGACTTAATGACTAATGATCTGAGACATTTTGAATTTTGTAGATACAACTATACAATGGTATTTACACATCTTTTTGTGAGAAAGATCCGAACGTGGGATCAGTACTAAGCTCATAGCAATCAGCAACATTGCAAATTATCTAAGCTTTAAGTAAACTTAGTCAAAATGCGATCATTGATATGTTTGTCCATCTTAAACCTATGCAGACCTCTTCTCAACACTTACAAGATGATCTTGAAGGATTGAGTCCATTGTCTGTGTGTCCCACACTAGTTAAGAATTGACTTGAATTACTTTTCAAAACATGTTAATATTTTAAATCAGCACAACTTACTTAACCAGCCATCATAAGTTCATGAGATCTCAGTTATTCCCTGTTACTTCTTTACTACACAAATTTATATATATATATAAATATAAATAAATTTTTTTTTTTTTTTTTTTTTAGTATTCACAGTGACAGCCATCAGCTCATGGAAGGCTTCAGCCAGGTATTTACAAGGCAATATGGCACGTATGCAGCTAACGGTGTTTGTGTTCATCCTATCCCATGGATGGCTTCAACCAGGCTGCAACCCGGTAATATGGCACATATACGGATTCGGATTCATACTTTTATTTTATTTTTAATCGCATGGACGGCTTCAGCCAGGTATTTACAAGGCAATATGGCACGTATACGACTTCGGAATCTAATTTTTAATTTTATAACTACTTTCTGATATCTCATTAAACCGATGATAACTGGTGTGCACAGAATGAGAAACACCTTTAGTTTCTATTGTTGATTTTCGTCAATCCTTTCACCATTATGTGACTCAAAAGACAATATCTAATATGGTATAGATTGATCATCAATGGTCGAGATTCAGTAAGATAAGCCTATCAATGCATCACATGTCGACTTAGTGTGACTATTCACTATGACATTAAATGCAATGTGCTTCATACATATGGTTAGTGTGCCATTACTTCCCAAAGGTTGGATACGATTTCTCATTTTTGAGTTTTTCAGATGTTTTTGGGTTTTAGTCTTTACAAAAATGGAAAATCTTTTTGAAATTTTTTTTAAAAAAAAAAAAAAAAACTGTACACAAATAGAAAATCTTTTTGGAGTCTCAGATTAACTAGCGTCTGTGTACTATCATTTTTCTCAGCGAGAGATCATTTTCTTACTGACATTTTCTCCCCCTAAAATTTTAAAATGAAAAATCTTTTTGAGTTTTTGAGATTTTTAATAAACGCAAGAAATAAAATATATACAGGAAAGTAATTGATAAAAATGATTATTGACTCGACTCTAGGTCCGGAACAACGTCATCCTTCTTTTTCAAGTCGTTTACCTCTAACAAGAATAAAAATCTTGGTTTGTCAAAGGCTTTTGTATAGAGGTCGGCCTTTTGGAAATCAGTGTTAATTTGAACCATATTAATAAGTTTCTTTTCAAAACAGTCACGAATGAAGTGATATTTTATACCGATGTGTTTGGTTTTTGAATGCTGAACCGGATTCTTAGTGATAGCTATGGCAGCAGAATTATCTACATAAATAGGAGTGTTAGAGAATTGCAAACCGCAGTCCCGAAGTTGCTGTTGAATCCAGATAATCTGAGAACAACAACTGGCAGCAGCGATGTATTCAGCTTCACATGTAGATATAGCCACTGAAGTCTGCTTTTTGCATTGCCATGTCACGAGACGGTTTCCAAAGAACTGACACCCTGCAGATGTAGACTTGAAGTCTGTTTTGCAACCACCATAATCAGAATCACTATATGCAGTAAGCTCAAAGTTATCATCATTAGAGTACCATAATTCAAGATCAGGAGTACCCTTCAGATAACGAAAAATCCTTTTGACAACAATTAAGTGGGAGACTTTTGGTTTTGACTGATATCGGGCACAGAGACACGTGGCGAACATGATGTCTGGTTGAGATGCCGTGAGATACATGAGAGATCCGATCATGGCTCGATAGAGAGTAGCATCAATATACTCCCCCTTGTCATCAGGCGAAATCCCGTGATTGATCGCCAATGGAGTACCAGTAGGTTTGGCATCAGTCATACTGAATCGGCTCAGTATGTCTCCAACATAATTGGTTTGATGAAGGAAAATCCCTGTCTCAGATTGATCTACTTGTAGCCCTAGAAAGAACTTCATCTCTCCCATGGAACTCATCTCGAACTTGTCCTGCATAACTTTTTCAAATTCTTTGCACAGAACATCATTCGTCGATCCGAAAATAATGTCATCCACGTATACCTGTACCATTAAAAGTTCTCCACCCTTTTCCCGAATAAACAACGTGCAGTCGATGACACCTCTTCTAAATCCATTGTTCAGAAGATGAGTGGAAAGTGTCTCGTACCACGCTCGCGGAGCTTGGTAAAATCCGTACAGTGCCTTGTCCAATTTGTAGACACGGTCACGATGCATAGGATCTTCAAACCCGGGAGGTTGACTGACGTATACGACTTCACTGATTTCTCCATGAAGGAATGCACTCTTTACATCCATTTGATAGACTTTGAACATTTTGTAGGATGCATAAGCAAGAAAAATTCGAATTGCTTCCAGACGAGCAACCGGTGCAAACACTTCATTGTAATCTATACCTTCAATTTGCCTAAATCCCTGAACGACCAAACGAGCCTTATTTCTTATAACTATTCCTTGATCATCCTTTTTGCAACGAAGAACCCATCGAGTACCAATCTTCTTAGCTCCTTTTGGTAAATCAGCTAACTTCCAAACTCCGAGCTTCTGAAATTGGAGTAGTTCTTCCTGCATTGCATTTACCCAAGATTCTTCTTTTAAAGCATCTGTTATAGACCGTGGTTCGATTTGCGAGACGAAACATGAACGCGCACAATCGTTGACCACACCAGATTCCATGATTTCTGAGTAGACTCCAGAGTTGATCTGACCCCTAGTTTTGACACCAGATGTGGGATCACCAATATTGTTCTGTTGAGGATGAATTCTATCAATCCTACCCACAGGATGAGCAGGAACCTCAACAGTTTGATCAAGGTTTGTGATACTCTGTTCAATTGCCACAGAATGTGAACCATCATCACTTAATTGTACAACATCATGGGAAGGATCTTCAATCAGCTGGTCTATTTCTTGTCGAGAACCCTCATACTCTGAAGAAGAAGAAGAAGAGTCATCATCATGTGTGACTTGTGTGTTTTTGGAGGACTCAGGAATATCAGATGATGAGGGAGTAGGTTGCACATGTTCATCAGGTGCATTTTGAGCATCATACATCATTTGAACAGCAACCTCCTCATCTGAACATTCTGGAGGAAGATTAAACTAGGCAAAAAGTTCTTCATAATCAAACATCCAAGGACGACCTTTTCCAGCAGCAGGAGAGTTATACTTTTGAACATCAACATGGTACCATTCTTCTACATTCCCAGAAGCTTTGTTGTAAACTCTTTTATTGGGAGTGCTGTACCCTAAGAAGTAACCTTCCTCTACTTTCTCGTTAAACTTGCCATGAGCATCTTTTTTCAACATGGTACATGGAGCGCCGAACGGTTCAAGAACTGTAAGTTCGGTTTCCATCGATGCAACAATTCAAAGCAAGTTTTATCATGACGCTTGACAACTAGAACCCGGTTGAGCGTGTAACACGCATTAGCAATGGCTTCATTCCAGAACTGCATGGGTAAGTTTGAGTCAGCGAGCATAGTCCTTGCCGCTTCTATCAAGGTCCGATTCTTCCTCTCAGCAACACCGTTCATTTGTGGAACATATGGCGCACTGAATTCATGGTGAATACCAAGTTTTTGACAGAAAGTTTTCATAAGGTGATTTTTAAATTTAGTACCATTGTCCGAACGGATCCTCCTAACCTTTAACTTATACAGAGACTCCAATTTGGTAATCAGAATCTCCACATATTCAAAAGTCTCAGATTTTTCTTTCAAGAACATCACCCAAGAATATCTCGAATACTCATCCGTCACAACCAAACAATATAAATCTCCAGCAATGCTCTTCTAGTTGATAGGACCAAATAAGTCCATGTGTAAGAGCTCTAGTGGTATAGTGATGGAATGTTGAGATTTGGGTTGATGAGATTTCTTGGTTTGTTTGCCTTTCTTGCAAGAAACACACAAGTCAGGAAGATGAAAACTTTTCACAGTGACTCCTTCAACCAAATTTTTGTGCACCAAATGATTCATTTTTCTGAGACTGAGATGTCCCATTCTTTTGTGCCATAAAATAGAATCCTTCTCAGTGGCTTTTGAAACAAAACATGATGCTGTGGACACTGAGGATGATGCTTGTGACATGTCAAGAATATAAAGATCATTCACTCTTGGAGCAGACATAATCACCATGTCTTCTAGAATCATAAACTCCTTTTTCAAGATATAACAATGCTTGTCATCAAAAAGAACCTTGAACTCCTTATCACAGATTTGAGAAACAGAAAGCAAGTTGTTATCCAACTGTTTGACAAAGTTGACTTTCTCAAAGCTGACAGCTCCATTAGACAGTGTTCCCTGAGCTGAGATAAAACCACCTTTATCGCCTGCAAATGAAACATAGCCCCCTTTGATATTTCTGACGTCGAAAAGGAGAGCTAAGTTCCCAGTCATGTGCCTGGATGCCCCACTATCAATAATCCAATTATTGCTAATAGGATTATAAAGGACAACCTGCACGAGAAGGAAAGTAATTAGTTTAGGTTAGGAACCCAAGCCTTTACAGTCTTGGGTTTCCCAGTCTCATCTACAACAGTACAATCCATCCACTGTCCTTGTGGATTTTTGGAACAACCATTTGACTTTGAAGTACAGTCGTCAGAAGCATCATCTGATTTTGCTTTCCACACATGTTGTTTGTGCAACGATTGTTTGTGGTAAACAGTGGATTGCTTAACGATTTGTACAGGTGTGGAACTCGAATCAGAGACCAACAAGTCATGCATCTTTTGTTTAACTTTCTTTTGATGCACTTGTTGTTGGGTAAAAGAGTTAGATTTTGACTTTAAAAACTTTTGTTTATTTTCTGGAAAATGGTTAACTCTTTTACTTGGCTTCTGAAGATAAGGACAGTTGACAACAACGTGTCCTTGTGTACCGCACTCAAAACAGTATCTCCGCTCAACCAACCTCGAAGATCTGTATTGATTTTCACTTTGGTGAGTTTTTGAACCACCAGCCTTTGCTTCTTTTAGTTCAGCTGAAGAGAGTGACTTGTTTGATTGAACAGACTCTCCAGCTTTAACAAAATTAACCTTTTTGATTGAGGCTTTGGTTACTTGACTCTTCTGATCAGAAGTAGTGGGATAAGATGGACGGCAATTGGTTTGTTTAATTTTAAAAACATTTTTAGAAGCAGATTTTGAAATACCAATGCTGTCATTCTATGGGGCAGACGAGTTTTTGTGTCCCAAACCACGAGTAGGGCACTCATCGTCGTCTTCATCCCACTCTTCTACCATTCCATCAACACACTGGGACTCCGAGGTCGAAGCACCATTATCGTTAACCTTTGGTTGAGAAATTTTGTTTTCGGTTGGATCAACGACAAGTGGCGTTTTGACCTTAAAGTCAGTGACTGGGTTATCATCCGGTGTGTTTACCATAGTATTCAACACAGGTGGAGGACAATTGTTATACCCCATCCCAGCATTTTTCTTTCTTGGACGCTATGAAACCATGTAATCAAGAATGTAAGAAGCATTTGAATAACTTTTCAGCTTTTGATTTAAAGTTTCATAATCACATTCGACAAGCGCCAGCTTTTTCTTTGTTTCATCAATCGTGTTTAAATAAAAGGTGATGACATTTTGTTTGTTGAGAACACAGATTTCTAATTCATGAACTTGCCTGTTTAAAAGATCAATTTTGTTTTTGAAGGCAAGTTCGTTTCCCTTTAAAACACGGTTTGCTTCAAGACAACCAGTTAAATCAGCAATTAAGTCTGTGTTGTGACTTTTAAGTGCCTCAACTTTCTTTTCAAGTTCATCACAAATTAAACACGGTTGAGATTCAGACTCACTTTCAAAACTGTCATAATTTACCTGAATGCCTGTGGATGTTTTTACCATAAAAGCACAGCTACAGGTAGATTCAGAAGAGGAATTGTTATCATCCACATCAGCTGTCGATTGACTTGAAGTGACGACAGATGATTTTTCTTTATTCTCAGCTGTGAAGCCAGAACTGTTTGAAGATGTGTCGTCTTCAGCTGATGAACTTTCTGAAGCAATCTCTTTCTCAGCATCAGAATCTGATTCTTCATTGATTTCTACAGCCTTTGCCATGTAAGCTCTATCCCCTGAACTGCCATCAGCTCCAAATTTAAAAGACCAATCAACAGTCTCATCTGTTTGAACAACCATAGCTTTTGTTCCACTTGAAGTGCCCTTATCTTGTGCAAGAATAACTGGAACAAGGTTTGTTTCTGTATTTTGAGTTTGTGGCTTCGGTTGGCTTTGACGGTTGTTGAAAGGGTTGCGGTTTCCAGTCTGTTTAGGCTTTTCACATTGTCTAGCAAAATGCCCTTTCTCACCACAGTTAAAACAAACAACAGCAGACAGATCAAAACCATAAGTAGTGTCTTTGTTCCCTTCGAGAGTTTTTCCTGTCCTTTTTACATAATCTCTCGCTCTTCTGACTGCACTTGCAAGAGCCCACATTATATCAATTCGATCCATTTCATCCTTATCAATCTGAGCATAGTCTTCTGCTGTCAGATGACTGTTTCCAACCTGTCCAGCAACAAGACTGTCATATGAATTGATAACGGTAGACAACAGTGCCATGTGTTCCTTGGCCACTTCGATAGTAACCTTGTCGAAGTTGTCTGTTTGCAATTTAATGGGGCTTGGTGGAGGAGTACTAGCAGTAATTCCCTGCTTTGGAACTGAGCTTGATGAAACTGAAGCATGAGCTGTTGAAGACTGGCCAGCTGAAACATTTGACATGTTTGATACAAACGCAGTCTGCAAAGGAACATTTTGTTGAGTTGATGTAGAATAGTACAATGAAGGATCCTGAGTTTGTATGACTCTCTTTAGCTTCCACTTATTCAACACCTCTTGTTCTCTCAATTTCTGAAGAAATTCATTGATGTTAATGGTTCCAAGAGTATTGTTCTGTTTGAGAACCATCAAGAATGAATCCCATTTTGGTGGTAGCGCATCTGCCATGCATTGAACCTTTTCTTCTTTCGTTGTTTTGATCTCATGGGCATGCAATTCACTCATCAAGTGATAGAATCTCTCAATTAGATCATCTAAGGACTCATTCCCAATATACATGAAATTATCAAATTCCTTCTTAATGGCCTTAGCATTGATAGCTTTCAACGAAGCATTTCCTTCGTGACGTTGTTCTAAGGCATCCCACAGAGATTTTGAAGATGTAAACTGCCTGAATTGATGAAATATTTCTCTTGATATGGCCTGAGATAGGATAGCATATGCCTTCTTTTCTAAGTCATAATCTTTTCTTTGTTGTTCGCTTAAAAGGGAAGGCAAAACAAGAGTTCCATCCTCACTCAACACTTTCTGATATCCATTCTCTAACATCATCCATAAGTTTGTATCAACTCCATTAATGTGTATCTCAAACTTGTTTTTCCAGTGATGATATTCGTCCATTGTCATAAGTTTTGGAGCCTTGTTAGCATTTCCAGCTTCATTATCGATTAATAACAAGTTTTGGATTTTGCTGTTCTGACTGGCAACAAAGGCTAAGTCCGACATGGTAAAAAAAAAAATTTCGACACTAAAAAAAAATTCAGAAGAGATTTGTGCGAATGGGTCTATTCGTGCGAATGGAATTTTCTATTCGTGTGAATGGAATTTTCTATTCGTGGGAATGGAATTTTCTATTCGTGCGATTGGAAGCTTGAACGAATGAGCAGGAGACTTGATCTATTCGTGCGAATGGTAGGAGCTATTCGTGCGAATGAAGTTCATCATAGTAGCCATTCGTACGACAGAGAGCTGTTTGACTTTTTTGCACCAAAAAGCACCAATGATTGAGCCTTTTATCAGATCTGGAAACTGAAACGATCAGATCACTCAGAAGCAATAATCACAAGTTTTGAACGTGGCTAAACAGCGATCAAGTGATCTTTATAACATTCAAGAAGATAGAAAAAGCAAGATTAGATTTTCTATGTTGAATCTAGAGCACAATTGCTCTGATACCACTTTGTTGGATCGGGATCTACCTTGATCCAATGATTCAACACATTAACCAAACCAAATCGTGCGGAATCCGATTTGATTGGCAATCCAATCTATGACACGGATCGGGTCGTGAGAAACGAGCAGATTAGATGTCGAAACGAAGGTTTCTATCGACCCTTTGGTGTAGAGAAGTTGGATACAAGACCTGGAAACTCTCAACGGACAGAGATTCGACAATGCCGGTGCAAAGAGTTTGTGTGTGTTCTGTTGCTTAGTCTGGTTCTGCTCTGGTTAGTCTCTCTTCTCTTTTGTGTTGTGCTCATGAAGTGAAAGTTCTATATATAGTGCAGAGGCCATTCGTACGAATGAGCCATGTGAATGGACTCATTCGCGCGAATGAATCAGTAGAATGGTTCATTCGTAAGAATGAATCATCAGAATGGTTCATTCGTACAAATGAATCATTCTCATGACTTATTCTAGCGAATGAATCATTCTCATGATCTATTCGCGCGAATGGATCATTCTCATGATCCATTCGTGCGAATGGGCCTTTCATTAGCACGATTGATCAACGTTATCGATATTTATCAGATCGTTTAATACACAGTCGTTATATATGAGTAAACATTAAGGATAAACATGTAATTTCATTAATATATCAAATAGTTACATTAAACATAGATGAAATACATATTACAAGGGATTAGGGACATATCATGCATCTACAGGAAGAACAAGCAAAGATTTATACTGTTGCTGCTTCTGATATCTTGAAGATGAAGTTATATGCAGGGAGTGGAGATGATGGTGAAGACATCAAATTTTTAAGACATGAAAGCTTAGTCCTATAGGGAGATTATTGGACCTAGGTAGTTTATGATTAAGCTTTTGTTTTGTGTAGTGTAACCGTGAATAGGGGTTCACGGTTTAGGTGTTTGGGCCAGCCATTTGGATCCGAGTACGTGTATAAAGGCCTACTGGATTAGACTAGGTATAAATACATGTATACCCTAACCGTGTGAGGTTAGTGGTTTTTGTTTTGTTTCTTTGTAATTCCTCTGAAGTAATATACAAGCGATTACAAGTGTCTTTGTGTTCTTGAATCACCATAATTGATAGTTTCCGCCTATCAAGTGTAAGAATTGATATCGTGTGAGTGTTTATATGAAGATCCATAGAGTTTGGGACTTACAGAATAAGTAACAAGGGGCCAGTAAACGTGTTCACTGTCTTGACGGGATGAGATTTCTTATGTTGTTTACCCTTCGCACATGAATTGCAACTCTCTTGAATAATAAATTCTTTTCTGGGTAACCCTCACACCAAATCATATGAACCAGATTATTCATGTTCTTCAGATTAACATGTCCCATTCGTCGATGCCACAGATAAGATTCCGAGCCAGTGGCCTTTGACAGTAAACAAGATACACTTACTAGTGTTGAATGGTCATTCATATCTACCATGTAAGTATTGAACTTTCTTGGAGCACGCATCAAAATCATATCTTCAGGAATAACCAGTCCTGGTTTTAAAAATAAGCACTCCTTTGATGTAAAGTGAACCGGTATATCCTTGTCGCACACTTGCCAAACACTAAGCAGATTGAACTCCTACTGTGACACATAGTTGACTTCTCAAGAGTGATTGTAGGTCCTCGCGTGTCTCGGATCGTTACGTGTGGGTGTGTGACTTAGTCAAACCGGGTGCGGAATGCCCGTGACTAGGCGGAGAATCAAGTAACACAAAGTAAACCGACAACAAAAGCACTTCCAAACTTCGTCTATTACAAAACTTGTAGGTTACAGAAATGTTACAACTGAGTGCGTACGTAATTGCTGTCAACACATTCTATTTATACTAGATCTGATCTCTGCGCACTTAACAAGTACGTATGGCATATTGTTCTTGTGTACTTAGCAAGTACACAGAGTGTTCTTGCGTACTTGCTAAGTACGCAAGAAGTAATTCCTGCGCACATGCTAAGTGCGCAAAGCACTTAGGGAAAACAGACACTAAGTACTTACACTAGTGATTACAACTCGATAATCAAGACATACAGACACTAACATACAAAGAATAATACATACAAGACAAGTACAAAAAGCTAAGACAGTATCCAGAGTGTCTGTCACACAAAAGTGCTTCAACAAACTCCCCCTTGACAACAAATCTGGATTATCTTCGGTCTTCACTGCTCCCCAACTTTAGCTTCTATCTTCTTCTTGTATTCTGTTGAAGCACTTTTGTGTGACAAACACTCTGGATATTGTCTTAGCTTTTGTACTTGTCTTGTATGTATTAGTCTTTGTATCTTAGTGCCTGTATGTATTAGTTATCGAGTTGTATTTACTATTGTATGTACTCGTTGTCTAAATTCTCTAAGTGTTTTGTGCACTTAGCATGTGCGCAGGAGTTATCTCCTACGTACTTAGCAAGTACGCAAGAACTCTCTGCGTACTTGCTAAGTACGTAGGAGATAACTCCTGCGCACATGCTCTCTGCGTACTTGCTAAGTACGCATGAGCAGTTTGTCCTACACACTTGTTAAGTGCGCAGAGCCCAGGTCTAGTATAAATAGGCAAGGTTAACAGAACTTAAGTACACAATCATATGCACTCAGTTGTATTCTCTCTGTAACCTTCAAGTTTATAATATACGAAGTTTGAAAGTGATTTCTTTGTCGGTTTACTTTGTGTTGCTTGTTTCTCCACCTAGTCACGGGTATTCCGCACCTGGTCCGACTAATCACACACCCACACATAACGATCCGAGACACCCAGGGACCTACAAGTGGTATCAGAGCATTGCTCTTGATTTCGAGTGTTGTGAGTGTGTTAGGAGCATCTTCTACACAATCTAAATAGATTTTGCAAGCAAAAGTGTGAGTTTTTGTTGATTTTTGTGATAAAATAGGGGTAGCTCTTGAGCACTATTTTAGAAGCAAAAATCAGTCAAAAACCGACCTTTTGTTGCGTATTTGAGTGTTTTGAGAATCAAAGGTTGGTTAGAAACGAGTTTCTAACCCTTTGGATCATTTTGTTTGGTCATTCTTTCAACTTTTCCTATCTCCAGTGAGATTCCAGTGACCGGAAAAAGTTGGTGAGGGTTGGTGAAAAGTGATCTGCGTACTTACCATTTTTGGAAACAAGTACAGGCTTCCTGTGTACTTACCAAGTACGCAAGAACATTTCTTGTTGCGTACTTAACTTACTCCTGCGTACTTGTCATTTACTCCTGCGTACTTGTTAAGTACGCAAGAGCAAACTTTAAGTGCGCAAGGCCAGAATTTAAGTGCGCAAGTTGCTTTGATTTTTCTGAAATTTGACTAAGTGTTTCACTATGGCAAATCTTCAGAACCTAGGTAACCTTCTGAATTATGACAATGAGATTGGAACCCCACAGAAACCACCAAAGTTGCTTAATGTAAATGATTACTCAAACTGGAAAGCACGCTTTGAACACTATATTTCTTATACCGATTCTTCATTGTGGATACCCATTCTTGAGGGTTATAAGCATCCCACATATACATATCTTGATGAGGAAGTTCCCAAGCTTATCTCTAAACTGGATGAAGAAGAGAAAAAAGTTTATGATAGAGAGAAGAAGGCACATGGATCTATTACAATGGCCTTGACCAGGGAGTTATTTCACAGCTTTAGAGGATACGATAAATCCAAGGATCTCTGGAAGGCTTTGCAGAAGAGATTCGAGGGAAACAGTGACATCAAGAAGAGTAAGAGGGATCTTCTTAGGAAGCAGTATGAGTGCTTTAGTTATCTGGAGAATGAATCTATATATGAGCTTATCTCTAGATTCTATCATCTGCAAACTGAGCTTAAAGCTTATGACCTGATCTATCCGAATGTGGAGTTAGTTGAGAAGTTTCTGGATGCCCTACCACCAAAATTTGAGATGTACACCACTCAGATGAGAGAGAACTCAAAATTCTATGAGATAAATATTGATGAAGCAATTGGAAAGGTTCAAGCACATGATATGAACCTGAAAAGAAAGGAGAGCTCAGGGATACCTAAAATACAAGACCCTTCTATGTATTATGGGACGTCTTCCATAGCCAAGTCATCGGGTTCTGGAATTTCCATTTTCTCAGGGAACTCTCATGAGGAGGATAACTCAAATGTCTGTGGTGGTCATGCTTGCTATGCAGCATCTGGATCAGGATCTGGATCTCACCACCAGAATTCCTCAAGAAATCCTTCTCCCATATCTTCAGCTAACTAATCAGCAATAGCCAAGATAGCTGAAGATCATGTGGCTTTATTCTCATCATGTATGCTTGCATATGAGAACTTCATTGGCGGTAAGCTCACGGATCCTAAAACCATAAAAGAAGACTTCAATCAGGTGGATCCGGATGATATGGAGGACATGGATATTCAATGGAATATGGCCATGATCTTGAGAAGGGAGAAGCGTTTCCTGAATTGATCTGGCAGGAAATTTATTGGTGGACATTCAAATGCCAAGGTGGGATTTGATAAATTCAAGGCCAAGTGCTACAAATGCAATAACTTTGGGCATTTTTCAAGAGAATGTCAAAAACACAAAGCACCAGCCTCGGAGTTCACCAGACCTAGCCAAGGAAACGGTCAAGGGTACAACAACCGCAATCAAGGTCAAGGTGGAACGTCCAGCGCTTTGGTAGCACAACAGGATGACAACTTTGATTGGGGTGTTCATCTGGAGGATGCCCTTATTGCTCAAACGCAAGTTGGTCTCATGGCTGAGATCGTGGAGATGATGGAAGCAGAGGAACGGGAAGCTTCTGTGGCTGACCAAGAAGAGTCTACAACTGCAGTTGCCCTCATGGCTATTGGAGAGGCATCATGTTCATCAGTTGAGGTAGATTCTAATTCTTTTACAGTCATTTCTTATTCCAAATGTCTAAGCTTAAAGGATTAAAATTCTATGCTTCAAGACAAAGTCGAGCCCCTTCGTATTGCAACTTTAAGCTACAAAGAAAACAAAAAATGATGCAAAGATTCAATTGAAACGTTGAAGAAAGAAAAACGTGATTATTCACTTGAAATCAGCAATCAACGGTTTCATTTGGATGTTTTTGCGTACAAGGGGTTAGAGAAAAGGAACAATGAGATCAACAAGCTGCAAAATGAGATCTTGCAGTTAAAAGGCAATATTGAGAAGTTGAAAAACTCTCGTTTTGTGGTGGAACACTACGAGTCTGTAGTGAGACAAGTGAATGGCTTAGGGCTGGGTACTAATGCCATTCCTCCACCAGTAAGCGGGAAATTTGTCAATGGCGTAATTGACATTGATTTGTCTTGCCTTGATGAGTCCTCAAGTCAGGATGATTCCTCTAACAAGGATGATTCCTCAAGTAAGGCTGACTTTGCATTTGATGAAGAGTTCTTTACTACTTCTGATGATGGGTCTGAGAGCACCTGCCTTGATGGTGTAGTCTCCGAGGAGTTGCTCGATGAACAGAAGGTTAAGAAAAACGTTGTCATTGATCATGATAATTATATTTTAACCGAACCCGACATTGTTGAAACAAATGAAAAATTAAAAGTGATGCTTTATGGGGGATATAAAAAAATTAATTAAGTTAAGAAAGAAGCCTTTTCAGCTCAATACGGGCTTGGCTATCAAGAAAATATGCAAAGGTATTATATTCCCAAAAACCAATCACCATCGGGTCAAACTACTGTTCATCAAACAACTTCTCCTGTTCATCATGCTGAGTCATCCAATGTCAAATCAAATAATCCTTACAGGAGGACTTAAAAGATAAAAGAACTTATTTTCACTATGGTACGATCGGTCACATCATTGCGAACTGCCCGAATAATGTAACATCCATGACTTTCCTGCTCAATTTTACCTTATTTATTTCAATAATAACACTATATTTAAATCATGTATTTTCTCAAGCATTCTTTTGGCATGTAAATCGTTAGATAAATTAATATTCGTTTCAACCATCAAAACCTTGCGCTTGCATATAGATTTCTACTACACCTATTTTGGTAAATTATTATATGGATGTATCTATACATACATATATAATAATTTTACTTATAAATGATTTATACAAATATATTTATATATTACAAATAAAACTTATAGTTAATTTTTATAAGTTTATAAAGAGTGAAAACCAAATTTTATATAAATACACATACATTTTATTAAATGATCCATATACACAATTTGAAATTTTATTAAGATAAAATTCCATCTCTTTATAAATAATAACGATTATATATATATATATATATATATATATATATATATATATATATATATTTTAAACCAAATAAATTGGTTTTGAACCCATGGTAATACCTTGAACCTCTTTAGACGTTTGGTGTCACACCCCAACCGACGGCGGAAACGTCGGAGCGGGACATGTAGACTGTTCATGAGCACATGGTTGACTAAAATTTACTATATTAAAAATATTACATTTCCATTCACAAACTCCAAATACAATAGTACAAGAATATTTGAATTACATAACATATCCATTTGTTTCAATTAACTAGGTCCACAACCTAAGTGTAGCAACTTGATCAAGTCAAACTTTTGCACCTGAAACATGATTAAAAACGAGGTCAACTAAAAAGTTGGTGAGCATACATAGGGTTTTGACTCTAAATAGCATCAAAGTATTGTGTAAACAAATCCATACAAGTCATGTTTAATAAGGCAATTATGGGGAGCAACTATTGTGTAACCAAGTAGTACAATCAAACCTTTGTAACTAGAATGCAAAATTGTGTTGTCGGTAACAATCACCCCAATCTGGGCGGGTTTGTCAGACTCAATAGATCTATCATTGTTAACCGTCGGCTTGGTTAGTTAATGATTGTACATGTAATTGCAAATAAGTAGTTAACACACCTAGCACTCAAACATAAAGCGCAAATTGCACACAAATTGTAAAGTGGATTTGTATTGTATAGTTTATGTAAATCATTGTAAGTTGTGATCATGTTTCACCCCAAAATGTAAAAACAGTGAAAAATGGGCTATGTAAAACTCACCTGAATCAAAGGTGTAGCTAGCACGAGAGACTATGTAGCAAAGTGATCCTTGTAATCTCATAATGTTAACCTAGTGTGTAATGTATATGGATCTAGATTAAAAATATGCACAATACTCTAAGGCCAAGTCTCGGGTTTCATTAGGAGTGTGCTCGGGGATTTGCACAAAGAGTTTGTGTTGTATTATGTAAATGGCTGTGTTAGTGATTGTGATTTGTATTTGAATAAGTGTTTTATAACATGAAAAGTTGAAATGAAAGTTTTAAAATGAATGATTTTAGGGTTTGAATTTGAATAACTAATTAAATTAAATAATTGTCATTTATTTATTTAATAAGAAAGAAAATAGTGTGAAATTATATTTATTCAAATGTAAATAAATAACTTTACTTCATTTATTTATTTACTTATAAAGGTGTGTAAATAATTTTTGGTATAAAAATTAATATGCTTTTAAATCCTTAGTGTAGATTATATTGAGTATAAATTAAATAAATAATTTTTCTTTATTTATTTAGGTATAAGGATGTGTAAATATAAAATAGTGTAAATAATAATTATGTATAAAAATAAATATACATTTAACTTTTTAGTGGGTTATAATAAATAAATTTATTTATTTATCATTTAGAAATAAGTATTTGATTAAATAAAGTTATCATTTCATGAACTTTATAAAAACAAATATTTTTATTTAAAAATTACTTTAAATATCTAAATATTTGTTTTAAAACTTTTAAATATACATTTTTAACCATAAAATTCATAATGAAATGAATTTTATATTAAAAATTAATAATTATGGTTTTATTCTGTTAAAGAATATTATAAGGTTTATAAAAATAATTTTTATAAAATTTTTTGGGGCTTTAAAACCGGTTTAAAAAAAATAATGCGGACCACCCGATTCGAACCCGGGTGGTTTCTGTGTATGTAATGTGAATTACCACCGGGCTAGAGGACTGATACTGATAACAAATCCGGTCCTCGATGAATTAAACATGAACTTGAAAGGGGGCGCGATCCTGGTTTCAGTGATAAACAAAAAGGGTCGGATTTTGTGGGTTTCGAACCCACAGCATCTGGTCCGATGGTGCAATGCCTTAGCCAGTCGGACCAGATGGTTTCGCTGGTCTAAAAGGAAACCCACTTCAATGTATACGCTTTCTAAATCGAGAATTTATCCCCAATTCAGAATACGCATAAATGGTCAAGAACCCTAATCAAAATTGTACCCGATAACACCGGTCATGCCGACTTGATAGAGGGTTAATGATCGCCAGAGGATTACGAATTAAGAGCACTAAAACTTACTTTGAATGGTGAAGTGACGAGTGAGAACGACTGGAACGAAAGCTCGACTGTTCTTGAAGCTTGACAGAGTTCCAGAGATGATACACGGTTCGATTGAAGGATGAGAGAGTTTGTGTGGTTGATTACGAGAGTAGGGGAGTGTTTTAATTTGCTTAATTTCATTCGTAGAAGTTAATTCGATTTTTAAATTGACCGGAGATGTCGCGGCGACTGTTTACGCGATAATCCATTAAATTAGGGATGAATTTGGTCCTGTTAACGACCTAGGTACGTGTGTGGTTATCTTATGAGTGATTTGAGGGATTGAGACGCGTTAATTTCGTCGATTGAATGCTAATTGATACGGGTTTGACTATCCTAAGTCAAACTCGTTCGAATTTGAATTGGCCGCGTGAATTAGTCGAATTGTTCTGATGAATGGGCCTGGTTTGGGTCGATTACTGGTTGCACAAGTCAGGGGAATCCAAGGTCGTTAATCCGATCGTTTCTTGATGTTGGATTTGGGGGTTTTGGCCCGGTTTGACTTTTTAAAGTCAAACAGGGAAGAATCCTTTTTTTTTTTGAATTGTGTATAATGTGATCTATGATCCAAAATTTTTTTCAAGGTTTCAAGGGGGGTTTATGAGGATTGTAAGGTTCAAGTATAAGATTTTTATTTTTATAAAACCTTAGTATATTATATATATATATATATATATATATATATTTATAAAGTAACCAAATGTATAAATGAGTATATATATAAATTTATGTAGATATGTATATGTATATACGCACATGTTATATATGGTTATATGTATAAATACGCGCATTGGATAGTGAGATAACGTGAAATATTGTGTTGAACGAGTATAGGGTCGAAAATGAAGCTGTCATTATGGTAACATAAGGAAAATAAAGTGAAATAATGCATTGAAAAATCCTAAATGTTACAGTCTCCCCATGTTAAGAAAATTTCGTCCCGAAATTTAGCTAGTGGAGGCGACTGAATCAGCAAAGAGATGAGGATTTGGGTTCTCACTGTGTTATTACGGTTGGTTTAAGAAGTGTGACGGTTGACAAGATATAGGTCTTTATTCTCAAGGTCGGACATCAGTGGTGATATTGAATTTAGTTTTGAAATGAGTTTTAAAAAGAAAACTGTCGAATAATATTTGGATTCTAAGAATGAAATGCATTATTGTGAATAGGTTTTATGGGAATTCGATGATCAGGGTTTGTTTAAGATGTACTCTAATATGCTCAAGAATTGTCAGTGGATAAGAGATTTCACAAACATTGGTCTAGGTCAAAACTTCACGTGACACGAACAACGCTACTTCTGATAATATGATAGAGCACTTATATATAGGAAGTACCAGCGGCGTATCCACCATGCCCTTGTCATATCACATTAGTTTCGTTGTTATATATCATTATAGGTTTTAGGTCATAACACATGACAGAATTCGCTATGTTTTTCATGCGCTGATTTTTATAATTCCGTGTGCACCCGTAATTACTAAAAATCATCGCATGGTCCGTATAGATCATTCCGTTGTGTGCGGGTCAAGAGGAGGCACAAATTCACTTAGTTCATGTATGTTGTTTTCACATATGAGTTGCTAATGAGTAACTATATCCTTAAATAGGCAAGTCAGTTAGCAACTAAAGGGTAATAAAGTAGTGTTACCTAGGGCCCCATAGTTTACTCGTGTTTGAACAAGAATACGTCAAACCCCTAGTTGTTTCAATGTGTTAGGATTTTCAAGTTTGGTGAACACGGTGTATGACCATACATCATGTATATGGTGATTAATCAATTGCAACAATTGTAAGCAACTTAGTTTCATGTATAATGTAAACACACAAGTTTCATGTATCATCTAGTGTCATGTAAGCTGTAATCAATATAGATTTCACGTGTAATGTGAGCATCTTGTCATCATGTATTATGTAAAGCATTAGTAATGTCACCAATGTGGTATCATGTGTATTGTAAGAAATGAATTTCATGTATTGCGTTAAGACCTAGTATCATGTATTTTGGTAACCCAATAATCTTTGATGTGTAATGTAAGTAATGTAGTATCGTGTACTTTGTAACCAAATAAGTTTCATGTTCAATATGGTCCATCAAGTATTGTATATAAAACAATCAATTGTTATGCACCATGTATATTGCAAACAACTAAGTCTCATGTATCATGTGTTCAAGCCAGTAGCATGTGTATTGCAAATAAACAGGTTTCATGGGTTATGGGATCAATCCAGTAAATTGTGATTTGCACCTAAACTAGTTTCGTGTATTATGTGATCTTGCTGTGTATCTTGTGAACGTGCATACGTAAGTTATTGAATTTCGTTTGTGACATATACCAACGAGTTTTGCATGTGATCAAGCGTTGCGAAGAAGCGTGTTGTTTGGTGTTTAGGTAAAATGTGGTGGTTAGGTTCTATCTTGTTGAGGTTTTTAGGGATGGTTGATGTCTAAGCAGTATGGACCGTATCTTGAAGCGGCAAGTGAAAGGTAACGAGGAGGTTCTGAAAACACTAAGGGAAATGTGTTTACCAATAATTGATCTTTGTTTGAAAATAGGAAATTGTAAATCGTTCTTGGTCGTAGATATATAAAGTAATGAAAACTTTTGAGTTAAATAATCAAATAAATAGATAATTTATAGGAAAATCTTTTAATTTAATTTTTTTTTAATTATTAATAAGAGAATATTTTTAAGAGGAATTATTGGCTAAACTAGTAGTCGTATATTAATCTAGCCAGTGCTTAAAAATAATTACTTTAAAGAGGAAAAATCATAATTGTTTATCAATCCGAAATAATATTTTTATAAGATAGGTTGTATTAAGTTCCCTTACACAGTGAAAATGTTTATGGAAAAATTTATATTTCTGGTATTCTCTAAAAGTTTGATAAATGTTTGGTTTGAAAATAACGAGGTTGTTTAAATCTAATAGGATGAGTTGTTTACGAAGGAGATTGTCGGTAGTGTACTAAATCGTATTGAATGAAGAAGGTGATACTTGGAAAATTTTGATGAAAATATGATGGATGAAATTCACATTCAACGTATAATAACTTTAGAGTTGGAATATATAAAATTGATTAAATACTAAAATGTTTAACCATTACTCAAAACATAGGGGAATGGTTCTCAAATTAAAAATTTAAAGACAATAAATAGAAATTTCTGCTAACGCCTCTGATAGTTTCCCACTAGAAGGAAGATAATCACCAAGACGAGCACCGCTATGGTCACTCGGGTAGCCGATCTGGTTTCAGCTCTAGCTGTTTCCGTGCGATTCTCCAGTACTTCTTTTTCGAGAATGGAGATTAACTCCTTTTGGTACCCTAATTGGTTTACTAGGCTATCCATTCTTTGTCCTTGCAAGTCGTGCATTACCTCGTGTTCCCTCCTTTGTCTCTCAAACTCTGAGGCGCTCACATATTGGTGAATGTCATTGATTGGGATTCCCATGGCACTGGTGGGTGTCATGGTATGCCTTACCCAAGGGTTAGAATGATAGGTGTTCACAGTCTTGGGTCGGTGTTCCTAGCCCAATCTGTCCTTACATCAAACCTTGGCCTGGCAGCTGGGGGTGGTGGTGACCGATACACGGGTGTCCCGATGTCTTCTTCCCAATCAGACTCTGTTTCAGGACGGTAAACCGGGGAGGAAGGAGAGTAGGAGTCCATGTCTAGCAGAAAACAACGAAAAAGTTGTAAGTGATAATGAAATATTGCGGTTTGAACATAGGAGTACTTATAGGTTTTAGAGTTTGACTAGTCATAACGCCGAGTCTTCACAATAGTATTTTAGAAATACACTTGACCTATAAGCAATGTATCCCTAAGGAGAATTCCCAGGAAAGAGGGGTGGGTCACTAAGACACACTTAAGTACCCTGTCTTTCCTTAGCCAGAATCCCTCATGGGCCTACACACTCTTCCAGCCATCGTATATTAATGACACTATTGTTGGGCTCATGGTTATGATGAGAATTATTGTGGACTGGGCCTTGAGGCCCGATAGTAAGGTTTATGCATTTCAGTGGGCTTATTCTTCTTGGAAGTTTGATGGGCTTCTTAGTTTATTATTAATGGGTCTTAGGCCCAATAGTTTAAGTTTAGAAAACAAGAGGTGATGGTATCATGTGTGTGAGTTCAAAGGTGTATGAAGAATGTGGTGTGTACGTGTGTGTGTTAAGCTTAGGATAGGACTTAATGAAACACATGGGTAGCATGCAGATAGTAATGAATGTAAGCACATGAGTTATCAAGTAGTGTGACACATAAGTCATTATGTATTGTATCATGTAGTGTAATTACTTAAGATAGCATCTAGAAATATATACACAAGAATTAATCATGTACATGTAGTAGCATGGCATTGTATGGGTGTCCTAAGGTTATAGTCTAGGTCAAGAGTGTCTAATAACCTAATTCCCTATAACCTGGCTCTGATACCAATCTGTCACACCCCAACCGACGACGGAAACGTCGGGGCGGGACATGTAGACTGTTCATGAGCACATGGTTGACTAAAATTTACTATATTAAAAATGTTACATTTCCATTCACATACTCCAAAAACAATAGTACGAGAATATTTGAATTACATAACATATCCATTTGTTTCAATTAACTAGGTCCACAACCTAAGTGTGGCAACTTGATCAAGTCAAACTTTTGCACCTAAAACATGATGAAAAACGAGGTCAACTAAAAAGTTGGTGAGCATACATAGGGTTTTGACTCTAAATAGCATCAAAGTATTGTGTAAAAAAATCCATACAAGTCATGTTTAATAAGGCAATTATGGGGAGCAACTATTGTGTAACCAAGTAGTACAATCAAACCTTTGTAACTAGAATGCAAAATTGTGTTGTCGGTAACAATCACCCCAATGTGGGTGGGTTTGTCAGACTCAATAGATCTATCATTGTTAACCGTCGGCTTGATTAGTTAATGATTGTACATGTAATTGCAAATAAGTAGTTAACACACCTAACACTCAAACATAAAGCTCAAATTGCACACAAATTGTAAAGTGGATTTGTATTGTATAGTTTATGTAAATCATTGTAAGTTGTGATCATGTTTCACCCCAAAATGTAAAAACAGTGAAAAATGGGCTATGTAAAACTCACCTGAATCAAAGGTGTAGCTAGCACGAGAGACTATGTAGCAAAGTGATCCTTGTAATTTCACAATGTTAACCTAGTGTGTAATGTATATGGATCTAGATTAAAAATATGCACAATACTCTAAGGCCAAGTCTCGGGTTTCATTGGGAGTGTGCTCGGGGATTTGCACAAAGAGTTTGTGTTGTATTATGTAAATGGCTGTGTTAGTGATTGTGATTTGTATTTGAATAAGTGTTTTATAACATGAAAAGTTGAAATGAAAGTTTTAAAATGAATGATTTTAGGGTTTGAATTTGAATAACTAATTAAATTAAATAATTGTCATTTATTTATTTAATAAGAAAGAAAATAGTGTGAAATTATATTTATTCAAATGTAAATAAATAACTTTACTTCATTTATTTATTTACTTATAAAGGTGTGTAAATAATTTTTGGTATAAAAATTAATATGCTTTTAAATCCTTAGTGTAGATTATATTGAGTATAAATTAAATAAATAATTTTTCTTTATTTATTTAGGTATAAGGATGTGTAAATATAAAATAGTGTAAATAATAATTATGTATAAAAATAAATATACATTTAACTTTTTAGTGGGTTATAATAAATAAATTTATTTATTTATCATTTAGAAATAAGTATTTGATTAAATAAAGTTATCATTTCATGAACTTTATAAAAACAAATATTTTTATTTAAAAATTACTTTAAATATCTAAATATTTGTTTTAAAACTTTTAAATATACATTTTTAACCATAAAATTCATAATGAAATGAATTTTATATTAAAAATTAATAATTATGGTTTTATTCTGTTAAAGAATATTATAAGGTTTATAAAAATAATTTTTATAAAATTTTTTGGGGCTTTAAAACCGGTTTAAAAAAAATAATGCGGACCACCCGGTTCGAACCCGGGTGGTTTCTGTGTATGTAATGTGAATTACCACCGGGCTAGAGGACTGATACTGATAACAAATCCGGTCCTCGATGAATTAAACATGAACTTGAAAGGGGGCGCGATCCTGGTTTCAGTGATAAACAAAAAGGGTTGGATTTTGTGGGTTTCGAACCCACGCCATCTGGTCCGATGGTGCAATGCCTTAGCCAGTCGGACCAGATGGTTTCGCTGGTCTAAAAGGAAACCCACTTCAATGTATACGCTTTCTAAATCGAGAATTTATCCCCAATTCAGAATACGCATAAATGGTCAAGAACCCTAATCAAAATTGTACCCGATAACACCGGTCATGCCGACTTGATAGAATGATCGCCAGAGGATTACGAATTAAGAGCACTAAAACTTACTTGGAATGGTGAAGTGACGAGTAAGAACGACTGGAATGAAAGCTCGAGTGTTCTTGAAGCTTGACAGACTTCCAGAGCTGATACACGGTTCGATTGAAGGATGAGATAGTTTGTGCGGTTGATTACGAGAGTAGGGGAGTGTTTTAATTTGCTTAATTTCATTCGTAAAAGTTAATTCGATTTTTAAATTGACCGGAGATGTCGCGGCGACTGTTTACGCGATAATCCATTAAATTAGGGATGAATTTGGTCCTGTTAACGACCTAGGTACGTGCGTGGTTATCTTATGAGTGATTTGAGGGATTGAGACGCGTTAATTTCGTCGATTGAATGCTAATTGATACGGGTTTGACTATCCTAAGTCAAACTCGTTCGAATTTGAATTGGCCGCATGAATTAGTCGAATTGTTCTGATGAATGGGCCTGGTTTGGGTCGATTACTGGTTGCACAAGTCAGGGGAATCCAAGGTCGTTAATCCGATCATTTCTTGATGTTGGATTTGGGGGTTTTGGCCCGGTTTGACTTTTTAAAGTCAAACAGGGAAGAATCCTTTTTTTTTTTAATTGTGTATAATGTGATCTATGATCCAAAAATTTTTTCAAGGTTTCAAGGGGAGTTTATGAGGATTGTAAGGTTCAAGTATAAGATTTTTATTTTTATAAAACCTTAGTATATTATATATATATATATATATATATATATATATATATATATATATATATATATATATATTTATAAAGTAACCAAATGTATAAATGAGTATATATTTAAATTTATGTAGATACGTATATGTATATACGCACATGTTATATATGGTTATATGTATAAATACGCGCATTGGATAGTGAGATAACGTGAAATATTGTGTTGAACGAGTATAGGGTCGAAAATGAAGCTGTCATTATGGTAACATAAGGAAAATAAAGTGAAATAATGCATTGAAAATTCCTAAATGTTACATTTGGAACCCTCAACTTGAACCCATTCATCAAGAAATTTCAAATTTTGACTTCCTTGGACAAAAGGTTGACTTCGAAAAGTCAACAGCCCTTCCCCGAGCAAATCAAGGCCAAATTGGGTCAAGATCCGTCGGGTTGGGATTTTCCTTGTATACCAGATCGATTATCAACCTCCCTAAACCCAAATTGCATTTCAATTCCACCCTATACGCGTTTTTATTCGAATCCAAGCAATGTTGACTCCTCATAGTCAAACCAAACCAAATCGGTTTCAAATCAAACGATTGGACGCGTTTAAACGTCCACAAATCACGCCCGGACTATTTGCGTATGAATCCAGACCCTAATGTCGACCCAATTCATCCCCAATTGATTTTATTGACGCGTAATCCGACCGACAGTTGGCACCCTCAACCTTTTGATTAATTCGTACATTAAGGAAGAAATTGAATGAATTCATCCACACTGGCATCTTCGCTTAAACCATTACAAACTCTGTAATCACCCATCCGAGCCACATTACTTCTCTGGGCGGCGATCGATTACCAAGAACATCGTCCTTGACCATTTAGCCGCCGGCCCTCAATACTCAACCAAGTCAGGTAAATCCTACGTCTTTCGCTTCGTAATTTCATGGTGATCGAAAGACCTCTATCAATACCATATAACAGAGGGCATCGAACCTAATCTTCATGATGATTTAGCAACCTGTTCATACGAATCCAACTGGGATTTTAATTTAATTCTCTTAACTGATTTAACCTAGTGAGTTTATTACTTAGCCAGCGAAACCATCTGGTCCGACTGGCTAAGTAATTGCACCATTGGACCAGATGGTGTGGGTTCGAAACCCATAAACAGTCCCTTTTTGCGCAGTATGTTGTCACCGAACCCGGCTCCACCCCATTCGTTGGTTAAAGAGTTGAGAGCCTGAAAGTTGAACGCATAGAACCCATGGTCCGGCTGGTTGCGCCTGAACACCTCCACAGAAGTCACCCGGGTTCGACCCGGGTGGTCCACAAACATTTTTAAAAGCCATTTTTAATGCTCTAAAAATTCTATAAAAATTATTTTATAAAAACCGAGACCATTTGGACCTGTTTGTGTAATAATAAACAAATTTTAGGGGAGAACAATTATTTTTACATTTCAAATGTTTCGTTAAAGATTTCAAAAAAAAATTAATAATAATAATAATATTAATAATAATAAATATAATACAATTTTATAAATCATTTTTTTCTATTGATTATATACATTAGGGGTTATACCCTATTCAAACATATATAATTTTCCAAAATATATATTAACACATAGATACTTACACTACCTACGTTTTATTTTAAGGACATATTATTTTCTCAAAGTAAACAGAATTTATTTATTTAAATTATTTACATTACTCGTGTATAATTTAATTAAAGTTTAAGTTATATTAAATAAACATATATACTAATGTATAAATTTACATTTTCTCTCCTTTTTACATTACAATAGCAAATAAATAAATAAAAAGAATTTATTTATTTAATTTATTAATTTAAATACAACCCTAAGTAAAGTATTATTTTGTTTATACACGTTGGAATTATGTTTTATAATATTATCCAAATACAAACATTAACCTACATACACCCTTTACATGAAATAAGACGAACACTTGGTACAAATCCCTACACTCAAACCCCGTTGAACCCTAGACTCTACCTTAGACATTGTGCATATCATTAATTCAAATTCATACTATTTCACTCTAGGTCAAACCTAGTGACATGCAAAACACTTGTGCTACCCAAAGCTCGTGCTAACTACTACATTTGATACATGTGAGTTTACATAGCCCACTTTTTCTTATTTACATATTTGGGGTGAAACATGATTACATTCAAATACTGTTTGAAATTACACACGTACAATTCTACAATATGATCATATGTGTTTATTTGTGCTTTATGCTTGAATGCTAATTGTTAAGGCTACATATACATGATATACACGTGCAAACACAAATACATTACTTTAGGCTAACATGTGTTGTTATGCCCTACATTAGGATAACATGTGTTGTTATGCCCTACATTTACATCAGGATAACATGTGTTGTTATGCCCTACATTTACATCAGGATAACATGTGTTGTTATACCCTACATTAGGATAACATGTGTTGTTATGCCCTTCAACTACAAAGTTTCATTTGTGCATCTAGCTTAACTTAGATTCTCCATAAATGCTTTATAAACCATGCATCATATGAATTGTACACAAAACATTTGAACTTTACTTGTGGTGTCAAAACCTATGTATGCTCACCAACTATTTATAGTTGACCCTCTCATTTTATCATGTTTCAGGTACAGTGTTTGAGTTAAGATTTCAAGTCGCTTCACTTATGATTGAGGACCTAGTTTTAAATTTAATAAAGTTTGTCATGTATTTTTATTTTTGTAAGAGTTGTACTTGATTACTTGAGCTATGAAATGAAAGTTATTGTATAATTATTACAACTATAGTAAACCATGAGCTTATGAACAGTCTACATGTCCCGCCCCGACGTTTCCACCGTTGGTTGGGGTGTGACAGATTGGTATCAGAGCCTTGGTTATAGGGAATTAGGTTATTAGACACCTTTGACCTAGACTATAACCTTAGGACACCCATCATTGCCATGTTCTATGATTATATGATATGCTACATGCTATGTACTACATGATTATTTGCTAGACCCCGTTTCTTGCTAGGAGTTATCTAAACAATAAATCCAAAATAATAATACCTTTTCCCTTACCCTAAGCCTCAATCCTTCTCTAAAACCATCATCATCATAGCATGTGGGACTTCATAAAACTTATTTTTACACCTCGTTAGGGTTTTAAACTTTGTTAACTAGTAGAGGACATGTGCAATCTGGAAGAGTGACACTTGTATTCTGGGTATTCTGTCTAGGAAAGCATTTCATATAAATCCCAATCAGCCGAGGGATCCGTATGTTTTCCTGGGAATTCCCGGGATGAGTGTTTACTTATAGGCTAAAGCATGTCTCCTTGAAAGTTATATGAGCTTAATTAACCTTAATGTGTCATAGTATTCAAGTGATTATGTCACTATTCGAGTACAATCCAAACTATGATTTACTACTTCATCTATATTCTTGTTCCCTTTTAAATTCAATCAACTTTCATAAGTTCTTATATCTTTTCTTGTCTGGTGCAAATCTGTAGAATGCCTCCCCGTCGTGCTACCGTGACCAACAACAACACCGACATTGCTGCTATCCTTGCACAACTTGTAACTCAACTCACCCAAGCTAATGGAGCCATTAGTGGTACGCATGGAACTAATGGTGGTGGTGGTGCCAACCCACCCTAATGCACTTTCAAACACTTTAACTCATGCAACCCCGTCAAGTTCTATGGTACCGAAGGGGCTACGGGCCTCCTTCAATGGTTTGAAAGCATTGAAAGCACTTTTCTCAACAGTGATTGCCCTGACCATCTCCGGGTTCGCTATGCCACCAGCGTCTTTCAGAAACGGGCACTCACTTGGTGGAATGGTGAGAAGAGAAACTGGGGTGTGGATGTGGCCATGGCCTTGCCATGGGACAAAGTTAAGAGACTCATGACCGAAGAATTTTGTCCTCGTAATGAAATGAATAAGTTGGAGACTGAGTTTTTGGATCTTACCCAAGACAGTGGTGAAAGTTTAGCTTACACAACTCGTTTCCATGAGTTAAGTCTTCTGGTACCCCACATGGTCACTCCACTGACTCGGGGTATTGAGAAGTACATCTGTGGTCTACCCATGAAAATCCAAGATACAGTCCTAGGAAGAAATCCAGCCACTCTTGAAGACGCTATCCGCTTAGCTGCCACATTAACCGATAACCATGTGAAGACGGGTACACTAACAAGGAAAGGCACAAACAAAGTCACTGACCCAACAGCCTCTTCTGAACCCTCTCAGGAAGACAAACCCAAACCTCCTCACTTCAATAAGAAACGTAACTTTGCTATCATTACCCCTGCTGTACCAATCAACCAAGTAGCTCCCCTAGCCCAAATCCATAATAAGAAACCCTATGCGGGCATGTGCAACACGTGCAACTATCACCACTTCCCAAACATGCCATGCCGTCTATGTGCCAATTGTGGAAGGTATGGTCTTGTAGCTAACACTTGTCAATCCAGATCACATGTTAGTCAAACCCACCAAGGGAACCGAGCCAATCACCAAGTTGCCAATCAAGTTTTACCAGCCATTACTAATGGGCGTGCTTGTTATGAATGTGGTAATCCAAACCACTTCAAAAACCAATGCCCAAGGATAGCCAATGCAAACCAAGGTGGTGCTCGTGGGCGTGCCTTCAACATAAACACTAACGAAACTCAAGTCAATGCCGAGGCAATAGATGAAACCAATTGAAGCTAGTGCAAGATGGAGTCAAATAGAGATCTAGTCTGGAATAAATTATGCATTGTAATCCTTTATTTTATTTTTGTCATTGTCGGAACTATTTACACCTACTACGGTTTGTCACTATAAACGTGAGCATGCTAGCCAACTTCAGAAAGAGAATCATTTCTCCATTTAACCGTCCATATAAGCACTAACGAACTTAAAAGTTAAAACTCATCTACCTACATTATGCATGAACGCCAAGTAACACACCCGGTCGTCTACAAAATCCGATAGTTTCGATACGCACGAGACTCAATACACATTCATAAAAATACATAATACTAGAGTGATCACATTATACATATTTACTTATACATGATTGTTCACACTATACATGAAACCTATTTTCTTACAACATGCCTAACACTAGATCATATATGAAACATGAGTGTTTACATTATACACGGAATTAGATTGTTTACATTGTTGCAATTGACTAAGTACATCATACACAAAGCATGACTATTCACCCTATCCATGAAAGCTACTCGGGGTTTGACGTATCCTTGTTCAAACACGAGGAAACTGTGGGACCCTAAATTATGCCACGTTATTACTCTTTAGTACCTGATTGGCTCTACTATCTATGGACATAGTTATTGTTAGCAACACATATGTGAAAGCAATAGTTACGAATTAAGTGTTTTTGTGTTACCCCCTGGACCCCACGCATAATAGGATGAACTATGTGGACCATGCAACGATTTGGATAATTACACGTGCACACGTAATTATAAAAATCAGCGCATGGAAGACATAGTGAAATTTGTCGTGTGTTATGACATGAAACCTATCGTGGGATATAGTAACAATACTAATGTGATATGATAAGGACATGGTGGATACGCCGCTGGTACTTCCTATATATAAGTGTTCCTGTCATAAAATCAGAAGTATCGTTACTCTTGCCACGTAAAGTCTTATATTGTTTGACGGGACCAATGTTTGTGAAGCCTTTTTATCCACTGATAATTCCTGGACATATTAGATTACATTTTAAACAAACTTCGATCATCTAATTCCCATCAATACATTCCATCCTTGGAATCTAAATTATTATTCAACAGACTTTCTCCTCGAGTTCATTTTAACACTAAACCCACTATCATCTTCCGTGTCTGATCTTGAGAAACAAACCTGAATCTTTTTATCAATTGTACTCGTCAAACCGACAGTCAAAACTCGTGAAGAATCCAAACGCATCTCTTTCCTAAATCAGTAGCCTATATAAATTCAATTTCGGGACGAAATTCCCTCAACTAGAGGATACTGTAACATCCATGACTTTCCGGCTCAATTTTACCTTATTTATTTCAATAATAACACTATATTTAAATCAAGTATTTTCTCAAGCATTCTTTTGCCATATAAATCGTTAGATAAATTAATATTCGTTTCAACCATCAAAACCTTGCGCTTGCATATAGATTTCTACTACACCTGTTTTGGTAAATTATTATATGGATGTATCTATACATACATATATAATAATTTTACTTATAAATGATTTATACAAATATATTTATATATTACAAATAAAACTTATAGTTAATTTTTATAAGTTTATAAAGAGTGAAAACCAAATTTTATATAAATACACATACATTGTATTAAATGATCCATATACACAATTTGAAATTTTATTAAGATAAAATTTCATCTCTTTATAAATAATAACGATTATATATGTGACGTTTCTGACTTTTCATTCGCGCACTTGTATTATATTTATCGTGTAATCATTCTCTATTTAAATAAAATGTAAGAGTTTTTATTTAGTTTTATACAAATAGGTATTTTATTTTATGGATTTAAATTAATTAAAATTTTATAAATTTTAGAAACTTATTTAAAAAATTATATAAAAATCTAAAATTAAAAGTTGCACATTCAATAAAATAACCTATTTAAATAAGATAAATAACTTTTATAAAAATTATTTATAAAAATAATAATAAAATAAGTTTATAAAAACATTTAAAATATAATATAAAATTAAATTGATTTAAAATAAATTAAATTAATTTATTTAAATAAAAAGTTTGGGGGTCGTTTTGTAATTAATCAAACTAGAAGGTTTTAAGCTAAAGTCGGTTGAGGGACTGTTTCTGGACAAATTAAACTACAAGGATCCATCCGTAATTATCTCAGGGGGTGAATTAAAACAAAATTTAACTCCAGGGACTAAATCTGCCAAATTGCAAATCGTAAATCCGGTCACCCCCTACATTGTCCGGCGGTCCAAAGTTTTTTCCGGCGAGCCACCGACAGGGCTGTTCCCTGCACCTCAACAGCCGCTAAAGGCATGTCTGGCCTCGTCTCTCCCACGCGAACAAAAGGCCCCGACCAATTGGTCTCCCCAACATAAGGATCGTCTGATCCTGTTGGTGGCCGAGAAACCCACGTTCGAATTCGCGCCCGACAGACCACCTCCACGCGTGTTGAATGTCTGGTTAGTTTCGTCTCATCCAGACGAGTGTCGGGACGTGCCCAATTGCACGTTTTGTCATAGGAAACGAGCTCGGCTATAAATAGCCATAGTCGGACCTACACGAGCTCGCTACCCCCCTTCCACCCACTCTCACTCCAAATTGAGGATACCATCACTGTCGTCCCCGAGTGAAGCTGTGAACAAGGTTTCAGGGGCTAATTCCATCCAGAAGCGAATTCCCACTTGTGACATTTTCGAGTTTAAAGTCTTGCCGACTAGACCCGTTGCGACCAAGTTCGAGCCTCCATTTGGTTCCCTTGTCTTCTGTTATCTCCTGGTAAGCAATTCCAGTCGAAAGCTCGACCATCGCCCAAATTTGGTCGCAAATTTTTATTCTGTTTTCATTTCATTTATTTTAATTATTCGTTTTAACTTATTTTAATATTCTTTTTATACAATAAAAAAAACTAAAACGAGTCGGTTTACCCGTTCATTTATTTTAAAAACAATTAAACGAAATTTTTATACATATCCAACCCACCCAAATTTTTATAAAATAATAAACTCTATATTTTTATAAAACTTTTAAAATAGTTTTAACTTACAAAAATATATGTAATAATGATAATATAATTAAATAAATAGAACTTTTATAAATACATAATAACTACTTATCAAAACTAAGTAGTTTCGATAGAATGTGGTCAATCGAAACTAGTAGTTTCGATTGAACATAGTTTCGATACTTGAACATAGTTTCGATACCTGAAATAGTTTCGATCAAAATCAGTGATTTCAAGTAAATCTGAACCTACACTTTACGCAAATAATTTTAAGAAATATTATTATAAACCTATACACAATAAAATACGGATACACACCTATAAGCATACAATAATACCCATTTATCTACATAGGGTTCCATCGTGCTTAGGTTTCAAACATCCGTATCACCTATTCTCGTGGATTATCATATCCGCTAGCCAGGTGAGTTACATAGCCCCTATTTTACATTTTCATACGTTTTGGGGTGAAACATTATACATGCTACTCACATTGTTTGTACGTGTTATACATGAGACTATATGCTTATTCTTTGGATGTACATACATTTAAACACAAGACAACCAACTGTAATATTGATAGATCTATTGTGCCTGACCAGCCCACCCGGTTAGGGTGTTTATTACTGCATACACGGATATAACCGCGTGTTATATTCAAACATATCGGATATAGTGGGTAACTATATTCAAACATACCGGACTTAGCTGTTGTGCTCTGTTCAAGCGCGTCAAACTCGGTTTGAATTGTGATTAAATAAATGAAACATCATATATACTATGTTTAACAAGATAAACAATGAGTTGCAAAACGATTTACAACTACTATTTACCGGAATTACTAAACCTATGTACTCACCAACTTTTTAGTTGACACTTGATTTAAATAATGTTTCAGGTTTGGATATGTGACTACTTGCCGAAGATTTCTCCACTTAAGAACTATGGACCTAGTTAAATAAATCAATGTTTTGAACTAGACTAGGTTATTTGGAATGTATCGTATTTGGATCTTGTTGTCTTTAAATTTAATTAATGAATTATGCAACCTTTTAGCTATCATGTGCTTTTAAACAATCATTCTATTGTCCGCCTCGATGATTCCGCCATCGGTCGGGGTGTCACAATATATATATATATATATATATATATTGTTTTTTTTAAACCAAATAAATTGGTTTTGAACCCCATGGTAATACCTTGAACCTCTTTAGACGTTTGGAACCCTCAACTTGAACCCATTCATCAAGAAATTTCAAATTTTGACTTCCTTGGACAAAAGGTTGACTTCGAAACGTCAACAGCCCTTCCCCGAGCAAATCAAGGCCAAATTGGGTCAAGATCCGTCGGGTTGGGATTTGCCTTGTATACCAGATCGATTATCAACTTCCCTAAACCCAAATTGCATTTCAATTCCACCCTATACGCATTTTTATTCGAACCCATGCAATGTTGACTCCTTAGAGTCAAACCAAACCAAATCGGTTTCAAATCAAACGATTGGACGCGTTTAAATGTCCGCAAATCACGCCCGGACTATTTGCGTATGAATCCAGACCCTAATGTCGACCCAATTCATCCCCAATTGATTTTATTGACGCGTAATCCGACCGACAGTTGGCACCCTCAACCTTTTGATTAATTCGTACATTAAGGAAGAAATTGAATGAATGCATCCACACTGGAATCTTCGCTTAAACCATTACAAACTTTGTAATCACCCATCCGAGCCACATTACTTCTCTGGGCGCCGATCGATTACCAAGAACATCGTCCTTGACCATTTACCTGCCGGCCCTCAATACTCAACCATGTCAGGTAAATCCTACGTCTTTCGCTTTGTAATTTCATGGTGATCGAAAGACCTTTGTCAATACCATATAACAGAGGGCATCGAACCTAATCTTCATGATGATTTAGCAACCTGTTCATACGAATCCAACTGGGGATTTTAATTTAATTCACTTAACTGATTTAACCTAGTGAGTTTATTACTTAGTCAGCGAAACCATCTGGTCCGACTGGCTAATTAATTGCACCATCGGACCAGATGGTGTGGGTTCGAAACCCACAAACAGCCCCTTTTTGCGCAGTATGCTGTCACCGAACCCGGCTCCACCCCATTCGTAGGTTAAAGAGTTGAGAACCTGAAAGTTGAACGCATAGAACCCATGGTCCGGCTGGTTGCGCCTGAACACCTCCACAGAAGTCACCCGGGTTCGACCCGGGTGGTCCACAAACATTTTTAAAAGCCATTTTTAATGCTCTAAAAATTCTATAAAAATTATTTTATAAAAACCGGGACCATTTGGACCTGTTTGTGTAATAATAAACAAATATTAGGGGAGAACAATTATTTTTACATTTCAAATGTTTCGTTAAAGATTTCAAAAAAAAAAAATAATAATAATAAATATAATACAATTTTATAAATCATTTTTTTCTATTGATTATATATATTATACCCTATTCAAACATATATAATTTTTCAAAATATATATTAACACATAGATACTTGCACTACCTACGTTTTATTTTAAGGACATATTATTTTCTCTAAGTAAACATAATTTATTTATTTAAATTAGTTACATTACTCGTGTATAATTTAATTAAAGTTTAAGTTATATTAAATAAACATATATACTAATGTATAAATTTACATTTTCTCTTTTTTTTACATTACAATAGCAAATAAATAAAAAAAAGAATTTATTTATTTAATTTATTAATTTAAATACAACCCTAAGTCAAGTATTATTTTGTTTATACACGTTGGAATTACGTTTTATAATATTATCCAAATACAAACATTAACCTACATACACCCTTTACATGAAATAAGACGAACACTTGGTACAAATCCCTACACTCAAACCCCGTTGAACCCTAGACTCTACCTTATTCATTGTGCATATCATTAATTCAAATTCATACTATTTCACTCTAGGTCAAACCTAGTGACTTGCAAAACACTTGTGCTACTCAAAGCTCGTGCTAACTACTACATTTGATACATGTGAGTTTACATAGCCCCCTTTTTCTTATTTACATATTTGGGGTGAAACATGATTACATGCAAATACTGTTTGAAATTACACACGTACAATTCTACAATATGATCATATGTGTTTATTTGTGTTTTATGCTTGAATGCTAATCGTTAAGGCTACATATACATGATATACACGTGCAAACACAAATACATTACTTTAGGCTAACATGTGTTGTTATGCCTTACATTAGGATAACATGTGTTGTTATGCCCTACATTTACATCAGGATAACATGTGTTGCTATGCCCTACATTTACATCAGGATAACATGTGTTGTTATACCCTACATTAGGATAACATGTGTTGTTATGCCCTTCAATTACAAAGTTTCATTTGTGCATCTAGCTTAACTTAGATTCTCCATAAATGCTTTATAAACCATGCATCATATGAATTGTACACAAAACATTTGAACTTTACTTGTGGTGTCAAAACCTATGTATGCTCACCAACTATTTATAGTTGACCCTCTCATTTTATCATGTTTCAGGTACAGTGTTTGAGTTAAGATTTCAAGTCGCTTCACTTAGGATTGAGGACCTAGTTTTAAATTTAATAAAGTTATTCATGTATTTTTATTTTTGTAAGAGTTGTACTTGATTACTTGAGCTATGAAATGAAAGTTATTGTTTAATTATTACATCTATAGTAAACCATGAGCTTATGAACAGTCTACATGTCCCGCCCCGACGTTTCCACCGTCGGTTGGGGTGTGACAAATAAGAACCAAGGGAAAAGGCCAGTTGTTTCACAACCGGTTGTTGTCCCCAAGACACCACTGGTGAAACAGACCAAGAGTCCAAAGAAGAATGAGGTGAAACCACCAATGAAGTTGGTGAAGCCAAAGACCACCTCTGAGGCTAAACCTATTGTTCCAAAAAGGGAAAAGCATCCTACTAAACCATGTGCATCTACCTCTGGTAGTGCACCAACTAGTGAGAAACATGTGGTAAAACTCTCAAAACCACAGAGAAGGAGAAGGAACAAGAGATTGAGAAAGCTGGAACAGCTGGCTGGAGTTCAATCAGGTGAAGCTTCCATTAGCTCACCTGCTGCTGTTGAATCTAAGCCTACTGTTCCAGTTAAGAAAAACAAAAGATCCTGGAACAAGAAATCTAAAAGTTCTCAATCTCCTGATCTCAAGCCTTTTACAGATTCACCCATTTTTGACAGTTATGATTATGAGTTAGTAGAGGTAGTTTATTTTGAGAAAGACGGACGGCCTAAGACCACTACGGCTTGGGCCTCCAAATCTAACTAACTCGTTTGTGACTCGTGCAGGGACATCCCAAGGATAATATCTCTAACAGTTGGTATGTAGATAGTGGATGCTCCCGGCACATGACATGTAACATTACCCTGCTTCAAGATGTTAAACCATTCAAAGGCGGCTATGTGGCCTTTGCTGGAGAAAAAGGCGGTAGTATCACGTGTCAAGCCGTGGTTTCGAATGGTTATGTTAGCTTCGACAACGTCAAATACTGCTAGCAGCTGAAGAATAACCTGTTGAGTGTCTCCCAGATGTGCGGCAAGGAGTACTCTGTTATGTTTGACAAGACAGAATGCATGATCCTCAAACCTGGTTTTGAAGTTCCTGAAGACTGGATTCTAATGCGAGCACCAAGGACAAACGACACTTATTAGATCGTGGAAACAACCACCTCATCAGTTGCTACTTGTTTGCTTTCCAAAGCAACTGTTGATGCACTTTCCTATGACAACACTCTGGATAGAGTCTTAGTTTGTATGTCTAATGTCTGTAATTTGTCTTTGTATTTATGAGTCATTATGTAATAGTTTATCGAGTTGTATTTACTTTTACGTAATGTATGTTGTTTTTCTTCTAAGTGTTTTGCGCACTTACATGTGCGCAGGAGAAAGCTCCTGCGTACTTAGCAAGTACGCAAGAACACCTCTGCGTACTTGTTAAGTACGCAAGAGCAATTGGTCATGCGCACTTGCTAAGTGCGCAAGCATCAGGTCTGTATAAATAGGATAGGTTCACAGAAGCTAAGTACGCAGAACCATTTGTTCAGACGAACTCAGTTTTGCTAAGTACGCAGCTTGTATTCTCTCTGTAACCGTCGAGTGTTTATAATACAAAGAACGTTTATTGTGACTCTCGAGTTTGGTTTAGTTTTTTTAGTAAGACTCTCCACCTAGTCACGGGTATTCCTCAACCCGGTGCGACTAGTAGACCACTTGCATGTGACGATCCGACACACACGAAGGGACCTACAAGTGGTATCAGAGCATTGCTCTTGAATTCGAGTGTTGTAAGTGAGTTTGGAGACGTTTTACTGAGTTTTACAAGCAAAAAGAGATATTTTTGTTGATTTTTGTGATAAAAAAGGGGTAGCTCTTGAGCACTTTTTTAGAAGCAAAAATCTCTCAAAAACCGATTTTTGTTGTGTATTTGTGTGTTTTGAGCATCAAAGGTTTGTTAGAAACTTGTTTCTGATCCTTTGGCTCGATTGCATTGATTATCAGCCTATTTTTCACTATCTCCGGCAATTTTCAGGTGACCGGAAAAGTTTGGTGAGAGTTGCTGAAAAGGTGTCCTGCGTACTTACCATTTTTGGTAAAAAGTACAGTTTTCTGCGTACTTACTAACTACGCAAGAGTTATCTCCTGCGTACTTACAAGTGCGCAAGACTGAACTTGTGCGAACTTAAGTTATATCCTGCGTACTTAATATTTCCTCCTGCGTACTTACAAGTACGCAAGAGCAAATCTTAACTACGCAAGACCATTTCTCAAGTGCGCAAGGCCAAAACCAAGTGCGCAACAGTGTCTGATTTTTCTGATTTTTTTACCAAGTAATTCACTATGTCGAACCTTCAGAATCTTGGAAACATGTTAAATTATGATAATGAGATCGTTACACCTCAGAAACCGCCTAAACTATTAAATGTAAACGATTATTCCAATTGGAAGGCGCGTTTCGAGCACTACATTTCATACACCGACTCATCATTATGGATACCAATCATTGAGGGATATAAGCATCCCACACACATCTATCTTGATGAAGAGGTGCCAAAGCCCATCTCTAAGCTTGATGAAGAACAAAAGAAAGCTTATGATCGGGAAAAGAAGGCTCTTGGCTCAATCACTATGTCATTAACTCGGGAATTGTTTCACAGTTTCCGAGGCTATGACACCTCCAAGGATCTTTGGAAAGCACTTCAGAAAAGATTTGAGGGGAACAGTGACATTAAGAAGAGTAAGCAGGATCTTCTCCAAAAGCAGTATGAATGCTTCAATTTCATGGAAAATGAATCGTTAGATGATCTCATCTCTAGATTCTATCATTTACAAACGGAGATGAAAGCTTTTGAATTGAAATATCCCGATGAAGAACTGGTGGAAAAATTTCTTGATGCTTTGCCACCAAAGTTTGAGATGTATACAACCCTGATGAGGGAAAATCCTAAATTCTATGAGTTAACAGTAGCTGAGGCTATTGGTAAGATTCAAGCTCATAACATGAATCTTATGAAGAAGGAGAGTTTTGGAACACCTCAGATACAGGACCCTTCCATGTATCATGGGACGACTTCCACTTCAAAATCATCGGGCTCTGGAATTGCCCTCTTTACTAGACACTCCAATGAAGAAGACCACTCAAATGGGTGTGGTGGTCATGCTTGTTATGCATCCGGATCAGGGTTGGGAACTAATCATCAACATACCTCAAGAAATCCTCCAGCTACGTCTTCAGCTAACCATTCTGCAATAGTCAAAATAGCTGAAGATCATGTAGCATTGTTTTCATCATGTATGCTTGCGTATGAGAATTTCATAGGCGGCAAGCTAACGGATCCCGAAATGATTGAAGAAGACTTTAACCAAGTGATCTTGATGATATTGAGGACATGGATATTCAACGGAATATGGCCATGCTTTTGAGGAGGGCCAAGCATTTTCTGAACAGAACAGGAAGAAAGTTCATTGGTGGACATTCTAATGCCAAGGTTGGATTTGATAAATCCAAGGCCAAATGCTACAAGTGTCTGAACTATGGACACTTTGCTAGTGAGTGTCAAAAAGACCGAGCACCAGCCTCTGGTTTCACCAGACCTAGCCAGGGAAACAGCCACGGCCACAACAACACTAGCCACCACAATCAACATCAAGGTGGTTCTTCAAATGCACTGGTAGCTCAGCATAACGAAAACTTTGATTGGGGTGTTCATCTAGAGGACGCCATCATTGCTCAAACACAGGTTGGTCTCATGGCTGAGATCATGGAGCTGTTGGAGGCTGAGAGAAAAGAAGCTGAGGAGATGGAAGCTTCTGTAGCTGTTGAAAAGGAGTCTACCACTGCCGTTGCCCTCATGGCCAATGGAAAAGCACAGAGTTCATCATCTGAGGGACGTCCGAAGGGTACTATCTCTAACCGCTGGTATGTAGATAGTGGATGCTCCCGGCACATGACAGGAAACATGGCCTTGCTTCAAGACGTTAAACCATTCAGAGGCGGCTATGTGGCCTTTGCCGGAGAAAAAGGCGGCAGTATCACGTGTCAAGGCGTGGTTTCGAACGGTTGTGTCAGCTTTGACAATGTCAACTTCTGCGAGCAGCTGAAGCATAACCTGTTGAGTGTCTCCCAAATGTGTGACAAGGAGTACTCGGTGATGTTTGACAAATCAGAATGCCTGATTCTCAAACCCGGTTTTGAGGTTCCCAAAGACTGGATTCTGATGAGAGCACCAAGATCAAACGACACTTATCAGATCGATATGAGCGTGGCAACAACCACCTCATCAGTTGCTACTTGTTTGCTTACAAAAGCGACAGAACTTGACTCCATCTTGAGGCATAGGAAACTCGAACATATTTCTTATCGTAAAATGAATCATCTTGTCCGAAACGGTTTGGTAACCGGGGTTCCTAAGTTGAGGTTTACCGTTGCAGATGACTGTATGCCGTGTAAAAAGGGCAAACAGCAACGGAAGTCTCACAAACCCAAGCTCCAAAACTCTATCGATACCCCTTTGGAGCTATTACACATGGATCTGTTTGGCCCCATAAGTATCAGGAGTATTGGAGGTAAGTCGTTCTGTCTAGTTGTAACTGATGATTTCTCACGTTTTTCTTGGGTGCATTTTTTAGGTACTAAAGACGAGACTGCTGATATTCTTCAATACTTGATCCTGAGCTTGGAATCTCTTTGCAAGCTGAAAGTTAGAAGAATAAGGAGTGACAACGGAACTGAGTTCAAGAATAATTTGATGGAACTTTTATGTCTCAAGAGAGGGATCCGTCACGAATTCAGCGCGCCGTACACACCTTAGCAGAATGGAGTTGCTGAACGGAAGAACAGAACACTGATCGAGACTGCAAGGACTATGCTGTCTGATGCAAAGCTTCCTGTCACTTTCTGGGCAGAAGCAGTTAATACAGCTTGTCACGTCTTAAACAGGGTTCTGGTTGTGAAAAGGCACAACAAGACATGTTATGAGTTGATCAACAATCGACTTCCCAATCTTGATTACCTAGTTCCTTTTGGTAGTCCTTGTTGCTACAGTATAAAGACCGTCAGTCTAAATTTCATGCGAAAGCGGTGGAAGGCATCTTCTTAGGATATGTTGCCAATTCGCCCTGCAAGAGAGTGTACAACATAGGAACTCGTACTGTCGAGGAATGGTTTGAAGTGGACTGTAGTAAACACAGCACTCCACCAGAACCAAAAGGTCCAGCTTAGGGTTTTGATTATGATGCGCTATTCAAATCCTTCAATCTTCCTGACTTATCTGATGAAGACGCCGCAAATGTTTATGATTTATTGCGTGGCGACAATGACTCCAGTTTTTCTACTCGTGCTACTGCACCAATTATAACTCCTGATTCCAATGCTGCGTCTGCATCTGGAACTCATGACAGTGATGATAGTGAAGATGTTCTTGTTGATGGAGATGACGCTCAAGCCAATCCTAACACAACTGTAGGAAATGAAGCTCCAGCTGATCCAATAACCATTGAATCTTCTTCCTCTGGTACACAGGAAATGGGGGAGTTAAGCACGAATCTAGATCCAAAAATTCAAGAACAAATTGTACCGGAGACGAGGGTGCATAGGAATCATCCAATCGACAACATTATTGGTGATCCTTATGCTGGTGTTCAGACTCGTCATAGAACCATCACTGAGAACACCAGTCTTTACACAGAGATATTTGACACTGGTGTCATGGAAACATGTCTGCATGCTGCATTCGTGTCCCAGTTAGAGCCGAAGAATGTGAAGGAGGCTCTCACTGACAACTGCTGGATTGAGGCGATGCAAGATGAACTGTCTCAATTCCAAAAGTTGCACGTGTGGGATTTGGTTGACTTGCCAAAGGGATTTCAACCAATTGGAACCAGATGGGTGTTCAAATGCAAGACGGGTGATCGTCATGTATTTGTGAAGAACAAAGCAAGATTGGTTGTTCAGGGTTTTTATCAACAAGAGGGCTTGGATTACAATGAAGTATATGCCCCAGTTGCTAGAATTGAGGCCATTCGACTGTTCTTGGCTTATGCCACATATGTCGGCTTCAAGGTCTATCAACTTGATGTAAAGAGTGCTTTCCTTTATGGTAAGGTGCATGAAGAAGTCTATGTCACTCAACCTCCCGGTTTTGAAGATCCGCATAATATCAATAAAGTGTACAAGCTCGACAAAGCACTTTATGGTCTTCATCAAGCACCGCGGGCATGGTATGAGACATTGTCTAAGCATTTACTGTCTAATGGTTTCGACCGTGGATAGATTGACTCGACTCTCTTCATACGGAAAGCAGGAGGTGACATTCTTCTTATGCAAGTATATGTCGACGACATTATCTTTGGGTCGACCAATGAAGGGATGTGTAGGGAATTCGAGAAGGTGATGAAGTCCAAGTTTGAAATGAGCAATATGGGTGAACTGTCATTCTTTCTAGGTCTGCAAGTCAGTCAAAGAGAGAATGGTATTTATCTACATCAAACTAAGTACGTGCAGGACATCTTGTCAAAATACAAGATGAGTGATAGCACTACTTATGGCACACCAATCCCAGTCAATCATGGTTTGCATCCCGACATAGATGGAAAGGATGTAGACAGCAGGTTGTATCGTGGGATGATTGGATCACTTATGTATCTCACAGCTTCAACACCCGATATAATGTTTGCTGTATGTTTGTACTCAAGGTTTCAATCTCAACCGAAGGAGTCACATATGATAGCCGTGAAGAGAATTTTCAGATACCTGAAAGGGAAACCCCGATTAGGTCTTTGGTACTCCAAGCAGCAGTCATTCGACTTCAAAGCCTACACTGATTCAGATTATGGCGGTTGTAACCTTGACAGAAAGTCAACTTCTGGTGGATGTCAATTCTTAGGAGACAGACTGGTCTCCTGGCAGTGTAAGAAGCAGTCAATGGTTTCTGTCTCAACTTGTGAAGCAGAGTACATTGTTGCAGCTAGCGGTTGTTCTCAGATATTGTGGATTCAGCAGTAATTGCGAGACTACGGCTTGAACTTCACTGGAACTCCTCTATTCATTGACAACATTGCCACCATGTCCATCATAAATAACCCGATGAAACATTCCAAAACTAAACATATAGAGATTCGCCATCATTTCATCCGTGATTGTGCTGAAAAGCATTTAATTGAACTTGTAAAAGTTCACACGGATGACAATCTTGCTGACCTTTTCACAAAGGCATTTGATCGATCCCGTTTTGAGCATCTTGTCAACTTGATAGGAATGTTCAATCCTGAGTGAAAACTAAGTTTTCTTAACTCAATTCAATTCATGGAAGTTAAATTTTTTAATTCTTTTAAATTTTCTATATAGTTCTTTTAGTTTTAAAATATTTTACAAAAATCAAAAACAAAATAGAAAATGGAGAAAATTTCAAAGTTAACTTGAGAAAAGAGGAAATGACAGTACATCAGAAATGATCTAAACTTCATAGACTGCTCATATGGGAAATGATTGCGTCATGCTTACTTATCTGTTTAAAATTATTATGTTTTTAATTTGTTTATTTACAAGTAATTTGAATTGTCAGTATGTTGTATGCGTCTTTGAATCACTAGTAGTGTGGAAACTAAATCTAAATTACAACTGTGATTTGAACCCACGTTTGCAAGCGTGTGTGAGTAAAAGATTCGAAAAGATCACTATCAGATAAAGGATGTTAGATTTTGACAATAATTTTCTTTTGAGATCAGTTTCGGGTTATGTTGTTAGCACAATTAATGCGGTTCATCTCACTGCCCATACTCACAAGTATGCAAGGAGAGATTGAATCAAGACATGTCTCTACATTAACCGTTGAGCATGTATTCACCCTTGAATCATTCCTGGTTCATTGAAATCAAATCCAGATAAAAGTTGGATCCCCTTACCTTATAATCAAACACCATGTTCATTATCCCGAATCATCATACCGATATTCAAAGAAGAAAATAACATGAAACCAAGACAAAAGAATCACTCGATTCTGAATCTTATGATTCCTGATAATCCGTATGGATTCTGCTTGATTTTTCTGTGCTAATTGATGTAACTTCATTCTGAAAATTAAGAAAATCATTGGAAAAATCTTAGATGCCTTGAAGATAGTGCAAAATATCATAGCATATCAGTGGGGTACACGTTGTATATCTTATAATTAATACCTTAATACACAAGAACGTGATACAAAGATGCTTATAGTTTCAAATCTTATAATATTGTCAACTTGAATTACTTGTTTATGTGCTTATTACGTATGAATAAAGAGTAATACATGACATGATCCCATATTCTTTGATGTTTATATTGTATCGTTTTTGCTATAAGTTAGCCTGATATGATCCTCTACTCGTACCTTTGATCAAAAATAGCTTGTGTAAATGATTGTATATATCTATCTTGAAAAGAACAAAAAGATTTTAAGTTTTTAAGTTTATGCATAGTTCAAGTTTAAAATAGAAAAAGGCCAAAAATATTTTATTTTTAATCTTCATGAATTGTATTTGAATCCTCTTGGTTGAATATTTTTATCTTGTTCGTTATTTGACTTGAAAATCTTCATAAATTCTGAGTTGTAAATTGCGCACTTAAGAGTTGTGCGCACTTGTCAAGTACGCACGAAGTAACACTTGCGCACCTAACAAGTACGCAAGAGTTAAGCCTTGCGCACTTGTTAAGTACGCAAGAGTTAACTCGTTCGCACTTAACAAGTACGCACGAACATTAACTGAGGGGTATAAATCAGAGACTTAGAACATTTTTTAAGCTTTCACGCTTTCAAACCCAAAGTTTCCCTCTGCAATTTTACTCTCAAAAATCGTTTGTGTCCAATCATCCTTTCTTCCCGTCCATACTTTCATCATCATATTTCATCTCTGTGGTGAGATTATAGGCCGATTTCATCCGTTTAATCGTCACTTTGGACCGAATTCTGACCTAGAATCTTTTTAGGTTAATGCCGACAAAATTTGGGGTAATATGGGGTTGTTTGGGTAACTTATTATCTGTAACAAGCTAATAGGAAGCTTTATTCGACTCCCTAATCATCTCATGGTCCTCGATTGATCCGTCATTTGAAGTTGAATCGACAGTGGGTCGGGGACTGGCCTAGGTCAAAAATTGAACGAGTGTAGTGTTGATAATGGTACCATAGGTTAGAATCCTTGATTCCGACCTAATGGTGACCTAATCAACCCACCTGTTGAACGAATTACAAGTTTCGGAAATTTTTGCTAAGGGTTGTTCTTGCGCACTTAGCAAGTACGCAAGAAATACTTCTTGCGTACTTGTTAAGTACGCATGAGGAAAATCCTGCGCACTTAGTAAGTGCGCATGACCAACACTTAGAAATTTTTCCTAAGTCTAAAATTTTTTTCAAAGTGTAACTACTATACTATGTCATGTGTGTCTACTTCCAGTGTTATAAGTTGTCCTGAATATGTTTTCTGTGTGTGTTTGCAGGCTATGGCTCGTGCATTCACTGACGAATTCAACTTAGTGGCTAACACCGAACCAGAATGGAAAGGCGCAGCCTTGCAATACAGGGAGATTGTGGATTTTTTGAAAAGATCAAGAATAAGTTATGCAATCTCAGCAAACCCAACAGTCTCAAGACCTTACCTGGAGCAATTCTGGGAGACTGTAGAGCACGATTGCACGGTATCCCCGAATGTCATAAGGGCTACCGTTGACGGTCGGGCTATTGCTATCTCTGAGGATACAATAAGGAGAGTATTGCAGTTCGGAGACCTTGCCACCGACCCGACATCCTATCCAGATTACTACGTGGATGGGTGTTGGAGGCACAGAATGGGATATGTCGGGGCAAGGGACTATGCTTCCTACAAGAAGATGTGGGTATTGGATCAATGGCGTTACTTTGCCCACATCATGATCGTGTGCATCTCATCCAGGAAAGCGGGGAAAGATGCCATGGGTCATGACCTTGCAGCGGCCATGGTGGGCCTGTCTCTCAATTGGGGCTACAACTTCTTTCGCTATATCTTCAAAGCACTCAATGACCAGATAAATACAACAGAGAGGTTCAGGTTCCTTTTGTTCCCAAGGTTTGTGCATCTCCTGATCGATGATACATTGCCAAACCTACGTGCTATCGGGGAGAGACTGCAGGTTAAAAGGGTGGACAAGAGAGTCTTTGCTCAGTTTCTAAAGCCAGGCAATGTAGAACCTACCCCTGCGCACACTGAACTCTTTGGCCACCTACTGAATGAAGCATACGTCGCTCCTGAAGATTGGAACTGGTATAGTCCCAACTCAGCACCAGAGATGAGTGATGACTCTTGTGAAGAGCAAGAGGAAGAGCATGATGATGATGAAGGTGATGTTGGTGGTGCTGAGGAATCCGATTCGGAGGCAACAGAATCAGATTCTTCTGATTCCGATGACGCACCATCACATTTACATCCGAGAAGGTCGGCACAGGTAAACCTGCCTGCGTCGTCTTCAAAAAGAAAACGACAAAGCTCGAGCAGCGAATACGAGCCGGATTCCGACTCTGACACTGCTCTACAAAGACAAAGGCGTGAGAGAGCCAACAAGGAAAGGGGCGATAGGCAAGAGGTTGCTATCCCTAGGGTTGAAGAGATTTCGACTGTGCAGCCAGTACAAGTTGAAGCTGCCCGTCCAGAGTTAGAATCTACCCCACCAGCACGCTAACTGTTTAGAAGGAGGAGAAGGCCACTGGTACAAGCAGATGTGGCAGTCACGGCGGTCACAGAGGTGATTCCTGTGACAGTGATCCTCCCTACTCCAACCGTCCAGGTGACGGTGACTGCTCCACTTCTCACGGAGTCAGTCACCATCACCCCAACCATAACTCCCATCATTTCATCCCCCATCCCAACACCCACCAAAGAGCCGTCAGGTCAACCCTTTAACTACGATGATTTCTCACAGGGGTTCGACTTTGACACAATCTTCTCTTCCCCCATCCACAACGCTGAAGCCTCATCATCTAGACATCCGGATCCAAATGAAGATAGGATCGATGTGCTAGAAACCCAAGTTGCTGGCTTGTTGAAGACTATTCAAAAGTCAAAAGAGGATTCTGATGCTCAACAAGCACAGATAAACTCTCTGGCGGATGAAGTTAGGATTCTGCGCAGCCAGAGAACGGGGACTGATGAACGGTTGAAGAATGTCATGGCACAGAATGAACAGTTGATGAAGACTAATGACATGATTCTAGCCCACAGAACTTCCCTGGAGCTAAGGCTGGATCTACAAAGGAAGGAGCACGCATCTATGGTCAAATTAGTTGGTGAACTGACTGCGAAGCTAGGTGCTCAGGGGGAGAAGGAGACAGAGAAAGAGAAAGAGAAAGACAAAGACAAAGAAAAGAAATCCATCGGTGCCGAGTCTTGTCATCCAGTCGATCTGACTAAGGATGATGATAAAGACAAGGATCCCGAAGTCGGTCCTAGTGGAGGTGAGCACCTAGCTTTGGCGATTGTGCCCATCTCTTCTGTTCCATTGGCTGAGGGGGAGTCTACTCAGCAAGAGGGTGGTGATACCTCAGGTGGTGGTGGTGGATATAAAGGGAAGTCAGCGGCTGACGTGCTCAAGGACTTATCGGATGATGAGATCCTCTATATTGAGCCTGACTATTCCAAAGAGGCACAAATCGATGCTCTCCTTAATCTGGAAGAAGGAGAGATCGACTCTGGTGATGACTGGAACGAGGATGACGATGATGTGGTGATAGAGTTTCCCAAGGGCGACGGGGAAGGAGAGTACGAGTTAGAGGATGGTGAGATCTTTGAAGTACCATCGCTCGAATCTCTGCTCGACACAGGCTCAGTTGACATGGCAGGTAATGTTGAAGCTACAACTGAAGCCTCCCCAGTCGACCCTACACTTGTGGACCCCGAGGCACCAAAAAAGAGTGACATGCCGTCTGCATCTACAAAGGGTCCAGCTCCCGTGTGGCAAAAGACGTCTATCACAGACAAGCATGGAGCGACAGGTATGATCTTGGCTGTTAGGTTCGAGGAGGACAAGCAGCTGTTCGCCATCAAAAGATCTGGGGGGTTCAATACTTGAAACCCACCAGTGAGGCGTTCAACTCTTTGCCTAAGTACGACCTTGTGAACCTCGCAAACCGCGACCTGCTGAGTCACTCGAGTAATGCAGTAGCAATGGGTTTGTGGGTAACACTACAGCGGGAAGCAAGATCAGGGAAATTTGAATACCTCAAGCCTCAGGTGCCCAGAAGAGTCAAGGATAAGCACGCTGTGCATCCTGTGACTAAGAAGCCCATAAAGAGATTGGTATACAAGCCAGTGCGATGTGAAACTAAGATTCCCCTGAGCAAGTTACCTCAGGATATTCTTGGTGACATGTGGTACTGGTACGTTGATCCAAAAACAGGTGAGGCTGTGGTAATGAGTAAAGGTAAGTCAGCAAGTGGAAATAGTGTGCCAAAGGAAGTGATCAGGATATTTGATGAAGTCTGCTTCATCAACTTTTCTGTGAACGATCTGGAGGTACTAGCCGACAAGTACTGCATCCACACTGACGAATGGACGAAGCTTCTCTCTGCCAAATACGACAAGTTAATCAAGTTCTGTCTTGATTACAAAAAGAAGATGGAAGCTAAGGAGAAGATGCTGTGAAGACTGAAGACCAAAGACTGAAGACGATGAAGATCCCGAGCTGTTGTCAAGGGGGAGTTTGTTGATGCACTTTCCTGTGACAACACTCTGGATAGAGTCTTAGTTTGTATGTCTAATGTCTGTAATTTGTCTTTGTATTTATGAGTCATTATGTAATAGTTTATCGAGTTGTATTTACTTTTACGTAATGTATGTTGTTTTTCTGCTAAGTGTTTTGCACACTTACATGTGCGCAGGAGAAAGCTCCTGCGTACTTAGCAAGTACGCAAGAACACCTCTGCGTACTTGTTAAGTACGCAAGAGCAATTGGTCCTGCGCACTTGCTAAGTGCGCAGGCATCAGGTCTGTATAAATAGGATAGGTTCACAGAAGCTAAGTATGCAGAACCATTTGTTCAGACGAACTCAGTTTTGCTAAGTACGCAGCTTGTATTCTCTCTGTAACCGTCGAGTGTTTATAATACAAAGAACGTTTATTGTGACTCTCGTGTTTGGTTTACTTTGTTTAGTAAGACTCTCCACCTAGTCACGGGTATTCCGCAACCCGGTGCGACTAGTAGACCACTTGCATGCAACACAGCTTCACTCAATCTTGTGGCTTAGGAAACTCGGACATATTTCTTATCGAAAATTGAATCATCTTGTCCGAAACGGTTTAGTTACCGGGATTCCTAAGTTGACATTTGTCATTGCAGATGACTGTATGCCTTGTAAAAAGGGAAAACAGCAACGGAAGTCTCACAAGCCCAAGCTCCAAAACTCCACTGATACCCCTTTGGAGCTATTACATATGGATCTGTTTGGCCCCATAAGTGTAAGGAGTATTGGAGGTAAGTCACATTGTATAGTTGCAACTGATGACTTCTCACATTTTTCTTGGGTGCATTTTTTAGGTACAAAGGACGAGACTGCTGACATTCTTCAATACCTGATCCTTAGCTTGGAATCTCTTTGCAAGGTGAAGGTTAGAAGAATAAGGAGTGATAAAGAAACTGAGTTCATGAATAATTTGATGGAGTTGTTCTGTCTCAAGAATGGCATTCGTCATGAATTCAGTGCCTCGTACACACCTCAGCAGAATGGAGTTGCAGAAAGGAAGAACAGAACATTGATCGAGACTGCAAGGACAATGTTGTTAGATGCAAAGCTTCCTGTAACGTTCTGGGCAGAAGCAGTAAATACAACTTGTCACGTCTTGAACAGAGTTCTGGTTGTTAAGAGGAACAACAAGACTTGCTATGATTTGATCAATAATTGACCTCCCAACCTTGACTACCTAGTTCCTTTTGGTAGTCCTTGTTCCTTATTGCTACAATACAAGGATCGAAAATCTAAATTTCATGCAAAAGCAGTGGAAGGCATCTTCTTAGGATATGTTACCAACTCACCATGCAAGAGAGTGTACAATATAGGAACTCGTACTGTCGAGGAATGGTTCGAAGTGGATTGCAGCAAACACAGCATTCCACCAGAACCAACTAGTCCAGCTTGGGGTTTTGATTATAATGCGCTATTCAAGTCTTTCAACCTTCCTGGTTTGTCTGCCGATGATGCCGCAAATGTGTATGATTTCTTTAATGGTGGTGATGATTCAAATTTCTCCACTCGTACCACGGTGCCTATTGTAACTCTCGATTCCAATGCTGCATCTGCATCTGGAACTCATAATAGTGATGACGTTGAAGTTGTCCATGTTGATGGAGATGACGTTCCAGCTGATTCTAACACTCGTGTAGGAAATGAAGCTCCAGCTGATCCAATCAACATTGAATCGTCTTCTTCTGGAACACAGGATATGGGGGAGTTGAGCACTAATCTAGACACAAATCTCAAGGAACCGCACATACCAGAGACGAGAGTGCATAAAAATCATCCAATTGACAACATTATTGGTGATCCTCATGCCGGTGTTCAGACTCATCATAGAACCATTGCTGAGAACACTAGTTTGTACGCTAAGACACTTGACACTGGTATCATGGAAAGATGTTTGCATGCTGCGTTCGTGTCCCAGTTGGAGCCGAAGAATGTGAAAGAGTCTCTCGCTGAAGCTGCTGGATTGAGGCGATGCAAGATGAACTGTCCCAATTCCAAAAGTTGTATGTGTGGGATTTAGTTGACTTGCCAAGAGGTGTACAACCAATTAGAACCAGATGGGTGTTCAAGTGGAAAACAGGTGATCGTCATGTCATAGTGAAGAATAAAGCAAGGTTGGTTGTTCAAGGATTTTATCAACAAGTGGGCCTGGATTACACTGAAGTATATGCCTCAGTTGCTAGACTTGAGGCCATTCGATTATTTCTACCTTATGCCTCCTATGTCGGCTTCAAGGTCTATCAACTTGATGTGAAAAGTGCTTTCCTGTATGGAAAAGTTCATGAATAGGTCTATGTCACTCAACCTCCCTGCTTTGAAGATCCGCATAATATCAATAAAGTGTATAAGCTCGGCAAAGCACTTTATGGTCTTCATCAAGCACCTCGGGCATGGTATGAGACAATATCAAAACATCTATTATCCAATGGTTTCGATCATGGACAGATTGACTCGACCCTCTTCATTCGGAAAGCAGGAGGTGATATTCTACTTGTACAAGTGTATGTCGATGACATTCACTTTCGGTCTACAAATGAAGAGATGTGTAGGGAATTCGAACAGGTGACGAAGTCGAAGTTTGAGATGAGCAACATGGGTGAATTGCCATTCTTCCTAGGTCTGCAAGTCAGTCAAAGAGAGGATGGCATCTATCTACATCAAACTAAGTATGTGCAGGACATCTTGTCGAAATACAAGATGAATGATAGCAGCACTTATGGCACATCTATCCCTGTCAATCACGATTTGCGTCCAGAAAAAGATGGAAAGCATGTGGATTGTAATTGTATCGTGGGATGATCGGTTCTCTCATGTATCTCACAGCTTCAAGGCCCGACCTAATTTTTGGTATATGCTTGTGCTCAAGGTTTCAGTCACAACCGAAGGAGTCTCATATGATTACTGTCAAGAGGATCTTCAGATACTTGAAAGGGAAACCCCGATTGGGTCTTTGGTACTCAAAGCCGCAGTCATTTGACCTCAAAGCCTATACTGATTCAGACTATGGCGGTTGTAACCTTGATAGAAAATCAACCTCAGGTGGATGTCAATTCTTGGGAGACAGGCTGGTTTCCTGGCAGTGCAAGAAGCAGTCAACGGTTTCTGTCTCAACATGTGAAGAAGAGTACATTGCTGCAGCGAGCCGTTGTTCTCAGATATTGTGGATTCAACAACAATTGAGATACTACGGCTTGAATTTCACTGGAACTGCACTATTCATTGACAACAATGCCACCATATCCATCAAAAACAACCTGGTGAAACATTCAAAACTAAACATATGGAAATTCACCATCATTTCATCCGTGATTGTGCTGAAAAGTATCTCATTGAACTTGTAAAGGTTCACACGGATGACAACTTTGCTGACCTTTTCACTAAGGCGTTTGATCGAACACGTTTTGAACATCTTGTCAACATGATAGGAATGTTCAATCCTGAGTGAAAACTTGTTTTCTAAAATCAATTCAATTCATAGAAGTTAAATTTATTTCTTTTAATTGTTTTATGTAAAGTTCTTTTAACTTTCAAATATTTTATAAAAATCCAAACAAAATAGAAAACTGAGAAAAGTTCAAAGTATTTTGAGAAAAGAGGAAATAATAGTAGATCAGAAATGGTCTAAACGTCCTAGATTGCACATATGGGAAATGATTGCGTCATGCTTACTTGATTGTTTAAATTGATTATGTTTTAATCTGTGTGTTTACAAGTAGTTTGAATTGTTAGCAGGCTGTAAACGTCTTTGAATCATTAGTAGTGTGGAAATTAAATCAAAACTACAACTTTGATTTGAACCCATGTTTGCTAGTGTGTGTGCGTAAAAGAATGCAAAAGATTACTATCAGATATAGGATGTTATATTTTGGCAATTATTTTCTCTTGAGACCAGTTTTAGGTTGGGTCATTAGCACAATTAATGCGGTTCATCTCACTGCCCATACTCACAAGTACGCAATGTGAGATTGAATCAAGATATGTCTTGACATCAACCGTTGAGAATATATTCACCCTTGAATCACTCCTGATTCACTAAAATCAAATCCAGATAAAAGTTTGATTCCCTTACCTAAATCCTCAAACACAATATTCATTATCCTAAATCATCATACCGATATTCACTAAATAAATCACATGAAACCAAGACAAATAAATCACTCGATTCTGAATTTTATGATTCCTGAAAATCCTTATGGATTCTGTTTGATTTTTCCTGGGCTAATTGATGTAGCCTCATTCTGGAAATTTAGAAAATCATTGGGAAGATCTTAGATGCCTTGAGATTAGTGCAAAGTTAAATTCATAGCATAACTGTGGGGCACATGTTGTAGATTTATAACTATTACCTTAACACACAAGAACATGATACTAAGATGCTTATGGTTTCAAATCTTATAATATTTCCAACTTGAATTACTTGTTTATGTGCTTATTATGTATAAATAAATAGTAATCCATGACATGATCCCATACTCTTTGATGTTTATCTTGTATCATTTTTGCTATAGTTTAGCCTGATATGATCCTCTACTCGTGTCTTTGAATAAAAATAGCGTGTGTGTGAATATGTGTATATCGTTATTCATAAAAGTTTAAAAAGATTTTAAGTTTGTATAGTTCAATTCCAATCAGAAAAACCAAAAATATTTGTGTTTAACCTTCGTGAATTGATTTTGAATCCTCTTGTTTGAATGTGCTTATCATGTTCGTTATTTGACTTTGACTTCTTCATAATTTGAGTTGGAAAATCGACTTCACATAAGTCTCTGCGTACTTAACAAGTGCGCAAGGGTTAAACCCTGCGTACTTATCAAGTACGCAAGACTTAAGTCAAGCGTACTTAGTAAGTACGCAGGAGTTAAGTCTTGCGCACTTAACAAGTAGGCACGACTGTTGTTGGCCGGGTATATAAACAAGTGTTAGACATTTTTCTCAGTTTATCTCATTCAAACGAACTTAACACTGTTGTATACTCCCTGTTCGATTTTCACTCAAAACTTTATGTGTTCCTAAACGATTTTTCATCCCGATCTTAGTTTCAACATCATCTAACTAACATTTGGTGTGAATCTAGGACCATTTCATCTGTTAAATCATGTGTTATGGACCGATTTGTGACTTTGAAAAACTAGGTTTTTGAGGCTTGATTTCTGACAATTTTGGGTTGTTTTTGCAACGCATTATGGCCTAAAACATGTTTAAAATCATCATTCGAAGCTTGATCATCACTTAATCGTCCATTTCGACCTTTGATTTTGTTTTTGACCTAGTAAGTGACCGTAGGTTCACGCCTGGGGACACTTAGGTCGAAATGACTAGGTTGTAGCACAACTTTGATGTTGGTTTTGGTTCCCAAGGTCATTAACATGCTTTTCGACTCATTTGGGACCAAAAACAACATCCAACTTCACATTTACAGATTTTGGAATTTCAATATTTTGCACAAGTGTTAAGCCTGCGTACTTAACAAGTAAGCAAGACATAAGTCATGCGTACTTGCTAAGTACGCAAGGCATACACCCTGCGTACTTGACAAGTGCGCAGGAAGGCCAAACTTGAAATTTTTCTAAGTCTGAATTGTCCGTTCATTGTGAATGTGCTATACTTGGTCATGTGTATTCAATTCCAATGAGTCTTCTTGTTCTTATTGTCTTTACTGTTTGTTTTTGCAGTGACGGCTCGTGCATTTATAAGTGAGTTCAATTTGCTGGCACTTACTGAACCAGAATGGAAGGGTGCTGCACTTGAGTACCGGGAGATCATCGATTTCTTGAACCGCTCAAGGATAAACTATGCTATTTCAACAGACCCTGTCGTCTCAAGATCGTACATGGAACCGTTCTGGGATACGGTAGAACATGACTGCACAGTAACCCCCAATGTCATTCGGGCCACTGTGGCAGGTCATGATATTGCTATTTCTGAGGACACAATCAGGCGGGTCTTACAGTTCTGGGATCTTGCATTTCTTCCAGGAAGGAAGGGAAGGATGCCATGGGACATGATCTAGCAGCCGATATGGTTGGACTGTCTCTGAATAGGGGCTTTAACTTCTCTCGATACGTCTAATAGGCTATCACTGATCAGATTGAAACATCGGAGAGGTTTAGGTTCTTGTTATACCCCAGATTTGTGCAACTCCTGATAAATTATGTGCTGCCTAATCTACTTGCTATTGGGGAGAGACTGCAAGTGAAACGGGTGGCCAAGAGAGTTTTCTCACAATTTCTAACGCCGGGCAGTGTAGAACCTACCCCTGTACATACTCCACTCTTTGGCCACCTGATCAATGAAGCTTATGTGGCAAAGGCAACTTAGAGATGGAATAGTGTCGAGTCTAAGCCTGAACTCAGTCAACACAGTGATGAACAACAGGGAGAGGAGGAAGTTGAAAGTGAGGATGAAGTGTCTAAAGAAGGAGGAGACGAAGAACAGGGAAGTGGGGGTGCTGAAGAATCCGACTCAGAGGCGACCGAGTCAGATTCGTATGATTCTGATGATGCACCATCACCACCACACCCAAGGATATTGACGAAGGTGACCCTTCCCGAGTCAACTTCTAAGAGAAATAGATAGGAGAGTACTAGCAGTGAGTACGAGCCCGATTCTGATTCGGATGCTGCTATACAGAGACATAAAAGAGAAAGTATAAACAAGCATCGGGGGGATAGGCCACACCTAGCTATCCTTCATGAGGTAGAAGTCAGTGCTCAGAGGCAAGCAAGTGTAACGGTTGCGAGTACTGATTCCACTTCTACCTCACCTTCACAACAGCTGTATAGGCGACAGTGGAGGAGGCCACGTGTAACACCTGATATCAGTGAACCATTTACTGATCTTGACTTCAATCAGGGATTCAATTTTGGAGAATTCTTTTCCTTCCCGACTAATCAACCCGAAGCATCGCCTTCTAGGGGACCTGATCCTCTTGATACCCGGATCACTACCATATTCTTGAAACGCTACAGAAATCGGTGGAAGAATCTGACAAACAACAGGGGCAGATTAACTCTCTGATTGATGAGGTAGCCGCGCTAAAGAAACAACGGGCGGCTGATGACAAGCAGCGTTTAGAGCATGACACTATGGTGAAACTGGTCTATGATATGGCCAAGACGCTTACTGCTCAGGGAGAGAAATTGAAAGAGCTGTTGGAGAAGCAATCAACCAAGCCTAGCAGTGAAGAGGCTTGTCACTTAGTTGACCTAACTAAGGGAGATGATCAGGACAAGGATCCTGAAGCCGGAACGAGTGGAAGTGAGCAGCAACCGTCAGCTTTGGCGATTGCTCCAATTTTCGCCATGCCTATGGTTGAGGGGGAGTCCACTCAGAGTGAAGTTGGAGGTGATGCTTCAGGTGGTAATAAAGGAAAGTCGGTGGCTGACGTTTTGAAAGATCTATCTGACGACGTGTCAGATGATGTGATCTTACTACTAGAGTCGGACTATTCCAAGGAAGCACATATCGATGCTCTTTGCAATTTGGAAGAGGGAGATATCCAGTCTGGTGATGATTGGGATGAGGAGGATGAGGATGTTGTGATTGAAGTTCCCAAGGGCGACGAGGAAGGAGAGTATGAGTTTGAAGATGGAGAGATTTTCGAAACTTCATCCTTTGAAACACATCTTGACACAGGTTCAGTCAAGCCCGATAGTATTGTTGAGGCGTCGACTGAAGCCTCCCCTGCCGAATCTACACTTGTGGATCCAGAGGCACAAAAAGACAAACATATGCCTGCAAGATCATCGAAGGATCCGGCTCCTGTCTAGCAAAAGACATCAATCATAGACAAAAATGGAGCGACAGGGATAATCTTAGCTGTGAGGTTCGAGGAGGACAAGAAGTTGTTTGCAATCAAGCGAGCTGAAGGGTTCAATACTTGAAACCAACCAGTGAAGCTTTCAACTCCTTGCCAAGATACGACCTCGTGAACCTAGCAAACCGAGAGCTGTTGGGTCACTCAATCACGCAGTAGCGATGGGTTTGTGGTAGGTTCTGTAGCAAGAGGGAAGATCAGGGAAGTTCGAAGTGTTTAAGCCTCAAGTGCCCAAGCGAGTCAGTGACAAGAACATTAGACATCCCGTGACTCATAAAAGCTTAAAGAAACTGGTGTACAAGCCAGTGCTGTGTGAAACCAGGATTCCCCTGAGAAAGTTATCTCAGGATATCCTCGGTAGCATATGGTACTGGTACGTAGATCCTAAATCGGGTGAGGCAGTGGTGATTGGAAAGGTGTGGTCCGAGAGTGGAAGCTTAGTGCCAAGGGAACTGATTAGAGTTTTTGATGAAGTCTGCTTCATAAACTTTTTTGTGAAAGATCTGGAGGCGCTAGCTGACAAGTACTGCATGTACGCGGACGAGTGGACAAAGTTCCTTGCTTCTAAATACGACAAGGTGGTCAAGTTCTGCCTTGACTACAAGAAGAAGATGGAAGCTAAAGCTGGGAGATGTGAAGACCGAAGACAATCCAGAGTTGTTGTCAAGGGGGAGTTTGTTGAAGCACTTTTGTGTGACAAATACTCTGGATATTGTCTTAGCTTTTGTACTTGTCTTGTATGTATTAGTCTTTGTATCTTAGTATATATATGTATTAGTTATCGAGTTGTATTTACTATTGTATATACTCGTTGTCTAAATTCTCTAAGTGTTTTGTGCACTTAGCATGTGCGCAGGAGTTTTCTCCTGCGTACTTAGCAAGTACGCAGGAACTCTCTGCGTACTTGCTAAGTACGCATGAGCAGTTTGCCCTGCGCACTTGCTAAGTGCGCAGAGCCCAGGTCTAGTATAAATAGGCAAGGTTAACAGAACTTAAGTACGCAGTCATACGCACTCAGTTGTATTCTCTCTGTAACCTTCAAGTTTATAATAGACGGAGTTTGAAAGTGATTTCGTTGTCGGTTTACTTTGTGTTGCTTGTTTCTCCACCTATTCACGGGTATTCCGTACCCGGTCCGACTAGTCACACACCCACACGTAATGATCCGAGACACTCGGGACCTACATAGTCAAGACAGAACTTGACTACCTTGTCGTATTTAGAAGCACGGAACATTATCCACTCGTCTATGTACATGCAGTACTTTTCAGCTAGTGCCTCCAGATATTTCACAGAGAAGTTGATGAAGCAGATTTCATCAAACACTCTGATCAGTTCTTTTGGCACTAAGCTTCCACTATCAGACCATACCTTTCCAATCACCACTGCCTCGCCCATATTTGGATCAACGTACCAGTACCATATGTTCCCGAGGATATCCTGAGATAACTTGCTCAGGATAATCCTGGTTTCACACTGCACTGGCTTGTATACCAGTTTCTTTAAGGTTTTATGAGTCACGGGATGTCTAACATTCTTATCCCTGACTCGCTTGGGCACTTGAGGCTTAAAAACTTTGAACTTCCCATATCTTCCCTCTCGCTGCAGAACCTGCCACAAACCCATCGCTACCGCATGATTTGAGTGACTCAGCAACTCTCGGTTTGCAAGGTTCATGAGGTCGTACTTTGGCAAGGAGCTGAAAGATTCACTGGTTGGTTTCAAGTATTGAACCCCCCCCCCCCCCAGCTCGCTTGATTTCAAATAGCTTCTTGTAATCCTCAAACCTCACAGCAAAGATCATACCTGTCGCTCCATGTTTGTCTATGATTGATGTCTTCTGCCAGACAGGAGCCGGATCCTTTGATGAACAAGCTATTTTTATTCAAAAACACGAGCAGAGGATCACATCAGGCTAAGCTGTAGCAAAAATGATACAAAATAAACATCAAAGAATATGGGATCATGTCATAGATTACTATTTATTCATACGTAATAAGCACATAAACAAGTAATTCAAGTTGGCAATATTATAAGATTTGAAACCGTAAGCATCTTAGTATCACATTCTTGTGTGTTACGGTCATAATTATAAGTATACACCGTGTATCCCACAGTTATGCTATTTGAATTTAATTTTGCACTAACTCAAGGCATCTAAGATTCTCCCGATGATTTTCTAAATTTCCAGAATGAAGTTACATCAATTAGCACAGGAAAATCAAACAGAATCCATAAGGATTATCAGGAATCATAAGATTCAGAATCGAGTGATTCATTTGTCTTGGTTTCATGTGATTTATTCAGTGAATATCGGTATGATGATTCAGGATAATGAATATGTTATCTGAGGATTTAGGTAAGGGGATCCAATTTTTATTTGGATTTGATTTCAATGAATCAGGAATGATTCAAGGGTGAATTATGCTCAACGGTTGATGTCAAGACATATCTTGATTCAATCTCTCATTGCATACTTGTGAGTATGGGCCATGATATGAACCGCATTAATTGTGCTAACGATCTAACCCGAAACTAGTCTCAGAAGAAAATCATTGCCAAAATCTAACATCGTATATATGATAGTGATCTTTTGCATTCTTTTACGCACACACACTAGCAAACATGGTTTCAAATCACAGTTGTAGTATTAATTTAATTTCCACATTACAAGTGATTCAAAGACGCTTATAGCCTACTGACAATTCAGATTACTTGTAAACACACAGATTAAAAAGACAATCAATTTAAACAATCAAGTAAGCATGACGCAAGCATTTCCCATATGTGCAATCTAAGACGTTTAGATCATTTCTGATGTACTATCATTTCCTCTTTTCTCAAAAGACTTTGAAATTTTCTGGTTTTCCATTTTGTTTGGATTTTTGTAAGATATTTGAAAATTAAAAGAACTATACATAAAACATTTAAAAGAAATAAAATTTAACTTCCATGAATTGAATTGAGTTTAGAAAACAAGTTTTCACTCCGGATTGAACATTCCTATCATGTTGACAAGATGTTCAAAACGTGTTCGATCAAACGCCTTAGTGAAAAGGTCAGCAAAGTTGTCATCCGTGTGAACCTTTACAAGTTCAATGAGATGCTTTTCAGCACAATCGCGGAAGAAATGATGGCGAATTTCAATATGTTTAGTTTTGGAATGTTTCACCGGGTTATTTGTGATGGACATGGTGGCCTTGTTGTCAATGAACAGTGGAGTTCTAGTGAAGTTTAAGCCGTAGTCTCTCAATTGTTGCTGAATCCACAATGCTCGTCGCAGCAATGTACTTTGCTTCACATGTTGAGATAGAAACCGTTGACTGTTTCTTGCACTGCCAAGAAACCAGTCTGTATCCCAAGAATTGACATCCACCTGAAGTTGATTTTCTATCAAGGTTACAACCGCCATAGTCTGAATCGGTATAGGCTTTGAGGTCAAAGGACTGCTGCTTTGAGTACCAAAGACCATATCGGGGTTTCCCTTTCAGGTATCTGAAGATCCTCTTCACAGCTATCATATGAGACTCCTTCGGTTGTGACTGAAACCTTGAGCACAAGCATACAGCAAACATTATGTCGGGCCTTGAATCTGTGAGAAACATTAGATAACCGATCATCCCTCGATACAATTTACAATCCACATCCTTTCCATTTTTGTCTGGATGCAAACCGTGATTGACTGGGATAGGTGTGCCATAAGTACTGCTATCATTCATCTTGTATTTTGACAAGATGTCCTGCATATACTTAGTTTGATGTAGATATATGCCATCCTCTCTTTGACTGACTTGCAGACCCAGGAAGAATGACAATTCACCCATGTTGCTCAAACTTAGACTTCATCACCTGTTCGAATTCCGTACACATCTCTTCATTTTTAGACCCAAAGATAATGTCATCGACATACACTTGTACGAGTAAAATATCACCTCCTGCTTTCCGAATGAAGAGGGTCGAGTCAATCTGTCCACGATCGAAACCATTGGATAGTAGATGTTTTGATAAAGTCTCATACCATGCCCGAGGTGCTTAATGAAGAACATAAAGTGCTTTGTCTAGCTTATACACTTTATTGATATTATGCGGATCTTCAAATCCGGGTGGTTGAGTGACACAGACCTCTTCATGAACTTTTCCATACATGAAAGCACCCTTCACATCAAGTTGATAGACCTTGAAGCCGACATAGGAGGCATAAGCCAGAAATAGTCGAATAGCCTCAAGTCTAGCAACTGGGGCATATACTTCTGTGTAATCCAAGCCCTCTTGTTGATAAACTCTTTGAACAACCAACCTTTCCTTGTTTTTCACTACGACGTGTCGATCATCCATTTTGCACTTGAACACCTATCTGGTTCCAATTGGTTGTACGCCTCTTGGCAAGTCAACTAAATCTCACACATGCAACTTTTGGAATTGTGACAGTTCATCTTGCATTGCCTCAATCCAGCAGTTGTCAGCGAGAGCCTCTTTCACATTCTTCGGCTCCAATTGGGACACGAATGCAGCATGCAAACATGTTTCCATGATACCAGTGTCAAGTATCTCGGCATACAAACTGGAGTTCTCAGAAATGGTTCTATAACGAGTCTAAACACCGACACGAGGATCGCCAATGATGTTGTCAATTGGATGATTCTTATGCCCTCTTGTATCTTGTACATTCGGTTCCTGAAGATTTGTGTCAAGATTTGTGCTTAACTCCCCCATATCCTGTGTTCCAGAAGAAGAAGATTGTTTGATGTAGATAGATGCCATCCTCTCTTTGACTAACTTGCAGAGACAGGAAGAATGAAAATTCACCCATGTTGCTCATCTCAAACTTGGACTTCATCACCTGTTCGAATTCCCTACACATCTCCTCATTTGTAGACCCAAAGATAATGTCATCGACATACACTTGTACGAGTAGAATATCACCTCCTGCTTTTCGAATGAAGAGGGTTAAGTCAATCTGCCCACGATCGAAACCGTTGGACAGTAGATGTTTTGATAAATTCTCATACCATGCCTGAGGTGCTTGATGAAGACCATAAAGTGCTTTGTCGAGCTTATACACTTTATTGATATCATGCGGATCTTCAAAGCCGGGTGGTTGAGTGACATAGACCTCTTCATGAACTTTTCCATACATGAAAGCACTCTTCACATCAAGTTGATAGACCTTGAAGCTGACATAGGAGGCATAAGCCAGAAACGGTCGAATAGCCTCAAGTCTTGCAACTGGGGCATATACTTCTGTGTAATCCAAGCACTCTTGTTTATAAACTCTTTGAGCAACCAACCTTGCCTTGTTTTTCACTACGACATGTCGATCATCCGTTTTGCACTTGAACACCCATCTGGTTCCAATTGGTTGTACGCCTCTTGGCAAGTCAACTAAATCTCACACATTCAACTTTTGGAATTGAGACAGTTCATCTTGCATTGCCTCAATCCAGCAGTTGTCAGCGAGAGCCTCTTTCACATTCTTCGGCTCCAATTGGGACACGAATGCAGCATGCAAACATGTTTCCATGATACCAGTGTCAAGTATCTCGTCATACAAACGGGTGTTCTCAGTAATGGTTCTATGACGAGTCTAAACACCGGCATAAGGATCACCAATGATGTTGTCAATTGGATGGTTCTTATGTACTCTCGTCTCTTGTACATTCGGTTCCTGAAGATTTGTGTCAAGATTTGTTTTTAACTACCCCATATCCTGTGTTCCAGAAGAAGAAGATTGTTTGATGTTGTGACAATCCGACTTTTCAAAGTTAACCCGGTTAACAAAATCCAATTAAAGTTAACTTAAATTAACTTAACTCAAACTTCAGGGACTAATTTTGTCAATAATCAAAACTTAAACTCCGGGGACTAGTTGTGTAATACTCTTAAACCATTCCATTGACTTTTTAAGTCAAAAATTATGCTCCTATTGACTATTATAAAGTCAAACTAACAAAACCTTAACCTAAGCAACCAAGTTCAAACCTCAAGGACTAATTCTATCATTATTCAAACCAAGTTCACATAAAACACAGGGACTATTTATGTATTTATCCCAAACTTGATTAGGTTGACTTTTGAAAGTCAAACCCGTGGATCTTTAGTCAAAATCGACTTCTAACCTTCAAATTCAATTCAATTCGCGACGGTTATGCATTACAATGATGATCACGACCCTATACGAATCATTTTAACATCCCTTATGATAGTAATTTAACCACATTAATCATGAGTCAAAGAAAACGTCAAAACCGTTACAAGAAACACTCAAATCGATCAAATCCGGTTACCAAATTGCAAATTACCTCTCTACACACCTCAATCGGACCCTTCTGAACGTGCGTATAGCATCAATTTCATCATTTGAGTCGTCAAGGAACCTGTCGATTGAAACTGATTGCGCATAGGCCGACCTCAAGAAAAATCGATCAATTCGAACTTGTTACAGGTAATAAACACATTCTCATACTCGACTTTATGTCTAGAACATAAGCCCTAACTCAATTGGGGCGTATAACATCGAATCGATCAAGAATGAATCCTAGGGTTCATACTCATTCGGGTTTAGTCGAACCCTACTTTATACCCGATTGAGATGCAATTAAATCACACGGATAGTTCCGCAACCCTCTTCTCATTGAAAGCCCCATGTTAATTGAGGTTCATATCATCGATTCGATCACAAACAGTTATCTAGGGTTCATACGATTGTGATTTGATCGAACCCTAACTTAGACCCAATCTCAATCCGATTAAAGTGCATGGAGAGATTCACATTCCCTAACTCATTGAAAGCCCCATGATTTCAACTGGAAACATTATCGAATTCGATCAAATTAAACCTGTGTTCTTAAAACTAGGGTTCGGATTTTTTTTAATAAGTAATTAACGACTGCAAATTTGCGGTTTTTGAAATTAGCTACACTCCCAGGATCGAAATCCATTAATTAGAAAAACCCCTAAACTCTTGTTGCAAACCTGTAGCGAAATCGATGGATTTAAGGTCAAGATTGGTTCGACCGCGATCAAGAAGATGAACACAGTGGTGTTCATGATTAAAACCATTCAAATCCGATTCTTGATGCGATTGCCTTAGCAGGCAGAGTGGTTAGATCGGTGTACTGTTGGGGGAGAGACCCGAGTTCGAGTCTCTCCACCCGTTTTTCTTTTTAAACCATTTTTAAACTATTATTTTTAATATAAAACCTATTCCAATATTATTATAGTATATAGTAATATGTTTTAACAACGGGAAAACACCCGTAGGCTCGGGTATGAATTTATAACTCATTCGAATATCATTACCCACTTTTATAATAATATATTTATATTATTTGCAAACCCCGACTCCGTATAAAATAGTATATTTATATTATTTTAACACGTGACTCCAAATTGAAAATAATATATATTTAGATATTATTTTCATCTCGTTTATAAACTTCGTGTAACGTTTCAAACTAATAAATAATATAATTATTTATGTTATTTACCCACGTTTAATATACTCGAATAAAAATAATAGCTTTATTATTTCTGTCACACGTTTTAAATAATCATGTTATTTCTCTAAAAATAATATATTAGTTATATTATTTCCTAGCCATTATTTTTAATGGTACAAACGCACGGATATATTTAATTATTATTATATTCGTAATTAAGAAACCTTCGATGCAAAACGTATTTATCTTAATAATTATATTATGAAACCCTATATTCCCGTAGACACGTTCGTCTACTCATTGATCCTTAGAATACGTTAAGACGTTCTAACATTCCGTGTCGTCGTCACAAATCCCAATGAGTTCCTAACTTATGTGTTTATGATTCTAGGGCATACGTAAGCCATGCAGGCTATCACTTGAGGTTCTAAATCTCATACTTGTGTGATACTACCTACTACGCAACGCAGGTGAGTTTCACGGCCCCTTTTTACTGCTTTTAAACTGGGGGAGAAAACATGATACAAACTCTTTTTGATTTTTGTACTTCATTTTATATCAATTGTTATGACTATGCGTAAACTCTATCATGAAAGTCCTCACATTGAACCGTTTAAATATGAATATAGCGAGGTATGTTGGGTAGTACTACTGGGTTTGACAAACCTCACCCGCGTTAGTCGCGCTAACTCGATTGGATATCGAACGGGTGCAATATTGACCTAAACGTGCACCGTGGTTGATAGACCTGGTGGGAGGCAATACAAACAGTCAGTTTACGGTTGCGAGCGTAATAGCAAACATGAACATGGGTTAGCTACTCATTGGTATATATATGTTGATTGTACAATAAATCTGGTAAACGTTTATTTGTATACTGAAACCTGTGAACTCACCAGCCTTGTGTTGACACTTCTTCTTACATGTTTTCTCAGGACGCTAAGCTAAGGCACAGGTGCACGTTAGGGCATGCATGGTGTCAACATGATGTATTTAATAATTGTCAATCTACTGATCATTTATTATGTTCCCGTTATTGTTAGACTTTGGCGCGTTGTTTTGCGCATTTACTTTCTTTATACGCTTCCGCATTTAAACTCTGAACTTTGATTATATTACACTTATGTCCCATATAGTGTCATTTGATGTAACTGATGTCTGAGATCCTGGTGTGTCACGTCCTAAAACGGTAAAACTCCGTTAGTTGAAATTGGGGTGTGACAGATTGGTATCAGAGCCATTGGTTATAGAGAACTAGGACTGCATACTAGACTATAACCTCACACATTAGTTACATGGCACAGACACTTATACGTGATACATATAGCAACTATACATTGCAGTGCAGGCATGTAACACCATCCGTATCACCCTCAATTGGCAAGGGACACATCATTTGCATTGCATCATCATTCCCAGTGGTGACACTCGGGGAATCACCGGAACATCATCCACTCCCGTTCGAGGGCAGCGAGACGGAGCCTTCGGAGGAGTCACTTACATCACCATCACCCGTTGGGTATGGTGGGCTTTCTCAGGTCCATGTTATGGACGTTACTCAGTGCTAACGCATATCTCTTTGGGAGTTGGGATCGTCGGAGGCAAGTCCCTACTGTACCCACCAGCAACAATACGCCGAATGAAGGCAAACCGTTACACGCATGATTGCAGAATCCATTGACACGTAGATGTCATCACTTTCCCGAGCCATGGACTCGCGTATTTGATCGATATTCTGTTGAGAATGGATCGAACACAAATCTGAGAACGCATTGTTCAATGCGTACTTAAACCCTATCTTGACTCAGTTGAAAGGACGGCTACTATGCTGCTTCCTATAACTTGTATTCATGAATTAGTTTCATTTCTTGAGGTCGCATTTCATGTACATGTTTGCTTCATGTGCATGATTCCATCTTCAATCCGCTGGATTGAACTCTCGTATTGTGTTTTAACTCGAGTGAATACTCGGATCAAACGATTTCTGACTACTCATCCTGATATGAGTCCTAGTTGGTCAACTTGTGGTTGATGACTAAGCCTCTCGATGACTTATCATATCTGACAACACTTTGTACTCGGTAATGCAAATTGAGGGACATTTTGACACAGGACAGGGAGAACTAGGGTGAAAATGCAAAGCAAATTATCATTGCGGGTGCACACGTAATAGTAATTTGAGGTGCATGTAAGTCCTGGTGAAACCTAGTGTGTGGATAAATGGTCCTACTCTATGATTTACATACTTATAATTCCATTGACAGTAGAAACTCTCATAACCCACTCAACGATTAATTGGTATCGTTAAACTCGTTTAACAGCTGATAGACGCAACTATCAGGTTGAAAATGTTTACGGACACACTGAATTATCATCAATGGAATCCATCAATGTTATTTTCACTCATGTAAGAGTCTTAGTGATCTTACAACTCTCATTCAAACTTAATCAATAGAACCACCTAGAGTGAAACTCTAGTAGAACCTCAGAGTAAAACCACCGACTCCAACTATGTACACAGAATTTGAGGAATTCTTTCTATGCTAACGCGTTATTCCTTACACTCCTACAATAGATCCACTTGAACTTGTTACCTCATCCTGTGACTAATCCTTAGTCTAACTTCGAATTTTACTCCAGCATATTCAATCCTGTAAACGGATTTCTTTCTTCACGAAATGATCCCGTTGATCCAATGACATTAGGGAACGAAGATTTAACCTAACCAACCATCAGTTGAACGCAATTACTTAGACATACATCCTATCTCTTATGCTACTAGAATCTATATCTCATTAGACTTTTCTTTCCTACATGTGAACCTCTTCCCTTAACCTATGCATTGGCTAACACTTGCCTTATAAGCGCGGGTCTCACTAGAAGTCTTAGTATGACTTCACAAATCCCATATTAGTGTGTCGTACTCTAACTCTATTAAAAACCAAGTATACTATTGAGATAGCAGACTGTAATATCCCGCATCGGTTGAGGGGGAGAACGATACGTTCCTTATTAGGAGGTGGATACCTTCTCTATTGAGACGCGTTTTGCCTGGGCGAGCAACTCGTCGGGTGAAAACAAAACCGTGAGTTGACATTGACCGTCTGCCAGTTACACTTGGCAGTTTCGACCTTATTGTCGGTATGAATTGGTTATCCGAGAACCAACCTGAGGCCATCTGTTGTGACAAAAATGTTTGCCTTCCTCTCCTTAGAGGGGAAATCCTTTCTGTCTAAGGCAAAAGGAGTGGTGCAGTCATTGGCATCATATCCTTCATGAAAGTACAGAAATGTCTTCGAAAAGGGGCATATGGCTATTTTGGCTCTCATTGCCGATCAGCCATCTAAGGAAAAGAAGATTGACGACATTCCGATCGTTCGTGATTATCCGGAAGTATTTCCCGAAGACTTGCCTGGCCTTCCACCACATCGTCAAGTCAAATTCCAAATCGATCTAGTACCTGGAGCAGTGCCTATTGCTTGGGCACCCTACAGACTCGCACCCAGGGAATTGCAAGGACTATCTACACAACTGCCAGAGTTGTTGGATAGAGGTTTCATCTGACCTAGCTTATCGCCATGGGGAGCTCCAATCCTGTTGGTCAGGAAGAAGGACGGGACTTTCCGTATGTGTATCGACTACCGTGAACTGAATAAAGTCACAATCAATAATCGTTATCCTTTGCCTCGTATAGATGATCTCTTTGATCAACTCCACGAATCAAGTTTCTATTCCAAAATAGATCTTAGGTCCGGCTATCATCAGTTAAGAGTCCGAGAAGAAGATATCTCTAAGACTGCATTCAGAACGAGGTACGGCCATTACAAATTTATGGTCATGCCTTTCGGGTTAACCAACGCACCCGCGGTATTCATGGATCTCATGAACGGTGTGTGTAAGCCTTACCTTGACCAGTTCGTTATCGTTTTCAACGACGACATCCTCATCTATTCCAAGAACAAGGAAGAACATGAGGAACATCTACGCTTAATTTTGGAACTACTGAAGCGAGAGCAACTGTATGCTAAGTTTTCCAAGTGTGAATTTTGGATCCGGGAAGTTCAGTTTCTAGGGCATGTGGTTAACGAGAAAGGGATACATGTCGACCCATCCAAAATAGAAGCCATCACGAATTGGGCAGCACCGACGACTCCGACTGAGGTGCGACAATTTTTGGGATTGGCTGGATATTACCGTCGTTTTATCGAATGATTTTCAAAGATTGCACAACCTCTCACCGCCCTAACTCAAAAAGGAAAAGCCTATAATTGGGGCGATAACCAAGAGTCAGCTTTCCATCACATCAAATAGAAACTTTGCAGTGCACCTATTTTAGCTCTTCCGGAAGGAATCGATGATTTTATGGTGTATTGTGATGCATCCATTCAAGGCCTGGGTTGTGTCTTAAAGCAACGTGAAAAGGTAATCGCATACGCTTCACGTCAGTTAAAGGTTCATGAGAAAACTACACCACTCATGACCTAGAGTTGGGAGCAGTAGTTTTTGCACTTAAGATATGGAGACATTACTTGTACGGTACCAAATGCACCATCTACACCGATCACAAGAGCCTCCAGCATATCTTCGAGCAGAAGGAGTTGAACATGCGACAACGTCGTTGGGTTGAACTTTTAAATGATTACGACTGTGCGATCTGGTATCATCCGGTTAAAGCTAACGTTGTAACTGATGCCCTGAGTCGAAAGGAAACGAAACCCAAACGAGTTCGAGCATTACAGCTTACTATTCACCCCGGATTACCTGACAAAATCCGTAGTGCTCAACTCGAAGCCCTAAAAGAGGAAAACCTACCACTCGGAGGTACACGTGGTATGGAAGCACAACTCGAAGTCAAATCTGACGGTATTCGCTACTTCGCCGAGCGAATATGGTTTCCAGTATTCGGAAACCTAAGGGAACTAGTTATGGATGAGTCTCATAAATCTCGTTACTCTATTCATCCAGGTTCTGACAAGATGTACCATGACCTAAAGGTGCTATATTGGTGGCCGAAGATGAAGGCCGATATAGCCACCTATGTTAGCAAGTGTCTGACTTGCGCGAAGGTCAAAGTGGAATACAAAAAGCCTTCTGGTCTACTTCAACAACCAGAGATCCCAATGTGGAAGTGGGAACAAATTCCTATGGACTTCATAACCAAACTACCCCGAACTCTTAGCAGATGCGACACCATCTGGGTGATCGTCGATCGTATGACTATATCCGCTCATTTCTTAGCCATCAAAGCAACTGACAAGATGGAGAAACTTACTCGTATTTACTCGAAGGAAGTAGTCTCTTGGCACGAAGTGCCAATATCTATCATTTCGGATCGTGATGTACGATTCACCTCTCATTTCTGGCAATCGTTACATAAAGCTTTAGGCACGCGTCTAGATATGAGCACGGCATACCATCCTCAAACTAATGGCCAAACGGAACGTACAATCCAAACTCTGGAGGACATGCTACGAGCTTGTGTGATTGATTTCGGTAACATTTGGGTGTCTCATCTACCGTTGGTGGAGTTCTCCTACAACAACAGTTATCATACTAGCATCAAGGCAGCTCCATTTGAAGCACTTTATGGACGGAAGTGCCGTTCTCCCATTTGTTGGACTAAGGTTGGAGATAGCCAACTCACAGATCCTGAACTTGTATTTGAAACTTCCGAAAAGATCGTTCAAATTAGAAACCGTATGGCGGCAGCTCGTGATCGTCAAAAGAGTTATGCCGACAAACGTCGTAAACCCTTAGAGTTTCAAATAGGTGACATGGTCTTACTCAAAGTCTCACCTTGGAAAGGTGTCATTCGTTTCGGGAAACGAGGCAAACTGAATCCTCGTTATGTTGGACCATTCAAGATAGTAAAGAGAATTGGCCCAATAGTGTATCAACTGGACCTACCTGAAGGACTTAGTGGTGTACACAACGTCTTTAACGTCTCAAACTTGAAGAAATGTCTAGCAGACGAGTCACTCACGGTTCCTCTGGAGGAACTGCATATTGATGAACAGTTGCGTTTCATCGAAGAACCTGTCGAAATTATGGATAGGGAAATCAAAACGCTTAAGCGTAGTAAAATCCCTAATGTCAGAGTCCGTTGGAATTCGAAACACGAACCGGAATTCACGTGGGAGCGTGAGGATCAGATGATGCGCAAATATTCAAGCACTCCACGTCAAACTCTTAAGGTACTATCCTAATTTTCGGGACGAAAATTCTTTCAACTAAAGGATGATGTGATATCCGGAAAAAAAAATTTATTTTATTTAATTTTCAAGACGAAAATTCTTTCAACTAAGGGATGATGTGACAATCCGACTTTTCAAAGTTAACCCCGTTAACAAAATCCAATTAAAGTTAACTTAAATTAACTTAACTCAAACTTCAAGGACTAATTTTGTCAATAATCTAAACTTAAACTCCGGGGACTAGTTGTGTAATACTCTTAAACCATTCCATTGACTTTTTAAGTCAAAAATTATGCTCATGTTGACTTTTATAAAGTCAAACTAACCAAACCTTAACCTAAGCAACCAAGTTCAAACCTCAAGGACTAATTCTATCATTATTCAAACCAAGTTCACATAAAACACAGGGACTATTTATGTATTTATCCCAAACTTGATTAGGTTGACTTTTGAAAGTCAAACCCGTGGGTCTTTAGTCAAAATCGACTTCTAACCTTCAAATTCCATTCAATTCGCGACGGTTATGCATTACAATGATGATCACGACCCTATACGAATCATTTTAACATCCCTTATGATAGTAATTTAACCACATTAATCATGAGGCAAAGAAAACGTCAAAACCGTTACAAGAAACACTCAAATCGATCAAATCCGGTTACCAAATTGCAAATTACCTATCTACACATCTCAATCGGACCCTTCTGAACGTGCGTATAGCATCAATTTCACCATTTGAGTCGTCAAGGAACCTGTCGATTGAAACTGATTGCGCATAGGCTGACCTCAAGAAAAATCGATCAATTCGAACTTGTTACAGGTAATAAACACATTCTCATACTCGACTTTATGTCTAGAACATAAGCCCTAACTCAATTGGGGCGTATAACATCGAATCGATCAAGAATGAATCCTAGGGTTCATACTCATTCGGGTTTAGTCGAACCCTACTTTATACCCGATTGAGATGCAATTAAATCACACGGATAGTTCCGCAACCCTCTTCTCATTGAAAGCCCCATGTTAATTGAGGTTCATATCATCGATTCGATCACAAACAGTTATCTAGGGTTCATACGATTGTGATTTGATCGAACCCTAACTTAGACCCAATCTCAATCCGATTAAAGTGCATGGAGAGATTCACATTCCCTAACTCATTGAAAGCCCCATGATTTCAACTGGAAACATTATCGAATTCGATCAAATTAAACCTGTGTTCTTAAAACTAGGGTTCGGATTTTTTTTAATAAGTAATTAACGACTGCAAATTTGCGGTTTTTGAAATTAGCTACACTCCCAGGATCGAAATCCATTAATTAGCAAAATCCCTAAACTCTTGTTGCAAACCTGTAGCGAAATCGATGGATTTAAGGTCGGGATTGGTTCGACCGCGATCAAGAAGATGAACACAGTGGTGTTCATGATTAAAACCATTCAAATCCGATTCTTGATGCGATTGCCTTAGCAGGCAGAGTGGTTAGATCGGTGTACTGTTGGGGGAGAGACCCGAGTTCGAGTCTCTCCACCCGTTTTTCTTTTTAAACCATTTTTAAACTATTATTTTTAATATAAAACCTATTCCAATATTATTATAGTATATAGTAATATGTTTTAACAACGGGAAAACACCCGTAGGCTCGGGTATGAATTTATAACTCATTCGAATATCATTACCCACATTTATAATAATATATTTATATTATTTGCAAACCCCGACTCCGTATAAAATAGTATATTTATATTATTTTAACACGTGACTCCAAATTGAAAATAATATATATTTAGATATTATTTTCATCTCGTTTATAAACTTCGCGTAACGTTTCAAACTGATAAATAATATAATTATTTATGTTATTTACCCACGTTTAATATACTCGAATAAAAATAATAGCTTTATTATTTCTGTCACACGTTTTAAATAATCATGTTATTTCTCTAAAAATAATATATTAGTTATAATATTTCCTAGCCATTATTTTTAATGGTACAAACGCACGGATATATTTAATTATTATTATATTCGTAATTAAGAAACCTTCGATGCAAAACGTATTTATCTTAATAATTATATTATGAAACCCTATATTCCCATAGACACGTTCATCTACTCATTGATCCTTAGAATACGTTAAGACGTTCTAACATTCCGTGTCGTCGTCACAAATCCCAATGTGTTCCTAACTTATGTGTTTATGATTCTAGGGCATATGTAAGCCATGCAGGCTATCACTTGAGGTTCTAAATCTCATACTTGTGTGATACTACCTACTACGCAACGCAGGTGAGTTTCACGGCCCCTTTTTACTGCTTTTAAACTGGGGGAGAAAACATGATACAAACTCTTTTTGATTTTTGTACTTCATTTTATATCAATTGTTATGACTATGCGTAAACTCTATCATGAAAGTCCTTACATCGAACCGTTTAAATATGAATATAGCGAGGTATGTTGGGTAGTACTACTGGGTTTGACAAACCTCACCTGCGTTAGTCGTGCTAACTCGATTGGATATCGAACGGGTGCAATAATGACCTAAACGTGCACCGTGGTTGATAGACCTGGTGGGAGGCAATACAAACAGTCAGTTTATGGTTGCGAGCGTAATAGCAAACATGAACATGGGTTAGCTACTCATTGGTATATATATGTTGATTGTACAATAAATCTGGTAAACGTTTATTTGTATACTGAAACTTGTGAACTCACCAACCTTGTGTTGACACTTCTTCTTACATGTTTTCTCAGGACGCTAAGCTAAGGCACAGGTGCACGTTAGGGCATGCATGGTGTCAACATGATGTATTTAATAATTGTCAATCTACTGATCATTTATTATGTTCCCGTTATTGTTAGACTTTGGCGCGTTGTTTTGCGCATTTACTTTCTTTATACGCTTCCGCATTTAAACTCTGAACTTTGATTATATTACACTTATGTCCCATATAGTGTCGTTTGATGTAACTGATGTCTGATATCCTGGTGTGTCACGTCCCAAAACGGTAAAACTCCGTTAGTTGAAATTGGGGTGTGACAGATTGGTATCAGAGCCATTGGTTATAGAGAACTAGGACTGCATACTAGACTATAACCTCACACATTAGTTACATGGCACAGACACTTATACGTGATACATATAGCAACTATACATTGCAGTGCAGGCATGTAACACCATCCGTATCACCCTCAATTGGCAAGGGACACATCATTTGCATTGCATCATCATTCCCAGTGGTGACACTCGGGGAATCACCGGAACATCATCCACTCCCGTTCGAGGGCAGCGAGACGGAGCCTTCGGAGGAGTCACTTACATCACCATCACCCGTTGGGTATGGTGGGCTTTCTCAGGTCCATGTTATGGACGTTACTCAGTGCTAACGCATATCTCTTTGGGAGTTGGGATCGTCGGAGGCAAGTCCCTACTGTACCCACCAGCAACAATACGCCGAATGAAGGCAAACCGTTACACGCATGATTGCAGAATCCATTGACACGTAGATGTCATCACTTTCCCGAGCCATGGACTCGCGTATTTGATCGATATTCTGTTGAGAATGGATCGAACACAAATCTGAGAACGCATTGTTCAATGCGTACTTAAACCCTATCTTGACTCAGTTGAAAGGACGGCTACTATGCTGCTTCCTATAACTTGTATTCATGAATTAGTTTCATTTCTTGAAGTCGCATTTCATGTACATGTTTGCTTCATGTGCATGATTCCATCTTCAATCCGCTGGATTGAACTCTCGTATTGTGTTTTAACTCGAGTGAATACTCGGATCAAACGATTTCTGACTACTCATCCTGATATGAGTCCTAGTTGGTCAACTTGTGGTTGATGACTAAGCCTCTCGATGACTTATCATATCTGACAACACTTTGTACTCGGTAATGCAAATTGAGGGACATTTTGACACAGGACAGGGAGAACTAGGGTGAAAATGCAAAGCAAATTATCATTGCGGGTGCACACGTAATAGTAATTTGAGGTGCATGTAAGTCCTGGTGAAACCTAGTGTGTGGATAAATGGTCCTACTCTATGATTTACATACTTATAATTCCATTGACAGTAGAAACTCTCATAACCCACTCAACGATTAATTGGTATCGTTAAACTCGTTTAACAGCTGATAGACGCAACTATCAGGTTGAAAATGTTTACGGACACACTGAATTATCATCAATGGAATCCATCAATGTTATTTTCACTCATGTAAGAGTCTTAGTGATCTTACAACTCTCATTCAAACTTAATCAATAGAACCACCTAGAGTGAAACTCTAGTAGAACCTCAGAGTAAAACCACCGACTCCAACTATGTACACAGAATTTGAGGAATTCTTTCTATGCTAACGCGTTATTCCTTACACTCCTACAATAGATCCACTTGAACTTGTTACCTCATCATGTGACTAATCCTTAGTCTAACTTCGAATTTTACTCCAGCATATTCAATCCTGTAAACGGATTTCTTTCTTCACGAAATGATCCCGTTGATCCAATGACATTAGGGAACGAAGATTTAACCTAACCAACCATCAGTTGAACGCAATTACTTAGACATACATCCTATATCTTATGCTACTAGAATCTATATCTCATTAGACTTTTCTTTCCTACATGTGAACCTCTTCCCTTAACCTATGCATTGGCTGACACTTGCCTTATAAGCGCGGGTCTCACTAGAAGTCTTAGTATGACTTCACAAATCCCATATTAGTGTGTCGTACTCTAACTCTATTAAAAGCCAAGTATACTATTGAGATAGCAGACTGTAATATCCCGCATTGGTTGAGGGGGAGAATGATACATTCCTTATTAGGAGGTGGATACCTTCTCTATTGAGACGCGTTTTGCCTGGGCGAGCAACTCGTCGGGTGAAAACAAAACCGTGAGTTGACATTGACTGTCTGCCAGTTACACTTGGCAGTTTCGACCTTATTATCGGTATGAATTGGTTATCCGAGAACCAACCTGAGGCCATCTGTTGTGACAAAAATGTTTGCCTTCCTCTCCTTAGAGGGGAAATCCTTTCTGTCTAAGGCAAAAGGAGTGGTGCAGTCATTGGCATCATATCCTTCATGAAAGTTCAGAAATGTCTTCGAAAAGGGGCATATGGCTATTTTGGCTCTCATTGCCGATCAGCCATCTAAGGAAAAGAAGATTGACGACATTCCGATCGTTCGTGATTATCCGGAAGTATTTCCCGAAGACTTGCCTGGTCTTCCACCACATCGTCAAGTCAAATTCCAAATCGATCTAGTACCTGGAGCAGCGCCTATTGCTTGGGCACCCTACAGACTCGCACCCAGGGAATTGCAAGGACTATCTACACAACTGCCAGAGTTGTTGGATAGAGGTTTCATCCGACCTAGCTTATCGCCATGGGGAGCTCCAGTCCTGTTGGTCAGGAAGAAGGACGGGACTTTCCGTATGTGTATCGACAACCGTGAACTGAATAAAGTCACAATCAAGAATCGTTATCCTTTGCCTCGTATAGATGATCTCTTTGATCAACTCCACGAATCAAGTTTCTATTCCAAAATAGATCATAGGTCCGGCTATCATCAGTTAAGAGTCCGAGAAGAAGATATCTCTAAGACTGCATTCAGAACGAGGTACGGCCATTACAAATTTATGGTCATGCCTTTCGGGTTAACCAACGCACCCGCGGTATTCGTGGATCTCATGAACGGTGTGTGTAAGCCTTACCTTGACCAGTTCGTTATCGTTTTCATCGACGACATCCTCATCTATTCCAAGAACAAGGAAGAACATGAGGAACATCTACGCTTAATTTTGGAACTACTGAAGCGAGAGCAACTGTATGCTAAGTTTTCCAAGTGTGAATTTTGGATCCGGGAAGTTCAGTTTTTAGGGCATGTGGTTAACGAGAAAGGGATACATGTCGACCCATCCAAAATAGAAGCCATCAAGAATTGGGCAGCACCGACGACTCCGACTGAGGTGCGACAATTTTTGGGATTGGCTGGATATTACCGTCGTTTTATCGAATGATTTTCAAAGATTGCACAACCTCTCACCGCCCTAACTCAAAAAGGAAAAGCCTATAATTGGGGCGATAACCAAGAGTCAGCTTTCCCGCACATCAAATAGAAACTTTGCAGTGCACCTATTTTAGCTCTTCCGGAAGGAATCGATGATTTTATGGTGTATTGTGATGCATCCATTCAAGGCCTGGGTTGTGTCTTAATGCAACGTGAAAAGGTAATCGTATACGCTTCACGTCAGTTAAAGGTTCATGAGAAAACTACACCACTCATAACCTAGAGTTGGGAGTAGTAGTTTTTGCACTTAAGATATGGAGACATTACTTGTACGGTACCAAATGCACCATCTACACCGATCACAAGAGCCTCCAGCATATCTTCGAGCAGAAGGAGTTGAACATGCGACAACGTCGTTGGGTTGAACTTTTAAATGATTACGACTGTGCGATCTGGTATCATCCGGTTAAAGCTAACGTTGTAACTGATGCCCTGAGTCGAAAGGAAACGAAACCCAAACGAGTTCGAGCATTACAGCTTACTATTCACCCCGGATTACCTGACAAAATCTGTAGTGCTCAACTCGAAGCCCTAAAAGAGGAAAACCTACCACTCGGAGGTACACGTGGTATGGAAGCACAACTCGAAGTCAAATCTGACGGTATTCGCTACTTCGCCGAGCGAATATGGTTTCCAGTATTCGGAAACCTAAGGGAACTAGTTATGGATGAGTCTCATAAATCTCGTTACTCTATTCAACCAGGTTCTGACAAGATGTACCATGACCTAAAGGTGCTATATTGGTGGCCGAAGATGAAGGTCGATATAGCCACCTATGTTAGCAAGTGTCTGACTTGCGCGAAGGTCAAAGTGGAATACAAAAAGCCTTCTGGTCTACTTTAACAACCAGAGATCCCAATGTGGAAGTGGGAACAAATTCCTATGGACTTCATAACCAAACTACCCTGAACTCTTAGCAGATGCGACACCATCTGGGTGATCGTCGATCGTATGACTATATCCGCTCATTTCTTAGCCATCAAAGCAACTGACAAGATGGAGAAACTTACTCGTATTTACTCGAAGGAAGTAGTCTCTCGGCACGAAGTGCCAATATCTATCATTTCGGATCGTGATGTACGATTCACCTCTCATTTCTGGCAATCGTTACATAAAGCTTTAGGCACGCGTCTAGATATGAGCACGGCATACCATCCTCAAACTAATGGCCAAACGGAACGTACAATCCAAACTCTGGAGGACATGCTACGAGCTTGTGTGATTGATTTCGGTAACATTTGGGTGTCTCATCTACCGTTGGTGGAGTTCTCCTACAACAACAGTTATCATACTAGCATCAAGGCAGCTCCATTTGAAGCACTTTATGGACGGAAGTGCCGTTCTCCCATTTGTTGGACTGAGGTTGGAGATAGCCAACTCACAGATCCTGAACTTGTATTTGAAACTTCCGAAAAGATCGTTCAAATTAGAAACCGTATGGCGGCAGCTCGTGATCGTCAAAAGAGTTATGCCGACAAACGTCGTAAACCCTTAGAGTTTCAAATAGGTGACATGGTCTTACTCAAAGTCTCACCTTGGAAAGGTGTCATTCGTTTCGGGAAACGAGGCAAACTGAATCCTCGTTATGTTGGACCATTCAAGATAGTAAAGAGAATTGGCCCAATAGTGTATCAACTGGACCTACCTGAAGGACTTAGTGGTGTACACAACGTCTTTAACGTCTCAAACTTGAAGAAATGTCTAGCAGACGAGTCACTCACGGTTCCTCTGGAGGAACTGCATATTGATGAACAGTTGCGTTTCATCGAAGAACCTGTCGAAATTATGGATAGGGAAATCAAAACGCTTAAGCGTAGTAAAATCCCTAATGTCAGAGTCCGTTGGAATTCGAAACACGAACCGGAATTCACGTGGGAGCGTGAGGATCAGATGATGCGCAAATATTCAAGCACTCCACGTCAAACTCTTAAGGTACTATCCTAATTTTCGGGACGAAAATTCTTTCAACTAAAGGATGATGTGATATCCGGAAAAAAAAATTTATTTTATTTAATTTTCAAGACGAAAATTCTTTCAACTAAGGGATGATGTGACAATCCGACTTTTCAAAGTTAACCCCGTTAACAAAATCCAATTAAAGTTAACTTAAATTAACTTAACTCAAACTTCAAGGACTAATTTTGTCAATAATCTAAACTTAAACTCCGGGGACTAGTTGTGTAATACTCTTAAACCATTCCATTGACTTTTTAAGTCAAAATTTATGCTCATGTTGACTTTTATAAAGTCAAACTAACCAAACCTTAACCTAAGCAACCAAGTTCAAACCTCAAGGACTAATTCTATCATTATTCAAACCAAGTTCACATAAAACACAGGGACTATTTATGTATTTATCCCAAACTTGATTAGGTTGACTTTTGAAAGTCAAACCCGTGGGTCTTTAGTAAAATCGACTTCTAACCTTCAAATTCCATTCAATTCGCGACGGTTATGCATTACAATGATGATCACGACCCTATACGAATCATTTTAACATCCCTTATGATAGTAATTTAACCACATTAATCATGAGGCAAAGAAAACGTCAAAACCGTTACAAGAAACACTCAAATCGATCAAATCCGGTTACCAAATTGCAAATTACCTCTCTACACACCTCAATCGGACCCTTCTGAACGTGCGTATAGCATCAATTTCACCATTTGAGTCGTCAAGGAACCTGTCGATTGAAACTGATTGCGCATAGGCCGACCTCAAGAAAAATCGATCAATTCGAACTTGTTACAGGTAATAAACACATTCTCATACTCGACTTTATGTCTAGAACATAAGCCCTAACTCAATTGGGGCGTATAACATCGAATCGATCAAGAATGAATCCTAGGGTTCATACTCATTCGGGTTTAGTCGAACCCTACTTTATACCCGATTGAGATGCAATTAAATCACACGGATAGTTTCGCAACCCTCTTCTCATTGAAAGCCCCATGTTAATTGAGGTTTATATCATCGATTCGATCACAAACAGTTATCTAGGGTTCATACGATTGTGATTTGATCGAACCCTAACTTAGACCCAATCTCAATCCGATTAAATTGCATGGAGAGATTCACATTCCCTAACTCATTGAAAGCCCCATGATTTCAACTGGAAACATTATCGAATTCGATCAAATTAAACCTGTGTTCTTAAAACTAGGGTTCGGATTTTTTTTAATAAGTAATTAACGACTGCAAATTTGCGGTTTTTGAAATTAGCTACACTCCCAGGATCGAAATCCATTAATTAGCAAAATCCCTAAACTCTTGTTGCAAACCTGTAGCGAAATCGATGGATTTAAGGTCGGGATTGGTTCGACCGCGATCAAGAAGATGAACACAGTGGTGTTCATGATTAAAACCATTCAAATCCGATTCTTGATGCGATTGCCTTAGCAGGCAGAGTGGTTAGATCGGTGTACTGTTGGGGGAGAGACCCGAGTTCGAGTCTCTCCACCCGTTTTTCTTTTTAAACCATTTTTAAACTATTATTTTTAATATAAAACCTATTCCAATATTATTATAGTATATAGTAATATGTTTTAACAACGGGAAAACACCCGTAGGCTCGGGTTTGAATTTATAACTCATTCGAATATCATTACCCACTTTTATAATAATATATTTATATTATTTGCAAACCCCGACTCCGTATAAAATAGTATATTTATATTATTTTAACACGTGACTCCAAATTGAAAATAATATATATTTAGATATTATTTTCATCTCGTTTATAAACTTCGCGTAACGTTTCAAACTGATAAATAATATAATTATTTATGTTATTTACCCACGTTTAATATACTCGAATAAAAATAATAGCTTTATTATTTATGTCACACATTTTAAATAATCATGTTATTTCTCTAAAAATAATATATTAGTTATATTATTTCCTAGCCATTATTTTTAATGGTACAAACGCACGGATATATTTAATTATTATTATATTCGTAATTAAGAAACCATCGATGCAAAACGTATTTATCTTAATAATTATATTAAGAAACCCTATATTCCCGTAGACACGTTCGTCTACTCATTGATCCTTAGAATACGTTAAGACGTTCTAACATTCCGTGTCGTCGTTACAAATCCCAATGAGTTCCTAACTTATGTGTTTATGATTCTAGGGCATACGTAAGCCATGCAGGCTATCACTTGAGGTTCTAAATCTCATACTTGTGTGATACTACCTACTACGCAACGCAGGTGAGTTTCACGGCCCCTTTTTACTGCTTTTAAACTGGGGGAGAAAACATGATACAAACTCTTTTTGATTTTTGTACTTCATTTTATATCAATTGTTATGACTATGCGTAAACTCTATCATGAAAGTCCTCACATTGAACCGTTTAAATATGAATATAGCGAGGTATGTTGGGTAGTACTACTGGGTTTGACAAACCTCACCCGCGTTAGTCGCGCTAACTCGATTGGATATCGAACGGGTGCAATATTGACCTAAACGTGCACCGTGGTTGATAGACCTGGTGGGAGGCAATACAAACAGTCAGTTTACGGTTGCGAGCGTAATAGCAAACATGAACATGGGTTAGCTACTCATTGGTATATATATGTTGATTGTACAATAAATCTGGTAAACGTTTATTTGTATACTGAAACCTGTGAACTCACCAACCTTGTGTTGACACTTCTTCTTACATGTTTTCTCAGGACGCTAAGCTAAGGCACAGGTGCACGTTAGGGCATGCATGGTGTCAACATGATGTATTTAATAATTGTCAATCTACTGATCATTTATTATGTTCCCGTTATTGTTAGAATTTGGCGCGTTGTTTTAGGCATTTACTTTCTTTATACGCTTCCGCATTTAAACTCTGAACTTTGATTATATTACACTTATGTCCCATATAGTGTCGTTTGATGTAACTGATGTCTGAGATCCTGGTGTGTCACGTCCCAAAACGGTAAAACTTCGTTAGTTGAAATTGGGGGTGTGACAGATGTAAATAGATGCCATCCTCTCTTTGACTAATTTACAGACCCAGGAAGAATGACAATTCACCAATGTTGCTCATCTCAAACTTGGACTTCATCACCTGTTCGAATTCCCTACACATCTCTTCATTTGTAGACCCAAAGATAATGTCATCGACATATACTTGTACGAGTAGAATATCACCTCCTGCTTTCCGAATGAAGAGGGTCGAGTCAATCTGTCCACGATCGAAACCATTGGACAGTAGATATTTTGATAAAGTCTCATACCATGCCCGAGGTGCTTGATGAAAACCTTAAAGTGCTTTGTCGAGCTTATACACTTTATTGATATTATGCGGATCTTCAAAGCCGGGTGGTTGAGTGGCATAGACCTCTTCATGAACTTTTACATACAGTAAAGCACTCTTCACATCAAGTTGATAGACCATGAAGCCGACATAGGAGGCATAAGTCAGAAACAGTCGAATAGCCTCAAGTCTAGCAACTGGGCATATACTTCTGTGTAATCCAAGCCCTCTTGTTGATAAAATCCTTGAACAACCAACATTGCCTTGTTTTTCACTACGACGTGTCGATCATCCGTTTTGCACTTGAACACCCATCAGGTTCCAATTGGTTGTACGCCTCTTGGCAAGTCAACTAAATCCCACACATGCAAATTTTGGAATTTAGACAGTTCGTCTTGCATTGCCTCAATCCAGCAGTTGTCAGCGAGAGCCTCTTTCACATTCTTCGGCTCCAATTGGGACACGAATGCAGCATGCAAACATGTTTCCATGATACCAGTATCAAGTATCTCAGCGTACAAACTGGTGTTCTCAGCAATGGTTCTATGATGAGTCTAAACACCGACATGAGGATCACCAATAATATTGTCAATTGGATGATTCTTATGCCCTCTCATCTCTTGTACATTCGGCTCCTGAAGATTTGTGTCTAGATTTGTGCTTAACTCCCCCATATCCTGTGTTCCTGAAGAAGAAGATTGTTTGATGTAGATAGATGCCATCCTCTCTTTGACTAACTTGCAAACCCAGGAAGAATGACAATTCACCAATGTTGCTCATCTCAAACTTGGACTTCATCACTTGTTCGAATTCCCTACACATCTCTTCATTTGTAGACCCAAAGATAATGTCATCGACATACACTTGTACAAGTAGAATATAACCTCCTGCTTTCCGAATGAAGAGGGTCGAGTCAATCTGTCCAAGATCGAAACCATTGGACAGTAGACGTTTTGATAAAGTCTCATACCATGCCTGAGGTGCTTGATGAAGACCATAAAGTGCTTTGTCGAGCTTATACACTTTATTGATATTTTACGGATCTTCAAAGCCGGGTGGTTGAGTGACATAGACCTCTTCATGAACTTTTCGATACAGGAAAGCATTCTTAACATAAATTTGATAGACCTTGAAGCCGACATAGGAGGCGTAAGTCAGAAACAGTCGAATAGCCTCAAGTCTAGCAACTGGGGCATATACTTCTGTGTAATCCAAGCCCTCTTGTTGATAAAATCCTTGAACAACCAACATTGCCTTGTTTTTCACTACGACATGTCGATCATCCGTTTTGCACTAGAACACCCATCTGGTTCCAATAGGTTGTACGCCTCTTGGCAAGTCAACTAAATCCCACACATGCAACTTTTGGAATTGAGACGGTTCATCTTGCATTGCCTCAATGCAGCAGTTGTCAATGAGAGCCTCTTTCACATTCTTCAACTCCAATTAGGACATGAAAGCAGCATGCAAACATGTTTCCATGATACCAGTGTCAAGTATCTCAGCCTACAAACTGGTGTTCTCAGCAATGGTTCTCTGACGAGTCTGAACACCGGCATGAGGATCACCAATTATGTTGTCAAATGGATGATTCTTATGCACTATCGTCTCTGGTACATTCGGTTCCAGAAGATTTGTGTCTAGATTTGTGCTTAACTCCCCCATATCCTGTGTTCCAGAAGAAGAAGATTGTTTGATGTAGATAGATGCCATCCTCTCTTTAACTAACTTGCAGACCCAGGAAGATTAGCTCATCTCAAACTTGGACGTCATCACATGTTCGAATTCCCTACACATCTCTTCATTTGTAGACCCAAAGATAATGTCATCGACATACTCTTGTACGAGTAGAATATCACCTCCTGCTTTCTGAATGAAGAGGGTCGAGTCAATCTGTCAAGGATCGAAACCATTGGACAGTAGACATTTTGATAAAGTCTCATACCATGCCCGAGGTGCTTGATGAAAACCATAAAGTGCTTTGTCGAGCTTATACACTTTATTGATATTATGCAGATCTTCAAAGCCGGGTGGTTGAGTGACATATACCTCTTCATGAACTTTTACATATAGTAAAGCACTCTTCACATCAAGTTGATAGACCTTGAAGCCGACATAGGAGGCATAAGTCAGAAACAGTCGAATAGCCTCAAGTCTAGAAACTGGGGCATATACTTCTGTGTAATCCAAGCCCTCTTGTTGATAAAATCCTTGAACAACCAACATTCCTTGTTTTTCACTACGACGTGTCGATCATCCATTTTGCACTTGAACACCCATCAGGTTCCAGTTGGTTGTACGCCTCTTCGCAAGTCAACTACATCCCACACATGCAACTTTTGGAATTGAGACAGTTTGTCTTGCACTTCCTCAATCCAACAGTTGTCAGCGAGAGCCTCTTTCACATTCTTCGGCTCCAATTGGGACACGAATGCAGCATGCAAACATGTTTCCATGATACCAGTATCAAGTATCTCAGCGTACAAACTGGTGTTCTCAGCAATGGTTCTATGACGAGTCTAAACACCGACATGAGGATCACCAATAATATTGTCAATTGGATGATTCTTATGCCCTCTCATCTCTTGTACATTCGGCTCCTGAAGATTTGTGTCTAGATTTGTGCTTAGCTCCCCCATATCCTGTGTTCCAGAAGAAGAAGATTGTTTGATGTAGATAGATGCCATCCTCTCTTAGGAAGAATGACAATTCACCCATGTTGCTCATCTCAAACTTGGACTTCATCACTTGTTCGAATTCCCTACACATCTCTTCATTTGTAGACCCAAAGATAATGTCATCGACATACACTTGTACAAGTAGAATATAACCTCCTGCTTTCCGACTGAAGAGGGTCGAGTCAATCTGTCCAAGATCGAAACCATTGGACAGTAGACGTTTTGATAAAGTCTCATACCATGCCTGAGGTGCTTGATGAAGACCATAAAGTGCTTTGTCGAGCTTATACACTTTATTGATATTTTACGGATCTTCAAAGCCGGGTGGTTGAGTGACATAGACCTCTTCATGAACTTTTCGATACAGGAAAGCATTCTTAACATAAATTTGATAGACCTTGAAGCCGACATAGGAGGCGTAAGTCAGAAACAGTCGAATAGCCTCAAGTCTAGCAACTGGGGCATACACTTCTGTGTAATCCAAGCCCTCTTGTTGATAAAATCCTTGAACAACCAACATTGCCTTGTTTTTCACTACGACATGTCGATCATCCGTTTTGCACTTGAACACCCATCTGGTTCCAATAGGTTGTACGCCTCTTGGCAAGTCAACTAAATCCCACACATGCAACTTTTGGAATTGAGACGGTTCATCTTGCATTGCCTCAATGCAACAGTTGTCAATGAGAGCCTCTTTCACATTCTTCAACTCCAATTAGGACATGAAAGCAGCATGCAAACATGTTTCCATGATACCAGTGTCAAGTATCTCAGCCTACAAACTGGTGTTCTCAGCAATGGTTCTCTGACGAGTCTGAACACCGGCATGGGGATCACCAATTATGTTGTCAAATGGATGATTCTTATGCACTATCGTCTGTGGTACATTCGGTTCCAGATGATTTGTGTCTAGATTTGTGCTTAACTCCCCCATATCCTGTGTTCCAGAAGAAGAAGATTGTTTGATGTAGATAGATGCCATCCTCTCTTTAACTAACTTGCAGACCCAGGAAGATTAGCTCATCTCAAACTTGGACGTCATCACATGTTCGAAATCCCTACACATCTCTTCATTTGTAGACCCAAAGATAATGTCATCGACATACTCTTGTACGAGTAGAATATCACCTCCTGCTTTCTGAATGAAGAGGGTCGAGTCAATCTGTCAAGGATCGAAACCATTGGACAGTAGACGTTTTGATAAAGTCTCATACCATGCCCGAGGTGCTTGATGAAAACCATAAAGTGCTTTGTCGAGCTTATACACTTTATTGATATTATGCAGATCTTCAAAGCCGGGTGGTTGAGTGACATATACCTCTTCATGAACTTTTACATATAGTAAAGCACTCTTCACATCAAGTTGATAGACCTTGAAGCCGACATAGGAGGCATAAGTCAGAAACAGTCGAATAGCCTCAAGTCTAGAAACTGGGGCATATACTTCTGTGTAATCCAAGCCCTCTTGTTGATAAAATCCTTGAACAACCAACATTCCTTGTTTTTCACTACGACGTGTCGATCATCCATTTTGCACTTGAACACCCATCAGGTTCCAGTTGGTTGTACGCCTCTTCGCAAGTCAACTATATCCCACACATGCAACTTTTGGAATTGAGACAGTTTGTCTTGCACTTCCTCAATCCAACAGTTGTCAGCGAGAGCCTCTTTCACATTCTTTGGCTCCAATTGGGACACGAATGCAGCATGCAAACATGTTTCCATGATACCAGTATCAAGTATCTCAGCGTACAAACTGGTGTTCTCAGCAATGGTTCTATGACGAGTCTAAACACCGACATGAGGATCACCAATAATATTGTCAATTGGATGATTCTTATGCCCTCTCATCTCTTGTACATTCGGCTCCTGAAGATTTGTGTCTAGATTTGTGCTTAGCTCCCCCATATCCTGTGTTCCAGAAGAAGAAGATTGTTTGACGTAGATAGATGCCATCCTCTCTTTGACTAACTTGCAAACCCAGGAAGAATGACAATTCACCCATGTTGCTCATCTCAAACTTGGACTTCATCACTTGTTCGAATTCCCTACACATCTCTTCATTTGTAGACCCAAAGATAATGTCATCGACATACACTTGTACAAGTAGAATATAACCTCCTGCTTTCCGAATGAAGAGGGTCGAGTCAATCTGTCCAAGATCGAAACCATTGGACAGTAGACGTTTTGATAAAGTCTCATACCATGCCTGAGGTGCTTGATGAAGACCATAAAGTGCTTTGTCGAGCTTATACACTTTATTGATATTTTACGGATCTTCAAAGCCGGGTGGTTGAGTGACATAGACCTCTTCATGAACTTTTCGATACAGGAAAGCAATCTTAACATAAATTTGATAGACCTTGAAGCCGACATAGGAGGCATAAGTCAGAAACAGTCGAATAGCCTCAAGTCTAGCAACTGGGGCATATACTTCTGTGTAATCCAAGCCCTCTTGTTGATAAAATCCTTGAACAACCAACATTGCCTTGTTTTTCACTACGACATGTCGATCATCAGTTTTGCACTTGAACACCCATCTGGTTCCAATAGGTTGTACGCCTCTTGGCAAGTCAACTAATCCCACACATGCAACTTTTGGAATTGAGACGGTTCATCTTGCATTGCCTCAATGCAGCAGTTGTCAATAAGAGCCTCTTTCACATTCTTCAACTCCAATTAGGACATGAAAGCAGCATGCAAACATGTTTCCATGATACCAGTGTCAAGTATCTCAGCCTACAAACTGGTGTTCTCAGCAATGGTTCTCTGACGAGTCTGAACACCGGCATGAGGATCACCAATTATGTTGTCAAATGGATGATTCTTATGCACTATCGTCTCTGGTACATTCGGTTCCAGAAGATTTGTGTCTAGATTTGTGCTTAACTCCCCCATATCCTGTGTTCCAGAAGAAGAAGATTGTTTGATGTAGATAGATGCCATCCTCTCTTTAACTAACTTGCAGACCCAGGAAGATTAGCTCATCTCAAACTTGGACATCATCAAATGTTCGAATTCCCTACACATCTCTTCATTTGTAGACCCAAAGATAATGTCATCGACATACTCTTGTACGAGTAGAATATCACCTCCTGCTTTCCGAATGAAGAGGGTCGAGTTAATCTGTCCATGATCGAAACCATTGGACAGTAGACGTTTTGATAAAGTCTCATACCATGCCCGAGGTGCTTGATGAAAACCTTAAAGTGCTTTGTCGAGCTTATACACTTTATTGATATTATGCGGATCTTTAAAGCCGGGTGGTTGAGTGGCATAGACCTCTTCATGAACTTTTACATACAGTAAAGCACTATTCACATCAAGTTGATAGACCATGAAGCCGACATAGGAGGCATAAGTCAGAAACAGTCGAATAGCCTCAAGTCTAGCAACTGGGCATATACTTATGTGTAATCCAAGCCCTCTTGTTGATAAAATCCTTGAACAACCAACATTGCCTTGTTTTTCACTACGACGTGTCGATCATCTGTTTTGCACTTGAACACCCATCAGGTTCCAATTGGTTGTACGCCTCTTGGCAAGTCAACTAAATCCCACACATGCAAATTTTGGAATTTAGACAGTTCGTCTTGCATTGCCTCAATCCAGCAGTTGTCAGCGAGAGCCTCTTTCACATTCTTCGGCTCCAATTGGGACACGAATGCAGCATGCAAACATGTTTCCATGATACCAGTATCAAGTATCTCAGCGTACAAACTGGTGTTCTCAGCAATGGTTCTATGATGAGTCTAAACACCGACATGAGGATCACCAATAATATTGTCAATTGGATGATTCTTATGCCCTCTCATCTCTTGTACATTCGGCTCCTGAAGATTTGTGTCTAGATTTGTGCTTAACTCCCCCATATCCTGTGTTCCTGAAGAAGAAGATTGTTTGATGTAGATAGATGCCATCCTCTCTTTGACTAACTTGCAAACCCAGGAAGAATGACAATTCACCCATGTTGCTCATCTCAAACTTGGACTTCATCACTTGTTCGAATTCCCTACACATCTCTTCATTTGTAGACCCAAAGATAATGTCATCGACATACACTTGTACAAGTAGAATATAACCTCCTACTTTCCGAATGAAGAGGGTCGAGTCAATCTGTCCAAGATCGAAACCATTGGACAGTAGACGTTTTGATAAAGTCTCATACCATGCCTGAGGTGCTTGATGAAGACCATAAAGTGCTTTGTCGAGCTTATACACTTTATTGATATTTTACGGATCTTCAAAGCCGGGTGGTTGAGTGACATAGACCTCTTCATGAACTTTTCGATACAGGAAAGCATTCTTAACATAAATTTGATAGACCTTGAAGCCGACATAGGAGGCGTAAGTCAGAAACAGTCGAATAGCCTCAAGTCTAGCAACTGGAGCATATACTTCTGTGTAATCCAAGCCCTCTTGTTGATAAAATCCTTGAACAACCAACATTGCCTTGTTTTTCACTACGACATGTCGATCATCCGTTTTGCACTTGAACACCCATCTGGTTCCAATAGGTTATACGCCTCTTGGCAAGTCAACTAAATCCCACACATGCAACTTTTGGAATTGAGACGGTTCATCTTGCATTGCCTCAATGCAGCAGTTGTCAATGAGAGCCTCTTTCACATTCTTCAACTCCAATTAGGACATGAAAGCAGCATGCAAACATGTTTCCATGATACCAGTGTCAAGTATCTCAGCCTACAAACTGGTGTTCTCAGCAATGGTTCTCTGACGAGTCTGAACACCGGCATGAGGATCACCAATTATGTTGTCAAATGGATGATTCTTATGCACTATCGTCTCTGGTACATTCGGTTCCAGAAGATTTGTGTCTAGATTTGTGCTTAACTCCCCCATATCCTGTGTTCCAGAAGAAGAAGATTGTTTGATGTAGATAGATGCCATCCTCTCTTTAACTAACTTGCAGACCCAGGAAGATTAGCTCATCTCAAACTTGGACGTCATCACATGTTCGAATTCCCTACACATCTCTTCATTTGTAGACCCAAAGATAATGTCATCGACATACTCTTGTACGAGTAGAATATCACCTCCTGCTTTCTGAATGAAGAGGGTCGAGTCAATCTGTCAAGGATCGAAACCATTGGACAGTAGACGTTTTGATAAAGTCTCATACCATGCCCGAGGTGCTTGATGAAAACCATAAAGTGCTTTGTCGAGCTTATACACTTTATTGATATTATGCAGATTTTCAAAGCCGGGTGGTTGAGTGACATAGACCTCTTCATGAACTTTTACATATAGTAAAGCACTTTTCACATCAAGTTGATAGACCTTGAAGCCGACATTGGAGGCATAAGTCAGAAACAGTTGAATATCCTCAAGTCTAGCAACTAGGGCATATACTTCTGTGTAATCCAAGCCCTCTTGTTGATAAAATCCTTGAACAACCAACATTCCTTGTTTTTCACTACGATGTGTCGATCATCCGTTTTGCACTTGAACACCCATCAGGTTCCAATTGGTTGTACGCCTCTTGGCAAGTCAACTATATCCCACACATGCAACTTTTGGAATTGAGATAGTTTGTCTTGCATTTCCTCAATCCAGCAGTTGTCAGCCTCTTTCACATTCTTCGGCTCCAATTGGGACACGAATGCAGCATGCAAACATGTTTCCATGATACCACTATCAAGTATCTCAGCGTACAAACTGGTGTTCTCAGCAATGGTTCTATGACGAGTCTAAACACCGACATGAGGATCACCAATAATATTGTCAATTGGATGATTCTTATGCCCTCTCATCTCTTGTACATTCGGCTCCTGAAGATTTGTGTCTAGATTTGTGCTTAACTCCCCCATATCCTGTGTTCCAGAAGAAGAAGATTGTTTGATGTAGATAGATGCCATCCTCTCTTTGACTAACTTGCAAACCCATGAAGAATGACAATTCACCCATGTTGCTCATCTCAAACTTGGACTTCATCACTTGTTCGAATTCCCTACACATCTCTTCATTTGTAGACCCAAAGATAATGTCATCGACATACACTTGTACAAGTAGAATATAACCTCCTGCTTTCCGAATGAAGAGGGTCGAGTCAATCTGTCCAAGATCGAAACCATTGGACAGTAGATGTTTTGATAAAGTCTCATACCATGCCTGAGGTGCTTGATGAAGACCATAAAGTGCTTTGTCGAGCTTATACACTTTATTGATATTATGCGGATCTTCAAAGTCGGGTGATTGAGTGACATAGACCTCTTCATGAACTTTTCGATACAGGAGAGCAATCTTAACATCAATTTGATAGACCTTGAAGCCGACATAGGAGGCATAAGTCAGAAATAGTCGAATAACCTCAAGTCTAGCAACTGGGGAATATACTTATGTGTAATCCAAGCCCTCTTGTTGATAAAAATCCTTGAACAACCAACCTTGCCTTGTTTTTCACTACGACGTGTCGATCATCCGTTTTGCACTTGAACACCCATCTGGTTCCAATTGGTTGTACGCCTCTTGGCAAGTCAACTAAATCCCACACATGCAAATTTTGGAATTTTGACAGTTCATCTTACATTGCCTCAATTCAGCAGTTGTCAGCAAGAGCCACTTTCAAATTCTTCGGCTCCAATTGGGACACGAAAGCAGCATGCAAACATGTTTCCATGATACCAGTGTCAAGTATCTCATCATATAAACTGATGTTCTCAGCAATGGTTCTATGACGAGTCTGAACACTGGCATGAGGATCACCAATGATGTAGTCAATTGGATGATTCTTATGCACTCTCATCTTTGGTACATTCGGTTCCAGAACATTTGTGTCTAGATTTGTGCTTAACTCCCCCATATCCTGTGTTCCAGAAGAAGAAGATTGTTTGATGTAGATAGATGCCATCCTCTCTTTGACTAACTTGCAGACCCAGGAAGAATAACAATACACCCATGTTGCTCATCTCTAACTTGGACTTCATCACATGTTCGAATTCCCTACACATCTCTTCCTTTGTAGACCCAAAGATAATGTCATCGACATACACTTATACGAGTAGAATATCACCTCCTGCTTTCCGAATGAAGAGGGTCGAGTCAATCTGTCCACGATTGAAACCATTGGACAGTAGATGTTTTGATAAAGTCTCATACCATGCCTGAGGTGCTTGATGAAGACCATAAAGTGCTTTGTCGAGCTTATACACTTTATTGATATTATGCGGATCTTCAAAGCCGGGTGGTTGAGTGACATAGACATCTTCATGAACTTTTCCATATAGGAAAGCACTCTTCACATCAAGTTGATAGACCTTGAAGCCGACATAGGAGGCATAAGTCAGAAACAGTCGAATAGCCTCAAGTCTAGCAACTGGGCCATATACTTCTGTGTAATCCAAGCCCTCTTGTTGATAAAATCCGTGAACAACCAAAATTGCCTTGTTTTTCACTACGACGTGTCGATCATCCGTTTTGCACTTGAACACCCATCTGGTTCCAATAGGTTGTACGCCTCTTGGCAAGTCAACTAAATCCCACACATGCAACTTTTGGAATTGAGACGGTTCATCTTGCATTGCCTTAATCCAGTAGTTATCAGCGAGAGCCTCTTTCACATTCTTCGTCTCCAATTAGGACATGAGAGCAGCATGCAAACATGTTTCCATGATACCAGTGTCTAGTATCTCAGCATACAAACTGGTGTTCTCAGCAACGGTTCTATGACGAGTCTGAACACCGGCATGAGGATCACCAATGATGTTGTCAATTGGATGATTCTTATGTACTCTCGTCTCTTGTAAATTCGGTTCTTGAAGATTTGTGTCTAGATTTGTGCTTAACTACCCCATATCCTGTGTTCGAGAAGAAGAAGATTGTTTGATGTAAATAGATGCCATCCTCTATTTGACTAACTTCTAGACCCAGGAAAAATGACAATTCACCCATGTTGCTCATCTCAAACTTGGACTTCATCACCTGTTCGAATTCCCAACACATCTCTTCATTTGTAGACCCAAAGATAATGTCATCGACAAACACTTGTACGAGTAGAATATCACCTCCTGCTTTCCGAATGAAGAGGGTCGAATCAATCTGTCCATGATGGAAACCATTGGACAGTAGATGTTTTGATAAAGTCTCATACCATGCCCGAGGTGCTTGATGAAGACCATAAAGTGCTTTGTCGAGCTTATAAACTTTATTGATATTATGCGGATGTTCAAATCCGGGTGGTTGAGTGACATAGACCTCTTCATGAACTTTTCCATATAGGAAAGCACTCTTCACATCAAGTTGATAGCCCTTGAAGCCGACATAGGAGGCATAAGTCATAAACAGTCGAATAGCCTCAAGTCTAGCAACTGGTCCATATACTTCTCTGTAATCCAAGCCCTCTTGTTGATAAAATCCTTGAGCAACCAACATTGCCTTGTTTTTCACTACGACGTGTCGATCATCCGTTTTGCACTTGAACACCCATCTGGTTCCAATAGGTTGTACGCCTCTTGGTAAGTCAACTAAATTCCAAACATGCAACTTTTGGAAATGAGATGGTTCATCTTGCATTACCTCAATCCAGCAGTTGTCAGCGAGAGCCTCTTTCACATTCTTCGGCTCCAATTGGGACACGAATGCAGCATGCAAACATGTTTCCCTGATACCAGTGTCAAGTATCTCAGCGTACAAACTGGTGTTCTCAGCAATGGTTCTATGACGAGTCTAAACACCGACATGTGGATCACCAATAATGTTGTCAATTGGATGATTCTTATGCACTCTCCTCTCTTGTACATTCGGCTCCTGAAGATTTGTGTCTAGATTTGTGCTTAACTCCCCCATATCTTGTGTTCCAGAAGAAGAAGATTGTTTGATGTAAATAGATGCCATCCTCTCTTTGACTAACTTGCAGACCTAGGAAAAATCACAATTCACCCATGTTGCTCATCTCAAACTTGGAGTTCATCACCTGTTCGAATTCCCTACACATCTCTTCATTTGTAGACCCAAAGATAATGTCATCGACATACACTTGTACGAGTAGAATATCACCTCCTGCTTTCCGAATGAAGAGGGTCGAGTCAATCTGTCCATGATCGAAACCATTGGACAGTAGATGTTTTGATAAAGTCTCATACCATGCCCGAGGTGCTTGATGAAGACCATAAAGTGCTTTGTCGAGCTTATACACTTTATTGATATTATGTGGATCTTCAAAGCCGGGTGGTTGAGTGACATAGACCTCTTCATGAACTTTAAATACAGGAAACCACTCTTCACATCAAGTTGATTGACCTTGAAGCCGACATAGGGGGCATAAGTCAGAAACAGTCGAATAGCCTCAAGTCTAGCAACTGGGGCATATACTTCTGTGTAATCCAAGCCCTCTTGTTGATAAAATCCTTGAACAACCAAAATTGCCTTGTTTTTCACTACGACGTGTCGATCATCCGTTTTGCACTTGAACACCCATCTGGTTCCAACAGGTTGTACGCCTCTTGGCAAGTCAACTAAATCCCACACATGCAACTTTTGGAATTGAGACGGTTCATCTTGCATTGCCTTAATCCAGTAGTTATCAGCGAGAGCCTCTTTCACATTCTTCGGCTCCAATTAGGATATGAGAGCAGCATGCAAACATGTTTCCATGATACCAGTGTCTAGTATCTCAACATACAAACTGGTGTTCTCAGCAATGGTTCTATGACGAGTCTGAACACCGGCATGAGGATCACCAATGATGTTGTCAAATGGATGATTCTTATGTACTCTCGTCTCTTGTACATTCGGTTCCTGAAGATTTTTGTCTAGATTTTTGCTTAACTACCCCATATCCTGTGTTCCAGAAGAAGAAGATTGTTTGATGTAAATAGATGCCAACCTCTCTTTGACTAACTTGCAGACCCAGGAAAAATGACAATTCACCAATGTTGCTCATCTCAAACTTGGACTTCATCACTTGTTCGAATTCCCTACACAACTCTTCATTTGTAGATCCAAAGATAATGTCATCGACATACACTTGTACAAGTAGAATATCACCTCCTGCTTTCCGAATGAAGAGGGTCTGTCCACGATCGAAACCATTACATAGTAGATGTTTTGATAAAGTCTCATACCATGCCTGAGGTGCTTGATGAAGACCATAAAGTGCTTTGTCGAGCTTATACACTTTATTGATATTATGCGGATATTCAAAGCCGTTTGGTTGAGTGACATAGACCTCTTTATGAACTTTTCCATACAGGAAAGCAATCTTCACATCAATTTGATAGAACTTGAAGCCGACATAGGAGGCATAAGTCAAAAACAGTCGAATAGCCTCAAGTCTAGCAACTGGGGAATATACTTCTATGTAATCCAAGCCCTCTTGTTGATAAAATCCTTAAACAACCAACCTTGCCTTGTTTTTCACTACCACGTGTCGATCATCCGTTTTGTACTTGAACACCCATCTGCTTCCAATTGGTTGTCCGCCTCTTGGCAAGTCAACTAAATCCCACACATGCAACTTTTGAAATTGAGACAGTTCATCTTGCATTGCCTCAATCCAGCAGTTGTCAGCGAGAGCCTCTTTCACATTCTTCGGCTCCATTTGGGACACGAAAGCAGCATGCAAACATGTTTCCATGATTCCAGTATCAAGTATCTCAGCATACAAACTGGTGTTCTCAGCAATGGTTCTGTGATGAGTCTGAACACTGGCATGAGGATCACCAATGATGATGTCAATTGGATGATTCTTATGCACTCTCATCTCTAGAACATTAGGTTCCTGAAGATTTGTGTCTAGATTTGTGCTTAACTCCCCCATATCCTGTGTTCCAGAAGAAGAAGATTGTTTGATGTAGATAGATGCCATCCTCTCTTTGACTAACTTGCAGACCCAGGAAGAATGACAATTCACCGATGTTGCTCATCTCAAACTTGGTCTTCATCACCTGTTCGAATTCCCTACACATCTCTTCATTTGTAGACCCAAAGATAATGTCATTGACATACACTTGTACGAGTAGAATAGCACCTCTTGCTTTCTGAATGAAGAGGGTCGAGTCAATATGTCCACGATCGAAACCATTGGACAGTAGATGTTTTGATAAAGTCTCATACCATGCCCGAGGTGCTTGATGAAGACAATAAAGTGCTTATACACATTATTGATATTATGCGGATCTTCAAAGCCGGGTGGTTGAGTAACATAGACCTCTTCATGAACTTTTCCATATAGGAAAGCACTCTTCACATCAAGTTGATAGACCTTGAAGCCGACATAGGAGGCATAAACCAAAAACAGACGAATGGCCTCAAGTCTAGCAACTGGGGCATATACTTATGTGTAATCCAAGCCCTCTTGTTAATAAAATCCTTGAACAACCAACCTTGCCTTGTTTTTCAATACGACGTGTCGATCATCCGTTTTGTACTTAAACACCCATCTGGTTCCAATTGGTCGTACGCCTCTTGGCAAGTCAACTAAATCCCACACATGCAACTTTTGGAATTGAGAAAGTTCATCTTGCAATGCCTCAATCTAGTAGTTGTCAGCGAGAGCCTCTTTCACATTCTTTGGCTCCAATTGGGACACGAATGCAGCATGCAAACATGTTTCCATGATACCAGTGTCAAGTATCTCAGCGTACAAACTGGTGTTCTCAGCAATGGTTCTATGACGAGTCTGAACACCGGCATGAGGATCACCAATGATGTTGTCAATTGGATGATTCTTATGCACTCTCGTCTCTGGTACATTCGGTTCCTGAAGATTTGTGTCTAAATTTGTGCTTAACTCCCCCATATCTTGTGTTCCAGAAGAAGAAGAAGATTCAATGATGTTTAAATCAGTTGGAGCTTCATTTCCTACATGAATGTTAGAATTAGCTGGAGCGTCATCTTCATCAGCATGAACAACTTCAACAGACTCACTATCATGAGTTCTAGATGCAGATGCATCATTGGAATCGAGAGTTACAATAGGTACGGTGGCACGGGTTGAGAAGTTGGAGTCATCATCGCCATTGAAGAAATCGTACATATTTACGGCATCATCAGCAGATAGATCAGGAAGTTTGAAAGACTTGAATAGCGCATCATAATCAAAACCCCAAGTTGGACCAGTTTGTTCTAGTGGAATGCTGTGTTTGCTGCTATCCACTTCGAACCATTCCTCGACAGTACGAGTTCCTATATTATACACTCTCTTGCATGGTGAATTGGCAACATATCCTAAGAAGATGCCTTCCACTGCTTTTGCATGAAATTTAGATTTCCGATCCTTGTATTGTAGCAATAAGGAACAAGGACTACCAAAAGGAACAAAGGTAGTCAAGATTGGGAGGTCGATTGTTGATCAACTCATAGCAAGTCTTGTTGTGCCTTTTAACAACCAAGATCCGGTTCAAAACGTGACAAGCTGTGTTGACCGCTTCTGTCCAGAAAGTGACAGGAAGCTTTGCATCTGACAGCATTATCCTTGCAGTCTCGATCAAGGTTCTGTTCTTCCTTTCTGCAAATCCGTTCTGCTTAGGTGTGTACGGGACACTAAATTCGTGACGGATACCCTTCTTGAGACAGAAAAGTTCCATCAAATTATTCTTGAACTCAGTTCCATTAGGTATTGAAGAATATCAGCAGTCTCATCCTTTGTACCTAAAAAATGCATCCAAGAAAAACGTGAGAAATCATCAGTTACAATCAGAAAGTATGACTTACCTCCAATACTCCTGATACTTATGGGCCTGAACAGATCCATATCTAAGAGCTCCAAAGAGGTATCGATGGAGTTTTGGAGCTTGGGCTTGTTAGACTTTCATTGCTGTTTGCCCTTCTTACAAGGCATACAATCATCTGCAATGGCAAATCTCAGCTTAGGAATCCCGGTAACTAAACCGTTTCGGACAAAATGATTCATTTTTCGATAAGAAATGTGTCCGAGTTTCCTATGCCACAAGATTGAGTCAAGGTCTGTCGCTTTAGTAAGCAAACAAGTAGCAACTGATGAGGTGGTTGTTGCCACGCTCATATCGATCTGATAGGTGTCGTTTGTTTTTGGTGCTCGCATCAGAATCCAGTCTTCAGGAACTTCAAAACCAGGTTTGAGAATCATGCATTCTGACTTGTCAAACATAACCGAGTACTCCTTGTCGCACATTTGAGAGACACTCAACATGTTATGCTTCATCTGTTCGTAGTAGTTGACGTTGTCGAAGCTAACACAACCATTTGAAACCACGCCTTGACAAGTGATACTACCGCCATTCTCTCCTGCAAAGGCCACATAGCCACCTTTGAATGGTTTAACATCTTGAAGCAGGGCCATGTTGCCTGTCATGTGCCGGGAGCATCCACTATCTACATACCAACGGTTAGAGATAGTACCCTTCGGATGTCCCTGCACGAGTCACACACAGATTAGTTAGATTTGGAGCCCCAATCCATAGTGGTCTTGGGTCGTCCGTCTTTCTCAAAATAAACTGTCGTGACTGTAAAAAATGGGTGAATCTTTAGAAGGCTTAGGATCAGGAGATTGAGAACTTTTAGATTTCTTGTTCCATGACCTTTTCTTTTTCTTAATTAGAACAGTAGGCTTGCATTCAACAGCAGCAGGTGAACTAGTAGAAGCTTCACCTGATTGAATTCCAGCCAGTTGTTCCAGCTTTCTCAATCTCTTGTTCCTTCTTCTCCTAGGTGGTTTTGAGAGTTTCACCATAGGTTTCTCACCAGTTGGTGCACTACCAGAGGTAGAAGCACAGGGCTTAGCAGGAAGCTTTTCCATTATTGGAACAGATGGTTTAGCCGCAGATGTGGTCTTTGGCTTCACCAAAAGTTTCACTGGTGGTTTCACCGCCTTTGATTTAGGACTCTTGGGTTGTTTAACTGGTGGTGACTTGGGGACAACAGCTGGCTGTGAACCAATTGGCCATTTCCCTTGGTTCTTATTAGGGTAGTTCACCAAGATGTGACCGACCATACCACAGTGAAAACAAGTTCTCCTATCCTTGTAGATCCTCTTGTAAGGTTCTTTTGATTTGACATTAGATGACTCAGCATGATGAACAGAAGGAGTTGTTTGATGAACAGTAGCATTGGTTTGACCCGATAGTGATTGATTTTTGGGAATATAATATTTTTGCATGTTTTCTTGATAGCCAAGACCGTAATGAGCTGCAAAGGCTTCTTTCTTAACTTGATTAATATTTTTATACCCCCCATAAATCATCACTTTTAATTTCTCATTGGTTTCAACAATATCGGGTTCAGTCAAAATACAATTATCATGATCAGTGACAATATTTTTCTTAACCTTCTGTTCACCAAGCAACTCCTCTGAGATTACACCTTCAGGTCAGGTGTTCTCAGAGCCTTCATCAGATGCAGAGTCGGCCTTTCTTGAGGAATCATCCTTGTTAGAGGAATCATCCTGACTTGAGGACTCATCAAGGCAAGACAAATCAATTTCAATTAAGCCGTTGACAAATTTCCCGCTTACTGGTGTAGGAATGGCATTAGTACCCAGCCCTAAGCCATTCATTTGTCTTACTACAGACTCGTAGTGTTCCACCACAAAACGAGAATTTTTCAACTTCTCAATATTGCCTTTCAACTACAAGATCTCATTTTGCAGTTTGGTGATCTCATTGTTTCTCTTTTCCAACCCCTTGTACGCAACATCCAAATGAAACTGTTGATCACTGATTTTAAGTGAATAATCACATTTTTTTTTCTTCAAAGTTTCAATTGAATCTTTGTATCATTTTTCGTTTTCTTTGTAGCTTAAAGCTGCAATACAAAGGGGTTCGACCTTGTCCTGAAGCTTAGAATTTTCATCCTTCAAGCTTAGACATTTTGAACAAGAAATGACAGAAAAAGAATTAGAATCTACCTCAGTTGATGAACATGATGCCTCTCCAATAGCCATGAGGGCAACTGCAGATGTATACTCCCCTTGGTCAGCCACAGAAGCTTCCCGTTCTTCTGCTTTCATCATCTCTACGATCTCAGCTATGAGACCAACTTGTGTTTGAGCAATAAGGGCATCCTCCAGATGAACACCCCAATCAAAGCTATCGTCCTGTTGTGCTTCCAAAGCGTTGGACGTTCCACCTTGACTTTGATTGCGGTTGTTGGATTTGTTGTACCCTTGACCGTTTCCTTGGCTTGGTCTGGTGAAACCCGAGGCTGGTGCTTTGTCCTTTTGATATTCTCTTGCAAAATGCCCACAGTTATTGCATTTGTAGCACTTGGCCTTAGATTTATCAAATCCCACCTTGGCATTTGAATGTCCACCAATAAATTTCCTACCAGTTCTATTTAGGAAACGCTTCGCCCTTCTCAAGATCATGGCCATATTCCACTGAATATCCATGTCCTCCGTATCATCTGGATCCACCTGATTAAAGTCTTCTTCTATGGTTTCAGGATCCGTTAGCTTGTCGCCAATGAAGTTCTCATAGGTGAGCATACATGATGAGAACAAAGCCACGTGATCTTCAGCTATCTTGGCTATTGCATATTGGTTAGCTGAATATGTGGGAGAAGGACTTCTTGAGGAATTCTGGTGGTGAGATCCAGATCCAGATGTTGCATAGCATGCATTACCACCACAAATATTTGAGTTATCCTCCTCATGAGAGTTCCCCGAGAAAAGGGCAATTCCAGATCCCGATGACTTGGCTGTGGAAGACGTCCCATAATACATAGAAGGGTCTTGTATTTGAGGTCTCCCTGAGCTTTCATTTCTTTTCAAGTTCATATCGTGTCTTGAACCTTTTCGATTGCTTCATCAATCGTCATCTCATAAAATTTTGAGTTCTCTCTCATCAAGGTGGTGTACATCTCAAACTTTGGGTGTAGGGCATCCAGAAACTTCTCAACTAATTCCTCATTCGGATAGATTAGATCATAAGCTTTCAACTCAGTCTGCAGATGATAGAATCTAGATATAAGCTCGTCTTTAGATTCATTCTCCAGATATCTGAAGCACTCATACTGCTTTCTAAGAAGATCCCTCTTACTCTTCTTAATGTCACTGTTTCCCTCGAATCTTTTCTGTAATGACTTCCAGAGATCCTTAGAATTATCATATCCTCTGAAGCTGTGAAATAACTCTCTGGTCAAGGCCATTGTGATAGATCCGTGTGCCTTCTTCTCTCTGTCATACACCATTTTTTCTTCTTCATCAAGTTTAGCGATAGGCTTGGGAACTTCCTCATCAAGATATGTATATGTGGGATGCTTATAACCCTCAAGAATGGGTATCCATAGTGAAGAATCGGTGTATGAAATATAACGCTCAAAGCGTGCTTTCCAATTTGAGTAATCATTAACGTTAAGTAGCTTTGGTGGTTTCTGTGGGGTTCCAATCTCATTGTCATAATTAAGAAGGTTACCGAGGTTCTTAAGATTTGCCATAGTGAAACACTTAGTCAAATATCAGAAAAATTAGAACAACTTACGCACTTAAAACTGGCCTTGCGCACTTAAAGAATTGGTCTTGCGCTCTTGCGTACAAAGACAAGTACGAAGGAATAGACTTAAGTATGCAGTAAGAATGGTCTTGCGTACTTAGTAAGTGCGCAGCAAGACTGTACTTGTTGCCAAATATGGTAAGTACGCAGATCACTTATTCACCAACTATCACCAACTTTTTCCGGTCACAGGAAACTCACCGGAATCTTCAAAAATTGAATATATGACCAACTAAATCAAGCCAAAGGGTTAGAAACTTGTTTCTAACCAACCTTTGATGCTCAAAACACTCAAACAAACAACAAAAGGTCGGATTTTGACTGATTTTTGCCTCTAAAATAATGCTCAAGAGCTACCCCTATTTTATCACAAAAATCACCAAAAACCACTCACTTTTGCTTGTAAAAAGTCTGTAGATTGTGTAGAAGATGCTCCTAACACACTCACAACACTCAAAATCAAGAGCTTCGCTCTGATACCACTTGTAGGTCCCTGGGTGTCTTGGATCGTTACGTGTGGGTGTGTGACTTAGTCCAACCGGGTGCGGAATGCCCGTGACTAGGTGGAGAATCAAGTAACACAAAGTAAACCGACAACGAAAGCACTTTCAAACTTCGTCTATTATAAAACTAGTAGGTTACAGAAATGTTACAACTGAGTACGTACGTAATTTCTGTCAACACATTCTATTTATACTAGACCTGATCTTTGCGCACTTAACAAGTACGCAAGGCAAATTGTTCTTGCGTACTTCCTGCGCACATGCTAAGTGCGTAAAGCACTTAGAGAAAACAGACACTAAGTACTTAAACTAGTTATTACAACTCGATAATCAAGACATACAGACACTAACATACCAAGACTAATACATACAAGAAAAGTACAAAAAGCTAAGACAGTATCTAGAGTGTCTGTCACACAAAAGTGCTTCAACAGTGATTAGATCGTTTGAAACTGTTCGTTAACCAGTAATCTTTCCACCCTTTTTTTCTCCAGCAAAAGCAACAATACCACCATCGAAAGATCGAAAATCATTCAGAATCTCTCTTTGTCCCGTCATATGCCTTGAGCAACCGCTATCAACATGGCAAGCATTATTATAATTCCTCCCGGTTTCACTCTGCTCATTTTAAGATATTTTAATGTGAAACAGGTACCCATATCATCTTGACCCGGGCTGACTTTGACTCTTTTTACAGTCTTAGTCACAACGACTTGTTCCTTCAAATTCACAACATTCTTTGTTCCAACGATATGTGAAGTTTGTTCATATTTAACTTTCCAAAAACAACCAACATTTTCCCCATATTTCTTAGTAATATGTTTTTAGAAAAATAGCTTGATTGGGTGGTTTTCTTCACATATCTCAGATTGTTTTGGACCTTTTTGTCCACAAAATGTGGCAACACATAAGCATTACAAGCATTTGAATAAAATTCACTATGATCTCTAAAAAAAATGTAATCATGACTGTAACGACAAATCAATCCGGACTCGGACACGCTGTCGTTCTCAGCCGCCTTCTTGTTGATATGACTCTTTGATCGTTCTTTGTACACTTTACACTTTGACTCAACTGACTTGTGCTTGCAATTTCTAGCAAAATGTCCAACTTGACCACAAGTAAAACAATTGTAGCTTTTAGTCTTTGATTTTGACTTGAACTTTGACTTAGACTTGGACTTTAACTTTGAACACTCGCCTACTTCAAACACGGACTATCCTTTATCACACTCTGACGAACACACATTCTTTACTAACTTTCCTTTGCTTTAAGCATGCTTATCTTTGACTTCAATGGCCTTGTCTTTAACATCAATTGAATTACCTTTGAAACTCACTTGACTTGACACTTTAACCTCACTTTGAATCGTTGTCGGTGCACTGATTTTAACTTGAACATACCTCTTAGTCTGTTGATCACTCATACGTATGTGATTCTCAGGGGCTATGAAATCATTTTTCTTAGGCTTTTCATGAGAGAGATCATAATAATGAATCAATGGATTCCCAAATTCATCTAACATGACATCTTTAGCTAGACATGAGACTTTGTGAATTGGAACATAATCCCAAGCTATGTGCGCCACTTTATCAAAGAAAGTAGATGTGGACGAAACCTCGGACACACAATCAGAATCATCACAAACAGAGTTAGTAGAACATGCAGAAACATTCAAAGTATCAACATTAGAACAATTGTCTAAAACATGCTTGTCACAAGCATTTACATTTTTTCAGATCACAATCAAAATCTAAGTATTGCTCACAATCTCTTATAAATTCCCTAATACACTGTTTATTGAATCCTGAAAAAAAACTCTTAACACCATCAATGTCAACCTCGTACTCTACACAACATGTTTTATCATATGCACTTACGTACATATCATAAAAATTAGAATCACTCGCCCTTATCAAATCATTTGATTCATGCGGTTCAGGAAATGGCACAAAGTTATCAGGATGAGGTACTTTATTATAACCTAGACAAACTTTGATATAAACATTTCCTTGTTTATTCACACATTCATCCAAAACATTTCTTTGCATTTTTCATTTTGCAATTATAACACGCTCTTTGCTTAAATCAGTTTCAGAGGCAATCAATTTATCATGAAGATCTTTGATTAAAACGTCCCTTTTATAAAGATATTCATTAAAAGTGACATTATCTTTCAACAAAGATTTGATATTTCTGGTGTAGATGACCTCATTTTGTTTTAATTCCTTATTCACTCTTTTCAATTTATCATTCTCAATAATCAAGAATACGTTTGCTAGATGATAATTTGCATTTTATCAACACAATCAGAAGAACCATTAAGTGAATTATCATCAGAAGTTACCTCACTGTCAGATGAAGTTTCTCCAGAATCAGCAGCAGCTTTGCCTTTTCCTTTGTCATCAGCTTTCAAAGCACATTCCCTATCACTTGTAGCTGCTTTTTTTTTCCAGATACTTCAATCTCTTCCATCAAAGCCTCATCAAACTCTTCTTGAGCATCTCCAATTTCTGATTCCCACTCACAATTACTCAGATGTTTTGACATCAAAGTCGTTGGAGCCTTCTTGGATTTGTCATCTCATCAATCATTTCAATCAACTTTACTCCATTGCCATCAATTTTCTTCTTTTTCTCCTTTGGGCACTCACGAGCGAAGTGTCCAAGTTGCTGGCAATTGTAGCATCTCAACTTAACTTTATCAAAACCAACCTTATTTCTGAATTGGAGTTTATCCTTTCCAGTATTTTGAATGTACTTCTTTGCTCTTACAACAAGCATGTAGAACCAAAGACTGATTGCTACCAAATTATTCTAAGTACAAATGCTGCTGATAGGCTTATCAGCAGCATTCAACACATATGGCTGCTGATAGGCTTATCAGCAGCATTCAACACTTGTTGCTGCTGATAGGCTTATCAGCAGCATTATTCTCACTCTTGCTGCTGATAGCTTTATTCTCTGAAGACCAAACGTTGCAGCTGACTATCCATGCGAAGCGCCTCTGACACCTTTCTACAAAAGCAACTGCCACACTCCAAGCAGAAGGAACCTCACTGGTGCAACCAATAAAGGACAATGACGCGCTTCTCCAAGCATGCAAACAATGATGCCTAAGAAGACGTTTTAGTAAAGTTATCTAGATTAGCCTTTGCGTGTAATTTAGATTAATAAACAAGATCAACGGCTTGTGTTAGATCTGATCCTTAGAATCAAGGGTCTGTCTTGATTCTAAGTTACTATATATATCTTGTAAACACTTCAAACAAAGTGTGCCTTCATAGTGATTTTTGATAGTGTCTTGAGAGAGTTTTATTTGTAATCTTGTAATCTCATAAGTATAATACAACAGTGCATTTATCAGTATTCTTGCTGTTTACTTGTTTACTTTGTTGGTTGCTATTGTTTCCGCCAATATCAACTAGAATAGAATCACCTTGTAACCTTACGATCCTACAAGTGGTATCAGAGCTTTGGCTCAAGATTAAACAAACTAACATTTGTTTAATCACTTTCTGATTCTATTCAAAACTCTATTCTTGATCAAGTCACACAAAACAAAATGGCACAAAGTCATGGATCTGAAGACATCGGCAGTATCAACCGACCACCGAGGTTGGTGTCTGGGGAGGACTATGATATGTGGAAGAACCGTATGGAAAGCTTCTTCTGCTACCATGAATACGGAATGTGGAAATCCATAAGGGATGGACCTTATGTTCCCATGGTGGCCTCTGCTGACTCCGGAGGACCACTAGTTTCAAAGGAACCCTCCAAGTATTCTGAAGAAGACATCAAGAAAATGGAGGTGGACTTCAAGGCGTTAGGAGCTATCCAAATGTGCCTTCCAAATGAAGTTTTTCACAACTTCAAGGCTCACAAAACTGCAAAGGAGTTATGGGGAGCCTTGGAAAAGATGTTTGCTGGATCTGAGGAGGTCAAGGAGAAAAGACGTGACATTCTCAAGCAATAGTATGAAAACTTCGTCTGGAAGGAAGGTGAGTCACTAACAGTTTTATATAACAGGTACAGGTACCTGGTTGGAGAACTGCAGTGCTCCAAGGTAAAGCTGGAGAATGAGGACATTCTCAAGAAGTTCATAAGATCTCTTCCTAGTTGTTGGACATTATATACAGTGTCCATCAGAAGAACAGAGAATCTGAAGACTCTTCAGATGACTGAGCTCTTTGGCATGCTCAAAACCTATGAATTAGAAATGATTCAAGCTAAAGAAAGGAGCTCCAGTTATCAATCAGCTACCACTTCCTCCACCACCACCTCAGCGCTTCACTCTGATCATTCTGGTCCTAGTGCAAGCAACTACTATCCTCCCATTGTTACTCATCCTCAAACACCAACTGCTTCACAATCCAACTCATCACCATTTCTTCTTGAGGCACCTCCTCAACAGCCAACCTCTACTGCTTTTGTCTCTGACAACTCAAGCAGCATGCACTTCATAAAGAAGGATCTGGAATGCTTTCATCCAGATGATCTTGAAGAAATGGATATTCAGCACTCATATGCCATGCTCTCCCTCAGAGCAAAAAGATTTTATTCTAGAACCGGGAGATCAGTTCCAAGCAACAACTCAAACACCAGAGTTGGGCTTGATAAAAGCAAGATCCGATGTTACAAATGTAACCAAATGGGTCACTTTGCTAGGGAGTGCAAGGCACCTAAAGCCAATCAGGGTGCCAGCCATCAAAGACAAGGTTACCAAGGTCAGCCCAGGCAGCAGCAGCAGCAAGGAACTCCTCCAGCACAAACTGCAGCTTGTGCAAATGTTGGAACTACAGAATTTGACTGGAGTTTTCAATATGAAGATGTTCCTGCCTTCAACCAAGCACTTATGGCAGACAATGCAGAGATACCACCTCAGGTATTTGAACATCTTTGCTCTCATGCTTGCATTGACAAAGTTTTAGGTTATAGAAAGCATAACCAAAATCTAATAGATCAAAATGAAGAGTTTCACCAAATGAAATCTGAATTCAAAAAGGTCGAAGACAGTTACAAAGAAAAGATTAACTGCCTTAAGAAAGAGATTTCTTCATTAAAACATGAACAAACCAATCTTGAAACTCAGATTGATGATCTATTAGTAAAACTTAAAGCTACCAGAGCTGAACTGGCTGAACATAAAGTTCATGTTGAAAAATATGAATTTTCATCTAAAAAGTTACAAAGATTGTTAGATATTCAAGTCCATGAAAGGGTAAAACTGGACTTGGATATCATAATGACGAGTACAAGACAGTTCCTCCTCCTGCCGACTATGTTGCCATTCACGAACCAAGCTTCAATACTGCAAATCTTGACACGGCAAACCAAAACCTTGATCCTTCAATGGATGCATGTTTTGTGGAAGACTGCTCCACCTCTTCAGAACCTGAGTCAACCTGCTCAGACCACTGTGAAACTAGCGCAGTCCCATTTGCTCCTATCTCTGAAGCTGTTCTGAACAAAACTGAATGTCCTGTTGTTACTCCAACTATTCCAGCTCCCATCCCATTCAAACAAATCAAGATTAGCTATCCTCAAAATGGAAGAAAGCTAAACATTGAAAAGGGAGAGACATCAGGTTTCACCAACCCCAAGTCTCAGTCAAAGCCAAAGGTGTTTGATATTTTTCATACACTTGGAGAAAAAGGTCCATATGTTCAAAGGACACTAGAAGAAGCCACTTTTGAACATAACAAAGCTCATCCCTGGAACTGTTTCAAAGTAAGAACTATGTGGACTTTCACAGGGACAAGATAGCACTATCATGCTTTGTGTGTGGCAAATACAATCACACTGCCAGCACCTGCTTTCACTACCGTGAACACCAAAGAAACTCAAAGCAGCATGCCTTTGAGAAAACAAACAGAAACAAACATGTGAGAAGCTATGATGCAAAGGCAACAAAGTTCAGAGAATCTCTATCCCCTCAAAGAGTGAAGATGCAGAAACCTCAACAAACTTGCATCATATGTGGGGAATCAAACCACTTTGCTGCAACATGCAAGTTCAACCCTTTTAACCAGATTATAAATCGTTCATCTGTGCTTAACCCATCAGCAGCAAACAAAATCGCTGCTGATAGAGTAAAGTCCAGGAAACCAAAGGCAAAGCCTTTGTTGATGCACTTTCCTGTGACAACACTCTAGATAGAGTCTAGGTTTGTATGTCTAATGTCTGTATTTTTGTCTTTGTATGTAAGAGTCATTATGTAATAGTTTATCGAGTTGTATTTACGTTTACATAATGTGTTGTTGTTTTCTTTCAAGTGTTGTGCGCACTTGTATGTGCGCAGGAGAAAGCTCCTGCGTACTTATCAAGTACGCAGGAAGACCTATGTGTACTTGTTAAGTACGCAGGAGTAATTGGTCATGCGCACTTACTAAGTGCGCAGGCATCAGGTCAGTATAAATAGGATAGGTTCACAGAAGCTAAGTACGCAGAACCATTTGTTCAGACGAACTCAGTTTTGCTAAGTACGCAGCTTGTATTCTCTCTGTAACCGTCGAGTGTTTATAATACAAAGAACGATTATTGTGACTCTTGTGTTCGGTTTACTTTGTTCAATTAGACTCTCCACCTAGTCACGGGTATTCCGCACCCGGTCCGACTAGTAGACCACTTGCATGTAAAGATCCACCACACCCGAGGGACTTGCTAAAGTACAGTTTTCTGCGAACTTGCTAAATACGCAAGAGTTATCTCCTGCGTACTTACAAGTGCGCAAGACTGAACTGCGAACTTAAGACTTATCCTGCGTACTTAACAATTTACTCCTGCGTACTTACAAGTACGCAAGGGCAAATATTAAATACGCAAGACCATTCATAAGTGCGCAAGGCCAATCCTAAGTGCGCAATAGCTACTGACTTTTCTGATTTTTAACCAAGTGTTCACCATGTCAAACCTTCAGAACCTTAGTAGTATGTTAAATTATGATAATGAAATCGGTACTCCACAGAAACCTCCCAAGTTGCTCAATGTAAACGATTATTCCAATTGGAAAGCCCTCTTTGAGCACTATATTTCATACACCGATTCATCGTTATGGATACCTATTCTTGAGGGATATAAGCATGCATTTCACTTGTATCTTGATGAAAATGTACCTAAGCCTATCTCTAAGCTGGATGCAGAAGAAAAGAAAATTTATGATCGAGAGAAGAAGGCATTGGGTTCAATCACTATGTCATTAACTCGGGATTTGTTCCACAGTTTCCGAGGATATGAATCTTCTAAGGATCTTTGGAAAGCTTTACAGAAAAGATTCGAAGGAAATAGTGACATCAAGAAAAGCAAGAGGGATCTGCTCCGGAAGCAATACGAGTGCTTCAAATTTATAGAAAATGAATCTTTAGATGATCTTATCTCTAGATTCTATCACCTACAAACGGAGTTGAAATCGTTTGAGCTTAAATATCCAGAAGAGGAAATGGTGGAAAAGTTTTTGGATGCTCTGCCACCGAGATATGAGATGTATACAACCCTGATGAGGGAAAGTTCAAAGTTCTACGAGATGACAGTAGATGAGGCAGTCGGTAAGATTCAGGCTCATAACATGAATCTTATAAAAAGGGAGAATTCTGGAAGACCTCAGATACAGGACCCTTCCATGTATCACGGGACGACTTCCACGTCAATGTCTTCCGGCTCTGGGATTGCACTCTTTACTGGTAAATCCATTGAAGAAGACCACTCTAATGGTTGTGGTAGTCATGCATGTTATGCATCAGGATCAGTGTTTGGATCTCATCAACAAAATCAACAAAACTCAAAGACTCCTCAGAATACGTGCTCAGCCAACCAGTCAGCTATTGCCAAGATAGTTGAAGATCATGTAGCACTATTCTCATCTTGCATGCTGGCATATGAGAATTTCATTGGTGGAAAGCTAACGGATCCTGAGACTATTGAAGAGGACTTCAATCAAGTGGATCCTGATGATATTGAAGACATGGGTATTCAGTGGAATATGGCCATGTTACTGAGGAGGGCCAAGCGTTTCCTGAACAGAACAGGAAGAAAGTATATTGGCGGGCATTCTAATGCCAAGGTTGGATTTGACAAATCCAAGGCCAAGTGCTACAAGTGTCAAAACTATGGACACTTTGCTCGTGAATGTCAAAAGGACAGAGCACCTGCCTCTGGCTTTACCAGACCTAGCCAGGGAAACAGCCATGGCCAAAACAACCAAAGTCACCACAATCATACCCAAAGTAATCAGTCCAATGCACTGGTCGCACAGAATGACGAAAATTTTGATTGGGGTGTGCATCTAGAAGACGCCATCATTGCTCAAGCACAGGTTGGTCTCATGGCAGAAATCATGGAGCTGATGGAGGCCGAGAGGAAGGAAGCTGAAGAAGAGGAATCTTCTGAATCTGAAGGAGAGGAATCTTCTGAATCTGAAGAAGAGGAAGCTTCTGTAGCTGATGAAAAGGAGTCTACCACTGCTGTCGCTCTCATGGCAATTGGAGAAGGACAAAGTTCATCATCTGAGGTAGATTCTAACCCTTTCTCTGTTGTTTCTTGTTCTAAATGTCTAGGGCTAAAAAATGAAATTTCTGATCTCCAAGACATAATCGGACCCCTAAAGTTGGCAGCTAAAAATTACAAAATGAATGAATCACGTTTTAAAGAATCAGTTGAAATGCTACAGAACGAAAAACAAGACTATTCTTTAAAAATAAGCAACCAACAGGTTCATTTGGACATTGCGTATAGGGCTTTGGAAAAGAAGAACAATGAAATTAACAAACTGCAAAATGAGATCTTGCAGCTCAAATGCACTAACGAGAAATTGAAAAACTCTCGCTTCGTGGTGGAACACTACGAATCCGTGGTGAGAAAAATGAATGGCCTAGGACTTGGTACCAATGCCATTCCTCCACCAATAAGTGGGCAGTTTGTCAATAGCTTGATAGACATTGATCTCACTTGTCTAGATGAGCCCTCTGATAAGGATGATTCCCCTAAAAAGGATGAATCCTCAAGTAAGGCTAACTCCACATCTAGTGAGGAGTATGTTACTGCTTCTGAGGATGGGTCGGTTAACACTTGCCCTGAAGGAGTAGTATCTGAGGAGTTGTTGACTGAACAGAAAGTCCAGAAAAACATTATCACTAATGGTGATAATTGCATTTTAACTGAACCTGATATCATTGAAACAAATGATAAACTTAAGGGAATGCTTTACGGGGGTTTTAAAAATATTAACCAAGCTAAGAAAGAGGCTTTTTCATCTCATTATGGGCTGGGTTACAAAGAAAATTTGCAAAAGTATTATACCCCCAAACATCAAACTGTAAAAGTTCAAACTTCTGTTCATAAACCAACTCTTCCTTCTCACAATGGTGAGTTTTCTTAGGCCAGAACTAAAGAGCCTTACATGAGAACTTATGTTGACAAGAGGAATTGCTTTCACTGTGGCTTGGTTGGTCACATTGTTGTGAACTGTCCTTCTAAGAACCCAGGGAAACGGCATGTTGTTTCACGACCAGCTGTTATCCCTAAGTCGCCAGTAGTGAAAGCTCCTATCAGACCAAAGCTAAATGTGGTGAAACCACCAGTGTAACCGATAGCTAAGCCAAAGATCAAATCTGAGGCCAAGCCATCTGTTGTAAGAAAGGTAAAGCAACCTGCTATACCTCGTGTGTCTACATCTGGTAGTACACGTACTGGTGAGAAACCTGTGGCTAGACTCTCTAAGCCACAGAGAAGAAGAAGGAATATCAAGTGAAGCTTCCACAAGTTCACCGGCTGTGATTGAACCAAAGTCTCCTGTTCTGGTTAAGATTCAAAAGAGATCTTGGAACAAGAAAGTTAAAGATTCTCAATCTCCTGTTCCCAATTCCTCCAAAGATTCACCAATTTTGGACAGTCATCATGACTGTGAGTTGAAATAAGTAGTTTATTTTGAGAAGGATGGACGACCCAAGACCACAATGGCTTGGGTCTCCAAATCTAACTAATTCTTTTGTTACTCGTGCAGGGACGTCCGAAGGGTACTATCTCTAACCGCTGGTATGTAGATAGTGGATGCTCCCGGCACATGACAGGAAACATGGCCTTGCTTCAAGACGTTAAACCATTTAGAGGCGGCTATGTGGCCTTTGCCGGAGAAAAAGGCGGCAGTATCACGTGTCAAGGCATGGTTTCGAACGGTTGTGTTAGCTTTGACAATGTCAACTTCTGCGAGCAGCTGAAGCATAACCTGTTGAGTGTCTCACAAATGTGTGACAAGGAGTACTCAGTGATGTTTGACAAGTCAGAATGTCTGATTCTCAAACCCAGTTTCAAAGTTCCTGATGACTGGATTCTGATGAGAGCACCAAGAACAAACGACACTTATCAGATTGATATGAGCGTGGCAAAAACCACCTCATCAGTTGCTACTTGTTTGCTTACAAAAGCGACAGAGCTTGACTCCATCTTGTGGCATAGGAAACTCGGACATATTTCTTATCGTAAAATGAATCATCTTGTCCGAAACGGTTTGGTAACCGGGGTTCCTAAGCTGAGATTTACCGTTGCAGATGACTGTATGCCTTGTAAAAAGGGCAAACAGCAACGGAAGTCTCACAAGACCAAGCTCCAAAACTCTATCGATACCCCTTTGGAGCTATTACACATGGATCTGTTTGGCCCCATAAGTATCAGGAGTATTAGAGGTAAGTCATTCTGTCTAGTTGTAACTGATGATTTCTCACGTTTTTCTTGGGTGCATTTTTTAGGTACAAAAGATGAGACTGCTGATATTCTTCAATACTTGATCCTGAGCTTGGAATCTCTTTGCAAGCTGAAAGTTAGAAGAATAAGGAGTGACAACGGAACTGAGTTCAAGAATAATTTGATGGAACTTTTCTGTCTCAAGAAAGGGATCCGTCACGAATTCAGCGCGCCGTACACGCCTCAGCAGAATGGAGTTGCTGAACGGAAGAACAGAACACTGATTGAGACTGCAAGGACTATGCTGTCAGATGCAAAGCTTCCTGTCACTTTCTGGGCAGAAGCAGTAAATACAGCTTGTCACGTCTTAAACAGAGTGTTGGTGGTGAAAAGACACAACAAGACTTGTTATGAGTTGATCAACAATCGACTTCCCAATCTTGATTACCTAGTTCCTTTTGGTAGTCCTTGTTCCTTGTTGCTACAGTATAAAGATCGTCAATCTAAATTTCATGCGAAAGCGGTGGAAGGCATCTTCTTAGGATATGTTGCCAATTCGCCCTGTAAGAGAGTGTACAACATAGGAACTCGTATTGTCGAGGAATGGTTCGAAGTGGATTGTAGTAAACACAGCATTCCACCAAAACCAAAAGGTCCAGCTTGGGGTTTTGATTATGATGCGCTATTCAAGTCTTTCAATCTTCCTGAGCTATCTGCAGAAGACGCCGAAAATGTTTATAATCTATTGAATGGCGGCAGTTTTTCTACTTGTGCTACTGTACCAATTATAACTACTGATTCCAATGCTGCATCCGCATCTGGAACTCATGACAGTGATAACAGTGATAACAGTGAAAGTGTTCATGTTGTTGGAGATGACGCTCAAGCCAATCCTAACACAACTGTAGGAAATGAAGCTCCTGCTGATCCAATTAACATTGAATCTTCTTCTGCTGAAACACAGGAAATGGGGGAGTTGAGCACAAATTTAGATCCAGAAATTCAAGAACCAATTGTACCGGAGACGAGAGTGCATAGGAATCATCCAATCGACAACATTATTGGTGATCCTTATGCCGGTGTTCAGACTCGTCATAGAACCATCACTGAGAACACCAGTCTTTACACAGAGATATTTGACACTGGTGTCATGGAAACATGTCTGCATGCTGCATTCGTGTCCCAGATAGAGCCGAAGAATGTGAAGGAGGCTCTCAATGACAACTGCTGGATTGAGGCGATGCAAGATGAATTATCCCAATTCCAAAAGTTGCATGTATGGGATTTGGTTGACTTGCCAAAAGGCTTTCAGCCAATTGGAACCAGATGGGTGTTCAAATGCAAGACGGATGATCGTCATGTAGTTGTGAAAAACAAGGCAAGATTGGTTGTTCAGGGTTTTTATCAACAAGAGGGCTTGGATTACACGGAAGTATATGCCCCAGTTGCTAGAATTGAGGCCATTCGACTGTTCTTGGCTTATGCCACATATGTCGGCTTCAAGGTCTACCAACTTGATGTGAAGAGTGCTTTCCTTTATGGTAAAGTTCATGAAGAAGTCTATGTCACTCAACCTCCCGGTTTTGAAGATCCGCATAATATCAATAAAGTGTACAAGCTCGACAAAGCACTTTATGGTCTTCATCAAGCACCGCGGGCATGGTATGAGACACTATCAAAGCATTTACTGTCTAATGGTTTCGACCGTGGACAGATTGACTCGACTCTCTTCATAAGGAAAGCAGGAGGTGACATTCTACTTGTGCAAGTATATGTCGACGACATCATCTTTGGGTCGACCAATGAAGGGATGTGTAGGGAATTCGAGAAGGTGATGAAGTCCAAGTTTGAAATGAGCAATATGGGTGAACTGTCGTTCTTCCTGGGTCTGCAAGTCAGTCAAAGAGAGGATGGCATTTATCTACATCAAACTAAGTACGTGCAAGACATCCTGTCAAAATACAAGATGAGTGATAGCACTACTTATGGCACACCAATCCCAGTCAATCATGGTTTGCATCCTGACAAAGATGGGAAGGATGTAGACAGCAGGTTGTACCGTGGGATGATCGGATCACTTATGTATCTCACAGCTTCAAGACCCGATATTATGTTTGCTGTATGCTTGTGCTCAAGGTTTCAGTCTCAACCGAAGGAGTCACATATGATAGCCGTGAAGAGGATTTTCAGATACCTGAAAGGGAAACCCCGATTGGATCTTTGGTACTCTAAGCAGCAGTCATTCGACTTCAAAGCCTACACTGATTCAGATTATGGCGGTTGTAACCTTGACAGAAAGTCAACTTCTGGCGGATGTCAATTCTTGGGAGACAGACTGGTCTCCTGGCAGTGCAAGAAGCAGTCAACGGTTTCTGTCTCAACTTGTGAAGCAGAATACATTGCTGCAGTTAGCGGTTGTTCTCAGATATTGTGGATTCAGCAGCAATTGCGAGACTACGGCTTGAACTTCACTGGAACTCCTTTATTCATTGACAACAATGCCACCATGTCCATCACAAATAACTCGGTGAAACATTCCAAAACTAAGCATATTGAAATTCGCCATCATTTCATCCGTGATTGTGCTGAAAAGCATTTAATTGAACTTGTAAAGGTTCACACGGATGACAATCTTGCTGACCTTTTCACAAAGGCATTTGATCGGTCCCGTTTTGAGCATCTTGTCAACTTGATAGGAATGTTTAATCCCGAGTGAAAATTAGATTTCTTAAATCAATTCAATTCATGGAAGTTAAATTTTATTTCTTTTAAATTTTCTGTATAGTTCTCTCAGTTTAAAATAGTTTACAAAAAAAGAAAAAAAGAAAAAAAAATGGAGAAAATTTCAAAAGAATCACTTGAGAAACGAGGAAATGATAGTACATCTGAAATGATCTAACCATCATAGATTGCTCATATGGGAAATGATTGCGTCATGTTTACTTAATTGTTTTAAATTATTATGTTTTTAATCTGTTTATTTACAAGTAATTTGAATTGTCAGTAGGCTGTATGCGTCTTTGAATCACTAGTATTGTGGAAACTAAATCTAAATTACAACTGTGATTTGAACCCATGTTTGCTAGTGTGTGTGTGTAAAAGAATAGAAAAGATCATTATCAGATAAAGGATGTTAGATTTTGACAATAATTTTCTTTTGAGATCAATTTCGGGTTATGTTGTTAGCACAATTAATGTGGTTCATCTCACTGCCCATACTCACAAGTATGCAAGGAGAGATTGAATCAAGACATGTCTCTACATCAACCGTTGAGCATGTATTCACCCTTGAATCATTCCTGGTTCATTGAAATCAAATCCAGATAAAAGTTGGATCCCATTACCTTATAATCAAACACCATATTCACTATCCCGAATCATCATACCGATATTCAAAGAAGAAAATCACATGAAACCAAGACAATTGAATCACTCGATTCTGAATCTTATGATTCCTGATAATCCTTATGGATTCTGCTTGATTTTTCTGTGCTAAATGATGTAACTTCATTCTGAAAAATTAAGAATATCATTGGAAAAATCTTAGATGCCTTGAGATAGTGCAAAATATCATAGCATTTATGTGGGGTACACGTTGTATATTTTATAATTAATACCTTAAAACACAAGAACATGATACAAAGATGCGTAGAGTTTCAAATCTTATAATATTGTCAACTTGAATTACTTGTTTATGTGCTTATTACGTATGAATAAAGAGTAATACATGACATGATCCCATATTCTTTGATGTTTATATTGTATCGTTTTTGCTATAAGTTAGCCTGATATGATCCTCTGCTCGTGTCTTTGATCAAAAATAGCTTGTGTGAATACTTGTACATATCTATTTTGAAAAAGAACAAAAAGATTTTTAAGTTTTTAAGTTTATGCATATTTCAAGTTTAAATCAGAAAAAGACCAAAAATATTTTATGTTTAATCTTCATGAATTGTATTTGAATCCTCGTGGTCGAATGTTTTTTATCTTGTTTGTTATTTGACTTAAATATCTTCATGAATTCTGAGTTGAAAAATTGCGCACTTAAGGTTTCTGCGCACTTGTCAAGTACGCACGAAGTAAGACTTACGCACTTGGCAAGTACGCAAGAGTTAATTCCTGCGTACTTGTTAAGTACGCAAGAGTTAGTTCGTGCGCACTTAGCAAGTACGCACGAACATTATCAGTGGGGTATAAGTTCAACACTTAGAAAAAATTTCAGGTTAAGCTTTCAAACCGAAATTTTTCCCCCTACAATTTTCTCTCAAAATGGAGTGTGTTCAAACCCGTTTTTCATCCCTTCCACATTATCATCTTCGTATTTCATCTCCTTGGTGAGATTTTAGACCGATTTCATCCGTAAATTCGTGAAATTTTGAACCGATTTGACCTAGAATATTTTAGGTTAATGTCGACAAATTTTGGGGTAATTTGGGGTTGTTTGGGTAACTTATTATGTGTAACAAGCGAATAGGAAGCTTTAATGGACTCCCTAATCATCTCTTGGTCCTTGATTGATCCGTCATTCGTATTTTAACCGACAGTGGGTCGGCGACGGGTCTCGGTCAAAAATTGAACGAGTGTAGTGTTGATAATGGTACCATAGGTTAGAATCCGTGATTCCGACCTAGTGGCGACCTAATCGACCCACATTTTGATCGAATTCAATTTCTGAATTTTTTGTTAAGAGTTGTTCTTGCGCACTTAGCAAGTACGCAAGAAGTAATTCCTGCGTACTTGTTAAGTACGCAAGAGTAAAATCCTGCGCACTTGCTAAGTGCGCAGGACCAACACTTAGAAAATTTTCTTAAGTCTGAAATTTTTTTCAAAGTGTAACTACTATTCTATGTCATGTGAGTCTACTTCCATTGTTATTAATTGATCTAATTATGTTTTCTGTGTGTGTTTGCAGATAATGGCTCGTGCATTCACTGACGAATTCAATCTGTTGGCGCACACTGAACCAGAATGGAAAGGGGCAGCCTTACAATATAGAGAGATTGTGGACTTCCTGAACAGATCTAAAATAAGTTATGCAATCTCGGCTAATCCAACAGTCTCAAGACCTTACTTAGAGCAATTCTGGGAGACAGCAGAGCACGATTGCACGGTATCTCCAAATGTCATAAGGGCTACCGTTGACGGTCGGGCTATTGCCATCTCTGAGGATACAATAAGGAGAGTACTGCAGTTTGGAGACCTTCCCACCGACCCGACATCCTATCCAGATTACTACGTGGATGGGTGTTGGAGGCAGAGAATGGGATATGTCAGGGAAAGGGACTATGCTTCATACAAGAAAATGTGGGTTCTAGATCAATGGCGTTACTTTGCCCACATCATGATCATGTGCATCTCATCAAGGAAAGCAGGGAAGGATGCCATGGGTCATGACCTTGCCGCAGCCATGGTGGGCTTGTCTCTCAATCGGGGCTACAACTTCTCCCGCTTTATTTTCAAAGCAATCAATGACTAGATAAATACGGCGGAGAGGTTTAGGTTCCTTTTATACCCGAGGTTTGTGCAACTTTTGATCGATGATGCGTTGCCAAACCTGCGTGCGATCGGGGAGAGACTGCAAGTGAAGAGAGTGGCCAAGAGAGTCTTTGCACAGTTTTTAAAGCCAGGCTGTGTAGAACCTACCCCTGAGCATACTGAACTCTTCGGCCACCTGATTAATGAAGCATACGTCGCTCCGGAGGACTGGAACTGGTATAGTCCCAACTCGGGACCAGAGATGAGTGATCACTCTGATGAAGAACAAGATGAAGAAGATGATGATAATGATGAAGGTGATGATGAAGGTGGTGTTGGTGGTGCTGAGGAATCCGATTCGGAGGCTACAGAATCAGATTCTTCAGATTCCGATGATGCACCATCACAGGTACATCCGAGGAGACTGACACAGGTAACCCAGCCTGCGTCGTCTTCAAAAAGAAAGAGACAAAGCTCCAGCAGCGAATATGAGCCGGATTCCGACTCTGACGCTGCTCTACAAAGACAGAGACAAGAGAGCACCAACAAGAAAAGGGGTGATAGGCAAGAGGTTGCCATCCCCTGGGTTGAAGAGATTCAAACTGTGCAGCCAGTACAAGTTGAAGCTGCCAATCCAGAATCTACCCAACCAGAACGGCAACTGTTTAGTAGGAGGAGAAGGCCACTGGTACAAGCAGATGTGGTGGTCACGGCGGTCACAGAGGTGATTCCTGTGACGGTGACCCTCCCTATTTCAACCGTCCAGGTGACGGTGACTGCTCCACTTATCACGGAGTCAGTCACAGTCACCCCAACCATAACACCCACTCACATCATACCATCCCCAACCCCAACACCCACCAAAGAGCCGTCAGGTCAACCCTTTAATTATGGTGACATCTCACAGGGGTTCGACTTTGACACAATCTTCTCTTCCCCCATCCACAACGCCGAAGCCTCATCATCTAGGAATCCGGATCCAAATGAAGCTAGGATCGATGTGCTAGAAACCCAAGTTGCTGGCTTGTTGAAGACTATTCAAAAGTCAAAAGAGGTTTCTGATGCTCAACAAGCACAGATAAACTCTCTGGCAGATGAAGTTAGGATTCTGCGTAGTCAGAGAACGGGGACTGATGAACGGCTGAAGAATGTGATGGCGCAGAATGAACTATTAATGAAGACGAATGAAATGATTCTGGCCCACAGAACTTCAATTGAGCTAAGGCTGGATGCTCAAAGGCAGGAGCACGCTACTATGGTCAAATTGATTACAGAACTGACCGAGAAGCTAGGTGCTCAGGGGGAGAAGGAAAAAGAAAAATCCACCGGTGCAGAGGGTTGTCATCCAGTCGATTTGACTAAGGATGATGACAAATACAAGGATCCTGAAGTCGGTCCTAGTGGAGGTGAGCACCAAGCTTCGAAAATTATGCACATCTCTACTACGTCAATGGCTGAGGGGGAGTCTACTATGCAAGAGGGTGGTGATACCTCAGGTGGTGGTGGCGGTGATAAAGGGAAGTCAGTGGCTGGTGAGATTCTATGTCTCGAGCCTGACTATTCTAAAGAAGCACAGATCGATGCTCTCCTTAATCTGGAAGAAGGAGAGATCGACTCTGGTGATGATTGGAATGATGATGATGATGATGTGATAATCGAGATTCCCAAGGGAGACGGGGATCTAGAGTATGAGTTAGAGGATGGTGAGATCTTTGAAATACCATCGCTCGAATCTCTGCTCGAAACAGACACAGGCTCAGTTGATACAGCTAGTAATGTTGAAGCTACAACTGATGCCCCCCCGGTCGACCCTATACCTGTGGACCCCGGGGCACAAAAAGAGAAAGACATGCCTTCTGCATCTACAAAGGGTCCAGCTCCAGTGTGGCAAAAGACGTCTATCAAAGACAAGTATGGAGCGACAGGTATGATCTTAGCTGTCAGGTTTGAGGAGGACAAGCAGTTGTTCGCCATCAAAAGATCTGGAGGGGTTCAATAGTTGAAACCAACCAGTGAGGCGTTCAACTCTTTGCCCAGGTACGACCTAGTTAACCTTGCAAACCGTGACCTGCTGAATCATTCGAATCATGCAGTAGCAATGGGTTTGTGGAGTATACTACAGCGTGAAGCAAGATCGGGAAAGTATGAGTATCTCAAGCCTCAGGTGCCCAGAAGAGTCAAGGATAAGCATGCAGTGCATCCTGTGACTAAGAAGCCGTTAAAGAGATTGGTATACAAGCCAGTGCGATGTGAAACCAAGATTCCCCTGAGCAAGTTACCTCAGGATATTCTTGGTGACATGTGGTACTGGTACATTGATCCAAAAACGGGCGAGGCTGTGATCATGGGTAAAGGTAAGTCAGATAGTGGAAACACAGTGCCAAAGGAAGTGATCAGGGTTTTTGATGAAGTATGCTTCATCAATTTCTCTGTGAACGATCTGGAGGTACTAGCAGACAAATTCTGCATCCACACTGACGAATGGACAAAGCTTCTCTCGGCCAAATACGACAAGTTAATCAAGTTCTGTCTTGATTACAAAAAGAAGATGGAAGCAGTGCTGTGAAGACTGAAGATTGAAGACTGAAGACGATGAAGATCCCGAGCTGTTGTCAAGGGGGAGTTTGTTGATGCACTTTCCTATGACAACACTCTGGATAGAGTCTAGGTTTGTATGTCTAATGTCTGTATTTTTGTCTTTGTATGTAAGAGTCATTATGTAATAGTTTATCGAGTTGTATTTACGTTTACATAATGTGTTGTTGTTTTCTTTCAAGTGTTGTGCGCACTTGTATGTGCGCAGGAGAAAGCTCCTGCGTACTTATCAAGTACGCAGGAAGACCTATGCGTACTTGTTAAGTACGCAGGAGTAATTGGTCCTGCGCACTTACTAAGTGCGCAGGCATCAGGTCAGTATAAATAGGATAGGTTCACAGAAGCTAAGTACGCAGAACCATTTGTTCAGACGAACTCAGTTTTGCTAAGTACGCAGCTTGTATTCTCTCTGTAACCGTCGAGTGTTTATAATACAAAGAACGATTATTGTGACTCTTGTGTTCGGTTTACTTTGTTCAATTAGACTCTCCACCTAGTCACGGGTATTCCGCACCCGGTCCGACTAGTAGACCACTTGCATGTAAAGATCCACCACACCCGAGGGACCTACAGCCTTCAGTAGCAAAAGTCTCTGCTGCTGACAAAGCAAAAGTGTCCACTACTGATAAGGCAAGATCCCAGGCAAAGCCTTCAACAGCAACAAAAACTCCAGCAAAGCCTTCAGCAACAAAATCGGCTGCGGATAAGTCAAAATTGTCAGTAACAACATCTTCTGCCGACAATGTAAAGAAAGCTAGAAAACCACCAACACAGCAATGGAAGGCCAAACAATCTCCAAGCATGACTATTGGTTCCATTGACTGCAAGCATGCTGACAATGGCAAATTAGCAACAATTTTCTACAATGATGCATGCTACAATGTTCCTCCCACTAATTAGATATCTTCCATGTGCAGGGACAGCTAGGCAATAAACACAATACTTGGGTGGTAGATAGCGGCTGTTCCAGGCACATGACAGGCAACAGGTCCATCCTCTCTAACTTCAGACATTTCAATGAAGGATATGTTGCCTTTGGGAGTGACTCAAAGGGTGGATCTATCACTGGACAAGGAACTGTGTCCAATGAAAGGATGAGTATTGAAAGAGTCAACTATGTTAAAGAACTTGACTTCAATCTCATGAGTGTTTCCCAAGTATGTGATCAAAAGAATTGGATGCTCTTCACTGACAAAGAATGTTTCGTCTTAGCTCCTGGCCTATCTAAACCCCCTCTAGAGAAGATTCTCCTAACTGCTCATAGAAAGGACAACTTATATGTGCTTGACATGAATGAAGTCACTCCATCTGGTAGTGTTTCATGTTTTCTGTCAAAGGCATCAGTTGATGAATCCGCTCTTTGGCACAGGAGGTTAAGCCATGTTAACATCAAAACAATCAATAAATTAGTGAAGGACAATCTTGTCAGAAGGCTTCCTGACAAAGAATTCCAGCTAGACGATCACTGCATTGCCTGCTTGAAGGGAAAACAACACAAGAGTTCCCACAAGCCCAAGACATTGAACACAAATGACACCCCTCTCCAGCTACTGCATATGGATCTCTTTGGTCCTACGAATGTCATGTCAATGGGCAAAAAGTCCTACTGTCTGGTGATAACTGATGACTTCTCCAGATTCTCATGGGTATTCTTCCTAAGAACAAAAGATGAAACTGCTGAGATTCTCAAATCCTATATTCTTAGGGTAGAGAATCAAAGCAATCTGAAGGTAAAGATCATAAGGTGTGATCAGGGAACAGAGTTCAAAAATCACACTTTGAACAGTTTCTGTGAGAGCAAGGGCATTGAAAGGCAATACAGTGCTCCAAGAACCCCTCAACAAAATGGGGTTGCTGAAAGAAAAAATAGGACTCTGATTGAATCAGCAAGATCTATGCTGGCTGACTCAAAGCTGCCTCTTACTTTCTGGGCGGAAGCAGTAAGCACAGCTTGTTATGTGCAGAATAGAGTCCTTATTGTTAAGCCTCTCCAGAAAACACCCTATGAACTATGGCTCAAAAGGGTTCCCTACATTGGCTTCCTGAAGCCCTTTGGATGTCTATGTACCATCCTCATCACACATGGAGTTCTTCCTAAATTCGGTGCAAAGTCTGATGAAGGTTACTTTGTGGGTTACTCCTCTCAATCAAAGGCCTACCGAGTGTTCAATTCTAGGACTCGGATTGTGGAAGAATCTGCTAATGTGGAATGCAGGGAACACGTTGTCTGTGAAAAAGGCAAAGGTCCCAACTGGCTCTTTGATATAGACTCCTTCACCCAGATATTTGAGCCTCTCATATTCTCAAATATGGAGTTTTCTTCTTCAAAATCAACATCTTCTGCCTCAACCTCTTCTCCTGACTACAGACTGGATTTTCCTAGTCCCTACATCAGGATGAAAAGGCCATCCATTGATCCTCCATCAGTGGCAGAAGCTATTGAAGCCAGTACAGGTGAAGCCGGTACTTCTAGCACCACAAGCAGCAATCTCTCTGACCAAGAAATCTTTAATGAAGCCTCCTCAATCCATACTGAAGAGGCCTCTGATGCTAATACTACTGACAATGTGGAACACAATGATCAGAACCTCCAAGCTCCTCTCCTCACAACTGAAGACAATCCTGATCTAAACCAAAGTAACCTTGAAGAGGGAATACGGCTGGATATGATACCAGCACAGAGAATAAACAAAGAGCATCCTCTGGAAAACATCATTGGCCAAATCCACACAGGTATCCAGACAAGAAGTAAGTCTCATGAAGCCAACATTTGTTTGTTCTCTTGCTTTCTATCTCAGGTGGAACCCAAGAAGATTGATGAAGCTCTCAAGCACAACAGCTGGATTGAAGCAATGCAGGAAGAATTGCTGCAATTCAAAAGACAAGATGTTTAGAAGCTTGTTGATCTTCCACCTGGTCAAACAGCCATTGGAACAAGATGGGTCTTCCAAAACAAGCAAGATGAAAGGGGCATCGTGGTCAAGAACAAAGCAAGACTGGTAGCTCAAGGTTACACTCAAGAAGAAGGCATTGACTATGATGACGTCTTTGCTCCTGTTGCCCGTCTGGAAGCCATCAGAATCTTTCTGGCATATGCAGCATCCAAAAACTTTATGGTCCATCAAATGGATGTGAAGAGTGCCTTTTTGTATGGCAAGATTGGTGAAGAGGTCTATGTCAAACAGCCTCCAGGCTTTGTAGATCCTGCACATCCAAATAAGGTCTTAAAACTGGACAAAGCTCTCTATGGCTTACACCAAGCCCCAAGAGCCTGGTATGAAACTTTATCTGGATATCTACTTAGCAACAACTTCAGAAGGGGGGCCATTGATCAGACACTTTTCATCAAAGATGAAGGGGGAGAAATTTTGTTGGTCCAGATTTATGTTGATGACATTATCTTTGGATCTACAAGAAAGAAGCTCTGCAAAGACTTTGAAGTTCTGATGCATTCCAAATTTGAAATGAGTTCAATGGGTGAACTAAATTTCTTTTTAGGACTTCAAGTCAAACAGGTACCAAATGGAATCTTCATAAGTCAATCCAAGTATGTCAAAAGCATCTTGGAGAGGTTCAAAATGGCTGACTGCTCTGCTGCAAGAACTCCTATGCAAGTGCACCATCAATTATCTCCGGATAAAGAAGGACAAGACACTGATCAACATCAGTACCGAGCAATGATAGGGTCTCTCATGTATCTCACTGCCTCAAGACCAGATATCATGTTTGCATTTTGTCTCTGCGCAAGATTTCAAGCAGCTCCAAAAGTGTCTCATCTTCAAGCTGTCAAAAGGATCCTTAGATACCTAAAGGGAGCTCCAAAACTTGGGCTATGGTATCCAAAGAATGGAAATATCAATCTCTATGCCTACACTGACAGTGACTATGGGGGTTGTAACTTGGACAAAAGTCCACATCTGGGGGATGTCAATTTCTTGGAGGAAGGCTCATCTCATGGCAATGCAAAAATCAAACATGTGTCTCTACTTCAACAGCTGAATATGTCAAAAGCATCTTGGAGAGGTTCAAAATGGCTGACTGCTCTGCTGCAAGAACTCCTATGCAAGTGCACCATCAATTATCTCCGGATAAAGAAGGACAAGACACTGATCAACATCAGTACCGAGCAATGATAGGGTCTCTCATGTATCTCACTGCCTCAAGACCAGATATCATGTTTGCATTTTGTCTCTGCGCAAGATTTCAAGCAGCTCCAAAAGTGTCTCATCTTCAAGCTGTCAAAAGGATCCTTAGATACCTAAAGGGAGCTCCAAAACTTGGGCTATGGTATCCAAAGAATGGAAATATCAATCTCTATGCCTACACTGACAGTGACTATGGGGGTTGTAACTTGGACAAAAGTCCACATCTGGGGGATGTCAATTTCTTGGAGGAAGGCTCATCTCATGGCAATGCAAAAATCAAACATGTGTCTCTACTTCAACAGCTGAAGCAGAATACATTGCAGCTTCAAGCTGCTGTGCACAGGTCATCTGGATCCAAAATCAAATGCTTGACTATGGAATGACCTTCATGCAGACTCCAATTCACATTGACAACATGAGTGCTATCTCTATCACGAATAATCCAGTGCAGCATTCCAAGACTAAGCACATCGACATCAGGTATCACTTTATCAGGGATCAAGCTGAGAAAAAGAGAATTGTCCTATCCAAGGTTCACACAAATGAGCAATATGCTGATTTGTTCACTAAACCTTTTGATGAAGAAATATTTCGATATCTAGTTGAATCAATTGGCATGATGAACTTTGAATAAGACATGTCTCTAATTTTTATCTTTCCTTGTAAATATGTCTATGTTTTTGTTCTTAATAAAAGGTTATCGTCAGCAGCACTTTTTCACTGCTGACAGATTTACTCTTCAGCAGCAAAGCCTTTGCCAGTGATCGCTTTAAGTTATCAGCAGGAACAAGTTTCCTGCGGATAGCTTTAAGGCGGTCAGCAGCAACCTTTTTGCTGCGGATTGAATACAACAGTCAGCAGCACCCAAATCTGCTGCTGACAGACTTCACTATCCGCAGCAACCAAGTTTGCAGCGGATAGCTCACCATCAGCAGCAACCAAGTTTGCTGCTGATGGGTAAAACAAGTCTACATTAACTTTTACCCGAGGTAAAAACTACTCTCAGTCTTTACCATGACTGCTCGAGTGTTTTACAGCTGTAACAATGAAAAGTGAAACAGGTTGTACTGTACAAGTAAAGTTGCTTTTTCTTCGTCTGTCGTTATATCACAATCTCAAACGTTCCCACAACCTCTTCATATTCAATTTCAAACCCTAACCAACTATCACTTTCACCCTAAGTCCCCACCACATTCAAAACGCTCCATATTCTTCATACTCTCAAATCTCCACCATATTCCAATCTTCCCTCCAAATCCATAACAATGGCAGACGCAGACATAAACAACCCCAACGACAAGTTTTCCCCATATCACAACCTCACTGCATTCCTAATAAAGGGCAAGAAATCCGAAGGTTTCGATGATATGATTGACTTCCTTTGTCGGTCCAAAATCCACCATGCCCTAACAGTCAACCCAACCATCTATACTTCCCACATGGAAGATTTTTGGAGCTCAGTCGTGTATTCTACTGACCAGGGCACTCCCCAAATCAGAGGCACAGTAGACGGCAAGGAGATGATTATCACTGAAGCAAAGCTCCGCCAACACCTCAAGCTTCAAGATGAAGGGGACACCATATCTTACCCAAGAGACGTATACATGAGGACCTTTGTATCCATAGGGTACACTGGGAATCAAACAGAGTATACGATAGAGAAGGCACTCATGGGTCCCAAATGGAAGTATCTCTGCCACACTCTTCTCCAATGCATATCCCAGAAGAGGAGTGGCTGGAACCAACTTAGCTCCGGACTTGCGTCGGCAATTCACGGTATAATAACTGGGGCGGGTTTCAATTTTTCCCACCTCATTCTTGAAGGTTTGAGATACAACCTTCAAGAAGGGGTGAAATCACAGTTCTTCATGTACCCAAGATTCTTGCAGGAAGTGTTCAACATTAAGCACCAAGATCTTTCAAAAACTGCAAGAATCTACATGATGCTTGGACATAAGAACAACATTTTTCAAAGCATGAGAACAGTTTCATCAAAGTTCTCAGGGGCCGATGTTCCATTGTTGTCTACAATGTTGAACACGCAAAGTGCCCAGGGTGAGAGTTCAGCAAACCCAGCTGATACTGATCCCACACCCTCCACCTCACTGCCACAAACTCAAACTGCTGCTTCCCTTGATCGAACCCCTGTGCATTCTACTGAGGATGTACAGGCACATACTTTACTCACCCACAGTTTGATTGCTCAACCGAAACACAGGGCCCCGGTTGCAGCCAAATATACAAGGAAGAGAGGCAAGAGAACTCCTTCTTCTCTTGCCTCCAAGGCCCAAACCCAAGCCAACATCTCTCACTCAGAATTACAACATTCTAGTGAGAATATCATAAGGGAAAGCCACACTGTTAGGGAGACTCCTTCGGAAGTCTCTCTATTAGGATTAGGATCACTTCCCGGATCCATAGAACAGCCCTTTGAGCCATTCCTATCTTCTTTGGACTTAAGTGTTGAGGAACCTGACCAAAGTGATGTACCTTCTCCAACTACCACTATCAAGGAGGTACTGATTGGTCTTGCTTCCGAAACACCCAACCCAAGTTCTTCACCCTTGAAGGTCCACTCTAGGAGTAATGAAAGAGTGGATGTGGAAGAGGCTGTCACTACTGCTGGTCCATCAACTGACCAAGAGGACAGTGACAACATCTTTAAGACCTCAACCACGGCAACTCATGGTGAGGGTGTTTCCTTGGAAACTCCCCTCACTGAGAGGAATCCCAGGCGCCAAGAAACCACGGGTGATGGGGATGCTGAGGCTCGGCCTAAGGCCCCATCTGGGTCCAAGGATTCCACAACTGTGGATGAGGACAGACTGAAACTTCATAACTTGGAATTGACGGCCAGGGTGGCTATGCTAGAGGCTGAAGTGTCCAAACTACGACACCAAGTCTCTATGCATGAAGCCCATCAATGCCCAACTTTAGCCACTCCCTCTCTTGTATCAGTAGGCACCCAAACTGATGCTTACCTGTCTACTGATGCAACCAAAAAGGGGGAGATGGTCTCTATGGAAGAAGATACAGACAGTCTTGACGACTGGATTCAAGAGCAGGTTGAAATTCAAAGCTCACTATTCAAGCCGGCTTTTGTACAAATTCATGACTTGCCAGTCTCAGAAAACGAAGCAGAAGAGACATCTGAAGACTGGAAGTTGGTCGTCAGGGCTGTTGATGAAATGTTGAATGATGCTGAAGACACAGAACAAACAAATACATCATTCAGCATCCTTCCTGAAGCAGCAGCCATCATAAGTCAATCCATAACCCCCCCCCCCCCCTACTCCTTCAAACAACACAGAAGCTAGAATTTGACTCCATTCTAGCTTAGGGGTATGATGGATCAGCTGAGAGATTTTGGATTGGATGGGAGTTTAGTGGTGTAAAAGAGCTAAACTGGAACTCTCTCAATGCCTTCCAAGTCCTACAACTGCATTTAACCAACTGCACCAACACTTCATCAGATCTCTCAGCTGAACTTGCCATTGGCAGGTTCCATGACTTGATGGAGGATAATCTACCCCACTTCGAAAGACTAATTCAAAAAGCAAAATGGGTAGCTTATCCTGAATCTTCAGCAGCAGCAGCAAGAAGACTGTCTCCTAGAAGACTTGACATTATAAGGAGCAGTCTTCTCACTAATGAAGAAATTTGCTGCCTAAGAAGATTTCTGTACTGCTCAAAGACTTAGAGGTGCTGGGATGGATAAGCACTAAGTCTCTTGACCATACCTTCTTACTAAGCAACGGCTCCTCTCTCACCATCAACACCAGGAACATCTTGTCACTTCCTACAGACTTTCTCTACAAGATCTTTCAACTCAAAGCAAACATCTGCAATGTCAACTCACTTGAAAGTCAGGCAATGATAGCTACTGTCAGAGCCAAACTTGAACAAGTAGGAAGAATTACTGAGGCAGTATATGTGTCAAACTCTGACACTGACACTGACTCATCTTCCCCTCGAGTAGACATCTGCACTGCAGCATATGGGTCAAGATCAACTATCAAAGAAATGCTGAAAGAAGTCACAAGTCCTGAGTGCAAATCGAACGAGGCCAATGACCTTCCCATGTTCACATCCCAAATTGCCAATGAAGCTGAGGCAGAGATCCCAATAGCAGCATCATCATCTGATGTTATGATCAGTGAAGCTGAAGCAGAGGCATCCAATGTAAACAAAGGAAAGGGAATCATGACTGATGAAGATGAAGAGAGGTTGCTAAAAGAGAAAAGAGAGAGGGAAGAGAAAAGAAAAAGAAGAGGAGATGGCTGACATGAAAAAAGGCTCAAGAAAGAAAAACAACCATTCTCCTAAGAGAACAAACCATCCAGCTGTATGCTAAACAACTGGATGAACTGAAAAGAAAGATTCCGGCAGTTGACCGGATTGAAGAAGATGCAGCTCTTGCTCTTCAACTGCAGGAACAATTCAATAGAGAAGAGGAAGAATTGGAGAAGAAGAAGAAAGAAGAAGCTAAGTTCAGAATAACCGATTCTGAACTAGCTAAAGAAATGAGGAAGGAGTGGGTAAAGACTCTAGTCTCTCAAGGTGAGGATGCAGACTACCTTGAGAAACTATCAACTAAAGAAGTCTACAGAGCCTTCATGGGTCAGCAAGGTCAGTTGGTAAAGAAGAAAAAGGCTGAAGAAGAAGAAAAAGCCAAACAACAGTCCAAAAAGACCATTGCCTTTAATAAACGGACCCATGAAGAAAGGAAGGTCATGATTGACTTCCTTAAGGCTAGAGGAGATAGTGAAAAGAGGCTAGGTCCCATGAATTTCATGAACCTGCAAGCCCTCAACTTCAAAGTTAAAAAGGACGAGGAAGAAAGACTAGGGAAGAAGGGCTCCAAGAAAAGGGTACTTATCAAAGAAGAAGAAAAACCAAAGACAAAGAAACCTAAGCCTTCTCCCTCACCTACCTCTTACTCAGTCCATCATCCTTCCACTCTCCTCCCCAAACCTTCCACTCCTCCACCCAACAAGTCCAAATCATCCCACCCAGCTCCCACTCATCAACAGCCTCCCTTGAAGAAATCCAAATCCTCATCTGAACCTGAAGACTCAAGAAACATAGTTGAATGGGTCAACAATCCACAGGATCAAAGGTTTGAGATCTTCAGGGGGAGAACTGAAAGAAGAAGATCTATATACAGGTCTGTTGATGAGGTTCTGCAACTACCAGATTCAGACCTAAGAAGAATTTTGGAGCTGGGTGAAGCTCATGAGCCTGCAAATGAGAGTGGGAAACATCTTATGCTAGCAATCAGACATTACTTCAACCCTAGCAAAGATGTGGTCATGAATATCAAACCACTCAAGTCCCACTCTCCATTTGTATCTTGGTCCTACAATGCTGATTTGGATGAGTTCACTTTGATTGATGTAAAGAAGCAGCAGATGAGATGTTCAAGCAAAGCAATCTACAAAATGCCACACAAAGACATCAAGACTCTGTCTGAACTTCCACTGAACAATCCCAGCAAGGATCCAAGAGGCTATGAGGTTGAAAGGATAGTCAGCCACATGCAAAAGCTTCAGCAGCAAAGTGATTAGAAGAATTTTAGTTGCATCGGTCTAGGGGGAGTTTGTAGAACCAAAGACTGATTGCTACCAAATTATTCTAAGTACAAATGCTGCTGATAGGCTTTTCAGCAGCATTCAACACATATGGCTGCTGATAGGCTTATCAGCAGCATTCAACACTTGTTGCTGCTGATAGGCTTATCAGCAGCATTATTCTCACTCTTGCTGCTGATAGCTTTATTCTCTGAAGACCAAACGTTGCAGCTGACTATCCATGCGAAGCGCCTCTGACACCTTTCTGCAAAAGCAACTGCCACACTCCAAGCAGAAGGAACCTCACTAGTGTAACCAATAAAGGACAATTACGCGCTTCTCCAAGCATGCAAACAATGATGCCTAAGAAGACGTTTCAGTAAAGTTATCTAGATTAGCCTTTGCGTGTAATTTAGATTAATAAACAAGATCAACGGCTTGTGTTAGATCTGATCCTTAAAATCAAGGGTCTGTCTTGATTCTAAGTTACTATATATATCTTGAAAACACTTCAAACAAAGTGTGCCTTCATAGTGATCTTTGATAGTGTCTTGAGAGAGTTTTACTTGTAATCTTGTAATCTCAGAAGTATAATACAACGGTGCATTTATCAGTATTCTTGCTGTTTACTTGTTTACTTTGTTGGTTGCTATTGTTTCCGCCATTTGCCATTGTAATCCATGTACTCTAAATCATCAGGATTTAACTAAACAAGATCCTCAGCATCAAGAACAACTGGTTGTAACTTTCTCCATTAACGAATGCATCATAGCTGCTCATGAATGCTCCGAACAAGGCAATATGATCCTCTGGGATCTGACCAGTTGCTTTTCCCTTCTCACCAGCCGAATGCTCAGAACCATAACAACCCTTTCCCTTCTCAGCCTTTGACCCACTGTTTCTTCCTTCTCCACTACACGAAAACAAAGCTGCGTTGGCTGAACTTGTGTTGTGAGACTTGTCTGGATTATTCAGCTCCCTCTTCTTTGCATCAAGTTCATAAGATTCTAACAAACAGATTATATCATCAAGGGTTTTGCTCTTCAAGTCTGGAGTAGTGTTCTTTATCAACATGCATGGTATGCTCCAGGAATCGGGTAAAGAATCAAACACCTTCTTACACAAATCATATTCTTCAAACTTTACACCCATCTTTCTTAATCTGTTGATCATAGTAGTAAAGCTTGTAACTTGCTCACTCAAGGTTTCATTTTTCTTATAGTTAAACATATTGTATTGCTTCAATAACATATCTGTGCGACTTTCTTGTAACACTGCATTACCCTCAAATCTCAGACACAATGCATTCCACAATCCTTGAGTTCTCTCATGTTGCTCAAAATTCAGATAAAGTTCGGTCGGAAGAGCTAGAATAATTGACCCCAACGCTCGATTTTCCCTCTCAATCAATTTCTTATCTTCCTCAGAATACAAGTCTGGATCAGCAATCAGAACTAATCCATCAGCATTGGTTGTCTTTGGCACATGAGGACCTTTGACTACGGATTCCCACAGAGTATGCTCAGTAAGCTTAAAGTAAGATTTCATCTGAATTTTCCAGTTTGAGAATTCAGATATTGATTTTAACATTGGCGACGACTTTCCCACTACACGCTCAGTCTCGTACACCTTCCCAACCATTTTACTAACACGATTGAACACAAGTCAAATTTCTGAAAAACTTCCAAGTATGGAGTTTTCGATCAAAAACTTTTTCGACCGAAAACTATTTCGGGCAGGAATTTTCGGTCGAAAAGTCAACATTTCGAACACTAGAGATTTCAAACACTTCTGATTTTTCGGACAACTTTTCGATCGAAAACTATCGACCAAAAAGACTTTTCAATCGAAAAGAGATTTCAACTCCTTCAACGGAATTTTCAATCGCTTCTTCTCAAGAACATCAAAAATCAACCTGCAACTCCCCGGATGCAAAATCAGACGTCCAAATTGATAATAAACTTCATCTCTATCAAATTTGACTCAGAAAACACGAAAATGGCAAGGAGTTTCACTCTGATTCGATTGCAATTGATGAAAAATGCTTGAATATCACGAGCTATAACCAACAACTCTGATACCACTTGTGAGGACCTCTAATCCAATGATGATCAAGTCTGGAATCTACAACAATGCTCCTAGATAGGAGGAATCAATCCATGATCCAATAACAACCGAATAACACGAATCAAACGAGAATAAGAAGAAAAACCACCATATAAACTAGATATAACATCAAATATGCATCTTCCATTGATAACCGATGTAATTACAGTGACTAATTTGAGAGAATAACAAGAGATTACAATCTGAGAGAATCTACACACTTGCACAAAATGACTAATCTCTTCTTGACAAAAAAGTTCAAACAAACAATTATATATAGTTAAAAGATTTCGACCGAAATCTTTGTCGCCTTAAAACGTTTTCGACCTAAATAGTTTTCGACCGAAAACTTATAACTTGTATAAAATAAGCTTTAACTTGAATTTTATGGACTACTAGGTTCCAAGAAAAGTTAACATTTTTTCATTGGAACAAGAGAGAGGAAATGACTCCTATAATAGTACCAGAAGGTGAACCTCTTCTTGTCAGGAAATTACCAGACGCGCAGTAATCTCGCAGAATTGCGTGAAAAAAGTTTATAAAATAATATTGACGTAGATCATTTTTTTTATCATGCTGTCATTTCTTGGGTTCTTGGGCTTAATTGTGTTTGTTGGGGGATGTAGTGGTCAGAAGTGGTGGCGACAAAAGGAGATTTTTGTTTTTCGTCTCTCTCCTATTAAATAATGATTATATTAAATAATTAAATATCTAAAAAGTTTTATTTTTGATATATCGTAAAATAAAAAAAATGTCTCCTGTTTTTTTGTTGGCATATGAATAACCTGTCACACTCCCATCCAAGTTTGGAAGTTTCATGATGACGGAGACGTCAACGGAGTCGACCACCGCACCGTTACTCGGGCTACGGCAGGGCAGCGGAGAATCACAATCAGTAGGAGGTAGGGCTAACACCCTCGCTCTTCTCTTAGGCCGTGCTTCGGGACGCCATGGAGCGTCTATGCTGGTGCGCGAGACTGCAGCGCGACAGCTAGAGGAGAGGCGAGCCGATTGGGGCTATTCAAAGCCTGTTGTTGCCCTAGACATGACCTGGAACCTTGCCTTCGTTGCGGTTTCGGTGGTTTTGTTGATGTGCACATTGGAGGAGAAACCGAATGTGCCGGTTAGAGTTTGGATCTGTGGCTATGCGTTGCAGTGTGCGTTGCACGTGGTTCTGGTGTGGTTGGAGTTTAGGAGGAGAAATCGGAGACCGCAGGAAGACGAAGAAACTACAGGGGGGAGTGATTTGAACTTGAACGATAGCGAGGAAGATGAAGGAAGGAATGGGGCTCTCTTGATTTCCAATAGAATCAGGTACGTTGAATGATGAAAGTGGCTTTATTTACTTTAAATTAAGAAACGTCATTTGTTTGTATACCTGAAATGCTAACTGCTCTTTTAATATATACCTGCAATGTGAAGTATATACCTTGATCAATATCATGTAGCTCTACTTCTTTAAGTTGTGTGGTATCTTCAAGGACAAAAATGCAACACTTAACGTACCATTTTTGGGGGTTTTAAACATGTTTTAGGTAGATTTCAGGTTTGTTTAGGGATAGTGTCATTGTTTCAGACAATTTTTGGCCGGAAAACGCCCTTGAGTGCCTGAAAATGGGGCTTTTGAGCGAGGCGACAAGGCTGCGTTTGCGCGATTTTGACAACGGAGAGTTTAGATGATGGTGTATTCTGGCTTTTCAGACTCTGTTTTACTGATTTTCTGTGTTGAGAGAGAGAGAGAGGGTGATCATTGAGCGCGTAAGCCAAACAATCTAGTGTCGGTTTCCAGTAATGATCTAGTGTTTTGATCTAAACTTGAAGTTAATGATCTTTTTTATCATCTTGATTGTTCCAGTTTTAAACCTCACTTGGTCTGCAATCATTGATGGGACTCGTTGAAAATTTGAGCAAAAAGTCAGTTCTATTTAAGTCAGATCTAACCACTTTGAATCGGTTACAAATCTGGATGCTATTCTTTGGTTTGATTTTTGTGTATTATGTTATTGTAGTTTCCCTGAATTTACCATGTTCAGGATGTAATAGTTCACACAAAAATAGTAACTGGTAGAATCTGTTTTGTACCTGCTGACTGCTGTATGCATGGTTCTTTGACTGTTGCATTATTGTTGAATGATTTTCAGCTATACTAAACGATGTGAAAATCTTAATACAATGATATCATTTATCTGGTGGCTAATTGGCTTCTACTGGATGGTCTCTGGTGGCGAGATTCTTCTGCACCGTGCTCCACGTCTGTACTGGTATGTCTTGAACCAATATGATATTATTACAGTCTAGAACACAGAAACCTTTGTGTGTTACAGTGCTTTCTTTCTCATGATTGCAGGGTGACCGTGGTGTTTTTAGCTTTTGATGTGTTCTTTGCCATTTTCTGTGTTGTTTTGGCGTGTTTAATAGGAATTGCTCTTTGCTGTTGCTTGCCCTGCATAATTGCTATTCTGTATGCAGTTGCTGGCCAGGTGAGAATAACTAGCATATTTTTTTTCTTTTTCTTGATTTTTATATGTTCCCATTGAACGTGGCTCGACGTGTCATGCGGGTCTGGTAACATTTCAAACGGATTCTGGTTAAAAACAGGTAACTCCATGTTTTTTTTGTCAGATTTTCAGTTTTGTATATAATTAATGCATTTAATATGGTCAACTGACTATATTATCAAAGTAAAACCCTTTAGGATGTTAGATAACTTTTTGACCTATTTGGTGCGTTTCTCTTTTAGCTACTTTTAGTGTTTTAATCCATTCACACTTTATCAAACTAATATAACCTGACTTGACCCGTTTGCGTATAAGTGGGTTGAAATGACCACATCTATTTCATGAAATTTTATAACATTCTATAGTAACATGCAGGAAGGCGCATCAGATGCAGACCTCAGTGCCCTTCCTAAATACAGATTCAAGGCATCCAAAGATAGCGAGGGCAAACTTGAAGTGGGAGCAGGTAGAATGGTTCCTGTTGAATCAAACGCTGGTTACTTAGCTGTTGAACGTGTTCTTCTTCCCGAGGATGCGGTAAATTTATCATCAATGGTTATGGTTGACTAAAAGGGTATTTCTCAACGATCAAATATATATTTTTTGTATTGCAATTTTCTTTCAGGACTGCTGCATTTGTCTAAGTACATATGAAGATGGAGCAGAACTTCATTCACTTCCTTGCAACCATCATTTCCATGCTACATGCATTGTGAAATGGCTGAAGATGAATTCAATTTGTCCACTTTGCAAGTACAACATCCTCAAGGGAAATGAAGAGGTTTAAGTAGGACTATGCGCGTGCTACTATGTATTTATTCATGTACAGGAGGAAATGTAAACAAATAAATATGTGACGACAATAGATTCCGACCATTGCTTATGTCGTTTTTTTGTATTAGTTTGGCCCTCTTGGTACGAATGAAGAAAATAATGCTTGCATGTATAGCATTAATGTAAATTTGTGTACCACTTTGTATGTTTAACATTTGTCCTAGTTGTGTTGCAGACCTGTGTAATATTATGTTATACAATATAAACCTATATGATACAATCGAGTCATATAAAGTGAGATGGTTTGGTCTCAACTCCTATTTTGATTTAATTGATGTTCTGCATATCCTATGAATGAGTGTTTGGCCAAACTACTAAAATTATTTATTGATGTATTTGTAAATATAGTTAGTTTTAAATAAAATATAATAATGGGATAACAATCGAATATTTTAAGGGTCTGTTAGGTATAAGGTAATAAAATTAATAAGGTAATGGAATAAATGAGTGAATGAAATAGACAAAGGGAAGAAATTGATCATTATTATTCCGTTGTCCTATTGGTTATCATATGAGAATGAAATGAATCATTACTTGGTGTTCCTTGGTAGAAAGGAAAATGTTCTATGAACAATAAATACTTTTAACTAATAAATTTATATTATGGGTTGGGACATGGGATGTGTCATGGTTCGGGTTATGGGTCAGGGCATGGGTAGGGTCATAGTTTGGGGCATGGGTCGGGCCATGGTTCGGGTCATGGGTTGGGCATGAGACGGGGCATGAGAAGGGTCATGGGGCGGGATATGGTTCGGATCATGCTTTGTTGACAAATTTCAGGTCAATATCCGTACAATCATTAAACTAGGTTCATAAATTAGTGCGCATTTGACTTAATTTTAACTAATTAGGTCACTTCGTATATAGCAAGGTTCATTCATCATATGTCCAACCTTAGTAATTTTGGAATTACTGGGTCACACGCCAGATAACCCGACACGCACGTACGTTGGTGATAAATATCAAATGCTAGGAAAAGCATTCTATTTTATTATTTTATGTGTAATACTATAGATATATACACTAATTGACCATCCAATCACCTAACTACACCCCTCCATTGACCTTTTGGTCGAAATCTTCTTGTGGGCCCCCCTCACACCCTAAAAATCTTCCATCATGACTTCTATGCTTCACATCTTACTTCCTTTGCTTATAAGTTTCCCTATCCTTTCACTTCCTTCACTTCACCACTCAAAGATCACCTAAAAATCACTCCATCCTATCTCTCTTTCTCCCTTGGATAGCACACACTAACACACACACACTTCTCTACTTTTGTTCAAACATTCATCCAAGATTCAAGTGTTTGAATGTGATTCTTGTAAAGAACTCAAGCTTAGAACTACCTTCTATACCTTCTCCTTGCTTGCTAAAGGTGAAAAACCCTTTCGTACTCTTTATTTCTTCATTCTTTCAAGAAAAATATAAGAATCATCATGTGAAAGTCACCATCCAAAAGTATATGTTTAAAAGTAACTAAATCCATGGTCTAAACCTTTTAAACACAAGATTTCTTTAAAAACTCATGCTCAAGCTTTATGAACCTATTAAACATCTTAAACAAGAACTAAACTATATTACATATGTGTTTTTATATAAAAAGATGGCAAAGAATATGTTAAGTTGGTGATTTGGTGCATACATGTAAAAATCAAGCATATATGACTTTTAAAAACAAGTCTTTAACTTTTAACTTCTTGGGATTTGGAATTTAAACTCATGGATCAAGTGATTGGGATGAACAAATCTGGACTATGGACTTTAGAACATGTCAAATCTAACCTAAACATCAACCATTTGGTAAATAAGAGACAAAACAAGTACAAAATTGGAGAAGTTGTTGAATTTGAGTGCATTAAAACCAAAACAGAAACTAGGCAGATTCTATAACCAAGACTTTGAAGGACTATATATCAACCAAAAACTAACCAAAATGGACGAGTCCTAGGTCTAAAATCAAGTACAAAGAGTCATTAATCCAATCCAAGTGGGTTACAAAATTTCGTTGAGTTTTGATGCCCCAAAATGGTCCTACCAGAAAAGGTATCAAGGCTGTCATTTTTGGCAGAAATTTCATGTCACTTTTGAAGGTCATAACTTGGTCATAAAAAGTCCAAAAAGGTTGATTCCACTTCCTAAAGTCAGTATTAGTATAAAACAAAATTTGCAGGGTCTGGGTCATGAAAATGGGCTTAAGTCAGTAAACTAAAAAGAATTTCCCAAGGTACTCCAGAAATGAACATTGTTGAGCTCTCCTGTCCAAATGAATTTTAAAAAATACTTAAATATGTCATAAATTGGTTACACATACATCCCTGTAACCCTAATACATGTAGCTATCTTGGTGTTAAATTTCGTGACTAAACGAGTCTGTTTGTTTAATCAAAAGGACAACGCACGAACGACGTAAAATTATGGAAATTCCGATAAACTAGGGTTAACTTGATAATGCGATTTAAGAGGAATACCTATCAAAACCCTAACACGAGATATATATATATATATATGTATATATAACAACTTGTAGACACATATTTATACATATAACATCAAACTTGTATATATTTCATGAAACTCAAAGACAAGTCACTAACGTGTCACACCCCAACCGACGCCGGATTATACGTCGGGGCGGACGCGGTTGTTCAAAAGCACAAGGTTGACTATTAAAGTTTAAATATTTCATTTATGACGTGCAAGGTTCAATACAAGAATTAGAAAAACCAATAACAAGAATATAATGTTTATTTAATAAATATGCTAGGTCCAAATCATCCTATGTGATTATAAATAAGTCTCATTCTGTTTGTACCAAAAACATATTGAGTAAACTGTCAACTAAAAATAGTTGGTGAGATACGAAGGTTTTAGCATAGTTTTAACAAAAGGTTTTGAAAAGTATTACAATTCGCTATGTCATGCATTCTATAGTCTAAGTGTGAGAACAAACATGTTAAACATTGTGCATATCAATCTTCCAACCAAGTTTAGGCATAACCCGAAGGTTACCCTTCAACATTTAAAGTTTAAATTCAGTAACAATCACCATGGGCTCCCCCCGAAGGGTCAATCAAACTAGGTGGATTGGTCAAATACAATAGATATATCATTGTTACCATAGGCTTGATCAAAGTTAATGGATATGCTAGTATTAAGTCTAATTTAAGCATGCAAGTCTCAAGCATAACACAAGAATAAGCATATAGGCATAGTTGTACAAGAATTGTATAAGTATTGATACATGTTTCACCCCAAGTTTATAAAGAATGTAAAACAAAAAGGGGCTAAGTATACTTACTTGGATGATGAAGAGTGTTCAACCAAGATTAAGTTTAGCAAGATTTGGAGGGTGAATATCCTCACAATAAGCCTAAGAACATAAGTCTAGCGTTTCAAGTTTGATCCTATAAGTTTATGGCAAAGTATCTAGGATTCTAAGATTATATAGGGTTCCAAATGGGAGACGGGAATGATTTTTGTTTATAAAGTTTAAATCAAAGTTTCAAATAAGGTGTTGGGTATAGAAATGAGACTGATGCTGTCAATAGAAACTACAGTATCAAAACTAGTAGTTTCGGTTGAACATTTGTTCAATCGAAACTACCTAGTTTCGATGCCTGTTTTTCAGGCCTCTTTGGCGGTGGCTTAGAAAACAAGGCACACGAGGCCTCCTATATATAGTAGAATACCCATTAGGAGTGTGTGTGTCTGTAGAGGGAATCACCACCCCAGGGGGAGCTCACCCTGGGGTGAGACTAATTGTTAGTGTATGATGAGCGTTTATTTTCATTTCAATCAAAGAATCATACGTTTTATGCTTTCATGTATCTGTTCTTCTTCACTTTTATACATTTTTGTTCGTGTATGTGATTCCCGCACCCGTCTCTACCATTTCTGATTCGAGAGTGATACCGGATCCAGAGATTCCGCCTCTCGATTCAGACTGTTTTTGGATTTCAACTCAGATCTGTGTTCTACAGGTCTGTTTTGGGGCCTACATTTGGTATCAGAGCCATGGTGCCTTTTATTGCTCTCGAATCTGCTCAAAAATTAGAGAAAACCCCGCCATTGAGACGTTAAACAAGAAGAAATCGATGTGTAGCAGGTTCGTGACTGCTGTTCTACATTTTCACTGTCAGAATATGAAGATGTAAGGCTCTTGAAGCATTTTTCAGACCTGGATTGGGGGTACCGAAGTAGCTGAAGGTTGAAGATGGTCAATCAAAACTATGTGGTGGCTGAACATTTTCTATCGAAACTACTGGTGTTGCCCTAAATCAGAAGTAGAAGACATCGAAACTAGGCTGTCGAAACTAGAGGGTATCGAAACTGCTAGTTTCGGTCGAAGAATCTCCTATCGAAACTACTAGTTTCGATTGAAGAATATCTCTATCGAAAATTATTGTTTCGATACTGTCTCTACTAAAACTAGCCTTGTTTCGACTGAATTGGAGCCTATCGAAACTACAGGCAGAATTGTCCAAGTATTCTCCAAGATATTAAAAAAAAAAGTATTTTGGAAAATTTCTTGGATAAATTTTTTAACAGGATATTGTATAGAAGGAGGGGAGTTTTGGAAGAAAATTTGGAGACAACCTTTTCGGGTTTTTGAAAATTTCGTTTCTTCGGCAATATATATGATGTTTTGCCTGATTCAGCCGTAATTCCTTTGATCAAAGTTCAAGTTTGGACAGCGGGTAGCAAAGTCAAACATATTTGTGACAAGCCGGATCATTGGTTGTTGATTACATGGTGATTCGATCCCTTATCTTTTGCCTAGAAATAGGAGGTTCTACACTTCAGGGGGAGAATTACCACGAAAGGCTTCAAATTATCAACAGAGTTATGAAGATGCAAGACAAAGTGAGCCTTCGCTTGAAATTGACCTTTTTTTAGGGGGAGAGAAGGCAAAAGTTGATCAAGTGTTCGTGAATGTCAAGAATCTTTGTAGAAAGATGATTATTTACTGCTAAATACTTGGGTTCAAATTGGGTGAATTGAGAGTTTAGAGAGTTAGTGTGTGGTGACGTTTATGTGTTTCAACCAGTATTTATAATCAATTTTGACGTTTAATGCTCGATTAGTTAGGAGAGTTACGGTTGGAGAAACGGATTCAATCTCGAACCCTACGGCCGATAGAATTGATGTCGAGCATTGAAGAGTATTGGGTTTGAGTCGCACGCGTGAGTCGGAGCTCGAGGAGCATTCAATTTGGCCGGAAACGCGTTTTTCGAATAAAGGGGATGAAAAACGGTCTCGGTGAGGTTCGAACTGGTGACCGGTTTGGATCTTGGGAGTTTGGTCGAATTACACAATTAGTCCCTGAAGTTTAAGAGTGTTATCACTTTATGTGTAAACATAGGTTTGAGTTTAAAATAAGTTTCAAGGGTTGGCAAGTTCAGTCCCTAACTTTATAAACCAAATATATATTTTATTTTTACAAAAATTAGCTAAGTTTCATAAGTTTTATTATTTTATAATTTTATAAAATAATTTACAAGATTTATTAGTTTCTACGATTTAGTATTTAAAATAAGTTTATTAATTATGTTATTTATATAATTATAAGTCTATAAGTTTTAAAAAATTACCATATGATACATATATATATTTTTAAATAACTTTATGTATATATGTGTATATATATTTCAAGTTTAATTATTTTTTTTCCTGAATAATTAAATAAATAATCATTGTTTAAGGGAATAGTTTTAATAGAATTTCTAGTTTCGGATTAATGATATGTGTAAGGGTTTAGGAAGAGATAGGTCAGAAATCCTGGATATTACAGGTTCGTCGGGTCGCATTTTCTAAACATGACTCTTACGTTTTTTAGTCTAACATATTTGATGGACTTTGTACATGACCTACTTGTATGTTGACACTAAATTTTAGGGTCATAAGATAACCGTCGCTATTTAGGTCCCGGTTAGGACAGTCTTGTATACACATCGGCCTTGCTAGCACTTACATATTGAAACCCCATTAGGTGAGTTCACGACCCCTTTTTACTTTTTAAGTGTTTTTAAGTGCATGAGTTCACGAACAAAGAGCTCACTAAAAGTCCCCGGAACAATTTTATAATCATTAGCTATTTAGCCTAGGATTCTATGAATAGTACTATTGGAATTGACACCCCCGGTCATTGTTAGTCGCGTTAACCTGGGGTCCATCAGGCCAAATGACCACATATTGTCTTAACACATACTTCGTGGGAAACGAGGGAGGGGCATACACTATTGTCATGGTTTGGTTATACCGCATGTATGAACATATTATTTGTATTCATAACTAGCCTATAAATGGATCAACATTACTTGTTTTGTTTATCATATACACTTGGAACTATTTGCGAACAATTGGATTTACAAGGATTATTTAACTTGTTTTCATTGGGTAAACTACTAATTTCATGAATATGAAGTCATCACTTGTTTTCATTAGGAAAACTACTCATTTTATAACTATGAAGTCACCACATGTTTTCGAGGAAAATGATTTTACATTAAGCTCGTGTACATATTTTCAATGTTTTAAGGAAAACGGTCTTACTTTATTGTTGTAGCAACTGAAATCTTTTTTTATTAAAAAATCTGCTTCTAAGTTGTCAATCGAAATAAAAAAAGGGTATGGATAAATGGAAGGATGAGAGAAAGAAAGAAAAAGAATATTGATGATATAGAACACGTACACTTTATCGATATTTTCTAGGTAAACGGTTTATATAATGACCATGTACACGATATCACCGTTTTTAAGGGAAACCACTTTACAATGCAACAATCAAACTTGTGAACTCACCAACCTTTGTGTTGACATTTTTATGTATGTTTTTCAGGTAACACATAGCTTTGGATCAGTTGGAATAAGTTAGCCACTTGGATTAAACCCTAGAAGCCAAAGATTCATGATCATCAAACCTCAAGACGGTTTTGACCAATATGATTTTAGGACAATGTACTAGCTTGATTTAGTATTTGTAATATTGTTCAATGGATATATAATTCTTTACTTTTGTTTCCGTTGTTATGTAATGTTATCAATCTTTGCAATCTTAATTTATTTATTTATTTACTAAGTGAATAAATTTGGAGGTGTAATAGAACACCACTCCCAATAAAACCACTTTAAATGCAAATTCATATGTATCTTGGATGATAAACAAAATTCCTTATAAACATATTTTAAACATGGAATTTTAATTTATCAAATTTTTGGAAGGGACATGTGTCGATAATTGTCGAATAGAGATTGTGAACTCTGATGAAGATGATACATTAGTGGAGGTATTATCAAATAACACCAACTATTTCCTGATTTTCCAATAATGATATAGCTTGCAAGGTTTTCAAATTGATCGGATACATGAAAGTTAGAGTGCATGTTTGTTTGGCTAAGAAATTGAAATTGGATCCAATCAAACCCTTCTATGGAATTCAGAACCTCTCGTCATTTCAAAGAAACCTCATGAGTGTTTATACTTTGTGTAATAATTCTTGCGGTTTTTCGTGTTTCTAAAACATTTTTTTTGTAAGATATTTGAGTTTGGATCTTTGTTTTGTATTTTATTAATTTTAAGGGGTAGTTTTGTCATTTTAGGTATTTTTACATTTCATTTCTATCAACAAATGTATCAACCAAACACATTATGAATTTTGAAAGGAATCCTTTAAATTCTAAAACATGTTGCGAACCAAACGGTCCCCTTATATTTATTTGTTCTTATGATATCAAATTTGGGGAAAATTAGAGTGCATTTTCACAATTATTTGGGAATCAAATTATTGTTTAGTATCAGAAGCTTGGTATAAAAAAGCCTGATACACGTTTAGGTCCCAAAAGTCGAGGCGCGAGTCATTCCTCTATTTACAACCAAATAAGCTTTATTTACAACCAACAGTTGTGTCAGTCTCATGACTCATCTGTATAATATATCAACCTTTTTATGAAGTAAACATTTCATTATTTCTTTATCCCTTTGGTTGCTTTTACATTTCAGTCTCCTCCCACAGAAATTTTGACCAATTTTGACCCAGAAGCACACGAGGCGCAGCCTCAAGCCCGTGATGTGTTCTACTGTACACCTTGCGCGCCTTTTAATACCAAGATCAGAAGTTAAGTGTGGTTAATTGATGCAGGTTCCCATTTTTGATGGGTCAGCTAGGGAATGGGTGGAAGCTATTGACCAAGTTGGGCTGACTGTTGCAATGGCAGACCTTGTGACAGAGTAGCACCCTATCTTACTGAACCTGTTCATGTGTCCAAAGGAGACTCTGTTATTGCAGCATTCTCTTCTAATGAAACTAATATCAGCTATGGAATCAATTTTTCACAGGCAATTATGCTGTTCATATTGTATTTGTTTCTTTAGATACATATATACAACCATATTCACAGACTGCTATGTATGAGATACTGTATACCGTAAGAAATGTATATTCACTGATATTTGAATGTGTATGTTTGTACAGTAGGTCGGAAGAGGCGTGACTTGTAGTTTGTAACTTGCCAAAAGCTCTTTGATTTAGCGCATCTAGTTCCATGGTTCTTTTGCTATTAACTTCTATACACTATTTTAGGTAACAGATTTAGGCCCCCAGTGGTTTTCTTCAAGCTTTTACACCGGCTCTTTCTATTCTAAGCAAATAGCTCCTTCAAGAACCTTCTGCGTTTATGAAGAGGTAAGATGCTGATCCTCTTCACTATTATTTTCGAATATTCCAACGATCTTAAGATCCTGCCACTTGTATATTTGACCTTAAGTTTCAGTTATTATCATACAGAAATCCACCAAATTTACCGTACCATGGATTTCTAAATCGATATTAAAATAGGACCTACTTCACATGCAAATTATAACATCATTAAGGGTCTTTCAAGAGAAGTCCGTGGTCATAATCCTGATGCAGATCATAATTAATTTCTTTATTTCTAGTGCAAAGTAACACTTTTCAATACTTCTTTTCTTCTTGCAATTTGCAAGTGTTCATCTTGCATGAGCACGATTAAGAGTGTAATGTATTAATAAAAAAGAAGGGTGAATCTTGTTTTGTTCATTTTTGTTTTTCAATGGACTATTTTTGCCATTTCTTGTGTTTAAAAGTTAAGGGAAAAAAATTATCGCAGGTGGAGAAAATGCGTAGTGGAAGACTCATCAAGGGCGGTACTGCAGAGAATGCTGTTGTTTTCAGGTGAGATGCTATGCCCAATAGTTGCTTTTGAGTTTTCAGGTTTCAGATTTCACTTTCAGGTCAACTTGAATAACAGTAACTATAAGTTGTTTAATTGTCTGAAAATGCATCATATGTTATATACTTGTATGTACAAACTAAAGGTGACCCTTTTATGCATTAACGGATCAATTTGGTTTACATTGTCTCAATGGGTTAACATAAAAAAAGTTATCTAAACTGAAAACGGGTTGAACGGGTCAAGCGACCTACTAAATCGTTCTATTTCAAAAGTTAGATTATCATTGTAACAAAATGGTTCATCTAAAACATTATTTACCTGTAAAATTCTAGGGAGAAATTGACAAAATGTAATAAAGTATCTGCATCTGGACCCGGCCATGTATGAAAATTGACCCATTTCCCGACCCACCCATTTTGCCATTTAGTTTTGGTCATTGTGTTGATTGATCTTCATGTTCTGTTCCAGTACTAGTAAAGGTTTGCTGAATCCACCTTTGCGTTAACCCGAGGAGCCATGTAGACACAAGATTTTGGATTTTATTGGCGATGTCTCTCTCTTCGCTTGCAATGGTAGTCAAGGGATCCCACTTGCAAATATCATAGCTTATAAGGTTCATCTCTCAATTCCTATTTAATGCGTTAATAATGTATAATAAGATCTAGATTATTATTTTAACTATATGGTTTTAGTAATCCTATTTAACATACTACTAGCTGAGTTCACATCGTTTTTAAATTTTCAAAAAATTCAATTATATCATTTTTTGCATTTCTCCACATTTTTAAACAGTAACTTCCAGGTGTATTACGACTTACGTGGGTGTAACGAGGTTGAGGCGTCTTTCGAATCATGTTTGTCAACCGAAGGTTGTCAAAGTGATCGAACGACAAAGTTTCTTGAATTACGAACTTGGCCATTGATCCCGAACCGTATTTACGTTGTAATGAAATATTCCAACGTCACTACCCAATTGTGTTTGTTCGGAGTCCGGATCTACTTTCAACGCCTTGCAAATTTTTTTCACAACATGCTTCTTCAAACTCGAGTTCGATTCTTTTGCTCACAAATTGCCACACAACTTGCAACAAGCCTTTTGAGACCCGTCATTAGGGCTGTCCAAAATGCTCGAAACTCGCTCGAACTTGTTCGAAAAATGCTCGGAAAAATGCTTGTTCGATTTCGGCTCGGTTTGTAAACAAGCTGATTGGCTTAGTTCGGTTTGTAAATGACCCGAGCACAAGCAAAGGTACTCTTGCTCGTAGCTCTTTCGGTTTGCCTCGAATTAATTTTTAATGTATATATATATATATAATTAATAAATTCATATTTTATACATTTATAAATAACTCTTTTGGCCCATTCCATTATGAAATTTTTCATAGTGAGTCAAGAGTAGCCCAACTTAAAACCTAAAAAAAAGAAACTTCTTTAGTAATTACGTTACTTCACTAGTTCACCATTTGAGCCCTCTTCTCAATTCAATTCTCAAATCGTCTCTGCCTAAAATATCTGTAAGTCCATTATCGGTCGATGGATCTTCAGACAAACAAACAATATCAAAGTCTCATACGTAGTAGGTGGAAACTACTAGCTAGTGTGGTGATTCAAGATGAAGAATTCAAAGTAAAACGATTTGTAATGAATAACAATCTTCGAAATTATAGAGAAACAATAACCAAAGGCGCTTACTGCTAACAGCTCACCTAACTTAGGTCATGAATACATGTATTTATAGTAGACAAAACATTATAAAGCCCATAACACATAGTTCTCGGCTCACATAGCCTGGCCCAAGACCCAACCCGTGAACCTAGTTCACGGTTACAAAACCTGAAAACACTTTTATTCGGTAACACCAACACTTATATTTATTTGATACGTCAGCCTCACATATATAAAGCCAACAATCTTCCCCTAGGCTGATGCTATCAAATGATCGTCATAATTCGAGCGTAGCACTGTGATCACCACTTTTAGCATACAATATTTTCATCAAAATCTGTAGTTGTTGCTGTGGGGTCGATGTTGGTGTTGATAAGGTTCAACATTTCTGAACACTCAAACTTGGGTCTCTCTTTCTTCTCTTGGAGTTAGATCCATATTTATATCAGAATCAACATTTGCTTATCATCTTGCTAAAAGAGGATGTGAGAGGAGGATTCTCAGCAATCTTTCTCTTTCGAACAGGTTCATGTGTACTTACATTGTCAGAATATGAAATCACACCAGGTTCTTCTGACTCGAGTACATTTTGATGTGGTTAGTACTTCAAGCTTGTCAGCAATTCACAACATTTCATTCTTCTTCAACCCCTGGTTCTTGATTTGAAACAAATCTTGCAAAATCTTAGAAAATTTGTAAGCGTATGTAACATCCATAATTTTCTTATGCTTTGTGTTATGCAATAAAGACATTTCAATTTCAAAATTCTTGTTCAATACATTATGTCCCAACAATTACTAATTTCAATGTGCATTAAATTCATAGTTTCAATTTTTACAATTACATATTATTTCCTGACTATATATATATATAACATATATACATAACTATACTTGGTTATAATAAACAAATCAAAGATAAAAGCTTATAAATTTTTAATCATGTATTTATAACTTTATATATATATATATATATATATATATATTTGATTTCATCAAATAAACCATTTATACAATTTGTATTTTTATAAAAAAAATGGGATTTATTCCCTTATAAAATATTATGATAAAAGAATTTATATTTAATTTTACAAATAATTAAAAATAAAATAAAATTGATGTTGAACCCATTTAAATGCCTTGAACCCCCCTCAATTAACCAATTTGAACATTTTCATGTTTTGAACCCCATTCCTCTCGATTTTGACTTCTAAAAGTCAACAGATTCAAAATCGGTTAAAATTACCACGAATTCATGTGTATTAACTTGTCGAAATCTTGCATATACGTTATAATAACAGTTTCGAACGTGATTAACGATCCAATTACAACAAATAAATGATTAAACTCAAGATTAACTCCCGAAACCATCCTAATCATAACTCGGATTCAATTCGCACGATCTGTATGAAATTGGAGCTAAAATGAGCCTGATACATTTGAGAAAACCTGAAACATATTTGCTTAGATGTTTGAAAACCTGGAACACATTTACGAACATTTTTATGTGGTAACAAGAGAACAAGACCCGACCTTATATTTGCATGAGTTAACGAACAAAGAGCTCGCTAAAAGTCCCTAGAACAATTTTATAACCATTAGCTATCTAGCCTGGGATTCTATGAATAGTAATATTGGGAGTGATGCCCCCGGTCGTGGTTAGTCGCACTAAATGATGGCTTGCTGGTTCGAATGTCCGCATAGTGTCTAAACATATACTTCGGGAGGACCGAGGGAGGGGCAAAATACATGTTGTCGTGGTTTGGTTATCCATCATGCATGAACATTTATTTGTATTCCTAGCTAGTCTACAGATGGGGTCAACGTTACTTGTTTTGTTTATCATATACACACTTAGAACAATTTACGAACAATTAGGTCTACAAGAACTATTTGCTTGGGAAAAAAACTTATTTTATGACTATTAATTCATCACTTGTTTTAATTGGGAAAACGACTCACTTTATAACTATGAGGTCATCACGTGTTTTTGAGGAAAACAGTTTTTGAGGAAAATAGTTTTATATTATGACCACATACGTGATATCAATGTTTTCAAGGAAAACCGCTTTACATTACAACAATCCAACATGTTGTTAGGAAATAGATGTGTGACAAAAGCTTTGTAATAGTTAGATCTTGTATGTCTTTATGTTTGGTAATTTTTTGTAAGTGTTAGTTAAGTTTTGCCATAGGCGAACTTAATATGTTCGCCTAGTTCTAGTTTAGGCGAACTTGTTAAGTTCGTCTATAGCAGAATGGAAGTCTATAAATAGGAGTTTACATGTTCAGTTTTGTATGCGTTCTATTATTAACATTCAAGTTCTATAAACTCTGTGTTTTGGTGAAATGAAAGAGAAGATTATTTACATTGTGTGTGATTGTCATTGTTTCTATTGTCTCATATACACAGTCATAGACACGGTTGGATTCCGCACTCCTTGTTTCTAATTGATTTCTTTTGTTTATGTAGGGACAACCAAGGAGAACTATCAACAATACTTGGTATGTGAATAGTGGTTGTTCTCGACATATGACATGAAATATTCGGTTGCTAAAAGATGTTATTAAAATTGATGGAGGTTATGTCACTTTTGCTAGTAATAAAGGCGGGTACATAACAGGTCAAGGAACTTTAAAGAATGACAAGGTTAAATTTGAGAAAGTAAACGTTGTTGAGCAACATGAACACAATCTTCTGAGTGTATCTCAAGTATGTGACAAGAAATTCTCATTCCACTTCAATGATTCTAAATGCTACATTTTGAGCAACATGAACACAATCTTCCTCCTTGTTCCACAATAGGGGAGCCTACGAAACTCATCATTACGCTAGTCGTTATGGGCATTCGTGGCTAAAACTTTTCTGTATTGCTAGGGTGAAGATGAAGTTTGGTGCATGTTAATGTTTAACCTATTAATGAAGTGGTATGTTTATGTCTTTAACTAATTCATTCTCAAAAACCATCTTTTGATGGGCTTTTATTATTCTCTAAGTCCGTCTTTATATTTGTGAGTGTCTTGATTTTAAAGAGTAAGATCGTAACACCCTTTTTAATCAAACTTCATTTGAAACTCGTTTGTCTTTATACGAGCAGAGATTGATAAGCCAAGGCTTGGTGTATACTTCTAAAATCGTACGTCTTTATACGAGATTATTATGCGACCAAGAATTGGTGAACTCATGTTAGGAACGGTAAGTCTTTATACTTGGTCCCATTATTACACCGCCTCCCGGTGAGCAAAATATAATCACCTATTTAACTTTAACATAAAGCATTTTGAGTCCGATGTCTTAAACCAACCCGGAGATGACTATTTGATGGGTTGAGGGTAAATGTTGTCCATAACGGGAGGCACTATCACTTTTTAAGATTATAATTTGCAAATCAAATGCAGCGAGGATGAGGCTCTAGCGGTGACCCGGGTAACAAGTTTGTAGTAGTCATACCACTGAATTAGTAAACTTAACATTATCACGTACCAAGCTGATTCGAATCTCGAAGCAATATATTCCGTAATCTGATCATTTTCGCCTTATTTACTTTTCTGCTATTTACTATTCTGCTAGTTACATTTCTGTTATACACTTCACGCACATTTTTACTTTTATGTTATTTACTTTACCGTCATTTACTTTTCTGCTTCACAAGCACACAAAACCCACTCACTAATTAATCCGGCTAAACGATAACAAAAGTTGAGTATTGGAACTCGACCGTGTCCATTGGTTCGATACTTGGTTCTTAGCTAACTATATTACGCTGCGATAGGTACAATTGCCTATTGTGTGTGTTTTAAGATAACGTAATTATCATTTTAATTTATAAATTTAAAACATGATCGTGTGAAATCATATTAAAAATATATTTATTTATATTTTTATTTACTTAATTCACAGACACATCAAGTTTTTGGCGCCGTTGCCGGGGACACAGTGATTTCAAGAAAAATTCGAGTTAATGGATTAGCCTTTTTACACGAAAAATTTCCACAAAAAAAAAATTAAAAAGAAAATATATAAAATGGACTTATATAACGAAAATTTTACTCAAGAAGAATTCTTCAGATTTGATGGGAATTTCTCAGATTCATGGTGCGAGTTATGTGGAGGATCACTCTACGCTGATGTAAGGCCTCAAACCCGGGAGGCCTCACTTATTGGATTTACTCATTCACAACGGTTCTTAAACTTGAATATCAAAATAACGCAACAGAAAATACTTCATTAAAACATAACATTACATTGTTCAACATGCGGAAGCGTAAACATTGATTAAACATAACACAAATGAAATCTAAACGTAACATGATGCCAGTCTTCATAAGCAACCGAGTAACTCTTCATCGCTAGCCAAGCATCACTGTCCATCCTCGCCACCTGCCTTAACCTGAATGTGCATACTAAAAAGTCAGCTATGCTGGTGAGTTCTAGCTTTACATAAAACTTTCACATAACCGTTTGCCAAAAACATTTCATTCATTTATTTAATAAAAGCATACAAAAAACATGCAATAACATAACATTAAACATAAGTCAACAATAAACCGAATCTGCGCCTTTTCGTAACCGTCAATTCCTCATTACAGCACGGTACTTCATAGAGTACACGCACCGACCTTGAGCACGGTGCTTCATAGAGCACACATACCCACATTAACCATTTGTAATCATCAATTCCCTTCAAGCACGGCGTCCCAAAGGATAGCACGTACCAAACCTTAAGTACTATTCCCTCACGAAGAATGGTACCTCATTAGGGATCCCGGTAATCCCCCATTGGTGACCGTCATCACCCCTTTTCACCCAGTTGTACAACCGTTGGCCAGCCACAAAGGCCCCTATAAAGGTAAGGCCCATACATGCATACATACCTTAGCTCCCAAAGGAACTCATGGCAGATTCATTTATTTCGTGACTTTCATAAAAACTTTTACTTCTTTTCAGTTAAAGTATTCACACGTTTTATTAAATAGCATTTCATTTGTAAACATTTCGTAAACTACATTTAGCAACACATTTCATAAACACATTTCAACTTTACTTTCGTAAACATCATTTCATAAAACATTATCGTGTAAGTATGCACACCAGCCCAAAACATAGTTCAAAACATTAAAAGTAGGGCTCTAGAACTCACCTGATAAGCTAGTCTCGTTATGTCCTAACAATGGTCCAACGAGCGTCACACACGATCTGAATTGGTTAATTGCACATACATCAGACCTAATGTAAATTACACGCTTTAACTCATTCTGATCTAGGCAAACTTAAGGCTAAGTTCGCTGCCCATAGTCTAGGCGAACATATAGGCGAACTTGTCCTAAGTTTGCTCTACTTGACCAAGCGAACTTACCAGACGAACATAACCAAGTTCGCCCCCCTTTAAGTTCGCCCCCCTTTAAGTTCGCTTACTTCATGCTCCAAGCGAACTTGTCAAGCGAATTTGATAAGTTTGCCCCAATCCTTGCCAGGCGAACTTGATAAGTTCGCCTGTCGGGCTGTCTTTTTCCCCAAAAATCCGAAGTTCTTGCATGCGAATCTGATCATGCCAAGATCCCAATTTTCTATGCTCAAAATGTTCGCTTTTCCTTCTAGATGCTAGACCTAAGCTTGTTTTCAAGTTTCATCCGTAAAAACGTTACCTTTTTACCCAAAACCCGAAAACCCAACATAAGCTAAAATATCAAATCTAGCTCGAGTTGTTACCTGAATCGATATTCTGATTCGGAGGTTATCTTCATGAGCACTGGAGACACGAGCTAGTTGAGCGATTCCGACACTTTCTCTCTCTACGATTTTCTCTCTCTAGAAGTTGCAAATGAGAGAAGGTGTGTGCATGTGGGGTATTTATGGGAGAGGCCTCCCCTCCCCGAGCCCACCTCGTGACCAACTCGGCCCAACCCCGGCCCGCGCACCTTTTTCCGTTCATTCCACTCGTCCCGCTTGAACCCGTTATCTTTATTTCTCGTTTTTATTTTGGGATGTTGCAAGTCTACCCCCTTACAATAGGTTTCGTCCCTGAAACCTATCATAGGTAAAATAGATAGGGGTACGACTCCCTCATTTCCGTCTCCGTTTCCCATGTAGCCTCCGATCCCTTTCAGTGCTTCCATTAGACTTTAACCAATTGGATCATTTTGTTACGTAAACGTTTCTCCTTTCGGTCTAAGATTGCTACAGGTTCTTCAATGTAGTTAAGGCGGTTGTCGACCTCGATGTCAGTAAGTGGTACGTGAGCCGATTCATCCGCCAAAAACTTTCGTAAGTGTGACACATGGAAGGTGGGATGGATCCAACTTGACTCATCGGGCAACTCCAACCGATAAGCGACTTCACCAACTCGTGCCGCTATTCTGAATGGCCCGACAAACCTCGGACTTAACTTTCCTCTATTCCTTAATCGTATGATACCCTTCCAAGGCGATACCTTCAACATTACGCGATCCCCAACGTTAAACTCAATAGGCCTTCGTCGTTTATCCATGTAGGATTTCTGACGATCTTGAGCGGCCTTCATTCTTGCTTTGATTTGGTCAAACCTTTCCGATGTTTCCCGTACGACTTTAAGACTTCCTAATTCCTTCTGTCCAATCTCACCCCAGCAAACCGGGGTCCTACATTTTCTCCCATACAACATTTCGTAGGGCGGCATGCCTATCGTCGCGTGATAACTATTGTTGTAGGAGAATTCGGCTAACGGCAGATGACTGTCCCAACTGCCACCAAATTCGATAATGCAAGCACGGAGCATATCCTCAAGCGTCTGAATGGTCCTTTTAGACTGACCATCCGTTTGTGGGTGGTATGCCGTATTAATATTAAGTCTCGTGCCCATCGCCTCATGAAATCTTTTCCAGAACCTCGATGTGAATTGTGTATCCTGGTCAGATACAATCGTTAAAGGCACCCCATGCCGTGCTACCACTTCATTAATAAATACCTCCGCTAACCTTTTCGACGAGAACGTCTCGCGGATAGGTAGGAAATGAGCACTCTTCGTCAACCGGTCCACAATCACCCAAATGGTATCATGTCCTTTAGCTGTGCGAGGTAGCTTGGTTATGAAGTCCATGGTAATGTGTTCCCACTTTCATTCCGGCTACTTGTGAGCAAGTCAAGCACTTGCTTACATACTTTGTCACATCATATTTCATTCCAGGCCACAGTAGTCCTTCTTCAGGTCTTGGTACATTTTGTTGGTACCGGGATGGATAGAGTAACGAGACTTATGAGTCTCATTCAGGATTTTTGTTCTAAGCTCGCCGCCCATAGGTATCCACACCCGACCAAAACGTGTCCTCACACCAAGGGTGTTATATTCCAACTTGTCCAGCTGTCCCACCATCCTCTCTTTCTTTATATTTTCTTCCTTAAGTGCCTCATCCTGAGCCTTCTCGATTTCCCTCATCAAGTCCGTGTCACCACCAATTAGCAAGCTTTTACTCTAATAGGAGTAGGCACATCCTTTCGGCTTAGAGCGACAGCCACCGCGTTCGCCTTTCCAGGATGGTATACGATTCCGCAATCATAGTCTTTCAAAAGTTCTAACCATCGCCTCTGCCTCATGTTCAGTTCCTTTTGTTCGAAGAAGTACTTCAAACTTTTGTGGTCAGAGTAAATGGCAAACTTCACTCCGTAAAGGTAGTGCCTCCAGATCTTCAATGCAAACACAACGGCAGCAAGTTCCAAGTCGTGAGTCGGATAATTGAATTCGTGAACTTTCAACTATTGTGATGCATTGGCGATCACTCTCCCGCGTTGCATAAGCACGCACCCCAATCCCTGAACTGAAGCGTAAGAGTATACAACCAAGTCTTCATTGCCCTCGGGAAGGGCCAAGACTGGAGCTTGGGTCAACTTCTCTTTCAGTTTCTTAAATGCTTCTTCCTGAGTCGAACCCCATTCATACTTTACCTCTTTCCATGTCAACTTGTTCAACGGTGAAGCTATTTTTGAGAAATATTGAATGAATCTCCGATAGTAGCCTGCCAACCCAAAGAAACTGCGGACTTCAGTTAGCATCTTAGGAATATTCCAATCTCTTACCGTCGTTATCTTTGCTGGGTCAACCATAATGCCGTTCAGGTTAATGACGTGACCTAGGAATTGGACCTCCCTAAGCCAGAACGCGCATTTGGAGAACTTAGCATACAATTTCTCCTTTTTCAAAGCTTCCAACACCTCTTTTAAGTGACACACGTGATCACCCTCATTCTTGGAGTAGATAAGGATATCATCGATGAACACAATTATCGATCGATCCAGCATCGGTCGACAAACCCTATTCATCAAATCCATGAATGCTGCAGGGGCATTTGTCAATCCGAAGGACATCACGCGGAACTCGAAATGTCCATAACGCGTGCGAAACGCGGTTTTTGGTATGTCTTCTTCCCTTACCTTCAGCTGATGGTATTCGGATCGAAGGTCGATTTTCGAGAACCAGCTTGCGCCCTGTAATTGATCGAACAAGTCGTCGATCCTAGGTAGAGGGTACTTATTCTTCACAGTTCCTTTGTTCAACTCTCTGTAGTCGATACGCATTCTCATGGAACCATCCTTTTTATTTACAACCAGCACCGAAGCACCCCAAGGCGAGATGCTTGGTTGTATAAATCCCTTGTTAAGCAATTCGTCTAATTTGGTCATAAGTTTTTTCATCTCCATTGGTGCTAGTCGATATGGAGCCTTAGCCACGGGCTGGGCATCTGGTACCAAGTCGATTCGGAACTCAATCTCTCTGTCGGGTGGTATTCCAGGCAAATCCTCTGGAAACACCTCCGGGTACTCGCGTACCACGGGTACATCGTCCAGTTCTTTCACTTCCTTACCTTTGTCAACTACGTACACCAGATAAGCCTCGCATCCACGCCTTAGGTAATCTGCTGCTTTAATCATTGAGATGATATTAGGCATTGGAGCATCACGATCTCCAAGAATTTTGACCTCACCACCATACGGAGCCTTGAGTCGGATTATCTTCCGCTTGCATATAATTTGCGCTTCATTGGCGGTTAGCCAATCCATACCCAACACTACATCAAATCCACCCAAAACCATGACAAACAGTCTGACAGGAAACCTATGGCCCTCTATCTTTATCGTGGAGTCTTCAACTACCTCGGTCACTCTCGCAGTTCTACCCTCAGCGGTCTCTACACTAAAGGCTCTTTCTATCTTACTAATTGTGCATTTTTCCCGTTTACAGAAAGTAGTTGATATAAAACTTTTACTGGCACCCGAATCAAAGATTACGGAAACATAAGTATGGTCAAGGATGAACGTACCTGACACTACGTCGGGGTCTACCCTGGCTTGGTACTGCGTCAGTGCGTACGCTCGAGTCTTTGCCCGGGGCCTCTCATCTTTCTTCTTGATACTCTTCCCTTTCCCAGTTTCGCCCATTTTCGATTTCGGGCATTCCCTACTCAAATGACCGAGATCCCCACAGTTATAGCACTTGAAGTGTTGTGGGCACTCACGGGAGTAGTGCCCGGTCTTGCCACACTTAAAGCATAAGTTAGATCCCAGTATACATTCACCTGCATGCTCTTTTCCACATTTCTTACAAATGGTTGGCTCATCCACCCGAGACCTCTTATCGTGAGCCCCAAACATCTTTCCACCAGTTCGCTTGTTTGAGAAGCTCAGTTTCTTCTTTGGTTCCTCAATGGCGGCATTTTTTAATGCCAGATATACACCACACCACTGAGTTCCACCACTGAATCGAAGGTGGTAGGAGTGTTTGCTTTGATAAAGGTGCGGAACTTGTCCGGTAGTACCTGGATATAACAAGAAATCTTTCTCTCTTCGGTAGTGATCAGATGTGGCACCAGACGTGCCAACTCATTGTACCGGGTGGTGTATTGACGGTGAGTCATGTTATCAGCCTTTAAATTCAGAAATTCTCTCTCCACCTTCTCAATTTCGTTCATTGGGAAAAAATTCTTGATAACTAACGCCTTCAAATCATTCCATAACATAGAGACAATAGCTGTATCTCCCTTAGCTTGTCGCACCCCCTCCCACCAATGGGACGCTTCTTCTCTTAAGGAGTTAGCAACAAAATTCACCACTTGATCCGTCCGGCATTCGCTGAGATGGGTGGCAACCTCCATACGGATTACCCCATCAAACATAGCCACCACGTCTTTCCTTCCAGTCAGGACAGGCGGGTCACATGCTTTAAAGGACTTATAGTCGCATCCGCGAACAGGCGGTGCGTTGTCAGTCTTGTTGTCTTGGGCACCAGTTGCCATGTTAGACCCACCTTCCCCATTAGCTTTCTTCAATGCTTCTGCCAATAGACCTGGCAGACAGGTCTTCATCGATTCTGTGAATTCACGTGCTAGAGTTGCTCTAACTTCTGGTTTAAAAGTGAAAGGTTGTTCTTCAACCTGTGTCTGCTCAGTTCCATGCACACTAACTGCCGGTTCAGTGTGGACACTTTCTTCTTCACTTTACTCTTGGCGTGCAGGGTCCTGCCACGCCCACCATTTTGGCCTCCGGTACGACCCCCACCACGCCTTCCGTTTCCTCTTCTCGCCATTTCGTTCTATAAGATAAGGAATCCAAAGTTATCACGCTAGTTAACAAATAGAATTCAACAAGCAATGTAAGATGTTAATATACACTGGCCATCTGCAATTAACTATTACACTACCTATCGATTTCCATTTGACCACCTTTGTGATTCCATTAGAACACAAGTCCTAACCTAACGCTTCTAAGGCATACTATAAAAGTAAATATATACCATCTACCTTCATATCTGATGCTGTGGCTCGAGTTACCCGTACTGGCATCCGATTTCGGTCCCATTCACCGTTTAAGTTCAGACACTGGGAGTGTCCAAATCTCTCAAACTATTGCTCTGATACCAACTTGTATGGCTCCAAACCCGGGAGGCCTCACTTATTGGATTTACTCATTCACAACGGTTCTTAAACTTGAATATCAAAATAACGCAGCGGAAAATACTTCATTAAAACATAACATTACATTGTTCAACATGCGGAAGCGTAAATATTGATTAAACTAAACACAAACGAAATCAAAACGTAACATGATGCTAGTCTTCATAAGTAGACATGTAACTCTTCATCGCTAGCCAAGCATCACTGTCCATCCTCGCCACCTCCCTTAACTAGAATGTGCATACTAAAAAGTTAGCTACGCTGGTGAGTTCTAGCTTTACATAAAACTTTCACATAACCGTTTGCAAAAAATATTTCATTCATTTATTTAATAAAAACGTACATAAATCATGCAATAACATAACATTAAACATAAGTCAACAATAAACCGAATCTGAGCCTTTTCGTGACCGTCAATTCCTCATTACAGCACGGTACTTCATAGAGTACACGCACCGACCTTGAGCACGGTGCTTCATAGAGCACACGTACCCACATTAACCATTCGTAATCGTCAATTCCCTTCAAGCACTGCGTCCCAAAGGATAGCACGTACCAAACCTTAAGTACTATTCCCTCACGAAGAATGGTACCTCATTAGGGATCCCGGTAATCCCCCATTGATGACCGTCGTCACCCCTTTTCACCCAGTTGTACAACCGTTGGACAGCCACAAAGGGCCATATAAAGGTAAGGCCCATACATGCATACATACCTTAGCTCCCAAAGGAACTCATGGCAGATTCATTTATTTCGTGACTTTCATAAAAACTTTTACTCCTTTTCAGTTAAAGCATTCCCACGTTTTATTAAATAGCATTTCATTTGTAAACATTTCGTAAACTACATTTAGCAACACATTTCATAAACACATTTCAACTTTCCTTTCGTAAACATCATTTCATAAAACATTATCGTGTAAGTATGCACACCAGCCCAAAACAAAGTTCAAAACATTAAAAGTAGGGCTCTAGAACTCACCTGATAAGCTAGTCTCGTTCTATCCTAACAACGGTCCAACGAGCGTCACACATGATCTGAATTGGTTAATTACACATACATCAGACCTATTTTAAATTACACGCTTTAACTCATTCTGATCTAGGCGAACTTAAGGCTAAGTTCGCTGCCCATAGTCTAGGCGAACATACAGGCGAACTTGTCCTAAGTTCGCTCGACTTGACCAAACGAACTTAGCAGGAGAACATAACCAAGTTCGCCCCCCTTAAGTTCACTTACTTCATGCTCCAAGCGAACTTGTCAAGCGAACTTGATAAGTTTGCCCCAATCCTTGCCAGGCGAACTTGATAAGTTCGCCTGTCGGGCTGTCTTCTTCCCCAAAAATCCAAAGTTTTTGCATGCGAATCTGATCATGCCAAGATCCCAATTTTCTATGCTCAAAACGTTCGCTTTTCCTTCTAGATGCTAGACCTAAGCTTATTTTCAAGTTTCATCTGTAAAACCGTTACCTTTTTACCCAAAATCCGAAAACCCAACATAGGCTAAAATCTCAAATCTAGCTCGAGTTGTTACCTGAATCGAGATTCTGATTCGGAGGTTATCTTCACGAGCACTGGAGGCACGAGCTAGTATAATCTTGAGAGATTCCGAAACTTTCTCTCTCTACGGTTTTCTCTCTCTAGAAGTTGCAAATGAGAGAAGGTGTGTGCATGTGGGGTATTTATGGGAGAGGCCTCCCCTCCCCGAGCCCACCTCGCGACCAACTCGGCCCAACCCCGGCCCGCGCACCATTGTCTATTCATTCCACTCGTCCCGCTTGAACCCGTTATCTTTATTTCTCATTTTTTTATTTTGGGATGTTACAGCTGAGGAGTGTTATCTTTTCGTTTGGCGCCCTATGGATCATGAGACGAATCTCCACCCAACACCATTTGAAGAAATGCTTCCTTCCCCACCTGCATCGGTAGACATGGGTTGAGTCTTCCATGAACCAGATCCTTGGAAACTAGACACTTTATTCCGTAATCTGGAGGAAATAAAGAATCAAATCATTAAACTCTATGCTACAGAACCGCATGAAGACCCGTCTGAAGTGCTTGATTACCCACCAGGTGACGAATACAACCAGGCATCACAGAAAGTAGAGGTGGTGACCATGATCCCTATGGATAATATGGGGAATATCGGCGAAGACAACATAGTAAGGGCTGAAATCATACAAGAAACCTTAGAACCACCAAGACTAGAGAAGCAGTTCAAACGTTTTCAGTCTTTACTAAATCAAATTCAGCTAAATCTACCATACGAGTTGTTCCTCTATAAGATGCCATCTCATGCAAAGTTCCTCAAAGATATGTTGACCAACCGCGAGAAAATGGAAGAACTCCCACAAATCACATTGAATGAAGAGTGCTCAGCCATCATAAGAGGAAAGAAACCTCCCGACCAATTTATGATTTCGTGTCTTTTTGGCGACTCAATTCAAGGCAATGCCATTGCAGATCTACATATTGGCGTAAACATCCTACCAGGCGCTATATTTAACAAAATGAACCTCGAGAAACTCCAACCCACAAACTTAGAACTTTAGCTAACCAATAGAACGGTTCGCTATCCAAAGGGAATCGCTGAAGATGTGCTTATAAAGATTAATGAATTCATTTTTCTAGTTGATTTTGTGGTAGTTGACATAATTGGAGGAACACATAGTCCTCTTATTTTGGGAAGACCATTTCTCAATATAGCTCTCACCCTCATCGATGTTTGGGGAGGAAGACTAGCATTGAGCGTTCAATAAGAACGAATTAATTTTGATCTTAAGAAGGCCATGGAGCGACCAAGCAGTCACGATGATCTCGCTTTCCTATTCAATTATTTCGACTATCTTGTAGGCTACTACATGCATGACATTTTAGGGAGAGAGGAAGAATGGCCAGCCGAAGAACATGAGAAATATTTAGTTTGTGAAGTGTTCATGATAAAACACACTAATCATGATGAAGATACATTAGTTATTGAGGAATTGGAAGATAGAGACGAGAGTGAAAAGACAAAATCGTCTATTGAAGAATCACCCACATTGGAGTTAAAGGAGCTTCCTCCTGACCTTTCATATGCCTTTTTAGATGAGGAATCCAAGCTTCCGGTCATCATCTCTTCCAGATTAAAAGATGATGAAAAAGAAAAATTACTACCAGTATTAAAAAGGCATAAGAATGCCATTGCATGGAAGCTAATGGATCTTAAAGGAATTAATCCATCATTCTGCACACATAAGATACTCATGGAAGAGAACTACAAGACTAGTGTGCAGCACCAAAGACGGCTAAATCCAAAAATGCAAGAGGTAGTAAAGAATGAAGTTATCAAATTACTTGACACAGGGGTTATCTACCCTATTTCAGACTCAGCCTGGGTTAGTCCTGTACAAGTCGTTCCAAAGAAATGAGGGATGACAGTAGTTACAAACGAGAAAAATGAATTAATACCAACCTGTACAGTCACAGGATGGCTATTTATTGATTATCGCAAGTTGAATGATGCTACTAGAAAATATCACTTTTCGCTTCCTTTCATAGATTAAATGTTGTAACTACTATCTAGAAACATGCTCTACTGTTTTCTTGATGGATTTTCAGGCTACTTCCAAATCCCTATTGCCACCGAAGACCAGGAGAAAACCACGTTCACCTGCCCCTATGGCAATTTTTCCTATAGACGTATGTCGTTCAGCCTGTGTAATGCTCCTGCTACATTTCAGCGGTGCATGATCGCTATATTCCATGATATGATAGAAGAATCAATGGAAGTATTCATGGATGACTTCTCAGTTTTTGAAAATTCCCACAAAACTTGGAAAAGATGTTAGCAAGATGAGAGGAATCAAATTTGGCATTAAATTGGGAGAAGTGTCATTTCATGGTCAAAGAAGGAATAGTTCTGGGTCATAAGATTTCAAAAGATGGTATTGAAGTCGACAGGGCAAAAGTTGAAACTATATCAATGCTTCCTCCACTAAATTCAGTGAAGGGAATTAGAAGCTTCCTCGGTCATGAAGGATTCTACAGGAGATTCAGAAAAGATTTCTCATCAGTCGCTAGGCCACTAATTCTGATGTTAGAAAAAGATCGACCGTTCCTATTCTCTGGCGATTCTCTGAAAGCTTTTGAAACTCTCAAAAAGAAGCTCGTGGACGCACCAATCATGACAACACTTGATTGGACAAAGCCATTCGAGCTTATGTGCGACACAAGTGATTACGCAGTAGGAGCAGTTCTCGGACAACGAAAAGAAAAGCACTTTCACCTGATTCATTACGCAAGTAAGACCTTTAATGATGCTCAAGAGAATTATACTACCACCGAAAAAGAGCTATTAGCTGTGGTTTTTTGCTTTCGATAAATTACGCTTGTATCTAGTCTTATCCAAGACCGTCGTCTACACCGATCATGCAGCATTAAGACATCTCTTCAACAAACAAGATGCAAAGCCAAGGCTAATTAGATGGATTCTCCTATTACAAAAATTTGACATAGAGATCAAAGATAAGAAGGGAGTTGAGAAATTCGCGGCAAATCATCTATCTTGACTTGAAAATACTCAGAAAACACAGGAAATGGCTATAGATGATAGATTCCCTCATGAATACATACTGCATGTGCAAGACATATATGAATAGCCCTGGTTTGCAGACATCGCAAACTTCCTAGCAAGTGGAGTACTAGTAAAAGGAATGACATTCCAAGAGAAAAAGATTTTTTTCTCAGAAATAAAATACTACTTCTGGGAAGATCCATATCTGTTTCATGCATGCCCAGACCAAATAGTTCGATGGTGCGTATATGGGAAAGAGGCGCATGAGATACTACGACAATGCCATGACGGACCAACGGGAGGACACCATGGAGGAAGTTATACAGCAAGAAAGGTCATTGAGGTCGGATTTTATTGGCCTTCTGTTTTCAAAGACGCCCATAAGCTTATAAGTACATGCGACTCATGTCAAAGGACATGGGGTGTTTCAAAACGTGACGAAATGCCTCAAACGAGCATCCAAGTATGTGAAATATTTGACTCATGTCAAAGGACATGGGGTGTTTCAAAACGGGATCGACTTTGTGCGTCCTTTTCCTCCATCGAAAGGTAATCAATATATCTTAGTGGCAATGGACTACGTATCAAAATGGGTCAAGACACAAGCCCTACCAACCAATGATGAAAAAGTAGTCATTCGGTTTCTCAAAAGACTGTTTACTTGTTTTGGCACACTAAAAGCGCTAATTAGTGATAGAGGACACACTTCTGCAACTCTCAATTAGAAAAGATTCTTAAGCGTTATGGGTGTACTCACAAGCTTTCCACACCTTACCACCCCCAAGAAAATGGTCAAGTAGAAGTTTCAAATAGAGCAATCAAGCGAATTTTAGAAAAAGTAGTAAGTCCAAATTGGAAAGACTGGTCTGATAAGCTTGAAGATGCACTATGGGCTCTGCGCACAGCTTACAAAACACCTACCGGGACTACCCCTTACCGAATGGTTTATGGCAAAGCATGTCACCTTCCAATAGAAATTGAGCATAAAGCATATTGGGCGCTTATATCCAGCGCAGGGGAACATCGTCTTCTACAAATTCATGAATTAGAAGAACTACGAAATCAAGCATATATGAACTCAACAGTATACAAGGACAGAGCAAAAAGACTCCATGACAAGAAGCTAAAGAAGGGGGAATTTCAAGAAGGTGAAAAAGTTCTACTTTAAAATTCAAGACTACAACTATTTCCAGGGAAGCTGAGATCAAAATGTACGGGGCCATACATAGTTAGAAAAATATTTCCATATGGAACATTGGAATTAGAACAATCAGATGGGACAACCTTCAAAGTGAACGGTCATCGAGTGAAACGCTACCTCGAAGGACCAATTGACCAAGAAGTGGATGATGTTCCACTAGAAGAAAAAGACTGATGAAGCACGTACGGGTCAGGCTAAAGACCCTTAAATAAAAGTAGCGCTTCCGGGAGGCAACCCGATGATCATGAATAAATTGAGAAGTTGGTGCATACGGCAGAAAGCATGGACCTCATGTTTGGTTTCTCCAAATTTAAGTTTCGAATTATTTCAGCTCCCAGGTATGCCTTATCGATACTAGGACCTTAGTAGCTTAACTACTATTTTTTATTTTCCTTGTTCGTTTTTAGGTTTTTCCTTTATGTTTCAGGTAGAATAACATTACCAGATCATCTCTCTACTTTGAGGAGTTACACTCCAACTCTACGAGCCTGGAGCCGGAAACCACATCAAATTACAACTTATATGACTTATACATATCAAGACGATGAACTAGTGGAAGTATGAAAATGATTGAGGCACCTAGAACTTTTATCACCCTTATTATCCATAAAATCCCAAAAATCACAAAAAAATTATCTGCCTAGATAGCCCTCTGAGCCTTAGCCTTTTCTTTTCTAAACCCATACTTATCACCAACCAGCTTTTCGCAAACACCGGTTATTGGCTAACTGTCTTTAAAATGGAAAAATTATCCTATGTTATCATTTCAAGTTCATTATCATCAGGATAACTTTGGAAAGAATCTGTCCTACTCAGAAGAATTGGAATATACAAATGGTGGATGCATTAGGAAATTATCCGAACTATCTGCAGGAAAATTCAAGGAAATACTATTTCAAGTAAATATTATTTTAAAGAAATTGGGGAAGAAGGAGTATTGAAAAAGTTGTCTTGTTAAAATAAATAAATAAATAAAAAGAGAGAAGTTGGTCTTTTACTGGGAGACCTTAAAGAACTGGACATGCATTCTTTTGATTTCAATTTTCTTTTCTGCCTTCATTTTGCAAAGCCTGAATTACCAACCGAACTCCGAGAAAAGATTTTTCAAGCAACCAGTGATATAAGAAAATGGTGGCGCAAGCAAGAACAATTGCCGCCATTCTGCGGCTTGTCAAAAAGTGCCGCTAAAAGATACGGAATATGTAGAAAATGTGGCAACAGGAGCCACGATGGAAAGTGTAGCAAGAATCAAACTCGAGCCCAAAGTGAATATACATACCTGATCGAAGTAGGTGCTGTTAGGCGGCTAGCCGAAGGAAACGTACGAAAAGGAAGCAATTTGTATTACGCAATAAGGGAAGAGTTGAACTTGATGAAAGATACTGGTCTTGGCAATCTGACCATAAACGAGCCCTCAGATTAGTTATACCCTCATGATATGAGTATTGTAGAGGGACCCTTTTAGTTCTTTCCATTTTAAGCCACGAGGCCGAAGTTGAGTGTTTCGCGATAGCTGCAGCCATTCAAACCCCTTTAAAACCCCTAAAAATACAAGAAGTAATTCATTTTCACCTTTAGTTTTACTTTAGCCACATTACAAGCCTTTAAAGTTCTCTTGTTTCATGCATACTACTTAGTTAGTTTGTGGAGACTTGATTTGCATACAAGGTTATGACCATTGCATAATTCGATTCAAACTCGAGTGTCCCACTTAGCTTACATTATCCATGTATATATAACCCTAGAGTTGAGTGAACATTGTGAGTAGTGATGAGTTTTTGCATAATCAAAGTTCTAGTAGGCTTGTCATGGATTCCATCATCTTAAAACAGAAAAACACAAAAATGGAATAAGCAGCTCAAGAGTTATCCCGGAGTTTCAACATTAGTTGAAATTCCATTACCCTTGTAAAGTTTTTAGTTATGGGTGTGATCATGCATGAGTTTGCGACAAGCAAATTTTAAGTGTGGGGTGTTATGATATGTCATCATTTATACATATTTTACATACATAATAATCCCACATTATGGTACTAATTGAATAATAACCTTGCAGTTTAGGCTTAAAAAACATATATTTTGTAATTGTAGGTTATTCGGTGTTGAAAATATAAATCAAGCTAAATCCTATCAAAAACACCAAGAATTCAAGCTCCCAGAAGGTTCATTCCCGGAGCAATGACCCCCAAGAAGTCAAAATTGGTCAACAATAGTCAACAAGAAGCTAAAAGACAAAATCAGGGAAAAGTAGGGGGATGCACAGTCGTGCATCCCATTGCAGGGCCGTGCATTGGCCCTCCTGCTCCCCACGGCCCAGTACTGTGTCCTCTGTACCCTGTTTGATTCCCTGGGCCTTTGCACGACCGTGCAACCCATTGCACGGCCCTGCATTGCACATTTTGAGGCCTGTAAATAGGAGGCTTGAGTTCTTCATTCCACACACCAATCCAGACCTAAAGAACACTCAAGAAGAGAGCATTCTTGTAGTTAGAGTAGAGAGTATAGAGAAGAGGGGCTCTTCCACCTTATTCCACAATAGGGGAGCCTACGAAACTCATCATTACGCTAGTCGTTATGGTCATTCGTGGCTAAAACTTCTTTGTATTGCTAGGGTGAAGATGCTGTTTGGTGCATGTTAATGTTTAACCTATTAATGAAGTGGTATGTTTATGTCTTTAACTAATTCGTTCTCAAAAACCATCTTTTGATGGGCTTTTATTATTGTCTAAATCCGTCTTCATATTTGTGAGTGTCTTGATTTTCAATAGTAAGATCGTAAAACCCTTTTTAATCAAACTTCATTTGAAACGCGTACGTCTTTATACGAGCAGAGATTGACAAGCCAAGGCTTGGTCTATACTTCTAAGATCGTACGTCTTTATACGAGATTATTATGCGACCAAGAATTGGTGAACTCATGTTGGGAACGGTACGTCTTTATACTTGGTCCCATTGTTACACCACCTCCCGGTGAGCAAAATATAATCACCTATTTAACTTTAATATAAAGCATTTTGAGTCCGATGTCTTAAACCAACCCAAAGATGACCATTCGATGAGTTGAGGGTAAATGTTGTCCCTAACGGGAGGCACTACGACTTTTAAAAGAACATAATTTGCAAATCAAATGTAGTGAGGACGAGGCTCTAGCGGTGACCCGGGTCACAAGTTTGTAGTTGTCATACCACTGAATTAGTTAACTTAACATTATCACGTACCAAGCTGATTCGAATCCCGAAGCAATACAATTCGTAATCTGATCATTTTTGCTTTATTTACTTTTCTGCTATTTACTATTCTGCTAGTTACATTTCTGCTACACACTTCACATACATTTTTTACTTTTATGTTATTTACTTTACCGTCATTTACTTTTCTGCTTCACAAGCACACAAAACCCGCTCACTAATTAATCCGGCTAAACAATAACAAAAGTTGAGTACTGGAACTCGACCGTGTCTATTGGTTCGATACTTGGTTCTTACCTAACTATATTACGCTGCGATAGGTACACTTTCCTATTGTGTGTGTTTTAAGTTAACGTGATTATCATTTTATAAATTTAAAACATGATCTTGTGAAATAATCCTAAAAATATAATTATTTATATTTTTAATATATTTAAACACACGACATTAGTAGGTATAAGTTATGGTGGAAGGACCTGAGTGGTAGCTACAGTTGTTATACGGTGTTGGTTAGATTATGGTTGATGTGTAGAACCGGGAGACCGCGAAGGATGAAGGCGGTACCGGTTAGGATCAAAGAGAAGCCTCCTGATAGGTTTGCTTGAGTCTCGGGAAAGTGCCCGGGATGTAGAGTTTGTATGCATTACTTGGTCTGAGTCCATGTCAATTTATGTGTTTTTCGGTATGTGTGTTTGTTTGTGTCGTGTTTTGCAGGGATTCACACTCGATTCGGTAAAAAAATCATCTGGAACGAAGTTCCAGGTATTTTTACATGTCTTTATGCTTGAGACAGGGTTTTAAAGGATTTGGGTGAAGAAGGATTTTTAAGAGGTCTAAAATTTTCTAAGTATAAAAATTGAAAAATCTCATAACTTTCTGTCACCAAGGCCCTCTTGCGGTACGCGAGACTTGTCACACCCCGCCCCAGGCACCCCCTGGACGTGTGCGAGCCCGATTGGTATCGTTTGGTTACTTGATTTAAGAGCTTTTTTGTAAAACACAGCGGAAGTCTTTTTCAAAGGATCGTTTCATCATTTGTCTAAACCTCAAGGGTTGTAATTGTAAATACCAAAACTCAGTTGGAAAACAAAAGTCTTGTATTTACTTTTTAAACATAGGGTTTCAATACCATTGTCATTTGATTACAAAACATAGTTTGAAATCAAATACATAATGAGCCACTGGAAATAGTTCCAACACAGGGTTGATCAGTCCCCTGGTCCTATCTCCTTTCTTTTGGATTTCCCTTTACACGAGGCCTGAGAATCCTACATGCATTCTATCCTTTACTGGGTCAGATCTCATGTCTGCCCGTATACCATTCTCATCATATTTTATTCATTATTCTATTAACCTTTATTTGGCCATTTTCGCAAATAGAATATTTGACACAAGTTTTGAAAGAGATAAAGTATTCCCCTTTTTGTTTGGAATGAGCCTCTAAAGTCAAAGCTTATAATGCTAGCTTCTTAGTCTCGTTTCTCTAGCGTTCCGACCTTTATACGAGCGTTCCTTTTTAAACCTAGTACTACGAGGAGCGGGAATTGAACCGGGATCATCGGGGATCGTCTATGGAGGCTCTGGAATGGGTTTGAGAGTGAAAAGGACGTTGTGGTGTGAAGTTTTTGTAGAAATAAAGACTGATGGCTATAAAATTCTCTAAGTACAAATGTTGCGTACCTCACAGTTTGGCTGCAGACCAACAAGCTACTGCAGATAGCCTTATCTGCTAAAGACTAGGGTTGCTGCGGATAGGCTTCTCAGCAGCATCAACACTTGATGCTGCTGATAGGCAAATCATCAGCAGCTTTGGATGGTTGCATCTTGCTGCTGATCTCTATCTTTGCTGCTGATAGCCATTCCCACTGAAGATCAAACGTTGCAGTTGACTGGCTTCCATAAAGCAACCATTACCACTAACAACTTTCTGCTGCAACACTGACACACTCCACGCAGAAAGAATGTCACTGGTGCAGACAATAAAGAACCACAACGCTCTTCTCCAAGCATGCAAGCAATGATGCCTAAGAAGACGTTTGAGTAAAGTTAACTAGTATAGTTGTTATTGTCGTTACATGTAGAATAGCTTCAATACAAGATCAACGGCTTGTGTTAGATCTGATCCTTAGAATCAAGGGTCTATCTTGATTCAAAGTTACTATATAAGTAGCACTTCTAGTCATTATAAGTGTGCTTTTTGCTTAAGAGTTTTCTCTGTAATCTTGTAAACCTTGAAGCTTAATACAAATTGCTTTTATCAGTATGCTTATTGTTTACTTGTTTACATTGCTTAGTTGTGATTTTTTCTGCCAATCTCAACTAGAATAGAACCATCTTGTATTCACCGATCCTACAAGTGGTATCAGAGCTTTGGCTCACAGATTAAACAAACTCACACTTGTTTAATCATTCTCTGGTTCTATTCAAAACTATCTCTTTGCTAAAGTCACCCAGTATCACCAATAAAAAATGGCACAAAACAGTGGAGTTGAAGACACTGGAAGCATCAACAGACCACCAAGACTGGTGTCTGGAGAAGACTATGATATGTTGAAGAACATAATGGAAAGCTTCTTCTGCTATCAATAATATGGGATGTGGAAATCCATAAAGGATGGACCATACATACCCATGGTGGCCTCTGCTGATTTCGGAGGTACACTGGTTCCCAAAGAATCCTCCAAATACTCTGATGAAGACATCAAGAAAATGGAGGTAGATTTCAAGGTTTTTGGAGCCATTCAGATGTGCTTACCAAATGAAGTTTTTCACAACTTCAGAGGATACAAAACTGCAAAGGAGCTATGGGAGGCTCTTGAGAAGATGTTTGCTAGTTCAGAGGAAGTAAAAGAAAACAAAAGAGACATCCTGAAGCAGCAATATGAAAACTTCGTCTGGAAGGAAGGTGAGTCTCTAACTGTTTTATTTAACAGATATACTTATCTTGTAGGTGAGCTGCAGTACTCAAAAGTGAAGATGGAGAATGAAGATATTCTCAAGAAGTTCATCAGATCTCTACCCAGTTGCTGGACACTCTACACAGTGTCAATCAGAAGAACTGAAAATCTGAAGACTCTTCAGATGACTGAGCTTTTTGGTATGCTAAAAACCTATGAATTAGAAATGATTCGGGCCAAGGAAAGAAGCTCAAGCTACCAAACAGCCTCAACTTCCACCACCACCTCTTCTACCCTCCACTCCAACCACTCAGGTCCTAGTTCAAGCAACTATTATCCTCACATTGTCACTCATCCCCAAACTCCAACCTCTCAATCAAACAACTCACCATTTCTTCTTGAAGCCCCACCTCAAACATCATCCTCTGCTGCTTTTGTCTCTGAAAACTCAAGCAATATGTCCTTTATCAAGGAAGATCTGGAATGTTTTCATCCAGATGATCTAGAAGAAATGGACATACAGCACTCCTATGCCATGCTCTCTCTAAGAGCAAAAAGGTTATACTCAAGAACAGGAAGACTCGTTCCAATCAACAACTCTAACACCAGGGTTGGCTTGGACAAAAGCAAACTGAAGTGTTACAACTGTAACCAACTTGGTCATTTTGCTAGGGAATGCAAGGCACCAAAGGCAAACCCAGCTGCTGCTCATACCAGGCAAGCTCACCAAGCTCAACCAAGACAGCAACATGCCACTCCACCTGCACAAACTGCAGCCTATGCAGCTGTTGGAACTGCTGAATTTGACTGGAGCTTCCAGTATGAGGATATTCCTGCCAACAATCAAGCTCTCATGGCAGACACATCAGAGGTACCACCTCAGGTATATGAAAATCTGTGTACTCAGGCTTGTATTGATAAGGTTCTTGGATATAGGAAACATAACCAGAATCTCATAGATCAAAATGAAGAATTTCACCAAATGAAATCTGAATTTAAAAAGGTTGAAAACAGTTACAAGGAAAAGATTGATTGTTTAAAGAAAGAAATTTCATCATTAAAACATGAACAAACAAACCTTGAAACTTAAATTGATAACCTTCTGGTTAAGGTAAAAGCTACAAGGGCCGAATTAGCAGACCAAAAGGTCCATGTGAAAAAAATATGAATTTGCATCCAAAAAGCTACAAAGACTTTTAGATGCTCAAATTCATGAAAAGGTAACCGCTGGTCTTGGATTTCAAGCTGAACAACCCTACAATACTGTTCCTCCACCCGCTAACTATGTAGTTATCCATGAACCAAGTTTCAATCTTTCTAACCTTGACACAGCCAACCGAAATCTTGACCCTGTTGTCCAAGAAACCCCTGTGCAAGAATGCACTACTTCATCCGAGTCTGAGTCAATATGCTCAGACTCCACTAAAACCAATAAAGCTTCATCACCTCCTACATGTGAAGCTTTTAAAGCCAACAATCCAAGCCCTTTCATCCCTTCAAAAATAGTACCAGTATCTCAGCCAACCAAACAAATCAGAATCAGCTATCCTCCAGAAGGAAGAAAGCTAACTGTTGAAAAGGGACAGTCTTCAACCTCCACCAACTCAAAGCCTTTATCCAAATCCCAACAAAGGAAGGTGTTTGACATATGTCATGCGCCAGGAGAGAGGGCTTCATATGTTCAAAAGACATTGGAAGAAGCCACCTTTGAGCACAACAAAGCTCACCCCTGGAACTTCAAAGACTTGTTCAAAAGAAAGGACTATGTGTACTTTCAGAGGGAGAAACTGGAAAAATCATGCTTTGTATGTGGGAAATACAATCATACTGCCAGAACTTGCTTCTACTACCTTCAGCAACAAATAAACCTCAAGCAACATGCTCTTGAAAAGACGAACAAAAACAAGAAGGTAAGAAGCTTTGAAGCCAAGGCAACTCATTTCAGAAACTCCCTCTCCCCACCAAGGAAGAAGCTGCAAAACGTCAACAATCTTGCATCATCTGTGGTGAATCAGACATTTGCTGCAAATTGTAAGTTTAATCCCTTCAACCATATTAACCAAAAGCCTATCAACAAAAGAACTTATACAGAGAAACCATCTAGTAACAAGGTAAAGAAGGATGGGCATACATCTGTTGTTAAACCATCAGCAGCCAACAAAAATGTTGTTGATCATGTGAAGCTCAAGAAATCAAAGGACAAACCTTCAACAGCAACCAAGTCTGCTGCTGTTCAAGCAAAACCATCAACAACAACAAAATCTGCTGCTGATAAGCCAAAGTCCTCAGCAGCAAAATCTGCTGCTGATAAAGCAAATCTGTCAGCAGCCAAAGCAACATCTGCTGCTAACAAAGCAAAGAGAGCTAGAAAACCACCAATTCAGCATTGGAAAGCCAAAATTCCTCCAAGAATCATCATTGGTTCAGTTGATTGCACACATGCTAATACTGATAATCCGAGACCCTTTTTTTTTAAGGATACGAGCTCTTGGATTCCTCCCACTAACTAGATCTCTCTCATGTGTAGGGACAGCCAGGTCATAAGAATAACTAGATCACTTCATAAGAGATCAAGCTGAGAAAAATAGAATTATTTTAACCAAAGTTCATACCAATGAGCAATATGCTGATTTATTTACAAAACCATTTGATGAAGCTAGATTTAGATATTTAGTTGAATCTATTGGTATGATGAACTTTGATTAAAATATGTCTCTAAAAATTTGTTTTTGTAAATGTGTTTGTCTTTTGTTATAAATAAAAGTTATAAGTCAGCAGCATCCATTTCCTACTGCTGACAGGTTTAATCATCAGCAACAAAGATTTTTCCACTGACTGCTTTAAGTTATCAGAGGAATAAGTTTCCTGCAGATAGCTTTAAAGTTGTCAGCAGCAACATCCTTGCTGCAGATCATTGCATCCATTAGCAGTAATTGAGTTTGCTGCTGACAGACTTAACCATCCGCCGCAACCAAGCTTGCAATGGACATGCTTAACCAATCCGCAGTAACCAAGTTTGTTGTTGATGGGTAAAAATAAGTCTAAATTAACTTTTACCTGCTGTAAAAATTTCGTTTAGTCTTTACCATGACTGCTATAGTGTATTACAGTTGTAATAGTGAAAAGTGAATAAGGTTGTAATGTACAAGTAACTTTGCTTTTTCCCTCCTCTGCCGTTATAACTCAAATCAATTTATCCACAACCTCTTCACATTCAATTTCAACCTAACCCTCATCATTTTCTCTCAAACCTCCATAGCATTCAAAGCCTTCCATACTTAACCACCTTTCAAAACCTTCTTCCTTCCCTCCAAACACAACAAATGGCAGAGGTAGACATAAACCATCCCGATGATAAGTTATCCCCATACCACAACCTCACAGCATACTTAATAAAAGGGAAAAAGTCTGAGGGGTTTGATGACATGATTGACTTTCTTTGTTGATCAAAGATATATTTTGCACTAACCGTCAACCCTACCATATACATCCCTCATATGGAGGATTTTTGGAACACCGCCGTCTACTCTATCGAACAGGGGATACCCCAAATCAAAGCCAAGGTAGATGGCAAGGACATCACCATTTCTGAAGCCATTCTCCGCAAACACCTCAAGCTTCAAGACGAGGGGGCCGCCATTTCATACTCAAAAGAAGTCTATATGAGGACCTTTGTATCCATAGGGTACACTGGAAATCAGAATGAGTACATAATAGAGAAGGCACTGATGGGCCCCCCATGGAAGTATCTGTGCCACACTCTTCTACAATGCATATCTCAGAAGAGAGGTGGATGGCATCAAGTGAGCTCTGCACTTGCCTTTGCTGTTCATGGTATGGTTACTGGCCAAGGATTCAACTTTGCACATCTCATCTTTGAAGGTTTAAGATACAACCTTCAAGAGGGTGCAAAGCAGAAATTTTATTTGTACCCAAGGTTCTTGCAGGAGGTTTTTAACAATGAATTAAAAGAGCTTTCAAAACCTGCAAAAATCTATCTTATGCTGGGTCATAAAAGCAACATTTTTCAAAGTATGAGAACTGTTTCCAAAAAGTTCTCAGGGGTCAATGTTCCATTGTTATCTACAATGATGAACATACAAAGTACCCAGGGTGACAGTTCAACAATCCCAGCTGATACTGATCCCACACCCTCCACTTCAAATCCTGAACAACAAACTGCTTCCATTGCTCGAACCCTGTGCATACTACTAAGGATGCACAGGCACAGAAAATTACTTACATCTGTTTTTGATGTTGTCGTTCAACTGGAACAATGGGCCCCGGTTGCAGTAAAATATACTAGGGAAAGGAGCAAGAAGACTCCTTCTCTTCTTGTCTCAAAGGCCCAATCTAAAAGCCCTCATTCAGAATCCCAAAATTCTGATGAGAATATCAAAAGGGATAGCCACATCATTAGAGAGTCTTCCTTGGAAGCTTCTCTATTAGGATCAGGATCACATCCCGGATCCATTGAAAAACCTACTGAGGTATTCCATAATTTTTCTTCTATGAACTTAAGTGCAGAGGCACCTTGTCAAGATGATATACCTTCTCCAACTACAACTATTTCGAAGGTATTGATTGACTTGGCTACCAATGCACTTAACCCAAGTTCATCACCCAAGAAGGTTCACTCTGGGAGTGATGATAGAGTGAATGTGGAAAGGGCTGTCACTACTCCTGGTACATCAACTGACCAGGAGGACAGTGACAACATCACTAAGACCCTAACCATGACAACTCACAGTGAGGATGTTTCCTTTGAAACACTCTTCACTGAGAGGAATCCCAGGTGCCAAGAAAACCAGGGTGATGGGGATGTAGAGGCTAGGCCTAAGGCCCCATATAGATCTAAGGATTCCACAACTGTGGATGAGGATAGACTGAAACTTCATAACATGGAATTGACGGCAAGGGTGGAAATGCTAGAGGCCGAAGTGTCAAAACTAAGGCACCAAGTCTCTATGCATGAAGCCCATCAATGCCCTCCAGTGACTACTTCCCTTGTCTCAGTGGGCACTCAAACTGACCAGACTCTATGCACTGATGCAACCAAAAAGGGGGAGATAGTTGTTGTGGAAGACGATGCTGACAGCCTCGACGAATGGATACAAGAGCAGGCTGCATTTTAAAGTTCCCTATTCAAACCTGCCTTTATTCAAGTTCATGACTTGCCAGACTCAGTAGATGAAGAGGAAGAAATTACTAAGGATTGGAAGTTGGTTGTCCAAGATATTGATGAGGTGTTAAAGAATGAAAGTCAAAATGAAGACACACCTCCATCAGTCAGCATACTTCCTGAAGCCGCAACCATAATAAGTCAAACCACTACCCCCCAATTCACACTGTCTGCAAATAAGTCAGAATTTGACTCCATTCTAGCATGGGGGTATGATGGTCTATCCGAGAGATTCTGGATTGGGAAAGAGTTCAGCGGAGTAGAAGAGCTGAACTGGAATGCACTAAATCCACTCCAAGTGCTTGAACTGTACCTATCCAGCTGCATCAACACCTCTACAGATCTCTCAGCAGAACTTGCAATCTGCAGGTTCTATGACTTAATAGAGGATAATCTGCCCTGGTTTAAATAGTTACTAGAAGAAGCAAAAAGGGTGGCTTATCCTGAAAACAGTGCAGAATCTTCAACAGCAGCAAAACAAAGACTGGCTCCAAGAAGACTTGACTTAATCAGGAGCAGTATTTTAATAGAAGAATAAGTTGTATGCTGGAGAAGATTTCTGTACAAGTGGTCAGGGACTTGGAAGTGCTATGATGGTCGAGCACTGGGTCTTCTGGCTTCACATTCTTCCTGAGTAATGGATCAACTCTCTCAATCAACATTAATGAGATCCTACTCCTAAATTCTGACTTCCTTCACCAGGTCGTCGAGCTCAGAACACACATCTGCAACGTAAATTCCTTAGAGAGTCAAGCAATGATAAAAACCATCAAAGCTCAGCTTGAAAAGGAAGGACGACTTGCAATAGATGCCTCCGACTCTGACTCAGACCTATCCTTCCTTTCCTCACCAACAGTCAGACTAAACATAGAAGAAGAATCCAAAAGAAGAGAAAAGGAAGAGGTGAAGGAATGGTGGAAAGAAGTGACAGGTCTTGAATGGGAAGAATATGAAGAAAATGTCCTTCCCTTGTCCATTCCATAAAAATGCCAATGAAGCTGAAGCTGAGATCCCAACAACATCTCTTACATCTGCTATGACAGAAGAAGATGCAGAAAGGTTATTGAAAGAGAAGAAAGAAAGGTAGGAAAGAAGAAGAAGAAGAGAAGAAGAGGAGATGGCTGAATTAAGAAAAGCGGCCATTCTCTTTAAAGAACAACAGATCCAGCTGTATGCTAAGCAGCTGGATGATCTGAAAGTCAAGATTCCTACAGCTTTCCAAATAGAAGAAGATGAAGCTCTAGCTCTTCAGCTGCAGGGACAATTGAATAAAGAAGAAGAAGAAAAAGGAAGAGGCTAAGTTCAGAATAACTGATTCTGAACTAGCCACAGAAATGAGAGAGGAGTGGATAGAGGCTCTGATTTCTCAAGGTGAAGATGCAGACTACCTTGAGAAACTATCAAATAAAGAAATCTACAGAGCCTTCATGGGTCAGCAAGGTCAATTGGGAAATAAGAAAAGGGCTGAAGAAGAAGAAAAAGCCAAACACAAATCCAAGAAGACCATTGCCTTTAACAGAAGAACCCATGAAAAAAAGGAAGGTCATGATTGACTTCCTAAAGGCTAGAGGAGAGAGTGGAAAAAGGCTGGGTCCCATGAGCTTCATGAACCTGCAAGCCCTATACATTAAAGTTAAGAAGGAAGAGGAAGAAAGAGTGGGGAAGAATGGCTCAAAGAAGAGGGTAATCAATCAAGAAGAAGAAAGGAAACCAAAGAAACCCAAGCCTTCCCCCTCATCCACCACTTCCTCTATCCAAAAACCTTCCTTTCTCCATCCTAGACCTCCCTCCTCTCCACCCACAAAGTCCAAATCCTCCCACCCTGCTCCTACTCATCAACAACCTCCCAAAAAGAAAAGCAAACCTACTACCAAACCAGAAGACTCAAGAGAAATTGTCAACTGGTTCTACAGCACTCAAGATCAACGGTTTGAAGTCTTCAGGGGAAGAACAAAAGAAAGAAGATCAATCTATACAACTGTTGATGAGGTATTGCAGCTTCCAGATTCAGATCTATGAAGAATGATGGAGCTGGGTGAAGCTAATGAGCCTGAGAATGAAGGTGGGAGACATCTGTTGCTGGTGATCAAACATCATTTCAAACCTAGCAAAGATGAAATTATTGATGCCAAACCTCTCCAATCCCACTCTCCATTCATCAGTTGGTCATACAATGCTGAAAAGGATGAGTTCACATTGACAGATGTTAAAGGACAGAAGATGAGGTGTTCAAGCAAGGCTATCTTCAAAATGCCAAGCAAAGACATCAAGACTCTATCTGAGCTTCCTCTTAACAATCCTAGCAAGGACCAGAGAGGCTATGAGGTTGCAAGAATAGTCAGCAACATGGAAAAACTTCAGCAGCAAAAGAAGTAAGAAATTTTTGGTAGCATCAGTCTAGGGGGAGTTTGTAGAAATAAAGACTGATGGCTATAAAATTCTCTAAGTACAAATGTTGCGTTCTCACAGTTTGGCTGCTGACCAACAAGCTGCTGCGGATAGCCTTATGTGCTAAAGACCAGAGTTGCTGTGGATAGGCTTCTCAGCAGCATCAACACTTGATCCTGCTGATAGTCAAATCATCAGCAGCTTTGGATGATTGCATCTTGCTGCTGATCTCTAACTTTGCTGCTGATAACCATTCCCACTGAAGATCAAACGTTGCAGCTGACTGGCTTCGATAAAGCAACCATTACCACTGATAACTTTCTGCTGCAACACTGACACACTCCACGCAGAAAGAATGTCACTGGTGCAGACAATAAAGAACCACAACGCTCTTCTCCAAGCATGGAAGCAATGATGCCTAAGAAGACTTTTGAGTAAAGTTAACTAGTATAGTTGTTATTGTCGTTACATGTAGAATAGCTTCAATACAAGATCAACGGCTTGTGTTAGATCTGATCCTTAGAATCAAGAGTCTGTCTTGACTCTAAGTTACTATATAAGTAGCACTTCTAGTCATTATAAGTGTGTTTTTTTGCTTAAGAGTTTTCTCTGTAATCTTGTAAACCTTGAAGCTTAATACAAATTGCTTTTATCAGTATTCTTATTGTTTACTTGTTTACATTGCTTAGTTGTGATTGTTTCCGCTAATCTCAACTAGAATAGAACTATCTTGTATTCATCGAACCTATCTAATGAATTCGATCAAGTATTTGTAGGCTGGAAATCCGACCCGTAGCGGACCGTTATGTCTGGGCGTAGCGGTCCACTACCGCCCATTGACCGTTATATCAGCCCTACACGTCCCTCTCTGATTGGACCGAACATAAGATTGCGGCTAGCGGACCGTTATCCGGGGGTGTAGCGGTCCGCCATGGTACGCGTGGCAAGTTCTGGGAGTTTTGTGGCTAGCGGACCGTTACCACCTGGCGTGGTGGTCCGCCACGAGTACACGTATCACAAAACACGTCCATTAGTCCGTATACACGTGGCTTAACCGGATTGCTTGCTTAATCAACACGTAGAGGACCGTTATCAACACCCAACCAACACCTATAGCGGACCGTTATGGGTAGCCTTAGCGGTCCGCTAAGGTCTTAACTTCCATATTTTTCAAATTAAACCCTGAACTTTAAGGTAATTACACTTATAGTCTCTAGGGTTTTACCTTTTATCAAATCTTAGACATTTTTGTGGTAGGTGTTACAAGACTTGAGGAGGAATCCCTCGCGGTACGCGAGTGATGGCTACTTTAGCCAGTTTGAGTTTTAAACTCCTCGCGGTACGCGAGGAGTCATCTATTCTCCTTCACGGTATGCGGGGGAGCCTTGGATTCACCCACCATCTTTTGTTTCCCATGGTTTACCCACCCCGTCATTCCAAATCACCATTCCCTATCTCATCCACCACTCATCTATGAATTCCATCACTACCATTCACCATCCACCTCATCATCCATTCCATCATACCATTACAATCCAATTCATCAATTCATCATCACATTTCATTCATTACCCGACCACCGACCATGGGAAACTCGGGAACCGTTTCGATCCGATGATTCACCTTGTCGTGGCATTCATGTCTATGTGTTTGTCACCCTTCGGGTACGTGTCCTTGCAGATCTATCCAGAGACAGTTTGAGTCTTTTATTCGTGTCAGTTTAATGCTGCGGGTTTGTTGTGAGGTTTATTTCGCAGGTATTGTTCGTCCTGTCCGTACTCAATCTCCATTCGGACGGTACGAATGCTTCTATCACTGTGTAAAGGCAGCCCAACAGAGATGTGCAACCGCGGCCGAAATGCTATACGGTGCACACAAGGCAAAACGAAGTTGCACGCTTGTTTGTACATACATATCCAGCTAAGTCGCTTCCTGTTTTTATTTTTTCATTTTTATTTTCCATTGTGTCTTGCTTCACATTGAGGATAATGTGTCTTTCAAGTGTGAGGATGTGAGTGTCTTAGTTTGTATCTTTTATAAAAATCCAAAAATACAAAAAAATTTAAAAAATTAGAAAAATGTCCTTTGAAATTAAAAGTTTTACCTAATAAATAGAAAATGATAGTACAAATGGATCTACTTGTTTGATTTTAAATGATATAAATAATAGAAAACGCGTCTAATTGGTGATGTTTTGGTAGACCCAGCCAGCTTGAATAACTTAAATAGCCTGTGAATGTTACTTAGGATTAATCACGTAATAAAATCATGATATCTTGGGGGTACTCATCTTAGGGTAATGGTAATACTGAAACTATCAATATAGGGTGATAAAATTTAGAGGTTTTTGAAACTTTCATGGCACACCATTCTCTTTTTATGAGAATAAATCCGAGTTTCGGTGGCGCCCATTCCATAAATCCATATGTCCATAATTATGAGCTTATTTGTTTGAAATGTGAGTCTTGCTTATGTGTTACCCTCTGGGATGACAACTTGGAGGATACACCACTAAGTGAAACTTATGTGATTAAACGTTTAGAATCTAGTCTATGTGTTAGCTTCCGGGATAGTGACTTGGTTGAGACGCCTCTAGACGAAAGTTTTTATGCTTAAATTAATGCTCAGTTCCATCAATTCATTCCATAATCCATTGATTTCTAAAAACCTGTAAATCTTAGTTTGTCATGGTGGGCAAATCTATATGGTTTAACCCGTGCCTGGACATGACCGTGAGACGGGATTAGGTAGAGCTGTAGCTTCTAAGTGTGAGTCACATAGGTTGATTGATTGTTATATAAAATTGAATTAGAACACATTACGGGGATTAGATAGTTGGCGGTTGGGTTTAATCTGAAATAAATACTAATTGTTACTTTTTAACACTTGAGTATATTGAATTGCAAATTGGTTATTGATTATTAAAGTTAGATCTAAGTTGTGATTCCATTGCAGACTTTTTCGAGGACGAAAAAATGTTAAGTGTGGGGATGTTTGATGCAGTGCAAAGCACACATCTTTATTCCTAGGTTTTTAATGTGTTTTATTTAGTTTTGTGTTCGTTTTTGGTTTGTATTGAGTCTACTATGTGTTTATAGGAACTCGTGAGAATAACAAGCTAAAACCCGAAGATAACGAGCAAGAGAATAAAGCCGGGAGTTTAAAAGTTAAAAAGTTGGAAATCCAGTCTCTCGCGGTACGCGAAGACCAGATGAAGATCTCTCGCGGTACGCAAGGAAATCCAGAAGGCCCCGCGACTATTTTGTTCCCCGCGGTACGCGAGGAACCAAGCCCCGTCTCTCGCGGTACGTGAGACACCCGTAATCCGAGAAAAAACCTAATTCAATTTTAAATAGATTTTGATAGTCATAATTAGGGGGTTCGATTGTATTGCCGTCTAGAGAAGTCAAGAGGGCGATTTTAGGAGAAAGAAGGTCAATTGAAGGCTAACGGTGATAGCTTTGGACTCCGAGTTTGTGATATTCGCTTATTCGGTTTACAAGTTTGAGTCTTTATTCTTAATTTTTGAGATTGAAACCATGTTCTTGTTCTTTTACTTCTGTTTTGGTGTGTTGAACATGATCTTTGGCTAGATGTTAAATATTGCTTAGGTCAATTGATGAATATTTGTTGAAGTTATGATTTTTATCGGTTTTGGATTCATATGCTGGTTTAATTGATTTTGTAAAAGATCTTGGTATAATTATTATGATGTTAGTGCATGATTAATTCTGGTTTTGAGTTGATTAATGTTCTTCATGTTATCTTGTTGAATGTCTTTCATAAATAGTTGCATGTTTAGGTTGTTTGCTTTTTGTTGATGACCTAAGTGGTTTGCTAGATGTAGTAATCCATAAGAACATTAGTTAATCCATGAATATAAGTGAATGTGTGTCCTAGTTCAATACCCGATAGGTGAAAATTAGTTGTCTCTTCGTCATTAGGAATCCGAGTGTTAATAGTCTGAGAGGACGTTAGTATTAGGTGTCTAGTGGTTGTTGCTAGGTCAAATCATAATGTTATCCTGAGATTACCCCGTGCAGTCTTTGAATGTATTGTAGACGGTGAGACTAAGAGGTAATCTGTCTATTAGGGTACTTGATAATAGTTGGAAATACCTGAGAAGTGATCCGACAGTCTGGTGAGTTATTACATCTGTAGGTACCTTAGTTGGTGACACCCTGAGAGTGATTAGGGATCCACTAGGTCGTCTAGAGTTGTTTCCTTAGAAACCCAGATCCATCATAGTTTCCATAACCGGTAGAAGTTGTTCTTTGCAAGTAGGATTCCGACATAGATAGTGTTCTTCCTATTACTGATATCTTCCTTAGCTTTTCTCTTGATAGTTGAATCGTTCTTCGTTTATTGCATTCAATAGTTTAATTAGTAGTGTAGTAAACCCCCCCAAACCAATCAAATCTTTAGTCCGAGTCAGAGTTTAGTTTGTTATTCATAGTGTCTCTAGGGTTTGATATTTTGGTTAACCGTTAAGCTGTACTACACTCGATAGGTACACTTGCCTGTCAGTGCGGTTTAGTTCATAGATTTTTCTTTTATTACTTAGAAGTCTAGGTTAGGTTTACTAGTTATTTTTATAGACCGTCTGGACGACATCAATAAATAAGAAATAAATTTAATTTAGAGTTAAAAATACTCTTTGTAGATTTTGTTGAACACGTCGGTGGACCTTCGAGATATTAGAAGTTTTAAATACTTATTCAGGTACGGATATTCCGCGTTATTTTATTTACTCGCTAAAAGTTATGCTACTTTTGAAAATTGATCCGCTGATCTGTGACTCTTTCCTGTGATTCGCTTCCTTCTCTTGAGCTGAATTGTTGTGCGCCATTGAACTATTTTTGAAACCATTGAGAAAAGCATCTTTATGAATTACTCGTGAAACGTTATCGCTTGTGTGCCATTATTTGATTTCATTCAATTTAGGATCATTACACATGATGGACATTATTTGGTGGAGGTTGGATTATATGTTCACTCGTGCGGCCATAGAACCCTAGATTCGTAGACAGGAGATAGGTATACCGAGTCAACTACCTATGGAGGTACCATAGGCATGTCGTTGTGGCGACCAACGACATGACACTATCCGTGATAGTGTGATCAGTTCACGACGTCTCCACTTTGTTATGTTTTGATTATATACTCATGGGGCGAGCCTTTGGATTATTTGTGAGGCGTATGGGTACATCCTAGGATTTGTTATGTTATGTGATGATTATTTTGCGGTTGAGTGATGTAGTGCCATACACACCTTCCGATTTTGGGGTGTACCGGAGTTGCGACCGGTGTATCTTTATGATATGTGATTTGTGATATGAGATATGAGTTAGGATTTTGGAACTATATGAGTGCATTTTGATATTTTGATTTAGGTTACTCGGTATCAACAACCCTAACCATTTTCTTGTTTCAGCCTTATTGCTTCGTTATTATATTCTGGTGTTGGAGGTGATATTCGATGGAGATACTTTTAAATTCAAAAATCTGATTTTTATGATGACTCATTTCCATTATTACTTTGAGATATTATATTTGTCTACTGTGATATGCATCCGCGTACTGAGCCAGTAGCACAGTCGTTTTTCTTGTTTTTCACGGCAGGTAATCAGGGTTGATCAGGGATGTGTGAAGAGTGCTATTTGGAATCGGAACTTATGCATTGGAGATTTTATTTTATAATTTTTTTATTAAGTTTAGAACCTTTGAATTTCTTTTAAATTGGAGGATATTTTTAGAAGGTTTTTGTACTTTGGAAATTTAAGTATTTCATTTGGATTTTAAGTGGTTAGTTGGCATTTGACGTGACCTCCTGTTCCATGTTAGGATGGGGGTGTTACATTACACCTCCTGAAGGTCAAGGGTTCTTGATGTATCCTTGGTTCATTCAAATGATTTTGATTCACCTGATTGCTAATCTAGCTCAGCATCCATAACGTCTTACTTTGACACCAAGATAATATTTACTGATTGTACAAAGCTCAAGCAACAAAATGCTGCTTTGATTCCTATACCAACTCCCTTATTTGGCCATATCATAAATCCTGCATATGTTGCACCACCTCTTGATAACTGGTTTCATCCTGATGAATTAGCACAAGAACAACCACAACCACAAGGTCAACAAGTGAAACACCCTACTTTTACTATATTATTTTATCAGAGTTTATTGCGGAAAACGGTCCCAGATTCTCAAAACCCTGTCATTAAAGTGACACGGGTGTATTTTATTATAAATATTGTTTTTACATAAAATATTACATCGTGTAACATAGGGATTCTTCAACTTCGATCAGCCACGTTCTCAGGAAGCCTCATTCCACATGCTCTTAACCTGCAGTGTTTGGAAAACGTTTTTGGATTAGCTTACGCTAAGTAAGTACACTGCATCGTTTATTTTATTATGAACCCTTTAGGTTCTTATTGTTCAAGTTTTCTCGTGCTCTCGGCACCCACCTGACCATCTCTGGGCGTACCTCCGGTCACGCTTTTCTCATATTTTATGGGTGTGCTAACCCGCAACCATCATAGGCCGTGCCTCCGATCCGAGTTTTTATTTGAGACCCGCCCCGTAGGCTGGACGTCTCTTCCATACTTTATCGAGACCCTCCCCATAGGCTGGACGCCTCCTTTCCATTCATTCGTTTCTTATCGAGACCCGCCCCGTAGGCTGGACATCTCATTACATTGGGATCTTAAGTATCATAGACTCACAGCTTCCCAATGTATTTCTAACCAGCCCTCACCTTAAAACTTCCTAAAGGTTTCCCCACTATGCACTATAGAGGTTTATATATAGGAAGTACTAACGGCGTATCCACCACCCCTTTAACATATCATGAATATTCCTTTGCTTAAGATTAAGCGTTTCTCATCATTTATTTGATAGCATGACTTCTTCATGCTTTTATCCCATTCTTGTCCTAATTCCTCATAAAGGCGTCTCTATGATGTATTAAAGAGGTTTATATATAGGAAGTACCAGCGGCGTATCCATCACCCCTTTAACACATCACAGATATTTCTTTATTTAGAATTAAGCCTTCCTTTATTCATATTTATCATATATTGTAAACTGGGGTGATTATTGTAACATCCATGATTTTCCAGACCATAAATTTTCTTTATTCTTTTTATTAACGATAATTAACACAAGAAGCCTTGTACTTGTTCAAACTCATCATGTCACGTTACTTATTACTTTACACATATATCAATTTAATTTTTTTTTCTCTAACCTTGCATCACATAATATTTTTCCCTACATATGTATGATTTTGAGTGTCTATATACATATATATATATATATATCTATATATATGTAAAAGCATTTATAAAATTTTGAGTGCAAATACGTTTATACCTAAGAAGTTACTAAATTAAACCACGTAATAATATTGGTTTAAGTTTTATATAAATATATATATATATATATATATATAGGTATTAAACATTGTAAATAAACTATATATATATTTTTATTTATAATATGATTAGTAAAGTTTTATGGCTCTTAAACAAAAAGAAACCCATTTACAAATATATGTATATATACATACATAATTACAAATTGAATAAAACTAGTTTGAACCCTCTAGTCATTTGAACCCCCAATTAGAACCAAAACCCTTGTACTTGGACCTTTTGACCTAAAGTTTGACCCCACTCAAGAACATTGACAAATCTTGACTTTTAAAAGTCAAATGACTCAAGGCTCATGCAGTGCAAGGCTGCCCCGATCCAATCGGTGTAAATGGACTCCCATGCGTGGAGTAATCGACCTTCAACCATAACCAGACCACATTAGCATCATAACTTGATCTATTTCTTGGTCAGAATCAAACTCGAACAGTTTGACTACTCATAGTCAAAACCGAACCTAATCAACCCTTAATTTGTGGAATTGAAACACGTTAATACCCGCGAATCATGCTCAGTCAATCCTCACGTAAATTCAAACCTAAATCACGACTCAATTCATCACGAATCAACCTAAATCACACGGAATTCAAATTTCCCAGGATGTCTAGCGTGCTTATCCTTGACTCTCTTGGGCACTTGAGGCTTGAACATATCGAATTTCCCAGATCTTGCTTCCCGTTGCAGAACCACCCACAAACCCATCGCCACTGTGTGATTGGAATGACCCAGCATCTCTCGGTTTGCTAGGTTCACAAGGTCGTATTTGGGTAAGGAGCTGAACGCTTCACTGGTGGGTTTCAAGTATTGAACCCCGCCAGATCTTTTGGTAGCGAACATCTGCTTATCCTCCTCGAACCTTACAGCCAAGATTATCCCTGTTGCTCCGTGTTTGTCTATTATAGACGTCTTTTGCCACACAGGAGCTGGACCCTTTGATGAAGTAGAAGGCATGTCTGTTTCTTTCGGTGCCTCTGGGTCCACAGGTTCAGGGTTAACTGGGGAGTCTTCAGTCGAGGCTTCCACATTACTAGCATGCTCGACTGAACCTGTGTTGAGCGGAGCTTCGAAGGATGGAAATTTAAAGATCTCTCCATCTTCTAACTCGTACTCTCCTTCCCCGTCACCCTTGGGAATTTCGATTACAACATCCTCGTCATCATTATCCCAATCGTCACCAGAGTCGATCTCTCCTTCTTCTAGATTAAAGAGAGCATCGATCTGTGCTTCTTTGGAATAGTCAGACTCTAGATATAGGATCTCATCATCAGATAAGTCCTTAAGCACTTCAGCCACTGACTTTCCTTTGTCACCACCACCACCACCAGAGGTATCACCACCCTCTTGAAGAGTAGACCCCCCCTGAGCCATTGGAACAGCAGAGATGGGCACGATTGCTAAAGCTTGGTGCTCACCTCCACTAGGACCGGCTTTGGGATCCTTGTCTTTGTCGTCATCCTTTGTCAAGTCGACAGGATGACAAGCCTCATCACCAGTGGTTTTCTTTTCTTTCTCTTTCTCTTTCTCTTTCTCTTTCTCCTTCTCTTTCTCCCCCTGAGCATCAAGCTTCTTGGTCAGATCAGCAATCAGTTTGACCATCAGCTCATGCTCTTTCCTTTGAGTAGGACGACCCGTGACCCAGAATTCCAAAACCCTGAGCTCTTTCCTTTGAGTAGCGAGAAGTTGCAAAAGAGTTATGCCGAAAAACGACCAAAACCCTTGGAATTCCAAGTCGGTGACCTTGTCCTTCTAAAGGTGTCCCCGTGGAAGGGTGTGATCCGTTTTGGAAAGAAAGGAAAATTAGCACCTCGCTATGTGGGTCCATTTAAAATCCTTGAAAGGATTGGGAAAGTGGCTTACAAACTCGAGTTACCTCCATCACTTGGCAATGTGCATCCTACATTTCATGTGTCTAATCTGAAGAAATGCCTTGCTGACGAAAATCTTCACATACCTCTTGACGACGTGCACATTGATGAAACGATGCACTTCATTGAGAGACCGGTGGAAATCATTGTGACAATCCGACTTTTCAAGTTAACTCAGTTAGTAAATTCCATTAACTATTCTGTTAAAAACTCAACCCCGTTAAATTAGCCCAGTTAAATCTTAACTTATTTAACAAAATTAAACCTCAGGGATCATTCCTGCCAATATTTATTCTTAGAACCACAGGGACTTGTATGTAATTACCAAAAATCTAATCCATTGACTTCTCAAAGTCAACATTAATCAAATTTCGTTCCTGTTGACTTTTATAAAGTCAAAATCGCTACCATTGATTCAAAATTCGAATCCCACTATCAATTCTTGGTTGATATTGTAACTGAAAAACATTCATGTCTCTAACAACAATCATCACGACCATTTACAGCCCAATCATTTTCGAATTAATCCAATTAATGACTAATGAAACCAAATCGGTCGAAACCGTCGACCCCTTCACCAAAATAGGTAAATTCGTGTATGATTTTCACAATCCGAGTTATCTCACACCTAAATCACTCCTCTCTGAAACTGTTACGCACGTCAATTCGACCGGAGAAGCTGTGGGAATCGCCGAAGATCAACCCCGTAGCCGACGACACTCGTTTTAGTCGGACGCTATCAATCCGAATCACATTCTGGTAAATTCTTACATCATCACTTCCGTTTCAGTCTATGGAGCAATAACCCTAACCTAATTGGCGTTCATATTATCGGATTTAACTCGATCGAAACCTAGGGTTCATACGGATTTCGTTTTAGTCGAACCCTATCAATCCGATATCAAATTATGAAATTGAACGCATCCTTAGTATCGTCTCAATGCCCGGATTGAAAGCCCTATGAAATCTAGGGCTTATATCATCAAATTGAAACCGAATTGATTCTAGGGTTCATCGCGATCTGGGTTTAATCGAATCCTAATCTGCACACGATTTCAATTCAATTAATTCATACGAGTAGTTTCACAATCCTCCGTTTAATGATAACCCTATGATTCCAAGCATTTTAATTATAAAAATCGATCGATTTGATCTTGTGTTCAAACCTAGGGTTACGGTTCTTAATTCACAAAATTAACGACCTCAAACTTGTCGATTTTACGATTAAACTCACCCACAGGTTCGAAATACCTCGATCATCAAAACCCCTATGTCTTTTGGTTCAATCGAAACCGAATTCGGCGGATTCAGGGGGGAGTTCAATCGGACTAGAGTAAAGGGGAAGAACACATGGGTGTTGAGGATTAAAACGTATTTGATCCGAATCCTAATGCGATGACCCTAGCGGGCGGGACTGGTTAAGTGTGTGTGCTAGTGTAGGAGAGACCCGGGTTCAAGTCTCTCCACACTATTTTATTTTTAAACATATTTTCTTGTATTATTTTAATATAAAAATAAAACCCTATAATTATATAAATGTGTTTTAGCCCGGGAAATAACCCGTAGGCTCGAGTTTGAATTATTAACCTATTTTTATATTATTTCCCACTTTTATAAATAATATATTTATGTTATTATGGAATAAAAATAATATAATTATATTATTTTCAAACCGTAACTTCGTATAAAATAATATGTTTATATTATTTTCAAACCGTGGCTAATGTTATTAAATAATAAGTATTTATATTATTTCGTACCATTTTATACCTCGTGTGAAGTTTCAAATCAGATTAATAATATAATTGTTATATTATTTACCCACGTTTATATACTCGATTAAAAATAATACATTTATTATTTTTCCACACAAATGACTTTCGAACCTTAAAATAATATATTTAATTATATTATTTTCCTAACTTTTGTAAACGACCCAATCGTGCGAAGTTATGTATTTATTTATTTACTATCCGTTATTAACGTTCGACACGTAACGCTTTTTCCTTAATGATTTTATTAAGAAATTTATCAAATTCCGTAGACACGTTCGTATACTCTTTAATCCTTAGACTACGTTAAGACGTTCAATCAAATCCCAATGCATCCCTAACTGTTATATTTGTATCTCTAGGGCATACGTAAGCCGTGCAGGTTAACACTCGTGTACCAAATCTCTTACTTGTGTGATACTACCTCCTACGCAACGCAGGTGAGTTTCACGGCCCCTTTTACTGTTTTTATTTGGGGGAGAAAACATGTCACAATCTTTTTGGTTTATTGTAATTCATATGATATCACTGTTGAGGCTAAGCGTAACACACTATCATGAAAAGTCCTCACACACATCGGACCGTTAATATGGTATGAACGAGGTAATTTTGGTAGTACTACTGGGTTTGACAAACCCCACCCATGTTAGTCACGCTAACTCGATTGGAGGTCGAACGGGTGTTATATTGACCTTAACACATTAGTCAGAGTTGATAGACCTGGCTGGAGGCAAACAAACAAACACACTGTCAGTTTCGGTTGCGATCGCTTTAGCAAAACATGAATATAGGCATGCAACCTATTGATATGCATATTGAATGTACATAATCCGCAAATGCTTTTATTTGAAATGATTGAAACCTGTGAACTCACCAACCTAGTGTTGACTCGTTTTCTTACATGTTTTCTAAGGTTGGCACTCAGGATCACGTTAAGTCATTCATGTGTCTTGGACTCCAATTGAAATAAATATCTATTGAATAATATTTATGTTTTGCTTGTAATTGGACTTGGGCGCGTTGTTTTGCGCATTTACTTTCGTTTAACGCTTCCGCATATACACTCTGAACCTTGATCTTTTATGTTATTACATTTCAAGTCCCATATAGTGTCGTTTGAAGTAACTGATGTCTGAGATCCTGGTTTGTCACCTTCCAAAACGGTAAAACTCCGTTAGTGGAATTTGGGGGTGTGACAGATTAGTATCAGAGACATTGGTTATAGAGAACTAGGACTGCATTCTAGACTATAGCCACACACATTAGTTACTTGGCATAGACACTTACTCCTTATGTTTCAGGAATTATGTCTACACCACCATCTTCACCACCTACCAATCAGGAACATGACATTCCTGCCATTGCATCACCGGAGCCCAAGAGGCGTAGGCTTGAGCCCATTGATAACTCTATTGTGTATGGAGAGCCTATGCATATCCGGAATGGGAGTGACTGGGATTGGTACCCCGGTTTACTGAGCAAATGGGTTAGACAGGAACGAGTTCCATCACCGTACTTTGGAGCTTCGTCATCATCAGGACCACGTTTACCATTATTACCTTGTCACTTGGAGCAAGCCTTTGCAGCATTTGTAGCAACTATGGATCGAGAGATCCGGAATATGAGAGACATAGCAGGAGCGATCACAGGTCTGTTAAGAGGAGAGAAACAAACGTATCATAGGATAGATCTGCTAGTAGCAGAACTGGCAAGCACTGACCGCTTGCATAATGCATTAGTGGACGAGGTAAGGGCGTTGCAGGCTAGAGTGAATGCACTCGAGGAGGCTGAAGTAGAATCTCAGGAAAGAATTGGAGAGTTAGAGATACAACTTGCAGCAGCTCTAGAGCCAGCTGAAGTACCCGATTTTGAGCCTGAGGATGAGCCCGAGGAAGTAGAGGAGGATGATGCTGAATCAGTCATCTCATCCGCCGGCAGTGGAGCTTGATATTCCATTCTATTCTATCTTATCTTATTTTGTCATTTCTTTATGTTTCAAATAAAAACCTAAATGGGTAAGGATGTTCCCATTCCAATAAAATCTTAGTGAACTGTTTGAGTTGAACCATTTATTCTATGGCCTTATGATTTAAGTTAGCCTTGTACTAAAATCATAAACCTGCATGTCTTTACACATCTCCTTCTGTTTGCTTACACTTGAATGATGTTAATATGCGATATAGTTACTCATTTCTTGTGTTTGTGAATATGAAGAATCATGGCCGGACGTGGACGTGGCGGTCGCAACGGTGGTCGTGGAAATATCAACCTGACACCAGCCGAACTGGCCGCGTTAATTAATGACAGTGTTGCTGAAGCCTTAGCAGCACACATTGCAGGTAAACCTGTCAACCGTTAACTCTAGACAACCAACTGTACACATTTATTCCACTCTTTCCTAAACCCAACCTACTCCTTATAATCCAGGGCAAGTGAACAATCCACAGAACAATAAGCATGTCTGTACCTTCAAGACATTTATGGACTGCAAGCCCCACACATTCAGTGGAGCTGAGGGAGCTGTCGGATGGTTTGAAAAGATTGAATCTGTGTTCTCCATGTGTAACTGCCCTGTGGCCGACCGAGTCAAATTTGCATCGGGAACTCTGGAGGGTCCTGCCCTCACATGGTGGAATGCACAGGTCCAGATGCTAGGTCTGGACATGGCCAATGCATCACCATGGGAAGACTTCAAGATCCTGATGAAGGAAGAGTACTGTCCCAGGGATGAAATTCAGAAACTCGAGGGAGAATTCTGGAATTTGTAAATGGAGAGTTCTGAAATAGAACTCTACACCACTCGCTCGCATGAATTAGCGGGGATGTGTCCTCACATGGTCACACCACCCTACAAGAGAATTGAAATGTTCATCAGTGGATTAGTACCACAAATCCAGAGCATGATTACTTCATCCAACCCCACTACCATTCAACAAACCATCCGTCTTGCTCACAAACTGACGGACCAAGCCGTTACCCATGGGACACTACCTCCCAGGAAGTCAGCATCCAAGTCTTCTGACAACAACAAGAGGAAGTTTGACAGTAGCAATAACAACATAGGATTTCAGTCAAATCAGCCACAACAACAACAACATCGTAGGTTTGAACCTACGAAGAACTTCAACCAGTCGAGCTCTTCGGGTCAGCATCAAAGTGGTTATATTGGGAGACACCCCAGGTGTAACAAATGTAATTACCACCACCTCGGTTCTTATGACAAAAACCGTTGCCAGCGGTGTGGCAAGGTGGGCCATGCTGCCAAAGACTGCAGAGGGGAATTACAAGCCAAGCAGCTCTTCCAACAACTGGGTTTTACCAAAGGTTGTTTTAAATGTGGAAAAGAGGGACACTTCCGGAAGGATTGTCCACAATTAAAGAAGGGTGACATCGACAACAACAACAACCACCAAAACAATAATAACAACCAGGGCAATAATGCAGGGAATGGTGCAAAGGGGCGATCCTTTGTGCTCGGATCCGGAAAAGCTCGTTATGACCACAACGTGGTTACCAGTAAGTTCCTTCTAAACAAATATTTTGCTTCTGTACTATTTGACACTGATGCAGATAGGGATTCCATGACTAATAAACTTAGCAACCTACTAAGAAAAACCCTAACCCTGTTAGAAAACAGATACACCATAGAAATAACCAACGGACAAATAATAGAAACAACCTATGTTCTGAAGGGTTATAAACTTGAATGACTAGTCATAAATTTGACTTCGATCTCATGCCGGTCACACTCGGTAGTTTCGACGTGATTGTCGGAATGGACTGATTATCTAAGAACCCAGCTGAGATTATCTGTCGCGAGAAAATCGTTCGCCTTCCTCTTCCTAATGGAGAAACCCTCTCCGTCCAAGGCGAAAGGAGTGGTGCTGTTATGGGCATCATATCCTTCATGAAGGCACAAATAATAGTCTCACTTACCTCTAGTGGAGTCCTCCTACATTAATGGTTATCACACTATTATCAAGGCGGCACCATTCGAGGCATTGTACGGACGTAAATGCCGATCTCCTATCGGTTGGCTGAAGTTGGGGATAGCCAACTTACAGGTCCCGAACTTGTATTCGAAACCTCTGAAAAGATCGTTCAAATCCGAAACCGTATGGCTGCAGTTCGTGATCGTTAAAAGAGCTACACCGATAAGCGTCGTAAACCGTTAGAATTTCAAATAGGCAACATGTTTCTATTCAAAGTCTCACCTTGAAAAGGTGTAATTCGCTTCGGGAAACGAGGCAAACTGAATGCCCGTTATGTTGGACCGTTCAAGATAGTTAAGAGAATTGGCCCAGTAGTGTATCAGCTGGACCTACCTGAAGGACTTAGTGGTGTACACGATGTCTTTCATGTCTCGAACTTGAAGAATGTCTAGCCGACGAAACACTCGCGGTTCCTCTTAAGGAACTACAACTCGATGAACAACTGCGGTTCGTTGAAGAACCGGTAGAAATCATGGACAGGGAAATCAAAACGCTGAAACACAGTAAAATCCCTATTGTCAGAGTTCGTTGGAACTCGAAACGCGGACCAGAATTCATGTGGGAACGCGAGGATCAGATGATACGCAAGTATCCGCATCTGTTCAAGCAATCCACTTCACACTCTTAAAGTACTATCCTAATTTTCGGGACGAAAATTCTTTCAACTAGGGGATGATGTGACATCCGGAAATTTTTTTTTATATTTTATTTTAATTTTCGGGACTAAAATTCTTTCAACTAGGGGATGATGTGACAATCCGACTTTTCAAGTTAACTCAGTTAGTAAATTCCATTAACTATTCTGTTAAAAACTCAACCCCGTTAAATTTGCCCAGTTAAATCTTAACTTATTTAACAAAATTAAACCTCAGGGATCATTCCTGCCAATATTTAATCTTAGAACCACAGGGACTTGTATGTAATTACCAAAAATCTAATCCATTGACTTCTCAAAGTCAACATTAATCAAATTTCGTTCCTGTTGACTTTTATAAAGTCAAAATCGCTACCATTGATTCAAAATTCGAATCCCACTATCAATTCTCGGTTGATATTGTAACTGAAAAACATTCATGTCTCTAACAACAATCATCACGACCATTTACAACCCAATCAATTTCGAATTAATCCAATTAATGACTAATGAAACCAAATCGGTCGAAACCGTCGACCCCTTCACCAAAATAGGTAAATCCGTGTATGATTTTCACAATCCGAGTTATCTCACACCTAAATCACACCTCTCTGAAACTGTTACGCACGTCAATTCGACCGGAGAAGCTGTGGGAATCGCCGGAGATCAACCCCGTAGCCGACGACACTCGTTTTAGTCGGACGCTATCAATCCGAATCACATTCTGGTAAATTCTTACATCATCACTTCCGTTTCAGTCTATGGAGCAATAACCCTAACCTAATTGGGGTTCTGTAGGTCCCTAATTCGTTGCGTGACGGATCTCTAGACTCGCGGTACGACACGGTGATAACGTGCGGAATCCATGATCAACGTGCTCGTGTAACTCAATCAACAACAACGATGTAAATAAACTCTTTGTATTCCACCAATATCAGGTTACAAAAATTCTCTCTCGTCTACTCTGATATCGTCTCACTCTAATCTCACCTCTCTATTTTCTGTTTCTGCTACAATCTGCTATTTATAGCCACTGATCAGCATTAGGCGAACTTAACAAGTTCGCTTCACTGTGCTTAGGCGAACTTATTAAGTTCGCCTCTAATAGGCTAAGCGAACTTAATAAGTTCGCCTCTGATAGACTTAAGCGAACTTATTAAGTTCGCCTTTGATAGACCAGGCGAACTTATTAAGTTCGCCTCTAGCAGAACTTACACAGAATTTTATCAACAGTTACAAAACATGTCCTAACAGACTCCCCTTTAACTGTTGCTAACAATTCTATCAATTACAAGTCAAAGACTCTAAGACTAAGACATAATATCTTCAAGTTCGTTGTCACCAGAATATGCTCCAACAGACTCCCCCTTGACAACAGCTTTAGAAGATTGTCATCCGTCTTCAAATATCATCAAACACACTGTAGTCTTCGTCTTGTTCATCTGCACACTCTCTCTCTATTTCTAGAAGAAAACTTGGGAGAAGGACCCCTTGTCAACTTCTGTCTGCAATTTTCAATTTTTGCAAAGGAGAACAACCAAGAATAACCAACAATTAAGATTTCCATGGAGGCTGGAAAAATAAAATCTTTTTGGTTTTTCAAACATAAGAAACATAAAATATTTTTGGTTTTTCTCTTTATAAACTGAAATGTAAAATACAAAATCACATCTTTTTGGTCGAACATCACGAGTAAGAAGATCATATCAGTAAAAACAATGCATCAATCATACATTTTGGATAAATAACCCTAAACATTCTACGGGTATCCTATCCAGATTCATCATTTCTTTATATCAGATAAGATCAAATCTTTTAAGCTTCAACCAAAACATATAATGATACGCGGAGAACTTTAAAGAAGATGAGATCAGATAATAACATGCTTATTACATACGAATTTTCAACACATAACATGTCAATCTAAGTTGTCAATATTATAAGAATTGAAACCATCAGTATCTTTGTTCCATGTTCTTGTGAATTAAGGTACCATTTATTTTGTAATACAACGTGTATCCCACAAATATGCCAACAGAAAAATAAATTTGCACTATCTTCAAGACATATAAGATCATTGCAAGATAATATTCAATCTCCAGGATGAATTATACCGATAAACACAGGTAAATATCAAGCAGAGAATCAGAATGATTCAGAATCGAATGATTCAGAATCGAATGATTCAAATGTCTTGGTTTGGATGAAATATCATGATTCATTGTAACAGAAAGATTGTACCAATAGAATTCTTCAACATAAGATTCATCAAGGAATCGATTGATTCAATGACATAGGGTAGCGTGATCCAACTGTTATCTGGATATATTCAATGGAATTAGGATATTGATCCAAGGGATAGTATATGTTCCAACAGATGTTGTCAGAAACATATCTTAGTCCAACAACACATTGCATGTTTTTCAGGGCATGGGCAGTGAAGTGAACTGAAAAAGTTGTGTTTAACGGCATAACCGATACTGGTCTCATGAAGTACTTTAGATCTTATATTCTTTATCTGATAATGATCTTTTACACACACACCCGGCATACCATGTGTTCAAATCACAGTTGTCACAAAGTTCATTATGTTGTCACACTACTAATGGACCAAAGATACTCATAGCCTATTGACAATTCAGACTACATACTAGTATCCAAATTAAAATATAAGCATCAAGCATCAATTTTTGTTAAGCATAAGCAGTCATGAAGCTATCATTTCTCATACTGTGCAGTCTAAGAAGTTCCGATCAAAACATTTATCACAGATATATTAGATAAGCATCATAAAGTCCAACTAAGGTCATGTGTGACTGAACATCTACTGATGTACTATAATCTCTTCTTTAACTTCAAGTAATGTCGATTTTATCTTTTTCACTTTGTTTGAATTTTTCAAAATCCTTTTCAAAGAAAGTAAAACAAACGAAAATAAACCTTCCATGAAAACATTTTATGAAAAACATTTTACTTGGTTACTCAGGATTAAGCAATTCAATCAATTAAAAACTCAAACTAATGTAATCCTGTAATTGAATGTCATTGCCTCTGTCACCAACACAGTTCTGTACTCCCCCTGTCCTGTAGACTCCCCCTCAACTAGTCAAATGGTTGCATCAACGACTTTATGCTCACCATCGTCATCCAAAGTTTCAGGTTATCATTTGGACTTTGTAAAACTGTTTCCAAAACATTCTGTGTGACATATTCTCCCCCTTGAGCATCAAGTCGTTGAATCAAATAGATTCTCAGTTATCAACAACTCGTTACTCTTGCAGATGCCAATTCCTGTCATGTGCGTAGAACCACCACTATCAACAACCAAAATTGTAATAATAGTCCCTCTTGGTAAATCCTGCACATCTAACAAGAAACATTAATTTGAAATTGGGACCCAAGCCATGGTAGTCATGGGTCGTCCATCTGTATCAAAATAATAAACCTCACTTGTAGATGCATGATATGTCCCTAATCCCTTGTAGTATGTATTTCATCTATGTTTAATGTAACTATTTGATATATTAATGAAATTACATGTTTATCCTTAATGTTTACTCATATATAACTACTGTGTATTAAACGATCTGATAAATATCGATAACGTTGATGAATCGTGCTAATGAAAGGCCCATTCGCACGAATGGATCATGAGAATGATTCATTCGCTAGAATAAGTCATGAGAATGATTCATTTGTACGAATGAACCATTCTGATGATTCATTCTTACGAATGAACCATTCTACTGATTCATTCGCATGGCTCATTCGTACGAATGGCCTCTGCACTATATATAGAACTTTCACTTCATGAGCACAAAAAATAGCAGAGACTAACCAGAGCAGAACCAGACTAAGCAACAGAACACACACAAACTCTTTGCACCGGCATTGTCGAATCTCTGTCCGTTGAGAGTTTCCAGGTCTTGTATCCAACTTCTCTACACCAAAGGGTCGATAGAAAACTTCGTTTCGACATCTAATCCGCTCGTTTCTCACGACCCGATCCGTGTCATAGATTGGATTGCCAATCAAATCGGATTCCGCACGATTTTGTTTGGTTAATGTGTTGAATCATTGGATCAAGGTAGATCCCGATCCAACAAAGTGGTATCAGAGCCATTGTGCTCTAGATTCAACATAGAAAATCTAATCTTGCTTTTTCTATCTTCTTGAATGTTATAAAGATCACTTGATCGCTGTTTAGCCACGTTCAAAACTTGTGATTATTGCTTCTGAGCGATCTGATCGTTTCAGTTTCCAGATCTGATAAAAGGCTCAATCATTGGTGCTTTTTGGTGCAAAAAAGTCAAACAGCTCTCTGTCGTACGAATGGCTACTATGATGAACTTCATTCGCACGAATGGCTCCTACCATTCGCACGAATAGATCAAGCTTCCAATCGCACGAATAGAAAATTCCATTCGCACGAATAGAAAATTCCATTCGCACGAATAGACCCATTCACACAAATCTCTTCTAAATTTTTTTTTAGTGTCGAAAAACTTCTTTTTTACCATGTCGGACTTAGCCTTTGTTGCCAGTCAGAACAGCAAAATCCAAAACTTGTTATTAATCGATAATGAAGCTGGAAATGCTAACAAGGCTCCAAAACTCATGACAATGGACGAATATCATCACTGGAAAAACAGGTTTGAGATACACATTAATGGAGTTGATACAAACTTATGGATGATGTTAGAGAATGGATATCAGAAAGTGTTGAGTGAGGATGGAACTCCTGTTTTGCCTTCCCTTTTAAGCGAACAACAAAGAAAAGATTATGACTTAGAAAAGAAGGCATATGCTATCCTATCTCAGGCCATATCAAGAGAAATATTTCATCAATTCAGGCAGTTTACATCTTCAAAATCTTTGTGGGATGCCTTAGAACAACGTCACGAAGGAAATGCTTCGTTGAAAGCTATCAATGCTAAGGCCATTAAGAAGGAATTTGATAATTTCATGTATATTGGGAATGAGTCCTTAGATGATCTAATTGAGAGATTCTATCACTTGATGAGTGAATTGCATGCCCATGAGATCAAAACAAAGAAAGAAGAAAAGGTTCAATGCATGGCAGATGCGCTACCACCAAAATGGGATTCATTCTTGATGGTTCTCAAACAGAACAATACTCTTGGAACCATTGACATCAATGAATTTCTTCAGAAATTGAGAGAACAAGAGGTGTTGAATAAGTGGAGGCTAAAGAGAGGCGTACAAGCTCAGGATCCTTCATTGTACTATTATACATCAACTCAACAAAATGTTCCTTTGCAGACTGCATTTGTATCAAACATGTCAAATGTTTCAGCCACCCATTCTTCAACAGCTCATGCTTCAGTTTCATCAAGATCGGTTCCAAAGCCGGGAAATACTGCTAGTACTCCTCCACCAAGCCCCATTAAATTGCAAACAGACAACTTCGACAAGGTTACTATCGAAGTGGCCAAGGAACACATGGCACTGTTGTCTACCATTATCAATTCATATGACAGTCTTGTTGCTGGACAGGTTGGAAACAGTCATCTGATAGCAGAAGACTATGCTCAGATTGATAAGGATGAAATGGATCGAATTGATATAATGTGGGCTCTTGCAAGTGCAGTCAGAAGAGCAAGAGATTATGTAAAAAGGACAGGAAAAACTCTCGAAGGGAACAAAGACACTACTTATGGTTTTGATCTGTCTGCTGTTGTTTGTTTTAACTGTGGTGAGAAATGGCATTTTGCTAGGCAACGTGAAAAGCCTAAACAGACTGGAAACCGCAACCCTTTCAACAACCGTCAAAGCCAACCGAAGCCACAAACTCTAAATACAGAAACAAACCTTGTTCCAGTTACTCTTGCACAAGATAAGGGCACTTCAAGTGGAACAAAAGCTATGGTTGTTCAAACAGATGAGACTGTTGATTGGTCTTTTAAATTTGGATCTGATGGCAGTTCAGGGGATAGAGCTTACATGGAAAAGGCTGTAGAAATCAATGAAGAATCAGATTCTGATGCTGAGAAAGAGATTGCTTCAGAAAGTTCATCAGCTGAAGACGACACATCTTCAAACAGTTCTGGCTTCACAACTGAGAATGAAGAAAAATCATCTGTCGTCTCTTCAAGTCAATCGACAACTGATGTGGATGATAACAATTCCTCTTCTGAATCTACCTGTAGCTGTGCTTTTATGGTAAAAACATCCACAGGCATTCAGGTAAATTCTGACAGTTTTGAAAGTGAGTCTGAATCTCAACCGTGTTTAATTTGTGATGAACTTGAAAATAAAGTTGAGGCACTTAAAAGTCACAACACAGACTTAATTGCTGATTTAACTGGTTGTCTTGAAGCAAACCGTGTTTTAAAGGGAAACGAACTTGCCTTCAAAAACAAAATTGATCTTTTAAACAGGCAAGTTCATGAATTAGAAATCTGTGTTCTCAACAAACAAAATGCCATCACCTTTTATTTAAACACGATTGATGAAACAAAGAAAAAGCTGGCGCTTGTCGAATGTGATTATGAAACTTTAAATCAAAAGCTGAAAAGTTATTCAAATGCTTCTTACATTCTTGATTACATGGTTTCACAGTGTCCAAGAAAGAAAAATGCTGGGATGGGGTATAACAATTCTCCTCCACCTGTGTTGAATACTATGGTAAACACACCGGATGATAACCCAATCACTGACTTTAAGGTCAAAACGCCACTTGTCGTTAATCCAACCGAAAACAAAATTTCTCAACCAAAGGTTAACGATAATGGTGCTTCGACCTCGGAGTCCCAGTGTGTTGATGGAATGGTAGAAGAGTGGGATGAAGACGACGATGAGTGCCCTACTCATGGTTTGGGACACAAAAACTCGTCTGCTCCACACAATGACAGCATTGGTATTTCAAAATCTGCTTCTAAAAATGTTTTTAAAATTAAACAAACCAATTGCCGTCCATCTTATCCCACTACTTCTGATAAGAAGAGTCAAGTAACCAAAGCCTCAATCAAAAAGGTTAATTTTGTTAAAGCTGGAGAGTCTGTTCAATCAAACAAGTCACTCTCTTCAGCTGAACTAAAAGAAGCTAAGGCTGGTGGTTCAAAAACTCACCAAAGTGAAAATCAATACAGATCTCCGAGGTTGGTTGAGCGGAGATACTGTTTTGAGTGCGGTACACAAGGACACGTTGTTGTCAACTGTCCTTATCTTCAGAAGCCAAGTAAAAGAGTTAACCATTTTCCAGAAAATAAACAAAAGTTTTTAAAGTCAAAATCTAACTCTTTTACCCAACAACAAGTGCATCAAAAGAAAGTTAAACAAAAGATGCATGACTTGTTGGTCTCTGATTCGAGTTCCACACCTGTACAAATCGTTAAGCAATCCACTATTTACCACAAACAGTCGTTGCACAAACAACATGTGTGGAAAGCAAAATCAGATGATGCTTCTGACGACTGTACTTCAAAGTCAAATGGTTGTTCCAAAAATCCACAAGGACAGTGGATGGATTGTACTGTTGTAGATGAGACTGGGAAACCCAAGACCGTAAAGGCTTGGGTTCCTAACCTAAACTAATTACTTTCCTTCTTGTGCAGGTTGTCCTTTATAATCCTATTAGCAATAATTGGATTATTGATAGTGGGGCATCCAGGCACATGACTGGGAACTTAGCTCTCCTTTTCGACGTCAGAAATATCAAAGGGGGCTATTTTTCATTTGCAGGCGATAAAGGTGGTTTTATCTCAGCTCAGGGAACACTGTCTAATGGAGCTGTCAGCTTTGAGAAAGTCAACTTTGTCAAACAGTTGGATAACAACTTGCTTTCTATTTCTCAAATCTGTGATAAGGAGTTCAAGGTTCTTTTTGATGACAAGCATTGTTATATCTTGAAAAAGAAGTTTATGATTCCAGAAGACATGGTGATTATGTCTGCTCCAAGAGTGAATGATCTTTATATTCTTGACATGTCACAAGCATCATCCTCAGTGTCCACAGCATCATGTTTTGTTTCAAAAGCCACTGAGAAGGATTCTATTTTATGGCACAAAAGAATGGGACATCTCAGTCTCAGAAAAATGAATCATTTGGTGCACAAAAATCTTGTTGAATGAGTCACTGTGAAGAGTTTTCATCTTCCTGACTTGTGTGTTTCTTGCAAGAAAGGCAAACAAACCAAGAAATCTCATAAACCCAAATCTCAACATTCCATCACTATACCACTAGAGCTCTTACACATGGACTTGTTTGGTCCTATCAACCAGAAGAGCATTGCTGGAGACTTATATTGTTTGGTTGTGACGGATGAGTATTCGAGATATTCTTGGGTGATGTTCTTGAAAGAAAAATCTGAGACTTTTGAATATGTGGAGATTCTGATTACCAAATTGGAGTCTCTGTATAAGTTAAAGGTTAGGAGGATCCGTTCGGACAATGGTACTGAATTTAAAAATCACCTTATGAAAACTTTCTGTCAAAAACTTGGTATTCACCATGAATTCAGTGCGCCATATGTTCCACAAATGAACGGTGTTGCTGAGAGGAAGAATCGGACCTTGATAGAAGCGGCAAGGACTATGCTCGCTGACTCAAACTTACCCGTGTAGTTCTGGAATGAAGCTATTGCTAATGCGTGTTACACGCTCAACCGGGTTCTAGTTGTCAAGCGTCACGATAAAACTTGCTTTGAATTGTTGCATCGACCGAAACCGAACTTACAGTATCTTGAACCGTTCGGCGCTCCATGTACCATGTTAAAAAAAGATGCTCATGGCAAGTTTAACGAGAAAGTAGAGGAAGGTTACTTCTTAGGGTACAGCACTCCCAATAAAAGAGTTTACAACAAAGCTTCTGGGAATGTAGAAGAATGGTACCATGTTGATGTTCAAAAGTATAACTCTCCTGCTGCTGGAAAAGGTCTTCCTTGGATGTTTGATTATGAATAACTTTTTGCCTCGTTTAATCTTCCTCCAGAATGTTCAGATGAGGAGGTTGCTGTTCAAATGATGTATGATGCTCAAAATGCACCTGATGAACATGTGCAACCTACTCCCTCATCATCTGACATTCTTGAGTCCTCCAAAAACACACAAGTCACACATGATAATGACTCTTCTTCTTCTTCTTCAGAGTATGAGGGTTCTCGACAAGAAATAGACCAGCTGATTGAAGATCCTTCCCATGATGTTGTACAATTAAGTGATGATGTTTCACATTCTGTGGCAATTGAACAGAGTATCACAAACCTTGATCAAACTGTTGAGGTTCCTGCTCATCCTGTGGGTAGGATTGATAGAATTCATCCTCAACAGAACATTATTGGGGATCCCACATCTGGTGTCAAAACTAGGGGTCAGATCAACTCTGGAGTCTACTCAGAAATCATGGAATCTGGTGTGGTCAACGATTGTGCGCATTCATGTTTCGTCTCGCAAATCGAACCACGGTCTATAACAGATGCTTTAAAAGAAGAATCTTGGGTAAATGCAATGCAGGAAGAACTACTCCAATTTCAGAAGCTTGGAGTTTGGAAGTTAGCTGATTTACCAAAAGGAGCTAAGAAGATTGGTACTCGATGGGTTCTTCGTTGCAAAAGGGATGATCAAGGAATAGTCATAAGAAATAAGGCTCGTTTGGTCGTTCAGGGATTTAGACAAATTGAAGGTATAGATTACAATGAAGTGTTTGCACCGGTTGCTCGTCTGGAAGCAATTAGAATTTTTCTTGCTTATGCATCCTACAAAAGGTTCAAAGTCTATCAAATGGATGTAAAGAGTGCATTCCTTCATGGAGAAATCAGTGAAGTCGTATACGTCAGTCAACCTCCCGGGTTTGAAGATCCTATGCATCGTGACCGTGTCTACAAATTGGACAAGGCACTGTACGGATTGCACCAAGCTCCGCGAGCGTGGTACGAGACACTTTCCACTCATCTTCTGAACAATGGATTTAGAAGAGGTGTCATCGACTGCACGTTGTTTATTCGGGAAAAGGGTGGAGAACTTTTAATGGTACAGGTATACGTGGATGACATTATTTTCGGATCGACGAATGATGTTCTGTGCAAAGAATTTGAAAAAGTTATGCAGGACAAGTTCGAGATGAGTTCCATGGGAGAGATGAAGTTATTTATAGGGCTACAAGTAGATCAATCTGAGACAGGGATTTTCCTTCATCAAACCAATTATGTTGGAGACATACTGAGCCGATTCAGTATGACTGATGCCAAACCTACTGGTACTCCATTGGCGATCAATCACGGGATTTCGCCTGATGACAAGGGGGAGTATATTGATGATACTCTCTATCGAGCCATGATCGGATCTCTCATGTATCTTACGGCATCTCGACCAGACATCATGTTCGCCACGTGTCTCTGTGCCCGATATCAGTCAAAACCAAAAGTCTCCCACTTAATTGCTGTCAAAAGGATTTTTCGTTATCTGAAGGGTACTCCTGATCTTGGATTATGGTACTCTAATGATGATAACTTTGAACTTACTGCATATAGTGATTCTGATTATGGTGGTTGCAAAACAGACTTCAAGTCTACATCTGCAGGGTGTCAGTTCTTTGGAAACCGTCTCGTGACATGGCAATGCAAAAAGCAGACTTCAGTGGCTACATCTACATGTGAAGCTGAATACATCGCTGCTGCCATTTGCTGTTCTCAGATTATCTGGATTCAACAGCAACTTCGGGACTACGGTTTGCAATTCTCTAACACTCCTATTTATGTAGATAATTCTGCTGCCATAGCTATCACTAAGAATCCGGTTCAGCATTCAAAAACCAAACACACCGGTATAAAATATCACTTCATTCGTGACTGTTTTGAAAAGAAACTTATTAATATGGTTCAAATTAACACTGATTTCCAAAAGGCCGACCTCTATACAAAAGCCTTTGACAAACCAAGATTTTTATTCTTGTTAGAGGTAAACGGCATGAAAAAGAAGGATGACTTTGTTCCGGACCAAGAGTCGAGTCAATAATCATTTTTATCAATTACGTTCCTGTATATATTTTCTTTCTTGCGTTTATTAAAAATCTCAAAAACTCAAAAAGATTTTTCATTTTAAAATTTTAGGGGGAGAAAATGTCAGTAAGAAAATGATCTCTCGCTGAGAAAAATGATAGTACACAGACGCGAGTTATCTGAGACTCCAAAAAGATTTTCTATTTGTGTACAGTTTGTTAAAAAAAAAGAAAAAAAAATTTCAAAAAGATTTTCCATTTTTGTACAGACTAAAACCCAAAAACATCTGAAAAACTCAAAAATGAGAAATCGTATCCAACCTTTGGGAAGTAATGGCACACTAACCATATGTATGAAGCACATTGCATTTAATGTCATAGTGAATAGTCACACTAAGTCGACATGTGATGCATTGATAGGCTTATCTTACTGAATCTCGACCATTGATGATCAATCTATACCATATTAGATATTGTCTTGTGAGTCACATAATGGTGAAAGGATTGACGAAAATCAACAATAGAAACTGAAGGTGTTTCTCATTCTGTGCACACCAGTTATCATCGGTTTAATGAGATATCAGAAAGTAGTTATAAAATTAAAAATTAGATTCTGAAGTCGTATACATGCCATATTGCCTTGTAAATACCTGGCTGAAGCCGTCCATGCGATTAAGAATAAAATAAAAGTATGAATCTGAATCCGTATATGTGCCATATTACCGGGTTGCAGCGTGGTTGAAGCCATGCATGGGATAGGATGAACACAAACACCGTTAGCTGCATACGTGCCATATTGCCTTGTAAATACCTGGCTGAAGCCGTCCATGAGCTGATGGCTGTCACTGTGAATACTAAAATATATATATATATATATATATATATATATATATATATATATATATATATAAATTTGTGTAGTAAAGAAGTAACAAGGAATAACTGAGATCTCATGAACTTATGATGGCTGGTTAAGTAAGTTGTGCTGATTTGAAACATTAACATGTTTTGAAAAGTAATTCAAGTCAATTCTTAACTAGTGTGGGACACACAGACAATGGACTCAATCCTTCAAGATCATCTTGTAAGTGTTGAGAAGAGGTCTGCATAGGTTTAAGATGGACAAACATATCAATGATTGCATTTTGACTAAGTGTACTTAAAGCTCAGATAATTTACAATGTTGCTGATTGCTATGAGCTTAGTACTGATCCCACGTTCGGATCTTTCTCACAAAAAGATGTGTAAATACCATTGTATAGTTGTATCTACAAAATTCAAAATGTCTCAGATCATTAGTCATTAAGTCTGTATGATTTCTCATAAGGATCATTCTTACTAAGACATGCGTGTATATATCTTGTTGATATTATTTTCAGCATTACATATTCAAAAATCCAAAAAGATTTTACTTTTCCTGAATTTTAGATTATCTGATAAGACTCGAACGACTGTCAGAAAATCAAAATTTGAAAACCGCTTGACTTCCTGATTGATCAAATCGTTCCTTTACTTCATAAACTATTCCAAAACTTCATAATTGATCCTTCACTTCATAATTAAATGTAAATTACTTCATAATTAAATTTTTGTTAAAACCAATGTGGTCGGATACCCCATTTAACTTGAAAAGTTTAATTTGCATAAGGGGATTGTCCCATTCGTATGAATGGATGAGCAAAATGGCTCACTCGTACGAATGGATGATGAGAATAGGTCATTCACACGAATGGACCATTCTGGTCAGTCCATTCGTACGAATGAACCAGGCCATCCTATAAATAGGCCATTCATTCGCATGTGCAGAATCATTCGCACAAAACAGAAAGCATTCGCACGTCTGTTTCATCAAAATCTGAATTTGAACAAAACTCTGTCAAATCTGTAATCTAATCATTCGATTTCTTTTTACAGGTATAACCCCACAAGTATTCATCGATTGTATACCGATTCGTGGATGTTCGATTAGATTTAGGGTTCAAAACCGAAAAACAAACTAAAAATGCTAAATATTGGTTGAAAACCATAGTCGAGTGTGTTGGTGTCTTTTTCGGCAAATCTTTTCAAGTGTTGGTTGATTTTTGGACAAGTTGGATCACGACCCGTCTGTCACACGAATGGACATACTCTTCATGTTCATTCGTACGAATGAACGCTCATTCACACGAATGAGAACTCGTTCACACGAATGAAAACTCATTCACACGAATGAACCCTCATTCACACGAATGACCGCTCATTCACACGAATGAACACTCATTCGCACGAATGAATAGGCAGAATGATTCATTCGTACCAAGGGAAAAATGGTCCAAAAGTTCATATTTCCAAAATCTTGCATGTATTGATCTGAGGTGCTTCATGTTTTTGTGTTTGCAGACTGATCGTTATGGCGCACAGAGCTCCAGTTGTTCTTAAGGCTTCCATAAAAAGCAACATATGTGCGTACATGATTCCGACATCAAAGAATGCACGTCCGTTTGTCGGCATGATCGAGTTTCTATCCAGATCCAGGATTGCTCATGCTATATCCCATCTCCGCACTCCATATACGTCGCACCAAAGGGAGTTCTGGGCCTCCGCCGAGATTGACTGCGAGGTATCTCCACCGGTCATACGAGGGAAGATCGCAGGTCAAGATGTGGTTGTATCGGCAGCTCACATTCGCCGATTGTGTCAATTTGGTGATCATCCTGAAGATCCAGTGACACTGGATAAATATCTGGTCCGAGGATGCTTCATGAGGATAAAGTACGACGGGAATGTCGCCGAGGGAGTTTTAAACAAAGCGAACCTCTGTCCGCAGTACAAGTATCTAGGACATGTTCTTCTGCATTGCCTCGGTTCCCGTCGTGGCGGATTTGATGATATGCGCGAAACAATACAGAGCGCATTCGTTGCACTGGTGTTGAACATTCCGTTCAACTTTTCCGAGATGGTGTTCACGCACCTTAAGGAAAACATCTATCTTAAAGGGGACAATGCGTATCTTATGTACCCCAGATTCTTACAAATGATAATAGATGACCAACTTCCTCTTCTACCAAGGTCAGACGTCGACATAATCAAGTTAGAACACATGACGGACGTCACTCTAAACAGGGTACAGACCTACAGGGGCAGACTAACAAAGCCACCTCACAAACGACTCATTGGACATCTGGCAAATCCAGAGTATGTGGCACCAGTAAACAGAAAATGGCGTCACGATAACAGTGATTCGGACAGGGAGGATATTGTTGTACCTCCAGCTGACGACCAAGATGATGACGACCAAGATGGTCAGGGAGATGGTGGAAATACTCCTCATGTTTCATCTACCGCTGCCACCACTCCCACTGTTACTGCTATCGATCCTTCCCTTGCAACTAACCCAGAAGACGTTAACCTGGACACCGTCCTGTTTACTGATTCTGAGGAAACTGAAGATGAATTTGAAATCAGTCAACAAGGGGCAAGATTGGTCGCAACAAAAAGAAAAAGGGGAGCAGATCAAGGAAGCTCAAGGGTTGATAATGACGTCAGGGATGCTGACTTTGTCCCTGGCTGTCTACAAGTATCTGCTGCTCCTTCTTCCCAATCTACCCCGGTCAAGAAGGGAAGAGGAAAGAAAAGAATGGCCAAACGCCAAAAGTTTAAGCTTGTTAGAAGGACGGAGAGCACCTCTGCTACTACAGCAACTGCCACCAGGTCTGAGGCTCCAATGTCAACATCTATGCCTCAGACACAAACTGTACCTCCTCCCATCTACACGACTGCTCCTACATCACAGCCATCAACTATTCGAGCTGAATCTTCAATTTCACTGCCGACTGTCTCTCTACACGACCAGATCGGTACTTTAAACAGTTTGGTGCTTCGTTTACTGGCTCAGAATGAAGAGCAATCAAAGCGTCTTGATCAACAGGGTTTGCTGATTGACCAACAGGGCTCGCAGATTGGTCATCTGACTCTGCAAAACTCTGAACAATCTCAAGCCATCACAAGTCTCACTGCTACAAACCAGAATCAACAGTTGTCTACAACTGTTGATGCACATGCTCAGATGATACAAAGGCTAGAGGAGGAAAACAAAAGGCTGTTGGAAAACTTAGAAAGCAGAAGGGACCCGACACCCAGAATTGAGGGTGCTCGCAATGATGGTGATGATGGTGATGATGGTGACGATGATGATGATGATGATTACGATGAGGATGATGATGGTGACGATGATGATGTTGATAGTGATGATGATGATGACAATAATGACAAAGATAAGAACGATGGTGCCAATGCTGGTGCTGCATCAAGTGCTGAAAAGACAGAAGAAGCAGAGGCGCGAACAAAACAAAAATCAGACAAATCAGAAGGCTCGTCATCAGATAAACAAAAGGGGACTGAAGGTTGATAGTCTGTTTAAAAGTTGTCTTATTGTAAATATTAGATTATTATGTAAATAATTTCAGTTTTATTTTGATTAAATCAATGAAATTTCAAATTCTCACATGTTTATTCTTTGTTTGTTTATGTGAATAGTTCTGGATGTGATTCCACTCAAGCAACAACCCTCCAAGTTGACATATGTGCTTGACATGCAAGGGATCATCCAGCACTCGGTCATCTATGACAAAGAAGAGGGGGAATCGTGCATTGCTTATCTAAAGAACAGATTGCCGAATTATTTCAGATGAATCCTGATGAAGTTATCACTGACGAGGCATCTGTTTCTGATCCCGAGTATCCCTCTTCTGATGAACTGGAAGATGTTGATGAGGTTGAGATTGAAGACATCACCGATCAGGAATACCCAAAGTACACATCTGTCGACGGTGATGATCTTCCCTCCTTCGCAGACTTATTCACTCAGCATTCCGACGAGGAGGTCAACCGCATTATCGACAACAAAGAAGATGAAGTCGGTCCCTCCACTATTGACATTGACGAGCTGAATGAACGTAAAAGTCAGTGGATGGAATACATGGCCGAATTAAAGAAGAACTCAAAGCCCTCTCCTCCAATCAAGTACACTAAAGTTTATCGACTCAAAGGACACAAGTCTGATGGTCGTATAATCAGTTGGGCATACTTCAACGACTTAAGCTGCTATGCTATAAAAAGAGAGAAGGGCATACAATATTTCAGGTACCCTCATGACTTCAAGACGCTGCCCGCATTTGAAGTAAATCAATTGGCGCATCTAAAGCTTCTATACAGCGAATCTTCCGGTCTATCCGAATGGTTTGAACGTCAATTACAGTACGAATACTGGAAGAAGTGGGTGAACTTCAAGCCATAAATGCCTACACGTTACATTCACAAGGAAGAGGTTCATCCAATCACCAAGAAGCCCCTAATTGTCTTAAAGTGGAAACCTCCAACGATCATGAAGAAGATTCCTTTAAGGAAAATGATCCAGGACTTCTCAGATCAGTTCAAATGGTGGTACTATGATGGGCGTACTGGTGAAGCTGTTATAGTGCTTTGTAAAGAAGGGTCATGGGAGACAATCAGGGTCTTTGATCCCTTGTGGCTGACCAACTTGTCTGAACAAGATGTTACAACTTTATACAAGTGTCAGCCGTTTTTTGATGTTGCAGATATAGACCAGGCGTTGCAGTATGTGAAGGTGATACGTATATGCTTTGCTTTTGACTTACACGCCAGGGTCAACTGGAAAACTCGTACAAAAGAGATGTTGAAGACCAACTAATGTCAGTTAGGTCATTTTGAAGGGATCTAGGTCCAAGGGGGAGTATGTAGATGCATGATATGTCCCTAATCCCTTGTAGTATGTATTTCATCTATGTTTAATGTAACTATTTGATATATTAATGAAATTACATGTTTATCCTTAATGTTTACTCATATATAACGACTGTGTATTAAACGATCTGATAAATATCGATAACGTTGATCAATCATGCTAATGAAAGGCCCATTCGCACGAATGGATCATGAGAATGATCCATTCGCACGAATAGATCATGAGAATAATTCATTCGCTAGAATAAGTCATGAGAATGATTCATTTGTACAAATGAACCATTCTGATGATTCATTCTTACGAATGAACCATTCTACTGATTCATTCGCACGAATGAGTCCATTCACATGGCTCATTCGTACGAATGGCCTCTGCACTATATATAGAACTTTCACTTCATGAGCACAAAAAATAGCAGAGACTAACCAGAGCAGAACCAGACTAAGCAACAGAACACACACAAACTCTTTGCACCGACATTGTCGAATCTCTGTCCGTTGAGAGTTTCCAGGTCATGTATCCAACTTCTCTACACCAAAGGGTCGATAGAAACCTTCGTTTCGACATCTAATCCGCTCGTTTCTCACGACCCGATCCGTGTCATAGATTGGATTGCCAATCAAATCGGATTCCGCACGATTTGGTTTGGTTAATGTGTTGAATCATTGGATCAAGGTAGATCCCGATCCAACATCACTCCATTCACAATCGAATCTCTCATCAATTTTCGGAGATTGTTCCGACGAGTCAGAAACAGAAACTTTAGATTTCCAAACATACTTCTGTTCATTAAGTTCTTTTTGCTTAAAATGTGAAGTGTTTGAACATTTTCTTTCATTTAAAAATTGATTTGATTGTGAAAACTCTTGTTGTTCTAAAAGTTTTCTCAATCTTCTGTTTCTCCTCCGTCTTTGAGGTCTAGAAAGCCTAACCTCAGATTTTGAATTACCCTTTGGTGTAACATGAGGTTTAACCACATTTGGGTTAACATAAGGCTTACCATGAGTTCTTACCTTTTCTGGAGGAACATATCGGTTACCTTTGGCTTTGTGTGGACAAGCAATCCGAATATGACCAACAAGACCACAAGAAAAGCAAGATCTCGTCTCACGATAATCTCTCATATAAGGAATCTTCACACGATAAGATGCACTCGAAGAAGATTCTCCTACATGAACTTCTTTTGGAGTTTGAGACTTAACAAACTTTTTCTCAACATGTTTTGATTCAGGCTTCATCTTCTCAGGAACTACATGCTTCTTCCCTTTATTTTTGTAAGGACAGTTCACCACAATGTGTCCTATCTCATTACAATGAAAACATGTACGACTGTCTTTATAATCTTTGACATATGGAACTCTCCTCCTTGAATTTGAAGAACTTCCAAATGTATAAGTTCCAGATGAATTAGAATCAACCTTTGATTCCTCAACTTTAATTTCTTTAGGTATCCCCTCTACCTTAGCTTCATCAAAATATTCATCATCACTCTCATCAGAATACACCATATCGTCACCTGTGACTGGATTCACCTTCAACACAGTCTTAGGATCTAAATCCTGATCGTTTATAATCTCAGGTGTAACAGAATAATTTTCGTTGAATGGTGGAGGAACATATCCAATACCACTAGTTCCCTTCCCTTCTTCAGTATTATCATGATAATATCCTAATAAGAATGATGAATTTCCAAAGCTTTCTTATTTTCTATGTAATCTGATAACCTCTGCTTTAGATTCAGCTAATTCCTTATCTTTCTCAGTAAGATCATTATTTCTTTTCTCAATTTCTGCAAAGGACATATCCAGGTGATATGCCTGCTCTTTGATCTTCAAAGTCAGAGAACTTATATCCCTCTTCAGTGATTCTATTCTCTCAATACACACATTCTCATTATCTTTTAATTTCTGATTCACCGTGTGCATGGATTTCATATCACAAATGAGGTTTACATTGTCATCCATAACCCTCATCATTTTATCCTTAACTGAAACACAGTTAGAACAAAACGTCTCAGAGTTAGAAAATACCTCAGGTTTTACTTCTGAAGAAGATGCACCAGGAGCCATGAATACGTCATCATCAGCTTCACTCTTTTGTTCAACAATGACAGGCTCTGCATCAGTTTCTAATTCACTCAGATCATCTTCAACTGTTTGAAAGCTTACTTCAGTCTCTACATCACTCTCGGTAGACTGAGTACTTTCACCAGATCTAATACTCTCACTATCACTTAACTCGGTAGAAGAATCACTTTCAAAAACACTCTGCTTTACTACTTCTTCTTTGATCAAGACCACAAACGCTTGAGAAGTTGCTTCACCCTTTTTCTTCAATGCTTCCCATAGATCTCTTGAAGTTGGACACTTCCCGAGACTATGAATGATTTCTTTTGGTAAAGACATCTTCAAAGTTTCACACATTTTAATCTCTCGATCAAAATTCTGCTTTTCTACTTTAGTAAGAGCTGTCACTGGTTTAGGAACATCATAATATCCCATATAGTCATAAGTAGGATGCACATATCCTTCAAATATGGATGTCCAAAAGTTTTCATCAATTTCTGATACGAACTGTTCGAACCGGACTTTCCAGCTACGAAAATTTGATATGCACAAAAGTCTTGGTGGCGTAGTTCCAATCTCATTATCATTAGATGAAATTGACATTTTGAAATTTTGGCGAAAATATTCGGAAAAAATTTCCCGCCAAAATACTCTTTTTAAAAAATTTTGAAAATTCAAAATTTCAAAAATGATCCGAAACAAGCATATAAACTTTCCCTAAAAAATTTGGACAAGATGAATTTTCCTGCCAAAATACTCGTTTTTTTTTTTTTTTTAAGAATACTAGCTAAGTTCGCCTGACTGAGCGAACTTGACCCGAAGCGAACTTGTTAAGTTCGCCTACTCTGCACCAAGCGAACTTATTAAGTTCGACTAATATTCACCAAACGAACTTATTAAGTTCGCCTCCCTAAGTTCGCCTGCACAACAAACAGCAAGTTCGCTTGCAGTAACAGAATCAAGATCAAGAACAGATTCAGTTTCTGATACGCGAACACGAACCATACTGAATTCATCATAAATCACTGATTTGAAGGAATTAGATAAAATCAAACAGTAGGATTGTGTATTTTCTCAATTAGAACCTTTCTTTCGGATCAATTTCATCAAAACAATCCAAAATCAATCCAAATTTGTCAAAAATTCTCCATTTTTATCAAGAACACAAAAAGATGAAAAAGCTTCAAAATCTCAGATTTTTGATGTTGATTGGACACGAAAACACCACGAATCTTTTGCTAATCAAGAGCATAAGCTCTGATACCACTTGTAGGTCCCTAATTCGTTGCGTGACGGATCTCTAGACTCGCGGTACGACACGGTGATAACGTGCGGAATCCATGATCAACGTGCTCGTGTAACTCAATCAACAACAACGGTGTAAATAAACTCTTTGTATTCCACCAATATCATGTTACAAGAATTCTCTCTCGTCTACTCTGATATCGTCTCACTCTAATCTCACCTCTCTATTTTCTGTTTCTGCTACAATCTGCTATTTATAGCCACTGATCAGCATTAGGCGAACTTAACAAGTTCGCTTCACTGTGCTTAGGAGAACTTATTAAGTTCGCCTCTAATAGGCTAAGCGAACTTAATAAGTTCGCTTCTGATAGACTTAAGTGAATTTATTAAGTTCGCCTCTGATAAACCAGGCGAACTTATTAAGTTCGCCTCTAGCAGAACTTACACAGAATTTTATCAACAGTTACAAAACATGTCCTAACAGGTTCATATTATCGGATTTAACTCGATCGAAACCTAGGGTTCATACGGATTTTGTTTTAGTCGAACCCTATCAATCCGATATCAAATTATGAAATTGAACGCATCCTTAGTATCGTCTCAATGCCCGGATTGAAAGCCCTATGAAATCTAGGGCTTATATCATCAAATTGAAACCGAATTGATTCTAGGGTTCATCGCGATCTGGGTTTAATCGAATCCTAATCTGCACACGATTTCAATTCAATTAATTCATACGAGTAGTTTCACAATCCTCCGTTTAATGATAACCCTATGATTCCAAGCATTTTCATTATAAAAATCGATCGATTTGATCTTGTGTTCAATTCACAAAATTAACGACCTCAAACTTGTCGATTTTACGATTAAACTCACCCACAGGTTCGAAATACCTCGATCATCAAAACCCCTATGTCTTTTGGTTCAATCGAAACCGAATTCGGCGGATTCAGGGGGGAGTTCAATCGGACTAGAGTAAAGGGGAAGAACACATGGGTGTTGAGGATTAAAACGTATTTGATCCGAATCCTAATGCGATGAACCTAGCGGGCGGGACTGGTTAAGTGTGTGTGCTTGTGTAGGAGAGACCCGGGTTCGAGTCTCTCCACACTGTTTTATTTTTAAACATATTTCTTGTATTATTTTAATATAAAAATCAAACCCTATAATTATATAAATGTGTTTTAGCCCGGGAAATAACCCGTAGGCTCGGGTTTGAATTATTAACCTATTTTTATATTATTTCCCACTTTTATAAATAATATATTTATGTTATTATCGAATAAAAATAATATAATTATATTATTTTCAAACCGTAACTTCGTATAAAATAATATGTTTATATTGTTTTCAAACTGTGGCTAATGTTATTAAATAATAAGTATTTATATTATTTCGTACCATTTTATACCTCGTGTGAAGTTTCAAATCAGATTAATAATATAATTGTTATATTATTTACCCACGTTTATGTACTCGATTAAAAATAATACATTTATTATTTTTTCACACAAATGACTATTTTAGTAAATCCTTCGAACCTAAAAATAATATATTTAATTATATTATTTTCCTAACTTTTGTAAACGACCCAATCGTGCGAAGTTATGTATTTATTTATTTACTATCCGTTATTAACGTTCGACACGTAACGCTTTTTCCTTAATGATTTTATTAAGAAATTTATCAAATTCCGTAGACACGTTCGTATACTCTTTAATCCTTAGAATACGTTAAGACGTTCAATCTTTCGTGTCGTCGTCACAAATCCCAATGCATCCCTAACTGTTATATTTGTATCTCTAGGGCATACGTAAGCCGTGCAGGTTAACACTCGTGTACCAAATCTCTTACTTGTGTGATACTACCTCCTACGCAACGCAGGTGAGTTTCACGGCCCCTTTTACTGTTTTTATTTGGGGGAGAAAACATGTCACAACCTTTTTGGTTTATTGTAATTCATATGATATCATTGTTGAGGCTAAGCGTAACACACTATCATGAAAAGTCCTCACACACATCACACCGTTAATATGGTATGAACGAGGTAATTTTAGTAGTACTACTGGGTTTGACAAACCCCACCCGTGTTAGTCGCGCTAACTCGATTGGAGGTCGAACGGGTGTTATATTGACCTTAACACATTAGTCAGAGTTGATAGACCTGGCTGGAGGCAAACAAACAAACACACTGTCAGTTTCGGTTGCGAGCGCTTTAGCAAAACATGAATATAGGCATGCAACCTATTGATATGCATATTGAATGTACATAATTCGCAAATGCTTTTATTTGAAATGATTGAAACCTGTGAACTCACCAACCTAGTGTTGACTCATTTTATTACATGTTTTCTCAGGTTGGCACTCAGGATCACGTTAAGTCATGCATGTGTCTTGGACTCCAATTGAAATAATTATCTATTGAATAATATTTATATTTTGTTTGTAATTGGACTTGGGTGCGTTGTTTTGCGCATTTACTTTCGTTTAACGCTTCCGCATATACACTCTGAACCTTGATCTTTTATGTTATTACATTTCAAGTCCCATATAGTGTCGTTTGAAGTAACTGATGTCTGAGATCCTGGGTTGTCACCTTCCAAAACGGTAAAACTCCGTTAGTGGAATTTGGGGGTGTGACAATCATGGATCCTGAAATCAAACAGCTCAAGCGAAGTAGTATTCCTATTGTCAAAGTTCACTGGGAATCTAAACGTGGTCCTTCACTTGGAAATGAGAGGACCAAATGAAACTCAAGTACCCCCATCTTTTTACTGATGCCGTCGCTTCCTCTAGCTAAATTTCGCGATGAAATTCCCTCAACATGGGGAGACTGTGACATTTCTGATTTTTAGTATCCGTACTTCAATTTAATGTAATGCATTTCAAATCCAATCCTAGTGCACTGTTTTGTCCTATTCGTACCATCAATTAAATACTATATCTCAATGCAAATTCGCAAATTTTACTCGGTTATAACCTACTAAACACTACATAAGTATATATTTATACAAATATGTCAAAGACTAAAGTTACAAGGTCTGATGTTGAAAGAGAAACAAGAAACCCTAATAGGCACGGTCGCACCTCGTTCTGGCACGGTCGCGCCAAGTGCTTTGGCACGGTCGCGCGACCAGCCTTGGAACGATCGCGCCCGGTGCCTAGGCACGGTCGCGCCTCAAAAGGACACGGTCACGCCTCTCAGCAGTTGAAACGTAAATGCAACCTTTAATCACAGGAACGTTCGGTTTCATAACCGTTCTACACGTTTTCGTCATTAACAAACTCCATTAATCCCTTTAATCATCACAATTATAACAAATGAACTTATTTCGTCGAATTATCTCATAAACACCAAATCCTCTCACGAAATCACCGAATTCACTAATTTGATTACGATTCTCCTAAGCCAACATACTATCAATCCTCTCTGAAGCTCCCGGAAACACTGAGTCAGTCGGAATTGCAGAAGAAGCCGCCGGAAACTGAACCCGTCGTCGCTGGAATTTCTCTCTACCGAACACTATCATTCGTCGTCCTTCCGGGTAATTGAAACCTCTCACACTTATGTTTTAGTCTATGAATCAAAAGCCCTAATCCAATTTGGGCTTACAATATGAGAATCATCACGAACCAGAATCTAGTTTTCGTTCAAAATAGATTTAATCGAACCCTTCTTTGAACACGTTTAAAATACAATTAATATATCCCAAAATACTCGTAATAACTCTACAGATGAAAGCCCTATGAAATCCAACGTTAACATTATAAGAATCAGTCAATTCGTTCCTGTTTTGGAACAAACACGGTCGCGCTAGTCTTCTAGCGCGGTCGTGCTTCATGAGACACGGTCGCGCCAAATACCAGCGCGGTCGTGCCTCCCACACTCAGACTCGGTCATGCCCTTGGCTAGACTTGGTCGTGCCTCAAAACCCTAGACACGGTCGTGCCTGACCCAAGACACAGTCGTGCCTAGTGAACAGCCTAATTATGCATTATGTTTGGTCAACACGGTCGCGTCCCTGACTAGCACGGTCGCGCCCGTGGTTTTAGCACGATCGTGCCCTGTCCTAGGCACGGTCGTGTGTGTGAAAAAAGTTTTGACAGAATAATTAATTCCATAATTTAAAAACAATAAGTATTTCAAACTAATTTTTAAATAAAAATAATTGATTTTATAAAATAAATAAATAGAAATTGTTTATTTAAAACTTACAAAAATTTAATTTATATTTATTATTAACCCTACATTTAAATATTATTTACACAACTTAATTACATATCTTTATGAAAATAAAGTAAGAAAAGTTTATAATTAACATAAAACAATCAATACATTTTATAACCAAATGAATAAGTTACATATTTTATAAATAAATAAATAAGTTAACAATTATTTATTTAATTTACATTTAAACAAAATTATTTATTTAGGTTATACTTAATTACCCCTAATACCTACATTATTTCTATAACCAAGTAAATAAATAATAATTATGTAATTTATTTACTTAGTTATTCCAAACTCAAACCTAAATTTTATACAACACCATTCAAGTACAACCCACTAAACTTCAACTCCTTATACACACATCCAATTCAACCTTAGACTTAGACATAGACTATTGTGCACACTATTGATTCAATACATATTACACTCTAGGTTAACATTGTGCATTACGAGGACCTCGTTACTATCTAGTATCTCGTGTTAGCTACGTCTTCAAACCAAGTGAGTATTACATAGCCCCTTTTACTCTTTTATACTTTTGGGGTGGAACGTGAACATTATACAATACTATTTTTTACATTTACACAGACTACACAAATACAAATCCCCTTTACATTCATGTGTGCAATTTGAGCTTTATGCCCGAGTGCTAGTTGTGCTAACTTTTGTATGCGATTATATGCAATCATTAACTATTCAAGCCGACGGTAAACAATGATAGATCTATTGAGTCTGACAATCCCACCCAGGTAGGGTGATTGTTACCGACAACACAATTTTTGCATGCTAGTTACAAAGGTTTAATTGTACTTGGTTACACAATAGCTACTCCCCATAAATGCCTTATTTTATCATGATATGTAAGGATTTGTTTATTTACAAACTATATGCTATCTTTATACAAACTTGTGTATGCTCACCAACTTTTTAGTTGACCTTATTTTATTCATGTTTCAGGTACTAATGTGTGAGTTTGATCAAGATGTGCTACACATAGGCTTTGGACTTAGCTAATCTAAATAAAGAAGTTTATGTATTGCAATTACGTTTCTTTCTTGGATTTGGTTTTGTTTGAATATTTGAAATGAAATTTGACGATTAATATATTTCAATTTAGTCAACCTTGTGCTCATGAACAGTCTACATGTCCCGCCCCGATGATTCCGCCATCTGTCGGGGTGTGACAATTCTACCCTATGGGACCAATATCAACACCAAGACACTGCTATACAAGACCAATTTTGACCTAACAGTCGAATGACGACACTGTCGGTTCAACTTCAACCACAGGGACAAAATCAAAGACTAAAATGGACGATTAAGGTTCGATTATGTCATCTAATCATGTTATAATGATAAGAGGTTACCCAAACAACCCAAAAATCACGGAATAAACCTAGATATTTCTAAGTCATTAATCGGTCCAAAGTCACTATTTTTGTGGATGGAATGAGCCTGGATTCTCACCAAATCGACGTTATGATATGATGAAACTTGTAATGGGATGAAAAATCGGATTGGATCACACAAATTTTTGAGTAAGTTTGTAGAGGGAAAAAGTCAGTTTGAATGCGATGAAAAACTCAAAAAATTTCTAAGTCCCATATTTATACCCAACACCAAAAGGTCGTGCGTACTTAGCAAGTGCGCACGCTTTAACTCTTGCGTACTTACAAGTGCGCAAGACTTAACTCTTGCGTACTTGTTAAGTACGCAGGGCTTACTTCATGCGCACTTACAAGTACGCACAAACCCTTAAGTGCGCAAACTTTTAACTCAAATTTATGAAGTTTTTCAAGTCAAATAACAAACAAGATAAAAATATTCAATCAGGAGGATTCAAATACAATTCAGGAAGGTTAAACACAAATATTTTTGGCTTTTCTGAATAAAATTGAACTATGCATAAACTTAAAATCTTTTTGATCTTTTCTCATTGAAAAATACAAGTATTTACACAAACTATTTTTTTGATCAAAGACACGAGCAGAGGATCATATCAGTATATCGTTTAGCAAAAACGATACAATATAAACATCAAAGAATATGGGATCATGTCATGAATTACTATTTATTCATACGTAATAAGCACATAAACAAGTAATTCAAGTTGACAATATTATAAGATTTGAAACTATAAGCATCTTTGTCACACCCCGACCTATGGCGGAATCATCGGGGCGAGACATGTAGACTGTTCATAAGCACAAGGTTGACTAAATTGAAATAATTTAATTGTCAAATTCCATTACAAACATTCAATCAAAAGCAATTCCAAGAAAAGAAACATAATTGAAATACATAAGTTCTTTATTTATTTTAACTAAGTCCAAGCCTATATGTAGCACATCTTGATCAATCTCACATATTAGGACCTGAAACATGAATAAAATAAAGTCAACTAAAAAGTTGGTGAGTATAACACAGGTTTGTATATAGATAGCATATAGTTGTAAAACAAATCCTTACATAACATGATAAATAAGGCATTTATGGGGAGTAGCTATTTTGTAACCAAGTACAATCAAACCTTTGTAACTAGCATGCAAAATTGTGTTGTCGGTATCAATCACCCCAATCTGGGTGGGTTAGCTGGACTCAATAGATCTATCATTGAAAACAGTCGGCTTGAATAGTTAATGATTTCACATAATCGCATACAAAAGTTAGCACACATAGCACTCGGGCATAAAGCTCAAATTTGTACACATGAATGTAAATAGGATTTGTACTTGTGTTCTTTGTGTAAATGTAAACATGTAATTTGATAGAGTTCATGTTTCACCCCAAAAGTGTAAAAGAGTAAAAGGGGCTATGTATACTCACTTGATTCGAAGGCGTAGCTAACACGAGATACTATATAGTAATGTGATCCTTGTATTGCACAATGTTAACCTAGAGTGTAATGTATATTGCATTAATAATGCACAATAGTCTAAGTCTATATCTAAAGTTAAATTGGATAAAGTTAGTGATTGCTACTTGAAAGTATTGTATAAAATGGAAGATTTGAAATGAATATTTTTAGAACTTTTTTTAATAAGGTTTGAGTTTAGAATAATTACATATGTAAATTAAATAATTACTGTTTATGAAAATAATGTAAGTGTTAGATGTAATTTAGTATAATTAATTAATTGTTTTTGTTTAAATATAAATTAAATAAATAATCATTTCTTTATTTATTTATTTATAATATATGTAACGTAACCATTAAAATACTTTTAAGGTTTAACAATAAATGTAAATTAAATTTTATAAACTTTAAATAAATAATTTTCTATTTATTCCAAAATTAAATATTTGTTCTTTCTAAATAGGACTAAATGCAATTTTATAAAAATCAACTATTTTTATTTTGTAATTTAATCAGAATATTTATTGTTTGAAAAATATATAAAATTATAATTCTGCCAAGAATTTAACTCACACACGACCGTGCCTGCGAAGGGCACGATCGTGCTCGAACCACGGGCGCGACCATGCAAGTCAGGGCGCAACCGTGTTGATCAAACAGGATGCACAATTGGATTGTTCTCTAGGCACGATCGTGTCCTGGACTAGGCACGACCGTGTCTAGGGTTTTGAGGCATGACCAAGTCTAGCCAAAGGTGTGACTAGGTCTGAGTGTGTGAGGCACGACCGCGCTGGTATTTGGCGCGACCGTGTCTCATGAAGCACGACCGCGCTAGAATACTAGCGCGACCGTGTCTGTTCCAAAACAGAAACGATTTGGCTAACTCTTATATTGTTAATGTTGGAATTCATGGGGCTTTCACCCATTAGATTATTTCGAGTCTTTTTGCATAGATTGATTGGATTTAAAACGTGTCTAGAGTCGGATTCGATTAAATCATTTTTGAACGAAAACTAGATTCAGGTTTAAGTTGATTTCTATATTGGAAGCCCAAATTAACATGGGGCTTTTGATCTAAAGGGTAAATCGATAGAGGACAAGGTTTCAATTACCCGGAATAATGGCGAATTGATAGCGAACGGTAGGAAGGAGTTCCGGCGTCGGCGAGCTTGGTTTTCGACGTCTTCTGCTACGATTCCGGTTGCTTCAAATGGGTCAGTAGCTTCTGGGAGGATCGTTTGTGCGTTTGCTTGGGAGAATTGCAACAATTTGGAGAATTCGATGGTCTAGTGGATGATTTTGTTGGTTATTAGGTGAATTGATGAAATTCCGTTTATTTGTTGTAATTATGATGATCAAGTGGCTTAACTCTGTTTATTAATAGTTGGAACGTGTAAAACGGTTACGAAATCGAGCGTCTCTGTGATTAAAGGCTGCATTTCCGTTTCCACTGGTACAAGGCGCGACCGTGCCCATATGCGGTGTGACCGTGCTAAGGCACCAGGCGCGATCGTTCCAAAGCAAGTCGCGCGATCATGCCAAAGCACTCGGCGCGACCGTGCCAGAACGAGGCGCGACCGTGTCTATTAGGGTTTCTTGCTACTTTTCAACATCAGACCTTGTAACTTTAGTCTTTTGTCATATTTGTATAATTATATACTTATGTATTGTTTTAATAGAATAAAACCGAGTAAATTTTGCGGATTTGCATTGAAATATAGTATTAAATTGATGGTACGAAAAGAAACAAAACAGTGCACTAGAATTGGGTTTGAAATGCATTACATTGAATTGAAAATACAGATACTAAAAATCAGAAATGTTACAGTCTCCCCATGTTGAGGGAATTTCATCCCGAAATTTAGTTAGAGGAAGCTACGGCATCAGTAAAAAGATGGGGGTACTTGAGCTTCATTTGGTCCTCTCGTTCCCAAGTGAATTCAGGACCACGCTTAGACTCCCAACGAACTTTGACAATAGGGATACGACTTCGCTTGAGTTGCTTGATTTCATAATCCATAATTTCTACCGGTTTCTCAATGAAGTGCATCATTTCATCAATGCACACGTCATCAAGTGGTATATGGAGATTCTCATCAGCGAGACATTTCTTCAGATTAGATACATGAAATGTAGGATGCACATTGCCAAGAGATGGAGGTAACTCGAGTTTGTAAGCCACTTTCCCAATCCTTTCAAGGATTTTGAATGGACCAACATAGCGAGGTGCTAACTTGCCTTTCTTTCCAAAACAGATCACACCCTTCCACGGAGACACCTTAAGAAGAACAAGGTCACCGACTTGGAATTCCAAGGGTTTTCGACGTTTGTCGGCATAACTCTTTTGCCGACTTCTCGCTACTCGAATGTTGTCACGGATTTGGATAATCTTGTCGGATGTTTCTTGAATAAGCTCGGGACCGGTGATTTGTGCTTTACCAATCTCGTTCCAACAGATAGGAGAACGACACTTGCGACCATAGAGAGCTTCAAATGGAGCCATATTGATACTCGTGTGATAGCTATTGTTGTAAGAGAACTCAATTAGGGGTAAATGTGAATCCCAATTGCCACCAAAATCAATTACACAAGCTCTAAGCATGTCTTCAAGAGTTTGGATTGTCCGCTCGGTTTGACCATCAGTTTGGGGATGGTAAGCCGTGCTCAAATCCAATCGTGTACCAAGTGCAGTTTGGAGAGATTGCCAAAAACGAGAAGTGAACCGGGCATCTCGATCGGATATTATGTTCAAGGGAACACCATGACGGCTCACAATTTCGTCAATGTAAATTTTGGCTAGTTTCTCAACCCGATAGTCTTCACGGATAGGTAAGAAATGAGCAGATTTGGTGAGACGATCAATGATTACCCAAATGCTATCATAACCACTCGAGGTGCGAGGGAGTTTGGTAATAAAATCCATGGCTAAGTTCTCCCATTTCCACACGGGAATTTCCGGTTGTTCAAGTATTCCGGAAGGACGTTGGTGTTCGGCTTTAACTTTGGAACACGTTAGACATTTGGCAACCTAGTGAGCAATGTCCTTTTTCATACCGGGCCACCAATATTGCTGGCGAAGATCTTGGTACATTTTATCCGCACCAGGATGAATAGAATAACGAGTCTTGTGAGCCTCGTTCATAAGAAATGTACGGAGATCATCGCGATCGGGAACCCAAATACGATTCAAGTAATAAAGTAAGCCATTGGGTTTTGATTCAATCAGAAGTTCAACACCACACGACATTTCCTCGTACATGTTACCCTCGGTGACTGAGACATGTTGAGCTTCTAAGATGCGGATTTGAATATCGGTTTGAATTCGGGCACAATGAAGCATAACATGGTCCTTTCGACTCAAAGCGTCGGCTACAACATTCGCTTTGCCGGGATGGTAACGAATCTCGCAGTCATAGTCGTTAAGGAGTTCAACCCAATGTCGTTGCCTCATATTGAGTTCTTTTTGGTTAAAGATATGTTGAAGACTTTTGTGGTCGGTGAACACCACACATTTTGTGCCATAGAGATAATGTCTCCAAATCTTCAATGCGAATACGACCGCACCCAACTCGAGATCATGCGTCATATAATTCTTCTCATGAATCTTAAGTTGCCTTGACGCATAAGCGATTACCTTGCCTCGTTGCATGAGGACACAACCAAGACCTTGGTTGGAAGCATCACAGTAGACAACTAGATCATCATTCCCATCAGGGAGAGTCAAAATGGGAGCATTGCACAATTTTTGTTTGAGGGTTTGGAAAGCTTCTTCTTGTTTTGGTCCCCATTCGTAAGTCTTACCTTTGTGAGTCAAAGCGGTAAGGGGGACATCAATCTTAGAGAAGTTTGAGATGAAACGACGGTAATATCTCGCAAGACCAAGAAATGAACGAACTTTAGTGGGAGTCTTCGGGGCATTCTAATTCTTAACCGTTTCGATCTTAGTAGGGTCAACATGAATACCCTTGTCGTTGACGATATGACCAAGAAATTGAACTTCTTTTAACCAAAATTCACATTTGGAGAATTTGGCATATAGTTCTTCTTTCTTCAAGAGATCCAAAACCAATCTAAGATGTTGCTCATGATCGGCTTTAGTCTTGGAATAGATTAAGATGTCATCGATGAAAACGATCATGAACTTATCAAGGTACGATTTGCACACACGATTCATGAGGTCCATGAAAACTGCGGGTGCATTGGTTAGTCCAAAAGGCATAACCATGAACTCGTAATGACCATACCTTGTTCGGAAGGCAGTCTTTGGAATATCGTCTTCTTACACACGGAGTTGATGATAAGCGGATCGAAGATCAATCTTTGAGAAGCAAGTAGAACCTTGAAGTTGATCAAAGAGGTCATCAATTCTAGGCAAAGGATAACGGTTTTTGATAGTGAGCTTGTTGAGTTCGTGGTAGTCAATACACATGCGAAATGATCCATCCTTCTTTTTGACGAATAAGATGGGTGCACCCCACGGTGAATGACTTGGACGAATGAATCCCTTGTCGGAAAGCTCTTGAAGTTGACTTGCAAGTTCTTGCATTTCAGAAGGTGCAAGACGGTAAGGAGCTCTAGCCACGGGGTTAGCTCCGGGCACAAGATCAATGCGAAATTCTACTTGACGAACGGGTTGAAGACCGGATAAGTCTTCGGGGAATACTTCAGGAAAATATCGGATAATGGGGATATCTTGAATACTCTTCTTTTTTACATCCTTTTGAACGATATGGGCCAAAAAGGCCACGTACTTCTTTCGTAAGTACTTTTGAGCAGTAGTGCATGACATTAATTTAAGCCCTTTGCAAGGCTTTTCACCAAAGACTCTCAACGTTTCTCCCGATGGTAGAGGTATTCAGATGCACTTCTCGAAACAGATGACTTCGGCATGATGATTTGATAGCCAATCCATGCCTATGATGATATCAAAACTTCCTAGTGGCATTGGAACAAGGTTGATTGGGAATGCATGATCATTAAGTTCTAAGGAGCAATCATAGATAAAGGAGTCAATTGTAAGGGAGTCACCATTTGCTATTTCGACGGTAAAGGTTTTCTCTAATTGGGATCGGGTCTTTGCAAGTAAAGGTTCAAAGTTAAGTGACACAAAACTTTTATCGGCACCAGTATCAAATAAAATGGACGCATATTGACTATTTACAAGGAACGTACCGTTGACCACATCATTGTTGGCTTGAGCTTCGTTGGCGTTTATGTTGAAAGCACGCCCACGAGCTCCACCTTGTCTAGCATTGGCAAATCTTGGGCATTGATCACGGAAATGGTTCGGGTTGCCACATTCATAACATGCACGCCCATTTGCAATAGCGGGAGTACCTTGATTAGTCACTTGGGTGTTGGTTTGGTTTGGTGGGTTGACTTGGCCCGCAAGAGCTTTGGCCATACAAACATTTACCGTATGGCCATATCTCCCACAATAAGTACAAAGGCGACATGGGATGCTTTGGAGATGATGGTAGTTGCAGGTGGCACAAAGAGGGTAGATCCCAACATATGGCTTTTTGGCCGGTGCTTGAATCATAGGTGCAGCTTGGTTAACAGGAATAGCAGGAGTGACCACAGCAAAATTTCTAGCCTTTCTCTTCTTATTGTGTCGGGAGGGCTCAGTTGTGGCTTCTTTGTTGTGGGTAGGAGGAGTTGCGGTGTCGGAAACTTTCTTGGTGCCCTTTTTAGTAAGAGTTCCCGCTTTCACATGGTTATCGGTTAAGGTGGCGGATAAGCGGATAGCATCCTCAAGTGTTGCGGGATTACTTCCTAGGACAGTATCTTGAATTTGCCTAGGTAGTCCCCCAATATACTTTTCAATGCAGCGGGACAGAGGAGTGACCATGTGGGGCACAAGAAGACTCAACTCATGGAACCGAGTCGTATACGCCAAATTTTCACCACTATCTTGGGCAAGATCCCAAAATTCGGCTTCAAGTTTCTTTACTTCATTTCGAGGACAGAATTCCTCGGTCATTAGCCTTTTAACCTCATCCCAAGGTAAGGCTATTGCCACATCCACACCTCTATTTCTCTTCTCTCCATTCCACCACATGAGTGGCCGTTTTTGTAGGACACTTGTGGCATGACGAACACGAAGGTTGTCGGGGCAGTCACTATTGAGAAAAGTATTCTCAATGCTTTCGAACCATTGAAGAAGTCCAGTAGCTCCTTCGGTACCATAGAACTTGGGAGGATTACACGAGTTGAAATGTTTGAAAGTGCATTGAGATGGGTTGTTACCACCATTTCCACCATTACCACTATTACTACCATTACCACCATTGTTGCCATTGGTGGCACTATTAGCTTGAGTGAGTTGTGTCACGAGTTGTGCAAGAATAGCATCAATGTCAGTATTGGTGTTGGCCGCGGGAGCACGACGAGGAGGCATTCTACAGATTTTCACAAGACAAGAAAATATGTAAGAACTTATGAGAATTGTTTGGATTTAATAGAATAAGATAACAAAATAAATAGATAATCATAGTTTGAATTATACTCAAATAGTGATATAATCACTCGAATACTATGACACATTAAGGTTATTAAACTTATATAATTTTCAAGGAGACATGCTTTAGCCTATAAGTAAACACTCATCTCGGGAATTCCCAGGAAAGCATACGGGTCCCTCGGTTGATTGGGATTTATGCGAAATGTTTTCCTAGACAGAAAACCCAAAATACAGGTGTCACTCTTCCAGATTGCACGTGTCCTCAAATAATTAACAAAGCTTAAAAACCTTAACGAGGAAATAAAGAAAATTTTTATGGATTTAGCTTCATGAAGATTCCACATGCTAAGAAAAATATAGATAGAGAAGGAGATAAGAGCATTATGAGGTTTTAGGATATAGGAAGAGATATTGTTTATTTAATTTATTATTTAAGTATATACTAATAAGTCATGGGTTTTTAATAAATAAGTCATCAAATAAAATAATAACTAATCATAGTAAGCATGTAGCACATAGCATGTAACACATAACATGTAACACGTAACATGTAGCACATAATCATATAAACATGAAGCATGGCATAAGTGGGTGTCCTAAAGTTATATTCTAGGTCAAGGTGTCTAATAACCTAATTCCCTATAACCTGGCTCTGATACCAATCTGTCACACCCCGACCGATGGCGAAATCACAGGGGCGGGACATGTAGACTGTTCATAAGCACAAGGTTGACTAAATTGAAATAATTTAATTGTCAAATTCCATTACAAACATTCAATCAAAAGCAATTCCAAGAAAAGAGACATAATTGGCATACATAAGTTCTTTATTTATTTTAACTAAGTCCAAGCCTATATGTAGCACATCTTGATCAATCTCACATATTAGGACCTGAAACATGAATAAAATAAAGTCAACTAAAAAGTTGGTGAGTATAACACAGGTTTGTATATAGATAGCATATAGTTGTAAACCAAATCCTTACATAACATGATAAATAAGGCATTTATGGGGAGTAGCTATTGTGTAACCAAGTACAATCAAACCTTTGTAACTAGCATGCAAAATTGTGTTGTCGGTATCAATCACCCCAATCTGGGTGGGTTTGTCAGACTCAATAGATCTATCATTGAAAACCGTCGGCTTGAATAGTTAATGATTGCACATAATCGCATACAAAAGTTAGCACACATAGCACTCGGGCATAAAGCTCAAATTTATACACATGAATGTAAATAGGATTTGTACTTGTGTTCTTTGTGTAAATGTAAACATGTAATTTGATTGAGTTCATGTTTCACCCCAAAAGTGTAAAAGAGTAAAAGGGGCTATGTATACTCACTTGATTCGAAGGCGTAGCTAACACGAGATACTAGATAGTAATGTGATCCTTGTATTGCACAATGTTAACCTAGAGTGTAATGTATATTGCATTAATAATGCACAATAGTCTAAGTCTATATCTAAAGTTAAATTGGATAAAGTTAGTAATTGGTACTTGAAAGTATTGTATAAAATGGAAGATTTGAAATGAATATTTTTAGAACATTTTTTAATAAGGTTTGAGTTTGGAATAACTACATATGTAAATTAAATAATTACTGTTTATGAAAATAATGTAAGTGTTAGATGTAATTTAGTATAATTAATTAATTGTTTTTGTTTAAATATAAATTAAATAAATAATCATTTCTTTATTTATTTATTTATAATATATGTAACGTAACCATTAAAATACTTTTTAAGGTTTAACATTAAATGTAAATTAAATTTTATAAACTTTAAATAAAAAATTTTCTATTTATTCCAAGATTAAATATTTGTTCTTTCTAAATAGGACTAAATGCAATTTTATAAAAATCAACTATTTTTATTTTGTAATTTAATCAGAATATTTATTTTTTGAAAAATATATAAAATTATATTTCTGCCAAGAATTTAACTCACACACGACCGTGCTTGCGAAGGGCACGATCGTGCTCGAACCACGGGCGCGACCATGCAAGTCAGGGTGCGACCGTGTTGATCAAACAGGATGCACAATTGGATTGTTCTCTAGGCACGATCGTGTCCTGGACTAGGCACGACCGTGTCTAGGGTTTTGAGGCATGACCAAGTCTAGCCAAAGGTATGACTGGGTCTGAGCGTGTGAGGCACGACCGCGCTGGTATTTGGCGCGACCGTGTCTCATGAAGCACGACCGCGCTAGAATACTAGCGTGACCGTGTCTGATCCAAAACAGAAACGATTTGGCTAACTCTTATATTGTTAATGTTGGAATTCATGGGGCTTTCACCCATTAGATTATTTCGAGTCTTTTTGCATAGATTGATTGGATTTAAAACGTGTCTAGAGTCGGATTCGATTAAATCATTTTTGAACGAAAACTAGATTCAGGTTTAAGATGATTTCCATATTGGAAGCCCAAATTAACATGGGGCTTTTGATCTAAAGAGTAAATCGATAGAGGACAAGGTTTCAATTACCCGGAATAATGGCGAATTGATAGCGAACGGTAGGAAGGAGTTCCGGCGTCGGCGAGCTTGGTTTCCGGCGTCTTCTGCTACGAATCTGGTTGCTTCAAGTGGGTCAGTAGCTTCTGGGAGGATCGTTTGTGCATTTGCTTGAGAGAATTGCAACAATTTGGAGAATTCGATGGTCTAGTGGACGATTTTGTTGGTTATTAGGTGAATTGATGAAATTCCGTTTATTTGTTGTAATTATGATGATCAAGTGGCTTAAATCTGTTTGTTAATAGTTGGAACGTGTAAAACGGTTATGAAATCGAACGTCTTTGTGATTAAAGGCTGCAATTCCATTTCAACTGGTACAAGGCGCGCCCGTGCTAAGGCAACAGGCGCGATCGTTCCAAAGCAAGTCGCGTGACCGTGCCAAAGCACTCGGCGCGACCGTGCCAGAACGAGGCGCGACCGTGTCTATTAGGGTTTCTTGCTACTTTTCAACATCAGACCTTGTAACTTTAGTCTTTTGTCATATTTGTATAATTAGATACTTATGTATTGTTTTAATAGAATAAAACCGAGTAAATTTTGCGGATTTGCATTGAAATATAGTATTATATTGATGGTACGAAAAGAAACAAAACAATGCACTTGAATTGGGTTTGAAATGCATTACATTGAATTGAAAATACGGATACTAAAAATCAGAAATGTTATAATCTTTGTATCACGTTCTTGTGTATTAAGGTATTAATTATAAGATATACAACGTGTACCCCACTGATATGCTACAATAATGTACATTGCATTATCTCATGGCATCTAAGATTTTCCCAATGATTTTCTAAATTTTCAAAATGAAGTTACATCTATTAGAACAGGAACAATCAAGCAGAATCCTTAAGGATTATCATGAATCATAAGATTCAGAATCGAGTGATTCATATGTCTTGGTTTCATTTGATTTTCTTCATTGAATATCGGTATGATGATTCAGGATAATGAGTATGGTGTTTGAATAAGGTAAGGGGATCCAACTTTTATCTGGATTTGATTTCAATGAATCAGGAGTGATTCAAGGGTGAATACATGCTCAACGGTTGATGTAGAGACATGTCTTGAATAAAGTATGGGCAGTGAGATGAACCGCATTAATTGTGCTAACGACATAACCCGAAACTGACCTCAAAAGAAAATTATTGCCAAAATCTAACATCCTTTATTTGATAATGATCTTTTCTATTCTTTTACGCACACACACTTGCAAACATGGGTTCAAATAACAGTTGTAATTTAGATTTAGTTTCCACACTACTAGTGATTCAAAGACACCTACAGCCTACTGACAATTCAAATTACTTGTAAATGAGCAGATTAAAAACATAATAATTTAAACAATTAAGTAAGCATGACGCAATCATTTCCCATATGAGCAGTCTATGACGTATATATCATTTCTGATGTACTATCATTTTCTCTTTTCTCAAGTTAACTTTGAAATTTTCTCCATTTTCTATTTTGTTTTTGATTTTGTAAAATATTTTGAAACTTAAAAGAACTATACAGAAAATTTAAAAGAAATAGAGTTTAACTTCCATGAATTGAATTGATTTAAGAAAAATTAATTTTCACTCAGGATTGAACATTCCTATCAAGTTGACAAGATGCTCAAAATGGGATCGATCAAATGCCTTTGTGAAAAGGTCAGCAAGATTGTCATCCGTGTGAACTTTTACAAGTTCAATTAAATGCTTTTCAGCACAATCACAGATGAAATGATGGCGAATTTCTATATGTTTAGTTTTGGAATGTTTCACCGGGTTATTTGTGATGGACATGGTGGCATTATTGTCAATGAATAAAGGAGTTCCAGTGAAGTTTAAATCGTAGTCTCTCAATTGTTGTTGAATCCACAATATCTGAGAACAACCGCTCGCCGCAGCAATGTATTCTACTTCACAAGTTGAGACAGAAACCGTTGACTGCTTCTTGCACTGCCAGGAGACCAGTCTGTCTCCTAAGAATTGACATCCACCAGAAGTTGACTTTCTGTCAAGGTTACAACCGCCATAATCTGAATCAGTGTAGGCTTTGAAGTCAAATGACTGCTGCTTAGAGTACCAAAGATCTAATCGGGGTTTCCCTTTCAGGTATCTGAAAATTCTCTTCACGGCTATCATATGTGACTCCTTCGGTTGTGACTGAAACCTTGACCACAAGCACACAGCAAACATTATATCGGGTCTTGAAGCTGTGAGATACGGTACAATCTGCTATCTACATCATTTCCATCTTTGTCAGGATGCAGACCATGATTGACTGGGATAGGTGTGCCATAAGTACTGCTATCATTCATCTTGTATTTTGACAAGATGTCCTGCACATACTTGGTTTGATGTAGATAAATGCCATCCTCTCTTTAACTGACTTGCAGACCCAGGAAGAACGACAATTCACCCATATTACTCATTTCAAACTTGGACTTCATCACCTGCTCGAATTCCCTACACATCCCTTCATTGGTAGATCCAAAAATAATGTCGTCGACGTACACTTGTACAAGAAGAATGTCACCTCCTGCTTTCCTAATGAAAAGAGTCGAGTCAATCTGTCCACGGTCGAAACTATTTGTCACACCCCCAAATTCCACTAACGGAGTTTTACCGTTTGGAAGGTGACACACCAGGATCTCAGTCATTAGTTACATCAAACGACACTACATGGGACTTAAAATGTCATAACATAAAAGTTCAGAGTTAATGCGGAAGCGTAAACGTTAATATGAAATCGAAAGTAATTACACGCAATAGGCGTCAATCAATGTAAATAAGTAAACTGTTTCAAATGTTTGAAATTGATGATATGACAATAGGACTCCATGCATGTCCTAAGTGTGCAACCTGTTCCTTAGCGACCTGAGAAACATGTAAGAAAAAGTGTCAACACAAGGTTGGTGAGTTCACAGGTTTCAAGTTTACAATAAGAGTGTGTTTGCCAGATTATGTACTTTCAATATGCATATCTATAGGTAGCTAACCTATGTTCATGTTTTACTAAAGCGCTCGCAACCGAAGCTGACTGTGTTTGTATGCCTCCTGCCAGGTCTATCAACTCTGGCACATGTGAGTAGGCTAACATTTCACCCGTTCGATATCCAATCGAGTTAGCGCGACTAACGCGGGTGAGATTTGTCAAACCCATTAGTACTACTAAACATTACCTTGCTAAGATCCATATTAACGGTTCGAAATAAGATGAGGACTTTCTGTGATAGCATTTACGCTTAGTCTCAACAGTGATATCATATAAAGTACCATAATCAAATAGTTGCGTCATGTTTCCTCCCCTGGCGGGAAAAACAATATTTGCTTGCGTACCTGTGTCTCCCCCACGGGGAAAACAAGTAAAAGTATGATAATTGGTGTTTCATGTTTGTTTCTTCCTCAATAGGAAAACAAGTAAAATACGTTTGTGTGTAAGCATGTTTCTCCCCCAATAGTAAAACAGGTAAAAAGGGGCCGTGAAACTCACCTGCGTTGCGCTGTAGGTAGTATCACACAAGTAAGAGATTTGGAATCTCAATTGTTAGCCTGCACGGCTTACGTATGCCCTAGAATTATAAACATATAAATTAGGGACAAAAATGGGAATAGTGACATCGACACGGAATGAGAAACGTCTTAACGAAACGCTCTAATATTCAAGAGTGGACGAATGTGTCCACGGAAATGAGAATCCTTAACTAATAAATAAGATGTATACGTTACGCGACGAATGACAAAATACTATGTGTCGTTAACTAGAAGTCTAGGAAAATAATATAATTTATTATATTATTTTTAAGTTTAGCGAAGTAACGTAAACAATTAACTTGCGTGACAAAAATAATAAATATATTATTTTTATTCAAGGATATAAACGTTGGTAAATAATATAAATAATTATATTATTTACTAGTTTGAAAATATTCCTTAAGGTTTATAAATATGGAGAAAATAATATATAAATATATATTATTTTTAATTGGAGTCACAGGTTGAAAATTATTTATTCGTAATCGAGGTTTGAAAATAATATAAATATATTATTTTAAAAGTGGGTATTTATAATGAAAATGGGTTACAAACCAAACCCGAGCCTACGGGTGGTTTCCCGGGCTAAAACACGTTAATATAGTATTACAATAATATGGGTTAGGTTTTTATAATTAAAATAATAATAAAAACTATTCAAAAAACGAATTGGGTGTGGAGGGACTCGAACCCGGGTCTCCTCCCCCACAGTCGAGTGATTCAACCAACACAGCCGCTAGGCAATCGCGATGAGTTCCGGATCCGAATTGTTTTAACACACAATTAATGTGTTCATCCCCTCCCCATCGAAGCCGCAACAAAAATCATCCAAAAACGCCTCAATTCGATCGCGATTCACAACAATGGTTTATGGGTTTTGTTCAATAGAGTATTGTGAATCTTTTCATGGTTTCTATTTGAAAATCATCGAGTTTTAAGTGGTTTAATTCCAGTTTTAGAATCCGAAACCCTAGATTAGAACCCTATATCGATTTGCTCAATTCTTGTAATAGTAATTGTTGGATTCATGGGGCTATTAATCAGTGGAAGATTGCGATTCTAACCACCCAATTTAATTTGATTAAGACCGCGTCTAGGTTAGGGTTCGATTAAACCCGAAAAGATATGAACCCTAGAACCCGATCGTGATCAATTCAGTGTTGTAAGTCGCGATTATGATAGGGCTTTCAATATATGCATTGAGACGAAGTTAAGGGTGTGCTCGATTTCAATATTTGATATCGAATTGTTAGGGTTCGATTAAAACGAAATAATATGAACTCTAGCTATTCGATCGAGTTAAATCCGATAACGTGAACCCTAATTAGGTTAGGGCTTTTCATTATCAGGTTAATACGAAACTAATTATGGGATCAATTACCAGAACGGGTGTCGGATTGATGGTGAACGACTACACCGAGTGTCGACGGCGGCGGGGTTGGTTTCCGGTGACTCCCGTAGCTTCCTCGATCGAATCAGCGTGTGCAATTGATTAGCAGAGGTGCGACTAAGGTGTAGGAAGTGTTTGATTTCAGAATGATAAACGAATTGGTCGTAATTGAAGGTAATCGATGATAGTTCGACGATTACGACTATAACGGGATTAATATGGTTTAATTACAATTATAAGGGATGTTAAAACGTATGCAAATGATTATGATGAGGTCGAAGTCATCAATGCCAGCCATAACAGTCGCTAATTTGAATCGATTTTCCGTTTTACAATTTGAATTGGATCATATCTCACGATGTTGACTTTCCAAAGTCAAATAGTCGATTTTGGGCAAATTACAGCTTTAGTCCCTGAGATTTCATGTGTAATTAAGTTTCAAAAATGGCAGAATTGGTCCTTAAAGTTTGATATTGAGTTAACAGGGTTAGGACTTAACAGAAATTTAACAGGAAGTTTAACTTAGTTAATTTGAAAAGTCGGATTGTCACATCATCCCCTAGTTGAAAGAATTTTTGTCCCGAAAATTAAGATAAAAAAAATTTCCGGATGTCACATCATCCCCTAGTTGAAAGAATTTTCGTCCCGAAAATTAAAATAGTACCTTAAGAGTTTGACGTGGAGTACTTGAACAGATTAGGATATTTGCGCATCATCTGATCCTCGCGCTCCTACGTGAATTCCGATCCGCGTTTCGAGTTTCAACGGACTCTAACAATAGGGATTTTACTGTGTTTTAACGTTTTGACTCCCGTATCCATGATTTCCACAGGTTCTTCGATGAAACGCAACTGTTCATCGATGTGTAGTTCCTCAAGAGGAACTGCGAGTGTCTCGTCTGTTAGACATTTCTTCAAGTTTGAGACGTGAAAGACGTTGTGTACGCCACTAAGTCCTTCGGGTAGGTCCAGTTGATACGCCACTGGGCCAATTCTCTTCACTATCTTGAATGGTCCAACATAACAAGGATTTGATTTGCCTCATTTCTCGAAACGAATGACACCTTTCCAAGGTAAGACTTTGAGTAAGACCATGTCACCTATTTGAAACTCCAAAGGTTTACGACGCTTGTCGGCATAGCTCTTTTGACGATCACGAGCTGCCGCCATACGGTTTCTAATTTGAACGATCTTTTCAGAAGTTTCAAATACAAGTTCAGGACCTGTGAGTTGGCTATCCCCAACCTCGGTCCAACAAATGGGAGAACGACATTTCCGTCCGTAAAGTGCTTCAAATGGAGCTGCCTTGATGCTAGTGTGATAGTTGTTGTTGTAGGAGAACTCCACCAACGGTAGGTGAGACTCCCAAGTGTTACCGAAATCGATCACACAAGCTCGTAGCATGTCCTCCAGAGTTTGGATAGTACGTTCTGTTTGACCATCGGTTTGAGGATGGTTTGCTGTGCTCATATCTAGACGCGTGCCTAAGGCTTTATGTAACGACTGCCAGAAACGAGAAGTGAATCGTGCATCATGATCCGAAATGATAGAGATAGGCACCCCATGCGGAGATACTACTTCTTTTAAGTAGATACGAGTGAGCTTTTCCATCCTATCGGTTTCCTTGATAGCTAAGAAATGGGCGGATTTTGTTAAACGATCAACGATTACCCAAATGGTATCGCATCCGGTAGGAGTTCATGATAATTTGGTGATGAAGTCCATGGATATTTGTTCCCATTTCCACATAGGAATTTCTGGTTGTTGTAGAAGACCGGATGGTTTTTGGTATTCGACTTTGACCTTTGCGCAAGTCAGACATTTACTAACATAGGTGGCTATATCGGCCTTCATCTTTGGCCACCAATATAGTACTTTTAGATCATGGTACATTTTATCGGAACCCGGATGAATGGAGTAACGAGATTTATGAGCTTCATCCATGATTAGTTCCCTTAAATTTCCGAACACTGGAACCCATACTCGTTCGGCGAAGTAGCGAATGCCGTCAGATTTGATCTCGATTTGTGCTTCCATACCGCGTGTACCTTCTAGCGGTAGGTTTTCCTCTTTCAGAGCTTCAAGTTGAGCACTACGGATTTTGTCAGGTAATCCGGGGTGAATAGTAAGCTGTAATGCTCGAACTCGTTTGGGTTTGGTTTCCTTTCGACTTAGGGCATCGGCTATAACATTAGCCTTACCCGGGTGATATCGAATTACGCAGTCGTAATCATTCAAGAGCTCGACCCAACGACGCTGTCTCATGTTTAGCTCTTTCTGCTCGAAGATATGCTGAAGACTCTTGTGATTGGTGTAGATGGTGCACTTGGTACCGTACAAGTAGTGTCTCCATATCTTAAATGCGAAAACTACGGCTCCCAACTCTAGATCATGAGTGGTGTAGTTTTTCTCGTGAATCTTTAGCTGACGCGATGCATAGGCTATCACCTTTTCTCGTTGCATTAACACACAACCCAGACCCTGAATAGATGCGTCACAATACACCACAAAATCATCCGTTCCCTCCGGAAGAGCTAGAATAGGTGCACTGCAAAGTTTCTGCTTAAGATGTTAAAATGCTGACTCCTGGTTATCGCCCCAGTTATAGGCTTTACCCTTTTGAGTTAAGGCAGTGAGAGGTTGAGAAATCTTAGAGAATCCCTCGATGAATCGCCGATAATAACCAGCCAATCCCAGAAATTGTCGCACCTCAGTCGGAGTCGTCGGTGCTGTCCAATTCTTAATGGCTTCAATCTTTGATAGATCGACATGTATTCCCTTCTCGTTAACCACATGTCCTAAGAATTGAACTTCCCGGATCCAGAATTCACACTTGGAAAACTTAGCATACAGCTGCTCCTTTTTAAGTAACTCTAGGATTAAACGTAGATGTTCCTCCTTGTTCTTGGAATAAATGAAGATATCATCAATGAAAACGATGACAAACTGATCAAGGTAGGGTTTACACACACGGTTCATGAGGTCCATGAATACCGCGGGTGCGTTGGTTAATCCGAAAGGCATAACCATAAACTCCTAGTGGCCGTACCTTGTCCTGAAAGCAGTCTCAGAGATATCCTCATCTCGGACTCTCAATTGATGGTAACCAGATCTAAGATCTATCTTGGAATAGAAGCTTGATCCTTGCAGTTGATCAAATATATCATCAATGCGAGGTAAAGGGTAGCGGTTCTTGATTGTGAATTTATTCAACTCCCGGTAATCAATACATATACGGAAAGTACCGTCCTTCTTCTTGACAAATAATACCGGAGCTCCCCACGGTGATGAACTAGGTCGGTTGAAACCTTTATCCAATAAGTCTTGTAATTGAGTGGACAGTTCTTGCAATTCACTAGGTGCTAGTCTGTAAGGTGCCCGAGCAATCGGTGCTGCTCCAGGTGCTAAATCGATTTGGAATTCAACATGACGGTACGGTGGCAGGCTAGGCAAGTCCTCGGGAAATACTTCCGGATAGTTACGTACGATTGGTATATCATCAATTTTCTTCTCCTCAGGTGGCTGCTCAACGACGAGAGCCAAAATGGTAGTATGAACTTTTCGAAAACATTTCTGTGTTTTCATGAAGGATATGATGCCAACGACTGCACCACTCTCTTTTGCCTTGGACAGAAAGGATTTCTCCTCTCAGGAGAGGAAGGCAAACATTTTTGTCACAACAGATGGCTTCAGGTTGGTTCTTGGATAACCAATTCATACCGACAATAAGGTCGAAACTGCCAAGTGTAACTGGCAGAAGGTCAATGTCAAGTTTATGACTAACTAATACTAGTTTACATCTGTAATAATGCGAGTTGTTTCGATTTTCTGAGCGCCTGCTATCTCAATAGTATACTTGGCTTTTAATAGAGTTGGAGCACGACACACTAATATGGGATTTGTGAAGTCATACTGAGACTTCTAGTGAGACCCGTGCTTATAAAGCAAGTGTCAGTCTATGCATAGGCTAAGAGAAGAGGTTCACATGTAAGAAAGGAAAGTCTAATGAGATATAGATTCCAGTAGCATAAGGGATAAGATGCATGTCTAAGTAATTGCGTTCAACTGATGGATGGTTAGGTTAAATCTTCATTTCCTAATGTCATTGGATCAACGGAATCATTTCGTAAAGAAAGAAATTCGTTCACCAGGACTTACATGCACCTCAAATTACTATTACGTGTGCACCCGTAATGATAATTTGCTTTGCATGTTCACCCTAATTTCTCCCCGTCCTGTGTCAAAATGTCCCTCAATTTGTATTGCCGTGTATAAAGTGTTGTCAGATATGATAAGTCATCGAGAGGCTTAGTCATCAACCATAAGTTGATCAACTAGAACTCATATCGGATGAGTAGTCAGGAATCGTTTGATCCGAGTATTCACTCGAGTTGAAACACAATACGAGAGTCCAATCCAGTGGATTGTAGATGGGAACATGCACATGAAGCAATCATGCCCATGAAACACGATTTCGAGAAGTGAAACTAATTCATGGATACGAGTTACAGGAAGCAGCAAAGTAGTCGTCCTTCCAACTGAGTCAGGATAGGGTCTGAGTATGCAACGAGCAATGCATTCTCAACTTTGTGGTCAATCTATCTTCAACAGAATATCGACCAAAGACGCGAGCCCATGGCTCGGGAAAGTGATGACATCTACGTTTCAATGGATTCTGCAATGATGCGTGCAACGGTCTACCTTCACTCGGCGTATGGTTGCTAGTGGGTACAGTAGGGACTCGCCTCCGACGATCCCAACTCCCAAAGAGATATGCGTTAGTGCTGAGTGTCGTCTATAACATGGACCTGAGAAATCCCACCATACCCAACGTGTGATGGTGATATAAGTGACTCCTCCGAAAGCTCCGTCTCGCTGCCCTCGGACGGGAGTGGATGATGTTCTGGTGATTCCCCGAGTGTCGCCACTGGGAATGATGATGCAATGCAAATGTTGTGTCCCTCGCCAACTGAGGGTGATACGGATGGTGTTACATACCTGCACTACAATGTGTGTATAGATGCTATATATATCAGGTATGAGTGTCTGTGCCGTGTAACTAATGCATGTGTACGGTTATAGTCTAGTATGCAATCCTAGTTCTCTAAAACCAATGGCTCTGATACCAATCTGTCACACCCCCAAATTCCACTAACGGAGTTTTACCGTTTGGAAGGTGACACACCAGGATCTCAGTCATTAGTTACATCAAACGACACTACATGGGACTTAAAATGTAATAACATAAAAGTTCAGCGTTAATGCGGAAGCGTAAACGTTAATATGAAATCGAAAGTAAATACACGCAATAGGCGCCAATCAATGTAAATAAGTAAACTGTTTCAAATGTTTGAAATGGATGATATGACAGTAGGACTCCATGCATGTCCTAAGTGTGCAACCTGTGCCTTAGCGACCTGAGAAACATGTAAGAAAAAGTGTCAACACAAGGTTGGTGAGTTCACAGGTTTCAAGTTTACAATAAGAGTGTGTTTGCCAGATTATGTACTTTCAATATGCATATCTATAGGTAGCTAACCTATGTTCATGTTTTACTAAAGCGCTCGCAACCGAAGCTGACTGTGTTTGTATGCCTCCTGCCAGGTCTATCAACTCTGGCACATGTGAGTAGGCTAACATTTCACCCGTTCGATATCCAATCGAGTTAGCGCGACTAACGCGAGTGGGATTTGTCAAACCCAGTAGTACTACTAAACATTACCTCGCTAAGATCCATATTAACGGTTCGAAATAAGATGAGGAATTTCTGTGATAGCATGTTACGCTTAGTCTCAACAGTGATATCATATAAAGTACCATAATCAAATAGTTGCGTCATGTTTTCTCCCCTGGCGGGAAAAAAAATATTTGCATGCGTACCTGTTTCTCCCGCACGGGGAAAACAAGTAAAAGTATGATAATTGGTGTTTCATGTTTGTTTCTTCCTCAACAGGAAAACAAGTAAAATACGTTTGTGTGTAAGCATGTTTCTCCCCCAATAGTAAAACAGGTAAAAAGGGGCCGTGAAACTCACTTGCGTTGCGTTGTAGGTAGTATCACACAAGTAAGAGATTTGGAATCTCAATTGTTAGCCTGCACGGCTTACGTATGCCCTAGAATTATAAACATATAAATTAGGGACAAAAATGGGAATAGTGACATCGACACGGAATGAGAAACGTCTTAACGAAACGCTCTAATATTCAAGAGTGGACGAATGTGTCCACGGAAATGAGAATCCTTAACTAATAAATAAGATGTTTACGTTACGCGACGAATAACAAAATACTATGTGTCGTTAACTAGAAGTCTAGGAAAATAATATAATTTATTATATTATTTTTAAGTTTAGCGAAGTAACGTAAACAATTAACTTGCGTGACAAAAATAATAAATATATTATTTTTATTCAAGGATATAAACGTTGGTAAATAATATAAATAATTATATTATTTACTAGTTTGAAAACATTCCTTAAGGTTTATAAATATGGAGAAAATAATATACAAATATATATTATTTTTAATTGGAGTCACAGGTTGAAAATTATTTATTTGTAATCGAGGTTTGAAAATAATATAAATATATTATTTTAAAAGTGGGTATTTATAATGAAAATGGGTTACAAACCAAACCCGAGCCTACGGTTGGTTTCCCGGGCTAAAACACGTTAATATAGTATTATAATAATATGGGTTAGGTTTTTATAATTAAAATAATAATAAAAACTATTATAAAAACGAATTGGAGGTGGAGGGACTCGAACCCGGGTCTCCTCCCCCACAGTCTAGTGATTCAACCAACACAGCCGCTAGGCAATCGCGATGAGTTCCGGATCCGAATTGTTTTAACACACAATTAATGTGTTCATCCCCTCCCCATCGAAGCCGCAACAAAAATCATCCAAAAACGCCTCAATTCGATCGCGATTCACAACAATGGTTTATGGGTTTTGTTCAATAGAGTATTGTGAATCTTTTCATGGTTTCTATTTGAAAATCATCGAGTTTTAAGTGGTTTAATTCCAGTTTTAGAATCCGAAACCCTAGATTAGAACCCTATATCGATTTGCTCAATTCTTGTAATAGTAGTTGTTGGATTCATGGGGCTATTAATCAGTGGAAGATTGCGAGTCTAACCACCCAATTTAATTTGATTAAGACCGCGTCTAGGTTAGGGTTCGATTAAACCCGAATAGATATGAACCCTAGAACCCGATCGTGATCAATTCAGTGTTGTAAGTCGCGATTATGATAGGGCTTTCAATATATGCATTGAGAAGAAGCTAAGGGTGTGCTCGATTTCAATATTTGATATCGAATTGTTAGGGTTCGATTAAAACGAAATAATATGAACTCTAGTTATTCGATCGAGTTAAATCCGATAACGTGAACCCTAATTAGGTTAGGGCTTTTCATTATCAGGTTAATACGAAACTAATTATGGGATCAATTACCAGAACGGGTGTCGGATTGATGGTGAACGACTACACCGAGTGTCGACGGCGGCGGGGTTGGTTTCCGGTGACTCCCGTAGCTTCCTCGATCGAATCAGCGTGTGCAATTGATTAGCAGAGGTGCGACTAAGGTGTAGGAAGTGTTTGATTTCAGAATGATAAACGAACTGGTCGTAATTGAAGGTAATCGATGAGAGTTCGACGATTACGACTATAACGGGATTAATATGGTTTAATTACAATTATAAGGGATGTTAAAACGTATGCAAATGATTATGATGAGGTCGAAGTCATCAATGCCAGCCATAACAGTCGCTAATTTGAATCGATTTTCCGTTTTACAATTTGAATTGGATCATATCTCACGATGTTGACTTTCCAAAGTCAAAGAGTCGATTTTGGGCAAATTACAGCTTTAGTCCCTGAGATTTCATGTGTAATTAAGTTTCAAAAATGGCAGAATTGGTCCTTAAAGTTTGATATTGAGTTAACAGGGTTAGGACTTAACAGAAATTTAACGGGAAGTTTAACTGAGTTAATTTGAAAAGTCGGATTGTCACACTATTAGACAGTAAATGCTTAGATAATGTCTCATACCATGCCCGCGGTGCTTGATGAAGACCATAAAGTGCTTTATCGAGCTTATACACTTTATTGATATTATGCGGATCTTCAAAGCCGGGAGGTTGAGTGACATAGACCTCTTCATGAACTTTACCATAAAGGAAAGCACTCTTCACATCAAGTTGGTAGACCTTGAAGCCGACATATGTGGCATAAGCCAAGAACAGTCGAATGGCTTCAATTCTAGCAACTGGGGCATATACTTCCGTGTAATCCAAGCCCTCTTGCTGATAAAAACCCTGAACAACCAATCTTGCTTTGTTCTTCACAACAACATGACGATCATCCGTCTTGCATTTGAACACCCATCTGGTTCCAATTGGCTGAAAGCCTTTTGGCAAGTCAACCAAATCCCACACGTGCAACTTTTGGAATTGAGACAATTCATCTTGCATCGCCTCAATCCAGCAGTTGTTAGTGAGAGCCTCCTTCACATTCTTCGGCTCTAACTGGGACATGAATGCAGCATGCAAACATGTTTCCATGACACCAGTGTCAAGTATCTCTGTGTAAATACTGGTGTTCTCAGTGATGGTTCGATGACGAGTCTGAACACCGGCATAAGGATCACCAATAAGGTTGTCGATTGGATGATTCCTATGCACTCTCGTCTCCGGTACAATCGGTTCCTGAATTTCTGAATCGAGATTCGTGCTTAACTCGCCCATTTCCAGTGTGTTCCAGAGGAAGAGGATTCAATGTTAATTGGGTCAGCTGGAGCTTCATTTCCTACAGTTGTGTTAGGATTTTCTTGAGCGTCATCTCCAACAATATGAACATCTTCACTGTTATCACTGTCATTAGTTCCAGATGCAGATGCAGCATTTGAATCAGGAGTTATAATCGGTACAGTAGCACGAGTAGAGAAACTGGAGTCATTGTCGCCACCCAATAATTCATAAACATTTGCGGCGTCAACTGCAGATAGATCAGGAAGATTGAATGACTTGAATAGCGCATCATAATCAAAACCCCAAGCTGGACCTGTTGGTTCGGGTGGAATGATGTGTTTACTACAATCCACTTTGAACCATTCATCGACAGTACGAGTTCCTATGTTGTACACTCTCTTGCAAGGCGAGTTGGCAACGTATCCTAAGAAGATGCCTTCCACCGCTTTTGCATGAAACTTAGACTGGCGGTCTTTGTATTGTAGCAACAAGGAACAGGGACTACCAAAAGGAACTAGGTAATCAAGATTGGGAAGTCGATTGTTGATCAACTCGTAACAAGTCTTGTTGTGCCGCTTCATAACCAGAACTCTATTTAAGACGTGACAAGCTGTATTAAAGGCTTCTGCCCAGAAAGTGACAGGAAGCTTTGCATCCGATAGCATAGTCCTTGCAGTCTCAATCAGTGTTCTATTCTTCCGTTCAGCAACTCCATTCTGCTGAGGCGTGTACGGCTCGCTGAATTCGTGACGGATCCCTTTCTTGAGACAGAAAATATCCATCAAATTATTCTTGAACTCAGTTCCGTTGTCACTCCTTATCCTTCTAACTTTCAGCTTGCAAAGAGATTCCAAGCTCAGGATCAAGTATTGAAGAATATCAACAGTCTCGTCTTTAGTACCTAAAAAGTGCACCCAAGAAAAAACGTGAGAAATCATCAGTTACTACTAGACAGAACGACTTACCTCCAATACTCCTGATACTTATGGGGCCAAACAGATCCATGTGTAATAGCTCCAAAGGGGTATCTATAGAGTTTTGGAGCTTGGGCTTGTGAGACTTACGTTGCTGTTTTCCCTTTTTACAAGGCATACAGTCATCTGCTGTTAGGACATAGATTTGTAATGACAAAAGCTTGTAATAGTTAGATTTTATGTCTTTATGTTTTGTCATGAAATTGTAAAGTTGCTAAGTGTTTTTAGTAGTAAGCCTAGAGGCGAACTTAGTTAAGTTCGCCTGACCTATCAGAGGCGAACTTAATAAGTTCGCTTAGGTATAGCTGAGGCGAACTTGTTAAGTTCGCTTAGTCTGTTTCAGGCAAACATAATTAAGTTCGCTTACATCAGTTTTGGTTCTATATATATCTGTTACAGAGTCATTAGACAGAGAGTTGAACAGAAGTGAACAATTGTCTGATTGAGTCTGTAACCATTGTTATTCTGAATATAATCGAGAAGTTTATTTACGCGTGTAGTTTTGGATTGTCGGTTAGTATACAAATCGGTAACGCGAAGGATTCCGCACTTCGTGTTATATCAACGTCATATCACGAGTTTGATCAGTAGCTGAGTTACCTGGACCTACAAGTGGTATCAGAGCAAAGTGCTCGTGAATTTAGTACGATTCTTGGTGATAATTGACGGTTTTTGTGTACAATTCGACAAGATTTTCAACATTCTTGAAGTTTCTGCAACAATGGCGTTTTTCAAGTTCTTGAAGACTGTTTCTTGACTGAATTCGTGATTTTGGAAGTGTAATTGACGAAATTAGACCGATAAAACTGTTACATTTATTAAAATTCATAATCATACGGATCAATTTCCTTATATTCCATCAATTTGCTGAGAAATCATGAATTTTGAAGGCTTTCGGTTCGTGTTTGGTTGAAGACTCTGATTGATTCTGTTACAGCAGTTTAAGCGAACTTGCTGAGTTCCTGTTCAAGCGAACTTAGCAAGCGAACTTATTAAGTTCGCTTCTCACATTTCAAGCGAACTTAGCTGTTTAGCGAACTTACCAGATTTCCTCCTTAAGCGAACTTGTCTTGTTCGCCTGATATTAAGTTCGCTTAGTACTCCCTAAAGCGAACTTATTAAGTTCGCCTGAGGGTAAAGAAGTTCAGTACTTAGAAAATTTTTCAGAAATTTTTTTAACATGGCAAATATGGTTCAAGTCACAAACATGTTCAATTATGACAATGAGATTGGTACATCTCAAAAACCTCCGAAGTTGCTGAATCTATCTGATTATTCAAATTGGAAAGATCGGTTTAATCAATTCGTATCTTTTACCGATACTAGTTTGTGGATTCCAATTTTGGAAGGATATACACACCCTACTTATTCATGGATGGGAAAAGATGATGTTCCAAAACCAGTGTCTGCTTTATCTACTGAAGAGAAGTTGTTATTTGATCGAGAAAAGAAAGCAATGGCTAGCATTTCGATGTCTCTACCAAAGGAAATTTATCACAGTTTTAAACAGTTCAAGTCTTCTCAACAGCTGTGGGAAGCTCTACAGAAAAGGTGTGAAGGGAGTTTAGATGTGAAGAAAAGTAGAAAAGAGTTACTAAAGAAGCAGTTCTTAGTTTTTAAACATTTTCAAAATGAATCTTTGGATGATCTTGCTACAAGATTCTATCATCTTCTTAGTGAACTGGATAGTGCATCTGTGGTATATGAGACTGAGGAAATAAATGATAAATTCTTGGAGGCATTACCATCAAAGTTTGATGTGTATACGGTTTTGATCAAGGAAAATGTTAAGTACAAAACCATGTCTCTTGAAGAAGTCCTAGGGAAGATCCAGTCACATGACATGAATTTGAAAAAGAAAGAGACTAATTTGGAGCATATCCAGGATCCCTCGATGTATTTTGCCAAATCTGTTGGTAAATCTGGTACTGGTGTGGCATTTTTTTCTGGTGATGCTAAAGAGTCTACAAATGATCAGTGTTCTGGAGTTCCAACTTATTCTGGCCATTCAAGCAATTCTGGATTTTCTGCTACTACTGCTTCAACATCATCTGGATCTCATGTGAATCAGAAAGTTACTGATGATTATTTAGCTATGTTTTCTTCATTCATGGCATCATATGAAAATTTCATTGGAGGTAAAATACATGATCCTGAGGTTATAGAAGAAGATTTCAAACAGATTGACCCTGTTGATCTGGAAGAAATGAATATCCAATGGAATATGGCAATGTTGATGCGACAGGCTAAAGATTTCTTGAAGAGAACTGGTAGGAAATATATTGGTTCAAATAGTCGATCGCGTATGGGGTTTGATAAGAGCAAAGTTAGGTGTTACAACTGCCAAGAGTATGGTCACTTTGCTAAAGAGTGTGTGAAGCCAAAGGTAGAATTTGATTCTCAAAAGAAGCAATCTAACTTTCAGCATAATAGGAATCAGTCACATGGTTCATCTGGTAATCAAAATCATGGTCCTTCTGGTAATACAAATCATGCATCTGCTTCATCAGCTTTAGTTGCTCAAAATGACGAAAACTATGATTGGGGCATTCATCTGGAAGATTTGGTGGGTGCTGTTAGTCAGGCTTTTGTTGCAGAAATTCATTCAGAAAAACCAGAAGAATCTACTGATGATGAAAGCTCTAGTGATGATTCATGTGATAGTGAGAGTGTTCCAAGTGTTGATGAAGAGGAAGAAAAAGGGCAAAATATTGATTCTGATGATGTGACAAGGGTTGCTGATGAGGAAATTGTTCTTACAGAAAATACTTCAGTTGGTGATGATGCAGAAAATATTCCAATTGCCAAAGTATTCATGGCAGACATGTCTGACCCGACTAAGGTAAAAGACTCTGTTTATGATATATTTTGTTCTAACTATATTTCTGTTAAAAATAAAATGCAAAAGGTCATGGATGATAACACCAATTTGATTTGTGACATGAAATCAGTGCACTCAGTAAATCAGAAACTGAAAGATAATGATAAACTGTGCATTGATAGAATTGAGTCTTTGAAAAGAGACTTAAATTCTCTTGGGTTAAAATACAAAGAGCAGGGTTATCATCTTGATATGGCTTATGCTGAAATTGAAAAACAAAATGAAGTTGTTGCCCAAAAGAACAAGGAAATTTCGGAAAAAGAATCTGAGGTGATAAAGTTACATAGAAAGCTGGAACAGTTTGAGAATTCATCTGTAGTGTTGGATTATTTTAATGCTAATGCTGATCCCACAAAAAGGGTTGCTGGTATTGGGTTTGTTCCTCCTCCGTTCAATGGAAATTATGTAGTTGAGCCTGAAATAATTCATGAAGAGGAGATTGATCCCAAGACAGTATTAAAAGTGAATCCAGTGACGGGTGAAGACATGGTGTATGATTCTGATACAGAGGATGAAGTATTTGATGATTCAAAGGTTGAAGGCATTCCGAGAGAGGTGAAAATTGATGAACCAAAGATTGTGAAGAATGTTACTCGGGATAGGTGCATCTTGACAGAACCTGAAGAGGTGAAGGTGGTTCAAACTAAACTTTCTCCAATATTAAAGTCAAGTGGGTTTGTTGCGGCTGGTTTTCAAAAAGTGAATTCTTCAAAGGTGCCAAAACAGACTTATGTTCCTAAGAAGCCGGTAAATTGTTCTGGGCATTCATCCGAAGCGTCTTCTTCTGATGGTTCTTCAAATTCGAAGAAAACACCTTATTTCAGAACTTATCACGAACAAAGAGTGTGTTTTCACTGCAATGAAGTTGGTCATATTTTGATTAATTGTCCATACAAGAACAAGGGTAAAATGAAGGATGTTCCTTCACAACCGAAAGTGGTGAAAATTCTAAAAAGAAAAGATGAGGGAAAGTCGTCTTTCAGTTTGGAGAAAAATATGACTGATCATTCTTTTGTTAAATCCCATGGATTTAAACAACAGAATTTATTGAATGCTAAATCTTTTGTTTGCAAAGAGAAAGTTGAGATTCCAAAAGTTGGGATTTCAAAAGATACTTTTCAGGAGGTTAAATTGTCAAGACCTCAAAGAAGACGGAGAAACAGAAAATTAAAGAAAATTTTAGAAACATCTGAATCTGAAAATAATTTTTCAAATAATGTTTCTAAAAATAATAAAAATGTTTCTTCTTTGAAAAGGTCTGATTGTCAAACTTCTGGTCCAACAGTGAATGATAAAATTGATTGTAAATTACAAGAAGTAGTTTATTTTGATCAATCGGGACGACCCAAGACCACGATGGCTTGGGTTCCACTTTCTAACTGATTCTCGTTGTTTATGTAGGGACAACCAAGGAGGACTATCAACAATACATGGTATGTGGATAGTGGTTGCTCTCGACATATGACAGGGAATGTGAAATTGCTTGAGGATGTGATTAAAATTGATGGTGGTTATGTCGCTTTTGCGGGTAATAAAGGCGGGTACATAACAGGCTAGGGAACGTTAAAGAATGACAAAGTAAAATTTGAAAAGGTGAATTATGTTGAGCAGCTGGAACACAATCTTTTAAGCGTATCACAAGTCTGTGACAAGAAGTTTTCGTTCCATTTCAACGATCATGAATGTTATATTCTGAAACCGGGTATTGTGATTCCTGATGAATGGATTCTTATGAAGGCTCCAAGGAGAAATTGTGACACCCGACATTTCAGGTCAATATCCGTACATGTTATAAACAAGTTTAAATTATAATTGTTTTGTGATTTACTTAATTTCACAAACAAGGACATTAAGGTCTAACAAAAATCGTACAGGGTCTCATTTCACATTCTGTAATTCTAGGAGTTACCGGTTCACGTACCAGGATAACCCGACTAAATACGAACACTAGTGGTTAAATTTACACTTAAATCAAATGGTATGATTTATTTAACCCCACCCACTCCCATTGACCAGAAATCTCGGCCTCAAGGCCATGTGGGTCCATCCCACACCCTAAATTTCAACATCTTCTACTTTCTTAAGCAATCTCCCATACCACCTCATTTTCTATCAATTCATCAAGAGCAAAAACCCTCAACCCCTGTCATCTCTCTCTTCTTCTACGACAACAACAAGAATACCTATCTCCACTTTCTTTTGGGGTTCTTCCATAATCGAAGACTCGAATCCTTTATTTCGGTGCTATAAGGAGAGTTCCAAGTGTTTTCTCAAAGGGTTTTAGCAGGAGAAGTCAAGATCATTCTCTTTTTCTCTCAAAAATCGTCATCTCTGTCCAGAGGTAAAAACTCGATATTATCCACTTTATTTTCTTTAAAACCGTATCTAAGCATACAAAAGGTTCATTCGCAAGTAAGATAACAAGAAAAGTGTGTCAAATTCAAGATTTGAACATAAAAATATACAGGACGAATTCTGTCAATCAAAGTGCAGTAATCGAAACTAGGAGTTTCGATACCTGTTCAATCGAAACTAGGAGTTTCGATACCTGTTATTCAATCGAAACTAGGAGTTTCGATACCTATTCAATCGAAACTAGGAGTTTCGATACAAGTTTACTCAATCGAAACTGGGAGTTTCGATACTAGTTGTTCAATCGAAACTAGGTAGTTTCGATACATATTGCTCAATCGAAACTAGATAGTTTCGATACCCTTCTTGCCAATCGAAACTAGATAGTTTCGATACCTAACTACTCAATCGAAACTAGATAGTTTCGATACCTAACTACTCAATCGAAACTATGAAGTTTCGATACTCAATTGCCCAATCGAAACTAGGAAGTTTCGACATCTGTTCATCAGTCACATTGGGCAGTAACTTAGAACTGTTTTTATAGCAAAACAAGTGTTGAAAATCTAAGAAGATATTTAAACAAAAGCAACTAGATTTACTAGGTCGATGAACAATTTGCAATATGAGACGTTCGGTCTTAACACAATTTACCCTTTGGTATCTAGGGTACGAATAGTCAAGTTCGGCTAGAACAATTATCATTGCAAGCATACACAAACTCAAGGTGAGTTCACGGCCCCCTTTTAACTCTTTACTGTTTTGTAAACATCGGGGGAGAAACATACTTACTTGTTATGTTTTGAAAACATGAATTACATTGTTTATACGTTTGACAATATGAACATTTTGGTTTAACTTCTTGTGAGTCTCCCAACCCCACTTTTACTACTGGTTTTTAAATTGTTTTTAAACAAACGGGGAGAAAACTTGCTCAACTAAACAGCTGGACACAAGAACACACAACGATTGTTCGGATGAACAACACACAACGATTGTTCGGATGAACAACACACAACGATTGTTCGGATGAACAACACACAACGATTGTTCGGATGAACAACACACAACGATTGTCCGGATGAACAACACTCAACGATTGGGGGAAACACATACTACAATTATTTTATGGGATAACAAGAGAATAAGGCACGACTTTTATGTTTACATGAGATGAGAACAACGAGTTGAGCTAAAGTCCCCTGGAACAATGTAGTAACCATTAACTGTAGCCTAGGGTCCTATGAATAGTACTATGGAGAGTGACGTCTCCCGGTCATGGTTAGTCGCGCTAACCACAATCTGGAGGATTTATGGCCGCATAGAACCGGATAACGAAATTAGGGGCGTGTACAAATTGTCATGGTTTGGTTACGCCTCATGTATGAACATATTATTTGTATTCCTAGCTAGTTTACAAATGGGTCAACAATTCTTATTCTGTTTATCACATACACCTGAAACTATTTACGAACAATTGAATTTAAACAAAGGGTTCTGATCAGGTTAAAGTGATCAGGTATAAACAAAGGGTTCTGATCAGGTTAAAGTGATCAGGTTTAAACATATTTTATGACGGTTAAGTCATGATAATGTTTTCAAATGAAAACTACTTAGTTTTATGACGGTAAAGTCATGAACAGGTTTTCGGGGAAAAACTATAAGCACTAATATAATTAACTCTGTGAACTCACCAACCTTTGTGTTGACACTTTCAAGTATGTTTCTCAGGTGACCTCTAGCCATGGCGCGGTTGGAATAGGCTAGCTATGTTGGATCAATTCCTAGTAGCTGGAAGGACGTAGAATATCAAGTCTCAAGTCTGTCGTTAATCTAGAAGAACTTAGATCATAGTATTTCTTAGTTTTAGTAATTGTATATGTAATCAAGTCTTAGAAATCATTATTACAGCTTCCGCTATCGTGTAATGAACCAATCGTTACAACCTGTATTTATTTAATAAGTAAATAAAATATGGGGGTGTGACAGATTGGTATCAGAGCAATGGTTTTAGCGAATTAGGTGTCCTTAGTGATACCTAGGCTCTAACCGGACTCATCTAGGGACCAAGATTTCTAAGACTTGCATCACACTAAAAACACCCAAGACTTGAGCATAGGAATTCCAACCGTTGCCGAACAATTTGTGTAGACTATTAGTGTATGGAGTTACACTAGGGTACCATTAGCTACACTAATACAAATACATAGCACATGTAATGAACACTTAAACACATACAACAATGTGAAAACAATAAACACTTACAACATGTTACTGTTCGGATTACGAGTCAAGAATAATGGGTACTCAACATACTGCAACCTTAGAAGATCGAGTTACGAGCTGAGCTTGGACTTCGACGACAACGATCGTCAGTTACCGATCTTGGTATCACAACAGGCTGAACTCGTACCAGAATCTGTACCTATACCTGCACCACAACTACTCCAGCCTTGGAGGCAATTATCTTCCTAACGTAAGTACGGTATAAATAATCTCCTTCATAAGTTGTCGGATCGGATGCCTAGACTCTCGCCATGATGTATGGCAGGCATGATTGCCCAGACAATAGGGAATTCATGGTGAATAAGCAGGACTAAATGGGAGAGAACTCCAAGGGTCAGGAGACCCAGACATACATCAGGATCATGTGGATCCATGCATATATACAGACTTGGAGCATGAGTTGCTCGACACTCGTTTGAGGATCTCTGCCCAACACATAGTGCCTGAATTTCACCATGCACATTTTTTATTAGACACTGGTGGTGCCTCTCTACCCTTAGCCTCATCCGACAACTGCCATATTCGGCAGATTCATGAGTATTGGTACACATAATTAACAGTAATCCGATAAAACAATACACACTCCTGTACAAATGTGCAAACGCAATCTAATGATCGTTTCAAATCACTTTTGATTAAAAGCTAGGGATAGAAGAAACACTATAGGGATCAGGCAAGGCAAATCATAATTACGGGTGCACACGTAATCATAATTTGCAGTGCATGGGAACTTTAGTGAGTCTTGCTGTCTAAGCTGATGATCAACTCATGTTCTCAATCACTTGATTAAGGATTGGATCTCAACAAATCAGACTTCTCAATTAGGTGCTCACAAAGCATTCTCCTAGTTTTGGAGGAACGAGAGAAATTCAAATTGAATTCAACCAATCCTTAGTAAATCCTGAACGACGAAGAAATTCGCACATTCATTCTTTGAGATTCTACTTGTCAGGAATGCTTCAAATTGAGTGTTACCACAACTAACACTTACAGTAATTGCACAACTATTGTGGGAGATTATAGCATAATCTCATGATCCATCATACAGTTCAATCTCACAATTGATTGAAAGTTACGCCAAGAGTGTTATGCACTAACTTCAGTAATAGGGCAGGATATTATTCTGACCCGCATACACATGGCATCTATGGATATTGTGGAAGCTCGAGATGAGACAAGTAGGAAATCGGACATTTCAGAATATCGGTCAAACAGGATTGCTCTCGCAACCATTGACATTCAATATACCTTTAAGTCTGACTATTCTCTCTGCAATAGATAAGCCGGGGTTGATGCTAAAACGAATGCCAAAGAAACCTAAGTGTGGACTAACGACTATTGTCGCACTAACCAAAACGACATGCAAAACCCTTAAAGGAGTCCCAAATGCGGAATCTCATGCTAATCTCATTAGCTCATGATATGCATAAAGGACGTAAACTCGAACTATTCACAATAGGCCACTGTCCACAAAGAGTTGAGAAGAATAATTTATTACTCTTTTATACTCGCACTTCCCCAAAGTTCATCTTGTTGGATGGATCCCAGATTTAGCCTAGAAGAGAGGTGTGATTGCATCTTTCACTCCTAGTTTTCTATAATTGGGAAGCTCTAGAGCATCTATTGTTAAGAAATGATCTCTTGGAGTAGACTCAGTTAGAATATAAAAGTCTCGACGTTCAACACTCACTACCTCCAGTTTATCCTTGTGCTAAGGATTTTGAGGCTATAACCTGAATGAGTGGAATATGTAATGGTATGTCACCAAAGTACCATTCAAACCCTAAGGAAGTGCAGATACACTGAATGACTACAAAATGGAAATTGTGAAACTCCTAAAACATCTCAGCCAACTTAGTGGGTGGACAAGCCCAAAGCCCATTTTGGGGAAGGCACTAATTCGATGAGACCATTCTCACAGTATTACCATTCATTCCCTCAGCTAGACGGAATGTGAATATTCCAAACAAACATCGAACTTCGTATGGCTTACATTCTTCGAAGGTATGGTAGTCGAGACATGAGTTTACATATCAAGACGCTACAACCCAAAGGCTAGTATGCCTTGAAAAGTAGTGCAAACAAAGGGGTAAAGTAGTGATTAGACTCGAAGTTTGCAAATAAGAGCTCCCGAGGAACATCAATTCTTAGCTCCATGAAGGCACATGGAGAGGAAAATCCTAGAAAACATGAAACCTGAAATAAGAGAAAAGTCTTAGTCCGGGAAAATGCTTTTGGAAAGCATAAGAGGGACAAACATAAAGTTTCATTTTCATACTTTTTCATTTCTACCCAATATACAACAAAAACTTGGACACCTCGTCGAGTAATTTTTTTTCATAAGACCGAGTTTCTCACCATGGGGAGTTCCGGTCCTATTTGTAAAGAAAAAGGATGGAACCTTTAGAAGGTGCATCAATTATCGGGAGTTGAACAAGCTGACAATCAAAAACCGGTATCCTCTTCTTCGAGTAGACGATTTGTTTGATCAACTTCAAGGGTCCAGTTTCTATTCTAAAATTGATCTACAATCAGGATATCCTCAACTGAAAATTCAGGAAGAAGATATACCAAAAACGACTTTTAGGACTCGTTACGGTCACTACGAGTTCCTAGTTATGCCATTTGGCTTGACTAATGCACCGGCCGTTTTCATGGACCTAATGAACCGCGTGTGCAAGCCATACTTGAATAAATTCGTGATTGTATTTATCGATGACATATCAATATATTCACAAACCAATGAGGAACATGAACATCATTTGAAATCAATCTTGGAACTACTCCGGAATGATAAGCGTTATGCCAAATTCTCTAAGTGTGAGTTTCGGATTCGAGAGGTTCACTTTCTCGGACACGTCATCAATAAGAAGGGTATTCACGTAATCCCAACCAAGATTGAAGCTATCAAAAACTGGGAAGCACCAAGAACTCCGACTGAGGTGCGTCAATTTCTGGGTTCGGCAGGATATTACAGGCGATTTATCGAGAATTTTTCAAAGATAGCCTTGCCTTTGACCACGTTAACTCAGAAGGACAAAAAGTTTGATTGGACTGATAAACAAGAATCAGCCTTTCAATTGTTGAAGCAAAAACTTTGCAGTGCACCAATCATATCCCTTCCCGAAGGAACTGACAATTCCATCGTGTACTGCGACGCATCACACCAAAGTCTGGGATGTGTATTGATGCAAAGAGAAAAAGTCATAGCGTATGCATCCAGACAGCTAAGAGTACATGAAAAAAAAAAATTTATACGACTCACGATCTGAAATTGGGTGCTGTCGTGTTTGCACTCAAGATTTGGAGACATTTTTTTTATATGGTACAAAATGTACTATCTCTACAAACCACAAGAGTCTCCAGCACATCTTTAATCAGAAAGAACTCAACATGAGTCAACTTCGTTGGGTAGAACTACTGAATGATTACGACTGGGATATCAAGTATCACCCTGGTAAGGTAAATGTCGTAGCAGATGCCTTGAGTCGTAAGGAACGGGTTAACACTCTCCGTGTTCGTGCCCTAGGATTGACAATTCATGCGAGTCTCACGACTCAAATCCGGATGGCACAACAGGAGGCAATCAAAGAAGAAAACATTCAGAGTGAAGCTATATGAGGAATGATCAGACATTTAGAGCCAAAATCAAATGATACTATATACTTTGCAAATAGAATTTGGGTGCCATGTTTTGGTAACTTACGGGAGTTGGTTATGGACGAAGCCCACAAGTCCAGGTACTCCATTCACCCAGGTTCGAATAAAATGTATAAGGATCTGAAAGAACTCTACTGGTGGCCGAACATGAAAAGAGAAATTGCTATTTACGTCGGTAAATGCCTGACATGTTCAAAGGTAAAGGCAGAACATCAGAAACCGTCAGGATTGTTATAACAACCCGAGATACCTCAATGGAAATGGGAACAAATTTCAATGGATTTCATTTCAAAGTTACCCAGAACACCTAGCAACTATGATACTATATGATAATCGTCAGTCGTTTGACGAAATCCGCGCATTCCCTACCAATAAAGGAGACAGATAAAAGTAAGACGCGTGCAAGGCTAAATATTAAGGGAATTAAGGCTAGGCATGGTATGCCAGTTTCCATTTTCACAAAAAGGGACAGTCGATTCATGTCAAGAACCTGACAGTCTATACAAGAAGCCTTGAGCACACGCCTTTACATGACCACTGCATATCATCCCCAGATGAATGGTCAAAGTAAAAGGACTATCCAAACTTTAAAAGATGTGCTCCGTGTGTGCGTAATCGATTTCAGAAGAAATAGGGATACTCACCGCCGTTGGATGAGTTTTCATATAATATCAACTACCATACCAACATTAAAGCCGCTCCGTTAAGTCTTTGTATGGTTATAAGTGTCACTCATCGCTATGTTGGGCGGGGGTTAGCGAAAAGCATTTGACTGGTCCTGATATTGGCTAGGAAACCACTGACAAGATCGTCGAAATAAAAGATCGTCTGACAAGAAGTTTTCGTTCCATTTCAACGATCATGAATGTTATATTCTGAAACCGGGTATTGTGATTCCTGATGAATGGATTCTTATGAAGGCTCCAAGGAGAAATTGTGACACCCGACATTTCAGGTCAATATCCGTACATGTTATAAACAAGTTTAAATTATAATTGTTTTGTGATTTACTTAATTTCACAAACAAGGACATTAAGGTCTAACAAAAATCGTACAGGGTCTCATTTCACATTCTGGTAATTCTAGGAGTTACCGGTTCACGTACCAGGATAACCCGACTAAATACGAACACTAGTGGTTAAATTTACACTTAAATCAAATGGTTTGATTTATTTAACCCCACCCACTCCCATTGACCAGAAATCTCGGCCTCAAGGCCATGTGGGTCCATCCCACACCCTAAATTTCAACATCTTCTACTTTCTTAAGCAATCTCCCATACCACCTCATTTTCTATCAATTCATCAAGAGCAAAAACCCTCAACCCCTGTCATCTCTCTCTTCTTCTACGACAACAACAAGAATACCTATCTCCACTTTCTTTTGGGGTTCTTCCATAATCGAAGACTCGAATCCTTTATTTCGGTGCTATAAGGAGAGTTCCAAGTGTTTTCTCAAAGGGTTTTAGCAGGAGAAGTCAAGATCATTCTCTTTTTCTCTCAAAAATCGTCATCTCTGTCCAGAGGTAAAAACTCGATATTATCCACTTTATTTTCTTTAAAACCGTATCTAAGCATACAAAAGGTTCAATCGCAAGTAAGATAACAAGAAAAGTGTGTCAAATTCAAGATTTGAACATAAAAATATACAGGACGAATTCTGTCAATCAAAGTGCAGTAATCGAAACTAGGAGTTTCGATACCTGTTCAATCGAAACTAGGAGTTTCGATACCTGTTATTCAATCGAAACTAGGAGTTTCGATACCTATTCAATCGAAACTAGGAGTTTCGATAAAAGTTTACTCAATCGAAACTGGGAGTTTCGATACTAGTTGTTCAATCGAAACTAGGTAGTTTCGATACATATTGCTCAATCGAAACTAGATAGTTTCGATACCCTTCTTGCCAATCGAAACTAGATAGTTTCGATACCTAACTACTCAATCGAAACTAGATAGTTTCGATACCTAACTACTCAATCGAAACTATGAAGTTTCGATACTCAATTGCCCAATCGAAACTAGGAAGTTTCGACATCTGTTCATCAGTCACATTGGGCAGTAACTTAGAACTGTTTTTATAGCAAAACAAGTGTTGAAAATCTAAGAAGATATTTAAACAAAAGCAACTAGATTTACTAGGTCGATGAACAATTTGCAATATGAGACGTTCGGTCTTAACACAATTTACCCTTTGGTATCTAGGGTACGAATAGTCAAGTTCGGCTAGAACAATTATCATTGCAAGCATACACAAACTCAAGGTGAGTTCACGGCCCCCTTTTAACTCTTTACTGTTTTGTAAACATCGGGGGAGAAACATACTTACTTGTTATGTTTTGAAAACATGAATTACATTGTTTATACGTTTGACAATATGAACATTTTGGTTTAACTTCTTGTGAGTCTCCCAACCCCACTTTTACTACTGGTTTTTAAATTGTTTTTAAACAAACGGGGAGAAAACTTGCTCAACTAAACAGCTGGACACAAGAACACACAACGATTGTTCGGATGAACAACACACAACGATTGTTCGGATGAACAACACACAACGATTGTTCGGATGAACAACACACAACGATTGTTCGGATGAACAACACACAACGATTGTCCGGATGAACAACACTCAACGATTGGGGGAAACACATACTACAATTATTTTATGGGATAACAAGAGAATAAGGCACGACTTTTATGTTTACATGAGATGAGAACAACGAGTTGAGCTAAAGTCCCCTGGAACAATGTAGTAACCATTAACTGTAGCCTAGGGTCCTATGAATAGTACTATGGAGAGTGACGTCTCCCGGTCATGGTTAGTCGCGCTAACCACAATCTGGAGGATTTATGGCCGCATAGAACCGGATAACGAAATTAGGGGCGTGTACAAATTGTCATGGTTTGGTTACGCCTCATGTATGAACATATTATTTGTATTCCTAGCTAGTTTACAAATGGGTCAACAATTCTTATTCTGTTTATCACATACACCTGAAACTATTTACGAACAATTGAATTTAAACAAAGGGTTCTGATCAGGTTAAAGTGATCAGGTATAAACAAAGGGTTCTGATCAGGTTAAAGTGATCAGGTTTAAACATATTTTATGACGGTTAAGTCATGATAATGTTTTCAAATGCAAACTACTTAGTTTTATGACGGTAAAGTCATGAACAGGTTTTCGGGGAAAAACTATAAGCACTAATATAATTAACTCTGTGAACTCACCAACCTTTGTGTTGACACTTTCAAGTATGTTTCTCAGGTGACCTCTAGCCATGGCGCGGTTGGAATAGGCTAGCTATGTTGGATCAATTCCTAGTAGCTGGAAGGACGTAGAATATCAAGTCTCAAGTCTGTCGTTAATCTAGAAGAACTTAGATCATAGTATTTCTTAGTTTTAGTAATTGTATATGTAATCAAGTCTTAGAAATCATTATTACAGCTTCCGCTATCGTGTAATGAACCAATCGTTACAACCTGTATTTATTTAATAAGTAAATAAAATATGGGGGTGTGACAGAAATGACACGTATGTCCTTGACATGAGTATCACCACTACAACGGATTCAATTCCAACATGTTTACTCTCCAAGGCGTCGGAATCTGATTCAATATTGTGGCACAGGAAGCTAGCTCACATAAACTACAGGAAGATGAACTACATTATTAGGAATGATCTTGTGCTTGGTATTCCGAAAATGAAATTCTCAGTTCCTGATGATTGTATTCCGTGCAAGAAGGGGAAGCAAAGAAAGAAATCTCACAAATCAAAATCGACAAATTCTATCGTAACTCCGTTGGAATTGCTGCATATGGATTTGTTCGGTCCAATAAGTATTAGGAGCATTGGTGGGAAATCGTACTGCTTGGTAGTAACTGATGATTACTCCAGATTTTCATGGGTTAAATTTCTTTCATCTAAAGCTGAAACCACTGAGTTGGTTCAATACTTAATCCTGGGTTTGGAGAATTTATTAAATCTGAAAGTCAGAAGAATCAGGAGTGACAATGGCAACGAATTTAAGAATAGCAAAATGGGCTTATTCTGTTTACAAAAAGGAATTCATCATGAATTCAGTGCGCCATATGTTCCTCAACAAAACGGTGTCGCTGAACGAAAGAACAGGACGTTGGTCGAAACAGCTCGCACGATGCTTGCAGATTCTAAGCTACCAGTCACCTTTTGGGCTGAAGCTGTGAATACTGCGTGTCATGTTTTGAACCGGGTCTTGACCGTTAAGCGACATAACAAGACTTGCTATGAATTGCTGAATAATCGAAAGCCGAATCTGGAATATTTACTACCTTTTGGTAATCCGTGTACCCTACTGAAGGTTCGAGATGTCCCGACAAAATTCAGTGCGAAGGCTATTGAAGGGATTTTTCTGGGGTATGTGGCTAATTCGACTACCAAGAGGGTTTATAACAAAGAGACACGCCAAGTTGAAGAATGGTTCCATATTGACTGTTCAAATCGATCTTTACCACAAATGGCGATTGGTCCGGATTGGGCATTTGATTATGAAAACTTATTCAAGTCTTTTCATTTACCTTCTGACATTTCTAATGAAGATGCTGCTGTTCTTTATGATTCTTGTCAAGATGCACAGCATAATGGATTTCTACCAAATGCAATTCCCAATTCTTCGATTCCATCAACTGCTGCTCCCGATCATAATGTTGCTTCTTGTTCCGGTCCACAAGATTCAGAGAGTGAGGAGGATAATGCTATTTTTCAAGATTCTTCTGCTGATTCGCTGTTGAGTGATGATCCATTACCTTCGACACAGGATCAGGGGGAGATTCCAACAAATTTAGACTCGGAAATTCCAATTCCTCAAGATTATTCTTATCAATCTGATTCTACTCAAGTTGATGTGTTGCCAGTTCCTGAGGTCGCATCCATCAAGGAACACAAAGATCATCCAGTAACAAATATAATTGGAAATTTACAGGATGGAGTGAAAACCCGTTCTCTTGTTGACAATACTTGTTTGTATACTTGCATTAAAGATTCTGGTGTTCTTGATGATTGCTCACATTCTTGCTTTATCTCACAGGTTGAACCCAAGAATGTAGAGATGGCTTTAAATGACAATAACTGGATAGAAGCTATGCAAGAAGAATTAGCTCAATTTGATAAACTGAAGGTTTGGAATCTGGTTGATTTACCGAAAGGTGCGTATCCAATAGGAACCAAATGGGTGTTTAAATGTAAAAAGGACGATCGAGGTGTCGTGGTACGTAATAAGGCAAGATTAGTTGTCCAGGGCTTCAATCAACAAGAAGGAATTGATTACACCGAAGTTTATGCGCCGGTTGCAAGGCTTGAAGCTATAAGGCTGTTTCTCGCTTTTGCTTCCTTTAAAGGATTTAAGGTGTTTCAATTAGATGTCAAGAGTGCATTTTTATATGGAAAGGTCAAGGAGGAAGTCTATGTGTGTCAGCCGCCGGGGTTTGAAGATCCACTGTATCCGAACATGGTTTTCAAGCTAGATAAGGCCCTCTATGGTCTTCATCAGGCTCCTCGTGCGTGGTATGAGACTTTATCAACACATCTTTTGGCGAATGACTTTGTTCGTGGAAAGATAGACTCGACCTTATTCATAAAGAAATCAGGGGGAGATTACCTACTGGTACAGATTTATGTGGATGATATTATATTTGGATCGACAAATGAAGGGTTGTGCAAAGAATTTGAGGGTGTTATGAAGTCGAAATTTGAAATGTCTGCGATGGGAGAGTTATCATTTTTCTTAGGTTTACAAGTAAATCAAAATGAAGATGGTTTCTTTATTCATCAGTCCAAGTATGTCAAAGATATCTTGAGCCGGTTCAAGATGGAGGACTGTACTTCATACGATACTCCAATTCCGGTCAATCATAAGTTAAATTCTGACCCGGAAGGAAAAGATGTGGACTGTCGACTTTATAGAGCTATGATTGGATCCCTCATGTACTTAACCGCTTCAAGGCCGGATATAATGTTTGCCGTGTGTATCTGTTCCAGATTTCAGGCAAAGCCAAAAGAATCTCACTTAATTGCTGTGAAAAGAATCTTTCGGTATTTAAAAGGAAAACAACGTTTAGGGCTATGGTATCCTCATGGTTCTAACTTTGATTTCAATGCTTATACTGATTCTGATTTTGGTGGTTGTTGTCTGGACAAGAAATCTACAATAGGTGGTTGCCAATTCTTAGGTAATCGACTTGTATCCTGGCAATGCAAAAAGCAAACCACAGTCTCGATTTCAACATGCGAAGCAGAATACATCGCTGCTGCAAGTTGCTGTTCACAGATCCTGTGGATACAACAACAATTGAGAGATTACGGTTTGAATTTCACAGGAACCCCTATGTTTATTGATAACAATGCTACTATGTCCATAACGAATAATCCTGTTAAACATAGTAAAACTAAGCACATCGAAATTCGATATCATTTTATCCGTGATTGTGCAGAGAAAAAGTTGATTGAGCTGGTCAAGGTACATACTGAAGATAATTTTGCTGATTTGTTCACTAAGGCATTTGATCGTACCAGGTTTGAGTTCCTAATTAAAATGATTGGTATGATCAATCCCGAATAAAAGCTTTTCAAAATCAGAATTTCATGGAAAATTTTGTTTTTAATTTCTTTTATTGCTTTATTACATTTCTGCATTTACATTTCAGTCAAAAAGTTCTTAATTTATAAAAAGTCAAAACAAATTGAAAAATATAAAATTTGACATCATTTGAGGTTAGAGAAGAAATGATAGTACATCAGTAATTAGTTCATTTCACACGACCTTAGTAGACCTTGATATATGAATGATTAAAATAAGTTGATTTGATCTAAATTTCAAAGTCTGCATAAATAAGAAATGATAGTGTTATGAATGTTTTATTCTTGATAATTTGTTTTAAAATTTGTGTATAAAATTTGAAACTTGAATTGTTAATAGGCTAAAAGCGTTTTGAAACTAATAGTAGTGTGAAAATTAAATATAATATGATTACATCTGTGATTTAAACCCATTTTATGCCTGGGTGTGTGTGTTAAAAGATCACTATCAGATAAAGGATAAGGATTTTCCTATGAGATCAGTTTCGGGTTATGCCCTTAGCACTATTCATTCGATTTGCTTCAGTACCCATGTCCCGAAAAGCATGCAATTTGAAGTATAATCAAGATATGTACTTGACAACATCTGTCAATCACATACTAGCCCTTGGATCATATTGATACATTATCTTTACTAATTCCATTGAATTCATAATCCAGATAACAGTTGGATCCACGTACCTGAATCTTTTGATTCCACATATATAAGCCAAGACATTGAATCATTCGATTCTGAATTCCATTTATTTCTATTCAATCCAATTTGGATTCTGCTATTCATGTGCTAAGTGATGTCTCCTCATTCTGAATATTCGGAAAATTTTTAGTAAAATCTTATATGTGTCTTGAAGATAGTGCATTTATTTTCTATTTGGCATATATGTGGGGTGCACGATGTTTTATCATCTAAATGGTACTAAATCACATGAATTTGGAGAATAAACGCTTATAGTTTCAAATAATATAATATTGACAATTTTAAGAATTCAGGCTTTATATTTCAAATTCGGTATAAATAAGAGAACATTTTATAACCTGATCTTATTTACTTTGAAATTTATCGCGTATCATTTCAAATATTATTCAAATTGAATGAGTTTCAAAATGAAAAAGATGCAATATGCACAAAATTGAGTTGAATGGTCTCTTATTATAGGTTACCCTTTGTTATTGATAATATGTGTGATGAATTAATTGAATACTGATATGATCTTCTTGCTCATGATGTTCAAACCAAAAATATGTCATTTCAGTTTATTCAGAGAAAAATCAAAAATATGTGATTCTGTTTGTATAGAGAAAAACCAAAAATATGTCATTTCAGTTTATTCAGAGAAAAATCAAAAATATGTGATTCTGTTTGTATAGAGAAAAACCAAAAATATGTCATTTCAGTTTATTCAGATAAAAATCAAAAATATGTGTTTCTGTCTATATAGATAAAATTCAAAAAGATTTTATTTTTTACTTTCCATAAAAATTCTAAACTTTTATTAAAATTGTTCGGGATTAGATCGAATATTGCTGATGGAAGTTCGAGATTTAAAAGTTTGAATTTGGTAAATTTTGTTCAAGGCAAAAAGGTTGAAAAAGCAATTAAGTTCGCCTGTGTACAGTGAAGCGAACTTAATATGTTCGCTTATATCGGTGAAGCGAACTTAATCTTCTGTCTGAGGTGAAGCGAACTTAAGGATGAAGCGAACTTATCTTGTTCGCCGAAGGTTTGTTAAGCGAACTTAACAAGTTCGCTTAGTCAAGCAAACTTATTCTGTTTAAGATTTGATTTAGGCGAACTTGTCATGTTCATCGTCTTCATCAAAACAAGCGAACTTATCCCAAATTTCTCAAAATTTTAAATCTGTGTTGTGAGTGCTATTTTTTGGTTGTTTCTTGATCGAAATCTCATTGCGAATCTAACAAAGGTAATTTCGTTGGATTTCATCCGCCATATTGAGCGTATTCGATGGTTTTTGATTTTGGTTTTCGTCGGACTGTTTCACGCCTGCTGTTGACCTAATTTTTGACCATCATATAAAATTGAACCTCATTGTTGGTTAGATTGTGATATTCGATTGTTTTTATAGGATTATTTCATGATTTGATCTTGTTTTGCAAAATTTGAATTCTCTGTGTTTGAATTTGAACCGTCTCAGGTTCAAGCGAACTTGTCAAGCGAACTTAATAAGTTCGCCTCTTGCACTACTAAGCGAACTTATTAAGTTCGCGCTAGGGGTCAGAAGTGAAAAAGAGTTGTATTTTTTTTGTTTGAAATTTTTTTTACAAATTTTTTTTTGTGTGAATTTTTTTTAAATTTTTGTTGTTGTTAATGATTGTGTGTCTTATTAAAAGTGTGTTTCTTAAATGTGTACGTGTTCTAATGTTTGTTAAGTTGTCCAATTTTTTTCACAGATGGCTCGACGTGTCGAATACAAGCATAATCAAGTGGCGTTATTAGATCCTAATTTGCCGGAAGCTGTTCATTTTCAAGGCATAATCAATTTTCTAAATCGATCAAGATTGCATGTTGCATTATCTGCGGATCCTTATATCAGCTTGGTGTATATACAACAATTCTGGGATACCGTACATCAAGATATTGACGTGGAACCGCATGTCCTTCGTGCCACAGTCAATAATACCGAGATTGCAATTTCCGAAGCGACAATTCGTGCTGCTCTTGCTTTGGGTGGAAATGCTGAAGATCCAATTTCTTATCCTAATACTCTTATTATGGGTTGTTTTCAAAGGATGGGTTATCGTGGACGACAAAATGATACTCAAGCTCGGAAAGGTGGTTTAGTGGGTGAATGGAGGTACTTTATGCATGTGATTATACAATGCATCTCTCCACGAAAAGCTGGTACAGATGGCTTGAAGATGGCACTTCAAACAGCAATGGTGGCTTTAACATTGAATAAACGATTCAATTTTCCACTATATTTTTATCGGGAGATGGTCATGCAGATTAATCCAGCTGAAGGTCAAGGTTTCTTGATGTATCCAAGATTTATTCAAATGATACTCAATCATCTTATTCCGGATCTTCCACAACATGCCATACGATTGACTTTGACGCCGATGTCAAAACGTATTTTTACAGATTGTACAAAGGTTAAACAGCAAAATGCGGCGTTGATTCCGGTTAATACTCCACTGTTTGGGCACTTAATCAATCCTGATTATGTTGCACTACCAAATGATAATTGGTTTCATCCTGATGAACTTGCTCAAGTTCAAGGAGTTAATGTTCAACCACAACCACAACACCAACAACACCAACAACAACTACAACAACCACTACAACAAGTTCAACCCCAACAGATTCCACAACCACAAATTCAAATTCCTATTCCTGAACAAGTTCCTATTCCACAGGTTGAAGTTAATATTCCTATTCAGGAACCAGTTCTAGAAGAGGTCGTTCATGATCCTAATCAAGATATGGGTATGAACATGGATGATTTTGTTGATGAAGCTGTGAACTCGCCCATTCATGAACAAGAAGGGAATGTGGTGACAGACGCTGAGTCTAGTTCCAATTCAAGTGATACTTCATCATCTGATGATGACAGCACTGATTCTGATGAATCTAGAGATTTTTCTCCAGGTCATTATGAACGGTTGGCTGCTATTCCACTGGCTAATGCTGGAAAACGCATTAAATCTCAAGCCAGACGACCACGACGCAAGTCTGTTCGGGATCCTCCTTCCGGATCAGTTCTTGGAAAAAGATCGTTGGTCGATGAAAGTTCTGACACTGATAGTGACTTTAATCCTGATCCTTCACGACAAAAGTTAATGTCTGCTTCAATTGCGGCTGCACAATCTTCTCAAGGAGTTGAAGATGCAAATTTTGTTGCTTCTCTGATTGTTACTCCTCCAAGTTCTAAAGATCCATCTCCATTTCCATCTCCTATTCCTACAGCGATTCCTACTACTTCAAGTCCTTCTATTCCACAATCCACAGCTGGTCCATCAAAGTCTTCTGATTCTGATAAGATTACTTTCCTTGAATCTCAAGTGCTTACTTTACAAACACAAGTTAACTCTCTTGTGTCTATTGATTCTCAACGACAGCTGGTGATTCAGACTCAAGCTCAACAGATTGCTGATATGCAAGCGTTAGTGTCCAAACTCGTTCAGCGTCTTGACGCTCAGGGGGAGTTGAGGATACCTGATACTTGTCACACTGAGTCAATACAAAGACGTGATGATGAAGACAATGATCCTGCTGGAAATATTGAGGGTGATCGTCAATACACTGACGCTAATCCTATATCTAGAGTTCAGGGGGAGTCGACATCACAATCTCTTGAAGGAAACAAAGATAAAGATACTTCGGGAAATAATGAAGAAGATATTCTGTTATTAGAATTCTTTCAAGATTCAGAAGAAGAGGAAGCTGAAAAGATTGAATGTCTTGATGACATTGACGATTTATTCAATGACATGGAAGATGATATGTCAGACACTGAGATAGAAGAAGGAGAAATAGTGGAGATTGAAATAGAGAAAGATAAAGATAGTGTTACATATGAAGGCTGTGACGGTCTTAAGGTGTCGTATAACTTCATCCAAGAGGATGTTGTTCCTGAATTCTCTTATGACGGAATAACTGACTCTATGGACTCTATTGAAGACGTCACATTGCCTGATGATACAGCTGAGTCAAAGATGGATACTGATGATGAGATTCTTCAATTCAATAAGAGTGCTGAAACTGAAACTACTCACACTGAGTCTCCAAAGATTAATGAAGAACCTGTGATGTTTAGAGATACAGGTATGATACGAGAACAGTGGAGAGAAGTAGTAAATAGTTGGATGAAGGTACAACCCAAGTCTCCAATACAACCCGCTCAGAAAGAAAAATATGTGAATAAAGAGCAGTGTATAGGAAGGATCATTAGTTGGTTTTATGATGGTGTATCAAAATTGTTTGTAATCAAACGATCTGATGGCGTTCAATACTTAAAGCCAAGGATCAAATATTTCAATACCTTGCCGAGGTGTGAAATAAATGGTCTAGATTCAAAGCCACTCATAAATAGATCGAAGAATGGCTTGGCTGATGTGATAGCAAACCTGATAAAGAAGGAAGGTAGTTCAGGTAAGTATGAAAGGCTGAAACCACAGAAAGGAAAGAGAGTGAAGATTACAGATCCTAAGACTGGGAAAGTAACCTGGAGATACAAGTACAGACCAGTCCGTGCTATACATAAGATACCATTAAAGAATATTCCTCAAGACTTTCTTGGGAATATGAAATGGTGGTATGTTGATGTTAATACTGGTGAAGCAAGGGTTGAAGATAAAGATATTAAGGTCATTGTGTGTTTCTATGACGCAATGAATCTTATTAATTTTTCAAAGAAAGATCAGAGGATGCTGCGAAAGAATGAGATAATGTATACTGATGAATGGATAGAACAAGGTCTACAGTATAAAAGAGTTTTGGAGATATGCAGAAGATACGGTGTGCATGCTGGCAGCAAACTACCGGATAACTGGAAGACTTCAAGATAAAGACTGAAGACAGAAGATCAAGCTATTGTCAAGGGGGAGTCTGTTAGGACATAGATTTGTAATGACAAAAGCTTGTAATAGTTAGATTTTATGTCTTTATGTTTTGTCATGAAATTGTAAAGTTGCTAAGTGTTTTTAGTAGTAAGCCTAGAGGCGAACTTAGTTAAGTTCGCCTGACCTATCAGAGGCGAACTTAATAAGTTCGCTTAGGTATAGCTGAGGCGAACTTGTTAAGTTCGCTTAGTCTGTTTCAGGCGAACTTAATTAAGTTCGCTTACATCAGTTTTGGTTCTATATATATCTGTTACAGAGTCATTAGACAGAGAGTTGAACAGAAGTGAACAATTGTCTGATTGAGTCTGTAACCATTGTTATTCTGAATATAATCGAGAAGTTTATTTACGCGTGTTGTTTTGGATTGTCGGTTAGTATACAAATCGGTAACGCGAAGGATTCCGCACTTCGTGTTATATCAACGTCAAATCACGAGTTTGATCAGTAGCTGAGTTACCTGGACCTACATCTGCAATGGTAAATCTCAGCTTAGGAACCCCGGTTACCATACCGTTTCGGACAAGATGGTTCATTTTAGGATATGAAATATGTCCGAGTTTCCTATGCCACAAGATAGAGTCAAGCTCTGTCGCTTTTGTTAGCAAACAAGTAGCAACAGATGAGGTGGTTGTTGCCATGCTCATATCGATCTGATAGGTGTCGTTTGTTCTTGGCGCTCTCATCAGGATCCAGTCTTCGGGAACTTCAAAACCAGGTTTGAGAATCAGGCATTCTGACTTGTCAAACATCACCGAGTACTCCTTATCACACATTTGGGAGACACTCAACAGGTTATGCTTCAGCTGCTCGCAAAAGTTGACATTGTCAAAGCTAACACAACCGTTCGAAACCACACCTTGACACGTGATGCTGCCACCATTTCTTCGACAAAAGCCACATAGCCGCCTCTGAATGGTTTAACATCTTGAAGCAAGGCCATGTTTCCTGTCATGTGCCGGGAGCATCCACTATCTACATACCAGCGGTTAGAGATAGTACCCTTCGGACGTCCCTCAGAAGATGAACTTGTTGCTTCTCCAACGGCCATGAGAGCAACAGCAGTAGTCGATTCCTCTTTCTCAGCTACAGAAGCTTCCTTTTCTTCAGCTTCCTTCTCTTCCTATGTAGCAGCAGTAGTAGACTCTTCTAGGTCAGCCATAGAAGCTTCCCTTTTCTCTGTTTCCATCATATCCATGATCTCATCCACGAGACCAACCTGTGTTTGTGCGATGATGGCATCCTCCAGATGAACACCCCAGTCAAATCTTTCGTCCTGTTGGGCTACCAGTGCATTGGACGTTCCAGCTTGGCTTTGATTGTGGTGGTTTGAGTTGTTGTGGCCATGGCTGTTTCCTTGGCTAGGTCTGGTAAAACCAGAGGCCGGTGCTCTGTCTTTCCGATACTCACGAGCAAAGTGTCCATAGTTCAGACACTTGTAGCATTTAGCCTTAGGTTTGTCAAACACGACCTTGGCATTAGGATGCCCGCCAATAAACTTTCTTCATGTTCTGTTCAGGAAACGCTTGGCTCTCCTCAATAGCATGGCCGTATTCCATTGAATATCCATGTCCTCCATGTCATCAGGATCCACTTGATTAAAATCTTCTTCAATCGTCTCGGGATTAGTAAGCTTGCCACCTATGAAATTCTCATACGCAAGCATACAAGATGAGAATAGTGCTACATGATCTTCAGCTATTCTGGCTATAGCTGATTGGTTAGCTGAAGACGTAGCAGGAGGATTTCTTGAGGTATGTTGATGATGAGACCCCAACCCTGATCCAGATGCATAGCATGCATGTCCACTACAACCATTTAAGTGGTCTTCATCAGTAGAGTTTCCAGTAAAAAGGGCAATTCCAGAGCCCGATGACTTGGATGTAGAAGTCGTCCCATGATACATAGAAGGGTCTTGTATTTGAGGCCTTCCTGAGCTCTCCTTTCTTTTTAGATTCATGTCATGAGCTTGAACCTTTCCTATTGCCTCCTCTACTGTCAACTCATAGAATTTAGCATTTTTCCCTCATCAGGGTTGTGTACATCTCAAATTTGGGTGGTAAGGCATCCAAAAACTTTTCCACCATCTCTTCATCTGGATACCTGAGTTCAAAAGCCTTCAACTCAGTCTGTAGATGATAGAATCTAGAGATGAGGTCATCTAAAGATTCGTTCTCTAAAAATCTGAAGCACTCATACTACTTCCTGAGAAGATCCCTCTTACTCTTCTTGATGTCACTATTTCCTTCGAATCTTTTCTGTAAAGCTTTCCAAAGATCCTTGGAATTGTCATAACCTCAGAAACTGTGGAACAATTCCCGAGTTAATGCCATAGTGATCGAACCAAGTGCCTTCTTTTCACGATCATAAGCTTTCTTTTCTTCGTCAGAAAGCTTAGAGATAGGTTTGGGCATGGCTTCATCAAGATAGATGTGTGTGGGATGCTTATATCCCTCAAGGATTGGTATCCATAGCGATGAGTCGGTATAAGAAATGTAGTGCTCAAAACGTGCTTTCCAATTAGAATAATCGTTCACGTTCAGCAACTTTGGTGGGTTCTGTGGTGTACCGATCTCATTATCATAGTTTAACAGGTTTCCCAAATTATGAAGATTCGACATAGTGAACACTTAGTCAAATTTTAGAAAAACCAGACACAGTTACGCACTTGATTTTGGCCTTGCGCACTTGAGAAATGGTCTTGCATATTTAGATTTGCTCTTGCGTACTTGATAAGTACGCATGAGTAAATGATAAGTACGCAGGACATAACTTAAGTTCGCAGAAGATCAGTCTTGCGCACTTGTAAGTACGCAGGAGGTTAGTCTTGCGTATTTAGTAAGTACGCAACAGAACTGTACTTTTTGCCAGAAATGGTAAGTACGCACAACATCTTTTCAGCAACTTTCACCAAACTATTCCGGTCACCTGAAAATCGCCAGAAATGGTAAAAATTGAACTGATGATCAATGCAAATGAGCCAAAGGGTCAGAAACTTGTTTCTAACCAACCTTTGATGCTCAAAACACTTAAATACACAACAAAAATCAGTTTTTGAGTGATTTTTGCTTCTAAAATAGTGCTCAAGAGCTACCCCTATTTTATCACAAAAATCAACAAAAATACCTCGTTTTGCTTGTAAAAACTCGGTAGAAACTCTCCAAACTCACTCACAACACTCGAAATCAGGAGCAATGCTCTGATACCACTTGTAGGTCCCTCGTGTGTGGTGGATCGTCACATGCAAGTGGGTCTACTAGTCGGACCGGGTGCGGAATGCCCGTGACTAGGTGGAGAGTCTAACTAAACAAAGTAAACCGACAAGATAATCACTTTAAACGTTCTTTGTATTATAAACACTTGAAGGTTACAGAGAGAAGCACTGAGTTTACACTTTGCGTATTTGCAACTATGACTGCGTACTTAACTTCTGTCAACCTAACCTATTTATACAAGACCTGATGCCTGCGCACTTAGCAAGTGCGTAGGGCAAAATGCTCTTGCGTACTTAGCAAGTACGCAAAGGTATTCTTGCGTACTTGCTAAGTACACAGGAGCTTTCTCCTGCGCACTTACAAGTGCGCAAAACACTTAGAGAATTTTGCAACATTCAATATGTAAAAGTAAATACAACTCGATAAACTAATACATAAAGACTCTTACATACAAAGACAATTACAAACAAGAAAATACAAACTAAGACTCTATCCAGAGTGTTTGTCACAGGAAAGTGCTTCAACATTAATTGATCGTTTAAGACGAAATCGAACCACTAGAATCATTCACACACTTTCGCAATCACCCCTACAAGCATTCTAGTCATTTTCTTAGCCGGCACTGCGTCTCTGAAGCCCTATCAAACTCGAAGATCACCGGAACTGTTTCTTCAGTCGTACTCGATCAATCCTTGATCATACAAGGTAATTCACACGTCAGTAGATTCGTTTATGTTGGTAGAATAAAAGCCCTATGAATCCGGGAACAATCGTGGTCATGATCGTGTTTGATTGGGAAGCTAGGGTTTGGGTCGGCGGTTGGGGAAGACGATGGGGACGGAAGGGTGATTGTCTTAAGTTTAAGCATTCTCATTTTTGTCAAGGCATCTGCCCAGATCCCTTGGTTAATCCGTTTCACTCAGTCACGGTTGGTCGCGGGTTCGAAACCCATAACCCGGCACCTTTTTAAATCCATTTCAAATACTGAATCCGGTCTCCATGCAAAGACACGTTAATGCGAATTCGGACCGACTCTGTGATAGGGATGCTTCCCTGGTCCAGTGGTTGGTGCTTTATACTTTCAACGGACAGACGCGGGTTCGACCCGGGCAGTGACCATTCTTTTTAAAACCGATTTTTAAGCTTAAGAATGTTACAAAAAAATTATTTTTATAAACCCAACACTGTTCATAGAAGAATAAAACACTCGTCTACAAATCTTAGCGTCAAACATCTATTTCCACAAATTTAATTGATTAAAAATCCCATTTTTAATTATTTAAAAATATTTTTTTTAAATAATTAAGCAAAGTATTAAATTTCCTAAATTTATAAATATCGTGACAAGATATTTTTATATAAAAATTACTTTCTCATAAATCATTTGTTATATATATATATATATATATATATATATGTATTAAAGTTTAAACAAATAAAACTTTTTTCTAAAATATATTAATAACTACATTGTTAAACAAAATTCATTTATTAAATTATCTCTTACATTAACAAATTTATTTAGGGTTTTACCCTATATTTTGACACATTATAAATGAATAAATAAGATAGATTTATTTATAATTATAATATCACATTTTTTTAAAGACACACCATTCTAAATAAATAAAGGAAAGTTAATAATTTAAACTCATACACAATTATTGATTCTCCAAAGCTACTTTAAAACTTATATTCTAATATCAAACTTTGATCGATTTACATACCCTTACATGTATACAAATCCACCCACCTTAAACCCCGTTGAACCGTAAACTTTGTCATAAGACTTTTGTGCATATCATTAATTAGATTCGTATAATTCAATTTTAGGTCGACATAGTGATTAGCAAATCACTTGTGCATTCCTATTACTTGTGTTATCCACAACAACCAATACAGGTGCGTTTTACATAGCCCCTTATTCACTGTTTAATATTTTGGGGTGAAACATGATCACAACATTACAAATATTTACACAAACTACATAATACAAATCAACTTTACAATTTGTGTGCAATTTGAGCTTTTATGTTTGAGTGCTAGGTGTGTTAACTATTTGTGTGCATGTACAATCATTAACTAATCAAGCCGATGGTTAACAATGATAGATCTACTGAGTCTGACAAACCCACCCAGTTAGGGTGATTGTTACCGATAACACACTTTGTTTTGCATGCTAGTTACAAAGGTTTGATTATACTACTTGGTTACACAATAGTAACTCCCCATAATTGCCTTATTAATCATGACTTGTATGGATTTGTTTACACACAACACTTTGATGCTAGTTGGAGTCAAAACCTATGTATGCTCACCAACTTTTTAGTTGACCTCATTTTCATCATGTTTCAGGTACAAAAGTTTGAGTTGATCAAGTTGCTACAATTAGGTTGTGGACCTAGTTAATTGAAACAAATGAATATGTTATGTAATTCTTGTATTATTGTATTTGGAATTATGAATGGAAATGTAACGTTCTAATATATTAAATTTTAGTCAACCATGTGCTCATGAACAGTCTACATGTCTCGCGCTGACGTTTCCGCCGTCGGTTGGGGTGTGACAGATTGATGTCAAAGCCTTGGTTATAGGGAATTAGGTTATTAGACACTTTAGACCTAGACTATAACCTTAGGACACCCATACAATGTCATGCTACTACGTGCTACATGATTAATGACTTATGTGTCACACGACTTGATAACTCTTGTGCTTACATTTATTACTATCTACATGCCACCTATGTGTTTCATTAAGTGCTATCCTAAGTTTAACACACACACATTCACACCAAATTCTTCATATACCTTTGAACTCACATACATGATACCATCACCTCTTGTGAACAAAAACTTAAACTACTGGGCCTAATATCCATTAATAATAAACTAAGAAGCCCACTTACCCTCCAAGAAAAATAAGCCTACTGCAATAAATAAACCTCACTTTCGGGCCTCAAAGCCCAGTCCACAACAATTCTCATCATGACCATGAGCCCAACAATAGTGTTATTAATACATGATGGTTGGAAGAGTGTGTAGGCCCATGTGGGATTCTGGCTAAGGAAAGACAGGGTACTTAAGTGTGTCCTAGTGACCCACCCCTGTTTCCTGTGAATTCTCCTCAGGGATGCCTTGCTTATAGGTCAAGCGTATTTCTAAAATACTATTGTGAAGGCTCGGTGTTGTGACTAGTCAAACTCTAAAGCTATGAGAAGTCCTATATTTAACACTTAGTATTTCATTATCACTTACAACCTTTTCATTGTTTTTCTATTAGATCTGGACTCCTACTCTCCTACCTCCCCGGTTTACCATCCTGGAGCAGAGTCTGATTGGGGAGAAGACATCGGGTCACCCTGTATAGTCACCAACACCCGCAGTTGCTAGACCAAGGTTTGACGTAAGGGCAGATTGGATTAGGAACACTGGCCCAAGACTTCGAACACCTGGATCACCCCCACCCAGGAACCAGTATCGGACACCCCACCTACACACTCAGTTGCCACCCCCACTAAGATACCCGTATCTGGTGCCCGACCCGTATCATCCTAACCTTTGGGCAAGGCATACCATGACACCCACTAGTGCTATGGGAATTCCAATCGATGACATTCACCAATATGTGAGGCAAAGAATGGAGCATGAGATAAGGCACGACTTGCAGGGACAAAGAATGGGTAGCCTAGTGAATTAATTAGGGTACTAGAAAGAGTTAGTTTCCTCCCTCGAAAAAGAAATGCTGGAGAATCTCATGGAAGCAGCTAGAGCTGATGCCAGATCGGCTACCCAAACGACCATAGCGGTGCTCGTCTTGGTGATTATCTTCCTTATAGTAGAAAGCTATCAGAGACGTTAGCAGAAATTCCTATTTATTGTCTTTATATTTTCAAGTTTTGTAGGTCCCGGAAGCCTCGTCGCGCAGCGGAAATAACACGATCTGTTCTGTGATTTATGTGGGAACAAAGAAACAAGACAGAGAAAACACGAACAAAGACAAAAGATAATGAAACGAAACATAATCTATAACAAAGAAGTCATCCCGTATTACAGACTACATACCGAAGGAACACACATCTCTCATCTAAGCTCACGATCCAGGGGTCGGGAGAGCTCTTCCCGACCCAGACATCTCTCAACTTGTTCCAGAGTTCCACCTACAAATGAAGACAAGTCTTCTATTTATAGGGGCAGGAACACTACCTGCGTACTTGACAAGTACGCAAGGCAAAAGCCTTGCGTACTTACTAAGTACGCATGGTTTGGTCATGCATACTTGACAAGTACGCAAGGCAAAAGCCTTGCGTACTTACTAAGTACGCAGGACCAAACTGGTGTCCGGGCTAAGTACTCAGGAACACCCTCCTACGTACTAGCCACGTACACCGATACATAGAATTTAATCTATAGTTACAAAACATGCTTCTACAAGTTTGAGAACCATTTCCCTATGTTTTGAATAACGTTTAACATTTCAGCATTTAATAAATTTTATATATTCCAACTCTAAGGTTATTATTCTTTGATTTGACACGTTGAGTGTGAATTACACGCATCATATTTTCATCAGAATTTTCCAAGTATCACCTCCTTCATCCAACACGACTCAGTACATTACCGGCAATCTCCTTCGTATACAAATCATGCTATTAGATTTAAACAACCTCTTTTTTTTCAAACCAAACTTTTAAAGAGTATCAGAAATATAAATTTTTTCATAAACATTTTCACTTTATAAGGGAATTTAATACAACCTATTTTATAAAAATATTATTTCAAATTGATAAATAATTATGATTTTCCTCATTAAAGTAATTATTTCTAAACCCTGGCTAAATTAATATACCATTACTTGTTTAGCCAATAATTCATCTTAAAAATATTCTCCTTATAACAATTGAAAAGTTAATAAAAAGGCTTTCCCTATAAATTGTCTATTTATTTAGATTATTTAACTCAATAGTTTCACTACTTTATATATCTACAACCAAGACCAATTTGCAATTTCCTATTTTCAAACAAAGATCAGTTCTTTGTAAATACATTTCCCATGATATTTTCAGAAAACTCCTCGTTACCCTATACCTTCAATAATGTATGAGTATACTTGTCACTTCAAGGGACGACCCATTTCGCATAGACGTTAACCATCCTCACAAATCTCAATGAGATTTAAAGAGCTAGAACCTAACTACCACATTTTACATGAATGCCAAACAACACGCTCCCCCACAACACCTGGCCACATACAAAACTTACGTATATGGAAATTCAATAACTTACGTATGCACGTTCACAAGATACACATCACGATCACATAACACACGAAACTTTTTCACTTGCAATACACACGCTACCAGATTGAACACATAATACATGAAACTTGGTTGTTTGCAATATACATGATACAGAACAATTGGTTGTTTGATATACAATACTTGATTGACCACATTGAACATGAAACTTATTTGGTTACAAGGTACATGATACTACATTACTTACATTACACATGAAAGATTATTGGTTTACAAAATACATGATACTAAGTTGTTAACACCATACATGAAATTCATTTCTTGCAATATACATGATACCTAACAATTGGTTGTTTGATACACAATACTTGGTTGACCACATTGAACATGAGACTTATTTGGTTACAAAATACATGATACTAAGTTGGTAACATCATACGTGAAATTCATTTCTTGCAAAATACATGATGCCTAACAATTGGTTGTTTGATACACAATACTTAATTGACCACATTGCACATGAGACTTATTTGTTTACAAAATACATGATGCTAAGTTTCTCACGTTACACACGAAACCTATTTGATTACAAGCTACATGATGCTAGATCATACATGAGACTTGTGTGTCTACATTATACATGAAACTAAGTTGTTTACAATTGTTGCAATTGATTGATTACATTATACACAAAGAATGGTCATACACTTTGTTTACCAAGATGGAAAACCATAACACATCGAAGCTACTCGGGGTTTGACGTATTCTTGTTCAGACACAAGAAAGCTGTAACACATTAAAACAACTCGGTGTTTGACGTATTCTTGTTCAAACACAAGTAAACTATGGAAATCTAGGTTATACTACCTTATTACCCTTTAGTTGCTAACTGACATGCCTACTTAAGGACATAGTTACTTTTTAGCAACTCTTATGTGAAAACAATAGACATGAACTGAGTGAAACTGTGTCCTTCTTGACCCGCACACAACAGAAGGATCTATACGGACCATGCGATGATTTGAATAATTACGGGTGCACACGGAATTATAAAAAAAATCAGTGCATGGAAAACATAGTGAATTTTGTCGTGTGTTGTGACCTAACACTTATCATGATGTGTAACAACGAAACTAATGTGATATAACAAGAGCATGGTGGATACGCTGATGGTACTTCCTATATATAAGTGCTCTATCATATTATCATAAGTAGCATTATTCGTTTCACGTGAAGTTTTGACCTAGACCAATGTTTGTGAAACCTCTTATCTGCTGATAATTCTTGAGCATATTAGACTACCTCTTAAACAAACCTTGATCGTCAAGTTCCTATCAAATCCATTCCAAGTAACGCATTTCACCTTTAGATTCTTTGAAAGATCTCTCCTTAACTCTGTTGAAACTAAAACCCACTGATATCCTTCATACTTAACTTGAGATTAGACTTAAAACTTGTTATCTATCATACTTCTCAAATCGACAATCAAAACTCAAACACACTTCCTTTCTGATTCAGTAGTCTACACTAATTAAATTTCGGGACGAAATTCCCTTAACAGGGGGAGACCGTAACATCCATGATTTTCCAGACCATAAATTTTCTTTATTATTTTTATTAACGATAACTAACACAAGAAGCCTCGTACTTGTTCAAACTCATCATGTCACGTTACTTATTACTTTACACATATATCAATTTAATTTTTTTTCTCAAACCTTGATCACATAATATTTTTCCCTATATATGTATGATTATGAATGTGTATATACATATATATAAATATATATATATATATGTAAAAGCATTTATAAAATTTTGAGTGCAAATACGTTTATACCTATGAAGTTACTAAATTAAACCACGTAATAATAATGGTTTATGTTTTATATAAATATATATATATTAAACATTGTAGGTATTAAACATTGTAAATAAACTATATATATATATATATATATATATATATTTATTTATAATATGATTAGTAAAGTTTTATGGCTCTTAAACAAAAAGAAACCCATTTACAAATATATGTATATATACATACATAATTACAATTTGAATAAAACTAGTTTGAACCCTCTAGTCATTTGAACCCCTAATTAGAACCAAAACCCTTGTACTTAGACCTTTTGCCTAAAGTTTAGCCCCACTCAAGAACATTGACAAATATTGACTTTTAAAAGTCAAATGACTCAAGGATCATGCAATGCAAGGCTGCCCCGATCCAATCGGTGTAATTGGACTCCCATGCGTGGAGTAATCGACCAACGACCATAACCAGACCATATTAGCATCATAACTTGGTCTATTTCGCGGTCAGAAACAAACTCGAACAGTTTAACTACTCATAGTCAAAACCGAACCTAATCAACCCTTAATTTGTGAAATTGAAACACGTTAATACCCGTGAATCATGCTCAATCAATCCTCGCATGAATTCAAACCTAAATCATGACTCAATTCATCACGAATCAACCTATTTGACGCGGAATTCAACCCGACAACGGTACTTTCCAAATTCGGATTTAATTGATCGTTTAAGACGAAATCGAACCACTAGAATCATTCACACACTTTCGCAATCACCCCTACAAGCTTTCTAGTCATTTTCTTAGCCGGCACTGCGTCTCTAGAGCCCTATCAAACTCGAAGAACACCGAAACTGTTTCTTCAGTCGTACTTGATCAATCCTCGATCATACAAGGTAATTCACACGTCAATAGATTCGTTTCGTTGGTAGAATAAAAGCCCCATGAATTCAGGAACAATCGTGGTCATGATCGGGTTTAATTGGGAAGCTAGGGTTTGGGTCGGCGGTTGGGGAAGACGATGGGGACAGGAGGGTGATTGTCTTAAGTTTAAACATTCTCATTTTTGTCAAGGAATCTGCCCAGATCCCTTAGTTAATCCGTTTCACTCAGTCACGGTTGGTCATGGGTTCAAAACCCATAACCCGACACCTTTTTAAATCCATTTCGAATACTGAATCCGGTCTCCATGCAATGACACGTTAATACGAATTCGGACCGACTCTGTGATAGGGATGCTTCCCTGGTCCAGTCGTTGGTGCTTGATACATTCACCGGACAGACCCAGGTTCGACCCGGGCAGTGCCCATTCTTTTTAAAACCAATTTTTAAGCTTAAGAATGTTACAAAAAAATTATTTTTATAAACCCAACACTGTTTATAGCAGAATAAAACACTCATTTACAAATCTTAGCATCAAACATCTATTTCCACAAATTTAATTGTTTAAAAATCCCGTTTTTAATTATTTAAAAAAAAAAATTTAATAATTAAGCAAAGTATTAAATTTCTTAAATTTATAAATATCGTGACAAAATATTTTTAAATAAAAATTACTTTCTCATAAATCATTTATTATATATATATATATATATATGTGTGTGTGTGTGTGTGTATGTGTTAAAGTTTAAACAAATAAAACTTTTTCTAAAATATATTAATAACTACATTGTTAAACAAAATTCATTTATTAAATTATCTCTTACATTAATAAATTTATTTAGGGTTTTACCCTATATTTTGACACATTATAAATGAATAAATAAGATAGATTTATTTATAATTGTAATATCACATTTTTTAAAGACACGCTATTCTAAATAAATAAAGGAAAGTTATTTATTTAAACTCATACCCTAAAACAATTATTGATTCTCCAAAGCTACTTTAAAACTTACATTATAATACCAAACTTTGATCGATTTACATACCCTTACATGTATACAAATCCACCCACCTCAGACCCCGTTGAACCGTAGACTTTGTCATAAGACTTTTGTGCACATCATTAATTAGATTCGTATAATTCAATTTTAGGTCGACATAGTGATTAGAAAATCCCTTGTGCATTCCTATTACTCGTGTTATCCACAACAACCAATACAGGTGAGTGTTACATAGCCCCTTTTTCACTGTTTTACATTTTGGGCTGAAACATGATCACAACATTACAATGATTTACACAAACTACACAATACAAATCCACTTTACAATTTGTATGCAATTTGAGCTTTATGTTTGAGTGCTAGGTGTGTTAACTGTTTGTGTGCAATTACATGTACTATCATTAACTAATCAAGCCGACGATTAACAATGATAGATCTATTGAGTCTGACAAACCCACCCAGTTAGGGTGAATGTTACCGACAACACACTTTGTTTCGCATGCTAGTTACAAAGGTTTGATTGTACTACTTGGTGACACAATAGTAGCTTCCCATAATTGCCTTAATAATCATGACTTGTATGGATTTGTTTACACACAACACTTTGATGCTAGTTGGAGTCAAAACCTATGTATGCTCACCAACTTTTTAGTTGACCTCATTTTCATCATGTTTCAGGTACAAAAGTTTGAGTTGATCAAGTTGCTACAATTAGGTTGTGGACCTAGTTAATTGAAACAAATGAATATGTTATGTAATTCTTGTATTATTGTATTTGAAATTATGAATGGAAATGTAACGTTTTAATATATTAAATTTTAGTCAACCATGTGCTCATGAAAAGTCTGCATGTCCCGCCCCGACGTTTCCGTCGTCGGTTGGGGTGTGACAATTATCCTTCCAGAGTAGTACCTCCAACAGAGATTTTCCCAGTAAAGTGTGACGGGTCTAGGAGAGATTTATACACCACTCTTTCCTTAGACAGAACATTACGTTTGTTAGATAACTACATACCGGTCAAAAGTTCTCCCGTACGTTTACTATATTCTTATTACTTTTATTTAGTCTATACCCCTAAACATTCATAATGGTTTCACCACGAAGTACTAAGAGGTTTATATATAGGAAGTACCAGCGGCGTATCCACCACCCTTGTATACGTCGTGACTACTCCATTATTCCCGTTTAGTGTTTAGACTAATCCGTCATTACCCCGTACCTTAGTTCCACACATATCATATAACATATAATTCATATAAACATTTATCTAAGGTACGGGTCCTGTGTACTTACAATAGTCTCGGGTCGTTTCCTACGCTCGTTCCTCGCTTAAACGTCTCTCCGGATCCGAACCGCACTCGTAGCGTACCGCTCTCGCACTTAAATGCGCCGCACCGGGTCTTCTAATCCTCCTCAGAGAGTGTGTGTGTGTGTTGTGTGGTGTTGGTGTATGTGTTGGTTGTGTTTTCAATTAGAACAGAAATTGCTTTCTATTTATAGGTTGAAACTAAAATGATATCGGTCCGACGTCCGCATGTCGGATCGACGTCTAAAACCATGTCGGTCCGACGTCGAGCTGAGTCATCAAACACGCGTCAAAGCCTCCTTATTTGCTTCAGCAACACAAGTCGGACCGTTATGCTTGGGATATCGGTCCGACATACCTTATTTTCATATTCTCCTCGTCGAAACACCCCATTTTCATATATTATGGCTCCTGTAACTCTTTTTCTAGCCCGAGATATGCTTATGCGAAGTTTTGGGCTATTTCTGGGCGAATAGTCTTTCAGTTTCGAACCCGGTTGGGTTCTTTGGCCACGTTTCTCTACCGACATGTGTCCCATCTTATGTTTAGGAGTTTTGGGATGTTACAACTCTCCCCCCCCCTAATTTAGGTTTCGTCCTCGAAACCTGTTAATCTTTAAAGAGTTGAGGAGAATTCTTTCTCATTTCATCCTCAGTTTCCCAGATCATCTTTGATCTCTTTCTGTGCCTCAATTGCACTAGTACTTGTGTGGTCTCTTTGTGACGTAACTGCTTTTCTTTTGTATCTAGAATCTTTACGGGTTCTTTGAGATAAGTCAGTTTTCTGTCAACTTTTATCCTTTTCAAAGGTTCTTGAACAGTCTTGTCTGCTATACACTTCTGTAGATGTGGGACGTGTCTTGGTTCTTTAGGTAACTTTAGTTGATAAGTTACTCTTTCTACTTGTTTAATGATCTTTGATAGGACCAATAAATCGCGAACTTATCTTGCTACGTTCCTTACGTCAGATTAGACCTTTCCAATGAGACATAAAACATAATCTCCTTTTTGGAATTCTATTGGTCTGTGTCCCTTGTCTAACGGTTCTCGTAGTGATACTAATCCCTTCATCCCAATATGTCCTAATTGGTAATGAGCTTTAGTTATTGGCTTAGCTTCAGGAATTAAGTCGAATTCGATCTTTCTCTCAGTTGAAACACCTGGAAGATCATTAGGAATTCTTCTCGGGATTTGGAACCTGCTCCGGTTCTTTCCCTTTTTATCTTTACATCAGTCGTATGAGCTATGAAGGCACCTTGACCTTTTCTCACATAGCTATATGTCTTAGCCATCGTACAATGCATAATCTTGCCATTTGCTAATGGCACTATCTTCGTTTCCTGTAGACGTTGTAAATCGTACAATCTTCTGATCGTATATAATCGTCATAGTATGCGAAGATAACTAGTCCACTCTAACATTCATATCCAATTCTTGACGAGATAGTCTTCTCCTTCTATTAGTAGTTGGCAATCTTGACATATTTTGGTTACTACACGGTCTCTATCACTCACGTTTTTAACCTCTAACATCCTAGCCAACTTCATTGAAGTTTCTTGAATTCACTTTTCTTAATGAAATAAATAATCGACTAGCCTCCATATTGAAGTAAACACAAGTAGGTAGGGAATTCTAGAGGAAGGTACCTTTTACGATGGCAGGGACATCTTTCGCTTCCTCGGTCATGATCTTGTTGAAGCAATTCTTGTGACAAGCACTATGAAGATTGTTTTTACTTATGTAATGTCTTTATGTATTTGTATGTCAGCGTCTGTATGTATTGGTTTATCGAGTTGTAATCATGTTCATAGGTACTTGTCGTTGTAGTTGTCTTTGTTAAGTGTTGTGCGCACTTAGTAAGTGCGCAGGATGTATATCCTGCGTACTTAGCAAGTACGCGAGAACAAATTATGCGTACTTGCTAAGTACGAATGAGTTAAACCCTGCGCACTTGCTAAGTGCGCAGGCAACAGGTCTAGTATATATAGCTGTTAGTGACAGAATATATGTACGCACCCATTCTCTCTGTAACCGACTGTGATTATAAATAGACGAAGTTTGAAAAGTATCTTGTGTCTTTGTTGTCGGTTTACTTTGTGTTGATTGATAGTCCACCTAGTCACAGGCATTCCGCACCCGCTTCGACCAGGAACACACTTGCATGTGACGATCCGAGACACTCGAGGGACCTACAAGTGGTATCAGAGCATTTTCTCTTGATTTCGAGTGCTGTGAGTGTGCTAGGAGCATTTTTGACACAATCTACAGCCTTTCTAGAAGGAAAAGTGACTGATTTTGGTGATTCTTGTGACAAAATAGAGGTAGCTCTTGAACGCTATTTTAAAAGCAAAAATCCTTCAAAATCCGACCTTTTTCTTGTTTGTTTGAGTGTTTTGATCATCAAGGGTTTGTTAGAAACAAGTTTCTAACCTTTTGGCTTGATCAATTTGTTCATATCTTCAAAATTTGAAGATCTGAGGTATTTCCGGCGATCGAAAAAAGTTGGTGAGGGTTGGTAAAAAAGTAATCTGCGTACTTACTATATTTGGCAACAAGTACAGTCTTGCTGCGTACTTACCAAGTACGCAAGACCATTTCTTGTTGCATACTTAACTCCCTCATGTGTACTTGTCACTTACTCTTGTGTACTTGTTAAGTACGCAAGAGCAAATCTTAAGTATGCAAGACCAAGTTCTTAAGTGCGTAAGGCCAGAACTTAAGTGCGCACATTGCCTTGATTTTTTCTGAAATTTGACTAAGTGTTTCACCATGGCAAATCTTTAGAACCTCGGTAACCTTCTTAATTATGATAACGAGATTGGAACCCCACAGAAACCACCTAAGCTGCTCTCCAAACTTGATCTGCGTACTTACCATATTTGGCAACAAGTACAGTCTTGCTGCGTACTTACCAAGTACGCAAGACCATTTCTTGTTGCGTACTTAACTCCCTCATGCGTACTTGTCACTTACTCTTGCGTACTTGTTAAGTACGCAAGAGCAAATCTTAAGTACGCAAGACCAAGTTCTTAAGTGCGCAAGGCCAGAACTTAAGTGCGCACATTGCCTTGATTTTTTTCTGAAATTTGACTAAGTGTTTCACCATGGCAAATCTTCAGAACCTCGGTAACCTTCTTAATTATGATAACAAGATTGGAACCCCACAGAAACCACCTAAGCTGCTTAATGTAAATGATTACTCAAACTGGAAAGCACGTTTTGAACACTATATTTCTTATACCGCTTCTTCATTATGGATACCCATTATTCAGGGTTATAAGCATCCCACATATACATATCTTGATGAGGAAGTTCCCAAGCCTAACTCCAAACTTGATGAAGAAGAAAAGAAACTATATGATAGAGAGAAGAAGGCACACGGCTCTATTACTATGGCCTTGACCAGGGAGTTATTTCACAGCTTTAGAGGATACGATAACTCCAAGGATCTTTGGAAGGCTTTGCAGAAGAGATTCGAGGGAAACAGCGACATCAAGAATAGTAAGAGGGATCTTCTTAGGAAGCAGTATGAGTGCTTCATATATTTGGAGAATGAATCCATAGATGACCTCATCTCTAGATTATATCATCTGCAAACTGAGCTGAAAGCTTTTGACCTCATCTATCCAAATTAGGAGTTAGTTGAGAAGTTTCTAGATGCCCTACCATCAAAATTTGAGATGTACACTACCTTGATGAGAGAGAACTCAAAGTTTTATGAGATGACTATTGATGAAGCAATCAGAAAGGTCCAAGCACATGATATGAAACTAAAACGAAAAGAGAGCTCAGGGAGACCTCAAATACAAGACCCTTCTATGTATTTTGGGATGTCTTCCACAGCCAAGTCATCGGGTTCTGGAATTGCCCTTTTCTCACAGAACTCTCACGAGGAGGATAATTCAAAGTTTGTGGTGGTCATGCTTGCTATACAGCATCTGGATCTGGTTCTAGTTCTGGATCTCATCATCAGAATTCCTTAAGAAATCCTTCTCCCACATCTTCAGCTAACCATTCTGCAATAGCCAAGATAGCTGAAGATCATGTGGCTTTGTTTTCATCTTGCATGCTTGCCTATGAAAACTTCATTGGAGGAAAGCTAACGGATCCTAAAACCATAGAAGAAGAATTTAATCAGGTGGATCCGAACGATATGGAGGACATGGATATCCAGTGGAATATGGCCATAATCTTGAGAAGAGCCAAGCTTTTCCTGAACAGAACAGGAAGAAAGTTCATTGGTGGACATTCAAATGCCAAGGTTGGTTTTGATAAATCCAAAGCCAAGTGCTATAAGTGTCAGAATTTTGGACACTTTGCTCATGAATGTTAAAAGGACAAAGCACCGACCTCGGGTTTCACCAGACCTAGCCAAGGAAACAGTCAAGGGTACAACAACTCCAACAACTGCAATCAAAGTCAAGGTGGTACGTCCAACGCTTTGGTAGCTCAACAGAACGATAGCTTTGATTGGGGTGTTCATCTGGAGGATGCCATTATTGCTCAAACACAGGTTGGTCTCATGGCTGAGATCATGGAGATGATGGAAGCAGAGGAACGGGAAGCTTCTGTGGCTGACCATGAAGAGTCTACAACTGCAGTTGCCCTCGTGGCTATTGGAGAGGAATCATGTTCATCAAATGAGGTAGATTCTAACTCTTTTGTTTCATTTCTTGTTCAAAATGTGTGAGCTTAAAGGGTGAAAATTCTAAACTTCAGGACAAAGTCGAACCCCTTCGTATTGCAGCTTTAAGCTACAAACAAAACGAAAAAAATACAAAGATTCAATTGAAACTTTGAAGAAAGATAAATTATTCACTTAAAATCAGTGATCAACAGTTTCATTTGGATGTTGCGTACAAGGGGTTGGAAAAGAGAAACAATTAGATCACCAAACTACAAAATGAGATCTTGCAGTTGAAAGGCAATATTGAGAAGTTGAAAAATTATCGGCTGTGGTGGAACACTACGAGTCTGTAGTAAGAAAAATGAATGGATTAGGGCTGGGTACTAATGTCATTCCTCCACCAGTAAGCGGGAAATTTTTCAATGAATTAATTGGCATTGATTTGTTTTGCCTTGATGAGTCCTCAAGTCAGGATGATTCCTCTAATAAGGATGATTCCTCAAGTAAGGCTGACCCGCATCTGATGAAGAGTTTTTCACTGCTTCTGATGATGGGTCTGAGAACACCTGCCCTGAAGGTGTAGTCTCCAAGGAGTTGCTTGGTGAACATAAAGTAAAGAAAAACATTGTCACTGATCGTGATAATTGTATTTTGACTGAACCAGATATCATTCAATCAAATGAAAAATTAAAAATGATGCTTTATGGGGGATATAAAAACATTAATCAAGTTAAAAAGGACGCTTTTTTAGATTATTACGGGCTTGGCTACCAAGAAAATATGCAAAAGTATTATATTCCCAAAAACCAATCTCCATCAAGTCAAACTACTATTCACCAAACAACTTCTCCTGTTCATCATGCTGAGGCATCAAACGTCAACTCAAATGAGCCTTACAGGAGGACTTACAAAGATAGGAGAACCTGTTTTCACTGTGGTACGATTGGCCACATCATTGTGAACTGCCCGAATAAGAACCAAGGGAAACAGCCAGTTGTTTCACAACCAGCTGCTCTCCCCAAGTCACCACCAATGAAATAGAATAAAAGTCCAAAGAAGAATGTGGTGAAACCACCAGTGAAACCTATGGTGAAGCCAAAGATCACATCTGAAGCTAAGCCTTCTGTTCCAAAAAGGGAAAAGCGACCGGCTAAACCCTGTGTGTCTACCTCTGGTAGTGCACCAACTGGTGAGAAACCTGTGGTTAAGCTTTCTAAGCCACAGAGGAGAAGAAGGAACAAGAGATTGAGGAAGCTGGAACAGCTGGTTAGAATTCAATCAGGTGAAGCTTCTACTAGTTCACCTGGTGTTACTGAATGCAAGCCGACTGTTCTAGTAAAACAAAAGAAAAGGTCCTGGAACAAAACATCTAAAAGTTCTCAATCTCCTGGTCCCAAGTCTTCTTAAGATTCACCCATTTTTGACAGTCACGAGTATGAATTAATTGAAATAGTTTATTTTGAGAAAGATGGACGACCCAAGACCACCATGGCTTGGGTCTCCAAATGTAATTAATTTCTTGTGACTCGTGTAGGGACATCCAAAGGGAACTATCTCTAATCGTTGGTATGTAGATAGTGGATGCTCCCGGCACATGACAGGAAACATGGCCCTGCTTCAAGTTGTAAAACCATTCAGAGGCGGCTATGTGGCCTTTGCAGGCGAGAAGGGCAGTAGTATTACTTGTCAAGGCGTGGTTTCAAATGGTTGTGTTAGCTTCGACAACGTCAACTACTGCGATCAGCTAAAGCATACCCTGTTGAGTGTTTCTCAGATGTGTGATAAGGAGTACTCAGTCATGTTTGATAAATCTGAATGCATGATTCTCAAACCTGGGTTTGAGGTTCCTGAAGACTGGATTTTGATGCGTGCACCAAGAATGAATGATACCTATCAGATCGACATGAGCGTGGCGAAAACCACATCTTCAGTTGCTACTTTTTGCTTGCCAAAGCAACAGAGCTTGACTCAATCTTGTGTCATAGGAAACTCGGACACATTTCTTATCGAAAAATGAATCATCTTGTCCGAAACGGTTTGGTAACCGGTGTTCCTAAGCTGAGATTTTCCGTTGCAGATGACTGTGTGCCTTGTAGAAAGGGCAAACAGCAACGGAAGTCTCACAAGCCTAAGCTCCAAAACTCTATCAATACCCCTTTGGAGCTATTAAATATGGATCTATTTGGCCCCATAAGTATCAGGAATATTGGAGGGAAGTCATACTGTCTAGTTGTAACTGATGATTTCTCACGTTTTTCTTGGGTGCATTTTTAGGTACAAAGGACGAGACTGCTGACATTCTTCAATACCTAATCCTGAGCTTGGAATCTCTTTGCAAGTTGAAGGTTAGAAGAATAAGGAGTGATAACGGAACTGAATTCAAGAATAATTTGATGGAGTTTTTCTGTCTCAAGAAGGGGATCCGTCACGAATTTAGTGCCCCGTACACACCTCAGCAGAACGGAGTTACAGAAATGAAGAACAGAACCTTGATCGAGACTGCAAGGACAATGCTATCAGATGCAAAGCTTCCTGTAACTTTCTGGGCAGAAGCAGTAAATACAGCTTGTCACGTTTTGAACAGAGTTCTGGTTGTGAAAAGGCACAACAAGACCTGCTATGAGTTGATCAACAATCGACCTCCCAACCTTGACTACCTAGTTCCTTTTGGTAATCCTTGTTCCTTATTGCTACAATACAAGGATCGAAAATCTAAATTTCATGCAAAAGCAGTGGAAGGCATCTTCTTAGGATATGTTGCCAATTCACCATGCAAGAGAGTGTACAATATATGAACTCGTACTGTCGATGAATGGTTCGAATTGGATTGCAGTAAACACAGCATTCCACCAGAACCAATTGGTCCAGCTTGGGGTTTCGATTATGATGCGCTATTCAAGTCTTTCAACCTTCCTAATTTATCTGCTGATGATGCCGCAAATGGGTACGATTTCTTTAATGGCGGCGATGACTCCAACTTCTCAACCCATGCCACTGTACCTATTATAACTCCCGAATCTAATGTTGCATCTGCATCTGGAACTCATGATAGTGAAGACATTGAAGTTGTCCATGTTGGTGGAAATGACGCTCCAGCTAATCCTAACACTCGTGTAGGAAATGAAGCTACAGTTGATCCAATCAACATTGAATCATCATCCTCTAGATCACAGAATATGGGGGAGTTGAGCACAAATCTAGACACAAATCTCCAGCAACAACCCATACCAGAGATGAGAGTGCAAAAGAATCATCCAATTGACAATATTATTGATGATCCTCATGCCGGTGTTCAGACTCGTCATAGAGCCATTGCTGAGAGCACTAGTTTGTACGCTGAGATACTTGACACTGGTATCATGGAAACATGTTTGCATGCTGCATTCGTGTCCCAGTTGGAGCCGAAGAATATGAAGGAGGCTCTCGCTGACAACTGCTGGATTGAGGTGATGCAAGATGAACTGTCCCAATTCCAAAAGTTGCATGTGTGGGATTTAGTTGACTTGTCAAGAGGCGTACAACCAATTGGAACATGATGGGTGTTCAAGTGCAAAACGAATGATCGTCATGTCGTAGTGAAAAATAAAGCAAGGTTGGTTGTTCAAGGATTTTATCAACAAGAGGGCTTGGATTATACTAAAGTATATGCCCCAGTTGCTAGACTTGAGGCCATTCGACTGTTTTTGGCTTATGCCTCCTATGTCGTCTTCAAGGTTTATCAACTTGATGTGAAGAGTGCTTTCCTATATGGAAAAGTTCATGAAGAGGTCTATGTCACTCAACCTCCCGGCTTTGAAGATCCGCATAATATCAATAAAGTGTATAAGCTCGACAAAGCACTTTATGGTCTTCATCAAGCACCTCGGGCATGGTATGAGACGTTATCAAAACATCTACTGTCAAATGGTTTTGACTGTGGACAGATTGACTCGACCCTCTTCATTCGAAAAACATGAGGTGATATTCTACTCGTACAAGTGTATGTCGATGACATTATTTTTGGGTCTACAAATGAAGAGATGTGTAGGGAATTCGAACAGGTGATGAAGTCCAAGTTTGAGATAAGAAACATGGGTGAAATGTCATTCTTCCTAGGTCTGCAAGTCAGTCAAAGAGAGGATGGCATCTATCTACATCAAACTAAGTATGTGCAGGACATCTTGTCAAAATACAAGAAGAATGATAGCAGTACTTATGGCACACATATCCCTGTCAATCACGGTTTGCATCCAGACAAAGATGGAAAGGATGTGGATTGCAAATTGTACTGTGGGATGATCGAATCTCTTATGTATCTCACAGCTTCAAGGCCCGACATAATGTTTGTTGTATGTTTGAGCTCAAGGTTTCAGTCACAACCAAAGGAGTCTCATATGATAGCTGTCAAGAGGATATTCAGATACTTGAAAGGGAAACCCCGATTGGGTCTTGGTACTCAAAGCAGCAGTCATTTGACCTCAAAGCCTATTCTGATTCAGACTATGGCGGTTGTTACCTTGATAGAAAATCAACTTCAGGTGGATGTCAATTCTTGGGGCACATGCTGATTTCTTGGAAGTGTAAGAAGCAGTCAACGGTTTCTGTCTCAACATGTGAAGCAGAGCACATTGCTGCAGCGAGCGGTTGTTCTCAGATATTGTGGATTCAGCAGCAATTGAGAGACTACGGCTTAAACTACACTAGAACTCCTCTGTTCATTGACAACAATCCACCATGTCCATCACAAACAACCCGGTGAACATTCCAAAACTAAACATATTGAAATTCGCCACCATTTCATCTGTGATTGTGCTGAAAAGCATCTCATTGAACTTGTAAAGGTTCACACGGACGACAACTTTGCTAACCTTTTCCCTAAGGCGTTTGATCGAACACATTTTGAACATCTTGTCAACATGATAGGAATGTTCAATCCGGAGTGAAAACTTTTTTTTCTTAAATTAATTCAATTCATGAAAGTTAAATTTTATTTCTTTTAAATGATTTATGTATAGTTCTTTTTAATTTTCAAATATTTTACAAAAATCCAAATAAAATAGAAAATCTTAGAAAATTTCAAAGTTCTCTTGTGAAAAGAGAAAATGATAGTACATCAGAAATGATCTAAACGTCCTATACTGCACATATGGGAAATGATTGCGTTATGCTTACTTGATTGTTTAAATTGTTGTGTTTTTAATCTGCTTATTTACAAGTAATTTGAATTGTCAGTAGGCTGTAAGCATCTTTGAATCATTAGTAAGGTGGAAATTAAATGAATACTACAACTGTGATTTGAACCCGTGTTTGCTAGTGTGTGTACGTAAAAAAATGCAAAAGATCACTATCGGATACAGGATGTTAGATTTTGGCAATTATTTTCTTCTGAGACTAGTTTCGGGATAGGTCGTTAGCACAATTAATGCGGTTCATCTCACTACCCATACTCACAAGTATGCAATGAGAGATTGAATCAACACATGTCTTTACATCAACCGTTGAGCATGTATTCACCCTTGAATCATTCCAGATTCATTGAATTCAAATCCAGATAAAAGTTGGATCCCCTTACCTAAATCCTCAAACACCATATTCATTATCCTGAATCATCATACCGATATTCACTGAAGAAATCACATGAAACCAAGACAAATGAATCACTCGATTCTCAATCTTATGATTCCTGACAATCCTTATGGATTATGTTTGATTTTTCCTGTGCTAATTGATGTAGCCTCATTTTGGAAATTTAGAAAATAATTGGGAAAATCTTAGATGCCTTGAGATAAGTGCAACGTAAGTTCATAGCATAACTGTGGGGTACACATTGTAAATCTTGAAATTAATACCTTAACACACAAGAACATGATACAAAGATGCTCATGGTTTCAAATCTTATAATATTGACAACTTGAATTTACTTGTTTATATTGCATATTACGTATGAATAAGTAGCAATCCATGACATGATTCCATATTCTTTGATGTTTATCTTGTATCTTTTTTGCTATAGTTTAGCCTAATATGATCCTCTGGTCGTGTCGTTGAACAAAAATAGCTTGTGTGTATATACTTGTATATCTCTATTCAGAAACGATCAAAAAGATTTTAAGTTTACGTACAGTTCATTCTAATCAGAAAAAGCCAAAATATTTGTGTTTAACCTTCTTGAATTGCTTTTGAAACCTCTTGATTGAATGTTTTTATCAGGTTCGTTATTTGACTTGACTTTCTTCATAGTTTAAGTTGAAATTGGATTTCACAAGGGTTTCTGCGTACTTGTTAAGTGCGTAGGGATTAAACTTGGTGTGCTTGCCAATTTTTCGTGTGTTTCTAATCCGATTTTTCGTCCTAATCATTGTTTAATCTTCACATGTCTAACATTTGGTGAGATTCTTGGACCATTTCATCCGCAAAATCTCTTGTTGATGACCGATTTCTTGACTTTAGAGCTTAGGGTTTTGATGATGAAATTTAAACTGGTTTTGGGTTAAATTAGGCCCTAAAACTAGTTTATGATCATCAATCGTAGCTCTGGCATGCTAAATTCATCCTTAATTGTTCTTGCTTTTGGTTTTGAACCCTTGGGTGTCCGTGGTTTTGCATTGAACCAAGGTTAGGTCCAAATGACTTGGGTTTAGCTTTGCATTGATGTTGGTTTTGGTCCCATGAGTCTTAAACAGGTTTTCGACATTGTGGTGACCGATATCATAATCTAAAACTTTGAATCTCTTGATTTTAGATTATTGTAAAAGTTATAAGTGTTAGTTCCTGCGCACTTATTAAGTACGCAAGAATTACCTCCTGCGTACTTACTAAGTACGAAGAACAATTTCCTGCGTATTTGTTAAGTGCGTAGGAAGGGTAACTCAGAAATTTTTCTAAGTCTTAAATTCGGTTCAATGTGCAAGTGTTATACTTTGTCATGTCTTGTTCTATACCATTGATTCTGTTTGATCTAATGTTGTATATCTTATGTTATTGCAGAGATGGCTGGTGATGGCGGTAATGAAGAAGAAGCAGGAGATGGTGCTGAAGAGTCAGATTCTGAGGCGACTGAATCTGATTCATCTTACTCTGATGATGCACCAGACCAAACACACCCACGGAGAATGGCGAAGGTTTCCCTTCCCGAGTCATCCTCCAAAAGACAAAGACGAAAGAATTCAGAAAACAAGTATGTTCCTAAACATGAAACTGAGAGAAGGAAGAATAGGACTATTCAGGGATTCCTTCCTGAATCTTTCTATATACGTCATTTTGAGTTACTAACGTGGAGCGCGTTAGCCATGCTGGCGTCGGTTTCACGGAGCTCAAATTTGACATAGTCGTCCTTGAGCTCACAGATTTTGACCTTGGGGAACCTCTGATACGACGTTGTTAGCCAAATACTACCTGCATAAGAGACTAAAGACATCTCTAGAGCTGCTGTCAAGGGGGAGTTTGTTAAAGCAATTCTTGTGACAATCACTCTGAAGCTGTTAGAGACTGTAGACATCTCCAGAGCTGCTGTCAAGGGGGAGTTTGTTGAAGCAATTCTTGTGATAAGCACGCTGAAGATTGTTTTTACTTATGTAATGTCTTTATGTATTTGTATGTCAGCGTATGTATGTATTGGTTTATCGAGTTGTAATCATGTTCATAGGTACTTTTCGTTGTAGTTGTCTTTGTTAAGTGTTGTGCGCACTTAGTAAGTGTGCAGGATGTATATCCTGCGTACTTAGCAAGTACGCAAGAACAAAGTCTGCGTACTTGCTAAGTACGCATGAGTTAAACCCTGCGCACTTGCTAAGTGCGCAGGCAACAGGTCTAGTATATATAGCTGTTAGTGATAGAATGTATGTACGCACTCATTCTCTCTGTAACCGGCTGTGATTATCAATAGACGAAGTTTGAAGAGTATCTTGTGTCTTTGTTGTTGGTTTACTTTGTGTTGATTGATACTCCACCTAGTCACGGGCATTTCGCACCCGGTTCGACCAGGAACACACTTACATGTGACGATCCGAGACACCCGAGGGACCTACAGATCTAAAAAGTCCTACCTCTTGGTTTTGGAGCGTCGATCCTTTTGATTTCATTGTCTGCTACTCTTGACCCTTCACCAGTCTTCTCAGTCTGAGATCGCCGTTCAGGACATTCTCTGCTGAAATGTCCCGGCTTGTAACAAGTGTAGTATCTCCTAGTTGTACTAATACACTGTATTGCAGTGTGTCCAAATTTCCAGCATTTGCTACAATTTAGAGTCTTGAACCGACATTCTCCAGGATGCCTCTTTCCACATACTTCACAATCGCTTATTTCTTTCTTTTGAGAAGAATCGTTATCAGGTCCTCCAAATTTAATTCTTCTCAGAGGCATAGGAGATAGATAATCCTCTCCTTTCCTCTTCCTGTCCTCTACTTCCTGTCTCTCGAGCTCTGTTTCTCGTCCTCATGCCCAATCAATCATTTCCTCCAAGTTCGTGCACTTGGACAGATGAATGAATTCTCTAATTTATGTTTTCAGAATGAGATGGTATTGTGTCATCCACATCTCAGGAGTTGTTAATAAAGCAGGACAAAATCTGGCTTTATCGAAGAAAATGCCAGTAATCTCGTCCACAGATTCGTTTGTTTGACGAAGTTGAAGGAACTCCTCGGTAATTCTGTCTATTGCCGCCCTTGGGTAATAATATTTTAGAAACATTTCCTTGAATTCTTCCCACTTCATCTTTTTGATCTTATTCCGACCTTTTTCTCTCTTTACTACGCCCCACCAATCGTCGGCTCTCTCTTTCAATTGGTTGATGGCAAAGGTTACTTCGTCCTCCTTCTCACAGTGGCATGTATCGAATGCCCTTTCTATTGAGGCGATCCACCTCTGACTTTCTAAGGGATTTACGACTCCCTTAAACTCCAAAGGTTTGCAGGTCATGAAATCCTTATACATGCATCGAGTTAATTTGGAATTTCCATGGAGTTTCTCTATATTTCTATGGTTTTCGAACCAGCTTTCCAGTGAGCTTTGTAATTCAGCTTGCATAATCGGGAGGTTTGTATTGAAAGCCATCCCTACTTCTAACGCAATATGTCTTTGAATATTCTCTGAAATTCGTTCTACTCCGTTCTCATTATAAGGTGGAGATACAACTCTCCTATGACTCCCTTCGGCGCGTACTTCGTTGTTTTGTCGTTCAGCCATCGCTGCTGATACATGATTTTCGTTTCAATCGTTCGCTCATTTACTCTAATTATAGTCTAGGGTTTCATATTTACAGGCCTCATACTATTCTAACACTAATTAAGCATTCTAGGGTTTTATGTAAGCCTTTCCATACATTTACATATAGGCACATATTCATTCAATCATACATCTTAGACATGTATATGCACATTCATAGCTTACTATCTGCTGGCATAAGTTATCATATGATGTTTGGCATATCATGATGGTCCCATGCATTAACTCTCATACTGGCCAAGTATGAGATAATGTATATTACCATCCTGATACTCTCAACGATCTTATGGAGCTTATCTCATACAAAGTTCAACTCACGTATACTCACACATTTATGTTTTAAGCAATGGAATTTAACATACTTGCTTCCTCGGACGGCATCGGATTGAATCCCTATTTATATCACGAGCATTTATGGTTTGAGTTTAAGTACCCCTTCTGAAACTTAAATCCCTCAAACCGTACTCTGATACCAACTTGAAACACCCTACTTTTACAATATTATTTTATCAGAGTTTATTGCGGAAAATGGTCTCAGATTTTCAAAACCTTGTCACTAAAGTGACACATGTGTATTTTATTATAAATATTGTTTTTACATAAAATGTTACATCATGTAACACAGGGATTCTTCAACTTTGATCAGCCACGTCCTCAGGAAGCCTCATTCCACATGCTCTTAACCTGCAGTGTTTAGAAAATGTTTTTGGATTAGCTTACGCTAAGTAAGTACACTGCATCGTTTATTTTATTATGAACTCTTTAGGTTCTTATTGTTCAAGTTTTCTCGGGCTCTCGGCGCCCACGTGACCATCTCCAGGCGTACCTCCGGTCATGCTTTTCGCATATTTTATGGGTGTGCTAACCCCCTCGCTACCATCACAGGCCGTACCTCATGTCCGAGTTTTTATTTGAGACCCTCCTCGTAGGCTGGACGTCTCTTCCATACTTTATCGAGACCCTCCCATAGGCTGGACGTCTCCTTTCCATTCATTCGTTTCTTATTGAGACCCGCCCCGTAGGCTGGACATCTCATTACATTGGGAACTTAAGTATCATAGACTCACAGCTTCACAATGTATTCCCAACTAGTCCTCACCTTAAAACTTCCTAATGGTTTCCCCATGATGCACTAAAGAGGTTTATATTTAGGAAGTACCAGCGGCGTATCCACCACCCCTTTAACATCTCATGAATACTCCTTTGCTTAAGATTAATCGTTTCTCATCATTTATTTGATAGCATGACTTCTTCATGCTTTTATCCTATTCTTGTCCTAATTCCTAATAACGGCGTCTCTATGATGTATTAAAGAGGTACCAGCGGCGTATCCATCACCCTTTTAACACATCATAGATATTCATTTATTTAGAATTAAGCCTTCCTTTATTCATATTTATCATATATTGTAAACTAGGTGATTATCCTTCCAGAGTAGTACCTCCAACAGAGATGTTCCCAGGAAAGAGTGACGGGTCTAGGAGATATTTATAAACCACTATTTCCTTAGACAGAACATTTCGTTTGTCAGATAACTACATACCGGTCAGAAGTTCTCCTGTACGTTTACTATATTCTTATTACTTTTATTTAGTCTATACCCCTAAAAATTCATAATGGTTTCACCACGAAGTACCAAGAGGTTTATATATAGGAAGAATCAGCGGCGTATCCACCACCCCTTGGATACTTCGTGACTACTCCATTATTCTCGTTTAGTGTTTAGACTAATCCGTCATTACCTCGTACCTTTGTTCCACACATATCACATAACACATAATCACATAATTCATATAAACATTTATCTAAGGTACGGGTCCAGTGTACTTATAATAGTCTCGGGTCGTTTCCTACGCTCTTTCCTCGCTTAAACGTCCTACTTTTACTATATTATTTTATCAGAGTTTATTGCGAAAAACGGTCCCAGATTTCAAAACCTTGTCACTAAAGTGACACAGGTGTATTTTATTATAAATATTGTTTTTACATAAAATATTACATCATGTAACATCGGGATTCTTCAACTCCGATCAACCACGTCCTCAGGAAGCCTCATTCCACATGCTCTTAACCTATAGTGTTTGGAAAAGGTTTTTGGATTAGCTTACGCTAAGTAAGTACATTACACCGTTTTTTTTTAATTATGAACCCTTTAGGTTCTTATTGTTCAAGTTTTCTCGGGCTCTCGGTGAGTGACCATCTCCGGCCGTACCTCCGGTCACGCTTTTCGTATATTTTATGGGTGTGCTAACCCCCTCGAAACCATCACATGCCTTACCTTCGGTCCGAGTTTTTATTTGAGACCCGCCCCGTAGGCTGGACGTCTCTTCCATACTTTATCGAGACCCGCCCCGTAGGCTGTACGTCTCCTTTCCATTCATTCGTTTCTTATTGAGACCCACCCCGTAGGCTAGACATCTCATTACATTGGGATCTTAAGTATCATAGACTCACAACTTCCCAATGTATTCCCAACCAGTCCTCACCTTAAAACTTCATAACAGTTTCCCCACAATGCACTAAAGAGGTTTATATATAGGAAGTACCAGCGGCGTATCCACCACCCCTTTAACACTTCATGAGTACTCCGTTATTCCATTTTAAGACTTAGACTTGTTTCCATCACACAATCATATTTACACATATAGCATTATCATCTATCATGCATTCACGTATTCACATACATTACATCTTCGCACATATAGCATGACCTCTTGTCATACTTTCATATTCATCCATACTCGAATTCCTTATAAAGGTTTCTCCATGTTACGTTAAAGAGGTTTATATATAGGAAGTACCAGCGGCGTATCCATCACCCCTTCAACGTCCCATAAATACTCCTTTACTGATAATTAAGCTTTCCCATCTATTTGGTAGCATGATCTCTTTATGCTTTTATATTAACTCTTGCTCTAATCCCTTACAAAGGTTTTGTCATTCTATGTTAAAGAGGTTTATATATAGGAAGTACCAGCGGCGTATCCACCACTCCTTTAACATCTCATGAATACTCCTTTGATTAAGATTAAGCATTTCTCATCATTTATTTGATAGCATGACTTCTACATGCTTTTATCCCATTCTTGTCCTAATTCCTCATAAAGGCGTCTCTATGATGTATTAAAGAGGTTTATATATAGGAAGTACCAGCGACGTATCCACCACCCCTTTAACACATCACAAATATTCATTTATTTAGAATTAAGCCTTCCTTTATTCATATTTATCATATATTGTAAACTGGGGTGATTATCCTTCCAGAGTAGTACCTCCAACAGAGATATTCCCAGGAAAGAGTGACGGGTCTATGAGAGATTTATACACCACTCTTTCCTTAGATAGAACATTTCGTTTGTCAGATAACTACATACCGGTCAGAAGTTCTCCTGTACGTTTACTATATTCTTATTACTTTTATTTAGTCTATACCCTCAAACATTCATAATGGTTTCACCATGAAGTACCAAGAGGTTTATATATAGGAAGTGCCAGCGGCGTATCCACCACCCCTTGGATACGCCGTGACTACTCCATTATTCCCGTTTAGTGTTTAGACTAATCCATCATTACCCCGTACCTTAGTTCCACACATATCACATAACACATAATCACATAATTCATATAAACATTTATCTAAGGTACAGGTCCAGTGTACTTACAATAGTCTCAGGTCGTTTCCTACGCTCGTTCCTCGCTTAAACGTCTCTCCGGATCCGAACCGCACTCGTAGCGTACCGCTCTCGCACTTAAACGTGCCGCACCGGGTCTTCTAATCCTCCTCAGAGTGTGTGTGTGTGTGTGTGTGTGTGTGTTGTGTGGTGTTGGTGTGTGTGCTTGTTGTGTTTTCAATTTGAACGGCAATTGCTTTCTATTTATAGGCTGAAACTACGCCGATGTTGGATCGACGTCTAAAATGATATCGGTTCGACGTCCGCATGTCGGACCGATGTCTAAAACCATGCCGGTCCGACGTCAAGCTGAGTCATCAAACACGCGTCAAAGCCTCCTGATTTGCTTCAGCAACACACGTCGGATCGTTATGCTTGGGATATCGGTCCGACATACCTTATTTTCATATTCTCCTCGTCGAAACGCCCCATTTTCATATATTATGGCTCCCGTAACTCTTTTTCTAGCCCGAGATATGCTTATGCAAAGTTTTGGGCTATTTCCGGGCGAATAGTCTTTCAGTTTCGAACCCGGTTGGGTTCTTTGGCCACGTTTCTCTACCGACACGTGTCCCATCTTATGTTTAGGAGCTTTGGGATGTTACAACAAGTTCAACAACCACAACCCCAAGTGCAACAACCTCAACCTCAACCACAAATAGAAGAACCTATTCAAGAAAATATTCAAGTTAATGAACCTGAACTAGTTCAAGAGAATGTTCAAACTGATGATGTTGTTGACCATAATGTGAATCAAGACTTAGGGCTTGACATGGAGGATCTTAATGATGAAGTTGCTGACACGAGCACAAGTTTATCTGATGGTGCTGCTGATGACAGTGATTCTGAAGCAACAAGGGATTTTAGTTCGGATCATTATGAACGATTGGCTAAATTACCATTGGCTAAGGGTGGAAAGAGAAAGAAATCCCAAGCCAAGAAACCAAGACGCAAGTTTGCCCTGGGTCCTCCTCCTGGTGTAGCACTTGGAAAAAGAACATTAATTGATGAATCTACTGATTTTGATTCTGATGGAGAGTTTACTCCTGCTCCTAAGTCACAGAAGCTAATGGTTGTTGCAAGAACTCAAGTAGTTGAAGATACTGAGTTTGTGGCTTCTTTGATAATTGCTCCACAACCATCTCAACATACTTCACCTGCTACAACTCATGCTCCTAAAATTCCTACTTCTTTTCAAGCTGGTCCTTCCACTTCTACTCCTGATGATAGAATTGTGGCTCTTGAAAATCAAGTTTCGTATCTTGAATCTCAAGTGGTTGGATTGCAAGGCCAAGTTGATGTTTTGGTGGCTAATGATTCAAAAAGAGATTTAATCATTCAAGAACAGAATAAGCAACTATCTGAGATGCACCTCCTTATTTCTCAACTTGTTGAACGTATTGCCGCTCAGGGGGAGATAAAGGTTGTGAAAGATACTTGTCATAATTAAGAAATACAAAGAAAAGATGATGACGACAATGATCCTAGTGGAAACATTGAAGGTGATCGTCAATACGCTGACATGAATCCGATATCTAGGGTTCAGGGGGAGTCGACATCAGAACCTCAAGGAATTGAAGGTGGAAAGGATGGTAATGATGTAATCAAAGAATTCTACTTCTAGAATTCTTTAAAGATGATTCAGACCTTGATGAAGAAGCTGAAAAGCTTGATTATTTAGATGGTCATGATGAGTTATTTGATGATCTAGAAGATGAAGAAGTTGAACCTGAAGTTGAAGAAGGAGAAATAATTGAAGTGGAGATTGAAAAAGACACAACAAGTGTTACATATGAAGGCTTTGATGGTCTAAATGTGATGTTTAACTTCATCCAAGATGATGTTATTCCTGATTTTTCAAATGAAGGAATGACCGATTCTGTGGACTCTGTTGAAGATCATTCAAAGTCTGATGCTGATGCTGACTTTCTTCAATCCAAAGTTAATACTGAAGCAGACACTACTCAGTCTACGCCTACATAAGAACTCGTGATGCATAGGGATACATGTATGACGAAAGAACAATGGCGAGAGTTAGTGAATAGCTGGAAGAAAGTATTACCTGCTTCACCATCACTACCTACTCTAAAAGAAATATATGTGAATAAAGAGAGGTGTGTCGGTAGAATTATTAGCTGGTTCTATGATGAAGAGATCAAGTTATTTGCTCTGAAAAGATCAGATGGTGTTCAATACCTGAAAACGAGGATCAAATATTTCGACACATTGCCTAGATGTGAATGAATGGTTTAGCTACAAAACCATTGATAAACAGATCTAAGTTTGGACTTGCTAATGTGATTGCCAAGCTTATAAGAGATGAAGGAGGATCTGGAAAATATCAGAAGCTTAAACCACAGAAAGGCAAAAGAATGAAGAATGTGGATCCTATTACTGGTGTAATTACATGGAATTATAATATTCCTATGAGAAAAATACCACAAGATTTTCTAGGAAATATGAAATGGTGGTATGTAGATGTGAATACTGGAGAAGCAAGAATTGAAGACAAAGATAATAAGGTTATAGTGTGTTTCTATGACGCTATGAACCTTATTAATTTTTCAAAGAAAGACCAGCGGACATTAAAGAAGAAAGAGATTATGTTTACTAGTGAGTGGAGAGAGCAGGGATTACAATACAAAAGAGTTCTGGAGATATGTTACAGATATGGGGTATGTGTAGGGAGTAAGCTACCAGAGAATTGGAAGAGCTCATCATGAAGACTGAAGACTGAAGATCAAGCTATTGTCAAGGGGGAGTTTGTTAGGACATAGATGTGTGACAAAAGCTTTGTAATAGTTAGATCTTGTATGTCTTTATGTTTGATAATGTTTTGTAAGTGTTAGTTAAGTTCTGCCATAGGCGAACATAATATGTTCGCCTAGTTCTAGTTTAGGCGAACTTGTTAAGTTCGCCTATACTAGAATGGAAGTCTATAAATAGGAGTTTACATGTTCAGTTTTGTATGCGTTCTATTATTGACATTCAAGTTCTGTAAACTCCGTGTTTTGGTGAAATCAAAGAGAAGATTATTTACATTGTGTGTGATTGTCATTGTTTCTATTGTTCCATATACAAAGTCAAAGACACGGTTGGATTCCGCACTCCGTGTTGTTGATTGTAGATTCATGTTATTCTATTTAAGTTGTTGTCATTATTGTATCTTGAACAATGTTAGCTTAGTTTACTTTCTGTTATGTAATTTCAGCTTATGTAATTTACTGCTTTAATTAGTTTAAGTCTGGGCCATCGAAACTACTTAGTTTCGATTAAATTTCTTCAATCGAAACTAGTAGTTTCGATAGATAGTAAGTTTCGACAGGTTATTCAATCACTTGTAAATGCTCAACTGAAACTAGTAGTTTCGGTTGGCAGAGTTTCGATACCTGTTGGCTTACTATAAATAGCCTAGTTCGAGAAATTTTAGGGTGTGAGTAGCGGCTGTAACCCTAAACATTTCTCTTTCACGATTTTCTATGAATCAATACAATTTGCATTTGTTTATGCATTGTTCTTACAATTTCATACCTATTTGTGTTGATTTCTGAGCGTGGTTAACCTGTTAGCTTCACCATTTCTAATTCTACCTTCCATTTCACCTCCATACATACTGTTTCCGCCTTTGTGTGTGGAGAATCGATCACCTGTGAGATTTTTGAGTGAAATCTGGACCTACAATTGGTATCAAGGCTTTATGCTCTTGTTTCTGAGTATTATCATGTTTTTTTTGTGATCAATTCTAGGTGTACTGCGTTTTATTGAGGTTTTTCTGCATCTGGACTCTACGAGCACTGTTTCATTGCCATTGGTACTGTTTCATTGATTTCCCACGTGTTTTGTTAGTAGTTTCAAAAATCGGAGGTTGGATTTGCAATCAGGAACATTAGACGAGACTTTTCGCTGGATTGGATTGTTATTTTGGAGATATTGATTTCTGTGATTGATCATCAATGGAGGTTTTCTAACTTGGGGAAGAAGACATCGAAACTACTCTTGGGAACATTCAGTTGATCATCGAATCTCTCTGTCTGCAGCTTGTCTGGTAGAGGTACAATCGAAACTAGCTTTGTTGTCTCTTTCTAATCGAAACTACTGTGTGCATCATCTCAGCCGAAACTTGGAAATCGAAACTAGTTTTAATCGAAACTAGGTGTTTTTACGGGGATTCTGCTTATTTTTTACCAAGGGATTCATCATCGAAACTAGTTGTTTCGGGTTCTGTTCTCCAATCGCAACTAGAAGTTTCAGGCAGCTTTTCTTCAATCGAAACTAGGAGTTTCAATACAGTGTTTCTCTATCGAAACTAGTAGTTTTGATCAAGGTTATTCACCCGAAACTAGTCATTGTTTTAGTTTCGATTTATGAGGTAATGGCAACTTCAAGTTCAAATGAGTTTTCTGGAGGAAACAAACCACCTGTTCTTGTGTCTACAAGAGACTTTGATGATTGGACTAAGAAGATGAAGACTTTCTTTCAATTCCATGATCATACCCTTTTGAACTCCATCAAAGACTGTCCCTACAAACCCGTTATCACTACTGCTAATGTTCAGCATCCTAAGACTGTGATTGAATATGATGAAAAGGATATTGCTTTGATTGCTCGAGACAACAAAACCTATGGAACTATTGATATGGCTCTTCGTATGAATATCTTCAACACTTTTTCCGAGTACACCATAGCAAATGACTTATGGGTGGCTTTGTATACCAGATTTGAGGGAAGTGCTGAAGTTAGGGAGAGTAAGAGAGATCTGATTAAGAAGCAATATGAGTGTTCAGCAGTGTTAGAGGAGAATCAATGTCTGATTTGATCAACCGTTTCTCAAGCGTCGTGTCTAGATTAAAGGTAATTGGTGTTGAGTACCCAACTCTGGAGCTAAACAAGAAACTTCTAGATTCTCTCCCTAAGGAATGGAATATGTACTGTATCATGATCAAGAAGACTGAGAATCTTAGTGCTTTGTCTCAACAAGAAGTCTATAGCATCGTTGAATCTTATGAGATTGAGATCAAGAAAGGAGCAGTTACTCCCACCAATCAGTCTGGAAACACAGCTCTTATTGATGGATCAAGCTCTTCAAGTAGCCCATACTTTCAGACTGATGTTCCTCCTTCTGCTGCTGTAACTAAATCTAGCAGCTCCTCTGCTCCTCAGAAGTCCATTACCATAATTCCTGATGAATATGTCTCAATTATGACTGCTTTCATGTCGTGCTATGATGCACTGATTTCTGGAAACCTAACACCGGTTAGCTTTCAACCTGATGACTTGGAGCTGATCAATCCTGATGATTTGGAGAAAATGGACATTGATTGGTGTATGGCCATGCGGACTTTAAGAGCCAAAAAATTCATCAAAAGGACTGGTTTAGACAGATTCAAGCAGGGGAAGACACTTGGGTTTGATATCAAGAAGGTGAGATGCTACAATTGTGATCAACTAGGTCACTTTGCCAGAAACTGCAAGGAGCAGTCCTCCAAGGATCAGCAGGACATCCCAAGACAAACACATCCTCAAGTTCCACAACTCTTGTGTGTCAAGCTGATGGACACTATCATTGGGGAGAACAAGCTGAGGAAGCTGCTGATAAAGCCTTGATAGCTGATGTGGAGGAGAAGGGCACGTGTGTCATGACGGCTGAGGATCTCACTGTTTTGCCTGCTGAGGTTATTTCTAAACTTTGTAGTGCTAGATCTTGTTTAAATGAAATTCAAAAGTACAGATTCATCAATCAAGCTTTGATTGACGAATGAGATCATATTAAGGTGATGTATGACGCTGTGGCCAAAAATGAGAAATTATATTTAAAGAAAATTCGTGATATTTCTGGTGAAAACTGTTCTTTAATTGCACAACTTAATACTCAAACCATTAATAGTAAAATTTTGAGTGAAAGAGTCCAAAAGGCAGAAAAGGCTAAATTACAAGTTGACCACATGGACATGGATCAGAAAATTTTATTTGGAATTATTGACAAACAATTCAATAGAAAAGGCACAGAGGGTCTTGGTTATAATTCTCATCCACCGCCTTATTCCAAATCAGGAAGATTTGCTGACATGCCTGTTGCTGTTCCTACTCCTTTTGTGTGTACCTTATCTGCTGATGATTATATTACATCCTCAGATTCTGACAATTTTGCTTCATGTGCAGAGTCAAATTGTGTAACTTTAGAGGATGATTGTGATGAGAGTAATTGTTCTAGAACTGTTTTGAGTGAACATGTGTCGGATGAATGTAATAATATGTCCGTGTCTAAACCAGATATTTGTGAACACATTGAAAATTTGTATTTTGATTATATGCCTTCTAAGCATATGGGCTTGGGATGTGACATTTCTAAATTTAAAAATGCTTTACCTTTTGCTCCTAAATCTTTGAATGTTGTGCCATGTGTTACCAAGTTTAAAAGTGTAGGAATTATTGTGAATGATGTACCACGTGAAACCATGAGCAACATGGAATTTTTCAGATTAAAGGAAGAACAAAGTCTATAAGACAAAGTTATTACAGAAAGAATCATACCATGTTCAGATGCCTCAACATCACAATCATCTTCATCTTGTGATGACAATTATCAGGCTAAGACGTCTTGTGATAAAGTTTTTTTTAGTTGTGGTGCTTCAAATCATGTTTCAAAAAGTTGTAAATTGACAACAATTAATTGTAATGAAGAATCGTCTCCCAAAATTTCTTTAAATTCAAATGTGTCATCTAAGTCTTCTCATAGTATAAAATCTAGGCGTAAAAGAATTAAAAATGCAAAAAATTACTTAAAAAGGACCTGTAAATCAAAAATAATGTTTTATATGATGACCATGCTTCATCTAAGAAGGATCCTGATTATGATTCCAATGTGATGTTCTATCCTGACAAGAAACTTCTTGATAGCAATGGTATTGGTCAAAATGTCTAAATGGTTCGTGTGTATAGGGTCAATCAAGAAGAACCGGAGATAACATTTGGCATGTAGATAGTGGATGTTCAAGACATATGACTGGTAATTTTAATTTGCTGCAAACTTATCATCCAATTGATGGGGAGTATGTAGCTTTTGCTGGCAATCCAAGAGGAGGGAAGATTGAAGGACAAGGAACGGTATCGAACAGTGTAAATAGTGTGGAATTTGTCAACTTTATTCCTCAATTGAAGTACAATCTGATGAGTGTTTCTCAGATTTGTGACAAGGATTCTTGTGCCTTTTTCAATTCAAGAGAATGTCTAATCTTGAAGCCTGGAGTGGTGATTCCAGAAGAACTTATTCTCATGCGTGCTCCCAGAAGATACAACACCTATAGCTTGGATATGAACAACCCATCGGGAATTGAATCGTGTTTTCTTTCAAATGCTTCTGAAAATTAATCATTTCTATGGCATAAGTGGTTGGGACACATAAACTTTAAAACCATGAACCGCTTGGTTCGAGGAAACCTCGCCATTGGATTACCTCTCAAAGATTTTTCTCCTATGGAACACTGTATCTCATGTTCCAAGGGAAAACAACACAAATCTTCTCATAAACCCAAAACCACATATTCCATTGACTCCCCTCTCCAATTACTTCACATGGATCTCTTCGGTCCTGTGAGTGTCATGAGTCTTGGACGAAAGTCGTATTTCTTAGTGGTAACCGATGATTTCTCTCGGTTTACTTGGGTGTTTTTCCTAGCTAAGAAAGATGAGACGCCAGAGATTTTGCAAACCTATCTGCTTCAAATTGAGAACCTCTTCAATTTAAGTGTGAAAACTATCCGAAGTGATCATGGAACATAATTCAAAAATGCCACTCTTGATTCCTTCTGTGAAAGCAAAGGAATTTCTCAGGAATTCAGTGCACCTCGTACCCCTCAATAAAATGGTGTAGCTAAAAGGAGAAACCGCACTTTAATTGAAGCTGCACGAACTATGATTGTTGACTCTAAGCTTCCCGTGACTTTCTGGGCTGAGGCGGTCAACACTGCATGTTTTGTGCAAAATCGGGTTCTCATCACCAAAAGTTGCAACAAGACACCTTATGAGATTTTAGCAAATTTGGGTGTGTGTGCACAATGCTGGATACTTTAGATCAGATGAACAAGTTTGAAGCCAAAGCTGATGAATGTTATTTTGTGGGGTACTCATCCAATCAACGAGCTTTTCGTGTCTACCATAAGAAGAGAAGGATAATGTTGGAGTCCATTGATATCAATTGGCATGAAAACAATCATACGGACGCAGGAGACGGTCCTAATTGGCTTTTTGATGTCGATTCATTGTTTAAGTCATTTAATCTTCCTGAGCTCTCTAATGAATCAACTCCCGCTAATCCTTACTTCTCTGTGAACAATCTAGGACACTTTAATGATCAAGGTTCCTCCTCATCCGCTCATATTGAAATCCCTGTATCTGCTAATGCTGAATCTAATAGGGAGTCTTCCGGTTCTGGTGCAACAAGTGAAACTGTTGAAGACAACACCATTCCAATAGTAGATGTTGCCCCACAATCAACTGCTAAAGATCCAATTATTGATGAAGCTGGTCCTTCTGTTGATAATATCACAAATATAGATGAACTCTTGGAAGAAGATGAGATTCCTCAGTTGAGAATTCACAAGAACCATCCCCTCGATAACATCATTGGTCTGCTCAATGTGGGTGTTCGTACCAGGAGTGCCTGTGATGCATTGGAAAACAACATGTTCTCGTGCTTCATTTCTCAAGTTGAACCTAAGAACATCAACACAGCTTTGCTTGAGAACAGCTGGGTGGAAGCAATGCAAGAAGAGTTACAGCAATTCTCAAAGCTGAATGTGTGGAATCTGGTAGATCTTCCCAAGAACAAAGTACCAATCGGCACTCGTTGGGTATTTTGCATCAAAAAGGTGGAAGGAGGAATTGTGGTTCGGAATAAGCTCGTCTGGTGGTTCAAGGATTCTATCAAAAAGAAGGGATTGACTTTGAGGAAGTCTTTGCACTAGTGGCTCGCTTAGAAGCCACTAGAATGTTTCTCGCCTATGCAGCCTACATGGACTTCACTGTTCATCAAATGGATGTCAAAAGCACATTTCTGTATGGAAAAGTTCAAGAGGAAGTATATGTCAAGCAGCCACCGGGTTTCATTGATCCTAACTTTCCAGACCGTGTCTACAAGTTAGACAAGGCATTGTATGGTCTTCATCAAGCACCTCGTGCGTGGTATGAAACATTATCAACGCATCTGCTTGAGAATGGTTTCACACGAGGAGCAATTGACCAAACTTTGTTCAAATGGAAAGGATATAATCATGGTGCAAATTTATGTGGATGATATCATTTTTGGATCTACCAATCCTCGTCTTTGCAAAGAATTTGAAGAAGTGATGCATTCTAAGTTTGAAATGAGCTCTATGGGAGAAATGAAGTTCTTTTTGGGACTACAAGTTGATCAGTCTGAGTCAGGAATCCTCATCCATCAAGAGAAATACATGAAAGAGATCCTGACCAAGTTCAAAATGGTTGATTCCCATCCAGTCAAAACTCCCGTGGAAGTTCGACATTGTATGTCTCCCGATCTGGATGGTGAAAGCGTTGATCAGCACCTCTATCGCTCTATGATAGGTTCTCTCATGTATCTCACTGCAAGCAGACCCGACATCATGTTTGTTATGTGCTTGTGTGCACGCTTTCAGGCTAATCCTAAACTCTCTCATTTATATGTTGTCAAACGTATTTTGAGATATTTAAAGTATAAGCCAAAATTGGGTCTGTGGTATCCTAAAAATGATTTGTTTGATCTTGTGGCTTATTCAGATTCAGACTACAGGGGATGCAACTTAGACCGAAAATCCACTTCTGCAGGTTGTCAGTTCCTTGGCAACCGCCTTGTCTCATGGCAATGTAAGAAACAATCCACCGTTTCCCAATCCACCGCCGAAGCCGAATACATTGCCGCCGCCCTCAGTTGTTCCCATGTCAGATGGATACACCATCAGATGCTTGATTATGGGATCACATTCCATGAGACACCCATTCTGTGTGACAACACTACCGTTCCCCATATCACCAAAAACCCAGTTCAGCATTCCAAAACCAAACACATTGAAATCAAACATCATTTTATCCGTGATTGTATTGAAAAGAGGCATACTTAAATCGTTGAGGTCAAAACCGACAAGCAAACCGCAGACATCTTCATAAAGGCTTTTGACTCTACCAGATTTGCCCAACTGGTGGAGATGCTTGGAATGATAAACTTTTAGTAAACCTTGTGAATATTAGTGTGTTTCATATTTATGATTAATTGTCAAGAAAATTCTAAAAAGATTTTATTTTTCTGTACAGGTACTTTCAGTTACAAGCAAATATTTTGGGGGAGAATTGAGGATCTGAAATGATAAATTTCAAAAGAATTGCTTTGTGTATAGTTTTTTTTTTTAAAAGGGAGATGAAAATATTAAAAAAAAAAGTTGTTTACTTGTGTTTTGAACATAGTTTCTATACATTCTAACTTTTCAAGTGGTATCAAAATACTGTGTTTCAGGAAAATTGAATCTGACCTTTGAGAAATGATAGTGTCTGATCTCATGTTTTGGACATGTAATGGACCAAAAACGATGGTGTTTACTGAGGTATAGCTAGTAGTCCCGGCATATGGTTAAAACTTGTAAGTAGTGTGAAAACCTAAAACATATCTCATACTTGTGTGTTTGAACCTATTATTGAAACATCAAACCCATTTTATATATCTAAGAAAACCAATTCAATCAGATACAGTCCTACATGTTGGATTCCTATTCATACGTCGGGTGACCGTCAAAGTAACGATATTTACCACCGATGACCCCGTATGTTTTGCTTACGCAAAGATCTTGGATGTTCATCCTTTTCCCATCTACTTGGATGATTTTACCCCATCTGTTTTGCTTACGCAAAGATCTCCGGTGTTCAACATTTTTTCTATCCGCTTGGATAATTTTATGACTTCTTCTGTTTTGCTTACGCAAACATCTAGAATGTTCGTACCTTTTTAATATCTACTTGGATATTTTTCACTTTTAAATCTTCTAATCCACTTGGATTTCTTATTTAATTTTGGTGGTATTTTGAAATTACTAAGATGGTACATTTGTTAATCAGAAAGAGATGATAGGATGAAGATGGGTATTTCTTGAGGATTGATAGGTTTTCAAAACCATTTTATTTCAATATGTGGGGTACACCTTGTATCTTGCTTAAATGGTACCTTATAGTCACTTGAAATCTATGTAAAAATAAATGTTCGGGTTTACTTTGCACAAATATCAGCTATCTTCAGGGACTCACAGTAGTTAATTGCAAAAGGAAGTGTTTCAAGAGACTGACCAGATCTGATCTCATGTTGGATCTTTTCTAAGAAGATAAGTGTAAATATCTTGTGAACAATTTTATTATAATTTTATTTTTCTTATCTGTTCTTTTGCCTATCAAAACTCCAAAGTCAGCCGAAACTATCTTTTGCCTATCGAAACTCCAAATCACCCGAAACTTATTTTGCCCATCGAAACTAGTAGTTTCGATAGGAGCATTTTGATCATTACCGTCATGAGAAAATAAAATGTGTTCATAATCAAGTTTCTTCATCGTCAAGCCTCATATTACCATCTTCGATCATTTTACACCTTCTCTCACACACACAAAAGCTCTCAAACCTTCGATCTAAGTTGCGAAATCAGTGTCTCCTCTCTGATTCCTCTGTCGTCTTCATCATCAGGTATTGAATCTCTACTTTAGTCTACTCAAAATGAGCATTTTTGCAAAATGCCAGACCTAGGGTTTCAATTTTGAAATTTTTACGACTAAATCTTCATAATCATGGTCATCTTATGCTTATTCTGTGTTTATAAACTTCACCATTATCTTTGACCTCACACCATGTATACATATTTGCATATTTGTCTTTGAATCATCGGTAAGATGGAGTTCCAACATCTACAGGCTATTCTTACTCTTTCTTTTGTCTGTTATGTGTGCTTGATATGTATATAAGTCTGTAAATATCATGTTTTGATTATGTGTGACTAATTCTGTGATTGAGTATGATTCAAGGGTTTGGGCATCGAAACTAATAGTTTCGATCAAAGGAGGTGTTTTTCTCTTTTAAAATGAGTTTTTAAAATTTATAACAGGTTTTTTCAATCAAAACTAATAGTTTTGATACCCAAATATGCCAAAGACATGTTTTGACCATGTGCCTGAAACTAGTTGTTTTGATCGAAACTAGAAGTTTTGATAAGATTTCTCTAAAACTTTCTAAGTATTGATCGAAACTTGTTGTTTCGATCAAAACTAGTAGTTTCGATAAGGCTGTTTTCTGAAATGTCTAAGTATTGTTTCGATCGAAACTAGTTGTTTCAATAGGGGTTGTCTCGGAAAAATTGTGTAAGTGTTAGTTCTAATAGTTTCAATCGGGTTCTCTTCTGAATTTTTTCTAAGTATCAAGCTTAATTAATCTTGTGTGTTTGCAGATATGGATCTTTTATTTGTAAAGAGGCACAACATCTGTGCATTTCTTGATGCTAATGATCCCAAGGCTGCAGAGTTCATTCCAATCTTAACTTTCCTGGCAAACTCCAACATTAGCTTCACCATCAGTTAGAATATACATGTCTTCGAAACCTCAATAAGGCAATTTTGGGAGACTGAAGAGATCATAACTATTGACAATGTGGAGCACATTAGGGTTGTTGTTCATGATCAAGAAGTTGCATTTTCTAAAGCAACTGTTAGAGAAGCCTTGCACCTAAATAATGACCCTGCTGCACCAATTGAGTTTCCAAAATTCTATGTCAAAGAATGCTTCAGAAGAATGGGTCATCCTGACGAGTTCAAAAGTGGTCAGATTATCAAGAACTCCTTGCCAAGTCACTGGAGATATATAGTGCATGTGTTCATTCACTGCCTATCAATCAGAAAGGGTGGCTTCGATTCAGCAAATAATACCATGGCTTCAGCAATTCTGGGTTTAACCAAGGGCAGGAACTACAATTTCTCTGGTTTAATATTCAGACAGTTAAAGGACAACCTGACAGGAGCAGTGAAGGAGAAATTTCTTGCATATCCAAGATTATAGATTATCATCAACCACTTCATCCCGAGCTTCAACAAGGTGGAAACACTTTTGTGTTTGATCATATGTTTTCCAAGACTCTCAGTTATATGAGAAGTACAAACAAGAGAACCAACAGGGCTATTGCTGACATTCCCCTATTCGGTCATGTCATTGGTGAAGAAGAAGAGTTCATTCCGGATATTGACCCTGATCTAGAAGAAGATATGTCATCCGAGGAAGAAGAAATGGAGATTGAGCAAGATGAAGGGAATCAGCAAGAGGCTGAGGCTGAAGCTGAGGTTGATGTTGAAATTGAAATACCTCATGTACAAGAAGAAGAAGAACTTATTGATGAGCATGTGTAAGAGGCTGCATTTGTTGAGGAAGTTCAGATTCCTGTTGAGCCAGTGGTGAATGTAGATGCTAGTGTTGCAGAGTCAAGTGGAAGAGGTTGCAGAGTCTAGTGGGACTCTAGATGCAGGAATCTATGGTTCAAACTACTACAAGTCTGATTTCGATATTCAGACTGCACCACCTGCATTATCCTCCAAGAGGCCAGCTGACACAGACTCAGACTAAGAACTTCAAGAGCCTAAGGCCAAGAAAATCAAAACTGGATTTGAAGATGTTTCATCCTCCTCTGACTCAAGTGCTGACACACCACAACCAACACCTCAACCCACACCACCTCCATCTCCACCACAAGCACCTATCCCTACTCCACCACCATCACCTCAATAAGTACATATCCCCACACCACCTCCATCACCTCAACAAGTACATATCCCTACACCACCTCCATCACCTCAACAAGTACATATCCCTACACCACCTCCATCACCTCAACATGCACATATTCCAACTCCACCTACCTCACCATCCCATGAACCAACAACATATGTACCGAGAGTCAAAACCTTAAGTATGAAAGTGAAGAAGCTACAAGATCATGTTCAAAAGAAAGATGAAGTTCTTGAAGGCTTAAGATCTGAGTTGAATGAGTGCAAGGAAGAGGTTAAAGATCTGAAGTTGGAAGTTGGGGGTTTACATACTCAGCTTGAGGTTCAGAAAACTCAGCTTGAAACCCAACAAAGACTCATTTCAAAACAGCATGAAGAATACAAGGCCTTAGCTGAAATAGTTGAACAACTCAAAGCCTCTCTGATAAAGCCTGTGCAACAACAAACAACCACTTCAACAGCTCAGGGGGAGACCACATCTAGTGTTGAACCCTCGTCTCCTGCCTTTGTCACTGATCCAGAGTCTGCAATGACTACCTATACTGGCCATGCTGCCAAGACAAAGGAGGCTGTTGAAGTTAAGGTTGAAGAACAAGAGTTCGACCTTCCCTCAGCAAGTGAGAGAAGAGAAGCGAGGAAGAGATGGAAGGGAACTGTGGCTGAGGTAGAGACTGTAATTCTGGATGAAGAGGATGTACCATCTGATGATGAGCTTAATGCCCTCCTTTATGAAATAGACAATTTCGGGTACAATGACCTTCATCCAGAAATTCTACCTACTGAGGAAAGAGAGACTGAAAAGACGAGGTACTTCTTAGAGGAGGGAGACGAAATTCAAGCCCTATCATATGAAGAGAAAATAGAAGAAGATGTTCAGGTTAACATTGTTAAGCCTGTTATTCCATAACTAGCCACCACTGCATCTGAAGCTACTCAGACTCCAACACAACCTCCCATTGATCCTGAGTACCCAAACCCGAAGAAACCTTGGGTGAGAAGGATTATACCAGAGGAGAGCCCATAAACATACGAATGGATAGTTGAACACCAAGAGCTTAAGAGGCCTCCAGTTGGTTGGAAATATGATGCAGAAAGACAGCTGTTCATAATCAGAAGATATAGGGGAGGAGTTCAGCACTTCCAGAATATGATTGACTTCCAGACTCTCCCCTTCTATGACCTTAGAGATTTGGCCAAACTTCCACTTCAAAACCCTGGGAATGTCATGATGGCCTCTGATTTTGAACACTTCTTGCACAACCAGGTAAACTGTGACTTCAAGGGGATGAAGCCAAGAAAGACCAAGAAAAATATTTCAAAAACTAGGTTTCATCCCAAGACAAAGAAACCATATGTCTTCTTGAGGTACAGGCCTGCCCAAACTCACAAGACCATCACTATTCCTAAGACTGTGCATGTCCAACTACAAACTTTCAGAAAATGGTACTACAATCCAAACATTGGCAGTGCCGTGATCGAGTGTGAAGGCAAGGAAGACATTGTCATCTTTGAGCCTATGGAGCTGTTAAAGTTTCAACCTGAAGATCTAGAGGTGTTGTTCTAGAATCACATTCAGGCTTACAGTGATGAAGATGAGGCGAATGCCAAGGCCTATCAACGGGTTGTGTCTCTTCATGTCAAACCTTACATTTTAAGAACTACTGAAGGTCCAGCTGCTTAGTGGAGAGCTGAAGACAGTAATGCAACAGCTTAGGGGGAGATTGTAGAGTCATATTATTCTATTTAAGTTGTTGTCATTATTGTATCTTGAACAATGTTAGCTTAGTTTACTTTCTGTTATGTAATTTCAGCTTATGTAATTTACTGCTTTAATTAGTTTAAGTCTGGGCCATCGAAACTACTTAGTTTCGATTGAATTTCTTCAATCGAAACTAGTAGTTTCGATTGATAGTAAGTTTTGACAGGTTATTCAATCACTTTTAAATGCTCAACCGAAACTAGTAGTTTATGTTGGCATAGTTTCGATACCTGTTGGCTTACTATAAATAGCCTGTAACCCTGAACATTTCTCTTTCACGGTTTTCTTTGAATCAATATAATTTGCATTTGTTTATGCATTGTTCTTACAATTTCATACCTATTTGTGTTGATTTCTGAGCGTGGTTAGCCTGTTAGCTTCACCATTTCTGATTCTACCTTCTGTTTCACCTCAACACACTATTTCCGCCTTTGTGTGTGAAGAATCGATCACCTGTGAGATTTTTGAGTGAAATCTAGACCTACATTGAAACGTCACTTCTCGAGTTCGATATACAGAGGAGTCATGTAGACCTACACCTGTGAACTCACCAACCTTTGTGTTGACATTTTTATGTATGTTTTTCACGTAACACGTAGCTATGGCACGGTTGGAATAGGCTAGCTATTTGGGTTAAACCCTAGAAGCCGAAGGAGCATAATTGTTAAGTCTCAAATCTATCTTGATCTAGGTGGATTTAGATCAATGCAATATTACATGATAATAATTGTAAAAGATGTTCGACACCTTAGAAATTTGTAATTTAGCTTCCGTTGTTGTGTAATGTTACCAATTGTTGTGACCTTTATTTATTAAGTAAATAAATTTGGAGGTGTGATAGATGGAATCCCTAGAAAATCCGCAAACCCCTTAGACCAGCCCCTTTCTTGTGAAATTTTGAGGTTTAAAAGTGGACATTCAGGTCCCTCAAGTTATTAGGTGGTGCACTAGAGCACAGAACGTTCGGTTTTTGAAATACGGACTTTTAAGATGGTAAATAGTGAAAGTAAGGTGTTTGATTTCTTGCATGATTAGAATTACTTCGTTAGGCACTTGAGGTTGATACATCGGTCTTGCTTTAGTGATAGGTGATTGAAGTGTGTCGGTAAAGCGTTACAACTACACAAGCGCAACTTGATCGTTTTACAAAATTCGGAGTCTATTTAAAGAAAGTTTTGATCATGAAAGTTGTTCTTAGTAACGAAATGAATCCTTTTAGCATATGAAATAGTAATTAAAGTTATATAAAACGTGGTTCCCGGTAGTGGACGGTACAAAGTAAACGGTGGTTTAGAAGGTGAACGGAGATGTGCAAGCACTAATTAACATACTAAGGTACCAAATTGAATTGTTCAAAGTATAAAGTGATAATGTAGTAAATGCAGATGTTATTCATTCACGAATACGGTAAACGTTACAATTACATGAAAAGCATAAATGTTACAGTTTTGGTATGATTTACAGGCATGAGTAGTCCTTATTAGACTTGGTACACTCCTTTTATGGGTCGTAAATAAAAAACTAGCTCAAGATGCAAGTCGAATTGGTCAAAACTTTAATTTCTTTTGAATTTTATATGTGCTGACACTCTGAGCTGACTCTTGAGTGTCGACCTGTACAATTTTTTGCGAGTATATAAATGTTCAAACATGTTGTGAAATCACACTATTGTCCATTTGCCTTTTCGTCTTCTCATCATCGACGATTTACTCACCTCAGTATAAAACCTCTATTTTCTCATATCTGTGTCTTGTGTTGTGGTTTTTCTGCTCACAAAAGGTATACATGGTTTTAAAGAATATTCAATAAACTTTGATTTGCAAAAAGATTGAACACCATTAGTGTTGGAACCTAGTAGTCCATAGAAATCAATTAGATTTAGATTTGTATAACTTTAGAGTTTTCGGTCAAAAACTTTAAGTTTTCGGTCGGAAAGTGTTTTCGGTCGAAAACACTTTTCGATCAGAAGATTTCGATCGAAACTCTTTAGTATAAATAGTTTTGTCTTTTGTATTTCAAGTAACGATTCTCATTTGTATTATTGATTTCAAATTTATCAAAGAGAATTTCTGTGTGTTTTGTTGTTAATTCCTGATTACATTGCTGGATTAATGAAGATAATCATCATAATTGTATGCGTCTTGTGTGATTGATTATATTCTTATCGTTCATCTTTGATTTGATCATTTCGGTGTAACTTGGATTTCTGGATTGATTCCGCCAATTCAGAGAGTGATTGAAAACATTATCCTTGAATATCAGCAGATCTAAGGGAATCACAAGTGGTATCAGAGCTCTTGGTATTCAAGAAGAATTTTAGTCAAAATTGATCGAATTGAAGTAAATTAGGTGCCATTGTTGCTGATTTGAAGCTAATATTGATGGAGATGAAGTTTGCATCAAGTTTGGAGACTTGATTTTTTACTCGGATCATCACAGAAATTTTTTGGTCAATTCAAGTGTTCTTCTGTTGAATTTTCCGAAAAGTCTGTTTGAAGAAGCCAAAGAGGATAAATTTCATACTTTTCGACCGAAAAGTATTGTCCGACATTTCATCTTTTCGAAATATTCAGACTTCTCGACCGAAAAATTATTGTCCGAAATTTCATCTGTGTTCGAAATATTCAGACTTTTCAACCGAAAAGTATTGTCCTAAGTTTTCGACCGAAAAGTTCTAAGTTGGAAATTTTTCTGATTTCGACCAAGCTTCAAAATACAAGTACAGAATGGCTGGAAAGGTATACAATACTGAGAGGGTTATTGGGAAATCACCACCGATGCTGAAATCAATATCAGAATTTTCAAATTGGAAAATAATGATGAAGGCGTATTTCAAGATTACTGAACACATACTTTGGGAATCAATTGTGAAGGGTCCTCATATTCCTAAGACTGCAAATACTGATGGGTTAGTCCCGATTGCTGATCCTGGTCTTTATTCATAGGAAGATAAGAAGTTAATCGAGAGGGATAATAGAGCATTGGGTTCTATTATTCTAGCACTTCCGACTGAGTTGTATTTGAATTTTGAGCAACATGAAACTGCTCAGGAAGCAGTGAAGGAAGTAGTGGAACAAAATCTGAGAAAAACAAAGGTTGTGGTGAACACTCTTCTGGTGAGAAAGTCAAGTCATCTGGACAAATCCCTGAAGATCAGATTGCTCTGTTCGAAGCTTTCATGAGCAGCTATGATGCATTGGTGACAGGAAACTTACAACCTGCTGTGCATGATGTAGGGGATTTTGTTTAGATCAATCCTGATGACTTGGAATATATGGACTTGCAATGGCAGATGGCCATGATAGCTGTAAGGGCTAAAAAGTATCTACAGAAGGTTGGGAAGGACAAGCTTCAGTTTGGGAAAAAGGTTGGTTTTGACAAAGAAAAACTCCGGTGCTACAACTGTCAACTACTTGGTCACTTCGCTCGTGAGTGTACCTAGGACAAGAAAAAGAAGGTTGAGGGAAGCGGAGTTAAGCTAGTAGAGATGATTTATGAGACTGACAAATCAAAGAAGGCTCCAACTACACTCATGTCCAAACAACTTAGCAATTGTGAATGGGAAGATGAGATCGAGGATGCTGAGGATGAACTAGATGAAGCCTTGATGGCTGAAATTGAAGATTCAAAGAAACCAGCTGAAATTGCTAGTGATTGTGCGCTCAAAACAGATTCTAAAGGAAAGGGAAAAGTTGTTGATTCTGAAGAAACTTCATCTGAGAGTGAGGTAAATTCTAATAATGAATTTGCATATGTTTCTCATTGTGTGTAGAACGAATGCAAAATTATCATGCAGCAAACACGTTTCTACTTACTGAAAATGATAAACTAAAAAGAGCAAACAAAGAATTGAAACAAAATGAAGTAAATTTTACAAGAAAAATTAAAGCATTATTGAAAGACAATGTAACATTTAAAGAATATTTGGATAAAAAGGATGTTTTATTCAAAGATCTTTCAGAAAAACTTGTCAAATCTGAAACAGAGTTAATAAAAGAAAGGGTAATTGTTGCAAAGTGGAAGATGCAACAAAATGTCTTTAATGAATGTGTGAGTAAACAGAGAATGGTTTACATCAAAGACGGTTTGGGTTACAAAAAAGTTCCACATCCTGAGAACTTTGTACCATTTCCTGAACCGCATGAATCAACTGAGTTGATGAATGCGGGTAACTCTAACTTTCATGATATGTATATAAGTGCAGATATAAACTCAGGGTGTGTGGATGATGATAATGAACTTGATGGAGTGAAAAGTTTTTCAGCTTTCAATAAACAATGCACTAGGGAGTTTATTAAGGACTGCAAACAGTACCTAGATGTTGACTTTAATCTAGATAAATTTGTTTCAGTTTCTAATGTTAATGTTGATGTAAACAATGTTCAAGTTTCTGATTCTGATTCAGATGTTTCTTATGTTTCGACATGTTCTACTAATGTTTGTGATGATTTTGATTGCGTATCTGAAGTGTCATCAACATCCACTTTCTTTGATAAAGTGGTGCATACAGCTAGAGATTATGTCCCACTTCATAAAGTCACAAGTCTAGTTGGCGATGTGGTCTTAGATGGCTTTGGAAATCCTTTGATTAAAGAATATGATTTGTCAAGTGAGAGACCAAAGAAAAATGTTATCATAGCACCAGAGAATCATATTCTTACCAGTGAGACAGAAAGCAATAAAGTTGTCAAAGTTAAAGTGGGTGTACCAACAACTGTCCAAAGAAAGTCTTGGTGTGTTAAAGGCAAATCCATTGATGTCAAAGACAAGTTCATTAATGTCAAAGATAAGCCTGTTCAAATCAAAGGACAATTAAGAAAGAAAGGTTGTGGTATAAAGAGTGAAGTAGGCGAGTGTTCAAAGTCAAAGTCAAAGCCTAAGAGCTACAATTGTTTTGTGTGTGATCAAGTTGGTCACTTTGCGAGAAATTGAAAACACAACTCTAGTGAGTCAAGGTTCACAAAGAACAAAGAGAAAGTTAAGGGCAAAGTTACTCAACATTTCAAGAGAGCGTCTGAGAACGACAGTGTGTCAGAGTCCGGAGTGACACAACGATACAGTCGTGATTACTTGCTTTCTAGAAATTATCATGACTTATATTCAAATGTTTGTCGTAATTATGTGCTACCAAATTTTGAGGATACACGTGTCCCAAAAGGTTCACAATATGTGAAAAAACTTAACCAACCAATCTATTTTGCTGAAGAAAAAATGAGTAAGAAATATGAGAAAAATGTTGTTTATGTTTGGAAAGTTAAAAATGAACAGTCTTCACATATGGTTGGAACAAAGAAGAATATAAAATTGAAAGAACAAGTCATTGTGACTAAGATTGTAAAAGGACAGAGTCAGCCCGAGTCAAAGATGATCTGGGTACCTGTTTCTCATTAAATTTGTCTTGAATGTGCAGAGTTTAACCGGGAGGACTATTAATAATGCTTGGCATGTTGATAGCGGTTGTTCAAGGCATATGAATGGACAAAGAGAAATTCTGGAAAAATTTTGAGCTTTTGATGGTGGTTTTGTTGTGTTTGCTGGAGATAAAAAGGGAGGAAAAATAACTGGTCAAGTAACAGTGTCGAATGATCTCATAACATTAGAGAAAGTAAATTTTGTGTCTCAATTGGAATTCAATTTACTAAGTGTTTCTCAAGTTTGTGATAAAGACATACCAGTCCATTTTACTGTAAAGGAGTGCTTGTTCTTAAAGCTTGGACTGGTTATTCCAGAAGAAATGATTCTGATGCGTGCTCCAAGGAAGTTCAACACATATGTGGTTGACATGAATAAGGGAAAATACCTGAGGGAAAATATCCAATTGGAACGAAGTAGGTCTTCGGAAACAAAAAGGATGATCGTGGGATTGTAGTTCGGAACAAAGCACGTCTGGTTGTACAAGGTTTTTATCAAGAGGAAGGATTGGATTATGATGATGTCTTTGCTCCTGTTGCACGAATTAAAGCCATACGTATCTTTTTTGCTTATGCATCGTACAAGAAGTTTACTATATATCAAATGGATGTAAAAACAGTTTTTCTGTATGGGGTGGTAAAGGAAGAGGTTTATGTGAATCAACCACCGGGTTTTGAAGATCCAGCTTATCCATTTCAGGTATATAAGCTTGATAAAGCACTGTACGGGTTACATCAAGCGCCTCGTGCGTGGTATGAAACCTTGTCAACACATATTACATCGAATGGCTTCGTTCGTGACAAGACCTTATTCCTAAAGAAATATGATGTTGATCTGTTAATTGTACAAGTTTATGTCGATAATATTATCTATAGGTCAACAAATGAAGCTCTTTACAAAGAATTTGAACAAGTTATGAAATTAAAATTCGAAGTGAGCTTGATGGGAAAAATGCAGTTCTTTCTGGGGTTACAAGTTGAACAGTCTGAATCTAGGATTTTTATCCATCAGGCTAAATATGTGAAAGATATTCTCACAAAATTCAAGATGAATGATTGCAAATCAGCTTCAACACCAATTGCTCCCCATGAACCTCTCACTGTGGATTTGTCTTGAGTTGAAGTTAATCAAAAGATGTATCGGTCAATGATTGGCTCGTTGATGTGTCTAACTGCAAGCCGACCGGATATCATGTTTGTTGTTTGCTCCTATGCCAGATATCAGGCAGCTCCAAAAGAATCTCATGAATCGGCTGTTAAACGAATATTCCGATATCTTAAGGGTCGAGTAAATTTAGGTTTATGGTACCCTTCTGATTCTGAATTTAATTTCTTTGCTTACACTGACAGCGATTATGGAGGTTGTAATTTGGATAGGAAGTCAACTTCAGGTGGATGTCAATTTTTGGGGGAGAGATTGGTGTCTTGGCAGTGTAAGAAACAAACGAATGTATCCACATCAACTGTTGAAGCTGAGTATACTGCTGCCTCGAGCTGTTGTTCACAGGTTATATGGATTCAACATCAAATGCTAGATTTTGGAGTGAATTTCCTGGAAACTCTGATTTATTATGACAACGAGGCAATGCTCGGAATAGTCAAAAATCCTATTCAGCATTCCAAAACAGAGCATATTGCGATCATGTTACATTTTATTAGTGACTGTTTTGAAAATAGGCTGATTAAGGTGATCCATGTCGATACCCTAGAGCAAAAAGCCGATATTTTTACAAAAGCTTTTTCAACTGATCGGTTTAACTCTTTGGTTGAGATGTTGGGGATGATTTTTGAACTGAAAGACCTCAAAAAGAATAAAAAAATATAAAAATTCATAAATTAAAAAAATTATATAAAAAAAATATAACAATCTTTTGTCCATTTTTGAACTGAAAGACCTCAAAAATCTGTTCCTCAAAACGTTTTTTTAGTGTTAAAATTGTGTTGTGTATGCTTTATATGTGTGTTACTTTTCTATGTGTTTGTGTCAAATATGGTTGTTCTCATAAGTGATATAAATAGTAAATAAAGTTACATCACAATTTTAGGGGGAGAATAAAAGAAAAGGAAAATAAAATAAAAAATCCGAATATGTAGTAGTGTGTATTTGATTTGTGTGAAAAACTGAAAAATAATAATAAGTATGTCTGATTGACGTATAAATAGGAAATTATAGTATAAGTGTCTGCTGAGCTTATGCATGAATTGGATATGATGGTGACATCGGTTACAATGTTTGATATGCTGGTTAGGTCTGCATATGTAAATTAGGCGATATTTGTGTGATTAACTAAATTACAATCGTAGTATTATCTTCATTGAATATCGATACTTTCATTATTCGAATGCTAAGTGAATCCATACATGCCATGAGACCAGGATCTTGATGGGTTTTTGGAAAATTAGTTTACTCTATTGACTATACCCGTCAAATATACGATTTAGAGTTAAACATCTTAATACAGCTGATGGTTCTGGTGAAAATCTCGGATGGAAACCAGAAAGTCAGACTGTTTCGCCCTTTGAATCATTCGTGATTTCAATTGACATATCCAATACTCTATGGATATCCGCATACCCGAATCAAATCTGATTCCAAAATTTCATCACTTCATGATATATCTCATATGAATCAAATCGATTCAGTGTTTGTTCCATCAGAAACCAAGATATAAGAATCAAAAAAGATTCTCACCAAATCCATTTGGAATATTTTTCTGTGCTAAAAACGCTACCGTCATGCTGGTGATTGGATTATGTTTTGGTGAAACTTTGTGTTGCGTATTAGTTTAATCTGTCTCGATGTTTGGATACACTTTGTATTGATAAATATTACCTTAAATGTCACACAGTATCTGCTGAAATATGATGTTTGAGTTTAAGCTGAAAAATATACTAGCAATCAAGGTTGAACTAGTTAGATCCTGATTTGATATGAAGTGTAGTTAAGTCAGTATACATTTATGATCCTATGTCAGTTCAGTTCATCAAAAGAAAAATAAAAATAAAATAGAGTGTTGAAATATGTATAAGAAAAGGTAAAAAGAAAATAGAAGGAATAAATAAATAACTATGTGTTTTGTTAAGTGTTTATCTGTTTTCTGTGTTTAAAAAATTGATAATAAAAAATTTAGTGTACAAGTATGCATTTTTATCTAGTTATGATTGAAATTGTGAAAATTATTAAAAAAATTGAAACACGTCTTAGTGATGTCAAAATGGACTTAAATAAATAAAAACATATAATATATATATAACAAAATAAAATAAAGTTGGTTTGAAAATTTTTAAAAAAAATTCAATAAGTTTGGAGTTTTCGGTCGAAATCCCTTGACTGAAAAATATCATCTGAAAAAGTATTCGATCGAAAAGTTTCAACCGAAGTTTTCGGTCAGATTTAAAAAATGTATATATTCGAAATTTTCGATTAAAAGATCTTTTTCCACTCGTTTTCTCTCTATCACTGTCGTTTCAAAATTTCTTCGATTTTTACAAGTGTAGAGATTTCGTGCGAAAAATTGCTAGATCGTGACGTCATCGTGTTTCTCAGTAGTTTTCGATCATCCATGTATGTTTTCATGTTTCGTAGAGATTGATAGGTTAGATCCAAAGCCTTAGTTTTAGTTTGAATGTTTGAATATTTGAATTGCCCGAAAACTAGGATTGAATGGATCGAAATATCCAATGAATGGTCCGAAAAGTATTTCGGATGGAAATGAAAAGTCGATTCTTATTTGTCCGAGATGTGTTTTCGACCGAAAAATGTTTTCGATCGAAAAGTTAGTGCTTGAATTTTTTTTGTAAAATTAGAGTTTTCGATCGAAAAATCATGATTTGTTAAATATAATAAGAAAAGTTTTTGATTAAAAATATAATAACTAAATAAAAAAAATAAAAAAATTCAGAGTTTTCGATCGAAAAGTTATGATACTGATAAAAAGTTTTCGGTCGAAAAACATTTTCTCTGGTCATGTGTTTGAATTTTCGATCGAAATGTTGTAGTGTTGAGAGTTTTCGATCGAAAGGTCAAAGTTGTGGGATTTCATTTTCTGATAAAAGGAATTTTTGAAGTTTTCGATCGAAAAAGTAGTATATATAAAAGAGTTTTCGATCGAAATGTCAAAAGTTAAGACTTTTTCAGAAATTTTCTAACTTGTTGTTTTTTTTCAGACATGAACAGGTTAAAGTTTGAACCTAAGCACAACATTTGTACGTGTTTAACTACAAACACAAAGAAAGGACGTGGTTATGAGGAAATTGTCCGGTTTCTGACAAAATCAAGAATTAATACAGCTATTTCTACTCAAGTTCGTGTGTTTGAAAAACACGTGAGGGAGTTTTGGGACAACGTAGAATGCAAACATGTTAATAAAGATATATGGATAGAGAGCACAGTCGGAGGAAACAAGATAAAAGTTACTAAACAGGTGATAAGGGAAGTATTGAACTTTAGAGATGCAGCAGACTTTCCTTAGAAGATAAATCATATTGCAGTTTCTGGAATCATTATGAACATGGGATATGAAGGAACATTTTTAAGAAGACAAGTCACTAAAACAATGTTTGGGAAACAATAGAGGTACCTTGTCCATGTTCTAATACATTGCATGAGTCCCAAAACGTCTGCTTTCGATCAAATTGGTGAAGTATTCAGCAGGGCGTTGGTTTGTCTGGCAACTCATAGAAGATTTAATTTTTCAAGAATGATATTTGAGGCAATGATTAGCAACTTTGTGGGACCAAGACAGAATTACAAGTTTCTTATGTACCCAAGATTTGTACAAATGATCATCAATACACTGCTGCCAAATCTGGAAAATGATGGTGTTGAACTACCTTTAGAGTCAATGCAAGAAGTGATTTTCAGCAGCATGAATAATATGAGAAAGATAAGCAGATTTAGTGGTACTGTGACACCACTATTTCCTAATATGCTTGAAGAGAATCCTGATCTAGATTTTAACCTTGAAGATGAGATAGATGATTTAATGGCTGAAGATATAGAAGATGGAGTTGACAGTGACAATGATGAAACTGATCAAGTGAATAATGATGATCAGGGAAATGATGATGATCAAGGTCATGATGGTGGTCAAATAAATGTGATGCTAGAAATTCAACAAGAAGTTCAAGTTCAAGTTGAAGAACCAAGGGTTGATACACATATGGGTGAATATGAAGCACATGACTTGATTTTTGAAGAGAATAGAATTCCTGAAGTGAATGAAGAAGTTACAGAACCGTTACTGAGTCACACAGAAGAGTTTATAGCTAAAACTGAAGATGTGTTAAGTGTGAATACTGAAGTGTTGGAAGTTAATGATGAACAGTTAATAGCAACAGCAACAACCCCATCAAATAAAAGGAAAGAGCCCGAAAAGACAAAAATTGTACCTTCTAGACCTCCTCCGTCTAAAGGTATTGTATTTACAGATCCAGAACAAAGCAAGAAGAAGAAAACAACAACTACTGTACTTGATAAAGGCAAAGGAAAGGCTAAAGAAGTACCAGAAAAGCACAAGTCTAAGAGATCAAGAGGTTATGATTTGGTTGATGAAGAGTTTCTTAACTATGCAACCAGGGAAACTGCAGACGTTGTAAGTCAATTGAAGACTCAAATCTCAAACTTGCAAAGTAGAGAAGCTGCTAATACCAGAGAGATCAGAGATTTGAAAACTAAAAGCAATAACCAGAAGGGTTTGATTGCACAGCAACATCAGCAGATTGATCAACTTCAAAAGATTGTACAAGATCTAATAACTCATATGGGTGCTCCAATTGGTATAAATCAAGATGAAAATGTTGAAGATGTTCAAAGTCCAGCAGCTACTGAACCAATTCCTTCTACAAGTGAACAAGTTCAAACTCCAATCTATGAAGCAAACATGTATGAAGACAACACTTTGTTTGATGTTGATATGCTTCTAAATGATGAAGGTGGAGGATTGGAGAGAACTGATGAGAACAAAGAAGATACAGAGAAGGAAGAAGAAGAAGATGAAGAAGTTGTAATCACTGGAGAAAAGAAAGATGATAACCATTCTTCAGATGACGACAGTGATAGTGGTGGTGCTGGAGGTGTTGGTGGAAGTGGAAGAACAACTGAAGATGTTAAACAAGATACTCAAACCAACACTGAATACAAAAAGTGTGAATACGAACAACAGCAGCCGTATCTTGAAGAAGATGGTTCAGTGATCGGTAAAATAGATAAGCTTGTAGATGAAAGAGAACCATTTACTGTTCCTGAAGACATTGAAACACCATCTGAAAATTCAAAGACTTCAAAGACTAATAAGAGTTCTTGGTGGACAGTTACTAAGAAGCCATCCATTGTTGAAAGGTTTACACAGACGATCAAGAGTCCAGAACAAGCTTTGACTGGAGAAATATCGGCATGGATGTATGATGATGAGAAAAAGATGTATGTGTTAAAGAGATGTGATGGGAATTTCCAGTATTTTGATAGATGCTCAAAGTTAAAGACATTGCTATACTGGGATATTAGAGAGCTAAGTCACTTGAAGATGATCAATCCATCGAATAATACATTTGCTGCTAATTTTAAAGAAAGAGTATGGAAAAGATAAGTTCGAAAACTTCAAGCCACAGGTGCCTGAATGCAGAAAGTTGAAAAGAAACGATAAAGATGGCAAGAGAAGGTTCAGATACATTGTGAAGCCAGCTGATACAATTTCAATTGTATACATCCCAGCACGTAAAGAGACGTTCATCAAAAGCTTCAAGAAGTGGATGTATGGCAGCAAAACACATGAAGCTGTGATCATGCAGGATCATTCACCAAAAGTCAAAGTCTTTGATCCAGTTGATTTGTTTAGCTTTTCTAATGAAGATCTAAAGACTTTGTACAAGAATCCGATCAGGTGTGATATGAGCACGAAGATTAAAGCTGAGGCAAAGTTGTATATGAGAGTCGTGGCTCGATGTTTGTCAAGAAGACATGAAGCTGAAGTGATCAAGAAGAGACTTTCTGCTCTGGATGCTAAGAAGCTAAATGTTAAAGCCAAAACCAAGCCTGTAAAAGACAACATGTGAATAATTGATGTTCTGTGGACTAGGGGGAGATTGTTGGAACCTAGTAGTCCATAGAAATCAATTAGATTTAGATTTGTATAACTTTAGAGTTTTCGGTCGAAAACTTTAAGTTTTCGGTCGGAAAGTGTTTTCGGTCGAAAACACTTTTCGATCAGAAGATTTCGATCGAAACTCTTTAGTATAAATAGTTTTGTCTTTTGTATTTCAAGTAACGATTCTCATTTGTATTGTTGATTTCAAATTTATCAAAGAGAGTTTTCTGTGTGTTTGTGTTGTTATTACTGATTACATTGCTAGATTAATGAAGATAATCATCATAATTGTATGCATCTTGTGTGATTGATTATATTCTTATCGTTCATCTTGGATTTGATCATTTCGGTGTGACTTGGATTTCTGGATTAATTCCGCCAATTCAGAGAGTGATTGAAAACATTATCCTTGAGTATCAACAGATCTAAGGGAATCACAATTAGATTTATAGATTGAGAGATATAGTCCCGAAATATCATGACATTTTTTCTGTCAAAAAAGTAGAATTGACCATTAACTCCAAAAATACGTTTGAAAGTCTTAAACTTGTCAAAAAATTACGTGGTTTGATTTTCTGAACTCTAGACTTTAAACACTAAGTTCCCAAAAAGCAAGTGATTTGGAGTATTTATGACCTAGATATGGTCGTTCAAAGTTGGCACATGTGTTCTGTCCAGAATCTGGTGTTACACATGTGCTTTGTTTTTAGGGTGTTAAACACCAAAATAAGTTATGACAAACTATTAGACACTTATTTAGATCGTAATGGGGGGAGGGGTGATTATGTTAGCAAGAATGTTTCAAAGCATCGACAGAGCCACTTTTACAATGGAACATCTTGTAGGATTCACATAATTCGGCGGTATAGCAGCCATTGCAAACGGGATCCTATGGTTGGTGAATTAGGTTAGTTTGATTATGATTGTTTCCTTACATTAATGTTTAATATATAAAAGATGGAAAATCAGAGTAGAAGAAGAAGGGATGTCTTGGAGCCTAATCTAAGAAGATGGAAGCCGTAGAAAAACCACCAACCCTTTAGACCAGCCCCTTTCTTGCGAAATTTTGAGGTTTAAAAGTTGACATCTTGGTCCCTCAAGTTACTAGGTGGTGCACTAGAGCACAGAACGTTCGGTTTTTAAAATTCGGACTTTTAAGACGGTAAATAGTGAAAGTAAGGTGTTTGATTTCTTGCATAAGTAGAATTACTTCATTAGGTACTTAAGGTTGATACATTGGTCGTATTTTTGGATTTTGTTTTCTATTGTTACTATATGTAATACATTTTTCCACTTATAGGACATTTATAAAAATTTAAAATTTTTATTAATTAATATTTTTTTCACCCTGTATAGTTCACAGGTTCCAAACTAGTTTTACTAGTGGGGAACCCATGCGTTGCGATGGAGTCGACAATTTTCGCAAGTTTTATGCTATATTATGAATCACTTAAAATAACTAGGGGATTCGCGTTGTGTTAGTTATGTTATGTCGGAAAATAATGCAAGATATCGGGTAATATTAGATAACTTCTTATTATCTTTGGTTATTATCATTATTATTATTAGTAGTAGTAGTATTAATGCTGTCCGAGCCTACCCGACTAATATGTATTATTAAATACCAAACATATTATTAAAATAAAAATGAATAATATTTAAGGGGCACTTTATGTAATTACTCAAGTTAACAAAAACCAAACTACTATCTCATTCTTCCTTCTGTGTAAAATAAGTTTTTTTATTTGTATATATTAAAAAAACTGTTTTTATTTTTTAAATTTTTTGTTGTTATTTTGTTTTTGTTATTTTTATGATTATTATTTAATAAAACTTATTTTAAATATATAAATAAATATATGTTTCTAAAAGGTTAAGGCGAAAAGAAAAGGCTTTATTAAGTGTTAGGATTTAATTCCATTCATGAATAAAAAACACAACTCCCAAAGGGAAATTACATAGAGATAGAAGGCAAACGGGCAACAAGCTGCGCCGCCAACCCTTTTTTAATAGCAAAACCAAGTCTTTTAAAAACTACATCTACAGATCTTGGGGTCATAACATTACTATGCATGACCCGTTGTACTCGGTTAAGTAACTCCACGGCCTCTGGTGCAAGGAAACCAAAAGTGTCAAAAGCAAATGGTATAAACACATGTTGGTTGTCAAGACACGCTTTCTCGTGTTTGGTCACTTTGCTCGAAGCAGCTTTTAGAGCAGCCTGACTCACCGTGAAAGCACTAACTCCCAAGCCCACCAGAGGGAAGACCCCTGTTAGATCTACACACGCATGTTTCCCAAGCAGATTTAATTGTATAGATTTTGATTAAATGGCTAACTGAATGTTGGGTTTTAATTGTAAAGATGGGTTAAATGGCTAATTAATGTGGGGTTTTAATCGTAGATATGGGTAAATTGTCTAACTGAATGTGGATTTTTAATTGTAGAGATGAATTAAATGGTAATTCAATACACTTTATGCATTGGTAAGATGTACATATGCACAACAATTTGTTTTAAGTGTCTTAAAAATTTAGATATATTATAATAATATCCTTTCAATATCTATATCTATATCTATACTATATAATAAATAAAGGTTTTTCATGCCACGTGTCGTCTCCATATTCATTTTCATCATTTTTTCCAGACGCTCTCTCTTATTAAACACACCTATATCTTTTTAATATTTATGTATTTTTAATGAAAATACTAATCTTTATATTAATAAACTAGTTTTAAACCCGTGTGTTACACGGGGCGAAACGTTAATATTATATTGGTAAATGTCTTAACACATTTTCTATACAAAATTGATATTGTATTAGTAATTTTTCCATTTTGTTAAATATTAAGATTATATAGATGAGAGTAATCAAAACATCAAAAAACAAATACATGAAAATACATTGCATAAGTTGTGTCTTTCTTACAATGCATTTCATAAGTTGTGTCTTTCTTACAATACATTAAATTACATGTCAAATGAAAACTTACAATGATGATTTGCATATTTGAAAATACTTTATTGTATACGACATTTGACGTGGTATTGGTAGCTTTTCCATGTGTATTAAATATTAATGGTTTGAGTCCATCTCTACTTTTAACTCTTGATAATGCAACATACAGTTGGCCATGAATAAACACTGAATCTTTTAAATATAAACCAACCTTTGAAAATGATTGTCCTAGATTTTATTCATGGTCATTGCAAAACCTACAACCATTGTATATTTTCTTCTTTAAAATTTAAATGAAATTCTTTTGTCTGAATGTGTTAACCCAATTATAGAGATAAAACTGTGATGACCAACGTTACTCTATGATATAATCCTCGCTTCTATAACGCGATTACCTAGTGATTTGATCTAAAGTCTTGTTCATTTACATAAACCATTTTTTATCAATTTTTTTATGTTAGCATAACTAGCAAATCGACATTTAGAACTAATTTATGGTTTGACAAACCTAATTGTTTAACTCAATTTAGAAAACCAGGAGAGTAAAAACTTTCATAAAAATTATCATCAAGATGCTATGTGTAATAACCCAAAAATTTAGCAATTAAACTAATATTAATATAATAATTATGGATTATAAGTTATATTATAATTGACATTTATTAAAAGTAAATAAAAAGAATCCTAATGTAACCAAGAATTTTACAAATTTAGTAAATATAATTGAAGTTAATTGAGCAAAACTTCTTAATTTTGACCAGCTCTTGATTTCGGTAACCATCCAGCAAATCCGCCGGATTTTTCGTAGGGCTTTAGCCAGCTGCATTTTGTGACCTAATATAATATATGTACATTTACATGTCAAGTCTTTCTTGTATCGCTTCCCTCTTGAAAACATCACCAAATCGAACCATCACCACCGCATTTAACATCTGAGTTTAATCCCGTCACCCGTTCACCACCGCGCCACCATTAAATCAACCCTATGTCGCTATAGCCGTCATGATTGAATCGTTCGAAGCAACCAGGACTACACTCTGCAAGTCGATTTCGTATGAAACAGGTACACCATGTTTTGATTTTTTTTATTTATTACGGTCCTATGACTACTGATTCGATTTTGATTCTGGTTCCGGCGAAAGACTTTTAATCTGTAACTACTAACTATGACCAGAACCTTTCACAGTAGATTGTTATATTGAATTTATAAGAGCCACTAACAATTGTACTATGTACCAAATTCTTAAACACTCAAATTCAATTAAAATCATTCTTTAGACGATTTATTCAATCATATTTTGCCTTTTTGCGTATGATTCTAGATTTTGAATCATGTGCCCATTTATGAATATGTTAGTTTCGGTTATTAGAACACATGATAAATGTAGAAGCATGTTTTGGTAAATATAGATAAAATTCTATGTATCGGTGTACGTGGCTAGTACCCAGGAGGGTGTTCCTGAGTACTTAGCATGCACACCAGTTTGGTCATGCGTACTTAGTAAGTACGCAACGCTTTTGCCTTGCGTACTTGTCAAGTACGCATGACCAAACCCTGCGTACTTAGACAAGTACGCAGGTATTGTTCCTTCCCCTATAAATGGAAGACTTCATTTATAGGGGAAGGAACAATACTTGCATACTTGTCTAAGTACGCAGGGTTTGGTCATACGTACTTGACAAGTACGCAAGGCAAAAGCCTTGCGTACTTACTAAGTACGCAGGGCCAAACTGGTGTGCAAGCTAAATACTCAGGAACACCCTCCTGCGTACTAATCATGTACACCGATACATAGAATTTTATCTATAGTTACCAAAACATGTTTCTACAATAAATAAGTCAAATCAATGGGAATGATTTGAGGCCATGAGCTTTATTCTATTGTCCATAAGATATATACTAGCAATTAATATAATTAACAAAATTCCATTTTTTCTCTTAATTTTTAATAATACTTATGTATACATTTTATATAACTGAATCCATAACTTAAATCTTTACTTTCAGTTGAATCAAGTAATATAAATGAATGGAGATTGTGAAAACAAATATGTAAGGTGTAAGTCGAATTTCTTAATGTTTAGAATTTAATGATTCTGTAAATACAAACAATTTGAGGAACTCGGTGGTCACGAATGATTAATAAAATGAATGTATGAAGATAAGAGTTAGTAATTAAATAGCGATATTACAAAGTCCCCGTCGGCCGAAAAATCCAGTAAGTCAACGAATCATTAAACACGATTTAAGCTTTGTATATCTAATTCATAATGTAACTAAACTGTAGGTTCTTGTAACATTCATGGGTGACTTATACTTCTTTTTCATTTTTGGCTAAGGTACGGATTCTGACCCCTCTCTTTTGTAGCATGTTTTCGTCATTTTCCTTTTTCCTACACTTGGTCTTTCAGACTTATGTGTATTAGTTACTTGTTCAGTTGATTGTCTAAAACCCATCTTTCGCTTCAGAATTTGTAGTATGCAATATACCTTTAAGCTTGTACACATTATTGCATATTCACTTTATACATATGCCTTTATGTTTAGTTATTTGTTTGGTAGTTTATACTACTCTTCAGATTTAGTACTTTGTTACCCGAGCATTTCAGACACATCATTGTGGCGTCAATGATGTGACACTTTTCGTGACAGTGTTTTTAAAAGTTCACGGCGTCTCCACCTAGTACTCAAGGAGTACATTGGCCATATATGGAAGGCGTATGGATCGATCCTAGTTCAGTTCAGTTTTGTTCAGTTCAGTTCAGTTCAGGGGGATGGAATAATGTGTGAACGCCCCACACACCATCTCATTAGGTTTATGGGCTAGCTAGCCATGTACCGTTTAGTTCAGTTTAATCTCTGGGTACTTCCTTATATTACACGACTTATTTTATTGATATACCATTGTCGTGTAGATCAGTTCAGTATCAGATTTAGCATTATTTGTTCAGTTCAGTATCAGATTTCGGTATTACATGTTTAGTTCAATATCATATTTCAGGTTTCCAGTATGTTGCGATTAGTTCCGTGTCAGTTATACCATTGTTCACTTCCGCATTATTATAGTTTCAGTGCCACTGCTATTGTTCTTTCCGTCACTGAGCTATTGTTCTTTCCTACACTGAGCAATTTTTGTAGAAAACTTAAACCTTAAAAGTAAACCTGGGAGGTAATGGGTAGACGTTGGGTTAGGATTTCACTTTTCGGTCAATCTTCATGCCCATCATTTTGTGAACTTCAGATCTATGTGTTATAAGACTTTCTACCGTTAATCATAATCACATATTTTCGCTTGATGGATTTCTTGAATATAACGAGATAAGTTAATAATCATCTTCATCGCTTTCGCTCTAGGATTCGATACCTTTATATATAATGTTTTGACACGAATCACGACTTCAATGAACCCCTCTACACTCGATCAAGACTTTGTTGGCACATATGCCTCTTGAGGAATTCTGCAAGAGTGTTGTATCTGAATAAATGTGACGTTTGGTGTTAATTAATACCTTAATGATTGATCTGAATTTTGACATCTTTTCATAATTCGTTTGTCATCACACCATTTTTCCCCATAAACTTAGTTAGGTCTCTAAGATGCACAAGGGGAGGGCAGTTAGGACATTGTTGTAAGTGAATTGACGATTACACCTTATTAAAGTATTGGTGAATTTATAGATACATATGTGTGCTACTCAAATCCAATTATATGGATTAATTCCCTTTCAAATGTGTTAATACTCTTATGATTCTAGTGTAGCATGTTTCACTAATCAGTATTAGCTTCTTCTGTTATACATTTCAATACACTGTATTTTCGATGTTTTCTAAAACTTCTTGTTGGTTTTCAATGTTAACTATTTAAGACACACACCGAAATGCATGTCCATCTATCGTAAAGATGGTACCTCTGTATACAAAAAAATACATTCATGCAACTCGTTCTTTTCCGTTATAAGTAGAAGATTTTACTGTCATCTAGCTTATATAGATGTTATCCGATCCGAATTTAATCTATGGTTCGTAGAATATTTCCATTTCCCATGCAAATAAGAAATTTTAAAATTACCGTCAGTATGGATTAGTTATCATGACATCACATTATGGTAGAATATCACACTCGTCGAGTTATAGTTGGAAATCCTCAAGGCTCCGAAATTATCCACTAGGGGACACAACCTCATGAACTTTTGAATGTTTTCTCCATGCTTAAGCCTCAAAATTCCTATCGTGCAGTGTGCAAGATTTTTAGCTTCAAGATAAACTTTCTGTCCCGGTGAAATGTTGTTGATCATCCAATTGTTGTGAGCTACTAGATGTTTTTCTAATAAGTTACCGAACTATCTCCAGATCTTAAGGTTTAGAATTTACAATCGGTCCCATCCTTCGGTTGTACCAATTTCTATGACAACAACTCGTAAGACAACTCTAGAGCTTAAGAAGTTGATATAAAAATTACAAGAACTATTAGAGTACAACCGTCTCGCCTTGGGGCGTACAATCTTATTCGTGAAAAAGAAAGATGGTTCATTGAGACTCTCTATTGACTAACGAGAGTTAAATAAATTTCTATCAGTAATCGTTATCTTTTACCTCATTTTAACAGTGTGTTTCTTTAAGACTGATTTGAGATTTTGATGCCATCAGCTAAGGATTTAAGCTTCAGACGTTCGTAAATTAGTTTTCCGTACCCGGTATGGTCATTATGAATTTCTGGTTATGTTGTTCGGGTTAACTAATGCCCCGACTGCTTTAACATATCTAATGAACCGAGTTACCCATGAGCTTCTTGGTTTCGTCATAGTCTAAATCGATGATACTCTAATACACTCTAACAACAAAGAGGAACACAAGGACCGTTTTCGTATCGTACTCGAGACACTGTGTCAAAAGGGAGCTTTTATGCTAAATTCTTAAGATGTGAGTTCCAGCTAGGTTAAGTACTCTTTATGGGCCTTGTTTATGCTAAGGCTAATTCAATGGACCAAGCTATAATAAAGGAAATCACTAAATGGCCTAGACCTACCTCAACCATAGAAGTTTGGATGAGTTTTCTTGACCTTGCTTTATAGAGAGACTTAGTGACATTTTAACTCATCACAAAACTTTGAAGTATATTTTTCCGTATAAGGAGTTGAACTTGAGACGGGCAATACTTAGAATTGTTGAAATCTTTTAACGGAATCATTAGATACTATATGGAAAGGCTAATTTAGTAGCCCGTGCTCATAGCCGAAGAAAAAAAAACTTCAGGGCATTATATTTCTTTGCAATTACATCATATTATTACCAAACTTAACAAGTTTGGATTTAGTTTCCATATTAAGAAGACCGACATGTATCTCGCCATTTTTCAGATAGAGTTGGACCTAATATTTCAGATTTTAGGACGCACGAGAACATGTTAGTGGATTTCGTGCAATTTACATATTTTGGAGGTTGGCAATATATTGGCATGGAGTGATTTGGTGCAGCAAATGCTTATGTGTGCATAACGATTCATTTCTTCATGAAACGTTATTAGTCTGGGCACACAGTGCACCTTTTTCTACTCATCTTAGGATTTATGCAGATATCTCGAGATCTTCCTAAGCATTTTTTTAATGAAACATAATAAAATAGGATGTGACCAGATATGTCAACAAATGTCTTACTTGTTAAAAGATTGAGCATAAGAGAGCTAGAGGGATGCCACAGCCACTTGATATTAAAAAAAACGAAAAAAGAAATGGACTAATATACCTATGGATTTTGTGACATGATGAGGGCCTAAAAGAAAATTTACATGATGTGAGTTGTGGTTGATAAATTGTCAAAGTTGGCTCATTTTCCTCCTGATTCGGTTAGGACTCTATGCCAGTAAATTATTTAAAGTGTTTATGCATTAAATTGTTAGACCTCTTGGTAGTCCGGTTTCTTTTATGACATATCGATACTCCGATTTACTTCGCTTTGGAAAAAGTTGTTAAGCCGCATGGAGTAAAGGATTGGAATTTGTACAACATTTCACCCTTAGACCAACGTTCAGTCAAAGATAATATTCATACATTAGAGGGCAGGCTCCACCCTTTTGCTTTAGAGTAGACAAGGAATTGTGATAAGTATTTGCGTTGGTCAATTTTCCTACTATATTAGTTGACACGCATGTTGGGAAGAGATTGGTGAGAAATTAGTTAAGAACAAGAATTATTCATATTACGAATGAGAAAGGTGTTATCGCTTGGAAAAAAAGTCAAGGAGGTTCACATTAGCCAGAAAAGTTATCTCGATCAACCCCACTGAGCATTCGAGTTTAATGTTAGTGACCGGTACTTTTGTGAGTCTCGTTTTACAGAGGTGTCACACCCCGAGAAATTACACCCCGGGCGTGCGACTTAGATTGGTACATGTTTTGAATAATCATTTTATTTACACAGCGGAAATACATGGTTCTGAGTTTTATAAAAATTCTCGACTTTTGTAGTCAAATAACAGTCATTTTCATAAAACATGGGGAATTAAACACCCCTCATAATTTACAATACTGTATATTCTGAAAATTCAAAGTTTTGTACTTCAGATTGGTACCTCCGGCTGCGCTATTGTTAGGACATAGATTGTATAACAAAAGCTTTGTAATAGTTTAGATCTTATTGTCATTATGTTTTTATGTAAATGTTTAGTTTTTGTCTAAGTATTTGTACAAGTTCTACTAGAGGCGAACTTGCATCGTTGAAGCGAGCCTGGTGCAGAACATGTGTCTATAAATAGAGTTATAGAGTCTGTTTAGAACAGAGAAGTGAGACTGATCGAACAAGAATTCTGTAAACTCTGTGTTTGTGAATACAAAGAGAAAGCTTTATTTACATGTTGTGCTTACATGTCGATTGTTATACAAAGCGTTAATACGGTAGGATTCCGCACTCCGCGTTAACTATACGTCCTGTCACGAGATCGATCCTAAGATGAGTCATGTTGACCAACAAGTGGTATCAGAGCTTTTGCTCGTGATTTGTGGTTGATTTTTGTTGATAAGAGACGGTTTTTGTGTACAATTTGACAAGAAATTGGTCATTTTTGAAGATTTTGTATCCATGGAGTTTACAAGTTCTTGAAACTGATTTTACTGCTGATTTCGTGAAATTGAGGTGGATTTTGATGAAATTGATCCGATAGAAGTGTTCTAATTCATTAAATACTCAATCCTACGGTGCAATTTCTTTAAATTCCTTCAATTCTGTGAGATATGATGATTTTTGGTACTGTTATGTTCGTGTTTGGGTTAATGTTCTTGCTGGGTTTGCTTCAGCTGGTTTAGGCGAACTTGCTGAAAGTTGTTGCAGGCGAACTTAGCAAGCGAACTTATTAAGCTCGCTTTTCTCAGTTTAAGCGAACTTAGTAGGCGAACTTATCTGTAAGCGAACTTCTTGGATTTCTTGGGTAAGCGAACTTGTTAAGTTCGCTTGATATAAATTTTGCTTGTTTTAAGCGAACTTATTATCTTCGCCTAAGGGGTTGTTTGTTCAACACTTAGAAATTTTTTGGAAATAGCAAATATGGTACAAGTGACAAATATGTTGAATTACGACAACAAGATTGGTACATCTCAGAAACCGCCCAAATTGTTAAGTCTTGCAGATTATTCGAATTGGAAAGATCGGTTTGATCAGTTCATATCCTTTATTGATACAAGTTTATGGATTCCAATCTTAGAAGGTTATACGCATCCTACATATATTTTGATCCATCTGGACGACCCAAGACCACAATGGCTTGGGTTCCAATTTATAACTGATTTTCTTTGTTTATGTAAGGGCAACTAATGAGGACTATCAACAATACGTGGTATGTGGATAGTGGTTGTTCTCGACATATGACAGGGAATATTCGTTTGTTGGAAGATGTGATTAATATTGATGGTGGTTATGTCGCTTTTGCTGGTAATAAAGGCGGGTACATAACTGGTCAAGGTACTTTAAAGAATGAAAAAGTCAAATTTGACAAAGTGAACTATGTGGAGCAACTTGAACATAATCTTTTAAGTGTATCTCAAGTGTGTGACAAGAAATTTTTCATTTCATTTCAATGATTCTGAGTGTTATATCTTGAAACCGGGTTTTGTGATTCATGACAAATGGATTCATGACAAATGGATTCTAATGAAGCCTCCGAGGAGAAATGACACCTATGTCCTCGACATGAGTGTTGCTACTACAACGGATTCAATTCCTACATGTCTACTCTCCAAGGCGTCTGAGTCAGATTCTATTTTGTGGCACATGAAACTTGCTCACATCAATTATCGGAAAATAAATTATCTTGTTAAGAATGATCTGGTTTTTGGTGTTCCGAAAATGAAATTTTCAGTTCCTGATGATTGTATTCCTTGCAAGAAGGGGAAACAGCACAAGAAGTCCCACAAATCTAAGACAAAGAATTCAATTGTAACTCCTTTGGAGCTACTGCATATGGATTTGTTTGGACCGATTAGTATCAGGAGCATTGGCGGTAAATCTTACTGCCTGGTAGTAACAAATGATTTCTCTAGATTTTCATGGGTTAAGTTCCTTGCTTCGAAAGCCGAAACCACAGAGTTGGTACAATTCTTAATCCTGGGTTTAGAGAATTTGTTTAAACAGAAAGTCAAAAGAATTAGGAGTGACAATGGCAGTGAATTTAAGAATAGCAAGATGGGTTTATTCTGTTTTCAAAAGGGAATTCATCATGAATTCAGTGCGCCATATGTACCTCAACAAAATGGTGTTGTTGAACGAAAGAACAGGACTTTAGTTGAAATGGCACGTACAATGCTTGCAGATTCTAAGCTTCCAGTTACTTTTTGGGATGAGGCTGTGAATACTGCGTGTCATGTTTTGAATCGAGTCTTGACCATTAACCGACACAACAAGATGTGTTATGAGTTGCTTAATAATCGTAAGCCGAATCTGGAATATTTACTACCTTTTGGTAATCTATGCACCCTTTTGAAAGTACGTGATGTCCCAACCAAGTTCAGTGCTAAGGCTATTGAAGGGATTTTTCTGGGGTATGCTGCAAATTCTACTACCAAGAGGGTTTATAACAAAGAGACTCGCCAAGTTGAAGAATGGTTTCATATTGACTGTTCTAATCGGTCTTTACCTCAAATGGCGATTGGACCAGACTGGGCTTTTGATTATGACAATTTATTCAAGTCTTTTCATTTACCTTCTTATATTTCTCCTGCGAAGGCTGTTGTTTTATATGATTCTTGTCAAGATGCACAGAATTGTGGTTTTCTACCGACTGCGGTTCCACAATCATCTGTTCCTTCTACATCTGCTCCGGATCCTAATGTTGCTTCTTGTTCGGGACCACAAGAGTCTGATAGTGACGATGAAAATGTTATTTTCCAAGATTCTTCTGCTGATCCTTTGTTGGTTGATGAACCTTCTATTTCAACACAGGCTCAGGGGGAGATTCCTACAAATCTGGACTCGGAAATACCAATTAATCAGGATATGTCTTATCAATCTGACACAACTCAGGTGATGTGTTGCTTGTTCCTGAAATTGCATCTATCAAGGCACACAAAGCTCATCCGATTTCAAATATCATTGGGGATTTGCGTGATGGAGTGCAAACGCGTTCTACTCTTGACAACACTTGTTTGTTTACAGATTTTCATAATTCTGGTGTTCTTGATGTATGCTCACATTCCTGTTTTATTTCTTGAGTTGAACCAAAGAATGTAGAAATGACGTTAAGTGATAACAATTGGATAGAGGCCATGCAAGAATAACTTTCTCAGTTTGACAAACTCAAGGTTTGGAATCTTGTTGATCTGCAAAAGGGTGTGTATCCAATTGGTACAAAGTGGGTGTTTAAATGCAAGAAAGACGATCGAGGTGTTGTGATAAGAAATAAGGCAAGATTAGTTGTACAGGGGTTCAATCAACAAGAAGGTATTGATTACACCGAGGTTTATGCGCATGTTGCTAGGCTTGAAGCTATAAGATTGTTTCTTGTTTTTGCTTCATACAAAGGGTTTAAGGTGTTTCAATTAGACGTCAAAAGTGCTTTCTTATATGGTAAAGTCAAGGAGGAAGTTTATGTGTGTCAGCCGTCGGGGTTTGAAGATCCGCTTAATCCGTCTAAAGTTTTCAAGCTTGATAAAGCTCTCTATGGTCTTCACCAAGCTCCTAAAGCATGGTATGAGACATTGTAGGCACATCTTTTGGAAAATGACTTTGTTCGTGGGAAAATTGACTCGACTTTATTCATTAAGAAAGCAGGGGGAGAATACCTACTGGTGCAGATATATGTAGATGATATTATTTTTGGCTCTTCAAATGAACGGTTGTGCAAAGATTTTGAGAGTGTTATAAAATCTAAGTTTGAGATGTCAGCTATGGGAGAGTTATCATTTTTCTTAGGTCTTCAAGTTAATCAGAAGGGAGATGGTTTCTTTATTCATCGGTCCAAGTACGTAAAGGACATCTTGAGCCGGTTCAAGATGGAGGACTGTACCCCATATGATACTCCGATACTGGTCAATCATAAATTGAATTCTAACCCCAATGGAAAGGAAATTGATTGCCGACTCTACCGTGCAATGATTGGATCTTTCATGTACTTAACCGCTTCAAGGCCAGATATAATGTTCGCTGTGTGTATTTGTTCCAAGTTCCAAGCAAAACCAAAAGAATCTCATTTGATTGCAATAAAGAGAATCTTTTGTTATCTGAAAGGAAAACAAAGATTGGGACTATGGTTTCCTCATGGTTCTAACTTTGAATTCAATGCTTACACTGATTCTGATTTTGGTGGTTGTTGTTTGGATAGGAAATCTACTACAGGTGGTTGCCAGTTCTTGGGTAATCGTCTAGTTTCCTGGCAATGCATAAAACAAACTACGGTCTCCATTTCAACATGCAAAGCAGAATACATTGCTGCTGCAAGTTGTTGTTCGCAGATCTTGTGGATCCAACAGCAATTAAGAGACTACAGTTTGAATTTTACAGGAACCCCCATGTTTCTGATCAAAATGATTGGTATGATCAATCCCGAATAAAAGTTTTTCAAAGCAATTTTCATGGAAGATATTGTTTTCAATTTCTTTTATTGTTTTATTACATTTCTGCATTTTACATTTCAGTCAAAATTTGTTATTTATAAAAATTCAAAACAAAATGAAAAATAAAAAAAAAATGAAATCATTTGAAGTTATAGAAGAAATGATAGTACATCAGTGAATAGTTCATTACACATGACCTTAGTAAACCTTTGATATATGAAAGCTTAAATAATTTGATTTGATCTAAATTTCAAGTCTGCATAAATGAGAAATGATAGTGTTTTGAATGCTCTAATCTTGATAACATGTTTTAATTTGAATATGAGTTTTAAACTTGAATTGTCAATAGACTAGAAGCGTTTTTGACCATTAGTAGTGTGAACATTAAATATGATATGATTACATCTGTGATTTGAATCCATTTTATGCCTGGGTGTGTATGTAAAAGATCATTATCAGATATAGAATATATGGTTTTAAGAATTTCATGAGACCAATATCGAATTATATATTTAGCACAATCTCTTTCAGTTCACTTCACTGCCCATGCCCCGAAAAACATGCAAGGTGTTGTTAAACTAAGATATGTTTCTGACACCATCTGTTAGAACATATATTCACCCTTGGATCAGTTAGATATATCATCTAGTCTGATTTCATTGAAATTTACCCAGATAACAGTTGGATCCTCCTACCTGAATCTATTGATTCTCATTATAAAGCCAATTCATTAGAATCTTCTGATTCTGAATCATCATGATTCTTATATCCTTTGGGATCTGCTATTCTATCTTGTGCTAATAGAGATAATTTCATCTTGGAGATTGATCTAATCTTACAATAAACTGTGTATGTCTTAAAGATAGTGCAAATTTTAATTTCTGTTGGCATATATGTGGGGTACACGATGTTTTTCATCTAAATGGTACTAACTCACATGAATTTGGAAGATGCTTATAGTTTCAAATCATAAAATATTGACATTTTAAAACTTCATGCTTTGTATTGCAAATTCGGAATGAAAAATTGAGCATTTCATAACCTGATCTTGTTTACTTTGAAATTTATCGCGTATTATTTCAAGTATTATTCAATTTGATAAAATTACTTAAATTGAAAAAGAATGGATTTACATAAGAATGAATTTGTTGATTGTTTAATATCATAGGTTACCCATAGTTAAAAATAGACTGTGTGATGAATTACTCATATACTGATATGATCTTCTTGCTCATGATGTTCATCCAAAAACATGCATTTTAGTTTGCTCATACAAAAACCAAAAATATGTGTTTCTGTTTATACAGATAAAAAAAACCAAAAATATGTAATTCTGTTTGTACAGATAAAATCCAAAAATATTTTCTTTCTATCTTACATGAAAATTTTAATTTTAAATGTTTCGGGATTGGATCGGATACTTGATACAGATGGAAGTTCACGAGAATGGGTCGTGTTTGAAAGTGAAGAATTTTGGTCAAAGGAAGGGTTTGGAGCGAACTTAACATGTTCGCCTGGTTCTGAGTAAGCGAACTTAATATGTTCGTCGGAGGATTGTTAAGCGAACTTAACATATTCGCCTAATGGAGCGAACTTAATGGTGTTTTAGTATTGTGTTCAGGCGAACTTATTCTTTTATCCTCTTCTGTGACACCCGACATTTCAGGTCAATATCCGTACATGTTATAAACGAGTTTACATTATAATTGTTTTCGCGATTTACTTAATTTCATAAACAAGGACATTAAGGTCTAGCAAAAACCGTATATTGTCTCATTTCATATTTTGGTAATTCTAGGAGTTACCGGTTCACGTACCATATAAACCGACTAATACGAACGTTTGTGGTGAAATTAAATAACCAGAAAAATATCTAGACATATATAATACACAAACTTTACGTTGGTCAATAAATTCTTTTTTTAGACTAAAATTTATAATATACGTAAACTTAAATAATGAACCCTTTCGAAGACGTTATCGCGTAGTGTCACCTTTAGGCACTTGTACCTACAAATAATCACTCAACAAATTATACAATTCGGGATTTGAATATTTTTACCAAAATAGCCTTTAAGCAGTTAAATTGTAATCCTAGTACCTTTAAGAACCTAAACCGAATTAAATTACCGTTAAAACTCTAATTTCGATTAATACCGCCTAATGATCTAGATAACTACTACCTAAAATCACTAAATATATACCCAAACCAAACCCCCCTAACCCTTGAAACCATTCGGCCGAGAGCCCCTAATGGGCCCTCCATATCCTCTAAATCTTTCCAACCATTTTAATTATTCTACAAGCTATACTCCTTTCCTTGCAACTCTTGACAAAAGCCACATCCAACCCATCATACCTATCACTTATCAACTCCAAACACACACTCCACCTCTTTTTCTCTCTTTACGGCAGCAACATCAACGCCTTCATCCTCATCATATTTTCAAGAGTTCATCCATTTTCAAGCTCAAAGTCATCTATCTTTTGGGTGTTATACGAAACATCCAAGTAATTCCTCAAGGATACAAGCAAAGGAGTTCAAGATCATTCTCTTTTTCTCTCAAAAATCATCATCTCTGTCCAGAGGTAAAAACTCGATACCATCCATATTATTTTCTTTAAAACCGTAGCTAAACATACAGTTTACTCGAACGTAAGAAAAATAACCAGAAAAGTGTGTCGAATTCAAGACTAAAACATGAATATATGTGAATATGTATGAATAAAGTTTTGAAACTGATTCTGTCAATCAAAATTTCAGTAATCGAAACTATAGTTTCGATACCTGTTTACTCAATCGAAACTAGGTAGTTTCGATACCTGTTGCTCAATCGAAACTAAGTAGTTTCGATACCTATTACTCAATCGAAACTAGGTAGTTTCGATACCTTTCTTACCCAATCGAAACTAGGTAGTTTCGATACCCAGTTTGCTCAATCGAAACTAGGAAGTTTCGACATCTGTTCTGTTCAATCGAAACTAAGAAAGTTTCGATACCTGTTCATCAGTCCCATGGGGCAGTAACTTAGAACTATTTTATAACGAAACAAGTGTTGAAAAACTAAAAATATATTTAAACAAAAGCAGTCAGATTTGCTAAGTCGGTGAACAAATTGCGTATGAGACATTCGGTCATAACACGAATTACCCTTTTTGTAATTAGGGTACGAATAGTCAAGTTTTACTAGAACAATTATCATTGCAAGCATACACAAACTCAAGGTGAGTTTCACGGCCCCTTTTTACTGATTTGTATAATTTGGGGGAAGAACATACTTATAACTATTTTTATATGATAACAAAAAAACAAGACCCGACCTTTATGTTTGCATGAGTTAATACATTTGGAGCTCATAAAGTCCCCTGACCATCATATTTATAACCATTAGCTATGGATTAGCCTAGGAATCTATGGATAGTACTATTGGGTCTGACACCCCCGGTCATGGTTAGTCGCGCTAACCATGTGTCCCTTTGGCCAAATGACTGCATAGTGTTCAAATATTGCTCGTGAGGTACGAGTGAGGGGCAAAACACCTGGTCTTGGTTTGGTTATGTCTCATGTATGTACATATTATTTGTATTCCTAGCTAGTTTACAAATGGGTCAAACATTACTTGTTTTGTTTATCATATACGTAAAATCATTTCCATGCAATTGGTTTGCTCATTATATTTATATATATAAAACCTGTGAACTCACCAACCTAGTGTTGACATTTTCAAGTATGTTTTTCAGGAAATTAATCGCAGCAACAAGAGTAATACTACGTAGGGTTCATGCATACATGGTGGATACTACTTTTGAAGATTTTTCTTGTATAACCCATAATGTTTGGGTCATATTTGCAAAATCTTAATATTTTGTAACTTCAACTACTATTTTTGGGCTGTAAAACCTTAAACTTAATTTATGTATCCAGTTGTATGTATGCGTTTGCAATAATTATATGCTTTGGAAACCATGAACGTTACGCCTCGCGTTTCCGCCTTGGCGGGGTGTGACAGATTGGTATCAGAGCCATTGATTATAGCGAACTAGGAGTCTAAAAATCGAACCTAGTCTATAATTTAAATGACTCACTGAGACGTTCTTCATTGCATATGCATTTCATAACTTATCATCATATTGTACGGATATCGTAGACACTGAATATCGTCACACACTAACCCCATTTCGACTTCAGACCCATGGCACCCAAAAGAAGGGCACCGCGTGACACTACTGGTGAAAACAACACGATGATTTCCATAGAAGTTGAGCAACTCATATCACAACGTGTAGCCGTCGCCTTGGAACAGTACGAAGCCAATCGGAATAACGGCGGAGGAAATGGTAGTGGTAGCGGAGGAGGTGCAGGAGGCAGTGGCACTGCTGGAGGTTCTGGAGATGCTTCGAACAAGAAGTGCACTTATAAGGCCTTTCTATCCTGCAACCCTCGCAACTTCAATGGCACCGAGGGTGCAGTAGGCCTGATGAGGTGGATTGAGAAGATGGAATCTGTGATTGATATTAGTGAATGCACAGCTGACTGTATGGTGAAATATGCCACTTGCACACTTACTGACAAAGCATTAACCTGGTGGAATTCTCAGATGAAAACCTTGGGAAGACAGACTGCCTACCAGCTATCTTGGGATGATCTAAAGGCCATGATGATCGAGGAGTACTGTCCTCGAAATGAATTGTAGAAAATCGAAACTGAAATGTGGAACCTTTAAATGATAGGAGATGATGTGGCTGGTTACACTGATAGGTTCAATGAGCTGGCAATATTGGTGCCACACATGGTCACGCCAGAGTACAAAAAGGTTGAAAGGTACTTGTGGGGTCTTGCACCCCAAATTCGTAGTATGGTGACTTCGTCGAACCCCATGGATGCCAAGAGTGCCATAGTCTTAGCCTACAAACTAAGGTATGTTGTTCGTAATGGTTTGTTCGGGAAAAAGGAAACTGAGGAAAGAAAGTTCGGAGAAAAGAGGAAATGGGTGGGAAAACCAAATAACCAATTTAGGAATCAAGCCTATAAGAGACAGGAGACTGTGAAAGTTTTTGCTGCTAACACTGTGGAGAAAAAGGGTTATGCTGGCCCCCAACCGAGGTGTGATAAGTGCGGGTATCACCATGTGGGGAAATGCACTCAATGTGAAAGGTGTAGAAAGTTTGGACATCGAGCGCAGACATGCCGACTCAATGCCAACCCCACCGATAAGATTAAACAAGGATGCTATGAATGTGGAGATCTGAAGCACTACAGGAAAGATTGCCCCAAGTTGAATAATCAGAATAACAATCAGGCCCGAGGAAGAGCGTTCGTGATGGGAGCTGGGGACGCACGCCAGGACCCTAACATTGTCACTGGTACGTTCCTGATAAACAATCATTATGCCTCTATACTTTTCGATACGGGTGCTGATATGAGTTTTGTGTCAAATGACTTTAAGTCCCTACTCGGTATTAAGTCCAGCAAACTGGACCAAAATTATACAATTGAATTAGCAAACGGGAAATTAATTAAAACCGAAGAAGTCATTCAGGGTTGTACTCTATGTTTTAAAGACCACACATTTAGTATAGACCTGTTACCTGTTGACCTGGGAAGTTTTGACGTTGTTATTGGTATGGATTGGTTGTCGAAGAATCACGCCAAGATTGTTTGTTTTGAGAAGATTGTTCATATTCCCCTCCCAAACGGAGAAGTTCTTTTGGTTCAAGGTGAGAAAAGTGGAGTGACATTGAAGATGATAAACTGCATGAAAGCTCGTAAGTACCTACGTAAAGGCTATTGCGTGTTCCTGGCTCACGTCGTCGAGAAGAAACCCGAGGAACGTCGACTTGAAGACATACCAATCGTTAAGGATTACCCCGAAGTTTTTCCTGAAGAATTACCTGGATTACCACCACCGAGGCAAGTCGAATTCCGAATCGATTTGGTACCCGGAGCTGCACCGGTTGCGCGATCACCGTATCGACTAGCACCTTCCGAGATTTAGGAACTATCTAATCAACTGCAAGAGTTGCTTGATAAAGGTTTCATAAGACCGAGTTTCTCACCCTGGGGAGCTCCGGTCTTGTTCGTAAAGAAAAAGGATGGAACCTTTAGGATGTGTATTGATTACCGGGAATTAAACAAGCTTACAATCAAAAACCGATATCCACTTCCTCGAATAGACGATTTGTTCGATCAACTACAAGGTTCTAGCTTCTACTCTAAGATCGATCTACGTTCGGGGTATCATCCACTAAGAATCCAAGAAGAAGATGTACCAAAGACGGCATTTAGGACTCGTTATGGCCACTACGAATTCCTAGTTATGCCGTTTGGTTTGACGAACGCACCAGCTGTTTTTATGGATCTCATGAACCGAGTGTGCAAGCCATACTTGGATAAATTCGTGATAGTATTTATTGATGATATATTAATATATTCACGAACCAAGGAGGATCATGAACATCATCTGAAATTAATTTTGGAACTACTCAGAAACGAGAAACTTTACGCTAAATTCTCTAAGTGTGAGTTCTGGATCCGAGAAGGGCATTTCCTTGGACATGTCATCAATAAGGAAGGAATTCATGTTGATCCATCTAAGATAGAAGCGATCAAAAATTGGGAAGCACCAAAGACTCCGACCGAAGTGCGTCAATTTTTGGGTTTGGCCGGCTATTACAGACGATTCATCGAGAATTTTTCAAAAATAGCCATGCCTTTAACTACATTAACCCAGAAAGAAAAGAAGTTTGATTGGAGTGACAAGCAAGAGTCAGCTTTTCAATTACTGAAGCAGAAGCTGTGTAGTGCACCGATCTTATCCCTTCCTGAGGGAATCGACAACTTTGTCGTATACTGCGATGCATCACACCAGGGACTTGGTTGTGTGTTAATGCAAAGAGACAAAGTCATCACATATGCCTCATGACAACTAAAAGTGCACGAAAAGAATTATACGACCCACGACTTGGAGTTGGGCGCAGTTGTGTTTGCACTCAAGATTTTGAGACATTATCTTTATGGTACGAGATGCACTATTTTTACTGATCATAAGAGTCTCCAACATATCTTTGATCAAAAAGAACTTAACATGAGACAACGTTGTTGGGTAGAACTACTAAACGACTATGATTGTGATATCAAGTACCATCCCGGGAAAGCCAATGTCGTAGCAGACGCCTTAAGTCGCAAGGAACGAGTTAAAACTCTTCGTGTTCGTGCCCTAGGATTAACAATTCATACGAGTCTTACTACTCAAATCCGAATGGCACAACAAGAAGCACTTAAGGAAAAGAACATCCAAAATGAAGCACTACGTGGAATGATCAAACAATTGGAGTCTAAGTCAGATGATACGTTTTACTTCATGGACAGAATTTGGGTGCCGAGTAACGGTAACTTACGTGGGTTGATTATGGATGAAGCCCACAAGTCCAGGTACTCCATTCACCTGGGTTCAGATAAGATGTATAAGGATCTAAAAGAATTATATTGGTGGCCCAATATGAAAGGAGATATTGCCACATATGTCAGTAAATGCTTAACGTGTTCAAAAGTAAAAGCCGAACATCAGAAACCGCTGGCTTGTTACAACAACCCGAAATTCCCCAATGGAAATGGGAACAGATTTCTATGGATTTCATCACGAAATTACCCAAGACGTCCGGTGGTTATGATACCATATGGGTAATTGTCGACCGTTTAACGAAATCTGCTCACTTTCTGCCAATTAAAGAAACTGACAAGACAGAGAAACTTACAAGACTCTACATTAAAGAAATTGTGGCAAGACACGGAGTGCCAGTTTCTATTATCTCTGATAGGGATAGTCATTTCGTGTCAAGGATTTGGAGGTCGTTACAAGAAGCCCTAGGCACGCGCCTAGACATGAGCACAGCCTACCATCCACAAACGGACGGTCAAAGTGAAAGGACTATTCAAACATTAGAAGATATGCTCCGTGCGTGTGTAATTGATTTCGGAGGAAATTGGGATACTCATTTACCGTTGGCGGAGTTTTCCTATAATAACAGCTACCACACAAGCATCAAGGCAGCTCCGTTTGAAGCTTTATATGGTCGTAAATGTCGTTCGCCGCTATGTTGGGCGGAGGTCGGTGAAAAACATTTGACGGGTCCTGAGATTGTCCAGGAAACCATTGATAAGATCTTCAAAATTAAGGACCGTCTGAAAGCGGCCCGAGACAGACAAAAGAGCTATGCTGATAACAGACGGAAACCATTAGAATTTCAAATTGGTGACCGAGTAATGTTAAAAGTCTCACCATGGAAAGGCGTTGCAAGGTTTGGTAACCGTGGTAAGCTCAACCCTAGATACGTTGGACCGTTTGAAATACTGGCTAGGGTTGGTCCGGTAGCTTACAAGCTCAAACTACTGCAAGAACTAAACAACGTACATGACACGTTTCACGTATCGAATCTCAAGAAGTGTTTGTCAGACGAGACCTTGATCATACCGCCAGATGAAATTCATATTGATGATAAACTTCATTTCATCGAGGAACCGATTGAGATTTCAGATTGGAAAGTTCAAAGGTTGAGACGTAGTCGAATCAAACTGGTTAAAGTACGTTGGAACTCAAAACGTGGTCTTGAGTATACATGGGAACAAGAGGATCAAATGAAAACAAAATACCCCTCCTTGTTTAAGGATACACCAGTTCAAGATGGGACGAATTGAATTCCGGGACGAAATTCTTTTAACATAGGGAGAATGTGACACCCGACATTTCAGGTCAATATCCGTACATGTTATAAACGAGTTTACATTATAATTGTTTTCGCGATTTACTTAATTTCATAAACAAGGACATTAAGGTCTAGCAAAAACCGTATATTGTCTCATTTCATATTTTGGTAATTCTAGGAGTTACCGGTTCACGTACCATATAAACCGACTAATACGAACGTTTGTGGTGAAATTAAATAACCAGAAAAATATCTAGACATATATAATACACAAACTTTACGTTGGTCAATAAATTCTTTTTTTAGACTAAAATTTATAATATACATAAAGTTAAATAACGAACCCTTTCGAAGACGTTATCGCGTAGTGTCACCTTTAGGCACTTGTACCTACAAATAATCACTCAACAAATTATACAATTCGGGATTTGAATATTTTTACCAAAATATCCTTTAAGCAGTTAAATTGTAATCCTAGTACCATTAAGAACCTAAACCGAATTAAATTACCGTTAAAACTCTAATTTCGATTAATACCGCCTAATGATCTAGATAACTACTACCTAAACTCACTAAATATATACCCAAACCAAACCCCCCTAACCCTTGAAACCATTCGGCCGAGAGCCCCTAATGGGCCCTCCATATCCTCCAAATCTTTCCAACCATTTTAATTATTCTACAAGCCATACTCCTTTCCTTGCAACTCTTGACAAAAGCCACATCCAACCCATCATACCTATCACTTATCAACTCCAAACACACACTCCACCTTTTTTTCTCTCTTTACGGAAGCAACATCAACGCCTTCATCCTCATCATATTTTCAAGAGTTCATCCATTTTCAAGCTCAAAGTCATCTATCTTTTGGGTGTTATACGAAACATCCAAGTAATTCCTCAAGGATTCAAGCAAAGGAGTTCAAGATCATTCTCTTTTTCTCTCAAAAATCATCATCTCTGTCCAGAGGTAAAAACTCGATACCATCCATATTATTTTCTTTAAAACCGTAGCTAAACATAAAGTTTACTCGAACGTAAGAAAAATAACCAGAAAAGTGTGTCGAATTCAAGACTAAAACATGAATATATGCGAATATGTATGAATAAAGTTTTGAAACTGATTCTGTCAATCAAAATTTCAGTAATTGAAACTATAGTTTCGATACCTGTTTACTCAATCGAAACTAGGTAGTTTCGATACCTGTTGCTCAATCGAAACTAAGTAGTTTCGATAGTTTCGATACCTATTAATCAATCGAAACTAGGTAGTTTCGATACCTTTCTTACCCAATCGAAACTAGGTAGTTTCGATACCCAGTTTGCTCAATCGAAACTAGGAAGTTTCGACATCTGTTCTGTTCAATCAAAACTAAGAAAGTTTCGATACCTGTTCATCAGTCCCATGGGGCAGTAACTTAGAACTATTTTATAACGAAACAAGTGTTGAAAAACTAAAAAGATATTTAAACAAAAGCAGTCAGATTTGCTAAGTCGGTGAACAAATTGCATATGAGACATTCGGTCATAACACGAATTACCCTTTTTGTAATTAGGGTACGAATAGTCAAGTTTGACTAGAACAATTATCATTGCAAGCATACACAAACTCAAGGTGAGTTTCACGGCCCCTTTTTACTGATTTGTATAATTTGGGGGAAGAACATACTTATAACTATTTTTATATGATAACAAGAAAACAAGACCCGACCTTTATGTTTGCATGAGTTGATACATTTGGAGCTCATAAAGTCCCCTGACCATCATATTTATAACCATTAGCTATGGATTAGCCTAGGAATCTATGCATAGTACTATTGGGTCTGACACCCCCGGTCATGGTAAGTCGCGCTAACCATGGGTCCCTCTGGCCAAATGGCTGCATAGTGTTCTAATATTGCTCGTGAGGTACGAGTGAGGGGCAAAACACCTGGTCTTGGTTTGGTTATGCCTCATGTATGTACATATTATTTGTATTCCTAGCTAGTTTACAAATGGGTCAAACATTACTTGTTTTGTTTATCATATACGTAAAATCATTTTCATGCAATTGGTTTGCTCATTGTATTTATATATATAAAACCTGTGAACTCACCAACCTAGTGTTGACATTTTCAAGTATGTTTTTCAGGAAATTAATCGCGGCAACAAGAGTAATACTACGTAGGGTTCATGCATACATGGTTGATACTACTTTTGAAGATTTTTCTTGTATAACCCATAATGTTTGGGTCATATTTGCAAAATCTTAATATTTTGTAACTTCAACTACTATTTTTGGGCTGTAAAACCTTAAACTTAATTTATGTATCCAGTTGTATATATGCGTTTGCAATAATTATATTCTTTGGAAACCATGAACGTTACGCCTCGCGTTTCCGCCTTTGCGGGGTGTGACATCTTCACTGTTTGAATAAACATATCCGAGCGAACTTACGGCATTTTTAAGAGAAATTGTGATTTCAGATCTAGGGTTTCTAACTAGAACTTTGTGTGGTTGTTTTTAAATCGATTTTCAATTGCGAGTCTTTCTAGAGTAATTTCATCGATTTCTATCCGATAAATCTTCCTGATTTTGCAATTTTTCATCTATTTTCTTCGGTTTGAAAGTTTTATCATTTTCTGAAATTTTGAATGTGGTTTATGCATTAACATTTGAAATTGATAATTGAAAATGTATCGTGACTCTTAATAGATGCTATTGTTAGGCTTGAATTGGATTTTTTGCTTGATTTTGACAATTTTTTTGAATCTGTGTGGAATGTGTATCGACAGACAGGTTCAGGCGAACTTGTTCAAGCGAACTTGTCTAGGCGAACTTATTATGTTCGCCTTTTGCAACACTAAGCGAACTTAGTAAGTTCGCCTAGGGGCTCAGTGGTGTTTGGGACTTGTATTTTTTTTTGTTTTTTTGACAAATTTTTTTTACAAAATTTTTGTTAATCTTTTTATTTGTTTTGCTTACTAATGTGTTTTTGTCCTCTACATTTCAGATGGCTCGTCGTGTTGAGTACAAACATAATCAAGTGGATTTATTGAATCCTAATATGTCTGAAGCTGCTCATTTTCAAGGAATTATCAACTTCTGAATCGTTCACGTTTGAATATTGCTTTATCTGCTTATACGTATATAAGTTTACCTTATATTCAGCAATTCTGGGATACCGTTCATCAAGACACAGATGTTGAACCTCACGTTCTTCGTGCTACAGTAAATAATACGTAGGTCGCTATTTCAGTAGAAACTATTCGTACTGCTTTGGCATTAGGAGGTGCTGTTGATGATCCGATATCATATCCTGGAACCCTGATTATGGAATGTTTTCAGAGGATGGGTTATAGAGGAAGACCGAATGATACACAAGCAAGAAAAGGAGGTTTGGTTGGCGAATGGAGATAATTTATGCATGTTATCATACAATGTCTGTCTCCAAGGAAGGCTGGTACTGATGGTTTAAAGAGTGCACTACAAGCTGCTATGGTTGCTTTGAGACTCAATAAATGGTTTAACTTTGCGTTATACATCTACCGTGAGTTAGTCATGCAAATAAATCCTCTTGAAGGTCAAGGATTTCTGATGTATCCTAGGTTTGTGCAAATGATTTTGAATCATTTAATTCCGGATTTACCTCAGCATCCAATCCGTTTGACTTTGACTCATATGTCAAAAAGGATATTTACTGATTGCACAAAGGTGAAACAACAAAATGCTGCTCTAATTCATATTCCAACTCCTCTGTTTGGTCACATAATTAATCTTGATTATGTTGAGCCACCAAATGATAATTGGTTTCATCCTGAGGAGTTAGTACAACGTCATGTCCAGAATCAAGTTCTTGCTCAAATACAACAACAAGTTCCTCAACAACAACAAGTTCCTGCTCAAATGCAACAACAAGTTCCTATTCCACAAGAATAGGTTCATGTTCCTGTTAATGAACCAGTTCAAGAAGAGATTGCTCAAGAGAATGATCAAGAGTTGGGTATGAATATGAATGATTTTGATCATGAAGTTGTGAACTCACCTGTTCATGAAGCCAAAGGCAATGTTGAAGATACGAGTTCCGATGATACTATCTTACCTGATTCTGAAGCTACTGATTCTGATTCGTCTAGAGACTTTAGCTCAGATCATTATGAGAGTTTGGCTCAGTTACCATTGGCTAATAGGGGAAAACGTATTAAATCTACTGCCAGAAAGCTGAGGCGTAAATCTGTTCGGAATCCTCCTTCTGGATCAGTACTTGGCAAAAGAACTTTGCTTGATGAAAGTTCTGACACGGATAGTGATTTTATTCCAGTTCCTAAAGCTCAGAAGCTTATGTCTGCTTCTATTGCTGTTACTCAATCATCTCAGGGAGTTGAGGATGCTACTTTTATTTCATCTCTACTGGGTACACCTCCTCCTTCTAGGCAACAATCTCCAGTGCTTTCTCCAAATGTTCCTACTTCTTTCGATGCTGGTCCTTCAAAGCCGTCTGATTCTGAAAGAATTACATTCCTTGAATCCCAGGTGCTAGCATTACAGACTCAGGTGGATACTCTTGTGTCTGTTGATTCTCAGAGACAATTGGTCCTTCAAACTCAAGCACAACAGATTGCTGACATGCAGTTATTGGTGTCTACACTTGTTAAGCGTCTTGACGCTCAGGGGGAGTTAAGGATACCTGATACGTGTCATACTCAATCAATTCAACGAAAGGATGATGATGACAATGATCCTAGTGGTAATGTTGAGGGTGATCGTCAATACGCTGATGTGAATCCAATATCCAGAGCTCAGGGGGAGTCGACATCACATACTATTGAAGGAATCAAGACTCATGATTCTGGAGTAAATGAAGAAATATTGTTATAGGAATTCTTTCAAGATTCTGAAGAAGAAGCTGAGAAATTAAAGTGTCTGGATGATATAGACGAGTTATTTGATGACGATGAAGAAGATGTGGTGGATAACGAAGTTGAAAAAGGTGAAATTGTGGAAATTGAAATAGAAAAGAGTAAATCTAAGATTACTTATGAAGGAAGTGATGGCCTGAATGTTCCGTATAACTTCATCCAAGATAATGTTATTCCTGAATTTTCTTATGATGGAGTAACAGATTCTATGGACTCTTTTGAAGATATCACTACACCTGATGATACTGCTCAATCCAAGATTGATTCTGATGTTGATACTACTCGTACTATGTCTCCTAAGCTGAATGAAGAACCTGTGATGTATAGAGATACAGGTATGACTAGAGAACAGTGGAGAGAAGTGGTGAACAGTTGGATGAAAGTACTACCAAAGTCACCTGTACGACCAGCTCAAAAAGAAAGATATGTAAATAAATAGAGGTGTATCAGAAAGATCATAAGTTTGTTCTATGATAATGAGATAAAGTTGTTTGCTCTTAAAAGATCTGATGGTGTTCAGTACCTAAAGCCTAGGATTAAGTATTTCAATACACTGTATTGGTGTGAAATGAATGGTCTGGCTACTAAACCATTGATTAATAGATCAAATTATGGATTAGCTTATGTGATTGCTAACCTGATTAAGAGAGAGGTGGATCAGGGAAGTATGAAAGGTTAAAACCACAGAAAGGTAAAAGAGTGAAGCTTGTAGATCAAAAGACTAAGAAAGTGACTTGGAAGTACAAGTTCAAGCCAGTTCGTGTTGTACAGAAGATACCATTGAAGAAAATTCCACAAGATTTTCTGGTAATATGAAATGGTGGTATGTAGATGTGAATACTGGTGAAGCTAGGATTGATGATAAAGATAATAAGATCATTGTTAGTTTCTACGATGCAATGAATCTTATTAATTTTTCAAAGAAAGACCAGAGAACATTAAAAAAGAATGAGATCATGTTTACTGATGAATGGAAAGAACAAGGATTGCAGTACAAAAGAGTGTTAGAGATTTGTAGAAGATATGGAGTGCATGCAGGCAGTAGATTACCAGATAACTGGAAGAGCTCATCATGAAGACTGAAGACAGAAGATCAAGCTATTATCAAGGGGGAGTCTGTTAGGACATAGATTGTATGACAAAAGCTTTGTAATAGTTTAGATCTTATTGTCTTTATGTTTTTATGTAAATGTTTAGTTTTTGTCTAAGTATTTGTACAAGTTCTGCTAGAGGCGAACTTGATAAGTTCTGCTAGAGGCGAACTTGATAAGTTCGTCTGGTCTATCAGAGGCGAACTTGTTAAGTTCGCCTGAGCATCTTTGAAGCGAACTTGTTAAGTTCGCCTGGTGCAGAACATGTGTCTATAAATAGAGTTATAGAGTCTGTTTAGAACAGAGAAGTGAGACTGATCGAACAAGAATTCTGTAAACTCTGTGTTTGTGAATACAAAGAGAAAGCTTTATTTACATGTTGTGTTTACATGTCGATTGTTATACAAAGCGTTAATACGGTAGGATTCCGCACTCCGCATTAACTATACGTCCTGTCACGAGATCGATCCTAATATGAGTCATGTGGACCAGCAGCTATATCCCCCCACAAGAATGAAGCTAGCAACCATAGCCGCACCATGGTATGTATATAAATTTGATCAAACCATACGTACAATAAATGGCAAAATGCTTCTCGTAAGTTACCTTTATGTATTAGATATATTTAACCTGGTTCATGCCATTTTGAAAGTATGAAAACCTTATATGCTTTTAAAAAGACCATAAATATATTCACAACATAATTAACCGGCCCCATTATTGCACTTTTATATTTATTGTGTATACACTTGGCATCCTTATCCCGATAGGTTGACTACTGAGAGTTACGTCCCAGTTTTACGTCTGCTGCAGGTAACTCCCGTTTTCTGTTTCCTACCGAATACCTGAAGGATAACTAATGTATACACTAGCCTCATTCTCTAGTAAGTCGACTACTGAGAGTTGCGTCCTAGTTTTACGTCTGCTGCGGGTAACCCCCGTCTAATGTTTTTCTTACATGGGCACCTGAGGGTTTTCTTTTTTTTTTATCAGTCTGCTCAAAGTAATTTAAAAGTGTGATATTTGTTTAAAAACATTAAATATATTCACGACATGACTGTATGATAACCCCAAAATGTTTCAACATGTTTTAAAAGTGGGGAAATAAATGTATTCACCTTAATGTTGAATTCCTAATTGAAAGCGGCGCTTCGTCTCCTATCTCGAAGATTTCTGGTCCTGATACAGTAACCCTATGTTAGGTTAGGGTACACTTAACTAATTATTATTTTGGTTGATATTGGCTAACGCTGCCTTGGTTAGGCATGGGTGATCAAAGTCCATGCCTAGCTAAGGCTAGGTTACCCAATACCCACCATAATAAAAACTCTAAGGGCTATTATTATCCTGGTTGATATTGGCTAACGTTGCTTTGGTTAAATATGGATGATCAGTCCATGCCTAACTAAAACTAGGCTGATCACTATCTACCCTAATAATAATCCTAATGCCTAACGATAATAAAAATAACTAATAATTAACTAGACATAAACTTAAACGAGAATGTACCTGAAAACTATCTACGACAATCTGATGTAGAGTCTCCCTACTCGTGCTCCAAAATAACTATTAACAACACCCAAAGGGGTATTGAATACTCGGGATTCTCTTTATAATAGAGCGTTCCCAAAAACTTATAATCTAAACGGATATGTATACTCTTACTTATAGTTGAAGTCCACCGAGTACTTTTCCTTACTCTTTCGATGTGGGATGCACTTCTGCGTACGTCAAACTGACGTATAGCACTCATGTACATATATTTTGATTGTTAAAACTTTTATTATTATTTTGTTATTCTAATTAATTCAGTTGTTTACCTCGTTTTTCTCTTATAACTTTTAAAATATGGCGTTTTATAAAATTACGAATATGTCGTTGGGATAAGCTTATTTTTCTCTACGAATCGACCTAAGTTTCGTTAAAAACGGAGCAAGTTTCAAAAATAATAATAATTTATTATAGTATTATTATTATTAAACGATCGACACTAAAAGCTCGTTTAAACCTCAAATTTCGAGTAGTCATTTTACTCGTTTATAATTACGAAGTCGAGAGTCATAAAAATATCTGGGGTATTACATTCTCCCCACCTTTATTTAAATCTCGTCCTTGAGATTTGTTGAACAAGTGTGGATACTTGTTTCTCATTTTTTACTCCAATTTCCATGTATATTCTGAATCAAATGTGGAGTTCCACTTGATTTTCACAATTGCGAAAGTCTTTATTTTCAGTTTATTGATTTATCGATCTTCTATCTGAATAGGTTGTTAAAAAAATTTCAACTTCTTGTTAACCTAAAAATCTTTTAGTGGCATTATTAAACTTTCATCGGCCACACACTTGTGTAAGTTTGACAAATGAAATAAATCGTGTACGTCGCTCATTTCTTATGGTAGTCTTAATCGATAAGCTATCGGTCCAATTTTTTTTCTAGGATTTCAAAAGGTCTAACACAACTTTGATTTAATTTTTCTTTTCTTTCTTCAAATCAGACCACACCTTTCCAAGGTGAAACTTTTAATAATACATTATCAGCTATTCTGATTTCTAACGACTTTCTTTTCCTACTAGCAAAACTTTTCTGTCGATCTCTAGCCTCTTTTAATCTTTCATAAATCTGTAATATTCTGTCAGTTGTTTCCTGGACAATCTCAGGTTCAGACAATTGAGCTTCTCTAACTTCAGACCAGCCCACCGGAGTTCTACATTTCACTCAACTTTTTCTCTTTCCATTTCTTTATTCGTTAATCTTAAATTTGTAGGGTTGACTTACAAATTTTAAATTTTCGTTTATTCTTAGATCGTCTAAAATCCATATATGGAACATACTATTATTCATATAATGGTTAATAATATGAAAGCAGTTTGGTAAATAAATGAATAATAATAGGATCTAGAATGTTATTACTCCTTTATTAACCAATTGTATTCTTATTATTCCCATTATGTTTCATACTTGTTTGTTCATATCTCAACATATTTTATTTATTACAACCCAATATCTAAACTGGTATCTTAGTGCCTAAATAGGCTTTCTTAGTTACAGGAGTTTCAGTCCCTTTGAAAGTATTCATGCTACCTTTATAGCATTTTATAATATTGTTATCATCTTACAAACATCTTTGTCTCACTCCTCGAATATGATTTTTCATTCGGAAAACTAAACTTTTAATTGCAATATTCGATTTGCAATTGTTTGTCTATCTTTTACTCTTTCCCCAGACCCTACTAATAGCGTTAGCTATGTGTGGGATTATACTGGGTACGTTTTGAGTTTTTTTTTTTTTTGTCTATCTTTTACTCATGTAACAAGGTTTACTGATTTGCTAGGATCTAAATGTGAACTTCATTTCTCTTCCTTTGAACTAACAATTTCGAGGTGATACTTTTATAACGTCTTATCCTTGACGTATAATTTCAGCGGCTTCTTCTTTGTATAAGTATAATCTTTATTTTTTGGTGCAAGTATCGTCGTTCTTGAAAGTATTCTGGATTAGACGCATGTTCAATAATAGAATGATACACAAAATCGATTGGATCTGAAATATGATCAAATGAATCAGTTATGACAGATACTATCTCCACTTATATAAAATTTATATTTAAATATATAAAAACTAAGAATAATTTTTAATAACGATGATCATGAATACTTTTTGTACTTGAAGACATCAAAATATATTGTCGTTTGTAGTGAAAATCGTTTGACAAGTATTCCCATGTATTTTCCCAAAATAAATCCGATCTAGACATGGTATTAGATGTTAACATAGTCGGAAATAAATTACGTTGGAAATAACCAGAATACCTGAATGACGGGCTTCTTCAAATGCTTCGATGGATTCCATGTCATTAACTGTCCGCCAGTTTTTGGTGGGATGGATCACGGTATTGGATAGTGTTCCAGACATAGATATGCTGGGCTTTCTTCCTGATTTTCTTGATGGTAAAGGATTTTGAATCAAAGTTAATATTTTTATCTCTCAGTTCACTTGCTCTTTTTGTGAGACCTTTATAAACTTCACTGACAATGACATGATGATATCCCAGGTTTGTTTAATATGTTAAGTGATTCCAGTCTTGAAATCAGGCAGCAAGCTGATTCAGCACTTTCAGAGTTCCTTCAAGAGATTAAAAACTCTCCTGTAAGGCTTCTGTAGGAAATCTGCTATGCATTGTAGGATATCATACTACTTGTTCTTTTGTCAATGCTTTTTGCTATCAAGGATATACGACTGGTTGGCACTAGCGGTAGTTGGTGCTGCTGTGTGTACTTGATGAATTTCCTGATTTCTGATTCAAGAAACTATGTCAATGTCAAATCTCTTGTATATTTTACACTAGCAGTTTTCATTGTTTATTTGTAAATTTCTGACTCTAGCAGTCCTACTTTGAAGGCTGTAGACTATGGTCGCATGGCTGAAATACTTGTGCAGAGGGCATCTTCGTCGGATGAATTTACTCGTTGGACGGCAATTACATGGGTAAGGATTAAAGATATCATCCCTATCTATATTCATTTTTTCCCTCGTAGTTAGACTTTCTATGGGCTTTTTGGAGTTACTACTGCTTAGCAGTGTCGTATGTTTGTTGAGGCATTGAATAGAAAACTGTTTATGCAGATAAATGAGTTTGTAAAACTTGGTGGAGACCAGCTTGTACCTTATTATTCCGACATACTGGGAGCTATCTTGCCTTGCATAGCTGATAAAGAAGAGAAAATACGAGTAGTAAGTTTGTATTATTTTTCTTTAGTCTAAAGAGTCTTTGTGCTGAAAGCTAACATTTTACTGATTCCCGATGTTCAATATGATATTCTACTAATCCTTTTGATATGCTGTGTTGACTATCAGGTAGCTCGTGAAACAAACGATGAGCTTCGTGAAATCCAAGCTGATCCTGCTGAGGGGTTTGATGTTGGAGCTATTCTTTCCATTGCAAGGAGGTGTGCTTTAGCACTATAATAATTTGCATATGTTGTTCATAAAGCTTTCGACTTCTTATATTGCGAACAAGTATCTTTGTAAAATTACCTTTAGGAGTGCCGTGGTCGGCTTGTAGTATGACTATTGATATTTTTCGTATTTTGAAGACCTGTACTAGAATGCTTTTGATGGGTATGTTGTCTTGATTATTGTTTTATTCTTTCAATCTATCAGGCAGTTATCTAGTGAGCACGAGGCTACTCGAATTCAATCATTGCACTGGATTTCAACACTTTTGAGTAGACCGGCCTTAGGTTGTTTGGTATCAAAGTCGGTAACGCAGCGGAATCACACACGCATAATATCAATAAACAGAAAAGAAAAGAGACACGAGAGATTTATAGTGGTTCGGTCAAGGTGATCTACATCCACTGTTGCAACTAGGGTTTATTCTTATTAGATGCTCAAGGAATACAATTACATCATAGGGATATATATAATACCAAGATTAGGGTTAATTAAATAAGGCAATAACTTAATCAACAAGAAATAGAACCAAACAACCCTAAGGCTGCCGCCAGCTTCTAATCTCGTTCTTTCAGCCTTAATATGCCCAAGAGGCCCAGCCGCAGATGACCCAAAAGCCCAGCCCAAATCAGCACAGGCCCACCGGGCCCATTTGGCCCAGTCCGACCCAATAAGCCTTCACACCCAACAATCTCTCACTTGAAGGCTTTGCTCAATCCACAAACACCATCTAAGTTATCCCTAATCCAGTAATTCCAGTATCCTCCTTATCCAAAGTCTCCCAAGCCTTCAGTCCCCATAAACAAGCTCAGACTTCATCAAAGTCCCCCTAGTTGCAAGCCCCCTCTCATCAAGTACATGAAAGGGCAGTTGAGGCTCCCCCGAGCTCCAACTCATTCTCTATCTCAACTGGTTTGCACGATCCACCAGTTCCAGAGATAACCCGAGAACCACCACTCTCCTCCTTTAGCAAGACTTCCATAGGAGAGATTTTCACAGTCGGACTACCGGTCTTCAAAACCCACCGTTGTTTTGTAACTGTACCCGGAACACGCCCCATGCTCCCACTGTCACCAAACCCCTGACCCGGTTTTGACCTCCGACCCCGCTCAGCTTGAATCACCTTGGCACTAGGCTCCCCTCTTGCAAATTGAACCTTCTTTCGCCCCTTTGATTCAGCGAACCTAACTTTGTTTTGAGGGACAGTCATACTTCCCTCAGCAGGTACCTCCACCATGTATAAAGAACCTCGCCTGTTTCCACGAGCAATTACCAGATTACCTTTAGTTAACTTCCACTTGCCTCCACCAAAATTTACTTCTAGTCCCTGTTTATCCAGCTGACCGACAGAGATAAGCTTACTCTTCAAAGCTAACCCTGACATTCTTCAAGTTCCATGTGGTTCCCAAAGAAGTAACCAAATTCATGTCACCCATGCCCGTAACATCACCATTAGCTATTCATACCTTCCCAAAGTTACCAACCTTTAAATTCTCCATCGTCTCCCCGCTGTGCATCGCGTGAAACGAAGAACCAGAATCCATAACCCAAGAATCTGTAGAAGACTCTACACAGCAAACCAAAACATCATCATCAGATTCCTCATCTACCTGAACCGTGTTTACCTGCCTTTTGCCCTTATTCTTCCCAGACTCTTCCTTATTCCTTCCTGGACACTGACTTTTCACATGCCCAACTTCATTGCAGCTCCAGCACCTCACATTTTTCCGAGCTCTAGACGAACTCCTTCCCCTACTCCCATTGCTCCTGTTATTTTCCCTTCCTCTGTCCACATTGAATATATCAGAAGACGAAGATCCTCCACTAGTGTTCCTCCGGCGAATATCCTCACCTAGAATACTATCCCGGACCACGCTAAACTTCAAATTCCCAGCTCCACCAGAATTAGTGATCGCCGTCACATAACCTGACCAGCTGTCAGGCAAAGAGGATAACAGTATCGCAGCTTGAGTATCATCATCAAGCTTTGTCCCAACGGTCAATAGCCTGGACAAAATTGAATTTATATTATTTATGTGATCGGGCACCGAGCTTCCCTCATTCATCCTCGTCATGAATAACTCTCTCAACAGGAACACTCTATTACCGGCAGACGGCTTTTCATACATGTTTGACAGAGCCGTCATCATACCATAAGCCGTGGTTTCCTCTTTGATATTGAACGCTACGCTCCTCGTCAAAGCCAGTACAATCTTACATCTCGCCTTTTTGAACTTAGTGTTCCAAACCACTTCGTCAGCCTTACTCATTCCATCCGGTTTTTCTGCCAATACCATCTCCAAATCGTTTTCACCGAATAACGCCTCTATTTGCATCTTCCACCATGCAAAATCAGTCCCGTTAAACTTTTCGATTCGAATTTTCCCGTCTTCAGCCATTGCAAACGAGAATCAGAAAAAAATAAAAAAAAACCAGAATTAAGAAAGTCCACCAACCGAAGTCAAGCAACCTCCAAAGAAACCCTAAACCCTGAAACACCCGAACCGGCGCTTCACCTGCAAAACCCGTGACCAGCAGCAACTTCAAGGGTTTAATAGACCAAACCCTAATCGCAAAATCACAAAAAAACTGTTTCCGATCAGCCTCTTTCTGTCCCCCACTTGCGACGGCTTTCAGGGTTTCTCTTAACCCTAATCGCTACAGTAACACAAGCAAAACAGGCCCGCAAACAGCCTTCCAGCAGCAGATCGCAAACACAGCAGAATTCACAGCAGCAGTTCGAAACAGCAGCTATATGCGACGAAACCTGGTGCAAAACAGCAGCCCTTAATCGCGAAACTTAGCAACCCAGCGAACAGCCACTACCTTCGGCAGAGACAGCAGATCGAAACCGAAACCTTGACAGCCTACCCTTCTTGAACAGCCCTTAACCCCTTCAGCGATTGAACCAGTGCAGACCGTGTGTAAACAACGAGCCAGAGCTCTGATACCACTTGTTAGGTATCAAAGTCGGTAACGCAGCGAAATCACACACACACAATATCAATAAACAGAAAAGAAAAGAGACACGAGAGATTCATAGTGGTTCGGTCAAGGTGACCTACATCCACTGTTGCAACTAGGGTTTATTCTTATTAGATGCTCAAAGAATGCAATTACATCATAGGGATATATATAATACCAAGATTAGGGTTAATTAAATAAGGCAATAACTTAATAAAAAAGAAATAGAACCAAACAACCCTAAGGCTGCCGCCAGCTTCTAATCTCGTTCTTTCAGCCTTAATATGCCCAAGAGGCCCAGCCGCAGATGACCCAAAAGCCCAGCCCAAATCAGCACAGGCCCACCAGGCCCATTTGGCCCAGTCCGGCCCAATAAGCCTTCACACCCAACAGAGGTAACATTGCATCAGCACTATATGGAATAGTGTTACAATTTTGTTTTGCATTTTTGTTAATGATATATTCTTGAGTAAACTGTAGTTTTCATCCTTGACGTTTGATGGTCTTAGCAGGTTCAGTGCACCCCTAACACTCTAATTCCCTGATGTTAAACCTTATTTAATGACCAAAATACCCATCTTCTTCCCCACTCCACCACCGGCTGCCGCCACCACCACCAGCCGACCATTAAGCCATGATAGGCGTGACCACCAGCCACCCTCATCTTCATCCCCAGCCTGTTTCATTTCGCATCCTCCATCTTCCACCAACCAAATAACCCTAAACCCTAGAGAGAGTGAGAACGTGAGAAGGAAAGAGGGGAGCCGACCCTCTCTTCCAGCAGCCCCTCTTCGGCGGCTCTACAGGGACGGGTCTGGCAGCCAAGCCACGACCAACACAACCCTCCTAAAAACCCGTCCACAACAACTCAGACGAACCAGGTCAGGTTCTCCAGCGATGGCTAGGTGTGATGGAGCTGCTCAACCCAGATCCGGCGTCAGCTAGGATCTGTCACGTCTTTCCAACGGTGACACCCGATGTGTTGAGGTATGACGGTGGAAGTTACGGTGATGGAAGGAAGAGGGAGGCGACAGCTGACTCAGCCACACCAAGCGACGACTCGCTTTTTTGGCCTCGGGTCGGGTTAGGAAGATGCCAGCGGCGGCGTTCTGAGGTGACAGCGGCGAGACGCCGGCTCCGACGATGGATTACGTCTAGGGGTGTTCAAAAATATCCGTATCCGAAAATCCGAAATTCCGAATCCGAAATAGCCGAAAAGTCGGATATCTGAAAATTCGGATATCCGCTTTTTCGGATTCGGATTCGGATTCGGATAGTGATTTTGAAAATGTTCGGATATTCGGATATCCAATTATCCGAAAATTAAAAAAATATATATTTTATTAATTTTTTTTATTTATTGTAAATCACTGTATCCCCTTTAAGGCCTTTAATCCTTTATCCCTTTATAGTTTATCCAGCTAGTTCAAATGCTCAATTAGGGTTTTGTGTCAAGAGCAGAGACTATAGCTCCTCCAGCCCTCCACTTCCATCAAGTCCGGTGAGTCGGTGACCGGACCACCACCACCACCACCACTCCCGCACTCCAGTCTCCATCGAGTCCATCCTCCAGAGTCCAGACCTCCACGGCTCCACTCTCCATCAACACCTCAGTTATGGTTTGGCGACCAGCGACCACCAGTCCACCAGGCGAGTCCTCCTCCAGAATAAAGCCCTACACTTTTATCTTTTGCAGAATATTTATGGGGGAAAAGGCTAGTAAGATGTCATGATTTTGGAGTTTATGCTTCCATGGATGCCAAATTCATGTAAGACTTTCCTTATACTTGTCACATGATTTTACAAAAGAAGATGTTTCCATCGGATTAAAAGATATTTTGGATTATCAATATTTAATTTCAGTTGTTTTATCTTTGAATGTTCTTATTTATCTTTGAATTTATTTTGGATGTTGTTGTTTGGGTTTGTATTTGGATGGAATTTGTTGTTTGGAAGTTGGAATAGGTTTTTTTTTTGAATTCGGATATCCGTTTTACTATCCGAATCCGTATCCGAAATTTCGGATACGGATTCGGATAGTAAAATCAACTATCCGAAAATTTCGGATATCCGAAACTCCGGATATCCGGTTTTGAACACCCCTAATTACGTCCACTAGGTGGATCGAACGACAGCAGACGGAGCCGTTTTTCCGACGAACCTTCGTTTTTCAGGTGGTGGTGGCGAAGGCGGAGGCGGAGACCGGTGGTGGTGGAGTGGGGAAGAAGAGGGGTATTATGGTCAACTAACAAGATTTAACTGAAAAAACTTCCCAACGTTAGTGAATTGGACTAAAAGCGTTAAGAAATATAACGTCAGGGTGCACTGAAACTTTTAAGACCATCAAACCTCAGGGACGAAAACTGCAGTTTACTCTATATTCTTTTAGTTTCTCCACCATTAGAGTTTATACTTGGTTTGTTTTGCTAGTTTTTTTTATAGAAACATCTCTACTTGCATATAAAATGGATTTGTATTGGTTTTTCACTAGCTGGCAAGTTTTATGTGTGTGCATATACTCTTATTCTCCATGTAGGATGTATCGATAGTAGATGCTATACATTTGCATTATTTACCTCTATTTCTTTTTATGTGATTTCCATCTCAATTCTAGGACCCCCAATCACATATAAGACAAAATGGAAATATTTGATATGTTAATGGATCAATAGCATTTTTTTCTTGCAAGTCTGGCTTCTTCCTGACCTCATGTACAAAGTTTCACTGTCTTTGCTGGAGAATCTATATTCTAACTAATGTATATTATTCTGATAAGATGGTACCAATTTGTATCTTTCGCTTTGCACTCACCTTATTAGCATTTTCTGATTCCTTGATCAGTTGATCTTGAGTTGGATCAAATTTTATTTGCAAATTGAAAAAATATTTTTCTAGTATTAGTCACAACCAAAAAAAGGTTATCCTAGATACTGTTTTGCACTTTTTCAGTCACACACATACATATAATATGTGTGGGTGTATATTGGCCTAATATCGTCCTGGACTTGTTGGTCTCAAATGCTCCTTGTCAATACTTACAAATGAATTGTTTTGCATTAGATTAATGAATGCTTTCTGATCTTGACACATAATGATTAATCAAGTATTGAGATCTTAATAAGGAAACAAATTAATATGTGATCTCATGTGTTTAACAGGTCTTGACTTTTCTGAATGATATTTTTGACACAATTCTGAAGTCACTATAAGATCCCTCTCTTTGGCTTTGTTATCAGTTTGTAGTTTCATCTCATTGCATTACAATTCACATCTACATAATGGTACCATTTTGGGTAGTGCTCCTGGTACTTGAGGTGCATGCAGCCATAGCAAAAGACCAACATAACTTTCGCCAGCTTCTTGTTTTCTTAGTTCATAAGTTCCGTACGGATCACGATCTCCTAGAAAGGTGATATATGTTCTTATCTTTGCTAAAATATGTATATTTTTTAGAGTTAATTACATGGATAGTCCCTGTGGTTTGTGAAGTAACAAGCATGGGTACTAAGAGAGATAAACTTGGTAGTCAGTATTGTATATTGTATTGAATAATGATGATTACATGATGTATATATAAGATACATAATTACACTCTATTCTCTCTAATATTAACTAATACAAATATTGTCTAATATTCCCCCGCAAGCTAAGGCCGGGGAGCGACCTGTAGCTTGGATCGTAAGAAGAGAAACCGTTGTGAGGGCAATGGCTTTGTGAAGACATCGGCAATCTGATCATTTGTAGAAATAAACTTAACGGGGAGTTGTCCTTGAGCAACCTTCTCTCTGACAAAGTGAAAGTCCACTTCCACTTGTTTTGTACGTGCATGAAAGACCGGATTTGCCGATAAGTACGTAGCACCTAGGTTATCACACGATAATGTAGGCACCGACTTAACAGGAACCCGAAGTTCACGCAGAAGTGTTTGAAGCCATGTGAGTTCAGCAACTATGTCAGCTAAGGCCTTGTATTCCGACTCTGTGGAGGACCGAGAGACAGTTCTTTGTTTTCGAGCAGACCAAGACACAAGATTAGATCCAAGATATATAGCATATCCCCCGTTGGATCATCGGTCATCCGGGCAGCCAGCCCAGTCAGCATCAGAGAATGCACTGATAGAGTTAAAAGTCGAGTCTGTATAAGCATGTAGGAGGGTACCAGAATCATGTTTTATGAGAGGACCATGAGCAGCTGTGCCTTGCAAGTATCGTAGGATCCTCTTAACCGTCGACCAATGATTATCAGTTGGAGAATGCATAAATTGGCAAACCTTGTTGACTGCAAAAGTAATGACTGGGCGGGACAATGTAACATACTGTAGGGCACCCACTATCTGACGGTATTTAACCGGATCAGCAAGAGGTGAACTGTCACCAAGATGAAAATTAGCCGTAGTAGTAATCGGTGAAGGTACCGGTTTAGCATTGGAAAGGCCAGCCCGTTCAATCAATTCACGGATATACTTTTGCTATGAAAGAATAATGTCAAGACCTTGAGTGGTTATTTCAATACACAAAATATAGGAAAAAGGGCCTATATCCCGAACCACAAAAGAACGGCTAAGACGGTTGACCACTCGATCGATCTCCTATGAGTTATTTCCTGTCAAAATAATATCATCAACATAGACAAGCATGTATAGGAGGGTTGCCTGACACGAATAAATAAACAGTGAGGGATCAGTCTTGGAACCTGGAAGCTAAGTGTATGAAGAACCGTGGATAGGCGTTGAAACCACGCCCGCGGTGCCTGTTTTAATCCATACAAGGATTTGTGAAGAAGACAGACATGATCCGGTTTGTTCGGATCCACAAAGCCCTGAGGTTGTTGCAAGTAAATTGTCTCAGTTAAATTTCCATGAAGAAAGGCATTCTGCACATCTAGTTGTCTTAAGGGCCATTTTTGTGCAACGGCTAAAGAGAGAACAACACGTATAGTGGTGGATTTGACCACCGGACTAAACGTCTCTTGATAATCAATGCCCGGTTGTTGTCGAAACCCCTTAGCGACTAGGCGCGCTTTATAACGTGTAATGGCCCCTGTTTGATCCCTTTTTAATTTATATACCCACTTGCAATCAACAACGTTGGAATTCGGAACACGTGGAACTAAGGACCATATACCATTTCTCATAAGCGCTGAATACTCTTCAGCCATGGAGGTACGCCACTGATGGTGTTTGTTAGCAACAGTAAAGGTGGCAGGTTCAGTTTCAAGAGGAGTATGAGTATGGAAGGAGGTGGCATTGTGTGTTTTAGTTTGTTTGGGATTAGGACGAAGGTCCGCTGGTCTAGAATGGGGTGGTGGTTGGGTTGAGGTGGTGGTGGAGCGACGGTGGTATGTATGAGTGTCAGGTGGAGTGTCAGGCAGGTGTTATGGCTCGGGTTGTGGTTGGGCCGAGGGTGGGGATGGGGATGTGGATTGTGTTTGGGGTGAGGCAGGTTGGGGAGTGGTAGGTGTCGACGTAGGTGTGTGAGCCGAGGCTGGTGTGGTGGGTGTGGATGGTGGGGAAGGTGTAGGTGGATGTGGCATATTGTTGGTTTGTGATTGGTTTTGTAAAGGAGAGGGGGGTGTAGTAGGTGGAGGAGGGATGGAATAGGATGAGAAATAAGGGTTGGGGGATGGTGGGGAGAGGGGTTGGTAGGTGGTTGATGAAAAGGAAAGGATTGTTCATCAAAACGAACGTGGCGAGCGATATAAATACGTTCAGAAACAGGGTCAAAACACCGGTAGTCGTGGTGGGAAGTGCTATACCCAAGGAATACACATGGGACTGACCGGAAGTCCATTTTATGTTTGTGATACAAACCCGAACCCATTGTTGGGTCAAACTGGTTGGGGTCAATTAAAGATGGGAGGGACACATAATGGAGGGAAATTAAAGGGAGGGTGATGAATAGTCTTATGATTATGGGGTAATAAAGAGGTGAGGGTGCTGAAAAGTTGGAGGGAATTGAATGGTTAGGGGTAGTAATTGCTTCATTAGAGTTTACATTTAAATACTTTGTTCTTGTTTATTGTTTCTTTGTCTTGGTTTTTATCTGAATTAGTTCTGTGATCCGAATTGTGGAGACTAGCCCCTCTCGAATCGGGCCAACTATCTTTGTTCTTGTTTATTTTAATCAATCAAATTTTTGGTTTCTATCATTTTGGTGCGGTGAACGTGGATCGAACACGTGACCTTCAGATACCAATGTTACAACCCAGATGGTAGAACTCATCCCAAAAGACTAGTCTGATGGGAGAGGGAGCCATTTGAGTTATAAATCTCACATTTGTTGCCCATACAACCGATTGGGACAAGTCCCATACCTTACATTGGTTTCGGTCCATAACAATCGACCCTCCTTAAGGGCCAACGTCCTCGTTGGTCACGGCTGGCTTCCTCCAGGCCACCACTCCATGGGCCACCACTCCGAGTTTGTCTCTGATACTAATGTTACAACCCAAATGGTAGAACTCATCCCAAAAGACTAGTCTGATGGGAGCGGAAGCCATTTGAGTTATAAATCCCATAATTGTTGCCTATACAACCGATGTGGGACAAGTCCCATACCTTACATTGGTTTCGGTCCATAACAGTTTGTTATATAGACGAATGTGAGGGTAACAACGACAACTGAAGACACGAAGAAAAGAGCAATCAGGGTGGAGACTAGCCCCTCTCGAATCGGGCCAACTATCTTTGTTCTTGTTTATTTTAATCAATCAAATTTTTGGTTTCTATCATTTTGGTGTGGTGAACGTGGATCGAACACGTGACCTTCAGATACCAATGTTACAACCCAGATGGTAGAACTCATCCCAAAAGACTAGTCTGATGGGAGAGGGAGCCATTTGAGTTATAAATCTCACATTTGTTGCCCATACAACCGATTGGGACAAGTCCCATACCTTACATTGGTTTCGGTCCATAACAATCGACCCTCCTTAAGGGCCAACGTCCTCGTTGGTCACGGCTGGCTTCCTCCAGGCCACCACTCCATGGGCCACCACTCCGAGTTTGTCTCTGATACTAATGTTACAACCCAAATGGTAGAACTCATCCCAAAAGACTAGTCTGATGGGAGAGGAAGCCATTTGAGTTATAAATCCCACAATTGTTGCCTATACAACCGATGTGGGACAAGTCCCATACCTTACATTGGTTTCGGTCCATAACAGTTTGTTATATGGACGAATGTGAGGGTAACAACGACAACCGAAGACACGAAGAAAAGAGAAATCAGGGTGTTGTTGAAAGACTTGTTCAAGAGGTGAGATGTTGGAGTTTGTTCGAGTGGGCATCCGGTTTATGAGGTAAACTGCTGTGTCAAAGGCAAAGTGCCAAAACCGTTGTGGAACGTGAGATTGGGCTAGCAAGGTAAGACCGGTTTCTACAACGTGACGGTGACGACGCTCAATAAAGCTGTTTTATTCACTCGTATGTGGGCACGAGAGACGGTGAATGATGCCACGAGAGAACGGAGAGAGACTCCGGAATTCACCTCCCCAGTCAGTTTGAACAGATTTTAATTTAGTTTTAAATGGTCGTTCAACCATTAAGATAAATTGTTTAAAAATATCACAAACATCAGATTTCAATTTCAAAGGGAAAATCCGCATAAACCTGGAATAATGGTCAACACACAAAAGAAAATAACGATGGCCATCAAAAGAGGTAACGGGGGGCAGGCCCCATACATCACAGAAAACTAAATCCAAAACATTCAAACTTTTATATGGAGATGGCAATAAATGAAGTTTTGTAGACTTTCCAATAGAACAAGAATCACAGAACGAAGTAGCACAATTTTTAAGCAAAGGTAAATGATATTTAGATAACATAGACTTCAAAAGCTGTGGATGAGGATGTCCAAGTCTTTGATGCCATGTTGTGGAGGAGGCACGAGTGGCGGAGAAAACGACTTTAGAAACGGGTTGTATCCTCGGGAGCTGGAAGGAGTAGAGACCATCATTACGTGGACCTGTGACGAGGATACTGCGTGTAGACTTGTCCTTCACACAAAAGAAAGTAGAGTGAAATTCAAAAAAGACATTATTGTCATGGCAAACTTTTTGGACAGAAAGAAGATTACGTTTGATTTCAGGAACATGAAGTATATTTTGAAGAGAAAAGGTTTTGTTTTGGGAGTAAAATGTGGAGGAACCAATGTGGAGAATGGGTAAACCCTTACCGTTGCCAACTTGGAGAGTATCCTCACCATAGTAGGCCTCAGAGTTGTCAAGGCTAGAGAGATCAGGAGCAACATGCTGATTAGCACTAGTGTCCGGAAGCCAAGAGGTTGATGCTTGTGAGCGGTAATCAGTAAAGTTTGCGAATGGTTGTGGTCTCGTCCTTAATGTATTAGGATCACGATTGGGACATTGAGAGGGAATATGACCAATACCGTATCTGATTAGAAGCCCAACTAAATTGATTACGATTACCTCCTCCGTGATTGCGGTTGTTGTAGTTCCCTCGTCCACGAGTACTTCCAGACCGAATGTTTGAGCCACGAGTACGATTATTTCCAGACCGGTTTGTATAGTAGGCTTGTGCTGGTTGGGAACTAACCGGTTGAAGTTGTAAACCAAGTTGAGTAGCAAGTTGTTGAATAGCTTGAAGAGCCTCCTGTTGAGACAGAGACTGACCGGGTACAACACGGTTGGTAGTAGCAGCCGTGTAAGCCTGTGTTGTGGTTCCTTCTGTGGAGGGTTTGTTGATCATGAAGTCATGATCAGCCAAGAGACCATGAAGTTCGACAAAAGCTGTTGGGAATTGTCGAGCAAGTATAGTAGACTTCATGCTGTTGTATTCTGCCCGTAGGCCGGAGAGTACCAATATAACAAGATCTTTTTCCTTTACCCGTTCTCCTATGTTGGCAAGTGCATCAGAGTATTCCTGAGCCCGAGTTAGGTAAGCAGAAGCAGACTCATCACCTTTCATTGCAATCTTCAAAAGCTGAGTACGAAGAGTGTATTCCCTCAAGGAGGTATGAGGAGCATAGGCACGCTCGAGGGATAGCCAAAGATCTTTGGATGTAGTGCCCTGGACATGCTGAAACGATGCTTCAGAAACAGTGGACATGATTAACATGCGAACTTGAGCATCATTAGAAACCCAGATGGCATGACTAGGGTTTGGGATAGAGGACACGGCTGAGAGACCGATTCAATAGTTGTTGGAGGACACGGAATCGTACCATCAACATAGCCAAATAAATTGTTTGTAACAAGAAACGGCTGGAGCATAACCTTCCAATAACCATAGTTGGTTGGAGACAAGGTGAATCCAAACTTGTGGGAATTGTGTGTGGTCTTTTCGATTTAAGAAAAAGCTGTAAGGAGAGCCATTGTATGGCTGATTGCAATCGATTAGGGCCGGCTGTATTAGGGTAGGCTCTGATACCAAGATAAACTTGGTAATCACTATTGTATATTGTATTGAATAATGATGATTACATGATGTATATATAAGATACATAATTACACTCTAATCCCTCTAATATTAACTAATACAAATATTGTCTAATAGCAAAAGACCAACATAACTTTCGCCAGCTTCTTGTTTTCTTAGTTCATAGGTTCCGTACGGATAACGATCTCCTAGAAAGGTGATATATGTTCTTATCTTTGCTAAAATATATATATTTTTTTTAGAGTTAATTACATGGATAGTCCCCATGGTTTGTGAAAAGTAACAAACATGGGTACTAAGGGTTTCAAGTTGCAAGTATGGGTATTATGTTTCGATTTTGTAACAATATCGGGCATTAAGACTAACTTTCTTTAGTTTTTCTAATAAGTTGAATTGAAATACCTAAAATACCCTTAAGTTACTCTCTCTCATCTTCTCCATATATATGCTTTCTCCTCATCAACATGATCAATCATCTTCACCACCGTACACCAGTCCATCATCACCACCACCGGCGATTTCATCTTCACCATCACCGGCTGGAAAATCGAGTGACAGATGAATGAGGGGGCGGTGAATTTAATGAGGCAAAAACGAGGGTGCGATGTAGTGGTATTTGGGTTAATTTGCAGTTAGTTTGAATCGGAAAAATTGGTTCCAGATTTGTGAGTTTCTTACCTTTGGAGAATGTGAAATTAGTTTGAATCGGAAAAATTGGATTACCCAATCTTGGAGAATGTAAGTTTCTTACCTTTGAAGGAAGCATTTGGGTTAAGTTGTTAGAATGTGAGAATCTGCAATAAAGACTGCATTTGATGGCATCTGGACCACTTTCCCACAACGAAGGAGAAGACTTTTATTACACAAATGATGGCATCTGGACCACTTGCATTTCAGGTAGTTGCGGAAGATACACCCCAGAGAGTTGCGAGGGGGGAAGGAGTCAGTATTTGGGTATGGTATAATAAAAATGCAGATTAGAAATCAATTCTGCAAGTTTGATTTTGCTTCTATGTTTAATTTATATTTGTGATTAAATAAGGTCTGCTTTTGATTTTGATGCTGTTCTTGAAGATGAAAAGGATGAAGATGAGAGAGTGTGTGTAATGAAATGGGGAAGATGATATGTTTAATTTTTTTATTAGTAAAGGGCATTTTAGATATTTCACTCTAACTTAACAGAAAAGTTAACGGAAGTTAGCCTTAATACCCAATCTCGTTCCAAAATTGAAAGCCTACAACCAATACTTGTTACTTTAAACCCTTAGTACCTAAACATGTTACTCTCCACAAACCACAGGGACTATTCTAAATAATTAAATACGAAATAACCAATAAATATTTAATCCACCGAGTTCTGAATTCACATTTCGTGAAATAACACTTAATTTAAACGTCATACTTTCTTCTTAAACCCTATTTCGAAATGTGAACTCTATTTTTTATTTCGTTTTTCATTTCTTGATGGAGTTTTGTGCTAACTTTTTTTGTTTGTCCCCTCAGGCGAGGCGCTTTAATTATTCGCCAACTTTGTGTGCTTTTAGATTCTGAAAGAGTTTACCGGGAGCTCTCCAAGATTCTTGAGGGGGAAGCAGATCTAGATTTTGCATCTACTATGGTTCAGGTTCTTGTTTCCTGTACATTCTTATACAAACCAGTGGTACATGGAAAATTATATATCATAATAAACCGAAAACTTGAAAAGCTGCAATTTGATCTGAAGAACAATTATTCATCTAGCTTCTATCTTTTTTAACACATCCATTACTTTGTTTTTTCATATTTCAGGCATTAAATTTGATTCTGCTTACATCTTCAGAGTTGTTTCACGTACGAGACCTTTTTAAGTTATCTCTAGTTAGTGCTGCTGGAAAAGACTTATTTCTTTCACTATATACCTCAGGGAGCCATTCATCGATGGCCATAATAAGTCTCTGCTTATTAGCACAGGCAAGTCCTACAAGTTTTGTTTTGCTATTCCTATCTGAATATTATGGGATAATTTCAATGCATCCCCTTTAAATTTGGAAAATATCATATCTATCCAACAAAAAATCATAATATCATATACCCATTTTCAAATTTATGGCATTTATGCCCTTGTTTTATAACTTGCATAATGATATGAGAGCTTGGGGTGCAAGGAGAAAGAGAAGGGTATAATAGTCATATTATAAATTTTGTTTATGAGATGGGTAAATATGAAATTTTAAGTATTTTGAATGGGTATATATAATCTTAATTTTTATGGATGGATAAATATGTATTGCAAGTTTTCAAGGGTATATATGAAATTGCCCCAAATTTTATTTACCTTAATTTTAATCATCTCTTTGCTTTCTTTTTTGGTGTGTTATAGGCTTACCAACATGCAAGTTCCGTCATTCAATCTCTAACCGAGGAGGATATTAATGTCATATTTTTAGTCCAACTCGACAAGTTGATACACCTGTTGGAGACTCCCACTTTTGCTTATCTTAGACTGCAGGTGCTTTGGTTGCCATTATTTTCTAATTTTCTATTTAGAAAAAAGTTGAAACTTATCCTTCTTTAATATAGTATATATGTATATATTACATGCAGCTTCTTGAACCGGGAAGATATATATGGTTGTTAAAAGCTCTGTATGGCCTTCTTATGTTACTTCCTCAGGTATGTATAGTTAATAAGTCTACCTTTCTTTCCTTGTTAAATCGATATTGAAATACAAAAAATGATTGTAAATCCATATTATCTGATGATATATACTCTTGGTGCTAATGATGTTTATATATTCAGCAAAGTGCTGCCTTTAAGATTTTAAAGACTCGTTTGAAGACCATACCTTCATATTCCTTCAACAACGAGCAAGTATATCATACATCATCAGGGAACCCATCCATACAAACTAGTCGACATTTTTCAGAAGATGGTAGCATGAATGATGGTTCCAGTACCGGGCATAATGGAATAAACTTTGCATCTTGGCTGCAACGGTTTCAACAGACACAACGTCAACATCTCCTGCATTCAGAATCACAAGCACGGTCACACAATATTCCCGTGTCCTCAAAGGTGTTATTGTAAACCGATATAATTGAATGATTCAAAGGTGTCTATTCTATTCCATAGAGATGTCCATATATACATGGTTACATACTAGAAAATAGGAAATAGACTAGCTGATTTACAGGGCTGATTTACAGCACAAATATTGACTAAATAAAAACAAATATTCTATAAATATTTTACAGCTAATACACCCCGCAGTCGAAGCCGGAGACCTGCATCTCTCTTCCACGCACGTGAGACCTGCATGGTTTGCATAAACATCACATGGATGCATGAAAGGACTATGTGTGATGATGATGTGGACTAGGTAGGCACGTAACATTCCGTCCCCCTTGGAATCGTTCTTCTCCTCAAGAACAGAACCGAACCAGAACAAGCCTTGGTAGGCGTCTAAACGCATTAGGACCCGTCTGAGTAAAATGCCATGGTGGCCGCCACTCGGCCGGTACGGTAACATCGGAGCTGTTTTCATCAAGCGCCACGGTGGACGCCACTCGCTTTGTTTGCCCAAATCTTTGAGCAATGCTAATGCTTCTTTGACATTCGGTAAGCTCCGGTTGTTGTGGTGAAATGGCGGAGAGTGGAAGACACAGGCTGCCAAGAGTTTTGGTTCAATCCACATGTTCAAACGACAATGTTGGATGGGCGTAAAATGTTCAGTTGGGGGTGCGAGTAGTTGGAAGGGTGTTGGCGATGGTTTTGTAGTCGAGAGAGTGACTGATTTTGGTGTGGACTTTGGTGGAGCGATGTAATGTTTAAGGCCAAAGGTTTGTGGGATTTGTGTTTGGAGGTCCGGTGTGGGTGAGGTTGATGGGACTTGTTTTGGTGCGACGAGAGAAACGGGTTGTGGTGCCGTTTGTAGGGATGGTGATGGTGGTGCACCGGCGGTGGCAGGGGCTGAGAACCGAGGTCGGTTTTTTAGGAAATCGTTCATCTAAGCACAATTGTTGTGTACCAATTTAGATTTGTGATATACCTTTGAGTGATCAAACTCTAAAAAAATAGAAGGGAACCAAATAGAATTTATAGAGAAATTAGAATTCATTCATATGGTTTCCATAAACATCACATGGATGCATGAAGAACTATGGGTGATGATGACGTGTACTAGGTAGGCATATAACACCAACCATTTGCATATTGCTATCTTCCGACTTAGGCTACCGACAAAACATTTTCATTTAAGGAAATGTTCGTTTACGGATTTAATTGTCTAGTAATCGACTAATTAGAAAATATTAGTAAGATTGATTATGGTATTTCTATAAGATTTCTCAACTTTTTCAGAGTACATAACGTATCTAGGGGGTGTTTGGGATTACTTATTAAACCTATTTATTGACTTATTACTTTTTGTAATAAGTCAATAAGTTATAAATTGGTCAATGATTTCCTTGCATACGTTGTTTTTTACTATTTTATTAGCTTCTTGAAACTCTATCAGCATTTTTGTTAACACTTTAAATTGTAGTTAAATTTACGTATCAAAATTAAATTAATTTTTTTAAAAACAAATTTTGCTTTGTAAAAGCAAAATCTCGCTAAACTTTTGATACTAAATATCTCATTTAAAAAAATAAAATTTAAATTTCAATAACATATCATCTTTTAAATTCAAAATTTAAAACTCTAAATTTTAAAAATATCACACCTTAATATATCGCCACAATTTAAATTTAAAAATCCAGAATTAAATATGAAAAAAATTAAAACTAATAAATTAGAATTGAAACCAAACACATATTTTGAAAAATAAATCTCACCATTTAAAAAAATAAAGTTGAAAATATAATACATTTTTAAAAATAAATATTTACAAGTTTCTTAATTTTAATTAAAAACTAACTATTAAAATTTACAAATTAAAATAAAAAATGTATTTATAAATATCAAACTTAATTAAAAAACTACTAATAAATATTAGTAAACTTTATTCTAACACATATTTATTTAAAATACAAAAGTTTCATTTTTAAATTTTATATGTAAAATTAAAATTTTGACCTTTTAATAGTAAAATTTTAAAAACTCGCTTTTAATAATAAAACTTTAAAAAACTCGATTTTTAAAAATCTCCTATTTTTTAATTCTTGATTTTTTTAGTCAATGGTAATAATGATAAATTGATTTGCTAAAATAGTTAATTGATGATAATTTTAAAAAAATATTAGTCAATGGTAATAATGATAAATTGATTTGCTAAAATGTTTAATTATGTAAATTTTCAAAAAATGAATAAGCTAAATTTGGAAAGATTGAATGGAGAATATAAGTATGATTTTAGGGGGAAAATGAGTGTGAGGATAAATATGGTGTTAACAAGTGACACAATATTTAGTTTTTTATTAGAATATGGATCTCCTGGCATATTTTGACGAGTGTATATGTTAACAGATCTCCTGGCATATTTTAGGGGGAAATGAGTGTGAGGATAAACTGGTTCAGCACTTACTGGTTCAGAAGTTGCCAAACAGCCAAGAGACTCTGAACCAGTTAAGTGCTAAACCATTAGTGCTGTTTGGTTGAGCCTCTGAACGACTGTGCAGAATGACTACTTTACCCCTCTGAACTATTTTGTGCTGAAGAAATTTATCTGTTTGGTCAGATCTCTGAATGATTGTACTGAATGATGAATAATTTTAAAAAGAAAATACAAAACATCATAGAAAATCCAAATTACACATAAATCCATGGAAACATACTGAAATCCAAATAGAAATTAATAATTTGCGTACTCCAACTAGTTGATTAGCTATCTGGTCACGCAAATTAGACATATACTCAATGCCTTGTGAACCCCATTCAATGTCGTGAACGAACTGGTCATCACTTACTCCACCTTGTATTTCAGAAAACAAAGTGTTCTCGTCGTACGCCATAAATAATTGATCATGAATATTGAATTTCCTTATAAAATTATGGACGGCGAAACAAGCAATCACTATGTCCCTTTGTTTTGGAAAAGAAAAGGGAGCCATTTGCTTCAGGATTGGAAATCTCGCCTTCAAAACACCATATGCGCGCTCAATAACATTCCTGAGTTGTGCATGAGCATGATTGAATCTTTCTTCCTTAGTTAACGCACGCCGTCGTCGAAAATCGGCTAACCAGTACCTCGTATTACGGTAGGGAGTCATAAATCCACGAGTGTTGGTGTATGCAGCGTCACAAAGGTAATATTTATCTGTAAATCAAAGCTATTACATAAAAAAAAGATATTTAATAATCAAAGCTAAAGAATGATTAAAAACCTGTTGGGGGAAAAGGAAAGCCGGAAGTCTGGTTAAATGCAACTTCTTTTAAAACTCGTGAATCATGTGCAATGCCCTCCCATCCGGCTCATACGAACGTGAATATCATATCAAAATCACAAATTGCTAAGACATTTTGATAGCATTCACCTTTTCCTCTTCCCCAATAACGGGTCTGTTGATCAACAGGAACGACTGTATGTACAAGAGTTCCATCTAACGCACCTATTGCTCCAGGAAATATTTGTTTTAGCTTTCTATGTCGTTCTGAGGTATTTGCGATTGCATTAGAAGATGTTGGAACTATAATTTCTCTTGCGAAATTCATCATTGCATTTAGGACCTCATGAAAACATCTATGAATCGTTTCTGTTGAGTGTTGAAACCTTCGTTTAACCATTCGAAAACGCTCATTATGTCCTATGACAATCAAAAACATAGCCAACTTTTCTTCAAAGCTTATTGACCTACCACTTTGCAACCAATTTTTTTGTCTAAAATGATTGCACATTAGTATAAATGCATCACGTGAAAGACGCATCATCTCATGACATTGTGTAGAAGTTCCATGCAACAATTCTTGCGTGTATGCATGACCGGTCAATGTCGAATTCAGGTCTCTTATCCTTTCATTTACCCTTGTGGCTAACTGTAGCCAATACCAACAAAGGTAAATAAAAACTATAATTTCTTCATCTGAATCCATAGACTACCTGTCATAAAAATTACCAAAAAATTTAAGATGAAAAAACATAACATCCAAAACGTAACATTCATAACTTAACATCCTTGTCCAAGTAAACATCCCAAACATAACATAACATCCTTGTCCAAGTAAACATCCCTAACAAAACATCCAAAAAACAATCCAAAACATAACATTCATAAACATCCCTAATCAAAACAACCCATATTTCGCTCCCGCATTCTTAACCCATAGCTCACAACTTTGCGGCTTAAGTCGTAACCACACTTTCCTAATATCAGCACTTTCACCAAAAAGCAAAAGTGTCGTTTGATATTTCGCATCAAATTCTTCCCATCCCAATGTCTCAAGCTTATCCATGCATGCATCCATATCATTAGAAAGTTTGTGTTTCTCAATCAACATCTTTGCCACCTCGTTAATATTGTCCCCAACTTCTATTATCTTTAAATTTATTGTTTCCTTATCTTTTCGTTTCTCCCCTCTTTTTTTAGTCGGAACGGATGACTCCTCACTAGCACCTAGAGTCTGGCGGTCCGTTTGAGTGCATTCGAAATCCTCAGTACCATTTAAATTGTGGTTAAACACTTCCTCAGAAGGATGAGGAAGTGTAGAAGATGGCCCCCAACTTTCAAAGCCATTCGAAGTAGAGCCCTCAAACAATTGAATACAAAGTTCGGGATAAGAAAGTGGCGCACTTCTCAAAACCTCAACGTATTTGTTGGACTGTATGGAAAAATAATATAAAATACTATAAGATTATTGAAATATAATAATAATAATAAATATTATTTATGAAAATAGAAATACCTTTATCTCTAATTGCCATTCTTCTTCCGACAAGTTAAAGGTATTTGTAACGGGATTATAAACGTTACCGGTTTTGTTTTTAAGCTTTGACCAAGCAGCAAATTTTGCTTTTAAATAATCATAACGGTTCTTCATTTGTCTTTGATCCGCTATGAAATTGTGTTCTGTTTTCAATTTTTCCATAACATTCTTCCATGACATTTGTTTAAGGCTACTCCCTTCACGCCCATTGAGTGTTATTTCGTGAACGCATGCTTCAAGAAATGTTTTTTCCACACCTTCTAGTTTCCAATTAATCCTAATCTTTTTTGTTGCCATTTCTTTCCAATTAATCCTAATGCTTCAAAACAAATTACCATAACTCAATGACCAAACTATTTAATCCTAATCTTTACAACCAACATAGAAACAAATTAACTAAAAACATATTTCCACATCTAGCTCATGTAATAAAAAAAAGGGAAGCTTAGACACTAAATTAACTAAAGCTAATTCCCAGCAACAAATCAATCTGTTTATCTCAAATTAGTGGCTTAAGATACACCATAACCCAAAAAAGTTGCAATATTTGATCTTACAGTATTGATGTGTGCCTTTACAATCAAAATTAATTTAACAAAGATGACAAAAATGAGAACTAATTGTAGCTAGCTTTTTTCTACAAAGGTTATGGCATAGAGGACTGTAAAAGGTAATCTAACAGTCTAACATAATAATGCATAATAGACACAGGACTTGCAGGTTAAATCCCAACATTAGTGATACTTTTCAAACAATTAGCACAAAGCTATTTTGCAAAAAACTGTAAAAGCTATTTTTTGTGGTTTGAAGTGATTGTAGTTCTGATTATTTAGTGTCAAAATACTTTATTTTGCAAAAATCTGCTAAGTGAAGTTCAGATTAACAAAAAACCAACATCTTGCTAATTAATTGCTACATGTGAATACAAAATCTGAACAAAAAACCAACATCTTGCTAATTAATCTTTACAACCAACACATAAACATATTAACAAAAAACCAAGTAGTTCTAGGGTTCAAGTACAAAATCAAAAATCAGAGAACGTACCTTGGCCAGAGAGGAGAAGTGGCGGCAGGCGGAGGGCTGGTGGTGAGGGAGACAGATGAACAAAGCAGTAGCAGTGGCGGAGGGTTTGCGCAGGTGGTGTGGAGTCGTGCGCAGGTGGTGTCGGTCAGAGGGGGTGCGCAGGTGGTGTCGGTCAGAGGGGGTGCGCAGCCGAAGGTGGAAGGTAGCAGGTGAAGGAGGCGGAGGGAGCAGCAGAGAGGTCGCTGGAGAAGATGGGCAAAAGGGGAGAAATTAGGAGGGTTTTTCATTCAGCGATGTTTTTGTGCTGAATGGTTAAGAGGTGGACTGAATGGTTAAGAGGGTTTTTTTTATGAAACAAACAATACACACCTCTGACCGATTCAGAGATAAGCTCTTAATGAGCTTATTCACAGCACTTACTGGATCAGAAGTTGCCAAACAACCTCTCTAAAAGTAATAAGGAGTCTTCAAGTAATCCAAACATGCCCTCATTACAAACCCCCCAAACGCCAAAAACACGCCCTCGAGAACTAAGAAAGCACCCCTCCGACAGATCTCCGGCGTCTCTTTCCTTTTTCCGGTCAACACAAACTCCAATTTAGATCTGCAACACACTCTAACTCATCGAATTTCTTTTCCAATTCGAAATGAACTCTATGTTTTCTTAATTCTGTAACTTTAGGTATTCTTATTCTTAGTTGCAATTTGTGAAGGAGATGTTCCGATTCCAGCAAGAGAAGATCAGAAAACGACTTTGATTATCTTCCTTTTCGCTCCGACGGAATAAGGATTTAATTTTTGTGTTACAATTATCGTGTGATATGGCCGATGCTTTATCTGCCATTCCGGCGGCCGTGCTGCGGAACCTCTGTGATAAGTTATATGAGAAGCGACAAAATGCTGCACTTGATGTTAGTGCTGTTGTTTTTGTTAATTTTTAAACGTGTTAGTATTTGTTATTTTAGTTTTGGATATTGGTGTTGATTTTTAGGTTGAAGGAATCGTAAAGCAATTGACAGCTGCCTGAGATCATGATAAAATTACTGCTGTGATTAATTTGTTGACTCATGAGTATACTTACTCACCTCAAGCAAATCATCGCAAGGTATAGAAATAATAATTATGAAATTAGTTTGCATTGTTTATAATAGGGTGTTCTTATTTATAGGGATGGTTGATTGGCTTGGCTGCAGCTACTGTTGGTTTGAGTGCTGAAGCTGCACAACATCTCGAGGTCTGAATTAATTTCTTGCACTGTTTGTTGGTATGCCATATGAGCATGAGTATAGGGTTTGAGTTTTAAGGATACACTAGTTAGGTTTGTGCAGTCAGTATAAAACTTTTGCTATAGTAGTTACTGCTTATCTTTGTATTCCTGGCACCACATCATCGCATCGATCGGATTGGCTACCCAGTGAGGCCGTGATATGCTGATAGTTGATGATAGAGACATTTCCTTGAAGTCCTGTAGATTTGCATGGCAGCTATTTTCATGATCAATGAGAATTTAATCGGTTGGTTTGTTTCACCCGAACAACATTGTCTATTTTTTAGGGATCATTGGATTGTCTTTGTTGTGATTTCAGGTGTTTCCTGCTAATGCTCCTGAAGAATAAAAATAATATGGGCAAAACATAGAGGTAGTGTTTGGAATACCCTCCTAAGCATCAACTTTTTACATTTCAACTAGAATCTAGGATCTTTTGGGTTTATTGAAACCAAGGTATCATGTCAATGGACTTGCCCGATTATGACGAGAAATACTTTTAGAATTGTATGTGAGCTAGCAGGCATTCTCTCTTAGTTATTCCCTCCGACGAACGAAATTTGTAACTTTTGCGGTACACTATAGATTGTTGTATGTTTTGTAGGTCTATAATTTGGTGCAGTTATAAATAAGATTAACTCAGAGTGGTGATCAACCATCTGTTTTCTTTATTTCTTTGTTATCTCTGTATGTGTATTTGTCAATTCTTTATTTTACTACGTAATACTAAAACAACAAGAAATCTTTTGTCTGAGTTGGGTAGGCTCAAACAAATTTATAGAGGTGAACCCCTTATGATTCCAGGACACATATAAACTTCAACTCATCAAGTAACTGTTGCATTCCAAAGTCCACATTGACGATCATTTGTGTATGGTTTTTGATGCATGTAAAGTTTATTTAGATGTGATCAAACTATAATGCCAAACTCATAACCAGAAGTCTCCAATTAGTTGAAAGGGTATTTGATTCAGCTGAAAGCTTACATATGGTTGGTTCATGTCCATTATACGATGATCTGAAGTTGAATCATCACCCCTGAGTTGGAGCTTTAAGCAAGTTTCTCTTGCATTTTAGTTTCTTTTGTAAGGTTTATGCCTTTGTTGTTATTCTTGAATGGGTAGTGTCTCCTTGTTCATGTGTAGGACTTGCTTATCCTAATGAAAAACCCTATTAATATGATGGAAGAGGATCTGATTTGGAATTGGGGTTTAGTGATTGGTTCCTAAAACTTTCTTACTCATGGATTTGCAAAAAATTAGTTTGGAACTTTCTTGATGAAAAGAATGAAGTTTATCAATCTGGTAGATCATAGATGGACACATAGTTGTCAAGGTGCATAGGCGCACTCAAGGCGCAAAGGCCGAGCCCGGAGCGTAGTCGCAAGGCGCAAAAAAAGCGAGAGATTTTTTAAGTTAGGCGCATAGTATAAGAATACCATTTTTAGGGGTTTTAAACTTGTTTTAGGCTAGTTTAGGGCTCGTTTAGGCTTTTTTAGGTTGATTCCGACCTGGTTAGGGGTGATTAGGGGTTTTATACAAGTTAGGCGACATTTTAGCCTGAATCTGGCCGGAAAACGTGCCTAGGCGCTCGCCTTTGAAAGAAAAGCCCCAATTTGCGGCTACCTCTCCACCAAGCCCTAACCTTGTGCCTAGTTATGTACCAGGCGCGCGCCTTTGACAACATAGGATAGAAATCTACTTGAAAGTGGGTTACTGATTTGAACTATTCTTCACTTCTTTTACATTTAAATATGCAAGATTTTCCAGCAATTAAAGGTGTCTCGTATTCTTTTGAAAATTTATTTTAGCCCCATCATGTTGAGTTTTATATTACCATATTGATGTATAGTTTTAGGGTAGAATTTGTAGGGGTGCAAACGAGCCGAGCTGCTCGCGAGCTACTCGAGATCGGCTCGTTAAAAAGCTCGAAACGAGCCGAGCTTAAACGAGCTCGAGCCGAGCTCGAGCCTAAGAATAAGCTTGTTTATTAAACGAGCCCGAGCCCGAGCTTCACTTTTCGAGCTCGAGCCGGCTCGCGAGCCTTAACGAGCCTTTTATTTATATAATGTTTTTAATATATTTAATATATATTTATAAAATAATAATAATAATTAGTATATATAAAATTAAGATAAATATAATTAAATAATATGTATTATGTTATATATAAAAACTATAATAAAATTTATATAAAAATAATTATAAATATATATAAATTAATTAATATATAATAAACGAGCCGAGCCCGAGCTTGTAAAGCTACCAACGAGCCGAGCCCGAGCGTCAAAATTAGAGCTCGAATCGAGCCGAGCTCGAGCTCGAGCTCACAGTAAGTTAAACGAGCCGAGCTCGAGCCTAGTCAAGCTCGGGCTCGGCTCGGCTCGTTTGCACCCCTAGAATTTGTTGATCTCTTTGCCATTTTTGTGTGTTAACACAGACGAGTCAGCAATGTTGTAAAAATCGCGCCTAGGCGTCGATTAATCGCTAGGCGGTCAGGTAAGGAGGAATTTTGACCTAGTCGGTCCAAATCGCGCCTAGGCGGGCAAATTCCGGCGAACATTCCGGCGAAAACCTGAAATTTCCGGCCAAATTCCGGCAAAAACCTTTGGTGTGGTTTAAAAATGAACATTTTTATAAAAATTACATATAAAAATGTGTGTATATATATAAAAACTGAAAATTACATATAAAAATTCCAATCCGATTAATCCCGCCTAGGCCCCGATTAATCCCGCCTAGGACTAGGCCCTACCCCACCGCCCGACTAGCGCCTAGCGATTTTTACAACACTGCGAGTCAGTTGCTCAGTATCTTGAAGAAAGAATAAGATAGTATAAGTGATATATTTTACTAGAAATTAAGTTCTCTCTATAGGCTCTTATTACATATTCATTAACTTGTGTGAGGCACAAAAGGTTGTGGTTGTGGTTGTAGTTGTAGTTATCTTTCCTTGATAGTTAGTTAATATACTAATTTCCTTACTATGCATGTAAAATAATAAACTATAGACAACCTTCTTTAGTAATCAGGTTTTCTTTATTTTAAGTAACCATTCCATTTCATATTATGTTTTATTTAGAAAATGACCGGTCGCTTAGGGAAATTTTGTTATTCATGATGCGACACGGGACACCATTTTCGGCCAAGAAAGGTACTGAGTTGACAAAATGGTTGGTTTCTTTAAATGCCTCTTTATTTGAGCATTACTTTTCATACATGTAGTCTATCTTAAGACCTTCAGCCACATAATTGAATGAACTATGTTGGAATTGATTCGAGATACCTTTATCAAGTACCAAATTAAGGGGTTTTGATACGTATCAAATAATTGTTACTTGGTTTTAAAAACCGCGCTTTACGCGCGAGTACTCGCAACTCGAGCAGGGGCGACAGCTTCATCGAGTCATGTAACACAACTCGAGCTCAGTACAAGACTCGCAAAAAAATCGCATTTTTTTGAAAAAAAATCGAACTGAAACTTGCGCTTGTACAGGGGTGTTCGTTGATTTTTGCAAACAAAATATGAACAAAGAACTTCGTATTTCGAACAAATGGACTTACAAATCGATAGATATGCCTGAAACCTCACTGTTCTCAAGGGCTGCAACTTGTACAGGGGGGCTGCAACTCTTCCATTTGAAAGAACCAGCCCTTGCGGCTGTGTTGTTCACTTGTTTGTGGTAAACCTAAACCTAATAACCTATTATATGTCTGGACATATACCACTGAACTTGGGCTTGAGTCAGCCCACTTACCTAACATCTAAGATTTGGCTTTTATCTAAATAAGTTTGCAGCCCAAATAAAATTAAAACAAACAGACCCAATAAAAACCTAAACTAACTAAATAGCCCACATGTTTATATATACATACATATACATACATACATACATATATATATATTATGGTGTTTTAGATGTTTATATTAATGTGTTTTAGGTGTTATAATTGTTTTATAATTTATATATAATTTATAGATTTATTTTAAACATGTGCGCTTCGAGTACGAAAATCAGTCCGCTTTTGCGATCTGCGCTTCGCGCTTCGGATTTAGACCTTGTCGCTTCGGTGCGCTTCTCGCTTTTTAAAACCAAGAGCTGTAAGAAAGAATCAGACGAAGTCAAAGGAAGAAGTGGACCATTTTGGTTACCTAATGGGTGACTCATAGTTGAACTAGGTAATTGTATTGTATATAAAAGACTTGAAATAGATTACAATATATAGTCATCTTGAAGAGAAGTCAAGACACAATAGAAAGATGAAAAGACCTACGTTAAACAATACATTTAGAGACATAAAACCTAGTAGTAAATGAGAGGTTATGAAAGATGAGAAGTCTTATGACAAACAATCTTGACTAATATTCCCCCTCAAGCCAAGGCTGGGAAGCGACCTGTAGCCGACATCATTTAGAGATATAAAACCTAGTACAACTTTGTAGAAACAAATAAAAAACAAGTTGACATAATGGATTGAAAAACACGAGCATGAGGATGTCCAAGGCGGTGATGCCAAACATTTGAGGAAGCTTTAGTGGCAGTGAAGGTGAGACGTGGAAGAGACTTCAACTGGGGAAGACTGAGTTTGTATAGCCCATTGTCACTTGGACCCGTGAGTAGGATAGCTCGTATAAACTCGTCCTTCACAATACAAAAGGATGAGTGAAATTCAAAGAAAACTTTATTATCGGTGCAAAATTGCTTGAGCGATAAGAGGTTCTTTTTAATTGCTGGTACATGAAGAATATTAGAGAGATTAAGGGATTTGTGTGGTGAATAAATATGTGAAGAACCAATATGAAAGATAGGTAGGGGATTACCGCCACCAACATGTAGAGAGTCAGTTCCGTGGTATGTTTCAGAGTTATCCAAACTTGTTAAATCTAGGGTGACATGACTGTTGGACCCTGTGTCCGGAAACCAAGTGGAACCAGATTGAGAGCCATTGTTGGAAGTCTGGGCATAGTTTGCTTGAGAGGGTGCACGAGCAGTAGATGATGGGAAGGGCAATGGGAGGGAATATGCCCTATACCACCACGATTACAGTGGCCAAAAACGGTGTTTTGAGTGGATGCCTATGCGAATTGTTGCTGTCAGCTGCTGGTTCCACGAGAATTATCTCAGTTTCGGCCATAGTGACTTTGTGAATTGCCAGTGAGTTTCCATGGCGATTGCCCCTATAGTTGTTTGATGGGCGGTTAGCATAGAACGCTTGAGGCTGAGGACTTTGAGAGGCAATAGCGCTGAGTTGATACCCTAACTGTGATGCAACCTGCTGCAAAGAATTTATTTGGGTCTGTGGTAACATGCCTGGACGTGGCAGAAAATCATTAGTAGAGCAAGAAGATTTGCCTTCAATCTGTTGTACTCTTCTCGGAGACCGGAGATAGCAAGCATGACCAGATCTTTATCTTTGAATGGTTCGCCAATATTGGCTAAAGCATTGGCGTATTCTGGGCATGGCTAAGATAAGAGAGTGGAGTTTCATCACCTGTCATCTCAATCCTCAAAAGTTGAGTTTTGAGTGTGTACTCTCTAGAAGAAGTGTTTGGTGCATATGCTCGTTCCAGCGCAAGCCATAGATCCCTAGATGTTGTGCCTTGAACGTGTTGGAAAGATGCGTCAGAAACTGTAGAGATGATAATCATTCTGACCATGGTTGTAAAAATCGCTAGGCGCTAGTCGGGCGGTGGGGTGGGGCCTAGGCCTAGGCGGGATTAATCGGGGCCTAGGCGGGATTAATCGGATTGGAATTTTTATATGTAATTTTCAGTTTTTTATATATATACACACATTTTTATATGTAATTTTCAAAATTATATATACACACACACACATTTTTTAAAGAAGCCGGAAATTACAAGAACTAAACTGAAAATCGCCGGAAATTTGCCTGAAAGTCGCCGGAACCTGCCGGAATCTCGCCGGAACCCTACCGGAATCTCGCCGGAAAAACGGGCACCGGCCGATTTTTGGCCGACTAAGTCCGCCTAGGCCCGATTTTGACCCAATTTTTCCGATTAGCGATTTTTAGTCCGATTTGGCCAAAATTAATCCTTGAACCGCCGCCTAGCGACTAATCGGCGCCTAGGCGCGATTTTTACAACACTGATTCTGACGTGTGCACCATTGGCAATCCAATGAAGATAATCAGGGTTATCCATGGAGGCAGTTTCGGTTGTTGCTGCTGTTTTTGACAGTGGACAGCAGATGGTACCATCTATGTATCCGTAAAGGTTATTAGTAACAAGGAAAGGTTGGATCATTGCTTTCCAATACCCATAGTTGGTGGGTGAAAGAGTGAAAGCAAATTTATGGGAGTTATGTGAAGTTTTCTCCACAGTTGTGAAAGGTGTTATCATTGCCATGTGTAGGATCAGAAAGCTTGATCTGATCGGAAGAACACAGGGAGAGACTGATTAGTGGAGAAGGGACAAACTGTAGTTGAAAGGGTTGAAGGGCTGATCAGTTTCCTTGGCTATGATACCAAGAGAAACCGTAAAGGTTGATTTTTATTGAGTTGATTGAAAAACTGATTACAAGTACATCAAATATATAGGAAATGATATTACACTTAGCACCTTCTAGAATACTATGACTAACAGTGACCCACAGTTGTACGTGGTAATTGTATTGTATATAAAAGACTTGAAATAGATTACAATATATGGTCATCTTGAAGAGATGTCAAGAGACAATAGAAAGATGAAAAGACCTACATTAAACAATACATTTAGAGACATAAAACCTAGTAGTAAATGAGAGGTTATGAAAGATGAGAAGTCTTATGACAAACAATCTTGACTAATATTCCCCCTCAAGCTAAGGCTGGGAAGCGACCTGTAGCTTGGACCGTAAGTGGGAGCGGTTTAGGTTGAAAGGTAAAAACATGAAACTTTAAAGGATACTTCATCTTGTCCTAGTTTCGCCAACTTTCTCCATCTTCTCCTAATTTCGCCAACTTTCGCCATTTTGAAGTTTCCCCACTTGCCTAGTTTAGCCGTCATCTAGTGTCGCCAAACCCTTGTTTCGCCGACATCATCAACTGTTGCCAGTTTGTTCCTCTGTTCTTTCTTCTCCCCTGATTGTAGATATGAATGTTGCAACCCTTGCAGGAAAAGGGACTGAAAAGCTTTGTGGCAGTGACGGCGTGTAGGGTCACAAAAGCAGGTTGTTTCTGCTAACCCTAGACGCGGGGAGGAGTTGTGGTGGCGGCAACAACTTGGAGGCTGCGGAATTATGGTTTCGTGAGTCCCGGCGGCTGGTTCTAGGGTTTAGTGTTGGGTGGCAGCGGCGCTAGAGCAGGTGGTGGTTAACGACGGCGGTAGAAGGAGGTTAACAACTTGAAATAGATTACAATGTATAGTCATCTTGAATAGAAGTCAAGAGACCATAGAAAGATGAAAAGACCTACATTAAACAATACATTTAGAGACATAAAACCTAGTAGTAAATGAGAGGTTATGAAAGATGAGAAGTCTTATGACAAACAATCTTGACTAATACTCACTTTGCCAGGAGTTTAGCCCACTAAGTGGCTAAGTGGAGAATGATTTCGGCAGTTAACAACTGCTGGCAGCATCAGTTGAAATTATAGGGAAGACAGCTGCCGAGTTAAAGTTGAATAAGAGAACTCGAATAGGAGTGGATTTACAATTTCAATTGGATGAGGCTGAGGCTTTTGCAAAACAAACTGATGGTTCATTATTCAGCTGGTGTGAGCATTTTCGTTGTTACAATCACATTATTTACGGAATCGTTAACAAGAGTGATTCTGCTATCATTTTAAAATCCAACCGTAGAGATGTTATAAGGAATCTCTTTTGTGGAAATTGGAAAAAGAAGCCATTGTTAAATAAGTGTTTCCTATACACGATGAGATGAAGTTATTGTTGTTGATCTGAATTGTAATTGGAGATCTAATTCTTCTCGAATCGGATTGCAATCTTTAGCCGACTGTTTTATTAATTCCAAGAAGTACCAGTTCCTATCAGGTTTGTCTAGTTATATCGTAACACACAAATTAATGATCTGAGCCTCTGAAACATCTGTTCACCATCGCATATTCTATGGGCTTTGTAATGTCCTTGCCACTTGTTTTAGTTGTGTGAACTAAGTAAATATAAGTGGTCTTTTTTGGTAACTATACCATGTATTTCTCATGGTTGTTAATTTACAAGGTACATCCTGAGTTTAGAGGTAACTAAGGGCTTAGGTCCTTTAGGTAATAAAAGTTCAAAACTGTAAGTTCATCCGTATTTTAACACAAATATTGATATGAGGTTGGATTAAAGACATTTAGCAGAGCTCAATCTGTCTCTTTAAATTTGAGTGATGAGGTTAGTTGCATGTGTTTTCAAGAGTACATGTATGCTATGTTTAACCTCCTTGCCACTGCTACTGAAAATGTCTCCTAAATTTGGTATCCCTTGTTTTCCCATTAATCCATCAACTGGAGATAATCTGAAGAAAATAGAAGCTCAGACTTGAGCATTTGAAGGATTAGAAAATTGTGTTTTAGATATGTTTATATATCAATAAATAACAATTTTTATCCAAAAAGGACGGTTGCTTTTATGAAAAGTATATTTTATGCAACTTGGTGTTACAATTCATGCCTTAATTTGTGTCTGTTTTCTCACATAGAAGTAACCAGTTGATGTGAACTCTGCATAGTTGTACTGATTAATTTGAATAAACTCTTTTTCCTTCTCTTTTCTTTTCATTCAACGTGCCAGCAAATTCTACCACCAGTGATAAACTCTTTCTCTGATCAAGATAGCAGAGTTCGCAACTATGCTTGTGAAGCTTTATATAACATTGCAAAGGTGAGGTTGAATTCAAATTTCATCAATCAAGCTTTCTTGATGCAAGACCTTTTCAGATTATGTCATGCACTCATGCCTTTTGCAGGTTGTGAGAGGAGAGTTCATTTTCCAATTTAACAACATATTTGATGCCTTGTGTAAGCTTTCAGCCAACTCAGATCCCAATGTACAAAGTGCTGCCCATCTTTTAGATAGACTTGTGAAGGCAAGTGTTCCCATCTTATGCTATAGCTTTTGGCCATGTCCTATGTGGTGCTCATTGCTAACTATTAAGTTGCTGTTTTGTTTGGGATACAGGACATAGTGACAGAGAGTGATCAGTTCAGGTGATTTTTGGTTCTAGATCTGTTGGTTCAACTTTAAATTTGTATGTAAAAATAATTTTTTTTCCTGCTTATTTTAATTAGCATTGAGGAATTTATACCGTTGTTGAGAGAGCGGATGAATGTCTTGAATCCTTACGTCCGCCAGTTTTTGGTGGGATGGATCACGGTATTGGATAGTGTTCCAGACATAGATATGCTGGGCTTTCTTCCTGATTTTCTTGATGGTAAAGGATTTTGAATCAAAGTTAATATTTTTATCTCTCAGTTCACTTGCTCTTTTTGTGAGACCTTTATAAACTTCACTGACAATGACATGATGATATCCCAGGTTTGTTTAATATGTTAAGTGATTCCAGTCTTGAAATCAGGCAGCAAGCTGATTCAGCACTTTCAGAGTTCCTTCAAGAGATTAAAAACTCTCCTGTAAGGCTTCTGTAGGAAATCTGCTATGCATTGTAGGATATCATACTACTTGTTCTTTTGTCAATGCTTTTTGCTATCAAGGATATACGACTGGTTGGCACTAGCGGTAGTTGGTGCTGCTGTGTGTACTTGATGAATTTCCTGATTTCTGATTCAAGAAACTATGTCAATGTCAAATCTCTTGTATATTTTACACTAGCAGTTTTCATTGTTTATTTGTAAATTTCTGACTCTAGCAGTCCTACTTTGAAGGCTGTAGACTATGGTCGCATGGCTGAAATACTTGTGCAGAGGGCATCTTCGTCGGATGAATTTACTCGTTGGACGGCAATTACATGGGTAAGGATTAAAGATATCATCCCTATCTATATTCATTTTTTCCCTCGTAGTTAGACTTTCTATGGGCTTTTTGGAGTTACTACTGCTTAGCAGTGTCGTATGTTTGTTGAGGCATTGAATAGAAAACTGTTTGTGCAGATAAATGAGTTTGTAAAACTTGGTGGAGACCAGCTTGTACCTTATTATTCCGACATACTGGGAGCTATCTTGCCTTGCATAGCTGATAAAGAAGAGAAAATACGAGTAGTAAGTTTGTATTATTTTTCTTTAGTCTAAAGAGTCTTTGTGCTGAAAGCTAACATTTTACTGATTCCCGATGTTCAATATGATATTCTACTAATCCTTTTGATATGCTGTGTTGACTATCAGGTAGCTCGTGAAACAAACGATGAGCTTCGTGAAATCCAAGCTGATCCTGCTGAGGGGTTTGATGTTGGAGCTATTCTTTCCATTGCAAGGAGGTGTGCTTTAGCACTATAATAATTTGCATATGTTGTTCATAAAGCTTTCGACTTCTTATATTGCGAACAAGTATCTTTGTAAAATTACCTTTAGGAGTGCCGTGGTCGGCTTGTAGTATGACTATTGATATTTTTCGTATTTTGAAGACCTGTACTAGAATGCTTTTGATGGGTATGTTGTCTTGATTATTGTTTTATTCTTTCAATCTATCAGGCAGTTATCTAGTGAGCACGAGGCTACTCGAATTCAATCATTGCACTGGATTTCAACACTTTTGAGTAGACCGGCCTTAGGTTGTTTGGTATCAAAGTCGGTAACGCAGCGGAATCACACACGCATAATATCAATAAACAGAAAAGAAAAGAGACACGAGAGATTTATAGTGGTTCGGTCAAGGTGACCTACATCCACTGTTGCAACTAGGGTTTATTCTTATTAGATGCTCAAGGAATACAATTACATCATAGGGATATATATAATACCAAGATTAGGGTTAATTAAATAAGGCAATAACTTAATCAACAAGAAATAGAACCAAACAACCCTAAGGCTGCCGCCAGCTTCTAATCTCGTTCTTTCAGCCTTAATATGCCCAAGAGGCCCAGCCGCAGATGACCCAAAAGCCCAGCCCAAATCAGCACAGGCCCACCGGGCCCATTTGGCCCAGTCCGGCCCAATAAGCCTTCACACCCAACAATCTCTCACTTGAAGGCTTTGCTCAATCCACAAACACCATCCAAGTTATCCCTAATCCAGTAATTCCAGTATCCTCCTTATCCAAAGTCTCCCAAGCCTTCAGTCCCCATAAACAAGCTCAGACTTCATCAAAGTCCCCCTAGTTGCAAGCCCCCTCTCATCAAGTACATGAAAGGGCAGTTGAGGCTCCCCCGAGCTCCAACTCATTCTCTATCTCAACTGGTTTGCACGATCCACCAGTTCCAGAGATAACCCGAGAACCACCACTCTCCTCCTTTAGCAAGACTTCCATAGGAGAGATTTTCACAGTCGGACTACCGGTCTTCAAAACCCACCGTTGTTTTGTAACTGTACCCGGAACACGCCCCATGCTCCCACTGTCACCAAACCCCTGACCCGGTTTTGACCTCCGACCCCGCTCAGCTTGAATCACCTTGGCACTAGGCTCCCCTCTTGCAAATTGAACCTTCTTTCGCCCCTTTGATTCAGCGAACCTAACTTTGTTTTGAGGGACAGTCATACTTCCCTCAGCAGGTACCTCCACCATGTATAAAGAACCTCGCCTGTTTCCACGAGCAATTACCAGATTACCTTTAGTTAACTTCCACTTGCCTCCACCAAAATTTACTTCTAGTCCCTGTTTATCCAGCTGACCGACAGAGATAAGCTTACTCTTCAAAGCTAACCCTGACATTCTTCAAGTTCCATGTGGTTCCCAAAGAAGTAACCAAATTCATGTCACCCATGCCCGTAACATCACCATTAGCTATTCATACCTTCCCAAAGTTACCAACCTTTAAATTCTCCATCGTCTCCCCGCTGTGCATCGCGTGAAACGAAGAACCAGAATCCATAACCCAAGAATCTGTAGAAGACTCTACACAGCAAACCAAAACATCATCATCAGATTCCTCATCTACCTGAACCGTGTTTACCTGCCTTTTGCCCTTATTCTTCCCAGACTCTTCCTTATTCCTTCCTGGACACTGACTTTTCACATGCCCAACTTCATTGCAGCTCCAGCACCTCACATTTTTCCGAGCTCTAGACGAACTCCTTCCCCTACTCCCATTGCTCCTGTTATTTTCCCTTCCTCTGTCCACATTGAATATATCAGAAGACGAAGATCCTCCACTAGTGTTCCTCCGGCGAATATCCTCACCTAGAATACTATCCCGGACCACGCTAAACTTCAAATTCCCAGCTCCACCAGAATTAGTGATCGCCGTCACATAACCTGACCAGCTGTCAGGCAAAGAGGATAACAGTATCGCAGCTTGAGTATCATCATCAAGCTTTGTCCCAACGGTCAATAGCCTGGACAAAATTGAATTTATATTATTTATGTGATCGGGCACCGAGCTTCCCTCATTCATCCTCGTCATGAATAACTCTCTCAACAGGAACACTCTATTACCGGCAGACGGCTTTTCATACATGTTTGACAGAGCCGTCATCATACCATAAGCCGTGGTTTCCTCTTTGATATTGAACGCTACGCTCCTCGTCAAAGCCAGTACAATCTTACATCTCGCCTTTTTGAACTTAGTGTTCCAAACCACTTCGTCAGCCTTACTCATTCCATCCGGTTTTTCTGCCAATACCATCTCCAAATCGTTTTCACCGAATAACGCCTCTATTTGCATCTTCCACCATGCAAAATCAGTCCCGTTAAACTTTTCGATTCGAATTTTCCCGTCTTCAGCCATTGCAAACGAGAATCAGAAAAAAATAAAAAAAAACCAGAATTAAGAAAGTCCACCAACCGAAGTCAAGCAACCTCCAAAGAAACCCTAAACCCTGAAACACCCGAACCGGCGCTTCACCTGCAAAACCCGTGACCAGCAGCAACTTCAAGGGTTTAATAGACCAAACCCTAATCGCAAAATCACAAAAAAACTGTTTCCGATCAGCCTCTTTCTGTCCCCCACTTGCGACGGCTTTCAGGGTTTCTCTTAACCCTAATCGCTACAGTAACACAAGCAAAACAGGCCCGCAAACAGCCTTCCAGCAGCAGATCGCAAACACAGCAGAATTCACAGCAGCAGTTCGAAACAGCAGCTATATGCGACGAAACCTGGTGCAAAACAGCAGCCCTTAATCGCGAAACTTAGCAACCCAGCGAACAGCCACTACCTTCGGCAGAGACAACAGATCGAAACCGAAACCTTGACAGCCTACCCTTCTTGAACAGCCCTTAACCCCTTCAGCGATTGAACCAGTGCAGACCGTGTGTAAACAACGAGCCAGAGCTCTGATACCACTTGTTAGGTATCAAAGTCGGTAACGCAGCGAAATCACACACACACACACAATATCAATAAACAGAAAAGAAAAGAGACACGAGAGATTCATAGTGGTTCGGTCAAGGTGACCTACATCCACTGTTGCAACTAGGGTTTATTCTTATTAGATGCTCAAGGAATACAATTACATCATAGGGATATATATACTACCAAGATTAGGGTTAATTAAATAAGGCAATAACTTAATAAAAAAGAAATAGAACCAAACAACCCTAAGGCTGCCGCCAGCTTCTAATCTCGTTCTTTCAGCCTTAATATGCCCAAGAGGCCCAGCCGCAGATGACCCAAAAGCCCAGCCCAAATCAGCACAGGCCCACCAGGCCCATTTGGCCCAGTCCGGCCCAATAAGCCTTCACACCCAACAGAGGTAACATTGCATCAGCACTATATGGAATAGTGTTACAATTTTGTTTTGCATTTTTGTTAATGATATATTCTTGAGTAAACTGTAGTTTTCATCCTTGACGTTTGATGGTCTTAGCAGGTTCAGTGCACCCCTAACATTCTAATTCCCTGATGTTAAACCTTATTTAATGACCAAAATACCCATCTTCTTCCCCACTCCACCACCGGCTGCCGCCACCACCACCAGCCGACCATTAAGCCATGATAGGCGTGACCACCAGCCACCCTCATCTTCATCCCCCGCCTGTTTCATTTCGCATCCTCCATCTTCCACCAACCAAATAACCCTAAACCCTAGAGAGAGTGAGAACGTGAGAAGGAAAGAGGGGAGCCGACCCTCTCTTCCAGCAGCCCCTCTTCGGCGGCTCTACAGGGACGGGTCTGGCAGCCAAGCCACGACCAACACAACCCTCCTAAAAACCCGTCCACAACAACTCAGACGAACCAGGTCAGGTTCTCCAGCGATGGCTAGGTGTGATGGAGCTGCTCAACCCAGATCCGGCGTCAGCTAGGATCTGTCACGTCTTTCCAACGGTGACACCCGATGTGTTGAGGTATGACGGTGGAAGTTACGGTGATGGAAGGAAGAGGGAGGCGACAGCTGACTCAGCCACACCAAGCGACGACTCGCTTTTTTGGCCTCGGGTCGGGTTAGGAAGATGCCAGCGGCGGCGTTCTGAGGTGACAGCGGCGAGACGCCGGCTCCGACGATGGATTACGTCTAGGGGTGTTCAAAAATATCCGTATCCGAAAATCCGAAATTCCGAATCCGAAATAGCCGAAAAGTCGGATATCTGAAAATTCGGATATCCGCTTTTTCGGATTCGGATTCGGATTCGGATATTGATTTTGAAAATGTTCGGATATTCGGATATCCAATTATCCGAAAATTAAAAAAATATATATTTTATTAATTTTTTTTATTTATTGTAAATCACTGTATCCCCTTTAAGGCCTTTAATCCTTTATCCCTTTATAGTTTATCCAGCTAGTTCAAATGCTCAATTAGGGTTTTGTGTCAAGAGCAGAGACTAGAGCTCCTCCAGCCCTCCACTTCCATCAAGTCCGGTGAGTCGGTGACCGGACCACCACCACCACCACCACCACTCCCGCACTCCAGTCTCCATCGAGTCCATCCTCCAGAGTCCAGACCTCCACGGCTCCACTCTCCATCAACACCTCAGTTATGGTTTGGCGACCAGCGACCACCAGTCCACCAGGCGAGTCCTCCTCCAGAATAAAGCCCTACACTTTTATCTTTTGCAGAATATTTATGGGGGAAAAGGCTAGTAAGATGTCATGATTTTGGAGTTTATGCTTCCATGGATGCCAAATTCATGTAAGACTTTCCTTATACTTGTCACATGATTTTACAAAAGAAGATGTTTCCATCGGATTAAAAGATATTTTGGATTATCAATATTTAATTTCAGTTGTTTTATCTTTGAATGTTCTTATTTATCTTTGAATTTATTTTGGATGTTGTTGTTTGGGTTTGTATTTGGATGGAATTTGTTGTTTGGAAGTTGGAATAGGTTTTTTTTTGAATTCGGATATCCGTTTTACTATCCGAATCCGTATCCGAAATTTCGGATACGGATTCGGATAGTAAAATCAACTATCCGAAAATTTCGGATATCCGAAACTCCGGATATCCGGTTTTGAACACCCCTAATTACGTCCACTAGGTGGATCGAACGACAGCATACGGAGCCGTTTTTCCGACGAACCTTCGTTTTTCAGGTGGTGGTGGCGAAGGCGGAGGCGGAGACCGGTGGTGGTGGAGTGGGGAAGAAGAGGGGTATTATGGTCAACTAACAAGATTTAACTGAAAAAACTTCCCAACGTTAGTGAATTGGACTAAAAGCGTTAAGAAATATAACGTCAGGGTGCACTGAAACTTTTAAGACCATCAAACCTCAGGGACGAAAACTGCAGTTTACTCTATATTCTTTTAGTTTCTCCACCATTAGAGTTTATACTTGGTTTGTTTTGCTAGTTTTTTTTATAGAAACATCTCTACTTGCATATAAAATGGATTTGTACTGGTTTTTCACTAGCTGGCAAGTTTTATGTGTGTGCATATACTCTTATTCTCCATGTAGGATGTATCGATAGTAGATGCTATACATTTGCATTATTTACCTCTATTTCTTTTTATGTGATTTCCATCTCAATTCTAGGACCCCCAATCACATATAAGACAAAATGGAAATATTTGATATGTTAATGGATCAATAGCATTTTTTTCTTGCAAGTCTGGCTTCTTCCTGACCTCATGTACAAAGTTTCACTGTCTTTGCTGGAGAATCTATATTCTAACTAATGTATATTATTCTGATAAGATGGTACCAATTTGTATCTTTCGCTTTGCACTCACCTTATTAGCATTTTCTGATTCCTTGATCAGTTGATCTTGAGTTGGATCAAATTTTATTTGCAAATTGAAAAAATATTTTTCTAGTATTAGTCACAACCAAAAAAAGGTTATCCTAGATACTGTTTTGCACTTTTTCAGTCACACACATACATATAATATGTGTGGGTGTATATTGGCCTAATATCGTCCTGGACTTGTTGGTCTCAAATGCTCCTTGTCAATACTTACAAATGAATTGTTTTGCATTAGATTAATGAATGCTTTCTGATCTTGACACATAATGATTAATCAAGTATTGAGATCTTAATAAGGAAACAAATTAATATGTGATCTCATGTGTTTAACAGGTCTTGACTTTTCTGAATGATATTTTTGACACAATTCTGAAGTCACTATAAGATCCCTCTCTTTGGATTTGTTATCAGTTTGTAGTTTCATCTCATTGCATTACAATTCACATCTACATAATGGTACCATTTTGGGTAGTGCTCCTGGTACTTGAGGTGCATGCAGCCATAGCAAAAGACCAACATAACTTTCGCCAGCTTCTTGTTTTCTTAGTTCATAAGTTCCGTACGGATCACGATCTCCTAGAAAGGTGATATATGTTCTTATCTTTGCTAAAATATGTATATTTTTTAGAGTTAATTACATGGATAGTCCCTGTGGTTTGTGAAGTAACAAGCATGGGTACTAAGGGAGATAAACTTGGTAGTCAGTATTGTATATTGTATTGAATAATGATGATTACATGATGTATATATAAGATACATAATTACACTCTATTCTCTCTAATATTAACTAATACAAATATTGTCTAATATTCCCCCGCAAGCTAAGGCCGGGGAGCGACCTGTAGCTTGGATCGTAAGAAGAGAAACCGTTGTGAGGGCAATGGCTTTGTGAAGACATCGGCAATCTGATCATTTGTAGAAATAAACTTAACGGGGAGTTGTCCTTGAGCAACCTTCTCTCTGACAAAGTGAAAGTCCACTTCCACTTGTTTTGTACGTGCATGAAAGACCGGATTTGCCGATAAGTACGTAGCACCTAGGTTATCACACGATAATGTAGGCACCGACTTAACAGGAACCCGAAGTTCACGCAGAAGTGTTTGAAGCCATGTGAGTTCAGCAACTATGTCAGCTAAGGCCTTGTATTCCGACTCTGTGGAGGACCGAGAGACAGTTCTTTGTTTTCGAGCAGACCAAGACACAAGATTAGATCCAAGATATATAGCATATCCCCCGTTGGATCATCGGTCATCCGGGCAGCCAGCCCAGTCAGCATCAGAGAATGCACTGATAGAGTTAAAAGTCGAGTCTGTATAAGCATGTAGGAGGGTACCAGAATCATGTTTTATGAGAGGACCATGAGCAGCTGTGCCTTGCAAGTATCGTAGGATCCTCTTAACCGTCGACCAATGATTATCAGTTGGAGAATGCATAAATTGGCAAACCTTGTTGACTGCAAAAGTAATGACTGGGCGGGACAATGTAACATACTGTAGGGCACCCACTATCTGACGGTATTTAACCGGATCAGCAAGAGGTGAACTGTCACCAAGATGAAAATTAGCCGTAGTAGTAATCGGTGAAGGTACCGGTTTAGCATTGGAAAGGCCAGCCCGTTCAATCAATTCACGGATATACTTTTGCTGTGAAAGAATAATGTCAAGACCTTGAGTGGTTATTTCAATACACAAAATATAGGACAAAGGGCCTATATCACGAACCACAAAAGAACGGCTAAGACGGTTGACCACTCGATCGATCTCCTATGAGTTATTTCCTGTCAAAATAATATCATCAACATAGACAAGCATGTATAGGAGGGTTGCCTGAGACGAATAAATAAACAGTGAGGGATCAGTCTTGGAACCTGGAAGCCAAGTGTATGAAGAACCGTGGATAGGCGTTGAAACCACGCCCGCGGTGCCTGTTTTAATCCATACAAGGATTTGTGAAGAAGACAGACATGATCCGGTTTGTTCGGATCCACAAAGCCCTGAGGTTGTTGCAAGTAAATTGTCTCAGTTAAATTTCCATGAAGAAAGGCATTCTGCACATCTAGTTGTCTTAAGGGCCATTTTTGTGCAACGGCTAAAGAGAGAACAACACGTATAGTGGTGGATTTGACCACCGGACTAAACGTCTCTTGATAATCAATGCCCGGTTGTTGTCGAAACCCCTTAGCGACTAGGCGCGCTTTATAACGTGTAATGGCCCCTGTTTGATCCCTTTTTAATTTATATACCCACTTGCAATCAACAACGTTGGAATTCGGAACACGTGGAACTAAGGACCATATACCATTTCTCATAAGCGCTGAATACTCTTCAGCCATGGAGGTACGCCACTGATGGTGTTTGTTAGCAACAGTAAAGGTGGCAGGTTCAGTTTCAAGAGGAGTATGAGTATGGAAGGAGGTGGCATTGTGTGTTTTAGTTTGTTTGGGATTAGGACGAAGGTCCGCTGGTCTAGAATGGGGTGGTGGTTGGGTTGAGGTGGTGGTGGAGCGACGGTGGTATGTATGAGTGTCAGGTGGAGTGTCAGGCAGGTGTTGTGGCTCGAGTTGTGGTTGGGCCGAGGGTGGGGATGGGGATGTGGATTGTGTTTGGGGTGAGGCAGGTTGGGGAGTGGTAGGTGTCGACGTAGGTGTGTGAGCCGAGGCTGGTGTGGTGGGTGTGGATGGTGGGGAAGGTGTAGGTGGATGTGGCATATTGTTGGTTTGTGATTGGTTTTGTAAAGGAGAGGGGGGTGTAGTAGGTGGAGGAGGGATGGAATAGGATGAGAAATAAGGGTTGGGGGATGATGGGGAGAGGGGTTGGTAGGTGGTTGATGAAAAGGAAAGGATTGTTCATCAAAACGAACGTGGCGAGCGATATAAATACGTTCAGAAACAGGGTCAAAACACCGGTAGTCGTGGTGGGAAGTGCTATACCCAAGGAATACACATGGGACTGACCGGAAGTCCATTTTATGTTTGTGATACAAACCCGAACCCATTGTTGGGTCAAACTGGTTGGGGTCAATTAAAGATGGGAGGGACACATAATGGAGGGAAATTAAAGGGAGGGTGATGAATAGTCTTATGATTATGGGGTAATAAAGAGGTGAGGGTGCTGAAAAGTTGGAGGGAATTGAATGGTTAGGGGTAGTAATTGCTTCATTAGAGTTTACATTTAAATACTTTGTTCTTGTTTATTGTTTCTTTGTCTTGGTTTTTATCTGAATTAGTTCTGTGATCCGAATTGTGGAGACTAGCCCCTCTCGAATCGGGCCAACTATCTTTGTTCTTGTTTATTTTAATCAATCAAATTTTTGGTTTCTATCATTTTGGTGCGGTGAACGTGGATCGAACACGTGACCTTCAGATACCAATGTTACAACCCAGATGGTAGAACTCATCCCAAAAGACTAGTCTGATGGGAGAGGGAGCCATTTGAGTTATAAATCTCACATTTGTTGCCCATACAACCGATTGGGACAAGTCCCATACCTTACATTGGTTTCGGTCCATAACAATCGACCCTCCTTAAGGGCCAACGTCCTCGTTGGTCACGACTGGCTTCCTCCAGGCCACCACTCCATGGGCCACCACTCCGAGTTTGTCTCTGATACTAATGTTACAACCCAAATGGTAGAACTCATCCCAAAAGACTAGTCTGATGGGAGCGGAAGCCATTTGAGTTATAAATCCCACAATTGTTGCCTATACAACCGATGTGGGACAAGTCCCATACCTTACATTGGTTTCGGTCCATAACAGTTTGTTATATAGACGAATGTGAGGGTAACAACGACAACTGAAGACACGAAGAAAAGAGCAATCAGGGTGGAGACTAGCCCCTCTCGAATCGGGCCAACTATCTTTGTTCTTGTTTATTTTAATCAATCAAATTTTTGGTTTCTATCATTTTGGTGTGGTGAACGTGGATCGAACACGTGACCTTCAGATACCAATGTTACAACCCAGATGGTAGAACTCATCCCAAAAGACTAGTCTGATGGGAGAGGGAGCCATTTGAGTTATAAATCTCACATTTGTTGCCCATACAACCGATTGGGACAAGTCCCATACCTTACATTGGTTTCGGTCCATAACAATCGACCCTCCTTAAGGGCCAACGTCCTCGTTGGTCACGGCTGGCTTCCTCCAGGCCACCACTCCATGGGCCACCACTCCGAGTTTGTCTCTGATACTAATGTTACAACCCAAATGGTAGAACTCATCCCAAAAGACTAGTCTGATGGGAGAGGAAGCCATTTGAGTTATAAATCCCACAATTGTTGCCTATACAACCGATGTGGGACAAGTCCCATACCTTACATTGGTTTCGGTCCATAACAGTTTGTTATATGGACGAATGTGAGGGTAACAACGACAACCGAAGACACGAAGAAAAGAGAAATCAGGGTGTTGTTGAAAGACTTGTTCAAGAGGTGAGATGTTGGAGTTTGTTCGAGTGGGCATCCGGTTTATGAGGTAAACTGCTGTGTCAAAGGCAAAGTGCCAAAACCGTTGTGGAACGTGAGATTGGGCTAGCAAGGTAAGACCGGTTTCTACAACGTGACGGTGACGACGCTCAATAAAGCTGTTTTATTCACTCGTATGTGGGCACGAGAGACGGTGAATGATGCCACGAGAGAACGGAGAGAGACTCCGGAATTCACCTCCCCAGTCAGTTTGAACAGATTTTAATTTAGTTTTAAATGGTCGTTCAACCATTAAGATAAATTGTTTAAAAATATCACAAACATCAGATTTCAATTTCAAAGGGAAAATCCGCATAAACTTGGAATAATGGTCAACACACAAAAGAAAATAACGATGGCCATCAAAAGAGGTAACGGGGGGCAGGCCCCATACATCACAGAAAACTAAATCCAAAACATTCAAACTTTTATATGGAGATGGCAATAAATGAAGTTTTGTAGACTTTCCAATAGAACAAGAATCACAGAACGAAGTAGCACAATTTTTAAGCAAAGGTAAATGATATTTAGATAACATAGACTTCAAAAGCTGTGGATGAGGATGTCCAAGTCTTTGATGCCATGTTGTGGAGGAGGCACGAGTGGCGGAGAAAACGACTTTAGAAACGGGTTGTATCCTCGGGAGCTGGAAGGAGTAGAGACCATCATTACGTGGACCTGTGACGAGGATACTGCGTGTAGACTTGTCCTTCACACAAAAGAAAGTAGAGTGAAATTCAAAAAAGACATTATTGTCATGGCAAACTTTTTGGACAGAAAGAAGATTACGTTTGATTTCAGGAACATGAAGTATATTTTGAAGAGAAAAGGTTTTGTTTTGGGAGTAAAATGTGGAGGAACCAATGTGGAGAATGGGTAAACCCTTACCGTTGCCAACTTGGAGAGTATCCTCACCATAGTAGGCCTCAGAGTTGTCAAGGCTAGAGAGATCAGGAGCAACATGCTGATTAGCACTAGTGTCCGGAAGCCAAGAGGTTGATGCTTGTGAGCGGTAATCAGTAAAGTTTGCGAATGGTTGTGGTCTCGTCCTTAATGTATTAGGATCACGATTGGGACATTGAGAGGGAATATGACCAATACCGTATCTGATTAGAAGCCCAACTAAATTGATTACGATTACCTCCTCCGTGATTGCGGTTGTTGTAGTTCCCTCGTCCACGAGTACTTCCAGACCGAATGTTTGATCCACGAGTACGATTATTTCCAGACCGGTTTGTATAGTAGGCTTGTGCTGGTTGGGAACTAACCGGTTGAAGTTGTAAACCAAGTTGAGTAGCAAGTTGTTGAATAGCTTGAAGAGCCTCCTGTTGAGACAGAGACTGACCGGGTACAACACGGTTGGTAGTAGCAGCCGTGTAAGCCTGTGTTGTGGTTCCTTCTGTGGAGGGTTTGTTGATCATGAAGTCATGATCAGCCAAGAGACCATGAAGTTCGACAAAAGCTGTTGGGAATTGTCGAGCAAGTATAGTAGACTTCATGCTGTTGTATTCTGCCCGTAGGCCGGAGAGTACCAATATAACAAGATCTTTTTCCTTTACCCGTTCTCCAATGTTGGCAAGTGCATCAGAGTATTCCTGAGCCCGAGTTAGGTAAGCAGAAGCAGACTCATCACCTTTCATTGCAATCTTCAAAAGCTGAGTACGAAGAGTGTATTCCCTCAAGGAGGTATGAGGAGCATAGGCACGCTCGAGGGATAGCCAAAGATCTTTGGATGTAGTGCCCTGGACATGCTGAAACGATGCTTCAGAAACAGTGGACATGATTAACATGCGAACTTGAGCATCATTAGAAACCCAGATGGCATGACTAGGGTTTGGGATAGAGGACACGGCTGAGAGACCGATTCAATAGTTGTTGGAGGACACGGAATCGTACCATCAACATAGCCAAATAAATTGTTTGTAACAAGAAACGGCTGGAGCATAACCTTCCAATAACCATAGTTGGTTGGAGACAAGGTGAATCCAAACTTGTGGGAATTGTGTGTGGTCTTTTCGATTTAAGAAAAAGCTGTAAGGAGAGCCATTGTATGGCTGATTGCAATCGATTAGGGCCGGCTGTATTAGGGTAGGCTCTGATACCAAGATAAACTTGGTAATCACTATTGTATATTGTATTGAATAATGATGATTACATGATGTATATATAAGATACATAATTACACTCTAATCCCTCTAATATTAACTAATACAAATATTGTCTAATAGCAAAAGACCAACATAACTTTCGCCAGCTTCTTGTTTTCTTAGTTCATAGGTTCCGTACGGATAACGATCTCCTAGAAAGGTGATATATGTTCTTATCTTTGCTAAAATATATATATTTTTTTTAGAGTTAATTACATGGATAGTCCCCATGGTTTGTGAAAAGTAACAAACATGGGTACTAAGGGTTTCAAGTTGCAAGTATGGGTATTATGTTTCGATTTTGTAACAATATCGGGCATTAAGACTAACTTTCTTTAGTTTTTCTAATAAGTTGAATTGAAATACCTAAAATACCCTTAAGTTACTCTCTCTCATCTTCTCCATATATATGCTTTCTCCTCATCAACATGATCAATCATCTTCACCACCGTACACCAGTCCATCATCACCACCACCGGCGATTTCATCTTCACCATCACCGGCTGGAAAATCGAGTGACAGATGAATGAGGGGGCGGTGAATTTAATGAGGCAAAAACGAGGGTGCGATGTAGTGGTATTTGGGTTAATTTGCAGTTAGTTTGAATCGGAAAAATTGGTTCCAGATTTGTGAGTTTCTTACCTTTGGAGAATGTGAAATTAGTTTGAATCGGAAAAATTGGATTACCCAATCTTGGAGAATGTAAGTTTCTTACCTTTGAAGGAAGCATTTGGGTTAAGTTGTTAGAATGTGAGAATCTGCAATAAAGACTGCATTTGATGGCATCTGGACCACTTTCCCACAACGAAGGAGAAGACTTTTATTACACAAATGATGGCATCTGGACCACTTGCATTTCGGGTAGTTGCGGAAGATACACCCCAGAGAGTTGCGAGGGGGGAAGGAGTCAGTATTTGGGTATGGTATAATAAAAATGCAGATTAGAAATCAATTCTGCAAGTTTGATTTTGCTTCTATGTTTAATTTATATTTGTGATTAAATAAGGTCTGATTTTGATTTTGATGCTGTTCTTGAAGATGAAAAGGATGAAGATGAGAGAGTGTGTGTAATGAAATGGGGAAGATGATATGTTTAATTTTTTTATTAGTAAAGGGCATTTTAGATATTTCACTCTAACTTAACAGAAAAGTTAACGGAAGTTAGCCTTAATACCCAATCTCGTTCCAAAATTGAAAGCCTACAACCAATACTTGTTACTTTAAACCCTTAGTACCTAAACATGTTACTCTCCACAAACCACAGGGACTATTCTAAATAATTAAATACGAAATAACCAATAAATATTTAATCCACCGAGTTCTGAATTCACATTTCGTGAAATAACACTTAATTTAAACGTCATACTTTCTTCTTAAACCCTATTTCGAAATGTGAACTCTATTTTTTATTTCGTTTTTCATTTCTTGATGGAGTTTTGTGCTAACTTTTTTTGTTTGTCCCCTCAGGCGAGGCGCTTTAATTATTCGCCAACTTTGTGTGCTTTTAGATTCTGAAAGAGTTTACCGGGAGCTCTCCAAGATTCTTGAGGGGGAAGCAGATCTAGATTTTGCATCTACTATGGTTCAGGTTCTTGTTTCCTGTACATTCTTATACAAACCAGTGGTACATGGAAAATTATATATCATAATAAACCGAAAACTTGAAAAGCTGCAATTTGATCTGAAGAACAATTATTCATCTAGCTTCTATCTTTTTTAACACATCCATTACTTTGTTTTTTCATATTTCAGGCATTAAATTTGATTCTGCTTACATCTTCAGAGTTGTTTCACGTACGAGACCTTTTTAAGTTATCTCTAGTTAGTGCTGCTGGAAAAGACTTATTTCTTTCACTATATACCTCAGGGAGCCATTCATCGATGGCCATAATAAGTCTCTGCTTATTAGCACAGGCAAGTCCTACAAGTTTTGTTTTGCTATTCCTATCTGAATATTATGGGATAATTTCAATGCATCCCCTTTAAATTTGGAAAATATCATATCTATCCAACAAAAAATCATAATATCATATACCCATTTTCAAATTTATGGCATTTATGCCCTTGTTTTATAACTTGCAGAATGATATGAGAGCTTGGGGTGCAAGGAGAAAGAGAAGGGTATAATAGTCATATTATAAATTTTGTTTATGAGATGGGTAAATATGAAATTTTAAGTATTTTGAATGGATATATATAATCTTAATTTTTATGGATGGATAAATATGTATTGCAAGTTTTCAAGGGTATATATGAAATTGCCCTAAATTTTATTTACCTTAATTTTAATCATCTCTTTGCTTTCTTTTTTGGTGTGTTATAGGCTTACCAACATGCAAGTTCCGTCATTCAATCTCTAACCGAGGAGGATATTAATGTCATATTTTTAGTCCAACTCGACAAGTTGATACACCTGTTGGAGACTCCCACTTTTGCTTATCTTAGACTGCAGGTGCTTTGGTTGCCATTATTTTCTAATTTTCTATTTAGAAAAAAGTTGAAACTTATCCTTCTTTAATATACGTATATATGTATATATTACATGCAGCTTCTTGAACCGGGAAGATATATATGGTTGTTAAAAGCTCTGTATGGCCTTCTTATGTTACTTCCTCAGGTATGTATAGTTAATAAGTCTACCTTTCTTTCCTTGTTAAATCGATATTGAAATACAAAAAATGATTGTAAATCCATATTATCTGATGATATATACTCTTGGTGCTAATGATGTTTATATATTCAGCAAAGTGCTGCCTTTAAGATTTTAAAGACTCGTTTGAAGACCATACCTTCATATTCCTTCAACAACGAGCAAGTATATCATACATCATCAGGGAACCCATCCATACAAACTAGTCGACATTTTTCAGAAGATGGTAGCATGAATGATGGTTCCAGTACCGGGCATAATGGAATAAACTTTGCATCTTGGCTGCAACGGTTTCAACAGACACAACGTCAACATCTCCTGCATTCAGAATCACAAGCACGGTCACACAATATTCCCGTGTCCTCAAAGGTGTTATTGTAAACCGATATAATTGAATGATTCAAAGGTGTCTATTCTATTCCATAGAGATGTCCATATATACACGGTTACATACTAGAAAATAGGAAATAGACTAGCTGATTTACAGGGCTGATTTACAGCACAAATATTGACTAAATAAAAACAAATATTCTATAAATATTTTACAGCTAATACACCCCGCAGTCGAAGCCGGAGACCTGCATCTCTCTTCCACGCACGTGAGACCTGCATGGTTTGCATAAACATCACATGGATGCATGAAAGGACTATGTATGATGATGATGTGGACTAGGTAGGCACGTAACATTCCGTCCCCCTTGGAATCGTTCTTCTCCTCAAGAACAGAACCGAACCAGAACAAGCCTTGGTAGGCGTCTAAACGCATTAGGACCCGTCTGAGTAAAATGCCATGGTGGCCGCCACTCGGCCGGTACGGTAACATCGGAGCTGTTTTCATCAAGCGCCACGGTGGACGCCACTCGCTTTGTTCGCCCAAATCTTTGAGCAATGCTAATGCTTCTTTGACATTCGGTAAGCTCCGGTTGTTGTGGTGAAATGGCGGAGAGTGGAAGACACAGGCTGCCAAGAGTTTTGGTTCAATCCACATGTTCAAACGACAATGTTGGATGGGCGCAAAATGTTCAGTTGGGGGTGCGAGTAGTTGGAAGGGTGTTGGCGATGGTTTTGTAGTCGAGAGAGTGACTGATTTTGGTGTGGACTTTGGTGGAGCGATGTAATGTTTAAGGCCAAAGGTTTGTGGGATTTGTGTTTGGAGGTCCGGTGCGGGTGAGGTTGATGGGACTTGTTTTGGTGCGACGAGAGAAACGGGTTGTGGTGCCGTTTGTAGGGATGGTGATGGTGGTGCACCGGCGGTGGCAGGGGCTGAGAACCGAGGTCGGTTTTTTAGGAAATCGTTCATCTAAGCACAATTGTTGTGTACCAATTTAGATTTGTGATATACCTTTGAGTGATCAAACTCTAAAAAAATAGAAGGGAACCAAATAGAATTTATAGAGAAATTAGAATTCATTCATATGGTTTCCATAAACATCACATGGATGCATGAAGAACTATGGGTGATGATGACGTGTACTAGGTAGGCATATAACACCAACCATTTGCATATTGCTATCTTCCGACTTAGGCTACCGACAAAACATTTTCATTTAAGGAAATGTTCGTTTACGGATTTAATTGTCTAGTAATCGACTAATTAGAAAATATTAGTAAGATTGATTATGGTATTTCTATAAGATTTCTCAACTTTTTCAGAGTACATAACGTATCTAGGGGGTGTTTGGGATTACTTATTAAACTTATTTATTGACTTATTACTTTTTGTAATAAGTCAATAAGTTATAAGTGTGTTTGGGTATGGTAAAAGGATTTTTCAAAATAACTTTTAGAAAATGGATAATAAGTTGTTTTTGAGAAGTAACATTTTTTAATTTTTCATTTCTCCTTATTACTTTTAGGGAGTTATTTTCCATTAATAAATCATTTTACATTAATAAGTCAAGTCAAACATTTTTAAAAAAATAACTTATTGATTTATTGACTTTTCCAATCTCATAAGTTAATCCAAACACTTTTTTTAAAAACTCATTTTTAAAAATTAATAAGTTAATAAGTCCTTTTGATAAAAAGAACTTTTAATGTTAATAAGTAATCCCAAACACCCCCTAATAAAGAATTTTATTGCATTTTATGTCGAATCAAGTTTTATTTAAAACACACCGAGAAACATTTTTATTAATAAATACAAAATATATACATGGTAAAATTTATTCAAACTTTAAAAGCAAATCATTATATCTTCCAACTCTTTCCTATTCATCCAATGCAAGATTGGACAAGAAATGTCTAGTATATTACGTATATTTAGTCATTTCTTGTAACAAGACGACAGGGCACGATTAGTCTTTTACTAATCCACCTAAAACAAAGTTAAAAGACTGAAAATACAAATCGCAAACACTTTAGGGGTTAAGATGAAGAACTCCTCAAAGTTTAGGGATGACACGTTTAGAACCAAGCCACTTCCCACTTCTTTACACACGCTTTAAAGTATCGTACAACGTGCATAAATATATGTACCATTGTACGATCAAAGACACTCACCGGACAAACGATTCCCGTTGCGAAGACGTTTGTCAGAGACCAGTCCTTAATAAACTTGCAGACACCGAAACCCTAGGCGCGTGCCATCGAATGCAGCAAGAAATGGGGACGGATACGGATGGATCAACGGTTATTGGTAAGCTTCGAATCAGTTCTAAACTTCCGTTATCATCATGATTATATTGCTCTCCGATCTGATTGTATTGTTTCTTCGACGTCAATCAGATTCATGTGCTTTGAATGTTCAAGTTTGTTAGATTTGAGAATTTAGGGTTAATTATTGACGGTTGATTCAAATTCAGTTTCTTATAGTTATCTGCACGATTGTTCTGGTCTATGAATGTTTGCTACCTGCTAGATTAGTCAACATTTGTTTTGTACCGGCCTGTTTGAATTTGAAGAGGGTTCAATTGAGGGTGCAGATGAGCATATGCATCATCAGTTGATTATAAGATAATATGCTAATTGTGTTTCTTCTGCTGTTCATGATGTTTAACATGAAATTGAATTCAATTTAGTTCCAAGGAGCTTTAGATTGCTAGAAGAGCTCGAAAGAGGAGAAAAAGGAATCGGTGATGGAACTGTGAGCTATGGGATGGATGATGCTGATGATGTATACATGCAATCGTGGACGGGGACGATCATCGGTCCTTCTAATGTTAGTTTTCTTGAAATATTTTTTTCAACTTTTCAAGTCAAATGTTGAATATCAAATGCATGATTACATAAAAAAGTTTGTATTATTTAATCTCGTTGATGTTGTTACTTGTTACTTTGTCAGACTGTTCATGAAGGGCGCATATATCAGCTAAAACTATTTTGTGGTCACGACTATCCTGAAAAACCACCAAGTGTGAAGTTTCAATTACGCATAAACATGAGCTGTGTGAATCAGGAGACGGGTGTGGTGTGTACTTTTCTCCTCAGTGTACCTTCAAATTTTACATGATATGTTTGTAAAAAATCTCATGATATAAGGTGGTAAACACATGATTCCCCTCAAACAGAGGTTTCAGGTTCAAAACCTCTAGCAAAAGTTCTGCGTTTTACCTTGTGCCACTGGTTACAGGGTATTGGTGGGGCCCTGTGAGTTTTCCCTGGCGGGCTCTCATGGTTAGCAAAAAAAAAAGTAATCTCTAGTTGTGTGAATTTAACAGGTTGAACCGTCAAGTTTCCCCATGCTTGCTGATTGGAAACGAGAGTATACAATGGAGGACATATTGACTCAACTCAAGAAAGAAATGTCATCCCCACAAAACAGAAAACTCACTCAGCCTCCTGAAGGTGTGTAATCTTTTTTTTTTCTCAGCTATTTTGTTACTGTTTGAAACATTAAATGTGTGCCAATAAAAGAAACCAGTATATAACATATTTGACAATAAGATATAGGAGTCAAGGAGCGTCTCCTCACTCTTGTCTGTTAGCATAACAAACAAACACACATTAAAGTACCGTATTTAGTATTTGCCTTAGACATGGCACATGGGTTTGTCCATAAGAATACATTAGCATTCTAATAGATATCGTTATCGATGCAAACATTTTTTTGGACATCTTATTAGCTTAGGCACTATAGATAAAGTGTTTAGTAAATTTCAAAATACACTCTAAAATGTTTTTTATTTCCTTCCCCTGTTTGATTTTGTTGCAGGAAATGATGAGGGGCGAGTGGACCCAAAGGGACTAGTGCTGAGGTGTTGTATTATGTAAGTAAAGCATCTAGATGCGATTATAACCTATATAGTTACCTAAGTTAACTGAATCCTGCCTGTTAAACAGAACTTATGTTGGTTAAATATGATCATCAGCATGGTTAATGTTCTAATGTTGAAAGAACGCATTGGCTGTTATTATTAATTAATTTATATTTTTGGACTGGTTGATTCTGATGCCTAATAATGCCTGCTGAAAGAGTGAAAGGCTTGTTGAGTCGGACTGAACCCAATAAAGATTCAGTTTTGACTCGTTACAAACATTTACTTGGATCTGGCCTGAGTATTCGTGCTTGATCACTCATAATTCCTCAAGATTCAAATTCCGACTACATAGGTTATGACTTGTATGTATGGCCCACACGACAGTCAACCAGGGATCATTTGCTCTAATTTTAAGTAAAGAAGTGTGAAAATACATTTATACATATTGCTTTAAAATATTACATACAAGTGTTATATGATTCTTACGGTTCTCTACTTCAAATTGATTCTTAACACACGGCTGGATCAAATAAGATGTAATTCCATGTGACGTGTATGAAGTTGTAAGGGCCAATGACATAATGCTGTGTGCCTAATTCTGTTAGGGGAAGAAGGGTATTCACGTCATTCTACCATTCCCACGTTGTGATTTTTTTTATGATATTTGCGGGATTTCTTAAAATCTTGGTTTTTGCTTTTATTAGGTAGCTTGATTCTATTTTTAATTTATGTAGATAATATATCAATCTCATTGTACGATATTAAATAGTTTAGGGACTGAAATTGTAATAATCAATAGTTCAAGGTCTAATGCTGTAATTGCTTAAACTTGTAACTAACCACCGTTATAAGGTCGTTAGAAGCTGATGAGAAGATATGCTTGTGTGATCAAATTTCCCCTTGGATTCTCATTCGCTTCTATCAACTGGTATTAGAGCTACCGATTCTCGGAGCTCTTGATCAGAAAACCCACAAATTCCATCGCTGCAATTTCATCGGAGTAACAATGGCGACGAGGAATGCAACATTGGAACAAAGAGTTCAAGCCCATGAAGCAACCCTATTGCGACTAGAAGCAGTCACTGGCATGAACTTGATAGAATTGGAAGCAATCAAGTCCTCTACTATGAAGAATTCAACTGATTTAGAAGCAATGAAGAATTAATTGACTTAGAATTCATCTCAATCGACAGAAATTCTCAAGAATTTGCAATTACTTGGTAATTTGCAACCTAACCACACCAATGGAACCAATAATGGTAATGGCAGAGGAGAAACAAGAAATAATTGGTTTAATGGAAGTAACATTCAGTTTGACTAAGATGGAATTTCCAAAGTTTAATGGAGTCGATATAGAAGGATGGTTGTGTAGAGTAGAATATTTCTTTGCCATTGATGACACTCCAAACCAAATCAAAGTGAAATATGCTATTGTACATTCGGAGGACGTAGCCTTGTTATGGCATAAGTCATTTGTGCAGTCAAGAGGAGGCTCCATTAAAGGAATGTCTTGGCAAGAATACAAAAGATTAATATCTACAAGTTTTGTGGTAGTAGTTGGTCAGGAAGTTACGGGGGGCTCTTGCAGCCTTGAGACAAAGAGGTTCATTACAAACCCTGTGTGAAAAGTTTGATTTGGCATTAACTAAGGTAGTAATATGTGATGAATATGCTGTCAGCTTGTTTTTTAGAGTTGTTAAACCTGAGATAGGGTACCCTTTTAGGCTATTAAGACCTAAGAATTTACTTTTACTTGAGGCTTACATGTTAGGTAGGATTCAAGATAATAGCCATGTTACAAAATAGAGGTTGGGGTCAATCACACAAGGTCAATTCTGCTAGTTCAAACACTAGAACTATAAAATAGAGGTTGGAGTCAATCCTATAAGGTCAAAATAGAGGTTGGGGTCAATCCTATAAGGTCAAAATAGAGGTTGGGGTCAATCCTATAAGGTCAATTCTGAGATAGGGTACCCTCGACACTACCAAAAAAGTTGCCATGTTCCTAGACGACACTCGGAGTGTCGCCTGAAGTGTCGAGGGGTCTTCAAAACTTTGCATAAATGGCATAATCAGTCCTTGAGCTTGACGAGTTGGTATACAACGGTCTTAATCGACCCAACAAATGTTTATGTTCATGAAAAGGTTGGTGTTTTAGTTTCTGTTGTGTATTCTTCTGTTCTATTTATAGGCAACTAGTAAGTGTCACCAGATGGCTCCGACTCAATATTCTACATAAGACTATGAAATTTACTAACTCCGTTCATGAAGAATAAGGATCTTCTTGATCAATTCAACTAAATTGAATATTAGGAAGTAGGATCTTCTTCAACTTTAACTGTGACTTGCATTTCATTTAAGTGGTTAAAGATGCTTACATAGTTTCATACCTCCTAATCCCATATGCAAATAGTTCTTAAATACAAACTTAAAAATATCAAAAAGTTTATAATAATATTTCAATATATTACTACTTAAATCCCCATATCTATCAAATTACTCAACCACTAAAAGCATTCTTATCAGTTTTCTTATCCCCATAAAAATCACTATATTTCCTTTCTTTAATTAAATAATACTTTTTTTATATCTTTATCATTATTTTTTTTCTCTCCTCCACTTAAAAGCAATTTAAAAATTATTAAAAAAATTATGTGAGTAAAAAGTGTTTTCCTCAAATATACAAAAAAAATTAATATTTTCTCTCTTTTTGACTTACAATTATTTTAAACCACTCTCTAAAATATGTAAAACACACTTACACAAACCTACAGAAACTGATACAAATACTCTAAGTTGCACAATATAATCGCATTAACACAAATTCACTATTAAAAAGTTCAATTTTGTAAACAAACAGCAATCATTCCAATTTCCATCAAATTAAAAAAAAATGGAACAAAAAGCTACTACATTTAAATTTACAAATGGAATTCTAAAACAAGCAGCCTACTTTATAAAAACAAAAACAAATGTATCACTAAACCTTTTCCAATCAAACCCTCTCCGGAGCAGCCGCTTCCACCTTACGCGGGCGCCCTCTTCCCCTTCTTTCCCCTCCGGAGCCGCCGGCATATGTCTTCACCTTACGCGGCCGCCCCCTTCCCCTCTTTTCACCAGCTGACGGCGGCAGCGTCGAATCACCTTCTGTTAGCGGCGGCGACCTTCCCTTTTCCTCACCAGTTGACGGAACAACTGTCTTACGCGGGCGCCCCCGTTTCCTACCACTAACTGAAGGCGCGGGTATCGGATTAGAAGGATCCAGAGACTTCCTCGGACGACCTCTGAGTCTGGGCGGAGAAATAACCGTACCTTCGGGAACAGGCTCTTTGGGTTTGGAAGGCCTGCCACGTGGAGGAGGTGTGTTTCGATCGACTTTAAGGTAGTTGTTCTTAATTAAAGCAAGTTCCCCACTGGCTCTCATTTTGTTGAGGTGGTGTGAGAGGAGGGTTTTGTGAGCCGCAGGTACACTGCCGTAGGAAGCTTCGATTTGCTTCGAAATCCTAGATTTGGTCGCCCCATTTTTGCTATCTAAAACCTCAATTGCAGCCAAAATCAACTGAAATTAACAAAACCAGAATTGTGAATTCAGCTCAAGCCCCAAATAAATAATTTAGCTCAACAAACAAGTGACAAATATAGTTGTTTTCTTGACTTGACATTGTAAACGTATAACCCATAGACATATCCAACTTTGCTTTTTGTTGTTGTGAACCTTGAGATTGTGAACTCGAAGGTACTTTTTATTGAGCTGGTTGGATTTAGGTTGTTTATTTACATTATAAGCCACATATCTACACAAGTCTTGAACTAATTGTTGCAACTTTTCAATTGTCTGTTGTTGTTGATTGACTTGTATCTTTAATCTTCTTATCTCAGACGCACTTGCAACTTCTCTTGAATGCAAGTTGACAATTTGCGTCTTTAGTTGACTAACATGATCTGCTGTTTCCCGAGTGGAAAAATTAGCAAAGTCTTCATCTACACTGCATGTCACATTCACTTTTTCAACTCTCCCTGTTATTTCTCTCTCTTTCCCTTCTCTGAATTCTTAGCGAATTTCTTTCTTGTTTGAGTTCTCTGTCTTTTACTTTCAGGTTCACTATGACTTGGACTTCTAACAGATATACCAGAAGCAGGAGGAGGAGTCCTAATTTGTTGCTCCTTGGATTGATTCTATTTTCTCTTCTTGGTTGTTGTTGTTGGTGGTGTTTCAGTTATTGTTTCTTGTGATTCCCGAGTAAGTACTATCGGTGGTTGTTGTGTTTGTTCAACTACAGGTTCAGTTACAATTACATTTTCTTCCATGCTTACATTTTCACCATCGTCATCATCATCATCTTCACTAAACAAATCATCTATCTCATCATCAACCCCAAACTATGGATCCTGATTCTCTAGTGTCACACCCCCGCTAAAGCGGAAACACAGGAATGTAACATAATACTGGATATCACGAGCACATAGTACATATAGAGAATTACATGTTAAATCATCGAATAGTTGCGATGTTCTTGGAAATTAATAAATTGAGAACAAACCATCCAGCTGTATGCTAGGCAGCTGGATGAACTGAAAAAAAAGATTCCTACAGTTGACCAGATTGAAGAAGATGCAGCTCTTGCTCTTCAACTGCAGGAACAATTTAACAGAGAAGAAGAAGAATTGGAGAAGAAGAAAGAAGAAGTTAAGTTCAGAATAACCAATTCTGAACTAGCCAAAGAAATGAGGGAGGAGTGGGTAAAGGCTCTAGTTTCTCAAGGTGAGGATGCAGACTACCTTGAGAAACTATCAAATAAAGAAGTCTACAGAGCCTTCATGGGTCAGCAAGGTCAATTGGCAAAGAAGAAACACGCTGAAGAAGAAGAAAAAGCCAAACAAAAGTCCAAGAAGATCATTGCCTTTAATAAACGGACCCATGAAGAAAGGAAGGTCATGATTGACTTCCTTAAGGCTAGAGGAGAGAGTGGACAGAGACTAGGTCCCATGAACTTCATGAACCTGCAAGCCCTCTACTTCAAAGTCAAGAAGGATGAGGAAGAAAGATTGGGGAAGAAGGGATCCAAGAAAAGAGTACCTATTCAGGAAGAAAAAGAAACAAAAGCAAAGAAACCCAAGCCTTCTCCCTCACCTACCTCTTCCTCAGTCCAACAACCTTCCACTCTCCTCCCCAAACCCTCCACTCCTCCACCCAAAAAGTGTGACACCCGACATTTCAGGTTAATATCCGTACACGATATAAACGAGTTTATATTATATTTGTTTTCGTGATTTACCTAATTGCATAAATTAGGACATTAAAGTCTAAGAAAAGCCGTACCTTGTTTCATTTCATATTTTGGTAATTCTAGGAATTACCGGTTCACATACCCGTATAACCCGACTAAATATGAACGTTAGTGATTAAATTAAATAACCAAGAAAAATATCTAGACATATATATTACACGAACTTTACGTTGGACAATAATTCATTTTTAGACTAAAATATATATAAATATACGTAAAAGTAAACTAACGAACTCTTTCGAAAATGCTATCGTATAGCGTCACCTTTAGGTGTTTATACCTACAAATAATCACCCAAACGAATTACACAATCCAAGATTTCGATATTTTCATTGACGAGCCATAAACTTACTAAATTTATAATACCGTGAAGAATCTAAACCAAATTAAATTACCAATTGAAATTCTAATTAAAATTAATACCCTTAATAAATTAATTAATTAACACTAAAAACCTAATTATTTGATTTATCAACCCCAAACCACTCCCTTGACTTTTCGGCTAAAAATTCAGAGAAGCCATTCTCCCACTTCCTACTTCACTCACATCCTAAAAGCCCATACATGTCTGGGAGAATTCAGATAAAAGCCATACCCCTCTCTCTTTGTTTTCATTTCATCCCATTTTCTCACGGCAAATTTTCCCCAATCCTCTCCAAGTTGAAGTCCGGTTTAAAGCAAAAATCCACCACAATTCGGTGTCTTAAGAAGAATTTCAAGTGCTTCTAAAGGAAATTTTACAGAAGAATCAAGATCATTCCCTGTTTTCTCTCATCATCTTCATCTCTGTTTTAAGGTAAAAACTCAATAATATCTACATTATTTTATTTAAAACCGTAGCTAAACATACAAAGTATTCAAACGCAAGTAAGATAACAAGAAAAGTGTGTCAAATTCAAGTTTAAAAACATAAAAAAATGCAGGACTGATTCTGTCAAAACGAAATGACAGATAGTTTCGATACATGTTTCTCAATCGAAACTAGGAGTTTCGATACCAGTTTGATCGAAACTAGAAGTTTCGATACCTGTTTGCTCAATCGAAACTAGGTAGTTTCGATACCTAATACTCAATCGAAACTAGATAGTTTCGATACCCAGTTTACTTAATCGAAACTAGGTAGTTTCGACATCTGTTCTGTCCTGTTCAATCGAAACTAGGAAGTTTCGATACCTAATACTCAATCGAAACTAGATAGTTTCGATACCCAGTTTACTTAATCGAAACTAGGTAGTTTCGATACCCGGTCATCAGTCCCATTTAGCAGTAACTTAGAACTGTTTTTACAACAAAACAAGTGTTGAACAACTAAGAAGATTTTAAACAAACACGACCAGATTTACAAAGTTGGTGAACAATTTGCAATATGAGACGTTCGGTCTTAACACAATTTACCCTTTGGTATCTAGGGTACAAATAGTCAAGTTGACTAGAACAAATATTGTTACAAGCATACACAAACTCAAGATGAGTTTCACGGCCCCTTTTTTACCGTTTTGTACTATTTGGGAGAAGAACATACTTATAACTATTTTTATATGATAACAAGAAAACAAGACCCGACCTTTATGTATGCATGAGTGAACACATTTGGAGCTCGTAAAGTCCCCTGATCATCATATTTATAACCATTAGCTATAGATTAGCCTGAGATTCTATGGATAGTACTATTGGGTCTGACACCCCCGGTCATGGTTAGTCGCGCTAACCATGGGTCCCTCTGGCCAAATGACTGCATAGTGTTCTAATATTGCTCGTGAGGTACGAGTGAGGGGCAAAACACCTGGTCTTGGTTTGGTTATGCCTCATGTATGTACATATTATTTGTATTCCTAGATAGTTTACAAATGGGTCAAACATTACTTGTTTTGCTTATCATATACGTAAAATCATTTTTATGCATTTGGTTTGCTCATTGTATTCATATATAAAACCTGTGAACTCACCAACCTAGTGTTGACATTTTCAAGTATGTTTTTCAGGAAATTAATCGCGGCAACAAGAGTAATACTACGTAGGGTTCATGCATACATGGTGGATACAACTTTTGAAGATTTTTCTTGTATAACCCATAATGTTCGGGTCATATTTGCAAAATCTTACTAATTTGTAACTTCAACTACTATTTTGGGCTGTAAAACCTTAAACTTAATTTATGTATCCAGTTGTATGTATGCGTTTGCAATAATTATATGCTTTGAAAAACCATGAACGTCGCGCCTCGCGTTTACGCCTTGGCGGGGTGTGACAAAAAGTCCAAACCATCCCACCCAGCTCCCACTCATCAACAGCCTCCCTTAAAGAAATCCAAACCCACACCTAAACCAGAAGACTCAAGAGACATAGTTGACTGAGTCTATAATCCACAGGATCAAAGGTTTGAGATCTTCAGGGGGAGAACTGAAAGAAGAAGATCTATCTACAGATCTGTTGATGAAGTTCTGCAATTGCCAGATTCAGATCTTGACAGAATTTTGGAGCTGGGTGAAGCTCATGAGCCTGCAAATGAGGGTGGGAAACTTCTTATGCTAGCCATCAAACACTACTTCAACCCTAGCAAAGATGTGATCATTGACATCAAACCACTCAAGTCCCACTCTCCATTTGTAAGTTGGTCCTATAATGCTGATTTGGATGAGTTCACTTTAACTGATGTAAGGAAACAGAAGATGATATGTTCAAGCAAAACAATCTACAAAATGCCACATAAAGACATCAAGACTCTGTCTGCACTTCCTCTGAACAATCCCAGCAAGGATCCAAGAGGCTATGAGGTTGAAAGGATAGTCAGCCACATGCAAAAGCTTCAGCAGCAAAGTGATTAGAAGAATTTTGGTTGCATCAGTCTAGGGTGAGTTTGTAGAACCAAAGACTGATTGCTACCAAAGTATTCTAAGTACAAATGCTGCTGATAAGCTTATCAGCCGCGTTCAACACATATGGCTGCTGATAGGCTTATCAGCAGCATTCAACACATGTTGCTGCTGATAGGCTTATCAGCAGCATTCAACACTTGTTGCTATTGATAGGCTTATCAGCAGCATCATTCTCATTCTTGCTGCTGATAGCTGTGTTCCTTGAAGACAAAACGTCGCAGCTGACCATCCATGCCAAGCGTCACTGACAACTTTCTGCAAAAGCAACTGACACACTCAAATCAGAAGGAACCTCAATGGCACAACCAATGAAATTCAGCAATGCTCTTCTCCAGACATGCAAGCAATGATGCATAAAGAAGACGCTTCAATAAAGTTAGCTAGTTTAGCTTTAACGTGTAAAATTAGCTTTTGTATAAAAGATCAACGGTCTGTGTTCGATCTGATCCCTAGAATCAAGGGTCTGTCTTGATTCTAAGTTAGTATAAATACTGTGTAAACACTTCATTGTAAGTGTGCTTCTTTACAGAGTTTTTCATTTGTAATCGTTTATTCACAAAGCTTAATACAACAGTGATCTTACTAGTATTCTTTCTGTCTGTTCGATTACATTTGTGTAGTTGTTATTGTTTCCGCCAGTTTCAACTAAGAATACAACCATCTTGTAATTTCACGATCCTACAATAAGCCACATATCTACACAAGTCTTGAACTAATTGTTGCAACTTTTTAATTGTCTGTTGTTGTTGATTGAATTGTATCTTTAATCTTCTTATCTCAGACGCACTTGCAACTTCTCTTGAATGTAAGTTGACAATTTGCGTCTTTAGTTGACTAACAGGATCTGCTGTTTCCCGAGTGGAAAAATTAGCAAAGTCTTCATCTACACTGCATGTCACATTCACTTTTTCAACTCTCCCTGTTATTTCTTTCTCTTTCCCTTTCCTTTAACCGACTCTGAATTCTTAGCGAATTTCTTTCTTGTTTGAGTTCTTTGTCTTTTACTTTCAGGTTCACTATGACTTGGACTTCTAACAGATATACCAGAAGCAGGAGGAGGAGGAGTCCTAATTTGTTGCTTCTTGGATTGATTCTATTTTCTCTTCTTGGTTGTTGTTGTTGTTGGTGTTTCAGCTATTGTTTCTTGTGATTCCCGAGTAAGTACAATCGGTGGTTGTTGTGTTTGTTCAACAACAGGTTCAGTTACAATTACATTTTCTTCCATGCTTACATTTTCACCATCGTCATCATCATCATCTTCACTAAACAAATCATCTATCTCATCATCAACCCCAAACTATGGATCCTGATTCTCTAGTGTCACACCCCCGCTAAAGCGGAAACACAGGAATGTAACATAATACTGGATATCACGAGCACATAGTACATATAGAGAATTACATGTTAAATCATCGAATAGTTGCGATGTTCTTGGAAATTAATAAATTGAGTACAAGTTGACTTCCTAAGCTAGTTAGCCCTATTAAGCCGGCTAAATGCATAGGTCTTCTAAGGTAATCTTATTCTTGCAAAGTGCTCGCTGACTCGTCTACTTCTTACCTGAAAATCATGCTAAAAAGTGTCAACTAAAAGGGTTGGTGAGTTTGTAGGTTTTTAACTTGATCTCTTTACTTATGATTTAGATAACAATAGGCATATCTTACTGGAAGTCGTACACATTACATGGGTGATAACCAAACCTATTGACCTGGAAGATTGCCCCTGCTAGTAAATGCCTTATCACAAAACATTTATTATGGAAGTTGGAAATAAACATCCAAACAGGCTTTGTTGATTTACGCGTTCAACATTGCATGAATGGGAGTTTGTCAAACTCCGATAGTACTATCAATATTAATCCATCGGCTCTCTACTTGTGTTAATTGGTTATCTAAATACCGGGGACTTAGTGTGATAAACTGGCCACATGTAATTGTAACTACTTGAAGATTAAAGAATCTTGAGCATGCTTTTGCCCCAAAACATAAAATAAAAATGGGGCTACGAATACTCACCTTGAGTCTTGAATGAGGTTAGTAACTAGGATGATATAGTATGTCCTACTTGATCGCTAAAAATAAGTAAATACTTCATGAGTTCACAAGACTTGATTCTATGCATGATCTACTAATGATGGATGCAAGTTCGTTAGCAATCCATATTTCCGAGTTATACTCATTGTTTATAACGTTAAAGTATTATGATTCCTACGTCTTTTGGGATTTGACACGATTATTGTGTAACTCGTCTAGTTTCATCTCTTTTTTTTGTATCAAGATATGGCCCTTGCTTATCTCAAATTCTCGTATTCAAACCATTATTTTTGTACGAGTATCTTAACTAATTAACGTATTTTTCGGTAACGGACATTTAATTTAGCTAAGATGTTTTACACAAAATATTTCGCTTTCCAAAAATATAATTTCTTTATTTGTATAGAAAATGGTATATCTCTTAAGTTCTTATATAAGTTTGACTAATATATAATTAAAGTACTTTCGTCGAAAAATAAATAATACGACGTTTTACGTCGTGATTAGTTTGAACATTAAAAAGGACGTCTTATCATCAAAATCATTCTAGCTTTACTTTATAAAATAGGTTTTAACGGTTCTAATAAGAAAGTAATTATATTGGTACATTTGTATACTCATTCGAGTTGCGTTATTAGTTTTCATCTTTTTACGATTATACGTGGATAGCTATGCGGTTCATGATGTTTAACCTAGTCATTTGACATATATACTCCACCCCTTAGATTAACCTTATATTAATGTTTACCACGTGATTCATGCTTGTTTTAAGGTTAACGGAAAGTAGACGGTTTATTTGACTCTAATAATAACGATACTTACCCGGGTTGTACTAGTTCCCACATTCTTTCGTTTTAAGCTTTCTACTATGATTTTATAATGATGTTACGACTAACTTAGAATATGTAGGTTCTTGTTTTATGTTAATGAGCTCAAATAAGTGTATGTATGCACATAATATGATGGTTATATATATACTTTTAGTTGACACATTTCACGTTCATATGTTGACGATAACCGTTCGTGTGTTTTCTTGAATCATAGAACACTACCTTGAGCTAGCCAAGTAAGTCACACATGATCATATAACCTCACGAACATGTATCCTTCAACATAACACATGAATGGAATGAAGGGTTTTTTAAAGAACACCATCACCTACGTGTTTATGTGAGTGATATATGTATATATTTACTTGTTCAAGTTTATGTAGGTGCATGAAATCATACATTTTTGCTAGTAGAATGATATGTATGCATGATATATGAATGATAATGTGTATAAGGCTTGATTAACTTACCAAGTGAGAAGGTGTGTTTGGGTTGCCTCTTTCGACCGATAACAAGGAGAGGGAGGGGGAGAGTGTAGTGTGTTGTTGGTGCAAGGTTTTTCACTCACCCAAGGGTCCTTTATATACTAGTTGAAAGTCACACCTAACACCCCCTCATTATTTGGTCTTGCATGAGAGTTAGTGAAGTCAAGACATGTGCAAAATTCAAAGAAATTGGGTGGTGGTGGTGGTGGGTTCAGCCGAATTGAGGAGGGGGGGGGGGAGGAGGGAGGTGAGGACAAGTAGTGTGAGGACAAATGTGTTGGTGGGAAAAGATTTGATGCATGTGTGCATATATTTTTATAAAATCTTGGGTTTTTATAAAAATATGTATGCATTCTTGAATTCAATAGGATTTTACGTCATATATATATATACACACACACACACACACACACACACACATATATATATATATATATATATATATATATATATGAAAATGATCATGTGTAAACCCAATTTTATTGTGTAAACCAAAAAATCAATTTTGAGTCACTAATTTAATTTAACATTTAATAATTAGTGGATGAGATTAATTTTGACTTTTTATTTTAGAAATAAGTGGCTAGGATTGTTTAAACTAACAATTTTTTAATTCATTTTTTAAAACTAATTCCCCCATTTTTCTTTAGACTTCAACAACTTTTTTATACATTGTTATTTTTTTAAATATATCATAAAAACGAGCATTTTTTTATTTTTAATTCGGTTATAGTCTCGAAGTTTTTTTTTAATATTTTTTAACGTTTTTTATTACATATATGTAACAAACACTTACATATCTATACTATATAATAAATAAAGGTTTCTCAATGCCACGTGTCGCCTCCATATTCATCCTTATAAAAATTTTCCCGCCTCTCTCTCATAATAAATGCATTTCCATATTTTCAATAATAATATATTTTTAAACAAATTATTAATTATACTAAATAAAACACATTTGTTTTAAATTATCTCATATTATAAGAAACTTTGAAATGTAATTATTTAGATTATGTTTTTAATCAAATTGTAAATGAAAGTCAAATTACATTGAATAATATTTAATGTATTTTTAAACTCAATTATATATTAATTTTTACATATTTTTTGATTTTGTTTTCTATTGTTAGTATATGTAATACATTTTTCCACCTATAAGATATATATATAAAGATTTAAGAATTTTATGTATTGATATTTTTCACCCTGTGTAGTACACAGGTTATAAGCTAGTGTGTAATATAAACATAAATGTAAGTGTTCAAACTTTCCCTCTTTTTTTCAAAAACTCTCCTCTTTTTTAGAACACATTTACAATATCATTTTTACAAAAAAAAAACTACAACATAAAATATAGGGCTTTATTATCTTTAATCCGAGTATAGTTTTGCTATATAGTCATTTTTATTGTTGTATAGGTAATATAAATATAAATGATATTGTTCATCCAAAAACCATGAATCACGAGATCAATTGTTGTTCTATTTATATTTCTTATCCAACTTTTTTTACACATAATATGAACATACATGATATTGTTCATCCAAAAACCCTGAACCACAAGATCAATTATCGTTGTATTTATATTTTTGATCTAGATTCTTTTTTTACACATTGGCTATTTAAATTTAAGATTCATTGTACGTAATAACATTCATATATAAAATTTATATGGGAACTTGTAATAGCAAGTTACATTTTGTTCTGTAATGTGATATTACATATATGTAACAATAAGATATTACATATATGTAATATGATATTACATATGTGTAATATTATATTACACATATGTAATTTTTTTATTTTATATAATATGAACAATTACATATATGTTTAAAAATTTTAACATATTTATTTTTTTTAAAGAAAACTAAAAATTACTAATTAGAAAACTAAAAATCTCTAATTAGAAAATCTTTAATTTTTTTAAAAGAAAAGTAATTAGAAAACTATAAATTAAAAAATTAATTATTGGTTTAAAGAATATAAAAAACTTATTAAAGTTAAAATAAATGGGGTGAAGTTAGTTTAAAGAATACTAATTAGATTAACACAATTATTGGTATTTTTTAACGAAAATAAATTAATTTGGTTTTTGAATAAAAAAGTGACTTTTTTGAATGAACAAATTTATGTGTGTTGTTTTTTTTATGAACATGTTAGATTAACATATTTATATCCAGGTTTTGAGTAAAAAGTTATTAATTTTATAAAAAAGGGAGAAACTTTTTAAAAAAATGGGATAAACTTGAAAGAACAATATTTATGTTTATATTTACATGTATGTAACTGTTCGTTACATAAATGTAATAACTGACGTTAAAAAAATTACAAGACTATATTTGAATTAAAGATAAAAAAGCTCTATTTAATGGTGTAATTTTTATAAAAAAATAATATTTTATAAAAAAGTTATGGATGTTTAAAAAAAGAAGGGGGGGGGGGAATTGAATTGGTGGAATTTTTATTATTAAAAAAAGTTGAGTAATGTTTCATTTACCAAAATACCCTTTTAAAAAAATAAAATAATTAATATGTGTCTTTTTCTCATTGTGTTTATTGGTTTACACATGAAAACATGGTTTACAATTGATCCCTACCCTATATATATATATATATATATATATATGTTTAGATGCTTGTATACTTGACATATAATTTATTAATTAATGTTTAAGTTATCAAGGATGGATATATAAATATATATATATATATATATATAGGGAAAGGGTAAAAAAGAAACCCTCTTTAGATGAAAAAACCCACTAAAACCTTTGAAAAAATTAGAAATTATTTATATAAAAAAAGGACCGGTCGCAAAAAAAAGCGATGAATAAAAATAAAAATAACAAAAATCAGCGTTTTTTTTCTTACGTATGCATACGTCAGCAATTACATATGTAAAAAATGTCAGATTTAAAAAAAAATTAAAAAACCACTTGGCGCTTTTTTATTTTTTTTTACCAAAAGTGATTAAATTGAATGTAGAATCCATTTAAAAAATTAAAAAGTTTTTTTTACATATGTAAAACATGGTTTAGTGGGTTTCTTCATTTAAAGTGGGTTTGCATTATAACCATACCCTATATATATATATATAGGGGCATGTTCTTTTGAGAACCAACCGTATGTTGAGAACCGAAAGAACCGCACAAAACGTGTACATATCGCTTTAGTGAAAAAAGTAAAATTCAACAACAATGTTTTATTTATCTCTTCCCACTCTTAGTTTGAGTTTATCTCCCCTCTCCTGAATTTTTTTAAGAAAAGTATAAAAATATGCATATATGCATTCATTTGTGCATATAGTGTGAGTGCATATATGTATTTAAAAAAACGACTATAAATTCGAGGTCTTTTAAAACCAAACCTTAAACATATTGAAATGTACATGAATTCTAGTCAATTTATATTATAAATAGAGGAAGAGTTAATGCGGTTCTCACGGTTCTTAACATATTGTTAGTTCTCAAAAGAACATACCCATATATATATATATATATATATATATATATATATATATATATATATATATATATATATATATATATATATATATATATATATATATATATATATATATATATATATATATAGGGGAGTGTTCCTTTCAAAACCCTCCATTAATCTCAAAACCCACAAACTCAATGATATTGTAGGATCAAGATTTGGTACACTCATCCAATGGTCTAGAATTAAAAAGACTTTTATATTAATAAACTTGTGTAAATAAGTGTACTTAAGGGTATTTTGGACAATTATACATCTGATAAATTCAGATTCTCTCTCCTCCATAAACACACATCTCAAGATCTCTTCTTTTTTATACACGGATCTCTCTTCCATAATCACACATATTTTTCATCCTCTCTTTCCAACGATTTTGAGTCTCTGATTTTTACAAGCAAGCTTCTTGATTCTCAGACCTATAATTTTTGCTAGGTCAGTTCAAGCAAGCCTTTTCGTTTCTCAGACCTGTGTATTGGGTCTCGTTTTGGCTTCCTATCATCTTGCCTCTTTTTTCTCAGATCTTGGTTGTTCCCCACACAGGTATGTTTCTCAGAACATTGAATTTTTTTCTCAGATCTAGGTTGTTCACCGTTTGATTCTCCTCCTCCGACTGATTTTCGAGCATCATCATGAATTCAGCTTTGCCTCTCCTCCTCCGACTAATTCCCCATGTGAAACCCCTAAGTCGGTGTGTATGGGTTCACCATCATGAATCCAGCTCTGTGTATGGGTTAACCGATTGACCTTCGGTCACTGATTTTCTCGAAACCCTAGATCGTCAGTAGTTGTTTTGGCTTCTGGGTTTATGTTGATTTGCAGGTATGGAATCAGGGATCTGGAACAGGGGCGAGAGTTGCAAAAACTAATCAAGGATCCGAATTTGTGTTGATTTGCAGGTATGATGAACTGTTGTAAAAATTGAATCTTTATGGGTCTATTGATGGTGATCTTTATGGGTCTACTGAATCGTCTATCACTAATGTTTATCTCCTTATCTTGTTATTCAGATTTTGGTTTACATTAGTGTAATATTCATGCATATTTTTTTTATGTATGGTTTACACCAGTGTAACAGTCGTAACACTAATGTAAATATATTGTTAAATCAATGTAACTAGATTATTACACCAATGCAACTATCTGCTACATAGGAAATGTTTTGTTACATTGATGTAAATACTGTTGTTTGTAATTTTTTATATATTATAACCAAATTAAAGATAAAAATATGATCTATTTAATGGTGTATTTTTTAATAAAAAACATAGTATAAAAAAAGCTATAAATGTTTTAAAAACATGGGGGGGGGGGTTCTTTTTTTTAAAAAAAAAAAAAAGAGAAAATAGGGTGGATAAGAAGTTGACACATGTCATCTTTTTGTTAAATCTGATTTTGATGTTTGAGTGAATTAACCATTTTACCCTTCTCATATAAAACAAATCGATTGACACATGGCATCATCTGGTTAAATATGAACCTTTTCAACCATTAGATGTGAGTTTTAGAGTTTTTAAATGTGGAGTGCGTTTTGATAGGAACCACACCCTATATATATATATATATAAGTCTATATCATCTACTTTTATAAAAAAAAATCACGTATTCCATCTAAGTACATTAGATGAGCTAGATTATGAAATTGTGGCCTTACTTATCGAAGATTACTTCCTCTATACATATATATTCACACTCCTATGAGTGGGCACTGATTAGATATAGGGGCTTGGTTCGCATCTTAATTCGGACTTTTCTGAATAAGGCATTAAATATTAACTTGAGTCGTAACGAATTGTTAGGAACATTGATTACTATTTAATATAATCGTTCACGCACAATCCTAATACTTACTAGTATTATACTATCTTTCTTGTCAAATCGGAATGTATATTCATAAAATACATCATAAAATACTGCATTCCTAGCTTGAGCACATAAAATCATAGATAGACTCGACAAATTATATAATCAGCGATTGCTAAATTGACGGTTGTCACATCTAGTAGCATGTTTAGAAACAACGGAGTAACTTTGTCAGAAAAGTTGCCTGTCTTCCTTCTTGAGCTCACTACTGAAAATGGCTTCTGACATATACTCTATCTCAAACTCAGGACCTTCATTCCTCAAATCCGGAAAATTTGTATTCAAGATCATTTGGATAAATCTCGGATATATGAGGAACTTCTTATTCTGTCTCGGGCCATAAAAGTTTCCAATCATTGCTTAAAATATCATTCTTGAGAAGTTAAACCTTCTATGAGTAGCCCAACATACTATTGTGACACCCCACATTTTCAGGTTAACACCGTTAACACAAACTCTATTATCTTAAACATTCATTCATGCATTACACTTAATTAGGGTTAATTAAGTGTGTCGGTTATTGTACAAACACTCACGTAACGGTAATTCGGAAAACTTTTGAATCACAAGAGTCTGTCCCCGAACGTTGGTGATCATCAAAGTAAATATTTATACAAGTATTTTACTATGCTAAAATATAATATATATATTTTTAGACGCAGTTACAACATTGTCTAGAATTTATTTGACGGTTTATCTCATATGTTATCGGGGAAACGCAGTTCAACGATTCACTACGTATTATGCCAACTAATAATCTAAATAATTATTTTAGTAATAAAAATAATTATCATTTCTAGAATTGTATTTACAATTTTTTTAACTAAATAATACTGATTTTATAGAAGTATTAATACTATTTTTATTAGGCTAGTTAAATTATTTATAAAGTTTAAACCTACAAAACCCCACCAAAATCCTTTAATTTTTTGAAAACTCTATTCCTTTCCATCTATATCTCAATCTCGTGAAAACCCATCCAACAACCAACATTTGAATTTAAATTCCATGTTAATCTCATTATTTCCTACTAAGCTCAAGCACTCCCTTTCTCCCTCACAATTTACGAAACCATCAGGGAATTTCCTGTCAAATTTTCGTAACCCTCTAGGCCAAACCAAGGAGCTTTTCATTTGATTTCAAGCCATTCCGAGGAGATCTAAGGTCGTTGTACGGCGAAATTATCATCTACATACTCAAGTCTTCATCTCTACTAGCAAGTATGATTATTTGTTTTTCTAAGTATCTTTACTTACTATATTCTAGAGTAAATTACACAGATTGTCCTTTATTTATACTATAAATTACACTCTGTGTCCATTGACTTCAATAAGTACACCACAGGTCCTTATCTTACATACTTTTATACACCCTATGTCCTTTACACTAACTGGTATTAAGTTTTTCTATTAAGTCTAGACATGTGCATTGCACATGATGGTATAATAGTCATTTTACCCACAAAAGGACAATTTATGTAATTAATTTAACAAAATCATTTCTCTCTCCATACTCTTATAGATCAAAACACACCATTTTTATCCCCAAATCATCATCACTCCAAACAACCCTTCGCACTACATGATACCTTCAGTTCATGTTGGTTTCACTCAAGAACTAAAAAATTATTTGATTTTGAATACACTAGATCATCTATTTCACATTTAAACACAAAAATTACCATAAACCCATTTCATTTGCAACTGATTTTGATAAATCCTTGAGCCACAAACCCATTTCCATTTGAGACAAAGAAACAACAGATACTGATTTTGTTAATAACTACCAGAACAGAGAGGTCGTCGGCGATGAGAGAGGCAAGGTCGCTAACACGTGAAAATTTGCTAGAATTCATCGAACTGCTATCGTTATCCAGCGAAGAAACCGAAGCAAAATCCTCGGAGGAGGATTCTTCAAAATTTCCATCACCGGAATTACTGAAATCCTTGTCGGAGAGGTCTAACAGATTCATCGGAGGAGACGTTAACAACGCTGTTAATTCCAACGACACACCAAAAATCATCGAACGAAGCTTGCTGAGTTAATTTCACTCCAATTATTTCCAAGAGGAAACTTGATTTCATTCTAATCAAGTGATCGTTGTTGTACGGAGGTGAGGTCTGCATCTAAATCACAACCTAAAAGGTTGCACGCTGTTGGATGTTGCAGATCCATCACCGATTCGCCGGAGAAGGCAAATGGGGAGAGGGGGTTGGTGGATGAACGCTGTTGGGGATAGGGTTTAAAGTGGTGAAATGTTTTTATTAAAATAATTATTTTTAATATATATTAATTGTGAGAGATAAAAGATGAAATGACTATTTTACCTGTAACATCCCAAAACTCCTAAACATAAGATGGGATACATGTTGGTTGAGAAACGTGGCCAAAGAACCCAACCGGGTTCGAAACTGGCAGACTATTCGCCCGGAAACAGCCCAAAACTTCGCATAAGCATATCTCGAGCTAGAAAATGAGTTACGAAAGCCATAATATATGAAAATGGGGTGTCTCGACATGGAGAATATGAAAATAAAGTATGTCGGACAGATATCCAAAGCATAACGGTCCGACGTGTGTTGCTGAAGCAAATCAGGAGGTTGTGACGCGTGTTTGGTGACTCAGCTCGACGTCGGACCGACATGGTTTTAGACGTCGGTCCGACATGCGGACGTCTGACCGATATCGTTTTAGACGTCGATCCGACATCGGTGCAGTTTCAGCCTATAAAAGAAATCATTGCCGTTCAAAATGAAACAACAACAAACACCAACACCATCACCTAACACACACACACGCACTCTCTGAGGAAGGTTAGAAAACCCGGTGCGGCACATTTAAGTGAGAGTGCAGTTCGAGCTCGGAGAAACGTTTAAAGCAAGGAACGAACTTAGGAACTACTCGAGGATAATGTAAGTACACTGGACCCGTACCCTAGACACGTTTATGTGAATTACGTGCTTATATGATATGATTATGTGATAAGTGATATATGAGATGATGAGGGTACGGGGTAATGACAGATTAGTCTAGACACTAAACGGGAGTAGTGAAGTAATCACGACGTATCAAAGGGGTGGTGGATACGCCGCTGGTACTTCCTATATATAAACCTCTTATGTACTTCGTGATGAAACCATTATGAATGTTTAGGGATATAAACTAATAAAGAATAAAGAAATATAGTAAACGTATGGGAGAACATCCAACCGGTATGTAGTTATCTGACGAACGGAATGTCCTGTCTAGGAAAGAGCGGTGTATAAATATCTCCTAGAGCCGTCGCTCTTTCCTAGGGACATCTCTGTTGGAGGTACTACTCTGGAAGGAAGATAACCCTAGTTTACAATATATGACGAATAAAAATAAGAGATGAAAGTATACCATGCATAACGAGTATGAGTACGTGATGAATATGAATACGTGAAATGAATGATGAATACACGAATGCATGATGATACATGCAAGGATGAATGAGTAGGATGAAGCTAGTCTAAACCTAAAATGGAGTAACGGAGTACTCACGAAGTACTAGAGGGGTGTTGGATACGCCGTTGGTACATGCTATATATAAACCCTTCTAGTGTATCGTGAAGAAACCGTTACAAAGTTTTAAGGTAAAGACTAGTTGATAAATATGATGATACGTGTATACATGAATGAGAATGATGGAACGAGTCTAAACCATAAAATGGAATAACGGAGTACTCACGAAGTGTCAGAGGGGTGGTGGATACGCCGCTGGTACTTCCTATATATAAACCCTTCTGATACGGCGTGGAGAAACCGTTACGAAGTTTTAACGGTAAGGACTGGTTGATGAGTAAATCAAGCATATACATGAAATGAAAACAAATGCTTGATACATTTGGGAAGCTGTGAGTCAAAGATACTCAAGGTACCAAATGAAATGAGATACCCGGCCAGAGAGGTGGATCTCAATAAAAGGAAAGGAAACTCTAGGCCTTCGGGGCTGAAAGAGTAAAATCTAGGCCTTCGGGGCTGAAAGAGTAAATCAGTCTTCGTGACAAATGCAAGGATGCCTATACTGGCGAGTATAAGGACCTTGCCAATTCTCGGACTAGAGGCAGAGGCCTGTGATGGTTGCGAGGGGGTTAGCAAACTCGTAAATATGCTAAAAGCGTGGCCGGAGGTACGTCCGGAGATGGTCACGTGGGCATGAGGCCCTATAAAACTTGAACAATAAGAACCTCATAATAAAATGAATGATGCAGTGTACTTACTTGGCGTAAGCTAATTCAAAAACGTTTTCCAAACACTGTAGGAAAGAAGCACGTGGAATAAAGCTTCCTGTGGACGAGGCCGATCGGAGTTGGAAAAATCCCTATGTATAAAGATGTAATTATATTATATTTTGTAACACAATACATTATTATAAATGAAAAGGTTTCCTTAGCCATTATGGCAAGGATTTTAAGGATCTTGGGCATGTTTTCCGTAATAAACTCTAATAAAATAATAAGAAATAAGTAGGGTGTTTCAAGTTGGTATCAGAGCACGGTTTGAGGGATTTAAGTATCAGAAAGGGTACTTAAACTCAAACCATAAGTGCTCGTGATATAAATAGGGATTCAATCTGAGGCCGTCCAAGGAAGCAAGTATGTTTAAATTCCAGTGCTTAAACAGAAAGGTGTGAGTATACATGAGGAGAACTTTGTATGATACAAGCTCCATATGATAGTTGGGCGTATCAGGATGGTAATATACATTACCTTATGCCTGGCCAGTATAAGTGTCAATGTATGGGACCATCATGACATCCCAAACACCATATGATAACTTATGTCAATAGATAGTAAGCCGAGAATGTAGATCCACGTGACTCTCCTATAGATCATACTCGAGATGTGACGTATCAATGACACGGAGTGCGGAATCCAACCGTATCAATGTATGTGTACACAAGACGACAATAGAACTGGTAACAATCACAAAGTAAATAAACTTCTCTTCTATTTCATTCAAATACAAAGTTTACAGAACATAGCATGAACATTCAAAAAACTTTTGGAAACATCTGAATCTGATAATAATAAATCTAATAATCTTTTTCAAAATAATCATCCTTTGTCTCCATCGAGAGGTTCTGATTATGTTGGACTTTATGTACCAAAGGTTGATAATAAAGTGGATTGTGAACTCATTGAAGTTGTTTATTTTGATACTCCTGGGCGACCCAAGACCACTATGGCTTGGGTTCCCATTTATAACTGATTTTCTTTGTTTATGTAGGGGCAACCAAAGAGGACTATCAACAATACTTGGTATGCGGATAGTGGTTGTTCTCGACATATGACAGGAAATATTTGTTTGCTTGAAGATGTTATTAAAATTGATGGCGGTTATGTCGCTTTTGCTAGTAATAAAGGCGGGTACATAACAGGTCAAGGTACTTTGAAGAATGACAAGGTTAAATTTGAGAAAGTGAACTATGTTGAGCAGCTTGAACACAATCTTTTGAGTGTATCTCAAGTATTTGACAAGAAGTTTTCATTCCATTTTAATGAAACTGAATGTTATATCTTGAAGTCGGGATTTGTTATTCCTGAAGAATGGATTCTAATGAAGGCTCCGAGGAGGAATGACACATATGTTTTAGACATGAGTGTTGCAACGACAACAAATTCTATTCCGACATGTTTACTCTCTAAGGCGTCTAAATCTGACTCTATTCTGTGGCACATGAAGCTTGCTCACATCAATTACAGGAAAATGAATTATCTTATGAAGAATGATCTGGTGATTGGTGTTTCGAAAATGAAATTCTCCGTTCCTGATGATTGTATTCTTTGTAAAAAGGGGAAACAACACAAGAAGTCCCACAAATCTAAGACAAAGAATTCTATTGTAACTCCATTGGAGCTTCTACATTTGGATTTGTTTGGACCGATTAGTATTAGGAGCATTAGAGGTAAATCTTACCGTCTGGTGGTAACAGATGATTTCTCTAGATTTTTATGGGTTAAGTTCCTCATATCTAAAGCTAAAACAACAAAGATGGTACAATTCTTAATCCTGGGTTTAGAGAATTTGTGCAAACAGAAAGTCAGAAGAACTAGGAGTGACAATGGCAGCGAGTTCAAAAATAGCAAGATGGGTTTATTTTGTTTACAAAAGGGAATTCATCATGAATTCAGTGCGCCATATGTACTTCAACAAAACGGAGTTGCTGAACCAAAGAACAGAACTTTGGTTGAAACGGCACGTACGATGCTTGCAGATGCTAAGCTTCCAGCTACTTTTTGGGCCGAGGCTGTGAACACTGCTTGTCACGTTTTGAACAGAATTCTGACCGTGAAGCGATACAACAAGACATGCTATGAGTTGCTTAACAATCGGAAGCCAAATCTGGAGTATTTACTACCTTTTGGAAATCCATGTACCCTGTTGAATGTTAGAGATGTCCCAACCAAGTTCATTGCTAAGGCTATTGAAGGGATCTTTATGAGGTACGTTGCAAATTCTACTACCAAAAGGGTTTATAACATAGAGACTCGTCAGGTGGAGGAATGGTTTCATATTGATTGTTCAAATCGTTCTTTACCTCAAATGGCGATTGGACCAGACTAGCCTTTTGATTATGACAGCTTATTCAAGTCTTTTCATTTACCTTCTGATATTTCTCCTGAAGAGGCTGCTGTGTTCTATGAGTCTTGTCAGGATGCACATGATGAAGGTTTTATACCAACTATGGTTCAAAGTTCATCTGTTCCATCTACATCTACTCCTGATCCTAATGTTGTTTTTTGCTCGAGACCACAAGAGTCTGATAGTAAAGAAGAAGATGTTGTTTTTCAAGATTCTTCTGCTGATCCATTATTCGTTGATGAACCTTCTACTTCGACACAATTTCAGGGGGAGATTCTGTCACACCCCCAATTTCAACTAACGGAGTTTTACCGTTTGGAAGGTGACACACCAGGATCTCAGTCATTTGTTACATCAAACGACACTATATGGGACTTGAAATGTCAAAACATAAAAGTTCAGAGTTAATGCGGAAGCGTAAACGTTAATATGAAATCAAAAGTAATTACACGCAATAGGCGTCAATCAATATAAATAAGTAAACTGTTTCAAATGTTTGAAATGGATAATATGACAGCAGGACTCCATGCATGTCCTAAGTGTGCAACCTGTGCCTTAGCGACCTGAGAAACATGTAAGAAAAAGTGTCAACACGAGGTTGGTGAGTTCACAGGTTTCAAGTTTGCAATAAGAGAGTGTTTGCCAGATTATGTACATTCAATATGCATATCTATAGGTAGCTAACCTACGTTCATGTCTTACTAAAGCGCTCGCAACCGAAGCTGACTGTGTTTATATGCCTCCTTCCAGGTCTATCAACTCTGGCACATGTGAGTAGGCTAACATTTCACCCGTTCGATATCCAATCGAGTTAGCGCGACTAACGCGGGTGGGATTTGTCAAACCCAGTAGTACTACTAAACATTACCTCGCTAAGATCCATATTAACGGTCCGATATAAGATGAGGACTTTCTGTGATAGTGTGTTACGCTTAGTCTCAACAGTGATATCATATAAAGTACCATAATCAAATAGTTGCGTCATTTTTCTCCCCTGACGGGAAAAACAATATTTGCTTGCGTACCTGTTTCTCCCCCACGGAGAAAACAAGTAAAAGTATGATAGTTGGTGTTTCATGTTTGTTTCTTCCTCAACAGGAAAACAAGTAAAATACGTTTGTGTGTAAGCATGTTTCTCCCCCAATAGTAAAACATGTAAAAAGGGGCCGTGAAACTCACCTGCGTTACGTAGTAGGTAGTATCACACAAGTATGAGATTTAGAATCTCAAGTGTTAGCCTGCACGGCTTACGTATGCTCTATAATTATAACACATAAGTTAGGGACATATGACGACGACACGGAAGTTAGAACACCTTAACGCTTTCTAAGGATTTAAGAGTAGACAAACGTGTCTACGGGATTATATAAATTTCTTAATATAATCACTAAGGAAAAGCGTTACGTGTCGTACGTTAATAACGAATAATAATAAATAAATACATTCGTATGTTAAGGTCGTTTACAAAAGTTAGGAAAATAATATAATTTAATATATTATTTTTAGGTTCGAAGGATTAACTAAAATAGTCATTTGTGTGGAAAAATAACAATTATATTATTAATTGGTTTGAAACTTCACACGAGGTATAAAACGATACGAAATAATATAAATTATATATTATTTTATAACACGAATCACGGGTTGAAAATAATATAGATATATTATTTTATACGAAGTTATGGTTTGAAAATAATATAAATATATTATTTTAAAAGTGGATAATTAATATAAAAATGGGTTATAAAATCAAACCCGAGTCTATGGGTATTTTCTGGGTTCAAAACGTATTAATATATGATGATAATTGTAAGGCCCCTTTCCCGGGTGACCTCACTTGTTGGATTTACTCATAAACATAGCCATAAATACTGAACTTAAATTAAAAACCTTCATCATTCAATTACATTACATAACAGCGGAAGTCTTAACAATTAAAAACACAACATTGTCTTAACAAACAAAAGTGGGATGTCAGTCTTGTGCCGGGTAACCTTCACGCCATCGCACGACCTTTTCTTCCTTTACCTGAAATGTATACTAAAAGTCAGCTAACGCTGGTGAGTTCTAGTTTAATGCAATTTGATATAAACATTCTATTCTTTACTTTATAAGTATGCATTACTGTATAGTCATTCATATAAATACGTATTCAGAACTTTTGTCTTTCTTTCATCTTTCTTTTCTGTATCTTTGTGATTTCATATATATACATATGCATTCACCTTTTCTTTCTTTTCTTTCTTTCTTTAATTTCATGGGTCATACTCTATAAGGGTGATCAACCCGTCATTTGCTTACGAATGTCACAAAGACAATCGCCGTGGTCCATCGTCATGGCCCACCTATACTTACAACCGTCCGGCAACAAGTGCCGTCCGTCATTTTATTCTTACAACCGTCCGGCAACCTTTGTCCGTCCGTCATGACTTACAACCGTCCTACCGTCGTAGGCCGTAATTCGCCCGTCTACCCGAAGGTATCCGTTTCCCATGCGACTATTATTTATACAACCGTTCTACTATAATATGCCAATTGCTTCGACCGTCCATTAATGGCATTCGTACGTCCTAGCCGATGAAGGAGCGCACTTGTCCCGGTTATAAAATAGTCACATGGTCGTCCGTCTACCGAAGTAGCCGTTATCATCGAAGCGTCCATAACATTTTCTGTACTTGGCAAGCAATATATACATGGATATAAAGCAAGATTTCATTCTTATATGTTATGACATTCATTCATTTCATTCTTTGCAAGCAATATATACATGGATATAAAGCAGGATTTCATTCTTTCATATGGTGTTATACTTTCGTTCATTCTTTATAATCATGCTTTTCATTCTTTATTCATAATTTCTCTTTCGTGTATAGGTATATATATATACTTGTATAACACATATGATCACATTAACATTCATAACCTTTATTCACTTAGTGTATACATTTCAGCCCCAAAACATTTGAAAACATTTGCACATAACATAGAAGGGGCACATAGAACTCACCTGATGAGTAGTTTCTGTAATACACTAAGCTGGCTACTGGGCTTCACTAATGTCACTCACGATCTGTATAATAAAGTCATACACATAAGATGGTGCTCCTAGATGACACTAGACATTACTATGCTTGAACTCAGTAGTTTCGGGAGGTGGGTCGCATCAAAACTATGGTAGTTTCGAGCTATGGTCTTACACTCGAAACTAGGTAGTTTCGAGTCATAATCCTTCTATCGAAACTAGGTAGTTTCGAGTCATGAGATCCTATCGAAACTATGGTAGTTTCGAGTCATTAACTTATGAAAAATCTTAGTTTAGGTTCAAGGTGACACTCGAAACTAGGTAGTTTCGAGTCCTGAGTTCCTATCGAAACTATGGTAGTTTCGAGTCATTGGCTGCTATCGAAACTAGATAGTTTCGAGTCAAACATGACTATCGAAACTAGAGTAGTTTCGACGGGTCTGTATGTATCGAAACTATAGTTTCGAGTCATGGGTCTGCATCTTCCCTGACCAGAACCTTGCTCCAGCCAACTTATTTCCAATCGATTAAACCTTGAGCATTTTACGTTAAACACCTTCCTTTATCGTTCTTGAGTTCAAATACGTGATTTGTTTCAAGTTTCGTATGCAAAAATCGTATCTTTATTTGATTTAAACCCGAGACATGCAAAGACTCATAATCAGAGGCGATGCTTACCTCAACAGGCCCGATTTCTGTTGCTATGCGTTGAAATGGTGGAGTCGGATGATTCCCGAGCCCTTGAGTCTTCTCCTTGCGGTTTTCTTCACAAGCCGATCGCTCTCTCTCTCTCTCTCTAGTATTCTTGCGCAGGAAGATGAAATGAGAGGGGTTTGGGTTGAAGCTGCTGTTTTGTAATGGGGTTTCCCCCTTTTCTTTTCGGCCCATGGGCCGAAATTTTGGCCAAGCCCACTTTATTTCCCTTTTCTATTTGTCTTGTCATTATTTGGGATGTTACAAGTCTACCCTCCTTAATGAGGTTTCGTCCTCGAAACCTGTTACACGTTAAACAACTGGGGATACAGTTCCTTCATCTCGTCTTCTTTCTCCCAAGTAGCCTCGGACCCCTTTCTGTGTTTCCATTGTATTTTGACTAAAGGAATCGACTTATTGCGTAATCGTTTCTCAGCTCGGTCAAGAATGGCTATTGGTTCCTCTACATAATTTAGACTGTTATCCACTTCGATCTCGTCGTAAGGTATGTGAGCTGTGTCGTCAGCTAGGCACTTGCGTAAGTGCGACACGTGGAACGTAGGGTGTATTCCACTAAGCTCGACGGGTAGGTCGAGTCTGTAAGCAACTTGACCCACTCTTGCTACAATCTTGAAAGGTCCGACAAACCTTGGACTTAGTTTGCCACGCTTTCTGAATCGAATGATTCCTTTCCACGGTGATACTTTCAACAGTACCATGTCCCCTACTTGAAACTCTAAATCCCTCCTTCTCTTATCCGCGTATGATTTCTGTCTGTCTTTTGCGGCTTTCATACGAGCCTTGATTTGATCAAATTTCTCAGAAGTAGCTTTGACCACTTCGAGACTTGCAAAATCCTTCTGTCCAATTTCCCCCCAACAAACCGGGGTCCTACATTTCCTCCCATACAACATTTCAAATGGCGGCACGCCAATAGTCGAGTGATAGCTGTTGTTATATGAAAATTCTGCCAATGGTAGATGGCTGTCCCAACTCCCACCGAAGTCAATGATACAGGCCCGGAGCATGTCCTCCAAGGTCTGAATGGTCCTTTCCGATTGTCCATCGGTTTGGGGGTGGTAAGCGGTGCTGATGTTCAGTCTAGTGCCCATTGCTTCATTGAATTTCTTCCAAAACCTTGACGTGAATCTAGTATCCCTGTCAGACACAATCGACAGCGGCATACCATGTCTGCTCACAATTTCCTTGATAAATACTTCTGCTAGCTTTTCAGAAGAAGAAGTTTCTCGTATTGGCAAGAAGTGAGCACTCTTTGTCAAGCGGTCGACGATCACCCAAATGGTATCATTGCCTTTAGCTGTTCGCGGTAGCTTGGTAATGAAGTCCATTGTGATCTCTTCCCACTTCCATTCCGGTATTGGTAAAGGTTGCATTTTACCGCATGGTTTCTGGTGCTCGGCCTTAACTAGAGAACACGTTAGGCACTTGCTCACGTATTCTGTCACATCATTCTTCATGCCAGGCCACCAGTATTCTTTCTTCAAGTCTTGATACATTTTGTTTGTCCCGGGGTGGATAGAATAGCGAGACTTATGGGCCTCATCGAGTATTTTGGCTCTAAGCTCACAAATCTTAGGTATCCACATCCGGCCAAACCTAGTTCGTACTCCGTATGCATTCGCATCTAAGTTCCCTTGTTGTCCTACTATTCTTTCCCGTTTCACATTTCTTTCTAACAATGCTTCATCTTGTGCCTTTGATATTTCACCCATTAAGTCTGGCGTTATAATTAACTGACACGCTTTGATCCGGATAGGTGCCGATTCTTCCTTTCTACTTAAAGCGTCAGCCACTACGTTTGCCTTGCCTGGATGGTACAATATCTCACAGTCATAGTCTTTCAGTAGCTCTAACCATCTTCTTTGCCTCATGTTTAGTTCCTTTTGTTCGAAAAAGTATTTCAAGCTTTTGTGATCGGAGTAGATGGTGCATTTAACTCCATACAAGTAGTGTCTCCATATTTTCAACGCGAAAACTACTGCTGCTAATTCTAGATCATGTGTTGGGTAGTTAACTTCATGAACCTTTAGTTGCCGCGATGCATAAGCAATTACCTTTCCTCGTTGCATGAGTACGCACCCTAAACCTTGCCCTGAAGCGTCAGAGTAGACTACTAAGTCTTCATTTCCCTCAGGTAGTGTTAATACTGGAGCTTGAGTTAATCGTGTCTTAAGTTCCTCAAACGCGTTGTTTTGGGTTGGACCCCATTCATACTTTACTTCCTTCCGTGCCAGTTTGGTTAGCGGCGAGGCAATTCTTGAGAAATCTTGGATGAACCTTCGATAGTAGCCTGCCAACCCTAGAAAGCTTCGTATCTCTGTTGGTGTCTTTGGGATGTTCCATTCCTTTACTGTCTCGATCTTTGCAGGATCCACCATGATGCCGTTTGGGTTTATTACATGACCTAGGAATTGGACTTCCCTAAGCCAGAACGCGCATTTGGAGAATTTTGCGTACAACTTTTCCTGCTTTAGCACCTCCAATACTTCTCTTAGGTGACAGTGGTGATCACCTTCATTCTTTGAATATATGAGGATGTCATCTATAAAAACTATTACTGATCGATCCAACATGGGTCGGCATACTCTGTTCATTAAATCCATAAATGCTGCTGGTGCGTTGGTTAGTCCGAAGGACATCACAAGAAATTCATAATGCCCGTAACGTGTACGAAACGCAGTTTTCGGTACATCCTTCTCTCTTACTTTCAATTGATGGTAACCCGACCTGAGATCAATCTTTGAGAACCAACTCGCGCCTTGCAGTTGATCAAAAAGGTCGTCTATTCTAGGCAGTGGGTATTTGTTCTTTACTGTTCTCTTGTTCAATTCGCGGTAGTCGATACACATGCGCATACTGCCGTCCTTCTTCTTTACAAATAGTACCGGAGCGCCCCATGGTGAGATGCTCGGCCTAATAAATCCTTTCTCGGTTAGTTCCTCTAGTTGGGACATCGATTCCTTCATTTCTGACGGAGCCAATCGGTAGGGGGCTTTGGCAACGGGCTCAGCTCCTGGCAGTAAATCAATCTGAAATTCTATTTCCTGATCGGGTGGCAACCCAGGTAGATCCTCAGGGAATACTTCCGGAAAATTGCACACCACGGGTACATTCTTGAGTTCTTTCGTTTTCATTCTATCATCTATAACATATGCCAGATAAGCTTCGCAGCCGCGCCTCATGTAACTTTCGGCCTTAATCATCGAGATGACGTTCGGCATTGTGCAATTCCAATCCCCATAAACCGTAATTGGACTGTCGCTAGGACCTTTGAGGTGTATCCTCTTACGTTTACATATGATTTGAGCTTCGTTGGCAGCTAGCCAATCCATACCCAATACTATATCGAATCCTCCTAAGGTGAGAAGGAATAATCTAGAAGGAAATTTATGACCCTCTATTTCTATTATGCAATCCTCTGTTACTTGGAATACTGCCGAATTTTTACCAACGGCAGTTTGTACACTAAAGGCCTTTACTACTGTGTTGATAGTGCAATTCAGTTTTCGACTAAAGGCATTTGATATAAAGCTTTTACTAGCACCCGAGTCAAATAATATAGCCGCATGTTCATCATTAACTAGGAACGTACCTGACACAACATCAGGATTTCCCCTTGCTTCCTCCTCAGTCAGGGCGTAAGCTCGAGTCCTAGTCTTTGGTTGTTCCTGTTCCTTTTCTTTTCCCGAACCAGATTGTCTGGCTTTTCTACAATCCTTAGCCAGGTGACCAAACAGTCCACATACTTGGCATTTAGTGTCTCTCAAGCAGTCACGAGAGTAGTGCCCCGCCTTCCCACACCTGTAACATGTGGTGGAGCCGACCCGGCACTCGCCAAAATGTTGCCTTCCGCATTTCTTGCAGGTTTCATATTTGTCCGACCTTGGTTTCTTATTTTCAGTTATTACGTTCCCTCTTCCGGTGCCTCTAGACGGGTTCTCCCACTTTCTCTTTTGGGTTTCTGTTGGTGGGTCCTCATTGGCATAATCGTCGTAGACGATTCCGCTCAGATTCACTACCGACTCGAAGGTCGAGGGTAGGTTGGCTTTCACGTGGACACGGACCCTTTGAGGTAGGCCCTTCACATAATACTTGATCATTCGCTCTTCTGTCTCCACCAGGTGGGGTACCAGTTGTGCCAACTCATTGAATCTAGAAGTATACTGGCGGTGTGTCTTGTTGCCAGCTTTAAGGTTTAGGAATTCATTTTCCACTCGATCAATTTCGTTCTGGGGACAGAACTTTTGAATTACCAGCTTTTTCAGTTCTTCCCATGTCATTCTTGCAAGGGCGTTTGGGGACTTTGTCCTCTGAATGTTCCTCCACCAACCTAAGGCTTCGTTGGTGAAAGAATGAGCAACATATTTAACAGCCTGGTCTGGTCGACACTCGCTGATGTTGATTACAGCACTCATCCTCTCAATCCATTCAAGCGTTGCCACTGAATCTTTGCTCCCATCGAACTTGGGTGGGTCTCCGTCCTTGAAACCTTTGTAAGTGCACCCACGATTGCTCGATCCAATCTTTATTTCATCCCCATCACTGTCATATACTTTCTCTTCATTGTCTCCTTCATCCTCCTCCTTACTTTTCTTTATTGCCTCGGATAGTAGATCAGGCAATACCTTTTTCAAAGTGAGCACAACTTCACGGGCAATAGCATCCCTGACTTCAGGTTCCAACTGTATAGGCCCTGGACTGTCGTTCATAATTGGGGTCACTTCTGTTTCGTGCACACTTTCGGTGTGCTCTGCGTGCACACTCTCTTCTTCTTCAAATCTTGGGTTCAACGGAGGTCTACCTCGTCGGCCAGTGCGACCGCCTCGAGGTCCTGTTCTTCTTTTACGAGCCATAGTTTTCTAGATTTCCTATTGAGTAAAAAGGTATACATCAATGTCATTCCTTCAGATCATAGTTTAGAACAGTACGAGCAAGGTAAATTCTTAATTACAGTGACCGGTTTGTGATTAATAATTTGCTTTGCTTTTCGGGTTCGAAACTCTTCACATCAGTAGTGACATTGACATCTAAGCGTTCTAAGTTAAGGTATCTATCCCTAACTATAGGCATTAACTTTATGACTTACTTACTGCACTGGCGTTGGCGTCGGCTACCCAGACTGACATCCGTGCGTTGGTCCCATTATCAGCTTGAGTCCAGACATTTAGGGATGTCTGAATCTCTCAAACTATTGCTCTGATACCAACTTGTAAGGCCCCTTTCCCGGGTGACCTCACTTGTTGGATTTACTCATAAACATAGCCATAAATACTGAACTTAAATTAAAAACCTTCATCATTCAATTACATTACATAACAGCGGAAGTCTTAACAATTAAAAACACAACATTGTCTTAACAAACAAAAGTGGGATGTCAGTCTTGTGCCGGGTAACCTTCACGCCATCGCACGACCTTTTCTTCCTTTACCTGAAATGTATACTAAAAGTCAGCTAACGCTGGTGAGTTCTAGTTTAATGCAATTTGATATAAACATTCTATTCTTTACTTTATAAGTATGCATTACTGTATAGTCATTCATATAAATACGTATTCAGAACTTTTGTCTTTCTTTCATCTTTCTTTTCTGTATCTTTGTGATTTCATATATATACATATGCATTCACCTTTTCTTTCTTTTCTTTCTTTCTTTAATTTCATGGGTCATACTCTATAAGGGTGATCAACCCGTCATTTGCTTACGAATGTCACAAAGACAATCGCCGTGGTCCATCGTCATGGCCCACCTATACTTACAACCGTCCGGCAACAAGTGCCGTCCGTCATTTTATTCTTACAACCGTCCGGCAACCTTTGTCCGTCCGTCATGACTTACAACCGTCCTACCGTCGTAGGCCGTAATTCGCCCGTCTACCCGAAGGTATCCGTTTCCCATGCGACTATTATTTATACAACCGTTCTACTATAATATGCCAATTGCTTCGACCGTCCATTAATGGCATTCGTACGTCCTAGCCGATGAAGGAGCGCACTTGTCCCGGTTATAAAATAGTCACATGGTCGTCCGTCTACCGAAGTAGCCGTTATCATCGAAGCGTCCATAACATTTTCTGTACTTGGCAAGCAATATATACATGGATATAAAGCAAGATTTCATTCTTATATGTTATGACATTCATTCATTTCATTCTTTGCAAGCAATATATACATGGATATAAAGCAGGATTTCATTCTTTCATATGGTGTTATACTTTCGTTCATTCTTTATAATCATGCTTTTCATTCTTTATTCATAATTTCTCTTTCGTGTATAGGTATATATATATACTTGTATAACACATATGATCACATTAACATTCATAACCTTTATTCACTTAGTGTATACATTTCAGCCCCAAAACATTTGAAAACATTTGCACATAACATAGAAGGGGCACATAGAACTCACCTGATGAGTAGTTTCTGTAATACACTAAGCTGGCTACTGGGCTTCACTAATGTCACTCACGATCTGTATAATAAAGTCATACACATAAGATGGTGCTCCTAGATGACACTAGACATTACTATGCTTGAACTCAGTAGTTTCGGGAGGTGGGTCGCACCAAAACTATGGTAGTTTCGAGCTATGGTCTTACACTCGAAACTAGGTAGTTTCGAGTCATAATCCTTCTATCGAAACTAGGTAGTTTCGAGTCATGAGATCCTATCGAAACTATGGTAGTTTCGAGTCATTAACTTATGAAAAATCTTAGTTTAGGTTCAAGGTGACACTCGAAACTAGGTAGTTTCGAGTCCTGAGTTCCTATCGAAACTATGGTAGTTTCGAGTCATTGGCTGCTATCGAAACTAGATAGTTTCGAGTCAAACATGACTATCGAAACTAGAGTAGTTTCGACGGGTCTGTATGTATCGAAACTATAGTTTCGAGTCATGGGTCTGCATCTTCCCTGACCAGAACCTTGCTCCAGCCAACTTATTTCCAATCGATTAAACCTTGAGCATTTTACGTTAAACACCTTCCTTTATCGTTCTTGAGTTCAAATACGTGATTTGTTTCAAGTTTCGTATGCAAAAATCGTATCTTTATTTGATTTAAACCCGAGACATGCAAAGACTCATAATCAGAGGCGATGCTTACCTCAACAGGCCCGATTTCTGTTGCTATGCGTTGAAATGGTGGAGTCGGATGATTCCCGAGCCCTTGAGTCTTCTCCTTGCGGTTTTCTTCACAAGCCGATCGCTCTCTCTCTCTCTCTAGTATTCTTGCGCAGGAAGATGAAATGAGAGGGGTTTGGGTTGAAGCTGCTGTTTTGTAATGGGGTTTCCCCCTTTTCTTTTCGGCCCATGGGCCGAAATTTTGGCCAAGCCCACTTTATTTCCCTTTTCTATTTGTCTTGTCATTATTTGGGATGTTACAATAATAATATAGGAAATGATTTTATCTAAAAATACAAGTTAAAAATTGATCAGAAAAATAAATGTTGATTGTGGGATTCGAACTCGGGTCTATCCCACAACAACCACAAGTCTTAACCAACTCAGCCGGCCTGGGTATCGCGATAAGAACCAGGATTCAAATGGTTTTATCAAAACATCTCGTGGGATCTTCTTCCCCATGCGAAACCGGACGCCAACCAGTCCAATACCATCGAACTTGACCACGATCGACCATAAGATAATAGGGGTTTCATTTTTCGGTTCATAACGAACCTGTGGTGAGATTTAATTGTAAAAACTTCATATTAAAAGCTCTAAATTTCGGATTCAAAAACCGAAAACCCCAGTTCTTAACTCTGAATCAAATCGATCAGATCCGATAATGTTTTCAGTTGGAATCATAGGGCTTTCAACAAATGAGTCATTTTGAGTCTAGCCCTATGATTTAATTTGATTAAGGTGATGATTTGATTGGGTTTCGATCAAACCAGAAATGTATGAACCCTAGATCTTTGATCATGATCAATTCGATACAGGAAGGGGTTAGATTCATAGGGCTTTTAACAAGTGAGAAGTTTCGATTCTAACCATACCATTTAATTAGATTGAGACTGAGTCTGGAGTAGGGTTCGATTAGACCGAATTCACATGAACCCTAGATTCTTGTTCTTAACTAATACGATGTTATACGGTCAAATTAGCATAGGGCTATTGATATAGACACTTAATATAAACTGTAGGTGTAAGAAATTACCATAACGGAGATGGAATTGATGGTGAACGACTAGATCTTTTTCCGACTTCGAGAGGTTAATCTCCGGCGATCCTGAATGCTTCTACGACGTGACTGATGTGGGGGAAATGATCAGTGGGACTCGCGTAATGTTCTAAGATGATTAATTTCAGTATGCATTATTGAATTGATGCGAATTAGTGAGGATTGGGGACGACTTTGGTGGTTTCGGCTTGTAGTTCATAATTGGATATAATTAGGTCATGATAATGATTATTTATTGTAGTTAAGATCGTAAATGCTGCTGATTAATCTTGATCCGTTACAGAATTAACAGAAATCGACTCTTGAACTCACAATTGAATCCAAAGTCTCGATCTTTGACTTCAAAAGTCAACAGGAATTTAAAATGTGGTAATTACAGTTCTAGTCCCTGCAGTTATATGGATTTAGGGTTTGGAAGAGTGGCAGAATGAGTCCTTGTGGTTTGTATAACCTGATTAGTTGACTTTTAAAGTCAACATAGATTGAATTTTGGATTTTGACTTTACAAAGTCAAACAAAATTAAGTTTAGACTAATTACTTATTTAGTCCTTGCAGATAGAGTTTGAGGAAATGACAGAATTTGTCCTTTGGATTTAATATCGAGTTAACTGGGTTAGGTTTTAACAGAAAGCTTAACGGAATTAACTGAAAAGTCCGGATTGTCACAGATTCCTACGAATCTGGACTCGGAAATACCAGTTAATCAGGACATGTCTTCTCAAGCTGAAACGACTCAAGTTGATGTGTTGCCGGTTCCTGAAGTTGAATCAATCAAAGAACTAAAAGATCACCCGGTGACAAATATACTTGGGAATTTGAGAGATAGAGTGCAGACGCGTTTTTTAATCGAGAATACTTGTTTATATACATGTATTAAGGATACTGGTGTTCTTGATGTTTGCTCACATTCAGGTTTTATTTCTCAGGTCGAACCAAAGAATGTCGAAATGGCTTTGCGCAATAACAATTGGATAGAAGTAATGTAGGAAGAGCTTGCTCAATTTGATAAGCTAAAAGTCTGGAATCTTGTAGATCTTCCAAAGGGTGTGTGTCCAATTGGCACTAAGTGGGTGTTTAAATGCAAGAAAGACGATCGTGGTGTTGTGGTGAGAAATAAGACAAGATTAGTTGTACAGGGGTTCAATTAATAGGAGGGAATTGATTACATCTAGGTTTATGCTCCTGTTTCTAGGCTTAAAGCTATTCGGTTGTTTCTTGCTTTTGCTTCATACTAAAGGGTTTAAGGTGTTTCAATTAGATGTGAAGAGTGCTTTCTTATATGGTAAGGTCAAGGAAGAGGTTTATGTGTGTCAGCCGCCAGGGTTTGAAGATACAGTTCATCCGTCTAGAGTATTTAAGCTTGATAAAGCACTTTATGGTTTACATCAAGCTCCCCGAGCGTGGTACGAAATGTTGTCTAAACATCTCATGGACAATGGATTTGTGCGTGGCCAAATTGATTCGACCTTATTCATTAAGAAAGCAGGGGGAGATTATCTACTGGTTTAGATATATGTGGATGATATTATATTTGGCTCAGCAAATGAAGAGTTGTGCAAAGAGTTTGAGAGTGTTATGAAATCGAAATTTGAAATGTCAGCTATGAGAGAGTTATCATTTTTCCTTGGACTTCAAGTTAATCAGAAGGAAGATGGTTTCTTTATTCACCAGTCTAAGTATGTCAAAGACATCTTGAGCCGGTTCAAGATGGAAGACTGTACCCCATACGATACTCCAATTCTGGTGAATCATAAGTTGAATCCTGACCCGGATGGAAAAGACATTGATTGCCGACTCTACCGTGCAATGATTGGATCTCTCATGTACTTAACCACTTCAAGGCCATATATAATGTTTGCCGTGTGTCTCTGTTCCAGATTCCAAGCAAAACCAAAGGAGTCTCATTTGATAGCAGTCTAGAGAATCTTTCGTTATCTGAAAGGAAAACAGAGATTGGGATTATGGTTTCCACATGGTTCTAACTTTGAATTCAATGCATATACTGACTCTGATTTTGGTGGTTGTTGTTTGGATAGGAAATCTACAACAGGTGGTTGCCAAGGGTAATCATCTTGTTTCCTGGCAATGCAAAAAGTAAACTACAGTCTCCATTTCAACATGTGAAGCAGAATACATCGCTGCTACAAGTTTTTGTTCACTGATCTTGTGGATCTAACAACAATTAAGAGACTATGGTTTGAATTTCACAGGAACCCCTATGTTTATTGATAATATTGTCACAATGTCCATAACAAATAATCATGTTAAGCACAGTAAAACAAAACACATTGAAATTAGATATCATTTTATTCGTGATTGTGCAGATAAAAAGTTGATTGAGCTGGTAAAGGTACATACATATGATAATTTTGCTGATCTCTTTACCAAGGCATTTGATCGTACCAGGTTTGAATTTCTGATCAAAATGACCGGTATGATCAATCCCGAATAAAAGTTTTCAAAAACAATTTTTCATGTGAGATTTTGTTTTAATTTTTCTTTTATTCTGCTTTATTACTTTTCTGTATTTTAAATTTTAGTCAAAAATTGTTATTTATAAAAATTCAAAACAAAATGAAAAATATAAAATTGACATCATTTGAAGTTAGAGAAGAAATGATAGTACATCAGTGAAAAGTTTATCACACATGACCATAGTAGACCTTTGATATGATGATATATGTGTGCTCAAAATGTATTGATTTGATCTAAATTTCAAAGTCTGCATGAACAAGAAATGATTGTGTTATAAATGCTCTACTCTTGATAATATGTTTTAATTTGAATATGAGTTTGAAACTTGAATTGTCAATAGACTAGAAGCGTTTTTGGACCAATAGTAGTGTGAAAATTAAATATGATATGATTGCATCTGTGATTTGAATCCATTATATGCCTGGGTGTGTGTGTAAAAAGATTATTATCAGATAAAGAATATATGGTTTTAAGAATTTCATGAGACCAATATCAGATTGTATCTTTAGCACAAATTCATTAGGTTCACTTCACTGCCCATGCCTCGAAAAACATACAATGTGATGTTGAACTAAGATATGTTTTCTAACAATATCTGTTAGAGCATATGATAGCCCTTGGATCATATTGATACATCATCTATACTGATTCCATTGAAACTTATCCAGATAATAGTTGGATCCTCATACCTGAATCTATTGATTCTCATTCTAAAGCCAATTCATTAGAATATTTTGATTCTGAATCATCTTGATTCTTATATCCTATGGGATCTGCTATCCTATTCTTATGCTAATAGAGATAATTTCATCTTGGTGATTGATCTAATCTTGCAATAAATCGCATATGTCTTGAAGATATTGCAATTTTAAATTCTGTTGGCCATATATGTGGGGTACACGATGTTTTTCATTCAAATGGTACTAACTCACATGAATTTGGGAGAAAAACGCTTGTAGTTTCAAATTTTATAATATTGACAACTTAAGAATTCAAGCTTTGTATTGCAAATTCGGTATGAATAATTGAGAATTTTATGACCCGATCTTGTTTACTTTGAAATTTATCGCGTATCATTTCAAGTAATGTTCAAATTGATTGAAAAGTTTGAAAAGAGAAAAAGATTACAAGTCTTGGAGATTTAAGAGACAAATCTGTGAAAGTTTGTACATAGAGTTTAATAAAGAAATACAAAAATTGCAAAGAATGAAAAAGATATGAGATGCATACGAATGAGTTTGATTGTTTTATATCAACCTGGGAGAAAAATAAATATTAAAAAAATCTGATCTTTTCAGAGCAAACAACGTGTTTACAAGTCTTAGTGTTAAGACTTGAAAACTTTAGAGAGAGATCAGACCTGAGAATCTGAGATAGATTGTAATCAGTGTCTGATAAGAAAATACAAAGAGAAGATTATTTACATTGTGTGATTGTTATCGTTTCTGTCATCACGTATACACATACATTGATACGGTTGGATTCCGCACTCCGTGTCATTGATACGTCACGTCTCGAGTATGATCTATAGGAGAGTTATGTGGACCTACAAGTGGTATCAGAGCAAACAACTTCACTTCTTCATTATAGAACCAACTAATAATTCTTCCAACACACCGCTCTTTGTTCACATATCTTTCTTTCTGAGCTGGTTGTGTAGGAGACTTTGGTAATTCCTTTTTCCAACTATTCACTACCTCCTTCCACTGCTCTTTAGTCATACCAGTATCTCTGTACATTACTGGTTCTTCAGCTGACATAGACGGCATGGAATGAGTAGCTTCATTTTCATCGTTCTCTTTGGATTGAGCAGAGTCATTAGGCTTAGATATGTCTTCTGTTGAGTCCACAGAATCAGCTATTCCTTCATTGGAGAACTCAGGAATAACATAATCTTGGATGAAGTTATACGGTACATTAAGACCATCACAACCTTCATATGTAACCTCTACTTTACTCTTTTCAATCTCTATCTCCACAATCTCACCTTCTTCAACTTCATTCTCTAGAACATCATCTTCAACATCATCAAACAATTCATCTAGATCATCTAAATATTCAATCTTTTCAGCTTCTTCTTCAGCATCAGAATCTATTTGAAAGAATTCTAATAATAAGATCTCTTCACTCACTTCAGTTCCTTTCTTGTTTCCTTCAATAGTAGTTGATGTTGATGACTCCCCCTGAACCCTTGAAATAGGATTCACGTCAGCGTATTGACGATCACCTTCAATGTTGTCACTAGGATCATTGTTATCACCATCTTTTCTTTGAATAGAATTAGTATGACAAGCATCAGGTAACCTTAACTCCCCCTGAGCGTCAAGACGCTCAACAAGTTTAGAAACTAACAACTTCATGTCATCTAGTTGCGTTGCCTGAGCTTGAAGAACCAACTGTCTTTGAGAATCAGTGTGTACAAGAACATCAACCTGATTTTGCAAGGCAATCACTTGAGATTCAAGGTAGTTATCCTCTCAGAATTAGAAGACTGAGAAGTACCAGCTGCAGATGAAGTAGTAGCCTTTGGAGCAGGAGTAATCACAGGAGAAGGACGTTTAGATGGAGGAGGTGTAACAATCAATGATTCAACAAAAATAACATCCTCTACACCTTGTGATGAAGTTGCAGCAGCAATAGAAGCAACCATGAGCTTCTGTGTCTTTGGCATAGGAGTAAACTCCCTGTCCGAATCAGAAGATTCTTCTATCAATGTTCGTTTCCCAAGAACTGTACCGAAAGAAGGATCCCGAACAGATTTACGTCTTGGCTTTTTGGCTTTGGATTTCACTATTTTTCCTGCATTTGCCAATGGCAAATTAGCCAGTCTTTCATAATGCCCTGAGCTAAAGTCCCTTGAGGAATCAGAATCAGTAGCCTCAGAGTCAGGAAGAATAGTTTCACTAGAACTCGTATCAACCACATTCCCTTCAGGTTCATGAATGGGTGAGTTCATAGCATCATCATCATTAAAGTCCTCCATATTAATACCTAAGTCTTGATCTTCTTCAATATCAGCAACATTTTCATTAAAAACAGCATCAACATGAACTGGTTCATTTACTGGAACATCTTCTTGAATAGGAACCTGTTCTTGTTCTTGTTGAATTGGAACTTGCACTTGTGCTTGTTGAATTTGAGGTTGTTGTTGTTGTTGCGGTGGTTCTTGATCTTGATCTTGTACCAACTCCTCTGGATGAAACCAATTGTTATTCGGTGGTTCAACATATTCAGGATTGATAATGTGACTGAATAGAGGAGTAGGAACAGGAATCAACACTGCATTCTGCTGTTTAACTTTGGTGCAGTCAGTGAATATTCTCTTTGTCATCGGATTCAGTGTAAGATGTTGTGGATGCTGCGGTAGATTTGGAATCAGATGATTCATAATCATTTGAAGGAATCTAGGATACATTAGAAACCCTTGACCCTCTGGAGGACTAATTTGCATAACAAGCTCACGGTAAATGTACAGTGCAAAATTGAACATCTTGTTCAGTGTCAGTGCAACCATAGCAGCTTGTAAAGCACTCTTCAACCCATCAGTTCCAGCCTTTCTCAGTGACAAGCACTGGATGATAACATGCATAAATTACCTCCATTCACCCACCAGACCACCTTTTCGAGCTTGAGTATCATTCTGGCGTCCTCTATAACCCATCCTCTGAAAGCATCCCATTATTAAAGTTCCAGGTAAAGATATTGGATCATCATTAGCACCACCTAAGATAAGAGCAGCACGAATGGTATCCACTGAAATAGCCACCTCAGTATTGTTAACTGTAGCTCTTAGAACATGAGGATCAACATCTGTATCTTGATGTACGGTATCCCAGAACTGTTGAATATATGGCAGACTGATATAGGGATTTCCCGAAAGAGCCACGTGCAATCTTGATCTATTCAGAAAGTTGTAAATGCCTTGGTAATTCATAGCTTCCGACATTTGAGGATCTAACAAATCCACCTGGTTATGTTTGTACTCAACATGGCGATCCATCTATACGTGGACATGAAACAATATTAGTAGGATCACACTACACACACACACATGATATACACACACATATATGATAGACATAAACAACAAACAAATAACAAAAATAATGTCAAACACAAAACAAAAAATATTTCACAAGTCCAAGCAGTACTGACTACCTAGGCGAACTTACTAAGTTCGCTTAGAGTTGCAAGAGGTGAACATAATAAGTTCACCTGTCGATACATCTTCATAACAGATATCCAACTTGTTCAAATCGACGATTCTATTCAAATCAAGCACATTACAAGCATCGACTAACAACAACGAATCACTTTTAAACTTCAATTTCAAGTTTTAACCATTAAAAATACCCTATTATACCCAAACCCAGACCAACAGTCAAGTTATGATGAACACAGGGTCAAATGGTTAAATTCCTATCAATTTATTGGATAAAAATCGGTGAATCTACCTTAGAAAGACTCGCAATGTAAAATCGATCAAGATGCAACCACGAAAATTTCAAACCAACCAACCAGAATTCAAAACTAACAAGTTCGCACGATTGTTCACTTTGTTCGCTCAGTTATGTTTGCTCCAAGAAAAATACAAAGATAGTGAAGATGTTCGCCTGAACATGATATTTATACTTGCACTTAAGTTCGCTTAATCAGGCGAACTTGTTAAGTTCGCTTCACAAGCCCCAGGCGAACATGCTAAGTTCGCTTCATCTTATTATTTGAAACATTTTGAAATTTCAACTCAAACAAATCTTAACCATCATCATTTCACAACCTTGTGATCTTCCATCTGTAACATGTATCCGATCCAATCCCGAATCATTTTAATAAAATTAAAAGATAGAATTTTCATGGAAGACGGAAAGAAAATCTTTTTGGATTTTATCTGTACAAACAGAATTACATATTTTTGGTTTTTATCTGAACAAATTGAAACACATATTTTTGGTGTTTCTGAAAATACACATATATTTTTCGTTGAACATCATGAGTAAGAAAATCATATCAGTATCTGAGCAATTCATCACACATTCTAGCACAAACTATGGGTAACCTATGATACGCACTGAATTATGATATTCATGTGAAATGAATTCACTTATTCCTCCCAAGTTGATATAAAACAATCAAACTCATTCTAATGCATCTGAAATCTTTTTCATTCTTTGCAATTTTTGTATTTCTTTATTAAACTCTATGTACAAACTTTCACAGATCTGTCTCTTAAATCTCCAAGACTTGTAATCTTTTTCTCTTTTCAAACTTTTCAATCAATTTGAACATTACTTGAAATGATACGCGATAAATTTCAAAGTAAACAAGATCAGGTCATAAAATGCTCAATTATTCATACCGAATTTGCAATACAAAGCATGAATTCTTAAGTTTTCAGTATTATAAAATTTGAAACTACAAGTGTTTTTCTCCCAAATTCGTGTGAGTTAGTACCATTTAAATAAAAAACATCGTGTACCCCACATATATGCCCAACAGAATTTAAAATTGCATTATCTTCAAGACATATACGATTTATCAAGAGATGAAGACGCGTGAAACTTTAACGATGTCTTTACCAAAAGAAATCTTTCATAGTCTCGGGAAGTGTCCAACTTCAAGAGATCTATGGGAAGCTTTGAAGAAAAAGGGTGAAGCTACTACTCAAGCGTTTGTGGTCTTGATCAAAGATGTATTGGAGAAGCAGGGTGATTCTCAAAGTGATTCTTCTGCAGATTTAAGTGATAGTGAGAGTATTCGTTCTGGTGAAAGTACTCAGTCTACCGAGAGTGATATGATGACTGAAGAAAGCTTCCAGACAGTTGAAGATGATCTGAGTGAATCAGAAATTGATGCAGAGCCTGTCATTGTTGACCAAAAGAGTGAAGCTGATGATGAAGTATTCATGGCTCCTAGTGCATCTTCTTCAAAAGAAAATCTGAGATAGTTTCTAATTCGGAAAATTTTTGTTCTAACTGTGCTTCAGTGAAGGATAAACTGATGAAGGTTATGGATGACAACGTAAACCTTATTTGTGATATGAAATCGATGCACACGGTAAATTAGAAATTAAAAGATAATGAGAATGTGTGTGTTGAAAGGATAGAATCACTGTAGAGGGATATAAATTCCCTGACTTTGAAGATCAAAGAGCAGGCATATCACCTGGATATGGCCTTTGCAGAAATTGAAAAGAGAAATACTGATCTTGCTGAGAAAGATAAGGAACTTGCTAAATCTAAAGCTGAGGTGATTAGACTACACAGAAAGTTAGAAAGCTTTGGAAATTCATCATTCTTACTGGGGTATTATAATAATACAGAAAAGGGGAAGGGAACTAGTGGTATTGGCTATGTTCCTCCACCATTAAATGAAAATTATTCTGTTACACCTGAGATTATAAAAGATGAGGATTTACATCCTAAGACTGTGTTGAAGGTGAATCCAGTCACATGTGAAGATATGGTGTATTCTGATGAGAGTGACGTTGAATATTTTGATGAAGCTAAGGTAGAGGAGATACCGAAAGAAATTAAAGATGAGGAACCAAAGGTTGATTCTAATTCTTCTAGAAATTATACATTTGGAAGTTCTTCAAAATCAAGGAGAGTTCCATATGTCAGAGATTATAAAGACAGACGTACATGCTTTCATTGTAATGAGATGGGTCACATTGTGGTGAATTGTCCTTACAAAAATAAAGGGAAGAAGCATGTAGTTCCTGAGAAGATGAAGCCTGAATCAAAACATGTTGCAAAATCGGCAGTTCTAGAGAAAATAAAGCCAAAAAGAAGTGCATGTAGGCGAATCTTCTTTAAGTGCATCTTATCGTGTGAAGATTCCTTATATGAGAGATTATCGTGAGACGAGATCTTGCTTTTACTGTGGTATTGTGGGTCACATACGGATTGCTTGTCCTCACAATGCCAAAGGTAACCGACTTGTTACTCCAGCAAAGGTAAGAACTCCTGGTAAGCCTCATGTTAACCCAAATGTGGTTCAACCTCATGATACACCAAAGGGTAATTCAAAATCTGAGGTTAAGCTTTCTAGACCTCAAAGACGGAGAAGAAACAGAAGATTGAGAAAACTTTTAAAACAAGAGCTTTCATAATCTAAACATTTTTCAAATGAACAATTTTGTTCAAACACTTCACATTTTAAGCAAAAGGCACTTAATGAACAGAATTATGTTTGGAAATCAAAAGTTTATGTTTCGGATTCGTCAGAGCAATCACCAAAAATTGATGAGAGATTCGATTGTGAATACAGTGAAGTCTTTTATTATGATACAGATGGACGACCCATGACTACCATGACTTGGGTCCCAATTTCAAATTAATGTTTCTTGTTAGTTGTGCAGGACTAACCAAGAGGGACTATTAATACCATTTGGTAACTGAGAAATCTATTTGATTCAACGACTTGATGCTCAAGGGGGAGAATATGTCACACACAATGTTATTTTGAAAAAGATTTAAAAGTCCAAAAGATAACCTAAAACTTAGGATGACAATGGTGAGCATAAAGTCGTTGATGCAACCATTTGACTAGTTGAGGGGGAGTCTACAGGACAGGGGGAGTACAGAACTGTGTTGGTGACAAAGGCAAAGGCATTCAATTACATTCGATTATATCGGTTTGAGGTTTTAATTGATTGAATTGCTTAATCTCAAGTAACCAAGTAAAATGTTTTTCTTAAAATGTTTTTATGGAAGATTTTATTTTCGTTTGTTTTACTTTCTTTGAAAAAGATTTTGAAAAAGCCAAACAAAGTGAAAAAGTTAAAATCGATATTACTTGAAGTTATAAGGAGAATGATAGTATATCAGTAGGTGTTCAATCACACATGACCTTAGTTGGACTTTATGATTGCTTATCTGTGATAAATGTGTAGGTCCACATGACTCCACTACAGATCGATCTCGTGACGTGACGTATAGAAGACACGGAGTGCGGAATCCAACTGTATCAACGCATGTATACAATAGATGACAGTAGAAATGATAACAATCAACAAGTAAATAATCTTCTTGTTGTATTCCACAAAATCACAGAGTTTACAGAAACATTCAAAGACTGAGTTGGTTCTCTCTATTAAACTTGAAACTGTAAAATCCTATTTATAGACTAAGCATCTGCTATAGGCGAACTTAATAAGTTCGCCTCTAATGAGACTAGGAGAACTTTCTAAGTTCGCCTCTAGCAGAACTTATACAAAAACTTCGACAAAAACATTAACAAAATATAAAGACAATAAGATCTAAACTATTACAAGCTTTTGTCATACATCTATGTCCTAACAGACTCCTCGTTGACAATAGCTTGATCTTCTGTCTTCAGTCTCTATGATGAGCTTTTCCAGTTCTCTGGTAGTCTGCTTCCTGCATGCACTCCATGTCTCTGACATATCTCCAACACCCGTTTATACTGCAATCCTTGTTCTCTCCATTCATCAGTAAACATGATCTCATTTTTCCTTAGAGTTCTTTGATCTTTCTTAGAGAAATTTAAAAGATTCATAGCATCGTAGAAACTCACTATGACCTTATTATTTTTATCTTCCACTCTGGCTTCACTAGTATTTACATCCACATACCACCACTTCATCTCACCAAAGAAATCTTGTGGTATTTTCTTTAAAGGAATATTTTGCACAGCTCTTACTGGTTTGAATTTATACTTCCAAGTAACTACACCAGTATTTTGATCAACAAGCTTCACTCTCTTTCCCTTCTGAGGTTTTAGCTGTTCATACTTTCCAGATCCACCTTCTCTGATTATCAGATTTGCAATTACATCAGCTAATCCGAACTTGGATCTATATATCAGTGGTTTAGTAGCAAGACCATTCATTTCACACCTCGGCAAGGTATTGAAATACTTGATTCTGGGCTTTAAGTACTGAACACCATCAGATCTCTTAAGAGCAAACAATTTAATTTCTTCGTCATAGAACCAACTAACGATTCTTCCAACACAACGCTCTTTATTTACATATCTTTCTTTTTGAGCTGGTAACACTTTCTTCCAGCTGTTAACTACTTCCTTCCACTGTTCTCTAGTCATACCTATATTTCTGTACATCACAGGTTCTTCAGTAGTCTTAGGAGACACAGAACGAGTAGTATCAGCTTCAATATACATTTTGGATTGAGCAGTATCATCAGGCTTTGTAACGTCTTCAACAGAGTCCATAGAATCTGTCACTCCTTCATTTAAAAATTCAGGAATAACATCATTCTGGATGAAGTTATATGGCACATTAAAACCGTCACAACCTTCATAAGTAACTTCAACTTTACTCTTCTCTATTTCAATCTCCACAATTTCTCCTTCTTCAACTTCATTATAAATCATATCATCTTCAACATCATTAAACAATTCATCAATATCATCTAAACACTCTAACTTCTCAGCATCATCTTCTTCAACATCAGAATCAGTTTAAAAGAATTCCAGTAACAGAATCTCTTCATTAACACCAGAATCTTTATTGGTTCCTTCAATATTACCTGATGTAGATGACTCCCCCTGAACTCTTGATATTGGATTCACGTCAGCGTATTGACGATCACCCTCAATATTGCTACTAGGATCATTGTCATCACCATCCTTTATTTGTATTGACTCAGTATGATAAGTATCATGGATCCTTAACTCCCCCTGAGCGTCAAGATGCGCAACAAGTTTGGAAACCATGAACTTCATTTCATCAATCTGTTGTGCTTGAGTCTGAAGGACCAACTGCCTCTGAGCATCAGTATTCACTAGAACATCTACCTGATTTTGCAATGCAATCACTTGTGATTCAAGATAAGTAATCCTCTCAGAATCAGATGTCTGTGAAGTACCAGCAGCAGATGATTGAGTAGCTTTAGGAGTTGGAGTAATCACGGGATAAAGACGTCTTGATGAAGGAGGTGTAACAAGTAAGGATTCCACAAAACTAGCATCCTCTACACCCTGAGACGAGTGAGCAGCAACAATTGAAGCAAACATGAGCTTTTGTGTCACACCCCGGCCGACGGCGGATTATACGCCGGGGCTGACACGGTTGTTCATAAGCACATGGTCATCCATTAAATATGATAATATTTATTATTCAAATTAAAAGCATCCGTTACAGAGGAAAATGAAACGTTCAAAACATAATTTAAATTAAACTAGATCCAAGTCCTAGGTGAGCAAGTAGTCCTCAAACAGGTGCACCTGAAACATGTAAGTAACTGTCAACTACAAGTAGTTGGTGAGAAACATAGGTTTTGACACCAAAACAAAATTAAGTATAGATTACAATTCAATATGTTCAAAGCATGTCTAAAGCAAATATGTGAAAACACACAAGGTTCCAAGGGTACAATCAAGCCATGTTATATGTATGCACAATCCCCCGGATTGCGTGAAGTTCTAAATGTAACACTAACCCGCCAAGGTTCGTGTTAAGTAATGTATCGGATTCCCGTATAAATGATCATAAAAGGTACTACCTTAGGCTTGCCACACAAGTTAATGATTGTACTGACATGAACACATGTAATGGTCACCAAGTAGTTTAAGACATAAGCATAAAGACCATAGCATATGAACACATGGTATTGAATTGTGTATGTAATGTATTTGTAATCATGTTTCACCCCAAAAGCATAAAAATGTAAAAAGGGGCTATGTAAACTCACATTAGATTGGTAGCTTGAAATCACAAGTACGGGTAGTTGCACAAGTTGTTTAGCTAACCACAAAGTTAACCTATGTTTGCATTTATATATGTATCAATGATATGCTCAAAAGATTTAAGTAGTAAGGGTTGAGCTAGGTTAAATGAGTGTGTATCTATTTGTTGTGAATAATGTGTTTGTTAATAAGAAAACAATATGTTTGTTTAATAATGAAAATAATATGATCGTTAATAAAGGATTGAATACAAGTTTACAAAATAATGATTAAGTATTTAACTAATATTTATTTGAATATATAGGTAATTAGATTAATAAAGTATACGTTTTAATTAATTAAATAGTTAAATGGATAATAAAGAGGGCATAAGTTATATTAAATAATTATGTATTAAAAATAGTTAATAGGGATAAAATGATTATATAAATTCTTAATTAGAGATTATTAGTTTTTTTTATTCTCTAAAATGATTAAATAATTACTTAAAATTGTTAGGTTAACAATTTGGTTCATAAAAATATTCCCAAGTCTCGGGAGTTTTATAAAATAATTTTTATAAGAATAATGGTATTAAAATTTTGATTTAAAAACAAATTAAAAAAAATTACAGACTACGGGACTCGAACCCGGGTCTTCTCGGAGAGGGACAAGCAGGAAAACCACTAGACCAAGGGTCTGGTAGTGTTTTAAAGGGGGTTTCAAATGGTTTTAACAGAGGGTCACAAGGGTGCCGGGTTCGACGCGCGCAAAAGGGAAAAGTGAGGTGCGGGGCTCGTTTCGAACCCACGACCTCCCCCTTATGAGACGAACGCCTTAACCGGTGGACCTGGGCTTGAACATTGATTACTGACAGACGCGTAATAGTTTTAATCATCCAGCCCTGGTTCCCCTTCTTCCCTAATCCTCCCTGTCCCAACCCTAACCCCAAAGTCATCTGATTTGTAACCAATCGAACATGAAATCATGGGGCTTTTAATACTCACATAAAAAGGAAACTATAGACATCAAAATTACCTAAATTGGTTGCGGATTGAGAGAGAACGACAAGGGGTTCAGCGCCGGAATTGTTTGAGCTCGTCGGAGTTTTGTAGGATCAATGCAACGAATACATGAGTGTAGAAAGTTTGTGGCATCTGTAGTGAAGGTGTGGGTTCGATTTTATAGCTCAATTTCATGTTAAATGTGTGAATTGATGTGAGACTTGATGGGTGACGGTTACGGGACGATTCATTTAATTTTTGTTGTAATTAGCTCGTTAAGAACGGTTAGAACGGCCGCATGATTGATTATACACGTTTACACAAACTTAAAACTCACGAATTTGATTAATCTTGCATGAATTTGAGAGGATTGGGTTTGGTTTGACTTTTAAAAGTCAAACCTGCGTTATTTTGTTAAAAAAAATGAAAAGGGTTAAAATTGAGGGGTCAAATGTGATCAAGGGGTTCAATGGTCCAAAGGGGGTTCAATGAAATTCATTTCTTTTGAATCTTTATGTTTTACATGATTCGTTTTAATACATTTATGAGGTTTACACTATGAGTTGAATATGTTTTATAAGATTTGTCCAACATATATATGTTTAAGACTAGTTATTTATTAATAATTTAGTATTACATGTTGTTATGAAAAGTAACATTTGTATTTGTATATGTGTTTATATACATAGGTTTAGAAAATAACTATATATATATATATATATATATATATATATTTATAGATGTATTAAAAACAATTATCTACATAAATGATCTTGAAACAATTGTACTAAATGTATGCATGCATGAGCATTCATGAAATAAAATGTGACACTTTCGTAAATGCAAATCATATAATAATAGAGTTACAAATGTCGGAAAATTAAGGATAAAGGTCGGAATTTCTTAGGGATTACATTTTGTGCTTTAGGAACCGTAACAAACTCCCTATCAGAGTCAAAACTCTCACAAACTAATGTTCTTTTTCCAAGTACTGAACCGGAAGGAGGATACCGAACAGACTTACGCCTCGGCTTTCTGGCTTTAGATTTAACACGTTTCCCTGCATTTGCCAATGGAAAATTAGCCAGCCTCTAATAGTGACCTGAGCTAAAATCTCTAGACGAATCTGGGTCAGTAGCTTCAGAATCAGGAAGGATTGTATCACTTAAACTTGTATCCACCACATTCCCTTCAACTTCATGAATGGGTGAGTTCATAGCTTCATCATTAAAATCATCCATATTAAGACCAAAGTCTTGTTCAACTTCATTTGCAACAGCTTCAACTTGAACTGGTTCATTAATAGGAATATCAACTTGAATTTGAACATGTTATTGCTGAATAGGAACTTGTACTTGTGCTTGTGGTTGTTGTTGGTGTTGTTGTTGTTGTTCATGTGGAACTTGATCCTGATCCTGTTGTTGAACTAACTCCTCAGGATGAAACCATTTATCATTAGGAGGCTCAACATAATCAGGATTGATTATGTGACCAAACAGAGGAGTCGAAACCGGAATCAAAGCTATGTTATGTTGTTTAACCTTGGTACAATCAGTGAAGATCCTTTTGGTCATTGGAGTCAAGGTCAAACGTTGTGGAAGTTGCGGTAGATTCGGAATAAGATGGTTCAAGATCATTTGTAAGAACCTAGGGTACATGAGAAACCCTTGACCTTCAGGAGGATTGATTTGCATGACCAACTCACGATATATATATAAAACAAAGTTGAATCATTTGTTCAGGGTCAATGCAACCATTGCAGCTTGTAGTGCACTCTTCAGTCCATCAGTTCCGGCCTTTCGTGGGAATAAGCACTGAATGATGACGTGCATAAAGTATCTCCATTCACCAACCAAACCACCTTTTCTGGCTTGAGTGTCATTAGGTCTTCCTCTGTATCCCATCCTCTGAAAACAACCCATGATCAGTGTTCTAGGATAAGATATAGGTTCATCATTTGCACCTCCCAATGCTAAAGCAACACGAATAGTATCAACTGATATTGCCACCTCTGTATTATTAACTGTAGCTCAAAGCAAAGGAGGTTCAACATCAGTGTCTTGATGTATGATATCCCAGAATTGTTGGATATATGGCAGACTTATATACGGATCTCCTTATAAGGCCACATTTAATCTTGAACGATTCAGGAAATTAATAATTCCTTGATAATTTGCTGCCTCGGACATATGCGGATCTAACAATGCCACTTGATTATGTTTGTACTCAACACGGTGATCCATCTGTAAATGCATTGGACATATAACAAACATTAGTAAGATCACAAACACAACTAATACACACACATGATATGTACAAACATATATGATATTTACAAACAACAGACACAAAAAAAAAATTAAAACAACAAAAAAAATCACAAGTCCAATTGCACTGAACCCTTAGGTGAACTTACTAAGTTCGCTTAGTGTTTCAAGCGGCGAACAAATTCGCCTGTCAATACAGATTCTTCACAAAATTTCCAACTTGTTCAAAACAAAGAATCTATGCATAACAAACACACCACAAGCATCGACTAACACCAACGAATCAATAATAAGCACCAATTTCAATTTTGAAACACTGATTAACCCTATTTGATCAGAAAAACGAACCGACATTCAAACAAACGATGAACACAGAGTCAAACAATCAATTTCCTGACGATTTAACGGATGAAAATCAGTGTAAATACCTTAGAAAGATTCGTAATTCAAAACCGATTAAGAATTAATCACGAAAATTTCAGGTCAACAATCAAATTTTGAAAATCAAACAAGTTCGCTAAACTGTTGATATGTTCGCTCAATACAAGTTCGCTCAGGAAAAATTGAAGGGTAATGAACAAGTTCGCCTAAAACAAATATTTATTCTCTCAATTAAGTTCGCTTACTCAAGCGAACTTGTTAAGTTCGCTTAACAAGTACCAAGCGAACATGATGAGTTCGCTTCTTCTTTTTCGTTGAAACCTCTTTGGAATTCAAACTTACACAAACCTTTAATCATCCTCATTTTATATCCTTGTGATCATCCATCTGTAACATGTATCCGATCCAATCCTGAATCATTTTGATAAAATTAAAAGATAGAATTTTCATGGAAGACGGAAAGAAAATCTTTTTGAATTTTATCTGCACAAACGAAATCACATATTTTTTGTTTTTATCTTTACAATACGGAAACACATATTTTTGATTAAACATCATGAGTAAGAAGATCATATCAGTATCTAAGTCGTTCATCACACTTTCTATCACAAACTATGGGTAACCTATGATACTTAAGAATACACATCATGATATGAAATTTGATACTCTTATGAATTTGATTCACTTATTCTCTTCAATCTAATGATCAAGATTACAAACATATTCAATCATATTTGATATTTAAGAAACAAGATCATTCTCATTTTCTTTCTTTTCAATATATTTTAAACCATCACTTGAAATGATACGCGATAAATTTCAAAGTAAACAAGATCAGGTTATAAAATGCTCAATTATTCATACCGAATTTGCAATACAAAGCATGAATTCTTAAGTTGCTAATATTATAAAATTTGAAACCACATGCGTTTTTCTCCCAAATTCATGTGATTTAGTACCATTTAGATGAAAAACATCATGTACCCCACATATATGCCCAACATAGTTTTAAAATTGCACTATCTTCAAGACATATATGATTTATTGCAAGATTAGATCAATCTCCAAGATGAAATTATCTCTATTAGCACAAGAATAAAATAACAGATCCCAAAGGATAAAGAATCAAGATGATTCAGAATCAAAGGATTATAATGAATTGGCTTTAGAATGAAAATCAATAAATTCAGGTATGAGGATCCAACTGAATCAATAAAGATGATATATCAATATGATCCAAGGGCAAGCATATGTTCTAACAAATGTTGTCAGAAAACATATCTTAGTTCAACAACACATTGTATGTTTTTCGGGGCATGGGCAGTGAAGTGAACTAAAAGAATTTGTGCTAAAGATATAATCTGATATTTGTCTCATGAAATTCTTAAAACCATATATTCTTTATCTGATAATGATCTTTTACACGCACACCTAGGCATATAATGGATTCAAATTACAGATGTAATCATATCATATTTAATTTTCACACTACTATTGGTCCAAAAACGCTTCTAGTCTATTGACAATCCAAGTTTCAAACTCATATTCAAATTAAAATAGATTCTCAAGATTAAAGCACTTATAACACAATCATTTCTTGTTCATGCAAAATTTGAAATTTAGATCAAATCAATACAAGTTGAGTACTCATATATCAACATATCAAAGGTCTACTATGGTCATGTGTGATAAACTATTCACTGATGTACTATCATTTCTTCTTTAACTTCAAATGATGTAAAAAAAATTTCATTTTGTTTTGAGTTTTTATAAATAACAATTTTTGACTGAAGTTTAAAATGTAGAAATGTAATAAAGCAATAAAAGAAAATTAAAACAAAATCTCCCATGAAAACATTGTTTTTGAAAAAACTTTTATTCGGGATTCATCATACCGATCATTTTGATCAGAAATTCAAACCTGGTACGATCAAATGCCTTGGTAAAGAGATCAGCAAAGTTATCATCTGTATGTACCTTCATCAGCTCAATCAACTTTTTATCTACACAATCACGAATAAAATGATATCTAATTTCAATGTGCTTCGTTTTACTATGCTTAACAGGATTATTTGTGATAGACATTGTAGAAGTATTATCAATGAACATGGGGGTTCATTTAAAAATCAAACCGTAGTCTCTTAATTGCTGTTGGATCCACAAGATCTGTGAACAACAACTTACATCAGCAATGTATTCTGCTTCATATGTGGAAATGGAGACTGTAGTTTGCTTTTTTCACTGCCAGGAAACCAGACGATTACCCAAGAACTGGCAACCACCTGTTGTAGATTTCCTGTCCAAACAACAACCACCAAAATCAGAGTCAGTATATGCATTGAATTCAAAGTTAGAACCATGTGGAAACCATAATCCCAATCTTTGTTTTCCTTGCAGATAACGAAAGATTCTCCTGACTGCTATCAAATGAGACTCCATTGGTTTTGCTTGGAATCCAGAATAAATACATACAACAAACATTATATCTGGTGTAGATGCATAATATGTCCCTAATCCCTTGTAATATGTATTTCATCTATGTTTAATGTAATTATTTGATGTATTAATGAAATTACATGTTTATCCTTAATGTTTACTCATATATAATGACTGTGTATTAAACGATCTGATAAATATCGATAACGTTGATCAATCGTGCTATTGAAAGTCCCATTCGCACGAATGGATCATGAGAATGATCCATTCGCGCGAATAGATCATGAGAATGATTCATTCACTAGAATAAGTCATGAGAATGATTCATTCATACGAATGAACCATTCTAATGATTCATTCTTACGAATGAACCATTCTGCTGATTCATTCGCACGAATGAGTCCATTCACATGGCTCATTCGTACGAATGGCCTCAGCACTATATATAGAACTTTCACTTCATGAGCACACATACAGCACATATACAACACATATACACATAGAACCAGACTAAGCAACAGAGCACACAAACTCTTTGCACCTGTATTGTCGAATCTCTGTCCGTTGAGAGTTTCCAGGTCTTGTATCCAACTTCTCTACACCAAAGGGTCGATAGAAACCTTCGTTTCGACATCTAATCCGCTCGTTTCTTACGACCCGATCCGTGTCATAGATTGGATTGCCAATCAAATCGGATTCCGCACGATTTGGTTCAGTTAATGTGTTGAATCATTGGATCAAGGTAGATCCCGATCCAACAAAGTGGTATCAGAGCCATTGTGCTCTAGATTCAACATAGAAAATCTAATCTTGCTTTTTCTAGCTACTTGAATGTTATAAAGATCACTTGATCGTTGTTTAGCCACGTTCAAAACTTGTGATTATTGCTTCTGAGTGATCTGATCGTTTTAGTTTCCAGATCTGATAATAGGCTCAATCATTGGTGCTTTTTGGTGCAAAAAAGTCAAACAGCCCTCTGTCGTACGAATGGCTACTATGATGAACTTCATTCGCACGAATAGAAAATTCCATTCGCACGAATAGAAAATTCCATTCGCACGAATAGAAAATTCCATTCGCACGAATAGAAAATTCCATTCGCACGAATAGACCCATTCGCATAAATCTCTTCTGAATTTTTTCTTGTGTCGAAAAACTTCGTTTTTTACCATGTCGGACTTAGCCTTTGTTGCCAGTCAGAACAGTAAAATCCAAAACTTGTTATTAATCGATAATGAAGCTGGAAATGCTAACAAGGCTCCAAAACTCATGACAATGGACGAATATCATCACTGGAAAAACAGGTTTGAGATACACATTAATGGAGTTGATACAAACTTATGGATGATGATAGAGAATGGATATCAAAAAGTGTTGAGTGAGGATGGAACTCCTGTTTTGGCTTCCCTTTTAAGCGAACAACAAAGAAAAGATTATGACTTAGAAAAGAAGGCATATGCTATCTTATCTCAGGCCATATCAAGAGAAATATTTCGTCAATTCAGGCAGTTTACATCTTCAAAATCTCTGTGGGTTGCCTTAGAACAACGTCACGAAGGAAATGCTTCGTTGAAAGCTATCAATGCTAAGGCCATTAAGAAGAAATTTGATAATTTCATGTATATTGGGAATGAGTCCATAGATGATCTATTTGAGAGATTCTATCACTTGATGAGTGAATTGCATGCCCATGAGATCAAAACAACGAAAGAATAAAAGGTTCAATGCATGGCAGATGCGCTACCACCAAAATGGGATTCATTCTTGATGGTTCTCAAACAGAACAATACTCTTGAAACCATTGATATCAATGAATTTCTTCAGAAATTGAGAGAACAAGAGGTGATGAATAAGTGGAAGTTAAAGAGAGGCGCACAAGCTCAGGATCCTTCATTGTACTATTCCACATCAACTCAACAAAATGCTCCTTTGCAGACTGCGTTTGTATCAAACATGTCAAATGTTTCAGCCAGCCAGTCTTCAACAGCTCATGCTTCAGTTTCATCAAGCTCGGTTCAACAGCAGGGAAATACTGCTAGTACTCCTCCACCAAGCCCCATTAAATTGCAAACAGACAACTTCGACAAGGTTACTATCGAAGTGGCCAAGGAACACATGGCACTGTTGTCTACCGTTATCAATTCATATGACAGTCTTGTTGCTGGACAGGTTGGAAACAGTCATCTGACAGCAGAAGACTATGCTCAGATTGATAAGGATGAAATGGATCGAATTGATATAATGTGGGCTCTTGCAAGTGCAGTCAGAAGAGCGAGAGATTATGTAAAAAGGACAGGAAAAACTCTCGAAGGGAACAAAGACACTACTTATGGTTTTGATCTGTCTGCTGTTGTTTGTTTTAACTGTAGTGAGAAAGGGCATTTTGCTAGGCAATGTGAAAAGCCTAAACAGACTGGAAACCGCAACCCTTTCAACAACCGTCAAAGCCAATCGAAGCCACAAAATCAAAATACAGAAACAAACCTTGTTCCAGTTACTCTTGCACAAGATAAGGGCACTTCAAGTGGAACAAAAGCTATGGTTGTTCAAACAGATGAGACTGTTGATTGGTCTATTAAATTTGGAGCTGATGGTAGTTCAGGGGATAGAGCTTACATGGCAAAGGCTGTAGAAGTCAATGAAGAATCAGATTCTGATGCTGAGAGAGAGATTGCTTCAGAAAGTTCATCAGCTGAAGACGACACATCTTCAAACAGTTCTGGCTTCACAGCTGAGAATGAAGAAAAATCATCTGTCGTCTCTTCAAGTCAATCGACAGCTGATGTGGATGATAACAATTCCTCTTCTGAATCTACCTGTAGCTGTGCTTTTATGGTAAAAACATCCACAGGCATTCAGGTAAATTCTGACAGTTTTGAAAGTGAGTCTGAATCTCAACCGTGTTTAATTTGTGATGAACTTGAGAAGAAAGTTGAGACACTTAAAAGTCACAACACAGACTTAATTGCTGATTTAACTAATTGTCTTGAAGCAAACCGTGTTTTAATGGGAAACGAACTTGCCTTCAAAAACAAAATTGATCTTTTAAACAGGCAAGTTCATGAATTAGAAATATGTGTTATCAACAAACAAAATGCCATCACTTTTTATTTAAACACGGTTGATGAAACAAAGAAAAAGCTGGCGCTTGTCGAATGTGATTATGAAACTTTAAATCAAAAGCTGAAAAGTTATTCAAATTCTTCTTACCTTCTTGATTACATGATTTCACGGCGTACAGGAAAGAAAAATGCTGGGTTTGGGTATAAAAATTGTCCTCCACCGGTGTTGAATACTATGGTAAACACACCGGATGATAACCCAATCATTGACTTTAAGGTCAAAACGCCACTTGTCGTTGATCCAACCGAAAACAAAATTTCTCAACCAAAGGTTAACGATAATGGTGCTTTAACCTCGAAGTCCCAGTGTGTTGATGGAATGGTAGAAGAGTGGGATGAAGACGACGATGAGTGTCCTACTCGTGGTTTGGGACACAAAAACTCGTCTGCTCCACAGAATGACAGCATTGGTATTTCAAAATCTGCTTCTAAAAATGTTTTTAAAATTAAACCAACCAATTGCCGTCCATCTTATCCCACTACTTCTGATCAGAAGAGTCAAGTAACCAAAGCCTCAATCAAAAAGGTTAATTTTGTTAAAGCTGGAGAGTCTGTTCAATCAAACAAGTCACTCTCTTCAGCTGAACAAAAAGAAGCTAAGGCTGGTGGTTCAAAAACTCACCAAAGTGAAAATCAATACAGATCTCCGAGGTTGGTTGAGCGGAGATACTGTTTTGAGTGCGGTACAAAAGGACACGTTGTTGTCAACTGTCCTTATCTTCAGAAGCCAAGTAAAAGAGTTAATCATTTTCCAAAAAATAAACAAAATTTTTTAAAGTCAAAATCTAACTCTTTTACCCAACAACAAGTGCATCAAAAGAAAGTTAAACAAAAGATGCATGACTTGTTGGTCTCTGATTCGAGTTCCACACCTGTACAAATCGTTAAGCAATCCACTGTTTACCACAAACAGTCGTTGCACAAACAACATGTGTGGAAAGCAAAATCAGATGATGCTTCTGACGACTGTACTTCAAAGTCAAATGGTTGTTCCAAAAATCAATAAGGACAATAGATGGATTGTACTGTTGTAGATGAGACTGGGAAACCCAAGACCGTAAAGGCTTGGGTTCCTAACCTAAACTAATTACTTTCCTTCTTGTGCAGGTTGTCCTTTATAATCCTATTAGCAATAATTGGATTATTGATAGTGGGGCATCCAGGCACATGACTGGGAACTTAGCTCTCCTTTTCGACGTCAGAAATATCAAAGGGGGCTATGTTTCATTTGCAGGCGATAAAGGTGGTTTTATCTCAGCTCAGGGAACACTGTCTAATGGAGCTGTCAGCTTTGAGAAGGTCAACTTTGTCAAACAGTTGGATAACAACTTACTTTCTATTTCTCAAATCTGTGATAAGGAGTTCAAGGTTCTTTTTGATGACAAGCATTGTTATATCTTGAAAAAGGAGTTTATGATTCCAGAAGACATGGTGGTTATGTCTGCTCCAAGAGTGAATGATCTTTATATTCTTGACATGTCACAAGCATCATCCTCAGTGTCCACAGCATCATGTTTTGTTTCAAAAGCCACTGAGAAGGATTCTATTTTATGGCACAAAAGAATGGGACATCTCAGTCTCAGAAAAATGAATCATTTGGTGCACAAAAATCTTGTTGAATGAGTCACTGTGAAAAGTTTTCATCTTCCTGACGTGTGTGTTTCTTGCAAGAAAGGCAAACAAACCAAGAAATCTCATAAACCCAAATCTCAACATTCCATCACTATACCACTAGAGCTCTTACACATGGACTTGTTTGGTCCTATCAACCGGAAAAGCATTGCTGGAGACTTATATTGTTTGGTTGTGACGGATGAGTATTCAAGATATTCTTGGGTGATGTTCTTAAAAGAAAAATCTGAAACTTTTGAATATGTGGAGATTCTGATTACCAAATTGGAGTCTCTGTATAAGTTAAAGGTTAGGAGGATCCGTTCGGACAATGGTACTGAATTTAAAAATCACCTTATGGAAACTTTCTGTCAAAAACTTGGTATTCACCATGAATTCAGTGCGCCATATGTTCCACAAATGAACGGTGTTGCTGAGAGGAAGAATCGGACCTTGATAGAAGTTGCAAGGACTATGCTCGCTGACTCAAACTTACCCGTGCAGTTCTGGAATGAAGCTATTGCTAATGCGTGTTACACGCTCAACCGGGTTCTAGTTGTCAAGCGTCATGATAAAACTTGCTTTGAATTGTTGCATCGACGGAAACCGAACTTACAGTATCTTGAACCGTTCGGCGCTCCATGTACCATGTTGAAAAAGGATGCTCATGGCAAGTTTAACGAGAAAGTAGAGGTAGGTTACTTCTTAGGGTACAACACTCCCAATAAAAGAGTTTACAACAAAGCTTCTGGGAATGTAGAAGAATGGTACCATGTTGATGTTCAAAAGTATACCTATCCTGCTGCTGGAAAAGGTCTTCCTTGGATGTTTGATTATGAAGAACTTTTTGCCTCATTTAATCTTCCTCCAGAATGTTCAGATGAGGAGGTTGTTGTTCAAATGATGTATGATGCTCAAAACGCACCTGATGAACATGTGCAACCTACTCCCTCATCATCTGACATTCCTGAGTCCTCCAATAACACACAAGTCACACAGGATTATGACTCTTCTTCTTCTTCAGAGTATGAGGGTTCTCGACAAGAAATAGACCAGGTGATTGAAGATCCTTCCCATGATGTTGTACAATTGAGTGATGATGTTTCACATTCTGTGGCAATTGAACAGAGTATCAAAAACCTTGATCAAACTGTTGAGGTTCCTACTCATCCTGTGGGTAGGATTGATAGAATTCATCCTCAACAGAACATTATTGGTGATCCCACATCTGGTGTTAAAACTAGGGGTCAGATCAACTCTGGAGTCTACTCAGAAATCATGGAATCTGGTGTAGTCAACGATTGTGCGTATTCATGTTTCGTCTCACAAATCGAACCACGGTCTATAACAGATGCTTTAAAAGAAGAATATTGGGTAAATGCAATGCAGGAAGAACTACTCCAATTTCAGAAGCTCGGAGTTTGGAAGTTAGTTGATTTACCAAAAGGAGCTAAGAAGATTGGTACTCGATGGGTTCTTCGTTGCAAAAGGGATGATCAAGGAATAGTCATAAGAAATAAGGCTCGTTTGGTCGTTCAAGGATTTAGGCAAATTGAAGGTATAGATTACAATGAAGTGTTTGCACCGATTGCTCGTCTGGAAGCAATTCGAATTTTTCTTGCTTATGCATCCTACAAAAGGTTCAAAGTCTATCAAATGGATGTAAAGAGTGCATTCCTTCATGGAGAAATCAGTGAAGTTGTATACGTCAGTCAACCTCCAGGGTTTGAAGATCCTATGCATCGTGACCGTGTCTACAAATTGGACAAGGCACTGTACGGATTGCACCAAGCTCCGCGAGCGTGGTACGAGACACTTTCCACTCATCTTCTGAACAATGGATTTAGAAGAGGTGTCATCGACTGCACGTTGTTTATTCGGGAAAAGGGTGGAGAACTTTTAATGGTACAGGTATATGTGGATGACATTATTTTCGGATCGACGAATGATGTTCTGTGCAAATAATTTGAAAGAGTTATGCAGGACAAGTTCGAGATGAGTTCCATGGGAGAGATGAAGTTCTTTCTAGGGCTACAAGTAGATCAATCTGAGACAGGAATTTTCCTTCATCAAACAAATTATGTTGGAGACATACTGAGCCGATTCAGTATGACTGATGCCAAACCTGCTGGTACTCCATTGGCGATCAATCACGGGATTTCGCCTGATGACAAGGGGGAGTATATTGATGCTACTCTCTATCGAGCCATGATCGGATCTCTCATGTATCTCACGGCATCTCGACCAGACATCATGTTCGCCACGTGTCTCTGTGCCCGATATCAGTCAAAACCAAAAGTCTCCCACTTAATTACTGTCAAAAGGATTTTTCGTTATCTGAAGGGTACTCCTGATCTTGGATTATGGTACTCTAATGATGATAACTTTGAGCTTATTGCATATAGTGATTCTGATTATGGTGGTTGCAAAACAGACTTCAAGTCTACATCTGCAGGGTGTCAGTTCTTTGGAAACCGTCTCGTGACATGGCAATGCAAAAAGCAGACTTCAGTGGCTACATCTACATGTGAAGCTGAATACATCGCTGCTGCCAGTTGCTGTTCTCAGATTATCTGGATTCAACAGCAACTTCGGGACTACGGTTTGCAATTCTCTAACACTCCTATTTATGTAGATAATTCTGCTGCCATAGCTATCACTAAGAATCCGGTTCAGCATTCAAAAACCAAACACATCGGCATAAAATATCACTTCATTCGTGATTGTTTTGAAAAGAAACTGATTGATATGGTTCAAATTAACACTGATTTCCAAAAGGCCGACCTCTATACAAAAGCCTTTGACAAACCAAGATTTTTATTCTTGTTAGAGGTAAACGGCATGAAAAAGAAGGATGACGTTGTTCCGGACCAAGAGTCGAGTCAATAATCATTTTTATCAATTACGTTCCTGTATATATTTTCTTTCTTGCGTTTATTAAAAATCTCAAAAACTCAAAAAGATTTTTCATTTTAAAATTTTAGGGGGAGAAAATGTCAGTAAGAAAATGATCTCTCGCTGAGAAAAATGATAGTACACAGACGCTAGTTATCTGAGACTCCAAAAAGATTTTCTAATTTGTGTACAGTTAATTGTGTACAGTTAATTGTGTACAGTTATTTGTGTACAGTTAATTGTGTACAGTTATTTGTGTACAGTTTGTTAAAAAAAAAAAAAAAAAAAGATTTTCCATTTTTGTACAGACTAAAACCCAAAAACATCTGAAAAACTCAAAAATGAGAAATCGTATCCAACCTTTGGGAAGTAATGGCACACTAACCATATGTATGAAGCACATTGCATTTAATGTCATAGTGAATAGTCACACTAAGTCGACATGTGATGCATTGATAGGCTTATCTTACTGAATCTCGACCATTGATGATCAATCTATACCATATTAGATATTGTCTTGTGAGTCACATAATGGTGAAAGGATTGACGAAAATCAGCAATAGAAACTGAAGGTGTTTCTCATTCTGTGCACACCAGTTATCATCGGTTTAATGAGATATCAGAAAGTAGTTATAAAATTAAAAATTAGATTCCGAAGTCGTATACGTGCCATATTGCCTTGTAAATACCTGGCTGAAGCCGTCCATGCGATTAAGAATAAAATAAAAGTATGAATCCAAATCCGTATATGTGCCATATTACCGGGTTACAGCCTGGTTGAAGCCATCCATGGGATTGGATGAACACAAACACCGTTAGCTGCATACGTGCCATATTGCCTTGTAAATACCTGGCTGAAGCCGTCCATGAGCTGATGGCTGTCACTGTGAATACTAAAAAAAAAAAAATTTGGTGTAGTAAAGAAGTAACAGGGAATAACTGAGATCTCATGAACTTATGATGGCTGGTTAAGTAAGTTGTGCTGATTTGAAACATTAACATGTTTTGAAAAGTAATTCAAGTCAATTCTTAACTAGTGTGGGACACACAGACAATGGACTCAATCCTTCAAGATCGTCTTGTAAGTGTTGAGAAGATGTCTGCATAGGTTTAAGATGGACAAACATATCAATGATCGCATTTTGACTAAGTGTACTTAAAGCTCAGATAATTTGCAATGTTGCTGATTGCTATGAGTTTAGTACTGATCCCATGTTCGGATCTTTCTCACAAAAAGATGTGTAAATACCATTGTATAGTTGTATCTACAAAATTCAAAATGTCTCAGATCATTGGTCACTAAGTCTGTATGATTTCTCATAAGGATCATTCTTACTAAGACATGCGTGCATATATCTTGTTGATATTATTTTCAGCATTACATATTCAAAAATCCAAAAAGATTTTACTTTTCCTGAATTTTAGATTATCTGATAAGACTCGAACGACTGTCAGAAAATCAAAATTTGAAAACCGCTTGACTTCCTGATTGATCAAATCGTTCCTTTACTTCATAAACTATTCCAAAACTTCATAATTGATCCCTCACTTCATAATTAAATGTAAATTACTTCATAATTAAATTTTTGTTAAAACCAATGTGGTCGGATACCCCATTTAACTTGAAAAGTTTAACTTGCATAAGGGGATTGTCCCATTCGTACGAATGGATGAGCAAAATGGCTCACTCGTACGAATGGATGATGAGAATAGATCATTCACACGAATGGACTGACCAGAATGGTCCACTCGTACGAATGAGTGGCAGAATGAATCAAATCTGGGTCACTCGCACGAATGAGAGTCCACTCGCACGAATGAGAGTCCACTCGCACGAATGGATGGCCATTCGTACGAATGAACCAGACCATCCTATAAAAGGGCCATTCATTCGCATTCTCAGTCTCATTCGCACATATCAGAAATCATATTCGCACGTCTGTTTCATCATAATCTGAAAGTTACCCAAAACTCCGTCAAATCTGTAATCTAATCATTCGTTTTCATTTTACAGGTATAACCCCACAAGTATTCATCGATTGTATATCGATTTGCAGATGTTCGATTAGATTTAGGATTCAAAACCGAAAAACAAACTAAAAACGTAAAAAGTGACTTAATAAACCAATTAAAATGCTAAATATTGGTTGAAAACAATAGTCGAGTGTGTTGGTGTCGTTTTTCGGTAAATCTTTTCAAGTGTTGGTTGATTTTTGGACAAATTGGATCGCGACCCGTCTGTCATACGAATGGACACATTCTTCATGTTCATTCGTACGAATGAGCACTCATTCACATGAATGAACACTCATTCATGCGAATGAAACTCATTCGCACGAATGAATACTCATTCATATGAATGAAACTCATTCGCACGAATGAATAGGCAGAATGATCCATTCGCACGAATGAACCAACTCTTAGGGTTCATTCGTACAAAGGGAAAATGGTCCAAAAGTTCATATTTCCAAAATCTTGCATGTACTGATCTGATGTGCTTCATGTTTTTGTGTTTGCAGACTGATCGTTATGGCGCACAGAGCTCCATTTGTTCTTAAGGCTTCAATAAAAAGCAACATATGTGCGTACATGATTCCTACATCAAAGAATGCACGTTCGTTTGTCGGCATGATCGAGTTTTTATCAAGATCAAGGATTGCTCATGCTATATCCCATCACCGGACTCCATATACGTAGCATCAAAGGAGTTCTGGGCCTCTGCCGAGATTGACTGCAAGGTATCTCCACCGGTCATACGAGGGAAGATCGCAGGTCAAGATGTGGTTGTATCGGCAGCTCACATTCGCCGATTGTGTCAATTCGGTGATCATCCTGAAGATCCAGTGACACTGGATAAATATCTGGTCTGCGGATGCTTCATGAGGATAAAGTACGACGGGAATGTAGCCGAGGGAGTTTTAAACAAAGCGAACCTCTGTCCGCAGTACAAATATCTAGGACATGTTCTTCTGCATTGCCTCGGTTCCCGTCGTGGGCGTTTCGACAACATGCGCAAAACAATTCAGAGCGCATTCGTTGCTCTGGTGTTGAACATTCCGTTTAACTTTTCCGAGATGGTGTTCACGCACCTTAAGGAAAACATCTATCTTAAAGGGGACAATGCGTATCTTATGTACCCCAGATTCTTGCAAATGATAATAGATGACCAACTTCCTCTTCTACCAAGGTCAGACGTCGACATAATCAAGTTAGAACACATGACGGACGTCACTCTAAACAGGGTACAGACCTACAGGGGAAGACCAACAAAGCCAACTCACAAACGACTCATTGGACATCTGGAAAATCCAGATTATGTGGCACCAGCAAACAGAAAATGGCGTCACGATAACAGTGATTCTGACAGGGAGGATATTGTTGTACCTCCAGCTGACGACCAAGATGATGACGACCAAGATGGTCAGGGAGATGGTGGCAATGCTCCTAATGTTCCATCTACCGCTGCCACCACCCCCACTGTTGCTGCTATCGATTCTTCCCTTCCAACTAACCCAGAAGACGTTAACCTGGACACCGTCCTGTTTACTAATTCTGAGGACACTGAAGATGATTTTGAAATCAGTCAACAAGGGGCAAGATTGGTCGCAACAAAACGAAAAAGGGGAGCAGATCAAGGAAGCTCAAGGGTTGATGATGATGTCAGGGATGCTGATTTTGTCCCTGACTGTCCACAAGTATCTACTGCTCCTTCTTCCCAATCTACCCCAGTCAAGAGAGGAAGAGGAAAGAGAATGGCCAAACGCCAAAAGTTTAAACTTGTCAGAAGGACGGAGAGCACCTCTGCTACTACAGCAACTGCCACCATGTCTGAGGCTCCAATGTCAATATCTATGCCTCAGACACAAACTGTGCCTCCTCCCATCTACACGACTGCTCCTACATCACAGCCATCAACTACTCGAGCTGAATCTTCAATGTCACTGCCGACTGTCTCTCTACACGACCAGATCAGTACTTTAAATAGTTTGGTACTTCGTTTACTGGCTCAGAATGAAGAGCAATCAAAGCGTATTGACCAACAGGGCTCGCAAATCAGTCAGTTGACTCTGCAAAATTCTGAACAAGCCCAAGCCATCACAAGTCTTTCCACTAGGTGTAATGATCAACAAGCCCTCCTTCTCACTGCTACAAACCAGAATCAACAGTTGTCTAAAACTGTTGATGCACATGCTCAGAGGATACAAAGGATTGAGGAGGATAATAAGAGACTGTTGGAAGACTTAGAAAGCAGAAGAGACCCGACACCCAGAATTGAGGGTGCTCGCAATGATGGTGATGATGGTGATGATGGTGATGATGATGATGATGATGATGACGATGATGATGATGATAGTGATGATGATGATGACAATAATGACAAAGATAAGGATGATGGTGCCAATGCTGGTGCTGCATCAAGTGCTTCAAAGACAGCAGAAGCAGAGGCACGCACAAAGCAAAAATCAGACAAATCAGAAGGCCCATCATCAGATACACAAAAGGGCACTGAAGGTTGATAGTTTTTGTTTTAAGTGTTTTAAGTTGTCTTATTGTAAATATTATATTATTATGTAAATAATTTCAGTTTTATTTTGATTAAATCAATGAAATTTCTTATTCTCACATGTTTATTTTATGATTGTTTATGTAAATAGTTTTGGATGTGATGCCTCTCAAGCAACAACCTTCAAAGTTAACTTATGTGCTTGACATGCAAGGGATCATCCAACATTCAGTTATTTATGACAAAGAGGAAGGGGAAATCGTACACTGCTTGTCAAAAGAACAGATTGTCGAGCTATTTCAAATGAATCCCGACGAAGTCATCACTGAAGAGGCATCTGTTCCTACAACTGATTATCCCTCCTCTGACGAACTAGAAGACGTTGATGAGGTTGAAGTCGAAGACATCACTGATCAAGAATATCCAAAGTACACATCAGTAGATGGTCATGATCTTCCCTCCTTCGCAGACTTATTCACTCAGCAGTCCGACGAGGAGGTCAACCGCATTATCAACAACAAAGGAGATGAAGCCGGTCCCTCCACTATTGACATTGACGAGCTGAATGAACGTAAAAGTCAGTGGATGGAATACATGGCCGAATTAAAGAAGAACTCAATGCCCTCTCCTCCAACCAGGTACACTAAAGTTTATCGACTCAAAGGACACAAGTCTGATGGTCGTATAATCAGTTGGGCATACTTCAACGACTTAAGCTGCTATGCTATAAAAAGAGAGAAGGGCATACAATATTTCAGGTACCCTCATGACTTCAAGACGCTGCCCGCATTTGAAGTAAATCAATTGGCGCGTCTAAAGCTTCTATACAGCGAATCTTCCGGTCTATCCGAATGGTTTGAACGTCAATTACAAAACGAATACCGGAAGAAGTGGGTGAACTTCAAGCCACAAATGCCTACACGTTACATTCATAAGGAAAAGGTTCATCCAATCACCAAGAAGCCCCTAATTGTCTTAAAGTGGAAACCTCCAACGATCATGAAGAAGATTCCTTTAAGGAAAATGATCCAGGACTTCTCAGATCAGTTCAAATGGTGGTACTATGATGGGCGTACTGGTGAAGCTGTTATAGTGCTTTGTAAAGAAGGGTCATGGGAGACCATCAGGGTCTTTGATCCCTTGTGGCTGACCAACTTGTCTGAACAAGATGTTACAACTTTATACAAGTGTCAACCGTTTTTTGAAGTTGCAGATATAGACCAGGCGTTGCAGTATGTGAAAGTGATACGTATATGCTTTGCTTTTGACATACACGCCGGAGTTAACTGGAAAACTCGTACAAAAGAGATGTTGAAGACCAACTAATGTTAGTTAGGTCATTTTGAAGGGATCTTGGTCCAAGGGGGAGTATGTAGATGCATAATATGTCCCTAATCCCTTGTAATATGTATTTCATCTATGTTTAATGTAATTATTTGATGTATTAATGAAATTACATGTTTATCATTAATGTTTACTCATATATAATGACTATGTATTAAACGATCTGATAAATATCGATAACGTTGATCAATCGTGCTATTGAAAGGCCCATTCGCACGAATGGATCATGAGAATGATCCATTCGCGCGAATAGATCATGAGAATGATTCATTCACTAGAATAAGTCATGAGAATGATTCATTCGTACGAATGAACCATTCTAATGATTCATTCTTACGAATGAACCATTCTGCTGATTCATTCGCACGAATGAGTCCATTCACATGGCTCATTCGTACGAATGGCCTCAGCACTATATATAGAACTTTCACTTCATGAGCACACATACAGCACATATACAACACATATACACATAGAACCAGACTAAGCAACAGAGCACACAAACTCTTTGCACCTGTATTGTCGAATCTCTGTCCGTTGAGAGTTTCCAGGTCTTGTATCCAACTTCTCTACACCAAAGGGTCGACAGAAACCTTCGTTTCTACATCTAATCCGCTCGTTTCTTACGACCCGATCCGTGTCATAGATTGGATTGCCAATCAAATCGGATTTCGCACGATTTGGTTCGGTTAATGTGTTGAATCATTGGATCAAGGTAGATCCCGATCCAACATCTGGCCTTGAAGCGGTTAAGTACAAGAGAGATCCAATCATTTCCCGGTAGAGTTGGCAATCAATGTTTTTTCCATCCGGGTCAGAACTCAATTTATGATTGACCGAAATTGGAGTATCATATGGGGTACAGTCCTCCATCTTTAACCGGTTCAAGATGTCTTTGACATACTTGGACTGATGAATAAAGAAACCATCTTCCTTCTGATTAACTTGAAGTCCTAGGAAAAATGATTACTCTCCTATAGCTGACATTTAAAACTTCGATTTCATAACACTCTCAAACTCTTTGCACAACCCGTCATTTGTAGAGCCAAAAATAATATCATCTACATATATCTAAACCAGTAGGTATTCTCCCCCTGCTTTCTTTATGAATTAGGTCGAGTCAATTTGGCCACGCACAAATCCATTGTCCATAAGATGTTTAGACAACGTTTCGTACCACGCTCGGGGAGCTTGATGTAAACCATAAAGAGCTTTATCAAGCCTGAAAACTCTAGACGGATGAACTGGATCTTCAAACCACGGCGGCTGACACACATAAACCTCCTCCTTGACCTTACCATATAAGAAAGCACTCTTCACATCTAATTGAAAAACCTTAAACCCTTTGTATGAAGCAAAAGCAAGAAACATCCGTATAGCTTCAAGCTTAGCCACAGGAGCATAAATCTCGGTGTAATCAATCCCCTCTTATTGATTGAACCCCTGTACAACTAATCTTTCCTTATTTCTCACCATAACACCACGATCGTTTCTTGCATTTAAACACCCACTTAGTGCCAATTGGACACACGCCCTTTGGAAGATCTACAAGATTCCAGACTTTTAGCTTATCAAATTGAGCAAGCTCTTCCTGCATTGCTTCTATCCAATTGTTATCACGCAAAGCCATTTCGACATTCTTTGGTTCGACCTAAGAAATAAAACATGAATGTGAGCAAACATCAAGAACACCAGTATCCTTAATACATGTATACAAGCAAGTGTTTTCAATTATAGAACGTGTCTGCACTCCATCTCGCAAATTCCCAATTATATTTGTCACCGGGTGATCTTTGAGTTCTTTGATTGAAGCAACTTCAGGAACCGGCAACACATCAACTTGAGCTGTGTCAGATTGAGAAGACAAGTCCTGATTAACTGGTATCTCTGAGTCCAGATTCATAGGAATCTCCCCCTGAAGTTGTGTCGAAGTAGAAGGTTCATCAACGAATAATGGATCAGCAGAAGAATCTTGAAAAACAACATCGTCTTCCTCACTATCAGAATCTTGTGGTCCTAAGCAAGAAGCAACATTAGGATCTGGAGTGGAAGTAGATGGAACAGATGAATGTTGAACCACAGTCGTTATAAAACCACCATTATGTGCATCTTGACAAGACTCGTACAACACAACATCCTCTTCAGGAGAAATATCAGAAGGTAAATGAAAAGACTTGAATAAGCTGTCATAATCAAAAGCCCAGTCTGACCCAATCGCCATTTGAGGTAAAGAACGATTTGAACAGTCAATATGAAACCATTCCTCAACCTGATGAGCGTCTTTGTTATAAACCCTTTTGGTAGTAGAATTTGCAACATACCCCAGAAATATCCCTTCAATAGCCTTAGCACTGAACTTGGTTGGGACATCTCTAACCTTCAACAGGGTACATGGATTTCCAAAAGGTAGTAAGTATTCAATATTTGGCTTTCGATTATTAAGCAACTCATAACATGTCTTGTTGTGTCGCTTCACAGTCAAAACTCTGTTCAAAACGTGACACGCAGTATTCACAGCCTTAGCCCAAAAAGTAACTGGAAGCTTAGAATCTGCAAGCATCATATGTGTCGTTTCAACCAAAGTTCTATTCTTTTGTCCAGCAACTTCGTTTTGTTGAGGTACATATGGTGCATTGAATTCATGATGAATTCCCTTTTGTAGACAGAATAAACCAATCTTGCTATTCTTGAACTCGCTGCCATTGTCACTCCTAATTCTTCTGACTTTCTGTTTGCACAAGTTCTCTAAACCCAGGATTAAGAATTGCACCATCTCTGTGGTTTCAGCTTTAGAAGCAAGGAACTTAACCCATGAAAATCTAGAGAAATCATATGTTACCACCAGACAATAAGATTTACCTCGTATGCTCCTAATACTAATCGGTCCAAACAAATCCATATGTAGTAGCTCCAATGGAGTCACAATAGAATTCTTTGACTTAGATTTGTGGGACTTCTTGTGTTGTTTCCCTTCTTGCAAGGAATACAGTCATCAGGAACGGAAAATTTCATCTTCGGAACACCAATAACCAGATCATTCTTCACTAGATAATTCATTTTCCTGTAATTGATGTGAGTAAGCTTCCTGTGCCACATAATAGAGTCAGATTCAGACGCCTTAGAGAGTAAAAATGTCGGAATAGAATTCGTTGTCATTGCAACACTCATGTCTAAAACATATGTGTCATTTCTCCTCGGAGCCTTCATTAGAATCCATTCTTCAGGAATAACAAATCCCGGTTTCAAGATATAACATTCAGTATCATTGAAATGGAATGAAAACTTCCTGTCACATACTTGAGATACACTCAAAAGATTGTGTTCAAGCTGCTCAACATAGTTCATTTTCTCAAACTTGACCTTGTCATTCTTCAAAGTACCCTGACCAGTTATGTACCCTCCTTTATTCCCAGCAAAAGCGACATAACCTCCATCAATTTTAATAACATCCTCAAGCAAACGAATATTCCCTGTCATATGTCAAGAACAACCACTATCCACATACCACGTATTGTTGATAGTCCTCCTTGGTTGCCCCTACATAAACAAAGAAAATCAATTAGAAATGGGAACCCAAGCCATTGTGGTCTTGGGTCGTCTAGAAGGATCAAAATAAATGACTTCAATTAGTTCACAATCCACTTTGTCATCAACCTTTGGGACATAAAGATCACAACCAGACCTTCTCGATGAAGACACATTATGATTATTTTGAAAAACAATATTAGATTTATGATTATCAAATTCAGATGTTTCCAAAAGTTTCTTCAATTTTCTATTTCGTCTCCTTCTTTGTGGTCGAGATAGTTTATCCTCAGGTTGAGAATCATTTTTCACACCAGTATGACCAACCACTGGTTTAGAAAAATATTTAGCATTTTGCTTAAATCCCGAAGATTTAGCAAATGAGTGAATAGGCATAGATTGCCTCAACGGAATTATTTTCACAAACTTATATGTAGGCTTTCCCACATTAGGCTTCTTCAGAATCGTCACCACTTTTTGTTGTGGGGGAACACTTGTAGATTTGACACTTGAAATTTTGCCACTTGTAGATTTGCCTTTTTTCTGAAAACATAGGCTTCTTTTCTTGATTCTTATAAGGACAGTGAAACAGAATATGACCTGCTTCATTGCAATGAAAGCAAACTCTTCTATCTTGATGATTTCTGATATAGAGACTTTTTCTTGGATTTGATGAACAACCCGATGAACATGCTTCAAGATTTTACTAAACTGTCAACCGTCTTCTTTTGAACATAAACTTGTTAGTCACCTTTGATGGTATCTTCTTCTGATGACCAGCAGCAACAAAACCACTTGTTTGTAACACCTTGGAAAGGTTAGGTTGAATCACTTCATCAGGTTCTGTCAAAATGCACCTATCTCGGGTAACTTGTTTCACCACCTTTGGTTCATCAATTTTCACCTCCTTAGGGATGCTTTCAACTTTTTTTATCATCAAACTCTTCATCTTCAGTATCAGAATCATACACCATTTCTTCACCAGTTACAGGATTAACCTTCAACACTGTCTTTGGATCAATTTCCTCCTCATGAATAACTTATGGTTCAACTACATAGTTCCTATTGAATGGTGGAGGAACAACCCAACTCCAGCAACCCTCTCTGGGGGATCAGCATTGTCATGAAAATAATCCAACACCACAGATGAATTTCCAAAACTTTCCAGCTTTCGATGTAATTTGATCACTTCGGATTCCTTGTTAGAAATCTCTTTGTTTTTTTGAGCGACAATTTCATTTCGCTTTTCAATTTCAGCATAAGCCATATCCAGATGATACGCTTGTTCCTTATATTTCAACCCCAAAGAATTTAAATCTCTTTTCAAAGATTCAATTCTATCCATACACAGCTTATCATTATATTTCAACTTTTGATTTACCACGTGCATAGATTTCATATCACAAATTAAATTTGTGTTATCATCTATAACATTTTGCATTTTATCCTTCACACAGATACAGTTAGAGCAGTAAATATTACAGATAGAGTCTTTTACCTTTGAAGGATCTGACATATCTGCCATGAAGATTTTAGCAATTGGAATATCTTCAGATACAGCATCATCAGAAGATCTTTTAGTCAAAACTATGTCATCTTTAGATACACCAGAGGCAGAAGCAATATCAGAATCAACATTTTGTACTTTAAGACTCTCTTCATCATCACTCTTCAAACTCTCACCATCACCTGAACTATCATCATCAGTAGATTCTTCAATATTTTCAGAGTGTATTGCAGCTACAAAAGCTTAACTCACAACACCAACCAGATCTTCTAGATGAATACCCCAATCATAATTTTCATCATTCTGAGCAACCAATGCAGATGATGTGGATGCATGATTAGAATTCCCAAATCCAGAGGAACCATGTGACTGAGTACGATTGTTCTGAAAAGTATTAGGCTTCTTCTGAGAATCAAATTCTACTTTCGGCTTCACACATTCTTTAGCAAAATGACCATATTCTTGACAATTATAACATCGAACTTTTGATTTATCAAACCCCATTCTTGATCGACTGTTAGAACCAATATACTTCCTTCCAATCTTCTTCAAAAAATCCTTTGCTTGTCGCATAAGCATGGCCATGTTCCATTGAATGTTCATTTCTTCCAGATCAACAGGATCAATTTGTCTGAAATCCTCTTCAATAACTTCCGGATCATGAATCTTACCTCTAATAAAATTCTCATAAGATGCCATAAAGGAAGAAAACATTGCTAAATAATCATCAACAACTCTTTGATTCATATGATGTGATCCAGACGATGAAGGAGCTGTGTTTGCAGAAAATCCAGTTTGACTTGGAACTCCAGAACCATGTTCAGTTGAAGTATCTTGATTATCACCAGTAAAGAAAGCAACACCTGTACCGGTTTTGCCAGAAGACTTAGCAAAATACATTAAAGGATCTTGAATATGCTCCATATTGATTTACTTCTTCTTCATATTCAAATCATGTGATTGAATCTTGCCAAGAACATCTTCAAGAGACATAGTTTTATACTTGACATTCTCCTTTATCAAAACTGAATACACATCAAATTTTGATGGTAAAGAGTTCAAGAACTTATCATTTATCTCTTCAGTTTCATAGACAACCGAAGCACTGGATAATTCGCTCAGCAAATGATAAAATCTTGTTGCAAGATCATCCAAAGATTCATTTTGAAAATGCTTGAACACTAAGAACTGCTTCTTCAATAACTCTTTTCTGCTTTTCTTAACATCCAGACTACCCTCACACCTCTTTTGTAAAGCATCCCACAATTGTTTAGAAGACTTGAATTGTTTAAAATTGAGATAAATTTCCTTAGGAAGAGACATTGAAATACTAGCCATAGCTTTCTTCTCTCTATCAAATAATTGTTTCTCTTCTGTAGTCAAGGCAGAAACTGGTTTAGGAACATCATCCTTTCCCATCCAAGAGTATGTCGGATGTGTATAGCCTTCCAAAATTGGAATCCATAAGCTCGTATCGGTAAAGTACACAAACTGATCAAATCGATCTTTTCAGTTCGGATAATCAGCAAGACTTAACAAATTTGGTGGTTTCTGAGATGTACCAATCTCATTATCATAACTGAACATATTTGTCACTTGCACAATATTTGCCATTTTCATAAAAATTACTAAGTCTTGAACAAGATCACACCTAGGCGAAGATAATAAGTTCGCTTCAAGCCTATCAAGCGAACTTGACCCCAAACGAATTTGTTAAGTTCGCTTAATCAAGTAAATCAGATAAGTTCGCCTGTAACAGATTTTCAGCACTAAGTTCGCTTGCACATCTGTAAGAACTCAGGAAGATGAGTCTTCAACCCAAACACGAACCAACAGTTCTGAAAATCATCATTTCTCACTGATTTGATGGAATTTGAAGAAATTGAACCGTAGGATTTAGTATTTCATGATTTAGAACACTTCTATCGGATTAATTTCACCAAAAACACCTTCAAATCCACAAATTCAGCTTTAAAACCAACCTCAAAAACTTGAAAACTCTATGAAAGTGAAATCTTGCAAAAAATGATCAATTTCTTGTCAAATTGTACACAAATCGTCACAAATCACTCACGAATCACACACAAATCACGAGCATAAGCTCTGATACCACTTGCAGGTCCACATGACTCCACTATGGACCGATCTCATGACGTAGCTTTTGTCATACATCTATGTCCTAACAAAATGTATTGATCATAACTTCCTAGACTACACAGTATGGTAAATAATAGCTTCATAACTGCTTTTGCTTAACAAAATTGATGCTTGATGCTTATATTTTAATTTGGATACTAGCATGTAGTATGAATTGTCAATATGCTATAAGTATCTTTGGTCCATTAGTAATGTGACAACATAATGATCTTTGTAGCAACTGTGATTTGAACACATGGTATGCCGGGTGTGTGTGTAAAAGATCATTATCAGATAAAGAATATAAGATCTATAGTACTTCATGAGACCAGTATCGGTTATGTCGTTAAACACAATTTTTCAGTTCACTTCACTGCCCATGCCCCGAAAAACATGCAATGTGAAGTTGGACTAAGATATGTTTCTGACTACATTTGTTGGAACATATATTAGCCCTTGGAGCAATATCTTGATTCCATTGAATATATCCATATAACATTTGGATCACGCTACCCTATGTCATTGAATCAATCGATTCATTGATCAATCTTATGTTAAAGAATTCTATCGGTACAATCTTTCTGTTACTATGAATCATGATACTTCATCCAAACCAAGACATTTGAATCATTCGATTCTGAATCATTCTGATTCTCTGCTTGATATTTTCCTGTGTTTAACGGTATAATTTCATCCTGGAGATTGAAAATGTCATGCAATGATTTTATATGTCTGAAGATAATGCACATTTATTTTTTCCGTTGACATATTTGTGGGGTATACGTTGTATTACAAAATAAATGGTACCTTAATTCACAAGAATATGGGACAAAGATACTAATGGTTCCAATTTTTATAATATTGACAACTTAGATTGACATGTTATGTGTTGCAAATTCGTATATAATTTATTATAAGCATGTTATGATCTGATCCCATCTTTTTTGAAGTTCTTCGCGTATCATTACATATTTTGGTTGAAGCTTAAAAGATTTGATCTTATCTATTTTGAAGAAAAGAAAGAAATGAAAGAATGAATCTGGATAGGATACCCATAGAATGTTTATGGATGTTTATCCAAAATGTGTGATTGATGCATTGTCTATACTGATCTGATCTTCTTACTCGTGATGTTCGACCAAAAAGATGTGATTTCGTATTTTACATTTCAATTTGTACAGAGAAAAACCAAAAAGATTTTGTGTTTCTTATGTTTGAAAAATCAAAAAGAGTTAATTTTCCAGCTTCTATGGAAATCTTAATTGTTGTTTATACTTGGTTGTTCTCCTTTGCAAAAACTGAAAATTGCAGACAGAAGTTGACACGGGGTCCTTCTCCCAAGTTTTCTTCTAGATAGAAAAAGAAAGTGTGGAGATGAACAAGACGAAGACTACATTGTGTTTGATGATATATGAAGACGGATGACAATCTTCTAAAGTTGTTGTCAAGGGGGAGTTTGTTGGAGCATATTCTGGTGACAACATGTCTTAGTCTTAGAGTCTTTGACTTGTAATTGATAGAATTGTTTGCAACAGTTAAGGGGAGTCTGTTAGAGCATGAATTTGTAACTGTAGCAAACAATATGTGTAAGTTCATAGAGAGGCGAACTTAACAAGTTCGCCTAAGCATCTTTAGGAGCGAACTTGTTAAGTTCGCCTATAGTGTTGTGTGGTTTTGTGTTTTACTATAAATAGGTGTTTACAAATCTTAGTGTTAAGACTTGAAAACACCTATTTATAGTAAAACACATGTCACACCTCCAATTTCAACTAACGGAGTTCTACTGTTTAGGAAGTGACAAACCAGAATCTCAGTCATTAGTTACATTGAACGACTCTATATGGGACTCAAATGAAAATATCATATCAAAGTAAATACGGAAGCAATAAAAGAAAGTAAATGCGCAAAACAAACGCGCCCAAAAAGTCCAGTCCAAACATAAACGAAAACAATCTGAATGTAATAAAATATGATTCAAAAGTAGGACTCCATGCATGTCCTATATGTACACCTGTGCCTTATCTTAGCGACCTGAGAAAAACATGTAAGAAAAGATGTCAACACGAGGTTGGTGAGTTCACAGGTTTCAATATGTAAATAAACGTTTACCAGATTTATTGTACAATCAATATATATATCAACAGGTAGCTAACCCATGTTCATGTTTGCTATTACGCTCGCAACCATAAACTGACTGTTTGAATGCCTCCCACCAGGCCTACCAACCATGGTGCACATTTAGATCAATATTGCACCCGTTCGATATCCAATCGAGTTAGTGTGACTAACGCGGGTGAGGTTTGTCAAACCCAGTAGTACTACCCAACATACCTCGCTATACTCATATTTAAACGGTTCAAAGTGAGGACTTTCATGATAGAGTTTACGCATAGTCATAACAAGTGATACATAATGAAGTACAAAAATCAAAAAGTGTTTGCGTCATGTTTTCTCCCCCAGTTTAAAAGCAGTAAAAGGGGCCGTGAAAACTCACCTAATTGCGTAGAAAGTAATCACACAAGTAATAGACTTGGTACACAAGTGTTAGCCTGCAACGGCTTACGAATGCCCTAGAATTACAAACAAAAATTAGGGACTCATTGGGATTTGTGACGACACACGAAAGATTAGAACGTCTTTAAACATTCTAAGGATTAACGGTTAACCGAACGAGTTTACGGGAATACGGATTTCTAAATTAGGATGAATGCGTTTCGCGATGAATGACAAATAATATATAATAAATATATTCGAGCGTTTTGTCATTAACTAGAAGTCTAGAAAAATAATATAATTTATTATATTATTTTTAAGTTTAACGAAGTGATAAAAATAATTAAATTGTGTGACAAAAATAATAAATTTATAATTTTTATTCGAGAATATAAACGTGAGTAATTAACATAAATAATTATATTATTTATTAGTTTTGAAACGTTTCACAAAATTTAGAAACATGGCGAAAATAATATATCAAAATATATTATTTTAACAAGAGTCACGGTTAAAAATAATATAATAATATATATTATTTTATTCAGAATTGACGGATAAATAATAATATATACATATTATTATAAAATTATGAAATACGAATCAAGGATGGTTTATAAAATAAATCCCGAGTCCACGAGTAGTTTTTCCGGTTTAAACATATTAATATAATATTATAATAATTTAGGAATTTATTTTTTAATTAAAATCTCAATAAAAAATAAAACAGGGGAGGAGGATTCGAACCCGGGTCTCCTCCCCATGAGCATACACACTTAACCAGTCCCACCCTACTGTAATTTGCCAACAAGTCCCGAACCAAATGAGTTTTGACATTCCAGTCCTTGTGGTTTCCCTTCCCTCTAAACCCGAATCAGGAACCTCCCCGATCCCGTCGATTTCGATTCTGGAATGGTTCAAATGATTAGGGTTTTTGCTAATCGGGTATTTGCGACTCTATAGGAGTAATTAATTTCAAAAACATCAAGTTTAAATCCGTTTAATTTTTTATTTTAGAACCGAAACCCTAGGTGAAGAACACCAAATCAAATCTGACAAATTCGATGTTAAAACTTGTTGTAAGCATGGGGCTTTTACTCAATAGGATGATGCGAAACTGTCCTTATTGTTTAATTTGATTCATGTTACGTTTAATGCCAAAATCCTCAAATTTGAATAAGAACAAACCCTAGATTTCAAATGGAGTTCAATTCGATGTTATTAGATAAAATTATCATAGGGCTTTCAGAGGGTGACTGATTGTGATTCCAACCCTATGATTTAATTGAATTGATATCGTGTTAAGAATAGGATTCGATCAAATCGTATTGGGATGAACCCTAGAAATCGGTTCATAAATAATTCGAAAATGAATGCCCTAATTAGGTTAGGGCATTCATTCTATAGACTAAAACGAATCAGAGGAGGGTTTCAATTACCAGATTGTATGTCGGGTTGATAGTGCTCGACCAAAACAGGTGCCGACCGTGACTGGCTCGACCTTCGACGACCGCGACTGCTTCTCCGATCAAATTAGCATGTGCAGGAGCTTCAGTAGGGATCGTTTATCGAGTGCAGAGGCTCAAAGCGTCAAATAGTTTTACGAACTTGATGAATTCGGTGTTATATGGCAATGGCATCAACGCTTACGACAATAATGTTCATTATGGGTTTGAATTCGGCAATGATGAAGCTGATAATGGTCCTAATGATGATTGTTAATGCTATGAACGTTTTTTAGTTACAAAATCAAGCCGACATCGATCGTGGGATCTTGAATTTGAATTACGAGTTGCGAATTTGACTTCTAAAGTCAACAGGAACTCAATGTGTGTAATTTTGACTTTCCAAGTCAATGGATTCAGTTTTGGGATTTGGCAAGACAAGTCCTTGTAGTTTTAGATCAAATAATGATAGAAACAGTCCTTGAAGTTTGAAATTGAGTTAACTTGGTTAGGATTTAACAGAATCTTTAACGGGGTTGCTAACAGAGTTAACTTAAAAAGTTGGATTGTCACAACACAAAACCACACAGCACTATAGGCGAACTTAACAAGTTCGCTCCTAGTTTTCCTCTTTATGAACTTTCACATATTTTTTGCTACAGTTACAAATTCATGCTCTAACAGACTCCCTCTTAACTGTTGCAAACAATTCTATCAATTACAAGTCAAAGACTCTAAGACTACAACATAATATCTTCAAGCTCGTTGTCACCAGAATATGCTCCAACAGAATATGCATGATTATGATGTATGCATATGTACAAATACTTGAGTATGAACTTATGTGAAATCCTTGAAGAGGATTAAAATGATACAAGCCCTGTAGTATAGAACCCTAGACTTTGATTATGGTAACCAAATGAGAGATTAAGTGATATCGTGTTTCAGCAAATGGTTGAACATCAGAACGAAGAAATATGTGATGAGGGAAGCCACAGGAGGACTTAGTCCCCACGTCATGATGAGAACGAGGTAAAACAATTCCCGGAGAACATCCGGAGACAAATCGCGATAGAAGTAGGAAAAGCATTCGAGGCGAACTTTCCGATCTTACAAGTAGACTTACAGAATTCATTAGAGAGTTGGTTTGAAAGCCATAGGGATATTACTCATAATGGAGAAGGAGGAAATCCCAAGGTTGATGCAAATTCAACTCGTTGTACGTATAAAGATTTCATGACCTACAAACCTTTAGAGTTTAAGGGAGCTGTTAACCCTTTAGAAAGTCAGAGGTGGATTGCTTCAATTGAAAGGGCATTCGATACATGCCACTGTGAGAAGGAGGATGAGGTCACCTTCGCCACCAACCAGCTAAAAGAACGAGATGACGATTAGTGGGGAGTGGTGAAGAAAGAGAAAGGTAGAGAAATAATTAAGGAAATGAGATGGGAAGAATTCAAGGACATCTTCCTAAAACATTATTGCCCTCGAGCGGCAATTGAAAGAATTACTGAAGAGTTTCTTCAACTCCGTTAAACAACAGAGACAGTGGACGAGATCACGGGGATCTTCTATGACAAGGCCAGATTCTGCCCGACATTGTTGACAACCCCGGAGATGTGGATGACTAGATATCATCTCGTTTTGAAAACTGAAATTAGAGAGTTTATCCATCTTTCCAAGTGTGCGAACTTGGAGGAAATGATCGATTGGGATCGGGAATGAGAAACTGAGCTCAAAAGGCAAGCAGAGAGAGACGTGAAGAGAAAAGGAGAAATTTATCCTTCCCCGATGCCTCTTAAAATATTTAAGTTCAACAAACCGGGAGGCGGTTCCTCCCCAAGAAAGGGTATTCAAAATTGTAGGACTTATGGCAAGAGGCACCCTGGAGAGTGCCGACTCAAGGTGACGAGTTGTCACAAGTGTGGGAAAACAGGACACACTTCGTTGCAGTGTATGAGTGGCACCCGATTGTGCTACAACTGTTACAAGCCAGGACACTTTAGTAGGGAATGTCCTGAGCTAAAGTCTCAGACGGAGAAGGCCGAAGAAGGGTCTAGAGTGGCAGAAAACGAAGTAAAGAGGATCGAAGCTCCGAAGCCAAGGGGTAGGGCTTTTCAGATCACCACAGAGGAAGCTAAAGATGTTCCTGACGTTGTATCAGGTACATTCCTCTTGAATTCCCTACCTGCTTGTGTTTTATTCGATACAGGAGCTAGTTGATCATTTATTTCTGTAAAGTATGTGAACTCTAGAAACTTTAATAGAAGTAAGTTGGCTAAGGCATTAGAAGTTGAAATCGTGAGTGATAGAAACTGCGTAGGAACTGAAATATGCCGAGATTGTCGACTACTAATAGAGGAAGAAGAATATATTGTCGACCTAATTCCAATGCCGATGCAAGAATTAGATGTAATCATTGGAATGGAATGGTTATCTTCACATGCCGCAATGATTATATGCAATCGGAAGATTGTACGATTCATGACGCCGACAGGAAAGGAAGTTAGCGTCATTGGTGAACGACGGAACCAGTTCACGCTATGTACGATGGCTAAGATAAGTAGATACATAAGACAAGGTCACCAAGCCTCCTTAGCCTACGTAGCTGATGTGAAGATGAAAGGGAAAGAACTAGATCAAGTTCTAGTAGTAAAAGAATTCCCAGAAGTATTCCCAGATGATCTTCCAGGTGCTCCACCTGAGAGAGAGATCGAATTTAAAATTGATTTAATACCCGAAGCTAAGCCAGTAGCTAAGGCTCCATACCGGTTGGCACCAACAGAGATGAAGGAGTTGATGTCACAACTGCAAGACTTGTTGGACAAGGGATTCATATGTTCAAGTGTGTCCCCTTGGGGTGCACTAATTCTGTTTGTGAAGAAGAAAGACGGTAGTATGAGGATGTGTATAGACTACCGCGAATTGAACAAATTAACTATCAAGAATAGGTATCCTTTACCTAGAATTGATGATCTGTTTGATCAATTACAAGGATCAAGTTGATTTTCGAAGATTGACTTAAGATCCGGTTATCATCAAGTTAAGGTACGAGAAGAAGATGTACCTAAAACGACATTCAGAACTCGTTATGGACACTATGAATTTGTAGTGATGCCGTTTGGAGTAACGAATACTCCAGCAGTCTTTATGGATCCCATGAATAGAGTATGCCGGCCAATGTTAGACAAATTTGTTATTATCTTCATTGATGATATCCTGATTTATTCAAAGAACGAAGAAGAACATGCACAACATCATCATGAAGTACTTAGTACTTTACGAAAGGAGAAACTGTACGCTAAATTTTCAAAATGTGCATTCTGGTTAAAGGAAGTTCAATTTTTGGGTCATGTTGTAAATGCAGAAGGTATCTCGGTAGACCCAGCAAAGGTAGAGGCTGTAATGAAATGGTATCCTCCTAAGAATCCACCGGAAGTTAGAAGTTTCTTAGGGTTAGCTGGCTATTATAGAAGGTCCATTCATGACTTCTCTAAGATAGCCACCCCATTAACTAAACTAACCCGAAAGAATTCGAAATACGAATGAAATGCGACACAAGAGAAGGCATTTCAGATATTGAAAGAAAGATTGACACAAGCTCCAGTTCTGACATTTCCAGAAGGAGTAGAAAACTTTGTGGTATACTCCGATGCTTTGAAACTTGGGTTAGGATGTGTTCTGATGCAAAGAGGAAAGGTGATAGCCTATGTTTATCGACAGCTAAAGACACATGAAGTAAACTATCCAACCCATGATCTAGAGTTAGCTGCAGCAGTGTTTGCATTGAAAATCTGGAGGCATTATCTGTATGGGACGAAGTGTACGATTTACACAGACCCCAAAAGTATTAAGTATTTCTTTGACCAGAAGGACTTAAACATGAGGCAACGACGATGGTTAGAATTTGTCAAAGATTATGATTGTGAGATCTTGTGTCATCCTGGAAAGGCTAACGTGGTAGCCGATGCTCTAAGCCGCAAGGAAGAGCATCATCCTATTCGGGTGAAGGCATATAAGTTAGTAATAACTCCTGATTTCATGAGCCAGCTTCGAGACGCACAAATCGAAGCATTAAAAGGTGAGAATGTTAAGAAAGAAAGAATGGTTGGCGAGGAGAAATTTCTAGAGGAGAATGAGTATAAAGTCAAGACTCGATTGGGTCGTATGTGGATACCACGATAAAGTGAGTTTAGACTTAAGATTCTCGATGAAGCTCATAAATCAAGATATTCTATTCATCCGGGTACTACAAAGATGTACCAAGATTTACACAAAGATTATTGGTGGCCCGGAATGAAATTTGATATAATGAAGTATGTAGCTAAATGCTTAACTTGCCTACAAGTTAAAGCAGAACATCAGAAGTCATACGGAAGGTTACAACCATTAGAAATCCCAGAATGGAAGTGGGAACATCTCACCATGGACTTCATAGCCAAGCTATGAAAGACAGCTAAGGGTTATGATACCATTTGGGTGGTTGTAGATCGGTTAACTAAGAGTGCTCATTTCTTAGCAATACGTGAAACGTACTCTTCAGAAAAGTTAGCTGATTTATTCATCAAAGAGATTGTTTCCAGACATGGAGTGCCAGACTCGATTGTTTCTGATCGAGATACTCGTTTCACTTCATGTTTTTGGAAAAAGTTCCATGAAGAAATGAGAACTAGACTATTGATCAGCATGGCATATCATCCTCAAACTGATGGATAAAGTGAGAGGACATACAAACTCTTGAAGATATGTTGCGTGCTTGTATAATTGATTTCGGTGGAAGTTGGGATAGCCATATGCCATTAGCAGAATTCACATACAATAACAACTACCATTCCAGTATTGGTATGCCACCATATGAGATGCTATATGGTCGAAGATGTAGAACTCCTGTGTGTTGGGGAGAAATTGGCCAGAAAGAGTTAGGTAGTGAAGAAATAGTTCAAGACACGTCAGAGAAGCTTGACATAATCAAGACACGTTTGAAAGCTGCACATGATAGACAGAAGTCATACACAGACAAGAGACGTAGACCAATAGAATTCCAAGAAGGAGATTATGTCTTGTTAAAAGTATCTCCTTGGAAAGGTCTAATCTGATTCAAGAAACGTGGAAAGCTAAGTCCACGATTCATTGGTCCTTTCAAAATCATTAAACGAGTCGGAAAGGTAGCTTATCAGTTAGAGCTACCTGAATAATTGAATAAGATACACAACACATTCCATGTGTCATATTTAAGAAAGTGTTTAGTGGATGAGACTGCACACGTTCCTTTAGAAGAGATAGAAGTTGATGATAAGTTAACCTATGTTAAAGAGCCTATCAAGATTCCAGACACAAAAAACAAGTCGCTACGTAAAAAAACAATCAAACAAGTACTAGTGCAATGGAAGCACAGAAAAGGGTCGGAGATGACCTGGGAAAGTGAGGAATAAATGAGAAAGAGTTACCCACAACTAATTAAAGATTAACAGGTTTCAAGGACGAAACCTAAATTAAGGGGGGGAGAGTTGTAACATCCCAAAACTCCTATACATAAGATGGGACACGTGTTGGTTGAGAAACGTGGCCAAAAAACCCAACCGGGTTCGAAACTGGCAGACTATTCGCCCGGAAACCGCCCAAAACTTCGCATAAGCATATCTCAGGCTAGAAAATGAGTTACGGAAGCCATAATATATGAAAATGGGGTGTCGACGAGGAGAATATGAAAATAAAGTATACCGTACCGATATCCAAAGCATAACGGTCTGACGTGTGTTGCTGAAGCAAATCAGGAGGCTGTGACGCGTGTTTGGTGACGTCGGACCGACATGGTTTTAGACGTCGGTCCGACATGCGGACGTTGGACCGATTTCGTTTTAGACATCGGTCCGACATCGGTGCAGTTTCAGCCTATAAATAAGAAAGCATTGTCGTTCAAAATGAAACAACAACAAACATCAACACCATCACCTACACACACACGCACTCTCTGAGGAAGGTTAGAAAACCCGGTGCGGCGCGTTTAAGTGCGAGTGCGGTTCGAGTTCGGAGAAACGTTTAAAGCAAGGAACGAACTTAAGAATGACCCGAGGATAATGTAAGTACATTGGACCCGTACCCTAGACACGTTTATGTGAATTACGTGCTTATATGATATGATTATGTGATACGTGATATATGAGATGATGAGGGTACGGGGTAATGACAGATTAGTCTAGACACTAAACGGGAGTAATGGAGTAATCATGACGTATCCAAGGGGTGGTGGATACGTCGCTGGTACTTCCTATATATAAACCCTTCTGATACGGCGTGGAGAAACCGTTACGAAGTTTTAACAGTAAGGACTGGTTGATGAGTAAATCAAGCATATACATGAAATGAAAACAAATGCTTGATACATTTGGGAAGCTGTGAGTCAAAGATACTCAAGGTCCTAAATGAAATGAGATACCCGGCCAGAGAGGTGGATCTCAATAAAAGGAAAGGAAACTCTATGCCTTCGGGGCTGAAAGAGTAAACTCTAGGCCTTCGGGACTGAAAGAGTAAATGAGTGTTCGTGACAAATGCAAGGATGCCTATACTGACGAGTATAAGGACCTTGCCAATTCTCGGACTGGAGGCAGAGGCCTGTGATGGTTGCGAGGGGGTTAGCAAACCCGTAAATATACTAAAAGCATGGCCGGAGGTACGCCCGGATACAATATGATCAGTCATTTTAATGACTTGAATGTGCGGGTGGAGGGGGGTTTAGGTTTTTGGGTCTGGATTAGGGTTCGATGAGACGGTTCCAACGCCGCTGGAATGAGCTCAATCGGAGTTCGTTTGACCCACTTCTTAGCGTTTTTTAGCGAAAAATCACTTGTTAGTGAAACCTTCCCCTAAATATATACATTAAAGTATTTATGATGTTATCCATCAAGTCCAAGAATCGGTATTTAGTGACTAACTCTCACTTTGATTTTATTCAGAAACTCTATCAAAACTGAATTACAATAAATAACCCTACTCGGTATTTATAAACTAGCTATGCTTGCCATGCAAGGCATTACAATTTGAATCTAACTCTAAGCTACAAACTAGAGATAAGATTAATGTAAATCTCCAAGATATGGCCAGCTAGTTTTTATCTTTAATAATCCCAAACTAATTATTAACGATATTCCTTGACTTTAGGAACAAGCCTCCTCGCCTCCTCCTCTTTTGCCAACTTCACCGACTTGTGAAGTCGGCTCAGATTATTTACCGCCAACAATCACCCCCTAAATTCTGAGATGAATTAGAAAGGTCTTCAAGTCCAAGTAACTCCCGCATCTCAGCGAACTTGATCCTCGGAAGAGCTGTAGTTAGAATGTCATCTAGTTGTTCTTCACCACATATGTGTTCCACTTCTACTTGGCCACTTTCTACACATTCCCAGATAAAATGATAACGGGTATTAATGTGCTTGCTTCTACCGTGAAGCATGGGGTTCTTCATAAGAGCGATTGCAGACTTGTTATCAACTCTTAATGACACCTTTTGCGGCCCTTCACATGTTAATTCACTTAGAAGCCCTCGAAGCCTTAGTGCTTGGCAAGCTACAGCTGTAGCAGCCATAAATTCTGCCTCACACGAAGAAAGTTCCACCGTATTCTGCTTTTGTGAACACCATGTGATTGGCGTTTTGCCAAGATAGAATATGTGGCATGTCGTACTTCGAACATCATCTTTGTCCACATTATGACTGTTGTCGCTATTATCCCCTTATGATCCGATCATCACCTCTTTTGTATCTAATCCCAAGGCTTGTGGTTCCTTTTACATACCGTAGCACTTGTTTAATTTCCATCATGTATGACTCTTTAGTCTTTTGTATGTATCTACTAATAAGCCCCACGACAAAGCTTAGATCAGGTCTGGTGTGTAATAGGTACCTGAGACACCAAATGAGTCGTCTAAAACAGGTTGGATCCACATCGATGCTCGAGTCATCTTTAGATAACTTGAGTCTAGGTTCCATTGGACATTTTGTAGGATTGCAATCTAACATTCCTGCTTCTTTCAAGATTTTCTTCGCGTACCCTTCTTGCTTAATTGAGATACCACCATCATCTTGAGTAACTTCAATACCGAGGTAGTATGCTAGTCTACCCAGATCACTCATCTCAAAATGCTTTGCCATTTGTTTTTTGAAATTTGCAATCTCTTGTAGACATGTACCGGTGACTATAAGATATACATATACTCTGGTTATTATGAGATTATTATCGACATTCTTCAAGTAAACCGCTTGTTCTTGAAGACACCTTCGATACCCGAGTATTTTAAGTGTCCCATCAAGCTTGAGATTCCAAGCTCAAGGGTCTTGTCGTAGACCGTATAATGCTTTTGATAACCTGTATACTTTGTCTTCCTTGCCTTTTTTCACAAATCCTTCATGTTGTGAGACAAAAACAACCTCTTTTAAGTCACCGTGAAGGAACGCCGATTTCACGTCTAAATGATGGACTTGCCACCCTTGCTGAGCGGCTAAGGAAAGTATTAAACAGACCGTCTCCATTCGATCTACCGGAGTGAAAACCTCATCAAAATCAATTCCATGTTGCTGGACGTAGCCTTTAGAAACGAGCCTTGCTTTATACTTCACAATCTTCCCCCACGCGTCTTTCTTAAGCTTGAATACCCCTTTGAGTCCAATTGGTTTGTGACCTCTAGGGAGATCAGTTAAACGCTGCATTGCTTGCATCCAAAACTTACTTTATTTAGCTTGAGAAAAGTTCGTTGGCTCGTCGTCTACTAGGAACAACAAGTTCTCGGCTCCTTCCCGATTGATTATGTCCTATATCACAAAATCCTTAAACCTGTTTGGGATAGCATGAGTTCTGGATGATCTTCTTAAAGTGGCTTCATCGGTATCAGTTGGCATGTCTTCACCCGGCTCGGTTTCTTCTGTTGCCGAGTGTGTGTGTTTGGGCTGACTGCCCATTCGTGGCTGAAGAAAAACTTGACCCAGAAGTCTGCGTCGGGGTTGACGGGGTCTGATCGGTCGAATAGTCAACCGAGGAAAGTCTTTGGAATCGTCTCCGCCAGGTTCCACGGTTTCTAGATGGTCAAAACCTACTGTTTCGATTATGAATTCAGCATGTTCATGTGTTTCTTTTCCTTTTCCCAGTTCCACCCTCTTTTTTCTTTGAACCTTACGTCTCTGCTTATTTGAACCTTACCTGAAGTTGGATTAAACATTCGATGGGTTTTTGTTCCAGGTTTGGTTCCGAAGTATACCATCATATGACTACGATCATCAAGCTTTTTCTGATTTGGGGTATTGTTTATGACAAAACCTACACATCCAAATACTTTCAGATGTTCCACAGCTGGTTTTAGGCTAAGTAATGCTTCATACGATGTTTTGGAGATCAATGCTCTTGTTGGAGAGCGATTTAAGAAATAGACTCCATGTTTTGCTGCTTCACCCAAAAACCGTTGTGGTACATCCATTGTGTTTAGCATGCATATTACCATCCCTATCACAGTTTGGTTTCGTCTCTCGACGATCCCGTTTTGTTGTGAAGAATAGGGGGCTATGAGATGCCTTCTTATTCCTTGTTCATCATTCCAATTGTTGAATTATTTGGATGTGAACTCACCTCCACGATCAGTTCTAAAAGTACCCACTTTGTAACTAGTCTCGGCTTCTACCAAAGTCTTGTACTTCTTGAAAAACTCAAAAGCTTGGTCCTTTGTTTTGAGCAAGAAACACCACGTATACCAGGAGTAGTCATCTACAATTAGAAAGATGTATCTATTCCCGGCCGGTGTATTTGGAGTGATAGGGCCACATAAGTCGCCATGGATTAACTCGAGTGGTCTTGTTGCTCTAAAAGTTGCTTTCTCGGGGTACGGTTGTCGAGGTTGTTTTACCTCTTACATAAGAGTCACAAACATTAGTGGGATGAGAAATCTTAGGAATACCACATACCAACTCTTCAGTGCTAAGTTTCTTTAAGGACTCGAAGTTGAGATGCCCTGAAAGAGCGTGCCACTACCAATTCGGATCATCAAGGTTGGATAGTAGGCAAACATGAGTTCCTACAGTTAGCTGAATCTTGTAGAGCCGGTTCTTTGATCGAAAAACCCTCACCATAAGCTTTCTTGTGTTATTATATACAAGCAGAAGATTATCTTTCATTGACACCTTGCATCCTGCTTCTGTTACTTGCCCGAGACGGATGATATTACTTTTGAGGCTCGTTATGTAATACACATCAGTTAGTAGATGTTCACCCGTTTTGCTTTTGAACAGAATCGACCCTTTTCCTTTTATATCTACTCGCGAGTCATCCCCGAACTTTACCTTCCCTGTTACTTGTTCATTAAGCTCAGAAAAATATGTTTTGATCCCTGTCATGTTGTTTGACGCGCCATTGTCTAGGTACCACGTATCCACCTCTAATGACTTGCTTTCAAACCTCCTTGGGAACACTCTTTCCTCGTTTAAAAAAATGGTTTCGTTATTTTCTTTAATCATGAACAAGGCTGGGTCTAACTCTTCTTTTTCGGTCAAGTTGGATTCTTGTATTTTCTATTTCAACTCTGGACATGCTGAAACATAATGACCGAATTTATCACAGCGGTAGCACTGTACTTGAGACTTATCTTTTTTTCTCCTTTTTTCGGTCACTTTATTTGTTTTGAGTTGTGTTGCTTGTACCTCGTCCCTAGCTCGTCTCCCGGCCTTTTCCGCGGCCACGAGTCCCTTGACTGCCCTTTCCCCGTCCTCTTGAATAATCATTGGATCTGAACTTTGACTTCTCAGCCTTGTTGAACATCAATTTGTTCTGATTATCCAACTGATCTAGCTCGTCTTTTACCCTTTCTTCATAGGCCTTAAGTCGTCCCACCACATCATCAAAATCTACCGTTTTTAGATCCACAACTTGTTCTAATGAAGCTACCATGTGAATAAAACGTCTTGGCATGCCATGAAGAAACTTCTTGACTTGTTTTTGTTCTTCAATGACCTGGCCAAGAGAGGCTGCTTTTGATGCTAGTCCGTCAATCTTTTCGGCGTATTCGTCGATGGAGCTTGGATCCTTCATCTTCAACCCTTAAAACTCAGACATAAGAGTTTGAAGTCTTGCTTCTCAGACTCGATCGACTCCAAGATGTTTGGACTTTATTGCTTCCCACATCTCTTTCGCGGTTGGTAGGTTTCCTATCTGAAGAATATGATCCTCGAGTATAGACTGGAATAACAGGGCTATTGCCATGTGATTCTTCTTGGCGTCACTCGTTGTTCCTGGTTCGATCTGCTCCCAAACCCCATGAACATTGAGAATGGCCCTCAATCACATGGACCAGATGGTGTAGTTGGCGGTAGTTAGCATCGGGCACTGTAGTGACGCAGTGTTGGTTTCCTTCGGTGGGATAGGTCGGTTTTCTCCCTGATCCCCCATCCTTGATCTCCGCCGACTATAGGTGATCGGGGTTTGTTCGCCCTGGTCCAGACCTTCTTGCTAACTGTTTCGACTTCAAGTCTTAAGTCGAAACAGGTTCCTGATTATAAACTCGGTATTTATAAACTAGCTATGCTTGCCATGCAAGGCATTACAATTTGAATCTAAATGTAACCTACAAACTAGAGATAAGACTAATGTAAATCTTCAAGATATGACCAGCTAGTTTTTATCTTTAATAATCCCAAACTAATTATTAAAGATATTCCTTGATTTTAGGAACAAACCTCCTCGCCTCCTCCTCTTTTGCCAACTTCACCGACTCGTGAAGTCGGCTCAAATTATTTACCGCCAACAATTCAATTTTTGAATCGGGTTTGACCGACCCGACCAGTTAAATCAGTTAACCTCTAAAACATCCAGTTCAATTTCCGGTCGGATATGAAAACATTAAAGTTTGTGATAGAGAGAAAAACACAACTTTGTAGATGGTTAAGTTGAAACAAAACCTGCCACGTGGCTTCTGACAGAAAGTTGTTGATGGGCCCATTTAAGACGACGAAAGTGCGAGGGGTGAATATACATACACTAGTCAACATACTTTCCAGCTTCTCTATTTTTCATTTCACTCAACCACTATGGACCCCACAACCGTTCCACCGGCGTCACCTGTGAAGTCGCCACCATCACCACCGCAAAACCCTCAAACTCCCACCGATGCCTCCGCCTTCGATTGTTTCCAAAAAGGCGAGCCGACTACTAGCCGGAACATGGAGAACTTCAAAGCAATTGCGGTTAACCTCGCCGGACGATTCTTACCAACTCATCAATCGCTTATCGAGCAACGCTTCGATGATATTCTTCCTGATGAACATGTCGTCCCTGATCACCCTCCTTACGCCGATGTAAGTCATTATTATGATGTTCAATTTCGATTTTCTTCTGATGATCTTACATTATATTCTCAAATGCACCCGTGTTAAATATGATAATCTTGGTTTTAAATCTGAAATGAAGTGTTATTAGTGTTTGTTTGTTGAAGTTCTGTGTAGAAAATATAAATATTATTTGGGGGAAATGTGACATTAGGAGGAAGGGAAGAACAAATGAGATCAAATCTATGGCAATTTTTATACGCAGAGGGGAAGCAAGAATAAAACGAGAATAATCTCAAGAGGAAATTTATAACAAACAAACAAACAAAAATACCTATCATAGCCCGACTATTGGTTGGGTCTGTGGAGGGTAGGATGGGACGGAAAATTGACTATTGGTTGGGTCTGTTGAGCCAAATTTTGTTAAACTAAAATTGACTGCATAATCATGAAATAGGATTCCTAAACAAATGCGTAAATTACTCAAATCAAAGATTCACACGTTTTTACCTAGAAAAGGAAATGTATTAGAACTCGTAAAATTGAGGAAAAACAGTTGAGTCTGAAATCAGGCCCAGACGATGACGATATTTGGCTGACAGTTGAGACAAAACGCCTATGGCTTTGCCACATGATATGGCCTTTTAATACATTTTTGTACGTTACTTATGGGGCATGTAACTCCAAACATAACCAAAGTTTTGCACTTTTCTAGCCTGTTTATTTCTGTCAAGCTGGTCCAAGTATGAGTCTGCATGTTTTAAATCAGCTCCGTATCGTTACGGTTCTTCCTTATATATATTCTTTGGTTGTTTGTATAGATGATATTAACAGCCCTATGGGAGTTGAAAGCAGAAGGTGGTTCTAGTGAGGAAGACATTTCACACTTTATTGAAAAGGAATACCATGAATTGCCATGGGCACATGCTACCATACTAAATCATCATCTTAGAGATCTTTGCAAGAATGGTAAGATCACCATGACAAATGACAGATGCTATTTACGCTGTTCATCAATTACTAAGCCTGAACCTAGTCCTAGTCCTAGTCCTAGTCCTAGTCCAAGCCCCATGTCAAGCTCTTATTCTAGCTCATCGACTAGCATTTCCTTTAGCCCTAGTTCATCCAGCTGTAGCGAGAACTGGGGTGGTTCTCACCAAACACAAAAGAGAAAGAAGGTCAAGAGAAGAAGGGGTAAGATGGTTCCGGTGAGGGATAGTTATAGTGATAGGGGCAGGGGCAGGCGCAGGGGCAGAGGCAGAGGCAGGGGCAGGGGCAGGGGTAGGTGTAGGGGTAGGGGTAGGGGAAGAAATAAGGTAGAAGAACACAAACAGGGAACTGAAGATGAAAATGAAGTTACAAGCATGGAGGTTGAAGATGATTTAACTAAAGATGGAGATCTTCCTGATGTAACTGCAAAGACTAGTGAAGAAGAAGATCTGTCATGTGAACAAAATAATGAAGAACAATATCGACCACAGAAGAAAGATAATGCTACAGGGATTGGTCATGGAGCGCGACAACTAAAAGAAGCTGAAATAGATACTCTAAACGTACCGTCTGATGATGAAGTCACTGTGCTAGAAGTTGATATCAGCGACGCTAAAGTACATGAACATGTTGAACAATCGGAACAGAAAGAAAAAAAAGAAGCCACAGATTTAGAACTGGAACTTAACCGACAAGAAGAAAACCAGCAGTCCGATACTGTTGAGGGACAAACTTTAGGGGAAGAATGGGTACTGGATGATGAAAATCTTTCTGAAGAACAAGATTCAGTTATGATGCAATGTGAATCACAAGTAACAGCTGCTAGTGTGGAAGAACAAGTTGATGTCAGCGACGCTAAAGTACATGAACATGTTGAACAATCGGAACACAAAGAAGAAAAAGAAGCCACAGATTTAGAACTGGAACTTAACCGACAAGAAGAAAACCAGCAGTCTGATACTGTTGAGGGACAAACTTTAGGGGAAGAACGGGTAGTGGATGATGAAAATCTTTCTGAAGAACAAGATTCAGTGATGATGCAATGTGAAACACAAGTAACAGCTGCTAGTGTGGAAGAACAGCATGGTGACACATTTGAAGAACAAATTCAGCCTGAAAAACAAGTTAAAATGGGATCTGCAGAAGAGACTGAACCTAATAAGCAGCTCGATCAGTTAACGACAAAAGAACAATCTACAGATCTGCATGATGATGATGATGTCACTGAAGAACCGATTCATCCACAAGAGCAATGTGTTGAAAAGACTGAAGGATCTTTTCAATCTTGCAAACAAGATCAGCTGAAAAATGTAGAAGCCGAGTCACGTGAACAGGAAGAACATCAAGCAGAAGGAAATCAGAAGGAAATCGTGTTAGCTGAAGTTCAACAAGAACCATTTGTTGAAATGATTGAAGAGCAAAACCAGCTTTGCATACAACAAACTGAAATATCCGAGAAAGATTCACTTCAAGAACAAAACAACCCTGTGAGAAATGAGGAACATATGACATCATCAGGTAGTACAACTGACGGATCAAGGCGGCCATCGAGACCAGGATTGAGGTCTAGCAGCAAGAAAGAAGATGCAGCTCCAAATTCCAAGGTATCCATGATTCCATTCATGTTTAATCTCAAATTTCAAATCTTGCTGCTACATTAGTATTCTATTTCCAGTATTATTATGCCACATTCAGTTTGATTTTTGCTTATAGAAACAACTTGAGCTAGTAACACCTGTCCGTCAAAGCCCGAGGTCTCATAAAACAATTTCAGAAGCAGCTGTAATAACTGAGGTATGATATGCTATGAAACTGACAATGTTATCCATGTTTAATACTAGATATTTTGGTAACCGTGAGTACCTATCAACTGAAAACTCATGGGACCCCATCAATCCCTGCTTTGGATTAGGTAAAACGCAGGTTGCGCTAGGCAGAAAACTAGTGGAAGCTGGATTTGAACCTGATACTTTTGCTGCTGTTTCATACTACTTTTGACTAACTAAGCCGCAAAATTTTCAATTATACAGGCTCATGATCATTCGAAAGAGCAAGTTTTGGGACGAACAAGGTCCTCCAAGAGGAAACCCGGAGTTGTAGAAGCAGAACAAGTTTCGACCACACGGAAGACTAGGAGAACGGGTTTATGATTACTAGGACTGTGAGGATGGTAGTCGATATTTAGTTTGTAAGAACCAGTATTTAGTATGCAATAAGTGATAACTAGGTTTCTTGTAGAACTGCATGATGTTGTACTATAAATTATCATGCAAAGATTGATTTTGTTGTAGCCGTGTTTGTAAACTGTTGGAGATGGTTGTTAAACAACTTCAACTAGTGTATCCAGATCAATGTTATTAAGTTTTTGTCACGTGATTGTTTATAGACTGAAAGTGGATTCTAAGTGAAAATTCACCTAAATTACTGAATTTAATGATTTGTCAAGTAGATTGATAACTAGGTTTAATCATGGATATAAGGTTTAGGTACAAGATAAAAGGCCGCAGGTTTTATACTTTTTATCACTGATATTACCTTATATCATAAAAGGTCGCAGGTTTTATACTTTGTATCATGGATATGAAGGGGTAACCCCCTTATCCCTCATTTAGACCTAACTACCTAATCTGTGATTCAAATTGCTGTTAAAAAAACCCTAGCGTTTGGAGCATCCAACACTTAAAGCATCTCTAAACCCTAAATACTAACTTTGGAGTGAAAGAGGTTATTCAAATGTGTCCTTCTCATTGATAAACATCCAATATATAATTACATCAATCACTCTATCTATGAAAAAAATATTAAATATATAGATAGTTGTTTTCCTAGACTCTAGCCTTTGATTGAGACTGACTAGAATATCTCGGCTAATACACCCCGCAGTCGAAGCAGGAGGTTGTTGGATGTTGAGACTGTTCCGGAAGTCGTCAAAGAGTACGAATGGCAAGCCTTTTGTAAAGATGTCAACAATCTCATGGCAAGAGGGAACGTGAGGTATACGAACTTGTCCTCGAGCAACCTTTTCCCGAACAAAGTGTGTATCGAGTTCAATATGTTTCGTACGTTGATGTTGAACTGGGTTACACGAGACGTAAACCGCACTTACATTGTCACACTAGACTAATGTAGCGTGAGTCGGGGAATGGTGCAGTTCCAAAAGAAGGTTGCATAGCCAGCAGGTTCCTAAGGCGACATTAGCAACGACCCGATATTCAGCTTCGACACTGGAACGTGATAAGGTAGGCTGCCGTTTTGAGGACCAAGATAACATATTGTTGCCCAAGTAGACACAATAGCCGGAGGTTGAGCGTCGTGTGTCCGGGCACCCCGCCCAGTTAGCGTCGGTGTGTGATGTCGTCCAGACGGTCTATAAAATAACTATTAAACCTAACCTAGACTCCTAAGTAATAAATGGAGTACCTATGAACTAAACCGCACTGACAGGCAAGTGTACCTATCGAGTGTAGCACAGCTTAATGGTAAACCGGATTATCGAACCCTAGAGACACTATGATAACTATACTAGACTCTGACTCGGACTAAAGATTGATTTATGGGGGGGGTTCACTACACTAATGAATTAACTATTGTAGAAGACAAAGTCGACTCAAGCTATCAAGGTAAAGTACTAAGGTAGAAATCAAGAATGGTAAGGATACCACCTAGGTTGAAATCTTACTTGCAAAGCTCAACTTCTATCGGTTTTGGAAACTATGATGGATCTAGGTTTATAAGGAAACAACTATAGATAACCTAGTGGATCCCTAATCACTCTCAGAGTGTCACCAACTAAGGAACCTAAGGATGTAATAACTCATCAGATAGTGGATTACCTTTCGGTCTCTCCAATAATGATAATGTACCCAAATAGACAGATCACCTTTCTCTCAGACAGTTGACACTCGGATTCCTAATGACGAAGACTAAACGACTGTCTATCACTTCTCGGGTATTGAGACAGGATACACACTCAATCTAATGAACTATCAACTCCAATCCCTATGGGCTACTATGTCTAGCACCACACACAAACAATCACCGACCCTAGATTCTATGATATAGATATGCTAATCAAACTGGAAGACATCCACAATTAACATATGGAATTGAAATCAAACATAGATAAGAACTAAGCATGCATATTCATCACAATTAATATCAAAAGATCGTTTACAAAAACATAAATCCATTATTAGAATCCAAAACCGTTAAAAATCATAGCTTTACGAAGTATTCATCTAATGACCTAGGTAGTACCAGCGTTTTAGCCTACGATCATACTCAAAACATCCATGACAGAAATAATTAAGCAAAACATAGTTCAAACACAGAAATCAAACACAAAGATTCGCACTTGAAAACCTAAAACGCTAATACAACGAACCAGGAATCCAAAGTTTTGATCTTTGCTCTTCATTTAACCTTCTTGCTCCCAAAATCGCCCTAGACTTTGCTCTAGATGGCAACTAATTGAACTCTCTGTATCATGGATTTACGATTATATTAAAAAGTCGATTAGGGCTTTTTCACGAATTACGGGCCTCTCGCCTACCGCGAGAGGTTGGCTCTGGTTCCTCGCGTACCACGAGGAACAAATTAGTTGGGCGCGTTTCTGGATTCCTTTGCGTACCGCGAGGTCTGAAAGTTGAGTCTTCGCGTTGAAATTCCCACTTTTCTTCTTTTATTTCTTGGGACTTGTTCTCGTGCTCAGTTTCTTCGGGTTTTCATTTGTATTCAACACGAGCACCTGTAAACACAACATAGACTCAATAATATACAAAAACGATTAAAAACAAATAGAAAACTAATTAAAACACATAAAAACACTAGGAATAAAGATGTGCTTTGCACTACATCAGTGTAGGACACAAAGGAGGATACCGAGGACCTGTGTAGATGAAGACCGTGTGAAATGGTACCTCGGATATACCGAAGGTGCGTTTTAACGCATGCATGTGAGATGATCATGGCATGTGCACCTGCATGTGTATGCAGACCTGTTGAACGACATTAGTGATGTCGGGGCGTGTAAATGTCAAGTATTGGAAAGCCCCTGCAAGTTGTCTATAGACAGTACCCCCATCTTCGAGAGGGGTTCTCGATGTAGAAATGAGCTTGGACTTAGTGTCAACGGGCGTACGAGACGCGTTGCAAGTTGACATGCCTGCTCGACATAAAATTTACTTCACATATTTTTATTGTGATAAGAACAAAGAATCATTCTAGCATGTTACGGATATGCCATGAAAATAGGTGAGTGGCCCTAAATCTTTCATGGCAAATTTTGTAGCTCATAAGTTCATGAAGGTGTATCGAAGAGTATCCGAAGAGGTGACCAAAATGATGTCATATGCATATAACAAAATGTAAGCGGTGTGTGAACCATTTTTATAGATGAACAAGGAATGGTCACATCGACTTAACCGATTTAACTGTCACAAGGTTGTCTCTAGAACCCGTTCTAACGGATTTCTTTTACGTGACACTTTTAGGTAAAATCCTACAAAGGTTAGAGCCGGTTTGAACGGCCCCAATTCCCGACCTTGACAACCGAAAACCAACGTTTCACCCGTTTGGTTCACTATTTAATTTGAGACTTAATTTTATTTTAACCAATACAAATAACAACCGAAAACCAACGTTTCACCCGTTTGGTTCACTATTTAATTTGAGACTTAATTATATTTTAACCAATACACATAATACATTTATATCGAAACAGTTTACCATGTTTCACTAACTAATAAACTTTTAGTTAAATCTTATTGGGTTAAAAATAGGCTATAGAACAAACGAGTTTCCATTAAACATTTGCTCGACTAAAAATAAGGTCTCAAGATTGAGTGTATGATTACAAAATAAATTTTCAACTTCAACTAACTCTCTGATATATAAAAAAATATAATTGTAATATAGTCTTTTTATACATAAAAATTGTTTTACTTATTTTTTTAAATGCAAAAAAAGATTTATAAAATATATACCCCGCAGGAAAGGCTCGGTCAGAGTATCAGCTCCCAGAAACCGTTTCAGAAGATCACACGCTAAAAAAACACACTTCTCTCTCCGAATCTTGAGATGAATAACACATTGTTTCCGTGAACTGAAACAAAATTTAAATCCCAACCCTCAATTCAATAACTTAAACCCTCCTGACCAGCCATGGAGAACTTCAAAGAAGCCCTCATTCAATTCGCCCATTCAAACCCTAGTTTATCCCCAAATGTTGCTGGTAGTTCCTATCCGATGTTAATCGAAGAGTGTGTTCGTCAATTTTTTCCGGATTTTCAGACGCCTAATCATCCAACTTATGCAGCTGTAAGTACAATTCATGATTTTTCACGTTTTGTGTTGCACAATTTCCGATTTTAGGGTTTTTTGGTTTTTAAAGTGTCGGAATTAGCTGTAAGAAGCAAACGATCTAGTAAATAAGCTTTATATATGATTTAATATATAATTTACCTTTTTTTTAACGGCAACATCCCGAAATTCTAGGATAATTGGGTTTTACTGTGGCAGCACATATAACATTTAGGGCAGCCCACCACAGGAGGAACCAACAACCACTTGACCACAAACCCTTTTTCAGGGGCGGAGGATATAAAGGGGCCGGGGCCAGCCCCACCCAAATTTTCGATTAGAAGTGTTAATATATACGTATTCAGCCGATTTTTTGCTCAGTAGTGTTAATTTATACGTATTTGGCCGAAAATTTTATAGTTCTGGCCCCCCTATAGGAAAAAAAATCCAGGACCCCCTTGCGTTTTTCTTCAAGCTCCGCCACTGCCCTTTTTGCTATGGCTTGGATTCGAACCGGCGACCTCCCATTTGGAAGTCACCGGAGTACTGCCAGGACAAAGCCCTTTGATGTATTTGATGTATAATTTACCTACATGTACAATTTAAAAAGCCTGTTATACAACATCCTGATGCACAGAAAGTCGCCATGAGGTGCGGTCCTCCCTGCGCCTTAAGCTGATTTATGGTGCGTCTTTTGCGCCTCAACCACGCCTTTTGTACCGAGCTTGCCTTGCCTACACAAAAGCGACAGACCTTGCGCCTTAGGTCGCCTTGTTTTAAAACCAAGTTTTACGTGTCACATGACACCTAATTTTTATTGATCTAACTGTATAATACATAAAAAAATGAGTATAGGATACTATGTAGATCTGCTAGCTAATTTGTTATTGATCTAACCACATCATGGTGGTCAATTATGGATACAGATGATTTACAGGGCGATTGGGGAATTGAACAAGAAAGGAGGTTCTAGTGAGAAGTCAATATCAAAGTTCATAAAAAAAGAGTATGCTGATTTGCCTTGGGCTCACTCAACATTGCTGAAGCATCACCTTGAGAAGCTTTGTGACCATAAAGAAATTTGCATGACTCACAAGCAATGCTATTTGCTTGCTGGTGCGGAGTCGGAATCAGAGAAGAAAAGCAGCCGGCCTAGTAAGAAACCTAAGAAGCAAAAGAGTCGGTTGGTTTCAGAGGCGGGCAAGAAAAGCAGTAGGCCCCACAAGAAATATAAGAAAAGGGAAATACAGATTCATGAAACTTGTGATAAGGAGCAAATAGGAATGCGTAAGAGGAAGAGGAAGCGGATATTGAAGTCTAACAGGAAAAGTAGCAAGCGCGTGAAGAAACACGCGATAAATGAGGATACGAAACTTCAATTGTTGAATGAGGCAAATTTGAAACAAAAGAATGAAGTATCTGAAGATGAATCACATGAGCAGAAGCAGATATCAGAAGTTAACAGGGGTGACATACAAATTCAAGAACAAAATGAGGTGGCTCAAACGAATAAGAACCCTGAGCCTCTGCAACCTGAAGAATCTCCTAATCTCAATCCCATATTACACGAAAATGACAAAAGGGTTTGGACAAGATCACGGTCAAAGAGAATTTCAAAGAAAGGCGCATTATCAGCTAACTCAGAGTCAACAGATTCTGCAGCTTATGCAAATATGCCGAAAGATATGCCTGACATTGTTGAGCGTTTGTCAAATGAACCCGAACCACAACAGATATCAAGAACTCCAAGTTTAGAGAAGCCCTTGATAGAACTCTTGAACCCAATATCTTCAAAGTTGATGGCCCGATTTCCTGATGATGAACCGACAACTGGTCCAAGTTCAAGAGAAGTGGAGGATCTGAAAGATCAGCAGCCAGAAAAGTCAACGGGTGAGGTCAAACCCAAGTACAAACGTCGTGGTAGGCCTCCAAAGCATATGAAAAGTCAGAAGACGGTTAAGAAGGGTAAAGTTGGAAATACGAAGGTTCAAGCGAAGCACAAACGCGATGCCGGGGATAAGAAGACTAGGAGGAGCAGCAGAAAGCAGACCAAATCTCGAGTTTAAGGTAGACATTGATTGATGAGCTAGTAGATGCAACACAGAATATAACGGTAGCATATTTTTTATTTTATTTTTTACTTGTTTAGAATTAGTCATGATCAAGGTTGCTGACTGGATTTACTTTGGATTAGAACAGTGATGTATTTATCGCTCAGATTTTGTTAATTTGCTGATTATGAAGATAGGTTAATTGCTAATGGTTACTGGATAATCTACCTTAGAGATGGCTTCATAGCTGCAACTTGATTGAATGAAAACCCATTTGAATAAATGATTTATAATCAGTAGGGTGTTCTTATATTTTAATTTTTTGTTTATTAAAATCTTTTTTTAAAGAAATTCGAAACTAATATAGTATCCATTTTGGTTCAAAAGGTTTTTGGTGTGCTTGTTCATTTCAAAAGAATTATAAGACCATCTCAATATATGAATCAAAACATAAAATTTGATGTTTTGGTGTAAAGAAATCTTTTTGATCTAAGATATCAAATTCATTATAAAACTATATATTTTCATATTTTGATATTTACACCAAATTATACTCTATATTATTACACAACTAGGATCAATACCTTAATACGTTTCTTTGGGTACAATCTCTTAAAGCGTGATATCTGTTTCTGCGATGACACATATTGGGGTTTTCATTATGGTTGGCACCTCCTGCTTCGTTCGCCTTTCTCTGAATTGATGGTACACAGCACCCGTCTCAACCATCAGAAATTGCAATATTCTCTCTTTAATCTCATTTCCCTTCGTTTTATTCATCGTATCAGAAGTGGCAACCTCGACTTCATGTTGCAAAGGCTAAACAGTCGAGTCAGAAGCCTAAATCTAGAAACCCTTATCGGTTCACTTGGTAAACTGGTTTAAAAAAGTGCGAGGCGAGGTGAAGCGTTTCGATCCCAAAATCCTAGGCGCCAAGCCTCAAGCGCGAGGCGAGGGCTTCACGCGAGACGCTAAAACTAAAAGAAGATAATAAAAAATTAATAACATTTTTAAAAGTTAAAACCTCTCACTAAATGTTGTTTCAGTCTAAAAACTCCTTCTTTGAGTAATTTCCCGCTAAACTTACAAGAAATATTCGTCCTATTGCTAGGATCTTGAGTTCCATACAGTTAATGTGGATCCCAAGTTAACAGACTTGTTTGAAGAAATATTCGTCCTATTGCTAGGATCTTGAGTTCCATACAGTTAATGTGGATCCCAAGTTAACAGACTTGTTTGAACGAAAAGCCATTATGCTATAACAAAAAACAACATAGAAAACCGATTTAAGCAAAGAGGAATTGCAATTGAAACTCAAATTCATAACAAAATATTGAAAAAAAAACCCAAAATACAGGAAGCGCTTCCTCGCATCGCCTCCCGCTCCAAGCCTGAAGCGCCGCTTCCGGCCGCTTCATGTATCTCCGGCACCACAACGAAGCAAGGCGTTTTGCCCAGCTCCTCGCATATTTTTTTTAAACACCTCATTTGCTTTTTTTCTTTTTTTTTTCATCGACACCTTGGCTTTATACTAAACTTTACCAACCGAAGTGCAAGTGATTTTGACCAATCATCAAGCTAACGAGATTTTGTAATGTTGGGTATCACATTAGTTTTTTATGATCCAGTGCTGACTATATATTTCAGATATGGTACAGTAACATTCCCTACACCATCCTGGCTGAAGTCAAAGGGCATCAAAACTGGGTCATGCGGGTTACGGGTTTTGGTTCAAAATACTCACGTTGGATTATGGGTTATGAATTGGTCAAGTGTTACCAAGTTTGAAGTTCACAAACTTGGAGTAGTTCTCAAAATCAGGAAGTAGTGGGTGTTAATTTGGATGTGTCTTTTGTTTTTTAACATTATAAATAGTGTAAACTAGTAATATATTAACTGAAGTGATTTAGAATATAAATAAGCCTCTCTATATATAGGAAGACACAGGGACTAAAATGAAATAACTATTTACATGAGTAGGTCCATATACACTTATCATTATATACAACACGTCCCTATACACTTATTATTATACATAACATGTCCCTATACTCTTAACACTCATTCTTAAGTTGGAGCATAGATATTAATAATGCCCAACTTGCTACATATAATATTCATCTGTGCCTTTCGAAGCGGTTTTGTGAAGATGTCTGCAAGTTGAAATTCTGTCTTGACATTAACCGGCTGAATGGATGGAGGATCAGTGCTAGTGTCCATCACACGATCCCTGATAAGGTGACAATCGACCTCTATATGTTTCGTCGTCTCATGAAATACTTGATTCTTGGCTATGTGTATAGCCGATTGACTGTCACAATATAACCTCATCAAGTTATCAGAAACAACCCCGAGTTCTCTGAGAAGACGACGAGTCCATATCATTTCTGATGTAACCTCTGCCATTGCTCTATATTTTGATTCGACACTTGATCTAGATACTGTGTGTTGCTTCTTGCTCTTCCAAGACATCAAATTTCCTCCAACAAACACACAATACCTAGTCGTAGATCTTCGTGAAATAGACACCTGCCCAATCAACATCTGAGAACCCTGATATGAACCCGTCTCCTTTTTCTGTAAAGGCACCCACACGACAATGACCCTGATCAGAATATAAGATCCCTAGACCTGGTGTAGTCTTGAGATATCGTAACACACGCAGAGCAGCATCCTAGTGTCCAGTGTATGGAGTGGCCATGAACTGACTCAGAGTACTAACATCAAAGGAGATATTTGGTCGTCTAACTGTTAGATAGTTAAGCTTTCCAACTAATCGTTTATATCGTTCAGGATCCTTCATTGGGCTTCCGTCCTCTGGAAGGAGCTTCCCCGTAGGAAGCATCGGAGAATCAACAGGTTTACAACCCAGTAAGCCACATTCGGTCAACATATCAAGGACATACTTCCGTTGAGAGAGAAGTATTCCTTGTGGAGAGCGAGATACCTCTATGCCAAGAAAATACCAAAGTCGACCCAAGTCACTAATCTGAAACTGAGACTGAAGAAACTGTTTAAGCTCGGTAATCCTGACCTCATCATCTCCTGTAATAATGATGTCATCAACATAGACCACTAAAATAATCCTTCGGCCTTACCGATGTCTAAAGAATACAGAGTGATCATATGCACTGCGGACCATTCCAAATTCTCCCATAACACTAGAGAACCGATCAAACCACGCTCTAGGGGACTGCTTAAGGCCAAATAAAGAACGACGTAATTTGCATACTTTCGAGGCCTCCTCCTTGACAATGAACCCATATGGCTGCTCCATATATACCTCCACCTCAAGAACACCATTAAGAGAGGCGTTCTTGACATCAAGCTTGTGGAGCGGCCAATGGTGAATAACAGGGAAATACAGATGCGTACAGACGACATTTTAGCAACCGGGGAGAATGTCTCATCATAATCGATACAATATGCCTGAGAGTAACCTTTAGCAACCAAACGGGCTTTCAGTCGATGCAGGGAGCCATTTGGGTTAAGTTTAACCGTGAAAACCTAACGCCAACCCACAACACGCTTACTAGTAGGAAGTGTCTCAAGATCCCATGTATGATTAGCCCAAAGAGCCCCTATCTCCTTTTCCATAGCCTGTCTCCATCCTGGGTGAGTAAGAGCTGTCATCACATCTTTGGGAATCGGGTAGGAATCAATAGCAGTAGTATAGGCATGGGACTCGGGTGAGAGGTGGGAATAAGCAACATAATCCTAAATAGGATAACGAGTGGCTTGTTGAAGTTCATTGCGCAAGGCAATCGGTATATCAGGAAAGGGTGCACCAGGAGGGTGTAACACCTGCCACAAAAATGTCCAAAATTTGATAAAAGGTAAACCCTAGGGACTATAAGTATAATTGTACTAAATTTCAGGGTTTAAATTGGAAAATCTGAGATTTAAGACCTTAGCGGACCGCTAAGGTTAACCGTAACGGTCCGCTTTGGGTAGTGGTTTGGGTGGCGGACCGCCACCATACATGGTAACGGTCCGTTACGTAGGGACTAAGCAAATAATCCGGGTTAGACACGTGTATAGTGACTAATGGTCAAGTTGTGTGACATGTGTACTCGTGGCGGACCTTCATGCCAGGTGATAACGGTCCGCCAGCCGCAAAGTAGTCAGAACTCGCCACGTATGAGGGTGGTGGACCGGTACGCCCAGGGTAACGGTCCGTTAGCCGCAAAACCAGATTCGGTCCAATCATTGATGGACGTGTAGGGCTGACGCCAGCAGGGATCCCAAACTCGAATCCAATTCCCAAATTGTGTTCCAGAGCAACTCTAGTCCACTTCTGACGATTCCGGTTCGATTCCCGCTCATTCTAGTACCCGATGTAAGAAGAAACACTCGTAGAAAAGACAGAAAGCTAGAGATATCAGGATAAGAAGCTAGTTCATAAGCTTTCAACTCTAGAGGCTCATTCCCATAAAAAAGGTGAATACTTTATCTCCGTCAAAACTTGTGTCAAATAATTTATTTACGAAAATGGCCAAATAAAGGTTAATGAAGTAATGCTCAACGTTCCTCTACGAACAAGCATTCAGGCTATAGGTATACGTAAAAATTGCAAGGGATACACGGGTTACGGGTGAAATTCCCGGACTGCGGCTGGTGCTTATCTTATAACAAATCCGGAGGCGTAGACCTGTCCACTGTAATAAGCTATGACGCTAGTGTATACTGTGATGCGCTTGAACAGAACGGGCCTGTTGAGTGTGTAGATTGAACATGAAGTTGTGATTATGAAATTAATACTTGTTTGTGCCAAAATGATTTTATGTCAAGATATTGTATTCCCCAGCGTTCGCGCTGACGTTTTATTTTCAAAATGTTTTCCAGGTAACGAATAAAACATGATGAGAAAGGAATATGGATAGACATAAGATCTAGTCAGGAAATAAAAGGATGGAATGAACGTAGGATTCTCAGGCCTTGTGTAAAAGGAAATCCTAAAAAAAGGAGATAGGACCAGGGAACTGATCAACCTTGTGTTGGGCTATTTCTAGTGGCTTATCATGTATTTGATTTCAAACTCTGTTTTGTAATCAAAGATGAAAGGGTATTGAAACCCTATGTTTATAAAGTAAATGCAAGGCTTTTGTTTTCCAACTAAGTTTTGATATTTACAATTACAACCCTTGAGGTTGAGACAGATGTTGAAACGATCCTTTTAAACAGACTTCCGCTGTATTTTACAAAACTCTGAAATCAAAAAGACAGAGATACCAATCAGGCTTGCACACATCCAGGGGGTGCCTATGGTAGGGTGTGACAGGTTGGTATTAGAGCCACAGGTTTTAGCGAATTAGATACTTGGATCTAGTATCTAAGCTTTAACCATTATGCTTTTAAGATAAGAAAACAACGTGACCTTCTGACCGGTATGTAGTTATCTGACAAACGGAAGTGTTCTGTCTAAGGAAAGAGCGGTGTATAAATCTCTCCTAGATCCGTTTCTCTTACCTGGGAACATATCTGTTGGAGGTACTACTCTGGAAAGATAATCATCCTTGTAGAACTTTAGCTAAGATTAAGATACTGGCTTTAGTATCTAAAGTCTTGACAACAAATAAGACAAATACTAATATGATAAGATTGTATATGTTAGAAGGAAATATTGTTCCGTATTACGATCCTAATCGTCCTATTAAGCAAGAATATCTAGAATATCATCCATTAGGTTCAAGGCAGAATCCTATTTGTTCGCCTTACTATAATAACGACCCATTTGCTGTACTCCCTAATTCTCCCGAATACCACCCGCAATCCCAAAACTCTTCCAGCCAATGGATGGATGCTGGATCAGACTTTAGCAACTGGAATACTGCTGCTCAATCTGAACAAGGAATTGAGGCACAATACAGTCAAGTTCAATCATCAGAAGAAGATCCTTCTGAAAATTCTCATTATCAAACTGCTTTTGAAAACCCTAATGACTATCCTTTTAATAACCCTGTGTCAAACATTTCTAATTATCAATCTTACAACTCTGGATCCCCAGTCTTGTATGACCCCTATATATATACTGAACCTACATAGGTTGGTCCTTTCAAGCACTATTTTCAAGCTCCACCTAGATACCAAAATGCCTATAATGATATTATGGTTGGACTCCGCTCCTCCACCTAAATATGGTTATGAGCATAGTATGCCTTCTTCCCCTATTGAATGTTTAGATCGTTCATTACGTCAAACGGACGAGATAACAAGGGAAAAGATCATGGATAAGAAAAGAATCAAGTTCTATGGGAAACAAGTATATGAGTATGGAGAGGATCTGATGACCTTGGGAAAAGATCTGATGAAGGATTAAAATCTCATTGTATTTTAATTTTGTATTGTAATATATTTTATGATAATAAAATATCCTTTGTTTTTAATTTCAGAATGGTTGGAAAAGGCAAAGGTCCTAGTTTTCTTTGAAAATTCGCTCCTGCTAATTACTTTGACCGTAAGACGAATGAAACAACTATAGAACTTAATGAGGAGACCGAAAGTTCTACTTTCAGGAGTCTCTGTAGGTCCACATGACGCTTCTATAGATCTTACTCGAGACGTGACGTATAGAAGATATGGAATGCGGAATCCAACCGTATCAACGTATGTGTACACAATGATGACAATAGAACTGGTAACAATCACCAAGTAAATAATCTTCTCTTCTATTTCAATCAAACATAGAGTTTACAGAACAGAGCATTCAAAGTTATAAGCATACATAAAACTGAACAAGTAAACTCTATTTATAGGCAAGCTTCTGCTATAGGCGAACTTAATAAGTTTGCCTCTACTGAGACTAGGCGAACTTGCTAAGTTCGCCTCTAGAAGAAATTATACAACACTTAACAAAAACTAAACATTAACAAAACATAAAGACAATAAGATCTAAACTATTACAAGCTCTTGTCATACATCTATGTCCTAACAGACTCCCCCTTGACAATAACTTGATCTTCTGTCTTCAGTCTTTATGATGAGCTCTTCCAATTCTCTGGTAGCTTGCTGCCTGCGTGCACTCCATATCTGTGACAAGCTTCCAAAACTCTCTTGTACTGCAATCCTTGTTCTATTCATTCATCAGTAAACATGATCTCATTCTTTCTTAGAGTTCTTTGATCTTTCTTAGAAAAATTAATAAGATTCATTGCATCATAGAACCTCACAATGATCTTATTATCTTTATCTTCAACTCTCGTTTCTCCAGTATTCACGTCCACATACCACCATTTCATATTACCAAGAAAATCTTGTGGTATTTTCCTTAAAGGAATCCTTTTAACTGCTCTCACTGGTTTGAACTTATGTTTCCAAGTTACAACACCAGTACTTGGATTAACTGTCTTCAGTCTCTTTCCTTTTTGTGGTTCTAGCTTTTGATAATCACATGATCCACCTTCACTGCTTATCAAATTGACAATCACATCAGCTAGCCCAAACTTTTATCTATTAATCAGTGGTTTAGTAACTAGACCATTCATTTCACACCTCGGCAAGGTATTGAAATACTTGATCCTAGGCTTTAAATACTGAACACCATCTAATCTTTTGAGAGCAAATAGCTTCACCTCTTCATCATAAAACCAGCTTATAATTCTTCCAATACACCGTTCTTTGTTTACATATCTTTCTTTCAGAACAGGTAGTATAGGAGACTTTGGTAAATCTTTCTTCCAACTATTCACTATTTCTTTCCACTGTTCTTTCGTCATACCCGTATCTCTATACATCACAGGTTCTTCAGTTGACTTAGACGGCATGGAATGAGTAGTATCAGTTTCAGTATCCACCTTGGATTGAGCAGTATCATCAGGTTTGGACAAGTCTGCAACAGAGTCCATAGAATCAGTTACTCCTTCATTATAAAACTCAGGAATAACATTATCCTGGATGAATTTATAAGGCACATGAAGACCATCACAACCTTCATATGTAACCTCTGTTTTACTCTTTTCTATCTCTATCTCTACAATCTCACCTTCTTCAACTTCAGTCTCTACTATATCATCTTCAACATCATCAAACAGATCATCAAGATCATCTAAACATTCAATCTTCTCAGCCTCTTCCTCTTCAGCATCATAATCAGTTTGAAAGAATTCTAACAATAGAATCTCTTCATTCACTTGAGAATCTTTCTTGCTACCTTCAATAGTACCTGATGTTGATGACTCCCCCTGAACTCTAGAAATAGGATTCACGTTAGCGTATTGACGATCACCTTCCATGTTGCCACTAGGATCATTGTCATCACCATCCTTTCTTTGAATAGATTCATTATGACAAGCACCATGGATCCTTAACTCCCCCTGAGCGTCAAGACGCTCAACAAGTTTAGCAACCAATAACTTCATGTCATCAATTTGTTTTGCCTGAGCTTGAAGAACTAACTGCCTCTGAGAATCAGTGGTTACAAGAACATCCACTTGATTTTGCAATGAAAGCACTTGATTTTCAAGATAAGTAATCCTCTCAGAGTCAGAAGATTGAGAAACAACAGCTTTAAATGATGTAGCAGTTGGAGTAGGAGTAATCACAGGAGATGGACGTTTAGATGGAGGAGGTGTAATAATCAAGGATTCAACAAAAACAGCATCCTCTACACCTTGTGATGAAGTTGCAGCAGCAATAGAAGCATGAATCAACTCTGCATTCTGTTGTTTAACTTTGGTGCAGTCAGTGGAAATCCTCTGTGTCATCTGAGTCAATGTAAGTCGTTGTGGATGTTGCGGTAGATTTGGAATCAGATGATTCAGAATCATTTGGATAAACCTAGGGTACATGAGAAACCCTTGACCTTCTGGAGGATTAATCTGCATAACAAGCTCACGGTAGATATATAGGGCAAAGTTGAACCGTTTATTCACGGTCAGTGCAACCATGGCAGCTTGTAATGCACTCTTCAGACCATCAGTTCCAGCCTTTCTTGGTGACAAGCACTGGATGATGACAAGCATAAAATACCTCCACTGTCCTACCAAACCACCCTTCCTAGCTTGAGTATCATTGGGTCGTCCTCTGTATCCCATTCTCTGAAAAAATCCCATGATTAACGTTCCAGGATAAGATATTGGATCATCATTAGCACCACCTAATACAAGAGCAGCACGAATGGTATCCATAGATATTGCCACCTCAGTGTTATTAACTGTAGCTCGAAGAACATGAGGATCAACATTGGTATCTTGATGTACGGTAGCCCAGAACTGTTGAATATATGGAAGATTGATATATGGATTTCCCGAGAGAGCAACACTCAGTCTTGATCTATTCAGAAAATTGATAATTCCTTGAAAATTCACAGCTTCCGACATTTGAGGATCTAACAAAGCTACTTGGTTATGCTTGTACTCAACACGGCGATCCATCTATACATGCATTGGACATGAAACCATTAGTAAAATCACAAATACAACTAAGACACACACACATATGATATGTACAAACAACACATAAATTAAAAAAAATATTAAACACAAAACAATAAAAAAAATTTTAAACAAAAAAAAATCACAAGTCCAAATACCATTGACCACCTAGGCGAACTTACTAAGTTCGCTTAGAGTTAGAAGAGGCGAACTTAAAGTTCGCCTGTCGATACAAATCCTTCACAGAATTTCCAACTTGTTCAAACCAACTAATCTATGCAAATCAAACACAACACAAGCATCGATACACAACAACAAATCAACATTAAGCACCAATTTCAACTTTGAAACACGGATTAACCCTATTTAATCAGAAAACCGAATGGACTGTCAAAGCACGATGAATACATGGTCAAACATTCAATTTCCCGACAATTTAATGGATGAAAATCAGTGTAACTACCTTAGAAAGGTTCGCAATTCAAAACCGATTTAAAATCAACTTCGAAATTTCAATCCAACAACCAGAGTATAAAAATCAAGCAAGTTCGCTATTACTGTGGCTATGTTCGCTCAGGATAAGTTCGCTCAAGAAAAAGACAATGGTAATGAACAAGTTCGCCTAAAACAAATATTTATTCTCTCAATTAAGTTCCCTTACTCAGGCGAACTTGTTAAGTTCCCTTAACAAGTACCAGGCGAACATGATAAGTTCGCTTCTTCTTTTTTCCTTGAAATCTCTTTGAAATTCAAACTTACACAAACCTTTAATCATCCTCATTTCATATCTTTGTGATCATCCATCTGTAACATGTATCCGATCCAATCCTGAATCATTTTAATAAAACTAAAAGATAGAATTTTCATAGAAAACAGTAAGAAAATCTTTCTGGATTTTATCTGTACAAACATAATCACATATTTTTGGTTTTTATCTGAACAAACTGAAACACATATTTTTTTTTGTGTTTTTCTGAAAATACACACATATTTTTGGTTGAATATCACGAGTAAGAAGATCATATTAGTATCTGAGCAATTCATCACACATTCTATTACAAATTATGGGTAACCTATGATACACACTGAATTATGATATTCATGTGAAATAAATTCACTTATTCTTTCAAATTTGATATGAAACAATCAAACTCATTCTTATGCAACTCATATCTTTTTCATTCTATGCAATTTTTGCAATTTCTTTATTAATCCTCTATATACATGACTTTCACAGATTTGTCTCTTTTCTTTTCAAACTTTTCAATAAATTTGAACATTATTTGAAATGATACGCGATAAATTTCAAAGTAAACAAGATCAGGTTATAAAATGCTCAATTATTCATACCGAATTTGCAATACAAAGCATGAATTCTTAAGTTGCCAATATTATAAGATTTGAAACCACAAGCGTTTTTCTCCCAAATTCATGTGAGTTAGTACCATTTAGATGAAAAACATCGTGTACCCCACATATATGCCCAACAGAATTTAAATTGCATTATCTTCAACATATATACGATTTATTGCAAGATTAGATCAATCTCCAAGATGAAATTATCTCTATTAGCACAAGAATAGAATAGCAGATCCTAAAGGATATATGAATCAAGATGATTCAGAATCAAAAGATTCTAATGAATTGGCTTTAGAATGAGAATCAATAGATTAAGGTAGGAGGATCCAACTATTATCTTGATAAGTTTCAATGGAATCAGTATAAATGATGTATCAATATGATCCAAGGGTGAATATATGTTCCAACATATGTTGTTAGAAAACATATCTTAGTTCAGCAACACATTGCATGTTTTTCGAGGCATGGGCATTGAAGTGAGCTGAAAGAGTTTGTGCTAAAGATATAATTTGATATTGGTCTCATGAAATTCTTAAAACCATATATTCTTTATCTGATAATGATCTTTTACACACACACCCAGACATATAATGGATTCAAATCACAGATGTAATCATATCATATTTAATTTTCACACTACTATTGGTTCAAAAACGCTTCTTGTCTATCGACAATTCAAGTTTCAAACTCATATTCAAATTAAAACAGATTATCAAGATTAGAGCATTTATAACACAATCATTTCTTGTTCATCCAGACTTTGAAATTTAGATCAAATCAATACACTTTGAGCACTCATATATCAACATGTCAAAGGTCTACTATGGTCATGTGTGATAAACTATTTACTGATTTACTATCATTTCTTCTCTAACTTCAAATGATGTTTAATTTTATATTTTCATTTTGTTTTGAATTTTTATAAATAAAAATTTTTGACTGAAATTTAAAATGCAGAAATGTAATAAAGCAATAAAAGAAACTTAAAACAAAATCTCTCATGAAAAATTGTTTTTGAAAACTTTTATTCGGGATTGATCATACCGATCATTTTGATAAGAAATTCAAACCTGTACGATCAAATGCCTTGGTTAAGAGATCAGCAAAATTATCATCTGCATGTACCATCACCAGGTCAATCAACTTTTTATCTGCACAATCACGAATAAAATGATATCTAATTTCAATGTGCTTCGTTTTATTGTGCTTAACAGGATTATTTGTTATGGACATTGTGGCAGTATTATCAATAAACATGAGGGTTCCTGTGAAATTCAAACCATAGTCTCTTAATTGCTGTTGGATCCACAAGATCTGTGAACAACAACTTGCAGCAGCGATGTATTCTGCTTCACATGTTGAAATGGGGACCGTAGTTTGCTTTTTGCATTGCCAGGAAACTAGACGATTACCCGAAAACTGGCAACCACCTATTGTAGATTTCCTATCCAAACCACATCCACCAAAATCACAGTCAGTATATGCATTGAATTTAAAGTTAGAACCATGTGGAAACCATAATCCCAATCTTTGTTTTCCTTTAAGATAGCGAAAGATTCTCTTGACTGCTATTAAATGAGACTTTTTTGGTTTTGCTTGGAATCTGGAACAAATACACACAACAAACATTATATCTGGCCTTGAAGCGGTTAAGTACATGGGAGATCCAATCATTGCCCGGTAGAGTCGGAAATCAATGTTTTTTCCATCCGGGTTAGAACTCAGCTTATGATTAACCGAAATTGGAGTATCGTATGGGGTACAGTCCTCCATCTTGAACCGGCTCAAGATGTCTGTGACATACTTGGACTGATGAATAAATAAACCATCTTCCTTCTGATTAACTTGAAGTCCTAGGAAAAATGATAACTCTCCCATAGCTGACATTTCAAACTTCGATTTCATAACAATCTCAAATTCTTTGCACAACCCTTCATTTGTAGAGCCAAAAATAATATCATCTACATATATCTGAACCAGTAGGTATTCTCCCCCTGCTTTCTTAATGAATAAGGTCGACTCAATTTGGCCACACACAAAGCCATTGTCCATAAGATGTTTAGACAACGTTTCGTACCACACTCGAGGAGCTTGATGTAAACCATAAAGAGCTTTATCAAGCTTGAAAACTCTAGACGGATGAACTGGATCTTCAAACCCCGGTGGCTGACACACATAAACCTCTTCCTTGACCTTTCCATGTAAGAAAGCACTCTTCACATCTAATTGAAACACCTTAAACCCTTTGTATGAAGCAAAAGCAAGAAACAACCGAATAGCTTCAAGCCTAGCAACAGGAGCATAAACCTCGGTGTAATCAATTCCCTCCTATTGATTGAACCCCTGTACAACTAATCTTGCCTTATTTCTCACCACAACACCACGATCGTCTTTCTTGCATTTAAACACCCACTTAGTGCCAATTGGATACATGCCCTTTGGAAGATCTACAAGATTCCAAACTTTTAGCTTATCAAATTGAGCAAGCTCTTCCTGCATTACTTCTATCCAATTGTTATCGCGCAAAGCCATTTCGACATTCTTTGGTTCGACCAAAGAAATAAAACATGAATGTGAGCAAACATCAAGAACACCAGTATCCTTAATACATGTATACAAACAAGTGTTTTCGATTAAAGAACGCGTTTGCACTCCATCTCTCAATTTTCCAATTATATTTGTCACCGGGTGATCTTTGAGTTCTTTGATTGATGCAACTTCAGGAACCGACAACACATCAACTTGAGTCGTTTCAGGTTGAGAAGACAAGTCCTGATTAACTGGTATCTTCGAGTCTAGATTCGTAGGAATATCCCCCTGAACTTGTGTCAGAGTAGAAGGTTCATCCACGAATAATGGATCAGCAAAAGAATCTTGAAAAACAATATCCTCTTCCTCACTATTAGAATCTTATGGTCCCGAGCAAGAAGCAACATTAGGATCCGGAACAGAAGTAGATGGAACAGATGAATGTTGAACCGCAGTCGGTATAAAACCTCCATTATGTGCATCCTGACAAGACTCATACAACACAGTAGCCTCTTCAGGAGAAATACTAGAAGGTAAATGAAAAATAATCAAAAGCCCAGTCTGGTCCAATCGCCATTTGAGGTAAAGAACGATTTGAACAGTCAATATGAAACCATTCCTCAAACTGACGAGTCTACACCCTTTTGGTAGGAGAATTAGCAACATACCCTAGAAAGATCCCTTCAATAGCTTTTGCACTAAACTTGGTTGGGACATCTCTAACCTTCAACAGGGTACAAGGATTGCCAAAAGGTAGTAAATATTCCAGATTTGGCTTCCGATTATTAAGCAACTCATAGCATGTCTTGTTGTGTCGCTTCACGGTCAAAACTCTGTTCAAAACGTGACACGCAATATTCACAGCCTCAGCCCAAAATGTAACTGGAAGCTTAGAATCTGCAAGCATCGTACGTGCCGTTTCAACCAAGGTTCTGTTGTTTCGTTCAGCAACTCCATTTTGTTGAGGTACATATGGCGCACTGAATTCATGATGAATTCCCTTTTGTAAGCAGAATAAACCTAACTTGCTATTCTTGAACTCGCTGCCATTGTCACTCCTAATTCTTATGACTTTCTGTTTGCACAAATTCTCTAAACCCAGGATTAAGAATTGTACCATCTCTGTTGTTTCAGCTTTCGATGCAAGGAACTTAACCCATGAAAATCTAGAGAAATCATCTGTTACCACCAGACAGTAGGATTTACCTCCGATGCTCGTAATACTAATCGGTCCAAACAAATCCATATGTAGCAACTCCAATGGAGTTACAATAGAATTCTTTGACTTAGATGTATGGGACTTCTTGTGTTGTTTCCCCTTCTTGCAAGGAATACAGTCAACAGGAATGAAGAATTTCATTTTCGGAACACCAATAACCAGATCATTCTTCACTAAATAATTCATTTTCCTGTAATTGATGTGAGCAAGCTTCCTATGCCACATAATAGAGTCAGATTCAGACGCCTTAGAGAGTAAACATGTCGGAATATAATCCGTTGTCGTTGCAACACTCATGTCTAAAACATATGTGTCATTTCTCCTCGGAGTCTTCATTAGAATCCGTTCTTTAGGAATAACAAATCCCGGCTTCAAGATATAACATTCAGTATCATTGAAATGGAATGAAAACTTCTTGTCACATACTTGAGATACACTCAAAAGATTGTTTTCAAGCTGTTCAACATAGTTCACTTTCTCAAATTTAACCTTGTCATTCTTCAAAGTACCTTGACCTGTTATGTACCCGCCTTTATTCCCAGCAAAAGCGACATAAAGGCCATCAATTTTAATAACATCTTCAAGCAAACGAATATTTCCTGTCATATGTCGATAACAACCACTATCCACATACCAATATTGTTAATAGTCCTCCTTGGTTGCCCCTACATAAATAAAGAAAATAAGTTAGAAATGGGAACCCAAACCATTGTGGTCTTGGGTCGTCCAGAAGAATCAAAATAAACAACTTCAACGAGGTCACAATCTACTTTGTCATCAACCTTTGGTACAGAAAGACCAACAAAATCAGAACTTCTCGATGAAGAATCAGGATGATTATTTTGAAAAACATTTTTAGATTTCTTATTATCAAAGTCAGATGTTTCCAAAAGTTTCTTTAATCTTATGTTACGTCTCCTCCTTTGTGGTAGAGAAAGTTTGACCTCAGGTTGTGAACCTTTTGTGATCCCAACATGTGGAATCTTAAAATGCTTTTGAAAATCAGCAACATTTTTCACACTAGTATGGACAAACACTGGTTTAGACACATGTTTATCATTTTGCTTAAATCCCGTGGATTTAGAAAATGACTGAGTAGGCACAGATTGCCTCACTGGAACCTTCTTCACATCATCAGATGTAGGCTTTCCCACACTAGGTCTTTTCAGAATCGTCACCACTTTTTGTTGTGGGGGAACAATTTTGGATTTGTCTTTCTCTGAAATCATAGGCTTCTTCTCTTGATTCTTGTAAGGACAATGTATCAAAATATGACCCACTTCATTACAATGAAAGCACACTCTTTTATCTCGATGATCTCTAACATAAGAACTTGTTCTTGAAGTTGATGAACAAACAGAAGAATCTACTTCAGAAGATTTGACGACATTTTCAACATTCTTCTTTGGAACATAAACTTGTCGAATCACCTTAGAAGTTGTCTTTAAACCTTGACCAGCACCAACAAAACCACTTGTAGAAAAAAATTTGGGAAGGTTAGGTTGTACAACATCATCAGGTTCGGTTAGAATGCATCTATCTCTTGTAACTTGTTTCACCACCTTTGGTTCATCAAGTTTTACTTCTTTAGGTACGCCTTCAACTCTGTTATCATAAAAAACTGCATCATCATTGTCAGAATCATAAACCATCTCTTCACCTGTTACTGGATTAACCTTCAAGACTGTCTTTGGATCAATCTCCTCCTCATTAATGATTTCTGGTTCAACTACACAATTCCCATTAATAGGTGGAGGAACAAACCCAACTCTAGCAACTCTCTTTGTAGGATCAGCATTAGCATGAAAATAACCCAACACCACAGATGAATTTCCAAAACTCTCCAGCTTTCGATGTAATTTGATTACTTCTGATTCCTTGTCAGAAATCTCTTTGTTTTTTTGAGCAACAATTTCATTTCGCTTCTCAATTTCAGCATAAGCCATATCCAGATGATATACTTGTTCCTTGTACTTTAACTCTAAAGAATTTAAATCTCTTTTCAAAGATTCAATTCTATCCATACAAAAATTATCATTATCTTTCAACTTTTGATTAACCACATGCATTGATTTCATATCACAGATCAAGTTTGTGTTATCATCCATAACCTTCTGCATTTTATCCTTCACAAAGATACAATTAGAACAGTAAATATTATTGATATAATCTTTTACCTTTGAAGGATCTGTCATATCTGTCATGAAGACTTTAGAAATTGGAATATCTTTAGATACATCATCATCAGAAGATCTTCTAGTCATCTTCAGATACACCAGATGCAGAAGCAATATCAGAATCAACATTTTGTACTTTAACATGCTCTTCATCATCACTTTTCAGACTTTCACCATCACTTGAACTATCATAATCAGCTGTCTCTTCAGGATTTTCAGAATGAATTTCAGCTACAAAAGCTTGACTCAAAGCACCAACCAAATCTTTTAGATGAATACCCCAATCATAATTTTCATCATTTTGTGCAACCAAAACAGATGATGTGGATGCATGATTTGAATTTCCAGATCCAGAAGAAACATGTGACTGAGAACGATTATTCTGAAAATTATTCGTCTTCTTCTGAGAATCAATCTCCACTTTCGGCTTCACACATTCTTTGGCAAAATGACCATATTCTTGACAATTATAACATTAAACTTTTGATTTGTCAAATCGCATTCTTGATCGACTATTAGAACCAATATACTTTCTTCCAGTCTTCTTCAAAAAGTCCTTTGCTTGTCACATAAGCATGGCCATATTCCATTGAATATTCATATTTTCCAAATCTACTGGATCAATTTGACGAAAATCTTCTTCAAGAACATCAGGATCATGAATCTTTCCTCCAATAAAATTCTCATGATGCCATGAAAGAAGAAAACATTGCTAGATAATCATCAACAACTCTTTGATTCATATGAACTGAATTAATATTGTGTGATCCAGAAGATGAAGTAGATGTATTTGCAGAAAATCCAGTTTGACTTGAAACTCCAGAGACATGTTCAGTTGAATTATCTTGACCATCACCAGAAAAGAAAGCAACGCCATTACCAGTTTTACCAGAAGACTTAGCAAAATACATCGCAGGATCTTGAATATGTTCCATATTTGTTTCTTTCTTCTTCATATTCAAATCATGAGATTGAATCTTTCCAATAACATCTTCAAGAGACATGGTTTTGTATTTGGCATTTTCTTTGATCAACACAGAATACACATCAAATTTTGATGGTATAGACTCCAAGAACTTATCATTGATTTCTTCAGCTTCATAAACAACTGATGCACTTGATAATTCACTCAGCAGATGATAAAATCTTGTTGCCAGATCATCCAGTGATTCATTTTGAAAATGTTTGAAAACCAGAAATTGCTTTTTCGATAACTCTTTCCGACTTTTCATCACATCTAGACTCCCTTCACACCTTTTCTGCAAAGCTTCCCACAATTGTTGAGAAGATTTAAATTGTTTGAAATTGTGATAAATTTATTTTGGAAGTGACATAGAAATGCTAGCCATAGCTTTCTTCTCACGATCAAATAATTGTTTCTCTTCAGTGGTTAATGCAGATACTGGTTTAGGAACATCATCCTTCCCCATCCATGAGTATGTAGGATGTGTATAACCTTCAAAAATAGGAATTCATAAACTCGTATCGGTAAACGACACAAACTGATCAAAACGATCTTTCCAGTTTGGATAATCAGCAAGACTTAACAACTTTGGTGATTTCTGAGATGTACCAATCTCATTACCATAGTTGAACATATTAGTAACTTGCACCATATTTGCCATTTTCAACAAACTTTCAAAAACTGCTAAGTATGAACAAGAGTACCCTTAGGCGAAGATAATAAGTTCGCTTCTAGCCTTCAAACGAACTTGACCCCAAGCGAACTTGATAAGTTCGCTTAATCAAGTAAAAATATAAGTTCTCCTAATGATTAAATTCGCCTGAACTGAGTGGAGCGAACTTGGTAAGTTCGCCTGCAACAGAATTCAGAACTAAGTTCGCCTGGTTCAGCTGTAACAAACTCAGGAAGATGAGTCTTCAACCAAAACACGAACAAAAAATTCTGAAAATCACCATATCTCACCGATTTGATGGAATTTGATAAAATTGAACCGTAGGATTGAGTATGATGTGATTTAGAACACTTCTAATGGATCAATTTCTTCAAAAACACCTTCAAAATCATGAAATCAACCCTAAAATAACTCTCAAGAACTTGAAAACTCCATGAACATGAAAACTTGCAAAAGTTAACAAATTTCATGTCAAATTGGACACAAATCATCACAAAACAATCACAAATCACGAGCAAAAGCTCTGATACCACTTGTAGGTCCACATGACGCTTCTATAGATCGTACTCGAGACGTGATGTGTAGAAGATACGGAGTGCGAAATCCAACTGTATCAATGTATGTGTACACAATGATGACAATAGAACTGGTAACAATCACCAAGTAAATAATCTTCTCTTCTATTTCAATCAAACATAGAGTTACAGAGCATTCAAAGTCATAAGCATACATAAAACTGAACAAGTAAACTCTATTTATAGGCAAGCTTCTGCAAGTTCGCCTCTACAGAGACTAGGCGAACTTGCTAAGTTCGCCTCTAGCAGAACTTATACAACACTTAACAAAAACTAAACATTAACAAAACATAAAGACAATACGATCTAAACTATTACAAGCTCTTGTCATACATCTATGTCTTAACAATCTCGAAGAAATAGGAAACCTTAGTGTTCCCTATAATCCTTCTATAAGTTTTCATTCTACTCCAACTGCTGGAAGCTATAATATTACTCCCGATTACTCACAAAATTTTCATGAAAGATACACCAATATCCTGTCACACCCCAACCGACAGCGGAATACGTCGGGGCGGGACAAGTAGACTGTTCATGAGCACAAGGTTGACTAGATTTCAATAACTTAATCATTAAATTTAATTTCAAACGATTCAAACACAACCAAATTCAAACAAGTACATAATTGAAATACATAATATTCTTTATTTAAATTTAACTAAGTCCAAAGCCTATGTGTAACATGTCTTGATCAAACTCACATATCAGCACCTGAAACTTGAATAAAATAAAGTCAACTAAAAGTTGGTGAGCATACACATGTTTATACATAGATAGTGTGTAGATATAAATAATCAAATCTTTACATAACATGATAAAATAAGACATTTATGGGGAGCAGCTATTGTGTAACCAAAGTACAATCAAACCTTTGTAACTAGCATGCAAATTGTGTTGTCGGTAACAATCACCCCAATCTGGGTGGGTTTGTCAGACTCAATAGATCTATCATTGTTAACCGTCGGCTTGAATAGTTAATGATTGCACATAAATTGCACACAAAAGTTAACACACCTAGCACTCAAACATAAAGCTCAAATTTGCACACATGAATGTAAAGAGGATTTGTGTTTGTATAGTTTGTGTAAATGTAACAATTGTATGTATAGTGTTCATGTTTCACCCCAAAAAGTGTAAAAGTGCGAAAAGGGGCTATGTAATACTCACCTGTATCAAAGATGTTGCTAGTACCCAGGTCTAGGTAGCAAAGTGTTCCTTGTAACTTACAACGTTAACCTAGAGTGTAATATATATGAATCTAGATTAATAACATGTACAATAGTCTAAAGCCAAGTCTAGGGTTTCAATGGGATTTGAGTATGGGAATTTGTACAAAAGTATTTGTGTTATTTCATGAAAGGGATGCTCGCAAGTTGGTGTTTGAATTTGGATAAAAGTACAAATCGTATATTCAACGGATTTAATTTTAATAGTAAATGGATTAAGGTTTAATTTTTTTGAACAACTAAATAAATTAAATAAATAAGTCCTTTTATTTATTTATTTAGAAAAAAAAGAGGTTTATTTACTTATTTATCAAAAACGTAAATACATATATTTATACTCAGAAAGATTTTATTTGTTTAATTAAGGTTTTAAACCCTACTAAAGCAATTTAACAGAAAAACTCGATTTAAAAAAAAGTTGGCTATAAATCTTTAATACAATTTTGTAAAAGTGGGTAATATAACTAATAATTTTAATTATCATTTTATATTGCAAATGAACCTTTAAATAGTGAAAGTAATATCTCTATTTCAAAAAGTCGGATTATTTTTGCACTAGTTAGTTCCAAATGGTACTGGGTTTTATGAAATAATTTTTATAAGAGAGGATAATGTCTAAAACGGCTTAAAAAAGTTATATGCGGCTTGACCGGGTCGAACCCGGGTCTACCCAGTGAAAGCATCAAGTATCAACCACTGGACCAGTGGTCCAACTTGGAACTAAACTGGTTCGGGAGCGTGTTAATCAGACAATGATAAGGGAAACTGGTTCTGGGTCGGTTTAAGCGTAAAAAGTTCAAGGGTTGTGGGTTTAGAACCCACGACCCCGTGTTTATGGGTCGTGCATCTTAACCAGTGGGACTGGGCGACTGCCTTGATGAGTTTCAATTCGATTAATCCTTTAACGACCAAACCCGAGAACCCTTTCTTCCCTAAATCGTAAATGTAAACCCTAACCCCTAGATTGAATCAGTTAAGCCCCCGATTACACATGGAATCATGGGGCTTATGCTCTTGAGATCAAAACAAATCTAAGGGCACAAGAATTACCTACAATGGTTGTGTAGATAGGACGATCGACATGGTGTTTCTGTTTCGGTGATCTTTGACTTGGACAGAGCTTCAGAGATGAAATGCGGATCGTACGAGTGTTCAGATGTAACATCACAAAAATAAAATGACAGTTATAATAACGTAATGAACGAACGAGGCATGTCGGCGGGCTGGAAGGGGAGCCTCCCCTATAAATAGCCAAGGTCTCCATCATTTCTCTCATTTGCAAGTTCTAGAGAGAGAAACCGTAAAGAGAGAAAGTTGGCTGATCGACCCGATATTTGAGAAGTGTGTTGCTCCAGAGCTCGTGAGAAGAACCTCCTGACCAGAAACTCGATTCAGGTAACGATCGGGCCTAAATCTGAATTTTTGTTCGTTTTTGGGTTTTTCGGGTTTTGGGTGAAAAGGTAACGTTTTCACGGATAAAACTGAAAGATAAACATAGATTTGAGTTCCTTAATGGAAAGCAAATGTTTTAAAGTAAACAAGTTCGGGATCTTGACGTGATCAGACCCGAAGGCGAAAGTTAGGGTTTTTGCGAAGAAGCAGTTCGTGCGTACTTATCAAGTACGCATGAAGATGATCCTGCGTACTTACCAAGTACGCAAGAAGAGGATCCTGCGTACTTATCAAGCACGCATGAAGAGGGTCATGCGTACTTATCAAGTACGCACGAAGAAGGTACTGCGTATTTATCAAGTACGCATGAAGCAAAGTCGACGCACTTATTAAGTACGCAAGAACAAGTCCCTGCGCACTTGCTAAGTGCGAAGGCATCAGGCTGGTTAAGTAAAGTTAGTATGTTTAGAATGGTTAAACCGTTAGAGTCGGTATTGGTCTGATGTGTATTTAAGTAATCAATTTAGATCGGAAGTGACGTTGTTCGACCTTGTTTAGGACAACCCAAATTAGCTTATCATGTGAGTTCTAGAAGCCCTCTTTTAAATGTTTTAATAATGTTTTTGGGCTGTTGTGCATACGTAACGATGTGACTATTTTATAAAACGATGTTTATGAATGTTGTATGTGACGTTTTATAAAATGATGTTTATGAATGATGTTTTGGAAGGAAAGGTTATGAAGGAAGTGTTTATGAAATATTTTGCCAAAAGAAGTCAATGAAGTGTTTATGAATGAATGAATGTTTTTAATAAAACGTACGAATGCTTTAAATGAAGTTTTGAAGTAAAAGAAGCGAAGGTTTACGAAAGTCACAAACGAACGAATCTGCCAATATTCCTTAGGGAATGAAGGTTAAGGGTATGGGAAGTATGTTATGGGCCTTTACCTATTAGGGGCCTCTGTTGCTAGCCAACTGTTGTACAACTGCGGCGATGGCGGTCGCCAAGGGGATTATCTTGATCCTTGAAGTTTGGTACGATTTACCTTACGGGGTAGTCGTGCTTGAAGTTTGGTACTTGTGCCCTACGGGGCGCAGTGCTTGAAGTTTGGTACGTGTCATCCTTGTGATGCCGTGCTTGAAGTAGTGTTGAATAACCTAAGAATCGGGCCTTAGGAGTTATTCACCCGAAGGACAGTACGATGATTGATGGGCCTGGTGGTGGTGATCTTTAGGTTATTCAACCAGTATGTGACATTTGGATTTGACGGTTACGAGAAGGCGCAGATTCGATATGTTCGTTGACTTATGTTTATGAAGTGTTATGTTTTGTTATTGCATTACTTTACGTACGCATTTTATTAAATGAAGTGTGAAGTTATGTTTTTGGTAAATTATTTGAAGTTAAAGCATTATGTTAAAACTAGAACTCACTAGCGTAGCTGACTTTTTAGTATGCACATACAGGTTAAGGCAGGTTACGATGATGGAAGGTGACGCTGGGCGGCTTGATGAGTTACCCGGATGACATGAAGACTGGCATCCCGTTATGATTAGATAATGTTATGTTTATGTAATAGACTATGTTACGCTTCCGCATGTTGAACAATGTAATGATTATGTTTTAATGACGTATTTTCCGCTGCGTTATTTTGATATTAAAGTTTAAGAACTGTTTGTAAATGAGTAAATCCAACAAGTGAGGCCTCCCAGGTTTGGGGCCTTACAAGTTGGTATCAGAGCAATAGTTTGAGAGATTCGGACACTCCTAGTGTCTGAACTTAAACTGTGAATGGGACCGAAAGCGGATGCCAGTACGGGTAACTCGAGCCACAGCATCAGGTATGAAGGTAGTATATATATTTACATATATAGTATGCCTTAGAAAGGGTTAGGTAAGGACTTGTGTTCTGATGGAATCACAAAGGTGTTTAAATAAAAATCGAAAGGTAATGTAATGGTTAATTACAGATGGCCAGTGTATATTAACATCTTACAGTGCTTATTGAATTTTATTTGTTAACTAGCGTGATGACAATGGATTCCTTGTCTTATAGAACGAAATGGCAAGGAGAGGAAACGGAAGACGTGGTGGGGGCCGTACCGGTGGTCGTACCGGCGGTCGAAATGGTGGGCGTGGCAGGAACCCTGCGCGCCAAAAGTATAGTGAAGAAGGAAGTGTTCACACTGAACCGACGGTTAGTGTGCATGGAACTGAGCAGACACTGGTTGAAGAACAACCTTTCACTTTTGAACCAGAAGTGAGAGCATCTATAGCTCGGGAGTTCACAGAGTTGATGAAGACTTCTCTGCCAGGTCTGTTAGCTGAAGCATTGAAGAAGGTTAGCAGGGAAGGTGGGTCTAGCGCGGCAACTGGTGCCCAGAATAACGAGAATGACAGCGCGACGCCTGCTCGTGGATGCGACTATAAGTCATTCAAGGCATGTGACCCGCCGATCCTGACTGGGAAGAAGGACGCGGTGGCTACTTTTGATTGGGTAATCCGTATGGAAGCTGCCATTCGCCTAAGCGAGTGTTGAACGGATCAAGTTGTGAAATTTGCTGCTAACTCCTTGAGAGAGGAAGCTGTAGGTCCTCATGGCACTTCTACAGATCGTTCTCGTGATAAGACGTGTCGTTAACTCGGAGTGCAGAATCCAACGAATCAACGATTGCATATACAAAAGACAATAGAAACAATCAAGTAAATAAACTTCATGCTTGTATTCCAATTCACAATAGAGTTTACAGACTCAATCTATCTTGTTCTACTTCGATTCTGTTCACCGTTACAAACTGACTCTGTAAACATCTATATATAGACTACTGACCTGCATTAGGCGAACTTAACAAGTTCGCCTCTAACAGACTAAGCGAACTTAACAAGTTCGCCTCTGTTAGACTAGGCGAACTTATCAAGTTCGCGTCTAGCAACTTGTATAAAAACACTTAGAACATTAATACATACAAAAACATAAAGACATTAGATCTAAACTATTACAAAGCTTTTGTCATTACAAACTATGTCCTAACAGACTCCCCCTTGACAATAGCTTGATCTTCAGTCTTCAGTCTTCATGATGAGCTCTTCCAATTATCAGGCAATCTGCTTCCTGCATGCACTCCATATCTTCTACATATCTCCAACACTCGCTTGTACTGCAATCCTTGTTCTTTCCATTCATCAGTGAACATGATTTCATTCTTTCTCAACGTTCTCTGATCTTTCTTTGAAAAATTGATAAGATTCATTGCATCATAGAAACATACAATGACCTTATTATCTCTGTCTTCAATCCTTGCTTCACCAGTATTCACATCGACATACCACCATTTCATATTCCCAAGGAAGTCTTGAGGAATCTTCTTCAATGGTATCCTGTGTACATCACGTACTGGTCTGAATTTGTACTTCTAGGTCACTTTCCCAGTCTTGTGATCTATGTTCTTCACTCTCTTTCCTTTTTGAGGCTTTAGCCTTTCATACTTCCCCGAACCACCTTCTCTCTTGATCAGATTTGCTATCACATCAGCTAATCCAAACTTGGCTCTATTAATAAGTGGTTTTGAAGATAGACCATTTATTTCACACCTTGGCAAGGTATTGAAATACTTGATCCTCGGCTTTAAGTACTGAACACCATCAGATCTTTTAATAGCAAATAGTTTTATGTCATTATCATAAAACCAGCTTATGATTCTTCCTACACACCTCTCTTTATTCACATAATTTTCTTTCTGAGCAGGTTGTGCTTGAGACTTGGGTAGCACCTTCATCCAACTATTTACAACTTCTCTCCACTGTTCTTTGGTCATACCTGTATTCCTGTACATCACAGGTTCTTCATTCACCTTTGGAGACTCAGTGTGAGTAGCATTAGCTTCAGCATCTGTATTGGATTGAATGTTTTCATCATCAGTATCAATCTTAGAATCAGCAGTATCTTCAGGCAGTGTGATATCTTCCAATGAGTCCATAGAATCTGTTGCTCCTTCATAATTAAACTCAGGAATAACATCATCTTGGATGAAGTTATAAGGGACATTAAGACCATCACAGCCTTCATAAATCACTTTATCTTGACTTTTCTCTATCTATATCTCCACTATCTCCCCTTCTTCTATTTCAGTATCTGACACATCATCATCTATGTCATTGAATAATTCATCTATGTTATCAAGACATGCTATCTTTTCAGCTTCTCCCCCCTCAGACTCTGCAAAGAACTCCAATAATAAGATTTCTTCTTCATTAACTCCAGAAGTATCTTTGTTTCCATCAATAGATTGAGATGTTGACTCTCCCTGAACTTTAGAAATAGGATCAACGTCAGCGTATTGACGATCACCCTCAATATTACCAGAAGGATCATTGTCTTCATCATCATGTCGTTGAATAGACTCAGTGTGACATGCATCACGTATCCTTAACCCCCCTAAGCGTCAAGACGCTCAACAAGCTTGGATACTAATGCCTGCATAGCAGCAATCTGCGTAGCTTGAGTCTGAATCACCAGCTGTTGTTGAGTATCAGTAGATACAAGAGTATCCACCTGAGTTTGTAAAGCGAGCACTTGTGATTCAAGGAAAGTAATCCTATCAGAATCAGAAGGCTTAGAAGGACCAGCTAAAGATTGAGGAACTGAAGTACTGGGAGTAGGAATAACCACTGGAGGAACAGGAGTGAGAACAGGAGATTGTTCTTTAGAGCTTGGAGGTGTGACAATCAAGGAAGAAACAAAAGTAGCATCCTCCACACCTTGTGAAGATTGAGCAGCAGCAATTGAAGCAGCCATAAGCTTTGGAGCTTTAGGATCCTGATTAAAGTCACTATCTGAACTCTCATCCACTAATGTCCTTTTACCAAGTACTGATCCGGAAGGAGGATCCCGAACAGACTTACGTCGTTGTCTTTTGGCTGTAGATTTAAGGCGTTTGCCAGCATTAGCCAAAGGTATACGAGCCAACCATTCATAATGATCTGAAGAGAAATCTCTGGACTCATCAGAATCTGTATCTTCAGAAATAGGTAAGATTGTATCACTTGTGCTAGAACTCAACTCATTCTCTGTCACCACATTCCCTTTAGCTTCATGAATGGGCGAGTTCACAGCGTCATCAACAAAGTCATCCATATTCATTCCTAGATCTTGTTCATGTTCATGAACGACCTCTTCTAGAACAGGTTCATTAACAGGTATATCAACCTGAGCTTGTGGAATTGGAACTTGTTCTTGAATAGGATTTTGTTGTTGTACGGGAACTTGTTGTTGTTGTTGAGCTTGTTGTTGTGGAACTTGTACTTGTGGAATAGGTTGTTGTTGTGGTTGTTTTTGTTGTTGAATATTTTGACCTTGCCCTTGAGCAATCTCATCAGGATGAAACCAGTTGTCATTTGGTGGTTCAACATAATCAGGATTGATTAAGTGACCAAACAATGGAGCATTAACAGGAATCAATGCTTGATTCTGTTGTTTCACCTTAGTGCAATCCGTAAAGATACGCTTAGACATCGGCGTCAAAGATAATCTTATCGGATGTTATGGGAGATCAGGAAGAATATGATTCAGAATCATCTAGATAAACCTAAGATACATCAAAAATCCTTGACCTTCAGCAGGTGTAATTTGCATAACCATCTCCCTATAGATATATCTTGCAAAATTGAAGCGTTTGTTCAACGTCAAAGCTACCATTGCAGCTTGAAGAGCAGTTTTTAAGCCATCAGTACCAGCTTTACGAGGAGAGAGACACTGAATAATCACATGCATGAAGTATCTCCATTCACACACCAAACCACCTTTACGTGCTTGAGTATCATTCACGGTAACCCATTCTTTGAAAGCATCCCATGATCAAAGGATTAGGATAAGATATAGGATCTTCAGCAGCACCACCTAATTGTCACACCCTCGCCAAGGTGGAAACGCGAGGTGCGATGTTCATGGTTTCCAAAGCATATGATTACCGCAAACACATACATGATAAATGGATACATAAACAAGTTTAAAGTTTTACATTCCAAAATGTAAATTTAGTTTACAAAAAGTGAAGATTTCGCAAATATGACTCTATTACAATGAGTTATACAAGAGAAATCCCCCAAAAGTTGTATCCATCGTGCATGCATGTAATCTACATTGCTAACCTTGCGATCATGTTCAATTTCCTGAAAAACATACTTAAAATTGTCAACACTAGGTTGGTGAGTTCACAGGTTTAATCAAATAGTTCTGTGTAAAATTCAAATGTTCGTAAATAGTTTCAGGTGCATGTGATAAACAGAATAAGAATTGTTGACCCATTTGTAAACTAGCTAGGAATACAAATAATATGTTCCTACATGAGTCGTAACCAAACCATGACAATTGTACACGCCCCTAATTTCGTTATCCGGTTCTATGCGGCCATAAATCCTCTAGATTGTGGTTAGCGCGACTAACCATGACCGGGAGACGTCACTCTCCATAGTACTATTCTTGGATCCTAGGCTACAGTTAATGGTTACTAAATTGTTCCATGGGACTTTAGCGGCCTCAAATCGTTTAACTCATGTAAACATAAAAGTCGAGTCTTATTCTCTTGTTATCACATAAAAATAGTTGTAAGTATGTTCTTCCCCCAAATATTTGAAAACAGTAAAAGGGGCCGTGAAACTCACCTTGTTTTTGTGTATGTTAGCAACGATAATTGTTCCAGTCAACCTTGACTATTCGTACCCTAATTACAAAAAGGGTAATTCTTGTTAAGACCGAACGTCTTATATGCAAATTGTTCACCGACTTAGTAAATCTGATTGCCTTTGTTTAAAATATCTTCTTAGTTTTTCAACACTTGTTTCGTTATAAAATAGTTCTAAGTTACTGCCCAATGGGACTGATGAACAGGTATCGAAACTACCTAGTTTCGATTGAACAGGACAGATGTCGAAACTACCTAGTTTCGATTGGACAGGACAAATGTCGAAACTTCCTAATTTCGATTGAGCAAACTGGGTATCGAAACTTCCTAGTTTCGATTGGATAATAGGTATCGAAACTACCTAGTTTCGATCAAACAGGTATCGAAATTCCTAGTTTCGATTGAGTAAACAGGTATCGAAACTCCTAGTTTCGATTGAGTAATAGGTATCGAAACTACCTAGTTTCGATTAAACAGGTATCGAAACTATAGTTTCGATTCCTAAAATTTTGATTGACAGAATCAGTTTTAAAACTTTGTTCGTACATATACGCATATATTCATGTTTTAATCTTGGATTTCGACACACTTTTCTGGTTATTTTTCTTACGTTCGAGTAAACTGTATGTTTAGTTACGGTTTTAAAGAAAATAATATGAATAATATTGAGTTTTTACCTCTAAACAGAGATGATGATTTCGAGAGAAACAGAGGATGATCTTGAGCTCCTTAGCTTGATTCTTGAGAAAAACACTTGGATGTTTCGTATAACACTCAAAAGATAGATAACTTTGAGCTTGAAAATGGATGAACTCTTGAAAATATGATGAGGATGATGGCGTTGATGATGCTGCCGTAAAGAGAGAAAATATACGGTGGAGTGTGTGTTTGGAATTGGTAAGTGATAGCTATGATGGAAGGTGAGCTCTTGTCAAGTTTTAGAAGACAAGAGGTATGGTGTAAGGATTAAAGAATTTGAATAAGAGAAGAACAGTGGTGTGGATGGGTTTCTCTGATTTTCGGCCGAGAAGGTAAAATGGAGGGGGGGGGGGGGTGGTTTGGGTTAATTACTTTAATAATTAGATTTTAGTGTTAATTAATTAATTCATTAAGGGTATTAATTTTAATTAGAGTTTCAATTGGTAATTTAATTTGGTTTAGATTTTTTTATGGTATTATAAATTTAATAAGTTTATAGCTCGTTGATGAAAGATATTGAAATCTTGGATTGTATAATTTGTTGAGGTGATTATTTATAGGTATAAGTACCTAAAGGTGGCGCTACATAGTAATGTCTTCGAAAAGTCCCTTATTTTACTTTTACGTATATTATATGATTTAGTCTTAAAAACAAATTATAGTTCAACGTAAATTTTGTGTAATATATATATATATATATATATATATTTTCTGGTTATTTACTTTAACCACTAGTGTTCGTATTTATTCGGGTTATCCTGGTACGTGAACCGGTAATTCCTGGAATTACCAAAATATGAAATGAGGCATTGTACAGTTTTTGTTAGACCTTAATGTCCTTGATTGTGAAATTATGTAAATCACGAAAACAATTATGATGTAAACTTGTTTATAACATGTACGGATATTGACCTGAAATGTCGGGTGTCACATTCTCCCCATTTTAACAGAATTTCGTCCCGAAATTCAATTCGTGCCATCTTGAACTGGTGCATCCTTAAACAGGGAGATGTATTTCGTTTTCATTTGATCTTCTCGTTCCCATGTATACTCAGGACCACGTTTTGAGTTCCAACGTACTTTAAGCAGTTTGATTCGACTACGTCTCATCCTTTGAACTTTCCAATCTGAAATCTCAATCGGTTCCTCGATGAAATGCAACCTGTCGTCTATGTGAATCTCATCAGGAGGTATAATTAACGTCTCGTCTGATAAACACTTCTTGAGATTTGATACATGAAACGTATCAAGTACATTGCTTAGTTCTTGTGGCAACTTGAGCTTGTAAGCTACAGGGCCAACCCTAGCCAGTATTTCAAACGGTCCAACGTATCTAGGGTTGAGCTTACCACGGTTACCAAACCTTGCAACGCCTTTCCATGGTGAGACTTTTAACATTACTCGGTCACCAATTTGAAATTCTAATGGTTTTCGTCTGTTATCAGCATAGCTCTTCTGTCTGTCTCGGGCCGCTTTCAGACGATCCTTAATTTTGAAGATCTTATCAGTGGTTTCCTGGACAATCTGAGGACCTGTCAAATGTTTTTCACCAACTTCCGCCCAACATAGCGGTGAGCGGTATTTACGACCATATAAAGCTTCAAACGGAGCTGCTTTAATACTCGTGTGGTAGCTGTTATTATAGGAAAACTCTGCCAACGGTAAATGAGTATCCCAATTTCCTCCGAAATCAATTACACACGCACGGAGCATATCCTCTAAAGTTTTAATGGTCCTTTCGCTTTGACCATCTGTTTGTGGGTGATATGCCGTGCTCATGTCAAGACGTGTGCCCATGGCTTCTTGTAATGATTTCCAGATTCTAGACACGAATCTGCTGTCTCTATCAGAGATAATAGAAATTGGCACTCCATGCCTAGCCACAATTTCCTTGATATAAAGCTTTGCAAGTTTCTCGGTTTTATCCGTCTCTTTGATAGGTAGAAAATGAGCTGATTTTGTCAGACGATAGACAATTACCCATATTGTGTCATAACCGCTGGACGTCCTGGGTAACTTCGTGATGAAATCCATAGAAATCTGTTCCCATTTCCATTGAGGTATCTCGGGTTGTTGTAACAATCCCGACGGTTTCTGATGTTCTGCCTTTACCTTTGAACATGTCAGGCATTTACCGACATAAATAGCAATTTCTCCTTTCATGTTCGACCACCAATAGTGTTCTTTCAGATCCTTATACATCTTATCTGAACCTGGGTGAATGGAGTACCTGGACTTGTGGGCTTCGTCCATAACCAACTCCCGTAAATTACCAAAACATGGCACCCAAATTCTATTCATGAAGTATAAAGTGTCATCTGACTTTGGTTCCAACTGCTTTGTCATTCCTCGTAAAGCTTCATTCTGAATGTTTTCTTCTTTGATTGCCTCCCGTTGTGCCATCCGGATTTGAGTCATGAGACTCGTATGAATTGTCAATCCTAGGGCACGAACACGGAGTGCTTTAACCCGTACTTTACGACTTAAGGCGTCTGCTACGACATTGGCTTTACCAGGGTGATACTTGATATCACAGTCGTAATCATTCAGTAGTTCTACCCAACGACGTTGCCTCATGTTGAGTTATTTCTGATTAAAAATGTGTTGGAGACTCTTGTGGTCTGTAAAGATAGTACATTTTGTACCGTATAAGTAATGTCTCCAAATCTTGAGTGCAAACACAACTGTGCCCAACTCCAAGTCATGGGTCGTATAATTCTTTTCGTGCACTTTTAGTTGTCGTGAGGCATATGCAATGACTTTGTCTCTTTGCATTAACACACCACCAAGTCCCTGGTGTGATGCATCGCAGTATACGACGAAGTTGTCGATTCCCTTAGGAAGGGATAAGATCGGTGCACTACACAGCTTCTGCTTCAGCAATTGAAAAGCTGACTCTTGCTTGTCACTCCAATCAAACTTCTTTTCTTTCTGGGTTAATGTGGTTAAAGGCAGGGCTATTTTTGAAAAATTCTCGATGAATCGTCTGTAATAGCCGGCCAAACCCAAAAATTGACGCACTTCGGTCGGAGTCTTTGGTGCTTCCCAGTTTTTGATCGCTTCTATCTTAGATGGATCAACATGAATTCCTTCCTTATTGATGACATGTCCAAGGAAATGCACTTCTCGGATCCAGAACTCACACTTAGAGAATTTAGCGTAAAGTTTCTCGTTTCTGAGTAGTTCAAAATTAATCTCAGGTGATGTTCATGATCCTCCTTGGTTCGTGAATATATTAATATATCATCAATAAATACTATCACGAATTTATCCAAGTATGGCTTGCACACTCGGTTCATGAGATCCATAAAAACAGCTGGTGCGTTCGTCAAACCAAACGGCATAACTAGGAATTCGTAGTGGCCGTAACGAGTCCTAAATGCCGTCTTTGGTACATCTTCTTCTTGGATTCTTAGTTGATGGTACCCCGAACGTAGATCGATCTTAGAGTAGAAGCTAGAACCTTGTAGTTGATCGAACAAATCGTCTATTCGAGGAAGTGGATATCAGTTTTTGATTGTAAGCTTGTTTAATTCTCGGTAATCAATACACATCCTAAAGGTTACATCCTTTTTCTTTACGAATAGGACCGGAGCTCCCCAAGGTGAGAAACTCGGTCTTATGAAACCTTTATCAAGCAACTCCTAGAGTTGATTTGATAATTCCTGCATTTCAGAAGGTGCTAATCGATACGGTGATCGCGCAACCGGGGCGGCTCCTGGTACCAAGTCGATTCGGAATTCGACTTGCCTCGGTGGTGGTAATCCAGGTAAGTCTTCAGGAAAAACTTCGGGGTAATCCTTAACGATTGGTATGTCTTCAAGTCGACGTTCCTCGGGTTTCTTCTCGACGACGTGAGCCAGGAACACGCAATAGCCTTTACGTAGGTACTTACGAGCTTTCATGCAGTTTATCATCCTTAATGTTACTCCACTCTTCTCACCTTGAATCGAAAGAACTTCTCCGTTCGGGAGGGGAATATGAACAATCTTCTCAAAACAAACAATCTCGGCGTGATTCTTCGACAACCAATCCATACCAATAACAACGTCAAAACTTCCCAAGTCAACAGGTAGTAGGTCTATACTAAATGTGTGGTTCTTAAAACATAAGGTACAACCCTGAATGACTTCTCCAGTTTTAATTAATTTCCCGTTTGCTAATTCAATTGTATAATTTTGGTCTAGTTTGCTGGGCTTAATACCGAGTAGGGACTTAAAGTCATTTGACACAAAACTCATATCAGCACCCGTATCGAAAAGTATAGAGGCATAGTGATTATTTATCGGGAACGTACCAGTGACAATGTTCGGATCTTGTCGTGCGTCACCAGCCCCCATCACAAACGCTCTTCCACGGGCCTGATTGTCGTTTCGGTTCTTCAACTTTGGACAGTCTTTTCTAAAGTGCTTTGGATCTCCACACTCAAAGCATCCCTGATTCATCCTTTCTGTTCCTGGGTTGACCTTTCCTGCTACTTGATTGATCTTATTAGGGTTCACATTGTTCCAACAGTTATGGGCTAGATGCCCATGCTTTTTACACTTTCCACATTGGGTACACCTTCCACTGTGATGATACCCACATTTGTCACACTTCGGTAGAGTTCCCAGATATCCTTTTTGTTCCATAGTGTTGACAGCATAGGCTTTCATAGTTCCAGATCTCTTGTAAGTTTGATTCTTGTTTTGATTACTTAGTTTTCCGAACCATTTCCTCTTTTCCCCAGACCCTCCTTCCTCGGTCTCCTTCTTCTCAAACAAACCATCACGCACAGCATTATCTCTTAGCTTGAAAGCTAGAATTATAGCGTTCTTGGCATCCATAGGGTTCGATGAAGTTACTAGGCTTCGGATTTGAGGAGCAAGACCCCACAAATATCTTTCAACCCTCTTGCATTCTGGGGTAACCATGTGTGGAACTAAACTTGCTAACTCATTGAATCGGTCAGTGTAACCAGCCACATCATCTCCTATCATTTGAAGGTTCCACATTTCAGTTTCGATTTTCTGCAATTCATTTCGAGGACAGTACTCCTCAATCATCATGGCATTTAGATCATCCCAAGATAGCTGGTAGGCAGTCTGTCTTCCCAAGGTTTTCATCTGAGAATTCCACCAGGTTAATGCTTTGTCAGCAAGTGTGCAAGTGGCATATTTCACCATACAGTCAGCTGTGCATTCACTAATATCAATTACAGATTCCATCTTCTCAATCCACCTCATCAGGCCTACTGCACCCTCGGTGCCATTGAAGTTGCGAGGGTTGCAGGATAGAAAGGCCTTATAAGTGCACTTCTTGTTCGAAGCATCTGTAGGGTCACAAGTTAATATTTTAATAATGTTGTTATCTTAGATCGCGATTGTGTTACAGAGGTGTTTACACATCCTATTACCTCCAGAACCTCCAGTAGTGCCACTGCCTCCTGCACCTCCTCCGCTACCACTACCATTTCCTCCGCCGTTATTCCGATTGGCTTCGTACTGCTCCAAGGCGGCGGCTACACGTTGGGATATGAGTTGCTCAACTTCTACGGAAATTGTCGTGTTGTTTTCACCAGTAGTGTCACGCGGTGTCCTTATTTTGGGTGCCATGGGTCTGAAGTCGAAATGGGGTTAGTGTGTGACGATATTCAGTGTCTACGATATCCGTACAATAGGATGATAAGTTATGAAATGCATATGCAATGAAAGACGTCTCAATGAGTCATTTAAATTATAGACTAGGTTCGATTTTTAGACTCCTAGTTCGCTATAATCAATGGCTCTGATACCAATCTGTCACACCCTCGCCAAGGCGGAAACGCGAGGTGCGACGTTCATGGTTTCCAAAGCATATGATTACCGCAAACACATACATGATAAATGGATACATAAACAAGTTTAATGTTTTACATTCCAAATTGTAAATTGAGTTTACAAAAAGTGAAGATTTCGCAAATACGACTCTATTACAATGAGTTATACAAGAGAAATCCCCCAAAAGTTGTATCCATCGTGCATGCATGTAATCTACATTGCTAACCTTGCGATCACGTTCAATTTCCTGAAAAACATACTTAAAATTGTCAACACTAGGTTGGTGAGTTCACAGGTTTAATCAAATAGTTCTGTGTAAAATTCAATTGTTCGTAAATAGTTTCAGGTGCATGTGATAAACAGAATAAGAATTGTTGTCCCATTTGTAAACTAGCTAGGAATACAAATAATATGTTCCTACATGAGCCGTAACCAAACCATGACAATTGTACACGCCCCTAATTTCGTTATCCGGTTCTATGCGGCCATAAATCCTCCAGATTGTGGTTAGCGCGACTAACCATGACCGGGAGACGTCACTCTCCATAGTACTATTCATAGGACCCTAGGCTACAGTTAATGGTTACTAAATTGTTCCAGGGGACTTTAGCGGCCTCAAATTGTTTAACTCATGTAAACATAAAAGTCGAGTCTTATTCTCTTGTTATCACATAAAAATAGTTGTAAGTATGTTCTTCCCCCAAATATTTGAAAACAGTAAAAGGGGCCGTGAAACTCACCTTTTTTTTGTGTATGTTAGCAACGATAATTGTTCCAGTCAACCTTGACTATTCGTACCCTAATTACAAAAAGGGTAATTCTTGTTAAGACCGAACGTCTTATATGCAAATTGTTCACCGACTTAGTAAATCTGATTGCCTTTGTTTAAAATATCTTCTTAGTTTTTCAACACTTGTTTCGTTATAAAATAGTTCTAAGTTACTGCCCAATGGGACTGATGAACAGGTATCGAAACTACCTAGTTTCGATTGAACAGGACAGATGTCGAAACTACCTAGTTTCGATTGGACAGGACAGATGTCGAAACTTCCTAATTTCGATTGAGCAAACTGGGTATCGAAACTTCCTAGTTTTGATTGGATAATAGGTATCGAAACTACCTAGTTTCGATCAAACAGGTATCGAAATTCCTAGTTTCGATTGAGTAAACAGGTATCGAAACTCCTAGTTTCGATTGAGTAATAGGTATCGAAACTACCTAGTTTCGATTAAACATGTATCGAAACTATAGTTTCGATTCCTGAAATTTTGATTGACAGAATCAGTTTTAAAACTTTGTTCGTACATATACGCATATATTCATGTTTTAATCTTGGATTTCGACACACTTTTCTGGTTATTTTTCTTACGTTCGAGTAAACTGTATGTTTAGTTACGGTTTTAAAGAAAATAATATGAATAATATTGAGTTTTTACCTCTAAACAGAGATGATGATTTTGAGAGAAACAGAGGATGATCTTGAGCTCCTTAGCTTGATTCTTGAGAAAAACACTTGGATGTTTCGTATAACACTCAAAAGATAGATAACTTTGAGCTTGAAAATGGATGAACTCTTGAAAATATGATGAGGATGATGGCGTTGATGTTGCTGCCGTAAAGAGAGAAAATATACGGTGGAGTGTGTGTTTGGAATTGGTAAGTGATATATATGATGGAAGGTGAGCTCTTGTCAAGTTTTAGAAGACAAGAGGTATGGTGTAAGGATTAAAGAATTTGAATAAGAGAAGAACAGTGGTGTGGATGGGTTTCTCTGATTTTCGGCCGAGAAGGTCAAATGGGGGGGGGGTTGTTTGGGTTAATTACTTTAATAATTAGATTTTAGTGTTAATTAATTAATTCGTTACGGGTATTAATTTTAATTAGAGTTTCAATTGGTAATTTAATTTGGTTTAGATTTTTTTACGGTATTATAAATTTAATAAGTTTATAGCTCGTTGATGAAAGATATTGAAATCTTGGATTGTATAATTTGTTGAGGTGATTATTTGTAGGTATAAGTACCTAAAGGTGGCGCTACATAGTAATGTCTTCGAAAAGTCCCTTATTTTACTTTTACGTATATTATATGATTTTGTCTTAAAAACAAATTATAGTTCAACGTGACTTTTGTGTAATATATATATATATATATATATATAGATATTTTTTTTCTAGTTATTTAATTTAACCACTAGTGTTCGTATTTAGTCGGGTTATCCTGGTACGTGAACCGGTAATTCCTGGAATTACCAAAATATGAAATGAGGCATTGTACAGTTTTTGTTAGACCTTAATGTCCTTGATTGTGAAATTAAGTAAATCACGAAAACAATTATGATGTAAACTTGTTTATAACATGTACGGATATTGACCTGAAATGTCGGGTGTCACACTAATGCAAGAGCTGCACGAATAGTGTCTTCAGATATAGCAATCTCTGTATTGTTGACATTGGCACGAAGAACATGAGGTTCTACGTCAGTATCTGAGTGAACTGTGTCCCAAAACTGTTGAATATACACCAGACTGATGTTTGGATCAACAGATAATGCGACACGTAGTCGTGATCGATTTAGAAATCCTATAATCCCTTGAAAGTGTATGGCCTCTGACATGTTAGGATCTAACAATGCCACCTGGTTGTGCTTGTATTCGACACGACGAGCCATCTGAAAAATATTTGGACAACAAACACATATTAGACAAATAACAAAACACAAACAATATGAAAAAAACAAATTTGAAACAAAAAACAAAACAAAAAAATTTTTTTAAAAAATTTCAAACACAAAAAGTTTTTACAAGTCCAAAACCTTTCTGACCTCTAGGCGAACTTAATAAGTTCGCTTAGTGTTTCAAGAGGCGAACTTATTAAGTTCTCCTGGACAAGTTCACTTGAACAAGTTCGCCTGAACTGTCTGTCGTTTCAAATTCAAACCAGAAATCAAAAACTTTCAATCTGTGATAAAATCTTGAATTAGCCATTGTAAACCCATCGACTAGCACCACTAAGTCAGTAGCAATGAACAAATTCAAGATTTAAGTCTGGTGAATCATCAATTTTAGGGCAAACAGTCACGTAATGAAACCGGAACAAAAACCTCAATTTTCTCTCAATTTAACGGACAATAATCAGTGAAATTACCTTAGTTGTGTTCGCAAATCAATTTTGAACCATAATGAATCGATTAAACACCCAACAGCCACTTAATTTGAAATTTCAAAAAATTTGGACAAGTTTGCTTAGCTGTGGAAACGATGAAGTGAATAAGTTCGCCTGGATAAACCCATATACAGAATAAGTTCGCTTATTTAGTTCGCTTAACAAGCCCTAGGCGAACATAATAAGTTCGCTTCACCAATTTCAGGCGAACATATTAAGTTCGCTTCAACAGAAGGAGACGAACTTAATGCCTTCAACATTTTCCTTGATCAAAATTTTTACCAACTTTCAAACCGTCACGTCTTGAACTTCCGTCAGTAGCATGTATTTGATCCAATCCCGAACAATTTAATAAAAGATTAAAATTTTCATGGAAAATAAAAAAACAAAATCTTTTTGAATTTTATCTATACAAACGGAAACACATATTTTTGGATTTTTATCTGTACAAACGGAAACACATATTTTTTAATTTTTATCTATATAAACTGAAATCACATATTTTTGAATTTTTATCTGAATAAATTGAAATCACATATTTTTGAATGAACATCATCAGTAAGAAGATCATATCAGTATCCGAGTAGTTCATCACACATTTTAGCAATAACCAAGGGTAACCTATGATATGAAACAATCCAACTCATCTTGTACTCTATGTATTTTTTTTCCAGTATTTATAAATCATTCAATTTGAATAATATTTGAAATGATACGCGATAAATTTCAAAGTAATTGAGATCAGGTTATGAAATGCTCTTTTATTTATACCGAATTTGAAATATAAAGCATGAATTCTTAAATTTGTCAATATTATATTATTTGAAACTATAAGCGTTTATACTCCGAATTCATGTGATTTAGTACCATTTAGATGAAAAACATCGTGTACCCCACATATATGCCAAACAGAAATATAATTTGCACTATCTTCAAGACATATACAGTTTATTTTAAGATTAGATCAATTTCCAAGATGAAATTATCTCATTTGGCACAAGAACAGAAACAGATCCCAAAGAATATAAGAATCATGATGATTCAGAATCAGAAGATTCTAATGAATTGGATGTATAATGAGAATCAACAGATTCAGGTATGAGGATCCAACTATTATCTGGATAAGATTCAATGGAGTCAGACTAGATGATGTATATCTAACGGATCCAAGGGCGAATATATGTTTCAACAGATTTTGAAAGCATATCTTAGTTCAACAAAACATTGCATGTTTTTCGGGGCATGGGCAGTAATGTGAACTGAAATAGATTTGTGCTAAAGATATAATTCGATATTGGTCTCATGAAATTCTTTAAAACTATATATTCTTTATCTGATAATGATCTTTTACACACACACCCAGACATATAATGGATTCAAATCACAGATGTAATCATATCATATTTAATTTTCACACTACTATTGGTTTCAAAACGCTTTTAGTCTATTGAAAATTCAAGTTTCAAAACTCATACACAAATTTGAAAACAAATTATCAAGATTTGAGCATGCACAACTCTATCATTTCTCATTTATGCAGACTTTGAAATTTAGATCAAATCAACTCAGTTTAATCAATCATATATCAAAGGTCTACTAAGGTCGTGTGAAATGAACTCATCACTGATGTACTATAATTTCTTCTCTAACTTCAAATGATGTCAAATTTTATATTTTTCAATTTGTTTTGACTTTTTATAAATTAAAAACTTTTTGACTGAAAATTTAAAATGCAGAAATGTAATAAAGCAATAAAAGAAATTAAAAACAAAATTTTCCATGAAAATCTGATTTTGAAAAACTTTTATTCGGGATTGATCATACCTATCATTTTGATTAGAAATTCAAACCTGGTACGATCAAATGCCTTGGTAAACAAATCAACAAAATTATCATCAGTGTGAACCTTTACCAACTCAATCAACCTTTTCTCTACACAATCACAAATAAAATGATATCTAATCTCAATGTGCTTTGTTTTACTATGCTTAACAGGATTATTAGTTATAGACATTGTAGCATTATTATCAATAAGCATAGGGGTTCCTTTGAAATTCAAACCGTAATCTCTTAATTGCTGTTGTATCCACAGGATCTGTGAACAACAACTTGCAGCAACGATGTATTCTGCTTCGCATGTAGAAATGGAGAATGTGGTTTGCTTTTTACATTGCAGGAAACAAGTCGATTATCCAAGAACTGGCAACCACCTGTTGTAGATTTCCTGTCCAAACAACAACCACCAAAATCAGAATCAGTATAAGCATTGAAATCAAAGTTAGAACCATGTGGATACCATAGTCCCAATCTTTATTTTCCTTTCAAATAACGAAAGATTCTTTTTACAGCTATTAAGTGAGATTCTTTTGGTTTTGCCTGGAATCTGGAACAGATGCACACAACGAACATTATATCTGGCCTTGAAGCGGTTAAGTACATGAGAGATCCAATCATTGCTCTGTAAAGTCGACAATCCACATCTTTTCCATCCGAGTCAGAATTCAACTTATGATTGACCGGAATCGGAGTATCATATGGGGTACAGTCCTCCATCTTGAACCGGCACAAGATGTCTTTGACATACTTGGACTGATGAATAAAGAAACCATCTTCCTTTTGATTTACTTGTAAACCTAAGAAAAACGATAACTCTCCCATAGCTGACATTTCAAACTTTGACTTCATAACACTCTCAAAATCTTTGCATAACCCTTCATTTGTTGAGCCAAAAATAATATCGTCCACATATATCTGCACCAGTAGGTAATCTCCCCCTGATTTCTTTATGAATAAGATCGAGTCAATCTTGCCACAAACAAAATCATTTGCCAAAAGATGTGAAGACAATGTTTCATACCACGCGCGAGGAGCCTGATGAAGTCCATAAAGGGCCTTATCAAGCTTGAAAACCCTATTCGGATGAAGTAGATCTTCAAACCTCGACGGCTGGCAAACATAAACTTCCTCCTTGACCTTTCCATATAAAAACGCACTTTTCACATCCAATTGAAACACCTTAAAACCTTTATAAGAAGCAAACGCTAGAAATAGCCGTATAGCTTCAAGCCTCGCAACAGGCGCATAAACCTCGGTGTAATCAATTCCCTCTTGTTGATTGAAGCCCTGGACAACTAATCTCTTGTTTCTTACCACGACACCGCGATCGTCTTTCTTACATTTAAACACCCATTTAGTACCAATCGGATATACCCCCTTCGAAAGATCTACAAGATTCTAAACCTTAAGTTTGTCAAACTGAGCAAGTTCCTCCTGCATAGCCTCTATCCAATTGTTATCATTTAAAGCCATTTCAACATTCTTGGGTTCGACCTGATAAATAAAACATGAATGTGAGCAATCATCAAGAACACCAGAATCTTTAATACATGTATACAAGCAAGTATTGTCAACAAGAGAACGTGTTTTCACTCCATCCTGCAAATTCCCGATTATATTTGTCACTGGATGATCTTTGAGTTCCTTGATGGAAGCGACCTCAGGAACCTGTAACACTTCAACACGAGTTGTATCAGATTGATAAGATAAACCATGATTAATTGGAATTTCCGAGTCTAAATTTGTAGGAATCTCCCCCGAATCCTGTGTCGAAGGTAATGAATCATCACCCAACAAAGGATCAGCAGAAGAATCTTGAAAAATAGCATTGTCTTCCTCACTCTCTGAATCTTGTGGTCCCGAACAAGAAGCAACATTAGGATCGGGAGCAGAAGTAGATGGAACCGATGAATGTGGAACTGTATTTGGTAGAAAGCCATTGTGCTATGCATCCTGATATGAATCATAGAGAACAATAGCTTCATCAGGAGAAATATCAGAAGGTAAATGAAAAGACTTGAATAAGGTTTCATAATCAAATGCCCAATCTGGTCCAATCGCCATTTGAGGTTAGCAGAAGTGTTTATTAACGAAGTAGTAGCACGGCATGGGATGCCTTTGACGATCGTATCTGACCGGGACACACGATTCACATCGAGGTTCTGGAAAAGATTTCACGAGGCGATGGGCACGAGGCTTAATATCAGCACGGCATACCACCCACAAATGGATGGTCAGTCCGAAAGGACCATTCAGAACTTAGAGGATATGCTTCGTGCTTGTATTATCAATTTTGGCGGCAGTTGGGACAGTCATCTGCCGTTAGCCGAATTCTCTTACAACAATAGTCATCACACGATGATAGGCATGCCGCCTTACGAAATGTTGTATGGGAGAAGATGTAGGACCCCGGTTTATTGGGGTGAGATTGGATAGAAGGAATTAGGAAGTCTTGAATTCGTAAGAGAAACATCGAAAATGTTTGATCAAATCAAAGCACGAATGAAGGCTGCACAGGATCGTCAGAAGTCCTATGCGGATAAACGATGAAGGCCTTTTAAGTTTGATGTTGGGGACAGAGTAATGTTGAAAGTGTCACCCTGGAAGGGGATCATACGATTTAGGAAGAGAGGAAAGTTAAGTCCGAGGTTTGTCGGACCATTCAGGATAATGGCACGGGTTGGTGAAGTCTCTTATCAGTTAGAGTTGCCTGATGAGTTAAGTGGGATTCATCCTACCTTCCATGTATCACACTTGCGAAAGTGTTTGGCGGATGAATCGGCTCATGTACCACTAACTGACATCGAGGTCGACAACAGCCTTAACTACATCGAAGAACTCGGGGACAACTTAGACAGAAAGGAGAAGCGTTTGCGTAATATGATTATTCAATTGGTTAAAGTCCAATGGAAACATCGAAGGGGATCAGAAGCCACTTGGGAAACGGAGACGGAAATGAGGGAGTCGTACCCTCAACTATTCGACTTATGATAGGTTTCGGGGACGAAACCTATTGTAAGTGTAACATCCTAAAAATAAAACGACAGTTATAATGACGGAATAAATGAACGAGGCATGACGGGTCGGGTCGGATGGGTCAGGGGGCTATAAATAGCCCATGCCACCCCTTTTCTCTCATTTGCAACTTTTAGAGAGAGAAACCGTAGAGAGAGAAAGTTGGCGGATCGACCCGAGACTTCAGCAAAGTGTTATTCTATAACTCGTGAAAAGAACCTCCGGATCAGAAACTCGATTTAGGTAACAATCCGACCTAAATCTGAGTTTTAGTTCGTTTTTGGGTTTTTCGGGTTTTGGATGAAAAGGTAAGGTTTGAACGGATGAAACTGAAAAATAATCATGGATTTGAGTTCCTTAATGGAAAACGAACGTTTTGAATGCAAACAGGTTTGGGATCTTGACATGATCAGACCCGAATGCGAAAGTTAGGGTTTTTCGCGAAGAACAGGTCGTGCGCACTTGCTAAGTGCGCACGGAGCAGGTCCTGCGCACTTGCTAAGTGCGCAGGAGGAGGGAACTGCACATTTGATAAGTGCGCAGGAGGAGGGACCTGCGCACTTGATAAGTGCCCAGGCAGCAGGGTCTGCGCACTTGCTATGTGCGCAGGCAGCTGGGTCTGCGCACATGCCAAGTGCGCAGACATCAGAACTGGTTAAGTGAAGTCAGTATGTTAGAATGGTTAAACCGTTAGAGTCGGGATTGGTCTGATGTGTATTTAACTAGTCAATTCAGATAGGAAGTGACGTTGTTGGACCTTCGTTTAGGACAACCCATATTAGCGTATCAGGTGAGTTCTAGAGCCCTCTTTTAAATGTTTTGTTAATGTTTTTGGGCTGGTGTGCATACTTACGAAATGATGTTTAACGAAATGATGTTTAACGAAATGATGTTTAACGAAATGGTGTTTAACGAATTGATGTTTAACGAAATGATGTTTAACGAAATGATGTTTTAACGAAACGATGTTTACGAAAGGAAAGGTTATGAAGTGTTTTTGCCAAAAAGGTTTACGAATGTTTATGAACGGTCTAAATGAGGAAATGTTTAATGAAAAGGGAAAGAGGTAAAGGTTTAAAGAAGTCATTACAAATCTAATTTGTCGAATGAATGGAATTGACGAATGAAGTCTGGGAATGTGATTCCCAGCCTTGTGGTAGATTATGGACAGCGAGCCATAGTTACCATAAGAACAACAGGGCAGTGTCTTGGTGGCCTGTCGATGGTTTTGATGTTGTACAACTGGTAAGGGAGTAACGACGGTTACTCGGGTGATGACGATCATCCTAAGTGAATAAGGTAAGGGAAATCAATGACGGCGATACATAATGGTTGATTTCCAAAGGAAAGATGCGTGTTGGACAATGACGGCGATACGTAATGGTTGACCCAACGTAATGAATGGTTGGGCAATGACGGCGATACGTAACGGTTGACCACACGTAGTGTATGGTTGTGGCAATGACGGCGATACGTAGCGGTTGCCCATAACACCAAAGGTTCCTTCGGGGACACTGTGACGCATAAAGTAAAATGCAGAATTAGATAACAATAATGTATGACTTAAATGAATGTTAAAAGTTTTAACGAACGATCCGTTCAACGGTGTTTATGATAATGATGTTGATGATGATATGGGTACGAAACCTTTTTAAAGATGTTAGATTATTACATGCTTTTTGAAAGGTTTTACTAAATGAATGAATGATATGTTTTTGGCAAATGTTGATGTTAAAGTTTTTATGAAATGCTAGAACTCACCAGCGTAGCTGACTTTTTAGTGTGCACATTCAGGTTAAGGCAGGTTATGAGGATGTACGGTGATGCTTGGCTAGCGAGAGGAGTTACCCGGCTGACTATGAAGACTGGCATCCCGTTATGTTTTAGTTATGATGTATTTATGTTTTAAACAATGTTTACGCTTCCGCATGTATGAACAATGATGACGTTATGTTTAAATGAAATTTTCCGCTGTGTTATTTGATATTCATGTTTAAGAACTGTTTGTGAATGAGTAAATCCAACAAGTGGAACCTCATGGGTTTGGGGCCTTACAAGTTGGTATCAGAGCAATAGTTTGAGAGATTCGGACACTCTTAGTGTCTGAACTTAAACTTTGAATGGGACCGAAAGCGGATGCCAGTACGGGTAACTCGAGCCATAGCATCAGGTATGAAAAGTAGAGTATGTGTATGTAGTATGCCTTAGGAAGGGTTAGGAAAGGACTTGTGTTCTGATGGAATCACAAAGGTGGTCAAATAGAAATCGAAAGGTAGTGTAATGGTTAATTGCAGATGGCCAGTGTATATTAACATCTTACAGTGCTTATTGAATTCTATTTGTAATTGTTAACATCTAAGGGGGATGAGGTTGTTGACTCGATGATGTGGAATGACTTGAAAACTCTGGTAATCAAGAACTTCTGTCCAAGGAACGAGATTGAGAAGGTAGAGAGGGAATTTCTGGGTTTGAAGGCCGGGAGCATGACGCACCGGCAGTACACAACCCGATTCAATGAACTGGCACGTCTGGTGCCACATCTTGTTACGACGAAGGAAAGAAAAATTTCCTGCTACATTCAAGGGTTGCCGGACCAGGTCCGCACCTATGTTAAGGCAAACGCCCCTACTACCTATGATTCGGTAGTAGAACTGAGCGGCGTAGTATTTGATGATCTGGCACTGAATGTCGCCGCTATCGAGGAACCAAAGAAGAGACCGAGCTTCTCAAACAAGCGAACTGGTGGAAAGATGTTTGGGGCTCGCGATAAAAGGGCTCGAGTGGATGAGCCGACCGTTTGTAAGAAGTGTGGAAGGGAGCATACAGGTGAATGTAGACTGGGATCTAACTTGTGCTTTAAGTGTGGCAAGACCGGGCACTACTCCCGTGAGTGCACACAACACTACAAGTGCTATAACTGTGGGAATGCCGGCCATCTGAGTAGGGAATGCCCGAAACCAAAAATGGGCGAATCTGGGAAAGGGAAGAGTGCAGAGAAAAGAGAAGAGAGGCCCCGAGCGAAGACTCGTGCGTACGCGTTGGCCAGAATGGACCCCGAAGTGGCGTCATGTACGTTCGTCCTTGACAACACTCTTGTTTCTGTGTTATTTGATTCGGGTGCCAGTAAGAATTTTATATCTGCGACTTTTTGTAAGAGAGTGAAGTACACTGTCAGTAAACTAGAAAGGGCCTTTAGAGTAGAAACCGCTCAGGGTAGAACTGCGAGAGTGACCGAGGTAGTTGACAACTCCACGATAAAGATAGAGGGTCATAGGTTCCCTGTCAGATTGTTTGTTATGGTTTTGGGAGGGTTCGATGTCGTGTTAATGGATTGGCTAACTGCCAATGAAGCGCAAATTATATGCAAACGAAAGATAATCCGACTCAAGGCTCCGGATGGTAGCAAAGTCGAGGTTTTTGGAGATCGTGAAGTCCCGATGCAAAATGTCATCTCGATGATTAAGGAAACAGATTACTTGAGGCGCGGATGCGAGGCTTATCTGGTGTACGTGATTGAAAAGTGTAAGGAAGTTAAGGAACTGGACGATGTACCCGTGGTACGCGAGTACCCCGAAGTGTTTCCGAAGGATTTGCCTGGAAAACCACCCGACAGAGAGATTCCGAATTGACTTAGTACCAGATGCCCAGCCCGTGGCTAAGGCTCCATATCGACTAGCACTAGTGGAAATGAAGGAACTAATGACCCAATTAGACGAACTACTTGAGAAGGGATTTATCCAACCGAGCATCTCGCCTTGCGGTGCTCCGGTGTTGTTCGTAAAGAAGAAAGACGGTTCGATGAGAATGTGTATTGATTATCGCGAGTTGAACAAACGTACCGTGAAAAACAAGTACCCGTTACCAAGGATCGACGACCTGTTCGATCAATTGCAAGGCGCAAGTTGGTTCTCAAAGATCGACCTTCGATCCGGGTACCATCAGTTGAAGGTGAGGGAAGAAGACATACCGAAAACGGCATTTCGCACACGTTATGGACATTTTGAGTTTCGCGTAATGTCTTTTGGATTGACGAACGCCCCAGCAGCGTTCATGGATTTGATGAATAGAGTTTGTCGACCAATGCTGGATCGAACGGTGATCGTGTTCATCGATGATATCCTCATCTACTCCAAGAATGAGGGTGATCACGCGTGTCACTTGAAGGAGGTATTGGAAGCTCTGAAGAAGGAAAAGTTGTATGCTAAGTTCTCTAAATGCGCGTTCTGGCTTAGGGAAGTCCAATTCCTAGGTCACGTCATTAACCCGAACGGCATTATGGTTGACCTAGCAAAGATAGTAACGGTAAGGGAATGGAATGTTCCTAAGACGCCAACTGAAATCCGCAGTTTCTTGGGATTGGCAGGCTACTATCGGAGATTCATCCAGGATTTCTCGAAAATAGCTTCGCCGTTGACGAAGTTGACTCGGAAGGAGGTAAAGTACGAATGGGGTTCGACCCAGGATGAGGCGTTTAAGAAATTGAAGGGAAAGCTAACTCAAGCTCCAGTCTTGGCCCTCCCCGAGGGCAATGAAGACCTAGTGGTGTACTCTGACGCTTCGGGTCGGGGATTGGGATGCGTGTTGATGCAACGCGGGAGAGTGATCGCGTATGCGTCACGACAGTTGAAGATTCACGAAGCTAATTATCCAACCCACGATTTGGAACTTGCTGCTGTCGTATTCGCATTAAAAATCTGGAGGCACTACCTGTATGGGGTGAAGTTTACTATTTACTTCGACCACAAAAGTTTGAAGTACTTCTTCGAACAAAAGGAACTTAATATGAGGCAGAGGCGATGGTTGGAACTATTGAAAGACTATGACTGTGACATAATATACCATCCTGGAAAGGCAAACGTGGTGGCTGACGCTCTAAGCCGAAAGGATGTGCCTACTCCTATTAGAGTGAAAGCTTGCCAGTTGGTGGTGACATCGGATGTGATGAGGGAAATCGTAAAGGCTCAAGATGAGGCACTTAAAGAAGAAAACATAAAGAAGGAAATGATGGTTGGCCAACAGGACAAGTTGGAGTATAACACCCTTGGTGTTAGGACACGTTTTGGACGGATATGGATACCGATGGGTGGCGAACTTAGGACCAAAATCTTGGATGAGGCTCATAATTCTCGTTACTCTATCCATCCCGGTACCAATAAGATGTACCAAGATCTGAGGAAGGAATACTGGTGGCCCGGAATGAAACACGAAGTGACAAAGTATGTAAGCAAGTGCTTGACTTGCTCACAAGTAAAGGCCGATCACCAGAAACCGTATGGAAAGATTCAACCGTTGATATACCAGAATGGAAGTGGGAACACATTACCATGGACTTCATAACCAAGCTACCTCGCACAGCTAAAGGTCATGACACCATCTGGGTAATTGTGGACCGATTAACAAAGAGTGCTCATTTCCTACCTATTCGCGAGACGTTCTCGTCGGAAAGGTTAGCGGAAGTATTTATTAACGAAGTAGTAGCACGGCATGGGATGCCTTTGACGATAGTATCCGACCGGGACACGCGATTCACATCGAGGTTCTGGAAAAGATTTCACGAGGCGATGGGCACGAGACTTAATATCAGTACGGCATACCACCCTCAAACAGATGGTCAGTCCGAAAGGACCATTCAAACATTGGAGGATATGCTTCGTGCTTGTATTATCGATTTTGGCGGCAGTTAGGACAGTCATCTGCCATTAGCCGAATTCTCTTACAACAATAGTTATCACACGACGATAGACATGCCGCCTTACGAAATGTTGTATGGGAGAAGATGCAGAACCCCGGTTTGTTGGGGCGAGATTGGACAGATGGAAATAGGGAGTCTGGAAGTAATAAGGGAAACGTCGGAAAGGTTTGATCAAGTCAAAGCACGAATGAAGGCCGCACAAGATCGTCAAAAATCCTACGCGGATAAACGGCAAAGGCCTATTGAGTTTGATGTTGGGGACAGAGTAATGTTGAAAGTGTCACCCTGGAAGGGAATCATATGATTCAGGAAGAGAGGAAAGTTAAGTCCGAGGTTTGTCAGACCGTTCAAGATAATGGCACGGGTTGGTGAAGTCGCTTATCGGTTAGAGTTGCCTGATGAGTTAAGTGGGATTCATCCTACCTTCCATGTATCACACTTGCGAAAGTGTTTGGCGGATGAATCGGCTCACGTACCACTTACTGACATCGAGGTCGACAACAGCCTTAATTACATCGAAAAACCCGTGGCCATCCTTGATGGGAAGGAGAAACGTTTACGTAATAAAGTTATCCAATTGGTTAAAGTCCAATGGAAGCATCGAAAGGGATCGGAAGCCACTTGGGAAACGGAGAAGGAAATGAGGGAGTCGTACCCTCATCTATTTGACTTATGATAAGGTTTCGGGGACGAAACCTATTGTAAGGGGGGTAGACTTGTAACATCCCAAAAAAAAAACTACAGTTATAATGACGGAATAAACGAACGAGGCATGACGGGTCGGGTCGGATGGGTCAGCGGGGTATAAATAGCCCATGCCACCCCTTTTCTCTCATTTGCAACTTTTAGAGAGAGAAAGTTGGCGGATCGACCCGAGACTTCAGCAAAGTGTTACTCCATAACTCGTGAGAAGAACCTCCGGATCAGAAACTCGATTCAGGTAACAATCCGACCTAAATCTGAGTTTTAGTTCGTTTTTGGGTTTTTCGGGTTTTGGGTGAAAAGGTAAGGTTTGAACGGATGAAACTGAAAAATAATCATGTATTTGAGTTCCTTAATGGAAAACGAATGTTTTGAATGCAAACAGGTTCGGGATCTTGACATGATCAGACCCGAATGCGAAAGTTAGGGTTTTTCGCGAAGAACAGGTCGTGCGCACTTGCTAAGTGCGCACGGAGCAGGTCCTGCGCACTTGATAAGTGCGCAGGAGGAGGGACCTGTGCATTTGATAAGTGCGCAGGAGGAGGGACCTACGCACTTGATAAGTGCGCAGGCAGCAGGGTCTGCGCACTTGCTAAGTGCGCAGGCAGCAGGGTCTGCACACTTGCTAAGTGCGCAGACATCAGAACTGGTTAAGTGAAGTCAGTATGTTAGAATGGTTAAACCGTTAGAGTCGGGATTGGTCTGATGTGTATTTAACTAATCAATTCAGATCGGAAGTGACGTTGTTGGACCTTCGTTTAGGACAACCCATATTAGCGTATCAGGTGAGTTCTAGAGCCCTCTTTTAAATGTTTTGTTAATGTTTTTGGGCTGGTGTGCATACTTACGAAATGATGTTTAACGAAATGATGTTTAACGAAATGATGTTTAATGAAATGATGTTTAACGAAATGATGTTTAACGAAATGGTGTTTAACGAATTGATGTTTAACGAAATGATGTTTAACGAAATGATGTTTTAACGAAACGATGTTTACGAAAGGAAAGGTTATGAAGTGTTTTTGCCAAAAAGGTTTACGAATGTTTATGAACGGTCTAAATGAGGAAATGTTTAATGAAAAGGGAAAGAGGTAAAGGTTTAAAGAAGTCATTACAAATCTAATATGTCGAATGAATGGAATTTACGAATGAAGTCTGGGAATGTGATTCCCAGCCTTGTGGTAGATTATGGACAGCGAGCCATAGTTACCATAAGAACAACAGGGCAGTGTCTTGGTGGCCTGTCGATGGTTTTGATGTTATACAACTAGTAAGGGAGTAACGACGGTTACTCGGGTGATGACGATCATCCTAAGTGAATAAGGTAAGGGAAATCAATGACGGCGATACGTAACGGTTGATTTCCAAAGGAAAGATGCGTGTTGGGCAATGACGGCGATACGTAACGGTTGACCCCACGTAATGAATGGTTGGGCAATGATGGCGATACGTAACGGTTGACCCACGTACTGTATGGTTGTGGCAATGACGGCGATACGTAGCGGTTGCCCACAACACCAAAGGTTCCTTCGGGGACACTGTGACGCGTAAAGTAAAATGCAGAATTAGATAACAATAATGTATGACTTAAATGAATGTTAAAAGTTTTAACGAACGATCCGTTCAACGGTGTTTATGATAATGATGTTGATGATGATATGGGTACGAAACCTTTTTAAAGATGTTAGATTATTAAATGCTTTTGTGAAAGGTTTTACTAAATGAATGAATGATATGTTTTTGGCAAATGTTGATGTTAAAGTTTTTATGAAATGCTAGAACTCACCAGCGTAGCTGACTTTTTAGTGTGCACATTCAGGTTAAGGCAGGTTATGAGGATGTACGGTGATGTTTGGCTAGCGAGAGGAGTTACCCGGCTGATTATGAAGACTGACATCCCGTTATGTTTTAGTTATGATGTATTTATGTTTTAAACAATGTTTACGCTTCCGCATGTATGAACAATGATGACTTTATGTTTAAATGAAATTTTACGCTGCGTTATTTGATATTCATGTTTAAGAACTGTTTGTGAATGAGTAAATCCAACAAGTGGGGCTTCCTGGGTTTGGGGCCTTACAGTAAGGGGGTAGACTTGTAACATCCCAAAAATAAAACGACAGTTATAATAACGGAATGAACGAACGAGGCATGTCGGGTCAGGCCGGATGGGTCAGCGGGCTGGAAGGGGAGCCTCCCCTATAAATAGCCAAGGTCTCCATCATTTCTCTCATTTGCAAGTTCTAGAGAGAGAAACCGTAAAGAGAGAAAGTTGGCGGATCGACCCGAGATTTGAGAAGCGTGTTGCTCCAGAGCTCGTGAGAAGAACCTCCAGATCAGAAACTCGATTCAGGTAACGACCAGGCCTAAATCTGAGTTTTTGTTCGTTTTTGAGTTTTTCGGGTTTTGGGTGAAAAGGTAACGTTTTCATGGATAAAACTGAAAGATAAACATAGATTTGAGTTCCTTAATGGAAAGAAAACGTTTTGAAGTAAACAAGTTCGGGATCTTGACGTGATCAGACCCGAAGGCGAAAGTTAGGGTTTTTGCGAAGAAGCAGTTCGTGCGTACTTATCAAGTACGCATGAAGATGATCCTGCGTACTTACCAAGTACGCAAGTAGAGGATCCTGCGTACTTATCAGGTACGCATGAAGAGGGTCATGCGTACTTATCAAGTACGCATGAAGAAGGTACTGCATATTTATCAAGTACGCATGAAGCAAAGTCTGCGCACTTATTAAGTACGCAAGAACAAGTCCCTGCGCACTTGCTAAGTGCGCAGGCATCAGGCTGGTTAAGTAAAGTTAGTATGTTTAGAATGGTTAAACCGTTAGAGTCGGTATTGGTCTGATGTGTATTTAACTAATCAATTCAGATCGGAAGTGACGTTGTTGGACCTTGTTTAGGACAACCCAAATTAGCTTATCAGGTGAGTTCTAGAAGCCCTCTTTTAAATGTTTTAATAATGTTTTTGGGCGGGTGTGCATACGTAACGATGTGACTATTTTATAAAACGATGTTTATGAATGTTGTATGTGACGTTTTATAAAATGATGTTTATAAATGATGTTTTGGAAGGAAAGGTTATGAAGGAAGTGTTTATGAAATATTTTGCCAAAAGAAGTCTATGAAGTGTTTATGAATGAAGGAATGTTTTTAATAAAACGTACAAATGCTTTAATTGAAGTTTTGAAGTAAAAGAAGCGAAGGTTTATGAAAGTCACAAACGAACGAATCTGCCAATATTCCTTAGGGAATGAAGGTTAAGGGTATGGGAAGTATGTTATGGGCCTTTACCTATTAGGGGCCTCTATGGCTGGCCAACTGTTGTACAACTGGGGCGCTGACAGTCGCCAAGGGGATTATCGTGATCCTTGAAGTTTGGTACGATTTACCTTACGGGGTAGTCGTGCTTGAAGTTTGGTACTTGTGCCCTACGGGGCGCAGTGCTTGAATTTTGGTACGTGTCATCCTTGTGATGCCGTGCTTGAAGTAGTGTTGAATAACATAAGAATCAGGCCCTAGGAGTTCTTCACCCGAAGGACAGTACGGTGATTGATGGGCCTAGTGGTGGTGATCTTTAGGTTATTCAGCCAATATGTGACATTTGGATTTGACGGTTACGAGAAGGCGCAGATTCGATATGTTCGTTGACTTATGTTTATGAAGTGTTATGTTTTGTTATTGCATTACTTTACGTACGCATTTTATTAAATGAAGTGTGAAGTTATGTTTTTGGCAAATTATTTGAAGTTAAAGTTTTATGTTAAAACTAGAACTCACCAGCGTAGCTGACTTTTTAGTATGCACATACAGGTTAAGGCAGGTTACGATGATGGAAGGTGATGCTGGGCGGCTTGATGAGTTACCCGGATGACATGAAGACTGGCATCCCGTTATGATTAGATTATGTTATGTTTATGTAATAGACTATGTTACATTTCCGGATGTTGAACAATGTAATGATTATGTTTTAATGAAGTATTTTCCGCTGTGTTATTTTGATATTCAAGTTTAAGAACTGTTTGTAAATGAGAAAATCCAACAAGTGAGGCCTCCCAGGTTTGGGGCCTTACATCAGAGTAGTTTGGGTGAAGGTATGCGGAGGTGAGGGAATGAATTAATTCGTTTAATTTCATCAAATTGTATGATTTGGTTAGAAGCTTGCGTATGGCAGCCGTTGAGGCGAAATACGCATTAATTTGAATGAAACGCGAATTAATTGAGTCTAGGAAAGGGTCTTCATTCATGATAGGATCGATTCGCGTGATTTACGGGATTTAGAATGCGTTGATTTGCACGAATTGATGGTGGATTGCTATGGGTTTGACTTGGAGAAGTCAAACTTATGCGAATTCAGAATATTTGAGTACATGAATTTTGGGCTAAATTAGGTTTAGTCATGTTTGTTTATTGATTTGCTTCATTCTGTTTCCTTTGATGTGTTAATCGTGTTGTAAAACAAAGAATTACCTAGCTTTTGGTGGAGGTGATTTTGACTTTTATGGTCAAACATAAAGGAAGCAGACAGTTATATTGATTAGGGTTTAAGAAGAAATTGAGGTGACCATTCAAATGCCCTGGAGTTTAAGTTTGGATTATTGATAGAATTAGTCCCTGAAGTTTGAGTTAAGTTAATTTAGTTAACTTTAACTGGATTTTGTTAACGGAGTTAACTAGAAAAGTTCGGATTGTCACAGACAAGAGGATAGAAGAAATACCGACATAAAATACAACGTCCAACTAAGACTCAAAATGCTTTGCTAACTCTCTCAAGTATACAGTATGTCAAGATAATGTATAACCTCTCAATTAAGCACTTAGATGATTGAATTGGACTGTAATTTTGATCTAGATGGGGACCGATTGTTGACTACACACATAAAGAGATCCATTACAATCGAGTTGAATGTTTTCGGGGGTTGATTTGCACCAAAACAAGGCCATGTTTGACTTTTAATAGTCAAATTTGATTATAGAGTCAAAGTCTAGGTTCAAAGGTTCAAGACTAAATTCTATGTAAAAACAAAATAGTCATTTAATTTATTTAGCAACTTGTTTTTATAAAACTTATATAGAATTTTAATTATTATCCGTTTAATTTAAAAAATATATATATGTGTATATATATACAAATAAAGAATTAAATTTCCAATATTACAAATGGTTTATATAAACGGAGGTATATACATATTTACATAATTAAATGATTATCTATATACACGATAAGGAATGTAGTTACACGTTTAAAAATCGCATGTTTTATATTGATAGGAATTTACAAAAGGTCTATTTTTTGTATATATATATATCTATATATATATAGATGTACTTTCTTATGTTATATATAATAAAGGAAGAATATGGAATACAAAGGTTGAAAATTTGAATTGAGATAGGTTAAAGTAATAATTTAATATGACATGTTGCGTTGTGATTGAAATAAAAAAATGTCATTATTATAATAAGAAAGCAATACCGGAAAAATCTTGGATGTTACAGTATCCCCATGTTGAGGGAATTTCGTCCCGAAATTGAATTAGTCGAGGCGGCTGAATCAGCAAAGAGGTGAATTTGGATTCTCCACGAGTTGTGATTATCGGTTTGGGGAGTATATCTGATAACATGATTTAGGTTTTGATACTCATGGTCAGGTATGCATGTTGATGATGGAACAAGTGTTGCAATGAACTGATGGATGGTATTTTGAATCCTATTGGTGAAATGTGTTACTTGGAATGGATTTGATGGGAACTTGATAATTATGGTTTGTTTAAGATGTAGTCTAATATGCTCAAGGATTGTTAATGGGTAACAGATTTCACAACATTGGTCTAGGTCAAAATAACATAAAACTTCACGTGACACGAACAACGCTACTACTGATAAAGGTCAAGACAGCTTTGGACTCTCATTTCTACCACAACTTGCAATCTAGAGAGAGAAAGGAGAGCTCGGGTCTAGAGAGTGAAAGTTGACGGATCGACCCGAAATTGAAGGAGCACGTTACTGCTGAGCTCGTGAGCAAAACCTCTGAATCAGAATTCCAATCCAGGTAACGATTCGACCCTAAACTGAGTTTTTGTTCGTTTTGGGGTTTTTTCGGGTTTTAGCTAAATAGGAGACGTTTTTATGGATGAAACTTGAAAATAAGCTTAGAACTAGCATCTAGAATGAAAACCACACATTTTGATCAAAGAAAATTGTAAGATTGGCATGATCAGGTTAGCATGCAAGAATTTCGGACTTGTTCAGGAAACAGGTCTTGTGTACTTATCAAGTACGCAAGAAGGATGTCCTGTGTACTTATCATGTATGCAAGAGGAAGATCCTGTGTGCTTATCAAGTACACAAGAAGAATGTTCTGCGCACTTGTCAAGTACGCATGAACCAGGCCCTGCGCAGTTGCTAAGTGCGCAGGCATCAGGCTAGATAGTGAAGTCCGTTTGTTCGCCTATTTCCGTATGATTAAACAGTTAGAGTCGGGACTGGGTCTGATGTGTATTTAACTACCTAATTCAGATCGTACGTGACGTTGTTGGGCCTTTGTTTAGGACAACCAAGACTAGCTTATCAGGTGAGTTCTATGTGCCCCCTTCTATATTCTGTGCAAATCATTTTAAATGTTTTGGGGCTGAAGTGTATACACTAAATGAATAAATGATATGAATGCTAATGTGATCATACGTGATATACTAATATAATTATATATATATGAAAATGAATTATGAACAAAGAATGAAACGTATGTTTACAAAGAATGAATGAAAGATGCATAACGTAAATAAATGAAATCTTGCTTTATAATTATATATATTGCATGTTATGAATGTATGTATACGTTATGGACGGAAATGAAGCTAACGGCTACTTCTGTAGACGGATGACCACGCGACTGTTTTGCAACCGGGAAAAATACGTTCCTTCGCAAGCTAGGACGTACAAAAGGCATTAATGGGCGGTCGAAGTAAATGCTTTAATAGTATAACGGTTGCATAAACAATAGTTCGCGTGGGAAACGGATGCCTTAGGGCAGACGGGCGAATATGACGGACTACGACGGTAGGACGGTTAAGACGGACGATCGAAGGTTGGCCATTCAGTTTTAAGGCGGACGGTTTCTAGGACCGGACGAGTAAAAGGGCTACGACGGTAGCTTAAGGGCATATGTCTTTGTGATATACGCAGTAAAAGATGGGTTGATCACCCTTATGTGTATGACCAATGAATGTTAAGGAAAGTAAAGGTGAATGCATATCTATGTAATCACATAAGAATGATGAAAGAAAATCAAAAGTTATGAATATGTATTTATGTGCTCGTACATGAACGACAAATGAAAGTTAATGATATGTTAATGTGTATTTATATAAATGTATATATAATTATGCATACTTTTAAAGAAAAGAATGTTCATACCTAATCGCTTTAAACTAGAACTCACCAGCGTTAGCTAACTTTTAGTATACATTTCAGGTAAAAAAGGAAGGGTCGTGCGGGCGTGATGGTTACCCGGCAAGTGACTGACATCCCACTCTTAATTGTTAAGAAAATGTTGTCTTTTTAATTGTAAAGACTTTCGCTGTTATGTTATGTATTTGAATGATGTTTGTTTTCACTACTCTCGAGTGTTGCTAATTTAAGTTCAGTATTTATGACTATGTTTATGAGTAAATCCAACAAGTGACGTTACCCGGGAAAGGAGCCTTACATTTTTATAATTCCGTGTGCACCCGTAATTACTCAAATCATCGCATGGTCCGTATAGACCCTTCCGTTGTGTGTGGGACAAAAGGAGGCACAAAATCACTTAGTTCTTGTATATTGCTTTCACGTATGATTTGCTAATAAGTAACTATATCCTTAAGTAGGCAAGTAAGTTAGCAACTAAAGGCTAAAGGGTAATAAAGTAGTATAACCTAAAGTTCTATAGTTTACTCATGTTTGAACAAGAATACATCAAACACCGAGTTGTTTTAAAGTGTTACAGCTTCCTCGAGTTTGAACAAGAATATGTCAAACCCCGAGTAGCTTCAATGAGTTATGGTTTTCAACTTTGGTGAACAAAGCGTATGACCATGCCTTATGTATAATGTAATCAATTAATTTCAACAATTGCAAGCAATTTAGTTTCGTGTATAATGTAACATCCAAGTTTCATGTATGATCTAGTGTCATGTAGCTTGTAATCAAATAGGTTTCATGTGTAACGTGAACAACTTAGCGTCATGTATATGGCAAGAAATGAATTTCATGTATGATGTTAACCACTTAGTATCATGTATTTTGTAAACAAATAAGCTTCCTTGTGTAATGTAAACAATTTAGTATCATGTATATTGTATAATGTGCATAATTTAGTATCATATACTTTGTAACCAAATAAGTTTCATGTTCAATGTGGTCAATCTAGTATTATGTACCAAACAAACAATTGTTATGTATCACGTATATTACAAACAACCAAGTTTCATGTATTATGTGTTCAATCTGGTAGCGTGTGTATTGCAAATGAACAAGTTTCGTGTGTTATGTGACCGTGCTATGTATCTTGTGAACGTTCACACGTAAGTTATTGAGTTTCGTGCGTGACATATACTAACGAGTTTTGTATGTGATCGAGTGTTGCGGAGAAGCGTGTTGGTTGGCGTTCATGTAAAATGTGATAGTTAGGTTCTAGCTCCTTAAGTCTCGTTGAGGTTTGTGGGGATGGTTAACGTATACGCGGCATGGATCGTCCTTTGAAGCGACAAGTGAAAGGTAACGAGGAGGTTCTGAAAACACTCAGGGAAATGTGTTTACAAATAATTGATCTTTGTTTGAAAATATGAAATTGTAAATTGTTCTTGGTTGTAGATATATAAAGTAATGAAACTATTGGGTTAAATAATCTAAATAAATAGACAATTTATAGGAAAAATCTTTTAATTTAAATTTTCAATTATTAATAAGAGAATATTTTTAAGATGAATTATTGGCTTAAACAAGTAGTCGTATATTGATTTAGCTACGGTTTAGAAATAATTACTTCAATGAGGAAAATCTTAATTATTTATCAATTTGAAATAATATTTTTATAAAATAGGTTGTATTAAGTTCCCTTACACAGTGAAAATGTTTATAAAAAAATTTATATTTCTGATACTCTCTAAGAGTTTGATAAACGTTTGGTTTGAAAATAACGAGGTTGTTTAAATCTAATAGGTTGGGTTGTTTACGAAGGAGATTGCCGGTAGTGTACTAAATCGTGTTGAATGAAAAAGTTGATACTTGGAAAATTTTGATGAAAATATGATAGGCGTAATTCACACTTAACGTGTCAAATCAATGAATAATAACTTTAGAGTTGGAATATATAAAATTTATTAAATGCTGAAAGATTAATCATTTATCAAAACATAGGGAAATGGTTCTCAAACTGAAAATTTAAAGACAATAAATAAAAATTTATGTTAACGTCTCTGGTAGCCTTCCACTAGAAGGAAGATAATTCCCAAGACGAGCACCGCTATGGTCACTCAGGTAGTCGATCTGGCTTCAACTTTAGCTGTTTTTGTACGATTCTCAAGCATTTCTTTTTCGAGGATGGAAATTAACTCCTTTTGATACCCTAATTGATACACTAGGCTATCCATTCTCTGTCCCTGTAAGTCGTGCCTTATCTAACGTTCCATTCATTGCCTCTCAAACTTTGAGGCCCTCACATATTAGTGAATGTCATTGATTGGAATACCCATGACACCAGTGGGTGCCATGGTATGCCCTACCCAAGGGTTAGAATGATATAGGTCGGGCACCAGATACGGGTCTCTTAGTGGGGGTGGTAACTGAGTGTGTAGGTGGGGTGTCGGATACTGGTTTCTAGGTGGGGGTGTTACATATGTTCAAAGTCTTAGGCTTGTGTTCCTAATCCAATCTGCCCTTGCATCAATCCTTGGCCTGACAGCTGGGGGTGTTGGTGACCGATACACGGGTGACTCATTGTCTTCTTCCCAATCAGACTCTGCTCCGGGACGGTATACCGGGGAGGAAGGAGAGTAGGAGTCCATGTCTAGCAGGAAAACAATGAAAAGGTTGTAAACGATAATAAAATACTGAGTGTCAAACGTGGGAGTTCTCATAGGTTTAGAGTTTGACTAGTCATAACACCAAGTCTTCACAATAGTATTTTAGGAGCACACTTGACCTCTAAGTAGTGTATCCTTGAGGAGAATTCCCAGGAAAGAGGGGTGGGTCACTAGGACACACTTAAGTACCCTGTCTTTCCTTAGCCAGAATCCCTCGTGGGCCTACACACTCCTCCAGCCATCATGTACTAATAACACTGTTGTTGGACTCATGGTTATGATGAGAATTGTAGTGGACTGGGCCTTGTGGCCTGAAAGTAAGGTTTATGCATTTCAGTGGGCTTCTTCTTCTTGGAGGATAAATATGCCTCTTAGTTTATTATTAATGGGTATTAGGCCCAATAGTTTAAGTCTTTGTTCACAAGAGATGATGGTATCGTGTGTGTGAGTTCAAAGGTGTATGGAGAATTTGGTGTGTATGTGTGTGTGTTTAAAACTTAGGATAGCACTTAATGAAACACATAGGTAGCATGTAGATAGTAATGAATGTAAGCACAAGAGTTACCAAGTAGTGTGACACATAAACTATTAAGTATGGTAGCATGTATTAAAATTACTTAGGATAACATGTAAAAATATTCACACAAGTATTAATCATGTAACCATATAGTAGCATGGTATATTGTGGGTGTCATAAGGTAATAGTCTAGGTCAAAAGTGTCTAATAACCTAATTCCCTATAACCAAGACTCTGATACCAATCTGTCACACCCCAACCGACGGTGGAATACGTCGGGGCGGGACATGTAGACTGTTCATGAGCACAAGGTTGACTAGATTTCAATAATTTAATCATCAAATTTCATTTCAAACGATTCAAACACAACTAAATTCAAACAAGTACATAATTGAAATACATAATATTCTTTATTTAAATTTAACTAAGTCCAAAGCCTATGTGTAGCATGTCTTGATCAAACTCACATATTAGCACCTGAAACATGAATAAAATAAAGTCAACTAAAAAGTTGGTGAGCATACACATGTTTATACATAGATAGTGTGTAGATATAAATAATCAAATCCTTACATAACATGATAAAATAAGGCATTTATGGGGAGCAGCTATTGTGTAACCAAAGTACAATCAAACCTTTGTAACTAGCATGCAAATTGGGTTGTCGGTAACAATCACCCCAATCTGGGTGGGTTTGTCAGACTCAATAGATCTATCATTGTTAACCGTCGGCTTGAATAGTTAATGATTGTACATAAATTGCACACAAAAGTTAACACACCTAGCACTCAAACATAAAGCTCAAATTTGCACACATGAATGTAAAGAGGATTTGTGTTTGTATAGTTTATGTAAATGTAACAATTGTATGTATAGTGTTCATGTTTCACCCCAAAAAGTGTAAAAGTGCGAAAAGGGGCTATGTAATACTCACCTGTATCAAAGATGTTGCTAATACCCGGGTCTAGGTAGCAAAGTGTTCTTTGTAACTTACAACGTTAACCTAGAGTGTAATATATATGAATCTAGATTAATAACATGTATAATAGTCTAAAGCCAAGTCTAGGGTTTCAATGGGATTTGAGTATGGGAATTTGTACAAAAGTATTTGTGATATTTCATGAAAGGGATGCTCGCAAGTTGGTGTTTGAATTTGGATAAAAGTATAAATCGTATATTCAACGGATTTAATTTTAATAGTAAAAGAATTAAGGTTTAATTTTTTTGAACAACTAAATAAATTAAATAAATAAGTCTTTTTATTTATCTATTTAAAAAAAAAGGTTTATTTACTTATTTATCAAAAACGTAAATACATATATTTATACTCAGAAAGATTTTATTTGTTTAATTAAGGTTTTAAACCCTACTAAAGCAATTTAATAGAAAAACTCGATTTAAAAAAAAGTTGGCTATAAATCTTTAATACAATTTTGTAAAAGAGGGTAATATAACTAATAATTTTAATTATCATTTTATATTGCAAATGAACCTTTAAATAGTGAAAGTAATATCTCTATTTCAAAAAGTCAGATTATTTTTGCACTAGTTAGTTCCAAATGGAACTGGTTTTTATGAAATAATTTTTATAAGAGAGGATAATGTCTAAAACGGCTTAAAAAAATTATATGCGGCTTGACCGGGTCGAACCCGGGTCAGCCCGGTGAAAGCATCAAGTATCAACCACTGGACCAGTGGTCCAACTTGGAACTAAACTGGTCCGGGAGCGTGTTAATCAGACAATGATAAGGGAAAATGGTTCTGGGTCGGTTTAAGCATAAAAAGTACAAGGGTTATGGGTTTAGAACCCGCGACCCTGTGTTTATGGGTCGTGCATCTTAACCAGTGGGACTGGGCGACTGCCTTGATGAGATTCAATTCGATTAATCCTTTAACGACCAAACCCGAGAACCCTTTCTTCCCCAAATTGTAAATGTAAACCCTAACCCCTAGATTGAATCGGTTAAGCCCCCGATTACACCTGGAATCATGGGGCTTATGCTCCTGAGATCAAAACGAATCTAAGGGCACAAGAATTACCTACAATGGTTGCGTAGATAGGACGATCGACAGGGTGTTTCTGTTTCGGTGATCTTTGACTTGGACAGAGCTTCAGAGATGAAATGCGGATCGTACGAGTGTTCAGAGTAGTTTGGGTGAAGGTATGCGGAGGTGAGGGAATAAATTAATTCGTTAAATTTCATCAAATTGTATCAGCCTTTGAGGCGAAATACGCGTTAAATTGAATGAAACGCGAATGAATTGAGTCTAGGAAAGGGTCTTCATTCATGATAGGATCGATTCGCGTGATTTACGGGATTTAGAATGCGTTGATTTGCACGAATTGATGGTGGATTGCTACGGGTTTGACTTGGAGAAGTCAAACTTATGCGAATTCAGAATTAACTACTTAGATGATTGAATTGCACTGTAATTTTGATCTAGATGGGGACCGATTGTTGACTACACACATAAAGAGATCCATTACAATCGAGTTGAATGTTTTCGGGGGTTGATTTGCACCAAAACAAGGCCATGTTTGACTTTTAATAGTCAAATTTGATTATAGAGTCAAAGTCTAGGTTCAAAGGTTCAAGACTAAATTCTATGTAAAAACAAAATAGTCATTTAATTTATTTAGAAACTTGTTTTTATAAAACTTATATAGAATTTTAATTATTATCCGTTTAATTTAAAAAATATATATATGTGTATATATATACAAATAAAGAACTAAATTTCCAATATTACAAATGGTTTATATAAACGAAGGTATATACATATTTACATAATTAAATGATTATTTGTATACACGATAAGGAATGTAGTTACATGTTTAAAAATTGCATGTTTTATCTTGATAGGAATTTATAAAAGGTCTATTTTATATATATATATATATATATATATATATATATATATATCTCTCTCTCTATATATATCTATATATATATAGATGTACTTTCTTATGTTATATATAATAAAGGAAGAATATGGAATACAAAGGTTGAAAATTTGAATTGAGATAGGTTAAAGTAATAATTTAATATGACATGTTGCGTTGTGATTGAAATAAAAAAAATGTCATTATTATAATAAGAAAACAATACTAGAAAAATCTTGGATGTTACATATCCCTTATGAAAATAGATATGATCCTGAAGAAGAAAAGCCTGTTGATTCCAATATACCTTATGTTCCTTACTATGAGACGATTCCTATTCCTGCTTGAGAATGCATCAGGAAGTGAGAGGGAACAAATGTTGCTAAATCGAATAACTGAACTAGAAATAGAAAAGGCTGAAGTTGAAGCCCGGAATGCCTTATTAGTTCAGGCTTTGGAAAATAAGAACCTTAGAAATTTCTGAATAAATTTTATATGTATTATCTTTTGTAATATATTTATCAATAAAAAGTTTCGTTTTAGTTCCATTATTGTCTTCTTGATAGTATGTAGAAACAAACTGGACCATCTCAAAACATGAGAGGCAAGAAAAAGCAAGCAGTAATTGATAATGTTGCTGATAATATGGAGTCTCGAAAGGAACTCCAAAAGATGATAACGGAAGGAATCACAGATTCTCCTCCAATGATCTTTACAGAGCTTGAAAAGAGACAAGCCGATAGAATATATGTTCAACCTTCGATTCCTCAATCTGTTCACTCTCGTCAAACCCGAACAGTTACTCAATCTAAACCTATCACTCTTGAACCAAAAGGTTTCTGTTTCTCATAAATCTAAGAAGACTGAAAAGGAAGAATATTACCATAGCTCATCTGAAGACGAGAGTATGGGTAATAACTATGGTCACATAGCAAATAAGAGGAAGGTAGTTGGTTGTACTTACAAAATGTTTTAAGACTGCAAACATTTCAATTTATCTAGAAAGGAAGGAGGAATTGCCACATTAAGGTGGATTGAGAAGACTGAGTTAGTACCCGCAATCAGCAAGTGTGCTGAGGAGGACAAGGTTTTATATGCCTTCAACCTATTCAAAGATCAAGCTTTTAAATGGTGGAATAATATTATTGCTGCCAAGGGCAGAGATGCAGCCTATGCAATGGGCTGGAGTGCCTTTAAGGTAAGGGTTGAAAAGAAATATGTTCCCTAGAACGAACGAAAACAGTTTGAAGGGAAAATTTTAAGTCTGAGAATGATCAGAACAAACCATCAGGAGTATGCTACCAAACTCCTGGAATATTCTAGAATCGTTCATCATCTTGCTACCCCTGAATCTAATTTGATCAAACGTTATATTTGGCGTTTGATTGGTGAAATCTGCGACATGGTAAAGGTCACAAATTGGGAAATTCTTGATGATGCCATGGATCTAGGGGCATCATTAACAAGTGTAACATTTCTGATTTTCATTATCTGTATTTCAATTCAATGTGATACATTTCAAACCCAATTTTAATACACTGATTTGTTCTATTCGTACCAACAATTAAATACTATGTTTCAATGCAAATCCGCAAATTTTACACGAGTATATCCTATTAAATTCTACATAAGTTCATATTTATACAAATCTGTCAATACTGAAATTTGCAAGGATAGATTTTATAAATAACCAGAAACCCTAATAGGTACGGTCGCGACTCGTTCTAGCACGGTCACGCCAAGTGCCTTGGCTCGGTCGCGCGCCTTGCTTTGGAACGGTCGCGCCCGGTGCCTTGGCACGGTCGCGCCTCTCGCCGGTGGAAACGTAAATGCAACCTTTAATCGCATAATCGTTCGATTTCGTAACTGTTCCACACGTTTCTACCATTAACGAACCCAATTAAAATTTTAATCACTGTATTTACGACGAATTAAGCCAATTCATCTCGTAACCGACGATCATTCTCATGTATCCATCGATTTCAATCATTTTGACCATAATCCTCCCAAGCAAACACACTATACGCTTTATTAGATCCTCCCTGAAGCTCCTGAATACGTTGATTTAGCCGGAGTTGCAGCAAAAGGCACCGGAGATCAAACCCGTCGTCGCCGGAACTCACCTCTACCGTGCGCTATCGATTCATCGTCTTTTCGGGTAACTGAAACCTCACACTTTCGTCTTAGTCTATAGATCAAAAGCCCCAACCTAATTTGGGCTTAAAATAGCGAAATTAACACGAACCCAAATCTAGGGTTCGTTCTAAAATGGGTTAATTGAATATTACTGTGGAGATGTTTTAAATACAATTAATCTATACAAAAAGACTCGTAATAACCTAATGGGTGAAAGCCCTATGATTTCTAACATTGTTATCATAAGAAATAGTCAATTCGTTCATGTTTTGGAACAGACATGGTCGCGCTAACCAATTAGCACGGTCGTGCTTCATGAGACACGGTCGTGCCAATACCAGCGCGGTCGTGCCTCGCGCACTCAGACCCGGTCATGCCCCTTGGCTAGACTTGGTCGTGCCTCAGAACCCTAGACACGGTCGTGCCTGGCCCAGACACGGCCATGCCTAGTGAACAACTTAGTTATGCCTTCTGTTTGATCAACACGGTCGTGCCCTGACTAGCACGGTCGCGCCCGTGGTCCTAGCACGATCGTGCCTTATCCCAAGCACGGTCGTGTGTATGAGAAAATCTTGGCAGAATACTAAAATTTATATTTTAAAATCAATAAGCATTCCAAATGAATTTTCAAATAAAAATAAATGATTTTAACCTTATTTAAAAAGATCAAATGCCTATTTCTAAAATAAGTAGGAGTTATACATGTAAAGCTACAAAATTATATTTACACATATTTAAAAAATAAGATTAACAAATATTAATTATTAAATTATAATTAATATAAAATACCCGATACATTTTTATAACTAAAAGACTAGGTTACATATTTTATAAATAAATAAATCAGGTAAAAATTATTTATTTAATTTATATAAGAATTACTTATCTAAGTTATACTTACTTACCCCTAATACCTATATTATTTTTATAACTCAGTAAATAAATAATAATTTTGTAATTTATTTATTTAGTTATTCAGACTCAAACTTTGATCAAAATGTTCTAAAAATATCCATTTCAAACCTTTCATTTTTATGCAATACCTTCCAAGAACAAACCATTAACTTTATACACACAACCCTAGACTTAGACATAGACTATTGTGCACACTATTAATTTAATATACATTCCAATCTAGGTTAACGTTGTGCATTACAAGGCTCATATTACTATCTAGTCTCTCGTGTTAGCTACGCCTTTTGAATCAAGTGAGTATTACATAGCCCCTTTTACTCTTTTACACTTTTTGGGGTGGAACATGAACACTATACAAACTATTGCTTACATTTACACAAACTACACAAATACAAATCATCTTTACATTCATGTGTGCAATTTGAGCTTTATGCCTGAGTGCTAGTTGTGCTAACTTTTGTGTGCAATTTATGTGCAATCATTAACTATTCAAGCCGACGGTAAACAATGATAGATCTATTGAGTCTGACAAACCCACCCAGATTGGGGTGATTGTTACCGACAACACAATTTTGCATGCTAGTTACAAAGGTTTGATTGTACTTGGTTACACAATAGCTGCTCTCCATAAATGCCTTATTTTATCATGTTATGTAAGGATTTGTTTATTCATAATCTATATGCTATCTATATACAAACCTGTGTATGCTCACCAACTTTTTAGTTGACCTTATTTTATTCATGTTTCAGGTACTAATGTGTGATTTTGATCAAGACTTGCTACACATAAGTTTTGGACCTAGATAATTTTAAATAATGGATTATGTATTTCATTTTATGTACTTGGTTTGATTTGGTTTTGTCTTTAATACTTGAAATGAATTTGAATGATTAATATATTTCAATTTAGTCAACCTTGTGCTCATGAACAGTCTACATGTCCCGCCCCGACGTTTCCGTCGTCGGTTGGGGTGTGACAGATTGGTATTAGAGCCTTGGTTATAGGGAACTAGGTTATTAGACACCCTTGACCTAGACTATAACTTTAGGACACCCACATATGCCAATGCTTCATGATTATGTGATATGTGCTACATGCTTACTATGATTAGATATTATTTCATTTTGATGTCTTACTTGTTAAAATTCATGACTTATTAGACTATACTTAAATAATAAATTAAATGAACAATATCCCTACATATACCCTAAAGCCTCATAACCTTCTTACCTATCTCTCTATCATCATCTTCTTAGCATGTGAAAACTTCATGGATCTAAATTTATAAAAAAAAATCTTTTTTTTATCTCCTCGTTAAGGCTTTTAAACGTTGTTAATTATTTGAGGACACGTGCAATCTGGAAGGGTGACACCTGTATTCTGGGTTTTATGTCTAGGAAAGCATTTCGCATAAATCCCAATCAACCGAGGGACCCGTATGCTTTCCTGGGAATTCCCGGGATGGGTGTTTACTTATAGGCTAAAGCATGTCTCCTTGAAATTATATGAGTTTAATTAGCCTTAATGTGTCATAGTATTCAAGTGATTTTGTCACTATTTGAGTACAATCCAAAGTATGAGTAACTATTTTATTTGCTATTTTATCCTTTTAAATCCAAACAACTTTCATAAGTTCAAATATCTTTTCTTGTGTTTTGCAATTCTGTAGAATGCCTCCCCGCCGTGCTCCCGTGACCAACAACAACACCGACATTGCTGCTATCCTTGCACAACTTGTAACTCAACTCACCCAAGCTAATGGAGCCATTAATGGTAACCATGGAACTAATGGTAATGGTGGTGCCAACCCATCACAATGCACCTTCAAGCATTTCAACTCATGTAATCCTCTTAAGTTCTATGGTACCGAAGGAGCTACGGGACTTCTTCAATGGTTCAAAAGTATTAAGAATACCTTCCTCAATAGTGACTGCCCCGATAACCTTCGTGTTTGTCATGCCACAAGTGTCTTACAAAAACGGGCACTCACGTGGTGGAATGGGGAAAAGAGAACTAGAGGCGTGGAAGTAGCAATGGCCTTACCTTGGGATGAGGTTAAAAGGCTAATGACCGAAGAATTTTGTCCTCGAAATGAGGTAAAGAAACTGGAAGCCGAGTTTGGGATCTTGCCCAAGATGGTGGTGAAAGTCTAGCTTATACAACTCGGTTCCATGAGTTGAGTCTCCTTGTGCCCCATATGGTCACACCTTTATCCCGCTGCATTGAAAAGTATATTGGTGGATTACCTAGGCAAATTCAAGATACTTTCTTAGGGAGATATCCCGCAACACTCGAAGATGCTATCTGCTTATCTGCTACATTAACTGACAACCATGTGAAAGCGGGAACTCAGACTAGAAAAGGCACCAAGAAAGTTCCCGACACCACAACCCCTCCCACTCACATCAAAGAAGCCACAACTGAACCCTCCCATAATAATAAGAAAAGAAAGACTAGAAACTATGCTATGGTTACTCCTGCTATCCCTGTTAACCAAGCTGCGCCTATGGTTCAAGCACCGGCCAAAAAGCCATATGTTGGGATCTACCCACTTTGTGCCACATGCAACTATCACCGTCTCCAAAACATTCCATGTCGCCTTTGCATTCACTGTGGGAAATATGGCCATACAGTCAATGTTTGTAGAGCCAAAGCACTTGCAGGCCAAGTCAACCCACCAAACCGAACCAATCCCCAAATGGCTAATCAAGGTGTTCCCGCTATTGCAAATGTGCGTGCTTGTTATGAATGTGGTAACCCAAATCATTTTCGTGACCAGTGCCCAAGGTTCATCAATGCTAGACAAGGCGGAGCTCGTGGGCATGCTTTCAACATAAACGCCAATGAAGCTCAAGCCAACAATGATGTGGTCAACGATACGTTCCTTGTTAATGGTCAATATGCCTCCATTTTATTTGATACCGGTGCCGATAAAAGTTTTGTGTCACTTAATTTTGAACCCTTACTTGCAAAGACACGATCCCAATTAGAGAAAACCTTCACCGTCGAAGTAGCAAATGGTGACTCACTTACAATTAACTCTGTTATTCATGACTGCTCTCTGGAACTTAATGATCATACATTTCCAATCAACCTTGTACCAATGCCGCTAGGAAGTTTTGATATCATCATATGCATGGATTGGCTATCAAATCATCATGCCGAAGTCATCTGTTTCGAGAAGTGCATCCGAATACCTCTACCGTCGGGAGAAACGTTAAGGGTCTTTGGTTAAAAGCCTTGCAAAGGACTCAAGTTAATGTCATGCACTACCGCCCAAAAGTACTTACGAAAGAAGTACGGAGCCTTCTTAGCTCATGTTGTTCAAAAGGATGTCAAAGAGAAGAGTATCTAAGACATTCCCATCATTCGGGATTTTCCCGAAGTATTTCTCGAAGATCTATCCGGTCTTCCACCCGTTCGACAAGTAGAATTTCGCATTGACCATATACCTGGAGCTCTGAGCTAACCCCGTGGCTAGAGCTCCTTACCGTCTTGCACCTTTTGAAATGCAAGAACTTGCAAGTCAACTACAAGAGCTCTCCGACAAGGGCTTTATTCGTCCAAGTCATTCACCGTGGGGTGCACCCGTCTTATTCGTCAAGAAGAAGGATGGATCATTCCGCATGTGTATTGACTACCGCGAACTCAACAAGCTTACTATCAAAAACCGTTACCCTTTGCCTAGGATTGATAATCTCTTTGATCAACTTCAAGGTTCGACTTGCTTCTCAAAGATTGATCTTCGATCAGGTTATCACCAACTCCGTGTACAAGAGGAAGATATTCCAAAGACTGCTTTCCGAACAAGGTATGGTCACTACGAGTTCATGGTCATGCCTTTTGGACTAACCAATGCACCCGCGGTCTTCATGGACCTCATGAATCGTGTGTGCAAACCGTAACTTGATAAATTTGTGATCGTCTTCATTGACGATATCTTAATCTACTCCAAGACTAAAGTTGACCATGAGCAACACCTTAGACTGGTTTTGGACCTCTTGAGGAAGGAACAACTATATGCCAAATTCTCCAAATGTGAATTTTGGCTAATGGAAGTTCAATTTTTGGGTCATATCGTCAACGAAAAGGGAATTCATGTTGACCCTGCAAAGATTGAAGCGGTTAAGAATTGGAATGTCCCGAAGACCCCCACCGAAGTTCGTTCATTTCTTGGTCTTGCGTGATATTATCGTCGCTTCATCTCAAATTTCTCTAAGATTGCTGTCCCTCTTACCGCTTTAACCCACAAGGGTAAACCTTATGAATGGGGACCAAAACAAGAAGAAGCTCTCCAAACTCTCAAGAAAAGGTTGTGCAATGCTCCTATTTTGACTCTCCCTGATGGGAATGATGATCTAGTTGTCTATTGTGATGCTTCCAACCAAGGTCTCGGTTGTGTCCTCATGCAAAGAGGCAAAGTAATCGCTTATGCATCAAGACAACTTAAGATTCATGGGAAGAATTATACGACGCACGACCTCGAGTTGGGTGCGGTCGTACTCGCATTAAAGATTTGGAGACATTACCTCTATGGCACAAAATGTGTGGTGTTCACCGACCACGAAAGTCTCCAACACATCTTCAACCAAAAGGAACTCAATATGAGGCAACGACGTTGGGTTGAACTCCTTAACGACTATGACTGCGAGATTCGTTACCATCCCGGCAAAACGAATGTTGTAGCCGACGCTTTGAGTCGAAAGAACCATGTCATGCTTCAATGTGTCCGAATTCAAACCGACATTCAAAATCGCATCTTAGAAGCTCAACACGTCTCAGTCACCGAGGGTAACATGTACGAGGAAATGTCGTGTGGTGTTGAACTCCAGCTTGAACCGAAACCCAATGGCTTACTTTATTACTTGAACCGTATTTGGGTTCCTGATCACGATGATCTCCATGCATTTCTTATGAACGAGGCTCACAAGACTCGTTATTCTATTCATCCTGGTGCGGATAAAATATACCAAGATCTTCGCCAACAATATTGGTGGCCCGGTATGAAGAAGGACATTGCTCTCTATGTTACCAAATGTCTAACTTGATCCAAAGTCAAAGCCGAATATCAACGTCCTTCCGGTTTACTTGAACAACCGGAAATTCCCGTGTGAAAATGGGAGAATTTAGCTATGGACTTCATTACCAAACTTCCTCGCACCTCAAGTGGTTATGATAGCATTTGGGTGATCATTGACTGTCTCACCAAATCTGCTCATTTCTTGCCTATCCGTGAAGACTATCGAGTTGAGAAACTAGCCCGAATTTACATTGACGAAATTGTGAGCCGTCACGGTGTTCCCTTAAACATAATATGCGATAGAGATGCTCGGTTCACCTCCCGTTTTTGGCAATCTCTCCAAACTGCTCTTGGTATTGGATTTGAGCACGGCCTACCATCCCCAAACTGATGGTCAGACCGAGCGAACAATCCAAACTCTTGAGGATATGCTTAGGGCTTGTGTAATTGATTTTGGTGGCAATTGGGATTCACATCTATCCCTAATCTAGTTCTCCTACAATAATAGCTACCACACGAGTATCAACGTGGCTCCATTTGAAGCTCTCTATGGTCGCAAGTGTCGTTCTCCAATATGTTGGAACGAGATTGGCGAAGCACAAATCACCTGTCCCGAGCTAATTCAAGAAACATCCGACAAGATTATCCAAATCCGTGACAACATTCGAGTAGCGAGAAGTCGGCAATAGAGTTATGCCGACAAACGACGAAAACCCTTGGAATTCCAAGTCGGTGACCTTGTTCTTTTAAAGGTTTCTCCGTGGAAGGGTGTAATCCGCTTTGGAAAGAAAGGCAAGTTAGCACCTCGCTATGTGGGTCTATTCAAGATCCTCGAAAGGATTGGGAAAGTGGCTTACAAACTCGACCTACCTCCATCACTTGGAAATGTGCATCCTACTTTTCACGTGTCTAATCTGAAGAAATGTCTTACTGATGAGAATCTTCTTGACGACGTGCAAATTGATGAAACGATGCACTTCGTTGAGAGACAAGTGGAAATCATGGATCGTGAGGTCAAGCAGCTTAAGCGAAGCCGTATTCCTATTGTCGAAGTTCGTTGGGAATCTAAACGTGGTGCTGAATTCACTTGGGAACGAGAGGACCAAATGAAGCTCAAGTACCCCCATCTCTTCACTGATGCTGTCGCCTCCACTAGCTAAATTTCGGGACGAAATTCCCTTAACATGGGGATACTGTAACATTTCTGATTTTCATTATCTGTATTTCAATTCAATGTGATACATTTCAAACCAAATTTTAATACACTAATTTGTTCTATTCGTACCAACAATTAAATACTATGTTTCAATGCAAATCCGTAAATTTTACACGAGTATATCCTATTAAATTCTACATAAGTTCATATTTATACAAATCTGTCAATACTGAAATTTGCAAGGACTGATTTTATAAATAACCAAAAACCCTAACAGGCACGGTCGCGCCAAGTGCCTTGGCATGGTAACGCGCCTTGCTTTGGAACGGTCGCGCCCGGTGCCTTGGCACGGTCGCGCCTCGTATAGGCACGGTCGCGCCTCTCGTCAGTTGAAACGTAAATGCAGCCTTTAATCACATAATCGTTCAATTTCGTAACCATTCCACACGTTTCTACCATTAACGAACCCAATTAAAATTTTAATCACTGTAATTACGACGAATTAAGCCAATTCATCTCGTAACCGACGATCATTCTAATGTATCCATCGATTTCAATCATTTTGACCATAATCCTCCCAAGCAAACACACTATACGCTTTATTCGATCCTCTCTGAAGCTCCTGAATACGTTGATTTAGCCGGAGTAGCAGCAAAAGGCACCGAAGATCAAACCCGTCGTCGCCGGAACTCACCTCTATCGTGCGCTATCGACTCATCGTCTTTTCGGGTAATTGAAACCTCATACACTTTCGTCGTAGTCTATAGATCAAAAGCCCCAACCTAATTTGGGCTTAAAATAGCGAAATTAACACAAACCCAAATCTAGGGTTCGTTCTAAAATGGGTTAATCGAATACTACTGTGGAGATGTTTTAAATACAATTAATCTATACAAAAAGACTCGTAATAACCTAATGGGTGAAAGCCCTATGATTTCTAACATTGTTATCATAAGAAATAGTCAATTCGTTCCTGTTTTGGAACAGACACGGTCGCGCTAACCAATTAGCGTGGTCATGCTTCATGAGACACGGTCGTGCCAATACCAGCGCGGTTGTGCCTCACGCACTCAGACCCGGTCATGCCCCTTGGCTAGACTTGGTCGTGCCTCAGAACCCTAGACACGGTCGTTCCTGGCCCAGACACGGTCGTGCCTAGTGAACAGCTTAGTTATGTCTACTGTTTGATCAACACGGTCGCGCCCTGACAAGCACGGTCGCGCCCGTGGTCCTAGCACGATCTTGCCTTGTCCCAAGCACGGTGGTGTGTATGAGAAAATCTTGGCAGAATACTAAAATTTATATTTTAAAATCAATATGCATTCCAAATGAATTTTCAAATAAAAATAATTGATTTTAACCTTATTTAAAAAGATCAAAAGCCTATTTCTAAAATAAATAGGAGTTATACATGTAAAGCTACAAAATTATATTTACACATATTTATAAAAATAGATTAACAAAAGTTAATTATTAAATTATAATGAATATAAAATACCCGATACATTTTTATAACTAAAAGACTAGGTTACATATTTTATAAATAAATAAATCAAGTAAAAATTATTTATTTAATTTATATTTAAGAATTACTTATCTAAGTTATACTTAATTACCACTAATACCTACATTATTTTTATAACTAAGTAAATAAATAAGAATTTTGTAATTTATTTATTTAGTTATTCAGACTCAAACTTTGATCAAAATGTTCTAAAAATATCCATTTCAAACCTTTCATTTTTATGCAGTACATTCCAAGATCAAACCATTAACTTTATACACACAACCCTAGACTTAGACATAGACTATTGTGCATACTATTAATTTAATATACATTCCAATTTAGGTTAACGTTGTGCATTACATGGCTCATATTACTATCTAGTCTCTCGTGTTAGCTACGCCTTTTGAATCAAGTGAGTATTACATAGCCCCTTTTAGTCTTTCACACTTTTTGGGGTGGAACATGAACACTATACAAACTATTGCTTACATTTACACAAACTACACAAATACAAATCCTCTTTACATTCATGTGTGCAATTTGAGCTTTATGCCTGAGTGCTAGTTGTGCTAACTTTTGTGTGCAATTTATGTGCAATCATTAACTATTCAAGCCGACGGTAAACAATTATAGATCTATTGAGTCCGACAAACCCACCCAGATTGGGGTGATTGTTACCGACAACACAATTTTGCATGCTAGTTACAAATGTTTGATTGTACTTGGTTACACAATAGCTGATCTCTATAAATGCCTTATTTTATCATGTTATGTAAGGATTTGTTTAATCATAATCTATATGCTATCTATATACAAACCTGTGTATGCTCACCATCTTTTTAGTTGACCTTATTTTATTCATGTTTCAGGTACTAATGTGTGATTTTGATCAAGACTTGCTACACATAAGTTTTGGACCTAGATAATTTTAAATAATGGATTATGTATTTCATTTTATGTACTTGGTTTGTTTTGGTTTTGTCTTGAATACTTGAAATGAATTTGAATGATTAATATATTTCAATTTAGTCAACCTTGTGCTCATGAACAGTCTACATGTCCCGTCCTGATGTTTCCGCCGTCGGTTGGGGTGTGACAACAAGTAGCTTGATTAGAAATCAAGAAGAAGGAAATAGGAAGTGGGAAATAGCTTGGCAAGGCCCGAGTGGATCCAAGAAATCCAACTTTACTCCTAGAAACAATGACTCTTCCATCCCTGAGTGTCCAAAGCGCAGAAGGAGACACTTGGAACAATGTCGTGCTGGAATTTTATGCAATTATTGTAAAATGTCTGGACACAAAGTAGAAGATTGTTATAAAAAGAAATCAATTACTTGTTTTGGTTGTGGCGAAGCTGGTCACATCAAAATCAATTGTCTAAAGTTGAAGAAGATGGACCGGACAAGTCCAAAACCTGCAGACAGGGTGAAGAAGAATGCACGAGCATTCGTTCTTAACACTCACGAAGCGGCAGGTATGCCCGATGACATTACGGGTACATTTCTTGTTGATGATATTTATGCTCGAGTTTTATTTGACTCTGGTGCAAACCAAAGTTTTATAGAGCATAGATTCTGTAGATTGTTAAATAAAACTCTTGCTAAATTAGACAAGAAATACGTGGTAGAGACTGCCAACGGTGACCTCGTCCAAATTTCTAAAATCCTAGATGATATCCATATCACATTATCAGGACATGTTATACCTGCAAAACTGTTGCCAATGAATTTGGCAGGTTTTGAAATTGTCTTAGGAATGGATTGGTTAGCCTCTAACCAAGCCCGTATCCTATGTGATAAAAAGGCAATAGAACTTCGTTTTCCGAAAGGTGATATTGTTACAATCAATGGTGATAAATTGTCCAACTCCGTTGGAATAATTTCTACGCTAAAAGCCACCAAGTATTTACGAAAAGGATGCTTAGCATACCTTTTTCTGTAACTACTGACACTAAGACGAAGATTAAAGATGTGCCAGTTGTGGTTGAATTTCCTGATGTCTTTCCTGACGAACTGCCCGAAATTCCACCCGAAAGAGAAGTGGAGTTCAGAATTAATCTTGTACCCGGTACGACACCTATTGCTAAAGCCCCGTTCGGATTAGCTCCGAATGAAAAGGCGGAATTATAGAAGCAATTAGACGAATTACTTGAGAAAGGGTTTATAAGACCAAGCTCATCACCTTGGGGAGCCCCAGTTTTATACGTTAAGAAGAATGACTTTTCAATGCGCATGTGTATTGATTATCGAAAGCTAAACAAAGTTACGATAAAGAATCGTTATCCACTCCCCCGAATCGATGATCTTTTTGATCAACTTCAAGGAGATCGTTGCTTTTCTAAGATTGATCTTCGTTCCGGTTATCATCAATTAAAAGTCTAGGAATAAGACATTCCTAAAACTGCTTTCAGAACTCGATATGGTCATTATGAGTTCACGGTAATGCCGTTCGGACTTACTAATCATCCAGCAGCATTCATGGATATGATGAATCGATTCTGTAAACCTTACTTGGACAAATTCGTTATTGTATTCATTGACGATATCCTTATCTATTCCAAAAGCAAAGAAGATCATGCCAATCATTTGAAAATCTTACTTGAAATTCTGAGAACAGAGAAGCTACACGCTAAGTTCTCAAAGTGTGAATTCTGGCTATCTGATGTTCAATTCCTTGGTCATGTGATCAATTCCAATGGTATTCAAGTTGACCCTGTAGGATCGGTGAATACAAGATGGTTCTATTCTAGTTGAGATTGACAGAAACAATCACAACTAAGCAATGTAAACAAGTAAACAATAAGAATACTGATAAAAGCAATTTGTATTAAGCTTCAAGGTTTACAAGATTACAGAGAAAAGTCTTAAGGAAAAAGCACTACTTTACAATGACTCTCAGTACTGCTTATATAGTAACTTAGAATCAAGACAGACCCTTGATTCTAAGGATCAGATCTAACACAAACCGTTGATCTTGTATTGAAGCTATTCTACATATAATGACAATAAACACTACAAAAGTTAACTTTACTCAAACGTCTTCTTAGGCATTATTGCTTGCATGCTTGGAGAAGAGCGTTGTAGTTCTTTATTCTCTGCACAAGTGACATTCTTTCTACGTGGAGTGTGTCAGTGTTGCAGTAGAAAGTTATCAGTGGTAATGGTTGCTTTATCGAAGCCAGTCAGCTGCAACTTTTGATTTTTAGTGGAAATGGCTATCATCTGCAAAGTTGGAGATCAGCAGCAAGACACAACTGTCCATAGCTGCTGATGATATGCCTATCAGCAGCAACTTTGGCCTTCAGCAGATAAGGCTTATCCGCAGCAGATTTATTCTTCTGTAGAAGAACAAGTATCCGCTACAGATAAGCTTATCTGCAGCAGCTTGTTGCTCAGCAGCAAACTCTGAGGTAAGCAGCATTTGTACTTAGAAAGTTTTGTAGCCATCATTCTTTATTTCTACAAACTCCCCTAGACTGATGCTACCAAAACTCTATTACTTCTTTTGCTGCTGAAGCTTTTCCATGTTGCTGACTATTCTTGCAACCTCATATCCTCTCTGGTCCTTGCTGGGATTGTTAAGAGGAAGCTCAGATAGTGTCTTGATGTCTTTGCTTGCCATTTTGAAGATGTCCTTCCTTGAACACCTCATCTTCTGTCCTTTAATATCTGTCAGTGTGAACTCATCATTTTCAGCATTGTAGGACCAACTGATGAATGGATAGTGGGATTGGAGAGGTTTGGCATCAATAATTTCATCTTTGCTGGGGTTGAAGTGATGTTTGATCACCAGCAACAAATGTCTCCCACCTTCATTCTCAGGCTCATTAGCTTCACCCAGCTTCATCATTCTTCTTAGATCAGAATCTGGAAGCTGTAATACCTCATCAACAGTTGTATAGATTGATCTTCTTTCTTCTGTTCTTCCCCTGAAGACTTTAAACCGTTGATCTTGAGTGGTGTAGACCCAGCTGACGATTTCTCTTGAGTCTTCTGGTTTGGTAGTAGGTTTGCTTTTCTTCTTGGGAGGTTGTTGATGAGTAGGAGCTGGGTGGGAGGACTTGGACTTTGTGAGTGGATAGGAGGGAGGTCTAGGATGGAGAGAGGAAGGTTGTTGGATAGATGAAGTGGTGGATGAGGGAGAAGGCTTGGGTTTCTTTGGTTTCCTTTCTTCTTCTTGATTGATTACCCTCTTCTTTGAGCCTTTCTTCCCCAGTCTTTCTTCCTCTTCCTTTTTGACTTTTAAGTAAAGGACTTGCAGGTTCATGAAACTAATGGGACCCAGCCTTTTTCCACTCTCCCCTCTAGCCTTTAGGAAGTCAATCATGACCTTCCTTTCTTCATGGGTTCTTCTGTTAAAGGCAATGGTCTTCTTGGATTTCTGTTTGCTTTTTCTTCTTCTTCAGCCCTTTTCTTATTTCCTAATTGACCTTGCTGACCCATGAGGGCTCTGTAGATTTCTTTATTGGATAAGTTCTGAAGGTAGTCTGCATCCTCACCTTGAGAAACAAGAGCTTCAATCCACTCCTCTCTCATCTCTTTGGCTACTTTAGAGTCAGTAATTCTAAACTTAGCCTCTTCTTTTCTTTTCTACTCTCTTTCTTCTTCTTTTTCTTCTTCTTCTTCTTCTTCTTTATTTAATTGTTCCTGCAGCTGAAGAGCTAGAGCTTCATCTTCTTGTATTTGGAAAGCTACAGAAATCTTGACTTTCAGATCATCCAGCTGCTTAGTATACAGCTGGATCTCTTGTTATCGGAGGAGAATGGCTGTTTTTCTGTCTTGAGCTTTTCATAATTCAGCCATCTCCTCTTCTTCTCTTCTTCTTCTTCTTCTTCTTCTTCTTCTTCTTCTTTCCTCCTTTTCCTTCTTTTCCTTCACTATCCTTTCTTCATCTTCTTTTGTCATAAGTCCCTTCCCCTTGTCTTTGCTGGATGCCTCTGCTTCAGCTTCATGGACCACAACGGCAGATGTAGGAGATGCTGTTGGGATCTCAGCTTCAGCTTCATTGGCAGTTTGGGGAATGGACAAGGGAAGGACACTTTCTTCATCTTCTTCCCATTCAAGACCTATTACTTCTTTCCACCCTTCCTTCACCTTTTCATCTTCTCTTCTTTTAGATTCTTCTTATGTGTTCAGTCTGACTGTAGGTGAGGAAAGGAAGGATAGGTCTGAGTCGGATTCAGAGGCATCCATTGCAAGTAGACCTCGCTTTTCAAGCTGAGCTTTAATGGTTTTTATCATTGCTCGACTCTCTAAGGAATTAACGTTGCAGATGTGTGTTCTGAGCTCGAAGACCTTGTTCAGGAAGTCTGAATTTAAGAGTAGAATCTCATTGATGTTGATTGAGAGAGATGATCCATTAATCAGGAAGAATGTGAAGTTATAAGACCCAGTGCTCGACCATCCTATCACTTCCACATCTTTGACTACTTTGTTGTACAGAGATCTTCTCCAGCAGACAACTTCTTCTGTTAAAGTGCTGCTCCTGATTAAGTCAAGTCTTCTAGGAGCCAGTCTTTGTTTTGCTGTTGTTAAAGATTCTGCACTGTCTTTAGGATAGGCCACCCTGTTTGCTTCTTCTAAAAGTGTTTCAAACCAAGGCAGATTTTCCTCCATTAGGTCTTGGAACCTGCTGATTGCAAGTTCTGCTGAGAGATCTGTAGAGGTGTTGATGCAGTTGGATAGGTACAGTTCAAGCACTTAGAGTGGATTTAGTGCATTCCAGTTTAGCTCTTTTACTCCGCTGAACTCTTTCCCAATCCAGAATCTCTCAGTTGAATCATCACACCCCAAGCTAGTATGGAGTAAAATTCTAGCTTATTTGCAGACAGTGTGAATTGGGGGGCAGTGGTTTGTTTTATTATTGCTGCTGCTTCAGGAACTATGCTGACTGATGGAGGTGTGTCTTCATTTTGACTTTCATCCTTTAACACCTCATCAACAGCTCTAAAAACCAACTTCCAGTCCTCAGTGATTTCTTCCTCTTCATCTACTGAGTCTGGCAAGTCATGAACTTGAACAAAGGTAGGCTTGAATAATGAACTTTGAAATGAGGCCTGCTCTTGTATCCATTCTTCTAGGCTGTCAGCATCATCTTCTACTGCAACTATCTCCCCCTTTTTGGTTGCATCAGTGTAAAGGGCTGCATCTGTTTGAGTTCCAATTGATACAAGGGAGGGAGTAGGGCACATTTGGGCATTGATAGGCGTCATGTATAGAGACTTGGTACCTTAGTTAAGACACTTCAGCCTGTCCTCATCCACAACTGTGGAATTCTTGGAGCTAGATGGGGCCTTAGGCCTAGCCTCTGCATCCCCATCACCCTGGTTTTCTTTGCACCTGGGATTCCTCTCAGTGAAGAGTGTTTCAAAGGAAACATCCTCACTATGAGTTGCCGAGGTTAGGGTCTTAGTTATGTTGTCACTGTCCTCCTGGGCAGTTGATGTACAAGGAGTAGTGACAACCCTTTCCACATTCTATCAGTACCACCAGAGTGAACCTTCTTGGGTGATGAACTTGGGTTAGGTGCACCAGCAGCCAAGTCAATCAATACCTCCGAGATAGTGGTTGTTGGAGAAGGTATATCATCTTGAAAAGGAGCCTCTGAACTTAAGTTCAGAGAAGAGAAATAAAGGTATGGCTCAGCAGGTTGTTCTATGGATCCGGGATGTGATCCTGATCCTAATAGAGAAACTTCCAAGGAGGTCTCTCTGATGTTTTGGCTATCCCTTTTGATATTCTCATCAGAATGTTGGGATTCTGAATGAGGGCTTTGAGGTTGGGATTGGGCCTTTGAGACAAGAAGAGAAGTAGTCTTCTTGCTTCTTTTTCTAGTGTATGTTGTTGCAACCGGGGCCCTTTATTCCAGTTGAATGATAACATCCAAAACAGATGTAAGTGATTTTTGTACCTGTGCGTCCTTAGTAGTATGCACAGGGGTTTGAATAGTGAAAGCATATGGTTGTTCATGATGTGAGGAGGAGGGTGTGGGATCAGTATCAGCTGGGATTGCTATACTATCACCCTGGGTATTTTGTATGTTCACCATTGTAGATAACAATGGAACATTGACCCCTGAGAACTTTTTGGAAACAGTTCTCATGCTTTGAAAAATGTTGCGTTTATAACCCACCATAAGATAGATTTTTGCAGGTTTTGAAAGTTCTTTTATTTCATTGTTAAAAACCTCATGCAAGAATCTTGGGTACATGAAAAATTGCTGCTTTGCACCCTCTTGAAGGTTGTATCTCAAACCTTCAAAGATGAGATGTGCAAAGTTGAATCCTTGGCCAGTAACCATACCGTGAACAGCAGACATCCACTTCTCTTCTGCGACATGCATTGTAGAAGAGTGTGGCATAGATACTTCCATGGGGGTCCCATCAGTGCCTTCTCTATTGTGTACTCATTCTGATTTCCAGTGTACCCTATGGATACAAAGGTCCTCATGTAGACTTATTTTGAGTACGAAATGGCGGCCCCCTCGTCTTGAAGCTTGAGGTGTTTGCAGAGAGTGGCTTCAGAGATGGTGATGTCCTTGCCATCTACCTTGGCTTTAATTTGGGGTATCCCCTGTTCGGTAGAGTAGATGGCAGATTTCCAAAAATCCTCCATGTGAGGAATGTAAATGGGTAGGTTGACAGTGAGTGCATGGTATATTTTTGATCGACAGAGAAAGTCGATCATGTCATCAAACCCGTCGAACTTCTTCCCTTTTATTAAGTATGCTGTGAGGTTGTGATGTGGAGAGAACTTATCATCTGGATGGTTTATGTCTACCTCGGCCATTGTTTGGTTTAGAGGGAAAGAGGAAGGTTTTGAAGGGTGGTTAGGAATGGAAGGCTTTGAATGTTGTGGGGGCTTGAGAGAAAGTGATGGGAGTTAGGGCGAAATTGAATTTGAAGGGGTGGTGAGGAAATTTGATTTGTTCTTATAACGGCAGAGGAGGGAAAAGCAAAATGACTTGTACAGTATAACCTTATTCACTTTTTACTGTTACAGCTGTAATGCACTATAGTAGTCATGGTAAAGACTGAAAGGAATTTTTACAGCGGGTAAAAGTTAATTTAGACTTATTTTTACCCATCAACAGCAAACTTGGTTACTGCGGATGGTTAAGCCTATCCGCTGCAAACTTGGTTGCGGCGGATAGTTAAGTCTGTCAGCAGCAAACTCTATTGCTGCTGATGGATGCATTGATCCGCAACAAGGGTGTTGCTGCTGACTGCCTTAGAGCTATTTGCAGGAAACTTGTTCCTGCTGATAACTTAAAGCGGTCAGTGGCAAAATCTTTGCTGCTGATTATTAAACCTGTCAACAGCAAAAATGGATGTTGCTGACTTGTAACTTTTATTTATAACAAAAGACAAACATATTTACAAAAACAAATTTTTAGAGACATATTTTAATCAAAGTTCATCATACCAATAGATTCAACCAAATATCTAAATCTAGCTTCATCAAACGGTTTTGTAAATAAATCAGCATATTGCTCATTGGTATGAACTTTGGTTAAAATAATTCTCTTTTTCTCAGCTTGATCTCTTATGAAGTGCTACCTGATGTCAATGTGCTTTGTCTTGGAGTGCTGCACCGAATTTTTTGTGATTGATATAGCACTCATGTTGTCAATGTGAATGGGAGTTGCCATGAAAGTCATCCCATAATCCATCATTTGATTTTGTATCCAGATGACTTGTGCACAGCAACTTGAAGCTGCAATGTATTCTGCTTCTGCTGTAGAAGTTGAAACACATGTTTGCTTCTTGCACTGCCATGAAATCAGTCTCCCTCTAAGAAATTGACATCCCCCTGAAGTGGACTTTTTGTCCAAGTTGCATACCCCATAATCACTGTCAGTGTATGCATACAGATTGAACTTATCATTTTTAGAGTACCATAGCCCAAGTCTTGGAGCTCCCTTTAGGTATCTAAAAATTATCTTGATGGCTTGAAGATGTGAAATCTTTAGAGCTGCTTGGAATCTTGCGCATAGACATACTGCAAACATGATATCTGGCCTTGAGGCAGTGAGATACATGAGAGACCCTATCATTGCACGGTACTGATGTTGATCAGTGTCTTGACCATCTTTGTCTGGAGTCAGCTGATGGTGCACTTGCATAGGGGTTCTTGCAGCAGAGCAGTCAGCCATCTTGAATCTTTCCAGAATGCTCTTGACATATTTGGATTGGTTGATGAAGATTCCATTTGGGACTTGTTTGACTTGAAGACCCATAAAGAAATTTAGCTCACCCAATGAGCTCATTTCAAACTTTGAGTGCATCAGGATCTCGAAGTCTTTACACAGCTTCTTTGTCACACCCCGACCGATGGCGGAATCATCGGTGCGGGACATGTAGACTGTTCATAAGCACATGGTTTACTAGATTGAATATATTAAACATCAAATTTCATAACAAGTAGTCCAAACACAACCAAATCCAAGATAGAACAAAATTGAAATACATAGAGTTCTTTTATTTAAATTAACTAAGTCCAAGCCTATGTGTAGCACATCTTGATCAATCTCACACATTAGAACTTGAAACATGAATAAAATAAAGTCAACTAAAAGGTTGGTGAGTATAACACAGGTTTATATAGATAGCATATAGTTTGTAAAACAAATCCATACATATCATGATAAATAAGGCATTTATGGGGAGCAGCTATTGTGTAACCAAGTACAATCAAACCTTTGTAACTAGCATGCAAAATTGTGTTGTCGGTATCAATCACCCCAATCTGGGTGGGTTTGTCAGACTCAATAGATCTATCATTGAAAACCGTCGGCTTGAATAGTTAATGATTTCACATAATCGCATACAAGAGTTAGCACATATAGCACTCAGGCATAAAGCTCAAATTTGTACACATGAATGTAAATAGGATTTGTACTTGTGTTGTTTGTGTAAATGTAAACATGTAATTTGAATAGTGTTCATGTTCCACCCCAAAAATGTAAAAGAGTAAAAGGGGCTATGTATACTCACTTGGTTTGAAGGCGTAGCTAACAAAGATACTAGATGAAATAAAGATCCTTGAAATGCACGAGTTAACCTAAAGTGTAATGTATATGGTATTAATAGTGTGCACAAGAGTTTAATTCTAAAGTTGTATTTGGACTTGTGTAAAAAGTCATTGATTTGTAATCGGAAGTATTGAATGAAATATATAAAGTTTGAAATAATATTTTTAGAATATTTTGATTAAGGTTTGAGTTTGAATAATTAAATATGTAATGTAAAAAATTATTGTTTATGAAAACATTGTAAGTATTAGTTATAAGTTAGTATAAATAATTAATTGTTTTTGTTTAAATATAAATTAAATAAATAATCATTATTTTATTTATTTATTTATAAAATGTAACTTAATCATTTAAATACTTTTTAAATGAAAGGTTTATCAATAATTGTAAATTTAATTTTTTATAAACTTTAAATAAATAATTTTTCTATTTATTCCAAGATTAAATATTTGATCTTTTTCAAATAGAATAAATTGCATTTTTATAAAAGTTACTATTTATATTTTGTAATTTAATAAGAAATATTTATTGTTTGAAAAATATATAAAATTATAATTCTGCCAAAAATCTAACTCACACACGACCGTGCCTGGAAAGGGCACGATCGTGCTCGAACCACGGGCGCGACCATGCTAGTCAGGGCGCGACCGTGTTGATCATATAGAGGGCTTGACTAACTAAATCATTAGGCACGATTGTGTCTATGATTCTAAGACACGACTAAGATTAGCCAAAGGGCATGATTGGGTCTGGACAGGAGGAAACGACCGCGCTGATAGTCGGCACGACCGCGTCTCCTGAGGCACGACCGCGCTAGATGATTAGCGTGACCGCGTCGGTTCCAAATCAGGAACAAATTGACAATTTCTTATAATAACAGGGTTGGAAATCATAGGGCTTTCACCCATTAGATTATTTCGAGTCTTTTTGCATAGATTAATTGGATTTAAAACGTGTCTAGAGTCGGATTCGATTAAATCATTTTTGAACAAAAACTAGATTCGGGTTTAAGATGATTTCCATATTGGAAGCCCAAATTAACATGGGGCTTTTGATCTAAAGACTAAATCGATAGAGGACAAGGTTTCAATTACCCGGAATAATGGCGAATTGATAGCGAACGGTAGGAAGGAGTTCCGGCGTCAGCGAGCTTGGTTTCCGGCGTCTTCTGCTACGATTCCGGTTGCTTCAAGTGGGTCAGTAGATTCTGGGAGGATCGTTTGTGCGTTTGTTTGGGAGAATTGCAAATAATTTTGGAGAATTCGATGGTCTTGTGAGAGAATTGGATGGTTATGAGTTGAATCGACGAAATTTTGTTTTTTTGTTGTAATTGTTATGATTAAAAGAGTTAATTGAGTTTGTTAATGGTGAAAACGCGTTGAACGGTTATGAAATCGAATGTCTCTATGATTAAAGTCTGTATTTACGTTTCAACTGATGAGAGGCGCGACCGTGCCAATATGAGGCGCGACCGTGCTAAGGCACCAGGCGCGATCATTCCAAGGCAAGTCGCGCGACCGTGCCTATTAGGGTTTCTTGTAAATTTTCAACATCAGACCTTGTAACTTTAGTCTTTTGTCATATTTGTATAATTAGATACTTATGTATTGTTTTAATAGGATAAAACCGAGTAAATTTCACGGATTTGCATTGAAATATAGTATTAAATTGTTGGTACGAAAAGAAATAGAACAGTGCACTAGAATTGGGTTTGAAATGCATTACATTGAATTGAAAATACGGATTCTAAAAATCAGAAATGTTACATTCTTCCTTGTTGATCCAAAGATGATATCATCTACGTAGATTTGAACCAGTAAGATTTCTCCCCCTTCATCTTTGGTAAACAAGGTCTGGTCAATGGCACCTCTTCTGAAGTTGTTGCTTAGTAGATATCCAGACAAAGTTTCATACCAGGCTCTTGGGGCTTGATGTAAGCCATATAGAGCTTTGTCTAGTTTGAACTCTTGGTTAGGATGTGCAGGATCTACAAAGCCTGGACATTGTTTGACATATACTTCTTCACCAATCTTCCAATACAGAAAGGAACTCTTGACATCCATTTGATAGACCATGAAATTCTTGGATGCAGCATATGCCAGGAAGATTCTGATGGCCTCCAGCCTGGCAACAGGAGCAAAGACTTCATCATAGTCAATTCCCTCTTCCTGAGTGTAGCCTTGAGCTACAAGTCTTGCTTTGTTCTTGACTACAATGCCTCTCTCATCTTGCCTGTTCCTGAATACACATCTTGTGCCAATGGTAGATTGACCAGGTGGAAGATCAACAAGCTTCCAGACATCCTGCCTATTGAATTGCAGCAATTCTTCCTGCATTGCCTCAATCTAATTGTTGTGTTGCAGAGCGTCATCTATCTTTTTGGGTTCTACCTGAGATATAAAACACGAAAACAAACATATATTGGCCTCATGAGATTTGCTTCTTGTTAGAACTCCTTGGTGAACTTGGCCAATAATATTTTCCAGAGGATGTTCCTTGTTGATCCTTTGTGCTGGTACCACCTCCAGCTGAATCCCTTGCTCAAGATTGCTTTGATTTTGATCAGGGATTTCTTCATTCATGGTTGAAGAGTCTTCAAGATCAGCAGCTACATCTGTATTGTCAGCAATAGTATTTGCAGCATCTACAACATTTACCGAAGAGTCTTCATTCAAATTTTCATTTTCAGACAGGCTGCTGCTAGTGACATTTGAGAGTGTGGTTCTGGCTGCACTTGCTTCAATGGCTTCCATAACAGATGGAGGATCAATGGATGGTCTTCTCAGACTGACAGAAGTGTAGGTCCAGGTAACTCAACTACTGATCGAACTCGTGATATGACGTTGCTATAACACGAAGTGCGGAATCCTTCATGTTAACGTTTGTATGCTAACCGATAATTCAAACAACACGCGTAAATAAACTTCTCAAATATATTCCAAATCACAGTGGTTACAGACTCAATCAGACAAGTTTATCTCTCGGTTCTCTCTCTGATCTGTTTTTGTTTAATGACTCTATAAACACATATATATAGAAACTAACCTGCTGTAAGCGAACTTATTAAGTTCGCCTGAAACAGACTAAGTGAACTTAACAAGTTCGCCTCAGTTAGACCTAAGAGAACTTATTAAGTTCGCCTCTGATAGACCAGGCGAACTTAACAAGTATGCCTCTAGGCACACTTGTAAAAACACTTAGCAACTTTATACAATTACATAACAAAAACATAAAGACATAAAATCTAACTATTACAAGCTTTTGTCATTACAAATCTATGTCCTAACAGACTCCCCCTTGACAATAGCTTGATCTTCTGTCTTCAGTATTTTTCTTGAACACTTCCAGTTATCTGATAGTCTGCTCCCAGCATACACTCCATATCTTCTGCATATCTCCAAAACTCTTTTATACTGTAGACCTTGTTCTCTCCATTAATCAGTATACATGATCTCATTCTTTCGCAGCGTCCTCTGAACTTTCTTTGAAAAATTAATAAGATTCATTGCGTCATAGAAACACAGAATGACCCTATTATCTTTATCTTCAATCCTTGCTTCACCAGTATTAACATCAACATACCACCATTTCATATTCCCAAGAAAGTCTTGAGGAATATTCTTTAATGGTATCTTGTGAATAGCACGTACTGGTCTATACTTGTATCTCCAGGTTACTTTCCCAGTCTTAGGATCTGTGTTCTTCACTCTCTTTCCCTTCTGTGGTTTCAGCCGTTCATACTTACCCGGACTACCTTCTTTCTTTATCAGATTTGCTATCACATCAGCCAAACCATTCTTCGATCTATTTATGAGTGGCTTTGAAGCTAGACCATTTATTTCACACCTCGGCAAGGTATTGAAATATTTGATCATTGGCTTTAAGTATTGAACACCATCAGATCGTTTGATTGCAAATATTTTTGATTCACCATCATAGAACCAACTTATGATCCTTCCTACACACTGCTCTTTATTCACATATTTCTCTTTCTGAGCAGGTTGTGCTGGAGACTTGGGTAGCACCTTCATCCAACTATTTACAACTTCTCTCCACTGTTCTCGTGTCATCCCTGTATCTCTGTACATCACAGGTTCTTCATTAATCTTTGGAGACTCAGTGTGAGTAGTTTCAGTTTCAGCACCCTTATTGAATTGAAGATTCTCATCATCAGTATCCATCTTTGACTCGGCTGTATCATCAGGCAGTGTGACATCTTCAATAGAGTCCATAGAGTCAGTTATTCCGTCATAAGAAAACTCAGGAACAACATCCTCTTGGATGAAGTTATACGGCACCTTAAGACCGTCACAACCTTCATAGGTAACACTATCTTTATCTTTCTCTATTTCAATCTCTACTATTTCTCCTTCTTTTATCTCAGTATCTGACATATCCTCGTCCATGTCATTGAATAAATCGTCAATGTCATCAAGACATTCAATCTTTTCAGCTTCCTCTTCTTCTGAATCTTGAAAGAATTCTAATAACATAATTTCTTCGTCATTAGTACCAGTAGTATCTTTGTCTTTGTTTCCTTCAAGAGATTGTGATGTCGACTCCCCCTGAACTCTAGATATAGGATTAGCGTCAATGTATTGACGATCACCCTCAATATTTCCAGCAGGATCATTGTCTTCATCATCACGTCTTTGAATTGACTCTGTGTGACAAGTATCAGGTATCCTCAACTCCCCCTGAGCGTCAAGACGCTGAACGAGTTTGGACACTAATGCTTACATATCAGCAATCTGTTGAGCTTGAGTCTGAATCACCAGCTGCCATTGTGAATCAATAGACACAAGAGAGTTTACTTGTGTTTGTAGAGAAAGCACTTGAGATTCAAGAAACGTAATCCTGTCAGAATCATAAGGCTTTGACGGACCAGCTGTTGATTGTGGAATAGAAGGACTTGAAGTAGTAGGAATGACTGGAGGAACAGGAGTTTGAACTGGAGATGGATCCTTAGATCTTGGAGGAGTAATGATCAGAGAAGCAACAAAATTTGCATCCTCAACTCCTTGAGAAGATTTTGCAGCAGCAATCGACGCAGACATTAACTTTTGACGTGTCGGATCTGGATTAAAGTCACTGTCAGTGTCAGAACTCTCATCGACCAAAGATCTTTTTCCAAGTACTGATCCGGAAGGAGGATCCCGAACAGACTTAGGTCGTGGTCGTCTGGCTTGAGATTTAATGCGTTTTCCAGCATTAGCCAGTGGAATAGCAGCCAACCGTTCATAACGACCTGGGGAAAAATCCCTAGATTCATCAGAATCAGTGCTGTCATCATCAGATGATATTGTATCACTTGAACTGGAACTAGACTCAGCTTCTGTCACCACATTCCCTTCTTGTTCATGAATGGGCGAGTTCACAGCATCATCAACAAAATCATCCATGTTCATTCCTAGATCTTGATTAGGATCATGAACGACCTCTTCTTGAACTGGTTCCTGAATCGGAATATCAACTGCAGCTTGTGGAATAGGAACTTGTTCAGGAATAGGAATTTGAGGTTGTACAGGAACTTGTATTTGTGGAACTGGTATCTGTTGTTGTTGTGCAGGTTGTTGTGGTTGTTGCTGTTGTTGTTGTGGTTGAACATTAACTCCTTGAGCTTGAGCAAGTTCATTAGGATGAAACCAGTTGTCATTAGGTGGTGCAACATAATCAGGATTGATTAAGTGCCCAAACAGTGGAGTATTGACTGGAATCAAAGCAGCATTCTGCTGTTTCACCTTTGTACAGTCGGTAAAGATACGTTTTGACATCAGAGTCAAAGTCAATCTTATAGCATGTTGTGGAAGATCCGGAATAAGATGATTGAGTATCATTTGAATAAATCGAGGATACATCAAGAAACCTTGACCTTCAGCTGGATTGATCTGCATTACCATCTCCCGATAAAAATAAAGAGGAAAATTGAATCTTTTATTCAATGTTAAGGCCACCATTGCTGTTTGAAGAGCCATCTTCAAGCCATCTGTACCAGCTTTTCGCGGAGAGATGCATTGTATAATCACATGCATAAAATACCTCCATTCACCCACTAATCCACCTTTCTGAGCTTGGGTATCATTTTGTTTCCCACGATATCCCATCCTTTGAAAATAACCCATAATAAGAGTGTTAGGATAAGATATTGGATCTTCAGTATTTCCACCCAAATCAAGAGCAGCACGAATCGTCTCTTTAGAAATTGCAATCTCGGTATTGTTTACTGTTGCACGAAGTACATGCGGTTCCATGTCGATATCTTGATGTACCGTATCCCAGAATTGTTGTATATACACCAAGCTAATATAGGGATCCGCAGATAAGGCAACATGCAGTCTTGATCGATTCAGAAAATTTATGATGCCTTGAAAATGAACTGCTTCTGGCATATTAGGATCTAACAACGCCACTTGATTATGCTTATATTCGACACGACGAGCCATCTGTGAAAATATCGGACAACACAACAAAAATTAGTATACTTACACATATATGAAACACACATTTAATAATACTCACAAACAAAAACAAAAACAAATTTCAAACAAAAAAAAAAAAAAAAAATTTCAAACAAAAAAAAATCACAAGTCCTTTTCACTTCTGACCCCTAGGCGAACTTAATAAGTTCACTTAGTAGTGCAAGAGGCGAACTTATTAAGTTCGCCTGAAAAGTTCGCTTGGAACAAGTTCGCTTGGAACAAGTTCGCCTGAACCTGAGACGTTTCAAATTCAAACACAGATTTTCCAAACTTCGGCAAATCGATAGAAATCGTGAAATAAGCATATACAATCAATCGAATATCAAATTATAACAAAAAATGATGATCAATTTTATATTTCGATAAAAAATTAGGTCAAAATCGTCCCGGGAAACATTTGACGAAAACCGAGACTAAAAACCCCAAATACACACAATTGACCGGATGAAAATCGACGAAAATACCTTTGTTAGATTCGCAATTCACTTTTGATCAAGATTCAACCAGAAAATAACACTCACAACACAGATTCAAAGTTTTGAGAATTTTGGGCAAATTCGCTTAAGTTCTGAGGAAGACGAAGAGAAAGACAAGTTCGCCTGATTCAACCCTTATTCAGATTATGTTCGCTTGATTAAGCGAACTTGTTAAGTTCTCTTAACAAGCCTTCAGCGAACAAGATAAGTTCGCTTCACCCTTAAGTTCGCTTCACCCCAGACTGTAGATTAAGTTCGCTTCACTGATTTACGTGAACTTATTAAGTTCGCTTCACTGTACACAGGCGAACTTAATTACTTTTCAACCTTTTTGCCTTGAACACAAATTTTACCAACTTCAACCTTTCAAATCTTGAACTTCCGTCAGCAACACATATTTGATCCAATCCCGAACAATTTTAATAAAAGATTAGAATTTTCATGGAAAATAAAAATCAAAATCTTTTTGAGTTTTATCTATACAGACGGAAACACATATTTTTGGTTTTTCTCTGTACAAACTGAAATCACATATTTTTTTTTTGGAGTTTATCTATACAAACAGAATCACATATTTTTTATTTTTATCCGAATAAACTGAAATCACATATTTTTGGTTTGAACTTCATGAGCAAGAAGATCATATCAATATTCAATTAATTCATCACACATATTATCAATAACAAAGGGTAACCTATAGTAAGAGACCATTCAACTCAACTTTGTGCATTTTGCATCTTTTTCATTTTGAAACTCATTCAATTTGAATAATATTTGAAATGATACGCGATAAATTTCAATGTAAATAAGATCAGGTTATAAAATGCTCTTTTATTTATACCGAATTTGAAATATAAAGCATGAATTCTTAAAATTGTCAATATTATATTATTTGAAACTATAAGCGTTTATTTTCCAAATTCATGTGATTTAGTACCATTTAGATGATAAACATCGTGTACCCCACATATATGCCAAATAGAAAATAAATGCACTATCTTCAAGACATATATAAGATTTTACTAAAGATTATCCGAATATTCAGAATGAGAAGACATCACTTAGCACATGAATAGCAGAATCCAAATTGGATTGTAAAGGAATCAATGAGATTCAGAATCGAATGATTCAATGTTTTGGCTTGTATCTGAGGAATCATAAGATTCAGGTACGTGGATCCAACTGTTATCTGGATTATGAATTCAATGGAATCAGTAAAGATGATATATCAATATGATCCAAGGGCTAATATATGTTTGACAGATGTTGTCAAGTACATATCTTGATTATACTTCAAATTGCATGCTTTTCGGGACATGGGCACTGAAGCAAATCGAATGAATAGTGCTAAGGACATAACCCGAAACTGATCTCATAGGAAAATCTTTATTAAAAGCTAATATTATGTATCTGATAATGATCTTTTACACACACACTCAGGCATATAATGGATTTAAATCACAGATGTAATCATATTATATTTAATTTTCACACTACTATTAGTTTCAAAACGCTTTTAGCCTATTGACAATTCAAGTTTCAAATTTTATACACAAATTATAAAACAAATTATCAAGAATAGAGCATTCACAACACTATCATTTCTTATTTATGCAGACTTTGAAATTTAGATCAGATCAACTTATTTTAATCATTCATATATCAAGGTCTACTAAGGTCGTGTGAAATGAACTAATCACTGATGTACTATCATTTCTTCTCAAAACCTCAAATGATGTCAAAATTTTATATTTTTCAATTTGTTTTGACTTTTTATAGCTTAAGCTTTTTGACTGAAAATGTAAATGCAGAAATGTAATAAAGTAATAAAAGAACTTAAAAGAAAATTTTCCATGAAACTCTGATTTTGAAAATCTTTTATTCGGGATTGATCATACCAATCATTTTAATTAGGAATTCAAACCTGGTACGATCAAATGCTTTGGTAAACAAGTCAACAAAATTATCTTCAGTGTGTACCTTGACCAGCTCAATCAACCTTTTCTCTGCACAATCACGTATAAAATGATATCGAATTTCGATGTGCTTAGTTTTACTATGTTTAACAGGATTATTCGTTATGGACATAGTAACATTGTTATCAATAAGCATGGGGGTTCCTGTGAAATTCAAACCGTAATCTCTCAATTGTTGTTGTATCCACATAATCTGTGAACAGCAACTTGCAGCAGCGATGTATTCTGCTTCGCATGTTGAAATCGAGACTGTGGTTTGCTTTTTGCATTGCCAAGATACAAGTTGATTTCCTAAGAACTGGCAACCACCTGTTGTAGATTTCCTGTCCAGACAACAACCACCAAAATCAGAATCAGTATAAGCATTGAAATCAAAGTTAGAACCATGAGGATACCATAGCCCTAAACGTTGTTTTCCTTTTAAATACCGAAAGATTCTTTTCACAGCAATTAAATGAGATTCTTTTGGCTTTGCTTGAAATCTGGAACAACATTATATCCGGCCTTGAAGCGGTTAAGTACATGAGGGATCCAATCATAGCTCTGTAAAGTCGACAATCCACATCTTTTCCTTCCGGGTCAGAATTTAACTTATGATTGACCGGAATTGGAGTATCGTATGAGGTACAATCCTCCATCTTGAACCGGCTCAAGATGTCTTTGACATACTTGGACTGATGAATAAAGAAACCATCTTCCTTTTGATTTACTTGTAAACCTAAGAAAAACGATAACTCTCCCATAGCAGACATTTCAAATTTCGACTTCATAACACCCTCAAAGTCTTTGCACAACCCTTCATTCGTCGAGCCAAAAATAATATCATCCACATAAATATGTACCAGTAGGTAATCTCCCCCTGATTTCTTTATGAATAAGGTCGAGTCTATCTTTCCACGAACAAAGTCATTCGCCAAAAGATGTGTGGATAATGTTTCATACCACGCACGAGGAGCCTGATGAAGACCATAGAGGGCCTTATCTAGCTTGAAAACCATGTTCGGATTCAGTGGATCTTCAAACCCCGACGGCTGACACACATAGACTTCCTCCTTGACCTTTTCATATAAAAATGCACTCTTGACGTCTAATTGAAACACCTTAAAACCTTTAAAAGAAGCAAAAGCTAGAAACAGCCTTATAGCTTCAAGCCGCGCAACCGGCGCATAAACTTCGATGTAATCAATTCCTTCTTGTTGATTGAAGCCCTGGACAACTAATCTTGCCTTGTTGCGTACCATGACACCTCGATCGTCTTTCTTACATTTAAACACCCATTTTATTCCTATCGGATACGCACCTTTCAGAAGATCAACCAGATTCCAAACCTTAAGTTTGTCAAATTGAGCAAGTTCTTCCTGCATAGCTTCTATCCAGTTATTGTCAATTAAAGCCATCTCTACATTCTTGGGTTCAACCTGCGAAATAAAGCAAGAATGTGAGCAATCATCAAGAACACCAGAATCTTTAATGCAAGTATACAAACAAGTATTGTCAACAAGAGAACGAGTTTTCACTCCATCCTGTAAATTCCAATTATATTTGTTACTAGATGATCTTTGTGTTCCTTGATCGATGCGACCGCAGGAACCGGCAACACATCAACTTGTGTAGAGTCAGATTGATAAGAATAATCTTGAGGAATTGGAATTTTCGAGTCTAAATTTGTTGGAATCTCCCCTTGAGCTGTGTCGAAGGTAATGGATCATCACTCAACAACGGATCAGCAGAAGAATCTTGAAAAATATCATTATCCTCCTCACTCTCTGAATCTTGTGGATCTGAACAAGAAGCAACATTTGGATCTAGAGCAGAAGTAGATGGAATCGATGAATTTGGAACTGCATTTGGTAGAAATCTATTGTGCTGAGCATCTTGACAAGAATCATAGAGAACAGCAGCATCTTCATCAGAAATGTCAGAAGGTAAATGAAAAGACTTGAATAAGTTTTCATAATCAAATGCCCAATTCGGACCAATCGCCATTTGTGGTAAAGACCGATTTGAACAGTCAATATGGAACCATTCTTCAACTTGGCGTGTCTCTTTGTTATAAACCCTCTTGGTTATTGAATTAGCCACATACCCTAGAAAAATCCCTTCAATAGCCTTCGCACTAAATTTTGTTGGGACATCTCGAACCTTTAGTAGGGTACACGGATTACCAAAAGGTAATAAGTATTCCAGATTCGGCTTTCGATTATTTAGCAATTCATAGCAAATCTTGTTATGTCGCTTTACGGTCAAGACCTTGTTCAAAACATGACACGCAGTATTCACAGCTTCAGCCCAAAAGGTGACTGGAAGCTTAGAATCTGCAAGCATCGTGCGAGCTGTTTCGACCAACGTCCTGTTCTTTCGTTCAGCGACACCGTTTTGTTGAGGAACATATGGCACACTGAATTCATGATGAATTCCTTTTTGTAGACAGAATAAGCCCATTTTTCTATTCTTAAATTCACTGCCATTGTCACTCCTGATTCTTCTGACTTTTAGATTGAATAAATTCTCCAAACCCAGGATTAAGTATTGTACCAACTCAGTGGTTTCAGCTTTAGAAGAAAGAAACTTAACCCATGAAAATCTGGAGTAATCATCAGTTACGACCAAGCAATACGATTTCCCACCAATGCTCCTAATACTGATAGGACCAAACAAATCCATATGCAGCAACTCCAAAGGAGTTACGATAGAATTCGTCGATTTTGATTTGTGAGATTTCTTTCTTTGCTTTCCCTTCTTGCACGGAATACAATCATCAGGAACTGAGAATTTCATTTTCGGAATACCAAGCACAAGATCATTCCTAACAATGTAGTTCATCTTCCTGTAGTTTATGTGAGCTAGCTTCCTATGCCACAATATTGAATCAGATTCAGACGCCTTGGAGAGTAAACACGTTGGAATTGAATCCGTTGTAGTGGCGACACTCATGTCAAGGACATACGTGTCATTTCTCCTTGGAGCCTTCATGAGAATCCATTCATCAGGAATCACAAAACCCGGTTTCAGAATATAGCATTCATGATCGTTGAAATGGAACGAAAACTTCTTGTCACAGACTTGTGATACGCTTAAAAGATTGTGTTCCAGCTGCTCAACATAATTCACCTTTTCAAATTTTACTTTGTCATTCTTTAACGTTCCCTAGCCTGTTATGTACCCGCCTTTATTACCCGCAAAAGCGACATAACCACCATCAATTTTAATCACATCCTCAAGCAATCTAACATTCCCTGTCATATGTCGAGAGCAACCACTATCCACATACCATGTATTGTTGATAGTCCTCCTTGGTTGTCCCTACATAAACAACGAGAATCAGTTAGAAAGTGGAACCCAAGCCATCGTGGTCTTGGGTCGTCCGGATTGATCAAAATAAACAACTTCTTGTAATTTACAATCAATTTTATCATTCACTTTTGGAACAGAAGTTTGACAATCAGACATTTTCAAAAAGAACCATTTTTATTATTTCGAAAAACATTATGTGATATATTATTGTCAGATTTAGATGTTTCCAAAATTTTCTTTAATTTTCTTCTTCTTCTTTGAGGTCTAGACAATTTAACCTCCTGAAAAAATCTTTTGAAATTCTAACTTTTGGAATCTCAAGTTTCTCTTTGCAAACAAATGATTTTGCATTCAATAAATTCTGTTGTTTAAATCCATGGGATTTAACAAAAGAATGACCAGTCATATTTTTCTCCAAACTAGAAGACGACTTTCCCTCATCGTTTCTTTTAAGAATCTTCACCACTTTCGGTTGTGAAGGAACAGTCTTCATTTTACCCTGGTTCTTGTATGGAAAATTAATCAAAATATGACCAGCCTCATTACAATGAAAACACACTCTTCTTTCTTGATAACTTCTGAAATAAGATGTTTTCTTTGAATTTGAAGAACCATCAGAAGAATAAGCTTCGGATGAATGCCCAGAACAATTTATCGGCTTCTTAGGAACATAAGTCAGTTTTGGCACCTTTGAAGAATTCACCTTTTGAAAACCAGCCGCAACAAACTCACTTGACTGTAAGATTGGAGAAAGTTTAGTTGGAACTACTTTCACCTCTTCAGGTTCAGTCAAAATGCATTTATCCCTAGTAACATTCTTCACAACCTTTGGTTCCTCAATTTTCACTTCTCTCGGAATGCCTTCAACCTTTGAATCATCAAACACTTCATCCTCTGTATCAGAATCATACACCATGTCTTCACCCGTCACTAGATTCACTTTTAATACTGTCTTGGGATCAATCTCCTCTTCATGAATGATTTCAGGCTCAACCACATAATTTTCATTGAACGGAGGAGGAACAAACCCAATACCAGCAACCCTTTTTGTGGGATCAGCATTAGCATTGAAATAATCCAAAACTACAGATGAATTCTCAAACTGTTCCAGCTTTCTATGTAACTTTATCACCTCAGATTCTTTTTCAGAAATCTCCTTGTTCTTTTGGGCAACTACTTCATTTCGTTTTTCGATTTCAGCATAAGCCATATCTAGATGATAACCCTGCTCTTTGTATTTTAACCCAAGAGAATTTAAGTCTCTTTTCAAAGACTCAATTCTATCAATACACAGTTTATAATTATCTTTCAGTTTCTGATTAACTGAATGCATTGATTTCATGTCACAAATCAAATTTGTGTTATCATCCATAACTTTTTGCAGTTTATCTTTAACAGAAATGCAATTAGAACAATATATATGACAAACAGAGTCTTTTACCTTAGTCGGATCAGACATGTCTGCCATGAATACTTTGGCAATTGGAATATTCTCTGAATCTTCACTAACTGAAGCATTTTCTGTAAGAGCAATTTCTTCCTCAGCAACCCCTGACACAGCATCAGAATCAATACTTTTCTCTCTTTCTTCCTCATCATCAACACTTGGAACACTATCACCATCACACGAATCATCACTAGAACTTTCATCATCAGTAGACTCTTCTGGTTTTTCTGAATGAATTTCTGCAACAAAAGCCTGACTCACAGCACCCACCAAATCTTCCAGATGAATGCCCCAATCATAATTTTCATCGTTTTGAGCAACCAGAGCTGATGATGCAGATGCATGATTTGTATTACCAGATGAACCATGTGACTGATTCCTATTATGCTGAAAGTTAGATTGCTTCTTTTGAGAATCAAATTCTACCTTTGGCTTCACACACTCCTTAGCAAAGTGACCATACTCTTGGCAGTTGTAACACCTAACTTTGCTCTTATCAAAACCCATACGCGATCGACTATTTGAACCAATATATTTTCTGCCAGTTCTCTTCAAGAAATCTTTAGCTTGTCGCATTAACGTGGCCATATTCCATTGGATATTCATTTCTTCCAGATCAACAGGGTCAATATGTCTGAAATTTTCTTCTATTACCTCAGGATCATGTATTTTTCCTCCAATGAAATTTTCATATGATGCCATGAATGAAGAAAACATAGCAAGATAATCATCAGCAACTTTCTGATTCACATGAGATCCAGATGATGTTGAAGCAGTAGTAGCAGAAAATCCAGAATGGCTTGTACGACCAGAATAAATTGGAACTCCAGAACACTGATCATTTGAAGACTCTTAAGCATCACCAGAAAAGAATGCCACTCCAGTACCAGATTTACCAACAGATTTGGCAAAATACATCGAGGGATCCTGGATATGCTCCATATTAGTCTCTTTCTTCTTCATATTCATGTCATGTGACTGAATCTCCCCTAGGACTTCTTCAAGAGACATGGTTTTGTACTTAACATTTTCTTTGATCAAAACCGTATACACATCAAACTTTGATGGTAAAGCCTCCAAGAATTTATCATTGATTTCCTCAGTCTCATATACCACAGATGCACTATCCAGTTCACTAAGAAGATGATAAAATCTTGTAGCAAGATCATCTAAAGATTCATTTTAAAAATGTTTAAAGACTAGGAAATGCTTCTTTAGTAACTCTTTTCTACTTTTCTTCACATCTAAACTCCTTTCACACCTTTTCTGTAATGCTTCCCACAGTTGTTGAGAAGACTTGAACTGTTTAAAATTGTGATAAATTTCCTTTGGTAGAGACATCGAAATGCTAGCCATTGCTTTCTTTTCTCGATCAAATAACAGCTTCTCTTCAGTAGTTTAAGCTGACACTGGTTTCGGAACATCATCCTTTCCCATCCATGAATAAGTAGGATGCGTATATCCTTCCAAAATTGGAATCTACAAACTAGTAACTGTAAAAGATACGAACTGGTCAAACCGATCTTTCCAATTTGAATAATCAGCTAGATTCAGCAACTTCGGAGGTTTTTGAGATGTACCAATCTCATTGTCATAATTGAACATGTTTGTGACTTGAACCATATTTGCCATGTTAAAAAAAAAAAATTCTAAGTATTGAGCAGTTTTACCCTCAGGCGAACTTAATAAGTTCGCTTTAGTGAGTACTAAGCGAACTTGATATCAGGCGAACAAGACAAGTTCGCTTAAGGAGGAAATCTGGTAAGTTCGCTTAACAGCTAAGTTCGCTTAAAATGTGAGAAGCGAACTTATTGCTAAGTTCGCCTTCACAGGAACTCAGCAAGTTCGCTTAAACTGCTGTAACAGATTCAAAAGAATCTTCACCCAAACACGAACCGAAAACTTCAAAAATCATGATTTCTCAGTGAATTGATGGAATTTAAGGAAATTGAACCGTAGGATTATGAATTTTATCAAATAGAACAGTTCTATCAGACTAATTTCGTCAAAAACACTTCCAAAAACACGAATTCAGCAGAGAAACGATCTTCAAGAACTTGAAAAACTCCATTGTTGCAAAAAATTCAAAAATGTTGAATTTCTTGTCGAATTGTACACAAAAACCGTCACTAATCACCGAGAATCATACTTAATTCACGAGCATAAGCTCTGATACCACTTGTAGGTCCGGGTAACTCAACTACTGATCGAACTCGTGATATGGCGTTGCTATAACACGAAGTGCGGAATCCTTCGTGTTAACGTTTGTATACTAACCGACAATTCAAACAACACGCGTAAATAAACTTCTCAAATATATTCCAAATCACAGTGGTTACAGACTCAATCTGACAAGTTTATCTCTCGGTTCTCTTTGATCTGTTTTTGTCTAATGACTCTGTAAACACATATACATAGAAACTAACCTGCTGTAAGCGAACTTATTAAGTTCGCCTGAAACAGACTAAGCGAACTTATTAAGTTCGCATGAAACAGACTAAGCGAACTTAACAAGTTCGCCTCAGTTAGACCTAAGCGAACTTATTAAGTTCGCCTCTGATAGACCAGGCGAACTTAACAAGTTCGCCTCTAGGCACACTTGTAAAAACACTTAGCAACTTTATACAATTACATAAAAAAAACATAAAGACATAAAATCTAACTATTACAAGCTTTTGTCATTACAAATCTATGTACTAACAAGAAGATTTTGGAAAATCCAGTCTGTAGTCAGAGGAGAAAGTAGAAGCAGGTGTTTGTGAAGAGCTAGACTCCATATTTGAGAAGATGAGGCTCAAATATTTGGGTGAAGGAGTCTATGTCAAAGAGCCAGTTTGTGCCTTTTCTCTGTTCACAGGCAATGTGTTCTCTACATTCCATATTGGCTGATTCTTCCACAATTCTTGTTCTTGAGTTGAATACTCTGTAGGCCTTGGATTGAGAGGAATAGCCCAAAAAATATCCTTCATTAGATTTGGCACCAAACTTAGGAAGAACCCCATGTATGATCAGAATTGTGCATGGACATCCAAAAGGTTTTAGAAATCCAATATAGGGAACTCTTTGGAACCATAGTTCATAAGGTGTCTTGTTGAGAGGCTTGACTATGAGAACTCTATTTTGCACATAGCAGGCCGTGCTTACTGCTTCTGCCCAGAATGTGAGAGGCAGTTTTGAGTCAGCCAACATAGATCTTGCTGACTCAATTAGAGTTCTGTTTCTTCTTTCAGCAACTCCATTTTGTTGATGAGTTCTTGGAGCACTGTATTGCCTTTCTATTCCCTTGTTCTCACAGAAACAGTTCAAAGTGTGGTTCTTGAACTCTATGCCCTGATCACACCTTATGATCTTTACCTTCTGGTTGCTTTGATTTTCTACCCTAACAATGTAGGATTTGAGAATTTTAGCGGTTTCATCTTTAGTTCTCAAGAAGTATACCCATGAGAATCTGGTGTAGTCATCAGTTATCACTAGACAGTATGACTTCTTACCCATTGACATAATATTTGTAGGCTCAAAGAGATCCTTATGCAACAGCTGTAGTGGAGTGAGATTTGTATTCAAAGTCTTGGGCTTGTGAGAACTCTTGTGTTGCTTCCCCTTCAAACAAGCAATGCAGTGATCTTCTAGTTGGAATTCTTTGTCAGGAAATTTGTTGATAGTTTTGATGTTAACATAGCTTAATCTCCTGTGCCAGAGAGCTGATTCATCAACTGAGGCTTTTAACAGAAAATAGGATACACTGCCAGATGGAGTGACCTCATTCATGTCAAGCACATAAAGATTGTCTTTTCTCTGAGTAGTTAATAAAATCTTTTCTGGAGGAGGTTTGGATAAACCAGGAGATAGTACAAAGCATTCTTTGTCTGTGAAGAGCATCCAATGCTTTTGATCACAGACCTGGGAAACACTCATGAGATTGAAGTCCAATTCTTTGACATAATTTACCTTATCAATACTCATTCTTTCATTTGACACAGTTCCTTGTCCAGTAATAGATCCTCCTTTTGAGTCACTTCCCAAGGCAACATATCCTCCATTGAAGTGTCTAAAGTTGGAGAGGATGGATCTGTTGCCTGTCATGTGCCTGGAACAACCACTGTCTACCACCCAGGTGTTATTCTTGTGACCTGGCTGCCCCTGCACATGAGAGAGATCTAGTTAGTGGGAGGAATTCAAGAGCTTGCATCCTTGAAGAAAAGAGTTGTCGGAATATCAGATTCAGCATGTGTGCATTCAACAGAGCCAATGATGATTCTTGGAGGGATAGAAGCTGGGATCTTGGCTTTCCATTGCTGAGGAGATGGTTTTCTAGTTCTCTTTGCTCTGTCAGCAGCTGATGTTGCTTTGGCTGCTGATGGATTTGCTTTATCAGCGACAGATTTTGCTGCTGATGACTTTAGCTTATCAGTAGCCGATTTTGTTGCTGCTGAGGACTTCGGCTTATCAGCAGTAGATTTTGTTGCTGCTGATGGTTTTGCTTGAGCAGCAGCAGACTTTGTTGCTGTTGAAGTCTTGTCCTTTGGTTTCTTGGGCTTGGCTTGATTACCAACATTTTTGCTGGCTGCTGATGGTTTAACAACCAATGTGTGCTTATCCTTCTTTACCTTGTTGACGGAGGGCTTCTCTGTAGAAGTTCTCATGCTGATGGGCTTTTGTTTAGGAGGGGCTTGATGAAGGATCTGGTTGAAGGGATTAAATTCACAGTTTGCAGCAAAGTGGTCTGATTCACCACAGATGATACAAGATTGTTGAGGCTTTGGCAGCTGCTTCCTTGGTGGGGAAAGATAGTTTCTGAAATGAGTTGCGTTGGCTTCAGAACTCCTTACCTTTCTGTTCTTGTTTGTCTTCTCAATAGCAGGTTGTCTGAGGTTTCTTTGCTACTGAAGGTAGTAGAAGCAAGTACTGGCAGTGTGGTTGTATTTTCCACAGACAAAGCATGATTTAGCCAGTTTGTCCCTTGAAAGGTAAACATAGTCCTTTCTTTTGAACAAGTCTTTGATGTTCCAGGGGTGAGCTTTGTTGTGCATCAAAGGTGGCTTCTTCCAATGTCTTTTGAACATATGGAACTCTTTCTCTAGGCACATAACATATGTCAAACACCTTTCTTTGAGGCTTTGAGTTGGTGGAGGTTGAAGACTGTCCCTTTTCAACAGTTAGCTTTCTTCCTTCTGGAGGATAGCTGATTTTGATTTGGTTGAAAGGAAAAGGAACTGTAACAGCTGGTAAAGAGACAGGAGCACTTGTTTGAATGACTTCAAGAACAGGCGGTGCTGGTACTTGTACTGGTGATGAGGCCTCCTCAGTTTTAGTGGACTCTGAGCAAGTTGACTCAGATTCTGACAAGGTAGTGCATTCTTGCACCAATGGTTCATGCCTTGAAGGATCAAGATCTCGGTTGGCCTTTTCAAGATTTGAGAGATTGAAGCTTGGTTCATGGATGGCAACGTAGTCAGCAGGAGGTGCAATGACTTGGTATTGTTCAGCATGATACCCTAGACCAGTTTTTACCTTGTAATGAATTTGAGCATCCAAAAGTCTTTGTAGCTTTTTGGATGCAAATTCATATTTGTCCACATGAACTTTCTGTCCTGCCAATTCTGCTCTGGTAGCTTTTAATCTAGCTAGTAGACCATCAATCTGAGTTTCAAGATTGGTTTGTTCTTGTTTTAGTAATGAAATCTCTTTCTTTAGGTAGTTAATTTTTTCTTTATAACTGTTTTTGACTTTTATGAATTCAGATTTCATTTGATGAAACTCTTCATTTTGATCTATAAGGTTTTGATTATGCTTTCTGTAGCCTAACACCTTATCAATACAAGCTTGGGAACATAGATGTTCATATACCTGAGGCTGTATCTCAGTTGTGTCTGCCATAAGAGCTTGGTTGTTAGCAGGCAGATCTTCTGTAACATTTCTGATTTTTAGTATTCATATTTCAATTCAATGTAATGAAATTTCAAGTTCTATACTCGTGCAATGTCTCAATATTTTTCCCGCGGTAAATAAAATGCAATGATTCTATACAAGTTCGCAAGTTTTACTCGATTATATGCACATAAACGCTATACAAGTAACTATATATTTAAAATTTATAAAACCTGAAAAGTCAAGGACTAAAGTTGAAAATTTATCAAGAAACCCTAGTTAGCACGGTCGTGCTTCGTTCTAGCACGGTCGCGCCAAGTGCCTCGGCACGATCGCGCGGCTGGTCCTGGAACGATCGCGCCCGGTTCCTAAGCACGGTCGCGCCAATCTTGGCACGGTCGCGCCTGCGAAACAGTCGAAACGTAAATGTGATTTCAAAACGCTCAATCGTTTGAATTTCAAATCCGATTACGTTTCTTTTCCTTTAACGCGAGTTATACCATTTTCAATTACTCAACGCCTCAGTTTTTCTCCATCAATCTCGAATTCTCTCTCAAGCAATTCAAACAAAACTCGAGTCTTCCTCCTGGAACCCAAATTCTCCCGATCAAGAAAGGATTTATCATCTCCCGGCTCTCTCCAAGACTCTGGACTCTCTGGCCTAGCCGGAATCGCATTCGAAGTCACCGGAAACCTTTACCTCCGTCGCCGGAACTCATCTCTGCCGTTCTTCATCGATTCGTTACGTTTCAGGGTAAGTATACTCTCCATCTCACTCATTTCAGTAACATTATCAAAAGCCCTCATTCAATTTGGGCTTCCATTATAGAATTCGATCAGAATCAGAAATCATATTTTAATAAAAAATGATTTAATCGAACCCATGCTTGAACACGATTTCCATACAATTAAGTTATATGAAAAGACTCTTAATAACCCATTAATCAAAAGCCCTAACAATTCATGTGTTCAAAATACAAGAAACTCTCGATTCGTGTCTGATTTGGAATAGACACGGTCGCGCTAATCATCTAGCGCGGCCGTGCCTCGTTTAGCGCGGTCGTGTCGACTAGCAGCGCGGGCGTGTTATCCGTCCAGACCTTGTCATGCCCTTTGGGCTAGTCTCTGTTGTGTCTAAAAATCATAGACGCGACCGTGCCGGGCTAAGGCACGGTCGTGCCTGATGACTTGTCTAGATTGTGCTCCTGATTGATCAACCCGGTCGCGCCCCGACTAGCGCGGTCGCGCCCGTGGCTTGAGCACGATCGTGCCCTTCCGAGGCACGGTCGTGCTAGACTCAGAATTTTTAACAGAATTATAATTTTTAGATTTTAATCAGTAAATGTTTCAGATTTTATAAAAATATGTTTTCTGTATTTAAAAATAGATTAAAAGTTTAATCTTGGCATAAATGTAATTTATTGAAAAGTTTATAAAAATTAAATTTATATTTATCATCTTACACTTAAATGATATTTTAAATAATTAAGTTACAAAATTTATAAATAATGATGACTTATTTACTTTACATTTTAAATCAAAATCGTTTTATTTATTTATACTTAATTACAATTAATATTGACATTATTTCATAAACTATAGTTATACACTTATTTATTTAATTCAAACCTAATTAAATTGTTTCAAACATATTTTACCTCAAACTTTATATATTTTATTCAATCCTTTTTAAATACAAACCAATGGTTTTATATACAAATCCAACTTTCATTTTTAAACTTTATACATCTATATGATTCAATGCATATTACTATTTAGGTTAAAGTGTGCTTTTCAAGGATCTTTTTGCTATCTATATTCCTTGTTAGCTTCACTTCCATACCAAGTGAGTATTCACAACCCCTTTTACTCTTTTACACTTTTGGGGTGGAACATGAACTCTATACTCATTACACATTACACATTTACATTTACACAAACTACACAAGTGCAAAAAAAATCCTATTTACATACATGTGTGCAAAAATTTGAGCTTTGTGCCCGAGTGCTAGGTGTGTTTAACCTTTGTATGCTCTTATGTGCAATCATTAACTATACAAGCCGACGGTTTTCAATGATGGATCTATTGAGTCTGACAAACCCACCCATGGTACGCGGTGATTGAAACCGACAATACACTTTGTTTTGCATGCTAGTTACAAGGTTTGATTGTACATTTGGTTACACAATAGTTACTCCCCATGAACGCCTTATTTATCATGTCATGTAAAGGATTTGTTTTCAACTATATGCTATCTATATACAACTGTGTTATACTCACCAACTTTTTAGTTGACTTTATTTTATTCATGTTTCAGGCCCCAATATGTGAGATTGATTCAAGACGTGTTCAACATAGGATTTGGACTTAGCAAAATAAATCAAAAAATTTATGAATTGTTTATGTTTCTTGTTTGAATTTGATCTTGTACTTGGATTTATTGTAATGCAAATTTGACTTTAATATATTTCAATTTAGTCAACCATGTGCTATGAACAGTCTTACATGTCCCGCCCCGATGATTCCGCCATCGGTCGGGGTGTGACAGATTGGTATCAGAGCCTTGGTTATAGGGATTTAGGTTATTAGACATCTTGACCTAGACTATAACTTTAGGACACCCACTTATGTTATGCTTCATGATTTTGTGCTATGTGCTACATGCTTACCATGATTAATTATTATTATATTTGCTACCTTCTTTGTTAGAAATGCATGACTTATTAGGATATTCTTAAATAATAATTAAATAAATAACATCCTTTCCTATGGCCTAAACCTCTTATTATTCTTATCTTCTTTTTCTATCTTTATCCTTTCTAAGCATGTGGAAAATTCTTGAAGCAAAAATCTTTAAATAAAATTTTTATTTCTTCGTTGAGGTTTTTAAACTTGTTAAATTATTTGAGGACACGTGCAATCTGGAAGGGTGACACCTGTATTTTGGGTTTTCTGTCTAGGAAAGCATTTCGCATAAATCCCAATCAACCGAGGGACCCGTATGCTTTCCTGGGAACTCCCGAGATGAGTGTTTACCTATAGGCTAAAGCATGTCTCCTTGAAAATTATATGAGTTTAAATTAACCTTAATATGCCTTAGTATTCAAGTGAATTTTTGTCACTTTTGAGTACAATCCAAACTATGATTATCTATCTTTTATTTTGTTATCTCATTCTATTAAATCCTAGCAATTCTCATAAGTTCTTACAATCTCTCTTGCCTTGTGTTTCAAATCTGTAGAATGCCTCCTCGTCGTGCTCCCGCCGCTAACGCCAACTCCGACATTGCTGCTATTCTTACTCAATTGGTGACACAACTCACCCAAGCCAATGGTGCCACTAATGGCAATGGAAGCAATAGTGGTAATAATGGTGGTAATGGTGGAAATGGTGGTAATCCATCCCAATGCACCTTCAAGCACTTCAATTCGTGCAATCCCCTAAAGTTTTATGGAACCGAAGGAGCTACCGGACTCCTCCAATGGTTCGAAAGTATTGAGAATACCTTTCTCAATAGTGACTGTCCCGACAACCTCCGTGTTCGTCATGCTACTAGTGTCCTTCAAAAGCGGGCACTTACATGGTGGAATGGGGAGAAAAGGAATAGGGGTGTTGATGTAGCTATGGCCTTACTTTGGGATGAGGTCAAAAGGCTTATGACCGAGGAGTTCTGTCCTCGCAATGAAGTGAAGAAGTTAGAGGCCGAATTTTGGGATCTTGCCCAAGATAGTGGGGAACACTTGGCTTACACAACTCGGTTCCATGAATTGAGTCTTCTTGTGCCCCACATGGTCACTCCATTATCTCGTTGCATCGAAAAGTACATTGGTGGGCTACCAAGACAAATTCAAGATACTGTCTTAGGTAGAAATCCTGCTACTTTGGAAGATGCCATCCGCCTGTCTGCTACCCTAACCGATAATCATGTTAAAGCTGGAACTCTTACCAAAAAGGGTTCTAAGAAAGTTGCTGAAACCGTAACCCCTCCTAACCACACCAAAGAAGCTACAACCGAGCCCTCTCGCAACACTAGAAAGAGGAAGGTTAGAAATTTTGCTGTGGTTACTCCTGCTGTTCCCGTGAACCAAGCTGCACCTATGGTTCAAGCACCAGTCAAAAAGCCATATGGTGGAATTTACCCACTTTGTGCCACCTGCAACTATCATCATCCCCAAAACATCCCATGTCGCCTTTGTACTTATTGTGGGAGATATGGTCATACGGTTAATGTTTGTAGGACCAAAGCCCTTACGGGCCAAGTCAACCCTCCAAACCAAACCGTACCTCAAGTGGCTATTCAAGGTGCTCCCGCCATTGCTAATGGGCGTGCTTGTTATGAGTGTGGTGACCCGAATCATTTTCGTAATCTATGTCCAAGGCTCGCAAATACTAGACAAGGTGGAGCTCGTGGGCGTGCTTTCAACATTAACGCCAACGAAGCTCAAGCCAACAACGACGTGGTTAATGGTACGTTCCTTGTTAATAGTCAATATGCCTCCATTTTGTTCGATACCGGTGCCGATAAAAGTTTTGTGTCACTTAATTTTGAGCCTTTACTTGCAAAGACACGATCCCAATTAGAGAAAACCTTCACCGTTGAAATAGCAAATGGTGACTCCCTTACAATTGAGTCTATTATCTATGATTGCTCTTTAGAACTTAATGATCATGCATTCCCAATCAACCTTATTCCAATGCCACTAGGAAGCTTTGACATTATCATAGGTATGGATTGGCTATCAAATCATCATGCCGAAGTTATTTGCTTTGAAAAGTGCATCCGAATTCCGCTACCTTCGGGAGAAACCTTAAGGGTGTTTGGTGAAAAGCCTTGCAAGGGTCTTAAATTGATGTCTTGTACTACTGCTCAAAAGTACTTGCGAAAGAAGTACATCGCCTTCCTAGCTCATATTGTTCAAAAGGATGTCAAGGAGAAGAGTATCCAAGACATTCCCATTATTCGAGATTTTCCCGAAGTGTTTCCTAAAGATTTATCCGGTCTTCCTCCCGTTCGTCAAGTCGAGTTCCGTATTGATCTCATGCCCGGAGCTAACCCTGTTGCTAGAGCTCCTTATCGTCTTGCACCTTCCGAAATGCTGGAGCTCGCAAGTCAACTTCAAGAACTCTCCGATAAAGGGTTCATTCGCCCGAGTCATTCACCGTGGGGTGCACCCGTCTTATTTGTAAAGAAGAAGGATGGATCATTTCGCATGTGTATTGACTATCGCGAACTCAATAAGCTTACTATCAAGAATCGCTATCATTTGCCTAGAATCGATGATCTCTTTGATCAACTTCAAGGTTCTACGTGTTTCTCGAAGATTGATCTTCGATCTGGTTATCATCAGCTTCGTGTTAAAGAAGATGACATTCCTAAGACTGCTTTCCGAACAAGGTATGGTCATTACGAGTTCATGGTTATGCCTTTTGGATTAACCAATGCACCCGCAGTTTTCATGGACCTCATGAATCGTGTGTGCAAACCGTACCTTGATAAATTCGTGATCGTTTTCATTGATGATATCTTAATCTATTCCAAGACTAAAGCCGACCATGAAGAACACCTTAGATTGGTTTTGGACCTTTTAAAGAAAGAACAACTATATGCCAAGTTCTCCAAATGTGAATTTTGGTTAAAAGAAGTTCAATTTCTTGGTCACATTGTCAACGACAAGGGTATTCATGTTGATCCTGCTAAGATTGAAACGGTTAAGAATTGGAATGCCCCGAAGACTCCTACCGAAGTTCGTTCGTTCCTTGGTCTTGCGGGTTATTATCGTCGTTTCATCTCAAACTTCTCAAAGATTGCTGTCCCTCTTACCGCCTTGACCCATAAGGGTAAAGCTTATGAATGGGGACCGAAGCAAGAAGACGCTTTCCAAACTCTTAAGCAAAAGTTGTGCAATGCTCCCATCTTGACTCTCCCCGATGGAAATGATGATCTAGTTGTCTATTGTGATGCTTCTAACCAAGGTCTTGGTTGTGTCCTCATGCAATGAGGCAAAGTGATCGCTTATGCATCAAGACAACTCAAAATTCATGAAAAGAATTATACGAAGCACGACCTCGAGTTGGGTGCGGTCGTATTCGCGTTAAAGATTTGGAGACACTACCTATATGGCACGAAATGTGTGGTATTCACCGACCACAAAAGTCTTCAACATATCTTCAACCAAAAAGAACTCAATATGAGGCAACGACGTTGGGTCGAACTCCTTAACGACTACGACTGCGAGATTCGTTACCATCCCGGCAAAGCGAATGTTGTAGCCGATGCTTTGAGTCGAAAAGACCATGTTATGCTTCATTGCGCCCGTATTCAATCCGATATTCAAACCCGTATCCTGGAAGCTCAACACGTCTCAGTTACCGAGGGTAACATGTATGAAGAAATGTCGTGTGGTGTTGAACTTCTTCTTGAATCTAAACCCAATGGCTTACTATATTACTTGAACCGTATTTGGGTTCCCGATCGCGATGATCTCCGTGCAATTCTCATGAACGAGGCTCATAAGACTCGTTATTCTATTCATCCTGGTGCGGATAAAATGTACCAAGATCTTCGTCAGCTTTATTGGTGGCCCGGTATGAAGAAGGACATTGCTCTTTATGTTGCCAAATGCTTAACTTGCTCCAAAGTCAAAGCCGAACATCAGCGTCCTTCTGGTTTGCTTGAACAACCGGAAATTCCCGTGTGGAAATGGGAGAATTTAGCTATGGATTTCATTACCAAGCTCCCTCGCACCTCGAGTGGTTATGATAGTATTTGGGTGATCATTGATCGACTCACCAAATCTGCCCACTTTTTGCCTATTCGTGAAGACTTCAAAGTGGAGAAACTTGCCCGAATTTACATTGATGAAATTGTGAGCCGTCATGGTGTTCCCTTGAACATAATATCTGATAGAGACGCTCGGTTCACTTCTCGATTTTGGCAATCTCTCCAATCTGCTCTTGGTACTCGTTTGGATTTGAGCACGGCTTACCATCCCCAAACTGATGGCCAAACCGAGCGAACAATCCAAACTCTTGAAGACATGCTTAGAGCTTGTGTAATCGATTTTGGTGGCAATTGGGATTCACATTTATCCCTTATTGAGTTTTCTTATAACAATAGCTACCACACAAGTATCAACATGGCTCCATTCGAAGCTCTCTATGGTCGCAAGTGTCGTTCTCCGATCTGTTGGAACGAGATTGGTGAAGCACAAATCACCGGTCCCGAGTTAATTCAAGAAACTTCCGACAAGATTATTCTAATCCGTGACAATATCCGAGTAGCAAGGAGTCGACAAAAGAGTTATGCCGACAAGCGTCGAAAACCCTTGGAATTCCAAGTCGGTGATCTCGTTCTTCTTAAGGTATCTCCATGGAAGGGTGTGATCCATTTTGGAAAGAAAGGCAAGTTATCACCTCGTTATGTTGGTCCATTCAAAATCCTTGAAAGGATTGGGAAAGTGGCTTACAAGCTCGAGTTACCTCCATCTCTTGGCAATGTGCATCCTACATTTCATATATCTAATCTAAAGAAGTGTCTCGCTGATGAAAATCTCCATATACCGCTTGACGACGTGCGCATTGATGAAACGATGCACTTCGTTGAGAAGCCGGTGGAAATTATGGATCGTCAAGTCAAGCAACTCAAGCGAAGTCGTATTCCTATCGTCAAAGTTCGTTGGGAGTCTAAGCGTGGTCCTGAGTACACTTGGGAACGAGAAGACCAAATGAAGCTCAAGTACCCTCATCTTTTTACTATTAATGTTGTTTCCTCTAGCTAAATTTCGGGACGAAATGCTCTCAACATGGGGAGACTGTAACATTTCTGATTTTTAGTATTCATATTTCAATTCAATGTAATGAAATTTCAAGTTCTATACTCGTGCAATGTCTCAATATTTTTCCCGCGGTAAATAAAATGCAATGATTCTATACAAGTTCGCAAGTTTTACTCGATTATATGCACATAAACACTATACAAGTAACTATATATTTCAAATTTATAAAACCTGAAAAGTCAAGGACTAAAGTTGAAAATTTATCAAGAAACCCTAGTTAGCACGGTCGTGCTTCGTTCTAGCACGGTCGCGCCAAGTGCCTCGGAACGATCGCGCGGCTGGTCCTGGAACGATCGCGCCCGGTTCCTAAGCACGGTCGCGCCTGCGAAACAGTCGAAACGTAAATGTGATTTCAAAACGCTCAATCGTTCGAATTTCAAATCCGATTACGTTTCTTTTCCTTTAACGCGAGTTATACCATTTTCAATTACTCAACGCCTCAGTTTTTCTCCATCAATCTCGAATTCTCTCTCAAGCAATTCAAACAAAACTCGAGTCTTCCTCCTGGAACCCAAATTCTCCCGATCAAGAAAGGATTTATCATCTCCCGGCTCTCTCCAAGACTCTGGACTCTCTGGCCTAGCCGGAATCGCAGTCGAAGTCACCGGAAACCTTTACCTCCGTCGCCGGAACTCATCTCTGCCGTTCTTCATCGATTCGTTACGTTTCAGGGTAAGTATACTCTCCATCTCACTCATTTCAGTAACATTATCAAAAGCCCTCATTCAATTTGGGTTTCCATTATAGAATTCGATCAGAATCAGAAATCATATTTTAATAAAAAATGATTTAATCGAACCCATGCTTGAACTGGATTTCCATACAATTAAGTTATATGAAAAGACTCTTAATAACCCATTAATCAAAAGCCCTAACAATTCCTGTGTTCAAAATACAAGAAACTCTCGATTCGTGTCTGATTTGGAATAGACACGGTCGCGCTAATCATCTAGCGCGGCCGTGCCTCGTTTAGCGCGGCCGTGCCTCGTTTAGCGCGGTCGTGTCGACTAGCAGCGCGGGCGTGCCATCCGTCCAGACCTTGTCATGCCCTTTGGGCTAGTCTCTGTTGTGTCTAAAAATCATAGACGCGACCGTGCCGGGCTAAGGCACGGTCGTGCCTGATGACTTGTCTAGATTGTGCTCCTGATTGATCAACCCGGTCGCGCCCCGACTAGCGCGGTCGCGCCCGTGGCTTGAGCACGATCGTGCCCTTCCGAGGCACGGTCGTGCTAGACTCAGAATTTTTAACAGAATTTTAATTTTTAGATTTTAATCAGTAAATGTTTCAGATTTTATAAAAATATGTTTTCTGTATTTAAAAATAGATTAAAAGTTAAATCTTGGCATAAATGTAATTTATTGAAAAGTTTATAAAAATTAAATTTATATTTATCATCTTACACTTAAATAATATTTTAAATAATTAAGTTACAAAATTTATAAATAATGATGACTTATTTACTTTACATTTTAAATCAAAATCGTTTTATTTATTTATACTTAATTACAATTAATATTGACATTATTTCATAAACTATAGTTATACACTTATTTATTTAATTCAAACCTAATTAAATTGTTTCAAACATATTTTACCTCAAACTTTATATATTTTATTCAATCCTTTTTAAATACAAACCAATGGTTTTATATACAAATCCAACTTTCATTTTTAAACTTTATACATCTATATGATTCAATGCATATTACTATTTAGGTTAAAGTGTGCTTTTCAAGGATCTTTTTGCTATCTATATTCCTTGTTAGCTTCACTTCCATACCAAGTGAGTATTCACAACCCCTTTTACTCTTTTACACTTTTGGGGTGGAACATGAACTCTATACTCATTACACATTACACATTTACATTTACACAAACTACACAAGTGCAAAAAAAATCCTATTTACATACATGTGTGCAAAAATTTGAGCTTTGTGCCCGAGTGCTAGGTGTGTTTAACCTTTGTATGCTCTTATGTGCAATCATTAACTATACAAGCCGACGGTTTTCAATGATGGATCTATTGAGTCTGACAAACCCACCCATGGTACGCGGTGATTGAAACCGACAATACACTTTGTTTTGCATGCTAGTTACAAGGTTTGATTGTACATTTGGTTACACAATAGTTACTCCCCATGAACGCCTTATTTATCATGTCATGTAAAGGATTTGTTTTCAACTATATGCTATCTATATACAACTGTGTTATACTCACCAACTTTTTAGTTGACTTTATTTTATTCATGTTTCAGGCCCCAATATGTGAGATTGATTCAAGACGTGTTCAACATAGGATTTGGACTTAGCAAAATAAATCAAAAATTTTATGAATTGTTTATGTTTCTTGTTTGAATTTGATCTTGTACTTGGATTTATTGTAATGCAAATTTGACTTTAATATATTTCAATTTAGTCAACCATGTGCTATGAACAGTCTTACATGTCCCGCCCCGATGATTCCGCCATCGGTCGGGGTGTGACATCTTCATACTGGATGCTCCAGTCAAAGTCAGAAGTTCCAACAGCTGCACAAGCTGCAGTTTGAGCTGGAGGAGTAGCTTGTTGTTGTTGTTGTCTTGGTTAGGCTTGGTGAGCTTGTCTTAATTGAGGAGCTGCTAGGTTTGCCCTAGGTGACTTGCATTCTTTAGCAAAATAACCCAGTTGGTTACAGTTGTAACATCTTAATTTGCTTTTATCCAAGCCAACTCTGGTGTTGGAGTTGTTACTTGGAATGGGTCTTTCGGTTCTAGAGTAGAACCTTTTTGCTCTTATAGAGAGCATGTCATACGAGTGCCGTATGTCCATTTCTTCTAAGTCATCTGGATGGAAGCATTCCAGATCCTCCTTGATAAAGGAAATGTTGCTTGAGTTTTCATAAACAAAAGCAGCAGAGGTTGAGGTTTGAGGAGGAGCTTCTAGGAGAAATAGTGATGTGTTTGTTTAGGAGGTTGGAGTTTGGGGATGAGTGACGATAGGAGGATAATAGTTGCTTGAACTAGGACCTGAGTGGTCAGGGTGGAAGGCAGAAGAGGTGGTGGTGGATGTTGAGGCTGTTTGGTAGCTTGAGCTTCTTTCTTTTGCCTGAATCGTCTCTAGCTCATAGGTTTTTAGCATTCCGAAGAGCTCAGTCATCTGGAGAGTCTTCAGATTCTCAGTTCTTCTGATAGACACTGTGTAGAGTGTCCAACAACTCGGTAGAGAGCTGATGAACTTCTTGAGAATATCTTCATTCTCCAGTTTCACCTTTGAGCATTGCAGCTCACCTACAAGATAGGTATATCTGTTATATAAAACAGTTAGAGACTCACCTTCCTTCCAGTCGAAGTTTTCATATTGCTGCTTCAGGATGTCTCTTTTGTTTTCTTTGACTTCTTCTGAAACAACAATCATCTTCTTAAGAGCCTCCCATAGCTCCTTTGCAGTTTTATAACCTCTGAAGTTATGAAAAACTTAATTTGGTAAGCACATCTGGATTGCTCCCAAGGCTTTGAAATCTACCTCCATTGGGGAGCCCCAGTTTTATACGTTAAGATGAAAGACTTTTCAATGCACATGTGTATTGATTATCGGGAGCTAAACAAAGTTACGATAAAGAATCGTTATCCACTCCCCCGAATCGATGATCTTTTTGATCAACTTCAAGGAGCTCGTTGTTTTTCAAAGATTGATCTTCGTTCCAGTTATCATCAATTGAAAGTACAGGAAGAAGACATTCCTAAAACTGCTTTCATAACTCGATATGGTCATTATGAGTTCACGGTAATGTCGTTCGGACTTACTAATGCACCAACAACATTCATGGATATGATGAATCGAGTCTGTAAACCTTACTTGGACAAATTCGTTATTGTATTCATTGAAGTTATCCTTATCTATTCCAAAAGCAAAGAAGATCATGCCAATCATTTGAAAATCTTACTTGAAATTCTGAGAACAGAGAAGCTACACGCTAAGTTCTCAAAGTGTGAATTCTAGCTGTCTGATATTCAATTCCTTGGTCATGTGATCAATGCCAATGGTATTCAAGTTAACCCTGTGAAAATTGAAGCCATATCTAAATGGGAAATCCCAAAGTCACCAACTGAAATCCGTAGTTTCCTCGGTTTATCTGGTTGCTATCGGAGATTTATTCAAAATTTCTCTCGAATCGCAGTACCGTAAACAATCCGAAGCTTTTGAAACTCTGAAATAGAAACTGACTCAAGCACCCATACTGGCCTTGCTAGATGGAATTGAAGGCTTTTCAGTATACTGTGATGCTTCACACATCGGATTTGGTTGTGTGTTAATTCAAGTAAGCAAGGTTATTGTTTATGCTTCTCGTCAATTGAAAACTCATGAAAAAAATTATACGACTCATGACTTAGAAATGGGCGCCATAATATTCGCACTGAAATTATGGAGGCACTATCTATATGGAGTCAATTACTGGTGTATAAAAACCTAAAAGCCAATTACTGGTGGATATGAATGAAGAAGTATATCGCTATCTATATTGCAAAGTGTTTGACCTGTTCTCAAGTTAAGGCTGAACACCATAAGCCATCTGGTTTGTTATAGCAACTTGAAATTCATGTCTGGAAATGGGAAATGATAACCATGGATTTCACTACTAAACTTCCCCGAACAAGTTAAAGGAATGATACTATATGGGTTATCATTGATAGATTTACTAAGTCCACTCATTTTCTTCCTATGAAAGAGATGTTCAGTATGGATAAGCTGGCACAACTATACATTAATGAAATTGTAACATTACACGGCATGCCATTATCTATCATGTCAGATAGAGACAGTAGATTTAGTTCTCAATTCTGGCAAAGTTTTCAAGAAGCTCTTGGTACCAAACTGAACCTTAGCACTGCCTACCATCCTCAGACGGACGGGAATAGCGAAAGAACAATCAAAAATCTTGAAGAAATGTTAAGAGCTTGTGTTGTTGATCTTAGAGGAAGTTGGGATGACCACTTACCTCTAATGGAATTCTCCTACAACAATAGCTATCATACGAGTATACATGCCGCTTCTTTTGAAGCCTTATACGGTTGTAAATGTCAAACTCCAATCTGTTGGCCTGAAATAGGAGAAAATCAGTTGTCTGGACCTAAAATAGTCTTAGAAACAACTGAAAAAGTTATCCAGATAAAAGATAGACTAAAAGCTGCTCGTGATCGTCAAAAGAGTTATGCTGATAAGAGACGAAAGCCGTTAGAATTTAACGTCGGTGATAACGTTATGTTTAAAGTTTCACCATGGAAAGGCATTTCAAGATTTGGAAAGATGTCCAAAAATGTCCAAAAATTTGACAAAAGATAAACCCTAGGGACTATACGTAATTGTACTAAAGTTCAGGGTTTAAATTGGAAAATCTGAGATTTAAGACCTTAACGGACCGCTAAGGTTAACCATAACGGTCCGCTATGGGTAGTAGTTTGCGTGGCGGACCGCCACCATACGTAGTAACGGTCCCTACGTAGGGACATACAAACAATCCGGGTTAGACACGTGTATAGTGACTAATGGTCGAGTTGTGTGACACGTGTACTCGTGGCGGACTGCCACGCCAGGTGGTAACGGTTCACCAGCCGCAAAGTAATCAGAACTCGGCACGTATCAGGGTGGCGGACCGCTACGCCCCAGGGTAACGGTTCGCTAGCCGCAAAACCACATTCGGTCCAATCATTGATGGACGTGTAGGGCTGACGCCTGCAGGCGCGGTGGCGGACCGCCACACACCTGCTTAGCGGTCCGCTACGGACCCTAGATCACCCCTATAAATACTTGATCGATTTCAAACCAATTCTTCATCCCATACTCGAATCCAATTCCCAAATTTTGTTCTAGAGCAACTCTAGTCCACTTCCGACGATTCCGGTTCGATTCCCGCTTATTCTAGTACCCGGTGTAAGAAGAAACGCTCATAGAAAAGACGAAAATCTAGAGAAATCAGGATAAGAAGCTAGTTCACGTGCTTTCAACTCTAGAGGCTCATTCCCATAAAAAAGGTGAATACTTTATCTCCTTTAAAACTTGAGTCAAATAATTTATTTACGAAAATGGCCAAATAAAGGTTAATGAAGTAATGCTCAACGTTCCTCTACGAACAAGCATTCAGGCCATAGGTATACGTAAAACTTGCAAGGGATACACGGGTTACGGGTGAAATTCCCGGACTTCGGCTGGTGCTTATCTTATAACAAATCCGGAGGCGTAGAACTGTCTGCTGTTATAAGTTATCACGCCAGTGTATACTATGGTGCGATTGAACATGACAGGTCTGCCGAGTGTGTAGATTGAACTTGAAGTTGTGATTATGAAATTAATACTTGTTTGTGCCAAAATGATTTTATGTCAAGATATTGTATGCACCAGTGTTCGCGCTGACGTTTTATTTTCAAAATGTTTTCCAGGTAACGAATAAAACATGATGAGAAAGGAATATGGACAAACATAAGATCTGGTCTAGGAAATAAAAGGATGGAATGAACGTAGGATTTTCAGGCCTCGTGTAAAAGGAAATCCTAAAGAAAGGAGATAGGACGAGGGAACTAATCAACCTTGTGTTGGACTATTTCTAGTGGCTTATCATGTATTTGATTTCAAACTTAGTTTTGTAATCAAAGATGAAAGGGTATTGAAACCCTATGTTTATAAAGTAAATGCAAGGCTTTTGTTTTTCAACTAAGTTTTGATATTTACAATTACAACCCTTGAGGTTAAGACATATGATGAAACGATCCTTTTAAAAAGACTTCCACTGTATTTTACAAAACTCTGAAATCAAAGAGACAGAGATACCAATCGGGCTTGCACACGTCCAGGGGGTGCCTGGAGCGGGGTGTGACAGAGGGTCATAAACATGCTTATCTGGTGTAACAGGAGTAGGATCAGGTGTATAAGGCTCAAGGGGTGGGACTGAGGATGTACCCGGGTCATGGTCCGATTAGGAATCAGGTGTCTTTGTTGTCTTATCCTTATGTCACCTGGCATATGTAAAAATCAGTGGTGGAAGCTCTGTCGGTAGGCCAGATGTAGCAGGGACCGGATTGGTGACGATTGATACCGGAGGTGCAGGTGTAGATGGAACAGGAGATATCAAAATGGTAGGAACAGTAATAGACTCGGGTATAACATGATCAGGATCAGGAAACAGGCCAGGCAATGAAACAGAAGACTCAGGAAAATAAGGGCATGGCTCTAGAAAAGTGACATCAACACTGGTAAAGTATCGATGAAGAGATGGGCTGTAGCATCGATACCCCTTCTAGACATGGGAGTAACCACGAATTGCCCACAGGTCAAGCTTAGTGGTCCCTGGACAATTATCATGAGCATATGCCACACACCCAAAAAATTCGGGGTGCTAGGGGAAAAGGAGTTCCTATAGGATACAGGATAGAAAACAGGGTTTTACCATTAAAGACAGATGAGGGCATGCGATTAATTAGGTGGGCTGAAGTAAGAACATCATCACCCCAAAATCGATGAGGAACATGAGAATGAATCATGAGTGTTCGAGTAACATCCAACAAATGGCGATTCTTACGTTCAGCAACACCGTTCTGCTGAGATGTATATGTGCATGAGGTCTCGTGAATGATACCATGGGTTTTAAGATATGTAGAGAAATCAGTGGATAAATATTCTTTTGCATTATCAGTACGGAGAGTTTTGATTGATGTATTAAACTGATTTTGGATATACGAGTGGAATCCACGAAATATCGAATTGACTTCACTACGAGATTTTAACAAATAAACCCAAGTAGTATGATCGATGTCGTTTGGTCGGTCAAAAACAATTCTTAAACACCTTAACTAGTAAGGGTAAGTTGAGTATCGTATGCACGAGGAGTTTGTGGAAAGTGTCACTTTGTTACAATATTTAAAGACAGAAAACAATAACAACTGATTTCAATTTGGGTTTAAAACAATAATGAGAGAGGCAATCCTCTCCGGGGTTCGGGTATGCAAACACAAGTTACTTCAAGATAATTAGCAAGCAATTACATAGAAATAATCATACGGTTCAATTGAATTCAGTGATAATGTGAGAACCCATTGTAAATAAAACTTATTCTCATATAATCATCAATGATTAACCAACTCTAATCCAACCCCCAAGTTGTCCCTGATATAAAGAAACCCGAGACTATTGAGACTTGAACAACAATTCAAAATCAATCAATGAAGTTTAAAGCATTCAATCAATAAATGAAATCATATGGCTTAACATGCCAATCAAGATTACAAACCAAAGCTAATTATTCCAGAAATTACAAGTGTTCAACAAAACCCTAGACCCGAAGAAGACTACAAGAGATTTAGCCACTCATACTCATAACAACAATCAAAACTAATGTACTAGGACTTACAATCATGAAAGATTAAGAACAATCGACCCAAGAATAGTGGAATTCGCCCTCTTGAAGCTCTGGAATGGCTGTGGTCGAAGATAGATGATAATGGGGGCTGATAGAGATTAAAACCTGAATTAGGTTAAAATTCTGTAAAAACACATCTTGTAGGATCGGTAAATACAAGATTGTTCTATTCTGGTTGAGAATGGCGGAAATCACAACTAAGCAATGTAACAAGTAAACACAAGAAGTACTGATAAATGCAATTTGTATTAAGCTTCAATGGTTACAAGATTACATAGAAAACTCTAAGCCAAAAGCACTAAGATACAATGACTCTAAGTACTACTTATATAGTAACTTAAAATCAAGACAGAACCATGATTCTAATGATCAGATCTAACACAAACCGTTGATCTTGTATTGAAGCTGTTCTACATATAATGACAATAAACACTACAAAAAGTTAACTTTACTCAAACGTTTTCTTAGGCATAATCGCTTGCATGCTTGGAGAAGAGCGTTGTAGTTCTTTATTGTCTGCACCAGTGATATTCTTTCTGCGTGGAGTGTGTCAGTGTTGTAGCAGAAAGTTGTTAGTGGTAGTGTTTGCTTTATCAAAGCCAGTCAGCTGCAACGTTTGATCTTCAGTGGAAATGGCTATCAGCTGCAAAATTAGAGATCAACTGCAAGATGCAACCATCCAAAGTTGCCGATGATTTGCCAATCAGCAGCATCAAGTGCTGATGCTACTGAGAAGCCTATCCGCAGCAACTCTGGCCTTCAGCAGATAAGGCTATCCGCAGCAGATTTGTTCCTTAGCAGAAGAACAAGTATCCGTTGCAGATAAGCTTATCCGCAGCAGTTTGTTGGTCAGCAGCAAACTCTGAGGTAAGCATCATTTGTACTTAGAAAGTTTTGTAGCCATCAGTCTTTATTTCTACAAACTCCCCCTAGACTGATGCTACCAAAACTCTATTACTTCTTTTGCTGCTGAAGCTTTTCCATGTTGCTGACTATTCTTGCAACCTCATATCCTCTCTGGTCCTTGCTGGGATTTTTATGAGGAAGCTCAGATAGAGTCTTGATGTCTTTGCTTACCATTTTGAAGATGGCCTTGCTTGAACACCTCATCTTCTGTCCTTTAACATCTGTCAATGTGAACTCATTCTTTTCAGCATTGTAGGACCAACTGATGAATGGAGAGGTTTGGCATCAATAATTTCATCTTTGCTGGGGTTGAAGTAATGTTTGATCACCAGCAACAGATGTCTCCCACCTTCATTCTCAGGCTCATTGGCTTCACCCAGCTCCATCACTCTTCTTAGATCAGAATCTGGAAGATGCAATACCTCATCAACAATTGTATAGATTAATCTTCTTTCTTCTGTTCTTCCGCTGAAGACTTCAAACCTTTGATCTTGAGTGTTGTAGAACCAGTTGATGATTTATCTTGAGTCTTCTGGTTTGGTAGTGGGTTTGCTTTTCTTCTTGGGAGGTTGTTGATGAGTAGGAGCTGGGTGGGAGGATTTGGACTTTGTGGGTGGAAAGGAGGGAGGTCTAGGAAGGATAGTGGAAGGTTGTTGGATAGAGGAAGTGGTGGATGAGGGAGAAGGCTTGGGTTTCTTTGGTTTCCTTTCTTCTTCTTGATTGATTAGCCTCTTCTTTGAGCCTTTCTTCCCCAGTCTTTTTTCCTCTTCCTTTTTGACTTTAAAGTAAAGGGCTTGCAGGTTCATGAAACTCATGGGACCTAGCCTTTTTCCACTCTCTCCTCTAGCCTTTAGGAAGTCAATCATGACCTTCCTTTCTTCATGGGTTCTTCTGTTAAAGGCAATGGTCTTCTTGGATTTATGTTTGCTTTTTCTTCCTCTTCAGCCCTTTTCTTATTTCCCAATTGACATTGCTGACCCATGAAGGCTCTGTAGATTTCTTTATTGGATAACTTCTCAAGGTAGTCTGCATCCTCACCTGGAGAAACAAGAGCTTCAATCCACTCCTCGCTCATCTCTTTGGCTACTTTAGAGTCAGTAATTCTAAACTTAGCCTCTTCTTTTCTTTTCTGCTCTCTTTCTTCTTCTTCTTTATTTAATTGTTCCTGCAGCTGAAGAGCTAGAGCTTCATCTTCTTGTATTTGGAAAGCTGCAGGAATCTTGACTTTTAGATCATCCAGCTGCTAGCATACAGCTGGATCTGTTGTTCTCTGAAGAGAATGGCCGTTTTTCTTTCCTGAGCTTTTCAGGAGGATGTCAGTTTCTTGGAGGGAGACTGATTTCATGGCAGTGCAAGAAGCAAACATGTGTTTCAAACTCTACAGCAGAAGCAGAATACATTGCAGCTTCAAGTTGCTGTGCACAAGTCACCTGGATACAAAATCAAATGCTGGATTATGGGATGACTTTCATAGCAACTCCAATTCACATTGACAACATGAGTGCTATATCAATCACAAACAATCCAGTGCAGCACTCCAAGACAAAGCACATTGACATCAGGTATCACTTCATAGAGGTTCATGAAACTCATGGGACCCCGCCTTTTTTCCACTCTCCCCTCTAGCCTTTAGGAAGTCAATCATGACCTTCCTTTCTTCATGGGTTCTTCTGTTAAAGGCAATGGTCTTCTTGGATTTTTGTTTGCTTTTTCTTATTCTTCAGCCCTTTTCTTATTTCCCAATTGACCTTGCTGACCCATGAAGGCTCTGTAGATTACTTTATTGGATAACTTCTCAAGGTAGTCTGCATCCTCACCTTGAGAAACAAGAGCTTCAATCCACTCCTCTCTCATCTCTTTGGCTACTTTAGAGTCCGTAATTCTAAACTTAGCCTCTTCTTTTCTTTTCTGCTCTCTTTCTTCTTCTTCTTCTTCTTCTTCTTTATTTAATTGTTCCTGCAGCTGAAGAGCTAGAGCTTCATCTTCTTGTATTTCGAAAGCTGCAGAAATCTTGACTTTCAGATCATCCAGTTGCTTAGCATACAGCTGGATCTCTTGTTATCGGAGGAGAATGACTGTTTTTCTGTCTTGAGCTTTTCGTAATTCAGCCATCTCCTCCTCTTCTTCTTCTTCTTCTTCTTATTTCCTCCCTTTCTTTCTTCTCTTTCAGTAACCTTTCTGCATCTTCTTCTGTCATAGGTCTCTTCCCCTTGTCTTTCCTAGATGCCTCTACTTCAGCTTCATTGACCTCAACAACAGATGTAAGAGATGAGGTTGGGAGTTCAGCTTCAGCTTCATTGGCATTTTGTGTAATGGACAAGGGAAGGACATTGTCTTCATATTCTTCCCATTCAAGACCTGTCACTTCTTTCCACACTTCCTTCACCTCTTCCTCTTCTCTTCTTTTGGATTCTTCTTCTGTGTTCAGTCTGACTGTAGGTGAGGAAAGGAAGGATAGGTCTGAGTCGGAGTCAGAGACATCCATTGCATGTAGACCTTCCTTTTCAAGCTGAGCTTTGATGGTTTTTATCATTGCTTGACTCTCTAAGGAATTAACATTGCAGATGTGTGTTCTGAGCTTGAAGACCTTGTGTAGGAAGTCTGAATTTAAGAGTAGGATCTCATTGATGTTGATTGAGAGAGATGATCCATTACTCAGGAAGAATGTGAAGTCAGAAGACCTAGTGCTCGACCATCCTAGCACTTCCACATCTCTGACCACTTTGTTGTACATAGATCTTCTCCAGCAGACAACTTCTTCTTCTGTTAAATTGCTGCTCCTGATTAAGCCAAGTCTTCTAGGATCCTGTCTTTGTTTTGCTGCTGTTGAAGATTCTGCACTTTCTTTAGGATAGGCCACCCTGTTTGCTTTTTCTAATAGTGTTTCAAACCAGGGCAGATTTTCCTCCATTAGGTCTTGGAACCTGCTGATTGCAAGTTCTGCTGATAGATATGTAGAGGAGTTGATGCAGTTGGAGAGGTACAGTTCAAGCACTTGGAGTGGATTTAGTGCATTCTAGTTCAGCTCTTCTACTCTGTTGAACTCTTTCCCAATCCAGAATCTCTCAGTTGAATCATCATACCCCCAAGCTAGTATGGAGTCAAATTCTAGCTTATTTGCAGACAGTGTGAATTGGGGGGGCAGTGATTTGTTTTATTATTGCTGCTGCTTCAGGAACTATGCTGACTGATGGAGGTGTGTCTTCATTTTGACATTCATCCTTTAACACCTCATCAACAGCTCTGACAGCCAACTTCCAGTCCTCAATGATTTCTTCCTCTTCATCTACTGAGTTTGACAAGTCATGAACTTGAACAAAGGCAGGCTTGAATAATGAACTTTGAAATGCGGCCTGCTCTTGTATCCATTCTTCTAGGCTGTCAGCATCATCTTCTACTACAACTATCTCCCCCTTTTTGGTTACATAAGTGTAAGGGGCTGCATCTATTTGAGTTCCTACTGATACAAGGGAGGGAGTAGGCACAGTTTGGCATTGATGGGCTTCATTCATAGAGACTTTGTGCCTTAGTTTGGACACTTCAGCCTCTAGCATAGCTACCCTGGCCATCAATTCCATATTATGAAGTTTCAGTCTGTCCTCATCCACAGTTGTGGAATCCTTGGAGCTAGATGGGGCCTTAGGCCTAGCCTCTGCATCCCCATCACCCTGGTTTTCTTGGCACCTGGGATTCCTCTTAGTGAAGAGTGTTTCAAAGGAAACATCCTCACTATGAGTTGTCGTGGTTAGGGTCTTAGTTATGTTGTCACTGTCCTCCTAGGCAGTTGATGTACCAGGAGTAGTGACAGCCCTTTCCACATTCACTCTATCAGTACCACCAGAGTGAACCTTCTTGGGTGATGAACTTGGGTTTGGTGCACCAGCATCCAAGTCAATCAATATCTCTGAGATAGTGGTTGTTGGAAAAGGTATATCATCTTGACAAGGAGCCTCTGCACTTAAGTTCAGAGAAGAAAAATAAAGGTATGGCTCAGCAGTTTGTTCTATGGATCCGGGATGTGATCCTGATCCTAATAGAGAAACTTCCAAGGAGGTCTCTCTAATGTTTTGGCTATCCCTTTTGATATTCTCATCAGAATGTTGGGATTCTGAATGAGGGCTTTGAGGTTGGGATTGGGCCTTTAAGACAAGAAGAGAAGGAGCCTTCTTGCTCCTTTTTCTAGTGTATGTTGTTGCAACTGGGGCCCTTTGTTCCAGTTGAACGATAACATCAAAAACAGATGTAAGTGATTTCTGTGCCTATGCATCCTTAGTAGTATGCACAGGGGTTCGAGCAATGGAAGCAATTTGTTGTTCAGGATTTGCAGTGGAGGGTGTGGGATCAGTATCAGTTGGGATTGCTGAACTGTCACCCTGGGTACTTTGTATGTTCACCATTGTAGATAACAATGGAACATTGACTCCCGAGAACTTTTTGAAAACAGTTCTAATGCTTTGAAAAATGTTGCTTTTATGACCCAGCATAAGATAGACTTTTGTAGGTTTTGAAAACTCTTTTAATTCATTGTTAAAAATCTTCTGCAAGAACCTTGGGTACATATAAAATTACTGCTTTGCACCCTCTTGAAGGTTGTTTCTCAAACCTTCAAAGATGAGATGTGCAAAGTTGAATCCTTGGCCAATAATCATACCGTGAACAGCAGAGGCAAGTGCAGAGCTCACTTGATGCCATCCACTTCTCTTCTGAGATATGCATTGTAGAAGAGTGTGGCATAGATACTTCCATGGGGGACCCATCAATGCCTTCTCTATTGTGTACTCATTCTGATTTCCAGTGTACCCTATGGATACAAAGGTCCGCATGTAGACTTCTTTTGAGTACGAAATGGTAACCCCCTCGTCTTGAAGCTTGAGGTGTTTGCGGAGAGTGGCTTCAGAGATGGTTATGTCCTTTCCATCTACCTTGGTTTTAATTTTGGGTATCCCATGTTCGGTAGAGTAGATGGCAGATTTCCAAAAATCTTCCATGTGAGGAATGTAAATGGGTGGGTTGACAGTGAGTGCATGGTATATTTTTGATCGACGAAGAAAGTCGATCATGTCATCAAACCCGTCAGACTTTTTCCATTTTATTAAGTATGCTGTGAGATTGTGGTATGGGGAAAACTTATCATCTGGATGGTTTATGTCTACCTCTGCCATTGTTTGGTTTGGAGGGAAAGAGGAAGGTTTTGAATGGTGGTTAGGAATGGAAGGCTTTGAATGTTGTGGGGGCTTGAGAGAATGTGATGGGAGTTAGGGCGAAATTGAATGTGAATGGGTGGTGAAGAAATTTGATTTGTTCTTATAACGGCAGAGGAAGGAAAAGCAAAATGACTTGTACAGTACAACCTCATTCACTTTTTACTGTTACAGCTGTAATGCACTATAGCAGTCATGGTAAAGACTGAAAGGAATTTTTACAGCGGGTAAAAGTTAATTTAGACTTATTTTAACCCATCAGCAGCAAACTTGGTTACTGCGGATGGTTAAGCCTATCCTCTGCAAGCTTGGTTGATGCGGATGGTTAAGTCTGTCAGCAGCAAACTCAATTGCTGCTGCTGGATGTAATGATCTGCACCAAGGATGTTGCTGCTGACAGCCTTAAAGCTATCCACAGGAAACTTGTTCCTGCTGATAACTTAAAGCAGTCAGTGGCAAAAACTTTTCTGCTGGTGATTGCACAAATCTACACCCAGGATGTTGCTGCTGACAGCCTTAAAGCTATCCGCAGGAAACTTGTTCTTGCTGATAACTTAAAGCAGTCAGTGGCAAAATCTTTGTTGCTGATGATGAAACCTGTCAGCAGTAGGAAATGGATGCTGCTGACTTATAACTTTTATTTACAACGAAAGATAAACACATTTACAAAAACAAATTTTTATAGACATATTTTAATCAAAGTTCCTCATACCAATAGATTCAACTAAGTATCTGAATCTAGCTTCATCAAATGGTTTTGTAAATAAATCAGCATATTGCTCATTGGTATGAACTTTGGTTAAAATAATTCTGTTTTTCTCAGCTTGATCTCTTATGAAGTGATGCCTGATGTCAATGTGCTTTGTCTTGGAGTGCTGCACCAGATTGTTTGTGATTGATATAGCACTCTGTTGTCAATGTGAATTGGAGTTGCCATGAAAGTCATCCCATAATCCAGCATTTGATTTTGTATCCAGATGACTTGTGCATAGCAACTTGAAGCTGCAATGTATTCTGCTTCTGCTGTAGAGGTTGAAACACATGTTTGCTTCTTGCACTGCCATGAAATCAGTCTCCCTCCCAGAAACTGACATCCTCCTGAAGTGGACTTTTTGTCCAAGTTGCATCCCCCATAATAACTGCCAGTGTATGCATACAGATTGAACTTATCATTTTTAGAGTACCATAGCCCAAGTCTTGGGGCTCCCTTTATGTATCTAAAAATTCTCTTGACAGCTTGAAGATGTGAAATCTTTGGAGCTATTTGGAATCTTGCACAGAGACATACTACAAACATGATATCTGGTCTTGAGGCAGTGAGATACATGAGAGACCCTATCATTGCACGGTACTGATGTTGATCAGTGTCTTGACCATCTTTGTCTGGAGTCAGCTGATGGTGCCCTTGCATAGGGGTTCTTGCTGCAGAGAAGTCAGCCATCTTGAATCTTTCCAGAATGCTCTTGACATATTTGGATTTGCTGATGAAGATTCCATTTTGAACTTTTTTGACTTGAAGACCTAGAAAGAAATTTAGTTCACCCATTGAACTCATTTCAAACTTTGAGTGCATCAGGATCTCAAAGTCTTTACACAACTTCTTCCTTATGGATCCAAAGATGATATCATCTACATAGATTTGTACCAGTAAAATTTCTCCCCCTTCATCTTTGACAAACAAGGTCTGGTCAATGGCACCTTTTCTGAAGTTGTTGCTTAGTAGATATCCAGACAAAGTTTCATACCAGGCTCTTGGGGCTTGATGTAAGCCATATAAAGCTTTGTCTAGTTTGAACACTTGGTTAGGATGTGCAAGATATACAAAGCCAGAAGGCTGTTTGACATATACTTCTTCACCAATCTTCTCATACAGAAAGGCACTCTTGACATCCATTTGATAGACCATGAAATTCTTGGATGCAGCATATGCCAGGAAGATTCTGATGGCCTCCAGTCTGGCAACAGGAGCAAAGACTTCATCATAGTCAATTCCCTCTTCCTGAGTGTAGCCTTGAGCTACAAGTCTTGCTTTGTTCTTGACTACCATGCCTCTCTCATCTTGCTTTTTCCTGAATACCCATCTTGTGCCAATGGCAGATTGACCAGGTGGAAGATCAACAAGCTTCCGGACATCCTGTCTCTTGAATTGCAGCATTTCTTCCTGCATTGCCTTTATCCAACTGCTGTGTTGCAGAGCTTCATCTATCTTTTTGGGTTCCACCTGAGATAGAAAACATGAAAACAAACATATACTGGCCTCACGAGATTTGCTTCTTGTTAGAACTCCTTGGTGAACTTGGCCAATAATATTTTCCAGAGGATGTTCCTTGTTGATCCTTTGTGCTGGTACCACCTCCAACTGTATCCCTTGCTCAAGATTGCTTTGATTTTGGTAAGGGATTTCTTCATTCATGGTTGAAGAGTCTTCAATATCAGCAGCTACATAGTATTGTCAGCAATAGTATTTGCAGCATCTACAGCATTTACAAAAAAGTCTTCATTCAAATTTTCATTTTCAGACAAGCTGCTGCTAGTGACATTTGAGAGTGTGGTTCTGGCTGCACTTGCTTCAATGGCTTCCATAACAGATGGAGGATCAATGGATGATCTTCTCAGACTGACAGAAGATATTGGAAAATCTAGTCTGTAGTCAGAGGAGAAAGTTGAATCAGGTGCTTGAGAAGAGGAAGACTCCATATTTGAGAAGATGAGAGGCTCAAATATTTGGGTGAAGGAGTCTATGTCAAAAAGCCAGTTTGGGCCTTTTCCCTGTTCACAGACAATGTGTTCTATGCATTCCACATTGGCTGATTCTTCCATAATTCTTGTTCTTGAGTTGAATACTCTGTAGGCCTTGGATTGAGAGAAATATCCCACAAAATATCCTTCATCAGATTTGACACCAAACTTTGGAAGAACCCCATGTGTGATCAGAATTGTGCATGGACATCCAAAAGGTTTTAGAAATCCAATGTATGGAACTCTTTGGAAATTTAGTTCATAAGGTGTCTTGTTGAGAGGCTTGACTATGAGAACTCTATTTTGCACATAGCAGGTTGTGCTTACTGCTTCTGCCCAGAATGCGAGAGGCAGTTTTGAGTCAGCCAACATAGATCTTGCTGACTCAATTAGAGTTCTGTTTCTTCTTTCAGCAATTCCATTTTGTTGAGGAGTTCTTGGAGCACTGTATTGCCTTTCGATTCCCTTACTCTCACAAAAATAGTTCAAAGTGTGGTTCTTGAACTCTGTGCCCTTATCACACCTTATTATCTTTACCCTCTGATTGCTTTGATTTTCTATCCTATGGATGTAGGATTTGAGAATTTCAGAAGTTTCATCTTTTGCTCTCAAGAAGTATACCCATGAGAATCTGGTGTAGTCATCAGTTATCACCAGACAGTATGACTTCTTACAAATTGACATAATATTTGTAGGACCAAAGAGATCCATATGCAGCAGCTATAGTGGAGTATCATTTGTATTCAAAGTCTTGGGCTTGTGAGAACTCTTGTGTTGCTTCCCCTTCAAACAAGCAATGCAATGATCTTCTAGCTGGAATTCTTTATCAGGAAGCCCTCTGACAAGATTGTCCTTCACCAATTTGTTGATGGTTTTGATGTTAACATGGCTTAATCTCCTATGCCAGAGAGTTGATTCATCAACTGAAGCTTTTGACAGAAAACAGGATAAATTGCCAGATGGAGTGACCTCATTCATGTCAACCACATAAAGATTTTCTTTTCTCTGAGCAGTTAATAGAATCTTTTCTGGAGGAGGTTTGGATAAGCCAGGAGATAGTACAAAGCATTCTTTGTCTGTGAAGAGCATCCAATGCTTTTGATCACAGACCTGGGAAACACTCATGAGATTGAAGTCCAACTCTTTGACATAACTTACCTTATCAATACTCATTCTTTCATTTGACACACTCCCTTGTCCAGTAATAGATCCCCCTTTTGAGTCACTTCCAAAGGCAACATATCCTCCATTGAAATGTCTAAAGTTGGAGAGGATGGATCTGTTGCCTGTCATGTGCCTGGAACAACCACTGTCTACCACCCAAGTGTTATTCTTGTGGCCTGGCTGCCCCTGCACATGAGAGATATCTAGTTAGTGAGAGGAATCCATGAGCTTGCATCCTTGAAGAAAAGTGTTCTCGGAATATCAAATTCAGCATGTGTGCATTCAAAAGAGCCAATGATGATTCTTGGAGGGATAGAAGCTGGGATCTTGGCTTTCCATTGCTGAGGAGATGGTTTTCCAGTTCTCTTTGCTCTGTCAGCAGCTGATGTTGCTTTGGCTGCTGATGGATTTGCTTTATCCGCAGTAGATTTTGCTGCTGATGACTTTAGCTTATCAGTAGCCGATTTTGTTGCTGCTGAGGACTTCGGCTTATCAGCAGTAGATTTTGTTGCTGCTGATGGTTTTGCTTGAGCAGCAGCAGACTTGGTTGCTGCTGAAGGCTTGTCCTTTGGTTTCTTGGGCTTGGCTTGATTACCAACATTTTTGCTGCCTGCTGATGGTTCAACAACCAATGTATGCTTATCCTTCTTTACCTTGATGACAGAGGGCTTCTCTGTAGAAGTTCTCATGCTGATGGGCTTTTGTTTAGGAGGGTCTTGATGAAGGATCTGGTTGAAGGGATTAAATTCACAACTTGTAGCAAAGTGGTCTGATTCACCACAGATGATGCAAGATTGTTGAGGCTTTGGCAGCTGCTTCCTTGGTGGGGAAAGAGAGTTTCTGAAATGAGTTGCCTTGGCTTCAGAACTCCTTACCTTTCTGTTCTTGTTTGTCTTCTCAAAAGCATGTTGTTTGAGGTTTCTTTGCAGCTGAAGGTTGTAGAAGCAGGTGCTGGCAGTGTGGTTGTATTTGCCACAGACAAAGCATGATTTAGCCAGTTTGTACCTTGAAAGGTAAACATAGTCCTTTCTTTTGAACAAGTCTTTGAAGTTCCAGGGGTGAGCCTTGTTGTGCTCAAAAGTGACTTCTTCCAATGTCTTTTGAACATATGGAACTCTTTCTCTAGGCGCATGCCATATGTCAAACACCTTTCTTTGAGGCTTTGAGTTGGTGGAAGTTGAAGATTGTCCCTTTTCAACATTTAGCTTTCTTCCTTCTGGAGGATAGCTGATTTTGATTTGGTTGAAAGGAATAGGAACCGGAACCGCAGGTAAAGGTACAGGAGTACTTGTTTGAATGACTTCAAGAACAGCAGGTGCTGGTACTTGTACAGGTGATGAGGCCTCCTCAGTTTCAGTAGACTTTGAGCCAGTTGACTCAGATTCTGACGAGGTAGTGCATTCTTGCACCAATGGTTCATGCCTTGAAGGATCAAGGTCTCGGTTGGCCTTTTCAAGATTTGAGATATTGAAGCTTGGTTCATGGATGGCAACGTAGTCAGCAGGAGGTGCAACGTCTTGCTATTGTTCAGCATGATACCCTAGACCAGTTTTTACTTTCTCATGATTTTGAGCATCCAAAAGTCTTTGCAGCTTTTTGGATTCAAATTCATATTCGTCAACATGAACTTTCTGTTCTGCCAATTCTGCTCTGGTAGCTTTTAATCTAGCCAATAGATCATCAATCAGAGTTTCAAGATTGGTTTGTTCAGGTTTTAGTAATGAAATCTCTTTCTTTATGCAGTTAATTTTTTTTTATAACTGTTTTCGACTTTTGTGAATTCAGATTTCATTTGATGAAACTCTTCATTTTGATCTATAAGTTTTTTATTATGCTTTCTGTAGCCTAACACCTTACCAATACAAGCTTGGAAACAGAGATGTTCATATACCTGAGGCGGTATCTCAGTTGTGTCTGCCATAAGAGCTTGGTTGTTAGAAGGCAGATCTTCATACTAAAAGCTCCAGTCAAAGTCAGAAGTTCCAACAGCTGCACAAGCTTCAGTTTGAGCTGGAGGAATAGCTTGTTGCTGTTGTTGTCTTGGTTGGGCTTGGTGAGCTTGTCTTGATTGAGGAGATGTTGGGTTTGCCCTAGGTGCCTTACATTCTCTAGCAAAATGACCCAGTTGGTTACAGTTGTAACATCTTAATTTGCTTTTATCTAAGCCAACTCTAGTGTTGGAGTTGTTACTTGGAATGGGTCTTCCGGTTCTAGAGTAGAACCTTTTTTTCTCTTATAGAGAGCATGGCATACGAGTGCTGTATGTCCATTTCTTCTAAGTCATCTGGATGGAAGCATTCCAGATCCTCCTTGATAAAGGAAATGTTGCTTGAGTTTTCAGAAACAAAAGCAACAGAGTTTGAGGTTTGAGGAGGAGCTACTAGGAGAAATGGTGATGTGTTTGTTTGAGAGGTTGGAGTTTGGGGGTGAGTGACGATGGGAGGATAATAGTTGCTTGAACTAGGACCTTAGTGGTCAGAGTGGAGGGCAGAAGAGGTGGTGGTGGATGTTGAGGCTGTTTGGTAGCTTGAGCTTCTTTCTTTTGCCTGAATCATCTCTAGCTCATAGGTTTTTAGCATTCCGAAGAGCTCAGTCATCTGGAGAGTCTTCAGATTCTCAGTTATTCTGATGGACACTGTGTAGAGTGTCTAACAACTCAGTACAGACCTGATGAACTTCTTGAGATTATCTTCATTCTCCAGCTTCACCTTTGAGCATTGCAGCTCACCTACAAGATAGGTATATATGTTATATAAAACAGTTAGTGACTCACCTTCCTTCCAGACGAAGTTTTCATATTGCTACTTCCAGATGTCTCTTTTGTTTTCTTTGACTTCTTCTGAACCAGCAAACATCTTCTCAAGAGCCTCCCATAGCTTCTTTGCAGTTTTATAACCTCTGAAGTTATGAAAAACTTCATTTGGTAAGCACATCTGGATGGCTCCCAAGGCTTTGAATTCTACCTCCATTTTCTTGATTTCTTCATCAGAGTAATGGATTTCCACATCCCATATTCTTGATAGCAGAAGAAGCTTTCCATTCTGTTCTTCCACATATCATAGTCTTCTCCAGACACCAGTCTTGTTGGTCTGGAGATGCTTCCAATATCTTCAAATCCATTTTTTTGTCCCATTTTGTTTTGATTTGTGATAATGAGAGACTTTAGCAAAGAGATAGTTTAGAATAGAACCGAAGAATGATTAAACAAGTGTGAGTTTGTTTAATCTATGAGCCAAAGCTCTGATGCCACTTGTAGGATCAGTAAATACAAGATGGTTCTATTCTGGTTGAGATTGGCGGAAACAATCACAATTAAGCAATGTAACAAGTAAACACAAGAAGTACTGATAAATGCAATTTGTATTAAGCTTCAATGGTTACAAGATTACAGAGAAAACTCTAAGCCAAAAGCACTAAGATACAATGACTCTAAGTACTACTTATATAGTAACTTATAATCAAGACAGACCCTTGATTCTAGGGATCGGATCTAACACAAACCGTTGATCTTGTATTGAAGCTATTCTACATAGAATGACAATAAACAATACAAAAAGTTAACTTTACTCAAACGTCTTCTTAGGCATCATTGCTTGCATGCTTGGAGAAGAGCATTGTAGTTCTTTATTGTTTGCACCAGTGATATTCTTTCTGCGTGGAGTGTGTCAGTGTTGCAGCAGAAAGTTGTCAGTGGTAATGGTTGCTTTATAGAAGCCAGTCAGCTGCAACATTTGATCTTCTGTGGAAATGGCTATCAGCTACAGAGTTGGAGATCAGCTGCAAGATGCAACCATCCTAACTTGCTGATGATTTGCCTATCAGCAGCATCAAGTGTTGACGCTGCTGAGAAGCCTATCCGCAGCAACTCTGGTCTTCAGCAGATAAGGCTATCCGTAGCAGATTTGTTCTTCAGCAGAAGAACAAGTATCCACTGCAGATAAGCTTATCTGCAGTAGTTTGTTGGTCAGCAGCAAACTCTGAGGTAAGCAGCATTTGTACTTAGAAAGTTTTGTAGCCATCAGTCTTTATTTCTACACATCTTCGCGTGTCGTGAAGATATTTGCCCAAGTCCTTCACGTGGTGCGAAGGACAAAACAATCGCGAAGATGGTCCACTAGGTCTTCGCGTGGCGCGAAGACCTTAATTTCCAGCAATTTGAATTTTTTGACTTTTTAGACCTTGTGCTTCACATCCGTTATCCGCTCTTTTAGCACATAAAACCTGGCAGGTAGACACAACTACAAACACACACAAAACCGCACAAAGATTCACAAGAAAACAACTAAGACGCACACCAAACGACATATAAACTGGGGTTATTAAACCCTATATCACATCCCTACACTTACTCTTTTGTGTCCCGAAAAAGAATTATGCAATGGAATCATAATTGGAACCAGCTCTCACATTCTCAAACAATTAAAACATAATCACGCGTTGTCTGTAACAATTGGTATTTCTATCCGACTAAACCCAACCACCGATCTATTGATCCCCCGATTATGTGATCTACTATCCTATTCATTACCAAGCAACAATTTTTCCATGGGTCTCATACTCAGGAAGCTACAACTTAGTCTAATCTCATCTCAAGGTCATGTTTAGGCACGAGTTAAACCATATAGATTTCCCACCACTAGGAGCACTAATTTATAAGTTTTTGAAAATCATGGAATTATGGATCGATGGATGCATGATTTGAGCATTGATTAATACTTATATGAATAAACCTCACCCAGTGGCGTATCGCTCAACTCACCATCCCGAGGGGTGTAACATTTCTGATTTTAGTATCCCTATTTCAAATCAATGTAATGCAATTTCAAGTTCTATACTCGTGCAATGTCTCATTATTTTCTCGCCGTAAATTTAATACAATAATTCTATACAAATTCGCAAGTATTACTCGGTTATATACATTTAAACGCTATATAAGAAACTATTTTATACAAACTTATCAAATCTGAAAAGTCAAGGACTAAAGTTGAAAAATGTCAAGAAACCCTAATTAGACACGGTCGTGCTTCGTATAAGCACGGTCGCGCCAAGTGCTTTGGCACGGTCGCGCGACCTGCTTTGGAACGATCGCGCCCGGTGCTTAGGCACGGTCGCGCCTATTTTTGGCACGGTCGCGCCTGCGAAACAGCTGAATCGTAACTGCAACTTTAATCGCCCGATTGCTCGAATCCGTAACCGAATTACGTTATGCTTTCAAAAATAATACTGCCAATTATTCTCCTTTCATCCAATTAATCAAAATTCGTGAAACTCAAAGAAAATTCTCTCTCAAGCTTTCCAAGAAACTAGAATTCGTATTTCAAACCGAATTCTCTCAAATCCAGCAGTAAAGTCTCGATTCTCAGTCATCCCTGAAACTCCTGGACTATCTGCATTGACCGGAGTTGCAGCAAAGATCACCGGAACCCAAGCCGTCGACGCTGAAGCTTCCTCTTGACCATCCTCTATCGATTCGCTTCTATTCAGGTTAATTGAATCCTCTAATTTATTCATTTCAATATCTGTATCAAAAGCCCTCTGTTAATTGGGGCTTCCATCATAAGAATCGTCCTGAACCAGAATTCTCATATTGATAAAAAAGGATTTAATCGATTCCACTCTTAAACACGATTTCCATACAATTAATTTATATTATTAGACTCGTAATAACCCATTAATCAAAAGCCCTATCAATTACATTGTTTAAAATACAAGAATCTGTCAATTCGTGTCTGATTTGGAAAAGACACGGTCGCGCTAATCATCTAGCGCGGCCGTGCCTCATTTAGCGCGGTCGTGCCGATTAGCAGCGCGGTCGTGTCCTCCTGTCCAGACATTGTCATGCCCTCTGGGCTAGTCTCTGTTGTGTCTAAAGATCATAGACACGATCGTGCCTGGTCAAGGCACGGTCGTGCCTGTTGTCTTGTCTAGATTGTGCTCCTGTTGATCAACCCGGACGGGCCCCGACTAGCGCGGTCGCGCCCGTGGCTTGAGCACGATCGTGCCCTTCCGAGGCACGGTCGTGCTAGACTCATAATTTTTATCAGAATTATAATTTTTATATTTTAATCAGTAAATGTTTCAGATCTTATAAAAATATGTGTTCTGTATTTAAAAATGGATTAAAAGTTTAATCTTGGCATAAATATAATTTATTGAAAAGTTTATAAAAATTAAATTTTTATTTATTTAAAATGAGATTTTAAATAATTAAGTTACAAAATTTATGAATAATGATTAGTTATTTAATTTACATTTTAAATCAAAATCATTTATTTATTTATACTTAATTACAATTAATATTTACATTATTTCATAAACTATAATTATATATTTATTTATTTATTCAATTCAAACCTAATCAAATTATTTCAAACATATTTTACTTCAAACTCTATATATTTTATACAAATCAATAGTTTTATACACAAATTCAAACGTCCATTTTAAACTTAAACTTTGTACATCTATTTGATACTATACACATTACTCGATAGGTTAAATTGTGCATTCCAAGGATCATATTTGCTATCTATATTTCCTTGTTAGCTTCATCTTCATATCAAGTGAGTATTCACAACCTCTTTTACTCTTTTACACTTTTGGGGTGGAACATGAACTTTATACACATTACACATTTCACAACTACATTTATACAAATAACACAAGTGCAATATCCTACATACATACATGTGTGCAAAATTTGAGCTTTGTGCCCGAGTGCTAGTTGTGCTAGTCTTTGTGAAAACTATGTGCAATCATTAACTATACAAGCCGACGGTTTTCAATGATAGATCTATTGAGTCTGACAAACCCACCCAAGTGGAGGTGATTGATACCGACAACACAATTTGCATACTAGTTACTAAGGTTTGATTGTACTTGATTACACAATAGCAGCTCCTCATAAATGCCTTATTTTTTCATGTCTTGTAAAGGATTTGTTTACAACTATATGCTATCTATATACAACTGTGTTATACTCACCAACTTTTTAGTTGACTTTATTTTATTCATGTTTCAGGCCCTAATATGTGAGAATGATTCAAGACGTGCTCAATATAGGATTTGGACTTAGCAATATTAAATCAAGAAGTTTATGAGTTGTTTATTGTTTCTTTGTTTGGATTTGGTTTGTACTTGGATTATGTGAAATGGAAATTTGACTTTAATATATTTCAATTTAGTCAACCTTGTGCTATGAACAGTCTTACATGCCCCGCCCCGATGATTCCGCCATCGGTCGGGGTGTGACAAGGGGAAACATGTAGGTTTTGGTTTGCACGCAATCATGTTCATAAGATTTAGAATAATGGTGTATCCTTCAAGTCGCCATCCCGAAGGGAAAAACATAAACCTAACTTATTCATCCCATTTTTGATCACTTAAGTCCCACCCATGGGTGTATCAACCAAGTCACTATCCTGGAGGGTAACACGTAGGCGAAACTCAAGCTTTCAATTGATTTAATTAAGCTCATGCAAGATGGACAATGGATGCGGGCGCCATCAACTTTTGGATTATTTTCATAAAAAGAAAGTGATGTGCCAAGTAATTAAAAAAACTTATAAACTTTCTTCTTATAGTGGTACCTATCACCCTATCTTGACAGTTTGGACCTTGCCGACACCCCTAAGATGAGAACCCACAAGACATCCTGAATTAATGATCAATTAAACCTAGATACACTATCAAGATATTTAAGCTCTTTAAGTCGGTTGGGCCTACCAAAACATTACAACTAGACGTGCTTTCTATTTATTATTCAATTTAATCACACGCACGCATAATTCCAATTGTACCTATCATTTTCCATACAACTGCACAATTTCTAATCCAAAGACTTTTTTGAATTTATTTTTATTTTTATGGATTTTCAAATATTTTAAACTATACAGACTCAATGAAAACTTAGACGAAAGTCTCCCTCCCCACACTTTAACACTACATTGCCCTCAATGTAGGAAGATAAACAAAAACGAAAAGACATATACAAAAAATAAAGAACTTAGCCGGATATGCGATCATATAGCATTTCATTCGCGATCGTGTTCCACGGATGTAAGAGGGAAGCCATGTAAAAGAATCAAGCGGAAGTCAAAAGTCATCACCCGAATGGAGATTGAGTACGGACAAGTAATTCCAAATCTGCAAAATTAAGCTCAAAGCACACCCACAAGTATCATATCGACTCAATAACAAGACTCAAATAAAATAAAATAAAAGACAAGATGGACTCACACAAATAAAAAAACTATTTTTTTCGCGTGTCGTGTAAGATGGGGGCAAGGTCTTCGCGTGGCGCGAAGACCCGGAGGCACTACCGGACGACCAAATCTTCGCGTGTCGTGAAAAACTGGTCAGAGATCTTCGTGTGGCGCGAAGATCCGATTTTACTCCCGGACAGCCAAATGTTAGCGTGGCGCGAACAATGAGGCTAGGATCTTCGTGTGGCATGAAGACCCTTTGGTGACAGATAGATAAGTTGGAAATTTGGTTTCATGCCTTAGAAAAATTTTCAACTCTTAAAAACTCAAAATTTTCCAACCTCTCCAAAACTTGTCCCAACACTTTATTTAAGTACTTACATACCTGGAACGTGATTCCCAACCATTTTCCTTGCCGAAATAGACACGAAAACGTACAAAACTTAGTAAAACTACAAAAGCATACCGAAAACATCAAAAATTACAAAACTCTACAAATGGTTCCGTACCCCCCAAGAACTTATGCATTGCCCTCAATGGCACATAGATGAGCCTAAAAAACTTCAAAGGCTTCCCCACACTGTCAAATGAACAAAAAAAGAAATATAAAAATACAATCCTAACTCACTTTCGTAGGCATCAAGAATGCTTTTAGCATATGCACCAAGCCTTTTAAACCCCTCGGTAGCCCGAGTGGACGAGTTTAGTCTCGTGAGGGTTTCTAGGGAACACACCCTTAACGTTCATGCACTAAAATCAACAACTAAACAATATAAAACTTAGGTTGCCTCCCAAGAGTGCTAAGTTTAACGTCTTCAGCCAGACGCGATGTACCTGAGATTAGTTACGTGTCTCCATATTCTAGAATGCTCAAGAACAACACCTTAACTTGCTTGTCTGGACCATTGATGTCATTAGGCTCTAAGTATGGCTTCAGACGATGGCCATTCACTGTTTGCCTCACATGGTCCTCAAAGTCCTCTATCTCTACATCTCCCGAGTGACTCACTTTGGTCACAAGATAAGGACCTGTCCACTTGCTCTTCAGTTTGCCAGGGAAGAGCTTCAACCGTGAGTTAAACAACCACACCGTTTGCCTAATGGTAAAGGTTTTCAACTGAATCTTTGCATCATGCACCTTATTCATTTTATCCTTGTTGGCCGAGGCACTCTCATATGCATCATCACGTAGTTCCTCCAACTCACTCAAGCACAACTGTCTTTGCTTACCTACAACATCATAATCAAGATTAACATTTTTAATAGCCCATAATGCTCGATGAGCCAACTCTACAGGTAAGTGACATCCCTTCCCATAGACCAACCGGTATGGAGTAGTGCCAATATGTGTTTTGTAAGAAGTACGGTATGTCCACAAGGCATCATTTAGTTTGTTTAATCAATCCTTGCGGTCAGACCGTACTGTTTTCTGCAAAATTTCTTTGTTTTGCCTATTGGACACTCCACTTGTTTATGGATGGTAAGGTGTGGAAATCCGGTGGTCTACACCATAGCATTTCAGAAGTTTGCCAAAATGAAAATTCTTAAAGTGGGATCCCCCATCACTGATGATCACACGGGAAGCCCAAATCTAGAAAAAGATATTTGATTGCACAAATTTTCAAATCACGCTATGGTCATTGGTCTTGGTGGCAATTGCTTTGACCCATTTTGATATATAGTCAACGGCCACCAAGATGTACAAATTGCCAAATGAATTTGGGAATGGGCCCATGAAATCAATTTCCCACACGTCAAAAATGTCAACAACTAGGATTGGTTGCATGGGCATCTCATTCCTTGTAGTTATACTACCCAACTTTTGGCAATTGGTACAAGTTCGAGCAAACTCAAACGCATCTTTAAAAATAGTGGGCCAAAATAACCCGCAAGATAATATTCGATGCCCTGTTTTCTGGCCACTGAAATGACTACCACACACTGATGCATATGCAAGTTCCAACACTGCTGGGATCTCTGATTCAGGAATGCAACGCCCGATGAGTTGGTCTGCTCCCACCTTGAACAAGCCTGGTTCATCCCAGATGTACTGGTTGACCTTTGTCAAGAATTTGTTCTTTTTCTTCTTGGTCCAATCTTCAGGAATAGTACATGTAACTAAATATTTAGCAATACCTGCATACCAAGGATCAGAAGATGTAATAGACATAAAATACTCATCAGGGAACCACTCATTTATATTAGGAGTAACATCCTCCTCATCCCTTTGGATTCGTGATAGATGGCCAGCCACAAAATTCTCGCAGCCATTCTTATACCGGATTTCCAGATCGAATTCCTGCAACAAAAGGACCCACCTGATCAACCTAGGCTTTGCATCCTTCTTTTCCATCAAATATCAGACAGCTGCATAATCAGAATAAACAATCACTTTGCTACCCCAAATATAAGACCTGAATTTGTCTAGGGCATAAACAACTGCATGCAACTCCTTCTCTTTTGTGGTGTAATTCAATTCAGCACCAGAGAGGGTCTTGCTTGCATAGTAAATGACAACACGTCTTTTGTCTACTTTTTGACCCAAAACTGCCTCCAACCCAACATTACATATGGAATAAATAAAAATATTTAAATATCAGTAGGAGCGAGTTGTGATTTAAGGACCTTAATTGAAGTGCCAAAGAAGTTGATGGTGTGACCAATAAGCATGATGTGTTCATCCTAACTCAACAATTGGCCTACACCGGTTGTCCCACTAACAATTACACCATCAGCTCCACCTTCAATTTGAATATTTACCAAGTCATCATAAGCCTCCAAATCAAACCTCCCATTGGGTAAGTAAGGAGTTTGTAAGTCCCAGCGGGTCTACCGATCGATCTCTGCTGTAAAACACATAATACCTACACGAAGTGCGGAATCCTTACGTATACGTATGTCTCGAATAGTCACGAACGCAATGCAATCACACAAGACACGATTTCATAAAAAGCATCTGGTATTATCTATCAAACAGTAAACACATAGTAGTTCTAGTTAAAATGCAGAAGTTTCAAATGAGAACAACTCTTGAACTATTTATAGACAACACATACTGAAACAGGCGAACTTAATAAATTCGCCACCTTTAGTTCAGGCGAACTTGTTAAGTTCGCCTCAACTATATCAGGCGAACATATTAAGTTCGCTTGTGCAAACTTAACTAATTACAATTACAAATCATACAAAACTTTAAACATAAAGACTAATCTATTACAAGGCTTGTTGTCACAAAACATGCTCCAACAGAGTTTTGATGGCTATTGATGTGAGGTTAAATATCCCGTATATAAGAGTCTAAGTTTGTAGTTTTAACCATTTAGCTTTGTATATCGAGTCTGTTTTATGTGCGTTCGGTATTTGTGTCTACTACAGGTTTAATGTGCTAAGTGAGTGGGAAAACACGAGCTTAAAATCATGAGGATAGTAGCATACACGGGCCTCAGAGAAGTTAGAGTCAAGAAAATTAAAAAATGTGGAATTTAGGTTCTTCGCGCCACGTGAAGATAAGGAGAAAGATATTCGCGACACGCGAGGGACTTGAAAAGCCCACCCGACTAATTTATTCTTTACGCCACACGAAGAACATCCATCCTAAGTACACGACACGCGAAGATTCATAAATTCGGAAAATTTAACCTAATTTCAATTATAAAGCATGGAGGAGTCTATAGTCGAAATAACTTGTCATTCTACGATCCAGAGCTTCCCTAAGGTGATTTCTAGAGATAAAGTTTCAATCTTTACCAGTTTTTGATGCAAGATCAATTTAGAACAATTATTGAAGAATCGATGATGATGTCGATGAGCGGCTAATCTCTTCGTGTCGTTTCCAGGTGTAGGATCTGCTTGTAAGTGATATATATATATAGGTTCATACTTGATTTGGTCTAGTATTCTTATAATCATTTGATTGTTTGAGTTCTAGGATTGATTGAATACGTTTAGTTTCTTGATTATCATATGCATCAGTTTTTCGGTTTTCTATCGTGAACCATTGTGTATCTATGATTAGTATTCTGAATTGGTAATTAATTTGTGTCAAACATTCGGTTTTACAATCGTTGTTCAATACAGTTGTTATTTGAATGTTAATTATTTATCAATCTGATTAATGAGTTATGTCTATGTAACTTCCAATAAGTACAAACTAGTAATCACCGAACTTGCAATCTGAACCTGGAAGCGATCCGTTTTCAGTTAATAGTTTTTACAGAGTTAAAGTTATTTGCTTTTTAATCAAAACCCGAACAGTTTTCATAAAACAAACAATTTCCACCAATTCCCTGTGGATACGATACACTACTCAATATACTATAGTTTAAGGTAGCTAGGGATTATAATACTGGTTTCTGATTGACCTTGACAACGCGATCAAAATGGCGCCTTTGCTTGGGATTACGTGCGCTTAGTGTTTTTGTTTTTAATTATTTTGTTCGGAGCTACTAATCTTTTTTTTATTCATGCAGATCATAGGTTTATGCATACTCGTAATTCAGGAAGGAAGTAACCACTTTTATTCAATCCCGAAATAGAACAGGCCACTAGAGCCAACCGAAAGATAAAGAACCAAGTCAAAATCATCTTAGAGAAACTCGACAGCCCGTGAATGTCACAAAATCAACCACCGAACCCAGATCCAAACAAAGGAGGGGGACCAGTCCCACCTTTTCCAGATCTCCTATTTCCTAATCAACCACCACCAAATCAACAACCACCTAAACAACCACAACCTCAACCACAAAATCAACCACCACCACCAGCATTCCATAACAACCAACCATATAATAGCTACCCAAGTTACTTAGATTTTGAGAATGATGGGCATTTGTGAACAGGACAACGTTATAGGCCAGAACATGGTTCTCAACATGAGAACTGGGAGAAGATGAATCATGGTATGACTTAAACCACCATCCCAAAAATCAAGAAATAAATAGGGTGAACAATTGGGTACAACCACCACCAAGGGCCGACTATGGGTATCAACTGAGAAATCAGGTAATTTTGACCAAGAGAATAGGTACAGGCAACCTCAAGTGAACAGACCAAATCATCAAGAGGAACTGCCTAGGAACAGAAATGTGCCAAGACTTGAACAGGGGGTAGACAGTCACATTCGACCTGCTTTAGCCCTAAACGCTTCCCCCGTAATTCCACCAGTATGTAGGGGGAACACATTTGAGATTAGACCGGGATGTATTGAGATCCTCCCACATTTCTTTGGGAGAGCTACTGAGGAGCCCTACACGCACTTATCAGAGTATGAGGCCACATGTGGAGCCATCGGTGGTAAGGGGTTTACTACAAACGAGGTGAAGTTAGTACTCTTCCAATTTTCACTAAAGGACCGTGCTAAACAATGGTCCTTTCTCTACCGTCTGCTAGTATTTCTACATGGGCATAGCTTCAACAATAGTTCTTGGATGAGTACTTCCCACCACACAAGACTAATGAGGCTAGAGCTGCAATCAGAGATTTCAGGTAACAGTTAGGGGAGCCAGACTATGAAGCTTTCAAGAGGTTTACTGAATTATTGAGGAATTGCCCACACCATGTAATAGAGAAGTGGGAATTGATCTAGGCACTCTATGATGGCCTTCTGCTTGAGGATATCAGAGATGTTAACTCTACCAGTAATGAATCATTTTTCTATAACCATGTTGATAAAGATTGGGACATACTTGAGAGAATGGCGGTGATATCCAAAAGACAGGCTAATGCAAGTAGGAGGGGAAAGTCAACTTCATTAGTGAAATCGGTTGATTATGAGATGCAAAAGCGGTTGGATGCCATGGATATTCAAATGGCACGTCTTGATAAGCCGAGTGGTAAAAAGGTGGCAAATATGAAACAATCTAATCTGGTATGTGACGGATATGAAGAGTTGAGGCATGTGTTAGCAAACTGCCCAAGAGAGCAAATAAAGCATGAAGAAGTGAATCAACTTGGAGGAGACAAGGCCACTGCTACACACTATCATCCAGGACTCAGAAATCACCCTTTACTCAGGTATGGTAATGCATCTAATCAAATGAATCCTAACTTTCAGGGTGCTAATGTGTAGGGTGGTGGACAACCACAATAGCAATAATGCCAAAACCGCCAAAAAAATTATAACCAAGGCGGATACCAGAGATACCAAAGGGGCTATCAATAGCAAAACCAGTAAGGAGGTAGTACCGGAGGTGAGGATATGGGGGCTGCCCAATTTAATGCTATAATGGAGGCTATCAAGGAACTAAAGAAAGACAATGAAGTTCGTGACAAGACTGTGGGTGCTTTTTGCAAAGCAAGTGGGGTAAATGGCTAAAGAGTGGATGAGAAGAGAACCGGGCAAGTTACCAAGCAATACTCAAACCAACCCGCAACATCAATGGTCGGGACCAAAGAATGCTCATGTAAGCCAGGTAAGTGTTTTGCGAAGTGGTAAGCAATATGACAACAAAGTTTTCCCTCCACAACCGCTAGTTGAAGGGTTGGTGGAGGATGTGGATGAGGAAAGTGATGACGAACCGGTAATTGTTGCATCTAATCCTAAAAAACCGGTAATTTCTGAAAAACCAAACGATTCTAAAGCATCCACTAGTGCAAGGGGCGGGTGTGGAGACTAATACCATCCCATTTCCGAGAGCATTGGTTGATCCATCTAAACCGGTAAATAAAAGGGGCCCACAACAAGATGAAATGTGGGAAATTTTCAGACAGGTTAAAATTAATCTTCCCCTAATTGATGCAATCAAACAAGTACCGACATATGCAAAATATCTAAAAGATCTATGCACTCAAAATATGAATCATAAGATGCCCAAAAAGCTTGATCTAACCGATAATGTAAGTGCGGTTTCATCTGGTATTCTTCCACCTAAGCTCCAAGATCCAGGGGTGCCTTTAATCCAAATTCAAATAGTTGATTTCAAAATAGATAAGGCACTTCTGGATTTGGGAGCTAGTGTTAGTATCTTGCTGGTAAGATTGTATGACCAATACGATTTCGGTCCTCTACAAAAAGCTGATTCCACCGTGGTGTTAGCAAATTTAACTCTTAAGCTTCCCTGTGGGATATTAATAGATGTGATAGTCAACGTGGAAGACTTCTATTACTGAATAGACTTTTTAGTGCTTGACTATGTAGCCCCTACTAAAGGGAGCCAACCCAATGTTATTTTGGGAAGACCATTTTTAAAAACTGCTAAATGTGTCATAAGCTGCATAACATGCACAATTGACATGGCTTTTGGTAATAGAAAGATGCGTTTAAATGTCTTCTCCCGTACTTTTAATTCTCCAATCATTGATGAATGCTTTAGTGTAGATATCATTGATGGGTGTATTCTTCATGCAAATGAGGATGCACCAAAGGAGCCGTGTGTTTTGTGTAACAGGGAAGAAGCTGAGTATGAGAATGAGCTGAAAGCTGAAGAGGAGAAATTGGAAGTGTGTGCCATTAAAGAGGGACGACCCACATGGACACTTCAAGTGGAAAGTTTGCCAGAGTCCATAGACACCCATTTAAAACCTTCGTTGGAATCACCACCTCTGGTGGAACTGAAAGAACTACCAGCAAGTTTGAAGTATGCCTTCGTAGGAGAGAATGAAACTCTCCCGGTCATTATTGCTTCAAATTTGACCGAGGCAAAGGAAAAGGCTCTTATGGAGGTGCTGGTTGTCCATAAAGCAGCAATTGGGTGGACGATAACAGATTTGAAAGGGATTAGTCCTTCGATAGTGATGCACAAAATAATCACTGAACCGGATGCAAAACCGGTAAGGGACGCACAAAGAAGGCTAAATCCAAACATGAGGGAAGTAGTGAAGAAAGAAGTCCTAAAATGGTTAGATGCAGGGATCATCTATCCCATATTTGACAGCACTTGGGTAAGTCCAACATAGACGTTACCAAAGATAGCAGGCATCCAGATCATATGGGATGAGCAAGGAGAGCAGGTAGCCACCCGACCCGTAATGGGGTGGAGGGTATGCATTGACTATAGGAAGTTGAACACAGCCACTTCCAAGGACCATTTTCCTTTAGCCTTCATTGACCAAATCATCGAGAAATTATCAGGTCAGAAATTTTATTTCTTTTTAGATTGGTACTCAGGATATAATCAGATTGCTATTCATCATGATGATCAACATAAGACCACGTTTACCTGCCCATATATAACTTTTGCATTCAGGCAAATGCCATTTGGGTTGTGTAATGCCTCAGCCACCTTTCAAAGGTGCATGATGAGTATCTTTTCAGATATGATAGGGGAGTCTTTGGAAATCTTCATAGACGACTTTTCAATCTTTGGTCATTCATTTGATGCATGTTTAGAGCAACTGACCAAAGTATTAAAAAGGTGTGTCGAAACAAACCTAGTCCTTAGTTGGGAAAAAAGCCATTTCATGGTTCAAGAAGGGATTGTTTTGGGACACATAGTGTCAAGTAGGGGATGCAGGTAGATAGAGCAAAAATAAAAGTAATTTCAACACTACCTCCCCTACTAATGTCAAAGGGGTAAGATCATTCTTGGGGCCTGCGGGATTTTACCGCCGGTTTATTAAGGGTTTTAGCACAATCACAAAACCGCTTCGCAATCTACTTTTAAAAGACATCCCTTTTGAATTTGATGATGAGTGTTTGAAAGCATTCAATATTTTAAAAGAAAAATTGGTAGACACCCCGATCTTGCAAGCACCTAATTGGTCACTACCTTTTGAAATCATGTGCGATGCAAGTGATTTTGCAATCGGGGCAGTCTTGGGGCAAATGGTGGAAAAGAAACCGGTGGCAATTTACTATGCCAGCAAGACCCTGGATGGGGCACAATTGAATTATACTACTACTGAGAAAGAATTACTTGCAGTTGTGTATGCTCTTAATAAGTTCAGGTCTTACATCTAGGGAAGCAAAGTGATAGTGTATTCAGATTACAGTGCGGTGAAGTATCTCATGGAGAACAAAGACGCAAAGCCTAGTTTGATCAGATGGGTCCTATTGTTACAGGAGTTCAACCTAGAGATCCGCAATAAGAAAGGAACAGGGAATGTGGTAGCAGACCACCTGTCAAGGGTTGTGAACACCGAAGAGGATTCTACTGAAAGAATCGGGGATACATTCCCAGATGAGCAAATTTTAAGTGTTTCTACTGACCCATGGTATGCTAACATTGTTAATTATTTGGCTGCAGGTAAAATTCCAGAACATTGGGCTAAGAAGAAGAAGCAACACTTCATTTCTCAAGTGAAGCAGTATATCTGGGATGAACCAAATTTGTTCAAAGTTGGGGTAGATCAAATGACCCGAAGTTGTGTGCCCGAAAGTGAAGTCCAGTATTTGTTAGAATATGCCCATTCATATGCTTGTGGGGGGCACTTTAGTGGACAGAAAGCGGAACACATGGTCCTCACTTGTGGGTTCTTCTGGCCCACAATTTTCAAGGATGCAGCAGGGTTTGTGAAGAACAGCACAAGATGTTAGCAGCTTTGGAGCATCACTAAGCGGGTTGAGTTGCCAATGCGACCCATTATGGTCGTCAACATATTTGATGTGTGGGGCATAGACTTCATGGGCCCCTTCCCTAATTCTTTGGGATATCTTTACATCTTAGTGGCGGTTGATTATGTTTCTAAATAGGTTGTGTCACACCCCCAATTTCAACTAACGAAGTTTTACCGTTTGAGAAGTGACAAACCAGGATCTCAGTCATTAGTTACATTGAATGACTCTACATGGGACTCAAATGAAAATTATCATATCAATCAGATTTAATGCGGAAGCGTAAACAAAAGTAAATGCGCAAAACACACGCGCCCAAAAGAATAGTCCAAACAATTTAATAAAACATAAATCAAAGGCAAAATTTCCATGCATGTCCTATTGTGTGCACTTGTGCCTTATCTTAAGCGACCTGAGAAAAACATGTAAGAAAATATCAACACGAGGTTGGTGAGTTCATAGATTTCAGTTTATAGAAGCGTGTAACAGATTAATGTACATTCAATATATAAATCAATAGGTAGCTAACCCATAAACATGTTAACTAATGCGCTCGCAACCAACAGCTGACTGTTTATATGCTTCCCACCATCATGGTGCATGTTTAGGTCAAAGATGCACCCGTTCGACCTCCAATCGAGTTAGCGTGACTAACGCGGGTGAGGTTTGTCAAACCCAGTATTACTACTCAAATTACCTCGCTATGTTCATATTAACGGTCCGATGTAAGGACTTAAAGGATAATGTGTACGCATAGTCACACAAGTGATATCGTATATGAATTGCAAAAATAAAAAAAACATTTACGACATGTTTTCTTCCCCAATTTAAAACAGTAAAAAGGGGCCGTGAAAACTCACCTTCGTTGCGTAGTAGGTAGTATCACACAAGTATGAGATTTTGAACCTCAAATGTTAGCCTGTACGGCTTACATATGCCCTAGAATTATAAACACATAACTTAGGGACATATGGGATTTGTGATGACGACACGGAAGATTAGAACGTCTTAAAACTTTCTAAGGATCAATGAGTAGACCAACGTATCCACGGGAATGGGGTTTCTTAATATAATCATTAAGATTTATGCGTTACGTGTCGAACGTTAATAACGAATAATATTAATTGAATAAATAAATTCGTACACTTACCATTTAAAATGGTTAGGAAAATAATATAACTATATATATTATTTTAAGTCGTATGATTAACAAAATAATCATTTGTGTGGAAAAATAATAAATATATTATTTTTATTCGATATACTAAACGTCAGTAAATAATATAAACAATTATATTATTAATTAGTTTAAAACGTTACACGAGGTAAATAAACGAGGCGAAATAATATAAAATATATATTATTTTATACTAGATGTCACGGGTTGAAAATAATATAAACATATTATTTTATCTAAATTCGGGGTTTGAAAAATAATATAAATATATTATTTTAAAACTGGTAATAAATATAAAAATAGGTTATAAAACCAAACCCGAGCCTACGGTTGTTTTCCGGGTTAAAACACTTTAATATAGTATTATAATAATATAAGGATAAGTTTTATATTTAAAATAATATCAAAAATCGATTTTTAAAAAATAAAAGTGGGTGGAGAGACTCGAACCCGGGTCTCTCCCACCACAGCACACAGACCCAACCACTCCAGCCCGCTAGGGTATCGCGATGGTATCCGGATTGAAATGGTTTTATGATACAAGTACTTGTGGTATCCCTCCCCAAACACACCCGCGATCGAAACTGTCCCAATACCCACGGTCTTGACTTCGATTAAACATAGGAATATAGGGGTTTTGTTCAACGAGGGTTTGCGAATCTATGGGCGAGTTTAATTTCAAAAACATATTGTTTAAGGCTGTTAAATTACAGAAAAATGGGCCAAACCCTAGAGTAAGAACATAAAATCGATTTTATCAATTCTTGTAATAACAGTTGTTGAATTCATAGGGCTTTCAAAGAGTGATGGATTGCGAACCTATCCACATAAATTAATTGAATTATAATCATGTCGAGGTTAGAGTTCGATTAACCAGTTCAGACGAAGAACCCTAGTTATCAGATTGCTATGAAATCGATGATAAATGTTCAAATTAGGATGGGGCTTTTAAAGTGTAACTGTTTGCGAAACTAACCATATAGTTCAATTTCATTTTGATTAACCCTAGGATCGAAATCCCCAAATTTGAAGATGAACAAACCCTAGATTTCGGATGGAGTTCAATTCGATGTTATTATATAAAATTATCGTGTTAAGAATAGGATTCAATCAAACCGTATTGGGATGAACCCTAGAAACCGGTTCATGATTAATTCGGTAATGTAAGCCCTAATTAGGTAAGGGCTTTCATTCTATAGACTAAAACGAATCAGAGGAGCGTTTCAATTACCAGATTGGATGTCGGGTTGATAGTGCTCGACCAAAACTGAGTCCGACGATGACGGGTATGATCTCCGGTGTTTCTGGATTTGATTTTGATCGAATTGTTGCGTGCAATAGGTTCTTCAAGATTCGTACCGAGAGTGCAGTAGTTCAACTGAAGAAGGAATGATCGAATTGATTGATTTGATAGAAGGGGCGACGGTTTCGACTTAAACACCCAATTCATGTTCCTCCTTGTTCTTGGAATAAATGAGAATGTCGTCGATGAAAACGATGACAAATTGATCAAGGTATGGCTTACACACAAGGTTCATAAGATCCATGAATACCGCAGGTGCGTTGGTTAATCCGAAAGGCATGACCATAAATTCATAGTGGACGTACCTTGTCCTGAAAGCAGTCTTAGAGATATCTTCATCTCGGACTCTCAATTGATGGTAGCCGGACCTAAGATCTATCTTGGAATAGTAACTGGATCCTTGGAGTTGATCAAAGAGATCATCTATGCGAGGAAAGGGATAACGATTCTTGATTGTGACTTTATTTAGCTCACGATAGTCGATACACATATGGAAAGTTCCATCCTTCTTCTTGACAAACATGACTGGAGCTCCCCATGGCGATGAGCTAGGTCGGATGAAACCTTTATCCAACAATTTATGTAACTGAGTAGATAGCTCTTGCAATTCACTAGGTGCCAGTCTGTAAGGGGCCCGAGCGATCGGTGCCGCTCCAGATGCTAGATCGATTTGAAATTCAACTTGACGGTGTGGTGGCAGACCAGGCAAATCCTCGGGAAATACTTTCAGAAATTCACGAACGATGGGAATATCATCAATCTTCTTCTCTTCTGATGGCTGCTCAGCAACGAGAGCCAAAATAGCAGTATGCCCTTTTTGAAGGCATTTCTCTGCTTTCATAAAGGATATGATGCCCATGACTGCACCAACTTTTTCGCCCTGAACGGAAAGGATTTCTCCACTCGGGAGAGGAATGCGAACAATTTTCTCACGACAGATGATTTCAGCTTTGTTTTTAGATAACCAATCCATGCCGACAATTACATCAAAACTACCAAGCGTGACCGGCGTAAGGTCGATATCAAGTTTATGACTAGCTAGCTCAAGCTTACAACCCTTAAGAATGTGGGTTGCTTCAATTATTTAGCCATCAGCTATCTCTATTATATACTTAGCTTCTAACAGAGTTGGAGTTCCTTTTATCATATCACTAAGTTCTCTAGATATAAAACTCCTATCAGCACCAGTGTCAAAAAGGACAGAAGCAAAGTAATTATTTAAGAGAAACTTACCAATGACCACATTATGATCATAACGAGCTTCTCCAGATCCTAGCACGAAAGCTCGTCTTTTCGCACCATTCCTTCCATTATTGGTATTATTGCCACCATTGTTGTTGCCTTGATTGTTGTTGTCGTTACCATTGTTACCCTGGTTATTGCAGTTACCATTACCATTTCCATTCCCATTTCCATTACCATTCCTCTTCGACTGAGAACAATCCCTCTGAATATGTCCCTCTTTGCCGCACTGAAAACATACCCTTGTGGACCCTTGCGGTTGGAACGGTTGCTTATTATGAAGATCCACTCTACAATCTTTTGCAGCGTGGCCCATCTTGCCACACCGTTGACAACGGTTACAAGAACCAACATGGTGGTAATTGCACTTGTTACACTTGGGGGCTCTCCTCGCTTAACTACCTTGATTTTGACCTTAAGAGGTCGTCTGATTGAAGTTCTTAGCAAGCTCAAACTTTCGCTGCTGCTGCTGGGGTTGATTGAACTGGGGTCCTTTGGAGTTGGAGTGAGAGTTGGAGTGGTGATCAAACTTGCGTTTATGATTGTCAGTAGCTTTAGAAATTGAACCCCTCGGGGGTAGAGTCCCTTGATTCACCGCCTGATCGGTTAACTTGTGAGCCAGTCTGATCGTCTGCTGGATGGTAGTAGGGTTGGACGAAGTAACCATACTTTGAATTTGAGGCACTAGACCTCCAATATACAGCTCAATTCTCTTGTAGTCTGGAGTCGCCATATGTGGGCACATGGTAGCGAGCTCATGGGAGCGTATGGTATACAGCTCAATATCAGAACCTTCATTTTCAGGTTCCAAAATTCACCTTCAAACTTTTGAATTTCATCGCGAGGAAAGTACTCCTCCTTCATCATCGTCTTAAACTCCTCCCACAGGAGTCCATTTGCCATGGCCAGACCCAACATCTGGACCTGAGCATTCCACCACGTGAGAGCCGGGCCCTCCAAAGTTCCAACAGCGAACTTGACCTGATTGGCCACTAGGCAGTTGCACATGGCAATCACCGATTCTACCTTTTTGAACCACCGGAGTAGTACGACAGCTTCTTCAGCTCCAATAAAAGTGTGGGGCTTACAGTCCATAAATGTCTTAAACGTGCAGGCTGGTTGCTGATTCTGTTGGTTTTGCTGGCCTAGATTTAGAAATAACATAGGATTGGGATTATAGAGCTTAGGAAAGGCGCTTTAGGAGATGAATTGACCTCATTAGTCAATAGTTAAAGCATTTACCTGCAGCATTCTGAGCTGCTAGAGCCTCAGCCACACTATCGTTGATTAGTGCCGCCAGCTCCGCTGCTGTCATGTTGATGGTACCTCGGCCACCAGCACGACCTCCACGTCCTCTTCCCGACATGATTCTTCACATTCACAAGTACAAACAATGAGAAATATATCGCATATTAAACATTATTTATATACAAGTAAGGAAATACAACATCTAATATTTTGAAAATTAAATAAATTGTAAGGCAACAAAATAAATAACTCAAACATTAAACTTCTCATGCTTTTATTGAATGGGAACAACCTTACACATCTAGGTTTGAAAAGAGAAATAACATAAGCAAGACATGAATGAAAAGGGAAGATAGAATAGAAATATCATCAAACATCCTCGTCACCAGAAGAAACGTATGATTGTGCATCGTCGATTTCCACCGGTTCCTCCTCGGGTGGCCCCTCCTCTAAGGGCTCTTCCTCGAAGGGATCCTCCTTGAAAGGTTCTTCCTCGTTGTCCGAAAGTGGAATGTCTTCCGGAAATAGGGCTGCTTGCAGTTGGGCTTCTAAGCGAGTCACTCTTTCTTGAAGTCCTTCAGCAACATGGTTTGCTACTTCTAGCTGGGCTTCCAGATTAGCCACTCTCTCCAGAATCTCTCCTACCTCAAAATTTGAGGTGTCCACCCTCGTCTCCAAATGTGTCACCCGATCCACCAAAACGTTATGGACCTGGTCTGTCACTGCTAGCTCGGCAGTCAAAAGCTCAATTCCTACCTTGCTCTCCTCTATTTGTGTCTCTCGCTGCAGAATGTCAGGTATCTCTTCAGTAGCATCTTTCACAATGCTCAACTCCTAGATAAGTAAAATACAAAAGCTGCAAAATCTTGTTGCATAATGCAGGGCAAGCTAGGTAAAGTAGATGATGAGGAAGCGGAACCAAAGTAGGGTGATGAGACATTTCCCATTTCGATCCACCTTTGAATCATTTGCGCGTATGCATTCCAATTGCGAGCAGGATTCGTTACTTTTGCGCTACTCGGTTCACCCTGATCAACCGAATAATCACTAGAACTAGTCTGACGCCTTTTGGGCTCCGGGGATGATAAGATAGGTGCATCGTGTCCTGGTGCCTTAGGTGATGGTGGAGTTGACGACATGATCCTGTAATATAACATATAAGTGACAAACATCCAAGATTTATGACATGTAACTAATGTGTGAGGTTATAGTCTAATATGTATTACTAGTTCTCTAAAACCAATGGCTCTGATACCAATCTGTCACAACCCCAATTTCAACTAACAGAGTTTTACCGTTTGGGAAGTGACAAACCGGAATCTCAGTCATTAGTTACATTGAACGACACTACATGGGACTCAAATGAAAATTATCATATCAATCAGAGTTAATGCGGAAGCGTAAAGAAAGTAAATGCGCAAAACACACGCGCCCAAAAGAATAGTCCAAACAGTTTAATAAAACATAAATCAAAGGCAAAATTTCCATGCATGTCCTATTGTGTGCACATGTGCCTTATCTTAAGCGACCTGAGAAAAACATGTAAGAAAATGTCAACACGAGGTTGGTGAGTTCACGGGTTTCAGTTTATAGAAGCGTTTAACAGATTAATGTACATTCAATATATAAATCAATAGGTAGCTAACCCATAAACATGTTAACTAATGCGCTTGCAACCGACAGCTGACTGTTTATATGCCTCCCACCATCATGGTGCATGTTTAGGTCAAAATTGCACCCGTTCGACCTCCAATCGAGTTAGCGCGACTAACACGGGTGAGGTTTGTCAAACCCAGTAGTACTACACAAATTATCTCGCTATGTTCATATTAACGGTCCGATGTGAGGACTTAAAGGATAATATGTATGCATAGTCATACAAGTGATATCATATATGAATTACAAAATCAAAAAAGCATTTACGACTTGTTTTCTCCCCCAGTTTAAAACAGTAAAAAGGGGCCGTGAAAACTCACATGCGTTGCGTAGTAGGTAGTATCACACAAATATTAGATTTTGAAACACAAGTGTTAGCCTGTACGGCTTGGTATGCCCTAGAATTATAAACACATAAGTTATGGACATAGGAGATTTGTGACGACGGCACGGAAGATTAGAACGTCTTAAAACTTTCTAAGGATCAATGAGTAGACGAACGCGTCCACGGGAATGGGGTTTCTTAATATAATCATTGAGATTTATGTGTTACGTGTCGAACGTTAATGACGAATAATATTAATTGAATAAATAAATTCGTACACTTACCATTTAAAATGGTTAGGAAAATAATATAACTATATATATTATTTTAAGTCATATGATTAACAAAATAATCATTTGTATGAAAAAATAATAAATATATTATTTTTATTCGATATACTAAACGTGAGTAAATAATATAAACAATTATATTATTAATTAGTTTAAATCATTACACGGGGTAAATAAACGAGGCGAAATAATATAAAATATATATTATTTTATACTACATGTCACGGGTTGAAAATAATATAAACATATTATTTTATCTGAATTCGCGGTTTGAAAAATAATATAAATATATTATTTTAAAAGTGGTAATAAATATAAAAATAGGTTATAAAACCAAACCCGAGCCTTCAGGTTGTTTTTCGGGTTAAAACACTTTAATATAGTATTATAATAATATAAGGATAAGTTTTATATTTAAGATAATATCAAAAATTGAGTCTTAAAAAATAAAAGTGGGTGGAGAGACTCGAACCCGGGTCTCTCCCACCACAGCACACAGACCCAACCACTCCAGCACGCTAGGGTATCGCGATGGTATCCGGATTGAAATGGTTTTATGATACATCCATCCCCAAACACACCCGCGATCGAAACTGTCCCAATACCCACGGTCTTGACTTCGATTAAACATAGGAATATAGGGGTTTTGTTCAACGAGGGTTTGCGAATCTATGGGTGAGTTTAATTTCAAAAACATCTTGTTTAAGGCTGTTAAATTACAGAAAAATGGGCCGAACCCTAGAGTAAGAACATAAAATCGATTTGATCAATTCTTGTAATAACAGTTGTTGAATTCATGGGGCTTTCAAAGAGTGATGGATTGCGAACCTATCCAAATAAATTAATTGAATTATAAATGTGTCGAGGTTAGAGTTCGATTAACCAGTTTAGAGGAAGAACCCTAGTTATCAGATTTCTATGAAGTCGATGATAAATGTTCAAATTAGGATGGGGCTTAAAAAGTGTAACTGTTTGCGAAACTAACCATATAGTTCAATTTCATTTTGATTAACCCTAGGATCGAAACCCCCAAATTCGAAGATGAACAAACCCTAGATTTTCGATGGAGTTCAATTCAATGTTATTATATAAAAATATCATAGGGTTTTAAGAGGGTGACTAGTTGCGATTCCAACCTTTTAATTTAATTTAATTGATATCGTGTTAAGAATAGGATTCGATCAAACCGTATTGGGATGAACCCTAGAAATTGGTTCATGACTAATTCGGTAATGTAAGCCCTAATTAGGTTAGGGCTTTCATTCTATAGACTAAAACGAATCAGAGGAATGTTTTAATTACCATATTGGATGTCGGGTTGATAGTGCTCGACCAAAACTGAGTCCGACGACGACGGTTTGATCTCTGGTGCTTCTGGCTTCGATTTTGATCGAATTGTTGCGTGCAATAGGTTCTTCAAGATTCGTACCGAGAGTGCCGTAGTTCAATTGAAGCAGGAATGATCGAATTGATCGATTTGATAGAAGGGGCGACGGTTTCTACTTGAACACCCATTATTGGGTTTAATTCGTTCAATTACTAGCTAATTATGATTTCATTATGGACGATAATGGAATTAAAGTGCATGATCCGTTATAATTTCAAACGATTTCGATTATAGAATTTGGATTTGAAGTATTAGTTACGAGTTTGACTTTCAGAAAGTCAACAGAACCGGTTTTGAGTTGTTTTTAACTTTGGGAGTCAACAATTCAAGTTTGGGTTAATTATAACTTTGATCTTTGAAGTTTGAATATAGATATTGACAGAATTAGACCCTGGGGTTAGATTTTGTTAAATAAGTTAAGGTTTAACTGGGTTTAGTTAACGGGGTTAACCCTAAAAGTCGGATTGTCACAGGTTGAAGCAATCGCCACTAAGACAAATGATCACAACAAGTTCGTTCAAAGTAACATCTTTTCCAGGTTTGGTGTCCCCTGTGTGATCATCAGTGATGGGGGTTCACATTTTAAGAACTTTAAATTTGGTAAATTGCTTAAAAGGTACGGTGTGTACCATCGGATTTCCACTCTATATCACCCACAAACAAGTGGGCAAGTGGAGGTATCAAACATGCAAATAAAGGAGATTTTACAAAAGACGGTACGACCAGATCGTAAGGATTGGTCAACCAAACTAAACGATGCTTTAAGGGCCTACCGAACAGCTTACAAAACTTCGATTAGTACCACACCATACCGTCTAGTTTATGGAAAAGGATGTCATTTGCTAGTTGAAATAACTCATCGTGCATTATGGGCAGTTAAACCTGTTAATCTTAAATATGATAGTGCAGGTAAGGAGCGGAAGTTGCAATTATGTGAATTAGAAGAGCTGGGGGATGAAGCTTATGAGTGTGCATCTGCATACAAGGCAAGGATGAAAGCAGTGCATGATTGAAAGTTAAAGAAAAACGTCTTTGAGGTAGGCCAGAAGGTGTGGCTGTATAATTCAAGACTGAAACTGTTCCCTGGGAAGCTAAAGAGTAAATGGATGGGCCCATACTTGGTGATCAGAGTTGGAGAGTTTGGAGAGGTCAAAATCGATGACTTTGACGATCACCTCAGGCAAGTAGTGAATGCACATAGACTGAAGCCCTATTTAGAAACAGATGAAATCAACGACACCAAGGAAGAATCAGTAAGTTTTGTTATGCGTGCATCTGCATATGAATAACCCGAGTAAGGTACACCGCGTCTGGCTGAAGACGTTAAACTTAGCGCTCTTAGGAGGCAACCTAAGCTTTACCTTTTATGTCTAGAGTAAATGAACGGTGTTGGTGTGTTCTCTAGAAACCCTCATGAGACTAAACTCTTCCACTCGGGCTACTGAGGGGTTTAAAAGGCTTGTTGCATACGCTAAATGCATCCGTGATTCCTACAAAAGTGGGTTAGTTTTTATTTCGTTTTGTGCTTTAAACCTAGGAATAGCCCAAGTGTGGGGACGTTCTGGGAACGTTGAGGCTTATGTTAATGAAATGGGGACCATGCATCAATCTCTGGGGGGGTTATACCGTGTGTAGAGTTTGTAGAGTCTTGAGTCTTCATTTTTAGTGTTTTCGGTATGTTTTTGCGGGTTTTTCAAGTTTTCCCGGAGATTTGGGGTCATACGAGTATGAAAAACCATCACAAATCTCATTCCAGGTATATACAAATTTAATTGGAGAGTTGGAATGAATTTTTGAAAAAGTTGAAAATTTTGACTTGAAAAACTCAAAAAATTTTCTAAGGCAAAAAGTGAAAAATTTTCCAATCTTTCTGTAAAGGAGGTGTCTTTGCACCACGCGAACTTCCAAAGAAAGTTCTTCGCGAAACGCAAAGAACAAAAGTAATAACCCGGACGACTATTGGTTCTTCGCGACACGCGAAGAATTGGCCCCATGTCTTTGCGACACGCGAAGACTCTGAAACTCTATTTTTTTTTGAGTCTTTTAAGTCCGTTGGGTCTTTTAGTTTTTATTGAGTCATCTTATTGAGTTGATGTGATGCTTGTGGGTATGTTTCGATTCTGATTTTGCTGGTTTGGATTTAGTTTCTCGTACGCAATCTCCATTCGAGAGACGATGATCCAATCTTGAACGTTCTTGTACAATGCAACCCGCTAGTATCCCTGGAGCACGATCGCGAATGAAATGCTATACGGTCGTATATCCAGCTAAGTTTCTATTTTAATTTTTGTAATTTTATTTTGTTTTAGTGTCGCTCTTCCTACATTAAGGACAATGTCGAGTTTAAGTGTGGGGAGGGGAGACCTTGTCCTGGTCTACTTTGTGTCCTTTGTTTTTGAGTTTTGAGTCATAAATTTTTTTTTAAATGTCTCTGGATTAGAATTTTTGCAACTATATGGAAAATGATAGTATAATCAGAAATTGTGTTAATGAGGAATTGAACGGAATAATAAAGATGATTAAACATGTCTAATTTGTAACGTTTTGGTAGGCCCAACCGACTTATGAGCTTAAACATCCTGATAGTGTATCTAGATAAAATTGAATAATTAATTCAAGATATCTTGTGGGTTCTCATCTTAGGGGTATCGGTAAGGTCGAAACTATCACTATAGGGTGATATGTACCACTATAAACAAAAATTTATATGTTTTTAAAATTTTTGGCACACTGCTTTATTTTTATGAAAATAAATCCGAAAGATGGTGGCGCCCGCAATCCATAATCCATCAATTGAATGAGCTTAATTAATTAAAATTGAAAGCTTGAGTTCAACCTACATGTTACCCTCCGGGATATTGACTTGGTTGATACACCCATGGGCGAGACTTAAGTGATCAATAATTGGATATCTAAGTTAGGTTTATGTGTTTCCCTTCGGGATGGTGACTTGAAGGATACACCCATGTTCTGAAGCTTATGTACTTCATTGCATAAAAACTGCAGCCTACGTGTCATATATCGTGTTCCAACGTGATTGAAACACCACTGAGTTAGGTTTATTCATAAGTGTTAATAAAAGCTTAACATTCACCCATCGATCCACAATTCATCTAAATTTTAAAACAAATAAATTTGTGTTTATGATGGTGGGAAATCTATAAGGTTTAACCCGGGCCTAAACATGATCTTGAGATGGAATTAGGCTGAGTTGTAGCTTCTAAGTGTGAGACCCATAGATAGTCTGTATGCTCGGTAATGTATAATATTATAGATCACATAATTGGGGGCTCGAGAGTAGGTGGTTAGGTTTAATCGGACAGAAATACCAATTGTTATGGTTAACATGTTGAGAAATCAAAAGATATAAAAGAATGAAATAAATTGCAAGTTTTCTGATTATGATTCCATGCATAATTCTTTTTTGGGACGAAAAAGGTCAAGTGTGGGGATGTGATGTGAGGTTAAATATCCCGTATATAAGAGTATAAGTTTGTAATTTTAAGCGTTTAGCTTTGTATATCGAATCTGTTTTATGTGCGTTTGGTATTTGTGTCTACTACAGGTTTAATGTGCTAAGTGAGTGGGAAAACACGAGCTTAAAATCATGAGGATAGTAGCATACACGGTCCCCGGAGAAGTTAAAGTCAAGAAAAGTAAAAAAATGTGGAATTTAGGTTCTTCGCACCATGCGAAGATAAGGAGAAAGAATTTTGCGACACGCGAGGGCCTTGAAATGCCCACCCGACTAATTTGTTCTTTGCACCACGCGAAGAACATCCATCCTAAGTTTGCGACACGCGAAGATTCATAAATTCGGAAAATTTAACCTAATTTCAATTATAAAGCATAGAGGAGCTATAGTCGAATTAACTTGTCATTCTACGATCCAGAGCTTCCCTAAGGTGATTTCCAGAGATAGAGTTTCAATCCTTACCAGTTTTTGATGCTAGATCAAGTTAGAACAATTATTGATGAATCGATGACGATGTCGATGAGCGGCTAATCTCTTCGTGTCGTTACCGGGTGTAGGATCTTCTTGTAAGTGATATACCTAGGTTCATACTTGATTTGGTCTAGTATTCTTGTAATCGTTTGATTGTTTGAGTTCTAGGATTGATTGGATTGATTGAATACATTTAGTTTCTTGATTATCATATGCATCAGTTTTTTGTTTATCTATCGTGAACCATTGTGTATCTATGATTAGTATTCTGAATTGGTAATTAACTATTAGGTAATTAACTTGTGTCAAACATTCGGTTTTACAATCGTTGTTCAATACAGTTGTTATTTGAATGTTAATTATTTATCAATCTGATTAATGAGTTATGTCTATGTAACTTCCAATAAGTACAAACCAGTAATCACCGAACTTGCAATCTGAACCTGGAAGCGATCCATTTTCTCTTAATAGTTTTTACAAAGTTAAAGTTATTTGCTTTTTAATAAAAACCGGAACAGTTTTCATAAAACAAACACTTTCCACCAATTCCCTTTGGATACGATACCCTACTCCACTATACTATAGTTTAAGGTAGCTAGGGATTAAAATACTTGTTTTTGATTAACCTTGACAACACGATCAACTGTTATCAACCGAAGTGACTTGATGTCTTGAGGTCCTAATAATAACAAGAAAATTAACACAAACAAGAAAAGGAACAGAAAAAACAAAAATGAGCAAATATTTGTCAAAGCCAGCACACACTTTGTTCTACAACTATGATAAGTATCCGTAGTGCACAATCATACCTGTTCGTAACTTCAAAACTGTGCATCGGAAGATGAAAATTGGGGGTTGTACCTCCAGATGGCACGGTCCATCTTGCACTTCTAAACAACATTGAGAAGATGAACATATTAACATGAGAAAACTTGATCATGTCTATAATTTTACATGAGAAAGCAGGCCAGCCTCCATTTACGGTTAACATTCGTTGATTCAACGTCCAAACAGATAAAAACAAAACCGTAATTGAGTTGACCAAAGTCAAGGGCTTAACATATCACATGTGCAACTTAAAGGTGAGCCTTTAGTATGATTAAACAAAACATATGAATCCTAACAACAGATTTCAAACTGAGTGATTTAATACAATAGTAGTGTGATTCAATGCGACCAGAAACTAAACTAATGAAGTACCAATTTCTAAAAACAATAAATGTTACCATATCTCATGAACTCATGATGCTTTCAGCCAATCAACATTCAAAGTCACATTCAATTTTACCTCCTTTTCCAAATGAACGTAAAATTGACCAATTTTAACCGATCAACGAATAAATACTCAATGAACGTCTAGCAATGTGGCATTGTAAAACTCAAAAGCCTAGCATCAACAAACCCGATTGTATGCTTATTATTCTCATCCTATTCACATAAGTTTAAATAGCTAAAATAAAAGATGAATTTTCATTCAGCTGTGTATTCTTGAGTTAGAAGCAATTTTGTTTCTGAGATGGATGCTTATTTATACGTTTAGGTCTTTACATAATAACCATTGTCTTCTTTAATTTGGATAGGAACAATTTGGATTTTTGTTTTTCCTTAGATGGGTTAATAAATAAAATGTAGCTAAAACAGGAAGGGGTCAAATGGATCAAGTGGGGTGAACCGTGAAAGTCACCCAAGGTCAACTTTTAATGCATACAACCTCCTTAATCATTGTGTTCAAATGTGGATATTATTATTGTAATGATATTTTTATAAGCATATTTAACACAAATGTAAATAAAGGTAAAAAAAAGTGTTCCTTTTCGACCCGAATCCACATTGATTAGGTACCCAACCCACCCATCTACCCAACTCTAATTTTACGATATTGTTTTTCACAGAAAGATGCAACATATTGTGCGAGATGTTACCTTCATGCTGGAGTTAACACTGAAGATTTTAAACGAGTGGAAATAAGTGAAGACGTAACCGATTGGACCGAAAAAGACACTTTGCACTTTTGTGGAAGCAATTATGCATTATTGTGATGACTGGAAAAAGGTATCTGAGCATGTTGTTGGTAGAAGTGAAAAGGAACGTGTAGGCTGTTTTATCAAGCTTCCTTTTGGAAAGCATGTTGTTTGTCTCCTGATTCTTTTGATCAGAAGAAGAAACCATTGTCTTTGAGGTAAGAATTCAACCTAAACCCTCTGTTTTCAGCCTAAATGGGTTTTAGGGTAAAACTAGGGTTTTGATCCTAAAAGGCACGGTTTTTATGTATGAATAAGGGTATAAAGCCCAAATCTATGAATATGAAAGTTAAACAAACGTTTTGGATGTAAAAACTTATGAACTTGGGTAGAAAGCAAGCCTGTTTGGAAATGACGTTCTTCAGGCGACACTACCTTCAAGTGGCGACACTTGACGAGGATGAGGCTAGGGTGATGGCGTTGTGCCCAAGAAATCCAATGATTAGACACGTGTCATTCCCTGGCGACACTAGGTGTGTCTCCAAAAAGAATTGGCGACGGTTGAGTCCCACGTTACTAAGTCCAGAACGTAAGTTCTGGCGACGCTATGAGTGTGCCTGGCGACACTGACCTTGTCTAGGCGACACTAGGGTTAATGATGCAATTTGGCATATTGACTTATGTGTAGATCGGTTAAGAAGTTAGCACCAACTAGACGTCTGAATTAGGTTTAGTACGAACGAGCAGGTGAGTCAAGATTCCCTATTTACTTGTTTCTAGGGTGACATGCATACTTATGAAATGTTTATGAAATGATTGCTAAACGGAAAGCTTATGAAAAGAATGTTTTCTAAAGCAATGATATTTGAAACAAGAAACGTATGAAAGGAATGTTTATGAACAAAATGTTTATAAGGAATGGTTTTAAAATGAAAGAAAAGGGCTTGATAAATGAATGAAATGTTTTACGAAAAGGAACGGGCAAAAGTTTAAAGGAAATCATTACAAATCTAATATGTCGAATGAATGGGATTGATGAATGAAGTCAGGGAATGTAATTCTCATCCTCGTAATTTAATTTTTATTCGAACAACTATATTTAAGTACAAAAGATTCTATATATCTTCACGTGTCATTTCACTAAAATTATTATGCGAATGTTTATATAATGCCATTTATTACTGAATTAAATCCATATGGGTATTTATTTTATAAGTGCAAAATATATATAAATGCATAATTTAATACTTGTGAATGTCTTTTGAATGCAACCACATATCTACCTAATAAATAAATATCTTTTAAAGACACGTGTCATGCTAAATGTTAGTTTCCCCGCCCAAAATGAAGAGGTACAATCCTCCTCTCTCTCCTATGATTTCCGTCAAAATTAAGAACAAGTTTGACCTGTTTTCAATTTTATATACAAACCCTAAACTTCATTCCCGCTGTGTTCTTCATCCATCAAGAGGAGTAGCGGCTGTTTTTCGATTCCCGCTCCACCAAACACAAATACGAAGACTCTGCACCTCTAGGCCCACCCTCTTTCGCCTGTCATGTAAGTGGATTCTCTGCTCCTAACTCTCCTACCTCCTACAACAGCGTGCCTCCTCCCATGGACGAGATCCACCTTGCTAAATAGAAGTCTCAGGAGATCGTCGAGCGTCTCTTCAACAACGCCGAAGCCAAGTGTTCTAAGTTTGACAATGACGGCAAAAACTAAAAAAGTGGTTCAGAGACCATGTTTCTCACGTTGTCCTCATTAAAAAAAAACAACCTTACCCACCCCACCCCCACGTAATACTGCATATGTGTAGTATCATCCCAAAAACCTAACCCACCCCCAAAAACATACCCCACCCCCAAAAACATACCCCACCCCCACCTAAAAACCTAACCCCACCCATCTACCCCTTCCTCACCCACCCCACCACCATAAAACCTAAACCCCCACACCCACTCTAAAAAACCTAAACCCCCACCCACCCCTAAAAACTTAATGGAAAATTACCAAAATGGATATTTGACCGGTCAAAGTTACCAAAATGGACAACTTTTTCAGCCTACTTCGATATTGTCATTTAGGCAAAAACCCGGTTTTTGGGGTGGTACTACACATATGTAGTATTGCGTTTTTTTTTAACGAAGACGATGTGGGAAACATGGTCTCCGAACCATGTAAGACCCTGACCCGGGCATCCTACAGTTGGTTCTCAAAAGGGTTATTCACTTGAAAATACTCAATTTAGATATATTGAACTACAGCGAAAGTCTTTCTAAAAAAATTAATTACTATTTAATGTCATTAAGTTACCTTATGAATGCTTGCACACCAATCCAAGTAGCACCACTCACAAGCAAAGATACGTCAACGCAATGCTTACATGCCAAACAATATATCGTACACACAAAGTCAGCTACGCTGAGTGAGTTCTAATAGTTTAATTTAATTAAAAGCCAACTCGTCAAAAAAGTTATTTGAACTTTACTCAGGACTTGTGGTCCTTATAAAATAATTTCATGATTCATTAACAAATAGATAACTCCTGTTATCACACGATATCCCATAATAGTTCATTACACATAACTCATCCCATAATAATAATAATCTTGCAGTATCATCGACATAGGTCGAACTTACTACACTAATAACTCATACTCTAGTACACATATTAACTCGACTCTTGGTTAACACAACAAATTCCTAGACATCGAACGCACCACATCACAATCTTGACACAACGGCCAATCTAACTCTACTCGCCACATTAATGCTATCTCATGCACAATAAATATATCTCAACACTTGTATGTAATTTAACGCATATATATAAGCACAGAAACACATACCACATCACTGCACCCTCGTCAGGGCATTCGACACACCAGTGTTGGAGCATTTTATGTGACAACAAGCCTTTGTAATAGATTAGTCTTTATGTTTATGTTTTGTATGTTTATGTCTTGTAATTAGTTAAGTTTGCACAGGCTAACTTAACATGTTCGCCTTATCTAGTTGTGGGGAACTTCACAAGTTCGCCTGAATTAAAGTCGTCGAACATGATAAGTTCGCCTATACCAGTAAGTATTGCCTATAAATAGTGCAGTAGTTGTTCTCATTTGTAATGATCTGGAATTCTAGAACTACTAAGTGTGTTCTGTTTACAGAGTGAATACAAGAAGCTTTTTATGAAATCTTGTCTTGCGTGTGAATGTATTGTGTGTGTAAGTATTCGAGACGTACGTATACGTTAGGATTCTGCACTTCGTGTACGTATTACATGTTTTACAGCAGAGATCGATCAGTAGACCTTACTAGGACCTACAAGTGGTATCAGAGCCATTGCTCTTGATTTGCTATTGTTGTTTAACACTGTTTCAATCGATTTCACACAAAAAGATGAAGATTTTTGAAGTTTTTGTGTTCTTGAAGATGTTGGCGACTTTTGAAGAGAATTTTGATTGATTTCTTCATTTTTGGTGATGTTTTACCAAAATTGATCCGATAGAAGTGTTCTAAATCATCATTTCACGATTTCTACGAAAAGAATTTGTCTAATTCCTTCAAAATCGTGAAATATGAAATTTTTCGGATCTGTTCCTGCGTTTGGGTGAAAAAACTCTCCTCCTTGTTCTTCAGCTGAAGCAGACGAACTTGTCTGGTCAGTTACGGGCGAACTTGTTAGGTTCGCTAGATTTCATTTAGGATAACTTGTTAAATTCGCTTGTTAAGTTCACTACAGGCAGAATTTGTCAAACTTTTCTAAGTGTTGAAGGGTTACAAAATCTTGAAAAATGTCTAATCCTAATCATGTGAGTATGAAAAACATGACTCATATACTGAATCATGATAATGAGATTGGTACTCCAACCAAGCCACCAAGGCTCATGAATCTCAAAGACTATTCAAATTGGAAAAGTTGTTTTGAAAATTATATTAATATCAATGATACTAGTCTATGGATTCCAATCAGTGAGGGATGTGAACATCCCGTTCATCGTCATATGGGTGTTTCTGATACTCCTAAATCAGTCTCAGCTCTTAGTGATGAAGAAAAGAAATTGTATGATCGTGAAAAGAAAGCTTTTGCAGCATTATCTATGTGTTTACCACTTGACATCTACCATACTTTCAAGAAGTTTAAGACTTCTCGTGAACTTTGGGAAGGCTTAGAAAAGAGATGTGAGGGTAGCACAGACATCAAGAAGAGCAGACGGGAACTACTTAAGAAGCAATTTAGTGTTTTTAAACACTTTGATGGTGAATATGTGGATGAAATCATGTCAAGATATTATCATCTTTTAAGTGAAATGGTTAACAATGACATCACTAACAAAAACAAGAAGATTCTTGAGAAATTTCTAGATGCTCTACCGGCTCATTTTGAGATGTACACTATTGTGATCAAAGAGCAAACTGGATTTGATGATTTGAGTCTCGAGGACTTAATGGGAAAGATTCAGTCTTATGACTTGCATAAGCAGAAGAATGATACAATCTATCAAGATCCGAGTATCTATTTTGGAAAAGGTGCATCTTCACATAAGACTGGTGGCGTTGCTTTGTTTTCTGGTGAAGTTTCTGAAGGCTCTAAGGAAAGTTCATGTAATGAAAATTCATGCTTTGTTTCTTCAAATTATGGATGTTCAAAGAATACCAACAATGACAATCATTCGTGTTCTCAAAAGGTGTCTCCTAAGGCTACAGATGATATGATTGCCATGATTGCTTCATTTTTAACGTCTTATGAAAATTTTATTGGAGGCAAAATCACTGACCCCGATATGATTGAAGAAGACTTCAAGCAATTGGATAAAGATGCTCTTGAAGAAATGAATATTCAATGGAATATGGCATTATGGATGCGTCAAGGGAAAGATCATCTGAAGAGAACGGGAAAGAAGTTCATTAGAGCATCAAGCAAGACAAAGATGGGATTGGATAAATCAAAGGTTAAGTGTTATAATTGTCAAGAGTTTGGTCATTCTGCTAGGGAATGCACAAAACCAAAATCTCACAATCCGAGCTCATCAAATAATCAAGGAAACCAAAATAGCGGAATACTTCTACAGCCCTAATTTCTCAACAGGATGAAAATTATGATTGGGGTATTCATTTGGAGGATATTGTTGCTCATGTTAGTCAAGCCTTTCTAGCTGAAGTCCATACTGAAGATGGAAATGAATGCAGTTCTTCTGATGGTGACTCTATAGATTCTGGGAATATAACCGAAAGTGAAGAATCAGTTCCTCAGAAAAATGAACCGAAGTTTTCTAATGAAGATTTGCTCAGTGATGGAGCTGCTGGTAAGGTTACAGAAAAGATTGGTGAGATGCTTGCTGAGGGAAATGCATTCATGGCAGATGCTAAACAGGTACAATAGGTTAATTCTTGTTTAAAATGCATTGATTCGGTTTACATCGTGTGATGGTTTGCCCTAAAATCGATGATTTTCCAGACTTAAATCTTGAAATTGTTCATTGCAAATGACTTAGTAGTGCTAGTCGATTGGTTTTTTATTTCATGATTTCACCACAGTTTGAAAGATTTGTGATTTCTAGTTTGAATTTGAAACGACAGACAGTTCAGGCGAACTTGTCTAGGCGAACTTAATAAGTTCGCCTCTTGAAACACTAAGCGAACTTATTAAGTTCGCCTAGGGGTCTGAAGGGTTTTGGACTTGTAAAAATTTTTGTGTGTTTGAAATTTTTAAAAAAAAATTTTGTTTGTTTGTTTTGTTTTTCTTTCAACATTATTTTTCGTGTTGTTTGTGTTGGCTATTTGTCTAATATGTTTGTTGTCCAAATATTTTTCAGATGGCTCGTCGTGTCGAATACAAGCACAACCAGGTGGCATTGTTAGATCCTAACATGTCAGAGGCCATACACTTTCAAGGGATTATAGGATTTCTGAATCGCTCACGACTACGTGTTGCCTTATCTGCCGATCCATACATCAGTCTCGTGTATATTCAACAGTTTTGGGACACAGTTCATTTAGATACGGACGTAGAACCTCATGTTCTTCGTGCCACTGTCAACAATACGGAGATTGCTATATCTGAAGACACTATTCGTACAGCTCTTGCATTAGGTGGTGCTGATGAAGATCCTATATCATATCCTAATCCTTTGATCATGGGATGCTTTCAGAGGATGGGTTATCGTGGACGCCCAAATGATACACAGGCACGTAAAGGTGGTTTGGTGGGTGAATGGAGATACTTCATGCATGTGATTATTCAATGTCTCTCTCCTCGTAAAGCTGGTACAGATGGATTAAAAACTGCTTTACAAGCTGCAATGGTAGCTTTGACATTGAACAAGCGCTTCAATTTTGAAAGATATATCTATAGGGAGATGGTTATGCAAATCACACCTGCTAAAAGTCAAGGATTTTTGATGTATCCTAGGTTTATCTAGATGATTCAGAATCATATTCTTCCTGATCTCCCACAACATCCGATAAGATTAACTTTGACGCCGATGTCCAAGCGTATCTTTACGGATTGCACTAAAGTGAAACAACAGAATCAAGCGTTGATTCCAGTTAATGCTCCATTATTTGGTCACATAATCAATCCTGATTATGTTGAACCACCAAATGATAACTGGTTTCATCCTGCTGAGTTAGCTCAAGGGCAAGGTCAGAATGTTCAACAACAACAGCAACAACCACAACAACAACCTATTCCACAAGTACAAGTTCCACAACAACAAGCTCAACAACAACAACAAGTTCCCGTACAACAACAAATTCCTATTCAAAAACAAGTTCCAATTCCACAAGCTCAGGTTGATATACCTGTTAATGAGCCTGTTCTAGAAGAGGTCGTTCATGAACATGAACAAGATCTAGGGATGGATATGGATGACTTTGTTGATGAAGCTGTGAACTCGCCCATTCATGAAGCTGAAGGGAATGTGGTGACAGAGAATGAGTCGAGTTCTAGCTCAAGTGATACAATCTTACCTATTTCTGAAGATACAGATTCTGATGAGTCTATAGATTTCTCTTCAGATCATTATGAACGATTGGCTCGTATACCTTTGGCTAATGCTGGCAAACGCCTTAAATCTACAGCCAAAAGACAATGACGTAAGTCTGTTCGGGATCCTCCTTCCGGATCAGTACTTGGTAAAAGAACATTAATGGATGAGAGTTCAGATAGTGATTTTAATCCGGATTCTAAAGCTCCAAAGCTTATGGCTGCTTCAATTTCTTCTGCTCAATCTTCACAAGGTGTGGAGGATGCTACTTTTGTTGCTTCCTTGATTGTCACACCTCCAAGCTCTAAAGAACAATCTCCTGTTCTCACTCATGTTCCTCCAGTGGTTATTCCTACTCCTAGTACTTCCGTTCCTCAATCTTCAGCCGGTCCTTCTAAGCCTTCTGATTCTGATAGGAATAATTTCCTTGAATCGCAAGTGCTTGCTTTACAAACTCAGGTGGATACTCTTGTATCTACTGATACTCAACGACAGCTGGTAATTCAGACTCAAGCTACACAGATTGCTGCTATGCAGGCATTAGTATCCAAGCTTGTTGAGCGTCTTGACGCTCAGGGGGAGTTAAGGATACGTGATGCATGTCACACCGAGTCTATTCAACGACATGATGATGAAGACAATGATCCTTCTGGTAATATTGAGGGTGATCGTCAATACGCTAACGTTGATCATATATCTAAAGTTCAGGGGGAGTCGACATCACAATCAATTGATGGAAACAAAGATACTTCTGGAGTTAATGAAGAAGAAATCTTATTATTGGAGTTCTTTGCAGAGTCTAAGGAAGAAGAAGCTGAAAAGATAGCATGTCTTGATGATATTGATGATTTATTCAATGACATAGAAGATGATGTGTCAGAAAATGAAATAGAAGAAGGAGAGATAGTGGAGATAGAGATAGAGAAAAGTAAAGATAAAGTGATTTATGAAGGCTGTGATGGTCTTAATGTCAAGGAGCAACAAATTCTATGGACTCATTTGAAGACATCACACTGCCTGAAGATACTGCTGATTCTAAGATTGATACTGATGATGAAAACATTCAATCTAATACAGATCCTAAAGCTAATACTACTCACACTGAGTCTCCAAAGGTGAATGAAGAACCTGTGATGTACAGAAATACAGGTATGACCAGAGAATAGTGGAAAGAAGTGGTGAATAACTGGATGAAGGTGCTACCCAAGTCTCAAGCACAACCTACTCAAAAAGAAAATTATGTGAATAAAGAGAGGTGTGTAGGAAGAATCATAAGCTGGTTTTATGATAATGACATAAAACTATTTGCTATTAAAAGATCTGATGGTGTTCAGTACTTAAAGCTGAGGATCAAGTATTTCAATACCTTGCCAAGGTGTGAAATGAATGGTCTAGCTTCAAAGCCACTTATTAATAGATCTAAGTTGGGATTAGCTGATGTGATAGCAAATCTGATCAAAAGAGAAGGTGGTTCGGGGAAGTATGAAAGGCTAAAACCTCAAAAAGGAAAGAGAGTGAAGAACATAGATCACAAGACTGGGAAAGTGACCTGGAAGTACAAATTCAGACCAGTACGTGCAGTACACAAGATACCATTGAAGAAGATTCCTCAAGATTTACTTGGGAATATGAAATGGTGGTATGTTGATGTTAATACTGGTGAAGGAAGGATTGAAGTCAAAGAGAATAAGGTTATTGTATGTTTCTATGATGCAATGAATCTTATCAATTTTTCAAAGAAAGATCAGAGAACGCTGATAAAGAATGAAATCATGTTCACTGATGAATGGAAAGAACAAGGATTGCAGTACAAGCGAGTGTTGGAGATATGTAGAAGATATGGAGTGCATGCAGGAAGCAGATTGCCGGATAATTGGAAGAGCTCATCATGAAGACAGAAGACTGAAGATCAAGCTATTGTCAAGGGGGAGTCTGTTAGGACATAGTTTGTAATGACAAAAGCTTTGTAATAGTTTAGATCTAATGTCTTTATGTTTTTGTATGTATTAATGTTCTAAGTGTTTTTATATAAGTTGCTAGAGGCAAACTTGTTAAGTTCGCCTAGTCTAACAGAGGCGAACTTGTTAAGTTCGCTTAAGTCTATTTGAGGCGAACTTGTTAAGTTCGCTTAGTCTGTTAGAGGCGAACTTGTTAAGTTATCCTAATGCAGGTCAATAGTCTATATATAGATGTTACAGAGTCAGTTTTGTACACAGGATAGAACAGAACATGATCGATCAGAACTAGTCTATAAACTCTATTGAGAATTGGAATACAAGTGTGAAGTTTATTTACTGGATTGTCTCTATTGTCTTTTGTGTATGCAATCGTTGATTCGTTGGATTCCGCACTCCGAGTTAACGACACGTCTTATCACGAGAACGATCTGTAGAAGTGACATGAGGACCTACAATGAAAATCCTTGTCATCTACACTTATTTGTTTCCTTTCTATCGTTGCTGAAAGGATAATTCTAGATACAGGCCGTTGCAAGCCAATCAAAAGGATATGCCAGCACATGATTTGTTTCCTTTCTTTGTAATGTTTATTTATATTCTTTGTTGATCAATGTAAAAAGTAAGAAAACATATTACAAAACAATTCTCTGCAATTTTAATTGAAATAAAAAATGAACCACCACAAATGTCCCCAGTTTTTAACAGATGTCAATTAATATCGACATTTGTAAAATTTCAAAATTTAAATTGTGAATCATGATGAGCTTGCGATAGGACTTTTTCGAATACCGAGGCGATTTAACCGTTATGGGCAAGAAAAATCTTCACTGTGATTTCTAATTTCTTTCATCTTTCTAATCTTTCTAGATCATGGACTAAAATGACTAGGTCGACCTCTTCCATCGTTGCTGAAACGATAGAGGATTTTACGGAATCGACCAAGTCTTCTAATATGACAACTTACATATAGACCGGAGTTTCCTTATTTCCTTTGGGTGTTAGAAATGGGGTAAGAGATAAGCCTAAGTATATGATTGGGCATATGTCTAGTACAGTTGTGGAACGGGTATTGGAATGCTTTGGTGTTTGTGTTAAGTCCCCTAAATAAGCCTTAGAAACGGGACGGGGATGGACTTCGAGTATGGACTTGATGTGGTGTCTTAAAGACTTGGATGAGGATTGATGATCATTGACTTGTATCTGACATTTGGGCTACACCTGTTTGGATTATTCTGGACTTGGGTTAGATGTTTGATGTTCATGTTTGGGCCTGCGTTCCTATTATGTCTTATTGCTTTGGGCCTGCACGCCTACTATGCTTTTCATTTGGTTTGGGCCTTGAGCCTTAGTTTGTGTCACCTTGTATGGGGCTTCGGCCTTTTGTATGTTCTATTTGGTTCTCGTTGTTCCCCCTCCATGGTACAATGAACCAGGAGGGGGGATGCACTTAGTATGTAACACACATTTAGTTTTAATAAAACATTTACCATGGGCTTTGCCCATTTCCCAAAAAAAAAGCTAAACCTTAAAAGCTAAAATAAAAAACCTAACCACTCCACCTCCACCCGCACCCCCCCAAAAACAAAAACCTACCCACCCCACCCCTCAAAAAACCTTAATCCCTCTACTCCACCCCCCAAAAACCTAATTGTCCCCCCAATTCCCACCCGTAAAAACCTAAACCCTACCCCAGGCACCCCAAAAACCTAAATCCCCCTACCCCTAAAAACCTCAACGAGACGGTTTCTCCACAACTTGAAGCCAATTAGCAACTCTAGATATGCGAGAAACCAGCGAAGTTTCATAACGTTTACTTTTAGGGAGAAAGGCAAAGATGCTTCATTACACTTCAATACCCTGGCTACATTTTTGAATTTTTGGCAAAGTTTCATGTCAACTCCCACTTCAATTAGCTTAATTTTCAAAACGTTTACTTTTAATACCCTTGCTATGTGAAACCACCGAAGAAGTCTAATGTGATTTTTGTCTTCCATATGTCACCAATATCCAACGAATAATGCATCATCCTAGGATATTTAGATGTCAAATGGAAATATCCCCATTCCTACTGGATGGAATGAGTAGCTAGGAAAAAAAATATCAATACTGGCTACGGTCCATCCATTTAGATTAGAACATCAGTAATCAACTAACAAAACAGATCAATAAATCATTAGTTGCACAAGCACATCATATAATTAGCTATCCAAACTTGACGATATATAGAAATATAAACCACAGAATTTCGGAGTTCCTTCGCGCATTTGAAAAAAGGGATAATGATGAAGAGTAGAAGAGTCCGAAAACTAAAGTCTTGATGGTATTGTTCAACAAGGAGAAAATTGCACCATTTACAAGACTTTTGTGTTTTTTGGCCTTCAAGTTGGGGAAGGCCCTCAGTCTTAGCCCAACTGTTGAGCAGAATTCCACATATATATGTAGATACACATTCATGCATTTAATTACTTCTAAAAAAATCAGGTGATAAACCTTTTCTCTTGATAATTGAAATGATTCTCATCTTTTTTGCTTCTGTGATTCTCTACCTTCTACCTCCCCTTCACTCTGCTACATATGATAACATCTCTATGCCTATCTGCCCGGACACTTTCAGCTACCCAGCTTTTGGCCCGTTTAATTATCCTTTTTATGAAGCCACCAACAAAGGGTGTGGATTGATCGCGGTTAACTGTTCTTTGAATAATGAGAAAATTCAGCTCGGAGAACAATCATATGAGATTGCAGTCATGCTTGATGCTGGTCCTTCAGTTTTGATACATAACAGAACTTTTCAAAACCTTTTAGTATCAGAAAGCTGTGAGGCACTTATGGATAATTTCACTTCTCCAACACCTGATTTGTATTCCATTTCAATCCTACCCCTCGTTACTATCTTCAGATGCGCGAATGATCCTGAGATTCAAGACTATTTTAACAAGCCCGACTACAGTAGCTATAACAGATGCACAACTCACAAGTTCTACTATAAGCGTCCCACTAGCAATGCGTCAGCTCCAAGTGATCTTCCACGTAGATGCAAAGTTATACAGCTGCCTGGAATGGCGTATCAGCTAAAATTTCCGACCCCATGGAAAAATTTTTTGGGTCCGCCACTGGCGTGAGGCGAGAATTTCATGTACGTGAGGCTTTGCTTTGTGTGCAACCAAATAAGCTTTATGACAACGAACATATTTTCTCCACTCATTTCTGGCTTCTCTATTTCATTTCCGCTGTCACCTTCCTGTGAAGACTGTCACAACAAAGGCAGCCAGTGTCATACTTGAGAAGGCAATTTTCAGTGTTTATATGCCAAAAATGGTACTTACTTCTCGAATACATAATAGGCTTACTACTAGACAGTTTTAATGGACACACACGTCATATTCACATTCACATACACATGTATATAAAGCACAAACACTACAAGAATACGACCCTATATACACGAAATAATGTCGACCTATCCCGACGACAATTCGTGGGGAATACGGTCATTTGACCTATCCCTACGACATATCGTGGGTATAGACTTCGTGTGTATAGGTTCGTACCAACACGTCAAAAGTGTTGTCGGTATAGGTCTTTTTTATTTTCGCAATATTTTCCTGAAATACTCAAAATATTTAAATTTTTTCCATGAATAACACAACATCCAAATCGTCCAAAACATCCAAATTAATCAAATTGTTTGCAACATCCAAACTAAACTAACAGTTAATAGCTAATTATTATCACTATTAGTTCGTCAATCCTATAGGCGACATATTTATTTAATTTGACGTAGCATTTCTAGCAAACAACAACCGGTGGTAGTTGTGACGGACCCATGTACATTTTTACGAGCGTTACAATGTTTTGTTCTTTGAGAGACTTTGTTTTGCTAGGTCGTGTCACCAAAATTTTAATATACACTTTAGAATTAAAAGTACATACAATCGCGATAAACTATGATTCAACCAATGCTAAAAGTATAATACCACCTCAAAATCCAACAAGTCATGTTATTATATCAATTAAAGTAAACTGTATTTTTCGTCACTGAGATTTGATTGTATTAACATGATCAGTTCACCCTTAACAATCCGAGTCCCTAACATTATATTTTTTAACGCTTTTTGTCTAATTCACTAACTTCGTTAACTTCTTTATGTTAATTCTTGTTAAATAACCAAAATACCCCTGCCACGACCCCACCTACCATCACCCCCACCCACCTACCACCACCATTTATAACAACCCCTCCCCCCATTTCACCAGATGATTAACCACACCACCTCCGGAAAAATCACCACCATCATCGCATGAAACCTTCGTCGTTCCTTGGCGGTTCGTCTTTTCCAACGACCCAACCTCTCTAACCAGATTAGTGGAAAAGCAAAATCCCAAATCAGCGTTCACAGCATGATGGTTCGTCTTCTCTAGCAGCCACTCATTTATCACCGGTACCACCGCACCTCCTCCTCCGATGACCATCACACCACCAGCTAGTGGTGCACAAATCGGTTTTTTAACCCAAACCGGTTCAACCCGACCCGAACCGGTTTGGTCAACGAAAAGTCAAAACCGGTTTGGGCCCAAACCGGTTCGGGTTAAACCGGTTTTGGTAATGGAAATATGTAAACCGGTCAAACCGGTTCGGGTAGGTTTAAACCGGTTTGGGTTAAAAAACCGGTTTAAACCGGTTTTTATTAAAAAAAAAAATTTATTTTAAATTTTCAATGTCTATTACTTAATAAAAAAGTTATGCAAGAAATTTTAAATGCTAATAAATGCTATATAGAAAGTTGAATCATCTATAGAGCTAATAAATGCTATACATAAAGTAATAAACATAAATGCTAATAAATGCTATAAATGTCTATGAATGAATTTTAAATGCTAATAAATGCTATATAGAAAGTTGATTTTAAATTTATTAAGAAACGTGTCTGTCCAAAAATCAATTTTAAATGCTAATAAATGCTATAAATGCTATTTAAACCTTTAATTAAAATGCTATTTAATGCTATAAATGCTATTTAATGCTAATAAATGCTATAAATGCTATTTAATGCTATTTAATCCTTTCAGTAAAAAAAAATCAGTTTAAACCGGTTTAAAAACCGGTTTATCAAACCGGGTCACACGAACCGGTCCTCAACCCGGTATTTTCCTAAAAACTTCAAACCGGTTTCAACCGCCGGTTTTTGGGCAACCCGAACCGGTTTGGTCCAAACCGGTTTGCCCTAAACCGGTTTGCCGGTTTGGACCGGGTTAAAAAAAAACCGGTTTTTTTGTGCACCTCTACCACCAGCACCTGTCGTTCGTCTTCTCCGGCAGCTGCCACTCAAAATCCAAGCCCATCTTTCTCTCTTTGTCTTAACCCCCAAATTGACAAATCTGCTCATCTTCAAACCCTCGCTGTCTATCCAAATCGACAAATCCGGTGGCGTTCTCGTCTGATTCAGAACCTACAACATAACCCACTTTCTAGGACGGCGAGAGAGTGGTCTGAGGTTACTCATTCCATGCTAACACTCCGTTTGTGTCTTGATTAAACTTATGATTAAACTATCGATGTAGACTCCTACAACAGTTAGTGAGTCTTTGAAGCATCGGTTGTACATGATAAGATCATAGGGACATCGTTGAAAGACAAGGTACTTTAGTGTTTTTTCAAGTCACGAATTCCACACTCTAGGAGACTGTCTAAGTCCATACAATGTTTTGGACAATTAATAGGCCTTGTATTCCTTGCTGGTTATCACAAACCCCTCTAGTTAGGTTACGTAAATTTCATCCTCTAGCCCACCGTGAAGGAACACCAACTTCACATCTAGGCGACGGTTATCCGACTGTGGGGAGGGAGAGGGAGAAGGGGAGGGGGAGGGAGGGAGGGAGAGAGAGAAGGTGAAGGTTTTCAATTTTTGTTTATTTATTCCCTAAATCTATCTCCATATTTCTTAATCTCTAAAACCCTAGTAAAGAAGTTAGGGATTGAATTCCAAACTTAAAATTCAATATTTAAATAATAATTATCTACTAACTAGATAATTAATTTATAACCCATTTATATTAACTTATTTTAATTTAATTAATAATTACTTCGTCATAAATTATTTCGTAAATAATTTAATCTCATCGCCGTGTGTAAATGTTTTCGCAGCACATTTCATGGTTAATGCTCGAGGTGTATCACTTTGGATCGTATATTAATAGCGGTATTGTCATATGTCGTTGGTTGGGAATTTAAGTGAATAGATTAATTGTGTACCTTTTAGTCTATTAATAAACTCATTTATTAATTTATGAGTTTAAAAATCAAACTGAATTTCTTGTATATATATTCAAAACTTCGGTTTTACTTTTTAAAATAACCATTTATTTTAATAAAACTTTGACGCTATAACAAAACCCATATTTTATATCTGTCCGTTTAAATGTGTTGTTTTGTTTTAAACTCTTTAAAAACTTTCTTTTGTTTGTTTTAAAATATATTTTAAACCGAAATATAAACAACCAACAGTTGTAAATCAAGCCATAAAAGTGTTTGGTTTTGCTAGAGCCAATAAGCAAAAAGCAAATGGATTAAAAAGGGGACATAATTCCAATACACATCTCTTTTATCTTGAATTCTCCCACTTACTTATAAGGCCCCGTTCCGAGGAGACCTCATGCGTTGGATTTACTCATTCACAACATAATTTAATAACTAAAATTCATTCATTGGCAGCGGAAACATTGTCATCAAACATAAGTCATAAAAGATCAATAAAATAGTGTCTTTCAATAATCATAAATAGGATGCCATTCGGGGTCAAGTAGCCATCAGTCATGCTAGTTGCATCCGAAGCAATTCCTTCTATCGATCATCATTTATCTGAAGTGCATACTAAAAAGTCGGCTAACACGGGTGTGTTCAAGTTTAAAGCAATCAGGCATTTACATCATATACATGGCATAAATACACACATACACACACACATATATATACATATATATATATATATATAACTATTTATCATGCAGGGATATAACTTCTAAACACGCATCATATGGAGTCGTAGCTCCCAGTCATAAATCATACAGAGTCGTAGCTCGGGTTCATTCGTCATGTTGAGTCGTAGCTCGTAAACACACATTTAAAGCGAAAAGTCTTAACACACATGGGGGAAATCCTTCTCGTATCATATCGGTGTCACAAAGATAACCACATTCGTACCTACTACATATGCAGTTGTGCATCAAAAGCTCTTATCGTCTACACAAAGTAGCCATAGTTTTCTAGCGTACTAGACATAAATATATTGTCTGCATATATAGTAACCGTACGTCGCATTGTCTATCGAAGTAGTCGTAATAGCATCTACCGTCTACTCCAAGTGGAGGCAATCTTACAGCACACCGATGCAGCCATAAACATCAATCGTCTAGACGAAGTAGCCGTATAACCGTCTACCAAAGTAGTCGTTTCCCATTCGATTATTATGAAGCCGTGCATCGAAAGGAACCTACCGTCTACAAAAGTAGTTGTAAACATTTATGGCGTCGTAGCTCGCATTATACTGAGTTGTAGCTCAGGAAGATACCATCGGCATAGATAGTCGCCTAGTCGTCCAATTAACACAAAGGTAATAGTTACACATACACATAAGCACATAAGGAAATTCATTTGCATAAACATTCGACTTTTCATAATATGGACATAGCCAGATTTTTAACATTTCGTAAAAAGGTCAAGTATGCACACCATCCCAAACGTAATAAAACTTCTTTTAAAAGGGAATCTAGAAACTCACATGAGATACGTAGCAGATATATTGGCCTAGGCTCAGTCAGGAGTCTCTATAGGTCTTTTAACCTATATGTATACATTCTAAAGGGCTTAATTTCATGTGTTAAGTACTCATTCGTTTCGTATATGAGAACTTGGAAAGTATTCGCAATCATAGTTCCCGAGAACATAGAAGTTCTCGTTCAAGAAAGTTCTTGCAACTCACATATGATAACTTGAGGTTCTTGTGTTAAGTCATGGACTTTATGTGAGAACCTAGAGCCGTGACTATGCGTGAGAACCTAGGGCCGTGAACTATGTTCCTACTCGGACACCCAAGTTTTGCATGAATCTAGATCTAGTTTGATATATTTATTGGCTTTATCCCATTACATACATAAAAAATATTGGCTTTATCCCATTACATACGAAAAAATTTAACCTTTTTGTATTAAAAGTCCTTTTACCCACGAAAACCCTTAAAATCAAGTAAATAGAAGTTTAGGGTTGTTGTCTTACCTCAAAACTTGTGAAGCTTTCCTTGCTTTCAATCCTTGATAGTTTAGAGGCACAACAAGCTCGATATATAAAACTCTTTCTTTTATACTTTAACCTTTTAGGATGTTACAATCTTCAAGTTTACTTCCTGCTCGTCTTGGTTTCTTGATCTTCAAATCTTGTCTTCATTGTTTTGATTACAATTTAAAAAAATTATAAACCTAGTCTATAATAATATGAATTCCAAAACAGCCAAAATACAAGATCATACAATACACCAAAATAAACACGACCACATGTTTCGGGCGTGATTTACAACCAACAACACAATACACAAAGTAAAATGAAAAAGATGCAATTTGTTATCAAACACATGTATGGAAATAAAATCTTATTGTAAAATAAAACAAACTATTTTATTTTTTTGCAAAATCGACTATAATTGTCACACCCCGGCTCAGGCATCCCCTGGATGAGTGCCAGCTCGATTGGTATCGTTTGGTTCTTTGATTTCAGAGTTTTTGTAAAATACAGCGGAAGTCTTTTTAAAGGATCGCTTCATCATTCTTTCAACCTCAAGGGTTGTAATTGTAAATACCAAAACTCAGTTGGAAAACAAAAGCCTTGTATTTACTTTATAAACATAGGGTTTCAATACCCTTTTCATTTGATTACAAAACATTGTTTGAAATCAAATACATGATGAGCCACTGGAAATAGTACAATGCAGGGGTGATCAATTCCCTGGGCTTATATCCTTTCTTTAGGATTTCCCTTTACACGAGACCTGAGAATCCTACGTGCCTTCCATCCTTTTTCCTAGGTCAGATCTCATGTCTGCCCGTATACCCTTCTCATCGTGTTTTATTCATTACCTAGAAAACATTTTGAAAATAAAACGTCAGTGCGAACGCTGGTGAATACAATATCTTGACATAAAATCATTTGGCACAAACAAGTATTAATTTCATAATCACAACTTCTTGTTCAATCTACACACTCAGCAGGCCCGTCCTGTTCAATCACATCACAGTATACACTGGCGTCATAGCTTATAACAGTGGACAAGTCTACGCCTCCAAATTTGTTATAAGATAAGCATCGGCCGCAATCCGGGAATTTCACCCAAGAACCATGTATCCCTTGCAAGTTTTACGTATACCTATGGCCTGAATGCTTGTTCGTAGAAGAACGTTGAGCATTACTTCGTTAACCTTTATTTGGCCATTTTCGTAAATAAAATGTTTGACACAAGTTTTGAAAGAGATAAAGTATTCACCTTGTTTGTAGGAATGAGCCTCTAGAGTTAAAGCTTAGTGTCTAGATTCTTAGTCTCGTTTCTCTAGCGTCTTGACCTTTTTACGAGCATTTCTTTTTAAACCGATCACTATGTGGAGCGGGAATCGAACTCGGATCGTCGGGAGTGAACTAGAGTTGCTCTGGAACAAGATTTGAGAGTGAATATCGATTGTGGGATGAGAGAATCGATCAAAATCGACCAACTATTTATAGGGGTGAAATCTGATCCGTAGCGGACCGTTATGCTTGGGTGTAGCGGTCCGCTACCGCCCTTGCATGCATCGGCCCTACACGTCTTAATACGATTGGACCGTTCCCAGGTTTGCGGCTAGCGGATCGTTACCGCAGGGCGTAGCAGTCTGCCACCCAATTACGTGGCAGATTCTCAGGGTTTTGTGGATGGCGGACCGTTACCACCTGGCGTGGTGGTCCGTCAGGAGTACACGTGTCACAAAACATGACCATTAGTCACTACACACGTGGCTTAACCGGATTGATTGCTTAACGACCAAGTAGCGAACAGTTATACATATGGTGGCGGTCCGCCACCCCACTTAATGTCATAGAGGACCGTTAGGCTTGACCTTAGCGTTCCAATAAGGTCTAAAATTCCCAATTTTTTATTTTGAACCCTGAACTTTTAAGATGATTATACTTATAGTCCCTTGGGTTTACCTTTTTGTAAAATCTCGGACATTTTTGTGGCAGATGTTACATCCTCCTTACCTTGTTTTAAACTCGTCCTCAAGTTTACTCAAACAAGTGTGGATATTTCTTTTTCATTTCAGACTCCAGTTCCCACGTGTACTCAGGTCCACGTCTGGAGTTCCATTTCAGACTCCAGTTCCCACGCTAACGTACATGAACCGTCATTACCGCTAAGGGGAGGTTGCGTGGACCTCCCGAGCAACCGCCGTCACTCATCCCAGTTGTACAACCGTTAACGAACCCAAAGGTTCTTACTAATGGGTAGAACTCATGTCTGACATCTTGTACAAGTAACATCTGTCCCAAGGACCTTTATAGTTGGTACATATTCCCGAAGGAAAACTGTTCACTTTACTGTTCATAAATCTTTCTGTAAATCTTGTTCATAACTTAACATATATCATGCCTTTGTTTATGTATATAAAAATATAGTAAACGCTTGCCAAATGATATATCTTTGCTTTTACTGAAATATATCTTAACACATATATCATGCCTTTGTTTATGTATATAAAAATATAGTAAACGCTTGCCAAATGATATATCTTTGCTTTTACTGAAACATAGCTTATCATAAAATACATCTTACTTTCTGAAACATAGCTTATCATAAAATACATCTTACTTTCTGAAACATAGCTTATCATATATATCATGCCTTTGTTTATGTATATAAAAATATAGTAAACGCTTGTCAAATGATATATCTTACTTTACTGAAACATACTAGCACATATATCATGCTTTTGTTTATGTATATGAAAATATAGTAAACGCTTGCCAAATGATATATCTTACTTTACTGAAACATACTTTTGCCTCTTTTAAACCTTTCACTAAAACATAGCTTTTCTCTTCAGTTTATAATATATAAAATATAATAAACAACTTACACTAAGTATGCATACCACCCCTAAAGAAGGCAAAAAGGGGATTAGAACTCACCTGGTATCTAAGCTGCAACAGTCTACCGGATCTCACACAATCTGAACAATCATAACAATTTGACACTTATCAGACTTAACTTGACGCTAAACGGTTTAACCACTCTAACATACTGACTTTACTTAATCAGTCCTGATACCTGCGCACTTAGCAAGTGCGCAGACTCCCCTTCCTGCGCACTTAGCAAGTGCGCAGGTTCCTCTTCCTGCGCACTTAGCAAGTGCGCAGACTCCCCTTCCTGCGCACTTAGCAAGTGCGCAGGACCTGCTCTGTGCGCACTTAGCAAGTGCGCACGACCTGTTCTTGGCGAAAAACCCTAACTTTCGAATTCGGGTCTGATCACTTCAAGATCCCGAACATGTTTGCATTCAAAACATTCGTTTTCCATTAAGGAACTCAAATCTATGCTTATCTTTCGGTTTCATCCGATTAGACATTACCTTTTTCACCCAAAACCCGAAAAACCCAAAAAAGAACTAAAACTCAGATCTAGGAGAATCGGTTACCTGTAATCACTTCCTTTTCGTTGCTAAACACTCAAGAGGCTCTTGCTAATGATCCTTGAAGCTTTAATCCGAAAACCGGGACTTTCTTTCTCTAGACTCTCTCTCTCTCCTCTCTCTCTAAAATCCGGAAATGAGGATGGAAATGGGGCTTTTGGGTTGTTCTTGAGGCCTATAAGGGCCCAAACCCTTCCCCTTTCGGCCCATTCACCCCGGCCCAAGCCCGCTTCCTTTCTTTTTTATTTAAGTTTTAATTCCTCGTGAATTCTCTCGTGCTCTAAAACTCGGGATGTTACAAGTCTACCCTCCTTACAATAGGTTTCGTCCTCGAAACCTGCCATAAGCTATACTGATAGCAAATCACAGAATGGGTGGCATAAACCGTAGCTGTGCAAGGCAGCTTGGTCATGAAGGCCATTGTGATCAACTACCACTGGGAGCTTGACCTTGGGCTATCTCAAATTCTAAGGCATCTAGACTAATGGGGCTAACTAATTTAATAAGGAAATAATAACATAAACTTGCCATATAACAAATAAGAGCTTGCAACGCACCTTACTGAGTCATCTGGTAAACCCTTGCTGTGGCCTTGTTGATGTAAGGTTCCTTCTCTGCAGCCTTACCCTTTCCGGATCCTCCCGCTTCTGCTTTCTTGGGTTTCCTGCAATCTCGGCTCCTGTGTCCCTGTTCCCCACAATTATGGCATCTTGGCCTTTCCGGGCAGTCCCGCGATTGGTGTCAAAACTTGCCACACTTGAAACATCCTACCTGCCCAGCTCTGCACTCTCCTCCGTGCCTTTTTCCACATTTTCCACACAAACCCTCCGCTTCTAACCTTGACCTCTTATCATTAGGACCCTGAAGGTCCTCCCCAGTCCGCTTAGCTGCTTGTTTCATGGGCGCTTCAGAAATGACTTCAGAGGCAATGTCGTCGTAGACAACTCCGCTCAGAACAACCACCGACTCAAAGGTACTCGGTGTGTTGGCATTTACAAATGTACGTATCTTTGGAGGCAACCCTTGAATATAATAACGAATCCTCCTCTCTTCTGTGGTTACAAGATGAGGCACCAGACGCGCCAACTCATTGTACTTTGAAGTATATTGCCGGTGAGTCATGAGTCCGGCTTGCAGAGTCAAGAATTCCTTTTCCACCTTGTGGACCTCATTCTTAGGACAAAACTTTTCAGTTACCAACGCTTTCAGGTCACTCCACCTCATCAATCCGACCGCTTGGTCACCCTTAGCCTGTTTCATAGTTTCCCACAAGTGTGCTGCTTCCCCTTTCAATGACTTTGCAGCAAACATGACTGCTTGTTCCGGTCGACATTCACTAAGACGAATGGTCGACTCCATGCCGTTAATCCAATCTAAGGTATTTGATGCTTCCTTTTCCCCAGTAAGCACAGGTGGATCACAACCCCGAAATGCCCTATAGTCGCAGCCGCGAGCAGGCGGTGCAACATTTTCTACTAGATTTGGTCCTCCCATTGCAGGAAGCACCACAGGCTCTTCAGTTGTGTTAGGGCTCTCCTTGGCCTTTCTCGAGGCTTCGTCTAGTATGGCCAGTAAGGTTTCCTTCAACAGTCGGGTAAACTCACGGCTAATAGCTGCTTGTACGACTGGTTCAAACTCAAACGTCTGATCATCTTCTGCCGCATGTTCAACATTGTGCTGACTGACTACCGTATCAGTATGGGTAGTGTGAACACTCCCCTCAATCTCTTGGTTGGTTCTAGCTACACCGCGGCGGCCTGTTCGCCCACCACGTCTTCCTCCTTCACTTCCTCTAGTCCCTCCACGTCTTGCCATTTCTAACTGAAAGATAGAGAACAAAAGGATTTAATTTCATCATGCTAGAGAATATGTAGAACACAATAAGTAAGGTAAGATGTTAATATACACTGGCCATCTACAATTAACCATTACATCACTTCTCGTTTTCCATTTATTCGCTTTCATGATTCCACTAAAGCCCCTATTCTTATCTTGACACTCTAAAAGGTAAACTTTACTTACTATACGCTTCTGATGCTTTGGCTTGAGTTACCCGTACTGGCATCCACTACTTGTCCCATTCTCAGTTTAAGTCTGGACATCGGGGATGTCCAAATCTCTCAAACTATGGCTCTGATACCAACTTGTGAGGCCCCCATCCCGGGAGGCCTCACTTATTGGATTTACTCATCAACACATAGCACTTTAAACATAAGACATTCATTAACACAGCGGAAACGATTTAAACTTCAACATACGCAGCGGAAACATAAACATGTCTAATACAAATTTTCTTTAACAACGTCAAGCTAAAACATAACATAAACATAATCGGGATGCCAGACACTGATCTTCGGGTAACTCTTCTCTCTGAGCCCAAGCATCCACCTCCATCATCTAAACCTGCACTTAACTGATATGCATACTAAAAATCAGCAACGCTGAGTGAGTTCTAACGTTTACTTTAAATCAATTTTACAAAGGATTTACTAAAACACATATACTGCCATTAAGGCTAAACTTGACACACTTTACTTTTCAAACATATATACTGCCATTAAGGCTAACTTAACACTTTACTTTTCAAACAGTTTAAAACGTATAATAAACCGTCAATTCCTCTTTACTGTACTGCCCTCATGGCTTACATCCATGAACCGACAAGTACCTGGTCAATGCCCCCATGATCAACGATCATGAATCGACAATACCGCTTATCCGTCAATTCCTTGTCACTACTGTACCGCCCCCATGGTCAACGACCATGAACCGACGAGTACCTGGTCAATGCCCCCATGGCTAACGTCCATGAACCGACATTACCACTTAACCGTCAATTCCTTGTCACTACTGTACCGCCCCCATGGCTAACGTCCATGAACCGACGAGTACCTGGTCAATGCCCCCATGGCTAACGTCCATGAACCGACATTACCGCTAAGGGGAGGTTGCGTGGACCTCCCGAGCAACCGCCGTCACTCATCCCAGTTGTACAACCGTTAACGAACCCAAAGGTTCTTACTAATGGGTAGAACCCATGTCTGACATCTTGTACAAGTAACATCTGTCCCAAGGACCTTTATAGTTGGTACATATTCCCGAAGGAAAACTGTTCACTTTACTGTTCATAAATCTTTCTGTAAATCTTGTTCATAACTTAACATATATCATGCCTTTGTTTATGTATATAAAAATATAGTAAACGCTTGCCAAATGATATATCTTTGCTTTTACTGAAATATATCTTAACACATATATCATGCCTTTGTTTATGTATATAAAAATATAGTAAACGCTTGCCAAATGATATATCTTTGCTTTTACTGAAACATAGCTTATCATAAAATACATCTTACTTTCTGAAACATAGCTTATCATAAAATACATCTTACTTTCTGAAACATAGCTTATCATAAAATACATCTTACTTTCTGAAACATAGCTTATCATATATATCATGCCTTTGTTTATGTATATAAAAATATAGTAAACGCTTGCCAAATGATATATCTTACTTTACTGAAACATACTAGCACATATATCATGCCTTTGTTTATGTATATGAAAATATAGTAAACGCTTACCAAATGATATATCTTACTTTACTGAAACATACTTTTGCCTCTTTTAAACCTTTCACTAAAACATAGCTTTTCTCTTCAGTTTATAATATATAAAATATAATAAACACTTTACACTAAGTATGCATACCACCCCTAAAGAAGGCAAAAAGGGGATTAGAACTCACCTGGTATCTAAGCTGCAACGGTCTACTGGATCTCACACAATCTGAACAATCATAACAATTTGACACTTATCAGACTTAACTCGACGCTAAACGGTTTAACCACTCTAACATACTGACTTTACTTAATCAGTCCTGATACCTGCGCACTTAGCAAGTGCGCAGACTCCCGGCTCCTCTTCCTGCGCACTTAGCAAGTGCGCAGACTCCCCTTCCTGCGCACTTAGCAAGTGCGCAGGACCTGCTCTGTGCGCACTTAGCAAGTGCGCACGACCTGTTCTTGGCGAAAAACCCTAACTTTCGCATTCGGGTCTGATCACTTCAAGATCCCGAACCTGTTTGCATTCAAAACGTTCGTTTTCCATTAAGGAACTCAAATCTATGCTTATCTTTCGGTTTCATCCGATTAGACATTACCTTTTTCACCCAAATCCCGAAAAACCCAAAAACGAACTAAAACTCAGATCTAGGAGAATCGGTTACCTGTAATCACTTCCTTTTCGTTGCTAAACACTCAAGAGGCTCTTGCTAATGATCCTTGAAGCTTTAATCCAAAAACCGGGACTTTCTCTCTCTAGACTCTCTCTCTCCTCTCTCTCTAAAATCCGGAAATGAGGATGGAAATGGGGCTTTTGGGTTGTTCTTGAGGCCTATAAGGGCCCAAACCCTTCCCCTTTCGGCCCATTCACCCCGGCCCAAGCCCGCTTCCTTTCTTTTTTATTTAAGTTTTAATTCCTCGTGAATTCTCTCGTGCTCTAAAACTCGGGATGTTACATTTTGCAAAGGTTGTTCCACAAATCTTAACCTTTCATCTACCTCTACATCTTGTAGGGGCATTACGAGAGACTCATCTGCCAAACATTTGCGCAGATTTGATACATGAAATACATCATGTACTCCATTCATTTCATTTGGTAGCTCGAGTTGATAGGCCACAGACCCAACTTTTTCAAGATTTTGAATGGTCCTACGAATCTAGGACTTAATTTCCCTTTCTTTCCAAATCTTACAATGCCTTTCCAAGGTGAAAATTTCAACAGAACGTTATCACCGACGTTAAATTGTAACGTCTTTCGTCTCTTATCAGCATAACTCTTTTGACAATCACGAGCCGCTTTCAATCTATCCTTTATTTGGATAACTTTACCAGTTGTTTCCAGGACTATTTCAGGTCCCGAAAACTGATTTTCTCCTATTTCAGACCAACATATTGGTGTTCAACATTTACGATTGTATAAGGCTTCAAAAGGAGCGGCTTGTATACTCGTATGATAGCTATTGTTATAGAAGAATTCCATTAGAGGTAGGTGGTCATCCCAACTTCCTCCAATATCTATAACACAAGCTCTTAACATATCTTCAAGAGTTTGAATTGTTCTTTCGCTCTGCCTATCCGTCTGAGGATGGTAGGCGGTGCTAAGATTTAATTTAGAATCGAGAAGTAAATCTACTATCTCTATCTGACACGATAGATAGTGGTACGCTGTGTAATGTTACGATATCATTAACGTATAACTGTGCCAACTTATCCATATTGAACGTCTATTTCATTGGAAGAAAATGAGTAGAATTAGTAAGTCTGTCGATGATAAACCATATAGTATCATTTCCTCGACTTGTTCGGGGAAGGTTAGTGATAAAGTCCATGGTTATCATTTCCCATTTCCAGACAGGAATTTCAAGTTGCAGTAACAAGCCTGATGGCTTTTGGTGTTCAGCTTTCACTTAAGAACAGGTCAGGCATTTTGCAACATAGATAGCCATATGCTTTTTCTTTCCTATCCACCAGTAATTGGCTTTTAGGTTTTTATACATCGTATCGCTTCCAGGATGCATCGTATATTTAGACTTATGGGCTTCCTCAAGAATTTCCTCACGAGTATTCCCATAAATAGGAACCCATATCCCTTTATTCATTTTAAGAATTCCATCATTTCATTTGATTAACTGATTAATCATGCCTCCTAATCCTTCCTTCTCAAGGTTAGGTTCTTGCAAAGCAAGTTTCTGAGATTCCTTAATACGAGTAATAAGATCGATTTGGAGATCGAGTCTTAAAGCACCAACTCGTTTAGGTTTTTCATGTTCCTTTCTGCTAAGAGCATCGGCTACGACATTGGCTTTTCCTTCATGATAATAGATCTCACAATCGTAATCACTCAGGACTTCCATCCAACGTCTTTGCCTCACATTTAGTTCCTTTTGACTGAATATATACTTTAGGCTTTTATAATTAGTGAACACGGTAAATTTGACTCCATATAGATAGTGCCTCCATAATTTCAGTGCGAATATTATGGCCCCCAGTCCTAAATCATGAGTCGTAGAGTTCTTTTCATGAATTTTCAATTGACAAGAAGCATAAGCAATAACTTTGCTTCCTTGAATTAACACACAACCAAAGCCGGTGTGTGAAGCATCACAGTAAACTGGAAAGCCTTCATTTGGCAAAGCCAATATGGGTGATTGAGTTAGTTTCTATTTCAGAGTTTGGAATGCTTCAGATTGTTTAGGACCACATTCATACTTGTAACATTTCTGGTTTTAGTATTCCTATTTCAATTCAATGTAATGCAATTTCAAGTTCCATACTCGTGCAATGTCTCATTATTTTCTCGCCGTAAATTTAATGCAATAATTCTATACAGATTCGCAAGTGTTACTCGGTTATATACATTTAAACGCTATACAAGAAACTATTTTATTCAAACTTATCAAACCTGAAAAGTCAAGGACAAAAGTTGAAAAATGTCAAGAAACCCTAATTAGACACGGTCGTGCTTCGTATAAGCACGGTCGCGCCAAGTGCTTTGGCACGGTCGCGCGACCTGCTTTGGAACGATCGCGCCCGGTGCCTAGGCACGGTCGCGCCTATCTTGGCACGGTCGCGCCTGCGTAACAGTCGAATCGTAATTGTGACTTTAATCATCCAATCGTTCGAATTCGTAACTTTAACACGCTTTAATCACATTAACAAACTCAATAAACCATTCCCATTACTCGAATTCACTTCGGTTTTGTCCTACCAAATTCCAAACGATTAAACATTTCAAGAAGAACCCAAATTCTCTCAATATTCTCAAAGCAATCCAATCAAGCATTTCCAGACCATCACTGAATCAATCCGAAGCCATTGAAGCAATCGGAATCGCAGTCGAAGTCATCGGAAATCTTTATCTCCGTCGCCGGAACTCCTCGCTGCCGTTCTCTATCGATTCGCTTCTATTCCGGGTAATTGAATCTTCTATTTCATTCTCTACTGTATCAGTATCGAAAGCCCCTATTCAATTTGGGCTTCCATTATAGAAATCGATCCGAATCAGAACTCATATTTTATTGAAAATGATTTAATCGAATCCCTACTTAAACGCGATGTTCATACAATTAAGTTATATGAAAAGACTCGTAATAACCCATTAATCAAAAGCCCTATCAAATCCAGTGTTTAAAATACAAGAAATTATCAATTCGTGTCTGATTTGGAAGAGACACGGTCGCGCTAATCATCTAGCGCGGTCGTGCCTCATCGAGCGCGGTCGTGCACTAGCAGTGCGGTCGTGTCCTCCTGTCCAGACCTTGTCATGCCCTCTGGGGTAGTTCCTGTTGTGTCTAAAGATCATAGACACGACCGTGCCGGGCCAAGGCACGGTCGTGCCTGTTGACTTGTCTAGATTGTGCTCCTGTTGATCAACCCGGTCGCGCCCCGACTAGCGCGGTCGCGCCCGTGGCTTGAGCACGATCATGCCCTTCCGAGGCACGGTCGTGCTAGACTCAGAATTTTTATCAGAATTATAATTTTTATATTTTAATCAGTAAATGTTTCAGATCTTATAAAAATATGTGTTCTGTATTTAAAAATGGATTTAAAGTTTAATCTTGGCATAAATATAATTTATTTAAAAGTTTATGAAAATTTAATTTATATTTATTACCTTACACTTAAATGATATTTTAAATAATTAAGTTACAAAATTTATAAATAAATGAGATAATGATTATTATTTAATTTACATTTTAAATCAAAATTATTTATTTATTGATACTTAATTATTTCATAAACTATAATTATATATTTATTCAATTCAAACCTAATCAAATTATTTCAAACATATTTTACTTCAAACTCTATATATTTTATACAAATCAATAGTTTTATACACAAATTCAACTTCCATTTTAGACTTAAACTTTGTACATCTATTTGATACTATACACATTACTCGATAGGTTAAATTGTGCATTCCAAGGATCATAATTGCTATCTATAATCTGTGTTAGCTACATCTTCATATCAAGTGAGTATTCACAACCCCTTTTACTCTTTTACACTTTTGGGGTGGAACATGAACTTTATACACATTACACATTTCACAACTACATTTATACAAACAACACAAGTGCAAAATCCTACTTACATACATGTGTGCAAAATTTGAGCTTTGTGCCCGAGTGCTAGTTGTGCTAGTCTTTGTGAAAACTATGTGCAATCATTAACTATACAAGCCGACGGTTTTCAATGATAGATCTATTGAGTCTGACAAACCCACCCAAGTGGAGGTGATTGATACCGACAACACAATTTGCATACTAGTTACAAAGGTTTGGTTGTACTTGATTACACAATAGCTGCTCCCCATAAATGCCTTATTTTTCATGTCTTGTAAAGGATTTGTTTTCAACTATATGCTATCTATATACAACTGTGTTATACTCACCAACTTTTTAGTTGACTTTATTTTATTCATGTTTCAGGCCCTAATATGTGAGAATGATTCAAGACGTGCTCAACATAGGATTTGGACTTAGTAATATTAAATCAAGAAGTTTATGAATTGTTTATTGTTCTTTGTTTGGATTTTGGTTTGTACTTGGATTATGTGAAATGGAAATTTGGCTTTAATATATTTCAATTTAGTCAACCTTGTGCTATGAACAGTCTTACATGTCCCGCCCCGATGATTCCGCCATCGGTCGGGGTGTGACAGATTGGTATCAGAGCCTTGGTTATAGGGATTTAGGTTATTAGACATCTTGAACTAGACTATAACTTTAGGACACCCACTTATACTATGCTTCATGATTTTGTGCTATGTGTTACATGCTATGTGCTACATGCTTACCATGATAAATTGTTTATTATATTTGGTACCTCACTTGTTAGAAATTTATGGCTTATTAGTATCTTCTTAAATAATACCTTTTCCTATATCCTAAAACCCCATGATATTTCTACCTTCTTTTCTATCTTTATTCTTTCTAAGCATGTGAAAAAAAAAATAAAAAATTCTTGAAGCAAAAATCTTTAAATTTTTTTTTATTTTCTTCGTTAAGGTTTTTAAACTTGTTAAATTATTTGAGGACACGTGCAATCTGGAAGGGTGACACCTGTATTTTGGGTTTTCTGTCTAGGAAAGCATTTCGCATAAATCCCAATCAACCGAGGGACCCGTATGCTTTCCTGGGAATTCCCGAGATGAGTGTTTACCTATAGGCTAAAGCATGTCTCCTTGAAAATTATATAAGTTTAAATTAATCTTGTTGTGCCTTAGTATTCAAGTGATTTTATCACTTTTGAGTACAATCCAAACTATGAATATCTATCTTTTATTTGGTTTTCTCATTCTATTAAATCCTAGCAATTCTCATAAGTTCTTACAATCTTTCTTGTCTTGTGAAAATCTGTAGAATGCCTCCTCGTCGTGCTCCCGCCGCCAACGCCAACTCCGACATTGCTGCTATTCTTACCCAATTGGTGACACAACTCACCCAAGCCAATGGTGCCACAAATGGCAATGGTGGAAATGGAAGCAATAGTGGTAATAATGGTGGTAATGGTGGAAATGGTGGAAACAATCCATCTCAATGCACCTTCAAGCACTTCAATTCTTGCAATCCACTAAAGTTTTTTGGAACCGAAGGAGCTACTGGACTCCTTCAATGGTTTGAAAGTATTGAGAATACCTTTCTCAATAGTGACTGTCCCGACAACCTCCGTGTTCGTCATGCTACTAGTGTCCTTCAAAAGCGGGCACTTACATGGTGGAATGGGGAGAAAAGGAATAGGGGTTTTGATGTAGCTATGGCTTTACCTTGGGATGAGGTCAAAAGGCTTATGACTGAGGAATTATGTCCTCGAAATGAAGTGAAGAAGTTGGAAGCTGAATTTTGGGATCTTGCCCAAGATAGTGGGGAAAACTTAGCATATACAACTCGGTTCCATGAGTTGAGTCTTCTTGTGCCCCACATGGTCACTCCTTTAGCCCGTTGTATCGAAAAGTATATTGGTGGGCTACCAAGACAAATTCAAGATACTGTCTTAGGTAGAAATCCTGCTACTTTGGAGGATGCCATCTGCCTGTCTGCTACCTTAACTGATAATCATGTTAAAGCTGGAACTCTTACCAAAAAGGGTTCTAAGAAAGTTGCTGAAACCGTAACCCCTCCTACCCACAACAAAGAAGCCACAACTGAACCCTCTCGCAATAACAAAAAGAGGAAAGTTAGAAACTTTGCTGTGGTTACTCCTGCGGTGCCCGTTAATCAAGTTGCACCCGTAGTTCAAGCACCGGCTAAAAAGCCATATGTTGGGATTTATAATCTTTGTGCCACCTGCAATTTTCATCATCCTCAAAATATCTCATGTCTCCTTTGCACTCATTGTGGGATATATGGTCACACTATCAATATTTGTAGGGCCAAAGCTTTTGAGGGTCAAGTCAATCCACCGAACCAACCTAACCCGCGAGTGGCTAATCAAGGTGCTCCCGCCATTGCTAATAGGCGTGCTTGCTATGAGTGTGGTGACCCAAACCATTTTCGTAATCTATGTCCAAGACATGCAAATGCTAGAAAGGTTGAGCTCGTGGGCGTGCGTTCAACATAAACGCCAACGAAGCTCAAGCCAACAACGACGTGGTTAATGGTACGTTCCTTGTTAATAGTCAATATGCCTCCATTTTGTTCGATACCGGTGCCGATAAAAGTTTTGTGTCACTAAATTTTGAGCCTTTACTTGCAAAGACACGATCCCAATTAGAGAAAACCTTCACCGTTGAAATAGCAAATGGTGACTCCCTTACAATTGAGTCTATTATCTATGATTGCTCCTTAGAACTTAATGATCATACATTCCCAATCAACCTTATTCCAATGCCACTAGGAAGCTTTGATATTATCATTGGTATGGATTGGCTATCAAATCATCATGCCGAAGTCATTTGTTTTGAAAAGTGTATTCGAATTCCGCTGCCATCGGGAGAAACCTTAAGGGTTTTTGGTGAAAAGCCTTGCATGGGTCTTAAATTGATGTCTTGTACTACCGCTCAAAAGTACTTACGAAAGAAGTACATCGCCTTCCTAGCTCATATTGTTCAAAAGGATGTCAAGGAGAAGAGTATCCAAGACATTCCTATCATTAGGGATTTTCCCGAAGTGTTTCCTAAAGATTTATCCGGTCTTCCTCCTGTTCGTCAAGTAGAGTTCCGTATTGATCTTATGCCCGGAGCTAACCCCGTTGCTAGAGCTCCTTATCGTCTTGCACCTTCCGAAATGTAAGAGCTCGCAAGTCAACTTCAAGAACTCTCCGACAAAGGTTTCATTCGCCCGAGTCATTCACCGTGGGGTGCACCCGTCTTATTTGTTAAGAAGAAGGATAGATCATTTCGCATGTGTATTGACTACCGCGAACTCAACAAGCTTACTATCAAAAATCGTTATCCTTTGCCTAGAATCGATGATCTCTTTGATCAACTTCAAGGTTCTACTTGCTTCTCGAAGATTGATCTTCGATCCGGTTATCATCAGCTCTGTGTTCAAGAAGATGACATTCCTAAGACTGCTTTTCGAACAAGGTATGGTCATTACGAGTTCATGGTTATGCCTTTTGGGTTAACCAATGCACCCGCAGTTTTCATGGATCTCATGAACCGTGTGTGCAAACCGTACCTTGATAAATTCGTGATCGTTTTTATTGACGATATCTTAATCTATTCCAAGACTAAAGCCGACCATGAAGAACACGTTAGATTGGTTTTGGACCTTTTAAAGAAAGAACAACTATATGCCAAGTTCTCCAAATGTGAATTTTGGTTAAAAGAAGTTCAATTTCTTGGTCACATCGTCAACGAAAAGGGTATTCCTGTTGATCCTGCTAAGATTGAAACGGTTAAGAATTGGAATGCCCCGAAGACTCCTACCGAAGTTCGTTCATTTCTTGGTCTTGCGGGTTATTATCGTCGTTCATCTCAAACTTCTCAAAGATTGATGTCCCTCTTACCGCCTTAACCCATAAGGGTAAAGTTTATGAATGGGGACCGAAACAAGAAGAAGCTTTCCAAACTCTTAAGCATAAGTTGTGCAATGCTCCCATTTTGACTCTCCCTGATGGAAATGATGATTTAGTTGTCTATTGTGATGCTTCTAACCAAGGTCTTGGTTGTGTCCTCATGCAACGAGGAAAAGTAATCGCTTATGCATCAAGACAACTCAAAATTCATGAAAAGAATTATACGACGCACGATCTCGAGTTGGGTGCGGTCGTAATCGCGTTAAAGATTTGGAGACATTACCTATATGGCACGAAATGTGTGGTATTCACCGACCACAAAAGTCTTCAACATATCTTCAACCAAAAAGAACTCAATATGAGGCAACGACGTTGGGTCGAACTCCTTAACGACTATGACTGCGAAATTCGTTACCATCCCGGCAAAGCGAATGTAGTAGCCGATGCTTTGAGTCGAAAGGACCATGTTATGCTTCATTGTGCCCGTATTCAAACCGATATTCAAACCCGTATCTTAGAAGCTCAACACGTCTCGGTAACCGAGGGCAACATGTATGAAGAAATGTCGTGTGGTGTTGAACTTCTTCTTGAATCAAAACCCAATGGCTTACTATATTACTTGAACCGTTATTGGGTTCCCGATCGTGATGATCTCCGTGCATTTCTCATCAACGAGGCTCATAAGACTCGTTATTCTATTCATCCTGGTGTGGATAAAATGTACCAAGATCTTCGCCAACTTTATTGGTGGCCCGGTATGAAGAAAGACATTGCTCTTTATGTGGCCAAATGCTTAACTTGCTCCAAAGTCAAAGCCGAACATCAACGTCCTTCTGGTTTACTCGAACAACCAGAAATTCCCGTGTGGAAATGGAAGAATTTAGCTATGGATTTCATTACCATGCTCCCTCGCACCTCGAGTGGTTATGATAGCATTTGGGTGATCATTGATCGACTCACCAAATCTGCCCACTTCTTACCTATTCGTGAAGACTTCAAAGTGGAGAAATTAGCCCGAATTTACATTGATGAAATCGTGAGCCGTCATGGTGTTCCCTTGAACATAATATCCGGTAGAGACGCTCGGTTCACTTCTCGATTTTGGCAATCTCTCCAAAAGGCTATTGGTACTCGATTGGATTTGAGCACGGCTTACCATCCGTAAACTGATGGTCAAACCGAGCGAACAATCCAAACTCTTGAAGACATGCTTAGAGCTTGTGTAATCGATTTTGGTGGCAATTGGGATTCACATTTATCCCTTATTGAGTTTTCTTACAACAATAGCTACCACACAAGTATCAACATGGCTCCATTCGAAGCTCTCTATGGTCGCAAGTGTCATTCTCCTATCTGTTGGAGTGAGATTGGTGAAGCACAAATCACTGGTCCCGAGTTAATTCAAGAAACATCTGACAAGATCATTCAAATCCGTGACAATATTCGAGTAGCGAGGAGTCGGCAAAAGAGTTATGCCGACAAACGTCGAAAACCCTTGGAATTCCAAGTCGGTGACCTTGTTCTTCTAAAGGTGTCTCCATGGAAGGGTGTGGTCCGTTTTGGAAAGAGAGGCAAGTTAGCACCTCGTTATGTTGGTCCATTCAAAATCCTTGAAAGGATTGGGAAAGTGGCTTACAAGCTCGAGTTACCTCCATCTCTCGGCAATGTGCATCCTACATTTCATATATCTAATCTAAAGAAGTGTCTCGCCAATGAAAATCTCCATATACCACTTGACGACGTGCGCATTGATGAAACGATGCACTTCGTTGAGAAGTCGGTGGAAATTATGGATCGTGAAGTCAAGCAGCTCAAGCGAAGTCGCATTCCTATCGTTAAAGTTCGTTGGGAATCTAAGCGTGGTCCTGAGTTCACTTGGGAACGAGAAGACCAAATGAAGCTCAAGTACCCTCATCTTTTTACTAATAATGCTGTTTCCTCTAGCTAAATTTCGGGACGAAATTCTCTCAACATGGGGAGACTGTAACATTTCTGGTTTTAGTATTCCTATTTCAATTCAATGTAATGCAATTTCAAGTTCTATACTCGTGCAATGTCTCATTATTTTCTCGCCGTAAATTTAATGCAATAATTCTATACAGATTCGCAAGTGTTACTCGGTTATATACATTTAAACGCTATACAAGAAACTATTTTATTCAAACTTATCAAACCTGAAAAGTCAAGGACTAAAGTTGAAAAATGTCAAGAAACCCTAATTAGACACGGTCGTGCTTCGTATAAGCACGGTCGCGCCAAGTGCTTTGGCACGGTCGCGCGACCTGCTTTGGAACGATCGCGCCCGGTGCCTAGGCACGGTCGCGCCTATCTTGGCACGGTCGCGCCTGCGTAACAGTCGAATCGTAATTGTGACTTTAATCATCCGATCGTTCAAATTCATAACTTTAACACGCTTTAATCACATTAACAAACTCAATAAACCATTCCCATTACTCGAATTCACTTCGGTTTTGTCCTACCAAATTCCAAACGATTAAGCATTTCAAGAAGAACCCAAATTCTCTCAATATTCTCAAAGCAATCCAATCAAGCATTTCCAGACCATCACTGAATCAATCCGAAGCCATTGAAGCAGTCAGAATCGCAGTCGAAGTCACCGGAAATCTTTATCTCCGTCGCCGGAACTCCTCGCTGCCGTTCTCTATCGATTCGCTTCTATTCCGGGTAATTGAATCTTCTATTTCATTCTCTACTGTATCAGTATCGAAAGCCCCTATTCAATTTGGGCTTCCATTATAGAAATCGATCCGAATCAGAACTCATATTTTATTAAAAATGATTTAATCGAATCCCTACTTAAACGCGATGTTCATACAATTAAATTATATGAAAAGACTCGTAATAACCCATTAATCAAAATCCCTATCAAATCCAGTGTTTAAAATACAAGAAATTGTCAATTCGTGTCTGATTTGGAAGAGACACGGTCGCGCTAATCATCTAGCGCGGTCGTGCCTCATCGAGCGCGGTCGTGCCGACTAGCAGCGCGGTCGTGTCCTCCTGTCCAGACCTTGTCATGCCCTCTGGGCTAGTTCCCGTTGTGTCTAAAGATCATAGACACGACCGTGCCGGGCCAAGGCACGGTCGTGCCTGTTGACTTGTCTAGATTGTGCTCCTGTTGATCAACCCGGTCGCGCCCCCGACTAGCGCGGTCGCGCCCGTGGCTTGAGCACGATCGTGCCCTTCCGAGGCACGGTCTTGCTAGACTCAGAATTTTTATTAGAATTATAATTTTTATATTTTAATCAGTAAATGTTTCAGATCTTATAAAAATATGTGTTCTGTATTTAAAAATGGATTTAAAGTTTAATCTTGGCATAAATATAATTTATTTAAAAGTTTATGAAAATTTAATTTATATTTATTACCTTACACTTAAATGATATTTTAAATAATTAAGTTACAAAATTTATAAATAAATGAGATAATGATTATTATTTAATTTATATTTTAAATCAAAATCATTTATTTATTGATACTTAATTATTTCATAAACTATAATTATATATTTATTCAATTCAAACCTAATCAAATTATTTCAAACATATTTTACTTCAAACTCTATATATTTTATACAAATCAATAGTTTTATACACAAATTCAACTTCCATTTTAGACTTAAACTTTGTACATCTATTTGATACTATACACATTACTCGATAGGTTAAATTGTGCATTCTAAGGATCATAATTGCTATCTATAATCTGTGTTAGCTACATCTTCATATCAAGTGAGTATTCACAACCCCTTTTACTCTTTTACACTTTTGGGGTGGAACATGAACTTTATACACATTACACATTTCACAACTACATTTATACAAACAACACAAGTGCAAAATCCTACTTACATACATGTGTGCAAAATTTGAGCTTTGTGCCCGAGTGCTAGTTGTGCTAGTCTTTGTGAAAACTATGTGCAATCATTAACTATACAAGCCGACGGTTTTCAATGATAGATCTATTGAGTCTGACAAACCCACCCAAGTAGAGGTGATTGATACCGACAACACAATTTGCATACTAGTTACAAAGGTTTGGTTGTACTTGATTACACAATAGCTGCTCCCCATAAATGCCTTATTTTTCATGTCTTGTAAAGGATTTGTTTTCAACTATATGCTATCTATATACAACTGTGTTATACTCACCAACTTTTTAGTTGACTTTATTTTATTCATGTTTCAGGCCCTAATATGTGAGAATGATTCAAGACGTGCTCAACATAGGATTTGGACTTAGTAATATTAAATCAAGAAGTTTATGAATTGTTTATTGTTCTTTGTTTGGATTTTGGTTTATACTTGGATTATGTGAAATGGAAATTTGGCTTTAATATATTTCAATTTAGTCAACCTTGTGCTATGAACAGTCTTACATGTCCCGCCCCGATGATTCCGCCATCGGTCGGGGTGTGACAATACTTGACTGACTTGCATGTCAGAGAAGTTAATGGTACTGCGATTCAAGAGAAATCTTGGATAAATCTCTGATAGTAACTAGCTAGACCGAGGAAACTACGGATTTCAGTTGCTGACTTCGGGATTTCCCATTTAGATATGAGTTCAATTTTGACAGGTTCAACTTGAATACTATTAGCATTGATCACATGACCAAGGAATTGAACTTCTGACAGCCATAATTCACATTTTGAGAATTTAGCGTAAAGCTTTTCTATTCTCAGGATTTCAAGTAAGATTTTAAAGTTATTGGCATGATCTTCCTTACTTTTGGAATATATGAGGATATCGTCAATAAGTACAAAAAATAATTTATCCGAGTAAGGTTTACAGACTCGATTCATCATATCCATGAATGATGTTGGTGCATTAGGTAGTCCGAATGGCATTACTGTGAACGTATAATGACCATATCGAGTTCTGAAAGCAGTTTTAGGAATATCTTCTTCCTGAACTTTAATGTCACACCCCAACCGACAGCGGAAACGTCGGGGCGGGACATATAGACTGTTCATGAGCTCAAGGTCGACTAAATTGTAATATATTAAATCCATTTCCATTCAAACAAACATGAATCAATTCCAAAGTAAATAAATGAAATACAAATTGTTTTTGAATTAAAATTAACTAAGTCCAAAGCCTATGTGTATCATGTCTTGATCAAACTCATATGATAGCACCTGAAACATGAATAAAATAAGGTCAACTAAAAAGTTGGTGAGCATACACAGGTTTGTACATAGATAGCGTATAGATTGTGAATAAACAAATCCTAACATAACATGATAAAATAAGGCATTTATGGAGAGTAGCCATTGTGTAACCAAAGTACAATCAAACCTTTGTAACTAGCATGCAAAATTGTGTTGTCGGTAACAATCACCCCAATCTGGGTGGGTTTGTAAGACTCAATATATCTATCATTGTTTACCGTCGGCTTGAATAGTTAAGGATTGCACATAAATTGCACACAAAAGTTAGCACACCTAGCACTTAGGCATAAAGCTCAAATTGCACACATGAATGTAAAGATGATTTGTATTTGTGTAGTTTGTGTAAATGTAAGCAATAGTTTGTATAGTGTTCATGTTCCACCCCAAAAAGTGTAAAAGAGTAAAAGGGGCTATGTAATACTCACTTGATTCAAAAGGCGTAGCTAACACGAGAGACTAGATAGTAACGAGATCCTTGTAATGCACAACGTTAACCTAGAATGTAATATGTATTGAATTAATAGTGTGCACAATAGTCTACGTCTAAGTCTAGGGTTGAATTGGATGTGTATTCAAAAAGTTGGAGTTGTAGGCGTTAAGTTATGTTAAGTATAACCTAAATAAACAATCTTTGTTTAAATAAGATTAAATAAATAATTAATACTTATTTATTTATAAAAATATGTACTTAGTTATTTAGTGATAAAAATGTATGGAGCGTTTTATATTAAATATAAATTTAGTAAGTAACTTTTGTTAATCTATTTTCATAAATATGTGTAAATGGGTTGTATAAATAATATCTAGGTGTAGGGTTTAATAATAAGTATAAATTTGATTTTGTAGGTTTAAATAAATAACTTCTATTTATTTAAGAGTAGGAATTTGATTTTTTTAAATATAATTCTTTATAAAATAAATTATTTTTATTTGAAATTTCATTTGTAATGCTTATTGTTTTTAAAATATAAAATTTGGTATTCTGCCAAGATTTTCTCACACACACGACCGTGCTTGGGACAAGGCACGATCGTGCTAGGACCACGGGCGCGACCGTGCTAGTCAGGGCGCGACCGTGTTGATCAAACAGAAGACATAACTAAGCTGTTCACTAGGCACGACCGTGTCTGGGCCAGGCACGACCGTGTCTAGGGTTCTGAGGCACGACCAAGTCTAGCCAAGGGGCACGACCGGGTCTGAGTGTGTGAGGCACGACCGCGCTGGGATTAGCACGACCGTGTCTATTCCAATTCAGGAACGAATTGACTAATTCTTATAATGTTAATGTTGGAAATCATAGGGCTTTCATCCATTAGGTTATTACGAGTCTATTGGTATAGATTGATTGTATTTAAAACATGTCCAGAACCGGATTCGATTAAACCATTTTTGAATAAAACATAGATTCGGGTTCGTGTTAATTTCCATATTGTAAGCCCAAATTAAGTTGGGGCTTTTGATCTATAGACTAAATCGTTTGAGTATGAGATTTCAATTACCCGGAAGACGATGAATCGATAGCGTATGGTAGGAATGAGTTCCGGCGGCGACAGGTTTGGTTTCCGGCGTCTTCTGCTGCAATTCCGGCTGCTTCAATGTTTTCGGGAGTTTCAGAGGGGTTCGATGGAGTGTTTGCTTGGGATGATTTCAATTCAGAATAGACGAATTGTGGTTCAAATGAAAGAATTTCAGTTTTTGAGACTAATTGAATTTCTTGGAGTTATTGGATGTAATTGTGTACATTATGCGATTAATTGTTTTCGTTACTGGTAATGATGTGTATATCGGTTACGAACTCAAACGATCATGTGTTTAAAAATGTATTTACGTTTTAACTGATGAGAGGCGCGACCGTGCCAAAACAAGGCGCGACCGTGCCTATTAGGGTTTCTGGTTATTTACAAAATCAGCCCTTGCAACTTCAGCTTTGACAGAATTAGCTTGGTTAGGATTTAACAGAACACCTAACGGTATTACTAACTGAGTTAACTCTAGGAGGTGTTACCACGTGATTATGAGTTCTAAAACTTTGAATTAAAATACGTTCAGCTAACAATTAATGAGGCATAGGTTTGAACAAGTATAGGATTTAATGTAGTGTTGTTATTTTATTAAGTAAAATAAATTAAAATAGGGTCGAAAACTCAGAGATGTTACAGTCTCCCCATGTTAAGGGAATTTCGTCCCGAAATTTAACTAATGGGGGCTATTAAATCAGGCAAAAGGTGAGAGTTTTGGATTCTCGATGAGTTTTGACTGTTACATCTTGGGAAGTGTAACCGTTGACATAGTTTAGGCCTAATACTCAAGGTTGGATATGAATGACGATAATGAATTTAGTTTTGAAATGAACTTAAGGAGGAGATCGTCAAATAATAATTTGGATTCTAAAGGTGGAATGCATTACTTGGAATGAATTTGATGGGTTCTTGATAATTAGGGTTTGTGTAAGATGTAGTCTAATATACTTAAATTTGGCAGCGGGTAAAAGATTTCACAAACATTAGTCTGGGTCAAAACTTCACGTGACATGAGCAACGCTACTTCTGATAATATTATAGGACACTTATATATAGGAAGTACCATCAGTGTATCCACCATGCCCTTGTCATATCACATTAGTTTCATTGTTACATATCATGATAAGTTTTAGGTCACAACACACGACAAAATTTCACTATGCTTTCCATGCGCTGATTTTTATAATTCCATGTGCACCCGTAATTACTCAAATCATCGCATGGTCCGTAGAGATCTTTTCATTATGTGCGGGTCAAGGGGGGCATAACTTTCACTCTGTTCATGTCCATTGTTTTCACATAAAAGTCGCTAGCAAGTAACTATGTTCTTAATCAGGTTAGTTCGCAACTAAAGAGTAGTATAACTTAAAGTTTCTTAGTTTGCTCGTGTTTGAACAAGAATACGTCAAACCCCGAGTCGTTTCAATGTATTATGGTCTTCAACTTTGGTGAACAAAAGTGCATGACCATGTCTTGTGTATAATGAAATCAATCAATTGCAATAATTGTAAGCAAATTTTGTTTCGTGTACAAAGTAAACACACAAGTCTCATGTATGATCTAGTGTCACGTAGCTCGTAATCAAATAGGTCTCATGTATAGCGTGAACAATTTAGCGTCATATATTTTGCAAATCATTAAGCTCCCATGTGGAATGTAAACAACGTAGTATCATGTGTATTGTAGAAAATGAAGTTCATGTATGGTGTTGACAACTTAGTGTCATGTATTTTGTAAATCAATAAGCTCTCATGTGGAATGTAAACAACATAGTATCATGTGTATTGTAGGAAATGAAGTTCATGTATGGTGTTGGCAACTTAACATCATTTAATTTGTAAATAAATATCTTTCATGTGTAATATAAACAATTTAGTATCATGTATGTTGCATAATGTGCATAATTTAGTATAATGTACCTTGTAACCAAATGGGTTTCATGTTTAATGTGGTCAATCTAGAATTATGTACCAATCAAACAATTGTTATGCATCATGTATATTGCAAACAACTAAGTTTCGTGTATTATGTGCTCAATCCAGTAGCATGTGTATTGCAAATAAACATGTTCCGTGTGTTATGTGATCAATCCAATAAATTGTGATTTGTAGACAAACTAGTTTCATGTATTATGTAATTTGTGTAGCATTGGATATATTGAGAATAATTGAGTTTCGTGTACCATGTGGTTGCGTTGGGTTTATTGTGAACGTGCAAACGTAAGTTACTTAACTTCGTGTGTGATGAATACTAACGGGTTTTGTATGTGATCGAGTGTTGCGGACAAGCGTGTTTTTTGGCGTTCCTGTATAATGTGGTCGTTAGGTTCTAGCTCTTAAATCTCATTGAGGTTGATGGGGAGGGTTAACGTCTACGCGGTATGGATCGTCTCTTGAAGTGACAAGCGAAAGGTAGCGAGGAGGTTCTGAAAACATTCGGGGAAATGTGTTTACAAATACTGATCTTTGTTTGAAAATAGAAAGTGGTAAATTGTTCTTGGTTGTAGATATATAAAGTAGTGAAACCATTGAGTCACATAATTTAAATAAATAGACAATTTATGGGAAAAATATTTTAATTTAAATTTTCAGCTATTAATAAGAGAATATTTTTAAGCGGAATTATTGGCTAAACAAGTAGTCGTATACTAATTTTGCCAGGGTTTAGAAATATTTACTTTAATGAGGAAAATCATAATTATTTATCAATTCGAAATAATATTTTTATAAAATAGATTGTATTAAGTTTCCTTATCAAGTGAAAAGTTTTATGGAAAATTTATGTTTTTGATACTATCTAAAAGTTTGATAAACATTTTGTTTGAACAAGATAATGAGGTTTGTTTAAATCAAACAATGGGATGATTTGTTTACGAAGGAGATTGCTAGTAGCGTACTAAATCGTATTGAATGAAGAAGGCGATACTTGGAACATTTTGATGAAAATATGATGGGTGTGATTCATACTCAACGGGTCGAACCCATAAATAATAACTTTAGAGTTGACATATATAAAATTGATTAAATGTCGAAATGTTAAACATTACTCAAAACACAGGGAAATGGTTCTAAAATCGAAAATTTAAAGACAATGATTTGAAATTTCTCCTAACGTCTCTGGTAGCTTTCAACTAGGACGAAGATAATCACCAAGATGAGCACCGCTATGGTCACTAGGGTAGCCGACCTGGCTTCAGCTCTAGCTGTCTCCGTGTGATGCTCCAGTATTTCTTTTTCGAGGATGGAGATTAACTCCTTTTGGTACCCTAATTGGTTTTTCTAGGCTATCCATTCTTTGTCCTTGTAAGTCATGCATTACCCCCTGCTCTATCCTTTGCCTCTCAAATTCTGAGGTTCTTACATATTGGTGAAAGTCATTGATTGGAATTCCCATAACACCAGTGAGTGCCATGGTATGCCTTACCTAAGGGTTGGGAAGGTACGGGCCGGGCATTAGATATGGGTCTCTTAGTGGGGGTGGTAACTGATTGTGGAGATGGGGTGTCTGATACATGTTTCTGGGTGCGGGTGATCCAGGTGTTCGAAGTCTTGGGCCGGTGTTCCTAATCCAATCTGCCCTTACATCAAACATTGGTCTAGCAGCTGCGGGTGTTGGTGATCGATGCACGGGTGATCTGATGTCTTCTTCCCAATCAGACTCTTCTTCGGGACGGTATACCGGGGAGGTAGAAGAGTAGGAGTCCATGCCTAGCAGGAAAACAATGGAAAGGTTGTAAGCGATAATAAAATACTGAGTGTCAAATATAGGAGTTCTCATAGGTTTAGAGTTTGATTAGTCATAACGCCGAGTCTTCACAATAGTATTTTAGGAGTAAACTTGACCTATAAGTAGTGTATCCCTGAGGAGAATTCCCAAGAAAGAGGGGTGGGTCACTAGGACACACTTAAGTACCCTGTCTTTCCTTGGCCAGAATTCCTCATGGGCCTACACACTCTTCCAGCTGTCATGTACTAATAACACTATTGTTAGACTCATGGTTATGATGAGAATTGTTGTGGACTGGGCTTTGAGGCCCGAAAGTGAGGTTTATTTTATTGCAGCGGGCTTATTCTTCTTGGAGAGTAAGTGGATTCTTAGATTATTATTAATGGGTATTAGGCCCAATTAGGCCCAATAGTCTAGATTTTGATCACGAGAGATGGTGACATTATGTGTGTGAGATTAAGGATGTATGAAGAACTAAGTGTGTATAAGTGTGCGTTGAAACTTAGGATATCACTTAAATGAATCGAATAGGTAGCATGTAGATAACAATGAACATAAGCACGAAAGTTAGTGAGTAGTGTGACACATAGACTATTAAGTATTGTATCATGTAGTGTAATTACTTAGTATAATATGTAAAATATTCACATAAGGAGTAATCATGTAACATGTAACATAAATTGCACACAAAAGTTAACACACCTACCACTCAGGCATAAAGCTCAAATTGCACACATGAATGTAAAGAGGATTTGTATTTGTGTAGTTTGTGTAAATGTAAGCAATAGTTTGTATAGTGTTCCTGTTCCAGCCCAAAAAGTGTAAAAGAGTAAAAGGGGCTATGTAATACTCACTTGATTCAAAAGGCGTAGCTAACACGAGAGACTAGATAGTAACGAGATCCTTGTAATGCACAACGTTAACCTAGAATGTAATATGTATTGAATTAATAGTGTGCACAATAGTCTATGTCTAAGTCTAGGGTTGAATTGGATGTGTATTCAAAAAGTTGGAGTTGTAGGCGTTAAGTTATGTTAAGTATAACCTAAATAAACAATCTTTGTTTAAATATAGATTAAATAAATAATTGATACTTTATTTATTTATTTATTTATAAAAATATGTACTTAGTTATTTAGTGCTAAAAATGTATCGAGCGTTTTATATTAAATATAAATTTAGTAAGTAACTTTTGTTAATCTATTTTCATAAATATGTGTAAATGGGTTGTATAAATAATATCTAGGTGTAGGGTTTAATAATAAGTATAAAATTGATTTTGTAGGTTTAAATAAATAACTTCTATTTATTTTAGAATAGGAATTTGATCTTTTTAAATATAAATCTTTATAAAATAAATTATTTTTATTTGAAATTTCATTTGAAATGCTTATTTTTTTTAAATATAAAATTTAGTATTCTGCCAAGATTTTCTCACACACACGACCGTGCTTGGGACAAGGCACGATCGTGCTAGGACCACGGGCGCGACCGTGCTAGTCAGGGTGCGACCGTGTTGATCAAATAGAAGACATAACTAAGCTGTTCACTAGGCACGACCGTGTCTGGGCCAGGCACGACCGTGTCTAGGGTTCTGAGGCACGACCAAGTCTAGCCAAGGGGCACGACCGGGTCTGAGTGTGTGAGGCACGACCGCGCTGGGATTAGCACGACCGTGTCTATTCCAATTCAAGAACGAATTGACTAATTCTTATAATGTTAATGTTGGAAATCATAGGGCTTTCATCCATTAGGTTATTACGAGTCTATTGGTATAGATTGATTGTATTTAAAACATGTCCAGAACCGGATTCGATTAAACCACTTTTGAATAAAACATAGATTCGGGTTCGTGTTAATTTCCTTGTTGTAAGCCCAAATTAAGTTGGGGCTTTTGATCTATAGACTAAATCTATTGAGTATGAGATTTCAATTACCCGGAAGACGATGAATCGATAGCGTATGGTAGGAACGAGTTCCGGCGGCGACGGGTTTGGTTTCCGGCGTCTTCTGCTGCAATTCCGGCTGCTTCAATGTTTTCAGGAGTTTCGGAGGGGTTCGATGGAGTGTTTGCTTGGGAGGATTTCAATTCAGAATAGACGAATTGTGGTTCAAATGAAAGAATTTTGGTTTTTGAGACTACTCGAATTTCTTGGAGTTATTGGATGTAATTGTGGACATTATGCGATTACTTGTTTTCGTTACTGGTAATGATGTGTATATCGGTTACGAACTCAAACTATCATTTGTTTAAAACTTTATTTACGTTTTAACTGATGAGAGGCGCGACCGTACCCATATGAGGCGCGACCGTGCCAAAACAAGGCGCGACCGTGCCTATTAGGGTTTCTGGTTATTTACAAAATCAGCCCTTGCAACTTCAGCTTTGACAGAATTAGCTTGGTTAGAATTTAATAGAACACCTAACGGTATTACTAACTGAGTTAACTCTAGGAGGTGTTACCATGTGATTATGAGTTCTAAAACTTTGAATTAAAATACGTTCAGCTAACAATTAGTGAGGCATAGGTTTGAACAAGTATAGGATTTAATGTAGTGTTTTTTATTTTTATTAAGTAAAATAAATTAAAATAGGGTCGAAAAATCAGAGGTGTTACATTTCAATTGATGGTACCCATAATGAAGATCAATCTTAGAAAAGCAACGAGCTCCTTGGAGTTTATCGAAAAGATAATCGATTCAAGGGAGTGGATAATGATTCTTTGTCGTAACTTAGTTTAGCTCCCGATAATCAATACACATGCGCATTGATTCATCCTTCTTCTTAACAAATAAGACTGGTGCTCGCCACGACGATGAGCTTGGTCTTATAAACACTTTTTCTAGTAGTTCGTCTAATTGTTTCTTTAATTCTGCCATCTTATTTGGAGCTAATCTGTATGGGGCTTTAGCAATAGGTGCTACACCGGGTACATGAGTGATTCTGAATTCCACTTCTCTCTCAGGTGGAATTTCCAGATAGTTCATCAGGAAAGACATAAGAAAATTTAGCCACAACCGACACATCTTCAATCTTCGTCTTGGTATCGGTAGTTATAGAAACAAGGTATGCTAAGCATCCTTTTCTTAAAATACTTTGTGGCTTCGGCATAGAAATTATTCCAACAGAGTTGGATAATTTATCGCCATTGATTATAAGAGTATTGCCTTTTGGCGAACGAAGTTCTATTGCCTTTTTATCACACAGGATACGAGCTTGGTTAGAGGCTAACCAATCCATTCCTATGACAATGTCAAAACCTGCCAAAGGCATTGGTAATAATCTTGCAGGTATAACATGTCCTGATAGTGTGATATGGCAATTATCAAGGATTTCAGAGATTTGGACGAGGTCACCATTGGCCGTCTCTACCACGTATTTCTTGTCTAATTTAGCTAGAGTTTTATTTAACAGTCTACAGAATCTATGATCTATAAAACTATGGTTTGCACCAGAGTCAAATAAAACTCGAGCATAAATATCATCAACAAGAAATGTACCCGTAATGACATCGGGCATACTTGCTGCTTCGTGAGTGTTAAGAACGAATGCTCGTTCATTCTTCTTTACTCCATCTGTAGGTTTGGGACCTGTCCCGTCCGTTTTCTTCAGCTTCGGACAATTGATTTTGATGTGACCAGCTTCGCCATAACCAAAACAAGTAATTGATTTCTTTTTTAAGCAATCTTCGATCTTTTGTCCAGACATTTTACAATAGTCCCAAGTGCCTTCTTCTGCACTTTGGACACCTAGGGATGGAAGAGTTGTTATTATGAGGAATAAAGTTGGATTTCTTGGATCCACTCGGGCCTTGCCCAGTTATCTCCTTTTTCTTCTTTCCTTCATCCAGATTTCTTATCAGGCTGATAGTTAATGATTCTCCTAAGTCCATGACATCATCAAGATTTTCACAATTTGCGACTTTCACTATGTCGCGGATTTCACCAATCAAACCCCGGATATAACGCTTGATCAGGTTTGATTCAGGGGTTGCAAGATGAGGAACTATTCTCGCATATTCTCGGAGTTTTGTAGCATACTCTTGATGATTTGTTCCAATCATCCTTAAAATTAGGAATTTTCCTTCAATCTGTTCCTGTTCATTCTAGGGAACATACTTCTTTTCAACTCTTACCCTAAAGGCATTCCAACCCATTGCGTAGGCTGCGTCTTTGCCCTTAGAAGCAATGATGTTATTCCACCATTCCAAGGCTTGATCTTTGAATAAATTTGAGGCATACAAAACTTTATATTCCTCAGCACATTTGCTAATAGCTAGCACAGACTCGGTCTTCTCATTCCATCTCAGTGTGGCAATCCCACCTTCTTTTCCAGAGAAAGTGTATGGCTTACAGTCTTGAAACATCTTGTACGTAGAACCTACTACCTTTTTCTTCTTTGCTACATGACCATAGTTATTACCCATACTCTCATCTTTAGAAGAGTTATGGTAATATTCTTCTCTTTCAGTCTTCTTAGATTTATGAGAAGCAGATCCCTTTGGTTCTAGGGTAATAGGTTTTGATTGCGTCACTGTTTGAGTTTGACGTGAATGAATAGATTGAGGAACTGAAGGTTGAACACAAATTTGGTCAGCTTGTCTCCTTTCAAGCTCAGTAAAAAACATCGGAAGAGAATCCTTGATTCCTTCCGTGATCATCTTTTGAAGTTCCTTTCGGGACTCATTATTTTCTGCAGCATTATCAATTACTGCCTGCTTTTTCTTGCCTCTTGTATTTTGCGAAGGTCCAATTTGTTTTGACATTCTATCAAGAGACAATATTTGAATTAAAACAAAACTTTTTATTGATAAAATATTTACAAGAAGAAAATACATATGTAAAAATCATTATTTCTAAAAATTTCTAAAATTCTTCTCTTCAAGAGCTTGAACTAGAAGGGCATTCCGTGCTTCTATTTCAGCCATTTCTCTTTCCAGTTCAGTTATCCGGTTTAACAACATTTGTTCCCTCTCACTTCCTTACGCATTCTCAATTATATGCGGAGCACGAATAGGAATCATCTCATAATAGGGAACATAAGATATATTGGAATCAGCACGTTCTTCTTCTTCAGGATCATATTTATTTTCATAAGGAATATTGGCATATCACTCATGAAACATTTTTGGATAAACACGAGTGATGTTATAGCTTCCAGCAGTTGGAGCAGAATAAAAACTTATAGAAAAATTATAGGGAACACTAGGGTTTCTTATGTCTCCGAGACTTCTGAAAGTGGAACTTTCAGTTTCCTCATTAAGCTCTATAGTTGTTTCATTCGTTTTACGGTCAACGTAACTAGCAAGATCGAATTTTCGAAGAAAACTAGGACACATGATACGGGTTTGGATAGAGGCTAACCAATCCGTTCCTAAGACAATGTCAAAACCTGTCAAAGGCATTGGTAATAATCTTGCAGGTATAACATGTCCTGATAGTGTGATATGGCAATTATCAAGGATTTCAGAGATTTGGATGAGGTCACCATTGGCCATCTCTACCATGTATTTCTTGTCTAATTTAGCTAGAGTTTTATTTAACAGTCTACAGAATCTATGATCTATAAAACTTTGGTTTGCACCAGAGTTAAATAAAACTCGAGCATAAATATCATCAACAAGAAATGTACCCGTAATGCCATCGGGCATACTTGCTGCTTCATTAGTGTTAAGAACGAATGCTCGTGCATTCTTCTTTACTCCATCTGTAGGTTTGGGACTTGTCCCGTCCGTTTTCTTCAACTTTGGACAATTGATTTTGATGTGACCAGCTTCGCCATAACCAAAACAAGTAATTGATTTCTTTTTGAAGCAATCTTCGGTCTTATGTCCGAACATTTTACAATAGTTGAAGATAATTCTCTCATGACATTGTGCCAAGTGCCTTCTTCTGCACTTTGGACGCTCAGGGATGGAAGAGTTGTTATTACGAGGAATAAAGTTGGATTTCTTGGATCCACTCGGGCCTTGCCCAGTTATCTCCTTTTTTTTCTTCCAGATTTCTTATCAGGCTGGTAGTTAATGATGCTCCTAAGTCCATGGCATCATCCAGATTTTCAAAATTCGCGACTTTCACCATGTCGCGGATTTCACCAATCAAACCCCAGATATAACGCTTGATCAGGTTTGATTCAGTGGTTGCAAGATGCGGAACTATTCTCTCATATTCGTGGAGTTTTGTAGCATACTCCCAATGATTTGTTCCGATCATCCTTAAAATTAGGAATTTCCTTCAATCTGTTCCAGCTCATTCTGGGGAACATACTTCTTTTCAACTCTTGCCCTAAAGGCATTCCAGCCCAATGCGTAGGCTGCATCTCTGCCCTTAGCAACAATGATGTTATTCCACCATTCCTATGCTTGATCTTTGAATAAATTTGAGGCATACAAAACTTTATCTTCCTTAGCACATTTGCTGATAGCTAGCACAGAATCGGTCTTCTCAATCCATCTTAGTGTGGCAATCCCACCTTCTTTTCTAGAGAAATTATATGGCTTATAGTCTTGAAACATCTTGTACGTAGAACCTACTACCTTTTTCTTCTTTGCTACATGACTGTAGTTATTACCCATACTCTCATATTTAGAAGAGTTATGGTAATATTCTTCTCTTTCAGTCTTCTTAGATTTATGAGAAGCAAATCTCTTTGGTTCTACGGTAATAGGTTTTGCTTGCGTCACTGTTCGAGTTTGACGTGAATGAATAGATTGAGGAACTAAAGTTTGAACACAAATTCGGTCAGCTTGTCTCCTTTCAAGCTCAGTAAAAATCAACGGAAGAGAATCATTGATTCCTTCCATGATCATCTTTTGAAGTTCCTTTTGGGACTCATTATTTTTTGCAGCATTATCAATTACTGCCTGCTATTTCTTGCCTCATTTATTTTGCGAAGGTCCAGTTTGTTTTGACATTCTATCAAGAGACAATATTTGAACTAAAACAGAATTTTTTAATTGATAAAATATTTACAAGAAGAAAATACATATGTAAAAATCATTATTTCTAAAATTTTCTATTCAAGAGCTTGAACTAGAAGGGCATTCTGTGCTTCTACTTCAGCCTTTTCTCTTTCCAATTCAGCTATCCGGTTGAATAACATTAGTGTCACACCCCGACCGATGGCGGAATCATCGAGGCCGACAATGGAATGATTGTTCAAAAGCACATGATAACTAAAATGTTGCATAATTCATTAATTAAATTTAAAGACAACAAAGATCCAAATACAATACATTTCAAATAACCTAGTCTAGTTCAAAACATTGATTTATTTAACTAGGTCCGTAGTTCTTAAGTGGAGGAATCTTCGGCAAGTAATCACATATCCAAACCTGAAACATTATTTAAATCAAGTGTCAACTAAAAAGTTGGTGAGTACATAGGTTTTGTAGTTCCGATAAGTAGTAGATAAAAACGTTTTGCAACTCATTGTTTATCTTGTTAAACATAGTATATATATGGTGTATCATTTATCTAATCACAATCCAAACCTTGATTTACGCGCTTGAACAAAGCACAACAGCTAAGTCCGGTATGTTTGAATATAGTTACCCACTATATCCGGTATGTTTGAATATAACACGCGGCTATATCCGAGTATGCAGTAATAAACACCCTAACCGGGTGGGCTGGTCAGACACAATAGATCTATTAATATTACTGTTGGTTTTCTTGTGTTTAAATGTATGTACATCCAAGATAATAAGCATATAGTCCACATGTATAACACGTATAAACAATGTGAGTAGCATGTATAATGTTTCACCCCAAAATGTGTAAAAATATAAAATAGGGGCTATGTAACTCACCTGCCTAGCGGATGTTTTAATCCACGAGTGCGGGTGATAAGGATGTTGAAAACTAATCACGATGAAATCCTATGTAGATAAATATGTATTATTGTATGTTTGTATATGTGTATTCGTATTTAAATGTGTATAGGTTTATAATAACATTCCTTAAAATTATTTGTATAAAATATTGTAGTAAAATAATAATGATTTCTAGTAAAAGTTAACATCTAAAAATATATATTTAATCTTGTTAAATATTTATATTTTTAAATAATTTATTATTATGTTTATTGTATTATATATAATAATAAATAAAAGGAAAAGTTTTTTTTTATTTGTTTAATTATTATATATTTTTGTGAGTTAAAATTATTTTAACAAGTTTATAAAATATAGGGTTATTATTTTATAAAAAAATTAGACGGGTTAAATATGTGGAGAAAAGGTTATTTAATGGTTTCGAAAATAAACGAACGAGTCAACCGACCCGTAATAGTTTTTATTGTATAGGTATAATATTAAAATATTATAAAATAAATAAATAAAATAAAAACAGAAAAAATTTGGGTTGGGCCGGAGGCCACAAGAATCGAACCCGCGACCTACAACACAAACACACACACGCATAACCAGCCGGGCTATCGCCCATCGCTGGTTATGTGTATGTTGTTTAATACTTAACCAAATGTGGAAAACAGGTCGCTGGTCCTCGGCAACCGGCAAGCCGTGTTCGAGGACACTGGTTTGCCCTGTAACTCAAGGTCTAAGGTCGGGTTGTCGATTGGAAAAGATTGCCATATGATAACAGAAGGTAACGGAACAATTTTGAGGCTCTTACTTGGTCGCGAATGGTCTGGACGACAGGGCTTTTAATCCGAAAATACCAAGATCGGGAATTCGAGCTTCGAGATGGAACTGGGCTCTGAAAATCTGGTCACAGCTTCACTCAGAGACGACGAACACAATGGTAGTTTCAATTTTGAGTGAGAGTGGGTGAAGAGGGGTGGCGAGCTCGAGCAGGTACGGTAATGGCTTTTTATGGCCGAGCTCGATCCCGATAATGAGACAAGCAATTAAGCATGTCCCGACACTCGTCTGGACGAGACGAAACTGTCGAGCCATCTTGCAGGCGTGGAGGTTGACTGTCGGGGCCGAATTCGTGGCGTGGACTTTCGGCCACAAACACGATCAGGCTTTCTGTATGTCGGGGAGACAAATTGGTCGAGGGCTATTGTTCGCGTGGGGACGACGAGGTCGGGGAGACCAAATTCGGCTGTCGAGGTGCAGGGGACAGGCGTGTCGAGGGTTCGCCGGAAAATAGCCTGGACCGCCGGTCAATGGCGAAGACGGCCGGAAACGTGAATTGGAAGTTGGCAAAGCTAGTCCCTGGAGTTTGTTTTTGATTTAAAATAGTCCCTGAGAGTAATTACAATTTGGTCCCTGTGGTTTGATTTGTCCAGAAACAACCCCTTAACAGATTTTGTCTTAAAACCTTTTAGTTTCATTATTTTCAAAAACAACCCCTTAACTTTTATAAAAATAATTAATTAAATTTCTTTTTAATTTCAATTATATTTTATAAACTTATATTATTATTATAAATATATTTTTATAAAAGTCAATTATTATTTAGATAGATTATCATATTTTGTTATGAACTTTTTTTAAATTTAGATTTTTATAAAATTTTATATAAGTTTAAAACTTATAAAATTTTAATTATTTTAAATCCGTAACTTAAAAATATATACTTTGTACAAAAATTAAAATTAAATAAAAACGCTTGCATTTCATTGAATAGAAAATGGTTACATGACCTATGTTATATATAAAAAAAGAAAAAGAACGTGAATAAAAATCCGAAATGTCACAGTCTCCCCATGTTAAAGGAATTTTGCCCCGAAATTCAACTAATGGAGGCTATAAAAAGAGATGCAGGTATTTGGTCTTCATTTGGTTTTCACGTTCCCAAGTGAACTCGGGTCCACGTTTAGACTCCCAACGGACCTTGACAATGGGGATGCGGCTACGCTTGAGTTTCTTGACTTCTCGGTCCATGATTTCCACGGGTTTTTCAACAAAGTGCATTTTCTCGTCAATACGCACTTCATCAAGAGGGATGTGGAGATTTTCGTCGGCTAGACACTTTTTCAAATTAAATACATGAAAGGTTGGATGAACATTGTTGAGTTCTAAAGGAAGATCGAGTTTGTAAGCCACTTTTCCTACCCTTTCGAGTATCTTAAATGGACCCACATATCGAGGTGCAAGTTTTCCTTTCTTTCCAAATCGGACTACGCCTTTCCAAGGTGATACTTTTAGGAGAACCATATCCCCAACTTGAAATTCCAAGGGTTTTCGTCTTTTATCGGCATAGCACTTTTGCCGACTCCTTGCTACTCGAATGTTGTCACGGATAAGAGAGATTTTATCAGTGGTCTCTTGGATAAGCTTGGGACCGGTGATTTGTGCTTCACCAATCTCGTTCCAACAAATCGGTGAACGACATTTCCGTCCATAAAGAGCTTCAAACAGTGCCATGTTAATACTTGTGTGGTAGCTGTTGTTGTAGGAAAATTCGATCAGTGGTAGGTGAGAATTCCAATTGCCACCAAAGTCAATGACACAAGCTCTAAGCATATCCTCGAGAGTTTGGATTGTTCGCTCGGTTTGTCCATCAGTTTGGGGATGGTAAGCCGTAGTTAAATCCAAACGAGTACCAAGCGAAGATTGTAATGATTGCCAAAATCGGGAAGTAAAACGCGAATCACGATCGGAGATGATGCTCAAAGGGATCCCGTGACGACTCACAATTTCATCTATGTAGATCCGAGCCAATTTCTCGACTCGATAGTCCTCACGAATAGGCAAGAAATGAGCAGACTTTGTAAGTCGGTCGATAATAACCCAGATACTATCGTGCCCACTAGAAGTGCGTGGAAGTTTGGTGATGAAGTCCATAGCAAGGTTCTCACACTTCCACATGGGAATTTCTGGTTGTTCGAGGAGTCCGGAAGGCTTTTGGTGTTCGGCCTTCACTTTAGAACAAGTTAAGCATTTTGCCACAAATAGGGCAATATCCTTTTTCATGCCGGGCCACCAATATTTCTAACGAAGACCCATGTACATCTTATCAGCTCCGGGATGTACCGAATATCGAGTTTTGTGGGACTCGTTCATCAAAAATATACGAAGGTCGTCGCGATCGGGAACCCAGATACGGTCCAAGTAATACAATAAGCCGTTGGCTTTGGTTTCTAGTAAGAGTTCTACACCACATGCCATCTTTTGATACATGTTTCCCTCGGTAACCGAGGTGTGTTGTGGTTGAAGAATACGGGCTTGGATATCATTATGAATACAAACACTATGAAGCATGATACGTTCTTTACGACTCAAGGCGTCGGCTACAATATTTGCTTTGCCGGGGTGGTAGCGAATCTCGCAGTCGTAGTCGTTAAGAAGTTTAACCCATCGTCGTTGCCTCATATTAAGCTCTTTTTGATTGAAAATATGTTGGAGACTTTTGTGGTCGGTGAAAACCACGCATTTGGTTCCATAAAGATAATGTCTCCAAATTTTCAAGGCGAAAACGACAGCACCAAGCTCGAGATCATGGTTCGTATAGTTCTTTTCGTGGATTTTGAGCTGACGTGATGCGTATGCAATTACTTGGCCACGTTGCATTAGAACACAACCAAGACCTTGGTTGGATGCATCACAATAAACGACAAAGTCATCATTACCACTAGGAAGAGTTAGAATAGGAGCATTGCAGAGCTTGTGCTTGAGAGTTTGAAAAGCTTCCTCTTGCTTGGGTCCACACTCGTAAGATTTACCTTTGTGAGTCAAGGCAGTGAGCGGAACCGCAATCTTGGAGAAATTTGAGATGAAGCGACGATAGTAACCTGCTAGTCCAAGGAATGAACGAATTTCGGTAGGAGTTTTAGGAGTACTCCAATTCTTTACCGCCTCGATCTTTGCCGGTTCAACATGAATTCCCTTATTGTTGACTATGTGTCCCAAAAATTGAACCTCCTTTAGCCAGAATTCACACTTGGAGAACTTGGCGTATAGTTGCTCTTTCTTCAAGAGTTCCAAAATCAAACGAAGATGTTGCTCATGCTCCGCTTTCGTTTTAGAATAGATGAGAATGTCGTCAATGAAAACGATCACGAACTTGTCCAAATAAGGTTTGCATACACGGTTCATGAGGTCCATGAAGACCGCAGGTGCATTAGTCAAACCGAATGGCATGACCATGAACTCGTAGTGACCATATCTAGTCCGAAAGGCAGTCTTCGGAATGTATTCATCGAGAACACGAAGTTGATGGTATCCGGAACGAAGGTCAATCTTGGAGAAACATGTTGAACCTTGAAGCTGATCGAGAAGATCGTCGATACGGGGTAAAGGATAACGGTTCTTAATTGTAAGCTTGTTGAGTTCACGATAATCGATGCACATTCAAAACGATCCATCCTTTTTCTTTACGAACAGCACGGGAACGCCCCAAGGTGAATGGCTTGGGCGGATGAATCCTTTGGATGAGAGTTATTGTAATTGACTTGTGAGCTCTTGCATCTCGGAAGGTGCAAGACGATAGGGAGCTTTTGCCACGGGAGTTGCTCCGGGCATGAGGTCAATACGAAACTCTACTTGTCTAGGAGGAGGAAGGCCGGGTAAATCCTCGGGGAATACTTCGGGAAAGTCTCGAATGATCGGAATATCTTGCAATTTCTTACCCTTGTCTTTCGTGTCAACTACGTGGGCTAAGAAGGCAACGTACTTTTCCGTAGGTACTTTTGTGCCAATGTGCAAGACATGAGTTGAAGACCACGACATGGTTTTTCATCGAAAATAACTAACGTGTCGCCCGAAGGGAGAGGTATAGGAATGCACTTTTCGTAGCAAATAACCTCGGCATGGTGCTTGGATAACCAGTCCATGCCAATTATAATATCGAAGCTTCCCAATTGCATTGGAAGGAGATCAACAGAGAATTCATGATTATTAAGCTCGAGATTTTAGTCGCGGATAACAGAATTTATAGTTATAGATTTTCCGTTTGCTATCTCCACGGAGTAAGAATTGTCAAGTTTCGTTCTTTGTTTAGCAAGACGAGATTCAAAGGTAGGAGACACAAAACTCCTATCGGTACCGGTATCAAATAAAATGGATGCATAATGATTGTTTACGAGAAACGTTCCGTTTATCACGTCGTTGTTTGCTTGAGCCTCATTAGCGTTTATATTAAACGCTCGTCCTTGAGGACCACCTTGATGATGAAGTTTTGGGCATCGGTCACGGAAATGGTTTGGGTCTCCACATTCGTAACATGCCCGACCATTGAGAGGTGCCGGATAGATTGGACGGTTGACTGGAGCAGCTTGATGGACGGGAGGACGGGTACGGCAAGTAGTGACCACGTGTCCATATCGTCCGCAGCTTGAACACAATCGGCATGGTAAGTTGGCAGGATGGTGGTACTTGCAGGTTTGGCATTGTGGATTTGGACCCAAATAAGGTTTCGGGTTTTGACCCAAAGGGGCCACTTGAATAGCAGGTACAGCGGGAGTTACGGCTGCGAAGTTTCGACCCTTTCGTTTCTTGTTGCGTTTAGAAGACTCGGGTTTTACATCTTTGACGGCCGCAAGAGTAGAGACAACCTTCTTGGAACCCTTTCTTGTTAAGGTTCCGGCTTTGACATGGTTGTCGGATAGTGTAGCGGATAAACGAATAGCAGCTTCAAGTGTAGGAGGATTGCTTCCTAACACAGCATCTTGAATTTGCATAGGCAGCCCGCCTATGTACTTTTCAATTTCACGAGCAAGGGGGTGATCATATGAGGCACCAATAGGCTCAGCTCTTGAAATCGGGTGGTGTAAGCCAGATTATCCCCGCTGTCTTGGGCAAGATCCCAAAACTCAGTCTCGAGCTTCCTCATTTCATTTCGAGGACAAAATTCATCAGTCATGGCTTTCTTCAGATCATCCCATGATAAAGAGGTAGCAACCTCAACACCACGAGTGCGTTTCTCACCGTTCCACCAGGTGAGGGCTCTCTTTTGAAGTACACTTGTGGCATAGCGAACCCGAAGATTATCAGGGCAGTCACTGTTTAGGAATGTGCTTTCCATGCTTTCAAACCATTGCAGTAGGCCGGTAGCACCTTCAGTCCCGAAGAATTTTGTAGGATTGCACGAGTTAAGGTGCTTAAACGTATATTGAGGCGGGTTGGTACCACCGTTTCCTTGGATGTTGTGAGACCCGTCACTGTTGTTATTGGCTTGGGTCATTTGCCCCACTAGCTGGGCGAGAAGGGTAGCAAGATCCGAGTTGGAAGTGCTAGAGTTTGCAAGTCGAGGAGGCATTCTAAAACCATAAGAAAAGACAATGATATTTTAGATAAGATGGATATATATGAGTTATAGTGGGAAATAATGTAAGCAGAAAAACGGGATTCATCATGACGCGTGCCAGTGCATATGTATTTATTCAAAGTTTATGGAGGAAACTAAGCCATCTATTATGGATAGAACATGATGTTATAGATCATTATTCGCGTAATAGGAATTGTCGGGACTTGCATGCACTACAAATCGTTATTACGTGTGCACCCGTAATAATGATTTGTTTTGCATGTTCGTCTAGTTCTTCGTATCTCGCTATAATGTCCCCAAATTTTGAGTTTATGTTCGGATCGTATCCTTGCGAATACATTGACTTATCAACGTTAAATAATTCCTCAAAACTTTCAAGGAGACATGCTTTAGCCTATAGGTAAACACTCACTTCAGGAATTCCCAGGAAAGCATACAGGTCTGTTTATTTGGATTTATACGAAATGCTTTCCTAGACAGAAAACCCAATGTACAGGTGTCACCCTTCCAGATTGCACGTGTCCTTTACTGGTTTCAAGAAATTAAGTCGTTGACGAGATTTTCAAGATTTTAATAGACTTGAGAGTCTATGAGTATAAAATGTGTAGGAATGTTGCAATTAATATGGATTAGGAAAGAGTATGGATAAGGATGGGTAGTGTATTTGTTTGCATAAGTTTGTTTGTCAAATGTGTATGTAAAGTATGTATCATGAATTTAAGCCTTGTATGTATAAGTCTCATCTACCAAACTTGGGAAAATTCAAATAATACCTAACTACAAATAATTCACATAACAATTAATCATTTAGCACATAACACATAAAAGGGAGTCCTAGGGTTATAGTCTAGGTCATTGTGTCTAATAACCTAATTCCCTATAACCATGGCTCTGATACCAATCTGTCACACCCCGACCAATGGCGGAATCATCGAGGCCAACAATGGAATGATTGTTCAAAAGCACATGATAACTAAAATGTTGCATAATTCATTAATTAAATTTAAAGACAACAAAGATCCAAATACAATACATTTCAAATAACCTAGTCTAGTTCAAAACATTGATTTATTTAACTAGGTCCATAGTTCTTAAGTGGAGGAATCTTCGGCAAGCAATCACATATCCAAACCTGAAACATTATTTAAATCAAGTGTCAACTAAAAAGTTGGTGAGTACATAGGTTTTGTAGTTCCGATAAGTAGTAGATAAAAACGTTTTGCAACTCATTGTTTATCTTGTTAAACATAGTATATATATGGTGTATCATTTATCTAATCACAATCCAAACCTTGACTGACGCGCTTGAACAAAGCACAACAGCTAAGTCCGGTATGTTTGAATATAGTTACCCACTATATCCGGTATGTTTGAATATAACACGCGGCTATATCCGAGTATGCAGTAATAAACACCCTAACCGGGTGGTCTGGTCGGGCACAATAGATCTATTAATATTACTGCTGGTTTTCTTGTGTTTAAATGTATGTACATCCAACATAATAAGCATATAGTCCACATGTATAACACGTATAAACAATGTGAGTAGCATGTATAATGTTTCACCCCAAAATGTGCAAAAATGTAAAATAGGGGTTATGTAACTCACCTGGCTAGCGGATGTTTTAATCCACGAGTGCGGGTGATAAGGATGTTGAAAACTAAGCACGATGAAATCCTATGTAGATAAATATGTATTATTGTATGTTTGTATATGTGTATTCGTATTTAAATGTGTATAGGTTTATAATAACATTCCTTAAAATTATTTGTATAAAATATTGTAGTAAAATAATAATGATTTCTAGTAAAATTTAACATCTAAAAATATATATTTAATCTTGTTAAATATTTATATTTTTAAATAATTTATTATTACGTTTATTGTATTATATATAATAATAAATAAAAGGAAAAGTTTTTTTTTATTTGTTTAATTATTATATATTTTTGTGAGTTAAAATTATTTTAACAAGTTTATAAAATATAGGGTTATTATTTTATAAAAAAATTGGACGGGTTAAATATGTGGAGAAAAGGTTATTTAATGGTTTCGAAAATAAACGAACGAGTCAACCGACCCGTAATAGTTTTATTGTTTAGGAATAATATTAAAATATGATAAAATAAATAAATAAAATAAAAACAGAAAAAATTTGGGTTGGGCCAGAGGCCACAAGAATCGAACCCGCGACCTACAACACAAACACACACACGCATAACCAGCCGGGCTATCGCCCATCGCTGGTATCGCCTATCGCTGGTTATGTGTATGTTGTTTAATACTTAACCAAATGTGCAAAACAGGTCGCTGGTCCTCGGTAACCGGCAAGCCGTGTCCGAGGACACTGGTTTGCCCGGTAACTCAAGGTCTGAGGTCGGGTTGTCGATTGGAAAAGATTGCCGTATGATAACAGAAGGTAACGGAACAAATTTGAGGCTCTTACTTGGTCGCGAATGGTCTGGACGACAGGGCTTTTAATCCGAAAATACCAAGATCGGGAATTCGAGCTTCGAGATGGAATTGGGCTCTGAAAATCTGGTCACAGCTTCACTCAGAGACGACGAACACAATGGTAGTTTCAATTTTGAGTGAGAGTGGGTGAAGAGGGGGTGGCGAGCTCGAGTAGGTTCGGTAATGGCTTTTTATAGCCGAGCTCGATCCCGATAATGAGACAAGCAATTGAGCATGTCCCGACACTCGTCTGGACGAGACGAAACTGTCGAGCCATCTTGCAGGCGTGGAGGTTGACTGTCGGGGCCGAATTCGTGGCATGGACTTTCGGCCACAAACACGATCAGGCTTTCTGTATGTCGGGGAGACAAATTGGTCGAGGGCTATTGTTCGTGTGGGGACGACGTGGTCGGGGAGACCAAATTCGGCTGTCGAGGTGCAGGGGACATGCGTGTCGAGGGTTCGCCGGAAAATAGCTCGGACCGCCGGTCAATGGGGAAGACGGCCGGAAACGCGAATTGGAAGTTGGCAAAACTAGTCCCTGGAGTTTGTTTTTTATTTAAAATAGTCCCTGAGAGTTATTACAATTTGGTCCCTGTGGTTTGATTTGTCCAGAAACAGCCCCTTAACAGATTTTGTCTTAAAACCTTTTAGTTTCATTATTTTCAAAAACAACCCCTTAACTTTTATAAAAATAATTAATTAAATTTCTTTTTAATTTCAATTATATTTTATAAACTTATATTATTATTATAAATATATTTTTATAAAAGTCAATTATTATTTAGATAGATTATCATATTTTGTTATGAACTTTTTTTAAATTTAGATTTTTATAAAATTTTATATAAGTTTAAAACTTATAAAATTTTAATTATTTTAAATCCGTAACTTAAAAATATATACTTTGTACAAAAATTAAAATTAAATAAAAACGCTTGCATTTCATTGAAGAGAAAATGGTTACATGACCTATGTTATATATAAAAAAAAGAAAAAGAACGTGAATAAAAATCCGGAATGTCACAATTTGTTCCCTCTCACTTCCTTACGCATTCTCATTTATATGCGCAGCAGGAATAGGAATCGTCTCATAATAGGGAACATAAGGTATATTGGAATCACCGCGCTCTTCTTCTTCAGGATCATATTTATTTTCATAAGGAATATTGGCATATCACTCATGAAAATTTTGTGTATAAACAGGAGTGATGTTATAGCTTCCAGCAGTTGGAGCAAAATAAAAACTTATAGAAGAATTATAGGTAACACTAGGGTTTCTTATGTCTCTGAGGCTTCTGAAAGTGGAACTTTCAGTTTCCTCATTAAGTTCTATAGTTGTGTATTCGTTTTACGATCAACGTAACTAGCATGAGCGAATTTTCGAAGAAAACTAGGACCTTTGCCTTTTCCAACCATTCTAAAAATTAAAAACAAACGATCTTTTATTATCATAAAACATATTACAATAAAAGTAAAATACAACAAAACTTCAATCTTTCATTAGCTCTTTCCCCAGGGTCTTCAGATCCTTTCCATACTCATATAACTGCTTCTCATAAAACTGGGTTCTTTCTTATCCATGATTTTCTTCTTTGTTTATCTCCTCCATTTGGCATAACGAACGATCTAAACATTCAATATGGGAAGAAGACATAGTATACTTATAACCATATTTAGGAGGAGGATCACGAATACCCATCAACATATCATTATAAACATGATGACATTCGGGTGGTGAAAGGATCGTATGTTGGTTCGGGGAACACATATGGATCATACATGACCGGGGATCCAGAGTTATAGGACTGATAATCAGAACTGTTTGAGATATAGTTATTGAAAGGATAATCATTAGGGTTTTCCGAAGGAAATTGATATTGAGAATCTTGAGAATGATCTTTTTTAGATGACTGAATTTGACTAGATTGTACCTCATTTCCTTGCATAGATTGGGCAGCAGTATTCCAGTTGCTAAAGTCCGATCCAACATACATCCACCGGCTAGAAGAGTGTTGGGATTTTGGGTGATATTCGGGAGAGTGAGGAAGTACAGCAAATGTGTCGTCATTATAGTATGGTGAACAAATAGGATTCTGTTGTGAACCTAATGGATGATATTCTAGAGATTCTTGCTTAATAGGACGATTAGGATCATAATACGGAATAGTATTTCCTCTAGACATCTGCAATCTTATCATATTAGTACTTATTTTATTTGTAAGACTTGGATACTAAAGCTAGTATTTTAAGCTTAACTAAAGTTCTACAAGGATGGTTATCTTTCCATAGTAGTACCTCCAACATATATGTTCCCAGGTAAGAGCGACGGGTCTAGGAGAGATTTATACACCACTATTTCCTTAGACAGAACACTTCCATTTGTTAGATAACTACATACCGGTCAGAAGGTCACCTTGTTTTCTTATCTTAAAAGCATCATGGTTAAAGCTTAGATACTAGATCCAATTATATCTGATTCGCTAAAACCTGTGGCTCTGATACCAACCTGTCACACCTCGCCTCAGGCATCCCCTGGACGAGTGCGAGCTCGATTGGTATCGTTTGATTCTTTGAGTTTAGAGTTTTTTGTAAAATACAACGGAATTCATTTTAAAGGATTGCTTCATGATTCTTTCAACCTCAAGGGTTGTAATTGTAAATACCAAAACTCAGTTGGAAAACAAAAGCCTTGTATTTACTTTATAAACATAGGGTTTCAATACCCTTTTCATTTGATTAAAAAACATTGTTTGAAATCAAATACATGATGAGCCACTGGAAATAGTACAACGCAGGGTTGATCAGTTCTCTGGTCCTATCTCCTTTCTTTAGGATTTCCCTTTACACGAGGCATGAGAATCCTACGTGCCTTCCATCCTTTTTCCTGGGTCAGATCTCATGTCTACCCGTATACCCTTCTCATCATATTTTATTCATTACCTGGAAAACATTTTGAAAATAAAACGTCAGCGCGAACGCCGGTGAATACAATATCTTGACATAAAATAATTTGACACAAACCAGTAGTAATTTCATAATCACAACTTCCTGTTCAATCTACACACTCAGCAGGCCCGTCCTGTTCAATCACACCACATCATACACTGGCATCATAGCTTATAACAGCGGACAGGTCTACGCCTCCAGATTTGTTATAAGATAAGCACCAGCCGTAATCCGGGAATTTCACCCGAGACCCGTGTATCCCTTGCAAGTTTTGCGTATACCTATGGCCTGAATGCTTGTTCGTAGAAAAACGTTGAGCATTACTTTGTTAACCTTTATTTAGCCATTTTCGTAAATAAAATGTTTGACACAAGTTTTGAAGGAGATAAAGTGTTCACCTTGTTTGTAGGAATGAGTCTCTAGAGTTAAAGTTTAGTGTCTAGCTTCTTAGTCTCGTTTCTCTCGCGTCTTGACCTTTCTACAAGCGTTTCTTCTTAAACCGAGCACTATGAGGATCGGGAATCGAACTGGGATCGTCGGGAGTGAACTAGAGTTGTTTTGGAAAAAGATTTGAGAGTGAATATCGATTGTGGGATGAGAGAATCGATCAAAATTGACCAACTATTTATAAGGGTGAAATCTGGTCAGTAGCGGACCGTTATGCTTGGGCGTAGCGGTCCGCCACCGCCCTTGCATGCGTCAACCCTACACGCCTTAATCCGATTGGACCGTTCCTAGGTTTGCGGCTAGCGTACCGTTACCGCTGGGCGTAGCGGTTCGCCACCCAATTACGTGGCCAATTCTCAGGGTTTTACGGCTGGCGGACCGTTACCACCTGGCGTGGCGGTCCGTCATGAGTACACGTGTCACAAAACCTGACCATTAGTCACTATACACGTGGCTTAACCGAATTGATTGCTTAACGACCAAGTAGCGAACCGTTATATATATGGTGACAGTCCGCCACCCAACTTAATATCATAGAGGAGCATTAGGCTTGACCTTAGCGGTCCGCTATGGTCTAATAATCTCAATTTTTCATTTTGAACCCTGAACCTTTAAGATGATTATACTTATAGTACCTAGGTTTTACCTTTTTGTCAAATCTCGCACATTTTTGTGGCAAGTGTTACAATAATACCACTGTTCTAATTCGTATGCAGGTTTAGAAAATTTTAGAGAACAAAAGGGTGCGACGGAGAGTGTGTGAGAGAGAGAAAGAGAGCGAGATTAGGGTTTTCAACTTTTGTGTATTTATTCCCAAATCTATCTTAGTATTTATAGATCTATCAAACCTTAGTGAACATGTTAGGGTATGAGTTTTAAATTTAATTTAATATTTAAAAAATAATTAACACAAACTATATAATTAATTTATTAATAACCCTTTTATATTTTAAATAAATTTTTAATTACTTGCTTGTAAATTATTTCATAAATTTCTTGTCTAAATGTTTTCACAAAACATTTTACAAATGTTTCTCGAGATGTTGTTAGGACATAGATTGTATGACAAAAGCTTTGTAATAGTTTAGATCTAAATGTCTTTATGTTTTTGTATTAAATGTTTTCTAAGTTTTTATACAAGTTATGCTAGAGGCGAACTTGTCAAGTTCGCCTCGTCTATCAGAGGCGTACTTGTTAAGTCCGCTTAGTCTGTTAGAGGAGAACTTAATAAGTTCGCCTAAGCATCTTTGAGACGAACTTGTTAAGTTCGCCTGGTGCAGAACATGTGTCTATAAATAGAGTTTACATAGTCTGTTATGAGAAGGAGCGAGAGTAGTGAGACTAATCGAACAAGAATTCTGTAAACTCTGTGATTGTTGGAATACAAAGTGAATGTTATTTACCTGATTGTTTCTATTGTCTATTTCGCATGCAATCGATGATTCGGTAGGATTCCGCACTCCGAGTTAACGATACGTCCTATCACGAGAACGATCCGTAGAAGAGCCATGTGGACCTACAAGTGGTATCAGAGCTTATGCTCGTGATTCTTGGTGATTTGAGACGGTTTTGCATGCAAATTGACAAGAAATTGATCACCTTTTCGATTTTTCATTTCCATGGAGTTTTTCAAGTTCTTGAATCTTATTTTGCTGCTGATTTGGTGATTTTGAAGTGGATTTTGAGGAAATTCATCAGATAGAAGTGTTATAATTGATAAAATACATAATCCTACGGTTCAATTTTGTCTAATTCCTTCAAATCAGTGAGATATGAAGATTTTTGGTGAATTTTTGTTCGTGTTTTTGAGTTGAAGCTGTTCTTGATTTTGATTCTGTTGAAGCAAGCGAACTTGTTGAATCTGTGTGCAGGCGAACTTGTCAAGTTCGCTTCTCCCAATTCAGGCGAACTTAATTTTCTAGGCGAACTTACTGGATTTTCTGGATTTTTTGATTTAAGCGAACTTATTAAGTTCGCTTGAAATCAAATTCGCTTGGGTGTATTTGAAGCGAACATATTATCTTCACCTAAGGGTAAGCTTGCTCAACACTTGGAAATTTTTTCTGAAAAAATAGCAAATGTGGTGCAGGTGACTAACATGTTCAATTATGATAATGAGATCGGTACATATCAGAAACCTCCAATGTTGTTAAGTCTTGCAGATTATTCTAACTGGAAAGATCGGTTTGATCAGTTTGTATCTTTCACTGATACAAATCTATGGATTCCAATCTTGGAAGGTTATACGCATCCGACATACACTTGGATGGGAAGGGATGATATTCCGAAACCGGTGTCTGCGTTAACCACAGAAGAAAAGTTATTGTTTGATACGGAAAAGAAAGCGATGGCAAGTATCTCGATGTCTCTTCCTAAGGAAATTTATCATAGTTTTAAACAATTTAAGTCTTCTCTACAATTGTGGGAAGCATTACAAAAGAGATGTGAAGGGAGTTTGGATGTAAAGAAGAGCAGAAAGGAATTATTGAAGAAACAATTCTTAGTATTCAAGCATTTTCAAAATGAATCTTTGGATGATCTTGCTACAAGATTCTATCATCTGCTAAGTGAATTCTCGAGTGCTTCAGTGGTGTATGAGACAGAAGAGATAAATGATAAGTTCTTTGAGGCATTACCATCTAAATTTGATGTGTATACAGTTTTGATAAAAGAGAATATCAAGTATAAATCAAAATCTCTGGAAGAGGTTCTTGGAAAGATTCAATCTCATGATATGAATATGAAGAAGAAGGAGACTAATATGGAACATATACAAGATCCTTCAATGTATTTTGCCAAGAATTCTGGTAAAACTGGTACAGGGGTTGCATTCTTTTCTGGTGATGTTCAAGATACTTCTAATGATCAGTGTTCTGGAGTTCCTATTCATTCTGGTTATTCTAGTCATTCTGGTTTCTCTGCAACTACATCGTCTTCATCATATGGAACTCACAATATGAATCAAAAGGTTGCAGATGATTATTTGGCTATGTTTTCCTCATTCATGGCATCGTATGAAAATTTTATTGGAGGAAAAATTCATGATCTAGAGGTTATTGAAGAAGATTTCAGACCGATTGATCCTGTTGATCTGGAAGAAATGAACATTCAATGGAATATGGCTATGCTGATATGACAAGCAAAAGATTTTCTAAAGAATACTGGAAGAAAATATATTGGCTCTAATAGTCGATCACGCATGGGATTTGATAAAACCAAAGTGTGTTGCTATAACTGTCAAGAGTATGGTCACTTTGCTAAAGAATGTGTGAAGCCAAAAGTTGAGTTTGATTCTCAGAAGAAGTCGAACAACTTTCAAAATAATCGTAATTAGTCACATGGTTCATCTGGAAATTCTAATCATGCATCTGCATCATCGGCTTTGGTTGCTCAAAACGATGAAAACTATGACTGGGGTATTCATCTGTAAGATTTGGTGGGTATGGTAAGTCAAGCCTTTGTAGCAGAGATTCGTTCTGAAAATTCCGAAGAGTCAACTGATGATGATAGTTTGAGTGATGGTGAAAGTGTGTCGTGTGCTGATGAAGAGATTGAACAAGTACAGAATGTTGATTCTGATATTGCATCAGGTGTTGCTGAAGATGATATTGTTTTAACTCAAAATGCTTCAGATGGTGCTGATTCAGAAAATATTCCAATTGCAAAAGTATTCATGGCAGACATGTCTGATCCGTCAAAGGTAAAAGATTCTGTCTGTAACATTTATTGTTCTAATTGCATTAGTGTAAAAGATAAAATGCAAAAAGTCATAGATGATAACACAAATTTAATTTGTCATATGAAATCGATGCATTCAGTTAATCAAAAACTGAAAGATAATGATAAACTGTGTGTCAATAGAATTGAATCTTTGAAAAGAGTTTTAAATTCTTTGGGGTTGAAATATAAGGAACAAGCATATCATCTGGATATGGCTTATGCTGAGATTGAGAAACGAAATGAAATTTTTGCTCAAAAGAACAAGGAAATTTCGGATAAAGAATCTGAGGTGATCAAACTACATCGAAAGCTGGAAAATTTTGAAAACTCTTCTGTAGTATTGGATTACTTTAATGCTAATGCTGATCCTACTAAGAGAGTTGCTGGAATTGGATTTGTTCCTCCACCATTCAATGCAAATTATGTGGTTGAACCTGAAATTATTCATGAAGAGGAAATAGATCCAAAGACAGTGTTGAAAGTGAATCTAGTAACTGGTGAGGATATGATATATGATTCTGATTCTGAGGATGAGGTTTTTGATGATAAGAAGGTTGAAGGCATTCCAAAGGAAGTGCAACTTGATGATCCAAAGATAGTGAAAATTGTTACCCGTGACAGATGCATTTTGACAGAACCTGATGAGGTGCAAGTTGAACAACCTAAGCTGTCAAAAATGTTACAATCAAGTGGTTTTGTTGCTGCTGGTTATCAAAAGCCGCTTTCATCAAAGGTGCCTACAAAAATTTATGTACAAAAGAAGCCGGTTAACTATTCAGTTACATCTGAAGCTTATTCATCAGAGAGTTCTTCAAATTCAAGAAAAACTCCTTATGTCAGAAATCATCATGATAGAAGAGTGTGTTTTCACTGTAATGAGGCTGGTCACATTCTGATTCATTGTCCTTATAAGAACCAAGGCAAATTAAAGATTGCTCCCTCACAACAAAAAGTGGTTTCGATTCTGAAAAGACCAAATGAGGGAAAGCTTACTTCTAGTGGTGCAAAGAATGTGCCGGGTCAATCATTTGCTAAATCTTCGGGATTTAAGCAACATGACAAACATAGTTCTAAACCAGTTGTTTTTCATTAGAAGTTTGATATTCCACATGTTGGAATTTCAAAGGAGTCTCAACCTGAGGTCAAAATTTCTAGACCACAACGAAGAAGACGTAATAGGAAATTAAAGAAAATTTTGGAAACAACTGAATCTGATAATAATAAATCTAAAAACGTTTATCCAATAAATCAAAATATGTCTTCTTTAAGAAAGTCAAATAATAAATCTTATGTTCCAAAGGTTCATGACAATGTTAATTGTGAATTACTTGAAGTTCTCTATTTTGATCCATCTAGACGACCCAAGACCACAATGGCTTGGGTTCCTATTTATATATGATTTTCTTTGTTTATGTAGGGACAACCAAGGAGTACTATTAACAATACGTGGTATGTGGATAGTGGTTGTTCTCGACATATGACAGGGAATATTCGGTTGCTTCAAGATGTCAAAAAAATTGATGGAGGTTATGTCGCTTTTGCGGGAAATAAAGGCGGGTACATAACTGGTCAGGGTACTTTAAAGAATGACAAAGTCAAATTTGAGAAAGTGAATTATGTGGAGCAACTTGAACACAATCTTTTGAGTGTATCTCAAGTGTGTGACAAGAAGTTTTCATTTCATTTAAATGATTCTGAGTGTTATATCTTGAAACCGGGCTTTGTTATTCTTGATGAATGGATTCTAATGAAGGCTCCGAGGAGAAATGACACATATGTCCTTGACATGAGTGTTGCTACTACAACTGATTCAATTCGTACATGTTTACTCTCCAAGGCGTCTGAGTCAGATTCTATTTTGTGGCACAGGAAGCTTGCTCACATCAACTATCGGAAGATGAACTATCTTGTTAAAAATGAAATGGTTCTTGGTATTCCGAAGATGAAATTCTCTGTTTGTAATATTTCTGATTTTCATTATCTAAATTTCAGTTCATTGTGATACATTTTAGACCAAATTCTAGTACACTGACTTGTTCTAATCGTACCAACAAATAAATACTATGTTTCAATGCAAATCCACAAATTTACACGAGTACATCCTATTAAACTCTACACAAATTCAAATTTATACGAATCTGTCAATACTGAAATTTGCAAGGACTGATTTTATAAATAAATTAACAAGAAACCCTAATAGGCACGGTCACGCCTCGTTCTGGCACGGTCGCGCCAAGTGCTATGGCACGGTCGAACGCCTTGCTTTGAAACGGTCGCGCCTCTTGACAGTTGAAACGTAAAAACGATCTTTAATCCTAGACTCGTTCAACTTTGTAACGGTTATACACGTTCATCTATTAACAACCATCATTAGTCAATTAAACATCGACATTACACCTAAATTAAAACCAATTACAGATTTTTAAACTAAAACCGTCGACCACTTCCTCTTTTGCTCATCGAATCCATCATTTTGACTTGAATCCTCCCAAGCAAACGCATTATCATCCTCTCTGAAGCTCCTGAACACGTTGATTTCAGCCGGAATTGCAGTAGAAGACGCCGGAAATCAAACCGTCATCGCCGGAATTCATCTCTACCGTACGCTATCAATTCATCGTCCTTCCGGGTAATTGAAACCTCCTACACTTCCCTTTTAGTCTATAGATCAAAAGTCCTAACCTAATTTGGGCTTACAATATCCAATTTAACACGGACCCGAATCTAGGGTTCATTCTAAAATGATTTAATCGAACCCCGCTTTGAACACATTTTAAATACAATTAATATATTTTAATAAACTCGTAATAACCCTACAGATGAAAGCCCTATGAAATCCAACATTAACATTATAAGAATCAGTCAATTCGTTTCTGTTTTGGAACAGACACGATCGCGCTAGTCTTCTAGCGCGATCGTGCTTCATGAGACACGGTCGTGCTAATCCCAAGCGCGGTCATGCCTCACAAACTCAGACCCGGTCATGCCCCTTGGCTAGACTTGGTTGTGCCTCAGAACCGTAGACACGGTCGTGCCTGGCCCAGACACGGTCGTGCCTAGTGAACAACCTAATTATGCCTGCTGTTTGGTCAACACGGCCGCGTCCCTAACTAGCATGGTCGCGCCCGTGGTTTTAGCACGATCGTGCCTTGTCCCAGGCACGGTCGTGTGTGTGAGAAAAGTCTTGGCAGAATAATTATTTCCATATTTAAAAAAAACAATAAGTATTTCAGATTAATTTTTTTATAAAAAGAATTGATTTTATAAAGATTCATATTAACGTTATTTAAAAAGATCAAACTTCTATTCTAAAATAAATAGAAATTATTTATTTAAAACTTACAAAACTTGATTTGTATTTATTGTTAAACTCTACACTTAATTATTATTTACACAATTTATTTAAACATCTTTATGAAAATAAAGTAAAGAAATTTATATTTAATATAAAACATCTAATACATTTTTATAACCAAATGACTATGTTACATATTTTATAAGTAAATAAATAAAGTAACAATTATTTACTTAATTTACATTTAAACAAAAATCATTTTTTTAGGTTATACCTACTTACCCCTAATACCTACATTATTTTTATAACTAAGTAAATAAATAATAATTTTGTTTTGTTATTTAGTAATTGCAAACTTAAACCTTAATTTTATACAACACCATTCAAGTACAAACCACTAACACCTACAACCTCAAATTCCTTATACACACATCCAATTTAACCTTAGACTTAGACATAGACTATTGTAAATACTATTGATTCGATACATATTACACTCTAGGTTAACGTTGTGCATTACAAGGACCTCGTATTACTATCTAGTCTCTTGTGTTAGCTACGCCTTCAAATCAAGTGAGTATTACATAGCCCCTTTTACTCTTTTACACTTTTTGGGGTGGAACATGAACATTATACAAACAATTGCTTACATTTACACAAACTACACAAATACAAATCCTCTTTACATTCATGTGTGCAATTTGAGCTTTATGCCTGAGTGCTAGTTGTGCTAACTTTTGTGTGCAATTTATGTGCAATCATTAACTATTCAAGCCGATGGTAAACAATGATAGATCTATTGAGTCTGACAAACCCACCTAGATTGGGGTGATTGTTACCGACAACACAACTTTGCATGCTAGTTACAAAGGTTTGATTGTACTTGGTTACACAATAGCTGCTCTCCATAAATGCCTTATTTTATCATGTTATGTAAGGATTTGTTAATTCATAATCTATATGCTATCTATATACAAAGCTGTGTATGCTCACCAACTTTCTAGTTGACCTTATTTTATTCATGTTTCAGGTACTAATGTGTGATTTGATCAAGACTTGCTACACTTAAGTTTGGACCTAGATAATTTTAATAAAGGATTATGTATTTCATTTTATGTACTTGGTTAGATTTGGTTTTGTCTTAAATACTTGAAATGAATTTGGATGATTAATATATTTCAATTTAGTCAACCTTGTGCTCATGAACAGTCTACATGTCCCGCCCCGACGTTTCCGTCGTCCGTTAGGGTGTGACAGATTGGTATCAGAGCCTTGGTTATAGGGAACTAGGTTATTAGACACCCTTGACCTAGACTATAACTTTAGGACACCCACTTATACCATGCTTCATGATTATGTGATATGTGCTACATGCTATGTGTTACATGCTATGTGTTACATGTTTTCTATGATTTGTTATTATTTCGTTTTGATGCCTTACTTGTAAAAAATTCATGACTTATTAAGATATACTTAAATAATAATTAAATAAACAATATACCTACCTATACCCTAAAACCTCATAATATACTTACCTACTCCTCTATCATCATCCTCTTAGCATGTGGAAACTCCATAGATCTAAATCTATAAAATTTCTTTATTTCCTCGTTAAGGCTTTTAACTTTGTTAATTATTTGAGGACACGTGCAATCTGGAAGGGTGACACCTGTATTCTGGGTTTTCTATCTAGGAAAGCATTTCGCATAAATCCCAATCAACCGAGGGACTCGTATGCTTTCTTAGGAATTCCCGGGATGAGTGTTTACTTATAGGCTAAAGCATGTCTACTTGAAAAATTATATGAGTTTAATTAACCTTAATGTGTCATAGTATTCAAGTGAATTTTTCACTATTTGAGTACAATCTAATTAACTATTTAATTTGCTAACTTATTCTTTTAAATTCAATTAACTTTCATAAATTCTTACATCTTTTCTTGTCTTGAGCAAATCTATAGAATGCCTCCCCGTCGTGCTACCGTGGCCAACAACAACACCGATATTGCTACCATCCTTGCACAACTTGTAAATCAACTTATTCAAGCTAACGGGGCTGCCAATGGTAATCATGGAGCTAATGGGGGTGGTGGTGCCAACCCACCACAATGCACCTTCAAACACTTCAACTCATGCAATCCCCTTAAGTTCTATGGTACCGAAGGAGCTACGGGACTTCTTTAATGGTTCGAAAATATTGAGAATACCTTCCTCAATAGTGACTGCCCCGATAACCTTCGTGTTCGTCATGCCATAAGTATCTTACAAAAACGGGCACTCACATGGTGGAATGGGGAAAAGAGAAATAGAGGTGTGGAAGTAGCAATGGCCTTACCTTGGGATGAGGTTAAAAGGCTAATGCCCAAAGAATTTTGTCCTCGAAATGAGGTAAAGAAACTGGAAGCCGAGTTTTGGGATCTTGCCCAAGATGGTAGTGAAAGTCTAGCCTATACAACTCGGTTCCATGAGTTGAGTCTCCTTGTGCCCCATATGGTCACACCTTTATCCCGCTGCATTGAGAAGTATATTGGTGGATTACCTAGGCAAATTCAAGATACTGTTTTAGGGAGAAATCTTGCAACACTCGAAGATGCCATCCGCTTATCTGCTACGTAAACCGACAACCATGTGAAAGCGGGAACTCTGACTAGAAAAGGCACCAAGAAAGTTCCCGACACCACAACTCCTCCCACACACATCAAAGAAGCCACAACTGAACCCTCCCGTAATAATAAGAAAAGGAAGGCTAGAAACTATGCTATGGTCACTCCTGCTATCCCTGTTAACCAAGCTGCGCCTATAGTTCAAGCACCAGCCAAAAAGCCATATGTTGGGATCTACCCACTCTGTGCCACATGCAACTATCACCATCTCCAAAACATCCCATGTCGCCTCTGCACTCACTGTGGGAAATATGGCCATACAGTCAATGTTTGTAGAGCCAAAGCACTTGCGGGCCAAGTCAACCCACCAAACCGAACCAACCCTCAAGTGGCTAATCAAGGTGTTCCCGCTATTACAAATGGGCGTGCTTGTTATGAATGTGGAAACCCAAATCATTTCCGTGATCAGTGCCCAAGGTTAATCAATGCTAGACAAGGCGGAGCTCGTGGGCGTGCTTTCAACATAAATTCCAATGAAGCTCAAGCCAACAATGATGTGGTCAACGGTACGTTCCTTGTTAAAAGTCAATATGCCTCCATTTTATTTGATACCGGTGCCGATAGAAGTTTTGTGTCAATTAAATTTGAACCCTTAATTGCAAAGACACGATCCAAATTAGAGAAAACCTTCACCGTCGAAGTAGCAAATGGTGACTCATTTACAATTGACTCTGTTATTCACGACTGCTCTCTAGAACTTAATGATCATACATTCCCAATCAACCTTGTACCAATGCCACTAGAGAGTTTTGATATCATCATAGGCATGGATTGGCTATCAAATCATCATGCCGAAGTCATCTGTTTCGAGAAGTGCATCCGAATACGTCTACTGTCGGGAGAAACGTTAAGAGTCTTTGGTGAAAAGCCTTACAAAGGACTCAAGTTAATGTCATGCACTACCGCCCAAAAGTACTTACGAAAGAAGTACGTGGCCTTCTTAGGTCATGTTGTTCAAAAGGATGTCAAAGAGAAGAGTATCCAAGACATTCCCATCATTCGGGATTTTCCCGAAGTATTTCCCGAAGATCTATCCGGTCTTCCACCTGTTCGACAAGTAGAATTTCGCATTGACCTTATACCCGGAGCTAACCGCGTGGCTAGAGCTCTTTATCGTCTTGCACCTTCTGAAATGCAAGAACTTGAAAGCCAACTCCAAGAGCTCTCCGACAAGGGCTTCATTCATCCAAGTCATTCACCGTGGGGTGCACCCGTCTTATTCGTCAAAAAGAAGGATGGATCATTCCACATGTGTATTGACTACCGCTAACTCAACAAGCTTACCATCAAAAACCGTTATCCCTTGCCTATAATTGATGACCTCTTTGATCAACTTCAAGGTTCTACCTGCTTCTCAAAGATTGATCTTCGATCTGGTTATCACTAACTCCGTGTACAAGAGGAAGATATTCCAAAGACTGCTTTTCGAACAAGGTATGGTCACTACGAGTTCATGGTCATGCCTTTTGGGCTAACCAATGCACCTGCAGTTTTCATAGACCTTATGAATCGTGTGTGCAAACCGTACCTTTATAAATTTGTGATCGTCTTCATTGATGATATCTTAATCTACTCCAAGACTAAATCCGATCATGAGCAACACCTTAGGTTGGTTTTGGACCTCTTAAGGAAGGAACAACTATATGCTAAGTTCTCTAAATGTGAATTTTGGCTAAAAGAAGTTTAATTTCTTGGTCATATCGTCAACGACAAGGGAATTCATGTTGACCCTGCTAAGATCGAAGCAGTTAAGAATTGGAATGCCCCGAAGACCCCCACCGAAGTTCGTTCATTTCTTGGTCTTGCAGGATATTATCGTCGTTTCATCCTAAATTTCTCTAAGATTGTTGTCCCTCTTACCGCTTTGACCCACAAGGGTAAAACTTATGAATGGGGACCAAAACAAGAATAAGCTTTCCAAACTCTCAAGCAAAAGTTGTGCAATGCTCCTATTTTGGCTCTCCCCGATGGGAATGATGATCTAATTGTCTATTGTGATGCTTCCAACCAAGGTCTCAGTTGTGTCCTCGTGCAACGAGGCAAAGTAATCGCTTATGCATCAAGACAACTCAAGATTCACGAGAAGAATTATACGACGCACGATCTCGAGTTGGGTGCGGTCGTATTCATATTGAAGATTTGGAGACATTACCTCTATGGCACAAAGTGTGTGGTGTTCACCGACCACAAAAGTCTCCAACACATCTTCAACCAAAAGGAACTCAATATGAGGAAACGACGTTGGGTTGAACTCCTTAACGACTATGACTGTGAGATTCGTTACCATCCCGGCAAAGCGAATGTTGTAGCCGACGCTTTGAGTCGAAAGGACCATGTCATGCTTCAATGTGTCCGAATTCAAACCGACATTCAAAATCGTATCTTAGAAGCTCAACACGTCTCAGTCACCAAGGGTAACAGGTACAAGAAAATGTCGTGTGGTGTTGAACTCCAGCTTGAACCGAAACCCAATGGCTTACTTTATTACTTGAACCGTATTTGGGTTCCCGATCGCGATGATCTCCGTACATTTCTTATGAACGAGGCTCACAAGACTCGTTATTCTATTCATCCTGGTGCGGATAAGATGTACCAAGATCTTCGCCAACAATATTGGTGGCCCGGTATGAAGAAAGACATTGCTCTCTATGTTGCCAAATGTCTAACTTGCTCCAAAGTCAAAGCCGAACATCAACGTCCTTCCGGTTTGCTTGAACATCCAGAAATTCCCATGTGGAAATGGGAAAACTTAGCTATGGACTTCATTACCAAACTCCCTCGCACCTCAAGTGGTTATGATAGCATTTGGGTGATCATTGACCGTCGCACCAAATCTGCTCATTTCCTGCCTATCCATGAAGACTATCGGGTTGAGAAATTGGCCCGGATTTACATTGACGAAATTGTGAGCCGTCACGATGTTTCCTTAAACATAATCTCCGATAGAGATGCCCGGTTCACCTCCCGTTTCTGGCAATCTCTCCAAACTGCTCATGGCACGCAATTGGATTTGAGCACGGCTTACCATCCCCAAACTGATGGTCAGACCGAACGAACAATCCAAACTCTTGAGGATATGCTTAGAGCTTGTGTAATTGATTTTGGTGGCAATTGGGATTCACATCTATCACTAATCGAGTTCTCCTACAATAATAGCTACCACACGAGTATCAACATGGCTCCATTTGAAGCTCTCTATGGTCGCAAGTGTCGTTCTCCTATCTGTTGGAACGAGATTGGTGAAGCACAAATCACCGGTCCCGAACTAATTCAAGAAACATCCGACAAGATTATCCAAATCCGTGACAACATTCGAGTAGCGAGGAGTCGGCAAAAGAGCTATGCCGACAAACGATGAAAACCCTTGGAATTCCAAGTCAGTGACCTTGTTCTTCTAAAGGTGTCTCCGTGGAAGGGGGTGATCCGCTTCGGAATGAAAGGCAAATTAGCACCTCGCTATGTGGGTCCATTCAAGATCCTTGAAAGGGTTGGGAAAGTGGCTTACAAACTCGACTTACCTCCATCACTTGGCAATGTGCATCCTACTTTTCACGTGTCTAATCTGAAGAAATGTCTTGCTGATGAGGATCTTCACATACCTCTTGACGACGTGCACATTGACGAAACGATGCACTTCGTTGAGAGACCTGTGGAAATCATGGATCGTGAAGTCAAACAGCTCAAGCGAAGCCGTATTCCTATTGTCAAAGTTCGTTGGGAATCTAAACGTGGTCCTGAGTTTACATGGGAACGAGAGGACCAAATGAAACTCAAGTACCCCCATCTCTTCACTGATGTCGTCGCCTCCACTAGCTAAATTTCGGGACGAAATTCCCTCAACATGGGGATACTGTAACATTTCTGATTTTCATTATCTAAATTTTAGTTCAATGTGATACATTTTAGACCAAATTCTAGTACACTGACTTGTTCTATTCGTACCAACAAATAAATACTATGTTTCAATGCAAATCCACAAATTTTACACGAGTACATCCTATTAAACTCTACACAAATTCACATTTATACAAATTTGTCAATACTGAAATTCGCAAGGACTGATTTTATAAATAAATTAACAAGAAAACATAATAGGCAAGGTCGCGCCTCGTTCTGACACGGTCGCGCCAAGTGCTATGGCACGGTCGCGCCCGGTGTCTTGGCACGGTCGCGCCTCTTGACAGTTGAAACGTTAAAACGATCTTTAATCCTAGACTCGTTCAACTTTGTAACGGTTATACACGTTCATCTATTAACAACCATCATTAGTCAATTAAACATCGACATTACACCTAAATTAAAACCAATTACAGATTTTTAAACTAAAACCGTCGACCTCTTCCTCTTTTACTCATCGAATCCATCATTCTGACTTTAATCCTCCCAAGCAAACGCATTATCATCCTCTCTGAAGCTCCTGAACACGTTGATTTCAGCCGGAATTGCAGTAGAAGACGCCGGAGATCAAACCGTCATCGCCGAAACTCATCTCTACCGTACGCTATCAATTCATCGTCCTTCCGGGTAATTGAAACCTCCTACACTTCCCTTTTAGTATATAGATCAAAATTCCTAACCTAATTTGGGCTTACAATATCCAATTTAACACGAACCCGAATCTAGGGTTCATTCTAAAATGATTTAATCGAACCCCGCTTTGAACACATTTTAAATACAATTAATATATTTTAATAAACTCGTAATAACCCTACAGATGAAAGACCTATGAAATCCAACGTTAACATTATAAGAATCAGTCAATTCGTTTATGTTTTGGAACAGACACGGTCGCGCTAGTCTTCTAGCGCGGTCGTGCTTCATGAGACACGGTCGTGCTAATCCCAAGCGCGGTCGTGCCTCACACACTCACACCCGGTCATGCCCCTTGGCTAGACTTGGTCGTGCCTCAGAACCCTAGACACGGTCGTATCTAGTGAACAACCTAATTATGCCTGCTGTTTGATCAACACGGTCGCGTCCCTTACTAGCACGGTCGCGCCCGTGGTTCTAGCACGATCGTGCATTGTCCCAGGCACGGTCGTGTGTGTGAAAAAAGTCTTGGCAGAATAATTATTTTCATATTTTAAAAAAAACAATAAATATTTCAGACTAATTTTTTTATAAAAAGAATTGATTTTATAAAGATTCATATTAACGTTATTTAAAAAGATCAAACTTCTATTCTAAAATAAATAGAAATTATTTATTTAAAACTTACAAAACTTGATTTGTATTTATTGTTAAACTCCACACTTAATTATTATTTACACAATTTATTTAAACATCTTTATGAAAATAAAGTAAAGAAATTTATATTTAATATAAAACATCTAATACATTTTTATAACCAAATGACTAAGTTACATATTTTATAAGTAAATAAATAAAGTAACAATTATTTACTTAATTTACATTTAAACAAAAATCATTTATTTAGGTTATACCTACCTACCCCTAATACCTACATTATTTTTATAACTAAGTAAATAGATAATAATTTTGTTTTGTTATTTAGTTATTCCAAACTTAAACCTTAATTTTATACAACACCATTCAAGTACAAACCACTAACACCTACAACCTCAAATTCCTTATACACACATCCAATTTAACCTTAGACTTAGACATAGACTATTGTACATACTATTGATTCGATACATATTATACTCTAGGTTAACGTTGTGCATTACAAGGACCTCGTATTACTATCTAGTCTCTTGTGTTAGCTACACCTTCAAATCAAGTGAGTATTACATAGCCCCTTTTACTCTTTTACACTTTTTGGGGTGGAACATGAACATTATACAAACAATTGCTTACATTTACACAAACTACAAAAATACAAATCCTTTTTACATTCATGTGTGCAATTTGAGCTTTATGCCTAAGTGCTAGTTGTGCTAACTTTTGTGTGCAATTTATGTGCAATCATTAACTATTCAAGCCGACGGTAAACAATGATAAATCTATTGAGTCTGACAAACCCACCCAAATTGGAGTGATTGTTACCGACAACACAACTTTGCATGCTAGTTACAATGGTTTGATTGTAGTTGGTTACACAATAGCTGCTCTCCATAAATGCCTTATTTTATCATGTTATGTAAGTATTTGTTAATTCATAATCTATATGCTATCTATATACAAACCTGTGTATGCTCACCAACTTTCTAGTTGACCTTATTTTATTCATGTTACAGGTACTAATGTGTGATTTGATCAAGACTTGCTACACTTAAGTTTGGACCAAGATAATTTTAATAAAGGATTATGTATTTCATTTTATGTACTTGGTTAGATTTGGTTTTGTCTTGAATACTTAAAATGAATTTGGATGATTAATATATTTTAATTTAGTCAACCTTGTGCTCTTGAACAGTCTACATGTCCCGCCCCGACGTTTCCGCCGTCGGTTGGGGTGTGACACTGTTCCTGATGATTGTATTCCTTGCAAGAAGGGGAAACAACGCAAGAAATCCCACAAATCTAAATCAAAGAATTCTATTGTAACTCCTTTGGAGTTGCTGCATATGGATTTGTTCGGTCCGATTAGTATCAGGAGCATTGGTGGTAAATCTTACTGTTTGGTAGTAATAGATGATTTCTCTAGATTTTCATGGGTTAAGTTTCTTGCTTCTAAAGTTGAAACCATTGAGTTGGTACAATTCTTAATCTTGGGTTTGGAGAATTTGTTCAATCTGAAAGTCAGAAGAATTAGGAGTGACAATGGCAGCGAGTTTAAGAATAGCAAGATGTGTTTATTCTGTCTACAAAAGGGAATTCCTCATGAATTCAGTGCGCCATATGTTCCTCAACAAAATGGAGTTGCTTAATGAAAGAATAGGACTTTGTTTGAGATGGCACGCACGATGCTTGCAGATTCTAAGCTTCCAGTTACATTTTGGGCTGAAGTTGTGAATACTGCGTGTCACGTTTTGAACAGAGTCTTGACCGTTAAGCGACACAACAAGACATGCTACGAGTTGCTTAATAATCGAAAGCCGAATCTGGAATATTTACTACCTTTTGGTAATCCATGCACCCTTTTGAAAGTTAGAGATGTCCCAACCAAGTTCAGTGCTAAGGCTATTGAAGGGATTTTTCTGGGGTATGTTGCAAATTCTACTGCCAAGAGGGTTTATAACAAAGAGACTCGTCAAGTTGAAGAATGGTTCCATATCGACTGTTCTAAACGGTCTTTATCTCAAATGGCGATTGGACCAGACTGGGCTTTTGATTATGAAAACTTATTCAAGTCTTTTCATTTACCTTCTGATATTTCTCCTGAGGAAGCTGCTGTTTTATATAATTCATGTCAGGATGCACAGCATAGTGGTTTTCTACCAAATGCAGTTCCACATTCATCGGTTCCATCTACTTCTGCTCCCAATCCTAATGTTGCTTCTTGTTCGGGATCACAAGAGTCTGAGAGTGAGGAAGACAATGCTATTTTTCAAGATTCTTCTGCTGATCATTTGTTAGGTCGAACCAAAGAATGTCGAAATGGCATTAAATGATAACAATTGGATAGAGGCTATGCAGGAAGAACTTGCTCAGTTTGACAAACTCAAGGTTTGGAATCTTATAGATCTTTCGAAGGGTATGTATCCAATTGGTACAAAGTGGGTGTTTAAATGCAAGAAAGACGATCGAGGTGTCGTGGTAAGAAATAAGGCAAGATTAGTTGTCCAAGGTTTCAATCAACAAGAGGGAATTGATTACACCGAGGTTTATGCGCCTGTAGCGAGGCTTGAAGCTATACGGTTGTTTTTGGCTTTTGCTTCTTATAAAGGTTTAAGGTGTTTCAATTGGACGTGAAAAGTGCTTTCTTATATGGTAAGGTCAAGGAGGAGGTTTTTGTGTGTCAGCCGCCGGGGTTTGAAGATCCACTTAATCCGAATAAAGTTTTCATGCTTAATAAGGCCCTCTACGGTCTTCATCAGGCTCCTCGTGTGTGGTATGAAATGTTGTCCACACATCTTATGGCCAATGATTTTGTTCATGGCAAGATTGACTCGACCTTATTCATAAAGAAATCAGGGGGAGATTACCTACTGGTGCAGATATATGTAGATGATATTATTTTTGGCTCTACAAATGAAGGGTTGTGCAAAGATTTTGAGAGTGTTATGAAGTCGAAGTTTGAGATGTCAGCTATGGGAGAGTTATCATTTTTCCTAGGTTTACAAGTGAATCAAAAGGAAGATGGTTTCTTTATTCATCAGTCCAAGTATTTCAAAGACATCTTGAGCCGGTTCAAGATGGAGGACTGTACCCCATATGATACTCCGATTCCGGTCAATCATAGATTGAATTCTGACCCGGATGGAAAAGATTTTGATTGCCGACTTTATCGGGCAATGATTGGATCTCTCATGTACTTAACCGCTTCAAGGCCAGATATAATGTTCGCTATGTGTATTTGTTCTAGATTCCAGGAAAAACCAAAAGAATCTCATTTGATTACAGTAAAAAGAATCTTTCGTTATTTGAAAAGAAAACAAAGATTGGGACTATGGTTTTCACATGGTTCTAACTTTGATTTCAATGCATATACTGATTCTGATTTTGGTGGTTGTTGTTTGGACAGGAAATCTACTACAGGTGGTTGCATGTTCTTGGGTAATCGTCTAGTTTCCTAGCAATGCAAAAAGCAAACTACGGTCTCCATTTCAACATGCGAAGCAGAATACATTGCTGCTGCAAGTTGTTCACAGATCTTGTGGATCCAACATCAATTAAGAGATTACGGTTTGAATTTTACAAGAACCCCTATGTTTATTGATAATAATGCTACAATGTCTATTACAAACAATCCTGTTAAACACAGTAAAATAAAGCACATTGAGATTAGATATCATTTTATTCGTGATTGTGCAGATAAAAAGTTGATTGAGCTGGTAAAGGTTCATACAGATGATAATGTTGCTGAACTTTTTACCAAGGCATTTGATCGTACCACGTTTGAATTTCTGATCAAAATGATAGGTATGATCGATCCCGAATAAATTTTTTTCAAAATCAAATTTTCATAGAAAATTTTGTTTTTAATTTCTTTTATTGCTTTATTACATTTCTGCATTTTAATTTCAGTCAAAAAGATTTTAGTTATAAAAATTCAAAACAAAATGAAAAATATAAAATTTGACAAGAGAAGAGATGACAGTACATCAGTGATTAGTTCATTACACACGACCTTAGTAGACCTTTGATATATGATTGTTTAAAGTAATTTGATTTGATCTAAATTTCAAAGTCTGCATAAATGAGAAATGATAGTGTTTTGAATGCTCTAATCTTGATAATCTGTTTTAAATTTGTGTATGAGTTTTGAAACTTGAATTGTCAATTGACTAGAAGCGTTTATAAACCAATAGTAGTGTGAAAATTAAATATGATATGATTACATCTGTGATTTGAATCCATTCTATGCCTGGGTGTGTGTGTAAAAGATCATTATCAGATAAAGAATATATGGTTTTAAAGAATTTCATGAGACCAATATCGAATTATATCTTTAGCACAAACTTTCTCAGTTCACTTCACTGCCCATGCCCCGAAAAACATGCAATGTGTTGCTGAACTAAGATATGTTTTCCAACAACATCTGTTGGAACATTTATTCACCCTTGGATCAGTTAGATACATCATCTAGTCTGACTCCATTGAAATTTATCCAGATAATAGTTGGATCCTCATACCTGAATCAGTTTGATTCTCATTATACAGCCAATTCATTAGAATCTTCTGATTCTGAATCATCATGATTCTTATATCCTTTGGGATCTGCTTTTCTATACTTATGCTAAAAGAGATAATTTCAACTTGGAAATTGATCTAATCTTAAAATAAACTAAATATGTCTTGAAGATAGTGCAATTTATATTTATGTTTGGCACATATGTGGGGTACACGATGTTTTTCATCTAAATGGTACTAACTCACATGAAATTGGAAGATAAACGCTTATAGTTTCAAATCATATAATATTGACAAATTTAAGAATTCATGATTTATATTACAAATTCGGTATGAATAATTGAGCATTTCATAACCTGATCTTGTTTACATTGAAATTTATCGCGTATCATTTCAAACATTATTCATAATACTGCAAAGAGTATATAAAAATGAAAAAAAAATGCGAGTTGCATAAGAATGAGTTGGATTGTTTCATACCATAGGTTACCCGTGGTTGTTGATAAAAATGTGTGATAAATTACTTATATACTGATATGATCTTCTTACTCATGATGTTAATCCAAAAATATGTGATTTCAGTTTGTTCAGATAAAATCCAAAAATATGTGATTTCAGTTTGTTCAGATAAAATCCAAAAATATGTGATTCCGTTTGTACAGATAAAATTCAAAACGATTTTGTTTTTTTATTTTCCATGAAAATTTTAAATCTTTTCTTAAAATGATTCGGGATTGGATCGGATACAGGATGCTGACGGAAGCTCACAAGAACTGACGTTTTGAAAGTTGGTAAAAAAAATATATATATTGTTCAAGGCAAAAAGTTGAGGAGAACTTGTTATGTTTGCTTGATTCTGGTGAAACGAACTTAATAAGTTCGCCTGAGACTTGTTAAGCGAACTTAACAAGTTCGCCTAATGAAGCGAACTTAATGGGTATAATGATTTTTGTTCAGGCGAACTTAGTCACTTATTCGTCTTCCTCAGACGTTAAGCGAACTTAACCATTTGAGCAATTTTGAAAAATTTTGAAATTCAAAAGGTGTTGTTGGTTGTTAACTGCTAATTTCTTGATCTATTCTTGATTGCGATCATTTCTGAGGTACTTTTGTTGGATTTCATCCGTTAAATCGTGAAAAATTAGGTTTTTTTTTTTCGGTTTTCGTCTACGGTTTTATCCGAGAGAAATTTGGACCTAAATGATGTTGAATTTGTCCTAAATCGATAAATTGAGTCTTCATTTTGTTTCGTGAGTACTAGTTGATGTCATTCCGATGCTTAATTCAAGTTTACAATATCATTTTGACAGATTTGGATTTCTGTGTAGAATTTGTATCGGCAGACAAGTTCAGGCGAACTTGTTCAGGCGAACTTGTTTAGGCGAACTTATTATGTTCGCCTCTTGCAACACTAAGCGAACTTATTATGTTCGCCTCTTGCAACACTAAGCGAACTTAGTAAGTTCGCCTAGGGGATCAGAGGGTTTTTGGACTTGTGAATTTTTTTTTTGTTTGAAAAATTTTTTTACAAATTTTTTATTTTATTTTATAAGTGTGTTTGTTATATGTCTAATGTGTTTGTTGTCCAAATACTTTTCAGATGGCTCGTCGTGTTGAGTATAAACATAACCAAGTGGCACTATTAGATTCTAACATGTCGGAGGCTGTAAATTTTCAAGGGATTATTGGATTCTTGAACCGTTCACGTGTACGTGTGGCCTTATCAGCAGATCCATATATAAGCTTAGTGTACATTCAACAATTTTGGGATACGGTACATCAAGATACAGATGTTGAACATCATGTTCTTCGTGCTACAGTGAACAATACAGAGATTTCTATCTCAGCAGAGACTATTCGTGTTGCTCTAGCTGTTGGAGGTGCTAATGACGATCCTATGTCATATCCTGGAACATTGCTTATGGGATGTTTTCAGAGGATGGGTTATCATGGAAGACATAATGATACTCAAGCTCGTAAGGGTGGTTTATTTGGAGAGTGGAGGTACTTCATGCACGTGATTATCCAATGCTTATCTCCTAGAAAAGCTGGTATTGATGGGTTAAAGAGTGCTCTACAGGCTGCAATGGTGGCTTTGACTTTGAACAAACGGTTCAACTTTACTCTTTATATTTACCGGGAGTTGGTTATGCAGATTAATCCTCCAGAAGGTCAAGGATTTCTAATGTATCCTCGGTTTATCCAAATGATTCTGAATCATCTTATTCCTGGTCTCCTACAACATCCAATTCGTTTAACTTTGACTCCAATGTCAAAACGTATCTTTACTGATTGCACAAAGGTGAAACAACATAATGCTACTTTGATTCATGTTCAAACTCCTTTATTTGGTCACTTAATCAATCCTGATTATGTTGAACCCCCAAATGATAATTGGTTTCATCCTGAGGAGTTGGCTCAAGGGCAAGGTCAGAATCTAGAACAACAACAACAACCTCAACCACAACAACCTGTACAAGTTCCTGTTCAACAACATGTTCCTCAACCACAACAAATTCCTATTCAAGTACAAGTTCCTATTCCACAAGTGCCTGTGAATGAACCTGTTCAAGACGAAGTTGTTCAAGATCATGAACAAGACTTAGGTATGAATATTGAAGATTTTGATAATGAAGCTGTGAACTCGCCCATTCATGAACCTGAAGGGAATGTGGTGGATGAAAATGATTCTAGTTTCAGCTCAAGTGATACAATTTTACCTGTTTCTGAGAGTACTGACTCTGATGAGTCTAGACATTTTTGCTCAGATCATTATGAGAGATTGGATAATGTGCCATTGGCAAATGCTGGTAAGCGTATTAAATCCAAAGCCAGAAGACCGAGACGTAAGTCTGTTCGGGATCCTCCTTCCGGATCAGTACTTGGTAAAAGAACATTAGTTGATGAGAGTTCTGATTCAGATAGTTATTTTAATCCAGATCCAAAAGCTCAGAAGCTTATGTCTGCTTCTATTGCTACTGCTCATTCTTCACAAGGTGTTCAGGATGCTAACTTTGTTGCTTCCTTATTGATTACACCTCCGAGATCTAAGAATCCATCTCCTGTGCTTACTCCTGTTTCTCCTGTGATTACTCCTATTCTGGGTGTTCCTTAATCTTCGGCTGGTCCTTTAAAGCCTTCTGATTCTAATAGGATTACTTTCCTTGAATCACAAGTGTTTGCTTTACAGAATCAGGTGGATACTCTTGTGTCTACTGATGCTCAGAGACAGCTGGTTATTCAGACTCAAGCTACACAGATTGCCGACATGCAATTATTGGTGTCTAAACTTGTTGAGCGTCTTGACGCTCAGGGGGAGTTAAGGATACATGATACATGTCATACTGAGTCTATTCAACGAGAGGATAATAAAGACAATGATGCTACTGGTAATGTTGAGGGTGATCGTCAATACGTTGCTGACGTTAATCCTATATCAAGAGTCCAGGGGGAGTCGACATCACAAACGATTGAAGGAAACAAGGATGACTCTGGAGTTAATGAAGAAATTCTATTATTGGAATTCTTTGCAGACTCTGAAGAGGAAGAAGCTGAGAAGATAGAATGTCTGGATGATATTGATGAATTATTCAATGACATTGAAGATGAAGTGTCTGATAATGAAGTTGAAGAAGGAGAGATAGTGGAGATAGAGATAGAGAAGAATAAAGATATAGTTATTTATGAAGGCTGTGATGGTCTGAATGTCCCTTATAACTTAATCCAAGATGATGTTATTCCTGAATTCTCTTATGAAGGAGTAATAGATTCTATGGACTCTATTGAAGATATCACTATGCCTGAGGATACTGCTCAATCCAAGATTGTTACTGATGATGAAAATGTTCAATCCAATATAGATGTTGATACTAATGCTACTCACACTGTGTCTCCTAAGCTGAATGAAGAACCTGTGATGTATAGAAATACAGGAATGACTAGAGAACAGTGGAGAGAAGTTGTGAAAAGCTGGATGAAGGTGCTACCCAAGTCATAAGTACAACCTGCTCAGAAAGAAAGATATGTGAATAAGGAGAGGTGTATTGGAAGAATCATAAGTTGGTTTTATGATAATGGCACAAAGTTGTTTGCTCTTAAAAGATCTGATGGTGTTCAGTACTTAAAGCCTAGGATAAAGTATTTCAATACCTTTCCAAGGTGTGAAATGAATGGTCTAGCTACTAAACCATTGATTAATAGATCAAACTATGGATTAGCTAATGTGATTGCCAATTTGATAAAGAAAGAAGGTGGTTCAAGGAAATATGAAAGGCTAAAGCCTCATAAAGGAAAAAGAGTGAAGATCATAGATCAAAAGACTGGGATAGTGACCTGGAAGTACAATTTCAAACCAGTACGTGCTGTACAGAAGATACCATTGAAGAAGATTCCACAAGATTTTCTTGGGAATATGAAATGGTGGTATGTAGATGTTAATACTTGTGAAGCAAGGATTGATGATAAAGATAATAAGGTCATTGTGAGTTTCTATGATGCAATGAATCTTATTAACTTTTCAAAGAAAGATTAGAGGACGTTAAGAAAGAATGAGATCATGTTCACTGATGAATGGAAAGAACAAGGATTGCAGTACAAAAGAGTTTTGGAGATTTGTAGAAGATATGGAGTGCATGCAAGCAGCAGATTACCGGATAACTGGAAGAGCTCATCATAAAGACTGAAGACTGAAGATCAAGCTATTGTCAAGGGGAGTCTGTTAGGACATAGATTGTATAACAAAAGCTTTGTAATAGTTTAGATCTAAATGTCTTTATGTTTTTGTATTAAATGTTTTCTAAGTGCTTATACAAGTTATGCTAGAGGCGAACTTGTCAAGTTCGCCTGGTCTATCAGAGGCGAACTTGTTTAAGTTCGCTTAGTCTGTTAGAGGCGAACTTGTTAAGTTCGCTTAGTCTGTTAGAGGCGAACTTAATAAGTTCGCCTAAGCATCTTTTAGGCGAACTTAAGAACATGTATCTATAAATAGAGTTTACAGAGTCTGTTATGAGAAGGAGCGAGAGTAGTGAGACTGATCGAACAAGAATTCTGTAAAATCTGTGATTGTTGGAATACAAAGTGAATGATATTTACCTGATTGTTTCTATTATCTATTTCTTATGCAATCGTTGATTCGGTAGGATTCCGCACTCCGCGTTAACGATACGTCCTATCACGAGAACGATCCGTAGAAGAGCCATGTGGACCTACAGATGTAACTATTTAGATTGTACCTTAATAGCAGTATCGTCATATATCGTTATTTGGACATACTACTTCAACACTTAATTGTAGTTGGGGGTCTTCACGGGGCTCATACACCCAAACACTTTAAGATGTTACAACCTTGATTTTCCTCCTTTCCAAGTGTCGTATAGGGTTTACTTTAGAGCTTTCGTTCAGACATGGTTTAGAATGTAGACCGCATGGGCAAATCCTTCCCCTATATGTCTTAAGGTACCCCCTTTGCCTTTAGCATGCTCTGTGGTTGTTCAAACTATCGACCGGCTTCGCCTTTCTACAACCACGTTATTTATAGGGTGTAAGGAAGTGTTAGTTGTCTCCTTACTCTTGTTTCTTCAAAAAAATTATGAAACTCTTAAGAAGTAAAATTTATACCATGGTATGTTCTTAAACTTTTATGTTATGTGAACTCTCACTTTTAACAAAACCTTTGAACTTTTTAGACGTCGGTTGTGCTTTGACTTTTGTATTGATCACATAGATCCACATGTATAGTCTAGCCCGAATGAACATCAAATTTTTTTTCCATCCACAGTGGAACCCAAACTAGTAAACTTGGAGACCAAGACACTTAATTTATCCACGAAGTCATCGATGGTCTCATTTTCTTTCATATGTTAAGCTTCTAAGTATTTTCTTAATGTCACACCCCGCCTTCGACAATCTCTTCGCGTATGTGACTCGATTGGCACTTGTTCTTTGATCTCAAAGTTTTATTTACACACCCCAATGGTTGATTTTGTAAATATCAAGACCTCGTTTAAACAAACAAAGATCTTTTATTTATAAACTCGGGATTTAAATACCCATTTAGTTTGATTACAATCATAGTTGAAATCAAATTACAATTTTGTCTCCTGAAAAGTATTCCCCCTTGTCATATGCACCACTGTATACACTTGTTTCAAACCATTGAAAACAACTACCAGAACTTTAGTCTTGGTTTTACTAATTTTGGCTCTCAGCGGGCTTCGCCTTACATTGCTTACATGAGTAAGTACCAGCCATGTTTGGGACTTTCACCCACAACACGTGTATCATTTGATCAAACTTTACGTATACTTATGCCCTGAATGCTTTTAATGTAGACGAACCTTTATGTAGAAGGTTGTGATCTTCTTGGTTTTGGCTATCGATTTTAGTTATTCACATGGCCACAATATTCTTGTGTTGTCTGCCAATTTTAATTAGTCAAAAGTCATAATGATGAAGAAGGTGATCGAGCGTGTACCAAAGCTATTACTGTGACATTCCGGATTTTTATTCACCCATTTGTAATATATATCATGTAATCATTTTCAACTAAATTAAATGCAAGTGTTTTGTTTAATTTTGTACAAAATATATATTTATTTTTATTTATTGGATTTAAAATAATTAAAAAAAAAATAAATACGTTTTAAACTTATATAAAATTTTAATTTAAAAGTTTCATATTTAATAAAATAACCTATTTAAATAAGACAACTAACTTTTATAAAAATTATTTTAACAATAATAATAATATAAGTTTATAAAATATATTTAAAAATTTAAAAGAAATTAAACTAATTATTTTTATAAAAATTAAGGGGTTGTTTTGAAACTTTTTAAACTAGAAGGTTTTAAGTTAAAAACCGGTTAAAGGACTAAACATGGACAAACCAAACTTTAAGGACCCATCCGTAATTATCTCAGGGACTAAATTAAATCAAAGCCAAACTTCAGGGACTAAATCTGCCAAAACCCTTTTCGCAAATCCGGTTATCCCCTACATTGTCCGGCGGTCCGAGATAGTTTCCGGCGAACACCCCGACAGGGCTGTTCCCTGCACCTCGACAGCCGCTACAGACGTCCCTGAGCTCATCTTCTCCATGCGAACAAAAGGCCCCGACCAATTGGTCTCCCCAACATACGAATCGCCTGATCTTGTTGGTGGCCGAGAACCCACGCCTCGAATTCGAGCCCGACAGTCAACCCCTACGCTTATTTAATAGCTCGTTAGCTTCGTCTCGTCCAGACTAGTGTCGGGACGTGCCCAATTGCACGCTTTGTCACAAGAAACGAACTCGGCTATAAATAGCCATAGACGGACCTGCACGAGCTCGCTACCCCTCTTCCACCCAATCTCACTCCAAATTGAAGGCACCATTACAATCGCCATCTCTGTGTGAAGCTGTGACCAAGGTTGTAGAGGCTAATCCCATCCAGAAGATTCTCATTCTGGACATTCTCGGATTTAAGGCTCTGCCGTCCGGTCCCTTTGCGACCACGTAAGAATCCTCAACTTCGTTTCTTTACCTTCTGTTATCATAAGGCAAGCTGAACCAATCGAAGTCACGACTCCAAAACATCGATTACCGGACAAACTATTGTTTTGAAATATTACTGTTTTATTTTCTAAAGTCTCGGCCATCGAAACTACTTAGTTTCGATTGAGTAAATGGTCAATCGAAACTAGTAGTTTCGATAGATGGTAGTTTCGACAGCCTGAGTATCGCTTATAAATGATCAATCGAAACTAGTAGTTTCGATAGATGGTAGTTTCGATAGATGGTAGTTTCGACAGCCTGAGTATCGCTTATAAATGATCAATAGAAACTAGTAGTTTCGATAGATAGTAGTTTCGACAGTTCCGTGTATCACTTGTAAATGGTCAATCGAAACTAGTAGTTTCGATTGAACACAGTTTCGATACCTGTCACAACTATAAACAGTTTCGATCAAATCAGTACTTTCAAGCAAACCTGGACCAACTTTTATCCAAATAACACTAAGAAATATTATTATAAACCTATACACAATTAAATACTAATACGCACATGTAAACATACAATAATACCCATTTATCTACATAGGGTTTCAACGTGCTTAGACTTCAACATCCTTATCACCTACACGCGTGGAAAAATACCCGCTTGCAAGGTGAGTTACATAGCCCCTATTTTACATTTTTATACGTTTTGGGGTGAAACATTATACATGCTACTCACATTGTTTGTACGTGTTATACATGAGACTATATGCTTATTCTTTGGATGTACATACATTTAAACACAAGACAACCAACTGTAATATTGATAGATCTATTGTGCCTGACCAGCCCTCCCGGTTAGGGTGTTTATTACTGCATACTCGGATATAACCGCGTGTTATATTCAAACATATCAGATATAGTGGGTAACTATATTCAAACATACCGGACTTAGCTGTTGTGCTCTGTTCAAGCGCGTCAAACTCGGTTTGAATTGTGATTAAATAAATGATACATCATATATACTATGTTTAACAAGATAAACATTGAGTTGCAAAACGATTTACAACTACTATTTACCGGAATTACTAAACCTATGTACTCACCAACTTTTTAGTTGACACTTGATTTAAATAATGTTTCAGGTTTGGATATGTGACTACTTGCCGAAGATTTCTCCACATAAGAACTATGGACCTAGTTAAATTAATCAATGTTTTGAACTAGACTATGTTATTTGGAATGTATCGTATTTGGATCTTGTTGTCTTTAAATTTAATTAATGAATTATGCAACCTTTTAGCTATCATGTGCTTTTGAACAATCATTCTATTGTCCGCCTCGATGATTCCGCCATCGGTCGGGGTGTGACAATTACCTAGAATTGGTAAACAAGATCTGAATAAACAAACAAGAATCAAGATGAACTGATAATAACCCTATTCTTGGTTTTGGCTATCACATATATACAAGGAAACGACGCAACGCTTCGGTGAATCGTTCCAATGTTACGTACACATCAGTTTTACAAATACATACTTGACGCAATAAGTCCTTAACCTATTTCAATTACATTATAGACTCTAAACTTATAAATACATATATTCAGGAATGGTCCCTTAACTTTTGTTAAGAAGATGATCGAGATTATATCCCACAACCACCCTACTAACCACGATCAACTTGTATTAAGTTTGTGACACCAAGTAGTTCCCTCATAGTGATGAATTAAATTCTTGGCAAATGCCTTAGTTAATATATCTGCTCATTGAAGTTCTTCACATTTTCAATGTATTCTCTTATAAAATTGTAACGAATATCATGATGCTTACTTCTTCTATGAAACACATGATTCTTCATTAAAGCGATAGCGGATATGTTGTTAATCATAACAATTAGTTTTTCTTCTTTCCAGCCAATAATTTTTCTAAGTAGTTTTTTCAACCATAGTGCTTCACATTTTGTTGTTGTTGTCATGAATTATGATTCACATGATGATAGTGCTACGGTAGGTTGTTTTTGTGTGCACCAACTAATATGAGAGTTTCTAAAGTAGAATACTATCCCATTAGTGTCTTTTCCATTTTCTATGTTAATTCCATAACAACTATCTTTGAATCAAGTATTTTGCATCCTTCATTACTTTGATATGTTATACTACAATCTTTAGTTCCTTTAATGTAACATAATATCTTTCTGATGAATTTTAGGTGATGCTCGGTGGATTCTTGCAAGAAATGACTAAGTAATCTAATAGAATAACTTAGATTTGGACTGGTGTGTGGTAGATACCTTAAACAAACACTTATGCTTCTAATTTTGTAGGATCAATTGGATCTCCTCATTTTATATTTGTCAGTTTGAGTCCTGGATCCATATGTATCTTTGTTTCATTGCATTCAAGCATTTCTGCATCCTTAAGGATTTTGTTACATAACCATTTTGCTTGATTCATATCTCAGTCCCGTTTGGTTGACTTCTATTCCCATATAATAGGCTAATAAACGTAAATCACTAATTCCAAATTTCTCCTCCAAATGAAGTTTAAACTTGTCAATCTCCTTTTCATGCGGTCTCGTATAATCAGATCAGCAACCTAAACTTCAATTAGTAAGGTAGAAACTTGACTGATCATTGTATAGACAGGTTGCTCTAATGTGCATTTCTTGAATCCAAGAGTTTTCAATGTATGATCTAATTTGATATTCCAAACACGTGGTGCTTGTCTTAGTACATGCGAAGACTTTGTGACTACACTTTTCTTTTGTTTTCTGGTTTCACAAAACCTTCTGGCTGTTAAACATATACACTTCTTCCTTCAATTCGTAGTGTAAGAAAGCATATTCTACATCTAGATGATGTACCTCGCAAATGTTGTAGGCCGCTAATGCTAGTTCTAGACGAACTGTCTCTATCCACCTGAGTTACCAACTATTTTCTTGTTTTATAAATTGAGTGAATAAATTATTACATACCTCTATTTGTACTAGTTTAAACATATCCTAATCATTATCTAAAACTAATTAAAATAAACATAAAAGATAACTAGGAATACTAATCCTAACCAATTCCAAATCTTCTGTTATTTGATTTAAATCTGAATTATCCCCAACAAAAAGCATGTGTCTAAAATGATATTGAATGGTTTTGCTTTTGTAGATGCAGGAAAAAAATCAAGAAGAAAATTGTCCCGATTGGTTCTAGCTATGGGTAATTTATCGTAAACATATATTTTTATCACCTTAACACACTACTTCACTAACTTATTGTTGAACTTATATTTATTGGCAGCTGCGGTTATTGGTGTAGGCTCTATAACAATATTAATCATCATTATCTTATGCTTAAAAAGGAAAAATGGAAGTAGAGAAAAGGCAAAGTACAATGCCAATGTTGAATTGTTTCTAAGGAATCATGAATTCCTAGCTCCAAAAAGGTACTCTTATTCACAAGTTGAGAAGATGACAAACTCCTTTACGGTTAAACTAGGCCAAGGTGGTTTGGCGCTGTGTATAAAGGGGTGCTAAAAAATCAAAACCTAGTAGCAGTGAAGGTTTTAAGTGAAGCAAAAGGTGACGGGGAAGATTTTATTAATGAAGTTGCAAGTGTTGGTACAACTTCCCATGTTAATATTGTAAGTTTAGTAGGATTTTGTTTGGAGGGCCGTCAAAGAGCTTTGGTCTATGAATTCATGCCTAATGGTTCCCTTGAGAGGTTCATATACAATCATGGTTCGTCGAGTAGTAGCCAACTTGGGTGCGAAAAGTTGCACCAGATTGCAATTGGGATTGCTCGAGGTCTTGAATACTTGCATAGGGGTTGTAGCACTCGAATATTACATTTTGGCATAAAACCACATAATATTATATTGGATGATGACTTTTGTCCGAAGATATGTGATTTTGGGCCGGCTAAGTTATTCCGTCAGAAAGAAAGCAAGATATCTATGTCCCATATGAGAGGAACGCCTGGTTATATTGCTCCTGAACTATTTTCTAGGAATTTTGGAGAGGTTTCCCACAAATCAGATGTTTATAGTTATGGAATGATGATTCTAGAAATGGTTGGAGGGAGAAAAAACATCGATGTTGAAGTTGATCATACAAGTGAGATATACTTTCCTCATTGGATATATAAGAAAGTTGAATTACATGAAGAACAAGTCGGACTCCATGGGATTGTGTGCAATGAAGAAAATGGGATTGCAAGGAAGATGATTATTGCAGGCTAGTGGTGCATACAAACTAATCCCTTGAGCCTGCCTAGAATCGCTAAAGTTTTGGAAATGTTAGAGGGGATTGAGCGTCGTTGGAAATCCCTTCAAAACCTTATATATCTTCTCCAACAAGATCCCTTAGTTCTCCATCCACAAATTCATTGCATCTTTATTGCTCTTCTACTAATAGTTTGTAATCTTTTGTCATTTAACTATTGTCATGTCAGTTAATTCCTAATAACTATTGATCGGGTATGTGTATATACAAAGCTTGTACATCGGTTCTGTTAGGTAGCGCAACTATTTACCTACAATGTTTTGATTATTGTATGATAAGCAAGATTGGTACACAGATATCCATGTACAATGGTATATTCTTTTACTTGAATTTTTTTGTAATGGATAAGTATTCTTTTAATACTTTATTAGATAAGTCTTTGTGTTATTCTATAAAATGGAATTAGCATTAGCATTCGAAGTACATTAGGATTCTTAGTGGGGACTTATAATATTTGTTTTTGTTGGCAGATTTGAACAATATCTGCTCTTATCCTATCTACTTACAACTTCAATATAATTAGCCTGCATGCAAAGAAAAATCATGTAATCCATATTTTGGTTGCAATTATCTAAGAAATCCATCTATGAGCATAACATGTGCATCTTATATGTAAAATAGTGGAATCTTATAGGGTTTGTAATCTTGTGGGAATTAGAGAGAGATTTTCATACTAAATCATACTCTCAGTCTATTTAAATGCCAGATATTACATCCTATTTATAGGGAGTGAAAGGGTATGTACCCCTTGATGAAAGGATGCGACGATTCAATGTGTTACACTAGTAAACCTTAGGCTATATTATAATAATGCATATGAATAGTAGTGTGTTGGACCATCTTCATAAATTAATTATAACATTTTCCCTCCTAAATTAAAATTTTTCTTCAATACTTTATATTATCCTTGGACCATCTTCATAAATGAGTTGAGATTGTTGTTTATTCACTTTCTCTTGTTGTTTTTCCATTTTATGCATTCATTTGTGAAGTGACCGTAGTTGTCACATTCGAAACATGAATCTGTTTTTGTCTTTTTTTTCTTGACTTATATTTCTTCCGTGACCTTTTTTTTCTTTGCTAAAGCCTCTTCCATGTCCTTTCTTAAAGTTTATTTGATGACTTCAAACATGACCTTCATCTTGACGTCCTTTTCCTTTGTCCCATTTTTAGGATGATTATTTGAACTTTCCATTTGAGTTTTTTTTCATATATTTTCTCTGGTTCATCTTGATTTTTAAGTCTTTCCTCAAATGTTATTATTTTTCCTACAACTTTTTCAAATGACATTCTTTTCAATTTCTGAATATTGTTCGATAGTTGCAACGATTGGTAGAAACTTATTTGGTACTAAGTTGAGCAACTTTCTCACATTTATTTTATCTGGTAAGCTAGTACCAAGACTTTTATACTTGGCTCATATACTACCCGACTCTCGTGTAAAGTTACTCACAGTTTCGTTTTATTCATCTTTAATGACTGTAGGCATGCGTGTTAAACCATGCATAGATATCGAACTTCGATTGATTCCGATACATCCTTTTCATCCGGGTATTGTGCAACTTGCATTAAAACATCTTCTAGTAATGTTTGGAAGATCTTGTTGCAGTTGTATGTTTCTTCCTTTCATCTATTTCTTTTCTAGCGTCAATTGTTTCCTAAAGACCATAATTCTTTAAGTAGTGTAGTTTGTTTTAGTAAATTTAGGGCATTGAAGTGATGCATTCTCTTGCTCACGATTTGATGTCAACGTGTTTCATTCTTTCTTTTCTTCCTTGTCGGTCATGCTTTCTTGCTTTACTTTGTTGGATTTTTTTCTTTCCTATCTTGTCTTCAGACTTGCTTTTCGTTCTTTAATGTTTTCTCTAATCAGAATGATTTCCTAATTTTTTGCTTGTGCTAATGGATTCAAAGAAGAATCGTCTTGCTTTCTTACTTCTTGCTTGTCCTTTTGATTGCACCACACAGGTTTTGATCGAACTGCACAAATTTTATTCCTTGCTTTGACACTTAGGTCTTTTTTCCTGTTTAACACATAGGTATTGTGTAACATCCCTAAAACCTATTAGTGGTTTAAAAATGAAATTTGTTGAAAACCCTAGGCCATTCGGCCTAGGGGATTGACGTCGCTTAGAGGGTCTATAAAAACTAAAATAATAACCTAACCTAGACACTCTAGCTTTAAATTTATAAATCTAGGCTCAACCTAATACTAGACCACACAACCCGCAAGTGTACCGATTAATGTAGTAAAGCCTAATGTAAGTACGGATATCGAACCCATGAGACACTAGTGACAACGACCTAGACTCTGACTCAACTAACTGAACAAATTTAAATGGGGGGTTTGTCTAACTGAGATTCTAAACTGACAAACTAATGTGACTTCTAACTAACAACACCAACTATCAGACAAACGAAATGGATGAGATCAATAGTGGAGGAAGCACTATCATGGTAATTAATCATGTTTACTAAACATGAACTTCTCTCAGTAATTACGATGGAACCGGGATCTTTGAATATGAAACCCTACGTGACATCCGGCAATTTAGGGTTAACCCCGTTAACTTCATTACAATTCCTAGAGACTGATTCTGCCATTTTCTAAAACCTAATACACCTAAAACTGCAGGGACTAGTTCTGCCAAGCCCCAAAACTTGATCCATTGACTTGCAAAGTTAAAGTCAAGAGCAATTAGGCTCTGTTTGACATTAGAAAATCAAACCGCATGATTTTGATCCAATACAAACTCCATAATCGATTTTTGTTTGGATTTGTAACTGATTTCACACGTTCATGACATTATAGGTCATTACTACTGAGTTAATCATCAACATTGTCGAATTAAACTCAAATAATGGGAATTAAACTCGAAAATGTCGAACCCATGTCGAGTACTATCAAATTCGCATAAATTCGTCTATCATTCTACAATCAAACACCCTGCGCACGATAAACGAACTCCTCTGAAGCAATTGCACACGTCAATTCGGCCGGAGAAGGAACCATAGTCGCCGGAGACTAAAGCCACTGTAGTCGGGACACGTTTTAGTCGAACTCCATCAATCCATCATCTATTCTGGTAATTGATTTCACCTTTATCTTCTTTGCAGCATCCAAATCGAATGCCCTAATCCAATTGGGGCTCAAATTATCGTATTTATCACAGTCCGATACCTAGGGTTCACACGTTTTCAATCTAGTCGAACACTAGCAATTCGATAACAAATACTGAAATTGAACACGTCCTCAGACTCGTCTCGACGTCTAGAATGAAAGCCCTTTAAAACCCAGGGCTTATATCATCGAATTGAATTCGGATCGTATCTAAGGTTCATATGTTCTTCTGTTTAATCGAATCCCTATCTACGCTAGATTTAAATGAAATTAAACTACACCAACTGATTCACAATGCCTTACTCTGTAAAAGCCCTATGATCTAAACAACTTTAATTACTAGGTTTACTCGATTTGATTTGTGTTCATGACCTAGGGTTTCGGCAATTTTATAGAGGAATTAAACGATCTGAACCTTGATGTTTTTCAAATTAAACTCGTAATCAGATTCGATTTAGACCTATAATCAAAACCCCCAAACTTTTGTAGCAAATCACTGTCGAGATCGATGGATTTGGGACCGGATTGGAATCGGTCGCGAATGGGGGGGAGGACACAGGGTTTTGATTGATTAAAAGTATATCAGATTCGAACTTGTTGCGAAACCCTAGCTGACTGAGTTGGTTAAGTCGTGTGGCTTACTCACAGGAGACCCGGGTTCGAATCCGGTCTCCTGCGATATTTGTTTTGGGACTTTTTGCTTGATTAATATTTACAAAATAAATTTCTATGGTATTATAATATTATATTAAAATGTTTTGACACCCAAAAATACCCGTATGCTCGGTATTAAATTTATAAAACGTTTTAGATATTATTTACACACTTTAAACAATATAATTTATTGTTCCCTAAACTATTATTAAAATTCATAAAAACACGTCAACAATGATTTTATATTAATATTCGGGTTTGGATTTTATAATTCGTGTTAATTATTATTCTCATGTTTTATAATGATATAATTGTTTATATTATTACACCTGTTTATTTTCTCAAATAAAAATAATATATTTATTATTTTTGCCACATAAATGATTGTCATGTTATTACTTCAAACTTAAAAATAATATAAAGAGTTATATTATTTTCTTAAACCGTTATTTAAAGGTGCAAACACATGAATATTTATTTAATAAATATTATTCGTAATTAGAAAACTCTCGATTCGAAACGCACCTATCCCTATTGATATATTAAGGAAAACCCTTATTCCCGTGAACAAGTTCGTCTACTCGTTAACCATTAGAGCGTCATAGGACGTTCAACCTTCCGTGTCATCGTCACAAAAATCCCATTGTATCCGTGATTATTATGCTTATAATTTTAGGGCATACGTAAACAGTTCACAAGCAAAATCTTGTGTTTCTTATTTGCATCCTTGTGTGGTGCTATCTACTAGTACATAACTCAGGTGAGTTTTCACGGCCCCTTTTTACTGTTTTAATTTGGGGGAGAAAACATGTCACAATTATTTTAAAATATTGTAATTCATATGTTATCACTGTTGAAGCTAAGCATAACACACTATCACTGAAAGTCCTCACACACATCGAACCGTTAATATGGATCTTAGCAAGGTAATATTTAGTAGTACTACCGGATTTGACAAACCCCACCCACGTTAGTCACGCTTACTCGATTAGAGGTCGAACGGGTGAAATGTTAGCCTACTCATATTTGTCAGAGTTGATGGACCTGGCAAGAGGCAAACAAACACAAACAGTCAGCTTCGGTTGCGAGCGCTTTAGTAAGACATGAACATAGGTTAGCTACCTATAGATACACATATTGAATGTACATAATCTGGTAAACGCTTTATTACTATGTTGAAATCTGTGAACTCACCAGTCTAGTGTTGACAAGTTTTTCTTACTTATTTTCTTAGCAGGTGCATGTTAGGGCATGCATGGTGTCAACTTGATATATTCAGTAATTGTCAATCTATTGAACAATTATTATTGTTACCTTTCTGATTTTCATTATCTGTATTTCAGTTCAATGTGATACATTTCAAACCCAATTCTAGTACACTGACTTGTTCTATTCGTACCAACAATTAAATACTATGTTTCAATGCAAATCCGCAAATTTTACACGAGTATATCCCATTAAATCCTACATAAGTTCATATTTATACAAATCATTCAAAACTGAAATTTACAAGGACTGACTTTATAAGTTAACAAGAAACCCTAATAGGCACGGTCGCGCCTCATTCTGGCACGGTCGCGCCAACTGTAAGGCCCCAAACCCGGGTGACCTCACTTGTTAGATTTACTCATAAACATAGTCATTAATTACTGAACTTTTAATTAAAAACATTTGTAACATCCGGCCCCTCATACCAACAATATTGTCCGCTTTGCCCACTAAGAGCTCACGGATTTGTTTTTGGTTGCCCGGGTGAAAACTTCCCAGTGGGTCACCCATCCATGGATTACTCCCACCCGAGCACGCTTAACTGTGGAGTTCTCCTCTCATCCACCACATTAAGCCCCAAAACGCGTTGTTGATTTAAGAGGCAGGACATTTCTTATGAACCAAGGATCACCCTTGTGCACGTCCGATGTGGGATTCGCCTAGGGTGTTACAATCACCCCCCCTTTTGGACTCATCGTCCTCGATGAGGTTTGCCCCACCATCCAATTCAGGGATGTGGGATTCGCCTAAGGTGTCCTTCTGAACACCCCCGGGGACTCAACCGTGATCGCTGAGGTTTGCCCCACCATCCCGAACGACACAAGAGTGGCTCTGATAGCATTTGTAACATCCGGCCCCTCATACCAACAATATTGTCCGCTTTGCCCACTAAGAGCTCACGGATTTGTTTTTGGTTGCCCGGGTGAAAACTTCCCAGTGGGTCACCCATCCCTGGATTACTCCCACCCGAGCACGCTTAACTGTGGAGTTCTCCTCTCATCCACTACATTAAGCCCCAAAACGCGTTGTTGATTTAAGAGGCAGGGCATTTCTTATGAACCAAGGATCACCCTTGTGCACGGCCGATAGGTAGCATGTAAACAGTAATGAATGTAAGCACAAGAGTTATCAAGTAGTGTGACTCATAAACTATCAAGTATTGTAACATGTATTGAAATTACTCAGGATAACCTGTAAAATATTCACATAAGAAGTAATCATGTAACAAGTAATAGCATGGCATAGTATGGGTGTCCTAAAGTTATAGTCTAGGTCAAGAGTGTCTAATAACCTAATTCCCTATAACCAAGGCTCTGATACCAATCTGTCACACCCCGACCGATGGCGGAATCATCGGGGCGGGACATGTAAGACTGTTCATAGCACATGGTTGACTAAATTGAAATATATTAAAGTCAAATTTCCATTACAAGTAATCCAAGTACAAATCAATTTCAAACAAAGAACATAAAATAACTCATAAAATTCTTGTTTTGTTTTGCTAAGTCCAAATCCTATATTGAGCACATCTTGAGTCATTCTCACATATTGGGGCCTGAAACATGAATAAAATAAAGTCAACTAAAAAGTTGGTGAGTATAACACAGTTGTATATAGATAGCATATAATTTGTAAACCAAATCCTTTACATAACATGATAAATAAGGCATTTATGGGGAGCAGCTATTGTGTAACCAAACGTACAATCAAACCTTTGTAACTAGCATGCAAAACAAAGTGTGTTGTCGGTTTCAATCACCGTGTACCATGGGTGGGTTTGTCAGACTCAATAGATCCATCATTGAAAACCGTCGGCTTGAAAAGTTAATGATTGCACATAATAGCATACAAGAGGTTAACACACCTAGCACTCGGGCATAAAGCTCAAATTGCACACATGAATGTAAGTAGGATTTGTACTTGTGTTGTTTGCGTAAATGTAAACATGTAAGTTGAATAGTGTTCATGTTTCACCCCAAAAATGTAAAAGAGTAAAAAGGGGTTGTGAATACTCACATGTTTTGAAGGCGTAGCTAGCACAAATACTAAGTAGTATAATGATCCTTGAGATGCACAAGATAACCTAAAGTGTAATATAAATTGCATTAATAATGCACAATAGTCTAAGTCTACGTCTATGGTTGAATTGAATGGAGTTAGTGATTTGGTACTTGAAAGTAAAATAGAAGGTTCGAAATGAATATTCTTAGAACATTTTAAATAAATGTTGAGATTGGGATAATTACTTAAGTAGATTAAATAATTATTGTTTATGGAAATAATGTAGGTATTATATGTAATTTAGTATAACTAAATAAATGTTTGTAGGATCGTGAGATTACAAGGTGATTCTATTCTAGTTGATATTGGCGGAAACAATAGCAACTAACAAAGTAAACAAGTAAAACAGCAAGAATACTGATAAATGCACTGTTGTATTGATCTGCTGTGATTACAGGATTACAAGCAAAAACTCTTTCAAGGCACTTTGAAAGCAAACTAAAAAGCACATTCAAGCACACTCAAGCACACTCAAGCACACTTACTATGAAGTGTTTACACAGTATTTATAGTAACTCAGAATCAAGACAAACCCTTGATTCTGAGGATCAGATCGAACACAGACCGTTGATCTTGTTTATTAATCTAAATTATACGCAAAGGCTAATCTAGATAACTTTATTGAAGCGTCTTCTTAGGCATCATTGTTTGCATGCTTGGAGACGCGCAACAAGGTCCTTTATTGGTTGCACCACTGAGGTTCCTTCTGCTTGGAGTGTGGCAGTTGCTTTTGCAGAAAGTTGTCAGAGACGCTTGGCATGGATAGTCAGCTGCAACGTTTGGTCTTCAGTGAATAAAGCTATCAGCAGCAAAGTTGAGAATACTGCTGCTGATAAGCCCATCAGCAGCAACTTGTGTTGAAGGCTGCTGATAAGCCTATCAGCAGCAACAAGTGTTGAGTGCTGCTGATAAGCCTATCAGCAGCAACAAGTGTTGAATGCTGCTGATAAGCCTATCAGCAGCAACAAGTGTTGACTGCTGCTGATAAGCCTATCAGCAGCAATTGTACTTAGAATAATTTGGTAGCAATCAGTCTTTGGTTCTACAAACTCCCCCTAGACTGATGCAACCAAAATTCTTCTAATCACTTTGCTGCTGAAGCTTTTGCATGTGTCTGACTATCCTTTCAACCTCATATCCTCTTGGATCCTTGCTGGGATTGTTCAGTGGAAGTTCAGACAGAGTCTTGATGTCTTTGGGTTGCATTTTGAAGATTGCTTTGCTTGAACATCTCATCTGCTGCTTCTTGGCATCAGTTAGTGTGAACTCATCCAAGTCAGCATTGTAGGACCAAGATACAAATGGAGAGTGGGACTTGAGTGGTTTGATATCCATGACCACATCTTTGCTAGGGTTGAAGTAATGTCTGATTGCTAGCATAAGATGTTTCCCTCTCTCATTTGCAGGCTCATGAGCTTCACCCAGCTCCAAAATTCTTCTTAGGTCTGAATCTGGTAGTTGCAGAACCTCATCAACAGACCTGTATGTAGATCTTCTTCTTTCAGTTCTCCCCCTGAAGATCTCAAACCTTTGACCCTGTGGATTGTAGACCCATTCAACAATGTCTCTTGAGTCTTCAGGTTTAGATGAGGATTTTGATTTCTTCAAGGGAGGCTGTTGATGAGTGGGAGCTGGGTGGGATGATTTGGACTTGTTGGGTGGAGGAGTGAAAGGTTTGGGGAGGAGAGTGGAAGGATGATGGACTGAGGAAGAGGTAGGTGAGGGAGAAGGCTTGGGTTTCTTTGTCTTTGGTTTTTCTTCTTCTTTGATAAGTACCCTTTTCTTGGAGCCTTTCTTCCCTAGTCTTTCTTCCTCATCCTTTTTAACCTTGAAGTAGAGGGCTTGCAGGTTCATGAAATTCATTGGACCTAGCCTCCTTCCACTGTCTCCTCTAGCCTTAAGGAAGTCAATCATGACCTTCCTTTCTTCATGGGTTCTTTTATTCAGTGCAATGGTCTTCTTGGACTGTAGCTTGGCTTTTTCTTCTTCTTCAGCCTTTTTCTTGCTAGCCAATTGACCCTGCTGACCCATGAAGGCTCTGTAAATCTCTTTGTTTGAAAGTTTCTCAAGGTAGTCTGCATCCTCACCTTGAGAGATCAGAGCTTCAGTCCACTCTTCCCTTAATTCTTTTGCTAATTTAGAATCAGTGATTCTAAACTTAGCATCTTCCTTCTTCTTCTTTTCATTCTCTTCTTCTTCTTCCTTGGCAAACTTTTCCTGCAGCTGTCTGGCAAGTTTTTCATCTTCCTCAACTTGAGACCCTGCATGGATTTTAACTTTCATCTCATCCAGCTGTTTGGCATACAGCTGGATTGTTTGTTGTCTTAGGAGTAAGGCTGTCTTTCTTTCTTGATGCTTCGTTTGATAAGCCATCTCTTCAGCCATCTCTTCTTCTTCTCTCTTTCTTCTCCTTTCTTTTTTCTCCTTCTTTTCTTTTAGCAATCTCTCTTCATCCTCTTTAGTCATAATGCCCTTTCCTTTATCAAAATTGGATGCCTCTGCTCTGGCTTCACTGATCACAGCAACAGTTGATTGTGGAACTGTTGGAATCTCAGCCTCGGCTTCATCGTCATCTTCGGAGATTGACAAGGAAAGCACATTTGGTTGGTTGGTTTGGGACTCATGATCTGTTATCTCTCTTAGTTGATCCTTAATTGATGATCTTAACCCATAGGCTGCAGAATTAATGTCAACTCTGGGAGAAGATGAGTTGGAGTCAGTGTCAGAGTTTGACACAGACTCATACCCCTCAATCCAACCTTCATTTACAAGATGGGCTCTGACAGTTTGCATCATTCCCTGACTCTCTGATGAATTGATGTTGCAGATGTTGAATCTTAGTTGGTAGATCTTTAGTAGAAAGTCTGAGGGTAGCTGAAGAATGTCCCTGGTGTTGATGGTGAGAGAGGTGCTGTTGCTTAGAAGAAGATTATGGTCAAAGGACTTATTGCTAGACCATCCAACCACATCTAAGTCCTTGACCATTGTCTTGTACAGGAGTCTTTTCAGGCTCAGAACTTCTTCTTCATTGAGAAGACTGCCCCTTGTGATTTGAAGATTGTTGGGAGACAGTCTTCTTTCTGCAGCCTGAGATGACTCAGGAGACTCTACCCGTTTTAGTTCTTTGATTAGTCTTATGAAGTTGGGTAGGTTGTCCTCCATCAAGTCATAGAACAAGTCAATGGAAAGGTCTGCTGAGAGGTCTGATGAGTTGTTGATGCAGATGAGATCATATAGGTCAAGGATTTCAAATGGATGAATTAAATCCCAGTCTAGCTCTTCTACTCCGCTAAACTCCCGACCTATCCAAAACCTCTCAGTTTTCCCATCGTACCCCCAAGCTAGTATAATATCAAACTCTAGCTGTGTGGATGTCAGTGGGAAGTGGGGGGCAGATGTATGACTTATGATGGCTGCTGCTTGTGGAAGGATGCTGAATGATGCATTTGTTTGTTCTGTGTCTTCAGCATCATTCAGCATTTCATCGACAGCCCTGACGACCAACTGCCAGTCTTCAGATATCTCTTCGTCTTCGTTATCTGGGGCTGGCAAGTCATGAACTTGGACAAAAGCTGGCTTGTATTGTGAGCTTTGAAGAACAAACTGCTCTTGAATCCAGTCGTCCAGACTGTCTGTATCTTCTTCCATAGAAACCATCTCCCCCTTTTTGGTTGCATCAGCAGACAGGTAAGCATCCGTTTGGGTGCCTACTGATACAAGAGAGGGAGTGGCTAGAGTTGGGCATTTATGGGCTGCATGCATAGCGACTTGGTGTCTTAGTTTGGACATTTCAGCCTCTAGCATAGCCACCCTGGCCGTCAATTCCAAGTTATGAAGTTTCAGTCTGTCCTCATCCACAGTTGTGGAATCCTTGGACCTAGATGGGGCCGTAGGCCTAGCCTCAGCATCCCCATCACCCATGGTTTCTTGGCGCCTGGGATTCCTCTCAGTGAAGGGAGTTTCCAAGGAAACACCCTCACCATGAGTTGCCGTGGTTGAGGTCTTAATGATGTTGTCACTGTCCTCCTGGTCAGTTGATGGACCAGCAGTAGTGACAGCCTCGTCCACATCCACTCTTTCAATACTCCCAGAGTGGACCTCCAAGGGTGAAGAACTTGGGTTGGGTGTTTTGGAAGCAAGACCAATCAGTACCTCCTGAATAGTGGTAGTTGGAGAAGGTACATCACTTTGGTCAGGTTCCTCAACACTTAAGTTCAAGGAAGATAGGAATGGCTCAAAGGGCTGATCTATGGATCCGGGAAGTGATCCTAATCCTAATAGAGAGACTTCCGAAGGAGTCTCTCTAACAATGTGGCATTCCCTTATGATATTCTCACTAGAATGTTGTGATTCTGAGTGAGGGATGTTGGCTTGGGTTTGGGCCTTGGAGGCAAGAGAAGAAGGAGTTCTCTTGCCCCTCTTTCTTGTATACTTGGCTGCAACTGGGGCCCTGTGTTCCAGTTGAGCAATCAAACTGTGGGAGAGTGATGTATGTGCCTGTGCATCCTCAGTAGAATGCACAGGGGTTCGATCAAGGGAAACAGTAGTTTGAATTTGTGGCAGTGAGGAGGAGGGTGTGGGATCAGTATCAGCTGGGTTTGCTGAACTGTCACCCTGGGCACTTTGCGTGTTCAACATTGTAGATAACAATGGAACATCGGCCCCTGAGAACTTTGATGAAACTGTTCTCATGCTCTGAAAAATGTTGTTCTTATGTCCCAGTATTGAGTAGATTCTTGCAGTTTTTGAAAGATCTTGGTGCTCAATATTGAACACTTCCTGCAAGAATCTTGGGTACATGAAGAACTGTGCTTTCACCCCTTCTTGAAGGTTGTATCTCAAACCTTCAAGAATGAGGTGGGAAAAATTGAAACCTGCCCCTGTTATCATACCGTGAACTGCCGACGCAAGTCCGGAGCTAAGTTGGTTCCAGCCACTCCTCTTCTGGGATATGCATTGGAGAAGAGTGTGGCAGAGATACTTCCATTTGGGACCCATGAGTGCCTTCTCTATTGTATACTCTGTTTGATTTCCAGTGTACCCTATGGATACAAAGGTCCTCATGTATACGTCTCTTGGGTAAGAGATGGCGTCCCCTTCATCCTGAAGCTTGAGGTGTTGGCGGAGCTTGGCTTCAGTGATGATTATCTCCTTGCCGTCTACTGTGCCTTTGATTTGAGGAGTGCCCTGTTCAGTGGAATACACGGCTGAGCTCCAAAAATTTTCCATGTGGGAAGTGTAGATGGTTGGGTTGACTGTTAGGGCATGGCGGATTTTGGACCGACAAAGGAAGTCGATCATATCATCGAATCCTTCGGATTTCTTGCCCTTGATTAGGTATGCAGTTAGGTTGTGATATGGGGAAAACTTGTCGTTGGGGTTGTTTATGTCCGCGCCTGCCATTGTTATGGATTTGGAGGGAAGAGGGAAGGGTGTTTGAATGGTGGTTAAGTATGGAGGGCTTGGAATGCTGTGGGGACGGGAGAGAAAGTGATGGAAGTTAGGTTTGAAATTGAATATGAAGAGGTTGTGGGGACGTTTGGGATTTTGATATAACGGCAGACGAGGGAAAAAGCAAATTTTCTTGTACAGTACAACCCTTTTTACTTTTCACTGTTACAGCTGTAAAACACTCGAGCAGTCATGGTAAAGACTGAGAGTAGTTTTTACCGTGGGTAAAAGTTAATGTAGACTTGTTTTACCCATCAGCAGCAAACTTGGTTGCTGCTGATGGTGAGCTATCCGCTGCAAACTTGGTTGCTGCGGATAGTTAAGTCTTTCAGCAGCAGATTTGGTAGCTAACACGAAACACTCTTTGTCAGTGAAGAGCATCCAATGCTTTTGATCACATACTTGGGAAACACTCATGAGATTGAAGTCAAGTTCTTTAACATAGTTGACTCTTTCAATACTCATTCTTTCATTTGACACAGTTCCTTGTCCAGTGATAGATCCACCCTTTGAGTCACTCCCAAAGGCAACATATCCTCCATTGAAAAGTCTGAAGTTAGAGAGGATGGACCTGTTGCCTGTCATGTGCCTGGAACAGCCGCTATCTACCACCCAAGTGTTGTGTTTGTTGCCTAGCTGTCCCTGCACATGGGAAATATCTAATTAGTGGGAGGAACATTGTAGCTTGCAGCATTGTAGATAATCGTTGCTAATTTGCCATTGTCAGCAAGCTTGCAGTCAATGGAATCACTTGTTATGCTTGGAGATTGTTTGACCCTCCATTGCTGTGCTGGTGGTCTTCTAGCTTTCTTTACATTGTCGGCAGAAGATTTTGTTGCTAACAATTTTGGCTTATTTGCAGCCGATTTTGTTGCTGCTGATGCAGTTGTTTTTGATTTTCCTTTGTCAGCAGCAGAGACTTTTGCTGCTGAAGGCTTTGCTGGAGCAGTGGCAGTCTTTGCTTCTTGATGCTTTGTTTTGGATTTTGCTTTGTCAGCATCAGACACTTTTGCTGCTGATGTCGTTGTTTTTGATTTTCCTTTGTCAGCAGCAGAGACTTTTGCTGCTGAAGGCTTTGCTTTTGGTTTCCTGGACTTTACTTTATCAGCAGCGATTTTGTTTGCTGCTGATGGGCTGAACACAGATGGACGATTTGCAACTTGATTAAAAGGGTTGAACTTGCATGTTGCAGCAAAGTGGTTTGATTCCCCACATATGATGCAAGTTTGTTGAGGTTTCTGCATCTTCACTCTTTGAGGGGATAGAGACTTCCTGAACTTTGTTACCTTTGCATCATAGCTTCTTACCTGTTTGTTTCTGTTTGTTTTCTCAAAGGCATGCTGCTTTGAGTTTCTTTGGTGATCAAGGTAGTGAAAGCAGGTGCTGGCTGTGTGATTGTATTTGCCACACACAAAGCAAGATAGTGCTATCTTGTCCCTGTGAAAGTGCACATAGTCCTTTCTTTGAAACAAATCTTTGAAGTTCCAGGGATGAGCTTTGTTATGTTCAAAAGTGGCTTCTTCTAGTGTCTTTTGAACATAAGGAACCTTTTCTCCAGGTGCATGAAAGATATCAAACACCCTTCTCTTTGTGATTGGCTTTGACTGAGACTTTGGGTTGGTGAAACCTGATGTCTCTCCCTTTTCAATGTTTAGCTTTCTTCCACCTGGAGGATAGCTAATCTTGATTTGTTTGAATGGGATTGGTGCTGGAATAGCTGGAGTAACAACAGGAAATTCAGCTTTGTTTAGAACAGCTTCAGAGATAGGAGCAGATGGGACTGCACTAGTTTCACAATTGTCTGAGCAGGTTGACTCAGATTCTGAAGAGGTGGAGCAGTTTTCCACAACACATGCATCCATTAAAGGATCAAGGGTTTGGTTTGCCATGTCAAGGTTTGCAGTATTGAAGCTTGGTTGGTGAATGGCAACATAATCAGCAGGAGGAGGAACTGTCTGGTACTCGTCACTATGATATCCAAGTCCAGTTCTTACTCTTTCATGGACTTGAATATCTAACAATCTTTGTAGTTTTTTAGATGAAAATTCATATTTTTCAACATGAACTTTCTGTTCAGCCAGTTCAGCTCTGGTAGCTTTAAGTTTTACTAATAGATCATCAATCTGAGTTTCTAGATTAGTTTGTTCGTGTTTTAATGAAGAAATCTCTTTCTTAAGACAGTTAATTTTTTCTTTGTAAGTATCTTCGACCTTTTTGAATTCAGACTTCATTTGATGAAACTCTTCATTTTGATCTATCAGATTTTGGTTATGCTTTCTATAACCTAAAACTTTGTCAATGCAAGCTTGAGAGCAAAGATGTTCAAATACCTGAGGTGGTATCTCTGCATTGTCTGCCATAAGTGCTTGGTTGGAGGCAGAAACATCTTCATATTGAAAACTCCAGTCAAAGTCTGTAGTTCCAACATTTGAACATGCTGCAGTTTGTGCTGGAGGAGTTCCTTGCTGCTGCTGCTGCTGCCTGGGCTGTCCTTGATAGGCTTGCTGCTGATAGGCTTGTTTTTGATGGCTGGCACCCTGATTGGCTTTTGGTGCCTTGCACTCCCTGGCAAAGTGACCCATTTGGTTACAGTTGTAACACCGGATCTTGCTTTTATCCAAACCAACTCTGGTGTTTGAGTTGTTGTTTGGAACAGATCTTCCGGTTCTAGAGTAGAACCTTTTTGCTCTGAGGGAGAGCATTGCATAAGAGTGCTGAATATCCATTTCTTCCAGATCATCTGGATGAAAGCATTCCAAATCCTCCTTAATGAAGTACATGCTGCTTAAGCTGTCAGAGACAAAGGCAGTAGAGGTTGACTGTTGAGGAGGCGCTTCTAGAAGAAATGGAGATGAGTTGGATTGTGAAACAGTTGGTGTTTGAGGATGAGTGACAATGGGAGGATGGTAGTTGCTTGCACTAGGACCAGAATGATCAGAGTGAAGTGCTGAGGTGTTGGTGGAGGAAGTGGTGGCTGATTGATAACTGGAGCTCCTTTCTTTAGCCTGAATCATTTCTAATTCATAGGTTTTAAGCATGCCAAAGAGCTCAGTCATCTGGAGAGTCTTTAGATTCTCCGTTCTTCTGATGGACACAGTGTATAGTGTCCAACAGGTGGGAAGAGATCTTATGAACTTCTTCAGAATGTCTTCATTTTCCAGGGTCACCTTGGAGCACTGCAGTTCTCCTACCAGATACGTGTACCTGTTATATAAAACTGTTAGTGACTCACCTTCCTTCCAGGCGAAGTTCTCATACTGTTGCTTGAGGATGTCACGTCTGTTTTCTTTGACCTCCTCAGATCCAGCAAACATCTTCTCCAGGGCTTCCCATAACTCCTTTGCGGTTTTGTAAGCCCTGAAGTTGTGAAAAACTTCATTTGGAAGGCACATTTGGATAGCTCCTAATGCCTTGAAGTCCACCTCCATTTTCTTGATGTCTTCTTCAGAATACTTGGAGGGTTCCTTCGGGACTAGTGGTCCTCCAGAGTCAGCCGAGGCCACCATGGGGATATAAGGTCCATCCCTTATGGATTTCCACATTCCGTATTCTTGGTAGCAGAAGAAGCTTTCCATACGGTTTTTCCACATATCATAGTCCTCCCCAGACACCAACCTCGGTGGTCGGTTGATACTGCCGATGTCTTCAAATCCATTACTTTGTGCCATTTCTGTTTTGTGTGACTTGATTAAGAATAGAGTTTAGAATAGAATCAGAAAGTGATTAAACAAATGTTAGTTTGTTTAATCTTGAGCCAAAGCTCTGATACCACTTGTAGGATCGTGAGATTACAAGGTGATTCTATTCTAGTTGATATTGGCGGAAACAATAGCAACTAACAAAGTAAACAAGTAAAACAGCAAGAATACTGATAAATGCACTGTTGTATTGATCTGCTGTGATTACAGGATTACAAGCAAAAACTCTTTCAAGGCACTTTGAAAGCAAACTAAAAAGCACATTCAAGCACACTCAAGCACACTCAAGCACACTTACTATGAAGTGTTTACACAGTATTTATAGTAACTCAGAATCAAGACAAACCCTTGATTCTGAGGATCAGATCGAACACAGACCGTTGATCTTGTTTATTAATCTAAATTATACGCAAAGGCTAATCTAGATAACTTTATTGAAGCGTCTTCTTAGGCATCATTGTTTGCATGCTTGGAGACGCGCAACAAGGTCCTTTATTGGTTGCACCACTGAGGTTCCTTCTGCTTGGAGTGTGGCAGTTGCTTTTGCAGAAAGTTGTCAGAGACGCTTGGCATGGATAGTCAGCTGCAACGTTTGGTCTTCAGTGAATAAAGCTATCAGCAGCAAAGTTGAGAATACTGCTGCTGATAAGCCCATCAGCAGCAACTTGTGTTGAAGGCTGCTGATAAGCCTATCAGCAGCAACAAGTGTTGAGTGCTGCTGATAAGCCTATCAGCAGCAACAAGTGTTGAATGCTGCTGATAAGCCTATCAGCAGCAACAAGTGTTGACTGCTGCTGATAAGCCTATCAGCAGCAATTGTACTTAGAATAATTTGGTAGCAATCAGTCTTTGGTTCTACAATGTTTTTGTTTACTTATAAATCAAATAAATAATTATTAACTTATTCATTTATTTATAAAAAAAATGTAACTTAAACATTAAAATATTATTTAAGAGTAGGATTTATAAATTAAATGTTTGAACTTTTAAATAATTTCCATTTATCTTAAGATTAAACATTTGATCTTTTATAAATAAAATAATACTGATTTTTATAATTTCAATCACTTTTATTTTAGAAATTAATCTGAAATACTATGTGTTTAAAAAAAAATAAAAGTTATAAATATTCTGCCAACACACACGACCGTGCCAGAAAGGGCACGATCGTGCTAGGTCGGGCGCGACCGATCGAGACAGGGCGCGACCGCGCTGGTCAAACAGAGGACAACTAGCCAAGACACTAGGCACGACCGTGCCTCGGACAGGCACGACCGTGTCTATGCTTCAGGGGCACAACCAGAACTAGCCAGCGAGCATGTCTGGGTCTGAGCAGGAGGCACGACCGCGTTGTATGTCAACACGACCGCGTCTCCCGAGGCACGACCGCGCTAGATGATTAGCGCGACCGTGTCTCTTTCAAAACAGACACGAATTGGTTGATCCTTATATTGATGGAGTCGGAATTGATAGGGCTTTCATTCACAAGGTTATTACGAGTCTGTTGGTGTAGATTAATTGTGTTTAAAACATGTTTATGACCGGATTTGATTAAACTATTTTGAATGAAAATATGGTTTCGGGTTCGAGTAGATTTCGATATTGAATGCCCAAATTAGTTTGGGGCTTTTGATCTATAGAATAAATCGACTGAGGGGAAGGTTTCAATTACCCGACAAGACGACGAATTGATAGCGGACGGGTAGAACAAGTTCCGACGTCGGCGGTGTGGTCTCCGGTGCTCTCTGCCGCAACTCCGACCAAAATGATGTCTTCTGAAGCCTTAGGGAGGATCGATTAATGTGTTGGTTTGCTTGGTGGAGAGGATTTACAATGAAACGATGAATTTGATGGTCACAAAGGAGAGTCTTGATACTTTGGAAAATGATCGATCAAGACGGGTTCATTGGCTATAATGAAAATGATTTAAACTCTTAATTGTTTGTTAATGTGAGAAAAGGTTACGAAACCGAACGGGCCAACGATTAAAGGCTGTTTTTACGTTTCAACTGGTGTGAGGCGCGACCGTGCCTATAAGAGGCGCGACCGTGCCAGACGAGGCGCGACCGTGCCAAAACGTGGCGCGACCGTGCCGGACGAGGCGCGACCGTGCCAAAACGTGGCGCGACCGTGACTACTAGGGTTTCTGGTTATTTACAAAATCAGCCCTTGCAAATTCAGCTTTGACAGAATTAGCTTGGTTAGGATTTAACAGAACACCTAACGGGATTACTAACTGAGTTAACTCTAGGAGGTGTTACCACGTGATTTGAGTTCTAAAACTTCGGATTTAAAAATGCGTTTAGCTAAAAATTGATGAGGTGTGGGTTTGAACAAGTACAAAGTTTAATGATGGACCGTTATTTTATTAATTTAAATAAATTAAAATAGGGTTGGAAAATCGGGAATGTTACAACATTCAAACACAGCGGAAACATTCAACATTTGAGTACATTACAGCGGAATTCTTAACATTCAAAACGTTAACCATTGTCTAATCAAAACATAAGGTGGGATGTCAGTCACATGCCGGGCAGCCTTCACGCCTTCGCACGACCCTTTCCTTTGTTACCTGAAATGTATACTAAAAGTCAGCTAACGCTGGTGAGTTCTAGTTTAATGCGATTAGATATAAACATTCTTATCTTTACTTTATAAGTATGCATTATTATAAAGTCATTCATATAAATACGTATTCATAACTTTTGCTTTTCTTTCATCTTTCTTTTCTTTATTTTTGTGATTTCATATATATATATGCATTCACCCTTTTCTTTTCTTTACATTCATGGGTCATACACTTAAGGGTGATCAACCCGTCATTTACTACGTATATCACAAAGATATACGCCCTTGAGCTACCGTCGTAGCCCTTTTACTCGTCCGGTCCTAGAAACCGTCCGCCTTAACTTTAGGTCCGGCCACCCTTCGGCCGTCCGAAATAACTTTAGGTCCGGCCACCCTTCGGCCGTCCGAAATAATCGCCCGTCTGCCATAAGGCATCCGTTTCCCACTTGAACTAATTATACAGCCGAATTATTGACTTAGCGACTTATTCCACCGTAGTGGCCTTTATTTAGTCTACCTTTCTAGACTTACTGTTTCTGGCTGCATAATAGTCAAGTGGTCGTCCGTCTACCGTAGTAGTCGTTAGCTTCGTTTCCGTCCATAACGTATACATACATTCATAACATGCAATATATATTTATAAAGCAAGACTTCATTCATTTACGTTATGCCATTCTTTCATTCATTCATTGTAAACATACGTTTCGTTCTTTATTCATAATTCATACTTCATTTTTCATATGTATCTACACATATACCTTAATATATCACGTATGATCACATTGACATTCATATCGTTTATTCATTTAGTGTATACACTTCAGCCCCAAAACATTTATAAATCATTTGCACATAACATAGAAGGGGGCACATAGAACTCACCTGAGGAGTAGTTTCTGAGATACACTTAGCTGGTTACTGAGCGTCACTAATGTCACTCACGATCTGTATAATAAAGTCATACACATAAGGTAGTGCTCCTAGATGACACTAGACATTACTATGCTTGAACCTAGTAGTTTCGATTGATTAGCTTATATCGAAACTTGGTAGTTTCGATAGGTTGTTCCTGTCGAAACTTGGTAGTTTCGATAGGTAGTTTCGATAGGTAACTTATGTATTATCTTAGCTTCGGATCAGGGGCTCATATCGAAACTATGGTAGTTTCGATTGGGTCTGCATACATCGAAACTAAGTAGTTTCGATGGGTCTGCACATATCGAAACTAAGTAGTTTCGATGGGTCTGCACTTATCGCCTTCCCCAAAAATCTGAATGTTCTGCATGCGAATCTGATCATGTCGATATCTAAATTTTCTTTGATCAAAACGTTCGTTTTTTCATTCTAGATGCTATACCTAAGTTCACTTTCAAGTTTCATCCGCAAAATCGTTATCTTTTAGCCAAAATCCGAAACTTCCCAAAACGAACAAAAACTCATAATGTGATCGAATCGTTACCTGGATTGTAATTCTGATTCGGAGGTTTTGCTCACGGGCTCAGCTGTGTCGTGCTCCTCCAATCTCGTGACGATCCGTCGACTTTCTCTCTCTAGACCCGAGCTTTCCTTTCTCTCTCTAGACGTTGCGTGAGTGTGGAATGAGCAGGGAAGAGGGCTGCCTTGCCTTATATATATACCTAGGCTTCCCTCGGCCCATTGAAGCCGAGCCCAAGCCCGCTCCGTTTTGTTTAAATGTTCTGACTAAATCACCGGTCTCGCTATGTTTATTCGTTTTATTATTTTTGGGATGTTACAAGTCTACCCTCCTTAAAGAGGTTTCGTCCTCGAAACTGTTCATACGTTAAACAATTGAGGGTATAGTCCCCTCATCTCGTCTTCTTTTTCCCACGTAGCTTCTGACCCTTTTCTGTGCTTCCATTGTATCTTGACTAACGGTATCGACTTATTGCGTAGTCGTTTCTCAGCTCGGTCAAGAATGGCTATCGGTTCCTCTACATAATTTAGACTGTTATCCACTTCGATCTCGTCGTCAGGTATGTGAGCTGTGTCGTCAGCTAGGCACTTGCGTAAGTGCGACACGTGAAACGTAGGGTGTATTCCACTAAGCTCAACGGGTAGGTCGAGTCTGTAAGCAACTTGACCCACTCTTGCTAAAATCTTGAAAGGTCCGACAAACCTTGGACTTAGTTTGCCGCGCTTTCTGAACCGAATGATTCCTTTCCACGGTGATACTTTCAACAGTACCATGTCCCCTACTTGAAACTCTAAATCCCTCCTTCTCTTATCCGCGTATGATTTCTGTCTGTCTTTTGCGGCTTTCATTCGAGCCTTGATTTGATCAAATTTCTCGGAAGTAGCTTTGACCACTTCGAGACTTGCAAAATCCTTCTGTCCAATTTCCCCCCAACAAACCGGGGTCCTACTCTTCCTCCCATACAACATTTCAAATGGCGGCATGCCAATAGTCGAGTGATAGCTGTTGTTATATGAAAATTCTGCCAATGGTAGATGGCTGTCCCAACTCCCACCGAAGTCAATGATACAGGCCTGGAGCATGTCCTCCAAGGTCTGAATGGTCCTTTCCGATTGTCCATCGGTTTGGGGGTGGTAAGCAGTGCTGATGTTCAGTCTAGTGCCCATTGCTTCGTTGAATTTCTTCCAAAACCTTGACGTGAATCTAGTATCCCTGTCGGACACAATCGACAGCGGCATACCATGTCTGCTCACAATTTCCTTGATAAATATTTCTGCTAGCTTTTCGGAAGAAGAGGTTTCTCGTATTGGCAAGAAGTGAGCACTCTTTGTCAAGCGGTCGACGATCACCCAAATGGTATCATTACATTTAGCTGTTCGCGGTAGCTTGGTAATGAAGTCCATTGTGATCTCTTCCCACTTCCATTTCGGTATAGGTAAAGGTTGCATTTTACCGCATGGTTTCTGGTGCTCGGCCTTAACTAGTGAACCCGTTAAGCACTTGTTCACGTATTCAGTTACATCATTCTTCATGCCAGGCCACCAGTAATCTTTCTTCAAGTCTTGATACATTTTGTTTGTCCCGGGGTGGATAGAATAACGAGACTTATGGGCCTCATCGAGTATTTTGGCTCTAAGCTCGCCAATCTTAGGTATCCACATCCGGCCAAACCTAGTTCGTACACCGTATGTATTTGCACTTAAGTTCCCTTGTTGTCCTACTATTCTTTCCCGTTTTATATTTCTTTCTAATAGTGCTTCATCTTGTGCCTTTGATATTTCGCCCATCAAATCTGGCGTTATTATTAGCTGACACGCTTTGATCCGGATAGGTGCCGATTCTTCCTTTCTACTTAAAGCGTCGGCCACTACGTTTGCCTTGCCCGGATGGTACAATATCTCACAGTCATAGTCTTTCAGTAGCTCTAACCACCTTCTTTGTCTCATGTTTAATTCCTTTTGTTTGAAAAAGTAGTTCAGGCTTTTGTGATCGGAGTAAATGGTGCATTTAACTCCATACAGATAGTGCCTCCATATTTTCAACGCGAAAACTACTGCTGCTAATTCTAGATCGTGTGTTGGGTAGTTAACCTCGTGAATCTTTAGTTGTCGTGAGGCATAAGCAATTACCTTCCCTCGTTGTATAAGTACGCAACCTAAACCCTGCCCCGAAGCGTCAGAGTAGACTACCAAGTCTTCATTTCCCTCAGGTAGAGTCAAGACTGGAGCTTGGGTTAATCGTGTCTTGAGTTCTTCAAACGCGTTGTTTTGAGTCTGACCTCATTCTTACTTTTCTTCCTTCCGTGTCAGTTTAGTCAGTGGTGAGGCTATTCTTGAGAAGTCTTGAATAAACCTTCGATAGTAGCCTGCCAATCCTAGAAAACTTCATATTTCTGTTGGTGTCTTTGGGATGTTCCATTCCTTTACTGTCTCGATCTTTGCAGGATCCACCATGATGCCGTTTGGGTTTATCACATGACCTAGGAATTGGACTTCCCTAAGCCAAAACGCGCATTTGGAGAATTTTGCGTACAACTTTTCCTTCTTTAGCACCTCCAGAACTTCTCTTAGGTGACAGTGATGATCACCCTCGCTTTTTGAATATACCAGTATGTCGTCTATAAAAACTATCACTGATCGATCCAACATTAGTCGACATACTCTATTCATCAAATCCATGAACGCTGCTGGAGCGTTAGTCAACCCGAAGGACATCACGAGGAATTCATAATGTCCATAACGCGTGCGAAACGCGGTCTTTGGTACGTCTTCTTCCCTTACTTTTAACTGATGGTAACCCGGCCTAAGATCGATCTTTGAGAACCAACTCACACCTTGCAGTTGATCAAAAAGGTCGTCTATTCTAGGCAATGGGTATTTGTTCTTTACTGTCCTCTTGTTCAATTCGCGGTAGTCAATGCACATACGCATGCTGCCGTCCTTCTTCTTTACAAAAAGTACCGGAGCGCCCCATGGTGAGATGCTCGGTCTAATAAATCCTTTTTCGGTTAGTTCCTCTAGTTGAGACATCAATTCTTTCATTTCTGACGGAGCCAATCGGTAGGGGGCTTTGGCAACGGGCTCAGCTCCTGGAAGTAAGTCAATCTGAAATTCTATTTCCCGATCGGGTGGCAACCCAGGTAGATCCTCAGGGAATACTTCCGGAAAGTTGCACACCACGGGTACATTCTTGAGTTCTTTCGTTTTCATTCTATCATCAATAACATATGCCAGATAAGCTTCGCAACCGCGCTTCATGTAACCTTCGGCCTTAATCATCGAGATGACGTTCGACATAGTGCAATTCCAATCCCCATAAACCGTAATTGGACTGCCGCTTGGAGCTTTGAGGTGTATTCTTTTACGTTTACATATGATTTGAGCTTCATTGGCAGCTAGCCAATCCATACCCAATACTATATCGAATCCTCCTAAGGTGAGAAGGAATAATCTAGAAGGAAACTTATGACCCTCTATTTCTATGATACAATCCTCTGTTACTTGGAACACTGCCGAATTTTTACCCACGGCAGTTTGTACGCTAAAGGCCTTTACTATGGTGTTGATAGTGCAATCCAGTTTACGACTAAATGCAGTTGATATGAAGCTTTTACTAGCACCAGAATCGAATAAAATAGCAGCATTTTCATCATTTACTAGGAACGTACCTGACACCACATCAGGGTTTCCTCTTGCTTCTTCCTCGGTCAAGGCATAGGCATGAGTCCTTACCTTTTGCGGTTCCTGCTCCTTATCTTTTCCCGAACCAGATTGGCTGGCCTTCCTGCAGTTCTTTGTCAGATGTCCCAAAAATCCATATACTTGACACTTGACGTTTCTTATACATTCTCGGGAGAAGTGCCTCGGCTTCCCGCACTTATAGCATGTGGTGGTGCCGATTCGACACTCGCCAAGGTGTTGCCTTCCACACTTCTTGCAAGTTTCATATTCATCCAATCTCGGCTTCTTAGTTTCAGTTGTTACGTTCCCTCTTCCGGTGCCTCTGGACGGGTTCTCCCATTTTCTCTTTTGTGTCTCAGGTGCCGGGTCCTCATTGGCGTAGTCGTCGTAGACGATTCCGCTCAGATTCACTACCGACTCGAAGGTCGAGGGTAGGTTAGCCTTTACATGAACACGGACCCGCTGTGGCAGCCCCTTAACATAGTACTTGATCAAACGGTCTTCGGTTTCTACCAGGTGGGGGACTAGTTGAGCTAGCTCATTGAATCTCGAAGTATACTGGCGGTGCGTCTTGTTTCCAGCCTTGAGGTTTAGAAATTCATTTTCCACTCGATCAATTTCGTTCTGTGGACAGAACTTTTGGATGATCAGCTTCTTCAAGTCGTCCCATGTCATCTGTTTATAGCATTTGGTGACTTAGTTCTCTGAATATTCCTCCACCAACTTAGTGCTTCGTTGGTGAAAGAGTGAGCAACGTATTTAACAGCCTGGTCTGGTCGACACTCGCTGATGTTGATTACAGCATTCATCCTCTCAATCCATTCAAGCGTTACCACTGAATCCTTGCTCCCATCGAACTTGGGTGGGTCTCCGTCCTTAAAGCCTTTGTAAGTACACCCACGGTTGCTCGATCCTATCTTTATTTCATCCCCATCACTATCATATACTTTCTCTTCCTTTTCTCCTTCATCTTCTTCTTTACTTTTCTTTATTGCCTCGGATAGTAGATCAGGCAATACCTTCCTCAAAGTGAGCACAACTTCATGGGCAATAGCATCCCTGACTTCAGGTTCCAACTGTATAGGCCCTGGACTGTCGTCCTTAACTGAGGTCACTTCTGTTTCGTGCACACTTTCGGTGTGCTATGCGTGCACACTCTCTTCTTCTTCAATTCTTTGGTTCAACGGAGGTCTACCTCGTCGGCCAGTGCGACCGCCACGAGGTCCTGTTCTTCCTCCACCAGCCATAGCTCTTAATTTCCTAATAGTTAAAAAGGGAATACATCAATGTCATTTCTTCAGATCGTAGTTTCGAACAGTACGAGCAAGGCAAATTCTTAATTACAGTGACCGGTTTGTGATTACTAATTTACATTGCTTTTCGGGTTCAAAACTCTTCAAATCAGTCATGGCATTAACATCTATTTGTTCTAAGTTATGGTATCTATTCTTATGCAAGGGCATTAACTTTATTACTTACTACCGTGCTGGCGTTGGCGTTGGTTACCGAGACTGACATCCGTGCGTTGGTCCCATTATTAGTTTGAGTCCAGACATTTAGGGATGTCTGAATCTCTCAAACTATTGCTCTGATACCAACTTGTAAGGCCCCAAACCCGGGTGACCTCACTTGTTGGATTTACTCATAAACATAGTCATTAATTACTGAACTTTTAATTAAAAACATTCAAACACAGCGGAAACATTCAACATTTGAGTACATTACAGCGGAAGTCTTAACATTCAAAACGTTAACCATTGTCTAATCAAAACATAAGGTGGGATGTCAGTCACATGCCGGGCAGCCTTCACGCCTTCGCACGACCCTTTCCTTTGTTACCTGAAATGTATACTAAAAGTCAGCTAACGCTGGTGAGTTCTAGTTTAATGCGATTAGATATAAACATTCTTATCATTACTTTATAAGTATGCATTATTATAAAGTCATTCATATAAATACGTATTCATAACTTTTGCTTTTCTTTCATCTTTCTTTTCTTTATTTTTGTGATTTCATATATATATATGCATTCACCCTTTTCTTTTCTTTACATTCATGGGTCATACACTTAAGGGTGATCAACCCGTCATTTACTACGTATATCACAAAGATATACGCCCTTGAGCTACCGTCGTAGCCCTTTTACTCGTCCGGTCCTAGAAACCGTCCGCCTTAACTTTAGGTCCGGCCACCCTTCGGCCGTCCGAAATAACTTTAGGTCCGGCCACCCTTCGGCCGTCCGAAATAATCGCCCGTCTGCCATAAGGCATCCGTTTCCCACTTGAACTAATTATACAGCCGAATTATTGACTTAGCGACTTACTCCACCGTAGTGGCCTTTATTTAGTCTACCTTTCTAGACTTACTGTTTCTGGCTGCATAATAGTCAAGTGGTCGTCCGTCTACCGTAGTAGTCGTTAGCTTCGTTTCCGTCCATAACGTATACATACATTCATAACATGCAATATATATTTATAAAGCAAGACTTCATTCATTTACGTTATGCCATTCTTTCATCCATTCATTGTAAACATACGTTTCGTTCTTTATTCATAATTCATACTTCATTTTTCATATGTATCTACACATATACCTTAATATATAACGTATGATCACATTGACATTCATATCGTTTATTCATTTAGTGTATACACTTCAGCCCCAAAACATTTATAAATCATTTGCACATAACATAGAAGGGGGCACATAGAACTCACCTGAGGAGTAGTTTCTGAGATACACTTAGCTGGTTACTGAGCGTCACTAATGTCACTCACGATCTGTATAATAAAGTCATACACATAAGGTAGTGCTCCTAGATGACACTAGACATTACTATGCTTGAACCTAGTAGTTTCGATTGATTAGCTTATATCGAAACTTGGTAGTTTCGATAGGTTGTTCCTGTCGAAACTTGGTAGTTTCGATAGGTAGTTTCGATAGGTAACTTATGTATTATCTTAGCTTCGGATCGGGGGCTCATATCGAAACTATGGTAGTTTCGATTGGGTCTACATACATCGAAACTAAGTAGTTTCGATGGGTCTGCACATATCGAAACTAAGTAGTTTCGATAGACCTGCACATATCGAAACTAAGTAGTTTCGATGGGTCTGCACTTGTCGCCTTCCCCAAAAATCTGAATGTTCTGCATGCGAATCTGATCATGTCGATATCTAAATTTTCTTTGATCAAAACGTTCGTTTTTTCATTCTAGATGCTATACCTAAGTTCACTTTCAAGTTTCATCCGCAAAATCGTTATCTTTTAGCCAAAACCCGAAACTTCCCAAAACGAACAAAAACTCATAATGTGATCGAATCGTTACCTGGATTGTAATTCTGATTCGGAGGTTTTGCTCACGGGCTCAGCTGTGTCGTGCTCCTCCAATCTCGTGACGATCCGTCGACTTTCTCTCTCTAGACCCGAGCTTTCCTTTCTCTCTCTAGACGCTGCGTGAGTGTGGAATGAGCAGGGAAGAGGGCTGCCTTGCCTTATATATATACCTGGGCTTCCCTCGGCCCATTGAAGCGGAGCCCAAGCCCGCTCCATTTTGTTTAAATGTTCTGACTAAATCACCGGTCTCGCTATGTTTATTTGTTTTATTATTTTTGGGATGTTACACCAAGTGCCTTGGCATGGTCGCGCGCCTTGCTTTGGAACGGTCGCGCCCGGTACCTTGGCACGGTCGCGCCTCGCGTCAGTTGAAACGTAAATACAGTTTTTAAACGCATAATCATTTAAATTCGTAACCAATATACACATCATTACCAGTAATGAAAACAACTAATCGATTAATGCCCACAATTACGTCCAATAACTCCAAGAAATTCAATTAGTCTAAAAAAAACCGAAATCCTTTCATTTGAACCAAAACTCATCTATTCTGATTGCAATTTCCCCAAGCAAACACATCATCGACCCTCTCTGAAGCTCCTGAGAACATTGAGGTAGCCGGAGTTGCAGCAGAAGACGCCGAAAATCAAACTCGTCGTCGCCGGAACTCGTTCTATCCGTACACCATCGATTCATCATCATTTCGGGTAATTGAAACCTCCTACACCTTCGTTTTAGTCCATAGATCAAAAGCCCCAACTTAATTTGGGCTTACAATAGCCAATTTAACACGAACCCAAATCTAGGGTTCATTCTAAAATGGGTTAATCGACTACTACTTTGGAGATGTTTTAAATACAATTAAACTATATAAAAAGACTCGTAATAACTTAATGGGTGAAAGCCCTACGATTTCTAACACTATTATCTTAAGAAGTAGTCAATTCGTTTCTGTTTTGGAACAAACACGGTCGCGCTAGTCTTCTAGCGCGGTCGTGCTTCATGAGACACGGTCATGCTAATCCCTGCGCGGTCGTGCCTCACACACTCAGACCCGGTCATGCCTCTTGACTAGACTTGGTCGTGCCTCAGAACCCTAGACACGGTCGTGCCTGGCTAAGACACGGTCGTGCCTAGTGAACAGCTTAGTATGTCTTATGTTTGATCAACACGGTCGCGCACGTGGTCCTAGCACGATCGTGCCTTGTCCCAGGCACGGTCGTGTGTGTGAGAAATTCTTGGCAGATTACTAAATTTTATATTTTAAAAACAATAAGCATTTTCAATGAATTTTCGAATAAAAATAATTTATTTTATAAAGATTTATATTTAAAAAGATCAAATTTCTATTCTAAAATAAATAGAAATTATTTATTTAAAACCTACGAAATTAAATTTATTATTACACTTAGATATTATTTATACAACTCCTTTTTCACATATTTATAAAAAAATAGATTAACGAAAGTTATTTACTAAATTTATATTTAATATAAAACGCTCGATACATTTTTATAACTGAAAGACTAGGTTACATATTTTATAAATAAATAAATAAGGTAAAATTTATTTATTTAATTTATATTTAAGAATTATTTATTTAAGTTATACTTAATTACCCTTAATACCTACATTATTTTTATAACTAAGTAAATAAATAATAATTTTGTTTTATTATTTAGTTATTCCAAACTCAAACCTTAATTTTATACAACACCATTTAAGTACAAACCACTAACACCTACAACATCAATTCCTTATACACACGTCCAATTCAACCCTAGACTTAGACATAGACTATTGTGCACACAATTAATTCAACATACATTCCAATTTAGGTTAACGTTGTGCATTACAAGGATGATATTACTATCTAGTCTCTCGTATTAGCTACGCCTTTTGAATCAGGTGAGTATTACATAGCCCCTTTTAATCTTTTACACTTTTTGGGGTGGAACATGAACACTATACAAACTATTGCTTACATTTACACAAACTACACAAATACAAATCCTCTTTACATTCATGTGTGCAATTTGAGCTTTATGCTTGAGTTTTAGTTGTGCTAACTTTTGTGGGCAATTTATGTGCAATCATTAACTATTCAAGCCGACGGTAAACAATGATAGATCTATTGAGTCTGACAAACCCACCCAGATTGGGGTGATTGTTACCGACAACACAATTTTGCATGCTAGTTACAAAGGTTTGATTGTACTTGGTTACACAATAGCTACTCTCCATAAGTGCCTTATTTTATCATGTTATGTAAGGATTTGTTTATTCATAATCTATATTCTATCTATATACAAACCTTTGTATGCTCACCAACTTTTTAGTTGACCTTATTTTATTCATGTTTCAGGTACTAATGTGTGATTTTGATCAAGACTTGCTACACATAAGTTTTGGACCTAGATAATTTTAAATAAAGGATTATGTATTTCATTTTATGTACTTGGTTTGAATTGGTTTTATCTTGAATACTTGAAATGAATTTGAATGATTAATATATTTTAATTTAGTCAACCTTGTGCTCATGAACAGTCTACATGTCTCGCCCCGACGTTTCCATCGTCGGTTGGGGTGGGACAGATTGGTATCAGAGCCTTGGTTATAGGGAACTAGGTTATTATACACCCTTGACCTAGACTATAACTTTAGGACACCCACTTATGCCATGCTTCATGATTATGTGATATGTGCTACATGCTTACTGTAGGTCCCTCGGGTGTGGCGGATCGTCACATGCAAGTGGGTCTACTAGTCGGACCGGGTGCGGAATGCCCATGACTAGGTGGAGAGTCTAGCTAAACAAAGTAAACCGACAAGAGAAAACACTTTAAACGTTCTTTGTATTATAAACACTTGAAGGTTACAGAGAAAAGCACTGAATTTACAATCTGCGTATTTGCTACTGTGACTGCGTACTTAACTTCTGTCAACCTATCCTACTTATACCTGACCTGATGCCTGCGCACATAGCAAGTGCGCAGGGCAAAATGCTCTTGCGTACTTAACAAGTACGCAAAGGTATTCTTGCGTACTTGCTAAGTACGCAGGAGCTTTCTCCTGCGCACATGTAAGTGCGCAAAACACTTAGAAAGAAATGCAACATTCAAGATGTAAAAGTAAATACAACTCGATAAACTAATACATAAAGACTATTACATACAAAGACAATTACAGACATGAAAATACAAACTAAGACTCTATCCAGAGTGTTGTCACAGGAAAGTGCTTCAACAAACTCCCCCTTGACAACAGCTCGGGATCTTCATCGTCTTCAGTCTTCAATCTTCAGTCTTCACAGTTGTCCATCCTTAGCTTCCATCTTCTTCTTGTATTCAAGACAGAACTTGATCACCTTGTCATATTTAGAAGCAAGGAGCTTTGTCTATTCGTCCGTGTGGACACAATACCTATCAGCTAGTACCTCCAGATCTTTCACAGAAAAGTTGATGAAACAAACTTCATCAAATATTCTAATCAGTTCTTTTGGCAATATGTTCCCTCTTTCGGAACGTCCCTTTCCCATAATCACAGCCTCGCCCGTTTTTGGATCTACGTACCAGTACCACATGTCACCAAGAATATCCTGAGATAACTTGCTTAGGGGAATCTTAGTTTCACATCGCGCTGGCTTGTATACCAATTTCTTTAAGTGCTTCTTAGTCACAGGATGCACAGCGTGCTTCTCCTTGACTCTCTTGGGCACCTAAGGCTTGAACATTTCAAAGTTCCCAGATCTTGCTTCACGCTGCAGAACCACCCACAAACCCATCGCTACTGCATGATTACACTTACCCAGTAGCTCTCGGTTTGCTAGGTTCACAAGGTCGTATTTGGGCAAGGAGCTGAACGCTTCACTGGTGGGTTTCAAGTATTGAACCCCCCCAGATCTTTTGATAGCGAACAACTGCTTGTCCTCCTCGAACCTTACAGCTAAGATCATTCCTGTTGCTCCGTGCTTGTCTATGATAGCCGTATTTTGCACACAGGAGCTGGACCCGTTGATGAGGTAGAAGGCATGTCTGTATCTTTAGGTGCCTCTGGGTCCACAGGTTCAGGGTCAACTGGGGAGGCTTCATTCGAGGCTTCTACATTACTAGCCTGCTCGACTGAACCTGTGTCGAGCGAGGCGTCGAAGGATGGAACTTCAAAGATCTCTCCATCTTCTAGCTCGTACTCTCCTTCCCCGTCACCCTTGGGAATCTCTATCACCACGTCTTCGTCATCATCATCCCAATCGTCACCAGAGTCGATCTCTCCTTCTTCTAGATTGAAGAGAGCATCGATCTGTGCTTCTTTTGAATAGTCAGGCTCTAGATATAGGATCTCATCATCAGATAAGTCCTTAAGTACTTCACCCACTGACTTTCCTTTATCACCACCACCACCAGAGGTATCACCGCCCTCTTGCTGAGTAGACTCCCCCTCAGCCATTGGAATAGCAGAGATGGGCACAATTGCCAAAGCTTGGTGCTCACCTCCACTAGGACCGGCTTCAAGATCCTTGTCTTTATCGTCATCCTTAGTCAAGTCGACTGGATGACAAGGCTCAGCACCAGTGGATTTCTTTTCTTTCTCTTTCTCTTTCTCCCCTGAGCATCAAGCTTCTTGGTCAGTTCTGCAACTAATTTAACCATCGCTTCGTGCTCTTTTCTTTGTAAATCCAGCCTTAGCTCAAGTGACGTTCTGTGGCCTAGAATCATTTCATTTGTCTTCATTAAAAGCTCATTCTGTGCCATGACGTTCTTCAGTCGCTCATTAGTCCCCGTTCTCTGGCTATGTAGAATCCTAACTTCATCGGCCAGTGAATTAATCTGTGCTTGTTGAGCATCAGATTCCTCCTTTGACTTCTGAATAGTCTTCAGCAGTCCAGCAACCTGGGTCTCTAGCGCATCGATCCTTGCCTCATTCGGATCAGGATTCCTAGACGATGACGCTTTGGCATTATGGATAGGGGAGGAGAAGATGGTACCAAAGTCAAACCCTTGTGAGAAATCTTCATAAGTGAAGGGTTGACTTGGAGGATCAATGGTGGGTGTTGGGATTTGGGATGAGATGATGGGAGTGGGTGTTATGGTAGGGGTGATGTTGACAGACTCCGTGACAATTGGAGTTGTCACCGCCACCTGGACTGATGTTGTAGGGAGGGTCACCGTCACATGAACCTCCTCTGTGACTGCCGTGAGTACCACGTCTGCTTGAACCTGTGGTCTTCTCCTCCTACGGTATAACCGCTGTGAGGGTGGGGTAGAGGCTGAATCTGGACTGGCAGCTGGAACTTGTACTTGCTGCACAGTCGGGACCTCTACTACCCTAGGGATAGCAACCTCTTGCCTATCTCCTATGTTCTTATGAACACGCTCTCGTCTTTGTCTTTGTAGAGCAGCGTCAGAGTCAGAATTTGGCTCATATTCGCTGCTCGAGCTTTGTCGCTTCCTTTTGGAGGACGACTCAGGTAGGGTTACCTGTGCCGATCTCCTGGGGTGTGCCTGTGATGGTGCGTCATCGGAATCAGAAGAATCTGATTATGTTGCTTCTGAATCGGATTCCTCAGCACCACCATCACCACCTTCGTCGTCTCCATCCTCAGACGATCCATCATCACTTTCTATGTCCTCCTGTTGTTGTTCCTGATGCTCATTGGAGTGTTCACTCATTTCAGGCTCTGAGTCATGGCTGTACCATCTCCAGTCTTCAGGTGCCACATATGCTTCATTTAGAAGGTGGCCAAAGAGTTCTGTGTGCACAGGGGTAGGTTCTACACTGCCTGGCTTCAGAAATTGAGCAAATACTCTTTTGTCCACCCGCTTGACTTGCAGTCTCTCCCCTATAGCAGGAAGGTTTGGCAACACGTCATTTATCAAAAGGTGCATAAACCGAGGGTATAACAAGAACCGAAACCTCTCCGCTGTGTTGATCTGGTCATTGGTGGCGTTAAAGATGTAGCGGGAGAAGTTATAGCCCTTGTTGAGAGAAAGGCCGACCATGGCTGCTACAAGGTCATGACCCATGGCATCTTTCCCAGCTTTCCTAGACGAGATGCACACGATAATGACGTGGGCGAAATACCTCCATTGGTCTAATACCTACATCTTTTTATAAGAAGCATAGTCCATTGCTCCGACGTATCCCATTCTTTGCCTCCAACACCCATCCACAAAGTAATCTGGATAGGCTGTCGGGTCGGTAGCAAGGTCTCTGAACTGCAGTACCCTTCTTATGGTATCTTCAGAAAAAGCGATAGCCTGACCAGCAACGGTAGCCCTTATGACATTGGGGGTTAACGTGCAGTCGTGCTCCGCCGTCTCCCAGAATTGTTCGAGATAGGGTCTTGACACGATCGGGTCAGGAGAAATGGCGTAGCTGATTCTTGAGCGGTTCAAGAAATCGACTATGTCTCTGTACTGCAACGCTGCACCCTTCCATTCTGGTTCAGTGTTAGCTAACATGTGGAATTCGTTAGTAAACGCCCGAGCCATGATCTGCAAAAACACACAGAAAACATAATCAGAACAACACGTATCATTGGAAATGGATAAACATGAGTCAGTATAGCAGTTACTCGATGAAGTGAATTTCAGACTTAGGAATTTTTTCTAAGTGTTGGTCCTGCGTACTTAGCAAGTACGCAGGAGTTTGTTCTTGCGTACTTAACAAGTACGCATGAAGTGCTTCTTGCGTACTTGTAAAGTGCGCAGGAAACGCACTTGGCCAAAATTCCAGAAATATCAACTTTCAATCAGAAGAGAGGCATTTTCGTGTATTATGGTCACCACAAGGTCGAAATACTTGATTAAGACCTATGGGACCACTATCCACCGCAACTAACCGCTAAACCCGTCAAATTTTTTACCTAGAAGATGACCCAGTTGAATCAACGGGCAATCGAGGGTCAAGGCCAAAATCAAACCAAGTTAAGGACAAATTAGGAGTCAACAGGTTTCGTTTAGTGATTATTAACAATTTTTAGGTCTTAATTTGCATTTAGAACACTAAAATAGGTCAATAATTTCACACTTAAAACCGTCGATGAATCGGTCGAAAACATGGGATTTAATGGATGATACGGACCGAGATTCTCACCAAGTAAATGTTAGATGGTGATTAAACAATGAGCGGGACGAAAAATCCGGTAGGAACACTCAAAATTTTTAAGGAAAATGATCGGAGGGAATATCACAAGAGAAAAAGGTTTGAAAGTGATAAACTCTAAAAAAATTTCTATGTCCTGTATTAATACCCAACACATATTGGTCGTGCGTACTTACTAAGTGCACAGGACTTAACTCCTGCGTACTTACCAAGTACGCATGACTTAAGTCTTGCGTACTTGTTAAGTACGCATGGTTTACCTCATGCGCACTTATCAAGTACGCAGAGACCCTTATGTGCGCACACTTTCAACTCAAATTATGAAGATTTTAAGTCAAATAACGAACAAGATAAAAATGTTCAATCACGAGGTTTCAAAATCAATTCAGGAAGGTTAAACACAAATATTTTTGGCTTTTCTGAATAAGGTTGAACTATGCATAAACTTAAAATATTTTTGATCTTTTCTCATAGAAATATACAAGTATTCACACAAACTATTTTTGATCAAAGACACGAGCAGAGGATCATATCAGGCTATCTTTTAGCAAAAACGATACAAAATAAACATCAAAGAATATGGGATCATGTCATGGATTACTATTTATTCAAACGTAATAAGCATATAGACAAGTAATTCAAGTTGACAATATTATAAGATTTGAAACTATAAGCATCTTTGTATCACATTCTTGTGTATTAAGGTATTATTTATAAGATATACAACGTGTACCCCACTGATATGCTATACTAATGTAAATTGCATTATCTCAAGGCATCTAAGATTTTCCCAATGATTTTCTAAATTTTCAGAATGAAGTTACATCTATTAGCACAGGAAAAATCAAGCAGAATCCATAAGGATTATCAGGAAACATAAGATTCAGAATCGGGTGATTCAGTTGTCTTGGTTTCATGTGATTTTCTACATTGAATATTGGAATGAAGATTCAGGATAATATATATGGTGAGTGAATAAGGTAAGGGGATCCAACTTTTATCTGGATTTGATTTCAATGAATCAGGAATGATTCAAGGGTGAATACATGCTCAACGGTTAATGTAGAGACATGTCTTGATTCAATCTCTCCTTGCATACTTGTGAGTATGGGCAGTGAGATGAACCGCTTTAATTGTGCTAACGACATAACCCGAAACTGACCTCAAAAGAAAATTATTGCCGAAATCTAACATCCTATATCTGATAATGATCTTTTCTATTCTTTTACGCGCACACATTTGCAAACATGGGTTCAAATCACAGTTGTAATTTAGATTTAGTTTCCACACTACTAGTGATTCAAAGACGTATACAGCCTACTGACAATTTAAATAACTTGTAAATAAGCAGATTAAAAACATAATAAGTTAAACAATTAAGTAAGCATGACGCAATCATTTCCCATATGAGCAGTCTATGACGTTTAGATCATTTCTGATGTACTATCATATCCTCTTTTCTCAAGTTAACTTTGAAATTTTCTCCATTTTCTATTTTTGTTTTTGTTTTTGTAAAATATTTTGAAACTTAAAAGAACTATACAGAAAATTTAAAAGGAATAAAGTTTAACTTCCATGAGTTGAATTGAATTAAGAAAAATTAATTTTCACTCAGGATTGAACATTCCAATCAAGTTGACAAGATGCTCAAAACGGGATCGATCAAATGCCTTTGTAAAAAGGTCAGCAAGATTGTCATCCGTGTGAACTTTTACAAGTTGAATTAAATGCTTTTCAGCACAGTCACGGATGAAATGATGGCGAATCTCTATATGTTTAGTTTTGGAATGTTTCACCGGGTTATTTGTAATGGACATGGTGGCATTGTTGTCAATGAATAGAGGAGTTCCTGTGATGTTTAAGCCGTAGTCTCTCAACTGCTGCTGAATCCACAGTATCTGAGAACAACCGCTCGCTGCAGCAATGTATTCTGCTTCACAAGTTGAGACAGAAACCGTTGACTGCTTCTTACACTGCCAAGAGACCAGTCTGTCTCCTAAGAATTGACATCCACCAGAAGTTGACTTTCTGTCAAGGTTACAACCGCCATAATCTGAATCAGTGTAGGCTTTGAAGTCGAATGACTGCTGCTTAGAGTACCAAAGACCTAATCGGGGTTTCCCTTTCAGGTATCTGAAAATTCTCTTCACGGATATCATATGTGACTCCTTCGGTTGAGACTGAAACCTTGAGCACAAGCACACAGCAAACATTATATCGGGTCTTGAAGCTGTGAGATACATAAGTGATCCGATCATCCCACGGTACAATCTGCTGTCTACATCCTTTCCATCTTTGTCAGGATGCAGACCATGATTGACTGGGATAGGTGTGCCATAAGTACTGCTATCATTCATCTTGTATTTTGACAAGATGTCCTGCACATACTTAGTTTGATGTAGATAAATGCCATCCTCTCTTTGACTGACTTGCAGACCCATAAAGAACGACAATTCACCCATATTACTCATTTCAAATTTTGACTTCATCACCTGCTCGAATTCCCTACACATCCCTTCATTGGTAGATACAAAGATAATGTCGTCGACGTATACTTGTAAAAGAAGAATGTCACCTCCTGCTTTCCTAATGAAGAGAGTCAAGTCAATCTGTCCACGGTCGAATCCATTAGACAGTAAGTGCTTAGATAATGTCTCATACCATGCCCGTGGTGGTTGATGAAGACCATAAAGTGCTTTGTCGAGCTTATACACTTTATTAATATTATGCGGATCTTCAAAACCGGGAGATTGAGTGACATAGACCTCTTCATGAACTTTACCATAAAGGAAAGCACTCTTCACATCCAGTTGATAGACCTTGAAGCCGACATATGTGGCATAAGCCAAGAACAGTCGAATGGCCTCAATTCTAGCAACTGGGGCATATACTTCCGTGTAATCCAAGCCCTCTTGCTGATAAAAACCCTGAACAACTAATCTTGCTTTGTTCTTCATAACCACATGACGATCATCCGTCTTGCATTTGAACACCCATCTGGTTCCAATTGGTTGAAATCCCTTTGGCAAGTCAACCAAATCCCATACGTGCAACTTTTGGAATTGAGACAATTCATCTTGCATCGCCTCAATCCAGCAGTTGTCAATGAGAGCCTCTTTCACATTCTTCGGCTCTAACTGGGACACGAATGCAGCATGCAGACATGTTTCCATGACACCAGTGTCAAATATCTCTGTGTAAAGACTGGTGTTCTCAGTGATGGTTCGATGACGAGTCTGTACACCTGCATAAGGATCACCAATAATGTTGTCGATTGGATGATTCCTATGCACTCTCGTCTCTGGTACAATCGGTTCCTGAATTTCTGGATCAAGATTCGTGCTTAACTCCGCCATTTCCTGTGTTCCAGAGGAAGAAGATTCAATGTTAATTGGATCAGCTGGAGCTTCATTTCCTACAGTGTGTTAGGATTAGCTGGAGCGTCATCTCCAACGACAAGAACATCTTCACTGTTATCACTGTCATGAGTTCCAGATGCAGATGCAGCATTGGAATCCGGAGTTATAATTGGTACAGTAGCACGAGTGGAAAAACTGGAGTCATCGCCGCCACCAAATAACTCATAAACATTTGCGGCGTCTTCTGCAGATAAATCAGAAAGATTGAATGACTTGAATAGCGCATCATAATCAAAACCCCAAGCTGGACCTGTTGGTTCTGGTGAAATGTTGTGTTTACTGCAATCCACTTCAAACCATTCCTCGACAGTACGAGTTCCTATATTGTACACTCTCTTGCATGACGAGTTGGCAACGTATCATAAAAAGATGCCTTCCACCGCTTTTGCATGAAACTTAGACTGGCGGTCTTTATACTGTAGTAACAAGGAACAAGGACTGCCAAAAGGAACTAGGTAATCAAGATTGGGAAGTCAATTGTTGATCAACTCGTAACAAGTCTTGTTGTGCCTTTTCACAACCAGAACTCTGTTTAAGACGTGACAAGCTGTATTAACGGCTTCTGCCCAGAAAGTGACAGGAAGCTTTGCATCCGATAGCATAGTCCTTGCAGTCTCAATCAGTGTTCTGTTCTTCCATTCAGCAACTCCATTCTGCTGAGGCGTGTACGGCGCGCTGAATTCGTGACAGATCCCTTTCTTGAGACAGAAAAGCTCCAATAAATTATTCTTGAACTCAGTTCCGTTGTCACTCCTTATCCTTCTAACTTTCAGCTTGCAAAGAGATTCCTAGCTCAGGATCAAGTATTGAAGAATATCAGCAGTCTCGTCTTTAGTACCTAAAAAATGCACCCAAGAAAAACGTGAATAATCATCAGTTACAACTAGACAGAACGACTTACCTCCAATACTCTTGATACTTATGGGGCCAAACAGATCCATGTGTAATAGCTCCAAAGGGGTATCAATGGAGTTTTGGAGCTTGGGCTTGTGAGACTTCCGTTACTGTTTGCCCTTTTTACAAGGCATACAGTCATCTGCAACGGTAAATCTCAGCTTAGGAACCTCGGTTACCAAACCTTTTTGGACAAGATGATTCATTTTACGAGAAGAAATATGTCTGAGTTTCCTATGCCACAAGATAGAGTCAAGCTCTGTCGCTTTCGTAAGCAAACAAGTAGCAACTGATGAGGTGGTTTTTGCCACGCTCATATCGATCTGATAGGTGTCGTTTGTTCTTGGCGCTCTCATCAGGATCCAATCTTCCGAAACTTCAAAACCGGGTTTGAGAATCAGGCATTCTGACTTGTCAAACATCACCGAGTACTCCTTATCACACATTTGGGAGACACTCAACAGGTTATGCTTCAGCTGCTCGCAGAAGTTGACATTGTCAAAGCTGACACAACCGTTCGAAACCACGCCTTGACACGTGATGTTGCCGCCTTTTTCTCCGGCAAAGGCCACATAGCCGCCTCTGAATGGTTTAACGTCTTGAAGCAGGCCCATGTTTCCTGTCATGTGGCTGGAACATCCACTATCTACATACCAGCGGTTCGAGAAAGTACCCTTCGGACGTCCCTGCACGAGTCACAAAAGAATTAGTTAGTTTTGGAGACCCAAGCCATTGTGGTCTTGGGTCGTCCATCCTTTTCAAAATAAACTACTTCCTTTAACTCACAGTCATGATGACTGTTCAAAATTGATGAATCTTTAGAAGAGATAGAACTAGGAGATTGAGAAGTTTTGGATTTGGCAGTCCAGGATCTCTTCTGTTTCTTAACCGGAACAGGAGACTTTGGTTCAACTACAGCAGGTGAACTTGTGGAAGCTTCACCTGATTGAACTGGAGTCAGCTGTTCAAGCTTTCTCAACCTCTTGTTCCGTCTCCTCCTCTGTGGCTTAGAGAGTCTTGCCACAGGTTTCTCGCCAGTACGTGTACTGCCAGAGGTAGATACACGAGGTACAGCAGGTTGCGTTACCTTTCTTGGAACAGATGGTTTAGCTTCAGATATGATCTTAGGCTTTACCATCGGTTTGACTGGTGGTTTCACCACATTTTGCTTTGGATGTTTGGGAGATGGTTTCACTGGTGGCGACCTGGGGATAACAGCTGGTTGTGAAACAACAGGCTGTTTCCCTTGGTTCTTAGAAGGACAGTTCACAAAAATATGATCAACCAAGCCAGAGTGAAAACAGTTCCTCTTGTCTACATAAGTTCTCTTGTAAGGCTCATTAGATCTGGCCTTAGATAACTCAGCATTATGAGAAGGAGGAGTTGGTTTATGAACATTAGTCTGAACCTTACCAGTTTGGTTTTTGGGAGTATAATATTTTTCCAAATTTTCTTTATACCCAAGCCCATAATGAGCTGAAAAAGCTTCTTTCTTTGCTTGGTTAAGACCTTTATACCCCCATAAAGCATTACCTTTAGATTATCATTTGTTTCAATGATATCGGGTTCAGTTAAAATGCAATTATCACCATTAGTGATAACGTTTTTCTGTACCTTTTGTTCAGTCAACAACTCCTCAGATACTACTCATTCAGGGCAGGAGTTAACCGACCCGTCTTCAGAAGCAGTAACAAACTCCTCACTAGATGTGGAGTTAGCCTTACTTGAGGATTCATCCTTTTTAGGGGAATCATCCTTATCAGAGGACTCATCTAGACAAGTGAGATCAATGTCTATAAACTATTGACAAACTTCCCGCTCACTGGTGGAGGAATGGCATTAGTACCCAAACCTAACCCATTCAGTTGTCTCACCACAGACTCGTAGTGTTCCACCACAAAGCGAGAGTTTTTCAACTTCTCATTAGTGCATTTTAACTGCAAGATCTCATTTTGCAGTTTGTTGATTTCATTGTTTCGTTTTTCTAACCCCCTGTATGCAACATCTAAGTGAAGCTGTTGATCACTTATTTTTAAAGAATATTCAGATTTTTCCTTTTTTAACGTTTCAATAGAATCTTTAAAACATTTTTCATTTTCTTTATAGTTTAGAGCTGCCAAACTTAGGGTTTCGATTTTGTCTTGGAGCCTAGAATTTTCAAGTTTTAGCCCTAGACATTTAGAACATGAAATAACAGAGAAAGGGTTAGAATCTACCTCAGACGATGAACTTGTTGCTTCTCCAATGGCCATGAGAGCAACAGCAGTGGTCGATTCCTCTTCATCAGCTACAGGAGCTTCCATTTCTTCAGCTTCCTTCACCTCCTCTGTAGCAGCAGTTGTAGATTCTTCTAGGTCAGCCATAGAAGCTTCCCTTTTCTCTACTTCTATCATCTCCATGATCTCAGCCATGAGACCAACCTGGGTTTGTGCGATGATGGCATCCTCAAGATGAACACCCCAGTCAAAGTTGTCGTCCTGTTGTGCTACCAGTGCATTGGACGTTCCACTTTGGCTTTGATTATGGTGGTTTGGATTATTGTCGCCATGGCTGTTTCCTTGGCTGGGTTGGGTAAAACCAGAGGCAGGTGCTCTGTCTTTCTGACACTCACGAGCAAAGTGTCCATAGTTCAGACACTTGTAGCATTTGGCCTTGGATTTGTCAAACCCGACCTTGGCATTAGGATGCCCGCCAATAAAATTTCTTCCTGTTCTGTTCAGGAAATGCTTGGCTCTCCTCAATAGCATGGCCATATTCCATTGAATATCCATGTCCTCCATGTCATCAGGATCCACTTGATTAAAATCTTCTTCAATCGTCTCTGGATCAGTAAGCTTGCCACCTATGAAATTTTCATATGCAAGCATACAAGATGAGAATAGTGCTACATGATCTTCATCTATTCTGGCTATAGCTGAGTTGTTAGCTAAAGACGTAGCAGGAGGATTTCTTGAGGTATTTTGATGATGAGACCCCAACCCTGATCCTGAAGCATAGCAAGCATGACCACCACACCCAGTTCAGTGGTCTTCTTCAGTAGGATTTCCAGTGAAGAGGGCAATTCCAGAGCCCGATGACTTGGATGTAGAAGTCGTCCCATGATACATAGAAGGGTCTTGTATCTGGGGTCTTCCAGAGCTCTCCTTTCTTCTTAGGTTCATGTCATGAGCTTGAACCTTTCCTATTGCCTCTTCAACTGTCAGCTCATAGAATTTAGGATTTTCCCTCATCAGTGTTGTGTACATCTCAAATTTGGGTGGTAAAGCATCCAAAAACTTTTCCACCATCTCTTCATCTGGATACCTGAGTTCAAAAGCCTTCAACTCAGTCTGTAAATGATAGAACCTAGAGATGAGGTCATCTAAAGATTCGTTCTCAAAGAATCTGAAGCACTCATACTGCTTCCTGAGAAGATCCCGCTTACTCTTCTTGATGTCACTATTTCCTTCGAATCTCTTCTGTAAAGCTTTCCAGAGATCCTTAGAATTGTCATACCCTCGGAAACTGTGGAACAATTCCCGAGTTAATGCCATAGTGATCGAACCAAGTGCCTTCTTTTCATGATCATAACCTTTCTTTTCTTCGTCAGAAAGCTTAGAGATAGGTTTGGGCATGGTTTCATCAAGATAGATATGTGTGGGATGCTTATATCCCTCAAGGATTGGTATCCATAGTGATGAGTCGGTATAAGAAATGTAGTGCTCAAAACGTGCTTTCCAATTAGAATAGTCGTTCACATTCAGCAACTTTGGTGGTTTCTGTGGTGTACCGATCTCATTATCATAATTCAGTAGGTTTCCAAGATTCTGAAGATTCGACATAGTGAATACTTAGTCAAATTTCAGAAAAGTCAGACACAGTTGCGCACTTGGTTTTGGCCTTGCGCACTTGAGAAATAGTCTTGCGTATTTAGATTTCCTCTTGCGTACTTGTTAAGTACGCATGAGTAAATGTAAGTACGCAGGATATAACTTAAGTTCGCACAAGTTCAGTCTTGCGCACTTATAAGTACGCAGGAGATAAGTCTTGCGTATTTAGTAAGTATGCACAAAACTGTACTTTTTGCCAGAAATGGTAAGTATGCAGGATACCTTTTCAGCAACTTTCACCAAACTTTTCCGGTCACCTGAAACTCGCCGGAGATGGTAAAACTTCGTCTGATGATCAATGCAAATGAGCCAAAGGGTTAGAAACTTGCTTCTAACCAACCTTTGATGCTCAAAACACTCAAATACACAACAAAAATCAGTTTTTTTGAATGAGTTTTGCTTCTAAAATAGTGCTCAAGAGCTACCCCAATTTTATCACAAAAATCAACAAAAATACCTCTTTTTGCTTGTAAAAACTCTCCAAACTCACTCACAACACTCGAAATCAGGAGCAAATGCTCTGATACCACTTGTAGGTCCCTCGGGTGTGGCGGATCGTCACATGCAAGTGGGTCTACTAGTCGGACCGGGTGCGGAATGCCCGTGACTAGGTGGAGAGTCTAGCTAAACAAAGTAAACCGACAAGAGAAAACACTTTAAATGTACTTTGTATTATAAACACTTGAAGGTTACAGAGAAAAGCACTGAATTTACAATCTGCGTATTTGCTACTGTGTCTGCGTACTTAACTTCTGTGAACCCATCCTACTTATACCTGACCTGATGCCTGCGCACTTAGCAAGTGCGCAGGGCAAAATGCTCTTGCGTACTTAACAAGTACGCAAAGGTATTCTTGCGTACTTGCTAAGTACGTAGGAGCTTTCTCCTGCGCACATGTAAGTGCGCAAAACACTTAGAAAGAAATGCAACATTCAATATGTAAAAGTAAATACAACTCGATAAACTAATACATAAAGACTCTTACATACAAACACAATTACAAACATGAAAATACAAACTAAGACTCTATCCGGAGTGTTGTCACAGGAAAGTGCTTCAACACTTACTATGATTAGTTATTATTTCGTTTTGATGCTTTACTTGTTAAAAATTCATGAGTTATTAAGATATACTTAAATAATAATTAAATAAAAAATATCCCTACATATACCCTAAAACCTCATAATATTCTTACCTACTCCTCAATCATCATCTACTTAGCATGTGGAAACTTCATGGATTTAAAACTATAAAAATCTTTTTATGCCCTCGTTAAGGTTTTTAAACTTGTTAATTATTTGAGGACACGTGCAATTTGGAAGAGTGACACATGTATTCTGGGTTTTCTGTCTAGGAAAGCATTTCGCTTAAATCCCAATCAACCGAGGGACCCGTATGCTTTCCTGGGAATTCTCGGGATGAGTGTTTACTTATAGGCTAAAGCATGTCTCCTTGAATATTATATGAGTTTAATTAACCTTAATGTGTCATAGTATTCAAGTGATTTTGTCACTATTTGAGTACAATCCAAAGTATTATTAACTATTTTATTTGCTATCTCATCCTTTTAAATCCAAATAACTTTCATAAGTTCTTACAACTTTTCTTGTCTTGTGCAAATCTGTAGAATGCCTCCCCGTCGTGCTACCGTGACCAACAACAACACCGATATTGCTACCATCCCTGCACAACTTGTAAATCAACTCACTCAAGCTAATGGGGCCGCCAATGGTAACCATGGAGCAAATGGAGGTGGTGGTCCCAACCCACCACAATGCACCTTCAAGCACTTCAACTCATGTAATCCTCTTAAGTTCTATGGTACCGAAGGAGCTACGGAACTTCTTCAATGGTTCGAAAGTATTGAGAATACCTTCCTCAAAAGTGACTGCCCCGATAACCTTCGTGTTTGTCATGCCACAAGTGTCTTACAAAAACGGGCACTCACGTGGTGGAATGGGGAAAAGGGAACTAGAGGTGTGGAAGTAGCAATGGCCTTACCTTGGGATGAGGTTAAAAGACTAATGGCCGAAGAATTTTGTCCTCGAAATGAGGTAAAGAAACTGGAAGCCGAGTTTTGGGATCTTGCCTAAGATGGTGGTGAAAGTCTAGCTTATACAACTCGGTTCCACGAGTTGAGTCTACTTGTGCCCCATATGGTCACACCTCTATCCCGCTGCATTGAGAAGTATATTGGTGGATTACCTAGGCAAATTCAAGATAATGTCTTAAGGAGAAATCCCGCAACACTCGAAGATGCTATCCGCTTATCTGCTACATTAACCGACAACCATGTGAAAGCGGGAACTCTGACTAGAAAAGGCACCAAGAAAGTTCCCGACACCACAACCCCTCCCACACACATCAAAGAAGCCACAACTGAACCCTCTCATAATAATAAGAAAAGAAAGGCTAGAAACTATGCTATGGTCACTCCTGCTATCCCTGTTAACCAAGTTGCGCCTATGGTTCAAGCACCAGCCAAAAAGCCATATGTTGGGATTTACCCATTCTGTGCCACATGCAACTATCACCATCTCCAAAACATTCCATGTCGCCTTTGCACTCACTGTGGGAAATATGGCCATACAGTCAATGTTTGTAGAGCCAAAGCACTTGCAGGACAAGTCAACCCACCAAACCGAACCAACGCCCAAGTGGCTAATCAAGGTGTTCCCGCTATTGCAAATGGGCGTGCTTGTTACGAATGTGGTAACCCAAATCATTTCCGTGATCATTTCTCATGGTTAATCAATGTTAGACAAGGCGGATCTCGTGGGCGTGCTTTCAACATAAACGCCAATGAAGCTCAAGCCAACAATGATGTGGTCAACTATACGTTCCTTGTTAATAGTCAATATGCCTCCATTTTATTTGATACCGGTGCCGATAAAAGTTTTGTGTCACTTAACTTTGAACCCTTACTTGCAAAGACACGATCCCAATTAGAGAAAACCTTCACCGTCGAGATAGCAAATGGTGACTCCCTTACAATTGACTCGGTTATTCATGACTGCTCTTTAGAACTTAATGATCATACATTTCCAATCAACCTTGTACCAATGCCACTAGGAAGTTTTGATATCATCATAGGCATGGATTGGCTATCAAATCATCATGCCGAAGTCATCTGTTTTGAGAAGTGCATCCTAATACCTCTACCATCAGGAGAAACGTTAAGAGTCTTTGGTGAAAAGCCTTGCAAAGGACTCAAGTTTATGTCATGCACTACCGCCCAAAAGTACTTGCGAAAGAAGTACATAGCCTTCTTAGCTCATGTTGTTCAAAAGGACGTCAAGGAGAAGAGTATCCAAGACATTCCCATCATTCGGGATTTTTCCGAAGATCTATCCGGTCTTCCACCCGTTCGACAAGTAGAATTTCGCATTGACCTTATACCCGGAGCTAACCCCGTGGCTAGAGCTCCTTACCGTCTTGAACCTTCTGAAATGCAAGAACTTGCAAGTCAACTCCAAGAGCTCTCCGACAATTGATTCATTCGTCCAAGTCATTCACCGTGGGGGGCACCCGTCTTATTCGTCAAAAAGAAGGATGGATCATTCCGCATGTGTATTGACTACCACCAACTCAACAAGCTTACCATAAAAAACTGTTATCCCTTGCCTAGAATTGACGACCTCTTTGATCAACTTCAAGGTTCTACTTGCTTCTCGAAGATTGACCTTCGATCTGGTTATCACCAACTCCGTGTACAAGAGGAAGATATTCCAAAGACTTCTTTTCGAACAAGGTATGGTCACTACGAGTTCATGGTCATGCCTTTTGGACTAACCAATGCACCCGCGGTCTTCATGGACCTCATGAATCGTGTGGGCAAACCGTACCTTGATATATTTGTGATCGTCTTCATTGACGATATCTTAATCTACTCCAAGACTAAAGCCGACCATGAGCAACACCTTAGACTGGTTTTGGACCTCTTGAGGAAGGAACAACTGTATGCCAAATTCTTCAAATGTGAATTTTGGCTAAAGAAAGTTCAATTTCTTGGTCATATCGTCAACGAAAAGGGAATTCATGTTGACCCTGCTAAGATCGAAGCGGTTAAGAATTGGAATGCCCCGAAGACCCCCACCGAAGTTCGTTCATTTCTTGGTCTTGCGGGATATTATCGTCGTTTCATCTCAAATTTCTCTATGATTCCAGTCCCTCTTACCGCTCTGACCCACAAGGGTAAAACTTATGAACGGGGACCAAAACAAGAAGAAGCTTTCCAAACTCTCAAGCAAAAGTTGTGCAATGCTCCTATTTTGACTCTCCCTGATGGGAATGATGATCTAGTTGTCTACTGTGATGCTTCCAACCAAGGTCTCGGTTGTGTCCTCATGCAACGAGGCAAATTAATCGTTTATGCATCAAGACAACTCAAGATTCACGAGAAGAATTATACGAGGCACGATCTCGAGTTGGGTGCGGTCGTATTCGCATTGAAGATTTGGAGACATTACCTCTATGGCACAAAGTGTGTGCTGTTCACCGACCACAAAAGTCTCCAACACATCTTCAACCAAACAGAACTCAATATGAGGCAACTACGTTGGGTTGAACTCCTTAACGACTATGACTGCGAGATTCGTTACCATCCTGGCAAAGCGAATGTTGTAGCCGACGCTTTGAGTCGAAAGGACCATGTCATGCTTCAATGTGTCCGAATTCAAACCGACATTCAAAATCGCATCTTAGAAGCTCAACACGTCTCAGTCACCGAGGGTAACATGTACGAGGAAATGTTGTGTGGTGTTGAACTCCAGCTTGAACCGAAACCCAATGGCTTACTTTATTACTTGAACCGTATTTGGGTTCCCGATCGCGATGATCTCCGTAAATTTCTTATGAACGAGGCTCACAAGACTCGTTATTCTATTCATCCTGGAGCAGATAAAATGTACCAAGATCTTCGCCAACAATATTGGTGGCCCGGTATGAAGAAGGACATTGCTCTCTATGTTGCCAAATGTCTAACTTGCTCCAAAGTCAAAGCCGAACATCAACGTCCTTTCGGTTTACTTGAACAACCGGAAATTCCCGTATGGAAATGGGAGAACTTAGCTACGAATTTCATTACCAAACTCCCTCTCACCTCAAGTGGTTATAATAGCATATGGGTGATCATTGACCGTCTCACCAAATCTGCTCATTTCTTGCCTATCCGTGAAGACTATCGAGTTGAGAAATTGGCCTGAATTTACATTGACGAAATTGTGCCGTCACGGTGTTCCCTTAAACATAATATCCGATAGACATGCTCGGTTCACCTCCCGTTTTTGGCAATCTCTCCAAACTGCTCTTGGTACACGATTGGATTTCAGCACGGCCTACCATCCCCAAACTGATGGTCAGACCGAGCGAACAATCCAAACTCTTGAAGATATTCTTAGAGCTTGTGTAATTGATTTTCGTGGCAATTGGGATTCACATCTATCACTAATCGAGTTCTCCTACAATAATAGCTACCACACGAGTATCAACATGGCTCCATTTGAAGCTCTCTATGGTCGCAAGTGTCGTTCTCCTATCTGTTGGAACGAGATTGGTGAAGCACAAATCACCGGTCCCGAGCTAATTCAAGAAAAATCCGACAAGATTATCCAAATCCGTGACAACATTCGAGTAGCGAGAAGTCGGCAAAAGAGTTATGCCGACAAACAACGAAAACCCTTGGAATTCCAAGTCGGTGACCTTGTTCTTCTAAAGGTGTCTCCGTGGAAGGGTGTGATCCGTTTTGGAAAGAAAGGCAAATTAGCACCTCGCTATGTGGGTCCATTTAAGATCCTTGAAAGGATTGGGAAAGTGGCTTACAAACTCGACTTACCTCCATCACTTGGCAATGTGCATCCTACAATTCACGTGTCTAATCTGAAGAAATGTCTTGCTGATGAGAATCTCCACATACCTCTTGACGACGTGCACATTGACGAAACTATGCACTTCATTGAGAGACCAGTGGAAATCATGGATCGCGAAGTCAAACAGCTCAAACGAAGCCGTATTCCTATTGTCAAAATTCGTTGGGAATCTAAACGTGGTCCTGAGTTTACTTCAGAATGAGAGGACCAAATGAAGCTCAAGTACCCCCAGCTCTTCACTGATGCCATCGCCTCCACTAGCTAAATTTCGGGACGAAATTCCCACAACATGGGGATACTGTAACATTTATGATTTTCATTATCTGTATTTCAGTTCAATGTGATACATTTCAAACCCAATTCTAGTACACTGACTTGTTCTATTCGTACCAACAACTAAATACTATGTTTCAATGCAAATCCGCAAATTTTACCCGAGTATATCCCATTAAATCCTACATAAGTTCATATTTATACAAATCTATCAAAACTGAAATTTACAAGGACTGACTTTATAAATTAACAAGAAATCCTAATAGGCACGGTCGCGCCTCGTTCTGGCATGGTCGCGCGCCTTGATTTGGAATGGTCGCGCCCGGTGCCTTGGCACGGTCGCGCCTCGTATAGGCACGGTCGCGCCTCGCGTCAGTTGAAACGTAAATACAGTTTTTAAATGCAGAATCGTTTGAATTCGTAACCGATATACACATCATTACCAGTAATGAAAACAATTAATCGATTAATGCCCACAATTACGTCTAATAACTCCAAGAAATTCAATTAGTCTAAAAAAAACCGAAATCCTTTCATTTGAACCAAAACTCGTCTATTCTGATTGCAATTTCCCCAAGCAAACGCATCATCGACCCTCTCTGAAGCTCCCGAGAACATTGAGGCAGCCGGAGTTGCAGCAGAAGACGTCGGAAATCAAACCCGTCGTCGCCGGAACTCGTTCTATCCGTACACCATCGATTCATCATCATTCCGGGTAATTGAAACCTCCTACACCTTCGTTTTAGTCCATAGATCAAAAGCCCCAACTTAATTTGGGCTTACAATAACCAATTTAACACGAACCCGAATCTAGGGTTCATTCTAAAATGGGTTAATCGACTAGTACTTTGGAGATGTTTTAAATACAATTAAACTATACAAAAAGACTCGTAATAACCTAATGGGTGAAAGCCCAATGATTTCTAACACTATTATCATAAGAAATAGTCAATTCGTTTCTGTTTTGGAACAAATACGGTCGCGCTAGTCTTCTAGCGCGGTTGTGCTTCATGAGACACGGTCGTGCTAATCCCAGCGTGGTCGTGCCTCACAAACTCAGACCCGGTCATGCCTCTTGACTAGACTTGGTCGTGCCTCAGAACCCTAGACACGGCCGTGCCTGGCTAAGACACGGTCATGCCTAGTGAACAGCTTAGTATGTCTTATGTTTGATCAACACGGTCGCGCCCTGACTAGCACGGTCGCGCCCGTGGTCCTAGCACGATCGTGCCTTGTCCCAGGCAAGGTCGTGTGTGTGAGAAATTCTTGGCAGAATACTAAATTTTATATTTTAAAAACAATAAGCATTTCCAATGAATTTTCGAATAAAAATAATTTATTTTATAAAGATTTATATTTAAAAAGATCAAATTTCTATTCTAAAATAAATATAAATTATTTATTTAAAACCTACGAAATTAAATTTATTATTACACTTAGATATTATTTATACAACTCCTTTTTCACATATTTATAAAAAAATAGATTAACGAAAGTTATTTACTAAATTTATATTTAATATAAAACGCTCGATACATTTTTATAACTGAAAGACTAGATTACATATTTTATAAATAAATAAATAAGGTAAAAATTATTTATTTAATTTATATTGAAGAATTATTTATTTAAGTTATACTTAATTACCCCTAATGTAACATTTCTGATTTTCATCATGTAATCGTTTGATTTCAATAAACAAACACATTTCAGTTTCGATTCGTGTACAAACAAACTACGATGCAGTTACATATACAAACCATTCTGTTACAATAACAACTTAAACAAAACATCATGATCTCACAAACCTCGAGGACCAAATCTGACAAAATCTCAAAAACGATAAAAAGTGTCAGACACGATCGTGCCTCGATACAGGCACGGTCGCGCCTAAAGGGACGAAACACGATCGTGCCTAGAAACAAGCACGGTCGCGCTGCTGAAACCACGTGACTCCGCAGAGTCAGTCAGTGGTCCATACTCGTTGAGTCAAATCGCATTAAGGCCGGATTTCACGCGTCCGACCATACCCAACTGTACACCATCTGAAACACGTCTCCAATTTCGTACTCCAATCGACCCATTTCAAATCCACACCTACCCCACTCACGAATTCGTGAGATTTCACGTTATAAGGAGAATCCAATGCCTCCTACACCTTCACATGCACCCTCTCGACCTCTCGGAGCATTCACTCGACACTCATACAACTTCTGGAGCCTGATCGATCGCCAAGACGCCCGAAAACGCGACCCGTAGCCAACCGCATTCAATTGCCCAATAATCTCAAGTAAGTAATACACCAATAGTTTCGTATCATCCTCTACTACGAAAGCCCTATGCCAATTCGTAGTAGAAACACTCAAGTCTGTCCGATTTTTGAACGAAAAGCCGAAACTAAACTTTTAGTCGAACTACCTTTTAAACACGAAATAAATCCAATTAAAACACATAGATAGCTTCGCAATCATCCACTAAGTGAAAGCCTTAAGAATACAGAAACATTTAATATAAGAATCGACGGATTTGGGTCCGAAAAAGACCCGACACGGTCGCGCTCATCCCTGAGCGCGGTCGTGCCTGACCAAGCACAATCGTGCCCCAGGTGTGGCCCGGTCGTGCTTACCGAGCAAACAAGTCTTGACCAAAAACAAACACTAGACGCGGTCGTGTCAGATACGAGCACGGTCGTGCTCCATGTCCAGAACCTCTGTAGTGCCTTCTGACTCGACCACGGGCGCGCTCTGACCACCACGGTCACGCCCGGCAACGAGCGCGGTCGTGCCCTACTTGAGCACGGTCATGCTCCTTGACCAGAATCAATTATTTTTCTGTTTTAAAGTCTATTTAACATATTTTAGCTAAAAAAAAATTTTCAAAATGTAATTATAAAAATTATTTTATAAAATCCCAAGACCCGGGAATCATTTATAAACAAATCCTTGATTTAGAGATTTAAAACGATTAATTCCCGATAGTTCGAAACCGATGAAATCGTGAGTTTATATAATCATTTTTATAAAACCATTTATACAAATATATATTTTGACTTAAACAAATATTATTTATTTAAATTTATATTTAAATAAATATAAATATATATCAGTTATTTAAATTTACATTTTAAAGAATATATATATCACTACTATTTAAAATGTACTAAATAGATAAATAAAATTATTTATTTATTTCAAACAAACCCTAAACATACAAATCCATTTTTCGACATAAAAATAACACAAACAATGACACGTGTTATACACATTTATCCAATAGGTCAAACGTAGCGACCTACAACACGCTTGGTATTTCTGTTGATCTGTGCAAACTACACTACCCAACACAAGTGAGTTTTACATAGCCCCTTTTCCTTTTTACACGTATTTTGGGGTGAAACATGTTCCTTCAACAACTCGCTATTTACAACTACGTGCGTACAATTCTACCATATGGTCATATGCGTTTATTTATGCTTTGTGCCTGAATACTAACTGTTAAGGCTACATACACATGACATACTCGTGCAATTATACAATACATACACATGACATACTCGTGCAATTATACAACACTTACACAGGACATACTCGTGCAATTATACAATACATACACATGACATACTCGTGCAATTATACAACACATACACAGGACATACTCGTGGAATTATACAATACATACACATGACATACTCGTGCAATTATACTACACATACAACGGGATAGCATGTGTTGCTATGCCCTTCATTGGGCTAACATTGGTATGTTATGCCCTCCATTGGGCCAACATTGGTATGTTGTGCCCTTCATTTGGTTAACATTGGTATGTTATTCAATTACGAGGTTACATCTGTGCAACTAGCTTAACTTAGATTCTCCATAAATGCTTCTTAAACCATGTATCATACGAATTGTACACAAAACATTTGAACTTTACTTGTGGTGTCAAAACCTATGTATGCTCACCAACTATTTATAGTTGACACTCTCGTTTTAAACATGTTTCAGGTACTAAGCTTTGAGCTCATATCCAAGATGCTACACATAGGAACTGGACCTAGTATCTAAATTGATAAAGAAATTTTGTATTTTGATTCTTGTAAACATTCTACTTGATTACTTGAACTATGAAATGGAATTGGTTATTTAATATATTACAACTTTAGTCAACCATGAGCTTATGAACAGTCTGCACGCTTCACGCCCCGACGTTTCCGCCACCGGTTGGGGTGTGACAGATTGGTATCAGAGCCAGGTTATAGGGAATTAGGTTATTAGACACTCTTGACCTAGACTATAACCTTAGGACACCCATACAATGCCATGCTACTACGCGTTACATGATTACTTCTTGTAGAAATATTTCTATATACTATCATAAGTAATTACACTACATGATGCGATACATGATGACTTATGTGTCACACTACCTGATAACTTTTGTGCTTACATTCATTACTATCTACATGCTATGTGTTACATGTTCATTAACTCAGGTGTTGGTTTACATGCTACTTAAAATGTTTATTAGAATTCATGACATATTAGGTGTACCTAGGCAATAAACTGATCAAACAATATTCACACCCATAGCCTAAACCACATATCCCTCTTGCCTGCTTCTATGTCGTCGTCATCATCGCTTGTGGGACATCATACTCATGGACGCTAGTCTATTAAATTTTCTTTTGCACCTCGTTAAGGATTTTAGACTTGGATAATTATTAAAGGACACGTGCAATCTGGAAGGGTAACACCTGTACCCTGGCTTTTCTGTCTAGGAAAGCATTTCATATAAATCCCAATCAACCGAGGGATCCGTGTGCTTTCCTGGGAATTCCCGGGATGAGTGTTTACCTATAGGCTAAAGCACGTCTCCTTGAAAATTTTATAAGTCTAATTAACCTTAATATGTCATAGTGTTCAAGCAGTAATGTGATTACTTAAATACCATCCAAACTATGAAATAAATGTGTTATTATTCCTCCTATCCTAAATTTCAACAAATTTTTATAAATCCTCACAACTCTTTTATATCATTCTCTTTTTGTATAGAATGCCTCCTCGTCGTAACAGCAATAGCACCGACACCAATACCGACAATGCTAACAACAACAATAACACCAACCTTGCCACTCTCCTCACTCAGCTAGTAACTCAACTAACTCAAGCCAACAACAACAATAATGGAAACGCCAGTGGTAGTGCTAATACTAGTGGTGGCAGCGGTGCCGACCCACCACAATGTACCTTCAAACACTTCAACTCGTGTAATCCCCTCACATTTTATGGCACCGAAGGAGCCATGGGACTTCTTCAATGGTTTGAAAGTATTGAGAACACTTTTCTCAATAGTGACTGTCCCGACAACCTCCGTGTTCGTCATGCCACCAGCGTCTTCCAGAAACGGGCGCTCACCTGGTGGAATGGTGAGAAAAGAACTAGGGGCCTGGATGTGGCAATGGCCCTACCGTGGGAAGAATTGAAAAGGGTCATGACCGAGGAGTTCTGTCCTCGAAATGAAATGAAGAAGTTGGAAGCTGAGTTTTGGGATCTTACCCAAGACAGCGGTGAAAGTATGGCCTACACAACTCGTTTCCACGAGTTAAGTCTTCTTGTGCCCCACATGGTCACACCATTAGCGCGATGCATTGACTAATACATAGGTGGTTTACCTAGGCAGATTCAGGATACTGTCCTAGGAAGAAACCCAGCAACTCTTGAAGACGCTATTCGCCTAGCTGCCACATTAACTGATAACCACGTGAAGACGGGTACATTAACAAGGAAGGGTGCAATGAAAGTCACTGACCCAGCAGCCCCTTTTGAACCCCCTAGAGAAGACAAACCCAAACTTCCCCAATACAATAAGAAACGAAATTTCGCGATCGCTATCCCTGCGGTACCAATCAACCAAGCTGCTCCACTAAACCATTTGAACCAGAATAAGAAACCATATATGGGCAACAACCCTTTGTGCAACACATGCAATTATCATCACTTCCTAAAAATGCCATGCCGTCTATGTGCCAACTGTGGGAGATATGGCCATACTACCAATGTTTGCCGATCTGGACCGCCCATTACTCAAACCAACCAAGGGAACAGGACCGTGCAGCAAGGGATAAACCCAGTGGTTCCGGCTATTACTGATGGACGAGTTTGCTTTGAATGTGGCGACCCAAACCATTTCCGTCACCGATGTCCCCGGATTGTCAACGTTGTCCAAGGTGGTGCTCGTGGACGTACTTTCAACATAAACACCAACGAAAATCAAGTCAACACCGAGACAGTGAATGAGACCAATTGAAGCTAGTGCAAGATGGAGTCAAATGATGAAGACCCAATCTAGTATAAAATTTCGCACTATAATCATTTACGTTATCTTGTCGTTGTTCGAACTATTTACATCTACCGATGTTTGCCACTATTATTTAAAAAAAAAAAAAAGGGGGTTGAGCTTGCTAGCCAATTTCAAGAAGATGAGTCTTTCCGCATGAGCATTTACCATACATACAAACACCGACACCTTAAAACTCGTCTACCCGCATTTTTTTTTCTTTCATGAATATCAAACAACACGCTTGTCCTCGACACTCGACCACCTATGCAAACAAATTCATTAATGTGCGTCACTCATGAGATTCAATAGCTTACACACGAACATCCACAAATCACATGAGACGCAGTTATTCACAAACATACATGATACATGCAACGTAGTCGTTTACCATATACATGATTGATTACACGCTACATGAACCTTAGTTGTTTACAACATACACGATACAAGATCGATTACATGATACATGAAGCTAAGTTGGGTGCAATATACACAGTACTAGATTAACCACATAATACATAAAGCTTGGTTGCCCACGATACTCAATATGTTTACATCATACATGAAAAACTTATTTGTTTCCATTATACATGAAACTCATTTGTTGCTACATACATGGTACAAAACTATTCACACTATACATGCTTACAATATACATAACACTAGATCATACATATAGTGAGTGCTTACATATTACACGGAACTAAATTGCTTACAATTGTTGCAATTGACCTTGCTATCTAGGTATACAATTATTTGCAACGCATACATGAAAACAGTAGTTACAAATTATGTGATTTTGTGTTACCCCCTGGTCCCACACACAATGGGATGAACTATAAGGACCATACGACGATTTGGATAATTACGGGTGCACACGAAATTATACAAATCAGCGCATGGAAAGCATAGCAAATTCTATAGTGTGCTATGACGTGAAACCTAGCATGATATACAATAACGAAACTGATGAAATACGACAAGGGCATGGTGGATACGCCGCTGGTACTTCCTATATATAAGTGTTCCTATCATATTATCAGCAGTAGCGTTATTCGTATCACGTAAAGTTTCATGTTGTTTAACGGGCCAATGTTTGTGAAACCACTTAACCACTGACAATACTTAAGCATAGTAGGTTACTTCTTGAACAAATTCTAATCATCAAATTCCCATCAACACTATTCCCAGTAATGCATCTCACCTTTGGAACCCAACGTATCCTACCAACAGTTTCTCCTTAATCCTCTTAACCTAACTCATTAATACTACTCATACCTGACCTCGGGTAACAGACCTAAACTGGTTGTTAATTACTATACCCCCCCAGTCAAATCCCCTACCTTAAATCTATCAGAAATTCCAGACGCGGTCCCGAGTTTACATGGGAACATAAAGACCAAATGGAACTCAAGTATCCTCACCTATTCACCAATTCTGTAGCCTCAACTAGTTGAATTTCGGGACGAAATCCCCTCAACAAGGGGAGACTGTAACATTTCTGATTTTCATCATGTAATCGTTTGATTTCAATAAACAAACACATTTCAGTTTCGATTCGTGTACAAACAAACTACGATGCAGTTACATATACAAACCATTCTGTTACAATAACAACTTAAACAAAACATCATGATCTCACAAACCTCGAGGACCAAATCTGACAAAATCTCAAAAACGATAAAAAGTGTCAGACACGATCGTGCCTCGATACAGGCACGGTCGCGCCTAAAGGGACGAAACACGATCGTGCCTAGAAACAAGCACGGTCGCGCTGCTGAAACCACGTGACTCCGCAGAGTCAGTCAGTGGTCCATACTCGTTGAGTCAAATCGCATTAAGGCCGGATTTCACGCGTCCGACCATACCCAACTGTACACCATCTGAAACACGTCTCCAATTTCGTACTCCAATCGACCCATTTCAAATCCACACCTACCCCACTCACGAATTCGTGAGATTTCACGTTATAAGGAGAATCCAATGCCTCCTACACCTTCACATGCACCCTCTCGACCTCTCGGAGCATTCACTCGACACTCATACAACTTCTGGAGCCCGATCGATCGCCAAGACGCCCGAAAACGCGACCCGTAGCCGACCGCATTCAATTGCCCAATAATCTCAAGTAAGTAATACACCAATAGTTTCGTATCATCCTCTACTACGAAAGCCCTATGCCAATTCGTAGTAGAAACACTCAAGTCTGTCCGATTTTTGAACGAAAAGCCGAAACTAAACTTTTAGTCGAACTACCTTTTAAACACGAAATAAATCCAATTAAAACACATAGATAGCTTCGCAATCATCCACTAAGTGAAAGCCTTAAGAATACAGAAACATTTAATATAAGAATCGACGGATTTGGGTCCGGAAAAGACCCGACACGGTCGCGCTCATCCCTGAGCGTGGTCGTGCCTGACCAAGCACAATCGTGCCCCAGGTGTGGCCCGGTCGTGCTTATAAACCAAATCCTTGATTTAGAGATTTAAAACGATTAATTCCCGATAGTTCGAAACCGATGAAATCGTGAGTTTATATAATCATTTTTATAAAACCATTTATACAAATATATATTTTGACTTAAACAAATATTATTTATTTAAATAAATATAAATATATATCAGTTATTTAAATTTACATTTTAAAGAATATATATATCACTACTATTTAAAATGTACTAAATAGATAAATAAAATTATTTATTTATTTATTTCAAACAAACCCTAAACATACAAATCCATTTTTCGACATAAAAATAACACAAACAATGACACGCGTTATACACATTTATCCAATAGGTCAAACGTAGCGACCTACAACACGCTTGGTATTTCTGTTGATCTGTGCAAACTACACTACCCAACACAAGTGAGTTTTACATAGCCCCTTTTCTTTTTTACACGTATTTTGGGGTGAAACATGTTCCTTCAACAACTCGCTATTTACAACTACGTGCGTACAATTCTACCATATGGTCATATGTGTTTATTTATGCTTTGTGCCTGAATACTAACTGTTAAGGCTACATACACATGACATACTCGTGCAATTATACAATACATACACATGACATACTCGTGCAATTATACAACACATACACAGGACATACTCGTGCAATTATACAATACATACACATGACATACTCGTGCAATTATACAACACATACACAGGACATACTCGTGCAATTATACAATACATACACATGACATACTCGTGCAATTATACTACACATACAACGGGATAGCATGTGTTGCTATGCCCTTCATTGGGCTAACATTGGTATGTTATGCCCTCCATTGGGCCAACATTGGTATGTTGTGCCCTTCATTTGGTTAACATTGGTATGTTATTCAATTACGAGGTTACATCTGTGCAACTAGCTTAACTTAGATTCTCCATAAATGCTTCTTAAACCATGTATCATACGAATTGTACACAAAACATTTGAACTTTACTTGTGGTGTCAAAACCTATGTATGCTCACCAACTATTTATAGTTGACACTCTCGTTTTAAACATGTTTCAGGTACTAAGCTTTGAGCTCATATCCAAGATGCTACACATAGGAACTGGACCTAGTATCTAAATTGATAAAGAAATTTTGTATTTTGACTCTTGTAAACATTCTACTTGATTACTTGAACTATGAAATGGAATTGGTTATTTAATATATTACAACTTTAGTCAACCATGAGCTTATGAACAGTCTGCACGCTTCACGCCCCGACGTTTCCGCCGCCGGTTGGGGTGTGACACCTAATACCTACATTATTTTTATAACTAAGTAAATAAATAATAATTTTGTTTTATTATTTAGTTATTCCAAACTCAAACATTAATTTTATACAACACCATTTAAGTACAAACCACTAACACCTACAACATCAATTCCTTATACACACATCCAATTCAACCCTAGACTTAGACATAGACTATTGTGCACACTATTAATTCAATATATCTTCCAATTTAGGTTAACGTTGTGCATTACAAGGATTATATTACTATATAGTCTGTCGTATTAGCTACGCCTTTTGAATCAAGTGAGTATTACATAGAACCTTTTAATCTTTTACACTTTTTGGGGTGGAACATGAACACTATACAAACTATTGCTTACATTTACACAAACTACACAAATACAAATCCTCTTTACATTCATGTGTGCAATTTGAGCTTTATGCCTGAGTGCTAGTTGTGCTAACTTTGTGTGTAATTTATGTGCAATCATTAACTATTCAAGCCGACGGTAAACAATGATAGATCTATTGAGTCTGACAAACCCACCCAGATTGTGGTGATTGTTACCGACAACACAATTTTGCATGCTAGTTACAAAGGTTTGATTGTACTTGGTTACACAATAGCTGCTCTTCATAAATGCCTTATTTTATCATGTTATATAAGGATTTGTTTATTCATAATCTATATATGCTATCTATATACAAACCTGTTTATGCTTACCAACTTTTTAGTTGACCTTATTTTATTCATGTTTCAGGTACTAACGTGTGATTTTGATCAAGACTTGCTACACATAAGTTTTGGACCTAGATAAATTTAAATAAAGGATTATGTATTTCATTTTATGTACTTGGTTTGAATTGGTTTTATCTTGAATACTTGAAATGAATTTGAATGATTAATATATTTCAATTTAGTCAACCTTGTGCTCATGAACAGTCTACATGTCCCGCCCAGACGTTTCCGCCGTCGGTTGGGGTGTGACAATTATGTTTCCGTTATTTTTAGACTTGGGCGCGTTTGTTTTGCGCATTTACTTTCTTATTTAAACGCTTCCGCATTTACTCTGAACTTTTATGATATTTCATTGATGTCCCATATAGTGTCATTTGATGTAACTAATGACTGAGATCATGGTTTGTCACGCACCAAACGGTAAAACTCCGTTAGTGGAATTTGGGGTGTGACAGCCTAAGGATCCCAGATCATTCTTCGGGTGTAACCTAATAGGAGACACTAAGGAATGTGTAAACTCACCGGTTGGTCGGATCACCTCTCAGTTATTTCTGACAATGCTAGAGTACCCTAAAGATATATTACCTCTCAATCTCAATATCTCAATACACCCTAGGACATACGGGGTAACCTGACAACTCTCGGTATGACACGGAATATCAATGATGCTAAGAAACCCTAGGAAACCCTCCTTTCAGAGCAATCTACATAAAAACCCTAACACCATACCCGACAACTTCTCACATTTCAGCTATTGAAGTAGGAAGAACACCTAACCCTAAGATACTCTTAATCTGCGTTTCTATGGATGATGATATCAATTATCCACAAACTAGTTACAAACATAAAGCAAGCAACCTAACATGCATCAATTATTTGAAAGACATTCAACAAAACGCATATGAAACACAAATCAATTACAAATCAGAATTAAACATGCATATACATCATACCAATTGAATTTAAGTTTCCTAACTTTACCATGAATCCATCAATAATCAACATAAACCGAATGAAACTCACAATCCAATCAAACAGTCATCAAAAACCTAGATAGCTACTATAGTCTAGCCAAGATACATATTCAAACTCAGAAAACACATCTCACAAGTCCTAAACATAATCCAACACAAACCAAAGTAAACAAGAAACCAAAGATCTTAACCCTATGAGCAAGAACGAGCCAACCCAATTGATAAAGCTCCAATCTTTTGCTCTCGTTACTTCTTCCGCTCTCAAAATCGCATCTTTTAATAGATGTCAAACGGCTGGTAATCGATTCCTCAACCAAAGGGGGAGCTATATTCTATTAAAACATCAAATTTCCCATGAAGACCATTTGGCCATTCCCTCGTGTACCGCCAAGGACAAAAGAGTCGCGAAACTTTTCCGGTTTCTCGTTTCCACGCGTACCGCGACAACATGGGCCTCAAACCTCACGTACTGCGAGAACTATCCTAATTTTTTGACTCCTCTTGTCGAAATACCCCAAATCCATATATTATGGGACCTGTAACTTATTTTCTAGCCAGAGATATGCATCTTTGAAGTTTCGACTATTTCCTGACTCTTTCCGTTTTCTCGTGTGCTCGTTTCTTCACAGTTCTTGAGCGTTTAAGCTCTAAATACTCCCGATCACCTACAAGACATACCATTACTAAGTACAACCTATAAATGACTGAAAGCAACTCGAAAACTATACTAAAACACTACGAAAATACAAGGAATATGAGCTGTGCTTTAATACACATCACGGATGTCACCAACGGTAGTAGCAAGGAGAGAGGAGGAGACGCCGGAAAAAGGGAGGCCTGTAATGGTGGTTTGATAGCGGTTTCAAGTGGAGGACTTCACACGTTACCAAGGTAATCCTCGTTTTTACTTTTTACCCATTTACAATTGTGTTTGGTCGAAAAACGATTTGGGTTTGAGTTTCTTGGCCGGGATCGATGACAAAGGTGGAAGCGATGATGGAGGCCTGCCATGACGTATGGCGGTGGTGCACGGCGCTGTCCAGCAGCACGATGGAGCACAGGGGCGGTCGATAAAGGCGTGTGACATGGGCATAGCATCGGAGAGATGACGGAGACAAAGGCGTGAGGGCCGGGGAGAGTGGCTATGGCTACTATCCGTGTAGCCAAGGAAGACCGACGGCGGCCGATACCCTAAGTGATGGGTTGGGGACGTGCATATTGCTGCAGCAGCATGAAGGTGATGACCCGTCGGTGTAGCAGCAGTGAACGGTGGGGACGGTGGTCCCTAGAGGTCGGGCGAGAAGGAGAATGGTGGTGGATGGTAGGGTGATGTGCGGGACGGAGACGGAGGTGGTAGCATTGCCGAGTAGGGTTAGGGTTAGCATGGGTATGAATGCACACGTATGTGCATGCATAGGAACCCAGGTTGAGTATTTAGTTTCTGAGCGGGTCAAGGACGACCCGGATCACGTGTACTCGTAGGAGGGATTTAAGAAGCTGGGGTTCCGAGTATTCAAGACCTAGTATTGGGGTTTATTTATTTATACATTACGTAACGTATGTTTTGAATGTGTATCGATCATGTGATCACACGTTTGTCAGGTTTGGGATTCGAGCATGGACGGACAAGTTGTAGAGCAAGGACTAAGACTTAACATAACCGTGAGTTTCTAATCCCCTACTTTAAAATGTTTTAATGTTTTTGGGGCTATCATACATATTTGCAGGAGGGGTTTACTATATTAAACGAGTTGAGTTTTGGGTTCCAAACTGATATGTTTATGCACTAAAACCTTTATAAATGAGTCTGAGGGTCAATGGGGGTGTTTATGGGATTATGTGAGCTAGGGTTGAGAATTATTAATGGGTGATGTGTTAAAGGCTAGGCAGGGTGAGTCGGGCTTAAAGCTAAACGCGTATGATTTCATATGGGATACATTATCCTATTGTCAAGTGTGAGGTGCAATTTTAGTTAACGAATAATGTAAATGAAGCGTGGTATTATGTGTTTATATTCGTGTTGTTTATTTTTTGTCGTTGTCTTTGTGGCACGACAGGTATTGTGTTTGCATCGTTTTCTTTATGACACGACAAACGGAAATGTCAAGGACGAAGTCCTTCGGGAAGTCACCAGTGGTGACAATATTTAGCAGGTTAATGATGAGCTCGGGGTGTGTTGATTGCTCTGACAAGGATGCAGTGATAAGGTATGTGTTTGCGCGCTTATATATGTGTTAAATTTGCATGTAAGTGTTGAGTTGTATTTATTCTGCACGATATGATATTTATGTGATGTGTAAATTATATTAAAGTGGTGGACAGAGTTAGACCGACCGTGGTGTCGGGATTGTGATGCGATGTTTACAACTATCACGTCAGTTGATTCGTGGAAGCCTTGGTCAAGGCTGAGTAAACCAATGTCTAGGGATTAGTGGGGTTAATCAGGTTTTGGGTTAATATGTGTAGTAGGTTATGAGTTATTAGTGTTGTAAGTCCGAGCCATGTCGGTGGAACATACTAGACTATAATTGTGGGATGAGTCTTGGAAGGTGAATCTTTTGAGATATCATGGGATAACGGGGGTTATCTATATGATAAAAAAGTGTAAAACTATTTTCTAAGGACCGGAGGGTCCTGAGTGAAAAAATATAATAGTATTGTGACTTTGTATGTACGTTAGATTGTTTTGCAGGTGAGCTTTGTATTGACGTATCTTGGTCTGGAGCAGTGCTACTCGGATTGACGTGCAGGCATTTGTAAGCTAAACTTAGTGTCATTAACGAATTCAAATAGTAATTAATGTTTTTAGAAAGACTTTCGATGTAGTGATGATTAATAATATGAGCAATGTTAAAGAAACTAATCAGTTAAGAGAACCAACAGTAAGATGTCCGGGTTAAGGTCTTATACCACACATGTTTAGCATTATGCCACACATGTTTCATTATACCACACATGTTTTATTTGCCACACATGTCTTACTTTATGTTGGAATCGTTTAAAATTTTGATTTTTGTGTCTCAAATATCTAAATTATACTTGAAGTAGTTTTAAACAAAATATTTAATATAAATAAAAAATATTTTTATATTGAATTGTTTTGTCCCTATTTGAAAAAACAAAATTTTATAAAACCATGAAAAAAGAAATCACATTTTGACTTATCTTTTAACTTTCACTATGTGTAATCGGGGCATGGATGGTCCACCTGGTTCTTTCATGGGCGTAGAACATCGCCCCCTAGTGCGTGAAAGAGGGCGTGGGGGTGGCCGTCGCTAGTGTGTGAATGAGGGCGTGGTGTGAGTGTATTCACGGGCAAAGGCGCTGGCTCAACTTTCAATAGTAAAAAAAGAGATGTTTGCTATATTTTTTAAATTCATTTATAAATACCTAACCATTTTACCAATTCAAACATATTATCTTTCAGTTTTTCATATTTCTTTTAAATTCTCTAATACGCAAACTCACAAATTCTGTCAAAAATGAATCTTTGGAACCCAAACTATCCACATTTGTGTGAAAAAAAAGAAATATACGAAAGAAACAATTTAAACGAGGACGACGACGAGTAGTTTGTATTTTTTTAAAGTATTTTTTAAATATATTTTTTTTAATGTAGTTTTTTTTTAAAGTATTATTTTTATTCTATAGTTTTGTTTTTTATTTATTAAAAATCCTTATTTACTACTACATCATTTTTGGGGTGTAAAGCTCAGTTGGTAGAGTATTGGACTTTTAACCTATTGGTTACAGGTTCAATTCCTGATATTGCCAAACCTAGCTTGCACTATACTATGAGCAAGGATGCTTAGGAGCGCAAAGAGCACTATTTGGCCTTTAGATTACAGACGCTTCGCTGTCTTTGATTGGATGTAAACAGATATCTAAAGTATGTAGTGAAGGATCTTTATAGTTTAGGTAGCCAGCCAAAGCGTTTACCTTTCATCAAAGGGGCCGTAATCAGCCTCAAGATTTGAGATTCCATAAGTAACTCAGTAAGTGTCTTTCTAAGAAAAAAGGGCTTGGAAGAAGAAAATGTAGTACGAACAACCACGTTGGTTGTAATAGATCGACTTTCATGATATTGCTCGCTTCCTTCCTAGTACACCTACTAGACCCATACTCATTACAAATGTGTTCACCAGACATATGACTTAGCAAACTTTTGCTTAGACCGGCAACGACAAGGAATGAGATCTTTGGATAATGGCAGGGCGTGAAATCGCTACGAACCTTAGTGATTCTGTTCGGTGATTGTCATTGTGCTGATGTGCTAGTGACGTGGAAGTGCGTGAATCACTTGGGGTGAAACCACTACGAATGACCTTAAGGTTTTGTGAAAGCAGCGTGGGACATAAATTCCTTCGATAGGATTTCCTAGTTTAGTTTCCAACACAAAAAGTCGTTTGATGTTCTTTCGATTGTTTTGGTTCAAACGAAATATATCGTACCAATTATAGGATGGAAAGTATTAAGAGATTGGATGGATAGATTTAGAGAATTTGGTATATTGAAAAACATACAGATACATCATTCTATATTTTGTCATAAGTTTAGAACAAATTATTAAAATAAAACATATTTTTTGTTTAAAAAAAATTGTTTTTCTTCTCTTTCGTTTTGACCATGGCATCGACTTGGGATGATGTAGGTCCCTCCGGGTGGGTGTGTCAGATCGAAAACGTGTGAGAATGTAGCCTAGTAAACAGGTGCGGAATGCCCGTTACTCGGTGGAACAATGTATGAATGAAAGTATGACAATCAAGACAAGGATGTACTAATAAATACACGGTCTATTGATATCATGGTGTTTCAAACAAGTACAAATACAGATGGAAAGACTTCGACACTGATACTAAACTTATCTGTGCGCACTTGTGTGTGGAAAATACATCTGTGTAGAAAATGAAACAAACTATGGTATTTATAGACTTGGTCCATGCGTACTTGGCAAGTACGCATGACCATCCTTCATGCTTACTTGCTAAGTACGCATGACCATTGTACTTGGCCAATACGCAGGAACACATCCTTGCGTATTTGTTTAATACAATATCAAAACATTACAAGTTCAGACATAAACAAGACATATTACAACTCGATAAACAAAATACAACAAGTACTAAATACATACAAGACTAAAATAAACAATAACAAAATCTTTAGCTCGATCCAGAGTGCCTGTCACAAAACATGCATCAACAGACTCCCACTTGATAGCATCTCTGGATATATTCAGTCTTTATGAGCTTCCCGCTTGACTACCACCACTAATCTTGGACTTGTATCCATGACAAAATTTCACTAACCTGTCGTATTTTGTGGCCAACGGTTTTGTCCACTCGTCAGTATGCAAACAGTTCTTGTTGATGAGAACCTCCAATTCCTTAACAGAAAAATTGATGAACACAATCTCATCAAATATCCTAATGATCTACTTCAAGCTCTCCTTCTCAATCATAACAGCCTCTCCGGTTACCACATGTTTCCCAGGATATCTTGAGGTATTCTCCTCAAGGGTATCCAAGTTTCACATACAACTGGTTCTTAAATGAGTCTTTTCAAGAACTTACGTGTCAACGGATGTATCATTGTCTTGTCCTTGACACGCCTCGAAACTTGAGGCCGAAAGATCTTGAACTTACCCGATCTGCCTTTTCGCTGCAGCACTCCCCACAATCCTCTAGCATTTCCGTTTGATGTTTCACTACATAAATCACGGTGTGCAAGGTTGACTAAGTCGTATTTGGGTAAGGAATTAAATGCTTCTGTTTTTGGCTTCACGTATTGAACTCCCCCTAATCTTTTGATAGCAAATAATCCTTTGTTGTCTTTGAAACGTACCGACAAAATCATCCCGGTAGCACCATGTTGATCTGTGTACTGTGATTTGTACCAAGGCGCTTCGCCTTCTTTCGCTATCCATTCCTGAGGATTCTTCCTCGAGGAAGTACCACTGGTGCCAGCTTCTCTGCTGGGTTCAGGAACTTTAGTTGAGGTTTCATTAACATCTTCAACTTGAATGGTCAGTTCAGCTTGTTCCCTAATAGCCGGGGCTTCAAAAATTTCCCCATCTTCCAACTCATATACACCTTCTCCATCTCCTTTCGGGAACTCCACAATCACATCATTCCCACATTTTTCCCAGTCATCACCGCTGTCAATCTCTTCTTCTTCAAGTTCTGCCAAAGCACCTATCATGATCTCATCATTTAAGTTAGGGCTTGTAGCTAACTCTTCTAATACCTCAGTCGGTGTTTTTCCTTTATCAGCACCACCACCTTGTTGTTGGGTGGACTCCCCCTGAGTCGTAGGTGTGGCTTATGTTGGCAAGACAACTTGTGTCTCACCACCACCCGCACCTGAGGGGCCGGCATTGGGATCATCGTCCTGATCCTTTTCTATTGTGAGGTCGACATGGTGGCAAGCTTCTTCTTGTGCCCTCTTGCTTGTCTCCCCTGAGACTCAAGCTATTTTTGACAATTTTGCCACTAAATCAACCATAACCTGATGTTCACCTCATTGGATCAGCATTTGGTTTTCCACAGTAATACGGGTGGTAAGAAAGTTAAAAATGCTTGATTTTGTTAGATCTTTACATGCATGCATAAATCTTTAATGGATGAACATAAAATATATAAATGTCTTTGAGATTCTTGAAAACACATATAAATATATATGTATGTGTGTGTGAATCGTATATATATGTATGTATATATGTTACAAACTTTTGATTTTCATTTAGGATTAATTTGCATGTTTAAATTATTTAAATGGATGATCATAAAATATAAAAATACATATAAATATTTAAAACTCAGGTATATATATGTATATAAATCGTATATATATGCATGCATGCATGTGAAAAACATGTATTAATATGTATGTGCACATGTGCATTAATATGTGCATAAAGTTGTAATAATGAAAGAGGATAATCATTCTTGGTTAAATACAAAAAGAAACTTTATGACCTGCTCTAAAAATGTATAATAATGACTAAATAAAGTTATAAAAATAATTATATAAAAATGACAAACTCTAGTTACAATAAATGGTCGGTTTTGCTTAAAAACGATGATATCTGGTAAATAGAAACGAGATTAAATAAGCTATGTTAAGAGCTGGACAAAAATAGTTTTTATAACTATATTATACTATAAAAATTGTTATTTTTATATAAAATGATAAACTTGACCATTGGACAAATTTATAAACGAGTTTTACGCGCAAAAGATAGCCCGAAGCGACGTATTTCGGCTTTAAAAAGGTATAATAATGACTAAATAAAGTTATAAAAAGCATTAATTATGTGCATAAAGTTGTAATAATGAAAGAAGATAATCATTCTTGATTAAATACCAAAAGAAACTTTATGACCTGCTCTAAAAAGGTATAATAATGACTAAATAAAGTTATAAAAATAATTTTATAAAAATGACAAACTCTAGTTACAATAAATGATCGGTTTTGCTTAAAAACGGTGATATCCGATAAAAAAACGAGATTAAATAAGCTATGTTAAGAGCTAGACAAAAATAGTTTTTATAACTATATTATACTGTAAAAATTGTTATTTTTATATAAAATGATAAACTTGACCATTGGACAAATTTATAAACGAGTTTTACACGCAAAAGATAGCCCGAAACGACGTATTTCGGCTTTAAAAGGGTATAATAATGACTAAATAAAGTTATAAAAATAATTTTATAAAATGACAAACTCTAGTTACAATAAATGGTCGATTTTGCTTAAAAACGGTGATATCGGGTAAATAAAAACGAGATTAAATAAGCTATGTTAAGAGCTGGACAAAAATAGTTTTTATAACTATATTATACTGTAAAAATTGTTATTTTTATATAAAATGATAAACTTGACCATTGGAAAAATTTATAAACGAGTTTTACGCGCAAAAGATAGCCCGAAACAACGTATTTCGGCTTTAAAATTTAAGTTTCGCATAAATCCGACTTGGATCAGTTTTGAACAGTAAGTTTTAAAGAAAAACTTATGTTTTAAGTATAAAAATTAATTAATAAAGAAATGGTTCAATCGTGGTTGCAATTTGGACCCGAAAAGCCGTCAAATCGACTAATTTCGGCTTGTAAATGACGCTACTTTGGAAATTAATTTTGGACATAAACTTAGCCATATTTTTAAACATAAAACACTTATGTTAAAGTTTATAAAATAATCATGAAGATATTTGTGTATTTAAATATCAATTCTTGATGCTTAAAACGCCCGAAAATACAAGAACTTGTTATATTTGAGTAACTTATGACATAAATTGCATGAACATGTTTATATGAGTAATATGAAAAATATTATATTCATGGGTTATTTTACTATCTTGCATGTTAGTAACATTAAATATGATGCTTATGTGTATATGTGATAATCATATATTACTTATATTTAAGATAATATTTATGCTTATAAAATATAAATTTAACCAAAGTCAAAGTCACCAACGAACGGGTCGTCAAAATTAACAATTTTCAAATTAATAAAATACTTTGTTAAGTCTAGTAGGTTGGGTGAACAACTTGTACGTAGACTTACCAGTTCGACCATTAAAAATGTCCCTTTATGTTTACGGAATCATTAGGTCGGTGTACATTTGGGATTTACTTTACTAGCTTCTTTGACACACTCTGAGATGAGTTTTCACGGCCCCTTTTTAACTATTTTCTATAATTGGGAAAGAAACATGTCTTACATTTTATTTGATATGACTAACGAGATATTTACTTATCGTGACCCTTTGATGGCCTTGAGTTTTTTCGGTTTCATACGATGGCCCTCATATTGTAATTATTAACCTAGGATCTAGGTCGGAGAGTGTATTAGTAGATCTACCGGGTTTAACAACCCACCCCCGTGACCGGTCGCTCTGGTTTACATGGACGGGGGTAATATATTTTAAAAGGAACAGAGGGAATTTGTCGTTTTGGCTTGATTACGGGCTCTTGGTTGCATCATGTCGTTAGAACTAGCTATTCTCTGACGTCCTCAGGTTACATCATAATTATTCATATCGGCTAAATACATGAATTCTGGTTTGAATTCGCTTTCAGTTAAAAGAAAATTTGGAATTAAATTTTGCTTTTCAGTTAAACTTGTGAACTCACCAACTTTATGTTGACACAAGTTTTTGACATGTTTCTCAGGTACTTAGTTATGCACAGGAATGAAACTTTTTGTGGCAAACATGAATAAAACATTGGATGCTACAGTTGGGACCGAACTATGTTGTTTTCAAAACTATCTTTAAGTGACGAATAAATTGTATCTTGTTAAGACTTGATTATTTTCAAACAACATTATGTAACATGGTTAACTTTTTTAATTTTATGGTATCCAAATTTATGGTTTGCAAGTTTGCCTAACCCATTAATGATAACCAACTTTCGTTATCACCACACGCTTAATCTCCGCTGAATATTTCAGGGTGTGACACTAGGCCTTTGAAAGACCGCGCATTGCATATTTTGAGGCCTATAAATAGGAGGCTTGAGTTCTTCATTCCACACACATTGATACAACACTCCACACCTCAAGAAGAGAGCATTCTCGTAATTAGAGTAGAGGGGCTTTTTCCTCATTGTTTCACAAATGGGGAGCCTACAAAACTCATCGTTATGGTAGTCGTTATGGCCATTCGTGGCTAGAACTTCTTTGTATTGCTAGGGTGAAGATGATGTTTGTATTGCTAGGGTGAAGATGATGTTTGTATTGCTAGGGTGAAGAAGATTTTGACCAAAAACTTTGTATTTGACAAATTTAAACCTTTTATTATTCTTGTCCAAATTTGTTATCATTAAGACCTCTTCCAAACTTTTCGAATATTTTTCAGATAAACGAAAACACCCAATACTCAACACATATAAACTTTTTTGATGCACAAACTTTCACAAAACTTGATACCAATTGTAATTCCTATTATTCGTAGCAAATTCAATACACCGATACAAGAATAAAGAAACAAGATAGAATAACTAACACATAGTTACATGCACATTTATTTATTTACCATATGCTTCTTTCTTTTTGCCTTTTTCTCAACTATTTCATTTATTTTTCAATCTTTATTTTGTTTTAGTGAACTGAAATGACATAGGATCATAAATGCACACGGTCTTAATCACACTGCATATCAAAATCAGAATCTATACAGTTCAACCTTGATTGCCACTATATTTTTCAGCATAAACTCATACATCATGTTTCAGCAAATACTGTGTGAAATTTAAGGTAATATTAATCTTAACCGCGTGTACCCCACAATCGATATGGAATGAAATGAGACTTAACACAAAATTTTACTAGATCATAATCCAATCACCAGCATGAGGGTCGCATTAGCATAGAAAAATAATTCAAGTGGATTTTGATATGAATCTTTTTTATTCTGAATCTTTTGATTCTTTTGTCTTGGTTTCTGAGATAGTAAGAATGTAATCATGTTGATTCGTATGAGATGGAATATGTCAAGAATCATGATTGATTCATGTGAACGAATATAGATGTCATGTACTTTTGATGAATTGTTTGAATCGGATTTGATTCGGGTATGCGGATATCCATAGGATATTGGATATGTCAATTGAAATCACGAATAATTCAAAATGCTAAACAAACTGACATCCTGGTTTACATCCGAGATTTTTACCAGAACCATTAGCTGTATATAGGTGTTTAACTCTAAATCATATATTTGACGAGCATAGTCAATAGAGCAAACAAATTGTGCTCGGAACTCGTCAAGTTCCTAGTCTCATGGTATGACTAGATTCATTTTGCATTCAAATTATGAAAGCACCGATATTCGATGTGGGTAAAATAAAATATTGCAATTTAGTTAATTGATGTCGTCCATATGATATATATAAAAACTACTAAAACCTAACATAGACTCCTAAGTAATAAAAGGAATACCTATGAACTAAATCGCATTGACAGGCAAGTGTACCAATCGAGTGTAGCACAACTTAATGGTAAACCGAGTTATCGAACCCTAGAGACATTACGTAACAATACTAGACTCTGAATCGGACTAAAGATTGATGATTGGTTTAGGGGGTTTACTACACTAAGGATTAAAACTAAAGAATGTAATAAACTAAGTACGAATCAAGCTATCAAGACAAGAGCTAAGAGAGATATCAGGAATGGGAAGAATACCACCTAGGTCGGAATCCTACTTGCAAAGCACAACTTCCACCGGTTCTAGAAACTATGATGGCTCTGGGTTTCTTGTAACATTTCTGATTTTCATTATCTATATTTCAGTTCAATGTGATACATTTTCAAACCAAATTCTAGTACACTGACTTGTTCTATTTGTACTAACAATTAAATACTATGTTCCAATGCAAATCCACAAATTTTACACGAGTATATCCTATAAAACTCTACATAAGTCCATATTTATACAAACCTGTCAATACTGAAACTTACAAGGACTGATTATATAAATAAATAAACAGAAACCCTTCTAGGCACGGTCGCGCCTCGTTCTGGCACGGTCAAGTGCCTTGCTTTGGAACGGTCGCGCCTCTCATCAGTTGAAACGTAAATGCAGCCTTTAATCACAGAGACGTTCGATTTCATAACCGTTCTACACGTTTTCACCATTAACGAACTCAATTAAACCTTTTAATCATCACCATTACAACAAATAAACTCAATTTCGTCGATTTATCTCATAAACGCCTAATCCTCTCACGAAACAATCGAATTCACCATTTTGATTTACAATTCTCCAAATCCAACATACTATCGAGTGTAGAACAACTTAATGGTAAACCGAGTTATCGAACCCTAGAGACACTACGTAACAATACTAGACTCTGAATCGGACTAAAGATTGATGATTTGTTTCGGGGGTTTACTACACTAAGGATTAAAACTAAATAATGTAATAAACTAAGTACGAATCAAGCTATCAAGACAAGAGCAAAGAGAGATATCAGGAATGGGAAGAATACCACCTAGGTCGGAATCCAACTTGCAAAGCACAACTTCCACCGGTTCTAGAAACTATGATGGCTCTGGGTTTCTTGTAACATTTCTGATTTTCATTATCTATATTTCAGTTCAATGTGATACATTTTCAAACCAAATTCTAGTACACTGACTTGTTCTATTTGTACTAACAATTAAATACTATGTTCCAATGTAAATCCACAAATTTTACATGAGTATATCCTATAAAACTCTACATAAGTCCATATTTATACAAACATGTCAATACTGAAACTTACAAGGACTGATTATATAAATAAATAAACAGAAACCCTACTAGGCACGGTCGCGCCTCGTTCTGGCACGGTCACGTGCCTTGCTTTGGAACGGTCGCGCCTCTCATCAGTTGAAACGTAAATGCAGCCTTTAATCACAGAGACGTTCGATTTCATAACCGTTCTACACATTTTCACCATTAACGAACCCAATTAAACCCTTTAATCATCACCATTACAACAAATAAACTCAATTTCGTCGATTTATCTCATAAACGCCTAATCCTCTCACGAAACCATCGAATTTACCATTTTGATTTACAATTCTCCCAATCGAACATACCATCGATCCTCTCTAAAGCTTCTGGACACGCTGATTTAGGCAGAATTGCAGCAGAAGACGGCGGACGTCAAGCCCGTCATCGCCGAAACTCATTCTACCCGTACACCATCGATTCATCCTTCTTCCGGGTAATTGACACCTTCCACACTTTCGATTTAGTCTATAGATCAAAAGCCCTAATCTAATTTGGGCTTAAAATATGGGAATCATCACAAACCAGAATCTATTTTTCGTTCAAAATGGATTTAATCGAACCCTACTTTGAACATGTTTTAAATACAATTAATATATTCCAAAAGACTCGTAATAATCCTACAGATGAAAGCCCTATGAAATCCAACGTTAACATTATAAGAATCAGTCAATTCGTTCTTTTTTGGAACAGACACGGTCGCGCTAGTCTTCTAGCGCGGTCGTGCTTCTGGAGACACGGTCGTGCCAATACCAGCGAGGTCGTGCCTCACACACTCAGACCCGGTCATGCCTCTTGGCTAGACTTGGTCGTGCCTCAGAACCCTAGACACGGTCGTGCCTGGCCCAGACACGGTCGTGCCTAGTGGACAGCTTAGCTATATCCTCTGTATTGGTCAACACGGTGACGTCCCTGACTAGCACGGTCGCGCCTGGGGTTCTAGCACGATCGTGCCCTGTCCCAGGCACGGTGGTGTGTGTGAGAAAAGTTTTGACAGAATAATTATTTCCATAATTTAAAAACAATAAGTATTACATAGCCCCTTTTACTCTTTTACACTTTTTAGGGTGGAACATGAACACTATACAACACTATTGCTTACATTTACACAAACTACACAAGTACAAATCCTCTTTACATTCATGTGTGCAAATTTGAGCTTTATGCCTGAGTGCTAGGTGTGTTAACTTTTGTGTGCGATTTATGTGCAATCACTAACTATTCAAGCCGACGGTAAACAATGATAGATCAATTGACTCTGACGAACCCACCCAGATTAGGGTGATTGTTACCGACAACACAATTTTGCATGCTAGTTACAAAGGTTTGATTGTACTTGGTTACACAATAACTGCTCTCCATAAATGCCTTATTTTATCATGTTATGTAAGGATTTGTTTATTTACAATCTATATGCTATCTATATACAAACCTGTGTATGCTCACCAACTTTTTAGTAGACCTTATTTTATTCATGTTTCAGGTGCTAATGTGTGAGTTTGATGAAGACATGCTACACTTATGTTTGGACCTAGTTAATTTAAATTCAAAGAACAATTTGTATTTCCAATTATGTACTTGTTGAATTTTTCTATTTGTGGTTGAATTTTTTGAAATGCAATTGATGATTAAATATTGAAATCTAGTGAACCTTGTGCTCATGAACAGTCTACATGTCCCGCCCCGATGATTCCGCCATCGGTTGGGGTGTGACAGATTGGTATCAGAGCCTTGGTTATAGGGAACTAGGTTATTAGACACCCTTGACCTAGGCTATAACTTTAGGACACCCACTTATGCCATGCTTCATGATTATATGATATGTGCTACATGTTATGTGTTATATACTATGTGTTACATGCTATGTGTTACATGTTTTCTATGATTAGTTATTATTTCATTTTGATGCCTTACTTGTAAAAACAAATTCATGACTTGTTAGACTATGCTTAAATAATAATTAAATAAACAATATCCCTACCTATACTCTAAAGCCTCATAACCTTCTTACCTATTTCTCTATCATCACTTTCTTAGCATGTGGAAACTCCATGGATCTAAATCTATAAAATTTCTTTATTTCCTCGTTAAGACTTTTAAACTTTGTTAATTATTTGAGGACACGTGCAATCTGGAAGGGTGACACCTGTATTCTGGGTTTTCTGTCTAGGAAAACATTTCGCATAAATCCCAATCAACCGAGGGACCCGTATGCTTTCCAAGGAATTCCCGGGATGAGTGCTCACTTATAGGCTAAAGCATGTCTCCTTGAAAATTATATGAGTTTAATTAACCTTAATGTGTCATAGTATTCAAGTGATTTTATCACTATTTGAGTACAATCCAAACTATGATTTACTATTTTATTTTTATCTTATTCTTTTAAAATTATGCAAATCTGTAGAATGCCTCCCCGTCGTGCTCCCGTGACCAACAACAACACCGACATTGCTGCTATCCTTGCACAACTTGTGAATCAACTCACTCAAGCTAATGGGGCCGCCAATGGTAACCATGGAACTAATGGTGGTGGTGGTGCTAACCCACCACAATGCACTTTCATAAGTTTTATGGTACCGAAGGAGCTACGAGACTTCTTCAATGGTTCGAAAGTATTGAGAATACCTTTCTCAATAGTGACTGCCCCGATAACCTTCGTGTTCGTCATGCCACAAGTGTCTTACAATGTGGTGGAATGGGGAAAAGAGGAATAGAGGTGTGGAAGTGGCAATGGCCTTACCTTGGGATGAGGTTAAAAGGTTAATGACCGAAGAATTTTGTCCTCGAAATGAGGTAAAGAAACTGGAAGCCAAGTTTTGGGATCTTGCCCAATATGGTGGGGAAAGTCTAGCTTATACAACTCGGTTCCATGAGTTAAGTCTCATTGTGCCCCATATGGTCACACCTTTATCCCGCTGCATCGAGAAGTATATTGGTGGATTACCAAGGAAAATCCAAGATACTGTCTTAGGGAGAAATCCCGCAACACTTGAAAATGCTATCCGCTTATCTGCTACATTAACCGACAACCATGTGAAAGCGGGAACTCTGACTAGAAAAGGCACCAAGAAAGTTCCTGACACTACAACTCCTCTCGTACACATCAAAGAAGCTACAACTGAACCCTCTCGTAATAATAAGAAAAGAAAGGCTAGAAACTATGCTATGGCTACTCCTATTATGCCTGTTAACCTAGTTGCTCCGATGGTTCAAACACCAGCTAAAAAGCCATATGTTGGGATCTACCCACTCTGTGCCACATGCAACTATCATCATCTCCAAACCATTCCATGTCGCCTTTGCACTCATTGTTGGAAATATGGCCATACGGTCAATGTCTGTAGAGCCAAAGCACTTGCAGGCCAAGTCAACCCACCAAACTGAACCAACCCCCAAGTGGCTAACCAAGGTGTTCCCGCTATTGCAAATGGGCATGCTTGTTATGAATGTGGCAACCCAAACCATTTCCGTGACCAGTGCCCAAGGTTAATCAATGCTAGACAAGGCGGAGCTCGTGGGCGTGCTTTCAACATAAACGCCAATGAAGCTCAAGCCAACAATGATGTGGTCAACGGTACGTTCCTTGTTAATAGTCAATATTCCTCCATTTTATTTGATACCGGTGCCGATAAAAGTTTTGTGTCACTTAATTTTGAACCCTTACTTGTAAAGACACGGTCCCAATTAGAGAAAACCTTCACTGTCGAAATAGCAAATGGTGATTCGCTTACAATTGAGTGTGTTATCTATGACTGCTCTCTAGAACTTAATGAACATACATTTCCAATCAATCTTGTACCAATGCCACTAGGAAGTTTTGATATCATCATAGGCATGGATTGGCTATTAAATCATCATGCCGAAGTCATCTGTTTCGAGAAGTGCATCCGAATACCTCTACCGTCGGGAGAAACGTTAAGAGTCTTTGGTGAAAAGCCTTGCAAAGGACTTAAGTTAATGTCATGCACTACCGCCCAAAAGTACCTACGAAAGAAGTACGTGGCCTTCTTAGCTCATATTGTTCAAAAGGATGTCAAAGAGAAGAGTATCCAAGACATTCCCATCTTTCGGGATTTTCCCGAAGTATTTCCCGAAGATCTATCCGGTCTTCCACCCGTTCGACAAGTAGAATTTTGCATTAATCTTATACCCGGAGCTAACCCCGTGGCTAGAGCTCCATACCGTCTTGCACCTTCTGAAATGCAAGAACTTGCCAGTCAACACCAAGAGCTCTCCGACAAGGGATTCATTCGTCCAAGTCATTCACCATGGGGTGCACCAGTCTTGTTCGTCAAAAAGAAAGATGGATCATTCCGCATGTGTATTGACTACCGCGAGCTCAGCAAGCTTACCATCAAGAACCGTTACCCTTTGCCTAGAATTGATGACCTCTTTGATCAACTTCATGGTTCGACCTGTTTCTCAAAGATTGATCTTCGATCTGGTTATCATCAACTCCGTGTACAAGAGGAAGATATTCCAAAGACTGCTTTCCGAACAAGGTATGGTCACTACGAGTTCATGGTCATGCCTTTTGGACTAACCAATGCACCCGCGGTCTTCATGGACCTCATGAGTCGTGTGTGCAAACCGTACCTTGATAAATTTGTGATCGTCTTCATTGACGATATCTTAATCTACACCAAGACTAAAGCCGACCATGAGCAACACCTTAGACTGGTTTTGGACCTCTTGATGAAGGAACAATTATATGCCAAATTCTCCAAATGTGAATTTTGGTTAAAGGAAGTTCAATTTCTTGGTCATATCGTTAACGACAAGGGAATTCATGTTGACCTTGCTAAGATCGAAGCGGTTAAGAATTGGAATGCCCCGAAGACCCCCACCGAAGTTCGTTCATTTCTTGGTCTTGCGGGATATTATCGTCGCTTCATCTCAAATTTCTCTAAGATTGCTGTTCCTCTTACCGCTTTGACCCACAATGTGACGTTTCGGATTTTCGTTCTCGTACTTGTATTAAAACTATCATGTAATCATTCTCTATTTTAATAAAGTGTAAGAATTTATTTAGTTTTTATATAAATAGGTATTTTATGTTATGGATTTAATTTAATAAGAATTTTACAATTTTAAAAACTAATATAAAAATTTTATATAAAAATTCTACATTTGAAAAGTTGCATATTTAATAAAATAACATATTAATAACTTTTATAAAAATTATTATTTATAATAATAATAAAAAAACAAAGTTTATAAAAAAAACATTTTTAATTAATTTGATTTAAAAGAAATTAAATTAATTTATTTAAATAAAAGTTCAGGGGTTACTTTGTAAATAAAGAAACTGAAAGGATTTAAAACTAAAATCGTTTGAGGGGCAGTTCCTGGTCAAATGAAACTACAGGGACCCATTCAGTAATTATTTTAAGGTTTAAATCGTGTTAAAACAAACTCCAGGGACTAAAACTGTCAAAACACAATTCGATTATCCGGTCGTCTTGTTCCTTTGTCCGGCGGACCGAAACTTTTCCGGCGGGCCCGACAGCCTTGTCCCTCTACACCTCCACACATAAAACCTGCACCATTGTACTCGCCTTCCTCGTGCGACCTCGTTCCCCCGACCAATTTGTCTTTTCATCATCAGAATTTCACGCGCTCAATTTGACCCGAATGTCAACGCCGCAATTCACCCACGCGGCTGGACCTCGACCTCTACTAGACGTCTGTACAGTTTCGGCATAACCAGACAAGTGTGTAGGTGTGCTCAATTTCGTGTCTCACCATCGAATTCATCTTCGGGTATAAAAACCATGGACGGTCCTTTTCGAGCGCCATTCTCCCTCTCTGTCTATTCTCTCTCTAAATTAAGGATAACTCTGTGCTCGAGACACCCAGGCGAAGCTCCCCAGCCCCTTTGAAGCTTCAATTTGGACCGGAACCCGAATTCAGATTGTGCACTTCTTCGAGCCTTCGTTTCAACTTCGCAGACCACTACAGTCCAGGTTCTATCATTGTTTGCGTCCCTTATCATTCGTTTAACTTAGTACTAGCAATCCCAATCGCCATCTTGACCATAGCCCACTGATTCCCGGCCAAACGAGTTGCCCGGACACCAATCCTGGTCGTTGCCGAGAACCAGTGGTCATTTCCCTTAATAGTTATAAATTAATTAACATGTTCCTGACCAGCGATGGGCTATAGCCCGGCTGGTCAGTGTTGCGTGCGATGAGTATAAGGTCCCGGGTTCGAGTCTTGTGGCCTCCGGCCCAACCCCATTTTGTTCCTGTTGTCATTTTATTTTATTTTATTTTATTTTCCTAATTTATTTTAATTTCATTTTTATACACTAAAGACTAAAACGAGTCGGTTTAATCGTTTGTTTATTTTGAAACCAATTAAACAATCTTTTAAATCCATAAATTATTCCATTTTTTTTATTTTTATAAATCTTGTAATATTATTTAAATACATTTTTATATATAAAATATCTCATATTTTTATAAATCTTGTAATATTTTTATAAAATTATTTAAATACATTTATATATATAAAATGTCCTATATTTTTATAACTCTTGTAACATTTTTATAAACTTAATAAAATACATTTAATACATAAAATGACTCATTTTTTTTATATAAACCTAGCAAAATTTTTAATAAACTTGTTTAAATAAATTGTAAATAATAAAGATTTTTCTTTTATTTGTTATTTTTATATAAATACATTAAATATAACAATACTTGTTTAAAACAATATATATATATATATATATATATCCTTATAAGTTAAAGTTTAAAAAAACCATTATCATTCTATTTCCATCCTTTATACAAGTAAATACTCAGGAAAAAAATTATATTAAAGTCTATGTACATTTACATAAAAATACACACCTATACGCATACAATAATACCCATTTGTCTACATAGGGTATCAACGTGCTTAGGCTTCCACATACTTATCACCTACACGCGTGGAAAATACCCGCTTGCAAGGTGAGTTACATAGCTCCTATTTTACATTTTTATACGTTTTGGGGTGAAACACTATACATGCTACTCACATTGTTTATACGTGTTATACATGAGACGATATGCTTATTCTTTGGATGTACATACATTTAAACACAAGACAACCAACTGTAATATTGATAGATCTATTGTGCCTGACCAGCCCACCCGGTTAGGGTGTTTATTACTGCATACTCGGATATAACCGCGTGTTATGTTCAAACATATCGGATATAGTGGGTAACTATATTCAAACATATCGGACTTAGCTGTTGTGCTCTGTTCAAGCGTGTCAAACTCGGTTTGAATTGTGATTAAATAAATGATACATCATATACTTTGTTTAACAAAATAAACAATGAGTTGCAAAACGATTTACACTACTATTTACCGGAATTACTAAACCTATGTACTCACCAACTTTTTAGTTGACACTTGATTTAAATAATGTTTCAGGTTTGGATATGTGACTGCTTGCCGAAGATCTCCCCACTTAGGAACTATGGACCTAGTTAAATAAATCAATGTTTTGAACTAGACTAGGTTATTTGAAATGTATTGTATTTGGATCTTGTTGTTTTAAATTTAAGTAATGAATTATGAAACCTTTTAGCTACCATGTGTTTTTGAACAATCATTCCATTGTCCGCCTCGATGATTCCGCCATCGGTCATGGTGTGACAGATTGGTATCAGAGCCATGGTTATAGGGAATTAGGTTATTAGACACAATGACCTAGACTATAACCTTAGGACTCCCTTTTATGTGTTACCTGCTAAATGATTATTTGCTATGTGAATTATTTGTAGTTAGGTATTATTTGAATTTTCCCAAGTTTGGTACATGAGACTTACACACATACATACAAGACTTTGATACATGATACATACTTTACATACACATTCGACAAACAAACTTATGCAAGCAAATACACTACTTATCCTTATCCATACTCTTCCCTAACCCGTATTAATTGCATCAATTCCTACGCATTTTATACTCATAGACCCTCAAGTCTATCAAAAATCTTGAAGATCTCGTCAACGACTTAATTTCTTGAGGCTAGTAAAGGACACGTGCAATCTGGAAGGGTGGCACCTGTACATTGGGTTTTCTGGCTAGGAAAGCATTTCGTATAAATCCAAATAAACGGACCCATATGCTTTCCTGGGAATTCCTGAAGTGAGTGCTTACCTATAGGCTAAAGCATGTCTCTTTGAAAGTTTCGGGGAATTAATTAACGTTGATAAGTCAATGTATTCGCAAGGATACCATCCAAACTTAAACTCAAAATTTGGGGACATTATAGCAAGATAGGAAGAACTAGACGAGCATGCAAACCAAATCATTATTTCGGGTGCACACGTAATAACGATTTGTAATACATGCAAGTCCCGGCAATTCCTATTATGCAAATAATGATCTATAACATCATGTCCTAACCGGAAAAGATGACTTAGTTTCCCCTATCAACTTAGAATAAATAACATGCACTGGCACGCGTCATGATAAATCTCGTATTCCTGCTTACATTATTTCCCGCTATAACTCATATTTATCCGTCTTATCTAAAATATCATTGTCTTTTCTTATGGTGTTAGAATGCCTCCTCGACGTGCAAACTCTAGCGCTTCCAACCCGGATCTTGCTACTCTCCTTGCCCAACTAGTAGGGCAAATGACCCAAGCAAATAACAACAGTGACGGGTCTCACAACATCCAAGGGAACGGTGGTACTAACCCGCCTCATTGTACGTTTAAGCACTTTAACTCGTGCAATCCTACTAAATTCTTCGGGACTGAAGGTGCTACTGGCCTACTTCAATGGTTTGAAAGCATGGAAAGCACATTCCTAAACAGCGACTGTCCCGATAATCTTCGGGTTCGCTATGCCACAAGTGTACTCCAAAAGAGAGCCCTCACCTGGTGGAACAGTGAGAAACGCACTCGTGGTGCTGAGGTTGCTACATCCTTATCATGGGATGATCTGAAGAAGGCCATGACTGATGAATTCTGTCCTCGGAATGAAATGAGGAAGCTCGAGGCTGAATTTTGGGATCTTGCCCAAGACAGCGGGGATAATCTGGCTTACACCACCCGGTTCCAAGAACTAAGTCTGTTGGTGCCTCACATGATCACTCCCCTTGCTCGGGGAATTGAAAAGTACATAGGCGGCCTGCCTATGCAAATTCAAGATGCTGTGTTAGGAAGCAATCCTCCTACACTTGAAGCTGCTATCCATTTATCTGCTACACTATCCGATAACCATGTCAAAGCCGGAACCTTAACAAGAAAGGGTTCCAAAAAGGTCGTGTCTACTCTTGCGGCCGTCAAAGATGAGAAACCCGAGTCTTCTAACCGCAACAAGAAACGTAAGGGTCGAAACTTCGCAGCCGTAACTCCCGCTGTGCCAGCTATTCAAGCGTTTAGGTCAAAACCCGAGGACTTATTTGGGCCCGAATCCCCAATGCCAGACTTGCAAGTACCATCATATTGCCAACTTACCATGCCGATTGTGTTTAAGCTGCGGGCGATATGGACATGTGGTCACTACTTGCCATACCCGTCCTCCCGTCCATCAAGCTGCTCCAGCCAACCGTCCCGTCTATCCAGCACCTCCCAATGGCCGGGCATGTTACGAATGTGGAGATCCAAACCATTTTCGTGACCGACGCCCGAAACTTCATAATCAAGGTGGTCCTCAAGGACGAGCGTTTAACATAAACGCTAATGAGGCTCAAGCAAACAATGACGTGATAAACGGTACGTTTCTCGTAAATAATCAATATGCATCCGTTTTATTTGATACCGGTGCCGATAGGAGTTTTGTATCCCTTACCTTCGAATCTCGACTTGCTAAACAAAGAACGAAACTTGACAAATCTTATTCCGTGGAGATAGCAAACAGAAAATCTATTACTATAAACTCTGTTATCCACGACTGCAATCTCGAGCTTAATAATCACAAGTTCTCTGTTGATCTCCTTCCAATGCAACTGGGAAGCTTCGATATTATAATTGGCATGGACTGGTTGTCCAAGCACCATGCCGAGGTTATTTGCTATGAAAAGTGTATTCGTATACCTCTCTCTTCGGGCGACACGTTAGTTATGTTCGGTGAAAAACCATGCCATGGTCTTCAAATCATGTCTTGCACATTGGCACAAAAGTACTTGCGGAAAAAGTACGTTGCCTTCTTGGCCCACATAGTTGACACAAAAGACAAGGGTAAGAAATTGCAAGACATTCCAATCATCCGAGATTTTCCCGAGGTATTCCCCGAAGATTTACCGGGTCTTCCTCCCCCTAGACAAGTGGAGTTTCGTATCGACCTGGTGCCCGGGGCAACTCCCGTGGCAAAAGCCCCCTATCGTCTTGCACCTTCTGAGATGCAAGAACTTGCAAGTCAATTACAAGAACTCTCATCCAAAGGATTCATCCGCCCGAGCCACTCACCTTGGGGTGCTCCCGTGCTGTTCGTAAAGAAAAAGGATGGATCATTTCGAATGTGCATTGATTATCGTGAACTCAACAAGCTTACAATTAAGAACCGTTATCCTTTACCCCGTATCGACGATCTTTTCGATCAACTTCAAGGTTCAACATGTTTCTCCAAGATTGACCTTCGTTCCGGGTACCATCAACTTCGCGTTCTCGATGAAGACATTCCGAAGACTGCCTTTCGGACTAGGTACGGTCACTACGAGTTCATGGTCATGCCATTCGGTTTGACTAATGCACCTACGGTCTTCATGGACCTCATGAACCGTGTATGCAAACCTTATTTGGACAAGTTCGTGATCGTTTTCATTTACGACATTCTTATCTATTCTAAGATGAAAGCGGAACATGAACAACATCTTCGTTTAATTCTAGAGCTCTTAAAGAAAGAAAAACTATACGCCAAGTTCTCCAAGTGTGAATTCTGGCTAAAAGAGGTTCAATTTTTGGGACACATAGTCAACGATAAGGGAATTCATGTGGATCCGGCAAAGATCGAGGTAGTAAAGAATTGGAGTACTCATAAGACTCCTACCGAGATTCGTTCATTTCTTGGGCTAGCGGGTTACTACCGTCGTTTCATTTCAAATTTCTCCAAGATTGCGGTTCCGCTCACTGCCTTGACTCACAAAGGTAAACACTACGAGTGGGGACCCAAGCAAGAAGAAGCTTTCCAAACTCTAAAGCATAAGCTATGCAATGCTCCTATTCTAACTCTTCCTAGTGGTAATGACGAATTTGTCGTTTATTGTGATGCATCTAACCAAGGTCTTGGTTGTGTCCTTATGCAACGTGGCCAAGTAATTGCATATGCATCACGTCAACTCAAAATTCATGAGAAGAACTATACGACCCACGACCTCGAGCTTGGTGCTGTCGTTTTCGCCTTGAAAATTTGGAGGCACTATTAATATGGCACCAAATGCGTGGTTTTCACCGACCACAAAAGTCTCCAACATATTTTCAATCAAAAAGAGCTTAATATGAGGCAACGACGATGGGTCGAACTTCTTAACGACTACGACTGCGAGATTCGCTACCACCCCGGCAAAGCAAATGTTGTAGCCGACGCTTTGAGTCATAAAGAACGTATCATGCTTCATAGTGTTCGTATTCATAATGATATCCAAGCCCGTATTATCAAAGCACAACACACCTCGGTTACCGAGGGAAACATGTATCAAGAGATGGCATGTGGCGTAGAACTCTTGCTAGAAACTAAAGCCAACGGTCTATTGTATTACTTGGACCGTATCTGGGTTCCCGATCGCGATGATCTTCGTATATTTTTGATGAACGAGTCCCACAAAACTCGTTATTCGGTACATCCCGGAGCTGATAAGATGTACATGGGTCTCCGTCAGCAATATTGGTGGCCCGGCATGAAAAAGGATATTGCCCTCTTTGTGGCAAAATGCCTAACTTGTTCTAAGGTGAACGCCGAACATCAAAAGCCTTCCGGACTCCTCGAACAACCTGAAATTCCCATGTGGAAGTGGGAGAACCTTGCCATGGATTTCATCACCAAACTCCCACGCACTTCTAGTGGGCACGATAGTATCTGGGTTATCATCGACCGACTTACAAAGTCTGCTCATTTCTTGCCTATTCGTGAGGACTATCGAGTCGAGAAATTGGCTCGGATCTATATTGATGAGATCGTAAGTCGTCACGGAATCCCTTTGAACATCATCTCCGATCGTGATTCGCGTTTTACTTCCCGATTTTGGCAATCATTACAATCAGCACTCGGTACTCGTTTGGATTTAAGTACGGCTTACCATCCTCAAACTGATGGACAAACCGAACGAACAATCCAAACTCTTGAGGATATGCTTAGAGCTTGTGTCATTGATTTTGGGGGCAATTGGGATTCTCACCTACCACTAATTGAATTTTCCTACAACAATAGCTACCACACAAGTATTAACATGGCACCATTCGAGGCTCTTTATGGACGAAAATGTCGTTCATCGATTTGTTGGAACGAAATTGGTGAAGCACAAATCACCGGTCCCGAGCTTATCCAAGAAACCTCCGATAAGGTCTCTCTTATCCGTGACAACATTCGGGTAGCAAGGAGTCGGCAAAAGAGTTATGCCGATAGGCGACGAAAACCCTTGGAATTCCAAGTTGGAGATATGGTCCTTCTAAAGGTATCACCTTGGAAAGGCGTGGTCCGATTTAGAAAGAAAGGAAAACTTGCACCTCGATATGTGGGCCCATTCAAGATACTCGAGAGGGTAGGAAAAGTGACAAACTCGACCTTCCTTCGAAACTCAGCAACGTTCATCCAACCTTTCATGTATCAAATTTGAAAAAGTGTCTAGCCGACGAGAATCTCCACATCCCTCTTGACGAAGTTCGCATTGACAAGAAAATGCATTTTGTTGAGAAACCCGTGGAAATCATGGACCAGGAAGTCAAGAAACTCAAACGTAGCCGCATCCCCATTGTCAAGGTCCGTTGGGAGTCTAAACGTGGACCCGAGTTCACTTGGGAACGTGAAGACCAAATGAAGACCAAGTATCCACATCTCTTTTCATAGCCTCCATTAGTTGAATTTCGGGGCGAAATTCCTCTAACTTGTGGAGACTGCGACGTTTCAGATTTTCGTTCTCGTACTTGTATTAAAACTATCATGTAATCATTCTCTATTTTAATAAAGTGTAAGAATTTATTTAGTTTTTATATAAATAGGTATTTTATGTTATGGATTTAATTTAATAAGAATTTTACAATTTTAAAAACTAATATAAAAATTTTATATAAAAATTCTACATTTGAAAAGTTGCATATTTAATAAAATAATATATTAATAACTTTTATAAAAATTATTATTTATAATAATAATAATAAAACAAAGTTTATAAAAAAAACATTTTTAATTAATTTGATTTAAAAGAAAATAAATTAATTTATTTAAATAAAAGTTCAGGGGTTACTTTGTAAATAAAGAAACTGAAAGGATTTAAAACTAAAATCGTTTGAGGGGCTGTTCCTGGTCAAATGAAACTACGGGGACCCATTCAGTAATTATTTTAAGGTTTAAATCGTATTAAAACAAACTCCAGGGACTAAAACTGTCAAAACACAATTCGATTATCCGGTCGTCTTGTTCCTTTGTCCGGCGGACCGAAACTTTTCCGACGAGCCCGACAGCCTTGTCCCTCTACCCCTCCACACATAAAACCTGCACCATTGTACTCGCCTTCCTCGTGCGACCTCGTTCCCCCGACCAATTTGTCTTTTCATCATCAGAATTTCACGCGCTCAATTTGACACGAATGTCAACGCCGCAATTCACCCACGCGGCTGGACCTCGACCTCTGCTAGACGTCTGTACAGTTTCGGCATAACCAGACAAGTGTGTAGGTGTGCTCAATTTCGTGTCTCACCATCGAATTCATCTTCGGGTATAAAAACCATGGACGGTCCTTTTCGAGCGCCATTCTCCCTCTCTGTCTATTCTCTCTCTAAATTAAGGATAACTCTGTGCTCGAGACACCCAGGCGAAGCTCCCCAGCCCCTTTGAAGCTTCAATTTGGACCGAAACCCGAATTCAGATTGTGCACTTCTTCGAGCCTTTGTTTCAACTTCGCAGACCACTACAGTCCAGGTTCTATCATTGTTTGCGTCCCTTATCATTCGTTTAACTTAGTACTAGCAATCCCAATCACCATCTTGACCATATCCCACTGATTCCCGGCCAAACGAGTTGCCTGGACACCAATCCTGGTCGTTGTTGAGAACCAGTGGTCATTTCCCTTAATAGTTATAAATTAATTAACATGTTCCTGACCAGCGATGGGCTATAGACGGGCTGGTCAGTGTTGCGTGCGATGAGTATAAGGTCCCGGGTTCGAGTCTTGTGGCCTCCGGCCCAACCCCATTTTGTTCCTGTTGTCATTTTATTTTATTTTATTTAATTTTCCTAATTTATTTTAATATCATTTTTATACACTAAAGACTAAAACGAGTCGGTTTAATCGTTTGTTTAATTTGAAACCAATTAAACAATCTTTTAAATCCATAAATTATTCCATTTTTTTTATTTTTATAAATCTTGTAATATTATTTAAATACATTTTTATATATAAAATATCTCATATTTTTATAAATCTTGTAATATTTTTATAAAATTATTTAAATACATTTATATATATAAAATGTCCTATATTTTTATAACTCTTGTAACATTTTTATAAACTTAATAAAATACATTTAATACATAAAATGACTCATTTTTTTTATATAAACCTAGCAAAATTTTTAATAAACTTGTTTAAATAAATTGTAAATAATAAAGACTTTTCTTTTATTTGTTATTTTTATATAAATACATTAAATATAACAATACTTGTTTAAAACAATATATATATATATATATATATATATCCTTATAAGTTAAAGTTTAAAAAAACCATTATCATTCTATTTCCATCCTTTATACAAGTAAATACTTAGGAAAAAAATTATATTAAAGTCTATGTATATTTAGATACAAATACACACCTATACGCTTACAATAATACCCATTTGTCTATATAGGGTATCAACGTGCTTAGGCTTCCACATACTTATCACCTACACGCGTGGAAAATACCCGCTTGCAAGGTGAGTTACATAGCTCCTATTTTACATTTTTATACGTTTTGGGGTGAAACATTATACATGCTACTCACATTGTTTATACGTGTTATACATGAGACTATATGCTTATTCTTTGGATGTACATACATTTAAACACAAGACAACCAACTGTAATATTGATAGATCTATTGTGCCTGACCAGCCCACCCGGTTAGGGTGTTTATTACTGCATACTCGGATATAACCGCGTGTTATGTTCAAACATATCAGATATAGTGGGTAACTATATTCAAACATATCGGACTTAGCTGTTGTGCTCTGTTCAAGCGTGTCAAACTCGGTTTGAATTGTGATTAAATAAATGATACATCATATACTTTGTTTAACAAAATAAACAATGAGTTGCAAAACGATTTACACTACTATTTACCGGAATTACTAAACCTATGTACTCACCAACTTTTTAGTTGACACTTGATTTAAATAATGTTTCAGGTTTGGATATGTGACTGCTTGCCGAAGATCTCCCCACTTAGGAACTATGGACCTAGTTAAATAAATCAATGTTTTGAACTAGACTAGGTTATTTGAAATGTATTGTATTTGGATCTTGTTGTTTTAAATTTAAGTAATGAATTATGAAACCTTTTAGCTACCATGTGCTTTTGAACAATCATTCCATTGTCCGCCTCGATGATTCCGCCATCGGTCGGGGTGTGACACACAAGGGTAAAACTTATGAATGGGGACCAAAACAAGAAGAAGCGTTCCAAACTCTCAAGCAAAAGTTATGCAAAGCTCTTATCTTGACTCTCCCTGATGGGAATGATGATCTAGTTGTCTACTGTGATGCTTCCAACCAATGTCTCGGTTGTGTCCTCATGCTACGAGGCAAACTAATCGCTTATGCATCAAGACAACTCAAGATTCACGAGAAGAATTATACGACGCACGATTTCGAGTTGGGTGCGGTCGTATTCGCATTAAAGATTTGGAGACATTACCTTTATGGCACGAAATGTGTGGTGTTCACCGACCACAAAAGTCTCCAAAATATCTTCAACCAAAAAGAACTCAATATGAGACAACGAAGTTGGGTTGAACTCCTTAACGACTATGACTGCGAAATTCGTTACCATCCCGACAAAGCAAATGTTGTAGCCGACGCTTTGAGTCGAAAGGACCATGTTATGCTTCAACGTGTCCGAATTCAAACCGACATTCAAAATCGCATCTTAGAAGCTCAACACGTCTCACTCACCGAGGGTAACATGTACGAGGAAATTTCGTGTGGTGTTGAACTTCAGCTTGAATCAAAACCCATTGGCTTACTTTATTACTTTCGTTTGGGTTCCCGATCGCGATGATCTCCATACATTTCTCATGAACAAGGCTCACAAGACTCGTTATTCCATTCATCCTGGTGCGGATAAAATGTACCAAGATCTTCGCCAACAATATTGGTGGCCCGGTATGAAGAAAGACATTGCTCTCTATGTTACCAAATGTCTAACTTGCTCCAAAGTCAAAGCCGAACATCAACGTCCTTCTGGTTTACTTGAACAACCGGAAATTCCCGTGTGGAAATGGGAGAACTTAGCTATGGATTTCATCACCAAACTAGCCCGAATTAAGAAACTAGCCCGAATTTACATTGATGAAATTGTGAGCCATCACGGTGTTCCCTTAAACATAATCTCAATAGGGATGCTCGGTTCACCTCTCGTTTTTGGCAATCTCACCAAACTGCACTTGGTACACGATGGGATTTGAGCACGGCCTACCATCCCCAAACTGATGGTCAGACCGAGCGAACAATCCAAACTCTTGAAGATATGCTTAGAGCTTGTGTAATTGATTTTGGTGCCAATTGGGATTCACATCTATCACTAATCGAGTTCTCCTACAATAATAGCTACCACACGAGTATCAACATGGCTCCATTTGAAGCTCTCTATGGTCGCAAGTGTCGTTCTCCTATCTGTTGGAACGAGATTGGTGAAGCACAAATCACCGGTCCCGAGCTAATTCAAGAAACATTCGACAAATTTATTCAAATCCGTGACAACATTCGAGTAGCGAGAAGTCGGTAAAAGAGTTATGCCGATAAACGACGAAAACCCTTGGAATTCCAAGTCGGTGACCTTGTCCTTCTAAAGGTGTCTCCGTGGAAGGGTGTGATCCGTTTTGGAAAGAAAGGCAATTATCACCCCGCTATGTGGGTCCATTTAAGATCCTTGAAAGGATTGGGAAAGTGGCTTACAAACTCGACTTACCTCCATCACTTGGCAATGTGCATCCTATTTTTCACGTGTTTAATCTGAAGAAATGTCTTGCTGATGAGAATCTTCACATACCTCTTGACGACGTGCACATTGACGAAACTATGCACTTCGTTGAAAGACTAGTGGAAATAATGGATCGCGAAGTCAAGCAGCTCAAACGAAGCCGTATTCCTATTGTCAAAGTTCTTTGGGAATCTAAACGTGGTTCTGAGTTTACTTGGGAACGAGAGGACCAAATGAAGCTTAACTACCCCTATCTCTTCGCTGATACCGTCGCCTCCTCTAGCTAAATTTCGGGACGAAATTTCCTCAACAAGGGGATACTGTAACATTTCTGATTTTCATTATCTATATTTCAGTTCAATGGGATACATTTTCAAATCAAATTCTAGTACACTGACTTGTTCTATTTGTACTAACAATTAAATACTATGTTCCAATGCAAATCCACAAATTTTACACGAGTATATCCTATAAAACTCTACATAAGTCCATATTTATACAAACCTGTCAATATTGAAACTTACAAGGACTGATTTTATAAATAAATAAACAGAAACCCTACTAGGCACGGTCGCGCCTCATTCTGGCACGGTCTCGCCAAGTGCAGTGGCACGGTCGCGCGCCTTGCTTTGGAACGGTCGCGCCTCATATGGGCACGGTCGCGCCTCTCATCAGTTGAAACGTAAATGCAGCCTTTAATCACAGAGACGTTCGATTTCATAACCGTTCTACACGTTTTCACCATTAACGAACTCAATTAAACCTTTTAATCATCACCATTACAAGAAATAAACTCAATTTCGTCGATTTATCTCATAAACGCCTAATTCTCTCACGAAACCATCGAATTCACCATTTTGATTTGCAATTCTCCCAAGCCAACATTCTATCGATCCTCTCTAAAGCTTCTGGACACGCTGATTTAGTCGGAATTGCAGCAGAAGACGCCGGAGGTCAAGCCCGTCATCGCCGGAACTCATTCTACCCGTACACCATCGATTCATCCTTCTTCCGAGTATTTGAAACCTTCCACACTTTAGATTTAGTCTATAGATCAAAAGCCCTAATCTAATTTGGGCTTAAAATTTGGGAATCATCACAAACCAGAATCTATTTTTCGTTCCAAATGGATTTAATCGAACCCTACTTTGAACATGTTTTAAATACAATTAATATATTCCAAAAGACTCGTAATAACCCTACATATGAAAGCCCTATGAAATCCAACGTTAACATTATAAGAATCAGTTATTCGTTCTGTTTTGGAACAGACACGGTCGTGCTAGTCTTCTTGCGCGGTCGTGCTTCAGGAGACACGGTCGTGCCAATACCAGCGCGGTCATGCCTCACACACTCAGACCCGGTCATGCCTCTTGGCTAGACTTGGTCGTGCCTCAGAACCCTAGACATGGTCGTTCCTGGCCCAGACACGGTCGTGCCTAGTGGACAACTTAGCTATATCCTCTGTATTGGTCAACACGGTCGCGTCCCTGACTAGCACGGTCGCGCCCGTGGTTCTAGCACGATCGTGCCCTGTCCCAGGCACGGTCTTGTGTGTGAGAAAAGTTTTGACAGAATAATTATTTTCATAATTTAAAAACAATAAGTATTTCAAATTAATTTTTAAATAAAAATAATTGATTTTATAAAATAAATAAATAAAAATTGTTTATTTAAAACTTACAAAATTAAATTTATATTTATTGTTAAACCCTACACTTAAATATTATTTACACCATTTACTTAAACATCTTTATGAAAATAAAGTAAAGAAATTTATATTTATTATAAAACATCTAATTTATTTTTATAACTAAATGACTAAGTTACATAATTTATAAATAAATAAGGTAACAATTATTTATTTAATTTACATTTAAACAAAAATCATTTATTTAGGTTATACTTAATTACCTCTAATACCTACATTATTTTTATAACTAAGTAAATAAATAATAATTTGGTTTTATTATTTAGTTATTCCAAACTCAAACCTTAATTTTATACAACACCATTCAAGTACAAACCACTAACACCTACAACTTCAAATTCCTTATACACACATCCAATTTGACCTTAGACTTAGACATAGACTATTATGCATACTATTGATTTCGATACATATTACACTCTAGGTTAACGTTGTGCATTACAAGGACCTCGTATTACTATCTAGTCTCTTGTATTAGCTACGCCTTCAAACCAAGTGAGTATTACATAGCCCCTTTTATTCTTTTACACTTTTTGGGGTGGAACATGAACAGTATACAACACTATTGCTTACATTACCACAAACTACACAAGTACAAATCCTCTTTACATTCATGTGTGCAAATTTGAGCTTTATGCCTGAGTGCTAGGTGTGTTAACTTTTGTGTGCGATTTATGTTCAATCATTAACTATTCAAGCCGACGGTAAACAATGATAGATCTATTGAGTCTGACAAACCCACCCAGATTGGGGTGATTGTTACCGACAACACAATTTTGCATGCTAGTTACAAAGGTTTGATTGTACTTGGTTACACAATAGCTGCTCTCCATAAATGCCTTATTTTATCATGTTATGTAAGGATTTGTTTATTTACAATCTATATGCTATCTATATACAAACCTGTGTATGCTCACCAACTTTTTAGTTGACCTTATTTTATTCATGTTGCAGGTGCTAATGTGTGAGTTTGATCAAGACATGCTACACTTAAGTTTGGACCTAGTTAATTTAAATTCAAATAAAAATTTGTATTTCCAATTATGTACTTGTTGAATTTTGCTATTTGTGGTTGAATTATTTGAAATGAAATTGATGATTAAATATTGAAATCTAGTGAACCTTGTGCTCATGAACAGTCTACATGTCCTGCCCCGATGATTCCGCCGTCGGTTGGGGTGTGACATTTCTAAAGATGACAACTAAAGACTATCTAGTAGATCCCTAATCACTCTTAGGGTGTCACCAACTAAGGAACGTAAAGTGTACTAACTCACCAGATGGTTTGATCACTTCTCGGTCTCTCCAACAATGATAAAGTAACAAAAAGACAGATCACATTTTAGTCTCACTGTCGACGATACATTCAAAGAATGCATGGGGAAATCTCAAGATAACAATTATGACTTGAACTATCAACAATCACTAAACACCTAATACCAACGTCCTCTCATACCATTAACACTTGGATTCCTAATTATGAAGACTAGTAACTAATTCTCACCTCTCAGGTATTGAACTAGGATACACATTCAACTCTAATCAGCAGTCAATTACAACTCCTATGGTCACTACGTTTAGCAAACCATACAACAGTCACAAACCCTAAGATATGTGACCTGGCTACGCTAATCAAACATGGCAGACAACGACAATTAACATACAGAATTGAAATCAATCACACAATCAGAATCAAGCATGCAATCTCATCACAATTATTATACTAAGATCCTTTACAAAATCATTAAACCATCATCAATAACCAAGAACCGATAAAAATCACAACATTACATGGTATTCATCAATTGACCTAGGAAATATTGGAGTTTTAGCCTAGGATCATGTCTATAACAACCAAAACAGAAGTAAAAGACAGAAACATGGTTCGAACAATCAAATCAAGGATAAATGTTGATTCATGTTTTGTGACAGGCACTCTGGATCGAGCTAAAGATTTTGTTATTATTTATTTTAGTCTTGTATGTATTTAGTACTTGTATTTTGTTTATCGAGTTGTAATATGTCTTGTTTATGTTTGAACTTTTATTGTTTTGATATTGTACTAAACAAATACGCAAGGATGTGTTCCTGCGTATTTGCCAAGTACAATGGTCATGCGTACTTAGCAAGTACGCATGAAGGATGGTAATGCGTACTTGCCAAGTACGCATGGACCAAGTCTATAAGTACCATATGTTGTTTCATTTTCTACACAAATGTATTTTCCACACACAAGTACGCACATATCAGTTTAGTATCAGTCCAGAAGTCTTTCCATCTGTATCTGTACTTGTTTAAAACACTATGATATCAATAGACCGTGTATTTATTAGTACATCCTTGTACTGATTGTCATACTTTCATTCATACATTGTTCCACCGAGTAACGGGCATTCCGCACCTATTTACTAGGCTACATTCTCAGACGTTTTTGATCCGACGCACCCACCTGGAGGGACCTACAAGTGGTATTAGAGCATATGCTCTTATTTTCGAGTGTTGTGAGTATGTTAGGAACATTTGTCATCCATATGTGTTTCTGTTTACATCTGCATTGGTGATTCTTGAGTCTTGTTTCATACACTTGTTCATCTTGAAAGAATCCCATATTCATCTTGGTGTTGTTCTTGTTTTGTTGTTACAATCATCATTCTCTGTTTTGAGTCATAAATCTGATCACAGGTCCAAACTACATTGTTCATATCTTTGAACGTGGTCATATCACTTTTTGATCAAGACAAGTGGATACATCTGTCAAAAACTTGTCTTTCTATCCCATGCGTACTTGTCACAACTCATGTGTACTTATTGTTCCGCTCATTTGTTTGCTTGCGTACATAAAACCATGCGTACTTGTGACCCTATGACTTGTGATCTTGTATACTTGTATCCTTTTCAAAGTTCTTTGCATACCTGTCATCCTACACATCTTGTCATTCCTGTGTACTTAGTCTCTTGTGCGTATTTATCAATCCTACGTACTTAATTGTTTCATGCGTACTTAATTTTTTCATGCGTACTTGTTAGCCTGCCCACTTATAAGTACGCAATACCATTCTGTCTCATGCGTACTTATAGTTAAATACCCAAGTTTGAACTTCTAATTACTAAGTCTTACACAATGGCGAATCTTCAAAATATCAGTAGCCTGTTCAATTATGACAACGAGATAGGCACTCCACAGAAACCCCCAAAGTTAATAAATGTGAATGACTATTCCAACTGGAAGGCTAGATTTGAGGAATATGTTTCATACACAAATTCAAATATGTGGATACCTATTTTTGAAGGCTATAAACATCCAACCCATGAATTCCTTGGTGAAACCGAACCCAAACCAATCTCTAGATTTGATGCTGAAGAAAAGAAAGCATATGATCTAGAAAAGAAGTGTTAGAACATAAATGTATGACAAAAGCTTGTAATAATTTAGATCTTATTGTCTTTTTGTTTTGTTAATGTTTTAAGTTTTGTATAAGTTCTGCTAGAGGCGAACTTAACTAGTTCGCCTAGTCTCATGAGAGGTGAACTTATCAAGTTCGCCTAATCTCATTAGAGGCGAACTTATTAAGTTAGCGTATAGCAAGTACTGTGTCTATAAATAGATGTTTATAGTTTCAATTTTGTAACTAAGTCTTTAAATGCTCTGTAAACTCTGTGTTTGAGGAATACAATGAGAAGAATTATTTACTTGATGATTGTTATCGTTTCTATTTTCATTTTGTGTATACATACGTTGATACAGTTAGATTCCACACTCCGTGTCTTCTATACGTCACATCACGAGATCGATCTATAGAGGAGTCATGTGGACCTACAAGTGGTATCAGAGCTTATGCTCGTGATTTGTGTGTGATTCGTGAGTAATTTATGACAATTTGTGTTCAATTTGACAAGAAATTGATCATTTTTGCAAGTTTTCATTTTCATGGAGTTTTAAAGTTCTTGAAGTTGATTTTAAGGCTGAATTCGTGGATTTGAGGTTGATTTTGGTGAAATTAATCCGATAGAAGTGTTCTATATCATGAAATACTAAATCCTACGATTCAATTTCTTCAAATTCCATCAAATCAGTGAGAAACGATGATTTTCAGAACTGTTGGTTCGTGTTTGGGTTGAAGACTCATCTTCCTAAGTTGGTACAGCTGTGCAGGCGAACTTAGTACTGGAAATCTTTTACAAGCGAACTTAATAGGCGAACTTATCTGATTTACTTGATTAAGAGAACTTAACAAGTTCTCTTGGGGTCAAGTTCGCTTGATAGACTTGAAGCGAACTTATTATCTTCGCCTAGGTGTGCCCTTGTTCAAGACTTGGTAATTTTTCTGAAAATGGCAAATATGGTGCAAGTGACGAATATGTTCAATGAGATTGGTACATCTCAGAAACCACCAAAGTTGTTAAGTCTTGTAGATTATCCGAACTGGAAAGATCGATTTGATCAGTTTGTGTCCTTTACTGATACGAGCTTATGGATTCCAAATTTGGAAGGCTATACACATCCGACATACTCTTGGAAGGGAAAGGATGATGTTCCTAAACCAGTTTATGCTTTGACTACATAAGAGAAACAATTGTTTGACAGAGAGAAGAAAGCGATGGCTAGTATTTCAATGTCTCTTCCTAAGGAAATATATCACAGTTTTAAACAATGCAAGTCTTCTAAACAATTGTGGGATGCTTTACAAAACTGGTGTGAGGGTAGTCTAGATGTTAAGAAAAGCAAAAAAGAATTATTGAAGAAGCAATTCTTAGTGTTCAAGCATTTTCAAAATGAATCTTTGGATAATCTTGCAACGAGATTCTATTATTTGCTAAGTGAATTATCCAGTGTTTCGGTTGTCTATGAAACTGAAGAGATAAAGGATAAGTTCTTGGAGTCTTTACCATCAAAATTTGATGTGTATTCAGTTTTGATAAAGGAGAATGTCAAGTATAAAAATATGTCTCTTGAAGATGTTCTTGGCAAGATTCAATCACATGATTTGAATATGAAGAAGAAGGAAACCAATATGGAGCATATTCAAGATCTTTCAATGTATTTTGCTAAGTCTTCTGGCAAAACTGGTACAAGTGTTGCTTTCTTTACTGGTGATAATCAATATACTTCAACTGAACATGGTTCTGGAATCCCAAGTTAAACTGGATTTTCTACAAACACAATATGAATCAAAGAGTTGCTGATGATTATTTAGCAAAGTTTTCTTCCTTTATGGCATCTTATGAGAATTTTATTGGCGGTAAGATTCATGATCCAGATGTTATTGAAGAGGATTTCAGACCAATTGATCATGTTGATCTGGAAGAAATGAACATTCAATGGAACATGGCCATGCTTATGCGACAGGCAAAGGACTTTTTGAAGAAAACTGGAAGGAAGTATATTGGTTCTAACAGTTGATCACTGTAACATTTATGATTTTTATTAGTTCTTTTATCCAATGTAACACATTTCAAATCCAATTCTAGTGCAACGTTTTAAATTCATTCGAGCAAAGAACTAAACCCTAATTATCAACACGAATTCACAAATTCCAATTCACATTTGTTCTAGGATCCCTATATATATATAAGTATTTAGACATATACATGCATATATACATTGATACATCAAACAAGTACATACACATATATAAACACACAATTGACAAGTGATCCCACACAATGTTCTGAACCATAACATCTTGGATTAAACCCTAAAGTCACGAATTTGAATCAAGACCCAAACAAACTCGCTTGTTCGACTTTTAAAAGTTAAATAGGGCCGAATCCTCAAAATCCAAGTCCCAATATCGACCCAAACGATTCCTACGGGTTTCCATCTCGTGTACAAGCATTAAACGACCCAATCTCGGCCCAAACATCAAGTCAATTCGACCGATTACGCGGCCAATTCAAATTCAAAAGAGTTTGACTTCGCATAGTCAAACCTGGGTCAATCTCTAATCAATTTGTGTAATTGACGTGTAATCAATCTCAGAAATAACGCACCAGTCAATCTCAAGTGTACCTGGACCTGTATCAAGACCCAATTCACTCCCGAATCGGTGAATTAACGCGTAAACGGTTGTTCGCGGCTAATTCGGTCAAATCAAAATCAAATCGGCCATTACGAGCGGAATTAAACGAATTAAACTACACCCCCACTCTCGTAAACGATCACTCAAACTCTCCCAACCCTTAATTGAACCACATTTTGCCTCTGGAATCCTGTCGATCACGAAGAACAGTCGGAGCAAGCCCGTAGCTGTCTACATTCGTGCCCCAATCTTTTTGAGTAGGAATAGCATCATTAGATTCGTAATCGAGTCCGGAACGATACCCCCTTATCAATTCGAGTTAACATAACCTATCGAAATCAATTGGGATTAGGGTTCTTGACCGGTTACTCGAAGTTTGATTTGGGGAAATCGGGTGTTTTGATTTTGTGTATTTAATTTTTCTTGTTCCTGTAAAGACCAGCGAGACCACCTGGTCTGAATGGTTTAGTCACTGCACCATCAGACCAGGTGGTCGGGGTTCGAAACCCGCAAGCCTCTAAACCGGTCAGCTCTTTTTGCACATATCCCCGTAGCCCTGTCTCGAACACGTTATAGTCAAAGAAAACCGGACACATGACAAGGAATACTCCCTGGTCCGGTGGTAACTCGTAGTCCCCTCACAGGAACCACCCGGGTTCGAACCGGGTGGCCTGTTTATATTTTTTTTTCCAGTTTTAAAAAGCTCCAAAAATTATAAAAAAACTATTTTTATAAACCATACAATGTTCTAAACAGAATAAAACCAGATTTATAAATTTCCAATATAAGCTCATTTTATTATGAATTTATGGAAAAAAATGGTATAATAAATAGTTAAAACAAAAAAATTAGATATTTAAATTGATTTCCAAATAAAAACAATTGATTTTATAAAATTTATAAAATATTAACTTTATTTAAAGAAAACAAGTATACATAAATTTATTTATTATAATCCACAATAAAAAGTTAAATGTTAAATTTTATACATAAAAATAATTTACACAACTTTATATTTACAAATCTTTAAACATAAATAAATAAAGTAGAAATTATTTATTTAAATTATACACTAATATTTTTACATAAACTTTATAAATGAATAAATAAAGAAAGATTATTTATTTAATTTATACCTTAAACATAATTTTTATACTATTTCTCTAACTAAATAAATAAATATTGTTTAAATTATTTTATTTAAACCCAAATTCAATTATTCTAAAAACTGTTTGGTTCAATCTTTTATTTTATACAACACCCGTTTTAAGTACAAACCACAAACACAATCCTTCGTACACACCACCTATTCAATCCTAGACTTAGACAAATACTATTGTACACATTATTAATTTAGATCCATATACTTTACACACTAGGTTAACGTGGTGAATTACAAGGATTACTTTGCTACCTAGTCTTTTTGGGGCGAAACATGAATTCTATACACACAATTGTTTACATTTACATAAACTACACAAAAACAAATCCTCTTTACATTCATGTATGCAAAATTTGAGCTTTTATTTTTGAGTGCTAGGTGTGTTAACTGTTTGTGTGCAATTTGTGTGCAATCATTAACTATTCAGGCTAACGGTTAACAATGATAGATCTATTGAGTCTGACAAACCCACCCAGATTGGGGTGATTGTTACCGACAACACAATTTGCATGCTAGCTACAAAGGTTTTATTGTACTTTGGTTACACAATAGTTGCTCCCATGAATGCCTTATTTTATCATGTTATGTAAGGATTTGACTATTCACATCTATACACTATCTGTGTATAAACCTGTGTATGCTCACCAACTTTTTAGTTGACTTTATTTTTCTCATGTTTCAGGTGCTAACATGTGAGTTTGATCAAGACATGCAACACATAGGCTTTGGACTTAGTTAAATTTAAAAAAAAGATATTATGCATTTCATTTACGTACTTGTTTGAATTTGGTTGTGTTTGATTTGTTTGAAATGAAATTTGATGATTAAAATATTGCAATCTAGTCAACCTTATGCTCATGAACAGTGTACATGTCCCGCATGTAACATTTCTCATTTTATTGCGGTTTTTCTTCTTTTTCAAACCTTGTGCTCATGAACAGTCTACATGTCCCGCCCTGACGTATTCCACCGTCGGTTGGGGTGTGACAGATTGGTATCAGATCCTTGGTTATAGGGAACTAGGTTATTAGACACCCTCGACCTAGACTATAACTTTATGACACCTACTTATGCCATGCTTCATGATTATGTGATATGTGCTACATGCTTACTATGTTAGTTATTATTTCATTTTGATGCCCTATTTGTTAAAATTCATGACTTATTAGACTATACTTAAATAATAAATTAAATAAACAATATCCCTACCTATACCCTAAGCCTCATAACCTTCTTACCTACTTCTCTGTCATCATCATCATAGCATGTGGAAACTTCATGGATCTAAATCTATAAAATTTCTTTATTTCCTCGTTGAGGTTTTAAACTTTGTTAATTATTAGAGGACACGTGCAATCTGGAAGGGTGACACCTGTATTATGGGTTTTCAGTATAGGAAAGCATTTCGTATAAATCCCAATCTACCGAGGGACCCGTATGCTTTCCTGGGAATTACCGAGATGAGTGTTTACTTATAGGCTAAAGCATGTCTGCTTGAATGTTATATGAGTTTAATTAACCTTAATGTGTCATAGTATTCAAGTGATTTTGTCACTATTTGAGTACAATCCAAACTATGATTGACTATTTTATTTATTATCTTACCCTCTTTAAATTTTATCAAATTTCATAAGTTCTTGCATCTTTTCTTGTCTTGTGCAAATCTGTAGAATGCCTCCCCGTCGTGCTAACGTGACCAACAACAACACCGATATTGCTGCTGTCCTATCACAACTTGTAACTCAACTCACCCAAGCTAATGGAGCCATTAATGGTACACATGGAACTAATGGGGGTGGTGGTGCCAACCCACCACAATGCACCTTCAAGCACTTCAATTCGTGTAATCCTCTTAAGTTCTATGGTACCGAGGGAGCCACAGGTCTCCTTCAATGGTACGAAAGTATTGAGGGCAGCTTCCTTAATAGTGACTGCCCCGATAACCTTCATGTTCGTCATGCCACAAGTGTCTTTCAAAAACGGGAACTCACGTGGTCGAATGGGGAAAGAAGAACTAGAGGTATGGAGGCAGCAATGGCCTTACCATGGGATGAGGTTAAGAGACTAATGACCAAAGAGTTCTATCCTTGGAATGAGGAGAAGAAGCTGGAAGCTGAGTTTTGGGATCTTACCCAAGACAGTGGTGAAAGTCTGGCTTATACAACTCGGTTCCATGTGCTGAGTCTCCTTGTGCCCCATATGGTCACACCTTTATCCCGCTGCATTGAAAAGTACATTGGTGGATTACCTAGGCAGATTCAGGATAATGTCTTACGAAGAAATCCCGCAACACTCAAGGATGCTATCTGGTTATCTGCTACTTTGACCGATAACCAGGTGAAAGCAGGGACTCTGACTAAAAGGGCACCAAGAAAGTTCCCGACACCGTAACCCCTCCTGCACACATTAAAGAAGCCAAAACTGAACCGTACCACAATAATAAGAAAAGAAAGGCTATGAATTATGCTGTGGTCACTCCTGCTATACCTGTTAACCAAGTTGCTCCCATGGCTCAAGCACAAATCAAGAAGCCATATGTTGGGATTTACCCACTCTGTGCCACATGCAATTATCACCACCTCCAAAACATTCCCTGTCGCCTTTGCACAAGCTGTGGGAAATATAGCTATATGGTTAATGTTTGTAGAGCCATGGCACTTGCAGGCCAAGCCAACCCACCAACCAGCAAGTGGCTAATCAAGGTGTTCCCACTATTACAAATGGGCGTGCTTGTTATGAATGTGGCAACCCAAATCACTTCCGTAACCAGTGCCCGAGTTTCACCATTGCTAAACAAGGCGGAGCTCGTGGGCGTGCTTTCAACATAAACGCCAATGAAGCTCAGGCCAACAATGATGTGGTCAACGGTACGTTCCTTGTTAATAGTCAATATGCCTTCATTTTATTTGATACCGGTGTAGATAAAAGTTTTGTGTCATTTAACTTTGAACCCTTACTTGCAAAAACGCGATACAAATTAGAGAAAACCTTTACCGTCGAAGTAGCAAATGGTGACTCTCTTACAATTGACTCTGTTATCCATGACTGCTCTCTAGAATTTAATGATCATACATTTTCAATCAACCTTGTGCCAATTCCACTAGGAAGTTTTGATATCATCATAGGCATGGATTGGTTGTCGAATCACCATGCCGAAGTCATCTGTTTCGAGAAGTACATTCGAATACCTCTACCGTCGGGAGAAACGTTAAGAGTCTTTGGTGAAAAGCCTTGCAAAGGACTCAAGTTAATGTCATGCACTACTGCTAAAAGTACTTACGAAAGAAGTACGTGGCCTTCTTAGCCCATATTGTTCAAAAGGATGTCAAGGAGAAGAGTATTCAAGACATCCCCATCATCCGGGATTTTCCCGTAATATTCCCCGAAGACCTATCCGGTCTTCCACCCGTTCAGAAAGTAGAATTTCACATTGACCTTGTACCCGGAGCTAACCCCGTGGATAGTGCTCCATACCGTCTTGCACCTTCTGAAATGCAAAAGCTTGCAAGTCAACTCCAAGAGCTCTCCGACAAGGGCTTCATCCGTCCAAGTCATTCACCGTGGGGTGCACCCATCTTATTCGTCCAGAAGAATGATGGATCATTCCACATGTGTATTGACTACCGCGAACTCAACAAGCTTACCATCAAAAAGCGTTATCCATTGCCTAGAATTGATTATCTCTTTGATCAACTTCAAGGCTCTACTTGTTTCTCGAAGATTAATCTTCGATCTGGTTATCACCAACTCCGTGTACAAGAGGAAGATATTCCAAAGACTGCCTGTCGAACAAGGTATGGTCACCACGAGTTCATGGTCATGCCTTTTGGGCTAACCCATGCACCCGCGGTTTTCATGGATCTCATGAACCGTGAAACCGTACCTTGATAAATTTGTGATCGTCTTCATTGACGATATCTTAATCTACTCCAAGACTAAAGCCAATCATAACCAACACCTTAGGTTGGTTTTGGACCTCTTGAGGAAGGAGCAACTATATGCCAAGTTCTCCAAATGTGAATTTTGGCTAAAGGAGGTTCAATTCCTGGGCCATATCGTCAACGAAAAGGGAATTCATGTTGACTCAGCTAAGATCGAAGCTGTTAAGAATTGGAATGCCCCTAAGACCCCCACCGGAGTTCGATCATTTCTAGGTCTTGCGGGATACTATCGTCGTTTCATTTCAATTTTCTCTAAGATTGCTGTCCCCCTCACCGCTTTGACACATAAGGGTAAACCTTACGAATGGGGACCAAAGCAAGACGAAGCTTTCCAAACTCTCAAACAAAAGTTATGCAGTGCTCCTATTTTGACTCTCCCTGATGGGAATGACGATCTAGTTGTCTACTGTGATGCCTCTAACCATGGTCTCAGTTGTGTTCTCATGAAACGAGGCAAGGTGATCGCTTATGCATCAAGGCAACTTAAAATTCATGAGAAGAATTATACGACGCACGATCTCGAATTAGGTGCGGTCGTATTCGCATTGAAGATTTGGAGACATTACCTTTATGGCACAAATGTGTGGTGTTCACCGACCACAAAAGTCTCCAACATATCTTCACCCAAAAAGAATGTGAGGTAACGACGTTGGGTTGAACTCCTTAACCACTATGATTGCGAGATTCGTTACCATCCCGACAAAGCGAATGTTGTAGCCGACACTTTGAGTCGTAAGGACCTTGTGATGCTTCATTGTGTCCGAATTCAAACCGACATTCAAAATCGTATCCTAGAAGCTCAACACGTCTCGGTCACCAAGGGTAACATGTATGATGAAATATCATGTGGTGTTGAATTTCAGCTTGAATCAAAACCCAATGGTTTACTTTATTATTTGAACCATATTTGGGTTCCCGATCGTCATTATCATCAAATTGATGGAGAGTATGTTGCATTTGCTGGAAACCCAAGAGGAGGAAAGATTGAAGGACAAGGAACAGTATCAAATTGAGTAAATAGTCTGGAATTTGTCAACTTTGTTCCTTAGTTGAAATACAATCAGATGAGTGTTTCACAGATTTGTGACAAGGACTTTTGTGCTTTATTCAATTCAAAAGAATGTCTTATCCTGAAGCCGGGAGTGGTGATTCCGGAAGAACTTATTCTCATGCGTGCTTCAAGAAGATACAACACATATAGCTTGGATATGAACAACCCATCGGGCATTGAATCGTGTTTTCTCTCAAAGGCTTCCGAAGATGAATCTTTCCTGTGGCATAAGAGGTTGGGACATATCAATTTCAAAACGATGAACCGACTGGTTCGAGGCAACCTAGTCACTGGATTACCTCTAAAAGATTTCACTCCTATGGAACACTGTATCTTATGTTCCAAGGGAAAACAGCACAAATCTTCACATAAGCCTAAAACCACCAATTCCATTGACTCTCCTCTCCAATTGCTTCACATGGATCTTTTTGGTCCTGTGAGTGTCATGAGTCTTGGACGAAAGTCATACTGTCTGGTGGTAACAAATGATTTTTCTCGATTCACTTGGGTGTTTTTCCTAGCCAAGAAAGATGAGACGCCAGAAATTTTAAAAACCTATCTGCTTCAAATTGAGAACCTCTTCAATCTAAGTGTGAAGACTATCCGCAGCGATCATGGAACAGAATTCAAAAATGCAACTCTTGATTCCTTCTATGAAAGCAAAGGAATTTCTCGACAATTTAGTGCACCTCGTACTCCTCAACAAAATGGTGTAGCTGAAAGAAGAAACCGCACTTTAATTGAAGCTGCACGAACTATGATTGTTGACTCTAAGCTTCCCGTGACTTTCTGGGCTGAGGCGGTCAACACTGTATGTTTTGTGCAAAATCGGGTTCTTATCACTAAAAGTTGCAACAAGACACCTTATGAGATCATGTACAAGCGCAAGCCAGTTATCGATTTCTTCAGAAAATTTGGGTGTGTGTGCACAATGCTGAACACTTCGGATCAGCTCAACAAGTTTGAAGCCAAAGCTGATGAATGTTATTTTGTTGGTTACTCATCCAATCAACGTGCTTTTCATGTCTACCATAAGAAGAAAAGGATAGTGCTGGAGTCCATTGATATCAATTGGCATGAAAACAATCATACGGACGCAGGAGACGGTCCCAATTGGCTCTTTGACGTCGATTCAGTTTTTAAGTCATTTAATCTTCTTGATTTCTCTATTGAATCAACTCATGCTAATCCTTACTTCTCTATGAACATTCTAGGAAACATAAATGATCAAGGCTCTTCCTCATCTGCTCAGGTTGAAATTCCTGTGGTTGCTAATGGTGAATCTGATATGGAGTCTTCCGGTTCTGGTGCAACAAGTGAAATTGTTGAAGACAACTCCATTCCAATAGTAGATGTTGCACCACAATCACCTGCCGAAGATCCTATTAATGATATTGCCGATCCTCCTGCTGAAAATCTTACCAATTTGGAAGAAGTCGTGGTAGAAGATGAAATTCCTCAACTACGAATTCACAAGATTCATCCCACCAATAACATCATTGGACCACTCAATGTGGGTGTTAGTACACGAAGTGCCTGTGAAGCATTTGAAAACAGCATGTTTTCTTGCTTCATTTCTCAAGCTGAACCAAAGAACATCAAAGCAGCTCTACTAGAAAACAGCTGGGTGGAAGCAATGCAGGAAGAGCTACAGCAATTCTCAAAGCTGCATGTGTGGAATTTGGTAGATCTTCCCAAGAACAAAGATCCAATCGGTACTCGTTGGGTTTTTCGCAACAAAGAGGATGAAAGCGGCACTGTGATTCGAAATAATGCTCGTCTGGTGGTTCAAGGTTTCTATCAAGAAGAAGGGATTGACTATGAGGAAGTCTTTGCACCAGTGGCTCGCTTGGAAGCCATCAGAATGTTTCTCGCCTATGCAGCCTACATGGACTTCACCGTCCATCAAATGGATGTCAAAAGCGCATTTTTGTATAACAAAGTTCAAGAGGAAGTATATGTCAAGCAGCCCGCCGGGTTTCATTGATCCTAATTTTCCAGACCGTGTTTACAAATATGACAAAGCATTATACGGTCTTCACCAAGCACCTCGTGCGTGGTATGAAAATTTATCAAAGCATCTGCTTGATAATGGTTTCACACGAGGAGCAATTGACCAAACTTTGTTCAAACAGAAGGATGAAAAGGATACAATCATGGTGCAAATTTATGTGGATGACATCATTTTTGGATCTACAAATCCCCGTCTCCGCAAAGAATTTGAAGAAGTGATGCGATCTAAGTTTGAAATGAGCTCCATGGGGGAAATGAAGTTCTTTTTGGGACTACAAGTTGACCAGTCTGAGTCAGGAATCCTTATCCATCAAGAAAAATATGTAAAAGAAATCTTAACCAAGTTCAAAATGGCTGATTCCTATCCAGTAAAAACTCCTATGGAAGTTCGACATGGTTTGACTCCTGATGTGGAAGGTGAAAGCATTGATCAACATCTCTATCGCTCTATGATAGGATCTCTCATGTATCTCATGGCCAGCAGACCCGACATCATGTTTGCAGTGTGCTTGTGTGCACATTTTCAGGCTAATCCTAAACTCTCTCATTTATCTGCTGTCAAACGTATTTTAAGATATTTAAGGTATAAGCCAAAATTGGGTCTGTGGTATCCTAAAACTGACTTGTTTGATCTTGTGGCTTACTCAGATTCAGACTACGGGGGTTGCAACTTACACCGAAATTCCACTTCTGGAGGTTGTCAATTCCTTGGCAACCGCCTTGTCTCATGGCAATGTAAGAAACAATCCACCGTTTCCCAATCCACCGCCGAAGCCGAATACATTGCCGCAGCCCTCTATTGTTCCCAAGTCAGATGGATACAACATCAGATGCTTGACTATGGGATCACATTCCATGAGACACCCATTCTGTGTGACAACACTACCATTCCCCATATCACCAAAAACCCCGTTCAGCATTCCAAAACAAAACACATTGAAATTAAACATCATTTTATTTGTGACTGTGTTGAAAAGAAACATATTCAAATTGTTGAAGTCAAAACCAACAAATAAACCGCAGAAATCTTCACAAAGGCTTTTGACTCTACCAGGTTTGCCCAACTGGTGGAGATGCTTGGAATAATCAACTTTCAGTAAATTGTGTGAATAGTTGTTTATTTTTGTAAATTTTGATTAAATTGTCAAAGAAAATTCCAAAAAGATTTTATTTTTATATACAGTTTCTACGCAAATCTTTTGGGGGAGAAATATAATATTGAAAAGAATTGCTGTATATAATCTTACAAGTTGCAGAAAAAAAATTGAATCTGACCTTTGAGAAATGATAGTGTCTGATCTCATCTCTTGGACATGGAATAGACCAAAAGCGATGGTGTTTACTGAGGTATAGCTGGTAGGCCCGACATATGGTTAAAACTTGTAAGTAGTGTGAAAACCTAATATATATATATATATATATATATCATACTTGTGTGTTTGAACCCATTGTTGAAACATCTAACCCATTTTTATATCTAAGAAAACCAATTCAATCAGATACATGCTTACGTATTGGATTCCTATTCATACGCCAAGTGACAGTCAATATAACGATATTTACCACCGATGACCCCGTATGTTTTGCTTACGCAAAGATCTCGGGTGCTCATCATTTTCCCATCCACTTGGATGATCTGACCCCGTCTGTTTCGGGTGTTCAATATTTTTCTATCCGCTTGGATAATTTTACAACTTCTTCTGTTTTGCTTACGCAAAGATCTAGAATGCTCGTACCTTTTTTAATATCTACTTGGATATATTTTATTTTAATTTTCTAAATCCACTTGGATATCTTATTTTATTTTGGTGGTACTTTGACATTACTAAGACGGTACCTTGGTTAATCAGAAATAGATGATAGGATGAAGATGGGTACTTCTTGAGGATTGATAGGTTTTCAAAATCATTTTATTTTAATATGTGGGGTACACCTTGTATATTGCTTAAATGGTACATTTTAATCACATGAAATCTTAGTACAAACAAATGTTCGGGTTTACTTTGCACAAATATTAGCTATCTTTAGGGACTCACAGTAGTTAATTGCAAAATGAAGTGTTTCAAGAGACTGACCAGATATGATCTCATGTTGGATCTTTTTCAAGAAGATAAGTGTAAATATCTTGTTTATAATTTCATTTATTAAATATCGAAACTAGTTGTACATATCGAAACTACTTTGAATTATCGAAACTTCTTTGAACTATCGAAACTATTTGACATATCGAAACTACTTTGTGCATATCGAAACTACTTTGACATATCGAAACTACTTTGTGCATATCGAAACTACTTTGACATATCGAAACTAATGTGTTCATATCGAAACTAGTTTATCCTCTCGAAACTAGTTGTTTCGACAGGGGCATTTTTGTCTTTTGTCTTACGAAAATTAAAAAAAAAAAAAAAAACCTTCATAAGCAATCCCTCCCTTCATACTGATTCTCACTCGTCCTTTTCAAACCCTCTTCGCCTTCTCTGTCATTCGCAAAATCTCTCAAACCATCGGTCTGAGTTGCAAGATATCGGTGTTAATCACCTGATTTTCCCCCGTTGTCACCATCGTCTCCATCATCAGGTAACGTCTCACTACTTCATTTTGGATGATTTTTGCAAATCGGCAGACCTAGGATTTCAAAGTTTAAAATTTGTTCGACGAAATCTTCATAATAACAATCGTTTTTGTGCTTATCCGTGTTTGCATATATCTCTATCATCTTTGAACTCACGATTAATGTGTATTCTTGCAGATAACGTCTCATATTCGGTAAGATGAAGTTCCGTCACTTACAGGCCACTCTAAACCCTTCTTTAAATTGTTTATATTAGTATGAGTATAATGAATCAGAGGGGTTTGGGTTTCAAAACCAAGTAGTTTCGATAAAGGGGTTCAACACTTTCAAAAATTTCTTAAAAGGTTTTCAATCGAAACTACTAGTTTCGACACCCAAACTTGCCCTAGTATCTCTGATAGAAACTAGATAGTTTCGATAAGTTCATCTCCATCAAAATTAGTTGTTTCGACAGTGTTGATTTAAAATTTTTTCTAAGTGTTGATCAAAGCTTATAGCCTCTATCGAAACTACTTGTTTCGATAAAGCTGTTTGTTAAATTAACCAAGTTCATCTCAAATCGAAACTAGTTGTTTCGACAGTTAGGACTTCAAATTTTTTCTAAGTGTTGATATACCTTGTTTCGATTAAGTATATTCAGAAACTTTACTTATTGTGCAAAACTGATGAATTTTACAGGTATGGATCTCTTATTTGTAAAAAGACACAATGTCTGTGCATTCCTTAATGCCAATGATCCAAAAGCTGCAGAGTTCACTCGTATCTTAAACTTCCTGGCAAACTCCAACATCAGCTTTGCCATCAGCAACAATCTGCCGGTGTTTGAGATATCTATAAGAGAATTTTGGGAAACTGCAGAGATCATCACAGTTGAAAATGTGGAGCACATCAGAGCAACTGTGCTTGGACAAGAAGTCTTATTCTCTGAAGCTACAGTTAGAGAGGTGCTGCAGTTTAATGATAATCCAGATGCACCCATTGAATTTCCAATCTTCTATGTTAAAGAATGCTTCAGAAGATTGGGTCATCCAGATGAATTCAAAAATGGTCAGATAATCAAGAACTCCTTACCAAGCCACTGGAGATACATAGTGCACGTGTTTATTCACTGCCTATCAATCAGAAAAGGAGGTTTTGATTAAGCAAACAGCACTCTGGGCTCAGCAATCTTGGGATCAGTCAAGGGAAGAGATTATAATTTTTCTGGCTTCATCTTTAGACAGTTAAAGGACAACCTGACAGGAGCCGTGAAGGAGAAATTTCTGGCATATCAAAGATTCCTACAGATTATCATCAATCATCTTCATCCTGAGCTTCAACACGTTGGGAACACCTTTGTGTTCGACCATATGATTGCCAAGACTCTCAGCTATATGAGAAGTACCAACAAGAGAACCAACAGGGCTATAGCTGACGTTCCCCTGTTTGGTCATTTTATTGGTGAAGAAGAAGAATTTATTCCTGATATTGACTCTGATCTAGAAGAAGAGATCTTATCATCTGATGAAGAAGAAATGGAAGTTGAACAAGATCAAGGTAATCAACCTATTGATGAAGCTGAGATTGAGATAAAAGTCCCTAATGTTCAAGAACAAGAACAACCCATCATTGAGGATGAAGAGCATAAGGCAAAGAAAATCAAGACTGGATTGGAAGATTTGTCATCCTCGTCAGATTCTCTATTAGCTACTCCACAACCAACTCCAGAACAATCTCCACAACCCACTCCACAACCAACTCCACTACCATCTCCACAACAATCACCCATCCATACTACTCCCACATCACCAACTCATGATTCAACCTCTCCTGTACCAAGAGTTAAAACTTTAAAGCCTTGAACTGAAGAAAAAGCAGGATAAGATTCAAGAGAAAGATGAAGAAATTGAAGGCTTAAAAACTAATTTGCATGATGTCTAGGAAGAGGTTAAAGACCTGAAGCTGGAAGTTGGGGGTTTACATACCCGGATTGAGATTCAACAAACTCAACTTGAAACACAACAGAGACTAATCTCACAGCAAAAGGAAGAATTCAAGGCTTTAGCTGAAGCGGTGGAGCAGCTAAAAGTCTCAATGATAAAACCTTTGCAACAACAACCAACCACTTAAACAGCTCAGGGAAGACCACATCTGTAGTTGAACCCTCATCTCCTGACCTTGTGACTAATCCAGAGTCTGCACTAACTATCTTTACTGGCCATGCTGAGAAGACAAAAGAGGCAGTTGAAGTCAAAATTGAAGAAACAGAACTAAACCTTCCCTCAGCAAGTGAGAGAAGAGATGCAAGGAAGAGAGGGAAAGGGACTTCCACTGAAATAGAGATCGTGATTCTTGATGAAGAATACATCCCATCTGATGACGAGCCGAATGCCCTTTTAGATGAAATTGAAAACTTTGGGTATAATGATCTTTACCCAGAAATTCTGCCTACCGAAGAAAAAGAGACTGAAAGAACTAGATACTTCATAGAAGAAGGAGAGGAGATTCAAACCCTGTCTGATGAATAAAAAGGCGAAGAAGATGTTCAGGTTAATCTTATCAAGACAGTCACTCCTGAACCAACCACTACAGTCTCTGATTCAAGTCTAGCACAAGATCCACCTTCTGTTACACCTGAACCTCCAATTTCAAGAAAATCTTGGTTTAAGAAAATCATTCAGGAAGAAACTCCTAAAACATATGAATGGATAGTTGAGCATCAAGAACTAAAGAGGCCTCCAATTGGCTGGAAGTATGATGCTGAAAAGAAGCTCTTCTTTATCAAAAGATATAGAGGGGGAGTTCAGCACATTAAAAATATGACTGACTTCCAGACCCTTTCTTTCTATGACCTCAGGGATTTAGCCAAACTTCCCCTTCAAAACCCTGGGAAGGTCATGATGGCTTATGACTTTGAGAAATTTCTGCATTCTCAAGTCAATGATGATTTCAAGGGAATGAAGCCTAGGAAAACTCAAAAGAAAATCTCAAAGACAAGGTTTCATCCTAAGACTAACAAGCCATATGTGTTCTTGAGGTACAAGCCTACCCAAACTCACAAGACCATCACCATTCCAAAATCTGTACCTGTCTAGCTGCAAACTTTCAGAAAGTGGTACTATGACCCAATCATTGGCAGTGCAGTAATAGAGTGTGAGGGCAAGGAAGACATCACTATCTTTGAGCCTATGGAGCTGTTGAAATTTCAGCCTGAAGATCTGGAGATCCTTTTTTAGAATCACATTCAGGCATACAGTGATGAAGATGAAACTGATGCTAAGGCCTACCAACGGGTTGTATCTCTCCATGTCAAACCTTTTATACCAAGGACAACTGAAGGACTAGCTGCTTGATGAAGAGCTGAAGACAGTAATGCAACATCTTAGGGGGAGATTTTAGAGTCATATCTTATGTATAAGCTGATGTCATTTATTGTATGTTTAAACAATTTTAGACTAGTTTACTTTATGTCATTTCATTAAATGTAATTTCAGTTTTCTGTAATTTACTGCTTTATTAGCTAAGTCTGGGCCATCGAAACTACTTAGTTTCGATTGAGTTTGTTCAATCGAAACTAGTAGTTTCAATAGATGGTAGTTTCGACAGTTCTGAGTATCACTTGTAAATGGTCAATCGAAACTAGTAGTTTTGATTGAACATAGTTTCGATACCTGTCACTACTATAAATAGCCTAGTTTGAGAATGTTTAGGGTGTGAGTAGCGGCTGTAACCCTGAACCTTCTCTTTCACATTGTTATTGAATCAATACAATTTGCAGTTGTTTATTCACTGTGTTCTTACATTTTCATACCATTTGTGTGTTGATTCATAGTGTGGTTAGCCTGTTATCTTCACCTACACTGTTTCTATCATCTGTTTCACCACCATACACACAGTTTCCGCCTGTGTGTATGTGTAATCGATCAAATTAGTGATTTATAAGAGAAATATGGACCTACAACTATCTCTAACCACTGGTATGTAGATAGTGGATGCTCCTGGCACATGACAGGAAACATGGCCTTGCTTCAAGAAGTGCAACCATTTAGAGGCGGCTATGTGGCCTTTGCTGGAGAGAAATGCGGCAGTATCACGTGTCAAGGCGTTGTATCAAATGGTTGTGCCAGTTTTGACAATGTCAACTTTTGCGAGTAGCTGAACCATAACCTGCTGAGTGTCTCCCAAATGTGCGACAAGGAGTATTTGGTGATGTTTGATAAGAATGAATGCTTGATTCTCAAGCCTGGATTTGAAGTTCCTGAAGACTGGATTCTGATGAGAGCGCCAAGGACAAACGACACCTATCAGATTGATATGAGCATGGCAATAACCACCTCATCAGTTGCTACCTGTTTGCTTACCAAAGCGACTGAACTTGACTCTATCTTGTGGCATAGGAAACTCGGACATATTTCTTATCCTAAAATGAACCATCTTGTCCGAAACTGTGACACCCGATATTTCAGGTCGATATCCGTACTTATTATAAACGTGTTTCCATTATTCATATTCCTGATTTACCTAATTGCATCACTTAGGACATTAAAGTCTAGCAAAATTCGTACATTGTCTCATTTCATATTTTGGTAATTCTATGAGTTACCAGTTCACGTGATAGTATAATCCGTCTAATATGAACGTTAGTGATTAAATTAAATAACCATATTTATATATATATATATATATATATATATATATATTTAGACGTATATAGTACGCAAACTTTACGTTGGACAATAAATTCCTTTTTAAGACTAAACCTTATAATATACGTAAAGTTAAATATCGTCACATTTAGGCACTTATACCTACAAATAATCACGTCAACAAAATTATACAACCCATGATTTGAATATTTTTCACCAAACTAACCTCTAATCAGTTAAATTATAACTCTAGCACCGTTAATAACCTAAACTGAATCAAATTACTACTTAAAACTCTAATTGTGATTAATACACTTAATGAATTAATTAATTGACACTTAAACCTAATTATTAGATTAATTAACCCAAACCCCCAACCCAAATATATCCCACGACCAAGACTCATGGGTCCCCCCCCACTCTCATTTTTCAAACATCTAGATCTTTTAAGTTATATACCATACTTCATTCACATCAAATATGACAAAAAGTCTCACTTTAACTTACTCCATCATTCACCTTCAAATCACAAAACCCACTCCCTCACTTTCTCCACCTTTTCTTACGGCACCCACGCCACACACTTTCCATTCTTCTGCTTCAAGTTCCATCCAAAGTTCAAGATTCTAAAAGTGTGTGATTTCAAGGATCAAGAGCTTAGGAACTTTCTTTCTCATCATTTTGCTCCATTTTCTCTTTTGTTGTAAGTTAGAACCTCCTTTTCTTCCTTAAATTTCAAGATACATGACGTATAGTCCTTGTATTAAATCCTACACCCAAATAGGTAGTTTAGTAAGTAGTTTAAAATTATGGATCCAAAAATTTAACAATGTTTTTATTTAAAAATGCATGATTTCTAGTTATGAGTTTATACACGAACTTTTATATAAAAATAAATTCTTAAAACTATAAGTCTTCCTCAAAAGAAAACTATTAAACAAAGAAGTTGTTATAAAAGTAATGGATCTATGGTTTTAAACTAGTGTTTTCCTTAAAAGTGAATGTTATATTTCATGAAATATATAAAGAGTTCATATAAATTTATGTATAAAAATATACATCTCTTTAAAAAGGAAAAATTACAAAAATAATGTTGTTGGTGATTTTTAGTTTATGGTGTTAAAAATGCAAAGTTAATATTGAAGAACATAAAGATATATATACATAATAAAAGTTACATGTATGGTTTTATATAATTTAGTAAAACATGCATGTTGATTATGGATCATAATGTTTAAAACATATTAAAAACCCAAAATTTAATAAAACGGATCTAACTAAATGAACCCGATTGTGTATACGGACACGTTGGACTTATGGATCTAAGATTCTTATTAATTTGGACGAATTTGGACTATAAAAGTTATAATATAAACTCAGCTTTGGACTTAAAACGCCATTTTATATACGAATAAGAACATTATAAAAGACGAAAATTTATAAAACTTAAACTAAAACCCTATTTGGTTTTATAGAAAATAGACTTCTCATAAAATATGTGGTTTTACTCTTGAATAATATATATATATATATTAAATGTAAAAAAAATTATATAAACTGACAAGTTTACAAAGTCACGAAAATTGATTTGGTAAAAAAAATCTAGAATAACACGTTCATACTTTTGATTTAATGGTAAGATAATAAGAATGAGATTTACGTTTAGTTAAAATATATAAGTATAAATTTTAGACATATTTATAAAACTGTTCACGAAATAGAAATTGATGTTTAATTCGATCGTTGTTGTTTTGAGAATATATATATATATATATATATATATGTATACAACGTGCACTATTTTTTAAATATAAGTTGAGATGTAAATAGACATGTAATGTTTTCTAAAAATAAATATGTTATGTTTACATATATTTACCGTTGAGTCAAGTTACGTCTCGGACAAAATAAATAATTAATACTATCGAAACAAAACATATTATTACAAAAAGTCCAAACCTAACTAAAATAGTAAACCCTCCATAATTCCATGCATGTGTGTGTGTGTGTATATATATATATATATATATTTGTTAATTCATCACTCAATCACCGACGGGTCGTTGAGTCGCCTTTTTGTAGGTCCTTAATTCGTTGCGTGACGGATCTCTAGACTCGCGGTACGACACGGTGATAACGTGCGGAATCCATGATCAACGTGCTCGTGTAACTCAATCAACAACAACGGTGTAAATAAACGCTTTGTATTCCCACCACAATATCAGTTTACAAGAATTCACTCTAATCAGTTCCTCCTAATCTCTGTTCTATATATTTAAACTGACTCTGTTATGTATATATAAGCTACTGATCAGCATTAGGCGAACTTAACAAGTTCGCTTCACTGTGCTTAGGCGAACTTATTAAGTTCGCCTCTAATAGGCTAAGCGAACTTAATAAGTTCGCCTCTGATAGACCAGGCGAACTTATTAAGTTCGCCTCTGATAGGCTAGGCGAACTTATTAAGTTCGCCTCTAGCAGAACTTACACAAAATTTTATCAACAGTTACAAAACATGTCCTAACAGACTCCCCTTTAACTGTTGCTAACAATTCTATCAAATACAAGTCAAAGACTCTAAGACTAAGACATAATATCTTCAAGCTCGTTGTCACCAAAATATGCTCCAATAGACTCCCCCTTGACAACAGCTTTAGAAGATTGTCATCCGTCTTCAAACTTCATCAAACACATTGTAGTCTTCGTCTTGTTCATCTGCACACTCTCTCCTTATATCTAGAAGAAAACTTGGGAGAAGGACCCCTTGTCAACTTCTGTCTGCAATTTTCAGTTTTTGCAAAGGATAACAACCAAGAATAACCAACAATTAAAATTTGCATGGAAGCTAGAAAAATAAAATCTTTTTGGTTTTTTAAACATAAGAAAGACAAAATCTTTTTGGTTTTTCTCTGTACAAACTGAAATGTAAAATACAAAATCACATCTTTTTGGTCGAACATCACGAGTAAGAAGATCATATCAGTATATATGAAATATCAATCACACATCTTGGATATAAAATCCATATAATATCAAATGGAATCCTATGTCATTCTTTCAAGCCTTGACCAATCAAACCAATATCTTTCAAGATTATCACACTCTATCTTTTCAAGACTTTTATATTGCATGTTATGATACACGATAAACATTCAAAGAAAATAGGATCAGGCTATGACACACAAATTCAAATTGTCAATATTATAAGATTTGAAACTAAAGCATCTCATTCCCACTTTCTTGTGGGTTAATATACCATTTAAGTATGAAATACAACGTGTACCCCACTAGTATGCCAACAGAAAGTAAATGCACTATCTTCAAGACATATGAGATTTTACTAAAGATTATTCGAATTTCCAAAATGAGGAGACATCACTTAGCACATGAATAGCAGATCCAAATTAGATTGTATAGGAATCAATGAGATTCAAAATCGAATGATTCAATATCTTGGCTTATATATGTGGAATCATTAGATTCAGGTACGTGGATCCAACTGTTATCTGGATTATGAATTCAATGGAATCAGTAAAGATGATTTATCAATATGATCCAAGGGCTAGTATATGTTTGACAGATGTAGTCAAGTACATATCTTGATTATACTTCAAATTGCATGCTTTTCGGGACATGGGCACTGAAGCAAATCGAATGAATAGTGCTAAGGACATAACCCGAAACTGATCTCATAGGAAAATCTTTATTAAAAGCTAATATTATTTATCTGATAGTGATCTTTTAACACACACACCCAGGCATAAAATGGGTTAAAATCACAGTTGTAACACATGTAATTGTCTTTTCACACTACTAATGGTTCAGTGACGCTTTTAGTCTACTGACAAGTCTAATTATATACTTGTAAGGCCCCTAAACCGGGCGACCTCACTTGTTGGATTTACTCATAAACATAGTCATAAATACTGAACTTAAATTAAAACATTCGTCATTCAATTACATAATCAAAACAGCGGAAGTCTTTACAAATAAAAACATAACATATTCTTAACAACAAAAGTGGGATGTCAGTCTTGTGTCGGGTAACCATCACGCCTTCGCACGACCCTTTCCTTTGTTACCTGAAATGAATACTAAAAGTCAGCTAACGCTGGTGAGTTCTAGATTAAAGACATTCACACATAACATTTATCTTATCATAAATATAATAAATGAATGTGTATTCGTACTTTTATATATTCTTTACTTTATTGTTCTCACATAACATTCATTGAGGGTACATACATATATACATACATACTTTCATTGAGAGAACACATATTGGCCATAATCTTAAGGGAGATCAACCCATCATACTTGTCGCGAATGTCACGAAGACATCGCAGTCAGAGCTACCGTCGTAGCCCATTTCATTACCGTCCGGCTCTAGAAAACCGTCCGTCATATCGTTAATTTCGTCCGGCAACCTTTGTCCGTCCGCTCTTTACCGTCCTACCGTCGTAGTCCGTCATTTTTATCCGTCTGCCCTAGGGCATCCGTTTCCCACGTGACCATTATGTATGCAACCGTTCTACATTAGTTAAGGCTTGCTTCGACCGTCCATTTATACCTTTTCATACGTCCTAGCTTGCGAAGGAACGTTTTTGTCCCGGTTGCAAAATAATCACGTGGTCGTCCGTCTACCGAAGTAGCCGTTGTCATAGAAGGGTTCATAACGTTTACATTCATTCATAACATGCAATATATATAATATAAAGCAAGATTTCATTCATTTACGTTATGTCCTTCTTTCGTTCATTCTTTGTATCATACGATTCATTCTTTATTCATAATTCATTTTCACATATATAAGTAATTATATATATATATATATACGTATGATCACATTGACACTTATAACATTTATTCATTTAGTGTATACACTTCAGCCCCAAAACATTTATAAATCATTTGCACATAACATAGAAGGGGGCACATAGAACTCACCTGATGAGCTACTCTAGGTTGTCCTAAACAAAGGCCCAACAGCGTCACTTCCGATCTGGATTAGGTAGTTAAATACACATTAGACCCAACCCTGACTCTAATGGTTTGATCATTCTAAACTTACTGACTTTACTTAACCAACCTGTGGCCTGCTGTCTGCTGCCTGCGCACTTAGTAAGTGCGCAGGGACTTGCTCATGCGCACTTGGTAAGTGCGCAGGAGTCTTCCTCCTGCGTACTTGGTAAGTACACAGGGACTGCTTCCTGCGCACTTAGTAAGTACGCAGGGATTCCTTCCTGCGCACTTGGTAAGTACGCAGTACCTGGTTCTTGGACCAAAATTTCGGAATTCTTGCATGTTAATCCGATCATGCTAATCTTACAATTTTCTTTGATCAAAACGTGCGGTTTTCATTCTAGATTCTATTTCTAAGCTTATTATCAAGTTTCATCCGTAAAAACATCACCTATTTAGCTAAAACTCGAGAAACCCCAAAAATGAACAAGAACTCATATTATGATCGAATCATTACCTGGATTGAAATTCTGATCCGGAGGTTTTGCTCACGATCTCAGTAGTAACGTGCTCCTTAAATCTCGTGACGATCCGTCGACTTTCTCTCTCTAGACCCGGGCTCCCTTTCTCTCTCTAAGATGGTGCAAGTGAGGGTGAAATGAGTTAGTGGGCTGCCTTGCCCCTTTTATACCTGGGCTTCCCTCGGCCCGTTGGAGTCGAGCCCAAGTCCATCCGTTCTTATTTCGTTTTATGTCGTATAAATCTCCATCGTATTATTATTTACTTATTTACTATTTTCGGGATGTTACAAGTCTACCCTCCTTATAAGAATTTCGTCCTCGAAATTCGGTGTTTCTCATAACAAAATTACTCTCTGCATCTCATGATTGAGTAACCACTTAGGTTCTTATGAATTGGCATGTCTCGCGTTATGGTGATCATTCAATGCCATTCTTGGACTGCATGTAATTAGGGTTTTCATGTTCCTACTACATCTTCTTCTCTGTAACTAACACCTCGTACTAACTTGTGATCCTTGACAGCTACTTTCTCAATTTGAATCAAACAAGTGTTGAGTTCTTCAAATTCTACTTAATCAGTCTCGTCGTTCGCGGTTTGTCATACGAAGTAATTTTCTCACTGGGCTTGATAGACTCTCTTATCGTCCTCATACTAATTCTCTTTCGGTGCAATGTTTCCTGTTCCTTTTTCTTTGCTTGACTTACTACTTTGTTACTTGTTGCATCAGGTTCCGAACCAGGTTTCTTTAGATTTCTAAACTTGTTCCTTAGTGTTACTCAACTTCAGCAACTCCATTTAAAGCCTCGTTCCTTCTCGTTCCACATTTGTTATGCCGTTGTTGTCATCATTTGTCTTGCTAATCGGTTGCGATCATCATTACTTAAGTGACTAATCTCATAGTCTTGCTTGGAGTGATTTAATTGTTTTTGGTGACATGTGTATTAATCCACATGATAAGGTTCATCAGTATGCACAACCACATGTAAATTTACAATTACGTGGATCCTGACGTAATTGCCAACTTACCTTACTTGTGAATTCCTGACTCGTCTTATAATGCTTCATAATTTAAATGTCTTCTATAAACAACGTCTAGTCCATGTATCCTCCTTCCCTTTCCGAACTCCTAGTTGACGGGAGTTGTTCATGACTGTTCGTTACTATCTGCTTGGACCGCTGATAATCCGTTATCTTTCTTTCGTTGTGGTATATCGAACTTCTACTCGTTGTTTGTGATTCACTTTACATGTATCGTACTGTTCTTATGATTTGTGAGTCATTCCTAATACTATGTTAACATTTCTTTCACTCTCTATGGTGAGTACATACGACGGATGACAAATCGAGACACCCTTACACAGTAAAAGATTGATAACAGTAGCTACGTGTTATTATTAATCATTTACTGTACTCATGTGCTCAAATTGTCTACCATCTTATGTCCTATGTGTAACTATTCATATCAGTAGTGATATTGGTAACTAAGGCATGTGTCCTATGCTAAGACATCTACCCTGAGTTATATATTGACATTGATACTTACTTACTTGTTTTGGCGTTAGCGGTGGCTACCCGTACTGACATTCGTGCGTTGGTCCCATTATCAGTTTGAGTCCAGACATTTAGGGATGTCTGAATCTCTCAAACTATTGCTCTGATACCAACTTGTAAGGCCCCTAAACCGGGCGACCTCACTTGTTGGATTTACTCATAAACATAGTCATAAATACTGAACTTAAATTAAAACATTCGTCATTCAATTACATAATCAAAACAGCGGAAGTCTTTACAAATAAAAACATAACATATTCTTAACAACAAAAGTGGGATGTCAGTCTTGTGTCGGGTAACCATCACGCCTTCGCACGACCCTTTCCTTTGTTACCTGAAATGTATACTAAAAGTCAGCTAACGCTGGTGAGTTCTAGATTAAAGACATTCACACATAACATTTATCTTATCGTAAATATAATAAATGAATGTGTATTCGTACTTTTATATATTCTTTACTTTATTGTTCTCACATAACATTCATTGAGGGTACATACATATATACATACATACTTTCATTGAGAGAACACATATTGGCCATAATCTTAAGGGAGATCAACCCATCATACTTGTCGCGAATGTCACGAAGACATCGCAGTCAGAGCTACCGTCGTAGCCCATTTCATTACCGTCCGGCTCTAGAAAACCGTCCGTCATATCGTTAATTTCGTCCGGCAACCTTTGTCCGTCCGCTCTTTACCGTCCTACCGTCGTAGTCCGTCATTTTTATCCGTCTGCCCTAGGGCATCCGTTTCCCACGTGACCATTATGTATGCAACCGTTCTACATTAGTTAAGGCTTGCTTCGACCGTCCATTTATACCTTTTCATACGTCCTAGCTTGCGAAGGAACGTTTTTGTCCCGGTTGCAAAATAATCACGTGGTCGTCCGTCTACCGAAGTAGCCGTTGTCATAGAAGGGTTCATAACGTTTACATTCATTCATAACATGCAATATATATAATATAAAGCAAGATTTCATTCATTTACGTTATGTCCTTCTTTCGTTCATTCTTTGTATCATACGATTCATTCTTTATTCATAATTCATTTTCACATATATAAGTAATTATATATATATATATATACGTATGATCACATTGACACTTATAACATTTATTCATTTAGTGTATACACTTCAGCCCCAAAACATTTATAAATCATTTGCACATAACATAGAAGGGGGCACATAGAACTCACCTGATGAGCTACTCTAGGTTGTCCTAAACAAAGGCCCAACAGCGTCACTTCCGATCTGGATTAGGTAGTTAAATACACATTAGACCCAACCCTGACTCTAATGGTTTGATCATTCTAAACTTACTGACTTTACTTAACCAACCTGTGGCCTGCTGTCTGCTGCCTGCGCACTTAGTAAGTGCGCAGGGACTTGCTCATGCGCACTTGGTAAGTGCGCAGGAGTCTTCCTCCTGCGTACTTGGTAAGTACACAGGGACTGCTTCCTGCGCACTTAGTAAGTACGCAGGGATTCCTTCCTGCGCACTTGGTAAGTACGCAGTACCTGGTTCTTGGACCAAAATTTCGGAATTCTTGCATGTTAATCCGATCATGCTAATCTTACAATTTTCTTTGATCAAAACGTGCGGTTTTCATTCTAGATTCTATTTCTAAGCTTATTATCAAGTTTCATCCGTAAAAACATCACCTATTTAGCTAAAACTCGAGAAACCCCAAAAATGAACAAGAACTCATATTATGATCGAATCATTACCTGGATTGAAATTCTGATCCGGAGGTTTTGCTCACGATCTCAGTAGTAACGTGCTCCTTAAATCTCGTGACGATCCGTCGACTTTCTCTCTCTAGACCCGGGCTCCCTTTCTCTCTCTAAGATGGTGCAAGTGAGGGTGAAATGAGTTAGTGGGCTGCCTTGCCCCTTTTATACCTGGGCTTCCCTCGGCCCGTTGGAGTCGAGCCCAAGTCCATCCGTTCTTATTTCGTTTTATGTCGTATAAATCTCCATCGTATTATTATTTACTTATTTACTATTTTCGGGATGTTACAAGTCTACCCTCCTTATAAGAATTTCGTCCTCGAAATTCGGTGTTTCTCATAACAAAATTACTCTCTGCATCTCATGATTGAGTAACCACTTAGGTTCTTATGAATTGGCATGTCTCGCGTTATGGTGATCATTCAATGCCATTCTTGGACTGCATGTAATTAGGGTTTTCATGTTCCTACTACATCTTCTTCTCTGTAACTAACACCTCGTACTAACTTGTGATCCTTGACAGCTACTTTCTCAATTTGAATCAAACAAGTGTTGAGTTCTTCAAATTCTACTTAATCAGTCTCGTCGTTCGCGGTTTGTCATACGAAGTAATTTTCTCACTGGGCTTGATAGACTCTCTTATCGTCCTCATACTAATTCTCTTTCGGTGCAATGTTTCCTGTTCCTTTTTCTTTGCTTGACTTACTACTTTGTTACTTGTTGCATCAGGTTCCGAACCAGGTTTCTTTAGATTTCTAAACTTGTTCCTTAGTGTTACTCAACTTCAGCAACTCCATTTAAAGCCTCGTTCCTTCTCGTTCCACATTTGTTATGCCGCTGTTGTCATCATTTGTCTTGCTAATCGGTTGCGATCATCATTACTTAAGTGACTAATCTCATAGTCTTGCTTGGAGTGATTTAATTGTTTTTGGTGACATGTGTATTAATCCACATGATAAGGTTCATCAGTATGCACAACCACATGTAAATTTACAATTACGTGGATCCTGACGTAATTGCCAACTTACCTTACTTGTGAATTCCTGACTCGTCTTATAATGCTTCATAATTTAAATGTCTTCTATAAACAACGTCTAGTCCATGTATCCTCCTTCCCTTTCCGAACTCCTAGTTGACGGGAGTTGTTCATGACTGTTCGTTACTATCTGCTTGGACCGCTGATAATCCGTTATCTTTCTTTCGTTGTGGTATATCGAACTTCTACTCGTTGTTTGTGATTCACTTTACATGTATCGTACTGTTCTTATGATTTGTGAGTCATTCCTAATACTATGTTAACATTTCTTTCACTCTCTATGGTGAGTACATACGACGGATGACAAATCGAGACACCCTTACACAGTAAAAGATTGATAACAGTAGCTACGTGTTATTATTAATCATTTACTGTACTCATGTGCTCAAATTGTCTACCATCTTATGTCCTATGTGTAACTATTCATATCAGTAGTGATATTGGTAACTAAGGCATGTGTCCTATGCTAAGACATCTACCCTGAGTTATATATTGACATTGATACTTACTTACTTGTTTTGGCGTTAGCGGTGGCTACCCGTACTGACATCCGTGCGTTGGTCCCATTATCAGTTTGAGTCCAGACATTTAGGGATGTCTGAATCTCTCAAACTATTGCTCTGATACCAACTTGTAAGGCCCCTAAACCGGGCGACCTCACTTGTTGGATTTACTCATAAACATAGTCATAAATACTGAACTTAAATTAAAACATTCGTCATTCAATTACATAATCAAAACAGCGGAAGTCTTTACAAATAAAAACATAACATATTCTTAACAACAAAAGTGGGATGTCAGTCTTGTGTCGGGTAACCATCACGCCTTCGCACGACCCTTTCCTTTGTTACCTGAAATGTATACTAAAAGTCAGCTAACGCTGGTGAGTTCTAGATTAAAGACATTCACACATAACATTTATCTTATCATAAATATAATAAATGAATGTGTATTCGTACTTTTATATATTCTTTACTTTATTGTTCTCACATAACATTCATTGAGGGTACATACATATATACATACATACTTTCATTGAGAGAACACATATTGGCCATAATCTTAAGGGAGATCAACCCATCATACTTGTCGCGAATGTCACGAAGACATCGCAGTCAGAGCTACCGTCGTAGCCCATTTCATTACCGTCCGGCTCTAGAAAACCGTCCGTCATATCGTTAATTTCGTCCGGCAACCTTTGTCCGTCCGCTCTTTACCGTCCTACCGTCGTAGTCCGTCATTTTTATCCGTCTGCCCTAGGGCATCCGTTTCCCACGTGACCATTATGTATGCAACCGTTCTACATTAGTTAAGGCTTGCTTCGACCGTCCATTTATACCTTTTCATACGTCCTAGCTTGCGAAGGAACGTTTTTGTCCCGGTTGCAAAATAATCACGTGGTCGTCCGTCTACCGAAGTAGCCGTTGTCATAGAAGGGTTCATAACGTTTACATTCATTCATAACATGCAATATATATAATATAAAGCAAGATTTCATTCATTTACGTTATGTCCTTCTTTCGTTCATTCTTTGTATCATACGATTCATTCTTTATTCATAATTCATTTTCACATATATAAGTAATTATATATATATATATATACGTATGATCACATTGACACTTATAACATTTATTCATTTAGTGTATACACTTCAGCCCCAAAACATTTATAAATCATTTGCACATAACATAGAAGGGGGCACATAGAACTCACCTGATGAGCTACTCTAGGTTGTCCTAAACAAAGGCCCAACAGCGTCACTTCCGATCTGGATTAGGTAGTTAAATACACATTAGACCCAACCCTGACTCTAATGGTTTGATCATTCTAAACTTACTGACTTTACTTAACCAACCTGTGGCCTGCTGTCTGCTGCCTGCGCACTTAGTAAGTGCGCAGGGACTTGCTCATGCGCACTTGGTAAGTGCGCAGGAGTCTTCCTCCTGCGTACTTGGTAAGTACACAGGGACTGCTTCCTGCGCACTTAGTAAGTACGCAGGGATTCCTTCCTGCGCACTTGGTAAGTACGCAGTACCTGGTTCTTGGACCAAAATTTCGGAATTCTTGCATGTTAATCCGATCATGCTAATCTTACAATTTTCTTTGATCAAAACGTGCGGTTTTCATTCTAGATTCTATTTCTAAGCTTATTATCAAGTTTCATCCGTAAAAACATCACCTATTTAGCTAAAACTCGAGAAACCCCAAAAATGAACAAGAACTCATATTATGATCGAATCATTACCTGGATTGAAATTCTGATCCGGAGGTTTTGCTCACGATCTCAGTAGTAACGTGCTCCTTAAATCTCGTGACGATCCGTCGACTTTCTCTCTCTAGACCCGGGCTCCCTTTCTCTCTCTAAGATGGTGCAAGTGAGGGTGAAATGAGTTAGTGGGCTGCCTTGCCCCTTTTATACCTAGGCTTCCCTCGGCCCGTTGGAGTCGAGCCCAAGTCCATCCGTTCTTATTTCGTTTTATGTCGTATAAATCTCCATCGTATTATTATTTACTTATTTACTATTTTCGGGATGTTACAATATGCATACACAACACTATCATGTCCTATTTGTGCAGTCTCTGAAGTTTAGATCAAAACATATAATTCAGATATATTAACATAAAGCATCAACCGGTCAATCTAAGGTCATGTGTGAAAGAACATCTAATGATGTACTATCATCTCTTCTTTAACTTCAAGTAATGTCGATTTTATCTTTTTCAATTTGATTGGCTTTTTCAAATTCTTTTTCAAAGAAAGTAAAACAAACGAATTTTTATTTTTTTTAAAATCTTTTTCAAAGAAAGTAAAACAAACGAAAAAAAAAACTTCCATGAAAACATTTTAAGAAAAACATTTTACTTGGTTACTCAGGATTAAGCAAGTCAATCAATTAAAAACTCAAACAGATGTAATTGAATGTCATTGCCTCTGTCACCAACACAGTTATGTACTCCCCCTGTCCTGTAGACTTCCCCTCAACTAGTCAAATGGTTGCATCAACGACTTTATGCTCACCATTGTCATCCTGAGTTTCAGGTTATCATTAGGACTTTGTAAAACTCTTTTTTACAAAACATTGTGTGTGACATATTCTCCCCCTTTAGCATCAAGTTGTTGAATCAAATAGATTCTCAGTTATCAACAACTCGTTACTCATGCAGATGTCATTCCCTATCATGTGCTTAGAACCACCACTATCAACAACCAAAATGGTAATAATAGTCCCTCTTGGTAAATTCTGCACAACTAACAAGAAACATTAATTTGAAATTAGGACCCAAGCCATGGTAGTCATGGGTCTTCCATCTGTATCAAAATAATAAACCTCACTCCATTCACAATCGAATCTCTCATCGATTTTCGGAGATTGTTCCGACGAGTCAGAAACAGAAACTTTAAATTTCCAAACATACTTCTGTTCATTAAGTTCTTTTTGCTTAAAATGTGAAGTGTTGGAACAATCTTGTTCATTTGAAAAATGTTTAGATTGTGAAAACTCTTGTTGTTCTAAAAGTTTTCTCAATTTTCTGTTTCTCCTCCGTCTTTGAGGTCTAGAAAGCCTAACCTCAGATTTTGAATTACCCTTTGGTGTATCATGAGGTTTAACCACATTTCGATTAACATAAGGCTTACCATGAGTTCTTACCTTTTATGGAGTAACTTGTCGGTTACCTTTGTCTTTGTGAGGACAAGCAATCCGAATATGACCAACAAGACCACAAGAAAAGCAAGATCTCGTCTCACGATAATCTCTCATATAAGGAATCTTAACACGATAAGATGCACTTGAAGAAGATTCTCCTACATGAACTTCTTTTTGCTTTATTTTCTCTGGAACGCCAGATTTTACAACAGGTTTTGATTCAGGCTTCATCTTCTCAGGAAATACATGCTTCTTCCCTTTATTTTTATAAGGACAGGTCACCACAATATGTCCCATCTCATTACAATGAAAATATGTACGCCTGTCTATATAATCTCTGACATATGGAACTTTCCTTGAATTTGAAGAACTTCCAAATGTAGAATTTCCAGATGAATTAGAATCAACCTTTGAGTCTTCTTTCTTAACAGCTTTCGGTATCCCCTCTACCTTAACTTCATCAAAATATTCATCATCACTCTCATCAGAATACACCATATCTTCATATGTGACTGGATTCACCTTCAACACAGTCTTAGGATCTAAATCCTCATCTTTTATAAGCTCAGGTGTAACAGAATAATTTTTGTTGAGTAGTGGAGGAACATAGCCAACACCACTAGTTCCCTTCCCCTCTTTAGTATTTTCATGATAATGTCCTAATAAGAATGATGAATTTGCAAAGCTTTCTAACTTTCTGTGCAATCTAATCACCTCTGCTTTAGATTCAACTAGTTCCTTATCTTTCTCAGCAAGATCATTATTTCTTTTCTCAATTTCTGCAAAGGACATATCCAGGTGATATGCCTGCTCTTTGATCTTCAAAGTCAGAGAACCTATATCTCTCTTCAGTGATTCTATTCTCTCAATGCACACATTCTCATTATCTTTTAATTTCTGATTTACCGTGTGCATCGATTTCATATCACAAATGAGGTTTACGTTGTCATCCAAAACCCTCATCATTTTATCCTTAACTGAAACACAGTTAGAACAAAATGTTTCAGAGTTAGAAAGTACCTCAGCTTTTTCTTCTGAAGAAGATGCACCAGGAGCCATGAAAAAGTCATCATCAGCTTCACCCTTTTGATTAACAATAACAGGCTCTACATCAGTTTCTAATTCACTTAGATCATCTTCAACTGTCTGAAAACTTTCTTCACTCATCACATCAGTCTCAGTAGATTGAGTACTTTCACTAGAACGAATACTCTCACTATCAGTTAAATCTGCAGAAGAATCACTTTGAGAATCACTCTTCTTCTCTAATACTTCATTGATCAAGACCACAAACGCTTGAGTAGTAGCTTCACCCTTTTTCTTCAAAGCTTCCCATAGATCTCTTGAAGTTGGACACTTTCCGAGACTATGAATGATTTCTTTTGGTAAAGACAACGTTAAAGTTTCACGCGTCTTCATCTCTCGATCAAACTTCTGCTTTTCTACTTTAGTAAGAGCTGTCACTGGTTTAGGAACATCATAATATCCCATATAGTCATAAGTAGGATGCACATATCCTTCAAATATGGATGTCCAAAAGTTTTCATCAGTTGTTGATACGAACTGTTCGAACCGGACTTTCCAGGTACGAAAATCTGATATGCATAAAAGACTCGGTGGAATAGTTTCAATCGCATTATCATCACATGAAATTGACATTTTAAAATTTTTGTGAAAATATCCGGAAAAAATTTTCCCGCCAAAATACTCTTTTTAAAAAATTTCGAAAATTCAAAATTTCAAAAATGATTCTAAACAACCATATAAACTTTCCCTAAAAAATTTGAACAAGAAGAATTTTCCAGCCAAAATACTTGTTAAGTTCGCCTGATCTTCACCAAGCGAACTTATTAAGTTCGCCTAATACTGAGTGAAGCGAACTTAAAGTTCGCCTGCAACAGAACGTTAAGTTCGCTTGGTTCAGCTGTTCAACCCAAACACGAACCAAAAATTCCGAAAATCATGATTTCTTACTGAATTGATGGAATTTGATAAAATTGAACCGTAGGAATGTGTAGGAACTGATTATGAACACTTCTATCGGATTAATTTCATCAAATGAATACAAAATCAATCAAAAATGATAAAAAATTCTGCATTTTTATCAAGAACACAAAAAAGATGAAAAATCCTTCAAATTCTCTGAATTTTGATGTTGATTGGACACGAAAACACCACGAATATTTTGCTAATCAAGAGCAATGGCTCTGATACCACTTGTAGGTCCCTAATTCGTTGCGTGACGGATCTCTAGACTCGCGGTACGACACGGTGATAACGTGCGGAATCCATGATCAACGTGCTCGTGTAACTCAATCAACAACGGTGTAAATAAACGCTTTGTATTCCCACCACAATATCAGTTTACAAGAATTCACTCTAATCAGTTCCTCCTAATCTCTGTTCTATATATTTAAACTGACTCTGTTATGTATATATAAGCTACTGATCAACATTAGGCGAACTTAACAAGTTCGCTTCACTGTGCTTAGGCAAACTTAATAGGCTAAGCGAACTTAATAAGTTCGCCTCTGATAGACCAGGCGAACTTATTAAGTTCGCCTCTGATAGGCTAGGCGAACTTATTAAGTTCGCCTCTAGCAGAACTTACACAGAATTTTATCAACAGTTACAAAACATGTCCTAACACTTTTAAAACATAACGCATAACATGATCGAGTTACATATTTTGGGTGGTACTTTATACTCGTCCAACCTTATGTTGGCATCATATCTTATACCCTAAAGTGACCATTTTCGTTTAGGGCACGGTTAGAGCGGGTCTTGCATACTTTCGACTTTTGCTAGCCCATTCGTACTGACTGCTCACCAGGTGAGTTTCACGGCCCCTTTTTACTGTTTTGTATAATTTGCGGGAAGAACATACTTATAACTATTTTTATATGATAAGAAGAAAACAAGTCCTGACCTTTATGTTTGCATGAGTTGATACATTTGGAGCTCATAAAGTCCCCTGACCATCATATTTATAACCATTAGTTATGGATTAGCCTAGGAATCTATGGATAGTACTATTGGGTTTGACACCCTCGGTCATGGTTAGTCGCGCTAACCATGGGTCCCTCTGGCCAAATGACCGCATAGTGTTCAATAATTTCTCGTGAGGTACGAGTGAGGGGCAAAACACCTGGTCTTGGATTGGTTATGCCTCATGTATGTACATATTATTTGTATTCCTAACAAGTTTAGAAATGGGTAAAACATTACTTGTTTTGTTTATTATATACGTAAAATCATTTTCATGCAATTCGTTTGCTCATTGTATTCATATATAAAATCTGTGAACTCACCAACCTAGTGTTGACATTTTTAAGTATGTTTTTCAAGAAACTGAACGTGATAGCAAGGGTAATACTACGTAGGGTTCGTGGATACATGGTGGATATAACTTTAGAAGATTTTTCTTGTATAACCCATACTGTTTGGGTCATATTTGCAAAATCTTAATATTTTGTAACTTCAACTAATATTTTGGGCTGTAAAACCTTAAACTTAATTTATGTATCCAGTTTGCATGTATGCGTTTGCAATAATCATATGCTTTGGAAACCATGAACGTTACGCCTCGTGATTCCGCCTTGGCGAGGTGTGACAGATTGGTATCAGAGCCATTGATTATAGCGAACTAGGAGTCTAAAATCGAACCTAGTATATAATTTAAATGACTCACTGAGACGTTTTTCATTGCATATGCATTTCATAACTTATCATCATATTGTACGGATATCGTAGACACTGAATATCGTCACACACTAAACCCATTTCGACTTCAGACCCATGGCACCCAAAAGAAGGGCACCGCGTAACACTACTGGTGAAAACAACACGACGATTTCTGCAGAAGTGGAGCAACTCATATCTCAGCGTGTAGCCACCGCCTTGGAGCAGTACGAAGCCAATCAGAATAACAGCGGAGGAAATGGTAGTGGTATCGGCGGAGGAGGTGCATGAGGAAGTGGCACCGCTGGAGGTTCTAGAGGTAATAGAATGAGTTGTCACCTATGTAACACATAGTCATGACCTAAATTAAAAACATTATTAAAATAGTGACTTGTGAGTCTACAGATGCTTCGAACAAGAAGTGCACCTATAAGGCCTTTCTATCCTGCAACCCTCGCAACTTCAATGGTACCGAGGGTGCAGTAGGCCTGATGAGGTGGATTGAGAAGATGGAATTCGTGATTGATATCAGTGAATGCACAGCTGACTGTATGGTGAAGTATGCCACCTGCACGCTTACTGAGAAGGCATTAACTTGGTGGAACTTACATATGAAAACTGTGGGAAGGCAAACCGCTTATCAGCTATCATGGAATGAACTGAAAGCCATGAAGATCTAGGAGTACTGTCCTTGAAATGAGCTGTAGAAAATCGAAACTGAAATGTGGAATCTGCAAATGATAGGAGATGACGTGGCGGGTTACACCGACCGATTCAATGAACTGGCGATCCTAGTGCCACACATGGTCACACCGGAATACAAAAAGGTTGAAAGGTATCTATTGGGTCTTGCACCCCAAATTCGTAGCATGGTGACTTCGTCCAACCCGATGGACGCCAAGAGTGCCATAGTCTTGGCCTACAAACTGAGAGACGATGATGTACGCAATGGGTTATTTGGGAAGAAAGAAAGTGAGGAAAAGAAGTCAGGAGAAAAGAGAAAATGGATGGGAAAACCAAATAATCAATTCAGGAATCAAGCCTACAAGAGACAAGAGACTGTGAAAGTTTTTGCTGCTAACACTTTGGAGAAAAAGGGTTATGCTGGTCCCCAACCGAGGTGTGATAAGTGTGGGTATCACCATGTGGGGAAATGCACTCAATGCGAAAGGTGTAGAAAGTTTGGACATCGAGCGCAGACGTGTCGACTCAATGCCACCCTCTCTGACAAAATTAAGCAAGGATGCTATGAGTGTGGAGATCCAAAGCACTACTGAAAAGATTGCCCCAAGTTAAAGAATCAGAAAAACAATGAGACCCGAGGAAGAGCGTTCGTGATGGGGGCTGGGGACGCAGGCCAGGACCCTACATCGTCACTGGTACGTTCCCGATAAACAATCACAATGCCTCTATACTTTTCGATACGGGAGCTGATATGAGTTTTGTGTCAAATGACTTCAAGTCCCTACTGGATATTAAGGCCAACAAATTAAACCAAAGTTATACAATTGAATTAGCAAATGGAAAATTAATTAAAACCGAAGAGGTCATTCAAGGTTGTACTTTGTATCTAGAGGGTCGCTCATTTAGTATAGATCTACTACCTGTCGAATTGGGAAGTTTTGACATTGTTGTCGGCATGGATTGGTTATCGAAAAATCATGCCGAGATAGTCTGCTTTGAAAAGATTGTACGTATTCCACTCCCGAACGGAGAAGTTCTTTCAATTCAAGGTGAAAATAGTGGAACTACACCAAGAATGATAAACTGCATGAAAGCCCGTAAGTATCTACGAAAAGGCTATTGCGCATTCCTGGCTCACGTCGTTGAGAAGAAGCCGGAGGAATGTAGACTCGAAGACATACTAGTCGTTAGGGATTTTCCTGAAGTGTTTCTGGAAGACCTGCCTGGATTGCCACCACCGAGGCAAGTCGAATTCCGAATTGACTTGGTACCGGGAGCAGCACCGGTTGCACGATCACCATATCGATTAGCACCTTCTGAAATGCAGGAATTATCAAATCAACTGCATGATTTGCTTGATAAGGGCTTCATAAGACCGAGTTTCTCACCTTGGGGAGCTCCGATCCTATTCGTAAAGAAAAAGGATGGAACGTTTAGGATGTGTATTGATTACCGGGAATTAAACAAGCTTACAATCAAAAACCGATATCCACTTCATCGAATAGATGATTTGTTTGATCAACTACAAGGTTCTAGCTTTTACTCTAAGATCGATCTACGTTCGGGGTATCATCAACTAAGAATCCAAGAAGAAGATGTACCAAAGACGACATTTAGGACTCGTTACGGCCACTACGAATTCCTAGTTATGCCGTTTGGTTTGACGAATGCACCAGCAGTTTTTATGGATCTCATGAACCGAGTGTGCAAGCCATACTTGGATAAAATCGTAATAGTATTTATTGATGATATATTAATATATTCACGAACCAAGGAGGATCATGAACATCACCTGAAGTTAATTTTGGAACTACTCAGAAACGAGAAACTTTACGCTAAATTCTCTAAGTGTGAGTTTTGGATCCGAGAAGTGCATTTCCTTGGACATGTCATCAATAAGGAAGGCATTCATGTTGATCCATCTAAAATAGAAGCGATCAAAAACTGGGAAGCACCAAAGACTCCGACTGAAGTGCGTCAATTTTTGGGTTTGGCCGGCTATTACAGAAGATTCATCGAGAATTTTTCAAAAATAGCCCTGCCTTTAACCACATTAACCCAGAAAGAAAAGAAGTTTGATTGGAGTGACAAGCAAGAGTCAACTTTTCAATTAATGAAGCAGAAGCTGTGTAGTGCACCAATCTTATCCCTTCCTGAGGGAATCGACAACTTTGTCGTTACTGCGATGCATCACACCAAGGACATGGTTGTGTGTTAATGCAAAGAGACAAAGTCATCGCATATTCCTCACGACAACTAAAAGTTCACGAAAAGAATTATACGACCCACGACTTGGAGTTAGGCGCAGTTGTGTTTGCGCTCAAGATTTGGAGACATTATCTTTACGGTACAAGATGCACTATTTTTACTGATCACAAGAGTCTCCAACATAACTTCGATCAAATGGAACTTAACATGAGACAACTTCGTTGGATAGAACTACTAAATGACTATGATTGTGATATCAAGTACCATCCCGGGAAAGCCAATGTTGTAGCAGACGCCTTAAGTCGCAAAGAACGAGTTAAAACTCTTCGCGTTCGTGCCCTTGGATTAACAATTCATACGAGTCTTACAACTCAAATCCGAATGGCACTTAAAGAAAAGAACATCCAAAATGAGGCACTACGTGGAATAATCAAACAATTGGAGTCTAAGTCAGATGATACGTTTTACTTCATGGACATAATTTGGGTGCCGAGTAACGGTAACTAACGTGGGTTGGTTATGGATGAAGCCCACAAGTCTAGGTATTCCATTCACCCGGGTTCGGATAAGATGTATAAGGATCTAAAAGAATTCTATTGGTGGCCCAATATGAAAGGAGATATTACCACAGATGTCAGTAAATGCTTAACGTGTTAAAAAGTAAAGGCCGAATATCAGAAACCGTCTGGCTTGTTACAACAACCCGAAATTCCCCAATGGAAATTACCCAAGACGTCCAATGGTTATGATACCATATGGGTAATTGTCGACCTTTTAACAAATCTGCTCACTTTCTGCCAATTAAAGAAACCGACAAGGCAGAGAAACTTACAAGACTCTACATTAAAGAAATTGTGGCAAGACACAGAGTGCCAGTTTCTATTATCTCTGATAGGGATAGTTGTTTCGTGTCAAGGATTTGGAGGTCGTTACAAGAAGCCCTAGGCAGGCGCCTAGAAATGAGCACAGCCTATCATCCACAAACGGATGGTCAAAGTAAAAGGACTATCCAAACATTAGAAGATATGCTCCGTGCGTGTGTAATTGATTTCGAAGGAAATTGGGATACTCATTTACCGTTGGCGGAGTTTTCCTATAATAACAGCTACCACACAAGCATTAAGGCAGCTCCGTTTGAAGCTTTATATGGTCGTAAATGTCGTTCACCGCTATGTTGGGCGGAGGTCGGTGAAAAACATTTGACAGGTCCTGAGATTGTCGAGGAAACCACTAATAAGATCTTCAAAATTAAGGACCGCCTGAAAGCGGCCCGAGACAGACAAAAGAGCTATGCTGATAACAGACGGAAACCATTAGAATTTCAAATTGGTGACCGAGTAATGTTAAAAGTCTCTCCATGGAAAGGCGTTGCAAGGTTTGGTAACCGTGGTAACCCTAGATACGTTGGACCGTTTGAAATATTGGCTAGGGTTGGCCCTATAGCTTACAAGCTCAAACTATCGCAAGAACTAAAGAACGTACATGACACGTTTCACGTATCGAATCACAAGACATTGATTATACCACCTGACGAAATTCATATCAATGACAACCTTCATTTCGTCGAGGAACCAATTGAGGTCACAGATTGGAAAGTACAAAAGACAAGACATAGTCGTTTCAAACTGGTGAAGGTACGATGGAATTCAAAGTGTGGTCCCGAGTATACATGGGAAAGGGAGGATCAAATGAAAAACAAGTACCCCTCCTTGTTCAAGGATGCACCAGTTTAAGATGGCACGAATTAAATTTCGGGACGAAATTTCTTTAACATGGGGAGAATGTGACACCCGACATTTCAGGTCGATATCCGTACTTATTATAAACGTGTTTACATTATTCATATTCCTAATTTACCTAATTGCATCAATTAGGACATTAAAGTCTAGCAAAAGCCGTACATTGTCTCATTTCATATTTTGGTAATTCTAGGAGTTATCGGTTCACGTAACCGTATAATCCGTCTAATATAAACGTTAGTGATTAAATTAAATAACCATATATATATATATATATATATATATATAGACGTATATAGTACGCAAACTTTACGTTGGACAATGAATTCCTTTTTAAGACTAAACCTTATAATATACGTAAAGTTAAATATCGTCACATTTAGGCACTTATACCTACAAATAATCACATCAACAAAATTATAAAACCCGTGATTTGAATATTTTTCACCAAACTAACCTCTAATCAGTTAAATTATAACTCTAGCACCGTTAATAACCTAAACCGAATCAAATTACTACTTAAAACTCTAATTGTGATTAATACACTTAATGAATTAATTAATTGACCCTTAAACCTAATTATTATATTAATTAACCCAAACCCCCAACACAAATATATCTCACGACCAAGACTCATGGGTCCCCCCCCCCCCCCTCACTCTCATTTTTCAAACATCTAGATCTTTTAAGTTACATACCATACTTCATTCACATCAAATATGACAAAAAGTCTCACTTTAACTTACTCCATCATTCACCTTCAAATCACAAAACCCACTCCCTCACTTTCTCCACCTTTTCTTACGGCACCCACACCACACACTTTCCATTCTTCTGCTTTAAGAACTTTCTTTTTCATCATTTTGCTCCATTTTCTCTTTTGTTGTAAGTTAGAACATCCTTTTCTTCCTTAAACTTCAAGATACATGACATATAGTCCATGTATTAAATCCTACACCCAAATAGGTAGTTTAGTAAGTAGTTTAAAATTATGGATCCAAAAATTTAACAATGTTTTTATTTAAAAATGCGTGATTTCTAGTTATGAGGTTATACACGAACTTTTATATAAAAATAAATTCTTAAAACTATAAGTCTTCCCTCAAAAGAAAACTATCAAACAAATAAGTTGTTATAAAAAGTAATGGATCTATGGTTTTAAACTAGTGTTTTCCTTAAAAGTGAATGTTATATTTCATGAAATATATAAAGAGTTCAAATAAATTTATGTATAAAAATATACATCTCTTTAAAAAGGAAAAATTACAAAAATAATGTTGTTGGTGATTTTTAGTTTATGGTGTTAAAAATGAAAAGTTAATATTGAAGAAAATAAAGATATATATACATAATAAAAGTTACATGTATGGTTTTATATATTTTAGTAAAACATGCATGTTGATTATGGATCATAATGTTTAAAACATATTAAAAACCCAAAATTTAACTTATAAATGTACGTATAAAACGGATCTATCTAAATGAACCCGGTTGTGTATACGGACACGTTGGACTTATGGATCTAAGATTCTTATTTATTTGGACGAATTTGGACTATAATAGTTATAATATAAACTCAGCTTTGGACTTAAAACGCCATTTTATATACGAATAAGGACATTATAAAAGACGGAAATTTATTAAACTTAAACTAAAACCCTATTTGGTTTTATAGAAAATAGACTTCTCATAAAATATGTGGTTTTACTCTTGAATAATATATATATATATATATATATATATATTAAATGTTAAAGAAATTATATAAACTGACGAGTTTACAAAGTCACGAAAATTGATTTGGTAAAAAAAATCTAGAATAACACTTTCATACTTTTGATTTAATGGTAAGATAGTAAGAATGAGATTTACGTTTAGTTAAAATATATAAGAATACATTTTAGACATATTTATAAAATCGTTCACGAAATAGAAATTGATGTTTAATTCGATCGTTGAAGTTTTGTAAATATATACATAGATATATATATATATATATATGTATGTATACAACGTGCACTATTTTTTAAATCTAAGTTGAGATGTAAATAGACATGTAATATTTTCTGAAAATAAATATGTAAAGTTTACGTATATTTACCTTTGAGTCAAGTTACGCCTCAGACAAAATAAATAATTAATATTATCGAAACAAAACATATTATTACAAAAAGTCCAAACCTAACTAAAAAAGTAAACCATCCATAATTCCATGCATGTGTGTGTGTATATATATATATATATTTGTTAATTCATCACTCAATCACCGACGGATCGTTGAGTCACCTTTTAAAACATAACGCATAACATGATCGAGTCACATATTTTGGGTGGTACTTTATACTCGTCCAACCATATGTTTGCATCATATCTTATACCCTAAAATGCCATTTCAGTTTAGGGCACGGTTAGAGCAGGTCTTGCATACTTTCGACTTTTGCTAGCCCATTCGTACTGACTGCTCACCAGGTGAGTTTCACATCCCCTTTTTACTGTTTTGTATAATTTGGGGGAAGAACATACTTATAACTATTTTTATATGGTAACAAGAAAACAAGACCCGACCTTTATGTTTGCATGAGTTGATACATTTGGAGCTCATAAAGTCTCCTGACCATCATATTTATAACCATTAGCTATGGATTAGCCTAGGAATCTATGGATAGTACTATTGGGTTTGACACCCCCGGTCATGGTTAGTCGCGCTAACCATGGGTCCCTCTGGCCAATTGACCGCATAGCGTTCAATAATTGCTCGTGAGGTACGAGTGAGGGGCAAAACACCTGGTCTTGGATTGGTTATGCCTCATGTATGTACATATTATTTGTATTCCTAGCTAGTTTACAAATAGGTTAAACATTACTTGTTTTGTTTATCATATAAGTAAAATCATTTTCATGCAATTGGTTTGCTCATTGAATTCATATATAAAATCTGTGAACTCACCAACCTAGTGTTGACATTTTCAAGTATGTTTTTAAGGAACCTGAACGCGATAGCAAGGGTAATACTACGTAGGGTTCATGAATACATGGTGGATATAACTTTTGAGGATTTTTCTTGTATAACCCATACTGTTTGGGTCATATTTGCAAAATCTTAATATTTTGTAACTTCAACTAATATTTTGGGCTGTAAAACCTTAAACTTAATTTATGCATCCAGTTTGCATGTATGCGTTTGCAATAATCATATGCTTTGGAAACCATGAACGTTACGCCTCGCGATTCCGCCTTGGCGAGGTGTGACAGAAATGGCTTAGTAACCGGTGTTCCTAGGCTGAGATTTACCGTTGCAGATGACTGTATGCCATGTAAAAGGGCAAACAACAACGGAAGTCTCACAAGCCCAAGCTCCAAAAATCCATCGATGCCCCTTTGGAACTATTACACATGGATCTGTTTGGCCCCATAAGTATCAGGAGTATTGGAGGTAAGTCGTTCTGTCTGGTTGTAACTGATGATTTCTCACGTTTTTCTTGGGTGCATTTTTTAGGTACAAAGGACGAGACTGCAGATATTCTTCAATACCTGATCCTGAGCTTGGAATCTCTATGCAAGTTGAAGGTTAGAAGAATAAGGAGTGACAACGGAATTGAGTTCAAGAATAATTTGATGGAACTTTTCTGTCTCAAGAAGGGTATCCGTCACGAATTCAGCGCCCCGTACACGCCTCAGCAGAATGAAGTCGCAGAACGGAAGAACAGAACATTGATCGAGACTGTAAGGACGATGCTGTCAGATGCAAAGCTTCCTGTCACTTTCTGGGCAGAAGCAGTTAATACAGCTTGTCACGTCTTAAACAGAGTTCTGGTTGTGAAGAGGCACAACAAGACTTGTTACGAGTTGATCAACAATCGACTTCCGAATCTTGATTACCTAGTTCCTTTTGGTAGTCCCTGTTCCTTATTGCTACAATACAAAGACCGCCAGTCTAAGTTTAATGCAAAAGCGATGGAAGGCGTCTTCTTAAGAAACGTTGCCAACTTTCCTTGCAAGAGAGTGTACAATATAGGAACTCGTACTGTCGAGGATTGGTTTGAAGTGGATTGCAGTGAACACAGCATTCCACCAGAACCAACAGGTCCAGCTTGGGGTTTTGATTATGATGCGCTATTCAAGTCATTCAATCTTCCTGATCTATCTGCAGTTGACGCCGCAAATGTTTATGAATTATTGGGTGGCGGCGATGACTCCAGTTTCTCTACTCGTGCTACTGTACCGATTGTAACTCCTGATTCCAATGCTGCATCTTCATCTGGAACTCATGACAGTGATAACAGTGAAGATGTTCATGTTGATGGAGATGACGCTCAAGCTAATCCTAACACAACTGTAGGAAATGAAGCTCCAGCTGATCCAATTAACATTGAATCTTCTTCTTCTGGAACACAGGAAATGGGGGAGTTAAGCACGAATCTCGATTCAGAAATTCAGGAACCGAATGTACCAGAGACGAGAGTGCATAAGAATCATCCAATCGACAACATTATTGGTGATCCTCATGCCGGTGTTCAAACTCGTCATCGAACCATTACTGAGAACACTAGTCTTGTAACATTTCTGATTTTCATTATCTATATATCAGTTCAATGTGACACGTTTCAAATTCAAATTTAGTACGCTGACTTGTTCTATTTTTACCAACAATTAATTACTGTGTTTCGATACAAATCCGCAAATACTGAAAATTTCAAGGATTGAATTTATAAATAAATAAACAGAAACCCTAATAGGCACGGTCGCGCCAAGTACTATGGCACGGTCGCGCGCCTTGCTTTGGAACGGTCGCGCCCGGTGCCTTGGCACGGTCGCGCCTCATTTGGGCACGATCACGCCTCTTATCAGTTGAAACGTAAATGCAGCCTTTAATCACAGAGACGTTCGATTTCATAACCGTTCTACACGTTTTCACCATTAACGAACCCAATTAAACCTTTTAATCATCACAATTACAACAAATAAACTTAATTTCGTCGATTCAACTCATAACCATCCAATCCTCTCACAAGACCATCGAATTCACCGTTTTGATTACGATTCTCCTAAGCCAACATACTATCAATCCTCTCTGAAGCTCCCGGAAACACTGAGTCAGTCGGAATTGCAGAAGAAAGCGCGGGAAACCAAACCCGTCGTCGCCGGAACTCATCTCTACCGAACACTATCAATTCATCGTCCTTCCGGGTAATTGAAACATTTCACACTTATGTTTTAATCTATAAATCAAAAGCCCTAATCTAATTTGGGCTTACAATATGGGAATCATCACGAACCAAAATCTAGTTTTCGTTCAAAATAGATTTAATCGAACCCTAATTTGAACACGTTTAAAATACAATTAATATATTCCAAAAGACTCGTAATAACCCTACAGATGAAAGCCCTATGAAATCCAACGTTAACATTATAAGAATCAGTCAATTCGTTTCTGTTTTGGAACGGACACGGTCGCGCTAGTCTTCTAGCGCGGTCGTGCTTCATGAGACACAGTCGTGCTAATCCCAAGCGCGGTCGTGCCTCGCACACTTAGACCCGGTCAGGCCCCTTGGCTAGACTTGGTCGTGTCTCAGAACCCTAGACACGGTCGTGCCTGGCCCAGACACGGTCGTGCATAGTGAACAGCTTAGCTATATCCTCTGTATTGGTCAACATGGTCGCGTCCCTGACTAGCACGGTCGCGCCCGTGGTTCTAGCACAATCGTGCCTTGTCCCAGGCACGGTCGTGTGTGTGAGAAAAGTCTGGGCAGAATGATTATTTCCATATTTAAAAAAAACAATAAGTATTTCAGATTTATTTTTAAATAAAAAGAATTGATTTTATAAAAAATTATATTAATTTTATTGAAAAAGATCAAATTTTATTCTAAAATAATAGAAATTTTTTGTTTAAAACTTACAAAATTAAATTTTTAATTATTGTTAAACTCTATACTTTAATATTAGTTACACAATTTAATTACACACCTTTAAGAAAATAAAGTAACGAAATTTATATTTAATATAAAACATCCGATAACTTTTATAACTAAATGACTAACTTACGTATTTTATAAATAAATAAATAAGGTAACAATTATTTATTTAATTTACATTTAAACAAAAAATATTTATTTAGGTTATACTTAATTACCCCTAATACTTACATTATTTTCATAACTAAGTAAATAAATAAAAATTTTATTATTTTATTTTTTAGTTATTCCAAACTCAAACCTAAATTTTATACAACACCATTCAAGTACAAACCACTAACCCCTACAACTTCAAATTCCTTATACACACATCCATTTTAACCTTAGACTTAGACATAGACTATTGTGCATACTATTGATTCGATACATATTACACTCTAGGTTAACGTTGTGCATTACAAGGATCATATTACTATCTAGTATCTTGTGTTAGCTACGCCTTCGAATCAAGTGAGTATTACATAGCCCCTTTTACTCTTTTACACTTTTTGGGGTGGAACATGAACATTATACAATACTATTGTTTACATTTACACAAACAACACAAATACAAATCCTCTTTACATTCGTGTGTGCAATTTACTTTTGTGTGCGATTTATGTGCAATCATTAACTATTCAAGCCGACGGTATACAATGATAGATCTATTGAGTCTGACAAACCCACCCAGATTGGGGTGATTGTTACCGACAACACAATTTTGCATGCTAGTTACAAAGGTTTGATTGTACTTGGTTACACAATAGCTGCTCTTCATGAATGCCTTGTTTTATGATGTTATGTGAGGATTTGTTTATTTACAATCTATATGCTATCTATATACAAACCTGTGTATGCTCACCAACTTTTTAGTTGACCTTATTTTATTCATTTTCAGGTGCTAATGTGTGATTTTGATCAAGACTTGCTACACATAAGATTTGGACCTATATAATTTTAATAAAGGATTATGTATTTTATTTTATGTACTTGGTTTGATTTGGTTTTGTCTTGAATACTTGAAATGAATTTGGATGATTAATATATTTCAATTTAGTCAACCATGAGCTCATGAACAGTCTACATGTCCCGCCCCGACGTTTCCGCCGTCGGTTGGGGTGTGACAGATTGATATCAGAGCCTTGGTTATAGGGAACTAGGTTATTAGACACCCTTGACTTAGACTATAACTTTAGGACACCCACTTTTGCCATGCTTCATGATTATGTGATATGTGCTACATGTTATGTGTTACATGTTTTTTTTATTAGTTATTATTTCATTTTTGATACCTTACTTGTTAAAATTCATGACTTATTAGACTATGCTTAAATAATAATTAAATAAACAATATTCCTACCTATACCCTAAAACCTCATAATATTCTTACCTACTCCTCTATCATTATCTTCTTAGCATGTGGAAACTTCATGGATCTAAATCTATAAAAATTTCTTTATTTCCTCGTTAAGGCTTTTAAACTTTGAGGACACGTGCAATCTGGAAGGGTGACACCTGTATTCTGGGTTTTCTGTCTAGGAAAGCATTTCGCATAAATCCCAATCAACCGAGGGACCCGTATGCTTTCCTGGGAATTCCCGGGATGAGTGTTTACTTATAGGCTAAAGCATGTCTCCTTGAAAATTATATGAGTTTAATTAACCTTAATGTGTCATAGTATTCAAGTGATTTTATCACTATTTGAGTACAATCCAAAGTATGATTAACTATTTTATTTGTTATCTTATTCTTTTAAATCCAAACAACATTCATAAGTTCTTACATCTTTTCTTGTGTTGTGCAATTCTGTAGAATGCCTCCCCGTCGTGCTCCCGTGACCAACAACAATACCGACATTGTTGTTATCCTTGCACAACTTGTAACCCAACTCACTCAAGTTAATGGTGCCACAAATGGTAACCATGGAGCTAATGGTGGTGGTGGTGACAACCCACCACAATGCACCTTCAAGCACTTCAACTCATGTAATCCTCTTAAGTTCTATGGTACCGAAGGAGCTACGGGACTTCTTAAATGGTTCGAAAGTATTGAGAATACCTTTCTCAATAGTGACTGCCCCGATAACCTTCGTGTTCGTCATGCGACAAGTGTCTTACAAAAACGGGCACTCGCGTGGTGGAATGGGGAAAAGAGGAATAGAGGTGTGGAAGTAGCAATGGCCTTACCTTGGGATGAGGTTAAAAGGCTAACGACTGAAGAATTTTGTCCTCGAAATGAGGTAAAGAAACTGGAAGCCGAGTTTTGGGATCTTGCCCAAGATGGTGGTGAAAGTCTAGCTTATACAACTCGGTTCCATGAGTTGAGTCACCTTGTGCCCCATATGGTCACACCTTTGTCCTGCTGCATCGAGAAGTATATTGGTGGATTACCAAGGCAAATCCAAGATACTGTCTTAGGGAGAAATCCCGCAACACTTGAAGATGCTATCCGCTTATCTGCTACATTAATCGACAACCATGTGAAAGCGAGAACTCAGACTAGAAAAGGCACAAAGAAAGGTTCCGACACTACAACCCCTCCCGTACACATCAAAGAAGCCACAACTGAACCCTCTCGTAATAATAGGAAAAGAAAGGCTAGAAACTATGCTATGGTCACTCTTGCTATACATGTTAACCAAGTTGCTTCTATGGTTCAAGCACCAGCCAAAAAGCCATATGTTGGAATTTACCCACTTTGTGCCACATGCAACTATCACCATCTCCAAACTATTCCATGTCGCCTTTGCACTCATTGTGGGAAATATGGCAATACGGTCAATGTCTGTAGAGCCAAAGCACTTGTAGGCCAAGTCAACCCACCAAACCGAACCAACCCCCAAGTGGCTAGTCAAGGTGTTCCCGCTATTGCAAATGGGCGTGATTGTTATGAATGTGGTAACCCAAACCATTTCCGTGATCAGTGCCCAAGGTTAATCAATGCTAGACAAGGCGGAGCTCGTGGGCGTGCTTTCAACATAAACACCAATGAAGCTCAAGCCAACAATGATGTGGTCAACGGTACATTCCTTGTTAACAGTCAATATGCCTCCATTTTATTTGATACCGGTACCGATAAAAGTTTTGTGTCACTTAATTTTGAAACCTTACTTGCAAAGACACGGTCCCAATTAGAGAAAACCTTCACTGTCAAAATAGCAAATGGTGATTCGCTTACAATTGAGTCTGTTATCTATGACTTCTCTCTAGAACTTAATGAACATACTTTTCCAATCAATCTTGTACCAATGCAACTAGGGAATTTTGATATCATCATAGGCATGGATTGGCTATCAAATCATCATGTCGAAGTCATCTGTTTCGAGAAGTGCATCCAAATATCTCTACCGTCAGGAGAAACGTTAAGAGTCTTTGGTGAAAAGCCTTGCAAAGGACTTAAGTTAATGTCATGCACTACCGCCCAAAAGTACCTACGAAATAAGTACGTGGCCTTCTTAGCACATATTGTTCAAAAGGATGTCAAAGAGAAGAGTATCCAAGACATTCCCATCATTCGGGATTTTCTCTAATTGGGACCGTGTCTTTAGGTAACTTAGGTGTAATCTTAGCTTCAGATCGTGAGCATATCGATACTATGGTAGTTTCGATAGGTCTGCATATATATATATATATATATATATATATATATATATATATATCGAAACTATGGTAGTTTCGATGGGTCTGTATATATATCAAAACTATGTAGTTTCGATGGGTCTGCACATATCAAAACTAAGTAATTTCGATGGGTCTGCACATATCGAAACTAAGTAGTTTCGATGGGTCTGCACAAACCATCTTCCCCAAAAATCTGAAGTTTCTGCATGCAAATCTGATCGTGCCAATATATCGATTTTTCTTAGATCATAACGTTCGGTTTTCATTCTAGATGCTATACCTAAGCTCATTTTAAAGTTTCATGCGCAAAATCGTCATCTATTGGGCTAAAACCGAAAATCCTAAAAAAATCAAAAAAACTCAGATTATGATCGAACGCTTACCTGGATTGGATTTCTGATTCGGAGAAGATGGTCACGAGCACAGCAACAACGTTCTCCTGAATTCCCGAGTTGATCCGTCACTTTCTCTCTCTAGACCCGAGCCCTCTTCTCTCTCTCTAGAACTTGCGTGAGTGGGAAAATGAGCAGATAAGAGGGTTGCCTTGCCTCTTATATGCATGGGCTTCCCTCAACCCATTGAAGCCGAGCCCAAGCCCGCTCCCTTTTGTTTAAATATTCCGACTAAGTCACCGGTCTCGCTATATTTATTCGTTTTATTATTTTTGGGATGTTACAAGTCTACCCTCCTTAGAAAGGTTTCGTCCTCGAAACCTGCTAATCGTTAAACAGCTGGGGATATAGTCCTCTCATTTCGTCTTCTTTTTCCCAAGTAGCTTCTGAACCCTTTCTATGTTTCCATTGTACTTTTACTAATGGGATTGACTTATTGCGTAGTCGTTTCTCAGCTCGGTCAATAATGGCTATCGGTTCCTCTATATAATTTAGACTGTTATCCACTTCGATCTCGTCGTATGGTATGTGAGCTGTGTCGTCAGCTAGGCACTTGCATAGGTGCGACACGTGGAACGTAGGGTGTATTTCGCTAAGCTCGACGAGTAGGTCGAGTCTGTAAGCAACTTGACCCACTCTCGCTAAAATCTTGAAAGGTCCGACAAACCTTGGACTTAGTTTGCCAAGTTTTCTGAACCGAATGATTCCTTTCCATGGTGATACTTTCAATAGTACCATGTCCCCTACTTGAAACTCTAAATCCCACCTTCTCTTATCCGCGTATGATTTCTGTCTGTCTTTTGCGGCTTTCATTCGAGCCTTGATTTGATCAAATTTCTCGGAAGTAGCTTTGACCACTTCGAGTGTAACATTTCTGATTTTTAGTATTCCTATTTCAATTCAATGTAATGCAATTTCAAACTCAATACTCGTGAAATGTCTCATTATTTTCTCGCCGTAAATTAAATGCAATGATTCTATACAAATTCGCAAGTTTTACTCGATTATATACATTTAAACACTATACAAGAAACTATTTTATTCAAACTCATCAAACCTGAAAAGTCAAGGACTAAAGTGGAAAAATGTCAAGAAACCCTAGTCTACCACGGTCGTGCTTCGTCCTAGCACGGTCGCGCCAAGTGCTTTGGCACGTTCGCGTGACCTGCTTTGGAACGATCGCGCCCGGTGCCCAGGCACGGTCGTGCCATATTTAGGCACGGTCGCGCCTGTGAAACAGCTGAAACATAACTGCAACTTTAATTACCCGATCGTTCGAATCCGTAACATCCATCCGTTTCTTTTCCCTTAACAAACGTATTCTCTCTCAAAGCTTTTCAAAAAAACCAAGAAATTCTCTCCTGCAATCCGTATTCTCTCAAGCAAACAAGAAATTCGTGTCACTCGTCCCTCCCGAGAAGTTCTGGACTGACTGGATTGGCCGGAGTGCAACGAGAATCACCGGAACTCAATCTCGCCGTCGCCGGAATTTCCTCTCTACCAATATCCATCGATTCGCTACTGTTCAGGGTAACATAAACCTTTAATTCATTCATTTCAGTATCAGTATCAAAAGCCCCTATTCAATTTGGGCTTCCATTAAAGAAATCGATCTGAATCAGAACTCATGTTTTATAAAAAATGATTTAATCAAATCCCTGCTTAAACACGATGTACATGCAATTAAGTTATATGAAAAGACTCGTAATAACCCATTAATCAAAAGCCCTAACAATTCCAGCGTTTAAAATACAAGAATTTGTCAATTCGTGTCTGGTTTGGAAGAGACACGGTCGCGCTAATCATCTAGCGCAGTCGTGTCTCATGTAGCGCGGTCGTGTCGAATAGCGGCGCGGTCGTGTCCTCCTGTCCAGACCTTGTCATGCCCTCTGGGCTAGTCTCTGTTGTGTCTAAAGATCATAGACACGACCGTGCCGCGCCAAGGCACGGTCGTGCCTGTTGACTGGTATAGTTTGTGCCCTTTGTTGATCAACCCGGTCGTGCCCCGACTAGCGCGGTCGCGCCCCTAGCTTGAGCACGATCGTGCCCTTCCGAGGCACGGTCGTGTGAGACTCAGAACTTTTAACATAATTATAATTTTATATATTTTTATCAGTAAATGTTTCAGATTTTATAAAAATATGTTTTCTGTATTTAAAAATGGATTAAAAGTTTAATCTTGGCATAAATACAATTTATTTAAAAGTTTATGAAAAATTAAATTTATATTTATTATCTTACACTTAAATGATATTTTAAATAATTAAGTTACAAAATTTATAAATAAATAAGATAATGATTATTTATTTAATTTACATTTTAAATCAAAATCATTTATTTATTTATACTTAATTACAATTAATATTTACATTATTTCATAAACTATAATTATATATTTATTCAATTCAAACCTAATCAAATTGTTTCAAAAATATTTTACTTCAAACTCTATATATTTTATTCAATACTTTTTAAATACAAATCAATAATTTTATATACACAAATTCAACTTTCATTTTAGACTTAAACTTTATGCATCTATTTGATTCAATACACATTACTCTTTAGGTTAGATTGTGCATATCGAGGATCGTATTTGCTATCTATAATCTTTGCTAGCTACACTTCCATACCAAGTGAGTATTCACAACCCCTTTTTACTCTTTTACACTTTTGGGGTGGAACATGAAATCTATACACATTACACATTACACATTTACATTTACGCAAACAACACAAGTGCAAAAATCCTATTTACATACATGTGTGCAAAATTTGAGCTTTGTGCCCGAGTGCTAGTTGTGCTAACCTTTGTATGCGATTATGTGCAATCATTAACTATACAAGCCGACGGTTTTCAATGATAGATCTATTGAGTCTGACAAACCCACCCATGGTGCGCGGTGATTTAAACCGACAACACAATTTTTGCATGCTAGTTACAAGGTTTGGTTGTACATGGTTACACAATAGCTGCTCCCCATAAATGCCTTATTTTATAATGTTTTGTAAAGGATTTGTTTTCAACTCTATGCTATCTACATACAACTGTGTTATACTCACCAACTTTTTAGTTGACTTTATTTTATTCATGTTTCAGGCCCCAATATGTGAGAATGATTCAAGACGTGTTCAACATAGGATTTGGACTTAGCAATTTAAATCAAGAACTTTATGAGTTGTTTTATGTTTCATGTTTGAATTTGGTTTGTTCTTGGATTATTTGTAATGGAAATTTAACTTTAATATATTTCAATTTAGTCAACCATGTGCTATGAACAATCTTACATGTCCCGCCCCGATGATTCCGCCATCGGTCGGGGTGTGACAGATTGGTATTAGAGCCTTGGTTATAGGGAATTAGGTTATTAGACACCTTGACCTAGACTATAACTTTAGGACACCCACTTATGCTATATTTCATGATTTTGTGCTATGTGTTACATGCTATGTGCTACATGCTCACCTTGATTAATTATTATTATATTTGATACCTTACTTGTTAGAAATTCATGACTCATTAGGATCTTCTTGAATAATAATTAAATAAATAATATCCTTTCCTATATTCTAAAACCTCATAATATTTCTATCTTCTTTTCTATCCTTATCCTTTCTAAGCATGTGGAAAATCCTCGAAACAAAAATCTCTAAAATTTTTATTTCTTCGTTAAGGCTTTAAACTTGTTAAATTATTTGAGGACACGTGCAATCTGGAAGGGTGACACCTGTATTTTGGGTTTTCTGTCTAGGAAAGCATTTCGCATAAATCCCAATTAACCGAGGGACCCGTATGCTTTCCTGGGAATTCCCGAGATGAGTGTTTACTTATAGGCTAAAGCATGTCTTCTTGAAAAATTTTATAAGTTTAATTAACCTTAATATGTCATGGTATTCAAGTGATTTGTCACTTTTGAGTACAATCCAAACTAAGAATATCTATTTTATTTTGTTATCTCATTCTATTAAATCCTATCAAATCTCATAAGTTCTTACAATTTTTCTTATCTTGTGAAAATCTGTAGAATGCCTCCTCGTCGTGCACCCGCAACCAACGCCAACAGCGACATTGCTGCTATTCTCACCCAATTGGTGACACAACTCACCCAAGCCAATGGTGCCACCAATGGCAACAATGGTGGAAATGGAAGCAATAGTGGTAATAATGGTGGAAATGGTGGTAACAATCCATCTCAATGCACCTTCAAGCACTTCAACTCGTGCAATCCCCTAAAGTTCTATGGTACCGAAGGAGCTACTGGATTCCTTCAATGGTTCAAAAGCATTGATAATACCTTTCTCAATTGTGACTGTCCCGACAACCTCCGTGTTCGTCATGCTACAAGTGTCCTACAAAAACGGGCACTTACATGGTGGAATGGGGAGAAAAGGAATAGGGGTGTTGACATAGCTATGGCCTTACCTTGGGATGAGGTCAAAAGGCTTATGACCGAGGAGTTCTATCCTCGAAATGAAGTGAAAAAGTTAGAAGCTGAATTTTGGGATCTTGCCCAAGATAGCGGGGAAAGCTTAGCATATACAACTCGGTTCCATGAGTTGAGTCTTCTAGTGCCCCACATGGTCACTCCTTTGTCCCGTTGTATCGAGAAGTATATTGGTGGGCTACCAAGACAAATCCAAGATACTGTCTTAGGTAGAAATCCTGCTACTCTGGAGGATGCTATTCGTCTATCCGCTACCTTAACTGATAACCATGTGAAAGCTGGAACACTTACTAAGAAGGGTACTAAGAAAGTTTCTAAAACCGTAACCCCTCCCACTCACAACAAAGAAACCACAACCGAGCCCTCTCGCAATAATAGAAAGAGGAAGGTTAGAAATTTTGCTGTGGTTACTCCCGCTGTTCCCATCAACCAAGCTGCACCTATGGTTCAAGCGCCGGCTAAAAAGCCATATGTTGGAAGCTACCCACTTTGTGCCACCTGCAACTACCATCATCCCCAAAACATCCCATGTCACCTTTGTACTTATTTTGGGAGATATGGTCATACGGTCAGTGTTTGTAGGACCAAAGCTCTTACGGGCCAAGTCAACCCTCCAAACCGAACCGTACCTCAAGTGGCTAATCAAGGCGCTCCTGCCATTGCTAATGGGCGTGCTTGCTATGAGTGTGGTGACCCGAACCATTTTCGTGATCAATGTCCAAGACTTGCAAATGCTAGACAAGGTGGAGCTCGTGGGCGTGCGTTCAACATAAACGCCAACGAAGCTCAAGCCAACAATGACGTGGTCAATGGTACGTTTCTTGTTAATAGTCAATATGCCTCCATTTTATTCGATACCGGAGCCGATAAAAGTTTTGTGTCACTTAATTTTGAACCTTTACTTGCAAAGACTCGGTCCGAATTAGAGAAAACATTTACCGTTGAAGTAGCAAATGGTGACTCCATTACAATTGAGTCCATTATCTATGATTGCTCCTTAGAACTTAATGATCACACATTTCCAATCAACCTTGTTCCAATGCCACTAGGAAGCTTTGATATTATCATAGGTATGGATTGGCTATCAAATCATCATGCCGAAGTCATTTGCTTTGAAAAGTGTATCCAAATTCGGCTACCATCAGGAGAAACCTTAAGATTTTTGGTGAAAAGCCTTGCAAGGGACTTAAGTTAATGTCGTGTACTACCGCTCAAAAGTACTTACGAAAGAAGTACGTGGCCTTTTTGGCCCATATCGTTCAAAAGGATGTTAAGAAGAAGAGTATTCAAGATATCCCCATTATCCGAGATTTTCCTGAAGTATTCCCTAAAGACTTATCCGGTCTTCCACCCGTTCGTCAAGTAGAATTTCGTATTGATCTTGTGCCCGGAGCTAACCCCGTGGCTAGAGCCCCTTATCGTCTTGCACCTTCTGAAATGCAAGAGCTTGCAAGTCAACTTCAAGAGCTCCCCGACAAGGGATTCATCCGTCCGAGTCATTCACCGTGGGGTGCACCCGTCTTATTTGTTAAGAAGAAGGATGGATCGTTTCGCATGTGTATTGACTACCGCGAACTCAATAAGCTTACTATCAAGAACCGTTATCCCTTACCTAGAATTGATGATCTCTTTGATCAACTTCAAGGTTCTACTTGCTTCTCGAAGATTGATCTTCGATCTGGTTATCATCAGCTTCGTGTTCAAGAAGATGACATTTCTAAGACTGCTTTTCGAACAAGGTATGGTCATTACGAGTTCATGGTTATGCCTTTCAGGTTAACCAATGCACCCGCAGTTTTCATGGATCTCATGAATCGTGTGTGCAAACCGTACCTTGATAAATTTGTGATCGTCTTCATTGATGATATCTTAATCTATTCCAAGACTAAAGCCGATCATGAACAACACCTTAGATTGGTTTTGGACCTCTTGAGAAAAGAACAACTATATGCCAAATTCTCCAAATGCGAATTTTGGCTAAAGGAAGTTCAATTTCTTGGGCATATTGTCAATGACAAGGGAATTCATGTTGATCCTGCTAAGATTGAAACGATTAAGAATTGGAATGCCCCAAAGACTCCTACCGAAGTTCGTTCATTTCTTGGTCTTGCGGGTTATTATCGTCGTTTCATCTCAAACTTCTCAAAGATTGCTGTCCCTCTTACCGCTTTGACCCACAAGGGTAAGACTTATGAATGGGGACCGAAACAAGAAGAAGCTTTCCAAACCCTCAAGCAAAAGTTGTGTAATGCTCCCATATTGACTCTCCCCGATGGAAATGATGATTTAGTTGTCTATTGTGATGCTTCTAACCAAGGTCTTGGTTGTGTTCTCATGCAACGAGGCAAAGTAATCGCTTATGCATCAAGACAACTCAAAGTTCATGAGAAGAATTATACGACGCACGATCTCGAGTTGGGTGCGGTCATATTCGCGTTAAAGATTTGGAGACATTACCTATATGGCACGAAATGTGTGGTGTTCACCGACCACAAAAGTCTTCAACATATTTTCAACCAAAAAGAACTTAATATGAGGCAACGACGTTGGGTCGAACTCCTTAACGACTACGACTGCGAGATTCGTTACCATCCCGGCAAAGCGAATGTTGTAGCCGATGCTTTGAGTCGAAAGGACCATATTATGCTTCATTGTGCCCGTATTCAAACCGATATTCAAACCCGTATCTTAGAAGCTCAACACGTCTCGGTAACCGAGGGTAACATGTATGAAGAAATGTCGTGTGGTGTTGAACTTCTTCTTGAATCAAAACCCAATGGCTTACTATATTACTTGAACCGTATTTGGGTTCCTGATCTCGATGATCTCCATACATTTCTCATGAACGAGGCTCACAAGACTTGTTATTCTATTCATCCAGGTGTGGATAAAATGTACCAAGATCTTCGCCAACAATATTGGTGGCCCGGTATGAAAAAGGACATTGCTCTCTATGTTGCTAAATGCTTAACTTGTTCCAAAGTCAAAGCCGAACATCAACGTCCTTCTGGTTTGCTTGAACAACCGGAAATTCCCGTGTGGAAATGGGAGAACTTAGCCATGGATTTTATTACCAAAATCCCTCGCACCTCGAGTGGTTATGATAGTATTTGGGTGATCGTTGATCGACTCACCAAATCTGCTCATTTCTTGCCTATTCGTGAAGACTATCGGGTTGAGAAACTAGCCCGAATTTACATTGATGAAATTGTGAGCCGTCATGGTGTTCCTTTGAACATAATATCTGATCGAGATGCCCGGTTCACTTCTCGATTTTGGCAATCTCTCCAAACTGCTCTTGGCACACGATTGGATTTGAGCACGGCTTACCATCCCCAAACTGATGGTCAAACCGAGCGAACAATTCAAACTCTTGAAGACATGCTTAGAGCTTGCGTAATCGATTTTGGTGGCAATTGGGATTCACATTTATCCCTCATTGAGTTCTCTTACAATAATAGCTACCACACAAGTATCAACATGGCTCCATTCGAAGCTCTCTATGGTCGCAAGTGTCGTTCTCCTATCTGTTGGAACGAGATTGGTGAAGCACAAATCACCGGTCCCGAGTTAATTCAAGAAACATCCGACAAGATTATTCAAATCCGTGACAATATTCGAGTAGCGAGGAGTCGGCAAAACAGTTATGCCGACAAACATCGAAAACCCTTGGAATTCCAAGTCGGTGACCTTGTTCTTCTTAAGGTGTCTCCATGGAAGGGCGTGATCCGTTTTGGAAAGAAAGGCAAGTTAGCACCTCGTTATGTTGGTCCATTCAAGATCCTTGAAAGGATTGGGAAAGTGGCCTACAAGCTCGAGTTACCTCCATCTTTTGGCAATGTGCATCCTACATTTCATATATCTAATCTGAAGAAGTGTCTCGCTGATGAAAATCTCCATATACCACTTGACGACGTGCGCATTGATGAAACGATGCACTTCGTTGAGATGCCGGTGGAAATTATGGATCATGAAGTCAAACACCTCAAGCGAAGTCGCATTCCTATTGTCAAAATTCATTGGGATTATAAGTGTGGTCCTGAGTTCACTTGGGAGCGAGAGGACCAAATGAAGCTCAAGTACCCTCATCTTTTTACTAATACTGTTGTATCCTCTAGCTAAATTTCGAGACGAAATTCTCTCAACATGGGGAGACTGTAACATTTCTGATTTTTAGTATTCCTATTTCAATTCAATGTAATGCAATTTCAAACTCTATACTCGTGAAATGTCTCATTATTTTCTCGCCGTAAATTAAATGCAATGATTCTATACAAATTCACAAGTTTTACTCGATTATATACGTTTCATCTGTTTCTCGCCGTAAACTATTTTATTCAAACTCATCAAACCTGAAAAGTCAAGGACTAAAGTGGAAAAATGTCAAGAAACCCTAGTCTAGCACGGTCGTGCTTCGTCCTAGCACGGTCGCGCCAAGTGCTTTGTCACGGTCGCGCGACCTGCTTTGGAACGATCGTGCCCGGTGCCTAGGCACGGTCGTGCCATATTTAGGCACGGTCGCGCCTGTGAAACAGATGAAACGTAACTGCAACTTTAATTACCCGATCGTTCGAATCCGTAACATCCATCCGTTTCTTTTCCCTTAACAAACGTATTATCGCTTTCCAAATTATTCAAACGCCTCAGTTTCATATTACCAATCTCGAAATTTCTCTCTCAAAGCTTTTCAAGAAAACCAAGAAATTCTCTCCTGCAATCCGTATTCTCTCAAGCAAACAAGAAATTCGTGTCACTCGTCCCTCCCGAGAAGTTCTGGACTGACTGGATTGGCCGGAGTGCAACGAGGATCATCGGAACTCAATCTCGCCGTCGCCGGAATTTCCTCTCTACCAATATCTATCGATTCGCTATTGTTCAGGGTAACTTAAACCTTTAATTCATTCATTTCAGTATTAGTATCAAAAGCCCCTATTCAATTTGGGCTTCCATTATAGAAATCGATCTGAATCAGAACTCATGTTTTATAAAAAATGATTTAATCGAATCCCTGCTTAAACACGATGTACATGCAATTAAGTTATATGAAAAGACTCGTAATAACCCATTAATCAAAAGCCCTAACAATTCCAGCGTTTAAAATACAAGAATTTTTCAATTCGTGTCTGCTTTGGAAGAGACACGGTCGCGCTAATCATCTAGCGCGGTCGTGTCGAATAGCGGCGCGGTCGTGTCCTCCTGTCCAGACCTTGTCATGCCCTCTGGGCTAGTCTCTGTTGTGTCTAAAGATCATAGACACGACCGTGCCGCGCCAAGGCACGGTCGTGTCTGTTGACTGGTCTAGTTTGTGCCCACTGTTGATCAACCCGGTCGTGCCCCGACTAGCGCGGTCGCGCCCCTGGCTTGAGCACGATCGTGCCCTTCCGAGGCACGGTCGTGTGAGACTCAGAACTTTTAACAGAATTATAATTTTATATATTTTTATCAGTAAATGTTTCAGATTTTATAAAAATATGTTTTCTGTATTTAAAAATGGATTAAAAGTTTAATCTTGGCATAAATACAATTTATTTAAAAGTTTAGGAAAAATTAAATTTATATTTATTATCTTACACTTAAATGATATTTTAAATAATTAAGTTACAAAATTTATAAATAAATAAGATAATGATTATTTATTTAATTTACATTTTAAATCAAAATCATTTATTTATTTATACTTAATTACAATTAATATTTACATTATTTCATAAACTATAATTATATATTTATTCAATTCAAACCTAATCAAATTGTTTCAAAAATATTTTACTTCACACTCTATATATTTTATTCAATACTTTTTAAATACAAATCAATAGTTTTATATACACAAATTCAACTTTCATTTTAGACTTAAACTTTATGCATCTATTTGATTCAATACACATTACTCTTTAGGTTAAATTGTGTATATCGAGGATCATATTTGCTATCTATAATCTTTGCTAGTTACACTTCTATACCAAATGAGTATTCACAACCCCTTTTTACTCTTTTACACTTTTGGGGTGGAACATGAACTCTATACACATTACACATTACACATTTACATTTACGCAAACAACACAAGTGTAAAAATCCTATTTACATACATGTGTGCAAAATTTGAGCTTTGTGCCCGAGTGCTAGTTGTGCTAACCTTTGTATGCGATTATGTGCAATCATTAACTATACAAGCCGACGGTTTTCAATGATAGATCTATTGAGTCTGACAAACCCACCCATGGTGCGCGGTGATTGAAACCGACAACACAATTTTTGCATGCTAGTTACAAGGTTTGGTTGTACATGGTTACACAATAGCTGCTCCCCATAAATGCCTTATTTTATCATGTTTTGTAAAGGATTTGTTTTCAACTCTATGCTATCTACATACAACTGTGTTATACTCACCAACTTTTTAGTTGACTTTATTTTATTCATGTTTCAGGCCCCAATATGTGAGAATGATTCAAGACGTGTTCAACATAGGATTTGGACTTAGCAATTTAAATCAAGAACTTTATGAGTTGTTTTATGTTTCATGTTTGAATTTGGTTTGTTCTTGGATTATTTGTAATGGAAATTTAACTTTAATATATTTCAATTTAGTCAACCATGTGCTATGAACAATCTTACATGTCCCGCCCCGATGATTCCGCCATCGGTCGGGGTGTGACATCGAGACTTGCAAAATCCTTCTGTCCAATTTCCCCCCAACAAACTGGGGTCCTACATTTCCTCCCATACAACATCTCAAACGGCGGCATGCCAATAGTTGTGTGATAGCTGTTGTTATATGAAAATTCTGCCAATGGTAGATGGCTGTCCCAACTCCCACCGAAGTCAATGATACAGGCCCGGAGCATGTCCTCCAAGGTCTGAATGGTCCTTTCCGATTGTCCATCGGTTTAGGGGTGGTAAGCGGTGATGATGTTCAGTCTAGTGCTCATTGCTTCATTGAATTTCTTCCAAAACTTTGATATGAATCTAGTATCCCTGTCGGACACAATTGACAGCGGCATACCATGTCTGCTCATAATTTCCTTGATAAATACTTCTGCTAGTCTTTCTGACGAAGAAGTCTCACGTATTGGCAAGAAGTGAGCACTTTTCGTCAAACGGTCGACGATCACCCAAATGGTATCATTGCCTTTAGCTGTTCGCGGTAGCTTGGTAATGAAGTCCATTGTGATCTCTTCCCACTTCCATTCCGGTATAGGTAAAGGTTGCATTTTACCGCATGGTTTCTGGTGCTCGGCCTTAACTAGTGAACACGTTAAGCACTTGTTCACGTATTCAGTCACATCACTCTTCATGCCAGACCACCAGTACTCTTTCTTCAAGTCTTGATAAATTTTGTTTGTCCCGGGGTGGATAGAATAACGAGACTTATGGGCCTCATCGAGTATTTTGGCTCTAAGCTCGCCAATCTTAGGTATCCACATCCGGCCAGACCTAGTTCGTACTCCGTATGCATTTGCATCTAAGTTCCCTTGTTGTCCTACTATTCTTTCCCGTTTCACATTTCTTTCTAACAGTGCTCATCTTGTGCCTATGATATTTCACCCATCAAGTCTGGTGTTAAAATCAGCTGACACGCTTTGATCCGGATAGGTGCCGATTCTTCCTTTCTACTTAGAGCGTCAGCCACTACGTTTGCCTTGCCTAGATGGTACAATATCTCACAGTCATAGTCTTTCAGTAGCTCTAACCATCTCCTTTGTCTCATGTTTAATTCCTTTTGTTCGAAAAAGTACTTCAGGCTTTTGTGATCGGAGTAAATGGTGCATTTAACTCCATACAGATAGTTTCTCCATATTTTCAACGCGAAAACTACTGCTGCTAATTCTAGATCGTGTGTTGGGTAGTTAACCTCATGAATCTTTAGTTGCTGCGATGCATAAGCAATTACCTTTCCTCGTTGCATGAATACGCACCCTCAACCCTGCCCTGAAGCGTCAGAGTAGACTACCAAGTCTTCATTTCCCTCAGGTAGTGTTAAGACTGGAGCTTGGGTTAATCGTGCCTTAAGTTCCTCAAACACGTTGTTTTGGGTTTGACCCCATTCATATTTCACTTCCTTCCATGTCAGTTTAGTTAGTGGCGAGGCTATCCTTGAGAAATCTTGAATGAACCTTCGATAGTAGCCTGCCAATCCCAGAAAACTTCGTATCTCTGTTGGTGTCTTTGGGACGTTCCATTCCTTTACTGTCTCGATCTTTGCAGGATCTACCATGATTCCGTTAGGGTTTATTACGTGACCTAGGAATTGGACTTCCCTAAGCCAGAACGCGCATTTATAGAACTTTGCGTATAACTTTTCCTGCTTTAACACCTCCAGAACCTCTCTTAGGTGACAGTGGTGATCACCCTCACTTTTTGAATACACCAGTATGTCATCTATAAAAACTATCACCGATCGATCCAACATTGGTCGACATACTCTCTTCATCAAATCCATGAACGCTGCTGGTGCGTTGGTCAATCCGAAGGACATCACGAGAAACTCATAATGCCCATAACGCGTGCGAAACGTAGTCTTTGGTACGTCTTCTTGTCGTACTTTCAACTGATGGTAACCCGACCTAAGATCAATCTTTGAGAACCAACTCGCACCTTGCAGTTGATCAAAAAGGTCGTCTATTCTAGGTAGTGGGTATTTGTTCTTTACTGTTCTCTTGTTCAATTCGCGGTAGTCGATGCACATGCGCATACTGTCATCCTTCTTCTTTACAAATAGTACCGGAGCACCCCATGGTGAGATGCTCGGTCTAATAAATCCTTTCTCGGTTAGTTCCTCTAGTTGAGACATCAATTCTTTCATTTCTGACGGAGCCAATCGGTAGGGGGCTTTGGCAACGGGCTCAGCTCCTGGCAGTAAGTCAATCTGAAATTCTATTTCCCGATCAGGTGGTAACCCAGGTAGATCCTAAGGGAATACTTCCGGAAAGTTGCACACCACGGGTACATTCTTAAGTTCATTCATTTTCGTTCTATCATCAATAACATATGCCGGATAAGCTTCGCAACCGCGCCTCATGTAACTTTCGGATTTGATCATCGAGATGATGTTCGGCATCGTGCAATTCCAATCCCCATAAACCGTAATTGGGCTGCCGCTTGGAGCCTTGAGGTGTATCCTCTTACGTTTACATATGATTTGAGCTTCGTTGGCAGCTAGCCAATCTATACCCATTACTATATCGAATCCTCCTAAGGTGAGAAGGAATAATCTAGAAGGAAACTTATGTCCCTCTATTTCTATGATGCAATCCTCTGTTACTTGGAATACTGCCGAATTTTTACCAACGGCAGTTTGTACGCTAAAGGCCTTTTCTATGGTGTTGATAGTGCAATCTAGTTTACGACTAAATGCATTTGATATGAAGCTTTTACTAGCACCAGAATCAAATAAAATAGCAGCACGTTCATCATTAACTAGAAACGTACCTGACACGACATCAGGATTTCCCCTTGCTTCTTCCTCAGTTAAGGCATAGGCCCGAGTCCTTGCCTTCTGTTGTTCCTGTTCCCTCTCCTTTCCCGAACCAGATTGTCCGGCCTTCCTCCAGTTCTTTGTCAGATGTCCAAACGATCCACATACTTGACATTTGACATCCTTTAAACAATCTCGGGAGTAGTGCCCGGCCTCCCGCACTTATAACACATGGTGGTGCCGATTCGACTCCACATCTCTTGCATGTTTCATATCCGTCCAACCTTGGTTTCTTAATTTCAGCTGTTTCTTTCCCTTTTCCGGTGCCTCTAGACGGGTTCTCCCACTTTCTCTTTTGTGTCTCAGGTGCCGGGTCCTCATTGGCATAATCGTCGTAGACGATTCCAGACAGGTTGACTACCGACTCGAAGGTCGAGGGTAGGTTGGCTTTTACATGGACACGGACCCTTTACGACAGACCCTTGACATAGTATTTGATCATACGTTCTTCGGTTTACACCAAGTGTGGTACCAGTTGGGCCAGCTCGTTGAATCTTGAAGTATACTGGCGATGAGTCTTATTGCCAGCCTTGAAGTTTAGGAACTCGTTCTCCACACGATCAATCTCATTCTGTGGGCAGAACTTTTGGATTATGAGCTTCTTCAGGTCTTCCCATGTCATTCTGGCAATAGCATTTGGCGACTTTGTTCTTTGAATGTTTCTCCACCAACCTAGTGCTTCATTGGTGAAAGAATGAGCAACATATTTAACCGCCTGGTCTGGTCGGCACTCGCTGATGTTGATTACAGCGTTCATCCTCTCAATCCATTCGAATGTAGCCACCGAATCCTTGGTTCCATCAAACTTAGGTGGGTCTCCGTCCTTGAAACCTTTGTAAGTACACCCACGATTGCTTGATGCCATTTTTACTTCATCCCCGTCACTGTCATAAATTTTCTCTTCATTGTTCCCTTCATCCTCTTCTTTTCTTTTCTTTAGTGCCTCAGATTATAGGTCAGGCAATATGTTCTTTAGAGTAAGTACAACCTCGCGGGCAATAGCATCCCTAACCTCGGGTTCCAACTGTATAGGCCCTTGATTGCCGACCCCAGTTGGGGTCACATTAGTTTCGTGCACACTCTCAGTGTGTTCTGCGTGCACACTCTCTTCCTCTTCACTTCTTCGATTCAATGGAGGTCTACCCACTCGGCCAGTGCGACCGCCTCGGCGTCCAGTTCTTCCTCCTCCAGCCATAGTTCCTAGTTTTTCCTGATGGTCATAAAGGGAATACATCAATGTCATTCTCTCAGATCATAGTCTTGGAACAGTACGAACAAGGTAAATTTTTAATTACAGTGACCGGTTTGTCATTAGAAATTTACATTGCTTTTCGGGTTCCAAACTCTTCAAATTGGTCATGACATTGACATCTATTGGTTCTAGGTTTGAGTATCTATTCTTATCCAAGTGTATTAACCTTAGTACTTACTTACTGTGCTGGCGTTGGCGTTGGCTACCCAGACTGACATCCGTGCGTTGGTCCCATAATCAGCTTGAGTCCAGACATTTAGGGATGTCTGAATCTCTCAAACTATTGCTCAGATACCAACTTGTAAGGCCCGTACCCCGGGTAACCTCACTTGTTGGATTTACTCATAAACATAGTCATAAATACTGAACTTAAATTAAAGACATTCATCATTCAATTACAAATCATTCGTCATTCAATTACATAATATATCATAACTTGAAAGCGGAAGTCTTAACACATATATTAAAGTGGGATGTCAGTCTTGTGTCGGGTAACCTTCACGCCATCGTACGACCCTTTCTTCCTTTACCTGAAATGTATACTAAAAGTCAGCTAACGCTGGTGAGTTCTAGTTTAAAGACAATCATACATAATATTTACCTTATCATAAATATAATGTATATATATATATATATATATTCATACTTTTAAATATTCTTTACTTTACTGTTCTCACATAACATTCATTGAGGGTATATACATATGTACATACATACTTTCTTTTTGAGAGAACACTTATTGGCCATAATCTTAAGGGAGATCAACCCGTCATACTTGTCGCGAATGTCACGAAGACATCGCTGTCAGAACTACCGTCGTAGCCCATTTCATTACCGTCCGGCTCTAGAAAACCGTCCGTCATTCATTAATCCGTCCGGCAACCTTTGTCCGTCCGCTCTTAAACCGTCCTACCGTCGTAGTCCGTCATTTTGTCCGTCTGCCCTAGGGCATCCGTTTCCCACGTGACCATTATGTATGCAACCGTTCTACTTTAGTTAAGGCATTTGCTTCGAACGTCCATTAATACATTTTCATACGTCCTAGCTTGCGAAGGAACGCTTTTGTCCCGGTTGCAAAATAGTCACGTGGTCGTCCGTCTACCGAAGTAGCCGTTGTCATAGAAGGGTTTATAACGTTTACATTCATTCATAACATGCAATATATATGTAATATAAAGCAAGATTTCATTCTTTTACATTATGTCCTTCTTTCATTTATTCTTTAAAATCTTACGCTTCTTTCTTTATTCATAATTCATTTTCATATATAAGTATTTATATATATACGTATGATCACATTGACATTTATAACATTTAATCATTTAGTGTATACACTTCAGCCCCAAAACATTTAAAATGATTTTCACATAACATAGAAGGGGGCACATAGAACTCACCTGATGAGTAGTTTCTGAAATACACTTAGCTGGCTACTGAGCGTCACTAATGTCACTCACGATCTGTATAATAAAGTCATACACGTAAGGTAGTGCTCCTAGATGACACTAGACATTACTATGCTTGAATCTAGTAGTTTCGATGGATTCGTTTATATCGAAACTTGGTAGTTTCGATAGGTTGCTTAAGTCGAAACTTGGTAGTTTCGATAGGTAACTTAGGGGTAATCTTAGCTTCAGATCGTGGGCATATCGAAACTATGGTAGTTTCGATAGGTCTGCATATATATATATATATATATATATATATATATATATATATCGAAACTATGGTAGTTTCGATGGGTCTGTATATATATCGAAACTATGTAGTTTCGATGGGTCTGCACATATCGAAACTAAGTAGTTTCGATGGGTCTGCACATATCGAAACTAAGTAGTTTCGATGGGTCTGCACAAACCATCTTCCCCAAAAATCCGAAGTTTCTGCATGCGAATCTGAACGTGCCAATATATCGATTTTTCTTAGTTCATAACGTTCGGTTTTCATTCTAGATGCTATGCCTAAGCTCATTTTAAAGTTTCATCCGCAAAATCGTCATCTATTGGGCTAAAACCGAAAATCCTAAAAAAAATCATAAAAACTCAGATTATGATCGAACGCTTACCTGGATTGGATTTCTGATTCGGAGAAGATGGTCACGAGCACAGCAACAACGTTCTCCTGAATTCCCGAGTTGATCCGTCACTTTCTCTCTCTAGACCCGAGCTCTCTTCTCTCTCTCTAGAACTTGCGTGAGTGGGGAAATGAGCAGAGAAGAGGGCTGCCTTGCCTCTTATATGCCTGGGCTTCCCTCGGCCCATTAAAGCTGATCCCAAGCCCGCTCCCTTTTGTTTAAATATTCCGACTAAGTCACCGGTCTCGCTATATTTATTCGTTTTATTATTTTCGGGATGTTACATCAAGACATGTCTCTACATCAATCGTTGAGCGTGTATTCACCCTTGAATCACTCCTGATTCATTGAAATCAAATCTAGATAAAATTTGGATTCCCTTACCTTATTCAAACACCATATTCATTATCCTGAATCATCGTACCGATATTCAATAAAGAAATCAAATGAAACCAAGACAAATGAATCACTCGATTCTGAATCTTATGATTCTTGATAATCCTTATGAATTCTGCTTGATTTTTTCTGTGCTAAATAATGTAGCTTCATTCTAAAAATTTAGAAAATAATTGGGAAAATCTTAGATGCCTTAAGATATTGCAACTTACATTACTGTAGCATATCAGTGGGGTACACGTTGTATATCTTATAATCAATACCTTAACACACAAGAACATGATACAAAGATGCTTATAGTTTCAAATCTTATAATATTGTCAACTTGAATTACTTGTTTATGTGCTTATTACGTATGAATAAATAGTAATCCATGACATGATCCCATATTCTTTGATGTTTTTAGTGTATTGTTTTTTTCTATACGTTAGTCTGATATGATCCTCTGCTCGTGTCTTTGTAAAAAATAGTTTGTGTAAATACATGTATATTTCTATCTAGAAAAGATAAAAAAAAAATTAGTTTATGAACAGTTCAATCTTAATCAGAAAAACCAAAAATATTTGTGTTTAACCTTCCTGAATTGTATTTTAATCCTCCTGATTGAAAATTATTATCTTGTTCGTTATTTAACTTGAAAAACTTTCATAATTTGAGTTGAAAGTTTGCGCACTTAAGGGTTTCTGTGTACTTGACAAGTGCGCATGAAGTAAGCCCTGCGTACTTAACAAGTACGCAAGAGTTAAGTCTTGCGCACTTGTAAGTACGCAGGAGTTAAAGCTTGCGCACTTAGCAAGTACGCAAGACCATTATGTGTTGGCTATATATACAGGAGTTAGAAAATTTTTCAGTTTTTTATCACATTCAAACTCAAACGACTGTTCAATTCCCTCCGCAAATTTTCCTCAAAAATCTGAGTGTTCCAAACCGTTTTTTCGTCCCATCTCTAGTATCATCATCATCTTCTTACAATCATTTGGTGAGAATCTAGATCCAATCCATCCACAAAATCACAGTTTTTTGGACCGATTGAGACGTTAAAATTTTAGGGCTTAATCCGTTGATTTTAGACAAATTTTAGGGCATTTTAGTAACAATTTATGACTAAAACTTGTTAAGAATCATCAGTCGATCCCTTAATTACTCGATTTCGTCCTTGATTTTGCCCTTTGACCCTCGATTGATCGTAGGTTCATCTGGGTGGTCGATTAGGTCAAAATTGAACAAGTGTAGCAGGTATTTGATGTGAATGTTGGTCCCAAAGGCTAGAATCATGCATTTCGACCAAGTGGTGACCTAATACACATCAAATCTTGAACATCTGTTGATTTCTTAGATTTCTGGAATTTTGAACAAGTGCATTTCCTACGCACTTAACAAGTACGCAAGAAGCAATTCATGCGTACTTGTTAAGTACGCAAGAGGAAATTCCTGCGTACTTGCTAAGTACGCAGGACCAACACTTGGGAAAAATTTTTAAGTCTGGAAATTCAGTTCAAAGAGTAACTGCTATACTGAGTCATGTTTATTCAATTCCAATGAAACTTGTTGTTCTGATTATGTTTTCTGTGTGTTTTTACAGATTATGGCTCGTGTGTTTACGAATGAGTTCAATCATCTAGCTCATACTCAACCTGAATGGAAGGGTGCAACTTTGTAGTACCGAGAGATAGTTGATTTTTTGAACCGTTCAAGAATCAGCTATGCTATTTCAGCTGACGCTATAGTTTCAAGACCTTATCTTGAGCAATTTTGGGAGACCGCGGAGCATGATTGCATGGTAACCCCCAATGTTATAAGGGCTACCATTGCGGGTCATGATATCGCCTTTTCTGAAGACACTATTAGATGGGACTTGCAATTCAGAGATCTTTCCACCGACCCGACAGCCTATCCTGACTACTTTGTGGATGGCCGTTGGAGGCAACGAATGGGGTATGTCGGTGCGAGAAACTACGCTTCTTACAAGAAAATGTGGGTGCTTGATCAATGGAGATATTTTGCCCACATCATGATCATGTGCATCTCTTCAAGAAAAGCTGGAAAGGATGCAATGGGTCATGACCTTGCTGCTGCCATTGTTGGCTTATCTCTTAATAAGAGCTACAACTTCTCACGATACATATTCAAAGCCATCAATGATCATATTAACACGGCTGAGAGGTTCAGGTTCTTATTATACCCAAGGTTTGTGCAACTTCTGAGTGACGATGCGTTGCCAAACCTACCTGCAACTGGGGAGAGATTGCAAGTTAAAAGGGTGGACAAAAGAGTGTTTGCACAGTTTTTAAAGCCAGGCAGTGTAGAACCAACTCCTAAGTATACAACACTTTTTGGCCACCTAATAAACGAAGCATATGTGGCACCGGCTGACTGGAGATGGTATAGTCACGATTCGGAGCCAGATGTAACATTCCTGATTTTTATTATTCATATTTCAATCCAATGTAATGCAATTTCGAATTCAATACTCGTGCACTGTCTCATTTATTTTCTCGCCGTAAATTAAATGCAATGATTCTATACAAATTCGCAAATTTTACTCGGTTATATACATTTAAACACTATACAAGAAACTATTTTATTCAAACTCATCGAACCTGAAAAGCCAAGGACTAAAGTTGAAAAATGTCAAGAAACCCTAGTCTAGCACGGTAGTGCTTCGTCCTAGCACGGTCGCGCCAAGTGCTTTGGCACGGTCGCGCGACCTGCTTTGGAACGATCACGCCCGGTGCCTAGGCACGGTCGTGCCATATTTAGGCACGGTCGCGCCTGTGAAACAGCTGAAACGTAACTGCAATTTTAATCATCCGATTGTTCGAATACATAACCGTTTTACGTTATACTTTCAAAATAATACTACCAATCATTTCTTTTTCGACCAAATAACCAAAATTCGTTCAACTCAAAGGATTCTCTCTCAAATATTTCCAAGAAAACTCTCTCAAGCAATTCGATCCAAGTTCTCTCAAATCCAGCATCATCGTCACGCCATCCGATCTCTCCTGAAGCTACGGAACCGTTGGAACAGTCGGGATCACATCAGAAGACGCCGGTGCTAAATCCCGCCGTCACCGGAACTCCCTCTCTATCGTCCTCTATCGATTCGCTTCTATTCAGGTTAATTGAATCCTCTAATTTATTCATTCCAGTATCTGAATCAAAAGCCCTTTATTAATTTGGGTTTTCAATTCGTAAATCTGTCTAAATCAGAAACCATGTTTTAATAAAAATAATTCAATCGAATCCATACTTAATCACGATTTACATACAATTAAATTATATGAAAAGACTCGTAATAACCCATTAATCAAAAGCCCTATCATTTCCAGCGTTTAAAATACTAGAATTTGTCAATTCGTGTCTGATTTGGAAGAGACACGGTCGCGCTAATCATCTAGCGCGGCCGTGCCTCATGAAACGCGGTCGTGCCGATTAGCAGCCCGGTCGTGCCCTCCTATCCAGACCTTGTCACGCCCTCTGGGCTAGTCTCTGTTGTGTCTAAAGATCATAGACACGACCGTGCCCGGCCAAGGCACGGTCGTGCCTGTTGACTTGTCTAGATTGTGCTCCTGTTGATCAACCCGGTGGCGCCCCGACTAGCGCGGTGGCGCCCGTGGCTTGAGCACGATCGTGCCCTTCCGAGGCACGGTCGTGTGAGACTCAGAACCTTTTAACAGAATTATAATTTTTTATATTTTAAATCAGTAAATGTTTCAGATTTTATAAAAATATGTTTTCTGTATTTAAAAATGGATTAAAAGTTTAATCTTGGCATAAATATAATTTATTTAAAAGTTTATGAAAATTTAATTTATATTTATTACCTTACACTTAAATGATATTTTAAAGAATTAAGTTACAAAATTTATAAATAAATGAGATAATGATTATTTATTTAATTTACATTTTAAATCAAAATCATTTATTTATTTATACTTAATTACAATTAATATTTACATTATTTCATAAACTATAATTATATATTTATTCAATTATCCAATTCAAACCTAATCAAATTGTTTCAAAAATATTTTACTTCAAACTCTATATATTTTATTCAATACTTTTAAATACAAATCAATAGTTTTATACACAAATTCAACTTTCATTTAGACTTAAACCTTATGCATCTATTTGATTCAATACACATTACCCTTTAGGTTAAATTGTGCATTTCGAGGATCATATTTGCTATCTATAATCCTTGTTAGCTACACTTCCATACCAAGTGAGTATTCACAACCCCTTTTTACTCTTTTACACTTTTGGGGTGGAACATGAACTCTATACGCATTACACATTACACATTTACATTTACACAAACAACACAAGTGCAAAAATCCTATTTACATACATGTGTGCAAAAATTTGAGCTTTGTGCCCGAGTGCTAGGTGTGCTAACCTTTGTATGCTCTTATGTGCAATCATTAACTATACAAGCCGATGGTTTTCAATGATAGATCTATTGAGTCTGACAAACCCACCCATGGTACGCGGTGATTGAAACCGACAACACAATTTTTTTGCATGCTAGTTACAAGGTTTGATTGTACATTTGGTTACACAATAGCTGCTCCCCATAAACGCCTTATTTATCATGTCATGTAAAGGATTTGTTTTCATCTATATGCTATCTATATACAACTGTGTTATACTCACCAACTTGTTAGTTGACTTTATTTTATTCATGTTTCAGGCCCCAATATGTGAGATTGATTCAAGACGTGTTCAACATAGGATTTGGACTTAGCAATTTAAATCAAGAACTTTATGAAGTATTTTATGTATCTTGTTTGAATTTGGTTTTGTACTTGGATTATTTGAAATGCAAATTTTACTTTAATATATTTCAATTTAGTCAATCATGTGCTATGAACAGTCTTACATGTCCCGCCCCGATGATTCCGCCATTGGTCGGGGTGTGACAGATTGGTATCAGAGCCTTGGTTATAGGGAATTAGGTTATTAGACACCTTGACCTAGACTATAACTTTAGGACACCCACTTATACTATGCTTCATGATTTTTGTGCTATGTGTTACATGCTATGTGCTATATGTTATATGTTACATGATTAGTATGATTACTTATTATTGCATTATGATGACTTATATGTTTTAAATCCATGACTTATTAAGATATTCTTAATAATTAAATAAATAATATCCTTTCCTATATTCTAAAACCTCATAATATTTCTATTTTCTTTTCTATCTTTATCCTTTCTTAGCATGTGGAAGAACTCTTGAAGTAAAAATCTTTAAAAATATATTTTTATTTCTTCGTTAAGGTTTTTAAACTTGTGAAATTATTTGAGGACACGTGCAATCTGGAAGGGTGACACCTGTATGTTGGGTTTTCTGTCTAGGAAAGCATTTCGCATAAATCCCAATCAACCGAGGGACCCGTATGCTTTCCTGGGAATTCCCGAGATGAGTGTTTACTTATAGGCTAAAGCTTGTCTCCTTGAAAATTTTATAAGTTTAATTAACCTTAATGTGCCATGGTATTCAAGTGATTTTGTCACTTTTGAGTACAATCCAAACTAAGAATACCTATTTTATTTTGTATCTCATTCTATTAAATCCTATCAAATCTCATAAGTCCTCACAATTTTTTTCTTGTCTTGTGACAATCTGTAGAATGCCTCCTCGTCGTGCTCCCGCAACCAACGCCAACACCGACATTGCTACTATTCTCACCCAATTGGTGACACAACTCACCGAAGCCAATGGTGGAAATGGAAGCAATAGTGGTAATAATGGTGGAAATGGTGGAAATGGTGGTAACAATCCACCTCAATGCACCTTCAAACACTTCAATTCGTGCAATCCCCTAAATTTTTATGGAACCGAAGGAGCTACTGGACTCCTTCAATGGTTTGAAAGCATTGAGAATACCTTTCTCAATAGTGACTGTCCCGACAACCTCCGTGTTCGTCATGCTACAAGTGTCCTACAAAAACGGGCACTTACTTGGTGGAATGGGGAGAAAAGAAATAGGGGTGTTGACATAGCTATGGCCTTACCTTGGGATGAGGTCAAAAGGCTTATGACCGAGGAGTTCTGTCCTCGAAATGAAGTGAAAAAGTTGGAAGCTGAATTTTGGGATCTTGCCCAAGATAGTGGGGAAAGCTTAGCATATACAACTCGGTTCCATGACTTGAGCCTTCTAGTGCCCCACATGGTCACTCCGTTATCCCGTTGTATCGAAAAGTACATTGGTGGGCTACCAAGACAAATCCAAGATACTGTCTTAGGTAGAAATCCTGCTACTTTGGAAGATGCCATCCGTCTGTCTGCTACCCTAACTGATAATCATGTAAAAGCTGGAACTCTTACCAAAAAGGGTTCTAAGAAAGTTTCTGAAACCGTAACCCCTCCTGCTCACAACAAAGAAGCCACAACCGAGCCCTCTCGTAATAATAGAAAGAGGAAAGTTAGAAATTTTGCTGTGGTTACTCCTGCTGTTCCCGTCAACCAAGCTGCACCTATGGTTCAAGCACCGGTCAAAAAGCCATATGGTGGAATTTACCCACTTTGTGCCACCTGCAACTACCATCATCCCCAAAACATCCCATGTCGCCTTTGTACTTATTGTGGGAGATATGGTCATACGGTTAGTATTTGTAGGACCAAAGCTCTTACGGGCCAAGTCAACCCTCCAAACCGAACCGTACCTCAAGTGGCTAACCAAGGTGCTCCCGCCATTGCTAATGGGGGTGCTTGCTATGAGTGTGGTGACCCGAACCATTTTCGTAGTCAATGTCCAAGACTTACAAATGCTAGACAAGGGGGAGCTCGTGGGCGTGCGTTCAACATAAACGCCAACGAAGCTCAAGCCAACAACGACGTGGTTAATGGTACGTTTCTTGTTAATAGTCAATATGCCTCCATTTTGTTCGATACGGGTGCCGATAAAAGTTTTGTCACTTAATTTTGAGCCTTTACTTGCAAAGACACGATCCCAATTAGAGAAAACCTTCACCGTTGAAATAGCAAATGGTGACTCCCTTACAATTGACTCCATAATTTATGATTGCTCCTTAGAACTAAATGACCATTCATTCCCATTCAACCTTGTTCCAATGCCACTAGGAAGTTTTGATATCATCATAGGTATGGATTGGCTATCAAATCATCATGCCGAAGTCATTTGCTTGGAAAAGTGTATCCAAATTCCGCTACCATCGGGAGAAACCTTAAGAGTTTTTGGTGAAAAGCCTTGCAAGGGACTTAAGTTGATGTCGTGTACTACCGCCCAAAAGTACTTACGAAAGAAGCGCATTGCTTTCTTAGCTCACATTGTTCAAAAGGATGTCAAGGAGAAGAGTATCCAAGACATTCCCATTATTCGAGATTTTCCTGAGGTTTTTCCTAAGGATTTATCCGGTCTTCCTCCCGTTCGTCAAGTAGAATTCCGCATTGATCTTATACCTGGAGCTAACCCCGTTGCTAGAGCTCCCTATCATCATGCACCTTCTGAAATGCAAGAACTTGCAAGTCAACTTCAAGAACTCTCCGACAAGGGATTCATCCGTCCGAGTCATTCACCGTGGGGTGCACCCGTCTTATTTGTTAAGAAGAAGGATGGATCATTTCGCATGAGTATTGACTACCGCGAACTCAACAAACTTACTATCAAGAACCGTTATCCTTTGCCTAGAATCGATGATCTCTTTGATCAACTTCAAGGTTCTACTTGCTTCTCGAAGATCGATCTTCGATCTGGTTATCATCAGCTCCGTGTTCAAGAAGATGACATTCCTAAGACTGCTTTTCGAACAAGGTATGGTCATTACGAGTTCATGGTTATGCCTTTCGGGTTAACCAATGCACCCGCAGTTTTCATGGATCTCATGAATCGTGTGTGCAAACCGTACCTTGATAGATTTGTGATCGTTTTCATTGATGATATCTTAATCTATTCCAAGACTAAAGCCGACCATGAAGAACACCTTAGATTGGTTTTGGACCTTTTAAAGAGAGAACAACTATATGCCAAGTTCTCCAAGTGTGAATTTTGGATAAAAGAAGTTCAATTTCTTGGTCACATCGTCAACGACAAGGGTATTCATGTTGATCCTGCTAAGATTGAAACGGTTAAGAATTGGAATGCCCCGAAGACTCCTACCGAAGTTCGTTCATTTCTTGGTCTTGCGGGTTATTATCGTCGTTTCATCTCAAACTTCTCAAAGATTGCTGTCCCTCTTACCGCTTTGACCCATAAGGGTAAAACTTATGAATGGGGACCGAAACAAGAAGAAGCTTTCCAAACCCTCAAGCAAAAGTTGTGCAATGCTCCCATATTGACTCTCCCCGATGGAAATGATGATTTAGTTGTCTATTGTGATGCTTCTAACCAAGGTCTTGGTTGTGTTCTCATGCAACGAGGCAAAGTAATCGCTTATGCATCAAGGCAACTCAAAGTTCATGAGAAGAATTATACGACGCACGATCTCGAGTTGGGTGTTGTCGTATTCGCGTTAAAGATTTGGAGACATTACCTATATGGCACGAAATGTGTGGTGTTCACCGACCACAAAAGTCTTCAACATATTTTCAACCAAAAAGAACTTAATATGAGGCAACGACGTTGGGTCGAACTCCTTAACGACTACGACTGCGAGATTCGTTACCATCCCGGCAAAGCGAATGTTGTAGCCGATGTTTTAAGTCGAAAGGACCATGTTATGCTTCATTGTGCTCGTATTCAAACCGATATTCAAACCCGTATCTTAGAAGCTCAACACGTCTCGGTAACCGAGGGTAACATGTATGAAGAAATGTCGTGTGGTGTTGAACTTCTTCTTGAAACAAAACCCAATGGCTTATTATATTACTTGAACCGTATTTGGGTTCCCGATCGCGACGATCTCCGTACATTTCTCATGAACGAGGCTCACAAGACTCGTTGTTCTATTCATCCTAGTGCGGATAAAATGTACCAAGATCTTCGCCAACAATATTGGTGGCCCGGTATGAAGAAAGACATTGCTCTTTATGTGGCCAAATGCTTAACTTGCTCCAAAGTCAAAGCCGAACATCAACGTCCTTCTGGTTTGCTTGAACAACCGGAAATTCCCGTGTGGAAATGGGAGAACTTAGCCATGGATTATATTACCAAACTCCCTCGTACCTCAAGTGGTTATGATAGTATTTGGGTGATCATTGATCGACTCACCAAATCTGCTCATTTCTTGCCTATCCGCGAAGACTTCAAGTGGAGAAACTAGCCCGAATTTACATAGATGAAATTGTGAGCCGTCATGGTGTTCCCTTGAACATAATATCCGATAGAGATGCTCGGTTCACTTCTCGATTTTGGCAATCTCTCCAAAAGGCTCTTGGTACTCGATTGGATTTGAGCACGGCTTACCATCCGCAAACGGATGGTCAAACCGAGCGAACAATCCAAACTCTTGAAGACATGCTTAGAGCTTGTGTAATCGATTTTGGTGGCAATTGGGATTCACATTTATCCCTTATTGAGTTTTCGTACAACAATAGCTACCACACAAGTATCAACATGGCTCCATTCGAAGCTCTCTATGGTCGCAAGTGTCATTCTCCTATCTGTTGGAACGAGATTGGTGAAGCACAAATCACCGGTCCCGAGCTAATTCAAGAAACATCCGACAAGATTATTCAAATCCGTGACAATATTCAAGTAGCGAGGAGTCGGCAAAAGAGTTATGCCGACAAACGTCGAAAACCCTTGGAATTTCAAGTCGGTGATCTTGTTCTTCTTAAGGTGTCTCCATGGAAGGGCGTGATCCGTATTGGAAAGAAAGGCAAGTTAGCACCTCGCTATGTTGGTTCATTCAAGATCCTTGAAAGGATTGGGAAAGTGGCTTACAAGCTCGAGTTACCTCCATCTCTTGGCAATGTGCATCCTACATTTCATGTATCTAATCTGAAGAAGTGTCTCGCTGATGAAAATCTCCATATACCGCTTGACGACGTGCGCATTGATGAAACGATGCACTTTGTTGAGAAGCCGGTGGAAATTATGGATCGTGAAGTCAAGCAGCTCAAGCGAAGTCGCATTCCTATTGTTAAAGTTCGTTGGGAATCTAAGCGTGGTTCTGAGTTCACTTGGGAACGAGAAGACCAAATGAAGCTCAAGTACCCTCATCTTTTTACTAATAATGTTGTTTCCTCTAGCTAAATTTCGGGACGAAATTCTCTCAACATGGGGAGACTGTAACATTCCTGATTTTTATTATTCATATTTCAATCCAATGTAATGCAATTTCGAATTCAATACTCGTGCACTGTCTCATTTATTTTCTCGCCGTAAATTAAATGCAATGATTCTATACAAATTCGCAAATTTTACTCGGTTATATACATTTAAACACTATACAAGAAACTATTTTATTCAAACTCATCGAACCTGAAAAGCCAAGGACTAAAGTTGAAAAATATCAAGAAACCCTAGTCTAGCACGGTCGTGCTTCGTCCTAGCACGGTCGCGCCAAGTGCTTTGGCACGGTTGCGCGACCTGCTTTGGAACGATCGCGCCCGGTGCCTAGGCACGGTCGCGCCTGTGAAACAGCTGAAACGTAACTGCAATTTTAATCGTCCGATTGTTCGAATCCATAACCGTTTTACGTTATACTTTCAAAATAATACTACCAATCATTTCTTTTTCGACCAAATAACCAAAATTCGTTCAACTCAAAGGATTCTCTCTCAAATATTTCCAAGAAAACTCTCTCAAGCAATTCGATCCAAGTTCTCTCAAATCCAGCATCATCGTCACGCCATCCGATCTCTCCTGAAGCTACGGAACCGTTGGAAAAGTCGGGATCACATCAGAAGACGCCGGTGCTCAATCCCGCCGTCACCGGAACTCCCTCTCTATCGTCCTCTATCGATTCGCTTCTATTCAGGTTAATTGAATCCTCTAATTTATTCATTCCAGTATCTGAATCAAAAGCCCTTTATTAATTTGGGTTTTCAATTCGTAAATCTGTCTAAATCAGAAACCATGTTTTAATAAAAATAATTCAATCGAATCCATACTTAATCACGATTTACATACAATTAAATTATATGAAAAGACTCGTAATAACCCATTAATCAAAAGCCCTATCATTTCCAGCGTTTAAAATACTAGAATTTGTCAATTCGTGTCTGATTTGGAAGAGACACGGTCGCGCTAATCATCTAGCGCGGCCGTGCCTCATGAAACGCGGTCGTGACGATTAGCAGCCCGGTCGTGCCCTCCTATCCAGACCTTGTCACGCCCTCTGGGCTAGTCTCTGTTGTGTCTAAAGATCATAGACACGACCGTGCCCGGCCAAGGCACGGTCGTGCCTGTTGACTTGTCTAGATTGTGCTCCTGTTGATCAACCCGGTGGCGCCCCGACTAGCGCGGTGGCGCCCGTGGCTTGAGCACGATTGTGCCCTTCCGAGGCACGGTCGTGTGAGACTCAGAACCTTTTAACAGAATTATAAATTTTTATATTTTAAATCAGTAAATGTTTCAGATTTTATAAAAATATGTTTTCTGTATTTAAAAATGGATTAAAAGTTTAATCTTGGCATAAATATAATTTATTTAAAAGTTTATGAAAATTTAATTTATATTTATTACCTTACACTTAAATGATATTTTAAATAATTAAGTTACAAAATTTATAAATAAATGAGATAATGATTATTTATTTAATTTACATTTTAAATCAAAATTATTTATTTATTTATACTTAATTACAATTAATATTTACATTATTTCATAAACTATAATTATATATTTATTCAATTATCCAATTCAAACCTAATCAAATTGTTTCAAAAATATTTTACTTCAAACTCTATATATTTTATTCAATACTTTTAAATACAAATCAATAGTTTTATACACAAATTCAACTTTCATTTAGACTTAAACCTTATGCATCTATTTGATTCAATACACATTACCCTTTAGGTTAAATTGTGCATTTCGAGGATCATATTTGCTATCTATAATCCTTGTTAGCTACACTTCCATACCAAGTGAGTATTCACAACCCCTTTTTACTCTTTTACACTTTTGGGGTGGAACATGAACTCTATACTCATTACACATTACACATTTACATTTACACAAACAACACAAGTGCAAAAATCCTATTTACATACATGTGTGCAAAAATTTGAGCTTTGTGCCCGAGTGCTAGGTGTGCTAACCTTTGTATGCTCTTATGTGCAATCATTAACTATACAAGCCGATGGTTTTCAATGATAGATCTATTGAGTCTGACAAACCCACCCATGGTACGCGGTGATTGAAACAGACTTGGTGTCTTAGTTTGGACACTTCAACCTCTAGCATATCCACCCTCGCCGTCAATTCCAAGATATGAAGTTGCAGTCTGTCCTCATCCACTGTTGTGGAATCCTTGGATCAAGATGGGGCCTTAGGCCTAGCCCCTTCATCCCCATTACCCATGGTTTCTTGGCACCTGGGATTCCTCTCAGTGAGGGGAGTTTCCAAGGAAGCATCCTCACTGTGAGTTATCATGGTTGAGGTCTTAGCAATGTTGTCACTGTCCTTCTGATCATTTGATGGACCAGCAGTAGTGACAACCTCTTCCACATCCACTCTGTCATAACTCCTAGAGTGGACCTTCCGGGTAGAAGAACTTGGGTTGGGTGTGTTGGAAGCAAGATCAATCAGTACCTCCGAGATAGTGGTAGTTGGAGAGGTACATCATCTTGATCAGGTTCCTCAACACTAAAGTTCAGAAGAGAAAGGAAAGGCTCAGGAGGCTGTTCTATGGATCCGGGAAGTGATCATGATCCTAATAGAGAGACATCCAAAGGAGTCTCCCTAATAATGTGGCTGTCCCTTATGGTATTCTCACCAGAATGTTGTGATTCTGAGTGAGGGCTGTTAGGTTGGGTTTGGGCCTTGAAGGCAAGAGAAGAAGGAGTTCTCTTGCCCTTTTTCCTAGTATATGTCGTTGCAACCGGGGCCCTGTGTTCCAGTTGAACGATAACATCCAAAACAGGTGTAAGTAATTTTTGTGCCTGTGCATCCTTAGTAGTATGCACTGGGGTTCGAATGGTAAAAATAGACTGTTGTTTAAGATGTGAGGTGGAGGGTGTGGGATCAGTATCAACTAGGATTGCTGAACTGTCACCCGGGGTACTCTGTATGTTCAGCATTGTAGATAACAATGGAACATTGACCCCTGAGAAATTTTTGGAAACAGTTCTCATGTTATCACTTCAGATCGGTGAAAATGCAGATCTTCGTGAAAACCCTAACGAGTAAGAAGATCATGTTTGAGGTCGAATCCTTCGACACAATCGACAACGTGAAGGCAAAGATCCAAGACAAGGAAGGCATTCCGCTAGATCAGCAGCGTCTAATCTTCGCCGGAAAACAGCTCGAGGACGGCAGAACCCTAGCCGATTACGACATCCAGAAGGAGTCAAATCTTCGCCTCGTCCTTTGTCTCCGCGGTGGCACGAAGAAGCGCAAGAAGAAGACCATGGAAGGCGGAGGCAAGTGCGGAGCTCACCTGATGACATCTGCTTCTTTTCTGAGATATGCATTGGAGAAGAGTGTGGTTTCCGAGATGGTGATATCCTTGCCGTCTACCTTGGATTTGATTTGGGGAATCCCCTGTTCGGTAGAGTAGACGGCAGTACTCCAGAAATCCTCCATATGAGGGATATATATGGCATGGTTGGTTATGAGGGCAAATTGGATCTTTGATCGACATAAGAAGTCGATCATATCATTGAATCCTTCGGATATCTTTCACTTGGTTAGGTATGAAAGTGAGGGATGAAGGGCTTTGAACGTGATGAGGACATGAGAGAAAGTGATGTTGGTTTAGGGAGAAGTGGAAGGTGAAGAGGTGGAAGAAAATTTGATTTGTTTTTATAACGGTAGAGGAGAGAAAAAGCAAAATGACTTGTACAGTACAACCCAATTCACCTTTTATTGTTACAACTGTAATACACCGAGGCAGTCATGGTAAAGACTGACGTTAATTTTTTACAGCGGGTAAAAGTTAATTTGGACTTAAATTTACCCATCAGCAGAAAACTTGATTGCTGTGGATGAGTGAGCCTGTCCGCTGCAACCTTGTTTGATGCGGAAGGTTAAGTCTGTCAGCATTAAACTTATCTGCTGCTGATGGATTTAATAATCCGCAGCACGGATGTTGCTGCTGACAGTCTTAAAGAAATCCGCAGGAAACCTGTTCCTGCTGATAACTTAAAGCAGTCAGCTGCAAATCTTTTGCTGCTGAAGATTAAACTTGTCAGCAGCTGAAGGACAAAAATGCTGCTGACTTATAACTTTTATTTACAACATAAGACAAAACACATTTTAAAATATAATTTTTAGAGATAGATTTTAATCAAAGTTCATCATGCCAATGGATTCAACTAAATATTTAAATCTGGCTTCATCAAAAGGTTTTGTAAACAAATCAGAATATTGCTCATTCGTATGAACTTTGGTTAAAATAATCCTCCTTTTCTCAGCTTGATCTCTTATGAAATGTTACCTGGTGTCAATGTGCTTTGTCTTTGAGTGCTGCACCGGATTGTTTGTGATTGAGATAGCACTCATGTTGTCAATGTGAATTGGAGTTGCCATGAAAGTCATCCCATAATCCAACATTTGATTTTGTATCCAGATGACTTATGCGCAGCAACTTGAAGCTACAATGTATTCTGCTTCAGCTGTAGAAGTTGAAACACATGTTTGCTTCTTTCACAGCCATGAAATCAATCTCCCTCCCAGAAACTGACATCCCCCTGAAGTGGACTTTTTGTCCAAGTTGCATCCCCCATAGTCACTGTCAGTGTATGTGTACAGATTAAACATGTCATTTTTAGAGTACCATAGCCCAAGTCTTGAGGCACCCTTTAGGTATCTAAAGATTCTCTTGACAGCCTGAAGATGTGAAACTTTTGGAGCTGCTTGAAATCTTGCATAGAGGCATACTGCAAACATGATATATGGCCTTGAGGCAGTGAGATACATGAGAGACCCTATCATTACACGATACTGATGTTGATCAGTGTCTTGGCCATCTTTGTCTGGAGTCAGTTGATGATGCACTTGCATAGGGGTTCTTGCAGCAGAGCAGTCAGCCATTTTGAATCTTTCCAAAATGCTTTTTACATATTTGGATTGGCTGATGAAGATTCCATTTGAGACCTGTTTGACTTGTAGAGCCAAAAAGAAATTTAGTTCACCCATTGAACTCATTTCAAACTTTGAGTGCATCAGAATCTCAAAGTCTTTGCACAGCTGTTTCCTTGTTGATCCAAAGATGATATCATCGACATAAATTTGAACTAGTAAGATTTCTCCCCCTTCATATTTATTAAACAAGGTCTGGTCTATGGCACCTCTTCTGAAGTTGTTGCTTAGTAGATATCCTGACAAGGTTTCATACCAGGCTCTTGGTGCCTGATGTAGGCCATACAGAGCTTTGTCTAGTTTGAACACTTGAGTAGGATGTGCAGGATCTATAAAGCCTGGAGGCTGTTTGGCATATACTTCCTCACCAATCTTCCCATACAGAAAGGCACTTTTTACATCCATTTGATAGACAGTGAAATTATTGGATGCAGCATATGCCAGGAAGATTCTGATGGCCTCCGGTCTGGCAGCAGGAGTAAAGACTTCATCATAGTCAATTCCTTCTTCCTGAGTGTAGCCTTGAGTTACAAGTCTGGCTTTGTTTTTTACTACAATGCCTCTCTCGTCTTGCTTGTTCCTGAAAACCCATCGTGTGCCAATAGCATATTTACGTGGTGGAAGATCAACAAGTTTCCAGACATCCTGCCTCTTGAATTGTAGCAATTCTTCCTACATTGCTTCAATCCAGCTGCTGTGTTTGAGTGCTTCATCTATCTTCTTGGGTTCCACCTGAGATAGGAAACATGAAAACAAGCATATATTGTCCTCGTGAGATTTGCTTCTTGTGAGAACTCCTTGGTGTATTTTGCCAATAATATTCACTTGAGGATGTTCTTTGTGGATCCTCTATGCTGGTACCATCTCCAACTGTATCCCTTGCTCCAAATTGCTTTGATTTTGATCAGGGGTCTCTTCATTCAAGATGGAAGAATCTTCAATCGCATTATCCACATAAATATTTTCAGCAAGAGCATCAGCAGCATCTACAACATTTATCGAAGTGTCTTCATTTAGATTTTCAGTTTCAGACAGGTTGCTGCTGGTTATATTAGACAGTCTTGTTCCTGCTTCAATTGCTTCCACAACTGATGGAGGATCAATTGATGGTCTTCTCAGACTGATAGAAGATTTTGGAAAATCCAGTCTATAGTCAGTGGATGAAGTGGAGGCTGGTGTTTGTGTAGACGTAGACTCCATATTTGAGAAGATGAGAGGCTCAAATATTTGGGAGAATGAGTCTATGTCAAAGAGCCAGTTTGGACCTTTTCCCTGCTCACAGACAATGTGTTCTCTGCATTCCACATTTTCTGATTCTTCAACAATTCTTGTTCTTGAATTGAATACTCGATAGGCCTTTGATTGAGAAGAATAGCCTACGAAATATCCTTTGTCACATTTGGCACCAAACTTAGGAAGAACCCCATGTGTGATGAGAATGGTTCATGGACACCCAAAAGGTTTTAGGAACCCAATGTAGGGAATTCTTTGAAACCAAAGTTCATAGGGTGTTTTGTTGAGGGGTTTGATAATTAGAACTCAGTTTTGCACATAACAGGCTGTGCTAACTGCTTCTGCCCAGAATGTGAGTGGTAGTTTTGAGTCAGCCAACATAGATCTTGCTGACTCAATAAGAGTTCTGTTTCTTCTTTCTGAAACTCCATTTTGTTGAGGAGTTCTTGGAGCACTGTATTGTCTTTCTATCCCCTTGCTTTCACAGAAACAGTTCAAGGTGTGGTTCTTGAATTCGGTGCCTTGATCACACCTTATGATCTTCACCTTTTGATTGCTTTGATTCTCTACCCTGAGAATGTAGGATTTGAGAATTTCAGCAGTTTCATCTTTAGTTCTCAAGAAGTATACCCATGAGAATCTTGTGTAGTCATCAGTTATCACCAGACAATACGACTTCTTGCCCATTGACATGACATTTGTAGGACCAAAGAGATCCATATGCAGCAGTTGCAGTGGAGTGTCATTCATATTCAAGGTCTTGGGCTTGTGATAGCTTTTGTGTAGCTTCCCCTTTAAGCATGCAATGCAGTGGTCTTCCAGATGAAATTCTTTGTCAGGAATCCCTCTGACAAGATTATTCTTCACCAATTTGTTGATAGTTTTGATATTAACATGGCTTAATCTCCGGTGCCATAGAGCTGATTCATCAACTGAGGCCTTTGATAAAAAGTAGGAAACACTCCCAGATGGAGTGACTTCATTCATGTCTAATACATAGAGATTTTCTTTTCTCTGAGTAGTTAATAAAATGCTTTCCGGAGGAGGTGTGGATAAGCCTGGAGTCAGTACAAAACATTCTTTATCTGTGAAGAGCATCCAATGCTTTTGGTCACAGACCTGGGAAACACTCATGAGATTGAAGTCCAATTCTTTAACATAGTTGACCTTATCAATGCTCATTCTTTCGTTGGACACAGTTCCTTGTCCAGTAATAGATCCTCCCTTTGAGTCACTTCCAAAGGCAACATATCCTCCATTGAAATGTATGAAGTTGGAGAGGATGGATCTGTTGCCTGTCATGTGCCTGGAACACCCACTGTCTACCACCCAGGTGTTATTCTTGTGACCTGGCTGTCCCTGCACATGACAGATTTCTAATTAGTAGGAGGAACCCAAGAGTCTGCAGACTTGAAAAAGATGGTTGTTAGTTTATCCCTTTCAGTATGTTTGCAGTCAATGGAACCAATGACAGTGCTTGGAGATGGTTTGGCTTTCCATTTCCTTGTTGGTGATTTTCTAGTTTTCCTCACATTGTCAGCAGCAGATTTTGCTACTGATGTTTCTGGCTTGTTGACAGTAGATCCTGCTGCTGATGGCTTTGTTGAAGTGGCAGCATTCTTTGCTGCTGAAGGCTTTGCCTTATCAGCAGGAGATTTTATTGCGGAGGATTTTAGCTTATCAGCAGCAGACTTGGTTGCTTCTGAAAGCTTCTGCTTTGTTTTCTTGGGATAAACTTGACTAACAACCGATGTATGCTAATCCTTCTTTACCCTCTGTCTTTATGGGGCTTGATGAAGGATCTGGTTGAAGGGGTTAAACTTACAGTTTGCAGCAAAGTGGTCTGATTCACCATAAATGATGCAAGTTTGTTGAGATTTAGGCAGCTTCACTCTTGGGGGAGATAGAGACTCCCTGAACTTAGTTGCTTTGACTTCGTAGTTTCTTACCTTCTTGTTTTTGTTAGTCTTTTCAAAGGCATGCTGCTTTGAATTTCTTTGGCATTCCAGATAATGAAAGCAGGTGCTGGCATTGTGGTTATATCTGCCACACACAAAGCATGATCTTGCCAGTTTGTCTCTTGAAAGGTAGACATAGTCCTTTCTTTGGAACAGATCCTTGAAGTTCCATGGATGAGCTTTGTTATGTTCAAAAGTGGCTTATTCTAGGGTCTTTTGAACATATGGAACTTTTTCTTCAGGCTTACGACATATATCAAATACCTTCCTCTTTGTGATCGGCTTTGACTGAGGCTTGGGGTTTGTGGGTCCTGATGTCTGTCCCTTTTCAACGTTTAGCTTTCTTCCATCTGGATGATAGCTGATCTTGATCTGTTTGAATGGTATAGGGGCTGGAATAGCTGGAAGAACATCAGGAACTGCAACTCCATTCAGAATAGCTTCAGATGGGACTGCACTGGTTTCATCATGGTCTGAGTGGGTTGACTCAGATTGCGATGAGGCAGTGCAGTCTTCGACGAAAGGTTCATCCATTGAAGGATCAAGGTTTCGGTTTACGGTGTCAAGATTTGCAACATTGAAGCTTGGTTCGTATATGGCAATGTAGTCAGCAGGAGGAGGAACATCATTGTATTTATCGTTGTTATACCCAAGTCTAGTTTTTACCTTCTCATGGACTTGAATATCTAAAAGTCTTTGTAACTTTCTGGAAGAAACTTCATATTTTTCAACATGAACTTTCTGTTCTGCCAGTTCAGCTCTGGTAGCTTTTAGTTTGACCAGTAGATCATCAATCTGAGTTCCAGATTAGTTTGTTCGTGTTTTAGCGATGAAATCTCTTTCTTAAGGCAGTTAATATTTTCTTTATAAGTATTTTCAACCTTTTTGAACTCAGATTTCATCTGATGAAACTCTTCATTTTGATCTATAAGGTTTTGGTTATGCTTTCTATAACCCAAAACTTTATCAATACAGGCTTGAGAGCAAAGATGTTCAAATACCTGAGGTGGTATCTCTGTAGTGTCTACCATCAGAGCTTGATTGTTGATAGGCAGTTCTTCATATTGGAAGCTCCAGTCGAACTCAGAAGTTCCAACAGTTGCACAGGCTGTAGTTTGAACTGGAGGAGTAGCTTGTTGTTGTTGTTGTTGTTGTCTGGGTTAGGCTTGGTGAGCTTGTCTTGACTGAGGAGTAGCTGGATTTGCTCTTGGTGCCTTGCATTCTCTAGCAAAGTGACCCAGTAGGTTACTGTTGTAACATCTTAGTTTGCTTTTATCCAAGCCAACTCTGGTGTTGGAGTTGTTACTTGGAATGGGTCTTCCGGTTCTAGAGTAGAACCTTTTTGCTCTTATAGAGAGCATAGCATACGAGTGCTGTATGTCCATTTCTTCTAAATCATCTGGATGAAAGCATTCCAGATCCTCCTTGATAAAGGACATGTTGCTTGAGTTTTCAAAAACAAAAGCAGCAGAGGTTGATGTTTGAGGAGGAGCTTCTAGGAGAAATGGTGAGCTGTTTGTTTGACAGATTGGAGTTTGAGGATGAGTGATGATGGGAGGATAGTAGTTGCTTGAACTAGGACCTGAGTGCTCAGAATGGAGGGCAGTGGAGGTGGTGGTAGATGTTGAGGCTGTTTGGTAGCTTGAGCTTCTTTCTTTTGCCTGAATCATCTCTAGCTCATAGGTTTTTAGCATTCCAAAGAGCTCAGTCATCTGGAGAGTCTTCAGATTCTTAGTTCTTCTGATTGACACTGTGTAAAGTGTCTAGCAGCTTGGTAGAGACCTGATGAACTTCTTAAGAATATCTTCATTCCCTAGCTTCACCTTTGAGCACTGTAGCTCTCCTACAAGATAGGTAAATCTGTTGTATAGAACAGTTAGAGACTCACCTTCCTTCCAGACGAAGTTTTCATACTGCTGCTTCAGGATGTCTCTTCTGTTTTCATTGACTTCCTCAGAGGCAGCAAACATCTTCTCAAGAGCCTCCCAGAGCTCTTTAGCAGTTTTGTAACTTCTGAAGTTATGAAAAACTTCATTTGGAAGGCACATTTGGATAGCTCCTATTGCCTTGAAGTCCACCTCCATCTTCTTTATGTCCTCTTCTGAGTACTTGGAGGGCTCCTTTGGAACTGGTGGTCCTCCAGAGTCAGCAGAGGCCACCATGGGAGTGTAGGGTCCATCCCTGATGGATTTCCACATTCCGTACTCCTGATAGCAGAAAAAACTTTCCATGTGATTTTTCCACATGTCGTAGTCTTCCCCAGATACCAATCTTGGTGGTCGGTTGATGCTGCCGATGTCTTCAAATCCGTTGTTCTGTGCCATCTTCGTTCTTGGTGACTTGATGAAAGAGAGAGAGTTTAGAATAAAACCAGAAGTGATTAAACAAGTGTGAGTTTGTTTAATCTGAGCCAAAACTCTTATACCACTTGTAGGATCGAGAAATTACAAGATGGTTCTGTTCTTAGTTGAAATTGGCGGAAACAATAACAACGTGTTGGAGCATATTCTGGTGACAACGAGCTTAAAGATATTATGTCTTAGTCTTAGAGTCTTTGACTTGTATTTGCTAGAATTGTTAGCAACAGTTAAATGGGAATCTGTTAGGACATGTTTTGTAACTGTTGATAAAATTCTGTGTAAGTTCTGCTAGAGGCGAACTTAATAAGTTCGCCTAGCCTATCAGAGGCGAACTTAATAAGTTCGCCTGGTCTATCAGAGGCGAACTTATTAAGTTCGCTTAGCCTATTAGAGGCGAACTTAATAAGTTCGCCTAAGCACAGTGAAGCGAACTTGTTAAGTTCGCCTAATGCTGATCAGTAGCTTATATATACATAACAGAATCAGCTTAAATATATAGAACAGAGATTAGGAGGAACTGATTAGAGTGAATTCTTGTAAACTGATATTGTGGTGGGAATACAAAGCGTTTATTTACACCATTGTTGTTGATTGAGTTACACGAGCACGTTGATCATGGATTCCGCACGTTATCACCGTGTCGTACCGCGAGTCTAGAGATCCGTCACGCAACGAATTAGGGACCTACACAACTACACAAGTGTAATCGAGTAAGCAGAAATAATACTTTTAAGAACACTGTTGTATTAAGTTTTGGAAGATAAACGATTACAATTGAAAAACTCAATCAAAAGACATAAAACACACACTTACAATGAAGTGTTTACACATTATATATACTCTCTTAGAATCAAGACAGCCCCTTGATTCTAAGGATCAGATCTAACACAGACCGTTGATCTGTTGTGTGTAGCTAACTATTACACGTTTTGTCTATAACTAGTTAACTTTATTGAAGCGTCTTCTTTATGCATCATTACTTGCTTGCTTGGAGAAGAGCATTGTTGTCCGTCATTGGTTATGCCATTCCGGTTCCTTCTGCTTTGAGTGTGTCAGTTGCTTTTGCAGAAAGTTGTCAGTGACGCTTGGTATGGGTAGTCAGCTGCAACGATTTGTCTTCAAGGCACAAGGCTGTCAGCAGCAAAGATGATGATCAACAGCAAGATGTAACCATCCAAAGCTGTTGATGATTTGCCTGTCAGCAACATCAAGTTTTGATGCTACTGAAAAGCCTATTCGCAGCAACTTTGGTCTTTAGCAGATAAGGCTATCCGCAGCAGATTTGTTCTTCAGCAGGAGAACAAGTATCCGCAGCAGATAAGCATGTCCGCAGCAGTTTGTTGGTCAGCAGCAAACTCTTAGATCAACAGCATTTGTACTTAGAGAATTTTGTAGCCATCAGTCTTTGGTTCTACAATCACCCCTTCCATAACACCTACAACCGTCATCACATCCTCAATCCCAACAACCACCATTGAACCGATAAGTCAACCCTTCAACTACGGAGAATTTACTCAAGTGTTTGACTTTGATACTATCTTCTCCTCCCCAATTCACAATGCTGAAGCATGTACCTCTAGACATCCTGGTCCTAATGAAGAAAGGATAGTAATTCTGGAAACCCAAGTTGCTGGTCTGTTGGAAACTATTCAGATGTCAAAGGAGGAATCTGATGCTCAACAAGCACAAATTAATTTGTTGGTGGACGAAGTTAGAATTCTACGAAGCCAGAGAACGGGGACAGACGAGAGACTGAAGAACATAATGGCCCAGAATGAGCTGCTGACCAAGATAAACAACTTAATTCTGGGACACGGGTCGTCTCTTGAGCTTCGATTTGATATGCAGAAGAAAGAGCATGAGTTGATGGTCAAACTAATTGCTGATCTGACCAAGAAGCTTGATGCTCAGGGGGAGAAAGATAAGGAGAAGGAGAAAGAAAAGACAACTACTGGTGATGAGGCTTGTCGTCCTGTGGATTTGACAAAGTATGAAGACAAAGACAAGGATCCTGAAGTCGGTCCTAGTGGGAGTGAGCACCAAACTTTGGCAACCGTGCCCATTTTTGCTATTCCAATGGCTGAGGGGGAGTCTACTCATCAAGAGGGTGGAAATACTTCTGGTGGTGGTGGTGCTGACATAGGAAAGTCAGCGGCTGATGTGCTTAAGGATATATCTGACTATGAGATCTTATACTTAGAGACTGACTATTCCAAGGAAGCACAGATCGATGCTCTCTACAACCTAGAAGAAGGAGAGATCGACTCTGGTGATGATTGGGATGAAGATGATGAGGATGTAGTGATAGAAGTTCCCAAGGGCGACGGGGAAGGAGAGTATGAGTTAGAAGATGGAGAGATCTTTGAAGTTCCATCCTTCGAAGCTCAACTCGACACAAGTTCAGTTGAGCATGCTAGTAATGTTGAAGCCTCGATTGAAGCCTCCCCAGTTGACCCTACACCTGTGGATCCGGAGGCATTGAAAGAAAAAGATATGCCTTCTACTTCATCTAAGGGTCCAGCTCCTGTTTGGCAGAAAACGTCTATCATAGACAAACAAGGGGCAACAAGGATGATCTTGGCTGTAAGGTTCGAGAAGGATAAGCAGTTGTTCGCAATCAAAAGATCTGGGGGGTTCAATACTTGAAACCAATCAGTGAAGCGTTCAACTCCTTACCCAAATATGACCTTGTGAACCTAGCAAACCGAGAGCTGCTGGGTCATTCTAATCACGCAGTGGCGATGGGTTTGTGGCAGGTTCTGCAGTGGGAAGCAAGATCTGGGAAGTTCGAAGTGTTCAAGCCTTAAGTGCCCAAAAGAGTCAAGGATAAGAAAGCTAGACCTCCTGTGACTAAGAAGTACTTAAAGAAATTGGTATACAAGCCAGTGCTATGTGAAACCAAGATTCCCTGAGCAAGTTATCTCAGGATATCCTCTGTGACATGTGGTACTGGTACGTAGATCCAAAAATGGGCGAGGCTGTGGTGATAGGAAAGGTACGGTCAGAAAGTGGATGCTTAGTGCTGAGGGAACTAATCAGAGTATTTGATAAAGTCTGCTTCATTAACTTCTCTGTGAAAGATCTGGAGGCACTAGCAGACAGGTATTGCATGCATACGGATGAATGGACGAAATTCCTTGCTTCTAAATATGACAAGGTGATCAAGTTCTGCCTTGACTATAAGAAGAAGATGGAAGCTAAAGATTCATAGCTGTGAAGACTGAAGACCGAAGACTGAAGACTAAAGATCGAAGATGATCCAGACCTGTTGTCAAGGGGGAGTTTGTTGAAGCACTTTCCTGTGACAAACACTCTGGATAGATAGAGTCTTAGTTTTGTACTTTCATGTATGTATTTGTCTTTGTTTGTAAGTGTCTGTATGTATTAGTAATCGAGTTGTATTTGCTTTTACATATTGCTTGTTGCAAATTTCTCTAAGTGTTTTACGCACTTGTATGTGCACAGGAATTAGTTCCTGCGTACTTAGCAAGTACGCAAGAATACCTTTGCGTACTTTCTAAGTACGCATGAGCAAATTGCCCTGCGCACTTGCTAAGTGCGCAGGCATCAGGTCGTGTATAAATTGGAATGGTTGACAGTAGATAAGTATGCATTCATAGTAGCAAATACGCAGAATTTGTAATCTCAGTATTTCTTTCTGTAACCTTCAAGTGTTTATAATAGACAAACGTTTAAAGTGATCATCTTGTCGGTATACTTTGTGTTGTAAGACTCTCCACCTAGTCACGGGTATTCCGCACCCGGTCCGACTAGTAGACCCACTTGCACATGACGATCTGCCACACCCGAGGGACCTACATTTATACTGATTCCATTGAAGATTATCCAGATAATAATTGGATCCTCCTACCTGAATCTATTGATTCTCATTCTAAAGCCAATTCATTAGAATCTGTTGATTCTGAATCATCTTGATTCATATATCCTTTGGGATCTCTATTCTATACTTGTGCTAATAGAGATAATTTCATCTTGGAGATTGATCTAATCTTGCAATAAATCGTATATGCCTTGAAGATAGTGCAATTTTAAATTTTGCTGGGCATATATGTGGGGTAGACGATGTTTTTCTTCTAAATGGTACTAACTCACATGAATTTGGGAGAAAAACGCTTGTGGTTTCAAATTGTATAATATTGGCAATTTAAGAATTCATGCTTTTTATTGGAAATTTGGTATGAATAATTGAGCATTTTATGACTTGATCTTGTTTACTTTGGAATTTATCGCGTATCATTTCAAGTAATATTCAACTTGATTGAATAGATTGAAAAGAAAAAGATATGAGTTGCATAAGAATGAGTTTGTTTGTTTCATATCATTTTTAAAGGAATAAGTGCATTTAGTTTGTTCAGATAAAAACCAAAAATATGTGTTTTAGTTTGTTCAGATAAAAAACCAAAAATATTTTATTCCGTTTGACAGACAAAATCCAAAAAGATTTTGTTTTCGTCTTCCATGAAAATTCTATCTTTTATTTTCTTTAAAATGATTCGGGATTGGATCGGATACATGCTACAGATGGAAGATCACAAGAATGTGACATGTTGACGGTTGAGGTTTGTTTAAATTCCAAAATTGTTATAGGCAAAGATTTGAAGCGAACTTAATATGTTCGCTTGAAACTTGTTAAGCGAACTTAAAAAGTTGGCCTAACTATGCGAACTTAATTGAGAGAATAAGTATCTTTTCAGGAGAACATATTTCATTACCATTCATCTTTGTTTAGGCGAACTTGTTTGAGCGAACATCTTCACAGTAATAGCGAACTGGATTTATTCAAATTCTGGTGTGTTTGGATTGAACTTTTTCGTGATAAACTCTTATTAGGTTTTGATTTGCGATTGTTTCTAAGGTAATTTCAATGAGTTTTATCCGTTAAATCATCCGAAATTTGATTTTTATACCTATATTCATCGTGACATGACTGTTCATTCGGTTTCTGGTCAAATAGGTTTAAATCAGTGTTTCAAAATTGAAATTGATGGTCTATACTGCTTCGTTGTTGTGTGTCATTGCTTGTGGTGTGTTTGTTTTGCATAAATTAGTCGATTTGAAAAAGTTGGAATTCTGTGATGAATACGTATCGACAGGTGAACTTGTTCAGGCGAACTTATTATGTTCGCCTCCTGCAACACTAAGTGAACTTATTAAGTTCTCCTAAGGGTTCAGTGATGTTTGGACTTGTGATTTTTTATGTAAATTTATTTTTTGTGTTTGATTTTTTGTTGTTTGTTTCTATGTTTGTGTGTGTATATCATGTGTTTATCCTATGTGCGTTTGTTATATTACTAATGTTTTTTCTATGTCCAATACATTTACAGATGGCTCGCCGTGTTGAGTACAAACATAATCAAGTTGCTTTGTTAGATCCGCATATATCCGAGGCCGCAAATTTTCAAAGAATCATTAACTTCCTGAATCATTCACGATTACATGTGGGTTTATCAGCAGATCCGTACATAAGTCTGCCATATATCCAACAATTATGGGATACAGTACATCAAGACACTGCTGTTGAACCTCATGTGATTCGAGCTACAGTTAACAATACAGAGGTGGCAATATCATTTGATACTATTCGTGCTGCTTTAGCATTGGGAGGTGCAAACGATGATCCTATTTCTAATCCTGGAACACTGATCACGGGATGTTTTCAGAGGATGGGATAACGATGCGAACCTAATGATACTCAATCCACGAAAGGTGGTTTGGTTGGTGAATGGAGGTACTTTATGCACGTCATCATCAAGTGCTTATCTCAACGAAAGGCTGGCACTGGTGGACTGAAGAGTGCTCTACAAGCTGCAATGGTTGCATTGACCCTGAACAAACGGTTTAACTTTGCTTTGTATATATACCGTGAGTTGGTCTTTCAAATCAATCCTCTTGAAGGTCAAGGGTTTCTTATATACCCTAGGTTCTTACAAATGATTCTGAACCATCTTATTCAAAATTTACCGCAGCATCCACTACGTTTGACCTTGACTCCTTTGTCCAAAAGAATCTTTACTGATTGTACCAAGGTTAAACAACATAATGTAGCTTTGATTCCAGTTCTGTCACACCCCAACCGACGACGGAAACGTCGGGGCGGGACATGTAGACTGTTCATGAGCTCAAGGTTGACTAAATTGTAATATGTTAAATCCATTTCCATTCAAACAAACATGAATCAAGTTCCAAGTACATAATGAAATACAATTTTTTTTGAATTAAGATTAACTAGGTCCAAAGCCTAAGTGTAGCATGTCTTGATCAAACTCATATGAAAGCACCTGAAACATGAATAAAACAAGGTCAACTAAAAAGTTGGTGAGTATAACACAGGTTTGTATATAGATAGCATATAGTTTGTAAAACAAATCCTTACATAACATGATAAATAAGGCATTTATGAGGAGCAGCTATTGTGTAACCAAGTACAATCAAACATTTGTAACTAGCATGCAAAATTGTGTTGTCGGTATCAGTCACCCCAATCTGGGTGGGTTTGTCAGACTCAATAGATCTATCATTGAAAACCGTCGGCTTGAATAGTTAATGATTGCACATAATCGCATACAAAAGTTAGCACACATAGCACTCGGGCATAAAGCTCAAATTTGTTCACATGAATGTAAATAGGATTTGTACCTGTGTTGTTTGTGTAAATGTAAACATGTAATTTGATAGAGTTCATGTTTCACCCCAAAAGTGTAAAAGAGTAAAAGGGGCTATGAAATACTCACTTGGTTTGAAGGCGTAGCTAACACGAAATACTAGCTAGAAATGAGTTCCTTGTAATGTACAACGTTAACCTAGAGCGTAATGTGTATTGAATTAATAGTGTGTATAAATGTCTATGTCTAAGTCTAAGTTGAATTGGATGTGTGTAACATTGATTTGTACTTAAAAGTATTGAATAAAATATAAAGTTCAAAACAATTGTTTTTTTTTTGGAACCTTTTGATTTAAGGTTTGAAATTGATTAACTAAATAAGTAATTTAAATAATTATTGTTTATGAAAATAATGTAAGTATTAAATGTAATTAGGTATAAATAAATAATTATTTATGTTTAAATATAAATCTTTATATAAATTAATTATTCTTATTTAAAAATTTATTTGAAATGTTTATTGGTTTTAGAAATATAAATTATTGGTATTCTGTCAATATTTTTCTCTCACACACGACCGTGCCTGGGACAAGGCACGATCGTGCTAGGACCACGGGCGCGACCGTGCTAGTCAGGGACGCGACCGTGTTGATCAAACAGAATGCATAATTGGGCTGTTCACTAGGCACGACCGTGTCTTGGACTAGGCACAACCGTGTCTAGGGTTTTGAGGCATGACCAAGTCTAGCCAAGGGCATGACTGGGTCTGAGTGTGTGAGGCATGACCGCGCTGGTATTTGGCGCGACCGTGTCTCATGAAGCACGACCGCGCTAGAATACTAGCGCGACCGTGTCTGATCCAAAACAGAGACGAATTGTCTAATTCTTATGATATCAATACTGGAAATCTTAGGGCTCTCATTCATTAGGTGATTACGAGTCTATTGGTATAGTTTAATTGTATTTAAAACATGTCCATAGTAGGATTCGATTAAAACATTTTAGAATGAACCCTAGATTCGGGTCCGTGTTAAATTGGATGTTGTAAGCCCAAATTAGGTTAGGGCTTTTGATCTATAGGCTAAAACGAGGGAGTATGAGGTTTCAATTACCCGGAAGGACGATGAATTGATAGTGTACGATAGGGATGTGTTCCGGCGACGACGGGTTTGGCCTCCGGCGTCTTCTGCTGCGATTCCGGCTATATCGACGAGTCCAGGAACTTCAGAGAGGATCGAATGATGCGTATGGAGTGCTTGATTGAGAGAATTCTGAATTGAAAAGGAGAATCTGTGGTTTCGAGGATGTTTTGACAGTTTTGAGGTTTAATCGAATGATATTGATTTAATTTCTGTAATTGGTTGTCTTAATATTCTCGTTAATGGAAATGAAGTGAACATCCGTTACGAAATTAGACGATTTGGTGTTTGAAACTGTGTTTACGTTTTAACTGAAGCGAGGCACGACCGTGCCAAGGCACCAGGCGCGACCGTTCCAAAGCAAGGTGCGCGACCGTGCCAGAATGAGGCGCGACCGTGCCTATTAGGGTTTCTGGATTATTTTACAAAATCAGCCATTGCAACTTTCGTTTTGACAAAATTAGCTCGGTTAAGATTTAACAAAACACATAACGGGATTACCAATTGAGTTAACTCTAGAAGGTGTTAGCACGTGATTATGAGTTCTAAACCTTTGAATTGAATACGATCGGCTAACAATTAATGAGGCGTAGGTTTGAACAAGTGTATGATTTAATGTCGTGTTGTTATCTTATTAGTTTAAATAAATTAAAATAGGGTCGGAAAATCAGGAATGTTACAGTCTCCCCATGTTAAGGGAATTTCGTCCCAAAATTTAACTAATGGAGGCTACTATAATCAAGGAAAAAGGTGGGAGTTTTGGGTTCTCGGTGAGTTTTGATTGTTGGATTCTGGGGAGTGTAACCGTTGACATGACTTAGGTCTGATACTCAAAGTCGAATATGAAGGGTGATAATGAATTTTGTTTTGAAATGAATTTAAGGAGGAGATTGTCTGAATTCTAAATGTGAGATGTATTATTTGGAATGAATTTGATGGAATCTTGATAATTAGGGTTTGTGTAAGATGTAGTATAATATACTTTAAAATTGTCAGCGGGTAAAAGATTTCATAAACATTGGTCTAGGTCAAAACTTCACGTGACACGAACAACGCTACTTCTGATAATATTATAGGACACTTATATATAGGAACTACCATCGGCGTATCCACCATGCCCTTGTCATATCACATTAGTTTCGTTGTTGCATATCTGATAAGTTTTAGGTCACAACACACGACAAAGTTTCACTATGCTTTCCATACGCTGATTTTCATAATTCCGTGTGCACCCGTAATTACTTAAATCATCATACGGTCCGTATAGATCATTTCGTTGAGTGCGGGTAAGGGTGCACAATTTCACTCTGATCATGTCCATTTTTTTCACATACAAGTCGCTAACAAGTAACTATGTCCTTAAGCAGGTAAGTTCACAACTAAAGAGTAGTATAACTTAAAGTTTCTTAGTTTGCTCGTGTTTGAACAAGAATACGTCAAACCCCGAGTCGTTTCCATGTATTATGGTCTTCAACTTTGGTGAACAAAGTGCATGACCATGTCTTGTGTATAATGAAATCAATCAATTGTAATAATTGTAAGCAATTTCGTTTCATGTATAAAGTAAACACACAAGTCTCTTGTGTAGCATGAACAGCTAGCATTATGTATTTTGTAAATCAATGAGCTCTCGCGTGTAATGTAAACAACATAGTATCACATGTATTATAAGGAATGAATTTCATGTATGGCGTTGACAACTTAACATCATGTATTTTGTAAATCAATATGCTCTCACGTGTAATGTAAACAACATAGCATCATGTGTATTGCATAATGTGTACAGTTTAGTATGATGTACTTTGTAACTAAATGAGTTTCATGTTTAATGTGGTCAATCTAGAATTATGTAGCAATCAAACAATTGTTATGTATCACGTATATCGCAAACAACTAAGTTTCATGTATTATGTGCTCAATCCGGTAACATGTGTATTGTAAATGAACATGTTTCGTGTGTTATGTGATCAATCCAGTAAATTGTGATTTGTAGGAAAACTAGTTTCTTGTATTATGTAATTTGTGTAGCATTAGGTATATTGAGAATAATTGAGTTTCATGTACCATGTGGTTGCGTTGGGTATATTGTGAACGTGTATACGTAAGTTGTTGGACTTCGTGTGTGATGTATACTAACGGGTTTTGCATGTGATCGAGTGTTGCAGACAAGCATGTTGTTTGACGTTCCTGTATAATGTGGTAGTTAGGTTGTAGCTCTTAAATCTCATTAAGATGATGGGGAGGGTTAAAGTCTACGCGATATGGATCGTCTCTTGAAGTGACAAACGAAAGGTAGCGAGGAGGTTTTGGAAAACGTTCGGGGAAATGTGTTTACAAATACTGATCTTTGCTTGAAAATAGGAAGTGGTAAATTATTCTTGATTGTGGATATATAAGGTAGTGAGAACCATTGGATCACATAATTTAAATAAGTAGACAATGTATGGGAAAAATCTTTTAATTTAGATTTTCAACTATCAATAAGAGAATATTTTTAAGCGAAATTATTGGCTAAACAAGTAGTCGTATACTAATTTAGCCAGGGTTTAGAAATATTTTTTTTCTTTTTTTTATGAGGATAATCATAACTATTTATCAATTCGAAATAATATTTTTATAAAATAGATTGTAATATGTTTCCTTATCAGGTGAGAAGTTTTATGGAAAATTTATGTTTTTGATATTATCTAAAAGTTTGATAAACATTTTGTTTGAATAAAATAACGAGGTTTGTTTAAATCAAACAATAGGATGATTTGTTTACGAAGGAGGTTGCTGGTAATGTACTAAATTGTGGTAAATAAGAAAGATGATACTTGGAGAATTTTGATGAAAATATGATGGGTGTAATTCACACTCAGCGGGTCAAATCAATGAATAATAACTTTAGAGTTGAAATATTGATTAAATGCTGAAATATTAAACATTACTCAAAACATAGGAAAATGGTTCTCAAACCAAAAATTTTAAAGACAATAAATGGAAATTTCTCCTAACGTCTCTTGTAGCTTTCCACTAGGGGGAGAATAATTCCTAAGGCGAGCACCGCTTCGAGGATGGAGATTAATTCCTTTTGGTACCCTAATTGGTTTGCTAGGCTATTCATTCCTTGTCCTTGCAAGTCGTGCATTAACCCTTGCTCCATTCTTTGCCTCTCAAATTCTGAGGTCCTTACATATTGGTGCGTGTCATTGGTTGGGAATTTGATAGTACTAGTGAGTGACATGATATGCCCAACTCAAGGATTAGAGTAATACGGGTCGGGCATTAGATATGGGTCTCTCAGTGGGAGTGGTAGTTGATTGTGGGGATGGGGTGTCTGATACGGGTTTCTGGGCGCGGCTGATCCAGGTGTTCGAAGTCTTGGGCCGGTGTTCCTAATCCAATCTACCCTTACATCAAACCTTGGTCTAGCAGCTGCGGGTGTTGGTGATCGATGTACGGGTGATCCGGTGTCTTCTTCCAATCAGACTCTTCTTCGAGACGGCATACCGGGGAGGTAGGAGAGTAGGAGTCCATACTTAGCAGGAAAACAATGGAAAGGTTGTAAGCGATAAATAAATACTGAGTGTCAAACATAGGAGTTCTCATAGGTTTAGAGTTTGACTAGTCATAACGCCGAGTCTTCACAATAGTATTTTAGGAGTACACTTTACCTATAAGTAGTGTATCCCTGAGGAGAATTCCCATGAAAGAGGGGTGGGTCACTAGGACACACTTAAGTACCCTATCTTTCCTTAGTCAGAATCCCTTATGGGTCTACACACTCTTCCAGCCATCATGTATTAATAACACTATTGTTGGGCTCATGGTCATGATGAGAATTGTTGTGAACTGGGCCTTGTGGCCCGAAAGTAAGGTTTATGCATTCCAGTGGGCTTTTGCTTCTTGGGGGATAGGTGGACTGCTTAGTTTATTATTGATGGTCCTTAGGCCCAATAGTTTAAAAAAAATTATCGTCCACAAGAGGTGAGGTATTATGTATGTGAGTTTAGGGGTGCATGAATAACTAAGTGTGTATGAGTGTGTGTGGAAACTTAGGATAACACTTTTAAACAAATTAAATAGGTAGCAATGAACAGGAGAAAAAGTTGGCAGATAATGTGACACATAGATTATTAAGTATTGTATCATATGATGTAGTTATATAGTATACATGTAAGAATATTCACCTAAAAAAAATCATATAGCATGTAAATAGTAATGGGTGTAAGCACAAAAGTTATCAAGTAGCGTGACACATAAGTCATCATGTATTGTATCATGTAGTGTAATTACTTATGATAGCATGTAAAAATATTTACACAAGAATTAATAATGTAACATGTAGTAGCATGGCATTGTGTGGGTGTCCTAAAGTTATAGTCTAGGTCGAGAGTGTCTAATAACCTAATTCCCTATAACCAAGGCTCTGATACCAATCTGTCACACCCCAACCGACGGCGAAAACGTCGGGGCGGGACAAGTAGACTGTTCATGAGCTCAAGATTGACTAAATTGTAATATGTTAAATCCATTTCCATTCAAACAAACATGAATCAAGTTCCATGTACATAATGACATACAATTTGTTTTTGAATTAAGATTAACTAGGTCCAAAGCCTATGTGTAGCATGTCTTGATCAAACTCATATGCAAGCACCTGAAACATGAATAAAATAAGGTCAACTAAAAAGTTGGTGAGTATAACACAGGTTTGTATATAGATAGCATATAGTTTGTAAAACAAATCCTTACATAACATGATAAATAAGGCATTTATGGGGAGCAGCTATTGTGTAACCAAGTACAATCAAACCTTTGTAACTAGCATGCAAAATTGTGTTGTCGGTATCAATCACCCCAATCTGGGTGGGTTTGTCAGACTCAATAGATCTATCATTGAAAACTGTCGGCTTGAATAGTTAATGATTGCACATAATCGCATACAAAAGTTAGCACACATAGCACTCGGGCATAAAGCTCAAATTTGTACACATGAATGTAAATAGGATTTGTACTTGTGTTGTTTGTGTAAATGTAAATATGTAATTTGATAGAGTTCATGTTTCACCCCAATGGTGTAAAAGAGTAAAAGGGGCTATGAAATACTCACTTGGTTTGAAGGCGTAGCTAACACGAAATACTAGCTAGAAATGAGTTCCTTGTAATGCACAACGTTAACCTAGAGCGTAATGTGTATTGAATTAATAGTGTGTACAAATGTCTACGTCTAAGTATAAGTTGAATTGGATGTGTGTAACATGTCATTGATTTGTACTTAAAAGTATTGAATAAAATATAAAGTTCGAAACAATTGTTTTTTTTGGAACCTTTTTGATTTAAGGTTTGAAATTGATTAACTAAATAAGCAATTTAAATAATTATTGTTTATGAAAATAATGTAGGTATTAAATGTAATTAGGTATAAATAAATAATTATTTATGTTTAAATATAAATCTTTATATAAATTAATTATTCTTATTTAAAAATTTATTTGAAATGTTTATTGGTTTTAGAAATATAAATTTTTGGTATTCTGTTAAGATTTTTCTCTCACACACAATCGTGCCTGGGACAAGGCACGATCGTGCTAGGACCACGGGCGCGACCGTGTTGATCAAACAGAATGCATAATTGGGCTGTTCACTAGGCACGACCATGTCTTGGACTAGGCACAACCGTGTCTAGGGTTTTGAGGCATGACTAAGTCTAGCCAAGGGCATGACTGGGTCTGAGTGTGTGAGGCACGACCGCGCTGGTATTTGGCGCGACCGTGTCTCATGAAGCACGACCGCGCTAGAAGACTAGCGCGACCGTGTCTGATCCAAAACAGAGACGAATTGTCTAATTCTTATGATATCAATACTGGAAATCTTAGGGCTCTCATTCATTAGGTGATTACGAGTCTATTGGTATAGTTTAATTGTATTTAAAACATGTCCACAGTAGGATTCGATTAAAACATTTTAGAATGAACCCTAGATTCGGGTCCGTGTTAAATTGGATGTTGTAAGCCCAAATTAGGTTAGGGCTTTTGATCTATAGGCTTAAACGAGGGAGTATGAGGTTTCAATTACCCGAAAGGACGATGAATTGATTGTGTACGATAGGGATGTGTTCCGGCGACGACGGGTTTGGCCTCCGGTGTCTTCTGCTGCGATTCCAGATGTATCGACGAGTCCAGGAACTTCAGAGAGGATCGAGTGATGCGTATGGAGTGCTTGATTGAGAGAATTCTGAATTGAAATGGAGAATCTGTGGTTTCGAGGATTTTTTGACAGTTTTGATGTTTAATCGAATGATATTGATTTAATTTCTGTAATTGGTAGTCTTAATATTCTCGTTAATGGTAATGAAGTGAACATTCGTTATGAAATCAGACGATTTGGTGTTTGAAACTGTTTTTATGTTTTAACTGAAGCGAGGCGTGACCGTGCCCATATATGGCGCGACCGTGCCAAGGCACCGGGCGCGACCGTTCCAAGGCACTTGGCGCGACCGTGCCAGAATGAGGCGCGACCGTGCCTATTAGGGTTTCTGGATTATTTTACAAAATCAGCCCGTGCAACTTCCATTTTGACAAAATTAGCTCGGTTAGGATTTATCAAAACACCTAACGGGATTACCAATTGAGTTAACTCTAGAAGGTGTTACCACGTGATTATGAGTTCTAAACCTTTGAATTGAATACGATCGGCTAACAATTAATGAGGCGTAGGTTTGAACAACTGTATGATTTAATGTCGTGTTGTTATCTTAATAGTTTAAATAAATTAAAATAGGGTCGGAAAATCAGGAATGTTACAAGTTCCGACTCCTCTGTTTGGTCACATAATCAATCCTGATTATGTGAAGCCTCCTAATGATAATTGGTTTCATCCTGAGGAGTTAGTTCAAGGACAGGATCAGAATCAAGCTCAACAACAACAACAAGCTCAAGCACAAGCACAAGCACAAGAACAAGTTCCTATTCAACAAGAATAAGTTCAAATTCCAGTAAATATTCCTGTTAATGAACCAGTTCAAGTTGAAGTCGTTGCAAATGAAGATGAACGAGACTTCGGTATTAATAAGGATGATTTTAATGATGACGCTATGAACTCACCCATTCATTAAGCTGAAGGGAATGTGGTGGATACAAGTTCTAGTGATATAATAATTCCTGATTTTGAAGCTACTGACTCGGATTCGTCTAGAGATTTTAGCTCAGATCACTATGAGAGGCTGGCTAATTTGCCATTGGCACATACAGGGAAACGTGTTAAATCTAAATCCAGAAAGCCGAGGCGTAAGTCTGTTCGGAATCCTCCTTCTGGTTCCGTACTTGGCAAGAGAACATTGATTGATGAGAGTTCTGACTCTGATAGAGAGGTTACTCCAGTTCCAAAAGCACATAAGCTTATGTCGGCTTCAATTGCTGCTGCTTACTCATCTCAAGGTGTTGAGGATGCTGCCTTTGTTGAATCCTTACTGATTACACCTACTTCATCCAAACGTCAGTCTCCCGTGATTACTCCTATTCCTAAAGCTACAACATCATCTGCTGTTGGTACTTCACAGCCTGCTGATTCTGAGAGGATTACCTACCTTGAATCACAAGTGCTTGCATTGCAGAATCAGGTAGATGTTCTTGTGACTATTGATTCTCAAAGGCAGTTGGTCCTTCAGACTCAAGCAAAACAGATTGATGACATGAAGTTATTGGTATCCAAACTTGTTGAGCATCTTGACGCTCAGGAGGGTTAAGGATCCATGATACTTGACATACTGAGTCAATTCAAAGAAAGGATGGTGATGACAATGATCCTAGTGGAAATATTGAGGGTGATCGTCAATACACTGACATGAATCCAATATCAAGAGTCTAGGGGGAGTCATCTACATTAGGCAATATTGAAGGATCCAAGAAGGATTCTGAAGTGAATGAAGAGATTCTGTTACTCGAATTCTTTCAAACTGATTCTGATGTTGAAGAAGAAGAAGCTGAGAAGTTAGAGTGTCTAGATGATATTGATGAACTACTTAATGATGTTGAAGATGATATGACTGATAATGAGGTTGAAGAAGGAGAAATTGTGGAGATTGAAATGGAGAAGAGTAAAGTTGAAATTACTTATGAAGGTTGTGACGGTCTGAATCTTCCTTATAACTTCATCCATGATGATGTTATTCCTGAATTTTCATATGAAGGAGTGACAAATTCTATGGACTCTGTTGAAGACGTTACAAAGCCTGATGATACTGCTCAATCCAAAATGGATACTAAAGCTGATACTACTCGTTCTATGTCTCCTAAGACTACTGAAGAACCTGTGATGTACAGAAATACAGGTATGACTAGAGAACATTGGATGGAAGTAGTTAACAGCTGGAAGAAAGTGTTGACTAAGTCTCTTATACAACCAACTCAAAAGGAAAGATATGTAAATAAAGAGCGTTGTGTTGGAAGAATCATTAGTATAATGAAGAAATTAAATTGTTTGCTAAACTGATTAGTAAAGAAGGTGGATCGGGTAAGTATGAAAAGCTGAAACCACAGAAAGGAAAGAGAGTGAAGCTTGTTGATCAGAATACTGGTGTAGTTACTTGGAATTATAAGTTCAAGCCAGAAAGAGCTTTGAAAAAGATTCCATTGAAGAAAATACCGTAAGATTTTCTAGGAAATATGAAATGGTGGTATGTGGATGTAAATACTAGTGAAGCCAGAGTGGAAGATAAAGATAATAAGATCATTGTGAGATTCTTTGATGCATTGAATCTTATTAATTTTACAAAAAAAGATCATAAAATTCTAAGGAAAAATGAGATCATGTTTACTGATGAATGGAGAGAACAAGGATTGCAGTATAAACGGGTGTTGGAGATATGTCATAGATATGGAGTGCATGCAGGCAGCAGACTATCAGATAATTGGAAGAGCTCATCACAGAAACTCAAGACAGAAGATTGTTGAAGCACTTTTGTGTGACAAACACTCTGGATGGAGTCTTGTTTATTGTATTTCATTGTATGTATTTGTCTTTGTTTGTAAGTATCTGTATATATTAGTTATCGATTTGTATTTACTAATGCATGTTGATAGTTGCTGAAATCTCTAAGTGTTTTGCGTACTTATATGTTCACAGGAATTAGTTCCTGCATACTTAGCAACTACGCAAGAATACCTTGCGTACTTGCTAAGTACGCATGAGTAATTTGCCCTGCGCACTTGCTAAGTGCGCAGAGATCAGGTCGTGTATAAATAGGATAGGTTGACAGTAGACAAGTACGCAGTCATATACGCAGACATTGTATACTTAGTATTTCTCTCTGTAACCTTCAAGTGTTTATAATAGACGAAAGTTTAAAGTAATTCTCTTGTCGGTTTACTTTGTGTTGTAAGACTCTTCACCTAGTCACGGGTATTCCGCACCCGGTCTGACTCAGGAACACACTTGCATGTGACGATCTGCCACACCCGAGGGACATACAAGTGGTATCAGAGCTTTGCTCTTGATTTCGAGTGTTGTGAGTGTATTTGGAGAGTTTTCTACAGAGATTTTACAAGCAAAAGTGGGCATTTTTGTTGATTTTTGTGATAAAATAGGGGTAGCTCTTGAGCACTATTTTAGAAGCAAAAATCACTCAAAAACCGACTTTTGTTGTGTTAGAAACAAGTTTCTGACCCTTTTGGCTCATTTTGATCGTTCATCTGTCCGATTTTTGCCATCTCCGGTGAGATTCTAGTGACCGGAATAGTTTGGTGAGAGTTGGTGAAAAGGTTATCTGCGTACTTACCATATCTGGCAAAAAATTCAGTCTTCCTACGTACTTATCAAGTACGCAAGACTAATCTTTCTGCGTACTTAAGTTAACTCATGCGTACTTATCTTCTACTCCTGCGTACTTATCAAGTACGCAAGAGCAAATCATAAGTGCGCAAGACCATTTCTCTAAGTGCGCAAGGCGAGTATCAAGTGCGCAAGTGTCTTTGACCTTTCTGAAATTTGACTAAGTGTTCACCATGTCGAATCCTCAGAACCTCGGTAACCTTCAGAACTATGACAATGAGATCGGAACACCTCAGAAACCGCCAAAGTTGCTTAATGTAAATTATTATTCTAACTGGAAAGCACGCTTTAAGCATTACATTTCTTATACCGATTCTTCGTTATGGATACCAATTCTAGAGGGATATAAGCATCCCACACACATTTACCTTGATGAAGTAATGCCCAAGCCTATCTCTAAACTCGATGAAGAAGAAAAGAAAGTTTATGATCGAGAGAAGAAGGCTCACGGTTCTATCACTATGGCCTTGACTAGGGAGTTATTCCACAGTTTCAGAGGATATGATAACTCCAGGGATCTTTTGAATGCGTTAAAGAAAAGATTCGAGGGCAATACTGACATCATGAAAAGTAAACGGAATCTCCTCAGGAAGCAGTATGAGTGCTTCAGATTTCTGGAGAACGAATCTATACGAGCTCATCTCTAGATTGTATCATCTGCAGACCGAGTTGAAAACTTTTGAGCTAAAGTATCCTGATGAAGAATTAGTTGAAAAATTTATGTATGCTTTGCCTCCCAAGTTTGAGATGTATACAACCCTGATGAGAGAGAATTCTAAGTTCTATGAGATGACAATTGATGAGGCAATTGGAAAGGTTCAAGTTCATGACATGAACCTAAAAAGAAAGGAGAGCTCAGGAAGACCTCAAATACAAGACCCTTCAATGTATCATGGGACGTCTTCTACAACCAAGTCATTGGGCTCTAGAATTGCCCTTTTCTCTGTAAACTCTCATGAGAAAGAAACTATAAAGGCTTGTGGTGGTCATGCTTGCTATGCAGCATCTGGTTCTGGTTCTGGATCTCATCACCAGAATCCCTCAAGAAATCCTTCACCCATATCTTCAGCTAACCAATCAGCGATAGCCAAGATAGCTGAAGATCATGTGGCTTTATTCTCTTCATGCATGCTTGCCTATGAGAACTTCATTGGCAGTAAGCTAACGGATCCAGAAACAAAAGAAGAAGACTTCAATCAGGTGGATCAAGATGACATGGAGGACATGGATATTCAGTGGAATATGGCCATGATATTGAGGAGAGCCAAGCGTTTCCTGAACAGAACAGGAAGAAAGTTCATTGGCGGGTACTCTAATGCCAAGGTTGGTTTTGACAAATCCAAGGCCAAGTGCTACAAGTGTCTGAACTATGGACACTTTGCTCGTGAATGTCAAAAAGATAGAGCACCAGCTTCGGGTTTCACCAGACCTAGCCAAGGAAACAGCCATGGCTATAACAACTCAAACAACCACAATCAAAGCCACGATGGATCGTCCAATGCATTGGTAGCTCAACATGATGAAATCTTTGATTGGGGTGTTCATCTGGAGGAGGCCATTATTGCACAAACTCAGGTTGGTCTCATGGATGAGATTATGGAGATGATGGAAGCTGAGGAACGGGAAGCTTCTGTGGCTGACCGAGAAGAGTCTACAACTGCTGTTGCCCTCATGGCTATCGGAGAGGCATCAGATTCATCGAATGAGGTATATTCTAATCCTTTTACTGTCATTTCTTGTTCCAAATGTCTAGGCTTAAAAATTGAAAACTCTATGCTTCAAGACAAAGTTGAACCCCTTCGTATTGCAGCTTTAAGCTACAAAGAAAACAAAAAACGATTTAAAGATTCAATTGAAACGTTGAAGAGAGAAAAACGTGATTATTCACTTAAAATGAGCGATCAACAGCTTCACTTGGATATTGCATACAATGGGTTAGAGAAAAGGAACAATGAGATCAACAAGCTGCAAAATGAGATCTTGTAGTTGAAATGTACTAATGAGAAGTTGAAAAATTCTCTTTTTGTGGGGGAACACTACGAATCTGTAGTGAGACAAATGAATGGCTTAGGGCTGGGTACTAATCCCATTCCTCCACCAGTTAGCAGGAAATTTGTCAATGACTTTGTAGACATTGATCTAACGTGCCATGTTTAGTCCTCAGGTAAGGATGATTTGTAACATCCCTGATTTACCGACACTATTTTAATTTATTTTAATTAATAAAATAACGATGCGGCATTAAACCCTACAAGGACTAGTTATGTAATTAGTAAAATCTAATTATAATTCACTTTGAAAGTCAAAAGAAAAATTGACAAATTATGTTTTCCGTTGACTTTTAATAAATTAAACTAAAAAAAAAAATCCTTAACCAAATTAACTCAACTCAAACCCGAGGGACCAGTTCCGCCAAGTTCAAAACTTTGAAACTGGAAACTGCAGGGATCAAACCTGTAATTAAACCATTCTTGATTTGGGTTGACTTCAGAAAGTCAAACTGATTCTTGACTCAAATCCAAACCCCACACCCGAAATTCGTTGCAACCCGTAACCGTCATACATGTTGGTGTCATTAACGATCTATAAACGTGCGTAGACGTTACTCAATGCGAGTAATGATCCGATTGAATCGGAAATTCAATGAATTCGAACCGAAAACCTCCCGTAACCGTGCCAAGCCTCCTCAAACAAATTCATACGTTGTTGTTGAAATCAACTGATGAGACCAAACCAGAAGCCTTCGCGACACTCCTATTATGCTCCCTACACTCTCAAATCCACCCCATAACAGTTCTGAGACCCGATTCTAGTGTGGAGAACTCGAAGACCACCGAAACTGTTTCGACAGACGTACTCGATCAAATTCTTGATCATACGAGGTAATTCACACGTCAATAGATTCGTTTATGTTGGTAGAATAAAAGCCCCTTGAATCCAGGAACAATCGTGGCCTTGATCGGGTGATTGGGAAGCTAGGGTTTGGGTCGACGGTTGGGGAAGAAAATGGGGACGGGAGGGTGATTGACTTAAGTTTAAACATTCATATTGTTCTCAAGGTATCTACCCAGATCACTTGGTTAATCAGTTTCAGTCATACGCGGCCGGTCGCGGGTTCAAAACCCGTACCCGACATACTTTTTACATCTATTTGTTCCCTGCAACCCAATACCTGTTTCCAGTAGCATAAAACCATTGCGGGCCAGACTAGTATCAGTAATCCATCACTTGCCCAGTGGTTAGAGTCAGTTGCATCGACCGGGCAGACCCGGGTTCGACCCGGGCAAGCCCCATCCTTTTTTTAAAACGATTATTACCATTCCATTTATTTCATAAAAATCATTTTATAAAATTTTACACCATCCGGAGCTATTAGTACATAAATAAATGGTCCTAAAAGTAAAATAATTATATTGGCCATTTAAATTGTATTAAACCTTCATTTTCAACGTAAAAGTAACAAAAAAAAAATGCTTTGTTTGTAACAATGAAATTTTAATAATTTCCTTACGAAATTGTGTTAAGATGATATAAGTTCATTAAACATTAATTTCCAAAACTAATTTTTAATTTCAAATAAATATTTTTACGTTAAAATCCATTTAGAGTCTTAAGTGGTATTTACGAAATATATATATATATATATATAATTTTTCTAAGTATTTATTAGCATATATATTCACAATTCCTTTGAGAGACACTTTAATTTATTTTAAATAAATAAATTTATTTATTTAAGTTAATTATCTTTTTAACATTAATAATCCATTTAGGATTTAAACTATATTTCACTTAGATTAAACCCTAAGTCGATTGTTAGTTTAATTGAAACCATAACATAATTCGAACTTACAGTTTGTACTCAAAAAAATTTTTAACACCAACTTACGCGCATTTATTTCATGAAATGTCACATATACGTTTGTACAAATTCCCACACTCAACCTCATTCAACCTTAGACTATTGTACATTATTAATGCAATATACATTACACTTTAGGTTAACTTGTGCATCTCAAGGATCATTATACTACTTAGTATTCGTGCTAGCTACGCCTTCGAAACATGTGAGTATTCACAACCCCTTTTTACTCTTTTACATTTTTGGGGTGAAACATGAACACTATTCAACTTACATGTTTACATTTACGCAAACAACACAAGTACAAATCCTATTTACATTCATGTGTGCAATTTGAGCTTTATGCCCGAGTGCTAGGTGTGCTAACCTCTTGTATGCTATTATGTGCAATCATTAACTATACAAGCCGACGGTTTTCAATGATAGATCTATTGAGTCTGACAAACCCACCCATGGTACGCGGTGATTGAAACCGACAACACACTTTGTTTTGCATGCTAGTTACAAAGGTTTGATTGTACTTGGTTACACAATAGCGGCTCCCCATAAATGCCTTATTTATCATATTATGTAAAGGATTTGGTTTACAAACTATATGCTAGCTATGTACAAACTTGTGTTATACTCACCAACTTTTTAGTTGACCTTATTTTATTCATGTTTCAGGTGCTTTCATTTGAGTTTGATCAAGACATGCTACACGTAGGCTTTGGACCTAGTTAATATTAAATCAAAGACAAATTGTATTTCATTATGTACTTTGAACTTGTTTCGTGTTTGTTTGAATGGGAATGGATTTAATATATTACAATCTAGTCAACCTTGTGCTCATGAACAGTCTTACATGTCCCGCCCCGATGATTCCGCCATCGGTCGGGGTGTGACAGATTGGTATCAGAGCCTTGGTTATAGGGAACTAGGTTATTAGACACTCTTGACCTAGATTATAACTTTAGGACACCTATACAATGCTATGCTACTACATGTTACATTATCAATTCATGTGTGATTATTTTTACATGCTATCCTAAGTACTTACACTACATGATACAATACATAATGACTTATGTGTCACACTTCATGCTTACACTCATTACTACCTACATGCTATATGATTATTTCCCCTGTGAATATCTTTACATGTTATACTATATGATTACATCACATGATACAATACTCAACAGTTTATGTGTCACATTTCCTGTCAACTTTTTTCTTCTATTCCTTGCTACTTACTTAATTTATTTAAAACACTATCCTAAGTTTAACACACACACACATACACACCAAATTATTTATACACCATTGGACTCCCATACATGATACCATCACCTTCATGAACAAAGACTTAAATTATTGGGCCTAATGTCCACCAATAATAAACCAAGAAGCCCATCTATCCTACAAGAAGAAGAAGCCCACTAAAATGCATAAATCTTACTTTGGGCCTCAAAGCCCAGTTCACAACAATTCTCATCTTAACCATGAGCCTAACAATAGTATTATTAATACATGATGGCTGGAAGAGTGTGTAAACCCATGAGGAATTCTGGCTAAGGAAAGATAGGGTACTTAAGTGTGTCTTAATGACCCACCCCTCTTTCCTGGGAATTCTCCATAGGGATACATTACTTATAGGTCAAGCGTATTTCTAAAATACTATCGTGAAGGTTCGGCGTTATGACTAGTCAAACTCTAAAACCCATAAGAACTTCTATATTCGACATTTCATATTTCATTATCACTTACAACTTTTTCATTGTTTTTCTGTTAGACATGGACTCCTACGCTCCTCCCTCCCCGGTTTACCGTCCTGGATCAGAATCTGATTGGGAAGAAGACACTGAGACATCCATGTATCGGTCACCAACATCCCCAACTGCTAGGCCAAGGTTTGATGTAAGGGCGGACTGGATTAGGAACACCGACCCGAGACTTCGAACACCTAGATCACCCGTACCCATAGACCCGTATCATACACCTCACCCCCATAATCAATTGCCACCCCCACTAAGCGACCCATACCTAATGCCCGACCCGTACCTTCCTAACCCTTGGGTAAGACACAACATGGCACCTCCTGGTGTTATGGAAATTCCAACCAATGACTTCCATCAATATGTAAGAAATTCAGAATTCGAGAGGCAAAGGATAGAGCAGTGAATGATACACGACTTGCAAAGACAAAGAATGGATAGCCTAGCAAACCAATTAGGGTACCAAAAGGAGTTAATCTCCATCCTCGAAAAGGAAGTTCAAGAACACCGCACGGAGACCGCCAGGGCTGAAGCCAGATCTACTACTCGAGTGACCATAGCGGTGCTCATCGTGGCAATTATCTTCTTCCTAGTGGAAGGCTACCAGCGACGTTAGAAGAAGCTTCTACTGATTTCCTTTAAATTTTCAATTTGAGAACCATTTCCCTATGTTTTGAATAATGTTTAACATTTCAGTATTCAATCAATTCCATATATTTCAACTCTACAGTTATTTTTCATTGATTTGACCCATGGAACGTAAATTACACCTGTTATATTTTCATCAAACCTTCTCAAATATTACTTCTTTCGTTCAACATGATTTAGTACATTACCAACAATCTCTTTCATTAAATAAATCATCCTATTTTGTGATTTAAACAAAACCTCGTTATCTTGTTTAAACAAAATGTTTATCAAATTTTTAGATAATATCAAAAAACATAAATTTTCCATAAAACTTTTTCACCTAATAGGGAAGGTTAATGCAACCATCTTTATAAAAATATTAATTTATTTCTACTGATAAATAATTTTGATTTTTCTTCGTTAAAGTAAATATTTCTAAAGTTGGCTAAATTAATATACTACTACTTATTTAGCCAATAGTTGAAAATTTAAGTTAAAAATATTTTCTCATAAATTGCATATCCATTTAAAATATGCGATTCAATGATTTCACTACTTTATATGTCTACAACCAAGAACAATTTCCCACTTTCTATGTTCAAACAAAGACCCGTATTTGTAAACACAATTCCCGAATAATTCCAAAACCTCCTCGCTACCTTTCACTTGACGCTTCAAGAGACGATCCATATCGCGTAAACGTTAACCTTTTCCCATCAACATCAATGAGATTTGAGGACTTGAACCTAACTACCACATGATACAAGAACGCCAAACAACCCGTTAGTACACATCGCACACAAAGTTCAATACTCACGTATACACGTTTTCAATATATCCAACGTAACCACATGATACATGAAACTAAAAGAACCTCAATATACCCAATGCTACACAAATTGCAAAATACACGAAACTAGTTTGCCTACAAATTACAATTTGCTCGATTGATCACGTAATGCACGAAATATATTTATTTGCAATACATATGCTATTGGATTGAGCACATGATACACGAAACTTAGATTGTTTGCAATATACGTGATACATAAGAATTGCTTCATTGATACACAATTCTAGATTGACCACACTGTACATGAAACTCATTTGATTACAAAGTACTTTATACTAAACAGTGTACACTATACAAGATACATGATGCTACGTTGCTAACACTATACATGAGATCCATTTCCTTCGATACACATAATGCTATGTTGTTTACATTACACGTTATAGTTTATCGATTACAAAATACAAGACACTAAATTGTTTACTCTATATATATGAGGCTTATTTGATTTCGAACTACGTGACATTAGATCATACATGAGACTTGTGTGCTTACTATATACTCAAAACAAAATTTGCTTACAATTATTGCAATGGATCGATTTCGTTATACACAAGACATGGTCATGCACTCTGTACACCAAAGTTGAAGACCATGATACATTGAAACGCCTCGGGGTTTGACGTATTCTTGTTCAAACACGAGCAAACTAAGAAACTTTAAATGTTACTACTTTACTACTCTTTAGTTGCGAACTGACCTGATTAGGGACATAGTTACTTTTTAGCGACTGTCTATGTGTAAACAATGTGATCATAGTGAAATTGTGCCCTCTTTCCCACACACAACGAAACAATCTATACGGACCATACGATGATTTGAATAATTACGGGTGCACACGGAATTATAAAAAATCAGCGCATGGAAACTATAGGGAAATTTTGTCGTGTGTTGTGACCTAAAACTTATCGCGATATGTAACAACGAAACTGAAGTAATATGACAAGGGCATGGTGGATACGCCGATGGTACTTCCTATACATAAGTGTCCTCTCATATTATCATAAGTAGCGTTGTTCGTGTCACGTGAAGTTTTGACCCAGACCAATGTTTTATGAAATCTCGTACCCACTAACAATGTTGAGCATATTAGACTATATTTACACAAACTCTAAATGTCAAAATTCCATCAATTTCATTCCAAGTAATACGTTTCACATTTAGAATTCAAATTCTTATTCGACAATCTACAATTCAAAACAAAATTTATTATCACTCTTCATATTCAAAGTATCAGGCCTAAGCCATATCAACGGTTACACTCCCCCAAAAAAATCTAACAGTCAAAACTCACTAAGAACCCAAAACCCTCACCTCCTTCTTGACTTTGCAGCCTCCATTAGTTAAATTTCGGGACGAAATTCTCTTAACTTGGGGAGACTGTAACATCCCTGATTTACCGACACTATTTTAATTTATTTTAATTAATAAAATAACGATGCGGCATTAAACCCTACAAGGACTAGTTATGTAATTAGTAAAATCTAATTATAATTCACTTTGAAAGTCAAAAGAAAAATTGACAAATTATGTTTTCCGTTGACTTTTAATAAATTAAACTAAAAAAAAAAATCCTTAACCAAATTAACTCAACTCAAACCCGAGGGACCAGTTCCGCCAAGTTCAAAACTTTGAAACTGGAAACTGCAGGGATCAAACCTGTAATTAAACCATTCTTGATTTGGGTTGACTTCAGAAAGTCAAACTGATTCTTGACACAAATCCAAACCCCACACCCGAAATTCGTTGCAACCCGTAACCGTCATACATGTTGGTGTCATTAACGATCTATAAACGTGCGTAGACGTTACTCAATGCGAGTAATGATCCGATTGAATCGGAAATTCAATGAATTCGAACCGAAAACCTCCCGTAACCGTGCCAAGCCTCCTCAAACAAATTCATACGTTGTTGTTGAAATCAACTGATGAGACCAAACCAGAAGCCTTCGCGACACTCCTATTATGCTCCCTACACTCTCAAATCCACCCCATAACAGTTCTGAGACCCGATTCTAGTGTGGAGAACTCGAAAACCACCGAAACTGTTTCGTCAGATGTACTTGATCAAATTCTTGATCATACGAGGTAATTCACACGTCAATAGATTCGTTTATGTTGGTAGAATAAAAGCCCCTTGAATCCAGGAACAATCGTGGCCTTGATCGGGTGATTGGGAAGCTAGGGTTTGGGTCGACGGTTGGGGAAGAAAATGGGGACGGGAGGGTGATTGACTTAAGTTTAAACATTCATATTGTTCTTAAGGTATCTACCCAGATCACTTGGTTAATCAGTTTCAGTCATACGCGGCCGGTCGCGGGTTCAAAACCCGTACCCGACATACTTTTTACATCTATTTGTTCCCTGCAACCCAATACCTGTTTGCAGTAGCATAAAACCATTGCGGGCCAGACTAGTATCAGTAATCCATCACTTGCCCAGTGGTTAGAGTCAGATGCATCGACCGGGCAGACCCGGGTTCGACCCGGGCAAGCCCCATCCTTTTTTTAAAACGATTATTACCATTCCATTTATTTCATAAAAATCATTTTATAAAATTTTACACCATCCGGAGCTATTAGTACATAAATAAATGGTCCTAAAAGTAAAATAATTATATTGGCCATTTAAATTGTTTTAAACCTTCATTTTCAACGTAAAAGTAACAAAAAAAATGCTTTGTTTGTAACAATGAAATTTTAATAATTTCCTTACGAAATTGTGTTAAGATGATATAAGTTCATTAAACATTAATTTCCAAAACTAATTTTTAATTTCAAATAAATATTTTTACGTTAAAATCCATTTAGAGTCTTAAGTGGTATTTACGAAATATATATATATATATATATATAATTTTTCTAAGTATTTATTAGCATATATATTCACAATTCCTTTGAGAGACAATTTAATTTATTTTAAATAAATAAATTTATTTATTTAAGTTAATTATCTTTTTAACATTAATAATCCATTTAGGATTTAAACTATATTTCACTTAGATTAAACCCTAAGTCGATTGTTAGTTTAATTGAAACCATAACATAATTCGAACTTACAGTTTGTGCTCAAAAAATTTTTTAACACCAACTTACGCGCATTTATTTCATGAAATGTCACATATACGTTTGTACAAATTCCCACACTCAACCTCATTCAACCTTAGACTTAGACTTAGACTATTGTACATTATTAATGTAATATACATTACACTTTAGGTTAACTTGTGCATCTCAAGGATCATTATACTACTTAGTATTCGTGCTAGCTACGCCTTCGAAACATGTGAGTATTCACAACCCCTTTTTACTCTTTTACATTTTTGGGGTGAAACATGAACACTATTCAACTTACATGTTTACATTTACGCAAACAACACAAGTACAAATCCTATTTACATTCATGTGTGCAATTTGAGCTTTATGCCCGAGTGCTAGGTGTGCTAACCTCTTGTATGCTATTATGTGCAATCATTAACTATACAAGCCGACGGTTTTCAATGATAGATCTATTGAGTCTGACAAACCCACCCATGGTACGCGGTGATTGAAACCGACAACACACTTTGTTTTGCATGCTAGTTACAAAGGTTTGATTGTACTTGGTTACACAATAGCGGCTCCCCATAAATGCCTTATTTATCATATTATGTAAAGGATTTGGTTTACAAACTATATGCTAGCTATGTACAAACTTGTGTTATACTCACCAACTTTTTAGTTGACCTTATTTTATTCATGTTTCAGGTGCTTTCATTTGAGTTTGATCAAGACATGCTACACGTAGGCTTTGGACCTAGTTAATATTAAATCAAAGACAAATTGTATTTCATTATGTACTTTGAACTTGTTTCGTGTTTGTTTGAATGGGAATGGATTTAATATATTACAATCTAGTCAACCTTGTGCTCATGAACAGTCTTACATGTCCCGCCCCGATGATTCCGCCATCGGTCGGGGTGTGACATGATTCCTCTAACAAGGATGATTCCTCAAGTAAGGCCAACTCCGCATCTAATGAGGAGTTCTTTACTGCTTCTGATGATGGGTCGGTTAACACCTGCCCTGAATGAGTAGTATCTGAGGAGTTGTTATCTGAACAGAAAGTCAAGAAAAACATTATCACTAATAGTGATAATTGTATTTTAACTGAACCCGATATCATTGAATCAAATGATAAATTAAAGGTAATGCTTTATGGGGGGTATAAAAATCTTAATCAAGTTAAGAAACAAGCTTTTTCAGCTCACTATGGGCTTGGTTATAAAGAAAATTTACATAAATACTATACTCCCAAAAACCAATCTATAGTGGGTCAAACTCTTGTTCACAAACCAACTCCTCCTGCTCATAATGCTGAGTCATCTAATGCAGATCTAATAAGCCTTATAGGAGGACTTACACAGACAAGAGGACTTGCTTTCACTGTGGTTTGGTAGGTCACATCCTTGTGAACTACCCTTCTAAGAACCAAGAGAAACGGCCTATTGTTTCACAACAGGCTATCATACCTAAGTCACCACTAGTGAAACATCCCAAAAGTACAAAAGCAAATGTGGTGAAACTACCAGTAAAACCGATGGAAAAGCCAAAGATAATCTCTGAGGCTAAACCATCTGTTTCAAGAAAGGGAAAGCAACGTGCTATACCTTGTGTATCTACCTCTGGTAGTACACCTACTGGTGAGAAATATGTGGTGAAACTCTCTAAGCCACAGAGGAGGAGAAGGAATAAGAGGTTGAGAAAGCTAGAACAGCTGACTGGAGTTCAATCAGGTGAAGCTTCCATTAGTTCATCGGCTGTTGTTGAACCTAAGTCTACTGTTCCAGTTAAGAAACAGAAGAGATCCTAGATTTCCAAATCTAAAAGTTCGCAATCTCCAAGTCCTAATTCTTCTAAAGATTCATCCATTTTGAACAGTCACGACTGTGAGTTAAAAGAGGTTGTTTATTTTGAAAAAGACGGACGACCCAAGACCACTATGGCTTGGGTCTCCAAATCTAACTAATTCTTTCTGTGACTCGTGCAGGGACATCCGAAGGGTACTATCTCTAACTGTTGGTATGTAGATAGTGGATGCTCCCTGCACATGACAGGAAACATGGCCTTGCTTCAATATGTGAAACCATTCAAAGGTGGCTATGTGGCCTTTCCTGGAGAGAAAGGCGGCATTATCACGTGTCAAGGAGTGGTGTCAAATGGTTGTGTCAGCTTTGACAATGTCAACTTTTGCAAGCAGCTAAAGCATAACTTGTTGAGTGTCTCCTAAATGTGCGACAAGGAGTACTTAGTGATGTTTGACAAGAATGAATGCCTGATTCTCAAACCTGGTTTTGAAGTTCCTGAAGACTGGATTCTGATGAGAGCGTCAAGGACAAACGACACCTATCAGATCGATATGAGCGTGGCAACAACCACCTCATCAGTTGCTACCTGTTTGCTTACCAAAGCGACAGAACTTGACTATATCTTGTGGCATAGGAAACTAGGACATATTTCTTATCGTAAAATGAATCATCTAGTCCAAAACGGTTTGGTAACAGGTGTTCCTAAGCTGAGATTTACCGTTGCAGATGACTGTATGCCTTGTAAAAAGGGCAAACAGCAACGGAAGTCTCACAAGCCCAAGCTCCAAAACTCCATCGATACCCCTTTGGAGCTATTACATATGGATCTGTTTGGCCCCATAAGTATCAGGAGTATTAGAGGTAAGTCATTCTGTCTGGGTGTAACTGATGATTTCTCACGTTTTTCTTGGGTGCATTTTTTAGGTAGGAATGACGAAACTGCTGATATTCTTCAATACCTGATCCTAAGCTTGGAATCTTTTGCAAGTTGAAGGTTAGAAGAATAAGGAGTGACAACGGAACTGAATTCAAGAATAACTTGATGGAACTTTTCTGTCTCAAGAAGGGGATCCGTCACGAATTTAGTGCCCCGTACACACCTCAGCAGAATGGAGTTGCAGAACGGAAGAACAGAACCTTGATCGAGACTGCAAGGACGATGATGTCGGATGCAAAGCTTCCTGTCACTTTCTGGGCAGAAGCAGTTAATACAGCTTGTCACGTTTTGAACAGAGTTCTGGTTGTGAAGAGGCACAACAAGACTTGTTATGAGTTGATCAACAATCGACTTCCCAATCTTGATTACCTAGTTCCTTTTGGTAGTCCCTGTTCCTTGTTGCTACAATACAAAGACCGCAAGTCTAAGTTTCATGCAAAAGCGGTGGAAGGCATCTTCTTAGGATACGTTGCCAACTCGCCTTGCAAGAGAGTGTACAAAATAGGAACTCGTACTGTCGAAGAATGGTTTGAAGTGGATTGTAGTAAGCACATCATTCCACCAGAACCAACTGGTCCAGCTTGGGGTTTTTATTATGATGCGCTATTCAAGTCATTCAATCTTCCTGATTTATCTGCAGTTGATGCTGCAAATGTATATGAATTATTGGGTGGTAGCGATGACTCCAGTTTCTCAGCTCATGCTACTGTACCGATTGTAACTCCTGATTTCAATGCTGCATCTGCATCTTGAACTCTTAATGGTGATAACAGTGAAGATGTTCATGTTGACGAAAATGACGCTTAAGCTAATCCTAACACTAGTGTAGGAAATGAAACTCCAGCTGATCCAATTAACATTGAATCTTCTTCTTCTGGAACACAGGATATGGGGGAGTTAAGCACAAACCTTGATTCAAAAATTCAGGAACCGAATGTACCAGAGACGAGAGTGCATAAAAATCATCCAATTGACAACATTATTGGTGATCCTCATGCCGGTGTTCAGACTCGTCATTGAACCATTACTGAGAACACTAGTCTCTGCTCTGAGATACTTGACACTGGTGTAATGGAAACATGTCAGCATGCTGCATTCATGTCCCAGTTAGAGCCGAAGATTGTGAAAGTAGCTCTCGCTGACAACTGCTGGTTTGAGGCGATGCAAGATGAAATGTCTCAATTCTAAAAGTTGCATGTGTGGGATTTGGTTGACTTGCCAACGGGCGTACAACCAATTGGCACCAGATGGGTGTTCAAATGCAAGACGGATGATCGTCGTGTTGTGGTGAAGAACAATGCAAGGTTGGTTGTTCAGGGTTTTTATCAACAAGAGGGCTTGGATTACACAGAAGTATATGCCCCAGTTGCTAGACTTAAAGCCATTCGACTGTTTCTGGCTTATGCCTCATATGTTGGCTTCAAGGTCTATCAACTTGATGTTAAGAGTGCTTTCCTGTATGGAAAAGTACGTAAAGAGGTCTATGTCACTCAACCTCCCGGCTTTGAATATCCGCATAATATCAATAAAGTGTACAAGCTCGACAAAGCACTTTATGGTCTTCATAAAGTGCCACGGGCATGGTATGAGATATTATCTAAACATCTTGTTGGAACATATTCTGGTGACAACGAGCTTGAAGATATTATGTCTTAGTCTTAGAGTCTTTGACTTGTATTTGATAGAATTGTTAGCAACAGTTAAAGGGGAGTCTGTTAGGACATGTTTTGTAACTGTTGATAAAATTCTGTGTAAGTTCTGCTAGAGGCGAACTTGTTAAGTTCGCCTAGCCTATCAGAGGCGAACTTAATAAGTTCGCCTTGTCTATCAGAGACGAACTTAATAAGTTCGCCTTGTCTATCAGAGACGAACTTAATAAGTTCGCTTAAGTCTATATGAGGCGAACTTATTAAGTTCGCTTAGCCTGTTAGAGGCGAACTTAATAAGTTCGCCTAATGCTGATCAGTGGCTATAAATAGCAGATTGTAGCAGAAACAGAGAATATAGGTAAGAGGTGAGACGATATCAGAGTAGACGAGAGAGAATTCTTGTAACCTGATATTGGTGGAATACAAAGCGTTTATTTACACCGTTGTTGTTGATTGAGTCACACGAGCACGTTGATCATGGATTCCGCACGTTATCACCGAGTCGTACCGCGAGTCTAGAGATCCGTCACGCACCGAATTTAGGGACCTACACATCTACTGTCAAATGGTTTCGACCGTGGATAGATTGACTCGACCCTCTTCATTAGGAAAGCAGGAGGTGACATTCTTCTTGTACAAGTGTATGTCGACGACATCATCTTTGGGTCTACAAATGAAGGGATGTGTAGGGAATTCGAACAGGTGATGAAGTCCAAGTTTGAAATGAGTAACATGGGTGAACTGTCGTTCTTCTTGGGTCTGCAAGTCATTCAAAGAGAGGATGGCAGTTATCTACATCAAACCAAGTATGTGCATGACATCTTGTCAAAATACAAGATAAATGATAGCAGTACTTATGGCACACCTATCCCATTCAATCATGGTCTGCATCCTGAAAAAGATGGAAAGGATGTGGATTGCAGATTGTACCGTGGGATGATCGGATCTCTTATGTATCTCACAGCTTCAAGACCTGACATAATGTTTGTTGTGTGCTTGTGCTCAAGGTTTCAGTCACAACCGAAGGAGTCCCATATGATAGCTGTGAAGAGGATTTTCAGATACTTGAAAGGGAAACCCCGATTGGGTCTTTGGTACTCTAAGCAGCAGTCATTTGACTTCAAAGCCTACACTGATTCAGACTATGGCGGTTGTAACCTTGATAAAAAGTCAACTTCTGGTGGATGTCAATTCTTGGGAGACATACTGGTTTCCTGGCAGTGTAAGAAGCAGTCAACGGTTTCTGTCTCAACTTGTGAAGCAGAATACATTGCTTCAGCGAGCGGTTGCTCTCAGATATTGTGGATTCAGCAGCAATTGAGAGACTACGGCTTAAACTTCATTGGAACTCCTCTGTTCATTGACAACAATGCAACCATGTCCATCACAAATAACCCGGTGAAACATTCCAAAACTAAACATATAGAAATTCGCCATCATTTCATCCGTGATTGTGCTGAAAAGCATTTAATTGAACTTGTAAAGGTTCACACGGATGACAATCTTGCTGACCTTTTCACTAAGGCGTTTGACCGATCCCGTTTTGAGCATCTTGTCAACTTGATAGGAATGTACAATCCTGAGTGAAAACTTGTTTTTCTTAAATCAATTCAATTCATGAAAGTTAAAATTTATTTCTCTTAAAATTTCTGTATAGTTCTTTTAATATTCAAATATTTTACAAAACTCCAAACAAAATAGAAAATGGAGAAAATTTTCAAAGTAATCTTGAGAAAAGAGGAAATGATAGTACATCAGAAATGATCTAAACGCCATAGACTACTCATATGGGAAATGATTGCGTCATTCTTACTTAATTGTTTAAATTGTTATGTTTTTAATGTGCTTATTTACAAATAATTTGAATTATTAGTAGGCTGTAGGCATTTTTGAATCACTAGTAGTGTGGAAACTAAATCTAGACTACAACTGTTGTCACACCCCGACCGATGGCGGAATCATCAGGGCGGGACATGTAGACTGTTCATAAGCACATGGTTGACTAGATTGAATATATTAAACATCAAATTTCATAACAAGTAGTCCAAACCCAACCAAATTCAAGATAGAACAAAATTGAAATACATAGAGTTCTTTTATTTAATTTAACTAAGTCCAAGCCTATGTGTACCACACCTTGATCAATCTCACACATTAGAACCTGAAACATGAATAAAATAAAGTCAACTAAAAAGTTGGTGAGTATAACACAGGTTTATATAGATAGCATATAGTTTGTAAAACAAATCCATACATATCATGATAAATAAGGCATTTATGGGGAGCAGCTATTGTGTAACCAAGTACAATCAAACCTTTGTAACTAGCATGCAAAATTGTGTTGTCGGTATCAATCACCCCAATCTCGGTGGGTTTGTCAGACTCAATAGATCTATCATTGAAAACCGTCGGCTTGAATAGTAAATGATTGCACATAATCGCATACAAAGGTTAGCACACCTAGCACTCGGGCATAAAGCTCAAATTGCACACATGAATGTAAATAGGATTTGTACTTGTGTTGTTTGTGTAAATGTAAACATGTAATTTGAATAATGTTCATGTTTCACCCCAAAAATGTAAAAGAGTAAAAGGGGCTATGTATACTCACTTGGTTTGAAGGATTAGCTAACAAAGATACTAGATAGAATAAGGATCCTTGAAATGCACAAGTTAACCTAAAGTGTAATGTATATGGTATTAATAGTGTGCACCAAAGTTTAGGTCTAAAGTTGCATTTGGAATTGTGTAAAAAGGTCATTGATTTGTAATTGGAGGTATTGAATAAAATATATAAAGTTTGAAAGAATATTTTTAGAACATTTTGATTAAGGTTTGAGTTTGAATAATTAGATAAGTAATGTAAATAATTATTGTTTATGAAAATATTACAAGTGTTAAATGAAATTAAGTGTAAATAAATAAATGTCTTTGTTTAAACATAAAGTAAATAAATAATCATTATTTTATTTATTTATTTATAAAATGTAACTTAACCATTTAAATACTTTTTAAATGAAAGGTTTAGCAATAATTGTAAATTAAATTTTATAAACTTTAAATAAATAATTTTTCATTCATTAAATATTTGTTCTTTCTAAATAAGATTAAATGCAATTTTTTAAAAATCAACTATTTTTATTTTGTAATTTAATCAGAATATTTATGGTTTGAAAAAATATAAAATTTATAATTCTGCCAAGAATTTAACTCACACACGACCGTGCCTGGGAAGGGCACGATCGTGCTCAAACCACGGGCGCGACCATGCTAGCCAGGGCGCGACCGTGTTGATCAAACTAAGGCTTAACTAACTAAATCATTAGGCATGACCGTATCGTGTCTATGATCCCAAGACACGACTGAGATTAGCCAGAGGGCATGATTGGGTTTGGACAGGAGGACACGACTGTGCTGATAGTCGACACGACCGCGTCTCATGAGGCACGACCGCGCTAGATGATTAGCGCGACCGCGTTAGATGATTAGCGCGACCGCGTCTGTTCCAAATCAGGAACGAATTGACTAATTCTTATAATAACAGGGTTGGAAATCATAGGGCTTTCACCCCTTAGATTATTTCGAGTCTTTTTGCATAGATTAATTGGATTTAAAACGTGTCTAGAGTCGGATTCGATTAGGTCATTTTTGAATGAAAACTAGATTCGGGTTTAAGTTGATTTCCGTATTGGAAGCCCAAATTAACATGGGGCTTTTGATCTAAAGACTAAAGCGATAGAGGACAAGGTTTTAATTACCCGGAATGATGGCGAATTGATAACGAACGGTAGGAAAGGGTCTCGGCGACGATGCGGATGGCTTCCGGCGTCTTCTGCTGCATTCCGGCTAAACCAGAGAGTCTAGGAGCTTTAGGGAGAATCGAGTAGCGTGAATCGGCTGCTTGATTGAGAGAATTCGGATCGCAAGGAGGTTTTGTGTTTTCTTTGAAATGCTTGAGAGAATTGTTGAGATTAAATGGATTAATCTGAGACGTTTGTTGTAATTGGAAATGTCATTGCTTTTGTTAATGATAGTGAAGTGTAAATCGGTTACAGAAACTCAACGATCGGGTGATTTAAACAGCATTTACGTTTCAACTGGTACTAGGCGCGACCGTGCCCAAACGAGGCGCGACCGTGCTAAGGCACCAGGCGCGATCGTTCCAAAGCAAGTCGCGTGACCGTGCCAAAGCACTCGGCGCGACCGTGCCAGAACGAGGCGCGACCGTGCCTATTAGGGTTTCTTGCTACTTTTCAACATTAGACCTTGTAACTTTAGTCTTTTCCCATATTTGTATAATTAGATACTTAGATATTGTTTTAATAGGATAAAACCGAGTAAAATTTGCGGATTTACATTGAAATATAGTATTAAATTGGTGGTACGAAAAGGAATAAAATAGTGCACTAGAATTGAGTTTGAAATGCATTACATTGAATTGAAAATATGGATACTAAAAATCAGAAATGTTACAGTCTCCCCATGTTGAGGGAATTTCGTCCCGAAATTTAGTTAGAGGAAACTACGGCATCAGTAAAAAGGTGGGGGTACTTGAGCTTCATTTGGTCCTCTCGTTCCCAGGTGAATTCAGGACCACGCTTAGACTCCCAACGAACTTTGACAATAGGAATATGACTTCGCTTGAGTTGCTTGATTTCACGATCCATAATTTCTACCGGTTTCTCAACGAAGTGCATAGTTTCGTCAATGCGCACGTCATCAAGTGGTATATGGAGATTTTCATCAGCGAGACATTTCTTCAGATTAGATACATGAAATGTACGATGCACATTGCCAAGAGATGGAGGTAACTCGAGTTTGTAAGCCACTTTTCCAATACTTTCAAGGATTTTGAATGGACCAACATAGCGAGGGGCTAACTTGCCCTTCTTTCCAAAACGGATCACACCCTTCCATGGGGACACCTTAAGAAGAACAAGGTCACCGACTTGGAATTCCAAGGGTTTTCGCCGCTTATCGGCATAACTCTTTTGCCGACTTCTCGCTGTTCGGATGTTGTCACGGATTTGAATAATCTTGTCGGATGTTTCTTGAATTAGCTCGGGACCGGTGATATGTGCTTCACCAATCTCGTTCCAACAGATAGGAGAACGACACTTGCGACCATAAAGAGCTTCGAATGGAGCCATGTTAATTCTCGTGTGGTAGCTATTATTGTAGGAGAACTTAATGAGGGATAAATGTGAATCCCAATTGCCACCAAAATCGATTATGCAGGCTCTAAGCATGTCTTCAAGCGTTTGGATTGTCCGCTCGTTTTGACCATCAGTTTGGGGATGGTAAGCCGTGCTCAAATCCAATCGTGTTGGAGAGATTGCCAAAATCGAGAAGTGAACCGGGCATCTCGGTCGGATATTATGTTCAAGGGAACACCATGACGGCTCACAATTTCATCAATGTAAATTCGAGCTAATTTCTCAACCCGATATTCTTCACGGATAGGCAAGAAATGGGCAGATTTGGTGAGACGATCAATAATCACCCAAATGCTATCATAACCACTCGAGGTGCGAGGGAGCTTGGTAATGAAATCCATAGCTAAGTTTTCCCATTTTCACACGGGAATTTCTGGTTGTTCAAGTAAACCAGAAGGACGTTGATGTTCGGCTTTGACTTTGGAGCAGGTTAAACATTTGGCAACATAAAGAGCAATGTCCATTTTCATACCGGGCCACCAATATTTTTGGCGGAGATCTTGGTACATTTTGTCCGCACCAGGATGAATAGAATAACGAGTCTTGTGAGCCTCGTTCATGAGAAATGTACGGAGATCATCACGATCGGGAACCCAGATACGGTTCAAGTAATAAAGTAAGCCATTTGGTTTAGATTCAAGCAGAAGTTCAACACCACACGACATTTCCTCGTACATGTTACCCTCGGTGACTGAGACGTGTTGAGCTTCTAAGATGCGGTTTTGAATGTCGGTTTGAATTCGAACACATTGAAGCATGACATGGTTCTTTCGACTCAAAGCATCGGCTACAACATTCGCTTTGCCGGGATGGTAACGAATCTCGCAGTCATAGTCGTTAAGGAGTTCAACCCAACGTCGTTGCCTCATATTGAGTTCCTTTTGATTGAAGATGTGTTGGAGACTTTTGTGGTCGGTGAACACCACGCATTTCGTGCCATAGAGATAATGTCTCCAAATCTTCAATGCAAATACGACCGCACCCAACTCGAGATCGTGCGTCGTATAATTCTTCTCATGAATCTTAAGTTTCCTTGATGCATAAGCGATTACTTTGCCTCGTTGCATGAGGACACAACCGAGACCTTGGTTGGAAGCATCACAATAGACAACTAGATCATCACTCCCATCAGGGAGAGTCAAAATAGGAGCATTGCACAATTTTTGTTTGAGGGTTTGGAAAGCTTCTTCTTGTTTTGGTCCCCATTCATAAGTCTTACCTTTGTGAGTCAAAGCGGTAAGGGGGACAGCAATCTTAGAGAAGTTTGAGATAAAACGACGGTAATATCCCGCAAGTCCAAGGAATGAACGAACTTCAGTGGGGGTCTTCGGGGTATTCCAATTCTTAACCGTTTCGATCTTAGCAGGGTCAACATGAATACCCTTGTCGTTTACAATATGACCAAGAAATTGAACTTTTTTTAACCAAAATTCACATTTGGAGAATTTGGCATATAACTGTTCTTTCTTCAAGAGATCCAAAACCAATCTAAGATGTTGCTCATGATCGGCTTTAGTCTTGGAATAGATTAAGATGTCATCGATGAAAACGATCACGAACTTATCAAGGTACGGTTTGCACACACGATTCATGAGGTCCATGAAAACTAAGGGTGCATTGGTTAGTCCAAAAGGCATAACCATGAACTCGTAATGACCATACCTTGTTCGTAAGGCAGTCTTTCGAATATCGTCTTCTTGCACACGGAGTTGGTGATAACCAGATCGAAGATCAATCTTTGAGAAGCAAGTAGAACCTTGAAGTTGATCGAAGAGGTCATCAATTCTAGGCAAAGGATAACGGTTTTTTATAGTAAGCCTGTTGAGTTCGCGGTAGTCAATACACATGCGAAATGATCGATCCTTCTTTTTGACGAATAAGACGGGTGCACCCCACGGTGAATGACTTGGACGGATGAATCCTTTGTCAGAGAGCTCTTGAAGTTGACTTGCAAGTTCTTGCATTTCAGAAGGTGCACAACGGTATGGAGCTCTAGCCACGGGGTTAGCTCCGGGCACAAGATCAATGCGAAATTCTACCTGACGAACGGGTGGAAGACCCGATAAGTCTTCGGGGAACACTTCAGGAAAATCTCGGATAATGGGGATATCTTGAATACTCTTTTTTTTGACATTCTTTTGAATGATATGGGCCAAAAAGGCCACGTACTTCTTTCGTAAGTACTTTTGAGCAGTAGTGCATGACATTAACTTAAGTCCTTTGCAAGGCTTTTCACTAAAGACTCTTAGTGTTTCTCCCGATGGTAGGGGTATTCGGATGCACTTCTCGAAACAAATGACTTCGGCATGATGATTTGATAGCCAATCCATGTCTATGATGATATCAAAGCTTCCTAGTGGCATTGGAACAAGGTTGATTGGGAATGTATGATCATTAAGTTCTAAAGAGCAATCATAGATAATGGATTCAATTGTAAGAAAGTCACCATTTGCTACTTCAACGGTAAATGTTTTCTCTAAAAGGGATCGTGTCTTTGCAAGTAAAGGTTCAAAGTTAAGTGGCACAAAACTTTTATCGGCACCGTTATTGAATAAAATGGAGGCATATTGACTATTAACAAGAAACGTACCATTGACCACGTCATTGTTGGCTTGAGCTTCATTGGCGTTTATGTTGAAAGCACGCCCACGAGCTCCACCTTGTCTAGCATTGACTAACTTTGGGCATTGATCACGGAAATGGTTCGGGTTGCCACACTCATAACATGCTCGCCTATTTGCAATAGCGGGTACACCTTGATTAGCCACTTGGGTGTTGGTTTGGTTTGGTAGGTTGACTTCTACAAACATTAATTGTATGGCCATATTTACCACAATAAGTACAAAGGCGACATGGGATGCCTTGGGGATGATGGTAGTTACAGGTGGCACAAAGTGGGTAGATTCCAACATATGGCTTTTTGGCCGGTGCTTGAACCATAGGTGCAGCTTGGTAAATTGGAAGAGTAGGAGTGACCATAGCATAGTTTCTAGTCTTCCTTTTCCTATTATTGCGGGAAGGTTCAGCTGTGGCTTCTTTGTTGTGGGTAGGAGGGGTTATAGTGTCAGAAACTTTCTTGGTGCCCTTTTTAGTAAGAGTCCCCGCCTTCACATGATTATCGGTTAAGGTAGCGGACAAACGGATGGCATCTTCAAGTGTTGCGGGATTCCTTCCTAGGCAGTATCTTGAATTTTCCTAGGTAGTCCCCCAATATACTTTTCAATGCAGCGGGACAAAGGAGTGACCATGTGGGGCACAAGAAGACTCAACTCATGGAACCGAGTTGTATACGCCAAGTTTTCACCACTATCTTGGGCAAGATCCCAAAATTCGGCTTCAAGTTTCTTTACTTCATTTCGAGGACAGAATTCCTTGGTCATTAGCCTTTTAACCTCATCCCAAGGTAAGGCCATTGCCACATCTACACCTCGATTTCTCTTCTCCCCATTCCACCACGTGAGTGCCCGTTTTAGTAGGACACTTGTGGCATGACGAACACGAAGGTTGTCGGGGCAGTCACTATTGAGAAAGGTATTCTCAATGCTTTCGAACCATTGAAGGAGTCCGGTAGCTCCTTCGGTACCATAGAACTTGAGGGGATTACACGAGTTGAAATGCTTGAAGGTGCATTGAGATGGGTTGTTACCACCATTTCCACCATTACCACTATTACTACCATTTCCACCATTGTTGCCATTGGTGGCACTATTAGCCTGAGTGAGTTGTGTCACGAGTTGTGTAAGAATAGCAGCAATGTCGGTATTGGTGTTGGCCGCGGGAGCACGACGAGGAGGCATTCTACAGATTTTCACAAGACAAGAAAAGATGTAAGAACTCATGAGAATTGTTTGGAGTTAATAGAATAAGATAACAAAATAAATAGATAATCATAGTTTGGATTGTACTCAAATAGTGATAAAATCACTCGAATACTATGACACATTAAGGTTAATTAAACTTATATAATTTTCAAGGAGACATGCTTTAGCCTATAAGTAAACACTCATCTCGGGAATTCCCAGGAAAGCATACGGGTCCCTCGGTTGATTGGGATTTATGGGAAATGCTTTCCTAGACATAAAACCCAAAATACAGGTGTCACTCTTCCAGATTGCACGTGTCCTCAAATAATTAACAAAGCTTAAAAACCTTAACGAGGAAATAAAGAAATTTTATAGATCTAGCTTCATGAATTTCCACATGCTTAGAGAGATAAAGATAGAGAAGAAGATAAGAATTGTCACACCCCAACCGACGGCGGAAACGTCGTGGCGGGACATGTAGACTGTTCATGAGCTCAAGGTTGACTAAATTGTAATATATTAACTCCATTTCAAATCAAACAAACATGAATCAAATTCAACCAGTACGTGAATGAAATACATAATATCCTTTATTTAAGTTTAACTAAGTCCAAAGCCTATGTGTAGCATGTCTTGATCAAACTCACACGTTAGCACCTGAAACATGAATAAAATAAGGTCAACTAAAAAGTTGGTGAGCATACACAGGTTTGTACATAGATAGTATATAGTTGTGAAAGATCAAATCCTTACATATCATGAATAAATAAGGCATTTATGGGGAGTAACTAATCTGTAACCAAAGTACAATCAAACCTTTGTAACTAGCATGCAAATTGTGTTGTCGGTAACAATCACCCCAATCTGGGTGGGTTTGTCAGACTCAATAGATCTATCATTGTTAACCGTCGGCTTATTAGTTAATGATTGCACATTAAATTGCACACAAATAGTTAACACGTATAGCACTCAAACATAAAGCTCAAATTTTTGCACACATGAATGTAAATAGGATTTGTGTTTTGTATAGTTTGTGAAAGTGTAAATAGTTGTGTGTATAGAGTTCATGTTTCACCCCAAAAGTATAAAAGAGTAAAGAGTGGCTATGTAATACTCACATGTAATGAGTGGTTGGGCGTCACACAATATGTTGTTGTTGCACGAATGATCTAGCTAACCACAAGGCTAACCTATGTTTGATGGTATAAATGTATCAATTATTTGTTAAAATGAAATAGGGAAATCTAATGCGCGAAGTGATTGTTGTGGATGTCCTTATTAATAAAATAATTATTTACGTTTCAAATAATATTTATGTGGATGATTGTATTTTAATTTGGATGGATGAAAGGATAAGTAAATGATTTCTTTTGTTCGTAAATAAATAAATAGACAAGTGAATACATAAATAATGTCCTTTTGTTTGAAATTAAATGAATAGATAAGTAAATAAATAATAGTTAGTTGAATAAATAAATTAATAACAAAAGATTAAATAAATTCTTTTATTTATTTAGAAAAAAAAATAAGTGGTAAAAGAAATGTTATTATTAATCATAATTAATTATTGACTAAAAGTATATACATATTATATAAACTAAGTTTTTATTTGGTTTTAACAATTTAAGTGGTTTATCTTTGAAAGTTTAACAATTTATCTTTATAAAACTGGTCTGAGTTTTATACTTTTTATAAAAATAAATTTTAACAAAAGATTGGATGCTTAGGAACGGTTAAAAAAATAAACAGTGCTGCCGGAATCAAACCCGGGTGGGTTCTGTGAGAGCATAGGCGAATGACCACTGGACCAGTGGTCCATCCATGATACACAGCCGGTTCATGTGGAAGTTAACGAAGGTCTACAGGGAGGGCCAGGTATAATACAGTTACATGTGTGTAAAAAGGGTACAAGGGGTCGAACTCGTGACCTTGCGTAAAAGAGTCTTGTGTCTTAACCGATTGGACTGGGCGGATGCCTTGTTGAGATTGGGGTTATTTAACTTAAAACCAATAATCCCAGTCCTTCATCATCTTCCCCATTTGTCCAATTATAAACCTTAGCCCCAATTGACCACGAAGGAGCACAGGTACAAGATCGAAACATTGGGGCTTTTGATCCGGGGAATGGAAAGAGTGAAATGATATGAAATTTACCTGGATCGGCTACGCGAAAGGATGAGGTTGACTGGAGCAGCGAGCGTCGAGTTTTCTTCGGGGTTGTTCGCGTTCCAGAAGCAATTTGGAGTGGATTCGAGTGTTTAGAAAGATCAAAGGGGGTGTCGTGAGTGCGTGTGTGTGGAATGAATGCCTCAATTTCCGTCTAATTGATCGAATCGCCTCAAGTTAACATAGCACAACTGTCAACGCGGAAATCACGTAAATTTGAACGAATGAGAATGAATTGAGGCATGTAAATGGTTTGTGTCACACCCCGCCAAGGCGGAATACGCGAGGTGTCACACATATAGTACATAGCACAAAGTATAAAGACAAATACTAAGGCATTACAAAATTTTATTAATTTCATAATTGATTGTTCAATACATGTTAAAGTAAATAAACAAAATCCCAAACAAAACATTGTAATTATTTCTTTAACTAGGTCCATAAGCAATCCTACATGATCCTCTCTCTCTCTTAGTTATTATTTCCTAAAACATGTAAGAAAATGGGTCAACATAAAGTTGGTGAGAGACATAGGTTTTAAATGTTATAAAGATAAATTGTCATAAAAGATATAAACAAATTCAAACCAAGTTCAAACAAATGTACAAGCATATTAACACAAACGTTTTGCAATCAACCCTAAATGTTATATGTTATAAGCATCCACAATCCACGATTGTGCTGTAAAAAGTTGTATGCATCCACAATCCCTAAGATTGTGCCGTTGTTATATCGGTTTCCCCCATATGGCCATACTAGTACTTCCTTAGGCTTATGATCAAGTTAATGATTGCAATTTGTTATAAGTGTTCAAATATCAAGCACATAATTGAAATTACCTGTTTGAGAATTTGTTTTGGTAAATAAAGTTTAAGTTATCAAGCCATAAAAAAAATATACATGTTTCACCCCAAAAGTTAAAAAGAAAAAGGGGCTATGATCTCACATTGATAAGTAGGGGGATTTATCTTGCAACTTGTATAAATCCGAAGTTTAAGGAAGTCCTAAATAATAATTATACATATTTTAATACGTAGAAACGATTAAGAGAAAACAAGAACGGAATGTTTGGGACTCCAGGATTTTGGAACGAACGAGAATACGAATAAAGTTTATGAATGATGTTTTATAAACTTTACTTATAAAAGAAAACTATGTGTTAATAAGTATTATTTGCAAGATATTAAATGTCTTAATGCAATATTTACATTACTAAGACAAAGTCGAAGGTGATAAAAAAAATTAGGTGAAATAAAGTAATCATCTCTTTTAATATTTGTAAATCTATTAATAGGACGGGGCCATTAACGATCAAAATTAATTTGTTAATACGTAATAGTCACGTTTAAAATTTATTATTTGTATGTAAAACCCTAACCGATCCTAAGGAATATGATCGTGACGTTTAATATAAAACGTTTAGGTTAATAAAATATTTTTAGAAGTGATTCATAATTCCCATATAAATTAACAGGAAAATATATATTTATGGCCCTTTTTGTTTAATAAAACTCCTAACTTTTAAAAATAAATAACGATTATATTTATACTTTTTAAGAATTACATTATACTACTAATCATTAAACGGTCTAAAACCTCACACAAAACATAAATCGTTTTTGCTATGGTAAAATACATGATTTCAATAACTTTTAAAAAGTATACATTTTATTTTTAATCAAAATGAACATTATACATAACATCTTGAGATTTCAGAAAATGTTTATAATTTATTTATTTAGAAAATCAGATTATTAATTATATAAAAAAAATGTATTACTGTGTGAATGAAATGTGTTAAAACTCAAAAAGGGCAAGGGAGGAGGGAAAGGCGCAGGTGCCAGGTCTAGAACCTGCGACATGTCCTTTGTTGCACAAGGGTTTACCACCGGACCAAGTCCCCATCATGTGCAAAGTTTAGAAAATTAAATAGTAAACTCGAATGAGCCTGAGTCATCTTCCCCAAACACAACTCAGATTAAAAACCCTAACCCCAAAACAGATTTGTAAATCTCAAAATCAGTCTTTCGCGGGTATTGTTTGCGATCAGAAGTTTGGGGCTATTGTTTAGAAGATCAAAACGAGTAGAAAGATGGTTAACATACCTTGATTCGCTGCCGATTGAAGGGTTCGAACTCCCTGTCGCCGAAAGTGAACCGAGAGGAACAAAAGATGGAACTTGAGGATGATTTCGAGCATTAGATAGTAAGGGATATATATAGGATGTTTAGGAACGTGTTTTATAGCTACAATGGGATGAGATTCGCGAGATTTGGACTTGATTTGTGGGTTCCGAAACCCACGACCGAGATATTTGTTCATCTCCAAAGAATTCGTTTTTTTTTTTTTTTGGTAATGATTTGTCAATTAAAGGCTTGATTCACGGTCCTTATCGATTAGAAAAGATTTAATCCGAGGAAGGAAACTTTTCTTTACGGATTTAGAGGGATTTGAGGTCGATTCATATGATTTTGACTTATCAAAGTCAAAATTGAGATGTAATGTTTATTCAAGGGTTCACAAGTGAAGAAAGGGGTTCAAGGTTTATTTCCATTAAGTTATAAAATTTATTTTATAACACTTATCAAACTTAAACTTATATATCATTATTTATTTTCTTATGATTAACTTTTATAAAAAAAAATATTAATACTAATATAGAATCTCATTTTTATCAATACATATATACATATATATATATACATATATATGTATAAAAAATGAAATTTTGAAACTACGGATCGTTTACACGTTTGCAATAATAATTGGTACGACAAAACGTACATACGAGATAACGAGATTGAACTAATATGGCGGTCATAAATGTTATTAAGGTACAAAATGAAATAAAATATTACATGAAAAAGTCACGGATGTTACAGTATCCCCAAGTTGAAGGAATTTCGTCCCCGAAATTCAACTAGTGGAGGCTACTGAATTAGAAAAGAGATGAGGGTACTTAAGTTTCATTTGGTCTTCACGCTCCCAAGTGAACTCAGGGCCGCGCTTAGAATTCCAACGGACTTTCACGATAGTTATACGACTACGCTTGAGTTGTTTAACATTACGGTCCATGATCTCAACGGATTGTTCAATGAAGTTCAACTTGTCATCAACACGGACTTCATCTAATGGGATATGAAGAGTGTCGTCAGCCAGACACTTCTTGAGATTCGACACGTGAAAAGTGTCATGTACTCCATTGAGTTCGGCCGGCAGCTTGAGCTTGTAAGCTATAGGGCCGATCCTTTCAAGGATTTCAAAAGGACCCACATATCTTGGTGCCAATTTCCCCTTCTTCCCGAAACGGACCACGCCCTTCCAAGGGGAAACTTTGAGTAAGACTTTATCCCCGACTTGGAATTCGAGGGGTTTCCTTCGATTATCAGCATAACTCTTTTGGCGAGCACGGGTAGCCTTAAGTCTTTCTTGAATCTTGAAGATCTTATCGGAAGTCTCTTGAATAAGCTCGGGACCGGTTATTTGAGCATCACCGATCTCGGTCCAACATACCGGGGAGCGGCATTTTCTACCATATAAGGCTTCGAAAGGAGCACATTTAATGCTAGCATGGTAGTTGTTGTTGTAAGAGAATTCCATGAGAGGCAAATGGTTATCCCAACTTCCACCGAAATCGATCACACAAGTGCGAAGCATATCCTCTAGGGTTTGTATAGTCCTTTCGCTTTGGCCATCAGTTTGAGGATGATAAGCCGTGCTAAGGTCCAAACGAGTCCCTAAGGATTTTTGTAAGGATCGCCAGAAGTTGGAAGTAAAACGGCCGTCACGATCGGAGATAATGGACAAGGGCACACCGTGACGAGTCACGATTTCACTGATATAGAGATTTGACAGCTTTTCCATCTTGAAATCTTCACGAATAGGGATAAAATGAGCGGATTTGGTCAAGCGATCAACTATGACCCAAATCGAATCGTGCCCACGAGGAGTTCTTGGGAGTTTGGTGATAAAATCCATAGAGATTTGCTCCCATTTCCAAATAGGGATCTCGGGTTGTTGGAGAAGACCCGAGGGTTTTTGATGTTCGGCTTTAACCTTTAGGCACGTAAGGCACTTACTCACAAATAAAGCTATATCCTTCTTCATTCCGGGCCACCAATAAAATTCCTTGAGATCGTGATACATTTTATCGGCACCGGGATGAATAGAATACCGGGTTTTGTGTGCCTCATCAAGGATAAGCTTGAGGAGGGGTTGAGAGTCAGGAATCCACATACGTCCCATGAAATAAAGAATTTCGTCGGACTTGGGCTCTAGATGTTTTTCGGCACCGCAATCTAACTGTTGCTTTAACTCACCCTTGGCAAGAACCTCTTTTTGAGCTTGAAGAACCATGGCTTTGAGGCTAGTTTGGACGATCATTCCCATGGCCCGAATGTGAGAGGGTTTGATCCGATCTTTCCGGCTAAGGGCGTCAGCAACCACATTGGCTTTTCCCGGGTGATAGCGAATTTCACAATCATAATCGCTTAAAAGTTCAACCCAACGCCGTTGCCTCATGTTGAGATCCTTTTGATCAAGGATATGTTGAAGGCTTTTATGATCAGTGAAGATGACACATTTTGTACCATAGAGGTAGTGTCTCCATATTTTCAAAGCAAAGACCACTGCACCTAACTCGAGGTCATGTGTAGTGTAGTTTCTTTCATGGACCTTGAGTTGTCTTGATGCATAGGCAATGACTTTGCCGCGTTGCATCAACACGCAACCGAGACCTTGATTTGAGGCGTCACAATAAACGACGAAGTCATCGTTGCCATCTGGAAGACTTAGGATAGGAGAGTCACACAATTTCTGCTGAAGGAGTTGGAAAGCATCTTCTTGTTTCTGCTCCCAAACGAACGGTTTATCCTTTTGGGTTAGAGTTGTGAGTGGTAGGGCGACCTTTGAAAAGTTTGAGATGAACCTTCGATAGTAGCCGGCTAAACCCAGAAAGGAACGGATTTCTGAGGGAGTCTTGGGCGTACTCCAGTTCTTGATAGCTTCGATTTTGGATGGGTCAACATGAATACCCTTCTCGTTGATAACATGACCCAAGAAATGGACTTCTTTTAGCCAAAACTCGCATTTGGAGAATTTCGCATAAAGATTTTCCTTCTTCAAAAGCTCCAAGATTTGTCTTAGGTGATTCTCATGTTCTTTGGCAGTTCGAGAGTAGATCAATATGTCGTCAATGAAGACAATGACAAATTGATCTAAGTAGGGTCTACAAACCCGGTTCATAAGATCCATGAATACTGCAGGTGCATTGGTTAACCCGAAAGGCATAACCACGAACTCATAGTGTCCATATCGAGTTCTGAAAGTGGTCTTCGGGATTTCATCGTCATGGACTCGTAATTGGTGATAACCGGATCGGAGATCAATCTTTGAGAAACAAGTTGCTCCTTGCAATTGATCGAATAAGTCATCAATTCTCGGAAGAGGATATCGGTTCTTGGTAGTCAGCTTGTTGAGCTCACGATAATCAATGCACATCCTAAAGGTTCCATCTTTCTTCTTGACAAAAAGGACCGGGGCTCCCCAAGGTGAGAAGCTCGGTCTAATGAAACCTTTGTCTAGTAGCTCTTGCAATTGACTAGACAATTCTTGCAATTCGGACGGTGCGAGTCGGTAAGGAGACTTAGCAATAGGATTTGCTCCAGGAACAAGATCAATACGGAATTCAACTTGTCGAACAGGTGGGAGTCCGGGCAGATCGTCAGGGAATACTTCGGGAAAGTCTTGAATAACGGGTATGTCTTGAATGGTTCTATTCTCGGGTTTCTTTTCAACAATGTGAGCTAAGAAAGCACAGCATTGCTTCCTTAAGTAGCTACGAGCCTTCATGCAAGAAATAATCTTTAGGCCACGACAAGGCTTGTCTCCAAGGATTTCCAAGATTTCATCGGCAGGTAGAGGAATACGAATAAGTTTCTCCGAGCATACGATTTCGGCATTGTTGCCGGATAGCCAGTCCATACCTACAACTATGTCAAAGCTTCCAAGAGTCATAGGAATAAGGTCGAAGATGAACGGGTGATCGTTGAGAGTTAAGGTACAACCACGAACAACCGTACGAACATAGGTTAGTTTGCCATCGGCTAGTTCAACCGTGTAAGGAGGTTCTAACACACTAGCGCATTTACCAAGCAAAGGTTCTAATTTGGTGGAAACAAAACTCTTGTCGGCACCGGTGTCAAATAAAATTGATGCATAGACATTATTGACAAGAAAAGTACCTGTAACGACGGCAGGTTCCTCAAGTGCTTCAGTGGTACCAATAACAAAAGCCCGACCACGTGCCCCTTGTGTGTTAGCCAATTTGGGGCAACGGTTCCTGAGATGGTCGGTAGCACCACACTGGTAGCAAGCTCTACCATTTGCAATTGCGGGGACCGTAGTAGGAGTAGCATTAACGATACGACAAGTAGCTGCCAAGTGACCTCCTTTACCACACTTAGTGCATATGCGGCAAGGGTAGGTAGCATCATGATGATATTGGCACTTAGCACACAAAGGGTAAGACCCGCCATAAGATTTCTTTGTCGAAGCTTGTGCTTGCGTTGGTGTCACTTGGGTAGTTGGAGTAGCAGGGGTTACCATAGTGAAGTTCTTTGCCACCTTCTGTTTCTTGAAGTGGCGTTCAGGCTTCTTGGTTTCCTCAACCCGACCTTTCTTTCCACCCTTTTGGGTCAGAATACCTTCTTTCACGAGATCATCCGTGAGGGACGCAGCTAGACGGATGGCAGCCTCAAGAGTAGCAGGGTTGCTGCCCATGACGGTACCCCTAACTTGATGAGGTAGGCCGCCAATGTAACGGTCAATTTGGCGACTCAACGGGGTGACCATGTGTGGGACCAATGTGCTCAGTTCATGAAAACGGTTGTTGTATGCTTCATTTTCAACGCTATCTTGAACAAGATCCCACATTTCCACCTCAAGCTTTTTCATTTCATTCTTTGGGCAGAATTCCTCAACCATGAGCTCCTTAAGTTGATCCCATGTCAAGGCCAAGGCTGCGGCTAATCCCCGAGTTCGCTTCTCGCCATTCCACCAAGTAAGCGCCCTCTTTTGGAAGGCACTTGAAGCATACTTCACTTTCAGGTCATCGGGGCATTCACTCATTACCAGGGTTGACTCCATGCTTTCAAACCACTGAAGTAAGCCAGTGGCACCCTCAGATCCATTGTACTTTAGAGGGTTGCACGAGTTGAAGTGCTTGTACGTTCAGGTGGTTCCTTCGGTTATTTTCATAGTGTTTGTGAGTCGAGTAACCATATCAGGTAACACAGCAGCAAGTTGCTGAGTTAGGAGTGTGGCTATGACAGTGGTATCCATAGTCGGAGCAGTCAAGGTGGTATCACTGGTTCCAGAATTGGTGGCGTTAGTGGTTTCACGTCGAGGAGGCATTCTACGAAGACAAGATTATTAATCGAGTTAGAGATAGACATATAAATAATAGAAGTGATATATTCATAAAATAGAAATTCACTTGCATTAATGTTATACAAAGGTAGAATTGAAATAGATAAACACTAGCTTATATAATGCTTAGTGTTAAGTACAAATGAATTTTAAATTTTGACTAATCATAACACCGAGTTCTCACAATAGCGTGTTAGAAGTATACTTGACCTATGAGTAGTGCAGCCACCAAAAGGATTCCCAGGAAAGAGAGGTGGGTCACAAGGGACACACTTAAGTACCAAGTCTTTCCTTAGTCAGAACCTTTTATGGGCCTACACCCACTCTTCCAGCCATCATATACTACTAACATCTATCACTTGAACCCATGGTTATGATGAGAATAATGGATTGGGCTTTGAGGCCCAAGAGTGAGATCCATCTTCTCGAGCAAGCTTCCTTTTCTTGAGTGGTAAGTGGTTAGAGGAAGATCCGAGTGGACATACGTGTGATGACATGGCTAAGAAGAGATAAGGTTAGCACATAAATCACATATAGTTCCTATGAAAGTGTAAGGGAGTCTTAGGTTATAGTCTAGGTCTTTCTAAGCCTAATTCTCTATAACCAAGGCTCTGATACCAATTTGTCACACCCCGCCAAGGTGGAATACGCGAGGTGTCACACATATAGTACATAGCACAAGGTATAAAGACAAATACTAAGGCATTACAAAATTTTATTAATTTCATAATTGATTGTTCAATACATGTTAAAGTAAATAAACAAAATCCCAAACAAAACATTGTAATTATTTCTTTAACTAGGTCCATAAGCAATCCTACATGATCCTCTCTCTCTTAGTTATTATTTCCTGAAACATGTAAGAAAATGGGTCAACATAAAGTTGGTGAGAGACATAGGTTTTAAATGTTATAAAGATAAATTGTCATAAAAGATATAAACAAATTCAAACCAAGTTCAAACAAATGTACAAGCATATTAACACAAACGTTTTGCAATCAACCCTAAATGTTATATGTTATAAGCATCCACAATCCACGATTGTGCCATAACAAGTTATATGCATCCACAATCCCTAAGATTGTGCAGTTGTTATATCGGTTTCCCCCATATGGCCATACTAGTACTTCTTTAGGCTTATGATCAAGTTAATGATTGCAATTTGTTATAAGTGTTCAAATATCAAGCACATAATTGAAATTACCTGTTTGAGAATTTGTTTTGGTAAATAAAGTTTAAGTTATCAAGCCATAAAAAAAATATACATGTTTCACCCCAAAAGTTAAAAAGAAAAAGGGGCTATGATCTCACCTTGATAAGTAGGGGGATTTATCTTGCAACTTGTATAAATCCGAAGTTTAAGGAAGTCCTAAATAATAATTATACATATTTTAATACGTAGAAACGATTAAGAGAAAACAAGAACGGAATGATTGGGACTCCAGGATTTTGGAACGAACGAGAATACGAATAAAGTTTATGAATGATGTTTTATAAACTTTACTTATAAAAGAAAACTATGTGTTAATAAGTATTATTTGCAAGATATTAAATGTCTTAATGCAATATTTACATTACTAAGACAAAGTCGAAGGTGATAAAAAAATTAGGTGAAATAAAGTAATCATCTCTTTTAATATTTGTAAATCTATTAATAGGACGGGGCCATTAACGATCAAAATTAATTTGTTAATACGTAATAGTTACGTTTAAAATTTATTATTTGTATGTAAAACCCTAACCGATCCTAAGGAATATGATCGTGACGTTTAATATAAAACGTTTAGGTTAATAAAATATTTTTAGAAGTGATTCATAATTCCCATATAAATTAACAGGAAAATATATATTTATGGCCCTTTTTGTTTAATAAAACTCCTAACTTTTAAAAATAAATAACGATTATATTTATACTTTTTAAGAATTACATTATACTACTAATCATTAAACGGTCTAAAACCTCACACAAAACATAAATCGTTTTTGCTATGGTAAAATACATGATTTCAATAACTTTTAAAAAGTATACATTTTATTTTTAATCAAAATGAACATTATACATAACATCTTGAGATTTCAGAAAATGTTTATAATTTATTTATTTAGAAAATCAGATTATTAATTATATAAAAAAAATGTATTACTGTGTGAATGAAATGTGTTAAAACTCAAAAAGGGCAAGGGAGGAGGGAAAGGCGCAGGTGCCACGTCTAGAACCTGCGACCTGTCCTTTGTTGCACAAGGGTTTACCACCGGACCAAGTCCCCATCATGTGCAAAGTTTAGAAAATTAAATAGTAAACTCGAATGAGCCTGAGTCATCTTCCCCAAACACAACTCAGATTAAAAACCCTAACCCCAAAACAGATTTGTAAATCTCAAAATCAGTCTTTCGCGGGTATTGTTTGCGATCAGAAGTTTGGGGCTATTGTTTAGAAGATCAAAACGAGAAGAAAGATGGTTAACATACCTTGATTCGCTGCCGATTGAAGGGTTCGAACTCCCTGTCGCCGAAAGTGAACCGAGAGGAACAAAAGATGGAACTTGAGGATGATTTCGAGCATTAGATGGTAAGGGATATATATAGGATGTTTAGGAACGCGTTTTACAGCTACAATGGGATGAGATTCGCGAGATTTGGACTTGATTTGTGGGTTCCGAAACCCACAACCGAGATATTTGTTCATCTCCAAAGAATTCGTTTTTTTTTTTTTTTTTGGTAATGATTTGTCAATTAAAGGCTTGATTCACGGTCCTTATCGATTAGAAAAGATTTAATCCGAGGAAGGAAACTTTTCTTTACGGATTTAGAGGGATTTGAGGTCGATTCATATGATTTTGACTTATCAAAGTCAAAATTGAGATGTAATGTTTATTCAAGGGTTCACAAGTGAAGAAAGGGGTTCAAGGTTTATTTCCATTAAGTTATAAAATTTATTTTATAACACTTATAAAACTTAAACTTATATATCATTATTTATTTTCTTATGATTAACTTTTATAAAAAAAAAATAATAATACTAATATAGAATCTCATTTTTATCAATACATATATGCATATATATATATATATATGTATAAAAAATGAAATTTTGAAACTACGGATCGTTTACACATTTGCAATAATAATTGCTACGACAAAACGTACATACGAGATAACGAGATTGAACTAATATGGCGGTCATAAATGTTATTAAGGTACAAAATGAAATAAAATATTACATGAAAAAGTCACGGATGTTACAGTTTGTATTCATGATAGGACCGGTTTCGCATGATTTGCGGGTAACAAACGCGTTTAATTCCTTGATTCAAACTGATTTGGATGAGGTTTGACTCGAGTGAGTCAAACAGTTCAACTTTTGAAATTTAGCCGCGGGTTTGATCGATTTACAACTCTAGATGGGCCTGGATATGGTTTATAATCGATTACTCACGTAGGGAAAAGTCCACAACACTGAATTTGTCAATTAGGATGTCGAATTGTTGAGGAAACTTGGGTTGTTTGACTCTCGGAAGTCAAACTGTATTAACATGGTCAAAATTAATATTAGAGATGTCAAATTTCCAAAGTGGGGGGTTTAAATTGAGGGTTCCAAATGTTCAAAGGTTGACGAGGAGGTTCAAGGCTCAATAATTTGAGATTTTATATATATATATATTATATAAAACTTGTAATAAACTATAAAACATTATATATATATATATACATATATATAATAGAAAATAATATGTTTATTGAAAGGTTGAAATTTTGAAATTAATATCCGTTAAGGTAATAACTAATGTGGCATGAGGCGTTGGGCAAATACAGGATTTCCAGTGCTTGAATAATAAAATGATTAAAGAACAGTTTATGGATTGAAAATCATGGATGTTACAGTCTCCCCTTGTTAAAAGAATTTCGTCCCGAAATTTAACTAGTGGAGGCTACTGAATCAGAAAAGAGGTGAGTTTGTATCCTCAACGAGCTTTGATTGAGGAGTATAACCGATGAAAAGATTCATGTTGGGCTCAAAGTCAGACACGCATGATGATAGAGGATTTAGTTTAAGATATTTAAGGAGAAAATTGTCGTAGATTATTTTAGACTCTAAAGGTGATGTGCATTTCTTGGAATGGATTTGATGGGAACTGGATGATCTAGGTTTGTTTAAGATGTAATTTAATATGCTTTAGAATTATCTGTGGATAAGGAATTTCACAAATATTGGTCTAGGTCAAAACTTCACGTGACACGTACAACGCTACTTCTGATAATATGACAGAATACTTATATATAGGAAGTACCATCGGCGTATCCACCATGCCCTTGTCATATCACATCAGTTTCGTTGTTACATATCATGATAAGTTTTAGGTCACAACACACGACAAAATTTACTATGTTTTCCATGCGCTGATTTTTATAATTCCGTGTGCACCCGTAATTACTCAAATCATCGCATGGTCCGTATAGATCCTTCCGTTGTGTGCGGGTCAAGAAGGGCACAATTTCACTCAGTTCATGTCTATTGTTTTCACATAAGAGTTGTTAAAAAGTAACTATGTCCTTAAGTAGGCAGGTCAGTTAACAACTAAAGAGTAATATGGTAGTATAACTTAAAGTTCCATAGCCTACTCATGTTTGAACAAGAATACGTCAGACACCGAGTAGCTTCAATGTGATATGGTTTTCAACTTTGATGAACAAAGTGTATGACCATTATTTGTGTGTAATGTGGTCAATCAATTGCAACAATTGTAAGCAACTTAGTTTCATGTGTAATGTAGCACTCAATTCTTATGTATGATCTAGTGTTATGTAGCTTGTAATCAAATAGGTTTTATGTGTAACGTAAACAACTTAGCATCACGTATAAGATCTCATGTGTAATGTAAGCAACATAGTATCATGTGTATTATAAGAAATGAATTCCATGTATGGTGTTAACAACTTAGTATCATATAGCGTCATGTACTTTGTAACCAAAATAAGTTTCATGTTCAATGTGATCAATCAAGTATTGTGTATCAAACAATCAATGTATCATGTGATCAATTTAGTGTATGTATATTGCAAACAACTATGCTTCATGTATTCCGTAATCAATCCAGTAGAGTGTGTATTGCAATTTATCAAGTTTCATGTATTATGTAGTCAGTGTAGCATTGGATATATTGAAAAATAACTAAGTTTCATGTATTAGGTGATCGTGTTGTGTATATTGTAAATGTGCATACGTAAGTTATTGAGTTTCGTGTGTGGCATATGCTAACGAGTTTTGTATGCGATCAAGTGTTACGGAGAAGCGTGTTGCTTAGCGTTCATGTATAATGTGGTAGTCAGGTTTTAGCTCTTTAAATTTTTGTTGAGGTTTGTGGGGATGGTTAACATCTTCGCGGTATGGATCGTCTCTTGAAGCGGCAAGTGAAAGGTAACAAGGGGGTTTTGAAAACATTCCGAGTAATGTGTTTCCGAATAACCGATTTTTTTTGTAAGTAAGAAATTGTTCGTAGATAGATAGGTGGGTGAAAGTGAGGGGTTGAATAAGTAATTAAATGATTACGCGAAAGTTTTTTTTTTTTTTTTTTTTTTGAAAATAGAGGTTAAGTAACTTAAACCATAAATTACAATGGTTAAACAAGTAGTTGCATATTAATCTAGCCAAAGTGTAGATATAATTAGTTTAACAAGAAGAGCCAAAATTATTTATCAATTTGAAATAATGTTTTTATAAAATGGGTTGTATTAAATTTCCTGACATGGTGAAAATGTTTATGGAAAAACTTATATTTCTGATACTCTCTAAAATTTTGATAAACGTTTGTTTTGGAAATAACGAGGTTGTTTACATCTAATAGGATGAGTTGTTTACGAAGGAGATTGTCGGTAGTGTACTAAATTGTATTGAATGAAGAAGGTGATACTTGGAAAATTTTGATGAAAATGTGATGGGTGTAATTCACACTCACTTGTCAATTCAATGAATAATAACCTAAGGGTTGGAATATATAAAATTTATTAAATGCTGAAGTGTTAAACATTATTCAAAACATAAGGGAATGGTTCTCAAACTGAAAATTTTAAAGACAATAAATAGAAATTTCTGCTAACGTCTCTGGTAGTTTCCCACTAGAAGGAAAATAATCACCAAGACGAGCACCGCTATGGTTATTCGGGTAGTCGATCTGGCTTCAGCTCTAGCTGTTTCAGTGCGATTCTCAAGCATTACTTTTTCGAGGATGGAAATTAACTCCTTTTGGTACCCTAATTGGTTCACTAGGCTATCCATTCTCTGTTCCTGTAAGTCGTGCCTTATCTCGTGCTCCATTCTTTGTCTATCAAACTCTGAGGTACTCACATATTGGTGAACGTCATCGATTGGAATTTCCATAGCACTAGTGGGTGCCATGGTACGCCTTACCCAAAGGTTAGAATGATACGGGTCGGGCACCAGATACGGGTCTCTTAGTGGGGGTGATCTAGGTGTTTGAAGTCTTGGGCCGGTGTTCCTAGTCCAATCTACCCTTACATCAAACCTTGGCCTGGCATCTGGGGTGGTGGTGATCCATACACGGGCGACCTGATGTCTCCTTCCCAATCCGACTCTACTCTGGGGTGGTATAACGGGGAGGAAGGAGAGTAGGAGCCCATGTCTGGCAGAAAAACAATGAAATGGTTGTAAGTGATAATAAAATGCTGAGTGTTAGATATAGGAGTTCTCATAGGTTTTAGAGTTTGACTAGTCATAACATCGAGTCTTCACAATAGTATTTTAAAAGTACACATGACCTATAAGTAGTGCATCCCTGAGGAGAATTCCCAAGAAAGAGGGGTGGGTCACTAAGACACACTTAAGTACCCTGTCTTTTCTTAGCCAGCATCCCTCATGGGCCTACACACTCTTTCAGCCATCATGTATTAATAGCACTATTGTTGGGCTCATGGTTATGATGAGAATTGTTGTGGATTTGGATTTGAGGCCCGAAAGTGAGGCTTATATATTGTAGTATGCTTCTTCTTCTTGGAGGGTAAGTGGGCTTCTTGTTTATTATTAATGGGCGTTAGGCCCAATAGTTTAGATTTAGATCATAAGAGGTGGTGACATTATATGTGTGAGTTTAAGGGTGCATGAAAAGCTAAGTGTGTATAAGTGTGTGTTAAAACTTAGGATAGCACTTAAATGAATCAAATAGATAGCATGAATATAGCACAACAATTATTAGGCAGTGTGACACATAATTATAAAATATTGTATGAGGTAGTGTATTTACTTATGATAGTATGTAGGAGTATTCACACAAGGAGAAATCATGTAGCGTGTAGTAGCATGGCATTGTATGGGTGTCCTAAGATAATAGTCTAGGTCAAAAGTGTCTAATAACCTAATTCCCTATAACCTGGCTCTGATACCAATCTGTCACACCCCAACCGACGGCGGAAACGTCAGGGCGGGACATGTAGACTGTTCATGAGCTCAAGGTTGACTAAATTGTAATATATTAACTCCATTTCAAATCAAACAAACATGAATCAAATTCAACCAGTACGTGAATGAAATACATAATATCCTTTATTTAAGTTTAACTAAGTCCAAAGCCTATGTGTAGCATGTCTTGATCAAACTCACACGTTAGCACCTGAAACATGAATAAAATAAGGTCAACTAAAAAGTTGGTGAGAATACACAGGTTTGTACGTAGATAGTATATAGTTGTGAAAGATCAAATCCTTACATATCATGAATAAATAAGGCATTTATGGGGAGTAACTAATCTGTAACCAAAGTACAATCAAACCTTTGTAACTAGCATGCAAATTGTGTTGTCGGTAACAATCACCCCAATCTGGGTGGGTTTGTCAGACTCAATAGATCTATCATTGTTAACCGTCGGCTTATTAGTTAATGATTGCACATGAAATTGCACACAAATAGTTAACACGTATAGCACTCAAACATAAAGCTCAAATTTTTGCACACATGAATGTAAATAGGATTTGTGTTTTGTATAGTTTGTGAAAGTGTAAATAGTTGTGTGTATAGAGTTCATGTTTCACCCCAAAAGTGTAAAAGAGTAAAGAGTGGCTATGTAATACTCACATGTAATGAGTGGTTGGGCGTCACACAATATGTTGTTGTTGCACGAATGATCTAGCTAACCACAAGGCTAACCTATGTTTGATGGTATAAATGTATCAATTATTTGTTAAAATGAAATAGGGAAATCTAATACGCGAAGTGATTGTTGTGGATGTCCTTATTAATAAAATAATTATTTACGTTTCAAATAATATTTATGTGGATGATTGTATTTTAATTTGGATGTATGAAAGGATAAGTAAATAATTTCTTTTGTTCGTAAATAAATAAATAGACAAGTGAATACATAAATAATGTCCTTTTGTTTGAAATTAAATGAATAGATAAGTAAATAAATAATAGTTAGTTGAATAAATAAATGAATAACAAAAGATTAAATAAATTCTTTTATTTATTTAGAAAAAAAAATAAGTGGTAAAAGAAATGTTATTATTAATCATAATTAATTATTGACTAAAAGTATATACATATTATTTAAACTAAGTTTTTATTTGGTTTTAACAATTAAAGTGGTTTATCTTTGAAAGTTTAACAATTTATCTTTATAAAACTGGTCTGAGTTTTATACTTTTTATAAAAATAATTTTTAACAAAAGATTGGATGCTTAGGAACGGTTAAAAAAATAAACAGTGCTGCCCGGAATCAAACCCGGGTGGGTTCTGTGAGAGCATAGGCGAATGACCACTGGACCAGTGGTCCATCCATGATACACAGCCGGTTCATGTGGAAGTTAACGAAGGTCTACAGGGAGGGCCATGTATAATACAGTTACATGTGTGTAAAAAGGGTACAGGGGGTCGAACTCATGACCTTGCGTAAAAGAGTCTTGTGTCTTAACCGATTGGACTGGGCGGATGCCTTGTTGAGATTGGGGTTGTTTAACTTAAAACCAATAATCCCAGTCCTTCATCATCTTTGTAACATTTCTGATTTTAGTATTCATATTTTCAATTCAATGTAATGCATTTCGAACTCAATACTCGTGCACTGTCTTGTTCTATTTTTCCGCCATAAATTAAACGCAATGATTCAATACAAATTCACAAGTTTTGCTCGATTATATACACTTAAACGCTATACAAGTAACTATTTATTTCAAACTAATCAAACCTGAAAAGTCAAGGACTAAAGTTGAAAATTTATCAAGAAACCCTAGTTAGCACGGTCGTGCTTCGTCCTGGCACGGTCGCGCCAAGTGCCTCGGCACGATCGCGCGACTGGTCCTGAAACGATCGCGCCCGGTGCCTAAGCACGGTCGCGCATATCTTGGCACGGTCGCGCCTGAGTACCAGTTAAAACGTAATTGAGATTTTAATCACCCGATCGTTCGAATTCAAAACCATTATACGTTTTATTTTCATTAACCAAGAAAAATAATACTATCAATCTTCTCCTTTACTACCAATCAAGCCAGAAATCGTTTAGCCTCAAAGAATTCTCTCTCAAGACCACAAATCCCCTTATCATCCGAATTCCTTCGAGTAATCCATCACCAATTCAATAACCAACCCTCTCTGGAACTTCCGAAAGGGTTGGAGCAGCCGGAATCGTAACAGAAGACGCCGAAAAGCGATCTTGCCGTCGTCGGAATCTCGTTCTACCGTCCTTCATCGATTCGATACGCTTCAGGGTAATTATAATCTCCATCTCATTCGTTTCAGTATCAGTATCAAAAACCCCTTATTAATTTGGGTTTTCATTTCGTAAATCAGTCTGAATCAGAAGCCATATTTTATTCAAAATGATTTAATCGAATCTGTTTCTAAACATTTTGTTAATTCAATTAAAGTATCCCAATACATTCGTAATATCAGTTAAGATAAAAGCCCTATGAATTTCAACCCTAACAATATAAGAATCAGTCAATTAGCTTCTGTTTTGGAAGAGACGCGCTCGCGCTAATCTTCTAGCGCGGTCGTGCCTCTTTGGACGCGGTCGTGCTGATTACCCGAGCGGTCGTGTCTCCTGTCTAGACCCAATCATGCCCTTTGGTCGATCTCAATCGTGTCTCGGAATCATAGACACGATCGTGCCTAGTGATTTGTCTAATTTAAGCCCTCTGCTTGATCAACCCGGTCGCGCTTCGTCTAGCGCGGTCGCGCCCGTGGTTCGAGCGCGGTCGTGCCATTTACAGGCACGGTCGTGTGTGAGTCAGAATTTTGGTAGAATTATAAATTTTATATTTTTCAATCAGTAATATTTCAGATTTTATAAAAATGTGTTTTATTTATTTAAAAAGGATTAAATGTTTAATCTTGGAATAAATAATATTTATTTAAAGTTTATAAAAAAATTAAATTTATATTTATTGTAAAGTCTCACACTTAAATGGTATCTTAAATAATTAAGTTACAAATGTTTATAAATAAATAAAATCATGATTATTTATTTAATTCATTGTTAAACAAAATCATTTATTCATTCATACTTAATTTCATTTAATATTTACATTATTTCCATAAACAATAATTATTTAAATTACTTATTTAATTATTCAAAACTCAAACTTTAAATAAAATGTTTTAATAATAGACTCTATATTTTATTCAATACCTTCAAGTATAAAACAATAACTTAGTATATTCAAACCCATTTCAACTTTAGACTTAATCTATGTGCACACCTTTGATTCGATGCACATTACTTTTAGGTTAACTTGTGCACTCCGAGGATCTTATTTTCTGTCTTTAAACTTCGTTAGCTACATCTCCGTATCAAGTGAGTATTCACAACCCCTTTTTACTCTTTTACATTTTTGGGGTGAAACATGAACACTATTCAACTTACATGTTTACATTTACACAAACAACACAAGTACAAATCCTATTTACATTCATGTGTGCAATTTGAGCTTTATGCCCGAGTGCTAGGTGTGTTAACCTCTTGTATGCTATTATGTGCAATCATTAACTATACAAGCCGACGGTTTTCAATGATAGATCTATTGAGTCTGACAAACCCACCCAAGTGGAGGTGATTGATACCGACAACACAATTTGCATACTAGTTACAAAGGTTTGATTGTACTTGGTTACACAATAGTTGCTCCCCATAAATGCCTTATTTATCATGTTATGTAAAGGATTTGGTTTACAAACTATATGCTATCTATATACAAACCTGTGTTATACTCACCAACTTTTTAGTTGACCTTATTTTATTCATGTTTCAGGTGCTTTCATATGAGTTTGATCAAGACATGCTACACATAGGCTTTGGACCTTGTTAATCTAAATTCAAAAACAAATTGTATTTCATTATGTACATTGAATTTGATTCGTGTTTGTTTGAATGGAAATTGATCTAACATATTACAATTTAGTCGACCTTGAGCTCATGAACAGTCTACATGTCCCGCCCCGATGATTCCGCCGTCGGTTGGGGTGTGACAGATTGGTATCAGAGCCTTGGTTATAGGGAACTAGGTTATTAGACACTCTTGACCTAGACTATAAGTTTAGGACTCCCATACAATGCCATGCTACTACATGTTACATTATCAATTTCCGTGTGATTATTTTTACATGCTATCCTAAGTACTTACACTACATGATACAATACATAATGACTTATGTGTCACACTATTTGATAACTCTTGTGCTTACACTCATTACTACCTACATGCTATATGATTATCCTCTATGTGAATATCTTTTATACCATATGATTACATCACATGATACAATACTCAATAGTTTATGTGTCACGTTACCTGCCCACTTCTTCTTCTATGCATAGCTACCTACTTAAATTATTTAAAACATTATCTTAAGTTTAACATACACACATACACACCAAAGTATTCATACACATTTGGACTCCCATACATGATACCATTACCCTTTTATGAGCAAAGACTTAAACTATTGGGCCTAATGCCCACCCATAATAAACTAAGAAGCCCATCTATCCTCCAAGAAGAAGAAGCCTGCTGAAAAGCATAAACCTTACTCTTGGGCCTCAAAGCCCAGTCCACAACAATTCTCATCATAACCATGAGCCCAACAATACTATTATTAATACATGATGGCTGGAAGAGTATGTAAGCCCAAGAGGAATTCTGGCTAAGGAAAGATAGGGTACTTAAGTGTGTCTTAGTGACCCACCCCTCTTTCCTGGGAATTCTCCTCAGGGATGCATTGCTTATAGGTCAAGTGTATTTCTAAAATACTATCGTGAAAGTTCGGCGTTATGACTAGTCAAACTCTAAAACCCATAAGAACTTCTATATTTGATACTTCATATTTCATTATCACTTACAACTTTTTCATTGTTTTTCTGCTAGACATGGACTCGTACTCTCCTCCCTCCCCGGTGTACCGTCCTGGATCAGAATCTGATTGGGAAGAAGACACTGAGACACCCGTGTATCGGTCACCAACAACCCCAGCTTCTAGGCCAAGGTTTGAGGTAAGGGCGGACTGGATTGGGAACACCGACCCGAGACTTCAAACACCTGGATCTCCCGTACCCGTAAACCCGTATCATACACCTCACCTCCACCATCAATTTCCACCCCCACTAAGAGACCCATACCTAATGCCTGACCCACACCTTCCTAACCCTTGGGTAAGGCATACCATGGCACCCACTGGTGTTATGGGGATTCCAACCCATAACCCCCACCAATATGTAAGAACTTCAGAATTTGAGAGGCAACGGATAGAGCAGGGAGTGATACACGAATTACAAAGACAAAGAATGGATAGCCTAGCAAACCAATTAGGATATCAAAAGGAGTTAATCTCCATCCTCGAAAAAGAAATACAAGCACATCGCACGGAGACCGCCAGGGCTGAGGCCAGATCTACTACTCGAGTGACCATAGCGGTGCTCATCTTAACAATTATCTTCTTCCTAGTGGAAAGCTACCAGCGACGTTAGAAGAAGCTTCTACTGATTTCCTTTAAATTTTCGATTTGAGAACCATTTCCTTATGTTTTGAGTAATGTTTAACATTTCAGCATTTAGTCAATTCCATATATTTCAACTCTACAGTTATTGTTCATTGATTTGACCCGTGGGGCGTAAATTACACCTGTTATATTCCCATCAAAATTTCCCAAATATCACTTCTTTCATTCAACATGGTTTAGTACATTACCAACAATCTCTTTCATTAAATAAATCATCCTATTTTGTGATTTAAACAAAACCTCGTTATCTTGTTTAAATAAAATGTTTATCAAATTTCTAGATAATATCAAAAACATAAATTTTCCATAAAAACTTTTTCACCTGGTAAGGAAAGTTAATACAACCAATTATAAAAAATATTTTTTAAAACTAATAAATACTTATGATTTTCTTATTAAAGTAAATATTTGTAAACTTTGGCTAAATTAATATGCTACTATTTATTTAACCAATAGTTGAAATTTTAAATTGAAAATTTTGTTTCTCATAAAATTGCATATTCATTTAAAAATATGCGATTCAATGATTTCATTACTTTATATATCTACAACCAAGAACAATTTCCCACTTTCTGTGTTCAAACAAAGACCCGTAATTGTAAACACAAATTCCCGAACATTTCTAAAACCTCCTCGCTACCTTTCACTTGACGCTTCAAGAGACGATCCATACCGCGTAAACGTTAACCTTTCCCACCAACATCAATGAGATTTGAGGACTTGAACCTAACTACCACATGATGCAAGAACGTCAAACAACACGTTTGTCCGCAGCACTCGATCACATGCAAAACCCGTTAGTACACATCGCACGCGAAGTTTAATACTCACGTATACACGTTTACAATATATCCAACGCAACCACATGATACATGAAACTCAAAGAACCTCAATATACCCAATTCTACACAAATTGCATAATACATGAAACTAGTTTGCCTACAAATTACAATTTGCTCGATTGATCACGTAATGCACGAAACATGTTTATTTGCAATACATATGCTATTGGATTGAGCACATGATACACGAAACTTAGATTGTTTGCAATATACGTGATACATAAGAATTGATTCATTGATACATAATTCTAGATTGACCACACTGTACATGAAACTCATTTGATTACAAAGTACTTTATACTAAACGGTGTACACTATACAAGATACATGATGCTACGTTGCTAACACTATACATGAGACCCATTTCCTTCGATACACATAATACTATGTTGTTTACATTACACGTTATAGTTTATCGATTACAAAATACAAGACGCTAAATTGTTTACTCTATATATATGAGACTTATTTGATTACGAACTACGTGACACTAGATCATACATGAGAATTGTGTGCTTACTATATAATCGAAACAAAATTTGCTTACAAGTATTGCAATGGATTAATTTCATTATACACAAGACATGGTCATGCCCTTTGTACACCAAAGTTGAAGACCATAATGCATTGAAACGACTCGGGGTTTGACGTATTCTTGTTCAAACACGAGCAAACTAAGAAACTTTAAGCTATACTACTTTACTACTTTTAGTTGCGAACTGACTTGATTAGGGACATAGTTACTTGTTAGCGACTTTTATGTGTAAACAATAGACGTGATAATAGTGAAATTGTGCCCCCTTACCCGCGCACAACGAAACGATCTATACGGACCATACGATGATTTGAATAATTACGGGTGCACACGGAATTATAAAAATCAGCGCATGGAAACTATAATGAAATTTTGTAGTGTGTTGTGACCTAAAACTTATCATGATATGTAACAACGAAACTGATGTGATATGACAAGGGCATGGTGGATACGCCGATGGTACTTCCTATATATAAGTGTCCTATCATATTATCATGAGTAGCGTTTTTCGTGTCACGTGAAGTTTTGACCCAGACCAATGTTTATGAAATCTTTTACCCACTAACAATTTTGAGCATATTAGACTATATTTTACACAAACTCTAAATGTCAAAATCCCATCAAATTCATTCCAAGTAATACGTTTCAGATTTAGAATTCAAATTATTAGTCGATAATCTTCAATTCAAAACAAAATTTATTATCCCTCTTCATATTCAAAGTATAAGGCCTAACCCATGTCAGCGGTTACACACCCCAGAATCCAACACTCAAAGCTACCTGAGAACCCAAAACTACCTCCTCCTTCTCGATTTTGCAGCCTCCATTGGTTAAATTTCGGGACGAAATTCCCTTAACATGGGGAGACTGTAACATTTCTGATTTTAGTATTCATATTTTCAATTCAATGTAATGCATTTCGAACTCAATACTCGTGCACTGTCTTGTTCTATTTTTCCGCCATAAATTAAACGCAATGATTCAATACAAATTCACAAGTTTTGCTCGATTATATACACTTAAACGCTATACAAGTAACTATTTATTTCAAACTAATCAAACCTGAAAAGTCAAGGACTAAAGTTGAAAATTTATCAAGAAACCCTAGTTAGCACGGTCGTGCTTCGTCCTGGCACGGTTGCCCCAAGTGCCTCGGCACGATCGCGCAACTGGTCCTGGAACGATCGCGCCCGGTGCCTAAGCACGGTCGCGCCTATCTTGGCACGGTCGCGCCTGAGTACCAGTTAAAACGTAATTGAGACTTTAATCACCCGATCGTTCGAATTCAAAACCATTATACGTTTTATTTTCATTAACCAAGAAAAATAATACTATCAATCTTCTCCTTTACTACCAATCAAGCCAGAAATCGTTTAGCCTCAAAGAATTCTCTCTCAAGACCACAAATCCCCTTATCATCCGAATTCCTTCGAGTAATCCATCACCAATTCAATAACCAACCCTCTCTGGAACTTCCGAAAGGGTTGGAGCAGCCGGAATCGTAACAGAAGACGCCGGAAAGCGATCTTGCCGTCGTCGGAATCTCGTTCTACCGTCCTTCATCGATTCGATACGCTTCAGGGTAATTATAATCTCCATCTCATTCGTTTCAGTATCAGTATCAAAAACCCCTTATTAATTTGGGTTTTCATTTCGTAAATCAGTCTGAATCAGAAGCCATATTTTATTCAAAATGATTTAATCGAATCTGTTTCTAAACATGTTGTTAATTCAATTAAAGTATCCCAATACATTCGTAATATCAGTTAAGATAAAAGCCCTATGAATTTCAACCCTAACAATATAAGAATCAGTCAATTAGCTTCTGTTTTGGAAGAGACGCGCTCGCGCTAATCTTCTAGCGCGGTCGTGCCTCTTTGGACGCGGTCGTGCTGATTACCCGCGCAGTCGTGTCTCCTGTCCAGACCCAATCATGCCCTTTGGTCGATCTCAATCGTGTCTCGGAATCATAGACACGATCGTGCCTGGCCAAGGCACGGTCGTGCCTAGTGATTTGTCTAATTTAAGCTCTCTGCTTGATCAACCCGGTCGCGCCTCGTCTAGCGCGGTCGCGCCCGTGGTTCGAGCGCGGTCGTGCCATTTACAGGCACGGTCGTGTGTGAGTCAGAATTTTGGCAGAATTATAAATTATATATTTTTCAATCAGTAATATTTCAGATTTTATAAAAATGTGTTTTATTTATTTAAAAAGGATTAAATGTTTAATCTTGGAATAAATAATATTTATTTAAAGTTTATAAAAAAAATTAAATTTATATTTATTGTAAAGTCTCACACTTAAATGGTATCTTAAATAATTAAGTTACAAATGTTTATAAATAAATAAAATCATGATTATTTATTTAATTCATAGTTAAACAAAATCATTTATTCATTCATACTTAATTTCATTTAATATTTACATTATTTCCATAAACAATAATTATTTAAATTACTTATTTAATTATTCAAAACTCAAAATTTAAACAAAATGTTTTAATAATAGACTCTATATTTTATTCAATACCTTCAAGTATAAAACAATAACTTAGTATATTCAAACCCATTTCAACTTTAGACTTAATCTATGTGCACACCTTTGATTCGATGCACATTACTTTTAGGTTAACTTGTGCACTCCGAGGATCTTATTTTCTGTATTTAAACTTCGTTAGCTACAACTCCGTATCAAGTGAGTATTCACAACCCCTTTTTACTCTTTTACATTTTTGGGGTGAAACATGAACACTATTCAACTTACATGTTTACATTTACACAAACAACACAAGTACAAATCCTATTTACATTCATGTGTGCAATTTGAGCTTTATGCCCGAGTGCTAGGTGTGTTAACCTCTTGTATGCTATTATGTGCAATCATTAACTATACAAGCCGACGGTTTTCAATGATAGATCTATTGAGTCTGACAAACCCACCCAAGTGGAGGTGATTGATACCGACAACACAATTTGCATACTAGTTACAAAGGTTTGATTGTACTTGGTTACACAATAGTTGCTCCCCATAAATGCCTTATTTATCATGTTATGTAAAGGATTTGGTTTACAAACTATATGCTATCTATATACAAACCTGTGTTATACTCACCAACTTTTTAGTTGACCTTATTTTATTCATGTTTCAGGTGCTTTCATATGAGTTTGATCAAGACATGCTACACATAGGCTTTGGACCTAGTTAATCTAAATTCAAAAACAAATTGTATTTCATTATGTACATTGAATTTGATTCGTGTTTGTTTGAATGGAAATTGATCTAACATATTACAATTTAGTCGACCTTGAGCTCATGAACAGTCTACATGTCCCGCCCCGATGATTCCGCCGTCGGTTGGGGTGTGACAGATTGGTATCAGAGCCTTGGTTATAGGGAACTAGGTTATTAGACACTCTTGACCTAGACTATAAGTTTAGGACTCCCATAGAATGCCATGCTACTACATGTTACATTATCAATTTCCGTGTGATTATTTTTACATGCTATCCTAAGTACTTACACTACATGATACAATACATAATGACTTATGTGTCACACTATTTGATAACTCTTGTGCTTACACTCATTACAACCTACATGCTATATGATTATCCTCTATGTGAATATCTTTTATACCATATGATTACATCACATGATACAATACTCAATAGTTTATGTGTCACGTTACCTGCCCACTTCTTCTTCTATGCATAGCTACCTACTTAAATTATTTAAAACATTATCCTAAGTTTAACATACACACATACACACCAAAGTATTCATACACATTTGGACTCCCATACATGATACCATTACCCTTTTATGAGTAAAGACTTAAACTATTGGGCCTAATGCCCACCCATAATAAACTAAGAAGCCCATCTATCCTCCAAGAAGAAGAAGCCTGCTGAAAAGCATAAACCTTACTCTTGGGCCACAAAGCCCAGTCCACAACAATTCCCATCATAACCATGAGCCCAACAATACTATTATTAATACATGATGGCTGGAAGAGTATGTAAGCCCAAGAGGAATTCTGGCTAAGGAAAGATAGGGTACTTAAGTGTGTCTTAGTGACCCACCCCTGTTTCCTGGGAATTCTCCTCAGGGATGCATTGCTTATAGGTCAAGTGTATTTCTAAAATACTATCGGGAAAGTTCGGCGTTATGACTAGTCAAACTCTAAAACCCATAAGAACTTCTATATTTGATACTTCATATTTCATTATCACTTACAACTTTTTCATTGTTTTTCTGCTAGACATGGACTCCTACTCTCCTCCCTCCCCGGTTTACCGTCCTGGATCAGAATCTGATTGGGAAGAAGACACTGAGACACCCGTGTATCGGTCACCAACAACCCCAGCTTCTAGGCCAAGGTTTGATGTAAGGGCGGATTGGATTGGGAACACCGACCCGAGACTTCAAACACCTGGATCTCCCGTACCCGTAAACCCGTATCATACACCTCACCTCCACCATCAATTTCCACCCCCACTAAGAGACCCATACCTAATGCCCGACCCACACCTTCCTAACCCTTGGGTAAGGCATACCATGGCACCCACTGGTGTTATGGGGATTCCAACCCATGACCCCCACCAATATGTAAGAACTTCAGAATTTGAGAGGCAACGGATAGAGCAGGGAGTGATACACGAATTACAAAGACAAAGAATGGATAGCCTAGCAAACCAATTAGGATATCAAAAGGAGTTAATCTCCATCCTCGAAAAAGAAATACAAGCACATCGCACGGAGACCGCCAGGGCTGAGGCCAGATCTACTACTCGAGTGACCATAGCGGTGCCCATCTTAACAATTATCTTCTTCCTAGTGGAAAGCTACCAGCGACGTTAGAAGAAGCTTCTACTGATTTCCTTTAAATTTTTGATTTGAGAACCATTTCCTTATGTTTTGAGTAATGTTTTACATTTCAGCATTTAGTCAATTCCATATATTTCAACTCTACAGTTATTGTTCATTGATTTGACCCGTGGGGCGTAAATTACACCTGTTATATTCCCATCAAAATTTCCCAAATATCACTTCTTTCATTCAACATGGTTTAGCACATTACCAACAATCTCTTTCATTAAATAAATCATCCTATTTTGTGATTTAAACAAAACCTCGTTATCTTGTTTAAACAAAATGTTTATCAAATTTCTAGATAATATCAAAAACATAAATTTTTCATAAAAACTTTTTCACCTGGTAAGGAAAGTTAATACAACTAATTATAAAAAATATTTTTTAAAACTAATAAATATTTATGATTTTCTTATTAAAGTAAATATTTGTAAACTTTGGCTAAATTAATATGCTACTACTTATTTAACCAATAGTTGAAATTTTAAATTGAAAATTTTGTTTCTCATAAAATTGCATATTCATTTAAAAATATGCGATTCAATGATTTCATTACTTTATATATCTACAACCAAGAACAATTTCCCACTTTTTGTGTTCAAACAAAGACCCGTAATTGTAAACACAAATTCCCGAACATTTCTAAAACCTCCTCGCTACCTTTCACTTGACGCTTCAAGAGACGATCCATACCGCGTAAACGTTAACCTTTCCCACCAACATCAATGAGATTTGAGGACTTGAACCTAACTACCACATGATGCAAGAACGTCAAACAACACGTTTGTCCGCAGCACTCGATCACATGCAAAACCCGTTAGTACACATCGCACGCGAAGTTTAATACTCACGTATACACGTTTACAGTATATCCAACGCAACCACATGATACATGAAACTCAAAGAACCTCAATATACCCAATTCTACACAAATTGCATAATACATGAAACTAGTTTGCCTACAAATTACAATTTGCTCGATTGATCACGTAATGCACGAAACATGTTTATTTGCAATACATATGCTATTGGATTGAGCACATGATACACGAAACTTAGATTGTTTGCAATATACGTGATACATAAGAATTGATTCATTGATACATAATTCTAGATTGACCACACTGTACATGAAACTCATTTGATTACAAAGTACTTTATACTAAACGGTGTACACTATACAAGATACATGATGCTATGTTGCTAACACTATACATGAGACCCATTTCCTTCGATACACATAATACTATGTTGTTTACATTACACGTTATAGTTTATCGATTACAAAATACAAGACGCTAAATTGTTTACTCTATATATATGAGACTTATTTGATTACGAACTACGTGACACTAGATCATACATGAGAATTGTGTGCTTACTATATAATCGAAACAAAATTTGCTTACAAGTATTGCAATGGATTAATTTCATTATACACAAGACATGGTCATGCCCTTTGTACACCAAAGTTGAAGACCATAATGCATTGAAACGACTCGGGGTTTGACGTATTCTTGTTCAAACACGAGCAAACTAAGAAACTTTAAGCTATACTACTTTACTACTTTTAGTTGCGAACTGACTTGATTAGGGACATAGTTACTTGTTAGCGACTTTTATGTGTAAACAATAGACGTGATAATAGTGAAATTGTGCCCCCTTACCCGCGCACAACGAAACGATCTATACGGACCATACGATGATTTGAATAATTACGGGTGCACACAGAATTATAAAAATCAGCGCATGGAAACTATAATGAAATTTTGTAGTGTGTTGTGACCTAAAACTTATCATGATATGTAACAACGAAACTGATGTGATATGACAAGGGCATGGTGGATACGCCGATGGTACTTCCTATATATAAGTGTCCTATCATATTATCATGAGTAGCGTTTTTCGTGTCACGTGAAGTTTTGACCCAGACCAATGTTTATGAAATCTTTTACCCACTAACAATTTTGAGCATATTAGACTATATTTTACACAAACTCTAAATGTCAAAATCCCATCAAATTCATTCCAAGTAATACGTTTCAGATTTAGAATTCAAATTATTAGTCGATAATCTTCAATTCAAAACAAAATTTATTATCCCTCTTCATATTCAAAGTATAAGGCCTAAGCCATGTCAGCGGTTACACACCCCAGAATCCAACACTCAAAGCTACCTGAGAACCCAAAACTCCCTCCTCCTTCTCGATTTTGCAGCCTCCATTGGTTAAATTTCGGGACGAAATTCCCTTAACATGGGGAGACTGTAACATTTCTGATTTTAGTATTCATATTTTCAATTCAATGTAATGCATTTCGAACTCAATACTCGTGCACTGTCTTGTTCTATTTTTCCGCCATAAATTAAACGCAATGATTCAATACAAATTCACAAGTTTTGCTCGATTATATACACTTAAACGCTATACAAGTAACTATTTATTTCAAACTAATCAAACCTGAAAAGTCATGGACTAAAGTTGAAAATTTATCAAGAAACCCTAGTTAGCACGGTCGTGCTTCGTCCTGGCACGGTCGCGCCAAGTGCCTCGGCACGATCGCGCGACTGGCCCTGGAAAGATCGCGCCCGGTGCCTAAGCACGGTCGCGCCTATCTTGGCACGGTCGCGCCTGAGTACTAGTTAAAACGTAATTGAGGCTTTAATCACCCGATCGTTCGAATTCAAAACCATTATACGTTTTATTTTCATTAACCAAGAAAAATAATACTATCAATCTTCTCCTTTACTACCAATCAAGCCAGAAATCGTTTAGCCTCAAAGAATTCTCTCTCAAGACCACAAATCCCCTTATCATCCGAATTCCTTCGAGTAATCCATCACCAATTCAATAACCAACCCTCTCTGGAACTTCCGAAAGGGTTGGAGCAGCCGGAATCGTAACAGAAGACGCCGGAAAGCGATCTTGCCGTCGTCGGAATCTCGTTCTACCGTCCTTCATCGATTCGATACGCTTCAGGGTAATTATAATCTCCATCTCATTCGTTTCAGTATCAGTATCAAAAACCCCTTATTAATTTGGGTTTTCATTTCGTAAATCAGTCTGAATCAGAAGCCATATTTTATTCAAAATGATTTAATCGAATCTGTTTCTAAACATGTTGTTAATTCAATTAAAGTATCCCAATACATTCGTAATATCAGTTAAGATAAAAGCCCTATGAATTTCAACCCTAACAATATAAGAATCAGTCAATTAGCTTCTGTTTTGGAAGAGACGCGCTCGCGCTAATCTTCTAGCGCGGTCGTGCCTCTTTGGACGCGGTCGTGCTGATTACCCGCGCAGTCGTGTCTCCTGTCCAGACCCAATCATGCCCTTTGGTCGATCTCAATCGTGTCTCGGAATCATAGACACGATCGTGCCTGGCCAAGGCACGGTCGTGCCTAGTGATTTGTCTAATTTAAGCTCTCTGCTTGATCAACCCGGTCGCGCCTCGTCTAGCGCGGTCGCGCCCGTGGTTCGAGCGCGGTCGTGCCATTTACAGGCACGGTCGTGTGTGAGTCAGAATGTTGGCAGAATTATAAATTTTATATTTTTCAATCAGTAATATTTCAGATTTTATAAAAATGTGTTTTATTTATTTAAAAAGGATTAAATGTTTAATCTTGGAATAAATAATATTTATTTAAAGTTTATAAAAAAAATTAAATTTATATTTATTGTAAAGTCTCACACTTAAATGGTATCTTAAATAATTAAGTTACAAATGTTTATAAATAAATAAAATCATGATTATTTATTTAATTCATAGTTAAACAAAATCATTTATTCATTCATACTTAATTTCATTTAATATTTACATTATTTCCATAAACAATAATTATTTAAATTACTTATTTAATTATTCAAAACTCAAACTTTAAACAAAATGTTTTAACAATAGACTCTATATTTTATTCAATACCTTCAAGTATAAAACAATAACTTAGTATATTCAAACCCATTTCAACTTTAGACTTAATCTATGTGCACACCTTTGATTCGATGCACATTACTTTTAGGTTAACTTGTGCACTCCGAGGATCTTATTTTCTGTCTTTAAACTTCGTTAGCTACACCTCCGTATCAAGTGAGTATTCACAACCCCTTTTTACTCTTTTACATTTTTGGGGTGAAACATGAACACTATTCAACTTACATGTTTACATTTACACAAACAACACAAGTACAAATCCTATTTACATTCATGTGTGCAATTTGAGCTTTATGCCCGAGTGCTAGGTGTGTTAACCTCTTGTATGCTATTATGTGCAATCATTAACTATACAAGCCGACGGTTTTCAATGATAGATCTATTGAGTCTGACAAACCCACCCAAGTGGAGGTGATTGATACCGACAACACAATTTGCATACTAGTTACAAAGGTTTGATTGTACTTGGTTACACAATAGTTGCTCCCCATAAATGCCTTATTTATCATGTTATGTAAAGGATTTGGTTTACAAACTATATGCTATCTATATACAAACCTGTGTTATACTCACCAACTTTTTAGTTGACCTTATTTTATTCATGTTTCAGGTGCTTTCATATGAGTTTGATCAAGACATGCTACACATAGGCTTTGGACCTAGTTAATCTAAATTCAAAAACAAATTGTATTTCATTATGTACATTGAATTTGATTCGTGTTTGTTTGAATGGAAATTGATCTAACATATTACAATTTAGTCGACCTTGAGCTCATGAACAGTCTACATGTCCCGCCCCGATGATTCCGCCGTCGGTTGGGGTGTGACAATCTTCCCCATTTGTCCAATTATAAACCCTAGCCCCAATTGACCACGAAGGAGCACAGGTACAAGATCGAAACATTGGGGCTTTTGATCTGGGGAATGGAAAGAGTGAAATGATATGAAATTTACCTGGATCGGCTACGCGAAAGGATGAGGTTGACTGGAGCAGCAAGCGTCGAGTTTTCTTCGGGGTTGTTCGCGTTCCAGAAGCAATTTGGAGTGGATTCGAGTGTTTAGAAAGATCAAAGGGGGTGTCGTGAGTGCGTGTGTGTGGAGTGAATGCCTCAATTTCCGTCTAATTGATCGAATCGCCTCGAGTTAACATAGCACAACTGTCAACGCGGAAATCACGTAAATTTGAACGAATGAGAATGAATTGAGTCATGTAAATGGTTTGTATTCATGATAGGACTGGTTTCGCATGATTTGCGGGTAACAAACGTGTTTAATTCCTTGATTCAAACTGATTTGGATGAGGTTTGACTCGAGCGAGTCAAACAGTTCAACTTTTGAAATTTAGTCGCGGGTTTGATCGATTTACAACTCTAGATGGGCCTGGATATGGTTTATAATCGATTACTCACGTAGGGAATGGTCCACAACACTGAATTTGTCAATTAGGATGTCGAATTGTTGAGGAAACTTGGGTTGTTTGACTCTCGGAAGTCAAACTGTATTAACATGGTCAAAATTGAGATTAGAGATGTCAAATTTCCAAAGTGGGGGGTTTAAATTGAGGGTTCCAAATGTTCAAAGGTTGACGAGGAGGTTCAAGGCTCAATAATTTGAGATTTTATATATATGTATATATATATATATATATTTTATATAAAACTTGTAATAAACTATAAAACATTATATATATATATATATACACATATATATAATAGAAAATAATATGTTTATTGAAAGGTTGAAATTTTGAAATTAATATCCGTTAAGGTAATAACTAATGTGGCATGAGGCGTCGGGCAAATACGGGATTTCCAGTGCTTGAATAATAAAATGATTAAAGAACAGTTTATGGATTGAAAATCATGGATGTTACAAGAATATTATGAGGTTTTAGGATATAGGAAAGGATATTGTTTATTTAATTTATCATTTAAGTATATATTAATAAGTCATGGATTTTTAACAATTATGTTATCAAATAAAATAATAACTAATCATAGTAAGCATGTAGCACATAGCATTTAACACATAACATATAACATATAGCATGTAGCATATAACATGAAATTATGAAACATAGCATACGTAGGTGTCCTAAAGTTATATTCTATGTCAAGGTGTCTAATAACCTAATTCCCTATAACCAAGGCTCTGATACCAATCTGTCACACCCCGACCGATGGTGGAATCATCGGGGCGGGACATGTAGACTGTTCATAAGCACATGGTTGACTAGATTGAATATATTAAACATCAAATTTCATAACAAGTAGTCCAAACACAACCAAATCCAAGATAGAACAAAATTGAAATACATAGAGTTCTTTTATTTAATTTAACTAAGTCCAAGCCTATGTGTATCACATCTTGATCAATCTCACACATTAGAACCTGAAACATGAATAAAATAAAGTCAACTAAAAAGTTGGTGAGTATAACACAGGTTTATATAGATAGCATATAGTTTGTAAAACAAATCCATACATATCATGATAAATAAGGCATTTATGGGGAGCAGCTATTGTGTAACCAAGTACAATCAAACCTTTGTAACTAGCATGCAAAATTGTGTTGTCGGTATCAATCACCCCAATTTGGGTGGGTTTGTCAGACTCAATAGATCTATCATTGAAAACCGTCGGCTTGAATAGTTAATGATTGCACATAATCGCATACAAAGGTTAGCACACCTAGCACTCGGGCATAAAGCTTAAATTGCACACATGAATGTAAATAGGATTAATACTTGTGTTGTTTGTGTAAATGTAAACATGTAATTTGAATAATGTTCATGTTTCACCCCAAAAATGTAAAAGAGTAAAAGGGGCTATGTATACTCACTTGGTTTGAAGGCGTAGCTAACAAAGATACTAGATAGAATAAGGATCCTTGAAATGTACAAGTTAACCTAAAGTGTAATGTATATGGTATTAATAGTGTGCACCAAAGTTTAAGTCTAAAGTTGCATTTGGACTTGTGTAAAAAGGTCATTGATTTGTAATTGGAGGTATTGAATAAAATATATAAAGTTTGAAAGAATATTTTTAGAACATTTTGATTAAGGTTTGAGTTTGAATAATTAGATAAGTAATGTAAATAATTATTGTTTATAAAAATATTACAAGTGTTAAATGAAATTAAGTGTAAATAAATAAATGTCTTTGTTTAAACATAAAGTAAATAAATAATTATTATTTTATTTATTTATTTATAAAATGTAACTTAACCATTTAAATACTTTTTAAATGAAAGGTTTAGAAATAATTGTAAATTAAATTTTATAAACTTTAAATAAATAATTTTCCATTCATTAAATATTTGTTCTTTCTAAATAAGATTAAATGCAATTTTATAAAAATCAACTATTTTTATTTTGTAATTTAATCAGAATATTTATGGTTTGAAAAAATATAAAATTTATAATTCTGCCAAGAATTTAACTCACACACGACCGTACCTGGGAAGGGCACGATCGTGCTCAAACCACGGGCGCGACCATGCTAGCCAGGGCGCGACCGTGTTGATCAAACTGAGGCTTAACTAACTAAATCATTAGGCACGACCGTGCCTTGGCCAGACACGATCGTGTCTATGATCCCAAGACACGGCTGAGATTAGCCAAAGGGCATGATTGGGTCTAGACAGGAGGACACGACCGTGCTGATAGTCGACACGACCACGTCTCATGAGGTACGACCGCGCTAGATGATTAGCGCGACCACGTCTGTTCCAAATCAGGAACGAATTGACTAATTCTTATAATAACAGGGTTGGAAATCATAGGACTTTCACCCCTTAGATTATTTCGAGTCTTTTTGCATAGATTAATTGGATTTAAAACGTGTCTAGAGTCGGATTCGATTAGGTCATTTTTGAATGAAAACTAGATTCTTGTTTAAGTTGATTTCGGTATTGGAAGCCCAAATTAACATGGGGCTTTTGATCTAAAGACTAAATCGATAGAGGACAAGGTTTCAATTACCCGGAATGATGGCGAATTGATAGCGAACGGTAGGAAAGGGTCTCGACGGCGATGCGGATGGCTTCCGGCATCTTCTGCTGCGATTCAGGCTAAACCAGAGAGTCTAGGAGCTTTAGGGAGAATCGAGTAGCGTGACTCTGCTGCTTGATTGAGAGAATTCGGATCGCAAGGAGGTTTTGTGTTTTCTTTGAAATGCTTGAGAGAATTTTTGAGATTAATTGGATTAATCTGAGACGTTTGTTGTAATTGGAAATGTCATTGCTTTCGTTAATGGTAATGAAGTGTAAATCGGTTACGGAAACTCAACGATCGAGTGATTAAAACTGTATTTACGTTTCAACTGGTACTAGGCGCGACCGAGCTAAGGCACCAGGCGTGATCAAAGCAAGTCGCGCGACCGTGCCAAAGCATTCGGCGCGACCGTGCCAGAACGAGGCGCGACCATGCCTATTAGGGTTTCTTGCTACTTTTCAACATTAGACCTTGTAACTTTAGTCTTTTGCCATATTTATATAATTAGATACTTTTGTATTGTTTTAATAGGATCAACCCGAGTAAAATTTGCGGATTTGCATTGAAATATAGTATTAAATTGGTGGTACGAAAAGGAATAAAACAGTGCACTAGAATTGAGTTTGAAATGCATTACATTGAATTGAGAATACGGATACTAAAAATCAGAAATGTTACAACTGTGATTTGAACCCATGTATGCTAGTGTGTGTACGTAAAAGAATGCAAAAGATCATTATCAGATAAAGGATGTTAGATTTTGGCAATAATTTTCTTCTGAGATCAGTTTCGGGTTATGTCTTTAGCACAACTAATGCGGTTCATCTCACTGCCCATACTCACAAGTATGCAATGAGAGATTGAATCAAGACATGTCTCTACAGCAACCGTGGAGCGTGTATTCACTATTGAATCACTCCTGATTCATTGAAATCAAATCCAGATAAAAGTTGGATTCCCCTACCCTAATACTCAAACACCATATTCATTATCCTGAATCATCATACCGATACTCACTGTAGGTCCCAAATTCATTGCGTGACGGATCTCTAGACTCGCGGTTAGACACGGTGATAAAGTGCGGAATCCATGATCAACGTGCTCGTGTGACTCAATCAACAACGGTGTAAATAAACGCTCTTTTTATTCCACTACAATATCAGTTTACACAATTTAACAAAACAAGTTCTAACAGACTCCCCTTTAACTGTTGCTAACAATTCTATCAATTACAAGTCAAAGACTCTAAGACTAAGACATAATATCTTCAAGATCGTTGTCACCAGAATATGCTCCAACACTCACTGAAGAAATCAAATGAAACCAAGACAAACGAATCACTCGATTATGAATCTTATGATTCCTGATAATACTTATGGATTCTGCTTGATTTTTCCTATGCTAATTGATGTAGCTTCATTCTGAAAATTTTGAAAATAATTGGGAAAATCTTAGATGCCTTGAGATAATGCAACTTACTTTACTGTAGCATATCAGTGGGGTACACGTTGTATGTAACATTTCTGATTTTTAGTATTCATATTTCAATTCAATGTAATGCAATTTTGAATTCAATACTCGTGCACTATCTTATTATTTTTCTCCCCATAAATTAAATGCAATGATTCAATGCAAGTTCGCAAGTTTTACTCGATTATATACACTTAAACTCTATGCAAGAAACTATTTATTTCAAATTTATAAAACCTGAAAAGTCAAGGACTAAAGTTGAAAAATTATCAAGAAACCCTAGTTAGCACGGTCGTGCTTCATCCTGGCACGGTCGCGCCAAGTGCCTCGGCACGATCGTGCGACTGGTCCTGGAACAATCGCGCCCGATGCCTAAGCACGGTCGCGCCTATCTTGGCACGGTCGCGCCTGCGTAACTATCAAAACGTAAATACACTTTTAATCACCGATCGTCAAGAATCTGTAACCGCCCACCGTTTTCTTTTTCATTTACGTGAGTAATGCAAATTTCAAATTCTCAAACGCTCCATCTTAATCCTATCAATCTCGAAAAACTCTCTCTCAAGACTTCCAAGAACCTAGAATCCGATGTTCGACCTGAATCCTCTCAATCCAGCAGCAGAGTCTCGATACTCAATCATCCCTGAAGTTCCCAGGCTATTTGGATTGGCCGGAGTTGCAGTAAAGATCGCCGGAACTCAAGCCGTCGACGCCGGAACTCCTTCTTGCCGATCTCTATCAATCCTCTACTGTTTCGGGTAATTGAAATCATTTATTTAAGTTAATTAGTCTCTATATCGAAAGCCTCATAATAATTTAGGCTTCCATCATAAAATTTACCCCGAATAAAATTCGATGTTTTATTTAAAATAATTTAATGGAATCCGCTGTTAAAAACGTTGTTAATACAATTAAAATATCCCAAAAGACTCGTAACAACCCATTAATCAAAAGCCCTAACAATTCCAGCGTTTAAAATACAAGAATTTGTCAATTCGTGTCTGATTTGGAAGAGACACGGTCGCGCTAATCAAATAGCGCGACCGTGCCTCATGTAGCGCGGTCGTGTCGAATAGCGGCGCGGTCGTGTCCTCTTGTCCAGACCTTGTCATGCCCTCTGGGCTAGTCTCTGTTGTGTCTAAAGATCATAGACACGACCGTGCCGGGCCAAGGCACGGTCGTGCCTGTTGAGTGGTCTAGTTTGTGCCCTCTGTTGATCAACCCGGTCGTGCCCCGACTAGCGCGGTCGCGCCCCTGGCTTGAGTACGATCGTGCCCTTCCGAGGCACGGTCGTGTGTGACTCAGAAATTGTAACATAATTATAATTTTATATTTTTCGATCAATAAATGTTTCGATTTTATAAAAATATATTTTCTGTATTTAAAAATGGATTAAAAGTTTAATCTTGGCATAAATATAATTTATTTAAAAGTTTATGAAAATTAAATTTTTATTTATTATCTTACACTTAAATGATATTTTAAATAATTAAGTTACAAAATTTATAAATAAATAAGATAATGATTATTTATTTAATTTACATTTTAAATCAAAATCATTTATTTATTTATACTTAATTACAATTAATATTTACATTATTTCATAAACTATAATTATATATTTATTCAATTATCCAATTCAAACCTAATCAAATTGTTTCAAAAATATTTTTACTTCAAACTCTATATATTTTATTCAATACTTTTAAATACAAATCAATAGTTTTATACACAAAATCAACTTTCATTTTAGACTTAAACTTTATGCATCTATTTGATTCAATACACATTACTCTTTAGGTTAAATTGTGCATTTCGAGGATCATATTTGCTATCTATAATCTTTGTTAGTTACACTTCCATACCAAGTGAGTATTCACAACCCCTTTTTACTCTTTTACACTTTTGGGGTGGAACATGAACTCTATACACATTACACATTACACATTTACATTTACGCAAACAACACAAGTGCAAAAATCCTATTTACATACATGTGTGCAAAATTTGAGCTTTGTGCCCGAGTGCTAGTTGTGCTAACCTTTGTATGCGATTATGTGCAATCATTAACTATACAAGCCGACGGTTTTCAATGATAGATCTATTGAGTCTGACAAACCCACCCATGGTGCGCGGTGATTGAAACCGACAACACAATTTTTGCATGCTAGTTACAAGGTTTGGTTGTACATGGTTACACAATAGCTGCTCCCCATAAATGCTTTATTTTATCATGTTTTGTAAAGGATTTGTTTTCAACTATATGCCATCTACATACAACTATGTTATACTCACCAACTTTTTAGTTGACTTTATTTTATTCATGTTTCAGGCCCCAATATGTGAGAATGATTAAAGACGTGTTCAACATAGGATTTGGACTTAGCAATTTAAATCAAGAACTTTATGAGTTGTTTTATGTTTCATGTTTGAATTTGGTTTATACTTGGATTATTTGTAATGGAAATTTAACTTTAATATATTTAAATTTAGTCAACCATGTGCTATGAACAATCTTACATGTCCCGCCCCGATGATTCCGCCATCGGTCGGGGTGTGACAGATTGGTATCAGAGCCTTGGTTATAGGGAATTAGGTTATTAGACACCTTGACCTAGACTATAACTTTAGGACACCCACTTATACTATATTTCATGATTTTGTGCTATGTGTTACATGCTATGTGCTACATGCTCACCATGATTAATTATTATTATACTTGATACCTTATTTGTTAGAAATTCATGACTCATTAGGATCTTCTTGAATAATAATTAAATAAATAATATCCTTTCCTATATTCTAAAACCTCATAATATTTCTATCTTCTTTTCTATCTTTATCCTTTCTAAGCATGTGGAAAATCCTTGAAACAAAAATCTCTAAAATTTTTATTTCTTCGTTAAGGTTTTAAACTTGTTAAATTATTTGAGGACACGTGCAATCTGGAAGGGTGACACCTGTATTTTGGGTTTTCTGTCTAGGAAAGCATTTCGCATAAATCCCAATCAACCGAGGGACCCGTATGCTTTCCTGGGAATTCCCGAGATGAGTGTTTACTTATAGGCTAAAGCATGTCTCCTTGAAAATTATATAAGTTTAATTAACCTTAATGTGCCATCGTATTCAAGTGATTTTGACACTTTTGAGTACAATCCAAACTAAGAATATCTATTTTTATTTTGTTATCTCATTCTATTAAATCCTATCAAATCTCATAAGTTCTTACAATTTTTCTTGTCTTTTGAAAATCTGTAGAATGCCTCCTCGTCGTGCTCCCGCAACCAACGCCAACACCGACATTGCTGCTATTCTTACCCAATTGGTGACACAACTCACCCAAGCCAATGGTGCCACCAATGGCAACAATGGTGGAAATGGAAGCAATAGTGGTAATAATGGTGGAAATGGTTGAAATGGTGGTAACAATCCATCTCAATGCACCTTCAAACACTTCAACTCGTGCAATCCCCTAAAGTTCTATGGTACCGAAGGAGCTACTGGACTCCTTCAATGGTTCGAAAGCATTGAGAATACATTTCTCAATAGTGACTGTCCCGAAAACCTCCGTGTTCATAATGCTACAAGTGTCCTACAAAAACGGGCACTTACATGGTGGAATGGGGAGAAAAGGAATAGGGGTGTTGACATAGCTATGGCCTTACCTTGGGATGAGGTCAAAAGGCTTATGACCGAGGAGTTCTGTCCTCGAAATGAAGTGAAAAAGTTAGAAGCTGAATTTTGGGATCTTGCCCAAGATAGCGGGGAAAGCTTAGCATATACAACTCGGTTCCATGAGTTGAGTCTTCTAGTGCCCCACATGGTCACTCCTTTGTCCCGTTGTATCGAGAAGTATATTGGTGGGCTACCAAGACAAATCCAAGATACTGTCTTAGGTAGAAATCCTGCTACTCTGGAGGATGCTATTCGTCTATCCGCTACCTTAACTGATAACCATGTGAAAGCGGGAACACTTACTAAGAAGGGTACTAAGAAAGTTTCTGAAACCGTAACCCCTCCTACTCATAACAAAGAAGCCACAACCGAGCCCTCTCGCAATAATAGAAAGAGGAAGGTTAGAAATTTTGCTGTGGTTACTCCTGCTGTTCCCGTCAACCAAGCTGCACCTATGGTTCAAGCGCCGGCTAAAAAGCCATATGTTGGAATCTACCCACTTTGTGCCACCTGCAACTACCATCATCCCCAAAACATCCCATGTCGCCTTTGTACTTATTGTGGGAGATATGGTCATACGGTTAGTGTTTGTAGGACCAAAGCTCTTGCGGGCCAAGTCAACCCTCCAAACCGAACTGTACCTCAAGTGGCTAATCAAAGTGCTCCCGCCATTGCTAATGGGCGTGCTTGCTATGAGTGTGGTGACCCAAACCATTTTCGTGATCAATGCCCAAGACTTGCAAACGCTAGACAAGGTGGAGCTCGTGGGCGTGCGTTTAACATAAACGCCAACGAAGCTCAAGCCAACAATGACGTGGTCAATGGTACGTTTCTTGTTAATTGTCAATATGCCTCCATTTTATTCGATACCGGAGCCGATAAAAGTTTTGTGTCACTTAATTTTGAACCATTACTTGCAAAGACTCGGTCCCAATTAGAGAAAACATTTACCGTTGAAGTAGCAAATGGTGACTCCATTACAATTGAGTCCATTATCTATGATTGCTCTTTAGAACTTAATGATCACACATTTCCAATCAACCTTGTTCCAATGCCACTAGGAAGCTTTGATATTATCATAGGTATGGATTGGCTATCAAATCATCATGCCGAAGTCATTTGCTTTGAAAAGTGTATCCAAATTCCGCTACCATCGGGAGAAACCTTAAGAGTTTTTGGTGAAAAGCCTTGCAAGGGACTTAAGTTGATGCCGTGTACTACCGCTCAAAAGTACTTACGAAAGAAGTACATTGCTTTCTTAGCTCATATTGTTCAAAAGGATGTCAAGGAGAAGAGTATCCAAGACATTCCGATCATTCGGGATTTCCCCGAAGTTTTTCCTAAGGATTTATCCGGTCTTCCTCCTGTTCGTCAAGTAGAGTTCCGTATTCATCTTATACCTGGAGCTAACCCCGTTGCTAGAGCTCCTTATCGTCTTGCACCTTCTAAAATGCAAGAGCTTGCAAGTCAACTTCAAGAGCTCTCCGACAAAGGTTTCATTCTCCCAAGTCATTCACCGTGGGGTGCACCCGTCTTATTTGTTAAGAAGAAGGATGGATCATTTCGCATGTGTTTTGACTACCGCGAACTCAATAAGCTTACTATCAAGAACCGTTATCCTTTGCCTAGAATCGATGATCTCTTTGATCAACTTCAAGGTTCTACTTGCTTCTCAAAGATTGATCTTCGATCTGGTTATCATCAGCTTCGTGTTCAAGAAGATGACATTCCTAAGACTGCTTTTCGAACAAGGTATGGTCATTACGAGTTCATGGTTATGCCTTTCGGGTTAACCAATGCACCCGCAGTTTTCATGGATCTCATGAATCGTGTGTGCAAACCGTACCTTGATAAATTCATGATTGTCTTCATTGACGATATCTTAATCTATTCCAAGACTAAAGGCGACCATGAACAACACCTTAGATTGGTTTTGGAACTCTTGAGAAAAGAACAACTATATGCCAAATTCTCCAAATACGAATTTTGGCTAAAAGAAGTTCAATTTCTTGGTCACATCGTCAACGACAAGGGTATTCATGTTGATCCTGCTAAGATTGAAATGGTTAAAAATTGGAATGCTCCGAAGACTCCTACCGAAGTTCATTCATTTGTTGGTCTTACGGGTTATTATCGTCGTTTCATCTCAAACTTCTCAAAGATTGTTGTCCCTCTTACCGCTTTGACCCACAAGGGTAAGACTTATGAATGGGGACCGAAACAAGAAGAAGCTTTTCAAACCCTCAAGCAAAAGTTGTGCAATGCTCCCATATTGACTCTTCCCGATGGAAATGATGATTTAGTTGTCTATTTTGATGCTTCTAACCAAGGTCTTGGTTGTGTTCTCATGCAACGAGGCAAAGTAATCGCTTATGCATCAAGGCAACTCAAAGTTTATGAGAAGAATTATACGACGCATGATCTCGAGTTAGGTGCGGTCGTATTCGCGTTAAAGATTTGGAGACATTACCTATATGGCACAAAATGTGTGGTATTTACCGACCACAAAAGTCTTCAACATATTTTCAACCAAAAAGAACTTAATATGAGGCAACGACGTTGGGTCGAACTCCTTAACGACTACGACTACGAGATTCGTTACCATCCCGGCAAAGCGAATGTTGTAGCCGATGCTTTGAGTCGAAAGGACCATGTTATGCTTCATTGTGCCCGTATTCAAACCGATATTCAAACCCGTATCTTAGAAGCTCAACACGTCTCGGTAACCGAGGGTAACATGTATGAAGAAATGTCGTGTGGTGTTGAACTTTTTCTGGAATCAAAACCCAATGGCTTACTATATTACTTGAACCGTATTTGGGTTCCCGGTCGTGATGATCTCCGTGCTTTTCTCATGAACGAGGCTCACAAGACTCGTTATTCTATTCATCCTGGTGCGGATAAAATGTACCAAGATCTTCGCCAACAATATTGGTGGCCCGGTATGAAAAAGGACATTGCTCTCTATGTTGCTAAATGCTTAACTTGTTCCAAAGTCAAAGCCGAACATCAACGTCCTTCTGGTTTGCTTGAACAACCGGGAATTCCCGTGTGGAAATGGGAGAACTTAGCCATGGATTTTATTACCAAACTCCCTCGCACCTCGAGTGGTTATGATAGTATTTGGGTGATCATTGATCGACTCACCAAATCTGCTCATTTCTTGCCTATCCGTGAAGACTATCGGGTTGAGAAACTAGCCCGAATTTACATCGACGAAATCGTGAGTCGTCATGGTCTTCCCTTGAATATAATATCTGATCGAGATGCCCGGTTCACTTCTCGATTTTGGCAATCTCTCCAAACTGCTCTTGGTACACGATTGGATTTGAGCACGGCCTACCATCCCCAAACTGATGGTCAAACCGAGCGAACAATTCAAACTCTTGAAGACATGCTTAGAGCTTGCGTAATCGATTTTGGTGGCAATTGGGATTCACATCTATCCCTCATTGAGTTTTCTTACAACAACAACTATCACACAAGTATCAACATGGCTCCGTTCGAAGCTCTCTATGGTCGCAAGTGTCGTTCTCCTATCTGTTGGAACGAGATTGGTGAAGCACAAATCACCGGTCCCGAGTTAATTCAAGAGACATCCGACAAGATTATTCAAATCCATGACAATATTCGAGTAGCGAGGAGTCGGCAAAAGAGTTACGCCGACAAACGTCGAAAACCCCTGGAATTCCAAGTCGGTGATCTTGTTCTTCTTAAGGTGTCTCCGTGGAAGGGTGTGATTCATTTTGGAAAGAAAGGCAAGTTAGCACCTCGCTATGTTGGTCCATTCAAGATCCTTGAAAGGATTGGGAAAGTGGCTTACAAGCTCGAGTTACCTCCATCTCTTGGCAATGTGCATCCTACATTTCATATATCTAATATGAAGAAGTGTCTCGCTGATGAAAATCTCCATATACCGCTTGACGACGTGCGCATTGATGAAACGATGCACTTCGTTGAGAAGCCGGTGGAAATTATGGATCGCGAAGTCAAACAGCTCAAGCGAAGTCGCGTTCCTATTGTCAAAGTTCGTTGGGAATCTAAGCGTGGTCCTGAGTTCACTTGGGAACGAGAAGACCAAATGAAGCTCAAGTACCCTCATCTTTTTACCGATACTGTTGTTTCCTCTAGCTAAATTTCGAGATGAAATCCTCTCAACATGGGGAGACTGTAACATTTCTGATTTTTAGTATTCATATTTCAATTCAATGTTATGCAATTTTGAATTCAATACTCGTGCACTATCTTATTATTTTTCTCGCCATAAATTAAATGCAATGATTCAATGCAAGTTCGCAAGTTTTACTCGATTATATACACTTAAACTCTATGCAAGAAAGTATTTATTTCAAATTTATAAAACCTGAAAAGTCAAGGACTAAAGTTGAAAAATTATCAAGAAACCCTAGTTAGCACGGTCGTGCTTCGTCCTGGCACGGTCGCGCCAAGTGCCTCGGCACGATCGCGCGACTGGTTCTGGAACGATCGAGCCCGATGTCTAAGCACGGTCGCGCCTATCTTGGCACGGTCGCGCCTGCGTAACTGTCAAAACGTAAATACACTTTTAATCACCGATCGTCAAGAATCCGTAACCGCCCACCGTTTTCTTTTTCATTTACGTGAGTAATGCAAATTTCAAATTCTCAAACGCTCCATCTTAATCCTATCAATCTCGAAAAACTCTCTCTCAAGCCTTCCAAGAAACTAGAATCCGCTGTTCGACCCGAATCCTCTCAATCCAGCAGTAGAGTCTCGATACTCAATCATCCCTGAAGTTCCCAGGCTATTTGGATTGGCCGGAGTTGCAGTAAAGATCGCCGGAACTCCTTCTTGCCGATCTCTATCAATCCTCTACTGTTTCGGGTAATTGAAATCATTTATTTCAGTTAATTAGTCTCTATATCGAAAGCCCCATAATAATTTAGGCTTCCATCATAGAATTTACCCCGAATCAAAATCGATGTTTTATTTAAAATAATTTAATGGAATCCGCTGTTAAAAACGTTGTTAATACAATTAAAATATCCCAAAAGACTCGTAACAACCCATTAATCAAAAGCCCTAAAAATTCCAGCGTTTAAAATACAAGAATTTTTCAATTCGTGTCTGATTTGGAAGAGACACGGTCGCGCTAATCATCTAGCGCGGCCGTGCCTCATGTAGCGCGGTCGTGTCGAATAGCGGCGCGGTCGTGTCCTCCTGTCCAGACCTTGTCATGCCCTCTGGGCTAGTCTCTGTTGTGTCTAAAGATCATAGACACGACCGTGCCGGGCCAAGGCACGGTCGTGCCTGTTGACTGGTCTAGTTTGTGCCCTCTGTTGATCAACCCGGTCGTGCCCCGACTAGCGCGGTCGCGCCCCTGGCTTGAGCACGATCGTGCCCTTCCGAGGCACGGTCGTGTGTGACTCAGAAATTGTAATAGAATTATAATTTTATATTTTTCGATCAATAAATGTTTCGATTTTATAAAAATATGTTTTCTGTATTTAAAAATGGATTAAAAGTTTAATCTTGGCATAAATATAATTTATTTAAAAGTTTATGAAAATTAAATTTATATTTATTATCTTACACTTAAATGATATTTTAAATAATTAAGTTACAAAATCTATAAATAAATAAGATAATGATTATTTATTTAATTTACATTTTAAATCAAAATCATTTATTTATTTATACTTAATTTCAATTAATATTTACGTTATTTCATAAACTATAATTATATATTTATTCAATTATCCAATTCAAACCTAATCAAATTGTTTCAAAAATATTTTTACTTCAAACTCTATATTTTATTCAATACTTTTAAATCCAAATCAATAGTTTTATACACAAATTCAACTTTCATTTTAGACTTAAACTTTATGCATCTATTTGATTCAATACACATTACTCTTTATGTTAAATTGTGTATTTCGAGGATCATATTTGCTATCTATAATCTTTGTTAGCTACACTTCCATACCAAGTGAGTATTCACAACCCCTTTTTACTCTTTTACACTTTTGGGGTGGAACATGAACTCTATACACATTACACATTACACATTTACATTTATGCAAACAACACAAGTGCAAAAATCATATTTACATACATGTGTGCAAAATTTGAGCTTTGTGCCCGGGTGCTAGTTGTGCTAACCTTTGTATACGATTATGTGCAATCATTAACTATACAATCCGACGGTTTTCAATGATAGATCTATTGAGTCTGACAAACCCACCCATGGTGCGCGGTGATTGAAACCGACAACACAATTTTTGCATGCTAGTTACAAGGTTTGGTTGTACATGGTTACACAATAGCTGCTCCCCATAAATGCCTTATTTTATCATGTTTTGTAAAGGATTTGTTTTCAACTATATGCTATCTACATACAACTGTGTTATACTCACCAACTTTTTAGTTGACTTTATTTTATTCATGTTTCAGGCCCCAATATGTGAGAATGATTCAAGACGTGTTCAACATAGGATTTTGACTTAGCAATTTAAATCAAGAACTTTATGAGTTGTTTTATGTTTCATGTTTGAATTTGGTTTGTACTTGGATTATTTGTAATGGAAATTTAACTTTAATATATTTCAATTTAGTCAACCATGTGCTATGAACAATCTTACATGTCTCGCCCCGATGATTCCGCCATCGGTCGGGGTGTGACATTGTATATCTTATAATTAATACCTTAACACACAAGAACATGATACAAAGATTCTTATAGTATTGTCAACTTGAATTACTTGTTTATGTGCTTATTACTTATGAATAAATAGTAATCCATGATATGATCCCATATTCTTTGATGTTTATATTGTATCATTTTTGCTATATGTTAGCCTGATATCCCATATTCTTTGAATTTGGTGTGACTTTTCTGATTAAATTTGGTTTGAATTTGCTCGTGTCTTTGATCAAAAATAGTTCGTGTCATTATGTGTATATTTCTATCTAGAAATGATCAAAAAGATTTTAAGTTTATGTACAGTTCAAGTTTAATCAGAAAAGTCAAGAAAAAAAATTAAAAAATTATTTGTGTTTAACCTTCAGGAATTGATTTTGAATCCTCTTGATTGAATGTTTTTATCTTGTTCGTTATTTGACTTGAAATCTTCATAATTTGAGTTGAAAGTTTGAGCACACATGGGTTTTTGCGTACTTGATAAGTGCGCGTTAGGTAAACCCTGCGTACTTAACAAGTACGCAAGACTTAAGTCATGCGTACTTAGTAAGTACGCAGGAGTTAAGTCCTGCGCACTTAGCAAGCAAGTACGCAAGACCATTTTTTGTTGGGTATATATATACAGGACTTAGAAAAATTTTAGAATTTTATCTCATTCAAATCATTTTCGACTGTTGTTTTCCCTCTGATTACTTTTACTCAAAAACTTCGAGTGTTCTTAACCGTTTTTTCGTCCCGTTTCTAGTTCCATCATCGTATTACAATCACTTGGTGAGAATCTAAGGGCATTCCATCCGCAAAATAGTGAATTATGGACCGATTTAGACTATAAAAATTTTAGGGTTGAATCTTGATTTTTGTCAATCTTTTAGTTGTTTTGGTAACACACTATATTTAAAACTTGCTTAGAATCAACAATTGATCCTTATTTAGTCCTTAATCGTCCTTATCGATTCTTAATTTTGACTTTGGCTTGGATTTTGACCGTCGGTTCGACTGGGTCGCCATTTAGGTCAAAATGTGACTAATGTAGCGGCTATTTGGTGTTGATATTGGTCCCGTAGGCTATAATCATGGTTTACGATCTTGTGGGGACCTAATCTACATCAATGTTCATCATCAGCTGAAAAATTGGATTTTTAAAAATTTCAACAAGTGCAATTCTTGCGCACTTAACAAGTACGCACGAAGTAATTCATGCGTACTTGTTAAGTACGCAAGAACAAATCCATGCATACATGCTAAGTAGGCAGGACCAACACTTGTGAAATTTTCTAAGTCTGTAATTTCAGTTCAATGAGTAACTGCTATACTAAGTCATGTGTATTCAATTCCAATGAAGCTTCTTATTCTTATTATGTTTTCTGTGTGTTTTGCAGTGATGGCTCATGCGTTTACCAGTGAGTTCAATCTCCTAGCACATACAGAACCAGAATGGAAGGGTGCTGTACTACAATACCGAGAGATAGTTGACTTCTTGAACCGTTCAAGGATCAGCTATGCTATATCAGCAGACCCGATAGTATCAAGACCGTATCTGGAGCAGTTCTGGGAGACCACGGAACATTATTGCACAGTAACCCCCAATGTTATACGGGCTACCATGGCGGGTCATGACATCGCCTTTTCTGAGGACACCATTAGACGGGTCTTGCAATTCCGAGATCTCTCCACCGACCCAACACCTTATCCTGACTACTTTGTCGATGGATGTTGGAGGCATCGTATGGGATACGTCGGTGCAAGAGATTATGCTTCATACAAGAAAATGTTGGTGCTCGATCAATGGAGATATTTTGCCCACGTGATGATCATGTGCATCTCTTCAAGAAAGGCAGGGAAGGATGCAATGGGTCATAATCTTGCTGCAGCCATGGTTGGCTTGTCTCTGGGCTACAACTTCTCAAGATACATCTTCAAAGCCATAAATGATCAGATAAATACGGCTGAGAGGTTTAGGTTCCTGTTATACCCAAGATTTGGGCAACTATTGATAAATGATGCGTTGCCAAATCTGCCTGCTACTGGGGAGAGATTGCAAGTCAAGCGAGTGGACAAGAGGGTGTTTGCACAATTCTTAAAGCTAGGCAGTACAGAACCTACCCCTGAGCACACAACACTCTTTGGCCACCTGATAAACGAAGCGTATGTGTGTAGATGCATAATATGTCCCTAATCCCTTGTAATATGTATTTCATCTATGTTTAATGTAATTATTTGATGTATTAATGAAATTACATGTTTATCCTTAATGTTTACTCATATATAACGACTGTGTATTAAACGATCTGATAAATAGCGATAACGTTTATCAATCGTGCTAATGAAAGGCCCATTCTCACGAATGGATCATGAGAATGATCCATTCGCATGAATAGCTCATGAGAATGATTCATTCGCTAGAATAAGTCATGAGAATGATTCATTCGTACGAATGAACCATTCTGATTATTCATTCTTAAGAATGAACCATTCTGCTGATTCATTCGCACGAATGAGTCCATTCACATGGCTCATTCGTACGAATGGCCTCTGCACTATATATATAGCTTTCACTTCATGAGCACATACACAACAAGAAAATACAACACATATACACATAGAGAGACTGACCAGAGCAGAACCAACAGAACACAAACTCTTTTCACCTGTATTGTCGAATCTCTGTCCGTTGAGAGTTTCCAGGTCTTGTATCCAACTTCTCTACACAAAAGGGTCGATAGAAACCTTCGTTTCGACATCTAATCCGCTCGTTTCTTAAGACCCGATCCGTGTCATAGATTGGATTGCCAATCAAATCGGATTCCGCACGATTTGGTTCGGTTAATGTGTTGAATCATTGGATCAAGGTAGATCCCGATCCAACAAAGTGGTATTCCTAACCTAAACTAATTACTTTCCTTCTTGTGCAGGTTGTCCTTTATAATCCTATTAGCAATAATTGGATTATTGATAGTGGGGCATCCAGGCACATGACTGGGAACTTAGCTCTCCTTTTCGACGTCAGAAATATCAAAGGGGGCTATGTTTCATTTGCAGGTGATAAAGGTGGTTTTATCTCAGCTCAGGGAACACTGTCTAATGGAGCTATCAGCTTTGAGAAGGTCAACTTTGTCAAACAGTTGGATAACAACTTACTTTCTGTTTCTCAAATCTGTGATAAGGAGTTCAAGGTTCTTTTTGATGACAAGCATTGTTATATCTTGAAAAAGGAGTTTATGATTCCATAAGACATGGTGGTTATGTCTGCTCCAAGAATGAATGATCTTTATATTCTTGACATGTCACAAGCATCATCCTCAGTGTCCACAGCATCATGTTTTGTTTCAAAAGCCGCTGAGAAGGATTCTATTTTATGGCACAAAAGAATGGGACATCTCAGTCTCAGAAAAATGAATCATTTGGTGCACAAAAATCTTGTTGAAGGAGTCACTGTGAAAAGTTTTCATCTTCCTGACGTGTGTTTTCTTGCAAGAAAGGCAAACAAACCAAGAAATCTCATAAACCCAAATCTCAATATTCCATCACTATACCACTAGAGCTCTTACACATGGACTTGTTTGGTCCTATCAACCGGAAGAGCATTGCTGGAGACTTATATTGTTTGGTTGTGACGGATGAGTATTCAAGATATTCTTGGGTGATGTTCTTAAAAGAAAAATCTGAAACTTTTGAATATGTGGAGATTCTGATTACCAAATTGGAGTCTTTGTATAAGTTAAAGGTTAGGAGGATCCGTTCGGACAATGGTACTGAATTTAAAAATCACCTTATGGAAACTTTCTGTCAAAAACTTGGTATTCACCATGAATTCAGTGCGCCATATGTTCCACAAATGAATGGTGTTGCTGAGAGGAAGAATCGGACCTTGATAGAAGCTGCAAGGACTATGCTCGCTGACTCAAACTTACCCGTGCAGTTCTGGAATGAAGCTATTGCTAATGCGTGTTACACGTTTAACCGGGTTCTAGTTGTCAAGCGTCACGATAAAACTTGCTTTGAATTGTTGCATCGACGGAAACCAAACTTACAGTATCTTGAACCGTTCGGCGCTCCATGTACCATGTTGAAAAAGGATGCTCATGGCAAGTTTAACGAGAAAGTAGAGGAAGGTTACTTCTTAGGGTACAGCACTCCCAATAAAAGAGTTTACAACAAAGTCTCTGGGAATGTAGAAGAATGGTACCATGTTGATGTTCAAAAGTATACCTCTCCTGCTGCTGGAAAAGGTCTTCCTTGGATGTTTGATTATGAAGAACTTTTTGCCTCGTTTAATCTTCCTCCAGAATGTTCAGATGAGGAGGTTGCTGTTCAAATGATGTATGATGCTCAAAACGCACCAGATGAACATGTGCAACCTACTCCCTCATCATCTGACATTCCTGAGTCCTCCAATAACACACAAGTCACACAGGATGATGACTCTTCTTCTTCTTCAGAGTATGAGGGTTCTCGACAAGAAATAGACCAGGTGATTGAAGATCCTTACCATGATGTTGTACAACTGAGTGATGATGTTTCACATTCTGTGGCAATTGAACAGAGTATCACAAACCTTGATCAAACTGTTGAGGTTCCTGCTCATCCTGTGGGTAGGATTGATAGAATTCATCCTCAACAGAATATTATTGGTGATCCCACATCTGGTGTTAAAACTAGGGGTCAGATCAATTCTGGAGTCTACTCAGAAATCATGGAATCTGGTGTGGTCAACGATTGTGCGCATTCATGTTTCGTCTCGCAAATCGAACCACGGTCTATAACAGATGCTTTAAAAGAAGAATCTTGGGTAAATGCAATGTAGGAAGAACTAGTTCAATTTCAGAAGCTCGGAGTTTGGAAGTTAGTTGATTTACCAAAAGGAGCTAAGAAGATTGGTACTCGATGGGTTCTTCGTTGCAAAAGGGATGATCAAGGAATAGTCATAAGAAATAAGGCTCGTTTGGTCGTTCAGGGATTTAGGCAAATTGAAGGTATAGATTACAATGAAGTGTTTGCACCGGTTGCTCGTCTGGAAGCAATTCGAATTTTTCTTGCTTATGCATCCTACAAAAGGTTCAAAGTCTATCAAATGGATGTAAAGAGTGCTTTCCTTCATGGAGAAATCAGTGAAGTCGTATACGTCAGTCAACCTCCCGGGTTTGAAGATCCTATGCATCGTGACAGTGTCTACAAATTGGACAAGGCACTGTACGGATTGCACCAAGCTCCGCGAGCGTGGTACGAGACACTTTCCACTCATCTTCTGAACAATGGTTTTAGAAGAGGTGTCATCGACTGCATGTTGTTCATTAGAGAAAAGGATGGAGAACTTTTAATGGTACAAGTATACGTGGATGACATTATTTTCAGATCGACGAATGATGTTCTGTGCAAAGAATTTGAAAGAGTTATGCAGGACAAGTTCGAGATAAGTTCCATGGGAGAGATGAAGTTCTTTCTAGGGCTACAAGTAGATCAATCTGAGACAGGGATTTTCCTTCATCAAACAAATTATGTTGGAGACATACTGAGCCGATTCAGTATGACTGATGCCAAACCTGCTGGTACTCCATTGGCGATCAATCACGGGATTTCGCCTGATGACAAGGGGCAGTATATTGATGCTACTCTCTATCGAGCCATGATCGGATCTCTCATGTATCTCACGGCATCTCGACCAGACATCATGTTCGCCACGTGTCTCTGTGCCCGATATCAGTCAAAACCAAAAGTCTCCCACTTAATTACTGTCAAAAGGATTTTTCGTTATCTGAAGGGTGCTCCTGATCTTGGATTATGGTATTCTAATGATGATAACTTTGAGCTTACTGCATATAGTGATTCTGATTATGGTGGTTGCAAAACAGACTTCAAGTCTACATCTGCAGGGTGTCAGTTCTTTGGAAACCGTCTTGTGACATGGCAATGCAAAAAGCAGACTTCAGTGGCTACATCTACATGTGAAGCTGAATACATCGCTGCTGCCAGTTGCTGTTCTCAGATTATCTGGATTCAACAGCAACTTCGGGACTACGGTTTGCAATTCTCTAACACTCCTATTTATGTAGATAATTCTGCTGCCATAGCTATCACTAAGAATCCGGTTCAGCATTCAAAAACCAAACACATCGGCATAAAATATCACTTCATTCGTGATTGTTTTGAAAAGAAACTGATTGATATGGTTCAAATTAACACTGATTTCCAAAAGGCCGACCTCTATACAAAAGCTTTTGACAAACCAAGATTTTTATTCTTGTTAGAGGTAAACGGCATGAAAAAGAAGGAAGACGATGTTCCGGACCAAGAGTCGAGTCAATAATCATTTTTATCAATTAACGTTCCTGTATATATTTTCTTTCTTGCGCTTATTAAAAATCTCAAAAACTCAAAAAGATTTTTCATTTTGAAATTTTAGGGGGAGAAAATGTCAGTAAGAAAATGATCTCTCGTTGAGAAAAATGATAGTACACAGACGCTAGTTATCTGAGACTCCAAAAAGATTTTCTAAATTGTGTACAGTTATTTGTGTACAGTTTGTTTAAAAAAAAAAAAAAATTTCCATTTTTGTACAGTCTAAAACCCAAAAACATCTGAAAAACTCAAAAATGAGAAATCGTATCCAACCTTTGGGAAGTGATGGCACACTAACCATATGTATGAAGCACATTGCATTTAATGTCATAGTGAATAGTCACACTAAGTCGACATGTGATGCATTGATAGGCTTATCTTACTGAATCTCAACCATTGATGATCAATCTATACCATATTAGATATTGTCTTGTGAGTCACATAATGGTGAAAGGATTGACGAAAATCAACAATAGAAACTGAAGGTGTTTCTCATTCTGTGCACACCAGTTATCATCGGTTTAATGAGATATCAGAAAGTAGTTATAAAATTAAAAATTAGATTCCGAAGTCGTATACGTGCCATATTGCCTTGTAAATACCTGGCTGAAGCCGTCCATGCGATTAAGAATAAAATAAAAGTATGAATCTGAATTCGTATATGTGCCATATTACCGGGTTGCAGCCTGGTTGAAGCCATCCATGGGATAGGATGAACACAAACACCGTTAGCTGCATACGTGCCATATTGCCTTGTAAATACCTGGCTGAAGCCGTCCATGAGCTGATGGCTGTCACTGTGAATACAAAAAAAAAATATTAAAAAAAAAAAAAAATTTTGTGTAGTAAAGAAGTAACAGGGAATAACTGAGATCTCATGAACTTATGATGACTGGTTAAGTAAGTTGTGCTGATTGGAAACATTAACATGTTTTGAAAAGTAATTCAAGTCAATTCTTAACTAGTGTGGGACACACAGATAATGGACTTAATCCTTCAAGATCATCTTGTAAGTGTTGAGAAAAGGTCTGCATAAGTTTAAGATGGACAAACATATCAATGATCGCATTTTGACTAAGTGTACTTAAAGCTCAGATAATTTGCAATGTTGCTGATTGCTATGAGTTTAGTACTGATCCTATGTTCGGATCTTTCTCACAAAAAGATGTGTAAATACCATTGTATAGTTGTATCTATAAAATTCAAAATGTCTCAGATCATTAGTCACTAAGTCTGTATGATTTCTCATAAGGATCATTCTTACTAAGACATGCGTGTATATATCTTGTTGATATTATTTTCAGAATTACATATTCAAAAATCCAAAAAGATTTTACTTTTCCTGAATTTTAGATTATCTGATAAGACTCGAACGACTGTCTGAAAATCTAAATTTGAAAATTGCTTGACTTCCTGATTGATCAAATCGTTCCTTTACTTCATAAACTATTCCAAAACTTCATAATTGATCCCTCACTTCATAATTAAATGTAAATTACTTCATAATCAAATTGTTGTCAAGACCGATGTGGTCGGATACCCCATTTAACTTGAAAAGTTTAATTTGCATAAGGGGATTGTCCCATTCGTACGAATGGATGAGCAAAATGGCTCACTCGTACGAATGGATGAGGAGAATAGCTCATTCACACGAATGGACTGACCAGAATGGTCCACTCGTACGAATGAGTGGCAGAATGAATCAAGTTTAGCTCATTCACACGAATGAACTGACTAGAATGGTCCACTCGTACGAATGAAAGACAGAATGAATCAAGTCTAGCTCATTCGCACGAATGGACTGACCAGAATGGTCCATTCGTACGAATGAACCAGGCCATCCTATAAAAAGGCCATTCATTCGCATTCTCAGTCTCATTCGCTCAAAACAGAAATCGCATTCGCACATCTGTTTCATCCAATTCTGATTTTGAACAAAACTCCGTCAAATCACCGATCTAATCTTTCGATTTCATTTTACAGGTATAACCCGACAAGTATTCATCAAGTGTATACCGATTTGTGGACGTTCGACTAGATTTAGGGCTCAAAACCAAAAACAAAACCTAAAAAACGTAAAAAGTGACTTAATAAACCGATTAAAATGCTAAATACTGGTTGAAAACCATAATCGAGTGTTTTGGTGTCTTTTTCGGCAAATCTTTTCGTGTCTTGGTTGATTTTTGGACAATTTGGATCGCGACCCGTCTGTCATACGAATGGACACATTCTTCATGTTCATTCGTACGAATGAGCACTCATTCGTACGAATGAGCACTCATTCACATGAATGAACACTCATTCATACGAATGAAACTCATTCGCACGAATGAATACTCATTCATATGAATGAAACTCATTCGCACGAATGAATAGGCAGAATGATCCATTCGCACGAATGAACCAACTTTTAGGGTTCATTCGTACAAAGGGAAAATGGTCCAAAAGTTCATATTTCCAAAATCTTGCATGTACTGATCTGATGTGCTTCATGTTTTTGTATTTGCAGACTGATCGTTATGGCGCACAGAGCTCCAGTTTTTCTTAAGGCTTCAACAAAAAGCAACATTTGTGCTTACATGATCCCAACTTCAAAGAATGCAAGACCGTTCATTGGAATGATCGAGTTCTTGTCTCGATCCAGGATAGCCCATGCTATATCTTATATATGCACTCCCTATGCTTCTCATCAACGGGAATTCTGGGCCACAGCTGAAATAGACTGTGAAGTTTCTCCAATTGTGATACGGGGAAAGATTGCAGGACAGGAGGTTATAGTTTCTGCCGCTCACATTCGCCGATTGTGTCAATTCGGTGATCATCCTGAAGATCCAGTGACACTGGATAAATATCTGGTCCGTGGATGCTTCATGAGAATAAAGTACGACGGGAATGTCGCCGAAGGCGTTCTCAACAAGGCGAACCTCTGTCCTCAGTATAAATATCTAGGACACGTTCTTCTTCACTGCCTCGGTTCCCGTCGTGGCGGATTTGATGATATGCGCGAAACAATTCAGAGCGCATTCGTGGCACTGGTGTTGAACATACCGTTCAAATTTTCCGAGAGGGTGTTCACACATCTCAAGGAAAACATCTCGCTAAAAGGGGACAATGCGTACCTCATGTACCCCCGATTCTTACAGATGATAATCGATGACCAACTTCCTCTACTGCCACGATCCGATATTGACATGATAAGATTGGAGCATATGACTGATGTCACACTAAACCGGGTACAGACTTACAGGGGCCGACCAACAAAGCCACCACATAAACGCCTTATTGGACATCTGGCAAATCCAGATTATGTGGCCCCAGCAAACAGAAAATGGCGTCATGATAACAGTGATTCTGACAGGGAGGATATTGTTGTGCCTCCAGCTGACGACCAAAATGATGACGACCAAGATGGTCAGGGAGATGGTGGCAATGCTCCAAATGTTCCATCTACCGCTGCCACCACCCCCACTGTTGCTGCTATCGATTCTTCCCTTCCAACTAACCCAGAAGACGTTAACCTGGACACCGTCCTGTTTACTGACTCTGAGGACACTGAAGATGAATTCGAAATCAGTCAACAAGGGGCAAGATTGGTCGCAACAAAAAGAAAGAGGGGAGCAGATCAAGGAAGCTCAAGGGTTGATGATGATGACGTCAGGGATGCTGACTTTGTCCCTGATTGTCCACAAGTATCTGCTGCTCCTTCTTCCCAATCTACCCCAGTCAAGAAAGGAAGGATGAAGAGAATGGCCAAACGCCAAAAGTTTAAACTCGTCAGAAGGACGGAGAGCACATCTGCTACTACAGCAACTGCCACCAGGTCTGAGGCTCCAATGTCAACATCCATGCCTCAGACACAAACTGTGCCTCCGATTCCTCCTCCCATCTACACTACTACTTCTACATCACAGCCATCAACCATTCGAGCTGAATCTTCAATGTCACTGCCGACTGTCACTCTACATGACCAGATCAGTACATTAAACAGTTTGGTACTTCGTTTACTGGCTCAGAATGAAGAGCAATCAAAGCGTATTGACCAACAGGGATCGCAGATCAGTCAGTTGACTCTGCAAAATACTGAACAAGCCCAAGCCATCACAAGTCTTTCCACTAGGTGTAATGATCAACAAGCCATCCTTCTCACTGCTACAAACCAGAATCAACAGTTGTCTAAAACTGTTGATGCACATGCTCAGAGGATACAAAGGCTTGAGGAGGATAATAAGAGACTTTTGGAAGACTTAGAAAGCAGAAGAGACCCGACACCCAGAATTGAGGGTGCTCGTGATGATGATGATGAAGATGACAAAGATAAGGACGATGGTGCCAATGCTGGTGCTGCATCAAGTGCTTCAAAGACAGCAGAAGCTGAGGCATGCACAAAGCAAAAATCAGACAAATCAGAAGGACCATCATCAGATACACAAAAGGGCACTGAAGGTTGATAGTTTTTGTTTTAAGTTGTCTTATTGTAAATATTAGATTATTATGTAAATAATTTCAGTTTTATTTTGATTAAATCAATGAAATTTCAAATTCTCACATGTTTATTCTTTGTTTGTTTATGAAAATAGTTTTGGATGTGATGCCTCTCAAGCAACAACCTTCAAAGTTGACTTATGTGCTTGACATGCAAGGGATCATCCAACATTCAGTTATTTATGACAAAGAGGAAGGGGAAATCGTACATTGCTTGTCAAAAGAACAGATTGCCGAGCTATTTCAAATGAATCCCGACGAAGTCATTACTGAAGAGGCTTCTGTTCCAACAACTGATTATCCCTCTTCTGACGAACTAGAAGACGTTGATGAGGTTGAAGTCGAAGACATCACTGATCAAGAATATCCAAAGTACACATCAGTAGATGGTGATGATCTTCCCTCCTTCGTGGACTTATTCACTCAGCAGTCCGATGAGGAGGTCAACCGCATTATCGACAACAAAAGGATGAAGCCGGTCCCTCCACTATTGACATTGACGAGCTGAATGAACGTAAAATTCAGTGGATGGAATACATGGCCGAATTAAAGAAGAACTCAAAGCCCTCTCCTCCAACCAAGTACACTAAAGTTTATCGACTCAAAGGACACAAGTCTGATGGTCGTATAATCAGTTGGGCATACTTCAACGACTTAAGCTGCTATGCTATAAAAAGAGAGAAGGGCATACAATATTTCAGGTACCCTCATGATTTCAAGACGCTGCCCGCATTTGAAGTAAATCAATTGGCGCGTCTAAAGCTTCTATACAGCGAATCTTCCGGTCTATCCGAATGGTTTGAACGTCAATTACAATACGAATACCGGAAGAAGTGGGTGAACTTCAAGCCACAAATGCCTACACGTTACATTCATAAGGAAAAGGTTCATCCAGTCACCAAGAAGCCCCTAATTGTCTTAAAGTGGAAGCCTCCAACGATCATGAAGAAGATTCCTTTAAGGAAAATGATCCAGGACTTCTCAGATCAGTTCAAATGGTGGTACTATGATGGGCGTACTGGTGAAGCTGTTATAGTGCTTTGTAAAGAAGGGTCATGGGAGACCATCAGGGTCTTTGATCCCTTGTGGCTGACCAACTTGTCTGAACAAGATGTTACAACTTTATACAAGTGTCAGCCGTTTTTTGAAGTTGCAGATATAGACCAGGCGTTGCAGTATGTGAAAGTGATACGTATATGCTTTGCTTTTGACATACACGCTGGGGTCAACTGGAAAACTCGTACAAAAGAGATGTTGAAGACCAACTAATGTTAGTTAGGTCATTTTGAAGGGATCTAGGTCCAAGGGGGAGTATGTAGATGCATAATATGTCCCTAATCCCTTGTAATATGTATTTCATCTATGTTTAATGTAATTATTTGATGTATTAATGAAATTACATGTTTATCCTTAATGTTTACTCATATATAACGACTGTGTATTAAACGATCTGATAAATAGCGATAACGTTTATCAATCGTGCTAATGAAAGGCCCATTCGCACGAATGGATCATGAGAATGATCCATTCGCATGAATAGCTCATGAGAATGATTCATTCGCTAGAATAAGTCATGAGAATGATTCATTCGTACGAATGAACCATTCTGATGATTCATTCTTAAGAATGAACCATTCTGCTGATTCATTCGTACGAATGGCCTCTGCACTATATATATAGCTTTCACTTCATGAGCACATACACAACAAGAAAATACAACACATATACACATAGAGAGACTGACCAGAGCAGAACCAACAGAACACAAACTCTTTTCACCTGTATTGTCGAATCTCTGTCCGTTGAGAGTTTCCAGGTCTTGTATCCAACTTCTCTACACAAAAGGGTCGATAGAAACCTTCGTTTCGACATCTAATCCGCTCGTTTCTTAAGACCCGATCCGTGTCATAGATTGGATTGCCAATCAAATCGGATTCCGCACGATTTGGTTCGGTTAATGTGTTGAATCATTGGATCAAGGTAGATCCCGATCCAACAATGTGGCACCAGCTGACTGGAGATGGTTTAGCCATGACTCGGTCCCAGAACTAAGTGAACATTCGGATGAACAACAAGAAGAGGAGGAAGTTGAAAGTGTGGATGAATCGTCTGAAAGTGGAGACGAAGAAGCAGTTCATCATGGTGCTGAAGGATCCGACTCCGAAGCTACAGATTCTGATTCCTCTGATTTTGATGATTCACCATCACAGGCACACCCGAGAAGAACGACGAAGGTGACACTTCCTGAGTCGCCTTAGAAGAGAAAGCGACAATCAACAAGCAGTGAATACGAGCCATATTCTGACTCTGATGCTGCTATTCAAAGACAAAGACGTGAAAGTGTAAACAAACGTAGGGGGGATAGGCAACAACATGGTATTCCCAGTGATGTAAAGGTTAGTACTCAGTAGCAAGTACAAGTTTCGGCTGGAAGTACTGATTCAACATCTACCCCACCTTCACAGCAACTATACCGGCGACAGCGGAGAAGGCCACAGGTACAACCTGATGTGGTGGTCACTTCTATAACAGAGGAGGTTCCTGTGATAGTTACCCTCCCTATATCATCTGTCCTTATGATGGTGACTACTCCGATTCTTACAGAGTCAGTCACCATCACACCTTCCATCACTCCTACAACTATCATCACATCCACAATCCCTACTACCACCGTTGAACCTATGAGTCAACCCTACAACTATGGAGATTTTACACAGGGGTTTGACTTTGATACTATCTTCTCATGCCCACTTCATAATGCTAAAGTGTCTACATCCAGACATCCTGATCCAAATGATGCAAGGATAGAAACTCTGGAAACCCAAGTCGCTGCTCTACTTGAAACAGTTTGGAAATCAAAGGAGGAGTCTGAGGCTCAACAGGCTCAGATAAATTCGTTGGTGGACGAGGTTACCATTCTGAGAAGCCAAAGAGCTGGGACGCCGGAGAGACTAGCTAATGTGATGGCCCATAATGAGCAATTGGTCAAGACAAACAACATGATTCTGGGACACAGGTCATCTCTTGAGCTTCGGTTTGATCTGCAGCGAAAAGAGCATGATATGATGGTTAAATTAATTACTGATCTGACCAAGAAGCTAGATGCTCAGGGGGAGAAAGATAAGGAGAAAGATAAAGAGAAAGAGAAGGAGAAGACATCTAAACCTACCGGTGATGAGCCTTGTCATCCTGTTGATTTGACGAAGGATGATGACAAAGAAAAGGATCCTGAAGTTGGTCCTAGTGGAAGTGAGCATCAAGCTTTGGCAATCGTGCCCATTTATGCTATTCCAATGGCTGAGGGGAGTCTACTCATCAGGAAGATGGTGATACTTCTGGTGGTGATAAAGGAAAGTCAGCGGCTGATGTTCCAAAGGATCTATCTGACGATGAGATCTTATACTTAGAGCCTAACTATTCCAAGGAAGCACAGATCGATGCTCTCTACAATCTTGAATAAGGAGAGATCGACTCTGGTGATGATTGGCATGAAGATGATGATGATGTAGTTATTGAAGTTCCCAAGGGTGATGGGGAAGGAGAGTATGAGTTCGAAGATGGAGAGATCTTCGAAGTTCCATCCTTTGAATCTCAGCTCGACACAGGTTCAGTCGAGTCTGCTAGTAATGTTGAAGCATCGACTGAAGCCTCCCCGGAGGACCCTACACCTGTGGATCCAGAGGCATAGAAAGATAAAGATATGCCTGCTAGTTCATCAAAGGATTCGGCTCCTGTTTGGCAAAAGACGTCTATCATAGACAAACAAGGAGCAACATGAATGATCTTAGCTGTAAGGTTCTAGGAAGATAAGCAGTTGTTCGTAATCAAACGATCTGGGGGGTTCAATACTTGAAACCAACCAATGAAGCATTCAACTCCTTACCTAAATACGACCTCGTGAACCTAGCATACCGTGAGCTACTGGGTCACTCAAATCACGTAGTGGCGATGGGTTTGTGGCAGGTTCTACAGCGGGAAGCAAGATCTGGGAAGTTTGAAGTGTTCAAGACTCAAGTGCCCAAGCGAGTAAAGGATAAGAACGCCAGACATCCTGTGAATAAGAAACGCTTAAAGAAACTAGTATACAAGCCAGTGCTATGTGAAACCAAGATTCCCCTGAGTAAGTTATCTCAGGATATCCTTGGTGACATGTGGTACTGGTACGTAGATCCTAAAACGGGCGAGGCTGTGGTGATAGGAAAGGTACGGTCAGAAAGTGGATGCTTAGTGCCGAGGGAACTAATCAGAGTACTTGATGAAGTCTGCTTCATAAATTTCTCTGTGAATGATCTGGAGGCACTAGCGGACAGGTATTGCGTGCATACGGACGAATGGACGAAGTTCCTTGCTTCTAAATATGACAAGGTGATCAAGTTTTGTCTTGAATACAAGAAGAAGATGGAAGCAAAAGATGCAGAGCTGTGAAGACCGAAGACGATCTAGAGCTGTTGTCAAGGGGGAGTTTGTTGAAGCACTTTTATCTGACAAACACTCTGGATAGAGTCTTGTTTATTGTATTTCATTGTATGTATTTGTCTTTGTTTGTAAGTGTCTGTATGTATTAGTTATCGAGTTGCATTTACTAATGCATGTTGATAGTTGCTGAAATCTATAAGTGTTTTGCGCACTTGTATGTGCGCAGGAATTAGTTCCTGCGTACTTAGCAAGTACGCAAGAATACCTTGCGTACTTGCTAAGTACGCATGAGCAATTTTCCCTGCGCACTTGCTAAGTGCGCAGAGATCAGGTCGTGTATAAATAGGATAGGTTGACAGTAGACAAGTACGCAGTCATATACGCAGACATTGTATACTCAGTATTTCTGTCACACCCCCAAATTCCACTAACGGAGTTTCACCGTTTGGGAAGTGACACACCAGGATCTCAGTCATAAGTTACGTTGAACGACACTATATGGGATTCAAATTGAAATATTATAAAAGTTCAGAGTGAATGCGTGTAAGGCCCCTTTCCCGGGTGACCTCACTTGTTGGATTTACTCATAAACATAGCCATAAATACTGAACTTAAATTAAAAACATTCATCATTCAATTACATTACATAACAGCGGAAGTCTTAACAATTAAAAACACAACATTGTCTTAACAAACAAAAGTGGGATGTCAGTCTTGTGCCGGGTAACCTTCACGCCATCGCACGACCTTTTCTTCCTTTACCTGAAATGTATACTAAAAGTCAGCTAACGCTGGTGAGTTCTAGTTTAATGCGATTTGATATAAACATTCTTTTCTTTACTCTATAAGTATGCATTACTGTATAGTCATTCATATAAATACGTATTCATAACTTTTGCCTTTCTTTCATCGTTCTTTTCTGTATTTTTGTGATTTCATATATATATATATATATGCATTCACCTTTTCTTTCTTTCTTTAATTTCATGGGTCATACTCTATAAGGGTGATCAACCCGTCATTTGCTTACGAATGTCACAAAGACAATCGCCGTGGTCCATCGTCATGGCCCACCTATACTTACAACCGTCCGGCAACAAGTGCCGTCCGTCATTTTATTCTTACAACCGTCCGGCAACCTTTGTTCGTCCGTCATGACTTACAACCGTCCTACCGTCGTAGGCCGTAATTCGCCCGTCTACCCGAAGGTATCCGTTTCCCATGCGACTATTATTTATACAACCGTTCTACTATAATATGCCAATTGCTTCGACCGTCCATTAATGGCATTCGTACGTCCTAGCTGATGAAGGAACGCACTTGTCCCGGTTGTAAAATAATCACATGGTCGTCCGTCTACCGAAATAGCCGTTATCATCGAAGCGTCCATAACATTTTCTGTACTTGGCAAGCAATATATACATGGATATAAAGCAGGATTTCATTCTTTCATATTGTGTTATACTTTCATTCATTCTTTATAATCATGCTTTTCATTCTTTATTCATAATTTCTCTTTCGTGTATAGGTATATATATATACTTGTATAACACATATGATCACATTGACATTCATAACATTTATTCACTTAGTGTATACATTTCAGCCCCAAAACATTTGAAAACATTTGCACATAACATAGAAGGGGGGGCACATAGAACTCACCTGATGAGCTACTCTAGGTTGTCCTAAACAAAGGTCCAACAGCGTCACTTCTGATCTGGATTAGGTAGTTAAATACACATTAGACCCAACCCTGACTCTAATGGTTTAATCATTCTAAACTTACTGACTTTACTTAACCAATCTGCTGCCTGCTGCCTGCGCACTTAGTAAGTGCGTAGGGACTTGCTCATGCGCACTTGGCAAGTGCGCATGAGTCTCCCTCCTGCGTACTTGGTAAGTACGTAAGGGCTTCCACCTGCGTACTTGGTAAGTACGCAGGGATTCCTTACTGCGCACTTGGTAAGTACGCAGTACCTGGTTCTTGGACCAAAAATCCGAAGTTCTTGCATGCAAACCCGATCATGCCAGTCTTACAATTTTCTTTGATCAAAAAGTGCGGTTTTCATTCTAGATGCTATTTCTAAGCTTATTATCAAGTTTCATCCGTAAAAACATCATCTATTTAGCTAAAACTCGAGAAACCCCAAAATGAACAAAAACTCAGATTATGGATGAATCATTACCTGGATTGAAGTTTTGATTCGGAGGTTTTGCTCACGAGCTCAGCTGTAACGTGCTCCTCTAATCCCGTGATGATCCGTCGACTTTCTCTCTCTAGACCCGAGCTCCCTTTCTCTCTCTAAGATGGTGAAAAAAATGAAGATGAAATGAGCTAGTGGGCTGCCTTGCCCCTTTTTATACCTGGGCTTCCCTCGGCCCGTTGGAGCCGAGCCCAAGCCCATCCGTTCTCATTTCGTTTTATGACGTTTAAATCACTATCGTATTATTATTTACTTATTTACTATTTTTGGGATGTTACAAGTCTACCCCCCTTAAAGAGGTTTCGTCCTCAAAACTGTTTATACGTCAAACAATTTAGGGTATAATCCCCTCATCTCGTCTTCTTTTTCCCATGTGGCTTCTGATCCTTTTCTGTGCTTCCATTGTATTTTGACTAGCTGAATCGACTTATTGCGTAGTCGTTTCTCAGCTCGATCCAGGATGGCTATTGGTTCCTCTACATAATTCAAACTGTTATCCACGTCGATCTCGTCGTAAGGTATGTGAGCTGTGTCGTCAGCTAGGCACTTGCGTAAGTGCGACACGTGGAACGTAGGGTGGAGTCCACTAAGTTCGACGGGTAGGTCGAGTCTGTAAGCAACTTGACCCACTCTTGCTAGAATCTTGAAAGGTCCGACAAACCTTGGACTGAGTTTGCCACGCTTTCTGAATCGGATGATTCCTTTCCATGGTGATACCTTTAACAGTACCATGTCCCCCACTTGAAACTCTAAATCCCTTCTTCTCTTATCCGCGTATGATTTCTGTCTGTCTTTTGCGGCTTTCATTCTAGCCTTGATTTGATCAAATTTTTCAGAAGTTGCTTTGACCACTTCGAGACTTGCAAAATCCTTCTGTCCAATTTCCCCCCAACAAACCGGGGTCCTACATTTCCTCCCATACAACATTTCAAATGGCGGCATGCCAATAGTCGAGTGATAGCTGTTGTTATATGAAAATTCTGCCAATGGTAGATGGCTGTCCCAACTCCCACCGAAGTCAACGATACAGGCCCGGAGCATGTCCTCCAAGGTCTGAATGGTCCTTTTCGATTGTCCATCGGTTTGGGGGTGGTAAGCGATGCTGATGTTCAACTTAGTGCCCATCGCTTCATTGAACTTGTTCCAAAACCTTGATGTGAATCTAGTATCCCTGTCCGACACGATCGATAGTGGCATACCATGTCTACTTACAATTTCCTTGATAAATGTTTCTGCTAGCTTTTCAGAAGAAGAAGTTTCTCGTATTGGCAAGAAGTGAGCACTCTTTGTCAAGCGGTCGACGATCACCCAAATGGTATCATTGCCTTTAGCTGTTCGCGGTAGCTTGGTAATGAAGTCCATTGTGATCTCTTCCCACTTCCATTCTGGTATTGGTAAGGGTTGCATTTTACCGCATGGTTTCTGGTGCTCGGCCTTAACTAGAGAACACGTTAGGCACTTGCTCACGTATTCTGTCACATCATTCTTCATGCCAGGCCACCAGTATTCTTTCTTCAAGTCTTGATACATTTTGTTTGTCCCGGGGTGGATAGAATAGCGAGACTTATGGGCCTCATCGAGTATTTTGGCTCTAAGCTCACCAATCTTAGGTATCCACATTCGGCCAAACCTAGTTCGTACTCCGTATGCATTTGCACTTAAGTTCCCTTGTTGCCCTACTATTCTTTCCCGTTTTATATTTCTTTCTAATAGTGCTTCATCTTGTGCCTTTGATATTTCGCCCATCAAATCTGGCGTTATTATTAGCTGACACGCTTTGATTCGGATAGGTGCCGATTCTTCCTTTCTACTTAAAGCGTCAGCTACTACGTTTGCCTTGCCTGGATGGTACAATATCTCACAGTCATAGTCCTTCAGCAGCTCTAACCACCTCCTTTGCCTCATGTTTAATTCCTTTTGCTCGAAGAAGTACTTCAGGCTTTTGTGATCGGAGTAGATGGTGCATTTAACTCCATACAAACAGTGCCTCCATATTTTCAACGCGAAAACCACTGCTGCTAACTCTAGATCGTGCGTTGGGTAGTTAACCTCGTGAATCTTTAGTTGTCGTGAGGCATAAGCAATTACCTTTCCTCGTTGCATAAGTACACAACCCAAACCCTGCCCCAAAGCGTCAGAGTAGACTACCAAGTTTTCATTTCCCTCAGGTAGTGCTAAGACTGGAGCTTAAGTTAATCGTGTCTTAAGTTCCTCAAACGCGTTGTTTTGGGTTTGACCCCATTCATATTTCACTTCCTTCCGTGTCAGTTTAGTTAGTGGCGAGGCTATCTTTGAGAAATCTTGAATGAACCTTCGATAGTAGCCTGCCAATCCAAGGAAACTTCGTATCTCTGTTGGTGTCTTTGGGATGTTCCATTCCTTTACTGTCTCTATCTTTGCAAGATCTACCATGATGCCGTTTGGGTTTATCACATGACCTAGGAATTGGACTTCCCTAAGCCAAAACGCGCATTTGGAGAATTTTGCGTACAACTTTTCCTGCTTTAGCACCTCCAGAACTTCTCTTAGGTGACAGTGGTGATCACCCTCGCTTTTCGAATATACCAGTATGTCGTCTATAAAAACTATCACTGATCGATCCAACATGGGTCGACACACTCTATTCATCAAATCCATGAACGCTGCTGGTGCGTTAGTTAATCCAAAGGACATCACGAGAAACTCATAATGCCCATAACGCGTGCGAAACGCGGTCTTTGGTACGTCTTCTTCCCTTACTTTCAACTGATGGTAACCCGACCTAAGATCGATCTTTGAGAACCAACTCGCACCTTGCAGTTGATTAAAAAGGTCGTCTATTCTAGGCAGTGGGTATTTGTTCTTTACTGTCCTCTTATTCAGTTCGCGGTAGTCAATGCACATGCGCATACTGCCGTCTTTCTTCTTTACGAATACTACCGGAGCGCCCCATGGTGAGATGCTCGGTCTAATAAATCCCTTTTCTGTTAATTCTTGTAGTTGAGACATCAATTCTTTCATTTATGACGGAGCCAATCAGTAGGGGGCTTTGGCAACGGGCTCAGCTCCTGGCAGTAAATCAATCTGAAATTCTATTTCCCGATCGGGTGGTAACCCAGGTAGATCCTCAGGGAATACTTCCGGAAAGTTGCACACCACGGGTACATTCTTGAGTTCATTCATTTTCGTTCTATCATCAATAACATATGCCAGATAAGCTTCGCAACCGCGCCTCATGTAACTTTCGGCCTTGATCATAGAGATGATGTTCGGCATCGAGCAATTCCAATCCCCATAAACCGTAATTGGACTGCCGCTAGGAGCTTTGAGGTGTATCCTCTTACGTTTACATATGATTTGGGCTTCGTTGGCAGCTAGCCAATCCATACCCAATACTATATCGAATCCTCCTAAGGTGAGAAGGAATAATCTAGAAGGAAACTTATGACCCTCTATTTCTATGATGCAATCCTCTGTTACTTGGAATACTGCCGAATTTTTACCAACAGCAGTTTGTACGCTAAAGGCCTTTACTATGGTGTTGATAGTGCAATCTAGTTTACGACTAAATGCATTGGATATAAAACTTTTACTAGCACCAGAGTCAAATAAAATAGCATCATTTTCATCATTTACTAGAAACGTATCTGACACAACATCAGGGTTTCCTCTTGCTTCTTCTTCAGTTAGTGCATAGGCTCGAGTCCTAGCCTTTGGCTGTTCCTTTTCAGCTTCCTTTTCCCTTCCCGCACCGGATTGTCTGGTTTTTCTGCAATCCCTAGTCAGGTGACCAAACAGTCCACATCCTTGACATTTAGTGTCTCTTAAGCAGTCACGAGAATAGTGTCCCGCCTTCCCATACCTGTAACAGGTGGTAGTGCCGACCCAGCACTCGCCAAAATGTTGTCTTCCACATTTCTTACAGGCTTCATAGTTATTTGATCTTGGTTTCTTAATTTCAGTTGTAACGTTTCCTCTTCCGGTGCCTCTAGACGGGTTCTCCCACTTTCTCTTTTGGGTTTCTGTTGGTGGGTCCTCATTGGCATAATCGTCGTAGACGATTCCGCTCAGATTCACTACCGACTCGAAGGTCGAGGGTAGGTTGGCTTTCACGTGGACACAGACCCTTTGAGGTAGGCCCTTCACATAATACTTGATCATTCGCTCTTCTGTCTCCACCAGGTGGGGTACCAGCTGTGCCAACTCATTGAATCTAGAAGTATATTGGCGGTGTGTCTTGTTGCCACCCTTAAGGTTTAGGAATTCATTTTCCACTCGATCAATTTCGTTCTGGGGACAGAACTTTTGAATTACCAGCTTTTTTAGTTCTTCCCATGTCATTCTTGCAAGAGCGTTTGGGGACTTTGTCCTCTGGATGTTCCTCCACCAACCTAGGGCCTCATTGGTGAAAGAATGAGCAACATATTTAACAGCCTGGTCTGGTCGACACTCGCTGATGTTGATTACAGCACTCATCCTCTCAATCCATTCAAGCGGTGCCACGGAATCTTTGCTCCCATCGAACTTGGGTGGGTCTCCGTCCTTGAAACCTTTGTAAGTGCACCCACGATTGCTCGATCCTATCTTTATTTCATCCCCATCACTGTCATATACTTTCTCTTCATTGTCTCCTTCATCCTCCTCTTTACTTTTCTTTATTGCCTCAGATAGTAGACCGGGCAATACCTTCTTCAAAGTGAGCACGACTTCACGGGCAATAGCATCCCTGACTTCAGGTTCCAACTGTATAGGCCCTGGACTGTTGTTCCCAGTTGGTGTCACATCTGTTTCGTGCACACTCTCAGTGTGTTCTGCGTGCACACTCTCTTCCTATCTTTGTTTCAATGGAGGTCTACCTACTCGGCCAGTGCGACCGCCTCGGCGTCCCGTTCTTCCTCCACCAGCCATAATCCTTAATTTCCTGATAGTTATAAAGGGAATACATCAATGTCATTTCTTCAGATCATAGTTTGGAACAGTACGAGCAAGGTAAATTCTTAATTACAGTGACCGGTTTGTGATTACTAATTTACATTGCTTTTCGGGTTCGAAACTCTTCAAATCAGTCGTGGCATTAACATCTATTTGTTCTAAGTTAAGGTATCTATTCCTATGCTAGAGCATTAACTTTATGACTTACTCACCGTGCTAGCGTTGGCGTTGGTTACCCATACTGACATCCGTGCGTTGGTCCCATAATCAGTTTGAGTCTAGACATTTAGGGATGTCTAAATCTCTCAAACTATTGCTCTGATACCAACTTGTAAGGCCCCTTTCCCGGGTGACCTCACTTGTTGGATTTACTCATAAACATAGCCATAAATACTGAACTTAAATTAAAAACATTCATCATTCAATTACATTACATAACAGCGGAAGTCTTAACAATTAAAAACACAACATTGTCTTAACAAACAAAAGTGGGATGTCAGTCTTGTGCCGGGTAACCTTCACGCCATCGCACGACCTTTTCTTCCTTTACCTGAAATGTATACTAAAAGTCAGCTAACGCTGGTGAGTTCTAGTTTAATACGATTTGATATAAACATTCTTTTCTTTACTCTATAAGTATGCATTACTGTATAGTCATTCATATAAATACGTATTCATAACTTTTGCCTTTCTTTCATCTTTCTTTTCTGTATTTTTGTGATTTCATATATATATATATATATATATATATATGCATTCACCTTTTCTTTCTTTCTTTAATTTCATGGGTCATACTCTATAAGGGTGATCAACCCGTCATTTGCTTACGAATGTCACAAAGACAATCGCCGTGGTCCATCGTCATGGCCCACCTATACTTACAACCGTCCGGCAGCAAGTGCCGTCCGTCATTTTATTCTTACAACCGTCCGGCAACCTTTGTCCGTCCGTCATGACATACAACCGTCCTACCGTCGTAGGCCGTAATTCGCCCGTCTACCCGAAGGTATCCGTTTCCGATGCGACCATTATTTATACAACCGTTCTTGGTAAGTACGCAGGGATTCCTTCCTGCGCACTTGGTAAGTACGCAGTACCTGGTTCTTGGACCAAAAATCCGAAGTTCTTGCATGCAAACCCGATCATGCCAATCTTACAATTTTCTTTGATCAAAAAGTGCAGTTTTCATTCTAGATGCTATTTCTAAGCTTATTATCAAGTTTCATCCGTAAAAACATCATCTATTTAGCTAAAACTCGAGAAACCCCAAAATGAACAAAAACTCAGATTATGGATGAATCATTACCTGGATTGAAGTTTTGATTCGGAGGTTTTGCTCACGAGCTCAGCTGTAACGTGCTCCTCTAATCCTGTGACGATCCGTTGACTTTCTCTCTCTAGACCCGAGCTCCCTTTCTCTCTCTAAGATGGTGAAAAAAATGAAGATGAAATGAGCTAGTGGGCTGCCTTGCCCCTTTTTATACATGGGCTTCCCTCGGCCCGTTGGAGCCGAGCCCAAGCCCATCCGTTCTCATTTTGTTTTATGACGTTTAAATCACTATCGTATTATTATTTACTTATTTACTATTTTCGGGATGTTACAATGCGGAAGCGTTTAAACAAGAGAGTAAATGCGCACAACAATGAGTCTAACAATAAAGGGAAACATAACAAGTGTTCAGTAGATTGACAATTATTGAATATATCATGTTGACACCATGCATGCCCTAACGTGCACCTGTGCCTTAGCTTAAGCGACATGAGAAAAACATGTAAGAAAATGTCAACACGAGGTTGGTGAGTTCACATGTTTCAATTTATAGAAGCGTTTAACAGATTAATGTACATTCAATATATAAATCAATAGGTAGCTAACCCATAAACGTGCTAACTAATGCGCTCGCAACCGACAGCTGATTGTTTATATGCCTCCCACCATCATGGTGCTTGTTTAGGTCAATATTGCACCCGTTCGACCTCCAATCGAGTTAGCGCGACTAACGCGGGTGAGGTTTGTCAAACCCATTAGTACTACTCAAATTACCTCGCTATGTTCATATTAACGGTCGATGTGAGGACTTAAAGGATAATGTATACACATAGTCATACAAGTGATATCATATATGAATTACCAAAAACCAAAAGTATTTACGACATGTTTTTCTCCCCCATTTTAAAACAGTAAAAAGGGGCCGTGAAAACTCACCTGAATAGCGTAGGTAGTATCACACAAGGGATAAGTTGGAACTATGAGTGTAAGTCTCAAAAGATTTACGAATGCCCTAAATTTATAAACACATAAATTAGGAACAAGTTGGGATTTGTTACAACGACGCGGAATGAAAAACATCCTACAGAAACACTCTAACAACAAAGAGTAGACGAACGTGTCCACGAGAATAGGAATTCTTTAATTAATAATTAAGATATATATATACGTTACGCGACGAATGACAAAATAATATTTAATAAATATATTCGAGCGTTTTGTCGTTTACAAAACTTAGGACAATAATATAATTTAATATATTATTTTTAGGTTCGCATGAATATTCTAAATACCCATTCGAGGAAAAATAATAAATATATTATTTTTAATGGAGGTAATAAACACAAGTAAATAATATAACAATTATATTATTAAATGATTTAAAACGTTACACGAGTTATAAAATGATACGAAATAATATAACTTATATATTATTTTATAATATTAATCACGGGTTGAAAATAATATAAATATATTATTTTATATGAGGTTGTGGCTTGAAAAGAATAAAATATACTATTTTTAAAAGTGAAATTAATAATAAAAATAGGTTATAAATCCAAACCCGAGCCTACGGGTTGTTTCCCGGGCTAAAACATATTAATTTAATATTATAATTATATAGGGTTTGATTTTTAAAAATTAAATATAACTAAAAGTGCCCCAAAAATAAATGTGGGAGCCCGGTCTCGAACACGGGTCTCTCCCACACACGCACACTGTCTTAACCAGTCTGCCCGCTATGGTCATCGCATTAGCATCCAGATTGGAATTGATTAATCTTCAAGGTTCAAGTGACTTCCCTCCAAAACCCATTCGTGATTGAAACCCGGCTGTGATCCATCGATCCCGGTGTCGATCGATCAAAAAAGCAAAGGGGTTTTGATACCCTGGAAATCACGAACCTGAGCATGGTTTTAATTTCAAAAACGATAGGGTATAGGTCGTTTAATTCCTGAAAATTGGATCGAAACCCTGGTTTGATAGGTCAGAATTGAATTGAAGTATTCTGATAATAAAAATTGATGAAATCATAGGGCTTTTGTTAATCGGAACATTGCGAATTTGATGATGTTATTTAATTGTATTACTTTTGAGTTTAAGATCGAGAACCCCAAATCATTCTCAAATGAACCCTGATTACAGGATTACGATCAATTCGATGATGGAAGCCCGATATTTCATAGGGCTTTCACTCTACAGACGATTACAAGTCTAATAATGTGGTTTAATTTGATTTAAAAACAGGTTAGAGTTGAATTCGACAATCTAATTTCATAAGAACCCTAGATTACGGGTTACAATGATCCTGATAATAAAACATCGAATTGACAGAGGGCTTTCAAAGAAAATGGTATTGCGAATCTGACTGTATAGTTTAATTGTATTTTGATTGGGTCTAGACTAGGGTTCGATTAAACCGGTCAGTGATGAACCCTAGTGTCGAGATTTTGTGTAGGTCCCTTCGTGTGTGTCGGATCGTCACATGCAAGTGGTCTACTAGTCGAACCGGGTTGCGGAATACCCGTGACTAGGTGGAGAGTCTTACTAAACAAAGTAAACCAAACACGAGAGTCACAATAAACGTTCTTTGTATTATAAACACTCGACGGTTACAGAGAGATTACAAGCTGCGTACTTAGCAAAACTGAGTTCGTCTAAACAAATGGTTCTGCGTACTTATCCTCTGTCAACCTATCCTATTTATACAAACCTGATGCCTGCGCACTTAGCAAGTGCGCAGGACCAAATGCTCTTGCGTACTTAACAAGTACGCATGGGTCTTCCTGCGTACTTGCTAAGTACGCAGGAGCTTTCTCCTGCGCACATACAAGTGCGCAAAACACTTAGAAGAAATGCAACAAACATTATGTAAAAGTAAATACAACTCGATAAACTATTACATAACAACTCTTACATACAAAGACAAAATACAGACATTAGACATACAAACTAAGACTCTAACCAGAGTGTTGTCACAGGAAAGTGCATCAACAAACTCCCCCTTGAAAACAGCTCGAGATCTTCATTGTCTTCAGTCTTCACAGCACTGGTTCCTTAGCTTCCATCTTCTTTTTGTAATCAAGACAAAACTTGATTAACTTGTCGTATTTGGCCGAGAGAAGCTTTGTCCATTCATCAGTGTGGATGCAGAACTTGTCTGCTAGTACCTCCAGATCTTTCACAGAGACATTGATGAAGCAGACTTCATCAAAAACCCTGATCACTTCCTTTGGTACTGTGTTTCCACTATCTGACTTACCTTTACCCATAACCACAGCCTCGCCCGTTTTTGGATCAACGTACCAGTACCACATGTCACCAAGAATATCCTGAGGTAACTTGCTCAGGGGAATCTTAGTTTCACATCGCACTGGCTTGTATACCAATCTCTTTAAGGGTTTCTTAGTCACAGGATGCACAGCGTGCTTATCCTTGACTCTTCTAGGCACCTAAGGCTTGAGGTATTCAAATTTCCCTGATCTTGCTTCCCGCTGTAGTGTTACCCATAAACCCATTGCTACTGCATTACTCGAGTGACTCAGCAGGTCGCGGTTTGCGAGGTTCACAAGGTCGTACTTGGGCAAAGAGTTGAACGCCTCACTGGTGGGTTTCAAGTATTGAAACCCCCCAAATCTTTTGATGGCGAACAGCTGCTTGTCCTCCTCGAACCTAACAGCCAAGATCATACCTGTCGCTCCGTGCTTGTCTGTGATAGACGTCTTTTGCCACACGGGAGCTGGACCCTTTGTAGATGCAGAAGGCATGTCTTTCTCTTTCGGTGCCTCGGGGTCCACAGGTGTAGGGTCGACTGGGGAGGCTTCAGTTGTAGCTTCAACATTACTTGCCATGTCAATTGAGCCTGTTTCTGTTTCGAGTAGAGATTCGAGCGATGGTATTTCAAAGATCTCACCATCCTCTAACTCGTACTCTAGTTCCCCGTCGCCCTTGGGAATCTCGATTATCACATCATCATCATCATCGTTCCAATCATCACCAGAGTCGATCTCTCCTTCTTCCAGATTAAGGAGAGCATCGATCTATGCTTCTTTAGAATAGTCAGGCTCGAGATAGAGAATCTCATCAGCCACTGACTTCCCTTTGTCACCGCCACCACCACCTGAGGTATCACCACCCTCTTGCTGAGTAGACTCCCCCTCAACCAATGGAATAGAAGAGATGGGCACAATCGCCAAAGCTAGGTGCTCACCTCCACTAGGACCGACTTCAGGATCCTTGTCTTTATCATCATCCTTAGTCAGATTGACTGGATGACAAGACTCGGCACCAGTGGATTTCTTTTCTTTGTCTTTGTCTTTCTCTTTCTCTGTCTCCTTCTCCCCCTGAGCACCGAGCTTCTTGGTCAGTTCTTCAACTAATTTGACCATTGCTTCATGCTCTTTTCTCTGCAAATCCATCCTTAGCTCAAGTGAAGTTCTGTGGCCTAGAATCATTTCATTCGTCTTCATTAAAAGTTCATTTTGTGCCATCACATTCTTCAGCCGCTCATTAGTCCCTGTTCTCTGGCTATGGAGAATCCTAACTTCATCGGCCAGAGAATTGATTTGTGCTTGCTGAGCATCAGACTCCTCCTTTGACTTTTGAATTTTCTTCAACAGTTCAGCAACTTGGGTCTCTAGCACATCGATCCTTGCATCATTCGAATCAGGATGCCTAGAAGATGAGGCTTAGGCATTATGGATGGGAGAGGAGAAGATTTTGTCAAAGTCAAACCCTTGTGAGAAATCACCATAGTTGAAGGGTTGACCTGACGGCTCTTTGGTGGGTGTTGGAATTGGGGATGTAATGATGGGAGTTATGGTTGGGGTGACGGTGACTGACTCCATGAGAATTGGAGTAGTCACTGTCACCTGGACAGTTGGAGTAGGGAGGGTCACCGTCACAGGAATCTCCTCTGTGACCGCCGTGACTGCCACATCTGCTTGTACTAGTGGCCTTCTCCTCCGTCAATACAGTTGCTGTTCTGATGGGGTAGATTCTAACTCTGATCTGGCATCTTCAACCTGTACTGGCTGCACAGTTGGAATCTCTTCAACCATGGGGATAGCAACCTTTTGCCTATCGCCCCTTTCCTTGTTAGCACTCTCATGCCTCTGTCTTTGTAGAGCAGTGCCAGAGTCGGAATCCGGCTCATATTCGCTGCTCGAGCTTTGTCGCTTTCTTTTTGAAGATGACGCAGGCAGGGTAACCTGTGCCAACCTTCTCGGATGTACCTGTGATGGTGCGTCATCGGAATCAGAAGAATCTGATTCTGTTGCCTCCGAATCGGATTCCTCAGCACCACCAACACCACCTTCCTCATCACCTTCATGTTCATCTTCATGTTCATCATCATGTTCATCATCACTTTCTTCATCAGAGTGATCACTCATCTCTGGTCCCGAGTTGGGACTATACCAGTTCCAGTCCTCCTTAGCGACGTATGCTTCATTAATCAGGTGGCCGAAGAGTTCAGTATGCTCAGGCGTAGTTTCTACACTGCCTGGCTTTAGAAACTGTGCAAAGACTCTCTTGTCCACCCTTTTTACCTGCAGTCTCTCCCCGATAGCACGCAAATTTGGCAATGCATCATCGATCAGTAGTTGCACAAACCTCGGGTATAAAAGGAACCTAAACCTCTCTGCTGTATTTATCTGGTCATTAATTGATTTGAAAATATAGCGAGAGAAGTTGTAGCCCCGATTGAGAGACAGGCCCACCATGGTCGCAGCAAGGTCATGACCCATGGCATCTTTCCCTGGTTTCCTGGATGAGATGCACACGATCATGATGTGGGCAAAATAACGCCATTGATCCAATACCCACATCTTCTTGTAAGAAGCATAGTCCCTCGCCCTGACATACCCCATTCTATGCCTCCAACACCCATCCACGTTGTAATCGGGATAGGATGTCGGGTCGGTAGCAAGGTCTCCGAACCGCAGTACTCTCCTGATTGTATCTTCCGAGATAGCAATAGCCCGAACGTCAACTGTTGCCCTTATGACATTAGGGGACACCGTGCAATCGTGCTCGGCAGTCTCCCAGAATTGCTCTAGGTAAGGTCTTGAGATAGTTGGGTTTGCTGAGATTACATAACTTATTCTTGATCTGTTGAGAAAATCCACAATCTCCCGGTATTGCAAGGCTGCGCCTTTCCATTCTGGTTCGGTGTTAGCCACTAGGTTGAATTCATCAGTGAATGCACGAGCCATAGCCTGCAAACACACACAGAAAACATATTCAGAAATCTTATAACAGTGGAAGTAGACACACATGACACAGTATAATAGTTACACTTTGAAATTTTTTTTTTCAGACTTAGAAAAAGTTTCTAAGTGTTGGTCCTGCGCACTTATCAAGTGCGCAGGATTTTACTCATGCGTACTTAACAAGTACGCAAGAAGTATTTCTTGCGTACTTGCTAAGTGCGCAAGAACAACCCTTAGCAAAAATTTCTGAAACTTGAAAAACATTCAACATGTGGGTTGATTAGGTCGCCACTAGGTCGGAATCAAGGATTCTAACCTATGGTACCATTATCAACACTACACTCGTTCAATTTTTGACCTAGACCCGTCGCCGACCCACTGTCGGTTCAACTTCAAATGACGGATCAATCGAGGATCATGAGATGATTAGGGAGTTGATTAAAGCTTCCTGTTAGCTTGTTACAGATAATAAGTTACCCAAACAACCCCATATTACCCCAAAATGTTTTGGATTTATCCTAAAATTTTCTAAGTAAAAAATCGGTCCAACTGTCATGAATCGATGGATGGAATTGGCCTATAGTCTCACCACTGAGATGAAATACGAAGATGACAATGTGATTGGGATGAAAAATCCGGTTGGAACACTCGAAATTTTTTGAGGAAAATGCTCGGAGGGAATAGCACAGGAGAAAAACGATTGAAAAGTGATAAACCCTAAAAAAATTGTCTAAGTCCTGTATATATACCCAACACAAAATGGTCTTGCGTACTTGCTAAGTGCGCAGGACTTAACTCCTGCATACTTACTAAGTACGCATGACTTAAGTCTTGCGTACTTGTTAAGTACGCAGGGTTTACCTCATGCGCACTTATCAAGTACGCAGAGACCCTTATGTGCGCACACTTTCAACTCAAATTATGAAGATGATCAAGTCAAATAACGAACAAGATAAAAGCGTTCAATCAAGAGGATTCAAAATCAATTCAGGAAGGTTAAATACAAATATTTTTGGCTTTTCTGAATAAAGTTGAACTATGCATAAACTTAAAAACTTCAAATCTTTTTTGTTCTTTTCAAGATAGATATATACAATCATTTACACAAGCTATTTTTGATCAAAGACACGAGCAGAGGATCATATCAGGCTAACTTATAGCAAAAACGATACAATATAAACATCAAAGAATATGGGATCATGTCATGTATTACTCTTTATTCATACGTAAGAAGCATATAAACAAGTAATTCAAGTTGACAATATTATAAGATTTGAAACTATACGCATCTTTGTATCATGTTCTTGTGTGTTAAGGTATTAATTATAAGATATACAACGTGTACCCCACTGAAATGCTATTATAACTTGCACTATCTTCAAGGCATCTAAGATTTTTCCAATTATTTTCTTAATTTTCAGAATGAAGTTACATCAAATTAGCACAGAAAAATCAAGCAGAATCCATAAGGATTATCAGGAATCATAAGATTCGGAATCGAGTGATTCTTTTTCTTGGTTTCATGTGATTTTCTTCTTTGAATATCGGTATGATGATTCGGGATAATGAACATGGTGTTTGAATATAAGGTAAGGGGATCCAACTTTTATCTGGATTTGATTTCAATGAATCAGGAGTGATTCAAGGGTGAATACATGCTCAATGGTTAATGTAGAGACATGTCTTGATTCAATCTCTCCTTGCATACTTGTGAGTGTGGGCAGTGAGATGAACCGCATTAATTGTGCTAACAACATAACCCGAAACTGATCTCAAAAGAAAATTATTGTCAAAATCTAACATCCTTTATCTGATAATGATCTTTTCTATTCTTTTACACACATACACACTTGCAAACATGGGTTCAAATCACGGTTGTAATTTAGATTTAGTTTCCACACTACTAGTGATTCAAAGACGCATACAGCCTACTGACAATTCAAATTACATGTAAATAAACAGATTAAAAACATAATAATTTTAAACAGATAAGTAAGCATGACGCAATCATTTCCCATATGAGCAGTCTATGGTGTTTAGATCATTTCTGATGTACTATCATTTCCTCTTTTCTCAAGTTAACTTTGAAATTTTCTCCAATTTTTTTTTTTTTGGTTTTTGTAAAATATTTTAAAGACTAAAAGAACTATACAGAAAATTTAAAAGAATTAAAAATTTAACTTCCATGAATTGAAATGATTTAAGAAAACTTAGTTTTCACTCAGGATTGAACATTCCTATCAAGTTGACAAGATGCTCAAAACGGGATCGATCAAATGCCTTTGTGAAAAGGTCAGCAAGATTGTCATCCGTGTGAACTTTTACAAGTTCAATTAAATGCTTTTCAGCACAGTCACGGATGAAATGATGACGAATCTCTATATGTTTAGTTTTGGAATGTTTCACCGGGTTATTTGTGATGGACATGGTGGCATTGTTGTCAATGAATAGAGGAGTTCCAGTGAAGTTCAAGCCGTAGTCTCGCAATTGCTGCTGAATCCACAATATCTGAGAACAACCGCTAGCTGCAGCAATGTACTCTGCTTCACAAGTTGAGACAGAAATCGTTGACTGCTTCTTGCACTGCCAGGAGACCAGCCTGTTTCCTAAGAATTGACATCCACCAGAAGTTGACTTTCTGTCAAGGTTACAACCGCCATAATCTGAATCAGTGTAGGCTTTGAAGTCGAATGACTGCTGCTTAGAGTACCAAAGACCTAATCGGGGTTTCTTCAGGTATCTGAAAATTCTCTTCACGGCTATCTTATGTGACTCCTTCGGTTGAGACTGAAACCTTGAGCACAAACATACAGCAAACATTATATCGGGTCTTGAAGCTGTGAGATACATAAGTGATCCGATCATCCCACGGTACAACCTGCTATCCACATCCTTTCCATCTCTGTCGGGATGCAAACCATGATTGACTGGGATTGGTGTGCCATACGTAGTGCTATCACTCATCTTGTATTTTGACAAGATGTCCTGCACGTACTTAGTTTGATGTAGATAAATACCATTCTCTCTTTGACTGACTTGCAGACCTAGAAAGAATGACAGTTCACCCATATTGCTCATTTGAAACTTGGACTTCATCACCTTCTCGAATTCCCTACACATCCCTTCATTGGTCGACCCAAAGATAATGTCGTCGACATATACTTGCACAAGAAAAATGTCACCTCCTGCTTTCTGTATGAAGAGAGTCGAGTCAATCTGTCCACGGTCGAAACCATTAGACAGTAAATGCTCAGATAATGTCTCATACCATGCCCGCGGTGCTTGATGAAGACCATAAAGTGCTTTGTCGATCTTGTACACTTTATTGATATTATGCGGATCTTCAAAACCTGGAGGTTGAGTGACATAGACTTCTTCATGAACCTTACCATAAAGGAAAGCACTCTTCACATCAAGTTGATAGACCTTGAAGCCAACATATGTGGCATAAGCCAAGAACAGTCGAATGGCCTCAATTCTAGCAACTGGGGCATATACTTCATTGTAATCCAAGCCCTCTTGTTGATAAAAACCCTGAACAACCAATCTTGCTTTGTTCTTCACAACAACATGACGATCATCCGTCTTGCATTTGAACACCCATCTGGTACCAATTGGCTGAAAGCCTTTTGGCAAGTCAACTAAATCCCACACGTGCAACTTTTGGAATGGAGATAGTTCATCTTGCATCGCCTCAATCCAGCTGTTGTCAGTGAGAGCCTCCTTCACATTCTTCGGCTCTAACTGGGACACAAATGCAGCATGCAGACATGTTTCCATGACACCAATGTCAAATATCTCTGTGTAAAGACTGGTGTTCTCAGTGATGGTTCTATGACGAGTCTGAACACCGGCATAAGGATCACCAATAATGTTGTCGATTGGATGATTCCTATGCACTCTCGTCTCCGGTACAATCGGTTCCTGAATTTCTAGATCTAGATTCGTGCTTAACTCCCCCATTTCCTGTGTACCAGAGGAAGAGGATTCAATGTTTATTGGATCAGCTGGAGCTTCATTTCCTACAGTTGTGTTAGGATTGGCTTGAGTGTCATTTCCAACAACACGAACATCTTCACTGTTATCACTGTCATGAGTTCCAGATGCAGATGCAGCATTGGAATCTGGAGTTATAATTGGTACAGTAGCTCGAGTGGAAAAACTGTAGTCATCGCCGCCACCAAATAACTCATAAACATTTACGGCGTCTTCTGCAAATAAATCAGGAAGATTGAATGACTTGAATAGCGCATCATAATCAAAACCCCAAGCTGGACCTTGTGGTTCTGGTGAATGCTGTGTTTACTACAATCCACTTCAAACCATTCCTCGACAGTACGAGTTCCTATATTGTACACTCTCTTGCAAGGCGAGTTGGCAACGTATCCTAAGAAGATGCCTTCCACCGCTTTTGCATGAAACTTAGACTTGCGGTCTTTGTACTGTAGCAACAAGGAACAAGGACTACCGAAAGGAACTAGGTAATCAAGATTGGGAAGTCGATTGTTGATCAACTCGTAGCAAGTTTTGTTGTGCCTCTTCACAACCAGAACCCTGTTTAAGACGTGACAAGCTGTATTAACGGCTTCTGCCCAGAAAGTGACAGGAAGCTTTGCATCTGACAGCATAGTCCTTGCAGTCTCAATCAGTGTTCTGTTCTTCCTTTTAGCAACTCCATTCTACTGAGGCGTGTACGGCGCGCTGAATTCGTGACGGATCCCTTTCTTGAGACAGAAAAGCTCCATCAAGTTATTCTTGAACTCAGTTCCGTTGTCACTCCTAATTCTTCTCACTTTCAGCTTGCAAAGAGATTCCAAGCTCAGGATCAAGTATTGAAGAATATCAGTAGTCTCATTTTTAGTACCTAAAAAATGAACCCAAGAAAAACGTGAGTAATCATCAGTTACAACCAGACAGAATGACTTACCTCCAATACTCCTGATACTTATGGGGCCAAACAGATCCATGTGTAATAGCTCCAAAGGGGTATCGATAGAGTTTTGGAGCTTGGGCTTGTAACCTTCCGTTGCTGTTTGCCCTTTTTACAAGGCATACAGTCATCTGCAACGGTAAACCTCAGCTTAGGAACCCCGGTTACCAAACCGTTTCGGACAAGATGATTCATTTTACGATAAGAAATATGTCCGAGTTTCCTATGCCACAAGATGGAGTCAAGTTCTGTCGCTTTGGTAAGCAAACAGGTAGGAACTGATGAGGTGGTTGTTGCCACGCTCATATCGATCTGATAGGTGTCGTTTGTTCTTGGCGCTCTCATCAGGATCCAATCTTTCGGAACTTCAAAACCGGGTTTGAGAATCAGGCATTCTGACTTGTCAAACATCACCGATTACTCCTTGTCACACATTTGAGAGACACTCAACAGGTTATGCTTCAGCTGCTCGCAGAAGTTGACATTGTCAAAGCTGACACAACCGTTTAAAACCACGCCTTGACACGTGATACTGCCGCCTTTTTCTCCAGCAAAGGCTACATAGCCGCCTCTGAATGGTTTAACGTCTTGAAGCAAGGCCTTGTTTCCTGGTATGTGCCGGGAGCATCCACTATCTACATACCAACGGTTAGAGATAGTACCCTTCGGACGTCCCTGCACGAGTAATAAAAGAATTAGTTAGTTTTGGAGACCCAAGCCATTGTGGTCTTGGGTCGTCCATCCTTCTCAAAATAAACTACTTCTTTCAACTCACAGTCATGATGACTGTTTGAAATTGGTGAATCTTTGGATGAATTTGGAACAGGAGATTGAGAACTTTTAACTTTCTTGTTCCAGGATCTCTTTTGATTCTTAACCAGAACAGTAGACTTTGGCTCAACCACAGCCGGTGAACTTATGGAAGCTTCACTTGATTGAGTCTTAGTCAGCTGTTCCAGTTTTCTCAACCTCTTATTCCTTCTTCTTCTTTGTGGCTTAGAGAGTCTAGCCACAGATTTCTCACCAGTGCGTGTACTACCAGATGTAGACACACGAGGTACAGCAGGTTGCTTTACCTTTCTTGCAACAGATGGTTTGACCTCAGACTTAATCTTAGGTTTTCCCATAGGTTGTACTGGTGGTTTCACCACATTCTGCTTTGGACTTTTGGGAGATGGTTTCACTGGTGGCGACCTGGGGATAACAGCATGATGTGAAACAACATGCTATTTCCCTTGGTTCTTAGAAGGACAGTTCACAACAATGTGCCCAACCAAGCCACAGTGAAAACAGTTCCTCTTGTCTACATAAGTTCTCTTGTAAGGCTCATTAAATCTGGCCTTAGAAAACTCTCCATTATGAGAAGGAGGAGTTGGTTTATGAACAGAAGTCTGACCTTTTTCAGTTTGGTTTTTGGGGGTATAATACTTTTGCAAATTCTCTTTGTAACCAAGCCCATAATGAGCTAAAAAAGCCTCTTTCTTAACTTGGTTAATATTTTTATAAACCCCGTAAAGCATTACCTTAAGTTTATCATTTGTTTCAATGATATCAGGTTCAGTTAAAATGCAGTTATCACTATTAGTGATAATGTTTTTGTGGACTTTCTGTTCAGTCAACAACTCCTCAGAGACTACTCCTTCAGGGCAAGTGTCAACCGACCCATCTTCAGAAGCAGTAACATACTCCTCACTAGATGTGGAGTTAGCCTTACTTGAGGATTCATCCTTTTTAGGGGAATCATCCTTATCAGAGGACTAATCTAGACAGGTGAGATCAATGTCTATCAAGCTATTGACAAACTTCCCACTTATTGGTGAAGGAATGACATTGGTACCAAGACCTATACCCTTCATTTTCCTCACTACTGATTTGTAGTGCTCCACCACAAAGCGAGAGTTTTTCAACTTCTCATTTGTACATTTTAACTGCAGGATCTCATTTTGCAGTTTGTTGATTTCATTGTTCCGTTTTTCTAACCCCCTGTACATAATATCCAAGTGAACTTGTTGCTCACTTATTTGTAAAGAATATTTACATTTTTCCCTTTTTAACGTTTCAACAGACTCTTTAAAACGTTTTTCGTTTGCTTTGTAATTATGAGCTGCCATAGTTAGGGGTTCGAGTTTGTCTTGGAGCTTAGAAATTTCATGCTTTAGCTCTAGACACTTAGAACAAGAAATAACAAAGAAAGGGTTAGAATCTACCTCAGATGATGAACTCTGTGCTTCACCAATGGCCATGAGAGCAACGGCAGTGGTAGACTCCTTTTCAATAGCTACAGAAGCTTCCTTCTCCTCAGCTTCTTTTCTCTCAGCCTCCATCAGCTCCATGATCTCAGCCATGAGACCAACCTGTCTTTGAGCAATGATGGCGTCCTCTAGATGAACACCCCAATCAAAGTTTTCATCATTCTGAGCTACCAGTGCATTTGACGAACCACCTTGGTGTTGATTGTGGTGGCTAGTGTTGTTGTGGCCGTGGCTGTTTCCCTAGCTAGGTCTGGTGAAACCAGAGGCCGGTGCTCGGTCTTTTTGACACTCACGAGCAAAGTGTCCATAGTTCAGACACTTGTAGCATTTGGCCTTGGATTTATCAAATCCAACCATGGCATTAGAATGTCCACCAATGAACTTTCTTCCTGTTCTGTTCAGGAAACGCTTGGCCCTCCTCAAAAGCATGGCCATATTCCATTGAATATCCATGTCCTCAATATCATCAGCATCCACTTGGTTAAAGTCTTCTTCAATAGTTTCGGGATCCGTTAGCTTGCCGCCTATGAAATTCTCATACGCAAGCATACATGATGAAAACAATGCTACGTGATCTTCAGCTATTTTGGCTATTGCAGAATGGTTAGCTGAAGACGTAGCTGGAGGATTTCTTGAGGTGTGTTGATGATTGGTTCCCAACCCTGATCCGGATGCATAACAAGCATGACCACCACACCCATTTGAGTGGTCTTCTTCATTAGAGTGTCCAGTAAAGAGGGCAATTCCAGAGCCCGATGATTTTGAAGTGGAAGTCGTCCCATGATACATGGAAGGGTCTTGTATCTGAGGTCTTCCCGAGCTCTCCTTCTTCATAAGATTCATGTTATGAGCTTGAATCTTACCAATAGCCTCATCTACTGTTAACTCATAGAATTTAGGATTTTCCCTCATCAGGGTTGTATACATCTCAAACTTTGGTGGCAAAGCATTAAGAAATTTTTCCACCAGTTCTTCATCGGGATATTTCAGTTCAAAAGCTTTCAACTCCGTTTGTAGATGATAGAATCTAGAGATGAGATCATCTAACGATTCATTTTCCATGAAATTGAAGCATTCATACTGCTTCCGGAGAAGATCCCGCTTACTCTTCTTAATGTCACTGTTCCCCTCAAATCTTTTCTGAAGTGCTTTCCAAAGATCCTTGGAGGTGTCATAGCCTCAGAAACTGTGAAACAATTCCCGAGTTAATGACATAGTGATTGAGCCAAGAGCCTTCTTTTCCCGATCATAAGCTTTCTTTTGTTCTTCATCAAGCTTAGAGATGGGCTTTGGCACCTCTTCATCAAGATAGATGTGTGTGGGATGCTTATATCCCTCAAGGATTGGTATCCATAATGATGAGTCGGTGTATGAAATGTAGTGCTCAAAACGCGCCTTCCAATTCGAATAATCGTTTACATTTAATAGTTTCGGCGGTTTCTGAGGTGTACCGATCTCATTATCATAATTTAACATGTTTCCAAGATTCTGAAGGTTCGACATAGTGAATTACTTGGTCAAAAAATCAGAAAAGTCAGACACTGTTGCGCACTTGGTTTTGGCCTTGCTCACTTGAGAAATGGTCTTGCGTAGTTAAGATTTGCTCTTGCGTACTTGTAAGTACGCAGGAGGAAATATTAAGTACGCAAGATATAACTTAAGTTCGCACAAGTTCAGTCTTGCGCACTTGTAAGTATGCAGGAGATAACTCTTGCGTAGTTAGTAAGTACGCAGAAAACTGTACTTTTTACCAAAAATGGTAAGTACGCAGGACACCTTTTCAGCAACTCTCACCAACCTTTTCCGGTCACCTAAAAATCGCCGGAGATAGTGAAAAGTAGACTGATGATCAATGCAATCGAGCCAAAGGATCAGAAACAAGTTTCTATCCAACCTTTGATGCTAAAAACACCAAAATACACAACAAAAATCGGTTTTTGAAAGATTTTTGCTTCTAAAAAAGTGCTCAAGAGCTACCCCCTTTTTATCACAAAAATCAACAAAAATACCTCTTTTTGCTTGTAAAACTCAGTAAAACGTCTCCAAACTCACTTACAACACTCGAATTCAAGAGCAATGCTCTGATACCACTTGTAGGTCCCTTCGTGTGTGTCGGATCGTCACATGCAAGTGGTCTACTAGTCGAACCGGGTTGCGGAATACCCGTGACTAGGTGGAGAGTCTTACTAAACAAAGTAAACCAAACACGAGAGTCACAATAAACGTTCTTTGTATTATAAACACTCGGCGGTTACAGAGAGATTACAAGCTGCGTACTTAGCAAAACTGAGTTCGTCTAAACAAATGGTTCTGCGTACTTATCCTCTGTCAACCTATCTTATTTATACAAACCTGATGCCTGCGCACTTAGCAAGTGCGCAGGACCAAATGCTCTTGCGTACTTAACAAGTACGCATGGGTCTTCCTGCGTACTTGCTAAGTACGCATGAGCTTCCTCCTGCGCACATACAAGTGCGCAAAACACTTAGAAGAAATGCAACAAACATTATGTAAAAGTAAATACAACTCGATAAACTATTACATAACAGCTCTTACATACAAAGACAAAATACAGACATTAGACATACAAACTAAGACTCTATCCAGAGTGTTGTCACAGGAAAGTGCATCAACATTTTGATCGAATTGATAATGTAAGCCCAAATTGACACAGGGCTTTCATTCTATGGATAAAAACGAAGCAATTGGAGTAAGAAATTACCAGAATGTGAGTCTAATTGATAGAGTTCGAGTACTGCAGGTGTCGGCTAAGAACTGCTTGATCTCCGATGATTTCTGCTGCTTCTCCGGCCAATGTGGGTTGTGCGAAAGCTTCAGGAGAGTTCGTCGAGTGTGTGTAGTGTCTCAATTCGTGAAACATGGCAGGATAGGTCCTTCAAGTTTGAACTTGGTTATTTAGGTTAAATTTTAGTTAATTTTGACTTCCAAAGTCAACAGGACTTGGATCTTGACTTTCCAAAGTCAACATAGAGATTAGGGTTATTACATAACTAGTGCCTGTGGTTTAAGTTTGAGATATTGATAGAAATAGTCCCTGGAGTTTGAGTAAAATTAATTTCAGTTAACTTTAACTGGATTTTGTTAACAGAGTTAACTAGAAAAGTCCGGATTGTCACATCATTCCCTAGTTGAAAGAATTTTCGTCCCAAAAATTAAAATAACACAAAAAACTTTTTTAGGGTGTCACAATTTCTCTCTGTAACCTTCAAGTGTTTATAATAGACGAAAGTTTAAAGTGATTCTCTTGTCGGTTTACTTTGTGTTGTAAGACTCTCCACCTAGTCATTCCGCACCCGGTCCGACTCAGGAACACACTTGCATGTGACGATCCGCCACACCCGAGGGACCTACAAAGATCAAGCTATTGTCAAGATTAGGACATACATGTATGACAAAAGCTTGTAATAGTTTAGATCTTATTGTCTTTATGTTTTGTTAATGTTTTACGTTTTGTATAAGTTCTGATAGAGGCGAACTTAACTAGTTCGCCTAGTCTCATGAGAGGCGAATTTATCAAGTTCGCCTAGTCTCATTAGAGGCGAACTTATTAAGTTCGCCTATAGCAGGTACTGTGTCTATAAATAGATGTTTATAGTTTCAGTTTCTTAACTAAGTCTTTGAATGCTCTGTAAACTCTGTGTTTGAGGAATACAACGAGAAGAATTATTTACTTGTTCATTGTTATCGTTTCTATTGTCATTTTGTGTATACATACGTTGATACAGTTGGATTCCACACTCCGTATCTTCTATAAGTCACGTCACGAGATCGATCTATAGAGGAGTCATGTGGACCAACAAGAAGGCACATGGTTCTTTAACCATGGCACTAACCCGTGACATATTTCACAGTTTCAGAAGGTATGATTCCTCTAAAGACTTGTGGAAGGCTTTGGAAAAACGGTTTGAGGGTAAAAGTGATGTTAAGAAAAGTAAAAGGGAATTGTTAAGAAAACAATATGAATGTTTCAGATATTTTGAACATGAATCCATTGATGAACTTATCTCTAGATTCTATCATCTTCAGACTGAACTTAAGTCTTATGACTTAAAATATCAAGATGATGAACTAGTTGAAAAGTTTCTTGATGCATTACCCCCCAAGTTTGACATATGCACAACCCTTTTAGGAGAAAACTCTAAATTTTTTGAAATGACCATTGATGAGGTAATAGGTAAAATCCAAGCACATGACATGAATTTAAGAAAGAAAGAAACCGCTAACAGACCGTTAGTGAAAGAACCGTCAATGTACTTTGGAGCCTCTTCCACATCAAAAACCACAGGACTGGTATTGATTTGTTCTCAGGGAATCCTGCATAAGAAGAAGGAAATAGCTGCAATAGTCATACCTGTTTTGTTGCCACAAGTTCAAATTCACACCAACCAAGAAGTCCAAAATCTACACCTTCACTTGCTTTTTGCAAATATTGCGAAAGATCATGTAGCACTGTTTTCATCATGCATGTTGGCATATGAAAACTTAATTGGTGGAAAACTTACGGGTCTAGAAACAATTGATGAAGATTTCAATCAGGTGGATCCAGATGAAATGGAAGATATGGATACTCAGTGGAATAAGGCCATGATCTTGAGAAGGGCTAAACGGTTTGTGAATAGAACCGGCAGAAAGTTTATCGGTGGGCGTTCTAATGCTAAAATTGGTTTTGATAAATCAAAGGCTAAATGTTACAAATTCCGAAATTTTGGACACTTTATATGAGAGTGTCAGAAATACAAAGCACCAGCCTTAGGTTTTACTCAAACAAGTTCAGGAAGCAACCAAAATTTGTAAGTCCACATGACTCATCTCAGATCGATATCGTGACAGGACGTCTCGTTAACACGAAGTGCGGAATCCTATAGTATTAACGTTTGTATACTAATTGACAATAGAAATAACATGTAAATAAACTCTCTTTTTATATCACCAAAACACAGAGTTTACATAATACGATCAATCAAGTCTCTCTACTTCGCTGCTTTGTTATAGAACATATTTTGTAAACTCCTATTTATAGACACAAACTCTACAATAGGCGAACTTAACAAGTTCGACTCAAAGATGCTTAGGCGAACTTATGTGAGGCGAACTTAACAAGTTCGCCTCTAGCAGAACTTGTTCTATCACTTAGACAAAATCTACACAATTACATAAAAACATAAAGACAATAAGACCTAAACTATTACAAAGCTTTTGTCATACATTCTATGTCCTAACAGACTCCCCCTTGACAATAGCTTGATCTTCTGTCTTCAGTCTTTATGACGAGATCTTCCAGTTATCTGGTAATCTGCTTCCTGCGTGCACTAAATATCTCTGATAGATCTCTAGCACTCTTTTATACTGCAATCCTTGTTCTCTCCATTCATCAGTAAACATAATCTCATTCTTTCTTAATGTCCTCTGATCATTCTTTGAGAAGTTAATAAGATTCAATGCATCATAGAAACTAACAATGACCTTATTATCTTCATCATCAATCCTAGCTTCACCATTATTCACATCTACGTACCACTATTTCATATTTCCCAGAAAATCTTGTGCTATTTTCTTCAATGGTATCTTCTGTATAGCACGTACTGGCTTGAACATATACTTCCAAGTCACAATCTTAGTCTTTTGATCTACAATCTTCACTCTTTTTCCTTTCTATGGATTTAATCTTTCATACTTCCCTGATCCACCTTCTCTTTTAATCAAGTTAGCAATCACATCGGCTAATCCACACTTTGATCTATTAATCAGTGGTTTCGTAGCTAGATCATTCATTTCACACCTTGGCAAGTTATTGAAATACTTGATCCTAGGCTTTAAGTATTGAACACCATCAGATTCTTTAAGAGCAAACAACTTCGTGTCATCATCATAAAAGCAACTGATGATTCTTCCAATACACCTCTCTTTATACACATATCTTTCTTTCTGAGCAGGTTGTATAGGTGACTTTGGTAGTACTTTCATCCAACTGTTAACTACTTCTCTCCACTGTTCTCTAGTCATTCCTATCTTTCTATACATCACAGGTTCTTCATTCAGCTTAAGAGACACAGGATGAGTAGTATCAACATCAGAATCTATCTTAGATTGAGCAATATCATCAGGTGTAGTGATATCTTCAACTGAATCCATAGAATCTTTTACTCCTTCATAAGAAAACTCAGGAATAGCATCATCTTGGATGAAGTTAAACGGTACATTCAGACCATCACTACCTTCATATACAACTTTTTCTTTACTATTTTTTATCTCAATTTCTACAATCTCTCATTCTTCAACATCATTATCCATCACAACCTCTTAAACATCATCAAATAATTCATCAATATCATCCAGACATTCTAACTTCTCAGCTTCTTCTTCTTCAGAATCAGCAAAAAAAGAATTCCAATAGTTAAATATCTTCATTCACTCTAGAATCATTCTTGGTTCCTTCAATATTACCTGATGTAGACTCCCCCTGAACTTGTAGGTCCAGGTAACTCAACTACTGATAGAACTCGTGATATGACGTTTCTATAACACGAAGTGTGGAATCCTTTGTATTAACGTTTGTATACTAATTGACAATTCAAACAACACGCGTAAATAAACTTCTCGTTATATCCCAAATCACTGTGGTTACAGACTCAATCAGACAAGTTTTTCTCTTCTTGGATCAGTTACTTCTAATGACTCTGTAACACATATATATAGAAACACACCTGCTGTAAGCGAACTTAGTTAAGTTCGCCTGAAACAGATTAAGCGAACTTAACAAGTTCGCCTCAGTTAGACCTAAGCGAACTTATTAAGTTCGCCTCTGATAGACCAGGCGAACTTAACAAGTTCGCCTCTAGGCTCACTAGTTAAAACACTTAGCAACTTTAAACAATTACATATCAAAAACACAAAGACATAAAATCTAACTATTACAAGCTTTTGTCATTACAAATCTATGTCCTAACAGACTCCCCCTTGACAATAGCTTGATCTTCTGTCTTCAGTCTTTATCTTGAACTCTTCCAGTTATCTGGTAGTCTGCTGCCAGCATGCACACCGTATCTTCTGCATATCTCCAAAACTCTTTTATACTGTAGACCTTGTTCTCTCCATTCATCAGTATACATGATCTCATTCTTTCGCAGCGTTCTCTGATCTTTCTTTGAAAAATTAATAAGATTCATTGCGTCATAGAAACACACAATGATCTTATTATCTTTATCTTCAACCCTTGCTTCACCAGTATTAACATCAACATACCACCATTTCATATTCCCAAGAAAGTCTTGAGGAATATTGTTTAATGGTATCTTGTGTATAGCACGCACTAGTCTATACTTGTATCTCAAGGTTACTTTCCCAGTCTTAGGATCTGTAATCTTCACTCTCCTTCCCTTCTGTGGTTTCAGCCGTTCATACTTACCCGAACTACCTTCTTTCTTTATCAGGTTTGCTATCACATCAGCCAAACCATTCTTCGATCTATTTATGAGTGGCTTTGAAGCTAGACCATTTATTTCACACCTCGGCAAGGTATTGAAATATTTGATCCTTGGCTTTAAGTATTGAACACCATCAGATCGTTTGATTACAAACAATTTTGATTCACCATCATAGAACCAACTTATGATCCTTCCTACACACTGCTCTTTATTCACATATTTCTCTTTCTGAGCAGGTTGTGCTGGAGACTTGGGTAGCACCTTCATCCAACTGTTTACAACTTCTCTCCACTGTTCTCGTGTCATTCCTGTATCTCTGAACATCACAGGTTCTTCATTAATCTTCAGAGACTCAGTGTGAGTAGTTTCAGTTTCAGCACCCTTATTGAATTGAAGATTCTCATCATCAGTATCCATCTTTGACTCGGCTGTATCATCAGGCAGTGTGACGTCTTCAATAGAGTCCATAGAGTCAGTTATTCCGTCATAAGAGAACTCAGGAACAACATCCTCTTGGATGAAGTTATACGGCACTTTAAGACCGTCACAGCCTTCATAGGTAACACTGTCTTTATCTTTCTCTATTTCAATCTCCACTATTTCTCCTTCTTCTATCTCAGTGTCTGACATATCATCTTCCATGTCATTGAATAAATCATCAATGTCATCAAGACATTCAATCATTTCAGCTTCCTCTTCTTCTGAATCTTGAAAGAATTCTAATAACATAATTTCTTCGTCATTAGTACCAGAAGTATCTTTGTCTTTGTTTCCTTCAAGAGATTGTGATGTCGACTCCCCCTGAACTCTAGATATAGGATTAGCGTCAGTGTATTGACGATCACCCTCAATATTTCCAGCAGGATCATTTTCTTCATCATCACGTCTCTGAATTGACTCTGTGTGACAAGTATCAGGTATCCTCAACTCCCCCTGAGCGTCAAGACGCTGAACGAGTTTGGACACTAATGCTTGCATATCACCAATCTGTTGAGCTTGAGTCTGAATCACCAGCTGTCGTTGAGAATCAATAGACACAAGAGAGTTAACTTGTGTTTGGAGAGATAGCACTTGAGATTCAAGGAAAGTTATCCTGTCAGAATCAGAAGGCTTAGATGGACCAGCTGTTGATTGTGGAATAGAAGGACTCGAAGTAGTAGGAATCTCTGGAGGAACAGGAGATGGAACTGGAGATGGATCCTTAGATCTTGGAGGAGTAATAATCAGAGAAGCAACAAAATTAGCATCTTCAACTCCTTGAGAAGATCTTGCAGCAGCAATTGACGCAGACATTAACTTTTGACGTGAAGGATCTGGATTAAAGTCACTGTCAGTGTCAGAACTCTCATCTACCAACGATCTTTTTCCAATTACTGATCCGGAAGGAGGATCCCGAACAGACTTGCGTCGTGGTCGTCTGGCTTGAGATTTAATGCGTTTTCCAGCATTAGCCAGTGGAATAGCAGCCAACCGTTCATAATGACCTGGAGAAAAATCTCTAGATCCATCAGAATCAGTGCTGTCATCATCAGATGATGTTGTATCACTTGAACTGGAACTAGACTCAGCGTCTGTCACCACATTCCCTTCTTGTTCATGAATGGGCGAGTTCACAGCTTCATCAACAAAATCATCCATGTTCATACCTAGATCTTGATTAGGATCATGAACGACCTCTTCTTGAACTGGTTCCTGAATCGGAATAATGACTGCAGCCTGTGGAATAGAAACTTGTTCAGGAATAGGAATTTGAAGTTGTACAGGAACTTGTATTTGTGGTTGTTGAACTTGAATATGTGGAACTGGTATCTGTTGTTGTTGTGCAGGTTGTTGTGGTTGTTGCTGTTGTTGTTGTGCTGGAACGTTAACTCCTTGAACTTGAGCAAGTTCATTAGGATGAAACCAATTATCATTAGGTGGTGCAACATAATCAAGATTGATTAAGTGCCCAAACAGTGGAGTATTTACCGGAATCAACGCAGCATTTTGCTGTTTCACCTTTGTACAATCTGTAAAGATACGTTTTGACATCGGAGTCAAAGTCAATCTTATGGCATCTTGTGGAAGATCCGGAATAAGATGATTGAGTATCAGTTGAATAAATCGGGGATACATCAAGAAACCTTGACCTTCAGCCGGATTTATCTGCATTACCATCTCCCGATAAAAATAAAGCAGAAAATTAAATCTTTTATTCAAAGTTAAGGCCACCATTGCTGTTTGAAGTGCCATCTTCAAGCCATCTATACTAGCTTTTCGTTGAGAGATGCATTGTATAATCACATGCATAAAGTACCTCCATTCTCCCACTAATCCACCTTTCCTAGCTTGTGTATCATTTTGTCTTCCACGATATCCCATCCTTTGAAAACAACCCATAATAAGAGTGTTAGGATAAGATATTGGATCTTCAGCATTTCCACCCAAATCTAGAGCAGCACGAATTGTCTCTTCAGAAATTGCAATCTCGGTATTATTGACTGTTGCACGAAGGACATGTGGTTCCACATTGATTTCTTGATGTACAGTATCCCATAATTGTTGGATGTACACCTAGCTAATATAAGGATCCGCAGATAATGCAACATGTAGTCTTGATCGATTCTGAAAATTGATAATGCCCTGAAAATGAACTGCTTCAGGTAAATTAGGATCTAACAACGCCACTTGATTATGTTTATATTCGACACGTCGAGCCATCTGTGAAAAATTTCGGATAACACAACAAACATTAGTAGACTAACACATATATGAAACAACAAACAAAACAAACAAAAAAAAATCAAACAAAACAAAACAAAAAAAAATTTAAAAAAAATTTCAAACAAAAACAAATTTCAACAAAAAAAAATCACAACTCCTTTTTCACTTCTGACCCCTAGGCGAACTTAATAAGTTCTCTTAGTAGTGCAAGAGGCGAACTTATTAAGTTCGCCTGACAAGTTCGCTTCGAACAAGTTCGCTTGGAACAAGTTCGCTTCGAACAAGTTCGCTTGGAACAAGTTCGCCTGAACCTGAGACGTTTCAAATTCAAACACTGATTTTCAAATTTTCGGCAAATCGATCGTCATCATGAAATAACCATTTACAAGTAATCGAATAACACATGACAATAAAAAATGAGGATCAATTTTAAATTTGGGTAAAAAATTAGGTCAAACTCGTCCTTGTAACAGTCCGATGAAAACCGAGACTCAAAACCTTCAAATACACTCAATTTAGCAGATGAAATCTAACGAAAATACCTTTGTTGGATTCGCACTTCAATTTCGATCAAGATGCAACCAGAAATTAGCACTCACAACACAGATTAAAATTTTTTAGAATTTGGAACAAGTTCGCCTAAATTCTGAGTAAAACGATGAACTTGTTAAGTTCGCTTGATTCAACCCTTATTCGGATTAAGTTCGCTTGATTAGGCGAACTTGTTAAGTTCGCTTAACAAGCCTTCGGCGAACAAGATAAGTTCGCTTAACCCTTAAGTTCGCTTCACCCTAGACTGAAAATTAAGTTCGCTTCACCGATTTAAGCGAACTTATTAAGTTCGCTTCACTGTACACAGGCGAACTTAATTACTTTTCCAACCTTTTTGCCTTGAACACAAATTTTACCAATGTCAACCTGTCAAATCTTGAACTTCCGTCAGCAACACATATTTGATCCAATCCCGAACAATTTTAATAAAAGTTTAGAATTTTCATGGAAAGTAAAAATAAAATCTTTTTGAATTTTATCTATACAGACGGAAACACATATTTTTGATTTTTCTCTGTACAAACTGAATCACATATTTTTGGTTTTTCTTTGAATAAACTAACATGACATATTTTTGGTTTGAACATCATGAGCAAGAAGATCATATCAGTATTCAATTAATTCATCACACATATTATCAATATCAAAGGGTAACCTATAGTAAGAGACCATTCAAATCAATTTTGTGCATTTTGCATCTTTTTCATTTTGAAACTCATTCAATTTGGATAATATTGAAATGATACGCGATAAATTTCAAAGTAAATAAGATCAGGTTATAAAATGCTCTTATATTTATACCGAATTTGAAATATAAAGCCTGAATTCTGAAAATTGTCAATATTAGATTATTTGAAACTATAAGCGTTTATTCTCCAAATTCATGTGATTTAGTACCATTTAGATGATAAACATTGTGTACCCCACATATATGCAAATAGAAAATAAATGCACTATCTTCAAGACATATATAAGATTTTACTAAAGACTATCCGAATATTCAGAATGAGGAGACATCACTTAGCACATGAATAGCAGAATCCAAATTGGATTGTATAGGAATCAATGAGATTCAGAATCGAATGATTCAATGTTTTGGCTTATATTTGTGGAATCATAAGATTCAGGTACGTGGATCCAACTGTTATCTGGATTATGAATTCAATGGAATCAGTAAAGATGATATATCAATATGATCCAAGGGCTAGTATATGTTTGACAGATGTTGTCAAGTACATATCTTGATTATACTTCAAATTGCATGCTTTTCGGGACATGGGCACTGAAGCAAATCGAATGAATAGTGCTAAGGACATAACCCGAAACTGATCTCATAGGAAAATCCTTATTAAAAGCTAATATTCTTTATCTGATAGTGATCTTTTAACACACACACCCAGGCATAAAATGGGTTTAAATCACAGATGTAATCATATTATATTTAATTTTCACACTACTATTAGTTTCAAAACGCTTCTAGCCTATTGACAATTCAAGTTTCAAATTTTATACACAAATTATCAAGAATAGAACATTCATAACACTATCATTTCTTATTTATGCAGACTTTGAAATTTAGATCAGATCAACTTCTTTTAATCATTCATATATCAAGGTCTACTATGGTTGTGTGAAATGAACTAATCACTGATGTACTATCATTTCTTCTCTAACCTCAAATGATGTCAAATTTTATATTTTTCAATTTGTTTTGACTTTTTATAATTTAGACTTTTTGACTGAAAATGTAACTGCAGAAATGTAATAAAGCAATAAAAGAACCTAAAAGAAAATTTTTCCATGAAATTCTGATTTTGAAAAACTTTTATTCGGGATTGATCATACCAATCATTTTAATTAGGAATTCAAACCTGGTATGATCAAATGCCTTAGTAAACAAATCAGCAAAATTATCTTCAATGTGTACCTTGACCAGCTCAATCAACCTTTTCTCTGCACAATCACGTATAAAATGATATCGAATTTCGATGTGCTTAGTTTTACTATGTTTAACAGGATTATTCGTTATGGACATAGTAGCATTGTTATCAATAAACATGGGGGTTCCTGTGAAATTCAAACCGTAATCTCTCAATTGTTGTTGTATCCACAGGATATGTGAACAGCAACTTGCAGCAGCAATGTATTCTGCTTCGCATGTAGAAATGGAGATTGTGGTTTGATTTTTGCATTGCCAAGATACAAGTCGATTTCCTAAGAATTGGCAACCACCTGTTGTAGATTTTCTGTCCAGATAACAACCACCAAAATCAGAATCAGTATAAGCATTGAAATCAAAGTTAGAACCATGAGGATACCATAGCCCTAAACGTTGTTTTCCTTTTAAATACCGAAAGATTCTTTTCACAGCAATTAAATGAGATTCTTTTGGCTTTGCTTGAAATCTGGAACAACATTATATCCGACCTTGAAGCGGTTAAGTACAAGAGGGATCCAATCATAGCTCTGTAAAGTCGACAATCTACATCTTTTCCTTCCGGGTCAGAATTTAACTTATGATTGACCGGAATTGGAGTATCGTACGAAGTACAGTCCTCCATCTTGAACCAGCTCAAGATGTCTTTGACATACTTGGACTGATGAATAAAGAAACCATCTTCCTTTTGATTTACTTGTAAACCTAAGAAAAATGATAACTCTCCCATAGCAGACATTTCAAATTTCCACTTCATAACACCCTCAAATTCTTTGCAAAACCCTTCATTTGTCGAGCCAAATATAATATCATCCACATAAATCTGTACCAGTAGGTAATCTCCCCCTGATTTCTTTATGAATAAGGTCGAGTCTATCTTTCCACGAACAAAGTCATTCGCCAAAAGATGTGTAGATAAAGTCTCATACCATGCACGAGGAGCCTGATGAAGACCATAGAGGGCCTTATCTAGCTTGAAAACCATGTTCGGATTCAGTGGATCTTCAAACCCCGACGGCTGACACACATAGACTTCCTCCTTGACCTTTCCATATAAAAATGCACTCTTGACGTCTAATTGAAACACCTTAAAACCTTTAAAGGAAGCAAAAGCTAGAAATAGCCTTATAGCTTCAAGCCTTGTAACCGGCGCATAAACTTCGGTGTAATCAATTCCTTCTTGTTGATTGAAGCCCTAGACAACTAATCTTGCCTTATTGCGTACCACGACACCTCGATCGTCCTTTTTACATTTATACACCCATTTTGTGCCTATCGGATACGCACCTTTCGGAAGATCAACCAGATTCCAAACCTTAAGTTTGTCAAATTGAGCAAGTTCTTCCTGCATAGCCTCTATCCAGTTATTGTCATTTAAAGCCATTTCTACATTCTTGGGTTCAACCTGTGAAATAAAGCAAGAATGTGAGCAATCATCAAGAACACCAGAATCTTTAATGCAAGTATACAAACAAGTATTGTCAACAAGAGAACGAGTTTTCACTCCATCCTGTAATTTTCCAATTATATTTGTTACTGGATGATCTTTGTGTTCCTTGATGGATGCGACCTCAGGAACCGGCAACACATCAACTTGGGTAGAGTCAGATTGATAAGAATAATCTTGAGGAATTGGAATTTCCGAGTCTAAATTTGTTGGAATCTCCCCCTGAGCCTGTTTCGAAGGTAATGGATCATCACTCAACAGCGGATCAGCAGAAGAATCTTGAAAAATAGCATTATCCTCCTCACTCTCTAAATCTTGCGGACCGGAACAAGAAGCAACATTAGGAAGTAGATGGAATCGATGAATTTGGAACTGCATTTGGTAGAAATCCATTGTGCTGTGCATCTTGACAAGAATCATAAAGAACAGCAGCATCTTCATCAGAAATATCAAACGGTAAATGAAAAGACTTGAATAAGTTTTCATAATCAAATGCCCAATCCGGACCAATCGCCATTTGTGGTAAAGACCGATTTGAACAGTCAATATGGAACCATTCTTCAACTTGGCGTGTCTCTTTGTTATAAACCCTCTTGGTAGTAGAATTTGCCACATACCCCAGAAAAATCCCTTCAATAGCCTTTGCACTGAATTTTGTTGGGACATCTCTAACCTTCAGTAGGGTACACGAATTACCAAAAGGTAGTAAGTAGTCCAGATTCGGCTTTCGATTGTTTAGCAATTCATAGCAAGTCTTGTTATGTCGCTTTACGGTCAAGACCCTGTTCAAAACATGACACGCAGTGTCACACCCCGACCGATGGCGGAATCATCGGGGCGGGACATGTAAGACTGTTCATGAGCACAAGGTTGACTAGATTGTAATATATTAAATCCATTCCCATTCAAACAAACACGAAACAAGTTCAAAGTACATAATGAAATACAATTTGTCTTTGATTTAATATTAACTAGGTCCAAAGCCTATGTGTAGCATGTCTTGATCAAACTCAAATGAAAGCACCTGAAACATGAATAAAATAAGGTCAACTAAAAAGTTGGTGAGTATAACACAAGTTTGTACATAGATAGCATATAGTTTGTAAACCAAATCCTTTACATAACATGATAAATAAGGCATTTATGGGGAGCCGCTATTGTGTAACCAAGTACAATCAAACCTTAGTAACTAGTATGCAAATTGTGTTGTCGGTATCAATCACCTCCACTTGGGTGGGTTTGTCAGACTCAATAGATCTATCATTGAAAACCGTCGGCTTGTATAGTTAATGATTGTACATAATAGCATGCAAAAGTTAGCACAAATAGTCCTCGGGCATAAAGCTCAAATTGCACACATGAATGTAATAGGTTTTGTAATTGTGTTGTTTGCGTAAATGTAAACATGTAATTTGTATATAGTTCATGTTTCACCCCAAAAGTGTAAAAGAGTAAAAGGGGGTTGTGAATACTCACTTGTTTCGAATGCGTAGCTAGCACAAATACTAAATAGTATAATGATTCTTGAGATGCACAAGATAACCTAAAGTGTAATATATATTGCATTAATAATGCACAATAGTCTAAGTCTAAGTCTATGGTTGAATTGGATGGAGTTAGTGATTTGGTACTTGAAAGTAAAATAGAAGATTCGAAATGAATATTTGTAGAACATTTTAAATAAGGTTTGATTTTGGGATAATTACTTAAGTAAATTAAATAATTATAGTTTAAGATTAAATATTTGAGTATTTAAGAGTAGAGTTTATGAATTAAATGTTGAACTTTAAATAATTTCCATTTATTTTAAGATTAAATATTTGATCTTTTCTAAATAAACAATAATACAGATTTTTATAATTTCAATCATTTTTATTTTAAAAATTAATCTGAAATACTATTTGTAAAAAGAAATAAAAATTATAAATATTCTGTCAACACACACGACCGCGCCTAGACAGGGCACGACCGTGCTCGGGCCACGGGTGCGATCGCGCTAGCCAGGGCGCGACCGTGATGATCAACAGAAGGGCATAGCTAAACAAATCATTAGGCACGACCGTGCCTTGGACAGGCACGACCGTGTCTATGCTTCTGGGGGGGGGGGGTAAGATCAAGTCTAGCCAACAAGCATGATTTGGTCTGAGCAGGAGGCACGACCGTGCTGTAAGTCGACACGACCGCGTCTCCCGAGGCACGACCGCGCTAGATGATTAGCGCGACCGTGTCTCTGTCAAAACAGGAACGAATTGATTGATTCTTATATTGATAGAGTCGGAATTGATAGGGCTTTAATCCAAAAGGTTATTACGAGTCTGTTTGTGTAGTTTAATTGTAGTTAAAACATGTTCAGAATCGAATTCGATCAAACTATTTTTGAATAAAACTTAGGTTCGGGTTTGGGATGATTTCTATATTGAAAACCCAAATCGAGATGGGGCTTTTGATCTACAGACTAAATCAAATGAAAATACGGTTTCAATTACCTAGAACGACGACGAATCAATAGTGTACAGTAGAGGAGAGTTCTGGCGACGACGGAGTGGTCTCCGGTGCTTTCTGCTATAACTCCGGTCAAAATGGGGTCTTCTGAAGCCTTAGGGAGGATCGATTAATGTGTTGGTTTGCTTAGTTGAGAGGATTCACAATGAAACGATGAATTTGATGGTCACAAAGGACAGTCTTGATACTTTGGAAAAGGATCGATCAAAACGGGTTCATTTGCTATAATGAAAGTGATTTAAACTCCTAATTGTTTGTTAATGTGAGAAATGGTTACGAAACCGAACGGTCCAGCGATTAAAGGCTGTTTTTACGTTTCAACTGATGCGAGGCGCGACCGTGCCAATAATAGGCGCGACCGTGCCAGACGAGGCGCGACCGTGCCTACTAGGGTTTCTGGTTATTTACAAAATCAGCCCCTGCAACTTCAGCTTTGACAGAATTAGCTTGGTTAGGATTTAACGGAACACTTAACGGGATTATTAACTGGATTAACTCAAGAAGGTATTACTACATGATTATGAGTTCTAAATTTTTGAATTGAATACGATCAGCTAATGAGTAATGAGGTGTAGGTTTGAGTAAATATAGAGTTAAATGTTGTATTGCTATTTTATTAACTTAAGTAAATTAAAATAGGGTCGGAAAAATACGGAATGTTACAGTCTCCCCATGTTAAGAGAATTTCGTCCCGAAATTTAACTGATGAAGACTACTAAATCAAGAAAGAGGAGGGAGTTTTGGGTTCTCGGTGAGTTTTGATTGATAGACAAGGCCTTGGGCCTGATCATCGAGGTTGAATACGAATGATGACTGTAAATTTAATTTTTGAACTGGATTTAGGGAGAAGGTTGCCGAATAGCAATTTGAATTCCAAATGTGAGATGCGTTACTTGGGATGAATTTGATGGGATTTGAAATTTTGAGTTTGTGTAAGATGTAGACTAATGTGCTCAAAATTGTTAGTGGGTTAAAGATTTCATAAACATTGGTCTAGGTCAAAACATCACGTGACACGAACAACGCTACTCCTGATAATATGATAGGACACTTATATATAGGAAGTACCATCGGCGTATCCACCATGCCCTCGTCACATTACATCCGTTTTGTTGTTACACATCTTGATAAGTTTTAGGTCACAACACCCGACAAAATTTCACTATAGTTTCCATGCGCTGATTTTCATAATTCCGTGTGCACCCGTAATTATTCAAATCATCGTATGGTCCGTATAGATTGTTTCATTGTGTGTGGGTAAGGGGGCATAATTTCGCTATGATCACGTCTATTGTTTACACATAGAAAGTCGCTAACAAGTAACTAAGTCCCTAATCAGGTCAGATCGCAACTAAAGAGTAGTAAAGTAGTAACACTTAAAGTTTCTTAGTTTGCTCGTGTTTGAACAAGAATACGTCAAACCCCGAGTCGTTTCAATGTATTATGGTCTTCAACTTTGGTGTACAAAGTGCATGACCATGTCTTGTGTATAATGTAATCAATCCATTGCAATAACTGTAAACAAATTTTGTTTCGAGTATATAGTAAGCACACAAGTCTCATGTATGATCTAGTGTCACGTAGTTTGTAATCAAATAGGTCTCATATATAGCGTAAATAATTTTGCGTCTTGTATTTTGTAAATCAAAAAGCTCTAATGTGTAATGTATACAACATAGTATTATGTGTATTGTAGGAAATGGATCTCATGTATAGTGTTAGCAACTTAGCATCATGTATTTTGTATAATGTACACCGTTTAGTATAAAGTGGTTTGTAACCAAATGAGTTTCTTGGATAGTAAGGTAAATCTAGAATTATGTATCAATGAAGCAATTCTTGTGTATAACATATATTGCAAACGACTAAGTTTCGTGTATCATGTGCTCAATCCAGTAGTATATGTATTGCAAGTAAACATGTTTCGTGCATTACGTGATCAATCGAGCAAATTGTGATTTGTAGGCAAACTAGTTTCATGTATTATGTAGTTTGTGTAGAATTGGATATATTGAGGATAATTAAGTTTCATGTACCATGAGATTGCGTTAAATATATTGTGAACGTGTATACATGAGTATTGAACTTCGCGTGTGATGTGTACTAACAGGTCTTGCATGTGATCGAGTGCTGCGGACGAACGTGTTGTTTGGCGTTCTTGCATAATGTGGTAGTTAGGTTCAAGTTCTCAAATCTCATTGATGTTGGTGGGAAAAGGTTAACGTTTACGCGATATGGATCGTCTCTTGAAGTGCCAAGTGAAAGGTAACGAGGAGATTTTGAAAATATTCGGGAATTGTGTTTACAAATACGGGTCCTTGTTTGAACATATAAAGTGAGAATTTGTTTTTGGTTGTGGACATATAAAGTAGTGAGATCATTGAATCGCATATTTTAAATGAATATGCAATTTATGAGAAAATATTTTTTTTTTTACTTAAATTTTCAACTATTGGCTAAATAAGTTGTAGTATATTAATTTAGCCAACTTTAGAAATATTTACTTTAATGAAGAAAAATCAAAATTATTTATCAGTAGAAAGAAATTAATATTTTTATAAAAATGGTTGCATTAACCTTTCCTATTAGGTAAAAAGTTTTATGGAAAATTTATGTTTTTGGTATTATCTAAAATTTCGTTAAACATTTTATTTAAACAAGATAACGAGGTTTTGTTTAAATAAAAAAAATAGGATGATTTATTTAATGAAAGAGATTGTTGGTAATGTACTAAATCATGTTGAATGAAAGAAGTAATATTTGAGAAGGTTTGATGAAAATATAACAGGTGTAATTTACGTTCCACGGGTCAAATCAATGAAAAATAACTGTAGAGTTGACATATATGGAATTGACTGAATACTGAAATGTTAAACATTATTCAAAACATAGGGTAATGGTTTTCAAATTGAAAATTTAAAGGAAATCAGTAGAAGCTTCTTCTAACGTCTCAGGTAGCTTTCCACTAGGAAGAAAATAATCGCCAAGATGAACACCGCTATGGTCACTCTAGTAGTAGATCTGGCTTCAGCCCTGTCGGTCTCCGTGCGATGCTCTTGAACTTCCTTTTCGAGGATAGAGATCAACTCCTTTTGGTACCCTAATTGGTTTGCTAGACTATCAATTCTTTGTCCTTGTAAATCGTGTATTATCCCTTGCTCTAACCTTTGCCTCTCAAATTCTGAGGTTCTTACATATTGATGGAGGTCATGGGTTGGAATCCCCATAACACCAGTGGGTGCCATGGTTTGTCTTACCCAAGGGTTAGGATGGTATGGGTCGGGCATTAGGTATGGGTCTCTTAGTGGGGGTGGTAATTGATTATGGGGGTGAGGTGTATGATACGGGTTTATGGGTACGGGTGATCCGGGTGTTCGAAGTCTCGGACCGGTGTTCCTAATCCAGTCCACCCTTACCTCAAACCTTGGCCTAGCATTTGGGGGTGTTGGTGATCGATACACGGGTGTCTCAGTGTCTTCTTCCCAATCAGATTCTGATCCAGGACGGTAAACTGGGGAGGGAGGAGGGTAGGAGTCCATGTCTAGCAGAAAAACAATGAAAAAAAAAAGTTGTAAGTGATTATGAAATATGAAGTGTCAAATATAGAAGTTCTTATGGGTTTTAGAGTTTGACTAGTCATAACGCCAAACCTTCACGATTATATTTTAGAAATACACTTGACCTATAAGTAATGTATCCCTAAGGAGAATTCCCAGGAAAGAGGGGTGGGTCACTAAGACACACTTAAGTACCCTATCTTTCCTTAGCCAGAATTCCTCATGGGTTTACACACTCTTCCAGCCATCATGTATTAATAATATTATTGTTGGGCTCATTGTTAAGATGAGAATTGTTGTGAACTGGGCTTTGAGGCCCAAAGTAAGATTTATGCATTTTAGTGGGCTTCTTCTTCTTGTAGGATAGATGGGCTTCTTGGTTTATTATTGGTGGACATTAGGCCCAATAATTTAAGTCTTTGTTCATGAAGGTGATGGTATCATGTATGGGAGTCTAAATGCGTATGAATAACTTGGTGTGTATGTGTGTGTGTGTTAAACTTAGGATAGTGTTTTAAATAGTTTAAGTAGGTAGCTATGAATAGGAGGAAAAGTTGACAGGAAATGTGACACATAAACTATTGAGTGTTGTGTCATGTGATGTAATCATATAGTATAACATATAAAGATATTCACATAGGAAATAATCATATAGCATGTAGGTAGTAATGAGTGTAAGCATGGGAGTTATCAAGTAGTGTGACACATAAGTCATCATGTATTATATCAAATGGTGTAAATACTTATGATATCATGTAAAAATAATCACACAGGAATTGAAAAATGTAACATGTAGTAGCATGGCATTGTATGGGTGTCCTAAAGTTATAGTCTAGGTCAAGAGTGTCTAATAACCTAGTTCCCTATAACCAAGGCTCTGATACCAATCTGTCACACCCCGACCGATGGCGGAATCATCGGGGCGGGACATGTAAGACTGTTCATGAGCACAAGGTTGACTAGATTGTAATATATTAAATCCATTCCCATTCAAACAAACACGAAACAAGTTCAAAGTACATAATGAAATACAATTTGTCTTTGATTTAATATTAACTAGGTCCAAAGCCTATGTGTAGCATGTCTTGATCAAACTCAAATGAAAGCACCTGAAACATGAATAAAATAAGGTCAACTAAAAAGTTGGTGAGTATAACACAAGTTTGTACATAGATAGCATATAGTTTGTAAACCAAATCCTTTACATAACATGATAAATAAGGCATTTATGGGGAGCCGCTATTGTGTAACCAAGTACAATCAAACCTTAGTAACTAGTATGCAAATTGTGTTGTCGTTATCAATCACCTCCACTTGGGTGGGTTTGTCAGACTCAATAGATCTATCATTGAAAACCGTCGGCTTGTATAGTTAATGATTGTACATAATAGCATGCAAAAGTTAGCACAAATAGTCCTCGGGCATAAAGCTCAAATTGCACACATGAATGTAATAGGTTTTGTAATTGTGTTGTTTGCGTAAATGTAAACATGTAATTTGTATATAGTTCATGTTTCACCCCAAAAGTGTAAAAGAGTAAAAGGGGGTTGTGAATACTCACTTGTTTCGAAGGCGTAGCTAGCACAAATACTAAATAGTATAATGATCCTTGAGATGCACAAGATAACCTAAAGTGTAATATATATTGCATTAATAATGCACAATAGTCTAAGTCTAAGTCTATGGTTGAATTGGATGGAGTTAGTGATTTGGTACTTGAAAGTAAAATAGAAGATTCGAAATGAATATTTGTAGAACATTTTAAATAAGGTTTGATTTTGGGATAATTACTTAAGTAAATTAAATAATTATAGTTTATGGAAATAACGTAGGTATTATATGTAATTTAGTATAATTAAATAAATGTTTTTGTTTAGTTATAAATCAAATAAATAATTATTAACTTATTCATTTATTTATAAAATGAAACTTAAACATAACAATATTATTTAAGAGTAGAGTTTATGAATTAAATGTTGAACTTTAAATAATTTCTATTTATTTTAAGATTAAATATTTGATCTTTTCTAAATAAACAATAATACAGATTTTTATAATTTCAATCATTTTTATTTTAAAAATTAATCTGAAATACTATTTGTAAAAAGAAATAAAAATTATAAATATTCTGTCAACACACACGACCGCGCCTAGACAGGGCACGACCGTGCTCGGGCCACGGGTGCGATCGCGCTAGCCAGGGCGCGACCGTGATGATCAACAGAGGGGCATAGCTAAACAAATCATTAGGCACGGCCGTGCCTTGGACAGGCACGACCATGTCTATGCTTCTGGGGGGGGGGTAAGATCAAGTCTAGCCAACAAGCATGATTTGGTCTGAGCAGGAGGCATGACCGTGCTGTAAGTCGACACGACCGCGTCTCCCGAGGCACGACCGCGCTAGATGATTAGCGCGACCGTGTCTCTGTCAAAACAGGAACGAATTGATTGATTCTTATATTGATAGAGTCGGAATTGATAGGGCTTTCATCCAAAAGGTTATTACGAGTCTGTTTGTGTAGTTTAATTGTATTTAAAACATGTTCAGAATCGAATTCGATCAAACTATTTTTGAATAAAACTTAGGTTCGGGTTTGGGATGATTTCTATATTGAAAACCCAAATTGAGATGGGGCTTTTGATCTACAGACTAAATCAAATGAAAATACGGTTTCAATTACCTAGAACGACGACGAATCAATAGTGTACAGTAGAGGAGAGTTCTGGCGACGACGGAGTGGTCTCCGGTGCTTTCTGCTGTAACTCCGGTCAAAATGGGGTCTTCTGAAGCCTTAGGGAGGATCGATTAATGTGTTGGTTTGCTTAGTTGAGAGGATTCACAATGAAACGATGAATTTGATGGTCACAAAGGAGAGTCTTGATACTTTGGAAAAGGATCGATCAAAACGGGTTCATTTGCTATAATGAAAGTGATTTAAACTCCTAATTGTTTGTTAATGTGAGAAATGGTTACGAAACCGAACGGTCCAGCGATTAAAGGCTGTTTTTACGTTTCAACTGATGCGAGGCGTGACCGTGCCAATAATAGGCGCGACCGTGCCAGACGAGGCGCGACCGTGCCAAAACATGGCGCGACCGTGCCTACTAGGGTTTCTGGTTATTTACAAAATCAGCCCCTGCAATTTCAGCTTTGACAGAATTAGCTTGGTTAGGATTTAACGGAACACTTAACGGGATTATTAACTGGATTAACTCAAGAAGGTATTACTACATGATTATGAGTTCTAAAATTTTGAATTGAATACGATCAGCTAATGAGTAATGAGGTGTAGGTTTGAGTAAATATAGAGTTAAATGTTGTATTGCTATTTTATTAACTTAAACAAATTAAAATAGGGTCGGAAAAATACGGAATGTTACACGCAGTATTCACAGGTTCATCCCAAAAGGTGACTGGAAGCTTAGAATCTGCAAGCATCGTGTGAGCTGTTTCGACCAACGTCCTGTTCTTTCGTTCAGCGACACCATTTTGTTGAGGAACATATGGCGCACTGAATTCATGATGAATTCCTTTTTGTAGACAGAATAATCCCATTTTGCTATTCTTAAATTCGCTGCCATTGTCACTCCTGATTCTTCTGACTTTCAGATTGAATAAATTTTCCAAACCCAGGATTAAGTATTGTACCAACTCAGTGGTTTCAGCTTTAGAAGAAAGAAACTTAACCCATGAAAATCTGGAGTAATCATCAGTTACGACCAAACAGTACGATTTCCCACCAATGCTCCTAATACTGATAGGACCGAACAAATCCATATGCAGCAACTCCAAGGGAGTTACGATAGAATTCGTCTATTTCGATTTGTGAGATTTCTTTCTTTGCTTCCCCTTCTTACACGGAATACAATCATCAGGAACTGAGAATTTCATTTTCGGAATACCAAGCACAAGATCATTCCTAACAATGTAGTTCATCTTCCTGTAGTTTATGTGAGCAAGCTTCATGTGCCACAATATTGAATCAGATTCCGACGCCTTGGAGAGTAAACATGTTGGAATTGAATCCGTTGTAGTGGCGACACTCATGTCAAGGACATACGTGTCATTTCTCCTTGGAGCCTTCATGAGAATCCATTCATCAGGAATCACAAAACCCGGTTTCAGAATATAACATTCATGATCGTTGCAATGGAACGAAAACTTCTTGTCACAGACTTGTGATACGCTTAAAAGATTGTGTTCCAGCTGCTCAACATAATTCACCTTTTCAAATTTTACTTTGTCGTTCTTTAACGTTCCCTGGCCTGTTATGTACCCGCCTTTATTACCCGCAAAAGCGACATAACCACCATCAAATTTAATTACATCCTTAAGCAATCTAACATTCCCTGTCATATGTCGAGAGCAACCACTATCCACATACCATGTATTGTTGATAGTCCTCCTTGGTTGTCCCTACAAAAACAACGAGAATTAGTTAGAAAGTGGAACCCAAGCCATCGTGGTCTTGGGTCGTCCGGATTGATCAAAATAAACCACTTCTTGTAATGAACAATCAATTTTATCATTCGATTTTGGAACAGAAGTTTGACAATCAGACCTTTTCAAAGAAGAACCATTTTTATTATTTTGAAAAACATTAGATGTTTCCAAAATTTTCTTTAATTTTCTGTTTCTCCTTCTTCTTTGAGGTCTAGACAATTTAACCTCCTGAAAAGTATCTTTTGAAATCCCAACTTTTGGAATCTCAAGATTTTCTCTGCATACAAAAGATTTAGTATGCAATGTATTCTGTTGTTTAATTCCATGAGAAGTAACAAAAGATCGTCCAGTCATATCTTTATCCAAACAAGAAGAGGATTTTCCTTCATCTTTTCTTTTCAGAATTTTCACCACTCTTGGTTGTGAAGGAACAGTCTTCATTTTACCCTTGTTCTTGGATGGACAATTAATCAAAATATGACCAGGCTCATTGCAATGAAAATACACTCGTCTTTCTTTATAACTTCTGAAATACGATGTTTTCATTGAATTTGAAGAACCACCAGAAGAAGAAGCTTCGGATGAATGCCCAGAACAATTTACCGGCTTCTTAGGAACATAAGTCTGTTTTGGCACTTTTGAAGAATTCACCTTTTGAAAAACATTTGAAGAATTCACCTTTTGAAAACCAGCCGCAACAAACCCACTTGACTGTAAGATTGGAGAAAGTTTAGTTTGAACCACTTTCACCTCTTCAGGTTCTGTCAAGATGCACCTATCCCAAGTAACATTCTTCACAACCTTTGGTTCCTCAATTTTCACTTCTTTCGGAATGCCTTCAACCTTTGAATCATCAGACACTTCATCCTCTGTATCAGAATCATACACCATGTCTTCACCCGTCACTGGATTCACTTTTAATACTGTCTTGGGATCAATCTCCTCTTCATGAATGATTTCAGGCTCAACCACATAATTTGCATTGAACGGAGGAGGAACAAACCCAATACCAGCAACCCTTTTGTGGGATCAGCATTAGCATTAAAATAATCCAACACTACAGATGAATTCTCAAACTGTTCCAACTTTCTATATAACTTTATCATCTCAGATTCTTTTTCAGAAATCTCCTTGTTCTTTTGAGCAACTACTTCATTTCGTTTTTCAATTTCAGCATAAGCCATGTCTAGATGATAACCCTGCTCTTTGTATTTTAACCCAAGAGAATTTAAGTCTCTTTTCAAAGACTCAATTCTATCAATGCATAGCTTATCATTATCTTTCAGTTTCTGATTAACTGAATGCATTGATTTCATGTCACAAATCAAATTTGTGTTATCATCCATGACTTTTTGTAGTTTATCTTTAACAGAAATGCAATTAGAACAAAATATATGACAAACAGAGTCTTTTACCTTAGTCGGGTCAGACATGTCTGCCATGAGTACTTTGGCAATCGGAATGTTCTCTGAATCTTCACCAACTGACGCATTTTCTGTAAGAACAATTTCATCCTCATCAACCCCTGTCACAGCATCAGAATCAATACTTTGCTCTCTTTCTTCCTCATCATCAACACTTGGAACACTATCACCATCACATGAATCATCACTAGAACTTTCATCATCAGTAGACTCTTCTGGTTTTTCTGAATGAATTTCTGCAACAAAAGCCTGACTCACAGCACCCACCAAATCTTCCAGATGAATGCCCCAATCATAGTTTTCATCGTTTTGAGCAACTAAAGCTGATGATGCAGATGCATGATTTGTATTACCAGAAGGACCATGATTTTGATTACCAGATGAACCATGAGGCTGATTCCTATTATGCTGAAAGTTAGATTGCTTCTTTTGAGAATCAAATTCTACCTTTGGTTTCACACACTCCTTAGCAAAGTGACCATACTCTTGGCAGTTGTAACATCTAACTTTGCTCTTATTAAAACCCATACGCGATCGACTATTTGAACCAATATATTTTCTCCCAGTTCTCTTCAAGAAATCTTTAGCTTGTCGCATTAACATGGCCATATTCCATTGGATATTCATTTCTTCCAGATCAACAGGGTCAATCTGTCTGAAATCTTCTTCTATTAGCTCAGGATCATGTATTTTTCCTCCAATGAAATTCTCATATGATGCCATGAATGAAGAAAACATAGCCAAATAATCATCAGCAACTTTCTGATTCACATGAGATCTAGATGATGTTGAAGCAGTAGTAGCAGAAAATCCAGAATGGCTTGTATGACCAGAATAAATTGGAACTCCAGAACACTGATCATTTGAAGATTCTTGAGCATCACCAGAAAAGAATGCCACTCCAGTACCAGATTTACCAACAGATTTGGCAAAATACATCGAGGGATCCTGGATATGCTCCATATTAGTCTCTTTCTTCTTCATATTCATGTCATGTGACTGAATCTTCCCTAGGACTTCTTCAAGAGACATGGTTTTGTACTTAACATTTTCTTTGATCAAAACCGTATACACATCAAACTTTGATGGTAAAGCCTCCAAGAATTTATCATTGATTTCCTCAGTCTCATATACCACAGATGTACTAGCCAGTTCACTAAGAAGATGATAGAATCTTGTAGCAAGATCATCCAAAGATTCATTCTGAAAATGTTTAAAAACTAGGAACTGTTTCTTTAGTAACTCTTTTCTACTTTTCTTCACATCTAAGCTCCGTTCACACCTTTTCTGTAGAGCTTCCCACAGTTGTTGAGAAGACTTGAACTATTTAAAACTGTGATAAATTTCCTTTGGTAGAGACATCGAAATGCTAGCCATTGCTTTCTTTTCTCGATCAAATAACAGCTTCTCTTCAGTAGATAAAGCTGACACTGGTTTTGGAACATCATCTTTTCCCATCCATGAATAAGTAGGGTGTGTATATCCTTCCAAAATTGGAATCCACAAACTAGTATCGGTAAAAGATACGAATTGGTCAAACCGATCTTTCTAATTTGAATAATCAGCTAGATTCAGCAACTTCGGAGGTTTTTGAGATGTACCTATCTCATTGTCATAATTGAACATGTTTGTGACTTGAACCATATTTGCCATGTTAAAAAAAAAATTTCTGAAAAATTTCTAAGTATTGAGCTGTTTTTACCCTCAGGCGAACTTAATAAGTTCGCTTTAGTGAGTACTAAGCGAACTTGATATCAGGCGAACAAGACAAGTTCGCTTAAGGAGGAAATCCGATAAGTTCGCTTAACAGCTAAGTTCGCTTGAAATGTGAGAAGCGAACTTAATAAGTTCGCTTGCCAAGTTCGCCTGCACAGGAACTCCGCAAGTTCGCTTAAACTGCTGTAATAGATTCAAGAGCATCTTCGTTCAAACACGAACCAAAAACTTCAAAATTCATGATTTCTCAGCGAATTGATGGAATTTAAGGAAATTGAACCGTAGGATTATGAATTTTATCAAATAGAACAATTCTATCGGCCTAATTTCGTTAAAAACCCTTCCAAAATCACGAATACAGTAAAGAAACGATCTTCAAGAACTTGAAAAACTCCATTGTTGCAGAAACTTCAAAAATGTTGAATTTCTTGTCGAATTGTACACAAAAACCGTCACTAATCACCGAGAATCGTACTTAATTCACGAGCATAGGCTCTGATACCACTTGTAGGTCCAGGTAACTCAACTACTGATCGAACTCGTGATATGACGTTTCTATAACACGAAGTACGGAATCCTTCGTATTAACGTTTGTATACTAATTGACAATTCAAACAACACGCGTAAATAAACTTCTCGTTATATTCCAACTCACTGTGGTTACAGACTCAATCAGACAAGTTTTTCTCTTCTTGGATCAGTTACTTCTAATGACTCTGTAACACATATATATAGAAACACACCTGCTGTAAGCGAACTTAGTTAAGTTCGCCTGAAAAAGATTAAGCGAACTTAACAAGTTCGCCTCAGTTAGACCTAAGCGAACTTATTAAGTTCGCCTCTGATAGACCATGCAAACTTAACAAGTTCGCCTCTAGGCTCACTAGTTAAAACACTTAGCAACTTTAAACAATTACATATCAAAAACACAAAGACATAAAATCTAACTATTACAAGCTTTTGTCATTACAAATCTATGTCCTAATAGAACTCTTGATATTGGATTCATGTCAGCGTATTAACGATCACCCTCAGTATTACCACTAGGATCATTGTCATCATCATTCTTTCGTTGAACAGAATCAACATGACAAGTATCATGTATCCTTAACTCCACTTAAGCGTCAAGACGCTCAACAAGTTTGGACACCAATAACTACATGTCAGCAATCTGTGTAGCTTGAGCTTGAAGGACCAACTGTCTGTGAGTACCAGTAGACACAAGAGAATCTACCTGAGTCTGCAAAGAAAGCACCTATGCTTCAAGGAATGTAATCCTTTCAGAATCAGAAGGCTTTGAAGGACCAGCGTCAGATGAATGTGGAACATGTGGAGAAATCACCCGAGATGGATGTTTAGATGTAGGAGGTGTAACCAGTAAGGATGCAACAAAAGTAGCGTCCTCAACACCTTGAGATGAATGAGCAGCAGCAATAGAAGCAGACATAAGCTTCTGAGCTTTTGGAACTGGAATAACATCGCTATCCAAGTCAGAACTCTCATCAATTAATGTTCTCTTGCCAAGTAGTGATCCAGAAGGAGGATTCCGAACAGACTTACGCCTCGGTTTTCTGGCTTTAGAATTAATACGTTTCCCCACATTTGCCAATGGTAACGTAGCCAATCTCTCATAATGAACTAAGCTAAAATCTCTAGACGAATCAGAGTCAGTAGCCTCAGAATCAGGTAAAATAGTATCACCGGAACTCGTTTCCACCACATTTCCTTCAGCTTCATGAATGGGTGAGTTCACAGCTTCATTATCAAAATCGTCCATATTCATACCCAAATCTTGTTCATTATCTTCCTGAACAGGTTCATTAATAGGAATGTGAACCTGTTCTTGTGGAATAGGAACTTGTGGTTGTTGAATAGGAACTTGTTGTTGTTGTACTTGAGCTTGAACTTGTTGCGGTTGTTGTTGTTGTACTTGATTCTGGACTTGGCCTTGAACTAACTCCTTAGGATGAAACCAATTATCATTAGGAGGTTCAACATAATCAGGATTGATTAAGTGACCAAACAAAGAAGTCGAAACAGGAATCAAAGCAACATTTTGTTGTATAACCTTAGTACAATCAGTAAAGATTCGTTTGGACATAGGAGTCAAGGTCAAACGTATTGGATGCTGTGGTAAATCAGGAATTAAATGATTTAGCATCATTTGCAAGAACCTAGGGTACATAAGAAACCCATGACGTTCTGGAGGATTGATTTGCATGACCAACTCACGGTAGATATATAAAGCAAAGTTAAACAGTTTATTCAGGGTCAATGCAACCATTACAGCTTGTAATGCACTCTTCAAACCATCGGTACCAGCCTTTCTTGGAGACAAACATTGAATTATTATGTGCATAAAATACCTCCATTCTTGCTTGAGTATCATTTGGTCTGCCTCTATAAACCATCCTCTGAAACACCCCATAATCAGTGGTCCAGGATAAGACATAGGATCATCATTAGCACCTCCTAGTGGCAAAACAGCACGAATAGTTTCCACTGAAATAGCTAATGTACGGATCTGCGGATAAGGCCACATGTAAACGTGAACGATTCAAGATGTTGATAATTCCTTGAAAATTTACAGCCTCAGACATATTTGGATCTAATAACGCCACTTGATTATGTTTGTACTCAACACGACGAGCCATCTGAAAATGTATTGGACAGAGAACACACATTAGTAATATAACAAACTAAAAAAAATCATAAAAAAATTTCACAAAAAAATCACAAGTCCGAACACTGCTTAGCCCTTAGGCAAACTTAATAAGTTCGCTTAGTGTTGCAAGAGGCAAACATAATAAGTTCGCCTAAACAAGTTCGCTTGAACAAGTTCGCCTGAACAAGTTCGCCTGAACAAGTTCGCCTGAACCAATTTGTCGATACAAATTCTACAGCAGAATCTCAAAATGTCCAAATTGTCACACCCCAACCGACGGCGGAAACGACGGGGCGGGACATGTAGATTGTTCATGAGCTCAAGGTCGACTAAATTGTAATATATTAAATCCATTTCCATTCAAACAAACATGAATCAATTCCAAAGTAAATAAATGAAATACAAATTGTTGTTGAATTAAAATTAACTAAGTCCAAAGCCTATGTGTATCATGTCTTGATCAAACTCAGATGATAGCACCTGAAACATGAATAAAATAAGGTCAACTAAAAAGTTGGTGAGCATACACGGGTTTGTACATAGATAGCGTATAGATTGTGAATAAACAAATTCTTACATAACATGATAAAATAAGGCATTTATGGAGAGTAGCCATTGTGTAACCAATGTACAATCAAACCTTTGTAACTAACATGCAAAATTGTGTTGTCGGTAACAATCACCCCAATCTGGGTGGGTTTGTCAGACTAAATAGATCTATCATTGTTTACCGTCGGCTAGAATAGTTAATGATTGCACATAAATTGCACACAAAAGTTAGCACAACTAGCACTCAGGCATAAAGCTCAAATTGCACACAAGAATGTAAAGAGGATTTGTATTTGTGTAGTTTGTGTAAATGTAAGCAATAGTTTGTATAGTGTTCATGTTTCACCCCAAAAGTGTAAAAGAGTAAAAGGGCCTATGTAATACTCACTTGATTCAAAAAGCGTAGCTAACACGAGAGACTAGATAGAAACGAGATCCTTGTAATGCACAACGTTAACCTACAGTGTAATATGTATTGAATTAATAGTGTGCATAATAGTCTATGTCTAAGTCTAGGGTTGAATTGGATGTGTGTATAAGGAATTGAAGTTATAGGTGTTAGTGGTTTGTACTTGAATGGTGTTGTATAAAATTAAGGTTTGAGTTTGGAATAACTAAATAACCAAAAATAATTATTATTCATTCATTTAGTTATGAAAAATAATGTTTAAATATAAATTAAATAGATAATTGTTGCTTTGTTTATTTATTTATAAAAATATGTACTTAGTCATTTAGTGATCAAGATGTACCGAGCGTTTTATATTAAATATAGATTTACTAAATAACTTTTGTTAATCTATTTTTATAAATATGTGTAAATATAATTTTGTAGATTTAAATGTATAACTTCTATTTATTTTAGAAATAGGCATTTGATTTTTTTTACATAAGGTTAATATAAATCCTTATAAAATCAATTATTTTTATTTGAAAATTCATTTGGAATGCTTATTGATTTTAAAATATAAATTTTAGTATTCTGCCAAGATTTTCTCACACACTCGACCATGCCTAGGACAAGGCACGATCGTGTTAGGACCACGGGCGCGACCGTGCTAGTCAGGGCGCGACCGTGTGGATCAAACAGAAAACATAACTAAGCTGCTCACTAGGCACGACCGTGTCTAGGGTTCTGAGGCACGACCAAGTCTAGTCAAGGGGCACGACCGGGTCTGAGTGTGCGAGGCACGACCGCGCTGGTATTGGCACGACCGTGTCTCATGAAACACGACCGCGCTAAATGGTTAGCGCGACCGTGTCTGTTCCAAAATAGGAACGAATTGACTAATTCTTATAATGTTAATGTTGGAAATCATAGGGCTTTCATCCATTAGATTATTACGAGTCTATTGGTATAGATTGATTGTATTTAAAAAATGTCCAGAACCGGATTCGATTAAACCATTTTTGAATGAAACATAGATTCGGGTTTGTGTTAATTTCCATATTGTAAGCCCCAATTGAGTTGGGGCTTTTGATCTATAGACTAAATCGAATGTGTATGAGGTTTTAATTACCTGAAAAGATGATGAATCGATAGCGTACGGTAGAGGCGAGTTTCAGCGACGACGGGTTTGATCTCCGGTGCTCTTTGCCACAACTCCGGCTAAATCGGTGTGTCCAGAAGTTTTAGAGAGGATCGAGTAGTGTGTGTCATTTGTTTGCTTGAGAGAATTAGGATCGAAATGGAGGAATCGATGATCTCGTGAAATGATTTGACAGTTTTGAGATGAATTGGCATAATAAGATTAATTCGTCGTAAATACAGTGATTAAAATCTTAATTGGGTTGTTAATGGTAGAAACGTGTGGAACGATTACGAAATCAAACGATTCTGTGATTAAAGGCTGCATTTATGTTTCAATTGACGAGAGGCGCGACCGTGCCAAGGCACCGGTCGCGACCGTTCCAAAGCAAGGCGCGCGACCGTGCCAAAGCACTTGACGTGACCGTGCCGGAATGAGGCGCGACCGTGCCTATTAGGGTTTCTGGTTATTTATAAAACCAGTCCTTGCAAATTTCAGTATTGACAGATTTGTATAAATATGAACTTGTGTAGAATTTAATAGGATATACTCGTGTCAAATTTGCAGATTTGCATTGAAACATAGTATTTAATTGTTGGTACGAATAGAACAAATCAGTGTATTAGAATTGGGTTTGAAATGTATCACATTGAATTGAAATACAGATAATGAAAATCAGAAATGTTACACAAATCGTCAATTTTGTTCGACTCAAACACATCATAGACATTGATACTCAACCACGAAACAAGTTTAAGCGTCAATTTTAAGTTTTAACCATGAAAAGACACCATATTAGATCAATCTCAGACTGGCGGTCAAAAGACGATGAACACAGCGTCAAAGGTTCAATTTACCATCGATTTAATGGATAAAAAACCCTGAAATTACCTTAGAAAGCTTCGCAATTCAAATTTGATCCAGAGAGAAACACAAAATTTTCAAATCGAAAACTCTAGTTCAAATTTTCACAAGTTCTCTAAAAAACCCGTAAGTTCGCTCAATAAGTTCGCTCACACAGTGAAACAAATAATAAGGATAAGTTCAACAAAATATTTAATCACAATTAAGTTCGCTTCATTAGGCGAACTTGTTAAGTTCGCTTAACAAGCCCCAGGCGAACATATTAAGTTCGCTTAACAAGCCCCAGGCGAACATATTAAGTTCGCTTAATCAGAAACAAGCGAACATATTAAGCTCCCTCCAAACCTTTGCCTTGAACAATTTCTTCACCTTCAACACGACACATTCTTGTGAACTTCCATCTATAACATGTATCCGATCCAATCCCGAATCATTTTAATAAAAATAAAATTCTCATGGAAGATAGAAACAAAATATTTTTGGATTTTATCTGTACAAACGGAATCACATATTTTTGGTTTTTATCTGATAAAACTGAAACACATATTTTTGGATGAACATCACGAGCAAGAAGATCATATTAGTATGTAAGCAATTCATCACACAGTCTATTATCAACAATGGGTAACCTATGAAATGAAAAAAAAATGATATGAAACAATCAAACTCATTCTAATGTAACTTGAATCTTTTTCAATTTTATGGAATTTTTGCAATCAATTTGAATAATACTTGAAATGATACGCGATAAATTTCAAAGTAAACAAGATCACGTCATGAAATGCTCAATTTTTCATTCCAAATTTGTAATACAAAGCATTAATTCTTAAGTTGTTAATATTATATAATTTGAAACTATAAGCATTTTTCTTCCCAATTCATGTGAGTTAGTACCATTTAGATGAAAAACATCATGTACCCCACATATATGCCAACATAAATTTAAATTTGCACTATCTTCAAGACATGCACAGTTTATTGCAAGATTAGATCAATCTCCAAGATGAAATTATTTCTATTAGCACAAGTATAGAATAGCAGATCCCAAAGGATATGAGAATCTGGATGATTCAGAATCAAAAGATTCTAATGAATTGACTTTATAATGAGAATCAATAGATTCAGGTAGGAGGATCCAACTATTATCTGGATAAATTTCAATGAAATCAAAATAGATGATGTATCTAACTGATCCAAGGGTCAATATACGTTCCAACAAATGTTGTTAGAAAGCATATCTTAGTTCAGCAACACATTGCATGTTTTTCGGGGCATGGATAGTGAAGTGAACTGAAAGAGATTGTGCTAAAGACATAATTCGATATTGGTCTCATGAAATTCTTAAAACCATATATTCTTTATCTGATAATGATCTTTTACACACACACCGAGGCATATAATGGATTCAAATCACAGATGTAATCATATCATTTTTAATTTTTGTCACACCCCGACCGATGGCGGAATCATCGGGGCGGGACATGTAGACTGTTCATAAGCACATGGTTTACTAGATTGAATATATTAAACATCAAATTTCATAACAAGTAGTCCAAACACAATCAAATCCAAGATAGAACAAAATCGAAATACATAGAGTTCTTTTATTTAAATTAACTAAGTCCAAGCCTATGTGTAGCACATCTTGATCAATCTCACACATTAGAACCTGAAACATGAATAAAATAAAGTCAACTAAAAAGTTGGTGAGTATAACACAGGTTTATATAGATAGCATATAGTTTGTAAAACAAATCCATACATATCATGATAAATAAGGCATTTATGGGGAGCAGCTATTGTGTAACCAAGTACAATCAAACCTTTGTAACTAGCATGCAAAATTGTGTTGTCGGTATCAATCACCCCAATCTAGGTGGGTTTGTCAGACTCAATAGATCTATCATTGAAAACCGTCGGCTTGAATAGTTAATGATTGCACATAATCGCATACAAGAGTTAGCACACATAGCACTCGGGCATAAAGCTCAAATTTGTACACATGAATGTAAATAGGAGTTGTACTTGTGTTGTTTGTGTAAATGTAAACATGTAATTTGAATAGTGTTCATGTTCCACCCCAAAAATGTAAAAGAGTAAAAGGGGCTATGTATACTCACTTGGTTTGAAGGCGTAGCTAACAAAGGTAGTAGATGAAATAAAGATCCTTGAAATGCACGAGTTAACCTAAAGTGTAATGTATATGGTATTAATAGTGTGCACAAGAGTTTAATTCTAAAGTTGTATTTGGACTTGTGTAAAAAGTCATTGATTTGTAATTGGAAGTATTGAATGAAATATATAAAGTTTGAAAGAATATTTTTAGAATATTTTGATTAAGATTTGAGTTTGAATAATTAAATAAGTAATGTAAATAATTATTGTTTATGAAAACATTGTAAGTATTAGTTATAAGTTAGTATAAATAATTAATTGTTTTTGTTTAAATATAAATTAAATAAATAATCATTATTTTATTTATTTATTTATAAAATGTAACTTAATCATTTAAATACTTTTTAAATGAAAGGTTTAGCAATAATTATAATTTAAATTTTTTTATAAACTTTAAATAAATAATTTTTCTATTTATTCCAAGATTAAATATTTGATCTTTTCCAAATAGAATAAATTGCATTTTTATAAAAATCACTATTTATATTTTGTAATTTAATCAGAAATATTTATTGTTTGAAAAATATATAAAATTCTAATTCTGCCAAAAACCTAACTCACACACGACCGTGCCTGGAAAGGGTACGATCGTGCTCGAACCACGGGCGCGACCATGCTAGTCAGGGCGCGACCGTGTTGATCATACAGAGGGCTTGACTAACTAAATCATTAGGCACGACCGTGCCTTGGCCAGGCACGATCGTGTCTATGAGTCTAAGACACGACTGAGATTAGCCAAAGGGCATGATTGGGTCTGGACAGGAGGACACGACCACGCTGATAGTCGGCACGACCGCGTCTCATGAGGCACGACCGCGCTAGATGATTAGCGCGACCGCGTCTGTTCCAAATCAGGAACGAATTGACAATTTCTTATAATAACAGGGTTGGAAATCATAGGGCTTTCACCCATTAGATTATTTCGAGTCTTTTTGCATAGATTAATTGGATTTAAAACGTGTCTAGAGTCGGATTCGATTAAATCATTTTTGAACGAAAACTAGGTTCGGGTTTAAGATGATTTTCATATTGGAAGCCCAAATTAACATGGGGCTTTTGATCTAAAGACTAAATCGATAGAGGACAAGGTTTCAATTACCCGGAATAATGGCGAATTGATAGCGAACGGTAGGAAGGAGTTCCGGCATCGGCGAGCTTGGTTTCCGGCGTCTTCTGCTACGATTCTGGTTGCTTCAAGTGGGTCAGTTGCTTCTGGGAGGATCGTTTGTGCGTTTGCTTAGGAGAATTGCAAATAATTTGGAGAATTCGAGGGTCTTGTGAGAGAATTGGATGGTTATGAGTTGAATCGACGAAATTTTGTTTATTTGTTGTAATTGTTATGATTAAAAGAGTTAATTGAGTTTGTTAATGGTGAAAACGCGTCGAACAGTTATGAAATCGAACGTCTCTGTGATTAAAGTCTGTATTTACGTTTCAACTTATGAGAGGCGCGACCGTGCCAATATGAGGAGCGACCGTGCTAAGGCACCAGGCGCGATCGTTCCAAGGTAAGTCGTGCGACCGTGCCAAAGCACTCGGCGCGACCGTGCCAGAACTAGGCGCGACCGTACCTATTAGGGTTTCTTGTAAATTTTCAACATCAGACCTTGTAACTTTAGTCTTTTGTCATATTTGTGTAATTAGATACTTATGTATTGTTTTAATAGGATAAAACCGAGTAAATTTCGCGGATTTGCATTGAAATATAGTATTAAATTGTTGGTACGAAAAGAAACAAAACAGTGCACTAGAATTGGGTTTGAAATGCATTACATTGAATTGAAAATACGGATACTAAAAGTCATAAATGTTACAATTTTCACACTACTATTGGTTCAAAAACGCTTTTAGTCTATTGAATATTCAAGTTTCAAACTTATATTCAAATTTAAAACATATTATCAAGATTAGAGCATTCAAAACACTATCATTTCTCATTTATGCAGACTTTGAAATTTTAATCAAATCAATTTACTTTAAACTATCATATATCAAAGGTCTACTATGGTCATATGTAATGAACTATTCACTGATGTACTATCATTTCTTCTTTAACTTCAAATGATGTCAATTTTATACTTTTCATTTTGTTTTGACTTTTTATAAATAACAATTTTTTTACTGAAATTTAAAATGCAGAAATGTAATAAAGCAATAAAAGAAATTTAATACAAAATCTCCCATGAAAAATTGTTTTTGAAAAACTTTTATTCGGAAATGATCATACCTATCATTTTGATCAGAAATTCAAACATGGTACGATCAAATGCCTATGTAAAAAGATCAGCAAAATTATCATCTGTATGTACCTTTACCAGCTCAATCAACTTTTTATCTGCACAATCACGAATAAAATGATATCTAATTTCAATGTGCTTTGTTTTACTGTGCTTAACAGGATTATTTGTGATAGACATTGTAGCATTATTATCAATAAACATGGGGGTTCCTGTAAAATTCAAACCGTAGTCTCTTAATTGCTGTTGGAACCACAAGATCTGTGAACAACAACTTGCAGCAGCAATGTATTCTGCTTCACATGTTGAAATGGAGACCATAGTTTGCTTTTTGCATTGCCAGGAAACTAGACGATTACCCAAGAACTGACAACCACCTGTAGTAGATTTCCTGTCCAAACAACAACCACCAAAATCAGAATCAGTGTATGCATTGAATTCAAAGTGGAAACCATAGCCCCAATCTTTGTTTTCCTTTCAGATAACGAAAGATTCTCTTTACTGCAATCAAATGACACTCTTTTGGTTTTGCTTGGAACCTGGAACAAATACACACAACGAACATTATGTCTGGCCTTGAAGCGGTTAAGTACATGAGAGATCCAATCATTGCACGGTAGAGTCGGCAATCAATTTCTTTTCCATCCGGGTCAGAATTCAATTTATGATTGACCGGAATCGGAGTATCATATGCGATATAGTCCTCCATCTAGAACCGGCTCAAGATGTCCTTTACATACTTGGACTGATGAATAAAGAAACCATCTTCCTTCTGATTAACTTGAAGACCTAGGAAAAATGATAACTCTCCCATAGCTGACATCTCAAACTTCGATTTCATAATACTCTCAAACTCTTTGCACAACCCTTCATTTGTAGAGCCAAAAATAATATCAGCTACATATATCTGTACCAGTAGATATTATCCCCCTTCTTTCTTAATGAATAAAGTCAAGTCAATATGTCCACGAACAAAATCATTATCCATAAGATGTGTAGACAACGTTTCATACCACGCTCGGGGAACTTGATAAATACCATAGAGAGCTTTATCAAGCTCGAAAACTTTAGACGGATTAATTAGATCTTCAAACCCCAGCGGCTGACACACATAAACTTCCTCCTTGACTTTACCATATAAGAAAGCACTTTTTACATCTAATTGAAGCACCTTAAACCCTTTGTATGAAGCAAAAGCAAGAAACAGCCGTATAGCTTCAAGCCTAGCAACATGAGCATAAACCTCGGTGTAATCAATACCCTCTTGTTGATTGAAACCTTGTACAACTAATCTTGCCTTATTTCTCACCACAACACCTCGATCGTCTTTCTGGCATTTAAACACCCACTTTATACCAATTGGATACACATCCTTTGGAAGATCTACAAGATTCCAAACTTTGATTTTGTCAAACTGAGCAAGCTCTTCCTGCATGGCCTCTATCCAATTGTTATCACGTAACGCCATTTCGACATTCTTTGGTTCGACCTGAGAAATAAAATAGACATGTGAGCATACATCAAGAACACCGTATCCTTAATACCTGTATACAAGCAAGTGTTATCAATAATAGAACGCGTTTGTACTCCATCACGCGAATTCCCAATGATATTAGTAATCGGATGAGCTTTGAGTTCCTTGATTGATGCAACGTCAGGAACCTGCAACACATCAACTTGAGTTGTATCAGATTGATAAGACATATCTTGATTAACTGGTATCTCCGAGTCCAGATTTGTAGGAAGCTCCCCCTGATCCTGTGTCAAATTAGAAGGTTCATCAACTAACAAAGGATCAGCAGAAGAATCTTGGAAAATAAAATTTTTATCGTCACTATCAGATTCTTGTGTCCCCGAACAAGAAGCAACATTAGGATCTGGAACAGATGTAGAAGGAACAGATGATTGTGGAACCGCGGTCGATAGAAAACCACTATTCTGCGCATCCTGACAAGAATCATATAAAACAGCAGCTTCCTCAGGAGAAATATCAGAAGGTAATTGAAAAGACTTGAATAAATTCTCATAATAAAAAGCCCAGTCTGGTCCAATCACCATTTGAGGTAAAGATGTAGGATCGTAAGATTACAAGGTGATTCTATTCTAGTTGATATTGGCGGAAACAATAGCAACCAACAAAGTAAACAAGTAACCAGCAAGAATACTGATGAATGCACTGTTGTATTAGACTTCTGAGATTACAAGATTACAAGTAAAACTCTATCAAGACACTATCAAAAAGCACTATAAAGGCACACTTTGTTTGAAGTGTTTACAAGATATATATAGTAACTTAGAATCAAGATAGACCCTTGATTCTAAGGATCAGATCTAACACAAGCCGTTGATCTTGTTTATTAATCTAAATTACACGTAAAGGCTAATCTAGTTAACTTTACTGAAACGTCTTCTTAGGCATCATTGTTTGCATGCTTGGAGAAGCGCGTCATTATCCTTTATTGGTTGCACCAGTGAGGTTCCTTCTGCTTGGAGTGTGGCAGTTGCTTTTGCAGAAAGGTGTCAGAGGCGCTTCGCATGGATAGTCAGCTGCAACGTTTGGTCTTCAGAGAATAAAGCTATCAGCAGCAGAGATGAGGACCAGCAGCAAGATTGATCTATCCACAGCTGTTGAGGATATGCCTATCAGCAGCAACACGTGTTGAATTGCTGCTGATAAGCCTATCCGCAGCTACTTTGGTCTTCAGCAGCAGACAAAGTATCAGCAGCTGTTTTGGTCAGCAGCAATCTTGTGTTGTCCGCATCAGTTGTACTTAGAACAATTTTGTAGCAATCAGTCTTTGGTTCTACAAACTCCCCCTAGACTGATGCTACCAAAATTCTTCTAGTCCCTCTGTTGCTGAAGCTTTTTCATGTGGTCGACTATCCTTGCTACTTCATACCCTCGAGGATCCTTGCTGGGGTTGTCAAGAGGAAGTTCAGATAGAGTCTTGATGTCCTTAATTGGCATTTTGAAGATTGCCTTGCTTGAACATCTCATCTGGTGACCCTTGACATTTGTGATGGTGAACTCATTCTTCTCAGCATTGTAGGACCATCGTGCAAATGGATAGTGGGATTGTAGAGGTCTAACATCTAAGACTTCATTTTTGCTGGGGTTGAAGTGATGTTTGATCACCAGCACAAGATGTTTCCCGCCATCATTTCAGGTATGGATTCTTCACCCAGCTCCATGATTCTCTTGAGATCTGAATCTGGAAGTTGTAGAACCTCATCAACAGACTTGTAAATCGACCTTCTTCGTTCAGTTCTCCCCCTGAATACTTCAAACCACTGATCTTGGGTACTGTAAAACCATTGGACTCTTTCTCTGGAGTCTTCAGGTTTGGATATGGGTTTGAATTTCTTCAGGAGTGGCTGTTGATGAGAAGGAGCTGGGTGGGATGTTTTAAACTTTTTGGGTTGAGGAGAGGAAGGCTTGGGGATGTTTGTGGATGGTGTTTGGAAAGTGGAAGTAGTTTCTGGTGAAGAGGTTCTTTGTTTCTTGACTGGTCTCTTTCCCAATCTTTCTTCCTCTTCCTTTTTCACTTTTGTATACAGGGCTTGTAGGTTCATGAAGGAAATGGGACCTAACCTTTTTCCACTTTCTCCCCTTACCTTAAGGAAGTCAATCATCACCTTCCTTTCTTCATGGGTCCTTTGATTAAGGGCAATGGCTTTCTTTGACTTTTGTCGAGCTTTCTCTTTCTCTTCATCTTTCTTCTTCTTTGCCAATTCCCCCTGCTGACCCATGAAGGCTCTGTAGATCTCTTTGTTTGAAAGTTTTTCAAGGTAGTCTGTATCCTCACCTTGAGAGATCAGAGCTTCAGTCCATTCCTCCCTTAATTCTTTTGCTAATTTAGAATCAGTGATTCTAAACTTAGCATCTTCCTTCCTCTTCTTTTCATTCTCCTCTTCTACTTCCTTTGCAAACTGTTCCTGCAGCTGTCTGGCAAGTTGTTCATCTTCCTCAACTTGAGACCCTGCATGGATTTTAACTTTCATCTCATCCAGCTGTTTGGCATACAGCTAGATTGTCTGTTGTCTTAGGAGTATGGCTGCCTTTCTTTCTTGATGCCTTTGTTTATGAGCCATCTCTTCAGCCATCTCTTCTTCTTCTCTTTTCCTTCTTCTTTCTTCTTTCTCCTTCTTTTCTTTTCGCAACCTTTCTTCATCCTCTTCTGTCATAATGCCCTTCCCTTTATTAACATTGGATGCCTCTGCTCCGGCTTCACTGATCACAGAAACAGCTGATTGTTGTGCTGTTGGGATCTCTGCCTCGGCTTCATTGGCAAGTTGAGAAATTAACAAGGGACGGTCACTGTTTTCATCAAGTTGGTACTCAGGACCTTCTATTTCGCTCAGTTGATCCCTAAGTGAAGACCTTGTGCCAAATGCTACAGATGTTGCTTCAAATCTGAGTTGGAGTCAGTATCAGAAGTTGACACAGACTTTTCCTGAGGAATCAGTCCTTCCTCTTCAAGATGGGCTTTGATGGTGACCATCATTGCCTGGCTCTCTAATGAGTTAATATTGCAGATGTTGGCTCTGAGCTGAAAGATCTTGAATAGGAAGTCTGAGGGTAGCTGGAGGATGTTCCTGGTGTTGATGGTGAGAGAGGTGCCGTTGCTTAGAAGGAAGGTATGGTCAAGGAACTTATTGCTTATCCATCCTAGCACATCTAAGCCCTTGACCATTAGTTTGTACAGGAGTCTTTTCAGGCTCAGAACTTCTTCTTCATTGAGAAGACTGCTCCTTGTGATTTGGAGATTGTTGGGAGACAGTCTTCTTTCTGCAGCCTGAGATGACTCAGGAGACTCTACCCGTTTTAGTTCTTTGATTAGTCTTATGAAGTTAGGTAGGTTGTCCTCCATCAAAGCATAGAACATGTCAATGAAAAGGTCTGCTGAGAGGTCTGATGAGTTGTTGATGCAGATAAGATCATATAGGTCAAGGATTTCAAATGGATGAATTAAATCCCAGTATAGCTCTTCTACTCCGCTAAACTCCCGACCTATCCAAAACCTCTCAGTTTTCCCATCGTACCCCCAAGCTAGTATAATGTCAAACTCTAGCTGTGTTGATGTCAGTGGGAAGTGGGGGGCAGCTGCTTGACTTATGATGGCTGCAACTTCTGGAATGATGCTGAAGGATGTAGATGTTTCGTCTTGGTTGTTTTCATCCATCAGCACCTCATCTATAGCTCTGACAACTAGCTTCCAGTCTTCAGTATATTCTTCTTCATTGTCATCTGAGACTGGCAAGTCATGAACTTGGACAAAAGCTGGTCTGAATAGAGTACTTTGGAAGGCAGCCTGCTCTTGAATCCAGTTGTCGAGACTTTCAGTGTCTTCTTCCATAGGGACTTTCTCCCCCATTTTGGTTGCATCAGTGAACAAATAGGCATCTGTTTGAGTGCCCACTGAGACAAGAGAGGGAGAAGCCGTGGAGGGGCATTGATGGGCTTCATGCATCAAGGCTTGGTGTCATAGTTTGGACACTTCAGCCTCAAGCATAGCCACCCTGGCCGTCAATTCCAAATTGTGTAGTTTCAGACTGTCCTCATCCACAGTTGTGGAATCCTTGGACCCAGATGGGGCCGTAGGCCGAGCCTCAGCATCCCCATCACCCGTGGTTTCTTGGCGCCTGGGATTCCTCTCATTGAGGGGAGTTTCCAAGGAAACACCCTCACCATGAGTTGCCGTGAGGTCTTAAAGATGTTGTCACTGTCCTCCTGGTCATTTGATGGACCAGCAGTAGTGACAGCCTCTTCCACATCCACTCTTTCATTACTCCTAGAGTGGACCTTCAAGGGTGAAGAACTTGGGTTGGGTGTTTCAGAAGCAAGACCAATCAGTACCTCCTTGATAGTGGTAGTTGGAGAAGGTACATCACTTTGGTCAGGTTCCTCAACCCTTAAGTCCAAAGAAGATAGGAATGGCTCAAAGGGCTGTTCTATGGATCCGGGAAGTGATCCTAATCCTAATAGAGAGACTTCCGAAGGAGTCTCCCTAAAAGTGTGGCTTTCCCTTATGATATTCTCACTAGAATGTTGTGATTCTGAGTGAGGGATGTTGGCTTGGGTTTGGGCCTTGGAGGCAAGAGAAGAAGGAGTTCTCTTGCCCCTCTTCCTTGTATATTTGGCTGCAACCGGGGCCCTGTGTTCCGGTTGAGCAATCAAACTGTGGGTGAGTAAAGTATGTGCCTGTACATCCTCAGTAGAATGCACAGGGGTTCGATCAAGGGAAGCAGCAGTTTAAGTTTGTGGCAGTGAGGTGGAGGGGGTGGGATCAGTATCAGCTGGGTTTGCTGAACTGTCACCCTGGGCACTTTGCGTGTTCAACATTGTAGACAACAATGGAACATCGGCCCCTGAGAACTTTGATGAAACTGTTCTCATGCTTTGAAAAATGTTGTTCTTATGTCCCAGCATTATGTAGATTCTTGCAGTTTTTGAAAGATCTTGGTGCACAATGTTGAACACTTCCTGCAAGAATCTTGGGTACATGAAGAACTGTGATTTCACCCCTTCTTGAAGGTTGTATCTCAAACCTTCAAGAATGAGGTGGGAAAAATTGAAACCCGCCCCAGTTATCATACCGTGAATTGTCGACGCAAGTCCGGAGCTAAGTTGGTTCCATTAACTCCTCTTCTGGGATATGCATTGGAGAAGAGTATGGCAGAGATACTTCCATTTGGGACCCATGAGTGCCTTCTCTATCGTATACTCTGTTTGATTCCCAGTGTACCCTATGGATACAAAGGTCCTCATGTATACGTCTCTTAGGTAAGAGATGGCGTCCCCTTCATCTTGAAGCTTGAGGTGTTGGCGGAGCTTTGCTTCAGTGATAATCATCTCCTTTCCGTCTACTGTGCCTCTGATTTGGGGAGTGCCCTGGTCAGTAGAATACACGGCTGAGCTCTAAAACTCTTACATGTGGGAAGTATAGATGGTTGGGTTGACTGTTAGGGCTTGGTGGATTTTGGACCGACAAAGGAAGTCGATCATATCATCGAAACCTTCGGATTTCTTGCCCTTTATTAGGTATGCAGTGAGGTTGTGATATGGGGAAAACTTGTCGTTGGGGTTGTTTATGTCTGCGCCTGCCATTGTTATGGATTTGGAGGGAAGAGAGAAGGGTGTTTGAATGGTGGTTAATTATGGAGGGCTTTGAATGCTGTGGGGACAGGAGAGAAAGTGATGGGAGATTAGGGTTTGAAATTGAATATGAAGAGGTTGTGGGAACGTTTGAGATTGTGATATAACGGCAGACGAAGAAAAAGCAACATTACTTGTACAGTACAACCTGTTTTACTTTTCATTGTTATAGCTGTAAAACACTCGAGCAGTCATGGTAAATACTGAGAGTAGTTTTTACCTCGGGTAAAAGTTAATGTAGACTTGTTTTACCCATCAGCAGCAAACTTGGTTGCTACCGATGGTGAGCTATCCGCTGCAAACTTGGTTGCTGCGGATAGTGAAGTCTTTCAGCAGCAGATTTGGGTGCTGCTGACTGTTGTATTCATTCCGCAGCAAAAAAGGTTGCTGCTGACCGCCTTAAAGCTGTCCGTAGGAAACTTGTTCCTGCTGATAACTTAAAGCGATCAGTGGCAAAGGCTTTACTGCTGAAGCTTTAAACCTGTCAGCAGCTGAGAAGCAAAAATGCTGCTGACTTATAACTTTTTATTAAGAACAAAAACATAGACATATTTACAAGGAAAGATAAAAAAAAGTAGAGACATGTCTTATTCAAAGTTCATCATGCCAATTGATTCAACTAGATATCGAAATCTTGTTTCATCAAAAGGTTTAGTGAACAAATCAGCATATTGCTCATTTGTGTGAACCTTGGATAGGACAATTCTCTTTTTCTCAGCTTGATCCCTGATAAAGTGATACCTGATGTCGATGTGCTTAGTCTTGGAATGCTGCACTGGATTATTCGTGATAGAGATAGCACTCATGTTATCAATGTGAATTGGAGTCTGCATGAAGGTCATTCCATAGTCAAGCATTTGATTTTGGATCCAGATGACCTGTGCACAGCAGCTTGAAGCTGCAATGTATTCTGCTTCAGCTGTTGAAGTAGAGACACATGTTTGCTTTTTGCATTGCCATGAGATGAGCCTTCCTCCAAGAAATTGACATCCCCCAGATGTGGACTTTTTGTCCAAGTTACAACCCCCATAGTCACTGTCAGTGTAGGCATAGAGATTGACATTTCCATTCTTTGGATACCATAGCCCAAGTTTTGGAGCTCCCTTTAGGTATCTAAGGATCCTTTTGACAGCTTGAAGATGAGACACTTTTGGAGCTGCTTGAAATCTTGCGCAGAGACAAACTGCAAACATGATATCTGGTCTTAAGGCAGTGAGATACATGAGAGACCCTATCACTGCTCGGTACTGATGTTGATCAGTGTCTTGTCCTTCTTTATCCAGAGATAATTGATGGTGAACTTGCATAGGAGTTCTTGCAGCAGAGCAGTCAGCCATTTTGAACCTCTCCAAGATGCTTTTGACATACTTGGATTGACTTATGAAGATTCCATTTGGTACCTGTTTGACTTGAAGTCCTAAAAAGAAATTTAGTTCACCCATTGAACTCATTTCAAATTTGGAATGCATCAGAACTTCAAAGTCTTTGTAGAGCTTCTTTCTTGTAGATCCAAAGATAATGTCATCAACATAAATCTGGACCAACAAAATTTCTCCCCCTTCATCTTTGATGAAAAGTGTCTGATCAATGGCCCCCCTTCTGAAGTTGTTGCTAAGTAGATATCCAGATAAAGTTTCATACCAGGCTCTTGGGGCTTGGTGTAAGCCATAGAGAGCTTTGTCCAGTTTTAAGACCTTATTTTGATGTGCAGGATCCACAAAGCCTGGAGGCTGTTTGATATAGACCTCTTCACCAATCTTGCCATACAAAAAGGCACTCTTCACATCCATTTGATAGACCATAAAGTTTTTGGATGCTGCATATGCCAGAAAGATTCTGATGGCTTCCAGACGAGCAACAGGAGCAAAGACTTCATCATAGTCAATGCCTTCTTCTTGAGTGTAACCTTGAGCTACCAGTCTGGCTTTGTTCTTGACCACGATGCCCCTTTCATCTTGCTTGTTTCTGAAGACCCATCTTGTTCCAATGGCTGTTTGACTAGGTGGAAGATCAACAAGCTTCCAAACATCTTGTCTTTTGAATTGCAGCAATTCTTCCTGTATTGCTTCAATCCAGCTGTTGTGCTTGAGAGCTTCATCAATCTTCTTAGGTTCCACCTGAGATAGAAAGCAAGAGAACAAACAAATGTTGGCTTCATGAGACTTACTTATTGTCTGGATACCTGTGTGGATTTGGCCAATGATGTTTTCCAGAGGATGCTCTTTGTTTATTCTCTGTGCTGGTATCACATCCAGCCGTATTCCCTCTTCAAGATTACTTTGGTTTAGATCAGGATTGTCTTCAGGTGTGAGGAGAGGAGCTTGGAGGTTCTGATCATTGTGTTCCACATTGTCATCAGTATTAGCATCAGAGGCCTCTTCAGCATGGATTGAGGAGGCTTCATTAAAGATTTCTTGGTCAGAGAGATTGCTGCTTGTGGTGTTGGAAGTACCGGCTTCACCGGTACTGGCTTCAATAGCTTCTGCCACTGATGGAGGATCAATGGATGGCCTTTTCATCCTGATGTAGGGACTGGGAAAATCCAGTCTATAGTCAGAAGAGGTGGTTGAGGCAGAAGATGTTGATTTTTAAGAAGAAAACTCCATATTTGAGAATATGAGAGGCTCAAATATCTGGGTGAAGGAGTCTATATCAAAGAGCCAGTTAGGACCTTTGCCTTGTTCACAGACAACGTGTTCCCTGCATTCCACATTAGCAGATTCTTCCGCAATCCGAGTCCTAGAATTGAACACTCGGTAGGCCTTTGATTGAGAGGAGTAACCCATAAAGTAACCTTCATCAGACTTTGCACCGAATTTAGGAAGAACTCCATGTGTGATGAGGATGGTACATGGACATCCAAAGGGCTTCAGGAAGCCAATGTAGAGAACTCTTTTGAGCCATAGTTCATAGGGTGTTTTCTGGAGAGGCTTAACAATAAGGACTCTATTCTGCACATAACAAGCTGTGCTTACTGCTTCCGCCCACAAAGTAAGGGGCAACTTGGAGTCAGCCAGCATATATCTTGCTGATTCAATCAGAGTCCTATTTCTTCTTTCAGCAACCCCATTTTGTTGAGGGGTTCTTGGAGCACTGTATTTCCTTTCAATGCCCTTACTCTCACAGAAACTGTTCAAAGTGTGATTTTTGAACTCTGTTCCCTGATCACACCTTATGATCTTTACCTTCAGATTGCTTTGATTCTCTACCCTAAGAATATAGGATTTGAGAATCTCAGCAGTTTCATCTTTTGTTCTTAGGAAGAATACCCATGAGAATCTGGAGAAATCATCAGTTATCACCAGACAGTAGGACTTTTTGCCCATTGACATGACATTCATAGGACCAAAGAGATCCATATGCAGTAGCTGGAGAGGGGTGTCATTTGTGTTCAATGTCTTGGGCTTGTGGGAACTCTTGTGTTGTTTTCCCTTCAAGCAGGCAATGCAGTGATCGTCTAGCTAGAATTCTTTGTCAGGAAGCCCTCTGACAAGATTGTCCTTCACTAATTTATTGATTGTTTTGATGTTAACATGGCTTAACCTCCTGTGCCAGAGAGCGGATTCATCAACTGATGCCTTTGACAGAAAACATGAAACACTACCAGATGGAGTGACTTCATTCATGTCAAGCACATATAAGTTGTCCTTTCTATGAGTAGTTAGGAGAATCTTCTCTCGAGGGGGTTTAGATAGGCCAGGAGCTAACACAAAACATTCTTTGTCAGTGAAGAGCATCCAATGCTTTTGATCATATACTTGGGAAACACTCATGAGATTGAAGTCAAGTTCTCTAACATAGTTGACTCTTTCAATACTCATCCTTCCATTGAACACAGTTCCTTGTCCAGTGATAGATCCACCCTTTGAGTCACTCCGAAAGGCAACATATCCTCCATTGAAATGTCTGAAGTTAGAGAGGATGGACCTGTTGCCTGTCATGTGCCTGGAACAGCCGCTATCCACCACCCAAGTATTGTGTTTATTTCCTGGCTGTCCCTGCACATGGAAGATATCTAATTAGTGGGAGGAACATTGTAGCATGCAGCATTGTAGAAAATCATTGCTAATTTGCCATTGTCAGCATGCTTGCAGTCAATGGAACCAATAGTTATGCTTAGAGATTGTTTGGCCTTCCATTGCTGTGTTGGTGGTTTTCTAGCTTTCTTTACATTGTCGGTAGAAGATGTTGTTGCTGACAATTCTGGCTTATCCGCAGCCGATTTTGCTGTTGAAGGCTTTGCCTGGGATCTTGCCTTATCAGCAGTGGACACTTTTGCTTTGTCAGCAGCAGATACTTTTGCTGCTGATGCCGTTGTTTTTTATTTTGCTTTGTCAGCAGCAGAGACTTTTGCTGCTGAAGGCTTTGCCTTTGGTTTCCTGGACTTTACTCTATCAGCAGCGATTTTGTTTGCTGCTGATGGGTTGAGCACAGATGAACGATTTGCAATCTGGTTAAAAGGGTTGAACTTGCATGTTGCAGCAAAGTGGTTTGATTCCCCACATATGATGCAAGTTTGTTGAGGTTTCTGTATCTTCACTCTTTGAGGGGATAGAGATTCTCTGAACTTTGTAGCCTTTGCATCATAGCTTCTCACCTGTTTGTTTCTGTTTGTTTTCTCAAAGGCATGCTGCTTTGAGTTTCTTTGGTGTTCACGGTAGTGAAAGCAGGTGCTGGCAGTGTGATTGTATTTGCCACACACAAAGCAGGATAGTGCTATCTTGTCCCTGTGAAAGTCCACATAGTTCTTTCTTTGAAACAAATCTTTGAAGTTCCAGGGATGAGCTTTGTTATGTTCAAAAGTGGCTTCTTCTAGTGTCTTTTGAACATATGGACCTTTTTCACCAGGTGCATGAAAAACATCAAACACCTTTGGCTTTGACTGAGACTTGGGGTTGGTGAAACCTGATGTCTCTCCCTTCTCAATGTTTAGCTTTCTTCCATTTTGAGGATAGCTAATCTTGATTTGTTTGAATGGGATGGGAGCTGGAATAGTTGGAGTAACAACAGGACATTCAGTTTTGTTCAGAACAACTTCAGAGATAGGAGCAGATGGGACTGCACTAGTTTCACAGTGGTCTGAGCAGGTTGACTCAGGTTCTGAAGAGGTGGAGCAGTCTTCCACAAAACATGCATCCATTGAAGGATCAAGGTTTCGGTTTGTCGTGTCAAGATTTGCAGTATTGAAGCTTGGTTCGTGAATGGCAACATAGTCAGCAGGAGGAGGAACTGTCTTGTACTGGTCATTATGATATCCAAGTCCAGTTTTTACCTTTTCATGGACTTGAATATCTAACAATCTTTGTAACTTTTTAGATGAAAATTCATATTTTTCAACATGAACTTTCTGTTCAGCCAGTTCAGCTCTGGTAGCTTTAAGTTTTACTAATAGATCATCAATCTGAGTTTCAAGATTGGTTTGTTCATGTTTTAATGAAGAAATTTCTTTCTTAAGGCAGTTAATCTTTTCTTTGTAACTGTCTTCGACCTTTTTGAATTCAGATTTCATTTGGTGAAACTCTTCATTTTGATTTATTAGATTTTGGTTATGCTTTCTATAACCTAAAACTTTGTCAATGCAAGCTTGAGAGCAAAGATGTTCAAATACCTGAGGTGGTATCTCTGCATTGTCTGCCATAAGTGCTTGGTTGGAGGCAGGAACATCTTCATATTGAAAACTCCAGTCAAATTCTATAGTTCCAACATTTAAACAGGCTGCAGTTTGTGCTGGAGGAGTTCCTTGCTGCTGCTGCTGCATGGGCTGACCTTGGTAAGCTTGTCTTTGATGGTTGGCACCCTGATTGGCTTTAGGTGCCTTGCACTCCCTAGCAAAGTGACCCATTTGGTTGCAGTTGTAACATCGAATCTTGCTTTTATCAAGCCCAATTCTGGTGTTTGAGTTGTTGCTTGGAACTGATCTCCCGGTTCTAGAATAAAACCTTTTTGCTCTGAGGGAGAGCATGGCATATGAGTGCTGAATATCCATTTCTTCAAGATCATCTGGATGAAAGCATTCCAGATCCTCCTTTATGAAGTGCATGCTGCTTGAGTTGTCAGAGACAAAGGCAGTAGAGGTTGGCCGTTGAGGAGGTGCCTCAAGAAGAAATGTTGATGAGTTGGATTGTGAAGCAGTTGGTGTTTGAGGATGAGTAACAATGGGAGGATAGTAGTTGCTTGCACTAGGACCGGAATGAACAGAGTGAAGCGCTGAGGTGGTGGTGGAGGAAGTGGTAGCTGATTGATAACTGGAGCTCCTTTCTTTAGCTTGAATCATTTCTAATTCATAGGTTTTGAGCATGCCAAAGAACTCAGTCATCTGAAGAGTCTTCATATTCTCTGTTCTTCTGATGGACACTGTATATAATGTCCAACAACTAGGAAGAGATCTTATGAACTTCTTGAGAATGTCTTCATTCTCCAGCTTTACCTTGGAGCACTGCAGTTCTCCAACCAGGTACGTGTACCTGTTATATAAAACTGTTAGTGACTCACCTTCCTTCCAGACGAAGTTTTCATACTGTTGCTTGAGAATGTCACGTCTGTTCACCTTGACCTCCTCAGATCCAGCAAACATCTTTTCCAAGGCTTCGCATAACTCCTTTGCAGTTTTGTAAGCCCTGAAGTTGTGAAAAACTTCATTTGGAAGGCACATTTGGATAGCTCCTAATGCCTTGAAGTCCACCTCCATTTTCTTGATGTCTTCTTCAGAATACTTGGACGGTTCCTTCAGAACTAGTGGTCCTCCGGAGTCAGCAGAGGCCACCATGGGAACATAAGGTCCATCCCTTATGGATTTCCACATTCCGTATTCATGGTAGCAGAAGAAGCTTTCCATACGGTTCTTCCACATATCATAGTCCTCCCCAGACACCAACCACGGTGGTCGGTTGATACTGCCGATGTCTTCAGATCCATGACTTTGTGCCATTTTGTTTTGTGTGACTTGATCAAGAATTGAGTTTTGAATAGAATCAGAAAGTGATTAAAGAAATGTTAGTTTGTTTAATCTTGAGCCAAAGCTCTGATACCACTTGTAGGATCGTAAGATTACAAGGTGATTCTATTCTAGTTGATATTGGCGGAAACAATAGCAACCAATAAAGTAAACAAGTAACCAGCAAGAATACTGATGAATGCACTGTTGTATTAGACTTCTGAGATTACAAGATTACAAGTAAAACTCTATCAAGACACTATCAAAAAGCACTATGAAGGCACACTTTGTTTGAAGTGTTTACAAGATATATATAGTAACTTAGAATCAAGACAGACCCTTGATTCAAGGATCAGATCTAACACAAGCCGTTGATCTTGTTTATTAATCTAAATTACACGTAAAGGCTAATCTAGTTAACTTTACTGAAACGTCTTCTTAGGCATCATTGTTTGCATGCTTGGAGAAGCGCGTCATTGTCCTTTATTGGTTGCACCAGTGAGGTTCCTTCTGCTTGGAGTGTGGCAGTTGCTTTTGCAGAAAGGTGTCAGAGGCGCTTCGCATGGATAGTCAGCTGCAACGTTTGGTCTTCAGAGAATAAAGCTATCAGCAGCAGAGATGAGGACCAGCAGCAAGATTGATCTATCCGCAGCTGCTGAGGATATGCCTATCAGCAGCAACATGTGTTGAATTGCTGCTGATAAGCCTATCCGTAGCTACTTTGGTCTTCAGCAGCAGACAAAGTATCAGCAATTGTTTTGGTCAGCAACAATCTTGTGTTGTCCGCAGCAGTTGTACTTAGAACAATTTTGTAGCAATCAGTCTTTGGTTCTACAAAAGACCGATTAGAACAGTCAATATGAAACCATTCTTCAACCTGATGAGTCTCTCTGTTATAAACCCTCTTGGTAGTAGAATTTGTAACATATCTCAGAAAGATCCCCTCAATAGCCTTAGCATTGAACTTGGTTGGGACATCTCTAACTTTCAACAGGGTGCATGGATTACCAAAAGGTAGTAAATATTCCAGATTCGGCTTATGATTATTAAGCAACTCATAGCATGTCTTGTTGTGTCGCTTAACGGTCAACACTCTGTTCAAAACGTGACACGCATTATTCACAGCCTCAGCCCAAAAAGTTACTGGAAGCATAGAATCTGCAAGCATCGTACATGCCGTTTCAACCAAAGTCCTGTTCTTTGGTTCAGCAACACCATATTGTTGAGGTACAGATGGCGCACTGAATTCATGATGAATTCCCTTTTGAAGACAAAATAAACCCATCTTGCTATTTTTAAACTCGCTGCCATCGTCATTCCTAATTCTTCTGACTTTCTGTTTGAACAAATTCTCTAAACCCATGATTAAGAATTGTACCAACGAACTTAACCCATGAAAATCTAGTGAAATCTTCTGTTACTACCAGACAGTAAGATTTACCGCCAATGCTCCTGATACTAATCGGTTCGAACAAATCCTTGTTTGTGGGATTTGTTTACCAGACAGTAGATTTGTGGGACTTCTTGTGTCGTTTCCCCTTCTTGCAAGGAATACAGTCATCAGGAACAGAAAATTTCATTTTCGGAACACCAATAACCAGATCATTCTTCACGAGATAATTCATTTTCCGATAATTGATGTGAGCGAGTTTCCTGTGCCACAAAATAGAATCTGACTCAGACACCTTGGAGAGTAAACATGTAGGAATTGAATCCGTTGTAGTAGCAACACTCATGTCTAGGACATATGTGTCATTTCTCCTCGGAGACTTCATTAGAATCCATTCATCAGGAATAACAAAGCCTGGTTTCAAGATATAACACTCAGAATCATTGAAATGAAATGAAAAATTTTTGTCACATACTTGAGATACACTCAACAAATTGTGTTCAAGTTGCTCCACATAGTTCACTTTCTTAAATTTGACTTTATAATTCTTCAAAGTACCCTGACCAGTTATGTATCCGCCTTCATTTCCAGCAAAAGCGACATAACCACCATCAATATTAATAACATCTTCCTAGTGAACGAATAATCCCTGTCATATGTTGAGAACAACCACTATCCACATACCACGTGTTGTTGATAGTCCACCTTGGTTGCCCCTACATAAATAAAGAAAATCAGTTAGAAATTAGAACCCAAGCCATTGTGGTCTTGGGTCGTCCAGATGGATCAAAATAAATAACTTCAAGCAATTCACAATCAACATTGTCATCAACCTTTGGAACATAAGATTCACAATTAGACCTTCTCAATTAAGACACAGTATGATTAATTAGAAACACATTATGAGATATATGATTATCAAATTCAGATATTTCCAAAAATTTCTTTAATATTTTGTCACGTCTTCTTTGTTGTGGTCTAGAAAGTTTGACCTCAGGTTGAGAATCTTTTGGAATTCCAACATGTGGAATCTCAAACTTATTTCAAAAAACAACTGGCTTAGAAATATGCTTATCATGTTGCTTAAATCCCGAAGATTTAGAAAATGATTGACAAGGCACATTCTTTACAACACTAGACGTAGGCTTTCCCACATTTGTTCTTTTCAGAATCGGCACCACTCGTTGTTGTAAGGAAACACTCTTTAATTTTCCTTGACTCTTATAAGGACAGTGAATAAGAATATGATCAGCCTCATTACAGTGAAAGCAAACTCGTCTATCTTGATGATTTCTGATATAAGAAGTTTTTCTTGAATTTGAAGACCCTTCCGATGAACAATCTTCAGAAGATTTTACTGAACAGTTGACTGGCTTCTTTTGAACAAAAACTTGTTTAGTCACCGTTGATAAATTCTTCTTCTGATGACCAGCAGCAACAAAACCACATGATTGTAACATTTTGGAAAGTTTAGATTGATCAACTTTCACCTCATCAGGTTCTGTTAAAATGTATCTATCACGGGTAACATTTTTCACTACCTTTGGTTCATCAAGTTGCACTTCCTTAGGAATGCCTTCAACCTTTTTATCATTAAAAACTTCATCTTCAGAATCAGAATTATAGATCATATCTTCACCAGTTACTGGATTTACTTTCAACACCGTCTTTGGATCAATTTCCTCTTCATGAATAATTTCTGGTTCAACCACATAATTTGCATTGAATGGTGGAGGAACAAATCCAATTCCAGCAACCCTCTTTGTAGGATCAGCATTAGCATTAAAGTAATCCAATACCACATATAAATTTTCAAAATTTTCCAGCTTTCTGTGTAATTTGATCACTTCAGATTCTTTATCAGAAATTTCTTTGTTCTTCTGAGCGACAATTTCATTTCGCTTCTCAATCTCAGCATAAGCCATATCCAGATGATATGCTTGTTCCTTTTATTTCGATCCCAAAGAGTTCAAATCTCTTTTCAAAGACTCAATTCTATCTATACACAATTTATCATTATCTTTCAATTTTTGATTAACTGAATGCATGAATTTCATATCACAAATTAAATTTGTGTTATGATCCATTACTTTTTGCATTTTATCTTTTATACTGATGCAATTAGAGCAATAAATGTGAGAGACATAATATTTTACCTTTGAAGGATCTGACATATCTGACATGAAGACTTTTGCAATCGGAATATTTACAGAATCAGCACCATCAGAAGAATTTTGAGTTAATACGATATCATCTTCAGATACACCAGATGCAATATCAGACACAACATTATGTACTTGATCACGCTCTTCATCAGCACTAGGCAAACTCTCACCATCACTTGAGCTATCATCACCAGTTGACTCTTTAGATTTTACAGAATGAATCTCAGCTACAAAAGCTTGACTTACTGTACCAACCAAATTTTCAAGATGAATACCTCAGTCATAATTTTCATCATTTTGAGTTACCAAAGCAGATGATGCAGATGCATGATTAGAATTTACTGAACCAGAGGAGCCATGTGACTGATTACGATTGTTATGAAAGTTATTAGGCTTCTTCTGAGAATCAAATTCAACTTTTGGATTCACATATTCTTTGGTAAAATGACCATACTCCTGAAAATTATAGCAACGAACTTTGGTTTTGTCAAATCCCATACGTGAACGACTGTTAGAACTGATATACTTTCTTCCAGTCTTCTTCAAAAATTCCTTTGCTTGTCTCATCAGCATAGCCATATTCCATTGAATGTTCATCTCTTCCAGATCAACATGATCAATTTGTCTGAAATCCTCTTCAATAACATCTGGATCATGAATCTTTCCTGCAATAAAATTTTCATAAGAAAACATCGCTAAATAATCATCAGCAACTCTGTGATTCATATTATGTGTTCCAGATGATGAAGAAGCTGTATTTGCAGATAAACTAGAATGACTTGGTACCCCAGAACAATTATCATTATAAACATCTTGACTATCACCAGAAAAGAACGTAACCCCTGCACCAGTTTTGCCAGAAGACTTAGCAAAATACATTGAAGGATCTTGGATATGCTCCATATTGGTTTCCTTCTTCTTCATATTCAAATCATGTGATTGAATCTTGCCAAGAACTTCTTCAAGAGACATAGTTTTATACTTGACATTCTCTTTTATCAAAACTGTATATACATCAAATTTAGATGTTAATGCCTCCAAAAACTTATCATTTATCTATTCAGTCTCATAAACCACTAAAGCACTTGACAATTCACTCAGCAAATGATAGAATCTCGTTGCAATATCATCTAAAGATTCATTTTGAAAGTGTTAGAATACTAAGAACTGTTTCTTCAGTAATTCTTTTATGCTTTTCTTAACATACAAAATACCTTCACACCGCTTTTGTAACGCTTCCCACAATTGTTGAGAAGTCCTGAATTGTTTAAAGCTATGATAAATTTCTTTAGGAAGAGACATAGAGATACTAGCCATTTCCTTCTTTTCCCTATCAAACAATAATTTTTCTTCCGTGGTTAACGCAGATACCGATTTAGGAACATCATCCTTTCCCATCCAAGTATATGTTGGATGTGTATAACCTTCCAAGATTGGAATCCAAAAACTTGTATCAGTAAAAGACACGAACTGATCAAACCGATCTTTCCAGTTAGAATAATCTACAAGACTTAACAATTTGGGTGGTTTTTGAGATGTACCAATTTTGTTATTGTAATTTAACATGTTAGTCACTTGCACCATATTTGCCATTTTCTGAAAAAATTTCCAAGTATTGAACAAGCACTCCCCTCAGGCGAAGATAATAAGTTCGCTTCAAATCCAAACAAGAGAAATTGATATCAAGCGAATTTGATAAGTTCGCTTAAAATGAGAAAACCCGATAAGTTCGCCTACTGAATAAGTTCTCTTAAACTGAGAGAAGCGAACTTGATAAGTTCGCTTGCTAAGTTCACCTGCAACAAATATCAGCAAGTTCGCTTACTGCAGCTGTAACAAACTCTGCAAGAACTTTAACCCAAACACGAACAAACATCATCTAAAATCATCATTTCTCACAAATTAGAAAAAATTTGAAGAAATTGGATCGTATGATTTAGTATTTTATGAATTAGAACACTTTTATCTGATTAATTTCACCAAAATCCACATCAAATCCATGAATTCAGCAGCAACATCAACTTCAAGAACTTAAAAACTCCATGGATACAAAAACTGTTGGAGCATATTCTGGTGACAACGAGCTTGAAGATATTATGTCTTAGTCTTACAGTCTTTGACTTGTAATTGATAGAATTGTTAGCAACAGTTAAAGGGGAGTCTATTAGGACATGTTTTGTAACTGTTGATAAAATTCTGTATAAGTTCATAGAGAGGCGAACTTGTTAAGTTCGCTTAGCCTATTAGAGGCGAACTTATCTTTTAGGCGAACTTGTTAAGTTCGCCTGGTGCAGAACATGTGTCTATAAATAGAGTTTACAGAGTCTGTTATGAGAGAGAGCAGTAGTAGGGACTTGAACGAGTGTCATTCTAAGAATCTGTAAACTCTGTGATTGTTGGAATACAATGTGAATGTTATTTACCTGATTATTTCTATTGTCTATTTCGTATGCAATCGTTGAGTTGGTAGGATTCCGCACTCCAAGTTAACGATACGTCTTGTCACGAGAACTATCCGTAGAAGAGCCTAGTGCAGAACTTGTTAAGTTCGCTTAGCCTATTTAAAGACACATGTTCTGCACCAGGCGAACTTAACAAGTTCGCCTAGAAGATGCTTAGGCGAACTTATTAAGTTCGCCTCTAATAGGCTAAGCGAACTTAACACGTTCGCTCCTAAAGATTCTTACAAGTTCGCCTCTCTATGAACTTATACAGAATTTTATCAACAGTTACAAAACATGTCCTAACAGACTCCCCTTTAACTGTTGCTAACAATTCTATCAATTACAAGTCAAAGACTCTAAGACTAAGACATAATATCTTCAAGCTCGTTGTCACCAGAATATGCTCCAACAGACTCCCCCTTGATAACAACTTTAGAAGATTGTCATCCGTCTTCAAATATCATCAAACACACTGTAGTCTTCGTCTTGTTGATCTGCACTTTCTCTCTTTATTTCTAGAAGAAAACTTGGGAGATGGACCCCTTGTCAACTTCTGTCTGCAATATTCAGTTTATGCAAAGGAGAACAACCAAGAATAACCAACAATTAAGATTTCCATGGACGCTTGAAAAATAATATCTTTTTGGTTTTTCAAACATAAGAAACACAAATTTTTTTTGGTTTTTCTCTGTATAAACTGAAATGTAAAATACAAAATCACATATTTTTGGTCGAACATCACGAGTAAGAAGATCATATCAGTATATATGATATATCAATCACACACCTTGGATATAAAATCCATATAATATCAAATGGTATCCGATGTCATTCTTTCAAGCATTGACCAATCAAACCAATATCTTTCAAGATTATCACACTCTATGTTTTCAAGACTTTCATATTGCATGTTATGATACGCGATAAACATTCAAAGAAAATAGGATCAGGCTATGACACACAAATTCAAATTGTCAATATTATAAGATTTGAAACTAAAGCATCTCATTCCCACTTTCTTATGAGTTAAGGTACCATTTAAGTATGAAATACAACGTGTACCCCACTAGTATGCCAACAGAAAGTAAATGCACTATCTTCAATACATATGAGATTTTAATAAAGATTATCCGAATTTCCAGAATTAGGAGACATCACTTAGCACATGAATAGCAGAATCCAAATTGGATTGTATAGGAATTAATGAGATTCATAATCGAATGATTCAATGTCTTGGCTTATATATATGGAATCATACGATTCAGGTACGTGAGTCCAACTGTTATCTGGATTATGAATTCAATGGAATCAGTAAAGATGATTTATCAATATGATCCAAGGGCTAGTATATGTTTGACAGATGTTGTCAAGTACATATCTTGATTATACTTCAAATTGCATGCTTTTCGGACATGGGCATTGAAGCAAATCAAATGAATAGTGCTAAGGACATAACCCGAAACTGATCTCATAGGAAAATCTTTATTAAAAGCTAATATTCTTTATCTGATAGTGATATTTTAACACACACAACCAGACATAAAATGGGTTTAAATCACAGCTGTAACACATGTAATTATGTTTTCACACTACTAATGGTTCAGTGACGCTTTTAGTCTAATGAAAATTCAAATTATATGCATACACAACACTATCATTTCCTATTTGTGTAGTCTCTGAAGTTTAGATCAAAACATATAATTCATATATATTAACATAAAGCACCAACCAGTTAATCTAAGGTCATGTGTGAAAGAACATCTACTGATGTACTATCATCTCTTCTTTTAACTTCAACTAATGTCGATTTTAACTTTTTCAATTTGTTTGGCTTTTTCAAAACCTTTTTCAAAGAAAGTTAAACAAATGAAAATAAACCTTCCATGAAAACATTTTATGAAAAGCAATTCACTTGGTTACTCAGGATTAAGCAATTCAATCAATTAAAAACTCAAACCAATGTAATGTAATTGAATGTCATTGCCTCTGTCACCAACACAGTTCTGTACTCCCCCTGTCCTGTAGACTCCCCCCCAACTAGTCAAATGGTTGCATCAATGACTTTATGCTCACCATCGTCATCCTAAGTTTCAAGTTATCATTTGAACTTTGTAAAACTCTTTCAAAATAACAATGTGTGTGACATATTTTTTTTAAGAACACTAGCGAACTAGATAAGTTCGCCTGATACTCCCTGAGGGAACATAATAAGCTCGCCTAAACTTCACTGAGCGAACTTGACCTCAAGCGAACTTGACCCCAAGCGAACTTGTTAAGTTCGCCTGCTCTTCATCGAGCGAACTTATTAACTTCGCCTCCCTAAGTTCGCCTGCAACTGAATCAACAAGTTCGCCTAAAATGTCGAGACTTCATAAACACGAAAACACGAACTCAGAACTCCGAAAATCATGATTTCTGATGTATATGATCAAATTAGACAGATCTGAACCGTAGGAATGTGTAGGGACTGATTAGGAACACTTCTATCAGATCAATTTCACCAAAATCAAACTCAAATTCACGAATTCAGCAGTAAAATCAGTTTCAAGAACTTGTAAACTCCATGGATACAAAAATGCTCAATTTCTTGTCAAATTGTACACAAAAACCATCTCTAATCAACAAAAATCAACCACAAATCACGAGCAAAAGCTCTGATACCACTTGTAGGTCCACAAGGCTCTTCTACGGATTGTTCTCGTGATAAGACGTATCGTTAACGCGGAGTGCGGAATCCTACCGAATCAACGATTGCATACGAAATAGACAATAGAAACAATCAGGTAAATAACATTCACAATGTATTCCAACAATCACAGAGTTTACAGATTCTCAGAATTACACTCGTTCAAGTCCCTACTGCTGCTCTCTCTCATAACAGACTCTGTAATATTTATAGACACATGTTCTGCACCAGGAGAACTTAACAAGTTCGCCTAAAAGATGCTTAGGCGAACTTATTAAGTTCGCCTCTAATAGGCTAAGCGAACTTAACAAGTTCGCTCCTAAAGATTCTTAGGCGAACTTTTTAAGTTCGCCTCTCTATGAACTTATACAGAATTTTATTAACAGATACAAAACATGCCCTAACAAAAACTTCTAAAAATGATCAATTTCTTGTCAAATTGTACACAAAATCGACTCTAATCACCAAGAATAAACACCAATCACGAGCAAAAGCTCTGATACCACTTGTATGCCCACATGACTCATCTCATATCGATCTCGTGACAGGTCGTCTCGTTAACACGAAGTGCGGAATCCTACAGTATTAACGTTTGTATACTAATTGACAATAGAAACAACATGTAAATAAACTTTCTTTTTATATCACCAAAACACAGAGTTTACAGAATATGATCAATCAAGTCTCTCTACTTCGCTACTCTGTTACGGAACAGATTCTGTAAACTCCTAATTATAGACACAAACTCCGCAATAGGCGAACTTAACAAGTTCTCCTCCAAGATGCTTAGGCGAACTTAACAAGTTCGCCTCACATAAGACTAGGCGAACATAACAAGTGTGCCTCTAATAGGCTAGACGAACTTATCAAGTTTGTAGGATCGGTAAATGCAAGATGGTTCTATTCCAGTTGAGATTAGCGGAAACAATCACAACTTAATCAAAGTAAACAAGTAAACACAAGAAGTACTGATAAATGCAGTTTGTATTAAGCTTCAATGGTTACAAGATTACAGAGAAAACTCTAAGAAAAAGCACTAAGATACAATGACTCTAAGTACTACTTATATAGTAACTTAGAATCAAGACAGACCCTTGATTCTAAGGATCTGATCTAACACAAACCGTTGATCTTTTATTGAAGCTATTCTACATATAATGACAATAAACACTATAAAAGTTAACTTTACTCAAACGTCTTCTTAGGCATCATTGCTTGCATGCTTGGAGAAGAGCGTTGTAGTGCTTTATTGTGTGCACCAGTGACATTCTTTCTGCGTGGAGTGTGTCAGTGGTGTAGCCGAAAGTTGTCAGTGGTAATGGTTGCTTTATCGAAGTCAGTCAGCTGCAACGTTTGATCTTCAGTGGAAATGGCTATCAAAGTTGGAGATCAGCAGCAAGATTCAACAATCCAAAGCTGCTGATGATTTGCCTATCAGCAACATCAAGTGTTGATGCTGCTGAGTAGCCTGTCCGCAGCAACTTTGGTCTTCAGTAAATAAGGCTATCCGCAGCAGATTTGTTCTTCAGCAAAAAAACAAGTATCCGCTACAGATAAGCTTATCCGCAGCACTTTGTTGGCCAACAGCAAACTCTGAGGTAAGCAGCATTTGTACTTAGAAAGTTTTGTAGCCATCAGTCTTAATTTCTACAAACTCCCCCTAGACTGATGCTACCAAAAATCTCTTACTTCTTTTGCTGCTGAAGCTTTTCCATGTTGCTGACTATTCTTGCAACCTCTTATCCTCTCTGGTCCTTGCTGGGATTGTTAAGAGAAAGCTCAGATAGAGCCTTGATGTCTTTGCTTGCCATTTTGAAGATAGCCTTGCTTGAACACCTCATCTTCTGTCCTTTAACATCTGTCAATGTGAACTCATTCTTTTCAGCATTGTAGGACCAACTGATGAATAGAGAGTGAGATTGGAGAGGTTTGGCATCAATGATTTCATCTTTGCTGGGGTTGAAGTAATGTTTGATCACCAAAAATAAATGTCTCCCACCTTCATTCTCAGGCTCATTGGCTTCACCCAGCTCCATCATTCTTCTTAGATCAGAATCTGGAAGCTGCAATACCTCATCAACAATTGTATAAATTGATCTTCTTTCTTCTATTCTTCCCCTGAAGACTTCAAACCTTTGATCTTGAGTGCTGTAGAACCAGTTGACAATTTCTCTTGAGTCTTCTGGTTTGGAGATAGGTTTGGTTTCTTCTTAGGAGGCAGTTGATGAGTAGGAGCTGGGTGGGAGGATTTGGACTTTGTGGGTGGAGAGGAGGGAGGTCTAGGATGGAGAGTGGAAGGTTGTTGGATAGAGGAAGTGGTGGATGAGGGAAAAGGCTTGGGCTGAACGTATTTTGAATTAAAATACGTTCACCTATGCCTCATTAATTGTTCGATGAACGTATTTTAATTCAAAGTTTTAGAACTCATAATCGCGTGGTAACACCTCCTACAGTTAACTCAGTTAGTAATCCCGTTAGGTGTTCTGTTAAATCCTAACCAAGCTAATTCTATCAAAGCTGAAGTTGCAAGGGCTGATTTTGTAAATAACCAGAAACCCTAATAGGCACGGTCGCGCCTTGTTTTGGCACGGTCGTGCCTCTTATTGGCACGGTCGCGCCTCTTGTCAACTGAAACGTAAAACAGTCTTTAATTCTAAATTCGTTCGATTCTGTAACCGTTCTACACATCTCAACTATTAACGACCATTATTGAGGTCTTAAACACCCGCATTATCTCGAATTAAACTCCATTATGGGTATTCATTTCAAAACCGCTGACCTAATTATCATACCACTCGAATCCGATCATTTGGAATTGTTTCTGCGCAAACAAACTACTCCCACACCTCGTACGAACCTCTGTCAAGCTCTCGCGTATTCCATTTTGTCCGGAGACGAAGTCGGAGTCGCCGTATTTCAAGCCGGAACACATCACAGTCGAGTACTATCAATCCGTCATCTATCCTGGTAATTGAAACCTCCTACCCCTTCGTTTCAGTCTATAGATCAAAAGCCCCCACCTGATTTGGGCTTCCAATAGCGATTTTAAAATGAACCCGAATCTAGGGCTCATGCGTTTTCAGTTTAATCGATAACCATGCTAGAGCCTATTATAATTCATATAGTTTATATGGTTAAACTCGCAACAGGTTACTCATCAAAAGTCCTATGATTTGCAACTTTAATTTTATAAGAATCGAACGATTTTGTTTCTGAACTTGACCGAACACGGTCGCGCTAATCTCATAGCGCGGTCGTGCTACATATAGACACGGTCGTGCCACTCTAAGACACGGTCGTGCCTATCCGAGAACAGTCGTGCCCCATACATGACCTGGTCGTGCCTGCTAGTAAGACAAGGTCATGCCTAGAGAACCCAAGACACGGTCGTGCCCGACACAAGCACGGTGCCTGATGACCAGACTTTGTTGTGCCTTCTGTTTTGATCAACACGGTCATGCCCCTGACCAGCACGGTCGCGTCCGTGATCTTAACAAGGTCGTGCCTTGTCTTAAACACGGTCGTGTGTGTGAGAAAATCTTGGCAGAATACTAAATTTTATATTTTAAAAATTATAAGCATTTCTAATGAATTTTCAAATGAAAATAATTGATTTTATAAAGATTTATATTAACCCTATTTAAAGAGATCAAATTCCTATTCTAAAATATATAGAAGTTATTTATTTAAACCTACAAAATTAATTTTATACTTATTATTAAACCTACACCTAGATATTATTATTACAACCCATTTACACATATTTATAAAAATAGATTAACAAAAGTTATTTACTAAATTTATATTTATTATAAAACGCTCGATACATTTTTATCACAAAATGACTAAGTACATATATTTATAAATAAATAAATAAAGTATCAATTATTTATTTAATCTATATTTAACAAATATTGTTTATTTAGGTTATACTTAACAAAACTTAACGCCTACAACTCCAACTCTTTGAACACACATCCAATTCAACCCTAGACTTAGACATAGACTATTGTGCACACTGTTAATTCAATACATATTACACTCTAGGTTAACGTTGTGCATTACAAAGATCTCGTTACTATCTAGTCTCTCGTGTTAGCTACGCCTTTTGAATCAGGTGAGTATTACATAGCCCCTTTTACTCTTTTACACTTTTTGGGGTGGAACATGAACAATTGTAAGGCTCCTTTCCCGGGTAACCTCACTTGTTGGATTTACTCATAAACATAGTCATTAATCACTGAACTTTTAATTAAAAACATTCAAACACAGCGGAAGCATACATCATTCAATAACATAACATCGCATAGCAGCGGAAGTCTTAACATTAAACATAACATTTTCTTAACATCAATAAAAGTGGGATGTCAGTCTCGTGCCGGGTAACCTTCACGCCTTCGCACGACCTTTCCTTTCTGTACCTGAAATGTATACTAAAAATCAGCTAACGCTGGTGAGTTCTAGTTTAATGCAATTAGGTATAAACATTCTTTTCTTTATAAGTATGCATAATTATATATATACGTTTATATAAGTACACATTGACTTGAATTGCTTCTCATTTATCATTCTTCACAAATACATATAGATATATATATTCACATCATTGGTCTCATTTATTTTCATAACTTTTGCTTCTCTTTCTTCTTTATTTTGTGATTACATATACATATGCATTCACCTTTTCTTTTCTTTTCTTTACATTCTTGGGTAATACACTTAAGGGTGATCAACCCGTCATTTGTTTGCGAATGTCACCAAGACAAACGTCACGGTCCACCGTCATGGTCCGCCATTCTTACAACCGTCCGGCAACTAGTGTCCGTCCGTCATTATCTTACAACCGTCCTACCGAAGTAGTCCGTCATTATCTTACAACCGTCCTACCGAAGTAGTCCGTCATTATCTTACAACCGTCCTACCGAAGTAGTCCGTCATTATCTTACAACCGTCCTACCGAAGTAGTCCGTCATACTTACAACCGTCCTACCGTCGTAGTCCGTCATATTTGTCTGACTGCCCTAAGGTATCCGTCTCCCACCCGAACTAATTATACAACCGTACATCGATTTCGGGACTTACTCCACCGTAGTGGCCTGTTTAGTCTACCTTTCTAGACTTTCATTTCTGGCTGCATAATAGTCGAGTGATCGTCCGTCTACCGAGGTAGCCGTTATCATTGTTCCATTCGTAATGTTTATTCATTCATAGCAAGCAATATATACATGGATATAAAGCAAGATTTCATTCTTACACATTGGGTTGTTCTTTCATTCATTCTACATAATCATATGATTCATCCTTTGTGCCTAATTCATTTCTGTATATATATATAACATATATATTAGTATATCACGTATGATTACATTAGCGTTCATATCATTTATTCATTTAGTGTATACATTTCTGCCCCAAATCATTTAATAAGGTTTGCACAAAACATAGAAGGGGGCACATAGAACTCACCTGATAAGCTTCTCTAGGTTGTCCTAAACAAAGGTCCAACAACGTCACTTCCGATCTGGATTAGGTAGTTAAAAACACATTAGACCCAACCCCGACTCTAATGGTTTAATCATTCTAAACTTACTGACTTTACTTAACCAACCTGCTGCCTGCTGTCTGCTGGCTGCGCACTTAGTAAGTGCGCAGGGACTTGCTCATGCGCACTTGGCAAGTGTGCAGGAGTCTTCCTCCTGCGTACTTGGTAAGTATGCAGGGGCTTCCTCCTGAGTACTTGGTAAGTACGCAGGAATTCCTTCCTGCGCACTTGGTAAGTACGCAGTACCTGGTTCTTGGACAAAAAAATCCGAAGTTCTTGCATGCAAACCCGATCATGCCAATCTTACAAATTTCTTTGATCAAAACGTGCGGTTTTCATTCTAGATGCTATTTCTAAGCTTATTATCAAGTTTCATCCGTAAAAACCTCATCAATTTAGCTAAAACTCGAGAAACCCCAACATGAACAAAAACTCAGATTATGGTTGAATCATTACCTGGATTGAAGTTCTGATTAGGAGGTTTTGCTCGCGAGCTCAGTTGTAACGTGCTCCTCTAATCTCGTGACGATCCGTCGACTTTCTCTCTCTAGACCCGAGCTCCCTTTCTCTCTCTAAGATGGTGAAAATGAAGGTGAAATGAGCTAGTGGGCTGCCTTGCCCCTTTTATACCTGGGCTTCCCTCGGCCCGTTGGTGCCGAGCCCAAGCCCATCCGTTCTTATTTCATTTTATAACGTTTAAATCTCCATCGTATTATTATTTACTTAGTTACTATTTTCGGGATGTTACAAGTCTACCCTCCTTAAAGAGGTTTCGTCCTCGAAACTGTTTATACGTCAAACAATTGAGGGTATAATCCCCTCATCTCGTCTTCTTTTTCCCATGTGGCTTCTGATCCTTTTCTGTGCTTCCATTGTATTTTGACTAGCTGAATCGACTTATTGCGTAGTCGTTTCTCAGCCCGATCAAGAATTGCTATTGGTTCCTCTACATAATTCAGACTGTTATCCACCTCGATCTCGTTGTAAGGTATGTGAGCCGTGTCGTCAGCTAGGCACTTGCGTAAGTGCGACACGTGAAACGTAGGGTGGATACCACTAAGCTCTACGGGGAGGTCGAGTCTGTAGGCAACTTGACCCACTCTCGCTAAAATCTTGAAAAGTCCGACAAACCTTGGACTTAGTTTGCCACGTTTTCTGAACCGAATGATTCCTTTCCACGGTGATACTTTCAACAGTACCATGTCTCCCACTTGGAACTCTAAATCCCTCCTTCTCTTATCTGCGTATGATTTCTGTCTGTCCTTCGCGGCTTTCATTCGAGCTTTGATTTGATCAAATTTCTCAGAAGTAGCTTTGACCACTTTGAGACTTGCAAAATCCTTCTGTCCAATTTCCCCCCAACAAACCGGGGTCCTACATTTCCTCCCATACAACATTTCAAATGGTGGCATGCCAATAGTTGTGTGATAGCTGTTGTTATATGAAAATTCTGCCAATGGTAGATGGCTGTCCCAACTCCCACCGAAGTCAATGATACAGGCCCGGAGCATGTCCTCCAAGGTCTGAATGGTCCTTTCAGATTGACCATCGGTTTGAGGGTGGTAAGCAGTGCTGATGTTCAATCTAGTGCCCATCGCTTCATTGAACTTCTTCCAAAACCTTGACGTGAATCTAGTATCCCTGTCGGACACAATCGACAGAGGCATACCATGTCTGCTCACAATTTCCTTGATAAATATTTCTGCTAGCTTTTCAGAAGAAGAGGTTTCTCGTATTGGCAAGAAGTGAGCACTCTTTGTCAAGCGGTCGACAATCACCCAAATGGTATCATTGCCTTTAGCTGTTCGCGGTAGCTTGGTAATGAAGTCCATTGCGATCTCTTCCCACTTCCATTCCGGTATTGGTAGAGGTTGCATTTTACCGCATGGTTTCTGGTGCTCGGCCTTAACAAGAGAACACGTTAGGCACTTGCTCACGTATTCTGTCACATCATTCTTCATGCCAGGCCACCAGTATTCTTTCTTCAAGTCTTGATACATTTTGTTTGTCCCGGGGTGGACAGAATAACGAGACTTATGGGCCTCATCGATTATTTTGGCTCTAAGCTCGCCAATCTTAGGTATCCACATCCGGCCAAACCTAGTTCGTACTCCGTATGCATTTGCATCTAAGTTCCCTTGTTGTCCTACTATTCTTTCCCGTTTCACATTTCTTTCTAACAATGCTTCATCTTATGCCTTTGATATTTCACCCATCAAGTCTGGTGTTATAATCAACTGACACGCTTTGATCCGGATAGGTGCCGATTCTTCCTTTCTACTTAAAGCGTCAGCCACTACGTTTGTCTTGCCTGGATGGTACAATATCTCACAGTCATAGTCTTTCAGTAGCTCTAACCATCTCCTTTGTCTCATGTTTAATTCCTTTTGTTCGAAAAAGTACTTCAGGCTTTTGTGATCGGAGTAAATGGTGCATTTAACTCCATACAGATAGTGTCTCCATATTTTCAACGCGAAAACTACTGCTGCTAATTCTAGATCGTGTGTTGGGTAGTTAACCTCGTGAATCTTTAGTTGCCGCGATGCATAAGCAATTACCTTTCCTCTTTGCATGAGTACGCACCCTAAACCCTGCCCTGAAGCATCAGAGTAGACTACCAAGTCTTCATTTCCCTCAGGTAGTGTTAAGACTGGAGCTTGCGTTAATCGTGCCTTAAGTTCCTCAAACGCGTTGTTTTGGGTTTGACCCCATTCATATTTCACTTCCTTCCGTGTCAGTTTAGTTAGTGGCGAGGCTATCCTTGAAAAATCTTGAATGAACCTTCGATAGTAGCCTGCCAATCCTAGAAAACTTTGTATCTCTGTTGGTGTCTTTGGGACGTTCCATTCCTTTACTGTCTCGATCTTTGCAGGGTCCACCATGATGCCGTTTGGGTTTATCACATGACCTAGGAATTGAACTTCCCTAAGCCAGAACGCGCATTTGGAGAATTTCGCGTACAACTTCTCCTGTTTTAACGCCTCCAGAACCTCTCTTAGGTGACAGTGGTGATCACCCTCGTTTTTCGAATATACCAGTATGTCGTCTATAAAAACTATCACTGATCGATCCAACATTGGTCGACATACTCTATTCATCAAATCCATGAATGCTGCTGGTGCGTTAGTTAATCCGAAGGACATCACGAGAAACTCATAATGCCCATAACGCGTGCGAAACGCGGTCTTTGGTACGTCTTCCTCTCTTACTTTCAACTGATGGTAACCCGACCTAAAATCGATCTTTGAGAACCAACTCGCACCTTGTAGTTGATCAAAAAGGTCGTCTATCCTAGGCAGTGGGTATTTGTTCTTTACTGTTCTCTTGTTCAATTCGCGATAGTCGATGCACATGTGCATGCTGCCGTCCTTCTTCTTCACAAATAGCACCGGAGCGCCCCATGGTGAGATGCTCGGTCTAATAAATCCTTTTTCTGTTAGTTCCTCTAGTTGAGACATCAATTCTTTCATTTCTGACGGAGCCAATCGGTAGGGGGCTTTGGCAACGGGCTCAGCTCCTGCCAGTAAATCAATCTGAAATTCTATTTCCCGATCGGGTGGCAACCTAGGTAGATCCTCAGGGAATACTTCCGAAACACACCACAGGTACATTCTTGAGTTCTTTCGTTTTCATTCTATCGTCAATAACATATGCCAGATAAGGTTCGCAGCCGCGCCTCATGTAACTTTCGGCCTTAATCATCGAGATGACGTTCGGCATCGTGCAATTCCAATCCCCATAAACCGTAATTGGACTGCCGCTAGGAGCTTTGAGGTGTATCCTCTTACGTTTACATATGATTTGAGCTTCGTTGGCAGCTAGCCAATCCATACCCAATACTATATCGAATCCTCCTAAGGTGAGAAGGAATAATCTAGAAGGAAACTTATGACCCTCTATTTCTATGATGCAATCCTCTGTTACTTGGAATACTACCGAATTTTTACCAATGGCAGTTTGTACGCTAAAGGCCTTTACTATGGTGTTGATAGTGCAATTTAGTTTACGACTAAATGCATTGGATATAAAACTTTTACTAGCACCAGAGTCAAATAAAATAGCAGCATTTTCATCATTTACTAGGAACGTACCTGACACAACATCAGGGTTTCCTCTTGCTTCTTCCTCGGTCAAGGCATAGGCACGAGTCCTTGCCTTTGGCTGTTCCTTTTCAGCTTCCTTTTCCTTTCCCGAACCGAATTGTCTGGTTTTCCTGGAATCCCTAGTCAGGTGACCAAACAGTCCACATCCTTGGCATTTAGTGTCTCTTAAGCAGTCACGAGCATAGTGCCCTGCCTTCCCACATCTATAGCAGAAGGTGGTGCCGATTCGGCACTCGCCAAGATGTTGCTTTCCACACTTCTTGCAGGTTTCATAATCATCTGTTCTTGACTTCTTAACTCCAGTGTTTACATTCCCTTTCGCAGTGCCCCTAGGCGGGTTCTCCCATTTTCTCTTTTGTGTCTCAGGTGCCGGGTCCTCATTGGCGTAGTCGTCGTAGACAATTCCGCTCAGATTCACTACCGACTCGAAGTTCGAGGGTAGGTTAGCTTTTATATGAACACGGACCCGTTGTGGCAACCCCTTAACATAATACTTGATCAAACGGTCTTCAGTTTCTACCAGGTGGGGTACTAGTTGAGCTAGCTCATTGAATCTCGAAGTATACTGGCGGTTCGTCTTGTTTCCAACCTTGAGGTTTAGGAATTCATTTTCCACTCGATCAATTTCGTTCTGTGGACAGAACTTTTGGATGATCAGCTTCTTCAAGTCGTCCCATGTCATTCTGTTTATAGCATTTGGTGACTTTGTTCTCTGAATATTCCTCCACCAACTTAGTGCTTTGTTGGTGAAAGAATGAGCAACGTATTTAACAGCCTGGTCTGGTCGACACTCGCTGATGTTGATTACAGCATTCATCCTCTCAATCCATTCAAGTGTTACCACTGAATCCTTGCTCCCATCGAACTTGGGTGGGTCTCCGTCCTTAAAGCCTTTGTAAGTACACCCACGGTTGCTCGATCCTATCTTTATTTCATCCCCATCACTATCATATACTTTCTCTTCCTTGTCTCCTTCATCCTCCTCTTTACTTTTCTTTATTGCCTCGGATAGTAGATCAGGCAAAACCTTCTTCAAAGTGAGCACAACTTCACGGCAATAGCATCCTTGACTTCAGGTTCCAACTGTATAGGCCCTGGACTGTCGTCCCTAATTGGGGTAACTTCTGTTTCGTGCACACTTTCGGTGTGCTCTGCGTGCACACTCTCTTCTTCTTCAATTCTTTGGTTCAACGGATGTCTACCTACTCGGCCAGTGCGACCGCCTCGGCGTCCTGTCCTTCCTCCACCAGCCATAGTTCTTAGTTTCCTGATAGTTATAAAGGGAATACATCAATGTCATTTCTTCAGATCATAGTTTCGAACAGTACGAGCAAGGCAAATTCTTAATTACAGTGACCGGTTTGTGATTACTAATTTACATTGCTTTTCGGGTTCAAAACTCTTCAAATCAGTCATGGCATTAACATCTATTTGTTCTAAGTTATGGTATCTATTCTTTTGCAAGAGCATTAACTTTATTACTTACTTACCGTGCTGGCGTTGGCGTTGGTTACCCATACTGACATCCGTGCGTTGGTCCCATAATCAGTTTGAGTCCAGACATTTAGGGATGTCTGAATCTCTCAAACTATTACTCTGATACCAACTTGTAAGGCCCCTTTCTCGGGTAACCTCACTTGTTGGATTTACTCATAAACATAGTCATTAATCACTGAACTTTTAATTTAAAAACATTCAAACACAGCGGAAGCATACATCATTCAATAACATAACATAGCATAGCAGCGGAAGTCTTAACATTAAACATAACATTTTCTTAACATCAATAAAAGTGGGATGTCAGTTTCGTGCCGGGTAACCTTCACGCCTTCGCACGACCTTTCCTTTCTGTACCTGAAATGTATACTAAAAATCAGCTAACGCTGGTGAGTTCTAGTTTAATGCAATTAGGTATAAACATTCTTTTCTTTATAAGTATGCATAATTATATATATACGTTTATATAAGTACACATTGACTTGAATTGCTTCTCATTTATCATTCTTCGCAAATACATATAGATATATATATTCACATCATTGGTCTCATTTATTTTCATAACTTTTGCTTCTCTTTCTTCTTTATTTTGTGATTACATATACATATGCATTCACCTTTTCTTTTCTTTTCTTTACATTCTTGGGTAATACACTTAAGGGTGATCAACCCGTCATTTTTTTGCGAATGTCACCAAGACAAACGCCACGGTCCACCGTCATGGTCCGCCATTCTTACAACCGTCCGGCAACTAGTGTCCGTCCGTCATTATCTTACAACCGTCCTACCGAAGTAGTCCGTCATTATCTTACAACCGTCCTACCGAAGTAATCCGTCATTATCTTACAACCGTCCTACCGAAGTAGTCCGTCATACTTACCATCGTCCTACCGTTGTAGTCCATCATATTTGTCTGACTGCCCTAAGGTATCCGTCTCCCACCCGAACTAATTATACAGCCGTACATCAATTTCGGGACTTACTCCACCGTAGTGGCCTGTTTAGTCTACCATTCTAGACTTTCATTTGTGGCTGCATAATAGTCGAGTGGTCGTCCGTCTACCGAGGTAGCCGTTATCATTGTTCCATTCGTAACGTTTATTCATTAATAGCAAGCAATATATACATGGATATAAAGCAAGATTTCATTCTTACTCATTGGGTTGTTCTTTCATTCATTCTATATAATCATACGATTCATCCTTTGTGCCTAATTCATTTCTGTATATATATATATATATAACATATATATTAGTATATCACGTATGATTACATTAGCGTTCATATCATTTATTCATTTAGTGTATACATTTCAGCCCCAAATCATTTAATAAGGTTTGCACATAACATAGAAGGGGGCACATAGAACTCACCTGATAAGCTTCTCTAGATTGTCCTAAACAAAGGTCCAACAATGTCACTTCCGATCTGGATTAGGTAGTTAAATACACATTAGACCCAACCCCGACTCTAATGGTTTAATCATTCTAAACTTACTGACTTTACTTAACCAACCCGCTGCCTGCTGTTTGCTGCCTGCGCACTTAGTAAGTGCGCAGGGACTTGCTCATGCACACTTGGCAAGTGCGCAGGAGTCTTCCTCCTGCGTACTTGGTAAGTACGCAGGGGCTTCCTCCTGCGTACTTGGTAAGTGCACAGGAATTCCTTCCTGCGCACTTGGTAAGTACGCAGTACCTGGTTCTTGGACAAAAAAATCCGAAGTTCTTGCATGCAAACCCGATCATGCCAATCTTACAATTTTCTTTGATCAAAACGTGCGGTTTTCATTCTAGATACTATTTCTAAGCTTATTATCAAGTTTCATCCGTAAAAACCTCATCTATTTAGCTAAAACTCGAGAAACCCCAACATGAACAAAAACTCAGATTATGGTTGAATCATTACCTGGACTGAAGTTCTGATTCGGAAGTTTTGCTCGCGAGCTCAGTTGTAACGTGCTCCTCTAATCTCGTGACGATCCGTCGACTTTCTCTCTCTAGACCCGAGCTCCCTTTCTCTCTCTAAGATGGTGAAAATGAAGGTGAAATGAGCTAGTGGGCTGCCTTGCCCCTTTTATACCTGGGCTTCCCTCAGCCCGTTGGAGCCGAGCCCAAGCCCATCCGTTCTTATTTCGTTTTATAACATTTAAATCTCCATCGTATTATTATTTACTTAGTTACTATTTTCGGGATGTTACAACAATATACAAACTATTGCTTACATATACACAAACTACAAAAATACAAATCCTCTTTACATTCATGTGTGTAATTTGAGCTTTATGCCTGAGTGCTAGTTGTGCTAACTTTTGTGTGCAATTTATGTGCAATCATTAACTATTCAAGCCGATGGTAAATAATGATAGATCTATTGAGTCTGACAAACCCACCCAGATTGGGGTGATTGTTACCGACAACGCAATTTTGCATGCTAGTTACAAAGGTTTGATTGTACTTTGGTTACACAATGGCTACTCTCCATAAATGCCTTATTTTATTATGTTATGTAAGGTTTTGTTTATTCACAATCTATACGCTATCTATGTACAAACCTGTGTATGCTCACCAACTTTTTAGTTGACCTTATTTTATTCATGTTTTCAGGTGCTATCATATGAGTTTGATCAAGACATGATACACATAGGTTTTGGACTTAGTTAATTTTAATTCAAAAAAATTGTATTTCATTTATTTACATTGGAATTGATTCATGTTTGTTTGAATGGAAATGGATTTAACATATTACAATTTAGTCGACCTTGAGCTCATGAACAGACTACATGTCCCGCCCCGACGTTTCCGCCGTCGGTTGGGGTGTGACAGTTTAGCTCTTCTACTCCACTAAACTCCCATCCAATCCAGAATCTCTCAGCTATGCCATCATACCCCTAAGCTAGAATGGAGTCAAATTCTAGCTTGTTTGAAGTTAGTGAGAATTGGGGAGTAGATGTTTGACTTATTATGGCTGCAGCTTCAGGAAGTATGCTGAATGATGGAGGTGTGTCTTCATGGAGAGTTTCATCTTGCAACACCTCATCAACAGCTTGGACAACTAACTTCCAATCCTCAGTGATATCTTCCTCTTCATCTACTGAGTCTGGCAAGTCATGGATTTGAACAAAAGCAGGTTTGTATAGCGAACTTTGAAACACAGTCCGCTCCTGTATCCATTCTTCTAGGTTGTCCGCATCATCTTCATTGGTAACTACCTCCCCCTTTTTGGTTGCATCAGTGCATAGAGTGTTATATGTTTGAGTGCCCACTGATATAAGGGAGGGAGAAGTCACTGAAGGTCATTGATGGGCTTCATGTATAGAGTCTTGGTGCCGCAGTTTGGACACTTCAGTCTCTAGCATCGTCACCCTGGCCGTCAATTCCAAATTATGAAGTTTCAGTCTGTCCTCATCCATAGTTGTGGAATCCTTGGAGCTGGATGGGGTCTTAGGCCTAGCCTCTACATCCCTATCACCCTGGTTTTCTTGGCGCCTAGGATTCCTCTTAGTGAAGAGTGTTTCTAAGGAAACATCCTCACTGTGAGTTGCCATGGCTAGGGTCTTAGTTATGTTATCACTGTCCTTGAGTATCAGGCCTAAGCTATGTCAACGATTACACTTCCCAAGATAATCCAAAACTCTCACCTCTTGCCTGATTTAATAGCCCCCATTAGTTAAATTTCGGGACGAAATTCCCTTAATATTGGGAGACTGTAACATCTCTGATTTTTCAACCCTATTTTAATTTATTTTAATCCTATACTTGTTCAAACCTATGCCTCATTAATTGTTAGTTGAACATATTTTAATTCAAATTTTTAGAACTCATAATCACGTGGTAACACCTCCTAGAGTTAACTCAGTTAGTAATCCCGTTAGGTGTTCTGTTAAATCCTAACCAAGCTAATTCTGTCAAAGCTGAAGTTGCAAGGGCTGATTTTGTAAATAACCAGAAACCCTAATAGGCACGGTCGCGCCTTGTTTTGGCACGGTCGTGCCAAGTGCCATGGCATGGTCGCGCCTCTTATGGGCACGGTCGCGCCTTCTCGTCAGTTAAAACGTAAATACAGTCTTTAACCACGGTGACGTTCGAATTCGTAACCGTTCCACTCGTCCCTACTATTAACAAACACAATTAAGTCTTTTAATCATCGTATTTGCAACAAATAAACTCAATTGTGTCGATTCATCTCATAACTGTCAAATTCTATCATGAGACCATCGAATCCACCATTCTGATTGCAATCCTCCCAAGCAAACGCATTATCGATCCTCTCTGAAGCTCCCGAAAACATTGATTTAGCCGGAGTTGCAGCAAAGGGCACCGGAGATCAAATTCGTCGTCACCGAAACAAGTTCCTACCGTACTCTTTCAATACGTCATCCTTCCAGGTAATTGAAACCTCCTACACCTTCGTTTTAGTCTATAGATCAAAAGCCCCAACCTAATTTGGGCTTACAATAACTAATTTAACACGAACCCGAATCTAGGGTTCATTCTAAAATGGTTTAATATAATCCTACTTTGGACATGTTTTAAAAGCAATTAACCTATACCAATAGACTAGTAATCACCTAATGGATGAAAGCACTATGATTTCCAACATTAACATCATAAGATTTAAGCAATTCATTTCTATTTTGGAACAGACACGGTCGCAATAATCTCCTAGCGCTGTCGTGCCTCATGGAGACATGGTCGTGCCAATCCAAGCGCGGTCGTGCCTCACACTCAGACCCGGTCGTGCCCCTTGGCTAGACTTGGCCGTGCCTCATAACCATAGACACGGTCGCGCCAATGGTCCTAACACGATCTTGCCTTGTCCCAGGCACGGTCGTGTGTGACGAAACACTTGTCAGAATGTTTGATTTTATATTTTCAAAACAATAAGTATTTAAATTAATTCTCGAATAAAAACAATTGATTTTATAAAAATTTATATTAACATTATTTAAAAAGACCAAATTCTTAGTTCTAAATAAATAGAAGTTATTTATTATAACCTACAAATCTAAATTTATATTTATCATTAAACTCTACACATAAATATTAGTTACACAACTTATTTACTCATCTTTATACAAATAGCGTAAAGATTATTTATTAAATTTATATTTAATATAATACATCCACTATATTTTTATAACTAAATGAATAAGTTACATACCTTTATAAATAAATAAATAAAGTAATAATTATTTATTTAATTTATATTTAAACAAAATTGGTTAATTAAGCCACACTTAAATAAACCGAATAATTACATTATTTTGTAACTAGAATAATTAAATAATAATTATTTGATTTAATTATTCAAATCCAAACCCTAATTTAAAAAATTTTAAACTTTTCATTTCAAATTGTTTTCATTTTATTCAACACCTACACAACCCTTTTTCATAATTCGTCACGAACTCATTATATAATTCCTTATACTCATATCTATTGAAACCCTAGACTTTGAGTTAGACATTTTATTAATTCATGTTCACACGCAATACACTTTAGGTTAACGTTGTACGTTACAAGGATCACGATATTACCTAGTCTCTCGTGTTAGCTACGCCTTTGAATCATGTGAGTATTACATAGCCCCTTTTACTCTTTTACACTTTTTGGGGTGAAACATGAACTCTATACAAACAATTGCTTACATTTACACAAACTACACAAGTACAAATCCCCTTTACATTCATGTGTGCAAATTTGAGCTTTATGCTTGAGTGCTAGGTGTGCTAACTTTTGTGAACAATTTATGTGCAATCATTAACTATTCAAGCCGACGGTAAACAATGATAGATTTATTGAGTATGACAAACCCACCCAGATTGGGGTGATTGTTACCGACAACACAATTTTGCATGCTAGTTAGAAAGGTTTGATTGTACTTAGTTACACAATAGCTGCTCTCCATAAATGCCTTATTATATCATGTTATGTAAGGATTTGTTTATTCATAATCTATATGCTATCTATATACAAACCTGTGTATGCTCACCAACTTTTTAGTTGACTTTATTTTATTAATGTTTCCGGTGATAATGAGTGAGTTTGAACAAGCCATGCTACACATAGGCTTTGGACTTAGTTAAATTTAAATAAAGACTATTATGTATTTCGTTTAAGTAATTTTTTGAATTTGGTTGTGTTGAATTATTTGAAGTTAAATTTGATGTTTAAAATATTGAAATCTAGTCAACCTCGTGCTCATAAACAGTGTACATGTCCTGCCCCGACGTTTCCGCCGTCGGTTGGGGTGTGACAGATTGGTATCAGAGCCTCGGTTATAGGGAAATAGGTTATTAGACACTCTTAACCTAGACTATAACCTTAGGACACCCATACTATGCCATGTTATTACATGTTACATGATTACTTCTTATGTGAATATTTTACATGTTATACTAAATAATCACAATACATGATACAATACTTAAATAGTCTATGTGTCACACTACTTACTAACTTTTGTGCTTATGTTCATTGCTATCTACACGCTACCTATTTGATTCATTTAAGTGCTATCCTAAGTTTTAACACACACTTATACACACTTAGCTTTTCATGCACCCTTAGACTCACATATAATGTCACCACCTCTTGTGATCTAAATCTAAACTATTGGGCCTAACGCCCATTAACAATTAACAAGAAGCCCACTTACCCTCCAAGAAGAAGAAGCCTACTACAACATATAAGCCTCACTGTCGGGCCTCAAAGCCCAGTCCACAACAATTCTCAACATGACCATTAGCCCAACAATAGTGTTATTAATACATGATGGCTGGAAGAGTGTGTAGGCCCATGAGGGATTCTGGCTAAGGAAAGACAGGGTACTTAAGTGTGTCTTATTGAACCACCCCTCTTTCCTGGGAATTCTCCTCAGGGATGAATTGCCTACAGGTCAAGTGTATTTCTAAAATACTATTGTGAAGACTCGGTATTATGACTAGTCAATCTCTAAACCTATGAGAACTCCTATATTTAACACTCAATATTTCATTATCACTTACAACCTTTTCATTGTTTCTGTGCTAGACATGGACTCCTACTCTCCTTCCTCCCCGGTTTACCGTCCTGGAGAAGAGTCTGATTGGAAGAAGACATCGGGACACCCGTGTATCGGTCACCAACACCCCCAGCTGCTAGACTAAGGTTTGATGTAAGGTCAGATTGGATTAGGAACACCGGCCCAAGACTTCAAACATCTGGATCACCCGCACCCAGGAACTCGTATCAGACATCGTATCTCCACAATCAATTACCACCCCCACTAAGAGACCCGTATCCGGTGCCCAACCCGTATAACCCTAACCCTTGTGTAGGGCATATCATGGCACCCACTAGTACTATCGGAATTCCAATCAATGACATGCACCAATATGTAAGGACCTCAGAATTTGAGAGGCAAAGAATGGAGCAAGGGGTAATGCACGACTTGCAAGGACAAAGAATGGATAGCCTAGCAAACCAATTAGGGTACCAAAAGGAGTTAATCTCCATCCTCAAAAAAGAAATACTGGAGCATCGCACGGAGACAGCTAAAGCTGAAGCCAGATCGGCTACCCGAGTGACCATAGCGGTGCTCGCCTTGGGAATTATTCTCCTTCTAGTGGAAAGCTACAAGAGGCGTTAACAGAATTATTTTTCTTATTTATTTTAGTTTGAGAACCATTTCCCTGTGTTTTGAATAATGTTTTACATTTAAGCATTTACGAAATTTTATATTTTCCAACTCTAAAGTTATTATTCATTAATTCAATACGTTGAGTGTGAATTACACCCATCATATTTTCATCAAAATTCTCCAAGTATCACCTTTATCATTCACCACAATTTAGTACACCACCAGCAATCTCCTTCGTAAACAAATCATCCTATTTTTTTATTTAAACAAACATCGTTATCTTGTTCAAACAAAATGTTTATCAAACTTTTTGATAGTATCAAAAAAATAAATTTTCAATAAAACTTTTCACCTGATAAGGAAACTTAATACAATCTATTTTATAAAAATATTATTTCGAATTGATAAATAATTATGATTTTCCTCATTAAAGTAAATATTTCTAAACCATGGTTAAATTAGTATACGACTACTTGTTTAGCCAATAATTCCACTTAAAAATATTCTCTTATTAATAGCTGAAAATTTAAATTAAAAGATTTTCCCCATAAATTGTCTATTTATTTAAATTATGTGACTCAATGGTTTCACTACTTTATATATCTACAACCAAGAACAATTTTCCACTTTCTATTTTCAAATAAAGATCAGTATTTGTAAACACATTTCCCCGGATGTTTTCAGAACCTCCTCGCTACCTTTCCCTTGTCGCTTCAAAAGACGATCCATACCGCGTAGACGTTAACCCTCCCCATCAACCTCAATGAGATTTAAGAGCTAGAACCTAACTACCACATTATACAGGAACGCCAAACAACACGCTTGTCCGCAACACTCGATCACATACAAAACCCGTTAATATACATCACATACGAAGTTCAATAACTTACGTATGCACGTTCACAATAAACCCAACGCAACCACATGGTACATGAAACTCAATTATTCTCAGTATATCCAATGCTACACAAATTACATAATACATGAAACTAGTTTGTCTACAAATCACAATTTACTTGATTGATCACATAACACACGAAACATATTTATTTGCAATACACATGCTACTGGATTGAGCACATAATACACGAAACTTAGTTGTTTGCAATATACATGATGCATAACAATTGTTTGATTGGTACATAATTCTAGATTGACCATATTAAACATGAAACCCATTTGGTTACAAGGTACATTATACTAAATTATGCACATTATGCAATATACAAGATACTAAATTGTTTATATTACATATGAAAGATATTTATTTACAAAATACATGATGCTAAGTTGCCAACACCATACATGAACTTCATTTCCTACAATACACAAGATACCATGTTGTTTACATTCCACATGAGAGCTTATTGATTTACAAAATACATGACACTAAATTGTCGACACCATACATGAACTTCATTTTCTATAATACACATGATACTATGTTGTTTACATTCCAAATAGGAGCTTAATGATTTACAAAATATATGACGCTAAATTGTTCATACTACACATGAGAACTATTTGATTACGAGCTACGTGACACTAGATCATACATGAAACTTGTGTGTTTACTTTATACATGAAACACAATTTGCTTACAATTATTGCAATTGATTGATTTCATTATACACAAGACATGGTCATGAACTTTTGTTCACCAAAGTTGAAGGCCATAATACATTGAAACGACTCGGGGTTTGACGTATTCTTGTTCAAACACGAGCAAACTAAGAAACTTTAAGTTATACTACTCTTTAGTTGCGAACTAACCTGATTAAGGACATAGTTACTTGCTAGCGACTTTTATGTGAAAACAATGGACATGAACGGAGTGAAAGTTTTGCCCCCCTTGACCCGCACACAATAGAAAGATCTATACGGATCATGCGATGATTTGAGTAATTACGGGTGCACACGGAATTATGAAAATCAGCGCATGGAAAGCATAGTGAAATTTTGTCGTGTGTTGTGACCTAAAACTTATCATGAAATGTAACAACGAAACTAATGTGATATGACAAGGGCATGGTGGATACGCCGATGGTACTTCCTATATATAAGTGTCCTATAATATTATCAGAAGTAGCGTTGCTCATGTCACGTGAAGTTTTGACCCAGACTAATGTTTGTCAAATCTTTTACCCGCTACCAAATTTTGTAGGTCCTCATGGCACTTCTACAGATCGTTCTCATGATAAGACGTGTCGTTAACTCGGAGTGCGGAATCCAACGAATCAATGATTGCATTCACAAAAGACAATAAAGACAATCAAGTAAATAAACTTCATGCTTGTATTCCAATTCACAATAGATTTTACAGACTCAATCTATCTTGTTCTACTTCGATTCTGATCACTGTTACGAACTGACTCTGTAAACATCTATATATACACTACTGACCTGCTATAGGCGAACTTAACAAGTTCGCCTCTAACAGACTAAGCGAACTTAACAAGTTCGCCTCAGATAGACTTAAGCGAACTTAACAAGTTCGCCTTTGTTAGACTAGGCGAACTTAACAAGTTCGCCTCTCGCAACTTGCATAAAAACACTTAGAGCATTAATACATTTACAAAAACATAAAGACATTAGATATAAACTATTACAAAGCTTTTGTCATTACAAACTATGTCCTAACAGACTCCCCCTTGACAATAGCTTGATCTTCAGTCTTCTGTCTTCATGATGAGCTCTTCCAATTATCCGGCAATCTGCTTCCTGCATGCACTCCATATCTTCTACATATCTCCAACACTCGCTTGTACTGCAATCCTTGTTCTTTCCATTCATCAGTGAACATGATTTCATTCTTTCTCAACGTTTTCTGATCTTTCTTTGAAAAATTGATAAGATTCATTGCATCGTAGAAACATACAATGACCTTATTCTCTTTGTCTTCAATCCTTGCTTCACCAGTATTAACATCAACATACCAACATTTCATATTCCCAAGGAAATCATGAGGAATCTTCTTCAATGGTATCCTGTGTACATCACATACTGGTCTGAATTTGTACTTCCAGGTCACTTTCCTAGTCTTGTGATCTATGTTCTTCACTCTTTTTCCTTTTTGAGGCTTTAGCCCTTCATACTTCCACAAACCACCTTCTCTCTTGATCAGATTTGCTATCACATCAGCTAATCCAAACTTAGATCTATTAATAAGTGGCTTTGAAGATAGACCCTTCATTTCACACCTTGGCAAGGTATTGAAATACTTGATCCTCGGCTTTAAGTACTGAACACCATCAGATCTTTTAATAGCAAATAGGTTTATGTCATTGTCATAAAACCAACTTATAATTCTTCCTACACACCTCTCTTTATTCACATAGTTTTCTTTCTGAGCAGGTTGTGCTTGAGACTTGGGTAGCACCTTCATCCAACTATTCACTACTTCTCTCCACTGTTCTCTGGTCATACCTGTATTTCTGTATATCACAGGTTCTTCATTCACCTTTAGAGACTCAGTGTGAGTAGTATTAGCTTCAGCATCTGTATTGGATTGAATATTTTCTTCTTCTGTATCAATCTTAGTATCAGCAGTATCTTCAGGCAGTGTGATCTCTTCAAATGAGTCCATAGAATCTGTTGCTCCTTCATAATTAAACTCAGGAATAACATCATCTTGGATGAAGTTATAAGGGACATTAAGACCATCACAGCCTTCATAAATCACTTTATCTTGACTTTTCTCTATCTCTATCTCCACTATCTCCCCTTCTTCTATTTCATTTTCAGACACATCATCTTCTATGTCATTGAATAAATCATCAATATCATCAAGACATGCTATCTTTTCAGCTTCTTCCTCCTCAGACTCAGCAAAGAACTCCAATAATAAGATTTCTTCATCATTAACTCTAGAAGTATCTTTGTTTCCATCAATTGATTGTGATGTCGACTCCCCCTGAACTTTAGAAATAGGATCAACGTCAGCGTATTGATGATCACCCTCAATATTACCAGAAGGATCATTATCTTCATCATCATGTCGTTGAATAGACTCAGTATGACATACATCACGTATCCTTAACTCCCCTGAGCGTCAAGACGCTCAACAAGCTTGGATACTAATGCCTGCATAGCAGCAATCTGCGTAGCTTGAGTCTGAATCACCAGCTGTTGTTGAGTATCAGTAGATACAAGAGTATCCACCTGAGTTTGTAAAGTGAGCACTTGTGATTCAAGGAAAGTAATCCTATCAGAATCAGAAGGCTTAGAAGGACCAGCTGACGATTGAGGAACGGAAGTACTGGAGGAACAGGAGTGAGAACAGGAGATTGTTCTTTAGAGCTTCGAGGTGTGACAATCAAGGAAGCAACAAAAGTAGCATCCTCCACACCTTGAGAAGATTGGGCAGCAGCAATTGAAGCAGCCATAAGCTTTGCAGCTTTAGGATCCGGATTAAAATCACTATCCGAACTCTCATCTACTAATGTTCTTTTACCAAGTACTGATCCGGAAGGAGGATCCCGAACAGACTTACGTCGTTGTCTTTTGGCTGTAGATTTAAGGCGTTTGCCAGCATTAGCCAAAGGTATACGAGCCAACCTTTCATAATGGTCTGAAGAGAAATCTCTAGACTCATCAGAATCTGTATCTTCAGAAATAGGTATGATTGTATCACTTGAGCTAGAACTCGACTCATTCTCAGTCACCATATTCCCTTCAGCTTCATGAATGGGCGAGTTCACAGCGTCATCAACAAAGTCATCCATATTCATTCCTAGATCTTGTTCATGTTCATGAACGACCTCTTCTAGAACATGCTCATTGACAGGTATATCAACCTGAACTTGTGGAATTGGAACTTGTTCTTGAATAGGGATTTGTTATTGTATGGGAACTTCTTGTTGTGGAACTTGTACTTGTGGAATAGGTTGTTGTTGTGGTTGTTGTTGTTGTTGACCTTGCTTCTGAGCTAACTCATTAGGATGAAACCAATTGTCATTTGGTGGTTCAACATAATCAGTATTGATTAAGTGACCAAACAATGGAGCATTAACAGGAATCAACGCTTGATTTTGTTGTTTCACCTTAGTGCAATCCGGAAAGATACGCTTAGACTTCGGCATCAAAGTTAATCTTATCGGATGTTGTGGGAGATCAGGAAGAATATGATTCAGAATCATCTGGATAAACCTAGGATACATCAAAAATCCTTGACCTTCAGCAGGTGTAATTTGCATGACCATCTCCCTACTGATATATCTTGCAAAATTGAATCGTTTGTTCAACGTTAAAGCTACCATTGCAGCTTGTAAAGCAATTTTTAAGCCATCTGTTCCAGCTTTGCGAGGAGAGAGACATTGAATAATCACATGCATGAAGTATCTCCCTTCACCCACCAAACCACCTTTACGTGCATGTGTATCATTTGGGCATCCACGATAACCCATTCATTGAAAGCATCCCATGATCAAAGGATTAGGATATGATATAGGATCTTCAGCAGCACCACCTAATGCAAGAGCTGCACGAATAGTGTCTTCAGATATAGCAATCTCCGTATTGTTGACAGTGGCTCGAAGAACGTGAGGTTCTACGTCTGTATCTGAATGTACGGTGTCCCAAAACTGTTGAATATACACCAGACTGATGTATGGATCAGTAGATAAGGCAACACGTAGTCGTGAGCGATTCAGAAATCTTAAAATCCCATGAAAGTGTATGGCCTCTGACATGTTAGGATCTAACAATGCCACCTAGTTGTGCTTGTATTCGACACGACGAGCCATCTGAAAAATATTTGGACAACAAACACATATTAGACAAATAACAAAATACAAACAATATGATAAACAAATTTAAAACAAAAAACAAAACAACAAAAATATTTTTTTTTTTTTAAATTCAAACACAAAAAATTTTCCCAAGTCTAAAACTCCTCTGACCCCTAGGCGAACTTAATAAGTTCGCTTAGTGTTTCAAGATGCGAACTTATTAAGTTCGCCTGGACAAGTTCACTTGAACAAATTCGTTTGAACAAGTTCACCTGAACTGTCTGTCGATTCGAATTCAACCCAGAAATCACAAATCCTTTCAAACCGTGTAGAAATCATGAATTAACCATTGTAAAACACTCGATTAGTATTAGTAAGTCATTATCAATGAGCAATTTCACGATTTAAAACTTGAATATCCTCAATTTGGGCAAAAACAATCTCGGGATAAAAACCAAGACAAAAACTTCGATTTACTCTCAATTTAACGGATAAAAAACGATGAAAATACCTTGGTTAGATTTGCAATCCAATTTTGATTCAAAATGTATCGATTAACAACACAACCAACACTGAATTTGTAATTTCAAAAAAAAAATTTTACAAGTTGGACAAGTTCGCTTAAACCGGAAGAAGATGAAGTGAATAAGTTCGCCTGGACAACCCTTATTCAGATTAAGTTCGCTTAATTAGGCGAACTTGTTAAGTTCGCTTAACAAGCCCTAGGCGAACATAATAAGTTCGCTTCCCCAATTTCAGGCGAACATATTAAGTTCGCTTCACCAGAAGGAGGCGAACTTAATGCCTTCAACATTTTCTTTGATCAAAATTTTTTACCAACTTTCAATCTGTCACGTCTTGAACTTCTGTCAGCAGCATGTATTTGATCCAATCCCGAACAATTTAATAAAAGATTAAAATTTTCATGGAAAATAAAAAACAAAATCTTTTTGAATTTTATCTATACAAACGGAAACACATATTTTTGGATTTTTATCTGTACAAATGGAAACACATATTTTTGAATGAACATAATGAGTAAGAAGATCATATAAGTATCCGAGTAATTCATCACACATTTTAGCAATAACCAAGGGTAACCTATGATATGAACCAATCCAACTCATCTTATACTATATGTATCTTTTTCAGTATTTATCAATCATTCAATTTGAATAATATTCGAAATGATACGCGATAAATTTCAAAGTAAATGAGATCAGGTTATGAAATGCTCTTTTATTTATACCGAATTTGAAATATAAAGCATGAATTCTTAATTTGCCAATATTATATGATTTGAAACTACAAGCGTTTATTCTCCAAATTCATGTGATTTAGTACCATTTAGATGAAAAACATCGTGTACCCCACATATATGCCAAACATAAATATAATTTGCACTATCTTCAAGACATATACAATTTGTTTTAAGATTAGATCAATTTCCAAGATGAAATTATCTCATTTTGCACAAGAATAGAAGCAGATCCCAAAGGATATAAGAATCATGATGATTCAGAATCAGAAGATTCTAATGAATTGGCTGTATAATGAGAATCAACAGATTCAGGTATGAGGATCCAACTATTATCTGGACAAGATTCAATGGAGTCAGACTAGACGATGTATCTAACTGATCCAAGGGCGAATATATGTTTCAACAGATTTTGAAAGCATATCTTAGTTCAACAAAACATTGCATGTTTTTCGAGGCATGGGCAGTAATGTGAACTGAAATAGATTTGTGCTAAAGATATAATTCGATATTGGTCTCATGAAATTCTTTAAAACCATATATTCTTTATCGGATAATGATCTTTTACACACACACCCAGGCATATAATGGATTCAAATCACAGATGTAATCATATCATATTTAATTTTCACACAACTATTAGTTTCAAAACGCTTTTAGTCTATTGACAATTCAAGTTTCAAAACTCATACACAAATTTGAAAACAAATTATCAAGATTAGAGCATGCACAACACTATCATTTCTCATTTATGCTGACTTTGAAATTTAGATCAAATCAACTCAGTTTAATCAATCATATATCAAAGGTCTACTAAGGTCGTGTGAAATGAACTAATCACTGATGTACTATCATTTCTTCTCTAACTTCAAATGATGTCGAATTTTATATTTTTCAATTTGTTTTGACTATTTATAAATTAAGAACTTTTTGACTGAAAATTTAAAAAGCAGAAATGTATTAAAGCAATAAAAGAAATAAAAAACAAAATTTTCCATGAAAATCTGATTTTGAAAAACTTTTATTCGGGATTGATCATACCTATCATTTTGATTTGAAATTCAAACCTGGTACGATCAAATGCCTTGGTAAACAAATCAAAAAAATTATCATCAGTGTGAACCTTTACCAGCTCAATCAACCTTTTCTCTGCATAATCACGAATAAAATGATATCTGATCTCAATGTGCTTTGTTTTACTATGCTTAACAGAATTATTAGTTATAGACATTGTAGCATTATTATCAATAAGCATAGGGGTTCCTGTGAAATTTAAACTGTAATCTCTTAATTGCTGTTGTATCCACAGGATCGGTGAACAACAACTTGCAGCAGCGATATATTCTGCTTCGCATGTAGAAATGGAGACTGTGGTTTGCTTTTTGCATTGCCAGGAAACAAGTCGATTACCCAAGAACTGGCAACCACCTGTTGTAGATTTCCTGTCCAAACAACAACCACCAAAATCAGAATCAGTATAAGCATTGAAATCAAAGTTAGAACCATGTGGATACCATAGTCACAATCTTTGTTTTCCTTTCAAATAACGAAAGATTCTTTTACAGCTATTAAGTGAGATTCTTTTGGTTTTGCCTGGAATCTGGAACAGATGCACACAGCGAACATTATATCTGGTCTTGAAGCGGTTAAGTACATGAGAGATCCAATCATTGCTCTGTAAAGTAGACAATTCACATCTTTTCCATCCGGGTCAGAATTCAGCTTATGATTGACCGAAATCGGAGTATCATATGGGGTACAGTCCTCCGTCTTGAACCGGCTCAAGATGTCTTTGACATACATGGACTGATGAATAAAGAAACCATCTTCCTTTTGATTTACTTGTAAACCTAAGAAAAACAATAACTCTCCCATAGCTAACATTTCAAACTTCAACTTCATTACACTCTCAAAATCTTTGCATAACCCTTCATTTGTTGAGCCAAAAATAATATCGTCCACATATATCTGCACCAGTAGGTAATCTCCCCCTGATTTCTTTATGAATAAGGTCGAGTCAATCTTGCCACGAACAAAATCATTTGCCAAAAGATGTGCGGACAATGTTTCATACCACGCTCGAGGAGCCTGATGAAGACCATAGAGGGCCTTATCAGGCTTGAAAACCATATTCGGATTAAGTGGATCTTCAAACCCCGGCGGTTGGCAAACATAAACCTCCTCCTTGACCTTACCATATAAAAATGCACTTTTCACATCCAATTGAAACACCTTAAAACCTTTGTAAGAAGCAAAAGCTAGTAACAGCCGTATCGCTTCAAGCCTCGCAACAGGCGCATAAACCTCAGTGTAATCAATTCCCTCTTATTGATTGAAGCCCTGGACAACTAATCTTGCCTTGTTTCTTACCACGACACCTCGATCGTCTTTCTTACATTTAAACACCCATTTAGTACCAATCGGATATATCCCCTTCGGAAGATCTGCAAGATTCCAAACCTTAAGTTTGTCAAACTGAGCAAGTTCTTCCAACATAGCCTCTATCCAATTGTTATCATTTAAAGCCATTTCAACATTCTTGGGTTCGACCTGAGAAATAAAACATGAATGTGAGCAATCATCAAGAACACTAGAATCTTTAATACATGTATACAAACAAGTATTGTCAACAAGAGAACGTGTTTTCACTCCATCCTGCAAATTTCCGATTATATTTGTCACTGGATGATCTTTGAGTTCCTTGATGGAAGCGACCTCAGGAACCTGTAACACTTCAACACGAGTTGTATCAGATTGATAAGATAAACCATGATTAATTGGAATTTACGAGTCTAAATTTGTAGGAATCTCCCCCGAATCATGTGTCGAAGGTAATGGATCATCACCCAACAAAGGATCAGCAGAAGAATCTTGAAAAATTGCATTGTCTTCCTCACTCTCTGAATCTTGTGGTCCCGAACAAGAAGCAACATTAGGATCGGGATCAGAAGTAGATGGAACCGATGAATTTGGAACTGTATTTGGTAGAAAGCCATTGTGCTGTGCATCCTAACATGAATCATAGAGAACAACAGCTTCATCAGGAGAAATATTAGAAGGTAAATGAAAAGACTTGAAAAAGGTTTCATAATCAAATGCCCAATCTGGTCCAATCGCCATTTGAGGTAAAGACCGATTTGAACAGTCATTATGGAACCATTCTTCAACTTGGCGCGTCTCTTTGTTAAAAACCCTCTTGGTAGTCAAATTAGCAACATACCCTAGAAAAATCCCTTCAATAGCCTTAGCACTAAATTTTGTTGGGACATCTCGAACTTTTAGCAGGGTGCAAGGATTACCAAAAGGTAGTAAATAATCCAGATTCGGCTTTCGATTATTCAGCAACTCGTGCAAGTCTTCTTGTGTCGCTTGACGGTCAAGACCCTGTTCAAAACGTGACACGCAGGATTCACAGCCTCAGCCCAAAATGTAACTGGAAGCTTAGAATCTGCAAGCATCGTGCGTGCCGTTTCAACCAACGTCCTGTTCTTTCGTTCAGCAACACCGTTTTGTTGAGGAACATATGGCGCACTGAATTCATGATGAATTCCCTTTTGTAGACAGAATAATCCCATCTTGCTATTCTTAAACTCGCTGCCATTGTCACTCCTAATTATTCTGACCTTCAAATTAAACAAATTCTCCAAACCCAGGATTAAGTATTGTACCAACTCAGTGGTTTCAGCCTTAGAAGAAAGAAACTTAACCCATGAAAATCTAGAGAAATCTTCCGTTACTACCAAACAGTACGATTTTCCACCAATGCTCCTGATACTAATCGGACCGAACAAATCCATATGCAGCAGCTCTAAAGGAGTTACGATAGAATTCTTCGATTTAGATTTATATGATTTCTTCCATTGTTTCCCCTTCTTGCAATGAATACAATCATCAGGAACTGAGAATTTCATCTTCGGAATACCAAGAACCAGATCATTCTTAACAATATAGTTCATCTTCCGATAGTTGATGTGACCTAGTTTCCTGTGCCACAGAATAGAATCAGATTCCGACGCCTTGGAGAGTAAACATGTAGGAATTGAATCCGTTGTAGTAGCAACACTCTTGTCAAGGACATACGTGTCATTTCACCTCGGGGCCTTCATGAGAATCCATTAGTCAGGAATAACAAAACCAGGTTTCAAGATATAACACTCAGCATCATTGAAATAGAATGAAAACTTCTTGTCACACACTTGTGATACACTCAAAAGATTGTGTTCCAGCTGCTCCACGTAATTCACCTTCTCAAATTTGACTTTATCATTCTTTAAAGTTCCTTGTCCAGTTATGTACCCGCCTTTATTCCCCGCAAAAGCGACATAACCTCCATCAATATTTTTAACATCTTCAAGCAATCTAATATTCCCTATCATATGTTGAGAGCAACCACTATCCATATACCATGTATTGTTGATAGTCCTCCTTGGTTGTCCCTACATAAACAAAGAAAATCAGTTAGAAATAGGAACCCAATTCATTGTGGTCTTGGGTCGTCCAGATTGATCAAAATAAACAACTTCTAGTAATTCACAATCAATGTTATCATTAACTTTTGGAATAGAAGTTTTACCAACAGACTTTTTCAAAGGAGACAATTTTTGAGTATTTTGAAAAACATTATTTGATATATTATTATCAGATTCAAATGTTTCCAAAATTTTCTTCAATTTTCTGTTTCGTCTTCTCCTTTGTGGTCTAGACAATTTTACTTCAGATTGAGAATCTTTTGAAATTCCAACATGAGGAATCTCAACTTTCTCTTGACACACAAATGATTTAGAGTTCAGTTTATCCTGCTGTTTAAATCCAGAGGATTTAATAAAAGATCGACAGGACATATTTTGCTCCAAACTAAATGATGACTTTCCCTCATCTGATCTTTTCAGAATCTTCACCACTTTTGGTTGTGAAGGAACAGTCTTCAATTTTCCCTTGTTCTTATAAGGATAATTGATCAGAATGTGACCAGCTTCGTTACAATGAAAACAAACTCTTCTTTCTTTATAAGTTCTAAAGTAAGAAGAATTCTTTGTGTTTGAGGAGCCATCAGAAGAAAAAGCTTCAGAAGATTTTTCAGAACAGTTTACTATCTTCTTTGGAACATAAACCTGTGTAGGCACCGTTGATGAATGCACCTTTTGATGACCAGCAGCGACAAACCCACTTGACTGTAAAATTGGGGAAAGCTTAGGTGTAACTACCTTCACCTCATCAGGTTCAGTCAGAATGCATCTATCACGGGTAACAGTTTTTACAACTGTTGGTTCATCAATTTTCACCTCTTTTGGAATGCCTTCAACCTTTTTCTCATCAAATTCCTCATCTTCAGAATCAGATTCATACACCATATCCTCACCAGTTACCGGGTTCACTTTCAATACTGTTTTTGGATCTATTTCCTCTTCATGTATGATTTCAGGTTCAACCACATAATTTGCATTAAATGGTGGAGGAACAAATCCAATCCCCGCAACCCGTTTAGTAGGATCAGCATTTGAATTAAAATAATCCAAAACAACAGAATAATTTGTAAAATTTTCCAACTTTCTATGAAGTTTGATCACCTCAGACTCTTTGTCAGAAATTTCCTTATTCTTTTGAGCAATAACTTCAGTTCGTTTTTCTATTTCAGCATAAGCCATATCCAGATGATAAGCTTGTTCTTTATATTTCAACCTCAGAGAATTTAAGTCACTTTTCAAAGACTCAATTCTATCGATGCATAATTTATCGTTATCTTTCACTTTCTGATTAACCGAATGCATCGATTTCATATCAAAAATCAAGTTTGTGTTATCATCCATGACCTTTTGCAATTTATATTTAACAGTAATGCAGTTAGAACAGAAAATATAACAAACAGAGTTTTTTACCTTTGACGGATCAAACATGTCTGCCATGAAAACTTTGGCAATGGGAATATTCTCTGAATCAGCACCATCTGAATCATTGTGTTAGAACAATATCATCTTCAGCAACACCTGATGCAACATCAGAATCAATATTCAGCTCTTGTTCTATATCTTCATCAACAATCTGCACACTTTCACCATCACTCGAACCATCACTTGAACTCTCACTTGAACCATCACTTGTACCATCATCATCAGCCACCTCTTCTGATTTTTCAGAATGAATTTCTGCTACAAAGGCTTGGCTTATAGCACCCAGTCATAGTTCTCATCATTTTGTGCAACCAAAGCCGATGATGCAGATGCATGATTTGAATTTCCAGATGGACCATGTGATTGATTACGATTGTTCTGAAAATTATTCTGCTTCTTCTGAGAATCAAACTCTACCTTTTGCTTCACACACTCTTTAGCAAAGTGACCATACTCTTGACAGTTATAACAACGCACTTTGGTTTTATCAAAACCCATGCGTGATCGACTATTTGATCCAATATACTTTCTGCCAGTTTTCTTCAAGAAATCTTTTGCTTGACGCATCAACATGTCCATATTCCATTGGATGTTCATTTCTTCCAGATCAACAGGGTCAATCTGTCTGAAATCTTCTTCAATAACCTCAGGATCATGAATTTTCCCTCTAATAAAATTCTCATATGAAGCCATGAATGAGGAAAATATAGCTAGATAATCATCAGCAACCTTTTGATTTATATGAGATCCAGAAGATGTAGAAGCTGTTGTCGCAGAAAAACCAGAATGACTAGAATGACCAGAATGAATAGGAACTCCATAACACTGATCATTAGAAGAATATTGAGCATCGCCAGAAAAGAATGCAACTCCTGTACCAGTTTTACCAGTAGTCTTGGCAAAATACATTGAAGGATCCTAGATATGCTTTATGTTAATCTCCTTCTTCTTCATATTCTGGTCATGCGATTGAATCTTCCAATAAATTCTTCAAGAGACATGGTTTTGTACTTGATATTTTCTTTGATCAAAACCATGTACACATCAAATTTTGATGGTAATGCCTCCAAGAACTTATCATTAATTTCTTCAGTTTCATACACCACAGAAGCACTCGACAGTTCACTAAGCAGATGATAAAATCTGGTAGCAAGATCATCCAAGGATTCATTTTGAAAATGTTTGAAGACCAAGAATTGGTTCTTCAATAGCTCTTTTCTACTCTTCTTTACATCCAAACTGCCTTCACATCTTTTCTGTATTGCTTCCCACAGTTGTTGAGAAGACTTGAATTGTTTGAAACTGTGATATATTTCCTTCAGAAGAGACATTGAAATACTTGCCATCGCTTTCTTTTCCCTATCAAACAACACCTTTTCTTCATTTGTTAACGCAAACACCGGCTTTGGAACATTATCCTGTCCCATCCATGAATAAGTCGGATGCGTATAACCTTCTAAAATAGGAATCCAGAGACTGGTGTCGGTAAAAGATACGAACTGATCAAACCTGTCTTTCCAATTCGAATAATCAGCAAGATTCAACAACTTCGGTGGTTTTTGTGATGTACCGATCTCATTATCATAATTGAACATATTCGTTACTTGAACCATATTTGGAATTTTCCTGAAAAATTTCCAAGTGTGAAACACCCTCTACCCTTAGGCGAAGATAATAAGTTCGCTTCTGTGATACCCAAGCAAACTTAATAAGTTAGCTTGAATCAGAAATCAGAAAATCTGATTAAGTTCGCCTGAAAATAAGTTCGCTTAATCTATGAGAAGCGAACTTGACAAGTTCGTCTGCTAAGTTCTCCTGCACAAAATCAGCAAGCTCGCTTGCTTCAGCCGATTCAAACTCAAGAACAGTTCAAACAGAAACCGCGAACAAGAATCACCAAAAATCTTCATAATTCACTGTTTTGAAGGAATTAGTCAAAATCAAACTGTAGGATTGTGTAATTTCTCAATTAGAACGTTTCTATCGGATCAATTTCTTCAAAATCCTGTTCAAAAACACCAAATCAGAACCAAATTAAGCTTGAAAATTCCATGGAAATTAAAATGTCAAAGATGATGAATTTCTTGTCAATTTTCATGCAAAACCGACTAGAATCACTAGCAAAAGCTCTGATACCACTTGTAGGTCCTCATGGCACTTCTACAGATCGTTCTCGTGATAAGACGTGTCGTTAACTCGGAGTGCGGAATCCAACGAATCAACGATTGCATTCACAAAAGACAATAAAGACAATCAAGTAAATAAACTTCATGCTTGTATTCCAATTCACAATAGAGTTTACAGACTCAATCTATCTTGTTCTACTTCGATTCTGATCACTGTTACAAACTGACTCTGTAAACATCTATATATATACTACTGACCTGCTATACGCGAACTTAACAAGTTCGCCTCTAACATACTAAGCGAACTTAACAAGTTCGCCTCAGATAGACTTAAGCGAACTTAACAAGTTCGCCTCTGTTAGACTTGGTGAACTTAACAAGTTCGCCTCTAGCAACTTGCATAAAAACACTTAGAACATTAATACATTTACAAAAACATAAAGACATTAGATCTAAACTATTACAAAGCTTTTGTCATTACAAACTATGTCCTAACAAATTTAAGTATATTAGACTATATCTTACACAAACCCTAATTATCAATATCCCATCAAATTCATTCCAAGTAATGCATTCCACCTTTAGTACAACATCACAAAAATAAAACGACAGTTAAAATAACGGAATAAACGAACGAGGCATGTCGGGTCGGGCCGGATGGGCCGGCGGGCTAGAAGGGGAGCCTTCCCTATAAATAGCCAAGGTCACCACCTATTTCTCTCATTTGCAACTTCTAGAGAGAGAAACCGTAGAGAGAGAAAGTTAGTGGATCGACCCGAGATTTGAGAAGTGTGTTGCTCCAGAGCTCGCGTGAAGAACCTCCGGATCAGAAACTTGATTCAGGTAACGATTTGGCCTAAATCTGAGTTTTTGTTCGTTTTTGGGTTTTTCGGGTTTTGGTTGAAAATGTAACGTTTTTACGGTTGAAATTGGAAGGAAAACATATATTTCGATTCCTTAATGAAAAGCAAACGTTTTGAAGTAAACAAGTTCGGGATCTTGACAAGATCAGACCCCAAGGCAAAAGTAAGGGTTTTGTAGGAAGCAGTTCGTGCGTACTTATCAAGTACGCATGAAGCTAATCATGCGTACTTACCAAGTACGCAAGAAGAGGATCTTGCGTACATATCAAGTACGCATGAAGAGGGTCATTCGTACTTATCAAGTACGCATGAAGAAGGTACTGTGTATTTATCAAGTACGCATGAAGCAAAGTCTGCGCATTTATTAAGTACGCAAGAGCAAGGCCCTGCGCACTTGCTAAGTGCGCAGGCATCAGGCTGGTTAAGTAAAGTTAGTATGTTTAGAATGGTTAAACCGTTAGAGTCGGTATTGGTCTGATGTGTATTTAACTAATCAATTCAGATCGGAAGTGACGTTGTTGGACCGTGTTTAGGACAACCCAAATTAGCTTATCAGGTGAGTTCTAGAAGCCCTCTTTTAAATGTTTTAATAATGTTTTTGGGCTGGTGTGCATACGTAACGATGTGACTATTTTATAAAATGATGTTTATGAATGTTGTACGTGACGTTTTATAAAATGATGTTTATGAATGATGTTTTGGGAATGAAAGGTTATGAAGGAAGTGTTTATGAAATATTTGCCAAAAGAAGTTTATGAAGTGTTTATGAATGAATGAATGTTTTTAATAAAACCTACGAATGCGTTAACTGAAGTTTTGAAATAAAGAAGCGAAGGTTTACGAAAGTCACAAACGAACGAATCTGCCAATATTCCTTAGGGAATGAAGGTTTAGGGTATGGGAAGTATGTTATGGGCCTTTACCTTTTAGGGGCCTCTGTGGCTGGCCAACCGTTGTACAACTAGGGTGATGACGGGCACCAAGGGGATTATCGTGATCCTTGAAGTTTGGTACGATTTACCTTACGGGGTAGTCGTGATTAAAGTTTGGTACTTGTGCCCTACAGGGCGCAGTGCTAGAAGTTTGGTACGTGTCATCCTTATGATGCCGTGCTTGAAGTAGTGTTTAATAACCTAAGTATCCGGCCCTGGGAGTTCTTCACCCGAAGGACAGTACGGTGATTGATGGGCCTAGTGGTGGTGATCTTTAGGTTATTCATCCAGTATGTGACGTTTGGATTTGACGGTTACGAGAAGGCGCAGATTCGATATGTTCGTTGACTTATGTTTATGAAGTGTTATGTCTTGTTATTGCATTATTTTACGTACGCTTTTTATTAAATGAAGTATGAAGTTATGTTTTTGGCAAATTATTTGAAGTTAAAGTTTTATGTTAAAACTAGAACTCACCAGCGTAGCTGACTTTTTAGTATGCACATTCAGGTTAAGGCAGGTTACGATGAGGGAAGGTGATGCTGGGCGGCTTGATGAGTTACCCGGATGACACAAAGACTGGCATCCCGTTATGATTAGATTATGTTATGTTTATGTAATAGACTATGTTACGCTTCCGCGTGTGAACAATGTAATGGTTATGTTTTAATGAAGTATTTTTCGCTGCGTTATTTTGATATTCAAGTTTAAGAACAGTTTGTAAATGAGTAAATCCAACAAGTGAGGCCTCCTGGGTTTAGGGCCTTACAAGTTGGTATCAGAGCAATAGTTTGAGAGATTCGGACACTCCCAGTGTCTGAACTTAAACTGTGAACGGGACCGAAAGCGGATGCCAGTACGGGTAACTCGAGCCACAACATCAGGTATGAAGGTAGTAAATATTCACATATATAGTATGCCTTAGAAAGGGTTAGGTAAGCACTTGTGTTCTGATGGAATCACAAAGGTGGTCAAATAGAAATCGAAAGGTAGTGTAATGGTTGATTGCAGATGGCCAGTGTATATTAACATCTTACAGTGCTCATTGAATTCTATTTGTTAACTAGCGTGATGACATTGGATTCCTTGTCTTATAGAACGAAATGGCAAGGAGAGGAAACGAAAGACGTGGTGGGGGCCGTACCAGCGGTCGTACCGGTGGTCGAAATGGTGGGCGTGGTAGGACCCCTGCGTGCCAAGAGTATAGTGAAGAAGGAAGTGTTCACACTGAACCGGCGGTTAGTGTGCATGGAACTGAGCAGACACTGGTTGAAGAACAACCTTTCACTTTTGAACCAGAAGTGAGTGCAGCTATAGCTCGGGAGTTCACCGTGCCAGGTCTGTTAGCTAAAGCATTGAAGAAGGTTAATGGGGAAGGTGGGTCTAGCGTGGCAACTGATGCCCAGAACAATGACACTGACAACGCGCCACCTGCACACGGATGCGACTACAAGTCGTTTAAAGCATGTGACCCACCGGTCCTCACTTGAAAGAAAGACGCGGTGGCTACATTTGATTGGGTGATCCGCATGGAAGCTACCATTCGTCTGAGCGAATGTCGAACGGATCAAGTTGTAAAATTTACTGCTAACTCCTTGAGAGAGGAAGCATCCCATTGGTGGGAAGGTGTACGTCAAGCAAAAGGGAGCTAGGTTGTGGATGTGATGATGTGGGATGACTTGAAAACTTTAGTGATCAAGAATTTATGCCCAAGGAACGAGATTGAGAATGTACAGGGGGAATTTCTGGGTTTGAAGGCCGGGAGCATGACGCACCGACAATACACAACCCGATTCAATGAACTGGAACGTCTGGTGCCACATCTTGTCACGACCGAGGAAAGAAAGACTGTATGCTACATACAAGGACTGCCGGACCAGGTCCGCACCTATGTTAAGGCAAACACCCCTACTACTTATGATTCGGTAGTAGAACTGAGCGGCGTGGTATTTGATGATCTGGCGCTGAATGTCTTTGTCATTGAAGAGCCCAAGAAGAAGCTGAGTTTTCCCGCTAAGAGATCGGGTGGGAAGTTGTTTGGGGCTTGGGACAAACAGTCCAGGGTAGGCGAGACGGCAGTCTGTGGAAGATGTGGGGTAATACATGCGGGTGAATGTCGGTTAAGGTCTAATCTATGCTTTAAATGCGGCAAAACCGGACACTACTCCCGTGAATGCCCGCAAGGCTTCAAATGCTACAACTGTGGGGAGAGTGGTCATATGAGCCCGGAATGCACCAAGCCCAAGATGGGTCAAGCCGGGAAAGGGAAAGGTCCGGAGAAGAAAGAAGAGAGACCCCGGGCAAAGACTCGCGCCTATGCGCTGACGCAGGAACAGGCCAGAGCGGACCCCGACGTGGCGGCAGGTACGTTTATCTTTGACAACACTTTTGTATCTGTGTTATTCGATTCGGGTGCTAGTAAGAGTTTTATATCTGTGACTTTTTGTAAAAGGGTAAAGTATGCTATGAGTAAACTAGAAATGGCCTTTAGCGTAGAAACCGCTGAGGGTAGAACTTCGAGGGTGACTGATGTAGTTGACAATTCCACAATAAAAATAGAAGGCCATAGATTTCCCGTCAGGTTGTTTGTCATGGTTTTGGGTGGGTTCGATGTCGTGTTAGGAATGGATTGGCCAACTGCCAATGAAGCGTAAATTATATGTAAACGAAAGATAATCTGACTCAAGGCTCCGGACGGTAGCAAAGTCGAGGTTCTTGGAGATCGTGACGCCCCGATACCAAACGTCATCTCGATGATTAAGGCAACAGATTACTTGAGGCGCGGATGCGAGGCTTATCTGGTGCACGTAATTGATGAGTGTAAGGAAGTGAAGGAACTAGACGATGTACCCGTGGTACGCGAGTACCCGGAGGTGTTTCCAAAGGATTTGCCTGGGATACCACCCGACAGAGAGATCGAATTTCGAATCGACTTAGTACCAGATGCCCAGCCCGTGGCTAAGGCTCCATATCGACTAGCACCAGTGGAGATGAAAGAGTTAATGGCACAACTAGACGAGTTACTTGAAAAGGGATTTATCCAACCGAGCATCTCGCCGTGGGGTGCTCCGGTGTTGTTTGTGAAGAAGAAAAACGGTTCGATGAGAATGTGTATTGATTATCACGAGTTGAATAAACGTACGGTGAAGAACGAGTACCCTTTACCAAGGATCGACGACCTGTTCGATCAATTGCAACGCGCAAGTTGGTTCTCAAAAATCGACCTTCGGTCCGGGTACCATCAATTGAAGGTGAGGGAAGAAGACATACCGAAAACTGCATTTCGCACGCGTTATGCACATTTCGAGTTTCGCGTAATGTCTTTCGGATTGACGAACACCCCCGCAACGTTCATGGATTTGATGAATAGAGTTTGTCGACCAATGCTGGATCGATCGGTAATCGTGTTCATCGATGATATCCTCATCTACTCCAAGAATGAGGGTGATCACGCGTGTCACTTAAAGGAAGTATTGGAAGCTCTGAAGAAGGAAAAGTTGTATGCTAAGTTCTCCAAATGCGCGTTCTGGCTTAGGGAAGTCCAATTCCTAGGTCACGTCATTAACCCTAACGGCATTATGGTTGATCCAGCAAAGATAATGACGGTAAGGGAATGGAATATTCCTAAGACACCAACCGAAATCCTTAGTTTCTTGGGCTTGGCAGGCTACTATTGGAGATTCATCCAGGATTTCTCAAAAATTGCTTCGCCATTGACAAAGTTGACTCGGAAGGAGGAAAAGTACGAATGGGGTTCGACCCAAGATGATGCGTTTAAGGAATTAAAAGAGAAACTAACCCAAGCTCCAGTCTTGGCCCTTCCCGAGGGCAATGAAGACTTAGTGGTATACTCTGACGCTTCGGGTCAGGGATTGGGATGCGTGTTGTTGCAACGTGGAAGAGTGATCGCGTATGCGTCACGACAGTTGAAGATTCACGAAGCTAATTATCCGACTCATGATTTGGAAATTGCTGCTGTCGTATTTGCATTGAAAATCTGGGGGCACTACCTCTACGGGGTGAAGTTTACTATTTACTCGACCACAAAAGTTTGAAGTACTTCTTCGAACAAAAAGAGCTTAATATGAGGCAGAGACGATGGTTGGAACTTCTGAAAGATTATGACTGTGAGATCATGTACCATCCTGGAAAGGCAAACATGGTGGCTGACGCTCTAAGCCGAAAGGATGTGCCTACTCCTATTAGAGTGAAAGCTTGCCAGTTGGTGGTAACATTGGATGTGATGAGAGAAATTGAAAAGGCTCAAGATGAGGCATTTAAAGAAGAAAACATAAAGAAGGAAAGGATGGTTGGCCAACAAGACAAGTTGGAATATAACACCCTTGGTGTTAGGACACGTTTTAGACGGGTATGGATACCTATGGGTGGCGAGCTTAGAACCAAGATCTTGGATGAGGCTCATAAGTCTCGGTACTCTATCCATCCTTGTACCAATAAAATGTACCAAGATCTGAGGAAGGAATACTAGTGGTCTGGGATGAAACTTGAGGTGACAAGGTATGTAAGCAAATGTTTGACTTGCTCACAAGTAAAGGCCAAACACCAGAAACCGTATGGAAAGATTCAACCACTTGATATACCGGAATGGAAGTGGGAACACATTACCATGGACTTCATAACCAAGCTACCTCGCACAGCTAAAGGTCATGATACCATTTAGGTAATTGTGGACCGTTTAACGAAGAGTGCTCATTTCCTACCCATTCGCGAGACGTTCTCGTCAGAAAGGTTAGTGGAAGTAAAGAAGTTGTAGCACGGCATGGGATGCCTTTGACAATCGTATCCGACCGGGACACACGATTCACATCGAAGTTCTGGAAAAGATTTCATGAGGCGATGGGCACGAGACTCAATGTTAGCACAGCATACCACCCACAAACGGATGGTCAGTCCGAAAGGACCATTCAGACATTGGAGGATATGCTTCATGCTTGTATTATCGATTTTGGCGGTAGTTGGGACAGCCATCTGCCGTTAGCCGAATTCTCCTACAACAATAGTCATCACACGACGATAGGCATGCCGCCTTACGAAATGTTGTATGGGAGAAGATGTAGGACCCCGGTTTGTTGGGGTGAGATTAGACAGAAGGAATTAGGAAGTCTTGAAGTCGTAAGAGAAACATCAGAAAGGTTTGATCAAATCAAAGCACGAATGAAGGCCGCACAAGATCGTCAGAAGTCCTTTGCGGATAAACGAAGAAGGCCTATTAAGTTTGATGTTGGGGACCGAGTAATGTTGAAAGTGTCACCCTGGAAGGGAATCATACGATTCAGGAAGAGAGGAAAGTTAAGTCCGAGGTTTGTCGGACCATTCAGGATAATGGCACGGGTTGGTGAAGTCGCTTATCGGTTAGAGTTGCCTGATGAGTTAAGTGGGAGTCATCCTACCTTCCATGTATCACACTTGCGAAAGTGTTTGGCGGATGAATCGGCTCACGTACCACTTACTGACTTCGAGGTCGACAACAGTCTTAACTACATCGAAGAACCCATAGCCATCTTAGACAGAAAGGAGAAGCGTTTGCGTAATAAGATTATTCAATTGGTTAAAGTCCAATGGAAGCATCGAAGGGGATCGGAAGCCACTTGGGAAACGGAGACGGAAATGAGGGAGTCGTACCCTCAACTATTTGACTTATGATAGGTTTCGGGGACGAAACCTATTGTAAGGGGGGTAGACTTATAGCATCCCAAAAATAAAACAACAGTTAAAATAACGGAATAAACGAACGAGGCATGTCGGGTCGGGCCGGATGGGCCGGCGGGCTGGAAGGGGAGCCTTCCTTATAAATAGCCAAGGTCACCACCTATTTCTCTCATTTGCAACTTCTAGAGAGAGAAACCGTAGAGGGAGAAAGTTGGCGGATCAACCCGAGATTTGAGAAGTGTGTTGCTCCAGAGCTCGTGAGAAGAACCTCCGGATCAGAAACTTGATTCAGGTAACGATTTGGCCTAAATCTGAGTTTTTGTTCGTTTTTGGGTTTTTCGGGTTTTGGTTTAAAATGTAACGTTTTTACGGTTGAAATTGGAAGGAAAACATATATTTAGATTCTTTAATTAAAAGCAAACGTTTTGAAGTAAACAAGTTCGGGATCTTGACAAGATCAGACCCCAAGGAAAATGTTAGGGTTTTGTAGGAAGCAGTTCGTGCGTACTTATCAAGTACGCATGAAGCTGATCCTGTGTACTTACCAAGTACGCAAGAAGAGGATCCTGCGTACATATCAAGTACGCATGAAGAGGGTCATGCGTACTTATCAAGTACGCATGAAGAGGTACTGTGTATTTATCAAGTACGCATGAAGCAAAGTCTGCGCACTTATTAAGTACGCAAGAGCAAGGCCCTGTGCACTTGCTAAGTGCGCAGGCATCAGGCTGGTTAAGTAAAGTTAGTATGTTTAGAATGGTTAAACCGTTAGAGTCAGTATTGGTCTGATGTGTATTTAACTAATCAATTCAGATCGGAAGTGACGTTGTTGGACCTTGTTTTGGACAACCCAAATTAGCTTATCAGGTGAGTTCTAGAAACTCTCTTTTAAATGTTTTAATAATGTTTTTGGGCTGGTGTGCATACCTAACGATGTGACTATTTTATAAAACGATGTTTATGAATGTTGTACGTGACGTTTTATAAAATGATGTTTATAAAACGAAGTTTATGAAGTGTTTATGAAACATCTTTCGTTGAGGCTTTGAGTTGGAGAAGTTTGAAGAGTGTCCCTTTTCAACAGTTAGCTTTCTTCCTTCTAGTGGATAGCTGATTTTGATTTGTTTGAATGGAATAGGAACCAGAACAGCTGGTAAAGGGACATGAGCACTTTTTTGAATGACTTCAAGAACAAGCGGTGCTGCTGGTGATGAGGCCTCCTCAGTTTTAGTGGACTCTGAGTAAGTTGACTCAGACTCAGACTCTAACGAGGTAGTGCATTCTTGCACTAGTGGTTCATGTCTTGAGGGATCAAGATCTCAGTTGGCCTTTTCAAGATTTGAGATATTGAAGCTTGGTTCATCGATGGCAACGTAGTCAGCAAGAGGTGCAACAGCTTGATATTGTTCAGCATGATACCCCAGACCAGTTTTTACCTTGTCATGAATTTGAGCATCCAAAAGTCTTTGCATCTTTTTGGATGCAAATTCATATTTGTCAACATGAACTTTCTGTTCTGCCAATTCTGCTCTGGTAGCTTTTAATCTAGCCAGTAGATCATCAATCTGAGTTTCAAGATTGGTTTGTTCATGTTTTAGTGATGAAATCTCTTTCTTTAGGCAGTTAAATTTTTCTTTATAACTGTTTTCTACTTTTGTGAATTCAGATTTCATTTGATGAAACTCTTCATTTTGATCTATAAGGTTTTGATTATGCTTTCTGTAGCCTAACACCTTATCAATACAAGCTTGGGAACAGAGATGTTCATATACCTGAGGCGGTATCTCAGTTGTGTCTGCCATAAGAGCTTGGTTGTTAGCAGGCAAATCTTCATACTGGAAGCTCCAGTCAAAGTCAGAAGTTCCAACGGCTGCACAAACTGCAGTTTGAGCTGGAGGAGTAGCTTGTTGCGGGTGTTGTCTTTGTTGGGCTTGTCTTGATTGAGGAGCTGTTAGGTTTGCCCTAGGTGCCTTGCAATCTCTAGCAAAATGACCCAATTGGTTACAGTTGTAACATCTTAATTTGCTTTTATGCAAGCCAACTCTGGTGTTGGAGTTGTTACTTGGAATGGGTCTTCCGGTTCTAGAGTAGAACCTTTTTGCTCTTATAGATAGCATGGTATACGAGTGATGTATGTCCATTTCTTCTAAGTCATCTGGATGGAAGCATTGCAGATCCTCCTTGGTAAAAGACATGTTGCTTGAGTTTTCAAAAACAAAAGCAGCAGATGTTGAGGTTTGAGGAGGAGCTTCTAGGAGAAATGGTGATGTGTTTGTTTGAGAGGTTGGAGTTTGGGGATGAGTGACGATGGAAGGATAATAGTTGCTTGAACTAGGTCCTGAGTGGTCAGAGTGGAGGGCAGAAGAGGTGGTGGTGGATGTTGAGGCTGTTTGGTAGCTTGAGCTTCTTTCTTTTGCCTGAATCATCTCTAGCTTTCCAAAGAGTTCAGTCATCTGGAGAGTCTTCAGATTTTCAGTTCATCTGATGGACACTGTGTAGAGTGTCCAGCAACTCGGTAGAGACCTGATGAACTTCTTGAGAATATCTTCATTCTCCAGCTTCACCTTTGAGCACTGCAACTCACCTACAAGACAGGTAAATTTGTTATATAAAACTGTTAGAGACTCATCTTCCTTCCAGGCGAAGTTTTCATATTGCTGCTTCAGGATGTCTCTTATTTTTTCTTTCACTTTTTCTGAACTAGCAAACATCTTTTCAAGAGCCTCCCATGGCTCTTTTGCAGTTTTATAACCTCTGAAGTTATGAAAAACTTCATTTGGTAGGCACATCTGGATGGCTCCAAAGGCTTTGAAGTCTACCTCTATTTTCTTGATGTCTTCATCAAAGTACTTGGAGGGTTCTTTGGGAACCAGTGCACCTCCAGAATCAGCAGAGGACACCATGGGTATGTATGGTCCATCTTTAAGGGATTTCCATATCCCATATTCCTGATAGCAGAAGAAGCTTTCCATTCTGTTCTTCCACATATCGTAGTCTTCCCCAGACACCAATCTTGGTGGTCTGTTAATGCTTCCAATATCTTCAAATCCATTGTTTTGAGCCATTTTGTTTGATTTGTGATAGTGAGAGACTTTAACAAAGATATAGTTTAGAATAGAACCGAAGAATGATTAAACAAGTGTGAGTTTGTTTAATCCGTGAGCCAAAGCTCTGATACCATTTGTAGGATCGGTAAATACAAGATGGTTGTATTCCAGTTGAGATTGGCAGAAACAATCACAACTTAAACGAAGTAAACAAGTAAACACAAGAAGTACTGATAAATGCAGTTTGTATTAAGCTTCAATGGTTACAAGATTACAGAGAAAACTCTAAGCAAAAGCACTAAGATACAATGACTGTAAGTACTACTTATATAGTAACTTAGAATCAAGATAGACCCTTGATTCTAAGGATCAGATCTAACATAAACCGTTGATCTTGTATTGAAGCTATTTTACATATAATGACAATAAAAACTATAAAAGTAAACTTTACTCAAACGTCTTCTTAGGCATCATTGCTTGCATGCATGGAGAAGAGCGATGTAGTGCTTTATTGTCTGCACCAGTGACATTCTTTCTGCGTGGAGTGTGTCAGTGGTGTAGCCGAAAGTTGTCAGAGGTAATGGTTGCTTTATCGAAGTCAGTCAGCTGCAACGTTTGATCATCAGTGGAAATGGCTATCAGTTTCAAAGTTGGAGATCAGCAGCAAGATGCAACCATCCAAAGCTGCTGATGATTTTCCTATCAGCAGCATCAAGTGTTGATGCTGCTGAGAAGCCTATCCGTAGCAACTCTGGTCTTCAGCAGATAAGGCTATCCGTAGTAGATTTGTTCTTCAGCATAAGAACAAGTATCCGCTGCAGATAAGCTTATTCACAGTAGTTTGTTGGTCAGCAGCAAACTCTGAGGTAAGCAACATTTGTACTTAGAAAGTTTTGTAGCCATCAGTCTTTATTTCTACAAAGTTCGCCTCTAGCAGAACTTGTTCTATCACTTAGATAAAATCTATACAATTACATAAAAACATAAAGACAATAAGACCTAAACTATTACAAAGCTTTTATCATACATTCTATGTCCTAACAAAATTACAACAAACAGAGCTTCAGCAACAACCGTAGTCAAAATCAAGGAGCTTCATCTAATGCACCGGTAGCTCAATAAGACGATAGCTGTGACTGGGGAGTTCATCTTGAAGATGCCATTGTTTGCACACACTCATATGGGTTTGATGGCAGAAATCATAGAGATAATCAATGTTGAAGAGAGGGAAACAGTTACTGTTGTAGAGCGACAGGGATCAGCATTTGCTTTGATGGCTATTGGAGATGCATCCAGTTCATCAACTGAGGTAGATTCTAATTCTTTTATTGTTATTCCCTGTCATAATTATTTAAAACTAAAAGGTGAAAATGATAAAATTCAGGATCAACTCGAACTTATACGTAGTGCAGCTCTAAACTATAAAGAAAATGAAAAACGTTTTAAAGAATCTATTGAAAATCTCAGAAAAGACAAACATGATTTTTCAATAAAAATAAGTGAACAAAAATTCAATTTAGATGTTGCCTACAAAGAGTTAGAGAAAAAGAATGTCGAAATAGCCAAACATCATAATGAAATTCTGAAGTTAAGTGGAAAAATTGAGAAATTGAGAAATTCTCGTTTTGTGGTGGAACACTATGAATCGATTGAAAGACAAGTAAATAATGTACCAGTTACTTTTGTGAGCAGCTAAAGCACAACTTGTTAAGTGTTTCTTTGATGTGTGACAAAGAGTATTCGGTGATGTTCAACAAATCTGAATGTCTGGTTCTCAAGCCTGGTTTTGTGATTCCAGAAGAACGGATTTTGAGGCGTGCACCAAGAACAAACGAAACTTATCAGACCTATATGAGCATGGTAACAACCAGTTCCTCAGTTGCAACCTATTTAATTTATAAAGCAACTGGAATTGAATCAATCTTATGGCATAGGAAACTCAGACACCTTTCATATAGAAAAATGAATCATCTTGTTCGAAACAGTTTGGTAACCGGGGTTCCTAAGTTGAGATTCTACGTTGTAGATAATTGTATATCTTGTAAAAAGGGCAAAAAACAATGGAAATCTCACAAGCCAAGATACAAAACTCTATTGATACCCCTTTGGAGCTCTTACATATGGATTTGTTTGGGCCCATAAGTATCAACAGTATTGGTGGAAAGCCATATTGTTTGGTTGTTACAAATGATTACTCATGTTTTTCTTGGGTACATTTCTTAGGTACTAAAGATGAGACTGCTGAAATTCTTCAACATCTGATTCTGAATCTAGAATCTTTATGCAAACCGAAGGTCAGAAGAATTAGGAGTGACAATGGCACCGAGTTTAAAAATAATATGATCGCTTTTTTCTGTCTCAAGAAAGGTATTCATCAGGAGTTCAGTGCACCTTACACTCCTCAGCAGAATGGAGTTGCAGAATGGAAGAACAGAACTCTAATTGACACTACACGGACAATGTTGTCAGATGCCAAGCTTCCAATCACTTTTTGGGCAGAAACTATTAATACAGCTTGTCACGTGTTGAATAGAGTTCTGGTGGTGAAAAGACACAACAAAACAGGCTATGAGCTAATCAATAATCGATCTCCTAAGCTTGATTACCTAATTCCTTTTGGTAGTCCATGTTCTCTATTGTTACAACTCAAAGATCGACAGTTGAAGTTTCATGCAAAAGCGGTGGAAGGCATCTTCTTAGGATATGTTGCCAATTCACCTTGCAAAAGAGTGTACAAATAATGAAAGTCGTACTGTCAAAGAATGGTTCGAAGTGAATTACAGTAAATATAGCACTCCACCAGAACCAGTAGGACCAACTTGGGGTTTTGATTATGATAATCTTTTCAATTCTTTCAATCTTCTTGATTTATCTGCTGAAGATGCTGCAAATTTGTATCAATATTTTAGTGGCAGAGACAATTCCAATTTCTCAACAAGAACAACTGATCCTATTCCAAGCCCCTGTTCCGATGTTGCATCTGGAACACATGAAAGTAACACTGAAGAAGATACTCATAATGAAGAAGACGGAGCTCAAGTCAGAAATGAAGCTCCAGTCGATCCTATTAACGTTGAATTGTCTTCAGGTGTAAATGATACGGGGGAGTTAAGCAGGAATCTTGAAACAAGTGTTCAAGAAAACATTGTACCAGAAATAAGAAACATAGGAATCATCCAATTGACAACATCATTGGTTATCCTAATGTTGGTGCTCAAACTCGTCACGGAACTGTCACTGAAAACACCAGCCTTTATGCTAAGATTCTTAGCACAGGTATCATGGAAACATATTTAAAAGCTACTTTGGTATCCCAAATAGAGCCTTAGAACATCAAAGAGGCTCTAGCTGACAATTGTTGGATTGAGGCAATGCAAGATGAACTGTCTCAATTCAGAAAACTACATGTTTGGGATCTAGTTGATTTACCAAGAGGTGTACATCCAATTGGAACCAGATGGGTGTTCAAATGTAAAACTGATGATCGACACATTGTGGTGAAAAATAAAGCAAGATTGGTTTTTCAAGGGTTTTACCAACAAAAAGGCCTGGATTACACAGAAGTATATGCACCAGTTGCTAGACTTGAAGCCACTCGATTGTTTATGGCTTATGCCTCTTTTGTCGGCTTCAAAGTCTTTCAACTGGATGTAAAGAGTGTCTTTATGTATGGTAAAGTGCATGAAGAAGTCTATGTCACTCAACCACCTGGATTTGAAGACCCGTTACATCCTGATAAAGTATATATGCTTGACAAAGCACTTTATGGTCTTCATCAAGCCCCAAGAGCGTGGTATGAGACTCTATCAAAGCATCTATTGTCTAATGGTTTCGATCGAGGGAAAATTGATTCGACTCTCTTCATACGGAAAGCAGGAGGTGATATTCAACTTGTACAAGTATACGTTGATGACATCATCTTTGGGTCTACCAATGAAGAGATGTGTAAAGAGTTCGAGCAGGTGATGAAGTCCAAGTTTGAAATGAGCAACATGGGTAAGATGTCATTTTTCTTAGGACTGCAAGTCAGTCAACGAGAAGATGGCATTTATGTACAGGACATTTTATCAAAATACAAAATGAATGATTGTACATCTTATGGCACACCTATCCCCGTCAATCACGGTTTACATCCTGATAAAGATGGAAAGGATGTGGATTGTAAATTGTACCGTGGTATGATCGGATCTCCTATGTATCTCACAGCTTCAAGGCCTGACAGAATGTTTGCCGTCTGTTTGTGCTCGAGGTTTTAGTCACAACCAAAAGAATCTCATATGATCGCTATGAAGAGAATATTCAAATACCTAAAAGGGAAACCCCGATTAGGTCTTTGGTACTCCAAGCATCACTCGTTTGAATTCAAAGCTTACACTGATTCTGATTATGGGGTTGTAATCTCGATAGAAAATCAACCTAAGGTGGATGTCAATTCTTAGGTGACATACTGGTTTCCTGGTAGTGTAAGAAGCAGTCAACAGTTTCTATCTCAACATGTGAAACAGAGTACATTGTTGCTGCTATCAGATCTTATGGATTCAACAGCAATTGAGAAACTACGGCTTGAACTACACTCACACTCCTGTGTTCATTGACAACACAGCCACCATGTGTGTTCATTGACAACACAGCCACCATGTCCATCACAAACAACCCGGTGAAACATTCCAAAACTAAGCATATTGAAATTCGTTAGCATTTTTTTCGTGACTGTGCTGAAAAGAATTTAATTGACTTAGCATTTCATTTGCTGATCTTTTCACTAAAGCTTTTGATCGTAATCGTTTTGAACATCTTGTTAACATGATAGGAATGTTCAATCCAGAATGAAAAACCTTTTTTTCAAAACAAAATTGTTTCTTGGAAGTTACATTTATTTTCATTTAAATTTAGCTTGCATTTTGTTAATGCTTTAAGAAAAATCCACACAAAATATAAAACATTCAAAAATTTTCAATGATTTGAATATTAGAGGAAATGATTGCACATCAGTTAGTGATCTAAATTTCTTAGATTCCACAATTTGGGAAATGATTGCACTTTGACGACTTCAAATATTTCAAATATCATTTAATTGAAATTGCTAGTAGGCTAGAAGCATTCATTAAATCATTAGTAGTGTGAAAATCTAAATATCTTTTCTACAATTGTGATTTGAACCCATGTTATGTGTGTGTGTGTATAAGATTAACAAAAGATCATTATCAGAAATAGAATGTAAGATTTTGGCTAGTATTATCCTTTGAGACTAGTTTCGGGTTATGTCTTTAGCACAACTTTCAGTTCACTTCACTACCCATACTCACAAGTATCCAATGGGAAGCTGAACTATGATATGCTTCGATAACAACCGTCAAGCACATATTATCCCTTGGATCACATCTGTTCCATTGAAGACATCCAGATAATAATTGGATCCCGCTACCCGAATCTTCGGATTCCATATCCATTAGCTTGAATCAATAAAAACACTTACTGGCCAAGACAAATGAATTAATTGATTCTTGATAATCATTATGGATTCTGCTTGATTTCTATGTGCTAAATGATATTACCTCAACCTAGTGATATTGATAATCCTTGGGAAAATCTTAGTTGTCTTGAGATAATGCATTTAATTTTCTATCTACATATTCGTGGGGTACACTGTAGGATCGTGAGAATACAAGATGGTTCTGTTCTTAGTTGAGATTGGTGGAAACAAAATCAACTACACAATTTATAATCAAGTAAACACAAAAAATACTGATAAACACTGTTGTATTAAGCTTTTGTGAATGCAAAGATTACAAGTGAGAAACTCAATGAATAAGTATGACAAGCACTACTAGCACTTTCAAGACTGCTTGTAGGAATCTTTGGAACCTGGGTAGATTATCCTCCATCAGGTCATGGAACCTGCCAATGGCAAGTTCAGCTTAGAGATCTGCTGAAGTGTTGATGCAGTCAGTTAGATGCAGTTCTAGGACTTAGAGGGCATTGAGAGAGTTCCAGTTCAGTTCTTCTACTCCGCTGAACTCCCATCCAATCCAAAACCTCTCAGCTAATCCATCATACCCCCAAGCTAGAATAGAGTCAAACTCTAGCTTCTTTGAAGATTTGAAGATTTGGGGGGTAGTGGATTGACCTATGATGGCTGCTGCTTGTGGAAGGATGCTGAATGATGCTTTTGTGTCTTCAGCATCATTCAGCATTTCATCGACAGCCCTGACGACCAACTGCCAGTCTTCAGATATCTCTTCGTCTTCGTTATCTGGGGCTGGCAGGTCATGAACTTGGACAAAAGCTGGCTTGTATTGTGAGCTTTGAAGTACAAACTGCTCTTGAATCCATTCGTCAAGACTGTCTGTATCATCTTCCATAGAAACCATCTCCCCCTTTTTGGTTGCATCAGCAGACAGGTAAGCATCAGTTTGGGTGCCTACTGATACAAGAGAGAGAGAGGCTAAAGTTGGGCATTGATGGGCTTCATGCATAGCGACTTGGTGTCTTAGTTTGGACATTTCAGCCTCTAGCATAGCCACCGTGGCCGTCAATTCCATGTTATGAAGTTTTAGTGTGTCCTCATCCACAGTTGTGGAATCCTTGGACCCAGATGGGGCCGTAGGCCTAGCCTCAGCATCCCCATCACCCGCGGTTTCTTGGCGCCTGGGATTCCTCTCAGTGAAGGGAGTTTCCAAAGAAACACCCTCACCGTGAGTTGCCGTGGTTGAGGTCTTAAAGATGTTGTCACTGTCCTCCTGGTCAGTTGATGGACCAGCAGTAGTGACAGCCTCGTCCACATCCACTCTTTCAATACTCCCAGAGTGGACCTTCAAGGGTGAGGAACTTGGGTTGGGTGTTTCGGAAGCAAGACCAATCAGTGCCTCCTTGATAGTGGTAGTTGGAGAAGGTACATCACTTTGGTCAGGTTCCTCTACACTTAAGTTCAAAGAAGAGAGGAATGGCTCGAAGGGCTGTTCTATGGATCCGGGAAGTGATCCTAATCCTAATAGAGAGACTTCCGAAGGAGTCTCCCTAGCAATGTGGCTTTCCCTTATGATATTCTCACTAGAATGTTGTGATTCTGAGTGAGGGATGTTGGCTTGGGTTTGGGCCTTGGAGGCAAGAGAAGAAGGAGTTCTCTTGCCTCTCTTCCTTGTATACTTGGCTGCAACCGGGGCCCTGTGTTCCGGTTGAGCAATCAAACTGGGGGTGAGTAATGTATGTGCCTGTGCATCATCAGTAGAATGCACAGGGGTTCGATCAAGGGAAACAGTAGGTTGAGTTTGTGGCAGTGAGGTGGAGGGTGTGGGATCAGTATCAGCTGGGTTTACTGAACTGTCACCCTGGGCACTATGTGTGTTCAACATTGTAGATAACAATGGAACATCGGCCCCTGAGAACTTTGATGAAACTGTTCTCATGCTTTGAAAAATGTTGTTCTTATGTCCCAGTATTGAGTAGATTCTTGCAGTTTTTGAAAGATCTTGGTGCTCAAGATTGAACACTTCCTGCAAGAATCTTGGGTACATGAAGAACTGTGATTTCACCCCTTCTTGAAGGTTGTATCTCAAACCTTCAAGAATGAGGTGGGAAAAATTGAAACCTGCTCCTGTTATCATACCGTGAACTGCCGACGCAAGTCCGGAGCTGAGTTGGTTCCAGCCACTCCTCTTTTGAGATAAGCATTGGAGAAGAGTGTGGCAGAGATACTTCCATTTGGGACCCATGAGTGCCTTCTCTATCGTATACTCTGTTTGATTCCCAGTGTACCCTATGGATACAAAGGTCCTCATGTATATGTCTCTTGGGTAAGAGAGGGCGTCCCCTTCATCCTGAAGCTTGAGGTGTTGGCGGAGTTTTGCTTCAGTGATGATCATTTCCTTACCGTCAACAGTGCCTCTGATTTGAGGAGTGCCCTGTTCAGTAGAATACACGGCTGAGCTCCAAAAATCTTCCATGTGTGAAGTATATATGGTTGGGTTGACGGTTAGGGCATGGTAAATTTTGGACCGACAGAGGAAGTCGATCATACCGTCAAAACCTTCGGATTTCTTGCCCTTGATTAGGTATGCAGTTAGGTTGTGATATGGGGAGAACTTATCGTTGGGGTTGTTTATGTCTGCGTCTGCCATTGTTATGGATTCGGAGGGTGTTTGAATGGTGGTTAATTGTGGAGGGCTTTGAATGCTGTGGGGACGGGATAGAAAGTGATGGGAGATAGGTTTGAAATAGAATGTGAAGAGGTAGAGGGATGATTTGAGTTGGTGATATAACGGCAGACGGAGAAAAAGCAACTCTACTTGTACAGTACAACCTGTTTCACTTTTCATTGTTACAGCTGTAAAACACTCGAGCAGTCATGGTGAAGACTGACGATATTTACTTTTACAGCGGGTAAAAGTTAATTTAGACTTATGTTCACCCATCAGCAGCAAACTTGGTTGCTGCTGAAAGATAAGAGTATCCGCAGCAAAATTGGTTACAGCCGATGGATAAGCCTATCCGCTGCAAACTTGGTTGCTGCGGAGAGATAAGTCTGTCAGCAGCAGATTTTGCTGCTGAACGGTTTAAAGATCTGCAGCAAAGAAATTGCTGCTGAAAGCCTTAAAGCTATCCGCAGAAAACATGTACCTGCTGATAACTTAAAGCTATCAGTGGCAAAAAAATTTTGCTGCTGATGCTTTTACCTGTCAGCAGCTGAAGGACAAAAATGCTGCTGACCCATAACTTTTATTTACAGCAAGGGACAAAAAGACACATTTTAAGGAGAAACTTTAGATGGATTTTAATCAAAGTTCATCATACCAATTGATTCAACTAAATATCTGAATCTAGCTTCATCAAAAGGTTTTGTAAACAGATCAGCATATTGCTCATTTGTATGAACTTTGGTTAAAATAATTCTCCTTTTCTCAGCTTGATCTCTTATGAAATGGTACCTGATGTCGATGTGCTTTGTCTTTGAGTGCTGCACCGGATTGTTTGTGATAGAGATAGCACTCATGTTGTCAATGTGAATTGGAGTCTGCATGAAGGTCATTCCATAGTCAAGCATTTGATTTTGGATCCAGATGACCTGTGCACAGCAGCTTGAAGCTGCAATGTATTCTGCTTCAGCTGTTGAAGTAGAAACACATGTTTGCTTTTTGCATTGCCATGAGATGAGCCTTCCTCCAAGAAATTGACATCGCCCAGATGTGGACTTTTTGTCCAAGTTACAACCCCCATAGTCACTGTCAGTGTAGGCATAGAGATTGACATTTTCATTCTTTGGATACCATAGCCCAAGTTTTGGAGCTCCCTTTAGGTATCTAAGGATCCTTTTGACAGCTTGAAGATGAGACACTTTTGGAGCAGCTTGAAATCTTGCGCAGAGACAAACTGCAAACATGATATCTGGTCTTGAGGCAGTGAGGTACATGAGAGACCCTATCATTGCTCGGTACTGATGTTGATCAGTGTCTTGTCCTTCTTTATCCGGAGATAATTGATGGTGCACTTGCATAGGAGTTCTTGCAGCAGAGCAGTCAGTCATTTTGAACCTCTCCAAGATGCTTTTGACATACTTGGATTGACTTATGAAGATTCCAGTTGGTACCTGTTTGACTTGAAGTCCTAAAAAGAAATTTAGTTCACCCATTGAACTCATTTCAAATTTGGAATGCATCAGAACTTCAAAGTCTTTGCAGAGCTTCTTTCTTGTAGATCCAAAGATAATGTCATCAACATAAATCTGGACCAACAAAATTTCGCCCCCTTCATCTTTGATGAAAAGAGTCTGATCAATGGCCCCCTTCTGAAGTTGTTACTAAGTAGATATCCAGATAAAGTTTCATACCAGGCTCTTGGGGCTTGGTGTAAGCCATAGAGAGCTTTGTCCAGTTTTAAGACTTTATTTGGATGTGCAGGATCTACAAAGCCTGGAGGCTGTTTGACATAGACCTCTTCATCAATCGTGCCATACAGAAAGGCACTCTTCACATCCATTTGATAGACCGTAAAGTTTTTGGATGCTGCATAAGCCAGAAAAATTCTAATGGCTTCCAGACGGGCAACAGGAGCAAAAACTTCATCATAGTCAATGCCTTCTTCTTGAGTGTAACCTTGAGCTACCAGTCTGGCTTTGTTCTTGACTACGATGCCCCTCTCATCTTGCTTGTTTCTGAAAACCCATCTTGTTCCAATGGCTGTTTGACCAGGTGGAAGATCAACAAGCTTCCAAACATCTTGTCTTTTGAATTGCAGCAATTCTTCCAGCATTGCTTCAATCCAGCTGTTGTGCTTGAGAGCTTCATCAATCCTTTTGGGTTCCACCTGTGATAGAAAGCAGGAGAACAAACAAATGTTGGCTTCATGAGACTTACTTCTTGTCTGGATGCCTGTGTGGACTTGGCCAATGATGTTTTCCAGAGGATGCTCTTTGTTTATTCTCTGAGCAGGTATCACATCCAGCCGTATTCCCTCTTCAAGATTACTGTGGTTTAGATCAGTATTGTCTTCATATGTGTGGAGAGGAGCTTGGAGGATTTGATCATTGTGTTCCACATAGTCAGCAGCATTAGCATCAGAGGCCTCTTCATCATGAATTGAGGAGGCTTCATTTAGGATTTCATTGTCAGAGAGATTGCTGCTTGTGGTGTTGGATGTACCGGCTTCACCTGCACTGGCTTCAATAGCTTCTGCCACTGATGGAGGATCAATGGATGGCCTTTTCATCCTGATGTAGGGACTGGGAAACTCCAGTCTGTAGTCAGAAGAAGAGGTTGAGGTAGAAGGTGTTGAGTTTGAAGAAGGAGGCTCCATATTTGAGAATATGAGGGGCTCAAATATCTGGGTGAAGGAGTCTATATCAAAAAGCCAGTTGGGACCTTTGCCTTGTTCACAGACAACGTGTTCCCTGCATTCCACATTAGCAGATTCTTCCACAATCCGAGTCCTAGAATTGAACACTCGGTAGGCCTTCGATTGAGAGGAGTAACCCACAAAGTAACCTTCATCAGACTTTGCACCGAATTTAGGAAGAACTCCATGTGTGATGAGGATGGTACATGGACATCCAAAGGGCTTCAGGAAGCCAATGTAGGGAACTCTTTTGAGCCAGAGTTCATAGGGAGTTTTCTGGAGAGGCTTAACAATAAGGACTCTATTCTGCACATAACAAGCTGTGCTTACTGCTTCTGCCCAGAAAGTAAGGGGCAGCTTTGAGTCAGCCAGCATAGATCTTGCTGATTCAATCAGAGTCCTGTTTCTTCTTTCAGCAACCCCATTTTGTTGAGGAGTTCTTGGAGCACTGTACTGCCTTTCAATGCCCTTGCTCTCACAGAAACTGTTCAAAGTGTGATTTTTGAACTCTGTTCCCTGATCACACCTTATGATCTTTACCTTCAGATTGCTTTGATTCTCTACCCTGAGAATATAGGATTTGAGAATCTCAGCAGTTTCATCTTTTGTTCTTAGGAAGAATACCCAAGAGAATCTGGAGAAGTCATCAGTGATCACCAGACAGTAGGACTTTTTGCCCATTGACATGACATTTGTAGGACCAAAGAGATCCATATGCAGTAGCTGGAGAGGAGTGTCATTTGTGTTCAATGTCTTGGGCTTATGGGAACTTTTGTGTTGTTTTCCCTTCAAGCAGGCAATGCAATGATCGTCTAGCTGGAATTCTTTGTCAGGAAGCCCTCTGACAAGATTGTCCTTCACTAATTTATTGATTGTTTTGATGTTAACATAGCTTAACCTCCTGTGCCAGAGAGCGGATTCATCAACTGATGCCTTTGACAGAAAACATGAAACACTACCAGATGGAGTGACTTCATTCATGTCAAGCACATATAAGTTTTCCTTTCTATTAGCAGTTAGGAGAATCTTCTCTAGGGGGTTTAGATAGGCCAGGAGCTAACACGAAACATTCTTTGTCAGTGAACAGCATCCAATGCTTTTGATCACATACTTGAGAAACACTCATGAGATTGAAGTCAAGTTCTTTAACATAGTTGACTTTTTCAATACTCATCCTTTCATTGGACACAGTGCCTTGTCCAGTGATAGATCCACCTTTTGAGTCACTCCCAAAGGCAACATATCCTCCATTGAAATGTCTGAAGTTGGAGAGGATGGACCTGTTGCCTGTCATGTGCCTGGAACAGCCGCTATCTACCACCCAGGTGTTATTCTTGTTACCTGGCTGTCCCTGCACATGAAAGAGATTTAGTTAGTGGGAGTGGTCCAAGAGCTCTCCTTTTTGAAGAAAAGAGTTCTTGGACATTCTGATTCATCATGCGTGCATTCAACAGCACCGATGATGATTTTGCTGACAAGAGCAGAGATATTGGCTTTCCATTGCTTAAGTAGTGGTTTTCCAGTTCTCTTTTCTTTATCGGCTGCGGATTTGGCTTTGGCAGCTGATGAATTTGCTCTATCAGCAGCTGATTTTCCTGCTTGAGGTTTTGGCCAGTCAGCAGGGGCAGGTTTTGCTGCTGATGGCTTCAGCTTATCAGCTGCAGATGTTGCTGCTGATGACCTTGGCCTTTCAGCAGCAGATTTTGCTTTTGCTGCTGAGGGCTTATTTGGAGCAGCAGCAGATTTAGTTTTTGCTGTTGACTGCTTTGTTTGAGCAGCAGCAGATTTGGTGGCTACTGAAGGCTTTGCCTTTTGTTGCTGCTTGTGTTTTTCTGCAGTTTCAACTCTTCTACTGGCTGCAGATGGCCTATCAACTGAAGTATGCTGATCCTTCTTTTGTTTATGCGCTGATTGAAGAAGGATATGGTTGAAGGGGTTAAACTGACATTTTGCAGCAAAGTGGTTTGATTCCCCACATATGATGCAGGACTGCTGAACTTTGGGCTGCTGCTTCCTTGGTGGAGAAGAAGAGTTTCTGAACTGAGTTTTCTTGGTCGTAACTCTTCTAACCTGTTGCTGATTCTTCTGATTTGGCATGAACTGAGACTTGGAGTTTGTGGGTCCTGATGTTTGTCCCTTTTCAGTGTTTAGCTTTCTTCCACCTGGAGGATAGCTGATCCTTATCTGTTTGAATGGTACAGGGGCTGGAATAGCTGGGAGAACAGTAGGGACTGGGACTCTATTCAGAACAGCTTCAGATGAGGCTGTACTGGTTTCATCATGGTCTGAGAGAGTTAACTCAGATTCTGATGAGGTAGTGCAGTCTATAACAAGGGGTTCATCAATTGAAGGATCAAGATTTTTGTTTGCAGTGTCGAGTTTTGCAACATCGAAGCTTGGTTCAAAGATGGCAACATAGTAAGCTGGATGAGGAACAGTATTGTACTGTTCCTTGCCATATCCAAGTCCTCCAAGCTTTACCTTTTCATGGACTTGAATATCTAGAAGTCTCTGTAGCTTTTTAGAAGAAAATTCATATTTTTCAACATGAACTTTCTGTTCTGCCAGATCAGCTCTGGTTGATTTAAGTTTTACTAATAGATCATCAATCTGAGTTTCAAGATTGGTTTGTTCATGTTTTAGAGATGAAATCTCTTTCTTAAGGCATTCAATTTTTTCTTTGTAAGTGATTTCAACCTTTTTGAACTCAGATTTCATTTGAAGAAACTCTTCATTTTGATCTATAAGGTTTTGGTTATGTTTTCTATAACCTAAAACTTTATCAATGCAAGCTTGAGAGCATAGATGTTCAAATACCTGAGGTGGTATCTCTGCAGTGTCTGCCATAAGTGCTTGGTTGGAGACAGGAACATCTTCATATTGAAAACTCCAGTCGAATTCTGCAGTTCCAACATTTGCACAGGCTGCAGTTTGTGCTGGGGGAGTTTGTTGCTGCTGCTGTTGTCTGGGCTGACTTTGGTAGGCTTGTCTTTGATGGCCGGCACCCTGATTGGCTTTAGGTGCCTTGCACTCCCTAGCAAAGTGACCCATTTGGTTACAGTTGTAACAACGGATCTTGCTTTTATCAAGCCCAACTCTGCTGTTTGAGTTGTTGCTTGGAAATGATCTTCCGGTTCTAGAATAGAACCTTTTTGCTCTGAGGGAGAGCATGGCATATGAGTGCTGAATATCCATTTCTTCAAGATCATCTGGATGAAAGCATTCCAGATCCTCCTTTATGAAATACATGCTGCTTGAGTTGTCAGAGACAAAAGCAGTAGAGGTTGGCTGTTGAGGATGTGCCTCAAGAAGAAATGGTGATGAGTTAGATTGTGAAGCGGTTGGGGTCTGAGGGTGAGTAACAATGGGAGGATAGTAGCTGCTTGCACTAGGACCGGAATGATCAGAGTGAAGCGCTGAGGAGGTAGTGGAGGAAGTGGTACCTGATTGATAACTGGAGCTCCTTTCTTTAGCTTGAATCATTTCTAATTCATAGGTTTTGAGCATGCCAAAGAGCTCAGTCATCTGAAGAGTCTTCAGATTCTCTGTTCTTCTGATGGACACAGTGTATAATGTCCAACAACTAGGAAGAGATCTTATGAACTTCTTGAGAATGTCTTCATTCTCCAGCTTTACCTTGGAGCACTGCAGTTCACCTACAAGATAGGTAAATTTGTTATATAAAATAGTTAAGGACTCACCTTCCCTCCAAACGAAGTTCTCATACTGCTGCTTCAGTATGTCCCTTCTGTTCTCTTTGACTTCTTCAGAGCCAGCAAACATCTTCTCCAGCGCCTCCCAGAGCTCCTTGGCAGTTTTGTAGCTTCTGAAGTTGTGAAAAACTTCATTCGGAAGGCACATTTGGATGACTCCTAGTGCCTTGAAGTCCACCTCCATTTTCTTGATGTCCTCTTCAGAGTACTTGGAGGTTTCCTTCGGGACTTGTATCCCTCCACCATCAGCAGAGGCCACCATGGGAATATTTGGACCCTCCTTAATGGATCTCCACATTCCGTATTCTTGGTAACAGAAGAAGCTTTCCATGCGATTTTTCCACATGTCATAGTCTTCTCCAGATACCAACCTTGGTGGTCGGTTGATGCTGCCAATATCTTCAAAGCCATTGCTCTGTGCCATTTTTGTTTTGATTTTGGGTGTCTTGTTCAAAGAGAGAGTTTAAAATAGAACCAGAGATGATTAAACAAAAGTTAGTTTGTTTAATCTGAGCCAAATCTCTGATACCACTTGTAGGATCGTGAGAATACAAGATGGTTCTGTTCTTAGTTGAGATTGGCGGAAACAAAATCAACTACACAATTTATAATCAAGTAAACACAAAAAATACTGATAAACACTGTTGTATTAAGCTTTTGTGAATGCAAAGATTACAAGTGAGAAACTCAATGAATAAGTATGACAAGCACTACTAGCACTTTCAAGACACACTCAAGTCACTCTTACAATGAAGTGGCAACTCAGTATTTATAGTAACTTAGAATCAAGACAGACCCTTGATTCTAAGGATCAGATCGAACACAAGCCGTTGATCTTGTTTATTAGTTTACATTACACGTAAAGGCTAATCTAGTTAACTTTACTGAAACGTTTTCTTTATTCATGATTGTTTGCATGCTTGGAGAAGTGTATTGTTGTCCGTCATTGGTTGACCATAGCGGTTCCTTCTGCTTTGAGTCTGTCAGTTGCTTTTGCAGAAAGGTGTCAGAGACGCTTGGCCTGGATAGTCAGCTGCAACGTTTGGTCTTCAGTGAATAAGGCTATCAGCTGCAAAGAGTGAAGGTTGCTGCTGGTAAGCCTATCAGCAGCAAACATGGATGACCGCTGCTGATAAGCCTATCAGCAGCAACTTGTACAGAATGCTGCTGATAAGCCTATCAGCAGCAACAAGTGTTGAATGCTGCTAATAAGCCTATCAGCAGCATTTGTACTTAGAATAATTTGGTAGCAATCAGTCTTTGGTTCTACATACACGTTGTAGAAACTTAAATGGTACCATAAATCACATGAATTTGATCAAAGAATGCTTATAGTTTCAACTCATATAATATTGACAATTTGAATTACTATGTTATGAATTTCAAAATTGATTTCAAACAAGTATGTCATAATATGATCCCTAAATTCTTTGAACGTTTACTAGTATCACTATTGCTACATGTTAGCCTGATATGATCCTCTGACTATGGCTTGACCAAAAAGGTGTTCACTGTAAGTATTCAATTACTCTAGAAAAACAACAAAAATATTTTCCATATGTTTTAACATAAACTTTACAAAATGACAAAAATATTTCCTATACAGTTCATTTCAAAAAAATTAGAAAAGCCAAAAAGATTTTTAAACTTCCAGAAACATTTTTGTTACAAACAACAATTGAACGTATCTATCATGTTCGTCTTAGAAATCTTCATAAAAAATAATGATTTTTTTGAGTTTGAAAAGACAAGGGAATTAACCCATGCGTACTTAATAACTGCGCACGACTGAACCCATGTGTACTTGTTAAGTACGCATAAAGTAGTTAATGCGCACTTAATTAAGTATGCACGACCTGTAGTGCGGGGAATATAAAAAGGCACTTAGCATTTACTTCACATTCAAACAACTGCTCTTCACTTTCACGCCAAGATCATTTTTGCTCAAAAATTCCGGTGTTATCAAACCGCTTTCTCATCACAAATTCAGTTACTACTTCACTCAAAGATCATTTGGTGATAATCTTGGCCAGTTCCAACCGTTAAATCTATCAAAACTGAGTGATTTAGTGTTCTTGAGACTAAGGATCATGATACTCTAAATTATGGAACTGAAATGTGTTTGCATGTTAAATTGAGTATCAAAACACGTCTCTAATCATCATTCACAGTAGTTGAACACAAGATTCATAATTTTAACTTGAAAAAATTTGGATTTTTGATCTTGGGGTTATGGTTGCGTAGCGTCCGCCCCTGTTTGATCCGAATGGGTCATGTGTTGACTGATACCAACTCTTGTCAACATCACATTAAGCTTCTATGTCATTTTCGACACCATTAAAACAGGAATTACGAACTTTAGACTTGAGATTTTGATTTCGGACTTAAGACATTTTTGCACACTGATACGGACCATGAGTACTTAGCAAGTACGCGTGAAGGATTTTGTCCATGCGTCCTTGCAAAGTACGCATGACAAATCTGTTTTGCGTATTTGGTTAAGTTCGCACGAAAGTTGGCCAAAATTTTTCTAAGTCATTGAAAGAACTTTCTTATCAAACTCATACCTATTGTTCTATAATCAGTTCTAATCTACTTTCGTTTTGTTTTGCAATATGGCTAGACGAGCGTTTACAGAGGATTTAAATCTTTTAGCACAAATAGACCCAGAATGGCGAGGTGCGGCTCTCAATTATCAGGAGATAGTCACATTCCTGAACAGATCAAAGATTTCATATGCTATCTCTGCCAAACCAGTAGTATCACGACCTTACTTCGAGTAATTTTGGGATACAGCTGAGCTAGATTGTCGACAAAGACCTAATGTGATTACTGCTACTGTTGCTAGTCAACGAATAGCTATCTCAGAGGACACTATAAAGAAAGTCTTATAGTTTCATGATTGAGCCACCGATCCAACTCAATATCCAGAGTATATGATAGATGGATGTTGGAGACAAAGAATGGGGTACGTTGGTAGGAGACAAAGAGGGTTTTTGTGCAATTCCTTACTGCTGGCACTGTTGAACCAATACCCATGCACACACCTCTATTCGGTCATTAAATCAATGAAGCCTACATTGCACCACAAGGAGAGAGATGGTACAACCTAGAAAGTGAACCTGAGTTAAGTGAGCACTCAGATGAAGAGCAAGAGGGTCATGGTGATGAAAGCAATGATAGTGATGATAATGATGATGATGATGATAATGATGGTGATGATAGTGATGATGGTGATGAGGGTGATGGTGGAGCTTGTTATGCACAGAAACCGGATAGTACTGAATCAGAATGTACAGTAACCGATTCCTCTGATTCGGAACCAACTCTATACCAAAGGCACCCAAGAAAGAATATTCGAGAATCCCTTCCTGAATCATCCTCAAGGAGAAGAAGAAGAGAGAGTTCAGATTCTGATTTTCAGCTTGATAGTTCTGATAGCAACCGAGAAGCTCCTCATGTGGTTGAACGCAGAAAGAAAACCAGACATGATCGCCCGCAGTAGGAAGTAATGGATGAAATAAATGCCAGGGTTCAAGCACAACACACTCCCACTCAACCAACACAAATGTATAGCCGACGAAGACGCAGAACGATAACACATGTTACTGTTCCAACCTGTGAATAACCTATTCCAACAGTCGTCTCTCTTCCAGCTACAACAGTTCAGCTCACAGCTTCCACAGTTCTTCCCATTTTGACTGAGTCAATCCTTGTTTCAACAACCATAGCACCCACAATTCTCCAAACAACAACCACTACTGGTACTTTACCACCAATGACACACTCAATTAAGTTTGGTGACATGGGACATCATTTTGACTTATCTGAGCTCTTTGTCGATACCATTCATGAGACGGGTGAACCTTCTACAGCAAGGGTGGTAGATCCTAGGGATCGACGGATTGCAATCTTAGAGTCACAAGTAGCTTCCCAACAAACTCAAATCAATTTACTTATTGACTCTAACACCAAATTGACTCATCAGTGGCAAGCCATGGAGGAACAAATGAAGTCATTCTTTGAGCTTCAAAGGATACAATTCAATCTCAATGAAATGTTTGTCACCACCCGTACTGCTATAGAAAACCAAATGCTGATCCAACGAGGTGAACATCAGGTTATGGTTGATTTAGTGGCAAAATTATCAAAACAACTTGAGTCTCAGGGGGAGATAAGCAAGAGGGCACAAGAAGAATCTTGCAACCATGTCGACCTCACAAAAGAAAAGGATCAGGACGATGATCCTAATACCGGCCCCTCAGGTGCTGGTGGTGGTAAGACACAAGCTGTCTTGCCAACACAAGCCACACCTACGGCTCAGGGGGAGTCCACCTAACAACAAGGTGGTGGTGCTGATAAAGGAAAAAAACCGGCTGAGGTATTAGAAGAGTTAGCTAAAAGCCCTAACTTAAATGATGAGATCATGATAGGGGCTTTGGCAGAACTTGAAGAAGGAGAGATTGACAGCGGTGATGATTGGGACGAATGGGTCATGTGTTGACTGATACCAACTCTTGTTGTAACATCCAAGATTTTCTAGCATTTTTTTTATTTCATTAATGCCTCATTTCTATCCGAGTTTGCTCATCTTAGAATGTCACCTTAAATTCTTTTATTTTAAACAGATATCTAATCAAAATCCTAATATTCCAACCCCCTTGTATATATTACATATTATATTCATATAAACATACTCTATGATAAATTGAATCGAAAATAAAATGTTACGAACTTAATGATGTTTTGCCTCCTTTGTATATATATACTTATTTATAAAACTATAAATATACATGTAGTTTCCTTTATCATAATAAACGAACAATTTATACAAATGATAATTTTTATAAATTAAGCGAAACTTTACTTTTATAAAATTTATTGCTATAAAATAAATTTTCTTTAGTCATTTCATCTTATAAACTCTTGAAATCCCATACTTATTCCAAACCTTCACATACCTATTATTTTTTTTTTACTATATACATATCACATGTATCTATACATACGTTTTAACTAAGAAAACAATTTCAAACGTAAGGGTTTTATTTTAAACTATACTTTTACATCCTTTGATTATACACACACACTTATTTGCAACTAAAAATGTAAACGTGTGAATTTGATATTATGGGATAAATCAACATTTCAACTTATAATTTTGTAAAAATGGGATTTTCATAAAGTTCCAAACCAAAAAGTTTAATTTGTAAATTTATAAAAAAAATTTATATATAAATATGTACAATTTAAATAAAACTTTTAGGGAATCAATATATATATATAATTGGTTTGAACTTATAAACACAAAAGACCCCCCCTCATGAACACAAGTCAAATTTTGACTTTTAAGTCAAAATTGCCTCAAAACTTTTGCAATTCAAGATCGAAATCGATCAAACCCGAACGATTCGGACTTTCCTCGGATACCTGAACGAACATCGACTAATTTCCAGCACTGGCCTCGATCCAATTCAAACTCTGACGTGTATTATTTGAAATTCAAATAGTTTGACTACTCGGAGTCAAACCGAATCAATCCGATTATCAATTCATGAAATTAGACTCGATTAAGATCCGCAAATCATGCCTTGATTGATTTCACGCGTATTCAGTCCCAAATCCTGACTCGATTCATCAACAGGAATTTGAATTCACGCGTAAATAGGACGAGCAGTTGACATATGCGTAACCAGATCAAACCGAGCCTTTTACGTGAAATCAATCAAATCAATTCACACGCACACCTTCGTACATCCCTCTGCAAACCCTCTGAACTTTCACTCGATCCTCATTTCACCTCCTTCCTCCGATCGAGTGCCAAGAACAGCGGAGTTGAACTTTTAGCCGGCAGCCTTCGTTACTTCATCAAATAAGGTAATTCTTGTGCCATTGTAATCGTTTTGACCCAAGGATCAAAAGCCCCATTGTCGGAGCTTCGATCTTTAGCGTATCGGGTCAATTCCATGTTAGGGTTACGGGTATTTTAAGGAGGGGGATGAAGGGTGGATAGGTTTATGGGTTTTATGTTTTCCAACTGGTTCAAAATCAAGGCATTCGCCCAGATACACCGGTAAAGCATATGACTTGTTGAGACAAGGTCGCGGGTTCGAAGCACCCCGCACCTTTTCCCTTTTGTTTTGTGTTTTCTCTCACACCACTAGACCAAGTTACTTTCTACTTCAGGTTTAACCATTCCAGGATCGGTACTATGTCACCAGATGAGTTCTGGTTTGGTGGTTTGCACGCTTGACTTACCCAGAACCCACTCGGGTTCGAGCCGGGCGGGTCACAACCTTTTGTTTATGCATTTTTATTACTCTAATTAATCTATAAAAAAAAAGAAAAAAAAAAGAAAAAGAGAATATACTAATTAAGGTTTAGTTATAATTAAACAAATTCTTACATATACATTCTTAAACAACCATTTTTTTGACACATTATTTTAATAATAAATAAATAATTTATTTATTTAAACTAACTATCTTTCAACAATACCCTAATTTAAATAAATAAATAAAAAGGAATTTATTTAATTATTCTAGTGCAATCCCACGTCAAATACTATTTTGTTTAATTCTTAGACCTTAAACTTACGTTTTATACTTTTATTTAAATACAAACACTAACAAATCTCCTCCTCATAGAATAACACAAACACCTTGTACAAGTCCCTACACTCAATCCCGCTAAACCCTAGATGTTGCTTAGACCTTTTTGCATATTATTAATACAAGTTCATACAATTTCACTCTAGGTTAACTCGTGATTTGAGAATCACTTGTGCTACATATTTGCTCGTATTATCTACACAATTATTACAGGTGAGTTTTACATAGCCCCTTTTTCACTGTTTTTATATTTTGGGGTGAAATATGATCACAACTTACAATGATTTACATAAACTACACAATACAAATCCACTTTACAATTTGTGTGCAATTTGAGCTTTATGTTTGAGTGCTAGGTGTGTTAACTACTTATTTGCAATTACATGTACAATCATTAACTAATTAAGCCGACGGTTAACAATGATAGATCTATTGAGTCAGACAAACCCACCTAGATTGGGGTGATTGTTACCGACAACACAATTTTGCATGCTAGTTACAAAGGTTTGATTGTACTACTTGGTTACATAATAGTAGCTCCCCATAAATGCCTTGTTAATCATGACTTGTATGGATTTGTTTACACACAACACTTTGATGCTATTTAGAGTCAAAACCCTATGTACGCTCACCAACTTTTTAGTTGACCTCGTTTTTATCATGTTTCAGGTACAATTGTTTGAGTTGAACAAGCTCGCTACACTTAGGATGTGGACCTAGATATTTAAAAGAAAGTGTTATGTATTTTTCATTTTTCATGTACATGTCGAATCTTATCAAAATTAAATGTGATGGTTAAACATATTACAATCTAGTCAACCATGTGCTCATTAACAGTCTACATGTCCCGCCCCGACGTTTCCGCCGTCGGTTGGGGTGTGACAGATTGGTATCAGAGCCTTGGTTATAGGGAATTAGGTTATTAGACACTCTTGACCTAGACTATAACCTTAGGACACCCATACAATGCCATGCTACTACATGTTACATGATTAATTCTTATAGAAATATTTCTATATACTATCATAAGTATTTACACTACATGATGCAATACATGATGACTTATGTGTCACACTACCTGATAACTTTTGTGCTTACATTCATTACTATCTGCATGCTACCTATGTGTTTCATTAAGTGCTATCCTAAGCTTAACACACACACGTACACACCAAATTCTTCAACACCTTTGAACTCACACACATGATACCATCACCTCTTGTTTTCTAAACTTAAACTATTGGGCCTAAGACCCATTAATAATAAACTAAGAAGCCCATCTATTTTCCAAGAAGAAGAAGCCTACTACAATATATAAGCCTCACTTTCGGGCCTCAAGGCCCAGTCCACAACAATTCTCATCATGACCAAGAGCCCAACAATAGTGCTATTAATACATGATGGCTGGAAGAGTGTGTAGGCCCATGAGGGATTCTGACTAAGGAAAGACGGGATACTTAAGTGTGTCTTAGTGACCCACCCTTCTTCGCTGGGAATTCTTCTCAGGGATGCATTGCTTATAGGTCAAGTGTATTTCTAAAATACTATTATGAAGACTCGGTGTTATGACTAGTCAAAATCTGAACTTATGAGAACTCTTATGTCTAACACTCAATATTTTATTATCACTTATAACCATTTCATTATTTTCTACTAGACATGGACTCCTACTCTCCTTCCTCCCCGGTTTACCGTCCTGGAACAGTGTCTGATTGGGAAGAAGACATCGGGTCACCAACACCCGCAGCTGCTAGGCAAAGGTTTAACGTAAGGAACACTGGCCCAAGACTTCGAACACCTAGAACACCCCCATTAAGAGACCCGTATCTGGTGCCCGACCCGTATCATCCTAACCTTGGGTAAGGCATACCATGGAACCCACTAGTGCTATGGGAATTCTAACCAATGACATTCACCAATATGTGAGGACCTTAGAGTTTGAGAGACAAAGGATGGAGCACGAGGTAATGCACGACTTGCAAGGACAAAGAATGGATAGCCTAGCAAACCAATTAGGGTACCAAAAGGAGTTAATCTCCATCCTCGAAAAAGAAATACTGGAGAATCGCACGGAAACGGCTAGAGCTGAAGACAGATCGACTACCCGAGCAACCATAGCGGTGCTCGTCTTGGTGATTATCTTCCTTCTAGTGGGAAACTACCAGAGGCGTTAGCAAAAATTTCTATTTATTGTCTTTAAATTTTCAATTTGAGAACCATTCCCCTATGTTTTGAGTAATGTTTAAACATTTCAGCATTCAATCAATTTTATATATTCCCAACTCTAAAGTTATTATTCATTAATTTGACACGTTGAGTGTGAATTACACCCATCACATTTTCATCAAGATTTTCCAAGTATCACCTTCTTCATTCAACACGATTTAGTACACTACCGGCAATTTCCTTCGTAAACAACTCATCCTATTATATTTAAACAACCTCGTTATTTTATTCAAACAAGAAGTTTGTCAAATTTTTAGATAATATCTTAAATATAATTTTCTATAAACATCTTCGCCTTGTAAGAGAACTTAATACAACCTATTTTATAAAAGCATTATTTCAAATTTATAAACACTTATGACTGGTTCTCATTAAATCAATCATTTCTAGATCTTGGCTAAATTAATATACAACTACTTGTTTAGCCATTAATTCCTCCTAAAAATATTTTCCTTATAATAATTTAAAATTTTAATTAAAAGATTTTTTTTTCTAAAAATTGTCTATTTATTTAGATTATTTAACTCAATATTTTCATTACTTTATATATCTACAACCAAGAACAATTTACAAATTCCTATTTTCAAACAAAGATCAGTTATTTGTAAACATATTTCCCTGAGTATTTTCAAAACCCCCTCGTTACCTTTCACTTGCCGCTTCAAGAGACGATCCATACCGCGTAGACGTTAACCATCCCCGTCAACCTCAATGAGATTTAAAGAGCTAGAACCTAACTACCACATTTTACATGAACGCCAAACAACACGCTTCTCCGCAACACTCGATCACATACAAGACTCGTTAGTATACGTCACACTCAAAATTCAATAACTTACGCATGCACATTTACAATGTACACAACACGATCACATAACACATGAAACTTAGTTATTTACAATATACCCAATGCTACACTGAGTACATGATACATGAAACTTGATTATTTGCAATACACGTTCTACTGGATTGATTATGTAATACATAAAACGTAGTTGTTTGTAATATACATATACTAAATTGATCACATGATACATAGCAATCGTTTGTTTGGTACATAACACTTGATTACCCACTTTGAACAATGAAACCTATTTGGTTACAAAGTACATGATGCTAAATTGCTTACATTACACATGAGAGCTTATACGTGATGCTAAGTTGTTTACGTTACACATAAAACCTATTTGATTACAAGCTACATGACGCTAGATCATACATGAGACTTGTGTGTTTACATTATACATGAAACTAAGTAGCTTACAATTGTTACAATTGATTGATCACAATATACATGAAGTATGGTCATACACCTTGTTCACCAAACTTGAAAATCATAACACATTGAAGGTACTCGGTGTTGGACGTATTCTTGTTCAAACACGAACAAACTATGGAACTTTAAGTTATACTACTTTATTACTCTTTAGTTGCTAACTGATCTACCTATTTAAGGACATAGTTACCTTTAGCAACTCTTATGTGAGAACAATAGACATGATCTGAGTGAATTTGTGCCCCTCTTGACCCGCACATGACGGAGAGATCTATACGGACCATGTAATGATTTGAGTAATTACGGGTGCACACGGAATTATAAAAATCAGCGCATGGGAAAACATAGTGAATTTTGTTGTGTGTTGTGACCTAAAACTTCTCATGATATGTAACAACGAAACAAATGTGATATGACAAGGGCATGGTGGATACGCCGATGGTACTTCCTATATATAAGTGCCCTATCATATTATCAGAAGTAGCGTTATTCGTGTCACGTGAAGTTTTGACCTAGACCAATAGTAGTGAAATATCTTATCCACTAAATTATTTGAGCATATTAGACTACATTCTAAACAAACTCTGATAATCAAGTTCCCATCAAACCCATTTCAAGTAATGTATTTCAAGTTTAGAATCCAAATCTTTATTCAACAGCTTATCCCCTTGATCCTCTCCAAACTAAATCCACTACCACCGTCTAGGCCTGACATGATGACCTAATCTGACTTTGAGAATCCAACCTGAGTCTTTTCAATCAGTTATACTCCTCAAACCAACAATCAATGCTCATTTAAAACACTCACCTACTTCGTGATTCAGTAGTCTCCACTAGTTAGATTTCGGGACGAAATTCCCTTAACATGGGGAGACTGTAACATCCAAGATTTTCTAGCATTTTTTTTTATTTCATTAATGCCTCATTTCTATCCGAGTTTGCTCATCTTAGAATGTCACCTTAAATTCTTTTATTTTAAACAGATATCTAATCAAAATCCTAATATTCCAACTCCCTTGTATATATTACATATTATATTCATATAAACATACTCTATGATAAATTGAATCGAAAATAAATTGTTACGAACTTAATGATGTTTTGCCTCCTTTGAATATATATATACTTATTTATAAAACTATAAATATACATGTAGTTTCCTTTATCATAATAAACGAACCATTTATACAAATGATAATTTTTATAAATTAAGCGAAACTTTACTTTTATAAAATTTACTGCTATAAAATAAATTTTCTTTAGTCATTTCATCTTATAAACTCTTGAAATCCCATACTTATTCGAAACCTTCACATACCTATTATTTTTTTTTACTATATACATATCACATGTATCTATACATACGTTTTAACTAAGAAAACAATTTCAAACGTAAGGGTTTTATTTTAAACTATACTTTTACATCCTTTGATTATACACACACACTTATTTGCAAATAAAAATGTAAACGTGTGAATTTGATATTATGGGATAAATCAACATTTCAACTTATAATTTTGTAAAAATGGGATTTTCATAAAGTTCCAAACCAAAAAGTTTAATTTGTAAATTTATAAAAAAAATTTATATATAAATATGTACAATTTAAATAAAACTTTTAGGGAATCAATATATATATATAATTGGTTTGAACTTATAAACACAAAAGACCCCCCTTCATGAACACAAGTCAAATTTTGACTTTTAAGTCAAAATTGACTCAAAACTTTTGCAATTCAAGATCGAAATCGATCAAACCCGAACGATTCGGACTTTCCTCGGATACCTGAACGAACATCGACTAATTTCCAGCACTGGCCTCGATCCAATTCAAACTCTGACGCGTATTATTTGAAATTCAAATAGTTTGACTACTCGGAGTCAAACCGAATCAATCCGATTATCAATTCATGAAATTAGACTCGATTAAGATCCGCAAATCACGCCTTGATTGATTTCACGCGTATTCAGTCCCAAATCCTGACTCGATTCATCAACAGGAATTTGAATTCAAGCGTAAATAGGACGAGCAGTTGACATATGCGTAACCAGATCAAACCGAGCCTTTTACGTCAAATCAATCAAATCAATTCACACGCACACCTTCGTACATCCCTCTGCAAACCCTCTGAACTTTCACTCGATCCTCATTTCACCTCCTTCCTCCGATCGAGTGCCAAGAACAGCGGAGTTGAACTTTTAGCCGGCAGCCTTCTTTACTTCATCAAATCAGGTAATTCTTGTGCCATTGTAATCGTTTTAACCCAAGGATCGAAAGCCCCATTGTCGGAGCTTCGATCTTTAGCGTATCGGGTCAATTCCATGGCAGGGTTACGGGTATTTTAAGGAGGGGGATGAAGGGTGGATAGGTTTATGGGTTTTATGATTTCCAACTGGTTCAAAATCAAGGCATTCGCCTAGATACACCGGTAAAGCATATGACTTGTTGAGACAAGGTTGCGGGTTCGAAGCACCCCGCACCTTTTCCCTTTTGTTTTGTGTTTTCTCTCACACCACTAGACCAAGTTACTTTCTACTTCAGGTTTAACCATTCCAGGATCGGTACTATGTCACCTGATGAGTTCTGGTCTGGTGGTTTGCACGCTTGACGTACCCAGAACCCACCCGGGTTCGAGCTGGGCGGGTCACAACCTTTTGTTTATGCATTTTTATTACTCTAATTAATCTATAAAAAAAAGAAAAAGAGAATATACTAATTAAGGTTTAGTTATAATTAAACAAATTCTTACATATACATTCTTAAACAACCATTTTTTTGACACATTATTTTAATAATAAATAAATAATTTATTTATTTAAACTAACTATCTTTCTACAATACCCTAATTTAAATAAATAAATAAAAAGAATTTATTTAATTATTCTAGTGCAATCCCACGTCAAATACTATTTTGTTTAATTCTTAGACCTTAAACTTACGTTTTATACTTTTATTTAAATACAAACACTAACAAATCTCCTCCTCATAGAATAACACAAACACCTTGTACTAGTCCCTACACTCAATCCCGCTAAACCCTAGATCTTGCTTAGACCTTTTTGCATATTAATAATACAAGTTCATACAATTTCACTCTAGGTTAACTCGTGATTTGAGAATCACTTGTGCTACATATTTGCTCGTATTATCTACACAATTATTACAGGTGAGTTTTACATAGCCCCTTTTTCACTGTTTTTACATTTTGGGGTGAAATATGATCACAACTTACAATGATTTACATAAACTACACAATACAAATCCACTTTACAATTTGTGTGCAATTTGAGCTTTTATGTTTGAGTTCTAGGTGTGTTAACTGCTTATTTTCAATTACATGTACAATCATTAACTAATTAAGCTGACGGTTAACAATGATAGATCTATTGAGTCAGACAAACCCACCCAGATTGGGGTGATTGTTACCGACAACACAATTTTGCATGCTAGTTACAAAGGTTTGATTGTACTACTTGGTTACACAATAGTAGCTCCCCATAAATGCCTTATTAATCATGACTTATATGGATTTGTTTACACACAACACTTTGATACTATTTAGAGTCAAAACCCTATGTACGCTCACCAACTTTTTAGTTGACCTCGTTTTCATCATGTTTCAGGTACAATTGTTTGAGTTGAACAAGCTCGCTACACTTAGGATGTGGACCTAGATATTTAAAAGAAAGTGTTATGTATTTTTCATTTTTCATGTACATGTCGAATCTTATCAAAATGAAATGTGATGGTTAAACATATTACAATCTAGTCAACCATGTGCTCATGAACAGTCTACATGTCCCGCTCCGACGTTTCCGCCGTCGGTTGGGGTGTGGCACTTGTCAACATCACATTAAGCTTCTATCTCATTTTCGACATCATTAAAACAGGAATTACGAACTTTAGACTTGAGATTTTGATTTCGGACTTAAGACATTTTTGCACACTAATACGGACCATGAGTACTTAGCAAGTACGCATGAAGGATTTTGTCCATGCGTACTTGCTAAGTACGCATGACAAATCTGTTTTGCATATTTGGTTAAGTTCGCACGAAAGTTGGCCAAAAATTTTCTAAGTTATTGAAAGAAATTTCTTATCAAACTCATACCTATTGTTCTATAATCAGTTCTAATCTACTTTCGTTTTGTTTTGCAATATGGCTAGACGAGCGTTTACAGTGGATTTCAATCTTTTAGCACTAATACACCCAGAATGGCGAGGTGCGACTCTCAACTATCAGGAGATAGTCACATTCCTGAACAGATCAAAGATTTCATATGCTATCTCTACCAACCCAGTAGTATCACGACCTTAATTGGAGTAATTTTGAGATACATCTGAGCTAGATTGTCGACAAAGACCTAATGTGATTACAGCTAATGTTGCTAGTCAACGAATAGCTATCTCAGAGGACACTATAAGGCAAGTCTTACAGTTTCATAATTGAGCCACCGATCCAACTCAATATCCAGAGTATATGATAGATGGATGTTGGAGACAAAGAATGGGGTACGTTGGTAGGAGAGATTACCCATATTACAAGAAGATGTGGCTTTTAGATCAATGGAGGTACTTTGCACATGTTATGATCATGTGAATTTCAGCAAGGAAGGCAGGAAAATATGCTATGGGCAATAACTTAGCATCAGCTATGGTTGGATTATCATTGAACAAGGGTTACAAGTTTTCCCGCTATGTCTATAAAGAAATCCTTGAACAGATCAATGTTGCAACTAGATTCAGATTCTTCCTGTATCCACGATTCAATCAGCTACTGATTAATCATTTCTTTCCAAACCTACAACAAATAGGACAGCAGCTACAGGTCAAGAGAATAGCCAAGAGGGTGTTTGTGCAATTCCTTACTGCTGGCACTGTTGAACCAATACCCATGCACAAACCTCTATTCGGTCACTTAATCAATGAAGCCTACATTACACAACAAGGAGAGAGATGGTACAGCCTAGAAAGTGAACATGTGTTAAGTGAGCACTCAGATGAAGAGCAAGAGGGTCATGGTGATGAAAGCAATGATTACGATGATAATGATGATGATGATGATAATGATGGTGATGATAGTGATGATGGTGATGAGGGTGATGGTGGTGCTCGTTATGCACAGAAACCGGATAGTACTGAATCAGAATGTACAGTAACCGATTCCTCTGATTCGGAACCAACTCCAGACCAAAGGCACCCAAGAAAGAATATTCGAGAATCCCTTCCTGAATCATCCTCAAGGAGAAGAAGAAGAGAGAGTTCAGATTCTGATTTTCAGCTTGATAGTTCTGATAGCAACCGAGAAGCTCCTCATGTGGTTGAACGCAGAAAGAAAACCACACATGATCGCCCGTGGTAGGAAGTAATGGATGAAATAAATGCCAGGGTTCAAGCACAACACACTCCCACTCAACCAACACAAATGTATAGCCGACGAAGACGCAGAACGATAACACATGTTACTGTTCCAACCTGTGAATAACCTATTCCAACAGTCGTCTCTCTTCCAGCTACAACAGTTCAGCTCACAGCTTCCACAGTTCTTCCCATTTTGACTGAGTCAGTCCTTGTTTCAACAACCATAGTACCCACAGTTCTGCAAACGACAACCTTACCGTTCACTGTCACTACTGGTACTTTACCACCAATTACACACTCAATTAAGTTTGGTGACATGGGACATCATTTTGACTTATCCGAGCTCTTTGTCGATACCATTCATGAGACGGGTGAACCTTCTACAGCAAGGGTGGTAGATCCTAGGGATCAACGGATTGCAATCATAGTGTCACAAGTAGCTTCCTAACAAACTCAAATCAATTTATTTATTGACTCTAACACCAAATTGACTCATCAGTGGCAAGCCATGGAGGAACAAATGAAGTCATTCTTTGAGCTTCAAAGGATGCAATTCAATCTCAATGAAATGTTTGTCACCACCCGTACTGCTATAGAAAACCTAATGCTGATCCAACGAGGTGAACATCAGGTTATGGTTGATTTAGTGGCAAAATTATCAAAACAACTTGAGTCTCAGGGGGAGATAAGCAAGAGGGCACAAGAAGAATCTTGCAACCATGTCGACCTCACAAAAGAAAAGGATCTGGACGATGATCCTAATGCTGGCCCCTCAGGTGCTGGTGGTGGTGAGACACAAGTTGTCTTGCCAACACAAGCCACAACTACGGCTCAGGGGGAGTCCACCTAACAACAACGTGGTGGTGCTGATAAAGGAAAAACGCCGGCTGAGGTATTAGAAGAGTTAGCTAAAAGTCCTAACTTAAATGATGAGATCATCATAGGGGCTTTGGCAGAACTTGAAGAATGAGAGATTGACAGCGGTGATGACTGGGACGAATGTGGGAACGATGTGATTGTGGAATTCTCGAAAGGAGATGGAGAAGGTGTATATGAGTTGGAAGATGGGGAAATTTTTGAAGCCCCAGCTATTAGGGAACAAGCTGAATCGACCATTCAAGTTGAAGATGTCAATGAAACCTCAACTAAAGTTCCTGAACCCAACAGAGAAGCTGGCACTAGTGGTACTTCCTCGAGGAATATTCCTCAGGAATGGATAGTGAAAGAAGTCGAAGCGCCTTGGTACAAACCACAGTACACAAAACAACATGGTGCTGCTGGGATGATTTTGACGGTACGTTTCGAAGACGACAAATGATTATTTGCTATCAAAATATTAGGGGAGTGCAATACATGAAGCCAACAACAGAAGCATTTAATTCCTTACCCAAATACGACTTAGTCAACCTTGCACACCGTGAGTTATGTAGTGAAACATCAAACGGAAATGCTAGAGGTTTGTGGGGAGTGCTGTAGCGAGAAGGCATATCGGGTAAGTTTGAGATCTTTCGGCCTCAAGTCCCGAGGCGTGTCAAGGACAAGACAATGATACATCCGTTGACACACAAGTTCTTGAAAAGACTCATTTATGAACCAGTTCTATGTGAAACTCGGATACCCATGAGGAGAATACCTCAAGATATCATGGGAAACATGTGGTACTGGTACGTAGATCCAGTAACTGGAGAGGCTGTTATGATTGAGAAGGAGAGCTTGAAGGAGATCATTAGGATATTTGATGAGATTGTGTTCATTAATTTTTCTGTTAAGGACTTGGAGGTTCTCGTCAACAAGAACTGTTTGCATACTGGCGAGTGGACAAAACTGCTGGCTACCAAATACGACAGGTTAGTGAAATTCTGTCACAGATACAAGTCCAGGATTAGTGGTGGTAGTCAAGCGGGAAGCTCATAAAGACTGAAGATATCCAGAGATGCTGTCAAGGGGGAGTCTGTTGATGCATGTTTTGTGACAGGCACTCTGGATCGAGCTAAAGCTTTTGTTATTATTTATTTCAGTCTTGTATGTATTTAGTACTTGTTGTATTTTGTTTATCGAGTTGTAATATGTCTGAACTTGTATTGTTTTGATATTGTACTAAACAAATACGCAAGGATGTGTTCCTGCGTATTTGCCAAGTACAATGGACATGCGTACTTAGCAAGTACGCATGAAGGATGGTCATGCGTACTTGCCAAGTACGCATGAAGGATGGTCATGCGTACTTGCCAAGTACGCATGGACCAAGTCTATAAATACCATATGTTGTTTAATTTTCTACACAAATGTATTTTCCACACACAAGTACGCACAGATCAGTTTAGTATCAGTTCAAAAGTCTTTCCATTTGTATCTGTACTTGTTTAAAACACTAAGATATCAATAGACCGTGTATTTATTAGTACATCCTTGTGTTGATTGTCATACTTCCTGTCACACCCCGCCAAGGCGGAAACGCGAGGCGCGACGTTCATGGTTTTTCAAAGCATATAATTATTGTAAACGCATACATACAACTGGATACATGAATTAAATTTAAGGTTTTACAGCCCAAAAATAGTATTTGAAGTTACAAAATATTAAGATTTTGCAAATATGACCCGAACATTATGGGTTATACAAGAAAAATCTTCAAAAGTTGTATCCACCGTGTATGCATGAACCCTACGTAGTATTACCCTTGCTATCACGTTCGGTTTCCTGAAAAACATACTTGAAAATGTCAACATTAGGTTGGTGAGTTCACAGGTGTTATATATGAATACAATGAGCAAACCAATTGCATGAAAATGATCTTTACGTATATGATAAACAAAACAAGTAATGTTTGACCCATTTGTCAACTAGCTAGGAATACAAATAATATGTACATACATGAGGCATAACCAAACCAAGACCAGGTGTTTTGCCCCTCACTCGTACCTCACGAGCAATATTAGAACACTATGCAGTCATTTGGCCAGAGGGACCCATGGTTAGCGCGACTAACCATGACCGGGGGTGTCAGACCCAATAGTACTATTCATAGAATCTCAGGCTAATCTATAGCTAATGGTTATAATTATGATGGTCAGGGGACTTTACGAGCTCCAAATGTGTCAACTCATGCATACATAAAGGTCGGGTCTTGTTTTCTTGTTATCATATAAAAATAGTTATAAGTATGTTCTTCCCCCAAATAGTATAAAACAGTAAAAAGGGGCAGTGAAACTCACCTTGAGTTTGTGTATGCTTGTAACGATATTTGTTCTAGTCAACTTGACTATTTGTACCCTAAATACGAAAGGGTAAATTGTGTTAAGACCGAATGTCTCATATTGCAAATTGTTCACCGACTTTGTAAATCTGGTTGTGTTTGTTTAAAATATCTTCTTAGTTGTTCAACACTTGATTTGTTGTAAAAACAGTTCTACGTTACTGCTAAATGGGACTGATGACCAGGTATCGAAACTACCTAGTTTCGATTGAACAGGACAGAACAGAACAGATGTCGAAACTACCTTGTTTCGATTAAGCAAACTGGGTATCGAAACTATCCAGTTTCGATTGAGTCCTAGGTGTCGAAACTCCTAGTTTCGATTGAATAATAGCTATCGAAACTACCTAGTTTCGATTGAGTAAACAGGTATCGAAACTCCTAGTTTCGATCAAACTAGTATCGAAACTCCTAGTTTCGATTGAGAAACAGGTATCGAAACTATAGTTTCGATTACTGCAATTCTGATTGACAGAATCAGTCCTGCATATTTTTATGTTTTAAACTTGAATTCGACACACTTTTCTTGTTATCTTACTTGCGTTTCAAATAAGTTGTATGTTTAGTTTCGGTTTAAAGAAAGTAATGTAGATAGTATTGAGTTTTTACCTTAAAACAGAGATGAAGATGATGAGAGAAAAACAGAAGAATGATTTTGAGTTCCTTAGCTTGATTCTTTCCAGAAACACTTGAAATTCTTCTTAAAACACCGAATTCGTGATGGATTTTGCCTTAAAACTGGACTTCGAATTGGAGAGAAATGGGATGTTTGCCGTAAGAAAATGAGTGATAAAAGGGTTTAGTGAGACTTTTGATTGAAAGGGGGTATGGGTTATATCTGAGTTTTCTCACAGATATGGTATGGGATATGGGTCGCAGGGAGTGGGAATGGAGTATTCCCTGGGACTTTGGTCGAGAAAGTCAAAAAGTGGTTTGAGGGTTAATAATTAGTTTTAAGTATTAGTTTATTAATGGTATTAATATCAATTATAGTTTTAAAAAGGGTAACTTAATTCGGTTTAGATTCCCCACGGTATTATAATTTTATTCTAAAAATAATTTATTGTTCCACGTAAAGGTTATGTAATATATATGTATATATATTTTTCTGGGTATTTAATTTAATCACTAACGTTCGTATTTAGTCGGGTTATACGGGTATGTGAACCGGTAACTCCTAGAATTACCAAAATATGAAATGAAACAATGTACGGCTTTTCTTAGACTTTAATGCCCTAATTTATGCAATTAGGTAAATCACGAACATAAATATAATATAAACTCGTTTATATCATGTACGGATATTAACCTGAAATGTCGAGTGTCACATTCTCCCTATGTTAAAAGAATTTCGTCCCGAAATTCAATTCGTGCCATCTTGAACTGATGCATCCTTAAACAAGGAGGGGTATTTCGTCTTCATTTGATCCTCTCGTTCCCATGTATACTCGGGACCACGTTTTGAGTTCCAACGTACTTTAACCAGTTTGATTCGACTGCGTCTCAGTCTTTTAACTTTCCAATCTGTAATCTCAGTCGGTTCCTCGATGAAATGAAGTTTATCATCAATGTGAATCTCGTCAGGCGGTATAATTAGCGTCTCGTCTGATAAACACTTCTTGAGATTTAATACATGAAACGTATCATGTACATTGCTTAGTTCTTGTGGCAACTTGAGCTTGTAAGCTACAGGGCCAACCCTAGCCAGTATTTCAAAAGGTCCAACGTATCTAGGGTTGAGCTTACCACGGTTACCAAACCTTGCAACGCCTTTCCATGGTGAGACTTTTAACATTACTCGGTCACCAATTTGAAATTCTAATGGTTTCCGTCTGTTATCAGCATAGCTCTTATGTCTGTCTCGAGCAGCTTTCAGACGGTCCTTAATTTTGAAGATCTTATCAGTGGTTTCCTGGACAATCTCAGGGCCTGTCAAATGTTTTTCACCAACTTCCGCCCAACATAGCGGTGAGCGGCATTTACGACCATATAAAGCTTCAAACGGAGCTGCATTAATGCTCGTGTGGTAGCTGTTATTATAGGAAAATTCTGCCAACGGTAAATGAGTATCCCAATTACCTCCGAAATCAATTACACACGCACGGAGCATATCTTCTAATGTTTGGATAGTCCTTTCACTTTGACCGTCCGTTTGTGGATGGTAGGCTGTGCTCATGTCTAGGCGTGTGCCTAAGGCTTCTTGTAACGACCTCCAAATTCTTGACACAAAACGACTATCCCTATCAGAGATAATAGAAACTGGCACTCCGTGTCTTGCCACAATTTCTTTAATGTAGAGTCTTGTAAGTTTCTCTGTTTTGTCGGTTTCTTTAATTGGCAGAAAGTGAGCAGATTTCGTTAAACGGTCGACAATTACCCATATGGTATCATAACCACTGGACGTCTTAGGTAATTTCGTGATGAAATCCATAGAAATCTGTTCCCATTTCCATTGGGGAATTTCAGGCTGTTGTAACAAGCCAGACGGTTTCTGATGTTCGGCTTTTACTTTTGAACACGTTAAGCATTTACTGACATATGTGGCAATATCTCCTTTCATATTGGGCCACCAATATAATTCTTTTAGATCCTTATACATCTTATCTGAACCTGGGTGAATGGAGTATCTGGACTTGTGGGCTTCGTCCATAACCAACTTCCGTAAGTTACCAAAACATGGCACCCAAGTTCTATTCATGAAGTATAGAGTGTCATCTGATTTCGTCTCCAATTGTTTGATCATTCCATGTAGTGCTTCATTTTGGATGTTCTTTTCCTTAATTGCTTCTTGTTGTGCCATTCGGATTTGAGTAGTAAGACTCGTATGAATTGTTAATCCTAGAGCACGAACACGAAGAGTTTTAACTCGATCCTTGCGACTTAAGGCGTCTGCTACGACATTGGCTTTACCAGGGTGATACTTGATATCACAGTCGTAATCATTCAGTAGCTCTACCCAACGACGTTGTCTCATGTTGAGTTCCTTTTGATCGAAGATATGTTGAAGACTCTTGTGATCAGTAAAGATAGTGCATCTTGTACCGTAAAGATAATGTCTCCAAATCTTGAGTGCAAACACAACTGCGCCCAACTCCAAGTCAGGGGTCGTATAATTCTTTTCGTGCACTTTTAGTTGTCGTGAGGCATAAGCGATGACCTTGTCTCTTTGCATTAACACACAACCAAGTCCTTGGTGTGATGCATCGCAGTATATGACAAAGTTGTCGATTCCCTCAGGAAGGGATAAGATCGGTGCACTACACAGCTTCTGCTTCAGTAATTGAAAAGCTGACTCTTGCTTGTCATTCCAATCAAATTTCTTTTCTTTCTGGGTTAGTGTGGTTAAAGGCAGGGCTATCTTTGAAAAATTCTCGATCAATCGTCTGTAATAGCCTACCAAACCCAGAAATTGACGCACTTCAGTCGGAGTTCTTGGTGCTTCCCATTTTTTGATAGCTTCAATCTTGGATGGATCGACGTGAATTCCTTCCTTATTGATGACATGTCCAAGAAAATGCACTTCTCGGATCCAAAACTCACACTTTGAGAATTTAGCATAAAGCTTCTCATTCCTGAGTAGTTCTAAGATTAATTTCAAATGATGTTCATGTTCCTCCTTGGTTCGTGAATATATTAATATGTCATCAATAAATACTATCACGAATTTATCCAAGTATGGCTTGCATACGCGGTTCATGAGATCCATGAAAACAGCTGGTGCGTTCGTCAAACCAAATGGCATAACTAGGAACTCGTAGTGACCGTAACATGTCCTAAAAGCCGGTTTTGGTATATCTTCTTCCTGAATTTTCAGTTGATGATACCCTGATCGTAGATCAATTTTAGAATAGAAGCTAGAACCTTGTAGTTGATCGAACAAATCGTCTATTCGAGGAAGTGGATATCGATTTTTGATTGTAAGCTTGTTTAACACTCGGTAATCAATACACATCCTAAAGGTTCCATCCTTTTTCTTTACGAACAAGACCGGAGCTCCCCAGGGTGAGAAACTCGGTCTTATGAAACCTTTATCAAGCAACTCTTGCAGTTGATTAGATAATTCCTGCATCTCGGAAGGTGCTAGTCGATACGGTGATCTCGCAACTGGTGCGGCTCCTGGTACCAAGTCGATTCGGAATTCGACTTGCCTTGGTGGTGGTAATCCAGGTAAGTCTTCAGGAAAAACTTCAGGGTAATCCTTAACGATTGGTATGTCTTCAAGTCGACGTTTCTCGGGTTTCTTCTCGATGACGTGAGCCAGGAATACGCAATAGCCTTTACGTAGGTACTTACGAGCTTTCATGCAGTTTATCATCTTCAATGTCACTCCACTTTTCTCACCTTGTACCGAAAGAATTTCTCCGTTGGGAGACGAATATGAACAATCTTCTCAAAACAAACGATCTCGGCGTGATTCTTCGACAACCAATCCATACCAATAAAAACGTCAAAGCTTCCCAAGTCAACGGGTAACAGGTCTATACTAAATGTGTGGTTCTTAAAACATAAGGTACAACCTTGAATGACTTCTTCGGTTTTAATTAATTTCCCGTTTGCTAATTCAATTGTATAATTTTGGTCTAGTTTGCTGGGCTTAATACCAAGTAGGGACTTAAAGTCATTTGACACAAAACTCATATCAGCACCCGTAGCGAAAAGTATAGAAGCATAATGATTGTTTATCAGGAACGTACCAGTGACAATGTCAGGGTCCTGGCGTGCGTCCCCAGCTCCCATCACGAACGCTCTTCCTCAGGCCTGATTGTTATTCTGATTATTCAACTTGGGGCAATCTTTCCTGTAGTGCTTCAAATCTCCACATTCGTAGCATCCTTGCTTAATCTTATCGGTGGGGTTGGCATTGAGTCGACATGTCTGCGCTCGATGCCCAAACTTTCTACACCTTTCACATTGAGTGCATTTCCCCACATGGTGATACCCGCACTTATCACACCTCGGTTGGGGGCCAGCATAACCCCTTTTCTCCACAGCGTTAGCAGCAAAAGCTTTCACAGTCTCTTGTCTCTTATAGGCTTGATTCCTAAATTGGTTATTTGGTTTTCCCACCCATTTCCTCTTTTCTCCTAACTTTCTTTCCTCAGTTTCCTTTTTCTCGAACAGACCATTACGAACAACATCATCCCTTAGTTTGTAGGCTAAGACTATGGCACTCTTGGTATCCATGGGGTTCGACGAAGTCACCATACTACGAATTTGAGGTGCGAGACCCCACAAGTATCTTTCAACCTTTTTGTACTCTGGCGTGACCATGTGTGGCACCAAGATTGCTAGTTCATTGAACCTGTCAGTGTAACCAGTCACATCATCTCCTATCATTTGAAGGTTCCACATTTCAGTTTCGATTTTCTGCAATTCATTTCGAGGACAGTACTCCTCGATCATCATGGTCTTTAGATCATCCCAAGATAGCTGGTAGGCAGTCTGTCTTCCCAATGTTTTCATCTGAGAATTCCACCAGGTTAATGCTTTGTCAGCAAGTGTGCAAGTGGCATATTTCACCATACAGTCGGCTGTGCATTCACTAATATCAATCATAGATTCCATCTTTTCAATCCACCTCATCAGGCCTACTGCACCCTCGGTGCCATTGAAGTTGCGAGGGTTGCAGGATAGAAAAGCCTTATAAGTGCACTTCTTGCTTGAAGTATCTCCAGAACCTCCAGCAGTGCCACTGCCTCCTGCACCTCCTCCGCAACCACTACCATTTCCTCCGACGTTATTCCGATTGGCTTCGTACTGCTCCAAGGCGGCGGCTACACTTGTGATATGAGTTGCTCAACTTCTGCAGAAATCGTCATGTTGTTTTCACCAGTAGTGTCACGCGGTGTCCTTCTTTTGGGTGCCATGGGTCTGAAGTCGAAATGGGGTTAGTGTGTGACGATGTTCAGTGTCTACGATATCCGTACAATATGATGATAAGTTATGACATGCATATGCAATGAAAAACGTCTCAGTGAGTCGTTTAAATTATAGACTAGGTTCAATTTTTAGACTCCTAGTTCGCTATAAAAACCTGGCTCTGATACCAATCTGTCACACCCCGCCAAGGCGGAAACGCGAGGCGCGACGTTCATGGTTTTTCAAAGCATATAATTATTGCAAATACATACATACAACTGGATACATGAATTAAATTTAAGGTTTTACAGCCCAAAAATAGTATTTGAAGTTACAAAATATTAAGATTTTGCAAATATGACCCGAACATTATGGGTTATACAAGAAAAATCTTCAAAAGTTGTATCCACCGTGTATGCATGAACCCTACGTAGTATTACCCTTGCTATTACGTTCGGTTTCCTGAAAAACATACTTGAAAATGTCAACACTAGGTTGGTGAGTTCACAGGTGTTATATATGAATACAATGAGCAAACCAATTGCATGAAAATGATCTTTACGTATATGATAAACAAAACAAGTAATGTTTGACCCATTTGTAAACTAGCTAGGAATACAAATAATATGTACATACATGAGGCATAACCAAACCAAGACCAGGTGTTTTGCCCCTCACGTGTACCTCACGAGCAATATTAGAACACTATGCAGTCATTTGGCCAGAGGGACCCATGGTTAGCGCGACTAACCATGACCGGGGGTGTCAGACCCAATAGTACTATTCATAGAATCTCAGGCTAATCTATAGCTAATGGTTATAAATATGATGGTCAGGGGACTTTACAAGCTCCAAATGTGTCAACTCATGCATACATAAAGGTCGGGTCTTGTTTTCTTGTTATCATATAAAAATAGTTATAAGTATGTTCTTCCCCCAAATAGTATAAAACAGTAAAAAGGGGCCGTGAAACTCACCTTGAGTTTGTGTATGCTTGTAACGATATTTGTTCTAGTCAACTTGACTATTTGTACCCTAAATACGAAAGGGTAAATTGTGTTAAGACCGAATGTCTCATATTGCAAATTGTTCACCGACTTTGTAAATCTGGTTGTGTTTGTTTAAAATATCTTCTTAGTTGTTCAACACTTGATTTGTTGTAAAAACAGTTCTACGTTACTGCTAAATGGGACTGATGACCAGGTATCGAAACTACCTAGTTTCGATTGAACAGGACAGAACAGAACAGATGTCGAAACTACCTTGTTTCGATTAAGCAAACTGGGTATCGAAACTATCTAGTTTCGATTGAGTCCTAGCTGTCGAAACTCCTAGTTTCGATTGAATAATAGCTATCGAAACTACCTAGTTTCGATTGAGTAAACAGGTATCGAAACTCCTAGTTTCGATCAAACTGGTATCGAAACTCCTAGTTTCGATTGAGAAACAGGTATCGAAACTATAGTTTCGATTACTGCAATTCTGATTGACAGAATCAGTCCTGCATATTTTTATGTTTTAAACTTGAATTCGACACAATTTTCTTGTTATCTTACTTGCGTTTCAAATAAGTTGTATGTTTAGTTTCGGTTTAAAGAAAGTAATGTAGATAGTATTGAGTTTTTACCTTAAAACAGAGATGAAGATGATGAGAGAAAAACAGAAGAATGATTTTGAGTTCCTTAGCTTGATTCTTTCCAGAAACACTTGAAATTCTTCTTAAAACACCGAATTCGTGATGGATTTTGCCTTAAAACTGGACTTCGAATTGGAGAGAAATGGGATGTTTGCCGTAAGAAAATGAGTGATAAAAGGGTTTAGTGAGACTTTTGATTGAAAGGGGGTATGGGTTATATCTGAGTTTTCTCACAGATATGGTATGGGATATGGGTCGCAGGGAGTGGGAATGGAGTATTCCCTGGGACTTTGGTCGAGAAAGTCAAAAAGTGGTTTGAGGGTTAATAATTAGTTTTAAGTATTAGTTTATTAATGGTATTAATATCAATTATAGTTTTAAAAAGGGTAACTTAATTCGGTTTAGATTCCCCACGGTATTATAATTTTATTCTAAAAATAATTTATTGTTCCACGTAAAGGTTATGTAATATATATGTATATATATTTTTCTGGGTATTTAATTTAATCACTAACGTTCGTATTTAGTCGGGTTATACGAGTATGTGAACCGGTAACTCCTAGAATTACCAAAATATGAAATGAAACAATGTACGGCTTTTCTTAGACTTAAATGCCCTAATTTATGCAATTAGGTAAATCACGAACATAAATATAATATAAACTCGTTTATATCGTGTACGGATATTAACCTGAAATGTCGGGTGTCACACTTCCATTCATACATTGTTCCACGAGTAACGGAAATTCCGCACCTATTTACTAGGCTACATTCTCACACATTTTTTATCCGACACACCCACCCGGTGGGACCTACAATAAAGATTCAAGCTTGCAAACCGAAAACGCTTAAACAACGAACCCGAATCTCAAAGCCTTCACCTTTTCGATCCAATCACCTTCTTGCTTCCCAAAATCGCCCTAAGACATGCTCTGGACGGCCAAAATTCGAACACCTTGACATATGGCAATCAAAATCTACTTAAAATGAACTAAAACACTAAGAATAAAGATTTGTGCTTTGCACTACATTATTAATCACACAAATATCGCCTAATTTATATATGCAGAGCCTACCGACATATCAAAAATTGAAACCGATGTCACCATCATATCCAATTCATGTGTAAGCTCAACACACAAATATACTATCATTTCCTATTTGCTTGTCAATCAGTCACACATATTTTTTTAGCACAATATCAACATTTTTATTTTTCAGACTTTTTCTTTTCTTTTTATCTTTTACATAAACATTTCACATATTTCACATAACACAATCACGTTTTTTAGGAGAGATACCAGAAGAAATCAATAATCAAGTTTTTAGATATCAATTATCATCAAAATTTCATCAGATTTTCATTTTCTTTTATTCTCCCCCTAAAATTGTGATGCAATTTATTTATACTAAACAGTCACTTAAAATCAGCACATGTAGAACAAACACAAACACTTAGAACAAATATCACAAGTCAACACAATTTTAACACTAAAGGAAAATCTTTTTGAGTAACATTTTATGGTCTATCAATCAAAAGCACAGACTTACTTTATATTTTTGTGAAACAATTTTCAATTTAATATGGCCATTTTTTATTTAAAAAAACACCTCAGAAAGATATCATCCCCAACATTTTTACAAGAGAGTTAAACCGATCTGTTGAAAATGCTTTAGTAAAAATGTCGGCTTTTTGATCTAAGATATCAACGTGGACCACCTTAATGAAACCATTTTCAAAACAATCGCGAATAAAATATAACCTGATGACGATACGCTTTGTTTTCAACTGCTGAATTGGGTTTTTCATGATGCCAAACACTGCCTCATTGGCACAGTAGATTGGGGTTTCCAAGAAGTTGATTCCAAAGTCCATTAGTTGATGTTGAATCCAAATAACTTGTGAACAACAGATCGAGGTAGCTGTGTATTCTGCCTCAACAATTGAATTTGACACATTTGTTTGTTTCTTGCACTGCCATGAAACTAATCTCCCCCAAGAATTTACAACCACCTGATGTAGATTTCATGTCCAAGTTACAACCACCATAATCGCTATTAGTATAAGCATAAAAATTAAATTCAGAATCAGACGGATACCATAGGCCAAGGTTAACTCGGCCCTTAAGATACCGAAAAATTCTCTTGACAGCCGATTCATGGGACTCTTTTGGAGCTGCCTGATATTTAGAACATGAACAAACTGCGAACATAATATCAGGTCTACTTGCAGTCAGGTATATCAATGAGCCAATCATGGAACGATACATCTTTTGATTAACATCAACACGAGATAAATCGACTGTGAGAGGTTCATGAGGAGCAATGGGGGGTGAAAGCTGATTTGCAATCACTCATATTGAACTTTGTTAAAATGTCCTCGACATATTTTTCCTGATAAATAAGAATTCCAGCATCAAACTGTTCCACCTACAATCCTAGAAAAAATTGCATTTGTCCCATCAAGCTCACTTCGAATTTAAGTTTCATGACAACTTCAAACTCTCGGTAAAGATTCTCATTTGTTGAGCCATAAATGATGTCATCAACATAAACTTGAAGTATCAGCAAATCAGAATCAATATTCGTCAAAAATAATGTCTTGTCAATGGTACCACGATCAAAGCCATTTGTTGTAAGATGTGTCGACAAGGTTTCATACCACGCACAAGGCGCTTGATGCAAACTATACAATGCCTTATCGAGTTTGCACACCTAGAACGAATTATCAGAATTTTCGAAACCACGTGGTTGATTTACATAAACCTCTTCTTTTACAACCCCATAAAGGAACACATTCTTCACATCCACTTGGTAGACCTTAAACTTCATGAATGAAGCATAGGCCAAAAAGACACCAATAGCTTCAATTCGGGCAACAGGAGCAAACACATCATCATAATCCAATCCTTCTTCTTGATAAACACCATGGACAACGAGTCGAGCCTTGTTACGAACCACAATACTACAATCATCTTTCTTGTTACGAAATACCCACTTAGTTCCAATTGGGTATTTATGTAACATTTTCGATTTTTAGTATCCATATTTCAATTCAATGTAATGCATTTTCTAGTGCACTGTTTTGTTCCATTCGTACCATCAATTAAATACTACATTTCAATGCAAATCCGCAAATTTTAATCGGTTATATCCTACTAAACACTACATAAGTATCTACTTATACCAATATGTCAAAGACTAAAGTTACAAGGCCTGATGTTGAATCGTAACAAGAAACCCTATTAGGCACGGTCGCGCCTCGTTCTGGCACGGTCGCGCGACTTGCTTTGGAACGGTCGCGCCCAGTGTCTTGGCACGGTCGCGCCTAGTACCAGTTGAAACGTAAATGCAGTTTTAATCGCTCGATCATTGAGTTCCGTAACCGTTCCTCACTTCATTTCCATTTACGAGAGTAATAACATTTTCAATTACACAAACGTCCCAGTTTAATTCCTTCGGACTCGAAAAATCGTTCAAACATTTCAAAGAAAACATAAACCCTTCCTTCGATCCAAATTCTCTCAACCAAACAGGAGATTCACCATATACGATCCTCCCAGAAGCTACTAACCATTTGAAGCAGCCGGAATCGTAGCAGAAGACGCCGGAAGCCAAGCTCACCGACGTCGGAACTCCGTTCTACCGTTCTCTATCAATTCGCTACTCTTCCAGGTAATTGAAACCTTTTTCTCACTCGTTTCAGTTCATGGATCAAAAGCCCCATATTAATTTGGGCTTTCATTATGGAAATCATCTCGAACTCGAAGCCACATTTACATTCAAAATAGTTTAATCGAATCCGGTCCAAAACACGTTTTAAATTCAATTAATATATACAAAAAGACTCGTAATAATCTATTGGGTGAAAGCCCTATTATTTCCAACCCTGTTATTATAAAAATTAGTCAAATCGTTCCTGATTTAGAACAGACGCGGTCGCGCTAATCATCTAGCGCGGTCGTGCCACATGAGACACGGTCGTGCCGACTTCCAGCGCGGTCGTGCCTCCTGCTCAGACCCAGTCATGCCCTTTGGCTAATCTCAATCGTGTTTTAGAATCATAGACACGATCGTGCCTGGCCAAGGCACGGTCGTGCCTAATGATTTGGTTAGTTATGCCCTCCGTTTGATCAACACGGTGGCGCCCTGACTAGCACGGTCGCGCCCGTGGTTAGAGCACGATCGTGCCCTTCCCAGGCACGGTCGTGTGTAAGTTAGATTTTCCTGGCAGAATTATAATTTTTATATTTTTCAAACAATAGATATTTCCAATTAAATTTCAAAATAAAAATAGTTGATTTTTATAAAAATGAATTTAATTCTATTTAGAAAGATCAAATATTTAATCTTGGAATAAATAGAAAATTATTTATTTAAAGTTTATAAAATTAAATTTACATTTATTGTTAAACCTTAAAAAGTATTTTAATGGTTAAGTTACATATTTTATAAATAAATAAATAAAGTAGCAAGTATTTATTTAATTTACATTTAAACAAAAATCATTTATTTGGGTTATACTTACTTATCCCTAATACCTACATTATTTTCATAACTAAATGAATGAATAATAATTATTTAAGTTATTTAATTATTCCAAATTCAAACCTTAATTTTATCCAACTCCTTTACCTACAAATTTCAATTCCTTATACACACATCCAATTTAACCTTAGACTTAGACATAGACATTTGTACACATTATTAATCCAATACACATTACATTCTAGGATAACGTTGTGCATTACAAGGATCTCATTTCTAGCTAGTCTCTCGTGTTAGCTACACCGTTGGAATCAAGTGAGTATTACATAGCCCCTTTTACTCTTTTACACTTTTTGGGGTGGAACATGAACACTATACAACACTATTACTTACACTTACACAAACTACACAAGTACAAATCCTCTTTACATTCATGTGTGCAATTTGAGCTTTATGTCCGAGTGCTAGTTGTGCTAACTTTTGTATGCGATTATGTGCAATCATTAACTATTCAAGCTGACGGTAAACAATGATAGATCTATTGAGTCTGACAAACCAACCCAGGTAGGGAGATTGTTACCGACAACACAATTTTTGCATGCTAGTTACAAAGGATTGATTGTACTTGGTTACACAATAGCTGCTCCCCATAAATGCCTTATTTTATCATGATGTGTAAGGATTTGCTTATTTACAAACTATATGCTATCTATATACAAACCTGTGTATGCTCACCAACTTTTTAGTTGACCTTATTTTATTCATGTTTCAGGTACTAATGTGTGTTTTGATCAAGATTTGCTTCACATAGGCTTTGGGACTTAGTTAATTTGAATAAAGGATTTTATGTATTTCAATTATGTTCTTTCTTGGATTTGGTTGTGTTTGGATTATTTGAAATGAAATTGATGTTTAATATATTACAATTTAGTCAACTTTGTGCTCATGAACAGTCTACATGTCCCGCCCCGATGATTCCGCCATCGGTCGGGGTGTGACAGATTGGTATCAGAACCTTGGTTATAGGGAACTAGGTTATTAGACACCCTTGACCTAGACTATAACTTTAGGACACCCACTTATGCCATTCTTCATGATTATATGATATGTGCTACATGCTATGTGTTACATGTTTTCCATGATTAGTTATTATTTCATTTTTGATGCCTTACTTGTTAAAGATTCATGACTTATTAGGAGATACTTAAATAATAAATTATATAAACAATATCCCTACCTATACCCTAAAACCTCATAATATCCTTATCTACTTCTCTATCAACATCTTCTTAGCATGTGGAAACTTCATGGATCTAAAACTATAAAAATCTTTTTATACCCTCGTTAAGGTTTTTAAACTATTTTAATTATTTGAGGACACGTGCAATCTGGAAGGGTGACACCTGTATTCTGGGTTTTCTGTCTAGGAAAGCATTTCGCATAAATCCCAATCAACCGAGGGACCCGTATGCTTTCCTGGGAATTCCCGGGATGAGTGTTTACTTATAGGCTAAAGCATGTCTCCTTGAAAATTATATGAGTTTAATTAACCTTAATGTGTCATAGTATTCAAGTGATTATATCACTATTTGAGTACAATCCCAACTATGAATTACTATTTTATTTGTTATCTTATTCTTTTAAACCCAAACAACCTTCATAAGTTCTTACATCTTTTTCTTGTCTTGTGAAAATCTGTAGAATGCCTCCTCGTCGTGCTCCCGTGGACAACACCAACACCGACATCGCTACCATCCTTGCACAACTCGTAACTCAACTCACTCAAGCTAATGGTGCCACCAATGGTTACCATGGGGCAAATGGTCGTAATGGTGGAAATGGTGGTGCCAACCCATCTCAATACACATTCAAGCATTTCAACTCATGTAATCCCCTCAAGTTTTATGGTACTGAAGGAGCAACGGGACTTCTTCAATACCTTTCTCAATAGTGACTGCCCCGATAACCTTCGTGTTCGTCATGCCACAAGTGTCTTACAAAAACGGGCACTCACGTGGTGGAATGGGGAAAAGAGGAATAGGGGTGTGGATGTAGCAATGGCCTTACCTTGGGATGAGGTTAAAAGGCTAATGACTGAGGAATTCTATCCTCGAAACGAGGTAAAGAAACTTGAAGCCGAATTTTGGGATCTTACCCAAGATAATGGTGAAAACTTGGCATATACAACTTGGTTCCATGAGTTGAGTCTTCTTGTGCCCCATATGGTCACGCCTTTATCCCGCTGCATTGAAAAGTATATTGGTGGACTACCTAGACAAATTCAAGATACTGTCTTAGGTAGAAATCCCGCCACACTTGATAATGTTATCCGTTTATCTGCTAACTTAACCGATAATCATGTGAAAGCGGGGACTCTTACTAAAAAGGGCGCAAAGAAAGTTTTCGACACCGCAACTCCTCCTACCCACAACAAAGAAGCCATAACTGAACCCTCCTGACATAATAAGAAAAGAAAGGCTAGGAACTATGCTGTGGTCACTCCTGCTATGCCTACTAACCAAGCAGCACCTATGGTTCAAGCACCAGCCAAAAATCCATATGTTGGGATCTACCCACTCTGTGCCACATGCAACTATCATAATCCTCAAAACATCCCATGTCGCCTTTGCACTTATTGTGGGAAATATGGCCATACGGTCAATGTGTGTTGGGCCAAAGCTCTTGCGGGCCAAGTCAACCCACTAACCAGAACCAATCAACAAGTGCCTAATCAAGGTGTTCCTGGTATAGCAAATGGGCGTGCATGTTTTGAATGTGGTGACCCAAATCACTTCCGTGATCAGTGCCCAAGGTTGGTCAATGCTAGACAAGGCGGAGCTCGTGGGCGTGCTTTCAATATAAACGCCAATGAAGCCCAAACCAACAATGATGTGGTCAATGGTACGTTCCTTGTTAATAGTTAATATGCCTCCATTCTATTTGATACCGGTGCCGATAAAAGTTTTGTGTCACTTAATTTTTTACCTTTACTTGCAAAGACACGATCCCAATTAGAGAAAACCTTCACTGTCGAAATAGCAAATGGTGATTCAGTTACAATTGAGTCTATTATCTATGACTGTTCTCTAGAACTTAATGAACATACATTCCCAATTAATCTTATACCAATGCCACTAGGAAGTTTTGATATCATCATAGGCATGGATTGGCTATCAAATCATCATGCCGAAGTCATCTGTTTTGAGAAGTGCATCCGAATACCTCTACCATCGGGAGAAACCTTAAGAGTCTTTGGTGAAAAGCCTTGTAAAGGACTTAAATTAATGTCATGCACTACCGCTCAAAAGTACTTACGAAAGAAGTACGTAGCCTTCTTAGCTCATATTGTTCAAAAGGATGTTAAAGAGAAGAGTATACAAGACATTCCCATCATTCAGGATTTTCCCAAAGTATTTCCCGAAGATATATCCGGTCTTCCACCCGTTCGTCAAGTAGAATTTCGCATTGATCTTGTGCCCGGAGCTAACCCCGTGGCTAGAGCTCCTTACCGTCTTGCACCTTCTAAAATGCAAGAACTTGCAAGTCAACTTCAAGAGCTCTCCGAAAAGGGATTCATTCGTCCAATTCATTAACCGTGGGGTGCACCCGTCTTATTCGTCAAAAAGAAAGATGGATCATTTCGCATGTGTATTGACTACCGCGAACTCAACAAGCTTACCATCAAGAACCGTTACCCTTTGCCTAGAATTGATGACCTCTTTGATCAACTTCAATGTTCTACTTGCTTCTCGAAGATTGATCTTCGATCTGGTTATCACCAACTCCGTGTACAAGAGGAAGATATTCTAAAGACTGCCTTCCGAACAAGGTATGGTCATTACGAGTTCATGGTTTTGCCGTTTGGACTAACCAATGCACCCGCAGTTTTCATAGACCTCATGAATCGTGTGTGCAAACCATACCTTGATAAGTTCGTGATCGTTTTCATCGATGACATTTTAATCTATTCCAAGACTAAAGCTGACTATGAGCAACATCTTAGACTGGTTTTGGATCTCTTGAGGAAGGAACAACTATATGCCAAATTCTCCAAATGTGAATTTTGGCTAAAGAAAGTTCAATTTCTTGGTCATATCGTCAACGACAAGGGTATTCATGTTTACCCTACTAAGATCGAAATGATTAAGAATTGGAATGCCCCGAAAACTCGAAGTTCGTTCATTTCTTGGTCTTGCGGGATATTACCGTCGTTTCATCTCAAACTTCTCTAAGATTGCTGTCCCTCTTACCGCCTTGACCCACAAGGGTAAAACTTATGAATGGGGACCAAAACAAGAATAAGCGTTCCAAACTCTCAAGCAAAAGTTGTGCAATACTCCTATCTTGACTCTCCCTGATGGGAATGATGATCTAGTTGTCTATAGTTATGCTTCCAACCAAGGTCTCGGTTGTGTCCTCATGCAACGAGGCAAAGTAATCGCCTACGCATCAAGATAACTCAAGATTCATGAGAAGAATTATACGACGCACGATCTCGAGTTGGGTGCGGTCGTATTCGCATTGAAGATTTGGAGACATTACCTCTACGGCACAAAATGTGTGGTGTTCACCAACCACAAAAGTCTCCAACACATCTTCAACCAAAAGGAACTTAATATGAGGCAACGACGTTGGGTTGAACTCCTTAACGACTATGACTGCGAGATTCGTTACCATCCAGGCAAAGCGAATGTTGTAGCCGACGCCTTGAGTCGAAAGGACCATGTCATGCTTCAATGTGTCTGAATTCAAACTGACATTCAAAATCACATCTTAGAAGCTCAACACGTCTCAGTCACCGAGGGTAACATGTACGATGAAATGTCGTGTCACACCCCGACCGATGGCGGAATCATCGGGGCGGGACATGTAGACTGTTCATGAGCACAAGGTTGACTAAATTGTAATATATTAAACATCAATTTCATTTCAAATAATCCAAACACAACCAAATCCAAGAAAGAACATAATTGAAATACATAAAATCCTTTATTCAAATTAACTAAGTCCCAAAGCCTATGTGAAACAAATCTTGATCAATTCACACATTAGTACCTGAAACATGAATAAAATAAGGTCAACTAAAAAGTCGGTGAGCATACACAGGTTTGTATATAGATAGCATATAGTTTGTAAATAAACAAATCCTTACATATCATGTTAAAATAAGACATTTATAGGGAGCAGCTATTGTGTAACCAAGTACAATCAAACCTTTGTAACTAGAATGCAAAATTGTGTTGTCGGTAACAATCACCCTACCTGGGTGGGTTTGTCAGACTCAATAGATCTATCATTGTTTACCGTCGGATTGAATAGTTAATGATTGCACATAATCGCATACAAAAGTTAGCACAACTAGCACTCGGGCATAAAGCTCAAATTGCACACATGAATGTAAAGAGGATTTGTACTTGTGTAGTTTGTGTAAGTGTAAGTAATAGTGTTGTATAGTGTTCATGTTCCACCCCAAAAAGTGTAAAAGAGAAAAAGGGGCTATGTAATACTCACTTTGTTTGAAGGCGTAGCTAACACAAGAGACTAGATAGTAATACGAGGTCCTTGTAATGCACAATGTTAACCTAGAGTGTAATATGTATCGAAATCAATAGTATGCACAATAGTCTATGTCTATGTCTAAGGTTAAATTGGATGTGTGTATAAGGAATTTGAAGTCGTAGGTGTTAGTGGTTTGTACTTGAATGGTGTTGTATAAAATTAAGGTTTGAGTTTGGAATAACTAAATAACTTAAATAATTATTATTCATTCATTAAGTTATGAAAAATTAATGTTTAAATATAAGTTAAATAAATAATCTTTACGCTATTTTTATAAAGATGAGTAAATAAGTTGTGCAACTAATATTTATGTGTAGAGTTTAATAATAAATAAAAATTTAATTTTGTAGGTTATAATAAAGTTAATCCAAATCTTTATAAAATTAATTATTTTTATTTAAAAATTAATTTGGAATACTTATTGTTTTTAAAAATATAAAATTTAGCATTCTGACAAGATTTTCTCACACACACGACCGTGCCTGGGACAAGGCACGATCGTGCTAGGACCACGGGCGCGACCGCACTGGTCAAGGGTGCGACTGTGTTGATCAAACCAAAGACACAACAAGGCTGCTCACTAGGCACGACCGTGCCTGGGCCAGGCACGACCGTGTCTAGGGTTCTGATAGCACGACCAGGTCTAGCCAAGAGGCACGACCGGGCCAGAGGGTGAGGCACGACCGCGCTTGGAGAGGCGCGACCGTGTCTTCATGGAGCACGACCGCGCTAGAAGACTAGCGCGACCGTGTCTGTTCCAAAACAGAACGAATTGTCTAAATCTTATATTGTTAATGTTGGAATTCATAGGGCTTTCATCTATAAGGTTATTATGAGTCTATTGAAATAATTTAATTGTATTTAAAACGCGTTCAAAGCAGGGTTCGATGAAACCATTTTAGAATGAACCCTAGATTCGGGTTCGTGTTAAACTGGATATCGTAAGCCAAAATTAGGTTAGGGCTTTTGATCTATAGACTAAAACATAAGTGTGAAAGGTTTCAATTACCCGGAAGGAGGATGAATCGATGGTGTACAAGTAGAATGAGTTCCGGCGACGATGAGTTTGGTTTACGGTTCTTCTGCTACAATTCCGGCTTAACCAGTGTGTCCAGAAGATTTAGAAAGGATCGATGGATTGTTTGTTGGGAGTGCCACAATTCAGAAAAGATGAATTGTTGGTCCAAGTGAAAGAGTTTCGGTTTCTTTGAGGCTAATCGAGTTTTGTGGAGTTATTGGACGTAATTGTGGTAATTACAAGTTTAACTGTCTTTGTTAATGGTAATAATGTGGATAATAGTTACGAATTCGAACATCCCTGTGATTAAAGATGTATTTACGTTTCAATTATCGCGAAGCGCGACCTTGCCAGACGAGGCGCGACCGTGCCAATAATCGGCGCGACCGTGCCAAAACGTTGCGCGACCGTGCCTACTAGGGTTTCTGGTTATTTACAAAATCTGCCCTTGTAACTTCAGCTTTGACAGAATTAGCTTGGTTAGGATTTAACAGAACACCTAACGGGATTACTAACTGGATTAACTCTAAGAGGTGTTACCACATGATTATGAGTTCTAAATCCTTGAATTGAATACGATCGGCTAACGATTAATGAGGTGTAGGTTTGAACAAGTATATGATTCAATGTCGTGTTGTTATTTTATTAGTTAAAATAAATTAAAATAAGAAAATCAGGAATGTTACAGTCTCCCCATGTTAAGGAAATTTCGTCCCGAAATTTAACTAATGGACGCTACTAAAAATCAAGAAAAAAGGTGGGAGTTTTGGGTTCTCGGTGAGTTTTGATTGTTGGATTGTGGGGAGTGTAACCATTGACATGGCTTAGGCCGGATACTCAAAGTTGAATATGAAGGGTGATAATGAATTTTGTTTTGAAATGAATTTAAGGAGGAGATTGTCGAATAAAAATTCTGAATTCTAAATGTGAGATGTATTATTTGGAATGAATTTGATGGGACCATGATCGTTAGGGTTTGTGCATGATGTAGTCTAATATGTTAAAAAATGTCAGTGGGTAAAAGATTTCATAAACATTGGTCTAGGTCAAAACTTCACGTGACACGAACAACGCTACTTCTGATAATATGATAGGACACTTATATATAGGAAGTACCATCGGCGTATCAACCATGTCCTTGTCATATCACATCAGTTTCGTTGTTACATATCATGATAAGTTCTAGGTCACAACACACGACAAAATTTCACTATGTTTTCCATGCGCTGGTTTTTATAATTCCGTGTGCACCCGTAATTACTCAAATCATCGCATGGTCCGTATAGGTCATTCCGTTGTGTGCGGGTCAAGGGGGCACAATTTCACTCCGTCCATGTCCATTGTTTTCACATAAAAGTCGCTAACAAGTAACTATGTCCTTAAGCAGGTAAGTTCACAACTAAAGAGTAGTAAAGTAGAATAACTTAAAGTTTCTTAGTTTGCTCGTGTTTGAACAAGAATACGTCAAACCCCGAGTCGTTTCCATGTATTATGGTCTTCAACTTTGGTGAACAAAGTTCATGACCATGTCTTGTGTATAATGTAATCAATCAATTGTAATAATTGTAAGCAATTTCGTTTCATGTATAAAGTAAACACACAAGTCTCTTGTGTAGCATGAACAACTAGCATTATGTATTTTGTAAATCAATGAGCTCTCACGTGTAATGTAAACAACATAGTATCACATGTATTATAGGCAATGAATATCATATATGGCATTGACAACTTAGCATCATGTATTTTGTAAATCAATATAATGTGTATAGTTTAGTATGATGTACTCTGTAACTAAATGAGATTCATGATTAATGTGGTCAATCTATAATTATGTTTCGATCAAACAATTGTTATGTATCACGTATATCGCAAACAACTAAGTTTCGTGTATTATGTGCTTAATCCGGTAGCATGTGTATTGTAAATATACATGTTTCGTGTGTTATGTGATCAATCCAGTAAATTGTGATTTGTAGGCAAACTAGTTTCTTGTATTATGTAATTTGTGTAGCATTGGGTATATTGAGAATAATTGAGTTTCACGTACCATGTGGTTGCATTGGGTATATTGTGAACGTGTATACGTAAGTTGTTGGACTTCTTGTGTGATGTATACTAACGAGTTTTGCATGTGATCGAGTGTTGCGAACAAGCATGTTGTTTGGCGTTCCTGTATAATGTGGTAATTAGGTTGTAGCTCTTAAATCTCATTAAGGTTGATGGGGGGGGTTAAGGTTTACGCTGTTCGATCGTCTCTTGAAGTGACAAGTGAAAGGTAACGAGGAGGTTCTGAAAATATTCAGGGAAATGTGTTTATAATTACTGATCTTTGTTTGAAAATAGATAGTGGTAAATTATTCTTGATTGTAGATATATAAAGTAGTGAAACCATTGGATCACATAATCTAAATAAGTAGACAATTTATGAGAAAAAATCTTTTAATTTAAATTTTCAACTATCAGTAAGAGAATATTTTTAAGCGAAATTATTGGCTAAACAAGTAGTCGTATATTAATTTAGCCAGGGTTTAGAAATATTTACTTTAACGAGGAAAACCATAATTATTTATCAATTCGAAATAATATATATATTTTTTTTTCTTTTTTTTTTTATAAAATCGGTTGTATTAACTTTCCTTATCAGGTGGAAAGTTTTATGGAAAATTTATGTTTTTGATACTATCTAAAAGTTTGATAAACATTTTGTTTGAACAAGATAACGAGGTTTTGTTTAAATCGAACAATAGGATGTTTTGTTTATGAAGGAGATTGTTGGTAGTGTACTAAATCGTATTGAATGAAGAAGGTGATACGTGAGAAATTTTGATGAAAATATGATGGGTGTAATTCACACTCAACGGGTCAAATCAATGAATAATAACTTCAGAGTTGAAATATATATAAAATTGATTAAATGCTGAAATGTTAAACATTACTCAAAACATAAGGAAATGGTTCTCAAACCGAAAATTTTAAAGACAATAAATAGAAATTTCTCCTAACGTCTCTGGTAGCTTTCCACTAGGAAGAAGATAATCAGTAAGATGAGCACCGCTATGGTCACTCGAGTAGCAGATCTGGCTTCTGCTTTGGTGGTCTCTGTGCGATGTTCCTGTATTTCTTTTTCGAGGATGGAGATTAACTCCTTTTAGTACCCTATTTGGTTTGCTAGACTATCCATTCTTTGTCCTTGCAAATCATGTATTACTCCCTGCTCCATCCTTTGCCTCTCAAATTCCGAGATCCTTACATATTGGTGATTGTCATTGGTTGGAATTCCCATAACATTAGTGGGTGCCGTGGTATGCCTTACCCAAGGGTTAGGATGGTACAGGTCGGGCATTAGATATAGGTCTCTTAGTGGGGGTGGTAACTGTTTGTGGAGATGGGGTGTATGATACGGGTTTCTGGGTGGGGGTGATCCAGGTGTTCGAAGTCTTGGGCCGGTGTTCCTAATCCAATCTGCCCTTACATCAAACCTTGGTCTGGCAGCTGGGGGTGTTGGTGACCGATACACGGTTGACCCAATGTCTTTTTCCCAAACAGATTCTACTCTGGGACGGTATACCGGGGGGGATGGAGAGTAGGAGTCCATGTCTAGTAGAAAAACAATGAAAAGTTTGTAAGTGATTGTGAAATACTGAGTGTTAAATATAAGACTTCTCATAGGGTTAGAGCTTGACTAGTCATAACACCGATCCTTCACAATAGTATTTTACAAATACACTTGACCTATAAGCAATGCATCCCTGAGGAGAATTTCCAGGAAAGAGGGGTGGGTCACTAGGACACACTTAAGTACCCTGTCTTTTCATAGCCAAAATCCCTCATGGACCTACACACTCTTCCATCCATCATGTATTAATAACACTATTGTTGGGCTCATGGTCATGATGAGAATTGTTGTGGACTAGGTTTTGAGGCTTGAAAGTGAGGTTTATTTATTGCAGCATGCTTCTTCTTCTTGGAGGGTAAGTGGGCTTCTTAGTTTGTTGTTAATGGATATTAGGCCCAGTAGTTTAAGTTTTTTGTTCACAAGAGGTGATGGTGACATTATGTGTGTGAGATTAAGGGTGCATGAAGAACTAAGTGTGTACTGAAACTTAGGATAGCACTTAAACGAATCAAATAGGTAGCATTGAATATAAGCACAAAAGTTAGTAAGTAGTATGACACATAGACTATTAAGTATTGTATCATGTAGTGTAATTACTTAGTATAACTTGTAAAATTTTCACATAAGATGTAATCATGTAGGATATAGTAGCATGGCATAGTATGGGTGTCCTAAGGTTATAGCCTAGGTCAAAAGTGTCTAATAACATAATTCCCTATAACCAAGGCTCTGATACAACCTGTCACACCCCGGCCGATGGCGGAATCATTGGGGCGGAATCATCGGGGCGGGACATGTAGACTGTTCATGAGCACAAGGTTGTCTAAATTGTAATATATTAAATATCAATTTCATTTCAAATAATCCAAACACAACCAAATCCAAGAAAGAACATAATTGAAATACATAAAATCCTTTATTCAAATTAACTAAGTCCCAAAGCCTATGTGAAGCAAATCTTGATCAATTCACACATTAGTACCTGAAACATGAATAAAATAAGGTCAACTAAAAAGTTGGTGAGCATACACAGGTTTGTATATAGATAGCATATAGTTTGTAAATAACCAAATCCTTACATATCATGTTAAAATAAGATATTTATGGGGAGCAGTTATTGTGTAACCAAGTACAATCAAACCTTTGTAACTAGAATGCAAAATTGTGTTGTCGGTAACAATCACCCTACCTGGGTGGGTTTGTCAGACTCAATAGATCTATCATTGTTTACCGTCGGCTTGAATAGTTAATGATTGCACATAATCGCATACAAAAGTTAGCACAACTAGCACTCGGGCATAAAGCTCAAATTGCACACATGAATGTAAAGAGGATTTGTACTTCTGTAGTTTGTGTAAGTGTAAGTAATAGTGTTGTATAGTGTTCATGTTCCACCCCAAAAAGTGTAAAGAGTAAAAGGGGCTATGTAATACTCACTTGGTTTGAAGGCGTAGCTAACACAAGAGACTAGATAGTAATACGAGGTCCTTGTAATGCACAATGTTAACCTAGAGTGTAATAGGTATCGAAATCAATAGTATGCACAATAGTCTATGTCTATCTCTAAGGTTAAATTGGATGTGTGTATAAGGAATTTGAAGTTGTAGGTGTTAGTGGTTTGTACTTGAATGGTGTTGTATAAAATTAAGGTTTGAGTTTGGAATAACTAAATAACTTAAATAATTATTATTCATTCATTTAGTTATGAATAATTAATGTTTAAATATAAGTTAAATAAATAATCATTACGCTATTTTTATAAAGATGAGTAAATAAGTTGTGCAACTAATATTTATGTGTAGAGTTTAATAATAAATATAAATTTAATTTTGTAGGTTATATTAAAGTTAATCCAAATCTTTATAAAATTAATTATTTTTATTTAAAAATTAATTTGGAATACTTATTGTTTTTAAAAATATAAAATTTAGCATTCTGACAAGATTTTCTCACACACACGACCGTGCCTGGGACAAGGCACGATCGTGCTAGGACCACGGGCGCGACCGTAATGGTCAAGGGTGCGACTGTGTTGATCAAACCGAAGACACAACAAGGCTGCTCACTAGGCACGACTTTGCCTGGGCCAGGCACGACCGTGTCTAGGGTTCTGATAGTACGATCAGGTCTAGCCAAGAGGCACAACCGGGCCAGAGGGTTAGGCACGACCGCGCTTGGAGAGGCACGACTGTGTCTTCATGGAACACGACCGCGCTAGAAGACTAGCGCGACCGTGTCTGTTCCAAAACAGAACGAATTGTCTAAATCTTATATTGTTAATGTTGGAATTTATAGGGCTTTCATCTATAAGGTTATTATGAGTCTATTGAAATAATTTAATTGTATTTAAAACGTGTTCAAAGCAGGGTTCGATTAAACCATTTTAGAATGAACCCTAGATTCGGGTTCGTGTTAAACTGGATATCGTAAGCCAAAATTAGGTTAGGGCTTTTGATCTATAGACTAAAACGTAAGTGTGAAAGGTTTCAATTACCCGGAAGGAGGATGAATCAATGGTGTACGGGTAGAATGAGTTCCGGTGACGATGAGTTTGGTTTCCGGTTCTTCTGCTACAATTCCGGCTTAACCTGTGTGTCCAGGAGATTTAGAAAGGATCGATGGATTGTTTGTTGGGAGTGCCACAATTCAGAAAAGATGAATTGTTGGTCCAAGTGAAAGAGTTTCGGTTTCTTTGAGGCTTATCGAGTTTTGTGGAGTTATTGGACGTAATTGTGGTAATTGCAAGTTTAATTGTCTTTGTTAATGGTAATAATGTGGATAATAGTTACGAATTCGAACATCCCTGTGATTAAAGCTGTATTTACGTTTCAACTGTCGCGAGGCGCGACCGGGCCTAAACGAGGCGCGACCGTGCCAGACGAGGCGCGACCGTGCCAATATCAGGCGCGACCGTGCCTACTAGGGTTTCTGGTTATTTACAAAAGCAGCCCTTGTAACTTCAGCTTTGACAGAATTAGCTTGGTTAGGATTTAGCAGAACAACTAATGGGATTACTAACTGGATTAACTCTAAGAGGTGTTACCACATGATTATGAGTTCTAAATCCTTGAATTGAATACGATCGGCTAACGATTAATGAGGTGTAGGTTTGAACAAGTATATGATTCAATGTCGTGTTGTTATTTTATTAGTTAAAATAAATTAAAATAAGGTCAGAAAATCAGGAATGTTACAGTCTCCCCATGTTAAGGAAATTTCGTCCCGAAATTTAACTAATGGAGGCTACTAAAAATCAAGAAAAAAGGTGGGAGTTTTGGGTTCTCGGTGAGTTTTGATTCTTGGATTGTGGGGAGTATAACCATTGACATGGCTTAGGCCGGATACTCAAAGTTGAATATGAAGGGTGATAATGATTTTTGTTTTGAAATGAATTTAAGGAGGAGATTGTCGAATAAAAATTCTGAATTCTAAATGTGAGATGTATTATTTGGAATGAATTTGATGGGACCATGATCGTTAGGGTTTGTGCATGATGTAGTCTAATATGTTAAAAAATGTCAGTGGGTAAAAGATTTCATAAACATTGGTCTAGGTCAAAACTTCACGTGATACGAACAACGCTACTTCTGATAATATGATAGGACACTTATATATAGGAAGTACCATCGGCGTATCCAGCATGTCCTTGTCATATCACATCAGTTTCGTTGTTACATATCATGATAAGTTTTAGGTCACAACACACGACAAAATTTCACTATGTTTTCCATGCGCGGGTTTTTATAATTCCGTGTGCACCCGTAATTACTCAAATCATTGCATGGTCCGTATAGGTCATTCCGTTGTGTGCGGGTCAAGGGGGCACAATTTCACTCCGTCCATGTCCATTGTTTTCACATAAAAGTCGCTAACAAGTAACTATGTCCTTAAGCAGGTAAGTTCACAACTAAAGAGTAGTAAAGTAGAATAACTTAAAGTTTCTTAGTTTGCTCGTGTTTGAACAAGAATACGTCAAACCCCGAGTCGTTTCCATGTATTATGGTCTTCAACTTTGGTGAACAAAGTTCATGACCATGTCTTGTGTATAATGTAATCAATCAATTGTAATAATTCTAAGCAATTTCATTTCATGTATAAAGTAAACACACAAGTCTCTTGTGTAGCATGAACAGCTAGCATTATGTATTTTGTAAATCAATGAGCTCTCACGTGTAATGTAAACAACATAGTATCACATGTATTATAGGAAATGAATTTCATGTATGGCGTTGACAACTTAGCATCATGTATTTTGTAAATCAATATAATGTGTACAGTTTAGTATGATGTACTCTGTAACTAAATGAGTTTCATGTTTAATGTGGTCAATCTATAATTATGTTTCGATCAAACAATTGTTATGTATCACGTATATCGCAAACAACTAAGTTTCATGTATTATGTGCTCAATCCGATAGCATGTGTATTGTAAATACACATGTTTCGTGTGTTATGTGATCAATCCAGTAAATTGTGATTTGTAGGCAAACTAGTTTCTTGTATTATGTAATTTGTGTAGCATTGGGTATATTGGGAATATTTGAGTTTCATGTACCATGTGGTTGCATTGGGTATATTGTGAACGTGTATACATAAGTTGTTGGACTTCGTGTGTGATGTATATTAACGGGTTTTGCATGTGATCGAGTGTTGCGAACAAGCATGTTGTTTGGCATTTCTGTATAATGTGGTAGTTAGGTTGTAGCTCTTAAATATCATTAAGGTTGATGGGGGGTTAACGTTTACGCTGTTCGATCGTCTCTTGAAATGACAAGTGAAAGGTAACGAGGAGGTTCTGAAAATATTCAGGGAAATGTGTTTACAATTACTGATTTTTGTTTGAAAATAGAAAGTGGTAAATTATTATTGATTGTAGATATATAAAGTAGTGAAACCATTGGATCACATAATCTAAATAAGTAGACAATTTATGGGAAAAATCTTTTAATTTAAATTTTCATCTATCAATAAGAGAATATTTTTAAGCGAAATTATTGGCTAAACAAGTAGTCGTATATTAATTTAGCCAGGGTTTAGAAATATTTACTTTAACGAGGAAAACCATAATTATTTATCAATTCGAAAAAAAATATATATATATATATATATTTTATAAAATCGGTTGTATTAACTTTCCTTATCAGGTGGAAAGTTTTATGGAAAATTTATGTTTCTGATACTATCTAAAAGTTTGATAAACATTTTGTTTGAACAAGATAACGAGGTTTTGTTTAAATCGAACAATAGGATGTTTTGTTTTTGAAGGAGATTATTGGTAGTGTACTAAATCGTATTGAATAAAGAAGGTGATACTTGCGAAATTTTGATGAAAATATGATGGGTGTAATTCACACTCAACGGGTCAAATCAATGAATAATAACTTCAGAGTTGAAATATATATAAAATTGATTAAATGCTGAAATGTTAAACATTACTCAAAACATAAGGAAATGATTCTCAAACCAAAAATTTTAAAGACAATAAATAGAAATTTCTCCTAACGTCTCTGGTAGCTTTCCACTAGGAAGAAGATAATCACTAAGATGAGCACCGCTATGGTCACTCGAGTAGCAGATCTGGCTTCAGCTTTGGCGGTCTCCGTGCGATGTTCCTGTATTTCTTTTTCGAGGATGGAGATTAACTCCTTTTGGTACCCTATTTGGTTTGCTGGACTATCCATTCTTTGTCCTTGCAAATCATGCATTACTCCCTGCTCCATCCTTTGCCTCTCAAATTACGAGGTCCTTACATATTGGTGATTGTCATTGGTTGGAATTCCCATAACATTAGTGGGTGCCGTGGTATGCCTTACCCAAGGGTTAGGATGGTACAGGTCGGGCATTAGATATAGGTCTCTTAGTGGGGGTGGTAACTGTTTGTGGAGATGGGGTGTATGATACGGGTTTCTGGGTGGGGGTGATCCAGGTGTTCGAAGTCTTGGGGATGATGTGACAATACGACTTTTTAGATTAACCCCGTTAACTATTTCGTTAATTTTCTTATTAAAAACTTAACCCCGTTAATCAAATCTAACCCCAATGACTAATTCGGTTACAATATCAACTCAAAACTGCAAGGACTAATTGTGTAATTATACCAAACTGAATAAATTGACTCCCCAAAGTCAAAATTGACCAATTTGTCTTCAGTTGACTTTTAGAAGTCAAAATTCGACTCTTTGATTTTCCAATTCGCGAATTATAACCGAAATTCGTTTGAATTCTTAATTACTACGGACATTATTAACATTCTCGGCCATCATTGAGCCTTAATCACCTGCATTACATGCGAATTAATCAAAATATGACCATTCGTTTTGTAACCGTCGACTTCACTTTCCATTGTCACCAAATCCTGCAAATTCATGTATTTTCTTCACGAATTGATACGCTGCACACACTCGACGATCCTCTCTGAAGTTTTCGCATAAACCAGATTAGTCGGAGAAGCAGCAGACATCGCCAGAGAACACTACAGCCGCCGTCGGACTCAGTTTCAGTCGGGCTCTATCAATCCGACATCCAATCGGGTAATTGAGGCATTCCTTTGATTCGTTTCAGTCTTTAGAATGAAAGCCCTAACCTAATTAGGGCTTACATTATCTATTTAATCATGAACCGATTTCTAGGGTTCATAAGAAACCAGTTTAATCGAAACCTATCCTAAATGTGTTCTTAATCAAATCAATTCACACCTGTAGATTCGCAACAACTCTTAGAATGAAAACCCTTTATCAATTTAACATTTTAACATCGAATTTTTCATAACCCGAATTCTAGGGTTCGTCCTTATTCAATTTGGGGATTTTGAACCTAGGAGTATTCAAAATGAAATTGAACTATATGGTTAGTTTCGTAATCAGTTACACTTTAAAAGCCCCATCCTAATTTTAACATTTATCATCGATTTCATAACTAACGGATAATGAGGGTTTTTCGTCGAGACTGGTTAATCAAACTCTAACCTCGGCACAATCTCAATTCAATTAATTTATGGGGATAGGTTCGCAATCCATCACTCTTTCAAAGTCCCATGAATTCAGCCACTGTTAATATCAGAATCAACGGATTTAATTTGTGTTCTTAAACTAGGGTTTCAACTTTTCGAATCAGAAATTAACGAATTAAAACTTGATGGTTTTTCAATTGAATCCAACCCTAGATTCGCTATACCCCGATTAACAAAACCCCATCGATACTTTGGCAAATCACAATCGAATTCATGGTGTATGGGACGTGATTTGATCTGGGTACCTATGGGAAATTAAATCACGTCCGGCTTGGATGTTAAAAGAAATTCGAACTGGACTTGGTTGCAATACCCTAGCGGGCGGGACTGGTTAGAGCGATGTGTGTGTGTGGGAGAGACCCGGGTTCGAGACCGGGCTCCCACAATTATTTTTAAAACATTTTTCTGGATTATTAAATTAATAAAAATCAAACCTTTTAATATTGTATTATTATATAAATGGGTTTTAACTCGGAAAACAACCCGTAGGCTCGGGTATGAAATATTAGTTTATTTTTTTATAAATTATACCCACATTTATAATTTATACATTATTATTATTAATAAGTAAAAATAATATATTTATATTATTTTTAAGCCGTAAACTCGTGTAAAATAATATGTTTATATTATTCTCAAATTGTGACCCTTATTATTAAATAATATATATTATTTCAAATCATTTTATAACGCCGTAAATCAATAGAGACTAAATAATAATATAACTAATTATATTATCCACTCGTATATATATATTATTATTTATGTCGTTCGTCGCGTAAAGTAATTTCTAAACCCGTGGACACGTTCGTCCACTCTCGTTTATTGGAGCGGTTCTTTTAAAACGTTCCTTCCGTGTCACAGTCACAATTCCCATTGTCATTCCTAATTTATGTGTTTATAATTTTAGGACATTCGTAGGTCTTTTGAGACTTACACTCGTGGTTCCAACTTACTTCTAGTGTGAAACTACCTTCAACGCCAAGCAGGTGAGTTTTCACGGCCCCTTTTTACTGTTTTAACTTGGGGGAGAAAACATGTTTAAACTGCTTTTGAGATTTTGTATTTCATATGCTATCAATGTTAAAGCTAAGTGTAACACGCTATCACAGAAAGTCCTCATCTTATCTCGAACCGTTAATATGGATCTTAGCGAGGTAATGTTTAGTAGTACTACTGGGTTTGACAAATCCTACCCGCGTTAGTCGCGCTAACTCGATTGGATATCGAACGGGTGAAATGTTAGCCTACTCACATCGCCAGTATTGATAGACCTGGCAGGAGGCAATAAACAAACAGTCAGTTTCGGTTGCGAGCACTTGAGCTAAACATGAACATAGTTTAGCTACCTATAGATACATATTGAATGATCATAAATATGGTAAACGCTTACGTATTTATTTGAAACCTGTGAACTCACCAACCTTGTGTTGACACTTTTTCTTACATGTTTTCTCAGGTCGCTAAGCTAAGACACAAGGTGCACGTTAGGACATGCATGGGATTCAACCATTTTACTTATGATATGACTCCCTTGTACTGTATTTTGGTTGGTTGGACTTTTTGGACTTTGGTTTTGGGCGGTGTATTTTGCGCATTTACTTTTCGTTACGCTTCCGCATTGAACTTTGATTTTAATGGTATTTTCATTTGAGTCCCATGTAGAGTCGTTCAAAGTAACTATTGTCTGAGATCCTCGTTAGTCACATCCCAAAACGGTAAAACTCCGTTAGTTGAAATTTGGGGGTGTGACATGGGCCGGTGTTCCTAATCCAATCTGCCCTTACATCAAACCTTGGTCTGGCAGCTGGGGGTGTTGGTGACCGATACACGGTTGACCCAATGTCTTCTTCCCAAACAGATTCTACTCCGGGACGGTATACCGGGGGGGATGGAGAGTAGGAGTCCATGTCTAGTAGAAAAACAACGAAAATGTTGTAAGTGATTGTGAAATACTGAGTGTTAAATATAAGAGTTCTCATAGGGTTAGAGCTTGACTAGTCATAACACCGAGCCTTCACAATAGTATTTTAGAAATACACTTGACCTATAAGCAATGCATCCCTGAGGAGAATTTCCAGGAAAGAGGGGTGGGTCACTAGGACACACTTAAGTACCCTGTCTTTCCTTAGCCAGAATCCATCATGGACCTACACACTCTTCCATCCATCATGTATTAATAACACTATTGTTGGGCTCATGGTCATGATGAGAATTGTTGTGGACTAGGCTTTGAGGCCTGAAAGTGAGGTTTATTTATTACAGCATGCTTCTTCTTCTTGGAGGGTAAGTGGGCTTCTTAGTTTGTTGTTAATGGATATTAGGCCCAGTAGTTTAAGTTTTTTGTTCACAAGAGGTGATGGTGACATTATATGTGTGAGATTAAGGGTGCATGAAGAACTAAGTGTGTATTGAAACTTAGGATGGCACTTAAATGAATCAAATAGGTAGCAATGAATATAAGCATAAAAGTTAGTAAGTAGTATGACACATAGACTAGTAAGTATTGTATCATGTAGTGTAATTACTTAGTATAACTTGTAAAATTTTCACATAAGATGTAATCATGTAGCATATAGTAGCATGGCATAGTATGGGTGTCCTAAGGTTATAGCCTAAGTCAAAAGTGTCTAATAACCTAATTACCTATAACCAAGGCTCTGAAACCAATCTGTCACACCCCGACCGATGGCGGAATCATCGGGGCGGAATCATCGGGGCGGGACATCTAGACTGTTCATGAGCACAAGGTTGTCTAAATTGTAATATATTAAACATCAATTTCATTTCAAATAATCCAAACACAACCAAATCCAAGAAAGAACATAATTGAAATACATAAAATCCTTTATTCAAATTAACTAAGTCCCAAAGCCTATGTGAAGCAAATCTTGATCAATTCACACATTAGTACCTGAAACATGAATAAAATAAGGTCAACTAAAAAGTTGGTGAGCATACACAGGTTTGTATATAGATAGCATATAGTTTGTAAATAAACAAATCCTTACATATTATGATAAAATAAGGCATTTATGGGAAGCAGCTATTGTGTAACCAAGTACAATCAAACCTTTGTAACTAGCATGCAAAATTATGTTGTCGGTAACAATCACCCTACCTGGGTAGGTTTGTCAGACTCAATAGATCTATCATTGTTTACCGTCGGTTGAATAGTTAATGATTGCACATAATCGCATACAAAAGTTAGCACAACTAGCACTCGGGCATAAAGCTCAAATTGCACACATGAATGTAAAGAGGATTTGTACTTGTGTAGTTTGTGTAAGTGTAAGTAATAGTGTTGTATAGTGTTCATGTTCCACCCCAAAAAGTGTAAAAGAGTAAAAGGGCTGTGTAATACTCACTTGGTTTGAAGGCGTAGCTAACACAAGAGACTAGATAGTAATACGAGGTCCTTGTAATGCACAATGTTAACCTAGAGTGTAATATGTATCGAAATAAATAGTATGCACAATAGTCTATGTCTATGTCTAAGGTTAAATTGGATGTGTGTATAAGGAATTTGAAGTTGTAGGTGTTAGTGGTTTGTACTTGAATGGTGTTGTATAAAATTAAGGTTTGAGTTTGGAATAACTAAATAACTTAAATAATTATTATTCATTCATTTAGTTATTAAAAATTAATGTTTAAATATAAGTTAAATAAATAATCTTTACGCTATTTTTATAAAGATGAGTAAATAAGTTGTGCAACTAATATTTATTTGTAGAGTTTAATAATAAATATAAATTTAATTTTGTAGGTTATAATAAAGTTAATCCAAATCTTTATAAAATTAATTATTTTTATTTAAAAATTAATTTGGAATACTTATTGTTTTTAAAAATATAAAATTTAGCATTCTGACAAGATTTTCTCACACACACGACCGTGCTTGGGACAAGGCACGATCGTGTTAGGACCACGGGCACGACCGCGCTGGTCAAGGGTGTGACTGTGTTGATCAAACCGAAGACACAACAAGGCTGCTCACTAGGCACGACCGTGCCTGGGCTAGGCACGACCGTGTCTAGGGTTCTGATAACACGACCAGGTCTAGCCAAGAGGCACAACCGGGCCAGAGGGTGAGGCACGACCGCGCTTGGAGAGGCGCGACCGTGTCTTCATGGAGCACGACCGCGCTAGAAGACTAGCTCGACCGTGTCTGTTCCAAAACAGAACGAATTGTCTAAATCTTATATTGTTAATGTTGGAATTCATAGGGCTTTCATCTATAAGGTTATTATGAGTCTATTGAAATAATTTAATTGTATTTAAAACGCGTTCAAAGCAGGGTTCGATTAAACCATTTTAGAATGAACCCTAGATTCGGGTTCGTGTTAAACTGGATATCGTAAGCCAAAATTAGGTTAGGGCTTTTGATCTATAGACTAAAACGTACGTGTGAAAGGTTTCAATTACCCGGAAGGAGGATGAATCGATGGTGTACGGGTAGAATGACTTCCGGCGACGATGAGTTTGGTTTCCGGTTCTTCTGCTACAATTCCGGCTTAACCAATGTGTCCAGAAGATTTAGAAAGGATCGATGGATTGTTTGTTGAGAGTGCCACAATTCAGAAAAGATGAATTGTTGGTCCACGTGAAAGAGTTTCGGTTTCTTTGAAGCTAATCGAGTTTTGTGGAGTTATTTGACGTAATTGTGGTAATTGCAAGTTTAATTGTCTTTGTTAATGGTAATAATATGGATAATAGTTACGAATTCGAACATCCCTGTGATTAAAGCTGTATTTACGTTTCAACTGTCGCGAGGCGCGACCGTGCCTAAACGATGCGCGACCGTGCCAGACGTGGCGCGACCGTGCCAATAATAGGCGCGACCGTGCCAGATGAGGCGCGACCGTGCCAAAACGTGGCGCGACCGTGCCTTCTAGGGTTTCTGGTTAATTACAAAATCAGCCCTTGTAACTTCAGCTTTGACAGAACTAGCTTGGTTAGGATTTAACATAAAACCTAACAGGATTACTAACTAGATTAACTCTAAGAGGTGTTACCACATGATTATGAGTTCTAAATCATTGAATTGAATACGATCGGCTAACGATTAATGAGGTGTAAGTTTGAACAAGTATATGATTCAATGTCGTGTTGTTATTTTATTAGTTAAAATAAATTAAAATAAGGTCAGAAAATCAGGAATGTTACATGTCGTGTGGTGTTGAACTTCAGCTTGAATCAAAACCCAATGGCTTACTTTATTATTTGAACCGTATTTGGATTCCCGATCGTGATAGTCTCCGTACATTTCTCATGAACGAGGCTCACAAGACTCGTTATTCTATTCATGTACCAAGATCTCCGCCAACAATACTGGTGGCCCGGTATGAAGAAAGACATTGCTCTCTATGTTGCCAAATGTCTAACGTGCTCCAAAGTCAAAGCCGAACACCAACGTCATTCCGGATTACTTGAACAACCGGAAATCCCCGTGTGGAAATGGGAGAATTTAGCTATGGATTTTATTACCAAACTCCCTCATACCTCAAGTGGTTATGATAGTATTTGGGTAATCATTGATCGTCTCACCAAATCTGCTCATTTCTTGCCTATCCGTGAAGACTATCGGGTTGAGAAACTAGCCCGAATTTACATTGATGAAATTGTGAGCCGTCACGGTGTTCCCTTAAACCTAATCTCCGATAGAGATACTCGGTTCACCTCTCACTTTTGGCAATCTCTCCAAACTGCACTTGGTACACGATTGGATTTGAGCACGGCCTACCATCCTCAAACTGATGGTAAGACCGAGCGAACAATCCAAACTCTTTAGGATATGCTTAGAGCTTGTGTAATTGATTTTGGTGGCAATTGGGATTCACATCTATCCCTAATCGAGTTCTCTTACAATAATAGCTACCACACGAGTATTAACATGGCTCCATTTGAAGCTCTCTATGGTCACAAGTGTCGTTCTCCTATCTGTTGGAACGAGATTGGTGAAGCACAAATCACCGGTCCCGAGTTAATTCAAGAAACATCCGACAAGATTATCCAAATCCGTGACAACATTCGAGTAGCGAGAAGTCGGCAAAAGAGTTATGCCGACAAACGAAGAAAACCCTTGGAATTCCAAGTCGGTGACCTTGTCCTTCTAAAGGTGTCTCCATGGAGGGGTGTGATCCGTTTTGGAAAGAAAGGCAAACTATCACCTCGCTATGCGGGTCCATTTAAGATCCTTGAAAGGATTGGGAAAGTGACTTATAAACTCAATTTACCTCCTTCCCTCGGCAATGTGCATCCTACATTTCATGTGTCTAATCTGAAGAAATGTCTTGCTGATGAAGACCTTCACATACCCCTTGACGATGTGCGCATTGACGAAACGATGCACTTCGTTGAGAGAGCAGTGGAAATCATGGATCGTGAAATCAAACAGCTCAAGCGAAGTCGTATTCTTATTGTCAAAGTTCATTGGGAATTTAAGCGTGGTCCTGAATTTACTTGGGAATGAGAGGACCAAGTGAAGCTCAAGTACCCCCATCTTTTTACTGATGCCGTCGCTTCCTCTAGCTAAATTTCGGGACGAAATTCCCTCAACATGGGGAGACTGTAACATTTCCGATTTTTAGTATCCATATTTCAATTCAATGTAATGCATTTTCTAGTGCACTGTTTTGTTCCATTCGTACCATCAATTAAATACTACATTTCAATGCAAATCCGCAAATTTTACTCGGTTATATCCTACTAAACACTACATAAGTATCCACTTATACCAATATGTCAAAGACTAAAGTTGCAAGGCCTGATGTTGAATCGAAACAAGAAACCTTATTAGGCACGGTCGCGCCTCGTTCTGGCATGGTCGCGCCAAGTGCCTTGGCACGGTCGCACGACTTGCTTTGGAACGGTCGCACCCGGTGTCTTGGCACGGTCGCGCCTAGTTTGGGCACGGTCGCGCCTAGTAACAGTTGAAATGTAAATGCAGTTTTAATCGCTCGATCCTTGAGTTCCATAACCGTTCCTCACTTCATTTCCATTTACGAGAGTAATAACAATTTCAATTACACAAACGTCCCAGTTTAATTCCTTCGGACTCAAAAAATCGTTCAAACATTTCAAAGAAAACATAAACCCTTCCTTCGATCCGAATTCTCTCAACCAAACAGGAGATTCACGATATACGATCCTCCCATAAGCTACTGACCATTTGAAGCAGCCGAAATCATAGCAGAAGATGCCGGAAGCCAAGCTCACCGACGCCGAAACTCCGTTCTACCGTTCTCTATCAATTCGCTACTCTTCCAGGTATTTGAAACCTTTTTCTCACTCGTTTCAGTTCATGGATCAAAAGCCCCATATTAATTTGGACTTTCATTATGCAAATCATCTCGAACTCGAAGCCACATTTACATTCAAAATAGTTTAATCGAATCCGGTCCTAAACAGGTTTTAAATTCAATTAATCTATACAAAAAGACTCGTAATAATCTATTGGGTGAAAGCCCTATTATTTCCAACTATGTTATTATAAAAATTAGTCAAATCGTTCCTGATTTAGAACAGACACGGTCACGCTAATCATCTAGCGCGGTCGTGCCTCATGAGACACGGTCGTTCCGGCTTCCAGTGCGGTCGTGCCTCCTACTCAGACCCAGTCATGCCATTTGGCTAATCTCAGTCGTGTTTTAGAATCATAGACACGATCGTGTCTGGCCAAGGCACGGTCGTGCCTAATGATTTGGTTAGTTATGCCCTCTGTTTGATCAACACTGTCGCGCCCTGACTAGCACGGTCGCGCCCGTGGTTAGAGCACGATCGTGCCCTTCCCAGGCACGGTCGTGTGTAAGTTAGATTTTCCTGGCAGAATTATAATTTTTATATTTTTCAAACAATAGATATTTCCGATTAAATTTCAAAATAAAAATAGTTGATTTTTATAAAAATGCATTTAATTCTATTTAGAAAGATCAAATATTTAATCTTGGAATAAATAGAAAATTATTTATTTAAAGTTTATAAAATTAAATTTAGATTTATTGTTAAACCTTAAAAAATATTTTAATGGTTAAGTTACATATTTTATAAATAAATAAATAAAGTAGCAAGTATTTATTTAATTTACATTTAAACAAAAATAATTTATTTGGGTTATACTTACTTATCCCTAATACCTACATTATTTTCATAACTAAATGAATGAATAATAATTATTTAGGTTATTTAATTATTCCAAATTCAAACCTTAATTTTATCCAACTCCTTTACCTACAAATTTCAATTCCTTATACACACATCCAATTTAACCTTAGACTTAGACATAGACATTTGTACACATTATTAATCCAATACACATTACATTCTAGGATAACGTTGTGCATTACAAGGATCTCATTTCTAGCTAGTCTCTCGTGTTAGCTACACCGTTGGAATCAAGTGAGTATTACATAGCCCCTTTTACTCTTTTACACTTTTTGGGGTGGAACATGAACACTATACAACACTATTACTTACACTTACACAAACTACACAAGTACAAATCCTCTTTACATTCATGTGTGCAATTTGAGCTTTATGCCCGAGTGCTAGTTGTGCTAACTTTTGTATGCGATTATGTGCAATCATTAACTATTCAAGCCGACGGTAAACAATGATATATCTATTGAGTCTGACAAACCCACCCAGGTAGGGTGATTGTTACCGACAACACATTTTTTGCATGCTAGTTACAAAGGTTTGATTGTACTTGGTTACACAATAGCTGCTCCCCATAAATGCCTTATTTTATCATGATATGTAAGGATTTGCTTATTTACAAACTATATGCTATCTATATACAAACCTGTGTATGCTCACCAACTTTTTAGTTGACTTTATTTTATTCATGTTTCAGGTACTAATGTGTGATTTGATCAAGATTTGCTTCACATAGGCTTTGGGAGTTAGTTAATTTGAATAAAGGATTTTATGTATTTCAATTATGTTCTTTCTTGGATTTGGTTGTGTTTGGATTATTTGAAATGAAATTGATGTTTAATATATTATAATTTAGTCAACCTTGTGCTCATGAACAGTCTACATGTCCCGCCCCGATGATTCCGCCATCGGTCGGGGTGTGACAATTTACCATCAGGTAGATCTACAAGATGCCTAAAGTTAAGCTTTTTGAACTCAAAAAGTTCTTCTTGCATGGCTTAAATCCAGTTTGGATATTGCAGAGCTATTGTGACATTTTTGGGTTCTTCTTGTGATAAGAAGCAAGAATACAAACAAAAAGTGATGTTTCCCGCTTGACTCCTTGTTTTAAAACCATCTTCGAGTGATCCGATAATATTTTCTACCGGATGAGCAGAATGAATTCTGAGAGTCGGGATATCATCAACTTGAACTGATTCTAGCATACTTAAATCATTTAAATCAGGTGATTGATCACTTGAATTATTAACACTTGAAGAACTTGACTGATTAACATCCCCAACTTGATCATTTGGTATATCTAACTGACCTTCAGAAACATATAGTTCGTCATTAGTAATTGGAACTTGTACTTCAGAATCAACATTTGTTACAGAATTATCAAGTTATTCTTCTTGTGTTTGAGTAAATGTAGTAACTATTACTTGCTGTGGACCAACCATGAAGTTGTTAACAGTTTGATCAAGCCTTGTTGTGGACTCAACCACTGTATTTGAAGAACTTGCACATTCAGAATCAGATAAAAGTTGTTGATCAAAAGTCTTGAAAATCACATCCGCATCAAAGAACTAATCTGGTCCATTTTGCTCAAGAGAAACATTCATCTCTTGCCATTCCACATAATAAGATTCTTGAACGATCACCAGCAGCAGCAAACTTTGGCAATGAGTCTTGTGTATTCAGAAGTGTACACGAGCATCCAAACGCTCTGAAAAACTTAATATATGGATTTCTTTTGAAATAAAAACTCATATGAAGTCTTTGTGTGTTGCTTCACCGTAATAACTCTGTTCAAAATAATTGGAAATTTTGAATCCACAAGCATTGTACGAGCAGCTTTAATTAAAGTTCTGTTCTTTCTAGCAGCTACTCCATTTTGTTGTGGTGTTCTGGCTACACTAAATTGATGAGTTATTCCTTTTTCTGAACAAAAAGAATTTATCAGTTTATTCTTAAACTCAGTTCCATTTTCACTGCGGATAATTGACACTTTGCTATCACAGATGTTTTCGATTCGTTTTATAAATTCAATTATTGTTTCAAGTGTCTCAACCTTTGTTGCAAGGAAAAACACCCAAGAAAATCTTGAAAAATCATCTGTGATGACAAGACATTAAGATTTCTTCGCAATGCTTTTCACACAAACTGGACCAAATAAACGCATATGAATAAGAAATAAAGGTCGAGTAAACGTTGTCACGGTATTCTTCGGATGTGACTTCTTGTGTTGTTTTCCCTTTGCACATGACATATAACTCTATTGAATTATAAATTCCATTTTGGGTAAACCTCGTACCAGATCTTTATGAACCAGAGTGTTCATGTTTTTCAAATTCACATGTCCCATTCGACGATGCCACACATAAGACTCCGAGCCAATGGCTTTTGACAACAAACAAGAAACTCTCACTAGTGTTGAATGATCAATCATATCTACCACATAAGCATTAAACTTTCTTGGAGCACGTATCAAGATCATATCTTCAGGAATAACTAGTTCTGACTTTAAGAACAAGCATTCTTTTGCTGTAAAATGAACTGGTATGTCTTTGTCACACACTTGTGAAACACTAAGCAGATTAAATTCTAATTGAGATACAAAATTGACTTTTTCAAGCGTCATCAGATCATTTGAAATTGTCCCTGACCAGTAATTTTTCCACATTTTTGTCTCCGGAAAATGCGACAAATCCACCATCAAAAGACCAGAAATCATTCGGAATCTCTCTCTGTCCTGTCATGTGCCTTGAGCAACCACTACAACATGCCAAGCATTATTAATAGTTCTCCGTTTGACTTTCACTATCAGAAGAATTTTCACTTAAATCAGCAGCAGCTTTGCCTTTTCCTTTGATGTCATTTTTCAAAGCACAAACACTAGCATCTTCAGCTGCTTTCTCAGAAACTTCAATCTCTACCATCAGAGCCTCATCAAATTCTTCTTCAGCATCTTCAATCTCTTCATCCCATTCACAGTTATTTAGTTGCTTTGACATTAAAGCAGCTGTGGCTTTCTTGGATTTTTCATCCTCCTCAATCATTTCAACCAGCTTCACTCCACTACCATCAATCTTCTTTTTCTTATCCTTTGGACACTCACGAGCAAAATGTCCAAGTTGTTGGCAGTTATAATTGTAGGATCGGTGAATACAAGATGGTTCTATTCTAGTTGAGATTAGCGAAAACAATCACAACTAAGCAATGTAAACAAGTAAACACAAGGAGTAATGATAAATGCAATTTGTATTAAGCTTCAATGGTTACAAGATTACAGAGAAAACTCTAAGAAAAGCACACTTGCACAATGAACAGATACACTACTTATATAGTAACTTAGAATCAAGACATACCCTTGAATCTAAGGATCAGATCGAACACAAGCCGTTGATCTTGTAAACTAGAAGCTATACTACAAGTTTAGACAACAAATACTACAAAAGTTAACTTTAATCAAACGTCTTCTTAGACATCATTGCTTGGATACTTGGAAGGAGAGCGTTGTTGTCTTTTATTGTCTGCACCAGTAATATTCTTTCTGCATGTGATGTGTCAGAGTTGCAGCAGAAAGTTGTCAGTAGTAAAGGTGATGCTTTTGATATGCCAATCAGCAGCAACGATTGATCTTCAGCAGATATGGCTATCAGCAGCAACGATTGATCTTCAGCAGAACATCTCATCTGCTGACCTCTGACAGCTGTTATGGTGAATTCATCTTTCTCAGCATTGTAAGAGCAGCTAGTGAATGGAAAGTGGGATTAGAGAGGTTTGACATCAATGACTACATCTTTGCTAGGGTTAAAGGGATGTTTGATCACTAGCAACAGATGTCGTCCACTTTCATTCTCATGCATTTGAGCTTCACCCAACTCCGTCATTCTTCTAAGATCAGAATCTGGGAGCTGCATTACTTCATCAACAGTTTTGTAGATTGATCTTTTTTTACTTATGCCCTCCCCCTGAAGACTTCAAACCATTGATCTTGATTATTGTAGAACCAACCAACAATTTCTCTTGAATCTTCTGGTTTGGTAGTAGGTTTGGTTTTCTTCTTGGGGGGTTGTTGATGAGGAGGAGCTGGGTGGGAGGATTTGGCCTTTTTGGGTTGAGAGGAGTGAGGTCTAGGAGGGATAGTGGAAGGTTGTTGGATAGAGGAAGTAGGGTATGAGGGAATAGGCTTGGGTTTCTTTTGTTTTCTGTCATCAGCTTGAGTAATTACCCTTTTCTTTGAGCATGTCTTCCCCAATATTTCTTCCTCTTCCTTCTTTACTTTGAAATACAAGTCTTGCAGGTTCATAAAGCTCATTGGACCTAGCCTCTTTCCACTCTCTCCTCTAGCCTTCAGGAAGTTTATCATGGCCTTCCTTTCTTCATGGGTCCTTATGTTAAATGCAATGGTCTTTTTGGACTTTTGTTTGGCTTTTTCTTCTTCTTCAGCTCTTTTCTTATTTGCCAATTGACCTTGCTGACCCATGAAAGCTCAATAGATTTCTTTATTTGACAATTTCTTAAGGTAGTCTGCATCCTCACCTTGAGAAATCAGAGCTTCTGTCCACTCCTCTCTCATTTCTTTGGCTAGTTCAGTATCAGTTATCCTGAACTTAGCCTCTTCTCTTCTTCTCTTTCTTCTTCTTCTTTATTGATTTGTTCCTGCAGCTGACGAGCTAGAGCTTCATCTTCTTGTAATTGTGTAGCTGCAAGAACTTTAACTTTCAAGGTATCCAGTTGCCTAGCAAACAACTGGATTTGTTGTTCCCTGAGGAGAATGGCCGTTTTTCTTTCTTCTATCTTTCTAATCTCAGCCATCTCCTCTTCTTCTCTTTCTCTTCTTTTCTTCTGTTTTTATCTCTTCTCTTTCTCAATTCTTTCTTCTTCCTCTTCTGTCACGATGCCCTTCCCCTTGTCTTTTGTCACACCCCCAAATTCCACTAACGGAGTTTTACCGTTTTGGAAGGTGACAAACCAGGATCTCAGACATCAGTTACTTCAAACGACACTATATGGGACTTGAAACGTAATAACATAAATGATCAAAGCTCAGAGTGTATATGCGGAAGCGTTAAATGAAAGTAAATGCGCAAAACAACGCGCCCAAGTCCAATTACAAACAACACATAAATATTATTCAATAGATAATTGTTTCAATTGAAGTCCAAGACACATGCATGACTTAACGTGATCCTGCGTGCCAATCTGAGAAAACATGTAAGAAAACGAGTCAACACTAGGTTGGTGAGTTCACAGGTTTCAATCATTTAAAGTAAAGCGTTTACAGATTATGTACATTCAATATATATATCAATAGGTTGCGTGCCTATATTCATGTTTTGCTAAAAGCGCTCGCAACCGAAACTGACAGCGTGTTTGTTTGTTTGCCTCCAGCCAGGTCTATCTACTCTGACTAATGTGTTAAGGTCAATATAACACCCGTTCAACCTCCAATCGAGTTAGCGCGACTAACGCGGGTGGGGTTTGTCAAACCCAGTAGTACTACCAAAATTACCCCGTTTATACCATATTAACGGTCCGATGTGTGTGAGGACTTTTCATGATAGTGTGTTACGCTTAGCATCAACAGTGATATCATATGAATTACAATAATCCAAAAGGGGTTGTAACGTGTTTTCTCCCTCGAATAAAAACAGTAAAAGGGGCCGTGAAACTCACCTGCGTTGCGTAGTAGGTAGTATCACACAAGTAAGAGATTTAGTACACAAGTGTCAGCCTGCACGGCTTACGTATGCCCTAGAGATACAAATATAACATTTAGGGACACATAGGGATTTGTGATGACGACACGGGAGATTGAACGTCTTAACGCGTTCTAAGGATTAAAGAGTAGACGAACGTGTCTACGGAAATATATATATATTTCTTAACATACTAATTAAGGATCAAAGTGTTACGAGTCGAACGTTAATAACGACTAATATTAAATAAATAGATAAATTCGTACGTTAAAGTCGTTTACAAAAGTTATAAAAATAATATAATTTAAAATATTATTTTTAGGCTCGTCGAATTAATTAAATAATCATTTGCGTGGAAAAATAATAAATATATTATTTTTAATCAAATGTATAAACGTGGGTAAATAATATAACAATTATATTATTAAATAGTTTAAAACGTCACGCGAGGTATAAAACAATATTAAATAATATAAATATATATTATTTAATAACGTTTGTCACGTGTTGAAAATAATATCAACATATTATTTTATATGAAGTTACGGTTTGAAAATAATATAAACATATTATTTTTATTTTATAATAAAATAAATAGTTTATTTTATTTATAAAAATGGAGGAAATAATAAAATGGATTAATAAATTAAACCCGAGCCTACGGGTCGTTTTCTGGTTTAAACACACTTATATATAAATATAATAATATGGGGTTGGGTTTTATATTAAAAATAACAATAATAATAAAGGTTTAAAAATAAACAGGGCGGAGGGACTCGAACCCGGGTCACCTCCCTCACAGCCTAACACCCTAACCAACTCAGCCCGCTAGGGATTCGCAACAAGAACCGGTTTCAATTGTTTTTAACACACAAGCAAAACAGGTTCTTCCCTCTTGCGTGAACCGAACCAAAGATCCATCCCAAATCCATCAAAGACGATCAAGATCGGTCAAAGCAACATAGAGGTTTTGTTCATGGACAAATTTTGAATCTACAAACTGGTTTAATTGGAAAATATCGGGATTTAGATTGTTTAATTCACCCCTGAAATCGTTGAAACCCTAGATCAAGAACACGAATTCGATTTGAATGATATTGATAATAAAAACTTTTGGAATCATAGGGCTTTCAAGGAGTAAAGGATTGCGAATCTATTCGTGTGTTTTAATTGGGTTTAAACAGAGTTTAAAGTAGAGTTTGATTAAACGTAAATGTTAAGAACCCTAGAATTAATCTAGGTTTAATTTGATGATATGAGCCCTGTGTTTCATAGGGCTTTCAATCCAGGCATTAAGACGACACTAAGGGTGTGTTCAATTTCATTATTGGATATCGAATTGATAGGGTTCGACTAAAACGAAATCCGTATGAACCCTAGGTTTCGATTGAGTTAAATCCGATAATGCAAGCCACAATTATGATAGGGCTTTTGATTAACAGATTAAAACAAAGCTAAAGGTGTAGGAATTTACCAGAATTGGATTTGAATTAGAGGTACTCGACTGAAACAGATATCGGTTGTGACTGGTTCAATCCCAGGTGGCCAGAACTGTTTCTCCGATGGAAAAATTGTGTGCAAAAGCTTCTGTTGGATAAAAATGAGATACGCAGACGATCGATTTGTGAATTTGTAAACGAAATTGTAATGATATTTGCCCACTTGTCGACGGTTATACTAATAATTAGCTATTAGTCTGTTTAATTTGATAATGATGATGTTTCATATCGGCAGTTAAGGTCGTTAATGATACCATAAAGTGATAACAGTTTCAATTACAACATAAATCGTTTGGATTTTCGGATTTTTCATCGAGTATGCGAGTTTGACTTTCCAAAAGTCAAACAGAAATTGAGAATTCGTTAATTACAGGTTTAGTCCCTATGTTTCATGTGTATAGGTTTTGGGAATTGGCATAATTAACCCTTGTGGTTTGAATTGAGGTTAGAAACTTGATCAGTTGACTTTCAAAAGTCAACAGGAACTTAAATCTTGGATTTTGACTTTACAAGGTCAAACAGAATTAGGTTTAGACTAATTAAATATTTAGTCCTTGTAATTAAAGTTTGAAGGAATGACAGAAACAGTCCCTGTAGTTTGAGATAAGTTAGTTAGGTTAACTTTAACTAGATTTAAATAACGAAGTTAAACTGAAAAGTCCGGATTGCCACATCATCCCCTAGCTGGAAGAATTTTTGTCCCGAAAATTAAAATAAAAAAAATTCAGAGGTGTCAAATGCCCCAAATTCCACTAACGGAGTTTTACCGTTTTGGAAGGTGACAAACCAGGATCTTAGACATCAGTTACTTCAAACGACACTATATGGCACTTGAAACGTAATAACATAAAAGATCAAAGTTCAGAGTGTATACGCGAAAGCGTTAAACGAAAGTAAATGCGCAAAACAATGCTCCTAAGTCCAATTACAAACAAAACATAAATATTATTCAATAGATATTTCTTTCAATTGAAGTCCAAGACACATGCATGACTTAACGTGATCCTGCGTGCCAACCTGAGAAAACATGTAAGACAACTTTAGGTTGGTGTGTTCATAGGTTTCAATCATTTAAAGTAAAGCGTTTACGGATTATGTACATTCAATATATATATCAATAGGTTGCATGCCTATATTCATGTTTTGCTAAAAGCGCTCGCAACTGAAACTGACAACGTGTTTGTTTGTTTGCCTCCAGCCAGGTCTATCAACTCTGACTAATGTGTTAAGGTCAATAAAACACTCGTTCGACCTCCAATCGAGTTAGCGCGACTAACGCGGGTGGGGTTTTTCAAACCCAGTAGTACTACCAAAATTACCCCGTTTATACCATATTAACGGTCCGATGTGTGTGAGGACTTTTCATGATAGTGTGTTACGCTTAGCCTCAACAGTTATATCATATGAATTACAATAATCCAAAAAGGGTTGTGACATGTTTTCTCCCCCAAATAAAAACAGTAAAAGGGGCCGTGAAACTCACCTGCGTTGCGTAGTAGTTAGTATCATACAAGTAAGAGATTTAGTACACAAGTGTCAGCCTGCACGGCTTACGTATGCCCTAAAGATACAAATATAACAGTTTGGGACACATTGGGATTTGTGACGATGACACGGGAGATTGAACGTCTTAACGCGTTCTAAGGATTAAAGAGTAGACGAACGTGTCTACGGAAATATATCTATATTTCTTAACATACTAATTAAGGATCAAAGTGTTACGAGTCGAACGTTAATAACGACTAATATTAAATAAATAGTTAAATTCGTACGTTAAAGTCGTTTACAAAAGTTATAAAAATAATATAATTTAATATATTATTTTTAGGCTCGTCGAATTAATTAAATAATCATTTGCGTGGAAAAATAATAAATATATTATTTTTAATCGAATGTATAAACGTGGGTAAATAATATAACAATTATATTATTAAATAGTTTAAAACGTCACGCGAGGTATAAAACAATATTAAATAATATAAATATATTATTTAATAACGTTAGTCACGGGTTGAAAATAATATCAACATATTATTTTATATGAATTTACGGTTTGAAAATAATATAAACATATTATTTTTATTTGATAATAACATAAATATTTTATTTTATTTATAAAAATGGAGGAAATAATAAAATGGATTAATAAATTAAACTCGAGCCTACGGGTCGTTTTCTGGTTTAAACACATTTAAATATAAATATAATAATATGAGGTTTGGGTTTTATATTAAAAATAACATTAATAATAAAGGTTTAAAAATAAACAGGGCGGAGGGACTCGAACCCGGGTCACCTCCCCCACAGCCTAACACCCTAACCAACTCAGCCCGCTAGGGATTCGCAACAAGAACCGGTTTCAATTGTTTTTAACACACAAGCAAAACAGGTTCTTCCCTCTTGCGTGAACCGAACCAAAGATCCATCCCAAATCCATCGAAGAGGATCAAGATCGGTCAAAGCAACATAGTGGTTTTGTTCATGGACAAATTTTGAATCTACAAACTGGTTTAATTGGAAAATATCGGGATTTAGATTGTTTAATTCACCCCTGAAATCGTTGAAACCCTAGATCAAGAACACGAATTCGATTTGAATGATATTGATAATAAAAACTTCTAAAATCATAGGGCTTTCAAGGAGTCAAGGATTGCGAATCTAATCGTGTGTTTTAATTGGGTTTAAACAGAGTTTAAAGTAGAGTTTGATGAAACGTAAATGTTAAGAACCCTAGAATTAATTTGGGTTTAATTTGATGATATAAGCCCTGTGTTTCATAGGGCTTTCAATCCAGGCATTGAGACGACACTAAGGGTGTGTTCAATTTCATTATTGGATATCGAATTGATAGGGTTCGACTAAAACGAAATCCGTATGAACCCTAGGTTTCGATTGAGTTAAATCCGATAATGGAAGCCACAATTATGATAGGGCTTTTGATTAACAGATTAAAACAAAGCTAAAGGTGTAGGAATTTACTAGAATTGGATTTGAATTAGTGGTACTCGACTGAAATAGATATCAGCTGTGACTGGTTCAATCCCAGGTGGCTAGAACTGTTTCTCCGATGGAAAAATTATGTGCAAAAGCTTCTGTTGGATACAAATGAGATGCGCAGACGATCGATTTGTGAATTGGTAAACGAATTCGATGATTGTAATGATATTTGCCCACTTGTCGACGGTTATACTAATAATTAGCTATTAATCTGTTTAATTCGCTAATGATGATGTTTCATATCGGCAGTTAAGGTCGTTAATGATACCATAAAGTGATAACAGTTTCAATTACAACAGAAATCGCTTGGAATTTTGGATTTTTGATCGAGTATGCGAGTTTGACTTTCCAAAAGTCAAACATAAATTGAGAATTCATTAATTACAGGTTTAGTCCCTCTGTTTCATGTGTTTAGGTTTTGGGAATTGGCATAATTAACCATTGTGGTTTGAATTGAGGTTAGAAACTTGATCAGTTGACTTTCAAAAGTCAACAGGAACTTAAATCATGGATTTTGACTTTACAAGGTCAAACAGAATTAGGTTTAGACTAATTACATATTTAGTCCTTGTAATTAAAGTTTGAAGGAATGACAGAAACAGCCCCTGTAGTTTGAGATAAGTTAGTTAGGTTAACTTTAACTGGATTTAAATAACGAAGTTAAACTGAAAAGTCCGGATTGTCGCATCATCCCCTAGTTGGAAGAATTTTCGTCCCGAAAATTAAAATAAAATTTTTTTTCAGAGGTGTCACATCATCCCCTAGTTAAAAGAGTTTTCGTCCCGAAAATTAGGATAGTACTTTAAGAGTTTGAATTGGATTGCTTGAACAGATGTTGATACTTACGTATTACCTGTTCCTCGCGCTCCCACGTGAATTTCGGTCCGCGTTTCGTGTTCCAACGAACTCTGACAATAGGGATTTTACTGCGTTTCAGTGTTTTGATTACCCTATCCATGATTTCTATCGGTTCTTTAACGAACCGCAGTTGTTCATCGATTTGTAGTTCCTCAAGAGGAACTACTAGTGTTTCGTCTGCTAGACATTTATTCAAGTTTGAGACATGAAAAACATTGTGTACACCACTAAGTCCTTCAGGTAGGTCCAGCTGATATACTACTGGCCAATTCTCTTCACTATCTTGAACGGTCCAATATAACGAGAATTCATTTTGCCTCGTTTCCCGAAGCGAATTACACCCTTCCAAGGTGAGACTTTGAATAGAAACATGTCGCCTATTTGAAACTCTAACGGTTGACGACCACGAGCTGCCGCCATACGGTTTCGGATTTGAACGATCTTTTCAGAGGTTTTAAATATAAGTTCGGGACCTGTAATTTGACTATCCCCAACTTCAGCCCAACAGATAGGAGATCGGCATTTACGAGTGCCAAAATGGCAGTATGTCCTTTATGTAGACATTTTTGTGCCTTCAGGAAGGATGTGATGCCCATAACAGCACCACTCCTTTCGCCTTGGACGGAGAGGGTTTCTTCATTCGGAAGAGGAAGGCGAACGATTTTCTCGCGACAGTCAATCTCGGCTTGGTTCTTAGATAACAAGTCCATTCCGACAATTACGTCGAACTACCGAGCGTGACTGGCATAAGATCAATGTCAAATTTATGTCTAGCCAGTTCAAGTTTACAACCCTTAAGAACATGGGTTGCTTCTATTATTTGTCCGTCGGCTATTTCTATGGTGTATTTGTCCTCTAGAGGGTTGGGATTTTTCTTAGTAGGTTACAAAGTTTATTAGTCATAAAACTCCTATCAGCACTAGTGTCAAATAGTACAGAAGCAAAATAGTTGTTTAAAAGGAACTTATCGGTAACCACGTTGTGGTCATAACGAGCTTCTCCGGATCCTAGTACAAAGGCTCGCCCCTTTGCACCATTCCCTTCATTATTTCCCTGGTTGTTATTATTGCCTTGGTGGTTGTTGTTGTCGTTTCCACCCTTCTTTAATTGTGGACAATCCTTTCGGAAGTGTCCCTCTTTTCCACATTTAAAACAACCCTTGGTAAGACCCAGTTGTTGGAAAGGCTGCTTGGCTTGTAATTCCCCTCTGCAGTCTTTGGCAGCATGCCCCACCTTGCAACACCGCTGGCAACGGTTTTTGTCACAAGAACCGAGGTGGTGGTAATTACATTTGTTACACCTGGGGTGTCTCCCAATATAACCACTTTGATGCTGACTCGAAGAAGTCGTCTGGTTGAAGTTCTTCGTAGGTTCAAACCTACAATGTTGTTGTTGCTGTGGCTGATTTGGCTGAAATCCCATGTTGTTATTGCTACTGTCAAACTTCCTCTTGTTGTTGTCAGTAGACTTGGATGCTGACTTTCTGGGAGGTAGTGTCCCTTGGGTAACGGCTTGGTCCGTCAGTTTATAAGCAAGACGGATGGTTTGTTGGATGGTAGTGGGGTTGGATGAAATAACTGGATTTGTGGTACTAATCCATTGATAAACATTTCTATCCGCGTGTAGGATGGTGTAACCATGTGAGGACACATCCCCGCTAGCTCATGCGAGCGAGTAATGTAGAGTTCTATTTCAGAACCCTCCATTTTCAGATTCCAGAATTCTCCCTCGAGTTTCTGAATTTCATCCCTGGGACAGTACTCTTCCTTCATCAGAATCTTGAAGTCTTCCCATGGTGATGCATTGGCCATGTCCAGACCTAACATCTGGACCTATGCATTCCACCATGTGAGGGCAGGACCCTCTAGAGTTCCCGATGCAAATTTGACTCGGTCGGCCACAGGGCAGTTACACATGGAGAACACAGATTCAATCTTTTCAAACCATCGGTGTAATCCGACAGCTCCCTCAGCTCCACTGAATGTGTGGGGCTTGCAGTCCATAAATGTCTTGAAGGTACAGACATGCTGATTGTTCTGTGGATGGTTCGCTTGCCCTGGATTGGAAAGAGTAGGTTGGGTTTAGGAAAGAGTGGAATAAATGCGTACAATTGGTTGTCTAGAGTTAACGGTTAACAGGTTTACCTGCAATGTGTGCTGCTAAGGCTTCAGCAACACTGTCATTAATTAACGCAGCCAGTTAGGCTGGTGTCAGGTTTATATTTCCACGACCACCGTTGCGACCGCCACGTCCACGTCCGGCCATGATTCTTCATTTTCACAAACACAAGAAATGAGTAAATACATCGCATATTGGCATCACTCAAGTGTAAGCAAACAGAAGGAGATGTGTAAAGACATGCAGGTTTATGATTATAGTACAAGGCTAACTTAAATCATAAGACCATAGAATAAATAACTCAACGCAAACAGTTCACTAAGATTTTATTGGAATGGGAACATCCTTACCCATTTAGGTTTTTATTTAAAACATAAAGAAATGACAAAACAAGATAAGATAGAATAGAATGGAATATCAAGCTCCACTGCCGGCGGATGAGATGACTGACTCAGCATCATCATCCTCTACTTCCTCGGGCTCATCCTCAGGTTCAAAATCGGGTACTTCAGCTGGCTCTAAAGCAGCTGCAAGTTGTATCTCTAACTCTCCAATTCTTTCCTGAGATTCTACCTCAGCCTCCTCGAGTACATTCACTCTAGCCTGTAATGCCCTTACTTCGTCGACTAATGCATTATGCAAGCGGTCGGTGCCTGCCAGTTCTGCTACTAGCAGATCTATTCTGTGATCCGTTTGTTTCTCTCCTCTTAATAGGCCTGTGACCGCTCCTACTGCGTCTCTCGTATTCCGGATCTCTCAATCCATAGTTGCTATAAATGTTGCAAAGGCTTGCTCCAAGTGACAAGGTAGCAATGGTAAACGTGGTCCTGATGATGATGAAGCTCCAAAGTACGGTGATGGAACTCGTTCCTGTCTAACCCATTTGCTCAGTAAACCGGGGTACCAATCCCAGTCACTCCCATTCCGGATATGCATGGGCTCTCCATACACAATAGAGTTATTAATGGGCTCAAGCCTACGCCTCTTGGGCTCCGGTGATGCATTGGCAGGAATGTCATGTTCCTGATTGGTAGGTGGTGAAGATGGTGGTGTAGACTTAATTCCTGAAACATAAGGAGTAAGTGTCTATGCCAAGTAACTAATGTGTGTGGCTATAGTCTAGAATGCAGTCCTAGTTCTCTATAACCAATGGCTCTGATACCAATCTATCACACCCCAAACCTCCACTAACGGAGTTTTACCGTTTTGGAAGGTGACAAACCAGGATCTTAGACATCAGTTACTTCAAACGACACTATATGGGACTTGAAACGTAATAACATAAAAGATCAAAGTTCAGAGTATATATGCGGAAGCGTTAAACGAACGTAAATGCGCAAAACAACGCGCCTAAGTCCAATTACAAACAAAACATAAATATTATTCAATAGATAATTATTTCAATTGAAGTCCAAGACACATGCATGACTTAACGTGATCCTGCGTGCCAATCTGAGAAAACATGTAAGAAAACGAGTCAACACTAGGTTGGTGAGTTCACAGGTTTCAATCATTTAAAGTAAAGCGTTTACGGATTATGTACATTCAATATATATATCAATAGGTTGCGTGCCTATATTCATGTTTTGCTAAAAGCGCTCGCAACCGAAACTGACAGCGTGTTTGTTTGTTTGCCTCCAGCCAGGTCTATCTACTCTGACTAATGTGTTAAGGTCAATATAACACCCGTTCAACCTCCAATCGAGTTAGCGCGACTAACGCGGGTGGGGTTTGTCAAACCCAGTAGTACTACCAAAATTACCCCGTTTATACCATATTAACGGTCCGATGTGTGTAAGGACTTTTCATGATAGTGTGTTACGCTTAGCCTCAACAGTGATATCATTTGAATTACAATAATCCAAAAGGGGTTGTAACATGTTTTCTCCCCCGAATAAAAACAGTAAAAGGGGCCGTGAAACTCACCTGCGTTGCGTAGTAGGTAGTATCACACAAGTAAGAGATTTAGTACACAAGTGTCAGCCAGCACGGCTTACATATGCCCTAGAGATACAAATATAACATTTATGGACACATTGGGATTTGTGATGACGACACGGGAGATTGAACGTCTTAACGCGTTCTAAGGATTAAAGAGTAGACGAACGTGTCTACGGAAATATATATATATTTCTTAACATACTAATTAAGGATCAAAGTGTTACGAGTCGAACGTTAATAACGACTAATATTAAAAAAAATAGATAAATTCGTACGTTAAAGTCGTTTACAAAAGTTATAAAAATAATATAATTTAATATATTATTTTTAGGCTCGTCGAATTAATTAAATAATCATTTGCGTGGAAAAATAATAAATATATTATTTTTAATCGAATGTATAAACGTGGGTAAATAATATAACAATTATATTATTAAATAGTTTAAAACGTCACGCGGGGTATAAAACAATATGAAATAATATAAATATATATTATTTAATAACGTTAGTCACGGGTTGAAAATAATATCAACATATTATTTTATATGAAGTTACGGTTTGAAAATAATATAAACATATTATTTTTATTTGTTAATAACATAAATATTTTACTTTATTTATAAAAATGGAGAAAATAATAAAATGTATTAATAAATTAAACCCGAGCCTACGGGACATTTTCTGGTTTAAACACATTTATATATAAATATAATAATATGAGGTTGGGTTTTATATTAAAAATAACATTAATAATAAAGGTTTAAAAATAAACAGGGCGTAGGGACTCGAACCCGGGTCACCTCCCCCACAGCTTAACACCCTAACCAACTCAGCCCGCTAGGGATTCGCAACAAGAACCGGTTTCAATTGTTTTTAACACACAAGCAAAACAGGTTCTTCCCTCTTGCGTGAACCGAACCAAAGATTCATCCCAAATCCATCGAAGACGATCAAGATCGGTCAAAGCAACATAGAGGTTTTGTTCATGGACAAATTTCGAATCTACAAACTGGTTTAATTGGAAAATATCGGGATTTAGATTGTTTAATTCACCCCTGAAATCGTTGAAACCCTAGATCAAGAACACAAATTCGATTTGAATGATATTGATAATAAAAACTTCTGGAATCATAGGGCTTTCAAGGAGTCAAGGATTGCGAATCTAATCGTGTGTTTTAATTGGGTTTAAACAGAGTTTAAAGTAGAGTTTGATTAAACGTAAATGTTAAGAACCCTAGAATTAATTTGGGTTTAATTTGATGATATGAGCCTTGTGTTTCATAGCGCTTTCAATCCAGGCATTGAGACGACACTAAGGGTGTGTTCAATTTCATTATTGGATATTGAATTGATAGGGTTCGACTAAAACGAAATCCGTATGAACCCTAGGTTTCGATTGAGTTAAATCCAATAATGGAAGACACAATTATGATAGGGCTTTTGATTAACAGATTAAAACAAAGCTAAAGGTGTAGGAATTTACTAGAATTGGATTTGAATTAGAGGTACTCGACTGAAATAGATATCGGCTGTGACTGTTTCAATCCCAGGTGGCCAGAACTGTTTCTCCGATGGAAAAATTGTGTGCAAAAGCTTCTGTTGGATACAAATGAGATGCGCAAACGATCGATTTGTGAATTGGTAAACAAATTCGATGAATGTAATGATATTTGCCCACTTGTCGACGGTTATACTAATAATTAGCTATTAATCTGTTTAATTCGTTAATGATGATGTTTCATATCGGCAGTTAAGGTCGTTAATGATACCATAAAGTGATAACAGTTTCAATTACAACAGAAATCGTTTGGAATTTCGGATTTTTGATCGAGTATGCGAGTTTGACTTTCCAAAAGTCAAACAGAAATTGAGAATTCATTAATTACAGGTTTAGTCCCTCTGTTTCATGTCTTTAGGTTTTGGGAATTGGCATAACTAACCCTTGTGGTTTGAATTGAGGTTAGAAACTTGATCAGCTGACTTTCAAAAGTCAACAGGAACTTAAATCATGGATTTTGACTTTACAAGGTCAAACAGAATTAGGTTTAGACTAATTACATATTTAGTCCTTGTAATTAAAGTTTGAAGGAATGACAGAAACAGTCCCTGTAGTTTGAGATAAGTTAGTTAGGTTAACTTTAACTGGATTTAAATAACGAAGTTAAACTGAAAAGTCCGGATTGTCACATCTTTGTTTGATGCCTCTGCTTCAGCTTCATGGATCACAACAGCAGATGTAAAAGATGCTGTTGGGATCTCAGCTTCAGCTTCCTTGGTAAGCTGAGGAACAGACACAGAGGAAGGGAGTACTTTAAACTCTTCCTTTTCCCATTCAGTCCCATGTATAGCTTTGAAGGCCTCTTTGACATTCTGAGCAGCCACTTTTCTTGACTCTACTACTGCATTAAGTATGATAGTTGGTGAGAAGGGAAGTGATAGATCTGAGTCAGAATCATCCATTGCAAGCCATCCCTCCTTTTCAAGAAAAGCTTTAATAATTTTGATCATTGATTGACTTTCTAAGGAGTTGATGTTGCAGTTGTGTGTCCTGAGCTCAAAGACCTTATGTAGGAAATCTGGATTGAGGAGCAGGATCTCTTGAATGTTGTTGATTGTGAAAGATGATCCATCACATAAGAAGAACTGAAAGCCACAGGACCCGGTGCTTGACCAGCCTTGCACTTCTAGGCCCCTGACCATTTCGATGTAGAAGAATCTTCTCCAACATAGAACTTGTTCTTCTGTTAAAGCACTGCTCCTTATCAAGTAAAATCTTGGAGCCAGTCTTTGTTCTGATGTTGTTGAAGACTCTGCAATATGTTTAGGATAGGCCACCCTGTTTGCTTCTTCTAGAAACCATTCAAACCAGGGCAGATTATCCTTCATCAAGACATTGAACCTATTGAGCGCAAGTTCTGCTGAGAGATCTGTGGAAGTGTTGATGCAACTTGATAAGTACAGCTCAAGAACCTGAAATGTATTCAGTGTATTCCAATTTAGCCCTTTTATTCCACCAAATTCACATCCAATCCAGAATCTCTCAGATAGACCATCATACCCCCAAGCTAGAATAGAGTCAAACTCTAGCTTATGTGCAGTCAGCGTGAATTGAAGGGAAATGGTCTGTCTTGATATATTTGCAGCAACTGGAAGTATGTTGAATGATAAAGGTGTGTCTTCATCTTGACTTTCATTCTCGAACACCTCATCAACAGCTCTGACAACTAACTTCCAATCCTCAGAGATATCTTCCTCTTCATCTACTGAGTCTGGCAAGTCATAGATTTGAACAAAAGCAGGTTTAAAGAGAGTACTTTGAAAGGCAACCTGCTCGTGTATCCATTCATCAAGGCTGTCAGCATCATCTTCAGCAGTAACTATCTCCCCCTTTTTGGTTGCATAAAGTTTCATCTGTTTGAGTGCTCACTGATACAAGGGAAGGAGTAGTAACTGGAGGGCATTTCAATCATCATCATCATCATCATCATCATCATCTTGTCAAAATCTCAGGCTAAACTCATCCACAAATATATCTCTTCCCAAATAAGCAACGCACAAACACATAGAATAATGAATGAATTAAGAATAGATGGTGAACAAACTTATTTTGATAATATCAGTGGAATTCGAATATACAAGACATCAACTTAATTGTTTTGACATCAACACTACATATATAATATGAAGCTACACAATGAACATATGCAAAGTTCCATTGAAACATGAGCCTATAAAGATCTTTCACATCTAACCCTACGACCCATACTTATGTATTTACTAACTTGTCCCATATGTTTATACATATGAAAATAATACTTAATTAATAATAATAAATATAACATATTTTAAGACATCTTAAGTTTATGATTAAAGTTTAATAAGGCATACGTGGGGATATGCCATCTAGGGATGGAGCTAACTCTATGCATTACTTATATAACGTTCATTAAAAACATACAAAACAACAAAAACGAACTTGCAATATAACTATTATGCCAAACAAGTACCTGTCTAATTTCACATGTACTTGTCATCTTGTGAAAAAATTGTAGATTTCCTCATCTGAAACATAATTTAACAATTTCACAGGGAAAAATAAATAATTAAATACAGTTTATTGCCACCTCTACATTTGATCAGGTGCTTTGCTCATCATGATAAAAAATCAAACTAAACATTTTGAATTCTGTTAAGAACAAAATATAAAAGAAAATAAAAACTAGGGTAAAGAATATACCATCTAACTAGATTGATTGTTGTGTAATCTTCAGGTGGTTTCAAACTAACTGAACCATTCAATGACGATATATAAACTGCATCACTTTTAAGCACCCGAATAGACACCGTATACATAAATGGGGTATATTGCAAAAACAAATGAAAAGGCAAAAAAACATATATTCAACTTCTTACTTTTTTTATATAATTGACCACCATTTCATCTGCAATTTTGGTAGCATCATGGTATATAACATTGAAGACTGTCAGAATCACAAATATAAGATGAGATAGTAAATTAGTTATTTTATGCAGAAAGTAAAAGGTAAAGAATATACCATCTATGAATTATCTGCCATCTTATAAGATATAGGCTTTTTTTATGAGGAGATCAAAATATAATTATTAAAACCAATAGAAAAAAAGTATGAAGGGCCAAGCTTTCCAATTCCCATGATTGCTTTTTAAAATAGGCCACCCCTTAATGCCGACTGATCCATCGCCTGTATAAAGGCTGCTCTCACTCACAAAGAAAACAAAGATGTAAAGCAAAAGTGTATTTGCAAAACTCAACTAGTGGTAAATTGGACATGATTGGTATCTTCCATGTCAACCAACAACTAATTGAAGCAAACTGTGAAACAATAAATAGTATCATAACAGGTTCCTTTTTAGTCAAATTAACTGAACCTCATACTGCAAATCAAAATATAAACAAATAAACTTTCATGTTTACTGCTTTGCAAAACTCAACTAGCTTCTGTCTTGGCAAGCTCTTAGTAAGCATGCCAACTGCTTGCTCATGAGTATTTATATACTCAAGACTTATTTCCTTCTAAAACACTTTCTCCTTCACAAAGTGGTAATGAACCCCAATATGTTTCATCCTTGCATGAATGGTTGGGATCTCAGCTAGCTTGATTGAAGACATGTTATCACAAAACAAAGTTACTTCCATCATTCTCTAGATCTTGGTTCAAGTCATTCATAAGTAAACTTAGCCACGTTGATTCTTGCCTAGCCATAACAGTTGTTCGATACTCTGTTTCTGTGGTAGACAATGACACAGTGGGTTATCCTTTGCAACACCAAACCATAACACTACCTCCCAACATAAACACATAACCAGTTATGGATCTTCTTGTATCCAAATGCCTAGTGTAATCTGCATCACCATATCTGCAAGTTCTAGCTTCAAGTGTTACTTGTAGTTAATGTCATATTTCAATGTCATTTTCACATACCTTAGAACTCGTCTCACAACTTCCATGTGTGGCTTTCGTAGCTTCTGCATGTACCAGCTTAAGACCCCTACAAAAAAGTCTAGGTCCGGTCTCATCAAGTTAAGATAGATCAAACAACCAATTTTTTTCAGTACATGGTGGCATCTTCTAGTTCCTTTCCTTTATCCACACATAGCTTCATGATTGTATCCATGGGAGTACACGAAGACTTTCAATCAAGCAACCAAACTTAACTAGAAAGTTATAACAGTATCGTCTCTAGTGAAGGACTAGATCATCGGCTCTGTAGTCTACTTTTAAGCCAAGAAAGTGGCTTAGTCTTCCAAGATCTTTCATATTAAACTGGGTGCAAAGGTTCTCTTTCAACTAACCAACCATTTATTCATTTTCTCCGGTTATGAATAGATCATCCACATACACAATGATGATCACACTTTAGTCTCGATCGGCTTAACAAACATACTAGCATCCGCGAACACTATGCCAAAGCCATTATGCTATAGAAACTCACTTATCTTTCCGAACGACGCCCTGGCTGACTACTTTAAACCGTATAGGGGTTTCTTTAGTTTACCCATGTATTTGGATGTTCCTTCAAATTCTCTTGGTTGTTCCATGTGAATCACATTGTCCTAGTCACCGTACAGAAAAGCGTTGCAAACATCCATTTGCTAATGGTTCCAAAACTTACGTGTTGCAATGGCAAGAAAGATTAGTACTATGTTAAACTTTGCCAACGAACTGAAGGTATCATCATAGTCGATTTTGACTTGCTGGGTGTCACACCCCAACTGACGGCGAAAACGTCGGGGCGGGACATGAAGACTGTTCATGAGCACATGGTTGACTAGATTGTAATATGTTTAAACATCACATTTCATTTCAAAGTTCAAACCAAATAAAATCCAACAAAGTTCATGAAAATGAAAATAATAACACGTTCTTTTATTTAAATAACTAGGTCCACATCTTAAGTGTAGCAAGCTTGTTCAACTCAAACATTCGTACCTGAAACATGATGAAAACAAGGTCAACTAAAAAGTTTGTGAGCATACATAGATTTTGAGTCTAAATAGCATCAAAGTGTTGTGTGTATACAATACATACATATCATGCTTAATAAGGCAAAAATGGAGAGTTACTATTGTGAAACCAAATTGTACAATCAAATCTTTGAAACTTGCACGTAAAAACCAATTGTGTTGTCGGTAACAATCACCCTAACTGGGTGGGTTTGTCAGACTCAATAGATGTATCATTGTTAATCGTCGGCTTGTATAGTTAATGATTACACATGTAAAGTGCACAAAAAATTAGTTAACACACCTAGTACTCAAACATAAGGCTCAAATTGTACACATGAATGTAAGGTGGGTTTGTAATGTGTAGTTTGCAAAACATTGTATAATTGTAAGTCATGTTCCACCGCAAAATGTAAATAGTGAAAAAGGGGCTATGTAAAACTCACCTGTAATAGTTGTGTAGATAACACGAGCAATAGGTAGCAAAAGTGATCTTTACAAGTCACAAAGTTAACCTATGGTGAAAATGTATGAACTTAAATCAAAGACATGTACAAGGTCTAAATGAAAGTCTAAAGTTCAACGCGATTTGGGTGAAGGGATTTGTACAATTATTCTATGTAGGGGGTGTATGTTAGTGTTTATATTTGGATAATACGTAGATTCAAAGTATGAAAATTAAACAAGATAATATTTGACTTAGGGTTGTATTGAATTGGATAAATAAATAAATAAATTGTTTTTATTTATTTAATTGGAATTTTGTGTCCTTTAAAAGTAGTGTGGAATTACATTCTCTAAAATAAATAATTTAATTAAATAAATAAATTATTTTTATTTATTTATTTATTATTAAAATAGTATGTACTTAAAATAAACTGTAGGAAGTGTAAAATATATATATTTTTTACGTATTCGTAACTATTGTTTTCACGTATATGTTGCTAACAAGTAACTATGTCCATAGATAGTAGAGTCAATCAGGTACTAACGAGTAATAACGTGGCATAATTTAGGGTTCCATAGCTTACTCGTGTTTGAACAAGAATACGTCAAACCCCGAGTAGCTTTCATGGATAAGGTGAATAATCAGGCCTTGTGTATGATGTACTTACTCAATCGCAACAATGTAAACGATCAAATTCCGTGTATAATGTAAGCACATAATTCCATGTATGATCAAATGTCATGTACATTGTAAGCAATTTGGTTTCATGTATAATGTGAACAATTTTGTATCATGTATGTTGTAAACAAATAAATTTCACGTAGGTTGTGAACAATTTAATATCAAATAAATTTCCATGTATGACGTAAACAATTTAGCATAATGTATTTTGTAAATGTAAACAATTTAGTATCATGCATTTTGTATACTAGGAAGTTTCAGGTATAATGTGAGTAAGTAGTATCATGTATATTATATAGTGTGAACAATTTGGTCTTAAGTATTCTGCAAACAACTAAGTTTCTTGTATTATGTGATCAATCCATTATAATGTATATTGCAAACAAGTTTCGTGAATTATGTAATCGGTGTAACATTATGTATATTGCAACTAAGTTTCATGTATTATGTGACCGTGTGTAATATGTTCAATCTAGTATCATGTTTCAAAACAACAAGTTTCAGGTATCATGTGATTAACCTACTATCATGTATATTGTAAACAAAAGTTTTATGTATCATGTGATCGTGTATGATGTGCTCAATCATGTATCAATCTAACAAGTTTCATGTATCATGTGAGTGTTCGTTTGTAAGTTATTGGATCTCGTGAGTAAAGTAAACTATCGAATTTTGCAGGTAGTCGAGTGTTGCAGACAAGCGTGTTGTTTGGCGTTCATGTATAACGTGGATAGTTGGATTTTAATTTGTAAATCTTGCTGAGGTTTATATGGATGACTAATGCCTACGAGAAATGTTCAGTTCATTGTATTGTCTAGTAAAATCATACATTTCTGGATGTGTAAGATAACGAGAAGGTTGTGTAGATATTTAGAGCAGTGTGCTTACGAATAACTGATTTGCGCTCTTTGTTTGTAAATAAATAAGTAGTTGTAGTTTATTCTTGTTTGTAAAATGATGAAAAGCAGTTGAATAATTAACTACATAAATAATTAAATGAAAACCCTTTTTTATTTTATTTCAAATTATAAGAAGACTATTTTTAAGAGAAAATAATGGCTAAATTATTTAATAACTGAGCCAAGGTTTAATAATAATTAATTTAACGAGAAAAGTCATAATTTAATTATTAATTAAAAATAATGCTTTTATAAAACAAGTTGTATTAAATTTTCCTTAAAAGGTGAAAATGTTTATAGAAGTTTATATTTCAGATACTATCTAAAAGTTTGATAAACGTTTTGTATGAACAAAATAACGATGTTGTTTAATTTAAATAATAAAATGATTAGTTACAAAGAAGGCTTAGGTACGTGTACTAAGTTGTAATAAACGAAACGATAATGTTTAGATTGTACTCGTTTGATAATATAATCAAATGGATACTTTGACAAATCAAAGTGATTCAAATTCCTATACTTTCAAGAAGACATGATTTAGCCTATAAGAGAACATTCACTTCGGGAATTCCCAGGAAAGCATACGGATCATTCGGTTGATTTGGATTTATATGAACTGCTTTCCTAGACAGAAGACCCAAAGTACAGGCATTCACCCTTTTGGATTGCGCATGTTCTTTACTAATTTTTAGAACTCAAGACTTTGACGGGATTTAAAAATCTTAATAGGATTTAGGCCTAAGAGTTTAAATTTTTGTTCATAAATGATGATGGTGACATATGTGTGAGATTTAAGGGTGCATGAAGAATTATGGATGTATAAAAGTGTGTTAAAACTTAGGATAGCACTTAATGAATCAAATATGTAGCATGTACATAGCAATGAATATAAGCACAAGAGTTATCAAGTAGTGTGATACATAAACTATTAGGTATTGTGTCATGCGGTGTAATTACTTAGAATAGCATGTAAACAAAAATATTCACACAAAGTAGTAATCATGTAATATATAGTAGCATGGCATAGTATGGGTGTCCTAAGGTTATAGTCTAGATCAAAAGTGTCTAATAACCTAATTCCCTATAACCAAGGCTCTGATACCAATCTGTCACACCCCAACCGACGGCAGAAACGTCGGGGCGGGACATGGAGACTGTTCATGAGCACATGGTTGACTAGATTGTAATATGTTTAAACATCACATTTCATTTCAAAGTTCAAACGAAATAAAATCCAACAAACTACATGAAAATGAAAATACATAACAAGTTCTTTTATGTAAATAACTAGGTCCACATCTTAAGTGTAACAAGCTTGTTCAACTCAAACATTCATACCTGAAACAGGATTAAAACAAGGTCAACTAAAAAGTTGGTGAGCATACATACGTTTTGACTCTAAATAGCATCAAAGTGTTGTGTGTATACAATCCATACATATCATGGTTAATAAGGCAAAAATGGAGAGTTACTATTGTGAAACCAAATTGTACAATCAAACATTTGTAACTTGCACGTAAAAACCAATTGTGTTGTAGGTAACAATCACCCTCACTGGGTGGGTTTGTCAAACTCAATAGATCTATCCTTGTTAACCGTCAGCTTGTATAGTTAATTATTGCACATGTAAATTGCACACAAAAGTAGCTAACACACCTAGTACTCAAACATAAGGCTCAAATTTTACACATGAATGTAGGGTGGATTTGTATTGTGTAGTTTGCAAAACATTGTATAATTGTAAGTCATGTTCCACCCCAAAATGTAAATAGTGAAAAAGAGGCTATGTAAAACTCACCTGTAAAAATTGTGTAGATAACACGAGCAATATGTAGCAAAAGTGATCTTTGCAAGTCACAAAGTTAACCTATGGTGAAAATGTATGAACTTAAATCAAAGACATGTACAAGGTCTAAATGAAAGTCTAAAGTTCAACGAGATTCGGGTGTAGGGATTAGTACAATTATTCTATGTAGGGGGTGTATGTTAGTGTTTATATTTGAATAATACGTAGATTAAAAGTATGAGAATTAAACAAGATAATATTTGACTTAGGGTTGTATTTAATTGGATAAATAAATTAAAAAAATAAATAAATTGTTTTTATTTATTTAATTGGAATATTGTGTCCTTTAAAAGTAGTGTGGAATTACATTCTCTAAAATAAATAATTTAATTAAATAAATAAATTTCTTTTATTTATTTATTATTAAAATAGTATGTACTTAAAATAAACTGTAGGAAGTGTAATATATATATATATATATATATATATATATATATATATTTAGGAAAATTTTATTTGTTTGAATAACGCTTATACTCTAAGTAGATAATTAGTGATAAATGATCTATTAAATTGATTTATGAAATTCTTTTAAGTAATAATGTACTTTTATAAAATCCTCAAAATTTTCATGAAACTAGATAATATAATGCTTCAATAAAACTAACAATTTTGTTTAAATTTAATTCCTTTTATATTGATAAGGAAGTTTTCAAAATCATTTAAATCGTACTATAGTAGTTCTCGATTAAAATTTGTTTATTTTTGCACAAGTTACTTTCAAATGGTATTGAGTTTATAAACTAACTTTTATAAAATATTTTGAGTGTTAAAAGCATGTTTTAAAAATGTTTGTAGTTGACTGGGTTCTAACACGGGTTGATCCAGTGGGAGGACAAAGACCTAGCCACTGAACCAGAGGTCCAACCTTGTTAAAATAGAGATTTTCAAATTTGATAAACATGCCTGAGGCAGGGACCGGGTCTGATGCGGGTTAAAACCAAAAAGGCCGCTGGTGGTGGGTTTCGAACCCATGCCACCTAGTTCAAAGCGGAGTGCATCAACTGGCTAAACTAGGTGGTTCGCTAGTAGATCATGCAAACTAGAAGTTTATATGCTCGAATTCAAATGAACAAGATATCCAATTTTGGTTAAATGCAGGTCCGATGCAAATGTCAAGAACAATCGGCATCGATTCCTTCTGTCATTAGCAATTGACAGAGGGCTTTTGATCACAATGGAAAAACAAAACAAAGATGATAAGTCTTAACTGATTTGGTTACGAGACGAGTACGAATGGTAGGAAACTAGGGTTCGATGATCTTCGATCTGGATTGACGTGTAACGCGGATAGATTGAGTGCTCAGAGAGTTTGTAATGGTGCTTGCGAAGGTGTGAGGATGGATTAATTGGGTTGATTTCGATTTACAGACTTAATTTGGTTCGAGGTTGAGACAGACGAGTGCCATTTGTGTTTACGCGTCAATTGTTCAATTGAGAATTAATTGGTTCGTGGTTTAGGACTGTATACACGCGACAACAATCACGGCGTGATTTGCGGGTCTTAAACGCGTTCAATTTCATGATTTGGAACCGAATTGACTTGGTTTTGACTTGGAGAAGTCAAACTGTTTAGATTTTGAATTTGGCCGCGTGAATCGTTGAATTAAGGTGTAAATTTAGTCTGCATATGGTCGATGTTTGACTTGGTATACATGGAAAGTTTATAACAATTGACAATGATTATTTCCACCCTTGAATTGCAAGGATTTGGGACTGTTTTGACTTTTAAAGTCAAAATCAATCAAATTGGGATGAATGGGGTCAAATTGAGATTAAAGGGGTTCAATTTCAAAAGGAAAGGGTTCAAATCGAGGGTGGGAGGGATTAACTTGAGAGTTCAAGGGTTTAAAACAAGTTTATTAACATTGTAAATATATATATATATATATGTATATATATATATATATATATATATAGATATCTATAACTTGATTATAAAACTTTATAAAACTATTTATATTATAAATTTTATGATGATTTTTTTTAAATGATGGATATATATATATATATGTATATAAATAGGGGCATGTTCAATTAAGAACCATAATTTTGGCGAGAACCAAAAGAATCATGTATTTCTACACAAATATAAGGATGCATATATGCATTTGTGTATATACAAAGTAAGGATGCATGTATGCATTTGTGTAAGAATGTATGGTTCTTTTGGTTCTCGCCAAAATGATTGTTCTCAATTGAACATGTCCCTATATATATATACATATATATATATATATATATTTGTATAAATTTCAAAGGTATAGATGTATTTGCATACCTACTTTTATAAAAGACATATATATGTATATATAACTCTATGAATATATATATATATATATATATATATATATATATAGATGTGTTATACATATAAACAGAAAAATTATATGTAAATGCATAGTTTAAACTTTGAGTTGAAATAATAATTAATGTGACTCATTGAGTGAGCAAGTACGGTATTCAAACGAAGTGTCATTTAAAATTGAATAAATAGATAAATAGATAAGTTAAAATAGTATTGGAAAATCATGGATGTTACACTGGGAGAAACCACGAGCTACTAGTCTCGCTTTAAAATAATCAATTGTCCCATATGCTTTCCTTTTGAGTTTAAACACCCATTTTTTATAACAGACTTCACAACCGTCGGTTTCTAGAAAAGCTCCCACTTTTCGAGTCCATTCAGACTACATGGCTCAAATCCATTTTATTCTTCTAGTAACTTCTTCATAGGTCCTTGGTTCGATTAGTCCGTCTTCAACTCTTGCAATATTAGCAGCATTCTTTGGATTCCGGCTTCTTTCACGAGTAAACTTTCTCAACTCAGATGTTCTGCGTTTGTTCTCTGATCTGGCTGTTGGTGTGTTCCTGTTCGCCATGGGCTTTGATTTTGAGTTTCTTGCATATCAACTTCTTGTGCTGGACTTTCTTCGTCGTTGAAGTTTAGGACTATTTTAGAGGTTTCAAGTTCCTCTATAAATTCATTGGTGTCTGTAAGGACATTCTTTTCACTTAACCACCATAAGGAGTTTTCGTCAAAGACAACATGCCTCGACACATAACACTTCCCAGTTGCCGGGTCGCAGCAGTGCCACCCCTTTCTCTCTTAGTCGTACCACACGAATATACACTGTATTGCCTTTTTCGTTGGTTGTATGGATCATTTATTTAGAGCCTTCGGAGAAGGTTCCTTCTATTGCAAGAAGGACGATGCACGAATGTTGTGACACCTGCAAAATTTCAGAATCCAAAACCCAGTTGTTGGGCTAAAACCCAACTAGGCCCAATAAGGCCCAATAGGAAGTCAAGTCCATTTGAGGCCCGGTAAGGATCCAAGCCCGTTAGAAATCCAAATTTACACAATCCGAATATCATATTAGTCACACGATTTCATTTAATGACTCGTTACGCGATTCTGAGAATTTAAGAAAAGATATAAGAACGTACGCGGTTCAGAAATTCTAAACGTTAAACGTGTTAAACAACGGTTTTTACCGGGTATTCGACAGAACGATTAAATGAATTAATGAATTATTGATATTAAGTATTAATATTCATTTGAAAAGACTGTTCGGATAAATACACGTGTAGTACGTGTATACGAATGTTAAACCACGTTAGATCCTCGTAAAACTAACGATAGCGGTACGGTTATTACCGATACGACAAATATTATAAATATTTGTTTATAATAAAAATGTTATTAATAACCGGAGAGTGAAACGATAAATCCGATGAACAGACTCACACACGCGTTGTCAGCTCATACCGACTCGAATATTCTCCGGTAATAAGCTAACAAAATAAATTATTTGAATATTTATTTTAGTATTAATATTTATATTATGAACGACAAATATTAATCGGGAACTAAATGCATGACGATATTTTGGGTTTGACACGCGTTACTGGTAGGTAGCCTACCCACTTAAAACGCTAGATATATATATAAAATCTTCTTATCTTTTTCCTCATTTGCACAACAAACACACACACTTGTGTGTGTGTGTGTTCAGAGAGAGAACGAGAGAAAGGAAGGGGGGGTCGGCCACCTTTCGGCGGCCTCCTCCGGCGAGCATGAACGGAAGAACAACGGCGAAGAGCAGCGGCGCACGGTGGCGCAGCGACAGCATCAGGAGGCGGCGGCGCACAGCGGCGGATCACAGCGGACCGGCGAGTGGCGGCAAGTGCACCACCTCATCTGATAGATCTCGACGTCCTGAGTCCGATGGAGGTGGTGGTTTGCCCTAGATCGCGACGGTGGTGGAGATTCCGGCCAAAAACACTTTTCCGGTGACCTCGACAAATGGGGCTTTTGCTAGAAAAGGGTTCCTAAAGGTCCGATCTACGCATACGAAGAAGTTTGGGTCTAAAAAGTGAAGCTTTCCGGCCAAAACCACCAAATCCGGCCACTGTCCGGTTTTCCGGCGACGGCGGAGACCGGCGGCGCTGGTGGGGCTTGGCGAGACGAGTTCATGGCCGCTTGAATCACCTCAATCGGAGTTCGTATGATCAAGTTATGAGCGAAACAAGTTTCTTCTCGCGTCGTGCTCAGCTTTTCGTACAAAACCGCTTAGAACGGCTTGTAAGCTAAGGTATGACCCGAAACACTTATATATCTATTGTCAGGTAGTAGCACGGGACCTATAAATTTTTTCGGGGACGTCTTTTGAGAACGTTTTTCGGGCACGTTAAATTGTATTATAATGATATAGTTTTTATATATTTATCAAATAATTGTCGAATTGAAGTATGACTTTAGTATTAGGATCTAAAGTGCGGTTTATTGGATTATTGGTGTAAGTTGGTGTTGTAATTGGACAATTGGATATTGTCGGGTTTAGCCAAAAACAAACGGGACTCTGCCCAATTTTCGTTAAAAATAAAGAATTTGGTTTCTACAACTTAGATGTCCTCAACATGGGTTGGGTTTAGATTTGAAACCATAATGTTAGGGCACGATCATAGTTATATTGTTGTTGATATTGACAACACTTGTTTGAACAATAGGAACCGTTTAGGATCGTTGCGCTCACTTGTTGTCAGTTGAGCTTGTGATCGCATTTGCTGGACTTGAGGTGAGTTCACTGTCCCCTTTTAACTTTTAATGTTTTAGAAACATCGGGGGAGAAACATACTTCCATAACACGTTTGAAAACACGAAACATCATTACTTGATACATCTTAGAAAACATGGAACACATACTTATAAACATTTTCATATGGTAACAAGAAAACAAGACCCGACCTTTATGTTTGCATGAGTGAACACGTTTGGAGCTCGTAAAGCCCCCTGACCATCATATTTTATAACCATTAGCTAAGGATAGCCTGAGATTCTATGGATAGTACTATTGGGATTGACACCCCCGGTCATGGTTAGTCGCGCTAACCATGGGTCCCTCTGGCCAAATGACCGCATAGTGTTCAAACATTGCTCGTGAGGTATGAGCGAGGGGCAAAACACCTGTGTCATGGTTTGGTTATGCCTCATGTATGTACATATTATTTGTATTCCTAGCTAGTCTACAAATGGGTCAACATTACTTGTTTTGTTTATCATATTGATTAAAACTTTTTCGTGCAGATAGATCTGCCAATCACATATACACCAATGGTTTTGCCATTCGTTTACGTGGAAATGTTTTTATCAATGTTTTCAAGGAAAACAATTTCATATTATGGCCATGTACACATTATCAATATTTTAAGGAAAAACGACTTATTTTATGACTATGACGTCATCACATGTTTTCGTTGGGAAAACTACTCGTTTTATGACTATGAAGTCATCACATGTTTTCATTGGGAATACTACTCGTTTTATGACTATGAAGTCATCACATGTTTTCATTGGGAAAACTACTCGTTTTATGACTATGAAGTCATCACATGTTTTCATTAGGAAAACTACTCGTTTTATGACTATGAAGTCATCACATGTTTTCATTGGGAAAACTACTCGTTTTATGACTATGAAGTCATCACATGTTTTCATTGGGAAAACTACTCGTTTTATGACTATGAAGTCATCACATGTTTTCATTGGGAAAACTACTCGTTTTATGACTATGAAGTCATCACATGTTTTCATTGGGAAAACTACTCGTTTTATGACTATGAAGTCATCACATGTTTTCATTGGGAAAACTACTCGTTTTATGACTATGAAGTCATCACATGTTTTCATTGGGAAAACTACTCGTTTTATGACTATGAAGTCATCACATGTTTTCATTGGGAAAACTACTCGTTTTATGACTATGAAGTCATCACATGTTTTCATTGGGAAAACTACTCGTTTTATAACTATGAAGTCATCACATGTTTTCATTGGGAAAACTACTCGTTTTATGACTATGAAGTCATCACAGGTTTTCATTGGGAAAACTACTCGTTTTATGACTATGAAGTCATCACATGTTTTCATTGGGAAAACTACTCGTTTTATGACTATGAAGTCATCACAGGTTTTCATTGGGAAAACTACTCGTTTTATGACTATGAAGTTATCACATGTTTTCATTGGGAAAACTACTCGTTTTATGACTATGAAGTCATCACATGTTTTCGAGGAAAACAACCTTACATTAAACCCGTGTACATATTTTAAATGTTTTCAAGGAAAACAGTTTCGTATCATGGCCATGTACGCAATATCAATGTTTTCAAGGAAAATCACTTTACATTGCAACAATCAAACTTGTGAACTCACCAACCTTTGTGTTGACATTTTTAAGTATGTTTTTCAGGTAATTCATAGTCATGGCATGGTTGGAATAGGTTAGCCTTTTGGATTAAACCCTTGAAGCCGAAGGAGTATGATCGTCAAACCTCAAGATGGCTTTCACCTATACATGGTTCTAGGACAATGTACAAGTTTATTATAGTATTTGTAATGGTGTTCAATATTCAGAAGTCTTTACTTTAACTTCCGCTGTTGTGTAATGTTACCAATCGTTGCAACCTTAATTTATTTATTTATTCAGTAAGTAAATAAATTTGGGGGTGTGACAGATTGGTATCAGAGCCAATGGTTTTAGCGAATTAGGTTTCCTTAGTGATACCTAGGCTCTAACCGGACTCATTTAGGGACCAAGATTTCTAAGACTTGCATCACACTAAGAACACCCAAGACTTGAGTAAAGAAATTCCAACCGTTGCCGAACGATTTGTGTAGACTATTAGTGTATGAAGTTACACTAGGGTATCATTAGCTATACTAATACAATTACATGGCACATGTAATGAACACTTAAACATATAAAACAATATGGAAATAATAAACACCTACGACATGTTACTGTTCGGATTACGAGTCAAGAATAACGGGTACTCAGCATACTTCAACCTTAGAAGATCGAGTTACGAGCTGAGCTTGGACAATGACGGCAGCGATCGTCAGTTACCGATCTTGGTATCACAACAGGTTGAACCCGTGCCAGAATCTGTAACTATACCTGCACCACAACTACTCCAGCTATGGAGGCAAATATCTTTTTAACGTATTTACGGTATAAATACTCTCCTTCATAAGTTGTCGGATCGGATGCCTAGACTCTCGCCATGAGATATGGCAGACAGGATTGCCCAGACAGAAGGGAATTCAAGGTGGATAAGCAGGACTGAGTGGGAGAGAACTCCAAGGGTCAGGAGACCCAGACATACATCAGGATCATGTGGATCCATGCATATATACAGACTTGGAGCACGAGTTGCTCGACACTCATTTGAGGATCTCTGCCCAACACATAGTGCCTGAATTTCACCATACACATTTTATTTTAAGAGACACTGGTGGTGCCTCTCTACCATTAGCCTCATCCGACAACATACAAATTCGACAGATTCAGGAGTATTGGTACACATAATGAAGAGTAATCCGATAAAACAACACACACCCCTGTGCAAATGTGCAAACACAATCTAACGATTATTTCAAATCCCTTTTGATTAGAAGCTGGGGATAGGAGAAACACTATAGGGATCAGGCAACGCAAATTATTATTACGGGTGCACACATAATCATAATTTGCAGTGCATGGAAACTGTAGTAAGTCTTGCTGTCCAAGCTAATGATCAATCCATGTTCTCAGTCAACTGATTTTAACAAATCAGACTTCTCAATTAGGTGCTCACAAAGCATTTTCCTAGTTTTGGAGGAACGAGAGAAATTCAAATTGAATTTAACCAATCCTTAGTAAATCCTGAACGATGAAGGAATTCGCACATTCATTCTTTGAGATTCTACTTGTCAGGAATGCTTCAAATTGAGCGTTACCACAACTAACACTTACAATAATTGCACAATTATTGGGAGATTATAGCGTAATCTCAGGATCCATCATACAGTTCAATCTTACAATTGCTTGAAAGTTACGCCAAGAGTGTTATGCACTAACTTCAGTAATGGGGCAGAATATTATTCTGACCCGCATACACATGGCACCTATGGATATGGTGGAAGCTTGACATGAGACAAATAGGTAATCGGACATTTCAGAATATCGGTCTCACAGGATTGCTCTCGCAGCCATTGACATTCAATATACCTTTAAGTCTGACTATTCTCTCGGTAATGGATAAGCCGGGGTTGATGCTCAAGTGAATGACAAAGAAACCTAAGTGTGGACTAATGACTATTGTCGCACTACCAGGAAAACGACATGTAAAACTCTTAAAGGAGTCCCAAATGCGGAATTTCATGCTAATCTCATTAAGTTCATGATATGCATAAGGGACGTAAGCTCGAGCTATTCACTACAGGCCACTGTCCACAAAGAGTTGAGAAGAATAATTCATTACTCTTTTGTACTCGCACCTCCCCAAAGTTCATCTTGTTGGATGGATCCCAGATTTTAACCTAGAAGAGAGGTGTGACCGCATCTTTCACTCCTAGTTTTCTATAATTGGGAAGCTATAGAGCATCTATTGTTAAGAAATGATCTCTTGAAATAGACTCAGTTAAAATACAAAGCTTTGACATTTAACACTCATTACCTCAATTTTATAGCTTAAACCCTTGGACTAGGGACTTAAAGGCTATAACCGATATGAGTGAAATACGTACTGGTAAGTCGTGACAATACCATTCGAATGCCAGGTAAGTTGCAGACAAACTGTAGTATCAGTTGTTAGCAAATTCTGAAACTCCGTGATCCATTCCGACCAACTTGACAGGAAATAAAGAACCTAAGTCGAAATCCGAGGATTTAATTCTGTGTACGCTACCAGGAAGATGAACAAAGGACGAATCAATTCCGGAAGTTTTACTTGACTGTCGTCTATTTCCTGACATCCGCTTAATGAGAAGTCAAGCCTTTGATTAGACAAACCATGATTTCACATCGCAGTCTACCAATTTAGTGGGTTAGCAAGCGCTGAATCAGTTTCGGGGAAACACCATTCTTATGAGGCTACTTCCACGATGCGACTGTTTACCTTCTCATCTAGACGAACCGCGACTTTTCCAAGCAAACATAGAACTTCTTAAGACTTATCTATTTCGTGGACATGATAGTCAGGTCATGAGTTCACAAATCAAGATATTACAGCCTAAATACCAGACTACAGTAGAAGTGCAGTGCAAACGATGGTAATGAGGTATTAAACTAAAACTTCGCCAGTGAAACCATACGAGAAATCTTGAAACCTTTAATCCGTTGTGACCAATGTTGATGGAAAAATCTCATATGGCACAGAACCTAATATGAGAGTATAACTTTAAGTCCCAGAAAATGCCTTCGTGGAGTATAAGGGAACAATCATAACGTTTCGTTTATGAATTCTGTCACTACTATCCGAGTACAAGAAGGTGATGGATATGCAGTTAGAAAACGAATAAGTGAAACTATGTCACTAACACTTAGCAACTGTTTGAGAGCCATTCTCACTTCTCCTTGAACCCCATGAAGATTATTAATCTTTAGTATCTGTTGAGCCTAGCCAACTAAAATATTCTCAAATACTTTGATATTCTCTTTCTTCTTCATCTAGATTCACCTTCATCTTTAGATTCACCTTAAAAAAAAAAAAAAAAAAATCTAGATGATTCAATGAGACTACGAGAATTTATTGTGGCGAGTTTGTTAATCGATATCCGTTTCGTTTAGATTTCAATCTAAATCAAATTATGGATAACATACGTGATGATGTTATCAGTAATGGAATTTGATAAAAACTAGGATCAATCTCAGGAGATCATGTCTCCGTAAAATTTTATCCCATATCATAGTTGTTTAATTCGTTAACTAGACAACTACTGACGTTCCATTAAACCATTCCAGCTCCTTTGTGAGAAATTGTATACACTGACATTATTGTCTTGAACTCAATTGAATCAGTTTAACCTACATACTGATTTGACGGACAAAATGTCAAAATTAAAATCTTTCATTCTAGAAGATTGAATGCACCAAGATGTTGACCCGTCGCGATAAACGGTCGATTACCTGATTTGGACTAACACATGGACATCTCATTAAAGAATCTGATCTATCTTTACCAAACGTGTGATAATTTTCTTTTAGATCCTAGCACGATTTGGTTTTCTGGAGAGAAAACCCGAATATGAATAATGAAGTATGTACCAATATATACTTTCGGAAATACGTGTGCATGAACACACTTTTTTCTTTCATTATGAATGATACTGATCATACAGTTCCACTCTGATGAGAATGATCACATAATGAAATGCTTCGTCATCTGATCCTTGATTGTTTATTTTGGTGTGTGAGTTGTTCACTTGGTTAGTGAAAACTCATTATTATAATTCACATCGACCAGGCAATTCTCTTGATGACTTACTCATTACATGAAAGTGACCCCACTGATTGTAATCCCGTTGTTCATGGGACTCTAGTAATGAGTTTATCACTTCAGGGTATAGCCAACGCCGTTCCCTTGACGATATATTCAAAGAAAATTCCTAAATCTACTCATTCGAATTTAAGGTATACTCAACAGTAACGTTATACTGTTACATGATAAGAGAATATTTCAAATCCGTACACATCCAATATCGTTAATTGGTGAGATATCCACCTTATCTTCGTATACCAACTGCTATTTGGAATGAGTCGACATTCTTCGTAAGAATCCAAAAATGGAAAAGGATACGAAATCCTAATCCATGTGTTAATATCAAATTTCGAGGACGAAATTTCTTTATGGATGGGAGAATGTGACACCTGCAAAATTTCAGAATCCAAAACCCAGTTGTTGGGCTAAAACCCAACTAGGCCCAATAAGGCCCAATAGGAAGTCAAGTCCATTTGAGGCCCGGTAAGGATCCAAGCCCGTTAGAAATCCAAATTTACACAATCCGAATATCATATTAGTCACACGATTTCATTTAATGACTCGTTACGCGATTCTGAGAATTTAAGAAAAGATATAAGAACGTACGCGGTTCAGAAATTCTAAACGTTAAACGTGTTAAACAACGGTTTTTACCGGGTATTCGACAGAACGATTAAATGAATTAATGAATTATTGATATTAAGTATTAATATTCATTTGAAAAGACTGTTCGGATAAATACACGTGTAGTACGTGTATACGAATGTTAAACCACGTTAGATCCTCGTAAAACTAACGATAGCGGTACGGTTATTACCGATACGACAAATATTATAAATATTTGTTTATAATAAAAATGTTATTAATAACCGGAGAGTGAAACGATAAATCCGATGAACAGACTCACACACGCGTTGTCAGCTCATACCGACTCGAATATTCTCCGGTAATAAGCTAACAAAATAAATTATTTGAATATTTATTTTAGTATTAATATTTATATTATGAACGACAAATATTAATCGGGAACTAAATGCATGACGATATTTTGGGTTTGACACACGTTACTGGTAGGTAGCCTACCCACTTAAAACGCTAGATATATATATAAAATCTTCTCATCTTTTTCCTCATTTGCACAACAAACACACACACTTGTGTGTGTGTGTGTTCAGAGAGAGAACGAGAGAAAGGAAGGGGGGGTCGGCCACCTTTCGGCGGCCTCCTCCGGCGAACATGAACGGAAGAACAACGGCGGAGAGCAGCGGCGCACGGTGGCGCAGCGACAGCATCAGGAGGCGGCGGCGCACGGCGGCGGATCACAGCGGACCGGCGAGTGGCGGCAAGTGCACCACCTCATCTGATAGATCTCGACGTCCTGAGTCCGATGGTGGTGGTGGTTTGCACTAGATCGCGACGGTGGTGGAGATTCCGGCCAAAAACACTTTTCTGGCGACCTCGACAAATGGGGCTTTTGCTAGAAAAGGGTTCCTAAAGGTCCGATCTACGCATACGAAGAAGTTTGGGTCGAAAAAGTGAAGCTTTCCGGCCAAAACCACCAAATCCGGCCACTGTCCGGTTTTCCGGCGACAGCGGCGGCCGAGACCGGCGGTGCTGGTGGGGCTTGGCGAGACGAGTTCATGGCCGCTTGAATCACCTCAATCGGAGTTCGTATGATCAAGTTATGAGCGAAACAAGTTTCTTCTCGCGTCGTGCTCAACTTTTCGTACAAAACCGCTTAGAACGGCTTGTAGGCTAAGGTATGACCCGAAACACTTATATATCTATTGTCAGGTAGTAGCACGGGACCTATAAATTTTGTCGGGGATGTCTTTTGAGAACGTTTTTCGGGCACGTTAAATTGTATTATAATGATATAGTTTTTATATATTTATCAAATAATTGTCGAATTGAAGTATGACTTTAGTATTAGTATCTAAAGTGCGGTTTATTGGATTATTGGTGTAAGTTGGTGTTGTAATTGGACAATTGGATATTGTCGGGTTTAGCCAAAAACAAACGGGACTCTGCCCAATTTTCGTTAAAAATAAAGAATTTGGTTTCTACAACTTAGATGTCCTCAACATGGGTTGGGTTTAGATTTGAAACCATAATGTTAGGGCACGATCCTAGTTATATTGTTGTTGATATTGACAACACTTGTTTGAACAATAGGAACCGTTTAGGATCGTTGCGCTCACTTGTTGTCAGTTGAGCTTGTGATCGCATTTGCTGGACTTGAGGTGAGTTCACTGTCCCCTTTTAACTTTTAATGTTTTAGAAACATCGGGGGAGAAACATACTTCCATAACACGTTTGAAAACACGAAACATCATTACTTGATACATCTTAGAAAACATGGAACACATACTTATAAACATTTTCATATGGTAACAAGAAAACAAGACCCGACCTTTATGTTTGCATGAGTGAACACGTTTGGAGCTCGTAAAGCCCCCTGACCATCATATTTTATAACCATTAGCTAAGGATAGCCTGGGATTCTATGGATAGTACTATTGGGATTGACACCCCCGATCATGGTTAGTCGCGCTAACCATGGGTCCCTCTGGCCAAATGACCACATAGTGTTCAAACATTGCTCGTGAGGTATGAGCGAGGGGCAAAACACCTGTGTCATGGTTTGGTTATGCCTCATGTATGTACATATTATTTGTATTTCTAGCTAGTCTACAAATGGGTCAACATTACTTGTTTTGTTTATCATATTCATTGAAACGTTTTCGTGCAGATGGATCTGCCAATCACTTATACACCAATGGTTTTGCCATTCGTTTACGTGGAAATGTTTTTATCAATGTTTTCAAGGAAAACAGTTTCATATTATGGCCATGTACACATTATCAATGTTTTAAGGAAAAACGACTTATTTTATGACTATGACGTCATCACATGTTTTCGTTGGGAAAACTACTCGTTTTATGACTATGAAGTCATCACATGTTTTCATTGGGAAAACTACTCGTTTTATGACTATGAAGTCATCACATATTTTCATTGGGAAAACTACTCGTTTTATGACTATGAAATCATCACATGTTTTCATTGGGAAAACTACTCGTTTTATGACTATGAAGTCATCACATGTTTTCATTAGGAAAACTACTCGTTTTATGACTATGAAGTCATCACATGTTTTCATTGGGAAAACTACTCGTTTTATGACTATGAAGTCATCACATGTTTTCATTGGGAAAACTACTCGTTTTATGACTATGAAGTCATCACATGTTTTTATTGGGAAAACTACTCGTTTTATGACTATGAAGTCATCACATGTTTTCATTGGGAAAACTACTCGTTTTATGACTATGAAGTCATCACATGTTTTCATTGGGAAAACTACTCGTTTTATGACTATGAAGTCATCACAGGTTTTCATTGGGAAAACTACTCGTTTTATGACTATGAAGTCATCACATGTTTTCATTGGGAAAACTACTCGTTTTATGACTATGAAGTCATCACATGTTTTCATTGGGAAAACTACTCGTTTTATGACTATGAAGTCATCACATGTTTTCATTGGGAAAACTACTCGTTTTATGACTATGAAGTCATCACATGTTTTCATTGGGAAAACTACTCGTTTTATGACTATGAAGTCATCACATGTTTTCATTGGGAAAACTACTCGTTTTATGACTATGAAGTCATCACATGTTTTCATTGGGAAAACTACTCGTTTTATGACTATGAAGTCATCACAGGTTTTCATTGGGAAAACTACTAGTTTTATGACTATGAAGTCATCACATGTTTTCATTGGGAAAACTACTCGTTTTATGACTATGAAGTCATCACATGTTTTCTTTGGGAAAACTACTCGTTTTATGACTATGAAGTCATCACATGTTTTCATTGGGAAAACTACTCGTTTTATGACTATGAAGTCATCACATGTTTTCATTGGGAAAACTACTCGTTTTATGACTATGAAGTCATCACAAGTTTTCATTGGGAAAACTACTCGTTTTATGACTATGAAGTCATCACAGGTTTTCATTGGGAAAACTACTCGTTTTATGACTATGAAGTCATCACATGTTTTCATTGGGAAAACTACTCGTTTTATGACTATGAAGTCATCAAAGGTTTTCATTGGGAAAACTACTCGTTTTATGACTATGAAGTCATCACATGTTTTCATTGGGAAAACTACTCGTTTTATGACAATGAAGTCATCACATGTTTTCATTGGGAAAACTACTCATTTTATGACTATGAAGTCATCACATGTTTTCATTGGGAAAACTACTCGTTTTATGACTATGAAGTCATCACATGTTTTCATTGGGAAAACTACTCATTTTATGACTATGAAGTCATCACATGTTTTCATTGGGAAAACTACTCGTTTTATGACTATGAAGTCATCACAGGTTTTCATTGGGAAAACTACTCGTTTTATGACTATGAAGTCATCACATGTTTTCGAGGAAAACAACCTTACATTAAACCCGTGTACATATTTTAAATGTTTTCAAGGAAAACAGTTTCGTATCATGGCCATGTACACAATATCAATGTTTTCAAGGAAAATCACTTTACATTGCAACAATCAAACCTGTGAACTCACCAACCTTTGTGTTGACATTTTTAAGTATGTTTTTCAGGTAATTCATAGTCATGGCATGGTTGGAATAGGTTAGCCTTTTGGATTAAACCCTAGAAGCCGAAGGAGTATGATCGTCAAACCTCAAGATGGCTTTCACCTATACATGGTTCTAGGACAATGTACAAGTTTATTATAGTATTTGTAATGGTGTTAAATATTCAGAAGTCTTTACTTTAACTTCCGCTGTTGTGTAATGTTACCAATCGTTGCAACCTAATTTATTTATTTATTCAGTAAGTAAATAAATTTGGGGGTGTGACAAATGTCAACTACTATTGAGACGTATTGTCACACCCCCAATTTCAACTAACGGAGTTTTACCATTTGGGAAGTGACAAACTAGGATCTCAGTCATTAGTTACATTGAACGAATCTATATGGGACTCAAATGAAAATATCATAAAATTTAGAGTAAATGCAGAAGCGAATAAAGAAAGTAAATGCGCAAAACAAATGCGCCCAAAAAGTCTAGTTCAAACATAAATGAAACAGTCCAAATGTAATATTAAATCATAAATCAAAAGTAGGACTCCATGCATGTCCTAGATGTGCACATGTGCCTTATCTTAGCGACCTGAGAAAACATGTAACAAAGATGTCAACACGAGGTTGGTGAGTTCACAGGTTTCAATATATAAATAAACGTTTATCAGATTATTGTACATTCAATATGTATCTATAGGTAGCTAACCTACGTTTCGTGTTTAAATAAAGAGCATGCAACCGAAGCTGACTGTTTGTTTAATTTCCTCCTGCCAGGTCTATCAACTTTGGCGATGTGAGTAGGCTAACATTTCACACGTTCGACCACAAATCTAGTTAGCGCGACTAATGCAGGTGGGATTTGTCAAACCCAGTAGTACTACTAAACATTAACTCGCTAAGATGCACATTAATGGTTCGATGTGTGTTGGGGACTTTCAGTGATAGTGTGTTACGCTTAGCTTTAACATTGATAACATATGAATTATAATAATCTCAAAAATACTTGTGACATGCTTTCTCCCCCAAGTTAAAACAGTAAAAAGGGGCCGTGAAAACTCACCTGATTTGCGTAGGAAGTAATCACACAAGTATGAGATTGAAATCTCAAGCGTTAGCCCGACACGGCTCACGAATGCCCTAGAATTACAACATAATTATTAGGGATAGAATGGGAATTTTGATTACGACACGGAATGAGGAACGTCCTAAAAGAAACGCTCTATTGACCAAGAGTAGACGAACGTGTCCACGAGAAAGGATTCTTAAATTAATCAATTAAGAAAAACTACGATTTACGACGAGTGACAAATAATAAAATATAATAAATATATCCGAGCGTTATCGCCATTAAATAATGGCCTAAGAAAATAATATATAATATAAATTATTTTTATATTTAACAAAGAATTACAATAAATAATTGCGCGACAAAATAATAAATCTATTATTATATTCGAGGATAACAACGAGTGTAAATAATATAAATAATAGCATTATTTATTATTTTAAAACGTTACACGAAGTTTATAAATGAAACGATATTAAAATATATAATTTTTAATTGAGATAACGGTTTGAAATAATTTTATTATATTTTTAAATAAAATTTAATTAAAAATACGAGACACGAGGCTAAACCCGAGTTTACTGGTTTAAACACCTTAATATATAAATATAATAACATTGTGATTTGTTTACATATAAAAATGATGGTTAGAAAATAATTTAAAAACAAAACTGTGTGGAGAGACTCGAACTGGGGTCTCTCCCACACAAGCACACTGACTTAACCAGTCCCACCCGCTAGGGTTATCGCAACAAGACCCGGACCCGATAGGTTTTAATCAGAAGTCCCAGTGAGCTCTCCCCCCATACGCGATCGAATCCAGCCCCAAACCATCAAACCCGGTCACGATTGGCCAAAGTAGCAAAGGGGTTTTGTAAAACAGGTCATGTCGATTCTGGGGTGGAGTTTAATTTGAAAATCATCAAGTTTAAGATTGATTAATTATATAAATTAGAACCGAAAACCATAGGTTAAGAACACTAAATCAAATTGATAAAACCTGATGTTAATAGACAATGGAGTCATGGCGCTTTCTCTAAACAGAAGATTCTGAAACTAACCTTGAGTTTTAATTTGATTGAGATCGTGTTTAAGGTCAAAAGCCCCAAATTTATTTTCAACGAACCCTAGATAAAGATCGTGAACAATTTGATGTTAACTGATAAAATTAATATAGGGCTTTCAACAAATGCATGATTGCGAAACTGGTGATATGATTTAATTTGATTATGATCAAGTCAAGAACAGCGATCGATTAAACCATAAATGCATGAACCCTAGTTTCGGATTCATCCTCAAATCGCTGTTATAAGCCCTAATTATCATAGGGCTTTCACTCTAGGAATTAAAACGAAGGTGAGGATGCGATTAATTACCAGAATTGAGTTCGAATTGGCGGTGTTCGATCAAAACCGACTCCGACTATAACCGACTCGACTTCCGGTGACCGCGACTACTTCTCCGATCAAATTAGCGTGTGCAGGAGCTTCAGTGGGGCTCGTCTATCGAGTGTAGAGGCTCAATGCGTGAAATGGGTATACGAATTTGATGAATTCAATGGTATATGGCAAGGATGTCGACGGTTATGAGATTAATACCCATAACTGGGATTAATTAGCGTATAAGGGAGATGTTAATGCTCAATGATGGTAGATTAATGACGTGAATGTGCAAAACGGTTACGAAATCAAATAGAAATCGATTAAGAGATTTGGATTTTGATCAATGTCATGATTTTGACTTTTGGAAGTCAACAAGGACAAAAACCCACTTGATTTTGAATTTTAGGAGTCAAGAGATTGAATTTTTGTTAAATGCACAATCAGTCCCTACAGTTTAAGATTAATTCTTGACAGAAATAGCCCCCGGGGTTTAAGATTTTGTTAACTGGGTTAGGATTTAACAGAATATTTAACGAAATTCTAACGGAGTTAACTTGAAAACTCGGATTGTCACATCATTCTCTAGTTGAAAGATTTTTCGTCCCGAAAATTAAATAAATAAATAATTTTTTTTTCTAGAGTGTCACATCATCCGCTAGTTGAAAGAATTTTCGTCCCGAAAATTCGAATAGTACCTTAAGAGTTTGACGTGGAGTGCTTGAATAGATGAGGATACTTGCGCATCATCTGATCCTCACGCTCCCACATGAATTTCGGTTCGCGTTTCGAGCTCCAACGAACTCTGACAATAGGGATTTTATTACCCTTAAGCGTTTTGACTTACCTATCCATGATTTCCACGGGTTCTTCGATGAAGCGCAACTGTTCATCAATGTGTAGTTCCTCAAGAGGAACCACGAGTGACTCATCTGCTAGACATTTCTTCAAGTTCGAGACATGAAAGACGTCGTGTACACCACTAAGTCCTTCAGGTAGGTCAAGTTGATACGCTACTGGGCAAATTCTTTTCACTATCTTGAATGGTCCAACATAACGAGGATTTAATTTACCTCATTTCCCAAAACGAATGACACCCTTCCAAGGTGAGACTTTTAACAAGAGCATATCTCCTACTTGAAAGTCTAACGGTTTACGACGCTTATCGGCATAGCTCTTTTGACGATCATGAGTTGCTGAATACGATTTCTAGTTTGAACAATTTTCTCAGAAGTTTCAAGTACAAGTTCAGGACCCATAAGTTGACTATCCCCAACCTCGGCCCAACAAATAGGAGAACGACATTTCCGTCCATATAGTGCCTCAAATGGAGCTGCCTTGATGCTAGTGTGATAACTGTTGTTGTAGGAAAACTCCACCAAAGGTAGGTGAGACTCCCAAGTGTTACCGCAATCAATCACACAAGCTCGTAGCATATCCTCCAGGGTTTGAATTGTACGCTATGTCTGGCCATTAGTTTGAGGGTGGTATGATGTGCTCATATCTAGACGCGTGCCTAAAGCTTTTTGTAACGATTGCAGGAAACGGGAGGTGAATCGTGCATCATGATCCGAAATGATAGAGATTGGCACTCCGTGTCGAGAGACTACTTCTTTCAAGTAAATACGAGTAAGCTTCTCCATTTTGTCTGTTTCCTTGATTGCTAAGAAGTGAGCGGACTTTGTTAAACGGTCAACGATTACCCAAATGGTATCAAATCCGGTAGGAGTTCGGGGCAATTTTGTGATAAAGTCAATGGATATATGCTCCCATTTCCACATGGGAATATTCGGTTGCTGGAGTAGACCGAAATGCTTTTGATATTCAACTTTGACCTTTGCGCAAGGCACTTGCTCACATAGGTGGCTATATCGGAATTCATCTTTAGCCACCAATACAACACCTTTAGGTCATGGTACATCTTGTCGGAACCTGGATGAACGGAGTAACGAGATTCATGAGCTTCATCCATGACTAGTTCCCTTAAGTTTCTGAATAATGGAACCCATATTCGCTCGGCAAAGTAGCGAATGCCGTCAGATTTGATGTCGAGTTGTTTTTCCATGCCACGTGTGGCTTCCAATGGTTGGTTTTCCTCCTTCAGGGCTTCGAGTTGAGCACTACGAATTCTGTCAGGTAATCCGATGTGGATAGTAAGCTGTAATGCTCGAACTCGTTTGGGCTTGGTTTGCTTTCGACATAGGGCATCAGCTACAATGTTAGCCTTACCCGGATGAGACCTGATCTCACAGTCATAATCATTCAAGAGCTCAACCCAACGACGTTGTCGCATGTTCAGCTCTTTTTGCTTGAAGATATGCTGAAGACTCTTGTGATCGGTGTAGATAGTGCTCTTGGTACCGTACAAGTAATGTCTCCATATCTTAAGCGCGAAAACTACGACTCCCAACTCTAGGTCATGAGTGGTGTAGTTTTTCTCGTGAATATTTAGTTGACGTGAAGCATATGCGATCACCTTTTCTTGTTGCATTAACACACAACCCAGACCTTGAATTGATGCGTCGCAATACACCACAAAATCATTTGTTCCTTCTGGAAGAGCTAGAAAGGGTGCATTACAAAGCTTCTGCTTAAGGAGTTGAAATGCTGACTCCTGGTTGTTGCCCCAGTTATAGGGTTTACCCTTCTGAGTTAAGGCAGTGAGAGGTTGTGTAATCTTAGAAAATCCTTCGATGAATCGACGATAATAACCAGCCAATCCCAGAAATTGTCGCACCTCGGTCGGAGTCGTCGGTGCTGTCCAATTCTTGATGGCTTTAATCTTTGATGGATCGACATGTATTCCTCTCTCATTAATCACATGTCCTAAAAATTGAACATCTCGAATCTAGAATTCGCACTTGGTAAACTTAGCATACAACTGCTCCTGCTTTAGTAATTCCAGAATTAAACATAGATGTTCCTCATGTTCCTTCTTGTTCTTGGAATAAATGAGGATGTCATCGATGAAAATGACAACAAATTGATCAAGGTATGGCTTACACACACGGTTCATGAGGTCTATGAACACCGCGGGTGCATTGGTTAATCCGAAAGGCAAGACCATAAACTCATAGTGGCCGTACCTTGTCCTGAAAGCAGTCTTGGAGATGTCTTCATCTCGGACTCTCAATTGGTGGTAACCAGATCTAAGATCTATCTTGGAATAGAATCTTGATCCTTGGAGTTGATTAAAGAGATCATCTATGCGAGGCAGAGGATAACAATTCTTAATTGTCACCTTATTCAGTTCACGGTAGTCAATACACATGCGAAAGGTCCCGTCATTCTTCTTCCAAACAGGACTGGTGCTCCCAATGGTGATGATCTAGGTCCGATGAAACCTTTATCTAACAATTCTTGCAACGGAGTAGATAGCTCTTGTAATTCACTGGTTGTTAGTCTATAAGGTGCTCGAGCGATCGGCGCCCCGGGTGCTAGATCGATTTGGAATTCAACTTGACGGTGCGGTGGTAGACCAGGTAAATCCTCGGGAAATACTTCTGGATAGTTGCAAACAATCGTAATATCATAAATCTTCTTCTCCCCAGATGGCTGCTCGGCGACGAGAGCCAGAAAGCAGTATGCCCTTTTCGAAGACATTTCTATGCTTTCATGAAGGATATGATGACCATGACTGCACCAATATTTTCGCCCTGAACGGAAACAGTTTCTCCACTCGGGAGAGGAAAGCGGACAATTTTCTCACTGTAGATGATGTCGGGTTGGTTTTTAGATAACCAATCCATGCCGACATTTACATCGAAACTTCCAAGTGTGACCGGCATAAGGTTGATTTCAAGTTTATGGCCAGCCAACTTGAGCTTACAACCCTTAAGAATGTGGATTGTTTCAATTATTTGGCCATTGACTATTTCTATTATGTACTTAGCTTCTAGCAGGGTTGGAGTTTCTTTTATCATATCACTAAGCTTCTAAGATATAAAACTCCTATCAGCACCAGTGTCAAAAAGGACAGAAGCAAAGTAATTGTTTAAGAGGAACTTACCGGTAACCACATTAGGATCATATCGGGCTTCTCCAGATCCTAGCACGAAGGCTCGTCCTCTCGCACCATTCCTCCATTATTACCATTATTATTGCCATTGTTGTTGTTTTGATTAGGGTTGTGATTGCCATTACCCCCTTCTTTAACCGAGGACAATTCTTCCGAAAGTGTCCCTTCTTCCCACACTCAAAGCAACCCTTTGTAGACCCTAGCTGTTGAAAAGGCTGCTTGTCTTGCAACTCACCCCTACAATCTTTGGCAGCATGGCGTATCTTACCACACCGTTGACAACGGTTACAAACCCCCAAATGATGAAAGTTGCATTTGTTGCACTTGGGGGATTTCCCCGCATATCCACCTTGATTTTGACCTGAAGAGGTCGTCTGATAGAAGTTCTTAGCAGGCTCAAACTTACGCTGATGCAGCTGCTGAGGTTGATTAAACTGGGGTCCCTTGGAGTTGGAGTGGGGGTTGTGATCAAACCTGCGCTTATGGTTGTCGGTGGATTTAGAAAATGAACCCCTCGGGGGTAGAGTCCCTTGAGTCACTGCCTGGTCGGTTAACTTGTGGCCAAGTCTGATGGTCTGTTGGATGGTAGTAGGGTTGGATGAGGTGACTATGCTCTGAATCTGAGGCACTAAATCTCCAATGTACAGCTCAATCCTTTTGTAGTCGGGGTTCACCATGTGTGGGCAGTGGTATAAAGTTCAATTTCAAAACCTTCCATTTTCAGGTTCCAGAATTCCCCTTCCAGGTTCTGAATCTCATCCCGAGGATAGTGCTCATCCTTCATCATTGTCTTGAACTCCTCCCATGGGAGTGCATTAGCCATAGCTAGACCCAACATCTGGACTTGAGCATTCCACCATGTGAGAGCCGGGCCCTCAAAGTACCAGATGCAAACTTGACCTGATTCGCCAGGGGACAGTTGCACATGGAAAATACCGACTCTACTTTCTCGAACCATCGGAGTAGTCCGACAGCTCCCTTAGCTCCACTAAAAGTGTGGGGCTTACAGTCCATGAATGTCTTGAATGTACATGCTGGTTGATTATTCTACTGACCTGGATTTAGAAACACAATATACAATCGAGATTATAAGGCTTGGGAAAAACATCTTGAGAGATGAATTGACTTCGCTAGTCAATGTTTATAGTATTTACCTACAGCATTCTATGTTGCTAGAGCCTCGGTCACACTATCGTTAATTAGTGTCGCAAGTTTAGCTGCCGTCATGTTAATGGTGCCTCGACCACCGGCACGACCTCCACGTCCTCTTCCCGAAATAATTCTTCACATTCACAAATACAAAATTATGAGAAATATATCGCATTTCAAACATTATTTATGTAAAAGTAAGGAAATTATAACTAAACACAACGTCTAATATCTAAAAATTAAATAAGTTAAAAAGCTACAAGATAAATAATTCAAAACATCAAACTTCTCATGATTTTATTGAATGGGAACAACCTTATCCATCTAGATTTGAAATAGAAAGACATAATCAAAGCATAAAATAGATAAAAGGAAAGGTAAGACAAGATAATCATCAAACATCATCATCATCGGAGGAGATGCATGATAGAGCATCATCTATCTCGACCGGCTCCTCCTCTAAGGGATCATCCTCGAATGGCTCCTCCTCGGCTTCAGAAAGCGGGGCATTCCCTTGCCAAAGTGCTGCCTCCATTTGGGCCTCTAGAGGTGCCACCCTACTAAAAATCCCTTCGGCAGCATCATCCGAGGTGTCCACCCTCGTTTCTAAGTGATGAACCCTATCCACTAGATGGTTATGGACCTGATCCGTCACTGCTAGCTCAGCGGTCAAAAGCTCTATCACTACCTTGTTCTCCTCTATTTGTGACTCCCGTTGCAGAATACCGGGTATCTTACTAGTAGTATCCTTCATAATTCCTAATTCCTTAGTCATAAAAATTACAAATGCCGCAAAAGATTGCTCCATGGTACATGGCAAGCTAGGTAAAGTAGATGACGAAAAAGTGGAACCAAAATAAGGTGATGGAACATGTCCCATCTCGATCCATCTTTGGATCATTTTAGGGTACGAATCCCAATTGTGCGATTCATTCCTTGCCCGCACATTACTCGGCTCACCCTGTTCAACAGAATTATCACTAGAACTGGTTCGGCGCCTTTTGGGCTCCGGGGAAGGTAGAATATGTGCATCATGTTCCGGTGCCTTAGGTGATGGAGGTGTGGTTGACGACATGGTCCTGTAACGTAATATATAAGTGTCATAATCCAAACGTCTATGACATGTAACTAATGTGTGAGGTTATAGTCTAGTATGCAATCCTAGTTCTCTATAACCAATGGCTCTGATACCAATCTGTCACACCCCCAATTTCAACTAACGGAGTTTTACCATTTGGGAAGTGACAAACCAGGATCTCAGTCATTAGTTTCATTGAACGACTCAATATGGCACTCAAATGAAAATATCGTAACATTCAGAGTAAATGCGGAAGCGAATAAAGAAAGTAAATGCGCAAAACAAACGCGTCCAAAAAGTCCAGTCCAAACATAAATGAAACAGTTCAAATGTAATATTAAATCATAAGTCAAAAATAGGACTCCATTCATGTCCTAGATGTGCACCTGTGCCTTATCTTAGCGACATGAGAAAACATGTAAGAAAAGATGTCAACACGAGGTTGGTGAGTTCACAGGTTTCAATATATAAATAAACGTTTACCAGATTATTGTACATTCAATATGTATCTATAGGTAGCTAACCTACGTTTCATGTTTAACTAAAGCGCTCGCAACCAAAGCTGTCTGTTTGTTTAATTGCCTCCTGCCAAGTCTATCAACTCTGGCGATGTGAGTAGGCTAACATTTCACCCGTTCGACCTCAAATCGAGTTAGCGCGACTAACGCGGGTGAGATTTGTCAAACCCAGTAGTACTACTAAACATTACCTCGCTAATATCCATATTAACGGTTCGATGTGTGTTGAGGACTTTCAGTGATAGCGTGTTACACTTAGCTTTAACATTTATAACTTATGAATTATAATAATCTCACAAATATTTGTGACATGCTTTCTCCCCCAAGTTAAAACAGTAAAAAGGGGCCGTGAAAACTCACCTGATTTGCGTAGGAAGTAATCACACAATAATAAGATTGAAATCACAAGCGTTAGCCCGACACGGCTCATGAATGCCCTAGAATTATAACATAATTATTAGGGATAGAAAGGGAATTGTGACGACGAGACGGAATGAGGAACGTCCTAAAAGAAACGCTCTATTAATCAATTAAGAAAAACTACGATTTGCGAAGAGTGAAAATTAATAAAATATAATAAATATATCTTAGCGTTATCGTCATTAAATAATGGCCTAAGAAAATAATATAATATATATTATTTTTAGATTTAACAAAGTATTAAAATAAATAATTGCGCGACAAAATAATAAATCTATTATTTTATTCGAGGATAACAACGAGTGTGAATAATATAAATAATTACATTATTTATTATTTTAAAACGTTACTGGAAGTTTATAACCAAAACGATATTAAAATATATCATTTTTAATTGAGATAACGATTTTAAAATGTTATATTATATTTTGAAATGCAATTTAATTAAAAATACGAGACACGAAGCTAAACCCGGGTTTACGGGAGGTTTTCGGTTTAAACACCTTAATATATAAATATAATAACATTGGGATTTGTTTACATATAAAAATGATGGCAAGAAAATAATTTTAAAACAAAACTGTGTGGAGAGACTCGAACTCGGGTCTCTCCCACACAAGCACACTGACTTAACCAGTCCCACCCGCTAGGGTTATCGCAACAAGACCCGGACCCGAAAGGTTTTAATCAGAAGTCCCAGTGAGCTCTCCCCCCATACGCGATCGAATCCAGCCCCAAACCATCAAACCCGGTCCCGATTGGCCAAAGTAGCAAAGGGGTTTTGTAAAACAGGTCATGGCGATTCTGGGTTGGCGTTTAATTTTAAAATCATCAAGTTTATGATCGATTAATTACATATATTACAACCGAAAACCCTAGGTTAGAACACAAAATTAAATTGATAAAATCTGATGTTAATAGACAATGGAATCATGGGGCTTTCGCTAAACAGAAGATTCCGAAACTAACCTTGAGGTTTAATTTGATTGAGATCGTGTTTAAGATCAAAAGCCCCAAATTTATTTTGAACGAACCCTAGTTTAAAAATCGTGAACAATTTGATTTTAACTGATAAAATTAATATTGGGCTTTCAACGAATGCATGATTGCGAAACTGGTGATATGACTCAATTTGATTATGATCAAGTCAAGAACAGGGATCGATTAAACCATAAACGCATTAAACCTAGATTCGGGTTCATCCTCAAATCGCTGTTATAAGCCCTAATTATCGTAGGCCTTTCAATCTAGGAATGAAAATGAAGGTGAGGATGAGATTAATTACCAGAATTGAGTTCGAATTGGCGGTGTTCAATCAAAACCGACTGCGACTGTGACAGGCTCTAACTTTCGGCGACCGCGGCTGCTTCTCTGATCAAATTAGCATGTGCAGGAGCTTCAGTGGGGATCGTCTATAGAGCGCAGAGGCTCAATGCATGAAATGGGTTGTCACACCCCGACCGATGGCGGAATCATCGGGACGGGACATGTAAGACTGTTCATAGCACATGGTTGACTAAATTGAAATATATTAAAGTCAAATTTCCATTTTAAATAATCCTAGTACAAATCAAATTCAAACAAAGAAACATAAACAACTCATAGAATTCTTGATTTAAATTGCTAAGTCCAAATCCTATATTGAGCACGTCTTGAATCATTCTCACATATTAGGGCCTGAAACATGAATAAAATAAAGTCAACTAAAAAGTTTGTGAGTATAACACAGTTGTATATAGATAGCATATAGTTGAAAACAAATCCTTTACAAAACATGATAAAATAAGGCATTTATGGGGAGCAGCTATTGTGTAACCATGTACAACCAAACCTTGAAACTAGCATGCAAAAATTGTGTTGTCGGTTTCAATCACCGCGCACCTGGGTGGGTTTGTCAGACTCAGTAGATCTATCATTGAAAACCGTCGGCTTGTATAGTTAATGATTGCACATAATCGCATACAAAGGTTAGCACAACTAGCACTCGGGCACAAAGCTCAAATTTTGCACACATGTATGTAAATAGGATTTTGCACTTGTGTTGTTTGCGTAAATGTAAATGTGTAATGTGTATAAAGTTCATGTTTCACCCCAAAAGTGTAAAAGAGTAAAAAGGGGTTGTGAATACTCACTTGGTATGGAGATGTAGCTAACAAAGAGTATAGATAAAATAAGAGTTCTTGATACGCACGGGTTAACCTAGATAGTAATGTATATTGAATCAAATCGGTGTACAAAGTTTAAGTCTAACATTGAAGGTTGAATTTGTGTATAAAAAATATTAAATGAAATATATAAAGTTGTAGTAATCATTTTTGGAACCTTTGATTAAAGTTTGGAATTTAAATAATAAAATAGAATTTTTATAAAATTGTTGATTATGAAAATAATGCATGTGTTAAATGTAAATTAATAAATAAATAAATGATTATAGTTTATGAAATAATGTAAATATTGATTGTAATTAAGTATAATTAAATAAATGATTTTTGTTTAAATATTAAATAAATAATTATTATCTTATTTATTTATAAATTTTGTAACTTAATCATTTAAAACATCATTTAAGTGTAAGATAAATATAAATTTAATTTTATAAATTTTTAAATAAACTTTTAAATAAATAATATTTATCTCCAGATTAAACTTTAAATCTCTTCAAATACAGAAAACATATTTTTATAAAATTTGAAACATTTATTGATTAAATAAAATATAAAATTATAATTATGTTAAAATTTCTGAGTCACACACGACCGTGCCTCGGAAGGGCACGATCGTGCTCAGGCTACGGGCGCGACCGCGCTAGTCGGGGTGCGACCGGGTTGATCAACAGAGTGCACAAACTAGACAAGTCAACAGGCACGACCGTGTCTTGGCTCGGCACGGTCGTGTGTATGATTCTTAGACACAACAGAGACTGGCCCAAAGGGCATGACTAGGTCTGGACAGGAGGACATGACCGCGCTGCTACTCGGCACGACCGCGTTTCATGAGGCACGGCCGCGCTAGATGATTAGCGCGACCGTGTCTCTTCTAAATCAGACACGAATTGAACAAATCTTGTATTTATAGCGTTGGGATTGTTAGGGCTTTTGATTACTGAGTTGTTACGGGTCTATTCATATGAATTAATTATATGTAAATCGTGTTTAAGAGTAGAATCGGTTAAATCATTTTTATTAAAACAATAGTTTCGGTTCTGAAAGATTTCTGTAATGGAAATTCTGATTAATAGGGGGCATTTGATATATGGACCGAAACGAATGAGAGGGATGATTCAATTACCAAAAACAGAAAAGAATTGACAGCGATCGGTAGAAGGGAGTTCCGGCGACGTCAAGATTGGCTTTCGGCGACTTCTGCTGTGATTCCGGCTGATTCAACCCTTCAGAAACCTTAGAGATGATCGGAGGATCGAGTTCCTTGATTATTTGGTAGCAATTGGATCGAAAATAGAGATTTAAGGCTTGGGAGATAATTTGGACGGTTTCTGTTGAGAGTAATTTGTATTTTGGAAATGATAATGGTAATTGACGTAGATATTTTCCTTGATAACAAAAGTAAAACGTAAATCGGATTTGAATTCGAACGATCGAGCGTTTTGAAACTGCATTTACGTTTCGACTGTTACGCAGGCGCGACCGTGCCCAAGAGAGGCGCGACCGTGCTTAGGCACCGGGCGCGATCGTTCCAGGACCAGTCGCGCGATCGTGCCGAGACACTTGGCGCGACCGTGCCAGGACGAAGCACGACTGTGCTTACCTAGGGTTTCTTGTTGTTTTTCAACTTTAGTCCTTGACCTTTCAGGTTTGATTAGTTTGAAATAAATAGTTACTTGTATAGCGTTTAAGTGTATATAATCGAGCAAAACTTGTAAATTTGTATTGAATCATTGCATTTAGTTTACGGTAAGCAAAATAATAAGGCAGTGCACGAGTATTGAATTTGAAATTGCATTACATTGAATTGAAATATGAATACTAAATTCAGAGATGTTACAGTCTCCCCATGTTGAGGGAATTTCGACCCAAAATTTAGCTAGAGGAAACAACGGCATCGGTAAAAAGATGAGGGTACTTGAGCTTCATTTGGTCTTCTCGTTCCCAAGTGAACTCAGGACCACGCTTAGATTCCCAACGAACTTGGACAATAGGAATGCGACTTCGCTTGAGTTGTTTGACTTCACGATCCATAATTTCCATCGGCTTCTCAACGAAGTGCATCGTTTCATCAATGCGCACGTCGTCAAGCGGTATATGGAGATTTTCATCAGCGAGACACTTCATCAGATTAGATATATGAAATGTAGGATGCACATTGCCAAGAGATGGAGGTAACTCGAGCTTGTAGGCCACCTTCCCAATCCTTTCAAGGATCTTGAATGGACCAACATAACGAGGTGCTAACTTGCCTTTCTTTCCAAAACGGATCACGCCCTTCCATGGAGACACCTTAAGAAGAACAAGATCACCGACGTGGAATTCCAAGGGTTTTCGACGTTTGTCGGCATAACTCTTTTGCCGACTCCTCGCTACTCGCATATTGTCTCGGATTTGAATAATCTTGTTGGATGTTTCTTGAATTAACTCAGGACCGGTGATTTTTGCTTCACCAATCTCGTTCCAACAGATAGGAGAACGACACTTGCGACCATAGAGAGCTTCGAATGGAGCCATGTTGATACTTGTGTGGTAGCTATTATTGTAAGAGAACTCAATGAGGGATAAATGTGAATCCCAATTGCCACCAAAATCGATTACGCAAGCTCTAAGCATGTCTTCAAGAGTTTGGATTGTTCGCTCGGTTTGACCATCAGTTTGTGGATGGTAAGCCGTGCTCAAATCCAATCGAGTACCAAGAGCCTTTTGGAAAGATTGCCAAAATCGAGAAGTGAACCGGGCGTCTCGATCAGATATTATGTTCAAAGGAACACCATGACGGCTCACAATTTCATCAATGTAAATTCGGGCTAGTTTCTCAACCCGATAGTCTTCACGGATAGGCAAGAAATGAGCAGATTTGGTGAGACGATCAATGATCACCCAAATACTATCATAACCACTCGAGGTGCGAGGGAGCTTGGTAATGAAATCCATAGCTAGATTCTCCCATTTCCACACGAGAATTTCTGGTTGTTCGAGTAAACCAGATGGACGTTGATGTTCGGCTTTGACTTTGGAACAGGTTAAGCATTTGGCCACATAAAGAGCAATGTCTTTCTTTATACCGGGCCACCAATAAAGTTGCCGAAGATCTTGGTACATTTTATCCGCACTAGGATGAATAGAATAACGAGACTTATGAGCCTCGTTCATGAGAAATGTACGGAGATCGTCGCGATCGGGAACACAAATACGGTTCAAGTAATAGAGTAAGTCATTGGGTTTTGATTCAAGAAGAAGTTCAACACCACACGACATTTCTTCATACATGTTACCCTCGGTTACCGAGACGTGTTGAGCTTCTAAGATACGGGTTTGAATATCGGTTTGAATACGGGCACAGTGAAGCATAACATGGTCCTTTCGACTCAAAGCATCGGCTACAACATTCGCTTTGCCGGGATAGTAACGAATCTCGCTGTCATAGTCGTTAAGGAGTTCGACCCAACGTCGTTGCCTCATATTGAGTTCTTTTTGGTTAAAAATATGTTGAAGACTTTTGTGGTCGGTGAATACCACACATTTCGTGCCATATAGGTAATGTCTCCAAATCTTTAACGCGAATACAACCGCGCCCAACTCGAGATCGTGCGTCGTATAATTCTTCTCATGAACTTTGAGTTGCCTTGATGCATAAGCGATTACTTTGCCTCGTTGCATGAGAACACAACCAAGACCTTGGTTAGAAGCATCACAATAGACAACTAAATCATCATTTCCATCGGGGAGAGTCAATATGGGAGCATTGCACAGCTTTTGCTTGAGGGTTTGAAAAGCTTCTTCTTGTTTCGGTCCCCATTCATAAGTCTTACCCTTGTGGGTCAAAGCGGTAAGAGGGACAACAATCTTTGAGAAGTTTGAGATGAAACGACGATAATAACCCGCAAGACCAAGAAATGAACGAACTTCGGTAGGAGTCTTCGGGGCATTCCCAATTCTTAATCGTTTCAATCTTAGCAGGATCAACATGAATACCCTTGTCGTTGACGATGTGACCAAGAAATTGAACTTCCTTTAGCCAGAATTCACATTTGGAGAATTTGGCATATAGTTGTTCTTTTCTCAAGAGGTCCAAACCCAATCTAAGGTGTTGTTCGTGATCGGCTTTAGTCTTGGAATAGATTAAGATATCGTCGATGAAAATGATCACGAATTTATCAAGGTACGGTTTGCACACACGATTCATGAGGTCCATGAAAACTGCGGGTGCATTGGTTAACCCGAAAGGCATAACCATGAACTCGTAATGACCATACCTTGTTCGAAAAGCAGTCTTGGGAATGTCATCTTCTTGAACACGGAGCTGATGATAACCGGATCGAAGATCAATCTTCGAGAAGCAAGTAGAACCTTGAAGTTGATCAAAGAGATCATCGATTCTAGGCAAAGGATAATGGTTCTTGATAGTATGTTTGTTGAGTTCGCGGTAATCAATACACATGCGAAATGATCCATCCTTCTTTTTGACGAATAAGACGGGTGCACCCCACGGTGAATGACTCGGACGGATGAATCCCTTGTCGGAGAGCTCTTGAAGTTGACTTGCAAGTTCTTGCATTTCAGAAGGTGCAAGACGATAAGGGGCTCTAGCCACGGGGTTAGCTCCGGGTACAAGATCAATACGAAATTCTACTTGACGAACGGGTGGAAGACCGGATAAGTCTTCGGGGAATACTTCAGGAAAATCTTGGATAATGGGGATGTCTTGAATACTCTTCTTCTTGACATCCTTTTGAACAATATGAGCTAAGAAAGAAATGTACTTCTTTCGTAAGTACTTTTGAGCGGTAGTACACGACATCAACTTAAGTCCCATGCAAGGCTTTTCACAAAAAACCCTTAAGGTTTCTCCCGATGGTAGTGGAATTCGGATACACTTTTCAAAGCAAATGACTTCGGCATGATGATTTGATAGCCAATCCATACCTATGATAATATCAAAGCTTCTAGTGGCATTGGAACAAGGTTGATTGGGAATGAATGGTCATTTAGTTCTAAGGAGCAATCATAAATAATGGACTCAATGGTAAAGGAGTCACCATTTGCTATTTCAACGGTGAAGGTTTTCTCTAATTGGGATCGTGTCTTTGCAAGTAAAGGCTCAAAATTTAGTGACACAAAACTTTTATCGGCACCGGTATCGAACAAAATGGAGGCATATTGACTATTAACAAGGAACGTACCATTAACCACGTCGTTGTTGGCTTGAGCTTCGTTGGCGTTTATGTTGAACGCACGCCCACGAGCTCCACCTAGCATTTACAAGTCTTGGACATTGATCACGAAAATGGTTCGGGTCACCACACTCATAGCAAGCACGCCCATTAGCAATTGCGAGAGCACCTTGATTTGCCACTTGTGGTACGGTTCGGTTTGCAGGGTTGACTTGGCCCGCAAGAGCTTTGGTCCTACAAACACTAACTGTATGACCATATCTCCCACAATAAGTACAAAGGCGACATGGGATGTTTTGGGGATGATGGTAGTTGCAGGTGGCACAAAGAGGGTAGATCCCAACATATGGCTTTTTAGCCGGCGCTTGAACCATAGGTGCAGCTTGGTTGATGGGAACAGCAGGAGTAACCACAGCAAAATTTCTAACCTTCCTCTTTCTATTATTGCGAGAGGGCTCAGTTGTGGCTTCTTTGTTATGAGTAGGAGGGGTTACGGTTTCAGAAACTTTCTTAGAACCCTTTTTGGTAAGAGTTCCAGCTTTCACATGATTATCAGTTAAGGTAGCGGATAGACGAATAGCATCCTCCAAAGTAGTAGGATTTCTACCTAAGACAGTATCTTGGATTTGTCTTGGTAGCCCACCAATATACTTTTCGATACAACGGGACAAAGGAGTGACCATGTGGGGCACTAGAAGACTCAACTCATGGAACAGAGTTGTATATGCTAAGCTTTCCCCACTATCTTGGGCAAGATCCTAAAATTCAGCTTCTAACTTTTTCACTTCATTTCGAGGGCAAAACTCCTCGGTCATAAGCCTTTTGACCTCATCCCAAGGTAAGGCCATAGCTATGTCAACACCCCTATTCCTTTTCTCCCCATTCCACCATGTAAGTGCCCGTTTTTGTAGGACACTTGTAGCATGACGAACACGGAGGTTGTCGGGATAGTCACTATTGAGAAAGGTATTCTCAATGCTTTCAAACCATTGAAGGAGTCCAGTAGCTCCTTCGGTTCCATAAAACTTGAGGGGATTGCACGAGTTAAAGTGCTTGAAGGTGCATTGAGATGGATTGTTACCACCATTTCCACCATTTCCACCATTATTACCACTATTGCTTCCATTTCCACCATTGTTGCCATTGGTGGCACCATTGGCTTGGGTGAGTTGTGTCACCAATTGGGTAAGAATAGCAGCAATGTCGGTGTTGGCGTTGGTTGCGGGAGCACGACGAGGAGGCATTCTACAGATTTTTCACAAGACAAGAAAGATTGTAAGAACTTATGAGAGTTGATAGGATTTAATGAGATAACAAAAATAAAAATAGATATTCTTAGTTTGGATTGTACTCAAAAGTGACAAAATCACTTGAATACCATGGCACATTAAGGTTAATTAAACTTATATAATTTTCAAGGAGACATGCTTTAGCCTATAAGTAAACACTCATCTCGAGAATTCCCAGGAAAGCATACGGGTCCCTCGGTTGATTGGGATTTATGCGAAATGCTTTCCTAGATAGAAAACCCAAAATACTGGTGCCACTCTTCCAGATTGCACATCTCCTCAAATAATTTAACAAGTTTAAAAACCTTAACGAAGAAATAAAAAAAATTTTTAAAGATTTTTGCTTCAAGAATTTTCCACATGCATAGAAAAGATAAAGATAGAAAGAAGATAGAAGTATTATGAGGTTTTACAATATAGGAAATGATATTATTTATTTAATTATTAAGAGTATCCTAATAAGTCATGGATTTAAAACACATAAGTCATCAAAATGAAATAATAAGTAATCATACTAAGCATGTAACATATAACATGTAGCATATAGCACATAATCGTGAAGCATAGCATAAGTGGTTGTCCTAAAGTTATAGTCTAGGTCAAGGTGTCTAATAACCTAATTCCCTATAACCAAGGCTCTGATACCAATCTGTCACACCCCGACCGATGGCGGAATCATCGGGGCGGGACATGTAAGACTGTTCATAGCACATGGTTGACTAAATTGAAATATATTAAAGTCAAATTTCCATTTCAAATAATCCGAGTAAAAATCAAATTCAAACAAAGAAACATAAACAACTCATAGAATTCTTGATTTAAATTGCTAAGTCCAAATCCTATATTGAGCACGTCTTGAATCATTCTCACATATTAGGGCCTGAAACATGAATAAAATAAAGTCAACTAAAAAGTTGGTGAGTATAACACAGTTGTATATAGATAGCATATAGTTGAAAACAAATCCTTTACAAAACATGATAAAATAAGGCATTTATGGGGAGCAGCTATTGTGTAACCACGTACAACCAAACCTTGTAACTAGCATGCAAAAATTGTGTTGTCGGTTTCAATCACCGCGCACCTGGGTGGGTTTGTCAGACTCAATAGATCTATCATTGAAAACCGTCGGCTTGTATAGTTAATGATTGCACATAATCGCATACAAAGGTTAGCACAACTAGCACTCGGGCACAAAGCTCAAATTTTGCACACATGTATGTAAATAGGATTTTGCACTTGTGTTGTTTGCGTAAATGTAAATGTGTAATGTGTATAAAGTTCATGTTCCACCCCAAAAGTGTAAAAGAGTAAAAGGGGTTGTGAATACTCACTTGGTATGGATATGTAGCTAACAAAGAGTATAGATAAAATAAGGGTTCTTGATACGCACGGGTTAACCTAGATAGTAATGTATATTAAATCAAATCGGTGTACAAAGTTTAAGTCTAACATTGAAGGTTGAATTTGTGTATAAAAAGTATTAAATGAAATATATAAAGTTGTAGTAATCATTTTTGGAACCTTTGATTAAAGTTTGGAATTTAAATAATAAAATAGAATTTTTATAAAATTATTGATTATGAAAATAATGCATGTGTTAAATGTAAATTAATAAATAAATAAATGATTATAGTTTATGAAATAATGTAAATATTGATTGTAATTAAGTATAATTAAATAAATGATTTTTGTTTAAATATTAAATAAATAATTATTATCTTATTTATTTATAAACTTTGTAACTTAATCATTTAAAACATCATTTAAGTGTAAGATAAATATAAATTTAATTTTATAAATTTTTAAATAAACTTTTAAATAAATAATATTTATCTCCAGATTAAACTTTAAATCTCTTCAAATACAGAAAACATATTTTTATAAAATTTGAAACATTTATTGATTGAATAAAATATAAAATTATAATTCTGTTAAAATTTCTGAGTCACACACGACCGTGCCTCGGAAGGGCACGATCGTGCTCAAGCCACGGGCGCGACCGCGCTAGTCGGGGTGCGACCGGGTTGATCAATAGAGGGCACAAACTAGACAAGTCAACAGGCACGACCGTGTCTTGGCTCGGCACGGTCGTGTCTATGATTCTTAGACACAACAGAGACTAGCCCAAAGGGCATGACTAGGTCTGGACAGGAGGACATGACCGCGCTGCTACTCGACACGACCGCGTTTCATGAGGCACGGCCGCGCTAGATCATTAGCGCGACCGTGTCTCTTCCAAATCAGACACGAATTGAACAAATCTTGTATTTATAGCGTTGGGATTGTTAGGGCTTTTGATTACTGAGTTGTTACGGGTCTATTCATATGAATTAATTATATGTAAATCGTGTTTAAGAGTAGAATCGATTAAATCATTTTTATTAAAATAATAGTTTCGGTTCTGGAAGATTTCTGTAATGGAAATTCTGATTAATAGGGGGCTTTTGATATATGGACCGAAACGAATGAGAGGGATGATTCAATTACCTAAAACAGAAAGGAATTGATAGCGATCGGTAGAAGGGAGTTCCGACGACGTCAAGATTGGCTTTCGGCGACTTCTGCTGTGATTCCGGCTGATTCAACCCTTCAGAAACCTTAGAGATGATCGGATCCTTGATTATTTGGTAGCAATTGGATCGAAAATAGAGATTTGAGGCTTGGGAGATAATTTGGACGGATTCTTTTGAGAGTAATTTGTATTTTGGAAATGATAATGGTAATTGACGGAGATATTTTCTTTGATAACAAAAGTAAAACGTAAATCGGATTTGAATTCGAACGATCGAGCGTTTTGAAACTGCATTTACGTTTTGACTGTTACGCAGGCGCGACCATGCCCAAGAGAGGCGCGACCGTGCTTAGGCACCGGGCGCGATCGTTCCAGGACCAGTCACGCGATCGTGCCGAGGCACTTGGCGCGACCGTGCCAGGACGAAGCATGACCGTGCTTACCTAGGGTTTCTTGTTGTTTTTCAACTTTAGTCCTTGACCTTTCAGGTTTGATTAGTTTGAAATAAATAGTTACTTGTATAGCGTTTAAGTGTATATAATCGAGCAAAACTTGTAAATTTGTATTGAATCATTGCATTTAGTTTACGGTAAGCAAAATAATAAGGCAGTGCACGAGTATTGAATTTGAAATTGCATTACATTGAATTGAAATATGAATACTAAATTCAGAGATGTTACATGGGTATACGAATTTGATGAATACGGTGGTATATGGCAAGGATGTCGACAGTTATGAGATTAATACCCATAACTTGGATTAATTCGCGCATAATGGAGATGTTAATGCTCAATGATGGTCGATTAATGACGTGAGTGTGCAAAACGTTTACGAAATCAAACGAAAATCGATTAAGAGATTTGGATTTGGATCAATGTCACGATTTTGACTTTTGGAAGTCAACAAGGACAAAAACCCACTTGATTTTGAATTTCAGGAGTCAACAGATTGAATTTTTATTAAATGCACAATCAGTCCCTGCAGTTTAAGATTAATTCTTGACAGAATTAGCCCCCGGGGTTTAAGATTTGGTTAACTTGGTTAGGATTTACCAGAATATTTAACGGAGTTAACTTGAAAGTCGGATTGTCGCACGTATTTAACAGGTCCAAACACGTCTGAATGCACTAATTCAATAGGTGCTTTAGTTTGGAACTTTGAATCATAAAATGTAATTGATGTGCCTTCCTGTATTGACATCTGGACCATACAATCTCCCTATTTACTTCTAACTGAGGCAGTCCACAGAACCAACTTCTTTTTCATCATTAGGTCAAGTTTACCATAGATTTAACCAATTATGCCATAAATCGGCATTCTGAGTTTTGTTGGTTCTTTCAACATATGCAGTTTCTGCTAAAACAATGTAAACTATTCCTTCTTCCTTGTATTACTGGTTTGGATTTTGTCTCACATTCATCAAAAATTCTCACAACTTTGGGGCCGAATAAGACATACTTTCTGGACTTGGTGACTTATGGTAGCGAGAACAAGTTTTCCCTCATTCCAGGAACATGGAACATATCCTTCATAACAAACTCCCTCTCATTCGTTGCTTTTAGGAATTTCACATCACCCACATGAGTAATGTGATTTTGGAATCATCGGCTATTACCACCACCCATTTCGATTATCCTTAACGGGTCTCGATAATCGTTCTTTGTCTCCGGTCATATGGTTTGAGCATCCGGAGTCTACGATCCACTCACTGAATACACTATGTTTTATTTTGGTAGTTGTTGTGGAAGCATAAATTCTTGCACCTCTGCCACATGAGCTTCTACATTCGAGGGCTCCTCTTCTTTAACGGTTGAGTTCCATTCTTCCTTCCGCTTTCAGAAGTCCTTTGCCATATGACCTTTATGCCCACAATTATATAATAAGTATGGGACACATTTGTTGGTTCTTCCTTTCTTGCTACCCGATGGCTCGTCTCTTGGACTGTCTCGGTCCTTCTTATTTTGACACCCGATAAATTTCAAGTTAATATCCATAATCGAGTAAAATACACATTATATTATATGACATGTATCACATTTAATTTTATAGTAATTAAGTTCATTTCACACTTAGCAAGCCAATCCGTTTATACGTGTCGGTAATCCGGAAGATTACCAGGTCAAACACGCGTCCCACAGCATGACCGTTGGTGATACATTAAAACAAATACCTAGACATATAATATGTGTGTGTAAATTATATGTAAAACTTTGATATAATAAATCATGCATGTATGAATTTTTTGGTGATTTTTAATGACACTTTTATTTTCAGCACAATCCGGAAGACACACAATGTGCACTAGCTAGGTGATTAATTTAAGCAGACACTTAGACGTATATTTGCTGCACAGAAATTACACGTAATACTGTGATATGTTATTTTAGGTCTCTGTGAATTTTTCAGGAATTTTCTGAGAAACTTTCTGTTTCAACGCAGTCTAGCAAATACGCAGTATGTACCGACATTTCCAAATAAAAATCTGAAACTTTTATATGTTAAACATACCATTATGAGTCAAATTATTTTTAAGTCATTTTATTTTTACCAGTTTCAGAATTCCGTCATAAAATCGGTGATTGTTCGTTTCTCAACACCCGGTATCAAAACCTCCTATATAAACCCCCACCCCCAACCCCCATTTCCATCCTCTTCACAACACTCATTCTTTCTCTCTTTTTTGGCCAAGAACCCCAACCCACACCGCCATCTTCATCTTTTGTTGTTGTTTGATCATTCTTTCACCAAAATTAAGCGCTCAAAGGTGATAATCAACCATTTGTAAGGAAATCCATCATCCATTTTCAAGTTTGGTAAGAATCTAGAACCCACTTTTTCTCCATTTTAACATGCATCCAAGAAAAATTCATTTTTATGAATGTTTAGTGCAAACTAACCATGGATTCTTGTTTAAAATGAGTTTTATAACAAAAATGGTACATATTGTTGGTGAATTTGAACTCGAGTTTTTTTCTTAGGCTCGGTTTCCATAAAAGAAAACTTTGTTGTATGAATATATGCTAGATGATGTGTTCTTGATGATTTGATGATGGATTTGTGATTCCCTTTGATATGCTGATATTCAAGGATAAAGTCTTCAATCACTCTCTGAATTGGCGGAATCAATTTAGAAATTTTATTCACACCGAAATGATCGAATCAAATATGAACAAGAAGAATAGAATCAATCACAAGATCCATTCAAACATGTTGATAATCTTCATTATACCAGCAATGTAAATCACAGAATAACAACAAAACACACAAAAATTCTCTCTGATAGATTTGGAATTAAACAATACAAATGAGAATAGTTACATGAAAATACAAAAGACAAGACTATTTATACTAGAGAGTTCTATCGAATTCTTATGATCGAAAAGTGTTTTCGACCGAAAACACTTTACGACCGAAAACTCTAAAGTTATACAAATCTAAACCTAATTGATTTCTATGGACAAGGTTCCAACAATCTCCCCCTAGTCCACAAAACATCAATTCTTCACGTGTTGTCTTTTGCAGGCTTGGTCTTGGCTTTAACATTCAGCTTCTTAGCATCCAGAGCAACAAGTCTCTTCTTGATCACTTTAGCTTCATGTTTTCTTGACAAACATCGAGCCATAACTCTCATATACAACTTGGCCTAGGCTTTAATCTTCGTGCTCATATCACTCCTGATAGGATTCTTGTACAAAATCTTCAGATCTTCATCCGATAAACTAAACAAGTCAACTTGATCAAAAACTCTGAATTCCGGTGATTTTTTCTTGCACGATCACAGCTTCATGAGTTTTACTATCATACGTCCACTTTATGAAGCTTTTGATGAATGTTTTATTTCTTGCTGGGACGTATACAGTAGAACTGTATCTGTTGGCTTCACTATATACCTGAATCTTCTTTTATCATTCTTGTCTTTTCTCTTCAACTGTTGGCATTCAGGTACTTGTGGCTAGAAATTCTCAAACTTGTCTTTACTACATTCTTTCTTTAAGTATTCTTCAAAATTAGCAGCAAACGTATCGTTTGAAGGATTGATCATCTTCAAGTGACTCAGCTCTCTAATATCCCAGTATGGCAAAGATTTCATCTTTGAGCTCCGATCAAAATATCGGATATTTCCTTCTCCTCTCTTAACCACATACATCTTCTTATTATCATCATACATCCAAGCCAGAATTTCTCTAGTCAATGCTTGTTCTGGACTCTTGATTTTTTGTGTAAGCCTTTCAACAATGGATGGCTTTTCAGTCACTGTCCACCAAGAGCTCTTGTCTATCTTTGTAGCCTTTGATTTTTCAACATGTGGTTCAACATTTTCAGGAACTGTAAATGGTTCTCGTTCATCAACCAGTTTATCCATCTTTCCAATTACCAAACCATCTTCTTCTACATAGGTTTGCTGTTGTTCATATTCATATTTCTTATATTCAGTGTTGGTCTGATTATCTTGTTCAGTATCTTCAGTTGTTCTTTAAGTTCCACCAACACCTCCAGCACTACCACTATTATCTATCTTTGTAGCCTTTGATTTTTCAACTTGTGGTTCAACATCTTCAGGAACTGTAAATGGTTCTCGTTCATCAACCAGTTTATCCATCTTTCCAATTACCGAACCATCTTCTTCTACATAGGTTTGCTGTTGTTCATATTCATATTTCTTATATTCAGTGTTGGTCTGATTATCTTCAGTATCTTCAGTTGTTCTTTAAGTTCCACCAACACCTCCAGCACTACCACTATTATTGTCATCACCTGAAGAATGATCATCATCTTTCTTTTCTCCAGTGATTACAACTTCTTCTTCATCATCTTCTTCCTCCTTCTCTGTATCTTCTTGATTTTCATCAGTTCTTTCGAATCCTTCACCTTCATCATTTAGGAGCATTTCAATGTCAAACAAAGTGTTGTCTTCATACATGTTTGCTTCAAAGATTTGAGTTTGAACTTATCCACTTGTAGAAGGAATTGGTTCAGTGGCTGCCGGACTTTGTACATCTTCAACATTCTCGTCTTGATTAGTGACAATTGGAGCACCAATCTGAGCTATCAAATCTTGAACAATCTTTTGAAGTTGATCAATTTGCTGCTGTTGCAGTGTAAGTAAACCCTTTTGTTTATTACTTTAGGTTTTCAACCCTCTAATCTCTCTAGTATTTGCAGCTTCTCTGCTTTGCAGGTTGGAGATTTGAGTCTTCAGTTTACTAACTACATCTGCAGTTTCTCTTGTAGCATAATTCAGAAACTCTTCATCAGCCAATTCATAACTCTTTGATTTCTTTGACTTTTGCTTTTCTGGTACTTCCTTTGCCTTACCCTTGCTTTTATCAAGTGCTGTTGTTGCTGTTTTCTTCTTCTTTTTCAATTCTGGATTTGTAAACACGATACCCTTAGATGGAGGAGGTCTAGAAGGTACGGTTTTTGACTTTTCAGGCTCTTTCCTCTTCTTTGATCAGGTTGTTGATGTTGCTGTTAACTATTCATCAGGAACTTCCAACACTTTAGTATTAACACTTAAAATATCTTCAGCTTCAGCTATGAATTCTTCTGTATGGCTCAACAATGGTTCTGTATGCTCTTCATTCACCTCTGGAACTCTGTTATCTTCAAAAATCAGATCAGGTGATTCATACTCACTCATATGTGTATCCACCCTTGGTTCTTCATCTTGAACATGAACTTCTGGTTGAATTTCTGGTAACACATTTCTTTGACCATCATCATGACCTGGATCATCATCATTTCCTTGATCATTATTATCAAGTTGGTCATTTTCATCATTATCACTATCAATTCAATCTTCTATATCTTCAGCCATCAAGGCATCAATTTCATCCTCAAGATTGAAATCTGGATCAGGATTTTCTTCAAGCATATTTTGAAATAAAGGTGTTACAGTTCCATTAAACTTGCTTGTCTTTCTGAAATTATTCATACTGGTGAAGATTACTTCTTGCATTGTCTCTAATGGCAGTTCAACACCATCATTTTCTAGATTAGGCAGAAGTGTGTTGATGATCATCTGTACAAACCTTGGATACATCAAAAACTTTTAATTCTGTCTTGGTCCCACAAAATTGATGATCATTGCTTCAAAGATCATTCTTGAAAAGTTAAATCTTCTATGTGTCACCAAACAAACTAACGCCCTGCTGAAAACTTCACCAATCTGATCAAAAGCAGGCGTTCTTGGACTCAAGCAATGAATTAGAACATGAACGAGATATCTCCACTGTTTCCCAAACATAGTCTTTGTGACTTGTCTTCTTAAGAAATTTCCTTCATACCCATGGTCATAATAATTCTAGATACTGCAATGTGATTGATCTTGTAAGGAAAATCTGTTGCATCTCTGAAGTTTAATACTTCTCTTATCACATGTTCAGTAACTTTAATCTTGTTTCCTCCAACTGAACTCTCAATCCATATCTCTTTATTCACATGCTTGTATTCTACATTATCCCAAAATTCCCTCGGTGTTTTTCAAACACACGTACTTGTGTAGATATAGCTGTATTAATTCTTGAGTTTGCTAAAAATCTAACAATCTCTTTGTATCCACGTGCCTTCTTTGTATTTGTAGTTAAACATGCACATATGTTGTGCTTATGTTCAAACTATAATCTGTTCATATCTGTAAATAAAAAACAACAAGTTAGAAAATTTCTGAAAAAATTATTAACTTTTGACATTTCGATCGAAAACTCCCTTATGTATAACTTTTTCGATCGAAAAACCTTTTAAAAAAACATTTGTGTCAGTCAAATAAATTCTCACAACATTGAACATTTCGACCTAAAACTCTATCAAACCTTCCATATTTTCGATAAAAAATTACTACATGTGATCAGATTCAAAAACAAACATTTTGAAACTTTTCGATCGAAAACTCTAATCAACATATCACCTTTTTCGATCGAAAATTCTGATTTTTCAAAAAGTTTCAAGCATGGACTTTTCGATCGAAAACACTTTTTGGTCGAAAACTCATTTTGGATGAATCAGGCGACTCTTCATTTCCATCCGAAACCCTTTTCGGACCATTCAAGAGACTTTTCGGTCCATTCACACGAGATTTCGATCCATTCAAACATTCAAATATTCAAAGTTAAACTAAGGCTTTGGATCTAACTTTTCAACTTCTACGAATCACGAAAACATACCTGGATGGTCGAAATCAACTGATGAACACAATGACGTCACAATAGGACACTTTTTCGCACGAAATCTCAACACTTGTAAAACACGATGAAACTTGAAGCGAGTGGGAAAAAGCTTTTCAATCAAAAAATTTGAATATAAAGACTTTTCAAATCCTGACCGAAAACTTCAATCATGACTTTTCGGTTGAAAACTTTTTCATATGATATCTTTTCGGTCAAGAGATTTCGACCGAAAACTCCAAACTTGATTTTGAAAATTTTCAAATCAATCTTGATAAAATTCGTCACGAATCATGTTGATTCATATGAGGTGAAATAATATGTATATGATATTTTGATGATGAACAATTTGAATCAGTTTTGATTTGGGTGTGCGGATATCCATAGAATGTTGGACATGTCAATTGAAATCACGAATGTTTCAAAGAGCGAAACAGACCGACTTCCTGGTTTCCATCCTAGATTTTCACCAGAACCATCAGTTGTATGAAGATGTTTAAATCTAAATCGTATATTTGACGAGTATAGTTAATAGAGTAAACGAAATGTGCTAAGAACCCATCAAGATCCTGGTCTCATGGTATGCATGGATTCACTTAGCATTCAAAGAATGAAAATACCGATATTCGATGAGGATAACACTAAGATTGCAATTTAGTTAATCACACAAATATCGCCTAATTTACATATGCAGAGCTTACTAGCACATCAAAAATTGTTACCGATGTCACCATCATATCCAATTCATGCATAAGCTTAACACACACTTGTACTATCATTTCCTATATATACGTCAACCAGACAAAAATTGTTACCGATGTCACCATCATGTGCCTTGGCACGGTCGCGCCTCATATGGGCACGGTCGTGCCTCTCATCAGTTAAAACGTAAATGCAGCCTTTAATCACATGGACGTTCGAATTCGTAACCATTACACACGTTACAACTTTTAACGACCATTATTGAGGTCTTAAACACCCGCATTATCTCGAATTAAACTCTATTGTGGGTATTCATTTCAAAACCGCCGACCTCATTATCATACCACTCGGATACGATCATTTGGAATTGTTTCTACGCAAACAAACTACTCCCACACCTCGTACGAACCTCTGTCAAGCTCTCGCGTATTCCATTTTGTCCGAAGACGAAGTCGGAGTCGCCGGAATTCAAGCCGGAACACATCACAGTCGAGCACTATCAATCCGTCATCTATCCTAGTAATTGAAACCTCCTACACTTTCGTTCCAGTCTATAGATCAAAATCCCCAACCTGATTTGGGCTTACAATATGGAAATTACCACGAACCCGAATCTATGTTTCATTCAAAAATGGTTTAATCGAATCCGGTTCTGGACATGTTTTAAATACAATCAATCTATAGCAATAAACTTGTAATAATCTAATGGATGAAAGACCTATGATCTCCAACATTAACATTATAAGAATAAGTCAATTCGTTCCTGTTTTGGAACTGTAACACCCCAACGGACGGCGGAAACGTCGGGGCGGGACATATAGACTGTTCATGAGCACAAGGTTGACTAAATTGAAATATATTAATCATTCAAATTCATTTCAAGTATTCAAGACAAAACCAATTCAAACCAAAGACTCGTTATTCTATTCATCCTGGTGCGGATAAAATGTACCAAGATCTTCGCCAACAATATTGGTGGCCCGGTATGAAGAAAGACATTGCTCTCTATGTTGCCAAATGTCTAACTTGCTCCAAAGTCAAAGCCGAACACCAACCTCCTTCCGGATTTCTTGAACAACCAGAAATTCCCGTGTGGAAATAGGAAAATTTAGCTATGGAATTCATTAACAAACTCCCTCGCCCCTCAAGTGGTTATGATAGCATTTGGGTGATTATTAACCGTCTCACCAAATCTGCTCATTTCTTGCCTATCTGTGAAGACTATCGAGTTGAGAAACTAGCCCGAATTTACATTGACAAAATTGTGAGCCGTCACGGTGTTCCCTTAAACATAATCTCCGATAGAGATGCTCGGTTCACCTCTCGTTTTTGGCAATCTCTCCAAACTGCTCTTGGTACACGATTGGATTTGAGCACGGCTTACCATCCCCAAACTGATGGTCAAACAGAGCGTACAATCCAAACCCTTGAGGACATGCTTAGAGCATGTGTAATTGATTTTGGTGGAAATTGGGATTCACATCTATCCCTAATCGAGTTCTCCTACAATAATAGCTACCACACGAGTATCAACATGGCTCCATTTGAAGCTCTCTATTGTCGCACGTGTCCTTCTCCTATCTGTTGGAACGAGATTGGTGTAGCACAAATCACCGGTCCCGAGCTAATTCAAGAAACATCCGACAAGATTATCCAAATCCGTGACAACATTCGAGTAGCGAGAAGTCGGCAAAAGAGTTATGTCGACAAACGATGAAAACCCATAGAATTCCAAGTCGGTGACCTTATTCTTCTAAAGGTGTCTCTGTGGAAGGGTGTGATCCGTTTTGGAGAGAAAGGCAAATTAGCACCTCTGTGGGTCCATTCAAGATCCTTGAAAGGATTGGGAAACTGGCTTACAAACTCGAGTTACCTCCATCACTTGGCAATGTGCATCCTACATTTCATGTGTCAAATCTGAAGAAATGCCTTGCTGAAGAAAATCTTCACATACCTCTTGACGACGTGCACATTGACGAAACGATGCACTTCGTTGAGAGACCAGTAGAAGTCATGGATCGTGAAGTCAAACAGCTCAAACGAAGCCGTATTCCTATTGTCAAAGTTCGTTGGGAATCTAAACGTGGTCCTGAGTTTACTTGGGAACGAGAGGACAAAATGAAACTCAAGTACCCCCATCTCTTCATTGATGCCGTCGCCTCCACTAGCTAAATTTCGGGACGAAATTCCTTCAACATGGGGATACTGTAACATTTCTGATTTTCATTATCTATATTTCAGTTCAACATGATACATTTCAAACCAAATTCTAGTACACTGACTTGTTCTATTCGTACCAACAATTAAATACTATGTTTCAATGCAAATCCACAAATTTTACACGAGTATATCCTATTAAATTCTACATAAGTTCATATTTATACAAATCTGTCAATACTGAAATTTGCAAGGACTGATTTTATAAATAAATAACCAGAAACACTAATAGGCACGGTCGCGCCTCGTTCTGGCACGGTCGCGCGCCTTGCTTTGGAACGGTCGCGCCTGGTGCCTTGGCACGGTCGCGCCTCATAAGGGCACGGTCGTAGTTGAAACGTAAATGCACCCTTTAGTCGCAGGACCATTCGATTTCGTAACCGTTTCACACTTTAACAAACCCAATTAAGATTTTAATCATTATCTTTACGACGTATTAACCCAATTTTGTCAATCCCTCTCATAACTGTCGATTATCTTCATTGAAACTACCGATCCCACCATTTCAACCCAAATCCTCTCAAGCAAACACACGATACCTAATACTCGATCCTCTCTAAGGCTTCTGAACACGTGATTTAGCCGGAGCTGCAGCAAAGGACACCGGAAACCAAACCCGTCGCCGCCGGAACTCGTTGCTACCACACACTATCGATTAATCATGAGTAATGCACGAAGGTCATCGTGATCGGGAACCCAAATACGATTCAAGTAATAAAGTAAGCCATTGGGTTTCGGTTCAAGCTGGAGTTCAACACCACACGACATTTCCTCGTACATGTTACCCTCGGTGACTGAGACGTGTTGAGCTTCTAATATGTGATTTTGAATGTCGGTTTGAATTCGGACACATTGAAGCATGACATGGTCCTTTCGACTCAAAGCGTTGGCTACAACATTCGCTTTGCCGGGATGGTAACGAATCTCACAGTCATAGTCATTAAGGAGTTCAACCCAACGTCGTTACCTCATATTGAGTTCTTTTGGTTGAAGATGTGTTGGAGACTTTTGTGGTCGGTGAACACCACACATTTTGTGCCATAGAGGTAATGTCTCCAAATCTTCAATGCGAATACGACCGCACCCAACTCGAGATCGTGTGTCATATAATTCTTCTCGTGAATCTTGAGTTGTCTTGATGCATAAGCGATTACTTTGCCTCGTTGCATGAGGACACAACCGAGACCTTGGTTAGAAGCATCACAGTAGACAACTAGATCATCATTCCCATCAGGGAGAGTTAAAATAGGAGCATTGCACAACTTTTGCTTGAGTGTTTGGAAAGCTTCTTCTTGTTTTGGTCCCCATTCATAAGGTTTACCCTTGTGGGTTAAATCGGTGAGAGGAACAACAATTTTAGAGAAATTTGAAATGAAGCGACGGTAATATCCCGCAAGACCGAGAAATGAACGAACTTCGGTGGGAGTCTTCGGGGCATTCTAATTTTTAACTGCTTCGATCTTAGCAGGGTCAACATGAATTCCCATGTCGTTGAAGATATGACTAAGAAATTGAACTTCCTTTAGTCAAAATTCACATTTGTAGAATTTGGCATATAGTTGTTCCTTCCTTAAGAGGTCCAAAGCCAGTCTAAGGTGTTGCTCATGGTCGGCTTTAGTCTTGGAGTAGATTAAGATATCGTCAATGAAGACGATCACAAATTTATCAAGGTACGCTTTGCACACACGATTCATGAGGTCCATGAAGACTGCGGGTGCATTGGTTAGTCCAAAAGGCATGAACATGAACTCGTAGTGACCATACCTTGTTCGAAAAGCAGTCTTTGGAATAACTTCCTCTTGTACACGGAGTTGGTGATAACCAGATCGAAAATCAATCTTCGAGAAGCAAGTAGAACCTTGAAGTTGATCAAAGAGGTCGTCAATTCTAGGCAAGGGATAACGGTTTTTGATAGTAAGCTTGTTGAGTTCGCGGTAGTCAATACACATGCGGAATGATCCATCCTTCTTTTTTACGAATAAGACGGGTGCACCCCACAGTGAATGACTTGGACGAATGAAGCCCTTGTCGGAGAGCTCTTGGAGTTGACTTGCAAGTTCTTGCATTTCAGAAGGTGCAAGACGGTAAGGAGCTCTAGCCACGGGGTTAGCTCCGGGTATAAGGTCAATGCGAAATTCCACTTGTTGAACGGGTGGAAGACCGGATAGATCTTCGGGAAATACTTCGGGAAAATCCCGAATGATGGGAATGTCTTGGATACTCTTCTCTTTGACATCCTTTTGAACAACATGAGCTAAGAAAGCTATGTAATTCTTTCTTAAGTACTTTTGGGCAGTAGTGCATGACATTAACTTGAGTCCTTTGCAAGGCTTTTCACCAAAGACTCTTAACGTTTCTCCCGACGGTAGAGGTATTCGGACGAATTGCTCGAAACAGATGACTTCGGCATGATGATTTGATAACCAATCCATGCCTATGATGATATCAAAACTTCCTAGTGGCATTGGTACAAGGTTGATTGGAAATGTATAATCATTAAGTTCTAGAGAGCAGTCGTGAATAACAGAGTCAATTGTAAGTGAGTCACCATTTGCTACTTCGACGGTGAAGGTCTTCTCTAATTGGGATCGTGTCTTTGCAAGTAAGGGTTCAAAATTTAGTGACACAAAACTTTTATCGGCACTAGTATCAAATAAAATGGAGGCATATTGACTATTAACAAGGAACATATCGTTGACCACATCACTGTTGGCTTGAGCTTCATTGGCGTTTATGTTGAAAGCACGTAGCCTTGGGCACTGATCACGGAAATGATTTGGGTTACCACATTCATAACAAGCACGCCCATTTGCAATAGCGGGGACACCTTGATTTACCACTTGTGGGTTGATTCGGTTCGGTGGGTTGACTTGGCCTGCAAGTGCTTTGGCTCTACAAACATTGACTGTATGGCCATATTTCCCACAGTGAGTGCAAAGGCGACCTGGAATGTTTTGGAGATGGTGATAATTACATGTGGCACAGAGTGGGTAGATCCCAACATATGGCTTTTTGGCTGGTGTTTGAACAATAGGTGCAACTTGTTTAACCGGGATAGCAGGAGTGACCATGGCATAGTTTCAAGCCTTTCTTTTCTTATTATTACAGGAGGGTTCGGTTGTGGCTTCTTTGATGTGTACAGGAGGAGTTGTGGTGTCGGGAACTTTCTTGGTCCCTTTTCTATTCAGAGTTCCTGCTTTCACATGGTTGTCGGTTAGTGTAGCAGATAAGCGGATAGCATCTTCAAGTGTTGCGGGATTTCTCCCTTAGACAGTATCTTGAATTTACCTAGGTAATCCACCAATATACTTCTCAATGCAGCGGGATAAAGGTGTGACCATATGGGGCACAAGGAGACTCAACTCATGGAATCGAGTTGTATAATCTAGATTTTCACCACCATCTTGGGCAAGATCCCAAAACTTGGCTTCTAGTTTCTTTACCTCATTTCGAGGACAAAATTCTTTAGTCATTAGCCTTTTAACCTCATCCCAAGGTAAGGCCATTGCTACTTCCACGCCTCTAGTTCTCTTTTCCCCATTCCACCACGTGAGTGCCCCTTTTTGTAAGACACTTGTGGCATGAAGAACACGAAGGTTATCGGGGCAGTCACTATTGAGGAAGGTATTCTCAATACTTTCGAACCATTGAAGAAGTCCCGTAGCTCCTTCGGTACCATAGAACTTAAGAGGATTGCATGAGTTGAAGTGTTTGAAGGTGCATTGTGGTGGGTTGACACCCCCACCCCCATTAGCTCCATGGTTACCATTGGCGGCCCCATTACCTTGTGTGAGTTGATTTACAAGTTGTGCAAGTATGGTAGCAATATCGGTGTTGTTGTTGGTCACGGTAGCACGACGGGGAGGCATTCTACAGATTTGCACAAGATAAGAAAAGATGTAAGAACTTATGAAGGTTATTTGGATTAAAAGGATAAGATAGCAAATAAAATAGTTAATCATACTTTGGATTGTACTCAAATAGTGATAAAATCACTTGAATACTATGACACATTATGGTTAATTAAACTCATATAATTTTCAAGAAGACATGCTTTAGCCTATAAGTAAACACTCATCTCGGGAATTCCCAGGAAAGCATACGGGTCCCTCGGTTGATTGGGATTTATGCGAAATGCTTTCCTAGATAGAAAACCCAGAATACAGGTGTCACCCTTCCTGATGGCACGTGTCTTCAAATAATTAACTGTCACACCCCGACCGATGGCGGAATCATCGGGGCGGGACATGTAGACTGTTCATAGCACATGGTTGACTAAATTGAAATATATTAAAGTCAAATTTCCATTACAAATAATCCAAGTACAAACCAAATTCAAACAAAGAAACATAAAACAACTCATAGAATTCTTGATTTAAATTGCTAAGTCCAAATCCTATATTGAGCACGTCTTGAATCATTCTCACATATTAGGGCCTGAAACATGAATAAAATAAAGTCAACTAAAAAGTTGGTGAGTATAACACAGTTGTATATAGATAGCATATAGTTGAAAACAAATCCTTTACAAAACATGATAAAATAAGGCATTTATGGGGAGCAGCTATTGTGTAATCAAGTACAACCAAACCTTTGTAACTAGTATGCAAATTGTGTTGTCGGTATCAATCACCTCCACTTGGGTGGGTTTGTCAGACTCAATAGATCTATCATTGAAAACCGTCGGCTTGTATAGTTAATGATTGCACATAAGTTTTCACAAAGATTAGCACAACTAGCACTCGGGCACAAAGCTCAAATTTTGCACACATGTATGTAAATAGGATTTTGCACTTGTGTTGTTTGTGTAAATGTAAATGTGTAATGTGTATAAAGTTCATGTTCCACCCCAAAAGTGTAAAAGAGTAAAAAGGGGTTGTGAATACTCACTTGGTATGGAAGTGTAGCTAACAAAGAGTATAGATAAAATAAGAATCCTTGATACGCACGAGTTAACCTAGATAATAATGTATATTGAATCAAATATGTGCACAAAGTTTAAGTCTAAAAATGAAGGTTGAATTTGTGTATAAAACTATTGATTTGTATTTAAAAGTATTGAATAACATATATAAAGTTTTGAAGTAAATATTTTTGAAACATTTTGATTAAGGTTGGGAATTGAATAGTAAAATAGAATATTTATAAAATCATTGATTATGAAAATAAAGTATGTGTTAAATGTAATTTAATAAATAAATAAATGTTTTTTATTTAAAATGAAGAATAAATAAATAATCTTTATTTATTTATTTATAAAGTATGTAACTTACAAATAAAATGTTTTAAATAAAAAGTTTAAAAACAAATTTAATTTTATAAACTTTTAATTAAATGATTTTCCATTTATTCCAAGATTAATTATTTGATCTTTTCAAATACCTTTTTATAAAACTAACTATTTTTATTTAAAAACTTAATCTGGAATTTTTACAGATTAAAATAAAACAACAATAATTCTGATCAAAGACTCTGACCTAGACACGACCGTGCCTGGGAAGGACACGACCGCGCTCGAACCACGGGCGCGACCGCGCTAGTCGGGACGCGACCGGGTTTGATCAAACAGAGGCCAACTTGGACAATTCACGAGGCACGACCGTGCCTTAGCTCGGCATGGTCGTGTCTATGATTCTTAGACACAACAGAGATTAGCCCAGAGGGCATGACTAGGTCTGGACAGGAGGACACGACCGCGCTGCTAGTCGGCACGACCGCGCTACATGAGGCACGGCCGCGCTAGATGATTAGCGCGACCGTGTCTCTTCCAAAACAGACACGAATTGGATAAATCTTGTATTTTAAATGATGGAATTGATAGGGCTTTTGATTATTGAGTTATTACGAGTCTTTTCATATAATTTAGTTGCATGTAAATCGTGTTTAAGTATGGATTCGATTAAATCATTTTTATTAAAATGAGAAATCATGTTCAGGATGATTTCTATGATGGAAGCCCCAATTAACAGAGCGCTTTTGTTATGAGGACTAAATCGACTAAGAAAAAGGTGATAATTACCTTAGAGAGTATCGGATTGATAGAAAGCGGTAGAAGAAAGTTCCGGCCTCGGCGATAACGGCTTTCGGCGACTTCGACTGCGATTCCTTCTGATTCAACGGTTCCGTAGCTTCAGGAGAGATCAAATGGCGTGACGATGTTCCTGGATTAAGAGGGTTCTGATCGAATTGCTTGAGAGAGTTTTCTTGGAAAATATTTGAGAGAGAGTTCTTTGAGGTTCACGAATTTTGGTTAATTGGTCGTAAAGAGGATGTTTTGGTAGTATTATTTCTTAGTTAATGGGAGCAAAACGTAAAATGGATTCGAATTCGAACGATCGGGTGATTAAACTGCATTTACATTTCAACTGTTACGCAGGCGCGACCGTGTCAAAAATAGGCGCGACCGTGCCTAGGCACCGGGCGCGATCGTTCCAAAGCAAGTCGCGCGACCGTGCCAAAGCACTTGGCGCGACCGTGCTAGGACGAAGCACGACCGTGCTAGACTAGGATTTCTTGATATTTTTCAACTTTAGTCCTTGACTTTTCAGATTTGGTAAGTTTGATTAACATAGTTTCTTGTATAGCGTTTTAATTGTATATGCTCGAGTAAAACTTGCGAATTTGTATAGAATCCTTGCATTTAATTTACGGCGAGAAAGTATTAAGACAGTGCACGGGTATTGAGTTCGAAATACATTACATTGAATTGAAATATGAATACTAAAATCAGGAATGTTACAGTCTCCCCATGTTGAGAGAATTTCGTCCCGAAATTTAGTTTGAGGAAGCGACGGCATCGGTAAAAAGATGAGGGTACTTGAGCTTCATTTGGTCCTCTCGTTCCCAAGTGAATTCAGGACCACGCTTAGACTCCCAACGAACTTTAACAATAGGAATACGACTTCGCTTGAGTTGTTTGATTTCACGATCCATAATTTCTACCGGTTTCTCAATGAAATGCATCGTTTCATCAATGTGTACGTCATCAAGCGGTATATGGAGATTCTCATCGGTGAGACATTTCTTCAGATTTGATACATGAAATGTAGGATGCACATTGCCAAGAGATGGAGGTAACTCGAGTTTGTAAGCCACCTTCCCAATTCTTTCAAGGATTTTGAATGGACCAACATAGCGAGGGGCTAACTTACCTTTCTTTCCAAAATGGACCACACCCTTCCACGGGGACACCTTAAGAAGAACAAGGTCACCGACTTGGAATTCCAAGGGTTTTCGTCGTTTATCGGCATAACTCTTTTGTCGGCTTCTCGCTGTTCGGATGTTGTCACGGATTTGAATAATCTTGTCGGATGTTTCTTGAATTAGTTCGGGACCGGTGATTTGTGCTTCACCAATCTCGTTCCAACAAATAGGAGAACGACACTTGCGACCATAAAGAGCTTCGAATGGAGCCATGTTGATACTTGTGTGGTAGCTATTATTGTAAGAGAACTCAATGAGGGATAAATGTGAATCCCAATTACCACCAAAATCGATTACACAAGCTCTAAGCATGTCTTCAAGAGTTTGGATTGTTCGCTCGATTTGACCATCAGTTTGCGGATGGTAAGCCGTGCTCAAATCCAATCGAGTACCAAGAGCCTTTTGGAGAGATTGCCAAAATCGAGAGGTGAACCGAGCGTCTCTATCGGATATTATGTTCATGGGAACACCATGACGGCTCACAATTTCATCAATGTAAATTCGGGCTAGTTTTTCCACTTTGAAGTCTTCGCGGATAGGCAAGAAATGAGCGGTTTTAGTGAGACGATCAATGATCACCCAAATACTATCATATCCACTCGAGGTGCGAGGGAGCTTGGTAATGAAATCCATAGCTATATTCTCCCATTTCCACACGGGAATTTCTGGTTGTTCGAGTAAACCAGATGGACGTTGATGCTCGGCTTTGACTTCGGAACAGGTTAAGCATTTGGCCACATAAACAGCAATGTCTTTCTTTATACCGGGCCACCAATGAAGTTGGCGAAGATCTTGGTACATTTTATCCGCACCAGGATGAATAGAATAACGAGTCTTATGAGCCTCGTTCATGAGAAATGTACGGAGATCGTCGCGATCGGGAACCCAAATACGGTTCAAGTAATAGAGTAAGCCATTGGGTTTTGATTCAAGAAGGAGTTCAACACCACATGACATTTCTTCGTACATGTTACCCTCAGTTACCGAGACGTGTTGAGCTTCTAAGATACGGGTTTAAATATCGGTTTGAATACGGGCACAATGAAGCATAACATGGTCCTTTTGACTCACAGCATCGGCTACAACATTCGCTTTGCCGCGATGGTAACGAATCTCGCAGTCGTAGTCGTTAAGGAGTTCGACCCAACGTCGTTGCGTCATATTGAGTTCTTTTTGGTTAAAAATATGTTGAAGACTTTTGTGGTCGGTGAATACCACACATTTCGTGTCATATAGGTAATGTCTCCAAATCTTTAACGCGAATACGACCGCACCCAGCTTGAGATCGTGCGTCGTATAATTCTTCTCATGAACTTTGAGTTTCCTTGATGCATAAGCGATTACTTTGCCTCGTTGCATGAGAACACAACCAAGACCTTGGTTAGAAGCATCACAATAGACAACTAAATCATCGATTCCATCGGGGAGAGTCAATATAGGAGCATTGCACAACTTTTGCTTGAGGGTTTGGAAAGCTTCTTCTTGTTTCGGTCCCCATTCATAAGTCTCACCCTTGTGGGTAAAGCGGTAAGAGGGACAGCAATCTTTGAGAAGTTTGAGATGAAACGACGATAATAACCCGCAAGACCAAAAAATGAACGAACTTCGGTAAGAGTCTTCGGGGCATTCCAATTCTTAACCGTTTCAATCTTAGCAGGATCAACATGAATACCCTTGTCGTTGACGATGTGACCAAGAAATTGAACTTCTTTTAGCCAAAATTCGCATTTGGAGAATTTGGCATATAGTTGTTCTTTTCACAAGAGATCCAAAACCAGTCAAAGATGTTCTTCATGGTCGGCTTTAGTCTTGGAATAGATTAAGATATCATCAATGAAAACGATCACGAATTTATCGAGGTACGGTTTGCACACACGATTCATGAGATCCATGAAAACTGCGGGTGCATTGGTTAACCCGAAAGGCATAACCATGAACTCGTAATGACCATACCTTGTTCGAAAAGCAGTCTTGGGAATGTCATCTTCTTGAACACGGAGCTGATGATAACCGGATCGAAGATCAATCTTCGAGAAGCAAGTAGAACCTTGAAGTTGATCAAAGAGATCATCGATTCTAGGCAAAGGATAACGGTTCTTGATAGTAAGCTTGTTGAGTTCGCGGTAGTCAACACACATCCGAAATGATCCATCCTTCTTCTTAACAAATAAGACGGGTGCACCCCACGGTGAATGACTCGGGCGAATGAAACCTTTGTCGGAGAGCTCTTGAAGTTGACCTGCAAGCTCTTGCATTTCGGAAGGTGCAAGACGATAAGGAGCTCTAGCAACGGGGTTAGCTCCAGGTATAAGATCAATATGGAACTATACTTGACGAACGGGAGGAAGACCGGATAAATCCTTAGGAAAAACTTCGGGGAAATCCCGAATGATCGGAATGTCTTGGATACTCTTCTCCGTGACATCCTTTTGAACGATATGAGCTAAGAAAGCAATGTACTTCTTTCGTAAGTACTTTTGAGCGGTAGTACACGAAATCAACTTAAGTCCCTTGCAAGGCTTTTCACCAAAAACCTTTAAGGTTTCTCCCGATGGTAGCGGAATTCGGATACACTTTTCAAAGCAAATGACTTCGACATGATGATTTGATTGCCAATCCATACATATGATAATATCAAAGCTTCCTAGTGGCATTGGAACAAGGTTGATTGGGAATTAATGGTCATTTAGTTCTAAGGAGCAATCATAAATAATGGAGTCAATTGTAAGGGAGTCACCATTCGCTATTTCAACGGTGAAGGTTTTCTCTAATTGGGATCGTGTCTTTGCAAGTAAAGGCTCAAAATTAAGTGACACAAAACTTTTTTCGGCACCGGTATCGAACAAAATGGAGGCATATTGACTATTAACAAGGAACGTACCAGTAACCACGTCGTTGTTGGCTTGAGCTTCGTTGGCGTTTATGTGGAACGCACGCCCACGAGCTCCACCTTGTCTAGCATTTGCAAGTCTTGGACATTGATCACGAAAATGGTTCGGGTCACCACACTCATAGCGAGCACGCCCATTAGCAATGGCGGGAGCACCTTGATTAGTCACTTGAGGTACGGTTCGGTTTGGAGGGTGGACTTGGCCCGCAAGAGCTTTGGCCCTACAAACATTGATAGTATGACCATATCTCCCACAATAAGTACAAAGGCGACATGGGATAGTTTGAGGATGATGATAATTGCAGGTGGCACAAAGAGGGTAGATCCCAACATATGGCTTTTTAGCCGGCGCTTGAACCATAGGTGCAGCTTGGTTGACGGGAATAGCAGGAGTAACCACAGCAAAATTTCTAACCTTCCTCTTTCTATTATTGTGAGAGGGCTCGGTTGTGGCTTCTTTGTTGTGAGTAGGAGGGGTTACGGTTTCAGAAACTTTCTTAGAACCCTTTTTGGTAAGAGTTCCAGCTTTCACATGATTATCAGTTAAGGTAGCGGATAGACGAATAGCATCCTCCAGAGTAGCAGGATTTCTACCTAAGACAGTATCTTGGATTTGTCTTGGTAGCCCACCAATATACTTTTCGATACAACGGGACAAAGGAGTGACCATGTGGGGCACGAGAAGACTCAACTCATGGAACCGAGTTGTATATGCTAAGCTTTCCCCACTATCTTGGGCAAGATCCCAAAATTCAGCTTCTAACTTTTTCACTTCATTTCGAGGGCAGAACTCCTTGGTCATAAGCCTTTTGACCTCATCCCAAGGTAAGGCCATAGCTACATCAACACCCCTATTCCTTTTCTACCCATTCCACCATGTAAGTGCCCGTTTTTGTAGGACACTTGTAGCATGACGAACACGGAGGTTGTCGGGACAGTCACTATTGAGAAAGGTATTCTCAATGCTTTCAAACCATTGAAGGAGTCCAGTAGCTCTTTCGGTACCAAAGAACTTGAGGGGATAAATCTTGTATTTTAAATCTTGTATTTTAAATGATGGAATTGATAGGGCTTTTGATTATTGAGTTATTACGAGTCTTTTCATATAATTTAATTGCATGTAAATCGTGTTTAAGTATGGATTCGATTAAATCATTTTTATTAAAATGAGAAATCCGGTTCAGGATGATTTCTATGATGGAAGCCCCAGTTAACAGAGGGCTTTTGTTATGAGGACTAAATCGACTGAGAAAAAGGTGATAATTACCTTGGAGAGTATCGGATTGATAGAAAGCGGTAGAAGAAAGTTCCGGCGTCGGCGATAACGGCTTCCGGCGACTTCGACTGCGATTCCGTCTGCTTCAACGGTTCCGTAGCTTCAGGAGAGATCGAATGGCGTGACGATGTTGCTGGATTAAGAGGGTTCTGATCGAATTGCTTGAGAGAGTTTTCTTGGAAAATATTTGAGAGAGAGTTCTTTGAGGTTCACGAATTTTGGTTAATTGGTCGTAAAGAGGATGTTTTGGTAGTATTATTTCTTAGTTAATGGGAGCAAAACGTGTAACGGATTCGAATTCGAACGATCGGGTGATTAAACTGCATTTACATTTCAACTGTCACGCAGGCGCGACCGTGCCAAAAATAGGCGCGACCGTGCGTAGGCACCGGGCGCAATCGTTCCAAAGCAAGTCGCGCGACCGTGCCAAAGCACTTGGCGCGACCGTGCTAGGACGAAGCATGACCGTGCTAGACTAGGATTTCTTGATATTTTTCAACTTTAGTCCTTGACTTTTCAGATTTGGTAAGTTTGATTAACATAGTTTCTTGTATAGCGTTTTAATTGTATATGATCGAGTAAAACTTGCGAATTTGTATAGAATCCTTGCATTTAATTTACGGCGAGAAAATATTAAGACAGTGCACGGGTATTGAGTTCGAAATACATTACATTGAATTGAAATATGAATACTAAAATCAGGAATGTTACATTAACAAAGTTTAAAAGCCTTAACGAGGAAAATAAAGAAATTTTTATAGATTTAACTCCATGAAGTTTCCACATGTTACGATGATAATAATAAAGAAGTAGGCAATAAGGTTATGAGGCTTAGGGTAAGGATAGGGATATTGTTTTATTTAATTTATTATTTAGATATAGTCTAATAAATCATGAACTTTAACAAATAGGGTACCAAAATGAAATAAATATTAATATAATAAGCATGTAACACATAGCATGTAGCACATAACACATAATCATGAAGCATGGTATAAGTGGGTGTCCTAAAGTTATAGTCTAGGTCAAGGCTGTCTAATAACCTAGTTCCCTATAACCAAGGCTCTGATACCCATCTGTTACACCCCAACCGACGGCGGAAACGTCGGGGCGGGACATGTAGACTGTTCATAAGCACAAGGTTGACTAAATTGAAATATATTAATCATTCAAATTCATTTCAAGTATTCAAGACAAAACCAAATCAAACCAAGTAAATAAAATGAAATACATAATCCTTTATTTAAAATTATCTTGGTCCAAAACTTATGTGTAGCAAGTCTTGATCAAAATCACACATTAGTACCTGAAACATGTATAAAATAAAGTCAACTAACAAGTTGGTGAGCATACACAGGTTTGTATATAGATAGCATATAGGTTATGAATAAACAAATCCTTACATAACATGATAAAATAAGGCATTTATGGAGAGCAGCTATTGTGTAACTAAGTACAATCAAACCTTTGTAACTAGCATGCAAAATTGTGTTGTCGGTAACAATCACCCCAATCTGGGTGGGTTTGTTAGACTCAATAGATCTATCATTGTTAACCGTCGGCTTGAATAGTTAATGATTGCACATAAATTGCACACAAATGTTAGCACACCTAGCACTCAGGCATAAAGCTCAAATTACACACATGAATGTAAAGAGGATTTGTATTTGTGTAGTTTGTGTAAATGTAAGCAATAGTTTGTATAGTGTTCATGTTCCACCCCAAAAAGTGTAAAAGAGTAAAAGGGGCTATGTAATACTCACTTGATTTGAAGGCGTAGCTAACACGAGATACTAGATAGTAATATGATCATTGTAATGCACAACGTTAACCTAGTGTGGAATGTATATTGAATTAATAGTGTACACAATAGTCTATGTCTAAGTCTAGGGTTGAATTGGATGTGTGTATAAAGCTTGTGGTTTGTACTTGAAAGGTATTGTATAAAATGAAAGATTTGAAATGGATATTTTTAGAACATTTTGATCAAGGTTTGAGTTTGAATAACTAAATAAATAAATTACATAATTATTATTTATTCACTTAGTTATAAAAATAATGTAGGTATTAGGGGTAATTAAGTATAACCTAAATAAATAATTTTTGTTTAAATGTAAATTAAATAAATAATTGTTACCTTATTTATTTATTTATAAAATATGTAACTTTGTCATTTAGTTATAAAAATGTATCGGATGTTTTATATTAAATATAAATTTCTTTACGTTATTTTCATAAAGATGTGTAAATAAGTTGGGTAAATAATATTTAAGTGTAGGGTTTAACAATAAGTATAAATTTAATTTTGTAGATTTAAATAACTAACTTCTATTTATTTTAGGATTAAGAATTTGATCTTCTTAAATAAAGTTAATATAATTTTTTTTTATAAAATCAATTGTTTTTATTTGAGATATAATTTAAATATTTATTGTTTTGAAAATATAACATCAAACATTCTGACAAGGGTTTTCTCACACACGACCGTGCTTGGACAAGGCACGATCGTGCTAGGACCACGGGCGCGACTGTACTAGTCAGAGCGTGTCTAGGCCAGGCACGACCGTGTCTAGTGTTCTGATACAACAACCAGGTCTAGCCGAGAGGCACGACCGGGTCAGAGTGTTAGGCACGACCGCACTCGGAGTGGCGCGACCGTGTCTTCATGGAGCACGATCGCGCTAGGAGACTAGCGCGGCCGTGTCTGTTCCAAAACAGAAACGAATTGCGTAAATCTTATGATGTTAATGTTGGAAATCATAGGGCTTTCACTCATTAGGTTATTACGAGTCTATTGGTACAGATTAATTGTATTTAAAACGTGTCCGAAGCAGGATTCGATTAAATCATTTTTTGAACGACACATATATTCGGGTTCGTGTTAATTTCCATATTGTAAGCCCAAATTAAATTAGGGCTTTTGATCTATAGACTAAAACGTAGATGTAGGAGGTTTCAATTACCCTAAAAGATGATTAATCGATAGCGTGTGGTAGCAACGAGTTTCGGCGGCGACGGGTTTGGTTTCCGGTGTCCTTTGCTGCAGCTCCGGCTAAATCACGTGTTCAGAAGCCTTAGAGAGGATCGAGTAGTGGGTATCATGTGTTTGCTTGAGAGGATTTGGGTTGAAATGGTGGGATCGGTGGTTGCAATGAGGATAATCGACAGTTATGAGAGGGATCGACAAAATTGGGTTAATACGTCGTAAAGATAATGATTAAAATCTTAATTGGGTTTGTTAAAGTGTGAAACGGTTACGAAATCAAATGGTCCTGCGATTAAAGGCTGCATTTACGTTTCAACTGACGCAAGGCGCGACCGTGCCCTTATGAGGCGCGACCTTGCCAAGGCGCGCGACGGCTCCAAAGCAAGGCGCGCGACCGTGCCAGAACAAGGCGCGACCGTGCCTATTAGGGTTTCTGGTTATCTATTTATAAAATCAGTCCTTGAAAATTTCAGTATTGACAGATTTCTATAAATATGAACTTATGTAGAGTTTAATAGGATATACTCGTGTAAAATTTGTGGATTTGCATTGAAACATAGTATTTAATTGTTGGTACGAATAGAACAAGTCAGTGTACTAGAATTTGGTTTGAAATGTATCACATTGAACTGAAATATAGATAATGAAAATCAGAAATGTTACAGGAACAGACACGGTCGCGCTAACCATTTAGCGCGGTCGTGCTTCATGAGACACAGTCGTGCCAATACCAGCGCGGACGTGCCTCACGCACTCAGACCCGGTCGTGCCTCAGAATGTAACCTTTCTGACTTTCATGTTTTTCCTATTTATTTTATGCCGTGCAATAAAAGACGATTCCGATTCCAACCTTACATTCATTGTTCATGTGCAATAACAAGCATACACGCATCCATTATATTATAATATTAACTAAAACCATCTTACAAACCTCGAGGACCAAACTTGACCAAAACTCAAAACAACATCAATATTACAAAACTGCAAGGACTAGTCTTGAAACTTCCAAAAAACCTACACAAGCACGGTCGTGCTTAGTCCTAGGCACAGTCGCGCTTGTGCCATGACCACGGTCGTGCTTATCGTTAAGCACGGTTGCGCCTCTTTTACAGTTTGACTCTGAAAAGGTCAAACCGACTCAAATCGTGTCCAAAAATAGAATTCAAACGAGTTTTAGAAACCGCGGGACTTGTAGAAGAAGTTACTCGACCAGTTGCGACGTATACCCGACCAAATACACATGCAATCGTCCGAATACTCGCAAATTCTAAACCGACTTCTTTTTTTAAACCGAATCAAGTAATTGGGGCAAGAATCAAACGAATTAAGTTAATCCAATACCTACCCGCGACTTATATAAGCCTCCTTAAACCCTAAATCCATCATTACATCGTCCCTATCTCGTCTGTCGATCAAGAAAAGCCTCGAAGTCTCACCGTAGCCGTCTGCACTGGTTGTCCATTCAACACAGGTTAGTAATAGGTCATTAGGATCGTCTCTCGAAGCTAATCGAAAGCCCCAACTTAATTCGTAACCGCATTTCATGATTTTACCAATTTGAATCCAAGTTTTTATAAATAAATGGTTTTAATCAAACTACACGCTAGACGTGTTATAAATCCAATTAAATAGTATGGTTGGATTCGCAAACACTCTCTCAATGAAAACCCTAAGTTTCTAATCAGTTTTATTACAAGAACTAGAATAATTGCTTCTGAAATTGACCAGACACGGTCGCGCTAACATATGAGCGCGGTCGTGCCTGACCAAGCACAGTCGTGCCCGAGAAAGGCCCGGTCGTGTTTATCGAGCGAACCAAGTCCTGACCTAGTCAAACCCTAGACGCGGTCGTGCCGGGTACGAGCACGGTCGTGTCTTATGAACAGACTCTTGTTGTGACTTCTGACCAACCACGGGCGCGTTACCGACCAAGCGCGGTCGCGTACGAGCTGAGCACGGTCGTGCCGTATACGAGCACGGTCGTGTTCCCCTTAACAGAATCTTTATTTATTTTTTATTCTTTTAATTTGATAAAATATATTACAGTTTATATAATCATTTTTATAAACTAATTACTGGAATACCTATATTCCTTACACTTGTTTCCAAACCAACATTAATTATTTAAACTTATACAAATAAATATATATAATATTCTAAATAAATAAATAGTATTTTAAAACAAACCCTACACGTTTAAACTTAAACAAATCCGCTTCCGACATCGAATAACGCAACTCAATAATACGTAATCATATATTGTTCATTAGGTCGAATCTAGCAATCTACAACACACCGCTGTTTTCCATTTGCTTGTGCAACCTACACTCTGCATAACACGTGAGTTACATAGCCCCTCTTTTACAAACTTTTGGGGTGGAACATGCGTTCTATTTACATGTTTTCAATTATACACATATACAGTTCCATCCTATGCATATACAATTATTAAATATTCAAACTTTAGCAAACCATGAGCAATGAACAGTCTTCACGCTTCACGCCCCGACGTTTCCGCCGTCGGTTGGGGTGTGACAGATTGGTATCAGAGCCTTGGTTATAGGGAATTAGGTTATTAGACACCTTTGACCTAGACTATAACTTTAGGATACCCACTTATGCCATGCTTCATGATTTACATGCTACGTGCTACATGCTATATGATATATGCTACATGTTTTATATGTATATATAAATAACAACTTAAATAAACAATATCCCTACCCATATCCTAAACCACATATCCTTCATGCCTGCTTCCATGTCATCATCAACATAACTTGAATCATATTCTTAGACTTTGGTCTATAAAATTTTCTTTTACACCCGTTAAGGTTTTTTAGACTTTGTTTAATTGTTTAAGGACACGTGCAATCTGGAAGAGTGACACCTGTATTATGGGCCTTCTGTCTAGGAAAGTATTTCATATAAATCCCAATCAACCGAGGGATCCGTATGCTTTCCTGGGAATTCCCGACATGAGTGTTTACTTATAGGCTAAAGCACGTCTCCTTGATAATTATCTGAGTTTAAATTAACCTTAATATGTCATAGTACTCGAGTGATTATGTCACTATTTGAGTACAATCCAAACTATGAACTACTTATATCTATTTATCATTCTATTTAATCCAAGAAATTCTCATAACTCTTATTGTGTCTAAATCTGTAGAATGCCTCCCCGTCGTGACAACAGCAACAACAGCAATAACACTGACCTGGCTGCTCTACTCACACAGCTGGTGAATCAAATTACCCAAGCCAACAACAACACTAATGGTCATGCCAGTGGGAGTGCTAACACTGGAGGTGGTGGTGGTGCCAACCCGCCACAATGCACCTTCAAACACTTCAACTCCTGTAATCCCCTCAAATTCTATGGCAACGAAGGAGCCACGGGACTCCTTCAATGGTTTGAAAGCATTGAGAGCACTTTCCTCAATAGCGACTGTCCCGACAACCTCCGTGTTCGTCATGCTACTAGTGTCTTTCAAAAAAGGGCGCTTACTTGGTGGAATGGTGAGAAAAGGACTAGGGGAGTGGATGTAGCAATGGCACTGCCGTGGGATGAGTTGAAGAGGATCATGACTGAGGAATTCTGTCCTCAAAATGAGATGAAAAAGCTGGAAGCGGAATTTTGGGATCTTGCTCAAGATAGTGGTGAAAGCTTAGCATACACCACCCGATTCCACGAGCTGAGTCTACTTGTGCCACACATGGTTACACCTCTGTCTAGGTGTATTGAAAAGTACATTGGTGGTCTACCTAGACAAATTCAAGATACTGTGGTAGGAGGAAATCCTGCTACTCTGGAGGATGCTATCCGCTTGTCAGCCACACTTACTGACAACCATGTTAAAGCGGGTACACTTACAAGAAAGGGTGCCAAGAAAGTTTCTGACACAACAACACCTCCCGCTCATGTCAAAGAAGTCCAAACTGAACCATACCGCAACACTAGGAAGAGAAAGGTTAAGAACTGTGCTGTAATCACTCCGGCTGCTCCAGTGAATCAAGTTGCACCCATGGCTCAAAACCTAGCAAAGAAACCCTATGGGGGCAGCCACCCACTTTGCAACACCTGCAACTATCATCACCCTCCAGGCATACCTTGTCGTCTTTGCAACCACTGCGGGAAACATGGCCACACAGCCAATATTTGTCGAGCCAAGGCACTTGCTAACCAAACCAACCCAGCAAATCAAGCCAATAATCAAGCAACTAACCAAGCCATCCCAGCCATTGCAAATGGACGTGCTTGCTTCGAATGTGGTGACCCGAACCACTTCCGTAACCAGTGCCCAAGACTGGTCAATGTTAACCAAGGCGGAACTCGTGGGCGTGCTTTCAACATCAACGCCAATGAGGCTCAGGCCAACACTAATGTGGTTAACGGTACGTTCCTTATGAATAATCGTTATGCTTCTATACTATTTGAAACCGGAGCCGATAAAAGTTTTGTGTCACTAGACTTCGAACCGTTACTTGCAAAAACTCGGTCTAAACTAGAGAAAACCTTTACCGTTGAAGTAGCCGATGGTAACACCGTTACAATTGACACCATCATTTATGATTGCTCCCTAGAACTAAATAAACACACCTTTCCAATCAACCTCGTACCAATGCCATTAGGGAGTTTTGACGTCATCATAGGTATGGATTGGTTGTCAAAGCACCATGCCGAAGTCATGTGCTTTGAAAAATGCATCCGTATACCACTCCCATCCGGTGAAACGTTGATGGTCTTGCTGATGAGAACCTTCATATACCTCTTGACGATGTGCGCATTGATGAGACGATGCACTTCGTTGAAAAACCAATCGAGATTATGGATCGTGAGATAAAACAACTCAAGCGCAGCCGTATTCCTATTGTCAAGGTTCGTTGGGAATCTAAACGAGGACCCGAGTTTACTTGGGAACGAGAAGACCAAATGAAGCTCAAGTACCCGCATCTTTTTGCTGAAGCAGTAGCCTCAACCAGTTGAATTTCGGGACGAAATTCCCTCAACATGGGGATACTGTAACCTTTCTGATTTTCATGTTTTTCCTATTTATTTTATGCCGTGCAATAAAAGACGATTCCGATTCCAACCTTACATCCATTGTTCATGTGCAATAACAAGCATACACGCATCCATTATATTATAATATTAACTAAAACCATCTTACAAACCTCGAGGACCAAACTTGACCAAAACTCAAAACAACATCAATATTACAAAACTGCAAGGACTAGTCTTGAAACTTCCAAAAAACCTACACAAGCACGGTCGTGCTTAGTCCTAGGCACAGTCGCGCTTGTGCCATGACCACGGTCGTGCTTATCGCTAAGGACGGTCGCGCCTCTTTTACAGTTTGACTCTGAAAAGGTCAAACCGACTCAAATCGTGTCCAAAAATAGAATTCAAACGAGTTTTAGAAACAGCGGGACTTGTAGAAGAAGTTACTCGACCAGTTGCGACGTATACCCGACCAAATACACATGCAATCGTCCGAATACTCGCAAATTCTAAACCGACTTCTTTTTTTAAACCGAATCAAGTAATTGGGGCAAGAATCAAACAAATTAAGTTAATCCAATACCTACCCGTGACTTATAAAAGCCTCCTTAAACCCTAAATCCATCATTACATCGTCCCTATCTCGTCTGTCGATCAAGAAAAGCCGCGAAGTCTCACCGTAACCGTCTGCACTGGTTGCCCATTCAACACAGGTTAGTAATAGGTCATTAGGATCGTCTCTCCAAGCTAATCGAAAGCCCCAACTTAATTCGTAACCGCATTACACGATTTTACCAATTTGAATCCAAGTTTTTATAAATAAATGGTTTTAATCAAACTACACGCTAGACGTGTTATAAATCCAATTAAATAGTATGGTTGGATTCGCAAACACTCTCTCAATGAAAACCCTAAGTTTCTAATCAGTTTTATTACAAGAACTAGAATAATTGCTTCTGAAATTGACCAGACACGGTCGCGCTAACATATGAGCGCGTCGTGCCTGACCAAGCACAGTCGTGCCCGAGAAAGGCCCGGTCGTGTTTATCGAGCGAACCAAGTCCTGACCTAGTCAAACCCTAGACGCGGTCGTGCCGGGTACGAGCACGGTCGTGTCTTATGAATAGACTCTTGTTGTGACTTCTGACCAACCACGGGCGCGTTACCGACCAAGCGCGGTCGCGTACGAGTTGAGCACGGTCGTGCCGTATACGAGCACGGTCGTGTTCCCCTTAACAGAATCTTTATTTATTTTTTATTCTTTTAATTTGATAAAATATATTACAGTTTATATAATCATTTTTATAAACTAATTACTGGAATACCTATATTCCTTACACTTGTTTCCAAACCAACATTAATTATTTAAACTTATACAAATAAATATATATAATATTCTAAATAAATAAATAGTATTTTAAAACAAACCCTACACGTTTAAACTTAAACAAATCCGCTTCCGACATCGAATAACGCAACTCAATAATACGTAATCATATATTGTTCATTAGGTCGAATCTAGCAATCTACAACACACCGCTGTTTTCCATTTGCTTGTGCAACCTACACTCTGCATAACACGTGAGTTACATAGCCCCTCTTTTACTCTGTTTTACAAACTTTTGGGGTGGAACATGCGTTCTATTTACATGTTTTCAATTATACACATATACAGTTCCATCCTATGCATATACAATTTTGCGCTTTGTGCTTGAGTACTAGGTGTGTAGACCAATTATTATGCTCTTCATGTACAATCATTAACTATCAGCTGACAGTAAACAGTGGTAGATCTACTGAGTCTGACAAACCCACCCAGGTAGGGTGACTGTTACTGACAACACTATTTTGCGTGCAAGTTACAAAGGTTTGATTGTATAGGTCACCCGATAGTTTCTCTCCATAATTGCCTTAATTGACATGTTGTATTGAACTGTATGCACACAACACGTTTTTACTATCACACGAATAAACCTATGTATTCTCACCAAATTTTTAGTTGACCCTGTTTTAACGATGTTTCAGGTACCAATGTTTGAAGTAATCAAGATATGCTACACATAGGATTTTTGGACCTAGAATTCAATTAAACCAGTTTATTCTATGTAATTTATATTTTTGTTTTATGGATTGGTTGTGTTTTGAATAAACTTATTGATTGCAATGAAAACAATTATTAAATATTCAAACTTTAGCAAACCATGAGCAATGAACAGTCTGCACGCTTCACGCCCCGACGTTTCCGCCGTCGGTTGGGGTGTGACACAGAACCCTAGACACGGTCGTGCCTGGCCCAGACACGGTCGTGCCTAGTGAACAGCTTAGTTATACCTTCTGGTTGATCAACATGGTCACGCCCTGACTAGCACGGTCACGCCTTGTCCCAAGCACGGTCATGTGTGTGAGAAAATCTTGGCAAAATACTAAAATTTTATATTTTAAAAACAATAAGCATTTCAAATGAATTTTTAAATAAAAATAATTGATTTTTTAAAAATTTATATTAACCTCATTTAAAAAGATCAAAATCCTATTCTAAAATAAATAGAAGTTATACATTTAAATCTACAAAATTATATTTACACATATTTATAAAAATAGATTAACAAAAGTTATTTAGTAAATCTATATTTAATATAAAACACCCGATACATTTTTATAACTAAATGACTAAGTTACATATTTTTATAAATAAATGAATAAAGTAACAATTATTTATTTAATTTATATTTAAACAAAAACTGTTTCTTTAGGTTATACTTAACTAAACCAAATACTTACATTATTTTGTTTAACTAAATAAATGAATAATAATTATTTAATTTATTTGGTTATTCAAACTCAAACCCTAATCAAAGTATTCCAAAAGTATTCATTCCAAATCTTTCATTTTATACAACACCTTTCGAGTACAAACCACTAACACCTACAACTCCAACTCTTTGTACATATATCCAATTCAACCCTAGACCACATAGACTATTGTGCACACTATTAATTCAATATACAATACGCTCTAGGTTAACTCTGTGCATTACAAGGATCTCGTTGTTATCTAGTCTCTCGTATTAACTACACCTTTGAATCAGGTGAGTAATACATAGCCCCTTTTACTCTTTTACACTTTTTGGGGTGGAACATGGACATTGTACAAACAATTGCTTGCATTTACACAAACTACACAAATACAAATCCTTTTTACATTCATGTGTGCAATTAGAGCTTTATGCCTGAGTGCTAGTTGTGCTAACTTTTGTGTGCAATTTATGTGCAATCATTAACTATTCAAGCCGACGGTTAACAATGATAGATCTATTAAGTCTGACAAACCCACCCAGATTGGGGTGATTGTTACCGACAACACAATTTTTCATGCTAGTTATAAAGGTTTGATTGTACTTGGTTACACAATAGCTGCTCTCCATAAATGCCTTATTTTATCATGTTATGTAAGGATTTGTTTATTCATAGTCTATATGCTATTTATATACAAACCTGTGTATGCTCACCAACTTTTTAGTTGACCTTATTTTATTCATGTTTCAGGTGCTAATATGTGAGTTTGATCAAGACATGCTACACATAGGTTTGGACTTAGTTAAATTTAAATAAAGAATATTATGTATTTCCATTATGCACTTGTTTGAATTTGTTTGTGGTTGAATCGTTTGAAATGAAATTTGATGATTAAATTATTGAAATCTAGTCAACCATGTGCTCATGAATAGTCTACATGTCCCGCCCCGACGTTTCCGCCGTCGGTTGGGGTGTGACAGATTGGTATCAGAGCCTTGGTTATAGGGAACTAGGTTATTAGACACCCTTGACCTAGACTATAACTTTAGGACACCCACTTATGCCATGCTTCATGATTATGTGATATGTGCTACATGCTATGTGTTACATGCTTACTATGATTAGTTAGTATTTCGTTTTTGATGCCTTACTTGTTAAAAATTCATGACTTATTAAGATATACTTAAATAATAACTAAATAAACAATATCCCTACCTCATAATATTCTTACCTACTCCTCTATCATCATCTACTTAGCATGTGGAAACATCATGGATCTAAAACTATAAAAATCTTTTTATGCCCTCGTTAAGGTTTTTAAACTTGTTAATTATTTGAGGACATGTGCAATCTGGAAGGGTGACACCTGTATTCTGGTTTTTCTGTCTAGGAAAGCATTTCGCATAAATCCCAATCAACTGAGGGACCCGTATGCTTTCCTGGGAATTCCCGGGATGAGTGTTTACTCATAGGCTAAAGCATGTCTCCTTGAAAATTATATGAGTTTAATTAACCTTAATGTGTCATAGTATTCAAGTGATTTTATCACTATTTGAGTACAATCCAAAGTATGATTAACTATTTTATTTGCTATCTTATCCTTTTAAATCTAAATAACTTTCATAAGTTCTTACATCTTTTCTTGTCTTGTGCAAGTCTATAGAATGCCTCCCCGTCGTGCTACCGTGACCAACAACAACATCGACATTGCTGCTATCCTTGCACAACTTGTAACTCAACTCACTCAAGTTAATGGTGCCACAAATGGTAACCATGGAGCTAATGGTGGTGGTGGTGCCAACCCACCACAATGCCCCTTTAAACACTTCAACTCATGCAATCCTCTTAAATTCTATGGTACCGAAGGAGCTACGGGACTTCTTCAATGGTTTGAAAGTATTGAGAATACCTTCCTCATTAGTGACTGCCCCGATAACTTTCGTGTTCGTCATGCCACAAGTGTCTTACAAAAACGGGCACTCACGTGGTGGAATGGGGAAAAGAGAACTAGAGGCATGGAAGTAGAAATGGCCTTACCTTGGGATGAGGTTAAAAGGCTAATGACCGAAGAATTTTATCCTCGAAACGAGGTAAAGAAACTGGAAGCCGTGTTTTGGGATCTTGCCCAAGATGGTGGTGAAAGTCTAGCTTCTACATTAACCGACAACCATGTGAAAGCGGAAACTCTGACTAGAAAAGGCACCAAGAAAGTTCCCGAAACCACAACCCCTCCTACACACATCAAAGAAGCCACAACTGAACCCTCTCGTAATAATAAGAAAAGAAAGGCTAGAAACTATGCTATGGTCACTCCTGCTATCCCTGTTAACCAAGCTGCACCTATGGTTCAAGCACCAGCCAAAAAGCCATATGTTGGGATCTACCCACTCTGTGCCACATGCAACTATCACCATCTCCAAAACATTCCATGTCACCTTCGCACTCACTGTGGGAAATATGGCCATACAGTTAATGTTTGTAGATCCAAAGCACTTGCAGGCCAAGTCAACCCACCAACCCGAACCAACCAACAAGTGACTAATCAAGGTGTTCCCGCTATTGCAAATGGGCGTGCTTGTTATGAATGTGGTAACCCAAATCATTTTCGTGACAAGTGCCCAAGGTTCATCAATGCTCGATAAGGCGGAGCTCGTGGGCGTGCTTTCAACATAAACACCAATGAAGCTCAAGCCAACAATGATGTGGTCAATGGTACGTTCCTTGTTAATAGTCAATATGCCTCCATTTTATTTGATACCGGTGTCGATAAAAGTTTTGTGCCACTTAATTTTGAACCCTTACTTGTAAAGACACGATCCCAATTAGAGAAAACCTTCACCGTCGAAGTAGCAAATGGTGACTCCCTTACAATTGACTCTGTTATTCACGACTGCTCTCTAGAACTTAATGATCATACATTTCCAATCAACCTTCTACCAATGCCACTAGGAAGTTTTGATATCATCATAGGCATGGATTGGCTATTAAATCATCATGCCTAAGTCATCTGTTTCGAGAAGTGCATCCAAATACCACTATCGTCGAGAGAAACGTTAAGAGTCTTTGGTGAAAATCCTTGCAAAGGACTCAAGTTAATGTCATGCACTACCGCCCAAAAGTACTTACGAAAGAAATATGTAGCCTTCTTAGCTCATGTTGTTCAAAAGGATGTCAAAGAGAAGAGTATCCAAGACATTCCCATCATTCGGGATTTTCCCGAAGTATTCCCCGAAGATCTATCCGGTCTTCCACCCGTTGGACAGGTAGAATTTCACATTGACCTTGTACCCGGAGCTAACCCCGTGGCTAGAGCTCCTTACCATCTTGCACCTTCTGAAATGCAAGAACTTGCAAGTCAACTCCATGCGCTCTCCGATAATGGCTTCATCCGTCCAAGTCATTCACCGTGGGGTGCACCCGTCTTATTCGTCAAGAAGAAGGATGGATCATTCCGCATGTGTATTGACTACCGCGAACTCAACAAGCTTACTATCAAAAACCGTTATCCCTTGCCTAGAATTGACGACCTCTTTGATCAACTTCAAAGTTCTACTTGCTTCTCGAAGATTGATCTTCGATCTGGTTATCACCAACTCCGTGTACAAAAGGAAGATATTCCAAAGATTGCTTTCCGAACAAGGTATGGTCACTACGAGTTCCTGGTCATGCCTTTTGGACTAACCAATGCACCCGCGGTCTTCATGGACCTCATGAATCGTGTTTGCAAACCGTACCTTGATAAATTTGTGATCGTCTTCGTTGACGATATCTTAATCTACTACAAGACTAAAGCCGACCATGGGCAACACCTTAGACTGATTTTGGACCTCTTGAGGAAGGAACAACTATATGCCAAATTTTCCAAATGTGAATTTTGGTTAAAGGAAGTTCAATTTCTTGGTCATATCGTCAACGACAAGGGAATTCATGTTGACCCTGCTACGATCGAAGCGGTTAAGAATTGGAATGCCGTGAAGACCCCTACCGAAGTTCGTTCATTTCTTGGTCTTACGGGATATTATCGTCGCTTCATCTCAAATTTCTCTAAGATTGCTGTCCCCCTTACCGCTTTAACCCACAAGGTTAAACCTTATGAATGGGGACCAAAACAAGAAGAAGCTTTCCAAACTCTCAAGAAAAAGTTATGCAATGCTCCTATTTTAACTCTCCCTGATGGGAATGATGATCTAGTTGTCTAGTGTGATGCTTCTAACCAAGGTCTCGGTTGTGTCCTCATGCAACGAGGCAAAGTAATCGCTTATGCATCAAGGCAACATAAGATTCATGAGAAGAATTATACGACGCACGACCTCGAGTTGGGTGTGGTCGTATTCGCATTAAAGAATTGGAGATATTACCTCTATGGCACAAAATGTGTGGTGTTCACCGACCACAAAAGTCTCCAACACATTTTCAACCAAAAAGAACTCAATATGAGGCAACGACGTTGGGTTGAACTCCTTAACGACTATGACTGCGAGATTCGTTACCATCCCGACAAAGCGAATGTTGTAGCCGACGCTTTGAGTCGAAAGGACCATGTCATGCTTCATTGTGTACGAATTCAAACCGACATTCAAAATCGCATATTAGAAGCTCAACACGTCTCAGTCACCGAGGGTAACATGTACGAGGAAATGTCGTGTGGTGTTGAACTCCAGCTTGAACCGAAACCCAATGGCTCACTTTATTACTTGAACCGCATTTGGGTTCCCGATTGTGATGATCTCCGTACATTTATTATGAACGAGGCTCACAAGACTCATTATTCTATTCATCCTGGTGCGGATAAAATGTAGAAAGATCTTCGCCAATAATATTGGTGGCCCGATATGAAGAAGGACATTGCTCTCTATGTTGCCAAATGTCTAACTTGCTCCAAGGTCAAAGCCAAACACCAACGTCGTTCCGGTTTGCTTGAACAACCAGAAATTCCCATCTGGAAATGGGAAAATTTAGCTATGGACTTCATTACCAAACTCCCTCGCACCTCAAGTGGTCATGGTAGCATTTGGGTGATCATTGAACGCCTCACCAAATCTGCTCATTTCTTGCCTATCCATGAAGACTATCGGCTTGAGAAATTGGCCCGAATTTACATTGACGAAATTATGAGCTGTCACGGTGTTCCCTTAAACATAATATCGGATAGAGATGCTCGGTTCACCTCCTATTTTTGGCAATCTCTCCAAACTGCTCTTGGTACACGATTGGATTTGAGCACGGCTTACCATCCCCAAACTGATGGTCAAACCGAGCGTACAATCCAAACCCTTGAGGACATGCTTAGAGCATGTGTAATTGATTTTGGTGGCAATTGGGATTCACTTCTATCCCTGTAGGTGCTCATGACACTTCTACGGATCGTTCTCGTGATAAGACGTGTCGTTAACTCGGAGTGCGGAATCCAACGAATCAACGATTGCATACACAAAAGACAATATAGACAATCAAGTAAATAACATTCACGCTTGTATTCCAATTCTCTGTTAGGACATAGTTTGTAATGACAAAAGCTTTGTAATAGTTTAGATCTAATGTCTTTATGTTTTTGTAATGTAATAATGTTCTAAGTGTTTTATACAAGTTATGCTAGAGGCAAACTTGTTAAGTTCGCTTAAGTCTATCTGAGGCGAACTTGTTAAGTTCGCTTAGTCTGTTAGAGGCGAACTTGTTAAGTTCGCCTAATGCAGGTCAGTAGTCTATATATAGATGTTTACAGAGTCAGTTTGAAAATAGAACATGATCGATCAGAACTAGAACAGAGTTGAACGATTGAGTCCGTAAACTCTATTGAGAATTGGAATACAAGCGTGAATGTTATTTACTTGATTGTCTATATTGTCTTTGTGTGTGCAATCGTTGATTCGTTGGATTCCGCACTTCGAGTTAACGACACGTCTTATCACGAGAACGATCTGTAGAAGTGCCATGAGGACCTACAAGTGGTATCAGAGCTATTGCTCGTGATTCTTGGTGATTCTAGACGGTTTTGTATGCAAATTGACAAGAAATTCATCATCTTTGACATTTTCATTTCCATGGAGTTTTCAAGCTTAATTTGGTTCTGATTTGGTGTTTTTGAAGAGGATTTTGAAGAAATTGATCCGATAGAAAGGTTCTAATTGAGAAATTACACAATCCTATGGTTTGATTTTGATTAATTCCTTCAAATCAGTGAATTATGAAGATTTTTGGTGATTCTTGGTTCGCGGTTTCTGGTTGAACTGTTCTTGCTTTTGAATCTGCTGATGCAAGCGAACTTGCTGATTTTGTGTGCAGGCGAACTTAGCAGGCGGCGAACTTATTTTTAGGCGAACTTAATCAGATTTTCTGGTTTCTGGTTTAAGTGAACTTATTAAGTTTGCTTCATATTAAGTTCGCTTGGGTATCACAGAAGCGAACGTATTATCTTCTCCTAAGGGTAGTGAGTGTTCAACACTTGGAAATTTTTCAGAAAAATGGCAAATATGGTACAGGTAACGAATATGTTCAATTATGATAATGAGATTGGTACATCTCAAAAATCACCGAAGTTGTTGAATCTTGCTGATTATTCTAATTGGAAAGATAGGTTTGATCAGTTCGTATCTTTTACCGACACCAGTCTCTGGATTCCTATTTTAGAAGGTTATACGCATCCGACTTATTCATGGATGGGACAGGATAATGTTCCAAAGCCGGTGTCAGCTTTAACTACTGAAGAAAAGTTGATGTTTGATAGGGAAAAGAAAGCGATGGCAAGTATTTTGATGTCTCTTCCGAAGGAAATATATCACAGTTTCAAACAATTCAAGTCTTCTCAACAACTGTGGGAAGCATTACAGAAAAGATGTGAAGGCAGTTTGGATGTAAAGAAGAGTAGAAAAGAGCTATTGAAGAAGCAATTCTTGGTCTTCAAACATTTTCAAAATGAATCCTTGGATGATCTTGCTACCAGATTCTATCATCTGCTTAGTGAACCGTCGAGTGCTTCTGTGGTATATGAAACTGAAGAAATTAATGATAAGTTCTTGGAGGCATTACCATCAAAATTTGATGTGTATACGGTTTTGATCAAAGAAAATATCAAGTACAAAACCATGTCTCTTGAAGAAGTTCTTGGGAAGATTCAATCACATGACCTGAATATGAAGAAGAAGGAGACTAACATGGAGCATATCCAGGATCCTTCAATGTATTTTGCCAAGACTTCTGGTAAAACTGGTACAGGAGTTGCATTCTTTTCTGGCGATGCTCAAGATTCTTCTAATGATCAGTTTTCTGGAGTTCCTATTCATTCTGGTCATTCTAGTCATTCTGGATTTTCTGCGACAACATCTTCTACATCTTCTGGATCTCATATAAATCAAAAGGTTGCTGATGATTATCTAGCTATGTTTTCCTCATTCATGGCTTCGTATGAGAATTTTATTGGAGGGAAAATTCATGATCCTGAGGTTATTGAAGAAGATTTCAGACAGATTGACCCTGTTGATCTGGAAGAAATGAACATCCAATGGTGTAGGTCCCGGGAGCCTCGTCGCGCAGCGGAAATAACACGATCTGTTCTGCGATTTGTGTGGGAACAAAGAAACTAGACAGAGAAACACGAACACAGACAAAAGACGATGAAACAAAACGTAATCCATAACAAAGAAGTCATCCCGTATTACAGACTACATACCGAAGGACCACACATCTCTCATCTACGCTCACGGTCCAGGGGTCGGGAGAGCTCTTCCCGACCCGGATAAACCTAGTTCCAGAGTTTCACCTACAAATGAAGACAAGTCTTCTATTTATAGGGGCAGGAACACTTCCTGCGTACTTGACAAGTACGCAAGGCAACAGCCTTCCGTACTTACTAAGTACGCATGGTTTGGTCATGCGTACTTGACAAGTACGCAAGGCAAAAGCCTTGCGTACTTACTAAGTACGCAGGACCAAACTGGTGTGCGGACTAATTACTCAGGAACACCCTCCCACGTACTAGCCACGTACACCGATACATAGAATTTAATCTATAGTTACAAAACATGCTTCTACAAACTCCCTCTTAACTATAGCATCAAATTATATCTATCTCTAACACTAATATACATCAATTTACAAAGAATGTCCTAACAGACTCCCTCTAAACTAATGACATCACGTGTCTTCTGGCGAGACTTGATCTTCTGGCATTCCACTTGAGATCTTCAAATCTTCAAACTTCAGTCTTCAGTTGCCGAGTGATGACAAACCCGACTCCCTCAGAACTGTAGCTTTCATTGTAGACCAAACCAAGTGCTTCAATAAGAACCAACTAACCCAACACAACTCATTGTAGTTCATCCTCTCAGCAGTAGCAACCTCCACCCTGACTTAGACTTCTGAGTCTGACAATGTCTTCCTAAACAGGTAACAATAGTAGACTAAGACAGCTCCAAATCAGCTGGCATATGATAGAGAGTTTGAGTTTCCAATAACCTGCATCAAACTAATCAGCTCCCATAGGAATTCCAGTAAGATAAACTTAAGTCTTCAACCAGATGTGTCCAACTCTATCCTGTATCTTCACGAGTCAACCAAATTCCCGAAGATGTTCATTTCCAATATCCCCTTTCAGTTTAAGCTCCATCTGACTAGACCAGAAACAAGGGTATGTTTCCTATCCCATCGGCCAATGATAAAAGGTTCCATCTTCAACTAATAATCCAACGAATATCCAGCTTCATCTTGAAGACACATGATAGAATCAAACACGATAAATATAGTTTACACGAGAAATCACGGTTGAGATCCATGTTACATCAAAGAGGTATATATATAGGAAGTACCAACGGCTTTTCCACCACCTCTTTAATGTCTCATGAATACTTTAGATTTTATCTCCCTCATTTCTCTGTAAACTATGACCAGCTTCATCATTACTCCACTCAAATCCTCAAAAAGCACAACTAGCCAACTCCAGGATTTTATTCTTTATTCCTTTGCAAAGATCCAAAAACAGCAAATCCTTGGGTTCAAGTTGTTCCAGTATTCATCCCCTATTAAAGAAGTATCATAGATACTCGTAGCTTACATATTCAGGTTTGAATACCTAAACAAGATGATTCTTTTTCCGAAAGACCCAAAGCAGCCACATCTTCACAAATAGACGAGACATTTAGCCGATGACGACCCAATTGCTCCCAATAGTTCAGCATTCATACCCTATTAAATAAGTATCCCGGATACTCGTAGCCTACATTTTCAGGTATGGACCCTTAAACAATGTATGACAAGTGGTATCATCCAACAAAAATCTCGTCCGTGTTTCGCCAAGCCACATCGTATACTAATTCTGGTCCGGAAAAACCAAAATTACTATCTTCTAAAAAATGGCCCGAAACACACGTACAAATGATCACACAAATTTTTTTTTTTTTTTTTTTTTTGAATCCCAGATGCTAGTCCATGCGTACTTAGTAAATACACATATGTAGGGTGTTGCTGCGTATTTAGCAAGTTCGCAAAGCCAAGTACTCATGCATGGGATTTGATAAATCCAAAGTGCGTTGTTATAACTGTCAAGAGTATGGTCACTTTGCTAAAGAGTGTGTGAAGCAAAAGGTTGAGTTTGATTCTCAGAAGAAGCAGAATAATTTTCAGAATAATCGCAATCAATCACATGGTTCATCTGGAAATTCAAATCATGCATCTGCATCAACGGCATTGGTTGCACAGAACGATGAGAACTATGACTGGGGTATTCATCTGGAAGATTTTGTGGGTGCTGTAAGTCAAGCCTTTGTAGCAGAAATTCATTCTGAAAAATCAGAAGAGGTGACTGATGATGACAGTTCGAGTGATGGTGAAAGTGTGCAGATTGTTGATGAAGAGATAGAACAAGTGCATAATATTGATTCTGATGTTGCATCAGGTGTTGATGAAGATGATATTGTTCTAACACAAAATGCTTCAGATGGTGCTGATTCAGAGAATATTCTCATTGCCAAAGTTTTCATGGCAGACATGTCTGATCCGTTAAAGGTAAAAGACTTTGTTTGTCATATTTACTGTTCTAACTGCATTACTGTTAAAGATATATTGCAAAAGGTCATGGATGATAACACAAACTTGATTTGTGATATGAAATCGATGCATTCAGTAAATCAGAAACTGAAAGATAATGATAAATTATGCATCGATAGAATTGAGTCTTTGAAAAGAGACTTAAATTCTCTGGGGTTGAAATATAAAGAACAAGCTTATCATCTGGATATGGCTTATGCTGAGATAGAAAAACGAAATGAAGTTGTTGCTCAAAAGAATAAAGAAATTTCTAACAAAGAGTTTGAGGTGATCAAACTTCATAGAAAGTTGGAAAATTTTACAAATTCTTCTGTTGTTTTGGATTATTTTAATTCAAATGCTGATCCTACTAAACAGGTTGCCGGGATTGTATTTGTTCCTACACCATTTAATACAAATTATGTGGTTGAACCTAAAATCATACATGAAGAGGAAATAGATCCAAAAACAGTATTGAAAGTGAACCCAGTAAATGTGAAGATATGGTTTATGAATCTGATTCTGAGGATGAGGTATTTGATGAGAAGAAGGTTGAAGGTATTCCAAAAGAGGTGAAACTTGATGAACCAACAGTTGTAAAAACTGTTACCCGTGATAGATGCATTCTGACTGAACCTGATGAGGTGAAAGTCGTTACAACTAAGCAACTAAGTGGTTTTGTCGCTGTTGTTCATCAAAAGGTGCATTCATCAAAGGTGCCTACACAGGTTTATGTTCCAAAGAAGACAGTAAAATGTTCTGGACAATCTTCTGAAGCTTATTCCTCTGATGGTTCCTCAAACTCAAAGAATTCTTCTTACTTTAGAACTTATAAAGAGAGAAGAGTTTGTTTTCATTGCAACGAAGCTGGTCACATTCTGGTCAATTGTGCTTATAAGAACAAGGGCAAATTGAAGACTGTTCCTTCACAACCAAAAGTGGTGAAGATTCTAAAAAGAACAGATGAGGGAAAGTCATCATTTAGTTTGGAGCAAAATATGTCATGTCGATCTTTTGTTAAATCCTCTGGATTTAAAAAGCAAGATAAATTGAATTCTAAATCATTTGTGTGTCAAGAGAAACTTAAGATTCCTCATGTTAGAATTTCAAAAGATTTTCAATCAGAAGTTAAATTGTCTAGACCACAAAGGAGAAGACGAAACAAAAAATTGAAGAAGATTTTGCAAACATCTAAATCTGATAATAATATATCAAATAATGTTTTTCAAAATAATAAAAAATTATCTCCTTTGAAAAAGTCTATTGGTAAAACTTCTATTCCAAAGGTCAATGATAACATTGATTGTGAATTACTAGAAGTTGTTTATTTTGATCAATCTGGACGACCCAAGACCACAATGGCTTGGGTTCCTATTTCTAACTGATTTTTGTTGTTTATGTAGGGACAACCAAGGAGGACTATCAACAACACATGGTATGTGGATAGTGGTTGCTCTCGAAATATGACAGGGAATATTAGATTGCTTGAAGATGTTAAAAATATTGATGGAGGTTATGTCGCTTTTGCGGGGAATAAAGGCGAGTACATAACTGGACAGGGTACTTTAAAGAATGATAAAGTCAAATTTTAGAAGGTGAATTATGTGGAGCAGCTTGAACACAATCTTTTGAGTGTATCACAAGTTTGTGACAAGAAGTTTTCGTTCCATTTCAATGATGCTGAGTGTTATATCTTGAAACCTGGTTTTGTTATTCCTGACGAATGGATTCTCATGAAGGCCCCTAGGAGAAATGACACGTATGTCCTTGACATTAGTGTCGCTACTACAACGGATTCAATTCCTACATGTTTACTCTCCAAGGCGTCGGAATCAGATTCTATTTTGTGGCATAGGAAGCTAGCTCACATCAACTATCGGAAGATGAACTATATTGTTAAGAATGATCTGGTTCTTGGTATTCCGAAGATGAAATTCTCAGTTCCTGATGATTGTATTCCTTGCAAGAAGGGGAAACAACGAAGGAAATCACACAAATCTAAATCGAAGAATTCTATTGTAACTCCTTTGGAGCTGCTGCATATGGATTTGTTCGGTCCGATTAGTATCAGGAGCATTGGTGGAAAATTGTACTGTTTGGTAGTAACGGATGACTTCTATAGATTTTCATGGGTTAAGTTTCTTTCTTCTAAAGCTGAAACCACTGAGTTGGTACAATACTTAATTCTGGGTTTGGAGAATTTGTTCAATCTGAAGGTCAAAAGAGTTAGGAGTGACAATGGCAGCGAGTTTAAGAATAGCAAGATGGGCTTATTCTCTCTACAAAAGGGAATTCATCATGAATTTAGTGCGCCATATGTTCCTCAACAAAATGGTGTTGCTGAACGAAAGAACAGGACATTGGTTGAAACGGAACGCACGATGCTTGCAAATTCTAAGCTTCCAGTTACTTTTTGGGCTGAAACTGTGAATACTGCGTGTCACGTTATGAATAAAGAGACGCGTGTTAAGGCTATTGAAGGGATTTTTCTGGGGTATGTTGCCAATTCGACTACCAAGAGGGTTTATAACAAAGAGACGCTCCAAGTTGAAGAATGGTTCCATATTGACTGTTCAAATCGGTCTTTACCTCAAATGGCGATTGGACCAGATTGGGCATTTGTTTATGAAAACTTATTCAAGTCTTTTCATTTACCTTCTGATATCTCTCCTGATGAAGCTGATGTTCTCTATGATTCATGTCAGGATGCACAGCACAATGACTTTCTACCAAATACAGTTCCACATTCATCGGTTCCATCTACTTCTGCTCCCGATCCTAATGTTGCTTCTTGTTCGGGACCACAAGATTCAGAGAGTGAGGAAGACAATGCTATTTTTCAAGATTCTTCTACTGATCCTTTGTTGGGTGATGATTCATTACCTTCGACACAGGATTCGGGGGAGATTCCTACAAATTTAGACTCGGAAATTCCAATTAATCATGATTTGTCTTATCAATCTGATACAACTCGTGTTGAAGTGTTACAGGTTCCTAAGGTCGCTTCCATCATGGAACTCAAAGATCATCCAGTGACAAATATAATCGGAAATTTGCAGGATGGAGTGAAAACACGTTCTCTTGTATACAATACTTGTTTGTATACATGTATTAAAGATTCTGGTGTTCTTGATGATTGCTCACATTCATGTTTTATTTCTCAGGTCGAACCCAAAAATGTTGAAATGGCTTTAAATGATAAAAATTGGATAGAAGCTATGCAGGTAGAACTTGCTCCGTTTGACAAACATAAGGTTTGGAATTTTTTAGATCTTCCGAAGGGTGTTTATCCGATTGGTACTATATGGGTGTTTAAATGTAAGAAAGACGATCGAGGTGTCGTGGTAAGAAACAAGGCAAGATTAGTTGTCCAGTGCTTCAATCAACAAGAGGGAATTGATTACACCGAGGTTTATGCGCCTGTTGTGAGGCTTGAAGCGATACGGCTGTTTCTATCTTTTGCTTCTTATAAAGGTTTTAAGGTGTTTCAATTGGATGTGAAAAGTGCATTTTTATATGGAAAGGTCAAGGAGGAGGTTTATGATTGTCAGCCGCCGGGGTTTGAAGATCCACTTAATCCGAATAGGGTTTTCATGCTTGATAAGGCCCTCTATGGTCTTCATCAAGCTCCTCGCGCGTGGAATGAAACGTTGTCTACACATCTTTTGGCAAATGATTTTGTTCGTGGCAAGATTGACTCGACCTTATTCATAAAGAAATCAGGGGGAGATTACCTACTGGTGCAGATATATGTGGACGATATTATTTTTGGCTCAACAAATGAAGGGTTATGCAAAGATTTTGAGAGTGTAATGAAGTCGAAGTTTGAAATGTCAGCTATGGGAGAGTTATCGTTTTTCTTAGGTTTACAAGTAAATCAAAAGGAAGATGGTTTCTTTATTCATCAGTCCAAGTATGTCAAAGACATCTTGAGTCGGTTCAAGATGGAGGACTGTACCCCATACGATACTCCGATTCCGGTCAATCATAAGTTGAATTCTGACCCGGATGGAAAAGATGTGGATTGTCGAATTTACAGAGAAATGATTGGATCTCTCATGTACTTAACCGCTTCAAGGCCAGATATAATGTCCGTTGTGTGCATCTGTTCCAGATTCCAGGCAAAACCAAAAGAATCTCACTTAATAGCTGTAAAAAGAATCTTTCGTTATTTAAAAGGAAAACAAAGATTGGGACTATGGTATCCACATGGTTCTAACTTTGATTTCAATGCTTATACTGATTCTGATTTTGGTGGTTGTTGTTTAGACAGGAAATCTACAACAGGTAGTTGCCAGTTCTTGGGTAATCGACTTGTTTCCTGGCAATGCAAAAAGAAAACCACAGTCTCCATTTCTACATGCGAAGCAGAATACATCGCTGCTGCGAGTTATTGTTCACAGATCCTGTGGATACAACAACAATTAAAAGATTACGGTTTGAATTTCACAGGAACCCCTATGCTTATTGATAATAGTGCTACAATGTCTATAACTAATAATCCTGTTAAGCATAGTAAAACAAAGCACATTGAGATTAGATATCATTTTATTCATGATTGTGCAGAGAAAAGGTTGATTGAGCTGGTAAAGGTTCACACTAATGATAATTTTGCTGATTTGTTTACCAAGGCATTTGATCGTACCAGTTTTGAATTTCTAATCAAAATGATAGGTATGATCAATCCCGAATAAAAGTTTTTCAAAATCAGATTTTCATGGAAAATTTTATTTTTAATTTCTTTTATTGCTTTATTACATTTCTGCATATTATATTTTTAGTCAAAAAGATCTTAATTTATAAAAAGTCAAAACAAATTGAAAAATATAAAATTTGACATCATTTGAAGTTAGAGAAGAAATGATAGTACATCAGTGATTAGTTCATTTCACACGACCTTAGTAGACCTTTGATATATGTTTGATTAAACTGAGTTGATTTGATAGTGTTGTGCATGCTTTAATCTTGATAATCTGTTTTCAAATTTGTGTATGAGTTTTGAAACTTGAATTGTCAATAGACTAGAAGCGTTTTGAAACTAATAGTAGTGTGAAAATTAAATATGATATGATTACATCTGTGATTTGAATCCATTATATGCCTGGGTGTGTGTGTAAAAGATCATTATCAGATAAAGAATATATGGTTTTACAGAATTTCATGAGACCAATATCGAATTATATCTTTAGCACAAATCTATTTCAGTTCACATTACTACCCATGCCTCGAAAAACATGCAATGTTTTGTTTAACTAAGATATGCTTTCAAAATCTGTTGAAACATATATTCGCCCTTGGATCAATTAGATACATCATCTAGTCTGACTCCATTGAAACTTGTCCAGATAATAGTTGGATCCTCATACCTGAATCTGTTGTTTCTCATTATACAGCCAATTCATTAGAATCTTCTGATTCTGAATCATCTGATTCTGAATCATCATGATTCTTATATCCTTTGGGATCTATTTCTATTCTTGTGCTAAATGAGATAATTTCATCTTGGAAATTGATCTAATATTAAAATACACTGTAAATGTCTTGAAGATAGTGCAAATTATATTTATGTTTGGCTTATATGTGGGGTACACGATGTTTTTCATCTAAATGGTACTAAATCACATGAATTTGGAGAATAAACGCTTATAGTTTCAAATCATATAATATTGACAAATTTAAGAATTCATACTTTATATTACAAATTCGGTATGAATAATTGAGCATTTCATAATCTGATCTTATTTACTTTGAAATTTATCGCGTATCATTTCAAATATTATTCAAATTGAATGATTTACAAATACTGAAAAAGATACATAGAGTACAAGATGAGTTGGATTGTTTCATATCATAGATTACCCTTGGTTATTGCTAAAATGTGTGATGCACTACTCGGATACTGATATGATCTTCTTACTCATGATGTTCATTCAAAAATATGTGATTTCAGTTTATACAGATCAAAATTCAAAAAATATGTGTTTCCGTTTGTACATATAAAAATTAAAAAATATGTAATTCCGTTTGTATAGATAAAATTCAAAAAGATTTTTTTTTTATTTTCCTTGAAAATTCTACGCTTTTATTAAATTGTTCGGGATTGGATCAAATACATGCTGCTGACGGAAGTTCAAGAAGTGACAGATTGAGAGTAGGTAAAAATTTGTTCAAGGGAAAATTTGATGGCATTAAGTTCGCCTAAATCTGGTGAAGCGAACTTAATATGTTCGCCTGAAATTGGTGAAGCGAACTTATTATGTTCGCCTAGGGATTGTTAAGCGAACTTAACAAGTTCGCCTAAATAAGCGAACTTAATCTGTATAAGGGTTGTCCAGGCGAACTTAGTCATTCATCGTCTTCCCAGTTTAAGCGAACTTGTCTGATCCATAGTCATAATTTTAAATTTCAAATTAAGTGGTTGTTGGGTGGTTAATCAGTACATTCTAGCTCGAAATTGAATTGCGAACTTAACTAAGGTAATTTTATCGTTTTTCATCCGTTAAATTGTGAGATACGTGAGGTTTTTGTCTCGGTTGTCATCGTATGACTGTTTTTGCCCTAATTGTGGATATACCAGCCTTAAATCTTGAAATTGATCATTGTTTTTGACTTAGTAATACTAATCGAGTTGTGTACAATGCTTATTTCATGATTTCCACATGTTTTGAAAGAATTTGATTTCTGAGATTGAATTTGAAATGACAGACAGTTCAGGCGAACTTGTTCAAGCGAACTTGTCTAGGCGAACTTAATAAGTTCGCCTCTTGCAACACTAAGCAAACTTATTAAGTTCGCCTATGGGTCAGAAGGGTTTTTGGACTTGTCAAAATTTTTGTGTTTGAAATATTTAAAAAAAAAATTTGTTTTGTTTTTTGTTTCAAATTTGTTTTTTTTTGTATTCTTTGTGTTGGTTATTTGTCTAATATGTTTGTTGTCCAAATATTTTCAGATGGCTCGTCGTGTCGAATACAAACATAACCAGGTGGCATTGTTAGATCCTAACATGTCTGAAGCCGTAAACTTTCAAGGGATTATCGGATTTCTGAATCATTCACGACTTCGTGTCGCATTATCTGCCGATCGATACATAAGTCTGGTGTATATTCAACAGTTTTGGGACACATTTCATTCAGATACTGACGTAGAACCTCATGTTCTTCGTGCCACTATCAACAATACGAAGATTGCTATATCTGAAAAAACTATTCGTGCTGCTCTTGCACTAGGTGGTGCTGCTGATGATCCTATATCATATCCTAATCCTTTGATCATGGGATGCTTTCAGAGAATGGGTTACCGTGGACGTCCTAGTGATACACAAGCCCGTAAAGGTGGTTTGGTGGGTGAATGGAGATACTTCATGCATGTGATTATTCAATGTCTCTTTCCTCGTAAAGCTGGTACAGATGGCTTAAAGACTACTCTTCAAGCTGCAATGGTAGCTTTGACGTTGAACAAACGATTCAATTTTGCACGATATGTTTATCAGGAGATGGTTATGCAAATCACACCTGCTGAATATAACATTTCTGATTTTTAGTATCCGTATTTTCAATTCAATGTAATGCATTTCAAACTCGATTCTAGTGCACTGTTTTGTTTCTTTTCGTACCATCAATTTAATACTAAATTTCAATGCAAATCCGCAAATTTTACTCGGTTATATCCTATTAAAACAATACATAAGTATCTAATTATACAAATATTGCAAAAGACTAAAGTTACAAGGTCGATGTGAAAAGTAGCAAGAAACACTACCAGGCACGGTCGCGCCTCGTTCTGGCACGGTCGCGCCGAGTGCTTTGGCACGGTCGCGCGACTTGCTTTGGAACGATCGCGCCAGGTGCCTAGGCACGGTCGCGCCTAGTACCGGTTGAAACGTAAATACAGTTTTAATCGCCCGATCAATGACTTCCGTAACCGATTTACACTTCATTACCATTAACGAAAGCAATAACATATTCAATTACAACAAACGTCTCAGTTTAATTCCATTAGACGCAAAAATCTCTCAAGCATTTCAAAGAAAACACAAACCCTCCTTTCGATTCGAATTCTCTCAATCAAACAACAAATTCACGCTACTCAATCCTCACTAAAACTACTGGACTCTCTGGTTTAGCCGGGATTGCAGCAGAAGACGCCGGAAGCCGTTCGCATCGTCGCCGGAACTCTTTTCTACCGAACTATATTCATCCATCGTCCTCCCACGTAATTGAAACATTTTCCTCGTTCGTTTCAGTCCATAGATCAAAAGCCCCATATTAATTTGGGCTTCCATTATAGAAATTATCCCGAATCAGAATCTATGATTTATTCAAAATGGTTTAATCGATTTCGACCCTGAACATGTTGTTAATACAATTAAAACATCCCACCATAATCGTAATAATACTATAAATAAAAGCCCTATGATTTACATCACTAACAATATAAGAATCAGTCAATTCGTGTCTGATTTGGAAGAGACACGGTCGCGCTAATCATCTAGCGCGGTCGTGCCTCATGAGACGCGGTCGTGCCTACTACCAGCGCGGTCGTGTCCTCCTGTCCAGACCCAATCATGCCCTTTGGCTAATCTCAGTCGTGTCTTAGAATCATAGACACGATCGTGCCTTAGAATCATTGACACGATGGTGCCTGGCCAAGGCACGGTCGTGCCTAATGATTTAGTTAGTTAAGCCCTCTCTTTGATCAACACGGTCGCGCTCTGACTAGCATGGTCGCGCCCGTGGTTTGAGCACGATCGTGCCTTTCCCAAGCACGGTCATGCGTGAGTTAAATTTTTGGCAGAATTATAATTTTATATATTTTTCAAACAATAAATATTTCTGATTAAATTACAAAATAAAAATAGTTGATTTTTATAAAAATGCATTTAATTCTATTTAGAAAGATCAAATATTTAATCTTGTAATAAATAGAAAATTATTTATTTAAAGTTTATAAAAATTAAATTTACAATTATTGCTAAACCTTTCATTTAAAAAGTATTTAAATGGTTAAGTTACATTTTATAAATAAATATATAAAATAATGATTATTTATTTACTTTATAAACAAAAACATTTATTTATTTACACTTAATTTCATTTAACACTTACAATATTTTCACAAACGATAATTATTTAATTTAATTAATTAATTATTCAAACTCAAATCTTAAACAAAATGCTTTAAAAATGTTTATTTCAAAACCTTATATTTTATTTAATACTTTTAAGTACAAATCAATGGCCTTATACACAAATTCAAATTCAACTTTAAACTTAAACTTTTGTGCACACTATTGATACAATACGTATTGTACACTAGGTTAACTTGTGCATTTCAAGTATCCTTATTCTATCTAGTATCTTTCTTAGCTACGCCTTCAAACCAAATGAGTATTTCATAGCCCCTTTTACTCTTTTACACTTTTGGGGTGAAACATGAACTCTATCAAATTACATGTTTACATTTACACAAACAACACAAATACAAATCCTATTTACATTCATGTGTGCAATTTGAGCTTTATGCCTGAGTGCTATGTGTGCTAACTTTTGTGAACACTTATGTGCAATCATTAATTATTCAAGCCGACGGTTTTCAATGATAGATCTATTGAGTCTGACAAACCCACCCAGATTGGGGTGATTGATACCGACAACACAATTTTGCATGCTAGTTACAAAGGTTTGATTGTACTTGGTTACACAATAGCTGCTCCCCATAAATGTCTTATTTATCATGTTATGTATGGATTTGTTTTACAACTATATGCTATCTATATACCAACCTGTGTTATACTCACCAACTTTTTAGTTGACATTATTTTATTCATGTTTCAGGTCCTAATATGTGAGTTTGATCAAGATGTGCTACACGTAGGATTTGGACTTATCTAATTTAAATAAAGAAGTCTATGTTTTGAAATACTGTTTATGTCTTGGATTTTGTTTTGTTTGAATGATTGTAATGGAATTTGAAGTTTAATATATTTCAATTTAGACAACCTTGTGCTTATGAACAGTATACATGTCCCGCCCCGATGATTCCGCCATCGGTCGGGGTGTGACATATTGGTATCAGAGCTTTGGTTATAGGGAATTAGGTTATTAGACACCTTGACCTAGACTATAACTTTAGGACACCTACCTATGCTATGTTTCATGATTACATGTTATATGCTACATGCTATATGTTATATGTTATGTGTTACATGCTGTGTGCTACATGCTTACTATGATTAGTTATTATTTTATTTGATTACTTAATTGTTAAAAATTCATGACTTATTAGTATATACTTAAATGATAAGTTAAATAAACAATATCCTTTCCTATATCCTAAAACCTCGTAATATTCTTATCTTCTTCTCTATCTTTATCTTTCTAAGCATGTGGAAACTTCAAGAAGCTAGATCCATAAAATTTCTTTATTTCCTCGTTAAGGTTTTTAAGCTTTGTTAATTATTGGAGGACACGTGCAATCTGGAAGAGTGACACCTGTATTTTGGGTTTTCTGTCTAGGAAAGCATTTCGCATAAATCCCAATCAACCGAGGGACCCGTATGCTTTCCTAGGAATTCCCGAGATGAGTGTTTACTTATAGGCTAAAGCATGTCTTCTTGAAAATTATATAAGTTTAATTAACCTTAATGTGTCATAGTATTCAAGTGATTATATCACTATTTGAGTACAATCCAAACTATGATTATCTATTTATTTTGTTATCTTATTCTATTAAATCCAAACAATTCTCATAAGTTCTTACATCTTTTCTTGTCTTGTGAAAATCTATAGAATGTCTCCTCGTCGTGCTCCCGCGGCCAACACCAATACTGACATTGCTGCTATTCTTGCACAACTCGTGATACAACTCACTCAAGCTAATAGTGCCACCAATGGCAACAATGGTGGAAATGGTAGTAATAGTGGTAATGGTGGTAATGGTGGAAATGGCGGTAACAACCCATCTCAATGCACTTTCAAACATTTCAACTCGTGTAATCCTCCCAAGTTCTATGGTACCGAAGGAGCTACTGGACTCCTTCAATGGTTCGAAAGCATTGAGAATACTTTTCTCAATAGTGACTGCCCCGACAACCTTCGGGTTCGTCATGCCACAAGTGTCCTACAAAAACGGGCATTCACGTGGTGGAATGGGGAGAAGAGAAATAGAGGTGTGGATGTGGCAATGGCCTTACCTTGGGATGAGGTTAAAAGGCTAATGACCGAGGAATTCTGTCCTCGAAATGAAGTAAAGAAACTTGAAGCCGAATTTTGGGATCTTGCCTAAGACAATGGTGAAAACTTGGCGTATACGACTCGGTTCCATGAGTTGAGTCTTCTTGTGCCCCACATGGTCACTCCTCTGTCCCGCTGCATTGAAAAGTATATTGGGGGATTACCTAGGCAAATTCAAGATACTGTCCTAGGAAGGAATCCCGCAACACTTGAGGATGCTATCCGCTTATCCGCCACCTTAACCGATAACCATGTGAAAGCGGGAACACTTTCTAAAAAGGGCACCAAGAAAGTTTCCGACACCGCAACTCCTCCTACCCACAACAAAGAAGCCACAACTGAGCCCTCCCGACACAATAGAAAGAGAAAGGCTAGAAATTTTGTTGTGGTCACTCTTGCTATTCCTGTTAACCAAGCTGCACCTATGGTTCAAGCACCGGCCAAAAAGCCATATGTTGGAATCTACCCACTTTGTACCACCTGCAACTACTATCATCTCCAAAGCATCCCATGTCGCCTTTGTACTCATTGTGGGAGATATGGCCATACGGTCAATATTTGTAGAGCCAAAGCTCTTGCGGGCCAAGTCAACCCACCAAACCAAACCGACACCCAAGTGACTAATCAAGGTACTCCCGCTATTGCAAATGGGCGTGCATGTTATGAATGTGGCAACCCGAACCATTTCCGTGATCAATGCCCAAGATTTGCTAATGCTAGACAAGGTGGAGCTTGTGGGCGTGCATTCAACATAAACGCCAACGAAGCTCAAGCCAACAATGACGTGGTCAATGGTACGTTCCTTGTAAAGAGTCAATATGCCTCCATTTTATTTGATACTGGTGCCGATAAAAGTTTTGTGTCACTTAACTTTGAACCTTTACTTGCCAAGACACGGTCTCAATTAGAGAAAACCTTCACTGTTGAAATAGCAAATGGTGATTCACTTACAATCGAGTCTATTATATATGACTGTTCTCTAGAACTTAATGAACATACATTCCCAATCAACCTTGTTCCAATGCCACTAGGAAGTTTTGATATCATCATAGGCATGGATTGGCTATCAAATCATCATGCCGAAGTCATCTGTTTCGAGAAGTGCATCCGAATACCTCTACCATCGGGAGAAACGTTGAGAGTCTTTGGTGAAAAGCCTTGCAAAGGGCTTAAATTAATGTCATGCACTACTGCTCAAAAGTACTTACGAAAGAAGTACGTGTCCTTTTTGGACCATATCGTTCAAAAGGTTGTCAAAAAGAAGAGTATTCAAGATATCCCCATTATCCGAGATTTTCCTGAAGTATTCCCCGAACACTTATCCGGTCTTCCACCCGTACGACAAGTAGAATTTCGCATTGATCTTGTGCCCGGAGCTAACCCCGTGGCTAGAGCTCCTTACCGTCTTGCACCTTCTGAAATGCAAGAACTTGCAAGTCAACTTCAAGAGCTCTCTGACAAGGGAATCATTCGACCAAGTCATTCACCGTGGGGTGCACCCGTCTTATTCGTCAAAAAGAAGGATGGATCATTTCACATGTGTATTGACTACCGCGAACTCAACAAGCTTACTATCAAAAACTGTTATCCTTTACCTAGAATTGATGACCTCTTTGATTAACTTCAAGGTTCTACTTGCTTCTCGAAGATTGATCTTCGATCTGGTTATCACCAACTCCGTGTGCAAGAAGACGATATTCCAAAGACTGCCTTCCGAACAAGGTATGGTCATTACGAATTCATGGTTATGCCTTTTGGACTAACCAATGCACCCGCAGTTTTCATGGACCTCATGAATCGTGTGTACAAACCGTACCTAGATAAGTTCGTGATCATTTTCGTCGATGACATCTTAATCTATTCCAAGACCAAAGCAGATCATGAGCAACATCTTAGATTGGTTTTGGATCTCTTGAAGAAAGAACAACTATATGCCAAATTCTCCAAATGTGAATTTTGGTTAAAAGAAGTTCAATTTCTTGGTCATATCGTCAACAACAAGGGTATTCATGTTGACCCTGCTAAAATCGAAATGGTTAAGAATTGGAATGCCCCGAAGACTCACACTGAAGTTCGTTCATTTCTTGGTCTTACGGGATATTACCGTCGTTTCATCTCAAACTTCTCTAAGATTGCTGTCCCCCTTACCGCTTTGACTCACAAAGGTAAGACTTATGAATGGGGACCAAAACAAGAAGAAGCTTTCCAAACCCTCAAAAAAAAATTGTGCAATGCTCCCATCTTGACTCTCCCTGATGGGAATGATGATCTAGTTATCTACTGTGATGCTTCCAACCAAGGTCTTGGTTATGTCCTCATGCAACGAGGCAAAGTAATCGCTTATGCGTCAAGGCAACTTAAGATTCATGAGAAGAATTATACGACGCACGATCTCGAGTTGGGTGCGGTCGTATTCGCATTGAAGATTTGGAGACATTATCTCTATGGCACAAAATGTGTGGTGTTCACCGACCACAAAAGTCTTCAACATATCTTTAACCAAAAAGAACTCAATATGAGGCAACGACGTTAGGTTGAACTCCTTAACGACTATGACTGCGAGATTCGTTACCATCCTGGCAAAGCGAATGTCGTAGCCGACGCTTTGAGTCGAAAGGACCATGTTATGCTTCATTGTGCCCGAATTCAAACCGATATTCAAATCCGCATCTTAGAAGCTCAACACGTCTCAGTCACCGAGGGTAACATGTACGAGGAAATGTCGTGTGGTGTTGAACTCCTGCTTGAATCAAAACCCAATGGCTTACTTTATTACTTGAACCGTATTTGGGTTCCCGTTCGCGATGATCTCCGTACATTTCTCATGAACGAGGCTCACAAGACTCGTTATTCTATTCATCCTGGTGCAGATAAAATGTACCAAGATCTTCGCCAACAATATTGGTGGCCCGGTATGAAAAAGGACATTGCTCACTATGTTGCCAAATGTCTAACGTGTTCCAAAGTCAAAGCCGAACACCAACGACCTTCCGGATTACTTGAACAACCGGAAATTCCCGTGTAGAAATGGGAGAACTTAGCCATGGATTTTATTACCAAACTCCATCGCACCTCGAGTGGTTATGATAGCATTTGGGTGATCTTTGATCGTCTCACCAAATTTGCTCATTTCTTGCCTATCCGTGAAGACTATCGGGTTGGGAAACAAGCCCGAATTTACATTGATGAAATTGTGAGCCGTCAGGTGTTCCCTTAAACATAATCTCCGATAGAGATGCTCGGTTTACCTCCCGCTTTTGGCAATCTCTCCAAACTTCTCTTGGTACACGATTGGATTTGAGCACGGCTTACCATCCTCAAACTGATGGTCAAACCGAGCGTACAATCCAAACTCTTGAAGACATGTTTAGAGCTTGTGTGATCGATTTTGGTGGAAATTGGGATTCACATTTATCCCTCATTGAGTTCTCTTACAATAATAGCTACCACACAAGTATCAACATGGCTCCAATCGAAGCTCTTTATGGTCGCAAGTGTCGTTCTCCTATCTGTTGGAACGAGATTGGTGAAGCACAAATCACCGGTCCCGAGCTAATTCAAGAAACATCTGACAAGAATATCCAAATCCGTGACAACATTCGAGTAGCGAGAATTCGGCAAAAGAGGTATGCCGACAAACGTCGAAAACCCTTGGAATTCCAAGTCGGTGACCTTGTTCTTCTTAAGGTGTCCCTGTGGAAGGGTGTGATCCGCTTTGGAAAGAAAGGCAAATTAGCCCCTCGCTATATTGGTCCATTCAAAATCCTTGAAAGGATTGGGAAAGTGGCTTACAAACTCGAGTTACCTCCATCTCTTGGCAATGTGCATCCTACATTTCATGTATCTAATCAGAAGAAATGTCTCGCTGATGAGAATCTCCATATACCACTTGATGACGTGCGCATTGATGAAACGATGCACTTCGTTGAGAAACCGGTAGAAATTATGGATCGTGAAATCAAACAACTCAAGCGAAGTCGTATTTCTATTGTCAAAGTTCGTTGGGAGTCTAAGCGTGGTCCTGAGTTCACTTGGGAACGAGAGGACCAAATGAAGCTTAAGTACCCCCATCTTTTTACTGATGCCGTAGCTTCCTCTAGCTAAATTTCGGGACGAAATTCCCTCAACATGGGGAGACTGTAACATTTCTGATTTTTAGTATCCGTATTTTCAATTCAATGTAATGCTTTTCAAACTCGATTCTAGTGTACTGTTTTGTTTCTTTTCGTACCATCAATTTAATACTATATTTCAATGCAAATCCGCAAATTTTACTCGGTTATATCCTATTAAAACAATACATAAGTATCTAATTATACAAATATGGCAAAAGACTAAAGTTACAAGGTCTGATGTGAAAAGTAGCAAGAAACCCTACTAGGCACGGTCGCGCCTCGTTCTGGCACGGTCGCGCTGAGTGCCTTGGCACGGTCGCGCGACTTGCTTTGGAACGATCGTGCCCGGTGCCTAGGCACGGTCGCGCCTAGTACAAGTTAAAACGTAAATACAGTTTTAATCGCCCGATCGTTGAGTTCCGTAACCGATTTACACTTCATTACCATTAACGAAAGCAATAACATATTCAATTACAACAAACGTCTCAGTTTAATTCCATTAGACGCAAAAATCTCTCAAGCATTTCAAAGAAAACACAAACCCTCCTTTCGATCCGAATTCTCTCAATCAAACAACAAATTCACGCTACTCAATCCTCACTAAAACTACTTGACTCTCTGGTTTAGCCGGGATTTCAGCAGAAGACGCCGGAAGCCGTTCTCATCGTCGTCGGAACTCTTTTCTACCGAACTCTATTCATCCATCGACCTCCCAGGTAATTGAAACCTTTTCCTCGTTCGTTTCAGTCCATAGATCAAAAGCCCCATATTAATTTGGTCTTCCATTATAGAAATTATCCCGAATCAGAATCTGTGTCTTATTCAAAATGGTTTAATCGATTTCGACCCTAAACATGCTGTTAATACAATTAAAACATCCCACCATACTCGTAATATTACTATAAATAAAAGCCCTATGATTTACATCACTAACAATATAAGAATCAGTCAATTCGTGTCTGATTTGGAAGAGACACGGTCGCGCTAATTATCTAGCGCGGTCGTGCCTCATGAGACGCGGTCGTGCCTACTACCAGCGCGGTCGTGTCCTCCTGTCCAGACCCAATCATGCCCTTTGGCTAATCTCAGTCGTGTCTTAGAATCATAGACACGATCGTGCCTGGCCAAGACATGGTCGTGCCTAATGATTTAGTTAGTTAAGCCCTCTGTTTGATCAACACGGTCACGCCCTGACTAGCATGGTCGCGCCCGTGGTTTGAGCACGATCGTGCCTTTCCCAGGCACGGTCGTGTGTGCGTTAAATTTTTGGCAGAATTATAATTTTATATGTTTTTCAAACAATAAATATTTCTGATTAAATTACAAAATAAAAGTAGTTGAATTTTATAAAAATGCATTTAATTCTATTTTGAAAGATCAAATATTTAATCTTGGAATAAATAGAAAATTATTTATTTAAAGTTTATAAAAATTAAATTTACAATTATTGCTAAACCTTTCATTTAAAAAGTATTTAAATGGTTAAGTTACATTTTATAAATAAATAAATAAAATAATGATTATTTATTTACTTGATATTTAAACAAAGGCATTTATTTATTTACACTTAATTTCATTTAACACTTACAATATTTTCACAAACGATAATTATTTAATTTAATTAATTAATTATTCAAACTCAAACCTTAAACAAAATCCTTCAAAAATGTTTATTTCAAAACCTTATATTTTATTTAATACTTTTACGTAAAAATCAATGGCCTTATACACAAATTCAAATTCAACTTTAAACTTAAACTTTTGTGCACACTATTGATACAATACGTATTGTACACTAGGTTAACTTGTGCATTTCAAGGATCCTTATTCTATCTAGTATCTTTGTTAGCTACGCCTTCAAACCAAGTGAGTATTTCATAGCCCCTTTTACTCTTTTACACTTTTGGGGTGAAACATGAACTCTATCAAATTGCATGTTTACATTTACACAAACAACACAAATACAAATCCTATTTACATTCATGTGTGCAATTTGAGCTTTATGCCCGAGTGCTATGTGTGCTAACTTTTGTGAACACTTATGTGCAATCATTAACTATTCAAGCAGACGGTTTACAATGATAGATTTATTGAGGCTGACAAACCCACCCTGATTGGGGTGATTGATACCGACAACACAATTTTGCATGCTAGTTACGAAGGTTTGATTGTACTTGGTTACACAATAGCTGCTCCCCATAAATGTCTTATTTATCATGTTATGTATGGATTTGTTTTACAACTATATGCTATCTATATACTAACCTGTGTTATACTCACCAACATTTTAGTTGACATTATTTTATTCATGTTTCAGGTCCTAATATGTGAGTTTGATCAAGATGTGCTACACGTAGGCTTTGGACTTAGCTAATTTAAATAAAGAAGTCTATGTTTTGAAATACTGTTTCTGTCTTGGATTTGGTTTTGTTTGAATGATTTTAATGGAATTTGAAGTTTAATATATTTCAATTTAGACAACCTTGTGCTTATGAACAGTCTACATGTCCCGCCCCGATGATTCCGCCATCGGTCGGGGTGTGACACTGAAGGTTAAGGAATTTTTATGTATCCTAGGTTTATCCAGATGACTCTGAATCATATTCTTCCTGATGTCCCACAACATCTGATTAGATTAACTTTGACTCTGATGTCCAAGCGTATCTTTACGGATTGCACTAAGGTGAAACAACAGAATCAAGCATTGATTCCTGTTAATACTCCATTGTTTGGTCACTTAATCAATCCTGATTATGTTGAACCACCGAATGACAACTGGTTTCATCCTGATGAGATAGCTCAAGTACAAGGTCATAATGTTCAACAACAACAACCACAACAACCTATTCCACAAGTACAAGTTCCAAAACAACAAATTCCTATTCAAGAACAAGTTCCAATTCCCAAGCTAAGGTTGATATACCTGTTAATGAACCTGTTCTAGAAGAGTTCATTCATGAACATGAACAAGATCTAGGGATGAATATGGATGACTTTGTTGATGACGCTGTGAACTCACCCATTCATGAAGCTGAAGGGAACGTGGTGACAAAGAATGAGTCGAGTTCTAGCTCAAGTGATACAATCTTACCTATTTCTGAAGAAACCGATTCCGATGAGTCTAGAGATTTTTCCTCAGATCATTATGAAAGGTTGGCTCGTATACCATTGGTTAATGTTGGTAAACGCCTTAAATCTACAGCCAAAAGACAACGACGTAAGTCTATTCGGGATCCTCCTTCCGGATCAGTACTTGGCAAAAGAGCATTAGTGGATGAGAGTTCTGACAGTGATTTTAATCCGGATCCTAAAGCTCAAAAGCTTATGGCTGCTTCAATTACTGCTGCTCAATCTTCACAGAATGTAGACGATGCTACTTTTGTTGCTTCCTTAATTGTCACACCTCCAACTTCTAAAGAACAATCTCCTGTTCTAACTCCTGTTCTTCCTGTGATTATTCCTACTCCTAGTACTTCAGTTCCTCAATCTTCAGCTGGTCCTTCTAAGCCTTCTGATTCTGATAGGATTACTTTCCTTGAATCTCAAATGCTTGCTTTACAAACTCAGGTGGATACTCTTGTATCTACTGATACTCAACGACAGCTGGTGATTCAGACTCAAGCTATGCAGATTGCTGCTATGCAGGCATTAGTGTCCAAACTTGTTGAGCGTCTTGACGCTCAGGGGGAGTTAAGGATACGTGATGCATGTCACACTAAGTCTATTCAAAGACATGATGATGAAGACAATGATCCTTCTGGTAATATTGAGGGTGATCGTCAATACGCTGACGTTAATCCTATATCTAAAGATCAGGGGGAGTCGACATCACAATCCATTGATGGAAACAAAGATACTTCTGGAGTTAATGAAGAAGAAATCTTATTATTGGAGTTCTTTGTAGAGTCTGAGGAAGAAGCTGAAAAGATAGTATGTCTTGATGACATAGATGAATTATTCAATGACATAGATAGTAAATCTTATTATTTCAATACCTTGCCAAGGTGTGAAATGAATGGTCTAGCTTCAAAACCACTTATTAATAGAGCTAAGTTTGGATTAGCTGATGTGATAGCAAATCTGATCAAGAGAGAAGGTGGTTCGAGGAAGTATGAAAGGCTAAAGCCTCAAAAAGGAAAGAGAGTGAAGAACATAGATCAAAAGACTGGGAAAGTGACCTGGAAGTACAAATTCAAACTAGTACGTGCTGTACACAGGATACCATTGATGAAGATTCCTCAAGATTTGAATCCATTCATCAGGAATCACAAAACCCGGTTTCAGAATATAGCATTCAGCATCATTAAAATGGAACGAAAACTTCTTGTCACAAACTTGTGATACGCTTAACAGATTGTGTTCCAGCTGCTCAACATAATTCACCTTTTCAAATTTTACTTTTTCATTCTTTAACGTTCCCTGGCCTGTTATGTACCCGCCTTTATTGCCCGCAAAAGCGACATAACCACCATCAATTTTAATCACATCCTCAAGTAATCTAACATTCCCTGTCATATGTCGAGAGCAACCACTATCCACATACCATGTATTGTTGATAGTCCTCCTTGGTTGTCCCTACATAAACAACGAGAATCAGTTAGAAAGTGGAACCCAAGCCATCGTGGTCTTGGGTCGTCCCGATTGATCAAAATAAACTACTTCTTGTAATTTACAATCAATTTTATCATTCACTGTTGGAACAGACGATTAACAATCAGATCTTTTCAAAGAAGAACCATTTGTATTATTTTGAAAAACATTATGTGATTTATTATTGTCGGATTCAGATGTTTCCAAAATTTTCTTTAATTTTCTGTTTCTTCTTCATCTTTGAGGTCTCGACAATTTAACCTCCTGAAAAGAATCTTTTGAAATTCCAATTTTCGGAATCTCAATTTTCTCTTTGCAAACAAAAGATTTAGCATTCAATAAATTCTGTTGATTAAATCCATGGGATTTAACAAAAGAATGATCAGTCATATGTTTTTCCAAACTGAAAGGCGACTTTCCCTCATCTTTTCTTTTTAGAATTTTCACCACTTTCGGTTGTGAAGGAACAGCCTTCAATTTACCCTTGTTCTTGTATGGACAATTAATTAAAATATGACCAGATTCATTGCAGTGAAAACACACTCGTCTTTCTTGATAAATTCTAAAATAAGGTGTTTTCTTTGAATTCGAAGAACCATCAGAAGAAGACGCTTCGGAGGAATGCCCAGAACAATTAACCGGCTTCTTAGGAACATAAGTCTGTTTTGGCACCTTAGAAGAATTCACTTTTTGAAAACCAGCCGTAACAAACCCACTTGACTTTAATATTGGAGAAAGTTTAGTTTGAACCACCTTCACCTCTTCAGGTTCTGTCAAGATGCACCTATCCCGAGTAACATTCTTCACAATCTTTGGTTCATCAATTTTCACCTCTCTCGGAATGCCTTCAACCTTTGAATCATCAAATACTTCATCCTCTGTATCAGAATCATACACCATGTCTTCACCCGTCACTGGATTCACTTTTAAAACTGTCTTGGGATCAATCTCCTCTTCATGAATTATTTTAGGCTCAACTACATAATTCCCATTGAACGGAGGAGGAACAAACCCAATACCAGCAACCCTTTTTGTGGGATCAGCATTAGCCTTAAAATAATCCAACACTACAGATGAAATCTCAAACTGTTCCAGCTTTCTATGTAACTTTATCACCTCAGATTCTTTTTCCGAAATTTCCTTGTTCTTTTGGGCAACTACTTCATTTCGTTTCTCAATTTCAGCATAAGCCATATCAAGATGATAACCCTGCTCTTTGTATTTTAACCCAAGAGAATTTAAGTCTCTTTTCAAAGACTCAATTCTATCAATGCACAGTTTATCATTATCTTTTAATTTCTGATTAACAGTATGCATTGATTTCATGTCACAAATCAAGTTTGTGTTATCATCCATGACTTTCTGCATTTTATTTTTAACAGAAATACAGTTAGAACAAAATATATCATAAACATAGTCTTTTACCTTAGTCGGGTCAGACATGTCTGCCATGAATACTTTGGCAATCGGAATGTTTTCTGAATCTTCACCAACAAACACATTTTCTGTAAGAACAATTTCTTCCTCAGCAACCCCTGTCACAGCATCAGAATCACTACTTTGCTCTCTTTCTTCCTCATCATCAACACTTGGAACACTCTCACCATCACATGAATCATCACTAGAACTTTCATCATCAGTAGATTCTTCTGGTTTTTTGGAATGAATTTCTGCAACAAAAGCCTGACTCACAGCACCCACCAAATCTTCCAGATGAATGCCCCAATCATAATTTTCATCATTTTGAGCAACTAGAGCTGATGATGCAGATGCATGATTTGAATTACCAGAAGGACCATGATTTTGATTACCAGATGAACCATGTGACTGATTCCTATTATGCTGAAAGTTAGATTGCTTCTTTTGAGAATCAAATTCTACCTTTGGCTTTACACACTCCTTAGCAAAGTGACCATACTCTTGGCAGTTGTAACACCTAACTTTGCTCTTATCAAACCCCATACGCGATCGACTATTTGAACCAATATATTTCCTACCAGTTCTCTTCAAAAAATCTTTAGCCTGTCGCATCAACATTGCCATATTCCATTGGATATTCATTTCTTCCAGATCAACAGGGTCAATCTGTCTGAAATCTTCTTCTATTACCTCAGGATCATGTATTTTACCTCCAATGAAATTCTCATATGATGCCATAAATGAAGAAAACATAGCCAAATAATCATCAGCAACTTTCTGATTCACATGAGATCCAGATGATGTTGAAGCAGTAGTAGCAGAAAATCCAGAATGGCTTGTATGACCAGAATAAGTTGGAACTCCAGAACACTGATCATTTGTAGACTCTTGAGCATCACCAGAATAAAATGCTACACCAGTACCAGATTTACCAACAGATTTGGCAAAATACATCGAGGGATCCTGGATATGCTCCAAATTAGTCTCTTTCTTTTTCAAATTCATGTCATGTGACTGGATCTTCCCTAGAACTTCTTCAAGAGACATGGTTTTGTACTTAACATTTTCCTTGATCAAAACCGTATACACATCAAACTTTGATGGTAAAGCCTCCAAGAATTTATCATTTATTTCCTCAGTCTCATATACCACAGATGCACTAGCCAGTTCACTAAGAAGATGATAGAATCTTGTAGCAAGATCATCCAAAGATTCATTCTGAAAATGTTTAAAAACTAAGAACTGCTTCTTTAGTAATTCTTTTCTACTTTTCTTCACATCTAAACTCCCTTCACACCTTTTCTGTAGAGCTTCCCACAGCTGTTGAGAAGACTTGAACTGTTTAAAACTGTGATAAATTTCCTTTGGAAGAGACATCGAAATGCTAGCCATTGCTTTCTTTTCTCGATCAAATAACAGCTTCTCTTCAGTAGATAAAGCAGATACTGGTTTTGGAACATCATCTTTTCCCATCCATGAATAAGTAGGGTGTGTATATCCTTCCAGAATTGGAATCCACAAACTAGTATCGGTAAAAGATACGAATTGGTCAAACCGATCTTTCCAATTTGAATAATCAGATAGATTCAGCAACTTCGGAGGTTTTTGAGATGTTCCAATCTCATTGTCATAATTGAACATGTTTGTGACTTGAACCATATTTGCCATGTTAAAAAAATTTCTGAAAAATTTTCTAAGTACTGAACTTCTTTACCCTCAGGCGAACTTAATAAGTTCGCTTTAGGGAGTACTAAGCGAACTTAATATCAGGCGAATAAGACAAGTTCGCTTAAGGAGGAAATCTGGTAAGTTCGCTTAACAGCTAAGTTCGCTTGAAATGTGAGAAGCGAACTTAATAAGTTCGCTTGAACAGGAACTCAGCATGTTCGCTTAAACTGCTGTAACAGAATCAATCAGTCTTCAACCAAACACGAACTGAAACTTTCAAAATTCATGATTTCTTAGCGAATTGATGGAATTTAATGAAATTGATCCGTAGGATTATGACTTTTAACAAATGTAACAGTTTTATCGGTCTAATTTCGTCAATTTCACTTCCAAAACCACGAATTAAGTCAAGAAACAGTCTTCAAGAACTTGAAAAACGCCATTGTTGCAGAAACTTCAAGAATGTTGAAAATCTTGTCGAATTGTACACAAAAACCGTCAATTATCACTAAGAATCGTACTAAATTCACGAGCACTTTGCTCTGATACCACTTGTAGGTCCCTAATTCGATGCGTGACGGATCTCTAGACTCGCGGTACGACACGGTGATAACGTGCGGAATCCATGATCAACGTGCTCATGTAACTCAATCAACAACAACGGTGTAAATAAACTCTTTGTATTTCCACCACAATATCAGGTTACAAGATTACAGAATCTGTCTACTCTGATATCGTCTCTTCTCTAATTCTGTTTTCTGCTAATAACTGCTATTTATAGACACTGAACAGTATTAGGCGAACTTGTTAAGTTCGCCTCTAATAGGCTAAGCGAACTTAACAAGTTCACCTCTGATAGACTAAGCGAACTTGTTAAGTTCGCCTCTGATAGCCTAGGCGAACTTAACAAGTTCGCCTCTAGCAGAACTTACACAGAATTTTATCAACAGTTACAAAACATGTCCTAACAATATGAAATGGTGGTATGTCGATGTTAATACTGGTGAAGCAAGGATTGAAGACAAAGATAATAAGGTCATTTTATGTTTCTATGATGCAATGAATCATATCAATTTTTCGAAGAAATATCAGAGAACATTGAGAAAGAATGAAATCATGTTCACTGATGAATGGAAAGAACAAGGATTGCAGTACAAGAGAGTGTTGGAGATATGCAGAAGATATGGAGTGCATGCAGGCAGCAGATTACCGGATAATTGGAAGAGCTCATCATAAAGACAGAAGACTGAAGATTAAGATATTGTCAAGGGGGAGTCTGTTAGGACATAGTTTGTAATGAAAAACTTTGTAATAGTTTAGATCTAATGCCTTTATGTTTTTGTAATGTAATAATGTTCTAAGTGTTTTATACAAGTTATGCTAGAGGCGAACTTGTTAAGTTCGCCTAGTCTAACAGAGGCGAACTTGTTAAGTTCGCTTAAGTCTATCTGAGGCGAACTTGTTAAGTTCGCTTAGTCTGTTAGAGGCAAACTTCAGGTCAGTAGTCTATATATAGATGTTTACAGAGTCAGTTTGAAAATAGAACAGGATCGATCAGAACTAGAACAGAGTTGAACGATTGAGTTTGTAAACTCTATTGAGAATTGGAATACAAGCGTGAATGTTATTTACTTGATTGTCTATATTGTCTTTTGTGTGTGCAATCGTTGATTCTTTGGATTTCGCACTTCGAGTTAACGACACGTCTTATCACGAGAACGATCTGTAGAAGTGCCATGAGGACCTACATTCTCAATAGGGTTTACAGACTCAATTGTTCAACTCTGTTCGTTTTCTGATCGATTCTTTAAACTGACTCTGTAAACACTATATATAGACATCTGACCTGCATTAGGCGAACTTAACAAGTTCGCCTCTAACAGACTAAGCAAACTTAACAAGTTCGCCTCAGATAGACTTAAGAGAACTTAACAAGTTCGCCTTTGTTAGACTAGGCGAACTTAACAAGTTCGCCTCTAGTATAACTTGCATAAAACACTTAGAACATTATACATAACTAAAACATAAAGACATTAGATCTAAACTATTACAAAGCTTTTGTCATTACAAAATATGTCCTAACAGACTCCCCTTGACAATAGCTTGATCTTCAGTCTTCTGTCTTTATGATGAGCTCTTCCAATTATCCGGTAATCTGCTTCCTGCATGCACTCCATATCTTCTACATATCCCCAACACTCTCTTGTACTGCAATCTTTGTTCTCTCCATTCATCAGTGAACATGATTTCATTCTTTCTCAACATTCTCTGATCTTTCTTTGAAAAATTAATAAGATTCATTGCGTCAAAGAAACACACAATGACTTTATTGTCTTTATCTTCAATCCTTGCTTCACCAGTATTAACATCAACATACCACCATTTCATATTCCCAAGGAAATCTTGAGGAATCTTCTTCAATGGTATCCTGTGTACAACACGTACTGGTTTGAATTTGTACTTACAGGTCACTTTCCCAGTCTTTTGATCTATGTTCTTCACTCTCTTTCCTTTTTAAGGCTTTAGCCTTTCATACTTTCCCGAACCACCTTCTCTCTTGATCAGATTTGCAATTACATCAGCTAATCCAAACTTGGATCTATTAATAAGTGGCTTTGAAGCTAGACAATTCATTTCACACCTTGGCAAGGTATTGAAATACTTGATCCTCGGCTTTAAGTACTGAACACCAAAAATTTTGTGTCATTATCATAAAACCAACTTATGATTCTTCATACACACCTTTCTTTATTCACATAGTTTTCTTTCTAAGCAGGTTGTGCTTGAGACTTGGGTAGCACCTTCATCCAGCTATTCACAACTACTCTCCACTGTTCTCTAGTCATACCTGTATTTCTGTACATCACAGGTTCTTCATTCACCTTTGGAGACTCAGTGTGAGTAGTATTAGCTTCAGCATCTGTATTGGATTGAATGTTTTCATCATCAGTATCAATCTTAGAATCAACAGTATCTTCAGGCAGTGTGATGTCTTCAAAGGAGTCCATAGAATCTGTTGCTCCTTCATAATTAAACTCAGGAATAACATCATCTTGGATGAAGTTATAAGGGACATTAAGACCATCACAGCCTTCATAAATCACTTTATCTTGACCTTTCTCTATCTCTATCTCCACTATCTCTCCTTCTTCTATTTCATTATCTGACACGTCATCTTCTATGTCATTGAATAATTCATCAATGTCATCAAGACATGCTATCTTTTCAGGTTCTTCCTCCTCAGACTCTGTAAAGAACTCCAATAATAAAATTTCTTCTTCATTAACTCCAGAAGTATCATTGTTTCCATCAATGGATTGTGATGTCGACTCCCCCTGAACTTTAGATATAGGATTAACGTCAGCGTATTGATGATCACCCTCAATATTACTAGAAGGATCATTGTCTTCATCAATAGACTCAATGTGACATGTATCACGTATCCTTAACTCTCCCTGAGCGCCAAGACGCTCAACAAGTTTGGACACTAATGCCTGCATAGCAGCAATCTGCTTAGCTTGAGTCTGAATCACCAGCTATCTTTGAGTATCAGTAGATACAAGAGTATCCACTTGGGTTTATAAAGCAAGCACTTGCTATTCAAGGAAAGTATTCCTATCAGAATCAGAAGGCTGAGAAGGTCCAGCCGAAGATTGAGGAACTGAAGTACTAGGAGTAGGAATAACCACAGGAGGAACATGAGTTAGAACAGGAGATTGATCTTTAGAACTTGGAGGTGTGACAATTAAGGAAGCAACAAAAGTAGCATCCACTCTGTCAAGATTGAGCAGCAGCAATTGAAGCAGACATAGGCTTTTGAGTTTTAGGATCCGGATTAAAATCACTATCAGAACTCTCATCCACCAATGTTCTTTTTCCAAGTACTGATCCGGAAGGAGGATCCCGAACAGACTTACGTCTTTGTCTTTTGGATGTAGATTTAAGACGTTTACCAGCATTAGCCAATGGTATACGAGCCAACCTTTCATAATGATCTGATGAAAAATCTCTAGATTCATCAGAATTGGTTTCGTCAGAAATAGGTAAAATCGTATCACTTAAGCTAGAACTCGACTCATTATTTGTTACCACATTCCCTTCAGCTTCATGAATGGGCGAGTTCACAGCTTCATCAACAAAATCATCCATATATATCCCTAGATCTTGTTCATGTTCATGAACGACCTCTTCTGGAACAGGTTCATTAACAGGTATATCAACCTGAGCTTGTTGAATTGGAACTTGTTCTTGAATAGGAATTTGTTGTTGTACAGGAACTTGTTGTTGTTGTTGAACTTGTACCTGTTGTGGAATAGGTTGTTGTGGTTGTTGTTGTTGTTGTTGAACATTCTGACCTTGCACTTGAGCAATCTCATCAGGATGAAACCAGTTGTCATTTGGTGGTTCAACATAATCAGGATTGATTAAGTGACCAAACAATGGAGTGTTAACAGGAATCAACGCGACATTCTGTTGTTTCACTTTAGTACAATCAGTAAAGATACGCTTGGACATCTGAGTCAAAGTTAATCGAATCAGATGCTGTGGGAGATCAGGAATAAGATGATTCAGAATCATTTGGATAAACCGAGGATACATAAGAAATCCTTGACCTTCAGCAGGTGTGATTTGCATAACCATCTCTCGATACACATAACGAGCAAAATTGAATCGCTTGTTAAAGTCAAAGCTACCATTGCAGCCTGAAGAGCAGTCTTTAAACCATCTGTACCAGCTTTATGAGGAGATAGGCATTGGATAATCACATGCATGAAATATCTCCATTCACCCACCAAACCACCTTTACGAGCTTGTGTATCATTAGGTCGTCCACGGTAACCCATCCTCTGAATACATCCCATAATCAATGTATTAGGATATGATATAGGATCATCAGCAGCACCACCTAGAGTAAGAGCAACACGAATAGTTTCTTCAGATATTGCAATCTCCGTATTGTTTACAATGGCAAAAAGAACATGAGGTTCTACGTCAGTATCTGATTGAACTGTGTCCCAAAATTGCTGAATATAATTCAGACTTATGTATGGATCTGCAGATAAAGCGACACGAAGTCGTGAACGATTCAGAAATCCAATAATCCCTTGAAAGTTTACGGCCTCTGACATGTTAGGATCTAATAATGCCACATGGTTATGTTTGTATTCGACACGATGAGCCATCTGAAAAATATTTGGACAACAAACACATTAGACAAATAACAAACACAAACAACATGAAAAACAAATTTGAAACAAAAACAAAACAAACAACAAAAACAAAAAAATTTAAAAAAATTTCAAACACAAAAATTTACAAGTCCAAAACTCCTTCTGACCCCTAGGAGAACTTAATAAGTTCGCTTAGTGTTACAAGAGGCGAAGACAAGTTCACTTGAACAAGTTCGCTTGAACATGTTCGCCTGAACAAGTTCGCCTGAACTGTTTGACGTTTCAAATTCCAAACCAGAAATCAAATTTTGTGTAATAGATGATTTAACCAAGAATTAACCATATAAATGACAGCGACTAGTACTCTCGAAACAAATACAACAATCAATTTTAAGATTTAAGTCAAGATAAGCATCGATTTTAGGGAAAACAGTCACGCGATTAAAACCGAGATAAAAACTTCAGTTTTCTCACAATTGAATGGATGAAATTACCTTAGTCACGTTCATAATTTCGAACCAGAATGTACCGGTAAACAACCCAACAACCACTTAATTTGAAAATTTCAAAAAATTTCGACAACGGATAAGTTTGCTTCAACTGTGAAGAAGATGAGTGAATAAGTTCGTCTGGACAACCCTTATACAGATTAAGTTCGCTTATTTAGGCGAACTTGTTAAGTTCGCTTAACAAGCCCTAGGCGAACATAATAAGTTCGCTTCACCAACATCAGGCGAACATATTAAGTTCGCTTCATCAGAATTAGGCGAACTTAATGCCTTCAACTTTTCCCTTAATCAAAATTTTTTTTTACCTACTTTCAATTCGTGACTTCTTGAACTTCCGTCAGCAGCATGTATTTGATCCAATCCCAAACAATTTAATAAAAGCTTAGAATTTTCAGGGAAAATAAAAAACAAAATCTTTTTGAATTTTATCTGTACAAACAGAATCACATATTTTTGGATTTTTATCTGTATAAACTGAAATCACATATTTTTGAATGATCATCATGAGTAAGAAGATCATATCAGTATCTGAGTAGTTCATCACACATTTTAGCAATAACCAAGGGTAACCTATGATATGAAACAATCGAACTCATCTTGTACTCTATGTATCGTTTTCAGTATTTATAAATCAATCAATTTGAATAATATTTGAAATGATACGCGATAAATTTCAAAGTAAATAAGATCAGGTTATGAAATGCTCATTTATTCATACCGAATTTGTGATATAAAGCATGAATTCTTAAATTTGTCAATATTATATTATTTGAAACTATAAGCGTTTATTCTTCAAATTCATGTGATTTAGTACTATTTAGATGAAAAACATCGTGTACCCCACATATATGCCAAACAGAAATATAAATTGCACTATCTTCAAGACATATACAGTTTATTTTAAGATTAGATCAATTTCCAAGATGAAATTATCTCATTTAGCACAAGAATAGAAACAGATCCCAAAAGATATAAGAATCATGATGATTCAGAATCAGAAGATTCTAATGAATTGGCTGTATAATGAGAATCAACAGATTCAGGTATGAGAATCCAACTATTATCTGGACAAGTTTCAATGGAGTCAGACTAGATGATGTATCTAACTGATCCAAGGGCGAATATATGTTTCAACAGATTTGGAAATCATATCTTAGTTCAACAATACATTGCATGTTTTTCGGGGCATGGGCAGTAATGTGAATTGAAATAAATTTGTGCTAAAGATATAATTCGATATTGGTCTCATGAAATTCTTTAAAACCATATATTCTTTATCTGATAATGATCTTTTACACACACACTCAAGCATATAATGGATTCAAATCACAGATGTAATCATATCATATTTAATTTTCACACTACTATTAGTTTCAAAACGCTTTTAGTCTATTGACAATTCAAGTTTCAAAACTCATACACAAATTTGAAAACAGATTATCAAGATTAGAGCATTCACAACACTATCATTTCTCATTTATGCAGACTTTGAAATTTAGATCACATCAACTCAGTTTAATCAATCATATATCAAAGATCTACTAAGGTCGTGTGAAATGAACTAATCACTGATGTACTATCATTTCTTCTCTAACTTCAAATGATGTCAAATTTTATATTTTTCAATTTGTTTTGACTGAAAAGTTTAAAATGCAGAAATGTAATAAAGCAATAAAAGAAATTAAAAACAAAATTTTCCATGAAAATCGGATTTTGAAAACTTTTATTCGGGATTGATCATACCTATCATTTTGATTAGAAATTCAAGCCTGGTACGATCAAATGCCTTGGTAAACAAATCAGCAAAATTATCATCAGTGTGAACCTTTACCAGCTCAATCAACCTTTTCTCTGCACAATCACGAATAAAATGATATCTAATCTCAATGTGCTTTGTTTTACTGTGCTTAACAGGATTATTAGTTATAGACATTGTAGCATTATTATCAATAAACATAGGGGTTCCTGTGAAATTCAAACCGTAATCTCTTAATTGCTGTTGTATCCACAGGATCTGTGAACAACAACTTGCAGCAGCGATGTATTCTGCTTCGCATGTAGAAATGGAGACCGTGGTTTGATTTTTGGATTGCCAGGAAACAAGTCGATTACCCAAGAACTAGCAACCACCTGTTGTAGATTTCCTGTCCAAACAACAACCACCAAAATCAGAATCAGTATAAGCATTGAAATCAAAGTTAGAACCATGTGGATACCATAGTCCCAATCTTTGTTTTCCTTTCAAATAACGAAAGATTCTTTTTACAACAATTAAGTGATTCTTTTGGTTTTGCCTGGAATCTAGAACAGATGCATACAGCGAACATTATATCTGGCCTTGAAGCGGTTAAGTACATGAGAGAACCAATCATTGCTCTGTAAAGTCGACAATCCACATATTTTCCATCCGGGTCAGAATTCAACTTATGATTGACCGGAATCGGAGTATCATACGGGGTACAGTCCTCCATCTTGAACCGGCTCAAGATGTCTTTGACATACATGGACTGATGAATAAAGAAACCATTTTCCTTTTGATTTACTTGTAAACCTAAGAAAAACGATAACTCTCCCATAGCTGACATTTCAAACTTCGACTTCATAACACTCTCAAAATCTTTGCATAAGTATTCATTTGTTGAGCCAAAAATAATATCGTCCACATATATCTGCACCAGTAGGTAATCTCCCCCTGATTTCTTTATGAATAAGGTTGAGTCAATCTTGCCACAAACAAAATCATTTGCCAAAAGATGTGTAGACAACGTTTCATACCACGCTTGAGGAGCCTGATGAAGACCATAGAGGGCCTTGTCAAGCTTGAAAACCATATTCGGATTAAGTGGATATTCAAACCCCGGCGGCTGACAAACATAAACCTCCTCCTTGACCTTTCCATATAAAAACGCACTTTTCACATCCATTTGAAACACCTAAAAACCTTTATAAGAAGCAAAAGCTAGAAACAGCCGTATAGCTTCAAGCCTCGCAACAGGCGCATAAACCTCGATGTAATCAACTCCCTCTTGTTGATTGAAACCCTGGACAACTAATCTTGCCTTGTTTCTTACCATGACTCCTCGATCGTCTTTTTTACATTTAAACACCCATTTAGTACCAATCGGATATACACCCTTCGGAAGATCTACAAGATTCCAAACCTTAAATTTGTCAAACTGAGCAAGTTTTTCCTGCATGGCCTCTATCCAATTGTTATGATTTAAAGCATTTCAATATTTTTGGGTTCGACCTGAGAAATAAAACATGAATGTGAACAATCATTAAGAACACCAGAATCTTTAATACATGTATACAAACAAGTATTGTCAACAATAGAACGTGTTTTCACTCCATCCTGCAAATTTCCGATTATATTTGTCGCTGGATGATCTTTGAGTTCCTTGATGGAAGCGACCTCAGGAACATGTAACACTTCAACATGAGTTGTATCAGATTGATAATACAAATCATGATTAATTGGAATATCCGAGTCTAAATTTGAAGGAATCTCCCCCGAATCATATGTCGAAGGTAATGTATCATCACCCAACAAAGGATCAGCAGAAGAATCTTGAAAAATAGCATTGTCTTCCTCACTCTCTGAATCTTGTGGTCCCGAACAAGAAGCAACATTAGGATCGGGAGCAGAAGTAGATGGAACCGTTGAATGTGGAACTGCATTTGGTAGAAAGCCATTGTGCTGTGCATCCTGACATGAATCATAGAGAACAGCAGCTTCATCAGGAGAAATATCAGAAGGTAAATGAAAAGACTTAATAAGTTTTCATAATCAAATGCCCAATCTGGTCCAATCGCCATTTGAGGTAAAGACCGATTTGAACAGTCAATATGGAACCATTCTTCAACTTGGCGCGTCTCTTTGTTATAAACCCTCTTGGTAGTCGAATTGGCAACATACCCCAAAAAAATCCCTTCAATAGCCTTAGCACTGAATTTTGTTGGGACATCTCAAACTTTCAACAGGGTGCAAGGATTACCAAAAGGTAGTAAATAATCCAGATTCGGCATTCGATTATTCAACAACTCGTAGCAAGTCTTGTTTTTTCGCTTGACGGTCAAGACCCTGTTCAAAACGTGACACGCAGTATTCACAGCTTCAGCCCAAAAGGTAACTGGAAGCATAGAATCTGCAAGCATCGTGCGTACCGTTTCAACCAATGTCCTGTTCTTTCATTCAGCAACACCGTTTTGATGAGGAACATATGGCGCACTGAATTAATGAAGAATTCCCTTTTGTAGACAGAATAAGCCCATCTTGCTATTCTTAAACTCGCTGCCATTGTCACTCCTAACTCTTTTGACCTTCAGATTGAACAAATTCTCCAAACCCAGAATTAAGTATTGTACCAACTCAATGGTTTCAGCTTTAGAAGAAAGAAACTTAATCCATTAAAATCTAGAGAAATCACCCGTTACTACCAAGCAGTATGATTTTCCACCAATGCTCCTGATACTAATCGGACCGAACAAATCCATATGCAGCAACTCCAATGGAGTTACGATAGAATTCTTCGATTTAGATTTGTGTGATTTCTTTCGTTGTTTCCCCTTCTTGCAAGGAATACAATCATCAGGAACTGAGAATTTCATCTTCGGAATACCAAGAACCAGATTATTCTTAACAATATAGTTCATCTTCCGATAGTTGATGTGAGCTAGCTTCATGTGCCACAAAATAGAATCTGATTCCGACGCCTTGGAGAGTAAACATGTAGGAATTGAATCCGTTGTAGTAGTGACACTCATGTCAAGGACATACGTGTCATTTCTCCTCAGGGCCTTCATGAGAATTCATTCGTCAAGAATAACAAAACCAGGTTTCAAGATATAACACTCAACATCATTGAAATGGAATGAAAACTTCTTGTCACAAACTTGGGATACACTCAAAAGATTGTGTTCAAGCTGCTCCACATAATTCACCTTCTCAAATTTGACTTTATCATTCTTTAAAGTACCCTGTCCAGTTATGTACCCGCCATTATTCCCCGCAATAGCGACATAACCTCCATCGATATTTTTAACATCTTCAAGCAATCTAATATTCCCTGTCATATGTCGAGAGCAACCACTATCCACATACCATGTATTGTTGATAGTCCTCCTTGGTTGTCCCTACTTAAACAACGAAAATCAGTTAGAAATAGGAACCCAAGCCATTGTGGTCTTGGGTCGTCCAGATTGATCAAAATAAACAACTTCTAGTAATTCACAATCAATGTTATCATTAACCATTGGAATACAAGTTTTACCAACAAACGTTTTCAAAGAAGACATATTTTGATTATTTTGAAAAACATTATTTGATATATTACTATCAGATTCAGATGTTTCCAAAATTTTCTTCAATTTTCTGTTTCGTCTTCTCCTTTGTGGTCTAGACAATTTAACTTCAGATTGAGAATCTTTTGAAATTCTAACATGAGGAATCTCAAGTTTCTTCTGACAAACAAATGATTTAGAGTTCAATTTATCCTGCTGTTTAAATCCAGAGGATTTAACAAAAGATCGACAGGACATATTTTGCTCCAAACTAAATGATGACTTTCCCTCATCTGTTCTTTTCAGAATCTTCACCACTTTTGGTTGTGAAGGAACAATCTTCAATTTGCCCTGGTTCTTATAAGGACAATTGACCAGAATGTGACCAGCTTCGTTGCAATGAAAACAAACTCTTCTCTCTTGATGAGTTCTAAAATAAGGAATGTTCTTTGAGTTTGAGAAGCCATCAGAGGAATAAGCTTCAGAAGATTGTCCAGAAAAGTTTACTGTCTTCTCTGGAACATAAACCTGTGTAGGCACCTTAGATGAATGCACCTTTTGATGACCAGCAGCGACAAAACCACTTGACTGTAAAATTGGGGAAAGCTTAGGTGTAACAACTTTCACCTCATCAGGTTCAGTCAGAACACATCTATCACGGGTAACAGTTTTTACAACTGTTGGTTCATCAAGTTTCACCTCTTTTGGAATACCTTCGACTTTCTTCTCATCAAACACCTCATCTTCAGAATCAAATTCATAAACCATATCCTCACCAGTTACCGGGTTCACTTTCAATACTGTTTTTGGATCTATTTTGTAACATTCCTGATTTTCCGACCCTATTTTAATTTATTTAAACTAATAAGATAACAACACGACATTAAATCATACACTTGTTCAAACCTACGCCTCATTAATTGTTAGCCGATCGTATTCAATTCAAAGGTTTAGAACTCATAATCACGTGGTAACACCTTCTGGAGTTAACTCAATTGGTAATCGCGTTAGGTGTTTTGTTAAATCCTAACCGAGCTAATTTTGTCAAAGCGGAAGTTGCAAGGGCTGATTTTGTAAAATAATCCAGAAACCCTAATAGGCACGGTCGCGCCTCATTATGGCACGGTCGCGCCAAGTGCTTTGGCACGGTCGCGCGCCTTGCCTTGGAACGGTCGCGCCCGGTGCCTTGGCACGGTCGCGCCATATATGAGCACGGTCGCGCCTCGCTTCAGTTAAAACGTAAAAACAGTTTCAAACACCAAATCGTCTGATTTCGTAACGGATGTTCACTTCATTACCATTAACGAGAATATTAAGACTACCAATTACAGAAATTAAATCAATATCATTCGATTAAACCTCAAAACTGTCAAAACATCCTCGAAACCACAGATTCTCCATTTCAATTCAAAATTCTCTCAATCAAGCACTCCATACGCATCACTCGATCCTCTCTGAAGTTCCTGGACTCGTCGATACAGCCGGAATCGTAGCAGAAGACGCCGGAGGCCAAACCCGTCGTCGCCGGAACACATCCCTATCGTACACTATCAATTCATCGTCCTTCCGGGTAATTGAAACCTCATACTCCCTCGTTTTAGCCTATAGATCAAAAGCCCTAACCTAATTTGGGCTTACAACATCCAATTTAACACGGACCCGAATCTAGGGTTCATTTTAAAATGTTTTAATCGAATCCTACTATGGACATGTTTTAAATACAATTAAACTATACCAATAGACTCGTAAACACCTAATGAATGAGAGCCCTAAGATTTCCAGTATTGATATCATAAGAATTAGACAATTCGTCTCTATTTTGGATCAGACACGGTCGCGCTAGTCTTCTAGCGCGGTCGTGCTTCATGAGACACGGTCGCGCCAAATACCAGCGCGGTCGTGCCTCACGCACTCAGACCCAGTCATGCCCTTGGCTAGACTTGGTCATGCCTCAAAACCCTAGACATGGTTGTGCCTAGTCCAAGACACGGTCGTGCCTAGTGAACAGCCCAATTATGCATTCTGTTTGATCAACACGGTCGCGTCCCTGACTAGCACGGTCGCGCCCGTGGTCCTAGCACGATCGTGCCTTGTCCCAGGCACGGTCGTGTGTGAGAGAAAAATCTTGACAGAATACTAAAAATTTATATTTCTAAAACCATTAAACATTTCAAATAAATTTTTAAAAAAGAATAATTAATTTATATAAAGATTTATATTTAAACATAAATAATTATTTATTTATACCTAATTACATTTAATACTTACGTTATTTTCATAAAAAATAATTATTTAAATTATTTATTTAGTTAATCAATTTCAAACCTTAAATCAAAAGGTTCCAAAAAAAACAATTGTTTCGAACTTTATATTTTATTCAATACTTTTAAGTACAAATCAATGACATGTTACACACATCCAATTCAACTTATACTTAGACATAGACATTTGTACACACTATTAATTCAATACACATTATGCTCTAGGTTAACGTTGTGCATTACAAGGAACTCATTTCTAGCTAGTATTTAGTGTTAGCTACGCCTTCAAACCAAGTGAGTATTTCATAGCCCCTTTTACTCTTTTACACTTTTGGGGTGAAACATGAACTCTATCAAATTACATGTTTACATTTACATAAACAACACAAGTACAAATCCTATTTACATTCATGTGTACAAATTTGAGCTTTATGCCCGAGTGCTATGTGTGCTAACTTTTGTATGCGATTATGTGCAATCATTAACTATTCAAGCCGACGGTTTTCAATGATAGATCTATTGAGTCTGACAAACCCACCCAGATTGGGGTGATTGATACCGACAACATAATTTTGCATGCTAGTTCCAAAGGTTTGATTGTACTTGGTTACACAATAGCTGCTCCCCATAAATGCTTATTTATCGTGTTATGTAAGGATTTGTTTTACAAACTATATGCTATCTATATACCAACCTGTGTTATACTCACCAACTTTTTAGTTGACCTTATTTTATTCATGTTTCAGGTGCTTTCATATGAGTTTGATCAAGACATGCTACACATAGGCTTTGGACCTAGTTAATCTTAATTCAAAAACAAATTGTATTTCATTATGTACTTGGAACTTGATTCATGTTTGTTTGAATGGAAATGGATTTAACATATTACAATTTAGTCAACCTTGAGCTCATGAACAGTCTACATGTCCCGCCCCGACGTTTTCGCCGTCGGTTGGGGTGTGACAGATTGGTATCAGAGCCTTGGTTATAGGGAATTAGGTTATTAGACACTCTCGACCTAGACTATAACTTTAGGACACACATACAATGCCATGCTACTAAATGTTACATTATTAATTCTTGTGTAAATATTTTTACATGCTATCATAAGTAATTACACTACATGATACAATACATGATGACTTATATGTCACGCTACTTGATAACTTTTGTGCTTACACCCATTACTATTTACATGCTATATGATTTTTTTTAGGTGAATATTCTTACATGTATACTATATAACTACATCATATGATACAATACTTAATAATCTATGTGTCACATTATCTGCCAACTTTTTCTCCAGTTCATTGCTACCTATTTAATTTGTTTAAAAGTGCTATCCTAAGTTTTCACACACACTCATACACACTTAGTTATTCATGCACCCCTAAACTCACATACATAATACCTCACCTCTTGTGGACAACAATTTTTTTTTTAAACTATTGGGCCTAAGGACCATCAATAATAAACTAAGCAGTCCACCTATCCCCCAAGAAGCAAAAGCCCACTGGAATGCATAAACCTTACTTTCGGGCCACAAGGCCCAGTTCACAACAATTCTCATCATGACCATGAGCCCAACAATAGTGTTATTAATACATGATGGCTGGAAGAGTGTGTAGACCCATAAGGGATTCTGACTAAGGAAAGATAGGGTACTTAAGTGGGTCCTAGTGACCCACCCCTCTTTCCTGTGAATTCTCCTCAGGGATACACTACTTATAGGTCAAGTGTACTCCTAAAATACTATTGTGAAGACTCGGCGTTATGACTAGTCAAACTCTAAACCTATGAGAACTCCTATGTTTGACACTCAGTATTTATTTATCGCTTAGAACCTTTCCATTGTTTTCCTGCTAAGTATGGACTCCTACTCTCCTACCTCCCCGGTATGCCGTCTCGAAGACGAGTCTGATTGGGAAGAAGACACCGGATCACCCGTACATCGATCACCAACACCCGCAGCTGCTAGACCAAGGTTTGATGTAAGGGTAGATTGGATTAGGAACACCGGCCCAAGACTTCGAACACCTGGATCAGCCGCGCCCAGAAACCCGTATCAGACACCCCATCCCCACAATCAAAGCCCACTCCCACTGAGAGACCCATATCTAATGCCCGACCCGTATTACTCTAATCCTTGAGTAGGGCATATCATGGCACTCACTAGTACTATCAAATTTCCAACCAATGACACGCACCAATATGTAAGGACCTCAGAATTTGAGAGGCAAAGAATGGAGCAAGGGTTAATGCACGACTTGCAAGGACAAGGAATGAATAGCCTAGCAAACCAATTAGGGTACCAAAAGTAATTAACCTCCATCCTCGAAGCGGTGCTCGCCTTGGGAATTATTCTCCTCCTTGTGGAAAGCTACCAGAGACGTTAGGAGAAATTTCTATTTATTGTCTTTAAAATTTTTGGTTTGAGAACCATTTCCCTATGTTTTGAGTAATGTTTAACATTTCAGCATTTAATCAATATTTCAACTCTAAAGTTATTATTCATTGATTTGACCCGCTGAGTGTGAATTACACCCATCATATTTTCATCAAAATTCTCCAAGTATCATCTTTCTTATTCACCACAATTTAGTACATTACCAGCAACCTCCTTCGTAAACAAATCATCCTATTGTTTGATTTAAACAAACCTTGTTATTTTATTCAAACAAAATGTTTATCAAACTTTTAGATAATATCAAAAACATAAATTTTCCATAAAACTTCTCACCTGATAAGGAAACTTATTACAATCTATTTTATAAAAATATTATTTTGAATTGATAAATAATTATGATTTTCCTCATAAAAAAAAGAAAAAATAAATAAATAAATATTTCTAAACCCTGGCTAAATTAGTATACGACTACTTGTTTAGCCAATAATTTCGCTTAAAAATATTCTCTTATTGATAGTTGAAAATCTAAATTAAAAGATTTTTCCCATTCCTTATTTACTTATTTAAATTATGTGATCCAATGGTTCTCACTACCTTATATATCCACAATCAAGAATAATTTACCACTTCCTATTTTCAAGCAAAGATCAGTATTTGTAAACACATTTCCCCGAACGTTTTTCAAAACCTCCTCGCTACCTTTCATTTGTCACTTCAAGAGAAGATCCATATCGCGTAGACTTTAACCCTCCCCCTCATCTCAATGAGATTTAAGAGCTACAACCTAACTACCACATTATACAGGAACGTCAAACAACACGCTTGTCCGCAACACTCGATCACATGCAAAACCCGTTAGTATACATCACACACGAAGTCCAACAACTTACGTATACACGTTCACAATATACCCAACGCAACCACATGGTACATGAAACTCAATTATTCTAAATATACCCAATGCTACACAAATTACATAATACAAGAAACTAGTTTTCCTACAAATCACAATTTACTTGATTGATCACATAACACACAAAACATGTTCATTTACAATACACATGTTACCGGATTGAGCACATAATACACGAAACTTAGTTGTTTGCGATATACGTGATACATAACAATTGTTTGATTGATACATAATTCTAGATTGACCACATTAAACATGAAACTCATTTAGTTACAAAGTACATCATACTAAACTGTACACATTATGCAATACACATGATGCTATGTTGTTTACATTACACGTGAGAGCATATTGATTTACAAAATACATGATGTTAAGTTGTCAACGACATAAATGAAATTCATTCCCTATAATACATGTGATACTATGTTGTTTACATTACACGCGAGAGCTCATTGATTTACAAAATACATAATGCTAGCTGTTCATGCTACACAAGAGACTTGTGTGTTTACTTTATACATGAAACGAAATTGCTTACAATTATTACAATTGATTGATTTCATTATACACAAGACATGGTCATGCACTTTCTTCACCAAAGTTGAAGACCATAATACATGGAAATGACTCGGGGTTTGACGTATTCTTGTTCAAACATGAGCAAACTAAGAAACTTTAAGTTATACTACTCTTTAGTTGTGAACTTACCTGCTTAAGGACATAGTTACTTGTTAGCGACTTGTATGTGAAAACAATGGACATGATCAGAGTGAAATTGTGCACCCTTACCCGCACTCAGCGAAATGATCTATACGGACCGTATGATGATTTGAGTAATTATGGGTGCACACGGAATTATGAAAATCAGCGTATGGAAAGCATAGTGAAACTTTGTCGTGTGTTGTGACCTAAAACTTATCATGATATGCAACAACGAAACTAATGTGATATGACAAGGGCATGGTGGATACGCCGAAGGTACTTCCTATATATAAGTGTCCTATAATATTATCAGAAGTAGCGTTGTTTGTGTCACGTGAAGTTTTGACCTAGACCAATGTTTATGAAATCTTTTACCCGCTGACAATTTTAAAGTATATTATACTACATCTTACACAAACCCTAATTATCAAGATTCAATCAAATTCATTCCAAATAATACATCTCACATTTAGAATTCAGACAATCTCCTCCTTAAATTCATTTCAAAACAAAATTCATTATCACCCTTCATATTCGACTTTGAGTATCAGACCTAAGTCATGTCAACGGTTACACTCCCCAGAATACAACAATCAAAACTCACCGAGAACCCAAAACTCCCACCTTTTTCCTTGATTATATTAGCCTCCATTAGTTAAATTTCGAGACGAAATTCCCTTAACATGGGGAGACTGTAACATTCCTGATTTTCCGACCCTATTTTAATTTATTTAAACTAATAAGATAACAACACGACATTAAATCATAATTGTTAGCCGATCGTATTCAATTCAAAGGTTTAGAACTCATAATCACGTGGTAACACCTTCTAGAGTTAACTTAATTGGTAATCCCGTTAGGTGTTTTGTTAAATCCTAACTGAGCTAATTTTGTCAAAACGGAAGTTGCAAGGGCTGATTTTGTAAAATAATCCAGAAACCCTAATGTCACACCCCGCCAAGGCGGAAACGCGAGGCGCGACGTTCATGGTTTTTCAAAGCATATAATTATTGCAAACGCATACATACAACTGGATACATGAATTAAATTTAAGGTTTTACAGCCCAAAAATAGTATTTGAAGTTACAAAATATTAAGATTTTGCAAATATGACCCGAACATTATGGGTTATACAAGAAAAATCTTCAAAAGTTGTATCCATCGTGTATGCATGAACCCTACGTAGTATTACCCTTGCTATCACGTTCAGTTTCCTGAAAAACATACTTGAAAATGTCAACACTAGGTTGGTGAGTTCACAGGTTTTATATATGAATACAATGAGCAAACCAATTGCATGAAAATGATCTTTACGTATATGATAAACAAAACAAGTAATGTTTGACCCATTTGTAAACTAGCTAGGAATACAAATAATATGTACATACATGAGGCATAACCAAACCAAGACCAGGTGTTTTGCCCCTCACTCGTACCTCACGAGCAATATTAGAACACTATGCAGTCATTTGGCCAGAGGGACCCATGGTTAGCGCGACTAACCATGACCGGGGGTGTCAGACCCAATAGTACTATTCATAGAATCTCAGGCTAATCTATAGCTAATGGTTATAAATATGATGGTCAGGGGACTTTACGAGCTCCAAATGTGTTCACTCATGCATACATAAAGGTCGGGTCTTGTTTTCTTGTTATCATATAAAAATAGTTATAAGTATGTTCTTCCCCCAAATAGTACGAAACAGTAAAAAGGGGCCGTGAAACTCACCTTGACTTTGTGTATGCTTGTAACGATATTTGTTCTAGTCAACTTGACTATTTGTACCCTAAATACGAAAGGGTAAATTGTGTTAAGACCGAATGTCTCATATTGCAAATTGTCCACCGACTTTGTAAATCTGGTTGTGTTTGTTTAAAATATCTTCTTAGTTGTTCAACACTTGTTTTGTAGTAAAAACAGTTCTAAGTTACTGCTAAATGGGACTGATGACCAGGTATCGAAACTACCTAGTTTCGATTGAACAGGACAGAACAGAACAGATGTCGAAACTACCTTGTTTCGATTAAGCAAACTGGGTATCGAAACTATCTAGTTTCGATTGAGTACTAGGTATCGAAACTCCTAGTTTCGATTGAATAATAGCTATCGAAACTACCTAGTTTCGATTGAGTAAACAGGTATCGAAACTCCTAGTTTCGATCAAACTGGTATCGAAACTCCTAGTTTCGATCGAGAAAAAGGTATCGAAACTATAGTTTCAATTACTGCAATTCTGATTGACAGAATCAGTCCTGCATATTTTTATGTTTTAAACCTGAATTCGACACACTTTTCTTGTTATCTTACTTGCGTTTGAATATTTTGTAAGCTTAGCTACGGTTTTAAAAGAAAATATTGTAGATAGTATTGAGTTTTTACCTTAAAACAGAGATGAAGATGATGAGAGAAAACAGAGAATGGTCTTGACTCTTTTTGCAGAATTTTCTTTAAAACACTTGAAATCTTCTTAAAATACCGAATTATGGTTGATTTTGCTTTTGAACTTGGCTTCAAATTCGAAGAGAATGGAAACGTTTGCCGAATGAAAATGAGAGATAAAATGGGAATTGTGTGGTTTTTGATTGAAAGGAGTATGGTTTTGTCTGAGTTTTTCGCAATAGGAGGTATGGGTTTTGAGTAAAATAATTCGGATGTGAGTGAAAGATGATCGTGGGAGTGGCTTTCTCTGGCTTCGGCCGAGAAAGTCAATAAAAGTGGTTTGGGATAATTTGAATAAAATAATTAGATTTAGGTATTAATTAGAGTTTTAAAGGGTAATTTAATTCGGTTTATACGGGTATGTATACCGGTAACTCCCAGAATTACCAAAAATATAAAATGAGACAATGTTCGGTTTTTGTTAGACCTTCATGTCCTTGTTTGTGAAATTAAGTAAATCACAAAAATGATTATAATGTAAACTTGTTTATAATGTGTACGGATATTGACCTGGAACGTCGGGTGTCACATTCTCCCCTATGTTAAAAGAATTTCGTCCCAAAATTCAATTCGTGCCATCTTGAACTGATGCATCCTTAAACAAGGAGGGGTATTTCGTCTTCATTTGATCCTCTCGTTCCCATGTATACTCGGGACCACGTTTTGAGTTCCAACGTACATTAACCAGTTTGATTCGACTGCGTCTCAGTCTTTGAACTTTCCAATCTGTAATTTCAATCGGTTCCTCGATGAAATGAAGTTTATCATCAATGTGAATCTCGTCAGGCGGTATAATTAGCGTCTCGTCTGATAAACACTTCTTGAGATTTGATACATGAAACGTATCATGTACATTGCTTAGTTCTTGTGGCAACTTGAGCTTGTAAGCTACAGGGCCAACCCTAGCCAGTATTTCAAAAGGTCCAACGTATCTAGGGTTGAGCTTACCACGGTTACCAAACCTTGCAACGCCTTTCCATGGTGAGACTTTTAACATTACTCGGTCACCAATTTGAAATTCTAACGGTTTCCGTCTGTTATCAGCATAGCTCTTTTGTCTGTCTCGAGCAGCTTTCAGACGGTCCTTAATTTTGAAGATCTTATCAGTGGTTTCCTGGACAATCTCAGGGCCTGTCAATTGTTTTTCACCAACTTCCGCCCAACATAGCGGTGAGCGGCACTTACGACCATACAAAGCTTCATACGGAGCTGCATTAATGCTCGTGTGGTAGCTGTTATTATAGGAAAATTCCGCCAACGGTAAATGAGTATCCCAATTACCTCCGAAATCAATTACACATGCACGGAGCATATCTTCTAATGTTTGGATAGTCCTTTCACTTTGACCGTCCGTTTGTGGATGGTAGGCTGTGCTCATGTCTAGGCGCGTGCCTAGGGCTTCTTGTAACGACCTCCAAATTCTTGACACAAAACGACTATCCCTATCAGAGATAATAGAAACTGGCACTCCGTGTCTTGCCACAATTTCTTTAATGTAGAGTCTTGTAAGTTTCTCTGTTTTGTCGGTTTCTTTAATTGGCAGAAAGTGAGCAGATTTCGTTAAACGGTCGACAATTACCCATATGGTATCATAACCACTGGACGTCTTGGGTAATTTTGTGATGAAATCCATAGAAATCTGTTCCCATTTCCACTGAGGTATCTCGGGTTGTTGTAACAATCCCGACGGTTTCTGATGTTCGGCTTTTACTTTTGAACACGTTAAGCATTTACTGACATATGTGGCAATATCTCCTTACATATTGGGCCACCAATATAATTCTTTTAGATCCTTATACATCTTATCTGAACCTGGGTGAATGGAGTACCTGGACTTGTGGGCTTCGTCCATAACCAACTTCCGTAGGTTACCAAAACATGGCACCCAAGTTCTATTCATGAAGTATAGAGTGTCATCTGATTTCGTCTCCAATTGTTTGATCATTCCACGTAGTGCTTCATTTTGGATGTTCTTTTCCTTAATTGCTTCTTGTTGTGCCATTCGTATTTGAGTAGTAAGACTCGTATGAATTGTTAATCCTAGAGCACGAACACGAAGAGTTTTAACTCGATCCTTGCGACTTAAGGCGTCTGCTACGACATTGGCTTTACCAGGGTGATACTTGATATCACAGTCGTAATCATTCAGTAGCTCTACCCAACGACGTTGTCTCATGTTGAGTTCCTTTTGATCGAAGATATGTTGAAGACTCTTGTGATCAGTAAAGATAGTGCATCTTGTACCGTAAAGATAATGTCTCCAAATCTTGAGTGCAAACACAACTGCGCCCAACTCCAAGTCATGGGTCGTATAATTCTTTTCGTGCACTTTTAGTTGTCGTGAGGCATATGCGATGACTTTGTCTCTTTGCATTAACACACAACCAAGTCCTTGGTGTGATGCATCGCAGTATACGACAAAGTTGTCGATTCCCTCAGGAAGGGATAAGATCGGTGCACTACACAGCTTCTGCTTCAGTAATTGAAAAGCTGATTCTTGTTTATTAGTCCAATCAAACTTTTTGTCCTTCTGAGTTAACGTGGTCAAAGGCAAGGCTATCTTTGAAAAATTCTCGATGAATCGCCTGTAATAGCCTGCCAAACCCAGAAATTGACGCACTTCAGTCGGAGTTCTTGGTGCTTCCCAGTTTTTGATAGCTTCAATCTTGGATGGATCGACGTGAATTCCTTCCATGTTGATGACATGTCCAAGAAAATGCACTTCTCGGATCCAAAACTCACACTTTGAGAATTTAGCATAAAGCTTCTCATTCCTGAGTAGTTCTAAGATTAATTTCAAATGATGTTCATGTTCCTCCTTAGTTCGTGAATACATTAATATGTCATCGATAAATACAATCACGAATTTATCCAAGTATGGCTTGCACACGCGGTTCATGAGATCCATGAAAACAGCTGGTGCGTTCGTCAAACCAAATGGTATAACTAGGAACTCGTAGTGACCGTAACGAGTCCTAAAAGCCGTTTTTGGTATATCTTCTTCCTGAATTTTCAGTTGATGATACCCTGATCGTAGATCAATTTTAGAATAGAAGCTAGAACCTTGTAGTTGATCGAACAAATCGTATATTCGAGGAAGTGGATATCGGTTTTTGATTGTAAGCTTGTTTAACTCTCGGTAATCAATACACATCCTAAAGGTTCCATCCTTTTTCTTTACGAACAAGACCGGAGCTCCCCAGGGTGAGAAACTCGGTCTTATGAAACCTTTATCAAGCAATTCTTGCAGTTGATTAGATAATTCCTGCATCTCAGAAGGTGCTAGTCGATACGGTGACCGTGAAACCGGGGCGGCTCCTGGTACTAAGTCGATTCGGAATTCGACTTGCCTAGGTGGTGGTAATCCAGGTAAGTCTTCAGGAAAAACTTCGGGGTAATCCTTAACGATTGGTATGTCTTCAAGTCGACGTTTCTCGGGTTTCTTCTCGATTACGTGAGCCAGGAATACGCAATAGCCTTTACGTAGGTACCTACGAGCTTTCATGCAGTTTATCATCTTCAATGCCACTCCACTTTTCTCACCTTGTACCGAAAGAATTTCTCCGTTTGGGAGAGGAATATGAACAATCTTCTCAAAACAAATGATCTCGGCGTGATTCTTCGACAACCAATCCATACCAATAACAACGTCAAAGCTTCCCAAGTCAATAGGTAACAGGTCTATACTAAAGGTGTGGTCTTCCAAACATAGAGTACAACCCTGAATGACTTCTTCGGTTTTAATTAATTTCCCGTTTGCTAATTCAATTGTATAATTTTGGTCTAGTTTGTTGGGCTTAATACCAAGTAGGGACTTAAAGTCATTTGACACAAAACTCATATCAGCACCCGTATCAAAAAGTATAGAAGCATAATGATTGTTTATCAGGAACGTACCAGTGACAATGTCAGGGTCCTGGCATGCGTCCCCAGCTCTCATCACGAACGCTCTTCCTCGGGCCTGATTGTTATTCTGATTATTCAACTTGGGGCAATCATTCCTGTAGTGCTTCAGGTCTCCACATTCGTAGCATCCTTGCTTAATCTTATCGGTGGGGTTGGCATTGAGTCGACATGTCTGCGCTGATGCCCAAACTTTCTACACCTTTCACATTGAGTGCATTTCCCCACATGGTGATACCCGCACTTATCACACCTCGGTTGGGGGCCAGCATAACCCCTTTTCTCCACAGCGTTAGCAGCAAAAGCTTTCACAGTCTCTTGTCTCTTATAGGCTTGATTCCTAAATTGGTTATTTGGTTTTCCCACCCATTTCCTCTTTTCTCCTAACTTTCTTTCCTCAGTTTCCTTTTTCTCGAACAAACCATTACGAACAACATCATCCCTTAGTTTGTAGGCTAAGACTATGGCACTCTTGGTATCCATGGGGTTCGACGAAGTCACCATACTACGAATTTGAGGTGCGAGACCCCACAAGTATCTTTCAACCTTTTTGTACTCTGGCGTGACCATGTGTGGCACCAAGATTGCTAGTTCATTGAACCTGTCAGTGTAACCAGCCACATCATCTCCTATCATTTGAAGGTTCCACATTTCAGTTTCGATTTTCTGCAATTCATTTCGAGGACAGTACTCCTCGATCATCATGGTCTTTAGATCATCCCAAGATAGCTGGTAGGCAGTCTGTCTTCCCAATGTTTTCATCTGAGAATTCCACCAGGTTAATGCTTTGTCAGCAAGTGTGCAAGTGGCATATTTCACCATACAGTCGGCTGTGCATTCACTAATATCAATCACAGATTCCATCTTTTCAATCCACCTCATCAGGCCTACTGCACCCTCGGTGCCATTGAAGTTGCGAGGGTTGCAGGATAGAAAAGCCTTATAAGTGCACTTCTTGCTCGAAGTATCTGTAGGGTCACAAGTCAATATTTTTAATAATGTTGTTAACTTAGATCGTGACTGTGTTACAGAGGTGATTACACATTATGTTACCTCCAGAACCTCCAGCAGTGCCACTGCCTCCTGCACCTCCTCCGCTACCACTACCATTTCCTCCGACGTTATTCTGATTGGCTTCGTACTGCTCCAAGGCGGCGGCTACACGTTGTGATATGAGTTGCTCAACTTCTGCAGAAATCGTCGTGTTGTTTTCACCAGTAGTGTCACGCGGTGTCCTTCTTTTGGGTGCCATGGGTCTGAAGTCGAAATGGGGTTAGTGTGTGACGATGTTCAGTGTCTACGATATCCGTACAATATGATGATAAGTTATGACATGCATATGCAATGAAAAACGTCTTAGTGAGTCATTAAAATTATAGACTAGGTTAAATTTTTAGACTCCTAGTTCGCTATAATCAATGGCTCTGATACCAATCTGTCACACCCCGCCAAGGCGGAAACGCGAGGCGCGACGTTCAGGTTTTTCAAAGCATATAATTATTGCAAACGCATACATACAACTGGATACATGAATTAAATTTAAGGTTTTACAGCCCAAAAATAGTATTTGAAGTTACAAAATATTAAGATTTTGCAAATATGACCCGAACATTATGGGTTATACAAGAAAAATCTTCAAAAGTTGTATCCACCGTGTATGCATGAACCCTACGTAGTATTACCCTTGCTATCACGTTCAGTTTCCTGAAAAACATACTTGAAAATGTCAACACTAGGTTGGTGAGTTCACAGGTTTTATATATGAATACAATGAGCAAACCAATTGCATGAAAATGATCTTTACGTATATGATAAACAAAACAAGTAATGTTTGACCCATTTGTAAACTAGCTAGGAATACAAATAATATGTACATACATGAGGCATAACCAAACCAAGACCAGGTGTTTTGCCCCTCACTCGTACCTCACGAGCAATATTAGAACACTATGCAGTCATTTGGCCAGAGGGACCCATGGTTAGCGCGACTAACCATGACCGGGGGTGTCAGACCCAATAGTACTATTCATAGAATCTCAGGCTAATCTATAGCTAATGGTTATAAATATGATGGTCAGGGGACTTTACGAGCTCCAAATGTGTTCACTCATGCATACATAAAGGTCGGGTCTTGTTTTCTTGTTATCATATAAAAATAGTTATAAGTATGTTCTTCCCCCAAATAGTACGAAACAGTAAAAAGGGGCCGTGAAACTCACCTTGACTTTGTGTATGCTTGTAACGATATTTGTTCTAGTCAACTTGACTATTTGTACCCTAAATACGAAAGGGTAAATTGTGTTAAGACCGAATGTCTCATATTGCAAATTGTCCACCGACTTTGTAAATCTGGTTGTGTTTGTTTAAAATATCTTCTTAGTTGTTCAACACTTGTTTTGTAGTAAAAACAGTTCTAAGTTACTGCTAAATGGGACTGATGACCAGGTATTGAAACTACCTAGTTTCGATTGAACAGGACAGAACAGAACAGATGTCGAAACTACCTTGTTTCGATTAAGCAAACTGGGTATCGAAACTATCTAGTTTCGATTGAGTACTAGGTATCGAAACTCCTAGGTTCGATTGAATAATAGCTATCGAAACTACCTAGTTTCGATTGAGTAAACAGGTATCGAAACTCCTAGTTTCGATCAAACTGGTATCGAAACTCCTAGTTTCGATCGAGAAAAAGGTATCGAAACTACTGCAATTCTGATTGACAGAATCAGTCCTGCATATTTTTATGTTTTAAACCTGAATTCGACACACTTTTCTTGTTATCTTACTTGCGTTTGAATATTTTGTAAGCTTAGCTACGGTTTTAAAAGAAAATATTGTAGATAGTATTGAGTTTTTACCTTAAAACAGAGATGAAGATGATGAGAGAAAACAGAGAATGGTCTTGACTCTTTTTGCAGAATTTTCTTTAAAACACTTGAAATCTTCTTAAAATACCGAATTATGGTTGAATTTGCTTTTGAACTTGGCTTCAAATTCGAAGAGAATGGAAACGTTTGCCGAATGAAAATGAGAGATAAAATGGGAATTGTGTGGTTTTTGATTGAAAGGAGTATGGTTTTGTCTGAATTTTTCGCAATAGGAGGTATGGGTTTTGAGTAAAATAATTCGGATGTGAGTGAAAGATGATCGTGGGAGTGGCTTTCTCTGGCTTCGGCCGAGAAAGTCAATAAAAGTGGTTTGGGATAATTTGAATAAAATAATTAGATTTAGGTATTAATTAGAGTTTTAAAGGGTAATTTAATTTGGTTTATACGGGTATGTGTACCGGTAACTCCCAGAATTACCAAAAATATAAAATGAGACAATGTTCGGTTTTTGTTAGACCTTCATGTCCTTGTTTGTGAAATTAAGTAAATCACAAAAATGATTATAATGTAAACTTATTTATAATGTGTACGGATATTGACCTGAAATGTCGGGTGTCACACCTAATAGGCACGGTCGCTCATCATTCTGGCATGGTCGCGCCAACTGACTTGGCACGGTCGCGCCATATATGGGCACGGTCGCGCCTCGCTTCAGTTAAAACGTAAAAACAGTTTCAAACACCAAATCGTCTGATTTCGTAACGGATGTTCACTTCATTACCCTTAACGAGAATATTAAGACTACCAATTACAGAAATTAAATCAATATCATTCGATTAAACCTCAAAAATGTCAAAACATCCTCGAAACCACAGATTCTCCATTTTAATTCAGAATTCTCTCAATCAAGCACTCCATACGCATCACTCGATCCTCTCTGAAGTTCCTGGACCCGTCGATACAGCCGGAATCGCAGCAGAAGACGTCGGAGGCCAAACCCGTCGTCGCCGGAACACATCCCTATCGTCACTATCAATTCATCGTCCTTCCGGGTAATTGAAACCTCATACTCCCTCGTTTTAGCCTATAGATCAAAAGCCCTAACCTAATTTGGGCTTACAACATCCAATTTAACACGGACCCGAATATAGGGTTCATTCTAAAATGTTTTAATCGAATCCTACTATGGACATGTTTTAAATACAATTAAACTATACCAATAGACTCGTAATCACCTAATGAATGAGAGCCCTAAGATTTCCAGTATTGATATCATAAGAATTAGACAATTCGTCTCTGTTTTGGATCAGACACGGTCGCGCTAGTCTTCTAGCGCGGTCGTGCTTCATGAGACACGGTCGCGCCAAATACCAGCGCGGTCATGCCTCACACACTCAGACCCAGTCATGCCCTTGGCTAGACTTGGTCATGCCTCAAAACCCTAGACACGGTCGTGCCTAGTGAACAGCCCAATTATGCATTCTGTTTGATCAACACGGTCGCGTCCCTGACTAGCACGGTCGCGCCCGTGGTCCTAGCACGATCGTACCTTGTCCCAGGCACGGTCGTGTGTGAGAGAAAAATCTTGATAGAATACCAAAAATTTATATTTCTAAAACCAATAAACATTTCAAATAAATTTTTAAATAAGAATAATTAATTTATATAAAGATTTATATTTAAACATAAATAATTATTTATTTATACCTAATTACATTTAATACTTACATTATTTTCATAAACAATAATTATTTAAATTACTTATTTAGTTAATCAATTTCAACCCTTAAATCAAAAGGTTCCAAAAAAAACAATTGTTTCGAACTTTATATTTTATTCAATACTTTTAAATACAAATCAATGACATGTTACACACATCCAATTCAACTTAGACTTAGACATAGACATTTGTACACACTATTAATTCAATACACATTACGCTCTAGGTTAACGTTGTGCATTACAAGGAACTCATTTCTATCTAGTATTTCTTGTTAGCTACGCCTTCAAACCAAGTGAGTATTTTATAGCCCCTTTTACTCTTTTACACTTTTGGGGTGAAACATGAACTCTATCAAATTACATGTTTACATTTACACAAACAACACAAGTACAAATCCTATTTACATTCATGTGTACAGATTTGAGCATATGCCCGAGTGCTATGTGTGCTAACTTTTGTATGCGATTATGTGCAATCATTAACTATTCAAGCCGACGGTTTTCAATGATAGATCTATTGAGTCTGACAAACCCACCCAGATTGGGGTGATTGATACCGACAACACAATTTTGCATGCTAGTTACAAAGGTTTGATTGTACTTGGTTACACAATAGCTGCTCTCTATAAATGCCTTATTTATCATGTTATGTAAGGATTTGTTTTACAAACTATATGCTATCTATATACAAACCTGTGTTATACTCACCAAATTTTTAGTTGACCTTATTTTATTCATGTTTTAGGTGCTTTCATATGAGTTTGATCAAGACATGCTACACATAGGCTTTGGACCTAGTTAATCTTAATTCAAAAACAAATTGTATTTCATTATGTACTTGGAACTTGATTCATGTTTGTTTGAATGGAAATGGATTTAACATATTACAATTTAGTCAACCTTGAGCTCATAAACAGTCTACATGTCCCGCCCCGACGCTTCCGCCGTCGGTTGGAGTGTGACATATTTCCTCTTCATGTATGATTTCAGGTTCAACCACATAATTTGCATTAAATGGTGGTGGAACAAATTCAATACCAACAACCTGCTTAGTAGGATCAGCATTTGAATTAAAATAATCCAAAACAATAGAAGAATTTGCAAAGTTTTCCAACTTTCTATGAAGTTTGATCACCTCAGACTCTTTATCAGAAATTGCTTTATTCTTTTGAGCAACAACTTCATTTCGTTTTTCTATCTCAGCATAAGCCATATCCAGATGATAATCTTGTTCTTTATATTTTAATCCCATAGAATTTAAGTTTCTTTTCAAAGACTCAATTCTATCGATGCATAATTTATCGTTATCTTTCAGTTTCTGATTAACTGAATGCATCGATTTCATATCATAAATCAAGTTTGTGTTATCATCCATGACCTTTTGCAATTTATCTTTAACAGTAATGCAGTTAGAACAGTTAATATAACAAACAGAGTCTTTTACCTTTGACGGATCAGACATGTCTACCATGAAAACTTTGGCAATGGGAATATTCTCTGAATCAGCACCATCTGAAGCATTTTGTGTTAGCACAATATCATCTTCAGCAACACCTAATGCAATATTCTGCACTTGTTCTATCTCTTCATCAACAATCTGCACACTTTCACTATCAATCGAACCATCACTCGAACTGTCATCATCAGTCACCTCTTCTGATTTTTCAGAATGAATTTCTGCTACAAAGGCTTGACTTACAGCACCCACTAAATCTTCCAGATGAATACCCAGTCATAGTTCTCATCGTTCTGTGCAACCAATGCCGATGATCAGATGCATGATTTGAATTTCCAGATGAACCATGTGATTGATTACGATTATTCTGAAAATTATTCTGCTTCTTCTAAGAATCAAACTCAACCTTTTGCTTCACACACTCTTTAGCAAAGTGACCATACTCTTGAGAGTTATAACAACGCACTTTGGTTTTATAAAATCCCATGCGTGATCGACTATTAGATCCAATATACTTTCTGCCAGTTTTCTTCAAGAAATCCTTTGCTTGACGCATCAACATGGCCATATTCCATTGGATGTTCATTTCTTCCAGATCAGCAGGGCCAATCTGTCTAAAATCTTCTTCAATAACCTCAGGATCATGAATTTTCCCTCCAATAAAATTCTCATACGAAGCCATGAATGAGGAAAACATAGCTAGATAATCATCAGCAACCTTTTGATTTATATGAGATCCAGAAGATGTAGAAGCTGTAGTCGCAAAAAATCCAGAATGACTAGAATGACCAGAATGAATAGGAACTCCAGAACACTGATCATTAGAAGAATCTTGAGCATCGCCAGAAAAGAATGCAACTCATGTACCAGTTTTACCAGAAGTCTTGGCAAAATACATTGAAGGATCCTAGATATGCTCCATGTTAGTCTCTTTCTTCTTCATATTCAGGTCATGCGATTGAATCTTCCCAAGAACTTCTTCAAGAGACATGGGTTTTTACTTGATATTTTCTTTTATCAAAACCGTATACACATCAAATTTTGATGGTAATGCCTCCAAGAACTTATCATTAATTTCTTCAGTTTCATACATCAAAGAAGCACTCGACAGTTCACTAAGCAGATGATAGAATCTGGTAGCAAGATCATCCAAGGATTCATTTTGAAAATGTTTGAAGACCAAGAATTGCTTCTTCAGTAGCTCTTTTCTACTCTTCTTTACATCCAAACTACGTTCACATCTTTTCTGTAATGCTTCCCACAATTGTTGAGAAGACTTGAATTGTTTGAAACTGTGATATATTTCCTTCGGAAGAGACATCGAAATACTTGTCATCGCTTTCTTTTCCCTATCAAACAGCAACTTTTCTTTAGTCGTTAACGCTGACACCGGCTTTGGAACATTATCCTGTCCCATCCACGAATAAGTCGGATGCGTATAACCTTCTAAAATAGGAATCCAGAGACTGGTATCGGTAAAAGATACGAACTGATCAAACCTATCTTTCCAATTAGAATAATCAGCAAGATTCAACAACTTCGATGGTTTTTGAGATGTACCAATCTCATTATCTTAATTGAACATATTCGTTACTTGTACCATATTTGCCATTTTCCTTTCTATCGGATCAATTTCTTCAAAATCCTCTTCAAAAACACCAAATCGGAACCAAATTAAGCTTGAAAACTCCATGGAAATGAAAATGTCAAAGATGATGAATTTCTTGTCAATTTGCATACAAAACCGCCTAGAATCACAAAGAATCATGAGCAAAAGCTCTGATACCACTTGTAGGTCCTCATGACACTTCTACGGATCGTTCTCGTGATAAGACGTGTCGTTAACTCGGAGTGCGGAATCCAACGAATCAGTGATTGCATACACAAAAGACAATATAGATAATCAAGTAAATAACATTCACGCTTGTATTCCAATTCTCAATAGAGTTTACAGACTCAATCGTTCAACTCTGTTCGTTTTCTGATCGATTATTTAAACTGACTCTGTAAACACTATATATAGACATCTGACCTGCATTAGGCGAACTTAACAAGTTCGCCTCTAACAGACTAAGCAAACTTAACAAGTTCGCCTCAGATAGACTTAAGCGAACTTAACAAGTTCGCCTCTGTTAGACTAGGCGAACTTAACAAGTTCGCCTCTAGCATAACTTGCATAAAACACTTAGAACATTATACATAACAAAAACATAAAGCCATTAGATCTAAACTATTACAAAGCTTTTGTCATTACAAACTATGTCCTAACAATCCCTAATCGAGTTCTCCTACAATAATAGCTACCACACGAGTATCAACATGGCTCCATTTGAATCTCTCTATGGTCGCAAGTGTCGTTCTCCTATCTGTTGGAACGAGATTGGTGAAGCACAAATCACCAGTCCCGAGCTAATTCAAGAAACATCCGACAAGATTATCCAAATCCGTGACAACATTCGAGTAGCGAGAAGTTGGCAAAAGAGTTATGCCGACAAACGACGAAAACCCTTGGAATTCCAAGTCGTTGACCTTGTTCTTCTAAAGGTGTCTCTGTGGAAGGGTGTAATCTGCTTTGGAAAGAAAGGCAAGTTAGCACCTCGCTATGTGGGTCCATTCAAGATCCTCGAAAGGATTGGGAAAGTGGCTTACAAACTCGACTTACCTCCATCACTTGGCAATGTTCATCCTACTTTTCACGTGTCTAATCTGAAGAAATGTCTTACTGATAAGAATCTTCACATACCTCTTGATGACGTGCACATTGATGAAACGATGCACTTCGTTGAGAGACCAGTGGAAATCATGGATCGTGAGGTCAAGCAGCTCAAGCGAAGCCGTATTCCTGTTGTCAAAGTTTGTTGGGAATCTAAACGTGGTCCTGAGTTTACTTGGGAACGAGAAGACCAAGTGAAGCTCAAGTACCCCCAGCTCTTCACTGATGCCGTCGCCTCCACTAGCTAAATTGGACGAAATTCCCTCAACATGGGGATACTGTAACATTTCTGATTTTCATTATCTGTATTTCAATTCAATGTGATACATTTCAAACCCAATTCTAATACACTGATTTTTTCTATTCGTACCAACAATTTAATACTATGTTTCAATGCAAATCCGCAAAATTTTACACGAGTATATCCTATTAAATTCTACATAAGTTCATATTTATACAAATCTATCAAAACTGATATTTGCAAGGATTGATTTTATAAATTAACAAGAAACCCTAATAGGCACGGTCCGCCTCATCCTGGCACGGTCGCGTCAAGTGCTTTGGGACGGTCGCGCCAAGTGCCTTGGCACGTCGCGCCTCTCATCAGTTAAAACGTAAATGCAGCCTTTAATCACAGGGACGTTCGAATTCGTAACCATTACACACGTTACAACTATTAACGACCATTATTGAGGTCTTAATCACCCGCATTATCTCGAATTAAACCCCATTATGGGTATTCATTTCAAAACCACCGACCTCATTATCATACCACTCGAATCCGATCATTTGGAATTGTTTCTGCGCAAACAAACTACTCCCACACCTCGTATGAACCTCTGTCAAGCTCTCGCGTATTCCATTTTGTCCGGAGACGAAGTCGGAGTCGCCGGAATTCAAGCCAGAACACATCACAGTCGAGCACTATCAATCCGTCATCTATCCTGGTAATTGAAACCTCCTACACTTTCGTTCCAGTCTATAGATCAAAAGCCCCAACCTGATTTGGGCTTACAATATGGAAATTAACACGAACCCGAATCTATGTTTCATTCAAAAATGGTTTAATCCATTTTTGAATGAAACATAGATCCGGTTCTGGACATGTTTTAAATACAATCAATCTATAACATTAAACTCGTAATAATCTAATGGATGAAAGCCCTATGATCTCTAACATTAACATTATAAGAACTAGTCAATCCGTTCCTGTTTTGGAACAGACACGGTCGCGCTAACCATTTAGCGCGGTCGTGCTTCATGAGACACGGTCGTGCCAATACCAGCGCGGTCGTGCCTCACGCACTCAGACCCGGTCGTGCACCTTGGCTAGACTTGGTCGTGCCGGAGAACACTAGACACGGTCGTGCCTGGCCAAGACACAGTCGTGCCTAGTGAACAGCTTAGTTATACCTTCTGTTTGATCAACACGGTGGTGCCCTGACTAGCACGGTCGCGCACGTGGTCCTAGCACGATCGTGCCTTGTCCCAAGCACGTTCGTGTGTGTGAGAAAATCTTGGCAGAATACTAAAATTTTATATTTTAAAAACAATAAGCATTTCAATGAATTTTTAAATAAAAATAATTGACTTTTTAAAAATTTATATTAACCTCATTTAAAAAGATCAAATTCCTATTCTAAAATAAATAGAAGTTATACATTTAAATCTACAAAATTATATTTACACATATTTATAAAAATAGATTAACAAAAGTTATTTAGTAAATCTATATTTAATATAAAACGTCCGATACATTTTTATAACTAAATGACTAAGTTACATATTTTTATAAATAAATGAATAAAGTAAAAATTATTTATTTAATTTATATTTAAACAAAAACTGTTCATTTAGGTTATACTTAACTAAACCAAATACCTACATTATTTTGTTTAACTAAATAAATGAATAATAATTATTTAATTTACTTGGTTATTCAAATTCAAACCCTAATCAAAATATTCCAAAAGTATTCATTTCAAATCTTTCATTTTATACAACACCTTTCAAGTACAAACCACTAACACCTATAACTCCAAGTCTTTGTACACATATCCAATTCAACCCTAGACTTAGACATAGACTATTGTGCACACTATTAATTCAATATACATTACGCTCTAGGTTAACATTGTGCATTACAAGGATCTCGTTGCTATCTAGTCTCTCGTATTAACTACACCTTTGAATCAGGTGAGTATTACATAGCCCCTTTTACTCTTTTACACTTTTTGGGGTGGAACATGAACATTATACAAACAATTCCTTGCATTTACACAAACTAGACAAATACAAATCCTTTTTACATTCATGTGTGCAATTTGAGCTTTATGCCTGAGTGCTAGTTGTGCTAACTTTAGTGTGCAATTTATGTGCAATCATTAACTATTCAAGCCGACGGTTAACAATGATAGATCTATTGAGTCTGACAAACCCACCCAGATTGGGGTGATTGTTACCGACAACACAATTTTGCATGCTAGTTACAAAGGTTTGATTGTACTTGGTTACACAATAGCTGCTCTCCATAAATGCCTTATTTTATCATGTTATGTAAGGATTTGTTTATTCATAATCTATATGCTATCTATATACAAACCTGTGTATGCTCACCAACTTTTTAGTTGATATTATTTTATTCATGTTTCAGGTGCTAATATGTGAGTTTGATCAAGACATGCTACACATAGGCTTTGGACTTAGTTAAATTTAAATAAAGAATATTATGTATTTCCATTATGCACTTGTTTGAATTTGTTCATGGTTGAATCATTTGAAATGAAATTTGATGATTAAATTATTGAAATCTAGTCAACATTGTGCTCATGAACAGTCTACATGTCCCGCCCCGACGTTTCCGCCGTCGGTTAGGGTGTGACAAAAGTTGTGTTTGCAATTTCTCGCAAAGTGGCCTACTTGACTACACACAAAACAATTGTTGCTTTTAGGCTTTAACTTTGAACACTCGCATAATTCATTCGTTAGGCCACAAACTTTCTTTCTTAAATGTCCTTTGCTTTGAACAGACTTATCTTTGACATCAATGAACCGGTCTTTGACATCAATGGATTTGACTTTGACACACCAAGACTTTCTTTGGACATTTGTTGGTACACTAACTTTGAATTTGACAACTTTATTGCTCTCTGTTTCACTGGTAAGAATATGATTCTCTGGTGCTATGACAACATTTTTCTTTTGTCTCTCACTTGACAAATCATACTCTTGAATCAAAGGATTTCCAAACTCATATAAGACAACATCACCGGCTAGACTTGAGACTTTATGAAGTGCAACATAATCTCTAGTTGTATGCACCACTTTATCAAAGAAAGTGGATGTTGATGACACTTTAGACACACAATCAGAATCATCACAAACATTAGTAGAACATACCGAAACATAAGAAGCATCAGAATCAAAATCAGAAACTTGAACATTGTTTACATCAACATTAACACTAGAAACTGAAACAAATCTATTTAGATTACAGTCAACATCTAGGTAGTGTTTGCAATACCTTATAAACACCCTAGTGCACTGTTTATTGAAAGCTGAAAAACTTTTCACTCCATCAAGTTCATCATCATCTTCCACACACCCTGAGTTTATATCTGCATTTATATATATATATATATATCATGAAAGTTAGAGTTACCCACATTCATCAACTCATTTGATTCATGCGGTTCAGGAAATGGTACAAAGTTATCACGATGTGGAACTTTGTTGTAACCCAACCCGTCTTTGATGTAAACAGTTCTCTATTTACTCACACATTCATCAAAGACATTTTGTTGCATCTTCCACTTTGCAACAATCACCCTTTCTTTTATTAACTCAGTTTCAGATTTGACAAGTTTTTGTGAAACATCTTTGATTAAAACGTCCTTTTTATCCAAATATTCTTTAACTGTTACATTATCTTTCAACAATGCTTTAATTTTCCTTGTAAAATTTACTTCATTTTGTTTCAATTCTTTGTTTACTCTTTTTAGTTTATCATTTTCAGCAAGTAGAAACGTGTTTGTTGCATGATAATTCTGCATTCGTTCTACACACAATGAGGAACATATGTCAAATTCATTATTAGAATTTACCTCACTCTCAGATGAAGTTTCATCATAATCAACAACTTTGCCCTTTCCTTTAGAATTTGTTTTGAGCGCACAATCACTGGCAATCTTAGTTGGTTTCTTTGAATCTTAAATTTCAGCCATCAAGGCTTCATCTAGTTCATCCTCAGCATCCTCGATCTCATCTTCCCATTCACAATTGCTGAGCTGATTGGACATGAGTGCAGTTGGAGCCTTCTTTTATTTGTCAGTCTCATCAATCATCTCTACTAGCTTAACTCCGCTTCCCTCAACCTTCTTTTTCTTGTCCTTGGTACACTCACGAGCGAAGTGACCAAGTTGTTGACAGTTGTAGCACCGGAGTTTTGCTTTGCCAAAACCAACCTTTTCCCAAACTGAAGCTTGTCCTTCCCAAACTTTTGCAGATACTTTTTAGCCCTTACAACTATCATGGCCATCTGCCATTGCAAGTCCATATATTCCAAGTCATCAGGATTGATCTGAACAAGATCTTCTACATCATGCACGGCAGGTTGTAACTTTCCATTCACCAATGCATCATAGCTGCTCATGAAAGCTCCGAACAAAGCAATCTGCTCTTTAGGAATTTGTCCAGATGACTTGACTTTCTCACCAGAGGAGTGTTCACAACAAGCTTTGCTTTTCTCAGATTTTGTTCCACTACTTCCTTCACTGCTTCCAGAGAATAGTGCTGCATTTGTTGAACCTGAATTGTTTTGTTTATCCTGGTGGTTCAGTTCTATCTTCTTTGCATCCAATTCATAAGACTCGAGCAGACAGATAATATCATCAAGGGTTTTACTCTTCAGATCTGGAGTTGTGTTGTTGATTAGCATACAAGGTATGCTCCAGCAATCTGGCAATGAGTTTAACAGCTTCTTCCCTAGATCATACTCTTCAAATTTCACTCCTATTTTTCTCAATCTTTTGATCATGGTTGTGAACCTGGTCACCTGCTCACTGAGAGTCTCATTCTTCTTATAAGTAAACATGTTGTATTGCTTCAGAAGAAGATCGGTTCTGCTTTACTGAAGAGCTGCATTTCCTTAAAATCTTAAGCACAAAGCATTCCACAAACCCTGAGCTGTTTCATGTTGCTCAAAAATCAAATACAATTCAGTTGGAAGTGCTATAATAATAGAACCTAATGCTCTATTATCCCTCTCGATTAACTTCTTATCTTCCTCTAAATAAAGATCAGGATCTGCAATCGAGACTAACCCATCAACATTTGCAGTCTTGGAAATATGAGGACCCTTCAAAATTAATTCCGAAAGTGTGTGTTCAGTAAACTTGAAGTGTCACACCCCGACCGATGGCGGAATCATCGGGGCGGGACATGTAGACTGTTCAAAAGCACGAGGTTGACTATATTGAAATATATTAATTATCAAATTTCATTGCAACATTCATGACAAAACAATCCAAGAAAAACAACATAATTGAAATACATAAGTTCTTTATTTAATTTAACTAGGTCCAAGCCTATGTGTAGCACATCTTGATCACACTCACACATTAGTACCTGAAACATGAATAAAATAAAGTCAACTAAAAAGTTGGTGAGTATAACACAGGTATGTATATAGATAGCATATAGTTTGTAAAACAAATCCTTACATAACATGATAAATAAGGCATTTATGGGGAGCAGCTATTGTGTAACCAAGTACAATCAAACCTTTGTAACTAGCATACAAAATTGTGTTGTCGGTATCAATCACCCTACCTGGGTGGGTTTGTCAGACTCAATAGATCTATCATTGAAAACCGTCAGCTTGAATAGTTAATGATTCACTTAAGTGTTCACAAAAGTTAGCACACATAGCACTCGAGCATAAAGCTCAAATTGTACACATGAATGTAATTAGGATTTGTACTTGTGTTGTTTGTGTAAATGTAAACAGTAGTTTGAGTAGTGTTCATGTTTCACCCCAAAAATGTAAAAGAGTAAAAGGGGTTATGTATACTCACTTGGTTCAATGTGTAGCTAAACACGGGAGACTAGATTGAAATTTGATCCTTGCAACTCACCACGTTAACCTATTGTATAATGTATATTTGGATTATTAGAGGGTACAATAGTCTATGCCTAAGATTTGAATTGGATGTGTGTGACAAGTGTTGAAGTGGTAAGTATTAGTGGTCCGTACTTGAATGAGGTATTTTATAAAATGAGGAATTTAAATAAATAGTTCTAAAATAATTAAACTAGGTTTTGAGTTTGAATAACTAAATAATTTTAAATAATTATTATTTAATAATATAGTTATAACATTAGTTGTGTGATTTATCTTATTTAAATAAATAATTTATTTATTTATTTATAAAGACATGTAACAAAAATATTTATTTATAAAAGTGTGTAAAAAGTAAAATATATTTACCTTTGTAATAAATAACTTTCATTTATTTATTTTTCCTTTTAAAAAAAAATAAGTATTGATTTTCTTTAATGAAGTTAATATTTTATAACTTTTATAAAATTAGTTGTTTTTATTTAGAAATTAATTTAAATATTTAAAGTTTTGTTTTAAAAGTTTAATATGCAAATTAACACTTTAATTCGGATTAAATCGGAATTTGTATTGAAATTTAATGATTCTGCTTTTATTCTGCTATAAATGTTTCAAGGTTTATAAAAAAAATTTTTATAAAATTTTTGGAGTTTTAGAAATAGTGTTTAAAAATATAAACAGGCCACCCGGGTGGTTCCTGTGTGCTCAGTTGGTTTGTACCGCTGGGCCAAACGAGTCACTTATGTACAAGGCCGGCTCGGTTGATTATAATCGATGAGTGAAAGCTAACTGGGTCTACTGCCCAAGGCACGCACAAAAAGGATCCGATCGGGTGCGGCTATGGGTTTCGAACCCATGCCACCTGGTCTGATGATGCAGTGGCCTAACCAGTCAGACCAGGTGGGTTCGCTGGTCTATAGACGAAGCCCGATTAGATAATGCATACAAGGGTTAAACCACAGTCCCCCCCAAACGTAAAAACTGACTAAGAACCCTAATTCCAAATTGATCCCGATCGATTTTGATAGCTTAAATTGATAAAGGGTTTTTGATCGGGGCCTAATTACGAATCGAATGCGCTAAGTTTTACCTCGTATGATGGAGTATCGAGCGAGCAGGTCTTGCACGTAGTCTCGGCTGGTGTTGATGACCGATAGGGTTCCAGAAGCGCAATGCCGATTGATTGGTGCTCAATGGAGTTTTGGAGGGGTGGTGCGATGGTGGTAGACCCGATTTACAGTTTCAATTTCACGTAAAAAGGATGATTTGATTTGTGTTTGAGAGTGGGACGGTTACGGGCTATTTGGTATTCAAAATCATTGAAATCGGTTTAATTGAGTCTTTAAGATTCGACTAAACAATTGTAGTAACATACTAGCACGATCCCATCGAGTTATTGCACACAAATTTGATGGTTTTGTAACCGTTTTGTGATGAGTTGACTTTTAAAGTCAAAATTAGAAAAAAAAGACTAGTTAAATGGATTCAAAACCAATTTATTTGGTTTTTTTTTTTAAAAATATATGTATAATTGTTATCATTTATAAAGAGATGAGATTTTATTTTTTAATAAAATTTTAAATTGTGTAAATGGATCATTTAATAAAATGTATGTGTATTTATATAAAATTTGGTTTTTCACTCCTTATAAACCTATAAAAATTAACTATAAGTTTTCATTGTAATATATATATATATATATATATATATATATATAAATGCTTGAATAAATACATGATTTAAATTTAGTGTTTTATTGAAAAAAATAAGGTAAGAATTTAACCAAAAAGTCATGGATGTTACATGAAGTACGCCTTCATCATTATTTTCCAATTTGAAAATTCTGATATTGATTTCAGCATCGGTGGTGATTTCCCAATAACCCTCTCTGTATCGTATACCTTTTCAGCCATTCTGTACTTGTAATTTGAAACTTGGTCGAAATCAGAAAAAATTTCCAAACTTATAACTTTTCGTTCGAAAACTTGAATGGTCAAAAACTCTTTTCGGACAATAGTTTTCGGTCGAAAAATATGAATATTTCGAACACAGATGAAATTTATCCCATGACTTTTGGCACTACTTTTCGATCAAAAAATATAGGCTTTTCGGTCGAAAAATTAATTTGACTTCTTCAGCAAGACTTTTTGGGCAATTCAACAGAAGAACACTTAAATTGACCAAAAACTTTCTATGATGATCTGAATAAAAAATCAAGCCTCCAAAGTTGATGCAAACTTCATCTCCATCAATATTAGCTTCAAGTCAACAACAATGGCACCCAAATTACACTAATCGATCAATTTTTTACTAAAATTGTGACAATCCGGACTTTTCCGTGTAACTTCGTTAACAAAATCCAGTTAAAGTTAACTGAAATTAACTTTACTCAAACTCCAGGGACTATTACTACCAATACTATGAAACCCGACATTTCAGGTCAATATCCGTACACGATATAAACGAGTTTATATTATATTAGTTTTCGTCATTCACCTAAATACATAAATAAGGACATTAAAGTCTATCAAAAGCCGTACATTATCTCATTTAATATTTTGGTAATACCGGTTCATGTAACCGCATAACCCGACTAAATACGAACGTTAGTGATTAAATTAAATAACCAAGAAAAATATCTAGACAAATATATTACACGAACTTTACGTTGGACAATAATTCATTTTTAGACTAAAATATATAAAATACGTAAAAGTAAACTAACGAACTCTTTCGAAGATGTTACCTGGTAGCGTCAACTTTAGGTATCTATACCTACAAATAATCACCTCAACGAATTATACAATCCAAGATTTCAATATCTTTCGTTAACGAGCCATAAACTTAATAAATTTATAATACCGTGGAGAACCTAAACCAAATTAAATTACCATTTGAAACTCTAATTAATATTAATACACTTAATGAATTAAATAAATTTACACTTAAATCTAATTATTTGATTAATTAACCCAACCTACCCCCTTGACTTTCTCGGCCGAAATTCAGAGAAGGCCCCATTCCCACTTCCTACTTCACTCACATTCTAATTATCTATACTAAAACACATACCTCATGACTTCAAAGTTTAGATAAAAACCATACCACCTCATTGTCTATCAATTCATCCATCAAGAGCAAAAACTCACAACCTCTGTCATCTCTCTTTTCTTCTACGACAACAACAAGAATATCTATCTTCACTTTCTTTTGGTGTTCTTGAATAATCGAAGACTCGAATCCTTTATTTCGGTATTATAAGGAGAGTTCCAAGTGTTTTCTCAAAGGTTTTTAGCAGGAGAAGTCAAGATCATTCTCTTTTTCGCTCAAAAATCATCATCTCTGTCCAGAGGTAAAAACTCGATACCATCCATATTATTTTCTTTAAAACCGTAGCTAAACATACAGTTTACTCGAACGTAAGAAAAATAACCAGAAAAGTTTGTCGAATTCAAGATTAAAACATGAATATATGCGTATATGTATTAATAAAGTTTTGAAACTGATTCTGTCAATCAAAATTTCAGTAATCGAAACTATAGTTTCGATACCTGTTTACTCAATCGAAACTAGGTAGTTTCGATACCTGTTTACTCAATCGAAACTAGGTAGTTTCGAAACCTGTTGCTCAATCGAAACAAGGTAGTTTCGATACCTTTCTTGCCCAATCGAAACTAGAAAGTTTCGATACCCCGTTTGCTCAATCGAAACTAGGAAGTTTCGACATCTGTTCTGTTCAATCGAAACTAAGTAGTTTCGATACATGTTTCAGGCCCATTGGGCAGTAACTTAAAACTATTTTATAACGAAACAAGTGTTGGAAAACTAAGAAGATATTTAAACAAAAGCAACCAGATTTACTAAGTCGGTGAACAATTTGCATATGAGACATTCAGTCAGAACACGAATTACCTTTTTTTTTAAATTAGGGTACGAATAGTCAAGTTTGACTAGAACAATTATCGTTGCTAGCATACACAAACACGAGGTGAGTTCACTGCCCCCTTTTAACTTTTTAATGTTTTATAAACATCGGGGGAGAAACATACTTGTACAACATATTTGCTTACATATTTGAAAGCATGAAAAATGAATGTTTGATACATTTGGGAAAACATGGAACACTTACAAACATTTTCGTATGATAACAAGAAAACAACACCCGACCTTTATGTTTGCATGAGTTAACACATATAGAGCGCTGGAAGTCCCCTGACCATCATATTTATAACCATTAGCTATAGGTTAGCCTGGGATTCTATGGATAGTACTATTGGGATTGACACCCCCGGTCATGGTTAGTCGCGCTAACCATGGGTCCCTCTGGCCAAATGACCGCATAGTGTTCAAACATTGCTCGTGAGGTATGAGCGAGGGGCAAAACACCTGTGTCATGGTTTGGTTATGCCTCATGTATGTACATATTATTTGTATTCCTAGCTAGTCTACAAATGGGTCAACATTACTTGTTTTGTTTATCATATTCATTGAAACGTTTTCGTGCAGATGGATCTGCCAATCACTTATACACTAATGGTTTTGCCATTCGTTTACGTGGAAATGTTTTTATCAATGTTTTCAAGGAAAACAGTTTCATATTATGGCCATGTACACAGTATCAATGTGTTCATTGGGAAAACTACTCGTTTTATGACTATGAAGTCATCACATGTTCTCATTGGGAAAAAAACTCGTTTTATGACTATGAAGTCATCACATGTTTTCATTGGGAAAACTACTCGTTTTATGACTATGAAGTCATCACATGTTTTCATTGGGAAAACTACTCGTTTTATGACTATGAAGTCATCACATGTTTTTATTGGGAAAACTACTCGTTTTATGACTATGAAGTCATCACATGTTTTCATTGGGAAAACTACTCGTTTTATGACTATGAAGTCATCACATGTTTTCATTGGGAAAACTACTCGTTTTATGACTATGAAGTCATCACATGTTTTCATTGGGAAAACTACTCGTTTTATGACTATGAAGTCATCACATGTTTTCGAGAAAACAACCTTACATTAAACCCGTGTACATATTTTCAATGTTTTCAAGGAAAACAGTTTCGTATCATAGCCATGTACACAATATCAACGTTTTCAAGGAAATTCACTTTACATTGCAACAATCAAACCTGCGAACTCACCAACCTTTGTGTTGACATTTTTAAGTATGTTTTTCAGGTAATTCATAGCCATGGCACGGTTGGAATAGGCTAGCTATAATTGGATAAATTCCTACTAGCTGGAAGGACATAGATTATCCGGCGTCAAGTCTATCGTTGATCTAGAAGAACTTAGATCATTGTATTTATTTAGTTTTAGTAATCGTATATGTAATCAAGTCTTAGAAATCGCTATTACAGCTTCCGCTATCGTGTAATGAACCAATCGTTGCAACCTGTATTTATTTATTTATTCATTTATAAATAAATCTGGGGGTGTGAAAGATTGGTATCAGAGCAATGTTTTAGCGAATTAGGTTTCCTTAGTGATACCTAGGCTCTAACCGGACTCATTTAGGGACCAAGATTTCTAAGACTTGCATCACACTAAAAATACCCAAGACTTGAGTATAGGAATTCCAACCGTTGCCGAACAATTTGTGTAGACTATTAGTGTATGGAGTTACACTAGGGTACCATTAGCTACACATACAATTACATGGCACATGTAATGAACACTTAAACACATACAACAATGTGGAAATAATAAACACTTACAACATGTTACTGTTCGGATTACGAGTCAAGAATAACGGGTACTCAGCATACTGCAACCTTAGAAGATCGAGTTACGAGCTGAGCTTGGACTACGACGACAGCGATCGTCAGTTACCGATCTTGGTATCACAACACGCTGAACCCGTACCAGAATCTGTGCCTATACCTGCACCACAACTACTCCAGCCATGGAGGCAACTATCTTCCTAATGTTTGTACGGTATAAATACTATCCTTCATAAGTTGTCGGATCAGATGCCTAGACTCTCGCCATGATATATGGCAGACCTGATTGCCCAGACAGAAGGGAATTCAAGGTAAATAAGCAGGACTAAATGGGAGAGAACTCCAAGGGTCAGGAGACCCAGACATACATCAGGATCATGTGGATCCATGCATATATACAGACTTGGAGCAGGAGTTGCTCGACACTCATTTGAGGATCTCTGCCCAACACATAGTGCCTGAATTTCACCATACACATTTTATTTTAAAAGACACTGGTGGTGCCTCTCTATCATTAGCCTCATCCGACAATAGCCATATTCGACAGAGTCATGAGTATTGGTACACATAATTAAGAGTAATCCGATAAAACAATACACACTCCTGTACAAATGTGCAAACACAATCTAATGATTATTTAAAATCCCTTTTGATTAAAAGCTAGGGATAGAAGAAACACTATAGGGATCATGCAAGGCAAATTATCATTACGGGTGCACACGTAATCATAATTTGCAGTGCATGGGAACTTTAGTGAGTCTTACTGTCTAAGCTAATGATCAACCCATGTTCTCAATCACTTGATTAAGGATTGGATCTTAACAAATCAGACTTCTCAATTAGGTGCTCACAAAGCATTCTCCTAGTTTTGGAGGAACGAGAGAAATTCAAATTGAATTCAACCAATCCTTAGTAAATCCTGAACAACGAAGGAATTCGCACAATCATTCTTTGAGATTCTACTTGTCAGGGATGCTTCAAATTGAGCGTTACCACAACTAACACTTACAGTAATTGCACAACTATTGTGGGAGATTATAGCGTAATCTCAGGATCCATCATACAGTTCAATCTCACAATTGCTTGAAAGTTACGCCAAGAGTGTTATGCACTAACTTCAGTAATAGGGCAGGATATTATTCTGACCCGCACACACATGGCACCTATGGATATTGTGGAAGCTCGACATGAGACAAGTAGGAAATCGGACATTTCAGAATGTCGGTCAAACAGGATTGCTCTCGTAGCCATTGACATTCAATATACCTTTAAGTCTGACTATTCTCTCTGCAATAGATAAGCCGGGGTTGATGCTCAAGCGAATGCCAAAGAAACCTAAGTGTGGACTAACGACTATTGTCGCACTAACCGGAAAACGACATGCAAAACTCTTAAAGGAGTCCCAAATGCGGAATTTCATGCTAATCTCATTAGCTCATGATATGCATAAGGGGCGTAAGCTCGAGCTATTCACAACAGGCCACTGTCCATAAAGAGTTGAGAAGAATAATTTATTACTCTTTTGTACTCGCACTTCCCAAAGGTTTATCTTGATGGATGGATCCCAGATTTAGCCTAGAAGAGAGGTGTGATTGCATCTTTCACTTCTAGTTTTCTATAATTGGGAAGCTCTAGAGCATCTATTATTAAGAAATGATCTCTTGGAGTAGACTCAGTTAGAGTACAAAAGTCTCGACGTTCAACACTCATTACCTCAAGTTTATCCTTGTGCTAAGGATTTTGAGGCTATAACCTGAATGAGTGGAATACGTAATGGTAAGTCACCAAAGTACCATTCAAACACTAAGGGAGTGCATACACACTGTATGACTAATAGTTGGCTATCAACCCTTTCTGCCAACTTAATGGGTTGACAAACCCATAGCCCGTTTTAGGGAAAGCACTAATTCGATGAGACCATTCTCACAGTATTACTATTCATTCCCTCAGCTAGACAGAATGTGAATATTCCAAACAAACATCGAACTTCGTATGGCTTACATACTTTGAAGGTATGGTAGTCGAGACATGAGTTTACATATCAGGACGCTACAACCCAAAGGCTAGTCTGCCTCGAAAGGTAGTGCAAGCAAAGGGGTAAGGTAGTGATTAGACTCGAAGTTCGCACATAAGAGCTCCCAAGGAACATCAATTCCTAGCTCCATGAAGACACATGGAGAGGAAAATCCTAGAAAACATGAAACCTGAAATAAGAAAAAAGTCTTAGTCCGGGAAAATGCTTTCGAAAAGCATAAGAGGGACAAACATAAAGTTTCATTTTCATACTGTTTCATTACTACCCAATATACAACAAAAACTTGGACACCTCGTCGAGTAACTTTTTTCATAAGACCTATAGTGCGTAGAGGAATAGAGAGTATGTGTCAAAATACGTTCAAGATTCGCAGGCACCATTCCTTTCATTACCAGGAATGAGCATCACATAATCCTACCATATTGAGGATAATCAAATAAAGGGATTTTTGCACGTTTAATATCGTTAGTCGGGGAAGTATTCGCTTTGCTTTCGAATACCTACTACCAAGTAAATGGAATCAAACAATTGAAGCCTAAGTTGGATGATACAGATATAATTTGGGTACCAGGTATCGGTAGCCTATGTGGGAGGTTATGGATGAAGTCCATAAGACCAAGTACTCAGTTCATCCAGAATCGAATGAAACGTATAAGGACCCTGAGGAACTCCATTATGTGGCCAAACATGAGAGAAGAAATAAATATCTATGCTAGGAGATACTTGGTAGTACAAGTAGAATGTTAGGAATCACCTGAGTGATCACAACAAACTCATATTTATCAATGGGAAGGGGAAGAGAATTCCATGGATTTCATTACAAATCCACACAGAACACCTAGCGACTATGATACTATATGGTAATCGTCAGTCGTTTGACGAAATCCGCGCATTCCCTACCAATAGAGGAGACAGATAAAAGTAAGAAGCGTGCAAGGCAAAATATTAAGGGAATTAAGGCTAAGCATGGTATGCCAGTTTCCATTTTCTCTAAAAGGGACAGTCGATTCATGTCAAGAACCTAGCAGTCTGTACAAGAAGCCTTGGGCACACGCCTTTACATGAGCACTGCATATCATCCCCAGATGAACGGTCAAAGTAAAAGGACCATACAAACTTTAAAAGATGTGCTCTGTGCGTGTGTAATCGATTTCAGAGGAAATAGGATACTCACCGTCGTTGGCTGAGTTTTCATATAATACCAACTACCATACCAGCATTAAAGCCGCTCCGTTGAGGCTTTGTATGGTTGTAAGTGTCACTCATCGCTATGTTGGGCGGAGGTTGGCGAAAAGCATTTGACTGGTCCTGATATTAGCTAGGAAACCACTGACAAGATCGTCGAAATAAAAGATCGTCTGAAAGCCACTCAAGACAGACGAAAGAGAGTTGTGCTAGCAACAGACGAAAGCCATTAAAATTCCAAGTGGGAGACAAAGTCATGTTAAAGGTCCCATCTTGGAAAGGAGTTGCAAGATTTGGCAACCGTGGCAAGCTTAACCCTAGGTATGTTGAACCATTTGAAATTTTGACTAGGGTTGGCCCTGTAGCATACAAGCTCAAGTTGCCACAAGATCTAAGCAATGTACATGATACGTTTAATGTATCAAATCTCAAGAAGTGCTTATCAGACGAGACATTAATTATACCGCCTGATGAGATTCACATAGATAACAAGCTACACTTCGTTGAGGAACCCATTGAACTCTCAGAATGGAAGGTTCAGAAAACAAGGCGTAGTCGAATCAAACTGTTTAAAATACGTTGGAACTCAAAACGTGGTCCGGAGTATACATGGGAACGAGAAGATCAAATGAAAATGAAATACCCCTCCTTGTTTAAGGATACACCAGTTCAAGATGGCATGAATTGAAATTTCAGGACGAAATTCTGTTAACGTGGGGAGAATGTGACACCCAACATTTAAGGTCAATATCCGTACACGATATAAACGAGTTTATATTATATTAGATTTCGTCATTCACCTAAATTGTAACATTTCTGATTTTTAGTATTCATATTTCAATTCAATGTAATGCAATTTTGAATTCAATACTCGTGCACTATCTTATTATTTTTCTCGCCATAAATTAAATGCAATGATTCAATGCAAGTTCGCAAGTTTTACTCGATTATATACACTTAAACTCTATGCAAGAAACTATTTATTTCAAATTTATAAAACATGAAAAGTCAAGGACTAAAGTTGAAAAATTATCAAGAAACCCTAGTTAGCACGGTCGTGCTTCGTCCTGGCACGGTCGCGCCAAGTGCCTCGGCACGATCGCGCGACTGGTCCTGGAACGATCGCGCCCGATGCCTAAGCACGGTCGCGCCTATCTTGGCACGGTCGCGCCTGCGTAACTGTCAAAACGTAAATACACTTTTAATCACCGATCGTCAAGAATCCGTAACCGCCCATCGTTTTCTTTTTCATTTACGTGAATAATGCAAATTTCAAATTCTCAAAAGCTCCATCTTAATCCTATCAATCTCGAAAAACTCCCTCTCAAGCCTTCCAAGAAACTAGAATCCGCTGTTCGACCCGAATCCTCTCAATCCAGCAGCAGAGTCTCGATACTCAATCATCCCTGAAGTTCCCAGGCTATTTGGATTGGCCGGAGTTGCAGTAAAGATCGTCGGAACTCAAGCCGTCGACGCCGGAACTCTTTCTTGCCGATCTCTATCAATCCTCTACTGTTTCGGGTAATTGAAATCATTTATTTCAGTTAATTAGTCTCTATATCGAAAGCCCATAATAATTTAGGCTTCCATCATAGAATTTACCCCGAATCAAAATCGATGTTTTATTTAAAATAATTTAATCGAATCCGCTGTTAAAAACGTTGTTAATACAATTAAAATATCCCAAAAGACTCGTAACAACCCATTAATCAAAAGCCCTAACAATTCCAGCGTTTAAAATACAAGAATTTGTCAATTCGTGTCTGATTTGGAAGAGACACGGTCGCGCTAATCATCTAGCGCGGCCGTGCCTCATGTAGCGCGGTCGTGTCGAATAGCGGCACGGTCGTGTCCTCCTGTCCAGACCTTGTCATGCCCTCTGGGCTAGTCTCTGTTGTGTCTAAAGATCATAGACACGACCGTACCGGGCCAAGGCACGGTCGTGCCTGTTGACTGGTCTAGTTTGTGCCCTCTGTTGATCAACCCGGTCGTGCCCCGACTAGCGCGGTCGCGCCCCTGGCTTGAGCACGATCGTGTCCTTCCGAGGCACGGTCGTGTGTGACTCAGAAATTGTAACAGAATTATAATTTTATATTTTTCGATCAATAAATGTTTCGATTTTATAAAAATATGTTTTCTGTATTTAAAAATGGATTAAAAGTTTAATCTTGGCATAAATATAATTTATTTAAAAGTTTATGAAAATTAAATTTATATTTATTATCTTACACTTAAATGATATTTTAAATAATTAACTTACAAAATTTATAAATAAATAAGATAATGATTATTTATTTAATTTACATTTTAAATCAAAATCATTTATTTATTTATACTTAATTACAATTAATATTTACATTATTTCATAAACTATAATTATATATTTATTCAGTAATCCAATTCAAACCTAATCAAATTGTTTCAAAAATATTTTTACTTCAAACTCTATATATTTTATTCAATACTTTTAAATACAAATCAATAGTTTTATACACAAATTCAACTTTCATTTTAGACTTAAACTTTATGCATCTATTTGATTCAATACACATTACTCTTTAGGTTAAATTGTGCATTTCGAGGATCATATTTGCTATCTATAATCTTTGTTAGCTACACTTCCATACCAAGTGAGTATTCACAACCCCTTTTTACTCTTTTACACTTTTGGGGTGGAACATGAACTCTATACACATTACACATTACACATTTACATTTACGCAAACAACACAAGTGCAAAAATCCTATTTACATACATGTGTGCAAAATTTGAGCTTTGTGCCCGAGTGCTAGTTGTGCTAACCTTTGTATGCGATTATGTGCAATCATTAACTATACAAGCCGACGGTTTTCAATGATAGATCTATTGAGTCTGACAAACCCACCCATGGTGCGCGGTGATTGAAACCGACAACACAATTTTTGCATGCTAGTTACAAGGTTTGGTTGTACATGGTTACACAATAGCTGCTCCCCATAAATGCCTTATTTTATCATGTTTTGTAAAGGATTTTTTTTCAACTATATGCTATCTACATACAACTGTGTTATACTCACCAACTTTTTAGTTGACTTTATTTTATTCATGTTTCAGGCCCCAATATGTGAGAATAATTCAAGACGTGTTCAACATAGGATTTGGACTTAGCAATTTAAATCAAGAACTTTATGAGTTGTTTTATGTTTGATGTTTGAATTTGGTTTGTACTTGGATTATTTGTAATGGAAATTTAACTATAATATATTTCAATTTAGTCAACCATGTGCTATGAACAATCTTACATGTCCCGCCCCGATGATTCCTCCATCGGTCGAGGTGTGACAGATTGGTATCAGAGCCTTGGTTATAGGGAATTAGGTTATTAGACACCTTGACCTAGACTATAACTTTAGGACACCCACTTATGCTATATTTCATGATTTTGTGCTATGTGTTACATGCTATGTGCTACATGCTCACCATGATTAATTATTATTATATTTGATACCTTACTTGTTAGAAATTCATGACTCATTAGGATCTTCTTGAATAATAATTAAATAAATAATATCCTTTCCTATATTCTAAAACCTCATAATATTTCTATCTTCTTTTCTATCCTTATCCTTTCTAAGCATGTGGAAAATCCTTGAAACAAAAATCTCTAAAATTTTTATTTCTTCATTAAGGTTTTAAACTTGTTAAATTATTTGAGGACACGTGCAATCTGGAAGGGTGACACCTGTATTTTGGGTTTTCTGTCTAGGAAAGCATTTCGCATAAATCCCAATCAACCGAGGGACCCGTATGCTTTCCTGGGAATTCCCGAGATGAGTGTTTACTTATAGGCTAAAACATGTTTTCTTGAAAAATTTTATAAGTTTAATTAACCTTAATGTGTCATGGTATTCAAGTGATTTGTCACTTTTGAGTACAATCCAAACTAAGAATATCTATTTTATTTTGTTATCTCATTCTATTAAATCCTATCAAATCTCATAAGTTCTTACAATTTTTCTTGTCTTGTGAAAATCTGTAGAATGCCTCCTCGTCGTGCTCCCGCAACCAACGCCAACACCGACATTGCTGCCATTCTTACCCAATTGGTGACACAACTCACCCAAGCCAATGGTGCCGCCAATGGCAACAATGGTGGAAATGGAAGCAATAGTGGTAATAATGTTGGAAATGGTGGAAATGGTGGTAATAATCCATCTCAATGCACCTTCAAGCACTTCAACTCGTGCAATCCCCCAAAGTTCTATGGTACCGAATGAGCTACTGGACTCCTTCAATGGTTCGAAAGCATTGAGAATACCTTTCTCAATAGTGACTGCCCCGACAACCTATTTGTTCGTCAAGCTACAAGTGTCCTACAAAAACGGGCACTTACATGGTGGAATGGGGAGAAAAGGAATAGGGGTGTTGACATAGCTATGGCCTTACCTTGGGATGAGGTCAAAAGGCTTATGACCGAGGAGTTCTGTCCTCGAAATGAAGTGAAAAAGTTAGAAGCTGAATTTTGGGATCTTGCCCAAGATAGCGGGGAAAGCTTAGCATATACAACTTGGTTCCATGAGTTGAGTCTTCTAGTGCCCCACATGGTCACTCCTTTTTCCCGTTGTATCGAGAAGTATATTGGTGGGCTACCAAGACAAATCCAAGATACTGTCTTAGGTAGAAATCCTGCTACTCTGGAGGATGCTATTCGTCTATCCGCTACCTTAACTGATAACCATGTGAAAGCGGGAACACTTACTAAGAAGGGTACTAAGAAAGTTTCTGAAACCGTAACCCCTCCTACTCACAACAAAGAAGCCACAACCGAGCCCTCTCTCAATAATAGAAAGAGGAAGGTTAGAAATTTTGCTGTGGTTACTCGTGCAGTTCCCGTCAACCAAGCTGCACCTATGGTTCAAGCGCCGGCTAAAAAGCCATACGTTGGAATCTACCCACTTTGTGCCACCTGCACCTACCATCATACCCAAAACATCCCATGTCGCCTTAGTACTTATTGTGGGAGATATGGTCATACGGTTAGTGTTTGTAGGACCAAAGCTCTTGCGGGCCAAGTCAACCCTCCAAACCGAACTGTACCTCAAGTGGCTAATCAAGGTGCTCCCGCCATTGCTAATGGGCGTGCTTGCTATGAGTGTGGTGACCCAAACCATTTTCGTGATCAATGTCCAAGACTTGCAAACGCTAGACAGGGTGGAGCTCGTGGGCGTGCGTTCAACATAAACGCCAACAAAGCTCAAGCCAACAATGACGTGGTCAATGGTACGTTTCTTGTTAATAGTCAATATGCCTCCATTTTATTCGATACCGGAGCCGATAAAAGTTTTGTGTCACTTAATTTTGAACCTTTACTTGCAAAGACTCGGTCCCAATTAGTGAAAACATTTACCGTTGAAGTAGCAAATGGTGACTCCATTACAATTGAGTCCATTATCTATGATTGCTCTTTAGAACTTAATGATCACACATTTCCAATCAACCTTGTTCCAATGCCACTAGGAAGCTTTGATATTATCGTAGGTATGGATTGGCTATCAAATCATCATGCCGAAGTCATTTGCTTTGAAAAGTGTATCCAAATTCCGCTACCATCGGGAGAAACCTTAAGAGTTTTTGGTGAAAAGCCTTGCAAGGGACTTAAGTTGATGTCGTGTACTACCGCTAAAAAGTACTTACGAAAGAAGTACATTGCTTTCTTAGCTCATGTTGTTCAAAAGGATGTCAAGGAGAAGAGTATCCAAGACATTCCGATCATTCGAGATTTTCCCAAAGTTTTTCCTAAGGATTTATCCGGTCTTCCTCCCGTTCGTCAAGTAGAGTTCCGTATTGATCTTATACCTGGAGCTAACCCCGTTGCTAGAGCTCCTTATCGTCTTGCACCTTTCGAAATGCAAGAGCTTGCAAGTCAACTTCAAGAGCTCTCCGACAAAGGTTTCATTCGCCCAACTCAATCACCGTGGGGTGCACCCGTCTTATTTGTTAAGAAGAAGGATGGATCATTTCGCATGTGTATTGACTACCGCGAACTCAATAAGCTTACTATCAAGAACTGTTATCCTTTGCCTAGAATCGATGATCTCTTTGATCAACTTCAAGGTTCTACTTGCTTCTCAAAGATTGATCTTCGATCTGGTTATCATCAGCTTCGTGTTCAAGAAGATGACATTCCTAAGACTGCTTTTCGAACAAGGTATGGTCATTACGAGATCATGGTTATGCCTTTCGGGTTAACCAATGCACCCGCAGTTTTCATGGATCTCATGAATCGTGTGTGCAAACCGTACCTTGATAAATTCGTGATTGTCTTCATTGACGATATCTTAATCTATTCCAAGACTAAAGCCGATCATGAACAACACCTTAGATTGGTTTTGGAACTCTTGAGAAAAGAACAACTATATGCCAAATTCTCCAAATGCGAATTTTGGCTAAAAGAAGTTCAATTTCTTGGTCACATCATCAACGACAAGGGTATTCATGTTGATCCTGCTAAGATTGAAACGGTTAATAATTGGAATGCTCCGAAGACTCCTACCGAAGTTCGTTCATTTCTTGGTCTTGCGGGTTATTATCGTCGTTTCATCTCAAACTTCTCAAAGATTGCTGTCCCTCTTACCGCTTTGACCCACAAGGGTAAGACTTATGAATGGGGACCGAAACAAGAAGAAGCTTTTCAAACCCTCAAGCAAAAGTTGTGCAATGCTCCCATATTGACTCTTCCCGATGGAAATGATGATTCAGTTGTCTATTGTGATGCTTCTAACCAAGGTCTTGGTTGTGTTCTCATGCAACGAGGCAAAGTAATCGCTTATGCATCAAGGCAACTCAAAGTTCATGAGAAGAATTATACGACGCACGATCTCGAGTTAGGTGCGGTCGTATTCGCGTTAAAGATTTGGAGACATTACCTATATGGCACAAAATGTGTGGTATTTACTGACCACAAAAGTCTTCAACATATTTTCAACCAAAAAGAACTCAATATGAGGCAACGACGTTGGGTCGAACTCCTTAACGACTACGACTGCGAGATTCGTTACCATCCCGGCAAAGCGAATGTTGTAGCCGATGCTTTGAGTCGAAAGGACCATGTTATGCTTCATTGTGCCCGTATTCAAACCGATATTCAAACCCGTATCTTAGAAGCTCAACACGTCTCGGTAACCGAGGGTAACATGTATGAAGAAATGTCGTGTGGTGTTGAACTTCTTCTGGAATCAAAACCCAATGGCTTACTATATTACTTGAACCGTATTTGGGTTCCCGATCGCGATGATCTCCATGCGTTTCTCATGAACGAGGCTCACAAGACTCGTTATTCTATTCATCCTGGTGCGGATAAAATGTACCAAGATCTTCGCCAACAATATTGGTGGCCCGGTATGAAAAAGGACATTGCTCTCTATGTTGCTAAATGCTTAACTTGTTCCAAAGTCAAAGCCGAACATCAACGTCCTTCTGGTTTGCTTGAACAACCAGAAATTCCCATGTGGAAATGGGAGAACTTAGCCATGGATTTTATTACCAAACTCCCTCGCACCTCGAGTGGTTATGATAGTATTTGGGTGATCATTGATCGACTCACCAAATCTGCTCATTTCTTGCCTATCCGTGAAGACTATCGGGTTGAGGACTAGCCCGAATTTACTTCGACGAAATCGTGAGTCGTCATGGTGTTCCCTTGAACATAATATCTGATCGAGATGCCCGGTTCACTTCTCGATTTTGGCAATCTCTCCAAACTGCTCTTGGTACACGATTGGATTTGAGCACGGCCTACCATCCCCAAACTGATGGTCAAACCAAGCAAACAATTCAAACTCTTGAAGACATGCTTAGAGCTTGCGTAATCGATTTTGGTGGCAATTGGGATTCACATCTATCCCTCATTGAGTTTTCTTACAACAACAGCTATCACACAAGTATCAACATGGCTCCATTCGAAGCTCTCTATGGTCGCAAGTGTCGTTCTCCTATCTGTTGGAACGAGATTGGTGAAGCACAAATCACCGGTCCCGAGTTAATTCAAGAGACATCCGACAAGATTATTCAAATCCGTGACAATATTCGAGTAGCGAGGAGTCGGAAAAAGAGTTATGCTGACAAACGTCGAAAACCCCTGGAATTCCAAGTCGGTGATCTTGTTCTTCTTAAGGTGTCTCCGTGGAAGGGTGTGATTCGTTTTGGAAAGAAAGGCAAGTTAGCACCTCGCTATGTTGGTCCATTCAAGATCCTTGAAAGGATTGGGAAAGTGGCTTATAAGCTCGAGTTACCTCCATCTCTTGGCAATGTGCATCCTACATTTCATATATCTAATCTGAAGAAGTGTCTCGCTGATAAAAATCTCCATATACCGCTTGACGACGTACGCATTGATGAAACGATGCACTTCGTTGAGAAGCCGGTGGAAATTATGGATCGCGAAGTCAAACAGCTCAAGCGAAGTCGCATTCCTATTGTCAAAGTTCGTTGGGAATCTAAGCGTGGTCCTGAGTTCACATGGGAACGAGAAGACCAAATGAAGCTCAAGTACCCTCATCTTTTTACAGATACTGTTGTTTCCTCTAGCTAAATTTCGGGACGAAATCCTCTCAACATGGGGAGACTGTAACATTTCTGATTTTTAGTATTCATATTTCAATTCAATGTAATGCAATTTTGAATTCAATAATCGTGCACTATCTTATTATTTTTCTCGCCATAAATTAAATGCAATGATTCAATGCAAATTCGCAAGTTTTACTCGATTATATACACTTAAACTCTATGCAAGAAACTGTTTATTTCAAATTTATAAAACCTGAAAAGTCAAGGACTAAAGTTGAAAAATTATCAAGAAACCCTAGTTAGCACGGTCATGCTTCGTCCTGGCACGATCGCGCCAAGTGCCTTGGCACGATCGCGCGACTGGTCCTGGAACGATCGCGCCCGTTGCCTAAGCACGGTCACGCCTATCTTGGCACGGTCGCGCCTGCGTAACTGTCAAAACGTAAATACACTTTTAATCACCGATCGTCAAGAATCCGTAACCGCCCACCGTTTTCTTTTTCATTTACGTGAGTAATGCAAATTTCAAATTCTCAAACGCTCCATCTTAATCCTATCAATCTCGAAAAACTCTCTCTCAAGCCTTCCAAGAAACTAGAATCCGCTGTTCGACCCGAATCCTCTCAATCCAGCAGCAGAGTCTCGATACTCAATCATCCCTGAAGTTCCCAGGCTATTTGGATTGGTCGGAGTTGCAGTAAAGATCGCCGGAACTCAAGCCGTCGACGCCAGAACTCCTTCTTGCCGATCTCTATCAATCCTCTACTGTTTCGGGTAATTGAAATCATTTATTTCAGTTAATTAGTCTCTATATCGAAAGCCCATAATAATTTAGGCTTCCATCATAGAATTTACCCCGAATCAAAATCGATGTTTTATTTAAAATAATTTAATCGAATCCACTGTTAAAAACGATGTTAATACAATTAAAATATCCCAAAAAACTCGTAACAACCCATTAATCAAAAGCCCTAACAATTCCAGCGTTTAAAATACAAGAATTTGTCAATTCGTGTCTGATTTGGAAGAGACACGGTCGCGCTAATCATCTAGCGCGGCCGTGCCTCATGTAGCGCGGTCGTGTCGAATAGCGGCACGGTCGTGTCCTCCTGTCCAGACCTTGTCATGCCCTCTGGGCTAGTCTCTGTTGTGTCTAAAGATCATAGACACGACCATGCCGGGCCAAGACACGGTCGTGCCTGTTGACTGGTCTAGTTTGTGCCCTCTGTTGATCAACCCGGTCGTGCCCCGACTAGCGCGGTCGCGCCCTTAGCTTGAGCAAGATCGTGTCCTTCCGAGGCACGGTCGTGTGTGACTCAGAAATTGTAACATAATTATAATTTTATATTTTTTGATCAATAAATGTTTCGATTTTATAAAAATATGTTTTCTGTATTTAAAAATGGATTAAAAGTTTAATCTTGGCATAAATATAATTTATTTAAAAGTTTATGAAAATTAAATTTATATTTATTATCTTACACTTAAATGATATTTTAAATAATTAACTTACAAAATTTATAAATAAATAAGATAATGATTATTTATTTAATTTACATTTTAAATCAAAATCATTTATTTATTTATACTTAATTACAATTAATATTTACATTATTTCATAAACTATAATTATATATTTATTCAGTTATCCAATTCAAACCTAATCAAATTGTTTCAAAAATATTTTTACTTCAAACTCTATATATTTTATTCAATACTTTTAAATACAAATCAATAGTTTTATACACAAATTCAACTTTCATTTTAGACTTAAACTTTATGCATATATTTGATTCAATACACATTACTCTTTAGGTTAAATTGTGCATTTCGAGGATCATATTTGCTATCTATAATCTTTGTTAGCTACACTTCCATACCAAGTGAGTATTCACAACCCTTTTTACTCTTTTACACTTTTGGGGTGGAACATGAACTCTATACACATTACACATTACACATTTACATTTACGCAAACAACACAAGTGCAAAAATCCTATTTACATACATGTGTGCAAAATTTGAGCTTTGTGCCTGAGTGCTAGTTGTGCTAACCTTTGTATGTGATTATGTGCAATCATTAACTATACAAGCCGACGGTTTTCAATGATAGATCTATTGAGTCTGACAAACCCACCCATGGTGCGCGGTGATTGAAACCGACAACATAATTTTTGCATGCTAGTTACAAGGTTTGGTTGTACATGGTTACACAATAGCTGCTCCCCATAAATGCCTTATTTTATCATGTTTTGTAAAGGATTTGTTTTCAACTATATGCTATCTACATACAACTGTGTTATACTCACCAACTTTTTAGTTGACTTTATTTTATTCATGTTTCAGGCCCCAATATGTGAGAATAATTCAAGACGTGTTCAACATAGGATTTGGACTTAGCAATTTAAATCAAGAACTTTATGAGTTGTTTTATGTTTCATGTTTGAATTTGGTTTGTACTTGGATTATTTGTAATGGAAATTTAACTTTAATATATTTCAATTTAGTCAACCATGTGCTATGAACAATCTTACATGTCCCGCCCCGATGATTCCGCCATCGGTCGGGGTGTGACATAAATACATAAATAAGGACATTAAAGTCTATCAAAAGCCATACATTATCTCATTTCATATTTTGGTAATTCTAGGAGTTACCGGTTCATGTAACCGCATAACCCGATTAAATACGAACGTTAGTGATTAAATTAAATAACCAAGAAAAATATCTAGACATATATATTACACGAACTTTACGTTGGACAATAATTCATTTTTAGACTAAAATATATAAAATACGTAAAAGTAAACTAACGAACTCTTTCGAAGATGTTACCTGGTAGCGTCAACTTTAGGTATCTATACCTACAAATAATCACCTCAACGAATTATACAATCCAAGATTTCAATATCTTTCGTTAACGAGCCATAAACTTAATAAATTTATAATACCGTGGAGAACCTAAACCAAATTAAATTACCATTTGAAACTCTAATTAATATTAATACACTTAATGAATTAAATAAATTTACACTTAAATCTAATTATTTGATTAATTAACCCAACCCACCCCCTTGACTTTCTCGGCAGAAATTCCGAGAAGGCCCCATTCCCACTTCCTACTTCACTCACATTCTAATTATCTATACTAAAACCCATACCTCATGACTTCAAAGTTTAGATAAAAACCATACCACCTCATTGTCTATCAATTCATCCATCAAGAGCAAAAACTCTCAACCCCTGTCATCTCTCTTTTCTTCTACGACAACAACAAGAATATCTATCTTCACTTTCTTTTGGTGTTCTTCCATAATCGAAGACTCGAATTCTTTATTTCGGTATTATAAGGAGAGTTCCAAGTGTTTTCTCAAAGGTTTTTAGCAGGAGAAGTCAAGATCATTCTCTTTTTCGCTCAAAAATCATCATCTCTGTCCAGAGGTAAAAACTTGATACCATTCATATTATTTTCTTTAAAACCGTAGCTAAACATACAATTTACTCAAACGTAAGAAAAATAACTAGAAAAGTGTGTAGAATTCAAGATTAAAACATGAATATATGCGTATATGTATGAATAAAGTTTTGAAACTGATTCTGTCAATCAAAATTTCAGTAATCGAAACTATAGTTTCGATACCTGTTTACTCAATCGAAACTAGGTAGTTTCGATACCTGTTGCTCAATCGAAACAAGGTAGTTTTGATACCTTTCTTCCCAATCGAAACTAGAAAGTTTCGATACCCCGTTTGCTCAATCGAAACTAGGAAGTTTCGACATCTGTTCTGTTCAATCAAAACTAAGTAGTTTCGATACCTGTTTTAGGCCCATTGGTCAGTAACTTAGAACTATTTTATAACGAAACAAGTGTTGGAAAACTAAGAAGATATTTAAACAAAAGCAACCAGATTTACTAAGTCGGTGAACAATTTGCATATGAGACATTCAGTCATAACACGAATTACCTTTTTTTTAAATTAGGGTACGAATAGTCAAGTTTGACTAGAAAAATTATCGTTGCTAGCATACACAAACACGAGGTGAGTTCACTGCCCCCTTTTAACTTTTTAATGTTTTATAAACATCGGGGGAGAAACATACTTGTACAACATATATGCTTACATATTTGAAAGCATGAAAAATGAATGTTTGATACATTTGGGAAAACATGGAACACTTACAAACATTTTCGTATGATAACAAGAAAACAAGACCCGACCTTTATGTTTGATTGAGTTAACACATATAGAGCGCTGGAAGTCCCCTGACCATCATATTTATAACCATTAGCTATATGTTAGCCTGGGATTCTATGGATAGCACTACTGGGATTGACACCCCCGGTCATGGTTAGTCGCGCTAACCAGGTCCCTCTGGCCAAATGACCGCATAGTGTTCAAACATTGCTCGTGAGGTATGAGCGAGGGGCAAAACACATGTGCCATGGTTTGGTTATGCCTCATGTATGTACATATTATTTGTATTCCTAGCTAGTCTACAAATGAGTCAACATTACTTGTTTTGTTTATCATATTCATTGAAACGTTTTCGTGCAGATGGATCTGCCAATCACTTATACACTAATGGTTTTGCCATTCGTTTACGTGGAAATGTTTTTATCAATGTTTTCAAGGAAAACAGTTTCATATTATGGCCATGTACACAGTATCAATGTTTTCATTGGGAAAACTACACGTTTTATGACAATGAAGTCATCACATGTTTTCATTGGGAAAACTACTCGTTTTATGACTATGAAGTCATCACATGTTTTCATTGGGAAAACTACTCGTTTCATGACAATGAAGTCATCACATGTTTTCATTGGGAAAACTACTCGTTTTATGACTATGAAGTCATCACATGTTTTCATTGGGAAAACTACTCGTTTTATGACTATGAAGTCATCACATGTTTTCATTGGGAAAACTACTCGTTTTATGACTATGAAGTCATCACATGTTTTCATTGGGAAAACTACTCGTTTTATGACTATGAAGTCATCACATGTTTTCATTGGGAAAACAACCTTACATTAAACCCGTGTACATATTTTCAATGTTTTCAAGGAAAACAGTTTCGTATCATGGCCATGTACACAATATCAACGTTTTCAAGGAAAATCACTTTACATTGCAACAATCAAACCTGCGAACTCACCAACCTTTGTGTTGACATTTTTAAGTATGTTTTTTAGGTAATTCATAGCCATGGCACGGTTGGAATAGGCTAGCTATAATTGGAAAAATTCTTACTAGCTGGAAGGACATAGATTATCCGGCCTCAAGTCTATCGTTGATCTAGAAGAACTTAGATCATTGTATTTATTTAGTTTTAGTAACGTATATGTAATCAAGTCTTAGAAATCGCTATTACAGCTTCCGCTATCGTGTAATGAACCAATCGTTGCAACCTGTATTTATTTATTTATTCATTTATAAATAAATCCGGGGGTGTGAAAAATACCTAAAACTTAAACTCCAAGGGCTAGTTGTGTAATACCTTGAAACTATTCTATTGACTTTTTAAAGTCAAAATCTTGTTTCTGTTGACTTTGAAAGTCAAACTAACCGGGTCCTAACCCGATCCAAACTTGAGGAACCAGTTCTGCTAAATCGCAAACTAAATTACATGAAAATCTCAGGGACTAGATCTGTAATTAGACCAATTACGATTTTGTTGACTTTTGAAAGTCAACCTAACTGTTCTTCAGTTCAATTCGCATGCCTAAATCGAATTCCGTTGGAGTTGTAACTGAAACTGAATGATCATGATCATTTGCGGCCATTATTAACTCAATAAACCCGTCATTTATTTGAATTAAACCTCATTATGGTCATACGAGTCATAACCGTCGAACCCATAACAAAAATCGATCAATTCGATCATTTGGCCTATCATTCTCGAAAGCAAACGCACTACACACCTTGTTCGAATCCTCCAAAAGCTTTTACCTACATCAGTTGCGCCGGAGCAGCATTCAAGGTCGCTGGAGACTAACATCTCAGAGTCGGAAACCCACCTAGTCAATCTCTGTCAATTCGAATCCAATTGAGGTAACAAATCACACCTGGAGTTCCGTTTTAATCATTGGAACAAAAGCCCTATGAAAATTTGGGCTTTCTATATCAATTCGATCAAGATTCAGAACCTAGGGTTCATAGGTTTTTAGTTTAATCGAAACCCTACTTACACCCAACCAAAACAAAATCAAACTATACCACAAGATTCGTAATCCTTTGTAACGTGAAAGCCCTATGCTAATTTGAAAGGATAACATCGATTTGATTATGATCCCTAAACTAGGGTTCATCACGAAAACGTTTTGGGGCTTTTGACTCTAGACCTAATTGCAATCAAATTAAACCACGGGGGATAATTCGCAATGTTCTGTTTAGTAAAAGCCCCATAAATTTAAAAAGCTTCATTACAAGATTTAACCAAATCGAATCCAAGTTCTATTTCTAGGGTTTCGGCTTTCTTAAACCAAATCTAACGATCCAAAAATGCTTGTTTTTGAAATTAACCCCATTCACAGATTCGCAAACCTTCGTTTAACAAAACCCCTTTGATACCTTAGCAAACCGCGACCGGATTTGATGGTTTGGAGTTGGATTCGATCGCGAGTGGGGGGAGAGCCAACTGTGGCTTATGGTTAAAACCATTTAAATTCGACTTGTGTTGTGATTGCCTTAGCAGGTGAACTGGTTAAGTCTTGGTGCTGGTAGGGGAGAGACCCGGGTTCGAATCCTTCCCCACTGTTTTATTTTTAAAACAAATTTTTAATATTATTTTGATATTAAAACCCAACCCAATATTATTATATTAATATATAAAGGTGTTTTAACCCGGAAAACAACCCGTAGGCTCGGGTTTAATTTATTAATCCATTTTTAAATCTTTCCCACTTTTATAAATAATATATTTATGTTATTATCAAATAAAAACAATATATTTATATTATTTTCAAACCGTAACTTCGTATAAAATAATATGTTTATATTATTTTCAAATCATGGCTCATGTTATTAAATAATATGTATTTATATTATTCGTACCATTTTATATCTCGTGTGACGTTTTAAATTATTTAATAATATAATCGTTATATTATTTACTCACGTTTATACATTCTATAAAAAATAATATATTTATTATTTTTCCATGCAAATGATTATTTGTTTAAATCCTTCGAACCTAAAAATAATATACTAAATTATATTATCTTTCTAACTGTTGTAAACGACACAATCGTGCGAAGTTATGTATTTATTTATTTACTATCCGTTATTAACGTTCGACACGTAACGCTTTTTCCTTAATGATTTTATTAAGAAATTTATCTAATTCCGTAGACACATTCGTCTACTCTTAATCATTAGAGCGTTTCCTTAGGACGTTCAATCTTTCGTGTCGTCGTCACAATTCCCATCTTTATCCCTAATGATTATGTTGTAATTCTAGGGCATCTGTAAGCCGTGCAGGCTAACACTTGAGGTTCTAAATCTCATACTTGTGTGATACTACCTACTACGCAACGCAGGTGAGTTTCACGGCCCCTTTTACTGTTTTTATTTGGGGGAGAAAACATGTCACAACCTTTTTGGTTTATTGTAATTCATATGATATCACTGTTGAGGCTAAGCGTAACACACTATCATGAAAAGTCCTCACACACATCGGACCGTTAATATGGTATGAACGAGGTAATTTTGGTAGTACTACTGGGTTTGACAAACCCCACCCGTGTTAGTCGCGCTAACTCGATTGGAGGTCGAACGGGTGTTATATTGACCTTAACACATTAGTTAGAGTTGATAGACCTGACTGGAGGCAAACAAACGTACTCACTGTCAGTTTCGGTTGCGAGCGCTTTAGCAAAACATGAATATAGGCATGCAACCTATTGATATATATATTGAATGTACATAATCCGTAAACGCTTTACTTTAAATGATTGAAACCTGTGAACTCACGAACCTAGTGTTGACTCGTTTTCTTACATGTTTTCTCAGGTTGGCACTCAGGATCACGTTAAGTCATGCATGTGTCTTGGACTCCAATTGAAATAATTATCTATTGAATAATATTTATGTTTTGTTTGTAATTGGACTTGGGCGCGTTGTTTTGCGCATTTACTTTTGTTTAACGCTTCCGCATATACACTCTGAACCTTGATCTTTTATGTTGTTACATTTCAAGTCCCATATAGTGTCGTTTGAAGTAACTGATGTCTGAGATCCTGGTATGTCACCTTCCAAAACGGTAAAACTCCGTTAGTGGAATTTGGGGGTGTGACAAAAATTCTTCTTGAATACCAAGAGCTTTTACCAACAGCTCTGATACCACCTGTGATTCCATTTGATCTGCTGATATTCAAGGATAAAGTATTCAATCACTCTCTGAATTGGCGGAATCAATTCAGAAATTTTATTCTCACCGAAATGATCGAATCAAATATGAACCAGAAGGATAGAATCAATCACAAGATGCATTCAAACATGTTGATAATCTTCATTATACCATAAATGTAAATCACAGAATAACAACAAAACACACAGAAATTCTCTCTGATAGATTTGGATTCAAACAATACAAATGAGAATAGTTACATGAAAATACAAAAGACAAGACTATTTATACTAGAGAGTTTTGATTGAATTCTTATGATCGAAAAGTGTTTTTGACCGAAAACACTTTCCGACCGAAAACTCTAAAGTTATACAAATCTAAACCTAATTGATTTATATGGACTACTAGGTTCCAATATGATTATGATGTAGTAATGATTTTAGATGGATAATATGTGAAAACATTGTTGTCAAAAATTGTTGGATTATAAATGCATGCACGTTTTTGCTATTTCAGGAACTTTAATATTGGGTTTTGTATTAGATGCCACGTTTACGGTGATTTGATGATGGGAAATGGTTAAATATGTGTAGAGAATTGATAAAATGAGTAGTTTTGCTGATTAGAACTTTGTTCATATGAGATTTCATGCTCGATTCTATTTATGGAAACTTTAATTTTTGAGTTTTTGTTAAGAGAAGCTATGGTGTGATTTGTTTGGTGGAAATTATTTTTAAACACTAGATATAGATATTGTATGATTTTCTTTTCGGTAAAATCACTTGTTCATGACGTTTTTAGGCTTGTTTTCTATTTTTAGAAACTTTATTTCTTAACATGTATGAAAACTTGATGATTGGGTACATTTAAAGCATGAAACTAGTATAGTGAACATTATGTAAGAATGATTGACGGAAATGATGCGTTAGAATGCATATGTGTGAGTTCTAGAGCTTGAGTTTCTAAATAAGGAAACTTTAATTTTTAAAAAGTTGTGTTTGCAAGTTATGAACAAGGTTAGAGGGTTTAAGAGACTTCGGAACACTTAACTAAGTACATTGTATGATCATATATGTTGTTTGTCCGTAAACTTTGCAATTTGACACAGTCTTTTTATAATAGAAAACTTTAATTATCCGAAACCCGCATACTTGTCTATTTTTAGCAACAAAACATTGGAGTGTTTTATATGTGTCATAGCATGCCTAGTTTCATGTGTGAATGTGTAGAAGCATGTTTTGCTAAATATAGATAAAATTCTATGTATCGGTGTATGTGGCTAGTACGTATGAGGGTGTTCCTGAGTACTTAGCCTGCACACCAGTTTGCTCATACGTACTTGTCAAGTACGCAAGGCTTTTGCCTTGCGTACTTGTCAAGTACGCATGACAAAACCCTGCGTACTTAGACAAGTACGCAGGTACTGTTCCATCCCCTATAAATAGAGGACTTGTCTTCATTTTTAGGTGAATCTCTGGAACTAGGTTGGGAGGTGTCCGGGTCGGGACGAGCTCTCCCAACCCCTGGACCGTGAGCTTAGCTGAGAGATGTGTGCTGCTTCGGTATGTAGTCTGTAATACAGGATGACGTCTATGTTATGGATTATGTATCGTTTCATTATCTTTTGTCTTTGTTCGTGTTTCTCTGCCTTGTTCTTCCTGTTCCCACACAAATCACAGAACAAATTCATGTATTTCCGCTGTGCGACGAGGCTCCCGGGAACTACAAGTGCTATCAAAGCCTCGGTGTTCGTTGATTTGTGTTCCAGTTTCGAGTTTTAGGGTTTCTGGAGCAGATCTGAGTTCATACGAGTTCTTATTTTTCCTGTCAATAATCCTTAAATTTGAGTTTGTTATCACTTCATTTGGTGTTTGGAAGGCTAAGGGTTTGTTAGAAGATGTTTTCAAAGCTTTTGGAAGCATCAATTTCTCAGATCCATCACTTTTCGAACATTCTCCATGAGATCCGTCAAGAACACTGTTGTACTGAACAAGTACGCAGAATCACCTTTTCTGCGTATTTGCTAAGTACGCATGGGTTAGCCCTGCATACTTAGTAAGTTAGCTAAGTACGTAAGAGCATTTCTCTGCGAACTTAACAAGTACGCATGGGTACTTGGCTTTGCCTATTTACTAAATACGCATGACCACCCTTTATGTGCGTATTTACTAAGTGCGCATGAACTAGCATCTGGGATTCAAAAAACTTAAAAATAAAAAAATAAAAAAAAATTTAGGGATCATTTGTACACTTGTTTCGGGCCATTTTTGAGAAGATAGTAATTTTGGTTTTTCCGGCTCAAAATTTGTATACGATGTGGCTACGCGAAACACGGACGAGATTTTTGTTGGATGATACCACTTGTTATATATTGTTTAAGTGTCCAAAACTAAAAATGTGGGCTACGATTACCCATGATACTTATTTAATAGGGTATGAATGCTGAACTAATGGGAGCAATTGGGTTGTCATCGGCTAAAAGTCTTGTTCTATTTATGAAGAGGTGGCTGCTTTGAGTCTTTTGGAAAAAGAATCATCTTGATTAGGTATTCAAACCTGAATATGTGGGCTACGAGTATCCAGGATACTTCTTTAATAGGGGATGAATACTGGAAGAACTTGAACCTAAGGATATGCTGTTTTAGATCTTTGCAAAAGAATAAAAGAATAAAATCCTGAAGTTGTCTAGTTGTACTTTTTGAGGATTTAAGTGATGTGGTAATGAAGCTGGTCATGGTTTACAGAGAAATGAGGGGGATAAAAAATGTAACATCAACTATGATTTCTCGTGAAAACTATATTTTTCGTGCTCATTGGTCAAGTATGTGTTTAAGATTTGATATGATTCAATTATGATGGGATTTCTCATTTGGGATCTGGGCGGAATGGCAGATAGACAACCTAGTTATGGAACTTCACCGCGGTGAACGTATACATATTAGGAGGTGCGAACCAGGAATGAAGATCTAATTGAAGAATGTTGGACTTTGGATATAAGGTGATCACTACTGAGCATGATTTTGTGTTTGATTCTATCAAGTGTTTTCAGGATGAAGCTGGATATCCGTTGGATTATTAGTTGAAGATGGAACCTTTTATCATTGGCCGATAGGATAGGAAACATTCCCTTGTTTCTGGTCTAGTCGGATGGAGCTTAAACTGAAAGGGGATATTGGAAATCAACATCTTCGGGAATTTGGTTGACTCGTGAGAATACAGGATAGAGTGGGATACCTCTGGTTGAAGACTTAAGTTTATCTTACTGGAATTCCTATGGGAGTTGATTAGTTTGATGCAGGTTATTGGAAATTCAAACTCTCAATCATATGCTAGCTGATTTGGAGTTGTCTTAATCTTCTATTGTTACCTGGTTAGGAATACACTGTTAGACTTAGAATTCTAAATCAGGGTGGAGCAAGCTACTGCTGAGAGGATGAACTACAATGAAGTGTGTTGGGTTAGTTGGTTCCTATTGAAGCACTTGGTTTGGTCTACAATGAAAGCTACAGTTAAGAGGGAGTCGGGTTTGTCATCACTCGGCAACTGAAGACTGAAGTTTGATGATTTGAAGATCTCAAGTGGAATGCAAGAAGATCAAGTTTTGCCAGAAGACACTTGATGTCATTAGTTTAGAGGGATTCTGTTAGGACATTCTTTGTAAACTGATGTATATCATTGTTAGTGATAGATAGAATTTGATGCTATAGTTAAGAGGGAGTCTATAGAAGCATGTTTTGGTAACTATAGATAAAATTCAATGTATCGGTGTACGTGGATAGTACGCAGGATGGTGTTCATGAGTACATAGCATGCACACCAGTTTGGTCCTACGTACTTAGTAAGTACGCAAGGCTTTTGCCTTGCGTACTTGTCAAGGACGCATAACCAAACCCTGCGTACTTAGACAAGTACACATGTATTGTTCCATCCCCTATAAATAGAGGACTTGTCTTCATTTGTAGGTGGAACTCTGGAACTAGGTTAAGAGGTGTCTGGGTCGGGACGAGCTCTCCCGACCCCGGACCGTGAGCTTAGATGAGAGATGTGTGCTCCTTCGGTGTGTAGTCTGTAATACGGAATGACTTTTATGTTATGGATTACGTATCGTTTCATTATCTTTTGTCTTTGTTCGTGTTTCGCTGCATTGTTCTTCACGTTCTCACACAAATCACAGACCAGATCCCTGTATTTTCGCTGCGCGAATGTTTGCCGTGTTTAGATGAGAGATCCCCGGACCGGGACCTACAAAATGTTAACTTAGTATAGTTGCCGTGTTTAGGGCTCAAAACTTGACTTTCCAATTAAGAAAACTTTAATGTATCAAAAGTTGTGTTTGAAGTTCTAAATTCCAATCGAAGGTTCTTAGGTGTTTTTTAGAATGTTACTAGGATATTTGAAAGGAGGTTTGAATTCTATATTAGGATTTGAATGTTTTAAGTCCATAACGTGTCACCAACGGGTCGCCGAGACAAAATATCTTCGAAATATCAATGTCACTTTTCAAACAACTTATTTGGATATATAGAGTTCATGGTCAAACATTAACAATACTTTGACCCTAAAGTCCTAAATATTTCCTTGGGCACGAGTAGGTCGTCTCACTTATCACGATTTGCTAAGACTTATCACATCATTTCACCGCTTTATCAGGTGTTTTACTCGTTTTTTCTTTGGGGTGAGATACATGCTCAAGTATTACATTTTTCACTATTCATATTTTCCATGCTTACACAGTTACATTAATTATATAAGTTAGTACTATTGAGTACAAAGTCCTCTCAGAGTCAACCGTTAATTTTTCCATAGCGAGGTGATCAAGAACAATATTGTTGGGTTTAAAAAACCCTACCGAGGTTAGTAGCGCTAACTTAGACTGGAAGTCGAACGGGCACATTAATGACCAAATCCATTCATATGGAAAGCACAAAGAGGTGAACCGCATCCTTTTCAGTGGCTACAGTTGAATGTTGGTTGACGGTCTTATTATAGTTTTTGGTTTTGTCTGATCAACAATGATTGTCTATAGTAATATGTTTTCAATACATTTTACAATATGATTTCAATTACATATAACATGTGAACTCGCTAATGTTATGTTGACCCATTTTAGCATGTATATCTCAAGTCGTTGAATGCTTAGGCTATGTGGCTAGGATGCACCAACTAGAGTCACACATATCATGCATGGGCACCTTATTTTGATAAACTTTTAAAAACATTGCTTTCACCCAATTACTTTAAACTATGTTAAATTTCATTTTTGGATCATTTGAGATTTGTTTAAACAGGTATTTGAATACCATTTAGTGGTCGTTCGAAGTAAATCAATTTCAAACATCCTCTCGGGTCACGCCCCACGGGTATAACTAGAAGTGGAATTTGTGGTGTGAGAGATTAGAGCCATTGGTTGCAGCGAACTACGTTGCACGTTGTGAACTTAGACTATAACCGATGACTCATTTGCATTGCACTTTCACACGTACACTTAGTATTCTCACATAACTTATAATACTCACGTAAAATAGAATTTGGTGGTTGGCCTGTTACAAGAACATGTCGTCCGCCAACCCGGGAAACGCACCATTACACCTAGCCTTGCCATACGAGGAAAATTAGATTCCACAACCACCCACACCACTGCAGCTCGTTGTCTCTTATGACGAGGACGTTCAAGAGGAGCTAAACCAAGTCCATGAATCGGAAGGAGCGAACTCCAACACTAACTCCGGGGAGACTATACCGTATTCAGTCATTCACGGGAGGACACTAGCAGTGAGAAGGTGAGACCACATTCGTGTCTTCCTCGGTCATATCATCCTTAGCTTTGTCATCCCTCTCGGCAAATGCCGCTTTCACCGGGTTTTGAATCATAGCTAGGAAGACTGACATTGTTTGTTCAAATTCCTTTGCCAATTGATCGGATATCCGCTTTCCGATTTCCTCATTCAACACATTCTCTTCATCATTCCCATGAGGAGAGTGTATGGATAAGTTCGATCCTGACCCACTATTAGCACCACCATCATCGTTTCTATCTCTATTTGAGTTTCCTTCATCAGCCATTCTTCTGCTGAGATATAATAAGGAGGGTATATAATTAAATACATGTAACCAAGGCATGTACCTCATTATATCCCTCCTATCCACGTATAATACATGATCATGCATACTTTCATATATACATACATACACATATAACCACGTTCACTTACTCGTTGTCGGTGTTCGTCATCATATGGTTATCATGAAAGCAATCATACATGTTGCATTACGAATCATACTGGACAAGCATGATTGATAATGTAATATGTCCAATTACATTCATCATCTCCATATAATAATCCCCTAACAAATTTCGACACAATTAGTTCACTTCGGACACCAATTAAAATCCAAGAAGAGAAGTAATGTTTAACATAACTTATCCACAAGTTTTAAAACGACCCAACAAGTATATACACATCCCCCAGAAGGAATTTAAACAAAAGCACATTCACAATTTCCATGAGAATGCAATCCACCTGATGCGAGACCCAGATCACACCGGAGTTTATTCAGTTCCCTGTAATCGATTCACATTCTCATAGAACCATTTTTTGCTTTACAAATAGAACCAGAGCACCCCTAGGAGAATTGTTCGGTCTTATGAAACCATTTTCTAGTAGTTCTTCCAATTGTGTCATCAACTCCTTCATCTCAAGTGGTGCTAGTTGGTACGGTCCCTTCATGACGGGCTGAGCACCTGACATTAAATCAATAAGGAACTCTATCTCCTGATCGGGTGGCACTCCGGGCAAGTCCTCTACGAACACCATGGGTGCATTGTTCAGTTCTTCACGTCTTTATCATTTTCAATCACGTACGCCAGATAGGCCTCGCATCTGTGCCTCATGTAACTTTCCTCTTTGATCATCGAAATGACGTTCGGCCTCGGGATATCTCTATCCCCATAAATCGTGACTTTGCTATCATCAGGAGCCTTGAGTTGTATAATCTTCCATTTACAAACAATTTACGCCTTGTTTGCAGCTGGCCAATCCATTCCTAATACCAAATCAAACCCTCCCAACGCTTTGATAAATAATCTAGCGGGGAATCTATGGTCACCAATTTTTACCAGGAAATTGTCTAAAACTATTACCTCGTGGTTTTACCCACAATAGTTTATACGCTAAAGGACAGTTCTACTTTATCCATTGTGAAATTTATTTGATCACAAAACGTATAGGATATAAAAATCTTACAAGCACTGGAATCAAAGAGTACGGTTGCAAAGGTATTGTTAAGGATAAACTTACCTGAGACCACGTCAGGGTTTCCCCTCGCCTCTTCTTGAGTCAGGGCATACGCCCTCATTCGATTCATTTGCTTTTCCCCCTCTTTTCTTTTCCTCGCATCCTTTGGCTTTCAACAATCCCGACTCATGTGCCCCGTTCCCCCACAATTATAATACCCCTGGACGCCATGACAATCACGGGCGAAATGGCCCGCCTTTCCACACTTAAAGCACATATTCGACCCCTATCGACATTCACTCTGATGCTCCTTCCCACATTTTCCACAAACAGTCTGCTTACTCACTCTTGCTTTTTATCACTCGGCAAGAACAACTTCCCACCCATGAGTTTACCTGGCAAGTTCATCTTCTTTTAGGGTTCTTTAATGACTGCATCATTCAACGCCAGATCATCATACACCATGCCACTTAGCTTCACCACATAGATGAATGTCTGAGGGGTGTTCGCTTTCACAAATTTGCGAACGTTTTGGGTAGCCCTTGGATGTATCAAGCAATTCTTTATTCTTCGGTGGTGATCAGATGCGGCACCAGACATGCCAACTCATTGTACTTCGTGGTGTACTGTCGATGAGTCATATTCTGACCCTTTAACCCCATAAAGTCCCTTTCCATTTTCTCATTCTCATTCCTTGGGCATAAGTTTTTTATTACAAGTTTCTTCAGATCATTCCACATCATCGAATCAACGGCCCTGTCCCACTTGGCCTGCCTCACCCCTTCCCACCATTGGGTGCCTCCTCCCTCAGTGAGTTGGCATCAAGCTTAATAATTTCATCCGCTCGGCACTCGCTGAGACGGATGGCGGCTTCCATTCAGATCACACAGTCACACGTTGCCACTGCGTCCTTTTCACCAGTAAATATCGATGGGTCGCACGCCTTAAAGGACTTGTAGTAAGAGCCGCGGGTAGGCGGCACATCATTCAAAGTAATTACGGGTTCTTCGGTGCCTAGGTTAGTACCAGCTGACCCATTCGTGCTTTTCATTGCTTCGGTCAATATAGTCAGTAGGTTGGACTTCATTATCTTGATAATTTCCCGAGCTAGTGTCGTCTTCACTTCACGCTCCATACGGTAATGTTGTTCCATCACAGGGGTGTTCTCAGGCTCATGTGGGCTTACTACTGCACTGACATGTACACTTTCATCATTGTTCTGTGATGTGTGTTGGATGGTCTATAAAACCTAATGTAAAAACCTAACATAGACACTCTAGATTTAAATTTATAAATCTAGACTCAACCTAATACTAGACCACACAACCGGCAAGTGTACCGATCAACGTAGTAAAGTCTAACGAAATTCCGGACATCAAACCCATGAGACACTAGTTACAACTCTACCACTCTGACTCAACTAACGAAACTGAAATATATTAGGGGATTGTGTTGTGAATATAACTAATGAAACCTCTAACTATGGATAACCAAATATAAAGAAACAGACTTTAGGCGACAAATGGGGAAAGCACTACCTAGACCGTGAATCCTATGCGTGTACCTTAGAATTCTCTCGGATACGGAAAGTATGATGGATCCGGGCTCTTAGAATATGACACACTTAGATGACCTAATGGATCTCGGATCATTCTCCAGGTGTGACCAAAGAGGAAACCCTAAGGGACGTGTAAACTCACCTGTTAGTCAGATCACCTCTCATCTATCTCCAATAACACTAAAGAACTCGCTAGGTAGATTACCTATCAGTCTCACTATCTCTATACACCTCTCAGTGTAAGGAGTAAGTTGAATTCACTCGACAAGACACAGAATAACAATAACACTAGGAAACCTTCCTTTCAGAGTCGTTAACCTAAATACCCTAACACCAAATATTACCCGTCTACTTCTCACCTCTCAGCTATTGAAACAGGCATAATACTTAACCCTAACAAATTCTCAATCGATGTTCCTATGGATACGACGTCAGTAAACCATAAACTAATCACGTGCACAAAGCTAGTGACCTAATACGCAAGTATATATGAAAGACATTCACAAAGAAGCATATGGAACATTCAATAGATCATAAATCAAGATTAAATACGCATACACATCCAATAAAACGAAATAAGTTCTTTACTATAACGATAATCCATCAACAAATATCCGAAATCCAACAGAAAACCAATTAACAAAACATGATCGTCACAATCTAGGTAGTTCAAGTTAATTATCCTACTACCATCATCAAAACAGTAAAACAAGTCTCAAAGTTCATAATAATGATAAAAGATAAACAAGTCAAGAGGTAGAAGATGAAGAACATAAACCGAATGGGTTTTATCCGATCAATCCAGACTTCCAATGCTTAAATTCTTGACTCCTTAGTGATTCTCCCACTTGAAATCGCCCTAAAGGCTCCAACTTTACGCCTGTAATCGCTTTTTCAACCCTAGGATCGACCCCAACCTTTTAAACCTTGAAAATAGGCAAAAATACCCATAATTTGGTGTTCTCGCATACCGCGAGGCCCAGGGATCAATTCCCTCGCGTACCGCGAGAGATACAAACTTTTCTGGTCTGCTAATTCCTGGCGTGTTGTGAAGATTTGGCCTCCCACATTCGTGTGGCGCGAGAAACAAGGGTCACAGAATGTTTTTATGTATTCTTCTCGTCGAGCTACCCCAAATCGATATAAAATGGGCCTCGTTACTCATTTTCTAGCCTGAGATATGCCCCTTTAAAGTTTTGACTCTATCCTGACGTTTTCTGTTTCTCATCCCGGTTTTCGTTTCTCATCAATTAACAATTCACAGTTCAAAATAGTGATCTTTTAAAAAGCAACAATCAGTATTTCTGTCCGATTAAACCCAAGAACTAACTATCTAGCCCCCGTGATGTGTTCTAGATCCATTTTATACAACAATCAATCCATCTATGTTACTCACAATTAGAAGCTACAGCTCTATCTAATCCCGTCTCACGGTCATGTCTAGGCACGGGTTAAACCATATAGATTTCCCACCACGTTAAACTAAGATTTACATGTTTTTAAAAATTATGGAATATTGAATAAATGGTATGAGTATTATTAAATATATGAATCAACCTCACCTAGAGGTGCGTCTCCCAAGTCACCATCTCAGAAGGTAGCACATAGGATGCAGTCTATCAAATAAGCACATAAGAATGAACTTAGAGGCATATGCACAGAGTCATTATCCTCATAGGAAACACATAAGTCAAAACTTATTTATCTAAACCCTCATCACTCAAATCCCAACACATGGGTGTATCCACCTAGTCACCATCCCGGAGGGTAACATGTAGGTCAAGACTCGAGCTTTCAGTTTATTAATTACACACATTATTAGATGGAATTATGGATGCAGGCGCCACCGAACTCGGAATTATTCTCATAAAAAAAGAAATGGTGTGCCATGAAATTTTAAAAAACCTCTAAATTTTAGCTTAACGTGGTACCTATCACCCTATGTTGACAGTTTCAATATCACTGACACCGTAAGATGAGTACCCATAAGATATCATGATATTATTAAGTGATTAATCCTAAGTAACATTCACAGGCTATTTAAGCTATTCAAGCTGACTGGGTCTAGCAAAACATCACTAATTAGACGCGTTTTTTTTATTATTTATTCATTTACTCTCAACAAGTAGATCCAGTTGTACTATCATTTTCCATTTATTATGCAAAAACTTTTGATTTCAAAGGACATTTTTTTTAAAAAAATTTCAATTTTTTTTGTATTTTTGAATTTTTATAAAAAGACACAAACTAGCTAGACTAGATACTCACATCCCCACACTTGAAAGACATATTGTCCTCAATGTGAAGCAAGACCCCACTAAAAATAAAAAAAATAAAAAAACGACTTAGCTGGAAATGAATGTGAAAAACAAATGTGCAACTTCGTTCTTCCTTGTGTGCCCCGTATAGCATTTCGGTCGCGGTTGCACACACTGTTGGATTGCCTTTACAAACTAGTAGAAGCATTGGTCCCTCCCGAATGGAGATTGGCTATGGACAGGACAGACAATGCCTGCAAAATAAACCGCACAACAAACCCGTAGCATTAAACAGACTCAATATAAAATCCACAACTTATAGAAACTATACAATCGGGTTCTAACCCGAGCACCAAACAACACTAATCAGGAGGCTTCTCCTTTATGCCTCCCCCGTCCGTCCTGTTTAGTGTAATTGGTCTACCATCGATTTGACAAACTCTAGTTGTAGACCTTAAATGGGTGTTGAAAGATCTAATCGGGTCAGTCCACCAATATTTGAACTTAACTGGGCCAAACCTGATACGTGGCATGTAATGAGGTGATTGGTCATCTCCAGTATACTGAATCCTATGGTCATTGTGTGAACATCCCAAGATCCTCTGAACATGGCGGTCCATACGTTTCTATGCCCTGTCCCGTGGTCGTGATGATTTGGGTGGCGAACCACCATCTAATACCTCCACCAGTCTTTTCTTCTCTTTCTCTTGGGTGCAATGTGATGGTTTTGACACCAGCTCCCTCACTTGCACCTCTTCTTACACCCCTACACTTGGCTCTTGATATAGCAAATCTTCAAGTATTTTTAGCTCGCCAAATGGGTCAAACGCTTCTTCATTATGATTCGGCAGGCCCCCAACTCGTGTCCAAATTCACTTTCCCAAGATGCGACATGCTCCTCTTCGATCATCTCAAACAAAGACTCATCTTGTGGCTTGTCGGTATGCACCTCACTATCATCCTCTGTTTCGAACAACCCGACTAATCCCTTTTCAAAGCACTCATTGTCAATCGGGGTTTTAGGGATCTCTATCAGCTCTTCTTCTTCAATCACATCTTCCTCAACACTCCAAAAGCCATCATTTATATTCGATGGTCTGGGACACCAAAAATTTGGCTCGATGTCCTGTTGAACCGGAGGTTGGAATTTGATGTCCTTTATCGTCTTCGGTCTGGGGTTTCCTGTGACTCCTGCACTGTATCATCACTACCATCCCAAGAAAAATCATAAACGTCGGGCCGAAGTTGCCTAACACCCTGTAGATCCGAGGGTGGGACTAAGACGTCCATTTTTGTCCTCGGTTTTATCTGCAATTCCTGTGAAATGTTACCCTCACAAGACAAGTGTAAGGAATCGTATGGATCATTGTGATCTTGCATAGAATCAGTTTAGAATTCATCAGTTCTGCAATCAAGGTTAGAAAACTTACATGGAGATGAGACTTGTGCTTCACCTTCTGTCACTATGAATTGCAGTTCATCCATTTTTGCATCCATTTCTAGAATTTCCAGAATCACTTCTTCTGATGCAGTTTCAGTTCCGATGACATTCCCTTCATGATCATAAATCACACGCTCCATTTTTTTTCGGCCGATGTGATCCAATGCGAGCGATTATTGCCTGGATTTCTTTCTCATATTGCTCATTTGCCTCTTTGCACCAGGCATTCAACTCCTATTGCGTTCTATATTCCTTATATGGTTGTACCTGCGGAAAAGAATGATCATACTAATCTGCAGAATATCCATACAAATGTGGGCAATGACGAGTAAATGGGGTCCTCCACCGATCTCACACATAATGAAAAATTAAATGGATAGACTCAAGATACAAGCTAGACACAATAAAAAAAATAAAGAAAGACACGGACAACAAGACGCTCTACGACTCAAGACACAAATAAGACCTAATAAACAGTTAAGTTCAATCAAAGTTAGATACGCTATCACCTAAGTGTCTGCAACAACGGAGCAAAAAACTTGATGTGTGATGGATGGTCTATAAAAACTAATGTAAAAACCTAACATAGACACTCTAACTTTAAATTTATAAATCTAGACTCAACCTAATACTAGACCACACAACCGGCAAGTGTACCGATAAATGTAGTAAAGTCTAATGAAAGTCCGGATATTGAACCCATGTGACACTAGTGACAACTCTACCTGGACTCTGACTCAACTAACTAAACTAAAATATATTGGGAGATTTGTGTTGTGAATATAACTAATGAAACATCTAACTAACGATACCAAATATAAAGCAACATACTTTAGGCGAACACACAAATGGGGAAAGTACTACCTAGACCGTGAATCCTATGTATATACCTTAGAATTCTCTCGGATACGGAAACTATGATGGAATCGGGATCTTAGAATACGACACCCTTAGACGACCTAATGGATCCCAGATCATTCTCTAGTTATGGCGAAAGAGGAAACCCTAAGGGACGTGTAAACTCTCTAATTAGTCAGAACACTAAAGTACTCTCTAGATAGATTACCTCTCAGTCTCACTATCTCTATACACCTCTCAGTGCAAGGAGTAACTCGAATTCACTTGACAAGACATAGAATAACAATGACACTAGGAAACCCTCCTTTTAGAGTCGTTAACCTAAATACCCTAACACCAAAGATTACCCGTCTACTTCTTGTTGGATCGATAAATACAAGATGGTTCTATTCTAGTTAAGATTGGAGGAAACAATCACAACTAAGCAATGTAAACAAGTAAAAACAAAGAATATTGATAAATGCAATTTGTATTAAGCTTCAATGGTTACAAGATTACAGAGAAAACTCTAAGAAAGCACACTTTGTACAATGAAACGATACACTACTTATATAGTAACTTAGAATCAAGACAGATCCTTCATTCTAAGGATCAGATCGAACACAAACCTTTGATCTTGTATACAAGAAGCTATACTACATGTTAAGACAACAAATACTACAAAGGATAACTATACTCAAACATCTTATTCGGCATCATTGCTTGGATACTTGGAAGGAGAGCGATGTTGTCTTTTATTGTCTGCACCAGTAACATTCTTTCTGCATGAGATGTGTCAGAGTTGTAGCAGAAAGTTGTCAGTGGTAAAGTTGCTTTTGATTTGCCAGTCAGCAGCAACGATTGATCTTCGGCAGATATGGCTATCAGCAGCAAAGTTGGTGATCCGCATCAAAACTCAACTATCCAAAGCTGCTGATGATTTGCCTATCAGCAGCATTAAGTGTTTGATGCTGCTGAGAAGCCTATCCACAGCAACTCTGGTCTTCAGTAGATAAGGCTGTCTGCAGCAGAGTTGTTCGTCAGCAGAAGAACAACTATCCGGATCAAACAAGCTTATCCGCAGGAGTCCGCAGTAGTTGTACTTAGAGAATTTATAGCCATCAGTCTTTATATCTACACTTCCCACCTCTCAGCTATTGAAACATGCATAATACTTAACCCTAACAGATTCTCAATCAATGTTCCTATGGATACGACGTCTGTAAACCATTAACTAATGACATGTACAAAACTAGTGACCTAATACTTAATCATACTTGAAAGACATTCACAAAGAAGCATATGGAACATTCAATAGATCATAAATCAAGATTAAATACGCATACACATCCAAGTAAACGAAACAAGTTCTTTACTTTAACGATAATCCATCAACAAATATCTGAAATCCGACAGAAAACCAATTAACGAAACATGATCGTCACAATCTAGGTAGTTCATAAAGAAAACATGATCATCACAAACCAGTTAATTAGCCTACTACCATCATCAAAACAGTAAAAAAGTCTTAAAGTTCATAATAATGATAAAAGATAATGTAGAAATAAAGACTGATGGCTACAAAAGTCTCTAAGTACAAATGCTGCTGATCTCAAAGATTGCTGCGCATCGACAAAGTTGCAGCTGATAGGCTTTATCCGCTGCTGACCAAAACTTACAGCAGATATGTCTTATCTGCTGCTGACCAAGTTGCAGCTGATAGGCCTTATCTGCTGCTGACCAAAGTTGCAGCTGATAGGCCTTATCCACTGAAGATCAAAGTTGCAGCTGATAGCCTTCTCACTGAAGATCAAACGTTGCAGCTGATTGTTCTTGATAAAGCAACCAATACCACTGACAACTTTCTGTTGTTACACTGACACACTCCACGCAGAAAGAATGTCATTGGCATAAGACAATAATAGACAACGACGCTCTCCTTTTGAGTATTAAAGCAATGATGCAAAGAAAACGTTTGAATAAAGTTAACCTTTGTAGTTATTATTATTGTCTGTATATGTAGAATAGCTTCGATACAAGATCAACGGTCTGTGTTAGATCTGATCCTTAGAATCAAGGGTCTGTCTTGATTCTAAGTTACTATATAAGTAGTACTTAGATTCATTGTAAAAGTACTTTTTGTTAAAGATTTTTCTCTGTAATCTTGTAACACTTGAAGCTTAATACAAATTGCATTTATCAGTATTCTTCTCGTCTACTTGTTTACTTTGATAAGGTTGTGATTGTTTCCGCCAATCTCAACTGGAATAGAACCATCTTGTATTTACCGATCCTACAAGTGGCATTAGAGCTTTGGCTCACAGATTAAACAAACTCACATTTGTTTAATCATTCTCTGGTTCTATTTTTATCTATCTCTTTGCTAAAAGTCACTCATTGTCTAAAAGACAGAAATGGCTCAAAACAATGGATTTGAAGATATTAGAAGCATCAACAGACCACCAAGACTGGTGTCTAGTGAAGATTGCGATATGTGGAAGAACAGAATGGAAAGCTTCTTCTGCTATCAGGTATATGGGATGTGGAAATCCATTAAAGATGGACTATACATACCCATGGTGTCCTCTGTAACATTTCTGATTTTAGTATTCATATTTTCAATTCAATGTAATACATTTCGATCTCAATACTCGTGCACTGTCTTGTTCTATTTTTCCGCCATAAATTAAACACAATGATTCAATACAAATTCACAAGTTTTGCTCGATTATATACACTTAAACGCTATACAAGTAACTATTTATTTCAAACTAATCAAACCTAAAAAGTCAAGGACTAAAGTTGAAAAATTTATCAAGAAACCCTAGTTAGCACGGTCGTGCTTCGTCCTGGCACGGTCGCGCCAAGTGCCTTGGCACGATCGCGCGACTGGTCCTGGAACGATCGCGCCCGGTGCCTAAGCACGGTCGCGCCTATCTTGGCACGATCGCGCCTGAGTACCAGTTGAAACGTAATTGAGACTTTAATCACCCGATCGTTCGAATTCAAAACCATTATACGTTTTATTTTCATTAACCAAAAAAAATAATACTATCAATCTTCTCCTTTACTACCAATCAAGCCAGAAATCGTTTAGTCTCAAAGAATTCTCTCTCGAGACCACAAATCCCCTTATCATCCGAATTCCTTCGAGTAATCCATCACCAATTCAATAACCAACCCTCTCTGGAACTTCCGAAAGAGTTGGAGCAGCCAGAATCGTAACAGAAGACGCCGGAAAGCGATCTTGCCATCGTTGGAATCTCGTTCTACCGTCCTTCATCGATTCGATACGCTTCAGGGTAATTATAATCTCGATCTCATTCGTTTCAGTATCAGTATCAAAACCCCCTTATTAATTTGGGTTTTCATTTCGTAAATCAGTCTGAATCAGAAGCCATATTTTATTCAAAATGATTTAATCGAATCTGTTTCTAAACATGTTGTTAATTCAATTAAAGTATCCCAATGCATTCGTAATATCATTTAAGATAAAAGCCCTATGAATTTCAACCCTAACAATATAAGAATCAGTCAATTAGCTTCTGTTTTGGAAGAGACGCGGTCGCGCTAATCTTCTAGCGCGGTCGTGCCTCTTTAGACGCGGTCGTGATGATTACCCGCGCGGTCGTGTCTCTTGTCCAGACCCAATCATGCCCTTTGGTCAATCTCAATCGTGTCTCGGAATCATAGACACGATCGTGCCTGGCCAAGGCACGGTCGTGCCTAGTAATTTGTCTAATTTAAGCCCTCTGCTTGATAAACCCGGTCGCGCCTCGTCTAGAGCGGTCGCGCCCGTGGTTCAAGCGCGGTCGTGCCATTTCCAGACACGGTCGTGTGTGAGTCAGAATTTTGGCAGAATTATAAATTTTATATTTTTCAATCAGTAATATTTCAGATTTTATAAAAATGTGTTTTATTTATTTAAAAAGGATTAAATGTTTAATCTTGGAATAAATAATATTTATTTAAAGTTTATAAAAAAATTAAATTTATATTTATTGTAAAGTCTCACACTTAAATGGTATCTTAAATAATTAAGTTACAAATGTTTATAAATAAATAAAATCATGATTATTTATTTAATTCATAGTTAAACAAAATCATTTATTCATTCATACTTAATTTCATTTAATATTTACATTATTTCCATAAACAATAATTATTTAAATTACTTATTTAATTATTCAAAACTCAGACTTTAAACAAAATGTTTTAATAATAGACTCTACATTTTATTCAATACCTTCAAGTATAAAACAATAACTTAGTATATTCAAACCCATTTCAACTTTAGACTTAATCTATGTGCACACCTTTGATTCGATGCACATTACTTTTAGGTTAACTTGTGCACTCCGAGGATCTTATTTTCTGTCTTTAAACTTCGTTAGCTACACCTCCGTATCAAGTGAGTATTCACAACCCCTTTTTACTCTTTTACATTTTTGGGGTGAAACATGAACACTATTCAACTTACATGTTTACATTTACACAAACAACACAAGTACAAATCCTATTTACATTCATGTGTGCAATTTGAGCTTTATGCCCGAGTACTAGGTGTGCTAACCTCTTGTATGCTATTATGTGCAATCATTAACTATACAAGCCGACGGTTTTCATTGATAGATCTATTGAGTCTGACAAACCCACCCAAGTGGAGGTGATTGATACAAACAACACAATTTGCATACTAGTTACAAAGGTTTGATTGTACTTGGTTACACAATAGTTGCTCCCCATAAATGCCTTATTTATCATGTTATGTAAAGGATTTGGTTTACAAACTATATGCTATCTATATACAAACCTGTGTTATACTCACCAACTTTTTAGTTGACCTTATTTTATTCATGTTTCAGGTGTTTTCATATGAGTTTGATCAAGACATGCTACACATAGGTTTTGGACCTAGTTAATCTAAATTCAAAAACAAATTGTATTTCATTATGTACATTGAATTTGATTCGTGTTTGTTTGAATGGGAATTGATCTAACATATTACAATTTAGTCGACCTTGAGCTCATGAACAGTCTACATGTCCCGCCCCGATGATTCCGCCGTCGGTTGGGGTGTGACATCCTCTGCTGATTTCGGAGGTGCACTGGTTCCCAAAGAACCCTCCAAGTACTCTGATGAAGATATTAAGAAAATGGAGGTAGACTTCAAAGCCTTGGGAGCCATTCAAATGCGCTTACCAAATGAAGTTTTTCACAACTTCTGAGTTTTTCACAACTTCAGAGGTTACCAAATGAAGTTTTTCACTTTCTCTCAAGTCCCCACCACATTCAAAGCTTTCCACCCTTAAAATATTCAAAGCCTTCCATATTCTTAAACCTTCAAACCTTCCCTCCAAAATCAAACAACAATGGTAGACATCAATAACTCTGACGATAAGTTCTCCCCGTACCACAACCTTACAGCATACTTAACCAAGGGAAAAAAATCCAAAGGATTCGATGATATGATCGACTTCCTATGCCGATCAAAGATACATTTGGCCCTCACAACCAACCCTACCATATATATCCCTCATATGGAGGATTTCTGGAATACCGCTGTCTACTCTACCGAACAGGGGATTCCCCAAATAAAAGCCAAGGTAGACGGCAAGGACATCATCATCTCTGAAGCCACCCGCCGAAAACATCTTAAGCTTCAAGATGAGGGAGCAGCCATCTCATACTCAAAGGACGAGTACATGAGGACCTTTGTATCCATAGGGTACACTGGAAATCAAAATGAGTATACAATAGAGAAGGCGCTGATGGGCCCTCCATGGAAGTATCTCTGCCACACTCTTCTCCAATGCATATCTCAGAAGAGAAGTGGATGGCATCAAGTGAGCTCCGCACTTGCCTTTGCTTTCCATGGTATGATTACTGGCCTAGGTTTCAACTTTGCACACCTCATCTTTGAGGGTTTGAGATATAACCTTCAAGAGGGTGCAAAACAACAATTTTTTATGTACCCAAGATTCTTACAGGAGGTTTTCAACTAGGAACTAAAAGAATTTTTAAAACCTGCAAGAATCTACATCATATTAGGACATAAAAATAATATTTTTCAAAGTATGAGAACTGTTTCCAAAAAGTTCTCAGGGGTCAATGTTCCATTGTTATCTACAATGCTGAACATACAAAGTACCCCGGGTGAGAGTTCAGCAACCCCAGCTGATACTGATCCCACACCCTCCACATCACATCCTGAACAACAATATGGTTCCACCATTCGAACCCCTGTGCATACTACTAAGGATGCACAGGTACAAAAAGTACTTACATCTGTTTTGGATATTATCGTTCAACTGGAACAAAGGGCCCCAGTTGCAAAGACATACACCAGAAAAAGGAGCAAGAAGACTCCTTCTCTTCTTGTCTCAAATGCCCAAACCCAACCTCTAAGCCCTCATTCAGAATCCCAACATTCTGATGAGCATACCAAAAGGGATAGCCACAACACTAGAGAGACTTTCTTGGAAGCCTCTCTATTAGGATCAGGATTACATCCTGGATCCATAGAACAACCCTCTGAGCCATTCCATTATTTCTCTTCTCTGAACCTAAGTGTAGAGGCACCTGGTCAAGATGATATACCTTCTCCAACAACCACTATATCGGAGGTATTGATTGGCTTGGCTGCTGACCCACGTTCATCACCCAAGAAGGTTCACTCTGGTAGTATTGATAGACTGAATGTGGAAAGGTCTATCACTACTCCTGGTACATCAACTGCCTAGGAGGACAGTGATAACATCGCTAAGACCCTAACCACGACAACTCCCAGTGAGGATGTTTCCTGTGAAACACTCTTCACTGAGAGGAATCCTAGGCACCAAGAAAACCAGGGTAATGGGGATGCAGAGGCTAGGCCTAAGGCCCCATCTAGCTCTAAGGATTCCACAACTGTGGATGAGGACAGACTGAAACTTCATAACTTGGAGTTGACGGCCAGGGTGGCAATGCTAGAGGCTGAAGTGTCCAAACTAAGACACCAAGTCTCTATGCATGAAGCCCATCAATGCCCAACTATGCCTACTCCCTCTCTTGTATCAGTGGGAACTCAAACAGTTATATCCCTTTTCACTGATGCAACCAAAAAGGGGGAGGTGGTTACTTAGGAAGACGATGCTGACAGCCTCAAAGATTGGATACAAGAGCAAACTGTGTTTCAAATTTCCCTATACAAACCTTCTTTTGTTCAAATCCATGACTTGACAGACTCAGTAGATGAAGAAGAAGATGTCACTGAGGATTGGAAGTTAGTTGTTCAAGCTGTTGATGAGGTGCTACAAGAAGAAACTCTCCATGAAGACACACCTCCATCATTCAGCCTTCTTCCTGAAGCTGCAGCCATAATAAGTCATTCATCTACCCCCCAACTCTTCCTAACTTCAAAGAAGCTAGAATTTGACTCCATTCTACCTTGGGGGTATGATGAAATAGCTGAGAGATTCTGGATTGGATGGGAGTTTAGTGGAGTAGAAGAGCTAAACTAGAAATCTCTTAATGCCCTCCAAGTTCTCAATCTGTATCCGACAAAATGTGTCAACAATTCATCAGATCTCTCAGCAGAACTTGTAATCAGCAGGTTCTATGACTTAATGGAGGATAACATGCCCTGGTTTGAAAGATTACTAAAAGAAGCAAAGAGGGCGGCTTATCCTGAATCTTCATCAGCAGTAGAACAAAGACTGGCTCCGAGAAGACTTGACATAATCAGGAGCAGTACTTTAACTAAAGAAGAGGTCATCTGCTAGAGAAGATTCCTGTACAACACAATGGTCAGGGATGTAGAATTACAAGGATGGATAAGCACTGACTCCCATGACTTCACCTTCTTCCTGAGCAATGGATCTTCTCTCTCAATCAACATCAAAGAGATCTTGCTCCTACCTTCAGCTTTCCTGCACAAAGTCTTTGAGCACAGATCACTCATCGTCAATGTCAACTCCTTAGAAAGTCAAGAAATGATCAAAATCATCAAGGCTTCTCTTTATAAGGAGGAATCTGGATCTGACTCAGACCTATCCTTTATCTCTTCTCCACCAGTCAGACTGAACACAGAAGAAGAATCAAAGAGAAGAGACGAGGAAAAGATGAAAGAAGCATGGAAAGAAGTGACAAGTACGGAATGCAAAGAAGATGAAGAAAGTTCCCTTCCCTTGTTCATTCCCCAACATGCCAATGAAGCTAAAGCTGAGATCTCAACAGCATCTACTACAACTACTGTTGTGGTACATGAAGCTGAAGCAGAGGCATCCAACAAACATAAGGGAAAGGGACTAATGACCAAAGTAGATGAAGAAAGAATTGAGAAGGAGAAGAAAGAAAAGGAGGATAGAAGAAGAAGAAGAGAAGAAGAGGAGATGGCTGAACTAAAGAAAGCTCAAGACAGACTCACAACCATTCTCCTCAGAGAACAACAGATCCAGCTATATGCAAAACAACTGGATGATCTGAAAGTAAAAATTTCTGCAGTTTATCAAATTGAAGAAGATGAAGCTCTTGCTCTTCAACTGCAGGAACAATTCGATAAAGAAGAAGAAGAGATACAGAAGAAGAAGAAGAAGAAGAGGAAGAAAGAGGCTAAGTTCAGAATAACTGATTCAGAACAAGAGGCTAAGCCCTAATCGACTTTTAAATCAAATTGTAATTCCATAATCAAGAGAGTTCGATTTCCAGCCGTCTAAGGCAAGTCCAGAGGCGATTTTCGGGAGCTTGGAAAGGAAATCAAGTGAAAGTTTTGAGCTTTTGGATTCCGGGTTTGTTAATTTAACATTCTAGGTTTTCATGATTCGATCTTTGTCATAGTTTTCTGTGATTGAACATATGTTTTGCTTAATTACTATTGTTATGGTTGTTTTGAGAGTGATCGTAGGCTAAACTCATTGATACTGCCTAGGTCATGATGAATATTTGTTAAAGTATTGATTTTTATCGATTTTTGGATGTTGAATGATGGTTGATGATTTTGTAACGATATTAGTTTGATTAATTATGATGAATATGCATGCTCTAATTCCTGTCTTGTGATTGATTATAATTCCATGCATTGATTGTGGTTGTCTGCCATTTCAATTAGCGTATCTAGGTCATAGATCTTAGGGTTTGTGATTTCGGTGATTTGCTAGACGTAGTAATCATAGGAATTGTGGTTGATTGCTGATTTGAATTAAGTGTGTGTCCTAGTTCAATACTCGAGAGGTGAGAATTAGTCGTTTAGTTTTCTTCATTAGGAATCCGAGTGTCAACTGTCTGAGAGAATGTTGGTCTAGGTATCTAATGATTGTTGCTATCCGGAATCATAGTAGTTATCTTAGGATTACCCCGAGCATTCCTTGAATGTATTGTGGACGGTGAGACTGAGAGGTAATCTGTTCATTAGCGTAGATTATCGTAGTTGAAAATACCTGAGAAGTGATTCGACAATCTGGTGAGTTATTACACCTTTTGGTATCTTAGTTAGTGACACCCTGAGAGTGATTAGGGATCCATTAGGTTGTGTAGAGTTATTTCCTTAGAAACCCAGATCCATCATAGTTTCCAGAATCGGTAGAAGTTGTGCTTTTGCAAGTAGGATTCCGACCTAGGTAGTATTCTTCCCATCTCTTGATTTCACCTTTGTCCTGTTTCTTGATAGTTGAGTCGATTGTAGTTTAGTACATTCGTAGTTATAGTCAATAGTGTAGTAAACCCCCCAAACCAATCAAATCTTTAGTCCGAGTCAGAGTCTAGTATTAGTATTCAGTGTCACTAGGGTTCGATAACTCGGTTTACCGTTAAGCTGTGCTACACTCGATAGGTCCACTTGCCTGTCAGTGCGGTTGAGTTCATATGTTTTCCATTTATTACTTAGGAGTCTAGGTTAGGTTTAGTAGTTATTTTTATAGACCGTCTGGACAACATCATATATGCTCTCTGGCGATTAGGGTTCGAATAGTGTGCCATGTGAATGAAGGTATGCATAGAACCCAGTTCGGGGTTACAAGATAGATGTCGGGATTTATTTATAATTATTCATGAGTGTGCAATGCATGCTTAGAACGTATCTGATCTCGTGACCGAACGTTTGACAGGTTGGGTTCAAGGGTAGACAAGCAGGTTTGCAGAGCAAGGATTCGGACTCAGTATCCAGTGAGTTTCTAATCCCCTACTTTTAAAGTTTTACTATTTTGGGGCGATCGTACATACTTTCAAGAGATGTTAATATATTTAATCATGGTAAGGCTTTCGGGTTTTAACCCGGTGGGTTTTGATATAAAATGTTTATTTAAGGGTCGTAGGGTCGATGGCATGTCCATAAGATTATGAGAGCTAGAGGTACGAGTCAATAACTTGTGACGTGTTAAGGGATTGTCGGGTTTTAAGCTAATTGCTTATGAATGCATGTGAGATATAATGTTCCAAGGTTATATGTGAGTGCGGTTTAGTTCATATGTTTTCCATTTATTATTTAGGAGGGTTAGGTTTAGTAGTTAATTTTATAGACTGTGTGGACGACATCAGATATGCTCTCTCGTGATTAGGCTTCGAATAGTGTGCCACGTGAATGCAGGCATGCATAGAACCCGGTTCGGGGTTACAAGACGGATGTCAGGATTTATTTATAATTATTCATGAGTATGCAACGCTTGGTTAGAACGTATCTGATCCCGTGACCGAACATTTGACAGGTTGGGTTCAAGGGTAGATGAGAAGGTTTGAAGAGCAAGGATTTGGACTTAGAATCCGGTGAGTTTCTAATCCCTTACTTTTAAAGTTTTACTGTTTTGGGGTTATCGTACATACTTTCAGGAGATATTAATATATTTAATTATGTTAAGGGTTCCGGGTTTTAACCCGGTGGGTTTTGATATAAAATGTTTATTTAAGGGTCGTAGGGTCGATGGCATGTCCATAGGAATATGTGAGCTAGAGGTACGAGTCAATAATGTGTGACGTGTTAAGGGATTGTCTGGTTTTAAGCTAATTGCTTATGAATGCATGTGAGATATAATGTTCCAAGGTTATATGTGAGGGTCAGGTGTAGTTTGTGAGTCATGTAAACGTAGATTTATATGGTGTTTATATTTATGTTATGTGTTCTGTGTTGTTGTCTTTGTGGCACGGCGGGTGATGTGTTGCGTTGTCATCTTTATGACATGGCAAACGGGATTTGTGAAGGACGAGGTCCTTCGGGAAGTCACCAATGGTGACATTTATTTAACAGGTTAATGATGAGCTCGATGTGTGTTGAATGCCCTAACGAGTGTGCAGTGATGACGTTGAGTTATGTTTATTGTGCATGGGGTGATATTAATGTAGTACTGTTAATGTGACGTGTATAGGATATTAAGGTGGTAATGCTAACGTGATGTGTAAATGTTATTATTGTGGTGTACAGAGTTAGATAGACCGTAATGTCAGGATTGTGATGTGATGTGTACAATTGTCGTGTTAGTTGGAATGTAAGAGCCTTGATTAAGGTCGAGTAAGTTGATGTCTATGGTCACACCTTGTTTAATAATATTTGAACTTACCTGGGCCAAACCTGATACGTGGCATGTAATGAGGTGATTGGTCATCTCCAGTATACTGAATCCTATGGTCATTGTGTGACCATCCCAGGACCCTCTGAACATGCCGGTCCATACGTTTCTGTGCCCTGTCCCGTGGTCATGATGATTTGGGTGGCGAACCACCATCTAATACCTCCAATAGTCTTTTCTTCTCTTTCTATTTGGTGCAATGTGATAGTTTTGACACCAGCTCCCTCACTTGCACCTCTTCTTTCACCCCTACACTTGGCTCTTGATATAGCAAATCTTCAAGTATTTTCAGCTCGCCAAGTGGGTCAAACGCTTCTTCATTATGAGTCGGCAGGCCCCCAACTCGTGTCCAAATTCACTTTCCCAAGATGGGACATGCTCCTATTCGATCATCTCAAACAAAGACTCATCCTGTGGCTTGCCGGTATGCACCTCACTATCATCCTCTGTTTCGAACAACCCGGCTAATCCCTTTTCAAAGCACTCATTGTCAATCGGGGTTTTAGGGATCTCTATCAGCTCTTCTTCTTCAATCAAATCTTCCTCAACATTCCAAAAGCCATCGTTTATATTCGATGGTCCGGGACACCAAAAATTTGGCTCGATGTCCTGTTGAACCGGAGGTTGGAATTTGATGTCCTTTATCGTCTTCGCTCTGGGGTTTCCTGTGACTCCTGCACTGTATCATCACTACCATCACAAGAAAAATAATAAACGTCGGGCCGAAGTTGCCTAACACCCTGTAGATCCGAGGGTGGGACTAAGACGTCCATTTTTGTCCTCGGTTCTTTCTGCAATTCCAGCGAAATATTACCCTCACAAGACAAGTGTAAGGAATCGTATGGATCATTGTGATCTTGCATAGAATCAGTTTAGAATTAATCAGTTCTGCAATCAAGGTTAGAAAACTTACATGGAGATGAGACTTATGCTTCACCTTCTGTCACTATGAATTGCAGTTCATCCATTTTTGCATCCAGTTCTAGAATTTCCAGAATCACTTCTTCTGATGCAGTTTCAGTTCCGATGACATTCCCTTCACTATCATAAATCACACGTTCCATTTTTTTCGGCCGATGTGATCCAAATGCGAGCGATTATTGCCTGGATTTCTTTCTCATATTGCTCATTTGCCTCTTTGCACCAGGCATTCAACTCCTATTGCGTTCTATATTCCTTATATGGTTGTACCTGTAGAAAAGAATGATCATAGTAATCTGCAGAATATCCAGAAAAATGTTGGCAATGACGAGTAAATGGGGTCCTCCACCGATCTCACACATAATGAAAAATTAAATGGATAGACTCAAGATACAAGCTAGACACAATAAAAAAAATAAAGAAAGACACGGACAACAAGACGCTCTACGACTCAAGACACAAATAAGACCTAATAAACAGTTAAGTTCAATCAAAGTTAGATACGCTATCACCTAAGTGTCTGCAACAACGGCGCAAAAAACTTGATGTGTGATGGATGGTCTATAAAAACTAATGCAAAAACCTAACATAGACACTCTAACTTTAAATTTATAAATCTAGACTCAACCTAATACTAGACCACACAACCGGAAAGTGTACCGATAAATGTAGTAAAGTCTAATGAAAGTCCGGATATCGAACCCACGTGACACTAGTGACAACTCTACCTAGACTCTGACTCAACTAACTAAACTGAAATATATTAGGAGATTTGTGTTGTGAATATAACTAATGAAACATCTAACTAACGATACCAAATATCTAGCAACAGACTTTAGGCGAACTCACAAATGGGGAAAGCACTACCTAGACCGTGAATCCTATGCATGTACCTTAGAATTCTCTCAGATACGGAAACTATGATGGAACCGGGATCTTACAATACGACACACTTAGACGACCTAATGGATCCCAGATCATTCTCTAGTTATGACGAAAGAGGAAACCCTAAGGGACGTGTAAACTCTCTAATTAGTCAGAACACTAAAGTACTCTCTAGATAGATTACCTCTCAGTCTCACTATCTCTATACACCTGTCAGTGCAAGGAGTAACTTGAATTCACTTGACAAGACATAGAATAACAATGACACTTGGAAACCCTCCTTTTAGAGTCGTTAACCTAAATACCCTAACACCAAAGATTACCCGTCTACTTCTTGTAGGATCGGTAAATACAAGATGGTTCTATTCTAGTCAAGATTGGAGGAAACAATCACAACTAAGCAATGTAAACAAGTAAACACAAAGAATATTGATAAATGCAATTTGTATTAAGCTTCAATGGTTACAAGATTACAGAGAAAACTCTAAGAAAGCACACTTGTACAATGAAACGATACACTACTTATATAGTAACTTAGAATCAAGACAGATCCTTCATTCTAAGGATCAGATCAAACACAAACCGTTGATCTTGTATACAAGAAGCTATACTACATGTTAAGACAACAAATACTACAAAGGATAACTATACTCAAACATCTTCTTCGGCATTATTGCTTGGATACTTGGAAGGAGAGCGTTGTTATCTTTTATTGTCTGCACCAGTAACATTCTTTCTGCATGAGATGTGTCAGAGTTGTAGCAGAAAGTTGTCAGTGGTAAAGTTGCTTTTGATTTGCCAGTCAGCAGCAACGATTGATCTTCGGCAGATATGGCTATCAGCAGCAAAGTTGGTGATCCGCATCAAAACTCAACTATCCAAAGCTGCTGATGATTTGCCTATCAGCAGCATTAAGTGTTTGATGCTGCTGAGAAGCCTATCCACAGCAACTCTGGTCTTCAGTAGATATGGCTGTCTGCAGCAGAGTTGTTCGTCAGCAGAAGAACAACTATCCGGAGCAAACAAGCTTATCCGCAGCAGCTTTTTGGTCAGCAACAAAACTGTGGAGTCCGCAGTAGTTGTACTTAGAGAATTTATAGCCATCAGTATTTATATCTACACTTCCCACCTCTCAGCTATTGAAACATGCATAATACTTAACCCTAACAGATTCTCAATCAATGTTCCTATGGATACGACGTCTGTAAACCATTAACTAATGACATGTAAAAAACTAGTGACCTAATACTTAATCATACATGAAAGACATTCACAAAGAAGCATATGGAACATTCAATAGATCATAAATCAAGATTAAATACGCATACACATCCAAGTAAACGAAACAAGTTCTTTACTTTAACGATAATCCATCAACAAATATCTGAAATCCGACAGAAAACCAATTAACGAAACATGATCGTCACAATCTAGGTAGTTCATAAAGAAAACATGATCATCACAAACCAGTTAATTAGCCTACTACCATCATCAAAACAGTAAAAAAGTCTTAAAGTTCATAATAATGATAAAAGATAATGTAGAAATAAAGACTGATGGCTACAAAAGTCTCTAAGTACAAATGCTGCTGATCTCAAAGATTGTTGCGCATCGACAAAGTTGCAGCTGATAGGCTTTATCCGCTGCTGACCAAAACTTACAGCTGATATGTCTTATCTGCTGCTGACCAAGTTGCAGCTGATAGGCCTTATCTGCTGCTGACCAAAGTTGCAGCTGATAGGCCTTATCCACTGAAGATCAAAGTTGCAGCTGATAGCCTTCTCACTGAAGATCAAACGTTGCAGCTGATTGTTCTTGATAAAGAAACCAATACCACTGACAACTTTCTGCTGTTACACTGACACACTCTACGCAGAAAGAATGTCATTGGCATAAGACAATAACAGACAACGACGCTCTCCTTTTGAGTATTAAAGCAATGATGCAAAGAAAATGTTTGAATAAAGTTAACCTTTGTAGTTATTATTATTGTCTGTATATGTAGAATAGCTTCGATACAAGATCAACGGTCTGTGTTAGATCTGATCCTTAGAATCAAGGGTCTGTCTTGATTCTAAGTTACTATATAAGTAGTACTTAGATTCATTGTAAAAGTACTTTTTGCTAAAGATTTTTCTCTGTAATCTTGTAACACTTGAAGCTTAATACAAATTGCATTTATCAGTATTCTTCTCGTCTACTTGTTTACTTTGATAAGGTTGTGATTGTTTCCGCCAATCTCAACCGGAATAGAACCATCTTGTATTTACCGATCCTACAAGTGGTATTAGAGCTTTGGCTCACAGATTAAACAAACTCACATTTGTTTAATCATTCTCTGGTTCTATTCTTATCTATCTCTTTGTTAAAAGTCACTCATTGTCTAAAAGACAGAAGTGGCTCAAAACAATGGATTTGAAGATATTGGAAGCATCAACAGACCACCAAGACTGGTGTCTGGTGAAGATAACGATATGTGGAAGAACAGAATGGAAAGCTTCTTCTGCTATCAGGTATATGGGATGTGTAAATCCATTAAAGATGGACCATACATACCCATGGTGTCCTCTACTGATTTCGGAGGTGCACTGGTTCCCAAAGAACCCTCCAAGTACTCTGATGAAGATATCAAGAAAATGAAGGTAGACTTCAAAGCCTTGGGAGCCATTCAAATGTGCTTACCAAATGAAGTTTTTCACAACTTCTGAGTTTTTCACAACTTCAGAGGTTACCAAATGAAGTTTTTCACTTTCTCTCAAGTCCCCACCACATTCAAAGCTTTCCATCCTTAAAATATTCAAAGCCTTCCATATTCTTAAACCTTCAAACCTTCCCTCCAAAATCAAACAACAATGGCAGACATCAATAACTCTAACGATAAGTTCTCCCCGTACCACAACCTTACAGCATACTTAACCAAGGGAAAGAAATCCGAAGGATTCGATGATATGATCGACTTCCTATGCCGATCAAAGATCCATTTTGCCCTCACAACCAACCCTACCATATATATCCCTCATATGGAGGATTTCTGGAATACCGCCGTCTACTCTACCGAACAGGGGATTCCCCAAATAAAAGCCAAGGTAGATGGCAAGGACATCATCATCTCTGAAGCTACCCGCCGAAAACATCTTAAGCTTCAAGATGAGGAAGCAGCCATCTGATACTCAAAGGACGGGTACATGAGGACCTTTGTATCCATAGGGTACATTGGAAATCAAAATGAGTATACAATAGAGAAGGAGCTGATGGGCCCTCCATGGAAGTATCTCTACCACACTCTTCTCCAATGCATATCTCAGAAGAGAAGTGGATGGCATCAAGTGAGCTCCGCACTTGCCTTTGCTTTCCATGGTATGATTACTGGCCTAGGTTTCAACTTTGCACACCTCATCTTTGAGGGTTTGAGATATAACCTTCAAGAGGGTGCAAAACAACAATTTTTTATGTACCCAAGATTCTTACAAGAGGTTTTCAACTAGGAACTAAAAGAACTTTCAAAACCTGCAAGAATCTACATCATGTTAGGACATAAAAATAATATTTTTCAAAGTATGAGAACTGTTTCCAAAAAGTTCTCAGGGGTCAATGTTCCATTGTTATCTACAATGCTGAACATACAAAGTACCCCTGGTGACAGTTCAGCAATCCCAGCTGATACTGATCCCACACCCTCCACATCACATCTTGAACAACAATATGCTTCCACCATTCAAACCCCTGTGCATACTACTAAGGATGCACAGGTACAAAAAGTACTTACATCTGTTTTGGATATTATCGTTCAACTGGAACAAAGGGCCCCAGTTGCAAAGACATACACCAGAAAAAGGAGCAAGAAGACTCCTTCTCTTCTTGTCTCAAAGGCCTAAACCAAACCTCTAAGCCCTCATTTAGAATCCCAACATTCTGATGAGCATACTAAAAGGGATAGCCACAACACTAGAGAGACTTTCTTGGAAGCCTCTCTATTAGGATCAGGATCACATCCTGGATCCATAGAGCAACCCCCTGAGCCATTCCATTATTTCTCTTCTCTGAACCTAAGTGCAGAGGCACCTGGTCAAGATGATATACCTTCTCCAACAACCACTATATCGGAGGTATTGATTGGCTTGGCTGCTGGCCCAACCCAGGTTCATCACCCAAGAAGGTTCACTCTGGTAGTATTGATAGAGTGAATGTGGAAAGGGCTATCACTACTCCTGGTACATCAACTGCCCAGTAGGACAGTGATAACATAGCTAAGACCCTAACCACGACAACTCCCAGTGAGGATGTTTCCTGTGAAACACTCTTCACTGAGAGGAATCCTAGGCGCCAAGAAAACCAGGGTGATGGGGATGCAGAGGCTAGGCCTAAGGCCCCATCTTGCTCCAAGGATTCCATAACTGTGGATGAGGAGAGACTGAAACTTCATAACTTGGAGTTGACGGCCAGGGTGGCAATGCTAGAGGCTGAAGTGTCTAAACTAAGACACCAAGTCTCTATGCATGAAGCCCATCAATGCCCAACTGTGCCTACTCCCTCTCTTGTATCAGTGGGAACTCAAACAGATATATCCCTTTTCACTGATGCAACCAAAAAGGGGGAGGTGGTTACTAAGGAAGACGATGTTGACAGCCTCGAAGATTGGATACAAGAGCAGACTGTGTTTCAAAGTTCCCTATACAAACCTTCTTTTGTTCAAATCCATGACTTGACAGACTCAGTAGATGAAGAAGAAGATGTCACTGAGGATTGGAAGTTAGTTGTTCAAGCTGTTGATGAGGTGCTACACGAAGAAACTCTCCATGAAGACACACTTCCATCATTCAGCCTTCTTCCTGAAGCTGCAGCCATAATAAGTCATTCATCTACCCCCCAACTCTTCCTAACTTCAAAGAAGCTAGAATTTGACTCCATTCTACCTTGGGGGTATGATGAAATAGCTGAGAGATTCTGGATTGGATGGGAGTTTAGTGGAGTAGAAGAGCTAAACTGGAAATCTCTTAATGCCCTCCAAGTTCTCAATCTGTATCTGACAAAATGTGTCAACAATTCATCAGATCTCTCAGCAGAATTTGTAATCAGCAGGTTCTATGACTTAATGGAGGATAACATGCCCTGGTTTGAAAGACTACTAAAAGAAGCAAACAGGGCGGCATATCCTGAATCTTCATCAGCAGTAGAACAAAGACTGGCTCCGAGAAGACTTGACATAATCAGGAGCAATACTTTAACTAAAGAAGAGGTCATCTGCTAGAGAAGATTCCTGTACAACACAATGGTCAGGGATGTAGAATTGCAAGGATGGATAAGCACTGACTCCCATGACTTCACCTTCTTCCTGAGCAATGGATCTTCTCTCTCAATCAACAGCAAAGAGATCTTGCTCCTACCTTCAGCTTCCTGCACAAAGTCTTTGAGCTCAGATCACTCATCTTCAATGTCAACTCCTTAGAAAGTCAAGAAATGATCAAAATCATCAAGGCTTCTCTTTATAAGGAGGAATCTGGATCTAACTCAGACCTATCCTTTCTCTCTTCTCCAACAGTCAGACTGAACACATAAGAAGAATCAAAGAGAAGAGACGAGGAAAAGATGAAAGAAGCATGGAAAGAAGTGACAGGTACGGAATGGAAAGAAGATGAAGAAAGTTCCCTTCCCTTGTTCATTCCCCAACATGCCAATGAAGCTAAAGCTGAGATCTCAACAACATCTGCTACAACTACTGTTGTGGTCCATGAAGCTGAAGTAGAGGCATCCAACAAACATAAGGGAAAGGGACTAATGACCAAAGTAGATGAAGAAAGAATTGAGAAGGAGAAGAAAGAAAAGGAGGATAGAAGAAGAAGAAGAATATTAGAAGAAGAGGAGATGGCTGAACTAAAGAAAGCTCAAGACAGACTCAGAACCATTCTCCTCAGAGAACAACAGATCCAGCTGTATGCAAAACAGCTGGATGATCTGAAAGTAAAAATTTCTGCAGTTTATCAAATTGAAGAAGATGAAGCTTTTGCTCTTCAACTGCAGGAACAATTCGATAGAGAAGAAAAAGAGATACAGAAGAAGAGGAAGAAGAAGAAGAAGAAGAAAGAGGCTAAGTTCAGAATAACTAATTCAGAACTAGCCAAAGAAATGAGATAGGAATGGGTAAAGGCTCTGATTTCTCAAGGTGAGGATGTAGACTACCTTGAGAAACTATCAAATAAAGAAATCTACAGAGCCTTCATGGGTTAGCAGGGTCAATTGGCAAACAAGAAAAAGGCTGAAGAAGAAGAAGAAGAAAAAGCCAAACAAAAGTCCAAGAAGACCATTGCCTTTAACCGAAGATCCCATGAAGAAAGGAAGACCATGATTGACTTCCTTAAGGCTAGAGGAGAGAGTGGAAAGAGGCTAGGTCCCATGAACTTCATGAACCTACAAGCCCTCTACCTTAAAGTCAAGAAGGATGAGGAAGAAAGACTAGGCTAGAAAGGCTCCAAGAAAAGGGTAATCATTCAAGAAGAAGAAAGGAAAACAAAGAAACCCAAGCCTTCTCCCTCACCCAACACTTCCTTAATCCAAAAACCTTCCACTCTCCATGCTAGAACTACCTCCTCACCACCCTCAAAGTCTAAATCCTCACACCCAGCTCCTACTCATCAACAACCTCCCAAAAAGAAAAACAAACCTACTTCCAAACCAGAAGACTTAAAAGAAATAATCAGATGGTCATATAGCTCTCAAGACCAATGGTTTGAAGTTTTCAGGGGGAGGACAGAAGTTAAAAGATCAATTTATACAACTGTTGATGAGGTACTACAGCTTCCAGATTCTGATCTAAGAAGAATGATGGAGCTGGGTGAAGTCAATGAGCCTATGAATGAAGGTGGGAGACATCTGCTGCAGGCAATCAAACATCACTTCAACCCCAGCAGAGATGAAATCCTTGATGTCAAACCTCTCCAATCCCACTCTCCATTCATCAGCTGGTCCTACAATGCTGAAAAGGATGAGTTCACATTGACAGATGTTAAAGGACGGAAGATGAGATGTTCAAGCAAAGCTATCTTCAAAATGGACATCAAAGACATCAAGACTCTATCTAAGCTTCCTCTTAACAATCCCAGCAAGGACCAGAGAGGATATGAGGTTGAAAGAATTGTCAGCCACATGCAAAAGCTTCAGCAACAAAAGCAGTAAGAGAGTTTTGGTAGCATCAGTCTAGGGGGAATTTGTAGAAATAAAGACTGATGGCTACAAAATTCTCTAAGTACAAATGCTGCTGATCTCAAAGATTGCTGCGCATCGACAAACTTGCAGCTGATAGGCTTTATCCGCTGTTGACCAAAACTTGCAGCTGATATGTCTTATCTGCTGCTGACCAAGTTGCAGCCGATAGGCCTTATCTGCTGCTGACCAAAGTTGCAGCTGATAGGCCTTATCCACTGAAGATCAAAGTTGCAGCTGATAGCCTTCTCACTGAAGATCAAACATTACAGCTGACTGTTCTTGATAAAGCAACCAATACCACTGAAAACATTCTGTTGTCACACTGACACACTCCACGCAGAAAGTATGTCATTGGCATAAGACAATAAAAGACAACGACACTCTCCTTTTGAGTATTAAAGCAATGATCCAAAGAAGACGTTTGAATAAAGTTAACCTTTGTAGTTATTATTATTGTCTGTACATGTAGAATAGCTTCAATACAAGATCAACGGTCTGTGTTAGATCTGATCCTTAGAATCAAGGGTCTGTCTTGATTCTATGTTACTATATAAGTAGTACTTAGATTCATTGTAAAAGTAGTTTTTGCTAAAGATTTTTCTCTGTAATCTTGTAACACTTGAAGCTTAATACAAATTGCATTTATCAGTATTCTTCTCGTCTACTTGTTTACTTTGATAAGGTTATGATTGTTTCCGCCAATCTCAACTGGAATAGAACCAACTTGTATTTACCGATCCTATAGATAAACAAGTCAAGAGGTAGAAGATGAAGAACATAAACCGAATGGGTTTTATCCGATCAATCCATGCTTCCAATGCTTCAATTCTTAATTCCTTGGTGATTCTCCCACTTGAAATCGCCCAAAAGACTCCAAATTTACGCCTTGAATCGCTTTTTCAACCCTAGGATCGACCCCAACCTTTTAAACCTTGAAAATAGGAAAAAAATACCCGTAACTGGGTGTTCTCGCGTACTGCAAGGCCCAGGGATCAATTCCCTCGTGTACCGCGAGAGATACAAACTTTTCTGGTCTGCCAATTCTTGGCGTGTCGCGAAGATTTGGCCTCCCAAATTTGCGTGGGGCGACAAACAAGGTCACATAATGTTTTTCTGTATTCTTCTCGTCGACCTACTCCAAATCGATATAAAATGGGCCCCGTAACTCATTCTCTAGCCTGAGATATGCCCCTTTAAAGTTTTGACTCTTTCCCGACGTTTTCCGTTTCTCATCCCTGGTTCTCGTGGGCTCTTGCTTTCAAACTTCTTGATCTTTTTAGCTCCAAAGTGACCCAATTACCTACAAAACAAGACACAAGTGACTACTAACTATAAACGACTCTTAATGACTCTAAACTTATACGAAAACGACATGAAACAGAGCGGAAATACATGTGTGGTTTGCAACACATCATTCCGCCTTAGGGTAACGAGCATGCTACCGCGACGTCTGGTTGGACCCCCACCACACTTTCCACCATGACATCCTGCCATTTCTTCTTATAAGAACAAAAATCTAATGTCATCAAGCTAGTTAACAAGTAGACTACAACAAGTTTTGTAAAACGTTAATATAAACCGACCATCTACAAATTAACCATTACACTACCTCTTCAAAACTTTTGTCCTAGTCTAACATTTTCTAAAGGAAAAATTGTACTTGCAACATATGTGTCTAATGTTGTGGCTTGAGTTACTCGTTCTGGCATCTGTTAATTGGTCTCATTCTCAGTTTAAGTACAGACATTGGCGATGTCTGAATCTTTCAAACTATTGATCTGATACCAACTTGTAAGGACCCAAACCTGAGAGGGCTCACGTATTGGATTTACAAACATTCTACAGTTCTTAAAAACAAAACCAAATAAAACATTGTTTAATACATTCATCGTTCATAAAACATTCACAACGAGATGCTAACTCTTCGAAATAGCCAAGCCGCATCTACTCATCTTCCACGTTATCCTTAACATGACATGCATACTAAAATTCAGCTAACACTGGTGGGTTCAAGTCTTTCATTCATTTTAGGAAATGGTTTATCGTTCGCTCATTCACTCGTTAAAGTTTAACATTCGTAAGAAAACAGGGCATAACATTCATTCATCATTCAACATTCAATATTCATTTAAGTCATACATATATTTGTCTAAATCTGTGTTGCCATTTGATATGTCATCATTTATTCATGTTTTACATGCATAATAATCCCCATATTATGGTACTAATTGAACAATAACCATGCAATTGATACTTAAAACGTTTATATTTTGTAATTACAGGTTATTAGGTGTTGAAAATATACATCAAGCTAGATCCTATCAAAAACACCAAGAATTCAAGCTTCTAGAAGGTTCATTCCGAGCTTGACCCCCAAAAAGTCAAAATTGGTCAATAAGAGTAAACCAAGCACTAAAAGACAAACCTGGAGGAAAATAGGGGGATGTAGTGGCGGATCCAGGAATTGTTTTCAAGGGGTTCACTGTTTTTAGATGGTCGAAGATCATAGGTCTGGAAAAAACAAAATTCGGGTCGGTTCCATGATTCGGGTCAGGTAAAGATCATCACATAACAAAAAAAATTCGGTTCGCTTTACTACTTGAAGATGATGTTTCAAGGTTTGATGGTGCTCTATGGAAATATCTTTTAATATACATAATAAGACCTAGGAATCAAATTCAAATTAACATCTAAAATCTAAATTAACATCTAAATTAACGTACAAATTAACATTCAAATTAACATCTAAATTAACATTAACAATAACATTTAAATTAACCCTACATTTTCTTTTTCAAACAAGTGGGAGTAAAAATTCAACTAACCTGTGGTGGAGAGACTGACGGCAACGGTGTGGTGGGCCGGTGGCTGGCGGCGACAGGGGAGCAGCAATGGCGGAAGATGGAGACACTGAGACAAACCAGGTTGTATAGTTGCGACCTGCTTTGCTGCTTCTTTCCCTAATTCCTTGTGACCTGCTAAAAAAAATTTGCTAAAATTTGTATGGGGGTAGGGGGTTCAAGGCCTAGAAGCTGAGACAAAACAGGCCCAACGAAAGAAACAAGAAACAATTAAAAGACCAACTTGAAACAGTCAAAACATGGCCATACGAAAAAAGTTAAAATAAAGGTTTTAAAAAATGGTAGTGAAAGGATTCGAACCCACAATCTCTTGGTTATAAAGCAAAGCCTAAACTACTACACCAATTGCTAAACTTTGTAAGGGGGTTCACCCTATAATTCATTATGGGGTTCACCCTAGTTTTTTTTACCTAACGTTCTATAAAAATTTTAAAACTCGGGGGGATACATAGTCGTGCATCCCATTGCATGCCCATGCAAACCCAATGCACGGTCGTGCATTGCACATTTTGAGGCATATAAATAGAGGGCTTGAGTTCTTCATTCCACACACTTATCCATACCTCAAGAAAACACCAAAGAGAGCTTAGTACATAGTTAGAGTAGTGAGTAAAGAGTTAAGGAGCTTTTCCACCTTGTTCCACAATAGGGGAGTCTAAAAAACTTAGTGTTACGCTAATCGTTATGGCTATTCGTGGCTAAAGTTTCTTTGTATTGATAGGGTGAAGATGATGTTTGGTGCATGTTAATGTTTTACGTATTAATTTAATATTATGTTTATGTCTTTAATTATTCGCTCTTAAAACCTCTTTTTGGTTCTCTTTTATTATTGTCTAAATCTGTCTTTATATTTGTGAGTGTCTTGATTTTAAAGAGTAAGATTGTAAAACCCTTTTTAATCGAACTTCATTTGAAACTCGAAAGTCTTTATAAGAGTAGAGATTGATAAATCAAGTCTTGGTCTACACTTCTAAGGACGTACCTCTTTATACGAACTTATTATGCGACCCAAAATTGGTGAACACATGATAGGAATGGTACGTCTTTATACTTGCTCCCATTGTTACACCGTTTCCTGGTGAACAAAATATAATCACCTATTTAAATCTAATATAAAGCATTTTAAGTTCGATGTCTTAAACCAACTCGGGGATGACCATTCGAAGGGTTGAGGGTAACTGTTGTCCCTAGCGGGAAGCACTACTATTTTAATTTAAAGATTATAACTCATGATTCAAATGTCATGAGGACGAGGAGTAGATGCCTCCGGGTGGGTGATTCGGATCGATATCGTGTGAGAATGTAGCCTAGTAATCAGGTGCGGAATGCATGTTACAAGGTGGAACAACATGCAAATGAAAGAATGACAAACAATACAAGGAAATACTTATAAATACATGGTCTATTGATAACTTGTTGTTTCATACAAGTACAGACACAAATTACACGACTTCTGGACTGAAATAACAATAACTTGTGCGTACTTGTGAGCGTACTTAGCAAGTATGCATGACCAACCTTCATGCGTACTTGTCTAAGTACGCATGACCGTTGTACATGAAAAATAAGCATGAACACTATCATACGTATTTTCTTAGTACAATGCAAAATCACACAAGTTCAAATATAAACATGACAAATTACAACTCGATAAACAAAATACAACAAGTACTAAATACATAAAAGACTGAAATAAATAACAAACAAAATCCTTAGCTTGATCCAGAGTGCCTGTCACAAAACGTGCATCAACAGACTCCCCCTTGACAGCATCTCTAGATATCTTCAGTTTTTACGAGCTCCCTGCTTGACTTCCACAATTGATCTTGGAATTGTGTCCATGGTAGAATTTCACTAACATGTCATATTTGGTGGTCATCAGCTTTGTCCACTCGTCTGTATGCAAACTATTCTTGTTGACGAGAACCTCCAAGTCTTTAACCAAAAAATTAATGAACACAATCTCATCAAATATGTCACACCCCCATTTTCAACTAACCGAGTTTTACCGTTTGGGAAGTGACAAACCAAGATCTTAGTCACTAGTTACATTGAACGACACTATATGGGACTAAAATGAAAATATCATAAACGATCAAAGTAAATGCAAAAGCGTATAAAGTGTAACATTTCTGATTTTAATATTCATATTTTCAATTCAATGTAATGCATTTCGAACTCAATACTCGTGCACTGTCTTGTTCTATTTTTCCGCCATAAATTAAACGCAATGATTCAATACAAATTCACAAGTTTTGCTCGATTATATACACTTAAACGCTATACAAGTAACTATTTATTTCAAACTAATCAAACCTGAAAAGTCAAGGACTAAAGTTGAAAATTTATCAAGAAACCCTAGTTAGCACGGTCGTGCTTCGTCCTGGAACGGTCGCGCCAAGTGCCTCGGCACGATCCCGCGACTGGTCCTGGAACGATCGCGCCCGGTGCCTAAGCACGGTCGCGCCTATCTTGGCACGGTCGCGCCTGAGTACCAGTTGAAACGTAATTGAGACTTTAATCAGCCGATCGTTCGAATTCCAAACCATTATACGTTTTATTTTCATTAACCAAGAAAAATAATACTATCAATCTTCTCCTTTACTACCAATCAAGCCAGAAATCGTTTAGTCTCAAAGAATTCTCTCTCAAGACCACAAATCCCCTTATCATCCGAATTCCTTCGAGTAATCCATCACCAATTCAATAACCAACCCTCTCTGGAACTTCCGAAAGAGTTGGAGCAGCCAGAATCGTAACAGAAGACGCCGGAAAACGATCTTGCCGTCGTCGGAATCTCGTTCTACCGTCCTTCATCGATTCGATACGCTTCAGGGTAATTATAATCTCCATCTCATTCGTTTCAGTATCAGTATCAAAAACCCCTTATTAATTTGGGTTTTCATTTCGTAAATCAGTCTGAATCAGAAGCCATATTTTATTCAAAATGATTTAATCGAATCTGTTTCTAAACATGTTGTTAATTCAATTAAAGTATCCCAATGCATTCGTAATATCATTTAAGATAAAAGCCCTATGAATTTCAACCCTAACAATATAAGAATCAGTCAATTAGCTTCTGTTTTGGAAGAGACGCGGTCGCGCTAATCTTCTAGCGCGGTCGTGCCTTTTTGGACGCGGTCGTGCTGATTACCCGCGCGGTCGTGTCTCCTGTCCAGACCTAATCATGCCCTTTGGTCAATCTCAATCGTGTCTCGGAATCATAGACACGATCGTGCCTGGCCAAGGCACGGTCGTGCCTAGTAATTTGTCTAATTTAAGCCCTCTACTTGATCAACCCGGTCGCGCCTCGTCTAGCGCGGTCGCGCCCGTGGTTCAAGCGCGGTCGTGCCATTTCCAGACACGGTCGTGTGTGAGTCAGAATTTTGGCAGAATTATAAATTTTATATTTTTCAATCAGTAATATTTCAGATTTTATAAAAATGTGTTTTATTTATTTAAAAAGGATTAAATGTTTAATATTGGAATAAATAATATTTATTTAAAGTTTATAAAAAAATTAAATTTATATTTATTGTAAAGTCTCACACTTAAATGATATCTTAAATAATTAAGTTACAAATGTTTATAAATAAATAAAATCATGATTATTTATTTAATTCATAGTTAAACAAAATCATTTATTCATTCATACTTAATTTCATTTAATATTTACATTATTTCCATAAACAATAATTATTTAAATTACTTATTTAATTATTCAAAACTCAGACTTTAAACAAAATGTTTTAATAATAGACTCTATATTTTATTCAATACCTTCAAGTATAAAACAATAACTTAGTATATTCAAACCCATTTCAACTTTAGACTTAATCTATGTGCACACCTTTGATTCGATGCACATTACTTTTAGGTTAACTTGTGCACTCCGAGGATCTTATTTTCTGTCTTTAAACTTCGTTAGCTACACCTCCGTATCAAGTGAGTATTCACAACCCCTTTTTACTCTTTTACATTTTTGGGGTGAAAGATGAACACTATTCAACTTACATGTTTACATTTACACAAACAACACAAGTACAAATCATATTTACATCCATGTGTGCAATTTGAGCTTTATGCCCGAGTGCTAGGTGTGCTAACCTCTTGTATTCTATTATGTGCAATCATTAACTATACAAGCCGACGGTTTTCAATGATAGATCTATTGAGTCTGACAAACCCACCCAAGTGGAGGTGATTGATACCGACAACACAATTTGCATACTAGTTACAAAGGTTTGATTGTACTTGGTTACACAATAGTTGCTCCCCATAAATGCTTTATTTATCATGTTATGTAAAGGATTTGGTTTACAAACTATATGCTATCTATATACAAACCTGTGTTATGCTCACCAACTTTTTAGTTGACCTTATTTTATTCATGTTTTAGGTGCTTTCATATGAGTTTGATCAAGACATGCTACACATAGGCTTTGGACCTAGTTAATCTAAATTCAAAAACAAATTGTATTTCATTATGTACATTGAATTTGATTCGTGTTTGTTTGAATGGGAATTGATCTAACATATTACAATTTAGTCGACCTTGAGCTCATGAACAGTCTACATGTCCCGCCCCGATGATTCCGCCGTCGGTTGGGGTGTGACAGATTGGTATCAGAGCCTTGGTTATATGGAACTAGGTTATTAGACACTCTTGACCTAGACTATAACTTTAGGACACCCATACAATGTCACGCTACTACATGTTACATTTTCAATTCCTGTGTGATTATTTTTACATGATATCATAAGTATTTACACCATATGATACAACACATAATGACTTATGTGTCACACTATTTGATAACTCTCATGCTTACACTCATTACTACCTACATGCTATATGATTATTTCCTATGTGAATATCTTTACAAGTTATACTATATGATTACATCACATGATACAATGCTCAATAGTTTATGTGTCACATTTCCTGTCAACTTTTCCTTCTATTCATAGCTACTTACTTAAATTAGTTAAAACATTATCCTAAGTTTAACACACACACATACACACCAAATTATTCATACACATTTAGACCCCCATACATGATACCATCACCTTATGAACAAAGACTTAAATTATTGGGCCTAATGTCCACCAATAATAAACCAAGAAGCCCATCTATCCTACAAGAAGAAAAAGCCCACTAAAATGCATAAACCGTACTTTTGGGCCTCAAAGCCCAGTCCACAACAACTCCCATCATAACCATGAGCCCAATAATAGCATTATTAATACATGATGGCTGGAAGAGTGTGTAAGCCCATGAGTAATTCTAGCTAAGGAAAGATAGGGTACTTAAGTGTGTCTTAGCGACCCACCCCTCTTTCCTGGGAATTCTCCTTAGGGATACATTGCTTATAGGTCAAGTGTATTTCTAAAATACTATCGTGAAGGTTCGGTGTTATGACTAGTCAAACTCTAAAACCTATAAGTACCCCTATGTCTAACCCGCAATATTTCATTATCACTTACAACTTTTTCATTGTTTTCTGCTAGAAATGGACTCCTACCCTCCTCCCTCTCCGGTTTATCGTCCTGGAACAGAATCTGATTGGGAAGAAGACACTGAGACACCCGTGTATCGGTCACCAACACCCCCAGCTGCTAGGCCAAGGTTTGAGGTAAGGGCAGACTGGATTAGGAACCCCGACCCTAGACTTCTAACACCTGGATCACCCGCACCCACAAACCCGTATCATACACCCCATATCCACAATCAATTCCCACCCCCACTAAGAGACCCATACCTAATGCCCGACCTGTACCTTCCTAACCCTTGGGTAAGGCATACCATGGCACCCCCTGGTGTTATGGGAATTCCAACCAATGACTTCCCTCATTATGTAAGAAATTCAGAATTCGAGAGGCAAAGGATAAAGCAGGGAGTAATACACGACTTGCAAAGACAAAGAATGGATAGCCTAGCAAACCAATTAGGATACCAAAAGGAGTTAATCTCCATACTCGAAAAGGAAGTTCAAGAGCATCGCACGGAGACCGCCAGGGCTGAGGCCAGATCTACTACTCGAGTGACCATAGCGGTGCTCATCTTAACAATTAACTTCTTCCTAGTGGAAAGCTACCAGCGACGTTAGAAGAAGCTTCTACTGATTTCATTTAAATTTTCGATTTGAGAACCGTTTCCTTATGTTTTGAGTAATGTTTAACATTTCAGCATTTAGTCAATTCTATATATTTCAACTCTACAGTTATTGTTCATTGATTTGACCCGTGGGGCGTAAATTACACCTGTTATATTCCCATCAAAATTTCCCAAATATCACTTCTTTCATTCAACATGGTTTAGTACATTACCAACAATCTCTTTCATTAAATAAATCATCCTATTTTGTGATTTAAACAAAACCGCGTTATCTTGTTTAAACAAAATGTTTATCAAATTTCTAGATAATATCAAAAACATAAATTTTCCATAAAAACTTTTTCACCTGGTAAGGAAAGTTAATACAACCAATTATAAAAAAAATATTTTTTTAAAACTAATAAATACTTATGATTTTCTTATTAAAGTAAATATTTCTAAACTTTGGCTAAATTAATATGCTACTACTTATTTAACCAATAGTTGAAATTTTAAATTGAAAATTTTGTTTCTCATAAAATTGCATATTCATTTAAAAATATGCGATTCAATGATTTCATTACTTTATATATCTACAACCAAGAACAATTTCCCACTTTCTATGTTCAAACAAAGACCCGTAATTGTAAACACAATTTCCCGAACATTTCCAAAACCTCCTCACTACCTTTCACTTGACGCTTCAAGAGACGATCCATACCGCGTAAACGTTAACCTTTCCCACCAACATCAATGAGATTTGAGGACTTGAACCTAACTACCACATGATGCAAGAACGTCAAACAACACGTTTGTCCGCAGCACTCGATCACATGCAAAACCCGTTAGTACACATCGCACGCGAAGTTCAATACTCACGTATACACGTTTACAATATATCCAACGCAACCACATGATACATGAAACTCAAAGAACCTCAATATACCCAATGCTACACAAACTGCATAATACATGAAACTAGTTTGCCTACAAATTACAATTTGCTCGATTGATCACGTAATGCACGAAACATGTTTATTTGCAATACATATGCTATTGGATTGAGCACATGATACACGAAACTTAGATTGTTTGCAATATACGTGATATATAAGAATTGATTCATTGATACATAATTCTAGATTGACCACACTGTACATGAAACTCATTTGATTACAAAGTACTTTATACTAAACGGTGTACACTATACAAGATACATGATGCTACGTTGCTAACACTATACATGAGATCCATTTCCTTCGATACACATAATACTATGCTGTTTACATTACACGTTATAGTTTATCGATTACAAAAGACAAGACGCTAAATTGTTTACTCTATATATATGAGACTTATTTGATTACGAACTACGTGACACTAGATCATACATGAGAATTGTGTGCTTACTATATAATCGAAACAAAATTTGCTTACAAGTATTGCATTGGATTAATTTCATTATACACAAGACATGGTCATGCCCTTTGTACACCAAAGTTGAAGACCATAATGCATTGAAACGACTCGGGGTTTGACGTATTCTTGTTCAAACACGAGCAAACTAAGAAACTTTAAGCTATACTACTTTACTACTTTTAGTTGCGAACTGACTTGATTAGGGACATATTGTTAGCGACTTTTATGTGTAAACAATAGACGTGATAATAGTGAAATTTTGCCCCCTTACCCACACACAACGAAACGATCTATACAGACCATACGATGATTTGAATAATTACGGGTGCACACGGAATTATAAAAATCAGCGCATGGGAACTATAGTGAAATTTTGTAGTGTGTTGTGACCTAAAACTTATCATGATATGTAACAACGAAACTGATGTGATATGACAAGGGCATGGTGGATACGCCGATGGTACTTCCTATATATAAGTGTCCTATCATATTATCATGAGTAGCGTTTTTCGTGTCACGTGAAGTTTTGACCCAGACCAATGTTTATGAAATCTTTTACCCACTAACAATTTTGAGCATATTAGACTATATTTTACATAAACTCTAAATGTCAAAATCCCATCAAATTCATTCCAAGTAATACGTTTCACATTTAGAATTCAAATTATTATTCGATAATCTTCAATTCAAAACAAAATTTATTATCCCTCTTCATATTCAAAGTATAAGGCCTAAGCCATGTCAGCGGTTACACACCCCAAAATCCAACACTCAAAGCTACCTGAGAACCCAAAACTCCCTCCTCCTTCTCGATTTTGCAGCCTCCATTAGTTAAATTTTGGGACGAAATTCCCTTAACATGGGGAGACTGTAACATTTCTAATTTTAGTATTCATATTTTCAATTCAATGTAATGCATTTCGAACTCAATACTCGTGCACTGTCTTGTTCTATTTTTCCGCCATAAATTAAACGCGATGATTCAATACAAATTCACAAGTTTTGCTCGATTATATACACTTAAACGCTATACAAGTAACTATTTATTTCAAACTAATCAAACCTGAAAAGTCAAGGACTAAAGTTGAAAATTTATCAAGAAACCCTAGTTAGCACGGTCGTGCTTCGTCCTGGCACGGTCGCGCCAAGTGCCTCGGCACGATCGCGCGACTGGTCCTGGAACGATCGCGCCCGGTGCCTAAGCACGGTCGCGCCTATCTTGGCACGGTCGCGCCTGAGTACCAGTTGAAACGTAATTGAGACTTTAATCACCCGATCGTTCGAATTCAAAACCATTATACGTTTTATTTTCATTAACCAAGAAAAATAATACTATCAATCTTCTCCTTTACTACCAATCAAGCCAGAAATCGTTTAGTCTCAAAGAATTCTCTCTCAAGACCACAAATCCCCTTATCATCCGAATTCCTTCGAGTAATCCATCACCAATTCAATAACCAACCCTCTCTGGAACTTCCGAAAGAGTTGGAGCAGCCAGAATCGTAACAGAAGACGCCGGAAAACGATCTTGCCGTCGTCGGAATCTCGTTCTACCGTCCTTCATCGATTCGATACGCTTCAGGGTAATTATAATCTCCATCTCAATCGTTTCAGTATCAGTATCAAAAACCCCTTATTAATTTGGGTTTTCATTTCGTAAATCAGTCTGAATCAGAAGCCATATTTTATTCAAAATGATTTAATCGAATCTGTTTCTAAACATGTTGTTAATTCAATTAAAGTATCCCAATGCATTCGTAATATCATTTAAGATAAAAGCCCTATGAATTTCAACCCTAACAATATAAGAATCAGTCAATTAGCTTCTGTTTTGGAAGAGACGCGGTCGCACTAATCTTCTAGCGCGGTCGTGCCTCTTTGGACGCGGTCGTGCTGATTACCCGCGCGGTCGTGTCTCATGTCCAGACCCAATCATGCCCTTTGGTCAATCTCAATCGTGTCTCGGAATCATAGACACGATCGTGCCTGGCCAAGGCACGGTCGTGCCTAGTAATTTGTCTAATTTAAGCCCTCTGCTTGATCAACCCGGTCGCGCCTCGTCTAGCGCGGTCGCGCCCGTGGTTCAAGCGCGGTCGTGCCATTTCCAGACACGGTCGTGTGTGAGTCAGAATTTTGACAGAATTATAAATTTTATATTTTTCAATCAGTAATATTTCAGATTTTATAAAAATGTGTTTTATTTATTTAAAAAGGATCAAATGTTTAATCTTGGAATAAATAATATTTATTTAAAGTTTATAAAAAAATTAAATTTATATTTATTGTAAAGTCTCACACTTAAATGGTGTCTTAAATAATTAAGTTACAAATGTTTATAAATAAATAAAATCATGATTATTTATTTAATTCATAGTTAAACAAAATCATTTATTCATTCATACTTAATTTCATTTAATATTTACATTATTTCCATAAACAATAATTATTTAAATTACTTATTTAATTATTCAAAACTCAGACTTTAAACAAAATGTTTTAATAATAGACTCTATATTTTATTCAATACCTTCAAGTATAAAACAATAACTTAGTATATTCAAACCCATTTCAACTTTAGACTTAATCTATGTGCACACCTTTGATTCGATGCACATTTCTTTTATGTTAACTTGTGCACTCCGAGGATCTTATTTTCTGTCTTTAAACTTCGTTAGCTACACCTCCGTATCAAGTGAGTATTCACAACCCCTTTTTACTCTTTTACATTTTTGGGGTGAAACATGAACACTATTCAACTTACATGTTTACATTTACACAAACAACACAAGTACAAATCCTATTTACATCCATGTGTGCAATTTGAGCTTTATGCCCGAGTGCTAGGTGTGCTAATCTCTTGTATGCTATTATGTGCAATCATTAACTATACAAGCCGACGGTTTTCAATGATAGATCTATTGAGTCTGACAAACCCACCCAAGTGGAGGTAATTGATACCGACAACACAATTTGCATACTAGTTACAAAGGTTTGATTGTACTTGGTTACACAATAGTTGCTCCCCATAAATGCCTTATTTATCATGTTATGTAAAGGATTTGGTTTACAAACTATATGCTATCTGTATACAAACCTATGTTATACTCACCAACTTTTTAGTTGACCTTATTTTATTCATGTTTCAGGTGCTTTCATATGAGTTTGATCAAGACATGCTACACATAGGCTTTGGACCTAGTTAATCTAAATTCAAAAACAAATTGTATTTCATTATGTACATTGAATTAGATTCGTGTTTGTTTGAATGGGAATTGATCTAACATATTACAATTTAGTCGACCTTGAGCTCATGAACAGTCTACATGTCCCGCCCCGATGATTCCGCCGTCGGTTGGGGTGTGACATAAAGAAAGTAAATGCGCAAAACAAACCCGCCGAAAAATTCCAGTCCAACATAATATAAAACAATCCAAACGAAATAACAAAACACAATTCAAAAGTAGGACTTCATGCTTGTCCTATATGTGCACATGTGCCTTATCTTAGCGACCTGAGAAAACATGTATGAAAAGATTTCAACACAAGGTTGGTGAGTTCACAGGTTTCAGTTTGTAACAAAGTTTAACAGGTTAATGTACATTCAATATATAAATCAAAGGGTTGCTAACTCATATGAATGTTAACTAATATGCTCTCAACCGAAAGCTTACTATTTATGTTTTTGCCTCCCACCAGGCCTATCAACCATGGTGCATGTTTAGGTCAATGTTTCACCCGTTCGTCCTCCAGTCAAGTTAGCGCGGCTAACTCGGGTGAGGTTTGTCAAACCCATTAGTACTACTTAAATTATCTCTCTATGTTCATATTAACGGTACGATGTGAGGACTTAATGATAGATGTATACGCATAGTCAAACAAGTGATAACATATATGAATTACATAACCAAAAGTGTTTACGTCATGTTTTCTCCCCAGTTTAAAACAGTAAAAAGGGGCCGTGAAAACTCACCTGATTGCGTAAGTAGTAATCACATAAGTACGAGATTGAAATCTCAAGCGTTAGCCTGACACAGCTCACGAATGCCCTATGATTACAACATAACAGATTAGGGACTCAATGGGATTTGTGACGACACACGGAAGATTAGAACGTCTTTAAACATTCTAAGGATTAAAGGGTAAACAAACGAGTTTACGGGAATACGAATTTTTAAATTATTATGAATGTGTTTCACGATAAATGACAAATTATATATAATAATTATTGTTTTGAAAAAAAAATATAAATATTAATCAAACATTCTGACAAAAGGTTTTCTCACACACGACCGCGCCTAAGACAAGGCACGACCGCGTTAAGGTAACGGGCGTGACCGTGCTAGTCAGGGGCGCGACCGTGTTGATCAAACAAAAGACACAAAAAAGCTGATCACTAGGCATGACCATGTCTGAGCCAGGCACAACCGTGTCTAGGGTTTTGAGGCACGACCAGGTTTAGCCATGAGGCACGACCAGGTCAGGGTGCCAGGCACGACCAGGTCAGGGTGTGAGGCACGACCGTGCTAAAACTTTGCACGACCGTGTCTCCTGGATATACAGACAGAGTTTAACATAATAACCTAATAAATCCAAATCCGTTTGGTTTCTATTGCGATTGACCAAAAGGACATGGGGTTTTACAAAACAGAACTTTGCGAATCTATCAGCATAGGTTAATTTAATTGAGATGGTGATTAAAATCGAAACCCCCAAATTATCATATGAATAAACCCTAGTTTATGGATCATGATCATTTCAATGCTATAAGATTAAATTAGCATAGGGTTATCATCAAACAGGACATTACGAAGCTAGTGATGTGAATCAATTGAATGTAAACAGAGCCTATGGTGATGATCGACTAAACCATGGTCGTATGAACCCTAGAATCAGGTTCTTGTTACATTCGATGTTGTAAGCCCTAATTGGCATAGGGCTTTCCATCTAGAAGTAAAAACGAAAGTGAGGGTGAGTTCAATTACAAGAAAGAGATAAGAATTGGCAGAGATCGACTAGAATGTAGGTCCGGCTGCGCGAGCTTGTTCTCCGGTGACTGGTGCGAATGCTCCAGAGGTGTGCGATTTAGATGCGTGTAAACTCGAATTGTAAAAATGATATGCGAATCCTCCTAATTTGATGAAGGGGTCGGCGGTTACGGTAATCATGACCATAATTGGGTTTAATTCGATCATTACGGGTGTTAAAGCATGAGATAATGGTTAATGATGATCGCCATTAGAGATTTTACGTTACAAATTTGATATTTGAACGGATTTGCGTTTAAAGGCTGCGTTTACGTTTCAACCGGGCAAGAGGCGCGACGGTGCCAAAACAAGGCGTGACCGTGCCTACTAGGGTTTCTGATTATTTACAAAACCAACCCTTGCAACTTCAGTTTTGATAGAAATGATCCCTTGGTTTTATAATTGGGTTAACTTGGTTAGGATTTAACATAATATTTAACGGAATTACTAACGGGGTTAACTTGAAAAGTCGGATTCTCACATCATCCCCTAGTTGAAAAAATTTTCTTCCTGAAAATTAAATAAAAAAAATATTCCAAAAAAATATTCCGGATGGCACATCATCCCCTAGTTGAAAGAATTTTCGTCCCGAAAATTAAAATAGTACCTTAAGAGCTTGACGTGGAGTGCCTGAACAGATTAGGATACTTGCGCATCATCTGATCCTCACGCTCCCACGTGAATTCCGGTCCGTGTTTCGAATTCCAACAGACTCTAATAACAGGGATTTTACTACGCTTAAGCGTTTTGACTTCCATATCCATGATTTCTACAGGTTCTTCGATGAAACACAACTGTTCATCTATGTGTAGTTCCTCAAGAGGAACCGCGAGTGACTCGTCTGCTAGACATTTCTTCTAGTTTGAGACGTGAAAGACATTTTGTACACCGTTAAGTCCTTCAGGTAGGTCCAGTTGATACGCTACTGGACCAATTCTATTTACTATCTTCAATGGTCCAACATAACGAGGATTTAATTTGCCTTGTTTCCCAAAACGAATGACACCCTTCCAAGGTGAGACTTTTAACAAAACCATATCCCCTACTTGAAATTCTAATGGTTTACGACGCTTGTCGGCATAACTCCTTTGACGATCACGAGTTGCTGCCATACGGTTTCTAATTTGAATGACTTTCTCAGAAGTTTCAAGTACGAGCTCAGGACCCGTAAGTTGACTATTTCCAACCTCGGCCCAACAAATAGGAGAACAGCATTTCCGTCCATATATTGCTGCAAATGGAACTGCCTTGATGCTAGTGTGATAGCTGTTGTTGTAGGAGAACTCCACCAACTGGTAGGTGAGACTCCCAAGTGTTACCGAAATCAATCACACAAGCTCGTAGCATATCCTCTAGGGTTTGAAGTAAATACGAGTAAGCTTCTCCATTTTTTTCGGTTTCCTTGTTTTCTAAGAAGTAAGAGACTTTGTTAAACGATCAACAATTACCCAAATGGTATCACATCCGGTAGGAGTTCGTGGCAATTTTGTGAGAAAGTCCATGGATATCTGCTCCCATTTCCACATGGGAATCTCTGGTTGATGGAGTAGACCGGAAGGCTTTTGATATTCATCTTTGACCTTTGCGCAAGTCAGGCAGTGGCTCACATAGGTGGCTATATCGGCCTTCATCTTTGGCCACCAATACAGCAGCTTTAGGTCATGGTACATCTTGTCAGAACCTGGATGAACGGAGTAACGAGATTTATGAGCTTCATCCATGATTAGTTCCCTTAAGTTCCAGAATACTTGAACCCATATTCGCTCATCGAAGTAGTGAATACCGTCAGATTTGACCTTGAGTTGTTCTTCCATACTGCGTGTACCTTCCAGCGGTAGGTTCTCCTCTTTCAGGACTTCGAGTTGAGCACTACGGATTTTGTTAGGTAAACTAGGGTGAATAGTAAGCTGTAATGCTCAAACTCGTTTGGGTTTGGTTTCCGTTCGACTTAGGGCATCAGCTACAACATTAGCCTTACCTGGATGATACCGGATCACACAGTCATAATCATTCAAGAGCTCGACCCAACGACGCTGTCTCATGTTCAGTTCTTTCTGCTAGAAGATATGCTGAAGACTTTTGTGATCGGTGTACATAGTGCACTCAGTACCGTACAAGTAATGTCTCCATATCTTAAGTGTGAAACTACGGCTCCCAACTCTAGGTCATGAGTGGTGTAGTTTTTCTCGTGCGTAGGATCATGAAATTACAAGATGGTTCTGTTCTTAGTTGAAATTGGCAGAAACAATAACAACTACACAAGTGTAATCGAGTAAGCAGAAAGAATACTTTTAAGAACACTGTTGTATTAAGCTTTTGCAGATAAACGATTACAATGGAAAAACTCAATCAAAAGACATATAACGCACACTTACAATGAAGTGTTTACAAATTATTTATACTCACTTAGAATCAAGACAGCCCCTTGATTCTAAGGTTCAGATCTAACACAGACTGTTGATCTGTTGTATCTAGCTAACTATTACAAGTTTTGTCTATATCTAGTTAACTTTATTGAAGCGTCTTCTTTATGCATCATTACTTGCATGCTTGGAGAAGAGCATTGTTGTCCATCATTGGTTGTGCCATTGAGGTTCTTTCTGCTTTGAGTGTGTCAGTTGCTTTTGCAGGAAGTTGTCAGTGACGCTTGGTATGGATAGTCAGCTGCAACGATTTGTCTTCAAGGCACAAGGCTGTCAGCAACAAAGATGTTGATCAGTAGCAAGATGTAACCATCCAAAGCTGCTGATGATTTGCCTGTCAGCAGCATCAAGTGTTGATGCTGCTGAGAAGCCTATCCGCATCAACTTTGGTCTTCAGCAGATAAGGCTATCCGCAGCAGATTTGTTCTTCAGCACGAGAACAAGTATCCGCAGCAGATTAGCTTGTCCACAGCAGTTTGTTAGTCAGCAGCAAACTCTGAGATCAGCAGCATTTGTACTTAAAGAATTTTGTAGCCATCAGTCTTTGGTTCTACAAACTCCCCCTAGACTGATGCTACCAAAATTCTCTTACTGCCTTTGTGGCTGAAGCTTTTGCATATTGCTGACTATTCTTTCAACCTCATATCCTCTCTGGTCCATGCTGGGATTGTTAAGAGGAAGCTCAGATAGAGTCTTGTTGTCTTTGCTTGCCATTTTAAAGATAGCTTTGCTTGAACACCTCATCTTCTGTCCTTTAACATATGTCAGAGTGAATTCATTTTCTCAGCATTGTAGGACCAGCTGATGAATGGAGTGTGGGATTGAAGAGGTTTGGCATCAATGATTTCATCTTTGCTGGGGTTGAAGTAATGTCTAATTGCCAGCAAAAGATGTCTCCCACCTTCATTCTCAGGTTCAGAGGATTCACCCAGCTCCATCATTCTTCTTAGATCAGAATCTGGAAGTTGTAGTACCTCATCAACAGAAGTATAGATTGATCTTTTAGCTTCTGTCCTCCCCCTGAACACTTCACACCAGTGGTCTTGAGGGCTGTATGACCATCTGATTATTTCTCTTGAGTGTTCAGGTTTGGAAGTGGGGTTATTTTTCTTTTTGGGAGGTTGTTTATGAGTAGGAGCTGGGTTTATGGATTTGGACTTTGAGGGAGGAGAGGAGGGAGGTCTAGGAAGGAGAGTGGAAGGTTGTTGGATTGAGGAAGTCTTGGGTTTCTTTGATTTCCTTTCTTCTTCTTGAATGTTTACCCTTTTCTTAAAACCTTTCTTCTCCAATCTTTCTTCCTCATCCTTCTTGACTTTAAAATAGAGGGCTTGCAGGTTCATGAAATTCATGGGACCTAGCCTCTTTCCACTCTCTCCTCTAGCCTTAAGGAATTCAATCATGACTTTCCTTTCTTCATGGTTCCGTTTATTAAAGGCAATAGTCTTTTTGAACTTTTGTTTGGCTTTTTCTTCTTCTTCAGCCTGTTTCTTCTTTGCCAATTAACCTTGTGAAGGCTCTGTAGATTTCTTTATTTGATAGTTTCTCAAGGTAGTTTGCATCCTCACCTTGAGAAACTAGAGCCTTTACCCACTCCTCTCTCATTTCTTTGGCTAGTTCAGAATCAATTATTCTGAACTTAGCCTGTTCCTTCTTCTTCTTCTTTTCTATTTCATCTTCTTTATCAAATTGTTCCTGTAGTTGAAGAGCAAGAGCTTCATCTTCTTCAATCTGATAAACTGCAGGAATCTTTACCTTTAGAGAATCCAACTATTTTGCATACATTTGGATCTTTTGTTCTCTGAGGAGAATGGCTGTGATTCTATCTTGAGCTTTCTTAGTTTCAGCCATCTCCTCTTCTTCTCTTCTTCTTCTTCTTCTTCTTTCTTCTTTCTCTTTCTTTTCTCTTTGTAACCTCTCTTCGTCTTCTTCGGTTATAATTCCCTTTCCCTTATCTTGGTTGGATGCCTCTGCTTCGGCTTCACTGATCACAACGGCAGATGATTGTGCCGCTATGGGAATCTCAGCCTCAGCTTTATTGGCAATTTAAGAGGTTGATAAGGGAAGGTCATTAGCTTCATCTGTTTTGCACTCAGGACTTGTAAGTTCTATCAACATTTCTTTAACAGTGGATCTTGATTCATAAGCAGTAGCAAAGATGTCTACTCGAGTGGAAGCTGAGTCAGAATCAGTGTCAGAATTTGACACATATACCGCTTCAGCAATCCTTCCTTCTTGTTCATGATGTGCTCTGACAGTAGCCATCATTGCCTGGTTTTCGAGGGATTTGACATTGCAGATAGTTGCTCTGAGTTGAAAGATCTTGTAAAGATAGTCTGTAGGCAGTAGCAGGATGTTCCTGGTGTTGATGGTGAGAGATGAGCCATTGCTTAGCAGAGAGGTGTGGTCAAGAGACTTAGTGCTTACCCATCCCAGCACATCTAAGTCATTGACAATAGAGTTGTACAGAAATATTCTTAAGCACAGAACTTCTTCTTCAGTGAGAAGACTGCTCCTTATTATTTCAAGTCTTCTAGGAGTCAGTCTTCTTTCTGCTGCTGTTGAAGATTCAGGATAGGCTACCCTTTTTGCTGCTTGCATTTGTCTTTGAAAGTTGGGTAGATTATCCTCCATCAAGTCATAGAACCTGCCGATGGCAAGTTCTGCTGAGAGGTCCGTTGAGTTGTTGATGCATTGTAGATGGTATAGGTGAAGGACTTGGATGATGTTGAGAAAGTCCCAGTTTAGCTCTTCTACTCCGCTAAACTCCCAACCAATCCAGAACCTCTCAGATTTTCCATCATACCCCCAAGCTAGTATTGTATCAAACTCTAGCTGTGTTGAAGTCAGTGGAAATTGGGGGGCAGTGGAGTGACTTATGATGGCTGCTGCTTTAGGGATGATGCTGAAAGAAGTATATGTTTGTTCTATGTCTTCAACATCATTCATCATCTCATCAACAGCCCTGACGACTAACTTCCAGTCTTCAGGTGTTTCTTCTTCTTCGTTATCTGAAGCTGGCAAGTCATGAACCTGTATAAAAGCTGGCTTGAAAAGGGTACATTGAAATACAGCCTGCTCTTGAATCCAGTCATCAAGGCTGTCTGAGTCTTCCTCCATTGGGACCATCTCCCCCTTTTTGGTTGCATCAGTGGACAAATAAGCATCAGTTTGGGTGCCCACTGATACAAGAGAGGGAGAAGATACAGTTGGGCATTGATGGGCTTCATGCATAGAGACTTGGTGTCTTAGTTTGGACACTTCAGCCTCTAGCATAGCCACCCTGGCCGTCAATTCCAAGTTATGAAGTTTCAGTCTGTCCTCATCCATAGTTGTGGAATCCTTGGATCCAGATGGGGCGTTAGGCCTAGCCTCTTCATCCCCATCACCCATGGTTTCTTGGCACCTGGGATTCCTCTCAGTGAGGGGAGTTTCCAAGGAAACATCCTCACTGTTAGTTGTTGTGGTTGAGGTCTTAGCAATGTTGTCACTGTCCTCCAGGTTATTTGATGGACCAGCAGTAGTGACAGCCTCTTCCACATCCATTCTGTCATAACTCCTAGAGTGGACCTTCAGGGTAGAAGAACTTGGGATGGGTGTGTTGGAAGCAAGATCAATCAGTACCTCCGAGATGGTGGTAGTTGGAGAAGGTACATCATCTTGATCAGGTTCCTCAACACTTAAGTTCAGAAAAGAAAGGAAAGGCTCAGGGGGCTGTTCTATAGATCCGGGAAGTGATCCTGATCCTAATAGAGAGACATCCAAAGGAGTCTCCCTAATAATGTGGCTTTCCCTTATGATATTCTCACCAGAATGTTGTGATTCTGAGTGAGGGCTGTTAGGTTGGGTTTGGGCCTTGGAGACAAGAGAAGAAGGAGTTCTCTTGCCCCTTTTCCTAGTATATGTCGTTGCAACCGGGGCCCTGTGTTCCAGTTGAACGATAACATCCAAAACAGGTATAAGCAATTTTTGTGCCTGTGCATCCTTAGTAGTATGCACAGGGGTTCGAATGGTTGAAGCAGACTGTTGTTCAGGATGTGGGGTGGAGGGAGTGGGATCAGTATCAACTGGGATTACTGAACTGTCACCCGGGGTACTCTGTATGTTCAGCATTGTAGATAACAATGGAACATTGACCCCTAAGAACTTTTTGGAAACAGTTCTCATGCTTTGAAAAATATTACTTTTATGTCCCAACCTGATGTAGATTCTTGCTGGTTTTGAAAGTTCAATTAGTTCTTGATTGAAAACTTCCTGCAAGAATCTTGGGTACATTAAAAATTGCTGCTTTTCACCCTCTTGAATGTTATATCTCAAACCCTCAAAGATGAGGTGTGCAAAGTCGAAGCCATGGTTAGTGACCATACCATGGAAGGCGGAGGCAAGTTTAGAGCTCACCTGATGCCATCCACTCCTCTTCTGAGATATGCATTGGAGAAGAATGTGACAAAGATACTTCCATGGAGGGCCCATCAGCGCCTTCTCGATCATATACTCAGTTTGATTTCCAGTGTATCCAATGGAGACAAAGGTCCTCATGTATTCGTCCTTCGAGTATGAGATGGCTGCTCCCTCATCTTGAAGCTTAAGATGTTTTCTGAGTGTGGCTTCTAAGACGGTGATATCCTTGCCATCTACTTTGGCTTTAATTTGGGGAATTCCCTGTTCGGTTGAGTAGACGGCGGTACTCCAGAAATCATCCATATGAGGGATATATATGGTAGGGTTGGTGGTGAGGGCAAAGTAGATCTTTGATCGACATAAGAAATCGATCATATCGTCAAATCCTTCGGATTTCTTTCCTTTGGTAAGATATGTTGTAAGGTTGTGGTATGGGGAGAACTTATCATCAGGGTTATTGATGTCTGCCATTGTTGTGTGATTTAGAGGGAAGGTTAGAATATGGGAGGCTTTGAATGTTTTAAAGATGAAGGGCTTTGAATATGGTGGGGACTTGAGATAAAGTGATGTGGGATTAGGGTGAAATTGAAGGTGAAGAGGTGGTAAGGAAATTTGATTCGTTCTTATAACGGCAGAAGAGGGAAAAAGAAAAATGACATGTATAGTACAACCCAATTCACCTTTTATTGTTACAGCTGTAAGACACCGAGGCAGTCATGGTAAAGACTGACGGGAATTTTAACAGCGGGTAAAAGTTAATTTGGACTTAAATTTACCGATCAGCAGCAAACTTGATTGTTGTGGATGCGGAAGGTTAAGTCTTTCAGCAGTAAACTTATCTGCTGCTGATGGATTTAATAATATGCAGCAAGGATGTTGCTGCTGACAGTCTCAAAGAAATCCGCAGGAAATCTGTTCCTGCTGATAACTTAAAGCAGTCAGCTGCAAATCTTTTGCTGCGAAGAATTAAACCTGTCAGCAGCTGAAGGACAAAAATGCTGCTCACTTATAACTTTTATTTACAATAAGGGAATGACACATTTACAACAAAGGATAGACGCATTCAACTGAACCAATGTTGATGCTTGGTGGTTTCTTTGCCTTCCATTAATGAGTTGGTGGTTTTCCAGCTCTCTTTGCCTTTTCAGCAGCAGAAGCCGCATCTGAGGACTTTGACTGATCAGAAGCAGATTTTGTTGCTGTTGATGGTTTTACTTGGGCACCTCCAGACTTTGCTGCTGAAGGCTTTCCTTTTGATTGCTTGGGCTTTACTCGATACGCAGTAGTTTTGTTGGCCGCTGATGGTTTAAGAATAGACTTATGCCTATCCTTCTTCACCTTACTAATGGGCTTTTGTATAATTTGGGGTGGAAGAGGAATCTGACTGAAAGGATTAAACTTACAGTTTGCAGCAAAGTGATCTGATTCACCACAGATGATGCAAGATTGTAGAGGTCAAGAGAGTTTCTGAATTGAGTGGTCTTAGCTTCAAACCTTCTTCCCTGTTAGTTCTTATTTGTCTTCTCAAAAGCATGTTGCTTGAGGTTTCTTTGCTGCTGAAGGTAGCAGACGCAGGTGCTGGCAGTGTGATTGTATTTCCCACACACAAAGCATGATTTCGCCAGTTTGTCCCTTTGAAAGTACATATAGTCCTTTCTTTTGAACAAGTCTTTGAAGTTCCAGGGGTGAGCTTTGTTATGCTCAAAGGTAGTTTCTTCCAATATCTTTTGAACATATGGAACCCTCTCTCCAGGCGCATGACATATGTCAAATACCTTCTTTGGTTGGATTGGAGTTGAGGACTGCCCCTTTTCAATTTTTAGCTTCCTACCTTCTGGAGGATAACTAATTTTGATTTGTTTGAATGGTGTAGGAACTTGTACTGAAAGGGCTGGCACTGGTACTGAATGGATAATGGGGACTTCATCTCTAGTCAGAATCACTTAAGGGGCAGGAGGAGATGAAGCTTCACTTGTTTCAGAGGAGTCTGAGCAAGTTGATTCAGACTCTGATGAGGTAGTGCATTCTTGCACCAAAGGTTCATCCTTAGAGGGATCAAGATTTCTGTTGGCCATATCAATATTTGTAAGATTGAAGCTTGGTTCATGGATGGCAATGTAGTCAGCAGGAGGTGCAACGGCTTGATATTGTTCAGCATGATACCCCAGACCAATTTTTACCTTTTCATGAATTTGAGCATCCAAAAGTCTTTGCAGCTTTTTGGATGCAAATTCATATTTGTTGACATGAACTTTCTGTTCTGCCAATTCTACTCTGGTAGCTTTTAATCTGACTAGTAGATCATTAATCTGAGTTTCAAGATTGGTTTGTTCATGTCTTAAAGATGAAATCTCTTTCTTTAGGCAGTTAATTTTTTCTTTGTAACTGTCTTCGACCTTTTTGAATTCAGATTTAATTTGATGAAACTCTTCATTTTGATCTATGAGGTTTGATTATGCTTTCTGTAGCCTAAAACCTTATCAATACAGGCTTGGGAACACAGATGTTCATATACCTGAGGCGGTATTTCAGTTGTATCTGCCATAAGAGCTTGGTTGTTGGTAGGAAGATCTTCATACTTCCAGTCAAAGTCAGAAGTTCCAACAGCTGCACAAGCTGCAGCTTGAGCTGGAGGAGTTGCTTGTTGCTGTTGTTTTCTAGGTTGGCTTTGATGAGCTAATCTTGTTCGGTCATCAGCTGGGTTTGCCCTAGGTGCCTTGCATTCTCTAGCAAAATGACCCAGTTGGTTACAGTTGTAACATATCAATTTACTTTTATCCAAGCCAACTCTGGTGTTGGAGCTGTTGCTTGGAATGGGTCTTCCAGTTCTAGAGTAGAACTTTTTTGCTCTTATAGAGAGCATGGCATACGAGTGTTGTATATCCATTTCCTCTAGATCATCTGGATGGAAGCACTCAAGATCCTCCTTGATAAAGTACATGTTGCTTGAGTTTTCATAAACAAAAGCAGTAGAGGTTGAGGCTTGAGAAGGAGCTTCAAGAAGAAATGGTGATGTGTTTGTTTTAGAGGTAGGAGTTTGAGGATGTGTGACTATGGGTGGATAGTAGTTGCTAGCACTTGGACCTAAGTGCTCAGAGTGAAAAGAAGAAGAGGTGGTGGTGGATGTTGAAGCTGTTTGGTATCTTGAGCTCCTTTCCTTGGCCTGAATCATTTCTAATTCATAGGTTTTGCCATACCAAATAGCTTAGTCATCTGAAGAGTCTTCAGATTCTCAGTTCTTCTGATGGACACTGTGTAGAGTGTCCAGCAACTAGGTAGAGATCTGATGAATTCCTTAAGAATATCTTCATTCTCCAACTTAACTTTTGAGCACTAAAACTCACCTACTAGATAAGTATATCTGTTATATAGAACAGTTAAAGACTCACCTTCCTTCCAGACAAAATTCTCATACTGCTTCTTAAGGATGTCTCGTCTGTTTTCTTTGACTTCCTCATATCCAGCAAACATCTTCTCGATGGCCTCCCAGAGCTCTTTGGCGGTTTTGTAACATCTGAAGTTATGAAAAACTTCATTTGGAAGGCACATTTGGATAGCTCCTAGTGCCTTGAAGTCCACCTCCATCTTTTTTATATCCTCTTCTGAGTACTTGGAGGGCTCCTTTGGAACTGATGGTCCTCCAGAGTCAGCAGATGCCACCATGGGAATGTAGGGTCCATCCCTGATGGATTTCCACATTCCGTACTCCTGATATCAGAAAAAACTCTCCATGCTATTTTTCCACATGTCGTAGTCTTCACCAGACACCAATCTTGGTGGTCGGTTGATGCTGCCGATATCTTCAAATCCATTGCTTTGTGCCATGTTTGTTCTTGGTGACTTGACGAAAGAGAGAGAGTTTAGAATAGAACCAGAAGTGATTAAACAAGTGTGAGTTTGTTTAATCTGAGCCAAAGCTCTGATACCACTTGTAGGATCGTGAAATTACAAGATGGTTCTGTTCTTAGTTGAAATTGGCGGAAACAATAACAACTACACAGGTGTAATCGAGTAAGAAGAAAGGATACTTTTCAGAACACTGTTGTACTAAGCTTTTGCAGATAAACTATTACAATTGAAAAACTCAATCAAAAGACATATAACGCACACTTACAATGAAGTGTTTACAGATTATTTATACTCACTTAGAATCAAGACAGCCCCTTGATTCTAAGGATCAGATCTAACACAGACCGTTGATCTGTGGTATCTAGCTAACTATTACGCGTTTTGTCTATATCTAGTTAACTTTATTGAAGCGTCTTCTTTATGCAAAAAAGTTGCTTTTGCAAAAAGTTGTGCCATTGAGTTTCCTTCTGCTATGAGTGTGTCAGTTGCTTTTGCAAAAAGTTGTCAGTGACGCTTGGTATGGATAGTCAGCTGCAACGATTTGTCTTCAAGGCACAAGGCTGTCAGCAACAAAGATGTTGATCAGCAGCAAGATGTAACCGTCCAAAGTTGCTGATGATTTGCCTGTCAGCAGCATCAAGTGTTGATGCTGCTGAGAAGCCTATCTACAACAACTTTGGTCTTCAGCAGATAAGGCTATCCGCAGCAAATTTGTTCTTCAGCAGGAGAACAAGTATCCGCAGCAGATAAGCTTGTCCACAGCAGTTTGTTGGTCAGCAGCAAACTCTGAGATCAACAACATTTGTACTTAGAGAATTTTGTAGCCATCAGTCTTTGGTTCTACATCGTGAATCTTTAGTTGACACGAAGCATATGTGATCACCTTTTCTTGTTGCATCAACACACAACCCAAACCCTGAATGGATGCATCACAATACACCACAAAATCATTTGTTCCCTTCGGAAGAGCTAGAATAGGTGCACTGCAAAGTTTCTGCTTACGGAGTTGAAATGCTGACTCCTGGTTATCGCCCAAGTTATAGGATTTACCCTTCTGAGTTAAGGCAGTGAGAGGTTGTGCAATCTTAGAAAATCCTTCGATGAATCGGCGATAATAATCAGCCAATCCTAGAAATTGTCGCACCTCAGTCGGAGTCGTCGGTGCTGCCCAATCTTGATGGCCTCAATATTTAATGGATCGACATGTATTCCCTTCTCGTTAACCACATGTCCTAAAAATTGAACTTCCCGGATCCAAAATTCACACTTGGAAAACATAGCATAAAGTAATTCCAGAATTAAGCATAAATGTTCCTCATGTTCCTCCGTGTTCTTGGAATAAATGAGAATGTCGTCAATGAAAACGATGACAAATTAATCAAGGTATGGCTTACACACACGGTTCATGAGGTCCATGAATATCACGGGTGCGTTGGTTAATCCGAAGGGCATGACCATAAACTCATTGTGGCTGTACCTTGTCCTGAAAGCAGTCTTAGAGATATCTTCATCTCAGACTCTCAATTGATGGTAACCGGACCTAAGATCTATCTTGGAATAGAAACTTGATTCTTGGAGTTGATCAAAGAGGTTATCTATATGAAGCAGAGGATAACGATTCTTGATTGTAACTTTATTCAGTTAACGATAGTCGATACACATATGGAAAGTCCCGTCCTTCTTCTTGACAAACAGAACCGGAGCTCCACATGGCGATGAGCTAGGTCAGATGAAACCTTTATCCAACAATTCTTGTGGCTGAGTAGATAGCTCTTGCAATTCACTAGGTGCTAATATGTAAGGTGCTCGAGCGATCGGTGCTGCTCCGGGTGCTAGATCGATTTGGAATTCAACTTGATGGTGTGGTGGCAGACCAGGCAAATCCTCGGGAAATACTTCTAGAAAATCACGAAAGATGGGAATATCATCAATTTTCTTCTCTTCCGATGACTGCTCAGCAACGAGAGCCAGAATAGCAGTATGCCATTTTCGAAGACATTTTTGTGCTTTCATGAAGGATATGATTCCCATGACTGCACCAACCTTTTTGCCCTGAACGGAAAGAGTTTCTCCACTCTGAAGAAGAATGCAAACGATTTTCTCACTACAGATGATTTTGGCTTGGTTTTTAGATAACCAATCCATGCCGACAATTACATCGAAACTACCAAGGGTGACCGACATAAGGTCGATATCAAGTTTATGACCAGCCAACTGAAGCTTACAACCCTTAAGAATGTGGGTTGCTTCAATTATTTGGCCATCGGCTAATTCTATTATGTACTTAGCTTCTAACATATTTGGAGTTCCTTTTATCATATCACTAAGTTTTTTAGATATAAAACTCCTATCAGCACCAGTTTCAAAAAGAACATAAGCAAAGTAATTGTTTAAGATGAACTTACCGATGACCACATTATGATCATATCGAGTTTCTCGAGATCCTAGCACGAAGGCTCGTCCCTTCGCACCATTCCCTCCATTATTGCCATTGTTGCCACCATTATTGTTGCCTTGATTATTGTTGTTACCATTGTTGTCCTGATTATTGTCGTTACCGTTACCATTCCCATTACCATTTTCACCCCTCTTCGACCGAGGACAATCCCTTTGAATATGTCCCTCCTTGCCGCACTGAAAACATCCTCTTGTGAAGCCTTGTGGTCGAAATGGTTGCTTGTTTTGAGGATCAACCCTATAATCTTTTGCAGCTTGACCCATCTTGCCACACCGTTGACAACGGTTACAAGCACCGACATGGTGGAAGTTACACTTGTTTCACTTGGGGGCTCTTCCCGCATAACCGCCCTGACCTTGACCAGAAGAGGTCGTCTGATTGGAGTACTTAGCAGGCTCAAACTTACGCTGCTGCTGCGGTTGATTAAACTGGGATCCCTTGGAGTGGGAACTGGAGTTATGATCAAACTTGCGCTTATGATTGTCGGTAGATTTAGAGACCGAACCCCTCGGGGGTAGAGTCCCTTGAGTCACCGCCTGGTTAGTTAACTTGTGGGCGAGTCTGATAGTCTGCTGGATGGTAGCAGGGTTAGATGAGGTAACCATACTCTGAATCTGAGGCACTAAACCTCCAATGTATAGCTCGATTCTCTTGTAATCAGGAGTCACCATATGTGGGCACATGGTAGCAAGCTCATGGGAGTGAGTGGTATATATCTCAATTTCAGAACCTTCCATTTTCAGGTTCCGGAATTCTCCTTCCAACTTCTGAATATTATCCCGTGATAGTATTCCTCCTTCATCATCCTCTTAAACTCCTCCCACGGAAGTGCATTGGCCGTAGCTAGACCCAACATTTGGATCTGGGCGTTCCACCACGAGAGATCCGGGCCCTCCAAAGTACCAGAAGCAAACTTGACCTGATTGGCTGATGTCGTCCAGACGGTCTATAAAAACTATCAAATAAAACCTAATCTAGACTCTCTAGCTTTAAATTTATAAAACCTAGACTCGACCTAAAACTAGACCACACAACCGGCAAGTGTACCGATCAATGCAATATAGCCTAACGAAGTCCGGATATCGAACCCAAAAGACACTGAATAACTAAATTAGACTCTAACTAGGACTTAATATGATTAATTGATTGGGGGGTTTACTACACTAAAGATTAACTAAGAATGCAATAAACTAAGGACAATTCAAGCTATCAAGAGTAAACTAAAGATGAAATCAAGAATGGAGAAGTCACTACCTAGGTCGGAATCCTATGTGTAAAGCTCAACTTCTATCGGTTTTGGAACTAGGTTGGATCTGGGTTTCTAAAGATATAACACCTAAAAGATATCTAGTGGATTCCCGATCACTCTCGGTCTCGGGATGTGACCAGAAGACAACCTAAGGATATTAACTCACCAGATGATCGGATCACCTCTCGGGTATTTCCTACTATGACAAGTACCCTAATAAACGGATTACCTCTCAGTCTCACCGCTTACCATACACTCAAGGAATGCATGGGGTAGTTCTAGAATGGATACTATGATTCGGATAGCAACTATCACTAGACACCTAATACCAACTTCCTCTCAGACAGCTGACACTCGGATTCCTAATGACGAAGACTAAACGACTAATTCTCACCTCTCGGGTATTGAACTAGGACACACATTCACTTCTAATCAGTAATTAACTAGGTTTTCTATGGCTACTACGTCTAGACACCACTCTAACTCACAAACCCTAAAGTCTATGAACCAGAAACGAAGATCAAACTGGCAGACAACCACAATCAACGCAGAAAAGCATAATCAACCACATAATCAGAATTAAACATGCACTAACATCACACATAAACAAACTCAAACCTTTACTAAATCATAAATCCAACATTCAAATCCAAAAACCGAATAAAAATCGAAACTTTAACACATAATCATCATATTGACCTAGGTAGATCAAGGATCTAGCCTAGAATCATACTAAGAACATCAACACAGAAGTAAATAGCAAGATCCATAGGTTCAAAACACAAAATCAAAGATAAAGTTTGAATCTTTAAACCCTAGAATGCAACTACACAAACCCGGAATCCAAAAGCTTCAATCTTCAGCTTCAATTGACTTCCAAGCTCAAAATCGCCTCTTTTTCGTCTCTCCCACGGCTCAGAATCCAACTCTCTCCTAATGGCCGTTTAAATCTTTTTAATTTAGAAAATTAGGGTTTTGCGGAAAACGGCCCTCTCGCGTACCGCGAGAGAATGTTGACTGGATCCTCGCGTACCGCGAGGACCAAAATAGTCGGGCGGATTCCTGGAGTTTCCCGCGTACCGCGAGAATTATTACACTCGTCTCTCGCGTACCGCGAGAGACCTAAATTTCAGAAAATTGTCTTTTGATCTTTGGACTTTTCCGGGCTTCGTTTCTTCGCTCGTTTTCTTCACGTATTCTTCATTAATATTCCCGAGCTCCTACAAATAAGACCAACGACTCAAATGTACATAAAATTGACTCAAAACTAATATAAAACTACTTAGAACACATTAAAACAAAGGAATAAAGACGTGTGCTTTCGCACCCTATCAAATATCCCCACACTTAACCTTTTTTCGTCCTCGAAAAATCTGCAAATGGAATCATAACTGGCATCTAACTCAACAAACATAAATTTCAATTTTCAAAACATACTCACGTGTTAAAAAGCAACAATTAGTATTTCTGTCCGATTAAACCCAAGCACTAACTTTCAAGCCCCCGTTACGTGTTCTAAATCCATTTTATACAACATATCAATCAATCTATGTGACTCACACTTAGAAGTTACAGCTCTACCTAATCCCGTCTCAAGGTCATGTTTAGGCACGGATTAAACCATATAGATTTACCCTACCACGTTAAACTACTATTTACAGGTTTTTAGAAATCAGATGAAATCATGAATGAATGGATGATAATGAGCATAATAAGCAAAAGAACTTTCGTCTAGAGGCGTTTCAACCAAGTCACTATCCCGGAGGGTAACACATAGACTAGATTCTAAACAATGAAGCATATAAATCTCACTTAGGGGTGTATCCTCCAAGTCGCTATCCCAAAGGGTAACACATAAGCAAAACTCAGTATAGCTCATAAATTATGGAATAATGGATGCAGGCGCCACCAAACTCGGATTTATTTTCATAAAAAGAGAGTGGTGTGCCATGAAAATTTCAAAAACCTCTAAATTTTAACTTAATCGTGGTACCTATCACCCTATATTGACAGTTTCAGTATTACCATTACTCTAAGATGAATACCCACAAGATATCATGATTTTATTCCGTGATTAATCCTAAATAACACAAACAGAATATTTAAGCTCTACTAGTTAGCTGGGTCTACCAAAACATCACTAATTAGACACGTTTTCAATTATTTAATCTTTTAAACTCATAAATAGATCCAGTTCTACTATCATTTTCCAAATATATGCAATTATTTTCAAGAACATTTTTCAAATTTTTCAATTTTTTTTTTTTTGTATTTTTGAATTTTTTAAAGACACAAACTAAACAAACTAGACACTCACATCCCCACACTTGAAAGACACATTGTCCTCAATGTGAAGCAAAACACAACTAAAAATGAAAATGCAAAAATAAAAACAAAACAGAACAGGAAGCGACTTAGCTGGTAATGTAGATGCAATCTAGTATGCAGCTTCGTTCTTCCTTGTGTGTGCACCGTATAGCATTTTGGTCGCGGTTACACATCAGCTGTCGGGTTGCCTTTACAAGATAGTAATGGTGACCATCAATTCCGCCCGAATGGAGATTGAGTACGGGTGGAATGATAAACCTGCAAAATAAGACTAAACATACCCGCAGCATTAAACTGACTCAAATAATAACTCAACTACTAACTCAACTAGACACTTAAAAGACTCAAGATAGATAGATGCAGAGAAAACATACTCAACGTGTGGCAAACACATAGACATGAATACCACAGCAAGTTCGAACATCGGTCATAAACGGTTTCTAGTTTCCCATGGTCACGGTGGTCGGATGGTGGTAGGTGGGTGAATTAATGTGATGGATGATGGTGGTTAAAGGTGATGCTTCATGGTAGTGGTGGTACGAAGGTAGGTGATGAATAGTGGTGGTGAGTGAAAACGGGGACAGAAACGGGTACGGGAAACCATGGGAAACAAAGGAAATAGGGTGACACCAGCAGTCCCTCGCGTACCGCGTAAGTCGAAGGGGATATTCTTCGCGTACCGCGAAGGCCAAAAAGTTAGGCCGGCCGAGACTTTTGTCTCTCGCGTACCGCGAGAGATCTTCCTCTCGTTCTACGCGTACCGCGGGAGGGTGTCGTTAACAGAAAGTTTTGAAGAATTTTCAAGTTTTATACTTAGAATATTTTTGGTCATTTAAGATCTTGTTTCACCCAAACTCACTAAAAACCTATCCCAAGCATAAAAACATATGTAACTATACCTGGGGCTTCATTCCCGACGATTTTCCTTACCGAATCAAGCATGGATTCCTGCAAAACTTGACACAAACAAAACACAAACCGAAAAACAAAGAAAAAGACACGGACTCAACCCAATGAAATCATACAAACTCTACATCCCGGGCACTTGCCCAGGACTCAAGCAAGCCTATCAGGAGGCTTCTCCTTGATCCTAACCGGTACCCGCCTTCATCCTGCGCGGCCTCCGGGTCCTCCATACCTCTATCAAACAACTACTACTCTCAAACCATGGATTTCTATCCTTCATCTCCTTCCACCACAACTTAAATCTACCCGGTCCGAAGATAATACGCATTAAATAACCAAGTAGTTTGTCACTCCTCGATATCCCCACACTTGGGGTTAGCACTCTATCTACGTTGCCTAAGTCAATTAACTCTCGAGTCCTCTTACGAGGCGGCCTAGACCTAGGGGGATTAGAATTTGGGGTCGGTTTTTCAATTCTCCCCTCAGCACAAACAAGGGTGAGGACATGTGAAGGTTCAGGAATAGATATTTTCAGCGGTATGGCTTCTTCACTCTCACCAGGATCATCATAGGGATCCTCCACGATATCTACTAACTTCCCCACACTTGGGGTTTTGCCCATGACATCTTCAAATTCAGCCATTATGTTCAGTACATCATCGGGCATCTCATCATCACCGTAATCATCCGGCTCCCCTAACAACCTTTCTAACTCCAACGCCCACTCAGATGGTTCTTCTATATTCGGGGCGGGTTCACCAACTTCTAACATCGGATCGGAGTCCCAATGGTGGTCTATGAAAGAGTCGAGCATGCACACGGAATGGCTGTGCTCGCCAACATCCTTCCCGGACTCTACAGCATTGAATGTAAGGACCTCATCCCCCACACGAAGTGTGAGCTTCCCGTCAAAGACATCAATCATCGCCTTTGCGGTCCGTAGGAACGGGCGCCCTAAGATGAGTGGGACCTTGTCATCCACCTCCATATCTAGAATCACAAAATCCACGGGGAAAACAAAATTGCCCACTTTCACTAATAGATTTTCCACTATTCCCCGTGGATACTTGACTGAGCGGTCAGCCAAGGAAATGCTCATGCGCGTTGGTTGTGGTTCACCTAGGTCCAGCTGCTTGTACAATGAATAGGGCATCAAATTGATGCTAGCACCTAGGTCGGCCAACGCGTGGTGTAATGGTAGGTTGCCCAACAAGCACGGGATCGTGAACCGACCCGAATCAGACAACTTTTCTGGCAAATGATTTTGCACCACTGCCGAGCATTGCTCACCAAGTGAGACTCCAGAGACCTCCTCAAGTTTCTTCTTGTTGGAAAGAAGGCCTTTTAAGAACTTGGCATATTTGGGCATATGCTGGAGGACCTCTACAAACGGGAGATTGACCTTGAGTTGTTTAAACATATCAAGGAAGTGACCGTATTCCTTAGCGTGTTTATGTGGCAACACACGTGCGGGATAAGGAATACGACTCAAGTCAATCTCGGGGGACTTCATCTCCACCCCCTTCTTCTTCTCCTGTGCCTTCTTGGTAGGCACCTCAACCACTATCTCCTCCTCCACCGGCTCTTCTTCTACTACTACCGGTGGGCTCTCATCCTCCTTCTCTATCATGCTCCTCGTCGAAACAGCATTCGACTCGGTCTCTTTTAGCATCCTAGCATCGATCTCAGCAAATCGAGCTTCCCAGTCAATCTTGTTCACCTCCTCCACTGAGGGAATATTATGCTCCTTAGAGTGGGGGTCAACCTCTTCAACCACTTTACTCTCCACACTCTCTATAGACACGGCCATCACTGAAGCGTTCGGGCCCGTAGAAGGGCTTCCTTGTCTATCATGTATGCTCCTAGCAATGTCTCCTACCGTGCGTTGCAAATCCTGGAACGCCGATTGCTGATTCTTCATCAAAGTGTCATGGCTATCCAGTCTTAGCCGAGCATCCTTGTTATTCTGCACCAGCTGGGCAAGCAACTGTGTCTGAGTCTCCATCATCTCCTCAATCCTTCGTGACCCAACAGTGCTCCCAGAACTCGCTCCTTCTTCTGCTCCTCCATACTGTTGCTGACGACCAGTGAATCCAGATCTCCATCCCGAACCAAAAGTATTAGAATTGTTGTAATTTCGGTTCTGGTATTGGTTGCCAGCATAGCTCACATGCTCTTGATTATTTACCGGGCAATCTCGGGTGTCGTGTCCTCCCCTGCACACCTGACACCTCAAAGCACTGAGCTTGAGCTCCTTTATCTCATTCGCCATCGAGGCGAGGGCAGCAGCCACGCTAGTATCAGGAGTGACCTGATGCACACCTCTAGGAGAAGAGGCGTGTGACCTAACAGTAGGGATGGAATCCCTAACAGAACGTGGGTGCTGCTGCTCGGCTTGAGCGAAGCTCTCGAACATATCCTCGCACTCCTCAGGCTCGAGTCTATCCATGATATGGCCTCCTGCAGCTGTGTTGAACATTTGCTGCGTCTCGAAGGTGAGGCCATTATAGAACTTCTCCACTAGTGCCCAGTCAGGGAGACCGTGCTGGGGACATCGGCTCAACAGCGCGTTGAACCGCTCCCAGGCGATGTGGTAAGGCTCGTCGGGATCCATCCGGAACGAATGGATCTGGTCCCGAAGGCGAGCGGCCCTGGAAGGTGGAAAGTATTTCTTGAAGAACTTGGCTTCGAGATCCTCCCATGTGGTGATAGAATTGTCGGGAAGAGTGTCGAGCCAAGTAGATGCACGCCCAGAAAGAGAGAATGGAAAGAGACGCAAGTAGATTGCGTCCTTAGATACACCCGTGATATTAAATGTATCACATATCCGCGCGAAGCGGGACAAATGTCCGGGTGCATCCTCATCCTCGAGGCCATGGAATTGAGTGGCATGAGTGATCGTACTCATGACATGTGATGGGATCTGCCAAGAATTGGTGTTCGTTATAGTGGGGCGTGTGATCGAAGATCTCGCGCCCGTGACCCCCTCACTGGCCCTCTGGTGTACTGTACGCCTCGCTGGAGGATCAGCGTCGCCCATGATAGAAATTGGAACTGGGCTAGTAGAACGTACCTTAGATTTAACCAGCTCCTCTAAACGCTCCCGAAAGTCGCGGGTGCGCTCGTGAAGCTCTCGTTCGGGCTCTTGAAAAGATGCAAAAGATGGTGATCCTTGCGAACGAGTATTGGGCATAAACAGAAAGACTCTAAGAAGGAAAAATAGAACAAAGACTCAAAAGAGAACAAAAGACTCAAATAAACCAAAAATCTAACAAAGAACTAGTCAAAGCTAATATTGCTATTGCCAAGTGTCCCCGGCAACGGCGCCAAAAACTTGATGTCGTCCAGACGGTCTATAAAAACTATCAAATAAAACCTAATCTAGACTCTCTAGCTTTAAATTTATAAAACCTAGACTCGACCTAAAACTAGACCACACAACCGGCAAGTGTACCGATCAATGCAATATAGCCTAACGAAGTCCGGATATCGAACCCAAAAGACACTGAATAACTAAATTAGACTCTAACTAGGACTTAATATGATTAATTGATTGGGGGGTTTACTACACTAAAGATTAACTAAGAATGCAATAAACTAAGGACAATTCAAGCTATCAAGAGTAAACTAAAGATGAAATCAAGAATGGAGAAGTCACTACCTAGGTCGGAATCCTATGTGTAAAGCTCAACTTCTATCGGTTTTGGAACTAGGTTGGATCTGGGTTTCTACAGATATAACACCTAAAAGATATCTAGTGGATTCCCGATCACTCTCGGTCTCGGGATGTGACCAGAAGACAACCTAAGGATATTAACTCACCAGATGATCGGATCACCTCTCGGGTATTTCCTACTATGACAAGTACCCTAATAAACGGATTACCTCTCAGTCTCACCGCTTACCATACACTCAAGGAATGCATGGGGTAGTTCTAGAATGGATACTATGATTCGGATAGCAACTATCACTAGACACCTAATACCAACTTCCTCTCAGACAGCTGACACTCGGATTCCTAATGACGAAGACTAAACGACTAATTCTCACCTCTCGGGTATTGAACTAGGACACACATTCACTTCTAATCAGTAATTAACTAGGTTTTCTATGGCTACTACGTCTAGACACCACTCTAACTCACAAACCCTAAAGTCTATGAACCAGAAACGAAGATCAAACTGGCAGACAACCACAATCAACGCAGAAAAGCATAATCAACCACATAATCAGAATTAAACATGCACTAACATCACACATAAACAAACTCAAACCTTTACTAAATCATAAATCCAACATTCAAATCCAAAAACCGAATAAAAATCGAAACTTTAACACATAATCATCATATTGACCTAGGTAGATCAAGGATCTAGCCTAGAATCATACTAAGAACATCAACACAGAAGTAAATAGCAAGATCCATAGGTTCAAAACACAAAATCAAAGATAAAGTTTGAATCTTTAAACCCTAGAATGCAACTACACAAACCCGGAATCCAAAAGCTTCAATCTTCAGCTTCAATTGACTTCCAAGCTCAAAATCGCCTCTTTTTCGTCTCTCCCACGGCTCAGAATCCAACTCTCTCCTAATGGCCGTTTAAATCTTTTTAATTTAGAAAATTAGGGTTTTGCGGAAAACGGCCCTCTCGCGTACCGCGAGAGAATGTTGACTGGATCCTCGCGTACCGCGAGGACCAAAATAGTCGGGCGGATTCCTGGAGTTTCCCGCGTACCGCGAGAATTATTACACTCGTCTCTCGCGTACCGCGAGAGACCTAAATTTCAGAAAATTGTCTTTTGATCTTTGGACTTTTCCGGGCTTCGTTTCTTCGCTCGTTTTCTTCACGTATTCTTCATTAATATTCCCGAGCTCCTACAAATAAGACCAACGACTCAAATGTACATAAAATTGACTCAAAACTAATATAAAACTACTTAGAACACATTAAAACAAAGGAATAAAGACGTGTGCTTTCGCACCCTATCATTGGCCCAGGGACAGTTGCACATGCAAAATACCAACTCTACTTTCTCGAACCAACGGAGTAGTCCAACAGCTCCCTCAGCTCCACTAAAGGTGTGGGGCTTACAGTCCATAAATTTCTTGAATGTGCATGCTGGCTGCTGATCTGGATATAGAAACATAATATAGGATCGGAATTATAAAGATTGGGAAAGGCACTTTGCGAGATGATTGACCTCACTAGTCAAATGGTTTTAGCATTTACCTGCAGCATTCTGTGCTGCTAGAGCCTCAGCTAGACTATCATTGATTAGTGCCGCCAACTCAGCTGTTGTCATGTTAATGGTACCTCGACCACCAGCACGACCTCCACGTCCTCTTCCCGACATGATTCTTCACATTCACAAATACAAAATAATGAAAATATATCGTATTTCAAACATTATATGTACAAGTAAGTAAATGATAACACAACAACTAATATTTCAAAATTAAATAAATCGTAAAGCTACAAAATAAATAACTCAAAACATCAAACTTCTCATGCTTTTATTGAATGGGAACAACCTTACTCATCTAGGTTTAAAATAGAAAGAACAAAAACAAAGCATAAATGAGAGGAAAGACATGATAAAATAATCATCAAACATCCTCATCATCGGAGGAAACACATGATACTGCATTATCAATATCAACCGGCTCCTCCTCGGGTGGCCCCTCCTCTAAGGGCTCATCCTCAAATGGCTCCTCCTCGTCAGAAAGTGGGATATTCTCTGGCCAAAGTGCTGCATGCATTTGGGCTTACAGCTAAGTCACTCTCTCTAGAATCCCCTCAGCAGCATGGTCCGAGGTATCCACTCTCGTCTCCTAATGTGAACTCTATCCACCAGGTGGTTATGGACCTGATCCGTCACTGCTAGCTCAGAGGTTAAAAGCTCTATTCCTACCTTATTCTCCTCTATTTGAGACTCCCGCTATAGAATTTCGGGTATCTCATCAGTAGCATCTATCACAACGCTTAACTCCCTAGACATGTAAAATACAAAAGCCGCAAAAGCTCGTTCCATGGTACCTAGCAAGCTAGGTAAAGTAGATGATGAGGAAGTGGAACCAAAGTAGGGTGATGGGATATTTCCCATTTCGATCCATCTTTGAATCATTTTCGAGTATTCATTACAATTGCGAGCATGATTTTTTTCTTGCGCGCTACTCGGTTCACCTTGATCAACCGAATTGTCACAAGAACTAGTCCGACGCCTTTTGGGCTATGGGGATGGGAAGATAGGTGCATCATGTCCTGGTGCCTTAGGTGATGGTGGTGGGGTTGACGACATGATCCTGTAATGTAATATATTAGAGCCAAAACAAAACGTTTATGACGTGTAACTAATGTGTGGGGCTATAGTCTAGTATGCAATCCTAGTTCTCTATAACCAATGGCTCTGATACTAATCTGTCACACCCCCATTTTCAACTAACGGAGTTTTACTGTTTGGGAAGTAACAAAAACCAGGATCTCAGTCATTAGTTACATTGAACGAAACTATATGGGACTAAAATGAAAATATCATAAATGATCAAAGTAAATGCGGAAGCGTATAAAGAAAGTAAATGCGCAAAACAAATGCGCCCAAAAAGTCCAATCCATACATAATATAAAACATCCAAATGAAATAATAAAACACAATTCAAAAGTAGGACTCCATGCATGTCCTATATGTGCACCTGTGCCATCTGTTAGCGACCTGAGAAAACATGTAAGAAAAGATGTCAACACGAGGTTGGTGAGTTCACATGTTTCAGTTTGTAACAAAGTTTAACAGGTTAATGTACATTCAATATATAAATCAACGGGTAGCTAACCCATATGCATGTTAACTAATGCGCTCGCAACCAAAAGCTGACTGTTTATGTTTTTGCCTCCCACCAAGCCTATCAACCATGGTGCATGTTTAGGTCAATGTTGCACATGTTCGACCTCCAGTCGAGTTAGCACGACTAACGCGGGTGAGGTTTGTCAAACCCAGTAGTACTACACCAATTACCTTGCTATGTTCATATTCACAGTCCGATGTGAGGACTTAATGATAGATGTATACGGATAGTCAAACAAGTGATAACATATATGAATTACATAACCAAAAGTGTTTACGTCATGTTTTCTCCCCTAGTTTAAAACAGTAAAAAGGGGCCGTGAAAACTGACATGATTGCGTAGGTAGTAATCAGACAATTACGAGATTGAAATCTCAAGCGTTAGCCTGACACGACTCACGAATGCCCTAGAATTACAACATAACAGATTAGGGACTCAATGGGATTAGTAACGACACACGGAAGATTAGAACGTCTTTAAACATTCTAAGGATTAACGGGAAAACGAACGAGTTTACGGGAATACGAATGGGTTTCGCGATGAATGACATAATATATATAATAATAATTGTTTTGAAAATAAAAATATAAATATTAATCCAACATTCTGACAAAAGGTTTCTCACACACGACCACGCCTAAGACAAGGCACAACAGCGTTAAGGTCACGGGAGCGACCATGTTGGTCAGGGGCGCGACCGTGTTGATCAAACAGAAGACACAACAAAGCCAATCACTAGGCACGACCGTGTCTAGGGTTTTGAGGCACGACCAGGTCTAGCCAAGAGGCACGATCGGGTTAGGGTGTGAGGCACGATCGTGCTAAAACTTGGCACGACCGTGTCTCTGGGATATATACAGACAGAGTTTAACAAAATAACCCAATAAATCCAAATCCGTTTGGTTTCTATTGCGATTGACCAAAAGGACATGGGGTTTTACAAAACAGAACTTTGCAAATCTATCAGCATAGGTTAATTTAATTGGGATGGTGATTAAAATTGAAACCCCCAAACTATCATATGAATAAACCCTAGTTTATTGATCAAGATCATTTCGATGCTATATGATTAAATTAGCATAGGGTTATCATCAAACAGGACATTACGAAGCTAGTGATGTGAATCAATTGAATGTAAATAGAAACTATGGTGATGATCGACTAAACAATAGTCGTATGAACCCTAGAATCGGGTTCTTGTTAAATTCGAAGTTGTAAGCCCTAATTGGCATAGGGCTTTCCATCTAGAAGTAAGGAATTGAATGCTTCAGTTGTTGGTTTCAGGTATTGAACTCCACCAGATCTTTTGATAGCAAACAATCCTTTATCATCTTCAAATCGTACCAAAAATATCATCCCAGCAGCACCATGTTGATCTCTGTATTGTGGCTTATACCACGGTGCATCAGCTTTTTTCTTTATCCATTCCCGAGGAATCTTCCTCCAGGAGGTGCCACTGGTGCCTACTTCTTTGTTGGTTTCACGAACTTTAGTTTTAGTTTCATTAACATCTTCAACATGAATGATCGGCTCAGCTTGTTCTCTAATTGTTGGGGCTTCAAAAATCTCCCCATCTTCCAACTCATACACTCCTTCTCCATCACCCTTCGGGAATTCATTGATCACATCATTCCCACATTCATCCCAGTCATCTCCACTGTCAATCTCTCATTCTTCTAGTTTAGGTTTGGGCTGGCACTTAATTCTTCCAGTCTTTCAGCAGCGGTCTTTCCTTTATCAGCACCACCACCAACATGTTGTTGTGTAGACTCCCCCTGAGCCGCAGGTGTTTCTTGTGTTGGCAAGACAACTTATGTCTCACCACTACCAGCACCTGAGGGGCCGGCATTGGGATCCTCGTCCTGTTCCTTTTCTTTGGTAAGGTTGATACAGTGGCAAGCTTCTTCTTCTGCCCTCTTGCTTGTCTCCCCCTGAGACTCAAGCTATTTTGTTAATTTAGCCACCAAATCTAGCATAATTTGATGTTCAACCCGTTGGATCAACATTTGGTTTTCCATAGCAGTTCGGGTAGTAAGAACATATCATTAAGGTTGTATTGCATCTTTTGTAGCTCAAATAATGACCTCATCTGGTCCCCCATGGTTTGCCACTGATGAGTCAATCTGGTGTTAGAGTCAACAAGTAAGTTAATTTGAGTTTGTTGGGTGGCTTCTTGTGACTCTAAAGCTGCAATCCTTTCATCCCTAGGATCTACCACCCTTGCTATAGAAGGTTCACCAGTTTCATGAACGGCATCGGCAAAAAGCTCGGATAAGTCAAAATGGTGTCCCATGTCACCAAACTCTAAAGAATGTGTCATTGGTGGTAAAGTACCAGCAGTGACAGTGACGGGTAGGGTAGTGGTTTGTATGATTGTGGGTACGGTGGTGGTTGTAACAAGAATAAATTCAGTCATAATGGGTTGAGGTCCCTCCGGGTGGGTGTGTCGGATCGATATCGTGTGAGAATGTATCCTAGTAATCAGGTGCGGAATGCCTGTTACTAGGTGGAACAAATTTGCAAATGAAAGAATGACAAACAACACAAGGAAATACATATAAATACATGATCTATTGATAACTTGTGTTTCATACAAGTAAAGACACAAATTGCAAGACTTCTGGACTGAAATAACAATAACTTGTGTGTACTTGTGAGTGTAGTTATATTTGTGTAAAAATGAAACAAAAACCAGCTATTTATAGACCTGGTCCATGCGTACTTAGCAAGTACGCATGACCAACCTTCATGCTTACTTGTCTAAGTATGCATGACCATTGTACTTGACAAATACGTAGGAACACATCCTTACGTATTTGTTTAGTACACTACCAAAATAATTCAAGTTTAGATATAAACATGACATATTACAACTCGATAACCAAAATAGAACAAGTACAAAATACATACAAGACTGAAATAAATAACAAACAAAAACTTTAGCTTGATCCAGAGTGCCTGTCACAAAATGTGCATCAACAGACTCCCCCTTGACAGTATCTCTAGATATCTTCGGTGTTTACGAGCTCCCTTCTTGACTTCCACCATTGATCTTGGACTTGTATCCATGGCAGAATTTCACTAACCTGTCATATTTGGTGGCCAGCAGCTTTGTCCACTCGTTTGTATGCAAACAGCTCTTGTTGACGAGAACCTCCAAGTCTTTAACCAAAAAATTGATGAACACAATCTCATCAAATACCCTGATGATCTCCTTCAAGCTTTCCTTCTCAATCATAACAGCCTCCTCGGTTACTGGATCTATGTACCAGTACCACATGTTTCTCAGAATATCTTGAGGGATTCTCCTCAAAGGTATGCGGGTTTCACATAGCACCGGTTTGTAGATGAGTCTTTTCAAGAACTTGCGTGTTGACGGATGTATCACTGACTTGTCATTGACACGCCTCGGAACTTGGGGATGAAAGATCTCAAATCTTCCCGATCTACCTTCTCGTTGTAGCACACCCAACAGACCTCTTGCATTCCCATTTGATGTGTCACTACATAACTCACGATGTGCTAGGTTGGCTAAATCATATTTGGGTAAGGAATTGAATGCTTCAGTTGTTGGTTTCAGGTATTGAACTCCACCTGATCTCTTGATAGCAAACAATCCTTTGTCGTCTTTGAATCGTACCGACAAAATCATCCAAGCAGCACCATCTTGGTCTGTGTATTGTGGCTTATACCATGGTGCTTCGGCTTCTTTATTTATCCATTCCTGAGGAATCTTCCTCCAGGAAGTACCACTGGTGCCTGCTTCTTTGTTGTTTTCAGGAACTTTAGCTGTATTTTCATTAACGTCTTCAACATGAATGATTGGTTCTGCTTGTTCTCTGATTTCTGGGGCTTCAAAAATCTAACTATCTTCCAACTCATATACTCCTTCTCCATCACCCTTCGGGAATTCAAGGATCACATCATTCCCACATTCATCCCAGTCATTTCCACTGTCAATCTCTCCTTCTTCTAGTTCTTCCAATGCCCCAATCATCACTTCATCGTTTAGGTTTGGGCTGGCACCTAACTCTTCCAGTACTTCAGCCGGGGACTTTCCTTTATCAGAACCATCACCACCATGCTGTTGTGTAGACAACCCCTAAGCCACAGGTGTTGCTTGTGTTGGCAAGACAGCTTGTGTCTCACCACAACCAGCACCAGAGGGGTCGTCATTGGGATTCTTGTCCTGATCCTTTTCTTTGGTATGTTCGATATGGTGGCAAGCTTCTTCTTCTGCTCTCTTGCTTGTCTCCCCCTATGACTCAAGCTATTTTGTCAATTTTGCCCCCTGTTGGATCAAAATTTGGTTTTCCATAGCAGTTCAGGTGGTGAAGAACAGATCATTAAGGTTGTAGCTCAAAGAACGACCTCATCTGTTCCTCCATGGCTTGCCACTGATTAGTTAATCTGGTGTTAGAGTCAACAACTAAGTTAATTTGAGTTTGTTGCGTGGCTACTTGTGACTCTAAAGCTGCAATCCTTTCATCCCTAGGATCTACCACCTTCGATGTCGAAGGTTCACTGGTTTCATGAATGGTATCGGCAAAAAGCTCCGACAGGTCAAAATGGTGTCCCAAGTCACCAAACTCTAAAGAATGTGTAATTGGTGGTAAAGTACCAGCAGTGACGGTGATAGGTAGGGTAGTGTTTTGTATGACTGTAGGTACGATGGTAGTTGTAACAAGAATTGATTCAGTCATAATGGGAATGACTGTGGAAGCTGTGATATGTAATGTGGTAGCCGGAAGAGAGACGATTGATTGAGTAGTAGCTTCACAAGCTGGAACAATAACGGGTGTAAATGTTCTGCATCTCCTTCGGCTATATAGTTGTGTTTGGGCTGTGGGATCTCTCTGTGCTTGAACCCTGGCATTGATTTCATCCATTAGTTCTTGCCATTGGCGATCATTTCTGTTTTCTTTCTTCGTTCAACCATATGAGGTGCTTCTCGGTTGCCATCATAACTATCAAGTTGAATGTCAGAATCTGAAGTCTGACTTCTTCGTCTCCTTAACGATGATTCAGGAAGGGATTCCCGAATATTCTTTCTAGGGTGCCTTTGGTGTGGAGTGGGTTTTGAATCAAAGGAATCGGTTACTGTATGTTCTGATTCACTACTGTCTGGTTTTTGTGCATAAACAGCACCACCATCACCCTCATCACCATCATCACTATCATCATCATTATCATCACTCTCATCATCATTATCATCATTCTCATCACCGTGACCCTCTTCCTCTTCATCTGAGTGCTCGCTTAACTAAGGTTCACTTTCTGGACTGTACCATCTTTCACCTTGAGGTGCAATGTACGCTACATTAATCACGTGACCAAATAGAGGTGTTTGCGTCGGGATAGGTTCTTCAGTTCCAGCATTCATAAATTGCACAAACACCCTTTTATCAATACATTTAACCTGTAGCTGCTGCCCTATTTATGGTATGTTTGGCAAGAAATGGTTAATCAGCAGATGAATGAACCATGGATATAGCAAGAATCTGAATCTGGGAGAAGCATTGATCTGATAAAGGATTGCTTTGTAGACATAGCGTGAAAAGTTGTAACCCTTGTGCAGTGATAAACCAACCATTGCGGATGTTAAATCATGCCCATAGTATCTTTGCCTGCTAAAATACACATGATCGAAACATGTGCAAAGTACCTTCATTGATCCAACAGCCACATCTTCTTGTAAGATGGGTAATCTGTCCTACTAACATACCCCATTCGCTGTCTCCAACATCCATATATCATGTACTCCGGATATTGGACTGGATCAGTGGCTAAATCGTTAAACTTTAACACCTGCCGCGAGAGAATTATTACACTCGTCTCTCGCGTACCGCGAGAGACCTAAATTTCAGAAAATTGTCTTTTGATCTTTGGACTTTTCCGGGCTTCGTTTCTTCGCTCGTTTTCTTCACGTATTCTTCATTAATATTCCCGAGCTCCTACAAATAAGACCAACGACTCAAATGTACATAAAATTGACTCAAAACTAATATAAAACTACTTAGAACACATTAAAACAAAGGAATAAAGACGTGTGCTTTCGCACCCTATCATTGGCCCAGGGACAGTTGCACATGCAAAATACCAACTCTACTTTCTCGAACCAACGGAGTAGTCCAACAGCTCCCTCAGCTCCACTAAAGGTGTGGGGCTTACAGTCCATAAATTTCTTGAATGTGCATGCTGGCTGCTGATCTGGATATAGAAACATAATATAGGATCGGAATTATAAAGATTGGGAAAGGCACTTTGCGAGATGATTGACCTCACTAGTCAAATGGTTTTAGCATTTACCTGCAGCATTCTGTGCTGCTAGAGCCTCAGCTAGACTATCATTGATTAGTGCCGCCAACTCAGCTGTTGTCATGTTAATGGTACCTCGACCACCAGCACGACCTCCACGTCCTCTTCCCGACATGATTCTTCACATTCACAAATACAAAATAATGAAAATATATCGTATTTCAAACATTATATGTACAAGTAAGTAAATGATAACACAACAACTAATATTTCAAAATTAAATAAATCGTAAAGCTACAAAATAAATAACTCAAAACATCAAACTTCTCATGCTTTTATTGAATGGGAACAACCTTACTCATCTAGGTTTAAAATAGAAAGAACAAAAACAAAGCATAAATGAGAGGAAAGACATGATAAAATAATCATCAAACATCCTCATCATCGGAGGAAACACATGATACTGCATTATCAATATCAACCGGCTCCTCCTCGGGTGGCCCCTCCTCTAAGGGCTCATCCTCAAATGGCTCCTCCTCGTCAGAAAGTGGGATATTCTCTGGCCAAAGTGCTGCATGCATTTGGGCTTACAGCTAAGTCACTCTCTCTAGAATCCCCTCAGCAGCATGGTCCGAGGTATCCACTCTCGTCTCCTAATGTGAACTCTATCCACCAGGTGGTTATGGACCTGATCCGTCACTGCTAGCTCAGAGGTTAAAAGCTCTATTCCTACCTTATTCTCCTCTATTTGAGACTCCCGCTATAGAATTTCGGGTATCTCATCAGTAGCATCTATCACAACGCTTAACTCCCTAGACATGTAAAATACAAAAGCCGCAAAAGCTCGTTCCATGGTACCTAGCAAGCTAGGTAAAGTAGATGATGAGGAAGTGGAACCAAAGTAGGGTGATGGGATATTTCCCATTTCGATCCATCTTTGAATCATTTTCGAGTATTCATTACAATTGCGAGCATGATTTTTTTCTTGCGCGCTACTCGGTTCACCTTGATCAACCGAATTGTCACAAGAACTAGTCCGACGCCTTTTGGGCTATGGGGATGGGAAGATAGGTGCATCATGTCCTGGTGCCTTAGGTGATGGTGGTGGGGTTGACGACATGATCCTGTAATGTAATATATTAGAGCCAAAACAAAACGTTTATGACGTGTAACTAATGTGTGGGGCTATAGTCTAGTATGCAATCCTAGTTCTCTATAACCAATGGCTCTGATACTAATCTGTCACACCCCCATTTTCAACTAACGGAGTTTTACTGTTTGGGAAGTAACAAAAACCAGGATCTCAGTCATTAGTTACATTGAACGAAACTATATGGGACTAAAATGAAAATATCATAAATGATCAAAGTAAATGCGGAAGCGTATAAAGAAAGTAAATGCGCAAAACAAATGCGCCCAAAAAGTCCAATCCATACATAATATAAAACATCCAAATGAAATAATAAAACACAATTCAAAAGTAGGACTCCATGCATGTCCTATATGTGCACCTGTGCCATCTGTTAGCGACCTGAGAAAACATGTAAGAAAAGATGTCAACACGAGGTTGGTGAGTTCACATGTTTCAGTTTGTAACAAAGTTTAACAGGTTAATGTACATTCAATATATAAATCAACGGGTAGCTAACCCATATGCATGTTAACTAATGCGCTCGCAACCAAAAGCTGACTGTTTATGTTTTTGCCTCCCACCAAGCCTATCAACCATGGTGCATGTTTAGGTCAATGTTGCACATGTTCGACCTCCAGTCGAGTTAGCACGACTAACGCGGGTGAGGTTTGTCAAACCCAGTAGTACTACACCAATTACCTTGCTATGTTCATATTCACAGTCCGATGTGAGGACTTAATGATAGATGTATACGGATAGTCAAACAAGTGATAACATATATGAATTACATAACCAAAAGTGTTTACGTCATGTTTTCTCCCCTAGTTTAAAACAGTAAAAAGGGGCCGTGAAAACTGACATGATTGCGTAGGTAGTAATCAGACAATTACGAGATTGAAATCTCAAGCGTTAGCCTGACACGACTCACGAATGCCCTAGAATTACAACATAACAGATTAGGGACTCAATGGGATTAGTAACGACACACGGAAGATTAGAACGTCTTTAAACATTCTAAGGATTAACGGGAAAACGAACGAGTTTACGGGAATACGAATGGGTTTCGCGATGAATGACATAATATATATAATAATAATTGTTTTGAAAATAAAAATATAAATATTAATCCAACATTCTGACAAAAGGTTTCTCACACACGACCACGCCTAAGACAAGGCACAACAGCGTTAAGGTCACGGGAGCGACCATGTTGGTCAGGGGCGCGACCGTGTTGATCAAACAGAAGACACAACAAAGCCAATCACTAGGCACGACCGTGTCTAGGGTTTTGAGGCACGACCAGGTCTAGCCAAGAGGCACGATCGGGTTAGGGTGTGAGGCACGATCGTGCTAAAACTTGGCACGACCGTGTCTCTGGGATATATACAGACAGAGTTTAACAAAATAACCCAATAAATCCAAATCCGTTTGGTTTCTATTGCGATTGACCAAAAGGACATGGGGTTTTACAAAACAGAACTTTGCAAATCTATCAGCATAGGTTAATTTAATTGGGATGGTGATTAAAATTGAAACCCCCAAACTATCATATGAATAAACCCTAGTTTATTGATCAAGATCATTTCGATGCTATATGATTAAATTAGCATAGGGTTATCATCAAACAGGACATTACGAAGCTAGTGATGTGAATCAATTGAATGTAAATAGAAACTATGGTGATGATCGACTAAACAATAGTCGTATGAACCCTAGAATCGGGTTCTTGTTAAATTCGAAGTTGTAAGCCCTAATTGGCATAGGGCTTTCCATCTAGAAGTAAGGAATTGAATGCTTCAGTTGTTGGTTTCAGGTATTGAACTCCACCAGATCTTTTGATAGCAAACAATCCTTTATCATCTTCAAATCGTACCAAAAATATCATCCCAGCAGCACCATGTTGATCTCTGTATTGTGGCTTATACCACGGTGCATCAGCTTTTTTCTTTATCCATTCCCGAGGAATCTTCCTCCAGGAGGTGCCACTGGTGCCTACTTCTTTGTTGGTTTCACGAACTTTAGTTTTAGTTTCATTAACATCTTCAACATGAATGATCGGCTCAGCTTGTTCTCTAATTGTTGGGGCTTCAAAAATCTCCCCATCTTCCAACTCATACACTCCTTCTCCATCACCCTTCGGGAATTCATTGATCACATCATTCCCACATTCATCCCAGTCATCTCCACTGTCAATCTCTCATTCTTCTAGTTTAGGTTTGGGCTGGCACTTAATTCTTCCAGTCTTTCAGCAGCGGTCTTTCCTTTATCAGCACCACCACCAACATGTTGTTGTGTAGACTCCCCCTGAGCCGCAGGTGTTTCTTGTGTTGGCAAGACAACTTATGTCTCACCACTACCAGCACCTGAGGGGCCGGCATTGGGATCCTCGTCCTGTTCCTTTTCTTTGGTAAGGTTGATACAGTGGCAAGCTTCTTCTTCTGCCCTCTTGCTTGTCTCCCCCTGAGACTCAAGCTATTTTGTTAATTTAGCCACCAAATCTAGCATAATTTGATGTTCAACCCGTTGGATCAACATTTGGTTTTCCATAGCAGTTCGGGTAGTAAGAACATATCATTAAGGTTGTATTGCATCTTTTGTAGCTCAAATAATGACCTCATCTGGTCCCCCATGGTTTGCCACTGATGAGTCAATCTGGTGTTAGAGTCAACAAGTAAGTTAATTTGAGTTTGTTGGGTGGCTTCTTGTGACTCTAAAGCTGCAATCCTTTCATCCCTAGGATCTACCACCCTTGCTATAGAAGGTTCACCAGTTTCATGAACGGCATCGGCAAAAAGCTCGGATAAGTCAAAATGGTGTCCCATGTCACCAAACTCTAAAGAATGTGTCATTGGTGGTAAAGTACCAGCAGTGACAGTGACGGGTAGGGTAGTGGTTTGTATGATTGTGGGTACGGTGGTGGTTGTAACAAGAATAAATTCAGTCATAATGGGTTGAGGTCCCTCCGGGTGGGTGTGTCGGATCGATATCGTGTGAGAATGTATCCTAGTAATCAGGTGCGGAATGCCTGTTACTAGGTGGAACAAATTTGCAAATGAAAGAATGACAAACAACACAAGGAAATACATATAAATACATGATCTATTGATAACTTGTGTTTCATACAAGTAAAGACACAAATTGCAAGACTTCTGGACTGAAATAACAATAACTTGTGTGTACTTGTGAGTGTAGTTATATTTGTGTAAAAATGAAACAAAAACCAGCTATTTATAGACCTGGTCCATGCGTACTTAGCAAGTACGCATGACCAACCTTCATGCTTACTTGTCTAAGTATGCATGACCATTGTACTTGACAAATACGTAGGAACACATCCTTACGTATTTGTTTAGTACACTACCAAAATAATTCAAGTTTAGATATAAACATGACATATTACAACTCGATAACCAAAATAGAACAAGTACAAAATACATACAAGACTGAAATAAATAACAAACAAAAACTTTAGCTTGATCCAGAGTGCCTGTCACAAAATGTGCATCAACAGACTCCCCCTTGACAGTATCTCTAGATATCTTCGGTGTTTACGAGCTCCCTTCTTGACTTCCACCATTGATCTTGGACTTGTATCCATGGCAGAATTTCACTAACCTGTCATATTTGGTGGCCAGCAGCTTTGTCCACTCGTTTGTATGCAAACAGCTCTTGTTGACGAGAACCTCCAAGTCTTTAACCAAAAAATTGATGAACACAATCTCATCAAATACCCTGATGATCTCCTTCAAGCTTTCCTTCTCAATCATAACAGCCTCCTCGGTTACTGGATCTATGTACCAGTACCACATGTTTCTCAGAATATCTTGAGGGATTCTCCTCAAAGGTATGCGGGTTTCACATAGCACCGGTTTGTAGATGAGTCTTTTCAAGAACTTGCGTGTTGACGGATGTATCACTGACTTGTCATTGACACGCCTCGGAACTTGGGGATGAAAGATCTCAAATCTTCCCGATCTACCTTCTCGTTGTAGCACACCCAACAGACCTCTTGCATTCCCATTTGATGTGTCACTACATAACTCACGATGTGCTAGGTTGGCTAAATCATATTTGGGTAAGGAATTGAATGCTTCAGTTGTTGGTTTCAGGTATTGAACTCCACCTGATCTCTTGATAGCAAACAATCCTTTGTCGTCTTTGAATCGTACCGACAAAATCATCCAAGCAGCACCATCTTGGTCTGTGTATTGTGGCTTATACCATGGTGCTTCGGCTTCTTTATTTATCCATTCCTGAGGAATCTTCCTCCAGGAAGTACCACTGGTGCCTGCTTCTTTGTTGTTTTCAGGAACTTTAGCTGTATTTTCATTAACGTCTTCAACATGAATGATTGGTTCTGCTTGTTCTCTGATTTCTGGGGCTTCAAAAATCTAACTATCTTCCAACTCATATACTCCTTCTCCATCACCCTTCGGGAATTCAAGGATCACATCATTCCCACATTCATCCCAGTCATTTCCACTGTCAATCTCTCCTTCTTCTAGTTCTTCCAATGCCCCAATCATCACTTCATCGTTTAGGTTTGGGCTGGCACCTAACTCTTCCAGTACTTCAGCCGGGGACTTTCCTTTATCAGAACCATCACCACCATGCTGTTGTGTAGACAACCCCTAAGCCACAGGTGTTGCTTGTGTTGGCAAGACAGCTTGTGTCTCACCACAACCAGCACCAGAGGGGTCGTCATTGGGATTCTTGTCCTGATCCTTTTCTTTGGTATGTTCGATATGGTGGCAAGCTTCTTCTTCTGCTCTCTTGCTTGTCTCCCCCTATGACTCAAGCTATTTTGTCAATTTTGCCCCCTGTTGGATCAAAATTTGGTTTTCCATAGCAGTTCAGGTGGTGAAGAACAGATCATTAAGGTTGTAGCTCAAAGAACGACCTCATCTGTTCCTCCATGGCTTGCCACTGATTAGTTAATCTGGTGTTAGAGTCAACAACTAAGTTAATTTGAGTTTGTTGCGTGGCTACTTGTGACTCTAAAGCTGCAATCCTTTCATCCCTAGGATCTACCACCTTCGATGTCGAAGGTTCACTGGTTTCATGAATGGTATCGGCAAAAAGCTCCGACAGGTCAAAATGGTGTCCCAAGTCACCAAACTCTAAAGAATGTGTAATTGGTGGTAAAGTACCAGCAGTGACGGTGATAGGTAGGGTAGTGTTTTGTATGACTGTAGGTACGATGGTAGTTGTAACAAGAATTGATTCAGTCATAATGGGAATGACTGTGGAAGCTGTGATATGTAATGTGGTAGCCGGAAGAGAGACGATTGATTGAGTAGTAGCTTCACAAGTTGGAACAATAACGGGTGTAAATGTTCTGCATCTCCTTCGGCTATATAGTTGTGTTTGGGCTGTGGGATCTCTCTGTGCTTGAACCCTGGCATTGATTTCATCCATTAGTTCTTGCCATTGGCGATCATTTCTGTTTTCTTTCTTCGTTCAACCATATGAGGTGCTTCTCGGTTGCCATCATAACTATCAAGTTGAATGTCAGAATCTGAAGTCTGACTTCTTCGTCTCCTTAACGATGATTCAGGAAGGGATTCCCGAATATTCTTTCTAGGGTGCCTTTGGTGTGGAGTGGGTTTTGAATCAAAGGAATCGGTTACTGTATGTTCTGATTCACTACTGTCTGGTTTTTGTGCATAAACAGCACCACCATCACCCTCATCACCATCATCACTATCATCATCATTATCATCACTCTCATCATCATTATCATCATTCTCATCACCGTGACCCTCTTCCTCTTCATCTGAGTGCTCGCTTAACTAAGGTTCACTTTCTGGACTGTACCATCTTTCACCTTGAGGTGCAATGTACGCTACATTAATCACGTGACCAAATAGAGGTGTTTGCGTCGGGATAGGTTCTTCAGTTCCAGCATTCATAAATTGCACAAACACCCTTTTATCAATACATTTAACCTGTAGCTGCTGCCCTATTTATGGTATGTTTGGCAAGAAATGGTTAATCAGCAGATGAATGAACCATGGATATAGCAAGAATCTGAATCTGGGAGAAGCATTGATCTGATAAAGGATTGCTTTGTAGACATAGCGTGAAAAGTTGTAACCCTTGTGCAGTGATAAACCAACCATTGCGGATGTTAAATCATGCCCATAGTATCTTTGCCTGCTAAAATACACATGATCGAAACATGTGCAAAGTACCTTCATTGATCCAACAGCCACATCTTCTTGTAAGATGGGTAATCTGTCCTACTAACATACCCCATTCGCTGTCTCCAACATCCATATATCATGTACTCCGGATATTGGACTGGATCAGTGGCTAAATCGTTAAACTTTAACACCTGCCTGATGGTTGCTTCAGAAATTGCAATTCTATGGTTTGCCACCATAACAGTGATTACATTTGGTGTAGCTCTACAGTCCAGCTTGTTGTATCCCAGAATTGTTCCAATTAAGGACATGATACTACTGGGTTTGCAGAGGTAGCATATTAAATCCTTGAATGATTCAGGAGCATGACTATTTCTTGATAATTGATGGGTCTGTTAGTGCTAACAGATTGAATTCTTCAGTAAAAGCGCGTCTAGCCATATCTGCAAAAACACAATAATAAGATTTAGAACAGTCTAATGATCATAACAGTTATGTCACAAAAGACATAGAATGAAAAATTTTAGACTTAGGAAAATTTTGCAAACACTTCCACATGCGAACTTAGCTAAGTCGCATGGACAATACCGATTATGCGTACTTAGGAAAATACGCACAAACAGTCTTTGCCATGCGCAATTAGCAAGTACGTATGAACAAAGCCCTTCATGCGTACTTGCTAAGTACGCATGGCGTGTGTAAATGTTCAAATTTTGCAAGTCCGAAATCAAAATTCCAAGTCCAAAATCCGTAATTTATGTCCTAAATGTTGGAACCTGGTAGTCCATAGAAATGTATAACTTCAGAGTTTTCGGTCGAAAACACTTTTCGATAAGAAGAATTTGATCGAAACTCTTTAGTATAAATAGTCTTGTCTTTTGTATTTTCAAGTAAGTATTCTCATTTGTATTGTTTGATTCCAAATCTATCAGAGAGAATTTCTATGTGTTTTGTTGTTATTCTGTGATTTACATTGCTGGTATAATGAAGTTTATCAACATGTTTGTGTGCATGTTGTGTGATTGATTCTTTCCTTCTTGTTCATATTTGATTCGATCATTTCAGTGTGACTTTGATTTTTGGAATGATTTCGCCAATTCAGAGAGTGATTGAAGACTCTATCCTTGAATATCAGCAGATCAGAGGGAACCACAAGTGGTATTAGAGCTGTTGGTTAAAGCTCTTGGTATTCAAGAAGAATTTTAGTCAAAATTGATCGAATTGGAGTAATTTGGGTGCCATTGTTGTTGATTTGAAGCTAATATTGATGGAGATGAAGTTTGCATAAAGTTTGGAGGCTTTATTTTTTATTCAGATCATCACAGAAAGTTTTTGGTCAATTCAAGTGTTCTTCTATTGTATTGCCCGAAAAGTCTAGTTGAAGAAGCCGAATTAATTTTTCGACAGAAAAGACTACAATTTTCAATCAAAAAATAGTGCCAAAATTTAAGGATAAATTTCATCTGTTTTCGAAATATTTAGACTTTTCGACCGAAAAGTCCTGTCTGAAAAGAGTTTTCTATCAGTCAAGTTGTCGACCGAAAAGTTCTAAGTTGGGAAGTTTTTCTGATTTCGACCAAGTTTCAAATTACAAGTATAGAATGGCTGGAAAGGTTTACGATACTGAGAGGGTTATTGGGAAATCAACACCGATGATGAAATCAATATCAGAATTTTCCAATTGGAAAATAATGATGAAGGCGTATTTCAAGTTTACTGAACATACACTATGGGAATCAATTGTGAAGGGTCCTTATATTCCCAAGACTGCAAATGATGATGGGTTAGTCCCGATTGCAGATCCTGATCTATATTCAGAGGAAGATAAGAAGTTGGTCAAGAGAGATAACAGAGCATCGTGATCTATTATTCTAGCACTTCTGACTGAGTTGTATCTGAATTTTGAGCAACATGAGACAGCTCAGGGTTTGTGGAATGCATTGTGCTTAAGATTTGAAAGAAATGCAGTTCTCCAGGAAAGCAGAACCGATCTTCTACTGAAACAATACAACATGTTTAGCTATAAGAAGAATGAGACTCTCAGTGAGCAGGTGACCAGGTTCACAACTATGATCAACAGATTGAGAAAAATGGGAGTGAAATTTGAAGAGTATGATCTAGGGAAGAAGCTGTTAGACTCATTGCCAGACTGCTGGAGCATACCTTGTATGCTAATTAAGAACACATCTCCAGATCTGAAGAGTAAAACCCTTGATGACATTATCTGTCTGCTCGAGTCTTATAAATTGGATGCAAAGAAGGGAGAGCTGAACAACCAGGATAAGCAAAATAGTTCAAGTTTAGCAAATGCGACATTGTTCTCTAGGAGCAGTGAAGGAAGTAGTGGAACAAAATCAGAGAAAAGCAAGGGTTGTTGTGAACACTCCTCTAGAGAGAAAGTCAAGTCATTTGGACAAATCCCTGAAGATCAGATTGCTCTGTTTGGAGCTTTCATGAGCAACTATGATGCATTGGTAACAGGAAAGCTTCAACCTGTCATGCATGATGTAGAGGATCTTGTTCAGATCAATCCTGATGACTTGGAATATGTGGACTTGCAATGGCAGATGACCGTGATAGCTGTAAAGGCTTAAATGTATTTGCAGAAGGTTGGGAAAGATAAGCTGCAGTTTGGGAAAAGGTTGGTTTTGACAAAGCTAAAATCAGGTGCTACAACGCTCAACAACTTGGTCACTTCACTTGTGAGTGTACTAACGACAAGAAAAAGAAGGTTGAGGGAAGCGGAGTTAAGCTAGTGGAAATGATTGATGAAACTAACAAGTCAAAGAAGGCTCCAACTGCACTCATGTCCAAACAGCTCAGCAATTGTGAATGGGAAGATGAGATCGAGGATGCTAAGGATGAAGCCTTGATGGCTGAAATTGAATTTTCAAATAAACCAGCTGAGATTGCCAGTGTTTGTGCGCTCAAAACTAATTCTAAAGGAAAGGGCAAAGCTGTTGATTCTGATGAAACTTCATCTGAGAGTGAGGTAAATTCTGATAATGAATCTGATATATGTTCCTCATTGTGTGTAGAAAGAATGCAGAATTATCATGCAGCAAACACATTCTTACTTGCAGAAAATGATAAGCTAAAAAGGGTAAACAAAGAATTGAAATAGAATGAAGTTAATTTTACAAGGAAAATTAAAGCACTTTTGAAAGATAATGTAAAATTTAAAGAATTTTTGGATAAAAAGGATGTTTTAATTAAAGATCTTTTAGAAAAACCTGTCACATCTGAAACTGAGTTAATAAAAGAACGGGTAATTGTTGCAAAGTTGAAGATGCAACAAAATGTCTTTGATGAATGTGTGAGTAAACAGAGAACAGTTTATATCAAAGATGGGTTGGGTTACAACAAAGTTCCACATCCTGATAAATTTGTACCATTTTGTGAACCGCATGAATCAAATGAGTTGATAAATGCTGGTAACTCTAACTCTCATGATATGTATTTAAGTGCAGATGTAAACTCAGGGTGTGTGAATGATGATAGTGAACTTGATGGAGTGAAAAGTTTTTCTGCTTTCAATAAACAGTGCACTAGGGAGTTTATAAGGGATTACAAACAGTACCTAGATGTTGACTGTAATCTAAATAGATTTGTTATAGTTTCTAGTGTTAATGTTGATGTAAAAAAAATTCATGTTTCTGATTCTAATTCTGATGCTTCTTATGTTTTGGCATGTTCTACTAATGTTTGTGATGATTCTAATTGTGTGTCTGAAGTGTCATCAACATCCACTTTCTTTGATAAAGTGGTGCGAATAGCTAGAGATTATGTCCCACTTCATAAAGTCTCAAGTCTAGCTGGTGATGTTGTCATAGATGAGTTTGGAAATCCATTAATTCAAGAGTATGATTTGTCAAGTGAGAGACCAAAGAATAATGATGTCATATCACCAGAGAATCATATTCTTACCAGTGAGACAGATAGAAATAAAGTTGTCAAAGTTAAAGTTAGTGTACCAACAACTGTCCTAAGAAAGTCTTGGTATGTCAAAGGCAAAGTCATTGATGTCAAAGATAAGCATGTTCAAAGCAAAGGACAATTAAGAAAGGAAGTTTGTGGATCAAAGAGTGAAGTAGGCGAGTGTTCAAAGTCATGGTCAAAATCAAAGCCTAAAAGCTACAATTGCTTTGTGTGTGGTCAAATTGGACATTTTGCGAGAAATTGCAAACATAGCTCAAGAGAGACAAGTTTCACAGAGAACAAAGAGAGAGTTAAGATCAAAATCACAAAGCATTTATGGAGAGCGTATGAGAATGACAGTGTGTCTGAGTTCGGAGTGAAACAACGATACAGTCGTGCTTACTTGCTTTCTAGGAATTGTCATGATTTTTATTCAAATGCTTGTCGTGATTATGTGTTACCTAATTTAGTGGACACAAGTGTCCAGAAGGTTCAAAATATGTGAAGAAACTTAACCAACCAATCTATTTTGCTAAATAAAAAATGAGTGCTTAAAGACATACCAATCCATTTTACAGCAAAGGAGTGCTTATTCTTAAAGCCCGGACTGGTTATTCTAGAAGACATGATTCTGATGCGTGCTCCAAGAAAATTTAACACATATGTGGTTGATATGAATGATTATACTACACCAGTTAGTGTCTCATGCTTTTTATCAAAAAAGACTGGTTCAGAATCTGATTTGTGGCATCGACGAATGGGTCACGTAAATTTGAAGAACATGAATAACTTGGTGCAGAAAGATTTGATGCGAGGATTCCCAAAGAAAGAGTTCATAATTGAAGAAAGTTGTATGTCATGTGCAAAGGGATAGCAGCACAAGAAATCCCATCTAAGAAAAACCATAACAACTTTTACTAGACCTTTATTTCTCATACATATGGATTTGTTTGGTCTAGTTCGAGTTAAAAGCATTGCGAAAAAGTCATATTGTCTTGTTATCACAGATGAATTTTCAAGATTTTCATAGGTATTTTTCCTTGCAACAAAGGATGAGACACCTGAAACGATTATTAAATTGGTCAAAAGAATAGAAAACATCTGTGATAGCAAAGTATCAATCATTCGCAGTGACAATGGAACAGAATTTAAAAATCAACTGATAAATTCGTTTTGTGCAGAAAAATGAATAACACATCAGTATAATGTTGCAAGAACACCACTACAGAATGGAGTGGCTGGAAGGAAGAACATAACTTTGATAGAAGCTGGTCAAACAATGCTTGTCGATTCAAAGTTGCCTATTATTTTCTAGGCTGAAGCAGTCAACACGACATGTTATGTTTTGAACAGAGTTCTTATAGTGAAGCAACTTACAAAGACTACCTATGAACTATTCTTTAAAAGAAAGTCGTACATCAAGTTCTTCAGAGTATTTGATTTTTCTTGTACATTATTACATACACAAGATTCATTGCCAAAATTCGCAGCTGTTGGAGATGAATGCTACTTCCCGGGATACTCTTCGTATCAGAAAGCTTACAGAGTATACAACAAGTGAAACAAAATTGTTCAAGAATCTTACTATGCGGAGTGGCAAGAACTAAATACTCCTCCAAATCAAAATGGACCAGACTGGTTCTTTGATGCTGAAATAATATTCAAGACCTTTGATCAGCAACTTCAAATACATTCTAATGAAGCAAGTACTTTGGGTACTGTAACTGAGTCTTCTACAAGTAGTGATCAATATGTTGAAAAGTTTTTGGTTGGACCACAGAATGTGATTGTTCAAAATGAGATGTCTCACAATGTTACTACATCAACTCAAACACAAGAAGACCATGTTGACATTTCTGTCACTAATGTTGATCCTGAAGTATAAGAAGTCCTAAGTACTAATGATGAACCAACAATTAGTGAAGTTCAGTAAGATCCTATAAATGATCAGACTGAGGATGCAATTCAAACAAGTTCTTCAAGTGTTGAAGATTCAAGTGATCAAGTACTAGAGTTGAATGATTCAAATATGCCAAAATATGTGGAAGTGGATACTATTCCAAATCATCGAATTCATTCTGTTGATCCAGTAGATAATATTATTAGATCTCTTGCGGATGGAGTAAAGACAAGAAGTCAAGCTAGAAATATTAATGTCTGTTTGTACTCCTGCTTTTTATCTCAAGAAGAACCAAAGAATGTTTTCTGTTTTTGAAAAAGAATAATAAGTCATTTATTATATATAAAAAAATTAGTTTGAAAGTGTGTATTCTTACCTGGTTATGATTGTGATTGTGAAAATTATTAAAAAATTACAACAAGTCTTAATGATGTCAAAATGGACTTAAATAAAAAGTAATAATAAAAAGAAATAATAAAAAATAAAAATAAAATAAAATAAATAAAATAAAGTTGGTTTGAAAATTTTCAAAATTTAATAAGTTTCGAGTTTTCGGTCGAAATCCCTTAACCGAAAAGGTATCATCCGAAAAAGTTTTCGATCGAAAAGTCATGATTGAAGTTTTCGGTCAAGATTTGAAAAGTCTATATATTCAAAATTTTCGATTGAAAAGCTTTTTCCCACTTATTTTCTCTCGACTGTGCCGATTCAAAATTCACCGTGTTTTACAAGTGTTGAGATTTCGTGCGAAAAAGTATTCGATTGTGACGTCATTGTTTTCATCAGTTGATTTCGACCATCCAGGTATGTTCTCGTGATTTGTAGAGGTTGATAGGTTAGATCCAAAGCCTTAGTTTAATTTTGAATGTATGAATATTTGAATTGCCCCAAAACTTTGTTGAATGGATCGAAAAGTCTCATGAATGGTCTGAAAAATGTTTCGGATGGAAAAGAGTCAAGTCTGATTCATCCGAAATGAGTTTTCGACCGAAAAGTGTTTTCGATCGAAAAGTCCATCCTTGAAACTTTTTGAAAAATCAAAGTTTTCCGATCTAAAAGTTAGGGTTTGGTTATTGGTAGTATTAATGAAAGTTTTCAATCGAAAAGTAGTAAGTTGATTAGAATTTTCGATCGAAAAGTTCCAAAATGTTGGGAATGTTTGATAGAGTTTTCGATCGAAATGTTCAAGGTTGTGAGAATTTCTCTCACAAAAGTGTTTAAAGGTTTCTCGATCGAAAAAGTAGTACTTAAGGGAGTTTTTGGTTGAAATGTCAAAAGTTAAGGATTTTTTCAGAAATTTTCTAACTTGTTGTTTTTTATTTATAGACATGAACAGGTTAAAGTTTGAGCCTAAACACAACATATGTGCCGTTTGACTACATATACAAAGAAGACACGAGGCAATGAGAAGATTGTTAGGTTTTTAGCAAATTCAAGAATACATACTGCAATCTCTACACAAGTACGTGTGTTTGAAAAACACGTTAGGGAATTTTGGGACAATGTGGAATACAAACATGTTAATAAAGAGATCTGGATTGAAAGCACAGTTAGAGGAAAGAAGATTAAGGTTAGTGAACAAGTGATTAGAGAAGTGTTAAACTTCAGAAATGCAGCTGATTTTTCTTACAAGATCAAACATATTGCAGTGTCAGGAATTATTATGACTATGGGATATGAAGAAATATTTCTAAAAAGACAAGTTACTAAAACAATGTTTGAGAAACAATGGAAGTACCTGGTTCATGTTCTAATCCATTGCATGAATCCCAGAACGTCTACTTTTGATCAAATTGGTGAAGTTTTTAGCGGGGCGTTGATTTGTTGGGTGACTCATAGAAGATTTAAGTTTTCAAGGATGATTTTTGAAGCAATGATTAGCAACTTTGTGGGACCAAGGCAGAATTACAAGTTTCTGATGTATCCAAGATTTGTACAGATGATCATCAACACACTGCTGCCAAATCTGGAAAATGATGGTGTTGAACTACCGTTAGAGACAATGCAAGAAGTAATCTTCAGTAGTATGAATAATGTGAGAAAGACAAGCAAATTCAGTGGCACTATGACACCATTATTTCCAAATATGTTTGAAGAAAATCCTGATCCAGATTTCTATCTTAAAGATGAAATAGATGACTTACGGGCTGAAGACATAGAAGATGAAGTTGATAGTGATAGTGATGCAAATGATCAAAGTAACGATGATGATCACGGAAATGATGACGATCAAGGCCATGATGGTGGTCAAAGAAATGTTTTACCAGAAATTCAGTAAGAGGTTCAAGTTCAAGTTGTAGAACCAAGGGTTGATACACATATGGGTGAGTACGAAGCCCCTGATTTGACTTTTGAAGATAACAGGTTCCTGAAGTAAATGAAGAGCTTACAGAACCATTGGTGAGCCAACAGAAGAATTCATAGCTGAAGCTGAAGATATCTTAAGTGTTAATACAAAAGTGTTGGAAGTTCATGATGAACAGATAACAGCAACAACCCCATCTAAGAAGAGGAAAGAGCCTTAAAAGTCAAAGACCACACCTTCTAGACCTCCTCCGCCTAAGGGTATCATGTTTACAGATCCTGAATTGAAAAAGAAAAAGAAAAAGAAAACAACAACAACATCACTTGATAAAGGCAAGGGTAAGGAAAAAGAAGTACCAGAGAAGCATAAGTCCAAGAAATCAAAGAGTTATGGATTGGTTGATGAAGAGTTTCTGAATTATGCTACAAGGGAAACTGCAGATGTGGTTAGTCAATTGAAGACTCAAATCTCCAACCTGCAAAGCAGAGAAGCTACAAATACAAGAGAGATCAGAGAGTTGAAAACAGAAAGTAACAAACAGAAGGGTTTACTTGTAAAGCAACAACAGCAAATTGATCAACCTCAAATGATTGTTCAAGATTTGATAGCTCGGATTGGTGCTCCAATTGTTACTAATCAAGACGAGAATGTTGAAGACGTACAAAGTCTGACAGCCACTGAACCAATTCCTTCTACAAGTGGACAAGTTCAACCTCCAGTATTTGAAGCAAATATGTATGAAGACAACACTTTATTTGATGTTGATATGCTTCTGAATGACAGAGGTGAAGGATTGGAAAGAACTGATGAAAACCAAGAAGAAACAGAGAAGGAAGAAGAAGATGATGAAGAAGTAGTAATCAATGGAGAAAGGAAAGAAGATAATGATTCTTCAGATGATGATAACAATAGTGGTGGTGCTGGAGGTGTTGGTGGAAGTGAAAGAACTGAACAAGACTCTCAAACCAACATTGAATATAAAAAATATGAATACGAACAACAGCAAACATATGTTGAAGAAGATGGTTCAGTGATTGGTAAGATGGATAAGCTTGTAGATGAACGAGAACCATTTATTGTTCTTGAAGATGTTCAAACACAAACTAAAAAGTCAAAGACTTCAAAGACGGATAAGACTTCTTGGTGGACAGTTACTTAAAAGCCATCCATTATTGAAAGGCTTACACAGATGATTAAGAGTCCAGAACAAACTTGGACTGGAGAAATATTGGCATAGATGTATGATGACCAGAAGAAGATGTATGTGTTAAAAAGAGGTGATGGGAATATCCAGTATTTTGATAGAAGTTCAATGTTAAATACATTGCCATATTGGGATATTAGAGAGCTAAGTTACTTAAAGATGATCAATCTATTGAATAATACATTTGCTGCTAACTTTGAAGAATATTTGAAGAAGGAATGTGGAAAAGATAAGTTTGAGAACTTCAAAACACAAGTGCTTGAATGAAGACAGTTAAAAAGAAAGGACAAGAATGGAAAAAGAAGATTCAGGTACATTGTGAAGCTAGCAGATACAGTTTCAACTGTATACATCCCAGCAAGAAAATAGACGTTCATCAAAAGCTTCAAAAAGTGGATGTATGACAGCAAAACATATGAAGCTGTGATCGTGCAGGATAAGTCACCAGAAATCAGAGACTTTAATCCAGTTGATTTGTTTAGCTTTTCTGATGAAGATCTGAAGACTTTGTACGAGAATCCTATCAGGTGTGATATGAGCATGAAGATTAAAGCTGAGGCCAAGTTGTATATGAGAGTTGTGGCTAGATGTTTGTCAAGAAGACATGAAGTTGAAGTGATCAAGAAGAGACTTGCTGCTCTGGATGCTAAGAAGTTCAATGTTAAAGCCAAGACCAAGCCTACAAAAGACAACACGTGTAGAATTGATGTTCTGTGGACTAGGGGGAGATTGTTGGAACCTAGTAGTCCATAGGAATGAGTTAGGTTTACAAATGTATAACTTCAGAGTTTTCGGTCGAAAACTTTAAGATTTTGGTCGAAAAGTGTTTTCGGTCGAAAACACTTTTCGACCAGAAGAATTCGATCGAAACTCTTTAGTATAAATAGTCTTGTCTTTTGTATTTTCAAGTAACTATTCTCATTTGTATTGTTTGATTCCAAATCTATCAGAGAGAATTTCTGTGTGTTTTGTTGTTATTCTGTGATTTGCATTGCTGGTATAATGAAGATTATCAACATGTTTGTGTGCATCTTGTGTGATTGATTCTGTCCTTCTTTTTCGTATTTGTATCGATCATTTCGTTGTGACTTTGATTTCTGGATTGATTCCGCCAATTCAGAGAGTGATTGAAGACTTTATCCTTGAATATCAGCACATCAGAGGGAACCACACTAAAGGTGTCAAAAATGTTCTAGTAACTCAATGCAACTAATTTTGGCTTCTATTTCAATCAGCACAAGTCTCAGATGAACCAAACAGTGGCTGACGCCATTTAGGTTCAAACCCAAGATCAAAAATCCAGTCTTTGCAAGTTAAAATGATAGATTTTGTATTAAACAAGTTAGAATGATGATTAGAAACTTGAATGGTTGCTCAATTTCACATGCAAACATCATTTGATCTTAAAAATTTGGTCATCCAACCCTAGTCTCAAGAACAAAAAAAATCGCTGAATTTTGGGTGATTTAATAGTTGAAATCGGTCAATATTCTCACCAAATGATCCTTGAGTGATGTTGTAACAGAAATCGTGATGAAAAATAGGTTTGGTAACACACGGATTTTCGAACGAAAAAGATCAGGTCGACACAGTGAAGAGAGGGTTTTTGAAAAAGAAATAAATGATAAGTGCCGTTATATATACCCCGCACAACAGGTCATGCGTACTTAACTGAGTGCGCATGAATTACTTCATGCGTACTTAACAAGTACACATGAGTTTAGTCATGCGAACTTGTTAAGTACGCATGGCTTAACTCCCTTTTCTTTTTCAAACTCAAAAATCTTGTTTATGAAGAATTCTAAGATGAACATGATTGATACGTTCAATTGTTGATTTAAAAACAAGTTTCTGGAAGTTGTGAAACCCTTTTTTTGTATTTTGTAAAGTTTAAGTTAAAACACACTGAAAATCTTTTTTTGTTGTTGTTGTTTTTATAGGGGAATAAACAGAATACAGTGAAATTGAATACTTACAGTGAACGTCTTTTTTTATCAAGTCATAAGCAGAGGATCATATCAGGCTAACATGTAGCAATAGTGATACCGGTAATATTTCAAAGAATTTGGGATCATATCATGACATACTTTGTAGAGATAAAGACTGATGACTACAAAATTCTCAATGTACAGTTGTTGCGGACTCCACATTTTGTTGCTTACTTACAAGTTGCTGCGGATAAGGCTAATGGCTGTGGATAGTATGTTTTCCTGCTGATGAACAACTATGCTGCGGATAGCCTTATCTGCTGAAGTTCAGAGTTGCTGCTGATAGGCTTCTTAGTAGCATTAAACACTTGTTGCTGCTAATAGGCAAATCATTAACAGCTTTGACTTTGCTACTGACACCTCTGCTGCAACACTGACACATCTATCAGCAGAAGGAATGTTATTGGTGCCGATGATTAAAGACAAAGCTATGTCAAAGATCAACGGCTTGTGTTTGTTCTGATCTTTAGAATCAAGGGTCTGTCTTGATTATAAGTTCCTATATATGTATTGTATCTTCAGTTTGTACATGTGTGCTTCCTAAGAGTTTTCTCTGTAATCTTGTAAACATTGAAGATTAATACAATTTGCATTTATCATTATTAGCTTTATTTACTTGTTTACATTGCATAGTTGTGGTTGCTTCCGGCAATCTCAACTAGAACAGATCCATCTTGTAATCACCGATCTTGTAGGTCCCTTCGTGTGTGTCGGATCGTCACATGCAAGTGGTCTACTAGTCGGACTGGGTTGCGGAATACCCGTGACTAGGTGGAGAGTCTTACAAAACAAAGTAAACCAAACACGAGAGTCACAATAAACGTTCTTTCTATTATAAACACTCGACGGTTACAGAGAGAATACAAGCCGCGTACTTAGCAGAACTGAGTTCGTCTGAACAAAATGGTTTCTACGTACTTAGCTTCTGTGAACCTATCCTATTTATACAGACCTGATGCCTGCGCACTTAGCTAGTGCGCAGAACCAATTGCTCTTGCGTACTTAACAAGTACGCAAAGGTGTTCTTGCGTACTTGCTAAGTACGCAGGAGCTTTCTCCTGCGCACATGTAAGTGCGCAAAACACTTAGCGGAAAAACAACAAACATTATGTAAAAGTAAATACAACTCGATAAACAATTACATAACGACTCTTACATACAAAGACAAATTACAGACATTAGAAATACAAACTAAGACTCTATCCAGAGTGTTGTCACAGGAAAGTGCATCAACAAACTCCCCCTTGACAACAGCTCGGGATCTTCATCGTCTTCAGTCTTCATTCTTCAGTCTTCACAGCACTTGTTCCTTAGCTTCCATCTTCTTCTTGTAATCAAGGCAAAACTTGATTAACTTGTCGTATTTGGCCGAGAGAAGCTTTGTCCAATCGTCACTGTGGATGCAGAACTTGTCTGCTAGTACCTCCAGATCGTTCACAGAGAAATTGATGAAGCAGACTTCATAAAAAACCCTGATCACTTCCTTTGGTACTGTGTTTCCACTATCTGACTTACCTTTACCCATAACCACAGCCTCGCCCATTTTTGGATCAACGTACTAGTACCACATGTCACCAAGAATATCCGGAGGTAACTTGCTCAGGGGAATCTTAGTTTCACATCGCACTGGCTTGTATACCAATCTCTTTAAGGGTTTCTTAGTCACAGGATGCACAGCGTGCTTATCCTTGACTCTTCTGGGCACCTGAGGCTTGAGGTATTCAAATTTCCCTGATCTTGCTTCCCGCTGTAGTGTAACCCACAAACCCATTGCTACTGCATTACTCGAGTGACTCAGCAGGTCGCAGTTTGCGAGGTTCACAAGGTCGTACTTGGGCAAAGAGTTGAACGCCTCACTGGTGGGTTTCAAGTATTGAACTCCCCCAGATCTTTTGATGGCGAACAGCTGCTTGTCCTCCTCGAACCTAACAGCTAAGATCATACCAGTCGCTCCGTGCTTGTCTGTGATAGACGTCTTTTGCCACACGGGAGCTGGACCCTTTGTAGATGCAGAAGGCATGTCTTTCTCTTTTGGTGCCTCGGGGTCCACAGGTGTAGGGACGACTGGGGAGGCTTCAGTTGTAGCTTCAACATTACTTGCCATGTCAACTGAGCCTGTGTCTGTTTCGAGCAGAGATTCGAGCGATGGTATTTCAAAGATCTCACCATCCTCTAACTCGTACTCTAGTTCCCCGTCGCCCTTGGGAATCTCGATTATCACATCATCATCATCATCGTTCCAGTCATCACCAGAGTCAATCTCTCCTTCTTCCAGATTAAGGAGAGCATCGATCTGTGCCTCTTTGGAATAGTCAGGCTCTAAGCAGAGGATCTCATCATCAGATACGTCCTTGAGCACGTCAGCCGCTGACTTCCCTTTATCTCCACCACCACCACCTGAGGTATCACCACCTTCTTGCTGAGTAGACTCCCCCTCAGCCAATGGAACATAAGAGATGGGCACAATCGCCAAAGCTAGGTGCTCACCTCCACTAGGACCGACTTCAGGATCCTTGTCTTTATCATCATCCTTAGTCAGATCGACTGGATGACAAGACTCGGCACCGGTGGATTTCTTTTCTTTGTCTTTCTCTTTCTCTGTCTCCTTCTCCCCCTGAGCACCTAGCTTCGCGGTCAGTTCACCAACTAATTTGACCATCGCTTCGTGCTCTTTTCTCTGCAAGTCCATCCTCAGCTCAAGTGAAGTTCTGTGGCCTAGAATCATTTCGTTAGTCTTCATTAACAGTTCATTCTGTGCCATGACATTCTTCAGTTGCTCATTTGTCCCTGTTCTCTGGCTGTGGAGAATCCTAACTTCATCGGCCAGAGAATTAATCTGTGCTTGTGGAGCATCAGACTCCTCCTTTGACTTTTGAATGGTCTTCAACAGTTCAGCAACTTGGGTTTCTAGCACATCGATCCTTGCATCATTCGGATCAGGATACCTAGAGGATGAGGCTTCGGCATTATGGATGGGAGAGGAGAAGATTGTGTCAAAGTCGAACCCCTGTGAGAAATCACCATAGTTGAAGGGTTGACATGACGGCTCTTTGGTGGGTGTTGGGATGGGGGATGAAATGATGGGAGTTATGGTTGGGGTGATGGTGACTGACTCCGTGAGAAGTGGAGCAGTCACCGTCACCTGGACGGTTGGAGTAGGGAGGGTCACGGTCAGAGGAATCACCTCTGTGACCGCCGTGACTGCCACATCTGCTTGTACCAGTGGCCTTCTCCTCCTTGTAAACAGTTGCCGTGCTGGCGTGGTAGATTCTGACTCTGGACGGGCAGCCTCAACTTGTACTGGCTGCACAGTCGGAATCTCTTCAACCCTGGGGATAGCAACCTCTTGCCTATGGCCCCTTTGCTTGTTGGCTTTCTCTCGCCTTCGTCTTTGTAGAGCAGCGTCAGAGTCGAAATCCGGCTCGTATTCGCTGCTCGAACTTTGTCATTTTCTTTTTGAAGACGACTCAGGCAGGGTTACCTGTGTCGACCTTCTTGGATGTACCTGTGATGGTGCGTCATCGTAATCAGAAGAATCTGATTCTGTTGCCTCTGAATCGGATTCCTCTACACCACCAACATCACCTTCATCATCACCATCATGTTCATCATCACCTTCATCATCCTCATTCTCTTCATCTTGTTCTTCATCAGAGTGATCACTCATCTCTGGTCCCGAGTTGGGACTATACCAGTTCCAGTCCTCCGGAGCGACGTATGCTTCATTAATCAGGTGGCCGAAGAGTTCAGTATGCTCAGGGGTAGGTTCTACACTGCCTGGCTTTAGAAACTGTGCAAAGACTCTCTTGTCCACCTTTTTTACCTGCAGTCTCTCCCCGATAGCGCGTAGGTTTGGCAGTGCATCATCGATCAGTAGCTGCACAAACCTCGGGTACAAAAGGAACCTGAACCTCTCTATTGTATTTATCTGGTCATTTAGTGCTTTGAAGATATAGCAAGAGAAGTTATAGCCCCGATTGAGAGACAGGCCCACCATGGCCGCTGCTAGGTCATGACCCATGGCATCTTTCCCCGCTTTCCTGGATGAGATGCACACGATCATGATGTGGGCAAAGTAACGCAATTGATCCAATACCCACATCTTCTTGTAGGAAGCATAGTCCCATGCCCCGACATACCCCATTCTGTGCCTCCAAGACCCATCCACGTAGTAATCTGGATAGGATGTCGGGTCGGTGGCAAGGTCTCCGAATTGCAATACTCTCCTTATTGTATCTTTCGAGATAGCAATAGCCCGACCGTCAACTATAGCTCGTATGACATTCGGGGATACCGTGCATTCGTGCTCTGCAGTCTCCCAGAATTGCTCCAGGTAAGGCCTTGAGACTGTTGGGTTTGCAGAGATAGCATAACTGATTCTTGATCTGTTGAGAAAATCCACAATCTCCCTGTATTGCAAGCCTGCGCCTTTCCATTCTGGTTCGGTGTTAGCCACTAAGTTGAATTCGTCAGTGAATGCACAAGCCATAGCCTGCAAACACACACAGAAAACATATTCAGAACCACTTATAACACTGGAAGTAGACACACATGACATAGTATAGTAGTTACACTTTGAAAAAAATTTCAGACTTAGGAAAAATTTCTAAGTGTTGGTCCGGCGCACTTACTAAGTGCGCAGGATTTTCCTCTTGCGTACTTAACAAGTACGCAAGAAGCATTTCTTGCGTACTTGCTAAGTGCGCAAGAACAACCCTTAGCAAAAATTTCCGAAACTTGTAATTCGTTCAAAATGTGGGTTGATTAGGTCGCCACTAGGTCGGAATCAAGGATTCTAACCTATGGTACCATTATCAACACTACACTCGTCCAATTTTTGACCTAGACCCGTCGCCGACCCACTGTCGGTTCAACTTCAAATGACGGATCAATCGAGGACCATGAGATGATTAGGGAGTCGATTAAAGCTTCCTATTAGCTTGTTACAGATAATAAGTTACCCAAACAACCCCATATTACCCCAAAATGTATCGGATTTAACCTAATATTTTCTAAGTAAAAAATCGGTCCAAATGTCAAGAATCGATGGATGGAATTGGCCTATAGTCTCACCACTGAGATGAAATACGAAGATGACAATGTGATTGGGATGAAAAATCCAGTTGGAACATTCAAAATTTTTGAAGAAAATGCTCGGAGGGAATAGCATAGGAGAAAACCGATTGAAAAGTGATAAACCCTAAAAAATTGTCTATGTCCTGTATTTATACCCAACACATATTGGTCGTGCGTACTTACTAAGTGCGCAGCATTTCACTCCTGCGTACTTACTAAGTACGCATGACTTAAGTCTTGCGTACTTGTTAAGTACGCAGGGTTTACCTCATGCGCACTTATCAAGTACGCAGAGACTCTTATGTGCGCACACTTTCAACTCAAATTATGAAGATTTTAAGTCAAATAACGAACAAGATAAAAATATTCAACCAAGAGGATTCAAATACAATTCATGAAGGTTAAACATAAAATATTTTTGGCTTTTTCTGATTAAACTTGAACAACGCATAAACTTAAAAACTTAAAATCTTTTTGTTCTTTTCAAGATAGATATATACAATCATTTACACAATCTATTTTTGATCAAAGACACGAGCAAAGGATCATATCAGGCTATCTTTTAGCAAAAACGATACAAAATAAACATCAAAGAATATGGGATCTTGTCATGTATTACTCTTTATTCATACGTAATAAGCACATAAACAAGTAATTCAAGTTGACAATATTATAGGATTTGAAACTATAAACATCTTTGTATCACGTTCTTGTGTATTAAGGTATTAATTATAAGATATACAACGTGTACCCCACTGATATGCTATGATATTTTGCACTATCTTCAAGGCATCTAAGATTATTTTCAATTATTTTCTTAATTTTCAGAATGAAGTTACATCAATTAGCACAGAAAAATCAAGCAGAATCCATAAGGATTATCAGGAATCATAAGATTCAGAATCGAGTGATTCTTTTGTCTTGGTTTCATGTGATTTTCTTCTTTGAATATCGGTATGATGATTCGGGATAATGAACATGGTGTTTGATTATAGGGTAAGGGGATCCAACTTTTATCTGGATTTGATTTCAATGAACCAGGAATGATTCAAGGGTGAATACATGCTCAACGGTTAATGTAGAGACATGTCTTGATTCAATCTCTCCTTGCATACTTGTGAGTATAGGCAGTGAGATGAACCGCATTAATTGTGCTAACAACATAACCCAAAACTGATCTCAAAAGAAAATTATTGTCAAAATCAAACATCCTTTATCTGATAGTGATCTTTTCGAATCTTTTACTCACACACGCTTGCAAACATGGGTTCAAATCACAGTTGTAATTTAGATTTAGTTTCCACACTACTAGTGTTCAAAGACGCATACAGCCTACTGACAATTCAAATTACTTGTAAATAAACAGATTAAAAACATAATAAGTTTAAACAGATAAGTAAGCATGACGCAATCATTTCCCATATTAGCAGTCTATGAAGTTTAGATCATTTCTGATGTACTATCATTTCCTCTTTTCTCAAGTTAACTTTGAAATTTTCTCCATTTTCTATTTTGTTTTTGTTTTTGTAGAATATTTTAAAAACAAAAGAACTATACAGAAAATTTAAAGGAATTAAAAAATTTAACTTCCATGAATTGAATTGAGTTAAGAAAACTTAGTTTTCACTAAGGATTGAACATTCCTATCAAGTTGACAAGATGCTCAAAACGGGATCGATCAAATGCCTTTGTGAAAAGGTCAGCAAGATTGTCATCCGTGTGAACTTTTACAAGTTCAATTAAATGCTTTTCAGCACAGTCACGGATGAAATGATGACGAATCTCTATGTATTTAGTTTTGGAATGTTTCACCGGGTTATTTGTGATGGACATGGTGGCATTGTTGTCAATGAATAGAGGAGTTCCAGTGAAGTTTAAGCCGTAGTCTCTCAACTGCTGCTGAATCCACAGTATCTGAGAACAACCGCTCGCTGCAGCAATGTATTCTGCTTCACAAGTTGAGACAGAAACCGTTGACTGCTTCTTGCACTGCCAGGAGACCAGCCTGTCTCCTAAGAATTGACATCCACCAGAAGTTGAGTTTCTGTCAAGGTTACAACCGCCATAATCTGAATCAGTGTAGGCTTTGAAGTCAAATGACTGCTGCTTGGAGTACCAAAGACCTAATCGGGGTTTCCCTTTCAGGTATCTGAAAATTCTCTTCACGGCTATCATATGTGACTCCTTCGGTTGAGACTGAAACCTTGAGCACAAACATACAGCAAACATTATATCGGGTCTTGAAGCTGTGAGATACAGAAGTGATCCGATCATCGCACGGTACAACCTGCTGTCCACATCCTTTCCATCTCTGTCGGGATGCAAACCATGATTGACTGGGATTGATGTGCCGTAAGTAGTGCTATCTGTAACATTTCTGATTTTAGTATTCCTATTTCAATTCAATGTAATGCAATTTCAAGTTCTATACTCGTGCAATGTCTCATTATTTTCTCGCCGTAAATTTAATGCAATAATTCTATACAAATTCGCAAGTGTTACTCGGTTATATACATTTAAACGCTATACAAGAAACTATTTTATTCAAACTTATCAAATCTGAAAAGTCAAGGACTAACGTTGAAAAATGTCAAGAAACCCTAATTAGACACGGTCGTGCTTCGTATAAGCACGGTCGCGCCAAGTGCTTTGGCACGGTCGCGCGACCTGCTTTGGAACTATCGCGCCCGGTGCTTAGGCACGGTCGCGCCTATCTTGGCACGGTCGCGCCTGCGTAACAGTCGAATCATAATTGTGACTTTAATCATCCGATCGTTCGAATTCGTAACTTTAACACGCTTTATTCACATTAACAAACATAATAAACATTTCCAGTACTCGAAATCACTTCGGTTTTATTCTACCAAATTCCAAACGCCCAAATTCTCTCAATTTTCTCAAAGCAACCCAGTCAAGCATTTCCAGATCATCTCTGAATCATCCGAAGCCGCTGAAACATTCGGAACCGCAGCATAGGTCGCCGGAAACCAAGCTTGCCGCCGACAGAATTCCTTCCCACCATTCTCTAACGAATCGCTTCTATTCCGGGTAATTGAATCTTCTATTTCATTCTCTTCTGTATCAGTATCGAAAGCCCCTATTCAATTTGGGCTTCCATTATAGAAATCGATCCGAATCAGAACTCATATTTTATTGAAAATGATTTAATCGAATCCCTACTTAAACGCGATGTTCATACAATTAAGTTATATGAAAAGACTCGTAATAACCCATTAATCAAAAGCCCTATCAAATCCAGTGTTTAAAATACAAGAAATTGTCAATTCGTGTCTGATTTGGAAGAGACACGGTCGCGCTAATCATCTAGCGCGGTCGTGCCTCATCGAGCGCGGTCGTGCCGAATAGCAGCACGGTCGTGTCCTCCTGTCCAGACCTTGTCATGCCCTCTGGGCTAGTCTCTGTTGTGTCTAAAGATCATAGACACGACCGTGCCGGGCTAAGGCACGGTCGTGCCTGTTGATTTGTCTAGATTGTGCTCCTGTTGATCAACCCGGTCGCGCCCCGACTAGCGCGGTCGCGCCCGTGGCTTGAGCACGATCGTACCCTTCCGAGGCGCGGTCGTGTGAAACTCAGAACCTTTTAACAGAATTATAAATTCTTATATTTTAATCAGTAAATATTTCAGATTTTATAAAATTATGTTTTCTGTATTTAAAAATGGATTAAAAGTTTAATCTTGACATAAATATAATTTATTTAAAAGTTTATGAAAATTTAATTTATATTTATTACCTCACACTTAAATGATATTTTAAATAATTAAGTTACAAAATTTATAAATAAATGAGATAATGATTATTATTTAATTTATATTTTAAATCAAAATCATTTATTTATTGATACTTAATTATTTCATAAACTATAATTATATATTTATTCAATTCAAACCTAATCAAATTGTTTCAAAAATATTTTATTTCAAACTCTATGTATTTTATTCAATACTTTTTAAATACAAATCAATAGTTTTATATACAAATTCAACTTTCATTTTAGACTTAAACTTTGTACATCTATTTGATTCTATACACATTACTCTTTAGGTTAAAGTGTGCATTCCAAGGACCATATTTGATATCTATATTCCTTGTTAGTTTCACTTCCATACCAAGTGAGTATTCACAACCCCTTTTTACTCTTTTACACTTTTGGGATGGAACATGAACTTTATACACATCACACATTTCACATTTACATTTACTCAAACAACACAAGTGCAAAATCCTACTTACATACATGTGTGCAAAATTTGAGCTTTGTGCCCGAGTGCTAGTTGTGCTAGTCTTTGTGAAAACTATGTGCAATCATTAACTATACAAGCCGACGGTTTTCAATGATAGATCTATTGAGTCTGACAAACCCACCCAAGTGGAGGTGATTGATACCGACAACACAATTTGCATACTAGTTACAAAGGTTTTGTTGTACTTGATTACACAATAGCTGCTCCCCATAAATGCCTTATTTTTCATGTCTTGTAAAGGATTTGTTTTCAACTATATGCTATCTATATACAACTGTGTTATACTCACCAAATTTTTAGTTGACTTTATTTTATTCATGTTTCAGGCCCTATTATGTGAGAATGATTCAAGACGTGCTCAACATAGGATTTGGACTTAGCAATATTAAATCAAGAAGTTTTATGAATTGTTTATTGTTCTTTGTTTGGATTTGGTTTGTACTTGGATTATGTGAAATGGATATTTAACTTTAATATATTACAATTTAGTCAACCTTGTGCTATGAACAGTCTCACATGTCCCGCCCCGATGATTCCGCCATCGGTCGGGGTGTGACACTATCACTCATCTTGTATTTTGACAAGATGTCCTGCACGTACTTAGTTTGATGTAGATAAATTCCATTCTCTCTTTGACTGACTTGCAAACCTAGAAAGAATGACAGTTCACCCATATTGCTCATTTCAAACTTGGACTTCATCACCTTCTCGAATTCCCTACACATCCCTTCATTGGTCGACCCAAAGATAATGTCGTCGACATATACTTGCACAACAAGAATGTCACCTCCTGCTTTCCGTATGAAGAGAGTCGAGTCGATCTGTCCACGGTCAAAACCATTAGACAGTAAATGCTTAGATAAAGTCTCATACCATGCCCGCGGTGCATGATGAAGACCATAAAGTGCTTTGTCGAGCTTGTACACTTTATTGATATTATGCTTTTCTTCAAAACCAGAGGTTGAGTGACATAGACTTCTTCATGCACCTTACCATATAGGAAAGCACTCTTCACATCAAGTTGATAGACCTTGAAGCCGACATATGTGGCATAAACCAAGAACAGTCGAATGGCCTCAATTCTAGCAACTGGGGCATATACTTCATTGTAATCCAAGCCCTCTTGTTGATAAAAACCCTGAACAACCAATCTTGCTTTGTTCTTCACAACTACATGACGATCATCCGTCTTGCATTTGAACACCCATCTGGTACCAACTGGCTGAAAGCCTTTTGGCAAGTCAACTAAATCCCACACCTGCAACTTTTGGAATTGAGACAGTTCATCTTGCATCGCCTCAATCCAGCAGTTGTCAGTGAGAGCCTCCTTCACATTCTTCGGCTCTAACTGGGACACAAATGCAGCATGCATACAAGTTTCCATGACACCAGTGTCAAATATCTCTGTGTAGAGACTGGTGTTCTCAGTGATGGTTCTATGACGAGTCTGAACACCGGCATAAGGATCACCAATAATGTTGTCGATTGGATGATTCCTATGCACCCTCGTCTCCGGTACAATCGGTTCTTGAATTTTTGGATCTAGATTCGTGCTTAACTCCCCCATTTCCTGTGTTCCAGAGGAAGAAGATTCAATGTTAATTGGATCAGCTAGAGCTTCATTTCCTATAATTATGTTAGGATTGGCTTGAGCGTCATTTCCAACAACATGAACACCTTCACTGTTATCACTGTCATGAGTTCCAGATGCAGATGCAGCATTGGAATCAGGAGTTATAATTGGCACAGTAGCACGAGTAGAAAAACTGGAGTCATTGTCGCCACGCAATAAATCATAGACATTTGCGACGTCTTCATCAGATAAGTCAGGAAGATTGAAAGACTTGAATAGCGCATCATAATCAAAACCCCAAGCTGGACCTTTTGGTTCTGGTGGAGTACTGTGTTTACTACAGTCCACTTCAAACCATTCCTCGACAGTACGAGTTCCTATGTTGTACACTCTCTTGCAGGGCGAATTGGCAACATATCCTAAGAAGATGCCTTCCACTGCTTTCGCATGAAATTTAGACTGACGGTCTTTATACTGTAGCAACAAGGAACAAGGACTACCAAAAGGAACTAGGTATTCAAGATTGGGAAGTCGATTGTTGATCAACTCATAACATGTCTTGTTGTGCCTTTTCACAACCAGAACCCTGTATAAGACGTGACAAGTTGTATTAACTGCTTCTGCCCAGAAAGTGACAGGAAGCTTTGCATCTGACAGCATAGTCCTTGCAGTCTCGATCAGTGTTCTGTTCTTCCGTTCAGCCACTCCATTCTGCTGAGGTGTGTACAGCGCGCTGAATTCGTGACGGATCCCTCTCTTGAGACAGAAAAGTTCCATCAAATTATTCTTGAACTCAGTTCCGTTGTCACTCCTTATTCTTCTAACTTTCATCTTGCAAAGAGATTCCAAGCTCAGGATCAGGTATTGAAGAATATCAGCAGTCTTGTCTTTTGTACCTAAAAAGTGCACCCATGAAAAACGTGAGAAATCATCAGTTACAACTAGACAAAACGACTTACCTCCAATACTCCTGATACTTATGGGGCCAAACAGATCCATGTGTAATAGCTCCAAAGGGGTATCGATAGAGTTTTCGAGCTTGGGCTTGTGAGACTTCCGTTGCTGTTTGCCCTTTTTACACAGCATACAGTCATCTGCAACGGTAAACCTCAACTTAGGAACCCCCGTTACCAAACCGTTTCGGACAAGATGATTCATTTTAAGATAAGAAATATGTTCGAGTTTCCTATGCCACAAGATGGAGTCAAGTTCTGTCGCTTTTGTAAGCAAACAAGTAGCAACTGATGAGGTGGTCTTTGCCACGCTCATATCGATCTGATAGGTGTCATTTGATCTTGATGCTCTCATCAGAATCCAGTCTTCGGGAACCTCAAAACAAGGTTTGAGAATCAGGCATTCTGATTTGTCAAACATCACCGAGTACTCCTTGTCACACATTTGGGAGACACTCAACAGGTTATGCTTCAGCTGCTCGCAGAAGTTGACATTGTCAAAGCTGACACAACCGTTCGAAACCACGCCTTGACACGTGATACTGCCGCCTTTTTCTCCGGCAAAGGCCACATAGCCGCCTCTGAATGGTTTAACGTCTTGAAGCTAGGCCATGTTTCCTGTCATGTGCCGGGAGCATCCACTATCTACATACCAACGGTTAGAGATAGTACCCTTCGGACGTCCCTGCACGAGTAACAAAAGAATTAGTTAGATTTGGAGACCCAAGCCATTGTGGTCTTGGGTCGTCCATCCTTCTCAAAATAAACTACTTCTTTCAACTCACAGTCATGATGACTGTTCGAAATTGGTGAATCTTTGGATGAATTTGGAAAAGAAGATTGAGAACCTTTAACTTTCTTGTTCCAGGATCTCTTTTGATTCTTAACCAGAACAGTAGACTTTGGCTCAACCACAGCCGGTGAACTTGTGGAAGCTTCACTTGATTGAGTCTTAGTCAGCTGTTCCAGCTTTCTCAACCTCTTATTCCTTCTTCTTCTTTGTGGCTTAGAGAGTCTAGCCACAGATTTCTCACCAGTGCGTGTACTACCAGATGTAGACACACGAGGTACAGCAGGTTGCTTTACCTTTCTTGCAACAGATGGTTTGGCCTCAGATTTAATCTTCGGTTTTACCATGGGTTGTACTGGTGGTTTCACCACATTCTGCTTTGGACTTTTGGGAGATGGTTTCACTGGTGGCGACCTGGGGATAACAGCAGGCTGTGAAACAACATGTTGTTTCCCTTGGTTCTTAGAAGGACAGTTCACAACAATGTGCCCAACCAAGCCACAGTGAAAACAGTTCCTCTTGTCTACATAAGTTCTCTTGTAAGGCTCATTAAATCTGGCCTTAGAAAACTCTCCATTATGAGCAGGAGGAGTTGGTTTATGAACAGAAGTCTAACCTTTTTCAGTTTGGTTTTTGGGGGTATAATACTTTTGCAAATTCTCTTTGTAACCAAGCCCATAATGAGCTGAAAAAGCCTCTTTCTCAACTTCGTTAATATTTTTATAACCCCCGTAAAGCATTACCTTAAGTTTATCATTTGTTTCAATGATATCAGGTTCAGTTAAAATGCAGTTATCACTATTAGTGATAATGTTTTTGTGGACTTTCTGTTCAGTCAACAACTCCTCAGAGACTACTCCTTCAGGGCAAATGTCAACCGACCCATCTTCAGAAGCAGTAACATACTCCTCACTAGATGTGGAGTTAGCCTTACTTGAGGATTCATCCTTTTTAGGGGAATCATCCTTATCAAAGGACTCATCTAGACAGGTGAGATCAATGTCTATCAAGCTATTGACAAACTTCCCACTTATTGGGGGAGGAATGGCATTGGTACCAAGACCTATACCCTTCATTTTCCTCACTACTGATTCGTAGTGCTCCACCACAAAGCGAGAGTTTTTCAACTTCTCATTTGTACATTTTAACTGCAGGATCTCATTTTGTAGTTTGTTGATTTCATTGTTCCGTTTTTCTAACCCCCTATACGCAATATCCAAGTGAAATTGTTGCTCACTTATTTGTAAAGAATATTCACATTTTTCCTTTTTTAACGTTTCAACAGACTCTTTAAAACGTTTTTCGTTTGCTTTGTAATTATGAGCTGCCATAGTTAGGGGTTCGAGTTTGTCTTGGAGCTTAGAAATTTCATGCTTTAGCTCTAGACACTTAGAACAAGAAATAACAAAGAAAGGGTTAGAATCTACCTCAGATGATGAACTCTGTGCTTCTCCAATGGCCATGAGAGCAACGGCAGTGGTAGACTCCTTTTCAACAACTACAGAAGCTTCCTTCTCCTCAGCTTCTTTTCTCTCAGCCTCCATCAGCTCCATGATCTCAGCCATGAGACCAACCTATGTTTGAGCAATGATGGCGTCCTCTAGATGAACACCCTAATCAAAATTTTCGTCATGCTGAGCTACCAGTGAATTTGACGGACCACCTTGGTGTTGATTGTGGTGGCTAGTGTTGTTATGGCCGTGGCTGTTTCCCTGGCTAGGTCTGGTGAAACCAGAGGCCGGTGCTCGGTCTTTTTGACATTCACGAGCAAAGTGTCCATAGTTCAGACAATTCTAGCATTTGGCCTTGGATTTATCAAATCCAACCTTGGCATTAGAATGTCCACCAATGAACTTTCTTCCTGTTCCGTTCAGGAAACGCTTGGCCCTCCTCAAAAGCATGGCCATATTCCATTGAATATCCATGTCCTCAATATCATCAGGATCCACTTGGTTAAAGTCTTCTTCAATAGTTTCGGGATCCGTTAGCTTGCCGCCTATGAAATTCTCATACGCAAGCATACATGATGAAAACAATGCTACGTGATCTTCAGCTATTTTGGCTATTGCAGAATGGTTAGCTGAAGACGTAGCTGGAGGATTTCTTGAGGTGTGTTGATGATTGGTTCCCAACCCTGATCCGGATGCATAACAAGCATGACCACCACACCCATTTGAGTGGTCTTCTTCATTAGAGTGTCCAGTAAAGAGGGCAATTCCAGAGCCCGATGATTTTGAAGTGGAAGTCGTCCCATGATACATGGAAGGGTCCTGTATCTGAGGTCTTCCCGAGCTCTCCTTCTTCATAAGATTCATGTTATGAGCTTGAATCTTACCAATAGCCTCATCTACTGTTAACTCATAGAATTTAGGATTTTCCCTCATCAGGGTTGTATACATCTCAAACTTTGGTGGCAAAGCATCAAGAAATTTTTCCACCAGTTCTTCATCGGGATATTTCAGTTCAAAAGCTTTCAACTCCGTTTGTAGATGATAGAGTCTAGAGATGAGTTCATCTAACGATTCATTTTCCATGAAATTGAAGCATTCATACTGCTTCCGGAGAAGATCCCGCTTACTCTTCTTAATGTCACTGTTCCCCTCAAATCTTTTCTGAAGTGCTTTCCAAAGATCCTTGGAGGTGTCATAGCCTCGGAAACTGTGAAACAATTCCCGAGTTAATGACATAGTGATTGAGCCAAGAGCCTTCTTTTCCCGATCATAAGCTTTCTTTTGTTCTTCATCAAGCTTAGAGATGGGCTTTGGCACCTCTTCATCAAGATAGATGTGTGTGGGATGCTTATATCCCTCAAGGATTGGTATCCATAATGATGAGTCGGTGTATGAAATGTAGTGCTCAAAACGCGCCTTCCAATTCGAATAATCGTTTACATTTAATAGTTTCGGCGGTTTCTGAGGTGTACCGATCTCATTATCATAATTTAACATGTTTACAAGATTCTGAAGGTTCGACATAGTGAATTACTTGATCAAAAAATCAGAAAAGTCAGACACTGTTGCGCACTTGGTTTTGGCCTTGCGCACTTGAGAAATGGTCTTGCGTAGTTAAGATTTGCTCTTGCGTACTTGTAAGTACGCAGGAGGAAATATTAAGTACGCAGGATATAACTTAAGTTCGCACAAGTTCAGTCTTGCGCACTTGTAAGTACGCAGGAGATAACTCTTGCGTAGTTAGTAAGTACGCAGAAAACTGTACTTTTTACCAAAAATGGTAAGTACGCAGGACACCTTTTCAGCAACTCTCACCAACTTTTTTCGGTCACCTGAAAATCGCCGGAGATAGTGAAAAGTAGACTGATGATCAATGCAATCGAGCCAAAGGATCAGAAACAAGTTTCTAACCAACCTTTGATGCTCAAAACACCAAAATACACAACAAAAATCGGTTTTTGAGAGATTTTTGCTTCTAAAAAAGTGCTCAAGAGCTACCCCTTTTTTATCACAAAAATACCTCTTTTTGCTTGTAAAACTCAGTAAAACGTCTCCAAACTCACTTACAACACTCGAATTCAAGAGCAATGCTCTGATACCACTTGTAGGTCCCTTCATGTGTGTCGGATCGTCACATGCATGTGGTCTACTAGTCGGACCGGGTTGCGGAATACCCGTGACTAGGTGGAGAGTCTTACAAAACAAAGTAAACCAAACACGAGAGTCACAATAAACGTTCTTTCTATTATTAACACTCGACGGTTACAGAGAGAATACAAGCTGCGTACTTAGCATAACTGAGTTCGTCTGAACAAAATGGTTTCTGCGTACTTAGCTTCTGTGAACCTATCCTATTTATACAGACCTGATGCCTGCGCACTTAGCAAGTGAGCAGGACCAATTGCTCTTGCGTACTTAACAAGTACGCAGAGATGTTCTTGCGTACTTGCTAAGTACGCAGGAGCTTTCTCCTGCGCACATGTAAGTGCGCAAAACACTTAGCAGAAAAACAACAAACAATATGTAAAAGTAAATACAACTCGATAAACAATTACATAACGACTCTTACATACAAAGACAAATTACAGACATTAGAAATACAAACTAAGACTCTATCCAGAGTGTTCTCATAGGAAAGTGCATCAGCAGACTTTGATTTCTGGATTGATTCCGCCAATTCAGAGAGTGATTGAAGACTTTATCCTTGAATATCAGCACATCAGAGGGAACCACACTAAAGGTGTCGAAAATGTTCTAGTAACTCAATGCAACTAATTTTGGCTTCTATTTCAATCAGCACAAGTCTCAGATGAACCAAACAGTGGCTGACGCCATTTAGGTTCAAACCCAAGATCAAAAATCAAGTCTTTGCAAGTTAAAATGATAGATTTTGTATTAAACGAGTTAGAATGATGATTAGAAACTTGAATGGTTGCTCAATTTCACATGCAAACATCATTTGATCTTAAAAATTTGGTCATCCAACCCTAGTCTCAAGAACACAAAAATTCGCTGAATTTTGGGTGATTTAATGGTTGAAATCGGTCAATATTCTCACCAAATGATCCGTGAGTGATGTTGTAACAGAAATCGTGATGAAAAATAGGTTTGGTAACACACGGATTTTTGAGCGAAAAAGATCAGGTCGACACAGTGAAGAGCGGGTTTTTGAAAAAGAAATAAATGATAAGTGCCGTTATATATACCCCGCACAACAGGTCATGCGTACTTAACTGAGTGCGTATGAATTACTTCATGCGTACTTAACAAGTACACATGAGTTTAGTCAAGCGAACTTGTTAAGTACGCATGGCTTAACTCCCTTTTCTTTTTCAAACTCAAAAATCTTGTTTATGAAGAATTCTAAGATGAACATGATAGATACGTTTGATTTTTGATTTAAAAACAAGTTTCTGGAAGTTGTGAAACCCTTTTTTTGTATTTTGTAAATTTTAAGTTAAAACACAATGAAAATCTTTTTTTTTGTTGTTGTTTTTATAGGGGAATAAACAGAATACAGTGAAATTGAATACTTACAATGAACGTCTTTTTTTATCAAGTCATAAGCAGAGGATCATATCAGGCTAACATGTAGCAATAGTGATACCGGTAATCTTTCAAAGAATTTGGGATCATATCATGACATACTTTGTAGAGATAAAGACTAATGACTACAAAATTCTCAATGTACAGTTGTTGCGGACTCCACATTTTGTTGCTTACTTACAAGTTGCTGCAGATAAGGCTAATGGCTGTGGATAGTATGTTTTCCTGCTGATGAACAACTATGCTACGGATAGCCTTATCTGCTGAAGTTCAGAGTTGCTGCTGATAGGCTTCTCAGTAGCATCAAACACTTGTTGCTACTAATAGGCAAATCATTAACAGCTTTGACTTTGCTACTGACACCTCTGCTGCAACACTGACACATCTATCAGCAGAAGGAATGTTATTGGTGCCGATGATTAAAGACAAAGCTACTATTTCTGAAGTCTCCTGCAAAGATTCCTAAGAAGACTTTTGACTTGAACAGAACTGTTTGCAGCAGCTTGTCTTTTAGTTGTCTACCAATAGTAGTGTAACTTGTAACTGTTAAAGATCAACGGCTTGTGTTTGTTCTGATCTTTAGAATCAAGGGTCTGTCTTGATTATAAGTTCCTATATATGTATTGTATCTTCAGTTTGTACATGTGTACTTCCTAAGAGTTTTCTCTGTAATCTTGTAAACATTGAAGATTAATACAATTTGCGTTTATCATTATTAGCTTTATTTACTTGTTTACATTGCATAGTTGTGATTGCTTCCGCCAATCTCAACTAGAACAGTTCCATCTTGTAATCACCGATCCTACAAGTGGTGTCAGAGCTTTGGCTCTCAGATTAAACAAACTCACACTTGTTTAATCACTCTCTGGTTCTGTTCATTACTATCTCTTTGCTAAACACCATTTACTCATAAATGGCACAAAACAATGGTTTTGATGATATTGGAAGCATCAACAGACCACCAAGACTGGTGTCTGGAGTACTATGATATGTGGAAGAACAGGATGGAAAGTTTCTTCTGCTATCAAGAATATCGAATGTGGAGATCCATAAAAGATGGTCCGTATGTACCCATGGTGGCCTCTGCTGATTTCGGAAGTCCATCAGTCCCTAAAGAAGCCTCAAAGTACTCAGAGGAAGACATCAAGAAGATGGAGGTAGATTTTAAAGCTTTGGGAGCCATTCAGATGTGCTTGCCAAATGAAGTTTTCCACGAATTCAGAGAATACAAGATTGCGAAGGAGCTAAGGGAAGCTCTTGAGAAGATGTTTGTTGGGTCAGAAGAAGTGAAAGAAAATAGAAAGGATATCTTGAAGCAACAATATGAAAATTTTGTTTGGAAGGAAGGTGAGTCTCTTACTATTCTATACAACAGGTACACCTATCTTGTGGGAGAGTTACAATGCTCTGAAGTAAAGCTGGAGAATGAAGACATTCTCAAGAAGTTTATCAGGTCTCTGCCAAGTTGTTGGACACTTTACACAGTGTCAATCAGAAGAAATGAAAATTTGAAGACTCTGCAGATGACTAAGCTGTTGGCATGCTGAAGACTTATGAATTAGAAATGATTCAAGCCAAATACAGAAGCTCAGGTTATTCAACAGCCTCATCATCGACCACCACTTCTTCGGCACTACACTCTGACCACTCAGTTCCCAGTTAAAGCAACTACTACCCTCCTGTAACATTTCTGATTTTATTAGCTTTATTTTCAATTCAATGTAACACATTTAGTTCCAATCCTAGTACACTGATTTATTTTATTCGTACCAACAATTAAACCCTAGGTTACAATACAAATTCACGAGTTTTACACGGGAATACATTATTAGAATCCTATGCATATGGATATATTTATGTAAATATCAAACAAAGGCATACACACATTTATACATTTATCCAATTAACAAGGAATTACTCGTTTGCTTGAACCCTAAACCATTTGAACCCTAAATTGGAACCCCACACACTCAATTTTGACTTTTAAAACATCAATTTTGACTTTTCTTGGACTCAATTGACTTTCAAAAGTCAAAGCAGCCCAAACCTTGTTAATCCAAGGCTGCCATCGACCGTTTTCTTGTTGAGTTAGACTCCTCGTGAATTCACAAACAAGAATAAACCAAGTCCTGGCCCAACATCAAGCCAATTCAACTAATTACGCGGTTAATTCAAATTCAAAATAATTTGAATTCGCATAGTCAAACCCGTATCAATCTCCGATCGATTTGTGTAATTGACGGGTATTGGATCCCGCAAATCACGCGCAGACCAGTCCCTCATGTATTCAACACCTTAACATGACTCGATTCATCCCCAATTAATCGAATTAACGCGTAATCAGCCCCACGACTGTTACGGTCAAATTGAAACCCAATTGTGTAATTTAGATGAAATCAACTCAATTCAACGACACACACACCTTCGCCTGGTCCCTTACAACCTTTCTGATCTAATAATCGCCTCTCATTTCGTCTCTGGAATCCTGTCGATCACGAAGAACAATCGGAGCAAACCCGTAGCCGCCCGCATTCGTGCCCAAACCAAATCAGGTGAGATTACACTTGTTCGAATCGTTTTTGAATCCTTGTCAAAAGACCTATACCAATTCGTGTCCATAGAACATATCGAGACCGATTGGGGCTAGGGTTCACGGCAGGTTGGATCGTTTTTGAATTCTGGTTTGTTTTAATATCGTGTTTTAATTATTTAGAATCCGTATTCAATCAGCGAAACCACCTGGTCCGGCCGGTAAGTCACTGCGCCGTCGAACCGGGTGGCGTGGGTTCGAAACCCATAATCACCGAACCTTTTTGCGCAACCCTTAAACCCAAACCCGGTTCCACCGTAAATCCATGTTAATACGTTTAGAAACTGTTCTGTTACACGGGTGAGTCCCCTGATCTAGTGGTGTTTGCGCACTATCTATACAGAAACCACCCGGGTTCGAACGGGGTGGTGTGCATTATTTTTTTAAAATCAGTGTAAAGCTCCGAAAATTATAAAAAAATTATTTTTATCGAACAGATTGAAACCAGTTTTATAATTTTTGCATAAAAATATCTATTTTTATAAAACTATATATTGAATACTCAGTTTAAATTATGTATTTATTTTGAGTAAATTATTTACAAAATTTGGGACAAGTTTATAAGCACTTTATACAAAGTTTTATAAAAATTTAAACTTTATTTTTAACACAATAAAATCAGATTTATAAATTTTCAATACGAATTCATTTTATTTTGAAGTTATAACAAAAAAAATTTGTACATTAAATATTTAATGTAAAAATCTAAATATTCAAATAAAAACATTTGATTTTATAAAATTTATAAAATATTAACTTTATTTAAAACGATCAAATGCTTATTTCTAAATGATAAAAAAATAAATAAAATTTATTTATTATAACCTTCAAAGTTAAAAGTATATTTATCATTAAACTCTATACATAAATAATATTTACACAACTTCATATTTACGCATCTTTATAAATAAATAAATAGAGTAAAATTTATTTATTTAATTCATATTTAATATAATACGTCTGCTATTTTTATAACTAAATAAATAAGTTACATACCTATATAAATAAATAAATAAGGTAACAATTATTTATTTATATTTAAACAAAAATTGGTTATTTAGGCTATACTTAAATAAACCAAATAACTACATTATTTTGTAACTAGAATAAATAAACGGTAACTATTTGATTTAGTTATTTAAATCCAAACCCTAATTTAAAAATATCTTAAAACTATTCATTTTAAATTATTTTCATTTTATTCAACACCTACACTATCCTTTTCCATAATTCGACAATAACTCATTATACAATTCCCTATACTCACATCCATTGAAACTCTAGATTTTAATTTAGACATTCTATTAATTCATGATCACACACAATACACTTTAGGTTAACGTTGTGCATTTCAAGATTCATTTTGCTACCTAGACTCTCGTATTAGTTACACATTTGATTCAGGTGAGTATTACATAGCCCCTTTTACTCTTTTACACTTTTTGGGACGAAACATGAACTCTATACACACAATTGTTTACATTTACACAAACTACACAAACACAAATCCTCTTTACATTCATGTGTGCAAATTTGAGCTTTATGTTTGAGTGCTAGGTGTGTTAACTGTTTGTGTGCAATTTATGTGCAATCATTAACTATTCAAGCCGACGGTTAACAATGATAGATCTATTGAGTCTGAAAAACCCACCCAGATTGGGGTGAGTGTTACCGACAACACAATTTGCATGCTAGTTACAAAGGTTTGATTGTACTTTAGTACACAATAGTTGCTCCCCATAAATGCCTTATTTTATCATGTTATGTAAGGATTTGATCATTTACATCTATACACTAATTATGATTAAACTTGTGTATGCTCACCAACTTTTTAGCTGACCTTATTTTATTCATGTTTCAGGTGCTAATGTGTGATTTTGATCAAGACTTGCTACACATAAGTTTTGGACCTAGCTAATTTTAATAAAGGATTATGTATTTCATTTTATGTACTTGGTTTGATTTTGTTTTGTCTTGAATATTTGCAATGAATTTAAATGATTAATATATTTCAATTTAGTCAACCTTGTGCTCATGAACAGTCTATATGTCCCACCCCGACGTTTCCATCATGGGTTAGGGTGTGACACCTCCCATTGTTACCCATCCTCAGACTCATGTCAAACAACCTCTGCTGCTTTTGTCTCTGAAAACCCAAGCAACATGTCCTTCATCAAAGAAGATTTGGAGTGTTTCCATCCTGATGACTTAGAAGAAATGGACATACAGCATTCTTATGCCATGCTATCTCTTAGAGCCAAACGGTTCTACTCTAGAACTGGAAGACCCATTCCAAGCAACAACTCTAACACCAGAGTTGGCTTGGACAAGATCAAACTAAGATGTTACAACTGTAACCAACTTGGTCACTTTGCTAGAGAGTGCAAGGCAGCAAAGGCAAATCCAGCTGCTGCACAGCCAAGACAAGGTCAGCAAGGTCAAGCAAGTCAAGGTAACACTCAAACTGCTCAAACTACAGCATGTGCAGCTGTTGGAACAACTGATTTTGACTAGGGTTTTCAGTATGAAGATCTTCCTGCTAACAACCAAGCACTCATGGTAGACACAACAGAGATACCACCTCTGTTATTTGAACATCTTTGTACTCAAGCTTGTATCGATAAGGTTCTAGGATACATTAAAACATAACCAGAATCTTATAGATCAAAATGAAGAGTTTCACCAAATGAAATTTGAATTCAAAAAAGGTTGAAAACAGTTACAAAGAAAAGATTAACTGTCTAAAGAAAGAGATTTCATCATTAAAACATGAGCAAACAAATCTTGAAACTCAGATTGACGATTTTCTGGATAAGTTAAAGCTACAAGGGCTGAGCTGGCAGACCAAAAAGTCCATGTTGACAAATATGAGTTTGCATCCAAAAAGTTGCAAAGACTTCTAGATGCTCAAATTCATGAAAAGGTGACTGTTGGTCTTGGGTTTCAAGCTAAAAAACCCTACAATGATGTACCTCCACCTGCTGACTATGTAGCCATCCGTGAACCAAACTTCAATCTCTCAAACCTTGAGCATGCCAACCGAAACCTTGATCCCTCCAAGGAAGACCCATCTATGCAAGAATGCAGTATCTCATCTGAGTCTAAGTCCACATGCTCATACTCAACTGAAACCACTGAAGCTCCATCACTCCCTACCATCAAAGTGATCCAAACCAACGGTCTAAGCCCTCTCATTCCCTTAATAGCAATACCTCCACCCACCAAACAAATAAAAATTAGCTATCCTCCAAAAGTAAGAAAATTAAATGTTGAAAAGGGACAATCTTCAACCTCCACCAGTATCCAATCAATATTCTATCAACCCAGGAAGGTATTTAACATTTGTCATCCACCTGGAGAGAGCCCTCCATATGTTCAGAAAAAATTGGAGGAAGCCACTTTTGAACATAACAAAGCTCATACCTGGAACTTCAAAGATCTATTAAAAAGAAAAGATTATGTATACTTTCAAAGGGATAAATCAGCTAAATCCTGCTTTGTCTGTGGCAAATACAATCGCACAGCCAACACCTGCTTCTACTACCTTCAGCAGCAAAGAAACCTCAAGCAGAATGTTTTTGAGAAGATAAACAAAAACAAGAAGGTAAGAAGCTATGAAGCCAAGACAACTCAATTCAGAAAGTCTCTCTCTCTTCCAAGAAAGCAGCTTCAAAAACCTCAAGAATCCTGCATCATATGTGGTGAATCAGACCACTTTGCTGCAGATTATAATTTCAATCATTTCAACTAGATCTTTCAACCAGCCTCCATAGCAGTTCAAGCTACTCCAAAACAGAAGCCAATCTATAGAAGAACTCCTACAGAGAAACCCAATTTTAATAGAAAGGTAAAGTAGGAGAAGCATGTATCTGTACAACCATTAGCAGCCATCAAAAATGCTGCTGATCATGTGAAGCCAAGAACCAAGCCTTCAGCAAACAACCAAGCCTGCTGCTGATCACGTAAAGCCATCAGCAGCAACCAAGTTTGCTGCTGATCAGCCAAAGTCTTCAGCAGCAAAGTTCGCTGCTGATCAAGCAAAACCATCAGCAACCCAAGTAACATCGGCTGCTGACAGAGTAAAAAGATCCTCAAAAATGGAAAGCCAAATTCACGGTCCCTCAAAGCATCATCATAGGGTCCATTGAATGCAAGCATATTGATGCTATTGTTCCAAAAACACACTCACCCAAGTCTTCAAGTTCTTGGGTTCCTCCCTCTAACTAGATCTCTCTCATGTGCGGGGACAACCAGGTCACAAGGATAACACTTGGTTTGTAGACAATGGTTGTTCCAGGCATATGATCGGCAACAGGTCCATCCTCTCCAATTTTAGACATTTCAATGGAGGATATGTTGGCTTTGGGAGTGATTCAAACGGAGGATCTATAACTAGACAATGAACTATGTCCAATGAAAGAATGAGTATTGAAAGATTAAACTTTGTCAAAGAATTGGACTTCAATCTCATGAGTGTGTCTCAGATATGTGAGCAAAAGCATTGGATGATTTTCACAAACAAAGAATGCTTTATGCTTTCCCATGGTTTAAGCAAACCCCCTCCAAAGAATATTCTATTAACTGCTCAAACAAAAGATAATTTGTATGTGCTTGATATGAATGAGGTCACTCCATCTGGAAGTGTCTCTTGTTTTCTATCAAAGGAATCAGTAGATGAATCAGCTCTTTGGCATAGGAGATTAAGCCATGTTAATGTAAAAACAATCAACAAGCTAGTAAAGGGAAATATTGTCAGAGGTCTTCCAGACAAGGAATTCCAAATTGAAGATTATTACATACCGTGCATGAAGGGGAAGCAACACAAGACTTCTCATAAGCCTAAGACATTGAATACAAATGACACTCCACTACAGCTGCTGCATATGGATCTTTTTGGTCCTACAAATGTCATGACAATGGGCAAGAAGTCATACTGTTTGGTGATAACTGATCACTATACCAGATTTTCATAGGTATACTTCTTGAGAACAAAAGATTAAACTGCTGAGATTCTCAAATCCTACATTCTAAGGGTAGAGAATCAAAGCAATCAGAAAGTCAAGGTCATAAGGTGTGATCAAGGTACAGAGTTCAAGAACCACACCTTGAAATGTTTTTGTGAGAGCAAGGGAATAGAAAGACAATACAGTGCTCCACGAACTCCTCAACAAAATGGGGTTGCTGAAAGGAGCAACAGAACTCTAATTGAATTAGCAAGATTAATGTTGGATGATTCAAAACTATCTCTCACATTCTGGGCAGAAGCAGTTAGCACAACTTGTTATGTGCAAAATAGAGTTCTCATTGTCAAGCCTCTCAACAAAACACCTTATGAACTATGGTTCAAAAGAGTTCCCTACATTGGATTTCTAAAACCATTTGGATGTCCATATAACATTCTCATCACACATGGGGCTCTTCCCCTAAGTTTTGTGCAAAAATAGATGAAGGATACTTTGTAGGATATTTGTTGGGTCTATATTTGTGAGGCTTACGCTTATCAAATAAGTATAATTATTAGTGTTACCGAATACATGGGTATTCAGGTTTGTAACCATGAACAGGGGTTCACGAGTTGGGTCTTGGGCCGGCTATGGGCCCAGAACATGTATTTTGGGCTTAGTGTTATTAGGCTTAGTATAAATACATGTTTATGTAACCTAAATTAGGTTTAGCCACTAGAAAAACGTTTCCGAGAGTGTTAGACAAGATGAAAAGCCGTCTAATGTGTCAGCGTTTGTGTTTAGTTTTTCTCTTTAATTCCGTTTAAGCAATATACGCGTATTACAAGTGAATCCGTGTAGAACCAATGACTGATTGCTACTAAATTATTCTAAGTACAAATGCTGCTGATAGGCTTATCAGCAGCATTCAACACATATTGCTGCTGATAGGCTTATCAGCAGCATTCAACACTTGTTGCTGCTGATAGGCTTATCAGCAGCGTTCAACACAAGTTGCTGCTGATAGGCTTATCTGCAGCATTATTCTCATTCTTGCTGCTGATAGCTATGTTCCTTGAAGACAAACCGTTGCAGCTGACTATCCATACCAAGCGTCACTAACAACTTTCTGCAAAAGCAACTGACACACTCAAAGCAGAAGGAACCTCAATGGCACAACCAATAAAACCCAGCAATGCTCTTCTCCAGACATGCAAGCAATGATGCATAAAGAAGATGCTTCAATAAAGATTAGCTAGTATAGCTTTAACGTGTAAAATTAGTTTTTGTATAAAAGATCAACGGTCTGTGTTCGATCTGATCCTTAGAATCAAGGGTCTGTCTTGATTCTAAGTTAGTATAAATAATGTGTAAACACTTCACTGTAAGTGTGCTTCTTCGCAGAGTTTTCATTTGTAATCGTTTATTCACTAAGCTTAATACAACAGTGATCTTATCAGTATTCTTTCTGTCTACTCGATTGTAATTGTGTAGTTGTTATTGTTTCCGCCAATCTCAACTAAGAACAGAACCATCTTGTAATTTCACGATCCTACAAGTGGTATCAGAGCTTTGGCTCAGATTAAACAAACTAACACTTGTTTAATCACTTCTGGTTCTATTCTAAACTCTTTTGTTTTATCAAGTCACCCAAAACCACGAAACAAAAATGGCACAAAGCAATGGTTTTGAAGACATCGGAAGCATCAACCGACCACCAAGATTGGTGTCGGGAGAAGACTACGACATGTGGAAAAATCACATGGAAAGTGTTTTCTGCTATCAAGAGTACGGAATGTGGAAATCCATCAGGGATGGACCCTATATTCCAATGGTGGCATCTGCTGACTCTGGAGGACCAACAGTTCCAAAGGATCCCTCCAAGTACTCAGAAGAGGATATCAAGAAAATGGAGGTGGACTTCAAGGCACTAGGAGCCATCCAAATGTGCCTTCCAAACGAAGTTTTTCATAACTTCAGAAGTTACAAAACTGCTAAGGAGCTGTGGGAGGCCCTCGAGAAGATGTTTGCTGGATCTGAGGAAATTAAGGAAAACAGAAGAGACATCCTTAAGCAGCAATACGAAAACTTCATCTGGAAGGAAGGTGAGTCTCTAACTGTTTTATATAACATATATACTTATCTTGTAGGTGAGTTGCAGTGCTCAAAAGTGAAGTTGGAGAATGAAGACATTCTTAAAAAATTCATCAGATCTCTACCTAGTTGCTGGACACTCTACACAGTGTTCATCAGAAGAACTGAGAATCTAAAGACTCTTTAGATGACTGAGCTATTTGGTATGCTCAAAACCTATGAATTAGAAATGATTCAGGCCAAGGAAAGGAGCTTAAGTTACCAAATAGCCTCCACATCCAACACCACCTCATCTGCTTTTCACTCTAAGCACTTAGGCCCAAGTACTAGCAATTACTATCCTCCCATAGTCACACATCCTCAAACTCCCACCTGTAAAACAAACACATCACCATTTCTCCTTGAAGCACCTTCTCAAGCCTCAACCACTGCTGCTTTTTTTTTCTGAAACCTCAAGCAACATGTACTTTATCAAGGAGGATCTTGATTTCTTCCATCCAGATGATCTAGAAGAAATGGACTTACAACACTCGTATGCCATGCTCTCCATAAGAGCAAAAAGGTTCTACTCTAGAACCGAACGACCCATTCCAAGCAACAGCTCAAACACCAGAGTTGGCTTGGATAAAAGCAAATTAAAATGTTACAACTGTAACCAACTGGGTCGTTTTGCTAGAGAATGCAAGGCACCTAGGGCAAACCCAGCAGCTCACCAAGCCCAACCAAGACATCAACAGCAACAAGCTACTCCTCCAGCTCAAACTGTAGCTTGTGCAGCTGTTGGAACATCTGAATTTGACTGGAGCTTCCAGTATGAAGATCTGCCTACTAACAACCAAGCTCTTATGGCAGACACAACTGTGACACCGCCTCAGGTATATGAACATCTATGTTCCCAAGCCTGTATTGATAAGGTTTTAGGCTACAGAAAACATAATCAAAACCTAATAGATCAAAATGAAGAGTTTCATCAAATGAAATCTGAATTCAAAAGGGTCGAGGACAGTTACAAAGAAAAAATTAACAGTCTAAAGAAAGAGATTTCATCATTAAAACATGAACAAACCAATCTTGAAACTCAGATTGATGATCTACTCGCCAGATTAAAAGCTACCAGAGCAGAATTGGCAGAACAAAAGGTTCATGTCGATAAATATGAATTTGCATCCAAAAAGCTGCAAAGACTTTTGGATGCTCAAATTCATGATAAGGTAAAAACTGGTGTGGGGTATCATGCTGAACAATATCAAGCCGTTGCACCTCCTGCTAACTACGTGACCATTCATGAACCAAGCTTCAATCTGGCAAATCTTGATATGGCCAACATAAATCTTGATCCTTTTAAGGATGAACTATTGGTACAAGAATGCACTACCTCATCAGAGTCTGATTCAACTTACTCAGACTCCACTAAAACAAGTGAAGCTTCATCTCCTCCTGCCCCTCAAGTCACTCTGACTAAAGATGAAGTCCATTCAGCACAAGTACCAGCCATTTTAGTACCAGTTCCTACACCATTCAAACAAATAAAAATTAGCTATCCTCCAGAAGGTAGGAAGCTAAATACTTAAAAGGGCCAATCCTCATCTTCAGTCCAGCCAAGGAAGGTGTTTGACATATGTCATGCGCCTGGAGAAAGGGTTCCATATGTTCAAAAAACATTGGAAGAAGCTACGTATGAGCACAACAAAGCTCACCCTTGGAATTTCAAAGACCCTTTCAAAAGAAAGGATTATGTGCATCTTTCAAGGGATAAACTGGCAAAATCATGTTTTGTCTGTGGAAAATATAACCACACTGCCAGCACCTGCTTCTACTACCTTCAGCAGCAAAGAAACCTCAAGCAACATGCTTTTGAGAAGACATAGAAGAACAAACAGGTAAGAAGATTTGAAGCTAAGACAACTCAATTCAGAAAATCTCTTTCTCCATCAAGGGAGCAGTTGTCAAAGCCTAAACAATCTTGCATCATCTGTGGAGAATCAGACCACTTTGCTGCAAATTGTAAGTTTAATCCTTTCAATCAGATTCCTCTTTCAACACCAGTTATACAAAAGCGTATCAGTGAGGTGAAGAAGGATAGGCATACGTCGGTTCCTAAGCCATCAGCAGTCAAAATAACTGCTGCTGATCGAGTAAAGCCCAAGGAACAAAAGGGAAAGCCTTCAGCACCAACAAAATCTACAGCTGCTCAAGTAAAATGATCAGCAGCATCAAAATCTGCTGCTGATAAGCCGAATACAAAGTATACTGCTGAAAAGGCAAAGAGAGCTGGAAGACCACCAACTCAACAATGGAAGGCAAAGAAACCACCAAGCATCATCATCGGTTCAGTTGAGTGCATCTATCCTTTACTGTAAATATGCCTGTCTTTTGATGTAAATAAAAGTTATAAGTCAGCAGCATTTTTGCCCCTTAGCTGCTGACATGTTTAATATTCAGCAGCAAAGGATTTGCAACTGACTACCTTAAGTTATCAGCAGGAACAAGTTTCCCGTGGATAGCTTTAAGGCCATCAGCAGTAACATCCCTGCTGCAGATCATTGCATCTATCAGTAGCAATTAAGTGTGCTGCTGACAGACTTAACCTTCCGCAGCAACCAAAGTTGCTGCGGACAGGCTTACTCATCCATAGCAACCAAGTTTGCTGCTGATGGGTAAACTTAAGTCCAAAATTAACTTTTACCCGCTGTAAAAGAAAATAACGTCAGTCTTTACCATGACTGCCTCGATGTATTACAGTTGTAACAATGAAAAGTAAATAAGGTTGTACTGTACAAGTCATTCTGCTTTTTCTCTCATCTGCCGCTATAAGAACAAATAAAATTTTCCTTACCACCTCTTCACATTCAATTCAACCCTAACCAACTATCACTTTCACCCAAAGTCCCCACCACATTCAAAGCTCTCCATGTTCTTCATACTCTCAGTCTCCACCATATTCAAATCATCCCTCCAAAATCAAACGGCTATGGCAGATATCGATAACCCAGATGATAAGTTTTCCACATGCCATAACCTAACAGCATATCTTACCAAAGGAAAGAAATCCGATGGTTTTGACGATATGATCGATTTCTTATGTCGATCAAAGATCTACTTTGCTCTCACCACCAACCCTACTATATATATTCCCCATATGGAGGATTTCTGGAGAACCGCCGTCTACTCAACCGAACAGGGGATTCCCCAAATCAAAGCCAAAGTAGACGGCAAGAATATCACCATCTTGGAAGCTACACTCAGAAAACATCTTAAGCTACAAGATGAGGGAGCAGCCATCTCATACTCGAAGGACGAATACATGAGGACCTTTGTCTCCATTGGATACACTGGAAATCAAACCGAGTATACGATCGAGAAGGCACTGATGGGCCCTCCATGGAAGTATCTTTGCCACACTCTTCTCCAATGCATATCTCAGAAGAGGAGTGGATGGCATCAGGTGAGCTCTGCACTGGCCTCCGCCTTCCATGGTATGGTCACTAACCAAGGCTTCAACTTTGCACATCTCATTTTTGAGGGTTTGCGATACAACCTTCAAGAGGGTGCAAAGCAGCAATTTTTTATGTACCCAAGGTTTTTGCAGGACGTTTTCAATCAAGAGCTAAAAGAACTTTCAAAACCTGCAAGAGTCTACATCATGTTGGGTCATAAAAATAACATTTTTCAAAGCATGAGAACTGTTTCCAAAAGGTTCTCAGGGGTCAACGTTCCATTGTTATCTACAATGCTGAACGTACAAAGTACCCAGGGTGACAGCTCAGCAATCCCAGCTGATACTGATCCCACACCCTCCACCTCACATCCTGAACAACAGTCTGCATCCACCATTCGAACCCATGTGGATACTACTGAGGATGCACAGGCACAAACATTACTTACACCTGTTTTAGATGTTATCGTTCAACCGGAACACAGGGCCCCGGTTGCAACGATATATACTAGGAAAAGGGGCAAGAGAACTCCTTCTTCTCTTGCCTCCAAGGCCCAAACCCAACCTAACAGCCCTCACTCAGAATCACAACATTCTGGTGAGAATATCACAAGGGAGAGCCACATTATTAGGGAGACTCCTTCGGATGCCTCTCTATTAGGATCAGGATCACCTCCCGGATCCGTAGAACAGCCCCCTGAGCCCTTCCTTTCACTTCTGAACGTAAGTGTTCAGGAACCTGATCAAGATGATGTACCTTCTCCAACTACCACTATCTCGGAGGTACTGATTGATCTTGCTTCCAACACACCCAACCCATGTTCATCTACCCTGAAGGTCCACTCTAGGAGCCATGAAAGAGTGGATGTGGAATAGGCTGTCACTACTGCTGGTCCATCAAATGACCAGGAGGACAGTGACAACATTGTTAAGACCTCAACCACGGCAACTCATAGTGAGGATGTTTCCTTGGAAACTCCCTTCACTGAGAGGAATCCTAGGTGCCAATAAACCATGGGTGATGGGGATGAAGAGGCTAGGACTAAGGCCCCATCTGGGTCCAAGGATTCCATAACTGTGGATGAGGACAGACTGAAACTTCATAACATGGAATTGACGGCCAGGGTAGCTATGCTAGAGGCAGAAGTGTCCAAACTAAGACATCAAGTCTCTATGCATGAAGCCCATCAATGCCCAACTTTAGCCACTCCCTCTCTTGTATCAGTAGGCACCCAAACTGATGCTTACCTGTCTACTGATGCAACCAAAAAGGGGGAGATGGTCTCTATGGAGGAAGACACAGACAGTCTTGACGACTGGATTCAAGAGCAGGTTGTACTTCAAAGCTCACTATTCAAGCCGGCCTTTGTACAAGTTCATGACTTGCCAGTCTCAGATAACGAAGAAGAAGAGACATCTGAAGACTGGAAGTTGGTCGTCAGGGCTGTCGATGAAATGCTGAATGATGCTAAAGACACAAAACAAACAAATACACCAATCAGCATCCTTCCTGAAGCAGCAGCCATCATAAGTCAGTCATTACCCCCCAACTTTATCAAACTACACAAAAGCTAGAATTTGACTCCATTCTAGCTTGGGGGTATGATGGATCAGCTGAGAGATTTTGGATTGGATGGGAGTTTAGTGGTGTAAAAGAGCTAAACTGGAACTCCCTCAATGCCCTCCAAGTCCTACAACTGCATTTAACTAACTGCATCAACACTTCATCAGATCTCTCAGCAGAACTTGCCATTGGCAGGTTCCATGACTTGATGGAGGATAATCTACCCCACTTCGAAAGACTAATTCAAACAGCAAAACGGGTAGCTTATCCTGAATCTTCGGCAGCAGCAGCAAGAAGACTGACTCCTAGAAGACTTGACATTATAAGGAGCAGTCTTCTCACTAAAGAAGAAATTTGCTGCCTAAGAAGATTTCTGTACTCCTTCATCGTCAAAGACTTAGATGTGCTGGGATGGACAAGCACTAAGTCTCTTGACCACACCTTCTTACTAAGCAATGGCACCTCTCTCACCATCAACACCAGGAACATCTTGTCACTTCCTACAGACTTTGTCTACAAAATCTTTCAACTCAGGGCAAATATCTGCAATGTCAACTCACGTGAAAGCAAGGCAATGATAGCTACTGTCAGAGCCAAACTTGAACAAGTAGGAAGAATCACTGAGGAAGTATATGTGTCAAACACTGACACTGACACTGACTCAGCTTCCCCTCGAGTAGACATCTGTACTGCAGCATATGAGTCAAGATCAACTATCAAAGAAATGCTGAAAGAAGTCACAAATCCTAAGTGCAAATCGAATGAAACCAATGGCCTTCCCTTATTTACATCTCAAATTGCCAATGAAGCTGACGCAGAGATCCCAATAGCAGCACCATCATCTGCTGTTGTGGTCAGTGAAGCCGAAGCAGAAGCATCCAATGTAAACAAAGGAAAGGGAATCATGACAGATGAAGATGAAGAGAGGTTGCTAAAAGAGAAAAGAGAGAGGGAAGAGAAAAGAAGAAGAAGAGAAGAAGAAAAGGAGATGGCTGACATAAACAAGGCTCAAGAAAGAAAAATAGCCATTCTCCTAAGAGAACAAACTATCTAGTTGTATGCTAGACAGCTGGATGAACTGAAAAGAAAAATTCCTGCAGTTGACTAGATTGACGAAGATGCAGCTCTTGCTCTTCAACTGCAGGAACAATTCAACAGAGAAAAGGAAGAATTGGAGAAGAAAAGGAAAGAAGAAGCTAAGTTCAGAACAACTGATTCTGAACTAGCTAAAGAAATGAGGGAGGAGTGGGTAAAGACTCTAGTTTCTCAGGGTGAGGATGCAGACTACCTTGAGAAACTATCAAATAAAGAAAACTACAGAGCCTTCATGGGTCAGCAAGGTCAATTGGCAAGGAAGAAACAGTTTGAAGAAGAAGAAACAGCCAAGCAACAGTCCAAAAAGACCATTGCCTTTAATAAACAGACCCATGAAGAAAGGAAAGTCATGATTGACTTCCTTAAGGCCAGAGGAGAAAATGGAAAGAGGCTAGGTCCTATGAACTTCATGAACCTGCAAGCCCTCTACTTCAAAGTCAAGAAGGATGAGGAAGAAAGAGTGGGGAAGAAGGGCTCCAAGAAAAGGGTACCTATTCAGGAAGAAGGAGAAACAAAAGCAAAGAAACCCAAGCCTTCTCCCTCACCTACCTCTTCCTCAGTCCAACAACCTTCCTCTCTCCTCCCCAAACCTTCCACTCCTCCACCCAAAAAGTCCAAACCATCTCACCCAGCCCCCACTCATCAACAGCCTCCCTTGAAGAAATCCAAACCCACACCTAAACCAGAAGACTAAGAGACATAGTTGATTGGGTCTATAATCCACAGGATCAAAGGTTTGAGATCTTTAGGGGGAGAACTGAAAAAAGAAGATCTATCTACAGATCTGTTGATGAAGTTCTGCAATTGCCAGATTCAGATCTTAGCAGAATTTTGGAGCTGGGTGAAGCTCATGAGCCTGCAAAAGAGGGTGGGAAACTTCTTGTGCTAGCCGTCAAACACTACTTTAACCCTAGCAAAGATGTGATCATTGACATCAAACCACTCAAGTCCCACTCTCCATTTGTAAGTTGGTCCTATAATGCTGATTTGGACGAGTTCACTTTAACTGATGTAAGGAAGCAGAAGATGAGATGTTCAAGCAAAACAATCTACAAAATGCCACATAAAGACATCAAGACTCTGTCTGCAATTCCACTGAACAATCCCAGCAAGGATCCAAGAGGCTATGAGGTTGAGAGGATAGTCAGCCACATGCAAAAGCTTCAGCAGCAAAGTGATTAGAATAATTTTGGTTGCATCAGTCTAGGGGGAGTTTGTAGAACCAAAGACTGATTGCTACTAAATTATTCTAAGTACAAATGCTGTTGATAGGCTTATCAGCAGCATTCAACACATATTGCTGCGGATAGGCTTATCAGCAGCATTCAACACTTGTTGCTGCTGATAGGCTTATCAGCAGCGTTCAACACAAGTTGCTGGTGATAGGCTTATCTGCAGCATTATTCTCATTCTTGCTGCTGATAGCTATGTTCCTTGAAGACAAACCGTTGCAGCTGACTATCCATACCAAGCGTCACTGACAACTTTCTGCAAAAGCAACTAACACACTCAAAGCAGAAGGAACCTCAATGGCACAACCAATAAAACCCAGCAATGCACTTCTCCAGACATGCAAGCAATGATGCATAAAGAAGACGCTTCAATAAAGATTAGCTAGTTTAGCTTTTACGTGTAAATTTAGTTTTTGTATAAAAGATCAACGGTCTGTGTTCGATCTGATCCTTAGAATCAAGGGTCTGTCTTGATTCTAAGTTAGTATAAATACTGTGTAAACACTTCACTGTAAGTGTGCTTCTTCGCAGAGTTTTCATTTGTAATCGTTTATTCACTAAGCTTAATACAACAGTGATCTTATCAGTATTCTTTCTGTCTACTCGATTGTAATTGTGTAGTTGTTATTGTTTCCACCAATCTCAACTAAGAATAGAACCATCTTGTAATTTCACGATCCTACAATCCGTGTGTTCTTGAATCACCACAATCAATAGTTTCCGCCTATTGATTGTGAGACTTGATATCTTGTGTGTGCGTATTCGTGTGTGTGTTTATACGAAGATCCTTCAAGGTTGGGACTTACAATTGGTATAAGAGCTACTGAAGTCATTCAAGGCTCGGTTTTGGATATTAAAGATTCAAGATTCTTGATTTGAGGTATTGTTTTATAGTTTTCGGTTGATTTTGTTATTAATCGGCTGTGTTTTTTTGTTACTTTTTCATATTTTTCTGCTGAGAATCGAGGAGTTCTTGTTATTTTTCATGGAATCGTTGTTGGTTTGCTGCTGATTTGGAGGATTGTTCTTGTTAAAATCGTGTTTAAGAAGATTGAAGATCATCTCTGTGTTCTTCGAAATTGTTGCTGATTTTCAGGGATTCAAAATTTTGAAATCCCAAGATTTTCGGATTGTAAAACTAGCAAGTCAATATGCTGTATTTTGACTAGTTCACGGTTTGACTGATTCTCGTGGTACTTCACGATTAATCATCTCGATTTTAGGTTCACGACAAGGATTCACGGGAGAATCACTCGCGTTCTAACTTCACGGCTGAAAGGTTCACGGCCCAATGTGAAAGGTTCACGGTTTTGACCCCAGTTCATGGGTTCTGTTTAGTTCACGGTTTTGACACCAGTTCACAGGTTCAAGTAGTTTACGGCTTAATCAAGTTCATGGTTTAGCACTAGTTCACGAAATTTATAAATAAAAAAAATTCCTTTGGTCAAAAATTTGAGAGGACGTCTATACATACAAAAATAAAATTGTTATTCCGTTTGGCGGGAAAATATTTCTTGCTTCAATCTTTGAGAGATCGTTTACACATCAAATCGGAGTTGTTTTTGAAAATTTGAAAATACCGGAGATTTTTTGGTGAAAATTTTGGCGGGAAAATATTTGAAAATTTTCCTTGGTCAAAATTTTGAGAGGACGTCTATACATCTATTCGCACTCATTTCTGAGAAGTTGACGACATTAGATTTTCGATAAAATTTTGGTGGGAAAGTTCAGGATATCTCTAACAAGACGTTTTCTACATTTGGAGTGGCAGGACAAGCTTCATCATCTTCAGGTTCAATTCCACGTGAGGTAATATCTAATCCTTATTCTAAATTGTGTATTGATAAGATAGAGACGTATAGAAAAGAAAATGATGATTTGAGATTTGAAAATGAATATCTAAAATATCACAAAAAGAAGTTTCTTAAGTCTGAAAAGGATTATAAAGAAGCAATAGATGCAGGTAAAAAGGATATTTCATTATTTAAGTCTCAACTCAGTAATAAATGCTGTTTGCTTACTGATGCTAATCAAGAAATTGCTAGATCGACCACTGAATTAGAAAAGGCCAAATCAAATTTTAATAAAGTAAAATTGAAAGTAGAATTCTTTGGTCAGTCAAGTAAAGTAGTTGATATGCTTGAAACTCAACTCCACAAGCCGGGTAATTGGAGCAAAGGGCTTGGATATAATAACATGCCTCCTTCGTTCAACGGAAACTGTATCATTGTTTCTCCCTCTATTGAGGAACAAGTAAAGGAGTTCTTCATGTTCACTGCTGGAAATCTGTCAAGCTCTAATGGATCCGAATCATCATCATCCTTAGCTTCAACTGTTAAATGTGTGAACTATTCTGATGCTTCTACTTCATGTGCAGAAAAAGTAGAGATCAAGGAATGTGATAATGAAAATGATGAGTATGAAGAGGCGTGTTTTTGCAAAAATAAAATTAATGCTAATTTAAATTGCAAAAATATAACTGATACTTACAAGAGCACTGCTTCTAAGAGCAACAAACCCTATGTGCAGGCTTGGAAAAATGGTTCTACAAATTCAAAATCGCCTGCATATAGTGATGGAAAAACTAGATTTGTTAAACTTGTCACTGATAATATTGTTAAGTATTCCAAAAGGGACCTATACAAGCTGAAGGACAAAAGCAAGCAGGTTGAAAAACCAACGGCCAGTGTGCAAACCTCAAGTGCTTCACCTAAGCACTTCACCAAAGCTGAGTTTTATACCAAGTATGATCATCATCATAAGAGGTTTGAACAAGACCATGCTCAAAAAAATAGAAAATCTGCAAGCTGCTCAAAGAGAAGATGTGAACATCATTCTAAGAGTGATCAATCAGCGGCCCAGAATGGCTTTTTGATATAGACTCCTTCTCCCAAGTATTTGAGCATCTCATCTTCTCAAATATGGAGTCTACATCTTCCAAAGAACCAACTACCACATCATCAACTGACTACAGATTCGAATTCAATAGTCCTTCTATAAGAATCAAAAGACCATCTATTGATCCTCCATCTGTTGTGGAAGCCATTGAAGCCAGTCAAGCAAGAACGAGTATATCAAATGTCACAAGCAGCAGTCTCTCTAAGCAGGAAAATCAAAATGTAGTTGATGCTCATGACAGTCATGACATCTCTACTGATGGAGTAGGGACATATGTTGCTGATCAAGAAGATACAGCTGGTGTAGAAGCATCTGCTGCTAATGCTACTGCTGACATTGAAGACTCCTCCACAATGAATGAATATGTTCCTGATCAAAATCAAAGCAATCTTGAGCAAGGAATACAGCTGGATGTTGTTCTAGCACTGAGAGTCAACAAGGAACATCCATTGGAAAATATAATTGGCTAGGTTCAGCAAGGAGTTCAAACAAGAAGAAAAATTTGTCACACCCCCAAATTCCACTAACAGAGTTTTACCGTTTTGTAGGTGACATACCTGGATCTCAGACATCAGTTACTTCAAACGACACTATATGGGACTTGAAATGTAATAACATAAAAGATCAAGGTTCAGAGTGTATATGCGGAAGCGTAAAACGAAAGTAAATGCGCAAAACAACGCGCCCAAATTCAAATACAAACGAAACATAAAGATTGTTCAATAGATAATTATTTAAGTTGAAGTCCAAGACACATGCATGACTTAACCTGATCCTGAGTGCCAACTTGAGAAAACATGTAAGAAAACGAGTCAACACTAGGTTGGTGAGTTCACAGGTTTCAATCATTTCAAATAAGCGTTTGCGGATTATGTACATTCAATATATATATATATATATCAATAGGTTGCATGCCTATATTCATGTTTTGCTAAAGCGCTCACAACCGAAATTGACAGTGTGTTTGTTTGTTTGCCTCCAGTCAGGTCTATCAACTCCGACTAATGTGTTAAGGTCAATATAACACTCGTTCGACCTCCAATCGAGTTAACGCGACTAACGCGGGTGGGGTTTGTCAAACCCAGTAGTACTACCAAAATTACCTCGCTCATACCATATTAACGGTCCGATGTGTGTGAGGACTTTTCATGATAGTGTGTTAGCTTAGCCTCAACAGTGATATCATATGAATTACAATAACCCAAAAAGGGTTCTGACATGTTTTCTCCCAAAAAAAAAACAGTAAAAGGGGCCGTGAAACTCACCTGCGTTGCGTAGTAGGTAGTATCACACAAGTATGAGATTTGAAATCTCAAGTGTTAGACTGCACGGCTTACGTATGCCCTAGAATTATAAACACATAAGTTAGGGACAAGTTGGGATTTTTGATGAAGATACGGAAGATTGAAAGTCCTAACGCATTCTAAAGATTAAAGAGTAGACGAACGTGTCAACGGAAATATGTATACATTTCTTAAAATACTAATTAAGGGAAAAGCGTTACATGTCGTACATTAATAACGAATAGTAAATAAATAAATACATTCGTACGTTAAAGTCGTTTACAAAAGTTGGGAAAATAATATAATTTAATATATTATTTTTAGGCTCGTCGGATTAACTAAATAATCATTTGCGTGGAAAAATAATAAATATATTATTTTTAATCGAATGTATAAACGTGGGTAAATATTATAACAATTATAATATTAAATAGTTTAAAACGTCACACGAGGTATAAAACAATACGAAATAATATAAATATATATTATTTAATAACATTAGCCACGGGTTGAAAATAATATAAACATATTATTTTATATGAAGTTACGGTTTGAAAATAATATAAAAATATTATTTTTATTTGATAATAACATAAATATATATATATATTTTTAAGTGGGAATAATATAAAAACATAGGTTAATAATTCAAACCCGAGCCTACGGGTTGTTTCTCAGGCTAAAACATATTTATATAATAGTATAATTTTATAGGGTTTGATTTTTATATTAAAATAATACAAGAAAAACGTTTAAAAAATAAAACGATGTGGAGAGACTCGAACCCGGGTCTCTCCCACACAAGCACAAACACTTAACCAGTCACGCCCGCTAGGGTCATCGCATTAGGATCCGGATCTGATTAGTTTTAACACCAAGGTGTTTGGTGTTCTTCCCCCTTAACGATATTCGGTCCAAACCAGTCCAAATGCCATCGAATTCGACCACGATTGGAAGCAATTGCATAGGGGTTTCGTTCAACAGATGTTTACGAATCTATAAGTGAGTTTAATTTGAAAGAAATAGCAAGTCTGGATCGTTAAATTCCTGGTTTTAGAAACCGAAACGCTAGTATATGAACCAAAATCAAATCGAAGGATTCTGATATTAGAAGTTGTTAGAATCATAGGGCTTTTATAGATTAGAACATTACGAAACTATTGATGTAGTTGAATTTGATTTAGGTTGTGTCAAGGATCGAAACCCCGAAATTGAAATATGAGTAAACCCTAGACTCCAGGTCAAGATCAATTCGATGTTATTAGGTTCAATTAGCATGGGGATTTTACAGAGCAACAGATTGCGAAACTATCCATACTATTTAATTAGATTTAGATCGTGTACACGTTAGGGTTCGATTAAACCGGTTGGTGATGAACCCTAGAATCGTGATCTTGATCGAATTGATGTTGTAAGCCCCAATTATCTTAGGGCTTATGATCTAAGCATGAAAACGAAAATAAGGACGTAAGATTTTACCAGAATGATGCTCGAAGTGGTAGTGTACGAGTAAAACAGGTGCCGACTGTACAAGATCTTGATCTCCGGCGAGTCTGGGTCTTCCGCCGGACGAATTGATTCGTGTAACAACTTCAAATGTTTTCGTTTAGTGTATGCAGATGATTCGTTTGTGAAATGAATATAGAGTTTAGACGAATTTGGGGGCCAAATAATCATTGTCGACGGTTATAAGTTTAATGTTCATTATTTGAGTTTAATCCGAATCAATGTATGTGTTTAATGTGTTAATGATGATCGCAAATGACCTAATCATGTAGAACGGTTACAAATTCAACATGAATCGATCATTGGAATTTAAATTTGGATCAGGACCGCGCGTTTGACTTTTAAAGTCAATAGAAATCAGGAATTTGTTAAATACAAGTCTAGTCCCTAAAGTTTCATGTGTTAAAGTTTGAATATTAGCAGAAACAGTCCCTGAGGTTTAACAGTGGGTTAACCGGGTTTGGTTTTTAACAGGATATTTAACGGGAATTCTAACGGAGTTAACTTTAAAAGTCGGATTGTCACATCATCCCCTAGTTGAAAGAATTTTCGTCCCGAAAATTAAAATAAATAAATAATAAATAAAAAAATTTTGAGCTGTCACATCATCTCCTAGTTGAAAGAATTTTCGTCCCGAAAATTAGAATAGTACCTTAAGAATTTGACGTGGAGTGCTTGAACAGATGCGGATACTTGCGTATCATCTGATCGTCGCTATCCCACGTGAATTCCGGTCCGCGTTTCGAGTTACAACGAACTCTGACAATAGGGATTTTACTGCGTTTCAGCATTTTGACTTCCCTATCCATGATTTCTACCGGTTCTTCAACGAACCGCAGTTGTTCATCGATGTGTAGTTCCTCAAGAGGAATCACGAGTGTTTCGTCTGCTAGACATTTCTTCAAGTTCGAGACATGAAAGATATCGTGTACACCACTAAGTCCTTCAGGTAGGTCCAGTTGATACGCTATTGGGCCAATTCTCTTTACTATCTTGAACGGTCCAACATAACGAGAATTCAGTTTGCCTCGCTTCCCGAAGCTAATTCTCTTTACTATCTTGAAGGGTCTAACATAACGAGTAGAACCATATCGCCTACTTGAAACTCTAACTGTTTACGACGCTTATCGGCGTAGCTCTTTTGACGATCACAAGCTGCTGCCATACGATTTCTAACTTGAACGATTTTCTCAGAAGTTTCAAGTACGAGTTCAGGACCTGTAAGTTGACTATCCCCAACCTCGGCCCAACAAATAGGAGAACGACATTTCCGTCCATATAGTGCTTCAAATGGAGAGCTGCCTTGATGCTAGTGTGATAACTATTATTGTAGGAGAACTCCACCAAAGGCAGGTGAGACTCCCAAGTGTTACCAAAATCGATCACACAAGCTCGTAGCATGTCCTCCACTGTTTGAATGGTACGTTTCGTTTGACCGTCGGTTTACGGATGATATGTTGTACTCATGTCTAGACGTGTGCCTAAGGCTTTTTGCAATACAGTTGTTCTTTCCTAAGCAATTCCAGAATCAAACGAAGATGCTCCTCATGTTCTTCTTCATTCTTTGAATAGATGAGGATGCCATTAAAAAACACAATGATGAACTAATCGAGGTAGGGTTGACACACACGGTTCATGAGGTCCATGGATAACGCAGGTGCGTTGGTTAGTCCAAATGGCATGACCATGAATTCATAGTGACCATACTTTGTCCTGAATGCAGTTTTTGAGATGTCCTCCTCTCGGATTCTCGACTGGTGATAACCGGATCTAAGATCTATCTTAGAGTAGAAACTTGATCCTTGGAGTTGGTCAAAAAGATCATCGATGCGGGGTAGAGGATAATGGTTTTTGATCGTCACTTTGTTCAGTTCCCAGTAATCGATGCACCTTCGGAAAGTCCCATCCTTCTTCTTGACAAAAAGAACTGGAGCTCCCCATGGCGATGAGCTTGGTCGAATGAAACCTTTATCTAACAACTCCTGCAGTTGTGTCGATAACTCTTGCAGCTCACTAGGTGCAAGTCGGTAGGATGTCGGAGCAATAGGCGCTCCTCCGGGTGCTAAATCAATTTAGAACTCGACCTGTCGATGTGGTGGAAGACTAGGAAAGTCTTCAGGAAATACTTCTGGGTAATGACGAACAATCGGTATGTCTTCAATCCTCTTTTCTTCGGATGGTTGCTCGGCGACGAGAGCCAAAATGGCAGTTTGTGCTTTACGTAGACATTTTTATGCTTTCATGAAGGATATGATGCCCATAACCGCACCACTCCTTTCGCCTTGGACGGGGAGGATTTCTCCACTAGGAAGAGGAAGGCGAACGATTTTCTCACGACAGACAATCTCGGCTTGGTTCTTAGATAACCAGTCCATTCCGACAATTACGTCGAAACTACCGAGTGTAACCAACATGAGATCAATGTCGAATTATGACTAGCCAGTTCAAGTTTACAACCGTTAAGAACATGGGTTGCTTCTATTATTTTCCCGACCGCTATTTCTATGGTGTATTTGTCCTCTAACAGGGTTAGGGTTTTTCTTAGTAGGTTACTAAGTTTATTAGTCATGAAATTCCTATCAGCACCAGTGCCAAATAGTACAGAAGCAAAATAGTTGTTTAGAAGTAACATACCGGTAACCACGTTGTGGTCATAACGAGCTTCTCCGGATCCTAGCACAAAGGCTCGCCCCTTTACACCATTCCCTCCATTATTGCCCTGGTTGTTATTATTGCCTTGGTGGTTGTTGTTGTTGTTGTTGTCATTGTCACCCTTCTTTAATTGTGGACCATCCTTTCGGAAGTGTCCCTCCTTTTCACATTCAAAACAACCCTTGGTAAGACCCTGTTGTTGGAAGGGCTGCTTGGCTTGTAGTTCCCCTCTTCAGTCTTTGGCAGCATAGCCCACCTTGCCACACCGCTAGCAACGGTTTTTGTCACAAGAACCGAGGTAGTGGTAATTACATTTGCTACACCTAGGGTGTCTCCCAGTATAACCACTCTGATGCTGACCCGAAGAGGTCAACTGGTTGAAGTTCTTCGTAGGTTCAAACCTACGCTGAGGTGGTTGCTGTGGCTGATTCGGATGAAATCCCATGTTGCTATTGCTACTGTCAAACTTCATTTCTTTGTTGTCAGTAGACTTGGATGCTGACTTCCTGGGAGGTAGTGTCCCTTGGGTAACAGCTTGGTCCGTCAGTTTATGAGCAAGACGGATGGTTTGTTGGATGGTAGTGGGGTTGGATGAAGTAACCATGCTCTGGATTTGTGGTACTAATCCACTGATGAACATTTCTATCAGCTTGTAGGGTGGTGTGACCATGTGAGGACACATCCCCGCTAGCTCGTGCGAGCGAGTAGGGTAGAGTTCTATTTCAGAACCCTCCATTTTCAGATTCCAGAATTCTCCCTCGAGTTTCTGGATCTCATCCCTGGGACAGTACTCTTCCTTCATCATGATCTTGAAATCTTCCCATGGTGATGCATTGACCATGTCCAGACCTAGCATCTGGACCTGAGCATTCCACCATGTGAGGGAAGGACCCTCTAAAGTTCTCGATGCAAATTTGACTCGGACGGCTACAGGGCAGTTACACATGGAGAACACAGATTCAATCTTTTCAAACCATCGGATTAATCCGACAGCTCCCTCAGCTCCACTGAATGTGTGGGGCTTGCAGTCTATAAATGTCTTGAAGGTACATACATGCTGATTGTTCTGTGGATAGTTCGCTTGCCCTGCAATGTGTGCTGCTAAGGCTTCAACAACACTGTGATTAATCAACGCGGCCAGTTCGGCTGGTGTCAGGTTGATATTTCCACGACCACCATTGCGACCGCCACGTCCACGTCCGGCCATGATTCTTCATATTCACAAACACAAGAAATGAGTAAATACATCGCATATTAACATCATTCAAGTGTAAGCAAACAGAAGGAGATGTGTACAGACATGCAGGTTTATGATTATAGTACAAGGCTAACTTAAATCATAAGGTCATAGAATAAATAACTCAATGCAAACAGATCACTAAGATTTTATTGGAATGGGAACATCCTTATCCATTTACGCTTTTTTTAAAACATAAAGAAATGACAAAATAAGATAAGATAGAATAGAATGGAATATCAAGCTCCACTGCCGACGGATGAGATGACTTACTCAGCATCATCCTCCTCTACTTCCTCGGGCTCATCCTCAGGCTCAAAATCGGGTACTTCAGCTGGCTCTAAAGCAGCTGCAAGTTGTACCTCTAACTCTCTAATTCTTTCCTGAGATTCTACCTCAGCCTCCTCGAGTACATTCACTCTAGCCTGTAACGCCCTTACCTCGTCCACAAATGCATTATGCAAGTGGTCAGTGCCTTCCAGTTCTGCTACTAGCAGATCCATCCTGTGATCCGTCTGTTACTCCCCTCTTAACAGACCTGTGATCGCTCTTGCTGCGTCTCTCATATTCCGAATCTCTCGATCCATAGTTGCTACAAATGCCGCAAAGGTTTGCTCCAAGTGACAAGGTGGCAATGGTAAACGTGGTCCTGATGATTATGAAGCTCCAAAGTACGATGAAGGAACTCGGACAGCTACAGGGCAGTTACACATGGAGAACACAGATTCAATCTTTTCAAACCATCGGAGTAATCCGACAGCTCCCTCAGCTCCACTGAATGTGTGGGGCTTGAAGTCTATAAATGTCTTGAAGGTACAGACATGCTGATTGTTCTGTGGATTGTTCGCTTGCCCTGCAATGTGTGCTGCTAAGGCTTCAGCAACACTGTGATTAATCAATGCGGCCAGTTCGGCTGGTGTCAGGTTGATATTTCCACGACCACCATTGCGACCGCCACGTCCACGTCCGGCCATGATTCTTCATATTCACAAACACAAGAAATGAGTAAATACATCGCATATTAACATCATTCAAGTGTAAACAAACAGAAGGAGATGTGTACAGACTTGCAGGTTTATGATTATAGTACAAGGCTAACTTAAATCATAAGGTCATAGAATAAATAACTCAATGCAAACAGATCACTAAGATTTTATTGGAATGAGAACATCCTTATCCATTTAGGCTTTTTTTTAAAACATAAAGAAATGACAAAATAAGATAAGATAGAATAGAATGGAATATCAAGCTCCACTGCCGACGGATGAGATGACTTACTCAGCATCATCCTCCTCTACTTCCTCGGGCTCATCCTCAGGCTCAAAATCGGGTACTTCAGCTGGCTCTAAAGCAGCTACAAGTTGTACCTCTAACTCTCTAATTCTTTCCTGAGATTCTACTTCAGCCTCCTCGAGTACATTCACTCTAGCCTGTAACGCCCTTACCTCGTCCACTAATGCATTATGCAAGTGGTCAGTGCCTGCCAGTTCTGCTACTAGCAGATCCATCCTGTGATCCGTCTGTTACTCCCCTCTTAACAGACCTGTGATCGCTCCTGCTGCGTCTCTCATATTCCGAATCTCTTGATCCATAGTTGCTATAAATGCCGCAAAGGCTTGCTCCAAGTGACAAGGTGGCAATGGTAAACGTGGTCCTGATGATTATGAAGCTCCAAAGTACTGTGAAGGAACTCGTTCTTATCTAACCCATTTGTTCAGTAGACCGGGGTACCAATCCTAGTCACTCCCATTCCGAATATGCTTGGGCTCTCCATACACAATAGAGTCATCAATGGGCACAAGCCAACGTCTCTTGGGCTCCGGTGATGCAATGGCAGGAATGTCATGTTCCTGAATGGTAGGTTGTGAAGATGGTGGTGTAGACATAATTCCTGAAACATAAGGAGTTAGTGTCTATGCCAAGTAACTAATGTGTGTGGCTATAGTCTAGAAGCAGTCCTAGTTCTCTATAACCAATGTCTCTGATACCAATCTGTCACACCCCCAAATTCCACTAACGGAGTTTTACCGTTTTGGAAGATGACATACCAGGATCTCAAACATCAGTTACTTCAAACGACACTATATGGGACTTGAAATGTAAAAACATAAAAGATCAAGGTTTAAAGTGTATATACGGAAGCGTTAAACGAAAGTAAATGCGCAAAACAATGCGCCCAAATTCAAATACAAACGAAACATAAATATTGTTCAATAGAAAATTATTTAAGCTGAAGTCACATGCCTGACTTAACGTGATCCTGAGTGCCAACCTGAGAAAACATGTAAGAAAACGAGTCAACACTAGGTTGGTGAGTTCACAGGTTTCAATCATTTCAAATATGCGCTTGTGGATTATGTACATTCAATATATATATCAATAGGTTGCATGCCTATATTCATGTTTTGCTAAAGCGCTCACAACCGAAACTGACAGTGTGTTTGTTTGTTTGCCTCCAGTCAGGTCTATCAACTCCGACTAAAGTGTTAAGGTCAATATAACACTCGTTCGACCTCCAATCGAGTTAGCGCGACTAACGCGGGTGGGGTTTGTCAAACCCAGTAGTACTACCAAAATTACCTCGCTCATACCATATTAACGGTCCGATGTGTGTGAGGACTTTTCATGATAGTGTGTTACGTTTAGCCTCAACAGTGATATCATGTGAATTAAAATAACCCAAAAAGGGTTGTGACATGTTTTCTCCCCCAAATAAAATAGTAAAAGGGGTTGTGAAACTCACCTGCGTTGCGTAGTAGGTAGTATCACACAAGTATGAGATTTGAAATCTCAAGTGTTAGCCTGCACGGCTTATGTATGCCCTAGAATTATAAACACATAAGTTAGGGACAAGTTGGGATTTGTGACGAAGACACGGAAGATTGAATGTCTTAACGCATTCTAAGGATTAAAGAGTAAACGAACGTGTCTACGAAAATATGTATACATTTCTTAAAATACTAATTAAGGGAAAAGCGTTACATGTCGTACATTAATAACGAATAGTAAATAAATAAATACATTCGTACGTTAAAGTCGTTTACAAAAGTTGAGAAAATAATATAATTTAATATATTATTTTTAGGCTCGTCGGATTAACTAAATAATCATATGTGTGGAAAAATAATAAATATATTATTTTTAATCGAATGTATAAACGTGGGTACATAATATAACAATTATATTATTAAATAGTTTAAAACGTCACACGAGGTATAAAACGATACGAAATAATATAAATATATATTATTTAATAACAATAGCCACGAGTTAAAAATAATATAAACATATTATTTTATACGAAGTTACGGTTTGAAAATAATATAAATATATTATTTTTATTCGATAATAACATAAATATATATATATATATATATATATATATATATATATATATATATATATTTTTAAGTGGGAATAATATAAAAAATAGGTTAAAAATTCAAACCCGAGACTACGGGTTGTTTCTCCGGCTAAAACACATTTATATAATAATATAATATTATAAGGTTTGATTTTTATATTAAAATAATACAAGAAAAATGTTTAAAAAATAAAACAGTGTGGAGAGACTCGAACCCGGGTCTCTCCCACACAAGCACAAACACATAACCAGTCAAGCCCGCTAGGGTCATCGCATTAGGATCCGGATCTGATTAGTTTTAACACCAAGGTGTCTGGTGTTCTTCCCCCTTAACGATACTCGGTCCAAACCAGTCCAAATGCAATCGAATTCGACCACGATTGGAAGCAATTGCATAGGGGTTTCGTTCAACAGATGTTTGCGAATCTATAAGTGAGTTTAATTTGAAAGAAATAGCAAGTCTGGATCGTTAAATTCCTGGTTTTAGAAACCGAAACGCTAGTATATGAACCCAAAATCAAATCGAAGGATTCTGATATTAGAAGTTGTTAGAATCATATGGCTTTTATAGATTAGAACATTACAAAACTATTGATGTAGTTGAATTTGATTTAGGTTGTGTCAAGGATCGAAACCCCGAAATTGAAATATGAGTAAACCCTAGACTCCAGGTCAAGATCAATTCGATGTTATTAGGTTCAATTAGCATGGGGCTTTTACAGAGCAACAGATTGCGAAACTATCCATACTATTTAATTGGATTTAGATCGTGTATAGGTTAGGGTTCGATTAAACCGGTTTGTGATGAACCCTAGAATCGTGATCTTGATCGAATTGATGTTGTAAGCCCCAATTATCTTAGGGCTTACGATCTAAGCATGAAAACGAAACTAAGGACATAAGATTTTACCAGAATGATGCTCGAATTGGTAGTGTACGAGTAAAACAGGTGCCGACTGTAGAAGATCTTGATCTCCGGCGAGTCTGGGTCTTCCGCCCGATGAATTGATTCGTGTAACAGCTTCAAATGTTTTCGTTTAGTGTATGCAGATGATTCGTTTGTGAAATTAATACAGAGTTTAGACGAATTTGAGGGCCAAATAATCATTGTCGACGGTTATAAGTTTAATGTTCATTATTTGAGTTTAATCCGAATCAATGTATCTGTTTAATGTTTTAATGATGATCGTAAATGATCTAATCATGTAGAACGGTTACAAATTCAACAGGAATCGATCATTGGAATTTAAATTTGGATCAGGACCGCGCGTTTGACTTTTAAAGTCAATAGAAATCAGGAATTTGTTAAATACAAGTCTAGTCCCTAAAGTTTCACGTGTTAAAGTTTGAATATTAGCAGAAACAGTCCCTGAGGTTTAACAGTGGGTTAACAGGGTTTGGTTTTTAACAGGATATTTAACGGGAATTCTAACGGAGTTAACTTTAAAAGTCGGATTGTCACATCATCCCCTAGTTGAAAGAATTTTCGTCCCGAAAATTAAAATAAATAAATAATAATAAAAAAAAATTCTTAGGTGTCACAAAAATCATGAGGCCAATATATTGTTAGGACATGTTTTGTAACTGTTAATAAAATTCTGTGTAAGTTCATAGAGAATCATTTGGAGCGAAGTTGTTAAGTTCGCCTAATGAATATTGTTCAAGTTCATAGAGAGGCGAACTTAACAAGTTCACCTAAGTATCTATGAGGCGAACTTGTTAAGTTCGCTTAAGGTGCTGTGTGTTCCTATAAATAGGAGTTACAAGTTCATATTCCATAGAACACTAGAGAAGAAAAGGTGTAAGTGTGTGTTTTGGAAAGAACTGTTGTAATCAAGATTTATAGTAATGCAAAGCGTTTATTTACACCATCTTGTTGATTGAGTTGCACGTTGATCATGGATTCCGCACGTTATCACCGTGTCGTACCGCGAGTCTAGAGATCCGTCACGCATCGAATCAGGACCTACAAGTGGTATCAGAGCTTTTGCTCTTAATTAGCAGAAGTTTTGTGGTGTTTTCGTGTACAATCAACATCAAATATCACTGAATTTGATGAGGATTTGAAGGATTTTTCATCTTTTTCGTGTTCTTGATAAAAATGGAAGAATTTTGATCATTTTGGATTCTTTTGATGAAATTGATCCGTTAGAAGTGTTCCTAATCACTCCCTACACATTCATACGGTTCAGATTTGTCTAATTTGATCATATACATTAGAAATCATGATTTTCGGAAATCTGAGTTTGTGTTTCGTTTTTCTGAAGTTTCAGCGTTTTAGGCGAACTTGCTGATTCAGTTGCAGGCGAACTTAAGGAGGCGAACTTAATAAGTTCGCTCGGTGAAGATCAGGCGAACTTAACTAGGCGAACTTAACAAGTTCGCTCGGGTCAAGTTCGTTCGGGTCAAGTTCGCTTGGGGTCAAGTTCGCTCAGTGAAGTTCAGGCGAACTTATTAAGTTCGCTCGGGCAGTATCAGGCGAACTTATCTAGTTCGCTTGTGTTCTTAAAAAAAAAATTAAATTTTTTTTCCAAATTCTTGTCCAAATTTTTTAGGGAAAGCTTATATGGTTGGTTTATATCATTTTTGAAATTTTGAATTTTTTAAAAAGAGTATTTTGGCGGTTAAATTTTGTTTCCGAATATTTTCACAAAAATTTCAAAACGTCAATTTCATGTGATGATAATGAGATTGGAACTATGCCACCGAGGCTTTTGTGCATATCAGATTACAGTAGGTGGAAAGTCTGGTTCGAACAGTTCGTATCAGAAACTGATGAAAATTTTTGGAGACCAATAACAGAAGGATATGTGCATCCTACTTTTGACTTTCTGGAATTTCGTGATGTTCCTAAACCAGTGACCGCTCTTACTAAAGTAGAAAAGCAGAAGTTTGATCAAGAGATGAAAACGTGTGAATCTTTAAAATTGTCTTTACCAAAAGAAATCATTCATAGTCTCGGGAAGTGTCCAACTTCAAGAGATCTATGGGAAGCATTGAAGAAAAAGGGTGAAGCAACTACTCAAGCATTTGTGGTCTTGATCAAAGAAGTATTGGAGAAGCAGGGTGATTCTCAAAGTGATTCTTCTGCAGATTTAACTGATAGTGAGAGTATTCATTCTGGTGAAAATACTTAATCTACTAAGAGTGATATGATGACTGAAGTAAGCTTTCAGACATTTGAAGATGATCTGAGTGAATCAGAAATTGATACAGAGCCTGTCATTGTTGATCAAAAGATTGAAGCTGATGATCACGTATTCATGGCTCCTTGTGCATCTTCTTCAGAAGTAAAAGCTGAGGTAGTTTCTAACTCTGAAACTTTTTGTTCTAACTGTATTTTAGTGAAGGATAAAATGATGAGGGTTATGGATGAAAACATAAACCTCATTTGTGATATGAAATCAATGCACACGGTAAATCAAAAATTAAAAGATAATGAGAATGTGTGTATTGAGAGAATAGAATCACTGAAGAGGGATATAAGTTCTCTGACTTTGAAGATCAAAGAGCAGGCATATCACCTGGATATGTCCTTTACAGAAATTGAGAAACGAAATAATGATCTTGCTGAGAAAGATAAGGAACTAGCTGAATCTAAAGCAGAGGTGATCACATTGCATAGAAAGTTAGAAAGCTTTGGAAATTTATCATCCTTACTGTGATATTTTAATAATACTGAAGAGGGGAAGGGAACTAGTGGTATTGGTTATGTTCCTCCACCATTCAATGAAAATTATTCTGTTACACCTGAGATTATAAAAGATGAGGATTTAGATCCTAAGACTGTGTTGAAAGTGAATCCAGTCACAGGTGAAGATATGGTGTATTCTGATGAGAGTGATGATGAATATTTTGATGAAGCTAAGGTAGAGGGGATACCGAAAGAGGTTAAGAAAGAAGACTCAAAGGTTGATTCTAATTCATCTGGAAATAATACATTTAGACGTTCTTCAAACTCAAGGAGAGTTCCATATGTTAGAGATTATAAAGACAGGCGTACATGTTTTCATTGTAATGAGATGGGACACATTGTGGTGCACTGTCCTTACAAAATAAAGGTAAGAAGCATGTAGTTCCTGAGAAGATGAAGACTGAATCAAAACCTGTTGAGAAAAAGTTTGTTCCGTCTCAAACTCCAAAAGATGTTCATGTAGGCGAAACTCCTTCAAGTGCATCTTATCGTGTGAAGATTCCTTATATGAGAGAATATAGTGAGATGAGATATTGCTTTTACTGTGGTCTTGTGGGTCACATTAGGATTGCTTGTCCTCACAAAGCCAAAGGTAACCGACAAGTTACTCCAGAAAAGGTAACAACTATTGGTAAGCCGTATGTTAACCCAAATGTGGTTAAACCTCGTGATACACCAAAGGGTAATTCAAAATCTGAGGTTAGGCTTTCTACACCTCAAAGACGGAGGAGAAACAGAAGATTGAGAAAACTTTTAGAACAAGAGCTTTCACAATCTAAACATTTTTCAACTGAACATGATTGTTCAAACACTTCACATTTTAAGCAAAAAGAACTTAATAAACAGAAGTATGTTTGGAAATCTAAATTTTCTGTTTCTGACTCGTCGGAACAATCTCCGAAAATCGATGAGAGATTCGATTTTGAATGGAGTGAGGTTTATTATTTTGATGCAGATGGACGACCTATGACTACCATGGCTTGGGTCTCAATTTCAAATTAATATTTCTTACTAGATGGGAAGGATTAACCAAGAGGGACTATTAATACCATTTTGGTTGTTGATAGTGGTGGTTCTAAGCACATGACAGGGAATAACATCTGCAAGATGTAGGTCCACATGACTCATCTTAGATCGATCTCGTGACAGGACGTATCATTAACGCGGAGTGCGGAATCCTACCGTATTAACGTTTTGATAACAATCGACAATAGAAACAACGGTAAATAAACTTTCTCTTTTATATCACCAAACAGAGTTTACAGAAATACTTGATTGTTTAATATATTTCACACGTACTTAACAGACTCTGTAAACTCTATATTTATAGACACATGTTCTGCAATAGGCGAACTTAACAAGTTCGCTTCAAAGATGCTTAGGCGAACTTAACAAGTTCGCCTCTAATAGACCAGGCGAACTTATCAAGTTCGCCTCTAGTAGAACTTGTATTTATACTTAGACAAATCTAAACAATTACATACAAAACATAAAGACAATAAGACCTAAACTTTTACAAAGCTTTTGTCATTCAATCTATGTCCTAACAGACTCCCCCTTGACAATAGCTTGATCTTCTTTCTTCAGTCTTTATGACGAACTCTTCCAGTTGTCTGGTAATCTGCTTCCTGCATGCACTCCATATATTTGACATATCTTCAACACTCTTTTATACTGCAATCCTTGTTCTCTGCATTCATCAGTGAACATGATCTCATTATTTCTTAACGTCCTCTGATCTTTCTTTGAGAAGTTAATAAGATTCATTGCATCATAGAAACTAACAATGACCTTATTATCTTTATCATCAATCCTAGCTTCACTAGTATTCACATCTACATACCACCATTTCATATTCCCCAGAAAATCTTGTGGAATTTTCTTCAATGGTATCTTCTGTACAGCACATACTGGCTTGAACTTATACTTCCAAGTCACGTTTTTAGTCTTTTGATCTACAATCTTCACTCTTTTTCCCTTCTGTGGTTTTAACCTTTCATACTTCCCTGATCCACCTTCTCTCTTTATCAAATTGGCAATCACATATACTAATCCACACTTAGATCTATTAATCAATGGTTTTGTAGCTAGACCATTCATTTCACACCTTGGCAAGGTATTGAAATACTTGATCCTAGGCTTTAAGTATTGAAAACCATCAGATCTTTTAAGAGCAAACAACTTAGTTTCAGCATCATAAAACCAACTTATGATCTTTCCAATACACCTCTCTTTATTCACATATCTTTCTTTCTGAGCAGGTTGTATAGGTGACTTTGGTAGTACTTTCATCCAACTGTTAACGACTTCTCTCCACTGTTCTCTAGTCATACATGTATTTCTATACATCACAGGTTCTTCATTCAGCTTAGGAGACACAACATGAGTAGTATCAACATCAGAATCGATCTTGTTGGATTGAGCAGTATCATCACGTGTAGTGATGTCTTCAATAGAGTCCATAGAATCTGTTACTCCATCATAAGAAAACTCAGGAATAGCATAATCTTTGATGAAGTTATACGGGACATTCAGACCATCACTTCCTTCATATGTAACCTTAGATTTACTCTTTTCTATTTCAATCTCTACAATCTCTCCTTCTTCAACTTCGTTATCCAACACATCTTCTTCATCGTCATCAAATAACTCGTCTATATCATCCAGACATTCTAATTTCTCAGCTTCTTCTTCTTCAGAATCTTGAAAGAATTCCAATAACAATATTTCTTCATTCACTCCAGAATCATGTTTGGTTCCTTCAATAGTATGTTATGTCGACTCCCCTGAGCTGTGGATATTGGATTCACGTCAGCGTATTGACGATCACCCTCAACATTACCACTAGGATCATTGTCATCATTATCTTTTCTTTGAATTGAATCAACTTCAGATGTGTGAGGAACATGTGGAGAAGGCACTGGAGATGTATGTTTAGAAGCAGGAGGTGTAATCAATAAGGAAGCAACAAAATTTGCATCCTCTACACCCTGAGATGAATGAGCAGCAGCAATCGAAGCAGATATAAGCCTCTGAGCTTTAGGAACTGGAATAGCATCACTATCCAAGTCAGAACTTTCATATACTAAAGTTCTCTTGCCAAGAACTGATCCAGAAGGAGGATTCCGAACAGTCTTACGCCTCTGTTATCTGGCTGTAGATTTAATCCTTTTCCCCGCATTAGCCAATGGTAACGTAGCCATCCTTGCATAATGATCTGAGCTAAAATCTCTAGAAGAATCAGTATTGGTAGCTTCAGAATCAGGTAAGATAGTATCACCGGAACTCGTATCTTCAACAATGCCTTCAGCTTCATGAATAGGTGAGTTCACAGCTTCATGATCAAAATCATCCATATTCATACCCAACTCTTGATCATTATCATGAGCAATCTCTTCTTGAACTGGTTCATTAACAGGAACTTGAACCTGTTCTTGTGGAATAGGAACATGTTGTTGTTGTGGAGCAGGAACTTCTTGTTGTTGTTGTTGTTGAGGAACTTGTTGTTGTTGTAGAGGAACTTGTTGTACTTGAGCTTGAACTTGTTGTACTGGAACTTGAACTTGTTATGGAATTGGAACTTGATTTTGGACTTGACCTTGTACTAACTCCTCAGGATGAAACCAATTATTATTTGGTGGCTCTACATAATCAGGATTGATTATGTGACCAAACAGAGGAGTAGGAACATGAATAAGAGCAGCATTTTTTTGTTTCACCTTAGTACATCAGTAAAGATCCTTCTTGACATAGGAGTCAAAGTCAAACGGATTGGATGCTGGGTTAAATCCGGAATTAAATGATTCAAAATCATATGCACGAACCCAGGATACATAAGGAACCCTTGTCCTTATAGAGGAATTATTTGCATGACCAACTCACGGTAGAAGTATAAAGCAAAGTTAAATCGTTGAGTGTCAAAGCAACCGTAGCAGCCTGTAGGGCACTCTTCAACCCATCAGTACCAGCCTTCCGTGGAGACAAACATTGTATGATAACATGCATAAAATATCTCCATTCGCCAACTAAACCTCCTTTTCTTGCTTGTGTATCATTTGGTCATCCTCGGTAACCCATCCCCTGAAAACACCCCATAATAAATGTTCCAGGATATGGCATAGGATCGTCCACAGCACCTCCTAATCCCAATGCAGCACGAATAGTTTATACTGAAATAGCAACCTCCGTATTATTCATTGTAGCACGAAGTACGTGAGGTTCAACATACGTATCTTGATGGACGGTATCCCAGAATTGTTGAATATACGGTAAACTTATATACGGATTAGCAGATAAAGCCACTTGCAATCTTGAACGATTTAGAAATTGATAATTCCTTGAAAATTAATAGCTTCCAACATATTCCTATCCAATAACGCCACTTGATTATGTTTGTACTCAACACGACGAGCCATCTGTAAATGTAGAGGACAAAAACACATTAGTAAACAAAACAAACAAAAAGAAATTTTTTTAAAAAAAATTAACAAAAAAAATTTTCAACAAAAAATTTACAAGTCCAAAACACTCATGAGCCCTTAGGCGAACTTACTAAGTTCGCTTCGTGTTTCAAGAGGCGAACATAATAAGTTCGCCTAAACAAGTTTGCTTGAACAAGTTCGCCTGAACCAGTCTGTCGATATATATTCCACACAGAATCACAAACATGTCTAAATCAAGTATAAATTCTCAATTCAAACTTAATAATATCATCGATTAAGACTCACGACACATTTTAAATCATCAATTTCAAGTGTTAATACAGAAACTATGTTCAAATCTCATAAAACGTTAAAAATTTTCAAACTGAATGAACATAGATGTAAAAGACCAAAATACAGAAGATTTACCGGATAAAATTTGATGAAATTATTCTAGAATTACTCGCAATTGAAAACCGATTCAGAAACAATCACACAAAATTCGAATCAGAAACCCTAGATCTGAAATCACAAGTTCTCTAAAATATTCCGTAAGTTCCCTCGCATAAGTTCGCTCAAACAGTGAAGAGGATAAATGAATAAGTTCGTCTGAACACAATACTAAATCACCATTAAGTTCGCTCCATTAGGCAAACTTGTTAAGTTCGTTTAACAAGCCTTAGGCGAACATATTAAGTTCGCTTACTCAAAACCAGGCGAACATATTAAGTTCGCTCCAAACCCTTTCCTTTGACCAAAATTATTCACTTTCAACACGACCTGTAGCAAATATCCGATCCAATTCCCGAATCATTTTAAAAATAAAATTTTCATGGAAAATAGAAACAATTTTTTTTTGGATTTTATCTGTACAAACTGAAAACACATATTTTTTTGGATTTTATATGAGCGAACTAAAATACATATTTTTGGATGAACATCATGAGCAAGAAGATCATATCAGTATATGGGCAATTCATCACACAGTTTATTATCAACTATGGGTAACCTAAGATATGAAATATTCAAACTCATACTTATATAACTCATACTTTTTCAATTTTATGAACTTTTTTTCAATAAATTTGAATATTACTTTAAATGATACGCGATAAATTTCAAAATAAACAAGATCAGGTTATGGAATGCTCAATTTTTTCATTCCGAATTTGCAATACAAAGCATGAAGTTTTAAATTGTCAATATTATATGATTTGAAACTATAAGCATTTGTCTTCCAAATTCATGTGAGTTAGTACCATTTAGATGAAAAACATCGTGTACTCCACATATACGCTAACAGAAATTAAATTTTCATTATCTTCAAGACATACACAATTTATTTAAAGATTAGATCAATCTCCAAGATGAAATTATCTCTATTACCACAAGTATAGAATAGCAGATCCCAAATGATATAAGAATCAGAATGATTCAGAATCGAAAGATTCTAATGAATTGGCTTTATAATAAGAATCAATAGTTTCAGGTAGGAGGATCCAACTATTATCTGGATAAATTTCAATGAAATCAGAATAGATGATGTATCTAACTGATCCAAGGGTGAATATATGTTCTAACAGATGGTGTCAGAAACATATCTTAGTTCAACAACACATTGCATGTTTTTCGGGGCATGGGCAGTGAAGTGAACTGAAAGAGATTGTGCTAAAGACATAATTCGATATTGGTCTCATGAAATTCTTAAAACCATATATTCTATATCTGATAATGAACTTTTAACACACACACCCAGTCATATAATGGATTCAAATCACAGATGTAATCATATTATATTTAATTTTCACACTACTATTGGTTCAAAAACGCTTCTAGTCTATTGACAATTACAGTTTCAAACTCATATTCAAATTAAAACATATTATCAAGATTAGAGCATTCAAAACATTTTCATTTCTCATTTATATAGAAATTGAAATTTAGATCAAATCAAAATTCTTAAAACTTTCATATATCAAAGGTCTACTAAGGTCATGTGTAATGAATTATTAACTGATGTACTATCATTTCTTCTATAACTTCAAATGATGTCAATTTTATATTTTTCAATTTGTTTTGATTTTTTTATAAATAACATTTTTTGACTGAAATGTAAAATGCAGAAATGTAATAAAACAATAAAAGAAATTGAAAACAAAATCTCCCATGAAAACTGTTTTGAAAAACTTTTATTCGGGATTGATCATACCAATCATTTTGATCAGAAATTCAAACCTGGTACGATCAAATGCTTTGGTAAAAAGATCAGCAAAATTATCATCTGTATATACCTTTACCAGCTCAATCAACTTCTTATCTGCACAATCACGAATAAAATGATATCTAATTTCAATGTGCTTTGTTTTACTGTACTTAACAGCATTATTTGTGATAGACATTGTAGCATTATTATCAATAAACATGGGGGTTCCTGTAAAGTTCAAACCGTAGTCTCTTAATTGCTGTTGGATCCACAAGATCTGTGAACAACAACTTGCAGCAGCAATGTATTCTGCTTCGCATGTTGAAATGGAGACAATAGTTTGCTTTTTGCATTGCCAGGAAACTAGACGATTACCCAAGAACTGGCAACCACCTGTAGTAGATTTCCTGTCCAAACAATAACCACCAAAATCAGAATCAGTGTAAGCATTGAATTCAAAGTTAGAACCATGAGGAAACCATAGTCCCAATTTTTGTTTTTCTTTCAGATAACGAAAGATTCTCTTTACTGCAATCAAATGAGATTCTTTTGGTTTTGCTTGGAACCTGGAACAAATACACACATCGAACATTATATCTGGCCTTGAAGCGGTTAAGTACATGAGAGATCCAATCATTGCACGGTAGAGTCGGCAATCAACTTCTTTTCCATCCGGATCAGAATTCAATTTATGGTTGACCAGAATCAGAGTATCACATGGGGTACAGTCCTCTATCTTGAATCGGCTCAAGATGTCCTTTACATACTTGGACTGATGAATAAAGAAAACATCTTCCTTTTGATTAACTTGAACACCTAGGAAAAATGATAAGTCTCCCATAGCTGACATCTCAAACTTTGATTTCATAATACTCTCAAACTCTTTGCATAATTGTTCATTTGAAGAGCCAAAAATAATATCGTCTACATATATCTGTACCAGTAGGTATTCTCCCCCTGCTTTCTTAATGAATAAAGTCGAGTCAATATGGCCACGAACAAAATCATTCTCTAGAAGATGTGTAGACAATGTTTCATACCACGCTCGAGGAGCTTGATGAAGACCATAGAGAGCTTTATCAAGCTTGAAGACTTTGGACGGATTAATTGGATCTTCAAACCCCGGCGGCTGACACACATAAACTTCCTCCTTGACTTTACCATATAAGAAAGCACTTTTACATCTAATTGAAACACCTTAAACCCTTTGTATGAAGCAAAAGCAAGAAACAATCTTATAGCTTCAAGCCTAGCAACAGGCGCATAAACCTCGGTGTAATCAATTCCCTCTTGTTGATTAAAACCTTGTACAACTAATCTTGCCTTATTTCGCACCACTACACCTCGATCGTCTTTCTTGCATTTAAACACCCACTTTGTACTAATTGGATACACACCCTTTGGAATATCTACAAGATTCCAAACTTTAAGTTTGTCAAACTGAGCAAGTTCTTCCTGCATGTCCTCTATCTAATTGTTATCACTCAACGCCATTTCAACATTCTTTGGTTCGACCTGAGAAATAAAACACGAATGTGAGCACACATCAAAAACACCAGTGTCTTTAAAACTTGTATACAAGCAAGTGTTGTCAAGAGTAGAACTAGTTTGCATTCCATCACGCAAATCCCCAATAATATTTGAAATCGGATGAGCTTTGAGTTCCTTGATTGATGCAACATCAGGAACTGGCAACACATCAACTTGATTTGTATCAGATTGATAAGACAGATCTTGATTCACTTGTATCCGTGAGTCCAGATTTGTAGGAATCTCCCCCTAATCCTATGACAAATTAGAAGGTTCATCAACTATCAACGGATCAGCAGAAGAATCTTGGAAAATAACATTTTCATCTTCTCTGTCAGACTCTTGTGTTCCCGAACAAGAAGCAGCATTAGGATCTAGAGCAGATGTAAAAGGAACAGATGAATGTGGAACTGCTGTCGGTAGAAAACCACTATTCTTTGAATCTTGACATGAGTCATATAAAACAGCAGCTTCCGCAGGAGAAATATCAGAAGGTAAATGAAAAGACTTGAATAAATTCTCATAATCAAAAGCCCAGTCTGGTCCAATCGCCATTTGAGGTAAAGACCAATTAGAACAGTCAATATGAAACCATTCTTCAACTTGGCGAGTCTCTTTGTTATAAACCCTCTTGGTAGTAGAATTAGCAACATACCCCAGAAAGATCCCTTCAATTGCCTTAGCACTGAACTTGGTTGGAACATCATGAACTTTCAAAAAGGTGCATGGATTACCAAAAGGTAGTAAATATTCCAGATTCGGCTTACGATTATTAAGCAACTCATAGCACGTCTTGTTGTGTCGCTTAACGGTCAAGACTCGGTTCAAAACATGACAAGCAGTATTTACAGCCTCAGCCCAAAAAGTTACTGGAAGCTTAGAATCAGCAAGCATCGTACGTGCAGTTTCAACTAAAGTCTTGTTCTTTCATTCAGCAACACCATTTTGTTGAGGTACATATGGCGCACTGAACTCATGATGAATTCCCTTTTGAAGATAGAATAACCCCATTTTTCTATTCTTAAATTCACTGCCATTGTCACTCCTAATTCTTCTGACTTTCTGTTTGAACAAATTCTCTAAACCCAGGATTAAGATTTTTACCAACTCTGTGGTTTCGGCTTTAGAAGCAAGGAACTTAACCCATGAAAATCTAGAGAAATCATCCGTTACCACCAGACAGTAAGATTTACCGCCAATGCTCCTTATACTAATCGGTCCAAACAAATCCATATGCAGTAGCTCCAAAGGAGTTACAATAGAATTCTTTGTCTTAGATTTGTGGGACTTCTTGTGTTGTTTCCCCTTCTTGCAAGGAATACAGTCATCAGGAACTGAAAATTTCATTTTCGGAACACCAAAAACCAGATCATTCTTCACAAGATAATTCATTTTCCGATAATTGATGTGAGCAAGTTTCTTGTGCCACAAAATAGAATCTGACTCAGACGCCTTGGAGAGTAAACAAGTAGGAATTGAATCCGTAGTAGTAGAAACACTCATGTCTAGGACATATGTGTCATTTCTCCTTGGAGCCTTCATTAGAATCCATTCGTCAGGAATCACAAATCCCGGTTTCAAGATATAACACTCAGAATCATTGAAATGAAAATAAATTTTCTTGTCACACACTTGAGATACACTTAAAATATTATGTTCAAGTTGCTCCACATAGTTCACTTTCTCAAATTTGACTTTTTCATTCTTTAAAGTACCTTGACCAGTTATGTACCCGCCTTTATTTCCAGCAAAAGCGACATAACCACCATCAATATTAATCACATCTTCCCACAAACGAATATTCCCTGTCATATGTTGAGAACAACCACTATCCACATACCACGTATTGTTGATAGTCCTCCTTGGTTGTCCCTACATAAATAAAGAAAATCAGTTAGTAATTGGAACCCAAGCCATTGTGGTCTTGGGTCGTCCAGATGGATCAAAATAAACAACTTCAAGTAACTCACAATCAACATTGTCATCAACCTTTGGAAAATAAGATTTATGATTAGACCTTTTCAAAGAAGACATATTATGATTATTTGGAAAAACCGTATTAGATTTATGATTATCAGATTCAGTTATTTCCAAAAATTTCTGTAGGTCCCTCGTGTGTGTCGGATCGTCACATGCAAGTGGGTCTACTAGTCGGACCGGGTGTGGAATGCCCGTGACTAGGCGGAGAGTCTAGCTAAACAAAGTAAACCGACAAGAGAAAACACTTAAACGTTCTTTATATTATAAACACTTGAAGGTTACAGAGAAAAGCACTGAGATTACAATCTGTGTATTTGCTATAATGCCTGCATACTTAACTTCTGTCAACCTATCCTATTTATACAGGACCTGATGCCTGCGCACTTAGCAAGTGCACAAGGTAAAATGCTCTTGCGTACTTAGCAAGTACGTAGAGTTGTTCTTGCGTACTTCCTAAGAACGCAGGAGCTTTCTCCTGCTCACTTATAAGTGCGCAAAACACTTAGAGAATTTTGCAACATTCAATATGTAAAAGTAAATACAACTCGATAAACTAATACATAAAGACACTTACATACAAAGACAATTATAAACAAGATAAGACAACCTAAGACTAAGACTCTATCTATCCAGAGTGTTTGTCACAGGAAAGGGTTTCAACAAACTCCCCCTTGACAACAGCTCTGGATAATCTTCAGTCTTCGGGCTTCACATCTTCAGTCTTCACAGCGCTTGATCTTTAGATTCCATCTTCTTCTTGTAATCAAGGCAGAACTTAATCACCTTGTCGTATTTAGAAGCAAGGAGCTTTATCCACTCATTCGTGTAGACGCAATAGTGTTCTGCTAGTACCTCCAGATCTTTCACAGAAAAGTTGATGAAGCAGACTTCATCAAATATTCTGATCAGTTCCTTTGGCACTAGGTTCCCACTCTCTGAACGTCCTTTACCCATGATCACAGCCTCCCCCATCGTTGTATCTACGTACCAGTACCACATGTCACCAAGAATATCCTGAGATAACTTGCTCAGGGGAATCTTAGTTTCACATCGCACTGGCTTGTATACCAATTTCTTTAAGTGCTTCTTAGTCACAAGATGTACAACGTGCTTATCCTTGACTCTCTTGGGCACTTGAGGCTTGAACATCTCGAACTTCCCTGATCTTGCTTCTCACTGCAGAACCACCCACAAACCCATCGCCACTGCGTGATTGGAATGACCCAGCAGCTCTCGGTTTGCTAGGTTCACAAGGTCGTATTTGGGCAAGGAGCTAAACGCTTCACTGGTGGGTTTCAAGTATTGAACCCCAGATCTTTTGATAGCGAACAACTGCTTGTCCTCCTCGAACCTTACATCCAAGATCATCCCTGTTGCTCCGTGTTTGTCTATTATGGACGTCTTTTACCACACAGGAGTTGGACCCTTTGATGAAGTAGAAGGCATGTCTGTTTCTTTCGGTGCCTCTGGGTCCACAGGTTCAGGGTCAACTGGGGAGGCTTCAGTCGAGGCTTCTACATTACTGGCCTGCTCGACTGAACCTGTGTCGAGCGGAGCGTCGAAGGATGGAAATTCAAAGATCTCTCCATCTTCTAGCTCGTACTCTCCTTCCCCATCTCCTTTGGGATTTTCAATTAAAACGTCTTCGTCATCATCATCCCAATCGTCACCAGAGTCGATATCTCCTTCTTCTAGATTGAAGAGAGCATCGATCTGTGCTTCATTGGAATAGTCAGGCTCTAGATATAGGATCTCATCATCAGATAAGTCCTTAAGTACTTTAGCCACTGACTTTCCTTTCTCACCACCACCACCAGAGGTATCACCACCCTCTTGATGAGTCGACTCCCCCTGAGCCATTGGAACAGCAGAGATGGGCAGGATTGCTAAAGCTTGGTGCTCACCTCCACTTGGACCGGCTTCGGGATCCTTGTCCTTGTCGTCATCCTTATTCAAGTCGACCGGATGACACGCCTCATCACCAGTAGTCCTCTTTTCCTTCTCTTTCTCTTTGTCCTTCTCCCCCTGAGCATCAAGCTTCTTGGTCAGATCAGTAATCAGCTTGACCATCAGCTCATGCTCCTTCCTTTGAGTCAAACCTCACTCCAAGGATGACCCACGACCCAGAAGCATTTCATTTGTCTTGATTAGGAGCTCATTCTGGGCCAGGACGTTCTTCAGTCGTTCCTCAGTCCCTGTTCTCTGGCTACAAAGGATTGTAACTTCATCTATCAAAGAATTGATATGTGCTAGTTGAGCGTCAGACTCCTCCTTCAATTTCTGAATAGTCTTCAGTAATCCAGCAACTTGGGTTTCCAGAACATCTATCCTAGCATCATTCGGATCAGGATGTCTGGATGAGGACGCCTCGACATTGTGAATGGGGGAGGAGAATATGGTATCAAAGTCAAACCCTTGTGTGAAGTCTCCATAGTTGATTGGTTGACTTAAAGGCTCAGTGGTGGTAGTTGGGATGGAAGATGTGACGAGAGTTGTAGGGGTAATGGTAGGGGTGATGGTGACTGACTCCGTGATAATTGGAGTAGTCACCACCACCTGAGTAGTTGTGGTAGGGACGGTCACTATCACAGGAATCACTTCTGTGATTGTAGTGACGGCCACTTCACTTTGTACTTCTGGCCTCCTCCTCCTACGGTAAAGCTGCTGTGAAGGTGGGGTGGAGGCTGATCCGGACTAGCAGCTGAAACTTGTACTTGCTGCTGAGCCTCCACCACAATGGGGATAGAAGGCTGTTGCCTATCGCCCCTGTTCTTGTGAATGCTTTCTCTTCTTTGTCTTTGTATAGCAGCGTCAGAGTCAGAGGCTGGCTCGTATTCGCTGCTAGAGGACTGTCGCTTTCTCTTGGAGGACGACTCAGGTAGGGTTACCTTAGCCGTTCTCCGTGGGTGTACCTACGACGGTGCATCATCGGAATTGGAAGAATCTGACTCAGTCGCTTCTGAGTCGGATCCCTCAGCACCATCATTTCCTTCTTCGTAGTCTCCATCATCAGACGAACCATCATCACTGTCCATTTCCTCCTGTTGTTCCTGTTGTTCGTCGGAGTGTTCACTCAATTCAGGCTCCGAGTCGTGACTGTACCATCTCCAGTCACCTGGGGCCACATACGCTTCATTGATGAGGTGGCCAAAGTGTTCTGTATGCACAGGGGTAGGATCTACACTGCCTGACTTTAGGAATTGAGCGAATACTCTTTTGTCCACCCTCTTTACTTGCAGTCTCTCCCCTATAGCAGGTAGGTTCGGCAACGCGTCATTAATCAGAAGTTGCACAAACCGAGGGTATAACAAGAACCGAAAACTCTCCACTGTGTTGATCTGGTCATTGATGGCCTTAAAGATGTAGCGGGAGAAGTTGTAGCCCTTGTTGAGAGAAAGGCCGACCATGGCTGCTGCAAGGTCATGACCCATGGCATCTTTCCTAGCTTTACTTGATGAGATGCACATGATCATGACGTGGGCGAAGTATCTCCGTTGTTCTAACACCCACATATTCTTGTATGAAGCATAGTCCCTCGCACCGACATAGCCCATTCTTTGTCTCCAACAACCGTCCATAAAGTAGTCTGGATAGGCTGCGGGTCGGTCGTGAGATCTCTGAATTGAAGGACCCTTCGTATAGTGTCTTCAGAGAAAGCAATAGCATGACCAGCAACGGTAGCCCTTATAACATTGGTAGTTACCGTGCAGTCGAGCTCTGCAGTCTCCCAAAACTGCTCGAGGTAGGGTCTTGACACGATCGGGTCAGCAGAAATGGCGTAGCTGATTCTTGAACGGTTCAAGAAATCAACTATGTCTCTGTACTGCAATGCTGCACCCTTCCACTCAGGTTCAGTGTTAGCTAACAGGTTGAATTCGTTAGTAAACGCCGGAGCCATGATCTGCAAAAACACACAGAAAACATAATAAGAACAACATGTATCATTGGAAACGGATAAACATGACTTAGTATAGCAGTTACTCTTTGAACATAATTTCAGACTTAGGAATTTTTGCCAAGTGTTGGTCCTGCGTACTTAGCAAGTACGCAGGAGTTTCCTCTTGTGTACTTAACAAGTACGCATGAAGTGCTTCTTGCGTACTTGTTAAGTACGTAGGAAACGTACTTGGTGAAAATTTCAGAAGTTTGAAATTCAACTTGATGTTTAAAAATTGGTGTGTATTGGGTCACCACTAGGTCGGAATCAACGATTCGAGCCTATGGGACCAATACCTGCTAAACTTGACCTAATTTGTTCTAACAGTTGAACCAGCAACCCTCGGTTCAAATTCTAGCCCAAAGTCAAAATCAAAGACTCGAATGGATGATTAAAGGTAGATTAGTGATCGAATAACGATTATTAACAAGTTTTAATTATTAGGTATTACCCAAACAACCCAAAAATTGTCTAAAAATCTTGAACAATAACCTAGGATAATCGGTCCAAAATTAAGAGTTTTTTGGATGGATTAAGCCCAAAATCTCACCAAATCGATGTTAGGAGATGATGAAACTTGTAGTGGGACGAAAAATCGGATTAAGTACACTTGGATTTTGAGTAAAGATTTGCAGAGGGAAAAGGTTTGTTTGAATGCGATGAAAAAGCCTGATAATTTCTAAGTCCCCTTTTTATACCCCAAACCAAAAGGTCGTGCGTACTTAGCAAGTGCGTACGTTTTAACTCATGCGTACTTACAAGTGCACAAGCTTTAACTCTTGCGTACTAACAAGTGCGCAAGACTTAACTCTTGCGTACTTGTTAAGTACGCATGGCTTACCTCATGCGCACTTACAAGTATGCACAAACCCTTAAGTGGGCAAACTTTCAACTCAAATTTATGAAGTTTTCAAGTCAAATAACGAACAAGTTAAAAATATTCAATCAAGAGGATTCAAATACAATTCAGGAAGGTTAAACACAAATATTTTTGGCTTTTCTGAATAAAATTGAACTATGCATAAACTTAAAATCTTTTTGATATTTTCTAATAAAAATTTACAAGTATTTACACAAACTATTTTTGATCAAAGACACGAGCAGAGGATCATATCAGGCTATCTTATAGCAAAAACGATACAATATAAACATCAAAGAATATGGGATCATGTCACACCCCGACCGATGGCGGAATCATCGGGGCGGGACATGTAAGACTGTTCATAGCACATGGTTGACTAAATTGAAATATATTAAAGTCAAATTTGCATTACAATAAATCCAAGTACAAGATCAAATTCAAACAAGAAACATAAACAATTCATAAAATTCTTGATTTATTTTGCTAAGTCCAAATCCTATGTTGAACACGTCTTGAATCAATCTCACATATTGGGGCATGAAACATGAAAAAAATAAAGTCAACTAAAAAGTTGGTGAGTATAACACAGTTGTATATAGATAGCATATAGTTGAAAACAAATCCTTTACATGACATGATAAATAAGGCGTTCATGGGGAGTAACTATTGTGTAACCAAATGTACAATCAAACCTTGTAACTAGCATGCAAAACAAAGTGTGTTGTCGGTTTCAATCACCGCGTACCATGGGTGGGTTTGTCAGACTCAATAGATCCATCATTGAAAACCGTCGGCTTGTATAGTAAATGATTGCACATAAGAGCATACAAAGGTTAAACACACCTAGCACTCGGGCACAAAGCTCAAATTTTTGCACACATGTATGTAAATAGGATTTTTGCACTTGTGTTGTTTGTGTAAATGTAATTGTGTAATGTGTAATGAGTATAGAGTTCATGTTCCACCCCAAAAGTGTAAAAGAGTAAAAAGGGGTTGTGAATACTCACTTGGTATGGAAGTGAAGCTAACAAGGAATATAGATAGCAAAAAGATCCTTGAAAAGCACACTTTAACCTAAATAGTAATATGCATTGAATCACATAGATGCATAAAGTTTAAAAATGAAAGTTGGATTTGTATATAAAACCATTGGTTTGTATTTAAAAAGGATTGAATAAAATATATAAAGTTTGAGGTAAAATATGTTTGAAACAATTTAATTAGGTTTGAATTAAATAAATAAGTATATAACTATAGTTTATGAAATAATGTCAATATTAATTGTAATTAAGTATAAATAAATAAAACGATTTTGATTTAAAATGTAAAGTAAATAAGTCATCATTATTTATAAATTTTGTAACTTAATTATTTAAAATATCATTTAAGTGTAAGATGATAAATATAAATTTAATTTTTATAAACTTTTCAATAAATTACTTTTATGCCAAGATTAAACTTTTAATCTATTTTTAAATACAGAAAACATATTTTTATAAAATCTGAAACATTTACTGATTAAAATATAAAAATTATAATTCTGTTAAAAATTCTGAGTCTAGCACGACCGTGCCTCGGAAGGGCACGATCGTGCTCAAGCCACGGGCGCGACCGCGCTAGTCGGGGCGCGACCGGGTTGATCAATCAGGAGCACAATCTAGACAAGTCATCAGGCACGACCGTGCCTTAGCCCGACACGGTCGCGTCTATGATTTTTAGACACAACAGAGACTAGACCAAAGGGCATGACAAGGTCTGGACGGATGACACGACCGCGCTGCTAGTCGACACGACAGCGCTAAACGAGGCACGGCCGCGCTAGATGATTAGCGCGACCGTGTCTATTCCAAATCAGACACGAATCGAGAGTTTCTTGTATTTTGAACACAGGAATTGTTAGGGCTTTTGATTAATGGGTTGTTAAGAGTCTTTTCATATAACTTAATTGTATGAAAATCGAGTTTAAGCATGGGTTCGATTAAATCATTTTTATTAAAATATGATTTCTGATTCTGATCGAATTCTATAATGGAAGCCCAAATTGAATGAGGGCTTTTGATAACGTTACTGAAATGAGTGAGATGGAGAGTATACTTACCCTGAAACGTAACGAATCGATGAAGAACGGCAGAGATGAGTTCCGGCGACGGAGGTAAAGGTTTCCGGTGACTTCGACTGCGATTCCGGCTAGGCCAGAGAGTCCAGAGTCTTGGAGAGAGCCGGGAGATGATAAATCCTTTCTTGATCGGGAGAATTTGGGTTCCAGGAGGAAGACTCGAGTTTTGTTTGAATTGCTTGAGAGAGAATTCGAGATTGATGGAGAAAATCTGAGGCGTTGAGTAATTGAAAATGGTATAACTCGCGTTAAAGGAAAAGAAACGTAATCGAATTTGAAATTCGAACGATTGAGCGTTTTGAAATCACATTTACGTTTCGACTGTTTCGCAGGCGCGACCGTGCCAAGATTGGCGCGACCGTGCTTAGGAACCGGGCGCGATCGTTCCAGGACCAGCCGCGCGATCGTGCCGAGGCACTTAGCGCGACCGTGCTAGAACGAAGCACGACCGTGCTAACTAGGGTTTCTTGATAAATTTTCAACTTTAGTCCTTGACTTTTCAGATTTTATAAATTTGAAATATATAGTCACTTGTATAGCGTTTATGTGCATATAATCGAGTAAAACTTGCGAACTTGTATAGAATCATTGCATTTTATTTACCGCGGGAAAAATATTGAGACATTGCACGAGTATAGAACTTGAAATTTCATTACATTGAATTGAAATATGAATACTAAAAATCAGAAATGTTACAGTCTCCCCATGTTCAGAGAATTTCGTCCCGAAATTTAGCTAGAGGAAACAACATTAATAGTAAAAAGATGAGGGTACTTGAGCTTCATTTGGTCTTCTCGTTCCCAAGTGTACTCAGGACCACGCTTAGACTCCCAACGAACTTTGACGATAGGAATACGACTTCGCTTGAGTTGCTTGACTTCACGATCCATAATTTCCACCGGCTTCTCAACGAAGTGCATCGTTTCATCAATGCGCACGTCGTCAAGCGGTATATGGAGATTTTCATCAGCGAGACACTTCTTTAGATTAGATATATGAAATGTAGGATGCACATTGCCAAGAGATGGAGGTAACTCGAGCTTGTAAGCCACTTTCCCAATCCTTTCAAGGATTTTGAATGGACCAACATAACGAGGTGATAACTTGCCTTTCTTTCCAAAACGGATCACACCCTTCCATGGAGATACCTTAAGAAGAACGAGATCACCGACTTGAAATTCCAAGGGTTTTCGACGTTTGTCGGCATAACTCTTTTGCCGACTCCTCGCTACTCGAATATTGTCACGGATTTGAATAATTTTGTCAGAAGTTTCTTGAATTAACTCGGGACCGGTGATTTGTGCTTCACCAATCTCGTTCCAACAGATCGGAGAACGACACTTGCGACCATAGAGAGCTTCGAATGGAGCCATGTTGATACTTGTGTGGTAGCTATTGTTATAAGAAAACTCAATAAGGGATAAATGTGAATCCCAATTGCCACCAAAATCGATTACACAAGCTCTAAGCATGTCTTCAAGAGTTTGGATTGTTCGCTCGGTTTGGCCATCAGTTTGGGGATGGTAAGCCGTGCTCAAATCCAAACGAGTACCAAGAGCAGATTGGAGAGATTGCCAAAATCGAGAAGTGAACCGAGCGTCTCTATCAGATATTATGTTCAAGGGAACACCATGACGGCTCACAATTTCATCAATGTAAATTCGGGCACGTTTCTCCACTTTGAAGTCTTCACGAATAGGCAAAAAGTGGGCAGATTTGGTGAGTCGATCAATGATCACCCAAATACTATCATAACCACTCGAGGTGCGAGGGAGCTTGGTAATGAAATCCATAGCTAAATTCTCCCATTTCCATACGGGAATTTCCGGTTGTTCAAGCAAACCAGAAGGACGCTGATGTTCGGCTTTGACTTTGGAGCAAGTTAAGCATTTGGCAACATAAAGAGCAATGTCCTTCTTCATACCGGGCCACCAATAAAGCTGACGAAGATCTTGGTACATTTTATCCGCACCAGGATGAATAGAATAACGAGTCTTATGAGCCTCGTTCATGAGAATTGCACGGAGATCATCGTGATCGGGAACCCAAATACGGTTCAAGTAATATAGTAAGCCATTGGGTTTAGATTCAAGAAGAAGTTCAACACCACACGACATATCTTCATACATGTTACCCTCGGTAACCGAGACGTGTTGAGCTTCCAGGATACGGGTTTGAATATCGGATTGAATACGGGCACAATGAAGCATAACATGGTCCTTTCGACTCAAGGCATCGGCTACAACATTCGCTTTGCCGGGATGGTAACGAATCTCGCAGTCGTAGTCATTAAGGAGTTCGACCCAACGTCGTTGCCTCATATTGAGTTCTTTTTGGTTGAAGATATGTTGAAGACTTTTGTGGTCGGTGAATACCACACATTTCGTGACATATAGGTAGTGTCTCCAAATCTTTAACGCGAATACGACCGCACCCAACTCGAGGTCGTGCGTCGTATAATTCTTTTCATGAATTTTGAGTTGTCTTGATGCATAAGCGATCACTTTGCCTCGTTGCATGAGGACACAACCAAGACCTTGGTTAGAAGCATCACAATAGACAACTAGATCATCATTTCCATCGGGGAGAGTCAAGATGGGAGCATTGCACAACTTTTGCTTAAGAGTTTGGAAAGCTTCTTCTTGCTTCGGTCCCCATTCATAAGCTTTACCCTTATGGGTCAAGGCGGTAAGAGGGACAGCAATCTTTGAGAAGTTTGAGATGAAACGACGATAATAACCCGCAAGACCAAGGAACGAACGAACTTCGGTAGGAGTCTTCGGGGCATTCCAATTCTTAACCGTTTCAATCTTAGCAGGATCAACATGAATACCCTTGTCGTTGACGATGTGACCAAGAAATTGAACTTCTTTTAACCAAAATTCACATTTGGAGAACTTGGCATATAGTTGTTCTTTCTTTAAAAGGTCCAAAACCAATCTAAGGTGTTCTTCATGGTCGGCTTTAGTCTTGGAATAGATTAAGATATCGTCAATGAAAACGATCACGAATTTATCAAGGTACGGTTTGCACACACGATTCATGAGGTCCATGAAAACTGCGGGTGCATTGGTTAATCCAAAAGGCATAACCATGAACTCGTAATGACCATACCTTGTTCGGAAAGCAGTCTTAGGAATGTCATCTTCTTGAACACGGAGCTGATGATAACCAGATCGAAGATCAATCTTCGAGAAACACGTAGAACCTTGAAGTTGATCAAAGAGATCATCGATTCTAGGCAAAGGATAGCGATTCTTGATAGTAAGCTTATTGAGTTCGCGATAGTCAATACACATGCGAAATGATCCATCCTTCTTCTTTACAAATAAGACGGGTGCACCCCACGGTGAATGACTCGGGCGAATGAACCCTTTATCGGAGAGTTCTTGAAGTTGACTTGCGAGCTCTTGCATTTCGGAAGGTGCAAGACGATAAGGAGCTCTAGAAACAGGGTTAGCTCCGGGCATGAGATCAATACGGAACTCGACTTGACGAACGGGAGGAAGACCGGATAAATCTTTAGGAAACACTTCGGGAAAATCTCGAATAATGGGAATGTCTTGGATACTCTTCTCCTTGACATCCTTTTGAACAATATGAGCTAGGAAGGCGATGTACTTCTTTCGCAAGTACTTTTGAGCAGTAGTACAAGACATCAATTTAAGACCCTTGCAAGGCTTTTCACCAAAAACCCTTAAGGTTTCTCCCGAAGGTAGCGGAATTCGGATGCACTTTTCAAAGCAAATAACTTCGGCATGATGATTTGATAGCCAATCCATACCTATGATAATGTCAAAGCTTCCTAGTGGCATTGGAATAAGGTTGATTGGGAATGCATGATCATTAAGTTCTAAAGAGCAATCATAGATAATAGACTCAATTGTAAGGGAGTCACCATTTGCTATTTCAACGGTGAAGGTTTTCTCTAATTGGGATCGTGTCTTTGCAAGTAAAGGCTCAAAATTAAGTGACACAAAACTTTTATTGGCACCGGTATCGAACAAAATGGAGGCATATTGACTATTAACAAGGAACGTACCATTAACCACGTCGTTGTTGGCTTGAGCTTCGTTGGCGTTAATGTTGAAAGCACGCCCACGAGCTCCACCTTGTCTAGTATTTGCGAGCCTTGGACATAGATTACGAAAATGATTCGGGTCACCACACTCATAACAAGCACGCCCATTAGCAATGGCGGGAGCACCTTGATTAGCCACTTGAGGTACGGTTTGGTTTGGAGGGTTGACTTGGCCCGTAAGGGCTTTGGTCCTACAAACATTAACCGTATGACCATATCTCCCACAATAAGTACAAAGGCGACATGGGATGCTTTGGGGATGATGATAGTTGCAGGTGGCACAAAGTGGGTAAATTCCACCATATGGCTTTTTGACTGGTGCTTGAACCATAGGTGCAGCTTGGTTCACGGGAACAGCAGGAGTAACCACAGCAAAATTTCTAACCTTCCTCTTTCTAGTGTTGCGAGAGGGCTCGGTTGTAGCTTCTTTGGTGTGGTTAGGAGGGGTTACGGTTTCAGCAACTTTCTTAGAACCCTTTTTGGTAAGAGTTCCAGCTTTAATATGATTATCGGTTAGGGTAGCAAACAGGCGGATGGCATCTTCCAAAGTAGCAGGATTTCTACCTAAGACAGTATCTTGAATTTGTCTTGGTAGCCCACCAATGTACTTTTCGATGCAACGAGATAATGGAGTGACCATGTGGGGCACAAGAAGACTCAATTCATGGAACCGAGTTGTGTAAGCCAAGTGTTCCCCACTATCTTGGGCAAGATCCCAAAATTTGGCCTCTAACTTCTTCACTTCATTGCGAGGACAGAACTCCTCGGTCATAAGCCTTTTAACCTCATCCCAAGGTAAGGCCATAGCTACATCAACACCCCTATTCCTTTTCTCCCCATTCCACCATGTAAGTGCCCGCTTTTGAAGGACACTAGTAGCATGACGAACACGGAGGTTGTCGGGACAGTCACTATTGAGAAAGGTATTCTCAATACTTTCGAACCATTGGAGGAGTCCGGTAGCTCCTTCGGTTCCATAAAACTTTAGGGGATTGCACGAATTGAAGTGCTTGAAGGTGCATTGGGATGGATTACCACCATTTCCACCATTACCACCATTATTACCACTATTGCTTCCATTGACATTAGTGGCACCATTGGCTTGGGTGAGTTGTGTCACCAATTGAGTAAGGATAGTAGCAATGTCGGAGTTGGCGTTAGCGGCGGGAGCACGACGAGGAGGCATTCTACAGATTTGAAACACAAGACAAGAGAGATTGTAAGAACTTATGAGAATTGCTAGGATTTAATAGAATGAGATAACAAAATAAAAGATAGATAATCATAGTTTGGATTGTACTCAAAAGTGACAAAAATTCACTTGAATACTAAGGCATATTAAGGTTAATTTAAACTCATATAATTTTCAAGGAGACATGCTTTAGCCTATAGGTAAACACTCATCTCGGGAGTTCCCAGGAAAGCATACGGGTCCCTCGGTTGATTGGGATTTATGCGAAATGCTTTCCTAGACAGAAAACCCAAAATACAGGTGTCACCCTTCCAGATTGCACGTGTCCTCAAATAATTTAACAAGTTTAAAAACCTCAACGAAGAAATAAAAATTTTATTTAAAGATTTTTGCTTCAAGAATTTTCCACATGCTTAGAAAGGATAAAGATAGAAAAAGAAGATAAGAATAATAAGAGGTTTAGGCCATAGGAAAGGATGTTATTTATTTAATTATTATTTAAGAATATCCTAATAAGTCATGCATTTCTAACAAAGAAGGTAGCAAATATAATAATAATTAATCATGGTAAGCATGTAGCACATAGCATGTAGCACATAGCACAAAATCATGAAGCATAACATAAGTGGGTGTCCTAAAGTTATAGTCTAGGTCAAGATGTCTAATAACCTAAATCCCTATAACCAAGGCTCTGATACCAATCTGTCACACCCCGACCGATGGCGGAATCATCGGGGCGGGACATGTAAGACTGTTCATAGCACATGGTTGACTAAATTGAAATATATTAAAGTCAAATTTGCATTACAATAAATCCAAGTACAAGATCAAATTCAAACAAGAAACATAAACAATTCATAAAATTCTTGATTTATTTTGCTAAGTCCAAATCCTATGTTGAACACGTCTTGAATCAATCTCACATATTGGGGCATGAAACATGAAAAAAATAAAGTCAACTAAAAAGTTGGTGAGTATAACACAGTTGTATATAGATAGCATATAGTTGAAAACAAATCCTTTACATGACATGATAAATAAGGCGTTCATGGGGAGTAACTATTGTGTAACCAAATGTACAATCAAACCTTGTAACTAGCATGCAAAACAAAGTGTGTTGTCGGTTTCAATCACCGCGTACCATGGGTGGGTTTGTCAGACTCAATAGATCCATCATTGAAAACCGTCGGCTTGTATAGTTAATGATTGCACATAAGAGCATACAAAGGTTAAACACACCTAGCACTCGGGCACAAAGCTCAAATTTTTGCACACATGTATGTAAATAGGATTTTTGCACTTGTGTTGTTTGTGTAAATGTAATTGTGTAATGTGTAATGAGTATAGAGTTCATGTTCCACCCCAAAAGTGTAAAAGAGTAAAAAGGGGTTGTGAATACTCACTTGGTATGGAAGTGAAGCTAACAAGGAATATAGATAGCAAAAAGATCCTTGAAAAGCACACTTTAACCTAAATAGTAATATGCATTGAATCACATAGATGTATAAAGTTTAAAAATGAAAGTTGGATTTGTATATAAAACCATTGGTTTGTATTTAAAAAGGATTGAATAAAATATATAAAGTTTGAGGTAAAATATGTTTGAAACAATTTAATTAGGTTTGAATTAAATAAATAAGTGTATAACTATAGTTTATGAAATAATGTCAATATTAATTGTAATTAAGTATAAATAAATAAAACGATTTTGATTTAAAATGTAAAGTAAATAAGTCATCATTATTTATAAATTTTGTAACTTAATTATTTAAAATATCATTTAAGTGTAAGATGATAAATATAAATTTAATTTTTATAAACTTTTCAATAAATTACATTTATGCCAAGATTAAACTTTTAATCTATTTTTAAATACAGAAAACATATTTTTATAAAATCTGAAACATTTACTGATTAAAATATAAAAATTATAATTCTGTTAAAAATTCTGAGTCTAGCACGACCGTGCCTCGGAAGGGCACGATCGTGCTCAAGCCACGGGCGCGACCGCGCTAGTCGGGGCACGACCGGGTTGATCAATCAGGAGCACAATCTAGACAAGTCATCAGGCACGACCGTGCCTTAGCCCGGCACGGTCGCGTCTATGATTTTTAGACACAACAGAGACTAGCCCAAAGGGCATGACAAGGTCTGGACGGATGACACGACCGCGCTGCTAGTCGACACGACCGCGCTAAACGAGGCACGGCCGCGCTAGATGATTAGCGCGACCGTGTCTATTCCAAATCAGACACGAATCGAGAGTTTCTTGTATTTTGAACACAGGAATTGTTAGGGCTTTTGATTAATGGGTTGTTAAGAGTCTTTTCATATAACTTAATTGTATGGAAATCGAGTTTAAGCAAGGGTTCGATTAAATCATTTTTATTAAAATATGATTTCTGATTCTGATCGAATTCTATAATGGAAGCCCAAATTGAATGAGGGCTTTTGATAACGTTACTGAAATGAGTGAGATGGAGAGTATACTTACCCTGAAACGTAACGAATCGATGAAGAACGGCAGAGATGAGTTCCGACGACGGAGGTAAAGGTTTCTGGTGACTTCGACTGCCATTCCGGCTAGGCCAGAGAGTCCAGAGTCTTGGAGAGAGCCGGGAGATGATAAATCCTTTCTTGATCGGGAGAATTTGGGTTCCAGGAGGAAGACTCGAGTTTTGTTTGAATTGCTTGAGAGAGAATTCGAGATTGATGGAGAAAAACTGAGGCGTTGAGTAATTGAAAATGGTATAACTCGCGTTAAAGGAAAAGAAACGTAATCGGATTTGAAATTTGAACGATTGAGCGTTTTGAAATCACATTTACGTTTCGACTGTTTCGCAGGCGCGACCGTGCCAAGATTGGCGCGATCGTGCTTAGGAACCGGGCGCGATCGTTCCAGGACCAGCCGCGCGATCGTGCCGAGGCACTTAGCGCGACCGTGCTAGAACGAAGCACGACCGTGCTAACTAGGGTTTCTTGATAAATTTTCAACTTTAGTCCTTGACTTTTCAGATTTTATAAATTTGAAATATATAGTCACTTGTATAGCGTTTATGTGCATATAATCGAGTAAAACTTGCGAACTTGTATAGAATCATTGCATTTTATTTACCGCGGGAAAAATATTGAGACATTGCACGAGTATAGAACTTGAAATTTCATTACATTGAATTGAAATATGAATACTAAAAATCAGAAATGTTACAGATCATGTCATGGATTACTATTTATTCATACGTAATAAGCACATAAACAAGTAATTCAAGTTGACAATATTATAAGATTTGAAACTATAAGCATCTTTGTATCACGTTCTTGCGTATTAAGGTATTAATTATAAGATATACAACGTATACCCCACAGATACGCTACAATACTGTAAATTGCATTATCTCAAGGCATCTAAGATTTTCCCAATAATTTTCTAAATTTTCAGAATGAAGTTACATCTATTAACACAGGAAAAATCAAGCAGAATCCATAAGGATTATCAGGAATCATAAGAGTCATAATCGAGTGATTCAATTTTCTTGGTTTCATTTGATTTTCTTCATTGAATATCGGTATGATGATTCAGGATAATATATATGGTGTCTGAGTTTTAAGGTAAGGGGATCCAACTTTTATCTGGATTTGATTTCAATGAACCAGGAGTGATTCAAAGGTGAATACATGCTCAACGGTTAATGTAGAGACATGTCTTGATTCAATCTCTCCTTGCATACTTGTGAGTATGGGCAGTGAGATGAACCACATTAATTGTGCTAATGACATAACCCGAAACTGACCTAAAAAGAAAATTATTGCAAAAATCTAACATCCTTTATCTGATAATAATCTTTTCTATTCTTTTACGCACACACACTTGCAACACATGGGTTAAAATCACAGTTGTAGTTTAGATTTAGTTTCCACACTACTAGTGATTCAAAGACGCATACAGCCTACTGACAATTTAAATTACTTGTAAATAAGCAGATTAAAAACATAATAAGTTAAACAATTAAGTAAGCATGACGCAATCATTTCCCATATGAGCAGTCTGTGACGTTTAGATCATTTCTTATGTACTATCATTTCCTCTTTTCTCAAGTTAACTTTGAAATTTTCTCCATTTTCTATTTTGTTTTTGTGTTTTGTAAAATATTTTGAAACTTAAAAGAACTATACAGAAAATTTAAAAGAAATAAAATTTAACTTCCATTAATTGAATTGATTTAAGAAATTGAATTAATTTAAGAAAAATTAATTTTCACTCAGGATTGAACATTCCTATCAAGTTGATAAGATGCTCAAAACGTGATCGATCAAATGCCTTTGTGAAAATGTCAGCAAGATTGTCATCCGTGTGAACTTTTACAAGTTCAATTAAATGCTTTTCAGCACAATCACGGATGAAATGATGGCGAATCTCTATATGTTTAGTATTGGAATGTTTCACCTGGTTATTTGTGATGGACATGGTGGCATTATTTTCAATGAATAGAGGAGTTCCAGTGAAGTTCAAGCAGTAGTCTCTCAACTGCTGCTGAATCCACAGTATCTGAGAACAAGCGCTCGCTGCAGCAATGTATTCTGCTTCACAAGTTGATACAGAAACCGTTGACTGCTTCTTACACTGCCAGGAGACCAGTCTGTCTCCTAAGAATTGACATCCATCGGAAGTTGACTTTCTGTCAAGGTTACAACCACCATAATCTGAATCAGTGTAGGCTTTGAAATCGAATGACTGCTGCTTAGAATACCAAAGACCTAATCGGGGTTTCCCTTTCAGGTATTTGAAAATTCTCTTCACGTCTATCATATGTGACTCCTTCGGTTGAGACAGAAGCCTTGAGCACAAGCACACAGCAAACATTATATCGGGTCTTGAAGCTGTAAGATACATAAGTGATCCGATCATCCCACGGTACAATCTGTTATCTACATCCTTTCCATCTTTGTTAGGATACAAGACATTGCATGTTTTTCGGGGCATGGTGAAGTGAACTGAAAGAGATTGTGCTAAAGACATAATTCGATATTGGTATCATGAAATTCTTAAAACCATATCTTCTATATCCGATAATGAACTTTTAGCACACACACTCAGTCATATAGTGGATTCAAATCACAGATGTAATCATATTATATTTAATTTTCACACTACTATTGGTTCAAAAACGCTTCTAGTCTATTGACAATTCAAGTTTCAAACTCATATTCAAATTAAAACATATTATCAAGATTAGAGCATTCAAAACATTATCATTTCTTATTTATTTAGACTTTGAAATTTAGATCAAATCAAAATTCTTAAAACTTTCATATATCAAAGGTCTACTAAGGTCTTGTGTAATGAATTATTAACTGATGTACTATCATTTCTTCTATAACTTCAAATGATGTCAATTTTATATTTTTCAATTTGTTTTGAATTTTTATAAAAAACATTTTTTGACTGAAATGTAAAATGCAGAAATGTAATAAAACAATAAAAGAAATTGAAAACAAAATCTCCCATGAAAACTGTTTTGAAAAACTTTTATTCGGGATTGATCATACTAATCATTTTGATCAGAAATTCAAACCTGGTACGATCAAATGCTTTGGTAAAAAGATCAGCAAAATTATCATCTGTATATACCTTTACCAGCTCAATCAACTTCTTATCTGCACAATCACGAATAAAATGATATCTAATTTCAATGTGCTTTGTTTTACTGTACTTAACAGCATTATTTGTGATAGACATTGTAGCATTATTATCAATAAACATGGGGGTTCCTATAAAGTTCAAACCGTAGTCTCTTAATTGCTGTTGGATCCACAAGATCTGTGAACAACAACTTGCAGCAGCAATGTATTCTGCTTCGCATGTTGAAATGGAGACAATAGTTTGCTTTTTGCATTGCCAGGAAACTAGACGATTACCTAAGAACTGGCAACCACCTGTAGTAGATTTCCTGTCCAATCAACAACCACCAAAATCAGAATCAGTGTAAGCATTGAATTCAAAGTTAGAACCATGAGGAAACCATAGTCCCAATCTTTGTTTTCCTTTCAGATAATGAAAGATTCTCTTTACTGCAATCAAATGAGATTCTTTTGGTTTTGCTTGGAACCTGGAACAAATACACACATCGAACATTATATCTGGCCTTAAAGCGGTTAAGTACATGAGAGATCCAATCATTGCATGGTAGAGTCGGCAATCAACTTCTTTTCCATCCGGGTCAGAATTCATTTTATGGTTGACCAGAATCAGAGTATCATATGGGGAACAGTCCTCCATCTTGAATCGGCTCAAGATGTCCTTTACATACTTGGACTGATGAATAAAGAAAACATCTTCCTTTTGATTAACTTGAAGACCTAGGAACAATGATAAGTCTCCCATAGATGACATCTCAAACTTTGATTTCATAATACTCTCAAACTCTTTGCATAATTGTTAATTTGAAGAGCCAAAAATAATATCGTCTACATATATCTGTACCAGTAGGTATTCTCCCCTTCTTTCTTAATGAATAAAGTCGAGTCAATATGGCCACGAACAAAATCATTCTCTAGAAGATGTGTAGACAACGTTTCATGCCACGCTCGAGGAGCTTGATGAAGACCATAGAGAGCTTTATCAAGCTTGAAGACTTTGGACGGATTAATTGGATCTTCAAACCCCTGCGGCTGACACACATAAACTTCCTCCTTGACTCTACCATATAAAAAAGCACTTTTTACATCTAATTGAAACACCTTAAACCCTTTGTATGAAGCAAAAGCAAGAAACAATCTTATAGCTTCAAGCCTAGCAACAGGCGCATAAGCCTCGGTGTAATCAATTCCCTCTTGTTGATTGAAACCTTGTACGACTAATCTTGCCTTATTTCGCACCACAACACCTCGATCCTCTTTCTTGCATTTAAACACCCACTTTGTACTAATTGGATACACACCCTTTGGAATATCTACAAGATTCCAAACTTTAAGTTTGTCAAACTGAGCAAGTTCTTCCTGCATGGCCTCTATCCAATTGTTATCACTCAACGCCATTTCGACATTCTTTGGTTCGACCTGAGAAATAAAACAGGAATGTGAGCACACATCAAAAACACCAGTGTCTTTAAAACTTGTATACAAGCAAGTGTTGTCAAGTGTAGAACGAGTTTGCACTCCATCACGCAAATCCCCAATAATATTTGAAATCGGATGAGCTTTGAGTTCCTTGATTGATGCAACCTCAGGAACTGGCAACACATCAACTTGATTTGTATCAAATTGATAAGGCAGATCTTGATTCACTTGTATCCCTGAGTCCAGATTTGTAGGAATCTCCCCCTAATCCTATGACAAATTAGAAGGTTCATCAACTATCAACGGATCAGCAGAAGAATCTTGGAAAATAACATTTTCATCTTCTTTATCAGACTCTTGTGTTCCCGAACAAGAAGCAGCATTAGGATCTAGAGCAGATGAAGAAGGAATAGATGAATGTGGAACTGCTGTCGGTAGAAAACCACTATTCTTTGAATCTTGACATGAGTCATATAAAGAGAAGCTTCCGCTGGAGAAATATCAGAAGGTAAATGAAAAGACTTGAATAAATTCTCATAATCAAACGCCCATTCTGGTCCAATCGCCATTTGAGGTAAAGAACGATTAGAACAGTCAATATAAAACCATTCTTCAACTTGGCGAGTCTCTTTGTTATAAACCCTCTTAGTAGTAGAATTAGCAACATACCCCAGAAAGATCCCTTCAATTTCATAGCACTGAACTTGGTTGGAACATCACGAACTTTCAAAAAAGTGCATGGATTACCAAAAGGTAGTAAATATTCCAGATTCGGCTTACGATTATTAAGCAACTCATAGCACGTCTTGTTGTGTCGCTTAACGGTTAAGACTCGGTTCAAAACATGACAAGCAGTATTTACAGCCTCAGCCCAAAAAGTTACTGGAAGCTTAGAATCAGCAAGCATCGTACGTGCAGTTTCAACTAATGTCCTGTTCTTTCATTCAACAACACCATTTTGTTGAGCTACATATGGCGCACTGAATTCATGATGAATTCCCTTTTGAAGATAGAATAACCCCATTTTTCTATTCTTAAATTCACTGCCATTGTCACTCCTAATTCTTCTGACTTTCTGTTTGAACAAATTCTCTAAACCTAGGATTAAGATTTTTACCAACTCTGTGGTTTCGGCTTTAGAAGCAAGTAACTTAACAAATGAAAATCTAGAGAAATCATCCGTTACTACCAGACAGTAAGATTTACCGCCAATGCTCCTGATACTAATCGGTCCAAACAAATCCATATGTAGTAGCTCCAAAGGAGTTACAATAGAATTCTTTATCTTAGATTTGTGGGACTTCTTGTGTTGTTTCCCCTTCTTGCAAGCAATACATCACCAGGAACTGAAAATTTCATTTTCGGATCACCAAAAACCAGATCATTCTTCACAAGATAATTCATTTTCCGATAATTGATGTGAGCAAGTTTCTTGTGCCACAAAATAGAATTCGACTCAGATGCCTTGGAGAGTAAACAAGTACGAATTGAATCCGTAGTAGTAGAAACACTCATGTCTAGGACATATGTGTCATTTCTCCTTGGAGCCTTCATTAGAATCCATTCGTCAGGAATCACAAAGCCCGGTTTCAAGATATAACACTCAGAATCATTGAAATGAAAATAAATTTTCTTGTCACACACTTGAGATACACTTAAAATATTATGTTCAAGTTGCTCCACATAGTTCACTTTCTCAAATTTGACTTTTTCATTCTTTAAAGTACCTTGACCAGTTATGTACCCGCCTTTATTTCCAGCAAAAGCGACATAACCACCATCAATATTAATCACATCTTCCCACAAACGAATATTCCCTATCATATGTCGAGAACAACCACTATCCACATACCACGTATTGTTGATAGTCCTCCTTGGTTGTCCCTACATAAATAAAGAAAATCAGTTAGTAATTGGAACCCAAGCCATTGTGGTCTTGGGTCGTCCAGATGGATCAAAATAAACAACTTCAAGTAACTCACAATCAACATTGTCATCAAACTTTGGAACATAAGATTTATGATTAGACCTTTTCAAAGAAGACATATTATGATTATTTGGAAAAAACGTACTAGATTTATGATTATCAGATTCAGTTATTTCAAAAAATTTCTGTAGGTCCCTCGGGTGTGTCGGATCATCACATGCAAGTGGGTCTACTAGTCAGACTGGGTGCGGAATGCCCGTGACTAGGCGGAGAGTCTAGCTAAACAAAGTAAACCGACAAGAGAAAACACTTTAAACGTTCTTTGTATTATAAACACTTGAAGGTTACAGAGAAAAGCAATGAGATTACAATCTGCGTATTTGCTATAATGCCTGCGTACTTAACTTCTGTCAACCTATCCTATTTATACATGACCTGATGCCTGCAGACTTAGCAAGTGCGCAAGGCAAAATGCTCTTGCGTACTTAGCAAGTTCGCAGAGTTGTTCTTGCGTACTTCCTAAGAACGCAGGAGCTTTCTCTTGCGCGGTTATACGTGCACAAAACACTTAGAGAATTTTGCAACATTCAATATGTAAAAGTAAATACAACTCGATAAACTAATACATAAAGACTCTTACATACAAAGAGAATTACAAACAAGACAAGACAACCTAAGACTAAGACTCTATCTATCCAGAGTGTTTGTCACAGGAAAGTACTTCAACAAACTCCCCCTTGACAACAGCTCTGGATAATCTTCAGTCTTCGGGCTTCACATCTTCAGTCTTCACAGCGCTTGATCTTTAGCTTCCATCTTCTTCTTGTAATCAAGGCAAAACTTAATCACCTTGTCGTATTTAGAAGCAAGTTGCTTTATCCACTCATCCGTGTAGACGCAATAGTGTTCTGCTAGTACCTCCAGATCTTTCACAGAAAAGTTGATGAAGCAGACTTCATCAAATATTCTGATCAGTTCCTTTGGCACTAGGTTCCCACTCTCTGAACGTCCTTTACCCATGATCACCGCCTCCCCCGTTTTTGTATCTACGTACCAGTACCACTTGTCACCAAGAATATCCTGAGATAACTTGCTCAGGGGAATCTTAGTTTCACATCGCACTGGCTTGTATACCAATTTCTTTACAGCGTGCTTATCCTTGACTCTCTTGGGCACTTGAGGCTTGAACATCTCGAACTACCCTGATCTTGCTTCTCGCTGCCGAACCACCCACAAACCCATCGCCACTGCGTGATTGGAATGACCCAGCAGCTCTCAGTTTGCTAGGTTCACAAGGTCGTATTTGGGCAAGGAGCTAAACGCTTCACTGGTGGGTTTCAAGTATTGAACCCCCCAAATCTTTTGATAGCGAACAGCTGCATATCCTCCTCGAACCTTATAGCCAAGATCATCCCTGTTGCTCCGTGTTTGTCTATTATAGATGTCTTTTACCACACAGGAGCTGGACCCTTTGATGAAGTAGAAGGCATGTCTGTTTCTTTCGGTGCCTCTGCGTCCACAGGTTCAGGGTCAACTGGGGAGGCTTCAGTCGAGGCTTCTACATTACTGGCCTGCTCGACTGAACCTGTGTCAAGCGGAGCGTCGAAGGATGGAAATTCAAAGATCTCTCCATCTTCTATCTCGTACCCTCCTTCCCCGTCACCCCTTGGGAATTTCAATTACAACGTCTTCGTCATCATCATCCCAATCGTCACCAGATGTCACACCCCGACCGATGGCGGAATCATCAGGGCGGGACATGTAAGACTGTTCATAGCACATGGTTGACTAAATTGAAATATATTAAAGTTAAATTTCCATTACAAATAATCCAAGTACCAAATCAAATTCAAACAAAAACATAAAACAACTCATAAAATTCTTGATTCAAATTGCTAAGTCCAAATCCTATGTTGAACACGTCTTGAATCAATCTCACGTATTGGGGCCTGAAACATGAATAAAATAAAGTCAACTAAAAAGTTGGTGAGTATAACACAGTTGCATGTAGATAGCATATAGTTGAAAACAAATCCTTTACAAAACATGATAAAATAAGGCACTTATGGGGAGCAGCTATTGTGTAACCATGTACAACCAAACCTTGTAACTAGCATGCAAAAATTGTGTTGTCGGTTTCAATCACCGCGCACCATGGGTGGGTTTGTCAGACTCAATAGATCTATCATTGAAAACCGTCGGCTTGTATAGTTAATGATTGCACATAATCGCCTACAAAGGTTAGCACAACTAGCACTCGGGCACAACGCTCAAATTTTGCACACATGTATGTAAATAGGATTTTTGCACTTGTGTTGTTGGCGTAAATGTAAATGTGTAATGTGTAATGTGTATAGAGTTCATGTTCCACCCTAAAAGTGTAAAAGAGTAAAAAGGGGTTGTGAATACTCACCTGGTATGGAAGTGTAGCTAACAAAGATTATAGATAGCAAATATGATCCTCGAAATGCACAATTTACCCTAAAGAGTAATGTGTATTGAATCAAATAGATGCATAAAGTTTAAGTCTAAAATGAAAGTTGAATTTGTGTATGAAACTATTGATTTGTATTTAAAAGTATTGAATGAAATATATAGAGTTTGAAGTAAAAATATTTTTAAAACAATTTGATTAGGTTTGAATTGGATAATTGAATAAATATAAAAATATAGTTTATGAAATAATGTAAATATTAATTGTAATTAAGTATAAATAAATAAATGATTTTGATTTAAAATGTAAATTAAATAAATAATTATTATCTTATTTATTTACAAATTTTGTAACTTAATTATTTAAAATATCATTTAAGTGTAAGAAAATAAATATAAATTTAATTTTCATAAACTTTTAAATAAATTATATTTATGCCAAGATTAAACTTTTAATCCATTTTTAAATACAGAAAACATATTGTTATAAAATCGAAACATTTATTGATCGAAAAATATAAAATTATAATTCTGTTACAATTTCTGAGTCACACACGACCGTGCCTCGGAAGGGCACGATCCTGCTCAAGCCAAGGGCGCGACCGCTCTAGTCGGGGCACGACCGGGTTGATCAACAGAGGGCACAAACTAGACCAGTCAACAGGCACGACCGTGTCTTGGCTCGGCACGGTCGTGTCTATGATCTTTAGACACAACAGAGACTAGCCCAGAGGGCATGACAAGGTCTGGACAGGAGGACACGACCGCGCCGCTATTCGTCACGACCGCGCTACATGAGGCACGGCCGCAGTAGATGATTAGCGCGACTGTGTCTCTTCCAAATCAGACACGAATTGACAAATTCTTGTATTTTAAACGCTGGAATTGTTAGGGCTTTTGATTAGTGGGTTGTTACGAGTCTTTTGGGATATTTTAATTGTATTAACAACGTTTTTAACAGCGGATTCGATTAAATTATTTTAAATAAAACATCGATTCTGATTCGGGGTAAATTCTATGAAGGAAGCCTAAATTATTATGGGGCTTTCGATATAGAGACTAATTAACTTAAATAAATGATTTCAATTACCCGAAACAGTAGAGGATTGATAGAGATCGACAAGAAGGAGTTCCGGCGTCGACGGCTTGAGTTCCGGCGATCTTTACTGCAACTCCGGCCAATCCAAATAGCCTGGGAACTTCAGGGATGATTGAGTATCGAGATTCTGCTGCTGGATTGAGAGGATTCGGGTCGAACAGCGGATTCTAGTTTCTTGGAAGGCTTGAGAGAGAGTTTTTCGAGATTGATAGGATTAAGATGGAGCGTTTGAGAATTTGAAATTTGCATTACTCACGTAAATGAAAACGAAAACGGTGGGCGGTTACGGATTTTTGACGATCGGTGATTAAAAGTGTATTTACGTTTTGACAGTTACGCAGGCGCGACCGTGCCAAGATAGGCGCGACCTTGCTTAGGCGTCGGGTGCGATCGTTCCAGGACCAGTCGCGCGATCGTGCCGAGGCACTTGGCGCGACTGTGCTAGGACGAAGCACGACCGTGCTAACTAGGGTTTCTTGATAATTTTTCAACTTTAGTCCTTGACTTTTCAGGTTTTATAAATTTGAAATAAATAGTTTCTTGCTTAGAGTTTAAGTGTATATAATCGAGTAAAACTTGCGAACTTGCATTGAATCATTGCATTTAATTTATGGCGAGAAAAATAATAAGATAGTGCACGAGTATTGAATTCAAAATTGCATTACATTGAATTGAAATATGAATACTAAAAATCAGAAATGTTACAGTCTCCCCATGTTGAGAGGATTTCGTCCCGAAATTTAGCTAGAGGAAACAACAGTATCGGTAAAAAGATGAGGGTACTTGAGCTTCATTTGGTCTTCTCGTTCCCAAGTGAACTCACGACCACGCTTAGATTCCCAACGAACTTTAACGATAGGAATGCGACTTCGCTTGAGCTGCTTGACTTCACGATCCATAATTTCCACCGGCTTCTCAACGAAGTGCATCGTTTCATCAATGCACACGTCGTCAAGCGGTATATGGAGATTTTCATCGGCGAGACACTTCTTTAGATTAGATACATGAAATGTAGGATGCACATTGCCAAGAGATGGAGGTAACTCGAGCTTGTAAGCCACCTTCCCAATCCTTTCAAGGATCTTGAATGGACCAACATAACGAGGTGCTCACTTGCCTTTCTTTCTAAAACGGATCAACCCCTTCCATGGAGACACCTTAAGAAGAACAAGATCACCGACTTGGAATTCCAAGGGTTTTCGCCGTTTGTCGGCATAACTCTTTTGCCGACTCCTCGCTACTCGAATATTGTCACGGATTTGAATAATCTTGTCGGATGTCTCTTGTATTAACTCGGGACCGGTGATTTGTGCTTTACCAATCTCGTTCCAACAGATAGGAGAACGACACTTGCGACCATAGAGAGCTTCGAATGGAGCCATGTTGATACTTGTGTGGTAGCTATTGTTGTAAGAAAACTCAATGAGGGATAGATGTGAATCCCAATTGCCACCAAAATCGATTATGCAAGCTCTAAGCATGTCTTCAAGAGTTTGAATTGTTCGCTCGGTTTGACCATCAGTTTAGGGATGGTAGGCCTTGCTAAAATCCAATCGTGTACCAAGAGCAGTTTGGAGAGATTGCCAAAATCGAGAAGTGAACTGGGCATCTCGATCAGATATTATGTTCAAGGGAACACCATGACGACTCACGATTTCGTCGATGTAAATTCGGGCTAGTTTCTCAATCCGATAGTCTTCACGGATAGGCAAGAAATGAGCAGATTTGGTGAGTCGATCAATGATCACCCAAATACTATCATAACCACTCGAGGTGCGAGGGAGTTTGGTAATAAAATCCATGGCTAAGTTCTCCCATTTCCACACGGGAATTTCCGGTTGTTCAAGCAAACCAGAAGGACGTTGATGTTCGGCTTTGACTTTGGAACAAGTTAAGCATTTAGCAACATAGAGAGCAATGTCCTTTTTCATACCGGACCACCAATATTGTTGGCGAAGATCTTGGTACATTTTATCCGCACCAGGATGAATAGAATAACGAGTCTTGTGAGCCTCGTTCATGAGAAACGCACGGAGATCATCGCGATCGGGAACCCAAATACGGTTCAAGTAATATAGTAAGCCATTGGGTTTTGATTCAAGAAGCAGTTCAACGCCACACGACATTTCTTCATACATGTTAACCTCGGTTACCGAGACGTGTTGAGCTTCTAAGATACGGGTTTGAATATCGGTTTGAATACGGGCACAATGAAGCATAACATGGTCCTTTCGACTCAAAGCATCGGCTACAACATTCGATTTGCCGGGATGGTAACGAATCTCGCAGTCATAGTCGTTAAGGAGTTCGACCCAACGTCGTTGCCTCATATTAAGTTCTTTATGGTTGAAAATATGTTGAAGACTTTTGTGGTCGGTGAACACCACACATTTCGTGCCATATAGGTAATGTCTCCAAATTTTTAACGCGAATACGACCGCACCCAACTCGAGATCGTGCGTCGTATAATTCTTCTCATGAACTTTGAGTTGCCTTGATGCATAAGCGATTACTTTGCCTCGTTGCATGAGAACACAACCAAGACCTTGGTTAGAAGCATCACAATAGACAACTAAATCATCATTCCCATCTGGGAGAGTCAATATGGGAGCATTGCACAGCTTTTGCTTGAGGGTTTGAAAAGTTTCTTCTTGTTTCGGTCCCCATTCATAAGTCTTACCCTTGTGGGTCAAAGCGGTAAGAGGGACAGCAATCTTTGAGAAGTTTGAGATGAAACGACGATAATAACCCGCAAGACGAAGAAATGAACGAACTTCGATAGGAGTCTTCGGAGCATTCCAATTTTTAACCGTTTCAATCTTAGCAGGATCAACATGAATACCCTTGTCGTTGACGATGTGACCAAGAAATTGAACTTCTTTTAGCCAAAATTCGCATTTGGAGAATTTGGCATATAGTTGTTCTTTTCTCAAGAGTTCCAAAACCAATCTAAGGTGTTGTTCATGATCGGCTTTAGTCTTGGAATAGATTAAGATATCGTCAATGAAGACAATCACGAATTTATCAAGGTACGGTTTGCACACACGATTCATGAGATCCATGAAAACTGCGGGTGCATTGGTTAACCCGAAAGGCATAACCATGAACTCGTAATGACCATACCTTGTTCGAAAAGCAGTCTTAGGAATGTCATCTTCTTGAACACGAAGCTGATGATAACCGGATTGAAGATCAATCTTCGAGAAGCAAGTAGAACCTTGCAGTTGATCAAAGAGATCATCGATTCTAGGCAGAGGATAACGGTTCTTGATAGTAAGTTTGTTGAGTTCGCGGTAGTCAATGCACATGCGAAATGATCCATCCTTCTTCTTTACAAATAAGACGGGTGCACCCCACGATGAATGACTCGGACGGATAAATCCCTTATCAGAGAGCTCTTGAAGTTGACTTGCAAGTTCTTGCATTTCAGAAGGTGCAAGACGATAAGGGGCTTTAGCAACGGGGTTAGCTCCGGGCACAAGATCAATACGAAATTCTACTTGACGAACGGGTGGAAGACCGGATAAGTCTTCGGGGAATACTTCAGGAAAATCTCGGATAATGGGAATATCTTGAATACTCTTCTTCTTAACATCCTTTTGAACGATATGGGCCAAAAAGGCAACGTACTTCTTTCGTAAGTACTTTTGAGCGGTAGTACACGACATCAAATTAAGTCCCTGCAAGGCTTTTCACCAAAAACCGTTAAGGTTTCTCCCGATGGTAGCGGAATTTGGATACACTTTTCAAAGCAAATGACTTCGGCATGATGATTTGATAGCCAGTCCATACCTATGATAATATCAAAGCTTCCTAGTGGCATTGGAACAAGGTTGATTGGGAATGTGTGATCATTAAGTTCTAAAGAGCAATCATAGATAATGGACTCGATTATAAGGGAGTCACCATTTGCTACTTTGACGGTAAATGTTTTCTCTAATTGGGACCGAGTTTTGCAAGTAGAGGTTCAAAATTAAGTGACACAAAACTTTTATCAGCATCGGTATCGAACAAAATGGAGGCATATTGACTATTAACAAGGAACGTACCATTAACCACGTCGTTGTTGGCTTGAGCTTCGTTGGCGTTTATGTTGAACGCACGCCCACGAGCTCCACCTTGTCTAGCGTTTGCAAGTCTTGGACATTGATCACGAAAATGGTTCGGGTCACCACACTCATAGCAAGCACGCCCATTAGCAATGGCGGGAGCACCTTGATTAGCCACTTGAGGTACGGTTCGGTTTGGAGGGTTGACTTGGCCCGTAAGAGCTTTGGTCCTACAAACACTAACCGTATGACCATATCTCCCACAATAAGTACAAAGGCGACATGGGATGTTTTGGGGATGATGGTAGTTGCAGGTGGCACAAAGTGGGTAGATTCCAACATATGGCTTCTTAGCCGGCGCTTGAACCATAGGTGCAGCTTGGTTGACGGGAACAGCAGGAGTAACCACATCAAAATTTCTAACCTTCCTCTTTCTATTATTGCGAGAGGGCTCGGTTGTGGCTTCTTTGTTGTGAGTGGGAGGGGTTACGGTTTCAGAAACTTTCTTAGTACCCTTCTTAGTAAGTGTTCCCACTTTAACATGGTTATCAGTTATGGTAGCGGATAGACGAATAGCATCCTCCAGAGTAGCAGGATTTCTACCTAAGACAGTATCTTGTATTTGTCTTGGTAGCCCACCAATATACTTCTCGATACATCGGGACAAAGGAGTGACCATGTGGGGCACTAGAAGACTCAACTCATGGAACCGAGTGGTATAAGCCAAGTTTTCACCACTATCTTGGGCAAGATCCCAAAATTCAGCTTCTAACTTCTTCACTTCATTTCGAGGACAGAATTCCTCGATCATAAGCCTTTTGACCTCATCCCAAGGTAAGGCCATAGCTATGTCAACACCCCTATTCCTTTTCTCTCCATTCCACCATGTAAGTGCCCGTTTTTGTAGGACATTTGTAGCATGACGAACACGGAGGTTGTCGGGACAGTCACTATTGAGAAAGGTATTCTCAATGCTTTCGAACCATTGAAGGAGTCCAGTAGCTCCTTCGGTACCATAGAACTTTGGGGGATTGCACGAGTTGAAGTGCTTGAAGGTGCATTGAGATGGATTATTACCACCATTTCCACCATTATTACCACTATTGCTTCCTTTTCCACCATTGTTGCCATTGGCGGCACCATTAGCTTGGGTGAGTTGTGTCACCAATTGGGTAAGAATGGCAGCAATGTCGGTGTTGGCGTTGGTTGCGGGAGCACGACGAGGAGGCATTCTACAGATTTTCACAAGACAAGAAAAATTGTAAGAACTTATGGGATTTGATAGGATTTAATAGAATGAGATAACAAAATAAAATAGATATTCTTAGTTTGGATTGTACTCAAAAGTGATAAATCACTTGAATACCATGACACATTAAGGTTAATTAAACTTATAAATTTTTTCAAGAAGACATGCTTTAGCCTATAAGTAAACACTCATCTCGGGAATTCCCAGGAAAGCATACGGGTCCCTCGGTTGATTGGGATTTATGCGAAATGCTTTCCTAGACAGAAGACCCAAAATACAGGTGTCACCCTTCCAGATTGCACGTGTCCTCAAATAATTTAACAAGTTTAAAACCTTAACGAAGAAATAAAAATTTTTGAGATTTTTGTTGCAAGGATTTTCCACATGCTTAGAAAGGATAAGGATAGAAAAGAAGATAGAAGTATTATGAGGTTTTAGAATATGGAAAGGATATTATTTATTTAATTATTATTCAAGAAGATCCTAATGAGTCATGAATTTCTAACAAGTAAGGTATCAAATATAATAATAATTAATCATGGTGAGCATGTAGCACATAGCATGTAACACATAGCACAAAATCATGAAATATAGCATAAGTGGGTGTCCTAAAGTTATAGTCTAGGTCAAGGTGTATAATAACCTAATTCCCTATAACCAAGGCTCTGATACCAATCTGTCACACCCCGACCGATGGCGGAATCATCGGGGCGGGACATGTAAGACTGTTCATAGCACATGATTGACTAAATTGAAATATATTAAAGTTAAATTTCCATTACAAATAATCCAAGTACCAAACCAAATTCAAACAAAAACATAAAACAACTCATAAAATTCTTGATTTAAATTGTTAAGTCCAAATCCTATGTTGAACACGTCTTGAATCAATCTCACGTATTGGGGCCTGAAACATGAATAAAATGAAGTCAACTAAAAAGGTTGGTGAGTATAACACAGTTGTATGTAGATAGCATATAGTTGAAAACAAATCCTTTACAAAACATGATAAAATAAGGCATTTATGGGGAGCAGCTATTGTGTAACCATGTACAACCAAACCTTGTAACTAGCATGCAAAAATTGTGTTGTCGGTTTCAATCACCGCGCACCATGGGTGGGTTTGTCAGACTCAATAGATCTATCATTGAAAACCGTCGGCTTGTATAGTTAATGATTGCACATAATCGCCTACAAAGGTTAGCACAACTAGCACTCGGGCACAACGCTCAAATTTTGCACACATGTATGTAAATTGGATTTTTGCACTTGTGTTGTTGGCGTAAATGTAAATGTGTAATGTGTAATGTGTATAGAGTTCATGTTCCACCCCAAAAGTGTAAAAGAGTAAAAAGGGGTTGTGAATACTCACCTGGTATGGAAGTGTAGCTAACAAAGATTATAGATAGCAAATATGATCCTCGAAATGCACAATTTACCCTAAAGAGTAATGTGTATTGAATCAAATAGATGCATAAAGTTTAAGTCTAAAATGAAAGTTGAATTTGTGTATAAAACTATTGATTTGTATTTAAAATTATTGAATAAAATATATAGAGTTTGAAGTAAAAATATTTTTGAAACAATTTGATTAGATTTGAATTGGATAATTGAATAAATATATAATTATAGTTTATGAAATAATGTAAATATTAATTGTAATTAAGTATAAATAAATAAATGATTTTGATTTAAAATGTAAATTAAATAAATAATCATTATCTTATTTATTTATAAATTTTGTAACTTAATTATTTAAAATATCATTAAGTGTAAGATAATAAATATAAATTTAATTTTCATAAACTTTAAATAAATTATAGTTATGCCAATATTAAACTTTTAATCCATTTTTAAATACAGAGAACATATTGTTATAAAATCGAAACATTTATTGATCGAAAAATATAAAATTATAATTTTGTTACAATTTCTGAGTCACACACGACCGTGCCTCGGAAGGGCACGATCGTGCTCAAGCTAGGGGCGCGACCGCGCTAGTCGGGGCACAACCGGGTTGATCAACAGAGGGCACAAACTAGACCAGTCAACAGGAACGACCGTGCCTTGGCCCGGCACGGTCATGTCTATGATCTTTAGACACAACAGAGACTAGCCCAGAGGGCATGACAAGGTCTGGACAGGAGAACACGACCGCGCCGCTATTCATCACGACCGCGCTACATGAGGCACGGCCGCGCTAGATGATTAGCGCGACCGTGTCTTTTCCAAATCAGACACGAATTGACAAATTCTTGTATTTTAAACGCTGGAATTGTTAGGGCTTTCGATTAGTGGGTTGTTACGAGTCTTTTGGGATATTTTAATTGTATTAACAACGTTTTTAACAGCGGATTCGATTAAATTATTTTAAATAAAACAACGATTCTGATTCGGGGTAAATTCTATGATGGAAGCCTAAATTATTATGGGGCTTTCGATATAGAGACTAATTAACTGAAATAAATGATTTCAATTACCCGAAACAGTAGAGGATTGATATAGATCGGCAATAAGGAGTTCCGGCGTCGACGGCTTGAGTTCCGGCGATCTTTACTGCAACTCCGGCCAATCCAAATAGCCTGGGAACTTCAGGGATGATTGAGTATCGAGATTCTGCTGCTGGATTGAGAGGATTCGGGTCGAACAACGGATTCTAGTTTCTTGGAAGGCTTGAGAGAGAGTTTTTCGAGATTGATAGGATTAAGATGGAGCGTTTGAGAATTTGAAATTTGCATTACTCACGTAAATGAAAAAGGAAACGGTGGGCGGTTACGGATTTTTGACGATCGGTGATTAAAAGTGTATTTACGTTTTGACAGTTACGCAGGCGCGACCGTGCCAAGATAGGCGCGACCGTGCTTAGGCGTCGGGTGCGATCGTTCCAGGACCAGTCGCGCGATCGTGCCGAGGCACTTGGCGCGACCGTGCCAGGACGAAGCACGACCGTGCTAACTAGGGTTTCTTGATAATTTTTCAACTTTAGTCCTTGACTTTTCAGGTTTTATAAATTTGAAATATATAGTTTCTTGCATAGAGTTTAAGTGTATATAATCGAGTAAAACTTGCGAACTTGCATTGAATCATTGCATTTAATTTATGGCGAGAAAAATAATAAGATAGTGCACGAGTATTGAATTCAAAATAGCATTACATTGAATTGAAATATGAATACTAAAAATCAGAAATGTTACACCAGAGTCGATCTCTCCTTCTTCTAGATTGAAGAGAGCATCGATCTTTACTTCATTGGAATAGTCAGGCTCTAGATATAGGATCTCATCATCAGATAAGTTCTTAAGTACTTTAGCCACTGACTTTCCTTTCTCACCACCACCACCACCACCACCAGAGGTATCACCACCCTCTTGATGAGTCGACTCCCCCTGATCCATTGGAACAGCAGAGATGGGCACGATTGCTAAAGCTTGGTGCTCACCTCCACAAGGACCGGCTTCGGGATCCTTGTCCTTGTCGTCATCCTTAGTCAAGTCGACCGGATGACACGCCTCATCACCAGTAGTCCTCTTTTCCTTCTCTTTCTCTTTCTCTTTGTCCTACTCCCCCTGAGCATCAAGCTTCTTGGTCAGATCAGCAATCAGCTTGACCATCAGCTCATGCTCCTTCCTTTGAGCGTCAAAACTCAGCTCCAAGGACGATCCATGACCCAGAAGCATTTCATTTGTCTTGATTAGGAGATCATTCTGGGCCAGGACGTTCTTCAGTCGTTCCTCAGTCCCTGTTCTCTAGCTACGAAGGATTGTAACTTCATCTATCAAAGAATTGATCTGTGCTTGTTGAGCGTCAGACTCCTCCTTCGATTTCTGAATAGTCTTCAGTAATCCAGCAACTTGGGTTTCCAGAACATCTATCCTAGCATCATTCGGATCAGGATATCTGGATGAGGACGCCTCGACATTGTGAATGGGGGAGGAGAATATGGTATCAAAGTCAAACCCTTGTGTGAAGTCTCCATAGTTGAATGGTTGACTTAAAGGCTCAGTGGTGGTAGTTGGGATGGAAGATGTGACGAGAGTTGTAGGGGTAATGGTAGGGGTGATGGTGACTGACTCCGTGATAATTGGAGTAGTTACTGCCACCTGAGTAGTTGTGGTAGGGAGGGTCACTATCACAGGAATCACTTCTGTGATTGTAGTGACGGCCACTTCACTTTGCACTTGTGGCCTCCTCTTCCTACGGTAAAGCTGCTGTGAAGGTGGGGTGGAGGCTGAATCCGGACTAGCAGCTGACACTTGTACTTGCTGCTGAGCCTCCACCACACTAGGGATAGAAGGCTGTTGCCTATCGCCCCTGTTCTTGTGAATGCTTTATCTTCTTTGTCTTTGTATTGCAGCGTCAGATTCAGAGGCTGGCTCGTATTCACTGCTAGAGGACTGTCGCTTTCTCTTGGAGGACGACTCAGGTAGGGTTACCTTAGCCGTTCTCCGTGGGTGTACCTACGACGGTGCATCATCAGAATCAAAAGAATCTAACTCAGTCGCTTTCGATTCGGATCCCTCAGCACCATCATTTCCTTCTTCGTAGTCTCCATCATCAGACGAACCATCATCACTGTCCATTTCCTCCTGTTATTGTTCCTGTTGTTCGTCGGAGTGTTCACTCAATTCAGGCTCCGAGTCGTAACTGTACCATCTCCAGTCACCTGGGGCCACATACGCTTCATTGATGAAGCATAGTCCCTCGCACCGACATAGCCCATTCTTTGTCTCCAACAGCCGTCCACAAAGTAGTCTGGATAGGCTGTCGGGTCAGTCGTGAGATCTCTGAATTGAAGAACCCTTCGTATAGTGTCTTCAGAGAAAGCAATAGCATGACCAGCAACGGTAGCCCTTATAACACTGGTAGTTACCGTGCAGTCGAGCTCTGCAGTCTCCCAAAACTGCTCGAGGTAGGGTCTTGACACGATCGGGTCAGCAGAAATGGCGTAGCTGATTCTTGAACGGTTCAAGAAATCAACTATGTCTCTGTACTGCAATGTTGCACCCTTCCACTCAGGTTCAGTGATAGCTAACAGGTTGAATTCGTTAGTAAACGCCCGAGCCATTATCTACAAAAACACACAGAAAACATAATAAGAACAACATGTATCATTGGAAACGGATAAACATGACTTAGTATAGCAGTTACTCTTTGAACTGAATTTCAGACTTAGGAATTTTTGCCAAGTGTTGGTCCTGCGTACTTAGCAAGTACGCAGGAGTTTCCTCTTGCGTACTTAACAAGTACACATGAAGTGCTTCGTGCGTACTTGTTAAGTTCGCAGGAAACGTACTTGGTAAAAAATTCAGAAGTTTGAAATTCAACTTGATGTTCAAAAATTGGTGTGTATTGGGTCACCACTAGGTCGGAATCAACGAATCGAGCCTATGGGACCAATACTTACACCAAATACCTGCTAAACTTGACCTAATTTGTTCTAATAGTCGAACAAGCAACCGTCGGTTCAAATTCTAGCCCAAAGTCAGAATCAAAGACTCGAATGGATGATTAAAGGTAGATTAGTGATCGAATAATGATTATTAACAAGTTTTAATTATTAGGTATTACCCAAAAACCCAAAAATTGTCTAAAAATATCGAACAATAACCTAGGATAATCGGTCCAAAATCAAGAGTTTTTGTGGATGGATTAAGCCCAAAATCTCACCAAATCGATGTTAGGAGATGATGAAACTTGTAGTGGGACGAAAAATCAGATTAAGTACACTTGGATTTTGAGTAAAGATTTACAGATGGAAAAGGTCTGTTTGAATGCGATGAAAAAGCCTGATAATTTATAAGTCCCCTTTTTATACCCCAGACGAAAAGGCCGTGCGTACTTAGCAAGTGCGCACGTTTTAACTCATCCGTACTTACAAGTGCGCAAGCTTTAACTCTTGCGTACTTACAAGTGCGCAAGACTTAACTCTTGCGTACTTGTTAAGTACGCATGGCTTACCTCATGTGCACTTACAAGTACGCACAAACCCTTAAGTGCGCAAACTTTCAACTCAAATTTATGAAGTTTTCAAGTCAAATAACGAACAAGTTAAAAATATTCAATCAAGAGGATTCAAATACAATCTAGGAAGGTTAAACACAAATATTTTTGGCTTTTCTGAATAAAATTGAACTATGCATAAACTTAAAATCTTTTTGATCTTTTCTAATAAAAATATACAAGTATTCACACAAACTATTTTTGATCAAAGACACGAGCAGAGGATCATATCAGGCTATCTTATAGCAAAAACGATATAATATAAACATCAAAGAATTTGGGATCATGTTATGGATTACTATTTATTCATACGTAATAAGCACATAAACAAGTAATTCAAGCTGACAATATTATAAGATTTGAAACTATAAGCATCTTTGTATCACGTTCTTGTGTATTAAGGTATTAATTATAAGATATACAACGTGTACCCCACTGATATGCAACAATAATGTAAATTGCATTATCTCAAGGCATCTAAGATTTTTCCAATGATTTTCTAAATTTTTCAGAATGAAGTTACATCTATTAACACAGGAAAAATCAAACAGAATCCATAAAGATTATCAGGAATCATAAGATTCAGAATCGAGTGATTCATTTGTCTTGGTTTCATTTGATTTTCTTCATTGAATATCGCTATGATGATTCAGGACAATATATATGGTGTTTGAGTTTTAAGGTAAGGGGATCCAACTTTTATCTGGATTTGATTTCAATGAATCAGGAGTGATTCAAGGGTGAATACATGCTCAACGGTTAATGTAGAGACATGTCTTGATTCAATCTCTCCTTGCATACTTGTGAGTATGGGTAGTGATATGAACCGCATTAATTGTGCTAATGACATAACCTGAAACTGACCTAAAAAGAAAATTATTGCCAAAATCTAACATCATTTATCTGATAATGATCTTTTCTAGTCTTTTACGCACACACACTTGCAAACATGGGTTCAAATCACAGTTGTAGTTTAGATTTAGTTTTCACACTACTAGTGATTCAAAGACGCATACAGCCTACTGACAATTTAAATTACTTGTAAATAAGCAGATTAAAAACATAATAAGTTAAACAATTAAGTAAGCATGACGCAATCATTTCCCATATGAGCAGTCTGTGACGTTTAGATCATTTCTATGTACTATCATTTCCTCTTTTTTCAAGTTAACTTTGAAATTTTCTCCATTTTCTATTTTGTTTTTGTGTTTTGTAAAATATTTTGAAACTTAAAAGAACTATACAGAAAATTTAAAAGAAATAAAATTTAACTTCCATGAATTGAATTGATTTAAGAAAAATTAATTTTCACTCACGATTGAACATTCCTATCAAGTTGACAAGATGCTCAAAACGGGATCGATCAAATGCCTTTGGGAAAAGGTCAGCAAGATTGTCATCCGTGTGAACTTTTACAAGTTCAATTAAATGCTTTTCAGCACAATCACGGATGAAATGATGGCGAATCTCTATATGTTTAGTTTTGGAATGTTTCACTGGGTTATTTGTGATGGACATGGTGGCATTATTGTCAATGCATAGAGGAGTTGCAGTGAAGTTCAAGTCGTAGTCTCTCAACTGCTACTGAATACACAGTATCTGAGAACAACCGCTCGTTGCAGCAATGTATTATCCATCACAAGTTGATACAGAAACCGTTAACTGCTTCTTACATTGCCAGGAGACCAGTCTGTCTCCAAAGAATTGACATCCACCGAAAGTTGACTTTCTGTCAAGGTTACAACCGCCATAATCTGAATCAGTGTAGGCTTTGAAGTCGAATGACTGCTGCTTAGAGTACCAAAGACCTAATCGGGGTTTCCCTTTCAGGTATCTGAAAATTCCCTTCACGGCTATCATATGTGACTCCTTCGGTTGAGACTGAAACCTTGAGCACAAGCACACAACAAACATTATATCGGGTCTTGAAGCTGTGAGATACATAAGTGATCCGATCATCCCACGGTACAATCTGCTATCTACATCCTTTCCATCTTTGTCAGGATGCAGACCATGATTGACTTGGATAGGTGTGCCATAAAAAGTTGGTGAGCATACATAGGATTTGACTCTAAATAGTATCAAAGTATTGTGTGTAAACAAATCCATAGAAGTCAAGATTAACAAGGCATTTATGGGGAGTTACTATTGTGTAACCAGGTAGTACAATCAAACCTTTGTAACTAGCATGTAAAAATTGTGTTGTCGGTAACAATCACCCCAATCTGGGTGGGTTTGTCAGACTCAATAGATCTATCATTGTTAACCGTCGGCTTGATTAGTTAATGATTGTACATGTAATTGCAAATAAGTAGTTAACACACCTAGCACTCAAACATAAAGCTCAAATTGCACACAAATTGTAAAGTGGATTTGTATTGTGTAGTTTCTGTAAATCATTGTAAGTTGTGATCATGTTTCACCCTAAAATGTAAAAATAGTGAAAAAGGGGCTATGTAAAACTCACTTGTATCAATTGTGGATAACACGAGCAATAGGTCTCACGAGTGATTTTGCAATTGCAGACTTGACCTAGAGTGAATTGTATGAACTTGTATTAGTGCTGTGTACAACGTCTAAAGAAAGTCTAGGGTTTTACTGGATATGAGTATAAGGACTTGTACAAAGGGTTTGTGTTACATCGTGTACGGAATGTGTTTTGTGTTAGTATTTGAATAAGAGTTTTAATAAAAAAAATGTAGTTTCAAAGTTATTAGTGAGTGACTTACTTTGCACAACTAATTAAATAAATAAATTTCTCTATTGTTTATTTATGAAAATGTGTTGTAAATATTAATATATAAAAACAAGATATTGCACCAATTATTCTAAACTCTGAGTGGGTTGTAAAAATGAATTCATAATTTATTTAAAGTAACATATTCCCTTAAGGAAATATAGAAATGTATATATATATATATATATATATATAGAAACATTTTATGATCCAAACAGGGTTTAAAATCCTAATATGTTTAATCTTTAGTAAAATATACCAAGAAACATCAACAAATAATAGGATTCTACAAAATTACATTTATAAAATAGTGGTTTTATGTTTAAAGTGATAATTTATCGAGGTATTACGTTCTAAAAGATATTTGGTTTATAAATATAATTTTAAATAAATCAAAAGTGCTTGAAGAATGATTTAAAAATAAAAAGAATGCCACCCGGTTCGAACCCGGGTGGATTCTGTGGGTGTTTACATGCTTAACCAATGGACCAGTGGTCCAACCCTTGTACAAATCTCGACCGGACACGTATTAACATATGAAGGAAAGAGGGCCGGTCCGGTCATGGGAAAACGCGCAAAACAAAGCCGGATAGGCGCGGGTTGTGGGTTTCGAACCCACACCACCAGGTCCGATGGTGCATTGTATTAACCAGTCGGACGGGGGTGGTTTGCTGGTCTTAACAAGAACAAAATAATTTAAAATGCTTAAAATCGAACCATCCGATTTCCCCAAATCAAACTTCGAGCAACGGTCAAGAACCCTAATCCCGATCGATTTCGATGGGTTATGTTAACTCTAATTGATAAGGGGTTATTGTTCAAGGCTTGATTACGAGTCTAATGATACCATTCTTACTCGAATTAATTGAGGCACGAACGCGGACGGCTACGGGTTTGCTTCGGCTGTTCCTCGTGATCGACGGGACTTCAGAGGCGGAATGCGGTTTGTCTACAGGCTGGGAGAGTTTGTGTGGACGTATACGAGAGTGTTTGAGTGATTTAATTTGTCTAATTTCATCTGTATTAATCGATCCGGTTTTCGTTTGACCGTGACATTTTTGCGGGGTTTGATTACGCGTTAATTCGCCAAATTGGAGTTGAATTGAGTCTTGATACAGGTCCAGGTACACTCGGGATTTTCTTGCGAGTGATTTGCGGGATTAGGACGCGTTGATTTCACGAATTAATTACAGATTGATACGGGATTTGACTATCCAAAGTCAAATCCATTCGAATTTGAATCTGCCCGCTAGTTTGATCGAATTTGCTTGTTGATTGGCCTGGGTTGGAATGATTGTTGCTTGCACACGAGATAGGAATTCGTAGGGCTTGATTGGATCGAAATTGAGGCTTGGATTGTGAAAATTTGGCCCGGTTTGACTTTTAAAAGTCAAACAGGCGGTTTTGCTTTGGTCTAAATTTGCGATTCAAGGTCACCACCAAGGTGGGGTTCAAGGCTTGGGGGGGTTCAATATCGTTAGAGGTTGAAACCATTGAGTAGGATCACTTGTTTGTTACGTATGTATGTGTACTTGTATGATGTATAATGTATATATTTACACATATGTCCAAATATTTATATATAGGGATTCTAGAATAAATAAGGGGTGGGATTTATGAATTTGTGTTGATAATTAGGGTCTAATATAACCATTTGCTAAGATTTGAATTCGAACGTGATTTAGTGTACTAAAATGAAGACATGAAAAATTAGAAATGTTACAGTATCCCCATGTTGAGGGAAATTCGTCCGAAATTTAGCTAGTGTAATCTACTAAATTAGGAAAAAGGTGAGAGTTTTGGGTTCTCATTGTGTTATGATGGTTGGTTTAAGGAGTATAACTGGTGACAAGACACAGATTTTGATATTCAGGATCAGGTATGAATGATGATAATGAATTTAGCATTGAAATGAATTAAGAAGGAGCTGTCGAATGATGTTTTGGATTCTAAGTATGAAATATATTGCGTGGAATGGGATTGATGGGAAATTTATGATTAGGGTTTGTTTAAGATGTAGTCTAATGTGCTCAAGAATTGTTAGTGGATGAGGCATTTCACAACTATTGATCTAGGTCAAAACTTCACGTGACACAAACAACGTTACTTCTGATAATATGATAGAACACTTATATATAGGAAGTACCATTGGCGTATCCACCATGTCCTTTTCATATTACATTAGTTTCGTTGTTATACATCACGATAGGTTTTAGGTCACAACACACAACAAAATTCACTATGTTTTCCATGCGCTGATTTTTATAATTCCGTGTGCACCCGTAATTACTCAAATCATCGTATGGTCCGTATAGATCCTTCCGTTGTGTGCGGCTCAAGAGGGGGCACGAATTCACTTAGTTCATGTATATTGCTTTCACATATGAGTTGCTAATAACTAACTATATCCTTAAATAGGCAAGTCAGTTAACAACTAAAGGATAATAAAGTAGTGTTACCTAAGGCCCCATAGTTTACTTGTGTTTGAACAAGGATACGTCAAACCCCGAGTTGTCTCAATGTGTTAGGATTTTCAAGTTTGGTGAACAAGGTGTATGACCATACTTCATGTATATTGTGATCAATCAATTGTAACAATTGTAAGCAACTTAGTTTCTTGTTTAATGTAAACACACAAGTCTCATGTATGATCTAGCGTCATGTAGCTTGTAATTAAATAGGTTTTATGTGTAACGTAAACCACTTAGCATCATGTATAAGATATCATGTGTAATGTAAGCAACATAGTGTCTTGTGTATTGTAAGAAATGAATTTCATGTATGGCGTTTAATAACTCAGTATCATGTACTTGATAACCAGAATAAGTTTCACATTCAATGTGATCCATCAAGTATTGTATATCAAACAATCAATTGTTATGTATCATGTGATCAATTAAGTGTATATTGCGAACAACTATGCTTCATGTATTCTGTAATCAATCCAGCAGGGCGTGTATTGTAAATAATCAAGTTCCCTGTATTATGTAGTCAGTGTAGTATTGGATACATTGAAAATAACTAAGTTTCATGTATTATGTGATCGTGTTGTATATCTTGTGAATGTGTATACGTAAGTTATTGGATTTTGTGCGTAACATATACTAACGAGTTTTGTATGTGATCGAGTGTTGTGGAGAAGCGTGTTGTTTAGCGTTCATGTATAATGTGGTAGTCAGGTTCTAGCCCTTTAAATCTTGTTGTGGTTTGTTAGGATGGTTAACGTCTACGCGGTATGCATCGTCTCTTGAAGCGGCAAGTGAAAGGTAACGACGAGGCTCTGCAAGTATTCTGAGTAATGTGTTTACGAATAACTGATTTTGGTTTGTATGTAGGTGATTGTAATTTGTTCTTGTTTGTAGATAAATAAAGTAGTGAAACTAATGGGTTGAATAATCTAAATAATTGGACAATCTATAAAAAAAAAACCTTTTTTATTAAACTTTTCAATTATTATAAGGAGAATGTTTTTAGAAGGAATTAATGACCAAACAAGTAGTTGTATATTAATTTAGCCAAGATTTAGAAATGATTACTTTAATGCGGAGAAAATAATATCTTTATAAAATAGGTTGTGTTAAGTTCTCTTACCAGTGAAAATGTTTATGGCAAAAAATATAATTCCGATACTCTCTAAAAGTTTGATAAACGTTTGGTTTGAACAAAAATAATGAGCTTGTTTAAATCCAATAATAGGATGATTCGTTTACGAATGAGATTTCCGGTAGTGTACTAAATCGTATTGAATGAATAAGGTGATACTTGGAAAATTTTGATGAAAATATGATGGGTGTAGTTCACACTAAACATGTCAAATCAATGAATAATAACTTTAGAGTTGGAATATATAAAATTTATTAAATGCTGTAATGTTAAACATTACTCAAAACATAGGGAAATGGTTCTTAAACTGAAAATTTAAAGACAATAAATAAAAATTTCTGTTAACGTCTCTGGTAGCTTTCCACAAGAAGGAAGATAATTCCCAAGACGAGCACCGCTATGGTCACTCGGGTAGCCGATCTGGCTTCAGCTCTAGCTGTTTCTGTGCGATTCTCCAGTATTTCTTTTCCGAGGATGGAGATTAACTCCTTTTGGTACCCTAATTGGTTTGCTAGGCTATCCATTCTTTATCCTTGAAAGTCGTTTATTGTCTCTTGCTCCATCCTTTGCCTCTCGAATTCTGAGGTCCTTAAATATTGGTGAATGTCGTTGGTTGGGATTCCCATAACACTAGTGGGTGTCGTGGTATGCCTTACCCAAAGGCTAGGATGGTACGGGTCGGGCATTAGATATGGGTCTCTTAGTGGGGGTGGTAACTGATTATGGAGATGGGGTGTTTGATAAGGGTTTCTGGGTGCGGATGATCCAGGTGTTCGAAGCCTTGGGCCGGTGTTCCAATCTGTCCTTACATCAAACCTTGGTCTAGCAGTTGGGGGTGTTGATGACCGATACACGGGTGTCCCGATGTCTTCTTCCCAATCAGACTCCCCTCCGGGAAGGTTTACCGGGGAGGGAGGAGAGTAGGAGTCCAAGTCTAGCAGAAAACAATAAAAGGTTGTAAGTGATAATGAAATATGGAGTGTTAGACATAGGAGTTCTCATAAGTTTAGAGTTTGACTAGTCATAACACCGAGCCTTCACAATAGTATTTTAGAAATACACTTGACCTATAAGCATTGTATCCCGGAGGAGAATTCCCAGGAAAGAGGGGTGGGTCACTAGGACACACTTAAGTACCCTATATTTCCTTAACCAGAATCCCTCATGGGCTTACACACTCTTCCAGCCATTATGTATTAATAACACTATTGTTGGGCTCATGGTCATGATGAGAATTGTTGTGGACTGGGCTTTGAGGCCCGAAAGTGAGGCTTATATGTTGTAGTAGGCTTGTTCTTCTTGGAGGGTAAGTGAGCTTCTTGTTTATTATTAATGGGTATTGGGCCCAATAGTTTAGATTTAGATCACAAGAGATTGTGACGTTATATGTGTGAGTTTAAGGGTGCATGAAAGGCTAAGTGTGTATAAGTGTGTGTTAAAACTTAGGATATCACTTAAATGAATGAAATAGATAGCATGAATATAGCATAAAAGTTATCAAGCAGTGTGACACATAATTTATTAAATATTGTATCATGTAGGGTAATTACTTATGATAGCATGTAGGAATATTCACATAAGAAGTAATCATATAGCATATAGTAGCATGACATAGTATGGGTGCCCTAAGGTTATAGTCTAGGTCAAGAGTGTCTAATAACCTAATTCCCTATAACCAAGGCTCTGATACCAATCTGTCACACCCCAACCGACGGCGAAAACGTCGGGGCGGGACATGTAGACTGTTCATGAGCACATGGTTGACTAAAATTCAATATATTAAAACGTTACATTTCCATTCACAATTTACAAATACGACAATACAAGAATACTTGAATTTACATAACATGTCCATTTATTTCAATTAACTAGGTCCACAACCTAAGTGTAGCAACTTGATCAACTCAAACTTTTGTACCTGAAACATGATGAAAACGAGGTCAACTAAAAAGTTGGTGAGCATACATAGGATTTGACTCTAAATAGTATCAAAGTATTGTGTGTAAACAAATCCATAGAAGTCATGATTAACAAGGCATTTATGGGGAGTTACTATTGTGTAACCAGGTAGTACAATCAAACCTTTGTAACTAGCATGCAAAAATTGTGTTGTCGGTAACAATCACCCCAATCTGGGTGAGTTTGTCAGACTCAATAGATCTATCATTGTTAACCGTCGGCTTGATTAGTTAATGATTGTACATGTAATTGCAAATAAGTAGTTAACACACCTAGCACTCAAACATAAAGCTCAAATTGCACACAAATTGTAAAGTGAATTTGTATTGTGTAGTTTTTGTAAATCATTGTAAGTTGTGAACATGTTATACCCTAAAATGTAAAAATAGTGAAAAAGGGGCTATGTAAAACTCACTTGTATCAATTGTGTAGATAACACGAGCAATAGGTCTCACGAGTGATTTTGCAATTGCAGACTTGACCTAGAGTGAATTGTATGAATTTGTATTAGTGTTGTGTACAAAGTCTAAAGAATGTCTAGGGTTTTACAGGATATGAGTATAAGGACTTGTACAAAGGGTTTGTGTTACATCGTGTACGGAATGTGTTTTGTGTTAGTATTTGAATAAGAGTTTTAATCAAAAAAATGTAAGTTTCAAAGTTATTACTGAGTGACTTACTTTGCACAACTGATTAAATAAATAAATTTCTCTATTATTTATTTACGAAAATGTGTTGTAAATATTAATATATAAAAACAAGATATTGCACCAATTATTCTAAACTCTGAGTGGATTGTAAAAATGAATTCATAATTTATTTGAAGTAGCATATTCCCTTAAGGAAATATAGAAATGTATATATATATATATATATATATATATATATATATATATATATATATATATTTAGAAACATTTTATGATCCAAACAGGGTTTAAAACCCTAATATGTTTAATCTTTAGTAAAATATACCAAGAAACATCAACAAATAATAGGATTCTACAAAATTACATTTATAAAAATTGTGGTTTTATGTTTAAAGTGATAATTTATCGAGGCATTACGTTCTAAAAGATATTAGGTTTATAAATATAATTTTAAATAAATTAAAAATGCTTTAAGAATGATTTAAAAATAAAAAGAATGCCATCCGGTTCGAACCCGGGAGGATTCTGTGGGTGTTTACATGCTTAACCACTGGACCAGTGGTCCAACCCTTGTACAAATCTCGACCGGATACATATTAACAGATAAAGGAAAGAGGGCCGGTCCGGTCACGGGAAAACGCGCAGAACGAAGCCGGATAGGCGCGGGTTGTGGGTTTCGAACCCACACCACCATGTCCGATGGTGCATTGTCTTAACCAGTCGGACCGGGGTGGTTTGCTGGTCATAACAGGAACAAAATAATTTAAAATTCTTAAAATCGAACCATCCAATTTCCCCAAATCAAACTTCGAGAAACGGTCAAGAACCCTAATCCCGATCGATTTCGATGGGTTATGTTAACTCGAATTGATAAGGGGTTATCGTTCAGGGCTTGATTACAAGTCTAATGATACAATTCTTACTCGAATTAATTGAGGCACGAACGCGGACGACTACGGGTTTGCTTCGGCTGTTCCTCGTGATCGACGTGACTTCAGAGGCGGAATGCGGTTTGTCTACAGGCTGGGAGACTTTGTTTTGACGTATACGAGGGTGTTTGATTGATTTAATTTCTCTAATTTCATCCGTATTAATCGATCCGGTTTTCGTTTGACCGTGAGGTTTTTGCGGGGTTTGATTACGCGTTAATTCGCCGAATTGGAGTTGAATTGAGTCTTGATACAGGTCCAGGTACACTCGGGATTTTCTTGCGAGTGATTTGCGGGATTAGGACGCACTGATTTCACGAATTAATTGCAGATTGATACGGGATTTGATTATCCTAAGTCAAATCCATTCGAATTTCAATCTGACGCTAGTTTGATCGAATTTGCTTGTTGATTGGGCCTGGGTTGGAATGATTGTTGCTTGCACACGAGATAGGAATTCGTAGGGGTTGATTGGATCGAAATTGAGGCTTGGATTATGAAAATTTGGCCCGGTTTGACTTTTAAAAGTCAAACAGGTGGTTTTGCTTTGGCCTTGGTCTAAATTTGCGATTCAAGGTCACTACCAAGGTGGGGTTCAAGGCTTGGGGGGGGTTCAATATCGTTAGAGGTTCAAACCATTGAGTAGGATCACTTGTTTGTTACGTATGTATGTGTACTTGTATGATATATAATGTATATATTTACACATATGTCCAAATATTTATATATAGGGATTCTAGAATAAATATGCGGTGGGATTTATGAATTTGTGTTGATAATTAGGGTCTAATAAAACCATTTGCTAAGATTTGAATTCAAACGTGATTTATTGTACTAAAATGAAGACATGAAAAATTAGAAATGTTACAGTATCACCAACCAAGCCACAGTGAAAACAGTTCCTCTTGTCTACATAAGTTCTCTTGTAAGGCTCATTAGATCTGGCCTTAGATAACTCAGCATTATGAGAAGGAGGAGTTGGTTTATGAACATTAGTCTGAACCTTTACCGTTTGATTTTTGGGAGTATAGTATTTTTCCAAATTTTCTTTATGCCCAAGCCCATAGTGAGCTGAAAAAGCCTCTTTCTTTGCTTGGTTAAGACTTTTATACCCCCCATAAAGCATTACCTTTAGATTATCATTTGTTTCAATGATATCGGGTTTAGTTAAAATGCAATTATCACCATTAGTGTTAACGTTTTTCTTTACCTTTTGTTCAGTGAACAACTCCTCAGATACTGCTCCTTCAGGGTAAGTGTTAACTGACCCATCTTTAGAAGCAGTAACAAACTCCTCACTAGATGTGGAGTTAGCCTTACTCGAGGATTCATCCTTTTTAGGGGAATCATCTTTATCAGAGGACTCATCTAGAGAAGTGAGATCAATGTCTATTAAGCTATTGACAAACTTCCCGCTCACTGGTGGAGGAATGGCATTAGTACCTAGCCCTAACCCATTCAATTGTCTCACTACAGATTCGTAGCGTCCCACCACAAATCGAGAGTTTTTCAACTTCTCATTAGTGCATTTTAACTGCAAGATCTCATTTTGCAGTTTGTTGATTTCATTGTTCCGTTTTTCTAACCCCTGTATGCAACGTCTAAATGAAGCTGTTGATCGCTTATTTTTAGAGAATATTCACATTTTTATTTTTTCAACGTTTCAATAGAATCTTTAAAACGTTTTTCATTTTCTTTATAGTTTAGAGCTGCCATACTTAGGGGTTCGATTTTGTCTTGGAGCCTATAGTTTTCAAGTTTTAGCCCAAGACTTTTAGAACATGAAATAACATAGAAAGGGTTAGAATCTACCTCAGAAGATGAACTTGTTGCTTCTCCAATGGCTATGAGAGCAACAGCAGTCGTCGCTTCCTCTTCATCAGCTACAGAAGCTTCCTTTTCTTCAGCTTCCTTCACCTCCTCTGTAGAAGCAGTTGTAGATTCTTCTAGGTCAGCCATAGAAGCTTCCCTTTTCTATGCTTCCATCATCTCCATGATCTCAGCCATGAGACCAACCTGGGTTTGTGCGATGATGGCATCCTCAAGATGAACACCCCAATCAAAGTTGTCGTCCTGTTGGGCTACCAGTGCATTGGACATTCCACTTTGGCTTTGATTGTGGTGGTTTGAGTTGTTGTGGCCTTGACTGTTTCCTCGACTGGGTCGGGTAAAACCAGAGGCTGGTGCTCTGTCTTTCTGACACTCACGAGCAAAGTGTCCAAAATTTAGACACTTATAGCATTTGGCCTTAGATTTGTCAAACCCGACCTTGGCATTAGGATGCCCGCCAATAAAATTTCTTCCTGTTCTGTTCAGGAAACGCTTGGCTCTCCTCAATAGCATGGCCATATTCCATTGAATATCCATGTCCTCCATGTCATCAGGATCCACTTGATTAAAATCTTATTCAATCGTCTCTTGATCAGTAAGCTTGCCACCTATGAAATTCTCATACGCAAGCATACAAGATGAGAATAGTGCTACATGATCTTCAGCTATTCTGGCTATAGATGATTGGTTAGCTGAAGACGTAGCAGGAGGATTTCTTGAGGTATGTTGATGATGAGATCCCAACCCTGATCCTGAAGCATAGCAAGCATGACCACCACACCCAGTTGAATGGTCTTCTTCAGTAGGATTTACAGTGAAGAGGGCAATTCCAGAGCCCGATGGCTTGGATGTAGAGGTCGTCCCATGACACATAGAAGGGTCTTGTATCTGGGGTCTTCCTGAGCTCTCCTTTCTCCTTAGGTTCATGTCATGAGCTTGAACCTTTCCTATGGCCTCCTCAACTGTCAACTCATAGAATTTAAGATTTTCCCTCATCAGGGTGGTGTACATCTCAAATTTGGGTGGTAAAGCATCCAAAAACTTTTCCACCATCTCTTCATCTAGATACCTGAGTTCAAAAGCCTTCAACTCAGTCTGTAATGATTGAATCTAGAGATGAGGTCATCTAAAGATTCGTTTTCTAAAAATCTGAAGCACTCATACTGCTTCCTGAGAAGATCCCGCTTACTCTTCTTGATGTCACTATTTCCTTCGAATCTCTTCTGTAATGCTTTCCAGAGATCCTTAGAATTGTCATAACCTCGGAAACTGTGGAACAATTCCTGAGTTAATGCCATAGTGATCGAACCAAGTGCCTTCTTTTCACGGTCATAAGCTTTCTTTTCTTTGTCAGAAAGCTTAGATATAGGTTTGGGCATGGTTTCATCAAGATAGATGTGCGTGGGATGCTTATATCCCTCAAGGATTGGTATCCATAGCGATGAGTCGGTATACGAAATGTAGTGCTCAAAACGTGTTTTCCAATTAGAATAATCGTTCACGTTCAGCAACTTTGGTGGTTTCTGTGGTGTACCGATCTCATTATCATAATTCAACAGGTTTCCAAGATTCTGAAGATTCGACATAGTGAATACTTAGTCAAATTTCAGAAAAATCAGACACAGTTGCGCACTTGATTTTGCCATGCGCACTTGAGAAATGGTCTTGCGTATTTAGATTTCCTCTTGCGTACTTGTAAGTACGCAGGATTAAATGTAAGTACGTAGGATATAACTTAAGTTCGCACAAGTTCAGTCTTGCGCACTTATAAGTACACAGGAGATAAGTCTTGCGTATTTAGTAAATACGCACAAAACTGTACTTTTTGCCAGAAATGGTAAGTACGCACAACACCTTTTCAGCAACTTTCACCAAAATTTTCCGATCACCTGAAACTCGCTGGAGATGGTAAAAATTGGTCTAGTGATCAATGCAAATGAGCCAAAGGGTCAGAAACTAGTTTCTAACCAACCTTTGATGCTCAAAACACTCAAATACACAACAAAAATCCGTTTTTGAGTGATTTTATCTTCTAAAATAGTGCTCAAGAGCTACCCCTATTTTATCACAAAAATCAACAAAAATACCTCTTTTTGCTTGTAAAAACTCTCCAAACTCACTCACAACACTCGAAATCAGGAGCAAGTGCTCTGATACCACTTGTAGGTCCCTCGGGTGTGTCAGATCGTCACATGCAAGTGGGTCTACTAGTCGGACCGGGTGCCGAATGCCCGTGACTAGGCGGAGAGTCTAGCTAAACAAAGTAAACCGACAAGAGAAAACACTTTAAACGTTCTTTGTATTATAAACACTTGAAGGTTACAGAGAAAAGCACTGAGATTACAATCTGCGTATTTGCTATAATGCCTGCGTACTTAACTTCTGTCAACTTATCCCATTTATACAGGACCTGATGCCTGCGCACTTAACAAGTGCGCAGGGAAAATGCTCTTGCGTACTTAGCAAGTACACATAGTTGTTCTTGCGTACTTGCTATGTACGCAGGAGTTTCTCCTACGCACTTATAAGTGCGCAAAACACTTAGAGAATTTTGCAACATTCAATATGTAAAAGTAAATACAACTCGATAAAGTAATACATAAAGACTCTTACATACAAAGACAATTACAAACAAGACAAAACAACCTAAGACTAAGACTCTATCTATCCAGAGTGTTTGTCACAGGAAAGTGCTTCAACAAACTCCCCCTTGACAATAGCTCTCGATAATCTTCAGTCTTTGGGCTTCACATCTTCAGTCTTCACAGCGCTTGATCTTTAGCTTCCATCTTCTTCTTGTAAGCAAGGAGCTTTGTCCACTCATCCGTGTAGACGCAATAGTGTTCTGCTAGTACCTCCAGATCTTTCACAGAAAAGTTGATGAAGCAGACTTCATCAAATATTCTGATCAGTTCCTTTGGCACTAGGTTCCCACTATCTGAACGTCCTTTACCCATGATCACAGCCTCCCCCGTCTTTGGATCTACGTACCAGTACCACATGTCACCAAGAATATCCTGAGATATTGGATCTACGTACGAGTACCCCGTGTTCTGATCAGTTCCTTTGGCACTAGGGGAATCTTAGTTTCACATCGCACTGGCTTGTATAACAATTTCTTTAAGTGCTTCTTGGTCACAGGATGTACAGCGTGCTTATCCTTGACTCTCTTGGGCACTTGAGGCTTGAACATCTCGAACTTCCCTGATCTTTCTTCTCACTGCAGAACCACCCACAAACCCATCGCCACTGCGTGATTGGAATGACCCAGCAGCTCTAGGTTTGCTAGGTTCACAAGGTCGTATTTGGGCAAGGAGCTGAACGCTTCACTGGTGGGTTTCAAGTATTGAACCCCCCAGATCTTTTGATAGCGAACAACTTCTTGTCCTCCTCGAACCTTATAGCCAAGATCATCCCTGTTGCTCTGTGTTTGTGTTAGGACATAGTTTATAATGACAAAAGCTTGTAATAGTTAGATTTTATGTCTTTATGTTTTTGTTATGTAAATGTCAAAAGTCTCTAAGTGTTTTACAAGTATAGCCTAGAGGCGAACTTGTTAAGTTCGCCTGGTCTATCAGAGGCGAACTTAATAAGTTCGCTTAGGTCTAACTGAGGCGAACTTATTAAGTTCGCTTAAGCTGTTAGAGGCGAACTTAATAAGTTCGCTTATATCAGGTCAGTTGGTTATATATATGTGTGTTTACAGAGTCAGTTACAACGAACCATAGAGATCAGATCAGAGAAGTTCGATTGAGTCTGTAAACATCATTGTGATTTGAAATACGAATTGAGAAGGTTATTTACTTGCGTGTTGGAATTGTCTTTTATGCGTATAAACGTTAATTCGTTGGATTCCGCACTCCGAGTAAACGTCACGTCTTATCACGAGATTGATATGTAGACGCGCCATGAGGACCTATAAGTGGTATCAGAGCTATTGCTCGTGATTCTTGTTGATTCTAGACGATTTTATATGCAAATTGACATCAAATTTATCATTTTTTAGTTTTTCATTTTAATTGAGTTTTCAAGACTGATTTGGTGTTTTTGAAGAGGATTATGATGAAATTGATCTGATAGAAAGCTTCTAATTGACAAATTACACAATCCTATGGTCCAATTTTGTTTAATTCCTTCAATTCAGTGATTAATGATGATTTTTAAATGTTCTTGGTTCGCGAGTTTGGGCTGAAGAAGTTCTTGATTAAGATTCTGTTTCGGCAAGCGAACTTGCTAATTTCTTGTGTAGGCGAACTTAGCAGCAGGCGAACATGTCAAGTTCACTTCTCACAGAGTTAAGCGAACTTCATTAAGTTCGCTTGGGTGTATTATAGGCGAACTTATTATCTTTGCCTGAGGGTAAAGGAAGTTCAACACTTGGAAATTTTTTCAAAAAAGTTTTTTAAAATGGCAAATATGGTTCAAGTCACAAACATGTTCAATTATGATAATGAGATCGGTACATCTCAAAAACCTTCAAAGTTGTTGAATCTAGCTGATTATTCTAATTGGAAAGATCGGTTTTACCAGTTTATATCTTTTACCGATACTAGTTTGTGGATTCTGATTTTGGAAGGATATACGCATCCGACTTATTCTTGGATGGGACAGGACAATGTTCCAAAGCCGGTGTTAGCATTAACTACTGAAGAAAAGTTGTTATTTGATAGAGAAAAGAAAGCGATGGCTAACATTTCGATGTCTCTTCCAAAGGAAATATATCACAGTTTTAAACAGTTCAAGTCTTCTCAACAACCGTGGGAAGCATTACAAAAAAGGTGTGAAGGAAGTTTGGATGTGAAGAAAAGTAGAAAGGAGTTACTAAAGAAGCAGTTCCTGGTCTTTAAACATTTTCAAAACGAATCCTAGGATGATCTTGCTACAAGATTCTATCATCTTCTTAGTGAACTGGCCAGTGCGTCTGTGGTGTATGAGACTGAGGAAATCAATGATAAATTTTTGGAGGCTTTACCATCAAAATTTGATGTGTATACGGTTTTAATCAAAGAGAATATTAAGTACAAAACCATGTCTCTTGAAGAAGTTCTAGGGAAGATTCAGTCGCATGACATGAATATGAAGAAAAAAAAGACTAATATGGAGCATATACAGGATCCCTCAATGTATTTTGCCAAATCTACTGGTAAATCTGGTACTGGTGTGGCATTCTTTTCTGGTGATGCTCAAGAGTCTTCAAATGATCAGTGTTCTGGAGTTCCAATTTATTCTGGTCATTCAAGCCATTCTGGATTTTCTGCGACTACAGCTTCAACATCATCTGGATCTCATTTGAATCAGAAATTTGCTGATGATTATCTTGCTATGTTTTCTTCATTCATGGCATCATATGCAAATTTCATTGGAGGTAAAATACATAATCCTGAGGTTATAGAAGAAGATTTCAGACAGATTGACCCTGTTGATCTGGAAGAAATGAATATCCAATGGAATATGGCCATGTTAATGCGTCAAGCTAAAGATTTCATGAAAAGAACTGGCCGAAAATATATTGGTTCAAATAGTCGATCTCGTATGGGTTTTGATAAGAGCAAAGTTCGTTGTTACAACTGCCAAGAGTATGGTCATTTTGCTAGGGAGTGTGTGAAGCCGAAGATAGAATTTGATTCTCAAAAGAAGCAGTCTAACTTTTAGCATAATAGGAATCAGTCACATGGTTCATCTGGTAATCAAAATCGTGGTCCTTCTGGTAATACAAACATGCATCTGCATCATCAGCTTTGGTTGCTCAAAATGACGAAAACTATGACTGGGGCATTCATCTGGAAGATTTGGTGGGTGCTGTGAGTCAGGCTTTTGTTGCAAAAATTCATTCTGAAAAACCAGAGGAGTCTACTGATGATGAAAGTTCTAGTGACGATTCTTGTGATGGTGACAGTGTTCCAAGCGTTGATGATGAGGTAGACCAAGGGCAGAATATTGATTCTGATGCTGCATCAGGGGTTGCTGAGGAGGAAATTGTTTTTACAGAAAATGCTTCAGTTGGTGATGATTCAGAGAATATTCCCGTTGCTAAAGTATTCATGGTAGACATGTCTGATCCGTCTAAGGTAAAAGACTCTGTTTGTCATATATACTGTTCTAACTGCATTTCTGTTAAAGATAAACTGCAAAAGGTCATGGATGATAACACAAACTTGATTTGTGACATGAAATCAATGCATTCAGTTAATCAGAAACTGAAGGATAATGATAAGCTGTGTATTGATAGAATTGAGTCTTTGAAAAGAGACATAAATTCTCTTGGGCTAAAATACAAAGAGCAGGGTTAGCATATAGATATGGCTTATGCTGAAATAGAAAAACGTAATGAAATTGTTGCACAAAAGAATAAAGAAATATCTGACAAGGAGTCTGAGGTGATCAAACTTCATCGAAAGTTGGAACAATTTGAAAGTTCTTTAGTTGTTTTGGATTATTTTAACTCAAATGCTGATCCTACTAAACGTGTTGCTGGTATTGGATTTATTCCTCCACCGTTTAATGTAAATTATGTGGTGGAACCTGAAATTATAAATGAAGAGGAGATAGATCCAAAAACCGTGTTAAAGGTGAATCCGGTAACTGGGGAGGATATGGTGTATGGGTCAGATTCTGAAGATGAGATGTTCGATGAAAAGAAGGTCGAGGGCATTCCAAAAGAAGTGAAAATTGATGACCCAACAGTTGTTAAAAATGTTACCCGGGATAGATGCATTATGACTGAACCTGGAGAGGTGAAAGTGGTTCCAACTAAACTTTCTCCAATCTTACAGTCAAGTGGATTTGTTGTGGCTGGTTATCAAAAAGTGAATTCTTCAAAGGTGCCAACAGAGACTTATGTTCAAAAGAAGCCGATAAATTATTCTGGACATTCCTCTGAAGCTTATTCTTCTGATGGATCCTCAAATTCAAAGAAAACTACTTATTTCAGAACCTACCAAGAAAGAAGAGTGTGTTTTCATTGCGATGAGGCTGGTCACATTTTGATCAATTGTCCTTTCAAGAACCAGGGTAAAATGAAGACTGTTCCTTCACAACCGAAAGTGGTGAAGATTCTGAAAAGAAAAGATGAGGGAAAGTCGTTTTCTAGTTTGGAGGAAAATATGCCTGGTCGATTTTTTGTTAAATCCCCGAGATTTAAACAACAGAATAAATTGAATGCTAAATCCTTTGTATGCAAAGAGAAACTTGAGATTCCAAAAGTTGGGATTTCAAAAGATTATTTTCAGGAGGTTAAATTGTCTAGACCTCAAAGAAGAAGAAGAAACAGAAAATTAAAGAAAATTTTGGAAACATCTGAATCTGACAATAATATTTCAAATAATGTTTTTCAAAATAACAAAAATGGATCTTCTTTGAAAAGGTCTGATTGTCAAACTTCTGTTCCAAAAGTGAATGATAAGATTGATTGTAAATTACAAGAAGTTGTTTATTTTGATCAATCCGGACGATCCAAGACCACGATGGCTTGGGTTCCTATTTCTAACTGATTCTCGTTGTTTATGTAGGGACAACCAAGGAGGAATATCAATAATACATGGTATGTGGATAGTGGTTGCTCTCGACATATGACAGGGAATGTTAGATTGCTTGTAGATGTCAAACAAATTGATGGTGGTTACGTCGCTTTTACGGGTAATAAAGGCGGGTACATAACTGGACAGGGAACGTTAAAGAATGACAAAGTCAAATTTGAAAAAGGTGAATTATGTTGAGCAGCTGGAACACAATCTTTTAAGCGTATCACAAGTCTGTGACAAGAAGTTTTCGTTCCATTTCAACGATACTGAATGCTATATTCTGAAACCGGGTTTTGTGATTCCTGATGAATGGATTCTCATGAAGGCTCCGAGGAGAAATGACACGTATGTCCTTGACATGAGTGTCGCCACTACAACGGATTCAATTCCAACATGTTTACTCTCCAAGGCGTCGGAATCTGATTCAATATTGTGGCACAGGAAGCTAGCTCACATTAACTTTAGGAAGATGAATTACATTGTTAGGAATGATCTTGTTCTTGGTATTCCGAAGATGAAATTCTCAGTTCCTGATGATTGTATTCCTTGCAAGAAGGGGAAGCAAAGAAGGAAATCTCACAAATCTAAATCGACGAATTCTATCGTAACTCCTTTGGAGTTACTGCATATGGATTTGTCCGGTCCTATTAGTATCAGGAGCATCAGTGGGAAATCGTATTGCTTGGTAGTAACTAATGATTACTCCAGATTTTCATGGGTTAAGTTTCTTTCCTCTAAAGCTGAAACCACTGAGTTGGTACAATACTTAATCCTGGGTTTGGAGAATTTATTCAATCTGAAAGTCAGAAGAATCAGGAGTGACAATGGCAGTGAATTTAAGAATAGCAAAATGGGCTTATTCTTTCTACAAAGAGGAATTCATCATGAATTCAGTGCGCCATATGTTCCTCAACATAACGGTGTCGCTGAACGAAAGAACAGGACTTTAGTCGAAACGGCTCGCACGATGCTTGCAGATTCTAAGCTTCCAGTCACCTTTTGGGCTGAAGCTGTGAATACTGCGTGTCACGTTTTGAACAGGGTCTTGGCCGTTAAGCGACATAACAAGACTTGCTATGAATTGCTGAATAATCGAAAGCCGAATCTGGATTATTTACTACCTTTTGGTAATCCTTGCACCCTACTGAAAGTTCGAGATGTCCCAACAAAATTCAGTGCGAAGGCTATTGAAGGGATTTTTCTAGGGTATGTGGCTAATTCAACAACCAAGAGGGTTTATAACAAAGAGACGCGCCAAGTTGAAGAATGGTTTCATATTGACTGTTCAAATCGGTCTTTACCACAAATGGCGATTGGTCCGGATTGGGCACTTGATTATGAAAACTTATTCAAGTCTTTTCATTTACCTTCTGATATTTATGATGAAGAGGCTGCTGTTCTTTATGAGTCTTGTCAGGATGCACAGCACAATGGATTTCTACCAAATGCAGTTCCAAATTCATCGATTCCATCTACTTCTGCTCCTGATCCAAATGTTGCTTCTTGTTCACGTCCACAAGACTCAGAGAGTGAGAAGGATAATGCTATTTTTCAAGATTCTTCTGCTGATCCGTAGTTGGGTGATGATTTATTACCTTCGACACAGGCTCAGGGGGAGATTCTTTCAAATTTAGACTCGAAAATTCCAATTAATCAAGCTTATTCTTATCAATCTGCCTCTACTCAAGTTGAAGTGTTGCCGGTTCCTGAGGTTGCATCTATCAAGGAACTCAAAGATCATCCGGTGACGAATATAATTGGAAATTTACAGGATTGAGTGAAAACACGTTCTCTTGTTGACAATACATGTTTGTATACTTGCATTAAAGATTCTGGTGTTTTTGATGATTGCTCACATTCATGCTTTATTTCGCAGGTTGAACCTAAGAATGTTGAGATGGCTTTAAATGACAACAACTGGATAGAAGCTATGCAGGAAGAACTTGCTCAATTTGACAAACTTAAGGTTTGGAATCTTGTTGATCTTTCGAAGGGTGCATATCCGATAGGAACAAAATGGGTGTTTAAATGTAAGAAAGATGATCGAGGTGTCGTGGTACGGAACAAGGCAATATTAGTTGTCCAAGGCTTTAAACAACAGGATGGAATTGATTACACCGAGGTTTATGCGTCGGTTACGAGGCTCGAATCTATAAGGCTGTTTCTAGCTTTTGCTTCTTTTAAAGGTTTTAAGGTGTTTCAATTAGACATAAAAAGTGCGTTTTTATATGGTAAGGTCAAGGAGGAAGTTTATGTATGTCAGCCTCCGGGGTTTGAAGATCCACTGAATCCGAATATGGTCTTCAAGCTTGATAAGGCTCTCTATGGTCTTCATCAGGCTCCTCGTGCGTGGTATGAAACATTATCCACACATCTTTTGGCAAATGATTTTATTCATGGAAAGATAGACTCGACTTTATTCATAAAGAAATCAGGGGGAGATTACCTACTGGTGCAGATTTATGTGGATGATATTATTTTTGGCTCGACAAATGAAGGGTTATGCAAAGACTTTGAGGGTGTTATGAAGTCGAAATTTGAAATGTCTGCTATGGGAGAGTTATCGTTTTTCTTAGGTTTACAAGTAAATTAAAAGGAAGATGGTTTCTTTATTCATCAGTCCAAGTATGTCAAAGACATCTTGAGCCGGTTCAAGATGGAGGACTGTACCCCATATGATACTCCAATTCCGGTCAATCATAAGTTGAATTCTGACCCGGAAGGAAAAGATATGGATTGTCGACTTTACAGAGCTATGATTGGATCCATCATGTACTTAACCGCTTCAAGGCCGGATATAATGTTCGCCGTGTGTATCTGTTCCAGATTTCAGGCAAAGCCAAAAGAATCTCACTTAATTGCTGTGAAAAGAATCTTTCGGTATTTAAAAGGAAAACAACGTTTAGGGCTATGGTATCCTCATGGTTCTAACTTTGATTTCAATGTTTATACTGATTCTGATTTTGGTGGTTGTTGTCTGGACAGGAAATCTACAACAGGTGGTTGCCAGTTCTTAGGTAATCGACTTGTGTCCTGGCAATGCAAAAAAGCAAACCACAGTCTCTATTTCTACATGCGAAGCAAAATACATCGCTGCTGCAGTTTGTTGTTCACAGATCCTGTGGATACAACAGCAATTGAGAGACTACGGTTTGAATTTAACAGGAACCCCTATGCTTATTGATAATAATGCTACTATGTCCATAACGAATAATCCTGTTAAACATAGTAAAACTAAGCACATCGAAATTCGATATCATTTTATACGTGATTGTGCAGAGAAAAGGTTGATTGAGCTGGTCAAGGTACACACTGAAGATAATTTTGCTAATTTGTTTACCAAGTCATTTGATCGTACCAGGTTTGAATTCCTAATTAAAATGATTGGAATGATCAATGCTGAATAAAAGCTTTTCAAAATCAGAATTTCATGAAAAATTTTGTTTAAGTTCTTTTATTGCTTTATTACATTTCTGCATTTACATTTTCAGTCAAAAAGTTTAATTTATAAAAAGTCAAAACAAATTGAAAAATATAAAATTTGACATCATTTGAGGTTAGAGAATAAATGATAGTAAACGACCTTAGTAGACCTTGATATATGATTGATTAAAATAAGTTGATTTGATCTAAATTTCAAAGTCTGCATAAATAAGAAATGATAGTGTTGTGAATGCTCTATTCTTGAAAATTTGTTTTAAAATTTGTGTATGAAGTTTGAAACTTGAATTGTCGATAGGCTAAAAGCGTTTTGAAACTAATAGTAGTGTGAAAATTAAATATAGTATGATTACATCTGTGATTTAAATCCATTATATGCCTTGTGTGTGTAAAACATCATTATCAGATAAAGAATATATGGTTTTAAAGAATTTCATGAGACCAATATCGAATTATATCTTTAGCACAAATCTATTTCAGTTCACTTCACTTCCCATGCCCCGAAAAACATGCAAGGTGTTGTTGAACTAAGATATGCTTTCAAAATCTGTTGAAACATATATTCGCCCTTGGATCAGTTAGATACATCATCTAGTCTGATTCCATTGAATTTCATCCAGATAATAGTTGGATCCTCATACCTGAATCTGTTGATTCTCACTAATCAACCAATCCATTAGAATCTTCTGATTCTGAATCATCATGATTCTTATATCCGTTGAGATCTGCTTTTATACTTGTGCTAAAAGAGATAATTTCATCTTGGAAATTGATCTAATCTTAACATTAACTTGAAGATAGTGCAATTTATATTTCTGTTTGGCATATATGTGGGTACACGATGTTTTTCATCTAAATGGTACTAAATCACATGAATTTGGAGAATAAACGCTTATAGTTTCAAATAATATAATATTGACAAATTTAAGAATTCATGCTTTATATTTCAAATTCGGTATAAATAAAAGAGCATTTTATAACCTGATCTTATTTACTTTGAAATTTATCGCGTATCATTTCAAATATTATTCAAATTGAATGAGTTTCAAAATGAAAAAGATGCAAAGTGCACAAAACTGAGTTGAATGGTTTCATAATATAGGTTACCATTTGTTATTGCTAAAATGTGTGATGAATTAATTGAATACTGATATGATCTTCTTGCTCATGATGTTAAATCCAAAAATACGTGTTTCTGTTTGTATAGATTAAATCCAAAAATATGTGTTTCTGTTTGTACAGATAAAATCCAAAAATATGTGATTTCGTTTTTATAGATAAAACTCAAAAAGATTTTGTTTTTTATTTTCCATGAAAATTCTAAACTTTTATTAAAATTGTTCGGGATTGGATCGAATATATGTTGCTGACAGAAGTTCAAGATTTGACAGGTTGAAGTTGATAAATTTTTTGTTCAAGGCAAAAAGGTTGAAAAGCTATTAAGTTCGCCTGTGTACAGTGAAGCGAACTTAATAAGTTCGCTTAAAACAGTGCAGCGAACTTAATCTGATTATACGGGGTGAAGCGAACTTAGGGATGAAGCGAACTTATCATGTTCGCCGAAGGATTGTTAAGCAAACTTAACAAGTTCGCCTAATTAAGCGAACTTAATGGGTTTAAGGATCTAGAATAAGCGAACTTATCAGTTCATCGTCTTCTTCATTTTTAGGCGAACTTGACTGAATATTTTCGAAAATTTTAAACTGTGTTGTGAGGATTGTTTACCGGTTGTATCATATTCCAAATTGAATTGCGAGTTCAACCAAGGTAATTTCGTTGAATTTCATCCGATAAATTGTGAGTATTTGGTGTTTTTCATCTCGGTTTCCGTCAAACTTTGAAATGGACGGATTTTGACCTAATTTTGACCGGATTTATAAAATTGATCATCCTATTTGGTTGTTAATTGATATTCGACTGATATTCATTGACTATTCCATGATTTCATCTCGATTGGTTGATTTTTGATCGACTGTGTTTGAATTTGAATCGTCACAGGTTCAGGAAAACTTGTCAGGCGAACTTAAAAGTTCGCCTCTTGCTCTACTAAGCGAACTTATTAAGTTCGCCTAGGGGTCAGTGAAGATTTGGACTTGTAATTTTTTTTGTGTTCAAAATTTTTTTGTTTTAACTTTTTTTTAATTTTGTTTTGGTTTGTTGTTCGTTCGTGTTTGTTATTTTTGCTAATATGTTTGTTGTCCAACTTTTTCAGATGGCTCGACATGTCGAATATAAACATAATCAAGTGGCATTGTTAGATCCCAACATGTCCGAGGCTGTGAATTTTCAAGGCATTATAGGATTTTTGAACAGATCACGTCTTCAAGTTGCTCTATCTGATGATCCTTACATAAGTCTCGTGTACATACAGCAATTTTGGGGCACTGTGCATCAAGATACGGACGTTGAACCTCATGTTCTTCGTGCCACTGTTAATAATACCGAGATTGCCATTTCTGAAGAGACTATTCGTGCTGCTCTTGATTTGGGTGGAAATGCTGAAGATCCATTATCTTATCCAGGCACTCTTATTCTGGGTTGTTTTCAACGAATGGGATATCGTGGGAAATAGAATGATACCCAAGCACGTAAAGGTGGCTTAGTTGGTGAATGGAGGTATTTCATGCATGTGATTATTCAATGCATCTCTCCTCGTAAAGCTGGTACCGATGGATTGAAGATGGCTCTTCAAACTGCTATGGTGGCTTTAACGTTGAATAAGCGATTCAATTTTCCACTTTACTTCTATCGTGAGATGGTCATGCAGATTAATCCAGCTGAAGGTCAAGGATTCTTAATGTATCCTCGCTTTATTCAAATGATTTTGAATCACCTTATTCCGGATCTTCCACAACATCCAATAAGATTAACGTTGACTCCAATGTCAAAGCATATATTTACCGACTGCACGAAGGTGAAACAACAAAATGCTGCATTGATTCCAGTTAATACTCCTTTATTTGGTTACTTAATCAATCCTGATTATGTTGCACCACCTAATGACAACTGGTTTCATCCTGATGAAATTGTTTAAGCTAAAGGCTTCAATATTCAACAACTACAACAGCAACAACCAAAACAACCAGCACAACAACAAGTTCCACAACAATAGATACCGGTTCCACAAGTACAAGTTCCCGCACAACCCCAAATTCCTATTCCTGAACAAGAGGAGGTCACTCATGCACATGAACATGATTTAGGAATGAACATGGATGATTTCGTTGATGACGCTGTGAACTCGCCCATTCTAGAAGCTGAAGGGAATGTGGTGACTGATGATGAATCTAGTTCAAGCTCAAGTCATATGATATTATCTATTAATGAAAGCACTGATTCTGATGACTCCTGGGATTTTTCCTCAGGTCATTATGAACGGTTGGCTACAATTCCACTGGCTAATGCTGGAAAACGCATTAAATCTCAAGCCAGACGACCAAGAAGAAAGTCTGTTCGGGATCCTCCTTCCGGTTCAGTACTTGGAAAAAGATCATTGGTTGATGAAAGTACTGAGTCTGATAGTGACTTTAATCCAGATCCTAAGACTCAAAAGTTAATGCCTGCTTCAATAGCTACTGCACAATCTTCACAGGGAGTCGAGGATGCTAATTTTGTTGCTTCATTGATAATTACTCCTCCAAGATCAAAAGATACATCTCCTGTGATTACTCATGTTCCTCCAGTCATTCCTACTACTTCATGTCCTTCTATTCCACAATCAACAGCTGGTCCGTCAAAGCCTTCTGATTCTGAAAGGATTACTTTCCTTGAATCTCAAGCGCTTTCTCTACAAACCCAGGTAAACACTCTTGTGTCTACTGATTCACAACGGCAGCTGGTGATTCAGACTCAAGCTTAACAGATTGCTGATATGCAAGCATTAGTTTCCAAACTCGTTCAGCGTCTTGACGCTCAGGGGAGTTGAGGATACCTGATACTTGTCACACAGAGTCTATTAAAAGACAATGATCCTGCTGGAAATATTGAGGGTGATCGTCAATACACTGACGCTAATCCTATATCTAGGGTTCAGGGGGAGTCGACATCACAATCACTTGAAGGAAACAAAGACAAAGATACTTCTGGTACTAATGAAGAAGAAAATATATTATTGGCGTTCTTTCAAGATTCAGAAGAAGAGGAAGCTGAAAAGATTGCATGTCTTGATGACATTGATGATTTATTCAATGACATAGAAGATGATATGTTGGATAATGAGATATAAGAAGGAGAAATAGTAGAGATTGAGATAGAGAAAGATAAAGATAGTGTTACTTATGAAGGCTGTGACGGTCTTAAAGTGCCGTATAACTTCATCCAGGATGATGTTATTCCTGAATTCACTTATGAAGGTGTAACAGATTCTATGGACTCTGTTGAAGACGTCACACTGCTTGATGATACAACTGATTCAAAGATGGATACTGATGACGAAAATATTCAATCCAATAAAGGTGCTGAAACTGAAACTACTCACACTGAGTCTCCGAAGGTTAATGAAGAACCTGTGATGTACAGAGATACAGGGATGACACGAGAACAGTGGAGAGAAGTTGTAAACAGTTGGATGAAGGTGCTACCCAAGTCTCCAGCACAACCTGCTCAGAAAGAGAAATAAGTGAATAAAGAGCAGTGTGTAGGAAGGATCATAAGTTGGTTCTATGATGATGAATCAAAATTATTTGCAATTAAACGATCTGATGGTGTTCAATACTTAAAGCCGAGGATCAAATATTTCAATACCTTGCCAAGGTGTGAAATAAATGGTTTAGCTTCAAAGCCACTCATTAATAGATCAAAGAATGGTTTGGCTGATGTGATAGCAAACTTGATCAAGAAAGAAGGTAGTTTAGGAAAGTATGATTGGCTGAAACCACAAAAGGGAAAGAGAGTGAAGAACACAGATCCAAAGACTGGGAAAGTGACCTGGGGATACAAGTATAAACCAGTGCATGCTATTCACAAGATACCGTTAAAGAAGATTCCTCAAGACTTTCTTGGGAATATGAAATGGTGGTATGTTGATGTTAATACTGGTGAAGCAAGGATTGAAGATAAAGATAATAAGGTCATTGTGAGTTTCTATGACGCAATGATTCTTATTAATTTTTCAAAGAAAGATCAGAGGACGTTGCGAAAGAATGAGATCATGTGCACTGATGTTTGGAGAGAACAATATAGTTTTGGAGATATGCAGAAGATATGGTGTGCTTGCTGGCAGTAGACTACCGGATAACTGCAAGAGTTCAAGATAAAGACTGAAGACTGAAGATCAAGCTATTGCCAAGGGGGAGTCTGTTAGGACATAGTTTGTAATGACAAAAGCTTGTAATAGTTAGATTTTATGTCTTTAAGTTTTTGTTATGTAAATTTCAAAAGTCTCTAAGTGTTTTACAAGTATAGCCTAGAGGCGAACTTGTTAAGTTCGCCTGGTCTATCAGAGGTGAACTTAATAAGTTCGCTTAGGTCTAACTGAGGCGAACTTGTTAAGTTCGCTTAAGCTGTTAGAGGCGAACTTAATAAGTTCTCTTATATCAGGTCAGTTGGTTATATCTATGTGTGTTTACAGAGTCAGTTACAACGAACCAGAGGGATCAGAACAGAGAAGTCTGATTGAGTCTGTAAACATCATTGTGATTTGAAATACGAATTGAGAGGTTATTTACTTGCGTGTTTGAATTGTCTTTTATGCGTATACACGTTGACTCGTTGGATTCCGCACTCTGAGTAAACGTCAAGTCTTATCACGAGATTGATCCGTAGACGCGCCATGAGGACCTACAGTTTGCCTATTATAGACGTATTTTGCCACACAGGAGCTGGACCCTTTGATGAAGTAGAAGGCATGTCTGTTTCTTTCGGTGCCTCTGGGTCCACAGGTTCAGGGTCAACTGGGGAGGCTTCATTCGAGGCTTCTACATTACTGGCCTGCTCGACTGAACCTGTGTCGAGCGCAGCGTCGAAGGATGGAAATTCAAATATCTCTCCATCTTCTAGCTCGTACTCTCCTTCCCCATCACCCTTGGGAATTTCAATTACAACGTCTTCGTCATCATCATCCCAATCGTCACCAGAGTCGATCTCTCCTTCTTCTAGATGGAAGAGAGCATCGATCTGTGCTTCATTGGAATAGTCAGGCTCTAGATATAGGATCTCATCATCAGATAAGTCCTTAAGTACTTCAGCCACTGACTTTCCTTTCTCACCACCACCACCACCAGAGGTATCACCACCCTCTTGATGAGTCGACTCCCCCTGAGCCATTGGAACAGCAGAGATGGGCACGATTGCTAAAGCTTGGTACTCACCTCCACTAGGACCGGCTTCGGGATCCTTGTCCTTGTCTTCATCCTTAGTCAAGTCGACCGGATGACACACCTCATCACCAGTAGTCCTTTTTTCCTTCTCTTTCTCTTTCTCTTTGTCCTTCTCCCCCTGAGCATCAAGCTTCTTGGTCAGATCAGCAATCAGCTTGACCATCAGCTCATGCTCCTTCCTTTGAGCGTCAAACCTCAGCTCCAAGGATGACCCATGACCCAGAAGCATTTAATTTGTCTTGATTAGGAGCTCATTCTGGGCTAGGACGTTCTTCAGTCGTTCCTCAGTCCCTGTTCTCTGGCTACGAAGGATTGTAACTTCATCTATCAAAGAATTGATCTGTGCTTCTTGAGCGTCAGACTCCTCCTTCGATTTCTAAATAGTCTTTAGTAATCCAGCAACTTGGGTTTCTAGAACATCTATCCTAGCATCATTTGGATCAGGATTTCTGGATGAGGACGCCTTGACATTGTGAATGGGGGAGGAGAATATGGTATCAAAGTCAAACCTTTGTGTGAAGTCTCCATAGTTGAATGGTTGACTTATAGGCTCAGTGGTGGTAGTTGGGATGGAAGATGTGACGAGAGTTGTAGAGGTAATGGTAGGGGTGATGATGACTGACTCCGTGGTAATTGGAGTAGTCACCGCCACCTGAGTTGTCACACCCGGCGGAAACGTCGGGGCGGGAAATGTAGACTGTTCATGAGCACAAGGTTCACTAGATTTCAATATTTAATCATCAAGTTTCATTTCAAACGATTCAACCACAAACAAATTCAAACAAGTACAAAATGGAAATACATAATATTCTTTATTTAAATTTAACTAAGTCCAAAGCCTATGTGTAGCATGTCTTGATCAAACTCACATATTAGCACCTGAAACATGAATAAAATAAGGTCAACTAAAAAGTTGGTGAACATACCCAGGTTTGTATATAGATAAAATATAGATTGTAAATAAACAAATCCTTACATAACATGATAAAATAAGGCATTTATGGAGAGCTGCTATTGTGTAACCAAATACAATCAAACCTTTGTAATTAGCATGCAAAATTGTGTTGTCGGTAATAATCACTCTACCTGGGTGGGTTTGTCAGACTCAATAGATCTATCATTGTAAACCGTCGGCTTGAATAGTTAATAATTACACATAAATCGCACACAAAAGTTAGCACAACTAGCACTCAGGCATAAAGCTCAAATTGCACACATGAATGTAAAGAGGATTTGTATTTGTGTTTTTTCTGTAAATGTAAACAATAGTATTGTATAATGTTCATGTTCCACCCCAAAAAGTGTAAAAGAGTAAAAGGGGCTATGTAATACTCACTTGGTTTGAAGGCGTAGCTAACACAAGAGACTAGATAGTAATACGAGGTCCTTGTAATGCACAATGTTAACCTAGAGTGTAATATGTATCGAAATCAATAGTATTGTAGGTCCCTAATTCGGTGCGTGACGGATCTCTAGACTCGCGGTTAGACACGGTGATAAAGTGCGGAATCCATGATCAACGTGCTCGTGTGACTCAATCAACAACGGTGTAAATAAACGCTCTTTTTATTCCACTACAATATCAGTTTACACAATTTACAGAATTCTCAGTCCCTCCTGATATCGTCCAAGTCTGTGTCTGTTTTCTGCTGATAACTGCTATTTATAGACACTGAACAGTATTAGGCGAACTTGTTAAGTTCGCCTCTAATAGGCTAAGCGAACTTAACAAGTTCGCCTCTGATAGACAAAGCGAACTTGTTAAGTTCGCCTCTGATAGCCTAGGCGAACTTAACAAGTTCGCCTCTAGCAGAACTTACACAGAATTTTATCAACAGTTACAAAACATGTCCTAACAGACTCCCCTTTAACTGTTGCTAACAATTCTATCAATTACAAGTCAAAGACTCTAAGACTAAGACATAATATCTTCAAGCTCGTTGTCACCAGAATATGCTCCAACAGACTCCCCCTTGACAACAGCTTCAGAAGATTGTCATCCGTCTTCATATATCATCAAACAAGTTGAAGTCTTCGTCTTGTTCATCTGCACACTCTCTCTCTTTCTAGACGAAAACTAGGGAGAAGGACCCCTTGTCAACTTTTGTCTGCAATATTCATTTATGCAAAGGAGAACAACCAAGAATAACCAACAATTAATATTTCCATGGAAGCTGGAAAAATAAAATCTTTTTGGTTTTTCAAACATAAGAAACACAAAATCTTTTTGGTTTTTCTCTGTACAAACTGAAATGTAAAATACAAAATCACATCTTTTTGGTCGAACATCACGAGTAAGAAGATCATATCAGTAAAAACAATGTATCAATCACACATTTTGGATAAACATCCCTAAACATTCTAAGGGTATCCTATCCAGATTCATCATTTCTTTATATCAGATAAGATCAAATCTTTTAAGCTTCAACCAAAACATGTAATGATACGCGAAGAACTTTAAAGAAGATGAGATCAGATCATAACATGCTTATTACATACGGATTTGCAACACATAACATGTCAATCTAAGTTGTCAATATTATAAGAATTGAAACCATCAGTATCTTTGTCCCATGTTCTTGTGAATTAAGGTACCATTTATTTTGTAATACAACGTGTACCCCACAAATATGCCAACAGTAATTTAAATGTGCACTATCTTCAAGACATATAAGATCATTGCAATATAATATTCAATCTCCAGGATGAATTATACCGATAAACACAGGTAATTATCAAGCAGAGAACCAGAATGATTCAGAATCGAATGATTCAAATGTCTTTGTTTGGATGAAGTATCATGATTCATAGTAACAGAAAGATTGATCAAGGAATCGATTGATTCAATGACATAGGGTAGCGTGAACCAACTGTTATCTGGATATATTCAATGGAATCAGGATATTGATCCAAGGGCTAGTATATGTTCCAACAGATGTTGTCAGAAACATATCTTAGTCCAACAACACATTGCATGTTTTTCAGGGCATGGGCAGTGAAGTGAACTAAAAAATTTGTGTTTAACGACATAACCGATACTGGTCTCATGAAGTACTTTAGATGTTATATTCTTTATCTGATAATGATCTTTTACACACACACTCGGCATACTATGGGTTCAAATCATAGTTGTCACAAAGATCATTATGTTGTCACACTACTAATGGACCAAAGATACTCATAGTCTATTGACAATTCAGACTACATACTAGTATCCAAATTAAAATATAAGCATCAAGCATCAATTTATTTATTTATTTTTTTAAGCATAAGCAGGTATGAAGCTATCATTTCTCATACTGTGCAGTCTAAGAAGTTCTGATCAAAACATTTATCACAGATATATTAGATAAGCATCATAAAGTCCAACTAAGGTCATGTGTGACTGAACATCTACTGATGTACTATCATTTCTCCTTTAACTTCAAGTAATGTCGATTTTATCTTTTTCAATTTGTTTGGATTTTTCAAAATCTTTTTCAAAGAAAGTAAAACAAACGAAAATAAACCTTCCATGAAAACATTTTATGAAAAACATTTTACTTGGTTACTCAGGATTAAGCAATTCAATCAATTAAAAACTCAAACCAATTTAATGTAATTGAATGTCATTGCCTCTGTCACCAACACAGTTCTGTACTCCCCCTGTCCTGTAGACTCCCCCTCAACTAGTCAAATGGTTGCATCAACGACTTTATGCTCACCATCGTCATCCTAAGTTCCAGGTTATCTTTTGGACTTTATAAAACTGTTTCCAAAATATTGTGTGTGACATATTTTCCCCCTTGAGCATCAAGTCGTTGATTCAAATCGATTTCTCAGTTATCAACAACTCTTTACTCATGCAGATGTCATTCCCTGTCATTTGCTAAGAACCACCACTATCAACAACCAATATGGTATTAATAGTCCCTCTTGGTAAATCCTGCACAACTAACAGAAAAACATTAATTTGAAATTGGGACCCAAGCCATGGTAGTCATGGGTCGTCCATCTGTATCAAAATAATAAACCTCACTCCATTCACAATCAAATCTCTCATCGATTTTTGGAGATTGTTCCGACGAGTCAGAAACAGAAACTTTAGATTTCCAAACATACTTATGTTCATTAAGTTCTTTTTGCTTAAAATGTGAAGTGTTTGAACAATCATGTTCATTTAAAAAATGTTTTGATTGTGAAAACTCTTGTTGTTCTAAAAGTTTTCTCAATCTTCTGTTTCTCCTCCGTCTTTGAGGTCTAGAAAGACTAACCTCAGATTTTGACTTACCCTTTGGTGTATCACGAGGTTTAACCACATTTGGGTTAACATTAGGCTTACCAGGAGTTCTTACCTTTTCTGGAGTAACTTGTCGGTTACCTATGGTGTTGTGAGGACAAGCAATCCGAATGTGACCCACAAGACCACAGTAAAAGCAAGATCTCGTCTCACGAAATTCTCTCATATAAGGAATCTTCTCATAATAAGATGCATTTGAAGAAGATTCTCCTACATGAACTTCTTTTGGAGTTTGAGACGGAACAAACTTTTTCTCAATAGGTCTTGATTCAGACTTCATCTTCTCAGGAACTACATGTTTCTTTCCTTTGTTTTTGTATGGACAGTTCACCACAATGTGTCACATCTCATTACAATGAAAACATGTACGCCTGTCTTTATAGTCTTTGACAAATGGAACTCTCCTTGAGTTTGAAGAACTTCCAAATGTATTTTTACCAGATAAATTAGAATCAACCTTTGAGTCTTCAACTTTAATATCTTTAGGTATCCCCTCTACCTTAGCTTCATCAAAATATTCATCATCACTCTCATCAGAATACACCATATCTTCACCTGTGACTGGATTCACCTTCAACACATTCTTAGGATCTAAATCCTCATCGTTTATAATCTCAGGTGCAACCGAATAATTTCCATTGAAAGGTGGAGGAACATATCCAATACCAGTAGTTCCCTTCCCCTCTTCAGTATTATTATGATAATGTTCTAATAAGAATGATGAATTTGCAAAGCTTTCTAAATTTCTATGCAATCTAATCACCTCTGCTTTAGATTCAGCTAGTTCCTTATCTTTTGCAGCAAGATCATTATTTCTGTTCTCAATTTCTGCAAAGGACATATCCAGGTGATATGCCTGCTCTGATACCACTTGTAGGTCCCTAATTCGGTGCGTGACGGATCTCTAGACTCGCGGTTAGACACGGTGATAAAGTGCGGAATCCATGATCAACGTGCTCGTGTGACTCAATCAACAACGGTGTAAATAAACGCTCTTTTTATTCCACTACAATATCAGTTTACATAATTTACAGAATTCTCAGTCCCTCCTGATATTGTCCAAGTCTGTGTCTGTTTTCTGCTGATAACTGCTATTTATAGACACTGAACAGTATTAGGCGAACTTGTTAAGTTCGCCTCTAATAGGCTAAGCGAACTTAACAAGTTCGCCTCTGATAGACAAAGCGAACTTGTTAAGTTCGCCTCTGATAGCCTAGGCGAACTTAACAAGTTCGCCTCTAGCAGAACTTACACAGAATTTTATCAACAGTTACAAAACATGTCCTAACAGACTCCCCTTTAACTATTGCTAACAATTCTATCAATTACAAGTCAAAGACTCTAAGACTAAGACATAATATCTTCAAGCTCGTTGTCACCAGAATATGCTCCAACAGGCACATATGTGGGGTACACGATGTTTTTCATCTAAATGGTACTACCTCACATGAATTTGGGAGAAAAACGGTTATAGTTTCAAATCTTATAATATTGACAACTTAAGAATTCATGCTTTGTATTGAAAATTCGGAATGAATAATTGAGCATTTTATGACCTAGTCTTGTTTACTTTAAAATTTATCGCGTATCATTTCAAGTGATGGTTAAAATTGATTGAAAAGTTTGAAAAGAGAATAGATTTCAAGACTTGGAGATTTCAGAGACAAATCTGTGAAAGATTGTAAATAGTGTTTGATAAAGAAATACAAAGATTGAATAGAATGAAAAAGATATAAATTGAATAAGAATGATTTTAGTTGTTTCATATCAATTTTGAATAATTTCACATGAATATCATAATTCATTTCTTATCATATGTTACCGATAGTTTGTGATAGAATGTGTGATTAATTGCTCAGATACTGATATGATCTTTTTACTCATGAAGTTCAAGCAAAATTATGTGTTTATTTTCACAAAGCAAAAAATATGTGTTTCAATTTGTTAGGATAAAAACTAAAAATATGTGTTTCAATTTGTTCAGATAAAAACAAAAAATATGTGATTCCGTTTGTACAGATAAAATCCAAAAAGATTTTCTTTCCGTCTTCCATGAAAATTCTATCTTTTAATTTTATTAAAATGATTCAGGATTGGATCGGATACATGTTACAGATGGAAGATCACAAGGTTGTGGATTGATGATCATTGAGGTTTGTTTAAGTTGAAATTGTAAAATGTTTCAATGAAATAGTTGAAGCGAACTTATCATGTTCGCCTGATGCTTGTTAAGAGAACTTAACAAGTTCGCCTGATTAAGTGAACTTAAAGTGACATTATAAATATCTTTTCAGGCGAACATATTTAGTCACTATGTCTTTTTCTTGAGCGAACATAACCTGAGCGAACAAAGCCACATTAGTGCGAACTTGTTGATTTTTAAACTCTGGTTTGTTGGATTGAAATTTTCAAGGTTTATTCTTGATCGGTTTTGATTTGTGAATCGTTCTAAGGTACATTCATTTCGTTTCATCCATTCAATCGTTTGGAAATTGCATTTTTGACCCTGTGTTCTTCGCGTTATGACTGTCGGTCTGAGTTTCAGTTAAATAGGGCGTGTTAGTGGTTAAAACCTGAATTTGATGACTAAATTTGCTTAGTTGTGGTAAATCGATACTTGTGGTGTGTCTGATTTGAATTGAAATGTCGATTTGAACAAGTTGGAAATCTATTGTGAATTTGTATCGACAGGCGAATTTGTTCAGGCAAACTTTTTATGTTCGCCTCTTGTTACTCTAAGCGAACTTAGTAAGTTCGCCTAGGTGGTCAGTATTGATTCGACTTGTGAATATTTTTTTTGTCTTGTGTTGTGTTTGTCATAATTTTTTTTTGTTTTGTTATCTTGTGTTTATCATGTATGTGTTTCTTATATATGTGTGTGTGACTATACTAATGTTGTTCTTGGTCCAATTCATGTTTAGATGGATCGCCGTGTTGAGTACAAACATAACCAGGTTGCTTTATTAGATCCTGAAATGTCTGAAGCTGTCAATTATCAAGGCATTATCAACTTTCTGAATAGATCCAAACTACACATGGATTTTTCGGGAAATCCCTATATCAGTCTGCCATATATTCAATAGTTTTGCGATACCGTACATCAAGATACAGACGTTGATCCTCATGTTCTAAGAGCTACAGAATACTGAGGTGGCTATTTCAGTGGATACCATTCGTGCTGCTCTTGTCTTAGGTGGTGCTAATGATGATCCAATATCTTTACTTGGAACTTTAATAATGGGATGCTTTTAGAGGATGGGTTATAGAGGATGTCAGAATGATACTCAAGCTCGCAAAGGTGGTATGGTGGGTTAATGTAGGTATTTTATGCCTGTTATTATACAGTGCTTGTCACCAAGAAAGGCTGGAACTGAGGGCTTGAAGAGTGCTTTACAAGCTGTTATGTAACATCCCAAAAATAAAACGACAGTTATAATAACTGAATAAACGAACGAGGCATGACGAGTCGGGTCGGATGGGTCAGCGGGCTATAAATAGCCAATGCCACCCCTTTTCTCTCATTTGCAACTTTTTAGAGAGAGAAACCGTAGAGATAGAAAGTTGGCGGATCGACCCGAGACTTCAGCAAAGTGTTACTCCATAACTCGTGAGAAGAACCTCCGGATCAGAAACTCGATTCAGGTAACAATCCGACCTAAATCTGAGTTTTAGTTCGTTTTTGGGTTTTTAGGGTTTTGGGTGAAAAGGTAAGGTTTGAACGGATGAAACTGAAAGATAATCAAGGATTTGAGTTCCTTAATGGAAAACGAACGTTTTGAATGCAACAGGTTCGGAATCTTGACATGATCAGACCCGAATGTGAAAGTTAGGGTTTTCGCCAAGAACAGGTCGTGCGCACTTGCTAAGTGCGCACAGAGCAGGTCCTGCGCACTTGCTAAGTGCGCAGGAAGAGGAACCTGCGCACTTGCTAAGTGCGTAGGAAGGGAAGTCTGCGCACTTGCTAAGTGCGCAGGAAGCAGAGTCTGCGCACTTGCTAAGTGCGCAGACATCAGAACTGATTAAGTGAAGTCAGTATGTTAGAATGGTTAAACCGTTAGAGTCGGGATTGGTCTGATGTGTATTTAACTAATCAATTCAGATCGGAAGTGACGTTGTCGGACCTTCGTTTAGGACAACACACATTAGCGTATCAGGTGAGTTCTAGAGCCCTCTTTTAAATGTTTTGTTAAATGTTTTGGGCTGGTGTGCATACTTACGAAACGATGTTTTAACGAAACGATGTTTTAACGAAATGATGTTTTAACGAAACGATGTTTTAACGAAATGATGTTTTAACGAAACGATGTTTATGAAAGGAAAGGTTAAGAAGTGTTTTTGCCAAGAAGGTTTACGAATGTTTATGAACGGTCTAAATGAGGAAAGGTTTAATGAAAAGGGAAAGAGGTAAAGGTTTAGATAAGTCATTACAAATCTAATCTGTTAAATGAATGGAATTGACGAATGAAGTCTGGGAATGAGATTCCCAGCCTTGTGGTAGATTATGGACAGTGAGCCATAGTTGCCATAAGAACAACAGGGGTAGTGTCTTAGTGGCCTGCCAATGGTTTTGATGTTGTACAACTGGTAAGGGAGTAACGACGGTTACTCGGGTGATGACGATCATCCTAAGTGAATGGTAATGGGAAATTAATGACGGCGATACGTAACGGTTAATTTCCAAAGGAAAGATGCGTGTTGGGCAATGACGGCGATACGTAACGGTTGACCCCACGTAGTGTATGGTTGTGGCAATGACGGCGATACGTAACGGTTGCCCACAACACCAAAGGTTCCTTCGGGGACACAAAGACGCGTAACGATACAGAATTAGATAACGATAATGTATGACTTAAATGAATGTTAAAAGTTTTAATGAACGATCCGTTTAAACGGTGATTATGATTATGATGTTGATGATGATATGGGTACGAAACCTTTTTAAAGATGTTATTATTACATGCTTTTGTGAAAGGTTTTACTAAATGAAAGAATGATATGTTTTTGGCAAATGTTGATGTTAAAGTTTTTATGAAATGCTAGAACTCACCAGCGTAGCTGACTTTTTAGTATGCACATTCAGGTTAAGGCAGGTATGGACGATGGACAGTGATGCTTGGCAAGCGAGAAGAGTTACCCGGTCGATCATGAAGACTGGCATCCCGTTATGAGTTGTTTATGTTAAGTTTATGTAATTGACAATGTACGCTTCCGCATGTATGAACAAGTTTTTAGTTATCTTCTATGAATGATTCCGCTGCGTTATTTGATATTCATGTTTAAGAACTGTTTGTGAATGAGTAAATCCAACGAGTGAGGCCTCCCGGGTTTAGGGGCCTTACAAGTTGGTATCAGAGCAATAGTTTGAGTGATTCGGACACTCCCAGTGTCTGAACTTAAACTTTGAATGGGACCGAAAGCGGATGCCAGTACGGGTAACTCGAGCCACAGCATCAGGTATGAAAAGTAGAGTATGTGTATGTAGTATGCCTTAGGAAGGGTTAGGAAAGGACTTGTGTTTGATGGAATCACAAAGGTGGTCAAATAGAAATCGAAAGGTAGTGTAATGGTTAATTGCAGATGGCCAGTGTATATTAACAGGTTACAGCACTTATTTAATTTTATTTGTTAACTAGCGTGATAACATTGGATTCCTTGTCTTATAGAACGAAATGGCTAGGAGATGGAACGGAAGGCGTGGAGGCCGTACCGGTGGTCGTACCGGCGGTCGAAATGGTGGGCGTGGCAGGATTCCTGCGCGCCAAGAGCACAGCGAAGAAGGAAGTGTTCACACTGAACCGGCGGTTAGTGTGCATGGAACTGAACAGACACAAGTTGCAGAACAACCTTTCACTTTTGAACCAGAAGTGAGAGCAGCCATAGCTCGAGAGTTCTCCGAGTTGATGAAGAATTCTCTGCCAAGTCTGTTGGCAGAAGCATTGAAGCAGGTCAATGGGGAAGGTGGGTCTAACCCGACGATTGATACCCCGAACACTGAGGCAATCAACGCACCGCCTGCTCGCGGATGCGACTATAAGTCCTTTAAGGCATGTGACCCGCCGGTCCTGACTGGGAAGAAGGACGCGGTGGCTACTTTTGATTGGGTAATACGTATGGAAGCCGCCATCCGTCTGAGCGAGTGTCGAGCTAATCAAGTAGTGAAGTTTGCTGCTAACTCCTTGAGGGAGGAAGCATCCCACTGGTGGGAAGGTGTACGTCAGGCTAAGGGGGATGAGGTTGTTGACTCAATGACGTGGGCTGACTTGAAAACTTTGGTGATCAAGAATTTCTGCCCGAGGAACGAGATTGAGAAGGTAGAGAGGGAATTTCTGGGTTTGAAGGCCGGGAGCATGACGCACCGGCAGTACACAACCCGATTCAATGAACTGGCACGTCTGGTGCCACATCTTGATACGACGGAGGAAAGAAAGATTGTCTGCTATATTCAAGGGTTGCCGGACCAGGTCCGCACCTATGTTAAGGCAAACGCCCCTACTACCTATGATTCGGCAGTAGAGTTAAGTGGCGTGGTATTTGACGATCTGGCACTGAATGTTGTTGCCGTTGAAGAGCAAAAGAAGAGACCGAGCTTCTCAAACAAGCGAACTGGGGGAAGGATGTTTGGGGCTCGTGATAAGAGAGCTCGGGTGAACGAGCCGACTGTTTGTAAGAAGTGTGAAAGTGAGCATGTAGGTGAATGCAGACTGGGATCTAACTTGTGTTTCAAATGTGGCAAGACCGGGCACTACGCCCGTGAGTGCACACAACACTACAAGTGCTACAACTGTGGAGATTTCGGTCATCTGAGTAGGGACTGCCCGAAGCCAAGGATGGGGGAAACCGGGTAAGGAAAGGGCCCGGAAATGAAGGGAGAGGGATCTCGTGCGAAGACGCGAGCGTACGCATTGACGCAAGATCAGGCTAGGAAGGACCCCGACGTGGCGTCAGGTACATTCATCCTTGACAACACTTTTGTTTCTGTGCTATTTGATTCGGGTGGCAGTAAGAGTTTTATATCTGCGACTCTTTGTAAACGAGTAAAGTACAATGTGAGTAAGCTAGAAAGGGCCTTTAGCGTAAAAACCGCTGAGGGTAGAACTGCAAGAGTAACCGATGTAGTTGAAAACTCCACGATAAAAATAGAAGGTCATAGGTTCCCTGTCAGATTGTGTGTTATGGTTTTGGGAGGGTTCGATGTCGTGTTAGGCATGGATTGGCTAACAGCCAATGAAGCGCAAATTATATGTAAACGAAAGATAATCCGACTCAAGGCTCCGGATGGTAGCAAAGTCGAGGTTTTTGGAGACTGTGACGTCCCGATGCCAAACGTCATCTCGATGATTAAGGCAACAGATTACTTGAGGCGCGGATGCGAGGCTTATCTGGTGTACGTAATTGACAAGTGTAAGGAAGTGAAGGAACTAGACGATGTACCCGTGGTACGCGAGTACCCGGAGGTGTTTCCAGAGGATTTGCCTGGGATACCACCCGATAGAGAAATTGAGTTCCGAATTGACTTAGTACCAGATGCCCAGCCCGTGGCTAAGGCTCCATATCGATTAGCACCAGTGGAAATGAAGGAACTTATGGTCCAACTAGACAAGCTACTTGAGAAAGGATTTATCCAACTGAGCATCTCGCCGTGGGGTGCTCCGGTGTTGTTTGTGAAGAAGAAAGACGGTTCGATGAGAATGTGTATTGATTATCGTGAGTTGAACAAGCGTACCGTAAAGAACAAGTACCCGTTACCAAGGATCGACGACTTGTTCGATCAATTTCAAGGCGCAAGTTGGTTCTCAAAGATCGACCTTCGATCCGGGTACCATCAGTTAAAGGTGAGGGAAGAAGACATATCGAAAACGGCATTTCGCACACGTTATGGACACTTTGAGTTCCGCGTAATGTCTTTTGGATTGACAAACGCCCCTGCAGCGTTCATGGATTTTATGAATAGAGTTTGTCGACCAATGTTGGATCGATCGGTAATCGTGTTTATCGATGATATCCTCATCTATTCCAAGAACGAGGGTGATCACGCATGTCACTTAAAGGAGGTGTTGGAGGCTCTGAAGAAAGAAAAGTTATATGCTAAGTTCTCCAAATGCGTGTTCTGGCTTAGGGAAGTCCAATTCCTAGGTCACGTCATTAACCCGAATGACATTATGGTTGACCCAGCAAAGATAGTGACGGTAAAGGAATGGAATATTCCTAAGACGCCAACTGAAATCCGCAGTTTCTTGGGATTGGCAGGCTACTATCGGAGATTCATCCAGGATTTCTCGAAAATAGCTTCGCCGTTGACAAAGTTGACTCGGAAAGAGGATAAGTATGAATGGGGTTCGACCCAAGATGAGGCGTTTAAGGAATTGAAGAAGAGGCTAACCCAAGCTCATGTCTTGGCCCTTCCCGAGGGCAATGAAGACTTAGTGGTATACTCTGACGCGTCGGGTCAGGGATTGGGATGCGTACTGATGCAACGCGGGAGAGTGATCGCGTATGCGTCACGACAGTTGAAGATTCACGAAGCTAATTATCCAACCCACGATTTGGAACTTGCTGCTGTCGTATTCGCATTGAAAATCTGGAGGCACTACCTTTACGGGGTGAAGTTTACTATTTACTCCGACCACAAAAGTTTGAAGTACTTCTTCGAACAAAAGGAACTTAATATGAGACAGAGGCGATGGTTGGAACTGTTGAAAGACTATGACTGTGAGATCATGTACCATCCTGGAAAGGCAAACGTGGTGGCCGACGCTCTAAGCCGAAAGGATGTACCTACTCCTATTAGAGTGAAAGCTTGCCAGTTGGTTGTAACATCGGATGTGATGAGAGAAATTGAAAAGGCTCAAGATGAGGCGCTTAAGGAGGAAAACATGAAGAAGGAAAGGATGGTTGGCCAATAGGACAAGTTGGAATATAACACCCTTTGTGTTAGGACACGTTTTGGATGGGTATGGATACCTATGGGTGGCGGGCTTAGAACCAAGATCTTGGATGAGGCTCATAAGTCTCGTTACTCTATCCATCCCGGTACCAATAAAATGTATCAAGATCTGAGGAAGGAATACTGGTGGCCTGGAATGAAACGTGATGTGACGAAGTATGTAAGTAAGTGCTTGACTTGCTCGCAAGTAAAGGCCGAGCACCAGAAACTGTATGGAAAGATTCATCCACTTGATATACCGGAGTGGAAGTGGGAACACATTACCATGGACTTCATAACTAAGCTACCTCGTACAGCTAAAGGTCATGACACCATTTGGGTAATTGTGGACCGATTAACGAAGAGTGCTCATTTCCTGCCTATCCGCGAGACGTTCTCGTCAGAGAGGTTAGCGGAAGTGTTTATTAATGAAATAATAGCACGGCATGGGATGCCATTGACGATCGTATCTGACCGGGACACACGATTCACATCGAAGTTCTGGAAAAGATTTCACGAGGCGATGGGCACGAGGCTTAATATCAGCACAGCATTCCACCCGCAAACGGATGGTCAGTCCGAAAGGACCATTCAGACATTGGAGGATATGCTCCGTGCTTGTATTATCGACTTCGGTGGCAGTTGGGACAGCCATCTGCCGTTAGCTGAATTCTCCTACAACAATAGTCATCACACGACGATAGGCATGCCGCCTTATGAAATGTTGTATGGGAGAAGATGTAGGACCCCGGTTTGTTGGGGTGAGATTGGACAGAAGGAATTAGGAAGTCTCGAAGTCGTAAGAGAGACGTCGGAAAGGTTTGATCAGATCAAAGCGCGAATGAAGGCCGCACAGGATCGTCAGAAATCCTATGCGGATAAACGACGAAGGCCTATTGAGTTTAATATTGGTGACAGAGTAATGTTGAAAGTGTCACCATGGAAGGGAATCATACGATTCAGAAAGAGAGGAAAGTTAAGTCTGAGGTTTGTCAGACCATTCAAGATAATGGCACGGGTTGGGGAAGTCGCTTATCGGTTGGAGTTGCCTGATGAGTTAAGTGGGATTCATCCTACTTTCCATGTATCACACTTGCGAAAGTGTTTGGCGGATGAATCGGCACACGTACCACTTACTGACATCGAGGTTGACAACAGCCTTAATTACATCGAAGAACCCGTGGCCATCCTTGATCGGAAGGAGAAACGTTTACGTAATAAAGTTATCCAATTGGTTAAAGTCCAATGGAAGCATCGAAAGGGATCGGAAGCCACTTGGGAAACGGAGAAGGAAATGAGGGAGTCGTACCCTCACCTATTTGACTTATGATGAGGTTTCGGGGACGAAACCTATTGTAAGGGGGGTAGACTTGTAACATCCCAAAAATAAAACGACAGTTATAATAACTGAATAAACGAACGAGGCATGACGAGTCGGGTCGGATGGGTCGGCGGGCTATAAATAGCCAATGCCACCCCTTTTCTCTCATTTGCAACTTTTTAGAGAGAGAAACCGTAGAGAGAGAAAGTTGGCGGATCGACCCGAGACTTCAGCAAAGTGTTACTCCATAACTCGTGAGAAGAACCTCCGGATCAGAAACTCGATTCAGGTAACAATCCGACCTAAATCTGAGTTTTAGTTCGTTTTTGGGTTTTTCGGGTTTTGGGTGAAAAGGTAAGGTTTGAAGGGATGAAACTGAAAGATAATCAAGGATTTGAGTTCCTTAATGGAAAACGAACGTTTTGAATGCAACAGGTTCGGGATCTTGACATGATCAGACCCGAATGTGAAAGTTAGGGTTTTCGCCAAGAACATGTCGTGCGCACTTGCTAAGTGCGCACAGAGCAGGTCCTGCGCACTTGCTAAGTGCGCAGGAAGAGGAACCTGCGCACTTGCTAAGTGCGCAGGAAGGGAAGTCTGCGCACTTGCTAAGTGCGCAGGAAGCAGAGTCTGCGCACTTGCTAAGTGCGAAGACATCAGAACTGATTAAGTGAAGTCAGTATGTTAGAATGGTTAAACCGTTAGAGTCGGGATTGGTCTGATGTGTATTTAACTAATCAATTCAGATCGGAAGTGACGTTGTCGGACCTGCGTTTAGGACAACCCACATTAGCGTATCAGGTGAGTTCTAGAGCCCTCTTTTAATGTTTTGTTAAATGTTTTGGGCTGGTGTGCATACTTACGAAACAATGTTTTAACGAAATGATGTTTTAACGAAACGATGTTTTAACGAAACGATGTTTTAACGAAATGATGTTTTAACGAAACGATGTTTACGAAAGGAAAGGTTAAGAAGTGTTTTTGCTAAAAAGGTTTACCAATGTTTATGAACGGTCTAAATGAGGAAAGGTTTAATGAAAAGGGAAAGAGGTAAAGGTTTAGATAAGTCATTACAAATCTAATCTGTTAAATGAATGGAATTGACGAATGAAGTCTGGGAATGAGATTCCCAGCCTTGTGGTAGATTATGGACAGCGAGCCATAGTTGCCATAAGAACAACAGGGGTAGTGTCTTAGTGGCCTGCCAATGGTTTTGATGTTGTACAACTGGTAAGGGAGTAACGACGGTTACTCGGGTGATGACGATCATCCTAAGTGAATGGTAATGGGAAATTAATGACGGCGATACGTAACAGTTGACCCCACGTAGTGTATGGATGTGGCAATGAAGGCGATACGTAACTGTTGCCCACAACACCAAAGGTTCCTTCGGGGACACAAAGACGCGTAACGATACAGAATTAGATAACGATAATGTATGACTTAAATGAATGTTAAAAGTTTTAATGAACGATCCATTTAAACGGTGATTATGATTATGATGTTGATGATGATATGGGTACGAAACCTTTTTAAAGATGTTATTATTACATGCTTTTGTGAAAGGTTTTACTAAATGAAAGAATGATATGTTTTTGGCAAATGTTGATGTTAAAGTTTTTATGAAATGCTAGAACTCACCAGCGTAGCTGACTTTTTAGTATGCACATTCAGGTTAAGGCAGGTATGGACGATGGACAGTGATGCTTGGCAAGCGAGAAGAGTTACCCGGTCAATCATGAAGACTGGCATCCCTTTATGAGTTGTTTATGTCAAGTTTATGTAATTGACAATGTACGCTTCCGCATGTATGAACAAGTTTTTAGTTATCTTGTATGAATGATTCCGCTGCGTTATTTGATATTCATGTTTAAGAACTGTTTGTGAATGAGTAAATCCAACGAGTGAGGCCTCCCGGGTTTAGGGGCCTTACATGTTATGGTTACATTGACATTGAACAAGCGTTTCAACTTTGCACTATACATTTACCGTAAGCTTGTTATGAAAATTAATCCTCCAGAAGGTCAACTATTTTTAATGTATCCTAGATTCATCCAAATGATTCTGAATCATCTGATTCCTAATCTACTACAGCATCCACAACGTCTAACACAGAATCCCATGACAAAGAGGATATTCACTGACTGTACAAAAGGTGAAACAGCAGAATGCAGCGTTGATTCTTGTTCCTACTCCTTTATTTGGTCACATTATCAATCCTGATTATGTTGAGCCACCGAAGGAAAACTGGTTTCATCCAGAGGAGTTGGTACAAGATCAAGATCAAGAACCACCTCAACAACAACAACCTCAAATTCAACAAGCACAAATGTAAGTCCAATTCAATAAGAAAAAGAACAGGTTCCTATTCAAGAAGTGGCTCCAGTGAATGAACCAGTTCATGTTGATGATGTTATTCATGATGATGTTGCTGACAATGAAGATCAAGACTTAGGTCTTAATATGTAGGATTTTAATGATGATGTAAACTCACCTATTCATGAACCTGAAGGGAATGTGGTTGATACTGATTCCGATTCTTCAAAGGACTTTAGCTCAGGTCATTATGAAAAGTTGGCTAATTTGCCTTTGGCAAATGCTGGGAAATGAGTGAAATCCAAAGCCAGAAAGCCAAGACGTAAATCTGTTCGGGATCCTCCTTCCGGTACAGTTCTTGGAAAACGAACATTGATTGATGAATCTTCTGATTCTGACAGGGAGTTTACTCCTGTGTTCAAGACATCGAAGCTTATGGCTGCTTCTATAGTTGTTGCTACTTCATCTCAAAGGGATTTGTGCGTGGCCAAATTGATTCGACCTTATTCATAAAGAAAGCAGGGAGATATTATCTACTGATTCATATATATGTTGATGATATTATCTTCGGCTCAAAAAATGAAGGGTTATGCAAAGAGTTTGAGAGTTTTATGAAATCGAAGTTCGAAATGTCAGCTATGGGAGATTTATCATTTTTCCTTGGACTTCAAGTTAATCAGAAGGAAGATGGTTTCTTTATTCATCAGTCTAAGTATGTCAAAGACATCTTGAGCCGGTTCAAGATGGAAGACTGCACCCCATACGATACTCCAATTCCGGTGAATCATAAGTTGAATCCTGACTCGAATGGAAAAGACATTGATTGTCGAATTTACCGAGCAATGATTGGATCTCTCATGTACTTAACCGCTTCAAAGCCAAATATAATGTCTGTTGTGTGTCTCTGTTCCAGATTCCAAGCAAAACCAAAGGAGTCTCATTTTATAGCAGTTAAGAGAATATTTCATTATCTGAAAGGAAAACGAAGATTGCGATTTTGGTTTCCACATGGTTCTAACTTTGAATTCAATGCATATATTGACTCTGATTTGGGTGGTAGTTGTTTGGACAGAAAATCTACAACAGGTGGTTGCCAGTTCTTGGGTAATCGTCTTGTTTCTTGGCGGTGCAAAAAGCAAACTACGGTCTCCATTTCAACATGTGAAGTTGAATACATCGCTGCTGCAAGTTTTTGTTCCCAGATCTTGTGGATCCAATAGCAATTAAGAGACTATGGTTTGAATTTCACAGGAACCCCCATGTTTGTTGATAATACTGCCACAATGTCCATAACAAATAATCCTGTTAAGCACAGTAAAACGAAGCACATTAAAATTAGATATCATTTTATTCGTGATTGTGTAGATAAAAAGTTGATTGAGCTGGTGAAGGTACATACTGATGATAATTTTGCTGATCTCTTTACCAAAGCATTTGATCGTACCAGGATTGAATTTCTGATCAAAATGATCGGTATGATCAATCCTGAATAAAAGTTTTTCAAAAACAATTTTTCATGGGAAGATTTTGTTTTAATTTTTCTTTTATTTTGCTTTATTACTTTTATGCATTTTAAATTTCAGCAAAAATTAGTATTTATAAAAATTCAAAACAAAATGAAAAATATAAAATTGACATCATTTGAAGTTAGAGAAGAAATGATAGTACATGAGTGAATAGTTTATCACACATGACCATAGAGGACCTGTGATATGCTGATACATGTGTGCTCAAAGTGTATTGATTTGATCTAAATTTTAAAGTCTGCATGAACAAGAAATGATTGTGTTATAAATGCTCTACTCTTGATAATCTGTTTTAATTTGAATATGAGTTTGAAACTTGGATTGTCAATAGACTAGAAGCATTTTTGGACCAATAGTAGTATGAAAATTAAATAAGATATGATTAAATCTGTGATTTGAATCCATTATATGCCTAGGTGTGTGTGTAAAAGATCATTATTAGATAAAAAATATATGGTTTTAAGAATTTCATGAGACCAATATCGGATTATATCTTTAGCACAAATTCATTCGGTTCACTTTACTGTCCATGCCCCGAAAAACATACAATGTGATGTTGAACTAAGATATGTTTTCTGACAAAATCTGTTAGAACATATGATAGCCGTTGGATCATATTGATACATCATCTATATTGATTTCATTGAAACTTATCCAGATAATAATTGGATCCTTATACCTGAATCTATTGATTCTCTTTCTAAAGCCAATTCATTAGAATCTTTTGATTCTAAATCTTTTTTATTCTTATATCCTTTGGGATCTGCTATTCTATTCTTGTGCTAATAGTGATAATTTCATCTTGGTGATTGATCTAATCTTGCAATAAATCATATATGTCTTGAAGATAATGCAATTTTAAATTCTGTTGGGCATATATGTGGGGTACACGATGTTTTTCATCTAAATGGTACTAACTCACATGAATTTGGGAGAAAAATGGTTATAGTTTCAAACTTATAATATTGACAACTTAAGAATTCATGCTTTGTATTGAATATTCAGAATGAATAATTGAGCATTTTATGACCTAGTCTTGTTTACTTTAAAAATTATCACGTATCATTTCAAGTGATGGTTAAAATTGATTGAAAAGTTTGAAAAGAGAAAAAGATTTCAAGACTTGGAGATTTTAGAGACAGATCTGTGAAAGATTGTAAATAGTTTTTGATAAAGAAATACAAAGATTGAATAGAATGAAAAAGATATAAATTGAATAAGAATGATTTTAGTTGTTTCATATCAATTTTGAATAATTTCACATGAATATCATAATTCATTTCTTATCATATGTTACCGATAGTTTGTGATAGAATGTGTGATTAATTGCTCAGATACTGATATGATCTTTTTACTCATGAAGTTCAAGCAAAAATATGTGTTTATTTTCACAAAGCAAAAAATATTTGTTTCAATTTGTTAGGATAAAAACTAAAAATATGTGTTTCAATTTGTTCAGATAAAAACAAAAAATATGTGATTCCGTTTGTACAGATAAAATCCAAAAAGATTTTCTTTCCGTCTTCCATGAAAATTCTATCTTTTAATTTTATTAAAATGATTCAGGATTGGATCGGATACATGTTACAGATGGAAGATCACAAGGTTGTGGATTGATGATCGTTGAGGTTTGTTTAAGTTGAAATTGTAAAATGTTTCAATGAAATAGTTGAAGCGAACTTATCATGTTCGCCTGATGCTTGTTAAGAGAACTTAACAAGTTCGCCTGATTAAGTGAACTTAAAGTGACATTATAAATATCTTTTCAGGCGAACATATTTAGTCACTATGTCTTTTTCTTGAGCGAACATAACCTGAGCGAACAAAGCCACAGTAGTGCGAACTTGTTGATTTTTAAACTCTGGTTTGTTGGATTGAAAATTTTAAGGTTTATTCTTGATCGGTTTTGATTTGCGAATCGTTCTAAGGTACATTCATTTCGTTTCAACCATTCAATCGTTTGGAAATTGCATTTTTGACCCTGTGTTCTTCGCGTTATGACTGTCGGTCTGAGTTTTAGTTAAACAGGGCGTGTTAGTGGTTAAAGCCTGAAATTGATGATTAAATTTGCTTAGTTGTGGTAAATCGATACTTGTGGTGTGCCTGATTTGAATTGAAATGTCCATTTGAACAAGTTGGAAATCTATTGTGAATTTGTATCGACAGGTGAATTTGTTCAGGCAAACTTATTATGTTCGCCTCTTGTTACTCTAAGCGAACTTAGTAAGTTCGCCTAGGTGGTCAGTATTGATTAGACTTGTGAATATATTTTTTGCGTTGTGTTGTGTTTGTCATAATTTTTTTTTTGCTTTGTTATCTTGTGTTTGTCATGTATGTGTTTCTTATATATGTGTGTGTGACTATACTAATGTTGTTCTGGGTCCAATTCATGTTTAGATGGATTGCCGTGTTGAGTACAAAGATAACCAGGTTGCTTTATTAGATCCTGAAATGTCTAAAGGTGTCAATTATCAAGAGATTATCAACTTTCTGAATAGATCCAAACTACACATGGCTCTTTCGGGAAATCCCTATATCAGTCTGCCATATATTCAACAGTTCTACGATACCGTACATCAAGATGCATATGTTGATCCTCATGTTCTAAGAGCTACAGAATACTGAGGTGGATATTTCAGTGGATACCATTCGTGTTGCTCTTGTCTTAGGTGGTGCTAATGATGATCCAATATCTTTACCTAGAACTTTAATAACGGGATGCTTTCAGAGGATGGGTTGTAGAGGAAGTCAGAATGATACTCAAGCTCGGAAAGGTGGTATGGGGGGTTAATGGAGGTATTTTATGCCTGTTATTATACAGTGCTTGTCACCAAGAAAGGCTGGAACTGATGGCTTGAAGAGTGCTTTACAAGCTGTTGTGGTTGCATTGACATTGAACAAGCGTTTCAACTTTGCACTATACATTTACTGTGAGCTTGTTATGAAAATTAATCCTTCAGAAGGTCAAGTATTTTTAATGTATCCTAGATTCATCCAAATGATTCTGAATCATCTGATTCCTAATCTACTACAGCATCTACAACATCTAACACAGAATCCCATGACAAAGAGGATATTCACTGACTGTACAATGGTGAAACAGTAGAATGCAGCGTTGATTCTTGTTCCTACTCCTTTATTTGGTCACATTATCAATCCTGATTATGTTGAGCCACCGAAGGATAACATCAAGTGGAGTTGGTTCAAGATCAAGATCAACATCAAGAACCACCTCAACAACAACAACTTCAAATTCAACAAGCACAAATGCAAGTCCAATTCAACAAGAAAAAGAACATGTTCCTATTCAAGAAGATGCTCCAGTGAATGAACCAGTTCATGTTGATGATGTTATTCATGATGATGTTGCTGACAATGAAGATCAAGACTTAGGTCTTAATATGTAGGATTTTAATGATGATGTAAACTCACCTATTCATGAAGCTGAAGGGAATGTGGTTGATACTGATTCTGATTCTTCAAGGGACTTTAGCTCAGGTCATTATGAAAAGTTGGCTAATTTGCCTTTGGCAAATGCTGGGAAAAAAGTGAAATCCAAAGCCAGAAAGCCAAGATGAAAATCTGTTCAGGATCCTCCTTCCGGTACAGTTCTTGGAAAACGAACATTGATTGATGAATCTTCTAATTCTGACAGGGAGTTTACTCCTGTGTTCAAGACACCGAAGCTTATGGCTGCTTCTATTGTTGTTGCTACTTCATCTCAAAGGGATTTGTGCGTGGCCAAATTGATTCAACCTTATTCATAAAGAAAGAAGGGGGATATTTTCTACTGATTCTTATATATGTTGATGATATTATCTTCGGCTCAAAAAATGAAGGGTTATACAAAGAGTTTGAGAGTTTTATGAAATCGAAGTTCGAAATGTCAGCTATGGGAGATTTATCATTTTTCCTTGGACTTCAAGTTAATCAGAAAGAAGATGGTTTCTTTATTCATCAGTCTAAGTATGTCAAAGACATCTTGAGTCGGTTCAAGATGGAAGACTGCACCCCATACGATACTCCAATTCCGGTGAATCATAAGTTGAATCCTGACTCGAATGGAAAAGACATTGATTGTCGACTTTACCGAGCAATGATTGGATCTCTCATGTACTTAACCGCTTCAAAGCCAAATGTAATGTCTGTTGTGTGTCTCTGTTCCAGATTCCAAGCAAAACCAAAGGAGTCTCATTTGATAGCACTCAATAGAATCTTTCATTATCTGAAAGGAAAACAAAGATTGCGATTTTGGTTTCCACATGGTTCTAACTTTGAATTCAATGCATATACTGACTCTGATTTGGGTGGTTGTTGTTTGGACAGAAAATCTACAACAGGTGGTTGCCAGTTGTTGGGTAATCGTCTTGTTTCTTGGCGGTGCAAAAAGCAAACTACGGTCTCCATTTCAACATGTGAAGTAGAATACATCGCTGCTGCAAGTTTTTGTTCCTAGATCTTGTGGATCCAATAGCAATTAAGAGACTATGGTTTGAATTTCACAGGAACCCCCATGTTTATTGATAATACTGCCACAATGTCCATAACAAATAATCCTGTTAAGCACAGTAAAACGAAACACATTAAAATTAGATATCATTTTATTCGTGATTGTGGAGGTAAAAAGTTGATTGAGCTGGTGAAGGTACATAATGATGATAATTTTGCTGATCTCTTTACCAAGGCATTTGATCGTACCAGGATTGAATTTCTGATCAAAATGATCGGTATGATCAATCCTGAATAAAAGTTTTTCAAAAACAATTTTTCATGGGAAGATGTCGTTTTAATTTTTCTTTTATTATGCTTTATTACTTTTATGCATTTTAAATTTCAGTCAAAAATTAGTATTTATAAAAATTCAAAACAAAATGAAAAATATAAAATTGACATCATTTGAAGTTAGAGAAGAAATGATAGTACATGAGTGAATAGTTTATCACACATGACCATAGAGGACCTTTGATATGCTGATATATGTGTGCTCAAAGTGTATTGACTTGATCTAAATTTTAAAGTCTGCATGAACAAGAAATGATTGTGTTATAAATGCTCTACTCTTGATAATCTGTTTTAATTTGAATATGAGTTTGAAACTTGGATTGTCAATAGACTAGAAGCGTTTTTGGACCAATAGTAGTATGAAAATTAAATAAGATATGATTAAATCTGTGATTTGAATCCATTATATGCCTAGGTGTGGTGTAAAAGATCATTATTAGATAAAAAATATATGGTTGTAAGAATTTCATGAGACCAATATCGGATTATATCTTTAGCACAAATTCATTCAGTTCACTTCACTGCCCATGCCCCGAAAAACATACAATGTGATGTTGAACTAAGATATGTTTTCTGACAAAATATGTTAGAACATATGATAGCCGTTGGATCATATTGATACATCATCTATATTGATTTCATTGAAACTTATCCAGATAATAGTTGGATCCTTATACCTGAATCTATTGATTCTCATTCTAAAGCCAATTCATTAGAATCTTTTGATTCTAAATCTTTTTGATTCTTATATCCTTTGGGATCTGCTATTCTATTCTTGTGCTAATAGTGATAATTTCATCTTTGTGATTGATCTAATCTTGCAATATATCATATATGTCTTGAAGATAATGCAATTTTAAATTCTGTTGGGCATATATGTGGGGTACACGATGTTTTTCATCTAAATGGTACTAACTCACATGAATTTGGGAGAAAAACGGTTATAGTTTCAAATCTTATAATATTGACAACTTAAGAATTCATGCTTTGTATTGAAAATTCGGAATGAATAATTGAGCATTTTATGACCTAGTCTTGTTTACTTTAAAATTTATCGCGTATCATTTCAAGTGATGGTTAAAATTGATTGAAAAGTTTGAAAAGAGAAAATGATTACAAAACTTGGAGATTTTAGAGACAGATCTGTGAAAGATTGTAAATAGTGTTTGATAAAGACATACAAAGATTGAATAGAATGAAAAAGATATAAATTGAATAAGAATGATTTTAGTTGTTTCATATCAATTTTGAATAATTTCACATGAATATCATAATTCATTTATTATCATATGTTACCGATAGTTTGTGATAGAATGTGTGATGAATTGCTCAGATACTGATATGACCTTTTTACTCAAGAAGTTCAAACAAAAATATGTGTGTATTTTCACAAAGCAAAAATATGTGTTTCAATTTGTTAGGATAAAAACTAAAAATATGTGTTTCAGTTTGTTCAGATAAAAACCAAAAATATGTGATTCCGTTTGTACAGATAAAATCCAAAAAGATTTTCTTTCCGTCTTCCATGAAAATTCTATCTTTTAATTTTATTAAAATGATTCAGGATTGGGTCGGATACATGTTACAGATGGAAGATCACAAGGTTGTGGATTGATAATCGTTGAGGTTTGTTTAAGTTGAAATTGCAAAATGTTTCAATGAAATAGTTGAAGCGAACTTATCATGTTCGCCTGATGCTTGTTAAGAGAACTTAACAAGTTCGCCTGATTAAGCGAACTTAATGTGACATTATAAATATCTTTTCAGGCGAACATATTTAGTCACTATGTCATTTTCTTGAGCGAACATAACCTGAGCGAACAAAGCCACAGTAGTGCGAACTTGTTGATTTTTAAACTCTCGTTTGTTGGATTGAAATTTTCAAGGTTTATTCTTGATCGGTTTTGATTTGCGAATCGTTCTAAGGTACATTCATTTCGTTTCATCCATTCAGTCCTTTGGAAATTGCATTTTTGACCCTGTGTTCTTCGCGTTATGACTGTCGGTCTGAGTTTCGGTTAAATAGGGCGTGTTAGTGGTTAAAACCTGAAATTGATGATTAAATTTGCTTAGTAGTGGTAAATCGATACTTGTGGTGTGCCTGATTTGAATTGAAATGTCGATTTGAACAAGTTAGAAATCTATTGTGAATTTGTATCGACAGGCGAATTTGTTCAGGCAAACTTATTATGTTCGCCTCTTGTTACTCTAAGCGAACTTAGTAAGTTCGCCTAGGTGGTCAGTATTGATTCGAGTTGTGAATATTTTTTTTTGTGTTGTGTTGTGTTTGTCATAATTTTTTTTTGTTTTGTTATCTTGTGTTTGTCATGTATGTGTTTCTTATATATGTGTGTGTGACTATACGAATGTTGTTCTTGGTCCAATTCATTTTAGATGGATCGCCGTGTTGAGTACAAACATAACCAGGTTGCTTTATTAGATCCTGAAATGTCTGAAGCTGTCAATTATCAAGGCATTATCAACTTTCTGAATAGATCCAAACTAGACATGGCTCTTTCGGGAAATCCCTATATCAGTTTGCCATATATTCAACAGTTCTGCGATACCGTACATCAAGATACAGACGTTGATCCTCATGTTCTAAGAGCTACAGAATACTGAGGTGGCTATTTCAGTGGATACCAATCGTGCTGCTCTTGTCTTAGGTGGTGCTAATGATGATCCAATAACTTTACCTGGAACTTTAATAACGGGATGTTTTCAGAGGATGGGTTATAGAGGATGTCAGAATGATACTCAAGCTCGAAAAGGTGGTATGGTGGGTTAATGGAGGTATTTTATGCCTGTTATTATACAGTGCTTGTCACCAAGAAAGGCTGGAACTGATGGCTTGAACAGTGCTTTACATTCTGTTATGGTTGCATTGACATTGAACAAGCGTTTCAACTTTGCACTATACATTTACCGTGAGCTTGTTATGAAAATTAATCCTCCAGAAGGTCAAGTATTTTTAATGTATCCTAGATTCATCCAAATGATTCTGAATCATCTGATTCCTAATCTACTACAGCATCCACAACGTTTAACACAGAATCCCATGACAAATAGGATATTCACTGACTGTACAAAGGTGAAACAACAGAATGCAGCGTTGATTCTTGTTCCTATTCCTTTATTTGGTCACATTATCAATCCTGATTATGTTGAGCCACCGAAGGAAAACTGGTTTCATCCAGAGGAGTTGGTACAAGATAAAGATCACGAACCACCTCAACAACAACAACCTCAAATTCAACAAGCACAAATGCAAGTCCAATTCAATAAGAACAAGAACAGGTTCCTATTCAAGAAGTGGCTCCAGTGAATGAACCAGTTCATGTTGATGATGTTATTCATGATGATGTTGCTGACAATGAAGATCAAGACTTAGGTCTTAATATGTAGGATTTTAATGATGATGTAAACTCACATATTCATGAACCTGAAGGGAATGTGGTTGATACTGATTCTGATTCTTCAAGGGACTTTAGCTCAGGTCATTATGAAAAGTTGGCTAATTTGCCTTTGGCAAATGCTGGGAAAAGAGTGAAATCCAAAGCCAGAAAGCCAAGACATAAATCTGTTCGGGATCCTCCTTCCGGTACAGTTCTTGGAAAACGAACATTGATTGATGAATCTTCTGATTCTGACAGGGAGTTTACTCCTGTGTTCAAGACACCGAAGCTTATGGCTGCTTCAATTTTTGTTGCTACTTCATCTCAAAGGGTTGACGATGCTACTTTTGTTGAATCTTTGATTGTTACGCCTCCTCCATCTAAACGTCCTTCTCCTGTGTTTACTCCTGCTCCAAAGGCTCCTACATCATCTAAAGTTTGTCCTTCTAAGTCTTCTGATTCTGAGAGAATTACTTACCTTGAATCTCAGGTGATTGCTTTGCAAAATCGGTTGATGTTCTGGTGAATACTGATTCTCAGAGAGCGTTAGTCATTCAAGCTCAATCTAAGCAGTTAGCTGAAATGAAGTTCTTGGTTTCTAAGCTTGTAGAGCATCTTGACGCTCAGGGGGAGTTAAGGTTACCTGATGCTTGTCATACTGATTCTATTCAAAGAAAAGATGGTGATGATAATGAGACCTAGTGGCAAAATGGAAGGTGATCGTCAATACGCTGACGTGAATCCTATTTCAAGAGTTCAGGGGGAGTCATCAACATCAGCTACTATTGAAGGAAGCAAGAAAGGAAATGAAGTGAATGAAGAGATCATACTGTTAGAATTCTTTCAAAGTGATTCTGATGCTGAAGAAGAAGAAGCTGAGAAGATTTAATGCTTAGATGATCTTGATGAGTTATTTGATGATATTGAAGATGATGTTGTAGATACTGAAGTTGAAGAAAGTGAAATTGTGGATATAGAGATTGAAAATAGCAAAGTAGAGGTTATGTATGAAGGCTATGATGGTCTTAATGTACCGTATAACTTCATCCAAGATGACGTTATTCCTGAGTTTTTCAATGAAGGAATGACTGATTGTGTGGACTCTTCTGAAGACGCATCCAAGACTAATTATTCTTCTCAATCCAAGGTTAATAGTGAAACTGAAGCTACTCATTCCATGCCATCTATGTCAACTGAAGAATCAGTGATGTACAAAGATATTGGTATGACAAAAGAGTAGTGGAAAGAGGTAGTGAATAGTTGGAAAAAATAATTACCAAAGTCTCCTATACAACCAGCTCAGAAACAAAGATATGTGAAGAAAGAGCGGTGTGTTGGAAGAATTATAAGTTGGTTTTATGTTGAAGAAGTAAAGTTGTTTGCTTTAAAAAGATCAGATGGTGTTCAGTACTTGAAGCCTTGGATCAATGATTTTGTCTCATCTTGTGTACACATACATTGATACGGTTGGATTCCGCACTCTGGGTCATTGATACGTCACGTCTCGAGTACGATCTATAGGAGAGTCATGTGGACCTACACATGTCTGGAAACAATTTCTTTGATGAACAAATCAGCTAACTTTGCTGAAGAGTATGTCTCACGTATCGCTAAGAAATGAGCACTCTTTGTTAACCGATCAACAACCACACAAATGGTATCATAACCCCTAGCTGTTTTTGGTAGCATGGTTATTGATGTGTTAGGATTTACACATCTTTTTGGCACAAAACTTCATTTATTTCACGATCAATTCTTGGTTATTTTCAACATTTGGACACTTATTTGCTTCATTTCCTGTTTTGTAGGTTTTTGTGAAGCTTGGTGAACAAACAAGAGGATTCCAGGATAAAAAATAGAAGTTTTCGGGTTTCTGTGATAGAGGCACGGTCATGCCCCCTACTTGGCATGGCCGTGCCAAGCTTGCAAACCCTAGGCACGGTCGTGCCCACATCTCGTACGACCGCGCCAAGCCAAAATTCAAGGCACAACCGTGCCTTGGCTCCCCACGGTCGCTTGTCACCTCGTGAGTCTGAACAACCATACTTCCTCGATCAGTGGCACCCAATGGAAGCTCCGGATCGGTCAACCCTCTGTCACATGGTCGTGTTAAGACCTAGACACGACCGCGCCTTGGTTCCTGGCACGGTCGTGCCTTCTCTCTTGGCATGGTCGTGCCTCCCCTTTTCTATATAAACATAACTTAAACTCTCATTCATTCATTCAGCAACCAGGGAGAAAAACCCACTGTTCCAGCTCGTATTATCCTTGTTCTAGCCACATTTCAAGCTTCTTGGAGAGGATACAACATCAAGAAGATCACCATACATCAACAACAACATCTAAGCTTGGAGGAGTGGTTTGATTCTTGTTTTCATATCATGTTTCTCACTATTTTTCCCTGCTTATTTGTAATTTTTGTGCTCATGATGAGCTAAAACTCTTGTTCACTTTGGTTTAGATGAATTTAGATACATTTGACAACGTTCATGGATTATTGGCAATTATTGTGTTAATGTTATGACAACCGTATGTTTATTCTTCGGTGAAATTATGTATTCAAGTATTTTGAGTTGTTTACAAGACTTGTATTCGTGTATGCCATATTATGTTGAAAAACTTGTGGTTTATGATTATATTTATGGATTGGTGTATGTATTTATACTAACTTATGGCATTTGACCAGGAATGGTGAATGAAGTCTTGTTTATGAATCACTATATTTATATGTGTATCCTTATGCTTATGTTTGGAAAGACAATGTGTTTGTTATGATGTTTCATTCTTAGTTTTATGTTTATCTAGAAATTGTTGACACATTCTCCTAATTTATATAACCTTTGTACGAACATTGTATGTTGAAGAAATGCATATTGTTGTCTAATTTATTCAACTTGAGGTGGGTAGTGTGTTGTTCATATTATCTTTCTAACTAGTTCTTGGATTAGTGTGCCTTAATCGGAAGCTAGTTCAATCTTTATAAACATTGACATGATTGTTAAACACATGAGCTTCATTGTATGACTTTAGGTGGTTGGTTTGTGTAATTCATGCTAGCTTTTCGAATGGTCATTTGATTAGATATCTTTGACTAGAATTTAGTCAATTTATGTTTCGTGTATTTGCCATGTTTCGATGAGTGTATTGAATGTATTATAGATAGAGTCAACACCGAAGTGATATCTTCTCCTTAATTGTTTGACTTGTGATCTTAGCTTAGTTTATATATTTGCATGCTAGTTAATTAAAACAAACTCTTCAAAATATCTTTATAACATCACTTGATTGAATCTTAGTTCCGGTCTATTATTGCTTCCCACCATGTCCACGGATTGATATCCGGTTCTTACCTTAACTATATTGCTATCCGACGGGTACACTTGCCCGACGTGTGTGTGATTGGTCTTTGGTGAAAACCCATTTTAAAACTCAAACTGTGTGAAAAATACTTACAAAAATATATAAACATATTCACACGCATCAAGTTTTTGGCGCTGTTGTTGGGGACACGGTTTTGCGAGAACGATTGGAATTAATTTTTAGTCATTTAGTATATATATTTTTGTGCATATCGTGTTTACTTGTTTGTTATTTTGCAATGTCTTTTTGTGAATAGATTTTTTGCATTTTACTTGTTATTTTTAGCTGCATTTGTATATATATATATATATTTTAGTAAAGTTTTTATTCCATTTTATTTTTCATTTTTATTTTTTTTTTGTTTTCAATTATTTTATCTTTGTTTTTGTTTAACTTGTGTTTTCTTTGTCCTAGGTTCACGTATTCAAATCTAACTTGTCGTGCAGATCGTGTATGTTCTCAACTCCCGTCGAGGAGGTTCCTGAGCCGTCTTCCGAGCCGAAGCGTGATCTTCATCGGAGATTGCGAGCCCATTCCCGATTTGTGGCCCAGTTACTCGAGTTTGACGAGGTTGTTGTTGACGAGGTAGAGGAGATGGTGGACAAGGATGCGGGTCGGACGCTTTCGAATTTTGGCAAACCGACATTTGAGGGTTTGGAGTCGAGCATCAATAGGCCGACGGTTGGAGCACATCAGTTCGAGATCAAATCTAGCATTATACAGATGGTGTAGAACATGTGCTAGTTTGATGGCAAGGATCACGAGGATCCTAATACTCATTTGGCCGGTTTCTTAGAGATTTGCGCCACTTTCAAAATTCGTGACGCTACCGAAGATGCTATTCGGCTCCGGTTCTTCCCGTTTTCCTTACGGGATCGAACCAAGGCTTGGTTACTGTCACTTCCCCATAGGTCCATTAGTACTTGGGACTAGATGCCTGCTAAATTCTTAGAGAAGTACTTCCCTCTGGAGAAAACATCAAAGTTGAGGGCTAGGATTCTTTCTTTCTGGTAGGACGACGGGGAGACGATCTATGAGGCGTGGGAGAGATTCAAGGAACTAATGAGGAAGGTTCCCCACCATGGATTGTTGAAGTGGCAGCAGTGTGAGACCTTCTACAATGCTCTACAGATGACAGGGAAGCAGCTGATCGACGCATATGCGGGTGGAGACATTGGAACGAAGACACCCTAGGAGGCGTATGACTTGCAAGAGAAGGTGGCATCGAAGAGCTACACTCAACATACTTCCCGAGCGAGAACTCAGAGGCAGGGTGTCCATCAAATGGATGGAATTACCTCTTTAGCTGCCCAGATGGAAGAATTTTCCACCAAGATTGATCAGATGCACGAACACATGGCCCAGACCTTGTGTGAGTTTTGTGGTGGGGCGTATCCCATGAGTGCTTGTCAGATTGGGGATCTGGGGGCCCACGAGCAGGTTGATTTCATGTCCAACCAGAATCGTCCCCAGAATAATCCCTACAGCAACACATATAATCCGGGGTGGAGGAATCACCCGAATTTCAGTTGGAAGTCTGGCAACAATAACCAGCAACCACATGGATTCACTCAGCGCCCCCCATTCCAGCATCAGTCCCACTAGTCTCAGGGACAGAGTTCCCAGTTTCGACCTCAACAGGGCCAGTTTCAAGGCCAAAGTTCTAGCAGCGGTCCACCACCCGCACCTGAGGGTAAATCCAGTTTAGAGGACATGGTTGCACGACTACTTGCCAACTTAGAGAGTCAGAATCAGTTGGCAGAGAAGCAGAACCGTTACATGGAGGAGTGTTTTCACGCGCATGAGACTGAGTTGAGGAATCAGAAAGCTTCGATCCAGACCATAGAGAACCAGGTCAGGCATATCGCGAAGCTTCTTTCTGAGAGACCGCCAGGTGGCTTGTCTAGCAACACGGAGCCCAATCCCAAGGCTCGTGTGAAGGCCATCACTTTGAGGAGCGGTAGAAGCACAGGACCAGTTCCACAGGTTCCAGTGCATGAGTCATCCGAGGAGGAGGTTGCGGTTGAGATTCCTGATGAGACACCACCGAGGGGTAAACCAGCGAGCACATCGCGCCCTCGCGAGCCTGTGAGGGATTACACTCTCACCGTTCCATACCCAGGCAGATTGAAGAAGCAGAAGATGGAGGAGTAGTATGGTAAGTTTTTAGGGCTGTTTAAGCAGTTGCATATCAACTTGCCATTTGTGGAGGCTTTAGCTCAGAAGCCTAAGTATGCCATTTGTGACGCTGAATGAGGAGTGTTCGGCGGTAATTCAAAACAAGCTACCGAAAAATATACGAGATCCGGGGAGTTTCACCATCCTCTGTTTGATAGGTAGCTTTTCGGTTAGAAATGCCTTAGCTGACCTTGGTGCTAGCATTAACCTCATGCCATATGCGGTCCTTGCTAACTTGAGTTGGAGAACCTACACCGACACGCATGAGTATCCAGCTGGCCGATCGTTCGGTCAAGTATCCACGACGGATAGTGGAGAATATGTTGGTTAAGGTTGATCGTTTTGTGTTTCTAGTAGACTTTGTGATTCTGGACATGGATGAGGACAAGAATGTCCCTATTATCCTAGGTCGACCGTTCTTGGCCACCGCCAAGGCCCTGATTGATGTGTATTCGGCGAGGCTTACATTGAGGGTGGATGAAGGGGAGGTGACCTTTGATGTTGGGAGATCCATGCAGCACACCCAGAATCAGGATGATTCACTTTACTTTCTTGAGACTATTTATTCTTGTGTGAGTGATCATCTCCAGGACACAGCTGAGGAGGAGTCCCTGGACACCCAGATTGTAGGAGGGAGACATTTGATCTAGTTGGTGAGGATCAGTTTGATGAGCAGTTGCATAGCCAGGAGAGCTATGAGTTTCCCCAGTCTTCAAAGGTTTTTGCGATGGTTGATAGAGAGTCTGAGCCGATTGAGCGGCCTTCTATTGAGGACCCACCACCTGTTGAGCTTAAGGAGCTCCCGAGCCATTTGGAGTATGCCTTTTTAGATGGTGAGTCTCGATTACCTGTCATTATCGCCTCTGATTTGACGAGTGATGAGAAGGAGAGGCTATTGGAGGTGCTGAAGCAGCACAAGCAGGCTATTGCATGCAGGATTATGGACATTAAGGGAATTAATCCCTCTTTATGTACCCATAAGATCCTTATGGCGGATGACTACAAGCCCGCTGTGCAGCACGAGAGGAGGTTGAACCCGAACATGCAGGAGGTAATGAAGAAGGAGGCGATTAAGTTACTTAATGATGATTTGATTTATCCCATCTCCGATTCACCTTGGGTTAGCCTGGTTTAGGTTGTCCCTAAGAAGGGAGGCATGACTGTTATCACCAACGAGAGGAATGAGCTGATTCCTACTCGTACAGTCATAGGTTGTAGAGTTTGCATCGATTACCACAAACTCAATGATGCTACCCGGAAAGACCATTTTCCCCTCCAGTTCATTGATAAGATGTTGGAGAGATTAGCGGGGAAGATTTACTATTGTTTCCTGGATGGCTTCTCTGGCTACTTCTAGATCCCGATTTCTCCTGAGGACCAGGAGAAGACGACATTCACATGTCCCTATGGCACAATTGCTTATCAGCGGATGCCCTTTTGATTGTGTAATGCTCCGGCCACTTTCCAGCGTTGCATGGTGGCCATTTTCCATGATATGATTGAGGACTCGATGGAAGTTTTCATGGATGACTGTTCTGTGTTTGGGAGTTCCTTTGATCACTATCTCAAGAATTTGGAGAGGATGTTGGCCAGGTGCGAGGAGGCCTATCTAGTGTTGAACTGGGAGAAATGCCACTTCATGGTGAAGGAGGGCATTGTGATTGGGCACAAGGTTTCACGCGCGGGGATTGAGGTTGATAGAGCTAAGATTTATACCATATCTAAGCTGCCCCCGCCCACTTCTGTGAAATATATTCGGAGTTTCCTTGGTCACTCGGGCTTTTACAGACGCTCTATTAGAGATTTTTCTAAGATTGCCCGACCGATGACCCAACTTCTTGAGAAGGAAGCCCAGTTCATGTTATCCGACGAGTGCCTTAGTGCATTCAATTTTTTGAAGGAGAAGTTGGTGAATGCCCCTGTCATGGTGGCTCCTGATTGGAAGCTGCCATTTGAGATCATGTGTGACGCGAGTGACTTCGCTGTTGGGGCAGTCTTATGACAGAGGAGAGAGAAGCAGTTTCACCCGATTTATTATGCTAGCAAGACGCTCAATGACGCATAGGAGCACTACACCACGACGGAGAAAGAGCTCCTAGCCGTTGTCTTCGCATTCGATAAATTTCGGTCTTATCTCGTCCTATCAAAGACCATTGTATTCACTGACCATGCAGCTCCTCGGCACCTGTTCAGCAAACAGGATGCCAAACCCCGTCTAATCCGGTGGGTTTTGCTACTTCAGGAGTTCGACATTGAGATCCGTGATAAGAAGGGCGCGTAGAATGTTGCAGCAGACCACTTGTCCCGTCTTAAGTGCTCAGCTTCATCTGAACTTGTGGGGTCAACCATAAATGACAATTTTCCCCATGAGTTTCTCATGCACATACAGACACATGATGAGGAGTGTCCATGGTTTGCTAATTTTGCAAACTTTCTTGTTAGTGGGATTGTGATTAAGGGCTTAACGCATCAGCAGAAGCGAAAGTTCTTTGCGGATGTGAAGCACTATCTTTGGGAGGATCCTTATTTTTTTTAAGTCGGGGCTGATTAGATCATGCGCAGGTGTGTGTTTGGAGATGAGGCACGTCAGGTGCTTAGACACTGACACGAGGGCCCGACAGGTGGACATGTCACACCCTGACCGATGGCGGAATCATCGGGGCGGGACATGTAGGACTGTTCATAGCACATGGTTGACTAAATTGAAATATATTAAAGTCAAATTTGCATTACAATAAATCCAAGTACAAGATCAAATTCAAACAAGAAACATAAACAATTCATAAAATTCTTGATTTATTTTGCTAAGTCCAAATCCTATGTTGAACACGTCTTGAATCAATCTCACATATTGGGGCCTGAAACATGAATAAAATAAAGTCAACTAAAAAGTTGGTGAGTATAACACAGTTGTATATAGATAGCATATAGTTGAAAACAAATCCTTTACATGACATGATAAATAAGGCGTTCATGGGGAGTAACTATTGTGTAACCAAATGTACAATCAAACCTTGTAACTAGCATGCAAAACAAAGTGTATTGTCGGTTTCAATCACCGCGTACCATGGGTGGGTTTGTCAGACTCAATAGATCCATCATTGAAAACCGTCGGCTTGTATAGTTAATGATTGCACATAAGAGCATACAAAGGTTAAACACACCTAGCACTCGGGCACAAAGCTCAAATTTTTGCACACATGTATGTAAATAGGATTTTTTTTGCACTTGTGTAGTTTGTGTAAATGTAAATGTGTAATGTGTAATGAGTATAGAGTTCATGTTCCACCCCAAAAGTGTAAAAGAGTAAAAGGGGTTGTGAATACTCACTTGGTATGGAAGTGAAGCTAACAAGGAATATAGATAGCAAAAAGATCCTTGAAAAGCACACTTTAACCTAAATAGTAATATGCATTGAATCATATAGATGTATAAAGTTTAAAAATGAAAGTTGGATTTGTATATAAAACCATTGGTTTGTATTTAAAAAGGATTGAATAAAATATATAAAGTTTGAGGTAAAATATGTTTGAAACAATTTAATTAGGTTTGAATTAAATAAATAAGTGTATAACTATAGTTTATGAAATAATGTCAATATTAATTGTAATTAAGTATAAATAAATAAAACGATTTTGATTTAAAATGTAAAGTAAATAAGTCATCATTATTTATAAATTTTGTAACTTAATTATTTAAAATATCATTTAAGTGTAAGATGATAAATATAAATTTAATTTTTATAAACTTTTCAATAAATTACATTTATGCCAAAATTAAACTTTTAATCTATTTTTAAATACAGAAAACATATTTTTATAAAATCTGAAACATTTACTGATTAAAATCTAAAAATTATAATTCTGTTAAAAATTCTGAGTCTAGCACGACCGTGCCTCGGAAGGGCACGATCGTGCTCAAGCCACGGGCGCGACCGCGCTAGTCGGGGCGCGACCGGGTTGATCAATCAGGAGCACAATCTAGACAAGTCATCAGGCACGACCGTGCCTTAGCCCGGCACGGTCGCGTCTATGATTTTTAGACACAACAGAGACTAGCCCAAAGGGCATGACAAGGTCTGGACGGATGACACGACCGCGCTAAACGAGGCACGGCCGCGCTAGATGATTAGCGCGACCGTGTCTATTCCAAATCAGACACGAATCGAGAGTTTCTTGTATTTTGAACACAGGAATTGTTAGGGCTTTTGATTAATGGGTTATTAAGAGTCTTTTCATATAACTTAATTGTATGGAAATCGAGTTTAAGCATGGGTTCGATTAAATCATTTTTATTAAAATATGATTTCTGATTCTGATCGAATTCTATAATGGAAGCCCAAATTGAATGAGGGCTTTTGATAATGTCACTGAAATGAGTGAGATGGAGAGTATACTTACCCTGAAATGTAACGAATCGATGAAGAACGGCAGAGATGAGTTCCGGTGACGGAGGTAAAGGTTTCCGGTGACTTCGACTGCGATTCCGGATAGGCCAGAGAGTCCAGAGTCTTAGAGAGAGCCGGGAGATGATAAATCCTTTCTTGATCGGGAGAATTTGGGTTCCAGGAGGAAGACTCGAGTTTTGTTTGAATTGCTTGAGAGAGAATTTGAGATTGATGGAGAAAAACTGAGGCGTTGAGTAATTGAAAATGGTATAACTCGCGTTAAAGGAAAAGAAACGTAATCGGATTTGAAATTCGCACGATTGAGCGTTTTGAAATCACATTTACGTTTCGACTGTTTCGCAGGCGCGACCGTGCCAAGATTGGCGCGACCGTGCTTAGGAACCGGGCGCGATCGTTCCAGGACCAGCCGCGCGATCGTGCCGAGGCACTTGGCGCGACCGTGCTAGAACGAAGCACGACCGTGCTAACTAGGGTTTCTTGATAAATTTTCAACTTTAGTCCTTGACTTTTCAGGTTTTATAAATTTGAAATATATAGTTACTTGTATAGCGTTTATGTGCATATAATCGAGTAAAACTTGCGAACTTGTATAGAATCATTGCATTTTATTTACCGCGGGAAAAATATTGAGACATTGCACGAGTATAGAACTTGAAATTTCATTACATTGAATTGAAATATGAATACTAAAAATCAGAAATGTTACAGTCTCCCCATGTTGAGAGAATTTCGTCCTGAAATTTAGCTAGAGGAAACAACATTAATAGTAAAAAGATGAGGGTACTTGAGCTTCATTTGGTCTTCTCGTTCCCAAGTGTACTCAGGACCACGCTTAGACTCCCAACGAACTTTGACGATAGGAATACGACTTCGCTTGAGTTGCTTGACTTCACGATCCATAATTTCCACCGGCTTCTCAACGAAGTGCATCGTTTCATCAATGCGCACGTCGTCAAGCGGTATATGGAGATTTTCATCAGCGAGACACTTCTTTAGATTAGATATATGAAATGTAGGATGCACATTGCCAAGAGATGGAGGTAACTCGAGCTTGTAAGCCACTTTCCCAATCCTTTCAAGGATTTTGAATGGACCAACATAACGAGGTGATAACTTGCCTTTCTTTCCAAAACGGATCACACCCTTCCATGGAGATACCTTAAGAAGAACGAGATCACCGACTTGGAATTCCAAGGGTTTTCGACGCTTGTCGGCATAACTCTTTTGTCGACTCCTTGCTACTCGGATATTGTCACGGATTTGAATAATCTTGTCGGAAGTTTCTTGAATTAACTCGGGACCGGTGATTTGTGCTTCACCAATCTCGTTCCAACAGATCGGAGAACGACACTTGCGACCATAGAGAGCTTCGAATGGAGCCATGTTGATACTTGTGTGGTAGCTATTGTTATAAGAAAACTCAATAAGGGATAAATGTGAATCCCAATTGCCACCAAAATCGATTACACAAGCTCTAAGCATGTCTTCAAGAGTTTGGATTGTTCGCTCGGTTTGGCCATCAGTTTGGGGATGGTAAGCCGTGCTCAAATCCAAACGAGTACCAAGAGCAGATTGGAGAGATTGCCAAAATCGAGAAGTGAACCGAGCGTCTCTATCAGATATTATGTTCAAGGGAACACCATGACGGCTCACAATTTCATCAATGTAAATTCGGGCAAGTTTCTCCACTTTGAAGTCTTCACGAATAGGCAAAAAGTGGGCAGATTTGGTGAGTCGATCAATGATCACCCAAATACTATCATAACCACTCGAGGTGAGAGGGAGCTTGGTAATGAAATCCATAGCTAAATTCTCCCATTTCCACACGGGAATTTCCGGTTGTTCAAGCAAACCAGAAGGACGCTGATGTTCGGCTTTGACTTTGGAGCAAGTTAAGCATTTGGCAACATAAAGAGCAATGTCCTTCTTCATACCGGGCCACCAATAAAGCTGACGAAGATCTTGGTACATTTTATCCGCACCAGGATGAATAGAATAACGAGTCTTATGAGCCTCGTTCATGAGAATTGCACGGAGATCATCGCGATCGGGAACCCAAATACGGTTCAAGTAATATAGTAAGCCATTGGGTTTAGATTCAAGAAGAAGTTCAACACCACACGACATTTCTTCATACATGTTACCCTCGGTAACTGAGACGTGTTGAGCTTCCAGGATACGGGTTTGAATATCGGATTGAATACGGGCGCAATGAAGCATAACATGGTCTTTTCGACTCAAAGCATCGGCTACAACATTCGCTTTGCCAGGATGGTAACGAATCTCGCAGTCGTAGTCGTTAAGGAGTTCGACCCAACGTCGTTGCCTCATATTGAGTTCTTTTTGGTTGAAGATATGTTGAAGACTTTTGTGGTCGGTGAATACCACACATTTCGTGCCATATAAGTAGTGTCTCCAAATCTTTAACGCGAATACGACCGCACCCAACTCGAGGTCGTGCGTCGTATAATTCTTTTCATGAATTTTGAGTTGTCTTGATGCATAAGCGATCACTTTGCCTCGTTGCATGAGGACACAACCAAGACCTTGGTTAGAAGCATCACAATAGACAACTAGATCATCATTTCCATCGGGGAGAGTCAAGATGGGAGCATTGCACAACTTTTGCTTAAGAGTTTGGAAAGCTTCTTCTTGCTTCGGTCCCCATTCATAAGCTTTACCCTTATGGGTCAAGGCGGTAAGAGGGACAGCAATCTTTGAGAAGTTTGAGATGAAACGACGATAATAACCCGCAAGACCAAGGAACGAACGAACTTCGGTAGGAGTCTTCGGGGCATTCCAATTCTTAACCGTTTCAATCTTAGCAGGATCAACATGAATACCCTTGTCGTTGACGATGTGACCAAGAAATTGAACTTCTTTTAACCAAAATTCACATTTGGAGAACTTGGCATATAGTTGTTCTTTCTTTAAAAGGTCCAAAACCAATATAAGGTGTTCTTCATGGTCGGCTTTAGTCTTGGAATAGATTAAGATATCGTCAATGAAAACGATCACGAATTTATCAAGGTACGGTTTGCACACACGATTCATGAGGTCCATGAAAACTGCGGGTGCATTGGTTAATCCAAAAGGCATAACCATGAACTCGTAATGACCATACCTTGTTCGGAAAGCAGTCTTAGGAATGTCATCTTCTTGAACACGGAGCTGATGATAACCAGATCGAAGATCAATCTTCGAGAAACACGTAGAACCTTGAAGTTGATCAAAGAGATCATCGATTCTAGGCAAAGGATAGCAATTCTTGATAGTAAGCTTATTGAGTTCGCGATAGTCAATACACATGCGAAATGATCCATCCTTCTTCTTTACAAATAAGACGGGTGCACCCCACGGTGAATGACTCGGGCGAATGAACCCTTTATCGGAGAGTTCTTGAAGTTGACTTGCGAGCTCTTGCATTTCGGAAGGTGCAAGACGATAAGGAGCTCTAGCAACAGGGTTAGCTCCGGGCATGAGATCAATACGGAACTCGACTTGACGAACGGGAGGAAGACCGGATAAATCTTTAGGAAACACTTCGGGAAAATCTCGAATAATGGGAATGTCTTGGATACTCTTCTCCTTGACATCCTTTTGAACAATATGAGCTAGGAAGGCGATGTACTTCTTTCGCAAGTACTTTTGAGCAGTAGTACAAGACATCAATTTAAGACCCTTGCAAGGCTTTTCACCAAAAACCCTTAAGGTTTCTCCCGAAGGTAGCGGAATTCGGATGCACTTTTCAAAGCAAATACCTTCGGCATGATGATTTGATAGCCAATCCATACCTATGATAATGTCAAAGCTTCCTAGTGGCATTGGAATAAGGTTGATTGGGAATGCATGATCATTAAGTTCTAAAGAGCAATCATAGATAATAGACTCAATTGTAAGGGAGTCACCATTTGCTATTTCAACGGTGAAGGTTTTCTCTAATTGGGATCGTGTCTTTGCAAGTAAAGGCTCAAAATTAAGTGACACAAAACTTTTATCGGCACCGGTATCGAACAAAATGGGGGCATATTGACTATTAACAAGGAACGTACCATTAACCACGTCGTTGTTGGCTTGAGCTTCGTTGGCGTTAATGTTGAAAGCACGCCCACGAGCTCCACCTTGTCTAGTATTTGCGAGCCTTGGACATAGATTACGAAAATGATTCGGGTCACCACACTCATAACAAGCACGCCCATTAGCAATGGCGGGAGCACCTTGATTAGCCACTTGAGGTACGGTTTGGTTTGGAGGGTTGACTTGGCCCGTAAGGGCTTTGGTCCTACAAACATTAACCGTATGACCATATCTCCCACAATAAGTACAAAGGCGACATGGGATGTTTTGGGGATGATGATAGTTGCAGGTGGCACAAAGTGGGTAAATTCCACCATATGGCTTTTTGACTGGTGCTTGAACCATAGGTGCAGCTTGGTTCACGGGAACAGCAGGAGTAACCACAGCAAAATTTCTAACCTTCCTCTTTCTAGTGTTGCGAGAGGGCTCGGTTGTAGCTTCTTTGGTGTGGTTAGGAGGGGTTACGGTTTCAGCAACTTTCTTAGAACCCTTTTTGGTAAGAGTTCCAGCTTTAACATGATTATCGGTTAGGGTAGCAGACAGGCGGATGGCATCTTCCAAAGTATCAGGATTTCTACCTAAGACAGTATCTTGAATTTGTCTTGGTAGCCCACCAATGTACTTTTCGATGCAACGAGATAATGGAGTGACCATGTGGGGCACAAGAAGACTCAATTCATGGAACCGAGTTGTGTAAGCCAAGTGTTCCCCACTATCTTGGGCAAGATCCCAAAATTCGGCCTCTAACTTCTTCACTTCATTGCGAGGACAGAACTCCTCGGTCATAAGCCTTTTGACCTCATCCCAAGGTAAGGCCATAGCTACATCAACACCCCTATTCCTTTTCTCCCCATTCCACCATGTAAGTGCCCGCTTTTGAAGGACACTAGTAGCATGACGAACACGGAGGTTGTCGGGACAGTCACTATTGAGAAAGGTATTCTCAATACTTTTGAACCATTGGAGGAGTCCGGTAGCTCCTTCGGTTCCATAAAACTTTAGGGGATTGCACGAATTGAAGTGCTTGAAGGTGCATTGGGATGGATTACCACCATTTCCACCATTACCACCATTATTACCACTATTGCTTCCATTGCCATTAGTGGCACCATTAGCTTGGGTGAGTTGTGTCACCAATTGAGTAAGAATAGCAGCAATGTCGGAGTTGGCGTTAGCGACGGGAGCACGACGAGGAGGCATTCTACAGATTTGAAACACAAGGCAAGAGAGATTGTAAGAACTTATGAGAATTGCTAGGATTTAATAGAATGAGATAACAAAATAAAAGATAGATAATCATAGTTTGGATTGTACTCAAACGTGACAAAAATTCACTTGAATACTAAGGCATATTAAGGTTAATTTAAACTCATATAATTTTCAAGGAGACATGCTTTAGCCTATAGGTAAACACTCATCTCGGGAGTTCCCAGGAAAGCATACGGGTCCCTCGGTTGATTGGGATTTATGCGAAATGCTTTCCTAGACAGAAAACCCAAAATACAGGTGTCACCCTTCCAGATTGCACGTGTCCTCAAATAATTTAACAAGTTTAAAAACCTCAACGAAGAAATAAAAATTTTATTTAAAGATTTTTGCTTCAAAAATTTTTCACATGCTTAGAAAGGATAAAGATAGAAAAAGAAGATAAGAATAATAAGAGGTTTAGGCCATAGGAAAGGATGTTATTTATTCAATTATTACTTAAGAATATCCTAATAAGTCATGCATTTCTAACAAAGAAGGTAGCAAATATAATAATAATTAATCATGGTAAGCATGTAGCACATAGCATGTAGCACATAGCACAAAATCATGAAACATAACATAAGTGGGTGTCCTAAAGTTATAGTCTAGGTCAAGATGTCTAATAACCTAAATCCCTATAACCAAGGCTCTGATACCAATCTGTCACACCCCGACCGATGGCGGAATCATCGGGGCGGGACATGTAAGACTGTTCATAGCACATGGTTGACTAAATTGAAATATATTAAAGTCAAATTTGCATTACAATAAATCCAAGTACAAGATCAAATTCAAACAAGAAACATAAACAATTCATAAAATTCTTGATTTATTTTGCTAAGTCCAAATCCTATGTTGAACACGTCTTGAATCAATCTCACATATTGGGGCCTGAAACATGAATAAAATAAAGTCAACTAAAAAGTTGGTGAGTATAACACAGTTGTATATAGATAGCATATAGTTGAAAACAAATCCTTTACATGACATGATAAATAAGGCGTTCATGGGGAGTAACTATTGTGTAACCAAATGTACAATCAAACCTTGTAACTAGCATGCAAAACAAAGTGTATTGTCGGTTTCAATCACCGCGTACCATGGGTGGGTTTGTCAGACTCAATAGATCCATCATTGAAAACCGTCGGCTTGTATAGTTAATGATTGCACATAAGAGCATACAAAGGTTAAACACACCTAGCACTCGGGCACAAAGCTCAAATTTTTGCACACATGTATGTAAATAGGATTTTTTTTGCACTTGTGTAGTTTGTGTAAATGTAAATGTGTAATGTGTAATGAGTATAGAGTTCATGTTCCACCCCAAAAGTGTAAAAGAGTAAAAGGGGTTGTGAATACTCACTTGGTATGGAAGTGAAGCTAACAAGGAATATAGATAGCAAAAAGATCCTTGAAAAGCACACTTTAACCTAAATAGTAATATGCATTGAATCATATAGATGTATAAAGTTTAAAAATGAAAGTTGGATTTGTATATAAAACCATTGGTTTGTATTTAAAAAGGATTGAATAAAATATATAAAGTTTGAGGAAAAATATGTTTGAAACAATTTAATTAGGTTTGAATTAAATAAATAAGTGTATAACTATAGTATATGAAATAATGTCAATATTAAAAGTAATTAAGTATAAATAAATAAAACGATTTTGATTTAAAATGTAAAGTAAATAAGTCATCATTATTTATAAATTTTGTAACTTAATTATTTAAAATATCATTTAAGTGTAAGATGATAAATATAAATTTAATTTTTATAAACTTTTCAATAAATTACATTTATGCCAAGATTAAACTTTTAATCTATTTTTAAATACAGAAAACATATTTTTATAAAATCTGAAACATTTACTGATTAAAATCTAAAAATTATAATTCTGTTAAAAATTCTGAGTCTAGCACGATCGTGCCTCGGAAGGGCACGATCGTGCTCAAGCCACGGGCGCGACCGCGCTAGTCGGGGCGCGACCGGGTTGATCAATCAGGAGCACAATCTAGACAAGTCATCAGGCACGACCGTGCCTTAGCCCGGCACGGTCGCGTCTATGATTTTTAGACACAACAGAGACTAGCCCAAATGGCATGACAAGGTATGGACGGATGACACGACCGCGCTAAACGAGGCACGGCCGCGCTAGATGATTAGCGCGACCGTGTCTATTCCAAATCAGACACGAATCGAGAGTTTCTTGTATTTTGAACACAGGAATTGTTAGGGCTTTTGATTAATGGGTTATTAAGAGTCTTTTCATATACTTAATTGTATGGAAATCGAGTTTAAGCATGGGTTCGATTAAATCATTTTTATTAAAATATGATTTCTGATTCTGATCGAATTCTATAATGGAAGCCCAAATTGAATGAGGGCTTTTGATAATGTTACTTAAATGAGTGAGATGGAGAGTATACTTACCCTGAAACGTAACGAATCGATGAAGAACGGTAGAGATGAGTTCCGGCGACGGAGGTAAAGGTTTCCGGTGACTTCGACTGCGATTCCGGCTAGGCCAGAGAGTCTAGAGTCTTGGAGAGAGCCGGGAGATGATAAATCCTTTCTTGATCGGGAGAATTTGGGTTCCAGGAGGAAGACTCGAGTTTTGTTTGAATTGCTTGAGAGAGAATTCGAGATTGATGGAGAAAAACTGAGGCGTTGAGTAATTGAAAATGGTATAACTCGCGTTAAAGGAAAAGAAACGTAATCGGATTTGAAATTTGAACGATTGAGCGTTTTGAAATCACATTTACGTTTCGTTCCAGGACCAGCCGCGCGATCGTGCCGAGGCACTTGGCGCGACCGTGCTAGAACGAAGCACGACCGTGCTAACTAGGGTTTCTTGATAAATTTTCAACTTTAGTCCTTGACTCTTCAGGTTTTATAAATTTGAAATATATAGTTACATGTATAGCGTTTATGTGCATATAATCGAGTAAAACTTGCGAACTTGTATAGAATCTTTGCATTTTATTTATCGCGGGAAAAATATTGAGACATTGCACGAGTATAGAACTTGAAATTTCATTACATTGAATTGAAATATGAATACTAAAAATCAGAAATGTTACAGGACATCATGGAGCTATCTTGACCGCAAAGAAGGTCTTTGATGCCGGTTTCATCTGGCCTACCATATTTCGGGATGCTCATGAGATGATCCGAGCTGGTGACGCTTGCCAGAGGGCGAGCAACATTTCGTCAAGGAATGAGATGGCCCAAAACAACATCCAGATTTGTGAGATTTTTTATGTCTAGGGTTTTGACTTTATGGGACCTTTCCCAGCTTCTCGTGGCAACCGGTATATCCTAGTGGCTGTTGACTACATTTCTAAGTAGGCCGAGGCTCAAGCCTTGCCTACTAATGATGCTAGGGTGCTTGTTCAATTTCTAAAGAAGTTGTTCTCTCGCTTTGGTGCTCCCAAAGCTCTTATTAGTGATAGTGGGACCTACTTCTGCAACTCCCAGTTGGAGAAGGCACTATCACGATATGGTGTGAACAATAGATTCTCCACTGCTTACCATCCACAGACCAGTGGACAGGTAGAGGTCACGAACCGAGGAATAAAGCGGATTCTCGAGTAGACGGTTGGTCAGAACCGTAAGGATTGGTCGGATAGGTTAGATGATGCGTTTTGGGCCTTTCGGACTGCGTATAATACGCCTATTGGTACCACACCAGTTAGGTTGATCTATGGGAAGGCGTGCCATCTTCAAGTGGAGTTGGAGCATAAGGCTTATTGGGCGTTGAAGGCGGTGAATCTTGACTTAGTGAGCACGGGAGAGAACCGGTTCACTCAGATTCATGAGCTTGATGAGTTGAGGAATCAAACCTATGCAAACTCCACGACCTACAAGGAGCGCACTAAGAGTTTACATAACCGACGCTTGAAGTACAAGAAGGAATTCCCAGTGGGTGGTCGTGTGTTGCTTTACAACTCTAGGTTGCGATTGTTTCCCGGGAAGTTAAAGTCCTGATGGACGGGTCCCTAGACGGTTAAGGAGGTGTTTCCTTATGGGACCGTCGAGATTGAGCACGAACATGTGAGGATCTTCAAGGTCAACGGTCATCATATTAAGACATACATCGACGGACCAGTTGACCCGATATTGGAGGTAGTTGACCTCCACCCCAAGGACAAATGAATTCGGGGACTTGAGTCTAACTAATGACTCGTTAATAAACTTAGCTTGTTTCAGTATTATCTTTGGTAACAATTCTTAGATTTTGTTTCTATGTTTATTTTCCTATTTTTATTTTTAATTTTATTTTGGATTTTACCATTTATTTTTGAGTTTAGGTGATCGGAACATGTTTTGGATCAAGCGGACTTGGGTTGATGATTGGAATATCACAGGCATGTTTTCTGAATTTTTAGAAATTTTAATTTGGAAGGATCACAGACGGGTTTGGCAATTCCTACATAAAACAGTCAGGTTCTGTGTCTGCTGGGCAAAAGCCACAGTCGTTCCCTTCTTTGTGGCGCGGTCGTGCCTGAAACCACAGGCGCGGTCGTGCCTAGACACATGGCACGATCATGCCTTAATTTTTGGGGGTCGATATAAATTGTTTTGTCATGTAGACCGAACCCCCCTTTCGGCGATCTTCTTCCTCGTCACCATTTTCGGAATTCATTCATTTCTTCGATTTGAGGTACGTTCTAACCTTTTACTCTCTTTTATTTTTGTTTAAACCTAGAACGGTATTCCATTTGTGTTAAAAGCCGTAACGTTTTATTTATTTATTTTTAGGTTTTCTCCAATTTGCCCGTTTTTTTGTTTGTAGCTTGTAAATACTTAGAATCACTGTATCAACGTCCCAAAATGTTATGGTTGCAAAAGCCCCTTCATAAACGTACGAAAATTGGATCAATTTTGACTCTGAAAACCCTAAAATGGATTGAGCACGATCGCGCTCATGACCAGGCGCGGTCGTGCTCGGCTTTTGTAGTTTCAAGGAAGTAGTTTTTTTGTTGAGCGCGGCCGTGTCTCCCACTAGCGCGGTCGTGCCAACTTGGCTTTGTTCTAGGCGCGGCCGTGTGTATCCCTAGCTCGGCCATGGTCTCCATTTTTGACCTAGGCGCGATCGTGCCCTGACTTGGCGCGACCGTGTTTTCGTGTTGGGACTGCCCGTGGTCGGCCACAGCGCGACCGTGGGCTTGGATTTTGACCTTGGCGCGGTCGTGCCCCTTTCCAGGTGCGACCGTGCCCCCTTCATAATTGGGTCAGAAACTCCATAATTCCGTCTAGCGTCTTCATAACCATTCTAATTTCAATTATTTGCTTGTGCAGATGGCCGGCAACCGAGATCACCCATAGTTGGAGTTTGATCTCAACGAGCATGAGTACGAGGCTCGTCTTGATGTTTTATGGCCCCGTCGGGGCCGGATTTTGGCTGCACGTCGCCTTGAGCCAGCTGCTATTGACGCCATCGGTCAGCGAGACTGATGGAACGATCTTGTCACTGCCCCCTGGCGCCGTTTGTTCAGGTTCCACGCTATCCAGTACGTAGAGCTTGTGACAGATTTTTTCTACACATATGAGTTCGATTATCCCTGCGCAGACCTAGAGCATCCCGAGACGATTAGGTTTACGCTAGGCGGGAGTGGGAAGTGATGTCCGTTGCCAGGTTCGGGAGACTATTGGGTCTGTATACGAGGCAGGAGCTTCAAACAGAGATATTCACCGAGGGTATCACTGAGTTTCCGACAGAGGAGGACAAGGACCAGTTCTGGCACGAGTTTAGATTTGGGCTGTATGATCCGAGTTTGACCAAGGCTTCGAGCCTTCGGGATCCTCTGCACAATGTTCTTCATCGCTGCATTGTTTATTCTATATCTGGGACAGGTCAGGGGGAGACGGTAGTGAACCCGAGGGAGCTGTTTTATCTGTATTGCCTTGTACGCCTGCACACCTGCAATCTTGCGCATTCTTTCACGGGGTACTTGCTGAATAGTTCAGGGCGCGATATTACCAGCGCCATCTGTGGAGCTCACTTTATGACCAAGATGGCGAGGCACTTCGAGTTGTTGATCGATGATTTGATAGGGGACCTGACCCCTACGGTAGAGACCGTCGTGATGACCGTGCAAACACTAAGAAACATGCACGTAGTTCGTCGTGGCGCATGAGGGATTCTATTGGTTGACAGATGGGGACGGATATGGGATCCAGACCGTCCGGACCCCGATCCAGATGTTGTCCAGGCCGAGGCCGAGGCCGAGGCTACAGCCGCCGCCCATCAGGCGCATGGGGTTCAGCAGGAGCACGAAAATGATCACGAGCACCATGTTGAGGATCCGATTGCCCCACCACCTCCTCCGCCTCCACCAATACTTCTGGTTACCGTCATCCATGATTTATTCATGCGCTACTGGGCCTGGCAATATGAGGTCCAGTGCGCCGCTGCTGCTGCTGGCGGGGCACCATACGTGGTTCCCCTCCCATTATTTATGCAGCCAGAGCAGCAGCCCGATCAGCCACCACCATCTCCACCGCATCATCAGTCACCACCACCATCTCCACCGCATCATCAGTCACCACCACCATCACCACCGGAGGAGGTGGAGACGAGGGGGGCGAGGGTGCCGACCTTGCTCTCGAGGATTTTGAGATGGAGAAGTAGTGCCTTCCACTATTTTGGTATAACCTTTTGTTGAGTTGTACTTTTGTTGTACTGTACAAACTCTTATTACACGCTTCGGCGTTTGTTGTTTCCTTATACTTTTGTTTCCGTGTACTGTTATATATATTTGTCTTTACATTTTTGTTTATATTTTGGCTTGATGTTACTGATCTGTGTTTGATGTTGTTAGTCTTGATTAGATCTTGGAATCGTGGAACGCCATTTTTATGTGTAGGCTTTTTGCGTGTGCCATGATCGACATGAGGGAAGTTTCAGTTCTCCCTTCACACTTCATTGTCTTGCATTCCATTTCGCATAACATGTTTTTGTATACATTGAGGGCAATGTATGTTTCCAAAGTGTGGGGTTGGGTGTTTATTCTCTGCTTTCCATTATTTGTTTTGTTGTACATTGGGCAATGTAAAATTCTAAGTGTAGGGTGGGAATTTATTCACGCGATGTTTGTCCTTTTGAGCATTTTATCACTTCAATTTTTTGCAAAATCTTCCTTCATAATTTTTATCGGCACTAAATTAGTTTTATAAAATTAAAAAACACAAAAATATAATAAAAGTTAACCATTTAGCATTCACAATTTTTTAAAATAATAGAGGTTTGATTTTTTGAAAGTAATTGAGATAGAAATTCCATCAAGTCAAACCCAATTTTTTTGTGATAACCATGAGTTTTAGTGTGCTAAACGAATAAATTGCCTGTAACCTTTTGCTTACACCCATTCCTTTCCGTTTCCGTGAGTTTATTTTTGAGCCTTGATATCTTTAGACATTGTTTGCCCTCGTTTTTTGCGGATTTGAGTGTGCCGGATGTCTCATGCTTGTTAGAACTTGCTTTTAGTATACATTTCGAAATCATGAACTTAAATATTGCATAAAAATGATTGAGGCATTAGGATAAACCACTTTGTTAGCCTTTTATTTTTTTTTTCCCCTAATCCGAACACATCCACTAGTTAGCCACGTTGAGCTTATCCCATGTTTTTCTTTTATTACCCACATTACACTGCCATTAAATCTTCATTAGCCTTTTTATTTATTTATTCTATTTTTCACCCGTGTTAGAAATCCAGTTCGCTAATGTTAATTTTATAGCTTTTATTTTGTTGTAATTGTCAAATTCTTGAGAAGTTTTTAGCTAAGGAAAGATGCATGCTGACTTAGTTCCCTTCATAAGAAAAGAAAAGGAATAGTGTAGATGGAAAAAAAATAAAAAAAAATAACCAAAATTAGGTGAATTATAGCCGATTGGAGCAATTTTGTGAGCAAAGATGGAAAGAATTCGGTTGTTAGCTCTTATCTATACGGAAGTATTAGTTAGTTTATTTTTCTTATTAGAAGTTGTTTTAGTTTTTGAGTTAGCATAGCCACCGGGTTTTTAGCCATTTAGCCACTTTTAAATTCCACTTCCTTACCCTTAGCCATTGCCAAGTTACAACCCGTTTAAAGCCCTCTTGATTTGTGCTTTGTTTCATGTTAGTTGGTAGAGATTTGATCTTTTAGCATGCTTATGATTTATGCATGATTCATTGTCTTGGCATTTGAGTGTCCTATACATACACCATTACTTGTATGATCATATATATACCCGAGTGTGTGTGAACATTATGAGAACATTAAGTTACATGCCAATGATTTCCAAGGCATATTCATTTTCTCATTCGGTTGTTGCTTCATTGGGCTCCTTGGGTTTCATATAGTCAATTTTGCATTTCCAGAAAAGCTTGTCAAACCTTTATAAGTTTATTAACACTTACGGTTTTCCGAACTGATCCATAGTGCCATTGGAAGTTTTGTTTTATTTTGATTTCTTTCTTGAGGACAAGCAATGTTCAAGTGTGGGGTTGTTTGATGTGTTAGGATTTACACATCTTTTTTGGCACAAAACTTCTCTCATTTCACGATCAATTATTGGTTACTTTCAACGTTTGGACACTTATTTGCTTCATTTCCTGTTTTGTAGGTTTTTGTGAAGCTTGGTGAACAAACAAGAGGATTCCAGGATAAAAAATTAAAGTTTTAGAGTTTCTGTGATGGAGGCACGGTCGTGCCCCCTACTTGGCACGGCCGTGCCAAGCTTGCAAACCCTGGCATGGTCGCGCCCACATCTTGCACGACCGCGCCAAGCCAAAATTCAAGGCACAACCGTGCTTTGGCTTCCCACGGTGGCGTGTCACCTCGTGAGTCTGAACAGCCGTACTTCCTCGATCAGTGGTACCCAATGGAAGCTCCGGATCGGTCAACCCTCTGTCACACGGTCGTGTTAAGACCTAGACACGACCGTGCCTTGGTACCTGGCACGGTCGTGCCTTCTCTCTTGTCACGGTCATGCCTCTCCTTTTCTATATAAACAGGACTTAAACTCTCATTCATTCATTCAACAACCAGGGAGAAAACCCAATGTTCCAGCTTGTATTATCCTTGTTCCAGCCACATTTCAAGCTTCTTGGAGAGGATACAACATCAAGAGGATCACCATATGATTATTCTTCGGTGAAATTTAGATACATTTGACACTTTGGTTTAGATGAAGTTTAGATACATTTGACAACATTCATGGATTATTGGCATATATTGTGTTAATGTTATGACAATCATATGATTATTCTTCGATGAAATTATGTATTCAAGTATTTTGAGTTGTTTACAAGACTTGTATTTGTGTATGCCATTTTATGTTGAAAAACTTGTGGTTTATGCTTATATTTATGGATTGGTGTATGTATTTATACTAACTTATGGCATTTTACTAGGAATGGTGAATGAAGTCTTGTTTATGAATCACTATATTTGTATGTGTATCCTTATGTTTATGTTTGGAAAGACATAGTGTTTGTTATGATGTTTTATGCTTAGTTTTATGTTTATCTATGAATTGTTGACACATTCTCCTAATTTATATAACCTTTGTACGAACATTGTATGTTGAAGAAATGCATATTGTTGTCTAATTTAATCAACTTGAGGTGGGTAGTGTGTTGTTCATATTATCTTTCCCACTACTTGTTGGATTACTATACCTTAATCGGAAGCTAGTTCAATCTTTATAAACATTGACATGATTGTTAAACACGTGAGCCTCATTGTATGAATTTAGGTGGTTGGTTTGTGTAATTCATGCTAGCTTTCCAAATGGTCATCTGATTAGATATCTTTGACGAGAATTTAGTCAATTTATGTTTCGTGTATTTGCCATGTTTCTATGAGTGTATTAAATGTATTATAGATGGATTCGACACCGAAGTGATATCTTCTCCTTAATTGCTTGACTTGTGATCTTAGCTTAGTTTATATATTTGCATGTTTGTTAATTAAAACAAACTCTTCAAAATATCTTTATACCATCATTTGATTGAATCTTAATTCTAGTCTATTATTGCTTCCCACCGTGTCCACGGATTGATATCCGGTTCTTACCTTAACTATATTGCTATCCGACGGTTACACTTGCCCGACGTGTGTGATTAGTCTTTGGTGAAAACCCATTTTAAAACTCAAATTGTGTGAAAAATACTTAGAAAAATATATAAACATATTCACACGCATCAGTTATGAAGTCCATAGTGAGATGTTCCCACTTACATTCTTGGATTTCTAATGGTTGTAACCTTCCGTATGTGTTAGGACATAGATGTATGACAAGATCTTGTAATAGTTTAGATCTTATTGTCTTTATGTTTTGTTAATGTTTGATTTATGTATAAGTATAGTATATGTTGGAACCTAATAGTCCATAGAAATCAATTAGGTTTTAGAAGTATCAACTTCAGATGTTCCCACTTACATTCTAGGATTTCTAATGGTTGTAACCTTCTGTATGTGTTAGGACATAATAGATATATGACAAGATCTTGTAATAGTTACATCTTATTATCTTTATGTTTTGTTAATGTTTTATTTAAGTATAAGTATAGTATATGTTGGAACCTAATAGTCCATAGAAATCAATTAGGTTTTAGAAGTATCAACTTCAGAGTTTTCGGTCGGAAAATGTTTTCGGTAAAAAACATTTTCGATCAAGAAGATTTCGATGGAAAACTCTCTAGTATAAATAATTGTGTCTTTTGTATTTCAAGTAACTTTGTGTGTTTCTGTTGTTAATACTTGATTACATTACTTGATTAACGAAGATAATCATCATGAAATATGCATTTGGTGTGATTGATAGTATCGAGATTGCTCATTTTTTATTTGTTCATTTTGGTGTGGATTTGATTTCTGAATTGTTTCCGCCAATTCAGAGAGTGATTGAAGACTTTATCCTTGAATATCAGCAGATCTGAGGGAATCACAAGTGGTATCAGAGCTTTCGGTGCTCGGTTTTGGGAGATTCAAGTGTAGGTCCCTCGGGTGTGGCGGATCGTCACATGCAAGTGGGTCTACTATTCGGACCGGGTGTGGAATGTCCGTGACTAGGTGGAGAGTCTAGCTAAACAAAGTAAACCGACAAGAGAAAACACTTTAAACGTTCTTTGTATTATAAACACTTGAAGGTTACAGAGAAAAGCACTGAATTTACAATCTGCGTATTTGCTACTGTGACTGCGTACTTAACTTCAGTCAACCTATCCTACTTATACCTGACCTGATGCCTGCGCACTTAGCAAGTGCGCAGGGCAAAATGCTCTTGCGTACTTAACAAGTACGCAAAGGTATTCTTGTGTACTTGCTAAGTACGTGTCACACCCCCAAATTCCACTAACGGAGTTTTACCGTTTGGAAGGTGACACACCAGGATCTCAGTCATTAGTTACATCAAACGACACTACATGGGACTTAAACTGTCATAACATAAAAGTTCAGAGTTAATGCGGAAGCGTAAACGTTAATATGAAATCGAAAGTAATTACACGCAATAGGCGTCAATCAATGTAAATAAGTAAACTGTTTCAAATGTTTGAAATGGATGATATGACAGTAGGACTCCATGCATGTCCTAAGTGTGCAACCTGTGCCTTAGCGACCTGAGAAACATGTAAGAAAAAGTGTCAACACAAGGTTGGTGAGTTCACAGGTTTCAAGTTTACAATAAGAGTGTGTTTGCCAGATTATGTACTTTCAATATGCATATCTATAGGTAGCTAACCTATGTTCATGTTTTACTAAAGCGCTTGCAACCGAAGCTGACTGTGTTTGTATGCCTCCTGCCAGGTCTATCAACTCTGGCACATGTGAGTAGGCTAACATTTCACCCGTTCGATATCCAATCGAGTTAGCGCGACTAACGCGGGTGGGATTTGTCAAACCCAGTAGTACTATTAAACATTACCTCGCTAAGATCCATATTAACGGTTCGAAATAAGATGAGGACTTTCTGTGATAGCATGTTACGCTTAGTCTCAACATTGATATCATATAAAGTACCATAATCAAATAGTTGCGTCAAGTTTTCTCCCCTAGCGGGAAAAACAATATTTGCTTGCGTACCTGTTTCTCCCCCACGGGGAAAACAAGTAAAAGTATGATAATTGGTGTTTCATGTTTGTTTCTTCCTCAACAGGAAAACAAGTAAAATACGTTTGTGTGTAAGCATGTTTCTCCCCCAATAGTAAAACAGGTAAAAAGGGGCCGTGAAACTCACCTGCGTTGCGTTGTAGGTAGTATCACACAAGTAAGAGATTTGGAATCTCAATTGTTAGCCTGCACGGCTTACGTATGCCCTAGAATTATAAACATATAAATTAGGGACAAAAATGGGAATAGTGACATCGACACGGAATGAGAAACGTCTTAACGAAACGCTCTAATATTCAAGAGTGGACGAATGTGTCCACGGAACTGAGAATCCTTAACTAATAAATAAGATGTATACGTTACGCGACGAATGACAAAATACTATGTGTCGTTAACTAGAAGTCCAGGAAAATAATATAATTTATTATATTATTTTTAAGTTTAGCGAAGTAACGTAAACAATTAACTTGCGTGACAAAAATAATAAATATATTATTTTTATTCAAGGATATAAACGTTGGTAAATAATATAAATAATTATATTATTTACTAGTTTGAAAACATTCCTTAAGGTTTATAAATATGGAGAAAATAATATATAAATATATATTATTTTTAATTGGAGTCACAGGTTGAAAATTATTTATTCGTAATCGAGGTTTGAAAATAATATAAATATATTATTTTAAAAGTGGGTATTTATAATGAAAATGGGTTACAAACCAAACCCGAGCCTACGGGTGGTTTCCCGGGCTAAAACACGTTAATATAGTATTATAATAATATGGGTTAGGTTTTTATAATTAAAATAATAATAAAAACTATTCTAAAAACGAATTGGGGGTGGAGGGACTCGAACCCGGGTCTCCTCCCCCACAGTCGAGTGATTCAACCAACACAGCCGCTAGGCAATCGCGATGAGTTCCGGATCCGAATTGTTTTAACACACAATTAATGTGTTCATCCCCTCCCCATCGAAGCCGCAACAAAAATCATCCCAAAAGCATCGAATTCGGTTCTGGTTTAACAAAAAGATATAGGGGTTTTGTTTATTTGCATTCGGCGAATCTGGTGTGAAGTTTAATTGAGAAAACATCGGGTTTAAGTTCGCTAATTATCCAGTTTAGAAACCGAAACCCTAGATTAGAACCCTAGATCGATTTGCTCAATTCTTGTAATAGCAGTTGTTGGATTCATGGGGCTATTGATCAGTGGAAGATTTCGATTCTAACCACCCAATTTAATTTGATTAAGACCGCGTCTAGGTTAGGGTTCGATTAAACCCGAATAGATATGAACCCTAGAATCCGATGGTGATCAATTCAGTGTTGTAAGTCGCGATTATGATAGGGCTTTCAATATATGCATTGAGACGAAGCTAAGGGTGTGCTCGATTTCAATATTTGATATCGAATTGTTAGGATTCGATTAAAAGGAAATAACATGAACCCTAGCTATTCGATCGAGTTAAATCCGATAACGTGAACCCTAATTAGGTTAGGGCTTTTGATTATCAGGTTAATACGAAACTAATTATGCGATCAATTACCAGAACGGGTGTCGGATTGATGGTGAACGACTACACCGAGTGTCGACGGCGGCGGGGTTGGTTTCCGGTGACTCCCGTAGCTACCTCGATCGAATCATCGTGTGCAATTGATTAGCATAGGTGCGACTAAGGTATAGGAAGTGTTTGATTTCAGAATGATAAACGAATTGGTCGTAATTGAAGGTAATCGATGAGAGTTCGACGATTACGACTATAACGGGATTAATATGGTTTAATTACAATTATAAGGGATGTTAAAACGTATGCAAATGATTATGATGAGGTCGAAGTCATCAATGCCAGCCATAACAGTCGCTAATTTGAATCGATTTGCCGTTTTACAATTTGAATTGGATCATATCTCACGATGTTGACTTTCCAAAGTCAAAGAGTCGATTTTGGGCAAATGACAGCTTTAGTCCCTGAGATTTCATGTGTAATTAAGTTTCAAAAATGGCAGAATTGGTCCATAAAAGTTTGATATTGAGTTAACAGGGTTAGGACTTAACAGAAATTTAACGGGAAGTTTAACTGAGTTAATTTGAAAAGTCGGATTGTCACAGTACGCAGGAGCTTTCTCCTGCGCACATGTAAGTGCGCAAAACACTTAGAAAGAAATGCAACATTCAATATGTAAAAGTAAATACAACTCGATAAACTAATACATAAAGACTCTTACATACAAAGACAATTACAGACATGAAAATACAAACTAAGACTCTATCCAGAGTGTTGTCACAGGAAAGTGCTTCAACAAACTCCCCGTTGACAACAGCTCGGGATCTCATCGTCTTCAGTCTTCAATCTTCAGTCTTCACAGCTATCCATCCTTAGCTTCCATCTTCTTCTTGTATTCAAGGCAGAACTTGATCACCTTGTCATATTTAGAAGCAAGGAGCTTTGTCCATTCGTCCGTGTGGACACAATACCTATCAGCTAGTACCTCCAGATCTTTCACAGAAAAGTTGATGAAGCAAACTTCATCAAATATTCTGATCAGTTCTTTTGGCACTATGTTCCCACTTTCGGAATGTCCCTTTCCCATAATCATAGCCTCGCCCGTCTTTGGATCTACGTACCAGTACCACATGTCACCAAGAATATCCTGAGATAACTTGCTCAAGGGAATCTTAGTTTCACATCGCACTGGCTTGTATACCAATTTCTTTAAGTGCTTCTTAGTCACAGGATGCACAGCGTGCTTATCCTTGACTCTCTTGGGCACCTGAGGCTTGAACATTTCAAAGTTCCCAGATCTTGCTTCACGCTGCAGAACCACCCACAAACCCATCGCTGCTGCATGATTACACTTACCCAGTAGCTCTCGGTTTGCTAGGTTCACAAGGTTGTATTTGGGCAAGGAGCTGAACGCTTCACTTGTGGGTTTCAAGTATTGAACCCCCCCAGATCTTTTGATAGCGAACAGCTGCTTGTCCTCCTCGAACCTTACAGCTAAGATCATCCCTGTTGCTCCATGCTTGTCTATGATAGTCTTCTTTTGCCACACAGGAGCTGGACCCTTTGATGAGGTAGAAGGCATGTCTGTATCTTTCGGTGCCTCTGGGTCCACAGGTTTAGGGTCAACTGGGGAGGCTTCAGTCGAGACTTCTACATTACTGGCCTGCTCGACTGAACCTGTATCGAGCGGAGCGTCGAAGGATGGAACTTCAAAGATCTCTCCATCTTCTAGCTCGTACTCTCCTTCCCCGTCAGCCTTGGGAATCTCTATCACCACGTCTTCGTCATCATCATCCCAATCGTCACCAGAGTCGATCTCTCCTTCTTCTAGATTGAATAGAGCATCGATCTGTGCTTCTTTTGAATAGTCAGGCTCTAGATATAGGATCTCATCATCAGATAAGTCCTTAATTACTTCAACCACTGACTTTCCTTTATCACCACCACCACTAGAGGTATCACCACCCTCTTGCTGAGTAGACTCCCCCTCAGCCATTAGAATATCAGAGATGGGCACAATTTCCAAAGCTTGTTGCTCACCTCCACTAGGACCGACTTCAGGATCCTTGTCTTTATCGTCATCCTTAGTCAAGTCGACTGGATGACAAGGCTCAACACCAGTGGATTTCTTTTCTTTCTCTTTCTCTTCCTCTTTCTTTTTCTCTTTCTCCCCCTGAGCATCAAGCTTCTTGGTCAGTTCTGCAACTAATTTGACCATCGCTTCGTGCTCTTTTCTTTGTAAATCCAGCCTTAGCTCAAGTGACGTTCTGTGGCCTAGAATCATTTCATTTGTCTTCATTAAAAGCTCATTCTGTGCCATGATGTTCTTCAGTCGCTCATTAGTCCCCGTTCTCTTGCTATGTAGAATCCTAACTTCATCGGCCAGTGAATTAATCTGTGCTTGTTGAGCATCAGATTCCTCCTTTGACTTCTGAATAGTCTTCAGCAGTCCAGCAACTTGGGTCTCTAGCACATCGATCCTTGCCTCATTCGGATCAGGATGCCTAGACGATGACGCTTCGGCATTATGGATAGGGGAGGAGAAGATGGTACCAAAGTCAAACCCTTGTGAGAAATCTTCATAAGTGAAGGGTTGACTTGGAGGATCAATGGTGGGTGTTGGGATTTGGGATGAGATGATGGGAGTGGGTGTTATTGTAGGGGTGATGGTGACAGACTCCGTGACAATTGGAGTAGTCACCGCCACCTGGACTGATGTTGTAGGGAGGGTCACCGTCACAGGAACCTCCTCTGTGACTACCATGACTACCACGTCAGCTTGAACTTGTGGTCTTCTCCTCCTACGGTATAACCGCTGTGAGGGTGGGGTAGAGGCTGAATCTGGACTGGCAGCTGGAACTTGTACTTGCTGCACAGTCGGGACCTCTACTACCCTGGGGATAGCAACCTCTTGCCTATATCCTTTGTTCTTATGAACACGCTCTCGTCTTTGTCTTTGTAGAGCAGCGTCAGAGTCAGAATTTGGCTCATATTCGCTGCTTGAGGTTTGTCGCTTTCTTTTGGAGGACGACTCCGGTAGGGTTACCTGTGCCGATCTCCTAGGGTGTGCCTGTGATGGTGCGTCATCGGAATCAGAAGAATCTGATTATGTTGCTTCTGAATCGGATTCCTCAGCACCACCATCACCGCCTTCGTCGTCTCCATCCTCAACGATTCATCATCACTTTCCATATCCTCCAGTTGTTGTTCCTGATGCTCATTGGAGTGTTCACTCATTTCAGGCTCCGAGTCGTGGCTATACCATCTCCAATCTTCAGGTGCCACATATGCTTCATTTAGAAGATGGCCAAAGAGTTCTGTGTGAACAGGGGTAGGTTCTACACTGCCTGGCTTCAGAAATTGAGCAAATACTCTTTTGTCCACGCGCTTGACTTGCAGTCTCTCCCCTATAGCAGGAAGGTTTGGCAACACGTCATTTATCAAAAGTTGCACAAACCGAGGGTATAACAAGAACCGAAACCTCTCCACTGTGTTGATCTGGTCATTGATGGCCTTAAAGATGTAGCGGGAGAAGTTGTAGCCCTTGTTGAGAGAAAGGCCGACCATGGCTGCTGCAAAGTCATGACCCATGGCATCTTTCCCAGCTTTCCTAGACGAGATGCACACGATCATGACGTGGGCGAAATATCGCCATTGGTCTAATAGCCACATCTTTTTATAAGAAGCATAGTCCATTGCTCTGACGTATCCCATTCTTTGCCTCCAACACCCATCCACAAAGTAGTCTGGGTAGGCTGTCGAGTCGGTAGCAAGGTTTCTGAACTGCAAGACCCTTCTTATGGTATCTTCAGAAAATGCGATAGCCTGACCAGCAACGGTAGCCCTTATGACATTGGGGGTTACCGTGCAGTCGTGCTCCGCCGTCTCCCAGAATTGTTCGAGATAGGGTCTTGACACGATCGGGTCAGCAGAAATGGCGTAGCTGATTCTTGAGCGGTTCAAGAAATCATCTATGTCTTTGTACTGCAATGATGCTCCCTTCCATTCTGGTTCAGTGTTAGCTAACATGTTGAATTTGTTAGTAAACGCTCGAGCCATGATCTGCAAAAACACACAGAAAACATAATCAGAACAACACGTATCATTGGAAATGGATAAACATGACTCAGTATAGCAGTTACTCAATGAAGTGAATTTCAGACTTAGGAATTTTTGCTAAGTGTTGGTCCTGCGTACTTAGCAAGTACGCAGGAGTTTGTTCTTGCGTACTTAACAAGTACGCATGAAGTGCTTCGTGCGTACTTGTTAAGTGCACAGGAAACGCACTTGGCCAAATTCCAGAAATTGCAACTTTCAATCAGAAAAGAGGCATTACCGTGGATTATGGTCACCACAAGGTCGAAATACTTGATTAAGACCTATGGGACCACTATCCACCGCAACTAACCGCTAAACCCGTCAAATTTTTGACCTAGAAGACGACCCAGTTGAACCAACGGGCAATCGAGGGTTAAGGACAAAATCAAACCATGTTAAGGACAAATTAGGAGTCAATAGGTTTCGATTAGTGATTATTAACAAGTTTTAGGTCTTAATTTGCATATAGAACACCAAAATAGGTCAATAATTTCACACTCAAACCGTCGATGAATCGGTCAAAAACATGTGATTTAGTGGATGATACGGACCGAGATTCTCACCAAGTAAATGTTAGATGATGATTAAACAATGAGATTGGAACACTCGAAATTTTTTAAGGAAAATGGTCGGAGGGAATATCACAGGAGAAAAAGGTTTGAAAGTGATAAACTCTAAAAAATTTTCTAAGCCCTGTATTTATACCCAACACATATTGGTCGTTTGTACTTACTAAGTGCGCAGGACTTAACTCCTGCGTACTTACCAAGTACGCATGACTTAAGTCTTGCGTACTTGTTAAGTACGTAGGGTTTACCTCATGCGCACTTATCAAGTACGCAGAGACCCTTATGTGCGCACACTTTCAACTCAAATTATGAAGATTTTAAGTCAAATAACGAACAAGATAAAAATGTTCAATCACGAGGTTTCAAATACAATTCAGTAAGGTTAAACACAAATATTTTTGGCTTTTCTGAATAAGGTTGAACTATGCATAAACTTGAAATATTTATGATCTTTTCTCATAGAAATATACAAGTATTCACACAAACTATTTTTGATCAAAGACACAAGCAGAGGATCATATCAGGCTATCTTTTAGCAAAGACGATACAAAATAAACATCAAAGAATATGGGATCATGTCATGAATTACTATTTATTCATACATAATAAGCATATAGACAAGTAATTCAAGTTGACAATATTATAAGATTTGAAACTATAAGTAGGGGTGCAAACGAGCCGAGCCGATCCCGAGCTTGACTAGGCTCGAGCTCGGCTCGTTTAACTTACTGTGAGCTCGAGCTCGAGCTCGGCTCGATTCGAGCTCTAATTTTGAAGCTCGGGCTCGGCTCGTTGGTAGCTTTACAAGCTCTAGCTCGGCTCGGCTCGTTTATTATATATTAATTAATTTATATATATTTATAATTATTTTTATATAAATTTTATTATAGTTTTTATATATAACATAATACATATTATTTAATTATATTTATCTTAATTTTATATATACTAATTATTATTATTATTTTATAAATATATATTAAATATATTAAAAACATTATATAAATAAAAGGCTCGTTAAGGCTCGCGAGCCGGCTCGAGCTCGATAAGTGAAGCTCGGGCTCGGGCTCGTTTAATAAACAAGCTTATTCTTAGGCTCGAGCTCGTTTAATCTCGGCTCGTTTCGAGCTTTTTAACGAGCCGATCTCGAGTAGCTCGCGAGCAGCTCGGCTCGTTTGCACCCCTAACTATAAGCATCTTTGTATCACATTCTTGTGTATTAAGGTATTATTTATAAGATGTACAACGTGTACCCCAGTGATATGCTATACTAATGTAAATTGCATTATCTCAAGGCATCTAAGATTTTCCCAATGATTTTCTAAATTTTCAGAATGAAGTTACATCTATTAGCACAGGAAAAATCAAGCAGAATCCATAAGGATTATCAGGAATCATAAGATTCAGAATCGAGTGATTCAGTTGTCTTGGTTTCATATGATTTTCTACATTGAATATTGGAATGATGATTCAGGATAATATATATGGTGATTGAATAAGGTAAGGGGATCCAACTTTTATCTGGATTTGATTTCAATGAATCAGGAATGATTCAAGGGTGAATACATGCTCAATGGTTAATGTAGAGACATGTCTTGATTCAATCCCTCCTTGCATACTTGTGAGTATGGGCAGTGAGATGAACCACATTAATTGTGCAAACGACATAACCCGAAACTGACCTCAAAAGAAAATTATTGCCAAAATCTAACATCATATATCTGATAATGATCTTTTCTTTTCTTTTACGCACACACACTTGCAAACATGGGTTCAAATCATAGTTGTAATTTAGATTTAGTTTCCACACTACTAGTAATTCAAAGACGCATACAGCCTACTGACAATTTAAATAACTTGTACATAAGCAGATTAAAAACATAACAAGTTAAACAATTAAGTAAGCATGACGCAATCATTTCCCATATGAGCAGTCTATGACGTTTAGATAGTTTCTGATGTACTATCATTTCCTCTTTTCTCAAGTTAACTTTGAAATTTTCTCCATTTTCTATTTTTGTTTTTGTTTTTGTAAAATATTTTGAAACTTAAAAGAACTATACAGAAAATTTAAAAAGAAATAAAGTTTAACTTCCATGAATTGAATTGAATTAAGAAAAATTAATTTTCACTCAGGATTGAACATTCCTATCAAGTTGACAAGATGCTCAAAATGGGATCGATCAAATGCCTTTGTGAAAAGTTCAGCAAGATTGTCATCCGTGTGAACTTTTACAAGTTCTATTAAATGCTTTTCAGCACAATCACGGATGAAGTGATGGCGAATCTCTATATGTTTAGTTTTTGAATGTTTCACCGGGTTATTTGTGATGGACATTGTGGAATTGTTGTCAATGAATAGAGGAGTTCCAGTGAAGTTTAAGCCGTAGTCTCTCAATTGCTGAATCCACAGTATCTGATAACAACCGCTCGCTGCAGCAATGTATTCTGCTTCACAAGTTGAGACAGAAACTGTTGACTGCTTCTTACACTGCCAGGAGACCAGTCTGTCTCCTAAGAATTGACATCCACCAGAAGTTGACTTTCTGTCAAGGTTACAACCGCCATAATCTGAATCAGTGTAGGCTTTGAAGTCGAATGACTGCTGCTTAGAGTACCAAAGACCTAATCGGGGTTTCCCTTTCAGGTATCTGAAAATTCTCTTGACGGCTATCATATGTGACTCCTTCGGTTGAGACTGAAACCTTGAGCACAAGCACACAGCAAACATTATATCGGGTCTTGAAGCTGTGAGATATATGTGATCCGATCATCCCACGGTACAATCTACTGTCTACATCCTTTCCATCTTTGTCAGGATGCAGACCATGATTGACTGGGATAGGTGTGCCATAAGTACTGCTATCATTCATCTTGTATTTTGACAAGATGTCCTGCACATACTTAGTTTGATGTAGATAAATGTCATCCTCTCTTTGACTGACTTGCAGACCCAGAAAGAATGACAATTCACCCATATTACTCATTTCAAATTTGGACTTCATCACCTGCTCGAATTCCCTACACATCCCTTCATTGGTAGATCCAAAGATAATGTCGTCGACGTATACTTGTACAAGAAGAATGTCACCTCCTGCTTTCCTAATGAAGAGAGTCAAGTCAATCTGTCCACGGTCGAAACCATTAGACAGTAAGTGCTTAGATAACGTCTCATACCATGCCCGCGGTGCTTGATGAAGACCATAAAGTGCTTTGTCGAGCTTATACACTTTATTAATATTATGTGGATCTTCAAAACCGGGAGGTTGAGTGAAATAGACCTCTTCATGAACTTTACCATAAAGGAAAGCACTCTTCACATCAAGTTGATAGACCTTGAAGCCGACATATGTGGCATAAGCCAAGAACAGTCGAATGGCTTCAATTCTAGAAACTGGGGAATATACTTCCGTGTAATCCAAGCCCTCTTGCTGATAAAAACCCTGAACAACTAATCTTACTTTGTTCTTCACAACAACATGACGATCATCCGTCTTGCATTTGAACACCCATCTGGTTCCAATTGGTTGAAATCCCTTTGGCAAGTCAACCAAATCCCACACGTTCAACATTTGGAATTGAGACAATTCATCTTGCATCGCCTCAATCCAGCAGTTGTCAGTGAGAGCCTCCTTCACATTCTTCAGCTCTAACTGGGACACGAATGCAGCATGCAGACATGTTTCCATGACACTAGTGTCCAATATCTCTGTGTAAAGACTGGTGTTCTCAGTGATGGTTCGATGACGAGTCTGAACACCTGCATAAGGATCACCAATAATGTTGTCGATTGGGTGATTCCCATGCACTCTCGTCATCTCCAACGACCAGAACATCTTCACTGTGATCACAGTCATGAGTTCCAGATGGAGATGCAGCATTGGAATCCGGAGTTATAATTGGTACAGTAGTAAGAGTGGAAAAACTGGAGTCATCGCCGCCACCATATAACTCATAAACATTTGCGGCGTCTTCTGCAGATAAATCAGGCAGATTGAATGACTTGAATAGCGCATCATAATCAAAACCCCAAGCTGGACCTGTTGGTTCGGGTGGAATGCTGTGTTTACTACAATCCACTTCAAACCATTCCTCGACAGTACGAGTTCCTATGTTGTACACTCTCTTGCAAGGCGAGTTGGCAATGTATCCTAAGAATATGCCTTCCACCGCTTTTGCATGAAACTTAGACTGGCGGTCTTTGTACTGTAGCAACAAGGAACAAGGACTACCAAAAGGAACTAGGTAATCAAGATTGGGAAGTCGATTGTTAATCAACTCGTAACAAGTCTTGTTGTGCCTTTTCACAACCAGAACTTTGTTTAAGACGTGACAAGCTGTATTAACGGCTTCTGCCCAGAAAGTGACAGGAAGCTTTGCATCCGACAACATAGTCCTTGCAGTCTCAATCAGTGTTCTGTTCTTCCATTCTGCAACTCCATTATGCTGAGGCGTGTACAGCGCGCTGAATTCGTGACGGATCCCTTTCTTGAGACAGAAAAGCTCCATCAAATTATTCTTGAACTCAGTTCCTTTGTCACTCCTTATCCTTCTAACTTTTAGCTTGCAAAGAGATTCCAAGCTCAGGATCAAGTATTGAAGAATATCAGCAGTCTCGTCTTTAGTACCTAAAAAATGCACCCAAGAAAAATGTGAGTAATCATCAGTTACAACCAGATAGAACGACTTACCTCCAATACTCCTGATACTTATGGGGCCAAACAGATCCATGTGTAATAGCTCCAAAGGGGTATCAATAGAGTTTTGGAGCTTGAGCTTGTGAGACTTCCGTTGCTGTTTGCCCTTTTTTCAAGGCATACAGTCATCTGCAACGGTAAACCTCAGCTTAGGAACCCCGGTTACCAAACCGTTTCGGACAAGATGATTCATTTTACGATATGAAATATGTCCGAGTTTCCTATGCCACAAGATGGAGTCAAGGTCTATCGCTTTAGAAAGCAAACAGGTAGGAACTGGTGAGGTGGTTGTTGCCACGCTCATATCGATCTGATAGGTGTCGTTTGTTATTGGCGCTCTCATCAGGATCCAATCTTCCGGAACTTCAAAACCGGGTTTGAGAATTAGGCATTCTTACTTGTCAAACATCACCGAGTACTCCTTATCACACATTTGGGAGACACTCAATAGGTTATGCTTCAGTTGCTCGCAGAAGTTGACATTGTCAAAGCTGACACAACCGTTCGAAACCACGCCTTGACACGTGATACTGCCGCCTTTTTCTCTGGCAAAGGCCACATAGCCGCCTCTGAATGGTTTAACGTCTTGAAGCAGGGCCATGTTTCCTGTCATGTGCCTGGAACATCCACTATCTACATACCAGCGGTTAGAGAAAGTACCCTTCGGACGTCCCTGCACGAGTCACAAAATAATTAGTTAGTTTTGGAGACCCAAGCCATTGTGGTCTTGGGTCGTCCATCCTTTTCAAAATAAACTACTTCCTTTAACTCACAGTCATGATGACTGTTCAAAATTGATGAATCTTTAGAAGAAATAGAACTAGGAGATTGAGAAGTTTTGGATTTGGCAGTCCAGGATTTCTTCTGTTTCTTAACCGTAACAGGAGACTTTGGTTCAACTACAACAGGTGAACTTGTGGAAGCTTCACCTGATTGAACTGAAGTCAGCTGTTCAAGCTTTCTCAACCTCTTGTTCCATCTCCTCCTCTGTGGCTTAGAGAGTCTTGCCACAGGTTTCTCACCAGTACGAGTACTACTAGAGGTAGATACACGAGGTACAGCAGGTTGCGTTACCTTTCTTGGAACAGATGGTTTAGCTTCAGAAATGATTTTAGGCTTTACCATCGGTTTGACTGGTGGTTTCACCACATTTTGCTTTGGATGTTTGGGAGATGGTTTCACTGGTGGCGACCTGGGGATAACAGCTGGTTGTGAAACAACAGGCCGTTTCCCTTGGTTCTTAGAAGGACAGTTCACAAAAATGTGACCAACCAAGCCATAGTGAAAACAGTTCCTCTTGTCTACATAAGTTCTCTTGTAAGGCTCATTAGATCTGGCCTTAGATAACTCAGCATTATGAGAAGGAGGAGTTGGTTTATGAACATTAGTCTGAACCTTACCAGTTTGGTTTTTGGGAGTATAATATTTTTTCCAAATTTTCTTTATACCCAAGCCCATAGTGAGCTGAAAAAGCCTCTTTCTTTACTTGGTTAAGACTTTTATACCCCCCGTAAAGAATTACCTTTAGTTTATCATTTGTTTCAATGATGTCGGGTTCAGTTAACAAAGCAATTATCACCATTAGTGATAACGTTTTTCTTTACCTTTTGTTCAATCAACAACTCCTCAGATACTACTCCTTCAGGGCAAGATTTAACCGACCCGTCTTCAGAAGCAGTAACAAACTCCTCACTAGATGTGGAGTTAGCCTTACTTGAGGATTCATCCTATTTAGGGGAATCATCCTTATCAGAGGACTCATCTAGACAAGTGAGATCAATGTCTATTAAGCTATTGACAAACTTCCCGCTCACTGGTGGAGGAATGACATTAGTACCCAAACCTAACCCATTCAGTTGTCTTACCACAGACTCGTAGTGTTTCACCATAAAGCGAGAGTTTTTCAACTTCTCATTAGTACATTTTAACTGCAAGATCTCATTTTGCAGTTTGTTGATTTCATTGTTCTGTTTTTCTTACCCCCTGTATGCAACATCTAAGTGAAGCTGTTGATCACTTATTTTTAAAGAATATGTACATTTTTCCTTTTTCAACGTTTCAATAGAATCTTTAAAACTTTTTTTCATTTTCTTTATAGTTTAGAGCTGCCAAACTTAGGGGTTCGATTTTGTCTTGGAGCCTAGAATTTTCAAGTTTTAGACCTTGACATTTAGAACATTAAATAACAGAGAAAGGGTTAGAATCTACCTCAGACGATGAACTTGTTGCTTCTCCAATGGCCATGAGAGCAACAGCAGTGGTCGATTCCTCTTCATCAGCTACAGGAGCTTCCATTACTTCAGCTTCCTTCTCCTCCTCTATAGCAGCAGTTGTAGATTCTTCTAGGTCAGCCATAGAAGCTTCCCTTTTCTCTGCTTCCATCATCTCCATGATCTCAGCCATGAGACCAACCTGGGTTTGTGCGATGATGGCATCCTCAAGATGAACACCCCAGTCAAAGCTGTCGTCCTGTTGTGCTACCAGTGCATTCGACGTTCCACTTTGGCTTTGATTGTGGTGGTTTGAATTGTTGTGGCCATGGCTGTTTCCTTGGCTGGGTCGGGTAAAACCAGAGGCAGGTACTCTGTCTTTCTGACACTCACGAATAAAGTGTCTATAGTTCAGACACTTGTAGCATTTGGCCTTAGATTTGTCAAACCCGACCTTGGCATTAGAATGCCCACCAATAAACTTTCTTCCTGTTCTGTTCAGGAAACGCTTGGCTCTCCTCAATAGCATGGCCATATTCCATTGAATATCCATGTCCTCCATGTCATCAGGATCCACTTGATTAAAATCTTCTTCAATCGTCTCTGGATCAGTAAGCTTGCCACCTATGAAGTTTTCATATGCAAGCATGCAAGATGAGAATAGTGCTACATGATCTTCAGCTATTCTGGCTATAGCTGAGTTATTAGCTGAAGACGTAGCAGGAGGATTTCTTGAGGTATTTTGATGATGAGACCCCAACCCTGATCCTGATGCATAGCAAGCATGACCACCACAACCAGTTGAGTGGTCTTCTTCATTAGGGTTTCCATTGAAGAGGGCAATTCCAGAGCTCGATGACTTGGATGTAGAAGTCTTCCCATGATACAAAGAAGGGTCTTGAATCTGGGGTCTTCCTGAGCTCTCCTTTCTTTTCAAGTTCATTTCATGAGCTTGAATCTTTCCTATTGCTTCCTCTACAGTCAACTCATAGAATTTAGGATTTTCCCTCATCAGGGTTGTGTACATCTCAAATTTAGGTGGTAAGGCATCCAAAAACTTTTCCACCATTTCTTCATCTGGATACCTGAGTTCAAAAGCCTTCAACTCAGTCTGTAAATGATAAAATCTAGAGATGAGATCATCTAAAGATTCGTTCTCTAAAAATCTGAAGCACTCATATTGCTTCCTGAGAAGATCCTCTTACTCTTCTTGATGTCACTATTTCCTTTGAATCTTTTCTGTAAAGCTCTCCAAAGATCCTTGGAATGGTCATAACCTCAGAAACTGTGGAACAATTCCCTAGTTAATGCCATAGTGATCGACCCAAGTGCCTTCTTTTCACGATCATAAGCTTTCTTTTCTTCATCATCAAGATTAGATATGGGTTTAGGCATGGCTTCATCAAGATAGATGTGTGTGGGATGCTTATATCCCTCAAGGATTGGTATCCATAGCGATGAGTCGGTATACGAAATATAATGTTCAAAACGTACTTTCCAATTAGAATAATCGTTCATGTTCAGGAACTTTGGTGGTTTCTGTGGTGTACCGATCTCATTATCATAATTTAACTTGTTTCCCAAATTCTGAAGATTTGACATAGTGAACACTTAGTCAAATTTTAGAAAAGTCAGACACAGTTGCGCACTTGGTTTTGGCCTTACGCACTTGAGAAATGGTCTTGCGTATTTAGATTTCCTCTTGCGTACTTGTAAGTACGCAGGATTAAATGTAAGTACGCAGGATATAACTTAAGTTCGCACAAGTTCAGTCTTGCGTACTTGTAAGTACGCAGGAAATAATTCTTGCGTATTTAGTAAGTACACACAAAACTGTCATTTTTGTCAAAAATGGTAAGTACGCACAACACCTTTTCAGCAACTTTCACCTAACTATTCCGGTCACCTGAAACTCGCCGGAGATGGTAAAAGTTGGTCTGATGATCAATGCAAATGAGCCAAAGGGTCAGAAACTTGTTTCTAACCAACCTTTGATGCTCAAAACACTCAAATACTCAACAAAAATTAGTTTTTGAGTGATTTTTGCTTCTAAAATAGTGCTCAAGAGCTACCCCTATTTTATCACAAAAATCAACAAAAATACCTCTTTTTGCTTGAAAAAACTCTCCAAACTCACTCACAACACTCGAAATCAGGAGCAAATGCTCTGATACCACTTTTAGGTCCCTCGGGTGTGGCGGATCGTCACATGCAAGTGGGTCTACTAGTCGGACCGGGTGCGGAATGCCCGTGACTAGGTGGAGAGTCTAGCTAAACAAAGTAAACCGACAAGAGAAAACACTTTAATAGTTCTTTGTATTATAAACACTTGAAGGTTACAGAGAAAAGCACTGAATTTACAATCTGCGTATTTGCTACTGTGACTGCGTACTTAACTTCTGTCAACCTATCCTACTTATACCTGACCTAATGCCTGCGCACTTAGCAAGTGCGCAGGGCAAAATGCTCTTGCGTACTTAACAAGTACGCAAAGGTATTCTTGCGTACTTGCTAAGTACGCATGAGCTTTCTCCTACGCACATGTAAGTGCGCAAAACACTTAGAAAGAAATGCAACATTCAATATGTAAAAGTAAATACAACTCGATAAACTAATACATAAAGACTCTTACATAGAAAGACAATTACAGACATGAAAATACAAACTAAGACCCTATCCAGAGTGTTGTCACAGGAAAGTGCTTCAACATCAAGCAGATTCAAGCACGTTTTAAAGTTTTCAACTTTTCAAGATTCAAAAGTCATCAAATTGGATCGTTTTCAGTGCCATTTTTGAGTATTTAGCATGCAAAACAATGTAGATGAAGTTTGGGATGATTTTCGGGGCTTAATTTGAGGTTCGGAAGTTGCAGGTCGAAAATTTTCGAGTTTCAGTTGAATCGCCCGAAATCTCTGTTGAAGGGGTCGAAATCTCATGTTTTTGGTCGAAAAGTCTCATCTCAAGTTTTTGTTCGAAAAGTCTCATCTTAAGTTTTCGGTCGAAAAGTCTCATCTCAAGGGTTTTCGGTCGAAAAGTCTCCTCTACAAGTTTTTCGGTCGAAAAGCCTCCTCTACAAGTTTTTCGGTCGAAAAGCCTCCTCTACAAGTTTTTCGATCGAAAAGTCTGATCAAAATCCTTTGATCGAAATCTTAAATTTTGTCAAAATCCATCCTGATCGAAATCTTACTTTTCAGTCGAAAAGCCGAATTCTCAAAGTTTCGGTCGAAAAGTGTGGGAGGAAAAAAAAGGTTTTGAAAAAAGGAGATAGTTAAAAAAAAATCTTAGTCGAAAAGTGTGGTGGGAAAAAATTTCTTGTTCAAAATTTTTAGAGGATGTTCGAAGCTATGTTTGGCGCTGATTTTGAAAAAGTGAGATAGTTAAAAAAAATATATTATAAAAAAAGGATTTTCAATGGCTGACGAAGGGGGTGTGCATAAGGTCTTTCTAAATGGATTGGGGTATGTTCATCCAGATCTGTCTAAGGAAGATGTGAAAGGAAAAGCCAGACAAGACCAATTAAAGAAACGATATCAAGTATTCACACGCGCAGAATGAGAATCTTTGACTGAACAGTATCACAGATTTGTGAAATTGATCAATGATCTAAAGGAGGTTGATCTTGAATACAAAAAATCAGAAGTCTTGGATAAATTTCTCAATACTCAACCACAGGAATGGGAGATTTATAAACTTAATATCAGAAATAAAGGATTACAGTTTAACTCATTAGAGGATTTGTGTGCAAAACTACAGTTGTATGCACTCAAAGCTTATCAGAACATAATAGTGATCAAAGGAGGATACGGTTATGATTTTCAAGGAAATTGTAAATGTATAGAATCAGATTTGGTTGCTGAAACAGTGAAAGAGTCACAGAAACTTACAGCTTATTCGGAATTGCTCAACGAAAATATGTGTTATGTGGAGTGTTTTGAGAAAATTGCTGATTACAAGAATCGAAATCAACTTCTGATGGATGCATTGAAACATGCACATACTACAAACAAAATTCTAAAAGATCGTGAGAAAGAGTATAAAAGGAAGATTGATGACTGTGTCAAAGAAAATTCTCATGTGAAGCTTCAGTTAAAGAGAAAGAATTATGAGATTCAACTGTTGATTGCTAAAAGAGAAACAGAAAAGAAATTGATGATCGAGAAGATGGAAAAGATAGCAAATACAACAATTAAAGTTGTTAAAATAAACATTTCTGGGAATGTTGCTAGTGGAATCATTAAAGCTCAAATACATGACAATGTAACTTCTGGGCTTGGATATTGTAGGTCCCTAATTCGGTGCGTGACGGATCTCTAGACTCGTGGTATGACACGGTGATAACGTGCAGAATCCATGATCAACGTGCTCGTGTGACTCAATCAACAACAACGGTGTAAATAAACACTTTGTATTTCCACCACAATATCAGGTTACAAGATTACAGAATCTGTCTACTCTGATATCGTCTCACACCTGATCTCTGTGTTCTACACTCTTTTTTTTGTTCTGTTCTGCTATCTCCTATTTATAGCCACTGATCAGCACCAGGCGAACTCAACAAGTTCGCTTCACTGTTTAAGTTCGCCTCTAATAGGCTAAGCGAACTTAATAAGTTCGCCTCTGATAGACTTAAGCGAACTTATTAAGTTCGCCTCTGATAGCCCAGGCGAACTTATTAAGTTCGCCTCTGATAGGCTAGGCGAACTTGTTAAGTTCGCCTCTAGCAGAACTTACACAGAATTTTATCAACAGTTACAAAACATGTCCTAACAGACTCCCCCTTAACTGTTGCTAACAATTCTATCAAATACAAGTCAAAGACTTTAAGACTAAGACATAATATCTTCAAGCTCGTTGTCACCAGAATATACTCCAACAGACTCCCCCTTGACAACAGGTTTAGAAGATTGTCATCCGTCTTCAAATATCATCAAACAAGTTGTAGTCTTCGTCTTGTTCATCTGCACACTCTCTCTTTATTTCTAGAAGAAAACTTGGGAGAAGGACCCCTTGTCAACTTCTGTCTACAATATTCAGTTTTTGCAAAGGAGAAACAATTGTCTGATTGAGTCTGTAACCATTGTTATTTGGAATATAATCGAGAAGTTTATTTACGCGTGTTGTCGGTTAGTATACAAACGTTAATACGAAGGATTCCGCACTTCTTGTTATAGCAATGTCATATCATGAGTTTGATCAGTAGCTGAGTTACCTGGACCTACAAGTGGTATCAGAGCAAAGTGCTCATGAATTAAGTACGATTCTTGGTGATAATTGACGGTTTTAGTGTACAATTCGACAAGACATACAACTTTTTGAAGTTTCTGCAACAATGGAGTTTTTCAAGTTCTTGAAGATCGTTTCTTTGCTGAATTTGTGATTTTGGAAGGGATTTTGACAAAATTAGTCCGATAGGACTGTTCCATTTGTTAAAATTCATAATCCTACGGATAAATTTTCTTAAATTCCATCAATTCGCTGAGAAATCATGAATTTTGAAGGTTTCGGTTCGTGTTTGGACGAAGACTGTGTTGATTCTGTTACAGCAGTTTAAGCGAACTTGCTGAGTTCCTGTTCAAGCGAACTTAGCAACCGAACTTATTAAGTTCGCTTCTCACATTTCAAGCGAACTTAGCTGTTAAGCGAACTTACCGGATTTCCTCCTTAAGCGAACTTGTCTTGTTCGCCTGATATTATGTTCGCTTAGTACTCCCTAAAGCGAACTTATTAAGTTCGCCTGAGGGTGAAATCAGTTCAGTACTTAGAAATTTTTCAGAAATTTTTTTAACATGGCAAATATGGTTCAAGTCACAAACATGTTCAATTATGATAATGAGATTGGTACATCTCAAAAACCTCCGAAGTTGCTGAATCTAGCTGATTATTCAAATTGGAAAGATCGGTTTGACCAATTCGTATCTTTTACCGATACTAGTTTGTGGATTCCAATTTTGGAAGGATATACACACCCTACTTATTCATGGATGGGAAAAGATGATGTTCCAAAACCAGTGTCTGCTTTATCTACTGAAGAGAAGCTGTTATTTGATCGAGAAAAGAAAGCAATGGCTAGCATTTCCATGTCTCTACCAAAGGAAATTTATCACAGTTTTAAACAGTTCAAGTCTTCTCAACAGCTGTGGGAAGCTCTACAGAAAAGGTGTGAAGGGAGTTTAGATGTTAAGAAAAGTAGAAAAGAATTACTAAAGAAGCAGTTCCTAGTTTTTAAACATTTTCAGAATGAATCTTTGGATGATCTTGCTACAAGATCCTATCATCTTCTTAGTGAACTGGATAGTGCATCTGTGGTATATGAGACTGAGGAAATCAATGATAAATTCTTGGAGGCATTACCATCAAAGTTTGATGTGTATACGGTTTTGATCAAGGAAAATGTTAAGTACAAAACCATGTCTCTTGAAGAAGTCCTAGGGAAGATCCAGTCACATGACATGAATTTGAAAAAGAAAGAGACTAATTTGGAGCATATCCAGGATCTCTCGATGTATTTTGCCAAATCTGTTGGTAAATCTGGTACTTGTGTGGCATTTTTTTCTGGTGATGCTCAAGAGTCTACAAATGATCAGTGTTCTGGAGTTCCAACTTATTCTGGTCATACAAGCCATTCTGGATTTTCTGCTACTACTGCTTCAACATCATCTGGATCTCATGTGAATCAGAAAGTTGCTGATGATTATTTGGCTATGTTTTCTTCATTTATGGCATCATATGAGAATTTCATTGGAGGAAAAATACATGATCCTGAGGTAATAGAAAATGATTTCAGACAGATTGACCCTGTTGATCTGGAAGAAATGAATATCCAATGGAATATGGCCATGTTAATGAGACAAGCTAAAGATTTCTTGAAGAGAACTTGGAGAAAATATATTGGTTCAAATAGTCGATCGCGTATGGGTTTTGATAAGAGCAAAGTTAGGTGTTACAACTGCCAAGAGTATGGTCATTTTGCTAAGGAGTGTGTGAAACCAGAGGTAGAATTTGATTCTCCAAGAAGCAATCTAACTTTCAGCATAATAGGAATCAGCCTCATGGTTCATCTGGTAATCAAAGTTATGGTCCTTCTGGTAATACAAATCATGTATCTGCATCATCAGCTCTAGTTGCTCAAAACGATGATAACTATGATTGGGGCATTCATCTGGAAGATTTGGTGGGTGCTGTTAGTCAGGCTTTTGTTGCAGAAATTCATTCAGAAAAACCAGAAGAATCTACTGATGATGAAAGCTTTAGTGATGATTCATGTGATGGTGAGAGTGTTCCAAGTGTTGATGATGAGGAAGAAAGAGAGCAAAGTAGTGATTCTGATGCTGTGACAGGGGTTGCTGAGGAAGAAATTGTTCTTACAGAAAATGCGTCAGTTGGTGAAGATTCAGAAAACATTCAGATTGCCAAAGTATTCATGGCAGACATGTCTGACCCGACTAAGGTAAAAGACTCTGTTTGTCATATATTTTGTACTAATTGCATTTCTGTTAAAGATAAACTACAAAAAGTCATGGATGATAACACCAATTTGATTTGTGACATGAAATCAATGCATTCAGTAAATCAGAAACTGAAAGATAATGATAAACTGTGCATTGATAGAACTGAATCTTTGAAAAGAGATTTAAATTCTCTTGGGTTAAAATACAAAGAGCAGGGTTATCATCTAGACATGGCTTATGCTGAAATTGAAAAACGTAATGAAGTAGTTGCTCAAAAGAACAAGGAGATTTCTGAAAAAGAATCTGAAGTGATAAAGTTACATAGAAAGTTGGAACAGTTTGAGAATTCATCTGTAGTGTTGGATTATTTTAATGCTAATGTTGATCCCACAAAAAGGGTTGCTGGTATTGGGTTTGTTCCTCCTCCGTTCAATGGAAATTATGTTGTTCAGCCTGAAATAATTCATGAAGAGGAGATTGATCCCAAGACAGTATTAAAAGTGAATCCAGTGACGGGTGAAGACATGGTGTATGATTCTGATACAGAGGATGAAGTATTTGATGATTCAAAGGTTGAAGGCATTCCGAGAGAGGTGAAAATTGATGAACCAAAGATTGTGAAGAATGTTACTCGGGATAGGTGCATCTTGACAGAACCTGAAGAGGTGAAAGTGGTTCAAACTAAACTTTCTCCAATATTAAAGTCAAGTGGGTTTGTTGCGGCTGGTTTTCAAAAAGTGAATTCTTCAAAGGTGCTAAAACAGACTTATGTTCCTAAGAAGCCGGTAAATTGTTCTGGGCATTCATCCGAAGCTTCTTCTTCTGATGGTTCTTCAAATTCAAAGAAAATACCTTATTTCGGAACTTATCAAGAAAGACGTGTGTGCTTTCATTGCAATGAGCCTGGTCATATTTTGATTAATTGTCCATACAAGAACAAGGGCAAACTGAAGACTGTTCCTTCACAACCGAAAGTGGTGAAGATTCTGAAAAGAAAAGATGAGGGAAAATCGTCTTCTAGTTTGGGAAACGATATGACTGGACGATCTTTTGTTAATTCTCCTGGAATTAAACAACAGAATACATTGCATGCTAAATCTTTTGTATGCAGAGAAAATATTGAGATTCCAAAAGTTGGGATTTCAAAAGATACTATTCAGGAGGTTAAATTGTCTAGACCTCAAAGAAGAAGAAGAAACAGAAAATTAAAGAAAATTTTGGAAACATCTGAATCTGAAAATAATATTTCAAATAATGTTTCTAAAAATAATAAAATTGGTTCTTCTTTGAAAAGGTCTGATTGTCACACTTTTGTTCAAAAAGTAAATGATACAATTGATTGTCAATTGCAAGAAGTAGTTTATTTTGATCAATCCGGACGTCTCAAGACCATGATGGCTTGGGTTCCACTTTCTAACTGATTCTTGTTGTTTATGTAGGGACAACCAAGGAGGACTATCAACAACACTTGGTATGTGGATAGTGGTTGCTCTCGACATATGACAGGGAATGTGAAATTGCTTGAGGATGTGATTAAAATTGATGGTGGTTATGTCGCTTTTGCGGGTAATAAAGGCGGGTACATAACAGGCCAGGGAACATTAAAGAATGACAAAGTAAAATTTGAAAAGGTGAATTATGTTGAGCAGCTGGAACACAATCTTTTAAGCGTATCACAAGTCTGTGACAAGAAGTTTTCGTTCCATTTCAACGATCATGAATGTTATATTCTGAAACCGGGTTTTGTGATTCCTGATAAATGGATTCTTATGAAGGCTCCAAGGAGAAATGACACGTATGTCCTTGACATGAGTGTCGCCACTACAACGGATTCAATTCCAGCATGTTTACTCTCCAAGGCGTCGGAATCTGATTCAATATTGTGGCACAGGAAGCTAGCTCACATAAACTACAGGAAGATGAACTACATCGTTAGGAATGATCTTGTGCTTGGTATTCCAAAAATTAAATTCTCAGTTCCTGATGATTGTATTCCGTGCAAGAAGGGGAAGCAAAGAAAGAAATCTCACAAATCAAAATCGACGAATTCTATCGTAACTCCCTTGGAGTTGCTGCATATAGATTTGTTTGGTCCTATCAGTATTAGCAGCATTGGTGGGAAATCGTATTGTTTGGTCGTAACTGATGATTACTCCAGATTTTCATGGTTTAAGTTTCTTTCCTCTAAAGCTAAAACCACTGAGTTGGTACAATACTTAATCCTGGGTTTGGAGAATTTATTCAATCTGAAAGTCAGAAGAATCAGGAGTGACAATGGCAGTGAATTTAAGAATAGCAAAATGGGCTTATTCTGTTTACAAAAAGGAATTCATCATGAATTTAGTGCGCCATATGTTCCTCAACAAAACGGTGTCGCTGAACGAAAGAACAGGACGTTGGTCGAAACAGCTCGCACGATGCTTGCAGATTCTAAGCTTCCAGTCACCTTTTAGGCTGAAGCTGTTAATACTGCGTGTCATGTTTTGAACCGGGTCTTGACCGTCAAGCGACATAACAAGACTTGCTATGAATTGTTAAACAATCGAAAGCCGAATCTGGAATACTTATTACCTTTTGGTAATCCGTGTACCCTACTCAAAATTAGAGATGTCCCAACAAAATTCAGTGCAAAGGCTATTGAAGGGATTTTTCTGGGGTATGTGGCTAATTCGACAACTAAGAGGGTTTATAACAAAGAGACACGCCAAGTTGAAGAATGGTTCCATATTGACTGTTCAAATCGGTCTTTACCACAAATGGCGATTGGTCCGGATTGGGCATTTGATTATGAAAACTTATTCAAGTCTTTTCATTTACCTTCTGACATTTCTGATGAAGATGCTGCTGTTCTTTATGATTCTTGTCAAGATGCACAGCATAATGGATTTCTACCAAGTGCAGTTCCCAATTCATCGATTCCATCTACTTCTGCTCCCGATCCTAATGTTGCTTCTTGTTCCGGTCCACAAGATTTAGAGAGTGAGGAGGATAATGCTATTTTTCAAGATTCTTCTGCTGATCCGCTGTTGAGTGATGATCCATTACCTTCGACACAGGATCAGGGGGAGATTCCAACAAATTTAGATTCGGAAATTCCAATTCCTCAAGATTATTCTTATCAATCTGATTCTACTCAAGTTGATGTGTTGCCAGTTCCTGAGGTCGCATCCATCAAGGAACACAAAGATCATCCAGTAACAAATATAATTGGAAATTTACAAGATGGAGTGAAAACCCGTTCTCTTGTTGACAATACTTGTTTGTATACTTGCATTAAAGATTCTGGTGTTCTTGATGATTGCTCACATTCTTGCTTTATCTCACAGGTTGAACCCAAGAATGTAGAGATGGCTTTAAATGACAATAACTGGATAGAAGCTATGCAGGAAGAACTAGCTCAATTTGATAAACTGAAGGTTTGGAATCTGGTTGATTTACCGAAAGGTGCGTATCCGATAGGAACCAAATGGGTGTTTAAATGTAAAAAGGACGATCGAGGTGTCGTGGTACGCAATAAGGCAAGATTAGTTGTCCAGGGCTTCAATCAACAAGAAGGAATTGATTACACCGAAGTTTATGCGCCGGTTGCAAGGCTTAAAGCTATAAGGCTGTTTCTCGCTTTTGCTTCCTTTAAAGGATTTAAGGTGTTTCAATTAGATGTCAAGAGTGCATTTTTATATGGAAAGGTCAAGGAGGAATTCTATGTGTGTCAGCCGCCAGGGTTTGAAGATCTACTGAATCCGAACATGGTTTTCAAGCTAGATAAGGCCCTCTATGGTCTTCATCAGGCTCCTCGTGCGTGGTATGAGACTTTATCAACACATCTTTTGGCGAATGATTTTGTTCGTGGAAAGATAGACTCGACCTTATTCATAAAGAAATTAGGGGGAGATTACCTACTGGTACAGATTTATGTGGATGATATTATATTTGGCTTGACAAATGAAGGGTTGTGCAAAGAATTTTAGGGTGTTATGAAGTCGAAATTTGAAATGTCTGCGATGGGAGAGTTATCGTTTTTCTTAGGTTTACAAGTAAATCAAAAGGAAGATGGTTTCTTTATTCATCAGTCCAAGTATGTCAAAGACATCTTGAGCCGGTTCAAGATGGAGGACTGTACTTCATACGATACTCCAATTCCGGTCAATCATAAGTTAAATTCTGACCCGGAAGGAAAAGATGTGGACTGTCGACTTTATAGAGCTATGATTGGATCCCTCATGTACTTAACCACTTCAAGGCCGGATATAATGTTCGTCGTATGTATCTGTTCCAGATTTTAGGCAAAACCAAAAGAATCTCACTTAATTGCTGTGAAAAGAATCTTTCGGTATTTAAAAGGAAAACAACGTTTAGGGCTATGGTATCCTCATGGTTCTAACTTTGATTTCAATGCTTATACTGATTCTGATTTTGGTGGTTGTTGTCTGGACAGGAAATCTACAACAGGTGGTTGCCAGTTCTTAGGTAATCGACTTGTATCCTGGTAATGTAAAAAGCAAACCACAGTCTCGATTTCAACATGCGAAGCAGAATACATCGCTGCTGCAAGTTGCTGTTCACAGATCCTGTGGATACAACAACAATTGAGAGATTACGGTTTGAATTTCACAGGAACCCCAATGTTTATTGATAACAATGCTACTATGTCCATAACGAATAATCCTGTTAAACATAGTAAAACTAAGCACATCGAAATTCGATATCATTTTATCCGTGATTGTGCAGAGAAAAGGTTGATTGAGCTGGTCAAGGTACATACTGAAGATAATTTTGCTGATTTGTTCACTAAAGCATTTGATCGTACCAGGTTTGAGTTCCTAATTAAAATGATTGGTATGATCAATCCCGAATAAAAATTTTTCAAAATCATAATTTCATGGAAAAATTTTCTTTTAGTTTCTTTTATTGCTTTATTACATTTCTGCAGTTACATTTTCAGTCAAAAAGTCTAAATTATAAAAAGTCAAAACAAATTGAAAAATATAAAATTTGACATCATTTGAGGTTAGAGAAGAAATGATAGTACATCAGTGATTAGTTCATTTCACACGACCTTAGTAGACCTTGATATATGAATGTTTAAAATAAGTTGATTTGATCTAAATTTCAAAGTCTGCATAAATAAGAAATGATAGTGTTATGAATGTTCTATTCTTGATAATTTGTTTTAAAATTTGTGTATAAAATTTGAAACTTGAATTGTTAATAGGCTAAAAGCGTTTTGAAACTAATAGTAGTGTGAAAATTAAATATAATATGATTACATCTGTGATTTAAACTCATTTTATGCCAGGGTGTGTGTGTTAAAAGATCACTATCAGATAAAGAATATTAGCTTTTAATAAGGATTTTCCTATGAGATCAGTTTCGGGTTATGTCCTTAGCACTATTCATTCGATTTGCTTCAGTGCCCATGTCCCGAAAAGCATGCAATTTGAAGTATAATCAAGATATGTACTTGACAACATCTGTCAATCATATACTAGCCCTTGGATCATATTGATACATTATCCTTACTGATTCCATTGAATTCATAATCCAGATAACAGTTGGATCCTCGTACCTGAATCTTATGATTCCACAAATATAAGCCAAAACATTGAATCATTCGATTGTGAATCTCATTGATTCCTATTCAATCCAATTTGGATTCTGCTATTCATGTGCTAAGTGATGTCTCCTCATTCTGAATATTCGGAAAATTTTTAGTAAAATCTTATATGTGTCTTGAAGATAGTGCATTTATTTTCTATTTGGCATATATGTGGGGTACACGATGTTTTATCATCTAAATGGTACTAAATCACATGAATTTGGAGAATAAACGCTTATAGTTTCAAATAATATAATATTGACAATTTTAAGAATTCAGGCTTTATATTTCAAATTCGGTATAAATAAAAGAACATTTTATATCCTGATCTTATTTACTTTGAAATTTATCACGTATCATTTCAAATATTATTCAAATTGAATGAGTTTCAAAATGAAAAAGATGCAATATGCACAAAATTGAGTTGAATGGTCTCTTATTATAGGTTACCCTTTGTTATTGAAAATATGTGTGATGAATTAATTGAATACTGATATGATCTTCTTGCTTATAATGTTCAAACCAAAAATATGTCATTTCAGTTTATTCAGAGAAAAATCAAAAATATGTGATTCTGTTTGTATAGAGAAAAACCAAAAATATGTCATTTTAGTTTATTCAGAGAAAAATCAAAAATATGTGATTCTGTTTGTATAGAGAAAAACCAAAAATATGTCATTTCAGTTTATTCAGAGAAAAATCAAAAATATGTGTTTCCGTCTGTATAGATAAAATTCAAAAAGATTTTATTTTTACTTTCCATGATTTTTCTTAACTTTTATTAAAATTGTTCAGGATTGGATCAAATATGTGTTGCTGACGGAAGTTCAAGATTTGAAAGGTTGAAGTTGGGAAAGTTTGTGTTTCAATGCAAAAAGGTTGAAAAAGTAATTAAGTTCGCCTGTGAACAGTGAAGCGAACTTAATATGTTCGCTTAAATTGATGAAGCGAACTTAATGTTCAAGCGAACTTATCTTGTTCGCCGAAGGATTGTTAAGCGAACTTAACAAGTTCGCTTAATCAAGCGAACTTAACCTGAATAAGTGTTGAATCAGGCGAACTTAACTCTCATCGTCTTCATCAGAAAATCAAGCGAACTTGTTCAAATTTCTCAAAATTTTAAATCTGTGTTGTGTGTGTTAATTTTCGGTTGCCTCTTGATCGGAATCTCGTTGCGAATCTAACAAAGGTATTTTCGTTGGATTTCATCCGATAAATTGTGTGTATACGATGGTTTTTCATCTCGGGTTTCGTCGGCCTGTTTCACGTTGATTTTGACCTAATTTGTGACCGAGATATCAAATTGTGTAGAATTTTTGGTCATATTGTGATATTCGATTGTTTGGATAGGTTTATTTCATGTTCTAATATCGGTTTGCAGGATTTTGAAATTTCAGTGTGTGAATTTGAAACGTCTCAGGTTCCAAGCGAACTTGTCAGGCGAACTTAATAAGTTCGCCTCTTGCACTACTAAGCGAACTTATTAAGTTCGCCTAGGGGTCAGAAGTGAAAAAGAGTTGTGATTTTTTTTGTGTGTTTGAAATTTTTTTAAAATTTTTTTTTGTTTGAATTTTTTTTTTTTTTGTTGTTGTTTTTGTTTGTGTGTTTTATTAATTGTGTATTCTATATGTGTACGTGTTCTAATGTTTGTTAAGTTGTCCAATATTTTCACAGATGGCTCGTCGTGTCGAATACAAGCATAATCAAATGGCGTTAATAGATCCAAATTTGCCTGAAGCAGTTCACTATCAAGGCATTATAAATTTTCTGAATAGATCAAGACTACATGTTGCATTATCTACGGATCCTTATATTAGTTTGGTGTACATCCAACAATTCTGGGATACTGTACATCAAGATATCGATGTGGAACCACATGTTCTTCGTGCAACAGTCAATAATACAGAGATTGCTATTTCAGAAGAGACAATTCGGGCTACTCTAGTTTTGGGAGGTAATGCTGAAGATCCAATATCTTATCCCAATACTCTTATTATGGGGTGTTTTCAACGGATGGGATATCGTGGAAGACAAAATGATACACAAGCTAGGAAAGGTGGATTAGTGGGAGAATGGAGGTACTTTATGCATGTGATTATACAATGCATTTCTCCGCGAAAAGCTGGTACCGATGGCTTGAAGATGGCACTTCAAACAGCGATGGTGGCCTTAACTTTGAATAAAAGATTCAATTTTCCGCTTTATTTTTACCGAGAGATGGTAATGCAGATCAATCTAGCTGAAGGTCAAGGTTTCTTGATGTATCCACGATTTATTCAACTGATACTCAATCATCTTATTCCGGATCTTCCACAACATGCCATACGATTGACTTTGACTCCGATGTCAAAACGTATTTTTACAGATTGTACAAAGGTTAAACAGCAAAATGCAGCGTTGATTCCGGTTAATACTCCACTGTTTGGGCACTTAATCAATCCTGATTATGTTGCACCACCAAATGATAATTGGTTTCATCCAAATGAACTTGCTCAAGTTCAAGGAGCTAACGTTCCAGTACAACAACAACTGCAACAACCACAACAACCTGCCCAACAACAACAAATACCAGTTCCACAAATTCAAGTTCAACAACCACAAATACAAGTTCCTGTACAACCTCAAATTCCTATTCCTGAACAAGTTCCTATTCCACAGGTTGCAGTTAATATTCCTATTCAGGAACCTGTTCTAGAAGAGGTCGTTCATTATCCTAATCAAGATATGGGTATGAACATGGATGATTTTGTTGATGAAGCTGTGAACTCGCCCATTCATGAACAAGAAGGGAATGTGGTGACAGACGCTGAGTCTAGTTCCAGTTCAAGTGATACTTCATCATCTGATGATGACAGCACTGATTCTGATGAATCTAGAGATTTTTCTCCAGGTCATTATGAACGGTTGGCTGCTATTCCACTGGCTAATGCTGAAAAACGTATTAAATCTCAAGCCAGACGACCACGACGCAAGTCTGTTCGGGATCCTCCTTCCGGTTCAGTTCTTGGAAAAAGATCGTTGGTAGATGAAAGTTCTGACACTGATAGTGACTTTAATCCTGATCCTTCACGACAAAAGTTAATGTCTGCTTCAATTGCGGCTGCACAATCTTCTCAAGGAGTTGAGGATGCAAATTTTGTTGCTTCTCTTTTTGTTACTCCTCCAAGTTCTAAAGATCCATCTCCAGTTCCATCTCCTATTCCTACAGAGATTCCTACTACTTCAAGTCCTTCTATTCCACAATCAACAGCTGGTCCATCAAAGCCTTCTGATTCTGACAGGATTACTTTCCTTGAATCTCAAGTGCTTACTTTACAAACACAAGTTAACTCTCTTGTGTCTATTGATTCTCAATGACAGCTGGTGATTCAGACTCAAGCTCAACAAATTGCTGATATGCAAGCGTTAGTGTCCAAACTCGTTCAGCGTCTTGATGCTCAGGGGGAGTTGAGGATACCTGATACTTGTCACACTGAGTCAATACAAAGACGTGATGATGAAGACAATGATCCTGCTGGAAACATTGAGGGTGATCGTCAATACACTGACGTTAATCCTATATCTAGAGTTCAGGGGGAGTCGACATCACAATCTCTTGAAGGAAACAAAGATAAAGATACTTCGGGTAATAATGAAGAAGAAATTTTGTTATTAGAATTCTTTCAAGATTCAGAAGAAGAGGAAGCTGAAAAAATTGAATGTCTTGATGACATTGATGATTTATTCAATGACATGGAAGATGATATGTCAGACACTGAGATAGAAGAAGGAGAAATAGTGGAGATAGAAATAGAGAAAGATAAAGACAATGTTACATATGAAGGCTATGACGGTCTTAAGGTGCCGTATAACTTGTTGTTCCTGAGTTCTCTTATGATGGAATAACTGACTCTATGGACTCTATTGAAGACGTCACATTGCCTGATTTATACAGCTGAGTCAAAGATGGATACTGATGATGAGAATCTTCAATTCAATAAGGGTGCTGAAACTGAAACTACTCACACTGAGTCTTCGAAGATTAATGAAGAACCTGTGATGTTTAGAGATACAGGAATGACACGAGAACAGTGGAGAGAAGTAGTAAATAGTTGGATGAAGGTACAACCCAAGTCTCCAATACAACCTGCTCAGAAAGAAAAATATGTGAATAAAGAGCAGTGTATAGGAAGGATCATTAGTTGGTTTTATGATGGTGAATCAAAATTGTTTGTAATCAAACGATCTGATGGCGTTCAATACTTAAAGCCAAGGATCAAATATTTCAATACCTTGCCGAGGTGTGAAATAAATGGTCTAGCTTCAAAGCCACTCATAAATAGATCGAAGAATGGTTTGGCTGATGTGATAGCAAACCTGATAAAGAAGGAAGGTAGTTCGGGTAAGTATGAAAGGCTGAAGCCACATAAGGGAAAGAGAGTGAAGATTACAGATCCTAAGACTGGGAAAGTAACCTGGAGATACAAGTATAGACCAGTGCGTGCTGTTCACAAGATACCATTAAAGAAGATTCCTCAAGACTTTCTTGGGAATATGAAATGGTGGTATGTTGATGTCAATACTGGTGAAGCAAGGGTTGAAGATAAAGATAATAAGGTCATTGTGTGTTTCTATGACGCAATGAATCTTATTAATTTTTCAAAGAAAGATCAGAGGACGCTGCGAAAGAATGAGATAATGTATACTGATGAATGGATAGAACAAGGTCTACAGTATAAAAGAGTTTTGGAGATATGCAGAAGATACGGTGTGCATGCTGGCAGCAGACTACCAGACAACTGGAAGAGTTCAAGATAAAGACTGAAGACAGAAGATCAAGCTATTGTCAAGGGGGAGTCTGTTAGGACATAGAATTGTAATGACAAAAGCTTGTAATAGTTAGATTTTGTGTCTTTATGTTTTGTTATGAAATTGTAATGTTGCTAAGTGTTTTTACTAGTAAGCCTAGAGGCGAATTTGTTAAGTTCGCCTCTAGGCTTACTAGTAAAAACACTTAGCAACTTTACAATTTCATAACAAAACATAAAGACACAAAATCTAACTATTACAAGCTTTTGTCATTTCAATTCTATGTCCTAACAATTTGGTTTTGTACTTGGATTATTTGTAATGGAAATTTAACTTTAATATATTTCAATTTAGTGAACCATGTGCTATGAACAGTCTTACATGTCCCGCCCCGATGATTCCGCCATCGGTCGGGGTGTGACAGATTGGTATCAGAGCCTTGGTTATAGGGAATTAGGTTATTAGACCCCTTGACCTAGACTATAACTTTAGGACACCCACTTATGCTATATTTCATGATTTTGTGCTATGTGTTACATACTATGTGCTACATGCTCACCATGATTAATTATTATTATACTTGATACCTTATTTGTTAGAAATTCATGACTCATTACGATCTCCTTGAATAATAATTAAATAAATAATATCATTTCCTATATTCTAAAACCTCATAATAATTCTATCTTCTTTCTATCTTTATCCTTTCTTAGCATGTGGAAGAACTCTTGAAGTAAAAATCTTTAAAAAAATTTTTTTCTTCGTTAAGGTTTTTAAACTTGTGAAATTATTTCAGGACACGTGCAATCTGAAAGGGTGACACCTGTATTTTGGGTTTTCTGTCTAGGAAAGCATTTCGCATAAATCCCAATCAACCGAGGGACACGTATGCTTTCCTGGGAATTCCCGAGATGAGTGTTTACTTATAGGCTAAAGCACGTCTTCTTGAAAATTTTATAAGTTTAATTAACCTTAATGTGTCATGGTATTCAAGTGATTTTGTCACTTTTGAGTACAATCCAAACTAAGAATATCTATTTTATTTTGCTATCTCATTCTATTAAATCCTATCAAATCTCATAAGTTCTTACAATTTTTCTTGTCTTGTGAAAATCTGTAGAATGCCTCCTCGTCGTGCTCCCGCAACCAACGCCAACACCGGCATTGCTGCTATTCTCACCCAATTGGTGACACAACTCACCCAAGCCAATGGTGCCACCAATGGCAACAATGGGGGAAATGGAAGCAATAGTGGTAATAATGGTGGAAATGGTGGTAACAATCCATCTCAATGCACCTTCAAGAACTTCAACTCGTGCAATCCCCTAAAGTTCTTTGGTACCGAAGGAGCTACTGGACTCCTTCAATGGTTCGAAAGCATTGAGAATACCTTTCTCAATAGTGACTGTCCTGACAACCTCCGTGTTCGTCATGCTACAAGTGTCCTACAAAAACGGGCACTTACATGGTGGAATGGAGAGAAAATGAATAGGGGTGTTGACATAGCTATGACCGAGGAGTTCTGTCCTCGAAATGAAGTGAAAAAGTTAGAAGCTGAATTTTGGGATCTTGCCCAAGATAGCGGGGAAAGCTTAGCATATACAACTCGGTTCCATGAGTTGAGTCTTCTAGTGCCCCACATGGTCACTCCTTTGTCCCGTCGTATCGAGAAGTATATTGGTGGGCTACCAAGACAAATCCAAGATACTGTCTTAGGTAGAAATCCTGCTACTCTGGAGGATGCTATTCGTCTATCCGCTACCTTAACTGATAACCATGTGAAAGCGGGAACACTTACTAAGAAGGGTACTAAGAAAGTTTCTGAAACCGTAACCCCTCCCACTCACAACAAAGAAACCACAACCGAGCCCTCTCGCAATAATAGAAAGAGGAAGGTTAGAAATTTTGCTGTGGTTACTCCTGCTGTTCCCATCAACCAAGCTGCACCTATGGTTCAACCGCCGGTTAAAAAGCCATATGTTGGAATCTACCCACTTTGTGCCACCTGCAACTACCATCATCCCCAAAACATCCCATGTCGCCTTTGTACTTATTGCGGGAGATATGGTCATACAGTTAGTGTTTGTAGGACCAAAGCTCTTGTGGGCCAAGTCAACCCTCCAAACCGAACTGTACCTCAAGTGGCTAATCAAGGTGCTCCCGCCATTGCTAATGGGCGTGCTTGCTATGAGTGTGGTGACCAAAACCATTTTCGTGATCAATGTCCAAGACTTGCAAACGCTAGACAAGGTGGAGCTCGTGGGCGTGCGTTCAACATAAACGCCAACGAAGCTCAAGCCAACAATGACGTGGTCAATGGTACGTTTCTTGTTAATAGTCAATATGCCTCCATTTTATTCGATACCGGAGCCGATAAAAGTTTTGTGTCACTTAATTTTGAACCTTTACTTGCAAAGACTAGATAAAATGTACCAAGATCTTCGCCAACAATATTGGTGGCCCGGTATGAAAAAGGACATTGCTCTCTATGTTGCTAAATGCTTAACTTGTTCCAAAGTCAAAGCCGAACATCAACGTCCTTCTGGTTTGCTTGAACAACCGGAAATTCCCGTGTGGAAATGGGAGAACTTAGCCATGGATTTTATTACCAAACTCCCTCGCACCTCGAGTGGTTATGATAGTATTTGGGTGATCATTGATCGACTCACCAAATCTGCTCATTTCTTGCCTATCCGTGAAGACTATCGGGTTGAGAAACTAGCCCGAATTTACATCGACGAAATCGTGAGTCGTCATGGTGTTCCCTTGAACATAATATCTGATCGAGATGCCCGGTTCACTTCTCGATTTTGGCAATCTCTCCAAACTGCTCTTGGTACACGATTGGATTTGAGCACGGCCTACCATCCCCAAACTGATGGTCAAACCGAGCGAACAATTCAAACTCTTGAAGACATGCTTAGAACTTGAGTAATCGATTTTGGTGGTAATTGGGATTCACATCTATCCAACATTGAGTTTTCTTACAACAACAGCTATCACACAAGTATCAACATGGCTCCATTCGAAGCTCTCTATGGTCGCAAGTGTCGTTCTCCTATCTGTTGGAACGAGATTGGTGAAGAACAAATCACCGGTCCCGAGTTAATTCAAGAGACATCCGACAAGATTATTCAAATCCGTGACAATATTCGAGTAGCGAGGAGTCGGCAAAAGAGTTATGCCGACAAACGTCGAAAACCCCTGGAATTCCAAGTCGGTGATCTTGTTCTTCTTAATGTGTCTCCGTGGAAGGGTGTGATTCGTTTTGGAAAGAAAGGCAAGTTAGCACCTCGCTATGTTGGTCCATTCAAGATCCTTGAAAGGATTGGGAAAGTGGCTTACAAGCTCGAGTTACCTCCATCTCTTGGCAATGTGCATCCTACATTTCATGTATCTAATCTAAAGAAGTGTCTCGCTGATGAAAATCTCCATATACCGCTTGACGACGTGCGCATTGATGAAACGATGCACTTCGTTGAAAAGCCGGTGGAAATTATGGATCGCGAAGTCAAACAGCTCAAGCAAAGTCGCATTCCCATTGTCAAAGTTCGTTGGGAATCTAAGCGTGGTCCTGAGTTCACTTGGGAACGAGAAGACCAAATGAAGCTCAAGTACCCTCATCTTTTTACTAATACTGTTGTATCCTCTAGCTAAATTTCGGGACGAAATTCTCTCAACATGGGGAGACTGTAACATCTCTGAATTTAGTATTCATATTTCAATTCAATGTAATGCAATTTCAAATTCAACACTCGTGCACTACCTTGTTATTTTGCTTACTGTAAACTAAATGCAATGATTCAATACAAATTTACAAGTCTTGCTCGATTATATACACTTAAACGCTATACAAGTAACTATTCATATCAAACTAATCAAACCTGAAAAGTCAAAGACAAAAGTTGAAAATTTATCAAGAAACCCTAATTAGCACGGTCGTGCTTCGTCCTGGCATGGTCGCGCCAAGTGCCTCGGCACGATCGCGCGACTGGTCCTAGAACGACTAGGCACGGTCGCGCCTCTCTTGGGCACGGTCGCACCTGCGTAACAGTTGAAACGTAAATGCAGTTTAATCACCCGATCATTGGAAATCCGTAACAGTCATCCGTTTCTTTTCCCCTTAACGAATGAATCACAATTTTCGAATTCCTCAAACGTCTCAGTTTCATATTACCAATTTCGAAAAACTCTCTCTAGCTTTCCAAGAAACTAGAATCCGTTGTTCGATCTGAATCCTCTCAATCCAGCAGCAGAGTCTCGATACTCAATCATCCCTGAAGTTCCCAGGCTATTTGGATTGGCTGGAGTTGCAGTAAAGATCGCCGGAACTCAAGCCGTCGACGCCGGAACTCCTTCTTGCCGATCTCTATCAATCCTCTACTGTTTTGGGTAATTGAAATCATTTATTTCAGTTAATTGGTCTCTATATAGAAAGCCCCATAATAATTTAGGCTTCCATCATAGAATTTACCTCGAATCAGAATCGATGTTTTATTTAAAATAATTTAATCGAATCCACTGTTAAAAATGTTGTTAATACAATTAAGATATCCCAAAAGACTCGTCACAACCCAGAAATCAAAAGCCCTAACAATTCCAACGCTATAAATACAATATTTATTCAATTCGTGTCTGATTTGGAAGAGACACGGTCGCGCTAATCATCTAGCGCGGCCGTGCCTCATGTAGCGCGGTTGTGCCGAATAGAAGCGCGGTCGTGTCCTCCTGTCCAGACCTTGTCATGCCCTCTGGGCTAGTCTCTGTTGTGTCTAAAGATCATAGACACGACCGTGCCGGACCAAGGCACGGTCGTGCCTGTTTGACTGGTCTAGTTTGTGCCCTCTGTTGATCAACCCGGTCATGCCCCGACTAGCGCGGTCGCGCCCCTAGCTTGAGCACGATCGTGCCATTCCGAGGCACGGTCGTGTGTGACTCAGAAATTGTAACAGAATTATAATTTTATATTTTTCGATCAATAAATGTTTCGATTTTATAAAAATATGTTTTCTGTATTTAAAAATGGATTAAAAGTTTAATCTTGGCATAAATATAATTTATTTAAAAGTTTATGAAAAATTAAATTTATATTTATTATCTTACACTTAAATAATATTTTAAATAATTAAGTTACAACATTTATAAATAATTAAGATAATGATTATTTATTTAATTTACATTTAAATCAAAATCATTTATTTATTTATACTTAATTACAATTAATATTTACATTATTTCATAAACTATAATTATATATTTATTCAATTATCCAATTCAAACCAATTCAAATTGTTTCAAAAATATTTTTACTTCAAACTCTATATATTTTATTAAATACTTTTAAATACAAATCAATAGTTGTATACACAAATTCAACTTTCATCTTAGACTTAAACTTTATGCGTCTATTTGATTCAATACACATTACTCTTTAGGTTAAATTGTGCATTTCGAGGATCATATTTGCTATCTATAATCCTTGTTAGCTACACTTCCATACCAAGTGAGTATTCCTAACCCCTTTTTACTCTTTTACACTTTTGGGGTGGAACATGAACTCTATACACATTACACATTACACATTTACATTTACGCAAACAACACAAGTGCAAAAATCCTATTTACATACATGTGTGCAAAATTTGAGCTTTGTGCCCGAGTGCTAGTTGTGCTAACCTTTGTATGCGATTATGTGCAATCATTAACTATACAAGCCGACGGTTTTCAATGATAGATCTATTGAGTCTGACAAACCCACCCATGGTGCGCGGTGATTGAAACCGATAACAAAATTTTTGCATGCTAGTCACAAGGTTTGGTTGTACATGGTTACACAATAGCTGCTCCCCATAAATGCCTTATTTTATCATGTTTTGTAAAGGATTTGTTTTCAACTATATGCTATCTACATACAACTGTGTTATACTCACCAACTTTTTAGTTGACTTTATTTTATTCATGTTTCAGGCCCCAATATATGAGATTGATTCAAGACGTGTTCAACATAGGATTTGGACTTAGCAATTTAAATCAAGAATTTTATGAATTGTTCTATGCTTTTAGTTTGAATTTGGTTTTGTACTTGGATTATTTGTAATGGAAATTTAACTTTAATATATTTCAATTTAGTCAACCATGTGCTATGAATAGTCTTACATGTCCCGCCCCGATGATTCCGCCATCGGTCGGGGTGTGACAGATTGGTATCAGAGCCTTGGTTATAGAGAATTAGGTTATTAGACCCCTTGACCTAGACTATAACTTTAGGACACCCACTTATGCTATATTTCCTGATTTTATGCTATGTGTTACATACTATGTGCTACATGCTCACCATGATTAATTATTATTATACTTGATACCTTATTTGTTAGAAATTCATGACTCATTAGGATCTCCTTGAATAATAATTAAATAAATAATATCATTTCCTATATTCTAAAACCTCATAATAATTCTATCTTCTTTCTATCTTTATCCTTTCTTAGCATGTGGAAGAACTCTTGAAGTAAAAATCTTTAAAAAAATTTTTTTCTTCGTAAAGGTTTTTAAACTTGTGAAATTATTTGAGGACACGTGCAATCTGGAAGGGTGACACCTGTATTTTGGGTTTTCTGTCTAGGAAAGCATTTCGCATAAATCCCAATCAACCGAGGGACCCGTATGCTTTCCTGGGAATTCCCGAGATGAGTGTTTACTTATAGGCTAAAGCACGTCTTCTTGAAAATTTTATAAGTTTAATTAACCTTAATGTGTCATGGTATTCAAGTGATTTTGTCACTTTTGAGTACAATCCAAACTAAGAATATCTATTTTATTTTGTTATCTCATTCTATTAAATCCTATCAAATCTCATAAGTTCTTACAATTTTTATTGTCTTGTGAAAATCTGTAGAATGCCTCCTCGTCGTGCTCCTGCAACCAACGCCAACACCGACATTGCTGCTATTCTCACCCAATTGGTGACACAACTCACCCAAGCCAATGGTGCCACCAATGGCAACAATGGTGGAAATGGAAGCAATAGTGGTAATAATGGTGGAAATGGTGGAAATGGTGGTAACAATCCATCTCAATGCACCATCAAGCACTTCAACTCGTGCAATCCCCTAAAGTTCTATGGTACCGAAGGAGCTACTGGACTCCTTCAATGGGTCGAAAGCATTGAGAATACCTTTCTCAATAGTGACTGTCCCGACAACCTCCGTGTTCGTCATGCTACAAGTGTCCTACAAAAACGGGCACTTACATGGTGGAATGGAGAGAAAAGGAATAGGGGTGTTGACATAGCTATGGCCTTACCTTAGGATGAGGTTAAATGGCTTATGACCGAGGAGTTCTGTCCTCTAAGTGAAGTGAAAAAGTTAGAAGCTGAATTTTGGGATCTTGACCAAGATAGCGGGGAAAGATTAGCATATATAACTCGATTCCATGAGTTGAGTCTTCTAGTGCCCCACATGGTCACTCCTTTGTCCCGTCGTATCGAGAAGTATATTGGTGGGCTATCAAGACAAATCCAAGATACTGTCTTAGGTAGAAATCCTGCTACTCTGGAGGATGCTATTCGTCTATCCGCTACCTTAACTGATAACCATGTGAAAGCGGGAACACTTACTAAGAAGGGTACTAAGAAAGTTTCTGAAACCGTAACCCCTCCCACTCACAACAAAGAAACCACAACCGAGCCCTCTCGCAATAATAGAAAGAGGAAGGTTAGAAATTTTGCTGTGGTTACTCCTGCTGTTCCCATCAACCAAGCTGCACCTATGGTTCAAGCGCCGGCTAAAAAGCCATATGTTTGAATCTACCCACTTTGTGCCACTTGCAACTATCATCATCCCCAAAACATCCCATGTCGCCTTTGTACTTATTGCGGGAGATATGGTCATACAGTTAGTTTATGTAGGACCAAAGCTCTTGCGGGCCATGTCAACCCTCCAAACCGAACTGTACCTCAAGTGGCTAATCAAGGTGCTCCCGCCATTGCTAATGGGCGTGCTTGCTATGAGTGTGGTGACCCAAACCATTTTCGTGATCAATATCCAATAGTTGCAAACGCTAGACAAGGTGGAGCTCGTGGGCATGCGTTCAACATAAACGCCAACGAAGCTCAAGCCAACAATGACGTGGTCAATGGTACGTTTCTTGTTAATAGTCAATATGCCTCCATTTTATTCGATACCGGAGCCGATAAAAGTTTTGTGTCACTTAATTTTGAACCTTTACTTGCAAAGACTCGGTCCCAATTAGAGAAAACATTTACCGTTGAAGTAGCAAATGGTGACTCCATTACAATTGAGTCCATTATCTATGATTGCTCTTTAGAACTTAATGATCACACATTTCCAATCAACCTTGTTCCAATGCCACTAGGAAGCTTTGATATTATCATAGGTATGGATTGGCTATCAAATCATCATGCCGAATTCATTTGCTTTGAAAAGTGTATCCAAATTCCGCTACCATCGGGAGAAACCTTAAGAGTTTTTGGTGAAAAGCCTTGCAAGGGACTTAAGTTGATGTCATGTACTACCGCTCAAAAGTACTTACGAAAGAAGTACATTGCTTTCTTAGCTCATATTGTTCAAAAGGATGTCAAGGAGAAGAGTATCCAAGACATTCCGATCATTCAGGATTTCCCCAAAGTTTTTCCTAAGGATTTATCCGGTCTTCCTCTCGTTCGTCAAGTAGAGTTCCGTATTGATCTTATACCTGGAGCTAACCCCGTTTCTAGAGCTCCTTATCGTCTTGCACCTTCCGAAATGCAAGAGCTTGCAAGTCAACTTCAAGAGCTCTCCAACAAAGGTTTCATTCGCCCAAGTCATTCACCGTGGGGTGCACCCGTCTTATTTGTTAAGAAGAAGGATGGATCATTTCGCTTGTGTATTGACTACCGCGAACTCAATAAGCTTACTATTAAGAACCGTTATCCTTTGCCTAGAATCGATGATCTCTTTGATCAACTTCAAGGTTCTACATGCTTCTCAAAGATTGATCTTCGATCTAGTTATCATCAGCTTCATGTTTAAGAAGATGACATTCCTAAGACTGCTTTTCAAACAAGGTATGGTCATTACGAGTTCATGGTTATGCCTTTCGGGTTAACTAATGCACCTGCAGTTTTCATGGATCTCATGAATCGTGTGTGCAAACCGTACCTTGATAAATTCGTGTTTGTCTTCATTGACGATATCTTAATCTATTCCAAGACTAAAGCCGATCATGAACAACACCTTAGATTGGTTTTGGAACTCTTGAGAAAAGAACAACTATATACCAAATTCTCCAAATGCGAATTTTGGCTAAAAGAAGTTCAATTTCTTGGTCACATCGTCAACAACAAGGGTATTCATGTTGATCCTGCTAAGATTGAAACGGTTAAAAATTGGAATGCTCCGAAGACTCCTACCGAAGTTCGTTCATTTCTTGGTCTTGCGGGTTATTATCGTCGTTTCATATCAAACTTCTCAAAGATTGCTGTCCCTCTTACCGCTTTGACCCACAAGGGTAAGACTTATGAATAGGGACCGAAACAAGAAGAAGCTTTTCAAACCCTCAAGCAAAAGTTGTGCAATGCTCCCATATTGACTCTTCCCGATGGAAATGATGATTTAGTTGTCTATTGTGATGCTTCTAACCAAGGTCTTGGTTGTGTTCTCATGCAACGAGGCAAAGTAATCGCTTATGCATCAAGGCAACTCAAAGTTCATGAGAAGAATTATACGACGCACGATCTCGAGTTAGGTGCGGTCGTATTCGCGTTAAAGATTTGGAAACATTACCTATATGGCATAAAATGTGTGGTATTTACCGACCACAAATGTCTTCAACATATTTTCAACCAAAAAGAACTCAATATGAGGCAACGACGTTGGGTCGAACTCCTTAACGACTACGACTGCGAGATTCGTTACCATCCCGGTAAAGTGAATGTTGTAGCCGATACTTTGAGTCGAAAGGACCATGTTATGCTTCATTGTGCCCGTATTCAAACCGATATTCAAACCCGTATCTTAGAAGCTCAACACGTCTAGGTAACCGAGGGTAACATGTATGAAGAAATGCCGTGTGGTGTTGAACTTCTTCTGGAATCAAAACTTAATGGCTTACTATATTACTTGAACCGTATTTGGGTTCCCGATCGCGATGATCTCCGTGCGTTTCTCATGAACGAGGCTCACAAGACTCGTTATTCTATTCATCCTGGTCCGGATAAAATGTACCAAGATCTTCGCCAACAATATTGGTGGCCCGGTATGAAAAAGGACATTGCTCTCTATGTTGCTAAATGCTTAACTTGTTCCAAAGTCAAAGCCGAACATCAACGTCCTTCTGGTTTGCTTGAACAACCGGAAATTCCCGTGTGGAAATGGGAGAACTTAGCCATGGATTTTATTACCAAACTCCCTCGCACCTCGAGTGGTTATGATAGTATTTGGGTGATCATTGATCGACTCACCAAATAAGCTCATTTCTTGCCTATCCGTGAAGACTATCGGGTTGAGAAACTAGCCCGAATTTACATCGATGAAATCGTGAGTCGTCATGGTGTTCCCTTGAACATAATATCTGATCGAGATGCCCGGTTCACTTCTCGATTTTGGCAATCTCTCCAAACTGCTCTTGGTACACGATTGGATTTGAGCACGGCCTACCATCCCCAAACTGATGGTCAAACCGAGCAAACAATTCAAACTCTTGAAGACATGCTTAGAGCTTGCGTAATCGATTTTGGTGGCAATTGGGATTCACATCTATCCCTCATTGAGTTTTCTTACAACAACAGCTATCACACAAGTATCAACATGGCTCCATTTGAAGCTCTCTATGGTCGCAAGTGTCGTTCTCCTATCTGTTGGAACGAGATTGGTGAAGCACAAATCACCGGTCCCGAGTTAATTCAAGAGACATCCGACAAGATTATTCAAATCCGTGACAATATTCGAGTAGCGAGGAGTCGGCAAAAGAGTTATGCCGACAAACGTCGAAAACCCCTGTAATTCCAAGTCGGTGATCTTGTTCTTCTTAAGGGTCTCCGTGAAAGGGTGTGACTCGTTTTGGAAAGAAAGGCAAGTTAGCACCTCGCTATGTTGGTCCATTCAAGATCCTTGAAAGGATTGGGAAAGTGGCTTACAAGCTCGAGTTACCTCCATCTCTTGGCAATGTGCATCCTACATTTCATGTATCTAATCTAAAGAAGTGTCTCGCTGATGAAAATCTCCATATACCGCTTGACGATGTGCGCATTGACGAAACGATGCACTTCGTTGAGAAGCCGGTGGAAATTATGGATCACGAAGTCAAACAGCTCAAGCAAAGTCGCATTCCCATTGTCAAAGTTCGTTGGGAATCTAAGCGTGGTCCTGAGTTCACTTGGGAACGAGAAGACCAAATGAAGCTCAAGTACCCTCATCTTTTTACTAATACTGTTGTATCCTCTAGCTAAATTTCGGGACGAAATTCTCTCAACATGGGGAGACTGTAACATCTCTGAATTTAGTATTCATATTTCAATTCAATGTAATGCAATTTCAAATTCAACACTCGTGCACTACCTTGTTATTTTGCTTACAGTAAACTAAATGCAATGATTCAATACAAATTTACAAGTCTTGCTCGATTATATACACTTAAACGCTATACAAGTAACTATTCATATCAAACTAATCAAACCTGAAAAGTTAAGGACAAAAGTTGAAAATTTATCAAGAAACCCTAATTAGCACGGTCGTGCTTCGTCCTGGCATGGTCGCGCCAAGTGCCTCGGCACGATCGCGCGACTGGTCCTAGAACGATCGCGCCCGGTGCCTAGGCACGGTCGCGCAGGCGTAACAGTTGAAACGTAAATGCAGTTTAATCACCCGATCATTAGAAATCCGTAACAGTCATCCGTTTCTTTTCCCCTTAACGAATGAATCACAATTTTCGAATTCCTCAAACGTCTCAGTTTCATATTACCAATTTCGAAAAACTCTCTCAAGCTTTCCAAGAAACTAGAATCCGTTGTTCGATCCGAATCCTCTCAATCCAGCAGCAGAGTCTCAATACTCAATCATCCCTGAAGTTCCCAGGCTATTTGGATTGGCCGGAGTTGCAGTAAAGATCGCCGGAACTCAAGCTGTCGACGCCGGAACTCCTTCATGCCGATCTCTATCAATCCTCTACTGTTTCGGGTAATTGAAATCATTTATTTCAGTTAATTGGTCTCTATATCGAAAGCCCCATAATAATTTCGGCTTCCATCATAGAATTTACCCCGAATCAGAATCGATGTTTTATTTAAAATAATTTAATCGAATCCACTGCTAAAAATGTTGTTAATACAATTAAGATATCCCAAAAGACTCGTAACAACCCAGTAATCAAAAGCCCTAACAATTCCAACGCTATAAATACAATATTTATTCAATTCGTGTCTGATTTGGAAGAGACACGGTCGCGCTAATCATCTAGCGCGGCCGTGCCTCATGTAGCGCGGTTGTGCCGAATAGAAGCGCGGTCGTGTCCTCCTGTCCAGACCTTGTCATGCCCTCTGGGCTAGTCTCTGTTGTGTCTAAAGATCATAGACACGAACGTGCCGGACCAAGGCATGGTCGTGCCTGTTTGACTGGTCTAGTTTGTGCCCTCTGTTGATCAACCCGGTCGTGCTCCGACTAGCGCGGTCGCGCCCCTGGCTTGAGCACGATCGTGCCCTTCCGAGGCACGGTCGTGTGTGACTCAGAAATTGTAACAGAATTATAATTTTATATTTTTCGATCAATAAATGTTTCGATTTTATAAAAATATGTTTTCTGTATTTAAAAATGGATTAAAAGTTTAATCTTGGCATAAATATAATTTATTTAAAAGTTTATGAAAAATTAAATTTATATTTATTATCTTACACTTAAATGATATTTTAAATAATTAAGTTACAAAATTTATAAATAATTAAGATAATGATTATTTATTTAATTTACATTTAAATCAAAATCATTTATTTATTTATACTTAATTACAATTAATATTTACATTATTTCATAAACAATAATTATATATTTATTCAATTATCCAATTCAAACCTAATCAAATTGTTTCAAAAATATTTTTACTTCAAACTCTATATATTTTATTCAATACTTTTAAATACAAATCAATAGTTTTATACACAAATTCAACTTTCATCTTAGACTTAAACTTTATGCGTCTATTTGATTCAATACACATTACTCTTTAGGTTAAATTGTGCATTTCGAGGATCATATTTGCTATCTATAATCCTTGTTAGCTAAACTTCCATACCAAGTGAGTATTCCTAACCCCTTTTTACTCTTTTACACTTTTGGGGTGGAACATGAACTCTATACACATTACACATTACACATTTACATTTACGCAAACAACACAAGTGCAAAAATCATATTTACATACATGTGTGCAAAATTTGAGCTTTGTGCCCGAGTGCTAGTTGTGCTAACCTTTGTATGCGATTATGTGCAATCATTAACTATACAAGCCGACGGTTTTCAATGATAGATCTATTGAGTCTGACAAACCCACCCATGGTGCCCGGTGATTGAAACCGACAACACAATTTTTGCATGCTAGTCACAAGGTTTGGTTGTACATGGTTACACAATAGCTGCTCCCCATAAATGCCTTATTTTATCATGTTTTGTAAAGGATTTGTTTTCAACTATATGCTATCTACATACAACTGTGTTATACTCACCAACTTTTTACTTGACTTTATTTTATTCATGTTTCAGGCCCCAATATGTGAGATTGATTCAAGACGTGTTCAACATAGGATTTGGACTTAGCAATTTAAATCAAGAATTTTATGAATTGTTCTATGCTTTTTGTTTGAATTTGGTTTTGTACTTGGATTATTTGTAATGGAAATTTAACTTTAATATATTTCAATTTAGTCAACCATGTGCTATGAACAGTCTTACATGTCTCGCCCCGATGATTCCACCATCGGTCGGAGTGTGACAATCATGGTAGATCCTGCAAAGATCGAGACAGTAAAGGAATGGAACGTTCCAAAGACACCAACAGAGATACGAAGCTTTCTGGGATTGGCAGGCTACTATCGAAGATTCATTCAAGATTTTTCAAGAATAGCCTTGCCACTTACTAAGTTGACACGGAAGGAAGTGAAGTATGAATGGGGTCAAACCCAAAACAACATGTTTGAGGAACTTAAGGCACGATTAACCCAAGCTCCAGTCTTAACTCTACCTGAAGGAAATGAAGACTTGGTAGTCTATTCTGACGCTTCGGGGCAGGGTTTGGGGTGCGTACTTATGCAACGAGGAAAGGTAATTGCTTACGCATCGCGGCAACTAAAGATTCACGAGGTTAATTATCCAACACACGATTTAGAGTTAGCAGCAGTAGTTTTCGTGTTGAAAATATGGAGGCACTACTTGTATGGAGTTAAATGCACCATCTACTCCGATCACAAAAGCTTGAAATATTTTTTCGAACAAAAGGAACTAAACATGAGGCAAAGAAGGTGGTTAGAGCTGTTGAAAGACTATGACTGTGAAATATTGTACCATCCAGGCAAGGCAAACGTAGTGGCTGACGCTTTAAGTAGAAAGGAAGAATCGACACCTATCCGGATCAAAGCGTGTCAGCTGATTATAACACCAGATTTGATGGGTGAAATAGCAAAAGCACAAGATGAAGCACTGTTAGAAAGAAATGTGAAACAGGAAAGAATAGTAGGACAACAAGGGAACTTGGATGCAAATGCATACGGTGTACGAACTAGGTTTGGCCAAATGTGGATACCTAAGATTGGCGAGCTTAGAGCCAAAATACTTGATGAGGCCCATAATTCTAGCTATTCTATCCACCTCGGGACAAACAAAATGTACCAAGACTTGAAGAAATAATACTGGTGGCCTGGCATGAAGAATGATGTGACAGAATACGTGAGCAAGTGCCTAACGTGTTCTCTAGTTAAGGCCGAGCACCAGAAACCATGCGGTAAAATGCAACCCTTACCAATACCAGAATGGAAGTGGGAAGAGATCACGATGTACTTCATTACCAAGCTACCGCGAACAGCTAAAGGCAATGATACCATTTGGGTGATCGTCGACCGCTTGACGAAAAGTGCTCACTTCTTGCCAATACGTGAGACTTCTTCATCAGAAAGACTAGCAGAAATTTCTATCAAGGAAATTGTGAGCAGACATGGTATGCCGCTGTCGATTGTGTCTGACAGGGATACTAGATTCACGTCAAGGTTTTGGAAGAAATTCAATGAAGCGATGGGCACTAGATTGAACATTAGCACCGCTAACCACCCTCAGACCGATGGTCAATCCGAAAGAACCATTCAGACCTTGGAGTACATGCTCCGGGTCTGTATCATTGACTTTGGTGGGAGCTGGGACAGCCATCTACCATTGGCAGAATTTTCATATAACAACAGCTATCATTAAACTATTGGCATGCCGCCGTTTGAGATGTTGTATGGGAGGAGATGCAGAACCTCGGTTTGTTGGGGGGAAATTGGGCAGAAGGATTTTGCAAGTCTCGAAGTGGTTAAAGCTACTTCCGAGAAATTTGATCAAATCAAGGCTCGAATGAAAGCCGCAAAAGACAAACAGAAATCATACGCGGATAATAGAAGAAGGGAATTAGAGTTTCAAGTGGGGGACATGGTACTTTTGAAAGTATCACCATGGAAAGGAACCATCCGATTCAGAAAGCGTGGCAAACTAAGTCCAAGGTTTGTCGGACCTTTCAAGATTTTAGCAAGAGTGGGTCAAGTGGCATACAGACTCGACCTACCCGTTGAGCTTAGTGGAATACACCCTACGTTCCACGTATCACACTTATGCAAGTGCCTAGCTGACGACACAGCTCACATACCTTACGACGAGATCGAAGTGGATAACAGTCTAAATTATGTAGAGGAACCGATAGCCGTTCTTGACCGAGCTGAGAATCGACTACGCAATAAGTCGATACCGTTAGTCAAGATACAATGGAAGCACAGAAAAGGGTCGGAAGCTACGTGGGAAAAAGAAGACGAGATGAGGGGACTATACCCTCAATTGTTTAACGTATGAACAGTTTCGAGGACGAAACCTCCTTAAGGAGGGTAGACCTGTATGTAACATTTCTGATTTTTAGTATTAGTATTTCAATTCAATGTAACGCATTTTAAACCAAATTCTCATGCATTGTCTTATTATATCTTTCGCCATAAATTAAATGCAATGACTCAATACAAATCCACAAGTTTTACTCAGTTATATGCAATTAACCTCTATACAAGTAACTATTTTATACAAACATGTCAAAACTAAAGTTACAAGGACTAAAGTTGAAAAATATCAAGAAACCCAAAGTAAGCACGGTCGCGTCTATCTTGGCACGGTCGCGCCTGCGTACCAGTTGAAACGTAATTGTGACTTTAATCACCCGATCGTTTGAATTCAAAACCGTTTTATGTTTTATTCTCATTAACCAAGAAAATAATACTACCAATTATTCCTTTTACGACCAATTAATCCAGAATTCTTTTAGCCTCAGAGGATTTTATCTCAAGGCCACAAATCCTCTCTATAATCCGAATGCTCTCGAGCAATCCATCACTATACGATATACTACCCTCTCTGGGACACCCGAAGCCATTGAAGCAGTCGGAGTTGCAGCAGAAGGCACCGGAGACCACTCCTGTCATCGTCGAAAATCGTCCCTACCCTAGGCCATCAATTCATTGTCTTGCAGGGTAATCGAAACCTTCTAAACTATCTATTTATTCTTTAGATCAAAAGCCCTAATTCAACTTCGGCTTTCAATATCGAAATCTACTCGAACCCGAAACCGTATTTTCATTTAAAATAGTTTAACCGAATCCGGTTCTAAACATGTTTTAAACACAATTAATCTGTACCAAAAGACTCATAAGAACCTTGTTAATGAAAGCCCTATGCATTCCAGTTCTATAAATATAAAAATCATTCAATTCGTTCCTGTTTTGAAAGAGACACGGTCGCGCTAATCATATAGCGCGGTCGTGCCTCGGGAGACGCGGTCGTGTCAACTTCCAGCGCGGTCGTGCCTCCTGCTCAGACCTAGTCATGCTCATTGGCTAGACCTGGTCGTGCCTAGTGATTTGGCCAGTTGTCCTCTGTTTGACTAACGCGGTCGCGCCCTGTCCAGAACGGTCGCGCCCGACCAAGCACGATCGTGCCCTTCCCTGGCACGGTCGTGTGTGTTGGCAGAATGTTTATATTTTTATATTTTTAAAACAATTAATATTCTAGAGTTGTTTTTAAAATAAAAGTAATTAAATTTCAAAATCTGTATTATCTTTATTTAGAAAAGATCAAATGTTTAATCTTAAAATAAAAGAGAATTATTTAAAGTCCAACATTTAATTTATAAACCCTACACTTAATAATATTTTAACTCCGTACAAGCCGACGGTAAACAATGATAGATCTATTGAGTCTGACAAACCCACCTTGTTGAGGTGATTGATACCGACAACACAATTTTGCATGCTAGTTACAAAGGTTTGATTGTACTTGGTTACACAATAGCTGCTCCCCATAAATGCCTTATTTTTCATGTTATGTAAGGATTTGTTTTACAAACTATATACTATCCATATACAAACCTGTGTTATACTCACCAACTTTTTAGTTGACCTTATTTTATTCATGTTTCAGGTGCTTTCATATGAGCTAGATCAAGACATGCTACACATAGGCTTTGGACCTAGTTAATATTAAATCAAAGACAAATTGTATTTCATTATGTACTTTGAACTTGTTTCATGTTTGTTTGAATGGAAATGGATTTAATATATTACAATCTAGTCAACCTTGTGCTCATGAACAGTCTACATGTCCCGCCCCGATGATTTCGCCGTCGGTTGGGGTGTGACAGATTGGTATCAGAGCCTTGGTTATAGGGAACTAGGTTATTAGACACTCTTGACCTAGACTATAACTTTAGGACACCCATACAATGCCATGCTATTACATGTTACATTTTCAATTCCTGTATGATTATCTTTACATGCTATCATAAGTATTTGCACCATATGATACAATACATAATGACTTATGTGTCACACTACTTGATAACTCTCGTGCTTACACTCATTACTACCTACATGTTATATGATTATTTCCTATGTGAATATCTTTACATGATATACTATATGATTACATCACATGATACAATACTCAATAGTTTGTGTGTCACATTACCTGCCAACTTTTTCTTCTATTCATTGCTACCTACTTAATTTATTTAAAACACTATCCTAAGTTTAACACACACACATACACACCAAAATCATTCATACTCCCTTGGACCCAAATACATGATACCATTACCCTTTATGAGCAAAGACTTAAACTATTGGGATGCCCATCAACAATAAGCTAAGAAGCCCACCTTTTTCCAAGAAGAAGAAGCCCGCTGAAATGCATAAACCTTACCTTTGGGCCTCAAAGCCCAGTCCACAACAATTCTCATCATAACCATGAGCCCAACAATAGTGTTATTAATACATGATGGCTGGAAGAGTGTGTAAGCCCATGAGGAATTCTGGCTAAGGAAAGATATGATACTTAAGTGTGTCTTAGTGACCCACCCCTCTTTCCTGGGAATTCTCCTCAGGGATACACTACTTATAGGTCAAGTGTACTCCTAAAATACTATTGTGAAGACTCGGCGTTATGACTAGTCAAACTCTAAACCTATGAGAACTCCTATGTTTGACACTCAGAATTTATTTATCGCTTATAACCTTTCCATTTTTTTCCTGCTAAGCATGGACTCCTACCCTCCTACCTCCCCAGTATGCCGTCCCGAAGAAGAATCTGATTGGGAAGAAGACACCGGATCACCCGTACATCGATCACCAACACTCGCAGCTGCTAGACCAAGGTTTGATGTAAGGGTAGATTGGATTAGGAACACCGGCCCAAGACTTCGAACACCTGAATCAGCCGTGCCCAGAAACCCGTATCAGACACCCCATCCCTGCAATCAACTACCACACCCACTAAGAGACCCATATCTAATGCCCGACCCGTATTACTCTAATCCTTGAGTAGGGCATATCATGGCACTCACTAGTACTGTCGAATTTCCAATCAATGACACGCACCAATATGTAAGGACCTCAGAATTTGAGAGGCAAAGAATGGAGCAAGGGTTAATGCACGACCTGCAAGGGCAAGGAATGAATAGCCTAGCAAACCAATTAGAGTACCAAAAGGAACTAATCTCCATCCTCGAAGCGGTGCTCGCCATGGAAATTACTCTCCTTCTAGTGGAAAGCTACAGGAGGCGTTAACAGGATTATTGCTCGTATTCATTTTGGTTTGAGAACCATTTCCCTGTGTTTTGAATACGTCTCAGTTTTTTCTAAATTTTATATTTTCCAAAGTTATTATTCATAAATTCAATACGTTGAGTGTGAATTACACCCATCATATTTTCATCAAAATTTCTCAAGTATCACCTTCTTCATTCAATACGATTTAGTACACTACCAATTACCTCCTTCATAAACAAATCATCCTATTGTTCGATTTAAACAAAATCTCGTTCAAACAAAATGTTTATCAAACTTTTAGATAGTATAAAAAAAATAAAAATTTTCCATAAAAATTTTATAAGGAAAGTTAATACAACCGATTTTATAAAAAAAAATATATATATATATATATATATAAATATATATTATTTCGAATTGATAAATAATTATGGTTTCCCTCGTTTAAGTAAATATTTCTAAACCCGGGCTAAATTAATATACTACAAATTGTTTAGCCAATAATCCCGCTTAAAAATATTCTCTTATTGATAGTTGAGAATTTAAATTAAAAGATTTTTCCCATAAATTGTCTACTTATTTAAATTATGTGATCTAGTGGCTTCATTACTTTATATATCCACAATCAAGAATAATTTACCACTTCCTATTTTCAAACAAAGATCAGTAATTGTAAACACATTTCCCTCGAATATTTTCAGAACCTCCTCGTTACCTTTCACTTGTCACTTCAAGAGACGATCGAACAGCGTAAACGTTAACCCCCCATCAATCTCAATGAGATTTAAGAGCTACAGCCTAACTACCACATTATACAGGAACGTCAAACAACACGCTTGTCCGCAACACTCGGTCACATGCAAAACCCGTTAGTATACATCACACACGAAGTCCAACAACTTACGTATACACGTTCACAATATACTCAATGCAACCACATGGTACATGAAATTCAATTATTCTCAATATACCCAATGCTACACAAATTACATTATACAAGAAACCAGTTTTCCTACAAATCACAATTTACTGGATTGATCACATAACACACGAAACATGTTAATTTACAACACACATGCTACCGGATTGAGAACATAATACACGAAACTTAGTTGTTTGCGATATACGTGATACATAACAATTGTTTGATTGATACATAATTCTAGACTGACCACATTAAACATGAAACTCATTTAGTTACAAAGTACATTATACTAAACTGTACACATTATGCAGTACACATAATACTATGTTGTTTACATTACACGTGAGAGCATATTGATTTACAAAATACATGATGTTAAGTCGTCAACGCCATACATGAAATTCATTTCCTATAATACATGTGATACAATGTTGTATACATTACATGCGAGAGCTCATTGATTTACAAAGTACATAATACTAGCTGTTCATGCTACACAAGAGACTTGTGTGTTTACTTTATACATGAAACGAAATTGCTTACAATTATTACAATTGGTTGATTACATTATACACAAGACATGGTCATGCACTTTGTTCACCAAAGTTGAAGACCATAATACATGGAAACGACTCGGGGTTTGACGTATTCTGGTTCAAACACGAGCAAACTAAGACACTTTAAGTTGTTATACTTTACTACTCTTTAGTTGTGAACTTCCCTGCTTAAGGACATAGTTACTTGTTAGCGACTTTTATGTGTAAACAATAGACGTGATCATAGTGAAATTGTGCCCCCCTTACCCGCACACAACGAAAACGATCTATACGGACCATACGATGATTTGAATAATTACGGGTGCACACAGAATTATACAAATCAGCGCATGAAAACTATAGTGAAATGTTGTCGTGTGTTGTGATTTGAAACTTATCATGATGTGTAACAACGAAACTGATGTAATGTGACAAGGGCATGGTGGATACGCCGATGGTACTTCCTATATATAAATGTCCTAACATATTATCATGAGTAGCGTTGTTTGTGTCACGTGAAGTTTTGACCCAGACCAGTGTTTATGAAACCTTCACCCGCTAGCAACTTTGAGCCTATTAGACTATATCTTACACAAACTTTAGATTTCAAAATCTCATTAAACTCATTCCAAATAATACATCTCACATTGAGAATTCAAAATTTCTATTCGACAGTCTCCTCCTTAAATTCATCTTAAAACAAATTTCATTACCACCTTCGTATACAACTTTGAGTATCAGGCCTAAGCTATGTCAACGGTTACACTCCCCAGAACCCAACAATCAAAATTCACCGAGAATCAAAAACTCCCTCCTCCTTCTCGATTTTGCAGCCTCCATTAGTTAAATCTCGGGACGAAATTCCCTTAACATGGGGAGACTGTAACATTTCTGATTTTTAGTATTAGTATTTCAATTCAATGTAACGCATTTTAAACCAAATTCTCGTGCATTGTCTTATTATATCTTTCGCCATAAATTAAATGCAATGACTCAATACAAATCCGTAAGTTTTACTCAGTTATATGCAATTAACCTCTATACAAGTAACTATTTTATACAAACATGTCAAAACTAAAGTTACAAGGACTAAAGTTGAAAAATATAATGAAACCCTAAGTAAGCACGGTCGCGTCTATCTTGGCACGGTCGCGCCTGCGTACAAGTTGAAACGTAGTTGTGACTTTAATCACCCGATCGTTTGAATTCAAAACCATTTTACGTTTTATTCTCATTAACCAAGAAAATAATACTACCAATTATTCCCTTTACGACCAATTAATCCAGAATTCGTTTAGCCTCAAAGGATTTTATCTCAAGGCCACAAATCCTCTCTACAATCCGAATGCTCTCGAGCAATCCATCACTATACGATATACTACCCTCTCTGGGACACCCGAAGCCATTGAAGCAGTCGGAGTTGCAGTAGAAGGCACCGGAGACCACTCCTGTCATCGTCGGAAATCGTCCCTACCCTAGGCCATCAATTCATCGTCTTGCAGGGTAATCGAAACCTTCTAAACTATCTATTTATTCTTTAGATCAAGAGCCCTAATTCAATTTCGGCTTTCAATATCGAAATCTACTCGAACCCGAAACCGTATTTTCATTTAAAATAGTTTAACCGAATCCGGTTCTAAACATGTTTTAAACACAATTAACCTGTACCAAAAGACTCATAAGAACCTTGTTAAGGAAAGCCCTATGCATTCCAGTTCTATAAATATAAAAATCATTCAATTCGTTCCTGTTTTGAAAGAGACACGGTCGCGCTAATCATATAGCGCGGTCGTGCCTCGGGAGATGCGGTCGTGTCAACTTCCAGCGCGGTCGTGCCTCCTGCTCAGACCTAGTCATGCTCGTTGGCTAGACCTGGTCGTCCCTAGTGATTTGGCCAGTTGTCCTCAGTTTGACTAACGCGGTCGCGCCCTGTCCAGAACGGTCGCGCCCGACCAAGCACGATCGTGCCCTTCCCTGGCACGGTCGTGTGTGTTGGCAGAATGTTTATATTTTTATATTTTTAAAACAATTAATATTCCAGAGTTGTTTTTAAAATAAAAGTAATTAAATTTAAAAATTTGTATTATCTTTATTTAGAAAAGATCAAATGTTTAATCTTAAAATAAAAGAGAATTATTTAAAGTCCAACATTTAATTTATAAACCCTACACTTAATAATATTTTAATGTCTAAGTTACACTTTATAAATAAATGAATAGAGTAATGATTATTTATTTGATTTATATTTGAACAAAAGCATCTATTTAGTTATACTTAAATACATCTAATACTTACATCATTTTCATAAACAATAATTATCTAATTTACTTATTTAATTATTTTAAACTCAAACCTTATTCAAAATATTCTAAAAATATTCATTTCAAATCTTCCATTTTATACAATACTTTCAAGTACCAATCACTAACTTTATCCAATTCAACCTTAGACTTAGACTTAGACTATTGTGCATTATTAATGCAATATACATTACACTCTAGGTTAACATTGTGCAATACAAGGATCACATTACCATCTAGTATCTCGTGTTAGCTACGCCTTCGATACAAGTGAGTATTTCATAGCCCCTTTTACTCTTTTACACTTTTGGGGTGAAACATGAACTCTATACAAATTACTATTTACATTTACACAAACAACACAAGTACAAATCCTATTTACATTCATGTCTGCAATTTGAGCTTTACGCCCGAGTGCTAGTTGTGCTAACTTTTGTGTGCAATTTATGTGCAATCATTAACTATTCAAGCCGACGGTTTTCAATGATAGATCTATTGAGTTTGACAAACCCACCTTGTTGAGGTGATTGATACCGACAACACAATTTTGCATGCTAGTTACAAAGGTTTGATTGTACTTGGTTACACAATAGCTGCTCCCCATAAATGCCTTATTTATCATGTTATGTAAGGATTTGTTTTACAAACTATATACTATCCATATACAAACCTGTGTTATACTCACCAACTTTTTAGTTGACCTTATTTTATTCATGTTTCAGGTGCTTTCATATGAGCTAGATCAAGACATGCTACACATATGCTTTGGACCTAGTTAATATTAAATCAAAGACAAGTTGTATTTCATTATGTACTTTGAACTTGCTTCATGTTTGTTTGAATGGAAATGGATTTAATATATTACAATCTAGTCAACCTTGTGCTCATGAACAGTATACATGTCCCGCCCCGATGATTCCGCCATCGGTTGGGGTGTGACATTGTAACATCCCAAAAATAATAAGACGAATAAATATAGCGAGACCGGTGATTTAGTCAGAATATTTAAACAAAAGGGAGCGGGCTTGGGCTCGGCTTCAATGGGCCGAGGGAAGCCAAGGTATATATATAAGGCAAGGCAGCCCTCTTCCCTGCTCATTCCACACTCACGCAGCTTCTAGAGAGAGAAAGGAGAGCTCGGGTCTAGAGAGAGAAAGTCGACGGATCGTCACGAGATTGGAGGAGCACGTTACAGCTGTGCTCGTGACCTTCTTCTCCGAATCAGAAATCCAATCCAGGTAAGCGTTCGATCATAATCTGAGTTTTTTTGACTTTATAGGATTTTCGGGTTTTGGCTAAAAAGGTAACGATTTTGCGGATGAAACTTGAAAATGAACTTAGGATTAGCATCAAGAATGAAAACCGAACGTTTTGACCTAAGAAAAATGAGATATTGACTCGATCAGACGCATGCAAAAACTTCAGATTTTTGGGGAAAACGATCTGTGTAGACCTATCGAAACTACATAGTTTCGATATGTGCAGAACCATCGAAACTACATAGTTTCGATATGTGCAGAACCATTGAAACTACATAGTTTCGATATGTACAGACCCATCGAAACTACCCAGTTTCGATATGTGCAGACCCATCGAAACTACCATAGTTTCGATATGAGCCACGATCCGAAGCTAAGATTACACCTAAGTTACTTGTCGAAACTACCAAGTTTCAACAGAAGCAACCTATCGAAACTACCAAGTTTCGACAGAAGCAACCTATCGAAAATACCAAGTTTCGACAGAAGCAACCTATCGAAACTACCAAGTTTCGACAGAAGCAACCTATCGAAACTACCAAGTTTTGACAGAAGCAACCTATCGAAACTACCAAGTTTCTACAGAAGCAACCTATCGAAACTACCAAGTTTCGATAAAGCAAATCCATCGAAACTACTAAGTTCAAGCATAGTAATGTCTAATGTCATCTAGGAGCACTACCTTACGAGTATGACTTTATTATACAGATCGTGAGTGACATTAGTGACGCTCAGTAGCCAGCTTAGTGTATTTCAGAAACTACTCATCAGGTGAGTTCTATGTGCCCCCTTCTATGTTATGTGCAAATCGTTTTAAATGTTTTGGGGCTGAAGTGTATACACTAAATGATTAAATGTTATAAATGTTAATGTGATCATACGTATACATATAAATACTTATATATGAAAATGAATTATGAATAAAGAAAGAAGAGTATGATTTTAAAGAATGAATGAAAGAAGGACATAACGTAAAAGAATGAAATCTTGCTTTATATTACATATCTATTGCATGTTATGAATGAATGTAAACGTTATAAACCCTTCTATGACAACGGCTACTTCGGTAGACGGACGACCGCGTGACTATTTTGCAACCGGGACAAAAACGTTCCTTCGCAAGCTAGGACGTATGAAAAGGTATTAATGGAATGTCGAAGCACATGCCTTAACTAATGTAGAACGGTTGCATACATAATGGTCGCGTGGGAAACGGATGCCCTAGGGAAGACGGACAAAATGACGGACTACGACGGTAGGACGGTTTAAGAACGGACGGACAAAGGTTGCCGGACGGATTAATGAATGACGGACGGTTTTCTAGAGCCGGACGGTAATGAAATGGGCTACGACGGTAGTTCTGACAGCGATGTCTTTGTGACATTCGCGACAAGTATGACGGGTTGATCTCCCTTAAGATTGTGGCCAATAAGTGTTCTCTCAAAAAGAAAGTATGTATGTACATATGTATATACCCTCAATGAATGTTATGTGAGAACAGTAAAGTAAGGAATATTTAAAAGTATGAAGATATACATATATATACATTATATTCACGATAAGGTAAATATTATGTATGATTGTCTTTAAACTAGAACTCACCAGCGTTAGCTGACGTTTAGTATACATTTCAGGTAAAGGAAGAAAAGGTCGTGCGATGGCGTGAAGATTACCCGACACAAGACTGACATCCCACTTTAATACATGTGTTAAGACTTCCGCTGTCAAGTTATGTTATGTTATGTAATTGAATGACGAATGATATGTAATTGAATGATGAATGTTTTAATTTAAGTTCAGTATTCATGACTATGTTTATGAGTAAATTCAACAAGTGAGGTTACCCGGAAAGGGGCCTTACATAGCAACACTCATGTCAAGGACATATGTGTCATTTCTCCTCGGAGCCTTCATTAGAATCCATTCATCAGGAATAACAAAGCCCGGTTTCAAGATATAACACTCAGAATCATTGAAATGAAATGAAAACTTCTTGTCCCCACTTGAAATACACTCAAAAGATTGTGTTCAAGTTACTCCACATAATTCACTTTCTCAAATTTGACTGTCATTCTTTAAAGTACCCTGGCCAGTTATGTACCCGCCTTTATTTCCCCCAAAAGCGACAGAACCACCATCAATATTTTTGACATCTTCAAGCAACCGAATATTCCCTGTCATATGTCGAGAACAACCACTATCCACATACCACGTATTGTTGATAGTCCTCCTTGGTTGTCCCTACGTAAACAAAGAAAATCAGTTAGAAATAGGAACCCAAGCCATTGTGGTCTTGGGTCGTCCAGATGGATCAAAATAAACAACTTCAATTAATTCACAATTAACATTGTCATCAACCTTTGGAACATAAGATTTATTATTTGACTTTCTCAAAGAAGACATATTTTGATTTATTGGATAAACATTTTTAGATTTATTATTATCAGATTCAGTTGTTTCCAAAATTTTCTTTAATTTCCTATTATGTCTTCTTCGTTGTGGTCTAGAAAGTTTGACCTCAGGTTGAAACTCCTTTGAAATTCCAACATGTGGAATCTCAAACTTCTGATGAAAAACAACTGGTTTAGAACTATGTTTGTCATGCTGCTTAAATCCCGAAGATTTAACAAATGATTGACCCGACACATTCTTTGCACCACTAGAAGTAGGCTTTCCCTAATTTGGTCTTTTCAGACTCGAACCCACTTTTTGTTGTGAGGGAGCAATCTTTAATTCGCCTTAGTTCTTATAAGGACAATGAATCAGAATGTGACCAGCCTCATTACAGTGAAAACACACTCTTCTATCATGATGATTTCTTACATAACGAGTTTTTCTTGAATTTGAAGAACTCTCTGATGAATAAGCTTCAGAAGATGTAACTGAACAATTAACCGGCTTCTTTTGTACATAAATTTGTGAAAGCGTCTTTTGATAACCAGCAGCAACAAAACCACTTGATTGTAACATTTTTGACAGCTTAGGTTGTTCAACTTGCACCTCATCAGGTTCTGTCAAAATGCATCTATCACTAGTAACATTTTTCACTATCTTTGGATCATCAAGTTGCACTTCCTTTGAAACGCCTTCAACCTTCTTATCATCAAAAACCTCATCCTCAGAATCAGAATCATATATCATATCCTCCCCAGTTACTAGATTCACTTTCAACACTGTCTTTGGATCTATTTCCTCTTCATGAATAATTTCAGGTTCAACCACATAATTAGCATTGAATGGTGGAGGAACAAATCCAATTCCAGCAACTCTCTTAGTAGGATCAGCATTAGCATTAAAGTAATCCAATACTACAAAAGAGTTTTCAAAATTTTCCAGCTTTCGATGTAGTTTGATCACCTCAGATTCTTTAGATGATATGCTTGTTCCTTATATTTCAACCCTAAAGAATTTAAATCTCTTTTCAAAGATTCAATTCTATCGACACACAGTTTATCATTATCTTTCAGTTTCTGATTAACTGAATGCATCGATTTCAGATCACAAATTAAATTTGTGTTATCATCCATGACTTTTTGCATTTTATCTTTTACATTAATGCAATTAGAACAATAAATGTTACAGACAGAATCTTTTACCTTTGACGGATCAAACATGTCTGCCATGAATACTTTTGCAATAGGAAAATTTTCTGAATCAGCACCATCTGAAGCATTTTGAGTTAAAACAATATCATCTTCAGCAACACCTGATGCAATATCAGAATCAACATTATGTACTTGTTTAATCTCTTCATCAGCACACGGCACACTTTCACCATCACTCGAACTATCATCATCAGTCGACTCTTCGAATTTTTCAGAATGAATCTCTGCTACGAATGCTTGACTTACCGTACCCACCAAATCTTCCAGATTAATACCCCAGTCATAGTTTTCATCGTTCTGAGCAACCAAAGCCGATGATGCAGATGCATGAATAGAATTTCCAGATGAACCATGTGACTGATTACGATTATTTTGAAAGTTGTTCGGCTTCTTCTGAGAATCAAACTCAACTTTTGGGTTCACACATTCTTTAGAAAAGTGACCATACTCTTGACAGTTATAGCAACGTACTTTGGTTTTATCAAATCCCATGCGTGATCGACTGTTAGAGCCAATATATTTTCTTCCAGTCTTCTTCAGAAAATATTTTGCTTGTTGCATCAGCATAACCATATTCCATTGAATGTTCATTTCTTCTAGATCAACAAGATCAATCTATCTGAAATCTTCTTCAATAACCTCTGGATCATGAATTTTTCCTCCAATAAAATTTTCATACGATGCCATGAATGAGGAAAACATAGCCAAATAATCTTCAGCAACCTTTTGATTCATATTGTGAGTTCCAGACGATGAAGACGCTGTAGTTGCAGAGAAACCAGAATGACCAGAATGAATAGGAACTCCAGAACACTGATCATTAGAAGTATCTTGATCATCACCAAAAAAGAATGCAACCCCTGTACCAGTTTTACTAGAAGTCTTGGAAAAATATATTGAAGGATCTTGTATATGTTCCATATTAGTCTCATTCTTCTTCATATTCATATCATGAGATTGAATCTTTCCAAGAACCTCTTCCAGAGACATTGATTTATACTTGATATTCTCTTTTATCAAAACTGTATACACATCAAATTTAGATGGTAATGCCTCCAAGAACTTATCATTTATCTCTTCTGTCTCATACACCACTGAAGCACTCGACAATTCACTTAGCAGATGATAGAATCTTGTAGCAATATCATCTAAAGATTCATTTTGAAAGTTCTTGAATACTAAGAATTGCTTCTTCAGTAATTCCTTTATGCTCTTCTTTACATCCAAACTCCCTTCACATCTCTTTTGTAATGCTTCCCACAATTGTCGAGAAGACTTGAATTGGTTAAAACTGTGATAAATTTCCTTAGGAAGAGACATCGAGATACTTGCCATCGCTTTCTTTCCCTATCAAACAATAACTTTTCTTCTGTGGTTAACGCAGACACCGGTTTCGGAACATCATCCATTCCCATCCAAGTGTATGTCGGATGCGTATAACCTTCTAAGATTGGAATCCATAGACTTGTATTAGTGAAAGATACAAACTGATCAAATCGATCTTTCCAGTTAGAATAATCTGCAAGACTTAACAACTTTGGAGGTTTCTGAGATGTACCGATCTCATTATCATAATTGAACATGTTAGTCACCTGCACCATATTTGCCATTTTTCTAGAAAAAATTTCCAAGTGTTGAGCAAGCTTACCCTTAGGCGAAGATAATATGTTCGCTTCAAATACACACAAGCGAATTTGATATCAAGCGAACTTAATAAGTTTGCTTAAATCAAAAAATCCAGAAAATCCAGTAAGTTCGCCTAGAAAATTAAGTTTGCCTGAACTGGGAGAAGCGAACTTGACAAGTTCGCCTGCTAAGTTCGCCTGCACACAGATTCAGCAAGTTCGCTTGCTTCAACATAAACAAAATCAAGAACAACTTCAACTCAAAAACACGAACAAAAATTTACCAAAAATCTTCATATCTCACTGATTTGAAGGAATTAGACAAAATTGAACCGTAGGATTATGTATTTTATCAATTATAACACTTCTATCTGATGAATTTTCTCAAAATCCACTTCAAAATCACCAAATCAGCAGCAAAATAAGATTCAAGAACTTGAAAAACTCCATGGAAATGAAAAATCGAAAAGGTGATCAATTTCTTTTCAATTTGCATACAAAACCGTCTCAAATCACCAAGAATCACGAGCATTGGCTCTGATACCACTTGTTGGTCCACATGGCTCTTCTACAGATCGTTCTCGTGATAAGACGTATCGTTAACACGTAGTGCGGAATCCTACCAAATCAACGATTGCATACGAAATAGACAATAGAAATAATCAGGTAAATATCATTCACTTTGTATTCCAACAATCACAGAGTTACAGATTTGATCAATCTATTCGCTCACTTCTGTCGCTACTGTATATCCCTAAAAATACAGACTCTGTAAACTCTATTTATAGACACATGATCTGCATTAGGCGAACTTAACAAGTTCGCCTCTAACAAACTAAGCGAACTTAACAAGTTCGCTTCTGATAGACCAGGCGAACTTGACAAATTCGCCTCTAGCATAACTTGTATAAACACTTAGAAAACATTTAATACAAAAACATAAAGACATTTAGATCTAAACTATTACAAAGGTTTTGTCATACAATCTATGTCCTAACACTTTGGTTCATCAAGTTTCACTTATTTAGGTACGCCTTCAACCATGTTATCATCAAACACTTCATCATCATTGTCAGAATCATAAACCAACTCTTTGGATCAATCTCCTCCTCATTAATAATTTCTGGTTCAACTACATAATTCTTGTTAAAAGGTGGAGGAACAAATCCAATTCCAGCAACTCTCTTTGTAGGATTAGAATTATCATGAAAATAATCCAACACAACTGATGAATTTCCAAAACTTTCCAGCTTTCGATGTAATTTGATCACCTTTGCTTCTATGTCAGAAATCTCCTTGTTTTTCTAAGCGACAATTTAATTTTGCTTTTCAATTTCAGCATAAGCCATATCCAGATGATATTATTGTTCTTTGTACTTTAACCCCGAAGAATTTAAATCTCTTTTCAAAGATTCAATTCTATCCATACAAAGCTTATCATTATCTTTCAACTTTTGATTAACCACATGCATGGATTTCGTATCACAAATCAAATTTGTGTTATCATCCATAACCTTCTGCATTTTATCCTTCACAAAAATATAGTTAGAACAGTAAATATTACAGAGAGAGTCTTTACCTTTGAAGGATCTGACATATCTGCCATGAAGACTTTAGCAATTGGAATATCTTCATATACAGCTTCATCAGAAGAGCTTTTAGTCAACACTATTTCATCTTCAGATACACCAGATGCAGAAGAAATATCATAATCAACATTGTGTACTTTAACACTCTCTTCATCATCGATTTTTAGACTATCACCATCACTTGAACTATCATCATCAGCTGTCTCTTTAGGATTATCATAATGATTTTTAGCTACAAAGGCTTGACTCACAGCACCAAACAGATCTTCTAGATGAATACCCCCAAGCATAATTTTCATCATTTTGTGCAACCAAAGCAGATGATGTGGATGCATGATTTGAATTTCTAGATCCAGAAGAACCATGTGACTGAGAACGATTATTCTGAAAATTATTTGTCTTCTTCTGAGAATCAAACTCCATTTTTGGCTTCGCACATTCTTTAGCAAAATGACCATATTCTTGACAATTGTAACATCGAACCTTTGATTTGTCAAACCCCATTCTTGATCGACTGTTAGAACTGTTGAAACCTAGTAGTCCATATAAATCAATTAGGCTTAGATTTGTATAAGTTTAGAGTTTGAAAACTCTAATTTTTCTATCGGAAAGTGTCTTCGGTCGAAAACACTTTTCGATCAGAAGATTTTGATCGAAACTCTTGGGTATAAATAGTCTTGTCATTTGTATTTCATGGAACTATTCGCATTTTGTATTGTTTGATTTCAAATCTATTAGAGAGAATTTCTGTGTGTTTTTGTTGTTACTTTGTGATTACATTGCTGGATTAATGAAGATAATCATCATGATTGTATGCGTCTTGTGTGATTGATTCTATCCTTTTCGTTTATCTTTGATTTGATCATTTCGGTGTGACTTGGATTTCTGGATTGTTTTCGTCAATTCAGAGAGTGATTAAAAACATTATCCTTGAATGTCAGCAGATCGAAGGGATTCACAAGTGGTATCAGAGCTGTTGGTTTAGAGCTCTTGGTATTCAAGAAGAATTTTAGTCAAAATTGATCGAATTGAAGTAATTTGGGTGCCATTATTGTTGATTTGAAAATATTAATGGAGATGAAGTTTGCATCAAGTTTGGAGACTTAATTTTTTACTTGGATCATCACAGAAAGTTTTTGGTTAATTCAAATGTTCTGCTGTTGAATTGCCCGAAAAGTCTGTTTGAGGAAGCCGAATTCAGTTTTCAAACGAAAAGTATTGTCCGAAATCACTTGTTTGAAATTGTTAGGACATAGTTTGTAATGACAAAAGCTTGTAATAGTTAGATCTTATGTCTTTATGTTTTTATTATGTAAAAGTCACTAAGTGTTTATTCAATTTTACCTAGAGGCGAACTTGTTAAGTTCGCCTAGTCTAACAGAGGCGAACTTAATAAGTTCGCTTAAGTCTATCTGAGGCGAACTTGTTAAGTTCGCTTGGTCTTCGCCTATATTAGGTCAGATGTCTATATAAGTGTTTACAGAGTTAGTCGAGTGAAGAGAATAGAAAAGAAGTCTGATTGAGTCTGTAAACATCATTGTGATTTGGAATACAATTGAGATTGTTATTTACTTGATTGTCTACATTGTCTTTTGTGCGTATAAACGTTGATTCGTTGGATTCCGCACTTCGAGTTAACGTCACGTCTTATCACGAGATCGATCCGTAGAAGCGCCATGAGGACCTACAAGTGGATTCAGAGCTATTGCTTATACTTGGATCATCACAAAATGGGCTTCAATCAACAAGAAGGAATTGATTACACCGAGGTTTATGCGCCTGTTGCGAGGCTCGAAGCTATAAGGTTGTTTCTAGCTTTTGCTTCTTTTAAAGGTTTTAAGGTGTTTCAATTAGACGTAAAAAGTGCGTTTTTATATGGAAAGGTCAAGGAGGAAGTCTATGTGTGTCAGCCGTCGGGGTTTGAAGATCCACTGAATCCGAATATGGTTTTCAAGCTTGATAAGGCCCTCTATGGTCTTCATCAGGCTCCTCGTGCGTGGTATGAAACGTTATCCACACTTCTTTTGGCAAATGACTTTGTTCGTGGAAAGATAGACACGACCTTATTCACAAAGAAATCAGGGGGAGATTACCTACTGGTGCAGATTTATGTGGACAATATTATTTTTGGCTCAACAAACGAAGGGTTATGCAAAGATTTTAAGGGTGTTATGAAGTCGAAATTTGAAATATCAGCTATGGGAGAGTTATCGTTTTTCTTAGGTTTGCAAGTAAATCAAAAGGAAGATGGTTTCTTTATTCATCAGTCCAAGTATGTCAAAGACATCTTGAGCCGGTTCAAGATGGAGGACTGTACCCCATATGATACTCCAATTCCAGTCAATCATAAGTTGAATTCTGACCCGGATGGAAAAGATGTGGATTGTCGACTTTACAGAGCTATGATTGGATCCCTCATGTACTTAACTTAGTGTTGGTTGTGTGCATCTGTTCCAGATTCCAGGCAAAGCCAAAAGAATATCACTTAATTGCTGTGAAAAGAATCTTTTGATATTTGAAAGGAAAACAACGTTTGGGGCTATGGTATCCTCATGGTTCTAACTTTGATTTGAATGCTTATACTGATTCTGATTTTGGTGGTTGTTGTTTGGACAGGAAATCTACAACAGGTGGTTGCCAGTTCTTAGGTAATCGACTTGTGTCCTGGCAATGCAAAAAGCAAACCACAGTCTCGATTTCTACATGCGAAGCAGAATATATCGCTGCTGTGAGTTGTTGTTCACAGATCATGTGGATACAACAACAATTGAGAGATTACGGTTTGAATTTCACAGGAACCCCTATGCTTATTGATAATAATGCTACTATGTCCATAACTAATAATCCTGTTAAACATAGTAAAACTAAGCACATCGAGATTCGATATCATTTTATTCGTGATTGTGCAGAGAAAAGGTTGATTGAGCTGGTCAAGGTACACACTGACGATAATTTTGCTGATTTGTTTACCAAGGAATTTGATCGTACCAGGTTTGAATTCCTAATTAAAATGATTGGTATGATCAATCCCGAATAAAAGTTTTTCAAAATCAGATTTTCATGAAAATTTTTTTAATTTCTTTTATTGTTTTATTACATTTCTGCATTTACATTTCAGTCAAAAAGTTTTTAATTTATAAAAAGTCAAAAAATATTGAAAAATATAAAATTTGACATCATTAGAGGTTAGAGAAGAAATGATAGTACATCAGTGATTAGTTCATTTCACACGACCTTAGTAGACCTGTTATTTATGATTGCGTAAACTGAGTTGATTTGATCTAAATTTCAAAGTCTGCATAAATGAGAAATGATAGTGTTTTGAATGCTCTCATCTTGATAATCGGTTTTTAAATTTGTGTATGAGTTTTTAAACTTTAATTGTCAATAGACTAGAAGCGTTTTGAAACTAATAGTAGTGTGAAAATTAAATATAATATGATTACATCTGTGATTTGAATTCATTATATGCTTGGGTGTGTGTGTGTAAAAGATCATTATCAGATAAAGAATATATGGTTTTAAAGAATTTCATGAGACCAATATCGAATTATATATCTGTAGCACAAATTTATTTCAATTCACTTCACTGCCCATGCGCCGAAAAACATGCAAGGTGTTGTTGAACTAAGATATGCTTTCAAAATCTGTTGAAACATATATTCGCCCTTGGATCAGTTAGATACATCATCTAGTCTGACTCCATTGAATTTTATCCAGATAATAGTTGGATCCTCATACCTGAATCTGTTGATTCTTACTATTCAGCCAATTCATTAGAATCTTCTGATTCTGAATCATCATGATTCTTATATCCTTTGGGATCTGATTCTATTCTTGTGCTAAAAGAGATAATTTCATCTTGGAAATTAATCTAATCTTAACATAAACTGTATATGTCTTGAAGATAGTGCAAATTATATTTCTGTTTGGCATATATGTGGGGTACACGATGTTTTTCATCTAAATGGTACTAAATCACATGAATTTGGAGAATAAACGCTTATAGTTTCAAATCATATAATATTGACAAATTTAAGAATTCATGCTTTATATTTCAAATTTGGTATAAATAAAAGAGCATTTCATAACTTGATCTTATTTACTTTGAAATTTATCGCGTATCATTTCAAATATTATTCAAATTGAATGAGTTTCAAAATGAAAAAGATGCAAAGTGCACAAGACTGAGTTGAATGGTTTCATATCATAAGTTACCCTTGGTTATTTCTAAAATGTGTGATGAACTACTCGGATACTGATATGATCTTCTTGCTCATGATGTTCATTCAAAAATATGTGTTTCCGTTTGTACAGATAAAAATTCAAAAATATGTGTTTCCGTTTGTACAGATAAAAATCCAAAAATATGTGATTCCGTCTGTATAGATAAAATTAAAAAGATTTTGTTTTTTTATTTTCCATGAAAATTCTAAACTTTTATTAAAATTGTTCGGGATTGGATCGGATACATGATGCTGACGGACGTTCAAGACTTGAAAGGTTGAAGTTGGTAAAATTTTGTTCAAGGCAAAAGTGAATAGATATTATGTTCGCCTGTGTACAGTGAAGCGAACTTAATATGTTCGCCCAAGAACAGTGAAGCGAACTTAATCTGTTTGCCTGTGGATGGTGAAGCGAACTTAGCATGTTCGCCGAAGGCTTGTTAAGCGAACTTAACAAGTTCGCCTAAATAAGCGAACTTAATGTGTATAAGGCTCTTGGCCAAGCGAACTTATTCAGTCATCGTCTTCATTGTTCCAAGCGAACTTATCTGAATTTTCTTCGAAATTTTTAATCTGTGTTGTTAGGGTTGTTTGTTGATTCGATTATATTCAAAATTGAATTGCGATCCTTTCCTAGGTAATTTGGTTGAATTTCATCCGTTCAATCGTGAGTATTTTGAAGTTTTCTTCTCGGTTTACTTCGCGATTTTGACAGACCTGTTTTGACTGGAAATATAAAATTGATCATTATAATTGGTTGCTGAGTGATAATCGATCGATCAACAATACTTGTTTCATGCGTTTCAATCGACTTGCCTGGATTTTGAAATTCTGTGTTTGGATTTGAATCGTCACAAGTTCAGGCGAACTTGTTCCAAGCGAACTTGTCCAGGCGAACTTAATAAGTTCGCCTCTTGCAACACTAAGCGAACTTATTAAGTTCGCCTAGGGGTCAGAGGGGATTTGGACTTGTGAATACTCTTGTTTCTACTGATTCCTAATGGCAGCTGGTGATTCAGACTCAAGCTCAACAGGTAGCTGACATGCAAGCATTGGTGTCTAAACTCATTCAGCGTCTTGACGCTCAGGGGGAGTTGAGGATACACGATACATGTCACACAGAGTCTATTCAAAGACGTGATGATGAAGACAATGATCCTACTGGAAATGTTGAGGGTGATCGTCAATACACTGACGCTAATCCTATATCAAGGGTTCATGGGGAGTTAACATCACAATCACTTGAAGGAAACAAAGATACTTCTGGTGCTAATGAAGAAGAAATTCTATTGTCGGAGTTCTTTGCAGATTCTAAAGAAGAAGAAGCTGAAAAGATTGCATGTCTTGATGACATTGATGGTTTATTCAATGACATGGACGATGAAGTGTCTGATAATGAAATAGAAGAAGGAGAAATAGTGGAGATAGAGATAGAAAAAGAAAAAGATAATGTTACTTATGAAAGTTGTGATGGTCTTAAAGTGCCGTATAACTTCATCCAAGATAATGTTATTCCTGAATTCACTTATGAAGGAGTAACAGATTCTATGGACTCTGTTGAAGACGTCACACTGCCTGAAGACACTGCTGATTCAAAGATGGATACTGATGATGAGAATATTCAATCCAATAAAGATGCTGAAACTGAAACTACTCACACTGAGTCTCCAAAGGTTAATGAAGAACCTGTGATGTATAGAAATACAGGGATGACAAGAGAACAGTGGAGAGAAGTTGTAAATAGTTGGATGAAGGTGCTACCCAAGTCTCCAGCACAACCTGCTCAGAAAGAGAAATATGTGAATAACGAGCGGTGTGTAGGAAGGATCATAAGTTGGTTCTATGATGGTGATACAAAATTATTTGCAATTAAAAGATCTGACGGTGTTCAATACTTAAAGCCGAGGATCAAGTATTTCAATACCTTACCAAGGTGTGAAATGAATGGTCTAGCTTCAAAGCCTCTTATTAATAGATCGAAGAATGGTTTGGCGGATGTGATAGCAAACTTGATCAAGAGAGAAGGTAGTTTAGGAAAGTATGAAAGGCTGAAACCACAAAAAGGAAAGAGAGTGAAGAACACAGATCAAAAGACTGGGAAGGTGACTTGGAAGTACAAGTATAAACCAGTTCATGCTGTACACAAGATGCGTTGAAGAAGATTCCTCAAGACATCCTTGGGAATATGAAATGGTGGTATATTGATGTTAATACTGGTGAAGCAAGGATTGAAGATAAAGACAATAAGGTCATTGTATTTTCTAGGATGCAATGAATCTTATTAATTTCTCAAAGAAAGATCAGAGGACGTTGCGAAAGAATGAAATAATGTTCACTGATGAATGGAAAGAACAAGGATTACAGTACATAAGAGTTTTGAAGATATGCAGAAGATATGGAGTGCATGCTGGCAGTAGACTACCGGATAACTGGAAAAGCTCATCATGAAGACTGAAGATCAAGCTATTGTCAAGGGGGAGTCTGTTAGGACATAGTTTGTAATGACAAAAGCTTGTAATAGTTAGATCTTATGTCTTTATGTTTTTATTATGTAAAAGTCACTAAGTGTTTATTTAAGTTTATGTAGAGGCGAACTTGTTAAGTTCGCCTGGTCTAACAGAGGCGTACTTAATAAGTTCGCTTAAGTCTATCTGAGGCGAACTTGTTAAGTTCGCTTAGTCTGTTAGAGGCGAACTTAATAAGTTCGCCTATATCAGGTCAGATGTCTATATAAGTGTTTACATAGTCAGTCGAATGAAGAGAACAGAAAATGTCACACCCCGACCGATGGCGGAATCATCGGGGCGGACAATGAAATGATTGTTTAAAAGCACATGATAGCTAAAAGGTTGCATAATTCATTAATTAAATTTAAAGACAACAAGATCCAAATACGATACATTCCAAATAACATAGTCTAGTTCAAAACATTGATTTATTTAACTAGGTCCATAGTCCTGATGTGGAGAAATCTTCGGCAAGTAGTCACATATCCAAACCTGAAACATTATTTAAATCAAGTGTCAACTAAAAAGTTGGTGAGTACATAGGTTTAGTAATTCCGGTAAATAGTAGCTGTAAATCGTTTTGCAACTCATTGTTTATCTTGTTAAACATAGTATGTATGATGTACCATTTATTTAATCACAATTCAAACCGAGTTTGACGCGCTTGAACAGAGCACAACAGCTAAGTCTGGTATGTTTGAATATAGTTACCCACTATATCCGATATGATTGAATATAACGCGCGGTTATATCCGAGTATGAAGTAATAAACACCCTAACCGGGTGGGCTGGTCAGGCACAATAGATCTATCAATATTACAGTTGGTTGTCTTGCGTTTAAATGTATGTACATCCAAAGAATAAGCATATAGTCTCATGTATAACACGTATAAACAATGTGAGTAGCATGTATAATGTTTCACCCCAAAACGTATAAAAATGTAAAATAGGGGCTATGTAACTCACCTTGCAAGCGGGTATTTTTCCACGCATGTAGGTGATAAGTATGTGGAAGCCTAAGCACGTTGATACCCTATGTAGATAAATAGGTATCATTGTATGTTTACATGTGCGTATTAGTATTTAATTGTGTATAGGTTTATAATAGCATTTCTCAGTGTTATTTGCATAGAAGTTGGTCCAGATTTACTTGAAATTACTGATTTGATCGAAACTGCTTTATAGTTGTGACAAGTATCGAAACTATGATCAATCGAAACTACTAGTTTCGATTGATCATTTATAAGTGATACATAGGCTGTCGAAACTACCATCTATCGAAACTATTAGTTTCGATTGATCATTTATAAGTGATATTCAGGCTGTCGAAACTACCATTTATCGAAACTATTAGTTTCGATTGATCATTTATACGTGATATTCAGGCTGTCGAAACTACCTTTTATCGAAATTACTAGTTTCGATTGATCACTTATAAGTGATACACATGCTGTCGAAACTACCATCTATCGAAACTTTTAGTTTCGATTGACCATTTACTCAATCGAAACTAAGTAGTTTCGATGGCCCAGACTTTAGCAAATAAAACAGTAACATTAGTTTGTCCGGAAATCGATGGTTTGGAGTCGTGACTTCGATTGGTTCAGTTCGTCTTATTATAACAGAAGGTAAAGAAACGAAGTTGAGGATTCTTACGTGGTCGTGAAGGGGTCTGGTCGGCACAGCCTTTGAACTTGAAAAAGTCACAAGCGGGAATCGATTTCTGTGTGGGATTAGCTCCTGAAATCCTGGTCACAGCTTCACTCAGATACGACGAACACAATGTCGTTTTCAATTTGAAGTGAGAGTGGGTGAAAAAGGGTCGCGAGCTCGAGCAGGTCCGACTATGGCTATTTATAGCCGAGCTTGATTTCTTTGTTAAAACGTGCAATTGGGCACGTTCCGACACTAGTCTGGACGAGACGAAACTATCCAGACATTCAATATGCGTGGAGGTGGTCTGTCGGGCGCGAATTCGAAAGTGGGTTTCTCGGCCACCAACAGGATCAGACGATCCTTATGTTGGGGAGACCATTTGGTCGGGGCCTTTTGTTCGCGTGGAGAAGACGAGCTCAAGGATTCCTGTAGCGGCTATCGAGGTGCAGGGGACAGCTCTGTCGGGGGTTCGCTGGAAGATGGCTTTACCCGCCGGACCAACGAAGGGGGCGACCGGATAAACGATTTGGGAATTGGCAGTTTTAGTCCCTGGAGTTTGTTTTGACTTAAATTAGCCCTTGAAATAAATACGGATGGGTCCTTGTAGTTTAAATTGTCCAGAAACAGTCCCTCAACCGATTTCAGTTTTAAAACCTTCTAGTTTGATTAATTACAAAACAACCCCTGAACTTTTATTTAAATGAATCAATTTAATTTCTTTTAAATCAAATTAATTTAAAAAAATGTTTTTATAACTTATTTTATTCTTTATTATTATAAATAATTTTTATAAAAGTTATTTATCTTATTTAAATAGGTTATTTTATTAAATATACAACTTTTTAACTTTAGATTTTTATATAAAACTTTATATTAATTTTAAAATTTATAAAGTTCTAATTAGTTTAAATCCGTAAAATAAAATACCTATTTGTATAAAACCAAATAAAACTCTTACGCTTTATTAAAATAGAGAATGATTACACGATAATTATAATACAAGTGCGAGAACGAAAAATCCGAAACGTCACAGTCTCCCCATGTTGGAGGAATTTCGCCCCGAAATTCAACTAGTGGAGGCTATGAAAAGAGATGTAGATACTTGGTCTTCATTTGGTCTTCACGTTCCCAAGTGAACTCGGGTCCACATTTAAATTCCCAACGGACCTTAACAATGGGGATGCGGCTACGCTTGAGTTTCTTAACTTCTCGGTCCATGATTTCCACGGGTTTCTCAACAAAGTGCATTTTCTCGTCAATGTGCACTTCATCAAGAGGGACGTGGAGATTCTCGTCGGCTAAACACTTTTTCAAATTAGATACATGAAAAGTCGGATGAACGTTGATGAGTTCTGAAGGAAGATCGAGTTTGTAGGCCACTTTTCCTACCCTTTCGAGTATCTTGAATGGACCCACATATCGAGGTGCGAGTTTTCCTTTCTTTCCAAATCGGACTACGCCCTTCCAAGGTGATACCTTTAGGAGAACCATATCCCCAACTTGAAATTCCAAGGGTTTTCGTCTTTTATCGGCATAGCTCTTTTGCCAGCTCCTTACTACTCGAATGTTGTCACGAATAAGAAGGATTTTATCGGTGGTCTCTTGGATAAGCTCAGGACCGGTGATTTGTGCTTCATCAATTTCGTTCCAACAAATCGGTGAACGACATTTCCGTCCATAAAGAGCCTCAAACGGTGCCATGTTAATACTTGTGTGGTAGCTGTTGTTGTAGGAAAATTCAATCAGTGGTAGGTGAGAATCCCAATTGCCACCAAAGTCAATGACACAAGCTCTAAGCATATCATCGAGAGTTTGGATTGTTCGCATGGTAAGCCGTACTTAAATCTAAACGAGTACCAAGTGCTGATTGCAATGATTGCCAAAATCGGGAAGTAAAACGCGAATCACGATCGCAGATGATGTTCAAAGGGATTCCGTGATGACTTACGATCTCATCAATGTAGATCCGAGCCAATTTCTCGACTCGATAGTCCTCATGAATAGGCAAGAAATGAGCAGACTTTGTAAGTCGGTCGATAATAACCCAGATACTATCGTGCCCACTAGAAGTGCGTGGGAGTTTGGTGATGAAGTCCATAGCAAGGTTCTCCCACTTCCACACGGGAATTTCCGGTTGTTCGAGGAGTCTGGAAGGCTTCTGGTGTTCGGCCTTTACTTTAGAACAAGTTAAGCATTTTGCCACAAAGAGGGCAATATCCTTTTTCATGCCGGGCCACCAATATTGCTGACGAAGACCCATGTACATCTTATCAGCTCCGGGATGTACCGAATATCGAGTTTTGTGGGACTCGTTCATCAAAAATATACGAAGGTCGTCGCGATAGGGAACCCAGATACGGTCCAAGTAATACAATAGACCGTTGGCTTTGGTTTCTAGCAAGAGTTCTACGCCACATGCCATCTCTTGATACATGTTTCCCTCGGTATCCGAGGTGTGTTGTGCTTTGAGAATACGGGCTTGGATATCGTTATGAATATGAACACTATGGAGCATGATACGTTCTTTACGACTCAAGGCGTCGGCTACAACGTTTGCTTTGCCGGGGTGGTAGCGAATCTCGCAGTCGTAGTCGTTAAGAAGTTCAACCCATCGCCGTTGCCTCATATTAAGCTCTTTTTGATTGAAAATATGCTGGAGACTTTTGTGGTCGGTGAAAACCACGCATTTGGTGCCATAAAGGTAGTGTCTCCAAATTTTCAAGGCGAAAACGACAGCACCAAGCTCGAGATCATGGGTCGTATAGTTCTTCTCATGGATTTTGAGCTGACGTGATGCGTATGCAATTACTTGGCCACGTTGCATTAGAACACAACCAAGACCTTGGTTGGATGCATCACAATAAACGACAAAGTCGTCATTACCACTAGGAAGAGTTAGAATAGGAGCATTGCAGAGCTTGAGTTTGAGAGTTTGAAATGCTTCTTCTTGATTGGGTCCCCACTCGTAAGGTTTACCTTTGTGAGTCAAGGCAGTGAGTGGAACCGCAATCTTGGAGAAATTTGAGATGAAGCGACGATAGTAACCTGCTAGTCCAAGGAATGAACGAATCTCGGTGGGATTCTTAGGAGTACTCCAATTCTTTACCGCCTCGATCTTTTTCGGGTCCACATGAATTCCCTTATCGTTGACTATGTGTCCCAAAAATTGAACCTCTTTTAGCCAGAATTCACACTTGGACAGCTTGGCGTATAGTTGTTCTTTCTTTAAGAGTTCTAAGATCAAACGAAGATGTTGTTCATGCTCCGCTTTTGTTTTAGAATAGATGAGAATGTCGTCAATGAAAACGATCACGAACTTGTCCAAATAAGGTTTGCATACACGGTTCATGAGGTCCATGAAGACAGCAGGTGCATTAGTCAAACCGAATGGCATGACCATGAACTCGTAGTGACCGTATCTAGTCCGAAATGTAGTCTTTGGAATGTCTTCATCGAGAACATGAAGTTGATGGTACCCGGAACGAAGGTCAATCTTGGAGAAGCATGTTGAACCTTGAAGCTGATCGAAAAGATCGTCGATACGGGTAAAGGATAACGGTTCTTAATTGTAAGCTTGTTGAGTTCACGATAATCGATGCACATTCGAAACGATCCATCCTTTTTCTTTACGAATAGCACGGGAGCGCCCCAAGGTTAATGGCTCGGGCGGATGAATCCTTTGGATGAGAGTTCTTGTAATTGACTTGCAAGCTCTTGCATCTCGGAAGGTGCAAGACAATAGGGGGCTTTTTTCACGGGATTTGCTCCGGGCACAAGGTCAATACGAAACTCTACCTGTCTAAAAGGAGGAAGACCGGGTAAATCCTCGGGGAATACCTCGGGAAAGTCTCGAATGATCGGAATGTCTTGCAATTTCTTACCCTTGTCTTTCGTGTCAACCACGTGGGCCAAGAAAGCAACGTACTTTTTCCGTAAGTACTTTTGTGCTAATGTGCAAGACATGAGTTAAAGACCACGACACGGTTTTTCACCGAAAATAACTAACGTGTCACCCGAAGGGAGAGGTATACGAATGCACTTTTCGTAGCAAATGACCTCGGCATGGTGCTTGGATAACCAGTCCATGCCAATTATAATATCAAAGCTTCCCAATTGCATTGGAAGGAGATCAACGGAGAACACATGATTATTAAGCTCGAGATTGCAGTTGCGGATAACAGAATTTATAGTAATAGACTTTCCGTTTGCTCTCTCCACTGAATATGAATTGTCAAGTTTCGTTCTTTGTTTAGCAAGTCGAGATTCAAAGGTAAGAGACACAAAACTCCTATCGGCACCGGTATCAAATAAAATGGATGCATAATGATTGTTTATGAGAAACGTACCGTTTATCACGTCGTTGTTTGCTTGAGCCTCATTAGCGTTTATATTAAACGCTCGTCCTTGAGGACCACCTTGATGATGAAGTTTTGGGAATCGGTCACGGAAGTGGTTTGGGTCTCCACATTCGTAACATGCCCGACCATTGAGAAGTGCCGGATAGTTTGGATGGTTGGTTGGAGCAGCTTGATGGACGGGAGGACGGGTACGACAAGTAGTGACCACGTGTCCATATCGTCCGCAGCTTGAACACAATCGGCATGGTAGGTTGGCAGGATGATGGTACTTGCAGGTCTGGCATTGGGGATTCGGGCCCTGATAAATTTTCGGGTTTTGACCCAAAGGGGCCGCTTGGATAGCAGGCACAGCGGGAGTTACGGCTGCGAAGTTTCGACCTTTTCATTTCTTGTTGCGGTTAGAAGACTCGGGTTTTACATCTTTGACGGCCGCAAGAGTAGAAACAACCTTCCTGGAACCCTTTCTTGTTAAGGTTCCGGCCTTGACATGGTTGTCGGATAGTGTAGCAGCTAGACGGATAGCAGCTTCAAGTGTAGGAGGGTTGCTTCCTAGCACAACATCCTGAATTTGTATAGGCAGGCCGCCTATGTATTTTTCAATCCCCCGAGCAAGGGGAGTGATCATATGAGGCACCAACAGACTTAGTTCTTGAAACTGAGTGGTGTAGGCCAGATTATCCCCGCTGTCCTGGGCAAGATCCCAAAACTCAGCCTCGAGCTTCCTCATTTCATTCCGAGGACAGAATTCATCAGCCATGGCCTTCTTCAGATCATCCCATGATAAGGATGTAGCAACCTCAGCACCACGAGTGCGTTTCTCACCGTTCCACCAGGTGAGAGCTCTCTTTTGGAGTACACTTGTAGCATAACGAACCCGAATATTATCGGGACAGTCGCTGTTTAGGAATGTGCTTTCCATGCTTTCAAACCATTGAAGTAGGCCGGTAGCACCTTCAGTCCCGAAGAATTTTGTAGGATTGCACGAGTTAAAGTGCTTAAACGTGCGGTGAGGCGGGTTGGTACCACCGTTCCCTTGGATGTTGTGAGACCCGTCACTGTTGTTATTTGCTTGGGTCATTTGCCCTACCAGCTGGGCAAGAAGAGTAGCAAGATCCGGGTTGGAAGTGCTAGAGTTTGCACGTCGAGGAGGCATTCTAACACCATAAGAAAAGACAATGATATTTTAGATAAGATGGATATATATGAGTTATAGCGGGAAATAATGTAAGCAGAGAAACAGGATTCATCATAACGCGTGCCAGTGCATGTGTATTTATTCAAAGTTGGTGGGGGGGAAACTAAGCCATCTATTCCGGATAGAACATGATGTTTTAGATTATTATTCGCGTAATGGGAATTGCCGGGACTTGCATGCACTACAAATCGTTATTACGTGTGCACCCGTAATAATGATTTGCTTTGCATGTTCGTCTAGTTCTTCCTATCTTGCTATAATGTCCCCAAATTTTGAGTTTAAGTTCGGATCGTATCCTTGCGAATACGTTGACTTATCAACGTTAAATAATTCCTCAAAACTTTCAAAGAGACATGCTTTAGCCTATAGGTAAACACTCACTTCAGGAATTCACAGGAAAGCACACGGGTCCGTTTATTTGGATTTATACGAAATGCTTTCCTAGACAGAAAACCCAATGTACAGGTGTCACCCTTCCAGATTGCACGTGTCCTTTACTGGTTTCAATAAATTAAGTCGTTGACGAGATTTTCAAGATTTTAATAGAATTGAGAGTTTATGTGTATAAAATGTGTAGGAATGTTGCAATTAATAAGGATTAGGAAAGAGTATGGATAAGGATGGGTAGTGTATTTGTTTGCATAAGTTTGTTTGTCAAATATGTATGTAAAGTATGTATCATGTATCAAAGTCTTGTATGTATGTGTATAAGTCTCATGTACCAAATTCGGGAAAATTCAAATAATACCTAACTACAAATAATTCACATAGAAATTTATCATTTAGCACATAACACAAAAAGGGAGTCCTAGGGTTATAGTCTAGGTCATCGTGTCTAATAACCTAATTCCCTATAACCATGGCTCTGATACCAATTTGTCACACCCCGACCGATGGCGGAATCATCGGGCGGACAATGAAATGATTGTTCAAAAGCACATGATAGCTAAAAGGTTGCATAATTCATTAATTAAATTTAAAGACAACAAGATCCAAATACGATACATTCCAAATAACCTAGTCTAGTTCAAAACATTGATTTATTTAACTAGGTCCATAGTCCTTATGTGGAGAAATCTTCGGCAAGTAGTCACATATCCAAACCTGAAACATTATTTAAATCAAGTGTCAACTAAAAAGTTGGTGAGTACATAGGTTTAGTAATTCCGGTAAATAGTAGCTGTAAATCATTTTGCAACTCATTGTTTATCTTGTTAAACATAGTATGTATGATGTACCATTTATTTAATCACAATTCAAACCGAGTTTGACGCGCTTGAACAGAGCACAACAGCTAAGTTCGGTATGTTTGAATATAGTTACCCACTATATCCGATATGATTGAATATAACGCGCGGTTATATCCGAGTATGAAGTAATAAACACCCTAACCGGGTGGGCTGGTCAGGCACAATAGATCTATCAATATTACAGTTGGTTGTCTTGCGTTTAAATGTATGTACATCCAAAGAAATAGCATATAGTCTCATGTATAACACGTATAAATAATGTGAGTAGCATGTATAATGTTTCACCCCAAAACGTATAAAAATGTAAAATAGGGGCTATGTAACTCACCTTGCAAGCGGGTGTTTTTCCACGCGTGTAGGTGATAAGTATGTGGAAGCCTAAGCACGTTGATACCCTATGTAGATAAATCGGTATCATTGTATGTTTACATGTGCGTATTAGTATTTAATTGTGTATAGGTTTATAATAGCATTTCTCAGTGTTATTTGCATAGAAGTTTGTCCAGATTTCCTTGAAATTACTGATTTGATCGAAACTACTTTATAGTTGTGACAGGTATCGAAACTATGATCAATCGAAACAACTAGTTTCGATTGATCATTTATAAGTGATACATAGGCTGTCGAAACTACCATCTATCGAAACTATTAGTTTCGATTGATCATTTATAAGTGATATTCAGGCTGTCGAAACTACCATTTATCGAAAATATTAGTTTCGATTGATCATTTATAAGTGATATTCAGGCTGTCGAAACTACCTTTTATCGAAACTACTAGTTTCGATTGATCACTTATATGTGATACACAGGCTGTCGAAACTACCATCTATCGAAACTATTAGTTTCGATTGACCATTTACTCAATCGAAACTAAGTAGTTTCGATGGCCCAGACTTTAGCAAATAAAACAGTAACATTAGTTTGTCCGGAAATCGATGGTTTGGAGTCGTGACTTCGATTGGTTCAGTTCGTCATATGATAACAGAAGGTAAAGAAACGAAGTTGAGGATTCTTACGTGGTCGTGAAGGGGTCTGGTCGGCACAGCCTTTGAACTTGAAAAAGTCACAAGCGGGAATCGATTTCTTTGTGGGATTAGCTCCTGAAATCCTGGTCACAGCTTCACTCAGAGACGACGAACACAATGCCGTTTTCAATTTGAAGTGAGAGTGGGTGAAAAAGGGTCGCGAGCTCGAGCAGGTCCGACTATCGCTATTTATAGCCGAGCTTGATTTCTTTGATAAAACGTGCAATTGGGCACGTTCCGACACTAGTCTGGACGAGACGAAACTATCCAGACATTCAACATGCGTGGAGGTGGTCTGTCGGGCGCGAATTCGAAAGTGGGTTTCTCAGCCACCAACAGGATCAGACGATCCTTATGTTGGGGACACCAATTGGTCGGGGCTTTTGTTCGCGTGGAGAAGACGAGCTCAGGGATTCCTGTAGCGGCTGTCGAGGTGCAGGGGACAGCTCTATCGGGGGTTCGCCGGAAGATGGCTTTACCCGCCGGACCAACAAAGGGGGCGACCGGATAAACGATTTGGGAATTGGCAGTTTTAGTCCCTGGAGTTTGTTTTGACTTAAATTAGCCCTTGAAATAAATACGGATGGGTCCTTGTAGTTTAAATTGTCCAGAAACAGTCCCTCAACCGATTTCAGTTTTAAAACCTTCTAGTTTGATTAATTACAAAACAACCCCTGAACTTTTATTTAAATGAATCAATTTAATTTCTTTTAAATCAAATTAATTTAAAAAAATGTTTTTAGGTAACATCCCGAAATAAGTAACTAAGTAAATAATAATACGATGGAGATTTAAACGTTATAAAACGAAATAAGAACGGATGGGCTTGGGCTCGGCTCCAACGGGCCGAGGGAAGTCCAGGTATAAAAGGGGCAAGACAGCCCACTAGCTCATTTCACCTTCATTTTCACCATCTTAGAGAGAGAAAGGGAGCTCGGGTCTAGAGAGAGAAAGTCGACGGATTGTCACGAGATTAGAGGAGCACGTTACAACTGAGCTCGTGAGCAAAACCTCCGAATCAGAACTTCAATCCAGGTAATGATTCAACCATAATCTGAGTTTTTGTTCATGTTGGGGTTTCTCGAGTTTTAGCTAAATATATGATGTTTTTACGGATGAAACTTGATAATAAGCTTAGAAATAGCATCTAGAATGAAAACCGCACGTTTTGATCAAAGAAAATTGTAAGATTGACATGATCGGGTTTGCATGCAAGAACTTCAGATTTTTGGTCCAAGAACCAGGTACTGCGTACTTACCAAGTGCGCAGGAAGGAAGTCCCTGCGTACTTACCAAGTACGCAAGAGGAAGTCCCTGCGTACTTACCAAGTACGCAGGAGGAAGACTCCTGCGCACTTGCCAAGTGCGCATGAGCAAGTCCCTGCGCACTTACTAAGTGCGCAGGCAGCAGACAGCAGGCAGCAGGTTGGTTAAGTAAAAGCCAGTAAGTTTAGAATGATTAAACCATTCGAGTCGGGGTTGGGTCTAATGTGTATTTAACTACCTAATCCAGATCGGAAGTGACGCTGTTGGACCTTTGTTTAGGACAACCTAGAGTGGCTCATCAGGTGAGTTCTATGTGCCCCCTTCTATGTTATGTGCAAACCTTATTAAATGTTTTGGGGCTGAAATGTATACACTAATGAATAAATGATATGAATGCTAATGTGATCATATGTGATGTATTAATATATATTTTGTATATATAAGAGAATGAATTATGAACAAAGAAAGAAACGTATGTTTACAAAGAATGAAGGAAAGAATGGCATAACGTAAATAAACGAAATCTCGCTTTATAATTATTTATATTGCATGTTATGAATGTAAGTATACGTTATGGACGGAAACGAAGCTAACGGCTACTACGGTAGACGGACGACCACTTGACCATTATGCAGCCAGAAACAGTAAGTCTAGAAAGGTAGACTAAATAAAGGCCACTACGGTGGAGTAAGTCGCTAAGTCAATAATTCGGCTGTATAATTAGTTCAAGTGGGAAACGGATGCCTTATGGCAGATGGGCGATTATGTCGGACGGCCGAAGGGTGGCCGGACCTAAAGTTATGTCGGACGGCCGAAGGGTGGCCGGACCTAAAGTTATGTCGGACGGCCGAAGGGTGGCCGGACCTAAAGTTAAGGCGGACGGTTTCTAGGACCGGACGAGTAAAAGGGCTATGACGGTAGCTCAAGGGCATATATCTTTGTGATATACGTAGTAAATGACGGGTTGATCACCCTTAAGTGTATGACCCATGAATGTAAAGAAAAGAAAAGGGTGAATGCATATATATATATGTAATCACAAAAATAAAGAAAAGAAAGATGAAAGAAAAGCAAAAGTTATGAATACGTATTTATATGAATGACTTTATAACAATGCACACTTATAAAGTAAAGAAAAGAATGTTTATATCTAATCGCATCAAACTAGAACTCACCAGCGTTAGCTGACTTTTAGTATACATTTCAGGTAAAGGAAGGAAAGGTCGTGCGGTGGCGTGAAGGTTACCCGGCACGAGACTGACATCCCACTTTTAATTATGTTAATACAATGTTATGTTTCAATTTGTAAAGACTTCCGCCGTCATGTCATGTAATTTGAATGATGTTTGCTTCCGCTACATCTGAATGTTTTAAATTAAGTTCAGTATTTATGACTATGTTTATGAGTAAATCCAACACGTGAGGTCACCCGGGAAAGGGGCCTTACAAGTTGGTATCAGAGCAATAGTTTGAGAGATTCAGACATCCCTAAATGTCTGGACTCAAACTGATAATGGGACCAACGCATGGATGTCAGTCTGGGTAACCAACGCCAGCACGGTAGTAAGTAATAAAGTTAATGCTCTTGCATAAGAATAGATACCATAACTTAGAACAAATAGATGTTAATGCCATGACTGATTTGAAGAGTTTTGAACCCGAAAAGCAATGTAAATTAGTAATCACAAACCGGTCACTGTAATTAAGAATTTTCCTTACTCGTACTGTTCGAAACTACGATCTGAAGAAATGACATTGATGTATTCCCTTTTTAACTATCAGGAAATTAAGAGCTATGGCTGGTGGAGGAAGAACAGGACCTCGAGGCGGTCACACTGGCCGACGAGGTAGACCTCCGTTGAACCAAAGAATAGAAGAAGAAGAAAGTGTGCACGCAGAGCACACCGAAAGTGTGCACAAAACAGAAGTAACCCCAATTAGGGACGACAGTCCAGGGCCTATACAATTGGAACCTGAAGTAAGGGATGCTATTGCCCGTGAAGTTGTGCTCACTTTGAAGAAGGTATTGCCTGATCTACTATCTGAGGCAATAAAGAAAAGTAAAGTGGAGGATGAAGGAAACAATGAAGAGAAAGTATATGATAGTGATGGGGATGAAATAAATATAGGATCGAGCAACCGTGGGTGTACTTACAAAGGCTTTAAGGACGGAGACCCACCCAAGTTCGATGGAAGCAAGGATTCAGTGGTAACGCCTGAATGGATTGAGAGGATGAATGCTGTAATCAACATCAGCGAGTGTCAACCAGACCACGCTGTTAAATACGTTGCTCATTCTTTCACCAACGAAGCACTAAGTTGGTGGAGGAATATTCAGAGAACTAAGTCACCAAATGCTATAAACAGAATGACATGGGACGACTTGAAGAAGCTGATCATCCCAAAGTTATGTCCACAGAACGAAATTGATCGAGTGGAAAATGAATTCCTAAACCTCAAGGCTGGAAACAAGACGCACCGCCAGTATACTTCGAGATTCAATGAGCTAGCTCAACTAGTACCCCACCTGGTAGAAACTGAAGACCGTTTGATCAAGTACTATGTTAAGGGGTTGCCACAACGGGTCCGTGTTCATGTAAAAGCTAACCTACCCTCGACCTTCGAGTCGGTAGTGAATCTGAGCGGAATCGTCTACGACGACTACGCCAATGAGGACCCGGCACCTGAGAAACAAAAGAGAAAATGGGAGAACCCGTCCAGAGGCACCGAAAGAGGGAACGTAACAACTGAAACTAAGAAGCCAAGATTTGATGAATATGAAACTTGCAAGAAATGTGGAAGGCAACACCTTGGCGAGTGTCGAATCGGCACCACCACATGCTATAAGTGCGGGAAGCCGGGGCACTTCTCCCGAGAATGTATAAGAAACGTCAAGTGTCAAGTATGCGGATTTTTGGGACATCTGACAAAGAACTGCAGGAAGGCCGGCCAATCTGGTTCGGGAAAAGATAGGGAGCAGGAACCGCAAAAGGCAAGGACTCGTGCCTATGCCTTGACCGAGGAAGAAGCAAGAGGAAACCCTGACGTTGTGTCAGGTACGTTCCTAGTAAATGATGAAAATGCTGCTATTTTATTTGACTCTGATGCAAGTAAAAGTTTTATATCCAATGCATTTAGTCGTAAACTAGATTGCACTATCAACACCATAGTAAAAGCCTTTAGCGTACAAACTGCCGTTGGTAAAAATTCGGCAGTATTCCAAGTAACAGAGGATTGCATCATAGAAATAGAGGGTCATAAGTTTCCTTCTAGATTATTCCTTCTCACCTTAGGAGGATTCGATATAGTATTGGGTATTGATTGGCTAGCTGCCAACGAAGCTCAAATCATATGTAAACGTAAGAGGATACACCTCAAAGCTCCTAGCGGCAGTCCAATTATGGTTTATGGGGATTGGAATTGCACGATGCCAAACGTCATCTCGATGATTAAGGCCGAAAGTTACATGAGGCGCGGCTGCGAAGCTTATCTGGCATATGTTATTGACGATAGAATGAAAACGAAAGAACTCAAGAATGTACCCGTGGTGTGCAATTTTCTGGAAGTATTCCCTGAGGATCTACCTGGGTTGCCACCTGATCGGGAAATAGAATTTCAGATTGATTTACTGCCAGGAGCTGAGCCCGTTGCCAAAGCCCCCTACCGATTGGCTCCGTCAGAAATGAAAGAATTGATGTCTCAACTAGAGGAACTAACAGAAAAAAGATTTATTAGACCGAGCATCTCACCATGGGGCGCTCCGGTGCTATTTGTGAAGAAGAAGGACGGCAGCATGCGCATGTGCATCGACCACCGCGAATTGAACAAGAGAACAGTAAAGAACAAATACCCACTGCCTAGGATAGACGACCTTTTTTATCAACTACAAGGTGCGAGTTGGTTCTCAAAGATCGATCTTAGGTCGGGTTAACATCAGTTGAAAGTAAGAGAGGAAGACGTACCAAAGACCGCGTTTCGCACGCGTTATGGGCATTATGAGTTTCTCGTGATGTCCTTCGGATTAACTTACGCACCAGCAGCGTTCATGGATTTGATGAATAGAGTATGTCGACCAATGTTGGATCGATCAGTGATAGTTTTTATAAACGACATACTGGTATATTCGAAAAACGAGGGTGATCACCACTGACACCTAAGAGAGGTTCGGGAGGCGTTAAAACAGGAGAAGTTGTACGCGAAATTCTCCAAATGCGCGTTCTGGCTTAGGGAAGTTCAATTCCTAGGTCATGTGATAAACCCAAACGGCATCATGGTGGACCCTGCAAAGATCTAGACAGTAAAGGAATGGAATGTCCCAAAGACACCAACAGAGATACGAAGTTTTCTAGGATTGGCAGGCCACTATCGAAGGTTCATTCAAGATTTTTCAAGGATAGCCTCGCCACTAACTAAACTGACACGGAAGGAAGTGAAATATGAATGGGGTCAAACCCAAAACAACGCGTTTGAGGAACTTAAGGCACGATTAACGCAAGCTCCAGTCTTGACACTACCTAAGGGAAACGAAGACTTGGTAGTCTACTCTGACGCTTCAGGGCAGGGTTTAGGTTGCGTACTTATGCAACGAGGGAAGGTAATTGCTTATGCCTCACGACAACTAAAGATTCACAAGGTTAACTACCCAACACACGATCTAGAATTACTAGCAGTAGTTTTCACGTTGAAAATATGGAGGCACTATCTGTATGGAGTTAAATGCACCATTTACTCCGATCACAAAAGCCTGAAGTACTTTTTCGAACAAAAGGAATTAAACATGAGATAAAGAAGGTGGTTAGAGCTACTGAAAGACTATGACTGTGAGATATTGTACCATCCGGGCAAGGCAAACATAGTGGCCAACGCTTTAAGTAGAAAGGAAGAATTGGCACCTATCCGAATCAAAGCGTGCCAGCTAATAATAACGCCAGATTTGATGGGCGAAATATCAAAGGCACAAGATGAAGCACTATTAGAAAGAAATATAAAACGGGAAAGAATAGTAGGGCAACAAGGGAACTTAAGTGCAAATACATATGGTGTACGAACTAGGTTTGGCCGGATGTGGATACCTAAGATTGGCGGGCTTAGGGCCAAAATACTCGATGAGGCCCATCAGTCTCGTTATTCTATCCACCCCGGGACAAACAAAATGTATCAAGACTTGAAGAAAGAGTACTGGTGGCCTGGCACGAAGAATGATGTGACTGAATATGTGAGCAAGTGCTTAACGTGTTCACTAGTTAAGGCCGAGCACCAGAAACCATGCGGTAAAATGCAACCTTTACCTATACCGGAATGGAAATGGGAAGAGATCACAATGGACTTCATTACCAAGCTACCGCGAACAGCTAAAGGCAATGATACCATTTGGGTGATCGTCGACCGTTTGACGAAAAGTGCTCACTTCTTGCCTATACGTGAGTCTTCTTCGTAAGAAAGACTAGCAGAAGTATTTATCAAGGAGATTATGAGCAGACATGGTATGCCGCTGTCAATTGTGTCCGACAGGGATACTAGATTCACATCAAGGTTTTGGAAGAAATTCAGTGAAGCAATGGGCACTAGACTGAACATCAGCACCGCTTACCACCCTCAAACCGATGGACAATCGGAAAGGCCCATTCAGACCTTGGAGGACATGCTCCGGGCCTGTTTCATTGACTTCGGTGGGAGTTGGGACAACCAACTACCATTGGCAGAATTTTCATATAACAACAGCTATCACACAACTATTGGCATGCCGCCATTTGAAATGTTGTATGGAAGGAAATGTAGGACCCCGGTTTGTTGGGGGGAAATTGGACAGAAGGATTTTGCAAGTCTCAAAGTGGTCAAAGCTACTTCCGAGAAATTTGATCAAATCAAGGCTCGAATGAAAGTCGCAAAGGACATACAGAAATCATACGCGGACAAGCGAAGAAGGGATTTAGAGTTTCAAGTAGGGGACATGGTACTGTTGAAAGTATCACCGTGGAAAGGAATCATTCGGTTCAGAAAACGAGGCAAACTAAGTCCAAGGTTTGTCGGACCTTTCAAGATTCTAGCAAGAGTGGGTCAAGTTGCTTACAGACTCGACCTACCCGTTGAGCTTAGTGGAATCCACCCTACGTTCCACGTGTCGCACTTACGCAAGTGCCTAGATGACGACACGGCTCACATACCTTACGACGAGATCGAGGTGGATAACAGTTTGAATTATGTAGAGGAACCAATAGCAATTCTTGATCGGGCCGAGAAACGACTACGCAATAAGTTGATTCAGCTAGTCAAAATACAATGGAAGCACATAAAAGGATCAGAAGCCACATGGGAAAAAGAAGACGAGATGAGGGGACTATACCCTCAATTGTTTGACGTATAAACAGTTTCCAGGACAAAACCTCTTTAAGGAGGGTAGACTTGTAACATCCCGAAAATAGTAACTAAGTAAATAATAATACGATGGAGATTTAAATGTTATAAAACGAAATAAGAACGGATGGGCTTGGGCTTGGGCTCGGCTCCAACGGGCCGAGGGAAGCCCAGGTATAAAAGGGGCAAGGCAGCCCACTAGCTCATTTCACCTTCATTTTCACTATCTTAGAGAGAGAAAGGGAGCTCGGGTCTAGAGAGAGAAAGTCTACGGATCATCACGAGATTAGAGGAGCATGTTACAACTGAGCTCGTGAGCAAAACCTCCGAATCAGAACTTCAATCCAGGTAATGATTCAACCATAATCTGAGTTTTTGTTCATGTTGGGGTTTCTCGAGTTTTAGCTAAATAGATGATGTTTTTACGGCTGAAACTTGATAATAAGCTTAGAAATAGCATCTAGAATGAAAACCGCACGTTTTGATCAAAGAAAATTGTAAGATTGACATAATCGGGTTTGCATGCAAGAACTTCGGATTTTTGGTCCAAGAACCAGGTACTGCGTACTTACCAAGTGCGCATGAAGGAAGTCCCTGCGTACTTACCAAGTACGCAGGAGGAAGTCCCTGCGTACTTACCAAGTACGCAGGAGGAAGACTCCTGCGCACTTGCCAAGTGCGCATGAGCAAGTCCCTGCGCACTTACTAAGTGCGCAGGCAGCAGACAGCAGGCAACAAGTTGGTTAAGTAAAAGTCAGTAAGTTTTGAATGATTAAACCATTAGAGTCGGGGTTGGGTCTAATGTGTATTTAACTACCTAATTCAGATCGGAAGTGACGCTGTTGGACCTTTGTTTAGGACAACCTAGAGTAGCTCATCAGGTGAGTTCTATGTGCCCCCTTCTATGTTATGTGCAAACCTTATTAAATATTTTGGGGCTGAAATGTATACACTAATGAATAATTGATATGAATGCTAATGTGATCATATGTGATGTATTAATATATATTTTGTATATATAAGAGAATGAATTATGAAGAAAGAAAGAAACGTATGTTTACAAAGAATGAAGGAAAGAATGGCATAACGTAAATAAACGAAATCTCGCTTTATAATTATTTATATTGCATGTTATGAATGTAAGTATACGTTATGGACGGAAACGAAGCTAACGGCTACTACGGTAGACGGACGACCACTTGACCATTATGCAGCCAGAAACAGTAAGTCTATAAAGGTAGACTAAATAAAGGCCACTACGGTGGAGTAAGTCGCTAAGTCAATAATTCGACTGTATAATTAGTTCAAGTGGGAAACGGATGCCTTATGGCAGACGGGCGATTATATCAGACGGCCGAAGGGTGGCCGGACATAAAGTTATGTCGGACGGCCGAAGGGTGGCCGGACCTAAAGTTAAGGCGGACGGTTTCTAGGACCGGACGAGTAAAAGGGCTACGACGGTAGCTCAATGGCGTATATCTTTGTGATATACGTAGTAAATGACGGGTTGATCACCCTTAAGTGTATGACCCATGAATGTAAAGAAAAGAAAAGGGTGAATGCATATATATATATATGTAATCACAAAAATAAAGAAAAGAAAGATGAAAGAAAAGCAAAAGTTATGAATACGTATTTATATGAATGACTTTATAACAATGCACACTTATAAAGTAAAGAAAAGAATGTTTATATCTAATCGCATCAAACTAGAACTCACCAGCGTTAGCTGACTTTTAGTATACATTTCAGGTAAAGGAAGGAAAGGTCGTGCGGTGGCGTGAAGGTTACCCGGCACGAGACTGACATCCCACTTTTAATTATGTTAATACAATGTTATGTTTCAATTTGTAAAGACTTCCGCCGTCATGTCATGTAATTTGAATGATGTTTGCTTCCGCTACTTCTGAATGTTTTAAATTAAGTTCAGTATTTATGACTATGTTTATGAGTAAATCCAACACGTGAGGTCACCCGGGAAAGGTGCCTTACATTTTATAACTTATTTTATTCTTTATTATTATAAATAATTTTTATAAAAATTATTTATCTTATTTAAATAGGTTATTTTATTAAATATACAACTTTTTAACTTTAGATTTTTATATAAAACTTTATATTAATTTTAAAATTTATAAAGTTCTAATTAGTTTAAATCCGTAAAATAAAATACCTATTTGTATAAAACAAAATAAAACTCTTACGCTTTATTAAAATAGAGAATGATTACACGATAATTATAATACAAGTGCGAGAACAAAAAATCCGAAACGTCACAGAAAAGAAGTCTGATTGAGTTTGATTGAGTCTGTAAACATCATTGTGATTTGGAATACAATTGAGAATGTTATTTACTTGATTGTCTACATTGTCTTTTGTGCATATAAGCGTTGATTCGTTGGATTCCGCACTTCGAGTTAACGTCACGTCTTATCACGAGATCGATCCGTAGAAGCGCCATGAGGACCTACAGAAATATTCATACTTTTCGACCGAAAAGTATTGTTCGAAATTTCATTTGTGTTCGAAATATTCAGACTTTTCGACCGAAAAGTATTTTCCTAAGTTTTCGACTGAAAAGTACTTTCCTAAGTTTTCGACCGAAAAGTTCTAAGTTGGAAATTTTTCTGATTTCGATCAAGTTTCAAATTATAAGTACAGAATGGCTGGAAAGGTATACGATACTGAGAGGGTTATTGGGAAATCACCACCAATGCTGAAATCAATATCAGAATTTTCAAATTGGAAAATAATGATGAAGGCGTACTTCAAGTTTACTGAACACACACATTGGGAATCAATTGTGAGGGGTCCTCATATTCCCAAGACTGCAAATGCTGATGGGTTAGTCCCGATTGCAGATCCTGATATTTATTCAGAGGAAGATAAGAAATTAATCGAGAGGGATAACAGAGCTTTGGGTTCTATTATTCTAGCACTTCCGACTGAGTTGTATTTGAATTTTGAGCAATATGAAATAGCTCAAGGTTTGTGGAATGCTTTGTGCTTAAGATTTGAAGGAAATGCAGCTCTTCAGGAAAGCAGAACCGATCTTCTACTGAAGCAATATAACATGTTTAGTTATAAGAAGAATGAGACTCTCAGAGAGCAGGTGACTAGGTTTACAACCATGATCACAGATTGAGAAAAATGGGAGTGAAATTTGAAGAGTATGATTTAGGGAAGAAACTATTAGACTCATTGCCAGATTGCTGGAGCATACCATGTATGCTAATTAAGAACACAACTCCAGATCTGAAGAGTAAAACCATTGATGATATTATCTGTATGCTCGAGTCTTATGAATTGGATGCAAAGAAGAGAGAACTGAATAACCATGATAAACAAAACAATTCAGGTTCAACAAATGCATCACTATTCTCTGGAGGTAGTGAAGGAAGTTGTAACCTTTCTGATTTTCATATTTTCATTTTGGTACAATAAAACATGTATGAACTCCAGCCTTAGAGAAATGGTTACATTTATCAAATACAGATTCAGATTCACAAATTCCACCCCGTGTTTGTTTTTAAATCCCTATATATATGTATATATATATACAGTTAGACATACATGTGTATATATATACATTTACACCCAAATTACAAGAATTCTACAATTAATTTAACCCTAAACGATTTGAACTGTCAAGCACTGAACCCACACTTCCAAATTGTGACTCTTAATGTCTATTTTGACTCCCATATGAACCGGTTGACTTTCAAAAGTCAAAAGAGCCCATCTCGGGATAATCTGAGACTGCCTACGACCAAATCCTAGTTGGTTTGGACTTCTGTGATCACACACACAACAAATAACTCAACTCAGGCCCAAAACATCAAACCAATTCGACCAATTTCGTGGTCAATTCCAATTTCAAAAGAATTTGACCTCTCATGGTCAAACCCGTATCCATATCCAATCGTTTTGTGTAATTGACGCATAACGGATTCCACAAATCACGCGCAGACGATTCCCTAACGTATTCAACCCTAATTCGTGACTCAATTCATTCATATTCAAACCAATGTCGCGTAAAACAAATTGTGACAGCTTGCACTTGCCTTTTAAATCGAATCGGGTAATTAAAGTGGAATTAATCAAATTAATATACACACACACTATCATACGACACTATTCAAACGCATAGAAGCCGAAATCGTAATCCATTTCAAGCCTAGACGCTCCTCGAGTACCAAGATCAACGTCTTCCTGTCTCTCGGTCGTGCACACTCGATCCTTCATCATTTCTGGTACGACTTAGGTAATTAGACTCGTAAGCCATTGAGTATCGAAAGCCCTCTGCCAATTCTCGATGGAAGAGGGAATCGAATTCGATTTAGGAACTAGGGTCGTCACCGGTTTAAATCGAAAGTCTGAAACTAAAATTTAAACGAAGGTTTGTATAGACCCTTTTGGATTTCATGGTTAACCAGCGAGACCACCTGGTCTGAATGGTTTAGTCACTGCACCATCAGACCAGGTGGACAGGGTTCGAAACCCCCCCCCCCCAAGCCTTAAACTGGTCGGCTCCTTTTTACACATGTCCTATAAACGGACTCGGGCTCACATTCGTATTTAAATAACCGTCGTTCCATTTAGACCAGCGAACCACCCGGCTCAACTGGTTAAGACACTGCACCATTGAACCGGGTGGCGTGGGTTCGAAACCCACAAACCCCAACCCATACAGAGGGCCGTTTTTGCGCATAAGACTTAAACCAAACCCAGCCCCTTTGCAGGCATAGGTTAAATAATTTCGAACCGGATCCATTACAAGGATTAGTCCTTTGGTCCGGTGGTAAGACTTGCAACACACACAGGAACCACCCGGGTTCAAACCGAGTGGCCTGTTTTAATTTTTTTTAAACCGTTTTAAAGCCCGAAAATTTTATAAAAAAATATTTTTATAAACCTTAAAATATTTATAACAGAATAAAACCAGAATTTATAAATTCCTATAAAAATTCAGATTTTAATCCTAATTAAATGGTTAAAATTACACATTTAACTTTTAAAACAAAAACTTTAAATATCTAAAATTAATTTCTGAACATATATTTATATCCCATATATTTTAACATATTTTCATAAATAAATAAATAAAAAAAATTATTTATTTATTTAATCTATTTAAATAAATAAAATTATTTAATTATTTTATTTATTTAAATTAAACACTAATCACATAAGTATAATTTCTAAACATATATTTACATCCATATATTTTAACATATTTTCACAAATAAATAAATAAAAATTATTTATTTATTTAATCTATTTAAATAAATGAAATTAGTTATTTATTTTATTTATTTAAGTTAGTCACTAATCTTTCTAAACATTCACATTTCATATATTTTAACATATTTTCAAAAATAAATAAATAAAAATTATTTATTTATTTAATCTATTTAAATAAATGAAATTATTTATTTATTTTATTTATTTAAATTAAACACCATCTACATGAACCAAAGTTCATTTTCTAAACATGAATATAAATTTACATGATATATATTTTAGCATATTTTTCACAATTAAATAAATAAAATTATTTAGCTATTTTATTTAAATCCAATCCTACGTCAGTGACTATTAAGTTCATACATATATACCTTGAACTCATAATACACATTAAAGTCATATTTAAACATAGTATCCTTTACATAGAATAACACACATCTATTTGTACCAACCCACACACATCAAAACCCGTCGAACCCTAGACTTAGACATAGACTTTTGTACATACTATTAACGCAATACAATTATACACTAGGTTAACGTGGTGGGTTACAAGGATCGTTTTGCCACATAGACTCGCGTACTAGCTACACTCTTGATTCAAGTGAGTTTATATAGCCCCTTTTTCATTTTGTACTTTTAGGGTGAAACGTGATTTACTTTTTGAAACCTTTTTGCATAGACTTAAATACAATTCAATAATATGATATTATGTGTTATGTGCTTTATGCTTGAATGCTATGAGTTAAGACTACATATACATGACATTAGTACAATCATTAACTCCGTACAAGCCAACGGTTAACATTGATAGATCTATTGTGTCTGACAAACCCACCCGGTTAGGGTGTTTGTTACCGACTTTACATTAGGGTAACCTGCGTGTTATGCCTCAGTCACAAGGTTTGATTGTACACACCTAGGTTAACTATACATTCTCCATAAATGCCTTATACACGTGTATCGTATGAATTGTATAAAATACTTTAAACTTGGTTATGTGTCAAAACCTATGTATGCTCACCAACTTTTTAGTTGACCTCGTTTTCATCATGTTTCAGGTACTAATGCTTGAGAATAAATGCAAGATGCTTCACTTACGACCGATGGCCTAGATTTTAAATGAATGAAACTATTTATGTATTTCAATTTTCTTTGTAACGTCGGATTTATGCTTATTTGTGACATGAAATTGGATGTTTAATTATTTAAACTTTAGCAAACCTTGAGCTTTTGAACAGTCTACATGTCCCGCCCCGATGTATTCCGCCGTCGGTTGGGGTGTGACAGATTGGTATCAGAGCCTTAGTTATAGGGAATTAGGTTATTAGACACCTTGACCTAGACTATAACCTTAGGACACCCATTATTTACCATACTCTATGAATATATGATATGCTACATGCTATGTGTTACTTGCTTATTATATTTTGATACTTTAATTGTTAAAATTCATAAATTATTAGGCTATACTTAAATAATAAATTAAATAAACAATATCCCTACCCATACCCTAAGCCTCATAACCTTCTTACCTACTTCTCCATCATCATCATCATAGCATGTGGAAACTTCATGAATTAAAATCTATAGAATTTATTTACTTCCTCGTTAAGGTTTTAAACTTTGTTAATTATTAGAGGACACGTGCAATCTGGAAGGGTGACACCTGTATTCTGGGTTTTCTGTCTAGGAAAGCATTTCGTATAAATCCCAATCAACCGATGGACCCGTATGCTTTCCTGGGAATTCCCAGAATGAGTGTTTACTTATAGGCTAAAGCACGTCTCCTTGAAAATTATATGAGTTTAAATAACCTTAATGTGTCACAGTATTCAAGTGATTATATCACTATTTGAGTATAATCCAAACTATGACTTACTATTTTATTTGTTATCCCATCTTTTAAATTCAATCAACCCTCATAAGTTCTTACATCTCTTCTTGTGTTATGTAAATATGTAGAATGCCTCCCCGTTGTGCTACCGTGGCCAACAACAACACTAATATTGCTGCTATCCTTGCACAACTTGTAACTCAACTCACTCAAGTTAATGGTGCTACAAACGATAACCATGGAACTAATGGTGGTGGTGGTGCCAACCCACCGCAATGTACTTTCAAGCACTTTAACTCGTGCAACCCCACTAAGTTTTATGGCACTGAAGGAGCCACGGGTCTGTTGCAATGGTTCGAGAGCATTGAAAGCACTTTTCTCAATAGCGATTTTCCCGACAACCTCCGGGTCCGCTATGCCACCAGCGTCTTCCAAAAACGGGCGCTCACTTGGTGGAATGGCGAAAAGAGAAATAGGGGCATAGATGTGGCAATGGCTTTGCCTTGGGATGAGGTCAAACGGCTCATGACCGAGGAGTTCTGTCCTCGCAATGAAATGAAGAAGTTAGAGGCCGAATTTTGGGATCTTGCCCAAGATAGTGGTGAAAGTTTAGCCTACACCACCCGTTTCCATGAGCTAAGTCTTCTAGTACCTCATATGGTCACACCTTTGGCTCGGGGTATTGAAAAATACATCGGTGGTCTGTCGATGAAGATTCAAGACACTGTCCTAGGGAAAAACCCAGCTACCCTTGAAGATGCTGTAAGGCCCCTTTCCCGGGTGACCTCACTTGTTGGATTTACTCATAAACATAGCCATAAATACTGAACTTAAATTTAAAACATTCATCATTCAATTACATTACATAACAACGGAAGTCTTAACAATTAAAAACACAACATTGTCTTAACAAACAAAAGTGGGATGTCAGTCTTGTGTCGGGTAACCCTCACGCCATCGCACGACCTTTTCTTCCTTTACCTGAAATGTATACTAAAAGTCAGCTAACGCTGGTGAGTTCTAGTTTAATGCAATTTGATATAAACATTCTATTCTTTACTTTATAAGTATGCATTACTGTATAGTCATTCATATAAATACGTATTCATAACTTTTGTCTTTCTTTTCATCTTTCTTTTCTGTATTTTTGTGATTTCATATATATATATGCATTCACCCTTTTCTTTCTTTTCTTTCTTTCTTTAATTTCATGGGTCATACTATATAAGGGTGATCAACCCGTCATTTGCTTACGAATGTCACAAAGACAATCGCCGTGGTCCATCGTCATGGCCCACCTATACTTACAACCGTCCGGCAACTAGTGCCGTCCGTCATTTTATTCTTACAACCGTCCGGCAATCTTTGTCCGTCCGTCATGACTTACAACCGTCCTACCGTCGTAGGCCGTAATTCGCCCGTCTACCCGAAGGTATCCGTTTCCCATGCGACTATTATTTATACAACCGTTCTACTATAATATGCCAATTGCTTCGACCGTCCATTAATGGCATTCGTACGTCCTAGCCGATGAAGGAGCGCACTTGTCCCGGTTATAAAAGAGTCACATGGTCGTCCGTCTACCGAAGTAGCCGTTATCATCGAAGCGTCCATAACATTTTCTGTACTTGGCAAGCAATATATACATGGATATAAAGCAGGATTTCATTCTTTCATATTGTGTTATACTTTCATTCATTCTTGATAATCATGCTTTTCATTCTTTATTCATAATTTCTCTTTCATGTATAGGTATATATATATATATATATACTTGTATAACACATATGATCACATTGGCATTCATAACATTTATTCACTTAGTGTATACATCTCAGCCCCAAAACATTTGAAAACATTTGCACATAACATAGAAGGGGGCACATAGAACTCACCTGATGAGTAGTTTATGTAATACACTAAGCTGGCTACTGGGCTTCACTAATGTCACTCACGATCTGTATAATAAAGTCATACACATAAGATGGTGCTCCTAGATGACACTAGACATTACTATGCTTGAACATAGTAGTTTCGATTGATTAGCTTATATCAAAACTTGGTAGTTTCGATAGGTTGTTTCTGTCGAAACTTGGTAGTTTCGATAGGTAGTTTCGATAGATAGTTTCGATAGGTAGTTTCGATAGATAGTTTCGATAGGTAGTTTCGATAAGTAACTTATGTATTATCTTAGCTTCGGATCGGGGGCTCATATCGAAACTATGGTAGTTTCGATTGGGCCTGCATATATCGAAACTGGGTAGTTTCGATAGGTCTGCACATATCGAAACTAAGTAGTTTCGATGGGTCTGCACATATCGAAACTAAGTAGTTTCGATGGGTCTGCACTTATCGCCTTCCCCAAAAATCCGAATGTTCTGCATGCGAATCTGATCATGTCGATATCTAGATTTTCTTTGATCAAAACGTTCGTTTTTCATTCTAGATGCTATACCTAAGTTCACTTTCAAGTTTCATCCGCAAAAATCGTTATCTTTTAGCCAAAACCCGAAAACTCCCAAAACGAACAAAAACTCATAATGTGATCGAATCGTTACCTGGATTGGATTTCTGATTCAGAGGATATGATCACGAGAACAGCAGCAACGTTCTCCTGAATTCCCGAGTTGATCCGTCACTTTCTCTCTCTAGACCCGAGCTCTCCTTTCTCTCTCTAAAAACTGCGTGAGTTGAGGAAATGAGCAGGGAAGAGGGCTGCCTTGCCTCTTATGCACATGGGCTTCCCTCGGCCCATTGAAGCCGGGCCCAGGCCTGCTCCCTTTTTGTTTAAATATTCCAACTAAACCACCGGTCTCGCTATATTTATTCGTTTTATTATTTTTAGGATGTTACAAGTCTACCCTCCTTAAAGAGGTTTCGTCCTCGAAACTGTTCATAGGTTAAACAATTGAGGGTATAGTCCCTTCATCTCGTCTTCTTTTTCCCACGTAGCTTCTGACCCTTTTCTGTGCTTCCATTGTATCTTGACTAACGGTATCGACTTATTGCGTAGTCGTTTCTCAGCTCGGTCAAGAATGGCTATTGGTTCCTCTACATAATTTAGACTGTTATCCACTTCGATCTCGTCGTAAGGTATGTGAGCTGTGTCGTCAGCTAGGCACTTGCGTAAGTGCGACACGTGGAACGTAGGGTGTATTCCACTAAGCTCGACGGGTAGGTCGAGTCTGTAAGCAACTTGACCCACTCTTGCTACAATCTTGAAAGGTCCGACAAACCTTGGACTTAGTTTGCCACGCTTTCTGAACCGAATGATTCCTTTCCACGGTGATACTTTCAACAGTACCATGTCCCCTACTTGAAACTCTAAATCCCTCCTTCTCTTATCCGCGTATGATTTCTGTCTGTCTTTTACGGCTTTCATACGAGCCTTGATTTGATCAAATTTCTCAGAAGTAGGTTTGACCACTTCGAGACTTGCAAAATCCTTCTGTCCAATTTCCCCCCAACAAACCGGGGTCCTACATTTCCTCCCATACAACATTTCAAATGGCGGCATGCCAATAGTCGAGTGATAGCTGTTGATATATGAAAATTCTGCCAATGGTAGATGGCTGTCCCAACTCCCACCGAAGTCAATGATACAGGCCCGGAGCATGTCCTCCAAGGTCTGAATGGTCCTTTCCGATTGTCCATCGGTTTGGGGGTGGTAAGCGGTGCTGATGTTCAGTCTAGTGCCCATTGCTTCATTGAATTTCTTCCAAAGCCTTGACGTGAATCTAGTATCCCTGTCAGACACAATCGACAGCGGCATACCATGTCTGCTCACAATTTCCTTGATAAATACTTCTGCTAGCTTTTCAGAAGAAGAAGTTTCTTGTATTGGCAAGAAGTGAGCACTCTTTGTCAAGCGGTCGACGATCACCCAAATGGTATCATTGCCTTTAGCTGTTCGCGGTAGCTTGGTAATGAAGTTCATTGTGATCTCTTCCCACTTCCATTCCGGTATTGGTAAAGGTTGCATTTTGCCGCATGGTTTCTGGTGCTCGGCCTTAACTAGAGAACACGTTAGGCACTTGCTCACGTATTCTGTCACATCATTCTTCATGCCAGGCCACCAGTATTCTTTCTTCAAGTCTTGATACATTTTGTTTGTCCCGGGGTGGATAGAATAGCGAGACTTATGGGCCTCATCGAGTATTTTGGCTCTAAGCTCACCAATCTTAGGTATCCACATCCGGCCAAACCTAGTTCGTACTCCGTATGCATTCGCATCTAAGTTCCCTTGTTGTCCTACTATTCTTTCCCGTTTCACATTTCTTTCTAACAATGCTTCATCTTGTGCCTTTGATATTTCACCCATTAAGTCTGGCGTTATAATTAACTGACACGCTTTGATCCGGATAGGTGCCGATTCTTCCTTTCTACTTAAAGCGTCAGCCACTACGTTTGCCTTGCCTGGATGGTACAATATCTCACAGTCATATTCTTTCAGTAGCTCTAACCATCTTCTTTGCCTCATGTTTAGTTCCTTTTGTTCAAAAAAGTATTTCAAGCTTTTGTGATCGGAGTAGATGGTGCATTTAACTCCATACAAATAGTGTCTCCATATTTTCAACGCGAAAACTACTGCTGCTAATTCTAGATCGTGTGTTGGGTAGTTAACTTCATGAACCTTTAGTTGCCGCGATGCATAAGCAATTACCTTTCCTCGTTGCATGAGTACGCACCCTAAACCTTGCCCTGAAGCGTCAGAGTAGACTACTAAGTCTTCATTTCCCTCAGGTAGTGTTAATACTGGAGCTTGAGTTAATCGTGTCTTAAGTTCCTCAAACGCGTTGTTTTGGGTTGGACCCCATTCATACTTTACTTCCTTCCGTGTCAGTTTGGTTAGCGGCGAGGCAATTCTTGAGAAATCTTGGATGAACCTTCGATAGTAGCCTGCCAACCCTAGAAAGCTTCGTATCTCTGTTGGTGTCTTTGGGATGTTCCATTCCTTTACTGTCTCGATCTTTGCAGGATCCACCATGATGTCGTTTGGGTTTATTACATGACCTAGGAATTGGACTTCCCTAAGCCAGAACGCGCATTTGGAGAATTTTGCGTACAACTTTTCCTGCTTTAGCACCTCTAGAACCTCTCTTAGGTGACAGTGGTGATCACCCTCGCTTTTTGAATACACCAGTATGTCATCTATAAAGACTATCACCGATCGATCCAACATTGGTCGAAATACTCTATTCATCAAATCCATGAACGCTGCTGGTGCGTTGGTCAATCCGAAGGACATCACGAGAAACTCATAATGCCTATAACGCGTGCGAAATGCGGTCTTTGGAACGTCTTCTTCTCTTACTTTCAACTGATGGTAACCCGACCTAAGATCGATCTTTGAGAACCAACTCGCACCTTGCAGTTGATCAAAAAGGTCGTCTATTCTAGGCAGTGTGTATTTGTTCTTTACTGTTCTCTTGTTCAATTCGCGGTAGTCGATACACATGCGCATACTGCCGTCCTTCTTCTTTACAAATAGTACCGGAGCGCCCCATGGTGAGATGCTCGGCCTAATAAATCCTTTCTCGGTTAGTTCCTCTAGTTGGGACATCAATTCCTTCATTTCTGACGGAGCCAATCGGTAGGGGGCTTTGGCAACGGGCTCAGCTCCTGGCAGTAAATCAATCTGAAATTCTATTTCCCGATCGGGTGGCAACCCAGGTAGATCCTCAGGGAATACTTCCGGAAAATTGCACACCACGGGTACATTCTTGAGTTCTTTCGTTTTCATTCTATCATCTATAACATATGCCATATAAGCTTCGCAGCCGCGCCTCATGTAACTTTCGGCCTTAATCATCGAGATGACGTTCGGCATTGTGCAATTCCAATCCCCATAAACCGTAATTGGACTGCCGCTAGGACCTTTGAGGTGTATCCTCTTACGTTTACATATGATTTGAGCTTCGTTGGCAGCTAGCCAATCCATACCCAATACTATATCGAATCCTCCTAAGGTGAGAAGGAATAATCTAGAAGGAAATTTATGACCCTCTATTTCTATTATGCAATCCTCTGTAACTTGGAATACTGCCGAATTTTTACCAACGGCAGTTTGTACACTAAAGGCCTTTACTACTGTGTTGATAGTGCAATTCAGTTTTCGACTAAAGGCAATTGATATAAAGCTTTTACTAGCACCCGAGTCAAATAATATAGCCGCATGTTCATCATTAACTAGGAACGTACCTGACACAACATCAGGATTTCCCCTTGCTTCCTCCTCAGTCAGGGCGTAAGCTCGAGTCCTAGTCTTTGGTTGTTCCTGTTCCTTTTCTTTTCCCGAACCAGATTGTCTGGCTTTTCTGCAATCCTTAGTCAGGTGACCAAACAGTCCACATACTTGGCATTTAGTGTCTCTCAAGCAGTCACGAGAGTAGTGCCCCGCCTTCCCACACCTGTAACATGTGGTGGAGCCGACCCGGCACTCGCCAAAATGTTGCCTTCCACATTTCTTGCAGGTTTCATATTTGTCCGACCTTGGTTTCTTATTTTCAGTTATTACGTTCCCTCTTCCGGTGCCTCTAGACGGGTTCTCCCACTTTCTCTTTTGGGTTTCTGTTGGTGGGTCCTCATTGGCATAATTGTCGTAGACGATTCCGCTCAGATTCACTACCGACTCGAAGGTCGAGGGTAGGTTGGCTTTCACATGGACACGGACCCTTTGAGGTAGGCCCTTCACATAATACTTGATCATTCGCTCTTCTGTCTCCACCAGGTGGGGTACCAGCTGTGCCAACTCATTGAATCTAGAAGTATACTGGCGGTGTGTCTTGTTGCCAGCTTTAAGGTTTAGGAATTCATTTTCCACTCGATCAATTTCGTTCTGGGGACAGAACTTTTGAATTACCAGCTTTTTCAGTTCTTCCCATGTCATTCTTGCAAGAGCGTTTGGGGACTTTGTCCTCTGAATGTTCCTCCACCAACCTAGGGCTTCGTTGGTGAAAGAATGAGCAACATATTTAACAGCCTGGTCTGGTCGACACTCGCTGATGTTGATTACAGCACTCATCCTCTCAATCCATTCAAGCGTTGCCACTGAATCTTTGCTCCCATCGAACTTGGGTGGGTCTCCGTCCTTGAAACCTTTGTAAGTGCACCCACGATTGCGCGATCCAATCTTTATTTCATCCCCATCACTGTCATATACTTTCTCTTCATTGTCTCCTTCATCCTCCTCCTTACTTTTCTTTATTGCCTCGGATAGTAGATCAGGCAATACCTTTTTCAAAGTGAGCACAACTTCACGGGCAATAGCATCCCTGACTTCAGGTTCCAACTGTATAGGCCCTGGACTGTCGTTCATAATTGGGGTCACTTCTGTTTCGTGCACACTTTCGGTGTGCTCTGCGTGCACACTCTCTTCTTCTTCAAATCTTGGGTTCAACGGAGGTCTACCTCGTCGACCAGTGCGACCGCCTCGAGGTCCTGTTCTTCCTCCACCAGCCATAGTTCTTAATTTCCTGATAGTTAAAAAGGGAATACATCAATGTCATTTCTTCAGATCATAGTTTGGAACAGTACGAGCAAGGTAAATTCTTAATTACAGTGACCGGTTTGTGATTACTAATTTACAATGCTTTTCGGGTTCGAAACTCTTCAAATCAGTCGTGGCATTAACATCTATTTGTTCTAAGTTAAGGTATCTATTCCTATGCAAGAGTATTAACTTTATGACTTACTTACCGTGCTAGCGTTGGCGTTGGTTACCCATACTGACATCCGTGCGTTGGTCCCATAATCAGTTTGAGTCTAGACATTTAGGGATGTCTAAATCTCTCAAACTATTGCTCTGATACCAACTTGTAAGGCCCCTTTCCCGGGTGACCTCACTTGTTGGATTTACTCATAAACATAGCCATAAATACTGAACTTAAATTTAAAACATTCATCATTCAATTACATTACATAACAGCGGAAGTCTTAACAATTAAAAACACAACATTGTCTTAACAAACAAAAGTGGGATGTCAGTCTTGTGCCGGGTAACCCTCACGCCATCGCACGACCTTTTCTTCCTTTACCTGAAATGTATACTAAAAGTCAGCTAACGCTGGTGAGTTCTAGTTTAATGCAATTTGATATAAACATTCTATTCTTTACTTTATAAGTATGCATTACTGTATAGTCATTCATATAAATACGTATTCATAACTTTTGTCTTTCTTTTCATCTTTCTTTTCTGTATTTTTGTGATTTCATATATATATATGCATTCACCCTTTTCTTTCTTTTCTTTCTTTCTTTAATTTCATGGGTCATACTATATAAGGGTGATCAACCCGTCATTTGCTTACGAATGTCACAAAGACAATCGCCGTGGTCCATCGTCATGGCCCACCTATACTTACAACCGTCCGGCAACTAGTGCCGTCCGTCATTTTATTCTTACAACCGTCCGGCAATCTTTGTCCGTCCGTCATGACTTACAACCGTCCTACCGTCGTAGGCCGTAATTCGCCCGTCTACCCGAAGGTATCCGTTTCCCATGCGACTATTATTTATACAACCGTTCTACTATAATATGCCAATTGCTTCGACCGTCCATTAATGGCATTCGTACGTCCTAGCCGATGAAGGAGCGCACTTGTCCCGGTTATAAAATAGTCACATGGTCGTCCGTCTACCGAAGTAGCCGTTATCATCGAAGCGTCCATAACATTTTCTGTACTTGGCAAGCAATATATACATGGATATAAAGCAGGATTTCATTCTTTCATATTGTGTTATACTTTCATTCATTCTTGATAATCATGCTTTTCATTCTTTATTCATAATTTCTCTTTCATGTATAGGTATATATATATATATACTTGTATAACACATATGATCACATTGGCATTCATAACATTTATTCACTTAGTGTATACATCTCAGCCCCAAAACATTTGAAAACATTTGCACATAACATAGAAGGGGGCACATAGAACTCACCTGATGAGTAGTTTCTGTAATACACTAAGCTGGCTACTGGGCTTCACTAATGTCACTCACGATCTGTATAATAAAGTCATACACATAAGATGGTGCTCCTAGATGACACTAGACATTACTATGCTTGAACATAGTAGTTTCGATTGATTAGCTTATATCGAAACTTGGTAGTTTCGATAGGTTGTTTCTGTCGAAACTTGGTAGTTTCGATAGGTAGTTTCGATAGATAGTTTCGATAGGTAGTTTCGATAGATAGTTTCGATAGGTAGTTTCGATAAGTAACTTATGTATTATCTTAGCTTCGGATCGGGGGCTCATATCGAAACTATGGTAGTTTCGATTGGGCCTGCATATATCGAAACTGGGTAGTTTCGATAGGTCTGCACATATCGAAACTAAGTAGTTTCGATGGGTCTGCACATATCGAAACTAAGTAGTTTCGATGGGTCTGCACTTATCGCCTTCCCCAAAAATCCGAATGTTCTGCATGCGAATCTGATCATGTCGATATCTAGATTTTCTTTGATCAAAACGTTCGTTTTTCATTCTAGATGCTATACCTAAGTTCACTTTCAAGTTTCATCCGCAAAAATCGTTATCTTTTAGCCAAAACCCGAAAACTCCCAAAACGAACAAAAACTCATAATGTGATCGAATCGTTACCTGGATTGGATTTCTGATTCAGAGGATATGATCACGAGAACAGCAGCAACGTTCTCCTGAATTCCCGAGTTGATCCGTCACTTTCTCTCTCTAGACCCGAGCTCTCCTTTCTCTCTCTAAAAACTGCGTGAGTTGAGGAAATGAGCAGGGAAGAGGGCTGCCTTGCCTCTTATGCGCATGGGCTTCCCTCGGCCCATTGAAGCCGGGCCCAGGCCTGCTCCCTTTTTGTTTAAATATTCCAACTAAACCACCGGTCTCGCTATATTTATTCGTTTTATTATTTTTAGGATGTTACAGATGCCATCCGCCTATCCGCCACCCTGACCGATAATCATGTGAAGGCGGGTACGTTGACGAGAAAGGGTGCCAAGAAAGTCTCTGACACAACAACATCTTCTGAGCCCTCCAAAGAACTCAAGTCTGAACCCTATCACAACAACAAGAAGCGAAAGGCTAAAAACTTTGTTGTTGTTACCCCAGCTGCCCCAGTCAAACATGTTGCTCCTATGGCTCAGAATTCCATCAAGAAGCATTATGTGGGTAGCAGCCCTTTGTGCAACACATGCAATTACCATCACTTCCCAAACCTATCGTGTCGGATATGTGCCAGCTGTGGAAAATATGGGCACTTAGCCAACACCTGCAGAGTCAACCCACCTGGTAATTTAGCCAAACAGGGAAACAAAGGGGTTCCAGCTATCGCTAATGGGAATGCTTGCTTTGAATGTGGTAACCCAAACCACTTCCGAAACCGATGCCCAAAACTTATCAACCCAAATCAAGGTGGAGCTAGAGGGCGTGCTTTCAACATAAATGCTAATGAAGCCCAGTCCAACAATGATGTGGTCAACGGTACGTTCCTCGTTAATAACCAGTATGCTTCCATACTATTTGATACCGGTGCCGATAAGAGTTTTGTTTCACTTAATTTTGAACCTTTGCTTGCTAAAAACCGAACTAAGTTAAAGAAAATGTTTACCGTTGAAGTAGCGGATGGAAACCCCATCATCATTGACTCCATTATTCGCGATTGTGTCATCGAACTTAATGAATATTCCTTTCCCGTCAACCTCATACCTATGCAACTGGGAAGCTTTGATATTATCATAGGTATGGATTGGCTATCTAGTCATCATGCCGAGGTCATTTGTTTCGAGAAGTGCATCCGGATTCCTCTCCCCTCGAGCGACACATTAAAAGTCTTTGGTGAGAAACCATGTAGTAGGCTTAAACTCATGTCATGCACCACGGCTCGAAAGTACTTACGAAAGAAGTATCTGGCCTTTTTAGCTCATGTTGTTCAAAAGAAAGACAAAGAGAAGAGTATTCAAGACATCCCCATCATCCGTGACTTTCCCGAAGTATTTCCTGAAGATCTATCCGGTCTTCCACCCGTTCGTCAAGTAGAGTTTCGTATCGATCTTATACCCGGAGCTAATCCTGTGGCTAGAGCTCCATACCGTCTAGCACCTTCTGAAATGCAAGAACTCGCAAGTCAGCTTCAAGAACTTTCCGATAAAGGTTTCATTCACCCCAGTCATTCACCATGGGGTGCACCCGTCCTATTCGTGAAGAAGAAAGATGGCTCATTCCGGATGTGTATTGATTACCGCGAACTCAACAAACTTACCATCAAGAACCGTTACCCTTTTCCGAGGATTGATGATCTCTTTGATCAACTCCAAGGTTCCACTTACTTCTCGAAGATTGATCTTCGATCCGGATATCACCAACTTCATGTACAAGAGGAGGATATCTCAAAGACTGCCTTTCGTACAAGATACGGTCACTACGAATTTATGGTTATGCCTTTTGGGCTAACCAATGCCCCCGCGGTTTTCATGGATCTCATGAATCGCGTATGCAAACCATACCTAGATAAATTCGTGATCGTTTTCATTTATGACATCTTGATCTACTCCAAGACCAAATCAGATCATGAACAACACCTTAAGTTGGTTTTAGACCTTTTAAGAAAAGAACAACTATATGCTAAGTTCTCCAAGTGTGAATTTTGGCTAAAGGAAGTTCAATTTTTGGGTCATATTGTCAACGAAAAGGGAATCCATGTTGATCCCGCGTAGATCGAAGCCGTTAAGAATTGGAGTACCCCTAAGACCCCTACCGAAGTTCGTTCATTTCTTGGTCTTACTGGTTATTACCGTCGTTTCATTTCAAACTTTTCCAAGATTGCGGTCCCTCTCACGGCCTTGACCCACAAAGGTAAACACTTTGAGTGGGGACCAAAACAAGAGGAAGCCTTCCAACTCCTCAAACAAAAATTGTGCAATGCTCATATTCTTACTCTTCCTGATGGCAACGATGATCTGGTGGTCTACTGCGATGCATCAAACCAAGGTCTCGGTTTTGTTCTCATGCAACGGGGCAAGGTGATCGCTTATGCATCAAGACAACTTAAAATTCACGAAAAGAATTATACGACGCACGATCTTGAGTTGGGTGCGGTCGTCTTTGCATTAAAAATTTGGAGGCATTACCTCTATGGTACAAAATGTGTGGTGTTCACTGATCACAAAATCCTCCAACACATCTTCAATCAAAAGGAACTCAACATGAGGCAACGACGTTGGGTCGACCTCCTTAACGACTACGACTGCGAGATTCGGTACCATCCCGGTAAGGCGAATGTTGTGGCCGATGCCTTGAGTCGTAAGGACCACGTCATGCTTCATTGTGTTAGAATTCAAACTGATATCCAAAATCGCATCCTAGAAGCTCAACACGTCTCGGTCACCGAGGGTAACCTGTATAATGAAATGTCATGTGGTGTTGAACTCCTGTTAGAAACCAAACCTAATGGTCTCCTCTATTACTTGAACCGTATATGGGTCCCCGATCGCGATGACCTTCGCGCAGTCCTTATGAACGAGGCACATAAAACTCGTTACTCCGTCCATCCCGGGGCTGATAAAATGTACAAGGGTCTTCACCAACAATACTGGTGGCCCGGAATGAAGAAAGACATTGCACTTTATGTTGTAAAATGTCTAACTTGTTCCAAGGTCAAAGCTGAACATCGACGTCCTTCTGGTTTGCTTGAACAACCTGAAATCCCTGTTTGGAAATGGGAAAACCTAGCCATGGACTTCATTACCAAACTCCCTCGTACTTCTAGAGGTTATGATAGTATTTGTGTGATCATTGACCGTCTCACCAAATCAGCTCACTTCCTACCCATCCGAGAAGACTATCGGGTAGAGAAACTAGCCCGAATCTACATTGACGAGTTTGTGAGTCGTCACGGGGTCCCACTTAACATAATATCTCATAGGGATGCTCGTTTTACCTCCCGCTGTTGGCAATCTCTCCAAACTGCTCTTGGTACACGCTTGGATTTAAGCACGGCTTACCATCCCCAAACTAATGGTCAGACCGAGCGAACAATCCAGACACTCGAGGACATGCTTAGAGCTTGTGTAATTGATTTTGGTGGCAATTGGGATTCACATCTATCCCTCATTGAGTTCTCTTACAACAATAGCTACCACACAAGCATCAACATGGCTTCATTTGAAGCCCTCTATGGTCGGAAATGTCGCTCTCCCATCTGTTGGAACGAGATTGGCGAAGCGCAAATCACTGGTCCTGAATTAATCCAAGAAACTTCCGACAAGATCCTTCAGATTCGTAACAACATTCAAGTGGCAAGGAGTCGGCAAAAGAGTTATGCCGACAAAAGACATAAACCCTTGGAATTTCAAGTCGGTGATCTTATACTTCTAAATGTATCTCCTTGGAAGGGGGTGATCCATTTCGGGAAGAAGGGTAAACTAGCACCTCGCTATGTGGGCCCATTTAAGATCCTCGAAAGGATCGGGAAGGTGGCTTACAAACTTGAACTACCTCCATCACTTGCTAATGTACATCCTACGTTCCACGTATCCAACCTAAAGAAATGTCTTGCGGATGAGAATCTCCATATACCTCTTGATGATGTGCGCATTGATGACACGATGCACTTCGTTGAGAAGCCGGTAGAGATCATGGGTCGCGAGGTCAAGCAACTCAAGCGAAGCCGCATCCCTATTGTCAAAGTACGATGGGAATCTAAGCGTGGACCCGAATTCGCTTAGGAACGTGAGGACCAAATGAAGCTCAAGTACCCTCACCTCTTTGCTGATACAGTTGCTTCAACTAACTAAATTTCGGGATGAAATTCCCTCAACATGGGGATACTGTAACCTTTCTGATTTTCATATTTTCATTTTGGTACAATAAAACATGTATGAACTCCAGCCTTAGTGAAATGGTTACATTTATCAAATACAGATTCAGATTCACAAATTCCACCCCGCGTTTGTTTTTAAATCCCTATATATATATATATATACAGTTAGACATACATGTGTATATATATACATTTACACCCAAATTACAAGAATTCTACAATTAATTTAACCCTAAACGATTTGAACTGTCAAGCACTGAACCCACACTTCCAAATTGTGACTCTTAATGTCAACCGGTTGACTTTCAAAAGTCAAAAGAACCCATCTCGTGATAATCCGAGACTGCCTACGACCAAATCCTAGTTGGTTTGGACTTCTGTGATCACACACACAACAAATAACTCAGCTCAGGCCTAAAACATCAAACCAATTCGACCAATTTCGCGGTCAATTCCAATTTCAAAAGAATTTGACCTCTCATGGTCGAACCCGTATACATATCCAATCGTTTTGTGTAATTGACGCGTAACGGATTCCACAAATCAATCGCAGACGATTCCCTAACGTATTCAACCCTAATTCGTGACTCAATTAATTCATATTCAAACCAATGTCGCGTAAACAAATTGTGACAGCTTACACTTGCCTTTTTAAATCGAATCGGGTAATTAAAGTGGAATTAATCAAATTAATATACACACACTATCATACGACACTATTCAAACGCATAGAAGCCGAAATCGTAATCCATTTCAAGCCTAGACGCTCCTCGAGTACCAAGATCAACGTCTTCCTGTCTCTCGGTCGTGCACACTCGATCCTTCATCATTTCATGTACGACTTAGGTCATTAGACTCGTAAGCCATTGAGTATCGAAAGCCCTCTGCCAATTCTAGATGGCAGAGGGAATCGAATTCGATTTAGGAACTAGGGTTCGTCACCGGTTTAAATCGAAAGTCTGAAACTAAAATTTAAACGAAGGTTTGTATAAACCCTTTTGGATTTCATGGTTAACCAGCGAGACCACCTGGTCTGAATGGTTTAGTCACTGCACCATCAGACCAGGTGGCCACGGTTCGAAACCCCCCCAAGCCTTAAACCGGTCGGCTCCTTTTTACACTTGTCCTTTAAACAGACTCGAGCTCACATTCGTATTTAAATAACCGTCGTTCCATTTAGACCAGCGAACCACCCGGCTCAACTGGTTAAGACACTGCACCATTGAACCGGGTGGCGTGGGTTCGAAACCCACAAACCCCAACCCATACAGAGGGCCGTTTTTACGCATAAGACTTAAACCAAACCAAGCCCCTTTGTAGGCATAGGTTAAATAATTTCGAACCGGATCAATTACAAGGATTAGTCCCTTGGTCCGGTGGTAAGACTTGCAACACACACAGGAACCACCCGGGTTCGAACCGGGTGGCCTGTTTTAATTTTTTTTAAATCGTTTTAAAGCCCAAAAATTTTATAAGAAATATTTTTATAAACCTTAAAATATTTATAACAGAATAAAACCAGAATTTATAAATTCCTATAAAAATTCAGATTTTAATCCAAATTAAATGGTTAAAATTACACATTTAACTTTTAAAACAAAAACTTTAAATATCTAAAATTAATTTCTAAACATATATTTATATCGCATATATTTTAACATATTTTCACAAATAAATAAATAAAAAGAAAATTATTTATTTATTTAATCTATTTAAATAAATGAAATTATTTAATTATTTTATTTATTTAAATTAAACACTAATCACATAAGTAGAATTTCTAAACATATATTTACATCCATATATTTTAACATATTTTCACAAATAAATAAATAAAAATTATTTATTTATTTAATCTATTTAAATAAATGAAATTAGTTATTTATTTCATTTATTTAGGTTAAACACTAATCTTTCTAAACATTCACATTTCATATATTTTAACATATTTTTACAAATAAATAAATAAAAATTATTTATTTATTTAATCTATTTAAATAAATGAAATTATTTATTTATTTTATTTATTTAAATTAAACACCATCTACATGAACCAAAGTTCATTTTCTAAACATGAATATATATTTACACGATATATATTTTAGCATATTTTTCACAATTAAATAAATAAAATTATTTAGCTATTTTATTTAAATCCAATCCTACGTCAGTGACTATTAAGTTCATACATATATATCTTGAACTCATAATACACATTAAAGTCATATTTAAACATAGTATGCCTTTACATAGAATAACACACATCTATTTGTACCAACCCACACACATCAATACCCGTCGAACCCTAGACTTAGACATAGACTTTTGTACATACTATTAACGCAATACACATTATACACTAGGTTAACATGGTGGGTTACAAGGATTGTTTTGCCACATAGACTCGCGTACTAGCTACACTCTTGATTCAAGTGAGTTTATATAGCCCCTTTTTCATTTTGTACTTTTGCGGTGAAACGTGATTTACTTTTTGAAACCTTTTTGCATATACTTAAATACAATTCAATAATATGATATTATGTGTTATGTGCTTTATGCTTGAATGATATGAGTTAAGACTACATATACATGACATTAGTACAATCATTAACTCCGTACAAGCCAACGGTTAATATTGATAGATCTATTGTGTCTGACAAACCCACCCGGTTAGGGTGTTTGTTACCGACTTTACATTAGGTTAACCTGCGTGTTATGCCTCAGTCACAAGGTTTGATTGTACACACCTAGTTTAACTATAGATTCTCCATAAATGCCTTATACACGTGTATCGTATGAATTGTATAAAATACTTTAAACTTGGTTATGTGTCAAAACCTATGTATGCTCTCCAACTTTTTAGTTGACCTCGTTTTCATCATGTTTCAGGTACTAATGCTTGAGAATAAATGCAAGATGCTTCACTTAGGACCGATGGCCTAGATTTTAAATTAATGAAACTATTTATGTATTTCAATTTTCTTTGTAACGTCGGATTTATGCTTATTTGTGACATGAAATTGGATGTTTAATTATTTAAACTTTAGCAAACCTTGAGCTTTTGAACAGTCTACATGTCCCGCCCCGACGTATTCCGCCGTCGGTTGGGTTGTGGCAGAAGTAGTGGAACAAAATATGAGAAAAGCAAAGGTTGTTGTGAACACTCCTTTGGTGAGAAATTCAAGTCATCTGGACAAATCTCTGAAGATCAGATTGCTCTGTTTGGAGCTTTCATGAGCAGCTATGATGCATTGGTGACAGGAAAGTTACAATCTGCCGTGCATGTTGTAGAGGATCTTGTTTAGATCAATCCTGATGACTTGGAATATATGGACTTGCAATGGCAGATGGCCATGATAGCTGTAACGGCTAAAAAATATCTGTAGAAGGTTGGGAAGGACAAGCTTTCAGTTTAGGAAAAAGGTTGGTTTTGACAAAGCAAAACTCCGGTGCTACAACTGTCAACAACTTGGTCACTTCGCTCGTGAGTGTACCAAGGACAAGAAAAAGAAGGTTGAGGGAAGCGGAGTTAAGCTAGTACAGATGATTGATGAAACTGACAAATCAAAGAAGGCTCCAACTGCACTCATATCCAAACAGCTTAGCAATTGTGAATGGGAAGATGAGATTGAGGATGTTGAGGATGAACTAGATGAAGCCTTGATGGCTGAAATTGAAGATTCAAATAAACCAGCTGAAATTGCCAGTGATTGTACGCTCAAAATAGATTCTAAAGGAAAGGGCAAAGCTGTTGATTCTGATGAAACTTCATCTGGGAGTGAGGTAAATTTTGATAATGAATTTGACATATGTTCCACAATGTGTGTAGAATGAAGGCAGAATTATCAGGCAGCAAACACGTTTCTACTTGCTGAAAATGATAAACTAAAAAGAGTAAACAAATAATTGAAAAAAAATGAAGTAAATTTTATAAGGAAAAATTAAAGCATTGTTGAAAGATAATGTAATATTTAAAGAATATTTGGATAAAAATGATGTTTTAATCAAAGATCTTTAAAAAAAACTTGTCAAATCTGAAACTTAGTTAATAAAAGAAAGAGTGATTGTTGCAAAGTGAAAGATGCAAAAAAATGTCGTTGATGAATGTGTAAGTAAACAAAGAACTATTTACATCAAAGACGGTTGGGTTACAACAAAGTTCCACATCCTGATAACTTTGTACCATTTCCTGAACCGCATGAATCAAATGAGTTGATGAATGTGGGCAACTCTAACTTTCATGATATGTATATAAGTGCAGATATAAACTCAGGGTGTGTGGATGATGATAATGAACTTGATGGACTGAAAAGTTTTTCAGCTTTCAATAAACAGTGCACTAGGGAGTTTATTAGGGACTACAAACAGTACCTAGATGTTGACTGTAATCTTAATAAATTTGTTTCAATTTCTAGTGTTAGTGTTGATGTAAACAATGTTCATGTTTCTGATGCTTCTTATGTTTCGACATTTCTACTAATGTTTGTGATTGCGTGTCTGAAGTGTCATCAACATCCACTTTCTTTGATAAAGTGGTTCATACAGCTAGAGATTATGTTCCACTTCATAAAGTATCAAGTCTAGTTGGTGATGTGGTCGTAGATGGGTTTGGAAATCCTTTGATTAAAAAGTATGATTTGTCAAGTGAGAGACCAAAGAAAAATGATGTCATAGCACCAGAGAATCATATTCTTACCAGTGAAATAGAGAGTAATAAAGTTGTCAAAGTTAAAGTTAATGTACCATCAACGGTCCAAAGAAAGTCTTGGTGTGTCAAAGGCAAATCCATTGATGTCAAAGACCAGTTCATTGATGTCAAAGATAAGCATGTTCAAATCAATGGACACTTAAGAAAGAAAGGTTGTAACCTAAAGAGTGAAGTAGGCAAGTGTTCAAAGTCAAAGTCAAAGCTTAAGAGCTACAATTGCTTTATGTGTAGTCAAGTTGGTCACTTTGCGAGAAATTGCAAACACAACTCTAGTGAGTCAAGGTTCATAAATAACAAAGAGAAGGTTAAGAGCAAAGTTACTCTGCATTTCAAGAGAGCGTCTGAGAACGATAGAGTGTCAGAGTCCAGAGTGACACAACGATACAGTCATGATTACTTGCTTTCTAGAAATTGTCATGCTTTATATTCAAATGTTTATCGTGAATATGTGCTACCAAATTTTGAGGATACTCGTCTTCCAAAAGGTTCACAATATGTGAAGAAACTTAAAGCATGACAATTTCTAAGAAATATGAGAAAAATGTTGGTTATGTTTGGAAAGTTAAAAATGAACAGTCTTCACATATGGTTGGAACAAAGAAAAATATAAACTTGAAAGAACAAGTTGTTGTGACTAAGATTGTAACAGGTCAAAGTCAGCCCGGGTCAAAGATGATCTGGGTACCTGTTTCTCATTAAATTTGTCTTGAATGTGCAGAGTTTAACTTGGAGGACTATTAATAATGCTTGGCATGTTGATAGCGGTTGCTCAAGGCATATGACTGGACACAGAGAAATTCTAGAAAACTTTTGAGCTTTTGATGGTGGTTTTGTTGCGTTTGCTGGAGATAAAAAGGGAGGAAAAATTACTGGTCAAGGAACAGTGTCGAATGATCTCGTAACATTAGAGAAAGTCATTTTTGTGTCTCAATTGGAATTCAACTTACTTAGTGTTTCTCAAGTTTGTGATAAAGACATACCAGTCCATTTTACTGCAAAGGAGTGCTTGTTCTTAAAGCCTAGATTGGTTATTCCAGAAGAAATGATTCTGATGCGTGCTCCAAGGACGTTCAACACATATGTGGTTGACATGAATGATCATACTACACCAATAAATGTCTCATGCTTGTTATCAAAAGTGACGAGTTCAGAATCTTATTTGTGGCATCAAAAGTAAATGTCTCATGCCTGTCATTTGCAAAGGGAAAACAACACAAGAAGTCCCATCCAAGAAAAACCATAACAACTTTTACTAGACCTTTATTTCTCATACATATGGATTTGTTCGGTCCAGTTCGAGTTAAAAGCATTGCGAAAAAGTCATATTATCTTGTTATCACAGATGATTTTTCAAGATTTCCATGGATGTTTTTCCTTGCAACAAAGGATTAGAAACCTGAAACAATCTTTGATTTTGTCAAAAGAATAGAAAACTTTGTGATAGCAAAGTTTCAATCATTCGCAGTGACAATGGAACAGAATTTAAAAACAAACTGATAAATTCATTTTGTGCAAAAAAAGGAATAACACATCAGTATAGTGCTGCAAGAACACCACAACAGAATGGAGTGGCTGAAAGGAAGAACAGAATTTTGATAGAAGCTGCTCGAACAATGCTTGTTGATTCCAAGTTGCCTATTATTTTCTAGGCTAAAGCAGTAAACACGGCATATTATGTTCTAAACAGAGTTCTTATGGTGAAGCAACTTACAAATACTTACTATGAACTATTCTATAAATGAAAGTCGTACAACAAGTTCTTCAGAGCATTTGGTTTTTTCTTGTACATTGTTAAATACACAAGATTCATTGCCAAAATTTGCTGCTGTTGGTGATTAATGCTATTTCTTGGGTTATTCTTCACATCAGAAAGCTTATAGAGTGTACAACAAGAGAACCAAAATTGTTCAAGAATCTTACTATGTGGAGTGGCAAGAATTAAATACTCCTCCAGATCAAAATGGACCTGACTGGTTCTTTGATGCTGAAGTAATCTTCAAGACCTTTGATCAGCAACTTCAAATGGACTCTAATGAAGCAAGTACTTCGGATATTGCAACTGAGACTTCTACAAGCAATGATCTATCTGTTGGAAAGTTTTTGGTTGGACCACAGAATGTGATGATTCAAAATGAGATGTCTGAGAATGTAACTACATCAACTCAAACACAAGAAGATCTTGTTGATAATTCTGTCACTAATGTTGATTCTGAAGTACAAGAAGTTCCAAGTACTGATGATGAACCAATAGTTAATGAAGTTCAGTTGGATCCTACAATTGATCAGACTGAGGATGTAATTCAAACAAGTTCTTCAAGTGTTGAAGATTCAAATGATTAATTACCATAGTTAAATGATTCAAATATGCAAGAGTATGTGGAAGTGGAACCTATTCCAAATCATCGAATTTATTCTACTAATCCAGTTGAGAATATTATTGGATCTCTTGAGGATGGAGTTAAGACAAGAAGTCAAGCTGGAAATATTAATGTATTTTTGTACTCTTGCTTCTTATCTTAAGAGGAACCAAAGAATGTTACTTTTAATTTACAATATCCAAGTTGGATTGAAGCTATGTAAGAAGAACTTCTTCAGTTTAAGAAGTTCAACGTGTGGCATCTTGTGGCCTTACCTGAGGGAAAATATCCAATTGGAGCGAAGTGGGCCTTCAGACACAAAAAGGATGATCGTGGGATTGTAGTTAGTAACAAAGTACGTCTGGTTGTATAAGGTTTTTATCAAGAGGAAGGACTGGATTATGATGATGTATTTGCTCATGTTGCACGAATTGAAGCCATACATATCTTTTTGCCTTATGCATCGTACAAGAAGTTTACTGTATATCAAATAGATGTAAAAACAGCTTTTTGGTATAGGGTGGTAAAGGTAGAGGTTTACGTGAATCAACCACCGGGTTTTGAAGATCCAACTCATCCATTTCAAGTGTATAAGCTTGATAAAGCATTGTACGGGTTACATCAAGCGCCTCGTGCGTGGTATGAAACCTTGTCAACACATCTTACATCGAATGGCTTCGTTCGTGGAACAATTGACAAGACCTTATTCCTGAAGAAATATGATGTTGATCTGTTAATTGATATTATCTATGGGTCAACAAATGAAGCTATTTACAAAGAATTTGAACAACTTATGAAATTAAAATTTGAAGTGAGCTTGATGGGGAAAATGCAGTTCTTTCTAGGGTTACAAGTTGAACATTCCGAATCTGGGATTCTTATCCATCAGGCTAAATATGTGAAAGATATTCCCACAAAATTCAAGATGAATGATTGCAAATTAGCTTCAACACCAATTGCTCCCCATGAACCTCTCACTGTGGATTTGTCTAGAGTTGAAGTTAATCAAAAGATGTATCGATCAATGCTTGGCTCGTTGATGTTTCTGACTGCAAGCCGACCGGATATCATGTTTGATGTTTTCTCATGTGCCAGATATCAGGCAGCTCCAAAAGAATCTCATGAATCGTCTGTTAAACGAATATTCCGATATCTTAAGGGTCAAGTAAATTTAGGTTTATGGTACCCTTCTGATTCTGAATTTAATTTCTTTCCTTACACTGAAAGCGATTATGGAGGTTGTAATTTGGATAGGAAATCAACTTCAGGTGGATGTCAATTTTTGAGGGAGACACTGGTGTCTTGGCAGTGTAAGAAACAAACGAATGTATCCACATCAACTGCTGGAGCTGAGTATACTGCTGCCTCGAGCTGTTGTTCAAAAGTTATATGGCTTCAACATCAAATGCTAGATTTTGGAGTGAATTTCCTCGAAACTCCGATTTATTGTGACAACGAGGCAGTGCTCGGAATAGTCAAAAATCCCATTCAACATTCCAAAACAATGCACATTGCGATCAGGTTACATTTCATTCGTGACTGTTTTGAGAACGGACTGATTAAGGTGATCCATGTCGATACCCTAGAGCAAAAACCCGATATTTTTACAAAAGCCTTTTCAACTGATCGGTTTAACTCTTTGGTTGAGATGTTTGGGATGATTTCTTTTTAAAAATTATAAAAAGTCCATTTTTGAACTGAAAGACCTCAAAAATATGTTCCTGAAAAAGATTTTCTTTTAAGTGCTAAAATTGTGTTGTGTATGTTTTATATGGGTGTTCGTTTACTACATGTTTGTGTCAAATATGTTTGTTCTCATAAGTGTTCTAAATAGTAAATAAAGTTACATCATAATTTTATGGGGAGAATAAAAGAATAACAATAAGTGTGTCTGATTGACGTATAAATAGGAAATGCTAGGATGAGTGTGTGCTGACCTTATGCATGAATTAGATATGACGGTGACATCAGTTACATTGTTTGATATGTTGGTAGGCTCTACATATGTAAATTAGGCGATATTTGTGTGATTAACTAAATTGCAATCTTAGTGTTATCCTCATCGAATATCGGTACTTTCATTATTCGAATGCTAAGTGAATCCATTCATACCATGAGACCAGGATCTTGATGGGTTTTTAGCATAATTCGTTTACTCTATTGACTATACCCGTCAAATATACGATTTAGAGTTAAACATCGTTATACAACTGATGGTTCTGGTGAAAATATCGGATGGAAACCAGAAAGTTAGTCTGTTTCGCCCTTTGAATCATTCGTGATTTCAATTGTCATATCCAATACTCTATGGATATCCGCATAACCGCATCAAATCTGATTCCAAAAGTTCATCACTACATGTTATATCTCATATGAATCAAATTGATTCAGTGATTCGTTCCATCAGAAACCAAGTTATAAGAATCAAAAAGATTCTCATCAAATCCATTTGGATTATTTTTCTATGCTAAAACGCTACCCTCATGCTGGTGATTGGATTATGTTTTGGTGAAACTTTGTGTTGCATATTAGTTTAATCCATCTCGATGTTTGGATACACTTTGTATTGATAAATCTTACCTTAAATGTCACACAGTATCTGCTAAAATATGATGTTTGAGTTTAAGCTGAAAATATACTAGCAATCAAGGTTGAACTGTTTAGATCCTGATTTGATATACAATGTAGTTAAAACAGTATACATTTATGATCCTATGTCAGTTCAGTTCATCAAAAGAAAATGAAAAATAAAATAAAGTGTTGACATATGTGTGGAAAAAAAGTCAAAAGAAAATAGTAGAAATAAATGAATAACTATGTGTTTTGTTAAGTGTTTATTTGTTTTCTGTGTGTGAAAAAGAATAATAAATCATTTTTTATAAAAACAAATTAGTGTGCAAGTGTGCATTCTTATCTAGTTATGATTGAAATTATGAAAATTATTAAAAAAGTAAAATAAAAATTGGAACATGTTTCAATGATGGCAAAATGGACTAAAATAAATATATATATATATATATATATATATATATAACAAAATAAAATAAAGGTTTGAAAATTTTCAAAATTCAATAAGTTTGGAGTTTTTGTCCAAATTTCTTGACTGAAAAAGTATCATCTAAAAAAGTTTTCGATCAAAAAACCGAAGTTTTCGGTCAGATTTGAAAAAATCTATATATTCAAAATTTTTGATTGAAATTTTTTTTCCCAACTCGTTTTCGCTCAAACTGTGCAGTTTCGAGATTTCTTCGTGTTATACAAGTGTTGAGATTTCGTACGAAAAAGTGCTCGATCGTGACGTCATCGTGTTCATCATTTGATTTCGATCATCCAGGTATGTTCTCGTGATTCGTAGAGGTTGATAGGTTAGATCCAAAGCCGTAGTTTAAGTTTTGTCACACCCTCAAATTTCACTAATGGAGTTTTACCGTTTAGAAGGTGACACACCAGGATCTCAATCGTTAGTTACATCAAACGACACTATATAAGACTTAAAAAGTCATAACATAAATGTTCAGAGTTAAATGCGGAAGCGTAAATGTTAGAATGAAATCAAAAGTAATTACACGCAACAAGCGTCAATTAATGTAAATAAGTAAAATTGTTTAAAATGTTTGAAATGAATGATATGACACTAGGACTCCATGCATGTCCTAACTGTGCAACATGTACCAAAGCGACCTGAGAAACATGTAAGAAAAAAGTGTCAACACGAGGTTGGTGAGTTCACAGGTTTATATGTAAATAAATTGTTTGAGTGTTGTTGGATCCACATATGTAAGTCACACCTATTGCTAGCTAGACAATGTACAAGTTACTCTAAGCGCTTTCAACCGAAGCTGACTGTTTGTTTGTTTGCCTCCAGCCAGGTCTATCAACTCTAACTAATATGTTTAGGCCAATCTACACCCGTTCGACCTCCAATCGTGCTAGCGCGACTAGCCCGGTGGAGTTTGTTAAACTCAGTAGTACTACTCAAATTACCTCGCTAAGTCCATATTAATGGTTCAATGTGAGGACTTTCATGATAGCGTTTACGCTTAAGTACACAAGTGGTAATGAAATACTGTGTGATCCATGTCCGTGTGTATGTCTCTCCGTGACTGGAAGACAAGTAACGGATGTCTCTTCGTATGCATGTTTCTCCCTAATGGGAAAACAAGTAAAATGATGTTTGTTTGTACGCATGTTTCTCCTCAACACGAAAACAAGTAAAATAATGTTTGTGTGTATGCATGTTTCTCCCCCAATAGGAAAATAAGTAAAAAGGGGCCGTGAAACTCACCTACGTTGCGTACTAGGTAGCATCACACAAATATGAGATTTAGAACCTCAAGTGTTAGCCTGCACAGCTTACGTATGCCCTAGAATTATAAACACATAAGTTAGGGACATATGAGATTTGTGAAGACGACACGGAAGATTAGAACGTCTTAAAACATTCTAAAGATTAACGGGTAGACGAACGTGTCTACGGGAAGTTGGATTTCTTAATATAATAATTAAGATCAATGCGTTACGTGTCCAACGTTTCTAATTACGAATAATAATATATAATAAACATATTCGTGCCTTTGTACCATTTAATAATGGTTTTGGAAAATAACATAAGTTATTATATTATTTTAAACTTACACGAATAACACGATAATTAATTTTATGACAAAAATAATAAAACTATTATTTTTATTCGGATAACAACAACGTTGGTAATAATATAAATAAATATATTATTTATTAGTTCGAAGTGTTACACAAGGTTTATTAACGTGGCGAAAATAGTATATAAATATATTATTTTCAATCGGAGTCAAAGGTTGAATAATAGTATAAATATATTATTATATATGTGGGAAGATTATTAAAAATTAAGTTATAAAACCAAATCCGAGCCTATGGGTGGTTTCTGAGGCTAAAACATATTATTTTATTAATATAATAATATGGGTATAGGTTTTATATTAAAAATACTAATTAAAAATGAGTTTAAAAAGAAATGGGGGTGGAGGGAATCGAACCCGGGTCTCCTACCCCACAACCAAGTGTTTTAACCATCACAGCCCGCTAGGGTATCGCATACAAACCCGGATCGGATTATTTTTAACATGGAAGTTCCTATGTTCCCCCTCCCCTAAGAAAACGAACGCAAACCAGTTCCGATTCTACACAATTCGGTCATGATTTAGAATCAATGCATAGGGGTTTTGTTAATCAGATGTTTGCGAGTCTGTGGGTGTAAATATTTGTAAAATCATTGGGTTTAAAGTCGATTACTCGTTGTTCTAAAGTCCGAAACCCTAGGTGTTGAACATGGAATCGAATTGTAATATTTCTATAATATTCGAGATTAGATTCATAGGGCTTTTAAAGGGTGAATGATTTCAAATCTATCCAAGTAATTTAATTGCATTGTAATCGTGTTTGAGTTAGGGTTCGACCAAACCGTATTCGGATGAACCCTAGAATCTGGTTGGGGTTGAATTTTATGTTGTAAGCCTCAATTAATATATGGCTTTCAATAAAGATATTGACACGAAGTTAAGGATGTGTGTGATTACCAGAATGGAGATGGAATTGATGGTGTGCGACTAGAACCGGTCCTGACTTCGACGAGCTTGGCCTTCGGAGACTACGTCTTCATCCCAGACTAAATTTGTGTGTGGAAAAGATCCTGAGGTATGCGATAGAGATTTGCAAAGGTTCGATTTCAGAATTAATGATCAAAATAAACGAATTCGATGCCTATATAGTGGGGAGTCGACGGTTTTGACTTGATTACCCAATAATGGGGTTAAATTCGTAACAATGATTTTATTAATTGCACCAATAATGATCGAAATGGTTAATGTCATACGTTACAACCTTGAATTCGCTTGGATTTCGGTTATGGATCATGAGTTTGAATGAAGAACAAGGTGGTTTGACTTTTACAAGTTAAACAATTCGATTTTGAGTGAAATTGCTCAATTTTTTACTTTCAGAATTCAAACGAATTGAGTTTAGGGTAATTACAGAACTAGACCCTGTGATTTCATGTATTAGATATTGACCGAAATAGTCCCTAGGGTTTGAAATGAGTTAAGAACATGGTTAGTTGACTTTCAAAAGTCAACATGAATACAACGGCATGTGAATTTTGACCTCAAAGTCAACTGAATGAGTTTTAACTAATTACACTACCAGTCCTTGTACTTTAAAGTTTAGATAATGGCATAATTAGTCCCTAGGGTTTGAGTTAAGTTAACTAAGTTAGGATTTAACTGGATTTGGTTAATGGAGTTAACCTGGGAAGTCCGGATTGTCACATCATCCCCTAGTTGAAAGAATTTTCGTCCCGAAAATTAAAATAAAAAAAATATTTTGAGGTGTCAAATCATCCCGTAGTTGAAAGAATTTTCGTCCCGAAAATTAGAATAGTACCTTAAGAGTTTGACATTGATTGCTTGAACAGATGAGGATACTTGCGCATTATCTAATCCTCGCGCTCCCATGTGAATTCCGATCCGCGTTTCGAGTTCCAACAAACTCTGACAATAGGGATTTTACTGCGTTTGAGCATTTTGACTTCCCTATCCATGATTTCTACCGGTTCTTCAACGAACCGCAATTGTTCATCGATGTGTAGTTGCTCAAGAGGAATAGTGAGTGTCTTGTCTGCTAGACATTTCTTCAAGTTCGAGACATGAAAGACAGCGTGTACACCACTAAGTCCTTCAGGTAGGTCTAGTTGATACGATACTGGGCCAATTTTCTTCACTATTTTGAACGGTCCAACATTACGAGGATTCAGTTTGCGTCGTTTTCTGAAGTGAATTACACCTTTCCAAGGTGAGACTTTGAGTAGAATCATGTCGCCTACTTGAAACTCTAAGGGTTTACGACGCTTATCGGAGTAGCTCTTTTGACGATCACGAGCTGCCGCCATCCGATTTCGGATTTGAACGGCATTTTCAGAGGTTTCGAATACAAGTTCGGGACCTGTAAGTTGGCTATCCCTAACTTCAGCCAAACAGATAGGAGATCGGCATTTACGTCCGTACAATGCCTCGAATGGTGTCGCCTTCATGCTAGGGTGATAACTGTTGTTATAGAAGAACTCCACTAATGGTAAGTGAGACTCCCAACTGTTACCGAAATCGATCACACAAGCTCGTAGCATGTCCTCTAAGGTTTGGATGGTGCGCTCCGTTTGACCATCGGTTTGCGGATGGTATGCCGTACTCATGTCTAAACGTGTACCTAGGACTTTCTGTAGTGATTTCCAGAACCGAGAGGTGAATCGAGCGTCTCGATCCGAAATGATAGAGATTGGCACACCGTGCCGAGAGACTACTTCCTTCAAGTAAATGCGAGTGAGTATTTTTTTTTTTCATTTTGTCAGTTTCCTTAATTGCAGGGAAGTGTGCAAATTTTGTCAAGCGATCTATGATCACCCAGATGGTGTCGTATCTGCTAGAGGTTTGTGGTAGTTTCGTTATGAAATCCATAGAAATCTGTTCCCATTCCACATTGGGATCTCTAGCTATTGAAGTAGACCAGAAGGTTTCAGGTATTCCACTTTGAGCTTTGAGCATGATAGGCATTTGCTCATATAGGTGGCTTTAAGGTCATGGTACATTTTTTCAGAACCTGGATGAATATAGTATCGGGATTTGTGAGCTTCATCCATAACCAGTTTCCTTAAGTTCCCGTACCCTGGAACCCATATTCGCTCTGTGATGTAGCGAATGCCGTCTGATTTAACCTCGATTTGTCCTTCCATACCGCGTTTGGCTTCCAACGGTAGGTTTTCCTCTTTAAGGGCTTCGAGCTGAGCACTAAGGATTTTGTCAGGTAATCCTGTGTGAATAGTAAGCTGTAATGCTCGAATTCGCTTCGGTTTGGTGTCCTTATGGCTTAGGGAATCGGCTACTACATTAGCCTTACCCGGGTGGTATCTGATTACACAATCATAGTCGTTTAAGAGTTTGACCCAATGACGATGTCGCATGATCAAATCATTCTGCTCAAAGATATGATGAAGACTCTTGTGATCGGTGTAGATGGTGCATTTGGTACCGTACAAGTAATGTCTCTATATCTTTAGTGTAATTACCACGGCTCCCAACTCTAATTCATGAGTCGTGTAGTTCTTCTCATGGATTTTCAGTTGACGAGAAGCTTATGCGATCACTTTCTCACGTTTCATCAGCACATAACCAAGACCTTTAATGGATGCATCCCAGTACACAACAAAATCATCCGTTCTCTCTGGAAGAGATAGGATGGGTGCACTGCAGAGTTTATGTTTGGGGAGTTTGAACACTGACTCATGGGTGTCATTACAGTTATAGGGTTTACCCTTTTGAGTTAGAGCGGTGAGGGGTTGGGTAATCTTGGAAAACCCCTCGATGAAACGACGGTAATAGCCAGCCAATCCCAGAAATTGTCGCACCTCAGTTGGAGTAGTCGATGTCGCCCAATTCTTGATGGCTTCTATTTTAGATGGATCGACATATATTCCTTTTTTGGTTGACTACATGTCCTAAGAATTGAACTTCACGAATCCATAATTCGCACTTGGAAAATTTGGCATACAGTTGCTCTTGTTTTTAGCAATTCCGAAATCAAACGCAGGTGTTACTCATGTTCATACCTATTCTTGGAATAGATGAGGATGTCATCAATGAAGACGATAACGAACTGGCCAAGGTACGGTTTACACACACGGTTCATGAGATCCATGAACACCGCGGGTGCGTTGGTCAGTCCGAATGGCATGACCATGAATTCATAGTGACCATACCTAGTCCTGAATGTCGTCTTTGAGGGTCCTCCTCTCGAGCTCTCAGTTGATGGTAACCGGATTTAAGATCTATCATGGAATAGAAGCTTGACCCTTGGAGTTGATCAAATAGATCGTCGATGCGAGGTAGAGGATAACGGTTCTTGATGGTCCTTCTTCTTGACAAACAGGACTGGAGCTCCCCATGGCGATGAGATAGGTCGAATGAAGCCTTTATCCAACAACTCCTGCATTTGTGTAGATAATTCTTGCAATTCACTAGGTGCAAGTTGGTAGGGTGCCCGAGCAATAGGTGCTGCTCTGGGTGCTAGGTCAATTTGAAATTTGACTTGACGATGTGGCTGAAGACTAGGCAAGTCTTTGGGAAATACCTCCGAATGATCACGAACGATCGGGATATCGTAAATCTTCCCCTCCTTATATGGCTGCTCGGCGACGAGAGCCAAAATGGCAGTATGACCTCTACGTAGACGCTTTTGTGCTTTCACGAAGGATATGATGCCCACGATAGCACCACTCTTTTTGCCTTGGACATAAAGGGTTTCTCCACTCGGGAGAGGAAGGCGAACAAAATTGTTCACGACAAATAATTTCGGCTTGGTTCTTAGATAACCAATCAATACCGACAATTACATCGATACTACTGAGTGTGACTGGCATGAGGTCTATGTCACTCTAGGTGGTTCCATTGATTAAGTCTGAATGAGAGTCGTAAGGTCACTAAGACTCTTACATGAGTGAAAATAACACGATGGATAGATCACAGAATAGGACCATTTATCCACACACTAGGTTTCACCAGGACTTACATGCACCTCAAATTACTATTACGTGTGCACCCGTAATGACAATTTTCTTTGCATGCTCACCCTAGCTTCTCCCTGTCGTGTGTCAAAATGTCCCTCAATTTGTATTGCTGACTACAGATTGTTGTCAGATATGATAAGTCATCGAGAGGCTTAGTCATCAACCACAAGTTGATCAACTAGGACTTATATCAGGATGAGTAGTCAGGAATCGTTCGATCCGAGTATTCACTCGAGTTGAAACACAATACGAGAGTTCATTCCAGCAGATTGTAGATGGAATCATGCACACGAAATGCGACTTCGAGAAGTGAAACCAGTTCATGGACACGTGTTACTGAAGAGGAAAAGTAGTCGTCCTTCCTACTGAGTCAGGATAGGGTTTGAGTATGCAATGAGCAAGGTGTTCTCATCCTTGTGTTCGGTCTTTCTTCAATAGAATATCGACCAAAGCGCGAGCCCATGGCCCAGGAAAGTGATGACATCTACCGTGTCAATAGATTCTACAATGATGCGTGCAACAGTCTGCCTTCACACGACGTATCGTTGCTAGTGGGTACGGTAGGGACTCGCCTCCGACGATCCCAACTCCCAAATAGACATGTGCTAGTTCTGTGTGTTGTCCACAACACAAACTTGAGAAGACCCACCATTCCCTGATTGTGTCCTCGATAGGCTCAAGCCAGTTTCATCTTCGGATCTGATGGTGTAACAAAGGTGCAGATGATGGTGGTGTGAGTGACTCCTCCGAAGGCTTCGTCTCGCTGCCCACGGACGGGAGTGGATGTTGTTCTGATGAATCCCCGAGTGTCGCCACCGGGAATGTTGATATAACGAGAATGACGTGTTCCTCGTCAGAAGAGGGTGATATGGATGGCGTCATCATGCCTGCAAAGCAATGTATATATGGATACCATGGGTATCATGCATGAGTGTCTGTGTCGTGTAACTAATGCATGTGTGCGGTTATAGTCTAGTATGCAATCCTAGTTCTCTATAACCAATGGCTCTAATACCAATCTGTCACACCCCTAAATTCCACTAACGGAGTTTTACTGTTTGGAAGGTGACACACCAGGATCTCAGTCATTAGTTACATCAACCGACACTATATGAGACTTAAAAATTCATAACATAAATGTTCAAAGTTAAATGCAGAAGCGTAAACGTTAGAATGAATCAAAAGTAATTACACGCAACAAGCGTCAATTAATGTAAATAAGTAACACTGTTTAAAATGTTTGAAATGAATGATATGACAGTAGGACTCCATGCATGTCCTAAGTGTGCAACCTATGCCAAAGCGACCTGAGAAACATGTAAGAAAAAAGTGTCAACACGAGGTTGGTGAGTTCACAGGTTTGTTTGTAAATAAACTATTTGAGTGTTGCTGGATCCACATACGTAAGTCACACCTATTGCTAGCTAGACACTGTACAAGTTACTCTAAGCGCTCGCAACTGAAGCTGACTGTTTGTTTGTTTGCCTCCAGCCAGTTCTATCAACTCTGACTAATATGTTTAGGCCAATCTACACCCGTTCGACCTCCAATCGTGCTAGCGCGACTAGCCCGGGTGGGATTTGTCAAACCCAGTAGTACTACTCAAATTACATCGCTAAGTCTATATTAACGGTTCGATGTGAGGACTTTCATGATAGTGTTTACGCTTAAGTACACAAGTGGTAATAAAATACTATGCGATCCATGTCCGTGTGTATGTCTCTCCTAACTGGAAGACAAGTAACGGATGTGTATTCGTATGCATGTTTCTCCCCAATGGAAAAACAAGTAAATGATGTTTGTTTGTACGCATGTTTCTCCACAACAGGAAAACAAGTAAAATAATGTTTGTGTGCATGCATGTTTCTCCCCCAATAGGAAAATAAGTAAAAAGGGGCCATGAAACTCACCTACTTTGCGTAGTAGGTAGTATCACACAAATATTATATTTAGGACCTCAAGTGTTAGACTACACGGCATACGTATGCCCTAGAATTAAAAACACATAAGTTAGGGACATATGATATTTGTGACGACGACACGAAAGATTAGAACGTCTTAAAACATTCTAGAGATTAACAGGTAGACGAACGTGCTTACGGGAAATTGGATTTCTTAATATAATAATTAAAATCATTGCGTTATGTGTCGAACGTTTCTAATTAGGAATAATAATATATAATAAACATATTCGTGCGTTTGTACCATTTAATAATGGTTTAGGAAAATAATATAAGTTATTCTACTATTTTAAACTTACAGGAATAACACGATAATTAATTTTGTGACAAAAATAATAAAACTATTATTTTTATTCGGATAATAACAACGTGGATAATAATATAAATAATTATATTATTTATTAGTTCGAATTGTTACACAAGGTTTGTTAAGATGGCAAAAATAGTATATAAATATATTATTTTTAATCAGAGTCAAAGGTTGAATAATAGTATAAATATATTATTATAAATATGGGAATATTATTAAAAATTTAGTTATTAAACCAAACCCGAGCCTATGGGTGGTTTCCGAGGCTAAAACATATTATTTTATTAATATAATAATATGGGTATATGTTTTATATTAAAAATACTAATTAAAAGTGAGTTTAAAAAGAAATGGGGGTGGAGGGAATCGATCCCGGGTCTCCTCCCCCGCAGCCAAGTGTTTTAACCATCACAGCCCGCTAGGGTATCGCATACAAACCTGGATCGGGTTATTTTTAACATGGAAGTTCCTGTGTTCCCCCTCCCCTAAGAAAAAGAACGCAAACCAGTTTCAATTCTACAGAATTCGATCACTATTTAGAATCAATGCATAGGGGTTTTGTTAATCAGATGTGTGCGAGTCTGTGGGTGTAATTAATTGTAAAATCATTGGGTTTAAAGTCGATTACTCGTAGTTCGAAAGTCCGAAACCCTAGGTGTTGAACATGGAATCGAATTGTAATATTTCTATAATATTCGGGATTGGATTCATAGGGCTTTCAAAGGGTGAATGATTTCGAATCTATCAATGTAATTTAATTGCACTGTAATCGTGTTTGAGTTAGGGTTCGACTAAACCGTATTCGGATGAACCCTAGAATCTGGTTGGGGTTAAATTCGATGTTGTAAGCCTCAATTAACATAGGGCTTTCAATCAAGATACTGACACGAAGTTAAGGATGTGATTGATTACTAAAATGGAGATGGAATTGATGGTGTGCGACTAGAACCGGTCCTGACTTTGACGAGCTTGGCCTTCGGAGACTACGGCTTCATCCCAGACTAAATTTTTGTGTGGAAAAGATCTTGAGGTATGCGATAGAGGTGTGTAGAGGTTCGATTTCAGGATTAATGATCGAAATAAACGAATTTGATACGTACATGGTGGGGAGTCGACGGTTTTGACTTGAATACCCAATAATGGGATTAAATTCGTAACAATGATTTGTTAATTGCTCCAATAATGATCGAAATGGTTAATGCCATATGTTACAACCTTGAATTCGCTTGGATTTCGGTTATGGATCATGAATTTGAATGAAGAACAAGGTGGTTTGACTTTTACAAGTCAATGTTAGGACATAGAATGTATGAAAAAAGCTTTGTAAAAGTTTAGGTCCTATTGTCTTTATGTTATTATGTAATTGTATAGATTTTGTCTAAGTGATAGAACAAGTTTCTGCTAGAGGCGAACTTGTTAAGTTCGCCTAGCCTATTAGAGGCGAACTTGTTAAGTTCGCCTAGTCTCATGTTAGGCCAACTTGTTAAGTTCGCCTATTGCAGAGTTTGTGTCTATAAATAGGAGTTTACAGAATCTGTTGAGAAAGAAGAGAAAAAAGTAGAAAGACTTGATTGATTGTATTCTGTAAGCTCTATGTTTTGGTGATATACAAAGAGAAAGTTTATTTACATGTTGTTTCTATTGTCAATTAGTATACAAACATTAATACGGTAGGATTTCGTACTCCGTGTTAACGAGACGTCCTATCATGAGATCGATCTGAGATGAGTCAAGTGGACCTACAAGTGGTATCAGAGCATTTGCTCATGATTTGTGTTTGATTCTTGGTGATTAGAGACGTTTTTGTGTACAATTTGAAAAGAAATTGATCATTTTTAGAAGTTTTTGTATCCATGGAGTTTTCAAGTTCTTGAAACTGATTTTACTGTTGAATTCATGGATTTGAGGTGGATTTTGGTGAAATTTATCCGATAGAAGTGTTCTAATTCATAAAATCCTAAATCCTACGGTCCAATTTCTTCCAATTCCTTCAAATCTGTGAGAAATGATGATTTTCGACGCTTTGAGTTCGTGTTTGGGTTGCTGAGTTTGTTACAGCTGAAGCAAGCCAACTTGCTGATATTTGTTGCAGGCGAACTTAGCAGGCGAACTTATTAAGTTCGCTTCTCTCAGTTTAAGCGAACTTAGTAGGCAAACTTAATCAGTAGGCGAACTTACCGGAGTTTCTTGGTTAAGCGAACTTATCAAGTTCGCTTGATATCAAATTCGCTTGTTTGGATTTGAAGCGAACTTATTATCTTCTCCTAAGAGGAGTACTTGTTTTGCTAACAATTCTATCAATTACAAGTCAAAGACTCTAAGACTAAGACATAATATCAATTACAAGTCAAAGAATCTAAGACAACAACTTTAGAAGATTGTCATCCGTCTTCCAATATCATCAAACAAGTTGTAGTCTTCGTCTTGTTCATCTGCACACTTTCTATTTATTTCTAGAAGAAAACTTGGGAGAAGGACCCCTTGTCAACTTCTGTCTACAATATTCAGTTTTTGCAAAGGAGTACAACCAAGAATAACCAACAATTAAGATTTCCATGAAAGACAAAATCTTTTTGGTTTTTCAAACATAAAAAAAACACAAAATCTTTTTGGTTTTTCTCTATATAAACTGAAATGTAAAATACAAAATCACTTCTTTTTGGTCGAACATCACGAGTAAGAAGATCATATCAGTATGAGATATCAATCACACATCTTGGATATAAAATCCATATAATATCAAATGGTATCATATGTCATTCTTTCAAGCCTTGAGCAATCAAACGAATATCTTTCAAGATTATCACACTCTATCTTTTCAAGACTTTCATATTGCATGTTATGATACGCGATAAACATTCAAAGAAAATAGGATTAGGCTATGACACACAAATTCAAATTGTCAATATTATAAGATTTGAAACTAAAGCATCTCATTCCCACTTTCTTGTGAGTTTAAGTACCATTTAAGTATGAAATACAACGTGTACCCCACTAGTATGCCAACAGAAAGTAAATGCACTATCTTCAAGACATATGAGATTTTACTAAAGATTATCCAAATTTCCAGAATGAGGAGACATCACTTAGCACATGAATAGTAGAATCCAAATTGGATTATATAGGAATCAATGAGATTCAGAATCGAATGATTTAATGTTTTGGCTCATATATGTGGAATCATAAGATTCAGGTACGTGGATCCAACTGTTATCTGGATTATGAATTCAATGGAATCAGTAAAGATGATTTATCAATATGATCCAAGGGCTAGTATATGTTTGACAGATGTTGTCAAGTACATATCTTGATTATACTTCAAATTGCATGCTTTTCGGGACATGGGCACTGAAGCAAATCGAATGAATAGTGCTAAGAACATAACCCGAAACTGATCTCATAGGAAAATCTTTATTAAAAGCTAATATTCTTTATCTGATAGTGATCTTTTAACACACACCCAGGCATAAAATGGGTTCAAATCACAGTTGTAACATATGAAATTATGTTTTCACACAACTAATGGTTCAGTGACGTTTTAGTCTACTGACAATTCAAATTATATGCATACACAACACTATCATTTCCTATTTGTGTAGTCTCTGAAGTTTAGATCAAAACATATAATTCAGATATATTAACATAAAGCACCAACCAGTCAATCTAAGGTCATGTGTGAAAGAACATCTACTGATGTACTATCATCTCTTCTTTAACTTCAAGTAATGTCGATTTTAACTATTTCAATTTGTTTGGCTTTTTCAAAATCTTTTTCAAAGAAAGTAAAAACAAACGAAAATAAACCTTCCATGAAAACATTTTAAGAAAAAAAACATTTTACTTGGTTACTCAGGATTAAGCAAGTCAATCAATTTAAAAACTCAAACCAATGTAATGTAATTGAATGCCATTGCCTTTTTCACCAACACAGTTCTGTACTCCCCCTGTCCTGTAGACTCCACCTCAACTAGTCAAATGGTTGCATCAACAACTTTATGCTCACCATCGTCATCCTAAGTTTCAGGTTATCATTTGGACTTTGTAAAACTGTTTCCAAAACATTGTGTGTGACATATTCTCCCCATTGAGCATCAAGTCGTTGAATCAAATAGATTCTCAGTTATCAACAACTCTTTACTCTTTGCATATGTCATTCCCTGCCATGTGCTTAGAACCACAACTATCAACAACCAAAATGGTATTAATAGTCCCTCTTGGTAAATCCTGCACATCTAACAAAAAACATTAATTTGAAATTGGGACCCAAGCCATGGTAGTCATGGGTCGTCCATCTGTATCAAAATAATAAACCTCACTCCATTCACAATCAAATCTCTCATCGATTTTAGGATATTGCTCCGACGAGTCAAAAACAGAAACTTTAGATTTCCAAACATACTTATGTTCATTAAGTTCTTTTTGCTTAAAATGTGAAGCATTTGAACAATCTTGTTCATTTGAAAAATGTTTAGATTGTGAAAACTCTTGTTCTAAAAGTTTTCTCAATCTTCTGTTTCTCCTTCGTCTTTGAGGTCTAGAACGCCTAACCTCAGATTTTGAATTACCCTTTGGTGTAACATGAAGTTTAACCACATTTGGGTTAACATAAGGCTTACCATGAGTTCTTACCTTTTCTGGAGTAACATGTCGGTTACCTTTGGCTTTGTGAGAACAATCAATCCGTATGTGACCCACAAGACCACAATAAAAGCAAGATCTCGTCTCACGATATTCTCTCATATAAGGAATCTTCACACGATAAGATGCACTGGAAGAAGATTCTCCTACATGAACTTCTTTTGGCTTTATTTTCTCTGAAACTCCAGATTTTATAACAGGTTTTGATTCAGGCTTCATCTTCTTAGGAACTACATGCTTCTTTCCTTTATTTTTGTAAGGACAGTTCACCACAATGTGTCCCATCTCATTACAATGAAAACATGTACGCCTGTCTTTATAATCTCTGACATATGGAACTCTCCTTGAATTTGAAGAACTTCCAAATGTAGAATTTTCATATGAATTAGAATCAACCTTTGAGTCTTCTTTCTTAACAGCTTTTGGTATCCCCTCTACCCTAGCTTCATCAAAATAATCATCATCACTCTCATCAGAATACACCATATCTTAACCTGTGACTGGATTCACTTTCAACACAGTCTTAGGAACTAAATCCTCAACGTTTATAATCTCAGGTGTAACAGAATAATTTCCGTTGAATGGTGGAGGAACATAACCAATACCGTTAGTTCCCTTCCCCTTTTTAGTATTATTATGATAATGTTCTAATAAGAATGATGAATTTCCAAAGCTTTCTAACTTTCTATGCAATCTGATCACCTCTGCTTTAGATTCAGCTAGTTCCTTATCTTTCTCAACAAGATCATTATTTCTTTTCTCAATTTCTGCAAAGGACATATCCAGGTGATATGCCTGCTCTTTGATCTTTAAAGTCAGAGAATTTATATCCCTCTTCAGTGATTCTATCCTCTCAATACACACATTCTCGTTATCTTTTAATTTTTGATTTACCGTGTGCATCGATTTCATATCACAAATGAGGTTTACATTGTCATCCATAACCCTCATCATTTTATCCTTAACTGAAACACAGTTAGAACAAAACGTTTCAGAGTTTGAAACTACCTCAGGTTTTACTTCTGAAGAAGATGCACCAGGAGCCATGAATACGTCATCATCAGCTTCACTCTTTTGATCAACAATGACACGCTCAACATCAGTGTCTGATACACTCAGATCATCTTCAACTGTCTGGAAACTTTCTTCACTCATCACATCAGTCTCAGTAGATTGAGTACTTTCACCAGAACGAATACTCTCACTATCAGTTAAATCTACAGAAGAATCACTTTGAGAATAACTCGGCTTCTCTAATACCTCTTTGATCAAGACCACAAACGCTTGAGAAGTTGCTTCACCCTTTTTCTTCAATGCTTCCCATAGATCTCTTGAAGTTGGACACTTCCCTAGACTATGAAAGATTTCTTTTGGTAAAGACAATGTTAAAGTTTCACGCGTCTTCATCTCTCGATCAAACTTCTGCTTTTCTATTTTACTAAGAGCTGTCACTGGTTTAGGAACATCATAATATCTCATATAGTCATAAGTAGGATGCACATATCCTTCAAATATGGATGTCCAAAAGTTTTCATCAGTTTCTGATACGAACTGTTCGAACCGGACATTCCAGCTACGGTAATCTAATATGCACAAAAGTCTCGGTGGCATAGTTCCAATCTCATTATCATCACACGAAATTAACATTTTGAAATTTTTGCGAAAATATCCGAAAAAAATTTCCCGCCAAAATACTCTTTTTAAAAAATTTTGAAAATTCAAAATTTCAAAAATGATTCAAAACGACCATATAAACTTTCCCTAAAAAATTTGAACAAGAAAAAAATTCCCGCCAAAATTTGAACTTAACCCCAAGCGAATTTGACCCGAGCGAACTTGACCCCAAACGAACTTGTTAAGTTCGCCTAATCTGCACCAGGCGAACTTGAACTTATTAAGTTCGCCTGCAACAGAATTGCTAAGTTCACCTGCATCAGCTGTTCAACCAAACACGAACCAAAAATTCCGAAAATCATCATATCTTGCTGAATTGATGGAATTTGATTAAATTGAACCGTAGGAATGTGTAGGAACTGATTAGGAACACTTCTATCGGATCAATTTCATCAAAAGAATCCAAAATGATCAAAAATTCTCCATTTTTATCAAGAACACAAAAAAGATGAAAAATCTTCAAAATCTCTGAAATTTGATGTTGATTGGACACGAAAACACCACGAATCTTCTGCTAATCAAGAGCAAAAGCTCTGATACCACTTGTAGGTCCCTAATTCGGTGCGTGACGGATCTCTAGACTCGCGGTATGACACGGTGATAACGTGCGGAATCCATGATCAACGTGCTCGTGTAACTCAATCAACAACAACGGTGTAAATAAACTCTTCATATTTCCACCACAATATCAGTTTACAATAATTCTGTCTCTAATCAGTTCCTCCTGATATCGTCTATTATGTCCAAGTTACAATTCTATCTACTGATATCTCCTATTTATAGCCACAGACCTCAAAGATGCTTAGGCGAAGTTATTAAGTTCGCCTCTAATAGGCTAAGCGAACTTAAAAAGTTCGCCTCTGATAAACCAGGCGAACTTGTTAAGTTCGCCTCTCTATGAACTTACACAGAATTTTATCAACAGTTACAAAACATGTCCTAACAACTTGTTCAACAGTTGGAAATTTTTTTTGAAAATGGAAAATATGGTGCAAGTGACTAATATGTTAAATTACGATAACGAGATTGGTACATCTTAGAAACCACCCAAATTGTTAAGTCTTGCAGATTATTCTAACTGGAAAGATCGGTTTGATCAGTTCGTATCTTTTACTGATACAAGTTTGTAGATTCCAATCTTGGAAGGCTATACACATCCGACATATGCTTGGATGGGAAAGGATGATGTTCCTAAATCGGTATCTGCGTTAACCACAGAAGAAAAATTATTGTTTGATACGGAAAAGAAGGCAATGGCTAGTATCTCTATGTCTCTTCCTAAAGAAATTGATCATAGCTTTAAACAATTCAGGAATTCTCAACAATTGTGGGAAGCATTACAAAAGCGGTGTGAAGGTAGTTTGGATGTTAAGAAAAACAGAAAAGAATTACTGAAGAAACAATTCTTAGTATTCAAGCACTTTCAAAATAAATCTTTAGATGATCTTGCAACGAGATTCTATCATTTGCTGAGTGAATTGTCAAGTGCTTCAGTGGTTTATAAGACTGAAGAGACAAATGGTAAGTTTTTAGAGGCATTACCATCTAAAGTTGATGTGTATACGGTTTTGAAAAAAGAAAATGTCAAGTATAAAAGTATGTATCTTGAAGAGGTTCTTGGCAAGATTCAATCACATGATTTGAATATGAAAAAGAAGGAAACCAATATGTAGCATATTCAAGATCCTTCAATGTATTTTGCTAAGTCTTCTGGCAAAACTGGTGCAGGGGTTGAGTTCTTTTCCTGTGATACTCAAGATGTTTCTAATGATCATTGTTTTGGGGTTCCAAGTCATTCTGTTTTCTCTGCAAATACAGCTTCTTCATCATCTGGAACACATAATATGAATCACAGATTTGCTGATGATTATTTAGCGATGTTTTCTTCCCTTATGGCTTCTTATGAAAATTTTATTGGAGGAAAGATTCATGATCCAGATGTTATTAAAGAAGATTTCAGACAGATTGATCCTGTTGATCTGGAAGAGATGAACATTCAATAGAATATGGCTATGCTGATGAGACAAGCAAAGGATTTTTTGAAGAAGATTGGAAGAAAGTATATCGGTTCTAACAGTCGTTCACGTATGGGATTTGATAAAACCAAAGTTCGTTGCTATAATTGTCAGGAGTATGGTCATTTTGCCAAAGAATGTGTGAAACCAAAAGTTGAATTTGATTCTCAGAAGAAGCCTAATAACTTTCAGAACAATCGTAATCAGTCACATGGCTCCTCTGGCTCTGGAAATTCTAATCATGCATCTGCATCATCTGCTTTGGTTGCTCAGAATGATGAAAATTATGACTGGGGTATTCATCTTGAAGATTTGGTTGGTACTGTAAGTCAAGTGTTGGTAGCTGAGATTCATTCTACAAAATCTGAAGAGTCAACTAATGATGATAGCTCAAGTGATGGTGAAAGTTTGCCAAGTGCTGATGAAGAGCGTGATCAAGTACATAATGTTGAGTCTGATATTGCATCTGCTATATCTGAAGATGATATTGTATTAACTCAAAATTCTTCTGATGGTGATGATTTTGAAAATATTCCGATTGCAAAAGTCTTCATGACAGATATGTCAGATCCTTCAAAGGTAAAAGATTCTGTCTGTCACATTTATTGCTCTAATTGCATCAGTATAAAAGATAAAATGAAAAAAGTAATGGATGATAACACAAATTTAATTTGTGATATGAAATCGATGCATTCAGTTAATAAAAAATTAAAAGATAATGATAAATTGTGTATAGATAGAATTGAGTCTTTGAAAAGATATTTGAACTCTTTGGGATTGAAATATAAGGAACAAGCATATCATTTGGATATGGCTTATGCTGAGATTGAGAAGCGAAATGAAACTGTCGCTCAGAAGAACAAAGAAATTTCTGATAAAGAATCTGAAGTGATCAAATTACATAGGATGCTGGAAAATTTTGAAAATTCATCTGTGGTATTGTATTACTTTAATGCTAATGCTGATCCTACTAAGAGGGTTGCTGGAATTGGATTTGTTACTCCATCATTCAATGCAAATTATGTGGTTGAACAAGAAATTATTCATGAGGAGGAAATTGATCCAAAGACGGTGTTGAAAGTAAATCTAGTAACTAGTGAAGATATGATATATGATTATGATTCTGAGGATGAAGTTTTTGATGATAAAAAGGTTGAAGGCGTTCCTAAGGAAGTGCAACTTGATGAACCAATGGTAGTAAAAAATGTTACCCGTGATAGATGCATTTTAACAGAACCTGATGAGGTGAAAGTTGATCAACCTAAACTTTCCAAAATGTTACAATCAAGTGGTTTTGTAGCTGTTTGTCATCAGAAGAAGAATTTCTCAATGGTGACTAAACAAGTTTTCGTTCAAAAGAGGCCAGTCAAATGTTCAGAAAAATCTTCTGAAGATTGTTCATCGGAAAGGTCATCAAATTCAAGAAAACTCCTTATATCAGAAATCATCTTGATAGACGAGTTTGCTTTCACTGTAATGAGGCTGGTCATATTCTGATTCACTGTCCTTATAAGAATCAAGGAAAATTAAAGAGTGTTTCCTCACAACAACGAGTGGTGCCGATTCTAAAAAGACAAATGTGGGAAAGCCTACGTCTAGTGTTGTAAAGAATATGCCTTGTCAATCATTTGCTAAATCTTCGGGATTTAAGCAACATGATAAGCGTATTTCTAAACCAGTTGTTTTTCAAAAGAAGTTTGAGATTCCACATGTTGGAATTCCAAAAGGTTCTCAACCTGAGGTCAAACTTTCTAGACCACAACGAAGAAGACGTAACAGAAAACTAAATAAATTTTTGGAAATACCTGAATCTGATAATCATAAATCTAATAATGTTTTTCAAATTCATCATACTATGTCTTCATTGAGAAGGTCTAATTGTGAATCTTATGTTCCAAAGGTTGATGACAATGTTGATTGTGAATTTCTTGAAGTTATTTATTTTGATCAATCTGGACGACCCAAGACCACAATGGCTTGGGTTCCAATTTCTAACTAATTTTCACAATGGCTTGGGTTCCAATTTCTAACTAATTTTCTTTGTTTATGTAGGGACAACCAAGGAGGACTATCAACAATACGTGGTATGTGGATAGTGGTTGTTCTCGACATATGACAGGGAATATTCATTTGCTGGAAGATGTTATTAATATTGATGGTGGTTATGTCGCTTTTGCTGGAAATAAAGGCGGGTACATAACTAGTCAGGGTACTTTAAAGAATGATAAAGTCAAATCTGACAAAGTGAACTATGTGGAGCAACTTGAACATAATATTTTAAGTGTATCTCAAGTGTGTGATAAGAAATTTTCATTTCATTTCAATGATTCTGAGTGTTATATCATCAACCGGGCTTGGTGATTCCTGACGAATGGATTCTAATGAAGGCTCCGAGGAGAAATGACACATATGTCTTAGACATGTGTGTAGCTACTACAACGGATTCAATTCCTACTTGTATACTCTCCAAGGCGTCTGAGTCGGATTCTATTTTGTGGCACAGGAAACTTGCTCACATCAATTATCGGAAAATGAATTATCTCGTGAAGAATGATCTGGTTTTTGGTGTTCTGAAAATGAAATTTTCAGTTCCTGATGACTGTATTCCTTGCAAGAAGGGGAAACAACATAAGAAGTCCCACAAATCTAAGTCAAATAAATTCAATTGTGACTCCTTTGGAGGTACTGCATATGGATTTGTTCGGACCGATTAGTATCAGGAGCATTGGCGGTAAATCTTACTGTCTGGTAGTAACAGATGATTTCTCTAGATTTTCATGGGTTAAGTACCTTGATTCTAAAGCCGAAACTACAGAGTTGGTACAATTCTTAATCATGGGTTTAGAGAATTTGTTCAAACAGAAAGTCAAAAGAATTAGGAGTGACAATGGCAGCGAGTTTAAAAATAGCAAGATGGGTTTATTTTGTCTTCAAAAGGGAATTCATCATGAATTTAGTGCGCCATATGTACCTCAACAAAATGGTGTTGCTGAACGAAAGAACAGGACTTTGGTTGAAACGGCACGTACGATGCTTGCTGATTCTGCTTCTAGTAACTCTTTGGGCTGAGGCTATGAATAATGCATGTCACGTTTTGAACAGAGTCTTGACTGTTAAGCGACACAACAAGACATGCTTTGAGTTGCTTAATAATCGTAAGCCGAATCTGGAATATTTACTCCCTTTTGGTAATCCATGCACCCTGTTGAAAGTGAGAGATGTCCCAACCAAGTTCAGTGCTAAGGCTATTGAAGGGATCTTTCTTGGGTATGTTGCAAATTCTACTACCAAGAGGGTTTATAACAAAGAGACTCGTCAGGTTGAAGAATGGTTTCATATTGACTGTTCTAATCGATCTTTACCTCAATTGCCGATTGGACAAGACTGGGCTTTTGATTATGACAATTTATTCAAGTCTTTTCATTTACCTTCTGATATTTCTCCTGGGGAAGCTGCTGTATTATATGTTTCATGTCAGGATTCACATAATAGTGGTTTTCTACCGACTGCGGTTCCACAATCATCTGTTCCTTCTACATCTGCTCCAGATCCTAATGTTGCTTCTTGTTCGGGAACACAAGAGCCTGATAGTGAGGATGAAAATGTTATTTTCCAAGATTCTTCTGCTGATCCTTTGATAGTTGATGAACCTTCTAATTTGACACAGGATCAGGGGGAGATTCCTACAAATCTGGAATCGGAGATACCAGTTAATCAAGATCTGTCTTATCAATCTGATACAACTCAAGTTGATGTGTTGTCGGTTCCTGAGGTTGCATCAATCAACGAACTCAAAGTTCATCCGATTACAAAAATCATTGGGAATTTACGTGATGGAGTGCAAACGCGTTCTATTATTGACAACACTTGCTTGTATACATGTTTAAAGGATACTGATGTTTTTGATGTATGCTCACATTCTTGTTTTATTTCTCAGGTCGAACCAAAGAATGTCGAAATTGCGTTACGTGATAACAATTGGATAGAGGCCATGCAGGAAGAACTTGCTAGGTATGACAAACTCGAAGTTTGGAATCTTGTAGATCTTCCAAAGGGTGTGTATCCTATTGGTACAAAGTTGGTGTTTAAATGCAAGAAAGACGATCGAGGTGTTGTGACGAGAAATAAGGCAAGATTAGTTGTACAAGGTTTCAATAAACAAGAGGGAATTGATTACACTGAGGTTTATGCTCATGTTGCTAGGCTTGAAACTATACGACTGTTTCTTGTTTTTGCTTCATACAAAGGGTTTAAGGTGCTTCAATTAGATGTAAAAAGTGCTTTCTTATATGGTAAAGTCAAGGAGGAAGTTTATGTATGTCAGCCGTCGGGGTTTGAAGATCCAATTAATCCGTCTAAAGTTTTCAAGCTTGATAAAGCTCTCTATGGTCTTCATCAAGCTCCTCGATCGTGGTATGAAACGTTGTCTACACATCTTATGGAAAATGATTTTGTTCGTGGACATATTGACTCGACTTTATTCATTAAGAAAGCAGGGGGAGCAGATATGTAGATGATATTATTTTTGGTTCTACAAATGAAGGGTTGTGCAAAGAGTTTGAGAGTATTATGAAGTCGAAGTTTGAGATGTCAGCTATGGGAGAGTTATCATTTTTCCTAGGTCTTCAAGTTAATAAGAAGGAAGATGGTTTCTTTATTCATCAGTCCAAGTATGTAAAGACATCTTGAGCCGGTTCAAGATGGAGGACTGTACCCCATACGATACCCCGATTCCGGTCAATCATAAATTGAATTCTGACCTGGATGGAAAAGAAGTTGATTGCCGAATTTATCGTGCAATGATTGGATCTCTCATGTACTTAATCGCTTCAAGGCCAGACATAATTTTCGCTGTGTGTAATTGTTCCAGGGTCCAAGCAAAACCAAAAGAGTCTCATTTGATTGCAGTAAAGAGAATCTTTCGTCATCTGAAAGGAAAAAAAAGATTGGGACTATGGTTTCCACATGGTTCTAACTTTGAATTCAATGCATACACTGATTCTAATTTTGGTGGTTGTTGTTTGGATAGGAAATCTACTACAGGTGGTTGCCAGTTCTTGGGTAATCGTCTAGTTTCCTGGCAATGCAAACAAGCAAACTACGGTCTCCATTTCAACATGTGAATCATAATACATTGCTGCTGCAAGTTGTTGTTCACAGATCTTGTGGTTCCACAACAATTAAGAGACTACGGTTTGATTTTTACAGGAACCACCATGTTTATTGATAATAATGCTACAATGTCTATCACAAATAATCCTGTTAAGCACAGTAAAACAAAGCACATTGAAATTAGATATCATTTTATTCGTGATTGTGTAAATAAGAAGTTGATTGAGCTGGTAAAGGTACATACAGATGATAATTTTGCTGATCTTTTTACCAAGGCATTTGATCGTACCAAGTTTGAATTTCTGATCAAAATGATAGGTATGATCAATCCCGAATAAAAGTTTTACAAAAACAAATTTTCATGGGAGATTTTGTTTCAAATTTCTTTTATTGCTTTATTACATTTCTGCATGTTAAATTTCAGTAAAAAATTATTATTTATAAAAAAAAATTCAAAAGCAAAATGAAAAATATAAAATTGACATCATTTGAAATTAGAGAAGAAATGATAGTACATCAGTGAATAGTTCATTACACATGACCATAGTAGACCTTTGATATATGATAGTTTAAAGTAAATTGATTTGATCTAAATTTCAAAGTCTGCATAAATGAGAAATGACAGTGTTTTGAATGCTCTAATCTTGATAATATGTTTTAATTTGAATATGAGTTTGAAACTTAAATTGTCAATAGACTAGAAGCATTTTTAAACCAATAGTAGTGTGAAAATTAAATATGATATGATTACATCTGTGATTTGAATCCATTATATGCCTGGGTGTGTGTGTAAAAGATCATTATCAGATATAGAATATATGGTTTTAAGAATTTCATGAGACCAATATCGAATTATGTCTTTTGCACAATCTCTTTCAGTTCAATTCACTGCCCATACCCCGAAAAACATGCAATGTGTTGCTGAACTAAGATATGTTTCTGACATCATCTGTTGGAACATATATTCACCCTTGGATTAGTTATATACATCATCTATTCTGATTTCATTGAAATTTATCCAAGTAATAGTTGGATCCTCCTACCTGAATCTATTGATTCTCATTATAATGCCAATTCATTAGAATATTTTGATTCTGAATCATCCTGATTCTCATATCCTTTGGGATCTGCTATTCTATACTTGTTCTAATAGAGATAATTTCATCTTGGAGATTGATCTAATCTTGCAATAAACTATTTATGTCTTGAAGATAGTGCAAATTTAAATTTTTGTTGGCATATATGTAGGGTACACGATGTTGTTCATCTAAATGGTACTAACTCACATGAATTTGGAAGAAAAATGCTTATAGTTTCAAATTTTATAATATTGACAACTTAAGTATTCATACTTTGTATTACAAATTCGGAATGAAAAATTGAGCATTTCATGACCTGATCTTGTTTACTTTGAAATTTATCGCGTATCATATCAAGTTATATTCAAATTGATTGCAAAAATTACATAAGATGAAAAAGATTTGAATTACATAAGAATGACTTTGATTGTTTCATGTCATAGGTTACCCATTGTTGATAATAGACTGTGTGATGAATTGCTCATATACTGATATGATCTTCTTGCTCATGAAGTTCATCCAAAAATATGTGTTTCAGTTTGCTCAGATAAAAACCAAAAATATGTGATTCCGTTTGTACTGATAAAATCCAAAAATATTTTGTTTCTGTCTTCCATGAGAATTTTATTTTTATTAAAATGATTCGGAATTGGATTGGATTCATGCTACAGATGGAAGTTCACAAGAATGTGACGTGTTGAAAGTGAAGAAATTGTTCATGGCAAAGGTTTGGAGCGAACTTAATATGTTCGCCTGTTTCTGATTAAGCGAACTTAATATGTTCGCCTGAGGCTTGTTAAGCGAACTTAATTGTGATTAAATATTTTGTTCAGGCGAACTTATCCTTATTATCTTCTTTCACTGTGAGAGCGAACTTACGGGTTCTTTAGCGAACTTGTGACAATCTGAACTAGGGTTTTCGATTTGAAATTTTTGTGTTTCCCTCTAGATCGGATTTGAATTGCGAATCTTTCTAAGGTCAAGGGTTTTTATCCGTTAAATCGATGGGAATTTAATTGTTTGACCCTGTGTTCATCGTTTATTGACAGCCGGTCTATGAATGATCTGATATGGTATCGTTTTATGGTTAAAACTTAAAATTGACGATTAATATTGTTTCGTGGGTGAGTATCAATGATAATGATGTGTTTAATTTGAAATATATTGACGAATTGGACATTTTGGATATCTGTTGTAGAATTTGTATCGACAAACAGGTTCAGGCGAACTTGTTCAAGCAAACTTTTTAGGCGAACTTATTAGGTTCGCATCTTGCAACACTAAGAGAACTTATTAAATTCACCTAAGGGCTCAGTAGTATTTGGACTTGTGATTTTTTTAAAAAAAATTTGTGTGAAATTTTTTTATGAGTTTTTTTTCTTTTGATTGTTATATGACTAATGTGTGTTCTTTGTCCAATACTTTTACAGATGGCTCATCATGTTGAGTACAAACATAATCAAGTGGCGTTGTTAGATCTAAATATGTCTGAAGCTGTTCATTTTCAAGGAATTATCAACTTTCTGAATCGTTCATGTTTGCATGTGGCCTTGGGAGGTGCTAATGACGATCCTATGTCTTATGCTGGAACACTGATTATGGGGTGTTTTCAGAGGATGGGTTACAGAGGCAGACCAAATGATACACAAGCAAGAAAAGGAGGTTTACTTGGAGAATGGAGGTATTTTATGCATGTCATCATACAATGTTTGTCTCCAAGAAAGGTTGGTACTGATGGTTTGAAGAGTGCATTACAAGCTGAAATGGTTTCATTGACCCTGAACAAAAGATTTAACTTTGCTTTATATATATACCGTGAGTTGGTAATGCAAATCAATCCTCCAGAAGGTCAAGGGTTTCTTATGTATCCTAGGTTGTTACAAATGATGCTGAATCATTTAATTCTTGATTTACCACAGCATCCAATCTGTTTGACTTTGACTCCTATGTCTAAAAGAATCTTTACTAATTGTACTAAGGTTAAACAACAAAATGTTGCTTTGATTCCTGTTCCGACTCCTTTGTTTGGTCACTTAATCAATCCTGATTATGTTGAGCCATCTTGAGGAGTTAGTTCAAGGCCAAGTCCATAATCAAGTTCAACAACCACAACAACCGTAACAAAAAGTTCCTATTCAACAACAACAACAAGAAGTTACTATTCAACAACAACAACAACAAGTTCAAGCTTAACAACAACAACAAGTTCACATTCATGTAAATGAACCAGTTCAAGAAGATATTGCTCAAGATAATGAACAAAATTTGGGTATGAATATGGATGATATTGACAATGACGCTGTGAACTCACCCATTCATGAAGCTGAAGGGAATGTTGTAGATACAGGTTCCGGTGATACTATTTTACCTGATTCTGAAGCCACTGGTTCTGATTCGTATAGAGATTTTAGCTCAGATCATTATGAGAGGTTGACTACATTACCATTGGCAAATGTGGGGAAACGTATTAAATCTAAAGCCATAAAACCGAGGCGTAAGTCTGTTCGAAATCCTCTTTCTGGATCAGTACTTGGCAAGAGAACTTTAATTGATGATACATTACCATAGGCGTAAGTCTGTTTGAATCACAGGTGCTTGCTTTGCAGACTCAAGTCGATACTCTTGTGTCTACTGATACTCAGAGACAGTTGGTTCTTCAAGCTCAAGCTACATAGATTACTGACATGCAGTTATTGATGTCCAAACATGTTGAGTTTCTTGACGCTCTGGGGGAATTAAGGATACATGATTGTCACACCCCAACCGATGGCGGAATCATCGGGGCGGGACATGTAGACTGTTCATGAGCACAAGGTTGACTAAATTGAAATATATTAATCATCCAAATTCATTTCAAATATTCAAGACAAAATCAAATCAAGCCAAATACATAAAATGAAATACATAATCCTTTATTAAAATTAACTAGGTCCAAAACTTATGTGCAGCAAGTCTTGATCAAAATCACACATTAGTACCTGAAACATGCATAAAATAATGTTAACTAAAAAGTTGGTGAGCATACACAGGTTTGTACATAGATAGCATATAGTTTGTAAATAAACAGATCCTTACATAACATGATAAAATAAGGCATTTATGGAGAGCAGCTCTTGTGTAACCAAGTACAATCAAACCTTTGTAACTAGCATGCAAAATTGTGTTGTCGGTAACAATCACCCCAATCTGGGTGGGTTTGTCAGACTCAATAGATCTATCATCGTTTACCATCAGCTTGAATAGTTAATGATTGCACATAAATCGCACACAAAAGTTAGCACAACTAGCACCCAGGCATAAAGCTCAAATTGCACACATGAATGTAAAGATGATTTGTACTTGTGTAGTTTGTGTAAATGTAAGCAATAGATTATATATTGTTCATGTTCCACCCAAAAATGTAAAAGAGTAAAAGGGGCTATGTAATACTCACTTGGTTTGAAGGCGTAGCTAACACAAGAGACTAGATAGTAATACGAGGTCCTTGTAATACACAACGTTAACCTAGAGTGTAATATGTATCGAAATCAATAGTATGCACAATAGTCTATATCTAAGTCTAAGGTTAAATTGGATATGTGTATAAGGAATTTGAAGTTGTAGGTGTTAGTGGTTTGTACTTGAATGGTGTTGTATAAAATTTAGGTTTGAGTCTGGAATAACTAAATAATAAAACAAAATTATTATTTATTTACTTAGTTATAAAAATAATGTAGGTATTAGAGGTAATTAAGTATAACCTAAATAAATGATTTTTGTTTAAATGTAAATTAAATAAATAATTGTTACCTTATTTATTTATTTATAAAATATGTAATTTAGTCATTTAGTTATAAAAATGTATTAGATGTTTTATAATAAATATAAATTTCTTTACTTTATTTTCATAAAGATGTTTAAGTAAATGGTGTAAATAATATTTGTGTGTAGGGTTTAACAATGTATATAAATTTAATTTTGTAAGTTTTAAATAAACAATTTCTATTTATTTATTTATAAAATCAATTATTTTTATTTAAAAATTAATTTGAAATACTTATTATTTTTAAATTATGGAAATAATTATTCTGTCAAGACTTTTCTCACACACACGACCGTGCCTGGGACAGGGCACGATTGTGCTAGAACCACGGGCGCGACCGTGCTAGTCAGGGACGCGACCGTGTTGACCAATACAGAGGATATAGCTAAGCTGTCCACTAGGCACGACCGTGTCTTGGCCAGGCACGACCGTGTCTAGGGTTCTGAGGCACGTCCAAGTCTAGCCAAGAGGCATGACCGGGTCTGAGTGTGTGAGGCACGACCACGCTGGTATTGGCACGATCGCGCTGGTATTGGCACGACCGCGCTAGAAGACTAGCGCGACCGTGTTTGTTCCAAAACAGAACGAATTGACTGATTCTTATAATGTTACCGTTGGATTTCATAGGGCTTTCATCTGTAGGGTTATTACGATTCTTTTGGAATATATTAATTGTATTTAAAACATGTTCAAAGAAGGGTTCGATTAAATCCATTTTGAACGAAAAATAGATTCTGGTTTGTGATGATTCCCATATTTTAAGCCCAAATTAGATTAGGGCTTTTGATCTATAGACTAAATCGAAAGTGTGGAAGGTTTCAATTACCCGGAAGGAGGATGAGTCGATGGTGTACGGGTAGAATGAGTTCCGGCGATGACGGGCTTGACCTCCGGCGTCTTCTGCTGCAATTCCGACTAAATCAGCGTGTCCAGAAGCTTTAGAGAGGATCGATAGTATGTTGCCTTAGGAGAATTGCAAATCAAAATGGTGAATTCGATGGTTTCGTGAGAGGATTAGGCGTTTATGAGATAAATCGACGAAATTGAGTTTATTTGTTGTAATGGTGATGATTAAAAGGTTTAATTGAGTTCGTTAACGGTGAAAACGTGTAGAACGGTTATGAAATCGAACGTCTCTGTGATTAAAGACTGCATTTACGTTTCAACTGATGAGAGGCGCGACCGTGCCATGGCACCGGGCGCGACCGTTCCAAAACATGGCGCGCGACCGTGCCGTAGCACTTGGCGCGACCGTGCCGTAGCACTTGGCGCGACCGTACCAGAACGAGGCGCGACCGTGCCTAGTAGGGTTTCTGTTTATTTATTTATAAAATCAGTCCTTGTAAGTTTCAGTTTTGACAGGTTTGTATAAATATGGACTTATGTAGAGTTTTATAGGATATACTCGTGTAAAATTTGTGGATTTGCATTGGAACATAGTATTTAATTGTTAGTACAAATAGAACAAGTCAGTGTACTAGAATTTGGTTTGAAAATGTATCACATTGAACTGAAATATAGATAATGAAAATCAGAAATGTTACAGTATCCCCATGTTGAGGGAATTTCGTCCCGAAATTTAGCTAGAGGAGGCGACGGTATCAGTGAAGAGATGGGGGTACTTGAGCTTCATTTGGTCCTCTCATTCCCAAGTAAACTCAGGACCACGTTTAGATTCCCAACGAACTTTGACAATAGGAATACGGGTTCGTTTGAGCTGCTTGACTTCGCGATCCATGATTTCCACTGGTCTCTCAACGAAGTGCATCGTTTCGTCAATGTGCACGTCGTCAAGAGATATGTGAAGATTCTCATCAGCAAGACATTTCTTCAGATTAGACACGTGAAAAGTAGGATGCACATTGCCAAGTGATGGAGGCAAGTCGAGTTTGTAAGCCACTTTCCCAATCCTTTCAAGGATCTTAAATGGACCCACATAGCAAGGTGATAATTTGCCTTTCTTTCCAAAATGGATCACACCCTTCCACGGAGACACCTTTAGAAGGACAAGGTCACCGACTTGGAATTCCAAGGGTTTTCGTCGTTTATCGGCATAACTCTTTTGCCGACTTCTCGCTACTCGAATGTTGTCACGGATTTGAATAATCTTGTCGGATGTTTCTTGAATTAGCTCGGGACTAGTGATTTGTGCTTCACCAATCTCGTTCCAACCGATAGGAGAGCGACACTTGCGACCAAAGAGAGCTTCAAATGGAGCCATGTTGATACTCGTGTGGTAGCTATTATTGTAGGAGAACTCGATTAGTGATAGATGTGAATCCCAATTGCCACTAAAATCAATTACACAAGCTCTAAGCATATCCTCAAGAGTTTGGATTGTTCGCTCGGTCTGACCATCAGTTTGGGGATGGTAGGCTGTGCTCAAATCCAATCGTGTACCAAGAGCAGTTTGAAGATATTGCCAAAAACGTGAGGTGAACTGAGCATCTCTATCGGAGATTATGTTTAAGGGAACACCGTGACGGCTCATAATTTCGTCAATGTAAATTCGGGCTAGTTTCTAAACTCGATAGTCTTCACGGATAGGCAAGAAATGAGCAGATTTGGTGAGACGGTCATTGATCACCCAAATGCTATCATAACCACTTGAGGTGCGAGGGAGTTTGGTAATGAAGTCCATAGCTAAATTTTCCCATTTCCACATGGGAATTTCTGGTTGTTTAAGCAAACCGGAAGGACGTTGGTGTTCGGCTTTGACCTTGGAGCAAGTTAGACATTTGGAAACATAGAGAGCAATGTCCTTCTTCATACCGGGCCACCAATATTGTTAGCGAAGATCTTGGTAAATTTTATCCGCACCAGGATGAATAGAATAACGGGTCTTGTGTGCTTCGTTCATAAGAAATGCACGGAGATCATCGCGATCGGGAACCCAAATACGGTTCAAGTAATAAAGTAAGCCATTGGGTTTCGTTTCAAGCTGGAGTTCAACACCACACGACATTTCCTCGTACATGTTACCCTCGGTGACTGAGACGTGTTGAGCATCAAATATGCGATTTTGAATGTCGGTTTGAATTCGGACACATTGAAGCATCACATGGTCCTTTCGACTCAAAGCGTCGGCTACAACATTCGCTTTGCCGGGATGGTAACGAATCTCACAGTCATAGTCATTAAGGAGTTCAACCCAACGTCGTTGCCTCATATTGAGTTCTTTTTGGTTGAAGATGTGTTGGAGACTTTTGTGGTCGGTGAACACCACACATTTCGTGCCATAGAGGTAATGTCTCCAAATCTTCAATGCAAATACAACCGCACCCAATTCGAGATCGTGCGTTGTATAATTCTTCTCATGAATCTTAAGCTGCCTTGATGCATAAGCGATTACTTTGCCTCGTTGCATGAGGACACAACCGAGACCTTGGTTGGAGGCATCACAGTAGACAACTAGGTCATCATTCCCATCCGGGAGAGTCAAGATAGGAGCATTGCACAACTTTTGCTTCATCATGTTTTGGTCCCCATTAATAAGTTTTACCCATGTGGGTCAAAGCGGTAAGAGGGACAGCAATCTTAGAGAAATTTGAGATGAAGCGACGATAATATCCCGCAAGACCAAGAAATGAACGAACTTCGGTGGGGGTCTTCGGGGCATTCCAATTCTTAACCGCTTCGATCTTAGCAGGGTCAACATGAATTCCCTTGTCGTTGATGATTTGACCAAGAAATTGAACTTCCTTTAGCCAAAATTCACATTTGGAGAATTTGGCATATAGTTGTTCCTTCCTTAAGAGGTCCAAAACCAGTCTAAGGTGTTGCTCATGGTCGGCTTTAGTCTTGGAGTAGATTAAGATATCATCAATGAAGAAGATCACGAATTTATCAAGGTACGGCTTGCACACACGATTCATGAGATCCATGAAAACTGCGGGTGCATTGGTTAGTCCAAAAGGCATGACCATGAACTCGTAGTGACCATACCTTGTTCGGAAAGCATGTAGAATGATCCATCCTTCTTTTTAACGAATAAGATGGGTGCACCCCACGGTGAATGACTTGGACGAATGAATCCTTTCTCGGAGAGCTCTTGAAGTTGACTTGCAAGCTCTTGCATTTCGAAAGGTGCAAGACGGTAGGGAGCTCTAGCCACGGGGTTAGCTCCGGGCACAAGATCAATGTGAAATTCTACTTGTCGAACGGGTGGAAGACCGGATAAATCTTCGGGAAATACTTCGGGAAAATCCCAAATGATGGGAATATCTTGGATACTCTTCTCCTTGACATCCTTTTGAACAACATGAGCTAAGAAGGCTACGTATTTCTTTCGTAAGTACTTTTGAGCAGTAGTGCATTACATTAATTTGAGTCCTTTGCAAGGCTTTTCACCAAAGACTCTTAACGTTTCTCCTGACGGTAGAGGTATTCGGATGCACTTCTCGAAACAAATGACTTCGGCATGATGATTTTGTAGGTCCAAGTAACTCAACTACTGATCGAACTCGTGATATGACGTTTCTATAACACGAAGTGCGGAATCCTTCGTGTTAACGTTTGTATACTAACCGAAAATTTAAACAACACGCGTAAATAAACTTCTCAAATATATTCAGATTCACAATGGTTTACAGACTCAATCAGACAAATCGTTCTCTTTGTTCTCTCTGTTGTGTTCTGATCAGTCCCTGTCTAATGACTCTGTAAACACATATATATAGAAACTAACCTGCTGTAAGCGAACTTATTAAGTTCGCCTGAAACAGACTAAGCGAACTTAACAAGTTCGCCTCAGTTAGACCTAAGCGAACTTATTAAGTTCGCCTCTGATAGACCAGGCGAACTTAACAAGTTCGCCTCTAGGCACACTTGTAAAAACACTTAGCAACTTTAAACAATTACATATCAAAAACACAAAGACATAAAATCTAACTATTACAAGCTTTTGTCATTACAAATCTATGTCCTAACAGACTCCCCCTTGACAATAGCTTGATCTTCTGTCTTCAGTTTTTATCTTGAACTCTTCCAGTTGTCTGGTAGTCTGCTTCCAGCATGCAAACCATATCTTCTGCATATCTCCAAAACTCTTTTGTACTGTAGACCTTGTTCTCTCCATTCATCAGTATACATTATCTCATTCTTTCGCAGCATCCTCTGATCTTTCTTTGAAAAATTAATAAGATTCATTGCGTCATAGAAACACACAATGACCTTATTATCTTTATCTTCAACCCTTGCTTCACCAGTATTAACATCAACATACCACCATTTCATATTCCCAAGAAAGTCTTGAGGAATATTCTTTAATGGTATCTTGTGAATAGCACGCACTGGTCTATACTTGTATCTCCAGGTTACTTTCCCAGTCTTAGGATCTGTGTTCTTCACTCTCTTTCCCTTCTGTGGTTTCAGCCGTTCATACTTACCCGAACTACCTTCTTTCTTTATCAGGTTTGCAATCACATCAGCCAAACCATTCTTCGATCTATTTATGAGTGGCTTTGAAGCTAGACCATTTATTTCACACCTCGGCAAGGTATTGAAATATTTGATCCTTGGCTTTAAGTATTGAACACCATCAGATCGTTTGATTACAAACAATTTTGATTCACCATCATAGAACCAACTTATGATCCTTCCTACACACTGCTCTTTATTCACATATTTCTCTTTCTGAGCAGGTTGTGCTGGAGACTTGGGTAGCACCTTCATCCAACTGTTTATAACTTCTCTCCACTGTTCTCGTGTCATTCCTGTATCTCTGAACATCACAGGTTCTTCATTAATCTTCGGAGACTCAGTGTGAGTAGTTTCAGTTTCAGCACCCTTATTGAATTGAAGATTCTCATCATTAGTATCCATCTTTGATTCAGCTGTATCATCAGGCAGTGTGACGTCTTCAATAGAGTCCATAGAGTCAGTTATTCCGTCATAAGAGAACTCAGGAACAACATCCTCTTGGATGAAGTTATACGGCACCTTAAGACCGTCACAACCTTCATAGGTAACACTGTCTTTATCTTTCTCTATTTCAATCTCTACTATTTCTCCTTCTTCTATCTCAGTATCTGACATATCATCTTCCATGTCTTTGAATAAATCGTCAATGTCATCAAGACATTCAATCTTTTCAGCTTCCTCTTCTTCTGAGTCTTGAAAGAATTCTAATAACAGAATTTCTTCGTCATTAGTACCAGAAGTATCTTTGTTTTGGTTTCCTTCAAGAGATTGTGATGTAGACTCCCCCTGAACTCTAGATATAGGATTAGCGTCAGTGTATTGACGATCACCCTCAATATTTCCAGCAGGATCATTGTCTTCATCATCACGTCTTTGAATTGACTCTGTGTGACAAGTATCAGGTATCCTCAACTCCCCCTGAGCGTCAAGATGCTGAACGAGTTTGGACACTAATGCTTGCATATCAGCAATCTGTTGAGCTTGAGTCTGAATCACCAGCTGCCGTTGTGAATCAATAGATACAAGTGAGTTAACTTGTGTTTGTAGAGACATCACTTGAGATTCAAGGAAAGTAATCCTGTCAGAATCAGAAGGCTTTAACGGACCAGCTGTTGATTGTGGAATAGAAGGACTTGAAGTAGTAGGAATGACTGGAGGAATAGGAGTATGAACTGGAGATGGATCCTTAGATCGTGGAGGAGTAATGATCAGAGAAGCAACAAAATTTGCATCCTCAACTCCTTGAGAAGATTTAGCAGCAGCAATCGATGCAGACATTAACTTTGGACGTGTAGGATCAGGATTAAAGTCACTGTCAGTGTCAGAACTCTCATCGACCAAAGATCTTTTTCCAAGTACTGATCCGGAAGGAGGATCCCGAACAGACTTGCGTCGTGGTCGTCTGGCTTGAGATTTAATGCGTTTTCCGGCATTAGCCAGTGGAATAGCAGCCAACCGTTCATAATGACCTGGAGAAAAATCCCTAGATTCATCAGAATCAGTGCTGTCATCATCAGATGATATTGTATCACTTGAACTGGAACTAGACTCAGCATCTGTCACCACATTCCATTCTTGTTCATGAATGGGCGAGTTCACATCATCATCAACAAAATCATCCATGTTCATTCCTAGATCTTGATTAGGATCATGAACGACCTCTTCTTGAACTGGTTCCTGAATCGGAATATCAACTGCAGCTTGTGGAATAGTAACTTGTTCAGGAATAGGAATTTGAGGTTGTACAGGAACTTGTATTTGTGGCTGTTGAACTTGTATTTGTGGAACTGGTATCTGTTGTTGTTGTGCAGGTTGTTGTGGTTGTTGCTGTTGTTGTTGTGCTGGAACGTTAACGCCTTGTGCTGGAACGTTAACGCCTTAAACATAATCAGGATTGATTAAGTGCCCAAACAGTGGAGTATTGAATGGAATCAAAGCAGCATTCTGCTGTTTCACCTTAGTACAATCAGTAAAAATACGTTTTGACATTGGAGTCAAAGTCAACCTTATAGCATGATGTGGAAGATCCGGAATAAGATGATTGAGTATCATTTTAATGAATCGAGGATACATCAAGAAACCTTGACCTTCAGCTGGATTTATCTGCATTACCATCTCCCGATAGAAATAAAGTGGAAAATTGAATCTTTTATTCAATGTTAAGGCCACCATTGCTGTTTGAAGAGCCATCTTCAATCCATCAGTACCAGCTTTTCGCGGAGAGATGCATTGTGTAATCACATGCATAAAAAACCTCCATTCACCTACTAATCCACCTTTCCGAGCTTGTGTATCATTTTGTCGTCCACGATAACCCATCCTTTGAAAACAACCCATAATAAGAGTGTTAGGATAAGATATTGGATCTTCAGCATTTCCTCCTAAATCAAGAGCAGAACGAATCGTCTCTTCGGAAATTGCAATCTCGGTATTGTTTATTGTTGCACGAAGGACATGTGGTTCCACATCGATATCTTGATGTACTGTATCCCAGAATTGTTGTATATACACCAAGCTAATATAGGGATCCGCAGATAATGCAACATGCAGTCTTGATTGTTTCAGAAAATTGATGATGCCTTGAAAATGAACTGCTTCTGGCATATTAGGATCTAACAACGCCACTTGATTATGCTTATATTCGACACGTCGAGCCATCTGTGAAAATATCGGACAACATAACAAACATTAGTAGACTAACACATATATGAAACAACAAAAAAATTTCAAACAAAAATTTTTTTTTTAAAAATTTCAAACAAAAAAGAAATCACAAGTCCTTTTCACTACTGACCCCTAGGAGAACTTAATAAGTTCGCTTAGTAGTGCTAGAGGCGAACTTGTTAAGTTCGACTGACAAGTTCGCTTCGAACAAGTTCACTTGGAACAAGTTCGCCTGAACCTGAGACGTTTCAAATTCAAACACAGATTTTTCAAACATCGGCAAATCGATAGAAATTTGAAAATAAGCATATACAATCTATCGAATATCACATTATAACCAAGAATGATGATCAATTTTATATTTAGGTCAACACTTTGGTCAAAAACGTCCCTGAAACAGTTCGACGAAAACCGAGACTAAAAACCCTCGAATACACTCAATTTAGCGGATGAAAATCGACGAAAATACCTTTGTTAGATTCGCAATGCAATTTTGATCAAGATACAACCAGCAATTAACACTCACAACACAGTTTTAAAGTTTTGAGAAATTTGGGTTAAGTTCGCTCGAGTCTGATGAAGACGATAAGAAGGACAAGTTCGCCTGATTCAACACTTATTCAGATTAAGTTCGCTTGATTAAGCGAACTTGTTAAGTTCGCTTAACAAGCCTTCGGCGAACAAGATAAGTTCGCTTCACCCTTAAGTTCGCTTCACCCCAGACTGTAAATTAAGTTCGCTTCACTGATTTAAGCGAACTTATTAAGTTCGCTTCACTGTACACAGGCGAACATAATTACTTTTCAACCTTTTTGCCTTGAACACAAATTTTACCAAATTCAACCTTTCAAATCTTGAACTTCCGTCAGCAACACATATTTGATCCAATCCCGAACAATTTTAATAAAAGTTTAGAATTTTCATGGAAAATCAAAATCAAAATCTTTTTGAATTTTATCTATACAGACGGAAACACATATTTTTGATTTTTCTCTGTACAAAACTGAAATCACATATTTTTGGTTTTTCTCTATACAAACAGAATCACATATTTTTTATTTTTATCTGAATAAACTGAAATCACATATTTTTTGGTTTGTACATCATGAGCAAGAAGATCTTATCAGTATTCAATTAATTCATCACACATATTATCAATAACAAAGGGTAACCTATAGTAAGAGACCATTCAACTCAATTTTGTGCATTTTGCATCTTTTTCTTTTTGAAACTCGTTTAATTTGAATAATATTTGAAATGATACGCGATAAATTTCAAAGTAAATAAGATCAGGTTATAAAATGCTCTTTTATTTATACCGAATTTGAAATATAAAGCCTGAATTCTTAAAATTGTTAATATTATATTATTTGAAACTATAAGCGTTTATTCTCCAAATTCATGTGATTTAGTACCATTTAGATGATAAACATCGTGTACCCCACATATATGCCAAATAGAAAAGAAATGCACTATCTTCAAGACATATATAAGATTTTACTAAAGATTATCCGAATATTCAGAGTGAGGAGACATCACTTAGCACATGAATAGCAGAATCCAAATTGGATTGTAAAGGAATCAATGAGATTCAGAATCGAATGATTCAATGTTTTGGCTTTTATATGTGGAATCATCAGATTCAGGTACGTGGATCCAACTGTTATCTGGATTATGAATTCAATGGAATCAGTAAAGATGATTTATCAATATGATCCAAGGGCTAGTATATGTTTGACATATGTTGTCAAGTACATATCTTGATTATACTTCATATTGCATGCTTTTCGTGACATGGGCACTGAAGCAAATCGAATGAATAGTGCTAAGGACATAACCCGAAACTGATCTCATAGGAAAATCCTTATTAAAAGCTAATATTTTTTATCTGATAGTGATCTTTTAACACACACACCCAGGCATATAATGGATTTAAATCACAGATGTAATCATATTATATTTAATTTTCACACTACTATTAACTTCAAAACGCTTTTAGCCTATTGACTATTCAAGTTTCAAATTTTATACACAAATTATCAAGAATAGAGCATTCACAACACTATCATCTCTTATTTATGCAGACTTTGAAATTTAGATCAGATCAACCTATTTTAATCATTCATATATCAAGGTCTATTAAGGTCGTGTGAAATGAACTAATCACTGATGTACTATCATTTCTTCTCAAAACCTCAAATGATGTCAAATTTTACATTTTTCAATTTGTTTTGACTTTTTATAATTTAAACATTTTGACTGAAAATGTAAATGCAGAAATGTAATAAAGCAATAAAAAAAACTTAAAAGAAAATTTTCCATGAAATTCTGATTTTGAAAAAATTTTATTCGGGATTGATCATACAAATCATTTTTATCAAGAATTCAAACCTGGTACGATCAAATGCCTTAGTAAACAAATCAGCAAAATTATCTTCAGTGTGTACCTTGACCAGCTCAATCAATCTTTTCTCTGCACAATCACGCATAAAATGATATCGAATTTCAATGTGCTTAGTTTTACTATGTTTAACAGGATTATTCGTTATGGACATAGTAGCATTGTTATCAATAAACATGGGGGTTTCTGTGAAATTCAAACCGTAATCTCTCAATTGTTGTTGTATCCACAGGATTTGTGAACAGCAACTTGCAGCAGCAATGAATTCTGCTTCGCATGTAGAAATCGAGACTGTGGTTTGCTTTTTGCATTGCCAAGATACAAGTCGATTTCCTAAGAATTGGCAACCACCTGTTGTAGATTTCCTGTCCAGACAACAACCACCAAAATCAGAATCAGTATAAGCATTGAAATCAAAGTTAGAACCATGAGGATATCATAGCCCTAAACGTTGTTTTCCTTTTAAATACCGAAAGATTCTTTTCGCAGGAATTAAATGAGATTCTTTTGGCTTTGCCTAAAATCTGGAACAGATACACACGGCGAACATTATATCCGGCCTTGAAGCGGTTAAGTACATGAGGGATCCAATCATAGCTCTTTAGAAGAAAGAAACTTAACCCATGAAAATCTGGAGTAATCATCAGTTACGACCAAGCAATACGATTTCCCACCAATGCTCCTAATACTGATAGGACCAAACAAATCCATATGCAGCAACTCCAAAGGAGTTACGATAGAATTCGTCGACTTCGATTTGTGAGATTTCTTTCTTTGCTTCCCCTTCTTGCACGGAATACAATCATCAGGAACTGAGAATTTCATTTTCGGAATACCAAGCACAAGATCATTCGTAACAATGTAGTTCATCTTCCTGTAATTTATGTGAGCTAGCTTCCTGTGCCACAATATTGAATCAGATTCCGACGCCTTGGAGAGTAAACATGTTGGAATTGAATCCGTTGTAGTGGTGACACTCATGTCAAGGACATACGTGTCATTTCTCCTTGGAGCCTTCATGAGAATCCATTCATCAGGAATCACAAAACCCGGTTTCAGAATATAACATTCATGATCGTTGAAATGGAACGAAAACTTCTTGTCACAGACTTGTGATACGCTTAAAAGATTGTGTTCCAGCTGCTCAACATAATTCACCTTTTCAAATTTTACTTTGTCATTCTTTAACGTTCCCTGGCCTGTTATGTACCCGCCTTTATTACCCGCAAAAGCGACATAACCACCATCAATTTTAATCACATCCTCAAGCAATCTAACATTCCCTGTCATATGTCGAGAGCAACCACTATCCACATACCATGTATTGTTGATAGTCCTCCTTGGTTGTCCCTACATAAACAACGAGAATCAGTTAGAAAGTGGAACCCAAGCCGTCGTGGTCTTGGGTCGTCCGGATTGATCAAAATAAACAACTTCTTGTAATTTACAATCAATTTTATCATTCAATTTTGGAACAAATGTTTGACAATCAGACCTTTTCAAAGAAGAACCATTTTTATTATTTTGAAAAACATTATGTGATATATTATTGTCAGATTCAGATGTTTCCAAAATTTTCTTTAATTTTCTGTTTCTTCTTCTTCTTTGAGGTCTAGACAATTTAACCTTCTGAACAGAATCCTTTGAAATTCCAACTTTTGGAATCTCAAGTTTCTCTTTGCAAACAAAGGATTTTGCATTCAATAAATTATGTTGTTTAAATCCATGGGATTTAACAAAAGAATGACCAATCACATTTTTCTCCAAACTAGAAGACGACTTTCCCTCATCGTTTCTTTTAAGAATCTTCACCACTTTCGGTTGTGAAGGAACAATCTTCATTTTACCCTTGTTCTTTTATGGACAATTAATCAAAATATGACCAGCCTCATTGCAATGAAAACACACTCGTCTTTCTTGATAACTTCTGAAATAAGATGTTTTCTTTGAATTTGAAGAACCATCAGAAGAATAAGCTTCGGATGAATGCCCAGAACAATTTATCGGCTTCTTAGGAACATAAGTCTGTTTTGGCACCTTTGAAGAATTCACCTTTTGAAAACCAGCCGCAACAAACTCACTTGACTGTAAGATCGGAGAAAGTTTAGTTGGAACCACTTTCACCTCTTCAGGTTCTGTAAAGATACATCTATCCCTAGTAACATTCTTCACAACCTTTGGTTCCTCAATTTTAACTTCTCTCGGAATTCCTACAAGCTTTGAATCATCAAACACTTCATCCTCTGTATCAGAATCATACACCATGTCTTCACCCGTCATTGGATTCACTTTTAATACTGTCTTGGGATCAATCTCCTCTTCATGAATGATTTCAGGCTCAACTACATAATTTGCATTGAACGGAGGAGGAACAAACCCAATACCAGCAACCCTTTTTGTGGGACCAGCATTAGCATTGAAATAATCCAAAACTACAGACGAATTCTCAAACTGTTCCAGCTTTCTATGTAACTTTATCACCTCAGATTCTTTTTCAGAAATCTCCTTGTTCTTTTGGGCAACTACTTAATTTCGTTTTTCGATTTCAGCATAAGCCATATTGTGACAATTCGGATTTTACAGTTAATTCCGTTAACTATTTCGTTAAGTTTCTTATGAAAAACTTAACCCCGTTAGTCAAATCTAACTCCAAGGACTAATTCGGTCACAAATTTAACTCAAAACTGCAAGGACTAATTGGGTAATTAAACCAAACTGAATAATTTGACTCCCTAAAGTCAAATTTGACAAATTTGTATTCAGTTGACTTTGTAAAGTCAAAATTAGACTCTTTGATTTCCTAATTCGCGAGTTATAACTGAATTGAATCAAATTCTGTAATTGATGAACACCTAAATGCTTTAACCGATCGTCATTAAGCCTTAATCATACTAATTAATAGAATTAAACGCAAATAATGATAATCATATTCATAATCGTCGGCCTCGTTGTAATCGATCACCAAATTCGACTAATCCTTGTATTCTACTCTCAAATCAATCGCCTGCAAACCTCTTACGAGACTATCAGAAGATTTCCCACACACCAGCCGCGCCGGAGAAACAACCAGAGACGACGAGGATCAACCCACAGCCGTCGAACCCTGTCTTACTCGTGCTCTGTCAATCCGATATTCAAACAGGTAATTGAAACATTCTTTAGATTCGTTTCATGCTATAGAATGAAAGCCCTATCCTAATCAGGGCTTACATTATCGATTTAATCAAGATCCGATTCTAGGGTTCTTAAGAAATCGGATTTGGGGCTTTTGATTTAATGCTTATTTTCATCGAAATTAAATCATACCAGTAGTTTCGGAATGCTCAGTATAGTGAAAACCCCCTATCAATTGAATCAAACAACATCAAATTTTACAAAATCAGATTCTGGAATTTTATTTGAAAACGTTTTAGTCAAACTATAACCTAGACTCAATGTTAATCCAATTAAACAGTATGGTTAGAATCGCCTTAATCAACCCTATGAAAGCCCTATGTTAATTCATGTATGTAACATCGAATCTGTGATGAACCGAATCTAGGGTTCATCACGTATTGAGTTTAATCGAACCCTAATCTAGACTTAACCTCAATCAAATTAAATTATATGGTTAGATTCGCAGTTCAATCTTTGTTAAAAAACCCATAAATTCATCAAGTTTTAATACAGGATTTAGTCGAATCAAATCTGTGTTTTTAACCCGGAGTTTCGACTCCCTTTGAATGCAATTAACAACCGAAATCGTAACCAATTTTATAATTAGTTACATCATCAGTCTCGCCATCATCTAAGCATCAAAACCCCTATGAATTCTGACCTTGTTCGCGATCAAAATTCAGTGTTTGGGACGGGATTCGATTGGGGTATGTTTGGGGAAGGAAATCTCGTTGGGCTTAGTTGTTAAAAGAAACCGGAACTGGATACCATCGCGAAGACCCTAGCGGGCGGACTGGTTAGAGCGATGTGCGTGTGTGGGAGAGACCCAGGTTCGAGGCCGGGCTCCCACAATCATTTTTAAACATTTTTCTGTTAATATTTAATTAATAAAAATCAAACCCTATAATATTATAATATTATACAATTGTGTTTTTACCCGGAAAACAACCCGTAGGCTCGGGTTTGAGTTATTAGCATATTTTTATAAATTATACCCACTTTTATAATTAATATATTGTTATTATTATCAAGTAAAAATAATATGTTTATATTATTTTTTAAACCGTAAATTCATATAAAATAATATGTTTATATTATTTTCAAACCGTGACCCGTATTATTAAATAATATATATTTATATTATTTCAAATCATTTTATAACATCGTGTGTTGATTGAGACTAAATAATAATATAATTGGTTATACTATTTACTCGTATACATATATTATTATTTTCTTAATTTTGGTGAATGACAAAACACCCGGTTATAATTATTATTATTCGTGTCATTCGTCGCGTAAAGTAATTCCTAACTCCGTGGACACTTTCGTCCACTCTTGAATATTAGAGCGTTTCTTTATGACGCCTCTCAATCCGTGTCATTGTCACATTTCCCGTTTTTCGTTTATCCCTAATTTATGTGTTTATAATTTTAGGGCATTCGTAAGTCTTTTGAGACTTACACACTTGGTTCCAACTTACCCTTTGTGTGATACTATCTTCAACGCCAAACAGGTGAGTTTTCACGGCCCCTTTTTACTGCTTTTAAACTGGGGGAGAAAACATGATGCAAACTCTTTTTGATTTTTGTACTTCATATTATATCACTTGTTATGACTATGCGTAAACTCTATCATGAAAGTCCTCACATCGAACCGTTTAAATATGAGAATAGCGAGGTATGTTGGGTAGTACTACTGGTTTGACAAACCTCACCCGCGTTAGTCGCGCTAACACGATTGGATATCGAACGGGTGCAATATTGACCTAAACGTGCACCGTGGTTGATAGACCTGGTGGGAGGCAATACAAACAGTCAGTTTACGGTTGCGAGCATAATAGCAAACAATGAACATGGGTTAGCTACTCATTTGGTATTTATGTTGTTTGTGCAATAAATCTGGTAAACGTTTATTTATATATTGAAACCTGTGAACTCACCAACCTCGTGTTGACACTTTTTCTTACATGTTTTCTCAGGACGCTAAGCTAAGACACAGGTGCACGTTAGGGCATGCATGGGATTCAACTGCTTGCTTTGTGTCTATTTATGTTGATTGAATTATTTTAATGTACTTTGTTTGATTGGACGTTTGGACTTTTGGACTTTGGTTTTGGGCGCGTGTATTTTGCGCATTTACTTTCTTTACGCTTCCGCATTGATACTCTGATTTAAAAGATATTTTCATTTGAGTCCCATGTAGAGTCGTTCAATGTAACTAAAGTCTGAGATCCTGGTTTGTCACTTCCCAAACGGTAATACTCCGTTAGTGGAATTTGGGGGTGTGACAGATTGGTATCAGAGCCATTGGTTATAGAGAACTAGGATTGCATACTAGACTATAGCCTCACACATTAGTTACATGTCATTTGAGTTACATGTCATTTGGATGTTTGGCACTTATACAAATTGTTGCAGGATCATGTCGTCAACACCACCTCCATCACCTAACGCATCAGGGCATAAGGCACCTGTACCCCCATCCCCGGAGCCCAAAAGGCGCCGGACTACCTCAATTGAGCAAGGCGAACCAAGCAACGCACGGGCATTGGAGTATGCTCTCAATTGGGATATGTGCCCACATATGATCCAAAGGTGGATCGAAATGGGAGATGTTCCATCACCGTACTTTGGATCTACATCTTCATCATCTACACTGCCTAGCTTACCATGTACCATGGAACAAGCCTTCGCAGCATTTGTGTCCTATATGTTAAAGGAATTAAGTTTTGTACAAGATGCTACCGAGGAGATACCTAAACTCCTGGAGAATTGAACACAAGTGGAAAAGAATAGGGTAGGAATAGAAGATTTGACTACCGAATTAGCTGCAACGGACCATGTCCACAACCTTTTAGTGAACCGTGTAGCACACCTAGAGACGAGGGCTGACATTATGGATGATGATATGCAAGGAGTTCTGGAGAGATTAGCTGCTATGGAAGCTCAGCTACATGTGGCTAACCACACTGCTGAAGGCCTTCAAGAGAGGGTGACTCACTTGGAAGCCCAACTGCAAGCGGCCCTACACCCGGAAGACATTCCAGTATCTGACGATGAGGAGGAACCCTTTGAGGAAGAGCTCTTTGAGGAAGAGCCCTTCGAGGAGGAACCCTTAGAGGGGGAACCAGCTGAGGAAGAGCCAGTGGAGATTGATGACGCACAGTCATATGTCTCTTCTGATGACGAGGATACTTGAGGATCTTCCTATTCTATCTTCCTTTTCATGTTTGTTTTTGCTTATGTTATTTCCCTTTTCAAACCTAGATGGGTAAGGTTGTTCCCATCCAATAAAAGCATGAGAAGTTTAATATTTGAGTTATTTATTTTATAGCCTTACAATTTATTTAATTTTCAAAATATTAGATGTTGTATCTCTTACTCGTACCTGAATAATGTTTAATATGCGATATATTACTCATTACTTTTCATTTGTGATTGTGAAGAATCATGTCTGGGAGAGGACGAGGAGGCCGTACCGGTGGTCGTGGTACCATCAACATGACGGCAGCAGAACTAGCAGCTTTGATAAACAATAGTGTGGCAGAGGCCCTAGCAGCACAGAATGCTGCAGGTAAATGCTTTCAACTATTGACTAGTAGTGTCAATCCCTTTTCCTAAGAATATCTTTCTAAACTCTATAATTCCAATTCAATTCGTATTTCTAAATCCAGGCCAGCAAAATTAGCAAAATCAGCAAAATCAACAGCCAGCCTGCACTTTCAAGGCATTCATGGACTGCAAGCCCCACACCTTTAGTGGAGCTGAAGGAGCAGTTGGATTACTTCGCTGGTTTGAGAAGGTTGAATCAGTAATAGCCATGTGCAACTGCCCCGTGGCTAACCAAGTGAAATTTTCTGCTGGAACTCTGGAAGGCCCGGCCCTAACATGGTGGAATGCCCAAGTTCAAATGTTGGGACTAGCAATGGAAAATGGACTCCCGTGGGAGGAATTTAAAACCATGATGAAAGAAGAATACTGTCCACGAGATGAAATTCAAAAGCTAGAAGGAGAGTTCTGGAACCTTAAGATGGAGGGTTCAGAAATTAAACTCTACACCACCCGTTCGCACGAACTTGCCACTATGTGCCCACATATGGTGACTCCGGATTACAAACGGATTGAACTATACATTGGAGGTTTGGTACCTCAGATTCAAAGCATGGTTACCTCATCCAACCCTACCACCATCCAACAGACCATCAGACTTGCTCACAAATTGACCGATCAGGAAGTGGCACAGGGAACTTTACCTCCAAGAGGTTCGGTTTCTAAACCCACCGACAACAATAAGCGCAAGTTCGACCATCACTCCCACTCACACAACCACTCAAATTCTAAAGGATCCCAACCCAATCAACCTCAGCACCAACAACAGCGAAAGTTTGAGCATACTAGAAACTTTAATCAAACGACCTCATCAGGTCCGAATCAAGGGGAATATGCTGGGAGGTACCCCAAGTGCAACAAATGCGGCTATCACCACACGGGCACTTGTGACCGACAACGTTGCCAACGTTGTGGTAAAATGGGCCACGCTGCAAAGGACTGTAGAGTTGCACTCCCGAACAAACAACCATTTCAATCACAGGGATTCACGAGGGGATGTTTTCAGTGCGGTAAAGAGGGGCACATTCAAAGGAATTGTCCTCATTTGAAAAAGGGTGGAAATGGTAATGGCAGTGGTAGTGGTAACGGTAATAACCAGGGCAACAATGGTAACAACCCCAATCAAAACAACAATGGTGGGAATAACGGTAATAACGGTGGTAATAGAGGAAATGGGGCGAAAGGAAGAGCTTTTGTACTGGGATCCGGAGAGGCTCGCTACGATCATAACGTGGTCACCGGTAAATTTCTCTTAAATAATTACTTTGCTTCTGTCCTTTTTGACACTGGTGCCGATAGGAGTTTTATATCTAAGAAACTTAGTGATATGATAAAAGGAACTCCAACTCTGTTAGAAGCAAAGTATGTAATAGAGATAGCTGACGGCCAAATAATTGAAGCAACCCACATTCTTAAGGGTTGTAAGCTTGATCTAGCTAGCCATATTCTAGATATCGACCTTATGCCGGTCACACTTGGTAGTTTTGATGTAATCGTCGGCATGGATTGGTTGTCTAGAAACCAAGCGGAAATCATTTGTCATGAGAAAATCGTTCGTATACCCCTCCCGAGTGGAGAAATTCTTTCAGTTCAGGGCGAAAGGGTTGGTACTGTCATGGGTATCATATCCTTCATGAAAGCACAAAAATGTCTTCGGAAGGGGCATACGGCCATTTTGGCCCTTGTTGCTGAACAACCGTCAGAAGGGAAGAAGATCGAAGATATTCCCGTTGTGCGTGAATTTTTGGAAGTATTTCCCGAGGATCTGCCCGGTCTGCCACCACACAGTCAGGTTGAATTCCAAATTGACCTAGCACCCGGAGCAGCACCGATTGCTCGGGCACCTTATCGATTAGCACCCAGTGAATTGCAGGAACTGTCCACTCAGTTGCAAGACTTATTGGATAAAGGTTTCATCCGACCTAGTTCATCACCGTGGGGAGCTCCGGTATTGTTTGTCAAGAAGAAGGACGGTACGTTCCGTATGTGCATTGATTACCGGGAGCTGAACAAAGTTACAATCAAGAACCGCTACCCTTTACCTCGTATCGATGACCTTTTTGATCAACTCCAAGGATCAAGTTTCTATTCCAAAATAGACCTTAGGTCCAGCTATCATCAGTTAAGAGTCCGAGAAGAAGATATCTCTAAAACTGCATTCAGGACAAGGTACGACCATTACGAATTTATGGTCATGCCTTTCGGTTTAACCGACGCACCCGCGATATTCATGGACCTCATGAACCGTGTGTGTAAGCCTTACCTTGACCAGTTTGTTATCGTTTTCATCGATGACATCCTTATTTATTCCAAGAACGAGGAAGAACATGAAGAACATCTGTGTCTAATTTTGGAACTACTTAAGCAAGAGCAACTTTATGCTAAGTTTTCTAAATGTGAATTTTGGATTCGAGAGGTTCAATTTCTAGGGCATGTGGTAAATGAAAAAGGGATACATGTCGACCCGTCCAAAATAGAAGACATCAAGAATTGGGCAGCACCGACGACTCCGACTGAAGTGCGACAATTTCTGGGATTGGCTGGATATTACCGTCGTTTTATTGAAGGATTTTCAAAGATTGCGCAACCTCTCACCGCCCTAACTCAAAAAGGAAAAGCCTATAATTTGGGCGATAACCAAGAATCAGCTTTCCAACATCTCAAACAGAAACTTTGCAGTGCACCTATTTTAGCTCTTCCGGAAGGAACCGATGACTTTGTGGTGTATTGTGATGCATCTATTCAAGGTCTGGGTTGTGTCTTAATGCAGCGCGAAAAGGTAATTGCATACGCTTCACGACAGTTAAAGGTTCACGAGAAAAACTACACCACTCATGACCTAGAGTTGGGAGCAGTAGTTTTTGCACTTAAGATATGGAGACATTACTTGTACGGTACCAAATGCACCATCTACACCGACCACAAGAGCCTCCAGCATATCTTCAAGTAGAAGGAGTTGAACATGCGACAACGTCGTTGGGTTGAACTTTTAAATGATTACGACTGTGCGATCCGTTATCATCCGGGTAAAGCTAACGTCGTGGCTGATGCACTAAGCCGAAAAGAAACGAAACCCAAACAAGTTCGAGCGTTACAACTCACTATTCACCCTGGATTGCCAGACAGAATCCGTAGTGCTCAACTTGAAGCCTTGAAAGAAGATAACCTACCGTTAGAAGGTACACGTGGCATGGAAGCACAACTTGAAGTAAAATCTGACGGAATTCGTTACTTTATCAAACGAATATGGGTTCCGGTGTTCGGAAATTTAAGGGAATTAATCATGGATGAAGCTCATAAATCTCGTTACTCCATTCATCCGGGTTCCGATAAAATGTACCATGATCTAAAAGTACTATATTGGTGGCCGAAGATGAAGGACGATATAGCCACTTATGTTAGTAAGTGTCTGACCTGCGCGAAGGTCAAAGTTGAATACCAAAAACCGTCCGGTCTCCTGCAAAAACCTGAAATTCCCATGTGGAAATGGGAACAAATATCCATGGACTTCATTACAAAATTACCCCGAACCCCTACCGGATGTGATACTATATGGGTAATTGTGGATCGCCTAACAAAATCTGCTCACTTTCTAGCAATCAAAGAAACTGACAAAATGGATAAACTCACTCGCGTATACTTGAAAGAAGTGGTCTCTCGGCACGGAGTGCCAATCTCTATTATTTCGGATCGTGATGCACGATTCACTTCCGTTTCTGGCAATCGTTGCATAAAGCATTAGGCACGCGTCTAGATATGAGCACAGCATACCATCCTCAAACTGATGGCCAAACTGAACGTACTATCCACACTCTGGAGGACATGCTACGAGCTTGTGTGATCGATTTCGGTAACACTTGGGAGTCTCACCTACCATTGGTGGAGTTCTCCTACAACAACAGTTATCACACTAGCATCAAGGCAGCTCCATTTGAAGCACTTTATGGACGGAAATGCCGTTCTCCCATTTGTTGGACCGAGGTTGGGGATAGCCAACTCACAGGTCCTGAACTTGTATTTGAAACTTCAGAAAAGATCGTTCAAATTAGAAACCGTATGGCGGCAGCTCGTGATCGTCAAAAGAGCTATGCCGACAAGCGTCGTAAACCGTTGGAATTTCAAGTAGGTGACATGGTCTTACTCAAAGTCTCACCTTGGAAAGGTGTCATTCATTTCGGAAAACGAGGTAAACTGAATCCTCGTTATGTTGGACCTTTCAAAATATTAAAGAGAATCGGACCAGTCGCGTATCAACTGGACCTACCTGAAAGACTTAGTGGTGTACACAACGTCTTACACGTCTCAAATTTAAAGAAATGCCTAGCTGATGAATCACTCGCAGTCTCTGGAGGAACTACATGTTGATGAACAGTTACGTTTCATCGAAGAACCTGTGGATATTATGGATAGGGAAGTTAAAACGTTAAAGCACAGTAAGATCCCCATTGTTAGAGTCCGTTGGAACTCGAAACGCGGACCGGAATTTACGTGGGAGCGCGAGGATCAGATGATGCGCAAATATCCTAATCTGTTCAAGCACTCCACGTCAAACTCTTAAGGTACTATTTTAATTTTCGGGACGAAAATTCTTTCAACTAGGGAATGATATGAAGCCTCAGAATTTTTATTTTTTTTTTTGTTATTTTAATTTTCGGGACGAAAATTCTTTCAACTAGAGAATGATGTGACAATTCGGATTTTTCAGTTAATTCCGTTAACTATTCTGTTAAGTTTCTTATGAAAAAATTAACCCCGTTAGTCAAATCTAACCCCAAGGACTAATTCGGTCACAAATTTAACTCAAAACTGCAAGGACTAATTGGGTAATTAAACCAAACTGAATAATTTGACTCCCCAAAGTCAAATTTGACAAATTTGTATTCAGTTGACTTTGTAAAGTCAAAATTAGACTCTTTGATTTCCAAATTCGCGAGTTATAACTGAATTGAATCAAATTCTGTAATTGATGAACACCTAAATGCTTTAACCGATCGTCATTAAGCCTTAATCATACTAATTAATAGAATTAAACGCAAATAATGATAATCATATTCATAACCGTCGGCCTCGTTGTAATCGATCACCAAATTCGATTAATCCTTGTTTTCTACTCTGAAATCAATCGCCTGCAAACCTCTTACGAGACTATCAGAAGATTTCCCACACACCAGCCGCGCCGGAGAAACAACCAGAGACGACGAGGATCAACCCACAGCCGTCGAACCCTGTCTTACTCGTGCTCTGTCAATCCGATATTCAAACAGGTAATTGAAACATTCTTTAGATTCGTTTCATGCTATAGAATGAAAGCCCTATCCTAATCAGGGCTTACATTATCGATTTAATCAAGATCCGATTCTAGGGTTCTTAAGAAATCGGATTTGGGGCTTTTGATTTAAGGCTTATTTTCATCGAAATTAAATTATACCAGTAGTTTCGGAATGCTCAGTATAGTGAAAACCCCCTATCAATTGAATCAAACAACATCAAATTTTACAAAATCAGATTCTGGAATTTTATTTGAAAACGTTTTAGTCAAACTATAACCTAGACTCAATGTTAATCCAATTAAACAGTATGGTTAGAATCGCCTTAATCAACCCTATGAAAGCCCTATGTTAATTCATGTATGTAACATCGAATCTGTGATGAACCGATTCTAGGGTTCATCACGTATTGAGTTTAATCGAACCCTAATCTATACTTAACCTCAATCAAATTAAATTATATGGTTAGATTCGCAGTTCAATCTTTGTTAAAACCCCATAAATTCATCAAGTTTGAATACAGGATTTAGTCGAATCAAATCTGTATTTTTAACCCGGAGTTTCGACTCCCTTTGAATGAAATTAACAACCGAAATCGCAACCAATTTTATAATTAGTTACATCATCAGTCTCGCCATCATCTAAGCATCAAAACCCCTATGAATTCTGACCTTGTTCGCGATCAAAATTCAGTGTTTGGGACGGGATTCGATCGGGGTATGTTTGGGGAAGGAAATCTCGTTGGGCTTAGTTGTTAAAAGAAATCGGAACTGGATACCATCGCGAAGACCCTAGAGGGCGGACTGGTTAGAGCGATGTGCGTGTGTGGGAGAGACCCGGGTTCGAGGCCGGGCTCCCACAATCATTTTTAAACATTTTTCTGTTAATATTTAATTAATAAAAATCAAACCCTATAATATTATAATATTATACAATTGTGTTTTTACCCGGAAAACAACCCGTAGGCTCGGGTTTGAGTTATTAGCATATTTTTATAAATTATACCCACTTTTATAATTAATATATTGTTATTATTATCAAGTAAAAGTAATATTTTTATATTATTTTTTAAACCGTAAATTCATATAAAATAATATGTTTATATTATTTTCAAACCGTGACCCGTATTATTAAATAATATATATTTATATTATTTCAAATCATTTTATAACATCGTGTGTCGATTGAGACTAAATAATAATATAATTGGTTATACTATTTACTCGTATACATATATTATTATTTTCTTAATTTTGGTGAATGACAAAACACCCGGTTATAATTATTATTATTCGTGTCATTCGTCGCGTAAAGTAATTCCTAACTCCGTGGACACTTTCGTCCACTCTTGAATATTAGAGCGTTTCTTTAGGACGCCTCTCAATCCGTGTCATTGTCACATTTCCCGTTTTTCGTTTATCCCTAATTTATGTGTTTATAATTTTAGGGCATTCGTAAGTCTTTTGAGACTTACACACTTGGTTCCAACTTACCCTTTGTGTGATACTATCTTCAACGCCAAACATGTGAGTTTTCACGGCCCCTTTTTACTGCTTTTAAACTGGGGGAGAAAACATGATGCAAACTCTTTTTGATTTTTGTACTTCATATTATATCACTTGTTATGACTATGCGTAAACTCTATCATGAAAGTCCTCACATCGAACCGTTTAAATATGAGAATAGCGAGGTATGTTGGGTAGTACTACTGGGTTTGACAAACCTCACCCGCGTTAGTCGCGCTAACACGATTGGATATCGAACGGGTGCAATATTGACCTAAAGGTGCACCGTGGTTGATAGACCTGGTGGGAGGCAATACAAACAGTCAGTTTACGGTTGCGAGCGTAATAGCAAACAATGAACATGGGTTAGCTACTCATTTGGTATTTATGTTGTTTGTGCAATAAATCTGGTAAACGTTTATTTATATATTGAAACCTGTGAACTCACCAACCTCGTGTTGACACTTTTTCTTACATGTTTTCTCAGGACGCTAAGCTAAGACACAGGTGCACGTTAGGGCATGCATGGGATTCAACTGCTTGCTTTGTGTCTATTTATGTTGATTGAATTATTTTAATGTACTTTGTTTGATTGGACGTTTGGACTTTTGGACTTTGGTTTTGGGCGCGTGTATTTTGCGCATTTACTTTCTTTACGCTTTAACATTGATACTCTGATTTAAAAGATATTTTCATTTGAGTCCCATGTAGAGTCGTTCAATGTAACTAATGTCTGAGATCCTGGTTTGTCACTTCCCAAACGGTAATACTCCGTTAGTGGAATTTGGGGGTGTGACACATATCTAGATGATAACCCTGCTCTTTGTATTTTAACCCAAGAGAATTTAAGTCTCTTTTCAAAGACTCAATTCTATCAATGCACAGTTTATCATTATCTTTCAGTTTCTGATTAACTGAATGCATTGATTTCATGTCAAAAATCAAATTTGTGTTATCATCCATGACTTTTTGTAGTTTATCCTTAACATAAATGCAATTAGAACAAAATATATGACAAACAGAGTCTTTTACCTTAGTCGGGTCAGACATGTCTGCCATGAATACTTTGGCAATCGGAATATTTTCTGAATCTTCATCGACTGAAGCATTTTCTGTAAGAACAATTTCTTCCTCAGCAACCCCTGTCATAGCATCAGAATCAATACTTTGCTCTCTTTCTTCCTCATCATCAACACTTGGAACACTATCACCATCACACGAATCATCACTAGAACTTTCATCATCAGTAGACTCTTCTGGTTTTTCTGAATGAATTTCTGCAACAAAAGCCTGACTCACAGCACCCACCAAATTTTTCTGAATGAATTTGAGCAACTAAAGCTGATGATGCAGATGCATGATTTGTATTACCAGAAGGACCATGATTTTGATTACCAGATGAACCATGTGACTGATTCCTATTATGCTGAAAGTTAGATTGCTTCTTTTGAGAATCAAATTCTATCTTTGGCTTCACACACTCCTTAGCAAAGTGACCATACTCTTGGCAATTGTAACACCTAACTTTGCTCTTATCAAAACCCATACGCAATCGACTATTTGAACCAATATATTTTCTGCCAGTTCTCTTCAAAAAATCTTTAGCTTGTCGCATTAACATGGCCATATTCCATTGGATATTCATTTCTTCCAGATCAACAGGGTCAATCTGTCTGAAATCTTCTTCTATTACCTCAGGATCATGTATTTTTCCTCCAATGAAATTTTCATATGATGCCATGAATGAAGAAAACATAGCAGGATAATCATCAGCAACTTTCTGATTCACATGAGATCCAGATGATGTTGAAGCAGTAGTAGCAGAAAATCCAGAATGGCTTGTATGACCAGAATAAATTGGAACTCCTGAACACTGATCATTTGAAGACTCTTGAGCATCACAAGAAAAGAATGCCACTCCAGTACCAGATTTACCAACAGATTTGGCAAAATACATCGAGGGATCCTGGATATGCTCCATATTAGTCTCTTTCTTCTTCATATTCATGTCATGTGACTGAATCTTCCCTAGGACTTCTTCAAGAGACATGGTTTTATACTTAACATTTTCTTTTATCAAAACCGTATACGTATCAAACTTTGATGGTAAAGCCTCCAAGAATTTATCATTGATTTCCTCAGTCTCATATACCACAGATGCACTAGCCAGTTCACTAAGAAGATGATAGAATCTTGTAGCAAGATCATCCAAAGATTCATTTTGAAAATGTTTAAAAACTAGGAACTGCTTCTTTAGTAACTCTTTTCTACTTTTCTTCACATCTAAACTCCCTTTACACCTTTTCTGTAATGCTTCCTACAGTTGTTGAGAAGACTTGAACTGTTTAAAACTGTGATAAATTTCCTTTGGTAGAGACATCGAAATGCTAGCCATTGCTTTCTTTTCTCGATCAAATAACAGCTTCTCTTCAGTAGTTAAAGCTGACACTGGTTTCGGAACATCATCCTTTCCCATCCATGAATAAGTAGGATGCGTATATCCTTCCAAAATCGGAATCCACAAACTAGTATTGGTAAAAGATACGAACTGGTCAAACCGATCTTTCCAATTTGAATAATCAGCTAGATTCAGCAACTTCGGAGGTTTTTGAGATGTACCAATCTCATTGTCATAATTGAACATGTTTGTGACTTGAACCATATTAGCCATGTTAAAAAAAAATTTCTGAAAAATTTCTAAGTATTGAGCAGTTTTACCCTCAGACGAACTTAATAAGTTCGCTTTAGTGAGTACTAAGCGAACTTAATATCAGGCAAACAAGACAAGTTCGCTTAAGGAGGAAATCCGGTAAGTTCGCTTAACAGCTAAGTTCGCTTGAAAATGTGAGAAGCTAACTTAATAAGTTCGCCTGCACAGGAACTCAGCAAGTTCGCTTAAACTGCTGTAACAGATTCAAAAGAATCTTCACCCAAACACGAACCGAAACCTTCAAAATTCATGATTTCTCAACGAATTGATGGAATTTAAGGAAATTGAACCGTAGGATTATGAATTTTATCAAATAGAACAGTTCTATCAGACTAATTTCGTCAAAAACACTTCCAAAAACACGAATTCAGCAGAGAAACTATCTTCAAGAACTTGAAAAACTCCATTGTTGCAGAAAATTCAAAAATGTTTAATTTCTTGTCAAATTGTACACAAAAACCGTCACTAATCACCGAGAATCATACTTAATTCACGAGCATAAGCTCTGATACCACTTGTAGGTCCAGGTAACTCAACTACTGATCGAACTCGTGATATGACGTTTCTATAAAACGAAGTGCGGAATCCTTCGTGTTAACGTTTGTATACTAACCGACAATTCAAACAACACGCGTAAATAAACTTCTCAAATATATTAAGATTCACAATGGTTTACAGATAAATCGTTCTCTCTGTTCTGTTCTGATCAGTCCCTGTCTAATGACTCTGTAAACACATATATATAGAAACTAACCTGTTGTAAGCGAACTTATTAAGTTTAAACAATTACATATCAAAAACACAAAGACATAAAATCTAACTATTACAAGCTTTTGTCATTACAAATCTATGTCCTAACAGATTTGATAGCCAATCCATGCCTATGATGATATCAAAACTTCCTAGTGGCATTGGTACAAGGTTGATTGGAAATATATGATCATTAAGTTCTAGAGAGCAGTCGTGAATAACAGAGTCAATTGTATGTGAGTCACCATTTGCTACTTCAACATGGAAGGTTTTCTCTAATTGGGATCGTGTCTTTGCAAGTAAGGGTTCAAAGTTAAGTTACACAAAACTTTTATCGGCACCGGTATCAAATAAAATAGAGGCATATTGACTATTAACATGGAACGTACCATTGACCACATCATTGTTGGCTTGAGCTTCATTGGTGTTTATGTTGAAAGCACGCCCACGAGCTCCGCCTTGTCTAGCATTGATTAACCTTGGGCACTGATCACGGAAATGATTTGGGTTACCACATTCATAACAAGCATGTAGGATCGTGAAAGTACAAGATGGTTCTGTTCTTAGTTGAGATTGGCGGAAACAATAACAAATACACAAGTATAATCGAGTAAACAAAATGAATACTAATAAAAACACTATTGTATTGATCTTTGTGAATAAACGATTACAAATGAAAAACTCAGTGAAGAAGCACACTTACAATGAAGTGTTTACACAGTATTTATACTAACTTAGAATCAGGACAGACCCTTGATTCTAAGTATCAGATCTAACACGGACCGTTGATCTGATGAAAATAGCTAACTATTACACGTTTTGTCTATATCTAGTTAACTTTATTGAAGCGTCTTCTTTATGCATAATTGCTAGCATGTCTGGAGAAGAGCATTGTCGTCCGTCATTGGTTGCACCATTGAGGTTCCTTCTGCTTTGAGTGTGTCAGTCACTTTTGCAGAATGTTGTCAGTGACGCTTGGCATAGATAGTCAGCTGCAACGATTTGTCTTCAAGGAACACAGCTATCAGCAGCAAGAATGAAAATGATGCTGCTGATAAGCCTATCAGCAGCAACAAGTGTTGAATGCTGCTGATAAGCCTATCAGCAGCAACATGTGTTGAATGCTGCTGATAAGCCTATCAGCAGCAACATGTGTTGAATGCTGCTGATAAGCCTATCAACAGCATTTGTACTTAGAATAATTTAGAAGCAATCAGTCTTTGGTTCTACAAAGCATGCCCATTTTCAATAGTGGGAACACCTTGATTAGCCACTTGGGGTTGGTTCGGTTTGGTGGGTTGACTTGGCCTGCAAGTGCTTTGGCTCTACAAACATTGACTGTATGGCCATATTTCCCACAGTGAGTGCAAAGGCGACATGGAATGTTTTGGAGATGGTGATAGTTACATGTGGCACAGAGTGGGTAAATCCCAACATATGGCTTTTTGGCTGGTGCTTGAACCATAGGAGCAACTTGGATAACATGTATAGTAGGAGTGACCATAGCATAGTTTCTAGCCTTTCTTTTCCTATTATTACGAGAGGGTACAGTTGTGGCTTCTTTGATGTGTACGGGAGGAGTTGTGGTGTCGGAAACTTTGTTGGTGCCTTTTCTAGTCAGAGTTCCTGCTTTCACGTGGTTGTCGGTTAATGTAGCAGATAAACGGATAACATCTTCGAGTGTTGCGGGATTTCTCCCTAAGACAGTATCCTGAATCTGCCTAGGTAATCCACCGATGTACTTTTCAATGCAGCGGGATAAGGGTGTGACCATATGGGGCACAATGAGACTCAACTCATGGAACCGAGTTGTATAAGCCAGACTTTCACCACCATCTTGGGCAAGATCCCAAAACTCGGCTTCCAGTTTCTTTACCTCAATTCGAGGACAAAATTCTTCGGGCATTAGCCTTTTAACCTCATCCCAAGGTAAGGCCATTGCTACTTCCACACCTCTATTCCTCTTTTCCCCATTCCATCACGTGAGTGCCCGTTTTGGTAAGACACTTGTGGCATGACGAACACGAAGGTTATCGGGGCAGTCACTATTGAGGAAGGTATTCTCAATACTTTTGAACCATTGAAGAAGTCCCGTAGCTCCTTCAGTACCATAGAACGTAAGAGTATTGCATGAGTTGAAGTGTTTGAAGGTGCATTGTGGTGGGTTGGCACCACCACCCCCATTAGCTCCATGGTTACCATTGGCGGCCCCATTAGCTTGAGTGAGTTGATTCATAAGTTGTACAAGGATGGTAGCAATATCGGTGTTGTTGTTGGTCACGGTAGCACGACGGGGAGGCATTCTACAGAATTACACAACACAAGAAAAAATGTAAGAACTTATGAATGTTGTTTGGATTTAAAAGAATAAGATAACAAATAAAATAGTTAATCATGCTTTGGATTGTACTCAAATAGTGATAAAATCACTTGAATAGTATGACACATTAAGGTTAATTAAACTCATATAATTTTCAAGGAGACATGCTTTAGCCTATAAGTAAACACTCATCCCGGGAATTCCCGGGAAAGCATACGGGTCCCTTGGTTAATTGGGATTTATGCGAAATGCTTTCCTAGACAGAAAACCCAGAATACAGGTGTCACCCTTCCAGATTGCACATGTCCTCAAATAATTAACAAAGTTTAAAAGCTTTAACGAGGAAATAAAGAAATTTTATAGATTTAGATCCATGGAGTTTCCACATGCTAAGAAAGTGATGATAGAGAAATAGGTAAGAAGGTTATGAGGCTTTAGGGTATAGGTAGGGATATTGTTTATTTAATTATTATTTAAGCATAGTCTAATAAGTCATAAATTTTTTTACAAGTATGGCATCAAAATGAAATAATAACTAATCATAGAAAACATGTAACACATAGCATGTAACACATAGTATATAACACATAACATGTAGCACATATCATATAATCATGAAGCATGGAATAAGTGGGTGTCCTAAAGTTATAGTCTAGGTCAAGGGTGTCTAATAACCTAGTTCCCTATAACCAAGGCTCTGATACCAATCTGTCACACCCCAACCGACGGCGGAATCATCGGGGCGGGACTTGTAGACTGTTCATGAGCACATGGTTGACTAAATTGAAATATATTAATCATCCAAATTCATTTCAAATATTCAAGACAAAATCAAATCAAGCCAAGTACATAAAATGAAATACATAATCCTTTATTAAAATTAACTAGGTCCAAAACTTATTTGCAGCAAGTCTTGATCAAAATCACACATTAGTACCTGAAACATGAATAAAATAATGTCAACTAAAAAGTTGGTGAGCATACACAGGTTTGTACGTAGATAGCATATAGTTTGTAAATAAACAAATCCATACATAACATGATAAAATAAGGCATTTATGGAGAGCAGCTATTGTGTAACCAAGTATAATCAAACCTTTGTAACTAGCATGCAAAATTGTGTTGTCGGTAACAATCACCCCAATCTGGGTGGGTTTGTCAGACTCAATAGATCTATCATCGTTTACCGTCGGCTTGAATAGTTAATGATTAAACATAAATCGCACACAAAAGTTAACACAACTAGCACTCAGGCATAAAGCTCAAATTGCACACATGAATGTAAAGAGGATTTGTACTTGTGTAGTTTGTGTAAATGTAAGCAATAGATTGTATATTGTTCATGTTCCACCCCAAAAATGTAAAAGAGTAAAAGGGGCTATGTAATACTCACTTGGTTTGAAGGCGTAGCTAACACAAGAGACTAGATAGTAATACGAGGTCTATGTAATGCACAACGTTAACCTAGAATGTAATATGTATTGAAATCAATAGTATGCACAATAGTCTATGTCTTAGTCTAAGGTTAAATTGGATGTGTGTATAAGTAATTTGAAGTTGTAGGTGTTAGTGGTTTGTACTTGAATGGTGTTGTATAAAATTATGGTTTGAGTCTGGAATAATTAAATAATAAAACAACACTATTATTTATTTACTTAGTTATAAAAATAATGTAGGTATTAGAGGTAATTAAGTATAACCTAAATAAATGATTTTTGTTTAAATGTAAATTAAATAAATAATTGTTACCTTATTTATTTATTTATAAAATATGTAATTTAGTCATTTAGTTATAAAAATGTATTAGATGTTTTATAATAAATATAAATTTCTTTACTTTATTTTCATAAAGATGTTTAAGTAAATGGTGTAAATAATATTTAAGTGTAGGGTTTAACAATGAATATAAATTTAATTTTGTAAGTTTTAAATAAACAATTTCTATTTATTTATTTTATAAAATCAATTATTTTTATTTAAAAATTAATTTGAAATACTTATTGTTTTTAAATTATGGAAATAATTATTCTGTCAAGACTTTTCTCACACACACGACCGTGCCTGGGACAGGGCACGATCGTGCTAGAACCACGGGCGCGACCGTGCTAGTCAGGGACGCGACCGTGTTGACCAATACAGAGGATATAGCTAAGTTGTCCACTAGGCACGACCGTGTCTGGGCCAGGCACGACCGTGTAGGGTTCTGAGGCACGACCAAGTCTAGCCAAGAGGCATGACCGGGTCTGAGTGTGTGAGGCACGACCGCGCTAGTATTGGCACGACCGTGTCTCATGAAGCACGACCGCGCTAGAAGACTAGCGCGACCGTGTCTGTTCCAAAACAGAACAAATTGACTGATTCTTATAATGTTAATGTTGGATTTCATAGGGCTTTCTTTTGTAGGGTTATTACGAGTCTTTTGGAATATATTAATTGTATTTAAAACATGTTCAAAGCAGGGTTCGATTAAATCCATTTTGAACGAAAAATATATCCTGGTTTGTGATGATTCCCATATTTTAAGCCCAAATTAGATTAGGGATTTTGATCTATAGACTAAATCTAAAGTGTGGAAGGTTTCAATTACCCGGAAGGAGGATGAATCGATGGTGTACGGGTAGAATGAGTTCCGGCGATGACGGGCTTGACCTCCGGCGTCTTCTGCTGCAATTCCGACTAAATCAGCGTGTCCAGAAGCTTTAGAGAGGATCGATTGTATGTTGGCTTGGGAGAATTGCAAATCAAAATGGTGAATTCGATGGTTTCGTGAGAGGATTAGGCGTTTATGAGATAAATCGACGAAATTGAGTTTATTTGTTGTAATGGTGATGATTAAAAGGTTTAATTGAGTTCGTTAATGGTGAAAACGTGTAGAACGGTTATGAAATCGAACGTCTCTGTGATTAAAGGCTGCATTTACGTTTCAACTGATGAGAGGCGCGACCGTGCCTATATGAGGCGCGACCGTGCCTATATGAGGCGCGACCGTGCCATGTAGGGTTTCTGTTTATTTATTTATAAAATCAGTCCTTGTAAGTTTCAGTATTGACAGGTTTGTATAAATATGGACTTATGTAAAGTCTTATAGGATATACTGGTGTAAATTTGTGGATTTGCATTGGAACGTAGTATTTAATTGTTAGTACAAATAGAACAAGTCAGTGTACTAGAATTTGGTTTGAAAACGTATCACATTGAACTGAAATATAGATAATGAAAATCAGAAATGTTACAATGATACTTGTCATGCTGATTCTGTTCAAAGAAAGAATGATGATGACAATGATCCTAGTGGTAATATTGAGGGTGATCGGCAATACGCTGACGTGAATCCAATATCAAGAGTTCAGGGGGAGTCTACATCAGGAAATATTGAAGGAACCAAGAATGATTCTGGAGTGAATGAAGATATTTTACTACTGGAATTCTTTGCTGATTCTGAAGAAGAAGAAGCTGAGAAGTTAGAATGTCTGGATGATATTGATGAATTATTTGATGATGTTGAAGAGGATGTGATGGATAATGAAGTTGAAGAAGGAGAGATTGTAGAAATTGAGATAGAAAAGAGAAAAGATAAAGTTACATATGAGGGAAGTGATGGTCTGAATGTACCGTATAACTTCATCCAAGATAATTTTATTCCTTAGTTTTCTTATGATGGAGTAACAAATTCTATGGACTCTTTTGAAGATATCACTACACCTGATGATACTGCTCAATCCAAGATAGATTCTGATGTTGATACTACTCATCCTGTGTCTCCTAAGCCGAATGAAGAACCTGTGATGTATAGAAAGACAAGAATGACTAGAGAACAGTGGAGTGAAGTAGTTAATAGTTGGATGAAAGTACTACCAAAGTCACCTATACAACCTGCTCAGAAAGAAAGATATGTGAATAAAGAGAGGTGTATTGGAAGAATCATCAGTTGGTTTTATGATGATGACACGAAGTTGTTTGCTCTTAAAATATCTGATGGTGTTCAATACCTAAAGCCTAGGATCAAGTATTTCAATACCTTGCCAAGGTGTGAAATGAATGGTCTAGCTACAAAACCACTGGATAGTAGATCAAAGTGTGGATCAACCGATGTGATTGCTAACCTGATTAAAAGAGAATGTGGATCAGGGAAGTATGAATGTTTAAAGCCGCATAAAGGAAAAAGAGTGAAGATTGTAGATCAAAAGACTGAGATTGTGACTTGGAAGTATATGTTCAAGCCAGTACGTGTTGTACAGAAGATACCATTGAAGAAAATACCATAAGATTTTCTGGGGAATATGAAATGGTGGTACTTAGATGTGAATACTGGTGAAGCTAGGATTGATGATAAAGATAATAAGGTCATTGTTAGTTTCTCTGACGCAAAGATCAGAGGACGTTAAGAAAGAATGAGATTATGCTTACTGATGAATGGAGAGAACAAGGATTGCAGTATAAAATAGTGTTGGATATCTGTCAGACATATGGAGTGCACGCAGGAAGCAGATTACCAGATAACTGGAAGAGCTCATAAAGACTGAAGACAGAAGATCAAGCTATTGTCAAGGGGAGTCTGTTAGGACATAGAATGTATGACAAAAGCTTTGTAATAGTTTAGGTCTTATTGTCTGTAGGATCGAGAAATTACAAGATGGTTCTGTTCTTAGTTGAAATTGGCGGAAACAATAACAACTACACAAGTGTAATCGAGTAAGCAAAAAAGAATACTTTTAAGAACATTGTTGTATTAAGCTTTTGCAGATAAACGATTACAATTGAAAAACTCAATCAAAATACATAAAACACACACTTACAATGAAGTGTTTACACATTATTTTTACTCACTTAGAATCAAGACAGCCCCTTGATTCTAAGGATCAGATCTAGCACAGACCGTTGATCTGTTGTATGTAGCTAACTATTACACGTTTTGTCTATAACTAGTTAACTTTATTGAAGCGTCTTCTTTATGCATCATTACTTGCATGCTTGGAGAAGAGCATTGTTGTCCGTCATTGGTTGTGCCATTCCGGTTCCTTCTGCTTTGAGTGTGTCAGTTGCTTTTGCAGAAAGTTGTCAGTGACGCTTGGTATGGATAGTCAGCTGCAATGATTTGTCTTCAAGGCACAAGGCTGTCAGCAGCAAAGATGATGATTAGCAGCAAGATGTAACCATCCAAAGCTGCTGATGATTTGCCTGTCAGCAGCACCAAGTGTTGATGCTACTGAGAAGCCTATTCGCAACAACTTTGGTCTTCAGCAGATAAGGCTATCCGCAGCAGATTTGTTCTTCAGCAGGAGAACAAGTATCCGTAGCAGATAAGCTTGTCTGCAGCAGTTTGTTGGTCAGCAGCAAACTCTAAGATCAACAGTGTCACACCCCGACCGATGGCGAAATCATCGGGGCGGGACATGTAGACTGTTCATAAGCACAAGGTTGACTAAATTGAATATATTAAACGTCAAATTTCATTGCAAGTAATCCAAACACAACCAAACCCAAGATAGAAACCAAAATGAAATACATAGAGTTCTTTTATTTAAATTAACTAAGTTCAAACCTATGTGTAGCACATCTTGACCAATCTCACACATTAGAACCTGAAACATGAATAAAATAAAGTCAACTAAAAAGTTGGTGAGTATAACACATGTTTGTATATAGATAGCATATAGTTGTAAAACAAATCCATACATAACATGATAAATAAGGCATTTATGGGGAGCAGCTATTGTGTAACCAAGTACAATCAAACCTTTATAACTAGCATGCAAATTGTGTTGTCGGTATCAATCACCCCAATCTGGGTGGGTTTGTCAGACTCAATAGATCTATCATTGAAAACCGTCGGCTTGAATAGTTAATGATTGGACATAATCACATACAAAAGTTAGCACACATAGCACTCGGGCATAAAGCTCAAATTTGTACACATGAATGTAAATAGGATTTGTACTTGTGTTGTTTGTGTAAATGTAAACATGTAATTTGATAGAGTTCATGTTTCACCCCAAAAGTGTAAAAGAGTAAAAGGGGCTATGTATACTCACTTGGTTTGAAGGCGTAGCTAACAAAGATACTAAATAGAATAAAGATCCTTGAAATGCACGAGTTAACCTAAAGTGTAATGTATATGGTATTAATAGTGTGCACAAAAGTTTAAGTCTAAAGTTGCATTTGAACTTGTGTAAAAAGTCATTGATTTGTAATTGAAAGTATTGAATAAAATATAAAGTTTGAAAGAATATTTTTAGAGTATTTTGGTTAAGTTTGAGTTTGAATAATTAAATAAGTAATGCAAATAATTATTGTTTATGAAAACATTGTAAGTATTAGTTATACTTTAGTATAAATAATTAATTGTTTTTGTTTAAATATAAATTAAATAAATAATCATTTATTTATTTATTTATTTATAATATATGTAACGTAACCATCAAAATACTTTTTAAGGTGTAAATTAAATTTTATAAACTTTAAATAAATAATTTTCTATTTATTAAATATTTGTTCTTTCTAAATAGGATTAAATGCAAATTTATAAAAATCAACTATTTTTATTTTGTAATTTAATCAGAATATTTATTGTTTGAAAAATATATAAAATTATAATTCTGCCCAGAATTTAACTCACACACGACCGTGCCTGGGAAGGACACGATCGTGCTCGAACCACGGGCGCGACCATGCTAGTCAGGGCGCGACCGTGTTGATTAAACATAATGCACAATTGGATTGTTCTCTAGGCATGATCGTGTTCTGGATTAGGCACGACCGTGTCTAGGGTTTTGAGGCATGACCAAGTCTAGCCAAAGGCATGACTGTGTCTGAGTGTGTGAGGCACGACCGCGCTGGTATTTGGCACGACCGTGTCTGTTCCAAAACAGAAACGATTTGGCTAATTCTTATATTGTTAATGTTGGAATTCATGGGGCTTTCATCTGTAGATTTATTACGAGTATTTTGGGATACATTAATTGTATTTTAAACATATTCAAGGTTGGATTCGATTAAATCTATTTTGAACGAACACTAGACTCCGGTTCGTGATGATTCCCATATTGTAAGCCCAAATTAGATTAGGGCTTTTGATTAGTAGACTAAAACGTAAGTGTGAGAGGTTTCAATTACCCGGAAGGACGACAAATTGATAGTGTTCGGTAGAGAGAAATTCCGGCAATGACGGGTTCTGTCTCTGGCGTCCTCTGCTGCAATTCCAACTAGACCAGCGTGTCCAGAGCCTTATAGAGGATCGATGGTATGTTGGCTTGGAAGAATTGTAATCAAATTGGTGAATTTGGTGATTATGAGGTAATTCGATGATAATAAGTTCATTTGTTGTAATGGTGACGATTAAAGGGCTTAATGGAGTTTGTTAATGACGAAAACATGTAGAACGGTTATGAAACCGAACGTTCCTGTGATTAAAGGTCTGCATTTACGTTTCAACTGATGAGAGGCGCGACCGTGCCAATATGAGACGCGACCGTGCCAAAGCACCGGGCGCGACCGTTCCAAAGCAAGGCGCGCTACCGTGCCAAGGCACTTGGCGCGACAGTGCCAGAACGAGGCGCGACCGTGCCTATTAGGGTTTCTTGTAAATTTTCAACATCAGACGTTGTAACTTTGGTCTTTGACATATTTGTATAAATAGATACTTTTGTAGTGTTTTAGTAGGTTATAACCGTGTAAAATTTACGGATTAACATTGAAATATAGTATTTAATTGATGGTACGAATAGAACAAAACAGTGCACTAGAATTTAGTTTGAAATGCATTACATTGAATTTGGAATACGGAAACTAAAAATCAGAAATGTTACAGTCTCCCCATGTTGAGGGAATTTCGTCCCGAAATTTAGCTAGAGGAAGCTACGACATCAGTAAAAAGATGGGGGTACTTGAGCTTCATTTGGTCCTCTCGTTCCGAAGTGAACTCAGGACCACGCTTAGACTCCCAACGAACTTTGACAATAGGAATACGACTTCGCTTGAGTTGTTTAATTTCACGATCCATAATTTCTACCGGTTTCTCAATGAAGTGCATCGTTTCATCAATGTGCACGTCATCAAGCGGTATATGGAGATTCTCATCAGCGAGACATTTCTTCAGATTAGATACATGAAATGTAGGATGCACATTGCCAAGAGATGGAGGTAACTCGAGTTTGTAAGCCACTTTCTCAATCCTTTCAAGGATTTTGAATGGACCAACATAGCTAGGGGCTAATTTGCCTTGGAATTCCAATGGTTTTCGACGTTTGTCGGCATAACTCTTTTCCCGACTTCTCGCTACTCGAATGTTGTCATGGATTTGGATAATCTTGTCGGATGTTTCTTGAGTTAGTTCGGGACCGGTGATTTGTGCTTTACCAATCTCGTTCCAACAGATAGGAGAACGACACTTGCAACCATAGAGAGCTTCAAATGGAGCCATGTTGATACTCGTGTGGTAGCTATTATTGTAGGAGAACTCAATTAGGGGTAAATGTGAATCCTAGTTGCCACCAAAATCGATTACACAAGCTCTAAGCATGTCTTCAAGAGTTTGGATTGTCCGCTCGGTCTGACCATCAGTTTGGGGATGGTAAGTCGTGCTCAAGTCCAATCGTGTGCCAAGAGCAGATTGAAGAGATTGCCAAAATCGAGAAGTGAACCAGGCATCTCGATCAGATATTATGTTCAAGGGAACACCATGACGGCTCACAATTTCATCGATGTAAATTCGGGCTAGTTTCTCAACCCGATAGTCTTCACGGATAGGCAAGAAATGAGCAGATTTGGTGAGACGGTCAATGATTACCCAAATGCTATCATAACCACTCGAGGTGCGAGGGAGTTTGGTAATAAAATCCATGACTAGGTTCTCCCATTTCCACACGGGAATTTCCGGTTGTTCAAGTAATCCGGAAGGACGTTGGTGTTCGGCTTTGACTTTGGAACATGTTAGACATTTGGCAACATAGTGAGCAATATCCTTTTTCATACCGGGCCACCAATATTGTTGGCGAAGATCTTGGTACATGTCACACCCCAACCGACGGCGGATTATACGTCGAGGCGGACGCGGTTGTCAATAGCACAAGGTTGACTATTAAAGTTTCAATATTTCATTAATAAGTAATTTAAGATTCAATACAAGGAAGCATAACAAGAATACAACATTTAATTGATAAGTAGTCTAGGTCCAAAGCATCCTATGTGATCACAGATAAGTCTCATGATGTAGAACCTGAAACATGTGAAAGAATCTGTTAACTACAAAATAGTTGGTGAGATACAAAGGTTTTGACACAGTTTAACAAGTATTTGAGAAGAATTTACAATTCACTATGATATATGCATTCTATAATGTAAGTATGAGAACAAGTATCTTAAACATTGTGCACTTCAACCCTCCAACCAAGTTTAGGCATAACCCGCAGGTTACCCTTATAAGTCTCAAGTTTAAAGTTTAATTCAGTAACAATCACCAAGGGCTCCCCCCCGAAGGGGTCAATCAATCAAGGTGGATTGGTCAAATACAATAGATCTATCATTGTTACTATAGGCTTGATCAAAGTTAATGAATATGCTAGTTTTAAGTTTAATCTAAGCATACAAGTCTCAAGTTTAACATAAGAATAAACACGTAGTCATAGTTGTACAAGAATTGTATAAGTTTAAGAATTTTGAACATGTTTCACCCCAAAAGCATAGAAAGGAAAAAGGGGCTAAGTATACTCACATGGATGATGAATAGTATCCGATACGGATAAGTATTTGCAAGACTTGGAGGGAGAATATCCTCACGATAAGTCTAAGTATGCAAGTTTAAAGATTTAAGTATGATCCTATAAGTCTATGGTAAGGATCTAGGATTTCAAGATCGACTATGGTTCCAAGTGAGAGATGGGAATGGTTTGTGTTTATGAAGTTTAAATCAAGTTTATAATAAAGGTGTTGAATGTAAGACTTGTATATCAATCTCTTAATAAGTTGGTAGTTTAGAATAATCGATTAAGATAATTATTTAAAAGTTTCTAGGTATTTGTACATATTGTTAAATGAAAGACTAAATAATTAGTAAAGTTTAACATTAATTACTCAAGAAATAAATAATTATTTAAGATTTATAATAATTATTTAAAGGATATATAATGATAATTATTATTTTGAATTTTAAATAATAATTAGGGTTTCATTATAATCATTTCAAGAATGCATAATTATTAAGGATAAATAATTATTTAAAATATTTATCTTATTGAAAATAATCAATATAAATCATTTACGATTTATTAAAGCATTTAAGTATTAAGTATTTATTAAAATAACTTATAGTTAAATAATGTTTAAAATGTTTTCATAAGTTTAAATAAGTGACATATAGTTATAAGTTTAATAAAATCTCAAATAGCATTTCTTATAAAGTTTTATATTTTAAATTTATAAGTCTTTAAAGTGTACAAGTTTATAAAAGTTTTAAGTTTCTATTAAATTTATAAAGTTTTACAAGTTCATAAATGTTTAAAGTTTTCATTTAGTTTTTATAAAGTTTATAACTTTATAATTATTTGGGAAATAAATAAAGAATAATTATTTCTCTCCTTTTATATAAACAAATAGATTTATGTTTATATAAATTTTTAAAAGTGTATATATTTATGAATTTATAAGTTTCTGATTTTTAAATAAATCTATAAACTTTTCTGATTTTATAAATGTTTATATAAATTCTCTGTTTTAATAAAAATTAAATGATTAGTTTAAAGTTTTTAAATAAATTTGTTTATTTTCGAAAAAAAGTATAACAAATTAAATTCCAATTCGTTTCTGATATAGTGAAAGTTTTATAAAGTTTATAAGTATTTTCATAGTTTTCAAGTGTTTAAAAACTATTTTTAAAGAATTTATTATTACTAGTTTAACTAAATTTAATTAATTAAAATATCTCATAATACAAAAAGTGTAAATAAAATTCGTTTTTATGTTTATAAAAACTTTACAGAATTTATAAAAATAATTAAAAGATTAAAAGTCTTTTTAAAAAGGATAAAAAATGAAATGGGCAAAAACCGGTTTACCCAGGCTCGAACCCGGGTCATTGACCGGGTCGAGGCACACACACACACTAACCGTCCCGACTACGGGTTCGTTAGTGGATACCATGGAAAAGTAAATTAATAAACAAGATCTTAAAACGTCCCCAACTTCCCTTATGAACCCTAGAACCCAAATCCACCAAATGCACATCGATTAGCCATCTGTTAATGAAATTAAACAGAGGGCTTTCGATCAATGCGAGAATTCGAATCAGTTGGCCATCGATTTTACCTGAAATGATGCAGAATCGAGGGAGATCGGGATGAAGGTGAGCGTCGGCTGCCGAGATGGAGAATCGAGCAATGTAGGTGTCAATTTGAGAAATTGAGGGTATGAGAAGTTGTGGTGTGGTGTTGTTGATGCTCCCCTACCCGTATTTATAATCGATTTTGCGAATTAATGTCGAGTTGGTTGGGAGAATGGGGGTTGAGCCGACGGTTCAATCCCGACTCATGCGGTGCGCGAGACTCGAAATCATGCATTGAATATCCTCGGGGTTGGGTCGCATACGCGACTGGGAAACGAGGTTCACTGAATGTGGATGGGAAAATGCGAAATCGACGACATGGGTTAAAAATCGGTTGATGCGGGACTCGAACCCATGATTGGTTCTGAGTTTCAGAAGTTTGGTCTTATTGCAAAACAGGCCCCTGAAGTTTAAAGGTTTTATCATTTATGTATAAAATTTAGATTTTAGTTTAAAATAAGTTTCGATAATTGACAGTTTCAGTCCCCGGACTCTATAGACAAATAAAATGTTTAATTTGAATAAGTTTTCTCAAATGATTTTATAATTTCTATAAAATGATTTATAAGATTGATTAGTTTATAAGTTTAAGTAATTAAAATAAGTTTATATTATATAATTACAAACTTATAAAGTTTTAAGAATTTTAACATATTCATACATGTATACTTTTAAATAAGCCTTATATATATATATATATATATATATATATTCCAAGTATAAATGTTTTTTTCTTAACTATATATTAATTAAATTAATATTTATTGTTTAAGGAATAGTTTTAAAACGAATTCGAGTTTTAAATAAATGATACGTGCAAGGGTTTTGGAAAAGGTATGACGGAAAAATCCTGGATATTACAGTCTCCCATACTTTTGGAAATTTCGTCCCGAAATTGAAGTGGAAGGATCTAGTTCAGGATTTAAGTCTATAGTACGCAAAAGGATAATGAGAAATAGTTTGCTTGGGTTTCTAAGTTTCAAAGCATACGGTTGCCAAGAGTTTCCCTAAGAAGTATATAGTTTTATTCAGATAGATGAAGATTCGTTTTCAAAAGCATTGGAGAGGATGACTGTTGAATTTCTATCTAAGATTTAAAGTGAGATGTATCACTCAGGATGGATTCGATGATAGTTCAAGAATTTGAGTTTGTAGATTAATACGTCTAAGGATTGCTACGGTACCTAGGTTCCGTGGCTCCCTTTTACGATAAGTCTTAGATTGTAGCACACGACAGAGTTTACTATGTCTTTCCATACGCTGATTTTCGTACTTACGTGTGCACCAGCAAGCATTCAAATCGTCGCATAGTCCGCATAGGTCCTTCCGTTTGTGTGTGGATCAAGAAGGAGTACAAGAATACGACTAGAGTTTCCACATAAGAGTGATCATTGATTAACGAGTCCCTCAGAGAGAATCGTCATTCAATGAGTAAAGAAAAGAATGTGACAAGATTTAGAGTTTCAAAGTTTCCTCGTGATTGATTAAGAATACTTCAATCATTGAGTAGTTTAAAGTCTTTACACTTTCCTCGGGTTTGATCAAGAATACATCAAACCTTGAGTAGTTTAAAAGTCGTATACGTTCATCATGTTTGAATAAGCATACGTCAAACATGGAATAGTTTAAAGTCTTATACATCCATCGTGTTTGAACAAGCATACGTCAAACATGGAGTAGCTTAAAGTCTTATACGTTCATCATGTTTGAACAAGAATACGTCAAACATGGAGTAGTTTAAAGTCTCATACGTTCATCATGTTTGATCAAGAATACGTCAAACATGGAGTAGTTTAAAGTCTCATACGTTCATCATGTTTGATCAAGAATACGTCAAACATTGAGTAGTTTAAAGTCTCATACGTTCATCATGTTTGAACAAGAATACGTCAAACATGGGGTAGCTCGAATTGTGTTTGAATCAAGAATACGTCAAACATAGAATAGTTTAAATTGTGTTTGATCAAGAATATATCAAACATAGAATAGTTTAAATTGTGTTTGAACAAGAATACGTCAAACATATAATAGTTTAAATTATGTTTGAACATGAATACGTCAAACACAGAATAGTTTAAATTGTGTTTGAACAAGAATACTTCAAACATAGAATAGTTTAAATTGTGTTTGATCAAGAATATATCAAACATAGAATAGTTTAAATTGTGTTTGATCAAGAATATATAAAACATAGAATAGTTTAAATTGTGTTTGAACAAGAATACGTCAAACATATAATAGTTTAAATTGTGTTTGAACAAGAATACATCAAACATCGGATAGTTTAAAGTCTCTTAGTTCAGCCTCAGTGTATAGAAGTGTATGATTACGTTTTGAGTATAAAGCGGTTATCTAAATACTCTAGTACTTAAGAGAGGTATGGGACAGCGTTTGGAACAGGATTAACTGTTATACGCTTTCTCACAGAAGATTCGAGTTGTCTAGAAGATTAGTGGATCCTGATGTTTAGGTTTGAAGAGAAGACTAGGGAGGTACTATGCTAAAGAGAGCAATGTCCCCCTTCATATTAGTTTCTAGTATTAAGAATGAAGTTTTCTCGTGTATTTGGAATGTACATTTATCAAGTCTTATAGGGTTTGGTTAAGATGGACATACAAAAGTTTTCAAGACTAAGAATCCAAGTATAAGTTTGAAAATAGGATAAGTCAGTTGAGTTTCAAGTTTCAGTATTAAGCTTTACATGATCCTTTATTGATCATGTTTAGTTTTAGGAATACGGGATTGACTATTTGTACAAGTTTTACATGACTCAAAAGTCTCCTACCTTATAGTGGTGTATACGAAGTTTAATGTTTTAGCAACGTGTATTTAAGCTTTTAGTCCCCGTTGTGATTTATAGTAAGTCTTTTACGTGACTGGAGTTGAATGAGGAAAGTCTCCAAGCATAGGGTAATGGGAAAAGTTTCAATAAGATTTATGATACTGTGTTTACAAATGATTTATCTTGTTTCACAACAGCAGGTATAGTTTTCTTTTATATAAAGTGTAATTAAGATGTTTAAAAAAATGACGAGTTGGACATTGATAAATAGTATAAGTAAGACATATGAAAAGGTATGTATGATTGTCAAACGAAATGTTGGTCAAGTTTAGAAGCGTTAAGTCTATATAAGGGTAAGGATCATAGTTGATTACGACAGTGGTTCGTAAGTCGTGTTGTTTTAAAAGGGTGCTTATGAATCAAAAGGTTTATTCGAGGTTTATTCTTCAAGTATACGTGTCACTTAGGGATTTTATAGTTTAATGCCACGTTGTTAATTATCTCTAGTACTAACGTGAGCTACTCTTGACGGAAGTGTTTGGGTAGAAGTGTTAAGTTTATAGTGCTAGAAGGAAAGTCAAGCTAGTAAGTGATAACAAGATAGATTTCAAGATAAATTTCATTAAATGTTTCAAAATTGGGACTTCTAGCCCTTACATAATGCAATTTAAACTGAAAAATTAAGGTGTGTAAGTAAGTTGATTTAATATGTTCAAAAAGGTTTTTTTTATTCATAATACTGAGTCATCACAGTAATATATACAAAAATGGCTTTTGGCTTGAAGTTGGTGGGCTAACGAAGAGAATTCCCGGAAGAAGGGGTGGTCACAAGGACTCACTTAAGTACCCTATTTCCCTAGCCAGAACTTCCTCATGGGCCTACAACTTCTCTTAGTTGTTGTCGCCGATGTCTGGGTTTATGGTACTATGTCGAGGTTCATTATGGGTTTAGAGTCTTAAACGTGGAGCTTGTTTATTCTATAGTAGGCTTCTTCTCTTGCGGGAAAACGATCAGGTTACTAATCACTTTGTTAATGTACTTTAGGTTTAAAAGACGTTAAGTTTTTTGTTTACAAGAAACGGTGATGTGTAAGTTTTAAGGACGTATGAAGGTCTTGAGATTAAAAGTGTAACAAAGTTTTTAGTTAGTCATAAAATGAAGTTTGCTTGAGTGACGAAAAATGAAATGAGACACAAGGGTTTCCCCTTATGTGCCAAGTTTATAAAATAATGAGGCTTGTTAAAAGATTTGTATGTCAATACATAGTTTTAAATGTGCTGGTATTACAAGGATCATGAAGTTTAAAGATGTATAAACACTTTGAGATGTATAAAAGTGTAGCAAAAGTTTGAGTGAGTTATTTAGAGTAGTTTGATTGAGTGATGAAAATAAGATGAAACACAAGGGTTTCCCCTTAAGTGTTATGTTCATAAAATAATGAAGTTTATAGGAGAATTTGTAGAGTAATACATAGTTTTAAGGGTTGTATTACAACGATCACGAAGTTTATTGGGTAGTATCTATAAGTTTATGTATGTCGTTTTTAAGTGTAATCTCGTAAGAATTTCTCCTTGAAGGTAACTCCTTCAGGTCATGACGAGTAAGCATGCTGTCATGTGACAATCCTTGAAAAGACGGAACATAAGAATAATAGAGTAAAGGTTACAGAGGAAAGTTTTTGAATCATGAATTTATGAAGTGTATAGTATTTGAGATGGTACTCATTTAGTGCATATCACTAAGTAAGTACTTTGACATATCAAGAGAGATCTAAGCTCACTAATGTTTAGAGAAGTCATGCATTCCTATAAGTGGATACTCATCCCAAGAATTCCCAGGAAAGCATACGGGTCCAACGGTTGATTTGGATTTATACGAAATGCTTTCCTTGACAGAATTTCTCAGAATACAGGTATCCACCATTCCGATCCGCACAAGTTCTCACACATTATCTAGAACTTAAATATTCTTGACGAGAGTTTAGTGGTGGATTAGGCTTGAAGCCTAAGAACGTGTCCTCAACATAGTAGCCTTTTGTAGCACGTAGGTAAGTAGAAACGTAGAATCTCCAAGTGTTCACGTATAAGATTTAAGAATAGGATGAGGAGAGAATTCCTAGTAAAGGATATGAGATAACTCATGTTTGGGTCTCCTAAGTTATAGTCTAGGTCATGTGTCTAATAACCTAATTCCCTATAAACAAGGCTCTGATACCAATCTGTCACACCCCAACCGACGGCGGATTATACGTTGGGGCGGACGCGGTTGTCAATATCACAAGGTTGACTATTAAAGTTTCAATATTTCATTAATAAGTAATTTAAGATTCAATACAAGGAAACATAACAAGAATACAACATTTAATTGATAAGTAGTCTAGGTCCAAAGCATCCTATGTGATCACAGATAAGTCTCACAATGTAGAACCTGAAACATGTGAAAGAATCTGTCAACTACAAAATAGTTGGTGAGATACAAAGGTTTTGACACAGTTTAACAAGTATTTGAGAAGAATTTACAATTCACTATGATATATGCATTCTATAATGTAAGTATGAGAACAAGTATCATAAACATTGTGCACTTCAACCCCCCAACCAAGTTTAGGCATAACCCGCAGGTTACCCTTATAAGTCTCAAGTTTAAAGTTTAATTCAGTAACAATAACCAAGGGCTCCCCCCGAAGGGGTCAATCAATCAAGGTGGATTGGTCAAATACAATAGATCTATCATTGTTACTATAGGCTTGATCAAAGTTAATGAATATGCTAGTTTTAAGTTTAATCTAAGCATACAAGTCTCAAGTTTAACATAAGAATAAACACGTAGTCATAGTTGTACAAGAATTGTATAAGTTTAAGAATTTTGAACATGTTTCACCCCAAAAGCATAGAAAGGAAAAAGGGGCTAAGCATACTCACATGGATGATGAATAGTATCCGACACGGATAAGTATTTGCAAGACTTGGAGGGAGAATATCCTCACGATAAGCCTAAGTATGCAAGTTTAAAGATTTAAGTATGATCTTATAAGTCTATGGTAAGGATCTAGGATTTCAAGATCGACTAGGGTTCCAAGTGGGAGATGGGAATGGTTTGTGTTTATGAAGTTTAAATCAAGTTTATAATAAAGGTGTTGAATGTAAGACTTGGATATCAATGTCTTAATAAGTTAGTAGTTTAGAATAATCGATTAAGATAATTATTTAAAAGTTTCACAATTATTAATTACACAAAATAGGTAATTAAAATAGTTTTCTAGGTATTTGTACATATTGTTAAATAAAAGACTAAATAGTTAGTAAAGTTTAACAATAATTACTCAAGAAATAAATAATTATTTAAGATTTATAATAATTATTTAAAGGATATATAATAATAATTATTATTTTGAATTTTAAATAATAATTAGGGTTTCATTATAATCATTTCAAGAATACATAATTATTAAGGATAAATAATTATTTAAAATATTTATCTTATTGAAAATAATCAATATAAATCATTTACGATTTATTAAAGCATCTAAGTATTAAATATTTATTAAAATAACTTATAGTTAAATAATGTTTAAAATGTTTTCATAAGTTTAAATAAGTGACATATAGTTATAAGTTTAATAAAATCTCAAATAGCATTTCTTATAAAGTTTTATATTTTAAATTTATAAGTTTATAAAGTGTACAAGTTTCTATTAAATTTATAAAGTTTTACAAGTTCATAAATGTTTAAAGTTTTCATTTAGTTTTTATAAAGTTTATAACTTTATAATTATTTGGGAAATAAATAAATAAAGAATAATTATTTCTCTCCTTTTATATAAACAAATATATTTATGTTTATATAAATTTTTAAAAGTGTATAAATTTATGAATTTATAAGTTTCTGATTTTTAAATAAATCTATAAACTTTTCTGATTTTATAAATGTTTATATAAATTCTCTGTTTTAATAAAAATTAAATGATTAGTTTAAAGTTTTTAAATAAATCTGTTTATTTTTGAAAAAAAGTATAACAAATTAAATTCCAATTCGTTTCTGATATAGTGTAAGTTTTATAAAGTTTATAAGTATTTTCATAGTTTTCAAGTGTTTAAAAACTATTTTTAAAGAATTTATTATTACAAGTTTAACTAAATTTAATTAATTAAAATATCTTAGAATACAAAAAGTGTAAATAAAATTCGTTTTTATGTTTATAAAAACTTTACAGAATTTATAAAAATAATTAAAAGATTAGAAGTCTTTTTAAAAAGGCAAAAAAATGAAATGGGCAAAAACCGGTTTACCCAGGCTCAAACCCGGGTCATTGACCGGGTCGAGGCACACACACACACTAACCGTCCCGACTACGGGTTCGTTAGTCGATACCATGGAAAAGTAAATTAATAAACAAGATCTTAAAACGTCCCCAACTTCCCTTATGAACCCTAGAACCCAAATCCACCAAATGCACATCGATTAGCCCTTTGTTAATGAAATTAAACAGAGGGCTTTCGATCAATGCGAGAATTCGAATCAGTTGACCATCGATTTTATCTGAAATGATGCAGAATCGAGGGAGATCGGGATGAAGGTGAGCGTCGGCTGCCGAGATGGAGAATCGAGCAATGTAGGTGTCAATTTGAGAAATTGAGGGTATGAGAAGTTGTGGTGTGGTGTTGTTGATGCTCCCCTACCCGTATTTATAATCGATTTTGCGAAATAATGTCGAGTTGGTTGGGAGAATGGGGGTGGGTTCAATTCCGACTCATGCGGTGCGCGAGACTCGAAATCATGCATTGAATATCCTCGGGGTTGGGTTGCATGCGCGACTGGGAAACGAGGTTCACTAAATGTGGACGAGAAAATGCCAAATCGACGACATGGGTTAAAAATCGGCCGATGCGGGACTCGAACCCATGATTGGTTCTGAGTTTCGAAAGTTTGGTTTTATTGCATAACAAGCCCTTAAAGTTTAAAGGTTTTATCATTTATGTATAAAATTTAGATTTTAGTTTAAAATATGTTTCGATAATTGACAGTTTCAGTCCCCGGACTCTATAGACAAATAAAATGTTTAATTTGAATAAGTTTTCTCAAATGATTTTATAATTTCTATAAAATGATTTATAAGATTGATTAGTTTATAAGTTTAAGTAATTAAAATAAGTTTATATTATATAATTACAAACTTATAAAGTTTTAAGAATTTTAACATATTCATACATGTATACTTTTAAATAAGCCTTATATATATATATATATATATATATATATATATATATATATATATATATTCCAAGTATAAATGTTTTTCCTTAACTATATATTAATTAAATTAATATTTATTGTTTAAGGAATAGTTTTAAAACGAATTCGAGTTTTAAATAAGTGATACGTGCAAGGGTTTAGGAAAAGGTATGACGGAAAAATCTTGGATATTACAGTACATTTTATCCGCACGAGGATGAATAGAATAACGAGTCTTGTGAGCCTCGTTCATGAGAAATGTACGGAGATCATCACGACCGGGAATCCAAATATGGTTCAAGTAATAAAGTAAGCCATGGGGTTTTGATTCAAGCAGAAGTTCAACACCACACGACATTTCCTCGTACATGTTACCCTCGGTGACTGAGACGTGTTGAGCTTCTAAGATGCGGATTTGAATATCGGTTTGAATTCGGGCACAATGAAGCATAACATGGTCCTTTCAACTCAAAGCGTCGGCTACAACATTCGCCTTGTCGGGATGGTAACGAATCTCGCAGTCTTAGTCGTTAAGGAGTTCAACCCAACGTCGTTGCCTCATATTGAGTTCTTTTTGGTTGAAGATATGTTGAAGACTTTTGTGGTCGGTGAACATCACACATTTTGTGCCACAGAGATAATGTCTCCAAATTTTCAATGCGAATACAACCGCACCCAACTCGAGATCGTGTGTCGTATAATTCTTCTCATGAATCTTAAGTTGCCTTGACGCATAAGCGATTACTTTTCCTCGTTGCATGAGGACGCAACCGAGACCTTGGTTAGAAGCATCACAGTAGACAACTAGATCATCATTCCCATCAGGGAGAGTCAAAATGGGAGCATTGCACAACTTTTGCTTGAGGGTTTGGAAAGCTTCTTCTTGTTTTTGTCCCCATTCATAAGTCTTACCCTTGTGGGGGTAAGGGGGACAGCAATCTTAGAGAAGTTTGAGATGAAACGTCGGTAGTATCCCGCAAGGCCAAGAAATGAACGAACTTCAGTGGGAGTCTTCGAGGCATTCCAATTCTTAACCGTTTCGATCTTAGCAGGGTCAACATGAATACCCTTTTCATTGACGATGTGACCAAGAAATTGAACTTCCTTTAGCCAAAATTCACATTTTGAGAATTTGGCATATAGTTGTTCTTTCTTCAAGAGATCCAAAACCAATCTAAGGTGTTGCTCATGATCGACTTTAGTCTTGGAATAGATTAAGATGTCATCGATGAAAACGATCACGAACTTATCAAGGTATGGTTTGCACACACGATTCATGAGGTCCATGAAAACTACGGGTGCATTGGTTAGTCCAAAAGGCATAACCATGAACTCGTAGTGACCATACCTTGTTCGGAAGGCAGTCTTTGGAATATCGTCTTCTTGCACACGGAGTTGGTGACAACCGGATCGAAGGTCAATCTTCGAGAAGCAAGTAGAGCCTTGAAGTTGATCGAAGAGATCATCAATTCTAGGCAAAGGATAACGGTTTTTGATAGTAAGCTTGTTGAGTTCGCGATAGTCAATACACATGCGGAATGATCCATCTTTCTTTTTGACGAATAAGACGGGTGCACCCCACGGTGAATGACTTGGACGAATGAATGTTCTTGCATTTCAGAAGGTGCAAGACGGTAAGGAGTTCTAGCCACGGGGTTAGCTCCGGGCACAAGATCAATGCAAAATTCTACTTGACGAACGGGTGGAAGATCGGATAAGTCTTCGGGGAATACTTCAGGAAAATCTCGGATAATGGGGATATCTTGAATACTCTTCTTTTTGTCATCCTTTTGAACGATATGGGCCAAAAAGGCCACGTACTTCTTTCGTACGTACTTTTGAGCAGTAGTGCATGACATTAATTTAAGCCCTTTGCAAGGCTTTTCACCAAAGACCATCAACGTTTCTCCCGATGGTAGAGGTATTCGGATGCACTTCTCGAAGCAGATGACTTCGGCATGATGATTTGATAGCCAATCCATGCCTATGATGATATCAAAACTTCCTAGTGGCATTGGAACAAGGTTGATTGGGAATGCATGATCATTAAGTTCTAAGGAGCAGTCATAAATAACGGAGTCAATTGTAAGGGAGTCACCATTTGCTATTTTGACGGTAAATGTTTTCTCTAATTGGGATCGTGTCTTTGCAAGTAAAAGTTCAAAGTTAAGTGACACAAAACTTTTATCGGCACCAGTATCAAATAAAATGGAGGCAAATTGACTATTTACAAGGAACGTACCATTGACCACGTCATTGTTGGCTTGAGCCTCGTTAGCGTTTATGTTGAATGCACGCCCACGAGCTCCACCTTGTCTAGCATTGGCAAATCTTGGGCATTGATCACGGAAATGGTTCGGGTTGCCGCATTCATAACATGCACGCCCATTTGCAATAGCGGGAGCACCTTGATTAGTCACTTGGGTATTGGTTTGGTTTGGTGGGTTGACTTGGCCCGCAAGAGCTTTGGCCTTACAAACATTTACCGTATGGCCATATTTCCCACAATAAGTACAAAGGTGACATGGGATATTTTGGGGATGATGGTAGTTGCAGGTGGTACAAAGTGGGTAGATTCCAACGTATGGCTTTTTGGCCGGTGCTTGAACCATAGGTGCAGCTTGGTTAACAGGTATAGCAGGAGTGACCACAGCAAAATTTATAGCCTTTCTCTTCTTATTGTGTCGGTAGGGATCAGTTGTGGCTTCTTTGTTGTGGGTAGGAGGGGTTATAGTGTCAGAAACTTTCTTGGTGCCCTTTTTAGTAAGAGTCCCCGCCTTCACATGATTATCGGTTAAGGTAACTGACAAACGGATGGTATCTTCAAGTGTTGCGGGATTCCTTCCTAGGACAGTATCTTGAATTTGCCTAGGTAGTCCCCCAATATACTTTTCAATGCAGCGGGACAGAGGAGTGACCATGTGGGGCACAAGAAGACTCAACTCATGGAACCAAGTCGTATACGCCAAGTTTTCACCACTATCTTGGGCAAGATCCCAAAATTCGGCTTCAAGTTTCTTTACTTCATTTCGAGGACAAAATTCCTCGGTCACTAGCCTTTTAACCTCATCCCAAGGTAAGGCCATTGCCACTTCCACACCTCTATTTCTCTTCTCCCCATTCCACCACGTGAGTGCCCGTTTTTGTAGGACACTTGTGGCATGACGAACCCGAAGGTTGTCGGGGCAGTCACTATTGAGAAATGTATTCTCAATGCTTTCGAACCATTGGAGGAGTCCAGTAGCTCCTTCGGTACCATAGAACTTGGGAGGATTACACGAGTTGAAATGTTTGAAAGTGCATTGAGATGGGTTGTTACCACCATTTCCACCATTGTCACCATTACCACTATTACTACCATTTCCACCATTGTTGCCATTGGTGGCACTATTAGCTTGAGTGAGTTGTGTCACGAGTTGTGCAAGAATAGCAGCAATGTCGGTATTGGTGTTGGCCGCGGGAGCACGATGAGGAGGCATTCTACAGACTTTCACAAGACAAGAAAATATGTAAGAACTTATGAGAATTGTTTGGATTTAATAGAATAAGATGACAAAATAAATAGATAATCATAGTTTGGATTGTACTCAAATAGTGATATAATCAGTCGAATACTATGACACATTAAGGTTAATTAAGCTTATATAATTTTCAAAGAGACATGCTTTAGCCAATAAGTAAACACTCATCTCGGGAATTCCCAGGAAAGCATACGGGTCCCTCGGTTGATTGTGATTTATGCGAAATGCTTTCCTAGACAGAAAACCCAAAATACAGGTGTCACTCTTCCAGATTGCACGTGTCTTCAAATAATTAACAAAGCTTAAAAAACTAAGCGAGGAAATAAAGAAAATTTTTATGGATTTAGCTTCATGAAGATTCCACATGCTAAGAAGAATATAGATAGAGAAGAAGATAAGAGCATTATGAGGTTTTAGGATATAGAAAGAGATATTGTTTATTTAATTTATTATTTAAGTATATACTAATAAGTCATGTGTTTTTAATAAATAAGTCATCAAATAAAATAATAACTAATCATAGTAAGCATGTAGCACATAGCATGTAACACATAACAAATAACATATAGCATGTAGCATATAACATGTAATCATGAAACATAGCATATGTAGGTGTCCTAAAGTTATAGTCTAGGTCAAGGTGTTTAATAACCTAATTCCCCTATAACCAAGGCTTTGATACCAATCTGTCACACCCCGACCGATGGCGGAATCATCGGGGCGGGACATGTAGACTGTTCATAAGCACAAGGTTGACTAAATTGAATATATTAAACGTCAAATTTCATTGCATGTAATCCAAACACAACCAAATCCAAGATAGAAACCAAAATGAAATACATAGAGTTCTTTTATTTAAATTAACTAAGTCCAAGCCTATGTGTAGCACATCTTGACCAATCTCACACATTAGAACCTGAAATATGAATAAAATAAAGTCAACTAAAAAGTTGGTGAGTATAACACTGGTTTGTATATAGATAGCATATAGTTGTAAAACAAATCCATACGTAACATGATAAATATGGCATATATGCGGAGCAGCTATTGTGTAACCAAGTACAATCAAGCCTTTGTATGCAAATTGAGTTGTCGGTATCAATCACCCCAATCTGGGTGGGTTTGTCAGACTCAATAGATCTATCATTGAAAACCGTCGGCTTGAATAGTTAATGATTGCACATAATCGCATACAAAAGTTAGCACACATAGCACTCGGGCATAAAGCTCAAATTTGTACACATGAATGTAAATAGGATTTGTACTTGTGTTGTTTGTGTAAATGTAAACATGTAATTTGATAGAGTTCATGTTTCACCCCAAAAGTGTAAAAGAGTAAAAGGGGCTATGTATACTCACATGGTTTAAAGGCGTAGCTAAAAAAGATACTAGATAGAATAAAGATCCTTAAAATGCACGAGTTAACCTAAAGTGTAATGTATATGGTGTTAATAGTGTGCACAAAAGTTTAAGTCTAAAGTTGAATTTGGACTTGTGTAAAAAGTCATTGATTTGTAATTGAAAGTATTGAATAAAATATAAAGTTTGAAAGAATATTTTTAGAGAAGGCATTCTACAGACTTTCACAAGACAAGAAAATATGTAAGAACTTATGAGAATTGTTTGGATTTAATAGAATAAGATGACAAAATAAATAGATAATCATAGTTTGGATTGTACTCAAATAGTGATATAATCACTCGAATACTATGACACATTAAGGTTAATTAAGCTTATATAATTTTCAAGGAGACATGCTTTAGCCTATAAGTAAACACTCATCTCGGGAATTCCCAGGAAAGCATACGGGTCCCTCGGTTGATTGTGATTTATGCGAAATGCTTTACTAGACAGAAAACCCAAAATACAGGTGTCACTCTTCCAGATTGCACGTGTGTTCAAATAATTAACAAAGCTTAAAAAACTAAGCGAGGAAATAAAGAAAAATTTTATGGATTTAGCTTCATGAAGATTCCACATGCTAAGAAGAATATAGATAGAGAAGAAGATAAGAGCATTATGAGGTTTTAGGATATAGAAAGAGATATTGTTTATTTAATTTATTATTTAAGTATATACTAATAAGTCATGGGTTTTCAATAAATAAGTCATCAAATAAAATAATAACTAATCTTAGTAAGCATGTAGCACATAGCATGTAACACATAACAAATAACATATAGCATGTAGCATATAACATGTAATCATGAAACATAGCATATGTAGGTGTCCTAAAGTTATAGTCTAGGTCAAGGTGTCTAATAACCTAATTCCCTATAACCAAGGCTTTGATACCAATCTGTCACACCCCGACCGATGGCGGAATCATCGGGGCGGGACATGTAGACTGTTCATAAGCACAAGGTTGACTAAATTGAATATATTAAACGTCAAATTTCATTGCATGTAATCCAAACAAAACCAAATCCAAGATAGAAACCAAAATGAAATACATAGAGTTCTTTTATTTAAATTAACTAAGTCCAAGCCTATGTGTAGCACATCTTGACCAATCTCGCACATTAGAACCTGAAATATGAATAAAATAAAGTCAACTAAAAAGTTGGTGAGTATAACACTGGTTTGTATATAGATAGCATATAGTTGTAAAACAAATCCATACATATCATGATAAATAAGGCATATATGGGGAGCAGCTATTGTGTAACCAAGTACAATCAAGCCTTTGTATGCAAATTGTGTTGTCGGTATCAATCACCCCAATCTGGGTGGGTTTGTCAGACTCAATAGATCTATCATTGAAAACCGTCGGCTTGAATAGTAAATGATTGCACATAATCGCATACAAAAGTTAGCACACATAGCACTCGGGCATAAAGCTCAAATTTGTACACATGAATGTAAATAGGATTTGTACTTGTGTTGTTTGTGTAAATGTAAACATGTAATTTGATAGAGTTCATGTTTCACCCCAAAAGTGTAAAAGAGTAAAAGGGGCTATGTATACTCACTTGGTTTGAAGGCGTAGCTAACAAAGATACTAGATAGAATAAAGATCCTTAAAATGCACGAGTTAACCTAAAGTGTAATGTATATGGTGTTAATAGTGTGCACAAAAGTTTAAGTCTAAAGTTGAATTTGGACTTGTGTAAAAAGTCATTGATTTGTAATTGAAAGTATTGAATAAAATATAAAGTTTGAAAGAATATTTTTAGAGAAGGCATTCTACAGACTTTCACAAGACAAGAAAATATGTAAGAACTTATGAGAATTGTTTGGATTTAATAGAATAAGATGACAAAATAAATAGATAATCATAGTTTGGATTGCACTCAAATAGTGATATAATCACTCGAATACTATGACACATTAAGGTTAATTAAGCTTATATAATTTTCAAGGAGACATGCTTTAGCCTATAAGTAAACACTCATCTCGGGAATTCCCAGGAAAGCATACGGGTCCCTTGGTTGATTGGGAAATGCTTTCCTATACAGAAAACCCAAAATACAGGTGTCACTCTTCCAGATTGCACGTGTCCTCAAATAATTAACAAAGCTTAAAAAACTTAACGAGGAAATAAAGAAAATTTTTATGGATTTAGCTTCATGAAGATTCCACATGCTAAGAAGAATATAGATAGAGAAGAAGATAAGAGCATTATGAGGTTTTAGGATATAGAAAGAGATATTGTTTATTTAATTTATTATTTAAGTATATACTAATAAGTTATGGGTTTTTAATAAATAAGTCATCAAATAAAATAATAACTAATCATAGTAAGCATGTAGCACATAGCATGTAACACATAACATATAACATATAGCATGTAGCATATAACATGTAATCATGAAACATAGCATAGGTAGGTGTCTTAAAGTTATAGTCTAGGACAAGGTGTCTAATAACCTAATTCCCTACAACCAAGGCTCTAATACCAATCTGTCACACCCCGACCGATGGCGGAATCATCGGGGCGGGACATGTAGACTGTTCATAAGCACAAGGTTGACTAAATTGAATATAATAAACGTCAAATTTCATTACAAGTAATCCAAACACAACCAAATCCAATATAGAAACCAAAATGAAATACATAGAGTTCTTTTATTTAAATTAACTAAGTCCAAGCCTATGTGTAGCACATCTTGACCAATCTCACACATTAGAACCTGAAACATGAATAAAATTATGTCAACTAAAAAGTTGGTGAGTATAACCCTGGTTTGTATATAGATAGCATATAGTTGTAAAACAAATCCATACATAACATGATAAATAAGGCATTTATGGGGAGCAACTATTGTGTAACCAAGTACAATCAAACCTTTGTAACTAGCTTGCAAATTGCGATTATGTGCAATCATTAACTATTCAATCCGACGGTTTTCAATGATAGATCTACTGAGTCTGACAAACCCACCCAGATTGGGGTAACACAACCAAATCCAAGATAGAAACCAAAATGAAATACATAGAGTTCTTTTATTTAAATTAACTAAGTCCAAGCCTATGTGTAGCACATCTTGACCAATCTCACACATTAGAACCTGAAACATGAATAAAATAATGTCAACTAAAAAGTTGGTGAGTATAACCCTGGTTTGTATATAGATAGCATATAGTTGAAAAACAAATCCATACATAACATGATAAATAAGGCATTTATGGGGAGCAGATATTGTGTAACCAAGTACAATCAAACCTTTGTAACTAGCATGCAAATTGTGTTGTCGTTATCAATCACCCCAATCTGGGTGGGTTTGTCAGACTCAGTAGATCTATCATTGAAAACCGTCGGATTGAATAGTTAATGATTGCACATAATCGCATACAAAAGTTAGCACACATAGCACTCGGGCATAAAGCTCAAATTTGTACACATGAATGTAAATAGGATTTTTACTTGTGTTGTTTGTGTACATGTAAATATGTAATGTGATAGAGTTCATGTTTCACCCCAAAAGTGTAAAAGAGTAAAAGGGGCTATGTATACTCACTTGGTTTGAAGGCGTAGCTAACAAAGATACTAGATAGAATAAAGATCCTTAAAATGCACGAGTTAACCTAAAGTGTAATGTATATGGTGTTAATAGTGTGCACAAAAGTTTAAGTCTAAAGTTGCATTTGGACTTGTGTAAAAAGTCATTGATTTGTAATTGAAAGTATTGAATAAAATATAAAGTTTGAAAGAATATTTTTAGAGAAGGCATTCTACAGACTTTCACAAGATAAGAAAATATGTAAGAACTTATGAGAATTGTTTGGATTTAATAGAATAAGATGACAAAATAAATAGATAATCATAGTTTGGATTGTACTCAAATAGTGATATAATCACTCGAATACTATGACACATTAAGGTTAATTAAGCTTATATAATTTTCAAGGAGACATGCTTTAGCCTATAAGTAAACACTCATCTCGGGAATTCCCAGGAAAGCATACGGGTCCCTTGGTTGATTGGGAAATGCTTTCCTATACAGAAAACCCAAAATACAGGTGTCACTCTTCCAGATTGCACGTGTCCTCAAATAATTAACAAAGCTTAAAAAACTTAACGAGGAAATAAAGAAAATTTTTATGGATTTAGCTTCATGAAGATTCCACATGCTAAGAAGAATATAGATAGAGAAGAAGATAAGAGCATTATGAGGTTTTAGGATATAGAAAGAGATATTGTTTATTTAATTTATTATTTAAGTATATACTAATAAGTCATGGGTTTTTAATAAATAAGTCATCAAATAAAATAATAACTAATCATAGTAAGCATGTAGCACATAGCATGTAACACATAACATATAACATATAGCATGTAGCATATAACATGTAATCATGAAACATAGCATAGGTAGGTGTCCTAAAGTTATAGTCTAGGTCAAGGTGTCTAATAACCTAATTCCCTATAACCAAGGCTCTGATACCAATCTGTCACACCCCGACCGATGGCTGAATCATCGGGGCGGGACATGTAGACTGTTCATAAGCACAAGGTTAACTAAATTGAATATATTAAACGTCAAATTTCATTGCAAGTAATCCAAACACAACCAAATCCAAGATAGAAACCAAAATGAAATACATAGAGTTCTTTTATTTAAATTAACTAAGTCCAAGCCTATGTGTAGCACATCTTGACCAATCTCACACATTAGAACCTGAAACATGAATAAAATAAAGTCAACTAAAAAGTTGGTGAGTATAACACTGGTTTGTATATAGATAGCATATAGTTGTAAAACAAATCCATACATAACATGATAAATAAGACATTTATGGGGAGCAGCTATTGTGTAACCAAGTACAATCAAACCTTTGTATGCAAATTGTGTTGTCGGTATCAATCACCCCAATCTGGGTGGGTTTGTCAGACTCAATAGATCTATCATTGAAAACCGTCGGCTTGTATAGTTAATGATTGAACATAATCGCATACAAAAGTTAGCACACATAGCACTCGAGCATAAAGCTCAAATTTGTACACATGAATGTAAATAGGATTTGTACTTGTGTTGTTTGTGTAAATGTAAACATGTAATTTGATAGAGTTCATGTTTCACCCCAAAAGTGTAAAAGAGTAAAAGGGGCTACGTATACTCACTTGGTTTGAAGGCGTAGCTAACAAAGATACTAGATAGAATAAAGATCCTTAAAATGCACGAGTTAACCTAAAGTGTAATGTATATGGTATTAATAGTGTGCACAAAAGTTTAAGTCTAAAGTTACATTTGGACTTGTGTAAAAAGTCATTGATTTGTAATTGATAGTATTGAATAAAATATAAAGTTTGAAAGTTTATTTTTAGAGTATTTTGGTTAAGTTTGAGTTTGAATAATTAAATAAGTAATGCAAATAATTATTGTTTATGAAAACATTGTAAGTATTAGTTATACTTTAGTATAAATAATTAATTGTTTTTGTTTAAATATAAATTAAATAAATAATCATTGTCACACCCCGACCGATGGCGGAATCATCGGGGCGGGACATGTAAGAGTGTTCATGAGTACAAGGTTGACTAGATTGTAATATATTAAATCCATTCCCATTCAAACAAACACGAAACAAGTTCAAAGTACATAATGAAATACAATTTGTCTTTGATTTAATATTAACTAGGTCCCAAGCCTATGTGTAGCATGTCTTGATCAAACTCAAATGAAAGCACCTGAAACATGAATAAAATAAGATCAACTAAAAAGTTGGTGAGTATAACACAAGTTTGTACATAGACAGCATATAGTTTGTAAACCAAATCCTTTACATAACATGATAAATAAGGCATTTATGGGGAGCAGCTATTGTGTAACCAAACGTACAATCAAACCTTTGTAACTAGCATGCAAAACAAAGTGTGTTGTCGGTTTCAATCACCGCGTACCATGGGTGGGTTTGTCAGACTCAATAGATCCATCATTGAAAACCGTCGGCTTGAAAAGTTAATGATTGCACATAATAGCATACAAGAGGTTAACACACCTAGCACTCGGGCATAAAGCTCAAATTGCACACATGAATGTAAATAGGATTTGTACTTGAGTTGTTTGCGTAAATGTAAACATGTAAGTTGAATAGTGTTCATGTTTCACCCCAAAAATGTAAAAGAGTAAAAAGGGGTTATGAATACTCACTTGTTTCGAAGGCGTAGCTAGCACAAATACTAAATAGTATAATGATCCTCGAGATGCACAAGATAACCTAAAGTGTAATATATTGCATTAATAATGCACAATAGTCTAAGTCTAAGTCTATGGTTGAATTGGATGGAGTTAGTGATTTGGTACTTGAAAGTAAAATAGAAGATTCGAAATGAATATTTTTAGAACATTTTAAATAAGGTTTGATTTTGGGATAATTACTTAAGTAAATTAAATAATTATAGTTTATGGAAATAACGTAGGTATTATATGTAATTTAGTATAATTAAATAAATGTTTTTGTTTAGTTATAAATCAAATAAATAATTATTAACTTATTCATTTATTTATAAAATGTAACTTAAACATAACAATATTATTTAAGAGTAGAGTTTATGAATTAAATGTTGAACTTTAAATAATTTCCATTTATTTTAAGATTAAATATTTGATCTTTTCTAGATAAACAATAATACAGATTTTTTTATAATTTCAATCATTTTTATTTTAAAAATAAATCTGAAATACTATTTGTAAAAAGAAATAAAAATTATAAATATTCTGTCAACACACACGACCGCGCCTAGACAGGGCACGAGCGTGCTCGGACCACGGGTGCGATCGCGCTAGCCAGGGCGCGACCGTGTTGATCAACAGAGGACATAGTTAAGTAAACCACTAGGCACGACCGTGCCTTGGACAGGCACGCCCGTGTCTATGCTTCTGGGGCACGCCAAGTCTAGCCAACGAGCATGACTGTGTCTGAGCAGGAGGCACGACCGCGCTAGAAGTCGGCACGACCGCGTCTCCCGAGGCACGACCGCGCTAGATGATTAGCGCGACCGTGTCTCTTTCAAAACAGACACGAATTGGTTGATCCTTATATTGATGGATTCGGGATTGATAGGGCTTTCATTCACAAGATTATTACGAGTCTTTTGGTGTAGATTAATTGCTTTTAAAACATGTTTAAAGTCATATTCGATTAAACCATTTTTGAATGAAACATAGATTCTGATTCGGAATGATTTCTATAATGGAAGCCCAAATTAATATGGGGCTTTTGATATATGGATTGAAACGAACAAGAGGAATGATTCAATTACCTAAAACAGAAAGGAATTGATAGCGATCGGTAGAAGGGAGTTCCGGCGACGGAGAAAGTGGCTTCCGGCGGCTTCTGCTGCTATTCCGGCTGTTCCAACTCCTTCAGCAACCTTAGAGATGATTGGAGGATTGAGTTTCTTGATTATCTGGTAGCAACGGGATCGAAAATAATGATTCGAGGCTTGGGAGAAATATTGGATGGCTTTTCTTGAGAGAATTTGCAATTGGATGATAGTAATCGAAATAGACGATTATTTTCTTTGATACAGGAAATGAAACGCACATAGGATTCGAATTCGAACGACCAAGCGTTTTGAAACTGCATTTACGTTTTGACTGTTACTCAGGCGCGACCGTGCCAATAATAGACGCGACCGTGCCAGACGAGGCGCGACCGTGCCAACACGTGGCGCGACCGTGCCTACTAGGGTTTCTGGTTATTTACAGATTCAGCCCTTGCAACTTCAACTTTGACAGAATTAGCTTGGTTAGGATTTAACGGAAATTAACGGGATTACTAACTGTATTAACTCTAGGAGGTGTTACCACATGATTAAGAGTTCTATATCTTCGAATTGAATACAATCGGCTAACAATTAATGAGGTGTAGGTTTGAACAAGTATATGATTTAATGTCGTATTGTTATTTTATTAATTAAAATAAATTCAAATGGGGTCGAAAAATAAGGAATGTTACAGTCTCCCCATGTTAAGGAAATTTCGTCTCGAAATTTAATTAATGGAGGCTGCTAAGATCAAGAAGGAGGAGGGAGTTTTTGATTCTCGCTGAATTTTGATTGTTGGATTTCAAAGGGGTGTAACGGTTGACATTGTTTAAGAAGAAGATTGGACGAATAATAAAATGAAGGTGAGAGGTATTATTTGAAATGGAAATGGGGGGAATTTTAAAATTTTGAGTTCGTGTAAGATGTAGACTAATGTGCTCAAAATTGTTAAAGGGTAAAAGATTTCACAAACATTGGTCTAGGTCAAAACTTCACGTGACACGAACAACGCTACTTTTGATAATATGATAGGACACTTATATATAGGAAGTACCATAGGCGTATCCACCATACCCTCGTTATATCACATCAGTCTCGTCGTTACATATCATGATAAGTTTTAGGTCACAACACACTACAAAATTTCACTATAGTTTCCATGTGCTGATTTTTATAATTCCGTGTGCACCCGTAATTATTCAAATCATCGTATGGTCCGTATAGATTATTCCATTGTGTGCGGGTAAGGGCACAATTTCACTATTATCACGTCTATTGTTTACACATAAAAGTCGCTAACAATTAATTATGCATCAAATCAGATAAGTTTGCAACCAAAGAGTAGTAAAGTAGTAACACTGGAAGTTTCTTAGCTTGCTCGTGTTTGAACTAGAATACGTCAAACCCCGAGGCGTCTAAATGTATCATGGTCTTCAACTTTGGTGTACAAAGTGCATGACCATGTCTTGTGTATAATGAAATCGATCCATTGTAATAATTGTAAGCAAATTTTGTTTCGAGTATATAGTAAGCACATAAGTCTCATGTATGTAAAGTAAACAATTTAGCATCTTGTATTTTGTAATCGGTAAACCATAACGTGTAATGTAAACAACATAGTTGTATGTGTATCGAAGGAAATGGACCTCATGTATAGTGTTAGCAACGTAGCATCATGTATCTTGTATAGTGTACACCGTTTAGTATAAAGTACTTTGTAATCAAACAAGTTTCATGTACAGTGTGGTCAATCTAGAATTATGTATCAATGAAGCAATTCTTATGTATCACGTAGATTGCAAACAATCTAAGTTCCGTGTATCATGTGCTCGATCCAATAGCATATGTATTGCAAATAAACATGTTTCGTGCATTACGTGATCAATCGAGCAAATTGTAATTTGTAGGCAACTAGTTTCATGTATCATGTGGTTGCGTTGGGTATATTGTAAACGGGCATACATGAGTTTTGAACTTCGCGTGCGATGTGTACTAACGGGTTTTGCATGTGATCGAGTGCTGCGGACAAACGTGTTGTTTGGCGTCCTTGATCATGTGGTAGTTAGGTTCAAGTCCTCAAATCTCATTGATGTTGGTGGGAAAAGGTTAACGTTTACGCGGTATAGATCGTCTCTTGAAGCGTCAAGTGAAAGATAGTGAGGAGGTTTTGGAATTATTCGGGAATTATGTTTACCAATACGGGCCTTTGTTTGAATATATAAAGTGGGAAAATGTCTTTGGTTGAAGATATATAAAGTAGTGAGATCATTGAATCGCATATTTTAAATGGATATGCAATTTATGAGAAAATATATATATATATTTTTTTTTAAATTTTCAACTATTGGCTAAATAAGTTGTAGTATATTAATTTAGCCAACTTTAGAAATATTTACTTTAATGAAGAAAAATCAAAATTATTTATCAGTAGAAAGAAATTAATATTTTTATAAAAATGGTTGCATTAACCTTTCCTATTAGGTAAAAAGTTTTATGGAAAATTTATGTTTTTGGTATTATCTAAAATTTCGTTAAACATTTTATTTAAACAAGATAACGAGGTTTTGTTTAAATAAAAAAAAATAGGATGATTTATTTAATGAAAGAGATTGTTGGTAATGTACTAAATCATGTTGAATGAAAGAAGTAATATTTGAGAAGGTTTGATGAAAGTATAACAAGTGTAATTTACGTTCCACGGGTCAAATCAATGAAAAATAACTGTAGAGTTGAAATATATGGAATTGACTGAATACTGAAATGTTAAACATTATTCAAAACATAGGGTAATGGTTTTCAAATTGAAAATTTAAAGGAAATCAGTAGAAGCTTCTTCTAACGTCTCAGGTAGCTTTCCACTAGGAAGAAAATAATCGCTAAGATGAACACCGCTATGGTTACTCTAGTAGTAGATCTGGCTTCAGCCCTGGCGGTCTCCGTGCGATGTTCTTGAACTTCCTTTTCGAGGATGGAGATCAACTCCTTTTGGTACCCTAATTGGTTTGCTAGACTATCAATTCTTTGTCCTTGTAAATCGTGTATTATCCCCTGCTCTAACCTTTGCCTCTCAAATTCTGAGGTTCTTACATATTGATGGAGGTCATGGGTTGGAATCCCCATAACACCAGTGGGTGCTATGGTTTGTCTTACCCAAGGGTTAGGATGGTATGGGTCTCTTAGTAGGGGTGGCAATTGATTGTGGAGGTGTGGTGTATGATATGGGTTTATGGGTACGGTTGATCCAGGTGTTCGAAGTCTCGGGTCGGTGTTCCCAATCCCGTACGCCCTTACATCGAACCTTGGCCTAGCGGGTGGGGGTGTTGGTGATCGATAAACGGGTGTCTCCGTGTCTTCTTCCCAATCAGATTCTGATCCAGGACGGTAAACCGGGGAGGGAGGAGCGTAGGAGTCCATGTCTAACAGAAAAACAATGAAAAAGTTGTAAGTGATAATGAAATATGAAGTGTCAAATATAGAAGTTCTTGTGTGTTTTAGAGTTTGACTAATCATAACGCCGAACCTTCACGATTATATTTTAGAAATACACTTGACCTATAAGTAATGTATCCCTAAGGAGAATTCCCAGGAAAGAGGGGTGGGTCACTAAGACACACTTAAGTACCCTATCTTTCCTTAGCCAGAATTCCTCTTGGGCTTACACACTCTTCCAGCCATCATGTATTAATAATACTATTGTTGGGCTCATGGTTAAGATGAGAATTGTTGTGGACTGGGCTTTGAGGCCCAAGGTAAGATTTATACATTTAAGTGGGCTTCTTCTTCTTGAAGGATAGATGGGCTTCTTGGTTTATTATTGGTGGACATTAGGCCCAATAATTTAAGTCTTTGCTCATAAAGGTGATGGTATCATGTATGGGAGTCTAAATGTGTATGAACAATTTGGTGAGTATGTGTGTGTGTCAACTTAGGATAGTGTTTAAATAATTTAAGTGGGTAGCTATGAATAGAAGGAAAAGTTGACACATAAACTATTGAATATTGTATCATGTAATGTAATCATTTAGTATAACATATGAAGATATTCACATAGGAAATATTCATATAGCATGTAGGTAGTAATGAGTGTAGGCACAAGAGTTATCAAGTAGTGTGACACATAAGTCATTATGTATTGTATGTAGTGTGAGTACTTAGGTTGGCATGTAAGAAAAAAAAAAAAATAATCACACATGAATTGATAATGTAACATGTAGTAGTATAGCATTGTATGGGTGTCCTAAAGTTATAGTCTAGGTCAAGAGTGTCTAATAACCTAGTTCCCTATAACCAAGGCTCTGATACCAATCTGTCACACCCCGACCGATGGCGGAATCATCGGGGCGGGACATGTAAGACTGTTCATGAGCACAAGGTTGACTAGATTGTAATATATTAAATCCATTCCCATTCAAACAAACACGAAACAAGTTCAAAGTACATAATGAAATACAATTTGTCTTTGATTTAATATTAACTAGGTCCCAAGCCTATGTGTAGCATGTCTTGATCAAACTCAAATGAAAGCACCTGAAACATGAATAAAATAAGGTCAACTAAAAAGTTGGTGAGTATAACACAAGTTTGTACATAGACAGCATATAGTTTGTAAACCAAATCCTTTACATAACATGATAAATAAGGCATTTATGGGGAGCAGCTATTGTGTAACCAAACGTACAATCAAACCTTTGTAACTAGCATGCAAAACAAAGTGTGTTGTCGGTTTCATTCACCGCGTACCATGGGTGGGTTTGTCAGACTCAATAGATCCATCATTGAAAACCGTCGGCTTGAAAAGTTAATGATTGCACATAATAGCATACAAGAGGTTAACACACCTAGCACTCGAGCATAAAGCTCAAATTGCACACATGAATGTAAATAGGATTTGTACTTGTGTTGTTTGCGTAAATGTAAACATGTAAGTTGAATAGTGTTCATGTTTCACCCCAAAAATGTAAAAGAGTAAAAAGGGGTTGTGAATACTCACTTGTTTCGAAGGCGTAGCTAGCACAAATACTAAATAGTATAATGATCCTCGAGATGCACAAGATAACCTAAAGTGTAATATATTGCATTAATAATGCACAATAGTCTAAGTCTAAGTCTATGGTTGAATTGGATGGAGTTAGTGATTTGGTACTTGAAAGTAAAATAGAAGATTCGAAATGAATATTTTTAGAACATTTTAAATAAGGTTTGATTTTGGGATAATTACTTAAGTAAATTAAATAATTATAGTTTATGGAAATAACGTAGGTATTATATGTAATTTAGTATAATTAAATAAATGTTTTTGTTTAGTTATAAATCAAATAAATAATTATTAACTTATTCATTTATTTATAAAATGTAACTTAAACATAACAATATTATTTAAGGGTAGAGTTTATGAATTAAATGTTGAACTTTAAATAATTTCCATTTATTTTAAGATTAAATATTTAATCTTTTCTAGATAAACAATAATACAAATTTTTTTATAATTTCAATCATTTTTATTTTAAAAATAAATCTGAAATTCTATTTGTAAAAAGAAATAAAAATTATAAATATTCTGTCAACACACACGACCGCGCCTAGACAGGGCACGAGCGTGCTCGGACCACGGGTGCGATCGCGCTAGCCAGGGCGCGACCGTGTTGATCAACAGAGGACATAGTTAAGTAAACCACTAGGCACGACCGTGCCTTGGACAGGCACGCCCGTGTCTATGCTTCTGGGGCACGACCAAGTCTAGCCAACGAGCATGACTGTGTCTGAGCAGGAGGCACGACCGCGCTAGAAGTCGGCACGACCGCGTTTCCCGAGGCACGACCGCGCTAGATGATTAGCGCGACCGTGTCTCTTTCAAAACAGACACGAATTGGTTGATCCTTATATTGATGGATTCGGGATTGATAGGGCTTTCATTCACAAGATTATTACGAGTCTTTTGGTGTAGATTAATTGCTTTTAAAACATGTTTAAAGTCATATTCGATTAAACCATTTTTGAATGAAACATAGATTCTGATTCGGAATGATTTCTATAATGGAAGCCCAAATTAATATGGGGCTTTTGATATATGGATTGAAACGAACAAGAGGAATGATTCAATTACCTAAAACAGAAAGGAATTGATAGGATCGGTAGAAGGGAGTTCCGGCGATGGAGAAAGTGGCTTCCGGCGGCTTCTGCTGCTATTCCGGCTGTTCCAACTCCTTCAGCAACCTTAGAGATGATTGGAGGATTGAGTTTCTTGATTATCTGGTAGCAACGGGATCGAAAATAATGATTCGAGGCTTGGGAGAAATATTGGATGGCTTTTCTTGAGAGAATTTGCAATTGGATGATAGTAATCGAAATAGACGATTATTTTCTTTGATACAGGAAATGAAACGCACATAGGATTCGAATTCGAACGACCAAGCGTTTTGAAACTGCATTTACGTTTTGACTGTTACTCAGGCGCGACCGTGCCAATAATAGACGCGACCGTGCCAGACGAGGCGCGACCGTGCCAACACGTGGCGCGACCGTGCCTACTAGGGTTTCTGGTTATTTACAGATTCAGCCCTTGCAACTTCAACTTTGACAGAATTAGCTTGGTTAGGATTTAACGGAAATTAACGGGATTACTAACTGTATTAACTCTAGGAGGTGTTACCACATGATTAAGAGTTCTATATCTTCGAATTGAATACAATCGGCTAACAATTAATGAGGCGTAGGTTTGAACAAGTATATGATTTAATGTCGTATTGTTATTTTATTAATTAAAATAAATTCAAATGGGGTCGGAAAATCAGGAATGTTACAATCATTTCTTTATTTATTTATTTATAATATATGTAACGTAACCATCAAAATACTTTTTAAGGTGTAAATTAAATTTTATAAACTTTAAATAAATAATTTTCTATTTATTAAATATTTGTTCTTTCTAAATAGGATTAAATGCAAATTTATAAAAATCAACTATTTTTATTTTGTAATTTAATCAGAATATTTATTGTTTGAAAAATATATAAAATTATAATTCTGCCCTGAATTTAACTCACACACGACCGTGCCTGGGAAGGGCACGATCGTGCTCGAACCACGAGCGCGACCATGCTAGTCAGGGCGCGACCGTGTTGATCAAACAGAATGCACAATTGGATTGTTCTCTAGGCATGATCGTGTTCTGGACTAGGCACGACCGTGTCTAGGGTTTTGATGCATGACCAAGTCTAGCCAAAGGCATGATTGGGTCTGAGTGTGTGAGGCACGACCGCGCTGGTATTTGGTGCGACCGCGTCTCATGAAGCACGACCGCGCTAGAATACTAGCGCGACCGTGTCTGTTCCAAAACAGAAACGATTTGGCTAATTCTTATATTGTTAATGTTGGAATTCATTGGGCTTTCATCTGTGGATTTATTACGAGTATTTTGGGATACATTAATTGTATTTTAAACATGTTCAAGGTTGGATTTGATAAATCTATTTTGAACGAACACTAGACTCCGGTTCGTGATGATTCCCATATTGTAAGCCCAAATTAGATTAGGGCTTTTGATTAGTAGACTAAAACATAAGTGTGAGAGGTTTCAATTACCCGGAAGGACGACGAATTGATAGTGTTCGGTAGAGAGAAATTCCGGCGACGACAGGTTCTGTCTCCGGCGTCCTCTGCTGCAATTCCGACTAGACCAGCGTGTCCAGAGCCTTATAGAGGATCGATGGTATGTTGGCTTGGAAGAATTGTAATCAAATTGGTGAATTTGGTGATTTCGTGAGAGAATTTGGTGATTATGAGGTAATTCGATGATAATAAGTTCATTTGTTGTCATGGTGATGATTAAAGGGCTTAATGGAGTTTGTTAATGACGAAAACGTGTAGAACGGTTATGAAATCGAACGTTCCTGTGATTAAAGGTTTGCATTTATGTTTCCACTGATGAGAGGCGCGATCGTGCCAATATGAGACGCGACCGTGCCAAGGCACCGGGCGCGACCGTTCAAAAGCAAGGCGCGCGACCGTGCCAAGGCACTTGGCGCGACCGTGCCTATTAGGGTTTCTTGTAAATTTTCAACATCAGACCTTGTAACTTTGGTCTTTGACATATTTGTATAAATAGTTACTTATGTAGTGTTTTAGTAGATTATAACCATGTAAAATTTACGGATTAACATTGAAATATAATATTTAATTGATGGTACGAATAGAACAAAACAGTGCACTAGAATTTAGTTTGAAATGCATTACATTGAATTTGGAATACAGATACTAAAAATCAGAAATGTTACAAGCAGCATTTGTACTTAGAGAATTTTGCAGCCATCAGTCTTTGGTTCTACAAACCCCCTAGACTGATGCTACCAAAATTCTCTTACTGCCTTTGTTGCTGAAGCTTTTGCATATTTCTGACTATCCTTTCAACCAAAAGAAAATGCTTCAATAACAGCCATCTTGTACTTTGAAATATAGCCTGCTCTTTAATCCAGTCGTCAAGAATGTCTGAGTCTTCCTCCATTGGGACTATCTCCCCCTTTTTGGTTGCATCAGTGGACAAATGTGCATCAGTTTGGGTGCCCACTGATACAAAGGAGGGAGTAAGAAAAGCTGGGCATTGATGGGCTTCATGCATAGAGACTTGGTGTTTTAGTTTGGACACTTCAGCCTCTAGCATATCCACCCTGGCCTTCAATTCTAAGATATGAAGTTGCAGTGTGTCCTCATCCACAGTTGTGGAATCCTTGGATCCAAATGGGGCCTTAGGCCTAGCCTCTTCATCCCCATTACCCATGTTTTCTTGGCACCTGGGATTCCTCTCAGTGAGGGGAGTTTCCAAGGAAGCATCCTCACTGTGAGTTGCCGTGGTTGAGGTCTTAGCAATGTTGTCACTGTCCTTCTAATCATTTGATGGACCAGCAGTAGTGACAGCCTCTTCCACATCCACTCTGTCATAACTCCTAGAGTAGACCTTCAGGGTAGAAGAACTTGGGTTGGGTGTGTTGGAAGCAAGATCAATCAGTACCTCCGAGATAGTGGTAGTTGGAGAAGGTACATCATCTTGATCAGGTTCCTCAACACTTAAGTTCAGAAGATAAAGGAAAGGCTCGGGGGGTTGTTCTATGGATCCGGGAAGTGATCCTGATCCTAATAGAGAGACATTCAAAGGAGTCACCCTAATAATGTGGCAGTCCCTTATGATATTCTCACCAGAATGTTGTGATTCTGAGTGAGGGATGTTAGGTTGGGTTTGGGCCTTGAAGGCAAGATAAGAAGGAGTTCTCTTGCCCCTTTTCCGAGTATATGTCGTTGCAACCGGGGCCCTGTGTTCCACTTGAACAATAACATCCAAAACAGGTGTAAGTAATTTTTGTGCCTGTGCATCCTTAGTAGTATGCACAGGGGTTCGAATGGTAAAAGCAGACTGTTGTTTAAGATGTGAGGTGGAGGGTGTGGGATTAGTATCAGCTGGGATTGCTGAACTGTCACCCGGGGTACTCTGTATGTTCAGCATTGTAGATAACAATGGAACATTGACCCCTGAGAACTTTTTGGAAACAGTTCTCATGTTATCACTTCAGATCGACGAAAATGCAAATCTTCGTGAAAACCCTAACGGGTAGGACGATCACGTTTGAGGTCGAATCCTTCGACACAATCGACAACGTGAAGGCAAAGATCCAAGACAAGGAAGGCATTCCGCCAGACCAGCATCGTCTAATCTTCACCGGAAAACAGCTCGAGGACGGCAGAACCCTAGCCGATTACAACATCCCGAAGGAGTCAAATCTTCGCCTCGTCCTTCGTCTCCGCGGTGGGGCGAAGAAGCGCAAGAAGAAGACCATGGAAGGCGGAGGCAAGTGCGGAGCTCACCTGATGACATTCGCTTCTTTTCTGAGATATGCATTGGAGAAGAGTGTGGCTTCCGAGATGGTGATATCCTTGCCGTCTACCTTGGCTTTGAGTTGGGGAATCCCCTGTTCGGTAGAGTAGACGGCAGTACTCCAGAAATCCTCCATATGAGGGATATATGTGGCATGGTTGGTTGTGAGGGCAAATGGGATCATTGATCGACATAAGAAGTCGATCATATCATTGAATCCTTCGGATATCTTTCACTTGGTTAGGTATGAAAGTGAGGGATGAAGGGCTTTGAACGTGATGAGGACTTGAGAGAAAGTGATGTTGGTTTAGGGAGAAGTGGAAGGTGAAGAGGTGGAAGGAAATTGATTTGTTTTTATAACGGCAGAGGAGAGAAAAAGCAAAATGACTTGTACAGTACAACCCAATTCACCTTTTATTGTTACAGCTTTAATACACCGAGGCAGTCATGGTAAAGACTAACGTTAATTTTTTACAGCGGGTAAAAGTTAATTTGGACTTAAATTTACCCATCAGCAGCAAACTTGATTGCTGTGGATGAGTGAGCCTGTCCGCTGTAACCTTGGAAGATGCGGAAGGTTAAGTCTGTCAGCAGTAAACTTATCTTCTGCTAATGGATTTAATAATCCGCAGCACGGAAGTTGGTGCTGACTGTCTTAAAGAAATCCGCAGGAAACCTGTTCCGGCTGATAACTTAAAGCAGTCAGCTGCAAATCTTTTGCTGCTGAAGATTAAACCTGTCAGCAGCTGAAGGACAAAAATGCTGCTGACTTATAACTTTTATTTACAACATAAGATAAAACACATTTTAAAATAGAATTTTTAGAGATAGATTTTAATCAAAGTTCATCATGCCAATGGATTCAACTAAATATTTAAATCTGGCTTCATCAAAAGGTTTTGTAAACAAATCAGCATATTGCTCATTCGTATGAACTTTGGTTAAAATAATCCTCCTTTTCTCAGCTTGATCTCTTATGAAATGATACCTGATGTCAATGTTCTTTGTCTTTGAGTGCTGCACCGGATTGTTTGTGATTGAGATAGCACTCATGTTGTCAATGTGAATTGGAGTTGCCATGAAAGTCATCCCATAATCCAACATTTGATTTTGTATCCAGATGACTTGTGCACAGCAACTTGAAGCTGCAATCTATTCTGCTTCAGCTGTACAAGTTGAAACACATGTTTGCTTCTTGCACTGCCATGAAATCAATTCCTCCTAGAAACTGACATCCCCCTGAAGTGGACTTTTTGTCCAAGTTGCATCCCTCATAGTCACTGTCAGTGTATGCGTATAGATTAAACATGTCATTTTTAGAGTACCATAGCCCAAGTCTTGAGGCACCCTTTAGGTATCTAAAGATTCTCTTGACAGCCTGAAGATGTGAAACTTTTGGAGCTGCTTGAAATCTTGCACAGAGGCATACTGCAAACATGATATCTGGCCTTGAGGCAGTGAGATACATGAGAGACCCTATCATTGCACGGTACTGATGTTGATCAGTGTCTTGGCCATCTTTGTCTGGAGTCAGTTGATGATGCACTTGCATAGGGGTTCTTGCAGCAGAGCAGTCAGCCAATTTGAATCTTTCCAAAATGCATTTTACATATTTGGATTGGCTGATGAAGATTCCATTTGAGACATGTTTGACTTGTAGACCCAAGAAGAAATTTAGTTCACTCATTAAACTCATTTCAAACTTTGAGTGCATCAGAATATCAAAGTCTTTGCACAGCTGTTTCCTTGTTGATCCAAAGATGATATCATCGACATAAATTTGAACTAGTAAGATTTCTCCCCCTTCATCTTTGATAAACAAGGTCTGGTCTATGGCACCTCTTCTGAAGTTGTTGCTTAGTAGATATCCTGACAAGGTTTCATACCAGGCTCTTGGTGCCTGATGTAGGCCATACAGAGCTTTGTCTAGTTTGAACACTTGAGTAGGATGTGCAGTGAAATTCTTGGATGCTGCATATGCCAGGAAGATTCTGATGGCCTCCAGTCTGACAACAGGAGCAAAGACTTCATCATAGTCAATTCCTTCTTCCTGAGTGTAGCCTTGAGCTACAAGTCTGGCTTTGTTTTTTTACTACAATGCCTCTCTCGTCTTGCTTGTTCCTGAAAACCCATCGTGTGCCAATAGCATATTTACCTGGTGGAAGATCAACAAGTTTCCAGACATCCTGCCTCTTGAATTGCAGCAATTCTTCCTGCATTGCTTCAATCCAGCTGCTGTGTTTGAGTGTTTCATCTATCTTCTTGGGTTCCACCTGAGATAGGAAACATGAAAACAAACATATATTGGCCTCATGAGATTTGCTTCTTGTGAGAACTCATTGATGTATTTGGCCAATAATATTCTCTTGAGGATGTTCTTTATGGATCCTCTGTGCTGGTACCACCTCCAGCTGTATCCCTTGCTCCAAATTGCTTTGATTTTGATCAGGGGTCACTTAATTCAGGGTGGAAGAATCTTCAATCGCATTATCCACATCAATATTTTCAGCAAGAGTATCAACAGCATCTACAACATTTACCGAAGAGTCTTCATTTAGATTTTCAGTTTCAGACAGGCTGCTGCTGGTTATATTAGACAGTCTTGTTCTTACTTCACTTGCTTCAATTGCTTCCACAACTGATGGAGGATCAATTGATGGTCTTCTCACACTGATAGAAGATTTGGGAAAATCCAGTCTATAGTCAGTGGATGAAGTGGAGGCAGGTTTTTGTGTAGATGTAGACTCCATATTTGAGAAGGTGAGAGGCTCAAATATTTGGGAGAATGAGTCTATGTCAAAGAGCCAGTTTGGACCTTTTCCCTGCTCACAGACAATGTGTTCTCTGCATTCCACATTTGCTGATTCTTCCACAATTCTTGTTCTTGAATTGAATACTCAATAGGCCTTTGATTGAGAGGAATAGCCTATGAAATATCCTTCGTTATTTTTGGCACCAAACTTAGGAAGAACCCCATGTGTGATGAGAATGGTGCATGGACACCCAAAAGGTTTTAGGAACCCAATGTAGGGAATTCTTTGAAACCAAAATTCATAGGGTGTTTTGTTGAGGGGTTTGACAATTAGAACTCGGTTTTACACATTACAGGCTGTGCTAACTGCTTCTGCCTAGAATGTGAGTGGCAGTTTTGAGTCAGCCAACATAGATCTTGCTGACTCAATAAGAGTTCTGTTTCTTCTTTCAGTAACTCCATTTTGTTGAGGAGTTCTTGAAGGACTGCATTGTCTTTCTATCCCCTTGATTTCACATAAACAGTTCAAGGTGTGGTTCTTGAAATCTGTGCCTTGATCACACCTTATGATCTTCACCTTTTGATTGCTTTGATTCTCTACCCTGAGAATGTAGGATTTGAGAATTTCAGCAGTTTCATCTTTAGTTGTCAAGAAGTATACCCATGAGAATATGGTGTAGTAATCAGTTATCACCACACAGTACAACTTCTTGCCCATTGACATGACATTTGTAAGACCAAAGAGATCCATATGCAGCAGTTGCAGTGGAGTGTCATTCGTATTCAAGGTCTTGGGCTTGTGAGAGGTTTTGTGTTGCTTCCCCTTTAAGCATGCAATGCAGTGGTCTTCCAGTTGAAATTCATTGTCTGGAATCCCTCTGACAAGATTATTCTTCACCAATTTGTTGATAGTTTTGATATTAACATGGCTTAATCTCCTGTGCCAGAGAGCTGATTCATCAACTGAGGCCTTTGATAAAAAGCAGGAAACACTCCCAGATGGAGTGACTTTATTCATGTCCAGTACATAGAGATTTTCTTTTCTCTAAGCAGTTAATAAAATGCTTTCCGGAGGAGGTGTGGATAAGCCTAGAGTTAATACAAAACATCCATGAGATTGAAGTCTAATTATTTAACATAGTTGACCTTATCAATGCTCATTCTTTCGTTGGACACAGTTCATTGTCCAGTAATGGATCCTCCCTTTGAGTCACTTCCAAAGGCAACATATCCTCCATTGAAATGTCTGAAGTTGGAGAGGATGGATCTGTTGCCTGTCATGTGCCTGGAACACCCACTGTCTACCACCCAGGTGTTATTCTTGTGACCTGGCTGTACCTGCACATGATAGATTTCTAATTAGTAGGAGGAACCCAAGAGTCTGCAGACATGAAAAAGATGGTTGTTAGTTTATCCTTTTCAGTATGTTTGCAGTCAATGGAACCAATGACGGTGCTTGGAGATGGTTTGGCTTTCAATTACCTTGTTGGTGATTTTCTAGTTTTCCTCACATTGTCAGCAGCAGATTTTGCTACTGATGTTTCTGGCTTGTTGACAGTAGATCCTGCTGCTGATGGCTTTGTTGAAGTGGCAGAATTCTTTGCTGCTGAAGGCTTTGCCTTGGATTTTGCCTTACCAGTAGCAGATTTTGCTGCGAAGGATTTTAGCTTATCAGCAGCAGACTTGGTTGCTGCTGAAAGCTTCTGCATTGTTTTCTTGGGATTAACTTGACTAACAACCGATGTATGCTGATCCTTCTTTACCCTTTGTCTTTGAGGGGCTTGATGAAGGATCTGGTTGAAGGGGTTAAACCTACAGTTTGCAACAAAGTGGTCTGATTCACCACAAATGATGCAAGTTTGTTGAGATTTAGACAGCTTCACTCTTGGGGGAGATAGAGACTTCCTGAACTTAGTTGCTTTGACTTCGTAGTTTCTTACCTTCTTGGTTTTGTTAGTCTTTTCAAAGGCATGCTGCTTTGAATTTCTTTGGTATTCGAGGTAATGAAAGCAGGTGCTGGCAGTGTGGTTATATCTGCCACACACAAAGCATGATCTTGCCAGTTTGTCTCTTGAAAGGTAGACATAGTCCTTTCTTTGGAATAGATCCTTGAAGTTCCATGGATGAGCTTTGTTATGTTCAAAAGTGGCTTCTTCTAGGGTCTTTTGAACATATGGAACATTTTCTTCAGGCTTATGACATATATCAAATACCTTCCTATTTGTGATCGGCTTTGACTGAGGCTTGGGGTTTGTGGATCTTTATGTCTGTCCCTTTTCAATGTTTAGCTTTCTTCCATCTGGAGGATAGCTGATCTTGATCTGTTTGAATGGTACAGGGGCTGGAACAGCTGGAAGAACATCAGGAACTGCAACTCTATTCAGAACAGCTTCAGATGGGACTGCACTAGTTTCATCATGGTCTGAGTGGGTTGACTCAGATTCCGATGAGGTAGTGCAGTCTTCGAAGAAAGGTTCATCCATTGAAGGATCAAGGTTTCGGTTTGCAGTGTCAAGATTTGCAACATTGAAGCTTGGTTCGTATATGGCAATGTAGTCAGCAGGAGGAGCAAGAGCATTGTACTGATAATTGTTATACCCAAGTCCAGTTTTTACTTTCTCATGGACTTGAATATCTAAAAGTCTTTGTAACTTTTTGGAAGAAAATTCATATTTTTCAACATGAACTTTATGTTCAGCCAGTTCAGCTCTGGTAGCTTTTAGTTTGACCAGTAGATCATCAATCTGAGTTTCAAGATTAGTTTGTTCGTGTTTTAGCGATGAAATCTCTTTCTTAAGGCAGTTAATCTTTTCTTTATAAGTATTTTCAACCTTTTTGAACTCAGATTTCATCTGATGAAACTCTTCATTTTGATCTATAAGGTTTTGGTTATGATTTCTATAACCCAAACTTTATCAATACAAGCTTGAGAGCAAAGATGTTCAAATACCTGAGGTGGTATCTCTGTAGTGTCTGCCATCAGATCTTGATTGTTGACAGGCCGTTCTTCATATTGGAAGCTCCAGTCAAACTCAGAAGTTCCAACAGTTGCTCAGGCTGCAGTTTGAACTGGAGGAGTAGCTTGTTGTTGTTGTTGTCTGGGTTGGGCTTGGTGAGCTTGTCTTGACTGAGGAGTAGCTGGATTTGCTCTTGGTGCCTTGCATTCTCTAGCAAAGTGACCCAGTATGTTACAGTTGTAACATCTTAGTTTGCTTTTATCCAAGCCAACTCTGGTGTTGGAGTTGTTACTTGGAATAGGTCTTCCGGTTCTAGAGTAGAACCTTTTTGCTCTTATAGAGAGCATGGCATACGAGTGTTGTATGTCCATTTCTTCTAAATCATCTGGATGAAAGCATTCCAGATCCTCCTTGATAAAGGACATGTTGCTTGAGTTTTAAGAAACAAAAGCAGTAGAGGTTGATGTTTGAAGAGGAGCTTCTAGGATAAATGGTGAGCTGTTTGTTTGAGAGATTGGAGTTTGAGGATGAGTGATGATGGGAGGATAGTAGTTGCTTGAACTAGGACCTGAGTGCTCAGAATGGAGGGCAGAGGAGGTGGTGGTGGATGTTAAGGCTGTTTGGTAGCTTGAGCTTCTTTCTTTTGCCGAAATCATCTCTAGCTCATAGGTTTTTAGCATTCCAAAGAGCTCAGTCATCTGGAGAGTCTTTAGATTCTCAGTTCTTCTGATTGACACTGTGTAAAGTGTCCAGCAGCTTGGTAGAGACCTGATGAACTTCTTGAGAATATCTTCATTCTCTAGCTTCACCTTTGAGCACTGCAGCTCTCCTACAAGATAGGTAAATCTGTTGTATAGAACAGTTAGAGACTCACCTTCCTTCCAGACGAAGTTTTCATACTGCTGCTTCAGGATGTCTCTTCTATTTTCTTTGACTTCCTCAGAGCCAGCAAACATCTTCTCAAGAGCCTCCCAGAGCTCTTTAGCAGTTTTGTAACTTCGGAAGTTATGAAAAACTTCATTTGGAAGGCGCATTTGGATAGCTCCTAGTGCCTTGAAGTCCACCTCCATCTTCTTTATGTCCTCTTCTGAGTGGTTGGAGGGCTCCTTTGGACCTGGTGGTCCTCCAGAGTCAGCAGAGGCCACCATGGGAGTGTAGGGTCCATCCCTGATGGATTTCCACATTCCGTACTCCTGATAGTAGAAAAAAACTTTCCATGCGATTTTTTGACATGTCGTAGTTTTCCCTAGATACCAATCTTGGTGGTCGGTTGATGCTGCCGATGTCTTCAAATCCGTTGTTCTGTGCCATCTTCGTTCTTGGTGACTTGATGAAAGAGAGAGAGAGTTTAGAATAGAACCAGAAGTGATTAAACAAGTGTGAGTTTGTTTAATCTGAGCCAAAGCTCTGATACCACTTGTAGGATCGAGAAATTACACGATGGTTATGTTCTTAGTTGAAATTGGCGGAAACAATAACAACTACACAAGTGTAATCGAGTAAGCATAAAGAATACTTTTAAGAACACTGTTGTATTAAGCTTTTGCAGATAAACGATTACAATTGAAAAACTCAATCAAAAGACATAAAACACACACTTACAATGATGTGTTTACACATTATTTATACTCACTTAGAATCAAGACAGCCCCTTGATTCTAAGGATCAGATCTAACACAGACCGTTGATCTGTTGTATGTAGCTAACTATTACACGTTTTGTCTATAACTAGTTAACTTTATTGAAGCGTCTTCTTTATGCATCATTACTTGCATGCTTGGAGAAGAGCGTTGTTGTCCGTCATTGGTTGTGCCATTGCGGTTCCTTCTGCTTTGAGTGTGTCAGTTGCTTTTGCAGAAAGTTATCAATGACGCTTGGTATGGATAGTCAGCTATAACGATTTGTCTTCAAGGCACAAGGCTGTCAGTAGCAAAGATGATGATCAGCAGCAAGATGTAACCATCCAAAGCTGCTGATGATTTGCCTGTCAGCAGCATCAAGTGTTGATGCTACTGAGAAGCCTATCCGCATCAACTTTGGTCTTCAGCGGATTAGGCTATCCGCAACAGATTTGTTCTTCAGCAGGAGAACAAGTATCCGCAGCAGATAAGCTTGTCCGCAACAGTTTGTTGGTCAGCAGCAAACTCTGAGATCAGCAGCATTTGTACTTAGAGAATTTTGTAGCCATCAGTCTTTGGTTCTACATTGTCTTTATGGTTTTATGTGATTGTATAGATTTTGTCTAAGTGATAGAACAAGTTTCTGCTAGAGGCGAACTTGTTAAGTTCGCCTAGCCTATTAGAGGCGAACTTGTTAAGTTCGCCTATTACAGAGTTTGTGTCTATAAATAGGAGTTTACAGAATCTTTTGAGAAAGAAGAGAAAAAAGTAGAAATACTTGATTAATTGTATTCTGTAAACTCTATATTTTGGTGATATACAAAGAGAAAGTTTATTTACATGTTGTTTCTATTGTCAAATAGTATATGAACGTTAATAAGGTAGAATTCTGCACTCCATGTTAACAAGACGTCGTGTCACGAGATCGATCAGAGATTAGTCAAGTGGACCTACAGTCAAACAATTCGATTTTGAGTGAAATCGTTCAATTTTGACTTTCAGAATTCAAACCAATTGAGTTTAGGGTAATTACAGAACTGGTCCCTGTGATTTCATGTATTAGATATTGAAATAATTAGTCCCTGGGGTTTGAAATGAGTTAAGAACATGGTTAGTTGACTTTCAAAAATCAACAGGAATACAACGGCATGTGAATTTTGACCTCAAAGTCAACTGAATGAGTTTTGACTAATTACACTACCAGTCCTTGTAGTTTTAAGTTTAGATAATGGCATAATTAGTCCCTGGGGTTTGAGTTAAGTTAACTAAGTTAGGATTTAACTGGATTTGGTTAATGGAGTTAACCTGGGATGTCCGGATTGTCACAAGTTTGAATATATGAATATTTGAATTGCCTGAAATCTTAGTTGAATGTATCGAAAAGTCTCATGAATGGTCCGAAAAGTGTTTCGGATGGTAATGAAGAGTTAAGTTTGATTCATCCGAAATGAGTTTTCGACCGAAAAGTATTTTCGATCGAAAAGTCCATGCTTGAAATTTTTTGAAAATTCAGAGTTTTCGATCAAAAAACCAGGGTTTGGTTATTGGTAGTATTAATGAAGGTTTTCGATTGAAAAGTTGTAAGGATAAAATTCTAAGTTTTTGATCAAAAAGATGACTAAGAGTTTTCGATCGAAAAGGTAAAGTACTGATAAAGAGTTTTCGATCGAAAAGTTCCAAAATTGTGTTAAATCCATATGTAAGAGTTTTTGATTGAAATGTTGGAATATGGATAGAGTTTTTGATCGAAATGTTCAAGGTTGTAAGGATTTTATTCTGATAAAAGGGGTTTTTGAAAGTTTTCGATTGAAAAAGTTGTTTATGTAAGGGAGTTTTCGATCGAAATGTCAAAAGTTAAGGATTTTTTAAAATTTTATAACTTGTTGTGTTTTCTTTACATATATGAATATGTAAAAGTTTGAGCGTAAGCACAAAATCTGTGCCTGTTAAACTACAAATACAAAGAAGGCACGTGGCTCTGAGGAGATTGTGAGGTTTCTAACAAATTCAAGAATTCATACTGCAATCTCTACACAAGTGCGTGTGTTTGAAAAACACGTTAGGGAATTTTGGGACAACGTGGAATATAAACATGTTAATAAAGAGATATGGATTCAAAGCACAATTGGTGGAAACAAGATTAAGGTTACTGAACAAGTGATTAGAGAAGTATTAAACTTCAGAGATACAGCTGATTTTCCTTACAAGATCAATCATGTTGCAGTTTCAGGAATTATAATGACCATGAGATATGAAGGAATATTTTTAAGAAGACAAGTCACTAAAACAATGTTTGGGAAACAATGGAGGTATTTTGTCCATGTTCTAATACATTGCATGAGTCCCAGAACGTCTGCTTTTGATCAAATTGGTGAACTATTCAGCAGGGCCTTGGTTTGTCTGGCAACTCATAGAAGATTTAAAATTTCAAGAATGATATTTGAGGCAATGATTAGCAATTTGTGGGACCAAGGCAGAATTACAAGTTTCTTATGTACCCAAGATTTGTACAAATAATCATCAACACACTGCTGCCAAATCTGGAAAATGATGGTGTTGAACTACCTTTAGAGTCAATGTAAGAAGTGATTTTCAGCAGTATGAATAATGTGAGAAAGACAAGCAGATTTAGTGGTACTGTGACACCCCTATTTCATAATATGCTTGAAGAGAATCCTGATCCAGATTTCAATCTTGAAGATGAAATAAATGACTTAATGGCTGAAGATATAGAAGATGGAGTTGACAGTGATAGTGATGCAAATGATCAAGGTAATGATAATGATCAAGGAAATGATAACGATCAAGGTCATGATGGTGGTCAAAGTAATGTTTTACCAGAAATTCAGCAAGAAGTTTAAGTTCAAGTTGAAGAACCGAGGGTTGATACACATATGGGTGAATATGAAGCACATGACCTGATTTTTGAAGATAACAGAATTCCTGAGGTGAATGAAGAGGTTACAGAACCGTTGTTGAGTCACACAGAAGAATTTATAGCTGAAACTGAAGATGTTTTAAGTGTGAATACTGAAGTGTTGGAAGTTCATGATGAACAGTTAACAGCAACAGCAACAACCCCATCAAAGAAGAGGAAAGAGCCTGAAAAGTCAAAAACTTTACCTTCTAGACCTCCTTCGTCTAAGGGTATCGTGTTTACAGATCCATAACAAAGCAAGAAAAAGAAAACAACAACAACTGCACTTGATAAAGGCAAAGGCAAGGCAAAAGAATTTCCAGAAAAGCAAAAGTCTAAGAAATCAAAGAATTCTAGTTTAGTTGAAGAAGAGTTTTTAAATTATGCTACAAGAGAAACTGCAGATGTAGTGAGTCAGCTGAAAACTCAAATGTCTAATCTACAAAGCAGAGAAGCTGCTAATACTAGATAGATCAGAGAATTGAAATCTGAAAGAAATAAACAGAAGGGTTTAATTGCACAACAACAGCAGCAAATTGATCAACTTCATAGGATTGTTCAAGATTTGATAACTCAAATTGGTGCTCCAATCGTTACTAATCAAGAAGAAAATATTGAAGATGTACATAGTCTGGCAGTCACTGAACCAATTCCCTCTAAAAGTGAACAAGTTCAAACTCCAGTATTTGAAGCAACTATGTATGAAGACCACACTTTATTTGATATTGATATGCTTCTTAATGACGAAGGTGAAGGTTTGGAAAAAACTGATGAAAATCAAGAAGAAACAGAGAAGGAAGAAGAAGAAGAGAAGGTAATGAAGAAGTGGTGATTACTGGTGAAAGGATAGATGATGAAAATTATTCAGATGATGATAACAACAGTGGTGGTGATGGAGGTGTTGGTGGAAGTTAAAGAAAAACTAGAGATGCTGAACAAGACACTCAGACCAACATTGAATATAAAAAGTATGAATATGAACAACAACAAACATATGTAGACTGTTCAAACAAGACACTCAGACCAACTGGACCTGCTGTCACACCCCAACCGACGGCGGAAACGTCGGGGCGGGACATGTAGACTGTTCATGAGCACAAGGTTGACTAGATTTCAATATTTTAATCATCAAATTTAACTTCAGATAATTCAACACAACCAAATTCAAACAACTACATAAACGAAATACATAATAGTCTTTATTTAAATTTAACTAAGTCCAAAGCCTATGTGTAGCATGCCTTGATCAAACTCACTCATTAGCACCTGAAACATAAAAAAAATAAAGTCAACTAAAAAGTTGATGAGCATACACAGGTTTGTATATAGATAGCATATAGATTATGAATAAACCAATCCTTACATAACATGATAAAATAAGGCATTTATGGAGAGCAGCTATTGTGTAACCAAGTACAACCAAACCTTTGTAACTAGCATGCAAATTGTGTTGTCGGTAACAATCACCCCAATCTTGGTGCGTTTGTCAGACTCAATGGATCTATCATTGTTAACTGTCGGCTTGAATAGTTAATGATTTCACATAAATTGCACACAGAAGTAAACATACCTAGCACTCAAACATAAAGTTCAAATTTGCACACATGAATGTAAAGAGGATTTGTATTTGTGTAGTTTGTGTAAATGTAAGCAATTGTTTGTATAGAGTTTATGTTTCACCCCAAAAAATGTAAAAGAGTAAAAGGGGCTATGTAATACTCACTTGATTCAAAAGGCGTAGCTAACACGAGAGACTAGATAGTAACGAGATTGTCACACCCCAACCGACGGCGGAATCGTCGGGGCGGGACATGTAGACTGATCGTGAGCTCAAGGTTGGCTAAATTGTAATATATTAAATCCATTTCCATTCAAACAAACATGAATCAATTCCAAAGTACATAATGAGATATAATTTGTTTTTTAATTAAAATTAACTAAGTCCAAAGCATATGTGTAACATGTCTTGATCAAACTCATATGATAGCACCTGAAACATGAATAAAATAAGGTCAACTAAAAAGTTGATGAGCATACACAGGTTTGTACATTGATAGCGTATAGATTGTAAATAAACAAATCCTTACATAACATGATAAAATAAGGCATTTATGGAGAGTAGCCATTGTGTAACCAAAGTACAATCAAACCTTTGTAACTAGCATGCAAAATTGTTTTGTCGGTAACAATCACCCCAATCTGGGTGGGTTTGTCAGACTCAATAGATCTATCATTGTTTACCGTCGACTTGAATAGTTAATGGTTGCACAAAAGTTAGCACAACTAGCACTCAGGCATAAAGCTCAAATTGCACACATGAATGTAAAGAGGATTTGTACTTGTGTAGTTTGTGTAAATGTAAGCAATAGATTGTATATTGTTCATGTTCCACCCCAAAAATGTAAAAGACTAAAAGGGGCTATGTAATACTCACTTGATTCAAAAGCCGTAGCTAACACGAGAGACTAGATAGAAACGAGATCCTTGTAATGCACAATGTTAACCTAGAATGTAATATGTATTGAATTAATAGCGTGCACAATAGTCTATGTCTAAGTCTAGGGTTGAGTTGGATGTGTGTATAAGGAATTGAAGCTGTAGGTGTTAGGGGTTTGTACTTGAATGGTGTTGTATAAAATTAAGGTTTTGAGATTGGAATAACTAAATAACTTAAATTATTATTCATTCATTTAGTTATGAAAAATAATGTTTAAATATAAACTAAATAAATAATTGTTGCTTTGTTTATTTATTTATAAAAATATGTACTTAGTCATTTAGTGATAAAGGTGTACCGAGCGTTTTATATTAAATATAGATTTAATAAATAGCTTTTGTTAATCTATTCTTATAGATATGTGTAAATATAATTTTGTAGATTTAAATGAATAACTTCTATTTATTTTAGAAATAGGAATTTGACCTTTTTTTAAATAAGGTTAATATAAATCTTTATAAAATCAAATATTTTTATTTGAAAATTTATTGGGAATGCTTATTGTTTTTAAAATACAAAATTTAGTATTCTGTCAAGATTTTCTCACACACACGACCGTGCCTGGGACAAGGCACGATCGTGCTAGGACCACGGGCGCGACCGTGCTAGTCAAGGGTGCGACCGTGTTGATCAAACAGAAGACACAACAAGCCTGCTCACTAGGCACGACCGTGTCTAGGGTTCTGATAGCACGACCAGGTCTAGCCAAGAGGCACGACCGGGTCAGAGAGTGAGGCACGACCGCGCTTGGAGAGGCGCGACCTTGTCTTCATGGAGCACGACCGTGCTAGAAGACTAGTGCGACCGTGTCTGATCCAAAACATATACGAATTGTCTAATTCTTATGATATCAATACTGGAAACCTTAGGGCTTTCATCCATTAGGTGATTACGACTCTATTGGTATAGTTTATTTGCATTTAAGATATGTCCATAGTAGGATTTGATTAAACCGTTTTAGAATGAACTCTATATTTGGGTTCATGTTAAATTCGTTATTGTAAGCCCAATTTATGTTGGGGCTTTTGATCTATAGACTAAAACTAGGATGTAGAATGTTTCAATTACCCGGAAGAATGATGTATTGATTGCGTATGGTAGAAACGAGTTCCGGCGACTACGGTTTGATCTCCGGCGCTTTCTGCTGCAACTCCGGCTAACTCAATGTGTTTTGGAGGTTTAGGGAGGATCGGATGATGTATTTGTGTGTTTGTTTGAGAGGATTGTAACAAAAATCTTGAAATCGATGGTCACATGGAAGGTTTTGACGGTTATAATTTGAATCGATCAATTGGGATTATGTGTCGTAAATAAAATGATTAAAACCTTTAACTGGGTTTGTTAATGTAAGAAACGGTTACGAATTCAAACGATTATGCGTTTAATGGCTGTATTTACGTTTCAACTGATGTGAGACGCGACCGTGCCTATAAGAGGCGCGACCGTGCCTATAAGAGGCGCGACCGTGCCAAGATGAGGCGCGACCGTGCCAATAATGGGCGCGATCGTGCCAGACGAGGCGCGACCGTGCCTACTAGGGTTTCTGGTTATTTACAAAATCAACCCTTGCAACTTCAGCTTTGATAGAATTAGCTTGGTTAGGATTTAACAGAACACCTAACGGGATTACTAACTGGATTAACTCTAGGAGGTGTTACCACATGATTATGAGTTCTAAATCCTGAATTGAATATGATCGGCTAACGATTAATGAGGTGTAGGTTTGAACAAGTATATGATTTAATGTCATGTTATTATTTTATTAGTTAAAATAAATTAAAATAGGGTCGAAAAATCAGGAATGTTACAGTCTCCCCATGTTAAGGGAATTTCGTCCCGAAATTTAACTAATGGAGGCTACTAAAAATCAAGAAAAAAGTGGGAGTTTTGGGTTCTCGGTGAATTTTGATTGTTGGATTCTAGGGAGTGTAACCATTGACATGGCTTAGGCCTGATACTCAAAGTTGAATATGAAGGGTGATAATGAATTTTGTTTTGAAATGAATTTAAGGAGGAGATTGTCGAATAATAATTCTGAATTCTAAATATGAGATGTATTATTTGGAATGAATTTGATGGGACCTTGATCGTTAGGGTTTGTGCATGATGTAGTCTAATATGTTTAAAAATGTCAGTGGGTAAAAGATTTCGTAGAGATTGGTCTAGGTCAAAACTTCACGTGACACGAACAACGATACTTCTGATTACATGACAGGACACTTATGTATAGGAAGTACCATCGGCGTATCCACCATGCCCTGGTCATATCACGTCAGTTTCATTGTTACATATCATGATAAGCTTTAGGTCACAACACACGACAAAATTTCACTATGTTTTCCATGCGCTGATTTTTATAATTCCGTGTGCACCCGTAATTACTCAAATCATCACATGGTCCGTATAGGTCATTCCGTTGTATGCGGGTCAAGGGGGGCAAAGTTTTACTCTGTTCATGTCCATTGTTTTCATATAAAAGTCGCTAATAAGTAACTATGTCCTAAATCAGATCAGTTCGCAACCAAAGAGTAGTAAAGTAGAATAACTCAAAATTTCTTAGTTTGCTCGTGTTTGAATAAGAATATGTCAAACCCCGAGTCGTTTCCATGTATTATGGTCTTCAACTTTGGTGAACAAAGTGCATGACCATGTCTTGTGTATAATGTAATCAATCAATTGTAATAATTGTAAGCAATTTCGTTTCATGTATAAAATAAACACACAAGTCTCTTGTGTAGCATGAACAGCTAGCATTATGTATTTTGTAAATCAATGATCTCTCACGTGTAATGTAAACAACGTAGTATCACATGTATTATAGGAAATGAATTTCATGTATGGCGTTGACAACTTAGCATCATGTATTTTGTAAATCAATATGCTCTCACGTGTAATGTAAACAACATAGCATCATGTGTATTGTAGGAAATGAATTTCATGTATGGTGTTTACAAATTAGCATCATGTATATTGCATAATGTGTACAGTTTTAGTATGATGTACTTTGTAACTAAATGAGTTTCACGTTTAATGTGGTCAATCTAGAATTATGTATCAATCAAACAATTGTTATGTATCACGTATATCGCAAACAACTAAGTTTCGTGTATTATGTGATCAATCCGGTAGCATGGGTATTGTAAATAAACAGGTTTCGTGTGTTATGTGATCAATCCAGTAAATTGTGATTTGTAGGCAAACTAGTTTCATGTATTATGTAATTTGTGTAGCATTGGGTATATTGAGAATAATTGAGTTTCATGTACCATGTGGTTGCGTTGGGTATATTGTGAGCGTGTATACATAAGTTGTTGGACTTCGTGTGTGATGTATACTAACGGGTTTTGCATGTGATCGAGTGTTGCGGACAAGCGTGTTGTTTGGCGTTCCTGTATAATGTGGTAGTTAGGTTGTAGCTCTTAAATCTCAATGAGGTTGATGGGGGGGGTTAACGTTTACACTTGTACGATCATCTCTTGAAGTGACAAGTGAAAGGTAACGAGGAGGTTCTAAAAATATTCAGGGAAATGTGTTTACAAATACTGATCTTTGTTTGAAAATTGAAAGTGGTAAATTATTCTTGATTGTATATATATAAAGTAGTGAAACAATTGGATCACATAATTTAAATTAGTAGGCAGTTTATGGGAAAAATCTTTTAATTTAAATTTTCAACTATTAATAAAATAATATTTTTAAGCGAAATTATTGGCTAAACAAGTAGTCGCATATTAATTTAGTCAGGGTTTAGAAATATCTACTTTAATGAGGAAAACCATAATTATTTATCAATTCGAAATAATGTATATATATATATATATATTTTTATAAAATCGGTTGTATTAACTTTTCTTATCAGGTGGAAAGTTTTATGGAAGATTTATGTTTTTGATACTATCTAAAAGTTTGATAAACATTTTGTTTGAACAAGGTAACGAGGTTTTGTTTAAATCGAACAATAGGATGATTTGTTTATGAAGGAGATTGTTGGTAATGTACTAAATCGTATTGAATGAAGGAGGTGATACTTGAGAAATTTTTGATGAAAATATGATGGGTATAATTCACACTCAACAGGTTAAATCAATGAATAATAACTTCAGAGTTGAAATATATATAAAATTGATTAAATGCTGAAACATTACTCAAAACATAGGGAAATGGTTCTCAAACCGAAAATTTAAAGACAATAAATAGAAATTTCTCCTAACGTCTCTGGTAGCTTTCCACTAGGAAGAAAATAATCACCTAGATGAGCACCGCTATGGTCACTCCAGTTGCAGATCTGGCTTCAGCTTTGGCGGTCTCCGTGCGATGTTCCGGTATTTCTTTTTCGAGGATGGAGATTAACTCCTTTTGGTACCCTAAATGGTTTGCTAGACTATCCATTCTTTGTCCTTGCAAATCATGCATTACTCCTTGCTCCATCCTTTGCCTCTCAATTTCTGAGGTCCTTACGTATTAGGGAATGCCATTGGTTGGAATTCCCATAACATTAGTGGGTGTCGTGGTATGCCTTACCCAAGGGTTAGGATGGTACGGGTTGGGCATTAGATATGGGTCTCTTAGTGGGGGTGGTAACTGATTGTGGAGATGGGGTGTCTGATACGGGTTTCTGGGTGCAGGTGATCCAGGTGTTCGGAGTCTTGGGCCGGTGTTCCAAATCCAATCTGCCCTTACATCAAACCTTGGTCTAGTAGTTGGGGGTGTTGATGACCGATGTACGGGTGTCTCAGTGTCTTCTTCCCAATCAGATTCTGCTCCGGGACAGTATACCAGGGAGGAAGGAGAGTAGGAGGCCATGTCTAGCAGAAAAACAATGAAAGGTTGTAAGTAATAATGAAATATATTATGTGTCAAATACAGGAGTTCTCATAGGTTTAGAGTTTGACTAGTCATAACGCCGAACATTCAGAATAGTATTTTAGAAATACACTTGACCTATAAGCAATGCATCTCTGAGGAGAATTCCCAGGAAAGAGGGGTGGGTCACTAAGACACACTTAAGTACCCTTTCTTTCCTTAACCAGAATTCCTCATGGGCCTACACACTCTTCCAGCCATCATGCATTAATAACACTATTGTTGGGCTCATGGTCATGATGAGAATTGTTGTGAACTGGGTCTTGTGGCCCGAAAGTGAGGTTTATGCATTTTAGTGGGCTTCTGCTTCTTGGAGGATAGATGGGCTTCTTAGTTTATTTTTGATGGGCATTAGGCCCAATAGTTTATTATTTATTTATTTATTTTTTTGTTTATAAGAGGTGGTGGTATTATGTATGTGTGTTTAGGGGGTGCATGAATACTAAGTGTGTACGAGTGTGTGTGGAAACTTAGGATATCACTTTAAATAAATTAAATAGGTAGCAATGAATAGGAGAAAAAGTTGGCAGGTAATGTGACACGTAGTTTATTTAGTATTGTATCATATGATGTAATTATATAGTATAACATGTAAGAATATTCACATAAGAAATAATCATATAGCATGTAGATAGTAATGAGTGTAAGCACAAAAGTTATCAAGTAGTGTGACACATAAGTCATTATGTATTGCATCATGTAAAAATATTTACACAAGAATTAATAATATAACATGTAGTAGCATGGTATTGTATGGGTGTCCTAAAGTTATAGTCTAGGTTAAGGGTGTCTAATAACCTAATTCCCTATAACCAAGGCTCTGATACCAATCTGTCACACCCCAACTGACGACGGAATTGTCGGGGCGGGACATGTAGACTGTTCGTGAGCTCAAGGTTGGCTAAATTGTAATATATTAAATCCATTTCCATTCAAACAAACATGAATCAATTCCAAAGTACATAATGAAATACAATTTGTTTTTGAATTAAAATTAACTAAGTCCAAAGCCTATGTGTAACATGTCTTGATCAAACTCATATGATAGCACCTGAAACATGAATAAAATAAGGTCAACTAAAAAGTTGGTGAGCATACACAGGTTTGTACATTGATAGCGTATAGATTGTAAATAAACAAATCCTTACATAACATGATAAAATAAGGCATTTATGGAGAGTAGCCATTGTGTAACCAAAGTACAATCAAACTTTTGTAACTAGCATGCAAAATTGTGTTGTCGGTAACAATCACCCCAATCTGGGTGGGTTTGTCAGACTCAATAGATCCATCATTGTTTATCGTCGGCTTGAATAGTTAATGATTGCACATAAATCGCACACAAAAGTTAGCACAACTAGCACTCAGTCATAAAGCTCAAATTGCACACAAGAATGTAAAGAGGATTTGTACTTGTGTAGTTTGTGTAAATGTAAGCAATAGATTGTATATTGTTCATGTTCCACCCCAAAAATGTAAAAGAGTAAAAGGGGCTATGTAATACTCACTTGATTCAAAAAGCGTAGCTAATACGAGAGACTAGATAGAAACGAGATCCTTGTAATGCACAACGTTAACCTAGAGTGTAATATGTATTGAATTAATAGCGTGCATAATAGTCTATGTCTAAGTCTAGGGTTGAGTTGGATGTGTGTATAAGGAATTGAAGTTGTAGGTGTTAGGGGTTTGTACTTGAATGGTGTTGTATAAAATTAAGGTTTTGAGTTTGGAATAACTAAATAACTTAAATTATTATTCATTCATTTAGTTATGAAAAATAATATTTAAATATAAATTAAATAAATAATTGTTGCTTTGTTTATTTATTTATAAAAAAATGTACTTACTCATTTAGTGATAAAGGTGTACCGAGCGTTTTATATTAAATATAGATTTAATAAATAACTTTTGTTAATCTATTCTTATAAATATGTGTAATTATAATTTTATAGATTTAAATGAATAACTTCTATTTATTTTAGAAATAGGAATTTGATCTTTTTTTAAATAAGGTTAATATAAATCTTTATAAAATCAATTATTTTTATTTGAAAATTTATTGGGAATGCTTATTGTTTTTAAAATACAAAATTTAGTATTCTGCCAAGGTTTTCTCACACACACGACCGTGCCTGGGACAAGGCACAATCGTGCTAGGACCACGGGCGCGACCGTGCTAGTCAAGGGTCCGACCGTGTTGATCAAACAGAAGACACAACAAGGCTGCTCACTAGGCACGACCGTGCCTGGGCCAGGCACGACCGTGTCTAGGGTTCTGATAGCACGACCAGGTCTATCCAATAGGCACGACCGGGTCAGAGGGTGAGGCACGACCGCGGTTGGAGAGGCGCGACCGTGTCTTCTTGGAGCACGACCGTGCTAGAAGACTAGCGCGACCGTGTCTGAACCAAAACAGAGACGAATTGTCTAATTCTTATGATATCAATACTGTAAACCTTAGGGCTTTCATCCATTAGGTGATTACGAGTCTATTGGTATAGTTTAATTGCATTTAAGACATGTCCATAGTTGGATTTGATTAAACCGTTCTACAATGAACTCTATATTCGGGTTCATGTTAAATTCATTATTGTAAGCCCAATTTATGTTGGGGCTTTTGATCTATAGACTAAAACTAAGATGTAGAAGGTTTCAATTACCCGGAAGAATGATGTATTGATAGCGTATGGTAGAAACGAGTTCCGGCGACGACGGTTTGATCTCCGGCGCTTTCTACTGCAACTCCGGCTAACTCAATGTGTTCTGGAGGTTTAGGGAGGATCGGATGATGTATTTGTGTGTTTGTTTGAGAGGATTGTAACAAAAATCTTGAAATCGATGGTCACATGGAGGGTTTTGACGGTTATAATTTGAATTGATCAATTGGGATTATGTGTCGTAAATAAAATGATTAAAACCTTTAACTGGGTTTGTTAATGTAAGAAACGGTTACGAATTCGAACGATTTTGCGTTTAAAGGCTGTATTTACGTTTCAACTGATGTGAGGCGCGACCGTGCCTATAAGAGGCGCGACCGTGCCAAGACGAGGCGCGACCGTGCCAAAACGTGGCGCGACCGTGCCTACTAGGGTTTCTGGTTATTTACAAATCAGCCCTTGCAACTTCAGTTTTGATAGAATTAGCTTGGTTAGGATTTAACAGAACACCTAACGGGATTACTAACTGGATTAACTATAGGAGGTGTTACCACATGATTATGAGTTCTAAATCTTGAATTGAATACGATCGGCTAACGATTAAATGTAGGTCCAAGTAACTCAACTACTGATCGAACTCGTAATATGACGTTGGAATCCTTCATGTTAACATTTGTATACTAACCGACAATTGAAAAAGCACGTGTAAATAAACTTCTCAATTATATTCCAATTCACAATGGTTTACAGACTCAATCAGACAATTCTATCTCTCGGTTCTCTCTGATCAGTCATCCTGTCTAATGACTCTGTAAACCTATATATAGAAAACTAACCTGCTGTAAGCAAACTTAGTAAGTTCGCTTCTAACAAACTAAGCGAACTTAACAGTTCGCCTCAGATAGACTTAAGCAAACTTATTAAGTTCGCCTCTGATAGACCAGACGAACTTAACAAGTTCGCCTCTAGGCTCACTTGTAAAACACTTAGTAACTTTAGACATTTACATAACAAAAACATAAACACATAAAATCTAACTATTACAAGCTTTTGTCATTACAAATCTATGTCCTAACAGACTCCCCCTTGACAATAGCTTGATCTTCTGTCTTCAGTCTTTATCTTGAACTCTTCCAGTTATTCGGTAGTCTGCTGCCAGCATGCACTCCATATCTTCTGCATATCTCCAAAACTCTTTTGTACTGTAGACCTTGTGTGACACCCGACATTTCAGGTCAATATCCGTACATGTATTAAACAAGTTTACATTATAATTATTTTTGGTGATTTAATTAATTTCACAAACAAGGACATCAAGGTCTAACAAAAACCAAACATTGTCTCATTTCACATTTTGGTAATTCTAGGAGTTACCGGTTCACGTGTCATATAAACCGACCAATACGAACGGTAGTGATTAAATTAAATAACCAGAAAAATATACAAACATATATATTACATAAACTTTACGTTGGTCAATAATTTATTTTTAGACTAAAACATACGGTATAAGTAAAAGTAAAATAACGAACCCTTTCGAAGACGTTACCACGTATCGTCACCTTTAGGTATTTATACCTACGAATAATCACCTCAACGAATTATACAATCTAAGATTTAAATATTTTTCGTCAACGAGCCATAAACTTGCTAAATTTACAATGCCGTGAGGAATCTAAACCAAATTAAATTATCCCCTTAAAACTCTAATTGATATTAATACTCTTAATAAACTAATACTTAAAACTAATTATTAACCCTCAAACCACTTTTTGACTTTCTCGGCAGAAGCCAGAGAAGACCACTCCCCCCTTCACTCGTCCCATACCATACCTGAGAAAACTCAGATAAAACCATACCTTCTCAGTCTCAAGCTCACAATCTCTGTCATATTTCTCATTTCATACGGCAAATTTTCCCCAATTCTCTCCAAATCGAAGTCAAGTTCTAAGGCAAAACCTACCATAATTCGGTGTTAAGAAGAACTTCAAGTGTTTCTAAAGGAAATTTAACAGAAGAATCAAGATCATTCTCTGTTTTCTCTCATCATCTTCATCTCTGTTTTAAGGTAAAAACTCGATACTATCTACATTATTTTCTTTAAAAACCGTAGCTAAACATACAAAATATTCAAACGCAAGTAAGATAACAAGAAAAGTGTGTCGAATTCAAGATTAAAACATAAAAATATGCAGGACTGATTCTGCCAAACAGAAGTCCAGTAATCGAAACTATAGTTTCGATATCAGTTACTCAATCGAAACTAGGAGTTTCGATACCTGTTACTCAATCGAAACTAGGAGTTTCGATACATGTTTACTCAATCGAAACTAGGAGTTTCGATACTAGTTGTTCAATCGAAACTAGGTAGTTTCGATATCCCTCTTGTCAATCGAAACTAGGAAGTTTCGACAACTGTCATACTCAATCGAAACTAGGTAGTTTCGATACCCAACTACTCAATCGAAACTAGGAAGTTTCGATACTCAATTGCCCAATCGAAACTAGGTAGTTTCGATACCTGTGTCAGTCCCCTTTGGGCAGTAACTTAGAACTGTTTTTATAACGAAACAAGTGTTGAACAACTAAGAGGATATTTTAAACAAAAACAACCAGATTTACAAAGTCGGTGAACAATTTGCAATATGAGACATTCGGTCTTAACACAATTTACCCTTTGGTATTTAGGGTACGAATAGTCAAGTTTGACTACAACAAGTATCATTACAAGTATACACAAAAACAATGTGAGTTTCACGGCCCCTTTTTACTGTTTTCTATATTTGGGGGAACTATTTTATGGGATAACAAGATAATAAGGCACGACTTTTATGTTTACATGAGATGAGAACAACGAGTTGAGGCCGCTAAAGTCCCCTGGAACAAAGTAGTAACCATTAACTGTAGCCTAGGGTCCTATGAATAGTACTATGGAGAGTGACGTCTCCCGGTCATGGTTAGTCGCGCTAACCACAATCTGGAGGATTTATGGCCGCATAGAACCGGATAACGAAATTAGGGGCGTGTACAATTGTCATGGTTTGGTTACGCCTCATGTATGAACATATTATTTGTATTCCTAGCTAGTTTACAAATGGGTCAACAATTCTTATTCTGTTTATCGCATGCACCTGAAACTATTTACGAACGATTGAATTTTACAAAGAACTATTTGATTAAACCTGTGAACTCACCAACCTAGTGTTGACAATTTTAAGTGTGTTTTTCAGGAAATTGAACGTGATCGCAAGGTTAGCAATGTAGATTACATGCATGCACGATGGATACAACTTTTGGGGGATTTCTCTTGTATAACTCATTGTAATAGAGTCATATTTGCGAAATCTTCACTTTTTGTAAACTCAATTTACATTTTGGAATGTAAAACTTTAAACTTGTTTATGTATCCATTTATCATGTATGTGTTTGCGGTAATCATATGCTTTGGAAACCATGAACGTCACGCCTCGCGTTTCCGCCTTGGCGAGGGTGTGACAGATTGGTATCAGAGTCATTGATTATAGCGAACTAGGAGTCTAAAAATCGAACCTAGTCTATAATTTAAATGACTCACTGAGACGTTTTTCATTGCATATGCATGTCATAACTTATCATCATATTGTACGGATATCGTAGACACTGAACATCGTCACACACTAACCCCATTTCGACTTCAGACCCATGGCACCCAAAAAAAGGACACCGCGTGACACTACTGGTGAAAACAACTTGACGATTTCCGCAGAAGTTGAACAACTCATATCACAACGTGTAGCCGCCGCCTTGGAGCAGTACGAAGCCAATCGGAATAACGTCGGAGGAAATGGTAGTGGTAGCGGAGGAGGTGCAGGAGGCAGTGACACTACTGGAGGTTCTGGAAGTAACAGAATGTGTAATCACCTCTGTAACACAGTCACGATCTAAGTTAACAACATTATTAAAAATATTGACTTGTGACCCTACAGATGCTTTGAACAAGAAGTGCACTTATAAGGCCTTTCTATCCTGCAACCCTCGCAACTTCAATGGCACCGAGGGTGCAGTAGGCCTGATGAGGTGGATTGAGAAGATGGAATCTGTGATTGATATTAGTGAATGCACAGCTGACTGTATGGTGAAATATGCCACTTGCACACTTGCTGACAAAGCATTAACCTGGTGGAATTCTCAGATGAAAACATTGGAAAGACAGACTGCCTACCAGCTATCTTGGGATGATCTAAAGGTCATGATGATCGAGGAGTACTGTCCTCGAAATGAATTGCAGAAAATCGAAACTGAGATGTGGAACCTTCAAATGATAGGAGATGATGTGGCTGGTTACACTGACCGATTCAATGAGTTAGCAAGTTTAGTTCCACACATGGTTACCCCAGAATACAAGAAGGTTGAAAGATATTTGTGGGGTCTCGCACCTCAAATCCGAAGCATGGTGACTTCATCGAACCCCATGGATGCCAAGAGCGCTATAACTCTAGCATTCAAGCTAAGGGATAATGCTGTGCGTGATGGTTTGTTTGAGAAGAAGGAGACCGAGGAAGGAAGGTCTGGGGAAAAGAGGAAATGGTTCGGAAAACTAAGTAATCAAAACGAGAATCAAACTTACAAGAGATCTGGAACTATGAAAGGCTATGCTGTCAACACTATGGAACAAAAAGGATATCTTGGAACTCTACCGAAGTGTGACAAATGTGGGTATCATCACAGTGGAAGGTGTACCCAATGTGGAAAGTGTAAAAAGCATGGGCATCTAGCCCATAACTGTTGGAACAATGCGAACCCTAATAAGATCAATCAAGTAGCAGGAAAGGTCAACCCTGGAACAAAAAGGATGAATCAGGGATGCTTTGAGTGTGGAGATCCAAAGCACTTTAGAAAAGACTGTCTAAAGTTGAAGAACCGAAACGACAATCAGGCCCGTGGAAGAGCGTTTGTGATGGGGGCTGGTGACGCACGACAAGATCCGAACATTGTCACTGGTACGTTCCTGATAAACAATCATTATGCCTCTATACTTTTCGATACGGGTGCTGATATGAGTTTTGTGTCAAATGACTTTAAGTCCCTACTTGGTATTAAGCCCAGCAAACTAGACCAAAATTATACAATTGAATTAGCAAACGGGAAATTAATTAAAACCGAAGAAGTCATTCAGAATTGTACTCTATGTTTGAAAGACCACACATTTAGTATAGACCTGTAACCAGTTGATCTGGGAAGTTTTGACGTTGTTATTGGTATGGATTGGTTATCGAAAAATCACGTCGAGATTGTTTTTTTTGAGAAGATTGTTCATATTCCCCTCCCGAACGGAGAAGTTCTTCGATTCAAGGTGAGAAAAGTGGACTAACATTGAGGATAATAAACTGCATGAAAGCTCGTAAGTACCTACGTAAAGGCTATTGCGTGTTCCTGGCTCACGTCGTCGAGAAGAAACCCGAGGAACGTCGACTTGAAGACATACCAATCGTTAAGGATTACCCCGAAGTTTTTCCTTAAGACTTACCTGGATTACCACCACCGAGGCAAGTCGAATTCCTAATCGATTTGGTACCAGGAGCTGCACCGGTTGCGCGATCACCGTATCGATTAGCACCTTCTGAAATGCAGGAATTATCAAATCAACTACAGGAGTTGCTTGATAAAGGTTTCATAAGACCGAGTTTCTCACCTTGGGGAGCTCCGGTCCTATTCGTAAAGAAAAAGGATGGAACCTTTAGGATGTGTATTGATTACCGAGAATTAAACAAGCTTACAATCAAAAACCGATATCCACTTTCTCGAATAGACGATTTGTTCGATCAACTACAAGGTTCTAGCTTCTACTCTAAGATCGATCTACGTTCGGGGTATCATCAACTAAGAATCCAAGAAGAAGATGTACCAAAGACGGCATTTAGGACTCGTTACGGCCACTACGAATTCCTAGTTATGCCGTTTGGTTTGACGAACGCACCAGCTGTTTTTGTAGGTCCAGGTAACTCAGCTACTGATCAAACTCGTGATATGACGTTGCTATTACACGAAGTGCGGAATCCTTCGTATTAACGTTTGTATACTAACCGACAACATGCGTAAATAAACTTCTCGATTATATTCCAAATAACAATGGTTACAGACTCAATCAGACAATTGTTTCTCTCTCAGATCAATCTCTGTTCACTACTGTCTAATGACTCTGTAACACATATATATAGAACCAAAACTGCTGTAAGCGAACTTAAGAATTTGACACTCCCCTTTTTTTTACAGATATTTATTTTATTGATCAGTAATAATAATGTCAGAAATTTTAATGTAGTATACACAATAATCATAATTTCTTTATATTCATTTTATCAATTAACATTAATCAATCCGATTTTTTAGTTCATTTGGATAGTGATACAAAAAGACGATACCAAATAGTTTAGTACAAAGATTCTGTTGATTAATTTATAGCTTTAATTGATACGCCATTTCCTTCTTTTTTATCCTAAACTGGGATGTAGTACATGTGTGCATCGGGTTACTTGCATATAACATGGATATTTACAGATCACGTACAGCAGAAAAAATGAAAAATATGATTGATAGAACAACAGAATATATAGGAAACTCAAAATTTTAAATTAGGGATACATATATATCCTTAACATACTAAAGCGGGTCCCATTATTGGTGTCAAACCAATAGCGATTCATACAAGCTAAATCCTCTAATCGATAATTAGGCCAAAAAAAGAACTTTAATTTAATTAATTCATTTTTTTTTCTGTCAAAATTTTCATTTTCATCCATCCAGTTTTTTATCTTGTTCTCCTTGCAAAAAAATTGATTTCTATGCACATTATTTTGATTCTTTAAATTGAAAGAAATTAGAATTCTCAATTCTCTACGACGTCTAGACGATAAAATTTTTTCAGGAACAAGCAAATCAGAATTATTTTTGTCTCTATTTAGAGTTTTATGTCTTGGAATGGATTCATCAAAATTATTCTTAGCAACATTTTTGGGGTCTCGGTATCTTTGATTACTTTGGTGCTTACTTTTATGAACCAACGAAATACCTATGATTTGATACATAAAAAACTGTCCGTCATTTTTTACAGATAGACGGGCAGGTTCCATAATTAATATTCCCTTTTTCGTTAATTGTGTAAGATTTAAACGTCTCCTCATTATATCCAGATTCATTTCTTTCCTTTGAATATAGGATATAGTAATTTTTCTTACATTTATGAGGCTAACCAGGAGACCATATATCTGGATATTATTCATCATTTTTTGATTCAATTGATTCAAACGTCCAGTCCATCTTAATTGCAAAGGAAAATCTCCTTTGAGGAATATTTTTAGTTTTTCAATCGATTCTAAAAAAGATTCTTCAATATTGTTTTGATTCTTTAATTCAAAATATTGTTTTGAATTGGATGGGCTAAAATTGAAAAAATCCTCATCCTCCTCTTGCTTTTCCTTGATATTTTGATTTTCACTATTTATATTCAAATTAAAAAGAAGTAAGTTGCTTGGGATAAACCAAGGTTTCTCTTTATATTTATGATAAAGTATCACAAACTCTGGAAAGAAAAAAATTTTCGGAATTGATATGAGGCGATTTAAGATTAAGAATTTTTCATTCATTCCCATCCAATCAAAAGACATTCCCATCCAATCAAAAAAGACCTTTTTGTAATTGATTTCGGAATTTGAATCAATCGGAAGATAAAAAAGACCATTATTATGAATTTTATCCCTTATTTGGATTTGGTCCTTATTAGGTTCAACCTGAATATTTGTATTCAATTTCCAACCCAAATATTTTCTATCTGTCTTTTTTTCCATATATATAATATCACTTTTTCCTAGATAATTCTTGATAGGAATATTTTTGAGTATGTTAACAAATTTTTCTTTATTTCTGGTGGAATTTTCTTGCTTCTTATTTGTTTCTAATGATGATCTATAAATATAGGACTTCTTCTTAGTTTCAGAATGAATATATTTATATGATAAACGATCATATCTATAGTTTTTTTTTAAATTCTCTTCTTTATTTGGTAATAAATAGACTTTCGAATTTTGTTTTTTTTTGTAATCAAATAATTGGTCTTTTTCATAGGAATACCATTTCTTTAGATCTTTATTTTGAGACGGCTGGCATTGGTTTTTTCCATTTCGCCATTTTTGTGGGACTAATCTAGACCATGTAATCTGAGATAAATCGTATTGATAATGACCTCTTAACCAGTTTTTCCATGGATTCGTTCCATAATTTGGAAGTTTCTTATGTCTTACTTCGGAATCAAATATTCCTTGCCTTCCAAAAAAATCCTTTATTTCATTCTTAAGAAAAAAAGATGGTCCATTATACTGAAGAATAGATCTTAACTTATTGAAGTTAATAACCCGGGTTTGTGATAATTTTAAAAATACATATTTTTGTGACAAGTAAGATAAATCAAAAAAAATATGTGACTTCCGCTTACTATTTCTAAGATTATCAAAAGCCTTTTTTATAGTCATAGTCGAAATAAAGTCAATTTTATTTTGTTTTGCTTTATTAATCTTTTCTTGATTTGTTTCGTTATTGTCAATGTATTTCTCAATAATTTTTTTTGTTGATTCCATAAAAAGTTGTAGAGCGATTCTGCGCATATTAATGATACATAGAAAGATATCCATGTATGTTTTTTCAATGAAAAATTGAATTATTAATTCAATATTTTTTCTTTTAAATATTTTCCAAATTTTTGGGGGTGATTCTCCATTATTCTTTTTATTTTTTTTTATTCCCGGCGTTACTTTTTTTTTATTTTTTTTCATTATTTCTATTTGATTTCTGATTGTGTTTCTTCTATCAATTCTATGTTTCATTTCTTCTTCTGCCTGTGAATAATTTGTCAAACCTGTAGATCGATTTTGACTAAGTGATTCATGAATTATCTGATTGCTGATTATAGAATCCTTTTCTATTTCATTTTCATTTTCATTTGATTCATGAACTTAGTTAAGTTCGCTTGAAACAGACTAAGCGAACTTAACAAGTTCGCCTCAGTTATGCCTAAGCGAACTTATTAAGTTCGCCTCTGTTAGAGCAGGTGTAGATGCATAATATGTCCCTAATCCGTTGTAATATGTATTTCATCTATGTTTAATGTAATTATTTGATGTATTAATGAAATTACATGTTTATCCTTAATGTTTACTCATATATAACGACTGTGTATTAAATGATCTGATAAATATCGATAACGTTGATCAATCGTGCTATTGAAAGGCCCATTCGCACGAATGGATCATGAGAATGATCCATTCGTGCGAATAGATCATGAGAATGATTCATTCACTAGAATATGTCATGAGAATGACTCATTCGCACGAATGAAACATTCTGATGATTCATTCTTACGAATGAACCATTCTGCTGATTCATTCGCACGAATGAGTCCATTCACATGGCTCATTCGTACGAATAGCCTCTGCACTATATATATAACTTTCACTTCATGAGCACATAACAGAAAAGATATACAACACATATACACATACTGTCCAGAGTAGAACAAGACTAAGAACAGAACACACAAAAACTCTCTTCACCTGTACTGTCTAATATCTGTCCGTTGAGAGTTTCTAGGTCTTGTATCCAACTTCTCTACACCAAAGGGTCGATAGAAACCTTCGATTCGTCGTCTAATCCGCTCGTTTCTTACGACCCGATCCGTGTCATAGATTGGATTGCCAATCAAATCGGATTCCGCACGATTTGGTTCGGTTAATGTGTTGAATCATTGGATCAAGGTAGATCCCGATCCAACAAAGTGGTATCAGAGCCAGTTGTGCTCTAGATTCAACATAGAAAATCTGATCTTGCTTTTGATCTTGCTTTTTCTAGCTTCTTGAATGTTATAAAGATCACTTGATCGTTGTTTAGCCACGTTCAAATCTTGTGTTTATTGCTTCTGAGTGATCTGATCATTTCTGTTTCAAGATCTGATAAGAGGCTCAATCATTGGTGCTTTTTGGTGCAAAAAAGTCAAACTGCCCTCTTTCGTACGGATGGCTACTATGATGAACTTCATTCGCACGAATGGCTCCTACCATTCGCACGAATAGATCAAGTCTCCCGCTCGTTTGTTCAAACTTCCAATCGCACGAATAGAAATTCCATGCGCACGAATAGAAAATTCCATTCGCACGAATAGAGAATTCCATTCGCACGAATAGAAAATTCCAATCGCACGAATAGAAAATTCCATTCGCACGAATAGAAAATTCCAATCGCACGAATAGAAAATTCCATTCGCACGAATAGAACCCATTCGCACAAATCTCTTCTGAATTTTTTTAAGTGTCGAAAAACTTCGTTTTTTACCATGTCGGACTTAGCTTTTGTTGCCAGTCAGAACAGCAAAATCCAAAACTTGTTATTAATCGATAATGAAGCTGGAAATGCTAACAAGGCTCCAAAACTCATGACAATGGACGAATATCATCACTGGAAAAACAGGTTTGAGATACACATTAATGGAGTTGATACAAACTTATGGATGATGTTAGAGAATGGATATCAGAAAGTGTTGAGTGAGGATGGAACTCCTGTTTTGCTTTCCCTTTTAAGAGAACAACAAAGAAAAGATTATGACTTAGAAAAGAAGGCATATGCTATCCTATCTCAGGCCATATCAAGAGAAATATTTCATCAATTCAGGCAGTTTACATCTTCAAAATCTCTGTGGGATCACGAAGGAAATGCTTCGTTGAAAGCTATCAATGCTAAGGCCATTAAGAAGGAATTTGATAATTTTATGTATATTGGAAATGAGTCCTTAGATGATCTATTTGAGAGATTCTATCACTTGATGAGTGAATTACATGCCCATGGGGTCAAAACAACGAAAGAAGAAAAGGTTCAATGCATGGCAGATGCACTACCACCAAAATGGGATTCATTCTTGATGGTTCTCAAACAGAACAATACTCTTGAAACCATTGATATCAATGAATTTCTTCAGAAATTGAGAGAACAAGAGGTGATGAATAAGTGGAAGTTAAAGAGAGGTGTACAAGCTCAGGATCCTTCATTGTACTATTCTACATCAACTCAACAAAATGCTCCTTTGCAGACTGCGTTTGTATCAAACAAGTCAAATGTTTCAGCCAGCCAGTCTTCAACAGCTCATGCTTCAGTTCCATCAAGCTCGGTTCCAAAGCAGGGAAATACTGCTAGTACTCCTCCACCAAGCCCCATTAAATTGCAAACAGACAACTTCAACAAGGTTACTATCGAAGTGGCCAAGGAACACATGGCACTGTTGTCTACCGTTGTCAATTCATATGACAGTCTTGTTGCTGGACAGGTTGGAAACAGTCATCTGACAGCAGAAGACTATGCTCAGATTGATAAGGATGAAATGGATCGAATTGATATAATGTGGGCTCTTGCAAGTGCAGTCAGAAGAGCGAGAGATTATGTAAAAAGGACAGGAAAAACTCTCGAAGGGAACAAAGACACTACTTATGGTTTTGATCTGTCTGCTGTTGTTTGTTTTAACTGTGGTGAGAAAGGGCATTTTGCTAGGCAATGTGAAAAGCCTAAACAGACTGGAAACCGCAACCCTTTCAACAACCGTCAAAGCCAACCGAAGCCACAAACTCAAAATACAGAAACAAACATTGTTCCAGTTACTCTTGCACAAGATAAGGGCACTTCAAGTGGAACAAAAGCTATGGTTGTTCAAACAGATGAGACTGTTGATTGGTCTTTTAAATTTGGAACTGATGGCAGTTCAGGGGATAGAGCTTACATGGCAAAGGCTGTAGAAGTCAATGAAGAATCAGATTCTGATGCTGAGAGAGAGATTGCTTCAGAAAGTTCATCAGCTGCAGACGACACATCTTCAAACAGTTCTGGCTTCACAGCTGAGAATGAAGATAAATCATTTGTTGTCTCTTCAAGTCAATCAACAGCTGATGTGGATGATAACAATTCCTCTTCTGAATCTACCTGTAGCTGTGCTTTTATGGTAAAAACATCCACATGCATTCAGGTAAATTCTGACAGTTTTGAAAGTGAGTCTGAATCTCAACCGTGTTTAATTTGTGATGAACTTGAGAAGAAAGTTGAGACACTTAAAAGTCACAACACAGACTTAATTACTGATTTAATTGCTTGTCTTGAAGCAAACCGTGTTTTAAAGGGAAACGAACTTGCCTTCAAAAACAAAATTGATCTTTTAAATAGGCAAGTTCATGAATTAGAAATCTTTGTTATCAAAAAACAAAATGCCATCACTTTTTATTTAAACACGATTGATGAAACAAAGAAAAAGCTGGCGCTTGTCGAATGTGATTATGAAACTTTAAATCAAAAGCTGAAAAGTTATTCAAATGCTTCTTACCTTCTTGATTACATGATTTCACGTCGTCCAGAAAAGAAAAATGCTGGGATGGGGTATAAAAATTGTCCTCCACCGGTGTTGAATACTATGGTAAACACACCGGATGATAACCCAATCATTGACTTTAAGGTCAAAACGCCACTTGTCGTTGATCCAACCGAAAACAAAATTCCTCAACCAAAGGTTAACGATAATGGTGCTTCGACCTCAAAGTCCCAGTGTGTTGATGGAATGGTAGAAGAGTGGGATGAAGACGACGATGAGTGCCCTACTCGTGGTTTGGGACACAAAAACTCGTCTGCTCCACAGAATGACAGCATTGGTATTTCAAAATCTGTTTCTAAAAATGTTTTTAAAATTAAACAAACCAATTGCCGTCCATCTTATCCCACTACTTCTGATCAGAAGAGTCAAGTAACCAAAGCCTCAATCAAAAAGGTTAATTTTGTTAAAGCTGGAGAGTCTGTTCAATCAAACAAGTCACTCTCTTCAGCTGAACAAAACGAAGCTAAGGCTGGTGGTTCAAAAACTCACCAAAGTGAAAATCAATACAGATCTCAGAGGTTGGTTGAGCGGAGATACTGTTTTGAGTGCGGTACAAAAGGACACATTGTTGTCAACTGTCCTTATCTTCAGAAGCCAAGTAAAAGAGTTAACCACTTTCCAGAAAATAAACAAAAGCTTTTAAAGTCAAAATCTAACTCTTTTACCCAACAACAAGTGCATCAAAAGAAAGTTAAACAAAAGATGCATGACTTGTTGGTCTCTGATTCGAGTTCCACACCTGCACAAATCGTTAAGAAATCCACTGTTTACCATAAACAGTCGTTGCACAAAGAACATGTGTGGAAAGCAAAATCAGATGATGTTTCTGACGACTGTACTTCAAAGTCAAATGGTTGTTCCAAAAATCCACAAGGACAGTGGATGGATTGTACTGTGGTAGATGAGACTGGGAAACCCAAGACCGTAAAGGCTTGGGTTCCTAACCTAAACTAATTATTTTCCTTCTTGTGCAGGTTGTCCTTTATAATCCTATTAGCAATAATTGGATTATTGACAGTGGGGCATCCAGGCACATGACTGGGAACTTAGCTCTCCTTTTCGATGTCAGAAATATCAAAGGGGGCTATGTTTCATTTGCAGGCGATAAAGGGGGTTTTATCTCAGCTCAGGGAACACTGTCTAATGGAGCTGTCAGCTTTGAGAAGGTCAACTTTGTCAAACAGTTGGATAACAACTTGCTCTCTGTTTCTCAAATCTGTGATAAGGAGTTCAAGGTTCTTTTTGATGACAAGCACTGTTATATCTTGAAAAAGGAGTTTATGATTCCAGAAGACATGGTGATTATGTCTGCTCCAAGAGTGAATGATATTTATATTCTTGACATGTCACAAGCATCATCATCAGTGTCCACAGCATCATGTTTTGTTTCAAAAGCCACTGAGAATGATTCTATTTTATGGCACAAAAGAATGGGACATCTCAGTCTCAGAAAAATGAATCATTTGGTGCACAAAAATCTTGTTGAAGGAATCACTGTGAAAAGTTTTCATCTTCCTGACTCGTGTGTTTCTTGCAAGAAAGGCAAACAGACCAAGAAATCTCATAAACCCAAATCTCAACATTCCATCACTATACCACTAGAGCTCTTACACATGGACTTGTTTGGTCCTATCAACCGGAAGAGCATTGCTGGAGACTTATATTGTTTGGTTGTGACGGATGAGTATTCGAGATATTCTTGGGTGATGTTCTTGAAAGAAAAATCTGAGACTTTTGAATATGTGGAGATTCTGATTACCAAATTGGAGTCTCTGTATAAGTTAAAGGTTAGGAGGATCCGTTCGGACAATGGTACTGAATTTAAAAATCACCTTATGGAAACTTTCTGTCAAAAACTTGGTATTCACCATGAATTCAGTGCACCATATGTTCCACAAATGAACGGTGTTGCTGAGAGGAAGAATCGGACCTTGATAGAAGCTGCAAGGACTATGCTCGCTGACTCAAACTTACCCGTGCAGTTCTGGAATGAAGCTATTGCTAATGCGTGTTACACGCTCAACCGGGTTCTAGTTGTCAAGCGTCACGATAAAACTTGCTTTGAATTGTTGCATCGACGGAAACCGAACTTACAGTATCTTGAACCGTTCGGCGTTCCATGTACCATGTTAAAAAAGGATGCTCATGGCAAGTTTAACGAGAAAGTAGAGGAAGGTTACTTCTTAGGGTACAGCACTCCCAATAAACGAGTTTATAACAAAGCTTCTGGGAATGTAGAAGAATGGTACCATGTTGATGTTCAAAAGTATACCTCTCCTGCTGCTGGAAAAGGTCTTACTTGGATGTTTGATTATGAAGAACTTTTCTCCTCATTTAATCTTCCTCCAGAATATTCAGATGAGGAGGTTGCTGTTCAAATGTTGTATGATGCTCAAAACGCATCTGATGAACATGTGCAACCTACTCCCTCATCATCTGACATTCCTGAGTCATCCAATAACACACAAGTCACACAGGATGATGACTCTTCTTCTTCTTCAGAGTATGAGGATTCTCGACCAGAAATAGACCAGGTGATTGAAGATCATTCCCATGATGTTGTACAATTAAGTGATGATGTTTCACATTCTGTGGCAATTGAACAGAGTATCACAAACCTTGATCAAACTGTTGAGGTTCCTGCTCATCCTGTGGGTAGGATTGATAGAATTCATCCTCAACAGAACATTATTGGTGATCCCACATCTGGTGTCAAAACTAGGGGCAGATCAACTCTGGAGTCTACTCAGAAATCATGGAATCTGGTGTGGTCAACGATTGTGCGCATTCATGTTTAGTCTCGCAAATCGAACCACGGTCTATAACAGATGCTTTAAAAGAAGAATCTTGGGTAAATGCAATGCAGGAAAAACTGCTCCAATTTCAGAAGCTCGGAGTTTGGAAGTTAGTTGATTTACCAAAAGGAGCTAAGAAGATTGGTACTCGATGGGTTCTTCGTTGCAAAAGGGATGATCAAGGAATAGTCATAAGAAATAAGGCTCGTTTGGTCGTTCAGGGATTTAGGCAAATTGAAGGTATAGATTACAATGAAGTGTTTGCACCGGTTGCTCGTCTGGAAGCAATTCGAATTTTTCTTGCTTATGCATCCTACAAAAGGTTCAAAGTCTATCAAATGGATGTAAAGAGTGCATTCCTTCATGGAGAAATCAGTGAAGTCGTATACGTCAGTCAACCTCCCGGGTTTGAAGATCCTAGGCATCGTGACCGTGTCTACAAATTGGACAAGGCACTGTACGGATTGCACCAAGCTCCGCGAGCGTGGTACGAGACACTTTCCACTCATCTTCTGAACAACGGATTTAGAAGAGGTGTCATCGACTGCACGCTGTTTATTCGGGAAAAGGGTGGAGAACTTTTAATGGTACAGGTATACGTGGATGACATTATTTTCGGATCGACGAATGATGTTCTGTGCAAAGAATTTGAAAGAGTTATGCAGGATAAGTTCGAAATGAGTTCCATGGGAGAGATGAAGTTCTTTCTAGGGCTACAAGTAGATCAATCTGAGGCAGGGATTTTCCTTCATCAAACCAATTATGTTGGAGACATACTGAGCCGATTCAGTATGACTGATGCCAAACCTGCTGGTACTCCATTGGCGATCAATCACGGGATTTCGCCTGATGACAAGGGGGAGTATATTGATGCTACTCTCTATCAAGCCATGATCGGATCTCTCATGTATCTCACCGCATCTCGACCAGACATCATGTTCGCCACGTGTCTCTGTGCCCGATATCAGTCAAAACCAAAAGTCTCCCACTTAATTGTTGTCAAAAGGATTTTTCGTTATCTGAAGGGTACTCCTAATCTTGGATTATGGTACTCTAATGATGATAACTTTGAGCTTACTGCATATAGTGATTCTGATTATGGTGGTTGCAAAACAGACTTCAAGTCTACATCTGCAGGGTGTCAGTTCTTTGGAAACCGTCTCGTGACATGGCAATGCAAAAAGCAGACTTCAGTGGCTACATCTACATGTGAAGCTGAATACATCGCTGCTGCCAGTTGCTGTTCTCAAATTATCTGGATTCAACAGCAACTTCGGGACTACGGTTTGCAATTCTCTAACACTCCTATTTATGTAGATAATTCTGCTGCCATAGCTATCACTAAGAATCCGGTTCAGCATTCAAAAACCAAACACATCGGTATAAAATATCACTTCATTCGTGATTGTTTTGAAAAGAAACTTATTGATATGGTTCAAATTAACACTGATTTCCAAAAGGCCGACCTCTATACAAAAGCCTTTGACAAACCAAGATTTTTATTCTTGTTAGAGGTAAACGGCATGAAAAAGAAGGATGACGTTGTTCCGGACCAAGAGTCGAGTCAATAATCATTTTTATCAATTACATTCCTGTATATATTTTTCTTTCTTGCGTTTCTTAAAAATTTTAAAAAAAAAAAAAAAAAACACTCAAAAAGATTTTTCATTTTAAAATTTTAGGGGGAGAAAATGTCAGTAAGAAAATGATCTCTCGCTAATGTCAGTAAGAAAATGATCTCTCGCTGAGAAAAATGATAGTACACAGATGCTAGTTATAGAAGACAATCAAAAAGATTTACTAATTGTGTACAGTTTGTTTAAAAAAAAATAATAAAATAAAAAAAAAATTTGTACAGTCTAAAACCCAAAAACATCTGAAAAACTCAAAAATGAGAAATCGTATCCAACCTTTGGGAAGTGATGACACACTAACCATATGTATGAAACACATTGCATTTAATGTCATAGTGAATAGTCACACTAAGTCGACATGTGATGCATTGATAGGCTTATCTTACTGAATCTCGACCATTGATGATTGATCTATACCATATTAGATATTGTCTTGTGAGTCACATAATGGTGAAAGGATTGACGAAAATCAACAATAGAAACTGAAGGTGTTTCTCATTCTGTGCACACCAGTTATCATCGGTTTAATGAGATATCAGAAAGTAGTTATAAAATTAAAAAAAATTAGATTCCGAAGTCGTATACGTGCCATATTGCCTTGTAAATACCTAGCTAAAGCCGTCCACGCGATTAAGAATAAAATAAAAGTATGAATCCGAATCCGTATATGTGCCATATTACCGGGTTGCAGCCTGGTTGAAGCCATCCATGGGATAAGATGAACACAAACACCGTTAGCTGAATACGTGCCATATTGCCTTGTAAATACCTGGCTGAAGCCGTCCATGAGCTGATGGCTGTCACTGTGAATACTAAAAAAAAAAAATTAAAAAAAAAATAAAAATTGGTGTAGTAAAGAAGTAACAGGGAATAACTGAGATCTCATGAACTTATGATGACTGGTTAAGTAAGTTGTGCTGATTTGAAACATTAACATGTTTTGAAAAGTAATTCAAGTCAATTCTTAACTAGTGTGGGACACACAGATAATGGACTTAATCCTTCAAGATCATCTTGTAAGTGTTGAGAAAAGGTATGCATAAGTTTAAGATGGACAAACATATCAATGATTGCATTTTGACTAAGTGTACTTAAAGCTCAGATAATTTGCAATGTTGATGATTGCTATGAGTCTAGTACTGATCCCATGTTCGGATCTTTCTCACAAAAAGATGTGTAAATACCATTGTATAGTTGTATCTACAAAATTCAAAATGTCTCAGATCATTAGTCATTAAGTCTGTATGATTTCTCATAAGGATCATTCTTACTAAGACATGTGTGTATATATCTTGTTGATATTATTTTCAGTATTACATATTCAAAAAATCCAAAAAGATTTTAATTTTTCTGAATTTTAGATTTTTCGATAAGACTCGAACGACTGTTATCAACCAAATTTGAAAACCGCTTGACTTCCTGATTGATCAAATCGTTCCTTTACTTCATAACCTATTCCAAAACTTCATAATTGATCCCTCACTTCATAATTAAATGTAAATTACTTCATAATCAAATTGTTGTCAAGACCAATGTGGTCGGATATCCCATTTAACCTGAAAAGTTTAATTTGCATAAGGGGATTGTCCCATTCGTACGAATGGATGAGCAGAATGGCTCACTCGTACGAATGGATGAGAAGAATGGCTCACTCGTACGAATGGATGAGCAGAATGGCTCACTCGTACGCATGGATGAGGAGAATAGATCATTCACACGAATGGACTGACCAGAATGGTCCATTCGTACGAATGAGTGGCAGAATGAATCAAGTCTGGTCCACTCGCACGAATGGACTGATCAGAATGGTCCATTCGTACGAATGAACCAGGCCATCTTATAAATATGCCATTCATTCGCATGTGCAGTCTCATTCGCACATTTCAGAAAGCATTCGCACGTCTGTTTGATTGAAATTCTGATTTTGAACAAAACTCCGTCCAATCACCGATCTAATCATTTGATTTCATTTTACAGGTATAACCCCACAAGTATTCATCAAATGCGATTAGATTTAGGGCTCAAAACCGAAAACCAAACTTAAAAACGTAAAAAATGACTTAATAAACCGATTAAAATGCTAAATACTGGTTGAAAACCATAGTCGAGTGTTTTGGTGTCTTTTTCGGCAAATCTTTTCAAGTGTTGGTTGATTTTTGGACAAATTAGATCGCTACCCCGTCTGTCATACGAATGGACACACTCTTCATGTTCATTCGTACGAATGAGAACAACATTCATTCACACGAATGAACGCTCATTCACACGAATGAACGCTCATTCACACGAATGAAACTCATTCGCACGAATGAATACTCATTCATATGAATGAAACTCATTCGCACGAATGAATAGGCAGAATGATCCATTCGCACGAATGAACCAACTTTTAGGGTTCATTCGTACAGAGGGAAAACGGTCCAAAAGTTCATATTTCCAAAATCTTGCATGTACTGATCTGATGTGCTTCATGTTTTTGTGTTTGCAGACTGATCGTTATGGCGCACATAGCTTCAACAAAAAGCAACATTTGTGCTTACATGATCCCAACTTCAAAGAATGCAAGACCGTTCATTGGAATGATCGAGTTCTTGTCTTGATCCAGGATAGCCCATGCTATATCTTATATCTGCACTCCCTATGCTTCTCATCAACGGGAATTCTGGGCCACAGCTGAAATAGACTGTGAAGTTTCTCCAACTGTGATACGGGGAAAGATTGCAGGACAGGAGGTTATTGTATCTGCCTCTCACATTCGCCGATTGTGTCAATTCGGTGATCATCCTGAAGATCCAGTGACACTGGATAAATATCTGGTCCATGGATGCTTCATGAGAATAAAGTACGACGGGAATGTCGCCGAAGGCGTTCTCAACAAGGCGAACCTCTGTCCCCAGTATAAATATCTAGGACACGTTCTTCTTCACTGCCTCGGTTCCCGTCGTGGCGGATTTGATGATATGCGCGAAACAATACAGAGCGCATTTGTGGCACTGGTGTTGAATATACCGTTCAACTTTTCAGAGATGGTGTTCACACACCTGAAGGAAAACATCTCGCTAAAAGGGGACAATGCGTATCTCATGTACCCCCGATTCTTACAGATGATAATCGATGACCAACTTCCTCTACTGCCACGATCCGATATTGACATGATAAGGCTGGAGCATATGACTGATGTCACACTAAACCGGGTACAGACTTATAGGGGAAGACCAACAAAGCCTCCACATAAACGCCTTATTGGATGTCACACCCCAACCGGCGGCGGAAACGTCGGGGCGTGAAGCGTGCAGACTGTTCATAAGCTCATGGTTGACTAAAGTTGTAATATATTAAATAACCAATTCCATTTCATAGTTCAAGTAATCAAGTAGAATGTTTACAAGAGTCAAAATACAAAATTTCTTTATCAATTTAGATACTAGGTCCAGTTCCTATGTGTAGCATCTTGGATATGAGCTCAAAGCTTAGTACCTGAAACATGTTTAAAACGAGAGTGTCAACTATAAATAGTTGGTGAGCATACATAGGTTTTGACACCACAAGTAAAGTTCAAATGTTTTGTGTACAATTCGTATGATACATGGTTTAAGAAGCATTTATGGAGAATCTAAGTTAAGCTAGTTGCACAGATGTAACCTTGTAATTGAATAACATACCAATGTTAACCAAATGAAGGGCACAACATACCAATGTTGGCCCAATGGAGGGCATAACATACCAATGTTAGCCCAATGAAGGGCATAGCAACACATGCTATCCCGTTGTATGTGTAGTATAATTGCACGAGTATGTCATGTGTATGTATTGTATAATTGCACGAGTATGTCCTGTGTATGTGTTGTATAATTGCACGAGTATGTCATGTGTATGTATTGTATAATTGCACGAGTATGTCCTGTGTATGTGTTGTATAATTGCACGAGTATGTCATGTGTATGTATTGTATAATTGCACGAGTATGTCATGTGTATGTAGCCTTAACAGTTAGTATTCAGGCACAAAGCATAAATAAACACATATGACCATATGGTAGAATTGTACGCACGTAGTTGTAAATAGCGAGTTGTTGAAGGAACATGTTTCAACCCAAAATACGTGTAAAAAGGAAAAGGGGCTATGTAAAACTTGTGTTGGGTAGTGTAGTTTGCACAGATCAACAGAAATACCAAGCGTGTTGTAGGTCGCTACGTTTGACCTATTGGATAAATGTGTATAACGCGTGTCAATGTTTGTGTTATTTTTATGTCGAAAAATGGATTTGTATGTTTAGGGTTTGTTTGAAATAAATAAATAAATAATTTTATTTATCTATTTAGTACATTTTAAATAGTAGTGATATATATATTCTTTAAAATGTAAATTTAAATAACTGATATATATTTATATTTATTTAAATATAAATTTAAATAAATAATATTTGTTTAAGTCAAAATATATATTTGTATAAATGGTTTTATAAAAATGATTATATAAACTCACGATTTCATCGGTTTCGAACTATCGGGAATTAATCGTTTTAAATCTCTAAATCAAGGATTTGGTTTATAAATGATTCCCGGGTCTTGGGATTTTATAAAATAATTTTTATAATTACATTTTAAAATTTTTTAGCTAAAATATGTTAAATAGACTTTAAAACAGAAAAATAATTGATTCTGGTCAAGGAGCACGACCGTGCTCAAGTAGGGCACGACCGCGCTCGTTGCCGGGCGTGACCGTGGTGGTCAGAGCGCGCCCGTGGTCGAGTCAGAAGGCACTACAGAGGTTCTGGACATGGAGCACGACCGTGCTCGTATCTAACACGACCGCGTCTAGTGTTTGTTTTTGGTCAAGACTTGTTTGCTCGGTAAGCACGACCGGGCCACACCTGGGGCACGATTGTGCTTGGTCAGGCACGACCGCGCTCAGGGATGAGCGCGACCGTGTCGGGTCTTTTCCGGACCCAAATCCGTCGATTCTTATATTAAATGTTTCTGTATTCTTAAGGCTTTCACTTAGTGGATGATTGCGAAGCTATCTATGTGTTTTAATTGGATTTATTTCGTGTTTAAAAGGTAGTTCGACTAAAAGTTTAGTTTCGGCTTTTCGTTCAAAAATCGGACAGACTTGAGTGTTTCTACTACGAATTGGCATAGGGCTTTCGTAGTAGAGGATGATATGAAACTATTGGTGTATTACTTACTTGAGATTATTGGGCAATTGAATGCGGTCGGCTACGGGTCGCGTTTTCGGGTGTCTTGGCGATCGATCGGGCTCCAGAATTTGTATGAGTGTCGAGTGAATGCTCCGAGAGGTCGAGAGGGTGCATGTGAAGGTGTAGGAGGCATTGGATTCTCCTTATAACGTGAAATCTCACGAATTCGTGAGTGGGGTAGGTGTGGATTTGAAATGGGTCGATTGGAGTACGAAATTGGAGACGTGTTTCAGATGGTGTACAGTTGGGTATGGTCGGACGCGTGAAATCCGGCCTTAATGCGATTTGACTCAACGAGTATGGACCACTGACTGACTCTGCGGAGTCACGTGGTTTCAGCAGCGCGACCATGCCTGTATTAGGCACGACTGTGCTTTGTCTTCAGGCGCGACCGTGCTTGTTTCTAGGCATGATCGTGTTTCGTCCCTTTAGGCGCGACCGTGCCTGTATTGAGGCACGATCGTGTCTGACACTTTTTATCGTTTTTGAGATTTTGTCAGATTTGGTCCTCGAGGTTTGTGAGATCATGATGTTTTGTTTAAGTTGTTATTGTAACAGAATGGTTTGTATATGTAACTGCATCGTAGTTTATTTGTACACGAATCGAAACTGAAATGTGTATGTTTATTGAAATCAAACGATCACATAATTTGTAACTACTGTTTTCATGTATGCGTTGCAAATAATTGTATACCTAGATAGCAAGGTCAATTGCAACAATTGTAAGCAATTTAGTTCCGTGTAATATGTAAGCACTCACTATATGTATAATCTAGTGTTATGTATATTGTAAGCATGTATAGTGTGAATAGTTTAGTACCATGTATGTAGCAACAAATGAGTTTCATGTATAATGGAAACAAATAAGTTTTTCATGTATGATGTAAACATATTGAGTATCGTGGGCAACCAAGCTTTATGTATTATGTGGTTAATCTAGTACTGTGTATATTGCACCCAACTTAGCTTCATGTATCATGTAATCAATCTTGTATCGTGTATGTTGTAAACAACTAAGGTTCATGTAGCGTGTAATCAATCATGTATATGGTAAACGACTACGTTGCATGTATCATGTATGTTTGTGAATAACTGCGTCTCATGTGATTTGTGGATGTGCGTGTGTAAGCTATTGAATCTCATGAGTGACGCACATTAATGAATTTGTTTGCATAGGTGGTCGAGTGTCGAGGACAAGCGTGTTGTTTGATATTCATGAAAGAAAAAAAAATGCGGGTAGACGAGTTTTAAGGTGTCGGTGTTTGTATGTATGGTAAATGCTCATGCGGATAGACTCATCTTCTTGAAATTGGCTAGCAAGCTAAACCCCCCCTTTTTTTTTTTTTTTTTTTTTTTTAAATAATAGTGGCAAACAACGGTAGGTGTAAATAGTTCGAACAACGACAAGATAACGTAAATGATTATAGTGCGAAATTTTATTCTAGATTGGGTCTTCATCATTTGACTCCATCTTGCACTAGCTTCAATTGGTCTCATTCACTGTCTCGGTGTTGACTTGATTTTCGTTGGTGTTTATGTTGAAAGTACGTCCACGAGCACCACCTTGGACAACGTTGACAATCCGGGGACATCGGTGACGGAAATGGTTTGGGTCGCCACATTCAAAGCAAGCTCGTCCATCAGTAATAGCCGGAACCACTGGGTTTATCCCTTGCTGCACGGTCCTGTTCCCTTGGTTGGTTTGAGTAATGGGCGGTCCAGATCGGCAAACATTGGTAGTATGGCCATATCTCCCACAGTTGGCACATAGATGGCATGGCATTTTTAGGAAGTGATGATAATTGCATGTGTTGCACAAAGGGTTGTTGCCCATATATGGTTTCTTATTCTGGTTCAAATGGTTTAGTGGAGCAGCTTGGTTGATTGGTACCGCAGGGATAGCGATCGCGAAATTTCGTTTCTTATTGTATTGGGGAAGTTTGGGTTTGTCTTCTCTAGGGGGTTCAAAAGGGGTTGCTGGGTCAGTGACTTTCATTGCACCCTTCCTTGTTAATGTACCCGTCTTCACGTGGTTATCAGTTAATGTGGAAGCTAGGCGAATAGCGTCTTCAAGAGTTGCTGGGTTTCTTCCTAGGACAGTATCCTGAATCTGCCTAGGTAAACCACCTATGTATTTGTCAATGCATCGGGCTAATGGTGTGACCATGTAGGGCACAAGAAGACTTAACTCGTGGAAACGAGTTGTGTAGGCCATACTTTCACCGCTGTCTTGGGTAAGATCCCAAAACTCAGCTTCCAACTTCTTCATTTCATTTCGAGGACAGAACTCCTCGGTCATGACCCTTTTCAATTCTTCCCACGGTAGGGCCATTGCCACATCCAGGCCCCTAGTTCTTTTCTCACCATTCCACCAGGTGAGCGCCCGTTTCTGGAAGACGCTGGTGGCATGACGAACACGGAGATTGTCGGGACAGTCACTATTGAGAAAAGTGTTCTCAATACTCTCAAACCATTGAAGAAGTCCCGTGGCTCCTTCGGTGCCATAAAATGTGAGGGGATTACACGAGTTGAAGTGTTTGAAGGTACATTGTGGTGGGTCGGCACCGCTGCCACCACCAGTATTAGCACTACCACTGGCGTTTCCATTATTGTTGTTGTTGGCTTGAGTTAGTTGAGTTACTAGCTGAGTGAGGAGAGTGGCAAGGTTGGTGTTATTGTTGTTGTTGGCATTGTCGGTATTGGTGTCGGTGCTATTGCTGTTACGACGAGGAGGCATTCTATACAAAAAGAGAATGATATAAAAGAGTTGTGAGGATTTATAAAAATTTGTTGAAATTTAGGATAGGAGGAATAATAACACATTTATTTCATAGTTCGGATGGTATTTAAGTAATCACATTACTGCTTGAACACTATGACATATTAAGGTTAATTAGACTTATAAAATTTTCAAGGAGACGTGCTTTAGCCTATAGGTAAACACTCATCCCGGGAATTCCCAGGAAAGCACACGGATCCCTCGGTTGATTGGGATTTATATGAAATGCTTTCCTAGACAGAAAACCCAGGGTACAGGTGTTACCCTTCCAGATTGCACGTGTCCTTTAATAATTATCCAAGTCTAAAATCCTTAACGAGGTGCAAAAGAAAATTTAATAGACTAGCGTCCATGAGTATGATGTCCCACAAGCGATGATGATGACGACATAGAAGCAGGCAAGAGGGATATGTGGTTTAGGCTATAGGTGTGAATATTGTTTGATCAGTTTATTGCCTAGGTACACCTAATATGTCATGAATTCTAATAAACATTTTAGGTAGCAAGTAAACCAACACCTGAGTTAATGAACATGTAACACATAGCATGTAGATAGTAATGAATGTAAGCACAAAATTTATCAGGTAGTGTGACACATAAGTCATCATGTATTGCATCATGTAGTGTAATTACTTATGATAGTATATAGAAATATTTCTACAAGAAGTAATCATGTAACACGTAGTAGCATGGCATTGTATGGGTGTCCTAAGGTTATAGTCTAGGTCAAGAGTGTCTAATAACCTAATTCCCTATAACCAAGGCTCTGATACCAATCTGTCACACCCCAACCGGCGGCGGAAACGTCGGGGCGTGAAGCGTGCAGACTGTTCATAAGCTCATGGTTGACTAAAGTTGTAATATATTAAATAACCAATTCCATTTCATAGTTCAAGTAATCAAGTAGAATGTTTACAAGAGTCAAAATACAAAATTTCTTTATCAATTTAGATACTAGGTCCAGTTCCTATGTGTAGCATCTTGGATATGAGCTCAAAGCTTAGTACCTGAAACATGTTTAAAACGAGAGTGTCAACTATAAATAGTTGGTGAGCATACATAGGTTTTGACACCACAAGTAAAGTTCAAATGTTTTGTGTACAATTCGTATGATACATGGTTTAGGAAGCATTTATGGAGAATCTAAGTTAAGCTAGTTGCACAGATGTAACCTTGTAATTGAATAACATACCAATGTTAACCAAATGAAGGGCACAACATACCAATGTTGGCCCAATGGAAGGCATAACATACCAATGTTAGCCCAATGAAGGGCATAGCAACACATGCTATCCCGTTGTATGTGTAGTATAATTGCACGAGTATGTCATGTGTATGTATTGTATAATTGCACGAGTATGTCCTGTGTATGTGTTGTATAATTGCACGAGTATGTCATGTGTATGTATTGTATAATTGCACGAGTATGTCCTGTGTATGTGTTGTATAATTGCACGAGTATGTCATGTGTATGTATTGTATAATTGCACGAGTATGTCATGTGTATGTAGCCTTAACAGTTAGTATTCAGGCACAAAGCATAAATAAACACATATGACCATATGGTAGAATTGTACGCACGTAGTTGTAAATAGCGAGTTGTTGAAGGAACATGTTTCAACCCAAAATACGTGTAAAAAGGAAAAGGGGCTATGTAAAACTTGTGTTGGGTAGTGTAGTTTGCACAGATCAATAGAAATACCAAGCGTGTTGTAGGTCGCTACGTTTGACCTATTGGATAAATGTGTATAACGCGTGTCATTGTTTGTGTTATTTTTATGTCGAAAAATGGATTTGTATGTTTAGGGTTTGTTTGAAATAAATAAATAAATAATTTTATTTATCTATTTAGTACATTTTAAATAGTAGTGATATATATATTCTTTAAAATGTAAATTTAAATAACTGATATATATTTATATTTATTTAAATATAAATTTAAATAAATAATATTTGTTTAAGTCAAAATATATATTTGTATAAATGGTTTTATAAAAATGATTATATAAACTCACGATTTCATCGGTTTCGAACTATCGGGAATTAATCGTTTTAAATCTCTAAATCAAGGATTTGGTTTATAAATGATTCCCGAGTCTTGGGATTTTATAAAATAATTTTTATAATTACATTTTGAAATTTTTTAGCTAAAATATGTTAAATAGACTTTAAAACAGAAAAATAATTGATTCTGGTCAAGGAGCACGACCGTGCTCAAGTAGGGCACGACCGCGCTCGTTGCCGGGTGTGACCGTGGTGGTCAGAGCGCGCCCGTGGTCGAGTCAGAAGGCACTACAGAGGTTCTGGACATGGAGCACGACCGTGCTCGTATCTGACACGACCGCGTCTAGTGTTTGTTTTTGGTCAAGACTTGTTTGCTCGGTAAGCACGACCGGGCCACACTTGGGGCACGATTGTGCTTGGTCAGGCACGACCGCGCTCAGGGATGAGCGCGACCGTGTCGGGTCTTTTCCGGACCCAAATCCGTCGATTCTTATATTAAATGTTTCTGTATTCTTAAGGCTTTCACTTAGTGGATGATTGCGAAGCTATCTATATGTTTTAATTGGATTTATTTCGTGTTTAAAAGGTAGTTCGACTAAAAGTTTAGTTTCGGCTTTTCGTTCAAAAATCGGACAGACTTGAGTGTTTCTACTACGAATTGGCATAGGGCTTTCGTAGTAGAGGATGATATGAAACTATTGGTGTATTACTTACTTGAGATTATTGGGCAATTGAATGCGGTCGGCTACGGGTCGCGTTTTCGGGTGTCTTGGCGATCGATCGGGCTCCAGAATTTGTATGAGTGTCGAGTGAATGCTCCGAGAGGTCGAGAGGGTGCATGTGAAGGTGTAGGAGGCATTGGATTCTCCTTATAACGTGAAATCTCACGAATTCGTGAGTGGGGTAGGTGTGGATTTGAAATGGGTCGATTGGAGTACGAAATTGGAGACGTGTTTCAGATGGTGTACAGTTGGGTATGGTCGGACGCGTGAAATCCGGCCTTAATGCGATTTGACTCAACGAGTATGGACCACTGACTGACTCTGCGGAGTCACGTGGTTTCAGCAGCGCGACCGTGCCTGTATTAGGCACGACCGTGCTTTGTCTTCAGGCGCGACCGTGCTTGTTTCCTGGCACGATCGTGTTTCGTCCCTTTAGGCGCGACCATGCCTGTATCAAGGCACGATCGTGTCTGACACTTTTTATCGTTTTTGAGATTTTGTCAGATTTGGTCCTCGAGGTTTGTGAGATCATGATGTTTTGTTTAAGTTGTTATTGTAACAGAATGGTTTGTATATGTAACTGCATCGTAGTTTGTTTGTACACGAATCTAAACTGAAATGTGTATGTTTATTGAAATCAAACGATTACATGATGAAAATCAGAAATGTTACATTGGACATCTGGCAAATTCTGATTATGTGGCACCTGCAAACAGAAATTGGCGTCACGATAATAGTGATTCTGACAGGGAGGATATTGTTGTGCCTCCAGCTGACGACCAAGATGACGACGACCAAGATGGTCAGGGAGGTGGTGGCAATGCTCCTAATGTTCCATCTACCGCTGCCACCACTCCTACTGTTACTGCTATCGATTCATCCCTTCCAACTAACCCAGAAGACGTTAACCTGGACACCGTCCTGTTTACTGATTCTGAGGAAACTGAAGATGAATTCGAAATCAGTCAACAAGGGGCAAGATTGGTCGCCACAAAACGAAAGAGGGGAGCAGATCAAGGAAGCTCAAGGGTTGATGATGATGACGTCAGGGATGCTGACTTTGTCCCTGACTGTCCACAAGTATCTGCTGCTCCTTCTTCCCAATCTACCCCAGTCAAGAAAGGAAGAATAAAGAGAATGGCCAAACGCCAAAAGTTTAAACTTGTTAGAAGGACGGAGAGCACCTCTGCTACTACAGCAACTGCCACCAGATCTGAGGCTCCAATGTCAACATCTATGCCTTAGACACAAACTGTGCCTCCTCCCATCTACACGACTGCTCCTACATCACAGCCATCAACTATTCGAGCTGAATCTTCAATGCCACTGCCGACTGTTTCTATACACGACCAGATCAGTACTTTAAACAGTTTGGTACTTCGATTACTGGCTCAGAATGAAGAGCAATCAAAGCGTCTTGACCAACAGGGCTCGCAGATCAGTCAGTTGACTCTGCAAAATACTGAACAAGCCCAAGCCATCACAAGTCTTTCCACTAGGTGTAATGATCAACAAGCCCTCCTTCTCACTGCTACAAACCAGAATCAACAGTTGTCTAAAACTGTTGATGCACATGCTCAGAGAATACAAAGGATAGAGGAGGAAAATAAGAGACTGTTGGAAGACTTAGAAAGCAGAAGGGACACGACACCTAGAATTGAGGGTGCTCGAAATGATGGTGATGATGGTGATGATGATGATGATGATGAGGATGATGATGGTGACGGTGATGATGATGATGATAGTGATGATGATGATGATGACAAGAATGACGAAGATAAGGATGATGGTGCCAATGCTGGTGCTGCATCAAGTGCTTCAAAGACAGCAGAAGCAGAGGCACGCACGAAGCAAAAATTAGAAAAACCAGTAGGCCCATCATCAAATACACAAAAGGGAACTGAAGGTTGATAGTTTTTGTTTTAAGTGTTTTAAGTTGTCTTATTGTAAATATTAGATTATTATGTAAATAATTTCAGTTTTATTTTGATTAAATCAATGAAATTTCAAATTCTAACATTTTGTTTATGAAAATAGTTTTGGATGTGATGCCTCTCAAGCAACTACCTTCAAAGTTAACTTATGTGCTTGACATGCAAGGGATCATCCAACATTCAGTTATTTATGACAAAGAGGAAGGGGAAATCGTACACTGCTTGTCAAAAGAACAGATTGCCGAGCTATTTCAAATGAATCCCGACGAAGTCATTACTGAAGAGGCATCTGTTCCAACAACTGATTATCCCTCTTCTGACGAACTAGAAGACGTTGATGAGGTTGAAGTCGAAGACATCACTGATCAAGAATATCCAAAGTACACATCAGTAGACGGTGATGATCTTCCCTCCTTCGCGGACTTATTCACTCAGCAGTCCGACGAGGAGGTCAACCGCATTATCGACAACAAACAGGATGAAGCCGGTCCCTCCACTATTGACATTGACTAGCTGAATGAACGTAAAAGTCAGTGGATGGAATACATGGCCGAATTAAAGAAGAACTCAAAGCCCTCTCCTCCAACCAAGTACACTAAAGTTTATCGACTCAAAGGACACAAGTCTGATGGTCGTATAATCAGTTGGGCATACTTCAACGACTTAAGCTGCTATGCTATAAAAAGAGAGAAGGGCATACAATATTTCAGGTACCCTCATGATTTCAAGACGCTGCCCGCATTTGAAGTAAATCAATTGGCGCGTCTAAAGCTTCTATACAGCGAATCTTCCGGTCTATCCGAATGGTTTGAACGTCAATTACAGTACGAATACCGGAAGAAGTGGGTGAACTTCAAGCCACAAATGCCAACACGTTACATTCATAAGGAAAAGGTTCATCCAATCACCAAGAAGCCCCTAATTGTCTTAAAGTGGAAGCCTCCAACGATCATGAAGAAGATTCCTTTAAGGAAAATGATCCAGGACTTCTCAGGTCAGTTCAAATGGTGGTACTATGATGGGCGTACTGGTGAAGCTGTTATAGGGCTTTGTAAAGAAGGGTCATGGGAGACCATCAGGGTCTTTGATCCCTTATGGCTGACCAACTTGTCTGAACAAGATGTTACAACTTTATACAAGTGTCAGTCGTTTTTGGAAGTTGCAGATATAGACCAGGCGTTGCAGTATGTGAAAGTGATACGTATATGCTTTGCTTTTGACATACACGCCGGGGTCAACTGGAAAACTCGTACAAAAGAGATGTTAAAGACCAACTAATGTTAGTTAGGTCATTTTGAAGGGATCTAGGTCCAAGGGGGAGTATGTAGATGCATAATATGTCCCTAATCCCTTGTAATATGTATTTCATTTATGTTTAATGTAATTATTTGATGTATTAATGAAATTACATGTTTATCCTTAATGTTTACTCATATATAACGACTGTGTATTAAATGATCTAATAAATATCGATAACGTTGATCAATCGTGCTATTGAAAGGCCCATTCGCACGAATGGATCATGAGAATGATCCATTCGTGCGAATAGATCATGAGAATGATTCATTCACTAGAATATGTCATGAGAATGACTCATTCGCACGAATGAACCATTCTGATGATTCATTCTTACGAATGAACCATTCTGCTGATTCATTCGCACGAATGAGTCCATTCACATGGCTCATTCGTACGAATAGCCTCTGCACTATATATATAACTTTCACTTCATGAGCACATAATAGAAAAGATATACAACACATATACACATACTGTCCAGAGTAGAACAAGACTAAGAACAGAACACACAAAAACTCTCTTCACCTGTACTGTCTAATATCTGTCCGTTGAGAGTTTCTAGGTCTGGTATCCAACTTCTCTACACCAAAGGGTCGATAGAAACCTTCGATTCGTCGTCTAATCCGCTCGTTTCTTACGACCCGATCCGTGTCATAGATTGGATTGCCAATCAAATCGGATTCCGCACGATTTGGTTCGGTTAATGTGTTGAATCATTGGATCAAGGTAGATCCCGATCCAACAGCAGGCGAACTTAACAAGTTCGCCTCTAAGCTTACTAGTAAAAATACTTAGCAACTTTACAATTTCATAACAAAACATAAAGACACAAAATCTAACTATTACAAGCTTTTGTCATTACAATTCTATGTCCTAACAGACTCCCCCTTGACAATAGCTTGATCTTCTGTCTTCAGTCTTTATCTTGAACTTTTCCAGTTGTCTGGTAGTCTGCTGCCAGCATGCACACCGTATCTTCTGCATATCTCCAAAACTCTTTTATACTGTAGACCTTGTTCTATCCATTCATCAGTATACATTATCTCATTCTTTCGCAGCGTCCTCTGATCTTTCTTTGAAAAATTAATAAGATTCATTACGTCATAGAAACACACAATGACCTTATTATCTTTATCTTCAACCCTTGCTTCACCAGTATTGACATCAACATACCACCATTTCATATTCCCAAGAAAGTCTTGAGGAATCTTCTTTAATGGTATCTTGTGAACAGCACGCACTGGTCTATACTTGTATCTCCAGGTTACTTTCCCAGTCTTAGGATCTGTAATCTTCACTCTCTTTCCCTTCTGTGGCTTCAGCCTTTCATACTTACCCGAACTACCTTCCTTCTTTATCAGGTTTGCTATCACATCAGCCAAACCATTCTTCGATCTATTTATGAGTGGCTTTGAAGCTAGACCATTTATTTCACACCTCGGCAAGGTATTGAAATATTTGATCCTTGGCTTTAAGTATTGAACGCCATCAGATCGTTTGATTACAAACAATTTTGATTCACCATCATAAAACCAACTAATGATCTTTCCTATACACTGCTCTTTATTCACATATTTTTCTTTCTGAGCAGGTTGTATTGGAGACTTGGGTTGTACCTTCATCCAACTATTTACTACTTCTCTCCACTGTTCTCGTGTCATTCCTGTATCTCTAAACATCACAGGTTCTTCATTAATCTTCGGAGACTCAGTGTGAGTAGTTTCAGTTTCAGCACCCTTATTGAATTGAAGATTCTCATCATCAGTATCCATCTTTGACTCAGCTGTATCATCAGGCAATGTGACGTCTTCAATAGAGTCCATAGAGTCAGTTATTCCGTCATAAGAAAACTCAGGAACAACATCCTCTTGGATGAAGTTATACGGCACCTTAAGACCGTCACAGCCTTCATATGTAACACTGTCTTTATCTTTCTCTATTTCTATCTCCACTATTTCTCCTTCTTCTATCTCAGTGTCTGACATATCATCTTCCATGTCATTGAATAAATCATCAATGTCATCAAGACATTCAATTTTTTCAGCTTCCTCTTCTTCTGAATCTTGAAAGAATTCTAATAACAAAATTTCTTCTTCATTATTACCCGAAGTATCTTTATCTTTGTTTCCTTCAAGAGATTGTGATGTTGACTCCCCCTGAACTCTAGATATAGGATTAACGTCAGTGTATTGACGATCACCCTCAATGTTTCCAGCAGAATCATTGTCTTCATCATCACGTCTTTGTATTGACTCAGTGTGACAAGTATCAGGTATCCTCAACTCCCCCGGAGCGTCAAGACGCTGAACGAGTTTGGACACTAACGCTTGCATATCAGCAATTTGTTGAGCTTGAGTCTGAATCACCAGCTGTCGTTGAGAATCAATAGACACAAGAGAGTTAACTTGTGTTTGTAAAGTAAGCACTTGAGATTCAAGGAAAGTAATCCTGTCAGAATCAGAAGGCTTTGATGGACCAGCTGTTGATTGTGGAATAGAAGGACTTGAAGTAGTAGGAATCTCTGTAGGAATAGGAGATGGAACTGGAGATGGATCTTTAGAACTTGGAGGAGTAACAATCAGAGAAGCAACAAAATTTGCATCCTCAACTCCTTGAGAAGAATGTGCAGCCGCAATTGAAGCAGACATTAACTTTTGTCGTGAAGGATCAGGATTAAAGTCACTATCAGTGGCAGAACTTTCATCTACCAACGATCTTTTTCCAAGAACTGAACCGGAAGGAGGATCCCGAACAGACTTGCGTCGTGGTCGTCTGGCTTGAGATTTAATACGTTTTCCAGCATTAGCCAGGGGAATAGCAGCCAAACGTTCATAATGACCTGGAGAAAAATCTCTAGATTCATCAGAATCAGTGCTGTCATCATCAGATGATGAAGTATCACTTGAACTGGAACTAGACTCAGCGTCTGTCACCACATTCCCTTCTTGTTCATGAATGGGCGAGTTCACAGCTTCATCAACAAAATCATCCATGTTCATACCCATATCTTGATTAGGATCATGAACGACCTCTTCTAGAACTGGTTCCTGAATAGGAATATTAACTGCAACCTCTGGAATAGGAACTTGTTCAGGAATAGGAATTTGTTCAGGAATAGGAATTTGAGGTTGTACAGGAACTTGTATTTGTGGTTGTTGAACTTGAATTTGTGGAACTGGTATTTGTTGTTGTTGGGCAGGTTGTTGTGGTTGTTGCAGTTGTTGTTGTACTGGAACGTTAGCTCCTTGAACTTGAGCAAGTTCATTTGGATGAAACCAATTATCATTTGGTGGTGCAACATAATCAGGATTGATTAAGTGCCCAAACAATGGAGTATTAACCGGAATCAACGCCGCATTTTGCTGTTTAACCTTTGTACAATCTGTAAAAATACGTTTTGACATCGGAGTCAAAGTCAATCGTATGGCATGTTGTGGAAGATCCGGAATAAGATGATTGAGTATCAGTTGAATAAATCGTGGATACATCAAGAAACCTTGACCTTCAGCTGGATTAATCTGCATTACCATTTCTCGGTAAAAATAAAGCTGAAAATTGAATCTTTTATTCAAAGTTAAGGCCACCATCGCTGTTTGAAGTGCCATCTTCAAGCCATCGGTACCAGCTTTTCGCGGAGAAATGCATTGTATAATCACATGCATAAAGTACCTCCATTCTCCCACTAATCCACCTTTCCTAGCTTGTGTATCATTTTGTCTTCCACGATATCCCATCCGTTGAAAACACCCCATAATAAGAGTATTGGGATAAGATATTGGATCTTCAGCATTACCTGCCAAAACTAGAGCAGCCCGAATTGTCTCTTCTGAAATAGCAATCTCTGTATTATTGACTGTTGCACGAAGAACATGTGGTTCTACATCGATATCTTGATGTACAGTATCCCAGAATTGTTGGATGTACACCAAACTAATATAAGGATCCGCAGATAATGCAACATGTAGTCTTGATCTATTCAGAAAATTTATAATGCCTTGATAGTGAACTGCTTCAGGCAAATTTGGATCTATTAACGCCACTTGATTATGCTTGTATTCGACACGACGAGCCATCTGTGAAAATATTGGACAACTTAACAAACATTAGAACCCGTACACATATAGAATACACAATTAATAAAACACACAAACAAAAACAACAACAAAAATAAAAAAAATTTCAAACAAAAAAAAAAAAAATTTCAAACACAAAAAAAAAAATCACAACTCTTTTTCACTTCTGACCCCTAGGCGAACTTAATAAGTTCGCTTAGTAGTGCAAGAGGCGAACATATTAAGTTCGCCTGACAAGTTCGCTTGGAACCTGAGACGTTTCAAATTCACACACTGAAATTTCAAAATCCTGCAAAACGATATTAGAACATGAAATAAACCTATCCAAACAATCGAATATCACAATATGACCAAAAATTCTACACAATTTGATATTTCGGTCACAACTTAGGTCAAAATCAACGTGAAACAGGCCGACGAAACCCGAGATGAAAAACCATCGAATACACACAATTTATCGGATGAAATCCAACGAAAATACCTTTGTTAGATTCGCAACGAGATTCCGATCAAGAGGCAACTGAAAATTAACACCCACAACACAGATTTAAAATTTTGAGAAATTTGAACAAGTTCGCTTGATTTTCTGATGAAGACGATGAGAGTCAAGTTCGCCTGATTCAACACTTATTCAGGTTAAGTTCGCTTGATTAAGCGAACTTGTTAAGTTCGCTTAACAATCCTTCGGCGAACAAGATAAGTTCGCTTGAACCTTAAGTTCGCTTCACCCGAGACTGAAAATCAAGTTCGCTTCACCAATTTAAGCGAACATATTAAGTTCGCTTCACTGTTCACAGGCGAACTTAATTACTTTTTCAACCTTTTTGCCTTGAAACACAAACTTTCCCAACTTCAACCTTTCAAATCTTGAACTTCCGTCAGCAACACATATTTGATCCAATCCCGAACAATTTTAATAAAAGTTTAGAATTTTCATGGAAAGTAAAAATAAAATCTTTTTGAATTTTATCTATACAGACGGAAACACATATTTTTGGTTTTTCTCTATACAAACAGAATCACATATTTTTGATTTTTCTCTGAATAAACTGAAATGACATATTTTTGGTTTGAACATCATGAGCAAGAAGATCATATCAGTATTCAATTAATTCATCACACATACTATCAATAACAAAGGGTAACCTATAATAAGAGACCATTCAACTCAATTTTGTGCATATTGCATCTTTTTCATTTTGAAACTCATTCAATTTGAATAATATTTGAAATGATACGCGATAAATTTCAAAGTAAATAAGATCAGGTTATAAAATGTTCTTTTATTTATACCGAATTTGAAATATAAAGCCTGAATTCTTAAAATTGTCAATATTATATTATTTGAAACTATAAGCGTTTATTCTCCAAATTCATGTGATTTAGTACCATTTAGATGATAAAACATCGTGTACCCCACATATATGCCAAATAGAAAATAAATGCACTATCTTCAAGACACATATAAGATTTTACTAAAAATTTTCCGAATATTCAGAATGAGGAGACATCACTTAGCACATGAATAGCAGAATCCAAATTGGATTGAATAGGAATCAATGAGATTCACAATCGAATGATTCAATGTTTTGGCTTATATTTGTGGAATCATAAGATTCAGGTACGAGGATCCAACTGTTATCTGGATTATGAATTCAATGGAATCAGTAAGGATAATGTATCAATATGATCCAAGGGCTAGTATATGATTGACATATGTTGTCAAGTACATATCTTGATTATACTTCAAATTGCATGCTTTTCGGGACATGGGCACTGAAGCAAATCGAATGAATAGTGCTAAGGACATAACCCGAAACTGATCTCATAGGAAAATCCTTATTAAAAGCTAATATTCTTTATCTGATAGTGATCTTTTAACACACACACCCAGGCATAAAATGGGTTTAAATCACAGATGTAATCATATTATATTTAATTTTCACACTACTATTAGTTTCAAAACGCTTTTAGCCTATTAACAATTCAAGTTTCAAATTTTATACACAAATTTTAAAACAAATTATCAAGAATAGAACATTCATAACACTATCATTTCTTATTTATGCAGACTTTGAAATTTAGATCAAATCAACTTATTTTAAACATTCATATATCAAGGTCTACTAAAGTCGTGTGAAATGAACTAATCACTGATGTACTATCATTTCTTCTCTAACCTCAAATGATGTCAAATTTTATATTTTTCAATTTGTTTTGACTTTTTTATAATTTAGACTTTTTGACTGAAAAATGTAACTGCAGAAATGTAATAAAGCAATAAAAGAAACTAAAAGAAAATTTTACCATGAAATTCTGATTTTGAAAAAAAATTTATTCGGGATTGATCATACCAATCATTTAAATTAGGAACTCAAACCTGGTACGATCAAATGCTTTAGTAAACAAATCAGCAAAATTATCTTCAGTATGTACCTTGACCAGCTCAATCAACCTTTTCTCTGCACAATCACGGATAAAATGATATCGAATTTTGATGTGCTTAGTTTTACTATGTTTAACAGGATTATTCGTTATGGACATAGTAGCATTGTTATCAATAAACATTGGGGTTTCCTGTGAAATTCAAACCGTAATCTCTCAATTGTTGTTGTATCCACAGGATCTGTGAACAGCAACTTGCAGCAGCGATGTATTCTGCTTCGCATGTTGAAATCGAGACTGTGGTTTGCTTTTTGCATTGCCAGGATACAAGTCGATTACCTAAGAACTGGCAACCACCTGTTGTAGATTTCCTGTCCAGACAACAACCACCAAAATCAGAATCAGTATAAGTATTGAAATCAAAGTTAGAACCATGAGGATACCATAGCCCTAAACGTTGTATTCCTTTTAAATACCGAAAGATTCTTTTCACAGCAATTAAGTTAGATTCTTTTGGTTTTGCCTGAAATCTGGAACAGATACACACGGCGAATATTATATCCTGCCTTGAAGCGGTTAAGTACATGAGGGATCCAATCATAGCTCTATAAAGTCGACAGTCCACATCTTTTCCTTCCGGGTCAGAATTTAACTTATGATTGACCGGAATTGGAGTATCGTATGAAGTACAGTCCTCCATCTTGAACCGGCTCAAGATGTCTTTGACATACTTGGACTGATGAATAAAGAAACCATCTTCCTTTTGATTTACTTGTAAACCTAAGAAAAACGATAACTCTCCCATCGCAGACATTTCAAATTTCGACTTCATAACACCCACAAATTCTTTGCACAACCCTTCATTTGTCGAGCCAAATATAATATCATCCACATAAATCTGTACCAGTAGGTAATCTCCCCCTGATTTCTTTATGAATAAGGTCGAGTCTATCTTTCCACGAACAAAGTCATTCGCCAAAAGATGTGTTGATAAAGTCTCATACCACGCACGAGGAGCCTGATGAAGACCATAGAGGGCCTTATCTAGCTTGAAAATCATGTTCGGATTCAGTGGATCTTCAAACCCTGGCGGCTGACACACATAGACTTCCTCCTTGACCTTTCCATATAAAAATGCACTCTTGACATCTAATTGAAACACCTTAAATCCTTTAAAGGAAGCAAAAGCGAGAAACAGCCTTATAGCTTCAAGCCTTGCAACCAGCGCATAAACTTCGGTGTAATCAATTCCTTCTTGTTGAATGAAGGCCTGGACAACTAATCTTGCCTTATTGCGTACCACGACACCTCGATCGTCCTTTTTACATTTAAACACCCATTTGGTTCCTATCGGATACACACCTTTCGGTAAATCAACCAGATTCCAAACCTTCAGTTTATCAAATTGAGCTAGTTCTTCCTGCATAGCTTCTATCCAGTTATTGTCATTTAAAGCCATCTCTACATTCTTGGGTTCAACCTGTGAGATAAAGCAAGAATGTGAGCAATCATCAAGAACACCAGAATCTTTAATGCAAGTATACAAACAAGTATTGTCAACAAGAGAACGGGTTTTCACTCCATCCTGTAAATTTCCAATTATATTTGATACTGGATGATCTTTGTGTTCCTTGATGGATGCGACCTCAGGAACTGGCAACACATCAACTTGAGTAGAATCAGAGTGATAAGAATAATCTTGAGGAATTGGAATTTCCGAGTCTAAATTTGTTGGAATCTCCCCCTGATCCTGTGTCGAAGGTAATGGATCATCACTCAACAGCGGATCAGCAGAAGAATCTTGAAAAATAGCATTATCCTCCTCACTCTGTGAATCTTGTGGACCGACACAAGAAGCAACATTAGGATCGGGAGCAGAAGTAGATGGAATCGATGAATTTGGAACTGCATTTGGTAGAAATCCATTATGCTGTGCATCTTGACAAGAATCATAAATAACAGCAGCATCTTCATCAGAAATGTCAGAAGGTAAATGAAAAGACTTGAATAAGTTTTCATAATCAAATGCCCAATCCGGACCAATCGCCATTTGTGGTAAAGATCGATTTGAACAGTCAATATGGAACCATTCTTCAACTTAGCGTGTCTCTTTGTTATAAACCCTCTTAGTTGTCGAATTAGCCACATACCCCAAAAAAATCCCTTCAATAGCCTTTGCACTGAATTTTGTTGGGACATCTCTAATTTTGAGTAGGGTACACGGATTACCAAAAGGTAATAAGTATTCCAGATTCGGCTTTCGATTGTTTAACAATTCATAGCAAGTCTTGTTATGTCGCTTGACGGTCAAGACCCGGTTCAAAACATGACACGCAGTATTAACAGCTTCAGCCCAAAAGGTGACTGGAAGCTTAGAATCTGCAAGCATCGTGCGAGCTGTTTCGACCAACGTCCTGTTCTTTCGTTTAGCGACACCGTTTTGTTGAGGAACATATGGCGCACTGAATTCATGATGAATTCCTTTTTGTAAACAGAATAAGCCAATTTTGCTATTCTTAAATTCGCTGCCATTGTCACTCCTGATTCTTCTGACTTTCAGATTGAATAAATTCTCCAAACCCATGATTAAGTATTGTACAAACTCAGTGGTTTCAGCTTTAGAGGAAAGAAACTTACCCATGAAAATCTGGAGTAATCATCAGTTACGACCAAACAATACGATTTCCCACCAATGCTCCTGATACTGATAGGACCGAACAAATCCATATGCAGCAACTCCAAGGGAGTTACGATAGAATTCGTCGATTTTGATTTGTGAGATTTCTTTCTTTGCTTCCCCTTCTTGCACGGAATACAATCATCAGGAACTGAGAATTTCATTTTCGGAATACCAAGCACAAGATCATTCCTAACATTGTAGTTCATCTTCCTGTAGTTTATGTGAGCTAGCTTCCTGTGCCACAATATTGAATAAGATTCCGACGCCTTGGAGAGTAAACATGTTGGAATTGAATCCGTTGTAGTGGCGACACTCATGTCAAGGACATACGTGTCATTTCTCCTTGGAGCCTTCATAAGAATCCATTCATCAGGAATCACAAAACCCGGTTTCAGAATATAACATTCATGATCGTTGAAATGGAACGAAAACTTCTTGTCACAGACTTGTGATACGCTTAAAAGATTGTGTTCCAGCTGCTCAACATAATTCACCTTTTCAAATTTTACTTTGTCATTCTTTAACGTTCCCTGGCCTGTTATGTACCCGCCTTTATTACCCGCAAAAGCGACATAACCACCATCAATTTTAATCACATCCTCAAGCAATTTCACATTCCCTGTCATATGTCGAGAGCAACCACTATCCACATACCAAGTGTTGTTGATAGTCCTCCTTGGTTGTCCCTACATAAACAACAAGAATCAGTTAGAAAGTGGAACCCAAGCCATCGTGGTCTTGGGTCATCCGGATTGATCAAAATAAACTACTTCTTGCAATTGAAAATCAATTGTATCATTTACTTTTTGAACAAAAGTGTGACAATCAGACCTTTTCAAAGAAGAACCAATTTTATTATTTTTAGAAACATTATTTGAAATATTATTTTCAGATTCAGATATTTCCAAAATTTTCTTTAATTTTCTGTTTCTTCTTCTTCTTTGAGGTCTAGACAATTTAACCTCCTGAATAGTATCTTTTGAAATCCCAACTTTTGGAATCTCAATATTTTCTCTGCATACAAAAGATTTAGCATGCAATGTATTCTGTTGTTTAATTCCAGGAGAATTAACAAAAGATCGTCCAGTCATATCATTTCCCAAACTAGAAGACGATTTTCCCTCATCTTTTCTTTTCAGAATCTTCACCACTTTCGGTTGTGAAGGAACAGTCTTCAGTTTGCCCTTGTTCTGGCATGGACAATTAATCAAAATATGACCAGGCTCATTGCAATGAAAGCACACACGTCTTTCTTGATAAGTTCTGAAATAAGGTATTTTCTTTGAATTTGAAGAACCATCAGAAGAAGAAGCTTCGGATGAATGCCCAGAACAATTTACCGGCTTCTTAGGAACATAAGTCTATTTTAGCACCTTTGAAGAATTCACTTTTTGAAAACCAGCCGCAACAAACCCACTTGACTTTAATATTAGAGAAAGTTTAGTTTGAACCACTTTCACCTCTTCAGGTTCTGTCAATATGCACCTATCCCGAGTAACATTCTTCACAATCTTTGGTTCATCAATTTTCACCTCTCTCGGAATGCCTTCAACCTTTGAATCATCAAATACTTCATCCTCTGTATCACAATCATACACCATGTCTTCACCCGTCACTGGATTCACTTTTAATACTGTCTTGGGATCAATCTCCTCTTCATGAATTATTTCAGGCTCAACTAAATAATTTCCATTGAACGGAGGAGGAACAAACCCAATACCAGCAACCCTTTTTGTGGGATCAACATTAGCATTAAAATAATCCAACACGACAGATGAATTCTCAAACTGTTCCAACTTTCTATGTAACTTTATCACTTCAGATTCTTTTTCAGAAATCTCCTTGTTCTTTTGAGCAACTACATCATTACGTTTTTCAATTTCAGCATAAGCCATGTCTAGATGATAACCCTGCTCTTTGTATTTTAACCCAAGAGAATTTAAATCTCTTTTCAAAGATTCAATTCTATCAATGCACAGTTTATCATTATCTTTCAGTTTCTGATTTACTGAATGCATTGATTTCATGTCACAAATCAAATTGGTGTTATCATCCATGACTTTTTGTAGTTTATCTTTAACAGAAATGCAATTAGTACAAAATATATGACAAACAGAGTCTTTTACCTTAGTCGGGTCAGACATGTCTGCCATGAATACTTTGGCAATCGGAATGTTTTCTGAATCTTCACCAACTGACGCATTTTCTGTAAGAACAATTTCTTCCTTAGCAACCCCTGTCACAGCATCAGAATCACTACTATGCTCTCTTTCTTCCTCATCATAAACACTTGGAACACTCTCACCATCACATGAATCATCACTAGAGCTTTCATCATCAGTAGATTCTTCTGGTTTTTCTGAATGAATTTCTGCAATAAAAGCCTGACTAACAGCACCCACCAAATCTTCCAGATGAATGCCCCAATCATAGTTATCATCGTTTTGAGCAACTAGAGCTGATGATGCAGATGCATTATTTGTATTACCAGAAGGACCATGACTTTGATTACCAGATGAACCATGAGGCTGATTCCAATTATGCTGAAAGTTAGATTGCTTCTTTTGAGAATCAAATTCTACCTTTGGTTTCACACACTCCTTAGCAAAATGACCATACTCTTGGCAGTTGTAACACCTAACTTTGCTCTTATCAAAACCCATACGCGATCGACTATTTGAACCAATATATTTTCTCCCAGTTCTCTTCAAGAAATCTTTAGCTTGTCTCATTAACATGGCCATATTCCATTGGATATTCATTTCTTCCAGATCAACAGGGTCAATCTGTCTGAAATCATCTTCTATTACCTCAGGATCATGTATTTTTCCTCCAATGAAATTCTCATATGATGCCATAAATGAAGAAAACATAGCCAAATAATCATCAGCAACTTTCTGATTCACATGAGATCCAGATGATGTTGAAGCAGTAGTAGCAGAAAATCCAGAATGGCTTGTATGACCAGAATAAGTTGGAACTCCAGAACACTGATCATTTGTAGACTCTTGAGCATCACCAGAAAAAAATGCCACACCAGTACCAGATTTACCAACAGATTTGGCAAAATACATCGAGGGATCCTGGATATGCTCCAAATTAGTCTCTTTCTTTTTCAAATTCATGTCATGTGACTGGATCTTCCCTAGGACTTCTTCAAGAGACATGGTTTTGTACTTAACATTTTCCTTGATAAAAACCGTATACACATCAAACTTTGATGGTAATGCCTCCAAGAATTTATCATTGATTTCCTCAGTCTCATATACCACAGATGCACTATCCAGTTCACTAAGAAAATGATAGAATATTGTAGCAAGATCATCCAAAGATTCATTCTGAAAATGTTTAAAAACTAGGAACTGCTTCTTTAGTAATTCTTTTCTACTTTTCTTAACATCTAAACTCCCTTCACACCTTTTCTGTAGAGCTTCCCACAGCTGTTGAGAAGACTTGAACTGTTTAAAACTGTGATAAATTTCCTTTGGTAGAGACATGGAAATGCTAGCCATTGCTTTATTTTCTCGATCAAATAACAGCTTCTCTTCAGTAGATAAAGCAGACACTGGTTTTGGAACATCATCTTTTCCCATCCATGAATAAGTAGGGTGTGTATATCCTTCCAAAATTGGAATCCACAAACTAGTATCGGTAAAAGATACGAATTGGTCAAACCGATCTTTCCAATTTGAATAATCAGCTAGATTCAGCAACTTCGGAGGTTTTTGAGATGTACCAATCTCATTATCATAATTAAACATGTTTGTGACTTGAACCATATTTGCGATGTTAAAAAATTTTCTGAAAAATTTCTAAGTACTGAACTGATTTTACCCTCAGGCGAACTTAATAAGTTCGCTTTAGGGAGTACTAAGCGAACTTAATATCAGGCGAACAAGACAAGTTCGCTTAAGGAGGAAATCCGGTAAGTTCGCTTAACAGCTAAGTTCGCTTGAAATGTGAGAAGCGAACTTAATAAGTTCGCTTGCTAAGTTCGCTTGAACAGGAACTCAGCAAGTTCGCTTAAACTGCTGTAACAGAATCAACACAGTCTTCGTCCAAACACGAACCGAAACCTTCAAAATTCATGATTTCTCAGCGAATTGATGGAATTTAAGAAAATTTATCCGTAGGATTATGAATTTTAACAAATGGAACAGTTCTATCGGACTAATTTTGTCAAAATCCCTTCCAAAATCACAAATTCAGCAAAGAAACGATCTTCAAGAACTTGAAAAACTCCATTGTTGCAGAAACTTCAAAAAGTTGTATATCTTGTCGAATTGTACACAAAAACCGTCAATTATCACCAAGAATCGTACTTAATTCACGAGCACTTTGCTCTGATACCACTTGTAGGTCCAGGTAACTCAGCTACTGATCAAACTCGTGATATGACGTTGCTATAACACGAAGTGCGGAATCCTTCGTATTAACGTTTGTATACTAACCGACAACATGAGTAAATAAACTTCTCGATTATATTCCAAATAACAATGGTTACAGACTCAATCAGACAATTGTTTCTCTCTCAGATCGATCTCTGTTCACTACTGTCTAATGACTCTGTAACACATATATATAGAACCAAAACTGCTGTAAGCGAACTTAGTTAAGTTCGCCTGAAACAGACTAAGCGAACTTAACAAGTTCGCCTCAGTTATGCCTAAGCGAACTTATTAAGTTCGCCTCTGTTAGAGCAGGCGAACTTAACAAGTTCGCCTCTAGGCTTACTAGTAAAAACACTTAGCAACTTTACAATTTCATAACAAAACATAAAGACACAAAATCTAACTATTACAAGCTTTTGTCATTACAATTCTATGTCCTAACAGTTTTTATGGATCTCATGAACCTAGTGTGCAAGCCATACTTGGATAAATTCGTGATAGTATTTATTGATGAAATATTAATATATTCACATATTCACGAACCAAGGAGGATCATGAACATCATCTGAAATTAATTTTGGAACTACTCAGAAACGAGAAACTTTACGCTAAATTCTCTAAGTGTGAGTTTTGGATCCGAGAGGTTCACTTTCTCGGACACGTCATCAATAAGAAGGGTATTCACGTAGACCCAACCAAGATTGAAGCTATCAAAAACTGGGAAGCACCAAGAACTCCGACTGAGGTGCGTCAATTTCTGGGTTTGGCAGGCTATTACAGACGATTCATCGAGAATTTTTCAAAAATAGCCCTACCTTTAACCACATTAACCCAGAAAGAAAAGAAGTTTGATTGGAGTGACAAACAAGAGTCAGCTTTCCAATTACTGAAGCAGAAGCTGTGTAGTGCACCGATCTTCTCCCTTCCTGAGGGAATCGACAATTTTGTCGTATACTGCGATGCATCACACCAAGGACTTGGTTGTGTGTTAATGCAAAGAGACAAAGTCATCGCATATGCCTCACGACAACTAAAAGTGCACGAAAAGAATTATACGACCCACGACTTGGAGTTGGGCGCAGTTGTGTTTGCACTCAAGATTTGGAGACATTACTTATACGGTACAAAATGTACTATCTTTACAGACCACAAGAGTCTCCAACACATTTTTAATCAGAAAGAACTCAACATGAGGCAACATCGTTGGGTAGAACTACTAAACGACTATGATTGTGATATCAAGTACCATCCCGGGAAAGCCAATGTCGTAGCGGACGCCTTAAGTCGCAAGGAACGGGTTAAAACACTCCGTGTTCGTGCCCTAGAATTGAAAATTCATACGAGTCTCATGACTCAAATTCGGATCGCACAACAAGAGGCAATCCAAGAAGAAAACATTCAGAATGAAGCTTTACGAGGAATGACAAAGCAGTTGGAACCAAAGTCAGATGACACTTTATACTTCATGAATAGAATTTGGGTGCCATGTTTTGGTAATTTACGGGAGTTGGTTATGGACGAAGCCCACAAGTCCAGGTACTCCATTCACCCAGGTTCAGATAAGATGTATAAGGATCTGAAAGAACACTATTGGTGGCCGAACATGAAAGGAGAAATTGCTATTTATGTCGGTAAATGTCTGACATGTTCAAAGGTAAAGGCAGAACATCAGAAACCGTCGGGATTGTTACAACAACCCGAGATACCGCAATGGAAATGGGAACAGATTTCTATGGATTTCATCACGAAGTTACCCAGGACGTCCAGCGGTTATGATACCATATGGGTAATTGTCGACCGTTTAACGAAATCTGTTCACTTTCTGCCAATTAAAGAAACCGACAAGACAGAGAAACTTACAAGACTCTACATTAAAGAAATTGTGGCAAGGCAAGGAGTGCCAGTTTCTATTATCTCTGATAGGGATAGTCGTTTTGTGTCAAGGATTTGTAGGTCGTTACAAGAAGCCCTAGGCACGCGCCTAGACATGAGCACAGCCTACCATCCACAAACGGACTGTCAAAGTGAAAGGACTATCCAAACATTAGAAGATATGCTCCGTGCGTGTGTAATTGATTTCGGAGGAAATTGGGATACTCATTTACCGTTGGCGGAGTTTTCCTATAATAACAGTTACCACACAAGCATCAAGGCAGCTCCGTTTGAAGCTTTATATGGTCGTAAATGCCGCTCACCGCTATGTTGGGCGGAAGTTGGTGAAAAACATTTGACAGGTCCTGAGATTGTCCAGGAAACCACTGATAAAATCTTCAAAATTAAGGACCGCCTGAAAGCTGCCCGAGACAGACAGAAGAGCTATGCTGATAACAGACGGAAACCATTAGAATTTCAAATTAGTGACCGAGTAATGTTAAAAGTCTCACCATGGAAAGGCGTTGCAAGGTTTGGTAACCGTGGTAAGCTCAACCCTAGATACGTTGGACCGTTTGAAATACTGGCTAGGGTTGGCCCTGTAGCTTACAAGCTCAAACTACCACAAGAACTAAGCAACGTACATGATACGTTTCATGTATCAAATCTCAAGAAATGTTTATCTGACGAGACGTTAATTATACCACCTGATGAGATTCACATAGACGACAGGTTGCATTTCATCGAGGAACCGATTGAGATTTCAGATTGGAAAGTTCAAAAGCTGAGACGTAGTCGAATCAAACTGGTTAAAGTACGTTGGAACTCAAAACGTGGTCCTGAGTATACATGGGAACGAGAAGATCAAATGAAGACGAAATACCCCTCCTTGTTTAAGGATACACCAATTCAAGAAGACACGAATTGAATTTCGGGACGAAATTCTTTTAACATGGGGAGAATGTGACACCCGACATTTCAGGTCAATATCCGTACATGTATTAAACAAGTTTACATTATAATTATTTTTGGTGATTTAATTAATTTCACAAACAAGGACATCAAGGTCTAACAAAAACCGAACATTGTCTCATTTCACATTTTGGTAATTCTAGGAGTTACTGGTTCACGTGTCATATAAACCGACCAATACGAACGGTAGTGATTAAATTAACTGACCAGAAAAATATACAAACATATATATTACATAAACTTTACGTTGGTCAATAATTTATTTTTAGACTAAAACATACGGTATAAGTAAAAGTAAAATAACAAACCCTTTCGAAGACGTTACCACGTATCGTCACCTCTAGGTATTTATACCTACGAATAATCACCTCAACGAATTATACAATCTAAGATTTAAATATTTTTCGTCAACGAGCCATAAACTTGCTAAATTTACAATGCCGTGAGGAATGTAAACCGAATTAAATTATCCCCTTAAAACTCTAATTGATATTAATACTCTTAATAAACTAATACTTAAAACTAATTATTAACCCTCAAACCACTTTTTGACTTTCTCGGCAGAAGCCAGAAAAGACCACTCCCCCCTTCACTCGTCCCATACCATACCTGAGAAAACTCAGATAAAACCATACCTTCTCAGTCTCAACCTCACAATCTCTGTCATATTTCTCATTTCATACGGCAAATTTTCCCCAATTCTCTCCAAATCGAAGTCAAGTTCTAAGGCTAAACCTACCATAATTCGGTGTTAAGAAGAACTTCAAGTGTTTCTAAAGGAAATTTAACAGAAGAATCAAGATCATTCTTTGTTTTCTCTCATCATCTTCATCTCTGTTTTAAGGTAAAAACTCGATACTATCTACATTATTTTCTTTAAAAACCGTAGCTAAACATACAAAATATTCAAACGCAAGTAAGATAACAAGAAAAGTGTGTCGAATTCAAGATTAAAACATAAAAATATGCAGGACTGATTCTGCCAAACAAAAGTCTAGTAATCGAAACTATAGTTTCGATATCAGTTACTCAATCGAAACTAAGAGTTTCGATACCTGTTACTCAATCGAAACTAGGAGTTTCGATACATGTTTACTCAATCGAAACTAGGAGTTGTTTCGATACTAGTTGTTCAATCGAAACTAGGTAGTTTCGATATCCTTCTTGTCAATCGAAACTAGGAAGTTTCGACAACTGTCATACTCAATCGAAACTAGGTAGTTTCGATACCCAACTACTCAATCGAAACTAGGAAGTTTCGATACTCAATTGCCCAATCGAAATTAGGTATTTTCGATACCTGTGTCAGTCCCCTTTGGGCAGTAACTTAGAACTGTTTTTATAACGAAACAAGTGTTGAACAACTAAGATGATATTTTAAACAAAAACAACCAGATTTACAAAGTCGGTGAACAATTTGCAATATGAGACGTTCGGTCTTAACACAATTTACCCTTTGGTATTTAGGGTACGAATAGTCAAGTTTGACTACAACAAGTATCATTACAAGTATACACAAAAACAATGTGAGTTTCACGGCCCCTTTTTACTGTTTTCTATATTTGGGGGAAAAACATACTTACAACTATTTTATGGGATAACAAGAGAATAAGGCACGACTTTTATGTTTACATGAGATGAGAACAACGAGTTGAGGCCGCTAAAGTCCCCTGGAACAAAGTAGTAACCATTAACTGTAGCCTAGGGTCCTATGAATAGTACTATGGAGAGTGACGTCTCCCGGTCATGGTTAGTCGCGCTAACCACAATCTGGAGGATTTATGGCCGCATAGAACCGGATAACGAAACTAGGGGTGTGTACAATTGTCATGGTTTGGTTACGCCTCATGTATGAACATATTATTTGTATTCCTAGCTAGTTTACAAATGGGTCAACAATTCTTATTCTGTTTATCACATGCACCTGAAACTATTTACGAACGATTGAATTTTACAAAGAACTATTTGATTAAACCTGTGAACTCACCAACCTAGTGTTGACAATTTTAAGTGTGTTTTTCAGGAAATTGAACGTGATCGCAAGGTTAGCAATGTAGATTACATGCATGCACGATGGATACAACTTTTGGGGGATTTCTCTTGTATAACTCATTGTAATAGAGTCATATTTGCGAAATCTTCACTTTTTGTAAACTCAATTTACATTTTGGAATGTAAAACTTTAAACTTGTTTATGTATCCATTTATCATGTATGTGTTTGCGATAATCATATGCTTTGGAAACCATGAACGTCACGCCTCGCGTTTCCGCCTTGGCGAGGGTGTGACACCTTGTTCTCTCCATTCATCAGTGTACACGATCTCATTCTTTCTTAGTGTCCTCTGATCTTTCTTTGAAAAAATAATAAGATTCATTGCGTCATAGAAACACACAATGACCTTATTATCTTTATCTTCAATCCTTGCTTCACCGGTATTAACATCAACATACCACCATTTCATATTCCCAAGAAAGTCTTGAGGAATATTCTTTAATGGTATTTTGTGAATAGCACGCACTGGTTTATACTTGTATCTCCAGGTTACTTTCCCAGTCTTTGGATCTGTGTACTTCACTCTCTTTCCCTTCTGTGGTTTCAGCCGATCATACTTTCCTGAACTACCTTCTTTCTTTATCAGGTTTGCTATCACATCAGCCAAACCATTCTTCGATCTATTTATGAGTGGCTTTGAAGCTAGACCATTTATTTCACATCTCGGCAAGGTATTGAAATATTTGATCCTCGGCTTTAAGTATTGAACACCATCAGATCGTTTGATTGCAAATAATTTTGATTCACCATCATAGAACCAACTTATGATCCTTCCTACACACTGCTCTTTATTCACATATTTCTCTTTCTGAGAAGGTTGTGCTGGAGACTTGGGTAGCACCTTCATCCAACTGTTTACAACTTCTCTCCACTGTTCTCGTGTCATCCCTGTATCTCTGTACATCACAGGTTCTTCATTAATCTTCGGAGACTCAGTGTGAGTAGTTTCAGTTTCAGCACCTTTATTGGATTGACTTGTCTCATCATCAGTATCCATCTTTGAATCAGCTGTATCATCAGGCAGTGTGACGTCTTCAACAGAGTCCATAGAATCTGTTACTCTTTCATAAGTGAATTCAGGAATAACATCATCCTGGATGAAGTTATACGGCACCTTAAGACCATCACAGCCTTCATAGGTGACACTATCTTTTTCTTTCTCTATTTCAATCTCTACTATTTCTCCTTCTTCTATCTCATTATCCGACATATCATCTTCCATGTCATTGAATAAATTATCAATATCATCAAGACAAGAAATCTTTTCAGCTTCCTCTTCTTCTGAATCTTGAAAGAACTCCAATAACAGATTTTCTTCTTCATTAGTACCAGAAGTATCTTTGTCTTTGTTTCCTTCAAGTGATTGTGATGTCGACTCCCCCTGAACTCTAGATATAGGATTAGCGTCAGTGTATTGGCGATCACCCTCAATATTTCTAGCAGGATCATTGTCTTCATCATCACGTCTTTGAATTGACTCTGTGTGACAAATATCAGGTATCCTCAACTCCCCCTGAGCGTCAAGACGTTGAACGAGTTTGGAAACTAATGCTTGCATATCAGCAATCTGTTAAGCTTGAGTCTGAATCACCAGCTGCCGTTGTGAATCAGTGGACACAAGAGTGTTCACCTGTGTTTGTAGAGAAAGCCCTTGAGATTCAAGGAAAGTAATCCTGTCAGATTCAGAAGGCTTTGACGGACCAGCTGTTGATTGTGGAATAGAAGGACTTGAAGTAGTAGGAATGACTGGAGGAACATGAGTTTGAACTGGAGATGGATTCTTAGATCTTGGAGGAGTAATTATCAAAGAAGCAACAAAAGTAGCATCCTCGACTCCTTGAGAAGATTTTGCAGCAGCAATCGACGCAGACATTAACTTTTGACGTGTAGGATCTGGAATAAAGTCACTATCAGTGTCAGAACTCTCATCGACCAAAGATCTTTTACCAAGTACTGATCCGGAAGGAGGATCCCGAACAGACTTTCGTCTTGGTCGTCTGGCTTGAGATTTAATGCGTTTTCCAGCATTAGCCAGTGGAAACCGTTCATAATGTCCTGTGGAAAAATCCCTAGATTCATCAGAATCAGTGCTGTCATCATCAGATGATATCGTATCACTTGAGCTGGAACTAGAATCAGCTTCTGTCACCACATTCCCTTCTGGTTCATGAATGGGCTAGTTCACAGCATCATCAACGAAATCTTCCATATTCATTCCTAGATTGTGATCAAGGTCATGAACGACCTCTTCTTGAACCGGTTCCTGAATAGGTATATCAACTTCAGCTTGTGGAATAGGAACTTGTTCAGGAATAGGAATTTCTTGTTGTACGGGAACTTGTTGTTGTTGTGGAACTTGTACTTGTGGAATTTGATGTTGTTGTTGTTGTGGTGGTTGTTGAACAAACTGAAATAAAAAGTTTAGAATTTTCATGGAAAACAAAAACAAAATCTTTTTGAATTTTATCTATACAAACAGAATCACATATTTTTGACTTTTATCTGAATAAACTGAAATCACATATTTTTGGTTTTTATCTGTACAAACTGAAATCGCATATTTTTGGTTTTTAACTGTACAAACTGAAATAACATATTTTTGGTTTTTAACTGTACAAACTGAAATCACATATTTTTGGTTTTTAACTGTACAAACTGAAATCACATATTTTTGGTTTTTAACATCAGGAGCAAGAAGATCATATCAGTATTCAATTAATTCATCACACATATTATCAATAACAAAGGGTAATCTATAGTATCAGACCATTCAACTCAATTTTGTGCACTTTGCATCTTTTTCATTTTGACACTCCTTCATTTTGAATAATATTTGAAATGATACGCGATAAATTTCAAAGTAAATAAGATCAGGTTATAAAATGCTCTTTTATTTATACCGAATTTGAAATATAAAGCATGAATTCTTAAATTTGTCAATATTATATTATTTGAAACTATAAGCGTTTATTCTCCAAATTCATGTGATTTAGTACCATTTAGATGAAAAACATCGTGTACCCCACATATATGCCAAACAGAAAGTAAATGCACTATCTTCAAGACATATAAGATTTTATTAAAGATTATTTGAATTTTCAGAATGAGGAGACATCACTTAGCACATGAATAAAAGAATCCAAACTAGATTGTATAGGAATCAATGAGATTCAGAATCGAATGATTCAATCTTTTGACTTATATTTGTGGAATCATAAGATTCAGGTACGTGGATCCAACTGTTATCTGGATTATGAATTCAATGGAATCAGTAAAGATGATTTATCAATATGATCCAAGGATAGTATATGTTTGACAGAAGTTGTCAAGTACATATCTTGATTATACTTCAAATTGCATGCTTGTCGGGACATGGGCACTGAAGCAAATCAAATGAATTGTGCTAAGGACATAACCCGAAACTGATCTCATAAGAAAATCTTTATTAAAAGCTAATATTCTTTATCTGATAATGATCTTTTACACACACACCCAGGCATATAATGGATTTAAATCACACATGTAATCATATTCTATTTAATTTTCAAACTACTATTAGTTTCAAAACGCTTTTAGCCTATTGACAATTCAAGTTTCAAATTTTATACACAAATTTTAAAACAAATTATCAAGAATAGAGCATTCACAACACTATCATTTCTTATTTATGCAGACTTTGAAATTTAGATCAGATCAACTTATTTTAATCAATCATATATCAAGGTCTACTAAGGTCGTGTGAAATGAACTAATCATTGGTGTACTATCATTTATTCTCTAATCTCAAATGATGTCAAATTTTATATTTTTCAATTTGTTTTGACTTTTTATAAATTAAGATTTTTGACTGAAAATGTAAATGCAGAAATGTAATAAAGCAATAAAAGAACTTAAAAAACAAAATTTTTCATGAAATTCTGATTTTGAAAATCTTTTATTCGGGATTGATCATACCAATCATTTTAATTAGGAAATCAAACCTGGTACGATCAAATGCCTTGGTAAATAAATCAGCAAAATTATCTTCAGTGTGTACCTTGATCAGCTCAATCAACCTTTTCTCGTAATCTCTCAATTGTTGTTGTATCCACAGGATCTGTGAACAACAACTTGCAGCAGCGATGTATTCTGCTTCGCATGTTGAAATCGAGACTGTGGTTTGCTTTTTGCATTGCCAGGATACAAGTCGATTACCTAAGAACTGGAAACCACCTGTTTTAGATTTCCTGTCCAGACAACAACCACCAAAATCAGAATCAGTATAAGCATTGAAATCAAAGTTAGAACCATGAGGGTACCATAGCCCTAAACGTTGTTTTCCTTTTAAATACCAAAGGATTCTTTTCATAGCAATTAAGTGAGATTCTTTTGGCTTTGCCTGAAATCTGGAACAGATACAAACGGCGAACATTATATCCGGCCTTGAAGCGGTTAAGTACATGAGGGATCCAATCAAAGCTCTGTAAAGTCGACAATCCACATCTTTTCCATCCGGGTCAGAATTCAACTTATGATTGACCGGAATTGGAGTATCGTATGGGGTACAGTCCTCCATCTTGAACCGGCTCAAGATGTCTTTGACATACTTGGACTGATGAATAAAGAAACCATCTTCCTTTTGATTTACTTGTAAACCTAAGAAAAATGATAACTCTCCCATAGCAGACATTTCAAATTTCGACTTCATAATACCCTCAAAGTCTTTGCATAACCCTTCATTTGTCGAGCCAAAAATAATATCATCCACATAAATCTGTACCAGTAGGTAATCTCCCCCTGATTTCTTTATGAATATGGTCGAGTCTATCTTTCCACGAACAAAGTCATTCGCCAAAAGATGTGTGGATAAAGTCTCATACCACGCACGAGGAGCCTGATGAAGACCATAGAGAGCCTTATCAAGCTTGAAAACCATATTCGGATTCATTGGATCTTCAAACCCCGGCGGCTGAAACACAAAGACTTCCTCCTTGACCTTTCCATATAAAAATGCACTCTTGACATCTAATTGAAACACCTTAAAACCTTTAAAGGAATCAAAAGCTAGAAACAGCCTTTTAGCTTCGAGCCTCGCAACCGGCGCATAAACCTCGGTGTAATCAATTCCTTCTTGTTGATTGTAGCCCTGGACAACTAATCTTGCCTTATTGCGTACCACGAAACCTCGATCTTCTTTTTTACATTTAAACACCCATTTTGTTCCTATCGGATACGCACCTTTCAGAAGATCAACAGGATTCCAAACCTTAAGTTTGTCAAATTGAGCAAGTTCTTCGTGCATAGCTTCTATCCAGTTATTGTCATTTAAAGCCATCTCAACATTCTTGGGTTCAACCTGTGAAATAAAGCATGAATGTGAGCAATCATCAAGAACACCAGAATCTTTAATGCAAGTATACAAACAAGTATTGTCAACAAGAGAACGTGTTTTCACTCCATCCTGTAAATTTCCAATGATATTCGTCACTGGATGATCTTTGAGTTCCTTGATGGATGCGACCTTAGGAACCGGCAACACGTCAACTTGGGTAGATTCAGATTGATAAGAAAAATCTTGAGTAATTGGAATTTCCGTGTCTAAATTTGTAGGGATCTCCCCTTGATCTTGTGTCGAAGGTAATGGATCATCATCCAACAACGGATCAGCAGAAGAATCTTGAAAATAGCATTATCCTCCTCACTCTCTGAATCTTGTGGACCTGAACAAGAAGCAACATTAGGATCGGGAGCAGAAGTAGATGGAATCGGTGAACTTGGAACTGCATTTGGTAGAAATCCATTGTGCTGTGTATCCTGACAAGAATCATAAAGAACAGCAGCATCTACCTCAGAAATGTCAGAAGGTAAATGAAAAGACTTGAATAAGTTTTCATAATCAAACGCCCAATCCGGACCAATCGCCATTTGTGGTAAAGACCGATTTGAACAATCAATATGGAACCATTCTTCAACTTGGCGTGTCTCTTTATTATAAACTCTCTTGGTTGTTGAATTTGCCACATACCCTAGAAAAATCCCTTCAATAGCCTCCGCACTAAATTTTGTTGGGACATCTCGAACTTTCAGTAGGGTATATGGATTACCAAAAGGTGGTAAATATTCCAGATTCGGCTTTCGATTATTCAGCAATTCATAGCAAGTCTTGTTATGTCTCTTGACGGTCAAGACCCTGTTCAAAACATGACACGCAGTATTCACAGCTTCAGCCCAAAAGGTGACTGGAAGCTTAGAATCTGCAAGCATCGTGCGAGCTGATTCGACCAACGTCCTGTTCTTTCGTTCATCGAAACCATTTTGTTGAGGAACATATGGCGCACTGAATTCATGATGAATTCCTTTTTGTAGACAGAATAAACCCAGTTTGCTATTCTTAAATTCGCTGCCATTGTCACTCCTGATTCTTCTGACTTTCAGATTGAATAAATTCTCCAAACCTAGGATTAAGTATTGTACCAACTCAATGGTTTCAGCTTTAGAAGAAAGAAACTTAACCCATGAAAATCTGGAGTAATCATCAGTTACGACCAAGCAGTACGATTTTCCACCAATGCTCTTGATACTGATAGGACCGAACAAATCCATATGCAGCAACTCCAAAGGAGTTACGATAGAATTCGTCGATTTCGATTTGTGAGATTTCTTTCTTTGCTTCCCCTTCTTGCACGGAATACAATCACCAGGAACTGAGAATTTCATTTTCGGAATACCAAGCACAAGATCATTCCTAACAATGTAGTTCATCTTCCTGTTGTTAATGTGAGCTAGCTTCCTGTGCCACAATATTGAATCAGATTCCGACGCCTTGGAGAGTAAACATGTTGGAATTGAATCCGTTGTAGTGGCGACACTCATATCAAGGACATATGTGTCATTTCTCCTCGGAGCCTTCATGAGAATCCATTCATCAGGAATCACAAAACCCGGTTTCAGAATATAGCATTCATTAACGTTGAAATGGAACGAAAACTTCTTGTCACAGACTTGTGATACGCTTAAAAGATTGTGTTCCAGCTGCTCAACATAATTCACCTTTTCAAATTTGACTTTGTCATTCGTTAACGTTCCCTGGCCAGTTATGTACCCGCCTTTATTACCCGCAAAAGCGACATAACCACCATCAATTTGTTTTACATCCTCAAGCAATCTAACATTCCCTGTCATATGTCGAGAGTAACCACTATCCACATACCATGTATTGTTGATAGTCCTCCTTGGTTGTCCCTACATAAACAAAGACAATTAGTTAGAAATAGGAACCCAAGCCATTGTGGTCTTGGGTCGTCCAGATGGATCAAAATAAACAACTTCTAGCAACTCACAATCTACTTTATCATCAACCTTAGGCACATAAGATTCAGACTTAGACTTTCTCAATGAAGACTCAGAATGATTAATTGGAAAAACATTGTTAGATATATGATTATCAGATTCAGATGTTTCCAAAAGTTTCTTTAGTTTTCTGTTGCGTCTTCTTCGTTGAGGTCTGGAAAGTTTAATTTCAGGTTGAGGCTCTTTTGAACTTCCAAAATGTGGAATTTCAAACTTCTTTTGAATAGCAGCAGGTTTAGAAATATTCTTATCATTTTGCGTAAATCCTGCAGATTTAGCAAAAGATTGATAAGATACATTCTTTACACCACTCAATGAAGACTTTTCCACATTCGGCCTTTTCAGAATTTTCACCACTCTTTGTTGTGGAATTTCACTCTTCAATTTTCCGTTATTCTTATATGGACAATGAATCACAATGTGACCAGCTTCATTACAATGAAAACAGACTCTTTTAACAAATTTGAAGAACTGTTGGACGAAGAAGATTCAGAAGATTTCACTGAACAGTTGACTGGCTTCTTTGGAACATAAACATGTTTAGTCACTGTTGATGAATTCTTATTTTGATAACCAGCAGCCACAAACCCACTAGATTGTACTTCTTTTGACAACTTAGGTTGAACAACTTTCACCTCATCAGGTTATGTCAGAATACACCTATCACGAGTAACATTCTTCACAACCTATGGTTAATCAATTTTCACTTCTTTCGGAATGCCTTCAACCTTTGAATCATCAAAAACCTCATCCTCTGTATCAGAATCATACACCATGTCTTCACCCGTCACTGGATTCACTTTTAATACTGTCTTGGGATCAATTTCCTCTTCATGAATGATTTCAGGCTCAACCACATAATTTGCATTGAACGGTGGAGGAACAAACCCAATACCAGCAACCCTTTTTGTGGGATCAGCATTAGCATTGAAATAATCCAAAACTACAGATGAATTCTCAAATTGTTCCAGCTTTCAATGTAATTTTATCTCCTCAGATTCTTTATCAGAAATCTCCTTGTTCTTTTGAGCAACAATTTCATTACGCTTTTCGATATCAGCATAAGCCATATCCAGATGATATGGTTGTTCCTTATTTTTCAATCCCAAAGAGTTTAAATCTCTTTTCAAAGACTCAATTCTTTCTATACACAATTTGTCATTATCTTTTAATTTCTGATTAACTGAGTGCATGGATTTCATATCACAAATTAGATTTGTGTTATCATCCATAACTTTTTGCATTTAATCTTTAACACAGATGTAATTAGAATAGTAAATTTGACAGACAGAGTCTTTTACCTTTGTCGGATCTGACATATCTGCCATGAAGACTTTAGCAATAGGAATATTGTCATAATCAGCACCTTCAGAAAGATTTGGAGTTAAAGAAATCTCTTCTTCAGATACACTAGATGCCATCTCAGGTTCAACAGTATCATGTTCTTCATCAGCACTCGGCAAACTTTCACCATCACTGGAACTTCCATCATCAGTTGACTCCTCAGACTTGTCAGAATGAATCTCAGCCACAAATGCTTGACTCACAGCACCAACTAAATCTTCAAGATGAATTCCCTAGTCATAATTGTCATCATTTTGAGCAACCAATGCAGATGTTACGGTTGCATGATTAGAATTTCCTGAACCAGATGAACCACGTGATTGATTTTGATTGTTCTGAAAAGTATTTGGTTTTTTTTTAGAATCAAACTCAACTTTAGGCTTCACACACTCTTATGCAAAATGACCATGCTCTTGAAAATTGTAGCAACGAACTTTTGATTTATCAAATCCCATACGAGAACGACTGTTAGACCCAATATACTTTCTTCCCGTCCTTTTCAAGAAATCCTTTGCCTGTCGCATTAGCATAGCCATATTCCATTGAATGTTCATCTCCTCTAGATCAACCGGATCAATCTGTTTGAAATCTTCTTCAATGATCTCCGGATCATGAATCTTCCCTCCAATAAAATTTTCATAAGACGCCATGAAAGAAGAAAACATTGCTAGAAAATCATCAGCAACTCTTTGATACACATTATGTGATCCAGAAGATTAAGAAGCGGTATTTGCAGAACAACCCGAATGACATGGAATTCCAGAACACTGATCATTAGTAGCTTCTTGATTATCTCCAGAAAAAAATGCAACCCCTGCACCAGTTTTTCCTGAAGTCTTTTCAAAGTACATCGAAGGATCTTGAATATGCTCCATATTAGTTTCTTTCTTCTTCATATTCAAGTCATGAGATTGAAGCTTCCCAAGAACCTCTTCAAGAGACATAGTTTTATACTTCATATTTTCCTTTATCAACACTGTATACACATCAAATTTTGATGGTAATGCTTCCAAGAACTTATCATTAATCTCTTCAGTCTCATAAACAACTGAAGCACTTGATAATTCACTCAGCAAATGATAAAATCGTGTTGCAATATCATCCAAAGATTCATTTTGGAAATGCTTGAAAACTAAGAACTGTTTTTTTAATAACTCTTTCCTGCTCTTCTTGACATCCAAACTCCCTTCACATCTCTTTTGCAAAGCTTCCCACAACTGTTGAGAAGACTTGAATTGTTTAAAGCTGTGATAAATTTCTTTACGTAAAGACATACAAATGCTAGCCATAGCCTTCTTTTCTCTATCAAACAGTAGTTTCTCTTCGGTGCTCAAAGAAGATACCGGTTTTGGAACATTATCTTGACCCATCCAAGTATACGTCGGATTCGTATATCCTTCTAAAATTGGAATCCATAAACTCGTATCGGTAAAAGACAAAAACTGATCAAACCTATCTTTCCAATTAGAATAATCTGCAAGACTTAACAACTTTGGTGGTTTCTGAGATGTACCAATCTCATTATCATAGTTGAACATATTTGTCACTTGCACCATATTTGCCATTTTTTTAAAAAAAATAATTTCTGAAAAAATTTCCAAGTGTTGAAGCTGAACACCCCTTAGGCGAAGATAATAAGTTCGCTTTAGTGAGTACCAAGCGAACTTGAGATCAAGCGAACAAGACAAGTTCGCTTAAGGAGGAAATTCGGTAAGTTCGCCTACTAATTAAGTTCGCCTAAAATGTGAGAAGCGAACTTAATAAGTTCGCCTGCACAGGAACTAGCAAGTTCGCTTAAACTGCTGTAACAAACTCAGAGGAATCTCTACCCAAACACGAACCAAGAACTTCAAAAATCATGATTTCTCAGCGAATTTATGGAATTTAAGGAAATTGAACCGTAGGATTATGAATTTTTTCAAATAGAACACTTCTATCGGACTAATTTCGTCAAAATCACTTCCAAAAATACGAATTCAGCAGAGAAACGATCTTCAAGAACTTGAAAAACTCCATTGATGCAGAAATTTCAAAAATGTTGAATTTCTTGTCGAATTGTATACTAAACCGTCACTAATCACCAAGAATCGTACTTAATTCATGAGCATAGTCTCTGATACCACTTGTAGGTCTAGGTAACTCAACTACTGATCGGACTCGTAATATGACGTTGCTATAACACGAAGTGCGGAATCCTTCATGTTAACATTTGTATACTAACCGACAATTGAAAAAACACGTGTAAATAAACTTCTCAATTATATTCCAATTCACAATGGTTTACAGACTCAATCAGACAATTCTATCTCTCGGTTCTCTCTGATCAGTAATCCTGTCTAATGACTCTATAAACCTATATATAGAAAACTAACCTACTGTAAGCGAACTTATTAAGTTCGCCTCTAACAGACTAAGCGAACTTAACAAGTTCGCCTCAGATAGACTTAAGCAAACTTATTAAGTTCGCTTCTGATAGACCAGGCGAACTTAACAAGTTCGCCTCTAGGCTCACTTGTAAAACACTTAGTAACTTTAGACATTTACATAACAAAAACATAAAGACATAAAATCTAACTATTACAAGCTTCTGTCATTACAAATCTATGTCCTAACATTAATGAGATGTAGGTTTGAACAAGTATATGATTTAATGTCGTGTTATTATTTTATTAGTTAAAATAAATTAAAATAGGGTCAGAAAATCAGGAATGTTACAGAGATCCTTGTAATGCACAACGTTAACCTAAAGTGTAATGTGTATTGAATTAATAGTGTGCATAATAATCTATGTCTAAGTCTAGGGTTGAATTGGATGTGTGTTCAAAGAGTTGGAGTTGTAAGCATTAAGTTTTGTTATGTATAACCTAAATAAACAATCTTTGTTTAAATATAGATTAAATAAATAATTGATACTTTATTTATTTATTTATTTATAAAAATATGTCTTTAGTCATTTAGTGATAAAAATGTATCGAGCATTTATATTAAATATAAATTTTGTAAATAATTTTTGTTAATCTATTTTTATAAATATATGTAAATGAGTTGTATAAATAATATCTAGGTGTAGGGTTTAATAATAAGTATAAATCTAATTTTGTATGTTTAAGTAAATAACTTCTATTTATTTTAGAATACGAATTTGGTCTTTTTAAATAAGGTTAATATAAATCTATATAAAATCAATTATTTTTATATAAAAATTCATTTGAAATGCTTATTGTTTTTAAAATATAAAATTCAGTATTCTGCGAAGATTTTCTCACACACACGACCGTGCCTGGGACAAGGCACGATCCTGCTAGGACCACGGGCGCGACCGTGCTAGTCAGGGCACGACCGTGTTGATCAAACAGAAAACATAACTATGCTGCTCACTAGGCACGACCGTGTCTTAGCCAGGCACGACCGTGTCTAGGGTTCTGAGGCACGACCAAGTCTAGCCAAGTGGCACGACATGGTCTGAGTGTGTGAGACACGATCGCGCTGGGATTGGCACGATCGCGCTGGGATTGGCACGACCGTGCGTATTCCAAATCAGAAACGAATTGACTAATTCTTATAATGTTAATGTTGGAAATCATAGGGCTTTCATCCATTAGGTTATTACGAGTCAATTGGTATAGATTTATTGTATTTAAAACATGTCCAGAACCGGATTCGATTAAACCATTTTGAATGAAACATAGATTCGGGTTCGTGTTAATTTCCATATTGTAAGCCCCAATTGAGTTCGGGCTTTTGATCTATAGACTAAAACGAATGTGTATGAGGTTTCAATTACCCGAAAAGACGATGAATCGATACCGTACTGTAAGTCCCCTTTCCCGGGTGACCTCACTTGTTGGATTTACTCATAAACATAGCCATAAATACTGAACTTAAATTTAAAACATTCATCATTCAATTACATTACATAACAGCGGAAGTCTTAACAATTAAAAACACAACATTGTCTTAACAAACAAAAGTGGGATGTCAGTCTTCTGCCGGGTAACCCTCACGCCATCGCACGACCTTTTCTTCCTTTACGTGGAATGTATACTAAAAGTCAGCTAACGCTGGTGAGTTCTAGTTTAATGCAATTTGATATAAACATTCTATTCTTTACTTTATAAGTATGCATTACTGTATAGTCATTCATATAAATACGTATTCGTAACTTTTGTCTTTCTTTTCATCTTTCTTTTCTGTATTTTTGTGATTTCATATATATATATATGCATTCACCCTTTTCTTTCTTTTCTTTCTTTCTTTAATTTCATGGGTGATACTATATAAGGGTGATCAACCCGTCATTTGCTTACGAATGTCACAAAGACAATCGTCGTGGTCCATCGTCATGGCCCACCTATACTTACAACCGTCCGGCAACTAGTGTCGTCCGTCATTTTATTCTTACAACCGTCCGGCAATCTTTGTCCGTCCGCCATGACTTACAACCGTCCTACCGTCGTAGGCCGTAATTCGCCCGTCTACCCGAAGGTGTCCGTTTCCCATGCGACTATTATTTATACAACCGTTCTACTATAATATGCCAATTGCTTCGACCGTCCATTAATGGCATTCGTACGTCCTAGCCGATGAAGGAGCGCACTTGTCCCGGTTATAAAATAGTCACATGGTCGTCCGTCTACCGAAGTAGCCGTTATCATCGAAGCGTCCATAACATTTTCTGTACTTGGAAAGCAATATATACATGGATATAAAGCAGGATTTCATTCTTTCATATTGTGTTATACTTTCATTCATTCTTGATAATCATGCTTTTCATTCTTTATTCATAATTTCTCTTTCATGTATAGGTATATATATATATATACTTGTATAACACATATGATCAGATTGGCATTCATAACATTTATTCACTTAGTGTATACATCTCAGCCCCAAAACATTTGAAAACATTTGCACCTAACATAGAAGGGGGCACATAGAACTCACCTGATGAGTAGTTTCTGTAATACACTAAGCTGGCTACTGGGCTTCACTAATGTCACTCACGATCTGTATAATAAAGTCATACATATAAGATGGTGCTCCTAGATGACACTAGACATTACTATGCTTGAACATAGTAGTTTCGATTGATTAGCTTATATCGAAACTTGGTAGTTTCGATAGGTTGTTTCTGTCAAAACTTGGTAGTTTCGATAGGTAGTTTCGATAGATAGTTTCGATAGGTAGTTTCGATAGATAGTTTCGATAGGTAGTTTCGATAAGTAACTTATGTATTATCTTAGCTTCGGATCGGGGGCTCATATCGAAACTATGGTAGTTTCGATTGGGCCTGCATATATCGAAACTGGGTAGTTTCGATAGGTCTGTACATATCGAAACTAAGTAGTTTCGATGGGTCTGCACTTATCGCCTTCCCCAAAAATCCGAATGTTCTGCATGCGAATCTGATCATGTCGATAGCTAGATTTTCTTTGATCAAAACGTTCGTTTTTCATTCTAGATGCTATACCTAAGTTCACTTTCAAGTTTCATCCGCAAAAATCGTTATCTTTTAGCCAAAACCCGAAAACTCCCAAAACGAACAAAAACTCATAATGTGATCGAATCGTTACCTGGATTGGATTTCTGATTCAGAGGATATGATCACGAGAACAGCAGCAACGTTCTCCTGAATTCCCGAGTTGATCCGTCACTTTCTCTCTCTAGACCCGAGCTCTCCTTTCTCTCTCTAAAAGCTGCGTGAGTTGGGGAAATGAGCAGGGAAGAGGGCTGCCTTGCCTCTTATGCGCATGGGCTTCCCTCGGCCCATTGAAGCCGGGCCCAGGCCTGCTCCCTTTTTGTTTAAATATTCCAACTAAACCACCGGTCTCGCTATATTTATTCGTTTTATTATTTTTAGGATGTTACAAGTCTACCCTCCTTAAAGAGGTTTCGTCCTCGAAACTGTTCATACGTTAAACAATTGAGGGTATAGTCCCTTCATCTCGTCTTCTTTTTCCCACGTAGCTTCTGACCCTTTTCTGTGCTTCCATTGTATCTTGACTAACGGTATCGACTTATTGCGGAGTCGTTTCTCAGCTCGGTCAAGAATGGCTATTGGTTCCTCTACATAATTTAGACTGTTATCCACTTCGATCTCGTCGTAAGGTATGTGAGCTGTGTCGTCAGCTAGGCACTTGCGTAAGTGCGACACGTGGAACGTAGGGTGTATTCCACTAAGCTCGACGGGTAGGTCGAGTCTGTAAGCAACTTGACCCACTCTTGCTACAATCTTGAAAGGTCCGACAAACCTTGGACTTAGTTTGCCACGCTTTCTGAACCGAATGATTCCTTTCCACGGTGATACTTTCAACAGTACCATGTCCCCTACTTGAAACTCTAAATCCCTCCTTCTCTTATCCGCGTATGATTTCTGTCTGTCTTTTGCGGCTTTCATACGAGCCTTGATTTGATCAAATTTCTCAGAAGTAGCTTTAACCACTTCGAGACTTGCAATATCCTTCTGTCCAATTTCCCCCCAACAAACCGGGGTCCTACATTTCCTCCCATACAACATTTCAAATGGCGGCATGCCAATAGTCGAGTGATAGCTGTTGTTATATGAAAATTCTGCCAACGGTAGATGGCTGTCCCAACTCCCACCGAAGTCAATGATACAAGCCCGGAGCATGTCCTCCAAGGTCTGAATGGTCCTTTCCGATTGTCCATCGTTTTGAGGGTGGTAAGCGGTGCTGATGTTCAACCTAGTGCCCATTGCTTCATTGAATTTCTTCCAAAACCTTGACGTGAATCTAGTATCCCTGTCAGACACAATCGACAGCGGCATACCATGTCTGCTCACAATTTCCTTGATAAATACTTCTGCTAGCTTTTCAGAAGAAGAAGTTTCTCGTATTGGCAAGAAGTGAGCACTCTTTGTCAAGCGGTCGACGATCACCCAAATGGTATCATTGCCTTTAGCTGTTCGCGGTAGCTTGGTAATGAATTCCATTGTGATTTCTTCCCACTTCCATTCCGGTATTGGTAGAGGTTGCATTTTGCCGCATGGTTTCTGGTGCTCGGCCTTAACTAGAGAACACGTTAGGCACTTGCTCACGTATTCTGTCACATCATTCTTCATGCCAGGCCACCAGTATTCTTTCTTCAAGTCTTGATACATTTTGTTTGTCCCGGGGTGGATAGAATAGCGAGACTTATGGGCCTCATCGAGTATTTTGGCTCTAAGCTCACCAATCTTAGGTATCCACATCCGGCCAAACCTAGTTCGTACTCCGTATGCATTCGCATATAAGTTCCCTTGTTGTCCTACTATTCTTTCCCGTTTCACATTTCTTTCTAACAATGCTTCATCTTGTGCCTTTGATATTTCACCCATTAAGTCTGGCGTTATAATTAACTGACACGCTTTGATCCGGATAGGTGCCGATTCTTCCTTTCTACTTAAAGCGTCAGCCACTACGTTTGCCTTGCCTGGATGGTACAATATCTCACAGTCATAGTCTTTCAGTAGCTCTAACCATCTTCTTTGCCTCATGTTTAGTTCCTTTTGTTCGAAAAAGTATTTCAAGCTTTTGTGATCGGAGTAGATGGTGCATTTAACTCCATACAAGTAGTGTCTCCATATTTTCAACGCGAAAACTACTGCTGCTAATTCTAGATCGTGTGTTGGGTAGTTAACTTCATGAACCTTTAGTTGCCGCGATGCATAAGCAATTACCTTTCCTCGTTGCATGAGTACGCACCCTAAACCTTGCCCTGAAGCGTCAGAGTAGACTACTAAGTCTTCATTTCCCTCAGGTAGTGTTAATACTGGAGCTTGAGTTAATCGTGTCTTAAGTTCCTCAAACGCGTTGTTTTGGGTTGGACCCCATTCATACTTTACTTCCTTCCGTGTCAGTTTGGTTAGCGGCGAGGCAATTCTTGAGAAATCTTGGATGAAACTTCGATAGTAGCCTGCCAACCCTAGAAAGCTTCGTATCTCTGTTGGTGTCTTTGGGATGTTCCATTCCTTTACTGTCTCGATCTTTGCAGGATCCACCATGATGCCGTTTGGGTTTATTACATGACCTAGGAATTGGACTTCCCTAAGCCAGAACGCGCATTTGGAGAATTTTGCGTACAACTTTTCCTACTTTAGCACCTCCAGAACCTCTCTTAGGTGACAGTGGTGATCACCCTCGCTTTTTGAATACACCAGTATGTCATCTATAAAGACTATCACCGATCGATCCAACATTGGTCGACATACTCTATTCATCAAATCCATGAACGCTGCTGGTGCATTGGTCAATCCGAAGGACATCACGAGAAACTCATAATGCCCATAACGCGTGCGAAATGCGGTCTTTGGAACGTCTTCTTCTCTTACTTTCAACTGATGGTAACCCGACCTAAGATCGATCTTTGAGAACCAACTCGCACCTTGCAGTTGATCAAAAAGGTCGTCTATTCTAGGCAGTGGGTATTTGTTCTTTACTGTTCTCTTGTTCAATTCGCGGTAGTCGATACACATGCGCATACTGCCGTCCTTCTTCTTTACAAATAGTACCGGAGCGCCCCATGGTGAGATGCTCGGCCTAATAAATCCTTTCTCGGTTAGTTCCTCTAGTTGGGACATCAATTCCTTCATTTCTGACGGAGCCAATCGGTAGGGGGCTTTGGCAACGGGCTCAGCTCCTGGCAGTAAATCAATCTGAAATTCTATTTCCCGATCGGGTGGCAACCCAGGTAGATCCTCAGGGAATACTTCCGGAAAATTGCACACCACGGGTACATTCTTGAGTTCTTTCGTTTTCATTCTATCATCTATAACATATGCCAGATAAGCTTCGCAGCCGCGCCTCATGTAACTTTCGGCCTTAATCATCGAGATGACGTTCGGCATTGTGCAATTCCAATCCCCATAAACCGTAATTGGACTGCCGCTAGGACCTTTGAGGTGTATCCTCTTACGTTTACATATGATTTGAGCTTCGTTGGCAGCTAGCCAATCCATACCCAATACTATATCGAATCCTCCTAAGGTGAGAAGGAATAATCTAGAAGGAAATTTATGACCCTCTATTTCTATTATGCAATCCTCTGTTACTTGGAATACTGCCGAATTTTTACCAACGGCAGTTTGTACACTAAAGGCCTTTACTACTGTGTTGATAGTGCAATTCAGTTTTCGACTAAAGGCATTTGATATAAAGCTTTTACTAGCACCCGAGTCAAATAATATAGCCGCATGTTCATCATTAACTAGGAACGTACCTGACACAACATCAGGATTTCCCCTTGCTTCCTCCTCAGTCAGGGCGTAAGCTCGAGTCCTAGTCTTTGGTTGTTCCTGTTCCTTTTCTTTTCCCGAACCAGATTGTCTGGCTTTTCTGCAATCCTTAGCCAATTGACCAAACAGTCCACATACTTGGCATTTAGTGTCTCTCAAGCAGTCACGAGAGTAGTGCCCCGCCTTCCCACACCTGTAACATGTGGTGGAGCCGACCCGGCACTCGCCAAAATGTTGCCTTCCGCATTTCTTGCAGGTTTCATATTTGTCCGACCTTGGTTTCTTATTTTCAGTTATTACGTTCCCTCTTCCGGTGCCTCTAGACGGGTTCTCCCACTTTCTCTTTTGGGTTTCTGTTGGTGGGTCCTCATTGGCATAATCGTCGTAGACGATTCCGCTCAGATTCACTACCGACTCGAAGGTCGAGGGTAGGTTGGCTTTCACGGGGACACGGACCCTTTGAGGTAGGCCCTTCACATAATACTTGATCATTCGCTCTTCTGTCTCCACCAGGTGGGGTACCAGCTATGCCAACTCATTGAATCTAGAAGTATACTGGCGGTGTGTCTTGTTGCCAGCTTTAAGGTTTAGGAATTCATTTTCCACTCGATCAATTTCGTTCTGGGGACAGAACTTTTGAATTACCAGCTTTTTCAGTTCTTCCCATGTCATTCTTGCAAGAGCGTTTGGGGACTTTGTCCTCTGAATGTTCCTCCACCAACCTAAGGCTTCGTTGGTGAAAGAATGAGCAACATATTTAACAGCCTGGTCTGGTCGACACTCGCTGATGTTGATTACAGCACTCATCCTCTCAATCCATTCAAGCGTTGCCACTGAATCTTTGCTCCCATCGAACTTGGGTGGGTCTCCGTCCTTGAAACCTTTGTAAGTGCACCCACGATTGCTCGATCCAATCTTTATTTCATCCCCATCACTGTCATATACTCTCTCTTCATTGTCTCCTTCATCCTCCTCCTTACTTTTCTTTATTGCCTTGGATAGTAGATCAGGCAATACCTTTTTCAAAGTGAGCACAACTTCACGGGCAATAGCATCCCTGACTTCAGGTTCCAACTGTATAGGCCCTGGACTGTCGTTCATAATTGGGGTCACTTCTGTTTCGTGCACACTTTCGGTGTGCTCTGCGTGCACACTCTCTTCTTCTTCAAATCTTGGGTTCAACGGAGGTCTACCTCGTCGACCAGTGCGACCGCCTCGAGGTCCTGTTCTTCCTCCACCAGCCATAGCTCTTAATTTCCTGATAGTTAAAAAGGGAATACATCAATGTCATTTCTTCAGATCATAGTTTGGAACAGTACGAGCAAGGTAAATTCTTAATTACAGTGACCGGTTTGTGATTACTAATTTACATTGCTTTTCGGGTTCGAAACTCTTCAAATCAGTCGTGGCATTAACATCTATTTGTTCTAAGTTAAGGTATCTATTCCTATGCAAGAGTATTAACTTTATGACTTACTTACCGTGCTAGCGTTGGCGTTGGTTACCCATACTGACATCCGTGCGTTGGTCCCATAATCAGTTTGAGTCTAGACATTTAGGGATGTCTAAATCTCTCAAACTATTGCTCTGATACCAATTTGTAAGGCCCCTTTCCCGGGTGACCTCACTTGTTGGATTTACTCATAAACATAGCCATAAATACTGAACTTAAATTTAAAACATTCATCATTCAATTACATTACATAACAGCGGAAGTCTTAACAATTAAAAACACAACATTGTCTTAACAAACAAAAGTGGGATGTCAGTCTTGTGCCGGGTAACCCTCACGCCATCGCACGACCTTTTCTTCCTTTACCTGAAATGTATACTAAAAGTCAGCTAACGCTGGTGAGTTCTAGTTTAATGCAATTTGATATAAACATTCTATTCTTTACTTTATAAGTATGCATTACTGTATAGTCATTCATATAAATACGTATTCGTAACTTTTGTCTTTCTTTTCTGTATTTTTGTGATTTCATATATATATATATGCATTCACCCTTTTCTTTCTTTTCTTTCTTTCTTTAATTTCATGGGTCATACTATATAAGGGTGATCAACCCGTCATTTGCTTACGAATGTCACAAAGACAATCGCCGTGGTCCATCGTCATGGCCCACCTATACTTACAACCGTCCGGCAACTAGTGCCGTCCGTCATTTTATTCTTACAACCGTCCGGCAATCTTTGTCCGTCCGTCATGACTTACAACCGTCCTACCGTCGTAGGCCGTAATTCGCCCGTCTACCCGAAGGTATCCGTTTCCCATGCGACTATTATTTATACAACCGTTCTACAATAATATGCCAATTGCTTCGACCGTCCATTAATGGCATTCGTACGTCCTAGCCGATGAAGGAGCGCACTTGTCCCGGTTATAAAATAGTCACATGGTCGTCCGTCTACCGAAGTAGCCGTTATCATCGAAGCGTCCATAACATTTTCTGTACTTGGCAAGCAATATATACATGGATATAAAGCAGGATTTCATTCTTTCATATTGTGTTATACTTTCATTCATTCTTGATAATCATGCTTTTCATTCTTTATTCATAATTTCTCTTTCATGTATAGGTATATATATATATATATATACTTGTATAACACATATGATCAGATTGGCATTCATAACATTTATTCACTTAGTGTATACATCTCAGCCCCAAAACATTTGAAAACATTTGCACCTAACATAGAAGGGGGCACATAGAACTCACCTGATGAGTAGTTTCTGTAATATACTAAGCTGGCTACTGGGCTTCACTAATGTCACTCACGATCTGTATAATAAAGTCATACACATAAGATGGTGCTCCTAGATGACACTAGACATTACTATGCTTGAACATAGTAGTTTCGATTGATTAGCTTATATCGAAACTTGGTAGTTTCGATAGGTTGTTTCTGTCGAAACTTGGTAGTTTCGATAGGTAGTTTCGATAGATAGTTTCGATAGGTAGTTTCGATAGATAGTTTCGATAGGTAGTTTCGATAAGTAACTTATGTATTATATTAGCTTCGGATCGGGGGCTCATATCGAAACTATGGTAGTTTCGATTGGGCCTGCATATATCGAAACTGGGTAGTTTCGATAGGTCTGTACATATCGAAACTAAGTAGTTTCGATGGGTCTGCACTTATCGCCTTCCCCAAAAATCCGAATGTTCTGCATGCGAATCTGATCATGTCGATATCTAGATTTTCTTTGATCAAAACGTTCGTTTTTCATTCTAGATGCTATACCTAAATTCACTTTCAAGTTTCATCCGCAAAAATCGTTATCTTTTAGCCAAAACCCGAAAACTCCCAAAACGAACAAAAACTCATAATGTGATCGAATCGTTACCTGGATTGGATTTCTGATTCAGAGGATATGATCACGAGAACAGCAGCAACGTTCTCCTGAATTCCCGAGTTGATCCGTCACTTTCTCTCTCTAGACCCGAGCTCTCCTTTCTCTCTCTAAAAGCTGCGTGAGTTGGGGAAATGAGCAGGGAAGAGGGCTGCCTTGCCTCTTATGCGCATGGGCTTCCCTCGGCCCATTGAAGCCGGGCCCAGGCCTGCTCCCTTTTTGTTTAAATATTCCAACTAAACCACCGGTCTCGCTATATTTATTCGTTTTATTATTTTTAGGATGTTACACGTACGGTAGAGGCGAGTTCCGGCGTCGACGGGTTTGATTTCCGGTGCTCTTTGCTGCAACTCCGACTAAATCAGCATGTCCAGAAGTTTTAGAGAGGATCGAGTAGTGTGTGTCGTTTGTTTTCTTTAGAGAGTTTGGATCGAAATGGAGGAATCGGTGGTCTCGTGAAATGACTTGACGGTTTTGAGATGAATCGAATTCGCCAGAGTTATTTGTTGTAATTGTGGTGATTATTCGATTAATTGTTTTCGTTAATGGTAATGAAGCGTATATCGGTTACGAATTCAAACGATTCTGCGTTTAAAAACTGCATTTACGTTTCAACTTACGCGAGGCGCGACCGTGACTATACGAGGTGCGACCGTGCCAAGGCACCGGGCGCCACCGTTCCAAAACAAGGCGCGCAACCGTGCCAGAACGAGGCGCGACCGTGCCTATTAGGGTTTCTTGTTAATTTATAAAATCAGTCCTTTCAAATTTCAGTTTTGATAGATTTATATAAGTATAATCTTATTTAGAATTTTAATAGGATATACCCGTGTAAAATTTGCGGATTTGCATTGGAACATAGTATTTAATTGTTGGTACGAATGGAACAAGTCAGTGTACTAGAATTGGGTTTGAAATGTATCACATTGAACTGAAATACAGATAATTAAAATTAGAAATGTTACAGTATCCCCATGTTGAGGGAATTTCTTCCCGAAATTTAGCTAGTGGAGGCGACGGCATCAGTGAAGAGATGGGGGTACTTGAGCTTCATTTGGTCCTCATGTTCCCAAGTAAACTCAGGACCACGTTTTGATTCCCAACGAACTTTGATAATAGGGATACGACTTCGCTTGAGCTGCTTGATCTCACGATCCATGATTTCTACCGGTCTCTCAACGAAGCGCATCGTTTCGTCAATGTGCCCGTCGTCAAGAGGTATGTGGAGGTTCTCATCAGCAAGACATTTCTTCAGATTAGACAAATGAAAGGTAGGATGAACATTGCCAAGTGATGGAGGTAAGTCAAGTTTGTAAGCCACTTTCCCAATCCTTTCAAGGATCTTGAATGGACCCACATAACGAGGTGCTAACTTGCCTTTCTTTCCAAAACGGATCACACCATTCCACGGGGACACTTTCAGAAGGACGAGGTCACCGACTTGGAATTCTAAGGGTTTTCTCCGTTTGTCGGAATAGCTCTTTTGCCGACTCCTTGCTACTCGAATGTTGTCACGGATTTGGATAATCTTGTCGGATGTTTCTTGAATTAGCTCGGGACTGGTGATTTGTGCTTCACCAATCTCGTTCCAACAGACAGGAGAACGACACTTACGACCATAGAGAGCTTCAAATGGTGCCATGTTGATACTTGTGTGGTAGCTATTATTGTAAGAGAACTCAATTAGGGATAAATGTAAATCCCAATTGCCACCAAAATCAATTACGCATGCTCTAAGCATGTCCTCTAGAGTTTGAATTGTACGTTCGGTCTGACCATCAGTTTGGGGATGGTAAGCCGTGCTCAAATTCAATTGTGTACTCTAAGCAGTTTGGAGAGATTACCAGAAAAGGGAGGTGAACCGAGTTCTCTATCGGATATTATGTGTAAGGGAACACCGTGACGGCTCAGAATTTCATCAATGTAAATATGGGTCAATTTCTCAACCTGATAGTCTTCACGGATGGGCAAGAAATGAGCAGATTTGGCGAGGCGGTCAATGATCACCCAGTTGCTATCATAACCACTTGAGGTGCGAGGGAGTTTGGTAATGAAGTCCATAGCTAAGTTTTCCCATTTCCACACGAGAATTTCTGGTTGTTCAAGCAAACCGGAAGGACGTTGGTGTTCGGCTTTGACTTTGGAGCAAGTTAGACATTTGTCAACATAGAGAGCAATATCTTTCTTCATACCGGGCCACCAATATTGTTGGCGAAGATCTTGGTACATTTTATCCGCACCAGGATGAATAGAATAACGAGTCTTGTGAGCCTCATTCCTGAGAAATGCACGGAGATCATCGTGATCGGGAACCCAAATACGGTTCAAGTAATAAAGTAAGCCATTGGGTTTTGGTTCAAGATGGAGTTCAACACCACACAACATTTCCTCGTACATGTTACCCTCGGTGACCGAGACGTGTTGAGCTTCTAGGATATGACTTTGAATGTCGGTTTGAATTTGGATACAATGAAGCATGACATGGTCCTTTCGACTCAAAGCGTCGGCAACAACATTCGCTTTGCCGGGATGGTAACGAATCTCGCAGTCATAGTCGTTAAGGAGTTCAACCCAACGTCGTTGCCTCATATTGAGTTCTTTTTGGTTGAAGATGTGTTGGAGACTTTTTGGTCGGTGAACACTACACATTTTGTGCCATAGAGGTAATGTCTCCAAATCTTCAATGCGAATACAACCGCACCCAATTCGAGGTCGTGCGTTGTATAATTCTTCTCGTGAATCTTAAGTTGCCTCGATGCATAAGCCATTACCTTGCCTCATTACATGAGGGCACAACTGAGACCTTGGTTGGAGGCATCACAGTAGACAACTAGATCATCATTCCCATCAGGGAGAGTCAAAATAGGAGCATTGCATAATTTTGCTTGAGAGTTTGGAAAGCTTCTTCTTTCTTTGGTCCCCATTCATAAGGTTTACCCTTGTGGGTCAAGGTAGTGAGAAGAACAGCAATCTTAGAGAAATTTGAAATGAAACGACGATAATATCCCACAAGGCCAAGAAATGAACAAACTTCGGTGGGGTCTTAGGGGCATTCCAACTCTTAACAGCTTCGATCTTAGCAGGGACAACATGAATCCCCTTTTCGTTGACGATATGACCCAGAAATTGAACCTCCTTTAGCCAAAATTCACATTTGGAGAACTTGGCATATAGTTGCTCTTTCCTCAAGAGGTCCAAAACCAATCTAAGGTGTTGCTCATGGCCAGCTTTTGTCTTGGAGTAGATTAAGATATCATTAATGAAGACGATCACGAATTTATCAAGGTACGGTTTGCACACATGATTCATGAGGTCCATGAAAACTGCGGGTGCATTGGTTAGCCCAAAAGGCATAACCATGAACTCGTAGTGACCATACCTTGTTCGGAAGGCAGTCTTTGGAATATCTTCCTCTTGTACACGGATTTGGTGATAACCGGATCGAAGATTAATCTTCGAGAAGCAAGTCGAACCTTGAAGTTGATTGAAGAGATCATCAATTCTAGGCAAGGGATAACGGTTTTTGATGGTAAGCTTGTTGAGTTCACGGTAGTCAATACACATGCGGAATGATCCATCCTTCTTCTTGATGAATAAGACGGGTGCACCCCATTGTGAATGACTTGGACGGATGAAGCCCTTGTCGGAGAGCTCTTGGAGTTGACTTGCAAGTTCTTGCATTTCAGAAGGTGCAAGACGGTAAGGAGCTCTAGCCACGGGGTTAGCTCCGGGTAACAGGTCAATGCGAAATTCTACTTGTCGAACGGGTGGAAGACCGGATAGATCTTCGGGGAATACTTCGGGAAAATCCCGAATGATGGGAATGTCTTGGATACTCTTCTCTTTGACGTCCTTGTGAACAACATGGGCTAGGAAGGCTACGTACTTCTTTCGTAAGTACTTTTGGGCGGTAGTGCATGACATTAACTTGAGTCCTTTGCAAGGCTTTTCACCAAAGACTTTTAACGTTTCTCCCGACGAAAGGGTTATTCGGATGCACTTCTCATAACAGATGACTTCGGCATGGTGATTTGACAGCCAATCCATGCTTATGATGATATCAAAACTTCCTAGTGGCATTGGCACAAGGTTGATTGGAAATGTATGATCATTAAGTTCTAGAGAGCAGTCGTGGATAACGGAGTCAATTGTAAGAGAGTCACCATTTCCTACTTCGACAGAGAAAGTTTTCTCTAGCTTGGATCATGTTTTTTCAAGTAAGGGTTCAAAGTTAAATGACACAAAACTCTTATCTACACCGGTATCAAATAAAATGGAGGCATATTGACTATTAACAAGGAACGTACCGTTGACCACATCATTGTTGGCCTGAGCTTCGTTGGCGTTTATGTTGAAAGCACGCCCACGAGCTCCACATTGTCTAGCATTGATGAACTTCGGGCACCGGTCACGGAAGTGATTTGGGTTGCCACATTCATAACAAGCACGCCTGTTTGCAATAGCGGGAACACCTTGATTAGCTACTTGTTGATTGGTTCGGGTTGGTGGGTTGGCTTGACCTGCAAGTGCTTTGGCTCTACAAACATTGACCGTATGGACATATTTCCCACAGTGAATGCAAAGGCGACAGGGAATGTGTTGGAGATGGTGATAATTGCATGTGGCACATAGTGGGTAGATCCTCAAATATGGCTTCTTGACTGGTGCTTGAACCATGGGAGCAACTTGGTTGACAGGGTTAGCAGGAGTGACCATAGCAAAATTCCTAGCCTTTCTTTTCTTATTATTGTGGTGGGGTTTAGTTTTGGCTTCTTTGACGTGTGTAGGAGGGGTTGTGGTGTCGGGAGTTTTCTTGGTGCCTTTTCTAGTCAGAGTCCCTGCTTTCAAGTGGTTGTCGGTTTAAGTAGCGGATAGGCGAATAGCATCTTCGAGTGTTGCGGGATTTCTCCCTAAGACAGTATCCTGAATCTGCCTAAGTAATCCACCAATGTACTTCTCAATGCAGCGGGATAACGGTGTGACCATATGGGGCACAAGGAGACTCAACTCATGGAACCGAGTTGTATCCCAAAACTCAGCTTCCAGTTTCTTCACCTCATTTCGAGGACAGAACTCCTCGATCATTAGTCTCTTAACCTCATCCCATAGTAAGGCTATTGTTACCTCCATGCCTCTAGTTCTCTTTTCCCCATTCCACCACATGAGTGCCCGTTTTTGAAAGACGCTTGTGGCATGACGAACACAAAGGTTATCGGGGCAGTAACTATTGAGGAAAGTTCCCTCAATACTTTCGAACCATTGAAGGAGTCCTGTGCCTCCCTCGGTACCATAGAACTTAAGAGGATTACATGAGTTGAAGTGCTTGAAGGTGCATTGTGGTGGGTTGGCACCACCACCCCCACTAGTTCCATGGTTACCATTGGCAGCCCCATTAGCTTGAGTGAGTTGATTTACAAGTTGTGCAAGGATGGCAGCAACATCGGTGTTGTTGTTGGTCACGGGAGCACGACGGGAGGCATTCTACAGATTTGCACAACACAATAAAAGATGTAAGAACTTATGAAAGTTACTTGGATTTAAAAGATAAGATAACAAATAAAATAGTTAATCATAGTTTGGATTGTACTCAAATAGTGATATAATTACTTGAATACTATGACACATTAAGGTTAATTAAACTCATATAATTTTCAAGGAGACATGCTTTAGCCTATAAGTAAACACTCATCCCGGGAATTCCCAGGAAAGCATACGGGTCCCTCGGTTGATTGGGATTTATACAAAATGCTTTCCTAGATAGAAAACCAATAATACAGGTGTCACCCTTCCAGATTGCACGTGTCCTCAAATAATTAACAAAGTTTAAAAGCCTTAACGAGGAAATAAAGAAATTTTATAGATTTAGATCCATGGAGTTTCCACATGCTATAATGATAATGACAGAGAAGTAGGTAAGAAGGTTATGCGGCTTTAGGGTATAGGTAGGGATATTGTTTATTTAATTTATTATTTAAGTATAGTCTAATGAGTCATGAATTTTAACAAGGCATCAAAATGAAATAATAACTAACCATAGTAAGCATGTAGCACATAGCATGTAGCACATATCACGTAATCATAAAGCATGGCATAAGTGGGTGTCCTAAAGTTATAGTGTCACACCCCGACCGATGGCGGAATCATCGGGGCGGGACATGTAAGACTGTTCATAGCACATGGTTGACTAAATTGAAATATATTAAAGTTAAATTTCCATTACAAATAATCCAAGTACAAAACCAAATTCAAACAAAAAGCATAGAACAATTCATAAAATTCTTGATTTAAATTGCTAAGTCCAAATCCTATGTTGAACACGTCTTGAATCAATCTCACATATTGGGGCTTGAAACATAAATAAAATAAAGTCAACTAAAAAGTTGGTGAGTATAACAAAGTTGTATGTAGATAGCATATAGTTGAAAACAAATCCTTTACAAAACATGATAAAATAAGGCATTTATGGGGAACAGCTATTGTGTAACCATGTACAACCAAACCTTGTGACTAGCATGCAAAAATTGTGTTGTCGGTTTCAATCACCGCGCACCATGGGTGGGTTTGTCAGACTCAATAGATCTATCATTGAAAACCGTCGGCTTGTATAGTTAATGATTGCACATAATCGCATACAAAGGTTAGCACAACTAGCACTCGGGCACAAAGCTCAAATTTTGCACACATGTATGTAAATAGGATTTTTGCACTTGTGTTGTTTGCGTAAATGTAAATGTGTAATGTGTAATGTGTATAGAGTTCATGTTCCACCCCAAAAGTGTAAAAGAGTAAAAAGGGGTTGTGAATACTCACTTGGTATGGATGTGTAGCTAACAAGGATTATAGATAGCAAATATGATCCTCGAAATGCACAATTTAACCTAAAGAGTAATGTGTATTGAATCAAATAGACGCATAAAGTTTAAGTCTAAGATGAAAGTTGAATTTGTGTATAAAACTATTGATTTGTATTTAAAAGTATTGAATAAAATATATAGAGTTTGAAGTAAAAATATTTTTGAAACAATTTGATTAGGTTTGAATTGGATAATTGAATAAATATATAATTATAGTTTATGAAATAATGTAAATATTAATTGTAATTAAGTATAAATAAATAAATAATTTTGATTTAAATGTAAATTAAATAAATAATCATTATCTTAATTATTTATAAATTTTGTAACTTAATTATTTAAAATATCATTTAAGTGTAAGATAATAAATATAAATTTAATTTTTCATAAACTTTTAAATAAATTATATTTATGCCAAGATTAAACTTTTAATCCATTTTTAAATACAGAAAACATATTTTTATGAAATCGAAACATTTATTGATCGAAAAATATAAAATTATAATTCTGTTACAATTTCTGAGTCACACAAGATCATGCCTCGGAAGGGCACGATCGTGCTCAAGCCAGGGGCACGACCGCGCTAGTCGGGGCACGACCGGGTTGATCAACAGAGGGCACAAACTAGACCAGTCAAACAGGCACGACCGTGCCTTGGTCCGGCACGGTCGTGTCTATGATCTTTAGACACAACAGAGACTAGCCCAGAGGGCATGACAAGGTCTGGACAGGAGGACACGACCGCGCTTCTATTCGGCACAACCGCGCTACATGAGGCACGACCGCGCTAGATGATTAGAAAGACCGTGTCTCTTCCAAATCAGACACGAATTGAATAAATATTGTATTTATAGCGTTGGAATTGTTAGGGCTTTTGATTACTGGGTTGTTACGAGTCTTTTGGGATATCTTAATTGTATTAACAACATTTTTAACAGTGGATTCGATTAAATTATTTTAAATAAAACATCGATTCTGATTCGGGGTAAATTCTATGATGGAAGCCTAAATTATTATGGGGCTTTCGATATAGAGACCAATTAACTGAAATAAATGATTTCAATTACCCGAAACAGTAGAGGATTGATAGAGATCGGCAAGAAGGAGTTCCGACGTCGACGGCTTGAGTTCCGGCGATCTTTACTGCAACTCCGGCCAATCCAAATAGCCTGGGAACTTCAGGGATGATTGAGTATCGAGACTCTGCTGCTGGATTGAGAGGATTCGGATCGAACAACGGATTCTAGTTTCTTGGAAAGCTTGAGAGAGTTTTTCGAAATTGGTAATATGAAACTGAGACGTTTGAGGAATTCGAAAATTGTGATTCATTCGTTAAGGGGAAAATAAACGGATGACTGTTACGGATTTCCAATGATCGGGTGATTAAACTGCATTTACGTTTCAACTGTTACGCAGGCGCGACCGTGCCTAGGCACCGGGCGCGATCGTTCCAGGACCAGTCGCGCATTCGTGCCGAGGCACTTGGCGCTACCGTGCCAGGACGAAGCAAAACCGTGCTAATTAGGGTTTCTTGATAAATTTTCAACTTTTGTCCTTGACTTTTCAGGTTTGATTAGTTTGATATGAATAGTTACTTGTATAGCGTTTAAGTGTATATAATCGAACAAAACTTGTAAATTTTTATTGAATCATTGCATTTAGTTTACTGTAAGCAAAATAACAAGGTAGTGCACGAGTGTTGAATTTGAAATTGCATTACATTGAATTGAAATATGAATACTAAATTCAGAGATGTTACAGTCTCCCCATGTTGAGAGAATTTCGTCCCGAAATTTAGCTAGAGGATACAACAGTATTAGTAAAAAGATGAGGGTACTTGAGCTTCATTTGGTCTTCTCGTTCCCAAGTGAACTCAGGACCACGCTTAGATTCCCAACGAACTTTGACAATGGGAATGTGACTTCGCTTGAGTTGTTTGACTTCGCGATCCATAATTTCCACCGGCTTCTCAACGAAGTGCATCGTTTCATCAATGCGCACGTCGTCAAGCGATATATGGAGATTTTCATCAGCGAGACACTTCTTTAGATTAGATACATGAAATGTTGGATGCACATTGCCAAGAGATGGAGGTAACTCGAGCTTGTAAGCCACTTTCCCAATCTTTTCAAGGATCTTGAATGGACCAACATAGCAAGGTGCTAACTTGCCTTTCTTTCCAAAACGAATCACACCCTTCCACGGAGACACCTTAAGAAGAACAAGATCACCGACTTGGAATTCCAGGGGTTTTTGACGTTTGTCGGCATAACTCTTTTGCCGACTCCTCGCTACTCGAATATTGTCACGGATTTGAATAATCTTGTCGGATGTCTCTTGAATTAACTCGGGACCGGTGATTTGTGCTTCACCAATCTTGTTCCAACAGATAGGAGAACGACACTTGCGACCATAGAGAGCTTCGAATGGAGCCATGTTGATACTTGTGTGATAGCTGTTGTTGTAAGAAAACTCAATGAGGGATAGATGTGAATCCAAATTGCCACCAAAATCGATTACGCAAGCTCTAAGCATGTCTTCAAGAGTTTGAATTGTTCGCTCGGTTTGACCATCAGTTTGGGGATGGTAGGTCGTGCTCAAATCCAATCGTGTACCAAGAGCAGTTTGGAGAGATTGCCAAAATCGAGAAGTGAACCGGGCATCTCGATCAGATATTATGTTCAAGGGAACACCATGACGACTCACGATTTCGTCGATGTAAATTCAGGCTAGTTTCTCAACCCGATAGTCTTCACGGATAGGCAAGAAATGAGCAGATTTGGTGAGTCGATCAATGATCACCCAAATACTATCATAACCACTCGAGGTGCGAGGGAGTTTGGTAAAAAAATCCATGGCTAAGTTCTCCCATTTCCACACGGGAATTTCCGGTTGTTTAAGCAAACCAGAAGGACGTTGATGTTCGGCTTTGACTTTGGAACAAGTTAAGCATTTAGCAACATAGAGAGCAATGTCCTTTTTCATACCGGGCCACCAATATTGTTGGCGAAGATCTTGGTACATTTTATCCGCACCAGGATGAATAGAATAACGAGTCTTGTGAGCCTCGTTCATGAGAAACGCACGGAGATCATCTCGATCGGGAACCCAAATACGGTTCAAGTAATATAGTAAGCCATTGGGTTTTGATTCCAGAAGAAGTTCAACACCACACGACATTTCTTCATACATGTTACCCTCGGTTACCGAGACGTGTTGAGCTTCTAAGATACGGGTTTGAATATCGGTTTGAATACGGGCACAATGAAGCATAACATGGTCCTTTCGACTCAAAGCATCGGCTACAACATTCGCTTTGTCGGGATGGTAACGAATCTCGCAGTCGTAGTCGTTAAGGAGTTCGACCTAACGTCGTTGCCTCATATTGAGTTATTTTTGGTTGAAAATATGTTGAAGACTTTTGTGGTCGGTAAATACCACACATTTTGTGCCATATAGGTAATGTCTCCAAATCTTTAACGCGAATACGACCGCACCTAACTCGAGATCGTGCGTCGTATAATTCTTCTCATGAACTTTGAGTTGCCTTGATGCATAAGCGATTACTTTGCCTCGTTGCATGAGAACACAACCAAGACCTTGGTTAGAAGCATTACAATAGACAACTAAATCATCATTTCCATCGGGAAGAGTCAATATGGGAGCATTGCACAACTTTTGCTTGAGGGTTTGAAAAGCTTCTTCTTGTTTCGGTCCCCATTCATTAGTCTTACCCTTGTGGGTCAAAGCGGTAAGAGGGACAACAATCTTTGAGAAGTTTGAGATGAAACGACGATAATAACCCGCAAGACCAAGAAATGAACGAACTTCGGTAGGAGTCTTCGGAGCATTCCAATTTTTAACCGTTTCAATCTTAGCATGATCAACATGAATACCCTTGTCGTTGACGATGTGACCAAGAAATTGAACTTCTTTTAGCCAAAATTCGCATTTGGAGAATTTGGCATATAGTTGTTCTTTTCTCAAGAGTTCCAAAACCAATCTAAGGTGTTGTTCATGATCGGCTTTAGTCTTGGAATAGATTAAGATATCGTCAATGAAGACAATCACGAATTTATCAAGGTACGGTTTGCACACACGATTCATGAGATCCATGAAAACTGCGGGTGCATTGGTTAACCCGAAAGGCATAACCATGAACTCGTAATGACCATACCTTGTTCGAAAAGCAGTCTTAGGAATGTCATCTTCTTGAACACGAAGCTGATGATAACCAAATCGAAGATCAATCTTTGAGAAGCAAGTAGAACCTTGAAGTTGATCAAAGAGATCATCGATTCTAGGCAAAGGATAACGGTTCTTGATAGTAAGCTTATTGAGTTCGCGGTAGTCAATACACATGCGAAATGATCCATCCTTCTTCTTAACAAATAAGACGGGTGCACCCCACGGTGAATGACTTGGGCGAATGAAACCTTTGTCGGAGAGCTCTTGAAGTTGACTTGCAAGCTCTTGCATTTCGGAAGGTGCAAGACGATAAGGAGCTCTAGCAACGGGGTTTGCTCCAGGTATAAGATCAATATGGAACTCTACTTGACGAACGGGAGGAAGACCAGATAAATCCTTAGGAAAAACTTCGGGGAAATCCCGAATGATCGGAATGTCTTGGATACTCTTCTCCTTGACATCCTTTTGAACAATATGAGCTAAGAAAGCAATGTACTTCTTTCGTAAGTACTTTTGAGCGGTAGTACACGACATCAACTTAAGTCCCTTGCAAGGCTTTTCACCAAAAACTCTTAAGGTTTCTCCCGATGGTAGCGGAATTTGGATACACTTTTCAAAGTAAATGACTTCGGCATGATGATTTGATAGCCAATCCATACCTATGATAATATCAAAGCTTCCTAGTGGCATTGGAACAAGGTTGATTGGGAATGTGTGATCATTAAGTTCTAAAGAGCAATCATAGATAATGGACTCAATTGTAATGGAGTCACCATTTGCTACTTCAATGGTAAATGTTTTCTCTAATTGGGACCGAGTCTTTGCAAGTAAAGGTTCAAAATTAAGTGACACAAAACTTTTATCGGCTCCGGTATCGAATAAAATGGAGGCATATTGACTATTAACAAGAAACGTACCATTGACCACGTCATTGTTGGCTTGAGCTTCGTTGGCGTTTATGTTGAACGCACGCCCACGAGCTCCACCTTGTCTAGCGTTTGCAAGTCTTGGACATTGATCATGAAAATGGTTTGGGTCACCACACTCATAGCAAGCACGCCCATTAGCAATGGCGGGAGCACCTTGATTAGCCACTTGAGGTACAGTTCGGTTTGGAGGGTTGACTTGGCCCGCAAGAGCTTTGGTCCTACAAACACTAACCGTATGACCATATCTCCCGCAATAAGTACAAAGGCGACATGTGATGTTTTGGGGATGATGGTAGTTGCAGGTGGCACAAAGTGGGTAGATTCCAACATATGGCTTTTTAGCCGGCGCTTGAACCATAGGTGCAGCTTGGTTGATGGGAACAGCAGGAGTAACCACAGCAAAATTTCTAACCTTCCTCTTTCTATTATTGCGAGAGGGCTCGGTTGTGGTTTCTTTGTTGTGAGTGGGAGGGGTTACGGTTTCAAAAACTTTCTTAGTACCCTTCTTAGTAAGTGTTCCCGCTTTCACATGGTTATCAGTTAAGGTAGCGGATAGACAAATAGCATCCTCCAGAGTAGCAGGATTTCTACCTAAGACAGTATCTTGGATTTGTCTTGGTAGCCCACCAATATACTTCTCGATACAACGGGACAAAGGAGTGACCATGTGGGGCACTAGAAGACTCAACTCATGGAACCTAGTTGTATATGCTAAGCTTTCCCCGCTATCTTGGGCAAGATCCCAAAATTCAGCTTCTAACTTTTTCACTTCATTTCGAGGACAGAACTCCTCGGTCATAAGCCTTTTGACCTCATCCCAAGGTAAGGCCATAGCTATGTCAACACCCCTATTCCTTTTCTCTCCATTCCACCATGTAAGTGCCCGTTTTTGTAGGACACTTGTAGCATGACGAACACGGAGGTTGTCGGGACAGTCACTATTGAGAAAGGTATTCTCAATGCTTTCGAACCATTGAAGGAGTCCAGTAGCTCCTTCGGTACCATAGAACTTTAGGGGATTGCACGAGTTGAAGTGCTTGAAGGTGCATTGAGATGGATTGTTACCACCATTTCCACCATTTCCACCATTATTACCACTATTGCTTCCATTTCCACCATTGTTGCCATTGGTGGCACCATTGGCTTGGGTGAGTTGTGTCACCAATTGGGTGAGAATAGCAGCAATGTCGGTGTTGGCGTTGGTTGCGGGAGCACGACGAGGAGGCATTCTACAGATTTTCACAAGACAAGAAAAATTGTAAGAACTTATGAGATTTGATAGGATTTAATAGAATGAGATAACAAAATAAAATAGATATTCTTAGTTTGGATTGTACTCAAAAGTGACAAAATCACTTGAATACCATGACACATTAAGGTTAATTAAACTTATAAAATATTCAAGAAGACGTGCTTTAGCCTATAAGTAAACACTCATCTCGGGAATTCCCAGGAAAGCATACGGGTCCCTCGGTTGATTGGGATTTATGCGAAATGCTTTCCTAGACAGAAAACCCAAAATACAGGTGTCACCCTTCCAGATTGCACGTGTCCTCAAATAATTTCACAAGTTTAAAAACCTTAACGAAGAAAAAAAAATATTTTAAAGATTTTTACTTCAAGAGTTCTTCCACATGCTAAGAAAGGATAAAGATAGAAAGAAGATAGAATTATTATGAGGTTTTAAAATATATGAAAGGATATTATTTATTTAATTATTATTCAAGGAGATCCTAATGAGTCATGAATTTCTAACAAATAAGGTATCAAGTATAATAATAATTAATCATGGTGAGCATGTAGCACATAGTATGTAACACATAGCATAAAATCATGAAATATAGCATAAGTGGGTGTCCTAAAGTTATAGTCTAGGTCAAGGTGTCTAATAACCTAATTCCCTATAACCAAGGCTCTGATACCAATCTGTCACACCCCGACCGATGGCGGAATCATCGGGGCGGGACATGTAAGACTGTTCATAGCACATGGTTGACTAAATTGAAATATATTAAAGTTAAATTTCCATTACAAATAATCCAAGTACAAAACCAAATTCAAACAAAAAGCATAGAACAATTCATAAAATTCTTGATTTAAATTGCTAAGTCCAAATCTTATGTTGAACACGTCTTGAATCAATCTCACATATTGGGGCCTGAAACATGAATAAAATAAAGTCAACTAAAAAGTTGGTGAGTATAACACAGTTGTATGTAGATAGCATATAGTTGAAACAAATCCTTTACAAAACATGATAAAATAAGGCATTTATGGGGAGCAGCTATTGTGTAACCATGTACAACCAAACCTTGTGACTAGCATGCAAAAATTGTGTTGTCGGTTTCAATCACCGCGCACCATGGGTGGGTTTGTCAGACTCAATAGATCTATCATTGAAAACCGTCGGCTTGTATAGTTAATGATTGCACATAATCGCATACAAAGGTTAGCACAACTAGCACTCGGGCACAAAGCTCAAATTTTGCACACATGTATGTAAATAGGATTTTTGCACTTGTGTTGTTTGCGTAAATGGAAATGTGTAATGTGTAATGTGTATAGAGTTCATGTTCCACCCCAAAAGTGTAAAAGAGTAAAAAGGGGTTGTGAATACTCACTTGGTATGGAAGTGTAGCTAACAAGGATTGTAGATAGCAAATATGATCCTCGAAATGCACAATTTAACCTAAATAGTAATGTGTATTGAATCAAATAGACGCATAAAGTTTAAGTCTAAGATGAAAGTTGAATTTATGTATAAAACTATTGATTTGTATTTAAAAGTATTGAATAAAATATATAGAGTTTGAAGTAAAAATATTTTTGAAACAATTTGATTAGGTTTGAATTGGATAATTGAATAAATATATAATTATAGTTTATGAAATAATGTAAATATTAATTGTAATTAAGTATAAATAAATAAATAATTTTGATTTAAATGCAAATTAAATAAATAATCATTATCTTAATTATTTATAAATTTTGTAACTTAATTATTTAAAATATCATTTAAGTGTAAGATAATAAATATAAATTTAATTTTTCATAAACTTTTAAATAAATTATATTTATGCCACGATTAAACTTTTAATCCATTTTTAAATACAGAATACATATTTTTATAAAATCGAAACATTTATTGATCGAAAAATATAAAATTATAATTCTGTTACAATTTCTGAGTCACACACGAACGTGCCTCGGAAGGGCACGATCGTGCTCAAGCCAGGGGATCGACCGCGCTAGTCGGGGCACGACCGGGTTGATCAACAGAGGGCACAAACTAGACCAGTCAAACAGGCACGACCGTGCCTTGGTCCGGCACGGTCGTGTCTATGATCTTTAGACACAACAGAGACTAGCCCAGAGGGCATGACAAGGTCTGGACAGGAGGACACGACCGCGCTTCTATTCGGCACAACCGCGCTACATGAGGCACGGCCGCGCTAGATGATTAGCGCGACCGTGTCTCTTCCAAATCAGACACGAATTGAATAAATATTGTATTTATAGCGTTGGAATTGTTAGGGCTTTTGATTACTGGGTTGTTACGAGTCTTTTGGGATATCTTAATTGTATTAACAACATTTTTAACAGTGAATTCGATTAAATTATTTTAAATAAAACATCGATTCTGATTCGTGGTAAATTCTATGATGGAAGCCTAAATTATTATGGGGCTTTCGATATAGAGACCAATTAACTGAAATAAATGATTTCAATTACCCGAAACAGTAGAGGATTGATAGAGATCGGCAAGAAGGAGTTTCGGCGTCGACGGCTTGAGTTCCGGCGATCTTTACTGCAACTCCGGCCAATCCAAATAGCCTGGGAACTTCAGGGATGATTGAGTATCGAGACTCTACTGCTGGATTGAGAGGATTCGGATCGAACAACGGATTCTAGTTTCTTGGAAAGCTTGAGAGAGTTTTTCAAAATTGGTAATATGAAACCGAGACGTTTGAGGAATTCGAAAATTGTGATTCATTCGTTAAGGGGAAAAGAAACGGATGACTGTTACGGATTTCCAATGATCGGGTGATTAAACTGCATTTATGTTTCAACTGTTACGCAGGCGCGACCGTGCCCAAGAGAGGCGCGACCGTGCCGAGGCACCGGGCGTGATCGTTCCAAGACCAGTCGCGCGATCGTGCCGAGGCACTTGGCGCGACCGTGCCAGGACGAAGCACGACCGTGCTAATTAGGGTTTCTTGATAAATTTTCAACTTTTGTCCTTGACTTTTCAGGTTTGATTAGTTTGATATGAATAGTTACTTGTATAGCGTTTAAGTGTATATAATCGAGCAAGACTTATAAATTTGTATTGAATCATTGCATTTAGTTTACTGTAAGCAAAATAACAAGGTAGTGCACGAGTGTTGAATTTGAAATTACATTACATTGAATTGAAATATGAATACTAAAATCAGAGATGTTACATATAGTCTAGGTCAAGGGTGTCTAATAACCTAGTTCCCTATAACCTGGCTCTGATACCAATCTGTCACACCCCAACCGACGACGGAAACGTCGGGGCGGGACATGTAAACTGTTCATGAGCGCAAGGTTGACTAGATTTCAATATTTTAATCATCAAATTTAACTTCAAATAATTCAACACAACCAAATTCAAACAAGTACATAAACGAAATACATAATAGTCTTTATTTAAATTTAACTTAGTCCAAAGCCTATGTGTAGCATGCCTTGATCAAACTCACTCATTAGCACCTGAAACAAGAATAAAATAAAGTCAACTAAAAAGTTGGTGAGCATACACAGGTTTGTATATAGATAGCATATAGAATATGAATAAATCAATCCTTACATAACATGATAAAATAAGACATTTATGGAGAGCAGCTATTGTGTAACCAAGTACAATCAAACCTTTGTAACTAGCATGCAAGTTGTGTTGTCGGTAACAATCACCCCAATCTGGGTGGGTTTGTCAGACTCAATAGATCTATCATTGTTAACCGTCGGCTTGAATAGTTAATGATTGCACATAAATTGCACACAAAATTTAACACACCTAGCACTCAAGCATAAAGCTCAAATTTGCACACATGAATGTAAAGAGGATTTGTATTTGTGTAGTTTGTGTAAATGTAAGCAATTGTTTGTATAGAGTTCATGTTTCACCCCGAAAAGTGTAAAAGAGTAAAAGGGGCTATGTTATACTCACTTGATTCAAAGGGCGTAGCTTACACGAGAGACTAGATAATAACGAGATCCTTGTAATGCACAATGTTAACCTAGAGTGTAATATGTATTGAATTAATAGTGTGCACATTAGTCTATGTCTAAGTCTAGGGTTGAATTAGATGTGTGTTCATAGAGTTGGAGTTGTAGGCGTTATGATTTGTTAAGTATAACCTAAATAAACAATCTTTGTTTAAATATAGATTAAATAAATAACTGATACTTTATTTATTTATTTATTTATAAAAATATGTATTTAGTCATTTAGTGATAAAAATGTATCGAGCATTTTATATTAAATATAAATTTCGTAAATAACTTTTGTTAATCTATTTTTATAAATATGTGTAAATGGGTTGTATAAATAATATCTTGGTGTAGGGTATAATAATAAGTATAAATCTAATTTTGTAGGTTTAAATAAATAACTTCTATTTATTTTAGAATAGGAATTTGGTCTTTTTAAATAAGGTTAATATAAATCTTTATAAAATCAATTATTTTTATTTGAAAATTCATTTGAAATGCTTATTGTTTTTAAAATATAAAATTTAGTATTCTGCCAAGATTTTCTCACACACACGATCATGCCTGGGACAAGGCACGATCGTGCTAGGACCACGGGCGCGACCGTGCTAGTCAGGGCGTGACCGTGTTGATCAAACAAAAAACATAACTAAGCTGCTCACTAGGCACGACCGTGTCTTAGCCAGCCATGACCGTGTCTAGGGTTCTGAGGCACGACCAAGTCTAGCCAGGAGGCACAACCGGGTCTGAGTGTGTGAGGCACGACCGTGCTGGGATTGGCACGACCGTGTCTATTCCAAATCAGAAACGAATTGACTAATTCTTATAATGTTAATGTTGGAAATCATAGGGCTTTCATCCATTATTACGAGTCTATTGGTATAGATTGATTGTATTTAAAACATGTCCAGAACCGGATTCGATTAAACCATTTTTGAATGAAACATATATTCGGGTTCGTGTTAATTTCCATATTGTAAGCCCCAATTGAGTTAGGGCTTTTGATCTGTAGACCAAATTGAATGTGTATGAGGTTTCAATTACTCGAAAAGACGATGAATCGATAGCGTACGGTATAGGCGAGTTCCGGCGTCGACGGGTTTGATTTTCGGTACTCTTTGCTGCAACTCCGTCTAAATCAGCGTGTCCAAAAGTTTTAGAGAGGATCGAGTAGTGTGTGTCGTTTGTTTACTTGAGAGAATTAGGATCGAAATGGAGGAATCGGTGGTCTCGTGAAATGACTTTACGGTTTTGAGATGAATCGAATTCGCCAGAGTTATTTGTTGTAATTGTGGTGATTATTCGATTAATTATTTTCGTTAATGGTAATGATGCATATATCGGTTACGAATTCAAACGATTCTGCATTTAAAAACTGCATTTACGTTTCAACTGACGCGAGGCGCGACCATGCCTATACGAGGCGCGACCGTGCCAAGGCACCGGGCACGACCGTTCCAAAGCAAGGCGCGCGACCGTGTTAGAATGAGGCGTGACCGTGCCTATTAGGGTTTCTTGTTAATTTATAAAATCAGTGCATGCAAATTTTAGTTTTGATAGATTTATATAAGTATAAACTTATTTAGAATTTTAATAGGATATACCTGTGTAAAATTTGCGGATTTGCATTGGAATATAATATTTAATTGTTGGTACGAATAGAACAAGTTAGTGTACTAGAATTGGGTTTGAAATGTATCACATTGAACTGAAATACATATAATGAAAATCAGAAATGTTACACCTGCAAATGACAACATGTGAAGAATTGATGTTCTGTGGACTAGGGGGAGATTGTTGGAACCTAGTAGTCCATAGAAATCAATTAGGCTTAGATTTGTATAACTTTAGAGTTTTCGGTCAAAAAATATAATTTTTCGGTCGGAAAATGTTTTCGGTCGAAAACACTTTTCGATTAGAATATTTCGATTGAAACTCTTGGGTATAAATAGTCTTGTCTTTTGTATTTCATGGAACTATTCTCATTTTGTATTTTTTGATTTCAAATCTATCAGAGAGAATTTCTATGTGTTTTGGTTGTTACTTTGTGATTACATTGTTGGATTAATGAAGATAATCATCATGATTGTATGCGTCTTGTGTGATTGATTCTATCCTTTTAGTTTATATTTGATTTGATCATTTCGGTGTGACTTGGATTTCTAGATTGTTTCCGCCAATTTAGAGAGTGATTGAAGACATTATCCTTGAATATCAGCAGATCGAAGGGATTCACAAGAACCAATATACTTCCTTCCAGTCTTCTTTAGAAACTCCTTTGCTTTTCTCATAAGCATGGCCGTATTCCATTGAATATTCATCTCCTCCAAATCAACCAGATCAATTTGACGAAAATCTTCTTCAAAAACATCAGGATCATGAATCTTTCCTCCAATAAAATTCTGATATGATGCCATGAAGGAAGAAAACATTGCTAGATAATCATCAGCAAGTCTTTGATTCATATGAACATAATTAGTATTATGTGATCCAGAAGATGAAGTAGAAGTATTTGCAGAAAATCCAGTTTGACTTTAAACTCCAGAGACATATTCACTTGAATTATCTTGACCATCACCAGAAAAGAACTGATGCACTTGATAATTCACTCAGAAAATGATAAAATCTTGTTGCCAGATCATCCAGTGATTCATTTTGAAAATGTTTGAAAACAAGAAATTGCTTTTTCAATAACTCTTTCCGACTTTTCATCACATCTAGACTCCCTTCACACCTCTTCTGCAGAGCTTCCCACAACTGTTGAGAAGATTTAAATTGTTTGAAACTGTGATAAATTTCCTTTGGAAGTGACATAGAAATGCTAGCCATAGCTTTCTTCTCACGATCAAACAACTGTTTCTCTTCAGTGGTTAATGCAGATACTGGTTTAGGAACATCATCCTTCCCCATCCATGAGTATGTAGGATGTGTATAACCTTCCAAAATAGGAATCCATAAACTCATATCGGCAAACGACAAAAACTGATCAAAACGATCTTTCCAGTTTGGATAATCAGCAAGACTTAACAACTTTGGTGGTTTCTAAGATGTACCAATCTCATTATCATAGTTGAACATGTTAGTAACTTGTACCGTATTTTCCATTTTCAACAAACTTTCAAAAACTACCAAGTATGGACAAGAGTATACACTCAGGCGAAGATAATATGTTTGCCTCAATCCTTCAAGCGAACTTGACCCCAATCAAACTTGACAAATTCGCTTAATCAATTAAAAATGCTAAGTTTGCCTGCAACAGAATCCAGAACTAAGTTCGCCTAGTTCAGCTGTAACAAACTCAGGAAGATGAGTCTTCAACCAAAACACAAACAAAAAGTTCTGAAAATCACCATATCTCATTGAGTTGATGGAATTTGATGAAATTGAACCGTATGATTGAGTATAATGTGATTCAGAACACTTCTAATGGATCAATTTCACCAAAAACACCTTCAAATTCACGAAATCAGCCTCAAAATCACTCTCAAGAACTTGAAAACTCCATAAACATGAATATTTACAAAAGTTAACCAATTTCTTATCAAATTGGACACAAATCAATCATGAATCACTCACAAATCACATGCAAAGGTTCTGATACCACTTGTAGGTCCACATGACGCTTCTATAGATCGTAGTCGAGACGAGACGTGTCAAATTGGACACAAATCAAACACATTGCCATGCTGATATTCAAGGATAAAGTCTTCAATCACTCTCTGAATTGGCGAAAACAATTCAGAAATCAAATCCACTCCAAAATGAACAAATAAAAAATGAGCAATCTTGATACTATCAATCACACCAAATGCATATTTCATGATGATTATGTTCGTTAATCAAGTAATGTAATCAAGTATTAACAACAGAAACACACAAAGATTATTTTGATTAAATTGTAAAATTCACAGTACAAAAATAAAAAGTTACTTGAAATACAAAAGACACAACTATTTATACTAGAGAGTTTTTGATCGAAATCTTCTTGATCGAAAAATGTTTTCAACCTAAAACATTTTCAGACCGAAATCATAAATTTTTCGACCGAAATCATAAATTTTCGACCAAAAACTCTGAAGTTGATACTTCTAAAACCTAATTGATTGCTCTGGACTATTAGGTTCCAACAATCTCCCCCTAGTCCACAGAACATCAATTCTTCAAAAGTTGTCTTTTGCAGGCTTGATTTTGACTTTAACACGTAGCTTCTTAGTATCCAGAGCAACAAGTCTCTTCTTGATCACTTTGACTTCATGTCTTCTTGACAATCATCGAGCCACGACTCTCATATACAACTTTGCTTCAGTTTTAATGTTCGTGCTCATATTACATCTTAATAGGATTCTTGTACAAAATCTTTAGATTATCATCAGAAAAGCTAAACAAATCCACTGGATCAAAAACTCTGACTTCTGGTAAATGATCCTGTATAGTCACAGCTTCATGTGTTTTGCTATCATACACCTACTTCTTGAAACTTTTAATGAATGTCTCTTTACATGCTGGAATGCAAACAGTTGAAATTGTATCAGTAGGCTTCACAATGTATCTAAACCTTCTTTTGCCGTCTTTATCATTTGTTTTCAACTTTCTGCATTCAGGAACCTGTGGGTTGAACTTTTCAAATTTAGCTTTTCCACACTCTCTCTTTAAAAATTCTTCAAAATTAGCAGCAAATGAATTGTTCGATGGATTGATCATCTTCAGGTGACCTAGCTCTCGAATATCCCACTATGGCAATGTGTTTAACTTTGAACTCCTATCAAAATACTAAATATTCCCATCACATCTCTTTATTACATACATATTCTTTTCACCATCATACATCCATGCGAATATTTCACCAGTTAACGCTTGTTCTGGACTTTTTATTGTCTGTGTAAGATTTTCTACAATGGATGGCTTCTCAGTCACTGTCCACCAAGTACTCTTGTCAATCTTTGAAGTCTTTGGCCTTTTATATGGTGATTCAATATCTTCAGGAACAGTAAATGGCTCTCTTTCATCTACAAGCTTATCCAATTTACCAATCACTGAACCATCTTCTTCAACATATATCTGCTGTTGTTCATGTTCATACTTTTTGTATTCAGTGTTGGTTGGAGTTTCATGTTCAGCATCTTCAATTTTTTTTTCCACTTCCACCAACACCACCAGTACCACCACTATTATCATCGTCATTTGAAGAATTGTTATCATCTTTTCTTTCACCAGTGATCACCACTTCTTCATCATCTTCTTCTTCTTCCTGCTCCGTCGCTTCTTGGTTCTCATCAATTTTCTCCAATCTTTCACCTTCATCATTGAGAAGCATATCAACATCAAATAACATGTTTTCTTCATACATAGTTGCTTCAAAAACTGGAGTTTGAACTTGTTCACTAGTAGAAGGAATTGGTTCAGTGGCTGCTGGAGTATGAAGCTCTTCAACATTCTCTGCTAGGTTTGTATCAATTTGAACACTCGTAAGAGTTATTAAATCCTGTACCATCTTCTGAAGTTGATCAATCTGTTGCTGCTGTTGAGCTATTACACTCTTTTGTTTAGTACTTTCAATTTTCAATTCTCTGATCTCTTTGGAATTAGTAGCTTCTCTACTTTGCAAGTTTGAGATCTGAGTCTTCAATTGACTAACAACATCTGAAGTTTCCCTGGTTGCATAGTTAAGAAACTCTTCAACAACCAACTCATAACCTCTAGATCTTTTGGACTTATGCTTCTCTGGTACCTCTTTAGCTTTAACCTTGCCTTTATCAAGTCTTGTTGTAGTTTTCTTTTTCTTCTGTAATTCTGGATCAGTAAATACAATACCCTTAAACGGAGGAGGTCTAGAAGGTACGGTCTTTGTTTGTTAGATTTCTTTTCTTTTCTTTGATGGGGTTGTTGTTGTGGCAATTAACTGTTCATCATTAATTTCTAACACTTCAGTGTTCACGCTTAAGACATCGTCAGCATCAACAGTCAATTCTTCTGTGTGACTCAGTAATGGTTCTGTAACTTCTTCATTTACTTCAGGAACTCTGTTTTCTTCAAAATTCATATCATGTTCTTCAACTTGAACTTGACCTTCCTTTTGAATAACATTTACTTGACCACCACCATGACCTTGATCATTATCATTTCCCTGATCATTATTCTGCACTTGGTCAGTTTCATCTGTTAGGACATAGAATGTATGACAAAAGCTTTGTAATAGTTTAGGTCTTATTGTCTTTATGTTTTTATGTAATTGTATAGATTTTGTCTAAGTGTAAGAACAAGTTCTGCTAGAGGTGAACTTGTTAAGTTCGCCTAGTCTCATTAAGTTCGCCTCGTCTATTTCAGGCGAATTTGTTAAGTTCGCCTATTGCAGAGCTTGTGTCTATAAATAGGTGTTTACAGATTCTGTTCTATAGGGATTGAATGATTGAAATTGAGAGAATTTGTAAACTCTATGTTTTTTGGAATACAAAGAGAGGTTTATTTACTTGTTGTTTCAATTGTCAATTCGTATACATACGTTAACACGGTAGGATTCCGCACTCCGTGTTATCGAGACGTCCTGTCACAAGATCGATCTGCAAATGAGTCATGTGGACCTACAAGTGGTATCAGAGCTCCTATCACATATGAAGTTATCCGTTCCTGATGACTGTATTCCTTGCAAGAAGGGGAAACAACACAAGAAGTCCCACAAATCTAAGACAAAGAATTCTATTATGACTCCTTTGGAGCTACTGCATATGGATTTGTTCGGACCGATTAGTATCAGGAGCATTGGCGGTAAATCTTACTGTCTGGTAGTAACAAATGATTTCTCTAGATTTTCATGTGTTAAGTTCCTTACTTCTAAAGCCGAAACCACAGAGTTGGTACAATTCTTAATCCTGGGTTTTGAGAATTTGTGCAAACAGAAAGTCAGAAGAATTAGGAGTGACAATGGCAGCGAGTTTAAGAATAGCAAGATGGGTTTATTCTGTCTTCAAAAGGGAATTCATCATGAATTCAGTGCGCCATATGTACCTCAACAAAATGGAGTTGCTGAACGAAAGAACCGGACTTTGGTTGAAACGGCACGTACGATGCTTGCAGATTCTAAGCTTCCAGTTACTTTTTGGGCTGAGGCTGTGAATACTGCGTGTCATCTTTTGAACAGAGTTTTGACCGTTAAGTGACACAACAAGACATGCTATGAGTTGCTTAATAATCGGAAGCCAAATCTGGAATATATACTACCTTTTGGTAATCCATGCACCCTTTTGAAAGTTAGAGATGTCCCAACCAAGTTCAGTGCTAAGGCTATTGAAGGGATCTTTCTAGGGTATGTTGCAAGTTCTACTACCAAGAGGGTTTCTAACAAACAGATTCGTCAGGTTGAGGAATGGTTTCATATTGACTATTCTAATCGGTCTTTACCTCAATTGGCAATTAGACCAGACTGGGCTTTTGATTATGACAATTTATTCAAGTCTTTTCAATTACCTTCTGATATTTCTCCCGAGGAAGCTGCTGTATTATATGATTCATGTCAGGATGCACAAAATAGTGGTTTTCTACCGACTGCGGTTCCACAATCATCTGTTCCCTCTACATATGCTCCAGATCCTAATGTTGCTTCTTGTTCGGGAACACAAGAGTCTGATAGTGAGGACGACAATGTTATTTTCCAAGATTCCTCTGCTGATCCTTTGTTAGTTGATGAACCTTCTAATTCGACACAGGCTTAGGGGGAGATTCCTACAAATCTGGACTCGGAGATACCAGTTACTCAGGATATGTCTTATCAATCTGATACACCTCAAGTTGATGTGTTGCTGGTTCCTGAGGTTGCATCAATCAAGGAACTCAAAGCTCCTCCGATTACAAATATCATTGGAAATTTGTGAGATGGAGTGCAAACGCGTTCTATTATTGACAACACTTGCTTGTATACATGTATTAAGGATACTGGTGTTCTTGATGTATGCTCACATTTCTGTTTTATTTCTCAGGTCGAACCAAAGAATGTCGAAATGGCATTACGTGATAACAATTGGATAGAGGCCATGTAGGAAGAACTTGCTCAGCTTGACAAACTCAAAGTTTGGAATCTTGTAGATCTTCCAAAGGGTGTGTATCCAATTGGTACAAAGTGGGTGTTTAATGCAAGAAAGACGATCGAGGTGTTGTGGTGAGAAACAAGGCAAGATTAGTTGTACAAGGTTTCAATCAACAAGAGGGAATTGATTACACCGAGGTTTATGCTCCTGTTGCTAGGCTTGAAGCTATACGGTTGTTTCTTTCTTTTGCTTCATACAAAGGGTTTAAAGTGTTTCAATTAGATGTAAAGAGTGCTTTCTTATATGGTAAAGTCAAGGAGGAGGTTTATGTGTGTCAGCCGCCGGGGTTTGAAGATCCACTTAATCCGTCTAAAGTTTTCAAGCTTGATAAGGCTCTCTATGGTCTTCATCAAGCTCCCCGAGCATGGTAGGAAACGTTGTCTACGCATCTTATGGATAATGATTTTATCCGTGGAAAAATTGACTCGACCTTATTCATTAAGAAAGCAGGGGGAGAATACCTACTGGTGCAGATATATGTAGATGATATTATTTTTGGCTCTACAAATGAAGGGTTGTGCAAAGAGTTTGAGAGTGTTATGAAATCAAAGTTTGAGATATCAGCTATGGGAGAGTTATCATTTTTCCTAGGTCTTCAAGTTAATCAGACGGAAGATGGTTTCTTTATTCATCAGTCCAAGTATATAAAGGACATCTTGAGCCGGTTCAAGATAGAGGACTATACCCCATACGATACTCCGATTTCGGTCAATCATAAATTGAATACTGACCCGGATGGAAAAGAAGTTGATTGCCGACTCTACCGTGCAATGATTGGATCTGTCATGTACTTAACCGCTTCAAGGCTAGACATAATGTTCGTTGTGTGTATTTGTTCCAGATTCCAAGCAAAACCAAAAGAGTCTCATTTGATTGCAGTAAAGAGAATCTTTCGTTATCTGAAAGGAAAATAAAGATTGGGACTATGGTTTCCACATGGTTCTAACTTTGAATTCAATGCATACACTGATTCTAATTTTGGTGGTTGTTGTTTGGACAGGAAATCTACTACAGGTGGTTGCCAGTTCTTGGGTAATCGTCTAGTTTCCTGGCAATGCAAAAAGCAAACTACAGTCTCCATTTCAACATGTGAAGCAGAATACATTGCTGCTGCAAGTTGTTGTTCACAGATCTTGTGGATCCAACAACAATTAAGAGACTACGGTTTGAATTTTACAGGAACCCCCATGTTTATTGATAATAATGCTACAATGTCTGTCACAAATAATCCTGTTAAGCACAGTAAAACAAAGCACATTGAAATTAGATATCATTTTATCCGTGATTGTGCAGATAAAAGTTGATTGAGCTGGTGAAGGTACATACGGATGATAATTTTGTTGGTCTTTTTACCAAGGAATTTGATCGTACCAGGTTTGAATTTCTGATCAAAATGATCGGTATGATCAATCCCGAATAAAAGTTTTTCAAAAATAATTTTAAATGGGAGATTTTGTTTTTTAAATTTTTTTTATTGCTTTATTACATTTCTGTATTTTAAATTTTATTCAAAAATTGTTATTTATAAAAATTCAAAACAAAATGAAAAATATAAAATTAACATCATTTGAAGTAAGAGAAGAAATGATAGTACATCAGTGAATAGTTCATTACACATTACCATAGTAGACCTTTGATATATGATAGTTTAAAGTAAATTGATTTGATCTAAATTTAAAAGTCTGCATAAATGAGAAATGATAGTGTTTTGAATGCTCTAATCTTGATAATATGTTTTAATTTGAATATGAGTTTGAAACTTGAATTGTTAATAGACTAGAAGCATTTTGAACCAATAGTAGTGTGAAAATTAAATATGATATAATTGCACATGTGATTTGAATCCATTATATGCCTAGGTGTGTGTGTAAAAGATCATTATCAGATAAATAATATATGGTTTTAAGAATTTCATGAGACCAATATCGAATTATGTCTCTAGCACAAACTCTTTCAGTTCACTTCACTGCCCATGCCCCGAAAAACATGCAATGTGTTGCTGAACTAAGATACGCTTTCTAACAACATCTGTTGGAACATATATTCACCCTTAGATCAGTTAGATACATCATCTATTCTGATTTCATTGAAAATTATCCAGATAATAGTTGGATCCTTCTACCTGAATCTATTGATTCTCATTATAAAGCCAATTCATTAGAATCTTTTGATTCTGAATCATCCTGATTCTTATATCATTTGGGATCTGCTATTCTCTACTTGTGCTAATAGAGATAATTTCATCTTGGAGATTGATATAATCTTGCAATAAACTGTGTATGTCTTGAAGATAGTGCAAATTTAAATTTCTGTTGGCATATATGTGGGGTACACGATTTTTTTCATCTAAATGGTACTAACTCACATGAAATTGGAAGAAAAATGCTTATAGTTTCAAATTGTATAATATTGACAACTTAAGAATTCATGCTTTGTATTACAAATTCGGAATGAAAAATTGAGCATTTCATGACCTGATCTTGTTTACTTTGAAATTTATCACGTATCATTTCAAGTATTATTCAAATTGATTGAAAAGTTGAAACGTGAATTTGATGGACTTATATACGAGTTACATAAGAATGAGTTTGATTGTTTCATATCATTTTTTTGTGTATATCATAGGTTACCCATAGTTGATGATAGACTGTGTGATGAATTGCTCATATACTGATATGATCTTCTTGCTCATGATGTTCAACCAAAAATATGTGTTTTAGTTTGCTCATATAAAAACCAAAAATATGTATTTCAGTTTGCTCAGATAAAAACAAAAAAATATGTGATTCCGTTTGTACAGATATATTCCAAAAATAGTTTGTTTCTATCTTCCATGAAAATTTTATTTTTTATTAAAATGATTGGGGATTGGATTGGATACAAGCTACAGATGGAAGTTCAGAAGAATGTGACGTGTTGAAAGTTGACAAAATTGTTCAAGGCAAAGGTTTGAAGCAAACTTAATATGTTCGCCTGTTCCTGATTAAACAAACTTAATATGTTCGCCTGGGGCTTGTTAAGCGAACTTAACAAGTTCGCCTAATGAAGCGAACTTAATTGTGTGAATAAATATTTTGTTCAGGTGAACTTATCCTTATTAACATTTTCACTGTGTGAGGGAACTTCTGTGAGCGAACTTACTAGGTTTTAGCGAACTTGTGAAATTTTGAATTCGGGTGTTTCGTTTTGAAATTTTCGTGTCTGTTTCTGGATCGGCTTTGAATTGTGAGTCTATCTAAGGTACTTTCATGGATTTTTATATGTTAAATCGATGGAAAATTGCTCCTTTAACCCTGTGTTCTTCGTATTTTGATGTTCATACGCTTGTCTGAGTAAGTCACGCTTATCTTGGTGTATATCTTGAAATTGAAGCTTAATATTGTTCAGTACATCAAGACACAGATGTTGAACCTCACGTCCTTCGTGCAACGGTGAATAATAATACAGAGGTAGCTATTTCAGTGAAAACTATTCGTGCTGCTTTGGCATTGGGAGGTGCTAATGAAGATCCTATGTCTTATCCTGGAACACTGATTATGGGGTGTTTTCAGAGGATGGGCTACCGAGGCAGACCAAATGATACTCAAGCACGAAAAGGTGGTTTAGTTGGAGAATGGATGTATTTTATACACGTAATCATCCAATGTTTATCTCCAAGAAAGGCTGGTACTGATGGTTTGAAGAGTGCGTTACAAACTGCAATGGTTGCATTGACCCTGAACAAACGGTTTAACTTTGCTTTGTATATATACCGTGAGTTGGTCATGCAAATCAATCCTCCAGAAGGTCAAGGGTTTCTTATGTACCCTAGGTTCTTGCAAATGATTCTGAACCTTTTAATTCCAAATTTACCACAGCATCCAATACGTTTGATTTTGACTCCTATGTCCAAAAGAATCTATACTGATTGTACCAAGGTTAAACAACAAAATGTTACTTTGATTCCAGTTCCGACTCCTTTGTTTGGTCATTTAATCAATCCTGATTATATTGAGCCTCCTAATGATAATTGGTTTCATCCTGAGGAGTTAGTTCAAGGAGAAGTCCAGAATCAAGTACAACAACCACAACAAGTTCAAGCTCGGGTACAAGCACAACAACAAGTTCCTATTCCACATGAACAGGTTCTTATTCCTGTTAATGAACCAGTTCAGGAAGACGTTGCTCAAGAAAATGAACAAGATTTGGGAATGAATATGGAAAATTTTGATAATGAAGCTGTGAACTCACCCATTCATGAAGCTGAAGGGAATGTGGTGGATAAAAGTTCCTGTGATACTATTTTACCTGATTCTGAGGCTACTGAATCTGATTCCTCTAGAGACTCTAACTCAGGTCATTATAAGAGATTGGCTACTATGCCTTTGGCTAATGTAGGAAAACATGTTAAATCTATAGCCAGGAGGCCGAGGTCAAAATCCTCCTTCAAGATCAATACATGGAAAGCGAACATTAATCGATGAGAGCTCGGATTCTGATAGTGATGCACATCCGGTTCCAAAAGCTCAGAAGCTTATGTCTGCTTCTATTGCTGCTGCACATTCATCTCAAGGTGTTGAGGACGCTACTTTTGTTGCTTCCTTACTAGTTACACCTCCTTCATCTAAACATGTGTCTCCTGTGATTACTCTTGTTCCTACAGTTTTGAAATCTTCTGCTGGCACTTCAATGCCTTCTGATTCTGAAAGGATTACCTTCCTTGAATCATAGGTGCTTGCATTGCAGACTCAAGTGGATTCTCTTGTTGCTACTAATGCACATCGCCAGTTGGTTCTTCAGACACAAGCTAATCAGATTGATGGTATGCAGATCTTGGTATCCAAACTTGTTGAGCGCCTTGACGCTCAGGGGGAGTTAAGGATACATGATACTTGTCATGCTGAGTCAATTCAATGAAAGGATGATGATGACAATGATCCTAGTGGTAATGTTGAGGGTGATCTTCAATACGTTGCTGACGTAATTCCCATATCAAGAGCTCAGGGGAGTCGACATCACAACTATTGAAGGAACCAAGAATGATTCTAGAGTGAATGAAGATATTTTATTATTGGAATTCTTTGCAGATTCTGAAGAAGAAGAAGCTGAGAAGTTTGAATGTCTAGATGATATTGATGAATTATTTGATGATATTGAAAAGGATGTGTTGGATAATGAAGTTGAAGAAGGAGAGATTGTAGAGATTGAGATAGAAAAGAGTAAAGATAATGTTACATATGAAGGCAGTGATGGTCTGAATGTACCGTATAACTTCATCCAATATGATGTTATTCCTGAGTTTTCTTATGAAGGAGTAATAGATTCTATGGACTATGTTGAAGATATCACTACACCTGATGATACTGCTCAATCCAAGATAGATACTGATGCTGATACTACTCATCCTGTGTCTCCAAAGCCGAATGAAGAACTTGTGATGTATAGAAATACAGGAATGACTAGAGAACAGTGGAGAGAATTAGTTAACAGTTGGATGAAAGTACTACCCAAGTCACTTATACAACCTGCTCATAAAGAAAGATATGTGAATAAAGAGAGGTGTATTGGAAGAATCATCAGTTGGTTTTATGATGATGACACAAAGTTGTTTGCTCTTAAGAGATCTGATGGTGTTCAATACTTAAAGCCTAGGATCAAGTATTTCAATACCTTGCCAAGGTGTAAAATAAATGGTCTAGCTACGAAACCACTTATTAATAGATCAAAGTGTGGATTAGCCGATGTGATTGCCAACTTAAATAAAAGAGAAGGTGGATCAGGGAAGTATGAAAGATTAAAGCCACAAAAGAGAAAAAGAGTGAAGATTGTAGATCAAAATACTGAGATTGAGACCTGGAAGTATAAGTTCAAGCCAGTACGTGCTGTACAGAAGATAGCATTGAAGAAAATACCACAAGATTTTCTAGGGAATATGAAATGGTGGTACGCAGATGTGAATACTGGTGAAGCTAGAATTGATGATAAAGATAATAAGGTCATTGTTAGTTTCTATGATGCAATGAATCTTATTAACTTCTCAAAGAAAGATCAGAGGACATTAAGACAGAATGAGATTATGTTTACTGATGAATGGAGAGAACAAGGATTGCATTATAAAAGAGTGTTGGAGATCTGTCAGAGATATAGAGTGCACGCAGGAAGCAGATTACCAGAAAACTGAAAGAGCTCGTCATAAAGACTGAAGACAGAAGATCAAGCTATTGTCAAGGGGAGTCTGTTAGGACATAGAATGTATGACAAAAGCTTTGTAATAGTTTAGGTCTTATTGTCTTTATGTTTTTATGTAATTGTATAGATTTTGTCTAAGTGTAAGAACAAGTTCTGCTAGAGGCGAACTTGTTAAGTTCGCCTAGTCTCATGTGAGGCGAACTTGTTAAATTCACCTAGTCTAGTTAGTTGGCCTATTGCAGAGCTTGTGTCTATAAATAGGTGTTTACAGATTCTGTTCTATAGGGCTTGAACGATTGAAATTGAGAGAATCTGTAAACTCTATGTTTTGGGGAATACAAAGAGGAGTTTATTTGCCTGATGTTTCTATTGTCAATTAGTATACATACGTTAACATGGTAGGATTCCGCACTCCGTGTTATCGAGACGTCCTATCACGAGATCGATCCGCAGATGAGTCATGTGGACCTACATCATCATTGTCACTATAAACTCCATCTTCTATATCTTATGCCATTAAGTCATTGATTTCATCTTCAATAGTAAAATCTGGATCAGGATTTTCTTCAAGCATATTAGAAAATAGTGGTGTCACAGTACCACTAAATTTGCTTGTCTTCCTCACATTATTCATGCTGCTGAAGATTACTTCTTTCATTGAATCTAAAGACAGTTCAACACCATCGTTTTCCAGATTCGGCAGCAGTGTATTAATAATCATTTGTACAAATCTTGGGTACATTAGAAACTTGTAGTTTTGCCTTGGTCCCACGAAGTTACTAATCATTGCCTCGAATATCATTCTTGAAAAATTGAATCTTCTATGAGTTGGCAGACACACTAACGCTCTGCTGAATACTTCACCTATTTGATCAAAAGCAGATGTTCTGGGACTCATGTAATGAATTAATACATGGATAAGGTATCTCCATTGTTTTGCAAACATAGTTTTGGTCACCTGTCTTCTTAGAAACGTTCCTTCATATCCCATTCTCAGAATTATCCCTGAAATTGATTTTGTAGGGAAAATCAGTTGCGTCTCTGAAGTTCAACACATCTCTAATCACTTGCTCAGTTACTTTAATCTTGTTTCCTCCCACCGAGCTTTCAATCCAGATTTCTTTATTCACATTCTTATACTCCAAATTGTCCCAAAACTCTCTAACATGTTTTTCAAAAATGTAACATTCTTGCACGGTCGCGCCAAGTGCCTTGGCACGGTCGCGCGCCTTGCTTTGGAATTGTCGCGCCCGGTGCCTTGGCACGGTCGCGTCTCGTATAGGCACGGTCGTGCCTCACGACAGTTGAAACGTAAATGCAGTTTTAAACGCAGAATCGTTTGAATTCGTAACTGATATACGTATCATTACCATTAACGAAAACAATTAATCGAATAAACACCTCAATTACAACCAATAACTCGGTGAAATTCGATTAGCCTCAAAACCGTCAATTCAATTTCGCAAGACCACAAATTCCTCCATTACGATCCAAATTCTCTCAAGAAAACAAACAAACCACACCACTCGATCCTCTCTAAAGCTTCTGGACACGCTGGTTTAGCCGGAGTTGCAGCAAAGAGCACCGGAAATCAAACCCGTCGACGCCGGAACTCACCTCTACCGTACGCTATCCATTCATCGTCTTCCCGGGTAATTGAAATCTCATACTAATTCTTTTTAGTCCATAGATCAAAAGCCCCAACTTAATTGGGCCTTACAATATGGGAATCATCACGAACCCGAATCTATGTTTTGTTCAAAATGGTTTAATCGAACCCTGCTTTGAACATGTTTTCAATACAATTAATATATTACAATAGACTCGTAATAACCTTATAGATGAAAACCCTATGAAATCCAACATTAACAATATAAAATTTAAGCAATTCGTTCCTGTTTTGGAACAGACACGGTCGCGCTAGTCTTCTAGCGCGGTCGTGCTTCATGAGACACGGTCGTGCTAATACCAGCGCGGTCGTGCCTCACACACTCAGACCCGGTCATGCCTCTTGGCTAGACTAGGTTGTGCCTCAGAACCTTAGACATGGTCGTGTCTGGCCCAGACACGGTCGTGCCTAGTGAACAGCTTAGCTATGTCTTCAGTTTGGTCAACACGGTCGCGTCCCTGACTAGCACGGTCGCGCCCGTGGTCCTAGCACGAGCTCTCCTTGTCCCAGGCACGGTCGTGTGTGTGAGAAAAATATTGGCAGAATAATTATTTTATATTTTAAAAACAATAAGTATTTCAGATTAATTTTCAAATAAAAATAATTGATTTCATAAAGATTTATATTAACTTTATTTAAAAAGATCAAATTCTTAATCCTAAAATAAATAGAAGTTAGTTATTTAAATTTACAAAATTAAATTTATACTTATTGTTAAACCCTACACTTAAATATTATTTACACAACTTATTTACGCACCTTTATGAAAATAAAGTAAAGAAATTTATATTTAATATAAAACATCCGATACATTTTTATAACTAAATGACTAAGTTACATATTTTATAAATAAATAAATAAGGTAACAATTATTTATTTAATTTACATTTAAACAAAAATTATTTATTTAGGTTATACTTAATTACCCCTAAAACCTACATTATTTTTATAACTAAGTGAATAAATAATAATTATGTAATTTAGTTATTTAGTTATTCAAACTCAAACCTTGATCAAAATGTTCTAAAAATATCCATTTCAAATATTTCATTTTATACAATACCTTTCAAGTACAAATCACAAGCTTTATACACACATCCAATTCAACCGTAGACTTAGACATAGACTATTGTGCACACTATTAATTCAATATACATTCCACACTAGGTTAATGTTGTGCATTACAAGGATCATCTTACTATCTAGTCTCTCGTGTTAGCTACTTCTTTTGAATCAAGTGAGTTTTACATAGCCCCTTTTACACTGTTTTACATTTTTGGGGTGAAACATGAACATTATTTTCAATGATTTGCACAAACTACACAATACCAATCCATTTTACATTCATGTGTGCAATTTGAGCTTTATGTTTGTGTACTAGGTGTGTTAACTACTTTGTGTGCAATTACATGTGCAATCATTAACTATACAAGCCGACGGTTAACAATGATAGATCTATTGAGTCTGACAAACCCACCCAGATTGGGGTGATTGTTACCGACAACACAATTTAGCATGCTAGTTACAAAGGTTTGATTGTACTTGGTTACACAATAGCTGCTCTCCATAAATGCCTTATTTTATCATGTTATGTAAGGATTTGTTTATTCATAATCTATATGCTATCTATATACAAACCTGTGTATGCTCACCAACTTTTTAGTTGACCTTATTTTATTCATGTTTCAGGTACTAATGTGTGATTTTGCTCAAGACTTGCTACACATAAGTTTTGGACCTAGATAATTTTTTAATAAAGGATTATGTATTTCATTTTATGTACTTGGTTTGATTTGGTTTTGTCTTGAATACTTGAAATGAATTTGGATGATTATTATATTTCAATTTAGTCAACCTTATGCTCATGAACAGTCTATATGTCCCGCCCCGACGTTTCCGCCGTCGGTTGGGGTGTGACAGATTGGTATCAGAGCCTTGGTTATAGGGAACTAGGTTATTAGACACCCTTGACCTAGACTATAACTTTAGGACACCCACTTATACCATGCTTCATGATTATGTGTTATGTGTTAAATGCTATGTGTTACATGCTTATTATATTAATATTTATTTTATTTTGATACCTTATTTGTTAAACTTCATGACTTATTAGACTATACTTAAATAATAAATTAAATAAACAATATCCCTACCCATACCCTAAGCCTCATAACCTTCTTACCTACTTCTCTGTCATCATCATAATAGCATGTGGAAACTTCATGAATTTAAATCTATAGAATTTCTTTATTTCCTCGTTAAGGTTTTTGAACTTTGTTAATTATTTGAGGACAAGTGCAATCTGGAAGGGTAACACCTGTATTCTAGGTTTTCTGTCTAGGAAAGCATTTTGTATAAATTGCAATCAACCGAGGGACCCGTATGCTTTCTTAGAAATTCCTGGGATGAGTGTTTACTTATAGGCTAAAGCATGTCTCCTTGAAAATTATATGAGTTTAATTAACCTTAATGTGTCATAGTATTCAATTGATTTTATCACTATTTGAGTACAATCCAAATCATGATTAACTATTTTATTTGTTATCTTATTCTTTTAAATCCAAGCAAATTTCATAAGTTCTTACATCTTTTCTTATGTTGTGCAATTCTATAGAATGACTCCCCGTCGTGCTACCGTGACCAACAACAACACCGATATTGCTACCATCCTTGCACAACTTGTAAATCAACTCACTCAAGCTAGTGGGGCCGCCAATGGTAACCATGGAGCTAATGGGAGTGGTGGTGCCAACCCACCGCAATGCACCTTCAAGCACTTCAACTCATGTAATCCTCTAAAGTTCTATGGTACCGAAGGAGTTACGGGACTTTTTCAATGGTTCAAAAGTATTGAGAATACCTTTCTCAATAGTGACTGCCCCGATAACCTTCGTGTTCGTCATGCCACAAGTGTCTTACAAAAACGGGCACTCACGTGGTGGAATGGGGAAAAGAGAACTAGAGGTGTGGAAGTAGCAATGGCCTTACCTTGGGATGAGGTTAAAAGGCTAATGACCGAAGAATTTTTCCCTCGAAATGAGGTAAAGAAACTGGAAGCTGAGTTTTGGGTTCTTACCCAAGATGGTGGTGAAAATCTAGCTTATACAACTCGGTTCCATGAGTTGAGTCTCCTTGTGCCCCATATGGTCACACCTTTATCCCGCTGCATTGAGAAGTATATTGGTGGATTACCTAGGCAAATTCAAGATACTGTCCTAGGGTGAAATCCGGCAACACTTGAAGATGCTATCCGCTTATCTGCTACATTAACCGACAACCATGTGAAAGCGGGAAATCTGACTAGAAAAGGCATCAAGAATGTTCCCGACACCACAACTCCTCCCGTACACATCAAAGAAGCCACAACTGAACCCTCTCGTAATAATAAAAAAAGAAGGGCTAGAAACTATGCTATGGTCACTCCTGCTATCCCTGTTAACCAAGTTGCACCTATGGTTCAAATACCAGCCAAAAAGCCATATGTTGGGATCTACCCACTTTGTGCCACATGCAAATATCACCATCTCCAAAACATTCCATGTCGCCTTTGCACTCACTGTGGGAAATATGGCCATACAGTCAATGTTTGTAGAGCCAAAGCACTTGCAGGCCAAGTCAACCTACCAAACCGAACCAACCCCCAAGTAGCTAATCAAGGTGTTCCCGCTATTGCAAATGGGTGTGCTTGTTATGAATGTGGTAACCCAAATCATTTCCGTGATCAGTGTCCAAGGCTAATCAGTGCTAGACAAGGCGGAGCTCGTGGGCGTGCTTTCAACATAAACGTCAATGAAGCTCAAGCCAACAATGATGTGGTCAACGATACGTTCCTTGTTAATAGTCAATATGCCTCCATTTTATTTGATACCAGTGCCGATAAAAGTTTTGTGTCACTTAACTTTGAACCCTTACTTGCAAAGACACGATCCCAATTAGAGAAAACCTTCACCGTCGAGATAGCAAATGGTGACTCCCTTACAATTGACTCGGTTATTCACGACTGCTCTTTAGAACTTAATGATCATACATTTCCAATTAACCTTGTACCAATGCCACTAGGAAGTTTCGTTATCATCATAGCCAAGGATTGGCTATCAAATCATCATGTCGAAGTCATATGTTTCGAGAAGTGCGTCCGAATACCTCTACCGTCGGGAGAAACGTTAAGGGTCTTTGGAGAAAAGCCTTGCAAAGGACTCAAGTTAATGTCATGCACTACCGCCCAAAAGTACTTACGAAAGAAGTACGTAGCCTTCTTAGCTCATGTTGTTCAAAAGGATGTCAAAGAGAAGAGTATCCAAGACATTCCCATCATTCAGGATTTTCCCGAAGTATTCCCCAAAGATCTATCCGGTCTTTCACCCGTTTGACAAGTAGAATTTCGCATTGACCTTATACCCGTGGCTAGAGCTCCCTACCGTCTTGCACCTTCTGAAACGCAAGAACCTGCAAGCCAACTCCAAGAGCTCTCCGACAAGGGCTTCATCCGTCCAAGTCATTCACCGTGGGGTGCACCTGTCTTATTCGTCAAAAAGAAGGATGGATCATTCCGTATGTGTATTGACTACCGCGAACTCAACAAGCTTACCATCAAAAACCGTTACCCCTTGCCTAGAATTGATGATCTCTTTGATCAACCTCAAGGTTCTACTTGCTTCTCGAAGATTGATCTTCGATCTGGTTATCACCAACTCCGCGTACAAGAGGAAGATATTCCAAAGACTGCCTTCCGGACAAGGTATGGTCACTACGAGTTCATGGTCATGCCTTTTGGGCTAACCAATGCACCAGCAGTTTTCATGGACCTCATGAATCGTGTGTGCAAACCGTACCTTGATAAATTCGTGATCGTCTTCATTGATGATATCTTAATCTACTCCAAGACTAAAGCCGACCATGAGCAACACCTTAGACTGGTTTTAGACCTCTTACGGGAGGAACAACTATATGCCAAATTCTCCAAGTGTGAATTTTGGCTAAAAGAAGTTCAATTTCTTGGTCACATCGTCAAGAACAAGGGAATTCATGTTGACCCTGCTAAGATCGAAGCGGTTAAAAATTGGAATGCCGCGAAGACTCCCACCGAAGTTCGTTCATTTCTTGGTCTTGCGGGATATTATCGTCGCTTCATCTCAAATTTCTCTAAGATTGATGTCCCTCTTACCGCTTTAACCCACAAGGGTAAACCTTATGAATGGAGACCAAAACAAGAAGAAACTTTCCAAACTCTCAAGAAAAAGTTGTGCAATGCTTCTATTTTAACTCTCCCTGATAGGAATGATGATCTAGTCGTCTACTGTGATGCTTCCAACCAAGGTCTCGGTTGTGTCCTCATGCAACGAGGCAAAGTAATCACTTATGCATCAAGACAACTTAAGATTCACGAGAAGAATTATACGTCGCACGACCTCGAGTTGGGTGCGGTCGTATTGGCATTAAAGATTTGAAGACATTACCTCTATGGCACAAAGTGTGTGGTGTTTACCGACCACAAAAGTCTCCAACACATTTTCAACCAAAAAGAACTCAATATGAGGCAACGACGTTGGGTTGAACTCCTTAATGACTATGACTGCGAGATTCGTTACCATCTCGGCAAAGCGAATGTTGTAGCCGACGCTTTGAGTCGAAAGGACCATGTCATGCTTCAATATGTCCGAATTCAAACCGACATTCAAAATCGCATCTTAGAAGCTCAACACGTCCCAGTCACCGAGGGTAACATATACGAGGAAATGTCATGTGGTGTTAAACTCCAGCTTGAACCAAAACCCAATGGCTTACTTTATTACTTGAACCGTATTTGGGTTCCCGATCGCGATGATCTCCATGCATTTCTTATGAACGAGGCTCACAAGACTCGTTATTCTATTCATCCTGGAGCGGATAAAATGTACCAAGATCTTAGCCAACAATATTGGTGGCCCGGTATGAAGAAGGACATTGCTCTCTATGTTGCCAAATGTCTAACTTGCTCCAAATTCAAAGCCGAACACCAACGTCCTTCCGGTTTGCTTGAACAACCAGAAATTCCCATGTGGAAATGGGAAAATTTAGCTATGGACTTCATTACCAAACTCCCTCGCACCTCAAGTGGTTATGATAGCATTTGGGTGATCATTGACCGTCTCACCAAATCTGCTCATTTCTTGCCTATCCGTGAAGACTATCGAGTTGAGAAACTAACCCAAATTTACATTGACGAAATTGTGAGCCATCACGGTGTTCCCTTAAACATAATCTCCGATAGAGATGATCGATTCACCTCTCGTTTTTGGCAATCTCTTCAAACTGCTCTTGGTACACGATTGGATTTGAGGACGGCCTACCATCCACAAACTGATGGTCAGACCGAGCGAACAATCCAAACTCTTGAGGATATGCTTAGAGCTTGTGTAATTGATTTTGGTGGCAATTGGGATTCACATCTATCCCTAATCGAGTTCTCCTACAATAATAGCTACCATACGAGTATCAACATGGCTCCCTTGGAAGCTCTCTATGGTCGCAAGTGTCGTTCTCCTATCTGTTGGAACGAGATTGGCGAAGCACAAATCACCGGTCCCGAGCTAATTCAAGAAACATCCGACAAGATTATCCAAATCCGTGACAACATTCGAGTAGCGAGAAGTTGGCAAAAGAGTTATGTCGACAAAAGACGAAAACCCTTGAAATTCCAAGTCGGTGACCTTGTTCTTTTAAAGGTGTCTCCGTGGAAGGGAGTGATCCTTTTTGGAAAGAAAGGCTAATTAGGACCTCGCTATGTGGGTCCATTTAAGATCCTTGAAAGGATTAGGAAAGTGGCTTACAAACTCGACTTACCTCCACCACTTGGCAATGTGCATCCTACTTTTCAAGTGTCTAATCTGAAGAAATGTCTTGCTGATGAGAATCTCCACATACCTCTTGACGACGTGCACATTGACGAAACGATGCACTTCTTTGAGAGATGAGTGGAAATCATGGATCGCGAAGTCAAACAGCTCAAACGAAGCCGTATTCCTATTGTCAAAGTTCGTTGGGAATCTAAACGTGGTCCTGAGTTTACTTGGGAACGAGAGGACCAAATGAAGCTCAAGTACCCCCATCTCTTCACTGATACCGTCGCCTCCACTAGCTAAATTTCGGGACGAAATTCCCTCAACATGGGGATACTGTAACATTTCTGATTTTCATTATCTATATTTCAGTTCAATGTAAGACATTTCAAACCCAATTCTAGTACACTGATTTGTTCTATTCGTACCATCTATTAAATACTATGTTTCAATGCAAATCCGTAAATTTTACACGAGTATATCCTATTAAATTCTACATAAGTTCATATTTATACAAATCTATTACAACTGAAATTGCAAGGACTGATTTTTATAAAATAACAAGAAACCCTAATAGGCACGGTCGCTCCTCGTCCTGGCACGGTCGCGCCAGGTGCCTTGGCACGGTCGCGCGCCTTGCTTTGGAACGGTCGCGCCCGGTGCCTTGGCACGGTCGCGTCTCGTATAGGCACGGTCGCGCCTCGCGACAGTTCAAACGTAAATGCAGTTTTAAGCGCAGAATCATTTGAATTCGTAAGTGATATACGTATCATTACTATTAACGAAAACAATTAATCGAATAAACACCTCAATTACAACCAATAACTCGGTGAAATTCGATTAGCCTCAAAACCGTCAATTCAATTTCGCAAGACCACAAATTCCTCCATTACGATCCAAATTCTCAAAAGCAAACAAACAAACCACACCACTCGATCCTCTCTAAAGGTTCTGGACACGCTGGTTTAACCGAAGTTACAGCAAAGAGCACCGGAAATCAAACCCGTCGACGCCGGAACTCACCTCTACCGTACGCTATCCATTCATCGTCTTCCCGGGTAATTGAAATCTCATACTCATTCGTTTTAATCCATAGATCAAAAGCCCCAACTTAATTGTGGCTTACAATATGGGAACCATCACGAACCCGAATCTATGTTTCGTTCAAAATGGTTTAATCGAACCCTGCTTTGAACACGTTTTAAATACAATTAATATATTCCAATAGACTTGTAGTAACCTTATAGATGAAAGCCCTATGAAATCCAACATTAACAATATAAAATTTAAGCAATTCGTTCCTATTTTGGAACAGACACGGTCGCGCTAGTCTTCTAGCGTGGTCGTGCTTCATGAGACACGGTCGTGCTAATACCAGCGCGGTCGTGCCTCACACACTCAGACCTCGGTCATGCCTCTTGGCTAGACTAGGTAGTGCCTCAGAACCCTAGACATGGTCGTGCCTGGCCCAGACACGGTCGTGCCTAGTGAACAGCTTAGCTATGTCTTCAGTTGGGTCAACACGGTCGCGTCCCTGACTAGCACGGTCGCGCCCGTGATCCTAGCACGATCGTGCCTTGTCCCAGGCACGGTCGTGTGTTAGAAAAATCTTGGCAGAATAATTATTTTATATTTTAAAAACAATAAGTATTTCAGATTAATTTTCAAATAAAAATAATTGATTTCATGAAGATTTATATTAACTTTATTTAAAAAGATCAAATTCTTAATCCTAAAATAAATAGAAGTTATTTATTTAAATTTATACTTATTGTTAAACCCTACACTTAAATATTATTTACGCAACTTATTTACGCACCTTTATGAAAATAAAGTAAAGAAATTTATATTTAATATAAAACATCCGATACATTTTTATAACTAAATGACTAAGTTACATATTAATAAATAAATAAGGTAACAATTATTTATTTAATTTACATTTAAACAAAAATTATTTATTTAGGTTATACTTAATTACCCCTAATACCTAAATTATTTTTATAACTAAGTGAATAAATAATAATTATGTAATTTAGTTATTTAGTTATTCAAACTCAAACCTTGATCAAAATGTTCTAAAAATATCCATTTCAAATCTTTCATTTTATACAATACCTTTCAAGACATAGACTATTGTGCACACTATTAATTCAATATACATTCCACACGATGTTAACGTTGTGCATTACAAGGATCATCTTATTATCTAGTCTCTCGTGTTAGCTACGTCTTTTGAATCAAGTGAGTTTTACATAGCCCCTTTTATACTGTTTTACATTTTTGGGGTGAAACATGAACATTATATTCAATGATTTGCACAAACTACACAATACCAATCCATTTTACATTCATGTGTGCAATTTAAGATTTATGTTTGAGTACTAGGTGTGTTAACTACTTTGTGTGCAATTACATGTGCAATCATTAACTATACAAGCCGACGGTTAACAATGATAGATCTATTGAGTTTGACAAACCCACCCATATTGGGGTGATTGTTACCGACAACACAATTTAGCATGCTAGTTACAAAGGTTTGATTGTACTTGGTTACACAATAGCTGCTCTCCATAAATGACTTATTTTATCATGTTATGTAAGGATTTGTTTATTCATAATCTATATGCTATCTATATACAAACCTGTGTATGCTCACCAACTTTTTAGTTGACCTTATTTTATTCATGTTTCAGGTACTAATGTGTGATTTTGATCAAGACTTGCTACACATAAGTTTTGGACCAGATAATTTTTAATAAAGGATTATGTATTTCGTTTTATGTACTTGGTTTAATTTGGTTTTATCTTGAATACTTGAAATGAATTTGGATGATTAATATATTTCAATTTAGTCAACCTTGTGCTCATGAACAGTCTACATGTCCCGCCCCGACGTTTTCGCCGTCGGTTGGGGTGTGACAAAATACACGAACTTGTGTAGATATTGCAGTGTTAATTCTTTACTTGGTTAGAAATCGCACAATTTCTTCATATTCCCGTGCTTTCTTTGGACTCGTTGTTAAACAGACATAGATGTTGTGCTTAGGCTCAAATTTTAATCTGTTCATGTTTATAACAAGAAACAACAAGTTAGATAATTTCTGAAAAAATCTTTTAACTTTTGACATTTCGATCGAAAACCTAATTATATATACAACCTTTTTCGATCGAAAACATTTAAAACCATTTCTGAAAATTACCTTGAACATTTCGATCGAAAACTCTTCAGAATTTTACCTTTTCGATCGAAAACTCCAAGTACTTTACTTTTTCGATTAAAACAAACATTTGAATTTTATCATTACAACTTTTCGATCAAAAACTTTCATTAATAGAGAAAAACTAAACATTTTCTTTTCGATCAAAAACTAATAAACCAAAAACCACTTCTTTTCAATCGAAAACTTTCAATAATAAATCAATTATACTTTTCGATCGAAAACATTTTTCAATCTATTCAAATTACTTTTCGATCCATTCATCTAAGATTTCGGGCAATTCAAATATTCAAAAATTCAAACGTAAACTAAGGCTTTGGATCTAACCTATCAACCTCTATGAATCACAAGAACATACCTGGATGATTGAAAAACACTGAGAATCTAGATGACATCACGATCGACCACTTTTTCGTACGAAACTTCAACCCTTGTAAAACACGATGAATTTTGAAACAAGTGGGAAAAATCTTTTCAATCGAAAAATTTTATTATATAGACTTTTCAAATCTTGACCGAAAACTTAAGTCATGGCTTTTCGATCGAAAACTGTTTCAGATGATATATTTTCGGTCAAGAGATTTCGACGGAAAATTCCAAACATGATAAATTTTGAAAATTTTCAAACAAAATTTTATTTATTTATTTTTTTTAATTAAGTCCATTTTGACATCATTAAGACCTGTTCCAATTTTTTTTAATATATAAAAAATGACTTATTATTATTTTTCAAACACATAAATTGTTAAACACTTAATGAAATTCATAGTTTTTTTTAAATTATTTTTACTATTTTCTTTTTGACTTTTTCTTATCATATTTCAATAATTTTATTCCAACTTTTTTTTTAAATGTGTAACTCTCTCTATTGTATTGATATATCAAATGAAGTCCCTCTTACAAAAGTCAAACTAAACAAGTATTTATACTAAGAAGACAAAGAATGAGTTCGTCCGAAATACATTTCGGTGGAAATGTATTTCATCCGAAAACTATAAGATTTCGGTCGAAATCGTTTAAATTCAAAGAATTCTTCCGTCTTCAGACTGTTTTATATGCGATGGCCAAAAAATAGTTGCAACAATCTCCCCCTAGGCCATTGCATATCAAAACACAAGAATTCTGCCAAGCTCCCCCATACACTTTGCATCATCAAAGCTAGATCTTGGACTCGAATGTTTAACTCTCCAAACTTGTCGTGGTTTAGATTTGTCTTTCCAATCTTGTTTTCGTTTCGACATATTGTATGTCCAAAATGTCTTCAAACTATTAAAGACATTAACAACATTTTCTTGAAACTTTCTCTGAGGTTGAGAAACGACCTTCTGTTTGAAAGACTTGTGTTTCGTGATACAACAATCTCTTGATAAATGACCATGCTTTCCACAGCTGAAACATTTCTTCAAAGCAGGACATGGTCTTTGATAAGGCCCCTTTCGAGATTCTGAGTTGTCTTTAGACTTCTGTTCTACAACTTTTGACATTTCTACTCCCTCTTTAACAAACATGAGCAGAGTAAATTTATTTGAAACGAATGGGATGGCATTAGCATTAAGTGGACTGTCTTTCTTGAACCCTAAGCCACCCTTATTGTCAAAATAATCCACACATTCTTGATTTTCTTCATATTTGTCACTAACGCAATCATCATCAGAAGTACGATCATTTGGAATCTTTAATTCAACTTTATTTTCTTTGGAATTTCTCTTTGGCTCCAACGAAGGATAAACATTTGGCACAAATGGCTCTGGAATGTATGGTTGAGGCATATGTGAATAAAATCCATTTGTAGTAAATGGAGGAAAAACACTCTTGTATCCCATCTCGCTATTCACCTTATCATTAACTCTAGCCTCAATACTCTCACCACTTCCTTTATATCCAAGCTCAGAAGTTACTTTGTCATGTATTTGAGCTTCAATGATTCCACTAGCAAGTTTCCCAGAAATGTTTATTTTATCAACTTTAATTGATGTATTTGATATCTTTTCCATCTTCTCGATCATCAATTTCTTTTCTGTTTCTCTTTCAGCAATCAACAGTTGAATCTCATAATTCTTTCTCTTTAACTGAAGCTTCACATGATAATTTTCTTTGAAACAATTATTAATCTTCCTTTTATACTCTTTCTCACGATCTTTTAGAATTTTGTTTGTAGTATGTGCATGTTTCAATGCATCCATCATAAGTTGATTTCGATTCTTGTAATCAGCAATTTTCTTAAAACACTCCACAGAACACATATTTTCGTTGAGTAGTTCAGAATAAGCTGTAAGTTTTTGTGACTCTTTCACTACTTCAGCAACCAAATCTGATTCTATACGTCTACAATTTCCTTGAAAATTATAACCGTATCCTCCTTTGATCACTATTATGTTCTGATCAGCTTTGAGTGCATACAACTATAGCTTTGCACACAAATCCTCTAATGAGTTAAACTGTAATCCTTTATTTCTGATATTAAGTTTATAAATCTCTCATTCCTGTGGTTGAGCATTGAGAAATTTATCCATGAGTTCGGATTTTTAGTATTCAAGATCAACCTCCTTTAGATCATTGATCAATTTCACATATCTGTGATACTGTTCAGTCAAAGATTCTCCTTCTGCGCGTGTGAATACTTGATATCGTTTCTTTAATTGGTCTTGTCTGGCTTTTCCTTTCACATCTTCCTTAGACAGATCTGGATGAACATACTCCAATCCATTTACAAAGACCTTATGCACACCCCCTTCGTCTGCCATTGAAAATCCTTTTTTTATAATATATTATTTTTTAACTATCTAATTTTTTCAAAATCGGCGCCAAACATAGCTCCGAACATCCTCTAAAAATTTTGAAGAAGAAAGTTTTTCCCGCCACACTTTTCGACCAAGAGTTTTTTTTTAACTATCTCATTTTTTCAAGACCTTTTTTTTCCTCCCACACTTTTCGACCGAAAACATTGAGAATTCGGGTAGCACTTTTCGAACGAAAAGTAAGATTTCGATCAGGAGGGATTTCGACAAAATTTAAGATTTCGATCAAAGGATTTTGATCAGACTTTTCGATCGAAAAACTTGTAGAGGAGACTTTTCGACCGAAAAACTTGTAGAGGAGACTTTTCGGCCCAAAACCCTTGAGATGAGAGTTTTTGACCGAAAACTTGAGATGAGACTTTTCGACCAAAAACTTGAGATTTCGACCCCTTCAACAAAGATTTCGGCCAATTCAACTGAAACTCGAAAAATTTCGATCTGCAACTTCCGAACCTCAAATTAAGCCCCGAAAATCATCCCAAACTTCATCTCCACTGTTTTGCATGCTAAATACTCAAAACTGGCACTGAAAACGATCCAATTTGATGACTTTTGAATCTTGAAAAGTTTAAAACTTTAAAAAAACTTTGAAACGTGCTTGAATCTGCTTGAATCTCCCAAAACCGAGCACCGAAAGTTCTGAAACCACTTGTGATTCCCTCAGATCTGCTGATATTCAAGGATAAAGTCTTCTATCACTCTCCGAATTGGCGGAAACAATTAAGAAATCAAATCCACACCAAAATGAACAATTAAAAAATGAGCAATCTCGATACTATCAATCACATCAAATGCATATTTCATGATGATTATCTTCGTTAATCAAGTATTAACAGCAGAAACATACAAAGATTCTTTTGATTAAATTTTAAAATTCACAGTACAAAATGAGAAAGTTACTTGAAATACAAAAGACACAACTATTTATACTAGAGAGTTTTCGATCGAAATCTTCTTGATCGAAAAATGTTTTCGACCGAAAACATTTTCCGACCGAAAACATAAAGTTTTCGACCGAAAACTCTGAAGTTGATACTTCTAAAACCTAATTGATTTCTATGGACTATTAGGTTCCAACATATACAATACTTATACTGAAATCAAACATTAACAAAACATAAAGACAATAAGATCTAAACTATTACAAGATCTTGTCATACATCTATGTCCTAACACATACGGAAGGTTACAACCATTAGAAATGCTAGAATGGAAGTGGGAACATCTCACTATGGACTTCATAATTGATGCATGTGAATATGTTTATATATTTTTATAAGTATTTTTCACACAATTTGAGTTTTAAAATGGGTTTTCACCAAAGACTAATCACACACACGTCGGGCAAGTGTACCCGTCGGATAGCAATATAGTTAGGGTAAGAATCGGATATCAATCCGTGGACACGGTGGGAAGCAATAATAGACCGGAACTATGATTCAATCAAGTGATGGTATAAAGATGTTTTGAAGAGTTTGTTTTAATTAACTGGCATGCAAATACATAAACTAAGCTAAGATCACAAGTCAAACAATTAAGGAGAAGATATCACTTCGGTGTCGAATCCATCTAGAATACATTCAATACACTCATATAAACACGGCAAATACACGAAAAATAAATTGACTAAATTATCGTCAAAGATATATAATCAAATGAGCATTCGGAAAGCTAGTATGAATTACACAAACCAACCACCTAAAGTCACACAATGAAGCTCACGTGTTTAACAATCATGTCAATGTTTATAAAGATTGAACAAGCTTCCGATTAAGGTATAATAATCCAACAAGTAGTTGGAAAGATAATATGAACAACACACTACCCATCTCAAGTTGATTAAATTAGACAACAATATGCATTTCTTCAACATACAATGTTCGTACAAAGGTTATATAAATTAGGAGAATGTGTCAACAATTCATAGATAAACATAAAACATCATAACAAACACTTTGTCTTTCCAAACATAAACATAAGGATACACATACAAATATAGTGATTCATAAACAAGACTTCATTCACCATTCCTAGTAAAATGCCATAAGTTAGTATAAATACATACACCAATCCATAAATATAAGCATAAACCACAAGTTTTTCAACATAAAATGGCATACACAAATACAAGTCTTGTAAACAACTCAAAATACTTGAATACATAATTTCATCGAAGAATAATCATATGATTGTCATAACATTAACACAATAATTGCCAATAATCCATGAATGTTGTCAAATGTATCTAAACTTCATCTAAACCAAAGTGTCAAATGTATCTAAATTTCACCGAAGAATAATCATATGGTGATCCTCTTGATGTTGTATACTCTCCAAGAAGCTTGAAATGCGGCTGGAACAAGGATAATACGAGCTGGAACATTGGGTTTTCTCCATGGTTGTTGAATGAATGAATGAGAGTTTAAGTCCTGTTTATATAGAAAAGGAGAGGCACGACCGTTCCAAGAGAGAAGGCACGACCATGCCAAGAGAGAAGGCATGACCGTGCCAGGTACCAAGGTGCGGTCGTGTCTAGATCTTAACACGACCGTGTGACAGAGGGTTGACCGATCCGGAGCTTCCATTGGGTACCACTGATCGAGGAAGTACGGTTGTTCAGACTCACGAGGTGACACGCCACCGTGGGGAGCCAAGGCACGGTTGTGCCTTGAATTTTGGCTTGGCGCGGTCGTGCAAGATATGGGTGCGACCATGCCTAGGGTTTGCAAGCTTGGCACGGCCTTGCCAAGTAGGGGGCACGACCGTGCCTCCTTCACAGAAACTCTAAAACTTTAATTTTTTATCCTGGAATCCTCTTGTTTGTTCACCAAGCTTCACAAAAACCTACAAAACAGGAAATGAAGCAAATAAGTGTCCAAACGTTGAAAATAACCAAGAATTGATCGTGAAATGAGAGAAGTTTTGTGCCAAAAAAGATGTGTAAATCCTAACACATCAAACAACCCCACACTTGAACATTGCTTGTCCTCAAGAAAGAAATCAAAATAAAACAAAACTTCCAATGGTACTATGGATCAGTTCGGAAAATCGTAAGTGTTAATAAACTTATAAAGGTTTGACAAGCTTTTCTAGAAATGCAAAATTGACTAAATGAAACCCAAGGAGCCCAATGAAGCAACAACCGAATGAGTAAATGAATATGCCTAGGAAATCATTGGCATGTAACTTAATGCTCTCACAATGGGTTGATGCACTTTTCGGTGACAACACTCTGGATAGAGTCTTAGTTTTGTATGTCTAATGTCTGTATTTTGTCTTTGTATGTTAGAGTCATTATGTAAAAGTTTATCGAGTTGTATTTACTTTTACTTGATGTTGTGTTGATTTCTTCTAAGTGTTTTGCGCACTTACATGTGCGCAGGAGAAAGCTCCTGCGTACTTAGCAAGTACGCAAGAACACCTCTGCGTACTTGTTAAGTACGCAAGAGCAATTGGTGCTGTGCACTTGTTAAGTGCGCAGGCATCAGGTCAGTATAAATAGGATAGGTTCACAGAAGCTAAGTACGCAGAACCAGTAGTTGAGTCGAACTCAGTTTTGCTAAGTACGCACATTCTGTAACCGTCGAGTGTTTATAATACAAAGAACGTTTTGTTGAGACTCTTGTGTTCGGTTTACTTTGTTTAGTAAGACTCTCCACCTAGTCACGGGTATTCCGCACCCGGTTTGACTAGTAGACCATTTGCATGTGACGATCCGACACACGCGAAGGGACCTACAAGTGGTATCAGAGCAAGTGCTCTTGAATTCGAGTGTTGCAAGTGAGTTTGGAGACGTTTTACTGAGTTTTACAAGCAAAAAGAGATATTTTTGTTGATTTTTGTGATAAAATAAGGGGTAGCTCTTGAGCACTTTTTTTAGAAGCAAAAATCTCTCAAAAACCGATTTTTGTTGTGTATTTGTGTGTTTTGAGCATCAAAGGTTGGTTAGAAACTTGTTTCTTACCCTTTGGCTCAATTGCATTGATCATCATACCAATTTTTTCCAACTCCGGCGAGTTTCTGGTCACCGGAAAAGGTTGGTGAGAGTTGCTGAAAAGGTTTCCTGCGTACTTACCATTTTTGGCAAAACGTACAGTTTTCTGCGTACTTGCTAAATACGCAAGAGTTATCTCCTGCGTACTTACAAGTGCGCAAGACTGAACTGCGAACTTAAGACATATCCTGCGTACTTAACAATTTACTCCTGCGTACTTACAAGTACGCAAGGGCAACTATTAAATACGCAAGACCATTTCTTAAGTGCGCAAGGCCAATCTTAAGTGCGCAATTGCTTCTGACTTTTCTGATTTTTGACTAAGTGTTCACTATGTCAAATCTTCAGAACCTTAGCAGTATGCTAAATTATGATAATGAAATCGGTACTCCACAGAAACCTCCCAAGTTGCTCAATGTAAACGATTATTCCAATTGGAAAGCCCGTTTTGAGCACTATATTTCATACACCGATTCATCGTTATGGATACCTATTCTTGAGGGATATAAGCATCCCACCCACTTGTATCTTGATGAAAACGTACCTAAGCCTATCTCTAAGCTGGATGCAGATGAAAAGAAGAATTATGATAGAGAGAAGAAGGCATTGGGTTCAATCACTATGTCATTAACTCGGGACTTGTTTCACAGTTTCCGAGGATATGAAACTTCTAAGGATCTTTGGAAGGCTTTACAGAAAAGATTCGAAGAAAATAGTGACATAAAGAAGAGCAAGAGGGATCTGCTCCGAAAGCAATACGAGTGCTTCAGATTTATAGAAAATGAATCTTTAGATGATCTTATCTCTAGATTCTATCACCTGCAAACGGAGTTGAAATCGTTTGAGCTTAAATATCCAGAAGAGGAAATGGTGGAAAATTTTTTGGATGCTCTGCCACCGAGATATGAGATGTATACAACCCTGATGAGGGAAAGTTCAAAGTTCTACGAGATGACAGTAGATGAGGCAGTTGGTAAGATTCAGGCTCACAACATGAATCTTATAAAGAGGGAGAATTCTGGAAGACCTCAGATACATGACCCTTCCATGTATCATGGGACGACTTCCACTTCAATGTCTTCCAGCTCTGGGATTGCCCTCTTTACTGGAAAACCCAATGAAGATGACCACTCAAATAGTTGTGGTGGTCATGCATGTTATGCATCAGGATCAGGGTTTGGATCTCATCAACAAAACTCAAAGGCTCCTCAAAATACGTGCTCAACCAACCAGTCAGCTATTGCCAAGATAGCTGAAGATCATGTAGCATTATTCTCATCATGTATGCTGGCATATGAGAATTTCATTGGTGGAAAGCTAACGGATCCTGAGACTATTGAAGAGGACTTCAATCAAGTGGATCCTGATGATATTGAGGACATGGATATTCAGTGGAATATGGCCATGTTACTGAGGAGGGCCAAGCGTTTCCTGAACAGAACAGGAAGAAAGTATATTAGCGGGCATTCTAATGCCAAGGTTGGATTTGACAAATCCAAGGCCAAGTGCTACAAGTGTCAAAACTATGGACACTTTGCTCGTGAATGTCAAAAGGACAGAGCACCGGCCTCTGGTTTTACCAGACCTAGCCAGGGAAACAGCCATGGCCAAAACAACCAAAGCCACCACAATCATACCCAAAGTAATCAGTCCAATGCACTGGTCGCACAGAATGACGAAAATTTTGATTGGGGTGTGCATCTAGAGGATGCCATCATTGCTCAAACACAGGTTGGTCTCATGGCAGAAATCATGGAACTGATGGAGACCGAGAGGAAGGAAGCCGAGAGGAAGGAAGCTGAAGAAGAGGAAGCTTCTGAATCAAGTGAAAAGGAAGCTTCTGTAGCTGATGAAGATGACTCTACCACTGCTGTTGCTCTCATGGCAATTGGCGAAGGACAAAGTTCATCATCTGAGGTAGATTCTAACCCTTTCTCTGTTATTTCTTGTTCTAAATGTCTAGGGTTAAAGAATGAAATTTCTGAGCTCCAAGACATAATCGAACCCCTAAAGTTGGCAGCTAAAAATTACAAAACAAATGAATCACGTTTTAAAGAATCCGTTGAAATGCTACAAACAGAAAAACATGACTATTCTTTAAAAATAAGCGACCAACAGGTTCATTTGGATATTGCATATAGGGCGTTGGAAAAGAAGAACAATGAAAATAACAAACTGCAAAATGAGATCTTGCAGCTCAAATGCACTAACGAGAAATTGAAAAACTCTCGCTTTGTGGTGGAACACTACGAATCTGTGGTGAGAAAAATGAATGGCCTAGGACTTGGTTCCAATGCCATTCCTCCACCAATAAGTGGGCAGTTTGTCAATAGCTTGATAGACATTGATCTCACTTGTCTAGATGAGCCCTCTGATAAAGATGATTCCCCTAAAAAGGATGAATCCTCAAGTAAGGCTAACTCCACATCTAGTGAGGAGTATGTTACTGCTTCTGAGGATGGGTCGGTTAACACTTGCCCTGAAGGAGTAGTCTCTGAGGAGTTGTTGACTGAACAGAAAGTCCACAAAAACATTATCACTAATGGTGATAATTGCATTTTAACTGAACCTGATATCATTGAGACAAATGATAAACTTAAGGGAATGCTTTACCAAGGTTTTAAAAATATTAACCAAGCTAAGAAAGAGGCTTTTTCAAATCATTATGGGCTTGGTTACAAAGAAAATTTGTAAAAGTATTATACCCCCAAACCTCAAACTGTAAATGTTCAGACTTCTGTTCATAAACCTACTTTTCCTTCTCATAATGGTGAGTTTTCTAAGGTCAGAACTAAAGAGCCTTACAAGAGAACTTATGTAGACAGGAGGAACTGTTTTCACTGTGGCGTGGTTGGTCACATTGTAGTGAACTGTCCTTCTAAGAACCAAGGGAAACGGCATGTTGTTTCACAGCCTGCTGTTATCCCCAGTTCGCCACCAGTGAAACCATCTCCCAAAAGTCCTAAGCAAATTTTGGTGAAACCACCAGTGCAACCGATAGCAAAGCCAAAGATCAAATCTGAGGCCAAGCCCTCTATTGTAAGAAAGGTAAAGCAACCTGCTGTACCTCGTGTGTCTACATCTGGTAGTACACGCTCTGGTGAGAAACCTGTGGCTAGACTCTCTAAGCCATAGAGAAGAAGAAGGAATAAGAGGTTGAGAAAGCTGGAACAGCTGACTAAAGCTGAATCAGGTGAAGCTTCCACAAGTTCACCGGCTGTGATTGAACCAAAGACTCCTGTTCTGGTTAAGATTCAAAAGAGATCCTGGACCAAGAAAGTAAAAAGTTCTCAATCTCTTGTTCCCAATTCCTCCAAAGATTCACCAGGTTTGGACAGTCATCATGACTGTGAGTTGACAGAAGTAGTTTATTTTGAGAAGGATGGACGACCCAAGACCACAATGGCTTGGGTCTCCAAATCTAACTAATTCTTTTGTTACTCGTGCAGGGACGTCCGAAGGGTACTATCTCTAACCGCTGGTATGTAGATAGTGGATGCTCCCGGCACATGACAGGAAACATGGCCTTGCTTCAAGACGTTAAACCTTTTAGAGGCGGCTATGTGGCCTTTGCCGGAGAAAAAGGCGGCAGTATCACGTGTCAAGGCGTGGTTTCGAATGGTTGTGTTAGCTTTGACAATGTCAACTTCTGTGAGCAGCTGAAGCATAACCTGTTGAGTGTCTCACAAATGTGTGACAAGGAGTACTCAGTGATGTTTGACAAGTCAGAATGTCTGATTCTCAAACCCGGTTTCAAAGTTCCTGAAGACTGGATTCTGATGCGAACACCAAGAACAAACGACACTTATCAGATTGATATGAGCGTGGCAAAAACCACCTCAGCAGTTGCTACTTGTTTGCTTACAAAAGCGACAGAGCTTGACTCCATCTTGTGGCATAGGAAACTCGGACATATTTCTTATCGTAAAATGAATCATCTTGTCCGAAACGGTTTGGTAACCGGGGTTCCTAAGCTGAGATTTACCGTTGCAGATGACTGTATGCCTTGTAAAAAGGGCAAACAGCAATGGAAGTCTCACAAGCCCAAGCTCCAAAACTCTATTGATACCCCTTTGGAGCTATTACACATGGATCTGTTTGGCCCCATAAGTATCAGGAGTATTGGAGGTAAGTCGTTCTGTCTAGTTGTAACTGATGATTTCTCACGTTTTTCTTGGGTGCATTTTTTAGGTACTAAAGACGAGACTGCTGATATTCTTCAATACCTGATCCTGAGCTTGGAATCTCTTTGCAAGCTGAAAGTTCGAAGAATAAGGAGTGACAACGGAACTGAGTTCAAGAATAATTTGATGGAACTTTTCTGTCTCAAGAAAGGGATCCGTCACGAATTCAGCGCGCCGTACACGCCTCAGCAGAATGGAGTTGCTGAACGGAAGAACAGAACACTGATTGAGACTGCAAGGACTATGCTGTCGGTTGCAAAGCTTCCTGTCACATTCTGGGTAGAAGCAGTTAATACAGCTTGTCACGTCTTAAACAGAGTTTTGGTGGTGAAAAGACACAACAAGACTTGTTACGAGTTGATCAACAATCGACTTCCCAATCTTGATTACCTAGTTCCTTTTGGTAGTCCTTGTTCCTTGTTGCTACAGTACAAAGACCGCCAGTCTAAGTTTCATGCAAAAGCGGTAGAAGGCATTTTCTTAGGATATGTTGCCAACTCGCCTTGCAAGAGAGTGTACAACATAGGAACTCGTACTGTCGAGGAATGGTTCGAAGTGGATTGTAGTAAACACAGCATTCCACCAGAACCAAAAGGTCCAGCTTGGGGTTTTGATTATGATGCGCTATTCAAGTCATTTAATCTTCCTGATTTATCTGCAGAAGACGCCACAAATGTTTATAATCTATTGAATGGCGGCAGTTTTTCGACTCGTGCTACTGTACCAATTATAACTCCGGATTCCAATGCTGCATCTGCATCTGGAACTCATGACAGTGATAACAGTGAAAGTGTTCATGTTACTGGAGATGACGCTGAAGCCAATCCTAACACAACTGTAGGAAATGAAGCTCCAGTTAATCCAATTAACATTGACTCTTCCTCTGCTGAAACACAGGAAATGGGGGAGTTAAGCACAAATCTAGATCCAGAAATTCAAGAACCAATTGTATCGGAGACGAGAGTGCATAGGAATCATCCAATCGACAACATTATTGGTGATCCTTATGCCGGTGTTCAGACTCGTCATAGAACCATCACAGAGAACACCAGTCTTTTCACAGAGATATTTAACACTGGTGTCATGGAAACATGTCTGCATGCTGCATTCGTGTCCCAGATAGAGCCGAAGAATGTGAAGGAGGCTCTCACTGACAACTGCTGGATTGAGGCGATGCAAGATGAATTGTCACAATTCCAAAAGTTGCACGTGTGGGATTTGGTTGACTTGCCAAAAGGCTTTCAGCCAATTGGAACTAGATGGGTATTCAAATGTAAGACGGATGATCGTCATGTAGTTGTGAAGAACAAGGCAAGATTGGTTGTTCAGGGTTTTTATCAACAAGAGGGGTTGGATTACACGGAAGTATATGCCCCAGTTGCTAGAATTGAGGCCATTCGACTGTTCTTGGCTTATGCCACATATGTAGGCTTCAAGGTCTACCAACTTGATGTGAAGAGTGCTTTCCTTTATGGTAAAGTTCATGAAGAAGTCTATGTCACTCAACCTCCCGGTTTTGAAGATCCGCATAATATCAATAAAGTGTACAAGCTCGACAAAGCACTTTATGGTCTTCATCAAGCACCGCGGGCATGGTATGAGACACTATCAAAGCATTTACTGTCTAATGGTTTCGACCGTGGACAGATTGACTCGACTCTCTTCATAAGGAAAGCAGGAGGTGACATTCTTCTTGTGCAAGTATATGTCGACGACATCATTTTCCGGTCGACCAATGAAGGGATGTGTAGGGAATTCGAGAAGGTGATGAAGTCCAAGTTTGAAATGAGCAATATGGGTGAACTGTCATTCTTCCTGGGTCTGCAAGTCAGTCAAAGAGAGGATGGCATTTATCTACATCAAACTAAGTACGTGCAGGACATCTTGTCAAAATACAAGATGAGTGATAGCACTACTTATGGCACACCAATCCCAGTCAATCATGGTTTGCATCCTGACAAAGATGGGAAGGATGTAGACAGTAGGTTGTACCGTGGGATGATCGGATCACTTATGTATCTCACAGCTTCAAGACCCGATATTATGTTTGCTGTATGCTTGTGCTCAAGGTTTCAGTCTCAACCGAAGGAGTCACATATGATAGCCGTGAAGAGGATTTTCAGATACCTGAAAGGGAAACCCCGATTAGGTCTTTGGTACTCTAAGCAGCAGTCATTTGACTTCAAAGCCTACACTGATTCAGATTATGGCGGTTGTAACCTTGACAGAAAGTCAACTTCTGGCGGATGTCAATTCTTGGGAGACAGACTGGTCTCCTGGCAGTGTAAGAAGCAGTCAAGGGTTTCTGTCTCAACTTGTGAAGCAGAATACATTGCTGTAGCTAGCGGTTGTTCTCAGATATTGTGGATTCAGCAGCAATTGCGAGACTACGGCTTGAACTTCACTGGAACTCCTTTATTCATTGACAACAATGCCACCATGTCCATCACAAATAACCCGGTGAAACATTCCAAAACTAAGCATATTGAAATTCGCCATCATTTCATCCGTGATTGTGCTGAAAAGCATTTAATTGAACTTGTAAAGGTTCACACGGATGACAATCTTGCTGACCTTTTCACAAAGGCATTTGATCGGTCCCGTTTTGAGCATCTTGTCAACTTGATAGGAATGTTTAATCCCGAGTGAAAATTAATTTTCTTAAATCAATTCAATTCATGGAAGTTAAAAAAATAAAAATAAAATAAAAAAAATAAAAAAAAATTGAAAATGGAGAAAATTTCAAAAGAATCACTTGAGAAACGAGGAAATGATAGTACATCTGAAATGATCTAACCATCATAGATTGCTCATATGGGAAATGATTGCGTCATGTTTACTTAATTGTTTTAAATTATTATGTTTTTAATCTGTTTATTTACAAGTAATTTGAATTGTCAGTAGGCTGTACGCGTCTTTGAATCACTAGTAGTGTGGAAACTAAATCTAAATTACAACTGTGATTTGAACCCATGTTTGCAAGTGTGTGTGTGTAAAAGAATAGAAAAGATCATTATCAGATAAAGGATGTTAGATTTTGACAATAATTTTCTTTTGAGATCAGTTTCGGGTTATGTTGTTAGCACAATTAATGCGGTTCATCTCACTGCCCATACTCACAAGTATGCAAGGAGAGATTGAATCAAGACATGTCTCTACATCAACCGTTGAGCATGTATTCACCCTTGAATCATTCCTGGTTCATTGAAATCAAATCCAGATAAAAGTTGGATCCCCTTACCTTATAATCAAACACCATATTCATTATCCCGAATCATTATACCGATATTCAAAGAAGAAAAATATCATGAAACCAAGACAAATGAATCACTCGATTCTGAATCTTATGATTCCTGATAATCCTTATGGATTCTGCTTGATTTTTCTGTGCTAATTGATGTAACTTCATTCTGAAAATTAAGAATATCATTGGAAAAATCTTAGATGCCTTGAGATAGTGCAAAATATCATAGCATTTAAGTGGGGTACACGTTGTATATTTTATAATTAATACCTTAATACACAAGAACATGATACAAAGATGCGTATAGTTTCAAATCTTATAATATTGTCAACTTGAATTACTTGTTTATGTGCTTATTACGTAAGACTAAAGAGTAATACATGACATGATCCCATATTCTTTGATGTTTATATTGTATCGTTTTTGCTATAAGTTAGCCTGATATGATCCTCTGCTCGTGTCTTTGATCAAAAATAGCTTGTGTGAATACTTGTACATATCTATCTTGAAAAGAACAAAAATATTTTTATGTTTAATCTTCATGAATTGTATTTGAATCCTCGTGGTTGAATGTTTTTATCTTGTTCGTTATTTGACTTAAATATCTTCATAAATTCTGAGTTGAAAAATTGCGCACTTAAGGTTTCTGTGCACTTGTCAAGTACGCACGAAGTAAGACTTGCGCACTTAGCAAGTACGCAAGAGTTAATTCCTGCGTACTTGTTAAGTACGCAAGAGTTAATTAGTGCGCACTTACCAAGTACGCACGAACATTATCAGTGGGGTATAAGTTCAACAAATGCGTACTTGCTAAGTGCGCAAGAACAAAATCCTGCGCACTTGATAAGTGCGCAGGACCAACACTTAGAAAAATTTTCAGGCTAAGCTTTCAAACCGAAATTTTTCCCCCTGCAATTTTCTCTCAAAATCGAGTGTGTTCAAACCCGTTTTTCATCCCTTCCACTTTATCATCTTCGTATTTCATCCCTTTGGTGAGAATCTAAGCCGATTCCATCCATAGATTCGTGTTTATTGGACCGATTTTTGACCTAGAAAATTTTAGATTAATGTCGACAAATTTTGGGGTAATTTTGGGGTTGTTTGGGTAACTAATGTCACTAACTGGTTATTAGATTGCCTAATCGATCATACATTTTCCCTTTGGTCATCGTTTGATCCGTCGGGTTGAAGTCGACTGTCAGTGGGACGTTCGTCGACCTAGGTCCAAAATTTGATCGTCATTTAGTGGTTAAACGGTGTTGATAATGGTACCATAGGTTAGAATCCCTGATTCCGACCTAGTGGCTACCTAATCAACCCGCATTTTGATCGAATTTAAAACTTTGAAATTTTTGCTAAAGGTTGTTCTTGCGCACTTAGCAAGTACGCAAGAAGTAATTCCTGCGTACTTGCTAAGTACGCAAGAGTAAAATCCTGCGCACTTGATAAGTGCGCAGGACCAACACTTAGAAAATTTTCTTAAGTCTGAAAATTTTTTCAAAGTGTAACTACTATTCTATGTCATGTGTGTCTATTTCCATTGTTATAAATTGTTCTGATTACGGTTTCTGTGTGTGTTTGCAGATAATGGCTCGTGCATTCACTGACGAATTCAATCTGTTGGCGCTCACTGAACCAGAATGGAAAGGGGCCGCTTTACAATATAGAGAGATTGTGGACTTCCTGAACAGATCTAAAATAAGTTATGCAATTTCGGCTAATCCAACAGTCTCAAGACCTTACTTAGAGCAATTCTGGGAGACAGCAGAGCACGATTGCACGGTATCTCCAATTGTCATAAGGGCTACCGTTGACGGTCGGGCTATTGCCATCTCTGAGGATACAATAAGGAGAGTACTGCAATTTGGAGACCTTCCCACCGACCCGACATCCTATCCAGATTACTACGTGGATGGGTGTTGGAGGCAGAGAATGGGATATGTCGGGGAAAGGGACTATGCTTCATACAAGAAAATGTGGGTTCTAGATCAATGGCGTTACTTTGCCCACATCATGATCATGTGCATCTCATCAAGGAAAGCAGGAAAGGATGCCATGGGTCATGACCTTACCGCAGCCATGGTGGGCTTGTCTCTCAATCGGGGCTACAACTTCTCCCTCTTTATTTTCAAAGCAATCAATGACCAGATAAACACCGAGGTTTATGCGCATGTTGCTAGGCTTGAAGCTATACGGTTGTTTCTGGTTTTTGCTTATTATAAAGGGTTTAAGGTGTTTCAATTGGACGTGAAAAGTGCTTTCTTATATGATAAGGTCAAGGAGGAGGTTTATGTTTGTCAGCCGCCGGAGTTTGAAGATCCACTTAATCCGACTAAAGTTTTCAAGCTTGATAAGGCCCTCTATGGTCTTCATCAGGCTCCTCGTGCATGGTATGAAATGTTGTCCACACATCTTATGGCCAATGATTTTGTTCGTGGCAAGATTGACTCAACCTTATTCATAAAGAAATCAGGGGGAGAATACCTACTGTTGCAGATATATGTAGATGATATTATTTTTGGCTCTACAAATGAAGGGTTGTGCAAACATTTTGAGAGTGTTATGAAGTCGAAGTTTGAGATGTCAGCTATGGGAGAGTTATCATTTTTCCTAGGTTTACAAGTAAATCAAAAGGAAGTTGGTTTCTTTATTCATCAGTCCAAGTATGTCAAAGACATCTTGAGCCGGTTCAAGATGGAGGACTGTACCCCATATGATACTCCGATTCCGGCCAATCATAGATTGAATTCTAACCCGGATGGAAAAGATGTTGATTGCCGAGTTTACCGGGCAATGATTGGATCTCTCATGTACTTAACAGCTTCAAGGCCAGATATAATGTTCGCTGTGTGTATTTGTTCCAGATTCCAGGCAAAACCAAAAGAATATCATTTGATTGCAGTAAAAAGAATCTTTCATTATTTGAAAGGAAAACAAAGATTGGGACTATGGTTTCCACATGGGTTTAACTTTGATTTCAATGCATATACTGATTCTGATTTTGGTGGTTGTTGTTTGGACAGGAAATCTACAACAGGCGGTTGCCAGTTCTTGGGTAGTCGTCTAGTTTCCTGGCAATAAAAAAAGCAAACTACGGTCTCCATTTCAACATGTGAAGCAGAATACATTGCTGCTGCAAGTTGTTGTTCACAGATCTTGTGGATCCAACAGCAATTAAGAGATTACGGTTTGAATTTTTCAGGAACCCCCATGTTTATTGATAATAATGCTACAATGTCTATCACAAAAAATCCTGTTAAACACAGTAAAACAAAGCACATTGAGATTAGATATCATTTTATTCGTGATTATGCAAATAAAAAGTTGATTGAGCTGGTAAAGGTTCATACATATGATAATTTTGCTGATCTTTTTACCAAGGCATTTGATCGTACCAGGTTTGAATTTCCGATCAAAATGATAGGTATGATCAATCCCGAATAAAAGTTTTTCAAAATCAGATTTTCATGGAAAATTTTGTTTTTAATTTCTTTTATTGCTTTATTACATTTCTGCATTTTAAATTTCAGTCAAAAATTTTTTTTTATAAAAATTCAAAACAAAATGAAAAATATAAAATTTGACATCATTTGAAGTTAGAGAAGAGATGATAGTACATCAGTGATTAGTTCATTACACACGACCTTAGTAGACCTTTGATATATGATTGCTTAAAGTAATTTGATTTGATCTAAATTTCAAAGTCTGCATAAATAAGAAATGATAGTGTTTTGAATGCTCTAATCTTGATAATTTGTTTTAAATTTTTGTATGAGTTTTGAAACTTGAATTGTAAATAGACTAGAAGCGTTTATAAACCAATAGTAGTGTGAAAATTAAATATGATATGATTACATCTGTGATTTGAATCCATTCTATGCCTGGGTGTGTGTGTAAAAGATCATTATCAGATAAAGAATATATGGTTTTAAAGAATTTCTTGAGACCAATATCGAATTATATCTTTAGCACAAACTTTTTCAGTTCACTTCACTACCCATGCCCCGAAAAACATGCAATGTGTTGCTGAACTAAGATATGTTTTCTAACAACATCTGTTGGAACATATATCCACCCTTGAATTAGTTAGATACATCATCTAGTCCGACTCCATTGAAATTTATCCAGATAATAGTTAGATCCTCATACCTGAATCTGTTTGATTCTCATTATACAACCAATTCGTTAGAATCTTCTGATTCTGAATCATCACGATTCTTATATCTTTTGGGATCTGCTTTTCTATACTTGTGCTAAAAGAGATAATTTCATCTACAAAATTGATCTATTCTTAAAATAAACTATATATGTCTTGAAGATAGTGCAATTTATATTTCTGTTTGGCATATATGTGGGGTACACGATGTTTTTCATCTAAATGGTACTAACTCACATGAAATTGGAAGATAAACGCTTATAGTTTCAAATCATATAATATTGACAAATTTAAGAATTCATGCTTTATATTACAAATTCGGTATGAATAATTGAGCATTTCATAACCTGATCTTGTTTACTTTGAAATTTATCGCGTATCATTTCAAACATTATTCATAATACTGCAAAGAGTATATAAAAATGAAAAAGATGCGAGTTGCATAGGAATGAGTTGGATTGTTTCATATCATAGGTTACCCATGGTTGTTGATAAAATGTGTGATGAATTACTCCTATACTGATATGATCTTCTTACTCATGATGTTCATCCAAAAATATGTGATTTCAGTTTGTTCAGAAAAAATCCAAAAATATGTGATTCCGTTTGTACAGATAAAATTCAAAAATATTTTGTTTTTTATTTTTCATGAAAATTTTAATCTTTTATTAAAATGATTTGGGATTGGATCGGATACATGATGCTGACGGAAGCTCACAAGAACTGACGTTTTGAAAGTTGGTAAAAATTGTTCAAGGCAAAAAGTTGAGGAGAACTTGTTATGTTCTCTTGGTTCTGGTGAAGCGAACTTAATAAGTTCGCCTGAGGCTTGTTAAGCGAACTTGTAACATTTCTGATTTTCATCATGTAATCGTTTGATTTCAATAAACAAACACATTTCAGTTTCGATTCGTGTACAAACAAACTACGATGCAGTTACATATACAAACTATTCTATTACAATGACAAATTAAACAAAAACACCATTATCTCACAAGCCTTGAGGACCAAAACTCAAAAACTACAAAACCAGGCAAGCACGGTCGCGCCTAGGACTAGGCACGGTCGCGCCTACAGACCTAAGCACGGTCGCGCCTAATTCAGGCACGGTCGCGCTGCTGAAACCACGTGACTCCGCAGAGTCAGGCAGTGGTCCATACTCGTTGAATCAAATGGCATGAAGGCCGGATTTCACGCGTCCGACCATACCCAACTGTACACCATCTGAAACACGTCTCCAATTTCGTAATCCAATCGACCCATTTCAAATCCACACCTACCCCACTCACGAATTCGTGAGATTTCACATTATAAGGAGAATCCAATGCTTCCTACACCCACATCTACCCTCACTCAGTCTCTCAGAACTCTCACTCGACACTCATACAACTTCTGGAGCCCGATCGATCGCCAAGACGCCCGAAAACGTGACCCGTAGCCGACCGCATTCAATTGCCCAATAATCTCAAGTAAGTAATACTCCAATAGCTTTGTATCATCCTCTACTACGAAAGCCCTATGCCAATTCGTAGTAGAAACACTCAAGTCTGCCCGATTTCTGAACGAAAAGCCGAAACTAAACTTTTAGTCGAACTACCTTTTAAACACGAAATAAATCCAATTAAAACTCATAGATAGCTTCGAAATCATCCACTAAGTGAAAGCCCTAAGAATACAGAAACATTTAATATAAGAATCGACGGATTTGGGTCTGGAAAAGACCCGACACGGTCGCGCTCATCCCCGAGCGCGGTCGTGCCTGACCAAGCACAATCATGCCCCAGGTGTGGCCCGGTCGTGCTTACCGAGCAAACAAGTCTTGATAAAAAACAAACACTATAGGTCTGCAGGCGCGACCGTGCCTAGTCCTAGGCGCGACCGTGCTTGCCTGGTTTTGTAGTTTTTGAGTTTTGTCAGTTTTGGTCCTCGGGGCTTGTGAGATAATGGTGTTTTTGTTTAATTTGTCATTGTAATAGAATAGTTTGTATATGTAACTGCATCGTAGTTTGTTTGTACACGAATCGAAACTGAAATGTGTTTGTTTATTGAAATCAAACGATTACATGATGAAAATCAGAAATGTTACAGAACTTAACAAGTTCGCCTAATGAAGCGAACTTAATGGGTATAATGCTTTTTGTTCAGGCGAACTTAGTCACTTACTCTTCTTCCTCAGACATTTAAGCGAACTTAACCATTTGAGCGATTTCGATAAATTTTGAAATTCAAAAGGTGTTGTTGGTTGTTAACCGTTAATTTCTTGATCGATTCTTGATTGTGATCGTTTTGAAGGTATTTTCACTGGAATTCATCCGTTAAATCGTGAGAAATTAGTTTTTTTTTTTGGTTTTCGTCGAAGGTTTTACCCGAGAGGAATTTTGACCTAATTGGTGTTACATCTGGCTTAAATCAATAAATTGACTCTTGATATTGCTTTTTGGTTGTTTGTCGATGTCATTTTGATGTTTAATTAATGTTTACAATATCATTTTGACAAATTTTGATTTATGTGTGGAATTTGTATCGGCAGACAAGTTCAGGCGAACTTGTTCAAGCGAACTTGTTTAGGCGAACTTATTATGTTCGCCTCTTGCAACACTAAGAGAACTTAGTAAGTTCGCCTAGGGGCTTAGAGGGTTTTTGGACTTGTGATTTTTTTTTTTGTTACAAATTTTTTTTGTGAATTTTATAAGTGTGTTTGTTATATGTCTAATGTGTTTGTTGTCCAAATACTTATAAGATGGCTCATCGTGTTGAGTACAAACATAAACAAGTGGCACTATTAGATTCTAACATGTCGAAGGCTGCAAATTTTCAAGGGATTATTGGATTCTTGAACCGTTCACGCCTACGTTTGGCCTTATCAGCAGATCCGTATATAAGCTTAGTGTACATTCAACAATTTTGGGATACGGTACATCAAGATACGGATGTTGAACCTCATGTTCTTCGTGCTACAGTGAACAATACAGAGATTGCTATCTCAGCAGAGACTATTCGTCCTGCTCTAGCTGTTGGAGGTTCTAATGACGATCCTATGTCATATCCTGGAACATTGATTATGGGATGTTTTCAGAGGATGGGTTATCGTGGAAGACCTAATGATACTCAAGCTCGTAAAGGTGGTTTAGTTGGAGAGTGGAGGTACTTCATGCACGTGATTATCCAATGCTTATCTCCTAGAAAAGCTGGTACTGATGGGTTAAAGAGTGCTCTACAGGCTGCAATGGTGGCTTTGACTTTGAACAAACGGTTCAACTGTGCTCTTTATATTTACCGGGAGTTGGTTATGCAGATTAATCCTCCAGAAGTTCAAGAATTTCTAATGTATCCTCGGTTCATCCAAATGATTCTGAATCATCTTATTCCTGGTCTCCCACAGCATCCAATTCGTTTAACTTTAACTCCGATGTCAAAACGTATCTTTACTGATTGCACAAAGGTTAAACAACAGAATGCTGCTTTGATTCCTGTTCAAACTCCTTTATTTGGTCACTTAATCAATCCTGATTATGTTGAGCCCCCTAATGATAATTGGTTTCATCCTGAGGAGTTGGCTCAAGGGCAAGGTCAGAATCTACAACAACAACAACAATCTCAACCACAACAACCTGTACAAGTTCCTGTTCAACAACAAGTTCCTTAACAACAACAAATTCCTATTCAAGTACAAGTTCCTATTCCACAAGTGCCTGTGAATGAACCTGTTCAAGAAGAAGTTTTTCAAGAGCATGAACAAGAGTTAGGTATGAATATGGAAGATTTTAATGATGAAGATGTGAACTCGTCCATTCATGAACCTGAAGGGAATGTGGTGGATGAAAATGATTCTAGTTCCAGCTCAAGTGAAACAATTTTACCTGTTTTTGAGAGTACTGACTCTGATGAGTCTAGAGATTTTTGCTCAGATCATTATGAGAGATTGGCTAATGTGCCATTGGCAAATGCTGTCAAGCGTATTAAATCCAAAGCCAGAAGACCGAGACGTAAGTCTGTTCGGGATCCTCCTTCCGGATCAGTACATGTTAAGAGAACATTAGTTGAAGAGAGTTCTGATTCAGATAGTGATTTTAATCCGGATCCAAAGGCTCAGAAGCTTATGTCTGCTTCTATTGTTGCTGCTCATTCTTCACAAGGTGTTGAGGATGCTAACTTTGTTGCTTCCTTATTGATTACACCTCCGAGATCTAAGAATCCATCTCCTGTATTTACTCCTGTTCCTCCAGTGATACTCCTATTCCGTATGTTCCTCAGTCTTCGGCTGGTCCTTCAAAGCCTTCAGATTCTGATAGGACTACTTTCCTTGAATCACAAGTGCTTGCTTTACAGAATCAGGTGGATACTCTTGTGTCTACTGATGCTCAGAGACAGCTAGTTATTCAGACTCAAGCTACACAGATTACTGAGATGCAATTATTGGTGTCCAAACTTGTTGAGCATCTTGACGCTCAAGGGAGTTAAGGATATCTGATACATGTCATACTGAGTCTATTCAACGAAAGGATGATGAAGACAATGATCCTACTGGTAATGAAGAGATTCTATTAGTGTAATTCTTTGCAGACTCTGAAGAGGAAGAAGCTGAGAAGATAGAATGTCTGGTTGATATTGATGAATTATTCAATGACATTGAAGATGAAGTGTCTGATAATGAAGTTGAATAAGTAGAGATAGTGGAGATAGAGATAGAGAAGAATAAAGATAAAGTTACTTATGAAGGCTGTGATGGTCTGAATGTCCCTTATAACTTCATCGAAGATGATGTTGTTCCTGAATTCTCTTATGAAGGAGTAACAGATTCTATGAACTCTATTGAAGATATCACTATGTCTGAGGATACTGCTCAATCCAAGATTGATACTGATGATGAAAATGTTCAATCCAATATAGATGCTGATACTAATGCTACTCACACTGTGTCTCCTAAGCTGAATGAAGAACCTGTGATTATAGAAATACAGGAATGACTAGAGAACAATTGTGAAAAGCGGGATGAAGGTGCTACCCAAGTCACAAGTACAACCTGCTCAGAAAGAAAGATATGTGAATAAGGAGAGGTGTATTGGAAGAATCATAAGTTGGTTTTATGATAATGACACAAAGTTGTTTGCTCTTAAAAGATCTAATGGTGTTCAATACTTAAAGCCTAGGATCAAGTATTTCAATACCTTGCCAAGGTGTGAAATGAATGGTCTAGCTACTAAACCATTGATTAATAGATCAAATTGTGGATTAGCTAATGTGATTGCCAATTTGATAAAGAAAGAAGGTGGTTCAGGGAAGTATGAAAGACTAAAGTGCAAGGCCCCATTCCCGGGTAACCTCACTTGTTGGATTTACTCATAAACATAGTCATAAAATAATGAATTTATATTAAAAACATTCGTCATCCAATTACATAATCATAAAAGCAGAAGTCTTTACAATTAAAAACATAACATTGCTCGAAGACATATAAAACAAAAGAGGAATGTCAGTCTCGTGCCGGGTAACCTCCACGCCATCGCACGACCTCATCTTCCTTTACCTGAAATGTATACTAAAAGTCAGCTAACGCTGATGAGTTCTAGTTTAATGCAATTAGGTATAAACATTCTTTTCTTTATAAGTATGCATAATTATATATAAACGTTTATATAAGTACACATTGACTTGAATTGCTTCTCATCTATCATTCTTCGCAAATACATATAGATATATATTCACATCATTGGTCTCATTTATTTTCATAACTTTTGCTTCTCTTTCTTCTTTATTTTGTGATTACATATATATATGCATTCACCTTTTCTTTTCTTTTCTTACATTCATGGGTAATACACTTAAGGGTGATCAACCCGTCTTTTGGTTGCGAAGGTCACAAAGACAATCGCCGCGGTCCATCGTCATGGCCCACCTATACTTACAACCGTCTGGTAACAAGTGCCGTCCGTCATTTTATTCTTACAACCGTCCGACAACCTTTGTCCGTACGTCATGACTTACAACCGTCCTACCGTCGTAGGCCGTAATTCGCCCGTCTACCCGAAGGTATCCGTTTCCCATGCGACTATTATTTATACAACCGTTATACTATAAGATGCCAATTTTTCTTAGACCGTCCGTTAATAACTTTAGTACGTCCTAGCTGATGAAGGAACGCACTTGTGGCATTCGTACGTCCTAGCTGATGAAGGAACACACTTGTCTCGGTTGTACGATAGTCACGTGGTCGTCCGTCTACCGAAGTAGCCGTTATCATCGAAGCGTCCATAACGTTTTCTTATACTTGGAAAGCAATATATACATGGATATAAAGCAAGATTTCTTCTTTACACGTTATCTCATACTTTCGTTCATTCTTCAAAAATCATACGTTTGATTCTTTATTCATAATTCTATTTCGTGTAATGATATATAGATATACATATATATATATATATATGTATATATATATATATATATATATTTGTATACCACGTATGATCACATTGGCATTCATAACTGTTATTCATTTAGTGTATACATTTCATCCCCAAAACATTTAATAAGGTTCGCACATAACATAGAAAGGGGGGGCACATAGAACTCACCTGTTGAGTAGTTTCTGAAATACACTAAGCTGGCTACTGAGCGTCACTAATGTCACTCACGATCTGTATAATAAAGTCATACTCGTAAGGTAGTGCTCCTAGATGACATTAGACATTACTAAGCTTGAACTTAGTAGTTTTGATGGATTTGCTTTATCGAAACTTGGTAGTTTCGATAGGTTGCTTCTGTCAAAACTTGGTAGTTTCGATAGGTTGCTTCTGTCGAAACTTGGTAGTTTCGATAGGTTGCTTCTGTCGAAACTTGGTAGTTTTGATAAGTACCTTAGGTGTAATCTTAGCTTCGGATCGTGGGCTTATATCGAAACTATGGTAGTTTCGATGGGTATGCATATATCGAAACTGAGTAGTTTCGATGGGTCTGCACATATCGAAACTAAGTAGTTTCGATGGGTCTGCACACATCGAAACTAAGTAGTTTCGGTGGGTCTGCACATCGTCTTCCCCAAAAATCTGAAGTTTTTGCATGCAAGTCTGATCGAGTCAATATCTAAATTTTTCTTTGATCACAACGTTCGTTTTTCATTCTAGATGCTATACCTAAGCTCACTTTCAAGTTTCATCCGCAAAATCGTTATCTTTTTAGCCAAAACCCGAAACTTCCCAAAATGAACAAAAACTCATAATGTGATCGAATCGTTACCTGGATTGTAATTCTGATTCAGAGGTTTTGCTCACGGGCTCAGCTGTAACGTGCTCCTCCAATTTTGTGACGATCCGTCGACTTTCTCTCTAGACCCGAGCTTTCCTTTCTCTCTCTAGAAGCTGCGTGAGTGTGGAATGAGCAGGGAAGAGGGCTACCTTGCCTTATATATATACCTGGGCTTCCCTCGGCCCAATGAAGCCGAGCCCAAGCCCGCTCCCTTTTGTTTAAATATTCTGACTAAATCACCGGTCTCGCTATATTTATTCGTTTTTTTTTTTTGAGATGTTACAAGTCTACCCTCCTTAAAGAGGTTTCGTCCTCGAAACTGTTCATACGTTAAACAATTGAGGGTATAGTCCCCTCATCTCGTCTTCTTTTTCCCATGTAGCTTCTGACCCTTTTCTGTGCTTCCATTGTATCTTGACTAACGGTATCGACTTATTGCGTAGTCGTTTCTCAGCTCGGTCAAGAATGTCTATCGGTTCCTCTACATAATTTAGACTGTTATCCACTTCGATCTCGTCGTAAGGTATGTGAGCTGTGTCGTCAGCTAGGCACTTGCGTAAGTGCGACCCGTGAAACGTAGGGTGTATTCCACTAAGCTCAACGGGTAGGTCGAGTCTGTAAGCAACTTGACCCACTCTTGCTAGAATCTTGAAAGGTCCGACAAACCTTGGACTTAGTTTGCCACGCTTTCTGAATCGGATGGATCCTTTCCATGGTGATAACTTTAACAGTACCATGTCCCCTACTTGAAACTCTAACTCCCTTCTTCTCGTATCCGCGTATGATTTCTGTCTGTCTTTTGCGGCTTTCATTCGAGCCTTGATTTGATCAAATTTCTCGGAAGTAGCTTTGACCACTTCGAGGCTTGCAAAATCCTTCTGTCCAATTTCCCCCCAACAAACCGGGGTCCTACATTTCCTCCCATACAACATTTCAAATGGCGGCATGCCAATAGTCGAGTGATAGCTGTTGTTATATGAAAATTCTGCCAATGGTAAATGGCTGTCCCAGCTCCCACCGATGTCAATGATACAGGCCCGGAGCATGTCCTCCAAGGTCTGAATAGTCCTTTCCGATTATCCATCGGTTTGGGGGTGGTAAGCGGTGCTGATGTTCAGTCTAGTGCCCATTGCTTCGTTGAATTTCTTCCAAAACCTTGACGTGAATCTAGTATCCCTGTCGGACACAATCAACAGCGGCATACCATGTCTGGTCACAACTTCCTTGATAAATATTTCTGCTAGTCTTTCTGATGAGGAAGTCTCACGTATTGGCAAAAAGTGAGCACTTTTCGTCAAGCGATCGACGATCACCCAAATGGTATCATTGCCTTTAGCTGTTCACGGTAGCTTGGTAATGAAGTCCATCGTGATTTCCTCCCACTTCCATTCCGGTATTGGTAGAGGTTGCATTTTACCGCATGGTTTCTGGTGCTCGGCCTTAACTAGAGAACACGTTAGGCACTTGCTCACGTATTCTGTCACATCATTCTTCATGCCAGGCCACCAGTATTCTTTCTTCAAGTCTTGATACATTTTTTTTGTCCAGGGGTGGATAGAATAGCGAGACTTATGGGCCTCAACAAGTATTTTGGTTCTAAGCTCGCCAATCTTCGGTATCCACATTCGGCCAAACCTAGTTCGTACACCGTATGCATTTACATCCAAGTTCCCTTGTTGTCCTACTATTCTTTCCCGTTTCACATTTCTTTCTAACAGTGCTTTTTTTTGTGCTTTTGCTATTTCACCCATCAAATCTGGTGTTATAATCAGCTGACACGCTTTGATCCGGATAGGTGTCGAATCTTCCTTTCTACTTAAAGCGTCAGCCACTACGTTTGCCTTGCCTGGATGGTACAATATTTCACAGTCATAGTCTTTCAGTAGCTCTAACCACCTTCTTTGCCTCATGTTTAGTTCCTTTTGTTCGAAAAAATATTTCAAGCTTTTGTGATCGGAGTAGATGGTGCATTTAACTCCATACAAGTAGTGCCTCCATATTTTCAACGCGAAAACCACTGCTGCTAACTCTAGATCGTGCGTTGGGTAGTTAACCACGTTAATCTTTAGTTGTCGTGAGGCATAAGCAATTACCTTTCCTCGTTGCATAGGTACGCACCCCAAACCCTGCCCCGAAGCGTCAGAATAGACTACCAAGTCTTCATTTCCCTCAGGTAGAGTCAAGACTGGAGCTTGGGTTAATCGTGCCTTAAGTTCTTCAAACGCGTTGTTTTGGGTTTGACCCCATTCATACTTCACTTCCTTCCGTGTCAACTTAGTTAGTGGCAAGGCTATTCTTGAAAAATCTTGAATGAACCTTCGATAGTAGCCCGCCAATCCCAGAAAACTTCGTATCTCTGTTGTTGTCTTTGGGACGTTCCATTCCTTTACTGCCTCGATCTTTGCAGGATCCACCATGATGCCGTTTGGGTTTATTACATGACTTAGGAATTGGACTTCCCTAAGCCAGAACGCGCATTTGGAGAATTTTGCGTACAACTTTTCCTGCTTTAGCACCTCCAGAACCTCCCTTAGGTGGCAGTGGTGATCACCCTCGCTTTTTGAATATACCAGTATGTTGTCTATAAAAACTATCACTGATCGATCCAACATGGGTCGACATACTATATTCATCAAATCCATAAACACTGCTGGTGCGTTGGTCAATCCGAAAGACATCACGAGAAACTCATAATGCCCATAACGCGTGCGAAACGCGGTCTTTGGTACGTCTTCCTCTCTTACTTTCAACTGATGGTAACCCGACCTAAGATCGATCTTCGAGAACCAACTCGCACCTTGCAGTTGATCAAAAAGGTCATCTATTCTAGGTAGTGGGTATTTGTTCTTTACTGTCCTCTTGTTCAGTTCACGGTAGTCAATGCACATGTGCATGCTGTCGTCTTTCTTCTTTATGAATAGTACCGGAGTGCCCCATGGTGAAATGCTCGGTCTAATAAATCCTTTTTCTGTTAATTCTTGTAGTTGAGACATCAATTCTTTCATTTCTGACGGAGCCAATCGGTAGGGGGCTTTGGCAACTGGCTCAGCTCCTGGCAGTAAGTCAATCTGAAATTCTATTTCCCGATCGGGTGGCAACCCAGGTAGATCCTCAGGGAATACTTCCGGAAAATTGCACACCACGGGTACGTTCTCGAGTTCTTTCGTTTTCATTCTATCGTCAATAACATATGCCAGATAAGCTTCGTAACCGCGCCTCATGTAACCTTCGGCCTTGATCATCGAGATGATGTTCGGCATTGTGCAATTCCATTCCCCATGAACCGTAATTGGACATCCGCTAGGAGCTTTGAGGTGTATCCTCTTACGTTTACATATGATTTGAGCTTCGTTGGCAGCTAACCAATCCATACCCAATACTATATCGAATCCTCCTAAGGTGAGAAGGAATAATCTAGAAGGAAACTTATGACCCTCTATTTCTATTATGCAATCCTCTGTTACTTGGAATACTACCGAATTTTTACCAACGACAGTTTCTACACTATAGGCCTTTACTACTGTGTTGATAGTGCAATTCAGTTTACGACTAAATGCATTTGATATAAAGCTTTTACTAGCACCCGAGTCAAATAATATAGCCGCATGTTCATCATTAGCTAGGAAAATACCTGACACAACATCAGGATTTCCCCTTGCTTCCTCCTTAGTCAGGGCGTAAGCTCGAGTCCTAGTATTTGGTTGTTCCTGTTCCTTTTCTTTTCCCGAACCAGATTATCTGGTTTTTCTGCAATCCCTAGTCAGGTGACCAAACAGTCCACATACTTGGCATTTAGTGTCTCTTAAGCAGTCACGAGAATAGTGCCCCGCCTTCCCACACCTGTAACATGTGGTGGAGCCGACCCGGCACTCGCCAAAATGTTGCCTTCCACATTTCTTGCAGGTTTCATATTTATCCGACCTTGGTTTCTTATTTTCAGTAGTTACGTTCCCTCTTCCGGTACCTCTAGACGGGTTCTCCCACTTTCTCTTTTGTGTATCAGGTGTCGGGTCCTCATTGGCGTAGTCTTCGTAGACGATTCCGCTCAGATTCACTACCGACTTGAAGGTCGAGGGTAGGTTAGCTTTTACATGAACACGGACCCGTTGTGGCAATCCCTTAACATAGTACTTGTTCCACTAGGTGTGGTACTAGTTGAGCCAGTTCATTGAATCTTGATGTATACTGGCGATGAGTCTTGTTGCCAGCCTTGAAGTTCAGGAACTCGTTCTCCACACGATCGATCTCATTCTGTGGGCAGAACTTTTGAATTATGAGCTTTTTCAAATCTTCCCACGTCATGCTTTTGATAGCATTGGGTGACTTAGTTCTTTGAATGTTCCTCCACCAACTTAGTGCTTCGTTGGTGAAAGAATGAGCAACGTACTTAACAGCTTGGTCTGGTCGACACTCGCTGATGTTGATGACAGCGTTCATCCTCTCGACCCATTCAAGCGTTGCCACTGAATCCTTGCTCCCATCGAACTTGGGTGGGTCTCCGTCCTTAAAGCCTTTGTAAGTACACCCACCGTTGCTCGATCCTATCTTTATTTCATCCCCATCACTATCATATACTTTCTCTCCATTGTCTCCTTCATCCTCCTCTTTACTTTTCTTTATTGCCTCGGATAGTAGATCAGGAAATACCTTCTTCAAAGTGAGCACAACTTCACGGGCAATAGCATCGCTGACTTCAGGTTCCAACTGTATAGGCTCTGGACTGTCGTCCCTAATTGGGGTCACTTCTATTTCGTGCACACTTTCGGTGTGCTCTGCGTGCACACTCTCTTCTTCGTCAATTCTTTGGTTCAACGGAGGTCTACCTCGTCGGCCAGTGCGACCGCCACGAGGTCTTGTTCTTCCTCCACCAGCCATAGCTCTTAATTTCCTGATAGTTAAAAAGGTAATACATCAATGTCATTTCTTCAGATCGTAGTTTCAAACAGTACGAGCAAGGCAAATTCTTAATTACAGTGACCGGTTTGTGATTACTAATTTACATTGCTTTTCGGGTTCAAAACTCTTCAAATCAGTCATGGCATTAACATCTATTTGTTCTAAGTTATGGTATCTATTCTTATGCAAGAGCATTAACTTTATTACTTACTTACCGTGCTGGCGTTGGCGTTGGTTACCCATACTGACATCCGTTCGTTGGTCCCATAATCAGTTTCAGTCCAGACATTTAGGGATGTCTGAATCTCTCAAACTATTGCTCTGATACCAACTTGCAAGGCCCCTTTCCCGGGTAACCTCACTTGTTGGATTTTACTCATAAACATAGTCATAAAATACTGAATTTATATTAAAAACATTCGTCATCCAATTACATAATCATAACAGCGGAAGTCTTTACAATTAAAAACATAACATTGCTCGAAGACATATAAAACAAAAGAGGGATGTCAGTCTCGTGCCGGGTAACCTCCACGCCATCGCACGACCTCATCTTCCTTTACCTGAAATGTATACTAAAAGTCAGCTAACGCTGGTGAGTTCTAGTTTAATGCAATTAGGTATAAACATTCTTTTCTTTATAAGTATGCATAATTATATATAAACGTTTATATAAGTACACATTGACTTGAATTGCTTCTCATCTATCATTCTTCGCAAATACATATAGATATATATTCACATCATTGGTCTCATTTATTTTCATAACTTTTGCTTCTCTTTCTTCTTTATTTTGTGATTACATATATATATGCATTCACCTTTTCTTTTCTTTTCTTTACATTCATGGGTAATACTCTTAAGGGGGATCAACCCGTCTTTTGGTTGCGAAGGTCACAAAGACAATCGCCGCGGTCCATCGTCATGGACAACCTATACTTACAACCGTCCGGCAACAAGTGTCGTCCGTCATTTTATTCTTACAACCGTCCGGCAACCTTTGTCCGTCCGTCATGACTTACAACCATCCTACCGTCGTAGGCCGTAATTCACCCGTCTACCCGAAGGTATCCGTTTCCCATGCGACTATTATTTATACAACCGTTCTACTATAAGATGCCAATTTTTCTTAGACCGTCCGTTAATAACTTTAGTATGTCCTAGCTGATGAAGGAACGCACTTGTGGCATTCGTACGTCCTAGCTGATGAAGGAACCACTTGTCCCGGTTGTACGATAGTCACGTGGTCGTCCGTCTACCGAAGTAGCCGTTATCATCGAAGCGTCCATAACGTTTTCTTATACTTGGCAAGCAATATATACATGGATATAAAGCAAGATTTATTCTTTACACGTTATGTCATACTTTCGTTCATTCTTTAAAAATCATACGTTTCATTCTTTATTCATAATTCTATTTCGTGTAAAGATATATATATATATATATATATTTGTATACCACGTATGATCACATTGACATTCATAACTGTTATTCATTTAGTGTATACATTTCAGCCCCAAAACATTTAATAAGGTTCGCACATAGCATAGAAAGGGGGGCACATAGAACTCACCTGATGAGTAGTTTCTGAAATACACTAAGCTGGCTACTGAGCGTCACTAATGTCACTCACGATATGTATAATAAAGTCATACTCGTAAGGTAGTGCTCCTAGATGACATTAGACATTACTATGCTTGAACTTAGTAGTTTCGATGGATTTGCTTTATCGAAACTTGGTAGTTTCGATAGGTTGCTTCTGTCGAAACTTGGTAGTTTCGATAGGTTGCTTCTGTCGAAACTTGGTAGTTTCGATAGGTTGCTTCTGTCGAAACTTGGTAGTTTCGATAGGTTGCTTCTGTCGAAACTTGGTAGTTTCGATACGTACCTTAGGTGTAATCTTAGCTTCGGATCGTGGGCTTATATCGAAACTATGGTAGTTTCGATGGGTATGCATATATCGAAACTGAGTAGTTTCGATGGGTCTGCACTTATCGAAACTACTGCACATATCGAAACTAAGTAGTTTCGATGGGTCTGCACACATCGAAACTAAGTAGTTTCGTTGGGTCTGCATATCGTCTTCCCCAAAAATTTGAAGTTTTTGCATGCAAGTCTGATCGAGTCAATATCTAAATTTTTCTTTGATCACAACGTTCATTTTTCATTCTAGATGCTATACCTAAGCTCACTTTCAAGTTTCATCCGCAAAATCGTTATCTTTTTAGCCAAAACCCGAAACTTCCCAAAATGAACAAAAACTCATAATGTGATCGAATCGTTACCTGGATTGTAATTCTGATTCGGAGGTTTTGCTCACGGGCTCAGCTGTAACGTGCTCCTCCAATCTCGTGACGATCCGTCGACTTTCTCTCTCTAGACCTGAGCTTTCCTTTCTCTCTCTAGAAGCTGTGTGATTGTGGAATGAGCAGGGAAGAGGGCCGCCTTGCCTTATATATATACCTGGGCTTCCCTCGGCCCATTGAAGCCGAGCCCAAGCCCGCTCCCTTTTGTTTAAATATTCTGACTAAATCACCGGTCTCGCTATATTTATTCGTTTTTTTTTGGGATGTTACATAAAGCCTCAGAAAGGAAAAAGAGTGAAGATCATAGATCAAAAGACTGGGATAGTGACCTGGAAGTACAAGTTTAAACCAGTACGTGCTGTACAGAAGATACCATTGAAGAAGATTCCACAAGATTTTCTTGGGAATATGAAATGGTGGTATGTAGATGTTAATACTAGTGAAGCAAGGATTGATGATAAAGATAATAAGGTCATTGTGAGTTTCTATGATGCAATGAATCTTATTAACTTTTCAAAGAAAGATCAGAGGATGTTGAGAAAAAATGAGATCATGTTCACTGATGAATGGAAAGAACAAAGATTGCAGTACAAAAGAGTTTTGGAGATTTGTAGAAGATATGGAGTGCATGCAGGCAGCAGATTACCGGATAACTGGAAGAGCTCATCATAATGAATGAAGACTGAAGATCAAGCTATCGTCAAGGGGGAGTCTGTTAGGACATAGATTGTATGACAAAAGCTTTGTAATAGTTTAGATCTAAATGTCTTTATGTCACACCCCGCCAAGGCGGAAACGCGAGGCGTAACGTTCATGGTTTCCAAAGCATATGATTACTGCAAACACATACATAATAAATGGATACATAAATAAGTTTAAAGTTTTACATTTCAAAAATGTAAATTGGGTTTACAAAAGTGAAAATTTCGCAAATATGACTCTATTACAATGAGTTATACAAGAGAAATCCCCCAAAAGTTGTATACATCGTGCATGCATGTAATCTTCATTGCTAACCTTGCGATCACGTCAATTTCCTGAAAAACATACTTAAAATTTGTCAACACTAGGTTGATGAGTTCACAGGTTTAAATCAAATAGATCTTTGTAAAATTCATTTGTTCGTAAATAGTTCCAGTTGTATGTGATAATCAGAATAAAAATTGTTGACCCATTTGTAAACTAGCTAGGAATACAAATAATATGTTCCTACATAAGCCGTAACCAAACCATGACAATTGTACACGCCCCTAATTTCGTTATCTGGTTCTATGCGGCCATAAATCCTCCAGATTGTGGTTAGAGCGACTAACCATGACCGGGAGACGTCACTCTCTATAGTACTATTCATAGGACCCTAGGCTACAGTTAATGGTTACTAAATTGTTCCAAGGGACTTTAGCGGCCTAAAATCGTTTAACTCATGTAAACATAAAAGTCGAGTCTTATTCTCTTGTTATCACATAAAAATAGTTGTAAGTATGTTCTTCCCCCAAATATTAAAAACAGTAAAAAGGGGCCGTGAAACTCACCTCGTTTTTGTGTATGTTAGCAACGATAATTGTTCCAGTCAAACTTTGACTATTCGTACCCTAATTACATACAAAAGGGTAATTCGTGTTAGGACCGAACGTCTCATATGCAAATTGTTCACCGACTTAGTAAATCTGGTTGCTTTTGTTTAAATATCTTCTTAGTTTTCCAACACTTGTTTCGTTATAAAATAGTTCTAAGTTACTGCCCAATAGGCCTGAAACAGGTATCGAAACTACTTAGTTTCGATTGAACAGAACAGATGTCAAAACTTCCTAGTTTCGATTGAGCAAACTGGGTATCGAAACTTCCTAGTTTCGATTGTGCAAGAAAGGTATCGAAACTACCTTGTTTCGATTGAGCAACAGGTACCGAAACTACTTGGTTTCAATTAAGTAATAGGTATCGGAACTACCTAGTTTCGATTGAGTAAACAGGTATCGAAACTACCTAGTTTCGATTGAGTAATAGGTATCGAAACTACCTAGTTTCGATCAAACAAGTATCGAAACTCCTAGTTTCGATTGAGTAAACAGGTATCGAAACTATAGTTTCGATTACTGAAATTTTGATTGACAGAATCAGTTTCAAAACTTTATTCATACCTATACGCATATATTCATGTTTTAATCTTGAATTTCGACACACTTTTCTGGTTATTTTTCTTACGTTCGAGTAAACTGTATGTTTAGCTACGGTTTTAAAGAAAATAATATGAATAATATTGAGTTTTTACCTCTAAACAGAGATGATGATTTTGAAAGAAACAGAGAATGATCTTGAGCTCCTTAGCTTGATTCTTGAGAAAAACACTTGGAACTCTTCTTATAACACCGAAATATGGTGGATTTTGCCTTAAAACTTAAATTCAACTTGAAGAGAAATGGGGAAGATTGCCGTAAGAAAATGAGGAAGATAAAAGGAATTGTGAGATTTTGATTGAGGGGGTATGGTTTATATTTGAGTTCTCGCATGTATGGTATGGGTTTCTCTATGAAACATGGTTAAGAAAGTCAAGGAGTTAGGGGGGGAATAGACCTACTTGTCTCGGCCGATTGATATATTTGGGTTTAGGGTTAAATTTGTATAATAATTAGATTTAAGTATTAATTAATTAATTTATTAAGGGTATTAATATCAATTAGAGTTTTAAAGGGAATTTAATTCGGTTTAGATTTTTCACGGTATTATAAATTTATCAAGTTTATGGCTCGTTAAAGAAAAATAATGAAATCTTGAATTGTATAATTTGTTGAGGTGATTATTTGTAGGTATGAGTACCTAAAGGTGACGCTACATGGTAATATTTCAAAAACAAAGTTCGTTAGTTTACTTTTACGAATATTATATGATTTATTCAAAAATAAATAAATTATTGACCAATCGTAAAATTTGTGTAGCATATACGTCTGGATAATTTTCTGGTTATTTAATTTAACCACTCTCGTTCGTATTAGTCGGTTTATATGACACGTGAACCGGTAACTCCTAGAATTACCAAAATATGAAATGAGACAATGTACGGTTTTTGTTAGACCTTAATGTCCTTGTTTGTGAAATTAAATAAATCACAAAAACAATTAAAATGTAAACTTGTTTATAGTATGTGCGGATATTGACCTGAAATGTCGGGTGTCACATTCTCCCCATGTTAACAGAATTTCGTCCCGAAATTCAATTCGTGCCATCTTGAACTGGTGCATCCTTAAACAAGGAGGGGTATTTTGTTTTCATTTGGTCCTCTCGTTCACATGTATACTCAGGACCACGTTTTGAGTTCCAACGTACTTTAACCAGTTTGATTTGACTACGTCTCAGCCTTTGAACTTTCAAATCTGTAATCACAATTGGTTCCTCGATGAAATGAAGTTTATCATCAATATGAATTTCATTAGGTGGTATGATCAAAGTCTCGTCGGACAAACACTTTTTGAGATTCGACACATGGAATGTATTGTGTACGTTGCTTAGTTCTTGTGGTAGTTTGAGCTTGTAGGCTACAGGGCCAACCCTAGCCAGTATTTCAAATGGTCCAACGTATCTAGGGTTAAGCTTACCACGGTTACCAAACCTTGCAACGCCTTTCCGTGGTGAGACTTTTAACATTACTCGGTCACCAATTTGAAATTCTAATGGTTTCCGTCGGTTATCAGCATAGCTCTTCTGTCTGTCTCGGGCCGCTTTCAGACGGTCCTTAATTTTGAAAATCTTATCAGTGGTTTCCTGGACAATCTCAGGACCTGTCAAATGTTTTTCACCAACTTACGCCCAGCATAGCGGTGAGCGGCATTTACGACCATATAAAGCTTCAAACGGAGCTGCCTTAATGCTCGTGTGGTAGCTGTTATTATAGGAAAACTTTGCCAACGGTAAATGAGTATCCCAATTTCCTCTGAAATCAATTACACACGCACGGAGCATATCCTCTAAAGTTTGAATGGTACTTTCGCTTTGACCATCTGTTTGTGGGTGATATGCCGTGCTCATGTCAAGACGTGTGCCCATGGCTTCTTGTAATGATTTCCAGATTCTAGACACGAATCTGCTATCTCTATCAGAGATAATAGAAATTGGCACTCCGTGTCTTGCCACAATTTCTTTAATGTAGAGCCTTGTAAGTTTCTCTGTCTTGTCGGTTTCTTTAATTGGCAGAAAGTGAGCAGATTTCGTTAAACGGTCGACAATTACCCATATGGTATCATGACCACTGGAAGTATTGGGTAATTTCGTGATGAAATCCATAGAAATCTGTTCCCATTTCCATTGGGGAATTTCAGGTTGTTGTAACAAGCCAGACGGTTTCTGATGTTCGGCTTTTACTTTTGAACACGTTAAGCATTTACTGACATATGTGGCAATATATCCTTTCATATTGGGCCACCAATAGTGTTCTTTCAGATCCTTATACATCTTATCCGAACCTGGGTGAATGGAGTACCTGGACTTATGGGCTTCGTCCATAACCAACTCCCGTAAGTTACCAATACATGGCACCCAAATTCTATTCATGAAGTATAAAGTGTCATCTGACTTTGGTTCCAACTGTCTGATCATTCCTCGTAAAGCTTCATTCTGAATGTTTTCTTTTTTGATTGCCTCCCGTTGTGCCATCCGGATTTGAGTCGTGAGACTCGTATGAATTGTCAATCCTAGGGCACGAACATGAAGAGTTTTAACTCGTTCCTTGCGACTTAAGGCGTCTGCTGCGACATTGGCTTTCCTGGGATGGTACTTGATATCACAATCATAGTCGTAATCATAGTCGTTTAGTAGTTCTACCCAACGACGTTGTCTCATGTTAAGTTCTTTTTTATCAAAGATATGTTGGAGACTCTTGTGATCAGTAAAAATAGTGCATCTCGTACCATAAAGATAATGTCTCCAAATCTTGAGCGCAAACACCACTGCACCTAACTCCAAGTCGTGGGTCGTATAATTCTTTTTGTGCACTTTTAGTTGTCGTGAAGCATATGCGATGACTTTGTCTCTTTGCATTAACACACAACCAAGTCCTTGGTGTGATGCATCGCAGTATACGACAAAGTTGTCGATTCCCTCAGGAAGGGATAAGATCGGTGCACTACACAGCTTCTGCTTCAGTAATTGAAAAGCTGACTCTTGCTTGTCACTCCAATCAAACTTCTTTTCTTTCTGTTAATGTAGTTAAAGGCAGGGCTATTTTTGAAAAATTCGCAATGAATCGTCTGTAGTAGCTGGCCAAACCGAAAAATTGACGTACTTCTGTCGGAGTCTTTGGTGCTTCCCAGTTTTTGATCGCTTCTATCTTAGATGGATCAACGTGAATTCCTTCCTTGTTGATGACATGTCCAAGAAAATGCACTTCTCGGATCCAAAACTCACACTTAGAGAATTTAGCGTAAAGTTTCTCGTTCCTGAGTAGTTCTAAGATTAATTTCAGATGATGTTCATGATCCTCCTTGGTTCGTGAATATATTAATATATCATCAATAAATACTATCACGAATTTATCCAAGTATGGCTTGCACACTCGGTTCATGAGATCCATAAAAACAGCTGGTGCGTTCGTCAAACCAAACGGCATAACTAGGAATTCGTAGTGGCCGTAACGAGTCCTAAATGCCGTCTTTGGTACATCTTCTTCTTGGATTCTTAGTTGATGATACCCCGAACGTAGATCGATCTTAGAGTAGAAGCTAGAACCTTGTAGTTGATCGAACAAATCGTCTATTCGAGGAAGTGGATATCGGTTTTTGATTGTAAGCTTTTTTAATTCCCGGTAATCAATACACATCTTAAAGGTTCCATCCTTTTTCTTTACGAACAAGACCGGAGCTCCCCAGGGTGAGAAACTCGGTCTTATGAAACCTTTATCAAGCAACTCTTGCAGTTGATTAGATAATTCCTGCATCTCGGAAGGTGCTAGTCGATACGGTGACCGCGCAACCGGTGCAGCTCCTAGTACCAAATCGATTCGGAATTCGACTTGCCTCGGTGGTGGTAATCCAGGTAAGTCTTCAGGAAAAACTTCGGGGTAATCCTTAACGATTGGTATGTCTTCAAGTCGACGTTCCTCGGGTTTCTTCTAGACGACGTGAGCCAGGAACACGCAATAGCCTTTACGTAGGTACTTACGAGCTTTCATGCAGTTTATCATCCTCAATGTCACTCCACTTTTCTCACCTTGAACCGAAAGAACTTCTCTGTTCGGGAGTGGAATATGAACAATCTTCTCAAAACAAACAATCTCAGCGTGATTCTTCGACAACCAATCCATACCAATAACAACGTCAAAACTTCCCAGGTCAACGGGTAACAGGTCTATACTAAATGTGTGGTTTTTCAAACATAGAGTACAACCCTGAATGACTTCTTCAGTTTTAATTAATTTCCCGTTTGCTAATTCAATTGTATAATTTTGGTCTAGTTTGCTGGGCTTAATACCGAGTAGGGACTTAAAGTCATTTGACACAAAACTCATATCAGCACCCGTATCGAAAAGTATAGAGGCATAGTGATTATTTATCGGGAATGTACCAGTGACAATGTTCGGATCTTGTCGTGCGTCACCAGCCCCCATCACAAATGCTCTTCCACGGGCCTGATTGTCGTTTCTGTTCTTCAACTTTGGACAGTCTTTTCTAAAGTGCTTTGGATCTCCACACTCAAAGCATCCCTGATTCATCCTTTCTGCTCCTGAGTTGACCTTTCCTGCTACTCGATTGATCTTATTAGGGTTCGCATTGTTCCAACAGTTATGGGCTAGATGTCCATACTTTTTACACTTTCCACATTGGGTACACCTTCCACTATGATGATATCCACACTTGTCACACTTCGGTCGTGTTCCAAGATATCCATTTTGTTCCATAGTGTTGACAGCATAGGCTTTCATAGTTCCAGGTCTCTTGTAAGTTTGATTCTTGTTTTGATTACTTGGTTTTCCAAACCATTTCCTCTTTTCCCCAGACCTTCCTTCCTCGGTCTCCTTCTTCTCAAACAAACCATCACGCACAGCATTATCTCTTAGTTTGAAAGCTAGAATTATAGCGCTCTTGGCATCCATAGGGTTTGATGAAGTCACCAGACTTCGGATTTGAGGTGCTAGACCCCACAAATATCTTTCAACCTTCTTGTATTCTAGGGTAACCATGTGTGGAACTAAACTTGCTAACTCATTAAATCGGTCAGTGTAACCAGCCACATCATCTCCTATCATTTGTAAATTCCACATTTCAGATTCGATCTTTTGCAACTCATTTCGAGGACAGTACTCCTCAGTCATCATGGCTTTCAGCTCCTCCCAAGTCAGTTGGTATGCAATCTGTCTTCCCAGGGTTTTCACTTGTGAATTCCACCACGTTAAAGCCTTATCAGTGAGCGTGCATGTAAAATACTTCACCATGCAGTCAGCGGTGCATTCACTAATATCAATCACCGACTCCATCTTTTCTATCCATCTCATTAGCCCAACTGCACCCTCGGTGCCATTGAAGTTGTGGGGGTTGCAAGATAGAAAGGCCTTATAGGAGCACTTCCTATTTGGAGCATCTGTAGAATTACAAGTCATAACGTCATTAATTCAGATTATGCCCATGTGTTACGGCTTATTTATTCTATTACCTCCGGAACCTCCGGCTATACCGCTACCTCCTGCACCTCCTCCGCCAGTACCACTGCCGTTTCCTCCTCCACTATTTCGATTTGCTTCATACTGCTCCATGGCAGCAACTACTCGCTGTGCTATGAGTTGCTCCATGTTTGGGGAAATCGTCTCGTTGTTGTCACCAGTAGTGTTACGGGGTGTCCCACGCTTAGGTGCCATGACGTTCTTTCTAACATATCAATTAAAAAGAAACAACATTATATAATAATAACGATAGATCATGACATAAGGATACAACAACATCAAACGTAAACAACCATCATTACAACATAAACCATCACATACATAGTACATTGTTCCCAAAAGACAAGGATACAAAAAGGGATGGGTTCTCATGACCACATCAGTACCAAAGTTTTAAACTACATACTGTGCTATGGGCACAACCCGCCCATAATAGGTTTAAAAGAAGAAGTGGGAGTACAATCCCATCATCATGGCAAGTCCTGCCATGACAAAGCTAGCCCTAGCCACAAATTCTGCAGCCAAAGTCCTTTCTTCCAGCGCCTCCACCATGTCTCGGACCGTGAGAGTGAACTGCCAGTCCATATCAGCTCTCAACTCTAGATAGTCAGTGGCACCCTGTATGTCTCGGGTGTTGTCCTCCAGAGTCTGTACTCGAGAACCGAGCCCTTGACGTAGTCGCGTGGCTGCATCCCCATGTGCCCGAATATCATCTAGGAGATAATCAAGACGCTCTTCGTGCGTATGAACACGTGCTACCATTGTTGGCACTGTGAGCTCCATGGCTTCCCTAGTGTGGGGTAGAGGTGTTGGGGAGTTGGAGGACTCTCCGCGCTCAAAGGTAGAGGGAATGCTCTCCATCTCCCTCCATCGTGCCAGGGTACGGGGCATCCAACGGATAGTCCCCACCGTAGGGTGGTAACAGGGTCGTTGCCTAGGTGGTTCCTCATCCGTCTCCAAGTCTTTCGAGTCACGGGCGGCCAGGGTTCTCCTGTGTGGAAATCGAACCTTCTTCCTAGCACTCTTTACCATAACTGGTCCTCCGCTTTTCTTTCGGTAGACGATAGGCGGTTCTCCCAGGGCAACATTAGGTGGTGTGGAACTGCGAACTTGTACTCGATTTTTGGGGCGTGTGTCGGAAATTTCTTCGTTGGATTCAGAGTCAGAGACGGGGTCAGAGTGTGAATGTGACGACATGCTTGTGACTACAATATCCACATGACATGATGACTGGTTATGCAATGCTTATGCAATGAAAACGTTTTAGTGAGTCATTTAAATTATAGACCAGGTTCCATTTTAGACTCCTAGTTCGCTATAATCAATGGCTCTGATACCAAACCTGTCACACCCCGCCAAGGCGGAAACGCGAGGCGTAACGTTCATGGTTTCCAAAGCATATGATTACCGCAAACACATACATGATAAATGGATACATAAATAAGTTTAAAGTTTTACATTTCAAAAATGTAAATTGGGTTTACAAAAGTGAAGATTTCACAAATATGACTCAATTACAATGAGTTATACAAGAGAAATCCCCCAAAAGTTGTATCCATCGTGCATGCTTGTAATCTACATTGCTAACCTTGCGATCACGTTAATTTCCTGAAAAACATACTTAAAATTTGTCAACACTAGGTTGATGAGTTCACAGGTTTAAATCAAATAGATCTTTGTAAAATTCATTTGTTCGTAAATAGTTCCAGTTGTATGTGATAATCAGAATAAAAATTGTTGACCCATTTGTAAACTAGCTAGGAATACAAATAATATGCTTCTACATGAGCCGTAACCAAACCATGACAATTGTACACGCCCCTAATTTCGTTATCCGATTCTATGCGGCCATAAATCCTCCAGATTGTGGTTAGCGCGACTAACAATGACCGAGAGACGTCACTCTCCATAGTACTATTCATAGGACCCTAGGCTACAGTTAATGGTTACTAAATTGTTCCAGGGGACTTTAGCGGCCTAAAATCGTTTAACTCATGTAAACATAAAAGTCGAGTCTTATTATCTTGTTATCACATAAAAATAGTTGTAAGTATGTTCTTCCCCCAAATATTGAAAACAGTAAAAAGGGGCCGTGAAACTCACATCGTTTTTGTGTATGTTAGCAACGATAATTGTTCCAGTCAAACTTTGACTATTCGTACCCTAATTACAAAAGGGTAATTCGTGTTATGACCGAATGTCTCATATGCAAATTGTTCACCGACTTAGTAAATCTGGTTGCTTTTGTTTAAATATCTTCTTAGTTTTCCAACACTTGTTTCGTTATAAAATAGTTCTAAGTTACTGCCCAATGGGCCTGAAACAGGTATCGAAACTACTTAGTTTCGATTGAACAGAACAAATGTCGAAACTTCCTAGTTTCGATTGAGCAAACTGGGTATCGAAACTTCTAGCTTCGATTGGGCAAGAAAGGTATCGAAACTACCTTGTTTCGATTGAGCAACAGGTATCGAAACTACTTGGTTTCGATTAAGTAATAGGTATCGAAACTACCTAGTTTTGATTGAGTAAACAGGTATCGAAACTACCTAGTTTCGATTGAGTAATAGGTATGAAACTACCTAGTTTCGATCAAACAGGTATCGAAACTCCTAATTTCGATTGAGTAAATAGGTATCGAAACTATAGTTTCGATTACTGAAATTTTGATTGACAGAATCAGTTTCAAAACTTTATTCATACCTATACGCATATATTCATGTTTTAATCTTGAATTTCGACACACTTTTCTGGTTATTTTTCTTACGTTCAAGTAAACTGTATGTTTAGCTACGGTTTTAAAGAAAATAATATAAATAATATTGAGTTTTTACCTCTAAACAGAGATGATGATTTTGAGAGAAACAGAGAATGATCTTGAGCTCCTTAGCTTGATTCTTGAGAAAAACACTTGGAACTCTTCTTATAACACCGAAATATGGTGGATTTTGCCTTAAAACTTGAATTCAACTTGAAGAGAAATGGGGAAGATTGCCGTAAAAAAATGAGGAAGATAAAAGGAATTGTGAGATTTTGATTGAGGGGGTATGGTTTATATTTGAGTTCTCGCAGGTATGGTATGGGTTTCTCTCTGAAACTTGGTTAAGAAAGTCAAGGAGTTGGGGGGAATAGACCTACTTGTCTCGGCCGATTGATATATTTGGGTTTAGGATTAAATTTGTATAATAATTAGATTTAAGTATTAATTAATTAATTTATTAAGGGTATTAATATCAATTAGAGTTTTAAAGGGTAATTTAATTCGGTTTAGATTTTTCACGGTATTATAAATTTATCAAGTTTATGGCTCGTTAAAGAAAAATATTGAAATCTTGAATTGTATAATTTGTTGAGGTGATTATTTGTAGGTATGAGTACCTAAAGGTGACGCTACATGGTAATATTTCAAAAACAAAGTTCGTTAGTTTACTTTTACGAATATTATATGATTTATTCAAAAATAAATAAATTATTGACCAATCGTAAAATTTGTGTAGCATATACGTCTGGATATTTTTCTGGTTATTTAATTTAACCACTCTCGTTCGTATTAGTCGGTTTATATGACACATGAACCGGTAACTCCTAGAATTACCAAAATATGTAATGAGACAATGTACGGTTTTTGTTAAACCTTAATGTCCTTGTTTGTGAAATTAAATAAATCACAAAAACAATTAAAATGTAAACTTGTTTATAGTATGTGCGGATATTGACCTGAAATGTCGGGTGTCACACTTTATGTTTTTGTATTAAATGTTTTCTAAGTGTTTATACAAGTTATGCTAGAGGCGAACTTGTCAAGTTCGCCTGGTCTATCAGAAGCAAACTTGTTAAGTTCGCTTAGTCTGTTAGAGGCGAACTTGTTAAGTTTGCCTAATGCAGATCATGTGTCTATAAATAGAGTTTACAAAGTCTGTCTTTTTAGGGATATACAGTAGCGACAAAAGTGAGCGAATAGATTGATCAAGTCTGTAAGGATATGTAACATTTCTGATTTTTAGTATCCGTATTTCAATTCAACGTAATGCATTTCAAAACCCAAGTCTAGTGCACTATTTTGTTCTATTCGTACATTAATTAAATACTATATTTCAATGCTAATCCGCAAATTTTACACGGTTGTAACCTACTAAAACACTACATAAGTACCTATTTATACAAATATGTCAAGGACTAAAGTTACAAGGTCTGATGTTGAATATCAACAAGAAACCCTAATAGGCACGGTCGCGACTCGTTCTGGCACGGTCGCACGACTTGCTTTGGAAAGGTCGCGCCCGGTGTCTTGGCACGGTCGCGCCTAGTTTGGGCACGGTCGCGCCTAGTACCAGTTGAAACGTAAATGTAGTTTTAATCGCTCGATCGTTGAGTTCCGTAACCGTTCCTCACTTCATTTCCATTTACGAGAGTAATAACATTTTCAATTACACAAACGTCCCAGTTTAATTCCTTCGCACTCGAAAAATCGTTCAAACATTTCAAAGAAAACATAAACCTTTCCTTCGATCCGAATTCTCTCAACCAAACAGAAGATTCACAATATACAATCCTCCTAGAAGCTACTGACCCTTTGAAGTAACCGGAATTTGCAGCAGAAGACGCCGGAGGCCGTCGCATCGTCGCCGGAACTCTTTTCTACCGAACTCTATTCATCCATCGTCCCCCCAGGTAATTGAAACCTTTTCCTCGTTCGTTTCAATCCATAAATCAAAAGCCCCATATTAATTTGGGCTTCCATTATAGAAATAATCCCGAATCAGAATCTATGTTTTATTTAAAATGGTTTAATCGATTTTGACCCTGAACATGTTGTTAATACAATTAAAACATCCCATCATACTCGTAATAATACTATAAATAAAAGCCCTATGATTTACATCACTAACAAAATAAGAATCAATCAATTCGTGTCTGATTTGGAAGAGACACGGTCGCGCTAACCATCTAGCGCGGTCGTGCCTCATGAGACACGGTCATGCTGGTTACCAGCGCGGTCGTGTCCTTCTGCTCAGACCCAGTCATGCCATTTTTCTAATCTCAGTCGTGTTTTAGAATCATAGACACGATCGTGCCTAGCCAAGGGACGGTCGTGCCTAGTGATTTGTCTAGTTATGTCTCCGTTTGATCAACCCGGTCGCGTCCTGACTAGCACGGCCGCGCCCGTGGTTCGAGCACGATCGTGCCCTTCCCAGGCCAGGTCGTGTGTGAGTTAAATTTTTGGCAGAATTATAATTTTTATATATTTTTCAAACAATAAATATTTCTGATTAAATTTCAAAATAAAAATAGTTGATTTTTATAAAAATGCATTACTTCTATTTAGAAAAATCAAATAGTTAATCTTGGAATAAATAGAAAATTATTTATTTAAAATTTATAAAAAAATTAAATTTACAATTATTGTTGAACCTTTCATTTAAAAAGTATCTTAATGGTTAAGTTACATATTTTATAAATAAGTAAATAAGGAAATGATTATTTATTTAATTTATATTTAAACAAAAACAATTATTTATTTATACTTAGTTACATCAAATACTTACACTATTTTCATAAACAATAATTATTTAACCTACTTATTTAGCTATTCAATTTCAAACCTTAATCAAAATGTTCCAAAAATATTTTTTTCAAACTTTATATCGTATTCAATACTTTCAAATACAAATCAATGGCTTTATACACAAATCCAAGTTCAACATTTGACTCAAACTTTGTGCTCGCTATTGATACAATATACATTACACTTTAGGTTAACTTGTGCTTTTCAAGGATCCTTATTACTATCTAGTTAGCTACTGTCACACCCCGACCGATGGTGGAATCATCGGGGCGGGACATGTAAGACTGTTCATAGCACATGGTTGACTAAATTAAAATATATTAAAGTTAAATTTCCATTTCAAATAATCCGAGTACAAATCAAATTCAAACAAAGAAACATAAACAACTCATAGAATTCTTGATTTAAATTGCTAAGTCCAAATCCTATATTGAGCACGTCTTGAATCATTCTCACATATTAGGGCCTGAAACATGAATAAAATAAAGTCAACTAAAAAGTTGGTGAGTATAACACAGTTGTATATAGATAGCATATAGTTGAAAACAAATCCTTTACAAAACATGATAAAATAAGGCATTTATGGGGAGCAGCTATTGTGTAACCATGTACAACCAAACCTTGTAACTAGCATGCAAAAATTTTGTTGTCGGTTTCAATCACCGCGCACCTGGGTGGGTTTGTCAGAATCAATAGATCTATCATTGAAAACCGTCGGCTTGTATAGTTAATGATTGCACATAATCGCATACAAAGGTTAGCACAACTAGCACTCTGGCACAAAGCTCAAATTTTGCACACATGTATGTAAATAAGATCTTGCACTTGTGTTGTTTGCGTAAATGTAAATGTGTAATGTGTATAAAGTTCATGTTCCATCCCAAAAGTGTAAAAGAGTAAAAAGGGGTTGTGAATACTCACTTGGTATGGAGATGTAGCTAACAAAGAGTATAGATAAAATAAGGGTTCTTGATACGCATGGGTTAACCTAGATAGTAATGTATATTGAATCAAATCGGTGTACAAAGTTTAAGTCTAACATTGAAGGTTGAATTTGTGTATAAAAAATATTAAATGAAATATATAAAGTTGTAGTAATCATTTTTGAAACCTTTGATTAAAGTTTGGAATTTAAATAATAAAATAGAATTTTTATAAAATTGTTGATTATGAAAATAATGCATGTGTTAAATGTAAATTAATAAAATAAATAAATGATTATAGTTTATGAAATAATGTAAATATTGATTGTAATTAAGTATAATTAAATAAATGATTTTTGTTTAAATATTAAATAAATAGTTATTATCTTATTTATTTATAAACTTTGTAACTTAATCATTTAAAACATCATTTAAGTGTAAGATAAATATAAATTTAATTTTTATAAATTTTTAAATAAAATTTTAATAAATAATATTTATCTCCAGATTAAACTTTAAATCTCTTCAAATACAGAACACATATTTTTATAAAATTTGAAACATTTATTGATTGAAAAATATAAAATTATAATTCTGTTAAAATTTCTGAGTCATACACGACCGTGCCTCGGAAGGGCACGATCGTGCTTCAAGCCACGGGCGTGACCGCGCCAGTCGGGGCACGACCGGGTTGATCAACAGGGGGCACAAACTAGACCAGTCAACAGGCACGACCGTGCCTTGGCATGGCACGGTCGTGTCCAAGATTCTTAGACACAACAGAGATTAGCCCAGAGGGCATGACTTGGTTTGGACAGGAGGACACGACCGCGCTGCTACTCGGCACGACCGCGTTTCATGAGGCACGTCCGCGCTAGATAATTAGCGCGACCGTGTCTCTTCCAAATCAGACACGAATTGAACAAATCTTGTATTTATAGCGTTGGAATTGTTAGGGCTTTTGTTTACTGAGTTGTTACGAGTCTATTCATATAAATTAATTGTATGGAAAACGTGTTTAAGAATGGATTCGATTAAATCCTTTTTATTAAAAATAAGAATTTCGGTTCCGGATAATTTCTGTAATGGAAGCCCAGATTAATATGGGGCTTTCGCTCTAAATACTAAAACGGATAATAACAAGTGATCAATTACCAGAAAGAGTAGGGAATCGATGGAGGTCGGTAGAAGGAGGTTCCGGCGACGACAAGATTGCTTTCCGGCGCCTTCTGCTGCGATTCCGGCTGATTCAACCCTTCAGAAACCTTAGAGATGTTCGGAGGATCGAGTTCCTTGATTATTTGGTAGCAATTGGATCGAAAATAGAGATTTGAGGCTTGGGAGATAATTTGGACGGTTTCTTTTTAGAGTAATTTGTATTTTGGAAATGATAATGGTAATTGACGGAGATATTTTCCTTGATAACAAAAGTAAAACGTAAATCGGATTTGAATTCGAACGATCGAGCGTTTTGAAACTGCATTTACGTTTCGACTGTTACGCAGGCACGACCGTGCCCAAGAGAGGCGCGACCGTGCTTAGGCACCGGGCGCGATCGTTCAAGGACGTGCCGAGGCACTTGGCGCGACCGTGCAAGGACGAAGCACGACCGTGCTTACCTAGGGTTTCTTGTTGTTTTTCAACTTTAGTCCTTGACCTTTCAGGTTTGATTAGTTTGAAATAAATAGTTACTTGTATAGCGTTTAAGTGTATATAATCGAGCAAAACTTGTAAATTTGTATTGAATCATTGCATTTAGTTTACGGTAAGCAAAATAATAAGGCAGTGCACGAGTATTGAATTTGAAATTGCATTACATTGAATTGAAATATGAATACTAAATTCAGAGATGTTACAGTCTCCCCATGTTGAGGGAATTTCGTCCCGAAATTTAGCTAGAGGAAACAACGGCATCGGTAAAAAGATGAGGGTACTTGAGCTTTATTTAGTCTTCTCGTTCCCAAGTGAACTCAGGACCACGCTTAGATTCCCAACGAACTTTGACAATAGGAATGCGACTTTGCTTGAGCTGTTTGACTTCACGATCCATAATTTCCACCGGCTTCTCAACGAAGTGCATCGTTTCATCAATGCACACGTCGTCCAGTGGTATATGGAGATTTTCATCAACGAGACACTTCTTCAGATTAGATATATGAAATGTAGGATGCACATTGCCAAGAGATAGAGGTAACTCGAGCTTGTAGGCCACCTTCCCAATCCTTTCAAGGATCTTAAATGGACCAACATAACGAGGTGCTAACTTGCCTTTCTTTCCAAAATGGATCACGTCCTTCCATGGAGACACCTTAAGAATAACAAGATCACCGACTTGGAATTCCAAGGGTTTTCGACGTTTGTCGGCATAACTCTTTTGCCTACTCCTTACTACTCGCATATTGTCTCGGATTTGAATAATCTTGTCGGATGTTTCTTGAATTAACTTGGGACCGGTGATTTGTGCTTCACCAATCTCGTTCCAACAGATAGGAGAACGATACTTGCGACCATAGAGAACTTCGAATGGAGCCATGTTGATACTTGTGTGGTAGCTATTATTGTAAGAGAACTTAATGAGGGATAAATGTGAATCCCAATTGCCACCAAAATCGATTACGCAAGCTCTAATCATGTCTTCAAGAGTTTGGATTGTTCGCTCGGTTTGACCATCAGTTTGGGGGTGGTAGGCCGTGCTCAAATCCAATCGTGTACCAAGAGCAGTTTGGAGAGATTGCCAAAATCGAGAAGTGAACCGGGCATCTCGATCAGATATTATGTTCAAGTGAACACCATGACGACTCACGATTTCGTCGATGTAAATTCGGGCTAGTTTCTCAACCCGATAGTCTTCACGGATAGGCAAGAAATGAGCAGACTTGGTGAGACGATCAATGATCACCCAAATACTATCAAAACCACTCGAGGTGCGAGGGAGTTTGGTAATAAAATCCATGGCTAAGTTCTCCCATTTCCACACGGGAATTTTCGGTTGTTCAAGCAAACCAGAAGGACGTTGATGTTCGGCTTTGACTTTGGAGCAGGTTAAACATTTGGCAATATAGAGAGCAATGTCCTTTTTCATACCGGGCCACCAATATTGTTGGCGAAGATCTTGGTACATTTTATCCGCACCAGGATGAATAGAATAACGAGTCTTGTGAGCCTCATTCATGAGAAATGTACGGAGATCATCGCGATCGGGAACCCAAATACGGTTTAAGTAATATAGTAAGCCATTGGGTTTTGATTCAAGAAGAAGTTCAACACCACACGACATTTCTTCATACATGTTACCCTCGGTTACCGAGACGTGTTGAGCTTCTAAGATACGGGTTTGAATATCGGTTTGAATACGGGCACAGTGAAGCATAACATGGTCCTTTCGACTCAAAGCATTGGCTACAACATTCGCTTTGCCGGGATGGTAACAAATCTCGCAGTCATAGTCGTTAAGGAGTTCGACCCAACATCGTTGCCTCATATTGAGTTCTTTTTGGTTGAAGATATGTTGAAGACTTTTGTGGTCGGTGAATACCACACATTTTGTGCCATATAGGTAATGTCTCCAAATCTTTAACGCGAATACGACCGCACCCAACTCGAGATCGTGCGTCGTATAATTCTTCTCATGAACTTTGAGTTGCCTTGATGCATAAGCGATTACTTTGCCTTGTTGCATGAGAACACAACCAAGACCTTGGTTAGAAGCATCACAACAGATAACTAAATCATCATTTCCATCGGGGAGAGTCAATATGGGAGCATTGCACAGCTTTTGCTTGAGGGTTTGAAAAGCTTCTTCTTGTTTCGGTCCCCATTCATAAGTCTTACCCTTGTGGGTCAAAGTGGTAAGAGGGACATCAATCTTTAAGAAGTTTGAGATGAAACGACGATAATAACCCGCAAGACCAAGAAATGAACGAACTTCGGTTGGAGTCTTCGGGGCATTCCAATTCTTAATCGTTTCAATCTTAGCAGGATCAACATGAATACCCTTGTCGTTGATGATGTGACCAAGAAATTGAACTTCCTTTAGCCAGAATTCACATTTGGAGAATTTGGCATAGAGTTGTTCTTTTCTCAATAGGTCCAAAACCGATCTAAGGTGTTGTTCATGATCGGCTTTAGTCTTGGAATAGATTAAGATATCGTCAATGAAGACGATCACGAATTTATCAAGGTATGGTTTGCACACACGATTCATGAGATCCATGAAAACTGCGGGTGCATTGGTTAGCCCGAAAGGCATAACCATGAACTCGTAATGACCATACCTTGTTCGGAAGGCAGTCTTTGGAATATCGTCTTCTTGCACACGGAGTTAGTGATAACCAGATCGAAGATCAATCTTTGAGAAGCAAGTAGAACCTTGAAGTTGATCAAAGAGGTCATCAATTCTAGGCAAGGGATAACGGTTTTTGATAGTAAGCTTGTTGAGTTCGCGGTAGTCAATACACATGCGAAATGATCCATCCTTCTTTTTGACGAATAAGACGGGTGCACCCCACGGTGAATGACTCGGACGGATGAATCCCTTGTCGGAGAGCTCTTGAAGTTGACTTGCAAGTTCTTGCATTTCAGAAGGTGCAAGACGATAAGGGGCTCTAGCCACGGGGTTAGCTCCGGGTACAAGATCAATACGAAATTCTACTTGACGAACGGGTGGAAGACCGGATAAGTCTTCGGGGAATACTTCAGGAAAATCTCGGATAATGGGGATGTCTTGAATACTCTTCTTCTTGACATCCTTTTGAACAATATGAGCTAAGAAAGAAATGTACTTCTTTCGTAAGTACTTTTAAGCGGTAGTACATGACATCAACTTAAGTCCCTTGCAAGGCTTTTCACCAAAAACCCTTAAGGTTTCTCCCGATGGTAGCGGAATTCGGATACACTTTTCAAAGCAAATGACTTCGGCATGATGATTTGATAGCCAATCCATTCCTATGATAATATCAAAGCTTCCTAGTGGCATTGGAACAAGGTTGACTGGGAATGAATGGTCATTTAGTTCTAAGGAGCAATCACAAATAATGGACTCAATGGTAAGGGAGTCACCATTTGCTATTTCAACGGTGAAGGTTTTCTCTAATTGGGATCGGGTCTTTGCAAGTAAAGGCTCAAAATTAAGTGACACAAAACTTTTAACGGCACCGGTATCGAATAAAATGGAGGCATATTGACTATTAACAAGAAACGTACCATTGACCACGTCATTGTTGGCTTGAGCTTCGTTGGCGTTTATGTTGAACGCACGCCCACGAGCTCCACCTTGTCTAGCATTTGCAAGTCTTGGACATTGATCACGAAAATGGTTCGGGTCACCACACTCATAGCAAGCACGCCCATTAGCAATGGCGGGAGCACCTTGATTAACCACTTGAGGTACGGTTCGGTTTGGAGGGTTGACTTGGCCCGCAAGAGCTTTGGCCCTAAAACATTGATAGTATGACCATATCTCCCACAATGAGTACAAAGGAGACATGGGATAGTTTGAGGATGATGATAATTGCAGGTGGCACAAAGAGGGTAGATCCCAACATATGGCTTTTTAGCCGGCGCTTGAACCATAGGTGCAGCTTGGTTGACGGGAACAGCAGGAGTAACCACAGCAAAATTTCTAACCTTCCTCTTTCTATTATTGCGAGAGGGCTCGGTTGTGGCTTCTTTGTTGTGAGTAGGAGGGGTTACGGTTTCATAAACTTTCTTAGAACCCTTTTTGGTAAGAGTTCCAGCTTTCACATGATTATCAGTTAAGGTAGCGGATAGACGAATAGCATCCTCCAGAGTAGCAGGATTTCTACCTAAGACAGTATCTTGGATTTGTCTTGGTAGTCCACCAATATACTTTTCGATACAACGGGACAAAGGAGTGACCATGTGGGGCATGAGAAGACTCAACTCATGGAACCGAGTTGTATATGCTAAGCTTTCCCCACTATCTTGGGCAAGATCCCAAAATTCAGCTTCTAACTTTTTCACTTCATTTCGAGGGCAGAACTCCTCGATCATAAGCCTTTTGACCTCATCCCAAGGTAGGGCCATAGCTATGTCAACACCCCTATTCCTTTTCTCCCCATTCCACCATGTAAGTGCCCGTTTTTGTAGGACACTTGTAGCATGACGAACACGGAAGTTGTCGGGACAGTCACTATTGAGAAAAGTATTCTCAATGCTTTCAAACCATTGAAGGAGTCCAGTAGCTCCTTTGGTTCCATAAAACTTGAGGGGATTGCACGAGTTGAAGTGCTTGAAGGTGCATTGAGATGGATTGTTACCACCATTTTCACCATTTCCACCATTATTACCACTATTGCTTCCATTTCCACCATTATTGCCATTGGTGGCACCATTGGCTTGGGTGAGTTGTGTCACCAATTGGGTAAGAATGGCAGCAATGTCGGTGTTGGCGTTGGTTGCGGGAGCACGACGAGGAGGCATTCTATAGATTTTTCACAAGACAAGAAAGATCATAAGAACTTATGAGAGTTGATAGGATTTAATAGAATGAGATAACAAAAATAAAAATAGATATTCTTAGTTTGGATTGTACTCAAAAGTGACAAAATCACTTGAATACCATGGCACATTAAGGTTAATTAAACTTATATAATTTTCAAGGAGACATGCTTTAGCCTATAAGTAAACACTCATCTCGGGAATTCCCAGGAAAGCATACGGGTCCCTCGGTTGATTGGGATTTATGCGAAATGCTTTCCTAGACAGAAAACCCAAAATACAGGTGCCACTCTTTCAGATTGCACGTGTCCTCAAATAATTTAACAAGGTTAAAAACCTTAACGAAGAAATAAAAATTTTTAAAGATTTTTGCTTCAAGAATTTTCCACATGCTTAGAAAAGATAAAGATAGAAAGAAGATAGAAGTATTATGAGGTTTTAGAATATAGGAAAGGATATTATTTATTTAATTATTAAGAATATCCTAATAAGTCATGGATTTAAAACACATAAGTCATCAAAATGAAATAATAAGTAATCATACTGAGCATGTAACATATAACATGTAGCACATAGCACATAATCATGAAGCATAGCATAAGGGGTTGTCCTAAAGTTATAGTCTAGGTCAAAGGTGTCTAATAACCTAGTTCCCTATAACCAAGGCTCTGATACCAATCTGTCACACCCCGACCGATGGCGGAATCATCGGGGCGGGACATGTAAGACTGTTCATAGCACATGGTTGACTAAATTGAAATATATTAAAGTAAAATTTCCATTTCAAATAATCCGAGTACAAATCAAATTCAAACAAAGAAACATAAACAACTCATAGAATTATTGATTTAAATTGCTAAGTCCAAATCCAATATTGAGCACGTCTTGAATCATTCTCAAATATTAGCGCCTGAAACATGAATAAAATAAAGTCAACTAAAAAGTTGGTGAGTATAACATAGTTGTATATAGATAGCATATAGTTGAAAACAAATCCTTTACAAAACATGATAAAATAAGGCATTTATGGGGAGCAGCTATTGTGTAACCATGTACAACCAAACCTTGTAACTAGCATGCAAAAATTGTGTTGTCGGTTTCAATCACCGCGCACATGGATGGGTTTGTCAGACTCAATAGATCTATCATTGAAAACCGTCGGCTTGTATAGTTAATGATTGCACATAATCGCATACAAAGGTTAGCACAACTAGCACTCGGGCACAAAGCTCAAATTTTGCACACATGTATGTAAATAGGATCTTGCACTTGTGTTGTTTGCGTAAGTGTAAATGTGTAATGTGTATAAAGTTCATGTTCCACCCCAAAAGTGTAAAAGAGTAAAAAGGGGTTGTGAATACTCACTTGGTATGGAGATGTAGCTAACAAAGAGTATAGATAAAATAAGGGTTCTTGATACGCACGGGTTAACCTAGATAGTAATGTATATTGAATCAAATCGGCAAAGTTTAAGTCTAACATTGAAGGTTGAATTTGTGTATAAAAAGTATTAAATGAAATATATAAAGTTGTAGTAATCATTTTTGGAACCTTTGATTAAAGTTTGGAATTTAAATAATAAATTAGAATTTTTACAAAATTGTTGATTAAGAAAATAATGCATGTGTTAAATATAAATTAATAAATAAATAAATGATTATAGTTTATGAAATAATGTAAATATTGATTGTAATTAAGTATAATTAAATAAATGATTTTTGTTTAAATATTAAATAAATAGTTATTATCTTATTTATTTATAAACTTTGTAACTTAATCATTTAAAACATCATTTAAGTGTAAGATAAATATAAATTTAATTTTTATAAATTTTTAAATAAACTTTTAATAAATAATATTTATCTCCAGATTAACCTTTAAATCTCTTCAAATAAAGAACACATATTTTTATAAAAATATAAAACATATATTTATCTCGGAGGGGCACGATCGGGCTTCAATCCACGGGCGCGACCGCGCTAGTCGGGGCGCGACCGGGTTGATCAACAGGGGGCACAAACTAGACCAGTCAACAGGCACGACCGTGCCTTGGCCAGGCACGGTCGTGTCCAAGATTCTTAGACACAACAGAGATTAGCCCAGAGGGCATGACTTGGTCTAGACAGGAGGACACGACCGCTCTGCTACTCGGCACGACCGCGCTAGTTGATTAGCGCGACCGTGTCTCTCCAAATCAGACACGAATTGAACAAATCTTGTATTTATAGCGTTGGAATTGTTAGGGCTTTTGATTACTGAGTTGTTATGAGTCTATTCATATAAATTAATTGTATGGAAAACGTGTTTAAGAATGGATTCGATTAAATCCTTTTTATTAAAAATAGGAATTTCGGTTCCGGATAATTTCTGTAATGGAAGCCCAGATTAATATGGGGCTTTCGCTCTAAATACTAAAACGGATAATAACAAGTGATCAATTACCCGAAAAAGTAGGGAATCGATGGAGGGCGGTAGAAGGAGGTTCCGGCGACGGCAAGATTGCTTTCCGGCGTCTTCTGCTGCGATTCCGGCTGATTCAACCCTTCAGAAACCTTAGAGATGGATCGAGTTCCTTGATTATTTGGTAGCAAATGGATCGAAAATAGAGATTTGAGGCTTGGGAGATAATTTGGACGGTTTCTTTTGAGAGTAATTTGTATTTTGGAAATGATAATGGTAATTGACGGAGATATTTTCCTTGATAACAAAAGTAAAACGTAAATCGGATTTGAATTCGAACGATCGAGCGTTTTGAAACTGCATTTACGTTTCGACTGTTACGCAGGCACGACCGTGCCCAAGAGAGGCGCGACCGTGCTTAGGCACCGGGCGTGATCGTTCAAGGACCAGTCGCGCGATCATGCCGAGGCACTTGGCGCGACCGTGCCAGGACGAAGCACGACCGTGCTTACCTAGGGTTTCTTGTTGTTTTTCAACTTTAGTCCTTGACCTTTCAGGTTTGATTTGTTTGAAATAAATAGTTACTTATATAGCGTTTAAGTGTATATAATCGAGCAAAACTTGTAAATTTGTATTGAATCATTGCATTTAGTTTACGGTAAGCAAAATAATAAGGCAGTGCACGAGTATTGAATTTGAAATTGCATTACATTGAATTGAAATATGAATACTAAATTAAGAGATGTTACAGCTACGCCTTCAAACCAAGTGAGTATTACATAGCCCCTTTTACTCTTTTACACTTTTTGGGGTGGAACATGAGCACTATACAACACTATTACTTACACTTACACAAACTACACAAGTACAAATCCTCTTTACATTCATGTGTGCAATTTGAACTTTATGCCCGAGTGCTAGTTGTGCTAACTTTTGTATGCGATTATGTACAATCATTAACTATTCAAGCCGACGGTAAACAATGATAGATCTATTGAGTCTGACAAACCCACCCAGGTAGGGTGATTGTTACCGACAACACAATTTTTGCATGCTAGTTACAAAGGTTTGATTGTCCTTGGTTACACAATAGCTGCTCCCCATAAATGGCTTATTTTATCATGACATGTAAGGATTTGTTAATTTACAATCTATATGTTATCTATATATAAACCTGTGTTATACTCATCAACTTTTTAGTTGACTTTATTTTATTCATGTTTCAGGTACTAATGTGTGAGTTTGATCAAGATGTGCTACACATAGGATTTGGACTTAGCTAATTTAAATAAAGAAGTTTATGTATTGCAATTATGTTTCTTTCTTGGATTTAGTTTTGTTTGAATGTTTGCAATGAAATTTGATGATTAATATATTTCAATTTAGCCAACCTTGTGCTCATAAACAGTCTACATGTCCCGCCCCGATGATTCCGCCATCGGTCAGGGTGTGACAGATTGGTATCAGAGACTTGGTTATAGGGAATTAGGTTATTAGACACCCTTGACCTAGACTATAACTTTAGGACACCCACTTATGCCATGCTTTATGATTATGTGATATGTGCTACATGTTATATGTTACATGCTATGTGTTACATGCTATGTGTTACATGTTTTCTTTGATTAGTCATTATCTTGTTTTGATACCTTACTTATTAGAAATTCATCACTTATTCGAGTATACATAAATAATTAAATAAACAATATCCCTACCTATACCCTAAAACCTCATAATATTCTTACCTACTTCTCTATCATCATCTTCTTAGCATGTGGAAACTCCATGGATCTAAAACTATAAAAAAAAAAATCTTTTTATACCCTCATTAAGGTTTTTAAACTTTGTTAATTATTTGGGGACACGTGCAATCTGGAAGGGTGACACCTGTATTTTGGGTTTTCTGTCTAGGAAAGCATTTCGCATAAATCCCAATCAACCGAGGGACCCGTATGCTTTCCTGGGAATTCCCGGGATGAGTGTTTACTTATAGGCTAAAGCATGTCTCCTTGAAAATTATATGAGTTTAATTAACCATAATGTGTCATAGTATTCAAGTGATTATATCACTATTTGAGTACAATCCCAACTATAAATTACTATTTTATTTGTTATCTTATTCTTTTAAACCCAAACAACATTCATAAGTTCTTACATCTTTTTCTTGTCTTGTGAAAATATTTAGAATGCCTCCTCGTCGTGCTTCCGTGGCCAACACCAACACCGACATCGCTACTATCCTTGCACAACTCGTAACTCAACTCACTCAAGCTAATGGTGCCACCAATGGTAACCATGGGGCGAATGGTGGTAATGGTGGAAATGGTGGTGCCAATCCATCGCAATGCACCTTCAAGCATTTCAACTCATGTAATCCCCTCAAGTTTTATGGTACTGAAGGAGCTACGGGACTTCTTCAATGGTTCGAAAATATTGAGAATACCTTTCTCAAGAGTGACTGCCCCGATAACCTTCGGGTTCGTCATGCCACAAGTGTCTTACAAAAACGGGCACTGACGTGGTGGAATAGGGAAAAGAGGAATAGGGGTGTGGATGTAGCAATGGCCTTACCTTGGGATGAGGTTAAAAGGCTAATGACTGAGGAATTCTGTCCTCGAAACGAGGTAAAGAAACTTGAAGCCGAATATTGGGATCTTGCCCAAGATAGTGGTGAAAACTTGGCATATACAACTCGGTTCCATGAGTTGAGTCTCCTCGTGCCTCACATGGTCACACCTTTATCCCGCTGCATTAAAAAATATATTGGTGGACTACCTAGGCAAATTCAAGATACTGTCCTAGGGAGAAATCCCGCAACACTTGAAGATGCTATCCGTTTATCTGCTACCTTAACCGATAAGCATGTGAAGGCGGGGACTCTTACTAAAAGGGCACAAATAAAGTCTCCGACACTACAACTTCTTCCACCCACAACAAAGAAGCCACTACTGAACCCTCCCGACATAATAAGAAAAGAAAGGCTAGGAACTATGCTACTGTCACTTCTGCTATGCCTACTAACCAAGTTGCTCCTATGGTTCAAGCACCAGCCAAAAAGCCATATGTCGGGATCTACTCACTCTGTGCCACATGCAATTATCATCATCCTCAAAACATCCAATGTCGCCTTTGCACTTATTGTGGGAAATATGGCCATACGGTCAATGTGTGTAGGGCCAAAGCTCTTGCGGGCCAAGTCAACCCACCAACCCGAACCAATCAACAAGTGGCTAATCAAGGTGTTCCTGCTATAGCAAATGGGCGTGCATGTTTTGAATGTGGTGACCCAAATCACTTCCGTGATCAGTGCCCAAGGTTGATCAATGCTAGACAAGGCGGAGCTCGTGGGCATGCTTTCAACATAAACGCCAACGAAGCTCAAGCCAACAATGACGTGGTCAATGGTATGTTCCTTGTAAATAGTCAATATGCCTCCATTTTATTTGATACCGGTGCCGATAAGTGTTTTGTGTCACTTAATTTTGAACCTTTGCTTGCAAGGACACGATCTCAATTAGAGAAAACCTTCACTGTCGAAATAGCAAATGGTGATTCACTTACAATTGAGTCTATTATCTATTACTGTTTTCTAGAACTTAATGAACATACATTCCCAATCAATCTTGTACCAATGCCACTAGGAAGTTTTGATATTATCATAGGCATGGATTGGCTATCAAATCATCATGCCGAAGTCATCTGTTTCGAGAAGTGCATCCGAATACCTCTACCATCGGGAGAAACCTTAAGAGTCTTTGGTGAAAAGCCTTGTAAATGACTTAAATTAATGTCATGCACTACCGCTCAAAAGTACTTACGAAAGAAGTACGTAGCCTTCTTAGCTCATATTGTTCAAAAGGATGTCAAAGAGAAGAGTATACAAGACATTCCCATCATTCGGGATTTTCCCGAAGTATTTCCCGAAGATCTATCCGGTCTTCCACCCGTTCGTCAAGTAGAATTTCGCATTGATCTTGTGCCAGGAGTTAACCCCGTGGCTAGAGCTCCTTACCGTCTTGCACCTTCCAAAATGCAAGAACTTGCAAGTCAACTTCAAGAGCTCTCCGACAAGGGATTCATTCGTCCAAGTCATTCACCGTGGGGTGCACCCATCTTGTTTGTCAAAAAGAAAGATGGATCATTCCGCATGTGTATTGACTACCGCGAACTCAACAAGCTTACCATCAAGAACCGTTACCCTTTGCCTAGAATTGATGACCTCTTTGATCAACTTCAAGGTTCGACTTGCTTCTCAAAGATTGATCTTCGATCCGGTTATCACCAACTCCGTGTGCAAGAAGACGATATCCCAAAGACTGCCTTTCGAATAAGGTATGGCCATTACGAGTTCATGGTTATGCCTTTTGGACTAACCAATGCACCCGCAGTTTTCATGGACCTCATGAATCGTGTGTGCAAACCGTACCTTGATAAGTTCGTGATCGTTTTCATCGACGACATTTTAATCTATTCCAAGACTAAAGCTGACCATGAGCAACATCTTAGACTGGTTTTGGATCTCTTGAGGAAGGAACAACTATATGCCAAATTCTCCAAATGTGAATTTTGGCTAAATGAAGTTCAATTTCTTGGTCATATGCATGTTGATCCTGCTAAGATCGAAACAGTTAAAAATTGGAATGCCCCGAAGACTCCTACTGAAGTTCCTTCATTTCTTGGTCTTGCGGGATATTACCGTCGTTTCATCTCAAACTTCTCTAAGATTGCTGTCCCTCTTACCGCCTTGACCCACAAGGGTAAAACTTATGAATGGGGACCAAAACAAGAAGAAGCTTTCCAAACACTCAAGCAAAAGTTGTGCAATGCTCCTATCTTGACTCTCCCTGATGGGAATGATGATCTAGTTGTCTACTGTGATGCTTCCAACCAAGGTCTAGGTTGCGTCCTCATGCAACGAGGCAAAGTAATCGCCTACACATCATGACAACTCAAGATTCATGAGAAGAATTATACGACGCATGATCTCGAGTTGGGTGCGGTCATATTCGCATTGAAGATTTGGAGACATTACCTCTATGGCACAAAATGTGTGGTGTTCACCGACCACAAAAGTCTTCAACACATCTTCAACCAAAAGGAACTCAATATGAGGCAACGACGTTGGGTTGAACTCCTTAACGACTATGACTGCGAGATTCGTTACCATCCCGGCAAAGCGAATGTTGTAGCCGACGCTTTGAGTCGAAAGGACCATGTCATGCTTCAATGTGTTCGAATTCAAACCGACATTCAAAATCGCATCTTAGAAGCTCAACACGTCTCAGTCACTGAGGGTAACATGTATGAGGAAATGTCGTGCGGTGTTGAACTTCAACTTGAATCAAAACCAAATTGCTTACTTTATTACTTGAACCGTATTTGGGTTCCTAATCGCGATGATCTCCATACGTTTCTTATGAACGAGTCTCACAAGACTCGTTATTCTATTCATCCTAGTGCGGATAAAATGTACCAAGATCTTCGCCAACAATATTGGTGGCCCGGTATGAAAATGGGCATTGCTCTCTATGTTGCCAAATGTCTAACGTGCTCCAAGGTCAAAGCCGAACACCAACGTCCTTCCGGATTACTTGAACAACCGGAAATTCCCATGTGGAAATGGGAAAACTTAGCTATGGATTTCATTACCAAACTTCCTCGCACATCAAGTGGCTATGATAGCATTTGGGTGATCATTGATCGCCTCACCAAATCTGCTCATTTCTTGCCTATCCGTGAAGACTATCGGGTTGAGAAACTAGCCCGAATTTACATTGATGAAATTGTGAGCCGTCACGGTGTTCCCTTAAACATAATCTCCGATAGAGATGCTTGGTTCACCTCTCGCTTTTGGAAATCTCTCCAAACTGCACTTGGTACACGATTGGATTTGAGCACGGCCTACCATCCTCAAACTGATGGTCAGACCGAGCGAACAATCCAAACTCTTGAGGATATGCTTAGAGCTTGTGTAATTGATGTTGGTGGCAATTGGGATTCAAATTGTAACATTTCTGATTTTTAGTATCCGTATTTCAATTCAATGTAATGCATTTCAAATTCAATTCTAATGCACTGTTTTGTTCTATTCGTACCATCAATTAAATACTATACTTCCATGCAAATCCACAAATTTTACTCGGTTATATTCTATTGAAACACTACATAAGTACCTATTTATACAAATACGTCAAAGACTAAAGTTACAAGGTCTGATGTTGAAAATTTACAAGAAACCCTAATAGGCACGGTCGCACCTCGTTCTTGAACGGTCGCGCCAAGTGCTATGGCACGGTCGCGCGCCTTGCTTTAGAATGGTCGCGCCCGGTGCCTTGGCACGGTCGCGCCTCATATTGGCACGGTCGCGCCTCTCATCAGTTGAAACGTAAATACAGACTTTAATCACAGAGACGTTCAATTTCATAACCGTTCGACGCATTTTCACCATTAACAAACTCAATTAACTCTTTTAATCATAACAATTACAGCAAATAAACAAAATTTCGTCGATTCAACTCATAACCACCCAATTCTCTCACAAGACCGTCGAATTTACCATTCTGATTACGATTCTCCTAAACCAACATTCTATTAATCCCCTCTGAAGCTCCCGAGAACACCGAGTCAGTCGAAATTGCAGAAGAAGGCGCCGGAAACCGAACCCGTCGTCGCCGGAATTTCTCTCTACCGAACACTGCCAATTCGTCATCCTTCCGGGTAATTGAAACATCTCACACTTACGTTTTAGTCTACTAATCAAAAGCCCTAATCTAATTTGGGCTTACAATACGGGAATCATCACGAACCAGAGTCTAGTTTTCGTTCAAAATAGATTTAATCGAATCGAATCTTAGACACACTTAAAATACAATTAATCTCTACAAAAAGATTCGTGATTATCTAATGGGTGAAAGCCCCATGAATTCCAACATTTACAATATAAGAATTAGTCAAATTGAATCTGTTTTGGAACAGACACGGTCGCACTAATCAAATAGCGCGGTCGTGCTTCATGAGACACGGTCGCGCCAAATACCAGCGCGGTCATGCCTCACACACTCAGAACCAGTCATACCTTTGGCTAGACTTGGTCATGCCTCAAAACCCTACACACGGTCGTGCCTAGTCCAGGACACGATCGTGCCTAAAGAACAATTCAATTGTGCATTATGTTTGATCAACACGGTCGCGCCCTGACTAGCATGCTCGCGCCCGTGGTTCGAGCACGATCGTGCCCTTCCCAGGCACGGTCGTGTGTGAGTTAAATTTTTCGCAGAATTAAAATTTTATATATTTTTCAAACAATAAATATTCTGATTAAATTGCAAAATAAAAATAGTTGATTTTTATAAAAATGCATTTAATCCTATCTAGAAAGATCAAATATTTAATCTTCAAATTAATAGAAAATTATTTATTTAAAATTTATAAAATATAATTTACATTTATTGTTAAACCTTAAAAAGTATTTTAATGGTTACGTTACATATATTATAAATAAATAAATAAAGAAATGATTATTTATTTAATTTATATTTAAACAAAAACAATTAATTATTTATACTAAATTATAACTAATACTTACAATGTTTTCATAAACAATAATTATTTACATTACTTATTTATTTATTCAAACTCAAACCTTAATCAAAATATTCTAAAAATATTCTTTCAAACTTTATATTTTATTCAATACTTTCAACTACAAATCAATGACCTTTTACACAAGTCCAAATGCAACTTTAGACTTAAACTTTTGTGCACACTATTAATACCATATACATTACACTTTAGGTTAACTTGTGCGTTTCAAGGATCCTTATTACTATCTAGTATCTTTTGTTAGCTACGCCTTCGAACCAAGTGAGTATACATAGCCCCTTTTACTCTTTTACATTTTTGGGGTGAAACATGAACACTATTCAAATTACATGTTTACATTTACACAAACAACACAAATACAAATCCTATTTACATTCATGTGTGCAATTTGAGCTTTATGCCCGAGTGCTATGTGTGCTAACTTTTGTGAACACTTATGTGCAATCATTAACTATTCAAGCCGACGGTTTTCAATGATAGATTTATTGAGTCTGACAAACCCACCCAGATTGGGGTGATTGATACCGACAACACAATTTGCATGCTAGTTACAAAGGTTTGATTGTACTTGGTTACACAATAGCTGCTCCCCATAAATGCCTTATTTATCATGTTATGTAAGGATTTGTTTTACAACTATATGCTATCTATATACAAACTTGTGTTATACTCACCAACTTTTTAGTTGACTTTATTTTATTCATGTTTCAGGTACTAATGTGTGAGTTTGATCAAGATGTGCTACACTTAGGCTTTGGACTTAGCTAATTTAAATAAGGAAGTCTATGTTTTGAAATATTGTTTCTGTCTTGGATTTGGTTTGTTTGAATGATTGTAATGGAATTTGACAATTAATATATTTCAATTTAGTCAACCTTGTGCTTATGAACAGTCTACATGTCCCGCCTCGATGATTCCGCCATCGGTCGGGGTGTGACAGATTGGTATCAGAGCCTTGGTTATAGGGAATTAGGTTATTAGACACCTTGACCTAGACTATAACTTTAGGACACCTAACTATGCTATGTTCATGATTACATGTTATATGCTACATGCTTACTATGATTAGTTATTATTTTATTTGATGACCTAATTGTTAAAAATCCATGACTTATTAGTATATACTTAAATGATAAATTAAATAAACAATATCCTTTCCTATATCCTAAAACCTCATAACATTCTTATCTTCTTCTCTATATTTATCTTTCTAAGCATGTGGAAACTTCATGAAGCTAGATCCATAAAATTTCTTTATTTCCTCGTTAAGGTTTTTAAGCTTTGTTAATTATTTGAGGACACGTGCAATCTGGAAGAGTGACACCTGTATTTTGGGTTTTCTGTCTAGGAAAGCATTTCGCATAAATCCCAATCAACCGAGGGACCCGTATGCTTTCCTAGGAATTCCCGAGATGAGTGTTTACTTATAGGCTAAAGCATGTCTCCTTGAAAAGTATATAAGTTTAATTAACCTTAATGTGTCATAGTATTCGAGTGATTATATCATTATTTGAGTACAATCCAAACTATGATTATCTATTTATTTTGTTATCTTATTCTATTAAATCCAAACAATTCTCATAAGTTCTTACATCTTTTCTTGTCTTGTGAAAATTTGTAGAATGCCTCCTCGTCGTGCTCCCGCGGCCAACACCAATATCGACATTGCTGCTATTCTTGCACAACTCGTGACACAACTCACTCAAGCTAATAGTGCCACCAATGGCAACAATGGTGGAAATGGTAGTAATAGTGGTAATGGTGGTAATGGTGGAAACGGTGGTAACAACCCATCTCAATGCACTTTCAAACATTTCAACTCGTGTAATCCTCCCAAGTTCTATGGTACCGAAGGAGCTACTGGACTTCTTCAATGGTTCGAAAGTATTGAGAATACCTTTCTCAATAGTGACTGTCCCGACAACCTTCTTGTTCGTGACGCCAATAGTGTCCTACAAAAACGGGCACTCACGTGGTGGAATGGAGAGAAAAGAAATAGAGGTGTGGATGTAGCAATGGCCTTACCTTGGGACGAAGTTAAAAGGTTAATGACCGAGGAATTCTGTCCTCGAAATGAAGTGAAGAAACTTGATGGTGAGTTTTGGGATCTTGCCCAAGATAGTGGAGAAAATTTGGCTTATACAACTCGGTTCCATGAGTTGAGTCTCCTCGTGTCCCACATGGTCACACCTTTGTCCCGCTGCATTGAAAAGTATATTGGGGGACTACCTAGGCAAATTCAAGATACTGTCCTAGGAAGGAATCCCACAACACTTGAGGATGCTATCCGTTTGTCCGCTACCTTAACCGACAATCATGTGAAGGCGGGGACTCTTACTAAAAAGGGCACAAAGAAAGTTTCCGACATTGCAACTTCTTCCACCCACAATAAGGAAGCCACAACTGAACCCTCCCGACATAATAAGAAAAGAAAGGCTAGAAACTATGCTATGGTTACTCCTGCTATGCCTGTTCACCAAGTTGCTCCTATGGTTCAAGCACCGGCTAAAAAGCCATATGTTGGAATCTACCCACTTTGTGCCACCTGCAACTACCATCATCCACAAAGCATCCCATGTCGCCTTTGTACTCATTGTGGGAGATATGGCCATACGGTCAATGTTTGTAGGGCCAACGCTCTTGCAGGCCAAGTCAACCCACCAAACCAAACCAACACCCAAGTGACTAATCAAGGTACTCCCGCTATTGCAAATGGGCGTGCATGTTATGAATGTGGCAACCCGAACCATTTCCGTGATCAATGCCCAAGATTTTCCAATGCTAGACAAGGTGGAGCTCGTGGGCATGCTTTCAACATAAACGCCAACGAAGCTCAAGCAAACAATGACGTGGTCAATGGTATGTTCCTTGTAAATAGTCAATATGCCTCCATTTTATTTGATACCGGTGCCGATAAGTGTTTTGTGTCACTTAACTTTGAACCTTTACTTGCCAAGACACGATCTCAATTAGAGAAAACCTTCACTGTCGAAATAGCAAATGGTGATTCACTTATAATCGAGTCTATTATCTATGACTATTCTCTAGAACTTAATGAACATACATTCCCAATCAATCTTGTACCAATGCCATTAGGAAGTTTTGATATCATCATAGGCATGGATTGGCTAACAAATCATCATGCCGAAGTCATCTGTTTCGAGAAGTGTATTCGAATACCTCTACCATCAGGAGAAACACTAAGAGTATTTGGTGAAAAGCCTTGCAAAGGGCTTAAACTAATGTCATGCACTGCTGCTCAAAAATACTTAGGAAAGAAGTACGTGGCCTTTTTGGCCCATATAGTTCAAAAAGATGTCAAAAAGAAGAGTATTCAAGACATCCCCATTATCCGAGATTTTCCCGAAGTGTTCCCCGAAGATTTATCCGGTCTCTCACCCGTTCGACAAGTAGAATTTCGCATTGATCTTGTGCCCGGAGCTAACCCCGTGGCTAGAGCTCCTTACCGTCTTGCACCTTCTGAAATGCAAGAACTTGCAAGTCAACTTCAAGAGCTCTCCGACAAGGTATTCATTCGTCCAAGTCATTCACCGTGGGGTGCACCCGTCTTGTTCGTCAAAAAGAAAGATGGATCATTCCGCATGTGTATTGACTATCGTGAACTCAACAAGCTTACTATCAAAAACCGTTATCCTTTGCCTAGAATCGATGACCTCTTTGATCAACTTCAAGGTTCTACTTGCTTCTCAAAGATTGATCTTCGATCTGGTTATCATCAACTTCGTGTTCAAGAAGATGATATTCAAAAGACTGCCTTCCGAACAAGGTATGGTCATTACGAGTTCATGGTTATGCCTTTTGGACTAACCAATGCACCCGCAGTTTTCATGGACCTCATGAATCGTGTGTGCAAACCGTACCTTGATAAGTTCGTAATCGTTTTCATCGATGACATCTTAATCTATTCCAAGACTAAAGCCGATCATGAGCAACATCTTAGATTGGTTTTGGATCTCTTGAAGAAAGAACAACAATATGCCAAATTCTCCAAATGTGAATTTTGGCTAAGGGAAGTTCAATTTCTTGGTCACATCGTCAACGACAAGGGTATTCATGTTGACCCTGCTAAGATCGAAACGGTTAAAAATTGGAATGCCCCGAAGACTCCCACTGAAGTTCGTTCATTTCTTGGTCTTGCGGGATATTACCGTTGTTTCATCTCTCTACCGAACACTGCCAATTCTTCGTCCTTCCGGGTAAATGATACCTCTTACACTTACGTTTTAGTCTACTAACCAAAAGCCCTAATCTAATTTGGGCTTACAATACGGGAATCATCACGAACCAGAGTCTAGTTTTCGTTTAAAATAGATTTAATAGAATCGAATCTTGACACGCTTAAAATACAATTAATCTCTACAAAAAGATTCGTGATGATCTAATGGGTGAAAGCCCCATGAATTCCAACATTTACAATATAATAATTAGTCAAATTGAATCTGTTTTGGAACAGACACGGTCGCGCTAATCATATAGCGCGGTCGTGCTTCATGAGACACGGTCGCGCCAAATACCAGCGCGGTCGTGCCTCACACACTCAGACCCAGTCATACATTTGGCTAGACTTGGTCATGCCTCAAAACCCTAGACATGGTCGTGCCTAGTCCAGGACACGATCGTGCCTAGAGAACAATCCAATTGTGCATTCTGTTTGATCAACACGGTCGCGCCCTGAATAGCATGGTCGCGCCCGTGGTTCGAGCACGATCGTGCCCTTCCCAGGCACGGTCGTGTGTGAGTTAAATTTTTGGCAGAATTAAAATTTTATATATTTTTCAAACAATAAATATTCTGATTAAATTGCAAAATAAAAATAGTTGATTTTTATAAAAATGCATTTAATCATATTTAGAAAGATCAAATATTTAATCTTGGAATAAATAGAAAATTATTTATTTAAAATTTATAAAATATAATTTACATTTATTGTTAAACCTTAAAAAGTATTTTAATGGTTACGTTACATATATTATAAATAAATAAATAAAGAAATGATTATTTATTTAAGTTATATTTAAACAAAAACAATTAATTATTTATACTAAATTATAACTAATACTTACAAAGTTTTCATAAATAATAATTATTTACATTACTTATTTAATTATTCAAACTCAAACCTTAATCAAAATATTCTAAAAATATTGTTTCAAACTTTATATTTTATTCAATACTTTCAACTACAAATCAATGATTTTTTACACAAGTCCAAATGCAACTTTAGACTTAAAAATTTGTGCACACTATTAATACCATATACATTACACTTTAGGTTAACTTGTGCGTTTCAAGGATCCTTATTACTATCTAGTATCTTTTGTTAGCTATGCCTTCGAACCAAGTGAATATACATAGCCCCTTTTACACTTTTACATTTTTGGGGTGAAACATGAACACTATTCAAATTACATGTTTACATTTTCACAAACAACATAAGTACAAATCCTATTTACATTCACGTGTGCAATTTGAGCTTTATGCCCGAGTGCTATGTGTGCTAACTTTTGTGAACACTTATGTGTAATCATTAACTATTCAAGCTGACGGTTTTCAATGATTGATCTATTGTGTCTGACAAACCCACCCAGATTGGGGTGATTGATACCGACAACACAATTTGAATGCTAGTTACAAAGGTTTGATTGTACTTGGTTACACAATAGCTGCTCCCCATAAATGCCTTATTTATTATGTTATGTAAGGATTTGTTTTACAACTATATGCTATCTATATACAAACCTGTGTTATACTCACCAACTTTTTAGTTGACTTTATTTTGTTAATGTTTCAGGTACTAATGTGTGAGTTTGATCAAGATGTGCTACAATTAGGCTTTGGACTTAGCTAATTTAAATAAGGAAGTCTATGTTTTGAAATATTGTTTCTGTCTTGGATTTGGTTTTGGTTTATTTGAATGATTTTAATGGAATTTGACAATTAATATATTTCAATTTAGTCAACCTTGTGCTTATGAATAGTCTACATGTCCCGCCCCGATGATTCCGCCATCGGTCGGGGTGTGACACAAATCTATCCCTAATCGAGTTCTCTTACAATAATAGCTACCTCACGAGTATCAACATGGCTCCATTTGAAGCTCTCTATGGTTGCAAGTACCGTTCTCCTATCTGTTGGAACGAGATTGGTGAAGCTCAAATCACCGGTCCCGAGTTAATTCAAGAAACATCCGACAAGATTATCCAAATCCGTGACAACATTCGAGTAGCGAGAAGTCGGCAAAAGAGTTATGCCGACAAACGTCGAAAACCCTTGGAATTCCAAGTCGGTGACCTTGTTCTTCTAAAGGTGTCTCCGTGGAAGGGTGTGATCCATTTTGGAAAGAAAGGCAAATTATCACCTCGCTATGTGGGTCCATTTAAGATCCTTGAAAGGATTGGGAAAGTGGCTTACAAACTCGACTTACCTCCATCACTTGGCAATGTACATCCTACTTTTCACGTGTCTAATCTTAAGAAATGTCTTGCTGATGAGAATCTTCACATACCACTTGACGACGTGCACATTGACGAAACGATGCACTTCATTGAGAGACCAGTAGAAATCATGGATCGTGAAATCAAGCAGCTCAAGCGAAGTCATATTCCTATTGTCAAAGTTCGTTGGGAATCTTAACGTGGTCCTGAATTCACTTAGGAACGAGAGGATCAAATGAAGCTCAAGTACCCCCATCTTTTTACTGATGTCGTCGCTTCCTTTAACTAAATTTCGGGACGAAATTCCCTCAACATGGGGAGACTGTAACATTTCTGATTTTTAGTATCCGTATTTCAATTCAACGTAATGCATTTCAAAACCCAAGTCTAGTGCACTATTTTGTTCTATTCGTACATTAATTAAATACTATATTTCAATGCTAATCCGCAAATTTTACACGGTTGTAACCTACTAAAACACTACATAAGTACCTATTTATACAAATATGTCAAGGACTAAAGTTACAAGGTTGATGTTGAAAATCAACAAGAAACCCTAATAGGCGCGGTCACGCCTCGTTCTGGCACGGTAGCGCCAAGTGCCTTGGCACGGTCGTGCGACTTGCTTTGGAACGGTCGCGCCCGGTGTCTTGGCACGGTCGCGCCTAGTTTGGGCACGGTCGCGCCTAGTACCAGTTGAAACGTAAATGCAGTTTTAAACGCTCGATCGTTGAGTTCCGTAACCGTTCCTCACTTCATTTCCATTTACGAGAGTAATAACATTTTCAATTACACAAACGTCCTAGTTTAATTCCTTCGCACTCGAAAAATCGTTCAAACATTTCAAAGAAAACATAAACCTTTCCTTTGATCCGAATTCTCTCAACCAAAAAGAAGATTCACAATATACAATCCTCCCAGAAGCTACTGACCCTTTGAAGTAACCGGAATTTGCAGCAGAAGACTTCGGAGGCCGTTCGCATCGTCGCCGGAACTCTTTTTTACCGAACTCTATTCATCCATCGTCCCCCCAGGTAATTGAAACCTTTTCCTCATTCGTTTCAGCCATAGATCAAAAGCCCCATATTAATTTGGGCTTCCATTATAGAAATCATCCCGAATCAGAACATGTTGTTAATACAATTAAAACATCCCATCATACTCGTAATAATACTATAAATAAAAGCCCTATGATTTACATCACTAACAATATAAGAATTAGTCAATTCGTGTCTGATTTGGAAGAGACACGGTCGCGCTAATCATCTAGCGCGGTCATGCCTCATGAGACGCGGTCGTGCTGATTACCAGCGCGGTCGTGTCCTCCTGCTCAGACCCAGTCATGCCATTTGGCTAATCCCAGTCGTGTTTTAGAATCATAGACACGATCGTGCCTAGCCAAGGCACGGTCGTGCCTATTGATTTGTCTAGTTATGTCTCCGTTTAATCAACCCGGTCGCGTCCTGACTAGCACGGCCGCGTGGTTCGAGCACGATCGTGCCCTTCCCAGGCACGGTCGTGTGTGAGTTAAATTTTTGGCAGAATTATAATTTTTATATATTTTTCAAACAATAAATATTTCTGATTAAATTTCAAAATAAAAATAGTTGATTTTTATAAAAATACATTAATTCTATTTAGAAAGATCAAATAGTTAATCTTGGAATAAATAGAAAATTATTTATTTAAAATTTATAAAAAAATTAAATTTACAATTATTGTTAAACCTTTCATTTAAAAAGTATCTTAATGGTTAAGTTACATATTTTATAAATAAATAAATAAGAAAATGATTATTTATTTAATTTATATTTAAACAAAAACAATTATTTATTTATACTTAGTTACATCAAATACTTATTTAACCTACTTATTTAGCTATTCAATTTCAAACCTTAATCAAAATGTTCCAAAAATATTTATTTCAAACGTTATATCGTATTCAATACTTTCAAATACAAATCAATGGCTTTATACACAAATCCAAGTTCAACATTTGACTCAAACTTTGTGCTCGCTATTGATACAATATATACATTACACTTTAGGTTAACTTGTGCTTTTCAAGGATCCTTATTACTATCTAGTTAGCTACGCCTTCAAACCAAGTGAGTATTACATAGCCCCTTTTACTCTTTTACACTTTTTGGGGTGGAACATGAACACTATACAACAATATTACTTACACTTACACAAACTACACAAGTACAAATCCTCTTTACATTCATGTGTGCAATTTGAGCTTTATGCCCAAGTGCTAGTTGTGCTAACTTTTGTATGCGATTATATGCAATCATTAACTATTCAAGCCGATGGTAAACAATGATAGATCTATTGAGTCTGACAAACCCACCCAGGTAGGGTGATTGTTACCGACAACACAATTTTTGCATGCTAGTTACAAAGGTTTGATTGTACTTGGTTACACAATAGTTGCTCCCCATAAATGCCTTATTTTATCATGACATGTAAGGATTTGTTTATTTACAATCTATATGCTATCTATATATAAACTTGTGTTATACTCACCAACTTTTTAGTTGACTTTATTTTATTAATGTTTCAGGTACTAATGTGTGAGTTTGATCAAGATGTGCTACACATAGGATTTGGACTTAGCTAATTTAAATAAAGAAGTTTATGTATTGCAATTATGGTTCTTTCTTGGATTTGGTTTTGTTTGATTGTTTGCAATGAAATTTGATGATTAATATATTTCAATTTAGCCAACCTTGTGCTCATGAAGAGTCTACATGTCCCGCCCCGATGATTCCGCCATCGGTCGGGGTGTGACAGGATACATGATACATGTCATACTGAGTCTATTCAACGAAAGGAGTATGAAGACAATGATCCTACGGGTAATGTTGAGGCAGATCGTGAATACGTTGTTGACGTTAATCCTATATCAAGAGTTCAGGGGGAGTCGACATCACAAACGATTGAAGGAAACAAGGATGACTTTGGAGTTAATGAAGAGATTCAATTATTGGAATTCTTTGCAGACTCTGAAGAGGAAGAAGCTGAGAAGATATAATGTCTGGATGATATTGATGAATTATTCAATGACATTGAAGATGAAGTGTCTGATAATGAAGTTGAAGAAGGAGAGATAGTGGAGATAGAGATAGAGAAGAATAAAGATAAAGTTACTTATGAAGGCTGTGATGGTCTGAATGTCCCTTATAACTTCATCCAAGATGATGTTATTCCTGAATTCTCTTATGAAGTAGTAACATATTCTATGGACTCTATTGAAGATATCACTATGTCTGAGGACACTGCTCAATCCAAGATTGATACTGATGATGAAACTGTTCAATCCAATATAGATGCTGATACTAATGCTACTCACACCGCGTGTGATGTATAGAAATACAGGAATGACTAGAGAACAGTGGAGAGAAGTTGTGAAAAGCTGGATGAAGGTGCTACAAAAGTCACAAGTACAACCTGCTCAGAAAGAAAGATATGTGATTAAGGAGAGATGTATTGGAAGAATCATAAGTTGGTTTTATGATAATGACACAAAGTTGTTTGCTCTTAAAAGATCTGATGGTGTTTAACACTTAAAGCCTAGGATCAAGTATTTCAATACCTTGCCAAGGTGTGAAATGAATGGTCTAGCTACTAAACCATTGATTAATAGATCAAATTGTGGATTAGCTACTGTGATTGCCAATTTGATAATGAAAGAAGGTGGCTCAGGGAAGTATGAAAGACTAAAGCCTCAGAAAGGAAAATGAGTGAAGATCATAGATCAAAAGACTTTGATAGTGACCTGGAAGTACAAGTTTAAACCAGTACGTGCTGTACAGAAGATACCATTGAAGAAGATTCCACAAGATTTTCTTAGGAATATGAAATGGTGGTATGTAGATGTTAATACTGGTGAAGCAAGGATTGATGATAAAGATAATAAGGTCATTGTGAGTCTATGATGTAATGAATCTTATTAACTTTTCAAAGAAAAATCAAAAGATGTTGAGAAAGAATGAGATCATATTCACTGATGAATGGAAAGAACAAGGATTGCAGTACAAAAGAGTTTTGGAGATTTTTAGAAGATATGGAGTGCATGGTAGCAGATTACCGGATAACTGGAAGAGCTCATCATAAAGACTGAAGACTGAAGATCAAGCTATTGTCAAGGGGGAGTCTGTTAGGACATAGATTGTATGACAAAAGCTTTGTAATAGTTTAGATCTAAATGTCTTTATGTTTTTGTATTAAATGTTTTCTAAGTGTTTATACAAGTTATGCTAGAGGCGAACATGTCAAGTTCGCCTGGTCTATCAGAAGCGAACTTGTTAAGTTCGCTTAGTCTGTTAGAGGCGAACTTGTTAAGTTCGCCTAATGCAGATCATGTGTCTATAAATAGAGTTTACAGAGTCTGTCTTTTTAGGGATATACAGTAGCGACAGAAGTGAGCGAATAGATTGATCAAGTCTGTAAGGATACATGATACATGTCATACTGAGTCTATTCAACAAAAGGATGATGAAGACAATGATCCTACTGGTAATGTTGAGGGTGATCGTCAATACGCTGCTGACGTTAATCCTATATCAAGAGTTTTGGGGGAGTCGACATCACAAACCATTGAAGGAAACAAAGATGACTTTGGAGTTAATGAAGAGATTCTATTATTGGAATTCTTTGCAGACTCTAAAGAGGAAGAAGCTGAGAAGATAGAATGTCTGGATGATATTGATGAATTATTCAATGACATTGAAGATGAAGTGTCTGATAATGAAGTTGAAGAAGGAGAGATAGTGGAGATAGAGATAGAGAAGAATAAAAATAAAGTTACTTATGCAGGTTGTGATGGTTTGAATGTCCCTTATAATGTAACATCTCGGAATTTAGTATTCATATTTCAATTCAATGTAATGCATTTTCAAATTCAATGTTCGTGCACTGCCTTATTATTTTGCTTACCTTAAACGAAATGCAATGATTCAATACAAATTTACAAGTTTTGTCACACCCCCAATTTCCACTAACGGAGTTTTACCGTTTAGAAGGTGACACACCAGGATCTCAGTCATTAGTTACATCAAACGACACTATATGGGACTTGAATTGTCAAAACATAAAAGTTCAGAGTTAATGCGGAAGCGTAAACGTTAATATGAAATCAAAAGTAATTACACGCAACAAACGTCGATTAATGTAATTAAATAATCTGTTTAAAGTATTTGAAATGAATGATATGACAGTAGGACTCCATGCATGTCCTAAGTGCGCAACCTGTGCCAAAGCGACCTGAGAAACATGTAAGAAAAAGTGTCAACACGAGGTTGGTGAGTTCACAGGTTTCAAGTTTACAATAAGAGTGTGTTTGCCAGATTATGTACTTTCAATATGCATATCTATAGGTAGCTAACCTATGTTCATGTTTTACTAAAGCGCTCGCAACCGAAGCTGACTGTGTTTGTATGCCTCCTGCCAGGTCTGTCAACTCTGGCACATGTGAGTAGGCTAACATTTCACCCGTTCGATATCCAATCGAGTTAGCGCAACTAACGCGGGTGGGATTTGTCAAACCCAGTAGTACTACTAAACATTACCTCGCTAAGATCCATATTAACGATTCGAAATAAGATGAGGACTTTCTGTGATAGCATGTTACGCTTAGTCTCAACAGTGATATCATATAAAGTACCATAATCAAATAGTTGCGTCATGTTTTCTCCCCTGGCGGGAAAAACAATATTTGCTTGCGTACTTGTTTCTCCCCCACGGGGAAAACAAGTAAAAGTATGATAATTGGTGTTTCATGTTTGTTTCTTCCTCAACAGGAAAACAAGTAAAATACGTTTGTGTGTAAGCATGTTTCTCCCCCAATAGTAAAACTGGTAAAAAGGGGCCGTGAAACTCACCTGCGTTGCGTAGTAGGTAGTGTCACCCAAGTATGAGATTTGAAATCTCAAGTGTTAGTCTGCACGACTTACGTATGCCCTATAATTATACACATAATAGTTAGGGATACGATAGGAATATGTGACGACAATACGGGAGATTGAACGTCCTAAAGTAACGCTCTAATAAATAAGAGTAGACGGACGTGTCCACGGAGTTAGGAATTACCTTACGCGACGAATGACAAAATAATAATAATATATATATACGAGTAGATAATATAATTAGTTATATTATTATTTAGTCTCGATTGATTTACGGCGTTATAAAATGATTTGAAATAATATATATATATATATATATTATTTAATAATACGGGTCACAATTTGAGAATAATATAAACATATTATTTTACACGAATTTACGGCTTAAAAATAATATAAATATATTATTTTTACATATTAATAATAACAATGTATAAATTATAAAAGTGGGTATAATTTATAAAAACAAACTAATATTTCAAACCCGAGCCTACGGATTGTTTTCCGGGTTAAAATCCATTTATATAATAATACAGTATTAAAAGGTTTGATTTTTATTAATTTAATAATCCAGAAAAATGTTTTAAAAATAATTGTGGGAGCCCGGTCTCGAACCCGGGTCTCTCCCACATACGCACACAGCCTTAACCATCTCCGCCCGCTAGGGTATCGCGAAGGATACCGGGTTGGAATGGTTTTAACATCAGGCTCTATGTGGTTTTCCTCCCTTAAAGACCCGCGATCAAAACCGGTCGATATCCCTCGATTTGGATGATGGTTTGAGTGAAACAGAAACAAGTTTTGATGCTCAGAGGATTACGAACCTTGGCATACTCTTAATTTCTAAAACAAACGGGTTTTGGATGTCCAAATCTTGAAAACAGATCGAATACGTAAAGAGGAAAACTTTGAATCGATCAGATAGATTTTGATAATGAAATTGATTAAAACCATAGGGCTTTTGATAATCGGGACATTTCGAAACAGATTATGTAGATTAATTTCATTTCTTTTCAGTCTAAGATCGAAAACCCCAAATCAGAACGCATATGAACCCTAATTACGGGTTCATGATCAATTCGATAGTGGAAGCCCGTTGTTTCATAGGGCTTTCACTCTACATACGATTGCGAATCTAATGGAGTAGGTTAATTTGATTTAAAAATGGTTTTTAATTGAATTCGACAGATAGAGTTCACATGAACCCTAATTACGGGTTACAGAGATTCTTATATTAAAACTTGAAATTGGCAAAGGGCTTTCAATAAAAACAGTGTTGCGAATCTTTCTGCATAGGTTAATTTCATTTTCATTGGGTCTAGATTAGGGCTTGACTAAATCAGTCAGATGATGAACCCTAGGATTAAGAACTCGATCGAATTGATGATGTAAGCCCGAATTAACATGGGGCTTACCTTTACGGAAAGAAAACGAAGCAATTGGGTCAAGAATTTACCAGAATGCGTGTCGGATTGATGGAGTTCGAGTAGATGCAGGTGTCGGCTGCACAGATTGCTTTCCGACGAGTTCTACTGTTTCTCCGATCAATGCAGGTTGCGTAAGCACTTCAGGAGGATTCGACGAGTGAGAGGGATGCTTCAATTCGCGGGAGTAACACCAGATTATGATGAATTTGATGGGATTAGGTTGATGGTCGACGGTTACATAACGAATAGCCACATTTTGATTAATTCGCATGTAATGCAGGTGATTAAGGCTCAATTATGATCGATTAAGGCGTTTAGATGTTAATCAATTATAGAATTTGATTCAATTCAGTTAACATTCGCGAATTGGAAATCAAAAGTCCCAATGTTGACTTCTAAAAGTCAACAGAACTTATTTTTGACAATTTTGACTTTGAGGAGTCAATAATTCATGTATTGGGACTTGGCAGGACTAGTCCCTGCATTTCTGAGTTGGATTTATGACAGAAATAGTCCTTGGGGTTAGATTTGACTAACGGGGTTAAGTTTTTAATAAGGAACTTAACGGGATAGTTAACCGGGGTTAACCTAAAAAGTCGGATTGTCACAAGTTTTGCTCGATTATATACACTTAAACGCTATACAAGTAACTATTTATTTCAAACTTATCAAACCTGAAAAGTCAAGGACTAAAGTTGAAAAATATTAAGGAACCCTAGTTTAGCACGGTCGTGCTCCGTCCTGGCACGGTCGCGCCAAGTGCCTCGGCACGATCGCGCGACTGGTCCTGGAATGATCGCGCCCGGTGCCTAAGCACGGTCGCGCCTCTATTGGGCACGGTCGCGCCTGCGTAACTGTCAAAACGTAAATACACTTTTAATCACCGATCGTCGAGAATCCGTAACCGTTCCTTCGTTTCATTCCGATTGTGAGAGTAATACCATTTTCAAATTACTCAAACGCCTCAGTTACATTCCATCAAACTCGAAGAAAAACTATCTCAAGCATTCCAAAAAGCTAGAATCCGCTTTTCGATCCGAATCCCCTCAATCCAGCAGCAGAGTCACACTACTCGATCCTCCCAGGAGCTACTGATCCTTTGTAGTAGCCGGAATCATATCAGAAGACGCCGGAAGCCTTTCTCACCGACGTCGGAATTCCGTTCTACCGTGCTCCATCAATTCGATACGCTTCAAGGTAACTATAATCGTTTCCTCAGTCGATTCAGTCTCTTTATCAAAAGCCCCTTATCAATTTGGGCTTACAATATGTAAATCATCCCGAATCAGAACTCGTATTTTATTCAAAAATGGTTTAATCGAATCCGATCCTAATCATGTTTTCAATACAATTAAAACATCTCAGAATACTCGTAATAACTATATAAGTAAAAACCCTATCAATCCCAACATTTACAATACAAGATTTTGTCAATTCATGTCTGATTTGGAAGAGACACGGTCGCGCTAATCATCTAGCGCGGTCGTGCCTCATGTAGCGCGGTCGTGTAGAATAACGGCGCGGTCGTGTCCTCCTGTCCAGACCTTGTCATGCCCTTAGGGCTAGTCTCTGTTGTGTCTAAAGATCATAGACACGACCGTGTCGGGCCAAGGCACGGTCGTGCCTGTTTGACTGGTCTAGTTTGTGCCCTCTGTTGATCAACCCGGTCGTGCCCCGACTAGCGCGGTCGCGCCCCTGGCTTGAGCACGATCGTGTCCTTTCGAGGCACGGTCGTGTGTGACTCAGAAACTTTAAGGAAATTATAATTTTATATTTTTCAATCAATAAATGTTTCAAATTTTATAAAAATATGTTTTCTGTATTTGAAGAGATAAATATAATTTATTTAAAAGTTTATGAAAATTAAATTTATATTTATTATCTTACACTTAAATGATATTTTAAATAATTAAGTTACAAAATTTATAAATAAATAAGATAATGATTATTTATTTAATTTACATTTTAAATCAAAATCATTTATTTATTTATACTTAATTACAATTAATATTTACATTATTTCATAAACTATAATTATATATTTATTCAATTATCCAATTCAAACCTAATCAAATTGTTTCAAAAATATTTTTACTTCAAACTCTATATATTTTATTCAATACTTTTAAATACAAATCAATAGTTTTATACACAAATTCAACTTTCATTTTAGACTTAAACTTTATGCATCTATTTGATTCAATACACATTACTCTTTAGGTTAAATTGTGCATTTCGAGGATCATATGTGCTATCTATAATCTTAGTTAGCTACACTTCCATACCAAGTGAGTATTCACAAACCCCTTTTTACTCTTTTACACTTTTGGGGTGGAACATGAACTCTATACACATTACACATTACACATTTACATTTACGCAAACAACACAAGTGCAAAAATCCTATTTACATACATGTGTGCAAAATTTGAGCTTTGTGCCCGAGTGCTAGTTGTGCTAACCTTTGTATGCGATTATGTGCAATCATTAACTATACAAGCCGACGGTTTTCAATGATAGATCTATTGAGTCTGACAAACCCACTCATGGTGCGCGGTGATTGAAACCGACAACACAATTTTTGCATGCTAGTTATAAGGTTTGGTTGTACATTGTTACACAATAGCTGCTCCCCATAAATGCCTTATTTTATCATGTTTTGTAAAGGATTTGTTTTCAACTATATGCTATCTACATACAACTGTGTTATACTCACCAACTTTTTAGTTGACTTTATTTTATTCATGTTTCAGGCCCCAATATGTGAGAATGATTCAAGACGTGTTCAACATAGGATTTGGACTTAGCAATTTAAATCAAGAACTTTATGAGTTGTTTTATGTTTCATGTTTGAATTTGGTTTGTACTTGGATTATTTGTAATGGAAATTTAACTTTAATATATTTCAATTTAGTCAACCATGTGCTATGAACAATCTTACATGTCCCGCCCCGATGATTCCGCCATCGGTCGGGGTGTGACAGATTGGTATCAGAGCCTTGGTTATAGGAAATTAGGTTATTAGACACCTTGACCTAGACTATAACTTTAGGACACCCACTTATGCTATATTTCATGATTTTGTGCTATGTGTTACATGCTATGTGCTTCATGCTCACCATGATTAATTATTATTATACTTGATACCTTATTTGTTAGAAATTCATGACTCATTAGGATCTTCTTGAATAATAATTAAATAAATAATATCCATTCCTATATTCTAAAACCTCATAATATTTCTATCTTCTTTTCTATCTTTATCCTTTCTAAGCATGTGGAAAATCCTTGAAACAAAAATCTCTAAAATTTTTATTTCTTCGTTAAGGTTTTAAACTTGTTAAATTATTTGAGGACACGTGCAATCTAGAAGGATGACACCTGTATTTTGGGTTTTCTGTCTAGGAAAGCATTTCGCATAAATCCCAATCAACCGAGGGACCCGTATGCTTTCCTGGGAATTCCCGAGATGAGTGTTTACTTATAGGCTAAAGCATGTCTCCTTGAAAATTATATAAGTTTAATTAACCTTAATGTGCCATTGTATTCAAGTGATTTTGTCACTTTTGAGTACAATCCAAACTAAGAATATCTATTTTTATTTTGTTATCTCATTCTATTAAATCCTATCAAATCTCATAAGTTCTTACAATTTTTCTTGTCTTGTGAAAATCTGTAGAATGCCTCCTCGTCGTGCTCCCGCAACCAACGCCAACACCGACATTGCTGCTATTCTGACCCAATTGGTGACACAACTCACCCAAGCCAATGGTGCCACCAATGGCAACAATGGTGGAAATGGAAGCAATAGTTGTAATAATGGTGGAAATGGTGGAAATGGTGGTAACAATCCATCTCAATGCACCTTCAAACACTTCAACTCGTGCAATCCCCTAAAGTTCTATGGTACCGAAGGAGCTACTGGACTCCTTCAATGGTTCGAAAGCATTGAGAATACTTTTCTCAATAGTGACTGTCCCGACAACCTCCGTGTTCGTCATGCTACAAGTGTCCTACAAAAACGGGCACTTACATGGTGGAATGGGGAGAAAAGGAATAGGGGTGTTGACATAGCTATGGCCTTACCTTGGGATGAGGTCAAAAGGCTTATGACCGAGGAGTTCTGTCCTCGAAATGAAGTGAAAAAGTTAGAAGCTGAATTTTGGGATCTTGCCCAAGATAGCGGGGAAAGCTTTGCATATACAACTCGGTTCCATGAGTTGAGTCTTCTAGTGCCCCACATGGTCACTCCTTTGTCCCATTGTATCGAGAAGTATATTGGTGGGCTACCAAGACAAATCCAAGATACTGTCTTAGGTAGAAATCCTGCTACTCTGGAGGATGCTATTCGTCTATCCGCTACCTTAACTGATAACCATGTGAAAGCGGGAACACTTACTAAGAAGGGTACTAAGAAAGTTTCTGAAACCGTAACCCCTCCTACTCACAACAAAAAAGCCACAACCGAGCCCTCTCGCAATAATAGAAAGAGGAAGGTTAGAAATTTTGCTGTGGTTACTCCTGCTGTTCCCGTCAACCAAGCTGCACCTATGATTCAAGCGCCGGCTAAAAAGCCATATGTTGGGATCTACCCTCTTTGTGCCACCTGCAATTTTCATCATCCTCAAAACATCCCATGTCGCCTTTGTACTTATTGTGGGAGATATGGTCATACGGTCAGTGTTTGTAGGACCAAAGCCCTTACGGGCCAAGTCAACCCTCCAAACCGAACCGTACCTCAAGTGGCTAACCAAGGTGCTCCCGCCATTGCTAATGGGTGTGCTTGTTATGAGTGTGGTGACCCAAACCATTTTCGTGATCAATGTCCAAGACTTGCAAACGCTAGACAAGGTGGAGCTCGTGGGCGTGCGTTCAACATAAACGCCAACGAAGCTCAAGCCAACAATGACGTGGTCAATGGTACGTTTCTTGTTAATAGTCAATATGCCTCCATTTTATTCGATATCGGAGCCGATAAAAGTTTTGTGTCACTTAATTTTGAACCTTTACTTGCAAAGACTCGGTCCCAATTAGAGAAAACATTTACCGTTGAAGTAGCAAATGGTGACTCCATTACAATTGAGTCCATTATCTATGATTGCTCTTTAGAACTTAATGATCACACATTTCCAATCAACCTTGTTCCAATGCCACTAGGAAGATTTGATATTATCATAGGTATGGATTGGCTATCAAATCATCATACCGAAGTCATTTGCTTTGAAAAGTGTATCCAAATTCCACTACCATCGGGAGAAACCTAAAGAGTTTTTGGTGAAAAGCCTTGCAAGGGACTTAAGTTGATGTCGTGTACTACCGCTCAAAAGTACTTACGAAATAAGTACATTGCTTTCTTAGCTCATATTGTTCAAAAGGATGTCAAGGAGAAGAGTATCCAAGACATTCCGATCATTCGGGATTTCCCCGAAGTTTTTCCTAAGGATTTATCTGGTCTTCCTCCCGTTCGTCAAGTAGAGTTCCGTATTGATCTTATACCTGGAGCTAACCCCATTGCTAGAGCTCCTTATCGTCTTGCACCTTCCGAAATGCAGGAGCTTGCAAGTCAACTTCAAGAGCTCTCCGACAAAGGTTTCATTCGCCCAAGTCATTCACCGTGGGGTGCACCCGTCTTATTTGTTAAGAAGAAGGATGGATCATTTCGCATGTGTATTGACTACCGCGAACTCAATAAGCTTACTATCAAGAACCGTTATCCTTTGCCTAGAATCGATGATCTCTTTGATCAACTTCAAGGTTCTACTTGCTTCTCAAAGATTGATCTTCGATCTGGTTATCATCAGCTTCGTGTTCAAGAAGATGACATTCCTAAGACTGCTTTTCGAACAAGGTATGGTCATTACGAGTTCATGGTTATGCCTTTCGGGTTAACCAATGCACCCGCAGTTTTCATGGATCTCATGAATCGTGTGTGCAAACCGTACCTTGATAAATTCGTGATCGTTTTCATTGATGATATCTTAATCTATTCCAAGACTAAAGCCGACCATGAAGAACATCTTAGATTGGTTTTGGGTCTCTTAAAGAAGGAACAACTATATGCCAAATTCTCCAAATGTGAATTTTGGCTAAAGGAAGTTCAATTTCTTGGTCATATTGTCAATGATAAGGGAATTCATGTTGATCCTGCTAAGATTGAAATGATTAAGAATTGGAATGCCCCGAAGACTCCTACCAAAGTTCGTTCATTTCTTGGTCTTGCGGGTTATTATCGTCGTTTCATCTCAAACTTCTCAAAGATTGCTGTCCCTCTTACCGCTTTGACCCACAAGCGTAAGACTTATGAATGGGAACCGAAACAAGAAGAAGCTTTCCAAACCCTCAAGCAAAAGTTATGCAATGCTCCTATATTGACTCTCCCAGATGGAATCGATGATTTAGTTGTCTATTGTGATGCTTCTAACCAAGGACTTGGTTGTGTTCTCATACAACGAGGCTAAGTAATCGCTTATGCATCAAGGCAACTCAAAGTTCATTAGAAGAATTATACGACGCACGATATCGAGTTGGGTGCGGTCGTATTCGCGTTAAAGATTTGGAGACATTACCTATATGGCACGAAATGTGTGGTGTTCACCGACCACAAAAGTCTTCAACATATTTTCAACCAAAAAGAACTCAATATGAGGCAACGACGTTGGGTCGAACTCCTTAACGACTACGACTGCGAGATTCGCTACCATCCTGGTAAAGCGAATGTTGTAGCCGATGCTTTGAGTCGAAAGGACCATGTTATGCTTCATTGTGCCCGTATTCAAACCCGTATCATAGAAGCTCAACACGTCTCGGTAACCGAGGGTAACATGTATGAAGAAATGTTATGTGGTGTTGAACTTCTTCTTGAATCAAAACCCAATGGCCTACTACATTACTTGAACCGTATTTGGGTTCCCGATCGCGACGATCTACGTACATTTCTCATGAACGAGGCTCACAAGACTCGTTATTCTATTCATCCTGGTGTGGATAAAATGTACCAAGATCTTCGCCAACAATATTGGTGGCCCGGTATGAAAAAGGACATTGCTCTCTATGTTGCTAAATGCTTAACTTGTTCCAAAGTCAAAGCCGAACATCAACGTCCTTCTGGTTTGCTTGAACAACCGGAAATTCCCGTGTGGAAATGGGAGAACTTAGCCATGGATTTTATTACCAAACTCCCTCGCACCTCGAGTGGTTATGATAGTATTTGGGTGATCATTGATCGACTCACCAAATCTGCTCATTTCTTGCCTATCCGTGAAGACTATCGGGTTGAGAAACTAGCCCGAATTTACATCGACGAAATCGTGAGTCGTCATGGTGTTCCCTTGAACATAATATCTGATCGAGATGCCCAGTTCACTTCTCGATTTTGGCGATCTCTCCAAACTGCTCTTGGTACACGATTGGATTTGAGTACGGCCTTCCATCCCCAAACTGATGGTCAAACCGAGCGAACAATTCAAACTCTTGAAGACATGCTTAGAGCTTGCGTAATCGATTTTGGTGGCAATTGGGATTCACATCTATCCATCATTGAGTTTTCTTACAACAATAGCTACCACACAAGTATCAACATGGCGCCATTCGAAGCTCTCTATGGTCGCAAGTGCCGTTCTCCTATCTGTTGGAACGAGATTGGTGAAGCACAAATCACCGGTCCTGAGTTAATTCAAGAAACATCCGACAAAATTATTCAAATCCGTGATAATATTCGAATAGCGAGGAGTCGGCAAAAGAGTTATGCCGACAAACGGCGAAAACCCTTGGAATTCCAAGTCGGTGATCTTGTTCTTCTTAAGGTGTCCCCGTGGAAGGGCGTGATCCGCTTTGGAAAGAAAGGCAAGTTAGCACCTCGATATGTTGGTCCATTCAAAATCCTTGAAAGGATTGGGAAAGTTGCTTACAAGCTCGAGTTACCTCCATCTCTTGGCAATGTGCATCTTACATTTCATATATCTAATCTGAAGAAGTGTCTCACTGATGAAAATCTCCATATACCGCTTGACGACGTGCGCATTGATGAAACGATGCACTTCGTTGAGAAACCGGTAGAAATTATGGATCATGAAGTTAAACAGCTCAAGCGAAGTCGCATTCCTATTGTCAAAGTTCGTTGGGAATCTAAGCGTGGTCCTGAGTTCACTTGGGAACGAGAAGACCAAATGAAGCTCAAGTACCCTCATCTCTTTATTGATACTGTTGTAACCTCTAGCTAAATTTCGGGACGAAATTCTCTCAACATGGGGAGACTGTAACATCTCGGAATTTAGTATTCATATTTCAATTCAATGTAATGCATTTTCAAATTCAATGTTCGTGCACTGCCTTATTATTTTGCTTACCTTAAACGAAATGCAATGATTCAATACAAATTTACAAGTTTTGCTCGATTATATACACTTAAACGCTATACAAGTAACTATTTATTTCAAACTTATCAAACCTGAAAAGTCAAGGACTAAAGTTGAAAAATATTAAGGAACCCTAGTTTAGCACGGTCTTGCTCCGTCCTGGCACGGTCGCGCCAAGTGCCTCGGCACGATCGCACGACTGGTCCTGGAACGATCGCACGGTCGCGCCAAGTGCCTAAGCACGGTCGCGCCTCTATTGGGCTCGGTCGCGCCTGCGTAACTGTCAAAACGTAAATACACTTTTAATCACCGATCATCGAGAATCCGTAACCGTTCCTTCGTTTCATTCCGATTGTGAGAGTAATACCATTTTCAAATTACTCAAACGCCTCAGTTACATTCCATCAAACTCGAAGAAAAACTCTCTCAAGCTTTCCAAAAAGCTAGAATCCGCTTTTCGATCCGAATCCCCTCAATCCAGCAGCAGAGTCACACTACTCGATCCTCCCAGGAGCTACTGATCCTTTGTAGTCGCCGGAATCATATCAGAAGACGCCGGAAGCCTTTCTCACCGACGTCGGAATTCCGTTCTACCGTGCTCCATCAATTCGATATGCTTCAAGGTAACTATAATCGTTTCCTCAGTCCATTCAGTCTCTTTATCAAAAGCCCCTTATCAATTTGGGCTTACAATATGTAAATCATCCCGAATCAGAACTCGTATTTTATTCAAAAATGGTTTAATCGAATCCGATCCTAATCATGTTTTCAATACAATTAAAACATCTCAGAATACTCGTAATAACTATATAAGTAAAAACCCTATCAATCCCAACATTTACAATACAAGATTTTGTCAATTCATGTCTGATTTGGAAGAGACACGGTCGCGCTAATCATCTAGCGAGGTCGTGCCTCATGTAGCGCGGTCGTGTCGAATAACGGCGCGGTCGTGTCCTCCTGTCCAGACCTTGTCATGCCCTTAGGGCTAGTCTCTGTTGTGTCTAAAGATCATAGACACGACCGTGCCGGGCCAAGGCACGGTCGTGCCTGTTTGACTGGTCTAGTTTGTGCCCTCTTTTGATCAACCCGGTCGTGCCCCGACTAGCGCGGTCGTGCCCCTGGCATGAGCACGATCGTGCCCTTTCGAGGCACGGTCGTGTGTGACTCAGAAACTTTAAGAAAATTATAATTTTATATTTTTCAATCAATAAATGTTTCAAATTTTATAAAAATATGTTTTCTGTATTTGAAGAGATAAATATAATTTATTTAAAAGTTTATGAAAATTAAATTTATATTTATTATCTTACACTTAAATGATATTTTAAATAATTAAGTTACAAAATTTATAAATAAATAAGATAATGATTATTTATTTAATTTACATTTTAAATCAAAATCATTTATTTATTTATACTTAATTACAATTAATATTTACATTATTTCATAAACTATAATTATATATTTATTCAATTATCCAATTCAATCCTAATCAAATTGTTTCAAAATTTTTTTTACTTCAAACTCTATATATTTTATTCAATAATTTTAAATACAAATCAATAGTTTTATACACAAATTCAACTTTCATTTTAGACTTAAACTTTATGCATCTATTTGATTCAATACACATTACTCTTTAGGTTAAATTGTGCATTTCGAGGATCATATCTGCTATCTATAATCTTTGTTAGCTACACTTCCATACCAAGTGAGTATTCACAACCCCTTTTTACTCTTTTAAACTTTTGGGGTGGAACATGAACTCTATACACATTACACATTACACATTTACATTTACGCAAACAACACAAGTGCAAAAATCCTATTTACATACATGTGTGCAAAGTTTGAGCTTTGTGCCCGAGTGCTAGTTGTGCTAACCTTTGTATGCGATTATGTGCAATCATTAACTATACAAGCCGACGGTTTTCAATGATAGATCTATTGAGTCTGACAAACCCACCCATGGTGCGCGGTGATTGAAACCGACAACACAATTTTTGCATGCTAGTTACAAGGTTTGGTTGTACATGGTTACACAATAGCTGCTCCCCATAAATGCCTTATTTTATCATGTTTTGTAAAGGATTTGTTTTCAACTATATGCTATCTACATACAACTGTGTTATACTCACCAACTTTTTAGTTGACTTTATTTTATTCATGTTTCAGGCCCCAATATGTGAGAATGATTCAAGACGTGTTCAACATAGGATTTGGACTTAGCAATTTAAATCAAGAACTTTATGAGTTGTTTTATGTTTCATGTTTGAATTTGGTTTGTACTTGGATTATTTGTAATGGAAATTTAACTTTAATATATTTCAATTTAGTCAACCATGTGCTACGAACAATCTTACATGTCCCGCCCCGATGATTTCGCCATCGGTCGGGGTGTGACATATAACTTCATACAAGATGATGTTATTCCTGAATTCTCTTATGAAGGAGTAACAAATTCTATGGACTCTATTGAAGATATCACTTTGTCTGAGGATACTGCTCAATCCAAGATTGATACTGATGATGAAAATGTTCGATCCAATATAGATGCTGATACTAATGCTACTCACACTGTGTCGCCTAAGCTGAATTAAGAACCTGTGATGTATAGAAATACAGGAATGATAAGAGAATAGTAAAGAGAAGTTGTGAAAAGCTGGATGAAGGTGCTACCCAAGTCACAAGTACAACCTGCTCAGAAAGAAAGATATGTGAATAAGGAGAGGTGTATTGGAAGAATCATAAGTTGGTTTTATGATAATGACACAAAGTTGTTTGCTCTTAAAAGATCTAATGGTGTTCAGTACTTAAAGCCTAGGATCAAGTATTTCAATACCTTGCCAAGGTGTGAAATGAATGGTCTAGCTACTAAACCATTGATTAATAGATCAAATTGTGGATTAGCTAATGTGATTGCCAATTTGATAAAGAAAGAAGGTGGTTGAGGGAAGTATGAAAGACTAAAGCCTCAGAAAGGAAAAAGAGTGAAGATCATAGATCAAAAGACTGGGATAGTGACCTGGAAGTACAAGTTTAAACCAGTACGTGCTGTACAGAAGATACCATTGAAGAAGATTCCACAAGATTTTCTTGGGAATATGAAATGGGGGTATGTAGATGTTAATACTGGTGAAGCAAGGAATGATGACAAAGATAATAAGGTCATTGTGAGTTTCTATGATGCACTGAATCTTATTAACTTTTCAAAGAAAGATTAGAGGACGTTGAGAAAGAATGAGACCATGTTCACTGATGAATGGAAAGAACAAGAATTGCAGTACAAAAGGGTTTTGGAGATTTGTAGAAGATATGGAGTGCATGCAGACAGCAGATTACCGGATAACTGGAAGAGCTCATCATAAAGACTGAAGACTGAAGATCAAGCTATTGTCAAGGGGGAGTCTGTTAGGACAAAGATGGTATGACAAAAGCTTTGTAATAGTTTAGATCTAAATGTCTTTATGTTTTTGTATTAAATGTTTTCTAAGTGTTTATACAAGTTATGCTAGAGGCGAACTTGTTAAGTTCGCCTGGTCTATCAGAAGCGAACTTGTTAAGTTCGCTTAATCTGTTAGAGGTGAACTTGTTAAGTTCGCCTAATGCAGATCATGTAACATTTCTGATTTTCATTATATGTATTTAAATTCAATGTGATATATTTCTAACCCAATTCTAATACACTGATTTTTTCTATTCGTACCAACAATTAAATACTATGTTTCAATGCAAATCCGTAAATTTTACATGAGTATATCCTATTAAATTCTACATAAGTTCATATTTATACAAATCTGTCAATACTGAAATTTCCAAGGACTGATTTTATAAATAACCAGAAACCCTAATAGGCACGTTCGCGCCTCATTCTGGCACGGTCACGTCAAGTGCTTTGGCACGGTCGCGTGCGTTGCTTTGGAACGGTCGTGCCCGGTGCCTTGGTACGGTCGCGCCTCTTATTGGGATGGTCGCGCCTCTCGTCAGTTGAAACGTAAATGCAGACTTTAATCGCAGAATCGTTTGATTTCGTAACCGTTCCACACGTTTCTATCATTAACAACCCAATTAAGATTTTAATCACTGTATTTACGACGAATTAATCTAATTATGCCAATTCATCTCAAAACCGTCAAATCATTTCACGAGACCATCGATTCCTCCATTTCGATCCTAATTCTCTCAAGCAAACAAACGACACACACTACTCGATCCTCTCTAAAACTTCTGGACACACTGATTTAGCCAGAGTTGCAGCAAAGAGCACCGGAGATCAAACCCGTCATCGCCGGAACTCGCCTCTACCGTACGCTATCGATTCATCGTCTTTTCGGGTAATTGAAACCTCATACAGATTCGATTTAGTCTATAGATCAAAAGCCCCAACTCAATTGGGGCTTACAATATGGAAATTAACACGAACCCGAATCTATGTTTCATTCAAAAATGGTTTAATCGAATCCGGTTCTGTACATGTTTTAAATACAATCAATCTATACCAATAGACTCGTAATAATCTAATAGATGAAAGCCCTATGATTTCCAACATTAACATTATAAGACTTAGTCAATTCGTTCCTGTTTTGGAACAGACACGGTCGCGCTAACCATTTAGTACGGTCGTGCTTCATGAGACACGGTCGTGCCAATACCAGCGCGGTCGTGCCTCGCACACTCAGTCATACCCCTTGACTAGACTTGGTCGTGGCTCAGAACCCTAGACACGGTCGTGCCTGGCCCATACACGGTCGTGCCTAGTGAACAACTTAGTTATGCCTTCTGTTTGATCAACACGGTCGCGCCCTGACTAGCACGGTCGCGCCCGTGGTCCTAGCACGATCGTGCCTTGTCCCAAGCACGGTCGTGTGTGTGAGAAAATCTTGGCAGAATACTAAAATTTATATTTTAAAATCAATAAGCATTCCAAATGAATTTTTAAATAAAAGTAATTGGTTTTCTAAAGATTTATATTAACCTTATTTAAAAAAAATCAAATGCCTATTTCTAAAATAATAGAAGTTATACATTTAAATGTACAAAATTATATTTACACATATTTATAAAAATAGATTAACAAAAGTTATTTAGTAAATCTATATTTAATATAAAACGCTCGGTACATCTTTATCACTAAATGACTAAGTACAAATTTTTATAAATAAATAAAAAAAGCAACAATTGTCTTTTTAATTTATATTTAGACATTATTTTTCATAACTAAATGAATAAATAATAATTATTTTTGGTTATTTAGTTATTCTAAACCCAAACCTTATTTTTATACAATACCATTCAAGTACAAACCACTAACACCTACAACTTCAATTCCTTATACACACATCCAATTCAACCCTAGACTTAGACATAGACTATTATGCACACTATTAATTCAATACATATTACACTCTAGGTTAACGTTGTGCATTACAAGGATCTCGTTTCTATCTAATCTCTCGTGTTAGCTACGCATTTTGAATCAAATGAGTATTACATAGCCCCTTTTACTCTTTTACACTTTTTGGGGTGGAACATGAACACTATACAAACTATTGCTTACATTTACACAAACTACACAAATACAAATCCTCTTTACATTCATGTGTGTAATTTGAGCTTTATGCCTGAGTGCTAGGTGTGCTAACTTTTGTGTGTAATTTATGTTCAATCATTAACTATTCAAGCCGACGGTAAACAATGATAGATCTGTTGAGTCTGACAAACCCACCCAGATTGGGGTGATTGTTACCGACAACACAATTTTGCATGCTAGTTACAAAGGTTTGATTGTACTTCGTTACACAATAGCTGCTCTCCATAAATGCCTTATTTTATCATGTTATGTAAGGATTTGTTTATTCATAATCTATATGCTATCTATATACAAACCTGTGTATGCTCACCAACTTTTTAGTTGACCTTATTTTATTCATGTTTCAGGTGCTATTGGGTGAGTTTGATCAAGGCATGCTACACATAGGCTTTGGACTTAGTTAAATTTAAATAAAGACAATTATGTATTTCATTTATGTACTTATTTGAATTTGGTTGTGTTGAATTATTTGAAGTTAAATTTGATGATTAAAATATTGAAATCTAGTCAACCTTGTGCTCATGAACAGTCTACATGTCCCGCCCCGACGTTTCCGCCATCGGTTGGGGTGTGAAAGATTGGTATCAGAGCCTTGGTTATAGGGAACTAGGTTATTAGACACACTTGACCTAGACTATAACTTTAGGACACCCACTTATGCCATGCTTCATGATTACATGCTATGTGCTACATGCTTACTATGGTCAATTATTATTTCATTTTGATGCCTTACTTGTTAAAATTCATGACTCATTAGACTATACTTAAATAATAAATTAAATAAACAATATCCCTACCTATACCCTAAAGCCGCATAATCTTCTTACCTACTTCTCTGTCATTATCATCATAGCATGTGGAAACTCTATGGATCAAAATCTATAAAATTTCTTTATTTCCTCGTTAAGGCTTTTAAACTTTGTTAATTATTTGAGGACACGTGCAATCTGGAAGGGTGACACCTGTATTCTGGGTTTTCTGTCTAGGAAAGCATTTCGTATAAATCCCAATCAACCGAGGGACCCGTATGCTTTCCTGGGAATTCCCGGGATGAGTGTTTACTTATAGGCTAAAGCATGTCTCCTTGAAAATTATATGAGTTTAATTAACCTTAATGTGTCATAGTATTCAAGTGATTTTATCACTATTTGAGTCCAATCCAAAGTATGATTAACTATTTTATTTGCTATCTTATCCTTTTAAATCCAAATAACTTTCATAAGTTCTTACATCTTTTCTTGTCTTGTGCAAATCTATAGAATGCCTCCCCGTCGTGCTACCGTGACCTACAACAACACCGACATTGCTGCTATCCTTGCACAACTTGTAACTCAACTCACTCAAGTTAATGGTGCCTCAAATGGTAACCATGGAGCTAATGGTGGTGGTGGTGCCAACCCATCACAATGCACCTTCAAACACTTCAACTCTTGTAATCCTCTTACGTTCTATGGTACCGAAGTAGCTACGGGACTTCTTCAATGGTTCGAAAGTATTGAGAATACCTTCCTCAATAGTGACTGCCCCGATAACCTTCGTGTTCGTCATGCCACAAGTGTCTTACAAAAACGGGCACTCACATGGTGGAATGGGGAAAAAAGAACTTGAGGCGTGGAAGTAGCAATGGTCTTACCTTGGGATGAGGTTAAAAGGCTAATGACCGAAGAATTTTGTCCTCGAAATGAGGTAAAGAAACTAGAAGCCGAGTTTTGGGATCTTGCCTAAGATGGTGGTGAAAGTCTAGCTTATACAACTCGGCTCCATGAGTTGAGTCTCCTTGTGCCCCGTATGGTCACACCTTTATCCCGTTACATTGCGAAGTATATTGGTGGATTACCCAGGCAAATTCAAGATACTGTCTTAGGGAGAAATCCCGCAACACTCGAAGATGCTATCCGCTTGTCTGCTACATTAATCGACAACTATGTGAAAGCGGGAACTCTGACAAGAAAAGGCACCAAGAAAGTTCCCGACACCACAACCCCTCCCACACACATCAAAGAAGCCACAACTGAACCCTCTCGTAATACTAAGAAAAAAAGGCTAGAAACTATGCTATGGTCACTCCTGCTATCCCTGTTAACCAAGCTGCGCCTATGGTTCAAGCACCAGCCAAAAAGCCATATGTTGGGATCTACCCACTCCGTGCCACATGCAACTATCACCATCTCCAAAACATTCCATGTCGCCTTTGCACTCACTGTGGGAAATATGGCCATACAGTCAATGTTTGTAGAGCCAAAGCACTTGCAGGCCAAGTCAACCCACCAAACCGAACCAACCCCCAAGTGGCTAATCAAGGTGTTCCCGCTATTGCAAATGGGGGTGCTTGTTATGAATGTGGTAACCCAAATCATTTTCGTGACCAGTGCCCAAGGTTCATCAATGCTAGACAAGGCGGAGCTCGTGGGCGTGCTTTCAACGTAAACGCCAATGGAGCTCAAGCCAACAATGATGTGGTCAACGGTATGTTCCTTGTTAATAGTCAATATGCCTCCATTCTATTTGATACTGGTGCCGATAAAAGTTCTGTGTCACTTAACTTTGAACCTTTACTTGCAAAGACACGATCCCAATTAGAGAAAACCTTCATCGTCGAAGTAGCAAATGGTGACTCCCTTACAATTGACTATGTTATTCATGACTGCTCTCTAGAACTTAATGATCATTCATTTCCAATCAACCTTGTACCAATGCCACTAGGAAGTTTTGATATCATCATAGGCATGGATTGGCTATCAAATCATCATGCCGAAGTCATCTATTTCGAGAAGTGCATCCGAATACCTCTACCGTCGGGAGAAACGTTAAGGGTCTTTGGTGAAAAGCCTTGCAAGGGACTCAAGTTAATCTCATGCACTACCGCCCAAAAGTACTTACGAAAGAAGTATGTAGCCTTCTTAGCTCACGTTGTTCAAAAGGATATCAAAGAGAAGAGTATCCAAGACATTCCCATCATTCGGGATTTTCCCGAAGTATTTCCTAAAGATCTATCCGGTCTTCCACCCGTTCGACAAGTAGAATTTCACATTGACCTTATACCCGGAGCTAACCCCGTGGCTAGAGCTCCTTACCGTCTTGCACCTTCTGAAATGCAAGAACTTGCAAGTCAACACCAAGAGCTCTCCGACAAGGGCTTCATTCGTCCAAGTCATTCACCGTGGGGTGCACCCGTCTTATTCGTCAAGAAGAAGGATGGATCATTCCGCATGTGTATTGACTACCGCGAACTCAACAAGCTTACCATCAAGAACCATTACCCTTTGCCTAGGATTGATGACCTCTTCGATCAACTTCAAGGCTCTACTTGCTTCTCGAAGATTGATCTTCGATCTGGTTATCACCAACTCCGTGTACAAGAGGAAGATATTCCAAAGACTGCTTTCCGAACAAGGTATGGTTACTACGAGTTCATGGTCATGCCTTTTCGACTAACCAATGCACCCGCAGTCTTCATGGACCTCATGAATCGTGTGTGCAAACCGTACCTTGATAAATTTGTGATCGTCTTCATTGACGATATCTTAATCTACTCCAAGACTAAAGCCGACCATGAGCAAAACCTTAGACTGGTTTTGGGCCTCTTGAGGAAGGAACAAGTATATGCCAAATTCTCCAAATGTGAATTTTGGCTAAAGGAAGTTCAATTTCTTGGTCATATCGTCAACGACAAGGGAATTCATGTTGACCCTGCTAAGATCGAAGCGGTTAAGAATTGGAATGCCCCAAAGACCCCCACCGAAGTTAGTTCATTTCTTGGTCTTGCGGGATATTATCGTCGCTTCATCTAAAATTTCCCTAAGATTGTTGTCCCTCTTACCGCTTTAACCCACAAGGGTGAACCTTATGAATGAGGACCAAAACAAGAAGAAGCTTTCCAAACTCTCAAGCAAAAGTTGTCCAATGCTCCTATTTTGACTCTCCCTGGTGGGAATGATGATCTAGTTGTCTACTGTGATGCTTCCAACCAAGGTCTCGGTTGTGTCCTCATGCAAAGAGGCAAAGCAATCGCTTATGCATCAAGGCAACTTAAGATTCATAAGAAGAATTATACGACGCACGACCTCGAGTTGGGTGCGGTCGTATTCGTATTAAAGATTTGGAGACATTACCTCTATGGCACAAAGTGTGTGGTGTTCACCGACCACAAAAGTCTCGAGCACATCTTCAACCAAAAGGAACTCAATATGAGGCAATGACGTTGGGTTGAACTCCTTAACGACTATGACTGTGAGATTCGTTACCATCCTGGCAAAGCGAATGTTGTAGCCGATGCTTTGAGTCGAAAGGAACATGTCATGCTTCAATGTGTCCGAATTCAAAATGAGATTCAAAATTGCATATTAGAAGCTCAACACGTCTCAGTCACCGAGGGTAACATGTACATGGAAATGTCGTGTGGTGTTGAACTCCAGCTTGAACCGAAACCCAATGGCTTACTTTATTACTTGAACCGTATTTGGGTTCCCGATCACGATGATCTCCATACATTTCTTATGAACGAGGCTCACAAGACTCGTTATTGTATTCATCCTGGTGCGGATAAAATGTACCAAGATCTTCGCCAACAATATTGATGGCCCGGTATGAAGAAGGACATTGCTCTCTATGTTACCAAATGTCTAACTTGCTCCAAGGTCAAAGCCGAACACCAACGTCCTTCCGGTTTGCTTGAACAACCAGAAATTCTCGTGTGGAAATGAGAAATTTAGCTATGGAGTTCATTACCAAACTCCCTCGCGCCTCAAGTGGTCATGATAGCATTTGGGTGATCATTGACCGCCTCACCAAATCTGCTCATTTCTTGCCTATCCGTGAAGACTATCGGGTTGAGAAATTGGCCCGAATTTACATTGACAAAATTGTGAGCCGTCACGGTGTTCCCTTAAACATAATATCGGATAGAGATGCTCGGTTCACCTCCCGTTTCTTGCAATCTCTCTAAACTGCTCTTGGCACACGATTGAATTTGAGCATGGCTTACCATCCCCAAACTGATGGTCAGACCGAGCGTACAATTCAAACTCTGGAGGACATGCTTAGAGCATGCGTAATTGATTTTGGTGGCAATTGGGATTCACATTTATCCCTAATCGAATTCTCTTACAATAATAGCTACCACACGAGTATCAACATGGCTCCATTTGAAGCTCTCTATGGTCGCAAGTATCGTTTTCCTATCTGTTGGAATGAGATTGGTGTAACACAAATCACCGGTCCCGAGCTAATTCAAGAAACATCCGACAAGACTATCAAAATCCGTGACAACATTCGAGTAGCGAGAAGTCGGCAAAAGAGTTATGCCGACAAACGATGAAAACCCTTGGAATTACAAGTCGGTGACCTTGTTCTTCTAAAGGTGTCTCCGTGGAAGGGTGTAATCCGCTTTGGAAAGAAAGGCAAGTTAGCACCTTGCTATGTGGGTCCATTCAAGATCCTTAAAAGGATTGGGAAATTGGCTTACAAACTCGACTTACCTCCATCACTTGGCAATGTGCTTCCTACTTTTCACGTGTCTAATCTAAAGAAATGTCTTGCTGATGAGAATCTTCACATACCTATTGACGACGTGCACATTGACGAAACGATGCACTTCGTTGAGAGACGAGTGGAAATCATGGATCGTGACGTCAAGCAGCTCAAGCGAAGCCGTATTCCTATTGTCAAAGTTCATTGGGAATCTAAACGTGGTCCTGAGTTTACTTGGGAACGAGAGGACCAAATGAAGCTCAAGTACCCCCATCTCTTCACTGATGCCGTCGCCTCCACTAGCTAAATTTCGGGATGAAATTCCCTCAACATGGGGATACTGTAACATTTCTTATTTTCATCATCTGTATTTCAATTCAATGTGATACATTTCAAACCCAATTCTAATACATTGATTTTTTCTATTCGTACCAACAATTAAATACCATGTTTCAATGCAAATCCGCAAATTTTACACGAGTATATCCTATTAAATTCTACATATGTTCATATTTATACAAATCTGTCAATACAGAAATTTGCAAGGACTGATTTTATAAATAACCAGAAACCCTAATAGGAACGGTCGCGCTTCATTCTGGCACGGTCACGTCAAGTGCTTTGGCACGGTCGCGCTCCTTGCTTTGGAACGGTCGCGCCAGGTGCCTTGGCACGGTCGTGCCTCTCGTCAGTTGAAACGTAAATGCAGCCTTTAATCGTAGAATCGTTTGATTTCGTAACCGTTCCACATGTTTCTACCATTAACAACCCAATTAAGATTTTAATCACTATATTTACGACGAATTAATCTAATTATGCCAATTTATCTCAAAACCGTCAAATCATTTCACGAGACCATCGATTCCTCCATTTCGATCCTAATTCTCTCAAGCAAACAAACTACACACACTACTCGATCCTCTCTAAAACTTCTGGACACACTGATTTAGCCAGAGTTGCAGCAAAGAGCACCGGAGATCAAACCCGTCATCGCCGGAACTCGCCTCTACCGTACGCTATCGATTCATCATCTTTTCAGGTAATTGAAACCTCATACACATTCGATTTAGTCTATAGATCAAAAGCCCCAACTCAATTGGGGCTTACAATATGGAAATTAACACGAACCCGAATCTATGTTTCATTCAAAAATGGTTTAATCGAATGCGGTTCTGGACATGCTTTAAATACTATTAATCTATACCAATAGACTCGTAATAATCTAATGGATGAAAGCCTTATGATTTCCAACATTAACATTATAAGAATTAGTCAATTCGTTCCTGTTTTGGAACAGACACGGTCGTGCTAACCATTTAGCGCGGTCGTGCTTCATGAGACACGGTCGTGCCAATACCAGCGCGGTAGTGCCTCGCACACTCAGACCCGGTCGTGCCCTTTGACTAGACTTGGTCGTGCCTCAGAACCCTAGACACGGTCGTGCCTGGCCCAGACACGGTCGTGCCTGGCCCAGACACAGTCGTGCCTAGTGAACAGCTTAGTTATGCCTTCTTTTTTATCAACACGGTCGCGCCCTTACTAGCACGGTCGCGCCCGTGGTCCTAGCACGATCGTGCCTTGTCCCAAGCACGTTCGTGTGTTTGAGAAAATCTTGGCAGAATACTAAAATTTATATTTTAAAATCAATAAGCATTCCAAATGAATTTTCAAATAAAAATAATTGATTTTATAATGATTTATATTAACCTTATTTAAAAAAAATCAAATGTCTAATTCTAAAATAAATAGAAGTTATACATTTAAATCCACAAAATTATATTTACACATATTTATAAAAATAGATTAACAAAAATTATTTAGTAAATCTATATTTAATATAAAACGCTCGGTACATCTTTATCACTAAATGACTAAGTACATATTTTTATAAATAAATAAACAAAGCAACAATTATCTATTTAATTTATATTTAAACATTATTTTTCATAACTAAATGAATGAATAATAATTATTTTTGGTTATTTAGTTATTCCAAACTCAAACCTTAATTTTATACAACACCATTCAAGTACAAACCACTAACACCTACAACTTCAATTCCTTATACTCACATCCAATTCAACCCTAGACTTAGACATAGACTATTATGCACACTATTAATTCAATACATATTACACTCTAGGATAACGTTGCGCATTACAAGGATCTCGTTTCTATCTAGTCTCTCGTGTTAGCTACGCTTTTTGAATCAAGTGAGTATTACATAGCCCCTTTTACTCTTTTACACTTTTTGGGGTGGAACATGAACACTATACAAACTATTGCTTACATTTACACAAACTACACAAATACAAATCCTCTTTACATTCATGTGTGCAATTTGAGCTTTATGCCTGAGTGCTAGGTGTGCTAACTTTTGTGTGCAATTTATGTGCAATCATTAACTATTCAAGCCGACGGTAAACAATGATAGATCTATTGAGTCTGACAAACCCACCCAGATTGGGGTGATTGTTACCGACAACACAATTTCGCATGCTAGTTACAAAGGTTTGGTTGTACTTGGTTACACAATAGCTGCTCTCCATAAATGCCTTATTTTATTATGTTATGTAAGGATTTGTTTATTCATAATCTATATGCTATCTATATACAAACCTGTGTATGCTCACCAACTTTTTAGTTGACCTTATTTTATTCATGTTTCAGGTGCTAATGAGTGAGTTTGATCAAGGCATGCTACACATAGACTTTGGACTTAGTTAAATTTAAATAAAGACAATTATGTATTTCGTTTATGTACTTGTTTGAATTTGGTTGTGTTGAGTTATTTGATGATTAAAATATTGAAATCTAGTCAACCTTGTGCTCATGAACAGTCTACATGTCCCGCCCCGGCGTTTCCGCTGTCGGTTGTGGTGTGACAGATCATGTGTCTATAAATAGAGTTTATAGAGTCTGTCTTTTTAGGGATATACAGTAGAGACAGAAGTGAGCGAATAGATTGATCAAGTATGTAAGGATACATGATACATGTCATACTGAGTCTGTTCAACGAAAGGATGATGAAGACAATGATCCTACTGGTAATGTTGAGGGTGATCGTCAATACGCTGCTGACGTTAATCCAATATCAAGAGTTCAGGGGGAGTCGACATCAAAAACGATTGAAGGAAACAAGGATGACTCTGGAGTTAATGAAGAGATTCTATTATTGGAATTCTTTGCAGACTCTGAAAAGTAAGAAGCTGTGAATAAGGAGAGGTGTATTGGAAGAATCATAAGTTGGTTTTATGATAATGACACAAATTTGTTTGCGCTTAAAAGATCTGATGGTGTTCAGTACTTAAAGCCTGGGATCAAGTATTTCAATGGCTTGCCAAGGTGTGAAATGAATGGTCTAGCTACTAAACCATTGATTAATAGATCAAATTATGGATTAGCTAATCTGATTGCCAATTTGATAAAGAAAGAACGTGGTTCAGGGAAGTATGAAAGACTAAAGCCTCAGAAAGGAAAAAGAGTGAAGATCATAGATCAAATAACTGGGATAGTGACCTGGAAGTACAAGTTTAAACCAGTACGTGCTGTACAGAAGATACCATTGAAGAAGATTCCACAAGATTTTCTTGGGAATATGAAATGGTGGTATGTAGATGTTAATACTGGTCAAGCAAGGATTAATGATAAAGATAATAAGGTCATTGTGAGTTTCTATGATGCAATGAATCTTATTAACTTGTCAAAGAAAGTTCAGAGGATGTTGAGAAAGAATGAGACCATGTTCACTGATGAATGGAAAGAACAAGGATTGCGGTACAAAAGAGTTTTGGAGATTTGTAGAAGATATGGAGTATATGCAGGCAGTAGATTACCGGATAACTGGACGAGCTCATCATAAAGGCTGAAGACTGAAGATCAAGCTATTGTCAAGGGGGAGTCTATTAGGACATAGATTATATGACAAAAGCTTTGTAATAGTTTAGATCTAAATGTCTTTATGTTTTTGTATTAAATGTTTTCTAAGTGTTTATACAAGTTATGCTAGAGGCGAACTTGTCAAGTTCGCCTGGTCTATCAGAAGCAAACTTGTTAAGTTCGCTTAGTCTATTAGAGGCAAACTTAATGCAGATCATGTGTCTATAAATAGAGTTTACAGAGTCTGTCTTTTTAGGGATATACAGTAGCGACAGAAGTGAGTGAATAGATTGATCATGTTTGTAAGGATACATGATACATGTCGTACTGAGTCTATTCAACGAAAGGATGATGAAGACAATGATCCTACTGGTAATGTTGAGGGTCATCATCAATATACTGCTGACGTTAATCCTATATCAATAGTTCAGGGGAGTCGACATCACAAACGATTGAAGGAAACAAGGATGAATCTGGAGTTAATGAAGAGATTCTATTATTGGAATTCTTTGCAGACTCTGAAGAGTAAGAAGCTGTGAATAAGGAGAGGTGTATTGGAAGAATCATAAGTTGGTTTTAGGATAATGACACAAATTTGTTTGCTCTTAAAAGATCTGATGGTGTTCAGTACTTAAAGCCTAGGATCAAGTATTTCAATAGCTTGCCAAGGTGTGAAATGAATGGTCTAGCTACTAAACCATTGATTAATAGATCAAATTGTGGATTAGGTAATGTGATTGCCAATTTGATAAAGAAAGAAGGTGGTTCAGGGAAGTATGAAAGACTAAAGCCTTAGAAAGGAAAAAGAGTGAAGATCATAGATCAAAAGACTGCGATAGTGACCTGGAAGTAAAAGTTTAAACTAGTACGTGATGTACAGAAGATACCATTGAAGATGATTCCATAAGATTTTCTTGGGAATATGAAATGGTGGTATGTAGATATTAATACTGGTGAAGCAAGGATTGATGATAAAGATAATAAGGTCATTGTGAGTTTCTATGATGCAATGAATCTTATTAACTTTTCAAAGAAAGATAAGAGGACGTTGAGAAAGAATGAGATCATGTTCACTGATGAATGGAAAGAACAAGGATTGCTGTACAAAAGAGTTTTAGAGATTTGTAGAAGATATGTAGTGCATGCAGGCAGCAGATTACCAGATAACTAGAAGAGCTCATCATAAAGACTGAACACTGAAGATCAAGCTATTGTCAAGGGGGAGTCTGTTAGGACATAGATTGTATGACAAAAGCTTTGTAATAGTTTAGATCTAAATGTCTTTATGTTTTTGTATTAAATTTTTTCTAAGTGTTTATACAAGTTATGCTAGAGGCGAACTTGTCAAGTTCGCCTGGTCTATCAGAAGCGAACTTGTTAAGTTCGCTTAGTCTGTTAGAGGCGAACGTGTTAAGTTCGCCTAATGCAGATCATGTGTCTATAAATAGAGTTTACAGAGTCTGTCTTTTTAGGGATATACAGTAGCGACAGAAGTGAGTGAATAGATTGATCAAGTCTGTAAGGATACATGATACATGTTATACTGAGTCTATTCAACGAAAGGATGATGAAGATAATGATCCTACTGGTAATGTTGAGGGTGATCGTCAATACGCTGCTGATGTTAATCCTATATCAAGAGTTCAGGAGGAGTCGACATCACAAACGATTGAAGGAAACAAAGATGACTCTGGAGTTAATGAAGAGTTTCTATTATTGGAATTCTTTGCAGACTCTGAAGATGAAGAAGCTGAGAAGATAGAATGTCTGGATGATATTGATGAATTATTCAATGACATTGAAGATGAAGTGTCTGATAATGAAGTTGAAGAAGGAGAGATAGTGGAGATAGAGATAGAGAAGAATAAAGATAAAGTTACTTATGATGGCTGTGATGGTCTGAATGTCCCTTATAACTTCATCCAAGATGATGTAATTCCTGAATTCTCTTATGAAGGAGTAACAGATTCTATGGACTCTATTGAAGATATCACTATGTCTGAGGATACTGCTTAATCCAAGATTGATACTAATAATGAAAATGTTCAATCCAATATAGATGCTGATACTGATGCTACTCACACTGTGTCTCCTAAGCTGAATGAAGGACCTGTGATATATAGAAATACAGGAATGACTAGAGAACAGTGGTGAGAAGTTGTGAAAAGCTGGATGAAGGTACTACCCAAGTCACAAGTACAACCTGCTCAGAAAGAAAGATATGTGAATAAGGAGAGGTGTATTGGAAGAATCATAAGTTGGTTTTATGATAATGACACAAAGTTGTTTGCTCTTAAAAGATCTGATGGTGTTCATTACTTAAAGCCTAGGATCAAGTATTTCAATACCTTGCCAAGGTGTGAAATGAATGGTCTAGCTACTAAACCATTGATTAATAGTTCAAATTGTGGATTAGCTAATGTGATTGCCAATTTGATAAAGAAAGAAGTTGGTTCAGGGAAGTATGAAAGACTAAAGCCTCAGAAAGGAAAAAGAGTGAAGATCATAAATCAAAAGACTGGGATAGTGACCTGGAAGTACAAGTTTAAACCAGTACGTGCTGTAGAGAAGATACCATTGAAGAAGATTCCACAAGATTTTCTTGGGAATATGAAATGGTGGTATGTAGATGTTAATACTGGTAAAGCAAGGATTGATGATAAAGTTAATAAGGTCATTGTGAGTTTCTATGATGCAATGAATCTTATTAACGTTCCAAAGAAAGATCAGAGGACGTTGAGAAAGAATGAGACCATGTTCACTGATGAATGGAAAGAACAAGGATTGCAGTAAAAAAGAGTTTTGGAGATTTGTAGAAGATATGGAGTGCATGCAGGCAGCAGATTACCAGATAACTGGAAGAGCTCATCATAAAGACTGAAGACTGAAGATCAAGCTATTGTCAAGGGGGAGTCTGTTAGGACATAGATTGTATGACAAAAGCTTTGTAATAGTTTAGATCTAAATGTCTTTATGTTTTTGTATTAAATGTTTTCTAAGTGTTTATACAAGTTATGCTAGAGGCGAACTTGATCAGAAGTGAACTTGTTAAGTTCCCTTAGTCTGTTAGAGGCGAACTTGTTAAGTTCGCCTAATGCAGATCATGTGTCTATAAATAGAGTTTACAGAGTCTGTCTTTTTAGGGATATATAAAGTAGCGACAGAAGGGAGCGAATAGATTGATCAAGTCTGTAAACTCTGTGATTGTTGGAATACAAAGTGAATGTTATTTAACTGATTGTTTCTATTGTCTATTTCGTATGCAATCGTTGATTCGGTAGGATTCCGCACTCCGCGTTAACGATACGTCTTATCACGAGAATGATCTGTAGAAGAGCCATGTGGACCTACACAAAGGTGGTGAAAAAAGTTACAACAGATAGATGCATTCTAACCGAACCTGATGAAGTTGTACATCCTAATCTTCCCAAAGTTTTATCTACAAGTGGTTTTGATTATGCTGGTCAAGGTTTAAAGACAACTTCTAAGGTGATTAGACAAGTTTATGTTCCAAAGAAAAACGTTGAAAATGTGGTCAAATCTTCTGAAGGAAATTCATCTAGTTGTTCATCAACTTCAAGAAAAAGTTCTTATGTCAGAGATCATCGAGATAAAAGAGTGTGCTTCCATTGTAATGAAGTGGGTCATATTCTGATACATTGTTCTTATAAGAATCAAGAGAAGAAGCCTTTGATTTCAGAGAAAGGCAAATTCAAAATTGTTCCCCCACAATAAAAAGTGGTGACGATTCTGAAACGATCTAATGTGGGAAAGCCTACATCTGATGTTGTGAAGAAAGTTCCATTGAGGCAATCTGTGCCTACTCAGTCATTTGCTAAATCTACATGATTTAAGCAACATGAAAAACATGTGTCTAAACCAGTGTTTGTACATACTGGTGTGAGAAATGCTGTTGATTTTCAAAAGCATTTTGAGATTCCACATGTTGGAATCACAAAAGGTTCAAAACCTGAGGTCAAACTTTCTCGACCACAAAGGAGGAGACGTAACAGAAAATTAAAGAAACTTTTGGAAACTTCTGATTTTGATAATAATAATTCAAAAAATGTTTTTCAAAAAGATAATCTTGTTTCTCCATCGAGAAGTTCTGATTTTGTTGGTCCTTATGTACCAAAGGTTGATGACAAAGTAAATTGTGAACTCATTGAAGTTGTTTATTTTGATGCTTCTAGACGACCCAAGACCACAATGGCTTGTGTTCCCATTTCTAACTCATTTTCTTTGTTTATGTAGAGGCAACCAAGGAGGACTATCATCAATACTTGGGATGTGCATAGTGGTTTTTCTCGACATATGACAGGAAATATTTGTTTGGTTGAAGATGTTATTAAAATTGATGGCAGTTATGTCGCTTTTGCTGGGAATAAAGGCGGGTACATAACAGGTCACAATACTTTGAAGAATGACAAGGTTAAATTTGAGAAAGTGAACTATGTTGAGCAGCTTGAACACAATCTTTTATGTGAATCTCAAGTATGTGACAATAAGTTTTCATTTCATTTAAATGGTACTGAATGTTATATCTTGAAGCCGTGATTTGTTATTCCTGAAGAATGGATTCTTATGAAGGCTCCAAGGAGAAATGACACATATGTTTTGGACATGAGTGTTGCAACGACAACGGATTCTATTCCGACATGTTTACTCTCTTAGGCGTCTAAATTTGACTCTATTCTATGGCACATGAAGCTTGCTCACATCAATTATAGGAAAATAAATATTTAGTGAAGAATGATCTGGTTATTGGTGTTTCGAAAATGAAATTCTCCATTCCTGATGATTGTATTCCTTGCAAGAAGGGGAAACAACACAAGAAGTCCCACAAATCTAAGTCAAATAATTCTATTGTAACTCCATTGGAGCTGCTACATATGGATTTGTTTGGACCGATTAGTATTAGGAGCATTGGAGGTAAATCTTACTGTCTGGTGGTAACAGATGATTTCTCTAGATTTTCATGGGTTAAGTTCCTTGCTTCTAAAGCTGAGACAACAGAGATAGTACAATTCTTAATCCTGGGTTTAGAGAATCTGTGCAAACAGAAAGTCAGAAGAATTAGGAGTGACAATGGCAGTGAGTTCAAGAATAGCAAGTTGATTATGACAGCTTATTCAAGTATTTTAATTTACCTTCTGATATTTCTCCTAAAGAGGTTGTAGTGTTGTATGAGTCTTGTCACGATGCACATGATGAAGGTTTTATACCGACTGTGGTTCAACATTCATCTGTTCCATCTACATCTACTCCTGATCCTAATGTTGCTTCTTGCTCGGGACCACAAGATTCTGATAGCGATGAAGAAGAAGTTGTTTTTCAAGATTCTTCTGCTGATCTATTATTCGTTGATGAACCTTCTACTTCGACACAAGTTTAGGGGTAGATTCCTACGAATCTGGACTCGAAGATACCAGTTAATCAGGACTTGTCTTCTCAACCTGAAACGACTCAAGTTGATGTGTTGCCGGTTCCTGAAGTTGGATCAATCAAAGAACTCAAAGATCACCCGGGGACAAATATAATTGGGAATTTGAGAGATGGAGTGCAGACGCATTCTTTAATAGAAAACACTTGTTTGTATACATGTATTAAGGATACTGGTGTTCTTGATGTTTGCTCACATTCATGTTTTATTTCTCAGGTCGAACCAAAGAATGTTGAAATGGCTTTGCGCTATATAAATTGGATAGAAGCAATGCAGAAAGAGCTTGCTCAATTTGATAAGCTAAAGGTCTGGAATCTTGTAGATCTTCCAAAGGGCGTGTATCCAATTGGAACTAAGTGGGTGTTTAAATGCAAGAAAGATGACCGTGGTGTTGTGGTGAGAAATAACGCAAGATTAGTTATACAGGGGTTCAATCAACAAGAGGGAATTGATTACACCGAGGTTTATGCTCCTGTTGCTAGGCTTGAAGCTATTCGGTTGTTTCTTGCTTTTGCATCATACAAAGGATTTAAGGTGTTTGAAATAGATGTGAAGAGTGCTTTCTTATATGGTAAGGTCAAGGAAGAGGTTTATGTGTGTCAGCCGCCGGGGTTTGAGGATCCAGTTCAGCCATCTAGAGTATTCAAGCTTGATAAAGCTCTTTATGGTTTACATCAAGCTCCCCGAGCGTGGTACAAAACGTTGTCTAAACATCTTATGGACAATGGCTTTATGCGTGGCCAAATTAACTCGACCTTATTCTTAAAGAAAGCAGGGGGAGATTACCTACTGGTTCAGATATATGTAGATGATATTATTTTTGGCTTCACAAATGAAGGTGTAACTTTTCTGATTTTTAGTATCCGTATTTTCAATTCAATGTAATGCATTTCGAACTCAATTCTAGTACACTATTTTATTCCTTTTCGTACCAACAATTTAATACTATATTTCAATGCAAATCCGCGAAATTTACTCGGTTTTATCCTATTAAAACAATACATAAGTATCTAATTATAAAAATATGACAAAAGACTAAAGTTACAAGGTCTGATGTTGAAAGATTACAAGAAACCCTAACAGGCACGGTCGCGCCTCATATTGGCACGGTCACGCCTCTCATCAGTTGAAACGTAAATACAGACTTTAATCACAGAGACGTTCGATTTCATAATCGTTCGACGCGTTTTCACCATTAACAAACTCAATTAACTCTTTTAATCATAACAATTACAACAAATAAATAAAATTTCGTCGATTCAACTCATAACCATCCAATTCTCTCACAAGACCATCGAATTCTCCAAATTATTTGGAATTCTCCCAAGCAAACGCACAAACGATCCTCCCAGAAGCTACTGACCCACTTGAAGCAACCGGAATCGTAGTAGAAGACGCCGGAAACCAAGCTCGCCGACGCTGGAACTCCTTCCTACTGTTCGCTATCAATTCGCCATTATTCCGGGTAATTGAAACCTTGTCCTCTATCGATTTAGTCTTTAGATCAAAAGCCCCATGTTAATTTGGGCTTCTAATATGGAAATCATCTTAAACCCGAATCTAGTTTTCGTTCAAAAATGATTTAATCGAATCCGACTCTAGACACGTTTTAAATCCAATTAATCTATGCAAAAAGACTCGAAATAATCTAATGGGTGAAAGCCCTATGATTTCCAACCCTGTTATTATAAGAAATTGTCAATTCGTTCCTGATTTGGAACAGACGCGGTCGCGCAAATCATTTAGCGCGGTCGTGTCCTCCTGTCCAGACCCAATCATGCCCTTTGGCTAATCTCAGTCGTGTTTTGGAATCATAGACACGATCGTGCCTATCCAAGGCACGGTCGTGCCTAATGATTTAGTTAGTCAAGCCCTCTGTATGATTAACACGGTCGCGCCCTGACTAGCATCGTCGCGCCCGTGGTTCGAGCACGGTCGTGTGTGATTTAGATTTTTGGTAGAACTATAATTTTATATATTTTTCAAACAATAAATAATTCTGATTAAATTACAAAATATAAATAGTGATGTTTATAAAAATGCAACTTATTCTATTTGGAAAAGATCAAATATTTAATCTTGGAATAAATAGAAAAATTATTTATTTAAAGTTTATAAAAATTAAATTTACAATTATTGCTAAACCCTTCATTTAAAAAATATTTTAATGATTAAGTTACATTTTATAAATAAATAAATAAAATAATGATTATTTATTTAATTTATATTTAAACAAAAACAATTAATTATTTATACTAACTTATAACTAATACTTACAATGTTTTCATAAACAATAATTATTTACATTACTTATTTAATTATTCAAACTCAAACCTTAATCAAAATATTCTAAAAATATTCTTTCAAACTTTATATATTTCATTCAATACTTCCAATTACAAATCAATGATTTTTTACACAAGTCCAAATACAACTTTAGAATTAAACTCTTGTGCACACTATTAATACCATATACATTACACTTTAGGTTAACTCGTGCATTTCAAGGATCTTTATTTCATCTAGTATCTTTGTTAGCTACGCCTTCAAACCAAGTGAGTATACATAGCCCCTTTTACTTTTTTACATTTTTGGGGTGAAACATGAACACTATTCAAATTACATGTTTACATTTACACAAACAACACAAGTACAAATCCTATTTACATTCATGTGTGTAATTTGAGCTTTATGCCCGAGTGCTAGGTATGCTAACCTTTGTATGCGATTATGTGCAATCATTAACTATTCAAGCCGACGATTTTCAATGATAGATCTATTGAGTCTGACAAACCCACCCAGATTGGGGTGATTGATACCGACAACACAATTTTGCATGCTAGTTACAAAGGTTTGATTTACTTGGTTACACAATAGCTGCTCCCCATAAATGCCTTATTTATCATGATATGTATGGATTTGTTTTACAAACTATATGCTATCTATATAAACCTGTGTTATACTCACCAAATTTTTAGTTGACTTTATTTTATTCATGTTTTAGGTTCTAATGTGTGAGATTGATCAAGATGTGCTACACATAGGCTTAGACTTAGTTAAATTAAATAAAAGAACTTTATGTATTTCAATTTTGTTCTATCTTGGATTTGGTTGTGTTTGGACTACTTGTTATGAAATTTGATGTTTAATATATTCAATCTAGTCAACCTTGTGCTTATGAACAGTCTACATGTCCCGCCCCGATGATTCCGCCATCGGTTGGGGTGTGACAGAAGGGTTGTGCAAAGAGTTTGAGAGTGTTATGTAACATCCCGAGTTTTAGAGCACGAGAGAATTCACGAGGAATTAAAACTTAAATAAAAAGAAAGGAAGCGGGCTTGGGCCGGGTGTATGGGCCGAAAGGGGCAAGGGTCGGGCCCTTATAAGCCTCAAGATCAGCCAAAAGCTCCCATTTCCATCCATATTTCCGAATTCTAGAGAGAGAGGTGAGAGAGAGTCTAGAGAGAGAAAGTCCAGGTTTTCGGATTAAAGCTTCAAGGATCGTTAGCAAGAGTCTCGTGAGTGTTTAGCAACGAAAAGGAAGTGATTTGTCACACCCCAACCGACGGCGGAAAACGTCGGGGCGTGAAGCTGTGCAGACTGTTCATAGCTCATGGTTGCTAAAGTTTGAATAATTTAAACATTCATTTTCATTACACGTAGCAAGTTCATACCATACAAGAACCAAATGTAGCGATTACAAAATATAAATAGTTTAGATTAATTGCTAGGTCCAAATCCTATATGTAGCAGCTTGTAATACTTCAAACATTGTCACCTGAAACATGGTTAAAAACAAAGTCAACTAAAAAGTTGGTGAGAATACATAGGTTTTCGTGTCATGTAATAGAATATGGTGTCGTGTGCATACAATTCATACAAACATGGAAATTAAGGCATTTATGGAGAGATACCATCGTGTGACCTGGTAGTACAATCAAACCTTTGTAACTAGCATGCAAAACAAACGCGTGTTGGCAGTAACAGTCACCCTACCTGGGTGGGTTTGTCAGACTCAATAGATCTATCACTGTTTACTGTAGGCTATAAAATAGTTAATGATTGCACGTGAATAGCAAACTGCGTGTTGGTCTACACACCTAGTACTCAAGCACAAAGCTCAAAATTGTAACACATGATTGTAGGGTGGAATTGTATATTGTGTAGTTTGTAAACATAGTAATTAGAACGGATGTTCCACCCCAAAAGTTTGTAAATAGAGTAAAAGAGGGGCTATGTAACTCACTTGTGTTGGAGCGTGTAGTTTGCACAGATCAACAAAAATACCAAGCGTGTTGTAGGTCGCTACGTTTGACCTATCGAATGAGGGTATAACACGTGTCACTGTTTGTGTTATTTTGTGTCCAAAGTGGGTTCGTTGGTGGTTTGTGTGTTTAGGGTTGGTTTTGGAATAATAAATTAGTAGCGATATATATATATATATTTATTTAAATAAAATTTAAATAAACGATATTTGTTTAAATCAAAATATATATTTGTATAAATAGTTTTATAAAAATGATTATATAAACTCATGATTTCATCGGTTTTGAAACTATCGGGAATTAATCGTTTTAAATTTCTAAATCAAAGATTTGGTTTATAAATGATTCCCGGGTCTTGGGATTTTATAACGTAACTTTAATAATTACATTTTGAAATTTTTTTGCTAAAATATGTTAAATAGACTTTAAAACAGAAAAATAATTGATTCTGGTCAAGGAGCACGACCGTGCTCAAGTAGGGCACGACCGCGCTCGTTGCCGGGCGTGACCGTGGTGGTCTGAAACGCGCCCGTGGTCGAGTCAGAAGGTACTTCATAGGTTCTGGACATAGAGCACGACCGTGCTCGTATCTGGCACGACCGCGTCTAGTGTTTGTTTTTTATCAAGACTTGTTTGCTCGGTAAGCACGACCGGGCCACACCTGGGGCACGATTGTGCTTGGTCAGGCACGACCGCGCTCAGTGATGAGCGCGACCGTGTCGGGTCTTTTTCAGACACAATTCGATCGATTCTTATAATAAATGCTTCTGTATTCTTAGGGCTTTCATAGATTAGGTTCTTGCGAATGTATCTACATATTTTGATTGTATTTATATCGTGTTTAAGTGGTAGTTTGAGTAAAAGTTTAGTTTTCGGCTCTTTGGTTAAAAATCGAATTGATTGTGTGATATAACTACGATTTAGTATAGGGCTTTCATCCTAGGGGTAGATACGAAGCTAAGGAAGTGTTACTTACTCGTTAACAATGGGCAATTTAATGCAGTCGGCTACGGGTCAAAGAGTCGAGCTTCTTGGCGATCTATTGGACTCCAGAGACTGTTTGAGCGTCGAACGAGAGTTTTGGGAGACTGAGTGGGCTTATATGAAGGCGTAGAAATCGTGCAAGTTGCTTTATATCCACGAATTCGAGAGACTCGGTTGTGGTGTGAATGGGATTAAAAAAATTGTGCAAATTGGACGACATTTGATGCGTGTTTCAGACGGAATTCAGTGGAGTATGGTCTGACGCGCGAAGACCGGCTTTTCTCCATTTTAAATTTCGCGAATTCAGCGGGTATGGTATGATTTGAGTTCTGCAGAGTCAAGTGGGTTCATCAGCGCGACCGTGCCTACTTTCGGCGCGACCGTGCCTACTTTAGGCGCGACCGTGCTTAGGTCTGCAGGCGCGACCGTGCCTAGTCCCAGGCGTGACCGTGCTTGCCTAGTTTTGTAGTTTTGATTTTTGTCAGTTTTTGGTCCTCGGGGCTTGTGAGATAATGGTGTTTTTGTTTAATTTGTTATTGTAATAGAATAGTTTGTATATGTAACTGCATCGTAGTTTGTTTATACACGAATCGAAACTGAAATGTGTTTGTTTATTGAAATCAAACGATTACATGATGAAAATCAGAAATGTTACAGTCTCCCCTTGTTGAGGGGATTTCGTCCCGAAATTCAACTAGTTGAGGTTGCAGAATTGGTGAATAGGTGAGGATACTTGAGTTTCATTTGGTCTTCGCGTTCCCAAGTAAACTCAGGACCGCGTTTTGAATCCCAACGGACTTTGACTATAGGGATGCGGCTGCGCTTGAGTTGCTTGATTTCACGATCCATGATTTCCACTGGTTTCTCGACGAAATGCATCGTTTCATCAATGCGCACGTCGTCAAGAGGTATGTGGAGGTTCTCATCAGCAAGACATTTCTTCAGGTTGGACACGTGGAAGGTTGGATGAACATTGTTGAGTGCTGGAGGTAGCTCAAGTTTGTAAGCCACTTTCCCGATTCTTTCAAGGATCTTAAACGGGCCTACGTAACGAGGTGCTAGCTTGCCTTTCTTTCCAAAGCGGATCACACCCTTCCAAGGGGATACTTTGAGAAGCACAAGGTCACCCACTTGGAATTCCAAGGGTTTTCGTCGCTTGTCGGCATAGCTCTTTTGTCGACTTCTCGCTACTCGGATGTTGTCACGGATTTGAAGGATTTTGTCGGATGTTTCCTGAATTAACTCGGGACCGGTGATTTGTGCTTCACCAATCTCGTTCCAACAGATGGGAGAACGGTATTTGCGACCATAAAGAGCTTCGAATGGAGCTATGTTGATGCTGGTGTGGTAGCTGTTATTGTAGGAGAATTCAATAAGTGTCAAGTGTGAATCCCAATTGCCACCAAAGTCTATGACACAGGCTCTCAACATGTCTTCGAGCGTTTGGATTGTTCGTTCAGTCTGGCCATCAGTTTGGGGATGGTAGGCTGTGCTTAAATCCAATCGTGTGCCAAGTGCCTTTTGCAGAGATTGCCAAAATCTAGAAGTGAAACGAGCATCTCTGTCGGAGATTATGTTCAAAGGTATACCGTGTCGACTCACAATTTCGTTAATATAGATTCGGGCCAATTTCTCAACCCGATAGTCTTCACGGATGGGCAGGAAGTGTGCGGACTTTGTGAGACGGTCAATGATTACCCAAATGCTATCATAGCCGTTTGAAGTACGAGGGAGTTTAGTAATGAAGTCCATGGCTAGATTTTCCCATTTCCACACGGGGATTTCCGGTTGTTCAAGTAAGCCGGAAGGACGTTGATGTTCGGCTTTGACTTTAGAGCAGGTTAGACATTTTGCAACATAGAGTGCAATGTCTTTCTTCATACCAGGCCACCAATATTGTGGTCGAAGATTGTGATACATTTTATCCGCACCGGGATGAATAGAATACCGAGACTTGTGTGCTTCAGTCATGAGGAATTCCCGGAGATCATTGCGATTGGGAACCCAAATACGATCCAAGAAATAAAGCAAACCATTGTTTTTAGTTTCTAGTTGGAATTCAGCACCGCACGACATTTCCTCATACATATTGCCCTCGGTAATCGAGACGTGTTGAGCTGCTAGAATATGGGTTTGAATGTCGGAATGAATCTTGACACTTTGGAGCATGACGCGTCTTTACGGCTCAACGCATCGGCTACAACATTAGCCTTGCCGGGATGATAACGAATCTCGCAATCGTAGTCGTTGAGTAGTTCAACCCAACGTCGTTGCCTCATGTTGAGTTCTTTTTTATTGAAGATGTGTTGGAGACTTTTGTGGTCGGTAAATACCACACATTTCGTGCCATATAGATAATGTCTCCAAATCTTCAAGGCAAATATGACTGCACCTAGCTCCAAATCGTGCGTCGTATAGTTCTTTTCATGGATCTTGAGTTGCCTCGATGCATAAGCGATTACCTTGCCTCGTTGCATGAGAACATAACCAAGGCCTAGGTTAGAGGCATCACAGTAGACGACTAGGTCATCGTTTCCTTCGGGAAGAGTCAGAATAGGAGCATCACATAACTTCTGTTTAAGAGTTTGGAAAGCTTCTTCTTGTTTCGGCCCCCATTCATAAGGTTTACCTTTATGTGTCAAGGCGGTGAGGGGAACAGCAATCTTGGAGAAATTGGAAATGAATCTTCGGTAATAACCCGCTAAACCAAGGAACGAACGAACCTCGGTAGGGGTTTGAGGAGCACTCCAATTCTTGACAGCTTCGATCTTGGCAGGGTCGACATGTATTCCCTTTTTATTGACAACATGACCCAAAAATTGAACCTCCTTTAGCCAAAATTCGCATTTGGAGAACTTGGCGTATAATTGTTCGGTTCTCAGGAGATCCAAAATCAGTCTAAGGTGCTGTTCATGTTCTTCCTCAGTCTTTGAATAGATCAAGATGTCATCGATGAAAACGATCACGAATTTGTCAAGGTATGGTTTGCACATGCGGTTCATGAGATCCATAAAGACAGCAGGTGCATTGGTCAACCCAAAAGGCATAACCGTGAACTCGTAATGACCATATCTTGTTCGGAAGGCGGTCTTTGGAATATCTTCTTATCGGACACGCAGTTGGTGATAACCAGATCGAAGATCAATCTTCGAGAAACAAGTAGAACCTTGGAGTTGATCGAAGAGGTCGTCAATCCTAGGTAACGGGTAGCGGTTTTTGATTGTAAGCTTGTTGAGCTCTCGATAGTCAATACACATGCGGAATGAACCATCCTTCTTTTTAACAAACAAGACCGGTGCACCCCACGGTGAATGACTTGGCCGTATGAAACCTTTGTCGGCGAGTTCTTGAAGTTGACTTGCAAGCTCTTGCAATTCGGAAGGTGCAAGCCGGTATGGAGCTTTAGCCACAGGGTTTGCTCCGGGTATAAGATCGATTCGAAACTTTACTTCCCGAACATGTGGAAGACCGGGTAAGTCGTCGGGAAAGACTTCGGGAAACTCCCGAATGACGGGAATATCTTCTATTCTTCTCTCCTTGTCTTCTTTTTGAATCACATGAGCTAGGAAAACCATGCACTTCTTTCGAATGTATTTCTGGGCAGTTATGCATGACATCAGTTTGAGTCCTTTGCAAGGTTTCTCGCCAAAGACTTTCAATATGTCTCCCGGTGGAAGAGGTACTCGGATGTACTTTTCAAAGCACATGACCTCGGCATGGTTTTTAGATAACCAATCCATGCCGATGATGACGTCAAAGCTTCCCAACGGCATTGGTATAAGGTTGACTGGAAACGTGTGACCATTGAGTTCTAGTGAGCAGTCATGAATGATGGAGTCAATAGTGATGGAGTTTCCATCCACTACTTCAACGGTGAAGGTTTTCTCGAGTTTGGATCGTGTTTTTGCAAGTAAAGGTTCAAAGTTAAGTGACACAAAACTCTTATCGGCTCCGGTATCAAATAGTATAGATGCAAATTGTTTATTTACAAGAAACGTACCGTTGACCACATGATCTTTGGCTTGAGCTTCATTGGCGTTGATGTTGAAAGCACGTCCACGAGCTCCGCCCTGATTATTGTTCACAAGTTTTGGACATTGGTTTCGGAAGTGGTTCGGGTTGCCACATTCAAAGCAAGCCCGTCCATTTGCATTGATTGGAACCACTTGATTAGCTCCGGGTTGATTAACCGGGTTGGCTTGAGTAGTAAGTGCCTTTTGTCGGCAGATATTGGCCGTATGGCCAAGTTTCCCACAATGATTGCAAATGCGACATGGGATAGTTTGTGGGTGATGATAGTTGCAGTTGTTGCAGAGTGGGTAGGTACCTCCATAAGCTTTCTTGGCTGGATTTTGAGCCAAGGGTGCAACTTGATTAATTGGGGCGGCCGGAGTGACTACTGCAAAATTTTTCGCCTTTCTCTTCCTGGTGTTTCGATACTGTTCGTTTTGAACTTCTTTGACATGAGTAGGAGGAGTTGTGGTGTCAGAAACTTTCTTGGCCCCCTTTTTGGTAAGAGTACCTGCTTTAACGTGATTATCGGTCAGTGTGGCAGCTAGACGAATAGCATCTTCTAGGTTTGCAGGATTTCTTCCCAGAACAGTGTCCTGGATTTGTCTTGGTAGGCCACCGATATATTTTTCAATACACCTAGACAAAGGTGTAACCATGTGAGGTACCAGCATACTCAGTTCGTGAAAACGGTTGGTGTACGCCAAGCTTTCACCGCTATCTTGGGTAAGATCCCAAAATTCCGCTTCCAGTTTCTTCATCTCATTTCGAGGACAGAATTCCTCGGTCATGATCCTTTTCAGCTCATCCCATGGCAGAGCCATTGCTACTTCTACTCCCCTTGTTCTCTTTTCCCCATTCCACCAGTTTAGTGCCCGTTTTTGAAAGACACTAGTGGCATGGCGAACACGCAGATTGTCCGGACAGTCACTACTGAGGAAGGTGCCCTCAATATTTTTGAACCATTGAAGGAGTCCCGTGGCTCCTTCGGTACCATAAAATTTCAGGGGATTGCAAGAGTTGAAATGCTTGAAGGTACATTGTGGCGGGTTGGCACCACCGCCACTACCAGTATTAGCACTACCACTGGCGTTCCCATTGTTGTTGCTATTGGCTTGAGTTAGTTGAGTTACTAGCTGAGTGAGCAGAGCAGCAAGGTGGGTATTATTGTTGTTGTTGGCATTGCCGGTATTGGTGTTGGTGCTATTGTTGGCGTTGTCGGTGTTGTTGCGGTTGATGTTACGACGAGGAGGCATTCTATAAAAAGAGAATGATACAAAAGTGTTGTGAGAATTTATAAAAATCCGTTGAAATTTAGGATAGGGGGAAAAATAACACATTTATTTCATAGTTCGGATTGTTTTCAAGTAATCACATTTCTACTTGAACACAATGACGTATTAAGGTTAATTAGACTTATATAATTTTCAAGGAGACGTGCTTTAGCCTATAGGTAAACACTCATCCCGGTAATTCCCAGGAAAGCATACGCATCCCTCGGTTGATTGGGATTTATATGAAATGCTTTCCTAGACAGAAAACCCAGAATACAGGTGTCACCCTTCCAGATTGCACATGTCCTTTAATAATTAACAGAGTCTAAAACCTTAACGGGTATATAAAAATATTTTTGATAGACTAATGTCTACGAGTATGAGTTTTTCCACAAGTTATGGCGATGATGACATAGAAGCAGTTAAGGAGGATACGCGGCTTAGGATACGGGTATGGATACGATTTATTTAATTTATTATTTACGCATGCTTATTAAGTCATGTAGTCTAAACATTTTAAGTATCAAATAACTAACACATAAAGCATGTGACATATAGCAAATAGCACGTATCACATAAAACATGTAGCATGGCATTGTTGGGTGTCCTAAAGTTATAGTCTAGGTCAATGGTGTCTAATAACCTAATTCCCTATAACCAAGGCTCTGATACCAATCTGTCACACCCCAACCGACGACGGAAAACATCGGGGCGTGAAGCTGTGCAGACTGTTCATAGCTCATGGTTGCTAAAGTTTGAATAATTTAAACATTCATTTTCATTACACGTAGCAAGTTCATACCATACAAGAACCAAATGTAGCGATTACAAAATATAAATAGTTTAGATTAATTGTTAGGACCAAATCCTATATGTAGCAGCTTGTAATACTTCAAACATTGTCACCTGAAACATGGTGAAAAACAAAGTCAACTAAAAAGTTGGTGAGAATACATAGGTTTTCGTGTCATGTAATAGAATATGGTGTCGTGTGCATACAATTCATACAAACATGGCAATTAAGGCATTTATGGAGAGATAACATCGTGTGACCTGGTAGTACAATCAAACCTTTGTAACTAGCATGCAAAACAAACGCGTGTTGGCAGTAACAGTCACCCTACCTAGGTGGGTTTGTCAGACTCAATAGATCTATCACTGTTTACTGTAGGCTATAAAATAGTTAATGATTGCACGTGAATAGCAAACTGCGTGTTGGTCTACACACCTAGTACTCAAGCACAAAGCTCAAAATTGTAACACATGATTGTAGGGTGGAATTGTATATTGTGTAGTTTGTAAACATAGTAATTAGAACACATGTTCCACCCCAAAAGTTTGTAAATAGAGTAAAAGAGGGGCTATGTAACTCACTTGTGTTGGAGCGTGTAGTTTGCACAGATCAACAAAAATACCAAGCGTGTTGTAGGTCGCTACGTTTGACCTATCGAATGAGGGTATAACACGTGTCACTGTTTGTGTTATTTTGTGTCCAAAGTGGGTTCGTTGGTGGTTTGTGTGTTTAGGGTTGGTTTTGGAATAATAAATTAGTAGCGATATATATATATATATTTATTTAAATAAAATTTAAATAAACGATATTTGTTTAAATCAAAATATATATTTGTATAAATAGTTTTATAAAAATGATTATATAAACTCATGATTTCATCGGTTTTGAAACTAACGGGAATTAATCGTTTTAAATTTCTAAATCAAAGATTTGGTTTATAAATGATTCCCGGGTCTTGGGATTTTATAACGTAACTTTTATAATTACATTTTGAAATTTTTTTGCTAAAATATGTTAAATAGACTTTAAAACATAAACATAATTGATTCTGGTCAAGGAGCACGACCGTGCTCAAGTAGGGCACGACCGCGCTCGTTGCCGGGCGTGACCGTGGTGGTCTGAAACGCGCCCGTGGTCGAGTCAGAAGGTATTTCATAGGTTCTGGACATAGAGCACGACCGTGCTCGTATCTGGCACGACCGCGTCTAGTGTTTGTTTTTTATCAAGACTTGTTTGCTCGGTAAGCACGACCGGGCCACACCTGGGGCACGATTGTGCTTGGTCAGGCACGACCGCGCTCAGTGATGAGCGCGACCGTGTCGGGTCTTTTTCAGACACAATTCGATCGATTCTTATAATAAATGCTTCTGTATTCTTAGGGCTTTCATAGATTAGGTTCTTGCGAATGTATCTACATATTTTGATTGTATTTATATCGTGTTTAAGTGGTAGTTTGAGTAAAAGTTTAGTTTTCGGCTCTTTGGTTAAAAATCGAATTGATTGTGTGATATAACTACGATTTAGTATAGGGCTTTCATCCTAGGGGTAGATACGAAGCTAAGGAAGTGTTACTTACTCGTTAACAATGGGCAATTTAATGCAGTCGGCTACGGGTCAAAGAGTCGAGCTTCTTGGCGATCGATTGGACTCCAGAGACTGTTTGAGCGTCGAACGAGAGTTTTGGGAGACTGAGTGGGCTTATATGAAGGCGTAGAAATCGTGCAAGTTGCTTTATATCCACGAATTCGAGAGACTCGGTTGTGGTGTGAATGGGATTAAAAAAATTGTGCAAATTGGACGACATTTGATGCGTGTTTCAGACGGAATTCAGTGGAGTATGGTCTGACGCACGAAGACCGGCTTTTCTCCATTTTAAATTTCGCGAATTCAGCGGGTATGGTATGATTTGACTTCTGCAGAGTCAAGTGGGTTCATCAGCGCGACCGTGCCTACTTTAGGCGCGACCGTGCTTAGGTCTACAGGCGCGACCGTGCCTAGTCCTAGGCGCGACCGTGCTTGCCTAGTTTTGTAGTTTTGAGTTTTGTCAGTTTTTGGTCCTCGGGGCTTGTGAGATAATGGTGTTTTTATTTAATTTGTTATTGTAATAGAATAGTTTGTATATGTAACTGCATCGTAGTTTGTTTGTACACGAATCGAAACTAAAATGTGTTTGTTTATTGAAATCAAACGATTACATGATGAAAATCAGAAATGTTACATGATTACAGGTAACCGATTCTCCTAGATCTGAGTTTTAGTTCGTTTTTGGGTTTTTCGGGTTTTGGGTGAAAGGGTTATGTTTGAACGGATGAAACTGAAAGATAAGCCTAGATTTGAGTTCCTTAATGGAAAACGAACGTTTTGAATGCAAGCAGGTTCGGGATCTTGAAGTGATCAGACCCGAATGCGAAAGTTAGGGTTTTTCGCCAAGAACAGGTCGTGCGCACTTGCTAAGTGCGCACAGAGCAGGTCCTGCGTACTTGCTAAGTGCGCAGGAAGAGGAGCCTGCGCACTTGCTAAGTGCGCAGGAAGGGGAGCCTTCGCACTTGCTAAGTGCGCAGGAAGGGAAGCCTGCGCACTTGCTAAGTGCGCAGGAAGGGAAGACTGCGCACTTGCTAAGTGCGCAGGAGGCAGAGTCTGCGCACTTGCTAAGTGCGCAGGCATCAGGACTGATTAAGTGAAGTCAGTATGTTAGAGTGGTTAAACCGTTTAGCATCGAGTTAAGTCTGATAAGTGTCAAATTTTTATGATTGTTTAGATTGTGTGAGATCTAGTACACCGTTGCAGCTTAGATACCAGGTGAGTTCTAATCCCCTTTTTGCCTTCTTTAGGGGTGGTATGCATACTTAGTGTAAAGTGTTTATTATATTTTATATATTATAAACTGAGGAGAAAAGCTATGTTTTAGTGAAAGGTTTAAAAGAGGCAAAAGTATGTTTCAGTAAAGTAAGATATATCATTTTGCAAGCGTTTACTATATTTTTATATACATAAACAAAGGCATGATATATGTGCTAGTATGTTTTCAGTAAAGTAAGATATATCATTTGGCAAGCGTTTACTATATTTTCATATACATAAACAAAGGCATGATATATATGATAAGCTATGTTTCAGAAAGTAAGATGTATTTTATGATAAGCTATGTTTCAGTAAAAGCAAAGATATATCATTTGGCAAGCGTTTACTATATTTTTATATACATAAACAAAGGCATGATATATGTTAAGTTATGAACAAGATTTACAGAAAGATTTATGAAAAGTAAAGTGAACAGTTTTTCCTTCGGGAATATGTACCAGCTATAAAGGTCCTTGGGACAGATGTTACTTGTACAAGATGTCAGACATGGGTTCTACCCATTAGTAAGAACCTTTGGGTTCGTTAACGGTTGTACAACTGGGATGAGTGACGGCGGTTGCTCGGGAGGTCCACGCAACCTCCCCTTAGCGGTAGTGTCGGTTCATGGATGTAAGCCATGGGGGCATTGACCAGGGTATTATCGGTTCATGGATGTAAGCCATGGGGGCATTGACCAGGTACTCGTCGGTTCATGGACGTTAGCCATGGGGGCGGTACAGTAGTAACAAAGGGAATTGACGGTTAAGCGGTAATGTCGGTTCATGGACGTTAGCCATGGGGGCATTGACCAGGTACTCGTCGGTTCATGGTCGTTGACCATGGGGGCGGTACAGTAGTGACAAGGAATTGACGGATAATCGGTATTGTCGGTTCATGAACGTTGATCATGGGGGCATTGACCAGGTACTTTTCGGTTCATGGATGTAAGCCATGAGGGCAGTACAGTAAAGAGGAATTGACGGTTTATTAAACGTTTTAAACTGTTTGAAAAGTAAAGTGTTAAGTTAGCCTTAGTGGCAGTATATACGTTTGAAAAGTAAAGTGTTAAGTTAGCCTTAATGGCAGTATATATGTTTGAAAAGTAAAGTATGTAAAGTTTAGCCATATGGGCAGTATATATATGTTTTAGTAAATCTTTTGTATAATTGATTTAAAGTAAACGTTAGAACTCACTCAGCGTTGCTGATTTTTAGTATGCATATCAGTTAAGTGCAGGTTTAGATGATGGAGGTGGATGCTTGGGCTCAGAGAGAAGAGTTACCCGAAGATCAGTGTCTGGCATCCCGATTATGTTTATGTTATGTTTTAGCTTGACGTTGTTAAAGACAATTTGTATTAGACGTGTTTATGTTTCCGCTGCGTATGTTGAAGTTTAAATCGTTTCCGCTGTGTTAATGAATGTCTTATGTTTAAAGTGCTATGTGTTGATGAGTAAATCCAATAAGTGAGGCCTCCCGGGATCGGGGCCTCACAAGTTGGTATCAGAGCCATAGTTTGAGAGATTTGGACATCCCCGATGTCCAGACTTAAACTGAGAATGGGACAAGTAGCGGATGCCAGTAACGGGTAACTCAAGCCAAAGCATCAGAAGCGTATAGTAAGTAAGGTTTACCTTTTAGAGTGTCAAGATAAGAATAGAGGCTTTAGTGGAATCATGAAAGAGAATAAATGGAAAACGAAAAGTGATGTAATGGTTAATTGCAGATGGCCAGTGTATATTAACATCTTACCTTACTTATTGTGTTCTACATATTCCCTAGCATGATGAAATTAAATCTTTTGTTCTTTATCTTCCAGTTAGAAATGGCTAGACGTGGAGGAACTAGAGGAAGTGGAGGAGGAAGACGTGGTGGACGTACAGGCGGCCACGGTGGAGCTAGCACAAACCAAGTGATTGAGGGGAGTGTTCACACTACCCATACTGAGACAGAGATTAGTCAGCACAATGCTGAACAGGTGGAAGGAGATGACCCACCGTTTGAGTTCGAACCAGCCGTGCAAGCGGCTATTGGCCGTGAGTTTACCCGACTGCTGAAGGATACCTTACCGGCCATACTGGACGAAGCCTTGAGGAAGGCCAAGGAGAGCCTTAACATAACTGAAGAGCCTGTGGTGCTTCCAACAATGGGAGGACCGAATCTGGTAGAGAATGTTGCACCGCCTGCTCGCGGCTGCGACTACAAGGCGTTTCGGGGTTGTGATCCACCCGTGCTTACTGGGGAGAAGGAAGCATCAGATACCTTAGATTGGATTAACGGCATGGAGTCGACCATTCGTCTTAGTGAATGTCGACCGGAACAAGCAGTAATGTTCGCTGCGAAGTCATTGAAAGGAGAAGCAGCGCACTGGTGGGAAACTGTGAAACAGGCTAAGGGTGACCAAGCGGTCGGATTGATGAGGTGGAGCGACCTGAAAGCGTTGGTAACTGAAAAGTTTTGTCCTAAGAATGAGGTCCACAAGGTGGAAAGGGAATTCTTGACTCTACAAGCCGGACTCATGACTCACCGGCAATATACTTCAAAGTACAACGAGTTGGCACGCCTGGTGCCTCATCTTGTAATGACTGAGGAAAGGAGAATTCACTACTATGTTCAAGGGCTGCCTCCAAAGATACGTACCTTTGTAAAAGCCAACACACCGAGTACCTTTGAGTCGGTGGTTGTTCTGAGCGGAGTTGTTTACGATGACATTGCCTCTGAAGTCAATGCTGAAGCACCCAAGAAACAAGCAGCTAAGCGCACTGCTGAGGAACTCCAGGGTCCTAACGATAGGAGGGCAAGGGTAGAAGCTGAGGGTCTATGCGGCAAATGTGGAAGAAGACATGGAGGTGAGTGTAAGGCAGGTCAGGTAGGATGTTTCAGGTGTGGCAAGTTTGGACACCAATCACGGGACTGCCCGGAAAGGCCAAGATGCCACAATTATGGGGGACAGGGACACGTGAGCCGAGATTGTAGGAAGTGCAAAGAGCCGGAAGCGGGAGGACCCGGAAAAGGTAAGGATGCAGAGAAAGAACCTTACATCAACAAGGCCACAGCAAGGGTTTACCAAATGACTCAGTAAGGTACGTTGCAAACTCTTATTTGTGATATGCCAAGTTTATGATTTTATTTCCTTAAATGATTAGTTAGCCCCATCATCTTAGAAGCCTTAGAACTATATATTACACGGATTAGATCCTCAGCGGTAGTTAATCACAATGGCCTTCATGACCAAGCTGCCTTGCATAGCTACGGTTTATGCCACCCATTCTGTGATTTGCTATCCGTATAGCTTATGGCAGGTTTCGACGACGAAACCTATTGTAAGGAGGGTAGACTTGTAACATCCCGAGTTTTAGAGCACGAGAGAATTCACGAGGAATTAAAACTTAAATAAAAAGAAAGGAAGCGGGCTTGGGCCGGGGTGTATGGGCCGAAAGGGGCAAGGGTCGGGCCCTTATAAGCCTCAAGATCAGGCAAAAGCTCCCATTTCCATCCACATTTCTGAATTCTAGAGAGAGAGGTGAGAGAGAGTCTAGAGAGAGAAAGTCCCGGTTTTCGGATTAAAGCTTCAAGGATCGTTAGCAAGAGTCTCGTGAGTGTTTAGCAACGAAAAGGAAGTGATTACAGGTAACCGATTCTCCTAGATGTGAGTTTTAGTTCGTTTTTGGGTTTTTCGGGTTTTGGGTGAAAGGGTTATGTTTGAACGGATGAAACTGAAAGATAAGCCAAGATTTGAGTTCCTTAATGGAAAACAAACGTTTTGAATGCAAGCAGGTTCGGGATCTTGAAGTGATCAGACCCGAATCCGAAAGTTAGGGTTTTTCGCCAAGAACAGGTCGTGCGCACTTGCTAAGTGCGCACAGAGCAGGTCCTGCGTACTTGCTAAGTGCGCAGGAAGAGGAGCCTGCACACTTGCTAAGTGCGCAGGAAGGGAAGCCTGCGCACTTGCTAAGTGCGCAGGCATCAGGACTGATTAAGTGAAGTCAGTATGTTAGAGTGGTTAAACCGTTTAGCGTCGAGTTAAGTCTGATAAGTGTCAAATTGTTATGATTGTGTGAGATCCAGTAGACCGTTGCAGCTTAGATACCAGGTGAGTTCTAATCCCCTTTTTGCCTTCTTTAGGGGTGGTATGCATACTTAGTGTAAAGTGTTTATTATATTTTATATATTATAAACTGAGGAGAAAAGCTATGTTTTAGTGAAAGGTTTAAAAGAGGCAAAAGTATGTTTCAGTAAAGTAAGATATATCATTTTGCAAGCGTTTACTATATTTTTATATACATAAACAAAGGCATGATATATGTGCTAGTATGTTTTCAGTAAAGTAAGATATATCATTTGGCAAGCGTTTACTATATTTTCATATACATAAACAAAGGCATGATATATATGATAAGCTATATATATGATAAGCTATGTTTCAGAAAGTAAGATGTATTTTATGATAAGCTATGTTTCAGAAAGTAAGATGTATTTTATGATAAGCTATGTTTCAGTAAAAGCAAAGATATATCATTTGGCAAGCGTTTACTATATTTTTATATACATAAACAAAGGAATGATATATGTTAAGTTATGAACAAGATTTACAGAAAGATTTATGAAAAGTAAAGTGAACAGTTTTTCCTTCGGGAATATGTACCAGCTATAAAGGTCCTTGGGACAGATGTTACTACAAGATGTCAGACATGGGTTCTACCCATTAGTAAGAACCTTTGGGTTCGTTAACGGTTGTACAACTGGGATGAGTGACGGCGGTTGCTCGGGAGGTCCACGCAACCTCCCCTTAGCGGTAGTGTCGGTTCATGGATGTAAGCCATGGGGGCATTGACCAGGGTATTGTCAGTTCATGGATGTAAGCCATGGGGGCATTGACCAGGTACTCGTCGGTTCATGGACGTTAGCCATGGGGGCGGTACAGTAGTAACAAAGGGAATTGACGGTTAAGCGGTAATGTCGGTTCATGGACGTTAGCCATGGGGGCATTGACCAGGTACTCGTCGGTTCATGGTCGTTGACCATGGGGGCGGTATAGTAGTGACAAGGAATTGACGGATAATCGGTATTGTCGGTTCATGAATGTTGATCATGGGGGCATTGACCAGGTACTTGTCGGTTCATGGATGTAAGCCATGAGGGCAGTACAGTAAAGAGGAATTGACGGTTTATTATACGTTTTAAACTGTTTGAAAAGTAAAGTGTTAAGTTAGCCTTAATGGCAGTATATACGTTTGAAAAGTAAAGTGTTAAGTTAGCCTTAATGGCAGTATATATGTTTGAAAAGTAAAGTATGTAAAGTTTAGCCATATGGGCAGTATATATATGTTTTAGTAAATCTTTTATATAATTGATTTAAAGTAAACGTTAGAACTCACTCAGCGTTGCTGATTTTTAGTATGCATATCAGTTAAGTGCAGGTTTAGATGATGGAGGTGGATGCTTGGGCTCAGAGAGAAGAGTTACCCGAAGATCAGTGTCTGGCATCCCGATTATGTTTATGTTATGTTTTAGCTTGACGTTGTTAAAGACAATTTGTATTAGACATGTTTATGTTTCCGCTGCGTATGTTGAAGTTTAAATCGTTTTCGCTGTGTTAATGAATGTCTTATGTTTAAAGTGCTATGTGTTGATGAGTAAATCCAATAAGTGAGGCCTCCCGGGATCGGGGCCTCACATGTTATGAATCGAAGTTTGAAATGTCAGCTATGGGAGAGTTATCATTTTTCCTTGGACTTCAAGTTAATCAGAAGGAAGATGGTTTCTTTATTCATCAGTCCAAGTATGTCAAAGACCTCTTGAGCCGGTTCAAGATGGAGGACTGTACCCCATACAATACTCCAATTCCAGTTAATCATAAGTTGAGTTCTGACCCGGATGGAAAAGACATTGATTGCCGACTCTACCGGGCAATGATTGGATCTTTCATGTACTTAACCACTTCAAGGACAAATATAATGTTTGCTGTGTGTATTTGTTCCATATTCCAAGCAAAACCAAAGGAGTCTCATTTGATAGAACTCAAGAGAATCTTTCATTATCTGAAAGGAAAACAAATATTGGGATTATGGTTTCCTGTAACATCCCAAAAATAATAAAACGAATAAATATAGCGAGACCGGTGATTTAGTTGGGATATTTAAACAAAAAGGGAGCGGGCCTGGGCCCGGCTTCAATGGGCCGAGAGAAGCCCATGCACATAAGAGGCAAGGCAGCCCTCTTCCCTGCTCATTTCCCCAACTCACGCAGCTTTTAGAGAGAGAAAGGAGAGCTCGGGTCTAGAGAGAGAAAGTGACGGATTAACTCGGGAATTCAGGAGAACGTTGCTGCTGTTCTCGTGATCATATCCTCTGAATCAGAAATCCAATCCAGGTAACGATTCGATCACATTATGAGTTTTTGTTCGTTTTGGGAGTTTTCGGGTTTTGGCTAAAAAGATAATGATTTTGCGGATGAAACTTGAAAGTGAACTTAGGTATAGCATCTAGAATAAAAAACGAACGTTTTGATCAAAGAAAATTTAGATATCAACATGATCAGATTCGCATGCAGAACATTCGGATTTTTGGGGAAGGCGATAAGTGCAGACCCATCGAAACTACTTAGTTTCGATATGTGTAGGTCCATAGAAACTACTTAGTTTCGATATGTGCAGGACCATCGAAACTACTTAGTTTCAATATGTTCAGACCTATCGAAACTACCCAGTTTCGATATATGCAGACCCAATCGAAACTACCATAGTTTCGATATGAGCCCCCGATCCGAAGCTAAGATAATATATAAGTTACCTATCGAAACTACCTATCGAAACTACCAAGTTTCGACAGAAACAACCTATCGAAACTACCAAGTTTCGATATAAGCTAATCAATCGAAACTACTAGGTTCAAGCATAGTAATGTCTAGTGTCATCTAGGAGCACCACCTTATGTGTATGACTTTATTATACAGATCGTGAGCGACATTAGTGAAGCTCAGTAGCCCGCTTAGTATATTACAGAAACTACTCATCAGGTGAGTTCTATGTGCCCCCTTCTATGTTATGTGCAAATGATTTATAAATGTTTTGGGGTTGAAGTGTATACACTAAATGAATAAATGTTATAAATGTCAATGTGATCATACGTATATATATATATATATATAAATATTTGTATATGAAAATGAATTATGAATAAAGAATGAAGCGTATGACTATAAAGAATGAATGAAAGAAGGACATAACGTAAAAGAATGAAATCTTGCTTTATATTACATATATATTGCATGTTATGAATGAATGTAAACGTTATAAACCCTTCTGTGACAACGGCTACTTCGGTAGACGGACGATCACGTGACTATTTTGCAACAGGGACAAAAACGTTCCTTCGCAAGCTAGGACGTATGAAAAGGTATTAATGGACGGTCGAAGCAAACCTTAACTAATGTAGAACGGTTGCATACATAATGGTCACGTGGGAAACGGATGCCCTAAGGCAGACGGATAAAAATGACGGACTACGACGGTAGGACGGTAAAGAGCGGACGGACAAAGGTTGCCGGACGGATTTAATGATATGACGGACGGTTTTCTAGAGCCGGACGGTAATGAAACGGGCGACGACGGTAGCTCTGACTGCGATGTCTTCGTGACATTCGCGACAAGTATGACGGGTTGATCACCCTTAAGATTATGGCCAATATGTGTTCTCTCAAAGAAAGTATGTATGTACATATGTATATACCCTCAATGAATGTTATGTGAGAACAGCAAAGTAAAGAATATTTAAAAGTACGAATATACATATATACATTATATTCATGATAAGATAAATTTTATGTATGGTTGTCTTTAAACTAGAACTCACCAGCGTTAGCTGACTTTTAGTATACATTTCAGGTAACAAAGGAAAGGGTCGTGCGAAGTCGTGAAGGTTACCCGACACAAGACTGACATCCCACTTTAATATATGTGTTAAGACTTCCGCTGTTATGTTATGTAATTGAACGACGAATGATTTGTAATTGAATGATGAATGTTTTTAATTTAAGTTCAGTATTTATGACTATGTTTATGAGTAAATCCAATAAGTGAGGTCACCCGGTTTAGGGGCCTTTCAAGTTGGTATCAGAGCAATAGTTTGAGAGATTTAGACATCCCTAAATGTCTAGACTCAAACTGATTATGGGACCAACGCACGGATGTCAGTATGGGTAACCAACGCTAGCACGGTAAGTAAGTCATAAAGTTAATGCTCTAGCATAGGAATAGATACGTTAACTTAGAACAAATAGATGTTAATGCCACGACTGATTTGAAGAGTTTCGAACCCGAAAAGCAATGTAAATTAGTAATCATAAACCGGTCACTGTAATTAAGAATTTACCTTGCTCGTACTGTTCCAAACTATGATCTGAAGAAATGACATTGATGTATTCCCTTTAACTATCAGGAAATTTAGAACTATGGCTGGTGGAGGAAGAACAGGACCTCGAGGCGGTCGCACTGGCCGACGAGGTAGACCTCCGTTGAACCCAAGATTTGAAGAAGAAGAGAGTGTGCACGCAGAGCACACCGAAAGTGTGCACGAAACAGAAGTGACCCCAATTAGGGACGACAGTCCACGGTCTATACAGCTGGAACCTGAGGTCAGGGATGCTATTGCCCGTGAAGTTGTGCTCACTTTGAAGAAGGTATTGCCTGATATACTATCCGAGGCAATAAAGAAAAGTAAAGAGGAGGATGAAGGTAACCATGCAGAAAAAGTATATGACAGCGACGGGGATGAGATAAAAGTGGGGTCAAGCACTAAAGGGTGCACTTATAAAGGTTTCAAAGATGGAGACCCACCCAAGTTTGATGGTAGCAAGGATTCGGTGGCTACTTTGGAATGGATTGAGAGAATGAACGCTGTAATCAACATCAGCGAGTGCCTACCAGACCAGGCGGTTAAATATGTTGCTCATTCTTTCACCAATGAAGCATTAGGTTGGTGGAGAAATATTCAAAGAACAAAGTCACCACATGCTCTTGCCAGAATTACATGGGAAGACTTGAAAAAGCTCGTAATCCAAAAGTTCTGCCCACAGAATGAGATTGATCGTGTGGAGAACGAGTTCCTAAACTTCAAAGCTGGCGACAAGACTCATCGCCAATATACTTCAAGGTTCAACGAGCTGGCCCAACTGGTACCACACTTGGTGGAAACCGAAGAACGTATGATCAAATACTATGTCAAGGGTCTGCCGCAAAGGGTCCGTGTCCACGTAAAAGCCAACCTACCCTCGACCTTCGAGTCGGTAGTCAACCTGTCTGGAATCGTTTACGACGATTATGCCAACGAGGACCCGGCACCTGTGACACAAAAGAGAAAATGGGAGAATCCGTCTAGGGGCACCGGAAGAGGGAATGAAACAACTGAAATTAAGAAACCGAGGTTGGAGGGATATGAAACGTGCAAGAAATGTGGAAAGCAACATAGTGGCGAGTGTCGAATCGGCACCACCGTGTGTTATAAATGCGGGAGGCCGGGGCACTACTCCCGAGATTGTTGGAAGGACGCCAAATGCCAAGTATGTGGATTGTTTGGGCATCTGAAAAAGAACTGCAGGAAGGCCGGCCAATCCGGTTCGGGAAAGGAGAAGGAACAGGAACAACAAAAGGCAAGGGCTCGGGCCTATGCCTTAACTGAGGAAGAAGCAAGGGGAAACCCTGATGTCGTGTCAGGTACGTTTCTAGTTAATAATGAACGTGCTGCTATTTTATTCGATTCTGGTGCTAGTAAAAGCTTCATATCAAATGCATTTTGTCGTAAACTGGATTGCACGATCAACACCATAATAAAGGCCTTTAGCGTACAAACTGCCGTGGGTAAAAATTCGGCAGTATTTCAAGTAACAGAGGATTGCATCATAGAAATAGAGGGACATAAGTTTCCATCTAGATTATTCCTTCTCACCTTGGGAGGATTCGATATAGTATTGGGTATGGATTGGTTAGCTGCCAACGAAGCTCAAATCGTATGTAAACGTAAGAGAATACACCTAAAAGCTCCTAGCGGCAGTCCAATTACGGTTTATGGGAATTGGAATTGCACGATGCCAAACGTCATCTCGAAGATCAAGGCCGAAAGTTACATGAGGCGTGGTTGCGAAGCTTATCTGGCATATGTTATTAATGATAGAATGAAAACGAAAGAACTCAAGAATGTACCCGTGGTGTGCAACTTTCCGGAAGTATTCCCTGAGGATCTACCAGGGTTGCCACCCGATCGGGAAATAGAATTTCAGATTGACTTACTGCCAGGAGCTGAGCCCGTTGCCAAAGCCCCCTACCGATTGGCTCCGTCAGAAATGAAAGAATTGATGTCTCAACTAGAGGAACTAACCGAAAATGGATTTATTAGACCGAGCATCTCACCATGGGGCGCTCCGGTACTTTTTGTAAAGAAGAAGGACGGCAGCATGCGTATGTGCATTGACTACCACGAATTGAACAAGAGGACAGTAAAGAACAAATACCCATTGCCTAGAATAGACGACCTTTTTGATCAACTGCAACGTGCGAGTTGGTTCTCAAAGATCGATCTTAGGTCGGGTTACCATCAGTTAAAAGTAAGGGAAGAAGACGTACCAAAGACCGCGTTTCGCACGCGTTATGGACATTATGAATTCCTCGTGATGTCCTTCGGATTGACTAACGCTCCAGCAGCGTTCATGGATTTGATGAATAGAGTATGTCGACCAATGTTGGATCGATCAGTGATAGTTTTTATAGACGACATACTGGTATATTCGAAAAGCGAGGGTGATCATCACTGTCACCTAAGAGAAGTTCTGGAGGTGCTAAAGAAGGAAAAGTTGTACGCAAAATTCTCCAAATGCGCGTTTTGGCTTAGGGAAGTCCAATTCCTAGGTCATGTGATAAACCCAAACGGCATCATGGTGGATCCTGCAAAGATCGAGACAGTAAAGGAATGGAACATCCCAAAGACACCAACAGAAATACGAAGTTTTCTAGGGTTGGCAGGCTACTATCGAAGGTTCATTCAAGATTTCTCAAGAATTGCCTCGCCACTAACCAAACTAACACGGAAGGAAGTAAAGTATGAATGGGGTCCAACCCAAAACAACGCGTTTGAGGAACTTAAGACACGATTAACTCAAGCTCCAGTCTTAACACTACCTGAGGGAAATGAAGACTTGGTAGTCTACTCTGACGCTTCGGGGCAGGGTTTAGGTTGCGTACTTATGCAACGAGGAAAGGTAATTGCTTATGCTTCACGACAACTAAAGATTCACGAGGTTAACTACCCAACGCACGATCTAGAATTAGCAGCAGTAGTTTTCGCGTTAAAAATATGGAGGCACTACCTGTATGGAGTTAAATGCACCATCTACTCCGATCACAAAAGCCTGAAGTACTTATTCGAACAAAAGGAATTAAACATGAGACAAAGGAGATGGTTAGAGCTACTGAAAGACTATGACTGTGAGATATTGTACCATCCAGGCAAGGCAAACGTAGTGGCTGACGCTTTAAGTAGGAAGGAAGAATCGGCACCTATCAGGATCAAAGCGTGTCAGCTGATCATAACGCCAGATTTGATGGGTGAAATAACAAGGGCACAAGATGAAGCACTGTTAGAAAGAAATGTGAAACGGGAAAGGATAGTAGGGCAACAAGGGAACTTAGATACAAATGCATACGGAGTACGAACTAGGTTTGGCCGGATGTGGATACCTAAGATTGGCGAGCTTAGAGCCAAAATACTTGATGAGGCCCATAAGTCTCGTTATTCTATCCACCCTGGGACAAACAAAATGTATCAAGACTTGAAGAAAGAATACTGGTGGCCTGGCATGAAGAATGATGTGACAGAATACGTGAGCAAGTGCCTAACGTGTTCACTAGTTAAGGCCGAGCACCAGAAACCATGCGGTAAAATGCAATCTTTACCAATACCAGAATGGAAATGGGAGGAGATCACAATGGACTTCATTACCAAGCTACCGCGAACAGCTAAAGGCAATGACACCATTTGGGTGATCGTCGACCGCTTGACGAAAAGTGCTCACTTCTTGCCAATACGTGAGACTTCTTCGTCTGAAAAGCTAGCAAAAGTATTTATCAAGGAAATTGTGAGTAGACATGGTATGCCGCTGTCAATTGTGTCCGACAGGGATACTAGATTCACATCTAGATTTTGGAAGAAATTCAACGAAGCGATGGGCTCAAGACTGAACATCAGCACCGCTTACCACCCTCAAACCGATGGCCAGTCTGAAAGGACCATTCAGACCTTGGAGGACATGCTCCGGGCCTGTATCATTGACTTCAGTGGGAGTTGGGATAGCCATCTACCATTGGCAGAATTTTCATATAACAACAGCTATCACACGACTATCGGCATGCCGCCATTTGAAATGTTATATGGGAGAAAATGCAGAACCCCGGTTTGTTGGGGGGAAATTGGGCAGAAGGATTTTGCAAGTCTCGAAGTGGTCAAAGCAACTTCTGAAAAATTTGATCAAATCAAGGCTAGAATGAAAGCCGCAAAAGACAGACAGAAATCATACGCGGATAAGAGAAGAGGGGATTTAGAGTTTCAAGTGGGGGACATGGTACTGTTGAAAGTATCACCATGGAAAGGAATCATCCGATTCAGAAAGCGTGGCAAACTAAGTCCAAGGTTTGTCGGACCTTTCAAGATTTTAGCAAGAGTGGGTCAAGTTGCTTACAGACTCGACCTACCCGTTGAGCTTAGTGGAATACACCCTACGTTTCACGTGTCGCACTTACGCAAGTGTCTAGCTGACGACACAGCTCACATACCTTACGACGAGATCGAAGTGGATAACAGTCTAAACTATGTAGAAGAACCAATAGCCATTCTTGACCGAGCTGAAAAACGACTACGTAATAAGTCGATACCGTTAGTCAAGATACAATGGAAGCATAGAAAAGGGTCAGAAGCTACATGGGAAAAGGAAGACGAGATGAGGGGACTATACCCTCAATTGTTTAACGTATGAACAGTTTCGAGGACGAAACCTCCTTAAGGAGGGTAGACTTGTAACATCCCAAAAATAATAAAACGAATAAATATAGCGAGACCGGTGATTTAGTTGGGATATTTAAACAAAAAGGGAGCGGGCCTGGGCCCGGATTCAATGGGCCGAGAGAAGCCCATGCACATAAGAGGCAAGGCAGCCCTCTTCCCTGCTCATTTCCCCAACTCACGCAGCTTTTAGAGAGAGAAAGGAGAGCTCGGGTCTAGAGAGTGACAGTGAAGGATCAACTCGGGAATTCAGGAGAACGTTGCTGCTGTTCTCGTGATCATATCCTCTGAATCAGAAATCCAATCCAGGTAATGATTCGATCACATTATGAGTTTTTGTTCATTTTGGGAGTTTTCGGGTTTTGGCTAAAAAGATAACGATTTTGCGGATGAAACTTGAAAGTGAACTTAGGTATAGCATCTAGAATGAAAAACGAACGTTTTGATCAAAGAAAATTTAGATATCGACATGATCAGATTCGCATGCAGAACATTCGGATTTTTGGGGAAGGCGATAAGTGCAGACCCATCGAAACTACTTAGTTTCGATATGTGTAGGTCCATCGAAACTACTTAGTTTCGATATGTGAAGGACCATCGAAACTACTTAGTTTCGATATGTGCAGACCTATCGAAACTACCCAGTTTCGATATATGCAGACCCAATCGAAACTACCATAGTTTCGATATGAGCCCCCGATCCGAAGCTAAGATAATATATAAGTTACCTATCGAAACTACCTATCGAAACTACCAAGTTTTGACAGAAACAACCTATCAAAACTACCAAGTTTCGATATAAGCTAATCAATCGAAACTACTAGGTTCAAGCATAGTAATGTCTAGTGTCATCTCGGAGCACCACCTTATGTGTATGACTTTATTATACAGATCGTGAGCGACATTAGTGAAGCTCAGTAGCCAGCTTAGTATATTACAGAAACTACTCATCAGGTGAGTTCTATGTGCCCCCTTCTATGTTATGTGAAAATGATTTATAAATGTTTTGGGGCTGAAGTGTATACACTAAATGAATAAATGTTATAAATGTTAATGTGATCATACGTATATATATATATATATATAAATATTTGTATATGAAAATGAATTATGAATAAAGAATGAAGCGTATGACTATAAAGAATGAATGAAAGAAGGACATAACATAAAAGAATGAAATCTTGCTTTATATTACATATATATTGCATGTTATGAATGAATGTAAATGTTATAAACCCTTCTGTGACAACGGCTACTTCGGTAGATGGACGATCACGTGACTATTTTGCAACCGGGACAAAAACGTTCCTTCGCAAGCTAGGACGTATGAAAAGGTATTAATGGACGGTCGAAGCAAACCTTAACTAATGTAGAACGGTTGCATACATAATGGTCACGTGGGAAACGGATGCCCTAGGGCAGACGGATAAAAATGACGGACTACGACGGTAGGACGGTAAAGAGCGGACGGACAAAGGTTGCCGGACGGATTTAATGATATGACGGACGGTTTTCTAGAGCCAGACGGTAATGAAACTGGCGACGACGGTAGCTCTGACTGCGATGTCTTCGTGACATTCGCGACAAGTATGACGGGTTGATCACCCATAAGATTATAGCCAATATGTGTTCTCTCAAAGAAAGTATGTATGTACATATGTATATACCCTCAATGAATGTTATGTGAGAACAGCAAAGTAAAGAATATTTAAAAGTACGAATATACATATATACATTATATTCATGATAAGATAAATTTTATGTATGGTTGTCTTTAAACTAGAACTCACCAGCGTTAGCTGACTTTTAGTATACATTTCAGGTAACAAAGGAAAGGGTCGTGCGAAGTCGTGAAGGTTACCCGACACAAGACTGACATCCCACTTTAATATATGTGTTAAGACTTCCGCTGTTATGTTATGTAATTGAACGACGAATGATTTGTAATTGAATGATGAATGTTTTTAATTTAAGTTCAGTATTTATGACTATGTTTATGAGTAAATCCAATAAGTGAGGTCACCCGGTTTAGGGGCCTTTCATTTCCACATGATTCTAACTTTGAATTCAATACATATACTAACTCTGATTTTGGTGGTTGTTGTTTGGATAGGAAATCTACAACAGGTGGTTGACAGTTCTTAGGTAATCATCAAGTTTCCTGGCGATGCAAAAAGCAAAATACGGTCTCTATTTCAACATGTGAAGCAGAATGCATCGCTGCTGCAAGTTGTTGTTCACAGATCTTGCGGATCCAACAACAATTAAGAGACTATGGTTTGAATCTCACAAGAACCCCCATGTTTATTGATAGTACTGCCACAATGTCCATAACAAATAATCATGTTAAGCATAGTAAAACGAAACACATTGAAATTAGATATCATTTTATTCATGATTGTGTAGATAAAAAGTTGATTGCGCTGGCGAAAGTACATACAGATGATAATTTTTCTGATCTCTTTACCAAGGCATTTGATCGTACCAGGTTTGAATTTCTGATCAAAATGATCGGTATAATCAATCTTGAATAAAAGTTTTCAAAAATAATTTTTCATGGGAGATTTTGTTTTAATTTTTTTTAATTCTTTATTACATTTCTGCATTTTAAATTTCAGTAAAAAAATGTTATTTATAAAATTTCAAAAAACAAATTGAAAAATACAAAATTGACATCATTTGAAGTTAGAGAAGAAATGATAGTATATTAGTGATTAGTTTATCACACAAGACCATAGTAGATCTTTGATATGTTGATATATGAGTGCTCAAATTGTATTGATTTGATCTAAATTTCAAAGTTTGCATGAACAAGAAATGTTTGTGTTATAAATGCTATGCTCTTGATAATATGTTTTAATTTGAATATGAGTTTGAAACTTGGATTGTCAATAGACTAGAAGCGTTTTTGAACCAATAGTAGTGTGAAAATTAAATATGATATAATTACATATGTGATTTGAATCCATTATATGTCTGGGTGTGTGTGTAAAAGATCATTTTCAGATAAAGAATATATGGTTTTAAGAAGTTCATGAGACCAATATCAGATTATATTGTTAGCACAAATTCTTTCAGTTCACTTCACTGCCCATGCCCCGAAAAACATGCAATGTGTTGCTGAACTATGATATGTTTCAGACAACATCTGTTGGAACATATACTCACCCTTGGATCATATTGATACATTATCTATACTGATTCCATTGAAACTTATCTAGATATTAGTTGGATCCTCATACCTGAATCTATTGATTCTCTTTCTAAAGCCAATTTATTAGAATCTTTTGATTTTGAATCATCTTGATTCTTATATGCTTTGGGATCTGCTATTCTATTCTTGTGCGAATAGAGATAATTTCATATTAGAGATTGATCTAATCTTGCAATAAATCATATATGTCTTGAAGATAGTGCAATTTTAAATTCCGTTGGGCATATATGTGGGGTACACGATGTTTTTCATCTAAATGGTGCTAACTCACATGAATTTGGGAGAAAAACGCTTGTGGTTTCAAATCTTCTAATATTGGAAACTTAAGAATTCATTCTTCGTATTGCAAATTCGGTATGAATAATTGAGCATTTTATGATGTGATCTTGTTTATTTTGAAATTTATCGCGTATCATTTCAAGTAATGGTCAAATTGATTGAAAAGTTTGAAAAGAAAAGAGAAAGGTTTGAAAAGAAAAGAGACAGATCTGTGAGAGTCGTGTATATAGAGGATTTACAAAGAAATTCAAAAATGCAAAAATTGCGTAGAATGAAAAAGATATGAGTTGCATACGAATGAGTTTGATTGTTTTTTATCAAAGTTTGAAGGAATAAGTGAATTCATTTCACATGAATATCATAATTTTAGTGCGTATCATAGGTTACCCATAGTTTGTGATAGAATGTGAGATGAATTGCTCAGATACTGATATGATCTTCTTACTCATGATGTTCAGCCAAAAATATGTGTGTATTTTCAGAAAAACCAAAAAATATGTGTTTCAGTTTGTTCAGATAAAAACCAAAAATATGTGATTTCGTTTGTATAGATAAAATCCAAAAAGATTTTCTTTCTATCTTCCATGAAAATTCTATCTTCTAATTTTATTAAAATGATTCGGGATTGGATCGGATACATGTTACAGATGGAAGATCACAAGGTTGTGAAATGATGATGATTAAAGGTTTGTGTAAGTTTGAATTCCAAAGAGGTTTCAAGGAAAAAGAAGAAGCGAACTTATCATGTTCGCCTGTTGCTTGTTATTCGAACTTAACAAGTTTTCCTGATTAAGTGAACTTAATAGAGGGTATAAATATCTTTTTTAGGCGAACATTTTCATTACCTTTAACTTTTTCCTGAGCGAACATAGTAATAGTCGTGCGAACTTGTTTGATTTTTAAAATCTGTTTGTTGGATTGAAATTTTCGAAGTTGGTTCTTAATCGATTTTCAATTGCGCATCTTTCTAAGGTAGATTCATTGGCTTTTATCCGTTCAATAGCTGGGAAATTGATTATTTGACCAGGTGTTCATCGTGTTTGACTAATAGTCTGGTTTTTGATCAAATAGGATTAATAAGTGGTTCAAAATTGAAATTGGTGCTTAATACAGCTTAGTTGTTGTGAATCGATGCTTGTGTTATGTTTGAATTGCAAAGATTCGTCAGATTGAACAAGTTGAAAATCTGGTGTGAATTTGTATCGACAGGCGAACTTGTTCCGGCGAACTTATTATGTTCGCCTCTTGTAACTCTAAGCGAACTTAGTAAGTTCGCCTAGGTATTCAGTACTGCTTGGACTTGTAATTTTTGTTGTTTTTATTTGTATTGTGTTTAATTTTTTTGTTTTGTTATTTGTTTGTTGTTTGTATATATCATATATGTGTGTATATCATTTGTGTGTGTGAATTGCTTGTGTTTGTGATTTTACTAATGTGGTTTCATGTCCAATGCATATATATATGGATTGCCGTGTTGAGTATAAACATAACCAGGTGGCTTTGTTAGATCCTCAAATGTCAGAAGCTGTGAATTACCAAGGCATTATCAACTTTCTAAATAGATCAAGACTGAGTGTTGCTCTTTTAGGAAATCCTTATATCAGTCTACCTTATATACAACAGTTCTGGGCTACTGTACATCAAGATACAGATGTTGATCCTTATGTTCTTCGCGCTACAGTTAATAACACTGAGGTGGCAATATCCGTGGATACCATTCGTGCTGCTCTTGTATTAGGTGGTGCTAATGATGATTCAATATCTTACCCTGGAACGTTGGTCATGGGATGCTTTCAGAGAATGGGATACGGAGGACGACCCAATAATAATGAAGTTAGGAAGGGTGGTTTGATATATGAGTGGAGGTATTTTATACATGTAATCATCCAGTGATTGTCACCAAGAAAGGCTGGAACTGATGGTTTGAAGAGTGCTTTACAAGATGTCATGGTTGTGCTGACATTGAATAAACGGTTCAACTTTGCACTATATATATACCGTGAGCTTGTTATGCAAATTAATCCTCCAGAAGGTCATGGGTTTCTCATGTACCCTAGGTTCATACAAATGATTCTGAATCATCTGATTCCTAATCTACCGCAGCATCCACAACGTCTAACTCTGACTCCGATGACAAAGAGGATATTTACCGACTGTACCAAAGTTAAACAGCAGAATGCATCATTGATTCTTATTCCTACTCCTCTATTCGGTCACATTATCAATCCTAATTATGTTGAGCTACCGAATGACAACTAGTTTCATCAAGAGGAATCAGAACACTCTCAAGATCAAGAACCACATCAACAACAACAACCACAAATTCAACAAGAACAAGTGCAAGTTCCAATTCAACAAGAACAAGAACAGGTTCGTATTCAAGAAGATGTTCAAGTGAATGAACCAGTTCATGTTGATGTTGTTGACAATGAAGATAATCAAGACTTAGGTCTTAATATGGAGGACTTTAATGATGATGCTATGAACTCACCCATTTATGAACATGAAGGGAATGTGGTTGATATGAGTTCTAGTGATACAATTCTTCCTGACTTTGAGGCTACTGATTCTGATTCTTCGAGGGACTTTAGCTCAGGTCATTATGAAAGACCGGCTATTATGCCACTAGCAAATTGTAACATCCCAAAAATAAAACGACAGTTAAAATAACGGAATAAACGAACGAGGCAGGTCGGGTCGGGCCGGATGGGCCGTCAGGCTGGAAGGGGAGCCTTCCCTATAAATAGCCAAGGTCACCATCTATTTCTCTCATTTGCAACTTCTAGAGAGAGAAACTGTAGAGAGAGGAAGTTGGCGGATCGACCTGAGATTTAAGAAGTGTGTTGCTCCAGAAGAACCTCCGGATCAGAAACTTGATTCAGGTAACGATTTGGCCTAAATCTGAGTTTTTGTTCATTTTTGGGTTTTTCGGGTTTTGGTTGAAAATGTAACGTTTTTACGGTTGAAATTGGAAGGAAAACATATATTTGGATTCCTTAATGAAAAGCAAATGTTTTGAAGTAAACAAGTTCGGAATCTTGACATGATCAGACCCGAAGGCGAAAGTTAGGGTTTTTGCAGGAAGCAGTTCGTGCGTACTTATCAAGTACGCATGAAGCGGATCCTGCGTACTTACCATGTACGCAAGAAGAGGATCCTGCGTACATATCATGTACGCATGAAGAGGGTCATGCGTACTTATCAAGTACGAAAGAAGAACGTACTGTGTATTTATCAAGTACGCATGAAGCAAAGTCTGCGCACTTATTAAGTACGCAAGAGCAAGGCCCTGCGCACTTGCTAAGTGCGCAGGCATCAGGCTGGTTAAGTAAAGTTAGTATGTTTAGAATGGTTAAAACGTTAGAGTCGGTATTGGTCTGATGTGTATTTAACTAATCAATTCAGATCGAAAGTGACGTTGTTGGACCTTGTTTAGGACAACCCAAATTAGCTTATCAGGTGAGTTCTAGAAACCCTCTTTTAAATGTTTTAATAATGTTTTTGGGCTGGTGTGCATACGTAACGATGTGACTATTTTATAAAATGATGTTTATGAATGTTGTACGTGACGTTTTATAAAATGATGTTTATGAATGATGTTTTGGGAAGGATAGGTTATGAAGGAAGTGTTTATGAAATATTTTTCCAAAACAAGTTTATGAAGTGTTTATGAATTAATTAATTTTTTTAATAAAACGTACGAATGCTTTAACTGAAGTTTTGAAGTAAAAGAAGCGAAGGTTTACGAAAGTCACAAACGAACGAATCTGCCAATATTCCTTAGGGAATGAAGGTTTAGGGTATGGGAAGTATGTAGGTCCAGGTAACTCAACTACTGTCGGACTCGTAATATGATGTTGCTATAACACGAAGTGCGGAATCCTTCATGTTAACATTTGTATACTAACCGACAATTAAAACAACACGCGTAAATAAACTTCTCAATTATATTGCAATTCACAATGGTTTACATTCTCAATCAGACAATTCTATCTCTCGGTTCTCTCTGATCAGTCATCCTGTCTAATGACTCTGTAAACCTATATATAGAAAACTAACCTGCTGTAAGCGAACTTATTAAGTTCGCCTCTAACAGACTAAGCGAACTTAACAAGTTCTCCTCAGATAGAATTAAGCAAACTTATTAAGTTCGCCTCTGATAGACCAGGCGAACTTAACAAGTTCGCCTCTAGGCTCACTTGTAAAACACTTAGTAACTTTAGACATTTACATAACAAAAACATAAAGACATAAAATCTAACTATTACAAGCTTTTGTCATTACAAATCTATGTCCTAATAGACTCCCCCTTGACAATAGCTTGATCTTCTGTCTTCAGTCTTTATCTTGAACTCTTCCAGTTATCCGGTAGTCTGCTGCCAGCATGCACTCCATATCTTCTGCATATCTCCAAAACTCTTTTGTACTGTAGACCTTGTTCTCTCCATTCATCAGTGTACATGATCTCATTCTTTCTCAGTGTCCTCTGATCTTTCTTTGAAAAATTAATAAGATTCATTGCGTCATAGAAACACACAATGACCTTATTATCTTTATTTTCAATCCTTGCTTCACCAGTATTAACATCAACATACCACCATTTCATATTCCCAAGAAAGTCTTGAGGAATATTCTTTAATGGTATCTTGTGAATAACACGCACTGGTTTATACTTGTATCTCCAGGTTACTTTCCCAGTCTTTGGATCTGTGTTCTTCACTCTCTTTCCCTTCTGTGGTTTTAGCCGATCATACTTTCCTGAACTACATTCTTTCTTTATCAGGTTTGCTATCACATCAGCCAAACCATTCTTCGATCTATTTATGAGAGGCTTTGAAGCTAGACCATTTATTTCACACTCGGCAAGGTATTGAAATATTTGATCCTTGGCTTTAAGTATTGAACACCGTTAGATCGTTTGATTGCAAATAATTTTGATTCACCATCATAGAACCAACATATGATCCTTCCTACACACTGCTCTTTATTCACATATTTCTCTTTCTGAGCAGGTTGTGCTGGAGACTTGGGTAGCACCTTCATTCAACTGTTTACAACTTCTCTCCACTGTTCTCGTGTCATCCCTGTATCTCTGTACATCACAGGTTCTTCATTAATCTTTGGAGACTCAGTGTGAGTAGTTTCAGTTTCAGCACCTTTATTGGATTGACTTGTCTCATCATCAGTATCCATCTTTGAATCAGCTGTATCATCAGGCAGTGTGACGTCTTCAACAGAGTCCACAGAATCTGTTACTCCTTCATAAGTGAATTTAGGAATAACATCATCCTGGATGAAGTTATACGACACCTTAAGACCATCACAGCCTTCATAGGTGACACTATCTTTATCTTTCTTTATCTCAATCTCTACTATTTCTCCTTCTTCTATCTCATTATCCGACATATCATCTTCCATGTCATTGAATAAATCATCAATATCACCAAGACAAGCAATCTTTTCAGCTTCCTCTTCTTCTGAATCTTGAAAGAACTCCAATAACATAATTTCTTCTTCTTTAGTACCAGAAGTATCTTTGTCTTTGTTTCCTTCAAGTGATTGTGATGTCGACTCCCCCTGAACTCTAGATATAGGATTAGCGTCAGTGTATTGACGATCACCCTCAATATTTCCAGCAGGATCATTGTCTTCATCATCACGTCTTTGAATTGACTCTGTGTGACAAGTATCAGGTATCCTCAACTCCTCTTGAGCGTCAAGACGCTGAACGAGTTTGGAAACTAATGCTTGCATATCAGCAATCTGTTGAGCTTGAGTCTGAATCACCAGCTGCCGTTGTGAATCAGAAGACACAAGAGTGTTCACCTGTGTTTGTAGAGAAAGCACTTGAGATTCAAGGAAAGTAATCCTGTCAGAATCAGAAGGCTTTGACGGACCAGCTGTTGATTATGGAATAGAAGGACTTGAAGTAGTAGGAATGACTGGAGGAACAGAAGTTTGAACTGGAGATGGATCCTTAGATCTTGGAGGAGTAATTATCAAAGAAGCAACAAAAGTAGCATCCTCGACTCCTTGAGAAGATTTTGCAGCAGCAATCGACGCAAACATTAACTTTTGACGTGTAGGATCTGGATTAAAGTCACTATCAGTGTCAGAACTCTCATCGACCAAAGATCTTTTACCAAGTACTGATCCGGAAGGAGGATCCCGAACAGTCTTTCGTCTTGGTCGCCTGGCTTGAGATTTAATGCTTTTTCCAGCATTAGCCAGTGGAATAGCAGCCAACCGTTCATAATGTCCTGAGGAAAAATCCCTAGATTCATCAGAATCAGTGCTGTCATCATTAGATGATATCGTATCACTTGAGCTGGAACTAGAATCAGCTTCTGTCACCATATTCCCTTCTGGTTCATGAATGGGCGAGTTCACATCATCATCAACGAAATCTTCCATATTCATTCCTAGATCGTGATCAACTTCATGAACGACCTCTTCTTGAACTGGTTCCTAAATAGGTATATGAACTTCAACTTGTGGAATAGGAACCTGTTCAGGAATAGGAATTTCTTGTTGTACGGGAACTTGTTGATGTTGTGGAACTTGTACTTGTGGAATTTGATGTTGTTGTGGTTGTTGAATATTTAAGCCTTGAGCTTGAGCAATTTCATCAGGATGAAACCAGTTGTCATTAGGTGGTGCAACATAATCAGGATTGATTAAGTGCCCAAACAAAGGAGTATTGACTGGAATCAAAGCATCAATCTGCTGTTTCACCTTCGTACAGTCGGTAAAGATACGTTTTGACATTGGAGTCAACGTTAATCTTATTGGATGTTGTGGAAGATCAGGAAGAAGGTGATTGAGTATCAGTTGAATAAAACGAGGATACATCAAGAAACCTTGACCTTTAGCTGGATTAATCTGCATGACCATCTCTCGATAGAAATAAAGTGGAAAATTGAATCTTTTATTCAATGTTAAGGCCACCATAGCAGTTTGAAGAGCCATCTTCAATCCATCAGTACCAGCTTTGCGAGGAGAGATGCATTGAATAATCACATGCATGAAATACCTCCATTCACCAACTAATCCACCTTTCCGTGCTTGGGTATCATTCTGTTTCCCACGATATCCCATTCGTTGAAAACAACCCATAATAAGAGTGCTAGGATAAGATATTGGATCGTCAGCATTTCCACCTAAATCAAGAGCAGTACGTATCGTCTCTTCAGATATTGCAATCTCGGTATTATTAACAGTGGCACGAAGAACATGAGGTTCAACGTACGTATCTTGATGCACAGCATCCCAAAATTGTTGTATGTACACGAGACTGATGTAAGGATCAGTAGACAGAGCAACGTGAAGACGTGATCTGTTAAAAAATCCTATGATGCCTTGAAAATTCACAGCCTCGGACATGTTCGGATCTAACAAAGACACTTGATTATGTTTATATTCAACACGTCGAGCCATCTGAAACATTTGGACAAACAAACATATTAGGAAAAATAATGAGTACAAACAAAACAAAATAACAAAAAAAATTTATTTTTTTTTTAAAATATTTTCAAACAAAAAAAATTTCAACAAAAATTCACAAGTCCAAACCTCACTGACCCCTAGGCGAACTTAATAAGTTCGCTTAGTAGTGCAAGAGGCGAACTTAATAAGTTCGCTTGACAAGTTCGCTTCGAACAAGTTCGCTTGGAACAAGTTCGCCTGAACTGTGACGTTTCAAATTCAAACACAGACAAACAAAATTCATTTAATCAAGATAAAATCATGGAATAAACGTTGAATAACAGTCGAATATCAATTTATAACCTAATCGGATGATCAATTTTACAAGTTTGGTCGAAATTAGGTCAAATCAGTCGTTGAAAACCGTCGACGTAAAACCGAGAGGAAAAGTACCAAATACTCTCAATTTAGCGGATGAAAATCGATGAAAATACCTTGGTTAGATTAGCAATCCAATTTCGATGAAGATACAACCAGTAAACAACTCCAACAACAACGTTTAAAAATTTTGAAAATTTCGGTCAAGTTCGCTTAAACTGAGGAAGACGATGAACTTGACAAGTTCGCCTGATTAAACCCTTATTCAGATTAAGTTCGCTTGATTAGGCGAACTTGTTAAGTTCGCTTAACAAGCCTTCGGCGAACAAGATAAGTTCGCTTCACCCCTAAGTTAGCTTCACCCCAGACAGCAGATTAAGTTCGCTTCACTGTTTTAAGCGAACATATTAAGTTCGCTTCACTGTACACAGGCGAACTTAATTGCTTTTCAACCTTTTTGCCTTGAACAAAAATTTTATCAACTTCAACCTGTCAAATCTTTAACTTCCATCAGCAACACATAATCGATCCAATCCCGAACAATTTTAATAAAAGTTTAGAATTTTCATTGAAAATAAAAACAAAATCTTTTTGAATTTTATCTATACAAACGGAATCACATATTTTTGACTTTTATCTGAATAAACTGAAATCACATATTTTTTGTTTTTATCTGTACAAACTGAAATCACATATTTTTTTATTTTTAACTATACAAACTGAAATCACATATTTTTGGTTTTTAACTGTACAAACTGAAATCACATATTTTTGGTTTTTAACTGTACAAACTGAAATCACATATTTTTGGTTTTTAACATCAGGAGCAAGAAGATCATATCAGTATTCAATTAATTCATCACACATATTATCAATAACAAAGGGTAATCTATAGTATGAGACCATTCAACTCAATTTTGTGCACTTTGCATCTTTTTCATTTTGACACTCCTTCAATTTGAATAATATTTGAAATTATACGGGATAAATTTCAAAGTAAATAAGATCATGTTATAAAATGCACTTTTATTTATACCGAATTTGAAATATAAAGCATGAATACTTAAATTTGTCAATATTATATTATTTGAAACTATAAGCGTTTATTCTCCAAATTCATGTGATTTAGTACCATTTAGATGAAAAACATCGTGTACCCCACATATATGCCAAACAGAAAGTAAATGCACTATCTTCAAGACATATAAGATTTTACTAAAGATTATCCGAATTTTCAGAATGAGGAGACATCACTTAGCACATGAATAGCAGAATCCAAATTGGATTGTATAGGAATCAATGAGATTCAGAATCGAATGATTCAATGTTTTGGCTTATATTTGTGGAATCATAAGATTCAGGTACGTGGATCCAACTGTTATCTGGATTATGAATTCAATGGAATCAGTAAAGATGATTTATCAATATGATCCAAGGGATAATATATGTTTGACAGATGTTTTCAAGTACATATCTTGATTATACTTCAAATTGCATGCTTTTCGGGACATGGGCACTGAATCAAATCGAATGAATAGTGCTAAGGACATAACCCGAAACTGATCTCATAAGAAAACCTTTATTAAAAGCTAATATTCTTTATCTGATAATGATCTTTTACACACACACCCATGCATATAATGGATTTAAATCACAGATGTAATCATATTCTATTTAATTTTCACACTACTATTAGTTTCAAAACGCTTTTAGCCTATTGACAATTCAAGTGTCAAATTTTATACGCAAATTTTAAAACAAATTATCAAGAATAGAGCATTCACAACACTATCATTTCTTATTTATGCAGACTTTGAAATTTAGATCAGATCAACTTATTTTAATCAATCATATATCAAGGTCTACTAAGGTCGTGTGAAATGAACTAATCACTAATGTACTATCATTTCTTCTCTAACCTCAAATGATGTCAAATTTTATAGTTTTCAATTTGTTTTGACTTTTTATAAATTAAGATTTTTGACTGAAAATGTAAATGCAGAAATGTAATAAAGCAATAAAAGAACTTAAAAAACAAAATTTTCCATGAAATTCTGATTTTGAAAATCTTTTATTCGGGATTGATCATACCAATCATTTTAATTTGGAATTCAAACCTGGTACGATCAAATGCCTTGGTAAACAAATCAGCAAAATTATCTTCAGTGTGTACCTTGACCAGCTCAATCAACCTTTTCTCTGCACAATCACGTATAAAATGATATCAAATTTCGATGTGCTTAGTTTTACTATGTTTAACAGGATTATTAGTTATGGACATAGTAGCATTATTATCAATAAGCATAGGGGTTCCTGTGAAATTCAAACCGTAATCTCTCAATTGCTGTTGTATTCACAGGATCTGTGAACAACAACTTGAAGCAGCGATGTATTCTGCTTCGCATGTTGAAATCAAGACTGTGGTTTGCTTTTTGCATTGCCAGGATACAAGTCGATTACCTAAGAACGGACAACCACCTGTTGTAGATTTCCTATCCAGAAAACAACCACCAAAATCAAAATCAGTATAAGCATTGACATCAAAGTTAGAACCATGAGGGTACCATAGCCCTAAACGTTGTTTTCCTTTTAAATACCGAAGGATTCTTTTCACAGCAATTAAGTGAGATTCTTTTGGCTTTGCCTGAAATCTAGAACAGATACACACGGCGAACATTATATCTGGCCATGAAGCGGTTAAGTACATGAGGGATCCAATCATAGCTCTGTAAAGTCGACAATCCACATCTTTTCCATCCGGGTCAGAATTCAACATATGATTGACCGGAATTGGAGTATCGTATGGGGTACAGTCCTCCATCTTGAACCGGCTCAAGATGTCTTTGACATACTTGGACTGATGAATAAAGAAACCATATTCCTTTTGATTTACTTGTAAACCTAAGAAAAATGATAACTCTCCCATAGCAGACATTTCAAATTTCGACTTCATAACACCCTCAAATTCTTTGCATAACCCTTCATTTGTCGAGCCAAAAATAATATCATCCACATAAATCTGTACCAGTAGGTAATCTCCCCCTGATTTCTTTATGAATAAGGTCGAGTCTATCTTTCCACGAACAAAGTCATTCGCCAAAAGATGTGTGGATAAAGTCTCATACCACGCACGAGGAGCTTGATGAAGACCATAGAGAGCCTTATCAAGCTTGAAAACCATATTCGGATTCATTGGATCTTCAAACCCCGGCGGCTGACACACAAAGACTTCCTCCTTGACCTTTCCATATAAAAATGCACTCTTGACATCTAATTGAAACACCTTAAAACCTTTAAAGGAAGCAAAAGCTAGAAACAGCCTTATAGCTTCGAGCCTCGCAACCGGCGCATAAATCTAGGTGTAATCAATTCCTTCTTTTTGATTGTAGCCCTGGACAACTAATCTTACCTTATTGCGTACCACGACACCTCGATCGTCTTTTTTACATTTAAACACCCATTTTGTTCCTATCGGATACGCACATTTCGGAAGATCAACAAGATTCCAAACCTTAAGTTTGTCAAATTGAGCAAGTTCTTCCTGCATAGCTTCTATCCAGTTATTGTCATTTAAAGCCATCCCAACATTCTTGGGTTCAACCTGTGAAATAAAGCATGAATGTGAGAAATCATCAAGAACACCAAAATCTTTAATGCAAGTATACAAACAAGTATTGTCAACAAGAGAACGTGTTTTCACTCCATCCTGTAAATTTCCAATGATATTCGTCATTGGATGATCTTTGAGTTCCTTGATGGATGCGACCTCAGGAACCGGCAACACGTTAACTTGGGTAGATTCAGATTGATAAGAAAAATCTTGAGTAATTGGAATTTCCGTGTCTAAATTTGTAGGAATCTCCCCCTAATCTTGTGTCGAAGGTAATGGATCATCACCCAACAACGGATCAGCAGAAGAATCTTGAAAAATAGCATTATCCTCCTCACTCTCTGAATCTTGTGGACCTGAACAAGAAGCAACATTAGGATCGGGAGCAGAAGTAGATGGAATCGGTGAACTTGGAACTGCATTTGGTAGAAATCCATTGTGCTGTGTATCCTGAAAAGAATCATAAAGAACAGCAGCATCTTCTTCAGAAATGTCAGAAGGTAAATGAAAAGACTTGAATAAGTATTCATAATCAAACTCCCAATCCGGACCAATTGCCATTTGTGGTAAAGACCGATTTGAACACTCAATATGGAACCATTCTTCAACTTGGCGTGTCTCTTTATTATAAACTCTCTTGGTTGTTGAATTTGCCACATACCCTAGAAAAATCCCATCAATAGCCTTCGCACTGAATTTTGTTGGGACATCTCGAACTTTCAGTAGGGTGCACGGATTACCAAAAGGTAGTAAATATTCCAGATTCGGCTTTCGATTATTCAGCAATTCATAGCAAGTCTTGTTATGTCTCTTGACAGTCAAGACCCTATTCAAAACATGACACGCAGTACTCACGGCTTCAGCCCAAAAGGTGACTGGAAGCTTAGAATCTGCAAGCATCGTGCGAGCTGTTTCGACCAACGTCCTGTTCTTTCATTCAGCGACACCATTTTGTTGAGGACATATGGCGCACTGAATTCATGATGAATTCCTTTTTGTAGACAGAATAAACCCAAATTGCTATTCTTAAATTCACTGCCATTGTCACTCCTGATTCTTCTGACTTTCAGATTGAATAAATTCTCCAAACCCAGGATTAAGTATTGTACCAACTCAGTGGTTTCAGCTTTAGAAGAAAGAAACTTAACCCATGAAAATCTGGAGTAATCATCAGTTACGACTAAGCAGTACGATTTTCCACCAATGCTCCTGATACTGATAGGACCGAACAAATCCATATGCAGCAACTCCAAAGGAGTTACGATAGAATTCGTCGATTTTGATTTGTGAGATTTCTTTCTTTGCTTCCCCTTCTTGCACGGAATACAATCATCAGGAACTGAGAATTTCATTTTCGGAATACCAAGCACAACATCATTCCTAACAATGTAGTTCATCTTCCTGCAGTTAATGTGAGCTAGCTTCCTGTGCCACAATATTGAATCAGATTCCGACGCCTTGGAGAGTAAACATGTTGGAATTGAATCCGTTGTAGTGGCGACACTCATATCAAGGACATACATGTCATTTCTCCTCGGAGCCTTCATGAGAATCCATTCATCAGGAATCAAAAAACCCGGTTTCAGAATATAGCATTCATGATCATTGAAATGGAACGAAAACTTCTTGTCACAGACTTGTGATACGCTTAAAAGATTGTGTTCCAGCTGCTCAACATAATTCACCTTTTCAAATTTGACTTTGTCATTCTTTAACGTTCCCTGGCCAGTTATGTACCTGCCTTTATTACCCGCAAAAGCGACATAACCACCATCAATTTGTTTTACATCCTCAAGCAATCTAACATTCCCAGTCATATGTCGAGAGCAACCATTATCCACATACCATGTATTGTTGATAGTCCTCCTTGGTTGTCCCTACATAAACAAAGACAATTAGATAGAAATGGGAACCCAAGCCATTGTGGTCTTGGGTCATCCAGATGGATAAAAATAAACAACTTCTAGCAACTCAAAATCTACTTTATCATCAACCTTAGGCACATAAGATTAAGACTTAGACTTTCTCAATGAAGACTCAGAATGATTAATTGGAAAAAAACATTGTTAGATATATGATTATCAGATTCAGATGTTTCCAAAAGTTTCTTTAGTTTGCTGTTGCGTCTTCTTCGTTGAGGTCTAGAAAGTTTAATTTCAGGTTGAGGCTCTTTTGAACTTCCAAAATGTGGAATTTCAAACTTCTTTTGAATAACAGCAGGTTTAGAAATATTCTTATCATTTTGCTTAAATCCTACAGATTTAGCAAAAGATTGATAAGATACATTCTTTACACCACTCAATGAAGACTTTTCCACATTCGGTCTTTTCAGAATTTTCACCACTCTTTGTTGTGGAATTTCACTCTTCAATTTTCCCTTATTCTTATATGGACAATGAATCACAATGTGACCAGCTTCATTACAATGAAAACAGACTCTTTTATCATGATGACTTCTGATATAAGGAACTTTTGTGAAATTTGAAGAACTGTTGGACGAACAAGATTCAGAAGATTTCACTGAACAGTTGACTAGCTTCTTTGGAACATAAACCTGTTTAGTCATTGTTGATGAATTCTTATTTTGATAACCAGCAGCCATAAACCCACTAGATTGTACTTCTTTTGACAACTTAGGTTGAACAGCTTTCACCTCATCAGGTTCTGTCAGAACACATCTATCACGAGTAACATTCTTCACAACCTTTGGTTCATCAATTTTCACTTCTTTCGGAATGTCTTCAACCTTTGAATCATCAAAAACCTCATCCTTTGTATCAGAATCATACACCATGTCTTCACCCGTCACTGGATTCACTTTTAATACTGTCTTGGGATCAATTTCCTCTTCATGAATGATTTCAGGCTCAACCACATAATTTGCATTGAACGGTGGAGGAACAAACCCAATACCAGCAACCCTTTTTGTGGGATCAGCATTAGCATTGAAATAATCCAAAACTACAGATGAATTCTCAAAATGTTCCAGCTTTCTATGTAATTTTATCACCTCAGATTCTTTATCAGAAATCTCCTTATTCTTTTGAGCAACAATTTCATTATGCTTTTCGATATCAGCATAAGCCATATCCAGATGATATGCTTGTTCCTTATTTTTCAATCCCAAAGAGTTTAAATCTCTTTTCAAATACTCAATTCTTTCTATACACAATTTGTCATTATCTTTTAATTTCTGATTAACTGAGTGCATGGATTTCATATCACAAATTAGATTTGTGTTATCATCCATAACTTTTTGCATTTTATCTTTAACACGGATGCAATTAGAACTGTAAATTTGACAGACAGAGTCTTTTACCTTTGTCGGATCTGACATATCTGCCATGAAGACTTTAGTAATAGGAATATTGTCAGAATCAGCACCTTCAGAAAGATTTGGAGTTAAAGCAATCTATTCTTCAGATACACTAGATGCCATCTCAGGTTCAACAGTATCATGTTCTTCATCAACACTCGGCAAACTTTTACCATCACTGGAACATCCATCATCAGTTGACTCCTCAGACTTGTCAGAATGAATCTCAGCCACAAATGCTTGACTCACAGCACCAACTAAATCTTCAAGATGAATTCCCCAGTCATAATTGTCATCATTTTGAGAAACCAATGCAGATGATGTAGTTGCATGATTAGAATTTCCTGAACCAGATGAACCATGTGATTGATTACGATTGTTCTGAAAAGTATTTGGTTTTTTCTGAGAATCAAACTCTACTTTAGGCTTCACACACTCTTTAGCAAAATGACCATACTCTTGACAATTGTAGCAACGAACTTTTGATTTATCAAATCCCATACGAGAACAACTGTTAGACCCAATATACTTTCTTCCCGTCCTTTTCAAGAAATCCTTTGCCTGTCGCATTAGCATAGCCATATTCCACTGAATGTTCATCTCCTCTAGATCAACCGGATCAATCTGTTTGAAATCTTCTTCAATAATCTCCGGATCATGAATCTTCCCTCCAATAAAATTTTCATAAGACGCCATGAAAGAAGAAAACATTGCTAGATAATCATCAGCAACTCCTTGATGCACATTATGTGATCCAGAAGATGAAGAAGCGGTATTTGCAGAAAAACCCGAATAACTTGGAATTCCATAACAGTGATCATTAGTAGCTTCTTGATTATCTCCAGAAAAAAATGCAACCCCTGCACCAGTTTTTCCTGAAGTCTTTGCAAAGTACATCGAAGGATCTTGAATATGTTCCGTATTAGTTTCTTTCTTCTTCATATTCAAGTCATGAGATTGAAGCTTTCCAAGAACCTCTTCAAGAGATAGTTTTATACTTCATATTTTCCTTTATCAACACTGTATACACATCAAATTTTGATGGTAATGCTTCCAAGAACTTATCATTAATCTCTTCAGTCTCATAAACAACTGAAGCACTCGATAATTCACTCAGCAAATGATAAAATCGTGTTACAATATCATCCAAAGATTCATTTTGGAAATGCTTGAAAACTAAGAACTGTTTTTTTTTAATAACTCTTTCCTGCCCTTCTTGACATCCAAACTCCCTTCACATCTCTTTTGCAAAGCTTCCCACAACTGTTGAGAAGACTTGAACTGTTTAAAGCTGTGATAAATTTCTTTAGGTAAAGACATAGAAATGCTAGCCATAGCCTTCTCTTCTCTATCAAACAGTAGTTTCTCTTCGGTGCTCAAAGCAGATACCGGTTTTGGAACATTATCTTGACCCATCCAAGTATACGTCGGATGCGTATATCCTTCTAAAATTGGAATCCATAAACTCGTATCGGTAAAAGACACAAACTGATCAAACCTATCTTTCCAGATAGAATAATCTGCAAGACTTAACAACTTTGGTGGTTTCTGAGATGTACCAATCTCATTATCATAGTTGAACATATTTGTCACTTGCACCATATTTGCCATTTTAAAAAAAAAAATAATTTCTGAAAAAATTTCCAAGTGTTGAAGCTGAACACCCCTTAGGCGAAGATAATAAGTTCGCTTTAGTGAGTACCAAGCGAACTTGAGATCAAGCGAACAAGACAAGTTCGCTTAAGGAGGAAATTCGGTAAGTTCGCCTACTAATTAAGTTCGCCTAAAATGTGAGAAGCGAACTTAAAAAGTTCGCTTTCTAAGTTCGCTTGCTAAGTTCGCTTGCTAAGTTCGCCTACACAGGAACTAGCAAGTTCGCTTAAACTGCTGTAACAAACTCAGAGGAATCTCTACCCAAACACGAACCAAGAACTTCAAAAATCATGATTTCTTAGCGAATTGATGGAATTTAAGGAAATTGAACCGTAGGATTATGAATTTTATCAAATAGAAAACTTCTATCGGACTAATTTCATCAAAATCACTTCCAAAAATACGAATTCAGCAGAGAAACGATCTTCAAGAACTTGAAAAACTCCATTGATGCAGAAATTTCAAAAATGTTGAATTTCTTGTCGAATTGTACACTAAACTGTCACTAATCACCAAGAATCGTACTTAATTCATGAGCATAGGCTCTGATACCACTTGTAGGTCCAGGTAACTCAACTACTGATCGGACTCGTAATATGACATTGCTATAACACGAAGTGCGGAATCCTTCATGTTAACATTTGTATACTAACCGACAATTGAAACAATACGCGTAAATAAACTTCTCAATTATATTCCAATTCACAATGGTTTACAGACTCAATCAGACAATTCTATCTCTTGGTTCTCTCTGATCAGTCATCCTGTCTAATGACTCTGTAAACCTATATATAGAAAACTAACCTGCTGTAAGCGAACTTATTAAGTTCGCCTCTAACAGACTAAGCGAACTTAACAAGTTCGCCTCAGATAGACTTAAGCAAACTTATTAAGTTCGCCTCTGATAGACCAGGCTAACTTATCAAGTTCGCCTCTAGGCTCACTTGTAAAACACTTAGTAACTTTAGACATTTACATAACAAAAACATAAAGACATAAAATCTAACTATTACAAGCTTTTGTCATTACAAATCTATGTCCTAACAAAGTATGTTATGGGCCTTTACCTTTTAGGGGCCTCTGTGGCTGGCCAACTGTTGTACAACTAGGGTGATGACGGTCACCAAGGGGATTATCGTGATCCTTGAAGTTTGGTACGATTTACCTTACGGGGTAGTCGTGCTTGAAGTTTGGTACTTGTGCCCTGCGGGACGCAGTGCTTGAAGTTTGGTACGTGTCATCCTTGTGATGACGTGCTTGAAGTAGTGTTGAATAACCTAAGTATCGGGCCCTAGGAGTTCTTCACCCGAAGGACAGTACGGTGATTGATGGGCCTAGTGGTGGTGATCTTTAGGTTATTCAGCCAGTATGTGACGTTTGGATTTGAAGGTTACGAGAAGGCGCATATTCGATATGTTCGTTGACTTATGTCTATGAAGTGTTATGTCTTGTTATTGCATTATCTTACGTACGCTTTTTATTAAATGAAGTATGAAGTTATGTTTTTGGTAAATTTGAAGTTAAAGTTTTATGTTAAAACTAGAACTCACCAGCGTAGCTGACTTTTTAGTATGCACATTCAGGTTAAGGCAGGTTACGATGAAGGAAGTTGATGCTGGGCGGCTTGATGAGTTACCCGGATGACACGAAGACTGGCATCCCGTTATGATTAGATTATGTTATGTTTATGTAATAGACTATGTTACGCTTCCGCGTGTGAACAATGTAATGGTTATGTTTTAATGAAGTATTTTCCGCTGCGTTATTTTGATATTCAAGTTTAAGAAGTGTTTGTAAATGAGTAAATCCAACAAGTGAGGCCTCCCGGGTTTGGGGCCTTACACAAATGTAGAAAAATGAGTTAAATCTAAAGCCAGAAAGCCAAGACTTAAATCTGTTCGGGATCCTCCTTCCAGTATAGTTCTTGGAAAACGAACATTAATAGATGAATCTTCTGATTCGGACAGTGAGTTTACTGTTGTGCCAAAGACACAGAAGCTAATGGCTGCTTCTATTGCTGCTGCAACTTCATCACAAGGTGTAGAGGATGTTGTTTTTGTTGAATCCTGCATTATTACACCTCCTCCATCTAAACGTCCATCTCCAGTGATTACTCCTACTCCAAAAGCTACTACATCATCTGCAGCTGGTACTTCTAAATCTTCTGATTCTGAGAGAATTACTTACCTTGAATCTCAAGTGATTTCATTGCAAAATCAAGTTGATGTTCTTGTAACCACTGATTCTCAGACACAGTTGGTCCTTCAAGCTCAAGCAAAACAACTAGATTACATGAAATTGTTGGTTTCTAAACTTGTTGAGCGTCTTGATGCTCAGGGGGAGTTAAGGATCCATGATGCTTGTCATACTAAGTCTGATCAAAGAAAGGATGGTGATGACAATGATCCTAGTGGCAACATTGAAGGTGATCGTCAATATGCTGACATGAATCCTATTTCAAGAGTTCAGGGGGAGTCATCAACATCAGGTACTATTAAAGGAAGTAAGAAAGGTTCTGAAGTGAATGAAGAGATTCTACTGTTGGAATTCTTTCAAACTGATTATGATGCTGAAGAAGAAGAAGCTGAGAAGATTGAATGTTTAGATGATCTTGATGATCTGTTTGATGATGTTGAAAATGGTATTGTAGAGAGTGAAGTTGAAGAAGGTGAGATTGTGGAGATAGATATTGAAAAGAGTAAAATATAGGTTACATATGAAGGTTGTGACGGTCTTAATGTGCCTTATAACTTCGTACAGGATGATGATATTCCTAAGTTTTACAATGAAGGAGTAATTGATTCTATGGACTCTGTTGAAGACTTATCTAAACCTAATGATACTTCTCAATCCAAGGTGAATACTGAAACTGATACTACTCATTCCATGCCGTCTAAGTCAACTAAAGAACCTGTTATGTATAGAGATACGGGTATGACTAAAGAGCAGTGGAAGGAGATAGTGAATAGTTGGAAAAAGGATTTACCAAAGTCTCCTATACAACCTGATCGGAAAGAAAGATATGTGAACAAAGAGCGGTGTGTTGGAAGAATTATTAGTTGGTTTTATGATGAAGATGTAAAGTTGTTTGCTCTTAAAAGATCTGATGGTGTTCAGTACTTAAAGCCGAGGATCAAGTATTTCAATACCTTGCCAAGATGTGAAAATGAATGGTCTATCTCAAGGCTGATTAGTAAAGAACGTGGATCAGGAGATTATCAAAAGCTACAACCTCGAAGAGGAAAGAGAGTGAATATAGTTGATCCAAGTATTGGTGTTGTGACTTGGAAGTATAAGTTCAAACCAGTAAGAGCTGTGAAAAAGATTCCATCGAAGAAAATACCATAAGATGTCACACCCCAACCGACGGTGGAAACGTCGGGGCGGGATATGTAGACTGTTCATAAGCTCATGCTTTACTAATAGTTGCAGTAATTACACAGTCGATTTCATTTCATATCTCAAATAAACAATTACAACATTTACAAAAGTCATAAATACATGTATGTCTTTATTAAGTTTAAAACTAGGTACTCAATCCTAAGTGAAGCAACTTGAATCTTAACTCAAACATCTGTACCTGAAACATGATAAAATGAGAGGGTCAACTATAAATAGTTGGTGAGCATACATAGGTTTTGACACCACAAGTAAAGTACAAATGTTATGTGTACAATTCATATGATACATAGTGTATAAAGTATTTATGGAGAATCTAAGTTAAGCTAGTTGCACAAATGAAAAATTGTACATGTTATCCTGATATAAATGTAGGGCATAACAACACATGTTATCCTGATGTAAATGTAGGGCATAACAACACATGTTATCCTGATGTAAATGTAGGGCATAACAACACATGTTATCCTACTGTAAAGAGTTAATGATTGCACGAGTGTATTATGTATATGTAGCCTTAACAAATTTCATTCAAGCATAAAGCACAAATAAACACATATGATCATGTTGTAGAATTGTACGTATGTAATAGCGAATAGTATTTGTTGTGTAATCATGTTTCACCCCAAAAATATACAAAAGGAAAAATGGGCTATGTAAACTCACCTTGATATGGTGACTTAAACTTGAACTAGATCGTGAGGACAAGTGAACCGGATTACCGATGCCCTAAGTAAATAATTTATACATTCATACATATTTAATATATAGGAATGATTAAAAGAAATAGGAACGGGACGATTTGGACTAAATGGTTTGGAATGGACAATCAAATAGAATGAAATAGAGATACGATCTTTAACGGTAACTAAAGTGATGATGAAATTGCATGAAATAATGTTTTATAAAAGAGATTTTAGGCGTCAATAATAAATATTAATTTTTAATCAATATCCTATCAAATCACTTAGGTTAGAATAGTCATCATGTTGGAACAATATAATATTTATAAGAATATCTTTTGAAATAAGTAATTATATTCATTATGCCAATGGTAGTATTATTATTTATCAATTTATTAAAAGAATCATGATATATGTGAATGTTATATGATTAAAACAATTACGATATTAATAACACAATTTATAATATTAATTATAGAACATACTGTTAAAATAGTTTAGGTAAAATATATGTCTAATTACTTTTTTTTAATAAGAGTTATAACGTCACGAACGTGACTATTTGTTTTCTTTTAATCTCAAAAGTTATTATATAAAGGGGTTGTTTTTGAAATGGTAATAACAAAGTAAAATAATTATATTCATAAATTACTTGTTATACTTTTGTGACAATCGAAGGGTTTTTAGAACATAAACATAATTAGGAGTACTCTATTTATTTAAAATAATAGTTACAATATTTAAATGTTTAAATAAAACTTATTTGTTTATGTTTTGTTATATAAAAATTATTATGTATCTTTACTCTTTTATTTCTATACAAATACACGTATGTAAATCTATACTTATTTATATTTTTATATATATGTATGAGAGTAATTACATGCAAAAAGAAGGAATAACAATAATAATAAAAAAAAGATTGCAGAGGCCAGGTTTTGAACCTGCGACCTACTGCTTGAAAGTGGAGGGATTTAACCAGTTGGTGTGCTATTTCAACATGTTTAATTAACTAGAAACAAGTTTAAAGCAACGATTTACTGCATCGGCTTCATCCCTTTACAACCCCCATTTGCAAACAGAGATGCATTTAAACCCAAAACCAATATCGATTACAAAGTTCACAAGATCATAGGTGTTAAAACGACGAGTAAAGGGTTACCTGAAGCATACGATTTGTACCAGAAAGAAGCCAGAATGTCGTCGATTTGAGGGGCTCTCCTCCTTCCTGCGTTGATTGAATAGAGAGAAAAGAGAGACGAATTTGTATAGTGATTTCTATTGTTAAGTTATATGGGGTTTAAAGGGTGTTAACTGATCGTTAAGATGCGTTTAACAACTATTAATTGGACGAAATAAGCGGGATTAGAGCTTGGTTTATGGGGTTTTAAAAAAACGACCCAAATTACAAAAAGTGTCATAAATTCCTGAATTCTCAATCAATTTCGAATTAAACCTTCCTAAATGATTATGAAGGAGTTAGAAATGGCTTTAGAAGGATTTGAATCCCGAAATCATAGGGATTTGAAGTGATTTAGCGCGTGTTTGACTTTTTAAAGTCAAAATTGGGTTTGGTTGGTTCCAGGGTTTAGAACAAGAAGAAAGGGAAGGGGGGGGGTGTTCAAGTAAGAGTTCAAAGGCTATGAAGGGTTCAAAATGGTTTGAGGGGGTTCAAGATCAAAACCATTTAGTTTCTAAATCATTTTATTTATTTATAAAAATTGTTTTTTTAGTATATAAAACAATTGGTTTTTATAAAATTGATAAAACTAAACTTATTTTGTTTAATTATTTATCTTTTATGAAAGAATAAATCCTAATTTTATAAAACTATAACTTTTATAAATGTAGTCAAATATATATACATTTACATGTATATTTTTATAAATAAATACATTTATATATATGAAAAGATGTAGTATATGATTTAGTATTCATAAGTTTTATTTTGATTTGTTATAATAAGGTATAAATATGTGTATCTATAGTAGGACTATAATATGAAATTGCAAGACTGGTGATTCTAAGTTTAATACATATTGAAATAAGAATTGTTGTGATAAAATTCATTGAACAAAAAAAATAAAGTTGAAACGTCATTATTGCACAAAACAAAGTACAAAAAAAATCATGGATGTTACAGTATCCCTATGTTGAGAACATTTCGTCTCGAAATTTAACTAGTGGAGACTACTGAATCAGGAAATAGGTGAGCTTGGATTCTCAACGAGTTTTGATTGTCAGTTTAAGGAGTACAATCGATAACATCTCTTAGGTCTGATACTCATAGTCAAGCATTAACGGTGATAGTGGATTTAGGTTGAAGAGAATTGACGAGCAAACTGCCGAATAGTATTTTGGACTCCAAAGATGGAATGTGTCACTTGAAATGAGAACGATGGGAATTTGATGATTAAGGATTGTTTAATATGTAGTCTAATATGTTTCAGGAATTGTCAGTGAATAAGAGATTTCACAAACATTGGCCCGTTAAACAACATAAAACCTTACGTGACACGAATAACGCTACTTCTGATAATATGATAGGAACACTTATATATAGGAAGTACCAGCGGCTTATCCACCATGCCCTTATCATATCACATTAGTTTCGTTACTATATATCCCGATAGGAGTTACGTCATAACACACGACAAAATTTGCTATGTTTTCCATGCGCTGATTTTTATAATTACGTGTGCACCCGTAATTATCTAAATCGTCGCATGGTCCATATAGTTCATCCCATTGTGTGTGTGGGTCAAGGGGGGTAACAAAAAATCACTTAATTCGTAATAATTGTTTTCACGTATGTGTTGCTAACAAATAACTATGTCGATAGATAGTAGAGTCAATAAGGTACTAAAGAGTAATAACGTGACATAATTTAGGGTTCCATAGTTTCCTCATGTTTGATCAAGAATACGTCAAACCTCGAGTAGCTTTCATGGATAGGGTGAATAATCATGCCTTGTGTATGATGTACTTAATTAATTGCAACAATGTAAACAATCTAATTCCGTGTGTAATGTAAGCACTCATGTTTCCATGTGTGATCTAGTGTTATGTACATTGTAAGCAAATAGGTTTCATGTATAATGCGAATAGTTTAGTACCATGTATATAGTAAACAAATGAGTTTTATGTATAAGGTGAACAATTTAGTATTTATGTATTTTGTACAGGAACAAGCTTCATATATAATGCAAACAATGTACTATCATGTATATTGTATAGGGTGAACAATTTAGTATTATATAAATTTGTAAGCACATAAGTTTCAGGTATAATGTGAGTAATGTAGCATCATGTATGTTGTATAGTGTGTACAATTTAGCATTATGTATTTTGTAAACAAATAAGTTTCATGTATTATGTGATCCATCCAGTATGGTGTATATTGCAAACAAACAAGTTTTCATGTATTATGTGATTAACCTAGTATCATGCATATTGTAAATAACTAAGTTTTATATATAATGTGAATGTTCATTTGTAAGTTATTGGATCTCATGAGTAGTGTAAACTATCAAATTTATGCTGGTAGTAGAGTGTTACAGACAAGCGTGATGTTTGGCGTTCATGAATAACGTGGGTGGTTGGATTTTTTTTAATTTTAAAATCTTGTGGAGGTTTATAGGGAAGGCTACTGCCTGCGCAAGATGGTTTATCTCGTTGCGGTGCCTAATACAATCATACATTTCTAAAGGAGGTAGGATAACAAGATGGTTGTCTAGATATTCAGAGCAGCGTGCTTACGAATAACTGATTTCTGCTTTTTGTTTGTAAATAAACAAGTAGTTGTAATTTATTCTTGTTTGTAAATAGAATGGTGAATAAAAAAAATATAGTTTTAATAATTAACTATATGGATAATTAAATGAAAACATTTTTATTTAATTTTAAATTATTATAAAGAGACTATTTTTAAGACAAAATAGTGGCTAAATTATTTAATAATTAAGCCAAGGTTTAATAAAAATTAATTTAACAGGAAAAAAGTCATAATTAATTATCAATAATGTTTTTTATAAAACAAGTTATATTAGGTTTCCTTACAAGGTGAAAAAGTTTATAGAAAATTTATATTTCAGATACTATCTAAAGGTTTGGTAAACGCTTTGTTTGAACAAAATAATGATGTTGTTTAAATCATATAATAAAGTGATTAGTTACAAAGTAGGCTTAGTCACATGTACTAAATTGTAATAAGCAGAACGATGTCGTTTAGATTGTACTCATTTGATAACATAATCAAATGGATACTTTGACAAATCAAAGTGATTCAAATTCTTATACTTTCCAGAAAACATGTTTTAGTCTATAGGTGAACACTCACTTCTGGAATTCCCAAGAAAGCATACGGATCCGTCGGTTAATTTGGATTTATATGAAATGCTTTCCTAGACAGAAGACCCAAAGTACAGGCATTCACACTTCCAGATTGCATGTGTTCTTTACTAATGTTCAGAACTCAAAACTTTGACGGGATTTTAAAATTTTAATAGGCTTTAGGTCTAAAAGTTTAACTTTTTGTTCACAAATGATGATGGTGACATAAATCTCAATGAGTAAGGGTGAAGGTGTATAAATACTTAGTTATGAAAAAGTGTGTGGTAAGACTTAGGATATCATTTAATGGCCTCAAATAAATTGCATGAAATCAAGCAGTGGTAAAGATGGTATTATATAGGTAGCAATGTTTTTAAGCATGTGAGTTATCAAGTAGTGTAGCATATAAACTTTCATGTAGTGTATCATGTGATGTAACACTTAGAATAACATGTAAGAAGATTACACATAGTAGTGAACATGTAGCACGTTGCAATGTGGCAAAAATCATATAATCATAGAGCATGGAATTTGATGGGTGTCCTAAGGTTATAGTCTAGGTTAAAATTGTCTAATAACCTAATTCTCTATAACCAAGGCTCTGACCACAAGATGTCACACCCCAACCGACGGCGGAAACATCGGGGCAGGACATGTAGACTGTTCATAATCTCATGGTTTACTAATAGTTGCAATAATTACACAATCGATTTCATTTCATATCTCAAATAAACAATTACAACATTTACAAAAGTCATAAATACATGTATGTCTTTATTAATTTTAAAACTAGGTCCTCAATCTTAAGTGAAGCAACTTGAATCTTAACTCAAACATATGTACCTGAAACATGATAAAATAAGAGGGTAAACTATAAATAGTTGGTAAGCGTACATAGGTTTTGACACTACAAGTAAAATACAAATGTTTTGTGTACAATTCATATGATACATGGTTTATAAAGCATTTATGGAGAATCTAAGTTAAGCTAGTAGCACAAATGAAACATTGTAACTGAAGGGCATAACAACACATATTATCCAAATGTAAATGTAGGGCATAACAACACATGTTATCTTGATGTAAATGTAGGGTATAACAACACATGTTATCCTGATGTAAATGTAGGGCATAACAACACATGTTATCCTGATGTAAATTGAGGGCATAACAACACATGTTATCCTAATGTAAATATAGGGCATAACAACACATGTTATCCTGATGTAAATATAGGGCATAACAATACATGTTATCCTGATATAAAGAGTTAATGATTGCATGAGTGTATTATGTATATGTAGTCTTAACAAAGAGCATTCAAGCATAAGGCACAAATAAACACATATGATCATATTGTAGAATTGTACGTGTGTAATTGCAAATAGTATTTGTTGTTTAATCATGTTTCACCCCAAAAATGTACAAAAGGAAAAAGGACCTATGTAAACTCACCTTGATATGATGAGTTAAACTTGAACCAGATCGTGAGGACAAGTGAACCGGATCGCCGATGCCCTAAGTAAATAATTTATACATTTATATATATTTAATATATAAGAATGATTAAAAGAATTAGGAACGGGACGATTTGGACTAAAGGATTTGGAATGGACGATCAAATAGAAGGAATTAGAGATACGATCTTTAACGGTAACTAAAGTGATGATGAAATTGCATGAAATAATGTTTTATAAAAGAGATTTTAGGCGTCAATAATAAATATTAATTTTTAATCAATATCCTATCAAATCACTTAGGTTTGAATAGTCATCATGTTAGAACATTATAATATTTATAAGAATATCTTTTGAAATAAGTAATTATATTCATTATGTCGATGGTAGTATTATTATTTATCAATTTATTAAAAGAATCATGATATATGTGAAAGTAATATGATTAAAACAATTACGATATTAATAACACAATTTCAATATTAATTATAGAACATATTGTTAAAATAGTTTAGGTAAAATATATGTCTAATTAATTTTGTTTAATAAGAGTTATAACGTCACGAACGTGACTATTTATTTTCTTTTAATCTCAAAAGTTATTATATAAAGGTGTCACACCCTCAAATTTCAACTAACGGAGTTTTACCGTTTTAGGAAGTGACTAACCAGGATCTCATACATTAGTTACTTTGAACGACTCTACATGGGACTCAAATGAAAATACCTTAATAATCAGAGTTCAATGCGGAAGCGTAACGAAAAGTAAATGCGCAAAACACACGCGCTCAAACCAAACTCCAAAAGTCCAAAACGTCCAACCAAACAAAATACAATACAAGATAATTATAAATATGTCATAAGCAAAATAGTTGAATCCATGTATGCCCTAACGTGCACCTGTGTCTTATCTTAGCGACCAGAGAAAACATGTAAGAAAAAGTGTCAACACAAGGTTGGTGAGTTCACAGGATTCAATAAATAAGTAAGCGTTTACCAGATTTATGATCATTCAATATGTATCTATAGGTAGCTAACCTATGTTCATGTTTAGCTCAAGCGCTCGCAACCGAAGCTGACTGTTTGTTTTTTGCCTCCTGCCAGGTCTATCAACACTGGCGGTGTGAGTAGGCTAACATTTCACCCGTTCGATATCTAATCGAGTTAGCGCGACTAACGCGGGTGGGATTTGTCAAACCCAGTACTACTACTAAATATTATCTTGCTAAGATCCATATTAACGGTTCGATATAAGATGAGGACTTTCTGTGATAGCGTGTTACGCTTAGCTTTAACATTGATAGCATACGAAATACAAAATCTCAAAAATAGTTAAGCATGTTTTCTCCCCCAAGTTAAAACAGTAAAAGGGGGCCGTGAAAACTCACCTTCTTTGCGTTGAAGGTAGTTTCACACTAGAGGTACGTTGGAACCACGAGTGTAAGTCTCAAAAGACCTACGAATGTCCTAAAATTATAAACACATAAATTAGGAATGATAATGGGAATTGTGACTGTGACACGGAAAGAAATGTCTTAAAGAACCGCTCTAATAAACGAGAGTGGAAGAACGTGTCCACGAGATTAGGATTTACTTTACGCGACGAATGACTCAATTAATAATATATATATACGAGTGAATAATATAATTAATTATATTATTAATTAATCTCTATTGATACACGGCGTTATAAAATGATTCAAAATAATTTAAATATATATTATTTAATAATACGGGTCACAGTTTGAAAATAATATAAATATATTATTTTATACGAATTTACGGCTTAAAATAATATAAACATATTATTTTTACTTAATAATAATAATAATGTATAAATTATAAAAGAGGGTATAATTTATAAAAATATGCTAATAATTCAAAACCCGAGCCTACGGGTTGTTTTCCGGGCTAAAAACACATTTATATAATAACCCAATATTATAAGGTATGATTTTTATTAATTTAATATTCCAGAAAAATGTTCCAAAAATAATTGTGGGAGCCCGGTCTCGAACCCTTGTCCCTCCCACACGCACACACTGACCAAACCATCACGCCCGCTAGGGTCATCGCAAACAAACCCGAGACCCATTGCTTTTAACATCGTGATCAAACGTGATTTCCTTCCCATATGCTCCTAGATCGAATCCCGTCCCATACACTATGAATTCGATCGCGACTGGTTTCGAAATCATAGGGGTTCTGCTCGCCTATGGATTGCGAGTCTGATGCTAGGTTCAATTGCAAAAATCGTTAAGTTTTAGGTAATTAAAATTCAGTTTGAAAAGCCGAGACTTAGACTTAAAAACGTGGGATCAATTTGATAAAATCTGATGATGTTAGAGGCTGGATTCATGGGGCTATTAAAGAGAATTAGATTCCGATTCTATCCATGTATTTTAATTATATTGAGATTACAGTTTGACTGGTGTTCAATTCAACCCAAAATGTGATGAACCCTAAAATCGGTTCATCACTGATCCGATGTTATATCTTCGAATTAGCATAGGGTTTTCAAAGGATGGATGATGGCGAGTCTATCCATGAAGTTTAATTGCATTTATATTGAGTCTAAGATAGAGTTCGATTAAAACGTGAACCTATGAACCCTAGATTCTGGATTTTGTAAAATTAGATGTTTTTTGATTCAATTAACATGGGGCTTTCATTAAACTGCAGATTTCGAAACTAATGGTATGATTTAATTGCATTGAGAACGAGTCTAGAATCAAAAGACCCAAATCCGATTTCATATGAACCCTATAATCGGATTATGATTAAATCGATAATGTAAGCCTTGATTAGGATAGGGCTTTCATTCTACAGCATAAAACGAATCAAATGAATGTTTCAATTACCCGATTGGATGTTGGATTGACAGTGCTCGACTAACACTGAGTTCGTCGACTGCGGGTTGATCTTTGATGCTTCTGGTTGCTTCTCCGGCGCGACTGGTGTATGGAAATTCTTCTGAGGGACTCGAACAAGATTCGCAGGTGTATAATTTGTGAGGGAAATACAAGAATTTTGTGAATTCGGTGATTGTTTGGAATAAGTCGACGGTTTTGGATTTAACTTCCATTATTCGAGTTTAATTTGATTAATGTCTACGATTAAAGCTTAATCATGAACGATTATGGCATTTAAGTGTTAATCAATTACTACATTCGATCGATTTCGGTTATCAAACGAGAATTGGAAATCAAGAAGTCGCGAATTTTGACTTCAAAAAGTCAATAGAACCAATTTTGTTAATTTTGACTTTGAGGGGTCAAATTATTTAATTTAGCATATTCCAACAACTAGTCCCTGTAGTTTTGAGTTGAATTTGTTACAGAATCAGTCCTTGGGGTTAGATTTAGTTAGCGAGGTTAAGTTTTTAACCGAAAACTTAACGGAATAGTTAACGGAGTTAACCTAAAAAGTCGAATTGTCACATCATCCCATAGTTGAAAGAATTTTCGTCCCGAAAATTAAATAAATAAATAAATAAAGTTCTGGGGTGTCACATCATCCCCTACTTGAAAGAATTTTCATCCCGAAAATTAAATAGTACCTTAAGGATTTGACACGGAGTGCTTGAACAGATTAGGATATTTGCGCATCATCTGATCCTCGCACTCCCACGTGAATTCCGGTCTACGTTTCGAGTTCCAACGAACTCTGAAAATAGGGATTTTACTGTGCTTTAACGTTTTGACTTCCCTATCCATAATTTCCATAGGTTCTTCGATGAAACGTAACTGTTCATCAACGTGTAGTTCCTCAAGATGAACTGCGAGTGATTTGTCTGCTAGGCATTTCTTTAAATTTGAGACGTGAAAGACGTTGTGCACACCACTAAGTCCTTCAGGTAGGTCCAGTTGATACGCTATTGGTCCGATTCTCTTCATTATCTTGAATGGTCCAACATAACGAGGATTCAGTTTGCCTCGTTTCCCGAAACGAATGACACCTTTCCAAGGTGAGACTTTGAGTAAGACCATGTAACCTATTTGAAACTCTAAAGGTTTACGACGCTTGTCGGCATAACTCTTTTGACGGTCACGAGCTGCCACCATACGGTTTCTAATTTGAATGATCTTTTCGGAAGTTTCAAATACAAGTTCAGGACCTGTGAGTTGGCTATCCCCAACCTCGGTCCAACAAATAGGAGAATGGCATTACCGTCCATAAAGTGCTTCAAATGGAGCTGCCTTGATGCTAGTGTGATAACTGTTGTTGTAGGAGAACTCCACCAATGGTAGGTGAGACTCCCAAGTGTTACCGAAATCAATCACACAAGCTCGTAGCATGTCCTCCAGAGTTTGGATTGTACGTTCTGTTTGGCCATCAGTTTGAGGATGGTATGATGTGCTCATATCTAGACGCGTGCCTAAGGCTTTATGTAACGACTGCCAGAAACGAGAAGTGAATCGTGCATCACGATCCGAAATAATGGAGATTGGCACCCTGTGCCGAGAGACTATTTCTTTCAGGTAAGTACGAGTAAGTTTATCCATTTTGTCGGTCTCTTTGATTGCTAAGAAGTGAGCGGACTTTGTTAATCGATCAACGATTAACCATATGGTTTCACATCCGGTAGGGGTTCGTGGTAATTTGGTGATGAAGTCCATGGATATTTGTTCCCATTTCCACATAGGAATTTCTGGTTGTTGCAGAAGACCGGATGGTTTTTGATATTCAACTTTGACCTTCGCGCAAGTCAGACACTTACTAACATAGGTGGCTATATCGGCCTTCATCTTCGGCCACCAATATAGCACCTTTAGATCATGATACATTTTGTCGGAACCTGGATGTATCGAGTAACGAGATTTATGAGACACATCCATAACTAGTTCCCTTAGGTTTCCGAATACTGGAACCCATATAAGCTCGACGAAGTAGCGAACACCATCAGATTTGATTTCAAGTTGTGCTTCCATACCACGTGTACTTTCCAGCGGTAGATTTTCTTCTTTTAGGGCTTCGAGTTGAGCACTCGGATTTTGTCAGGTAATCCGGGGTGAATAGTAAGTTGTAATGCTCGAACTCGTTTGGGTTTTGTTTCTTTTCACCTTAAGGCATCAGCTACAACATTAGCTTAACCCGGATGATACCGGATTGCACAGTCGTAATCGTTTAAAAGTTCAACCCAACGACGTTGTCGCATGTTCACCTCCTTCTGCTCGAAGATATGCTGGAGGCTCTTGTGATCGGTGTAGATGGTGCATTTGATACCGTACAGGTAATGTCTCCATATCTTAAGTGCAAAAACTACTGCTCCCAACTCTAGGTCATGAGTGGTGTAGTTTTTCTCGTGAATCTTTAACTGACGTGAAGCGTATGCGATCACCTTTTCGTGTTGCATTAAGACACAACCCAGACCTTGAATGGATGCATCACAATACACCACAAAATCATCGGTTCCTTCCGGAAGAGCTAAAATAGGTGCACTGCAAAGTTTCTTTTTAAGATGTTGGAATGCTTACTCTTGGTTGTCTCCCTAATTATAGGCTTTACCCTTTTGAGTTAAAGCAGTGAGGGGTTGTGCAATTTTTGAAAATCCTTCGATGAATCGGCGGTAATATCCGGCCAATGCCAGAAATTGTCGCACCTCAGTCGGAGTTGTCGGTGCTGCCCAATTCTTAATGGCTTCTATCTTTGATGGGTCGACATGTATTCCTTTCTCATTAACCACATGCCCTAGAAACTGAACTTCCCGGATCCAGAATTCATACTTGGAAAACTTAGCATACAGTTCCTCTCTCTTAAGTAATTCCAAAATTAGGCGTAGACGTTCCTCATGTTCTTCCTTATTCTTGGAATAAATGAGGATGTCGTCGATGAAAACGATAACGAACTGGTCAAGGCATGGCTTACACACACGGTTCATGAGATCCATGAATACCGCAGGTGCGTTAGTTAACCCGAAAGGCATGACCATAAATTCGTAATGGCCGTACCTCGTTCTGAATGCAGTCTTTGAGATGTCCTCTTCTCGGACTCTTAACTGATGGTAGCCGGACCTAAGATCTATCTTGGAATAGAAACTTGATCCTTGGAGTTGATCAAAGAGGTCATCTATGCGAGGTAAAGGGTAGCGGTTCTTGATTGTGACTTTATTCAGCTGCCGGTAGTCAATACACATACGGAAAGTTCCGTCCTTCTTCTTGATAAATAGTACCGGAGCTCCCCACGGTGATGAACTAGGTCGGATGAAACCTTTATCCAATAAATCTTGTAATTAAGTGGACAGTTCTTGCAATTCACTGGGTGCCAGTCTGTAAGGTGCTCGAGCAATCGGTGCTGCTCCTGGTGCTAAATCAATTTGGAATTCAACTTGACGGTGCGGTGGCAAACCGGGCAGATCCTCGGGAAACACTTCCAAAAATTCACGCACAACGGGAATATCTTCAATCTTCTTCTCTTCTGAGGGCCGCTCAGCAACGAGAGCCAAAATAGTCATATGCCCATTTCGAAGGCATTTTTATGCTTTCATGAAAGATATGATGCCCATGACTGCACCAACTCTTTCGCCTTGAACGGAAAGGGTTTCTCCATTCGGGAGAGGTATACGAACAATCTTCTCACGACAGATAATTTCGGCTTGGTTTTTAGATAACCAATCCATGCCGACAATTAGATCAAAACTACCAAGTATGACCGGCATAAGGTCGATATCAAATATATGTGTAGCTAGCTCAAGTTTACATCCCTTAAGAATGTGAGTTGCCTCAATTATTTGGCCATCAGCTATCTCTATTGTATACTTAGCTTCTAATAGAGATGAAGTTCGTTGTATCATATTACTAAATTTCTTAGATATAAAACTTCTATCAGCACCGGTGTCAAAAAGGACAGAAGCAAAGTAATTATTTACGTGGAACTTACCGGTGACCACATTATGGTCGTAACGGGCTTCTCCAGATCCTAGTACGAAGGCTCGTCCCTTCGCACCATTTCCTCCACCATTTCCATTGTTACCACCATTGCTATTGTTATTCTGGTTAGGGTTGTGGTTTCCATTACCCCCTTTCTTCAACTGAGGACAGTTCTTTCGAATATGCCCTTCCTTTCCGCACTCAAAGCAGCCCCTTGTGGGTCCCGGTTGTTGAAAAGGTTGTTTAGTTTGTAACTCACCCCTGCAGTCCTTAGCAGCATGACCTATTTTTCCGCACCTCTGGCAACGATTACAGAACCGAAAGTGGTGGAAGTTACACTTATTACACTTCGGAGACTTCCCCGCATAACCACCCTGGTTTTGACCTGAAGAGGTCGACTGGTTGAAGTTTTTAGTAGGCTCAAACCTACGTTGTTGCTGCTGTTGCGGTTGGTTAAACTGGGGTTGGTTGGGTTGAGGTCCTTTGGAGTGGGAGTTGGAGTGATTGGGGGTGTTTGAATGGTGATGGAACTTGCGTTTGTGATTTTCGGTGGGTTTAGCAACTGAACCTCTCGGAGGTAGGGTTCCTTGTGTCACCGCTTGGTCGGTTAACTTATGCGCAAGTCGAATGGTTTGTTGGATAGTGGCAGGATTGGATGAAGTAACCATGCTTTGTATCTGAGGCACTAGACCTCCAATGTAAAGCTCAATTCTTTTGTAATCAGGAGTTACCATATGCGGGCACATAGTAGCCAGCTCATGGGAACGTGTAGTGTAGCGTTCAATCTCAAAACCCTCCATCTTTAGGTTCCAAAATTCTCCCTCTAACTTCTGGATCTCATCGCGAGGACAATATTCCTCTTTCATCATTACTTTGAATTCCTCCCACGGGAGTCCATTCGCCATGGCCAGACCCAACATTTGGACCTGGGCATTCCACCATGTTAGTGCCGGGCCTTCTAAAGTTCCGGCGGCAAACTTCACCTAATTAGCCGCGGGGCAGTTGCACATGGCAATTACTGATTCAACCTTCTCAAACCAGCGAAGTAGTCCAACGGCCCCTTCAGCTCCACTAAAGGGGTGGGGCTTGCAATCCATGAATGCCTTGAAAGTGCAGGATGATTGTTGGTTTTGCTGGCCTGGATTTAGAAATATAAATAGGATTGGAATTATAGAGTTTAAGAAGATGTTTTTAGGAGATGGATGGACATCATTAGTCAATAGCTAAAGCATTTACCTGCAGCATTCTGTGCTGCCAGAGCTTCCGCCACACTATCATTTATTAGTGCTGCTAGCTCTGCTGCCGTCATGTTAATGGTACCACGACCACCGGTACGGCCACCGCGTCCTCTCCCAGACATGATTCTTCACAATCACAAATGAAAAACAATGAGAAATATATCGCATATTAAACATTATTCAGGTATGAGTAAGGAGATACAACATCTAATATTTTGAAAATTAAATAAATTGTAAGGCTACAAAATAAATAATTCAAATATTAAACTTCTCATGCTTTTATTGGATGGGAACAACCTTACCCATCTAGGTTTGAAAAGAGAAATAACATAAGCAAAAGCAAACATGAAAAGGAAGATAGAATAGGAAGATCATCAAGCATCTTCGTCATCGGAAGAAACATACGAGTGTGCATCGTCTATCTCTACTGGTTCCTCCTCAAAGGGCTCTTCTTCAAATGGTTCCTCCTCAAAAGGTTCCTCCTCGCCATCAGAATGTGGAATCTCTTCAGGAACTAAAGCGGCTTGTAGTTGGGCTTCCAAGTGAGTCACCCTCTCTTGAAGACCTTCAACAGTGTGGTTTGCTACATGTTGCTGAGCTTCCATAGCAGCTAACCTCTCTAGAACTCCTTCCATATCGTCATCCATAGTGTCGGCTCTCGTCTCCAAGTGTGTCACACGATCCACTAAAAGGTTATGGAATTGGTCAGTTACTGCTAGTTCAGTAGTTAGAAGTTCTATCCCTACTTTATTCTCCTCTATTTGAGGCTCTTTCTTCAAGATATTCGGTATCTCAACGGTAGCATCCTTTACAATGCTTAATTCTCTAGACATATAAAACACAAATGCCGCAAAAGCTTGTTCCATAGTACATGGCAAGCTAGGCAAAGTAGGTGTTGAGGAAGTAGAACCGAAGTAAGGTGATGGGACATTTCCCTTTTCGATCCATCTTTGGATCATTTGTGGGTATGTGTTCCAGTTTCGAGTAGGATTCATTGCTTGTGCGTTGCTTGCTTCCCCTTGGTCGACTGAATAGTCACTGGAAGTAGTCCGGCGCCTTTTGGGCTCCGGGGATGATAGGGTAGGTGCCTTATGTCTTGGTGACTTAGGTGATGAAGGTGGGGTTGACGACATGTTCCTGTAACAATACATATAAGTGCCAAACATCCAAATGACATGTAACTAATGTGTGAGGCTATAGTCTAGTATGTAATCCTAGTTCTCTATAACCAATGGCTCTGATACCAATCTGTCACACCCCCAAATTTCAACTAACGGAGTTTTATCCTTTTGGGAAGTGACTAACCAGGATCTCAGACATTAGTTACTTTGAACGACTCTACATGGGACTCAAATGAAAATACCATAATAATCAGAGTTCAATGCGGAAGCGTAACGAAAAGTAAATGCGCAAAACACACGCGCTCAAACCAAAGTCCAAAACGTCCAACCAACCAAAATACAATACAAGATAATTATAAATATGTCATAAGCAAAATAGTTGAATCCATGCATGCCCTAACGTGCACCTGTGTCTTATCTTAGCGACCTGAGAAAACATGTATGAAAAAGTGTAAACACAAGGTTGGTAAGTTCACAGGGTTTAATAAATAAGTAAGCGTTTACCAGATTTATGATCATTCAATATGTATCTATAGGTAGCTAACCTATGTTCATGTTTAGCTCAAGCGCTCGCAAACGAAGCTGACTGTTTGTTTATTGCCTCCTGCCAGGTCTATCAACACTGGCGGTGTGAGTAGGCTAACATTTCACCCGTTCGATATTTAATCGTGTTAGCGTGACTAACACGGGTAGGATTTGTCAAACCCAGTAGTACTACTAAATATTACCTTGCTAAGATCCATATTAACGGTTCGATATAAGATGAGGACTTTCTGTGATAGCGTGTTACGCTTAGCTTTAACATTGATAGCATACGAAATACAAAATCTCAAAAATAGTTAAGCATGTTTTCTCCCCCAAGTTAAAACAGTAAAAAGGGGCCGTGAAAACTCACTTGCTTTGCGTTGAAGGTAGTTTCACACTAGAGGTACGTTGGAACCACGAGTGTAAGTCTCAAAAGACCTACGAATGTCCTAAAATTATAAACACATAAATTATGAATTATAATGGGAATTGTGACTGTGACACGGAAAGAAATGTCTTAAAGAGCCGCTCTAATAAACGAGAGTGGACGAACGTGTCCACGAGATTAGGATTTACTTTACGCGACGAATGACTTAATTAATAATATATATATATATACGAGTGAATAATATAATTAATTATATTATTAATTAATCTCTATTGATACACGGCGTTATAAAATGATTCGAAATAATATAAATATATATTATTTAATAATACGGGTCACAGTTTGAAAATAATATAAATATATTATTTTATACGAATTTACGGCTTAAAATAATATAAACGTTTTATTTTTACTTAATAATAATAATAATGTATAAATTATAAAAGCGGGTATAATTTTTAAAAATATGCTAATAATTCAAAACCCGAGCCTACGGGTTGTTTTCCAGGCTAAAAACACATTTATATAATAAACCAATATTATAAGGTTTGATTTTTATTAATTTAATATTCCAGAAAAATGTTCCAAAAATAATTGTGGGAGCCCGGTCTCGAACCCGGGTCCCTCCCACACGCACACACTGACCAAACCATCACGCCCGCTAGGGTCATCGCAAACAAACCCGAGACCCATTGCTTTTAACATCCTGATCAAACGTGATTTCCTTCCCATATGCTCCCAGATCGAATCCGTCCCATACACTATGAATTCGATCGCGACTGGTTTCGAAATCATAGGGGTTCTGCTCGCCTATGGATTGCGAGTCTGATGCTAGGTTCAATTGCAAAAATCGTTAAGTTTTAGGTAATTAAAATTCAGTTTGAAAAGCAGAGACTTAGACTTAAAAACGTGGGATCAATTTGATAAAATCTGATGATGTTAGAGGCTGGATTCATGGGGCTATTAAAGAGAATTATATTCCGATTCTATCCATGTATTTTAATTGTATTGAGATTACAGTTTGAGTGGTGTTCGATTCAACCCAAAATGCGAGGAACCCTAGAATCGGTTCATCACTGATCCGATGTTATAACTTCGAATTAGCATAGGGTTTTCAAAGGATGGATGATGGCGAGTTTATCCATGAAGTTTAATTGCATTTATATTGAGTCTAAGATAGAGTTCGATTAAAATGTGAACCTATGAACCCTAGATTCTGGATTTTGTAAAATTAGATGTTTTTTGATTCAATTAACATGGGGCTTTCATTAAACTGAAGATTTCGAAACTAATGGTATGATTTAATTGCATTGAGAACGATTCTAGAATCAAAAGCCCCAAATCCGATTTCATATGAACCCTAGAATCGGATTATGATTAAATCGATAATGTAAGCCCTGATTAGGATAGGGCTTTCATTCTACAGCATAAAACGAATCAAATGAATGTTTCAATTACCCGATTGGATGTTGGATTGATAGTGCGTGACTAGCACTGAGTTCGTCGACTGCGGGTTGATCTTTGATGCTTCTGGTTGTTTCTCTGGCACGACTGGTGTATGGAAATTCTTCTGAGGGACTCGAACAAGATTCGCAGGTGTATAATTTGTGAGGGAAATACAAGAATTTTGTGAATTCGGTGATCGTTTGGAATAAATCGACGGTTTTGGATTTAACTTCCATTATTCGAGTTTAATTTGATTAATGTCTACGATTAAAGCTCAGTCATGAACGATTATGGCATTTAAGTGTTAATCAATTACTACATTCGATCGATTTCAGTTATCAAACGAGAATTGGAAATCAAGAAGTCGCGAATTTTGACTTCAAAAAGTCAATAGAACCAATTTTGTTAATTTTGACTTTGAGGGGTCAAATTATTTAATTTAGCATATTCCCACAACTAGTCCCTGTAGTTTTGAGTTGAATTTGTGACAGAATCAGTCCTTGGGGTAGTTAGCGAGGTTAAGTTTTTAACCGAAAACTTAACGGAATAGTTAACGGAGTTAACCTAAAAAGTCGAATTGTCACAAAAGGGGTTGTTTTTGAAATGGTAATAACAAAGTAAAATAATTATATTCATAAATTACTTATTATACTTTTGTGACAATCGAAGGGTTTTTAGAACATAAACATAAGTAGGAGTACTCTATTTATTTAAAATAATAGTTACAATCTCTAAATGTTTAAATAAAACTTATTTGTTTATGTTTTGTTATATAAAAATTATTATGTATCTTTACTCTTTTATTTCTATACAAATACATGTATGAAAATCTATACTTATATATATTTTTATATATATGTATTAGAGTAATTAGATGCAAAAGAAGGAATAACAACAATGAAAAAAAAAATATTACAGAGGCTAGGTTTTGAACCTGCGACCTACTGCTTGAAAGTGGAGGGATTTAACGAGTTGGTATGCTATTTCAACATTTTAGTTAACCAGAAAACTAGTTTAAAGCAACGATTTATTGCATTAGCTTCATTCCTTTACAACCCCCATTTGCAAACAGAGATCCATTTAAACCCTAAACCCAAATCGATTACAAAGTTCACAAGATCAAAGGTGTGAAAACTGTGACAATCCGGACTTTTCAGTTAGTTCTGTTAGAAATTCCGTTAAATTTTCTGTTAAAACCTAACCCAGTTAACTCGATATTTAATCCCAAGGGCTAATTCTGCCAGTTTATGATCTTAAACTGCAGGGACTAGTTCTGCCAAGTCCCAAAACTTGAATTGTTGACTCCCAAAGTCAAAGTCAATTCAAATGTATCCTATTTGACTTTATAAAGTCAAATTCGTGACCTTTGATCTAAATTCGAATTCCATAATCAATTTCTATTTGAATTATTAACTGAATTATACGAATATGTCATTTACTCTCATCATTAGAACATTAAACCTTGTTAATGATTTGAATTAAATCCAATTATAACCATTAAACCCGTAACCGTCGCCCCTATCATCTTCGCTCATCAAATTGAACAAATTAATGTATTACCCTCACGAATTAGAACTCCGCATACTCCAATTGAATCCCAAAGAGCCTGTTGCACATTCCAATTCAACCGGATTCAAGCCCGAAGTTGTCGGAGACCAAATCAGTCGCTTCGGCATCAGTTTCAGTCGAACACCATCAATTTGTATCGCATTCTGGTAACTAAACACACCCCCGACTTCGTTTTTATCCATAGAGTGAAAGCCCTATCATTAACAGGGCTTACATTATCAATTCGATCGAAATCTGTAATCTAGGGTTCATCACTGACCGGTTTAATCGAACCCTAGTCTAGACCCAATAAAAATATACAGTCAGATTCGCATTACCTTTTTCTTTGAAAGCCCTCTGTCAATTTGATGTTTTATTATCAGGATCATTGTAATCCGAATCTAGGGTTTGTTCGTAAGAACGATTTGGGGATTTTGATCGTAAACATTGTTTTAATCAAATTAAACCATACCGTTAACTTCGCAACCTGTCACTCTTTAAAAACCCTATATCAATTGATTCAATCATCATCGAATTTTACTCGATCCAGTAATCTAGGGTTCATACAACTTCAATTTAATCGAGCCCTACTCAAGATCTGTTTTAAATTCAATTAATATACACGATCAGATTCGCAACTCCTTGTTTAGTAAAAAAACCCTATGATTTTAATCCATCTTATCATCGAATTCAATCAAATCGAATCCCTGTTCTTGATCTAGGGTTCGGACTTTTAATCTATAATTAATCGATCCTAGATTTGTTGATTTCCAAATTAAAATCAACTTCAGGTTCGTTATGAACCAACTAACAAAACCCATTTGATACTCTAGCTAACCACGACCGGATTTGATGGTTTTGGATTGGGATCGATCGTGGGTGAGTATGGAGGAGAGGCTCACTGCGGTTACTGATTAAAACCATATGGAATCAGGACTTGTTGCGATGACCCTAGCGGGCGGATTGGTTAAGGCAATGTGTATGTGTGGGAGAGGCCCGGGTTCGAGGCCGGGCTCCCACATCTATTTTTTGAACAGTTTTCTATAACATTTAATTAATAAAAATCAAACCCTATAATATTATATTATTATATAAATGTGTTTTAGCTCGGGAAACAACCCGTAGGCTTGGGTTTGAATTATTAACATATTTTATTATTATTCCCACTTTTATGAATAAAATATTATTGTTATTATCCACAAAAGAAATAATATGTTTATATTATTTTCAAACTGTAAATTTGTATAAAATAATATGTTTATATTATTTTCATCCCGTGACAAATCCTATTAAATAATATATATATATATTATTTCGTATCGTTTTATACCACGTGGGACGTTTAAACTATGTAATAATATAATTAGTTATATTATTTACTCGTAGATATATATTATTATTTTTCTCAAATTTTGTGAATGACAAAACACCCAGTTATATTAATTATTATCTATGTCATTCGTCGCGTAACGTAATTTCTAACTCCGTGGACACTTTCGTCCACTCTTGAATATTAGAGCGTTTCGTTAAGACGTTTCTCATTCCGTGTCGATGTCACTATTCCTATTTTTGACCCTAATTTATGTGTTTATAATTTTAGGGCATTCGTAAGTCGTTTGAGACTTACACACGTGGTTCCAACTTATCCTTTGTGTGATACTACCTACAACGCAACGCAGGTGAGTTTTCACGGCCCCTTTTTACTATTTTAACTTGGGGGAGAAAACTTGATCAAACAATTTTGGGATTTTGTAATTTGTATGATATCAATGTTAAAACTAAGCGTAACACGCTATCACAGAAAGTCCTCAACTTATATCGGACCGTTAATATGGATCTTAGTGAGGTAATGATTAGTAGTACTACTGGGTTTGACAAATCCTACCCGCGTTAGTCGCGCTAACTCGATTAGAGATCGAACGGGTGAAATATTAGCCTACTCACACCGCAGTGTTGATAGACCTAGCAGGAGGCAAATAAACAAACAGTTAATTTCGGTTGCGAGCGCTTGAGTTGAACATGAACATAGGTTAGCTACCTATAGATACATACTGAATGAACATCAATCTAGTAAACGCTAATCTACATATATTGAAACCTGTGAACTCACCAACCTCGTGTTGACATATTTTCTTACATGTTTTCTCAGGTCGCTAAGATTAGACACAGGTGCACATTAGGGCATGCATGGGATTCAACTACTTTGATTATGACTTATTTATATTTGTTTGGATTATTTTATTGTACTTGGTTTGGTTGAACGTTTTGGACTTTTGGACTTTTGGCCTTTTGGACTATGGTTTTGGCGCGTGTGTTTTGCGCATTTACTTTCTTTACGCTTTCGCATTGAAACTCTGATTTGAATGATATTTTCATTTTGAGTCCCATGTAGAGTCGTTCAAAGTAACTAATGTCTGAGATCCTGGTTCGTCACTTCCCAAACGAGAAAACTCCGTTAGTTGAAATTGGGGGTGTGACAGATTGGTATCAGAGCCATTGGTTATAGAGAACTAGGATTGCATACTAGACTATAGCCTCACACATTTGTTACATGTCATTTGGATGTTTGACACTTATATGTATTGTTACAGGAACATGTCGTCAACCCCACCTCCATCACCTAAGGCACCAGGACATAAGGCACCTATCCTATCATCCCCGGAGCCCAAAAGGCACCGGACTACTTCCAGTGACTATTCAGTTGACCAGGGGGAAACGAGCAGCGCGGAAGCAATGAATCCTGCTCGAAATTGGAACGCATAACCATAAATGATCCAAAGATGGATCGAAATGGGAAATGTCCCATCACCTTACTTCGGTTCTACTTCCTCATCATCTACCTTGCCTAGCTTGACATGCACTATGGAACAAGCTTTTGCAGCCTTTGTGTTTTATATGTCTAGAGAGTTGAGCATTGTGAAAGATGCTACTGATGAAATACATGATATCCTGAAGAGAGAGCCTCAAATACAGGAGAATAAGGTAGGGATAAAACTTTTGACTGCTGAACTAGCTGTAACTGACCAGGTCCATAACCTTCTGGTGGATCGTGTGACACATTTGGATACGAGGGTGGACACCTCGAACAATGACATGGAAGGAGTTCTGGAGAGAGTGGCTGCTCTGGATGATCAACTACATGTAGCAAACCACACTGCTGAAGGTCTTCAAGAGAGGGTGACTCACTTGGAAGCTCAACTGCAAGCTGCTCTATTTCCTGAGGAGATTCCACTTTCTGATGGCGAGGATGAGCCATTTGAGGAGGAGCCCTTTGAGGAAGAGCCCTTCGAGGAGGAGCCACCTGGGGAGGAACCGGTGGAGATAGACGATGCACAATCGTATGTTTCTTCTGATGACGAAGATGCTTGATGATCTTCCTATCTATCTTCTTTTTCATGCATGTTTTTACTTATGTTATTCCTCTTTTCAAACCTAGATGGGTAAGGTTGTTCCCATTCAATAAAAGCATGAGAAGTTTAATGATTGAGTTCTTTATTTTGTAGCCTTACAATTTATTTAATTTTCAAATTATTAGATGTTGTATCTTCTTACTCACACCTGAATAATGTTTAATATGTGATATATTGCTCATTGTTTTTCATTTGTGATTGTGAAGAATTATGTCAGGGAGAGGATGCGGAGGTCGTGCCGGTGGTCGAGGTACCATTAACATGACGACAGCAGAGCTAGCGGCACTAATAAACGATAGTGTGGCGGAGGCTCTAGCAGCACAGAATGCTGCAGGTAAATGCTTTAGCTATTGACTAATGATGTCAATCCATCATCTAAAAACATCTTCCTAAACCCTATAATTCCAATCCTATTTTTATTTCTAAATCCAGGCCAGCAAAACCAGCAAAATCAACAACATGCCTGCACTTTCAAGGCATTCCTGGATTGTAAGCCCCATGCCTTTAGTGGAGCTGAAGGAGCCGTTGGACTACTTCGTTGGTTTGAGAAAGTAGAATCCGTGATTGCCATGTGCAACTGCCCCGTTGCTAATCAGGTAAAGTTTACCACCGGAACTTTGGAGGGCCCGGCTCTCACATGGTGGAACGCCCAGGTCCAAATGTTGGGTCTGGTCATGGCGAATGGACTCTCGTGGGAGGAATTTAAATCAATGATGAAGGAGGAATACTGTCCTCGCGATGAAATCCAGAAATTAGAGGGAGAGTTTTGGAACATAAAGATGGAGGGTTCTGAAATTGAACTCTACACCACACGTTCACATGAACTTGCTACTATGTGCCCGCATATGGTGACCCCTGATTACAAGAGAATTGAACTTTACATTGGAGGTCTAGTGCCTCTAATACAAAGCATGGTTACTTCATCCAATCCTACCACTATCCAACAAACTATCCGACTTGCCCATAAGTTAACCGACCAGGCGGTGACTCAAGGGACTCTACCTCCGAGAGGTTCGGTCTCTAAACCGACCGACAATCACAAACGCAAGTTTGATCACCATTCCAACACCCACAACCACTCCAACTCTCACTCCAAAGAACCCCAACCCAACCAACCCCAGTTTAATCAACCGCAGCAGCAACAACGTAGGTTTGAGCCTACTAAGAACTTCAACCAGTCGACCTCTTCAGGTCAAAACCAGGGTGGTTACACGGGGAATTCTCTGAAGTGTAACAAGTGCAACTTCCACAAGTTTGGGTTTTGCAATCGTTGCCAGAGGTGTGGCAAAATAGGTCATGTTGCCAAGGATTGTAGGGGTGAGTTACAAGCTAAACAACCTTTTCAACAACCTAGATCCACAAGGGGTTGTTTTGAGTGTGGAAAGGAAGGACATATTCGGAAGAATTGTCTTCAATTGAAGAAAGGGGGTAATGAAAACCACAACCCTAACCAGAATAACAACAATGGGGGTAACAATGGCAATGGTGGAGGAAATGGTGCGAAGGGACGAGCCTTCGTACTAGGATCTGGAGAAGCCCGTTACGATCATAATGTGGTCACCGGTAAGTTTCTCTTAAATAATTACTTTGCTTCTATCCTTTTTGACACTGGTGCTGATAGAAGTGTTATATCTAAGAAACTTAGTGATATGATAAAAGGAACTCAACCTCTGTTAGGAGCTAAGTATATAATAGATATAGCTGATGGCCAAATAATTGAAGCAACCCACATTCTTAAGGGATGTAAGCTTGAGCTAGCTAAACATATATTTGATATCGACCTTATGCCGGTCACACTTGGTAGTTTTGATGTAATTGTCGGCATGGATTGGCTATCTAAAAACCAAGCTGAAATTATCTGTCATGAGAAGATTGTTCGTATTCCTCTCCCGAATGGAGAAATCATTTCCGTTCAGGGCGAAAGAATTGATGTAGTCATGAGCATCATATCTTTTATGAAAGCACAAAAATGCCTTCGAAAGGGGCATATGGCTATTTTGGCTCTCGTTGCTGAGCAGCCATCAGAAGAGAAGAGGATTGAAGATATTCCCATCGTTCGTGAATTCTTGGAAGTATTTCCCGAGGATCTGCCTGGTCTGCCACCGCACTGTCAAGTTGAATTCCAAATTGATCTAGCACCCGGAGCAGCACCGATTGTTCGGGCACCTTACAGACTGGCACCTAGTGAATTACAAGAGTTGTCCACTCAATTGCAAGATTTGTTGGATAAAGGCTTCATCCAACCTAGTTCATCGCCGTGGGGAGCTCCGGTACTATTTGTCAAAAAGAAGGACGAAACTTTCTGTATGTGTATTGACTACCGGGAGCTGAATAAAGTCACAATCAAGAATCGCTACTCTTTGGCTCGCATAGATGACCTCTTTGATCAACTCCAAGGATCAAGTTTCTATTCCAAAATAGATCTTAGGTCCGGCTACCATCAGTTAAGAGTCTGAGAATAGGATATCTCTAAGACTGTATTCAGAATAAGGTACGACCATTACGAGTTTATGGTCATGCCTTTCAGATTAACCAACGCACCTGCGGTATTCATGGACCTCATGAACCGTGTGTGTAAGCCTTGCCTTGACCAATTCGTTGTCGTCTTCATCGACGACATCCTCATCATACCATCCTCAAACTGATGGCCAAAAAGAATGTACAATCCAAACTCTGGAGGACATGCTACGAGCTTGTGTGATCGATTTCGGTAACACTTGGGAGTCTCACCTACCATTGGTGGAGTTCTCCTACAACAACAGTTATCACACTAGCATCAAGGCAGCTCCATTTGAAGCACTTTATGGACGGAAATACCATTCTCCTATTTGTTGGACCGAAGTTGGAGATAGTCAACTTACAGGTCCTGAACTTGTATTCGAAACTTCCGAAAAGATCGTTCAAATTAGAAACTGTATGGCGGCAGCTCGTGATCGTCAAAAGAGCTATGCCGACAAGCGTCGTAAACCTTTAGAGTTTCAAATAGGTGACATGGTCTTACTCAATGTCTCACCTTGGAAAAGTGTCATTCGTTTCGGGAAACGAGGCAAATTGAATCATCGTTATGTTGGACCATTCAAGATAATGAAGAGAATCGAACCAGTAGCGTATCAACTAGACTTACCTGAAGGACTTAGTGGTGTACACGATGTATTTCACATATCAAATTTGAAGAAATGGCTAGCAGACGAATCACTCGCAGTTCCTCTTGAGGAACTACACATTGATGAATAGTTACGTTTCATCGAAGAACCCGTGGAAATTATGGAGAGGGAAGTCAAAACGTTAAAGCACAGTAAAATCCCTATTGTCAGAGTTCGTTGGAACTTGAAACGCGGACCGAATTCACGTGGGAGCGCGAGGATCAGATGACGCGCAAATATCCTAATCTGTTCAAGCACTCCGTGTCAAATTCTTAAGGTACTATTTAATTTTCGGGACGAAAATTCTTTTAACTAGGGGATGATGTCATATCCCGGGAAATTTTTTTTTTATTATTTAATCTTCGGGACGAAAATTCTTTCAACTAGGGGATAATGTGACAATCCGGACTTTTCAGTTAGTTATGTTAGAAATTCCGTTAAATTTCCTGTTAAAACCTAACCCAGTTAACTCGATATTTAATCCCAAGGGCTAATTCTGCCAATTTCTGATCTTAAACTGCAGGGACTAGTTCTGCCAAGTCCCAAAACTTGAATTGTTGACTCCCAAAGTCAAAATCAATTCAAATGTATCCTATTTGACTTTATAAAATCAAATTCGTGACCTTTGATCTAAATTCGAATTCCATAATCAATTTCTATTTGAATTATTAACTGAATTATACGAATATGTCATTTACTCTCATCTTTAGAACATTAAACCTTGTTAATGATTTGAGTTAAATCCAATTATAACCATTAAACCCGTAACCGTCGCCCCTATCATCTTCGATCATCAAATTGAACAAATTCATGTATTACCCTCATGAATTAGAACTCTGCATACTCCAATTGAATCCCAAAGAACCTGTTGCACATTCCAATTCAACCGGATTCAAGCCCGAAGTTGTCGGAGACCAACTCAGTCGCTGTCAGCATCAGTTTCAGTCGAACACCTTCAATTTGTATCACATTCTGGTAACTAAACACATCCTCGGGTTCATTTTTATCCATAGAGTGAAAGCCCTATCATTACCAGGGCTTACATTATCAATTCGATCGAAATCTGTAATCTAGGGTTCATCACTGACCGGTTTAATCGATCCCTAGTCTAGACCCAATAAAAATACAATTAAACTATACAGTTAGATTCGCAATACCATTTTCTTTGAAAGCCCTCTCTCAATTTGATGTTTTATTATCAGGATCATTGAAATCCAAATCTAGGTTTTGTTCGTAAGAACGATTTGGGGATTTTGATCGTAAACATTGTTTTAATCAAATTAAACCGAATCGTTAACTTCTCAACCAGTCACTCTTTAAAAACCCTATATCAATTGATTCAATCATCATCGAATTTTACTCGATCCAGTAATCTAGGGTTCAAACAATTTCAATTTAATCGAACCCTACTCAAGATCTGTTTTAAATTCAATTAATATACACGATCAGATTCGCAACTCCTTGTTTAGTAAAAAAACCCTACGATTTTAATCCATGTTATCATCGAATTCAATCAAATCGAATCCCTGTTCTTGATCTAGGGTTCGGACTTTTAATCTATAATTAATCGATCCCAGACTTGTTGATTTCCAAATTAAAATCAACTTCAGGTTCGTTATGAACCAACTAACAAAACCCATTTGATACTCTATGTAGGTCCCTGCGTGTGTGTCGGATCGTTGCATGCAAGTGGTCTACTAGTCGGAGCGGGTGCGGAATACCCGTGACTAGGCGGAGAGTCTAACTAAAACAAAGTAAACCAACATGAGAGTCACAATAAAAGATCTTTCTATTATAAACACTCGACGGTTACAGAGAGATTACAGATTGCGTACTTAACAAACTGAGTTCGTCTAAGATATGAGTTCTGCGTACTTAACCTCTATGAACCAAACCTATTTATACAGACCTGATGCCTGCGCACTTATCAAGTGCGTAGGACCAAATGCTCTTGCGTACTTAGCAAGTACGCATGGGTCTTCCTGCGTACTTGCTAAGTACGCAGGAGCTTTCTCTTGCGCACATGTAAGTGCGCAAAACACTTAGAAGAAATGCAACATACACTATGTAAAAGTAAATACAACTCTATAAACTATTACATAACGACTCTTACATATAAAGAAAAATTACAGACATTAGAAATACAAACTAAGACTCTATCCAGAGTGTTGTCACAGGAAAGTGCATCAACAAACTCCCCCTTGACAACAGCTCGAGATCTTCATCGTCTTCAGTCTTCAATCTTCAGTCTTCACAGCACTGGTCCCTTAGCTTCCATCTTCTTCTTGTAATCAAGGCAGAACTTAATCACCTTGTCATATTTAGAAGCAAGGAGCTTTGTCCATTCGTCCGTGTGGACACAGTAGCGTTCCGCTAGTACCTCCAGATCTTTCACAGAAAAGTTGATGAAGCAGACTTCATCAAAGATTCTGATCAGTTCTTTTGGTACTGTGTTCCCACTCTCGGAACGAACCTTTCCCATGATCACAGCCTCGCCCGTTTTTGGATCTACGTACCAGTACCACATGTCACCAAGAATATGCTGAGATAACTTGCTTAAGGGAATCTTAGTTTCACATTGCACTGGCTTGTATACCAATCTCTTTATGTGCTTCTTAGTCACAGGATGTACAACGTGCTTATCCTTGACTCTTCTGGGCACTTGAGGCTTGAAGTATTCAAATTTACCTGATCTTGCTTCCCGCTGTAGTGTTACCCACAAACCCATTGCTACTGCAAGACTCGAGTGACTCAGCTACTCACGGATTGCTAGGTTCACAAGGTCGTACTTGGGAAAAGAGGTGAACGCCTCACTGGTTGGTTTCAAGTATTGAACCCCCCAGATCTTTTGATGGCGAACAACTGCTTGTCCTCCTCGAACCTAACAGCCAAGATCATACCTGTAGCTCCGTGCTTGTCTGTGATGGACGTCTTTTGCCACACGGGAGCTGGACCCTTAGATGATGCAGAAGGCATGTCTTTATCTTTTGGTGCCTCGGGGTCCACATGTGTAGGGTCGACTGGGGAGGCTTCAGTTGTAGCTTCAACATTACTTGCCATGTCAACTGAGCCTGTGTCGAGCAGAGATTCGAGCGATGGTACTTCAAAGATCTCACCATCCTCTAACTCGTACTCTCCTTCCCCATCGCCCTTGGGAATCTCTATCACCACATCCTCATCTTCATCATTCCAGTAATCACCAGAGTCGATCTCTCCTTCTTCTAGATTGAAGAGAGCATCGATCTGTGCTTCTTTAGAGTAGTCAGGCTCTAGATATAGGATCTCATCATCAGATAAGTGCTTAAGTACTTTAGCCACTGACTTTCCTTTCTCACCACCACCACCAGATGTATCACCACCCTCTTGCTGAGTAGACTCCCCCTCAGCCATTGGAACAGAAGAGATGGGCACAATCGCCAAAGCTTGGTGCTCACCTCCACTAGGACCGGCTTCAGGATCCTTGTCTTTATCATCATCCTTAGTCAAGTCGACTGGATGACAAGGCTCAGCACCAGTGGATTTATGTTCTTTCTCTTTCTCCTTCTCTTTCTCTTTATCTTTTTCTTTTTCTTTTTCTTTGTCTTTCTCCCCCTGAGCACCAAACTTCTTGGTCAGTTCTTCAACTAATTTGACCATCGCTTAATGCTCTTTTCTCTACAAATCCATCCTTAGCTCAAGTGAAGTTCTGTGGCCTAGAATCATTTCATTGGTTTTCATCAGCAGCTCGTTCTGTGCCATAACATTCTTCAGTTGCTCATTTTTCCCTGTTCTCTGGCTGTGGAGAATCCTAACTTCATCGGCCAGGGAATTAATCTGTGCTTGTTGAGCATCAGACTCCTCCTTTGACTTTTGAATGGTCTTCAACAGTTCAGCAACTTGGGTTTCTAAGACATTGATCCTTGCATCATAGGGATCAGAATGCCTAGATGATGAGGCTTCAGCATTATGGATGGGGGAGGAGGAGATTGTTTCAAAGTCAAACCCTTGTGAGAAATCACCATAGTTGAAGGGTTGACCTAACGGCTCAGTGGTGTGAGGTGGGTGTGGCGATGTAATGATGGGAGTGGGTGTTATGGTTGGGGTGATGGTGACTGACTCCGTGAGAAGTCGAGTAGTCACCGTCACCTGGACGGTTGGAGTAGGGAGGGTCACCGTCACAGGAATCTCCTCTGTGACCGCCGTGACTGCCACATTATCTTGTACTAGTGGCCTTCTCCTCCTTCTATACAGTTGCTGTGCTGGTGGGGTAGATTCTGACTCTGGACTGTCAGATGCAGGTTGTACTTGCTGCACAGTCGGGATCTCTACAACCCTGGGGATAGCAACCTCTTGCCTATCGCCCCTCTTCTTGTTGGCACTCTCTTGCCTTTGTCTTTGTAGAGCAGCGTCAGAGTCAGAAGTTGGCTCATATTCGCTGCTCGAGCTTTGTCGCTTTCTTTTAGAAGACGACGCAGGCAGGGTTACCTGTGCCAATCTCCTCGGGTATGCCTGGGATGGTGCGTCATCGAAATCAGAAGAATCTGATTCTGTTGCTTCTGAATCGGATTCCTCTACACCACCATCACCACCTTCGTCATCACCTCCATCACTTTCATTCTCTTCTTCTTGTTGTTCATCAGAATCATCACTCATCTCTGGTGCCGAATTGGGACTATACCAATTCCAATCTTCTGGTGCAACATATGCTTCATTAAGCAGGTGGCCAAAGAGTTCAGTATGCACAGGGGTAGGATCTACACTGCCTGGCTTTAGAAACTGAGCAAATACTCTCTTGTCCACCCGTTTTACTTGCAGTCTCTCCCCGATAGCACGTAGGTTTGGCAATGAATCATCAATCAAAAGTTGCACAAACCTCGGGTACAATAGGAACCTAAACTTTTCTGTTGTATTAATCTGATCATTGATTGCTTTGAAGATGTAGCGAGAGAAGTTGTAGCCCCTATTAAGAGACAAGCCCACCATGGTTGCTGGAAGGTCATGACCCATGGCATCTTTCCCCTCTTTTCTGGACGAGATGCACACGATCATGATGTGGGCAAAATACCGCCATTGATCCAAAACCCACATCTTCTTGTAAGAAGCATAGTCCCTCGCTCCGACATATCCCATTCTATGCCTCCAACATCCATCCACATAGTAATCTAGATAGGATGTCGGGTCGGTAGCGAGGTCTCCGAACTGCAGAACCCTTCTTATTGTATCCTCAGAGAAAGCAATAGCCCGACCATCAACGGTAGCCCTTATGACATTAGGGGAAACCGTGCAGTCGTGCTCTGCCATCTCCCAGAATTGCTCTAAGTAAGGTCTTGAGACGGTTGGGTCAGCTGAGATTGCATAGCTTATTTTTGATCTGTTCAAAAAGTCAATGATCTGCCGATACTGCAAAGCTGCCCCTTTCCACTCAGGTTGAGTGTTTCCTAACAAGTTGAACTCATCAGTGAATGCCCGAGCCACAGTCTGCAGAAACACACAGAAAACATAATCAGAACAACGTATATTATTGAAGATGAACAAACATGACACGGTATAGTAGTTACATTATGAACAAAAATTTCAGACTTGAAAATTTTTCTAAGTGTTGGTCCTGCGCACTTAGCAAGTGCGCAGGCTTTTCCTCTTGCATACTTAACAAGTACGCAGGAATTGCTTCTTGCGTACTTGCTAAGTGCGCAAGAATAACACTTGGCAAAAATTTCAGAATTTTTAAGAAAATCACAGATTGCTCAAAGACCGGGTCAAGTAGGTCGCCAATAGGTCGGAATCAAGGATTCGAACTTATGGGACCATTATTAACACCAGTAACTACCAAACCAAGACCAATTTCGACTTAAAAACGTCGCTCAATCCTACTGTCAATTAAAATTCCACCGACGGCTAGAATCGAGGACGAAATGGATGAATATGGAGTCGATTAGGAACCCTATTAGCATAGAAATGTCAATAAGTTACCCAAACAACCCCAATTTTACCCAAAATATTTCGGATTTAACATAAAGATTTCTAAGTCAGAATCGGTCCAATGTCACGATTTAATGGATGGAAATCGCCTAGATTCTCACCAATGAGATGAAATGAGATGATGAAACTATAGACGGGACGAAAAAATGGTTTAGACACACTTGATTTTGAGTTAAATTTGCAGAGGGAAGGTGATTGGTTTGAAAGCTTGAAACTGAAAGAATTTTCTAAGTGTCACTTTTATACCCCTCACTTATCGGTCGTGCGTACTTGTTAAGTGCGCACGAGTTAATTATTGCGTACTTACAAGTACGCAGGACTTAACTCTGGCGCATTTACAAGTGCGCAAGACTAACTCTTGCGTACTTGCTAAGTGCGCAAGGTTTACTTCGTGCGAACTTGACAAGTATGCACAAGCCTTAAGTGCGTAAATTTGAAACTCAGATTTATGAAGATTTTCAGATCAAATAACGAACAAGATAAAAGTATTCAATCACGAGGTTTCAAATACAATTCATGAAGGTTAAACATAAAATATTTTTGGCTTTTTCTGATTAAGCTTGAACAATGCAAAAACTTAAAATCTTTTTGTTCTTTTCTAGATAGATATATACAAGTATTCACACCAACTATTTTTGATCAAAGACACGGGCAGAGGATCATATCAGACTATCTTTTAGCAAAAACGATACAAAATAAACATCAAAGAATATGGGATCATGTCATGGATTACTCTTTATTCATATGTAATAAGCACATAAACAAGTAATTCAAGTTGACAATATTATAAGATTTGAAACTATACGCATCTTTGTATCATGTTCTTGTGTATTAAGGTATTAATTATAAGATATACAACGTGTACCCCAATGATATGTTATTCTAACTTGCACTATCTCAAGGCATCTAAGATTTTCCCAATGATTTTCTATATTTTCAGAATGAAGCTACATCTATTAGCACAGGAAAAATCAAGCAGAATCCATAAGGATTATCAGGAATCATACGATTCAGAATCGAGTGATTCATTTGTCTTGGTTTCATGTGATTTTCTTCTTTGAATATCGGGATGATGATTCAGGATAATAGATATGGTGTTTGATTATCAGGTAAGGGGATCCAACTTTTATCTGGATTTGATTTCAATGAATCAGGAGTGATTCAAGGGTGAATACATGCTCAACGGTTAATGTAAAGACATGTCTTGATTCAATCTCTCCTTGCATACTTGTGAGTATGGGCAGTGAGATGAACCGCATTAATTGTGCTAACGACATAACCCGAAACTGATCTCAAAAGAAAATTATTGCCAAAATCTAACATCCTTTATCTGATAATGATCTTTTCTATTCTTTTACGCACACACGCTTGCAAACATGGGTTCAAATCACGGTTATAATTTAGATTTAGTTTCCACAGTACTAGTGATTCAAAGACGCATACAGCCTACTGACAATTCAAATTACTTGTAAATAAACAGATTAAAAACATAATAATTTAAACAATTAAGTAAACATGACGCAATCATTTCCCGTATGAGCAGTCTATGGTGTTTAGATCATTTCTGATGTACTATCATTTCCTCTTTTCTCAAGTTAACTTAGAAATTTTCTCCATTTTTTTTTTTTTGTAAAATATTTTAAAGACTAAAAGAACTATACAGAATATATAAAAGAATTAAAAATTTAACTTTCATGAATTAAATTAAGTTAAGAAAACTTAGTTTTCACTCAGGATTGAACATTCCTATCAAGTTGACAAGATGCTCAAAACGGGATCGATCAAATGCCTTTGTGAAAAGGTCAGCAAGATTGTCATCCGTGTGAACTTTTACAAGTTCAATTAAATGCTTTTCAGCACAGTCACGGATAATGATGGCGAATCTCTATATGTTTAGTTTTGGAATGTTTCACCGGGTTATTTGGACATGGTGGCATTGTTGTCAATGAATAGAGGAGTTCCAGTGAAGTTTAAGCCGTAGTCTCTCAACTGTTGCTGAATCCATAGTATCTGAGAACAACTGCTCGCCGCAGCAATGTATTCTGCTTCACAAGTTGAGACAGAAACCGTTGACTACTTCTTACACAGCCAGGAGACCAGTCTGTCTCCTAAGAATTGACATCCACCAGAAGTTGACTTTCTGTCAAGGTTACAACCGCCATAATCTGAATCACTGTAGGCTTTGAAGTCGAATGACTGCTGCTTAGAGTACCAAAGACCTAATCGGGGTTTCCCTTACAGGTATCTGAAAATTCTCTTCACGGCTATCATATGTGACTCCTTTGGTTGAGACTGAAACCTTGAGCACAAACATACAGCAAACATTATATCGGGTCTTGAAGCTGTGAGATACATAAGTGATCCGATCATCCCACGGTACAATCTGCTATCTACATCCTTTCCATCTTTGTCAAGATGCAAACCATGATTGACTGGGATAGGTGTACCATAAGTACTGCTATCATTCATCTTGTATTTTGATAAGATGTCCTGCACATACTTAGTTTGATGTAGATAAATGCCATCCTCTCTTTGACTGACTTGCAGACCCAGAAAGAACGACAATTCACCCATATTACTCATTTCAAATTTGGACTTCATCACCTGCTCGAATTCCCTACACATCCCTTCATTGGTAGACCCAAAAATGATGTCGTCGACATATACTTGTACAAGAAGAATGTCACCTCCTGCTTTCCTAATGAAGAGAGTCGAGTCAATCTGTCCACGGTCGAAACCATTAGATAGTAAATGCTTAGATAATGTCTTATACCATGCCCGCGGTGCTTGATGAAGACCATAAAGTGCTTTGTCGAGCTTATACACTTTATTGATATTATGCGGATCTTCAAAACCGGGAGGCTGAGTGACATAGACTTCTTCATGAACTTTACCATAAAGGAAAGCACTCTTCACATCAAGTTGATAGACCTTGAAGCTGACATATGTGGCATAAGCCAAGAACAGTCGAATGGCTTCAATTCTAGCAACTGGGGCATATACTTCCGTGTAATCCAAGCCATCTTGCTGATAAAAACCCTGAACAACCAATCTTGCTTTGTTCTTCACAACAATATGACGATCATCCATCTTGCATTTGAACACCCATCTGGTTCCAATTGGCTGAAAGCCTTTTGGCAAGTCAACCAAATCCCACACGTGCAACTTTTGGAATTGAGACAATTCATCTTGCATCGCCTCAATCCAGCAGTTGTCAGTGAGAGCCTCCTTCACATTCTTCGGCTCTAACTGGGACACGAATGTAGCATGCAGACATGTTTCCATGACACCAGTGTCAAGTATCTCTGTGTAAAGACTGGTGTTCTAAGTGATTGTTCGATGACGAGTCTGAACGTCAGCATTAGGATCACCAATAATGTTGTCAATTGGATGATTCCTATGCACTCTCGTCTCCGGTACAATTGGTTCCTGAATTTCTGGATCAAGATTCGTGCTTAACTCCCCCATTTCCTGTGTTCCAGAGGAAGAAGATTCAATGTTAATTGGATCAGCCGGAGCTTCATTTCCTACAATTGTGTTAGGATTAGCTGGAGCGTCATCTCCAACGACAAGAACATCTTCACTGTTATCACTGTCCTGAGTTCCAGATGCAGATGCAGCATTGGAATCAGGAGTTATAATCGGTACAGTAGCACGAGTAGATAAGCTGGAGTCATCGCTGCCACCCAATAAATCATAGATATTTGCAGCGTCATCTGCAGATATATCAGGAAGATTGAATGACTTGAATAGCGCATCATAATCAAAACCCCAAGCTGGACCTGTTGGTTTATGTGGAATGCTGTGTTTACTACAATCCACTTCAAACCATTCCTCGACAGTACGAGTTCCTATGTTGTACACTTTCTTGCAAGGCGAGTTGGCAACGTATCCTAAGAAGATGCCTTCCACCGCTTTTGCATGAAACTTAGACTGGCGGTCTTTGTACTGTAGCAACAAGGAGCAAGGACTACCGAAAGGAACTAGGTAATCAAGATTGGGAAGTCGATTGTTGATCAACTCGTAACAAGTCTTGTTGTGCCTCTTCACTACCAGAACTCTGTTTAAGACGTGACACGCTGTATTAACTGCTTCTGCCCAGAAAGTGACACGAAGCTTTGCATCCGACAGCATAGTCCTTGCAGTCTCAATCAGTGTTCTGTTCTTCCGTTCAGCAACTCCATTCTGCTGAGGCGTGTACGGCGCGCTGAATTCGTGACGGATCCCTTTCTTGAGACAGAAAAGCTCCATCAAATTATTCTTGAACTCAGTTCCGTTGTCGCTCCTTATCCTTCTAACTTTCAGCTTGCAAAGAGATTCCAAGCTCAGGATCAAGTATTGAAGGATATCAGCAGTCTCGTCTTTAGTACCTAAAAAATGCACCCAAGAAAAACGTGAGAAATCATCAGCTACAACCAGACAGAACGACTTACCTCCAATACTCCTGATACTTATGGGGCCAAACAGATCCATGTGTAATAGCTCCAAAGGGGTATCAATAGAGTTTTGGAGCTTGGGCTTGTGAGACTTCCATTGCTGTTTGCCCTTTTTACAAGGCATACAGTCATCTGCAACGGTAAACCTCAGCTTAGGAACCCCGGTTACCAAACCGTTTCGGACAAGATGATTCATTTTACGATACGAAATATGTCCGAGTTTCCTATGCCACAAGATAGAGTCAAGCTCTGTCGCTTTTGTAAGCAAACAAGTAGCAACTGATAAGGTGGTTGTTGCAACGCTCATATCGATCTGATATGTGTCATTCGTTCTTGGTGCTCTCATCAGAATCCAGTCTTCGGGAACCTCAAAACCAGGTTTGAGAATCAGGCATTCTAACTTGTCAAACATCACCGAGTACTCCTTATCACACATTTGGGAGACACTCAACAGGTTATGCTTCAGCTGCTCGCAGAAGTTGACATTGTCAAAGCTGACACAACCGTTTGAAACCACGCCTTGACACGTGATGCTACCGCCTTTTTCTCCGGTAAAGGCCACATAGCCGCCTCTGAATGGTTTAACGTCTTGGAGCAGGGCCATGTTTCCTATCATGTGCCTGGAACATCCACTATCTACATACCAGCGGTTAGAGATAGTACCCTTCGGAAGTCCCTGCACGAGTAACAAAAAGAATTAGTTAGATTTGGAGACCCAAGCCATTGTGGTCTTGGGTCGTCCGTCTTTCTCAAAATAAACTACTTCTTTAAACTCCCAGTCATGATGACTGTTCAAAATTGGTGAATCTTTGGAGGATTTGGGAACAGGAGATTGAGAACCTTTTACTTTCTTGTTCCAGGATCTCTTTTGATTCTTAACCAGAACAGGAGACTTTGGCTCAACCACAGTCGGTGAACTTGTGGAAGCTTCACCTGATTGAGCTTTAGTCAGCTGTTCCAGCTTTCTCAACCTCTTATTCCTTCTTCTTCTCTGTGGCTTAGAGAGTCTAGCCACAGATTTCTCACCAGTACGTGTACTACCAGATGTAGATACACGAGGTACAGCAGGTTGCTTTACCTTTCTTGCCACGGATGGTTTGGCCTCAGATTTGATCTTTTGCTTTGCCATTGGTTGGACTAGTGGTTTCACCACATTCTGCTTTGGATGTTTGGGAGATGGTTTCACTGGTGGCGACCTGGGAATAACAGCTGGTTGTGAAACAACAGGCCGTTTTCCTTGGTTCTTAGAAGGACAGTTCACAAAAATGTGACCAACCAAGCCACAGTGAAACACAGTTCCTCTTATCTACATAAGTTCTCTTGTAAGGCTCATTGGATCTGGCCTTAGAAAACTCTCCATTATGAGCAGGAGGAGTTGGTTTCTGAACAGCAGTCTGAACCTTAGCAATTTGATTTTTGGGAGTATAGTATTTTTCCAAATTTTCTTTGTAACCAAGACCAAAGTGAGCTGAAAAAGCCTCTTTCTTTACTTGGTTAAGGTTTTTATACCCCCCATAAAGCATTACCTTAAGTTTATCATTTGATTCAATGACATCAGGTTCAGTTAAAATGCAATTATCACCATTAGTGATAATGTTTTTCTTGACTTTCCGTTCAGTCAACAACTCCTCAGATACTACTCCTTCAGGGCAAGAGTTAACCGACCCATCTTCAGAAGCAGTAACAAACTCCTAACTAGATGTGGAGTTAGCCTTACTTGAGGATTCATCCTTCTTAGGGGAATCATCCTTATCAGAGGACTCATCTAGACATGTGAGATCAATGTCTATTAAGCTATTGACAAACTTCTCGCTCACTGGTGGAGGAATGGCATTGGTACCAAGACCTAGACCATTCATTTTCCTCACTACATATTCGTAGTGTTCCACGACAAAGCGAGAGTTCTTCAACTTCTCATTAGTGCATTTTAACTGCAAGATCTCATTTTGCAGTTTGTTGATTTCATTGTTCCATTTTTCTAACCCCTTATAAGCAATATCCAAGTGAAGCTGTTGATCGCTCATTTTTAAAGAATACTCACGTTTTTCCTTTGTCAATGTGTCAATAGATTCTTTAAAACGTTTTTCTTTTTCTTTATAGTTTAGAGCTGCCATACTTAGGTGTTCGATTTTCTCTTGGAGCTTAGAGTTTTCAAGTTTTAGCCCTACACACTTAGAACATGAAACAACAGAAAAGGGATTAGAGTCTACCTCATGAGATGAACTTGTTGCTTCTCCAATGGCCATGAGAGCAACAACAGTCGATTCCTCTTTCCCAGCTACTAAAGCTTCCTTTCCTTCAGCTTCCTCCTCTTCCTCTGTAGCAGCAGTAGTAGACTCTTTTGGGTCAGCAATAGAAGCTTCCCTTCTCTCTGCTTCCAACATTTCCATGATCTCAGCCATGAGACCAACCTGTGTTTGTGCGATGATGGCATCCTCAAGATGAATGCCCCAATCAAAGCTGTCGTCCTGTTGGGCTACCAGTGCATTGGACGTTCCACTTTGGCTTTGATTATGGTGGTTTGGATTGTTTTGTCCATGGCTGTTTCCTTGGATGGGTCGGGTAAAACCAGAGGCAGGTGCTCTGTCTTTCTGACAATCACGAGCAAAGTGTCCATAGTTCAGACACTTGTAGCATTTGGCCTTAGATTTGTTGAACCCGACCTTGGCATTAGGATGTCCGCCAATAAACTTTCTTCCTGTTCTGTTCAGGAAACGCTTGGCTCTCCTCAAAAGCATGGCCATATTCCATTGAATATCCATGTCCTCCATGTCATCAGGATCCACTTGATTAAAATCTTCTTCAATCGTCTTTGGATCAGTAAGCTTGCCACCTATTAAATTTTCATATGCAAGCATACAAGATGAGAATAGAGCTACATGATCTTCAGCTATTCTGGCTATAGCTGAGTTGTTAGCTGAAGACCTAGCAGGAGGATTTCTTGAGGTATTTTGATGATGAGACCCCAACCCTGATCCTGAAGCATAGCAAGCATGACCACCACATCCAGTTGAGTGGTCTTCTTCAGCAGGATTTCCAATGAAGAGGGCAATTCCAGAGCCAGATGACTCGGATGTAGAAGTCGTCCCATGATACATAGAAGGGTCTTGTATCTAGGGTCTTCCAAAGCTCTCCTTTCTTTTCAAGTTCATTTCATGAGCTTGAATCTTTCCTATTGCTTCCTCAACTGTCAACTCATAGAATTTAGTATTTTCCCTCATCAGGGTTGTGTACGTCTCAAATTTGGGTGGTAAGGCATCCAAAAACTTTTCCACCATCTCTTCATCTGGATACTTGAGGTCAAAAGCATTCAACTCAGTCTGTAAATGATAGAACCTAGAGATGAGGTCATCTAAAGATTCGTTCTCAAAGAATCTGAAGCACTCATACTGCTTCCTGAGAAGATCCCGCTTACTCTTCTTGATGTCACTATTTCCTTCGAATCTCTTCTGTAAGGCTTTCCAGAGATCCTTAGAATTGTCATACCCTCGAAAACGGTGGAACAATTCCCGAGTTAATGCCATAGTGATCGAACCAAGTGCCTTCTTTTCTCGATCATAAGCTTTCTTTTCTTCGTCAGAAAGCTTAGAGATAGGCTTGGGCAATTCATCATCAAGATAGATGTGTGTGGGATGCTTATATCCCTCAAGGATTGGTATCCATAATGATGAGTCGGTATATGAAATGTAGTGCTCAAAACGTGATTTCCAATTAGAATAATCGTTCACGTTCAGCAACTTTGCTGGTTTCTGTGGTGTACCGATCTCATTATCATAATTCAGCAGGTTTCCAAGATTCTGAAGATTCGACATAGTGAACACTTAGTCAAATTTCAGAAAAGTCAGACACAGTTGCGCACTTGGTTTTGGCCTTGCGCACATGAGAAATGGTCTTGCATATTTAGATTTCCTCTTGCGTACTTGTAAGTACGCAGGAGGAAATGATTAAGTACGCAGGATATGACTTAAGTTCGCACAAGTTCAGTCTTGCGCACTTGTTAGTACGCAGGAGATAACTCTTGCGTATTTAGTAAGTACGCAGAAGACTGTACTTTTTGCCAAAAAGGTAAGTACGTAGGATACCTTTTCAGCAACTCTCACCAACCTTTTCCGGTGACCTGAAAATCGTCGGAGATGGTAAATATTGGTCTGATGATTAATGCAAATGAGCCAAAGGGTCAGAAACTTGTTTCTAACCAACCGTTGATGCTCAAATAACTCAAATACACAACAAAAATTGGTTTTTGAGAGATTTTTTCTTCTAAAAAAGTGCTCAAGAGCTACCCCTTTTTATCATAAAAATCAACAAAAATACCTCTTTTTGCTTGTAAAACTCAGTAAAAACGTCTCCAAACTCACTTACAACACTCGAATTCAAGAGCAAGGCTATGATACCACTTGTAGGTCCCAGCGTGTGTGTCGGATCGTTGCATGCAAGTGGTCTACTAGTCGGACCGGGTGCGAAATACCCGTGACTAGGCGGAGAGTCTAACTAAAACAAAGTAAACCAACACGAGAGTCACAATAAAAGCTCTTTCTATTATAAACACTCGACGGTTACAGAGAGATTACAGATTGCGTACTTAACAAACTGAGTTCATCTAAGATATGAGTTCTGCGTACTTAACCTCTGTGAACCAAACCTATTTATACAGACCTGATGCCTGCGCACTTATCAAGTGCGCAGGACCAAATGCTCTTGCGTACTTAGCAAGTACGTATGGGTCTTCCTGCGTACTTGCTAAGTACGCAAGAGCTTTCTTCTGCGCACATGTAAGTGCGCAAAACACTTAGAAGAAATGCAACATACACTATGTAAAAGTAAATACAACTCTATAAACTATTACATAACGACTCTTACATACAAAGACAAATTATAGACATTAGAAATACAAACTAAGACTCTATCCAGAGTGTTGTCATAGGAAAGTGCATCAACACTCTAGCTAACCACGACCGGATTTGATGGTTTTGGATTGGGATCGATCATGGGTGAGTATGGGGGAGAGGCTCACTAGGGTTACTGATTAAAACCATATGGAATCGGGACTTGTTGCGATGACCCTAGCGGGCGGATTGGTTAAGGCAGTGTGTATGTGTGGGAGAGACCCGGGTTCGAGGCCGGACTCCCACATCTATTTTTTGAACAGTTTTCTATAATATTTAATTAATAAAATCAAACCCTATAATATTATATTATTATATAAAAGTGTTTTAGCCCGAGAAACAACCTGTAGGCTCGGGTTTGAATTATTAACATATTTTATTATTATTCCCACTTTTATGAATAAAATATTATTGGTATTATCCACAAAAGAAATAATATGTTTATATTATTTTCAAACCGTAAATTTGTATAAAATAATTTGTTTATATTATTTTCATCCCGTAACAAATCCTATTAAATAATATATATATATATATAGATATATTGTTTCGTATCGTTTTATACCTCGTGGGACGTTTAAACTATGTAATAATATAATTAGCTATATTATTTACTCGTAGATATATATTATTATTTTTATCAAGTTTCGTGAATAACAAAACATCCGGTTATATTCATTATTATTTGTGTCATTCGTCGTCGCGTAAGGTAATTTCTAACTCGGTGGACACTTTCGTCAACTCTTGAATATTAGAGCGTTTCGTTAAGACGTTTCTCATTCCGTGTCGATGTCACTATTCCCATTTTTGTCCATAATTTATGTGTTTATAATTTTAGGGCATTCGTAAGTCATTTGAGACTTACACACGTGGTTCCAACTTATCCTTTGTGTGATACTACCAACAACGCAACGCAGGTGAGTTTTCACGGCCCCTTTTTACTATTTTAACTTGGGGGAGAAAACATGATCAAACAATTTTGGGAATTTGTAATTCGTATGATATCAATGTTAAAACTAAGCGTAACATGCTATCACAGAAAGTCCTCAACTTATATCGGACCGTTAATATGGATCTTAGCGAGGTAATATTTAGTAGTACTACCGAGTTTGACAAATCCCACCCGCGTTAGTCGCGATAACTCGATTAGAGATCGAACGGGTGAAATGTTAGCCTACTCACACCGCCAGTGTTGATAGACCTGGCAGGAGGCAAATAAACAAACAGTCAGTTTCGGTTGCGAGCGCTTGAGCTGAACATGAACATAGGTTAGCTACCTATAGATACATACTGAATGAACATAAATCTGGTGAACGCTTATTTACATATATTGAAACCTGTGAACTCACCAACCTCATGTTGACATATTTTCTTACATGTTTTCTCAGGTCGCTAAGATAAGACACGGGTGCACATTAGGGCATATGGGATTCAACTACTTTGATTATGACTTATTTATATTTGTTTGGATTATTTTATTGTACTTGGTTTGGTTGAACGTTTTGGACTTTTGGACTTTGGTTTTGGCGCGTGTGTTTTGCGCGTTTACTTTCTTTACGCTTCCGCATTGAAACTCTGATTTGAATGATATTTTCATTTTGAGTCCCATGTAGAGTCGTTCAAAGTAACTAATGTCTGAGATCCTGGTTCGTCACTTCCTAAACGGTAAAACTCCGTTAGTTGAAATTGGGGGTGTGACAAAAACGACGAGTAAAGGGTTACCTGAAGCATACGATTTGGACCAGAACGAAGACAGAATGTCGTTGATTTGAGGGGCTCTCTTCCTTCCTGCATCGATTGAATAGAGAGAAAAGAGAGATGAATTTGTATAGTGATTTCTATTGTGTAGTGATATGGGGTTTAACATGTGTTAACCAATGGTTAAGACGTGTTTAAAAACTGTTAATTGGACGAAGTAGGCAGGATTAGAGCTTGGTTTTTAGGGTTTTAAAAAAATGAACCAATTTACAAAAAGTGTCATAAATTCCTGAATTCTCAATCAATTTCGAATTAAACCTTCCTAATTGATTATGAAGGAGTTGGAAACGGTTTTAGAAGGATTTGAATCCCGAAATCCTAGGGATTTGAAGTGATTTAGCGTGTGTTTGAGTTTTTAAAGTCAAAATTGGGTTTGGTTGGTTCTAGGGTTTAGAACAAGAAGAAGGGGGTGGGGGTGGGGTTCAAGTAAGGGTTCAAAGGTTATGAAGGGTTCAAAATGTTTGAGGGGTTTCAAGATCAAAACCATTTAGTTTCTAAATCATTTTATTTGTTTATAAAAAATGCTTTTTTTAATATATAAAACAATTGGTTTTTATAAAATTTATAAAACTAAACTTATGTTGTTTAATTATTTATATTTTATTAAAGAATAAATCCTATTTTTATAAACCTATAACTTTTATAAATGTAGTCAAATATATACATTTACATGTATATTTTTATAAATAAATACATTTATATATATGAAAAGATGTAGTGTATGATTTAGTATTCATAAGTTTTATTTTGATTTATTATAACAAGGTATAAATATGTGTATCTATAGTAAGACTATAATATGAAATTGCAAGATTGATAATTATATGTTTAATACATATTGAAATAAGAATTGTTGTGACAAAAATCATTAAATAAAAATAAATAAAGTTGAAACGTCATTATTGCACAAAACAATGTACAAGAAAAATCATGGATGTTACACAAGACTTTCTAGGAAATATGAAGTGATGGTATGTTGATGTGAATACTGGAGAAGCTAGATTTGAAGATAGAGATAATAAGGTCATTGTAAGTTTCTATAATGCAATGAATCTTATTAATTTTTCTAAGAAAGATCAGAGGACTCTAAGAAAGAATGAGATCATGTTTACTGATGAATGGAGAGAGTAAGGATTGCAGTACAAGAGAGTATTGGAGGTTTGTCACAGATATGGAGTGCACGCAGGCAGCAAGCTACTAGAGAATTGGAAGGGCTCATCATAAAGACTGAAGACAGAAGATCAGGCTATTGTTAAGGGGGAGTCTGTTAGGACATAGATGTATGACAAGAGCTTGTAATAGTTTAGATCTTATTATCTCTATGTTTCGTTAATGTTTTATTTTAGTATAAGTATAGTATAAGTTCTGCTAGAGGCGAACTTATTAAGTTCGCCTATAGCAGAAGCTTCGTCTATAAATAGAGTTTACTTGTTCAGTTTTAGAAAGGCTTAACACTTTGAATGCTATGTTTTGTAAACTCTGTGTTTGAAAGATATAAAAGAGAAGATAATTTACTTTGTGATTGTTACCAGTTCTATTGTCGTCTTGTGTGCACATACGTTGATACGGTTGGATTCCGCACTCTGTATCTTCTATACGTCACGTCTCGAGTATGATCTATAGAAGTGTCATGTGGACCTACAGTGTGGCTTCTTATGTTCTGCTTTAACTTGTAGGAAGATTAAGCATTTAGCTACATATTTCATGATATCAAATTTCATTCCGGGCCACCAATAATCCTTGTGCAAATCTCGATACATTTTCGTATTACCCGGATGAATAGAATATCGTGACTTATGAGCTTCATCGAGAATCTTAAGTCTAAACTCACCTGATCATGGTATCCTCATACGACCAAATAGAGTATTGGCTTTATGCTCATTCTCTTCTAGAAATTTATCCTGACCATCCATTCTTTCTTTCTGTAGGTCCAGGTAACTCAACTACTGATCGGACTCGTGATATGACGTTGCTATAACACAAAGTGCGGAATCCTTCATGTTAGCATTTGTATACTAACCGACAATTGAAACAACACGCGTAAATAAACTTCTCGTTATATTCCAATTCACAATGGTTTACAGACTCAATCAGACAATTCTATCTCTTGGTTCTCTCTGATCAGTCCTTTGTCTAATGACTCTGTAAACACATATATATAGAAACTAATCTGCTGTAAGCGAACTTATTAAGTTCGCCTGAAACAGACTAAGCGAACTTAACAAGTTCGCCTCAGTTAGACCTAGGCGAACTTATTAAGTTCGCCTCTGATAGACCAGGCGAACTTAACAAGTTCGCCTCTAGGCTCACTAGTAAAACACTTAGTAACTTTAGACATTTACATAACAAAAACATAAAGACATAAAATCTAACTATTACAAGCTTTTGTCATTACAAATCTATGTCCTAACAGACTCCACCTTGACAATAGCTTGATCTTCTGTCTTCAGTCTTTATCTTGAACTCTTCCAGTTATCTGGTAGTCTGCTGCCAGCATGCACTCCATATCTTCTGCATATCTCCAAAACTCTTTTGTACAGTAGACCTTGTTCTCTCCATTCATCAGTGTACATGATCTCATTCTTTTGCAGCGTCCTCTGATCTTTCTTTGAAAAATTAATAAGATTCATTGCGTCATAGAAACACACAATGACCTTATTATCTTTATCTTCATACCTTGCTTCACCAGTATTAACATAAACATACCACCATTTCATATTTTCAAGAAAGTCTTGAGGAATATTCTTTAATGGTATCTTGTGAATAGCACGCACCGGTTTATACTTGTATCTCCAGGTTACTTTCCCAGTCTTTGGATCTGTGTTCTTCACTCTCTTCCCTTCTGTGGTTTTCGCCGTTCATACTCTCCCGAACTACCTTCTTTCTTTATCAGGTTTGCTATCACATCAGCCAAACCATTCTTCGATCTATTTATGAGTGGCTTTGAAGCTAGACCATTTATTTCACACCTCGGCAAGGTAATGAAATATTTGATCCTCGGCTTTAAGTATTGAACACCGTCAGATCGTTTGATTGCAAATAATTTTGATTCACCATCATAGAACCAACTTATGATCCTTCCTACACACAGCTCTTTATTCACATATTTCTCTTTCTGAGCAGGTTGTGCTGGAGACTTGGGTAGCACCTTCATCCAACTGTTTACAACTTCTCTCCACTGTTCTCTTGTCATCCCTGTATCTCTGTACATCACAGGTTCTTCATTAATCTTCGGAGACTCAGTGTGAGTAGTTTCAGTTTCAGCACCTTTATTGAATTGAAGATTCTCATCATCAGTATCCATCTTTGACTCAGCTGTATCATCAGGCAATGTGACGTCTTCAACAGAGTCCATAGAATCAGTTATTCCGTCATAAGAGAACTCAGGAACAACATCCTCTTGGATGAAGTTATACGGCACCTTAAGACCATCACAGCCTTCATAGGTAACACTATCTTTATCTTTCTCTATTTCAATCTCTACTATTTCTCCTTCTTCTATCTCATTATCCGACATATCATCTTCCATGTCATGGAATAAATCGTCAATGTCATCAAGACATGCAATCTTTTCAGCTTCCTCTTCTTCTGAATCTTGAAAGAATTCTTATAACAAAATTTCTTCGTCATTAGTACCAGTAATATCTTTCTTTCCTTCAAGTGATTGTGATGTTGACTCCCCCTGAACCTTTGATATAGGATTAGCGTCAGTGTATTGACGATCACCCTCAATATTTCCAGCAGGATCATTGTCTTCATCATCACGTCTTTGAATTGACTCTGTGTGACAAGTATCAGGTATCCTCAACTCCCCCTGAGCGTCAAGACGCTGAACGAGTTTGGAAACTAATGCTTGCAAATCTGCAATCTGTTGAGCTTGAGTCTGAATCACCAGCTGCCGTTGTGAATCAGTAGACACAAGAGTGTTTACCTGTGTTTGTAGAGAAAGCACTTTAGATTCAAGGAAAGTAATCCTGTCAGAATCAGAAGGCTTTGACGGACCAGCTGTGGATTGTGGAATAGAATGACTTGAAGTAGTAGGAATGACTGGAGGAACAGGAGTTTGAACTGGAGATGGATCCTTAGATCTTGGAGGAGTAATTATCAAAGAAGCAACAAAATTAGCATCCTCGACTCCTTGAGAAGATTTAGCAGCAGCAATCGACGCAGACATTAACTTTTGACGTGTAGGATCTGGATTAAAGTCACTATCAGTGTCAGAACTCTCATCGACCAAAGATCTTTTACCAAGTACTGATCCGGAAGGAGGATCCCGAACAGACTTTCGTCTTGGTCGTCTGGCTTAAGATTTAATGCGTTTACCAGCATTAGCCAGTGGAATAGCAGCCAACCGTTCATAATGACCTGAGGAAAAATCCCTAGATTCATCAGAATCAGTGCTGTCATCATCAGATGATATCGTATCACTTGAGCTGGAACTAGAATCAGCTTCTGTCACCACATTCCCTTCTTGTTCATGAATAGGCGAGTTCACAGCATCATCAACGAAATCATCCATGTTCATTCCTAGATCATGATCAGGGTCATGAACTGGTTCCTGAATAGGTATATCAACTGCAGCTTGTGGAATAGGAACTTGTTCAGGAATAGGAATTTGAGGTTGTACAGAAACTTGTATTTGTGGAACTGGTATCTGTTGTTGTGCGGGTTGTTGTGGTTGTTGCTGTTGTTGTTGTGGTTGAACATTGACGCCTTGAGCTTGAGCAAGTTCATCAGGATGAAACCAGTTGTCATTAGGTGGTGCAACATAATCAGGATTGATTGAGTGCCCAAACAATGGAGTATTGATGGGAATCAATGCAGCATTCTGTTGTTTCACCTTCGTACAGTCGGTAAAGATACGTTTTGACATCGGAGTCAAATTTAATCTTATAGCATGTTGTGGAAGATCCGGAATAAGATGATTGAGTATCATTTGAATAAATCGAGGATACATCAAGAAACCTTGACCTTCAGCTGGATTGATTTGCATTACCATCTCCCGATAAAAATAAAGAGGAAAATTGAATCGGTTATTCAATGTTAAGGCCACCATAGCTGTTTGAAGAGCCATCTTCAATCCATCAGTACCAGCTTTGCGAGGAGAGATGCATTGAATAATCACATGCATAAAATACCTCCATTCACCAACTAATCCACCTTTCCGAGCTTGGGTATCATTTTGTCGTCCATGATAACCCATCCGTTGAAAACAACCCATAATAAGAGTGCTAGGATAAGATATTGGATCATCAGCATTTCCACCTAAATCAAGAGCAGCACGAATCGTCGCTTCAGAAATTGCAATCTCAGTATTGTTTACTGTTGCACGAAGGACATGCGGTTCCACGTCAGTATCTTGATGTACTGTATCCCAGAATTGCTGTATATACACCAAGCTGATATAGGGATCTGCAGATAAAGAAACATTCAGTCGTGATCGATTCAGAAAATTTATGATGCCTTGAAAATGAACTGCTTCTGGCATATTAGGATCTAATAACGCCACTTGATTATGCTTATATTCGACACGACGAGCCATATGTGAAAGTATTGGACAATACAACAAACATTAGTACACTTACACATATATGAAACACACATTTAATAATAAACAAAAAAAAAATTTCAAACAAAAAAAAATTTTCAACAAAAATTCACAAGTCCAATTCACTTCTGACCCCCAGGCGAACTTAATAAGTTCGCTTAGTAGTGCAAGAGGCGAACTTATTAAGTTCGCCTGACAAGTTCGCTTCGAACAAGTTCGCTTGGAACAAGTTCGCCTGAACCTGAGACGTTTCAAATTCAGACACAGAATTTCAAAATTCAACAAATCGAGATAAAATCATGAAATAAGCATTGAAAATCAGTCGAATACCAATTTACAACCAAATATGATGATCAATTTTATATTTCGGTCAAAATTAGGTCAAAATCTACCGTTGAAAGTTTCGACGTAAAACCGAGACTAAACTCATCAAATACACACAATTTACCGGATGAAAATCAACGAAAGTACCTTTGTTGAATTCGCAATTCAATTTGGATTAAGATTCAACCAGTAAACAACTCCCACAACACAGTTTAAAATTTTTGAAAATTTTGGACAAGTTCGCCTAAACTAGAGGAAGGCGATGAAAATGACAAGTTCGCCTGTTATAGATCCTTAAACCCACTAAGTTCGCTTAATTAGGCGAACTTGTTAAGTTCGCTTAACAAGCCTTCGGCGAACAAGATAAGTTCGCTTCACCACAGACAAGTTCGCTTCACCACAATCAGATTAAATTCGCTTCACTATTCTCGGGCGAACATATTAAGTTCGCTTCACTGTACAAGCGAACATAATATCCAATTACTTTTGCCTTGAACAAAATTTTCTAAATTCAACCTTTTAAGTCTTGAACTTTCGTCAGCACCTTGTAATCGATCCAATCCCGAACAATTTTAATAAAAGTTTAGAATTTTCATGGAAAATAAAAATCAAAATCTTTTTGAGTTTTATCTATACAGACGGAAACACATATTTTTGACTTTTATCTGAATAAACCGAAATCACATATTTTTGGTTTTTCTCTGTACAAACTGAAATCACATATTTTTGGTTTTTTTTATCTGTACAAACTGAAATCACATATTTTTGGTTTTTTTTTTACTGTACAAACTGAAATCACATATCTGTACAAACTGAAATCACATATTTTTTGTTTTTTAACATCATGAGCAAGAAGATCATATCAGTATTCAATTAATTCTTTACACATATTATCAATAACAAAGGGTAATCTATAGTATGAGACCATTCAACTCAATTTTGTGCATTTTGCATCTTTTTCATTTTGACACTCCTTCAATTTGAATAATATTTGAAATGATACGCGATAAATTTCAAAGTAAATAAGATCAGGTTATAAAATGCTCTTTTATTTATACCGAATTTGAAATATAAAGCCTGAATTCTTAAATTTGTCAATATTATATTATTTGAAACTATAAGCGTTTATTCTCCAAATTCATGTGATTTAGTACCATTTAGATGATAAACATCGTATACCCCACATATATGCCAAATAGAAAATAAATGCACTATCTTCAAGACATATATAAGATTTTACTAAAGATTATCCGAATATTCAGAATGAGGAGACATCACTTACCACATGAATAACAGAATCCAAATTGGATTATATAGGAATCAATGAGATTCAGAATCGAATGATTCAATGTCTTGGCTTATATATGTGGAATCATAAGATTCAGGTACGTGGATCCAACTGTTATCTGGATTATGAATTCAATGGAATCAGTAAAGATGATTTATCAATATGATCCAAGGGCTAGTATATGTTTGACAGATGTTGTCAAGTACATATCTTGATTATACTTCAAATTGCATGCTTTTCGGGACATGGGCACTGAAGCAAATCGAATGAATAGTGCTAAGGACATAACCCGAAACTGATCTCATAAGAAAATCTTTATTAAAAGCTAATATTCTTTATCTGATAATGATCTTTTACACACACACCCAGGCATATAATGGATTTAAATCACAAATGTAATCATATTATATTTAATTTTCACACTACTATTAGTTTCAAAACGCTTTTAGCCTATTGACAATTCAAGTTTCAAATTTTATACACAAATTTTAAAACAAATTATCAAGAATAGAGCATTCACAACACTATCATTTCTTATTTATGCAGACTTTGAAATTTAGATCAAATCAACTTATCTTAATCAATCATATATCAAGGTCTACTAAGGTCGTGTGAAATGAACTAATCACTGATGTACTATCATTTCTTCTCTAACCTCAAATGATGTTAAATTTTATATTTTTCAATTTGTTTTGACTTTTTATAAATTAAGAATTTTGACTGAAAATGTAAATGCAGAAATGTAATAAAGCAATAAAAGAACTTAAAAAATTTTCCATGAAATTCTGATTTTGAAAATCTTTTATTTGGGATTGATCATACCAATCATTTTAATTAGGAATTCAAACCTGGTACGATCAAATACCTTGGTAAACAAATCAGCAAAATTATCTTCAGTGTGTACCTTGACCAGCTCAATCAACCTTTTCTCTACACAATCACGTATAAAATGATATCGAATTTTGATGTGCTTAGTTTTACTATGTTTAACCGGATTATTCGTTATGGACATAGTAGCATTGCTATCAATAATCATGGGGGTTCCTGTGAAATTCAAACCGTAATCTCTCAATTTCCTAAGAACTGGCAACCACCTGTTGTAGATTTCCTTTCCAGACAACAACCACCAAAATCAGAATCAGTATAAGCATTGAAATCAAAGTTAGAACCATGAGGATACCATAGCCCTAAATGTTGTTTTCCTTTTAAATACCGAAAGATTCTTTTCACAGCAATTAAGTGAGATTCTTTTGGCTTTGCCTGAAATCTGGAACAGATACACACGGCGAACATTATATCCGGCCTTGAAGCGGTTAAGTACATGAGGGATCCAATCATAGCTCTGTAAAGTCGACAATCCACATCTTTTCCTTCCGGATCAGAATTTAACGTATGATTGACCGGAATTGGAGTATCATATGGGGTACAGTCCTCCATCTTGAACCGGCTCAAGATGTCTTTGACATACTTGGACTGATGAATAAAGAAACCATCTTCCTTTTGATTTACTTGTAAACCTAAGAAAAACGATAACTCTCCCATAGCAGACATTTCAAATTTCGACTTCATAACACCCTCAAAGTCTTTGCATAACCCTTCATTTGTCGAGCCAAAAATAATATCATCCACATAAATCTGTACCAGTAGGTAATCTCCTCCTGATTTCTTTATGAATAAGGTCGAGTCTATCTTTCCACGAACAAAGTCATTCGCCAAAAGATGTGTGGATAAAGTCTCATACCACGCACGAGGAGCCTGATGAAGACCATAGAGAGCCTTATCAAGCTTGAAAACCATATTTGGATTCATTGGATCTTCAAACCCCGGCGACTGACACACATAGACTTCTTCCTTGACCTTTCCATATAAAAATGCACTTTTAACGTCTAATTGAAACACCTTAAAACCTTTAAAGGAAGCAAAAGCTAGAAACAGCCTTATAGCTTCAAGCCGCGCAACCGGCGCATAAACCTCGGTGTAATCAATTCCTTCTTGTTGATTGAAGCCCTGGACAACTAATCTTGCCTTATTACGTACCACGACACCTCGATCGTATTTCTTACATTTAAACTCCCATTTTGTTCCTATCGGATACGCACCCTTCGGAAGATCAACAAGATTCCAAACCTTAAGTTTGTCAAATTGAGCAAGTTCTTCCTGCATAGCTTCGATCCAGTTATTGTCATTTAAAGCCATCTCAACATTCTTGGGTTCAACCCGCGAAATAAAGCATGAATGTGAGCAATCATCAAGAACACCAGAATCTTTAATACAAGTATACAAACAAGTATTGTCAACAAGAGAACGTGTTTTAACTCCATCCTGTAAATTTCCAATTATATTTGTTACTGGATGATCTTTGTGTTCCTTGATTGATGCGACCTCAGGAACCGGCAACACGTCAACTTGAGTAGATTCAGATTGATAAGAATAATCTTGAGGAATTGGAATTTCCGAGTCTAAATTTGTAGGAATCTCCCCCTGAGCCTGTGTCGAAGGTAATGGATCATCACTCAACAACGGATCAGCAGAAGAATCTTGAAAAATAGCATTATCCTCCTCACTCTCTGAATCTTGTGGACCTGAACAAGAAGCAACATTAGGATCGGGAGAAGAAGTAAATGGAATCGATGAATTTGGAACTGCATTTGGTATAAATCCATTGTGCGGTGCATCTTGACAAGAATCATAAAGAACAGCAGCATCTTCATCAGAAATATCAGAAGGTAAATGAAAAGACTTGAATAAGTTTTCAAAATCAAATGCCCAATCCAGACCAATCGCCATTTGTGGTAAAGACCGATTTGAACAGTCAATATGGAACCATTCTTCAACTTGGCGTGTCTCTTTGTTATAAACCCTCTTGGTTGTCGAATTTGCCACATACCCTAGAAAAATCCCTTCAATAGCCTTCGCACTGAATTTTGTTGGGACATCTCGAACCTTCAGTAGGGTACACGGATTACCAAGAGGTTGTAAATATTCCAGATTCGGCTTTCGATTATTTAGCAATTCATGCAAGTCTTGTTATGTCGCTTGACGGTCAAGACCATGTTCAAAACATGACACGCTGTATTCACAGCTTCAACCCAAAAAGTGATTGGAAGCTTAGAATCTGCAAGCATCGTGCGAGCTGTTTCGACCAACGTCCTGTTCTTTCGTTCAACGACACCGTTTTGTTGAGGAACATATGGCGCACTGAATTCATGATGAATTCCTTTTTGTAGACAGAATAAGCCCATTTTGCTATTCTTAAATTCGCTGCCATTGTCACTCCTGATTCTTCTGACTTTCAGATTGAATAAATTCTCCAAACCGAGGATTAAGTATTGTACTAACTCAGTGGTTTCAGCTTTAGAAGAAAGAAACTTAACCCATGAAAATCTGGAGTAATCATCAGTTACTATCAAGCAGTACGATTTTCCACCAATGCTTCTGATACTGATAGGACCGAACAAATCCATATGCAGCAACTCCAAAGGAGTTACGATAGAATTCGTCGATTTCGATTTGTGAGATTTCTTTCTTTGCTTCCCCTTCTTGCACGGAATACAATCATCAGGAACTGATAATTTCATTTTCGGAATACCAAGCACAAGATCATTCCTAACAATGTAGTTCAACTTTCTGTAGTTAATGTGAGCTAGCTTCCTGTGCCACAATATTGAATCAGATTCCGAGGCCTTGGAGAGTAAACATGTTGGAATTGAATCCGTTGTAGTGGCGACACTCATGTCAAGGACATACGTGTCATTTCTCCTCGGAGCCTTCATGAGAATCCATTCATCAGGAATCACAAAACCCGGTTTCAGAATATAGTATTCATGATCGTTGAAATGGAACGAAAACTTCTTGTCACAGACTTGTGATACGCTTAAAAGATTGTGTTCCAGCTGCTCAACATAATTCACCTTTTCAAATTTGACTTTGTCATTCTTTAATGTTCCATGGCCAGTTATGTACCCGCCTTTATTACCCGTAAAAGCGACATAACCACCATCAATTTGTTTTACATCCTCAAGCAATTTAACATTCCCTGTCATATGTCGAGAGCAACCACTATCCACATACCATGTATTGTTGATAGTCCTCCTTGGTTGTCCCTACAAAAACAACGAGAATTAGTTAGAAAGTGGAACCCAAGCCATCGTGGTCTTGGGTCGTCCGGATTGATCAAAATAAACAACTTCTTGTAATATACAATCAATTTTATCTTTCACTTTTGGAACAAAAGTTTGACAATCACACCTTTTCAAAGAAGAACCATTTTTATTATTTTGAAAAACATTATGTGATATATTATTGTCAGATTCAGATGTTTCCGAAATTTTCTTTAATTTTCTGTTTCTTCTTCTTCTTTGAGGTCTAGACAATTTAACCTCCTGAAAAGAATCTTTTGAAATCCCAACTGTTGGAATCTCAAGTTTCTCTTTGCATACAAAGGATTTAGCATGCAATGTATTCTGTTGTTTAAATCCAGGGGATTTAACAAAAGATTGACCAGACTTATTTTTCTCCAAACTAGAAGACGACTTTCCCTCATCTTTTCTTTTTAGAATCTTCACTACTTTTGGTTGTGAAGGAACACTCTTCATTTTACCCTGGTTCTTCTATGGACAATTAATCAAAATATGACCAGCCTCATTGCAATGAAAACACACTCTTCTTTCTTGATAACTTCTGAAATAAGATGTTTTCTTTGAATTTGAAGAACCATCAGAAGAATAAGCTTCAGAGGAATGCCCAGAACAATTTATTGGCTTCTTTGTAACATAAGTCTGTTTTTGCACCTTTGAAGAATTTACTTTTTGATAACCAGCTGCAACAAACCCACTTGACTGTAATATTGGAGAAAGTTTAGTTGGAACCACTTTCACCTCTTCACAACCTTTGGTTCATCAATTTTCACTTCTTTCGGAATGCCTTCAACCTTTGAATCATCAAACACTTCATTCTCTGTATCAGAATCATACACCATGTCTTCACCCGTCACTGGATTCACTTTTAATACTGTCTTGGGATCAATTTCCTCTTCATGAATGATTTCAGGCTCAACCACATAATTTGCATTGAACGGTGGAGGAACAAACCCAATACCAGCAACCCTTTTTGTGGGATCAGCATTAGCATTGAAATAATCCAAAACTACAGATGAATTCTCAAACTGTTCCAGTTTTCTATGTAATTTTATCACCTCGGATTCTTTTTCAGAAATCTCCTTATTCTTTTGAGCAACAAATTCATTTCATTTTTCGATTTCAGCATAAGCCATATCTAGATGTTAACCCTGCTCTTTGTATTTTAACCCCAAGAGAATTTAAGTCTCTTTTCAAAGACTCAATTCTATCAATGCACAGCTTATCATTATCTTTCAGTTTCTGATTAACTGAATGCATTGATTTCATGTCACAAATCAAGTTTGTGTTATCATCCATGACTTTTTGCAGTTTATCTTTAACAGAAATGCAATTAGAACAGTATATATGACAAACAAAGTCTTTTACCTTAGTCGGATCAGACATGTCTGCCATGAATACTTTGGCAATTGGAATATTCTCTGAATCATCACCAACTGAAGCATTTTCTGTAAGAACAATTTCTTCCTCAGCAACCCCTGACGCAATATCAGAATCAATACTTTGCCCTTGTTCTTCCTCATCATCAACACTTGGAACACTATCACCATCACACGAATCATCACTAGAACCTTCATCATCAGTAGACTCCTCTGGTTTTTTTGAATGAATTTCTGCAACAAAAGCCTGACTCACAGCACCCACCAAATCTTCCAGATGAATGCCCCAATCATAGTTTTCGTCATTTTGAGCAACTAAAGCTGATGATGCAGATGCATGATTTGTATTACCAGAAGGACCATGATTTTGATTACCAGATGAACCATGTGACTGATTCCTATTATGCTGAAAGTTAGACTGCTTCTTTTGAGAATCAAATTCTACCTTTGGCTTCACACACTCCTTAGCAAAGTGACCATACTCTTGGCAGTTGTAACACCTAACTTTGCTCTTATCAAAACCCATACGCGATCGACTATTTGAACCAATATATTTTCTGCCAGTTCTCTTCAAGAAATCTTTAGCTTGTCGCATTAACATGGCCATATTCCATTGGATATTCATTTCTTCCAGATCAACAGGGTCAATATGTCTGAAATCTTCTTCTATAACCTCAGGATCATGTATTTTACCTCCAATGAAATTTTCATATGATGCCATGAATGAAGAAAACATAGCAAGATAATCATCAGCAACTTTCTGATTCACATGAGATCCAGATGATGTTGAAGCTGTAGTAGCAGAAAATCCAGAATGGCTTGAATGACCAGAATAAATTGGAACTCCAGAACACTGATCATTTGAAGACTCTTGAGCATCACCAGAAAAGAATGCGACTCCAGTACCAGATTTACCAGCAGATTTGGCAAAATAAATTGAGGGATCCTGGATATGCTCCATATTAGTCTCTTTCTTCTTCATATTCATGTCATGTGACTGAATCTTCCCTAGGACTTCTCCAAGAGACATGGTTTTGTACTTAACATTTTCTTTGATCAAAACCGTATACACATCAAACTTTGATGGTAAAGCCTCCAAGAATTTATCATTGATTTCCTCAGTCTCATATACCACAGATGCACTAGCCAGTTCACTAAGAAGATGATAGAATCTTGTAGCAAGATCATCCAAAGATTCATTTTGAAAATGTTTAAAGACTAGGAACTGCTTCTTTAGTAACTGTTTAAAACTCCCTTCACACTTTTTCTGTAATGCTTCCCACAGTTGTTGAGAAGACTTGAACTGTTTAAAACTGTGATATATTTCCTTCGGAAGAGACATAGAAATACTAGCCATTGCTTTCTTTTCTCTATCAAATAACAACTTCTCTTCAGTAGTTAATGCTGACACTGGCTTCGGAACATCATCCTTTCCCATCCATGATTAAGTAGGATGCGTATATCCTTCCAAAATCGGAATCCACAAACTAGTATCGGTAAAAGATACAAACTGGTCAAACCAATCTTTCCAATTTGAATAATCAGCTAGATTCAACAACTTCGGAGGTTTTTGAGATGTACCAATCTCATTGTCATAATTGAACATGTTTGTGACTTGAACCATATTTGCCATGTTTTTTTTTTTTAAAAATTTTCTGAAAAATTTCCAGGTATTGAGCAGTCTTACCCTCAGGCGAAGATAATAATTTCGCTTCAGTGAGTACCAAGCGAACTTAAGATCAAGCGAACAAGACAAGTTCGCTTAAGGAGGGAATCCGGTAAGTTCGCCTACTAATTAAGTTTGCCTAAAATGTGAGAAGCGAACTTAATAAGTTCGCTTGCTAAGTTCGCCTGCACAGGAACTAGCAAGTTCGCTTAAACTATTGTAACAAACTCAGAGGAATCTTCACCCAAACACGAACCAAGAACTTCAAAAATCATGATTTCTCAGCGAATGGATGGAATTTAAGGAAATTGAACCGTAGCATTATGAATTTTAACAAGTAGAACACTTCTATCAGACTAATTTCGTCAAAATCACTTCCAAAAACACGAATTCAGCAGAGAAACGATCTTCAAGAACTTGAAAAACGCCATTGATGCAGAAACTTCAAAAATGTTGAATTTCTTGTCGAATTGTACACAAAACCGTCACTAATCACCAAGAATCGTACTTAATTCATGAGCATATGCTCTGATACCACTTGTAGGTCCAGGTAACTCAACTACTGATCGGACTCGTGATATGACGTTGCTATAACACGAAGTGCGGAATCCTTCATGTTAGCATTTGTATACTAACCGACAATTGAAACAACACGCGTAAATAAACTTCTCGTTATATTCCAATTCACAATGGTTTACAGACTCAATCAGACAATTCTATCTCTCGGTTCTCTCTGATCAGTCCTCTGTCTAATGACTCTGTAAACACATATATATAGAAACTAATCTGCTGTAAGCGAACTTATTAAGTTCGCCTGAAACAGACTAAACGAACTTAACAAGTTCGCCTCAGTTAGACCTAGGCGAACTTATTAAGTTCACCTCTGATAGACCAGGGGAACTTAACAAGTTCGCCTCTAGGCTCACTAGTAAAACACTTAGTAACTTTAGACATTTACATAACAAAAACATAAAGACATAAAATCTAACTATTACAAGCTTTTGTCATTACAAATCTATGTCCTAACACTTTCTTAACATTCTCACCTTTTAAGGCTTCGCTTTGTGCGTCTCGAAGTTGACTCATGAAATCAGGAGTTATCACTAACATATATGCTTTCACCCGAATATGATGATGCTCTTCCTTGCGGCTTAGAGCATCGGCTACCACGTTCGCCTTTCCGGGATGATACACGATCTCACAGTCATAATCCTTGACCAATTCTAACCATCTTCGTTGCCTCATATTCAAATCTCTCTGATCAAAGAAGTACTTAATACTCTTGTGGTCTGTGTAAATCATACACTTCGTTCCGTACAAGTAATGCCTCCAAATCTTTAGCGCGAATACTACCGAGCTAATTCAAGATCATGAGTTTGATAGTTTACTTCGTGTGTCTTTAGTTATCGAGAGGCGTAGGCTATCACCTTTCCTATTTACATTAGAACACATCCTAACCCAAGTTTTGAGGCATCGGAGTATACCACAAAGTCTTCTACTCCTTCTGGTAATGCCAGAACTGGAGCTTGTGTCAATTTTTCTTTCAATATCTGGAATGCCTTCTCTTGTGCCGCATTCCATTCGTATTTTGAATTCTTTCGAGTAAGCTTAGTTAATGGGGTGGCTATCTTAGAGAAGTCATGGTTGAACCTTCTATAATAGCCAGCTAATCCCAAGAAATTTCTAACTTCCGATGGATTCTTAGGTGGAGACTATTTCATTACAGCCTCTACCTTTGCTGGGTCTACTGAGATACCTTATGCGTTTACAACATGACCAAAAAATTGAACTTCCTTTAACCAGAATGCACATTTTGAGAATTTAGCGTACAGTTTCTCGATCCGTAAAGTACTAAGTACTTCACAAAGATGTTGTGCATGTTCTTCTTCGTTCTTTGAATAAATCAGGATGTCATCAATGAAGATAATAACAAATTTGTTTAACATTGGCCGGCATACTCTATTCATGAGATCCATAAAGACTGTTGGAGCATTCGTTACTCCAAATGGCATCTCTACAAATTCGTAGTGTCCATAACGAGTTCTAAAAGCCGTCTTAGGTACATCTTCTTCTCGTACCTTGACCTGATGATAACCGGATCTTAAGTTAATCTTGGAAAACCAACTTGATCCTTGCAATTGATCAAACAAATCATTAATTCTAGGTAAAGGATACCTATTCTTGAATGTCAACTTATTCAATTCACGATAGTCTATACACATCCTCGTACTACCGTCTTTCTTCTTCACAAACAGAATTGGGGGCACCCCAAGGGGATACACTTGGACGTATAAATCCTTTATCCAACAACTGTTGCAGTTGTGACATCAACTCCTTCATTTCTGTTGGTGCTAACCGATATGGAGCCTTAGCTACCAGATTAGCTTCAGGGATTAAATCAATCTTGAATTCGATCTCTCTCTCAGGTGGAGCACCTGGAAGATTGTCTGGGTATACTTCTGGAAATTATTTTACTACTGGAACTTGATCCAGTTCTTTCCCTTTCATCTTCATATCAGCTACGTAGGCTAAGAAGGCTTCGTAACCTTGTATCATGTAGCTACTTATCTTAGCCATCGTACATAGCGTCATGAATCGTACAATCATTTGATTGCATATAATCTTTGCGGCATGTGAAGATAATCACTCCATTCCAATGATTACGTCGAATTCTTGCATCGGCATTTGAATTAGGTTGACAATATATTCTTCTTCCTCTATTAGTCGTCGATAATCTCGGCATATTTCAGTTACTACGCAGTTTCTATCACTCATGATTTCAACTTCTAATGCCTTAGCCAACTTACTTCTATTAAAGTTTCTAGAGTTTGCATACTTTACAGAAATAAATGATCGACTTGCTCCTGTATTGAATAAAACACAAGAAGGTAGGGAATTCAAGAGGATTGTACCTGATACAACATCAGGAACATCTTTCGCTTCCTCTGTGGTGATCTGAAAAGCCCTACCCCTTGGCTTCGGAGCTTCGATCCTTTTTACTTCGTTTTCTACCACTCTAGACCCTTCTCCGGACTTCTCCGTCTGAGATTTTAGCTCAGGGCATTCCCTACTAAAGTGTCATGGCTTGTAAAAGTTGTAGGACAATCGGGTGCCACTCATACATTGTAATGCAGTGTGTCCTGACCTCCCACACTTGTGACAACTCGTCATTTTGAGTCGGCACTCTCCCGGGTGCCTCTTGCCACACATCCTATAATTTTGAATCCCTTTCTTGGGGAGGAACCACCTTCCGGTTTGTTGAACTTAAACCTCTTAAGAGGCATAGGAGAAAGATAACTTTCTCCTTTTCTCTTCCCGTCTCTATCTGTCTGTCTCTTGAGCTCAGTTTCTCGTTCTGGAGCCCAATCAATCATTTCCTCCAAGTTTGCACACTTGGATGGATCCTCAAGCCAGGATGATTCATTAAGCAAGGAGGATTCTTCAGTCAAGGATGAGTCCTCACGTAAGTTCAGCTCATCATCCGAGGATGAATTCTTCTCGGATGAAGGCTCTGAGAATGCCAATCTTGAGTGTGTTGTCTCAGAGGAGTTGCTTGGTGAGCAAAAGGTTGTGAAAAACATTATCACTGATCGTGATTGTAGGTTCGTTGATTTAAAGATCGTTCTATTTTAGTTGAGAACGGCGGAAACTATCATAACTATGCAATGTAAAAATATAAACAAAGAGAACACTGATAAATGCAAATTGTATTGATCTTCAATGTTTACAAGATTACAGAGAAAACTCTTAGGAAGCACACTTGTACAAAAGGAAGATACAATACATATAAAGGAACCTAGAATCAAGACAAACCCTTGATTCTAAGGAACAGATCAAACACAAACCGTTTATCTAGGACAGTTACAAGCTATGCTACAATTGGTAGACAACTAAAAGACAAACTGCAGCAAACAGATGTGATCAGGTCAAAAGTCTTCTTAGGAATCTTTGCAGGAGACTTCAGAAGTGGTTTGTCATTAATCATCTGCACCAATAACATTCCTTCTGCTGATACATGTGTCAGTGTTGTAGCAGAGGTGTCAGTAGCAAAGTCAAAGCTGCTGATGATTTGCCTATCCACAGCAACTCTGGACTTCAGTAGATAAGGCTATCCGCATCATAGTTGTTCATCAGCAGGAGAACTACTATCCGCAGCAACTAACCTTATCCACAGCAGCTTGTTGGTCAGTGGTAAAATTGTGGAGTCCGCAGCAGTTGTACTTAGAGAATTTTGTAGGCATCAGTCTTTATATCTACAAACTCCCCATAGACTGATGCTACCAAACCTCTCTTACTGCTGTTGTTGCTGAAGCTTTTGCATGTGTGCAACAATCCTTGCTGTCTCATAGCCTCTAGGGTCCTTGCTTGGATTGTCAAGAGAAAGTTCAGAGAGAGACTTGATGTCCTTGCTTGGCATGCTAAAGATGGCCTTGCTAGAACATCTCATCTTCCGACCTCTGACATCTGTTATAGTGTATTCATTCTTCTCAGCATTGTAGGATCAACTAGTGAGTGGAAAGTGGGATTGTAGAGGTTTAGCATCAATGATCACATATTTGCTAGGATTGAAGTGATGTTTGATCAGTAGCAATAGATGCCTCCCACTTTCATTCTCTGGCTCATGAGCTTAACCCAAGCTCCATTATTCTATGAAGATCAGAATCTGGAAGCTGCATCACCTCATCAATAGATCTGTAGATTGATCATTTTACCTCTGTCCTTCCTCTGAAAAACTCTAACCATTGATCTTGATTCCTGTAGAACCAGGTTACAATTTCTCTTGAATCTTCTGGTGTGGTTGTAGGTTTGGTTTTCTTCTTGGGAGGCTGTTGATGAGGAGGAGCTGGGTGAAAGGATTTGGACTCTTTGGGTGGAGAGGAGGGAGGTCTAGGAGGGAGAGTGGAAGGTTGTTGAATAGAGTAAGGAGTGGATGAGGGACTTGGCTTGGGTTTCTTTTTTTTTCTATCATCAGTTTGAGTGTTTACCCTTTTCTTTGAGACTGTCTTCCCCAATCTCACTTCCTCTTCTTTCTTGACTTTGACATATAAGGCTTGTAGGTTCATAAAGCTTATGGGACCTAGCCTCTTTCCACTCTCTCCTCTAGCCTTCAAGAAGTCCATCATAACCTTCCTTTCTTCATGGGTTCTTATATTGAATGCAATGGTATTCTTGGTTTTCTTTTTGCCTTTTTCTTCTTCTTCAACCCTTTTCTTATTTGCCCGTTGACCTTGCTGACCCATGAAGGCTCTATAGATTTCTTTATTTATAATTTTTCAAGGTAGTCTACATCCTCACCTTGAGAAATCATAGCTTCGGTCCACTCCTCTCTCATCTCTTTATCTAGTTCAGAGTCAGTTATCCTAAACTTAGCCTCTTCTCTTCTTCTCTCTTTCTTCTTCTTCTTTATTGAGTTGTTCCTGCAGCTAAAGGGCTAGAGCTTCATCTTCTTTTAATTGTTTAGCTGCAGAAACGTTGACCTTTAACTTATCCAGTTGCCTAGCATGCAACTGGATCTGTTGTTCTCAGAGGAGTATGGCAGCTTTTCTTTTTTGGATTTTTTAAGCTCGACCATCTCCTCTTCCTCTATTTCTCTTCTTCTCTTCTCTTTTTCTTTCTTTTCTTTTTCTATTCTTTCTTCTTCTTCTTCTTCTTCTTCTTTTGTCATGATGCCCTTCCCTTTATCTTTGTTGGATGCCTCTGCTTCAACTTCATTGATCACAACAGTAGAGGTGAGAGATTCCGTTGAGATCTCAGTTTCAGCTTCATTGGAAATCTTAGGAGCAGATAAAGTGGAAGGGACTGCTTCACCCTCTTCCTTTTCCCATTCATTCCCATATGTAGCTTTTAAAGCCTCTTTGACATTCTTAGTAGCCACTTTTCTTGACTCTACTACTGCATTCAGTATAATAGTTGGTGAGGAGGGAAGGGATAGATCTGAGTCAGAATCATCCATTGCAATCCATCCCTCCTTTTCAAGAAAAGCTTTGATAATCTTGATCATTGCTTAACTTTCTAAGGAGTTGATGTTACAGATGTGTGTCCTGAGCTCAAAGACCTTATACAGGAAATCTAGATTGAGGAGCAAGATTTCTTGAATGTTGTTACTTTTGAAGGATGATCCATCACACAAGAAGAACTGAAAACCAGAGGACTCAGTGCTTGACCATCCCTACACTTCCAGGCCCCTGACCACTTCATTCTAGAATACTTTTCTAAATCATAGAACTTGTTCTTCTGTTAAAGCCCTGCTCCCTATCAAGTCAAGTCTTGGAGCTAGTCTTTGTTTTGCTGTTCTTGAAGACTCTGCATTTAATGGATAAGCTAATTTAGTTGCTTCTTGAAGAAACCATTCAAACCAGGGCATATTATCCTCCATCAAGACGCAGAATCTATCAATTGCAAGTTCTTCTGAGAGATATGTGGAAGTGTTGATGCATATTGTTAAGTATAGTTCAAGGACTTTGAGTGGATTCAGTGTATTCCAATTCAGCTCTACTATTCTACCAAATTCCCATCCAATCCAGAATCTCTCAAATAGACCATCATACCCCCAAGCTAGGATAGAGTCAAACTCTAGCTTATGTGCAGTCAGTGTGAATTGATGGGCAATGGTCTGTCTTGATATACTTGCAGCAGCTGGGAATATGTTGAATGATAGAGGTTTCTCTTCATTTTCACTTTTATTTTCCAGGACCTCATCAACAGTTCTGACCACTAACTTCCAATCCTCAGAGATATCTTCCTCTTCATCTATTGAGTCTGGAAAGTTATGGATTTGAACAAAAGCAGGCTTGAAGAGTGTACTTTGAAATGCAGCCTGCTCTTGTATCCAGTCATTAAGGTTGTCAGCATCATCTTCAACAGTAACTATCTCCCCCTTTTGGTTACATCAGTGCATAGAGTTTCATCTGTTTAAGTTCCCACTGATACAAGGGAAGGAATAGTCACAGGTTGGCATTTATGGGCTTCATGCATAGAGACTTGGTGCTATAGTTTGGACACCTCAGCCTCTAGCATTGCCACCCTGGCCATTAATTCCATGTTTTCAAGTTTCATTCTGTCCTCATCCATAGTTGTGGAATCCATAGAACTAGATGGGGCCTTAGGCCTAGCCTCTGTATCCCCATCACCCTGGTTTTCTTGGCACCTGGGATTTCTCTCAATGAAGAGTGTTTCAAGAGAAACATCCTCACTGTGAGTTGTAGTGGTTGGGGACTTAGTAATGTTATCACTGTCCTCCTTGTCAATTGATGTACCAGTAGTAGTGATAGCCCTTTCCACATTCACTCTATCATCACTCCCAGATTGAACCTTCTTAGGTGCTGAAGTTGGGCTGGGTACATTAGCAGCCAAGTAAATCAATACCTCCGAGATAGTGGTAGTTGGAGAAGGCATATCATCTTGACTAGGTGCCTCTGCACTTAAGTTCAGAGAAGAAAAAAATGAAAGAGCTTAGAAGGTTGTTCTATGGATCCGGGATATGATCCTGATCCTAATAGAGGAACTTCCAAGGAAGTCTCTCTAATAATTTGGCTATCCCTATTGATATTCTCATTAGATGTTGGGATTCTTAATGAGGGCTTTTAGGTTGGGATTGGGCATGCGAGACAAGAATAGAAGGAGTCTTCTTGCTCCTTTTTCTTTTTCTGGTATAGCTTTCCTCAACTGGGGCCCTGTGTTCCAGTTGGGCTTCCAAAACAGGTGTAAGTATTTGTTATGCATGTGCACCCTCAATAGGATGCACAGGGGTTCGAACAATGGAAGCAGTTTGTTGTTCATGTTTTAAAGTAGAGGGTGTGGGATCAGTATTAGCTGGGATTGCAGAACTGTCACCCTAGGTGCTTTGTATGTTCATCATTGTAGATAACAATGGAACATTCACCCTTAAGAACTTTTTGGAAACAGTTCTCATGCTTTGAAAAATGTTGTTTTTATGCCCCAACATCAGGTAGATTTTTGCAGGTTTTGATAAAACTTTTAGTTCATTATTGAAAACCTCCTGCAAGAACCTTGGGTACATAAAAAATGCCTGTTTTGCACCTTCCTGAAGGTTATATCTCAAACCTTCAAATATTAGATGTGCAAAATTAAATCCTTGGCAAGTAACCATACCATGGACAGCAGAGGCGAGAGCAGAACTCACTTGATGCCATCCACTTCTCTTCTGGGATATGCATTGAAGAAGAGTGTGGCATAGAAACTTCCATGGAGGACCCATCAGCGCCTTCTCAATGGTGTACTCTTTTTGATTTCCAGTGTACCCTATGGATACAAAGGTCTTCATATACTCGTCTTTGGTGTATGATATGGCGGCTCCCTCGTCCTGAAGTTTGAGGTGTTTTCTTAGTGTGGCTTCAGTGACGATGATGTCTTTGTCGTCTACCTTGGCTGTGATTTGGGGAATCCCCTGTTCGGTAGAGTAGACGGCTATGTTCTAGAAATCCTCCATATGAGGGGTATAGATGGCTGGGTTGACGGTGAGTGAAAAATAGATCTTTGATCGATAAAGGAAATCGATCATATCATCAAACCCTTCATACTTCTATCCTTTAACCAGGTATGCAGTGAGATTGTGGTAGGTTGAGAACTTGTCATCAGGATGGTTTATGTCGACCTCTGCCATTGTCGTTGGATTTGGAGGGAAGGACACAGTTTTTGAAAGGTGGTTAAGTATGGAAAGCTTTGAATGCTTGAGAGAGAATGGTGAGTTAGGTCGGAATTGAATGTGTAACATTTCTGATTTTAGTATTCATATTTTCAATTCAATGTAATGCATTTCGAACTCAATACTCGTGCACTGTCTTGTTCTATTTCCCGCCATTAACTAAATGCAATGATTCGATACAAATTCGCAAGTTTTACGCAATTATATACATTTAAACACTATGCAAGAAACTATTTAATTCAAACTTATCAAATCTGAAAAGTCAAGGACTAAAGTTGAAAAATTATCAAGAAACCCTAATTAGCACGGGCGTGCTTCGTCCTGGCACGGTCGCGCCAACTGCCTCGGCACGATCGCGCGACTGGTCCTGGAACGATCGCGCCCGGTGCCTAAGCACGGTCGCGCCTGCGTAACAGTTGAAACGTAAATGCAGTTTAATCACCCGATCGTTCGAATTCGAATCCGTACGTTTTGCTCCCATTAACTAAGAAATAATACTACCAAAACATCCTCTTTACGACCAATTAACCAAAATTCGCGAACCTCAAAGAACTCTCTCTCAAATATTTTCCAAGAAAACTCTCTCAAGCAATTCGATCAAAACCCTCTTAATCCAGCAACATCGTCACGCCATTCGATCTCTCCTGAAGCTACGGAACCGTTGAAGCAGACGGAATCGCAGTCGAAGTCGCCGGAAGCCATTATCGCCGACGCCGGAAACTTTCTTCTACCGCTTTCTATCAATCCGATACTCTCCAAGGTAATTATCACCTTTTTCTCAGTCGATTTAGTCCTCATAACAAAAGCCCTCTGTTAATTGGGGCTTCCATCATAGAAATCATCCTGAACCGGACTTCTCATTTTAATAAAAATGATTTAATCGAATCCATACTTAAACACGATTTACATGCAATTAAATTATATGAAAAGACTCATAATAACTCAGTAATCAAAAGCCCTATCAATTCCATCATTTAAAATACAAGATTTATCCAATTCGTGTCTGTTTTGGAAGAGACACGGTCGCGCTAATCATCCGGCGCGGCCGTGCCTCATGAAACGCGGTCGTGCCGACTAGCAGCGCGGTCGTGTCCTCCTGTCCAGACCTAGTCATGCCCTCTGGGCTAATCTCTGTTGTGTCTAAGAATCATAGACACGACCGTGCCGAGCTAAGGCACGGTCGTGCCTCGTTAATTGTCCAAGTTGGCCTCTGTTTGATCAAACTCGGTCGCGTCCCGACTAGCGCGGTCGCGCCCGTGGTTCGAGCGCGGTCATGTCCATCCCAGGCACGGTCGTGTCTAGGTCAGAATCTTCGATCAGAATTATTGTTGTTTTATTTTAATCTGAAAATATTCCAGATTAAGTTTTTAAATAAAAATAATTAGTTTTATAAAAATGTATTTGAAAAGATGAAATAAATTAATCTTGGAATAAATGGAAAATCATTTAATTAAAAGTTTATAAAATTAAATTTGTTATTAAACTTTTCATTTAAAACATTTAATTTGTAAGTTACATACTTTATAAATAAATAAATAAAGATTATTTATTTATTTTTCATTTTAAATAAAAACATTCATTTATTTATTAAATTACATTTAACACGTACTTTATTTTCATAATCAATGATTTTATAAATATTCTATCTTACTATTCAATTCCCAACCTTAATCAAAATGTTTCAAAAATATTTACTTCAAAATTTTATATATGTTATTCAATTCTTTTAAATACAAATCAATAGTTTTATACACAAATTCAACCTTCATTTTTAGACTTAAACTTTGTGCACATATTTGATTCAATATACATTATTATCTAGGTTAACTCGTGCGTATCAAGCATTCTTATTTTATCTATACTCTTTGTTAGCTACACTTCCATACCAAGTGAGTATTCACAACCCCTTTTTACTCTTTTACACTTTTGGGGTGGAACATGAACTTTATACACATTACACATTTACATTTACACAAACAACACAAGTGCAAAATCCTATCTACATACATGTGTGCAAAATTTGAGCTTTGTGCCCGAGTGCTAGTTGTGCTAATCTTTGTGAAAACTTATGTGCAATCATTAACTATACAAGCCGACGGTTTTCAATGATAGATCTATTGAGTCTGACAAACCCACCCAAGTGGAGGTGATTGATACCGACAACACAATTTGCATACTAGTTACAAAGGTTTGTTTGTACTTGATTACACAATAGCTGCTCCCCATAAATGCCTTATTTTATTTTGTAAAGGATTTGTTTTCAACTATATGCTATCTATATACAACTGTGTTATACTCACCAACTTTTTAGTTGACTTTATTTTATTCATGTTTCAGGCCCTAATATATGAGAATAATTCAAGACGTGCTCAATATAGGATTTGGACTTAGCAATTTAAATCAAGAATTCTATGAGTTGTTTTATGTTTCTTTGTTTGAATTTGGTTTGTACTTGGATTATTTTTAATGGAAATTTGACTTTAATATATTTCAATTTAGTCAACCTTGTGCTATGAACAGTATACATGTCCCGCCCCGATGATTCCGCCATCGGTCGGGGTGTGACAGATTGGTATCAGAGCCTTGGTTATAAGGAATTAGGTTATTAGACACCTTGACCTAGACTATAACTTTAGGACAACCAGTTATGCTATGCTTCATGATTATGTGCTATGTGCTACATGTTATATGTTACATGCTTAGTATGATTACTTATTATTTCATTTTGATGACTTATGTGTTTTAAATCCATGACTTATTAGGATATTCTTAATAATTAAATAAATAATATCCGTTCCTATATTCTAAAACCTCATAATATTTCTATCTTCTTTCTATCTTTATCTTTTCTAAGCATGTGGAAAAATTCTTGAAGCAAAAATCTTTAAAAATTTTTATTTCTTCGTTAAGGTTTTTAAACTTGTTAAATTATTTGAGGACACGTGCAATCTGGAAAAGTGGCACCTGTATTTTGGGTTTTCTGTCTAGGAAAGCATTTCGCATAAATCCCAATCAACCGAGGGACCCGTATGCTTTCCTGGGAATTCCCGAGATGAGTGCTTACTTATAGGCTAAAGCACGTCTTCTTGAAAATTATATAGGTTTAATTAACTTTAATGTGCCATGGTATTCAAGTGATTTTGTCACTTTTGAGTACAATCCAAACTAAGAATATCTATTTTTTATTTTTGTTATCTCATTCTATTAAACCCTATCAAATCTCATAAGTTCTTACAATCTTTCTTGTCTTGTGAAAATCTGTAGAATGCCTCCTCGCCATGCCCCCGCAACCAACGCCAACACCGACAATGCTGCTATTCTTACCCAGTTGGTGACACAACTCACCCAAGCCAATGGTGCCTCCAATGGCAACAATGGTGGAAATGGAAGCAATAGTGGTAATAATGGTGGAAATGGTGGAAATGGAGGTAACAATGCATCTCAATGCACCTTCAAGCACTTCAACTCGTGCAATCCCCTAAAGTTCTATGGTACCGAAGGAGCTACTGGACTCCTTCAATGGTTCGAAAGCATTGAGAACACTTTTCTCAATAGTGACTGCCCGACAACCTTCGTGTTCGTCATGCTACAAGTGTTCTTCAAAAGCGAGCACTCACGTGGTGGAATGGGGAGAAAAGAAATAGGGGTGTTGACATAGCTATGGCCTTACCTTTGGGATGAGGTCAAAAGGCTTATGACCGAGGAGTTCTGCCCTCGCAATGAAGTGAAAAAGTTAGAAGCTGAATTTTGGGATCTTGCCCAAGATAGTGGGGAAAGCTTAGCATATACAACTCGGTTCCATGAGTTGAGTCTTCTCGTGCCCCACATGGTCACTCCTTTGTCCCGTTGTATCGAAAAGTATATTGGTGGGCTACCAAGACAAATCCAAGATACTGTCTTAGGTAGAAATCCTGCTACTCTGGAGGATGCTATTCGTCTATCTGCTACCTTAACTGATAATCATGTGAAAGCTGGAACTCTTACCAAAAAGGGTTCTAAGAAAGTTTCTGAAACCGTAACCCCTCCTACTCACAACAAAGAAGCCACAACCGAGCCCTCTCGCAATAATAGAAAGAGGAAGGTTAGAAATTTTGCTGTGGTTACTCCTGCTGTTCCCGTCAACCAAGCTGCACCTATGGTTCAAGCGCCGGCTAAAAAGCCATATGTTGGGATCTACCCTTTTTGTGCCACCTGCAATTATCATCATCCTCAAACTATCCCATGTCGCCTTTGTACTCATTGTGGGAGATTTGGTCATACTATCAATGTTTGTAGGGCCAAAGCTCTTGCGGGCCAAGTCAACCCTCCAAACCGAACCGTACCTCAAGTGGCTAATCAAGGTGCTCCCGTCATTGCTAATGGGCATGCTTGCTATGAGTGTGGTGACCCGAACCATTTTCGTGATCAATGTCCAAGACTTGCAAATTCTAGACAAGGTGGAGCTCGTGGGCTTGCGTTCAACATAAACGCCAACGAAGCTCAAGCCAACAACGACGTGGTTAATGGTACGTTCCTTGTTAATAGTCAATATGCCTCCATTTTGTTCGATACCGGTGCCGATAAAAGTTTTGTGTCACTTAATTTTGAGCCCTTACTTGCAAAGACACGATCCCAATTAGAGAAAACCTTCACCGTTGAAATAGCAAATGGTGACTCCCTTACCATTGACTCCATTATTTATGATTTCTCCTTAGAAATAAATGACCATTCATTCCCAATCAACCTTGTTCCAATGCCACTAGGAAGCTTTGATATCATCATAGGCATGGATTGGCTATCGAATCATCATGCCGAAGTCATTTGCTTCGAGAAGTGTATTCGAATACCTCTACCATCAGGAGAAACGTTAAGAGTCTTTGGCGAAAAGCCTTGTAAAGGGCTTAAATTAATGTCAAGCACTACTGCTCAAAAGTACTTACGAAAGAAGTACGTGGCCTTTTTGGCCCATATCGTTCAAAAGGATGTTAAGAAGAAGAGTATTCAAGATATCCCCATTATCCGAGATTTTCCTGAAGTATTCCCTGAAGACTTATACGGTCTTCCACCCGTTCGTCAAGTAGAATTTCGCATTGATCTTGTGCCGGAGCTAACCCCGTGGCTAGAGCCCCTTATCGTCTTGCACCTTCTGAAATGCAAGAACTTGCAAGTCAACTTCAAGAGCTCTCCGACAAGGGATTCATCCGTCCGAGTCATTCATCGTGGGGTGCACCCGTCTTATTCGTCAAAAAGAAGGATGGATCATTTCGCATGTGTATTGACTACCGCGAACTCAACAAGCTTACTATCAAAAACCGTTATCCTTTGCCTAGAATTGATGACCTCTTTGATCAACTTCAAGGTTCTACTTGCTTCTCAAAGATTGATCTTCGATCTGGTTATCACCAACTCCGTGTGCAAGAAGACGATATTCCAAAGACTGCCTTCCGAACAAGGTATGGTCATTACGAGTTCATGGTTATGCCTTTTGGACTAACCAATGCACCCGCAGTTTTCATGGATCTCATGAATCGTGTGTGCAAACCGTACCTCGATAAGTTCGTGATAGTTTTCATAGATGACATCTTAATCTATTCCAAGACTAAAGCCGACCTTGAGCAACATCTTAGATTGGTTTTGGATCTCTTAAAGAAGGAACAACTATATGCCAAATTCTCCAAATGTGAATTTTGGTTAAAAGAAGTTCAATTTCTTGGTCATATTGTCAACGACAAGGGTATTCATGTTGACCCTGCAAAAATCGAAACGGTTAAGAATTTTATGCCCCGAAGACCCCCACTGAAGTTCGTTCATTTCTTGGTCTTGCGGGATATTACCGTCGCTTTATCTCCAATTTCTCCAAGATTGCTGTCCCCCTTACCGCTTTGACCCACAAGGGCAAGACTTATGAATGGGGACCAAAGCAAGAAGAAGCTTTCCAAACCCTTAAGCAAAAGTTGTGCAATGCTCCCATTTTGACTCTCCCTGATGGGAATGATGATCTAGTTGTCTACTGTGATGCTTCCAACCAAGGTCTTGGTTGTGTTCTCATGAAACGAGGCAATGTAATCGCTTATGCATCAAGGCAACTCAAAGTTCATGAGAAGAATTATACGACGCACGATCTCGAGTTGGGTGCGGTCGTATTCACGTTAAAGATTTGGAGACATTACCTATATGGCATGAAATGTGTGGTGTTCACCGACCACAAAATTCTTCAACATATTTTCAACCAAAAAGAACTCAATATGAGGCAACGACGTTGGGTCGAACTGTAAGGCCCCTTTCCCGGGTAACCTCACTTGTTGGATTTACTCATAAACATAGTCATAAATACTGAACTTAAATTAAAACATTCATCATTCAATTACATAATCATAACAATGGAAGTCTTTACAAATAAAACATAACATATTCTTAACAAACAAAAGTGGGATGTCAGTCTTGTGCCGGGTAACCTTCACGCCATCGCACGACCCTTTCTTCCCTTACCTGAAATGTATACTAAAAGTCAGCTAACGCTGGTGAGTTCTAGTTTAAAGACATTCATAATTAATACTTATCTTTTCATGAAAATAACGTGTATAAGTATATTCGTACCTTTAAATATTCCTTACTTTATTTTATCACATAACATTCATTGAGGGTATATACATAAGTACATACATACTTTCTTTGAGAGAACACTTATTGGCCATAATCTTAAGGGAGATCAACCCATCATACTTGTCGCGAATGTCACGAAGACATCGCAGTCAGAACTACCGTCGTAGCCCATTTCATTACCGTCCGGCTCTAGAAAACCGTCCGTCATATCATTAAATCCGTCTGGCGACCTTTGTCCGTCCGCTCTTTACCGTCCTACCGTCGTAGTCCGTCATTTTTGTCCATCTGCCCTAGGGCATCCGTTTCCCACGTGACCATTATGAATGCAACCGTTCTACATTAGTTAAGGCAATTGCTTCGACATTCCATTTATACCTTTTCATACGTCCTAGCTTGCGAAGGAACGTTTTTGTCCCGGTTGCAAAATAATCACGTGGTCGTCCGTCTACCGAAGTAGCCGTTGTCATAGAAGGGTTTATAACATTTACATTCATTCATAACATGCAATATATATGTAATATAAAGCAAGATTTCATTCTTTTACGTTATGTCCTTCTTTCACTCATTCTTTATAGTCATACGCTTCATTCTTTATTCATAATTCATTTTCATATATAAGTATTTATGTATATATATATATACGTATGATCACATTGACATTTATAACATTTATTCATTTAGTGTATACACTTCAGCCCCAAAACATTTATAAATCATTTGCACATAACATAGAAGGGGGCACATAGAACTCACCTGATGAGCTACTCTAGGTTGTCCTAAACAAAGGTCCAACAGCGTCACTTCCGATCTGGATTAGGTAGTTAAATACACATTAGACCCAACCCCGACTTTAATGGTTTAATCATTCTAAACTTACTGACTTTACTTAACCAACCTGCTGCCTGCTTAGTAAGTACGCAGGGACTTGCTCGTGCGCACTTGGCAAGTGCGCAGGAGTCTTCCTCCTGCGTACTTGGTAAGTACGCAGGGACTTCCTCCTGCGTACTTGGTAAGTACGCAAGGACTTCCTCCTGCGTACTTGGTAAGTACGCAGGAATTCCTTCTTGCGCACTTGGTAAGTACGCAGTACCTGGTTCTTGGACCAAAAATCCGAAGTTCTTGCATGCAAACCCGATCATGCCAATCTTATAATTTTCTTTGATCAAAACGTGCGGTTTTCATTTTAGATGCTATTTCTAAGCTTATTATCAAGTTTCATCCGTAAAAACATCATCTATTTAGCTAAAACTCGATAAACCCCAACATGAACAAAAACTCATATTATGGTTGAATCATTACCTGGATTGAAGTTCTGATTCTGAGGTTTTGCTCACGAGCTCAGTTGTAACGTGCTCCTCTAATCTCGTGACGATCCGTCTACTTTCTCTCTCCAGACCCGAGCTCCCTTTCTCTCTCTAAGATGGTGAAAATGAAGGTGAAATGAGCTAGTGGGCTGCCTTGCCCCTTTTATACCTGGGCTTCCCTCGGCCCGTTGGAGCCGAGCCCAAGCCCATCCGTTCTTATTTTGTTTTATAACGTTTAAATCTCCATCGTATTATTATTTACTTAGTTACTATTTTTGGGATATTACAAGTCTACCCTCCTTAAAGAGGTTTCGTCCTCAAAACTGTTTATACGTCAAACAATTGAGGGTATAGTCCCCTCATTTCGTCTTCTTTTTCCCATGTGGCTTCTGATCCGTTTCTGTGCTTCCATTGTATTTTGACTAGCTGAATCGACTTATTGCGTAGTCGTTTCTCAGCCGATCAAGAATTGCTATTGGTTCCTCCACATAATTCAAACTGTTATCCACCTCGATCTCGTCGTAAGGTATGTGAGCCATGTCGTCAGCTAGGCACTTACGTAAGTGCGACACGTGGAACGTAGGGTGGATTCCACTAAGCTCTACGGGAAGGTCGAGTCTGTAAGCAACTTGACCCACTCTCGCTAAAATCTTGAAAGGTCCGACAAACCTTGGACTTAGTTTGCCACGTTTTCTGAACCGAATGATTCCTTTCCACGGTGATACTTTCAACAGTACCATGTCTCCCACTTGGAACTCTAAATCCCTCCTTCTCTTATCTGCGTACGATTTTTGTCTGTCCTTCGCGGCTTTCATTCGAGCTTTGATTTGATCAAATTTCTCAGAAGTAGCTTTGACCACTTCGAGACTTGCAAAATCCTTCTGTCCAATTTCCCCCCAACAAACCGGGGTCCTACATTTCCTCCCATACAACATTTCAAATGGTGGCATGCCAATAGTTGTGTGATAGCTTTTGTTATATGAAAATTCTACCAATGGTAGATGGCTGTCCCAACTCTCACCGAAGTCAATGATACAGGCCCGGAGCATGTCCTCCAAGGTATGAATGGTCCTTTCAGATTGACCATCGGTTTGAGGGTGGTAAGCAGTGCTGATGTTCAATCTAGTGCCCATCACTTCATTGAACTTCTTCCAAAACCTTGACGTGAATCTAGTATCCCTGTCGGACACAATCGACAGCGGCATACCATGTCTGCTCAAAACTTCCTTGATAAATATTTCTGCTAGTCTTTCTGACGAGGAAGTCTCACGTATTGGCAAGAAGTGAGCACTTTTCGTCAAGCGGTCGACGATCACCCAAATGGTATCATTGCCTTTAGCTGTTCGCGGTAGCTTGGTAATGAAGTCCATCGTGATCTCCTCCCACTTCCATTCTGGTAATGGTAAGGGTTGCATTTTACCGCATGGTTTCTGGTGCTCGGCCTTAACTAGAGAACACGTTAGGCACTTGCTCACGTATTCTGTCACATCATTCTCCATGCCAGGACACCAGTATTCTTTCTTCAAGTCTGGGTACATTTTGCTTGTCCCGGGGTGGATAGAATAGCGAGACTTATGGGCCTCATCAAGTATTTTGGCTCTAAGCTCGCCAATCTTAGGTATCCACATTCGGCCAAACCTAGTTCGTACACCGTATGCATTTGCATCCAAATTACCTTGTTGTCCTACTATTCTTTCCCGTCTTATATTTCCTTCTAATAGCGCTTCGTCTTGTGCCTTTGATATTTCACTCATCAAATCTGGTGTTATAATCAGCTGACACGCTTTGATCTGTATAGGTTTCGATTCTTCCTTTCTGCTTAAAGCGTCAGCCACCACGTTTGCTTTGCCTGGATGGTACAATATCTTACAGTCATAGTCCTTCAGTAACTCTAACCACCTCCTTTGCCTCATGTTTAATTCCTTTTGCCCGAAAAAGTACTTCAGGCTTTTGTGATCGGAGTAAATGGTGCATTTGACTCCATACAGATAGTGCCTCCATATTTTCAACGCAAAAACTACTGCTGCTAACTCTAAATCGTGTGTTGGGTAATTAACCTCATGACTCTTTAGTTGTCGCGATGAGTAAGCAATTACCTTTCCTCGTTGCATAAGTACGCACCCCAAACCCTGCCCCGATGCGTCAGAATAGACTACCAAGTCTTCATTTCCCTCAGGTAGAGTTACGACTGGAGCTTGGGTTAATCGTGCCTTAAGTTCCTCAAACGCGTTGTTTTGGGTTTGACCCCATTCATACTTCACTTCCTTCCGTGTCAACTTAGTAAGTGGCAAGGCTATTCTTGAAAAATCTTGAATGAATCTTCGATAGTAGCCTGCCAATCCCAGAAAGCTTCGTATCTCTGTTGGTGCCTTTGGAACGTTCCATTCCTTTACTGTCTCGATCTTTGCAGGATCTACCATGATGCCTTTTGTGTTTATCACCTGACCTAGGAATTGGACTTCCCTAAGCCAGAACGCGCATTTGGAGAATTTTGCATACAACCTTTCCTGCTTTAACACTTCCAAGACCTCTCTTAAGTGACAGTTGTGATCACCCTCGTTCTTCGAATAAACTACTATGTCGTCAATGAAAACTATCACTGAGCGATCCAACATCGGCCGGGAAACTCTATTCATCAAGTCCATAAAAGCTGCTGGTGCGTTGGTCAACCCGAATGACATCACTAAAAACTCGTAATGCTCGTAACGCGGTCTTTGGTACATCTTCTTCTCTCACCTTCAACTGGTGATAACCCGACCTAAGATCGATCTTTGAAAACCAACTTGCACCTTGCAGTTGATCAAAGAGATCGTCTACTCTAGGCAATGGGTATTTGTTCTTTACAGTCCTCTTGTTCAATTCACGGTAGTCAATGCACATGCGCATGCTGCCATCTTTCTTCTTTACGAATAGTACCGGAGCGCCCCACGGTGAGATGCTCGGCCTAATAAATCCTTTTTCTGTTAGTTCCTCTAGTTGAGACATTAATTCTTTCATTTCTGACGGCGCCAATCGGTAGGGGGCTTTGGCAACGGGCTCAGCTCCTGGCAATAAGTCAATCTGAAACTCTATTTCCCGATCGGGTGGTAACCCAGGTAGGTCCTCAGGGAATACTTCCGGAAAGTTGCACACCACGGGTACATTCTTGAGTTCATTCATTTTCATTCTATCATCAATAACATATGCCAGATAAGCTTCGCAACCGCGTCTCATGTAACTTTCGGCCTTGATCATCGAGATGATGTTCGGCATCGTGCAATTCCAATCCCCATAAACCGTAATTGGACTGCCGCTAGGAGCTTTGAGGTGTATCCTCTTACGTTTACATATGATTTGAGCTTCGTTGGCAGCTAGCCAATCCATACCCAATACTATATCGAATCCTCCTAAGGTAAGAAGGAATAATCTAGAAGGGAACTTATGACCCTCTATTTCTATGATGCAATCCTCTGTTACTTGAAATACTGCCGAATTTTTACCAACGGCAGTTTGTACGCTAAAAGCCTTTACTATAGTGTTGATAGTGCATCCTAGTTTATGACTAAATGCATTGGATATAAAACTTTTACTAGCACCAGAGTCAAATAAAATAGCAGCATGTTCATCATTAACTAGAAACGTACCTGACACGACATCAGGATTTCCCCTTGCTTCTTCCTCAGTTAAGGCATAGGCCCGAGTCCTAGCCTACGGCTGTTCCTTTTCCCTCTCTTTTCCCGAACCAGATTGGCCGGCCTTCCTGCAGTTCTTTGTCAGATGTCCAAACAATCCACATACTTGACATTTGACGTCCTTCAAACAATCTCGGGAGTAGTGCCCCGGCCTCCCGCACTTATAACACACGGTGGTGCCTATTCGACACTCGCCCAGATGTTGCTTTCCACATCTCTTGCATGTTTCATATCCGTCTAACCTTGGTTTCTTAATTTCAGCTGTTTCTTTCCCTTTTCCGGTGCCTCTAGACGGGTTCTCCCACTTTCTCTTTTGTGTCTCAGGTGTCGGGTCCTCATTGGCATAATCGTCGTAAACGATTCCAGACAGGTTGACTGCCGACTCGAAGGTCGATGGTAGATTAGCTTTTACAAGAACACGGACCCTTTGCGGCAGACCCTTGACATAGTATTTGATCATACGTTCTTCAGTTTCCACCAAGTGTGGTACCAGTTGGGCCAGCTCGTTGAATCTTGAAGTATACTGGTGATGAGTCTTGTTGCCAGCCTTGAAGTTTAGGAACTCGTTCTCCACACGATCAATCTCATTTTGTGGGCAGAACTTTTGGATTATGAGCTTTTTCAGGTCTTCCCATGTCATTCTGGCAAGAGCATTTGGCGACTTTGTTCTTTGGATGTTTCTCCACCAACCTAGCGCTTCATTGGTGAAAGAATGAGCAACATATTTGACCGCCTGATCCGGTCGGCACTCGCTGATGTTGAATACAGCGTTCATCCTCTCAATCCATTCGAAAGTAGCCACCGAATCCTTGGTTCCATCAAACTTAGGTGGGTCTCCGTCCTTGAAACCTTTGTAAGTACACCCACGATTGCTTGATGCTATTTTTACTTCATCCCCGTCACTGTCATAAATTTTCTCTTCATTTTTCCCTTCATCCTCTTCTTTGCTTTTCTTTAATGCCTCAGATAGTAGGTCAGGCAATATGTTCTTCAGAGTAAGTACGACCTCACGGGCAATAGCATCTCTGACTTCGGGTTCTAACTGTATAGGCCCTGGACTATTGTTCCCTGTTGGTGTCACATCTGTTTCGTGCACACTCTCAGTGTGTTCTGCGTGCACACTCTCTTCCTCTTCATGTCTTTGCTTCAATGGAGGTCTACCTACTCGGCCAGTGCGACCGCCTCGTCGTCCTGTTCTTCCTCCACCAGCCAAAAAATCATAATTTCCTGATAGTTATAAAGGGAATACATCAATGTCATTTCTTCAGATCATAGTTTGGAACAGTACGAGCAAGGTAAATTATTAATTACAGTGACCGGTTTATGATTACTAATTTACATTGCTTTTCGGATTCAAAACTCTTCAAATGGGTTGTGACATTGACATCTATTTGTTCTAAGTTAAGGTATCTATTCTTATCCAAGAGCATTAACTTTAGTACTTACTTACCGTGCTGCGTTGGCGTTGGTTACCCATACTGACATCCGTGTGTTGGTCCCATAATCAGTTTGAGTCCAGACATTTAGGGATGTCTGAATCTCTCAAACTATTGCACTGATACCAACTTGTAAGGCCCCTTTCCCGGGTAACCTCACTTGTTGGATTTACTCATAAACATAGTCATAAATACTGAACTTAAATTAAAACATTCATCATTCAATTACATAATCATAACAGCGGAAGTCTTTACAAATAAAACATAACATATTCTTAACAAACAAAAGTGGGATGTCAGTCTTGTGCCGGGTAACCTTCACGCCATCGCACGACCCTTTCTTCCCTTACGTGAAATGTATACTAAAAGTCAGCTAACGCTGGTGAGTTCTAGTTTAAAGACATTCATAATTAATACTTATCTTTTCATGAATATAACGTGTATATGTATATTCGTACCTTTAAATATTCCTTACTTTATTTTATCACATAACATTCATTGAGGGTATATACATAAGTACATACATACTTTCTTTGAGAGAACACTTATTAGCCATAATCTTAAGGGAGATCAACCCATCATACTTGTCGCGAATGTCACGAAGACATCGCAGTCAGAACTACCGTCTTAGCCCATTTCATTACCGTCCGGCTCTAGAAAACCGTCCGTCATATCATTAAATCCGTCCGGCAACCTTTGTCCGTCCGCTCTTTACCATCCTACCGTCGTAGTTCGTCATTTTTGTCCGTCTGCCCTAGGGCATCCGTTTCCCACGTGACCATTATGTATGCAACCGTTCTACATTAGTTAAGGCAATTGCTTCGACCGTCCATTTATACCTTTTCATACGTCCTAGCTTGCGAAGGAACGTTTTCGTCCCGGTTGCAAAATAATCACGTGGTCATCCGTCTACCAAAGTAGCCGTTGTCATAGAAGGGTTTATAACGTTTACATTCATTCATAACATGCAATATATATGTAATATAAAGCAAGATTTTTTTCTTTTACGTTATGTCCTTCTTTCATTCATTCTTTATAGTCATACGCTTCATTCTTTATTCATAATTCATTTTCATATATAAGTATTTATGTATATATATATATACGTATGATCACATTGACATTTATAACATTTATTCATTTAGTGTATACACTTCAGCCCCAAAACATTTTTAAATCATTTGCACATAACATAGAAGGGGGCACATAGAACTCACCTGATGAGCTACTCTAGGTTGTCCTAAACAAAGGTCCAACAGCGTCACTTCCGATCTGGATTAGGTAGTTAAATACACATTAGACCCAACCCCGACTTTAATGGTTTAATCATTCTAAACTTACTGACTTTAATTAACCAACCTGCTGCCTGCTGTGCTGCCTGCGCACTTAGTAAGTGCGCAGGGACTTGCTCATGCGCACTTGGCAAGTGCGCAGGAGTCTTCCTCCTGCGTACTTGGTAAGTACGCAGGGACTTCCTCCTGCGTACTTGGTAAGTATGCAGGAATTCCTTCCTGCGCACTTGGTAAGTACGTAGTACCTGGTTCTTGGACCAAAAATCCGAAGTTCTTGCATGCAAACCCGATCATGCCAATCTTATAATTTTCTTTGATCAAAACGTGCGGTTTTCATTCTAGATGCTATTTCTAAGCTTATTATCAAGTTTCATCCGTAAAAACATCATCTATTTAGCTAAAACTCGAGAAACCCCAACATGAACAAAAACTCATATTATGGTTGAATCATTACCTGGATTGAAGTTCTGATTCGGAGGTTTTGCTCACGAGCTCAGTTGTAACGTGCTCCTCTAATCTCATGACGATCCGTCGACTTTCTCTCTCTAGACCCGAGCTCCCTTTCTCTCTCTAAGATGGTGAAAATGAAGGTGAAATGAGCTAGTGGGCTGCCTTGCCCCTTTTATACCTGGGCTTCCCTCGGCCCGTTGGAGCCGAGCCCAAGCCCATCCGTTCTTATTTCGTTTTATAACGTTTAAATCTCCATCGTATTATTATTTACTTAGTTACTATTTTTGGGATGTTACACGAACTCCTTAACGACTACAACTGCGAGATTCGTTACCATCCCGGCAAAGCGAATGTTGTAGCCGATGCTTTTAGTCGAAAGGACCATGTTATGCTTCATTGTGCCCGTATTCAAACTGATATTCAAACCCGTATCTTATAAGCTCAACACGTCTCGGTAACCGAGGGTAACATGTACGAAGAAATGTCATGTGGTGTTGAACTCCTTCTTGAATCAAAACCCAATGGCTTACTCTATTACTTGGACCGTATTTGGGTTCCCGATCGCGACGATCTCCGTGCATTTCTCATGAACGAGGCTCATAAGACTCGTTATATTATTCATCCTGGTGCGGATAAAATGTACCAAGATCTTCGCCAACTTTATTGGTGGCCCGGTATAAAGAAAGACATTGCTCTTTATGTGGCCAAATGCTTAACCTGTTCCAAAGTCAAAGCCGAACATCAACGTCCATCTGGTTTACTCGAACAACCAGAAATTCCCGTGTGGAAATGGGAGAATATAGCTATGGATTTCATTACCAAGCTCCCTCGCACCTCGAGTGGATATGATAGTATTTGGGTGATCATTGATCGTCTCACCAAATCTGCTCATTTCTTGCCTATCCGCGAAGACTTCAAAGTAGAGAAACTAGCCCGAATTTACATTGATGAAATTGTGAGCCGTCATGGTGTTCCTGTGAACATAATATCCGATAGAGACGCTCGGTTCACCTCTCGAATTTGGCAATCTCTCCAAAAGGCTCTTGGTACTCGATTGGATTTGAGCACGGCTTACCATCCGCAAACTGATGGTCAAACCGAGCGAACAATCCAAACTCTTAAAGACATGCTTAGAGCTTGTGTAATTGATTTTGGTGGCAATTGGGATTCACATCTATCCCTCATTGAGTTTTCCTACAACAATAGCTACCACACAAGTATCAACATGGCTCCATTCGAAGCTCTCTATGGTCGCAAGTGTCGTTCTCCTATCTGTTGGAACGATATTGGTGAAGCACAAATCACTGGTCCCGAGTTAATTCAAGAAACATCTGACAAGATTATTCAAATCCGTGACAATATTCGAGTAGCGAGGAGTCGGCAAAAGAGTTATGCCGACAAACGTCGAAAACCTTTGGAATTCCAAGTCGGTGACCTTGTTCTTCTAAAGGTGTCTCCATGGAAGGGCGTGATCCGTTTTGGAAAGAAAGGCAAGCTAGCACCTCGTTATGTTGGTCCATTCAAAATCCTTGAAAGGATTGGGAAAGTGGCTTACAAACTCGAGTTACCCCCATCTCTTGGCAATGTGCATCCTACATTTCATGTATCTAATCTGAAGTAGTGTCTCGCTGATGAAAATCTCCATATACCGCTTGACGACGTGCGCATTGATGAAACGATGCACTTCGTTGAGAAGCCGGTGGAAATTATGGATCGTGAAGTCAAACAACTCAAGCGAAGTCGCATTCCTATTGTCAAAGTTCGTTGGGAATCTAAGCGTGGTCCTGAGTTCACTTGGGAACGAGAAGATCAAATGAAGCTCAAGTACCCTCATCTTTTTACTGTTGTTTCCTCTAGCTAAATTTCGGGACGAAATTCTCTCAACATGGGGAGACTGTAACATTTCTGATTTTAGTATTCATATTTTCAATTCAATGTAATGCATTTCGAACTCAATACTCGTGCACTGTCTTGTTCTATTTCCCGCCATTAACTAAATGCAATGATTCGAAACAAATTCGCAAGTTTTACGCAATTATATACATTTAAACACTATGCAAGAAACTATTTAATTCAAACTTATCAAATCTGAAAAGTCAAGGACTAAAGTTGAAAAATTATCAAGAAACCCTAATTAGCACGGTCGTGCTTCATCCTGGCACGGTTGCGCCAAGTGCCTCGGCACGATCGCGCGACTGGTCCTGGAACAATCGCGCCCGGTGCCTAAGCACGGTCGCGCCTGCGTAACAGTTGAAACGTAAATGCAGTTTAATCACCTGATCGTTCGAATTCGAATCCGTTATACGTTTTGCTCCCATTAACTAAGAAATAATACTACCAAAACATCCTCTTTACGACCAATTAACCAAAATTCGCGAACCTCAAAGAACTCTCTCTAAAATATTTTCCAAGAAAAATCTCTCAAGCAATTCGATCAGAACCCTCTTCATCCAGCAACATCGTCACGCCATTCGATCTCTCCTGAAGCTACGGAACCGTTGAAGCAGACGGAATCGCAGTCGAAGTCGCCGGAAGCCATTATCGCCGACGCCGGAAACTTTCTTCTACCACTTTCTATCAATCCGATACTCTCCAAGGTAATTATCACCTTTTTCTCAGTCGATTTAGTCCTCATAACAAAAGCCCTCTGTTAATTGGGGCTTCCATCATAGAAATCATCCTGAACCGGATTTCTCATTTTAATAAAAATGATTTAATCGAATCCATACTTAAACACAATTTACATGCAATTAAACTATATGAAAAGACTCGTAATAACTTAGTAATCAAAAGCCCTATCAATTTCATCATTTAAAATACAAGATTTATCCAATTCGTGTCTGTTTTGGAAGAGACACGGTCGCGCTAATCATCTAGCGCTGCCGTGCCTCATGAAACGCGGTCGTGCCGACTAGCAGCGCGGTCGTGTCCTTCTGTCCAGACCTAGTCATGCCCTCTGGGCTAATCTCTGTTGTGTCTAAGAATCATAGACACGACCGTGCCGAGCTAAGGCACGGTCGTGCCTCGTGAATTGTCCAAGTTGGCCTCTGTTTGATCAAACCCGGTCGCGTCCTGACTAGCGCGGTCGCGCCCGTGGTTCGAGCGCGGTCGTGTCCTTCCCAGGCACGGTCGTGTCTAGGTCAGAATCTTCGATCAGAATTATTGTTGTTTTATTTTAATCTGTAAATATTCCAGATTAAGTTTTTAAATAAAAATAATTAGTTTTATAAAAAAGTATTTGAAAAGATCAAATAAATTAATCTTGGAATAAATGGAAAATCATTTAATTAAAAGTTTATAAAATTAAATTTGTTATTAAACTTTTCATTTAAAATATTTTATTTGTAAGTTACATACTTTATAAATAAATAAATAAAGATTATTTATTTATTCTTCATTTTAAATAAAAACATTTATTTATTTATTAAATTACATTTAACACGTACTTTAATTTCATAATCAATGATTTTATAAATATTCTATCTTACTATTCAATTCCCAACCTTAATCAAAATGTTTCAAAAATATTTACTTCAAAATTTTATATATGTTATTCAATACTTTTAAATACAAATCAATAGTTTTATACACAAATTCAACTTTCATTTTTAGACTTAAACTTTGTGCACATATTTGATTCAATATACATTATTATCTAGGTTAACTCGTGCGTATCAAGGATTCTTATTTTATCTATACTCTTTGTTAGCTATACTTCCATACCAAGTGAGTATTCACAACCCCTTTTTACTCTTTTACACTTTTGGGGTGGAACATGAACTTTATACACATTACACATTTACATTAACACAAACAACACAAGTGCAAAATCCTATCTACATACATGTGTGCAAAATTTGAGCTTTGTGCCCGAGTGCTAGTTGTGCTAATCTTTATGAAAACTTATGTGCAATCATTAACTATACAAGCCGACGGTTTTCAATGATAGATCTATTGAGTCTGACAAACCCACCCAAGTGGAGGTGATTGATACCGACAACACAATTTGCATACTAGTTACAAAGGTTTGGTTGTACTTGATTACACAATAGCTGCTCCCCATAAATGCCTTATTTTATCATGTTTTGTAAAGGATTTGTTTTCAAGTATATGCTATCTATATACAACTGTGTTATACTCACCAACTTTTTAGTTGACTTTATTTTATTCATGTTTCAGGCCCTAATATGTGAGAATGATTCAAGACGTGCTCAATATAGGATTTGGACTTAGCAATTTAAATCAAGAATTCTATGAGTTGTTTTATGTTTCTTTGTTTGAATTTGGTTTGTACTTGGATTATTTGTAATGGAAATTTGACTTTAATATATTTCAATTTAGTCAACCTTGTGCTATGAACAGTCTACATGTCCCGCCCCGATGATTCCGCCATCGGTCGGGGTGTGACGGAATGTGAAGAGGTTAAGGAGAAATTTGATTTGTTTTATACCGGTATAGGAGGGAAAAAGCAAAGTTACTTGTACAGTACAACCCATTCACTTTTCAATGTTTTACAGCTGTAATACACTGTAGCAGTCATGGTAAAGACTGACAGTACTTTTTACAGCGGTTAAAAGTTAATTTGGACTTATTTTTACCCATCAGCAGCAAACTTGGTTGCTGCGGATGGTTAAGCCTATCAGTTGCAAACTTGGTTGCTGCAGATGGTTAAGTCTGTCAGCAGCAACCTCAATTGCTGCTGATGGATATAATGGTCCGCAGCAAAGATGTTGCTGCTGATTGCCCTAAAGCTATCCGCAGGAAACTTGTTCCTGCTAATAAATTAAAGCAGTCAATGTCAAATTCTTTGCTGCTGCTGATTATACCTGTCAGCTGCAAAAATATTTGCTGCTGACTTATAACTTTTATTTTCAATAAATGACAAACACATTTTTATTCAAAAATATTTTTTATTTTATTTTAATTTTTTTAGAGACAGATTTTAGTCAAAGTTTATCATTCCAATGGATTCAACTAAATATTTAAATCTAGCTTCATCAAAGGGTTTTGTAAACAAGTTAGCATATTGCTCATTGGTATAAACTTTGGTTAAAATAATTCTCTTTTTCTCAGCTTGATCGCTTATGAAGTGACACCTGTTGTCAATGTGCTTTGTCTTGGAGTGTTGCAGCAGATTGTTTGTGATTGATATAGCACTCATGTTGTCAATGTGAATGGGAGTGGCCATGAAAGTCATCCCATAATCCAGCATTTGGTTTTGTATCCAGATGACTTGTGTACAGCAACTTGAAGTTGCAATGTATTCTGCTTCTGCTGTAAAAGTTGATACACATGTTTGCTTCTTGCACTGCCATGAAATCAGTCTTCCACCTAGAAACTGACATCCCCCTGATGTAGACTTTTTGTCTAAGTTGCATCCCCCATACTCACGGTCAATGTATGCATACAAGTTTAACTTATCATTTTTAGAATACCATAGCCCAAGTCTTGGGGCTCCTTTTAGATATCTAAAAATTATCTTGACTGCTTGAAGATGTGTATTCTTTGGAGCTGCTTGGAATCTTGCACAAAGGCATACTGCAAACATGATATCTGGCCTTGAGGCAGTGAGATACATGAGTGATCCAATCATTACACGGTACTGATGTTGATAAGTATCTTGTCCATCTTTGTCTGGAGTCAGTTGATGGTGCACTTGCATAGGAGTTTTTGCAGCAGAGCAGTCAGCCATTTTGAATCTTTCCAAAATGATCTTGACATATTTGGATTGGCTGATGAATATTCCATTTGGAACTTGTTTTACTTGAAGACCCAAAAAGAAATTTAGTTCACGCATTGAACTTATTTCAAACTTTGAGTGCATCAGGACCTCAAAGTCTTTACACAACTTCTTCCTTGTTGATCCAAAGATGATGTCATCAACATAGATTTGTACCAGTAGAATATCTTCCCCTTCATCTTTGATAAACAAGGTCTGGTCAATGGCACCTCTTCGAAAGTTGTTGCTTAGTAGATATCCAGACAAAGTGTCATACCAGGTTCTTGGAGCTTGATGTAAGCCTTAGAGAGCTTTGTCTAGTTTGAACAATTTGTTAGGATGTGCAGGATCTACAAAGCATGGAGGTTGTCTGACTTATACTTCCTCACCAATCTTCCCATACAGAAAGGCGCTCTTGACATCCATTTGATAAACTATGAAATTCTTTGATGCAGCATATGCCAGGAAGATTTTGATGGCCTCCAGCCTGGAAACAGGAGCAAAGACTTCATCATAGTCAATTCCCTCTTCCTGAGTGTAGCCTTGAGCTACAAGTCTGGCTTTGTTCTTGACTACAATGCCTCTCTCATCTTGCTTGTTCCTGCATACCCATCTTGTGCCAGTAGCAAATTGACCGGGTGGAAGATCAACAAGTTTCCAGACATCCTGTCTCTTGAATTGCAACAACTCTTCCTGCATTGCCTCAATCCAACTGCTGTGTTTTAGAGCTTCATCTATCTTCTTTGGTTCTACCTGAGATAGAAGCGGGAATACATGCATATATTGGCCTCATGAGTTTTGCTTCTTGTTAGAACTCCTTGTTGAACTTGGCCATTGATATTTTCTAGGGGATGTTCCTTGTTGATTCTCTGTGCTGGTACAACATCCAACTGTATTCCTTGCCCAAGATTACTTTGATTCTGATCAGGAAACTCTTCATTCATGGTGGAAGAGTCTTCAATATCAGCAGCAGCATCAACATTATCAGCAACACCATCTGCAGCAGTTGCCTCTACATCATTTACTTATGTGTCTTGAAGTTCATTCTGATTTTCATTCTCAGAGAGGCTGCTGCTGGTGACATTTGAGAGGCTGGTTCTGGCTTCACTAGCTTCAATAGCTTCCAAAATAGATGGAGGTTCAATAGATGGCCTTTTTAGTCCTATTGAGGGACTAGTTAACTCCAATCTGTAGTCAGTGGAAGATGTGGAAGTTGGTGCTTTGGAAGAGGAAAACTCCATATTTGAGAAGATGAGAGGCTCAAATATTTGGGTGAAGGAATCTATATCAAAGAGCCAGTCTTGGGCTTTTCCCTGTTCACATGAAATGTGTTCCCTACATTCCACATTGGCTGATTCTTCCATAATTCTTGTTATTGAGTTGAATACTCTGTAGGCCTTGGATTGAGCAAAATATCCCACAAAGTATCCTTCATCAGATTTGGCACCAAACTTAGGAAGAACCCCATGTGTGATCAAGATGGTGCATGGACACCCAAAAGGTTTTAGAAATCCAACGTAGGGAACTCTTTTGAACCAGAGTTCATAAGGTGTCTTGTTGAGAGGCATGATAATGAGAACTCTATTCTGCACATAGCAAGCTGTGCTGATTGCTTCTGCCCAGAATGTTAGAGGCAGTTTTGAATCAGCCAACATTGATCATGCCGATTCAATTAGAGTTATGTTTCTCCTTCAACAACCCCATTTTGTTGAGGAGTTCTTGGAGCACTGTACTGTCTTTCTGTGCCATTGCTCTCATATAAACAGTTCAAGGTTTGATTTTTGAACTCTGTACCTTGATCACACCTTATAACTTTTACCTTTTGATTCCTTTGATTCTCAACTCTAAGAATGTAAGATTTTAGAGTCTCAGCAGTTTCATCTTTTGTTCTCAAGAAGTATACCCATGAAAATCTGGTATAGTCATTAGTGATCACAAGACAGTATGACTTCTTGCCCATTGACATGAAATTTTTAGGACCAAAGAGATCCATATGCAGCAACTCTAATGGAGTGTTATTTGAATTCAATGTATTAGGCTTGTGAGAACTCTTGTGTTGCTTCCCCTTCAGGCATGCGATGCAATGATCTTCAAGTTGGAATTCTTTGTCAGGAAGCCCTGTGATAAGATTTCCCTTCACCAACTTGTTGATGGTTTTTATATTGACATGGCTTAATATCCAGTGCCAAAAAGTTGATTCATCAACTGATGCCTTTGACAGAAAACAAGATACACTACCAGATGGAGTGACCTCATTCATGTCATGCACATATAGGTTATCTTTTCTCTGAGTAGTTAATAGAATCTTCTTTGGAGAAGGTTTGTTTATGCCAGTGGATAACACAAAACATTCTTTATCTGTGAAAAGCATCCAATGTTTTTTATCACAGATGTGAGACACACCCATGAGATTGAAGTCCAATTCCTTGACAAAGTTTAGTCTTTCAATACTCATTCTCTGATTGGACACAGTTCCCTATCCAGTAATTGATCCTCCTTTTGAATCACTCCCAAATGCAACATATCTTCCATTGAAATTTCTGAAGTTAGAGAGGATGGACTTGTTGCCGGTCATGTGCCTGGAACAAACATTGTCTATAACCCAGGTGTTATCCTTGTGACCTGGTTGTCCCTGCACATGAGAGAGATCTGTTGGAGCATGTTTTGTAACTGTAGCTAAAATTCTATGTTGTAAGTTAGCGAAGCTGTCAAGTTCGCCTAAGGAACTTAGAGCGAACTTGATAGGCGAACTTGCTAAGTTCGCCTAAGCTTGTTATGGGCGAACTTAACAAGTTCGCCTGTGGTCTTTGTGGTTTCCCTATAAGTAGAGGTTTACTTATCATTTTTAAGAGCTGAGAGCATAGATCAGAACATAACCGAAACTGGGAGAACTTGTAAACTGATATTCTGAGGGGAAATACAAAGAGGATTATTTACATCGTGTTGTTGATTGAGTTACACGTTGCATGTTGATCATGGATTCTGTCACACCCCAACCGACGGCGGAATCATCAGGGCGGGACATGTAGACTGTTCATGAGCACAAGGTTGACTAGATTGTAATATATTAAATCCATTTCCATTCAAACAAACATGAAACAAGTTCAAAGTACATAATGAAATACAATTTGTCTTTGATTTAATATTAACTAGGTCCAAAGCCTATGTGTAGCATGTCTTGATCTAGCTCATATGAAAGCACCTGAAACATGAATAAAATAAGGTCAACTAAAAAGTTGGTGAGTATAACACAGGTTTGTATATGGATAGTATATAGTTTGTAAAACAAATCCTTACATGACATGATAAATAAGGCATTTATGGGGAGCAGCTATTGTGTAACCAAGTACAATCAAACCTTTGTAACTAGCATGCAAAATTGTGTTGTCGGTATCAATCACCTCAACAAGGTGGGTTTGTCAGAGTCAATAGATCTATCATTGTTTACCGTCGGCTTGTACGGAGTTAATGATTGCACTTGCACTATGCACAAAAGTATGTAAATGTAGTTTGCACTAATAGTGTTAAAGCATAAGGCACAAATTGCACAAATGATCATAATGTTTGAATTGTATATATTGCAAATAGTTTCAAATGAAAATCATGTTTCACCCCAAAGATATAAAATGAAAAAGGGGGCTATGTAAACTCACTTGTATCGAAGGCGTAACACGAGATACTAGATGGTAATGTGATCCTTGTATTGCACAATGTTAACCTAGAGTGTAATGTATATTGCATTAATAATGCACAATAGTCTAAGTCTAACTCTAAGGTTGAATTGGATAAAGTTAGTGATTGGTACTTGAAAGTATTGTATAAAATGGAAGATTTGAAATGAATATTTTTAGAATATTTTGAATAAGGTTTGAGTTTGAAATAATTAAATAAGCAAATTAGATAATTATTGTTTATGAAAATGATGTAAGTATTAGATGTATTTAAGTATAACTAAATAGATGCTTTTGTTCAAATATAAATCAAATAAATAATTATTACTCTAATCATTTATTTATAAAGTGTAACTTAGACATTAAAATATTATTAAGTGTAGGGTTTATAAATTAAATGTTGGACTTTAAATAATTCTCTTTTATTTTAAGATTAAACATTTGATCTTTTCTAAATAAAGATAATACAGATTTTTAAATTTAATTACTTTTATTTTAAAAACAAATTTGGAATATTAATTGTTTTCAAAATATAAAAATATAAACATTCTGCCAACACACACGACTGTGCCAGGGAAGGGCACGATCGTGCTTGGTCGGGCGCGATCGTTCTGGACAGGGCGCGACCGCGTTAGTCAAACAGAGGACAACTGGCCAAATCACTAGGCACGACCAGGTCTAGCCAACGAGCATGACTAGGTCTGAGCAGGAGGCACGACCGCGCTGGAAGTTGACACGACCGCGTCTCCCGAGGCACGACCGCGCTATATGATTAGCGCGACCGTGTCTCTTTCAAAACAGGAACGAATTGAATGATTTTTATATTTATAGAACTGGAATGCATAGGGCTTTCATTAACAAGGTTCTTATGAGTCTTTTGGTACAGGTTAATTGTGTTTAAAACATGTTTAGAACCGGATTCGGTTAAACTATTTTAAATTAAAATACGGTTTCGGGTTCGAGTAGATTTCGATATTGAAAGCCGAAATTGAATTAGGGCTTTTGATCTAAAGAATAAATAGATAGTTTAGAAGGTTTCGATTACCCTGCAAGACGATGAATTGATGGCCTAGGGTAGGGACGATTTTCGACGATGACAGGAGTGGTCTCCGGTGCCTTCTGCTGCAACTCCGACTGCTTCAATGGCTTCGGGTGTCCCAGAGAGGGTAGTATATCGTATAGTGATGGATTGCTCGAGAGCATTCGGATTGTATAGAGGATTTGTGGCCTTGAGATAAAATCCTTTGAGGCTAAACGAATTCAGGATTAATTGGTCATAAAGGGAATAATTGGTAGTATTATTTTCTTGGTTAATGAGAATAAAACGTAAAACAGTTTTGAATTCAAACGATCGGGTGATTAAAGTCACAATTACGTTTCAACTGGTACGCAGGCGCGACCGTGCCAAGATAGACGCGACCGTGCTTACTTAGGGTTTCTTGATATTTTTCAACTTTAGTCCTTGTAACTTTAGTTTTGACATGTTTGTATAAAATAGTTACTTGTATAGAGGTTAATTGCATATAACTGAGTAAAACATGCGGATTTGTATTGAGTCATTGCATTTAATTTATGGCGAAAGATATAATAAGACAATGCACGAGAATTTGGTTTAAAATGCGTTACATTGAATTGAAATACTAATACTAAAAATCAGAAATGTTACAGTCTCCCCATGTTAAGGGAATTTCGTCCCGAAATTTAACTAATGGAGGCTGCAAAATCGAGAAGGAGGAGGGAGTTTTTGATTCTTGGTGAATTTTGATTGTTGGGTTCTGGGGAGTGTAACCGTTGACATAGCTTAGGCCTGATACTCAAAGTTGTATACGAAGGTGGTAATGAAATTTGTTTTAAGATGAATTTAAGGAGGAGACTGTCGAATAGAAATTTTGAATTCTCCATGTGAGATGTATTATTTGGAATGAGTTTAATGAGATTTTGAAATCTAAAGTTTGAGTAAGATATAGTCTAATATGCTCAAAGTTGCTAGCGGGTAAAGGTTTCATAAACACTGGTCTTGGTCAAAACTTCACGTGACACAAACAACGCTACTCATGATAATATGTTAGGACATTTATATATAGGAAGTACCATCGGCGTATCCACCATGCCCTTGTCACATTACATCAGTTTCGTTGTTACACATCATGATAAGTTTCAGATCACAACACACGACAACATTTCACTATAGTTTCCATTCGCTGATTTGTATAATTTCGTGTGCACCCGTAATTATTCAAATCATCGTATGGTCCGTATAGATCGTTTTTGTTGTGTGCGGGTAAGGGGGGCACAATTTCACTATGATCACGTCTATTGTTTACACATAAAAGTCGCTAACAAATAACTATGTCCTTAAGCAGGGAAGTTCACAACTAAAGAGTAGTAAAGTAGAACAACTTAAAGTGTCTTAGTTTGCTCGTGTTTGAACCAGAATACGTCAAACCCCGAGTCGTTTCCATGTATTATGGTCTTCAACTTTGGTGAACAAAGTGCATGACCATGTCTTGTGTATAATGTAATCAACCAATTGTAATAATTGTAAGCAATTTCGTTTCATGTATAAAGTAAACACACAAGTCTCTTGTGTAGCATGAACAACTAGTATTATGTACTTTGTAAATCAATGAGCTCTCGCATGTAATGTATACAAAATTGTATCACATGTATTATAGGAAATGAATTTCATGTATGGCGTTGACGACTTAACATCATGTATTTTGTAATTCAATATGCTCTCACGTGTAATGTAAACAACATAGTATTATGTGTACTGCATAATGTGTACATTTTAGTATGATGTACTTTGTAACTAAATGAGTTTCATGTTTAATGTGGTCAGTCTAGAATTATGTATCAATCAAACAATTTTTATGTATCACGTATATCGCAAACAACTAAGTTTCGTGTATTATGTGCTCAATCCGGTAGCATGTGTGTTGTAAATTAACATGTTTCGTGTGTTATGTGATCAATCCAGTAAATTGTGATTTGTAGGAAAACTGGTTTCTTGTATAATGTAATTTGTGTAGCATTGGGTATATTGAGAATAATTGAATTTCATGTACCATGTGGTTGCGTTGAGTATATAGTGAACGTGTATACGTAAGTTGTTGGACTTCGTGTGTGATGTATACTAACGGGTTTTGCATGTGACCGAGTGTTGCGGACAAGCGTGTTGTTTGACGTTCATGTATAATGTGGTAGTTAGGCTGTAGCTCTTAAATCTCATTGAGATTGATGGGGGGTTAACGTTTACGCTGTTCGATCGACTCTTGAAGTGACAAGTGAAAGGTAACGAGGAGGTTCTGAAAATATTCGGGGGAAATGTGTTTACAATTACTGATCTTTGTTTGAAAATAGGTGTCACAACCCAACCGATGGCGGAATCATCAGGGCAGGACATGTAGACTGTTCATAGCACATGGTTGACTAGATTGAAATATGTTAAAGTCAAATTTCCATTACAAATAATCCAAGTACAAACCAAATTCAAACAAAGAAACATAAAACAACTCATAGAATTCTTGATTTAAATTGCTAAGTCCAAATCCTATATTGAGCACGTCTTGAATCATTCTCACATATTAGGGCCTGAAACATGAATAAAATAAAGTCAACTAAAAAGTTGTTGAGTATAACACAGTTATATATAGATAGCATATAGTTGAAAACAAATCCTTTACATATCATGATAAAATAAGGCATTTATGGGGAGCAGCTATTGTGTAACCATGTACAACCAAACCTTTGTAACTAGCATGCAAAAATTGTTTTGTCGGTTTCAATCACCGCGCACCTGGGTGGGTTTGTCAGACTCAATAGATCTATCATTGAAAACCGTCGGCTTGTATAGTTAATGATTGCACATAATCGTATACAAAGGGTAGCACACCTAGCACTCGGGCATAAAGCTCAAATTGCACACATGAATGTAAATACGATTTGTACTTTGTGTTGTTTGTGTAAATGTAATGTGTAATTTGAATAATGTTCATGTTTCACCCCAAAAGTGGAAAAAAGTAAAAGGGGCTATGAAATACTCACTTGATAAGCAGGTGTAGCTAACAAGGATAATAGATAGAAAAAAAAAGATCCTCGAGTGCACAAATTAACCTAAAGAGTAATGTATGTTGTATCAAATAGTGTGCACAAAAGTGTAAGTTAAATGATGGTTTGGACTTGAGTAAAATGTTATTGATTTGAACTTGGATGTGTTGAATAAAATATAAAGTTTAAAATGAATATTATCAACACATTTTGATTAAGGTTTGAGTTTGAATAAATAATTAAGTAAAGTATAAAATTATTGCTTATGAAAATAAATAAATAATTGATTTTGTTTAAACATGAATTAAATAAATAGTCATTATCTTATTCATTTATAAAAATTTGTAACCTAAACATTTAAAATATCATTTATGTGTAAGCTTTTACAATAAATATAAATTTAATTTTTATAACTTTAAATAAATAATATTTATTTCAAGATCAAACTTTTAATCCTTTTTAAATAATTAAAACACATTTTTTTATAAAATCTGAAACATTACTGATTGAAAAATATAAAATTTATAATTCTGCCAAAAATCTGACTCACACACGACCGTGCCTCTGAGGGGCACGATCGTGCTCAAGCCATGGGCGCGACCGGGTTGACCAACAGAGGCCATAAACTAAACAAATCAAGGGGCACGACCGTGCCTTGGCCTGGCACGGTCGTGTCCAAGATTCTTAGACACAACAGGGATTAGCCCATAAGGCATGATTAGGTCTGGACAGGAGGACACGACCGCGCTGCTACTCGGAACGACCGCATTTCATGAGGCACGGCCGCGCTAGATGATTAGCGCGACCGTGTCTCTTCCAAATCAGACACGAATTGAACAAATCTTGTATTTATAGCGTTGGAATTGTTAGGGCTTTTGATTACTGAGTTGTTACGAGTCTATTTAAATAACTTAATTGTATAGGAATCGTGTTTAAGAATGGGTTCGACTAAATCATTTTTTTATTAAAATAATAATTCTGATTCGGGATGGTTTACATATTGAAAGCCCAAATTGATAAGGGGCTTTTGATAAAGAGACTGAATCGACTGAGGAAAAGATTATAGTTACCCTGAAGCGTATCGAATTGATAGTGAACGGTAGAAAAGAGTTCCGGCGACGGTAAGAATGGCTTCCGGCGTCTTCTGCTGCGATTCCGGCTGTTCCAACGCTTCAGAAAACTTAGAGGTGCTCGGAGGATCGAGTTTCTTGATTAATTGCTAGCAACAGGATCGTAAAGAATGATTCGAGGCTTGGGAGAATATTTTGGACGGTTTTTCTTGAGAGAATTCGTAATTGGGTGGTAATGATCGAAATTGACAATTATTTTCTTTGATACTGAAAGTGAAACGCACATCGGATTCGAATTCAAACGACCAAGCGTTTTGAAACTGCATTTACATTTTGACTGTTACGCAGGCGTGACCGTGCTTAGGCACCGGGCGCGATCGTTTCAGGACCAGTCACGCGATCGTGCCGAGGTACTTGGCGCGACCGTGCCAGGACGAAGCACGACCGTGCTAATTAGGGTTTCTTGGTATTTTGTTCAACTTTAATTCTTGACTTTTCAGGTTCTATAAGTTTGAACTAAATAGTTACTTGTATATTGTTTAAGTGTATATAATCGAGCAAAACTTGTGGATTTGTATTGAATCATTGCATTTAATTTGAGGCGGAAAAATAGAACAAGACAGTGCACGAGTATTGAGTTCGAAATGCATTACATTGAATTGAAAATATGAATACTAAAATCAGAAATGTTACAGTCTCCCCATGTTGAGAGAATTTCGTCCCGAAATTTAGCTAGAGGAAACAACAGTATCAATAAAAAGATAAGGGTACTTGAGCTTCATTTGGTCTTCTCGTTCCCAAGTGAACTCAGGACCACGCTTAGATTCCCAACGAACTTTGACAGTAGGAATGCGACTTCGCTTGAGTTGTTTGACTCCACGGTCCATAATTTCCACCGGCTTCTCAACGAAGTGCATCGTCTCATCAATGCGCACGTCGTCAAGCGGTATATGGAGATTTTCATCAGCGAGACACTTCTTCAGATTAGATACATGAAATGTAGGATGCACATTGCCAAGAGATGGAGGTAACTCGAGCTTGTAAGCCACTTTCCCAACCTTTCAAGGATCTTGAATGGACCAACATAACGAGGTGCTAACTTGCCTTTCTTCCCAAAACGGATCACACCCTTCCACGGAGACACCTTAAGAAGAACAAGATCGCCGACTTGGAATTCCAAGGGTTTTCGACGTTTGTCGGCATAACTCTTTTGCCGACTCCTCACTACTCGCATATTGTCACGGATTTGAATAATCTTGTCGGATGTTTCCTGAATTAACTCGGGACTGGTGATTTGTGCTTCACCAATCTCGTTCCAACAGATAGGAGAACGACACTTGCGACCATAGAGAGCTTCGAATGGAGCCATGTTGATACTTGTGTGGTAGCTATTATTGTAAGAGAACTCAATGAGGGATAAATGTGAATCCCAATTGCCACCAAAATCGATTACGCAAGCTCTAAGCATGTCTTCAAGAGTTTGGATTGTTCGCTCGGTTTGACCATCAGTTTGGGGATGGTAGGCCGTGCTCAAATCCAATCGTGTACCAAGAGCAGTTTGGAAAGATTGCCAAAATCGAGAAGTGAACCGGGCATCTCGATCAGATATTATGTTCAACGGAACACCATGACGACTCACGATTTCGTCGATGTAAATTCGGGCTAGTTTCTCAACCCGATAGTCTTCACGGATAGGCAAGAAATGAGCAGACTTGGTGAGACGATCAATGATCACCAAAATACTATCATGACCACTCGAGGTGCGAGGGAGTTTGGTAATAAAAACCATGGCTAAGTTCTCCCATTTCTACACGGGAATTTCCGGTTGTTCAAGCAAACCAGAAGGACGTTGATGTTCGGCTTTGACTTTGGAGCAGGTTAAACATTTGGCAACATAAAGAGCAATGTCCTTTTTCATACCGGGCCACCAATATTGTTGGCGAAGATCTTGGTACATTTTATCCGCACCAGGATGAATAGAGTAACGAGTCTTGTGAGCCTCGTTCATGAGAAATATACGGAGATCATCGCGATCGGGAACCCAAATACGGTTCAAGTAATAAAGTAAGCCAATGGGTTTTGATTCAAGCAGAAGTTCAACACCACACGACATTTCCTCGTACATGTTACCCTCGGTGACTGTGACGTGTTGAGCTTCTAAGATGCGGGTTTGAATATCGGTTTGAATTCGGGCACAATGAAGCATAAAATGGTCCTTTCGACTCAAAGCGTCGGCTACAACATTCGCTTTGCCGGGATGGTAACGAATCTCGCAGTCATAGTCGTTAAGGAGTTCAACCCAATGTCGTTGCCTCATATTGAGTTCTTTTTGGTTAAAGATATGTTGAAGACTTTTGTGGTCAGTGAACACCACACATTTTGTACCATAAGGATAATGTCTCCAAATCTTTAACGCGAATAAGACCGCACCCAGCTCAAGATCATGTGTCGTATAATTCTTCTCGTGAATCTTGAGTTGTCGTGATGCGTAGGCGATTACCTTGCCTCGTTGCATGAGGACACAACCAAGACCTTGGTTGGAAGCATCACAGTAGACAACTAGATCATCATTCCCATCAGGGAGAGTCAAAATGGGAGCATTGCACAACTTTTGCTTAAGGGTTTGGAAACCTTCTTCTTGCTTTGGTCCCCATTCATAAGTTTTGCCCTTGTGGGTCAAAGAGGTAAGGGGGACATCAATCTTGGAGAAGTTGGAGATAAAGTGACGATAATATCCCGCAAGACCAAGAAATGAACGAACTTCAGTGGGGGTCTTCGGGGCATTCCAATTCTTAACCGTTTCGATTTTTGCAGGGTCAACATGAATACCCTTGTCGTTGACAATATGACCAAGAAATTGAACTTCTATTAACCAAAATTCCCATTTGGAGAATTTGGCATATAGTTGTTCCTTCTTTAAGAGATCCAAAACCAATCTAAGATGTTGCTCATGGTCGGCTTTAGTCTTGGAATAGATTAAGATGTCATCGATGAAAACTATCACGAACTTATCGAGGTACGGTTTGCACACACGATTCATGAGATCCATGAAAACTGCGGGTGCATTGGTTAGTCCAAAAGGCATAACCATGAACTCGTAATGACCGTACCTTGTTCGGAAGGCAGTCTTTGGAATATCGTCTTCTTGCACACGGAGTTGGTGATAACCAGATCAAAGATCAATCTTTGAGAAGCAAGTAGAACCTTGAAGTTGATCAAAGAGGTCATCAATTCTAGGCAAAGGATAACGGTTCTTAATAGTAAGCTTGTTGAGTTCGCAGTAGTCAATACACATGCGAAATGATCCATCCTTCTTTTTGATGAATAAGACGGGTGCACCCCACGGTGAATGACTCGGACGGATGAATCCCTTGTCGGAGAGCTCTTGAAGTTGACTTGCAAGTTCTTGCATTTCAGAAGGTGCAAGACGATAAGGGGCTCTAGCCACGGGGTTAGCTCCGGGCACAAGATCAATGCGAAATTCTACTTGACGAACGGGTGGAAGACCGGATAAGTCTTCGGGGAATACTTCAGGAAAATCTCGGATAATGGGGATATCTTGAATACTCTTCTTCTTAACATCCTTTTGAACGATATGGGCCAAAAAGGCCACGTACTTCTTTCGTAAGTACTTTTGAGCAGTAGTGCATGACATTAATTTAAGCCCTTTACAAGGCTTTTCGCCAAAGACTCTTAACGTTTCTCCCGATGGTAGAGGTATTCGAATACACTTCTCGAAGCAAATGACTTCGGCATGATGATTTGATAGCCAATCCATGCCTATGATGATATCAAAGCTTCCTAGTGGCATTGGAACAAGGTTGATTGGGAATGTGTGATCATTAAGTTCTAAAGAGCAATCATAGATAATGGACTCAATTGTAAGGGAGTCACCATTTGCTACTTCAACGGTAAATGTTTTCTCTAATTGGGACCGAGTCTTTGCAAGTAAAGGTTCAAAATTAAGTGACACAAAACTTTTATCGGCTCCGGTATCGAATAAAATGGAGGCATATTGACTATTAACAAGAAACGTACCATTGACCACGTCATTGTTGGCTTGAGCTTCATTGGCGTTTATGTTGAAAGCACGTCCACGAGCTCCACCTTGTCTAGTATTGACTAACTTTGGGCATTGATCACGGAAATGGTTCGGGTTACCACACTCATAACATGCTCGCCCATTTGCAATAGCGGGTACACCTTGATTAGCCACTTGGGTGTTGGTTTGGTTTGGTGTGTTGACTTGGCCCGTAAGAGCTTTGGTCCTACAAACACTAACTGTATGACCATATCTCCCACAATAAGTACAAAGGCGACATGGATGCTTTGGGGATGATGGTAGTTGCAGGTGGCACAACGTGGGTAAATTCCAACATATGGCTTTTTGACCGGTGTTTGAACCATAGGTGCAGCTTGGGTAACCGGAATAGCAGGAGTGACCACAGCATAGTTTCTAGTCTTCCTTTTCCTATTATTGCGGGAGGGTTCAGTTGTGGCTTCTTTGTTGTGGGTAGGAGGGGTTATAGTGTCAGAAACTTTCTTGGTACCCTTCTTAGTAAGTGTTCCCGCTTTCACATGGTTATCAGTTAAGGTGGCAGATAAGCGGATAGCATCTTCAAGTGTTGCGGGATTCCTTCCTAGGACAGTATGTTGAATTTGCCTAGGTAGTCCCCCAATATACTTTTCAATGCAGCGGGTCAAAGGAGTGACCATGTGGGGCATAAGAAGACTCAACTCATGGAACCGAGTTGTATACGCCAAGTTTTCACCACTATCTTGGGCAAGATCCCAAAATTCGGCTTCAAGTTTCTTTACCTCATTTCGAGGACAGAATTCCTCGGTCATTAACCTTTTAACCTCATCCCAAGGTAAGGCCATTGCTACATCAACACCCCTATTCCTTTTCTCCCCATTCCACCATGTAAGTGCCCGTTTTTGTAGGACACTTGTAGCATGACGAACACGGAGGTTGTCGGGACAGTCGCTATTGAGAAAGGTATTCTCAATACTTTCAAACCATTGAAGGAGTCCAGTAGCTCCTTCGGTTCCATAAAACTTGAGGGGATTGCATGAGTTGAAGTGCTTGAAGATGCATTGAGATGGATTGTTACCACCATTTCCACCATTTCCACCATTATTACCACTATTGCTTCCATTTCCACCATTGTTGCCATTGGTGGCACCATTGGCTTGGGTGAGTTGTGTCACCAATTGGGTAAGAATAGCAGCAATGTCGGTGTTGGCGCTGGTTGCGGGAGCACGACGAGGAGGCATTCTACAGATTTTCACTAGATAAGAAAGATTGTAAGAACTTATGAGATTTGATAAAGTTTAATAGAATGAGATAACAAAAATAAAAATAGATATTCTTAGTTTGGATTGTACTCAGAAGTGACAAAATCACTTGAATACCATGGCACATTAAGGTTAATTAAACTTATAAAATTTTCAAGAAGACATGCTTTAGCCTATAAGTAAACACCCATCTCGGGAATTCCCAGAAAAGCATACGGGTCCCTCGGTTGATTAGGATTTATGTGAAATGCTTTCCTAGACAGAAAACCCAAAATACAGGTGCCACTCTTCCAGATTGCACGTGTCCTCAAATAATTTAACAAGTTTAAAAACCTTAACGAAGAAATAAAAATTTTAGAGATTTTTGCTTCAAGAATTCTTCTACATGCTAAGAAGGATAAAGATAGAAAAAAAAATAGGAATATTATGAGGTTTTAGAATATAGGAACGGATATTATTTATTTAATTATTAAGAATATCCTAATAAGTCATGGATTTAAAACACATAAGTCATCAAAATGAAATAATAAGTAATCATACTAAGCATGTAACATATAACATGTAGCACATAGCACATAATCATGAAGCATAGCATAAGTGGTTGTCCTAAAGTTATAGTCTAGGTCAAGGTGTCTAATAACCTAATTCCCTATAACCAAGGCTCTGATACCAATCTGTCACACCCCGACCGATGGCGGAATCATCGGGGCGGGACATGTATACTGTTCATAGCACAAGGTTGACTAAATTGAAATATATTAAAGTCAAATTTCCATTACAAATAATCCAAGTACAAACCAAATTAAAACAAAGAAACATAAAACAACTCATAGAATTCTTGATTTAAATTGCTAAGTCCAAATCCTATATTGAGCACGTCTTGAATCATTCTCACATATTAGGGCCTGAAACATGAATAAAATAAAGTCAACTAAATATTGAGCACGTCTTGAATCATTCTCACATATTAGGGCCTGAAACATGAATAAAATAAAGTCAACTAAAAAGTTGGTGAGTATAACACAGTTATATATAGATAGCATATAGTTGAAAACAAATCCTTTACATATCATGATAAATAAGGCATTTATGGGGAGCAGCTATTGTGTAACCATGTACAACCAAACCTTTGTAACTAGCATGCAAAAATTGTGTTGTCGGTTTCAATCACCGCGCACCTGGGTGGGTTTGTCAGACTCAATAGATCTATCATTGAAAACCGTCGGCTTGTATAGTTAATGATTGCACATAATCGCATACAAAGGTTAGCACACCTAGCACTCGGGCATAAAGCTCAAATTACACACATGAATGTAAATAGGATTTGTACTTTGTGTTGTTTGTGTAAATGTAATGTGTAATTTGAATAATGTTCATGTTTCACCCCAAAAGTGTAAAAGAGTAAAAGGGGCTATGAAATACTCACTTGATAAGGAGGTGTAGCTAACAAGGATAATAGATAGAAAAATAAATATCCTCGAGTGCACAAATTAACCTAAAGAGTAATGTATGTTGTATCAAATAGTGTGCACAAAAGAGTAAATTAAATGATGGTTTGGACTTGAGTAAAATGTTATTGATTTGAACTTGGATGTGTTAAATAAAATATAAAGTTTAAAATGAATATTATCATAATATTTTGATTAAGGTTTGAGTTTGAATACATAATTAAGTAAAGTATAAAATTATTGCTTATGAAAATAAATAAATAATTGATTTTGTTTAAACATGAATTAAATAAATAGTCATTATCTTATTCATTTATAAAAATTTGCAACCTAAACATTTAAAATATCATTTATGTGTAAGCTTTTACAATAAATATAAATTTAATTTTTATAACTTTAAATAAATAATATTTATTCCTAAATCAAACTTTTAATCCTTTTTAAATAATTAAAACACATTTTTTTATAAAATCTGAAACATTACTGATTAAAAAATATAAAATTTATAATTCTGCCAAAAATCTGACTCACACACGACCGTGCCTCTGAGGGGCACGATCGTGCTCAAGCCACAGGCGCGACCGCGCTAGCCGGGGCGCGACCGGGTTGACCAACAGAGGCCATAAACTAAACAAATTAAGGGGCACGACCGTGCCTTGGCCTGGCATGGTCGTGTCCAAGATTCTTAGACACAACAGGGATTAGCCCAAAGGGCATGATTAAGTCTGGACAAGAGGATACGACCGCGCTGCTGCTCGGAACGACCGCGTTTCATGAGGCACGGCCGCGCTAGATGATTAGCGCGACCGTGTCTCTTCCAAATCAGACACGAATTGAACAAATCTTGTATTTATAGCGTTGGAATTGTTAGGGCTTTTGATTACTGAGTTGTTACGAGTCTATTTAAATAACTTAATTGTATGGAAATCGTGTTTAAGAATGGGTTCGACTAAATCATTTTTTTATTAAAATAATAATTCTGATTCGGGATGGTTTACATATTGAAAGCCCAAATTGATAAGGGGCTTTTGATAAAGAGACTGAATCGACTGAGGAAAAGATTATAGTTACCCTGAAGCGTATCGAATTGATAGTGAACGGCAGAAAAGAGTTCCGGCGACGGTAAGAATGGCTTCCGGTGTCTTCTGCTACGATTCCGGCTGTTCCAACGCTTCAGAAAACTTAGAGGTGCTCGGAGGATCGAGTTTCTTGATTAATTGCTAGCAACAGGATCGAAAAGAATGATTCGAGGCTTGGGAGAAATTTTGGACGGTTTTTCTTGAGAGAATTCGTAATTGGGTGGTAATGATCAAAATTGACAATTATTTTCTTTGATACTGAAAGTGAAACGCACATCGGATTCGAATTCAAACGACCAAGCGTTTTGAAACTGCATTTACGTTTTGACTGTTACGCAGGCGCGACCGTGCCAAGATAGGCGCGACCGTGCTTAGGCACCGGGCGCGATCGTTCCAGGACCAGTCGCGCGATCGTGCCGAGGCACTTGGCGCGACCGTGCCAGGACGAAGCACGACCGTGCTAAGTAGGGTTTCTTGTTATTTTGTTCAACTTTAATTCTTGACTTTTCAGGTTTTATAAGTTTGAACTAAATAGTTACTTGTATAATGTTTAAGTGTATATAATCGAGCAAAACTTGTGGATTTGTATTGAATCATTGCATTTAATTTGAGGCAGAAAAATAGAACAAGACAGTGCACGAGTATTGAGTTCGAAATGCATTACATTGAATTGAAAATATGAATACTAAAATCAGAAATGTTACAATAGGAAGTGGTAAATTATTCGTGATTGTGGATATATAAAGTAATGATGCCACTAGATCACATAATTTAAATAAGTAGACAATTTATGGGAAAAATCTTTTAATTTAAATTCTCAACTATCAATAAGAGAATATTTTTAAGCGGGATTATTGGCTAAACAATTTGTAGTATATTAATTTAGCCCGGGTTTAGAAATATTTACTTAAACGAGGGAAACCATAATTATTTATCAATTCGAAATAATATATATATATATATATATTTTTTATAAAATCGGTTGTATTAACTTTCCTTATAAAAGTTTTGTGGAAAATTTTTTTTTTTTGATACTATCTAAAAGTTTGATAAACATTTTGTTTGAACGAGATTTTGTTTAAATCGAACAATAGGATGATTTGTTTATGAAGGAGGTTATTGGTAGTGTACTAAATCGTATTGAATGAAGAAGGTGATACTTGAGAAATTTTGATGAAAATATGATGGGTGTAATTCACACTCAACGTATTGAATTTATGAATAATAACTTTGGAAAATATAAAATTTAGAAAAAACTGAGACGTATTCAAAACACAGGGAAATGGTTCTCAAACCGAAATGAATACGAGCAATAATCCTGTTAACGCCTCCTGTAGCTTTCCACTAGAAGGAGAGTAATTTCCAAGGCGAGCACCGCTTCGAGGATGGAGATTAGTTCCTTTTGGTACTCTAATTGGTTTGCTAGGCTATTCATTCCTTGCCCTTGCAGGTCATGCATTAACCCTTGCTCCATTCTTTGTCTCTCAAATTCTGAGGTCCTTACATATTGGTGCGTGTCATTGATTGGAAATTCGACAGTACTAGTGAGTGCCATGATATGCCCTACTCAAGGATTAGAATAATACGGGTCGGACATTAGATATGGGTCTCTTAGTGGGTGTGGTAGTTGATTGTGGGGATGGGGTGTCTGATACGGGTTTCTGGGCGAGGCTGATCCAGGTGTTCGAAGTCTTGGGCCGGTGTTCCTAATCCAATCTACCCTTACATCAAACCTTGGTCTAGAAGCTGCGGGTGTTGGTGATCGATGTACGGGTGATCCGGTGTCTTCTTCCCAATCAGACTCTTCTTCGGGACGGCATACCGGGGAGGTAGGAGGGCAGGAGTCCATGCTTAGCAGGAAAACAATGGAAAGGTTGTAAGCGATAAATAAATACTGAGTGTCAAACATAGGAGTTCTCATAGGTTTAGAGATTGACTAGTCATAACGCCGAGTCTTCACAATAGTATTTTAGGAGTACACTTGACCTATAAGTAGTGTATCCCTAAGGAGAATTCCCAAGAAAGAGGGGTGGGTCACTAAGACACACTTAAGTACCCTATCTTTCCTTAGCTAGAATTCCTCATGGGCTTACACACTCTTCCAGCCATCATGTATTAATAACCCTATTGTTGGGCTCATGGTTATGATGGGAATTGTTGTGGACTGGGCTTTGAGGCCCAAAGGTAAGGTTTATGCATTTCAGCGGGCTTCTTCTTCTTGGAAATAGGTGGGCTTCTTAGCTTATTGTTGATGGGCATCCCAATAGTTTAAGTCTTTGCTCATAAAGGGTAATGGTATCATGTATTTGGGTCCAAGGGAGTATGAATGATTTTGGTGTGTATGTGTGTGTGTTAAACTTAGGATAGTGTTTTAAATAAATTAAGTAGGTAGCAATGAATAGAAGAAAAAGTTGGCAGGTAATGTGACACACAAACTATTGAGTATTGTATCATGTGATGTAATCATATAGTATAACATGTAAAGATATTCACATAGGAAATAATCATATAGCATGTAGGTAGTAATGAGTGTAAGCACGAGAGTTATCAAGTAGTGTGACACATAAGTCATTATGTATTGTATCATATGGTGCAAATACTTATGATAGCATGTAAAGATAATCATACATGAATTGAAAATGTAACATGTAGTAGCATGGCATTGTATGGGTGTCCTAAAGTTATAGTCTAGGTCAAGAGTGTCTAATAACCTAGTTCCCTATAACCAAGGCTCTGATACCAATCTGTCACACCCCAACCGACGGCGGAATCATCGTGGCGGGACATGTAGACTGTTCATGAGCACAAGGTTGACTAGATTGTAATATATTAAATCCATTTCCATTCAAACAAACATGAAACAAGTTCAAAGTACATAATGAAATACAATTTGTCTTTGATTTAATATTAACTAGGTCCAAAGCCTATGTGTAGCATGTCTTGATCTAGCTCATATGAAAGCACCTGAAACATGAATAAAATAAGGTCAACTAAAAAGTTGGTGAGTATAACACAGGTTTGTATATGGATAGTATATAGTTTGTAAAACAAATCCTTACATGACATGATAAATAAGGCATTTATGGGGAGCAGCTATTGTGTAACCAAGTACAATCAAACCTTTGTAACTAGCATGCAAAATTGTGTTGTCGGTATCAATCACCTCAACAAGGTGGGTTTGTCAGAGTCAATAGATCTATCATTGTTTACCGTCGGCTTGTACGGATTTAATGATTGCACTTGCACTATGCACAAAAGTATGTAAATGTAGTTTGCACTAATAGTGTTAAAGCATAAGGCACAAATTGCACAAATGATCATAATGTTTGAATTGTATATATTGCAAATAGTTTCAAATGAAAATCATGTTTCACCCCAAAGATATAAAATGAAAAAGGGGGCTATGTAAACTCACTTGTATCGAAGGCGTAGCTAACACGAGATACTAGATGGTAATGTGATCCTTGTATTGCACAATGTTAACCTAGAGTGTAATGTATATTGCATTAATAATGCACAATAGTCTAAGTCTAACTCTAAGGTTGAATTGGATAAAGTTAGTGATTGGTACTTGAAAGTATTGTATAAAATGGAAGATTTGAAATGAATATTTTTAGAATATTTTGAATAAGGTTTGAGTTTGAAATAATTAAATAAGCAAATTAGATAATTATTGTTTATGAAAATGATGTAAGTATTAGATGTATTTAAGTATAACTAAATAGATGCTTTTGTTCAAATATAAATCAAATAAATAATTATTACTCTATTCATTTATTTATAAAGTGTAACTTAAACATTAAAATATTATTAAGTGTAGGGTTTATAAATTAAATGTTGGACTTTAAATAATTCTCTTTTATTTTAAGATTAAACATTTGATCTTTTCTAAATAAAGATAATACAAATTTTTAAATTTAATTACTTTTATTTTAAAAACAAATTTGGAATATTAATTGTTTTCAAAATATAAAAATATAAACATTCTGCCAACACACACGACTGTGCCAGGGAAGGGCACGATCGTGCTTGGTCGGGCGCGACCGTTCTGGACAGGGCGCGACCGCGTTAGTCAAACAGAGGACAACTGGCCAAATCACTAGGCACGACCAGGTCTAGCCAACGAGCATGACTAGGTCTGAGCAGGAGGCACGACCGCGCTGGAAGTTGACACGACCGCGTCTCCCGAGGCACGACCGCGCTATATGATTAGCGCGACCGTGTCTCTTTCAAAACAGGAACGAATTGAATGATTTTTATATTTATAGAACTGGAATGCATAGGGCTTTCATTAATAAGGTTCTTATGAGTCTTTTGGTACAGGTTAATTGTGTTTAAAACATGTTTTGAACCGGATTCGGTTAAACTATTTTAAATGAAAATACGGTTTCGGGTTCGAGTAGATTTCGATATTGAAAGCCGAAATTGAATTAGGGCTTTTGATCTAAAGAATAAATAGATAGTTTAGAAGGTTTCGATTACCCTGCAAGACGATGAATTGATGGCCTAGGGTAGGGACGATTTCCGACGATGACAGGAGTGGTCTCCGGTGCCTTCTGCTGCAACTCCGACTGCTTCAATGGCTTCGGGTGTCCCAGAGAGGGTAGTATATCATATTGTGATGGATTGCTCGAGAGCATTCGGATTGTAGAGGGGATTTGTGGCCTTGAGATAAAATCCTTTGAGGCTAAACGAATTCTGGATTAATTGGTCGTAAAGGGAATAATTGGTAGTATTATTTTCTTGGTTAATGAGAATAAAACATAAAACGGTTTTGAATTCAAACGATCGGGTGATTAAAGTCACAATTACGTTTCAACTGGTACGCAGGTGCGACCGTGCCAAGATAGACGCGACCGTGCTTACTTAGGGTTTCTTGATATTTTTCAACTTTAGTCCTTGTAACTTTAGTTTTGACATGTTTGTATAAAATAGTTACTTGTATAGAGGTTAATTGCATATAACTGAGTAAACCTTGCGGATTTGTATTGAGTCATTGCATTTAATTTATGGCGAAAGATATAATAAGACAATGCACGAGAATTTGGTTTAAAATGCGTTACATTGAATTGAAATACTAATACTAAAAATCAGAAATGTTACAGATTCCGCACGTTATCACCATGTCGTACCGCGAGTCTAGAGATCCGTCACGTCTGAACCGGGACTTATAAGTGGTATCAGAGCCTTTGCTCTTGATTAGCAGAAGATTCGTGGTGTTTTTGTGTACAATCAACATCAAATATCACTGAATTTGAAGAGATTTTGAAGGATTTTTCCTCATTTTCGTTTCTTGACAAAAATGGAAGAATTTTTATCAATTTGGATTGCTTTTGGATTCATTTGAAGAAATTGATCCGATTGGATTGCTCCTAATCAGTTTCTACACAATCCTACGGTTCAGAAGTGTCTAATTCCATCATATTGATCAGAAATCATGATTTTCAGCAGAGTTGGTATGTATTGGTGTTCTTCCTGAGATTTCAACGTTTTAGGCGAACTTGTCCGATCAGTTACAGGCGAACATAACTAGGCGAACTTAACAAGTTCGCTCAGTGAAGTTCACGCGAACTTAATAAGTTCGCTCAGACAGTTTCAGGCGAACTTACTAAGTTCCCTCGGGTTCCCAAGTTCGCTAATGTTTTTTAGAGGGAAAGTTTTTCTTGTAAAAGTTTTTGAGGAGACATTTATATACTTCTTTTGAGTCATTTTTTAGAATATTGTAATTTTAAAAAAAATTTCTTCCCTAAAAAGAGTTTTTTTTAGGGAAATTTTCTTTTGGGGTGTTTACACAAATTCTCGAGATGACCAATTTTTCGAAGAGTAGAAGAGATTTGTTGTAGAAACAATTCATGTTTTTCAAGTATTTGGAGGATGAAAATGTTGATGATACCGTTTCCAGATACTACCATCTTTTGAGAGAGTTGGTAAAAATTGATGTTTCTTACACTAATACTAAGGTGAATGAGAAGTTGTTGGATGCTCTTCCACCTAAGTTTGAGAAATACTCAGCGCTCATTAAGAAAAATGTGGATTTAACCGATATGTCTTTAGCAGAATTGATTGGTACAGTTTATGCTTATGAAGAAGGTGATGTGACTAAAGTTAGTGACAAGAGTGATTCTGAGAGTGACTGTTTTTCAGAATCAAGTGATAGAGAAGTTTTTCACTCTTCTTCTTCAGAGATAAAAGTTGAGGTTCACACTGATGCTGGTTCTGATAATAGTTCTTCAGACAGTGACTTGAGTGTTTCTGGGAGTGTTGCTGAAACTGAAGAATCTGTCATTCAGAATGCTGAGCCAAAGTTTTCAACTAAAGAACTGCTTGTTGATGGAGCGGCTGGGAAAGTGACTGAGAAAATTGCTGATATGTTATCTAAAGCAAATGCATCCATGATTGATTAAAAATAGGAACATAAGGTTGTTTCTTGTTCTAAATGCATTGATTCAGAATTGAAAATTGTAAGATTGTGTGATGACAACACAAATATGATCTGTGACATGAAGGCAATATACACAACAAATCAAGTTTTGAAAGAAAATGAAAAGCTTTTAAATGCAAGAATTGAATCTTTGAAAGATGATATCAAGATTTTACAGATAAAAGTTAATGAACAAGCTTTTCACATTGATGTGGCATATTCTGAATATGAGTAAAAGATAAATGAACTTGCCCAGTCATAGAGTGAGGTCAACAAATTATTGAGAAAGCTCGAAGGTTATAAGAATTCCAATTTCCTGTTGGAATATTATAATGAGAAAGCTTCAGGTGGTAAAGTAGTTGTTGGTGTTGGTTCATGTCCTTCGTTTGACGACAAAGATATTGGAGGAGGTGTTGGATCTTGTCCACCTTTCAATGGCAATTACACTTCTCGTACTGTGGAAAGTGTGACAGATGATGATCTGGAGCCAAAAACTATCCTCAAGGTAAATCCTGTTACAGGAGAGGACATGGTTTATGATGATTCAAGTGATGATGAAATATTTGATCTAGATAAATCTGAAGGAATAGTGAAAGACTGCAAGGTTGATGAACCAGTTGTGGTTAAGAAAGTCACCAGAGATCGGTGTATCTTGACTGAACCAAATGGAGATATTGAATAACCACAAATTAAACCAGTAAAAAAGTTTTGAGCAGTGGTTTTGATTTTCAAGAAAATAATAAGATTGAGAAAACTTCAACTCTTGATTTTATTAAAAGTAAGGTTGATTCAGAAAAACCCAAGGTTGTTCAAGTATCTAGCACTACTTCCCAGTGTACATCATCTAGTACAACAAGAGTTCCGAGAGAGAAGTATGTCAGAGTTTACAAAGAAAGACGAACATGTTTTCATTGCGGGGTTGTTGGCCGTATCTTGATAAATTGTCCAGATAAGAATGTGGGAAAGCGTCTAGAAGATCCCAGGTTGGGAAGACCTTTTGTTAAACCGCCAGCAAAGCTAGTGGTGAAATCTGTTCTTATGAAGAAACCCGATGTTTCTAAGCCTAATGTAAAAGTTTCATATGTACTAGTGAAACCAAAGTCACAAATTCAGTCAACAAAAGCTGTGAATCAAACTGAAGCGTCTAGTTCTAGAGGTTCACGAGATATGGCTCCAAAGCTCCTTATGAAAGGAAGTTTATTGATAGGAGAAGTTGTTTTTCTTGTGGTGTAGTGGGTCACATTTATGTGAATTATCCTTCAAAGACCTGGTTTTCTGACACACCAAAGACTAGACTAGTTGTGATAAGATCTGTCGGTACAAAATCTCTTAATTTACAATCTAAGGTTAGGCTCTCTCGACCTCAGAGACGGAGAAGAAACAGAAGATTGAGCAAATTGTTAGAGAAACAAGAGGTTTCGCAATCGCATCATGTTGCAAATGAACCAGACTGTTCAACCACTTCGCTTTTTAAGAGGAAGGATCTTAATGAACATAAGAGTGTTTGGAAAAGAAAAGTTATTGTTTCTGATTCATCGGAACAATCTTAGAAAATTGAGGGGAGATTCAATTGTGAATTGCGTGAAGTCATTTATTTTGATACAGATGGACGACCCAGGACTACCATGGCTTGGGTTTCCATTTCCGACTAATGCGTCTTGTTTAATGTGCAGGATTAACCAAGAAGGACTATTAATACAATTTGGTTTGTTAATAGTGGTGGTTCATAGCACATGACAGGGAATGACATCTGCAAGAGCAATGAGTTGTTTGATAACTGATAAGTCTTTTGATTCAACGACTTGATGCTTAAGGGGGAGATAATGTCCCACACAATGTTTGTTTTTGGAAAGTTTTTGACAAAGTCCAAAAGACAACCTGAAGAGTTTCCTTTTCAAGTTTCTTTTTTCAAGACAACCTAAAACTTAGGATGATGATGGCGAGCATAAAGTCATTAATGCAACCATTTGACTAGATAAGGGGGAGTCTACATGATAGGGGGAGTAAAAAACTATGTTGGTGACAAAGGCAAAGGCATTCGATTACATCGGTTTGAATTTTATTTGATTGAATTGCTTAATTTCTAAGTGACCAAGTAAAATGTTTTTCTTAACAATGTTTTCATGGAAGTTTTACTTTCTGTTAAAAAGATTTTGACACTGCCAAAAAAATTGAAAAAGTTATAATCGGCATTACTTGAAGTTATAAGGAGAAATGATAGTACATCAGTAGAAGTTCAATCACACATGCCCTTAGTTGGACTTTAAAAATTGCTTATCTAATATATCGGTGATAAATGTTTTGATCAGAACTTCTTAGACTACACAGTTTGGGAAATGATAGCTTCATAACTGCGTATGTTGAACAAAAATTGAGGCTTGATGCTCTTATTTTAATTTCGATACTAGTATGTAGTTTGAATTGTCAGTAGCCTATGAGTATCTTTGGTCCACTAGTAGTGTGACAACATAATGAACTTTGTGACAACTGTGATTTGAACTCATGGTATGTTGGGTGTGTGTGTAAAAGATCATTATCAGATAAAGAATATAAGATCTAAAATACTTCATGAGACCAATATCGGTTATGTCGTTAAACACAATTTTTCAGTTCACTTCAATGCCCATGCCTCGAAAAACATGCAATGTGATGTTGAACTAAGATATGTTTCTGACAACATCTGTTGGAACATATACTAGCCCTTGGATCAATTATCTTGATTCCATTGAATATATCCAGATAACAGTTGGATCACGCTACCCTATGTCATTGAATCATTCGATTCCTTGATCAATCTATTCATCCTGGATACTTCATCACGCTACCCTATGTCATTGAATCATTCGCTACCCTGTTACTATGAATCATGATACTTCATCCAAACCAAGACATTTAAATCATTCTATTTTGAATCATTCTAATTCTCTGCTTTATATTTTCGTGTGTTTAACGGCATAATTTCATCCTGGAGATTGAAAATTATCTTGCAATGATCTTATATGTCTTGAAGATAATGCACATTTATTTTATGTTGGAATATTTGTGGGGTACACGTTGTATTACAAAATAAATGGTACCTTAATTCACAAAAACTTGGGATAAAGATATTGATGGTTTCAATTTTTATAATATTGATAACTTAGATTGACATGTTATGTTTTGCAAATTCATATTTAATTTATTATGAGCATGTTATGATCTGATCCCATCTTCTTTGAAGTTCTTCGCGTATCATTACATATTTTGGTTGAAGTTTAAATCTTATTGGATATAAAGAAAAGAAAGAAATGAAAGAATGAATCTGGATAGGATACCCATAGAATGTTTTTGGGATGCTTATCTAAAATGTGTGACTGATGAATTGTTATTACTGCTATGATCTTCTTTCTCATGATGTTCGACCAAAAAGATTTTGTGTTGTTTGTGTTTGAAAAACCAAAAAGATTTTTGTTTTCCATCTTCTATGGAAATTTTATTTGTTGGTTACACTTGATTGTTCTTCTTTACCATAAATGAAAATTGCAGATAGAAGTTGACAAGGGGTCCTTCTCCCTAGTTTTCTTCTAGAAAGAGAGAGAGTCTGTGCAGATGTACAAGACAAAAACTATGATCTGTTTGAGGACTGATGACAATCTTCTGAAGGTGTTGTCAAGGGGGAGTCTGTTGGAACTATTTCTGGTGATAACGAGCTTGAAGATTCTATGTCCTAGTCTTAGATTCTTTGCTTGTAATGTGTTAGAATTGTAAGCAACAGTTAAGGGGGAGTCTGTTGGAGCATGTTTTGTAACTGTCGTTGAAATTCTATGTTGTAAGTTAGCGAAGCTGTCAAGTTCGCCTAAGGAACTTAGAGCGAACTTGATAGGCGAACTTGCTAAGTTCGCCTAAGCTTGTTAAGGGCGAACTTAACAAGTTCGCCTGTGGTCTTTGTGGGTTCCCTATAAATAGTGGTTTACTTGTCAGTTTTAAGAGCTGAGAGCATAGATAAGAACAGAACAGAAACTGAGAGAACTTGTAAACTGATATTCTGAGTGGAAATACAAAGATGATTACTTACATCGTGTTGTTGATTGAGTTACACGTTGATCATGGATTCCGCACGTTATCACTGTGTCGAACCGCGAGTCTAGAGATCCGTCACGTCCGAACCGGGACTTACAAGATCTAGTTAGAGGAAGGAACCCAAGAACTTGCAGACTTGGGTAAGTGTGTCTTTGGATCAGTAGCATCAGTATGCTTGCACTTAATGGATCCAATGATAATATTTGGGGGATAGAGGATGGGGTCTTGGCTATCCATTGTTGGGATGCTTTTCCAGATCTTTGTGCTATGTCAGTAGTTGATATTGCTTTGGCTGCTGAAGGTTTTGCTTGATCAACAACACATTTTGCTACTGAATATTTTGGCTTATCAGCAACAGACTTGGTTGCTGCTGATGGCTTTACATGATAAGCAGCAGACTTGGTTGCTGCTGAAGGTTTGGCTTTTGATTTCTTTAGCTTCACATGATCATTAGCATTTTTCCTGGTTGCTGATGGTTCAACAACGGATACTTGCTTCTCCTGCTTTACCTTTCTAACAGAGAGTTTATATGTGGAAGTTCTTTTGTAGATTTCCTTCTGTTTAGGAGTGGCTTGTTGAAGGATCTGGTTAAAAGGATTAAATTCAAAATTTGCAGCAAAGTGGTCTGATTGACCACAAATGATGCAAGATTGTTGGGGTTTTGGGAGCTTCTTCTTTGGAGGAGAAAGAGATTTTCTGAATTCAATTGTCTTGTCTTCATAGTTTCTTACCTTTTTGTTTTTGTTTGTTTTCTCAAAGGAATGTTGCTTGAGATTTCTTTGATGTTGAAGGTAGTAGAAGCAAGTGCTGGCAGTATGGTTGTATTTTTCACAGGCAAAGCATGATTTAGCCAATTTGTCCATTTGAAAGTACACATAGTTCTTTCTCTTGAATAAGTCTTTGAAATTCCAGGGATGAGCTTTGTTGTGGTCAAAGGTGGCTTCCTCCAATGTCTTTTGAACATATGGAGCTCTCTCTCCAGGTGCATGACAGATATCAAACACCTTTCGGGGTTGAATGGTTTTGTTTGCTTGAAAATTGGTGGAGGTTGAGGATTTTCCCTTTTCAACAATTAACTTTCTCCCTTTGGGAGGATAGCTATGTAACATCCTGAGTTTTAGAGTGTGAAAGGATTCACGAAAAATTTAAAACTTATATAAGAAAAGGGAAGCGGGCTTGGGCCGGGGTGTATAGGCCGAAAGGGACAAGGGTTTGGGCCCTTATAAGTCTCAAGACCAGCCCCAAACCCTCATTTGCAACACCATTTTCGGAATTCTAGAGAGAGAAAGCGAGAGAGAGCCTAGAGAGAGAAAGTCCCGGTTTTCGGACTAGAGCTTCAAGGATCGTTAGCAAGAGTCTCGTGAGTGTTTATCAACGAAAAGGAAGCGATTTCAGGTAACCATTTGTTCCAGATCTGCATTTTTATATTATATCGGGTTTTGAAGGAAAAATCAAGTAAAGGTTGGGTTTTTACGTTTAAAATGAAAACGAAGTATAGATCTAGACTCTCGGTTAGAAAACACAAGTTTTGAATGTAAAAAGTTCGGATCTTGACGATGTTAGATCTGCATGCGAGTTAGGGTTTTGTGGGGAAGAAGACTGGTCTGGGACATGTATCGAAACTAGGAGTTTCGATAGGTCTGCAGGTACCGAAACTAGGAGTTTTGATAGGTCTGCAGGTACCGAAACTAGGTAGTTTCGATAGGTCACATGTATCGAAACTAGGTAGTTTCGATAGTCAACATATGTCGAAACTAGGAGTTTCGATAGTCAGCATGTATCGAAACTAGGTCTGCAGGTACCGAAACTAGGAAGTTTCGATGAGTCTGATATGTGACGAATTTTTATGATTGTACAGATTGTGTGAGATTCCAGTAGGACATCCCCGCTAAGATACCAAGTGAGTTCTAATCCCCTTTTCGCCTTCTTTAGGGGTGGTGTGCATACTTAGTGTAAAGTGTTTATTATATTTTATATATTATAAACTGAAGAGAAAAGCCATTTTTAGTGAAAGGTTTAAAAGAGACAAAAGTATGTTTTCAGTAAAGTAAGATATATCATTTGGCAAGCGTTTACTATATTTTTATATACATAAACAAAGGCATGATATATGTGCTAGTATGTTTTCAGTAAAGTAAGATATATCATTTGGCAAGCGTTTACTATATTTTCATATACATAAACAAAGGCATGATATATATGATGAGCTATGTTTCAGAAAGTAAGATGTATTTTATGATAAGCTATGTTTCAGTAAAAGCAATGATATATCATTTGGCAAGCGTTTACTATATTTTTATATACATAAACAAAGGCATGATATATGTGCTAGTATGTTTTCAGTAAAGTAAGATATATCATTTGGCAAGCGTTTACTATATTTTCATATACATAAACAAAGGCATGATATATATGATAAGCTATGTTTCAGAAAGTAAGATGTATTTTATGATAAGCTATGTTTCAGTAAAAGCAAAGATATATCATTTGGCAAGCGTTTACTATATTTTTATATACATAAACAAAGGCATGATATATGTTAAGTTATGAGCAAGATTTACAGAAATATTTATGAACAGTAAAGTGAACAGTTTTCCTTCGGGAATATGTACCAGTTTGTAAAGGTCCTTGGGACAGATGTTACTTGTACAAGATGTCAGATATGGGTTCTACCCATTAGTAAGAACCTTAGGGTTCGTTAACAGTTGTACAATTGGGATGAGTGACGGCGGTCGCTCGGGAGGTCCACGCAACCTCCCCTTAGCGTTAAGCGGTATTGTCGGTTCATGGACGTGAGCCATGGGGGCATTGACCAGGGTATTGTCGGTTCATGGATGAATCCATGGGGGCATTGACCAGGTACTCGTCGGTTCATGGATGAAAGCCATGGGGGCGGTACAGTAGTGACAAGGAATTGACGGATAAGCGGTATTGTCGGTTCATGGTCGTTGATCATGGGGGAATTGACCAGGTACTTGTCGGTTCATGGATGTAAGCCATGAGGGCAGTACAGTAAAGAGGAATTGACGGTTTATTATACGTTTTAAACTGTTTGAAAAGTAAAGTGTGTTAAGTTTAGCCTTAATGGCAGTATATATGTTTGAAAAGTAAAGTGTGTTAAGTTTAGCCTTAATGGCAGTATATATGTTTGAAAAGTAAAGTGTGTTAAGTTTAGCCTTAATGGCAGTATATATGTTTGAAAAGTAAAGTGTGTTAAGTTTAGCCTTATTGGCAGTATATGTGTTTTAGTAAATCTTTTGAAAAATTGATTTAAAGTAAACGTTAGAACTCACTCAGCGTTGCTGATTTTTAGTATGCATATCAGTTAAGTGCAGGTTTAGATGATGGATGTGGATGCTTGGGCTTAGAGAGAAGAGTTACCCGAAGATCAGTGTCTGGCATCCCGATTATGTTTATGTTATGTTTTAGCTTGACGTTGTTAAAGACAATTTGTATTAGACATGTTTATGTTTCCGCTGCGTATGTAAAGAAGATTAAATCGTTTCTGCTGTGTAATGTATGTCTTATGTTTAAAGTGCTATGTGTTGATGAATAAATCCAATAAGTGAGGCCTTTCAGGAAAGGGGCCTTACAAGTTGGTATCAGAGCCATAGTTTGAGAGATTTGGACATCCCCGATGTCCAGACTTAAACTGAGAATGGGACAAGTAGCGGATGCCAGTAACGGGTAACTCAAGCCAAAGCACCAGATATGTTTAGTAAGTAAAGTTTCTTTCATTGTTTAGAGTGTCAAGATAAGAATAGAGGCTTTAGTGGAAGCATGAAAGCGAATAAATAGAAAACAAGAAGTGATGTAATGGTTAATTGCAGATGGCCAGTGTATATTAACATCTTACCTTACTTATTGTGTTCTACATATTCCCTAGCATGATGAAATTAAATCTTTTGTTCTCTATCTTTCAGTTAGAAATGGCTAGACGTAGAGGAACTAGAGGAGGTGGAGGAGGAAGACATGGTGGGCGTATAGGCCGCCGCGGTGGAGCTAGTACCAACCAGGAGATTGAGGGGAGTGTTCACACTACCCATACCAATACGGTAGTCAGTCAGCACAATGTTGAGCATGCGGCAGGAGATGATCAGACATTCGAGTTAGAGCCGGCCGTGCAAGCAGCTCTTGGCCGTGAATTTACCCGACTGCTAAAGGAAACCTTACCGGCCATACTAGATGAAGCCTTGAGGAAAGCCAAGGAGAACCCCAACCCAATTTCAGCCACTGAAGAGCCTGTGGTGCTCCCAGCAATGGGAGGACCAAACCTGGTACAACATGTTGCGCCGCCTGCTCGAGGCTGCGACTACAAGGCGTTTCGGGGTTGTGATCCACCTGAGCTAACTGGGGAGAAAGAAGCAGCTGATACTTTAGATTGGATCAATGGCATGGAATCCACCATCCGCCTCAGTGACTGCCGGCCAGATCAAGCGGTCATGTTCGCTGCGAAATCATTGAAGGGAGAGGCAGCACACTGGTGGGAAACTGTGAAACAAGCTAAAGGTGACCAAGCGGTCGAGTTGATGAGGTGGAATGATCTGAAAGCTTTAGTAATTGAGAAGTTCTGCCCTAAGAACGAGGTCCACAAGGTGGAAAGGGAATTTCTGACTCTGCAAGCCGGACTCATGACTCACCGGCAGTATACTTCAAAGTACAATGAGTTGGCACGTCTGGTGCCCCATCTTGTGACCACAGAGGAAAGGAGGATTCATTACTATGTTCAAGGATTGCCTCCAAAGATCCGTACTTTTGTAAAAGCCAATACACCGAGTACCTTTGAGTCGGTGGTTGTTCTAAGCGGCGTCGTGTATGATGACATCGCTTCTACTGAATTTATCCCTGAGTTGCCCAAGAAACAAGCAGTCAAGCGAACTGGTGAGGATCTCCAAGGTCCTGGAGAGAGAAGAGCAAGGGTAGAAGCTGAGGGCCTATGTGGCAAGTGCGGGAGGAAACATGGAGGTGAATGTAAAGCTGGACAGGTAGGATGCTTTAGGTGTGGCAAGTTCGGACACCAGTCACGCGACTGTCCGGATAAGCCTAGATGCCACAACTGTGGAGAACACGGACATTTAAGCCGAGATTGTAGGAAGCCCAAAGAGCCGGAAGCGGGAGGATCCGGAAAGGGTAAGGGTGCAGAGAAAGAACCTTACATCAACAAGGCCACAGCAAGGGTTTACCAGATGACTCAGTAAGGTACGTTGCAAACTCTTATTTGTGATATGCCAAGTTTATGATTTTATTTCCTTGAATGATTAGTTAGCCCCATCAGCTTAGGAGCCTTAGAACTAGATATTACCCGGATTAGATCCTCAGCGGTAGTTAATCACAATGGCCTTCATGACCAAGCTGCCTTGCATAGCTACGGTTCATGCCACCCATTCTGTGATTTGCTGTCAGTATAGCTTATGGCAGGTTTCGAGGACGAAACCTATTGTAAGGAGGGTAGACTTGTAACATCCTGAGTTTTAGAGTGTGAAAGAATTCACGAAAAATTTAAAACTTATATAAGAAAAGGGAAGCGGGCTTGGGCCAGGGTGTATAGGCCGAAAGGGACAAGGGTTTGGGCCCTTATAAGTCTCAAGACCAGCCCCAAACCCTCATTTGCAACACCATTTTCGGAATTCTAGAGAGAGAAAGCGAGAGAGAGCCTAGAGAGAGAAAGTCCCGGTTTTCGGACTAGAGCTTCAAGGATCGTTAGCAAGAGTCTCGTGAGTGTTTATCAACGAAAAGGAAGCGATTTCAGGTAACCATTTGTTCCAGATCTGCATTTTTATATTATATTGGGTTTTGAAGGAAAAATCAAGTAAAGGTTGGGTTTTTACGTTTAAAATGAAAACGAAGTATAGATCTAGACTCTCGGTTAGAAAACACAAGTTTTGAATGTAAAAAGTTCGGATCTTGACGATGTCAGATCTGCATGCGAGTTAGGGTTTTGTGGGGAAGAAGACTGGTCTGGGACATGTATCGAAACTAGGAGTTTCGATAGGTCTGCAGGTACCGAAACTAGGAGTTTCGATAGGTCTGCAGGTACCGAAACTAGGTAGTTTCGATAGGTCACATGTATCGAAACTAGGTAGTTTCGATAGTCAACATATGTCGAAACTAGGAGTTTCGATAGTCAGCATGTATCGAAACTAGGAGTTTCGATAGGTCTGCAGGTACCGAAACTAGGAAGTTTCGATGAGTCTGATATGTGACGAATTTTTATGATTGTACAGATTGTGTGAGATTCCAGTAGGACATCCCCGCTAAGATACCAAGTGAGTTCTAATCCCCTTTTCGCCTTCTTTAGGGGTGGTGTGCATACTTAGTGTAAAGTGTTTATTATATTTTATATATTATAAACTGAAGAGAAAAGCCATTTTTAGTGAAAGGTTTAAAAGAGGCAAAAGTATGTTTTCAGTAAAGTAAGATATATCATTTGGCAAGCGTTTACTATATTTTTATATACATAAACAAAGGCATGATATATGTGCTAGTATGTTTTCAGTAAAGTAAGATATATCATTTGGCAAGCGTTTACTATATTTTCATATACATAAACAAAGGCATGATATATATGATGAGCTATGTTTCAGAAAGTAAGATGTATTTTATGATAAGCTATGTTTCAGTAAAAGCAAAGATATATCATTTGGCAAGCGTTTACTATATTTTTATATACATAAACAAAGGCATGATATATGTGCTAGTATGTTTTCAGTAAAGTAAGATATATCATTTGGCAAGCGTTTACTATATTTTCATATACATAAACAAAGGCATGATATATATGATAAGCTATGTTTCAGAAAGTAAGATGTATTTTATGATAAGCTATGTTTCAGTAAAAGCAAAGATATATCATTTGGCAAGCGTTTACTATATTTTTATATACATAAACAAAGGCATGATATATGTTAAGTTATGAGCAAGATTTACAGAAATATTTATGAACAGTAAAGTGAACAGTTTTCCTTCGGGAATATGTACCAGTTTGTAAAGGTCCTTGGGACAGATGTTACTTGTACAAGATGTCAGATATGGGTTCTACCCATTAGTAAGAACCTTAGGGTTCGTTAACAGTTGTACAATTGGGATGAGTGACGGCGGTCGCTCGGGAGGTCCACGCAACCTCCCCTTAGCGTTAAGCGGTATTGTCGGTTCATGGACGTGAGCCATGGGGGCATTGACCAGGGTATTGTCGGTTCATGGATGAATCCATGGGGGCATTGACCAGGTACTCGTCGGTTCATGGATGAAAGCCATGGGGGCGGTACAGTAGTGACAAGGAATTGACGGATAAGCGGTATTGTCGGTTCATGGTCGTTGATCATGGGGGCATTGACCAGGTACTTGTCGGTTCATGGATGTAAGCCATGAGGGCAGTACAGTAAAGAGGAATTGATGGTTTATTATACGTTTTAAACTGTTTGAAAAGTAAAGTGTGTTAAGTTTAGCCTTAATGGCAGTATATATGTTTGAAAAGTAAAGTGTGTTAAGTTTAGCCTTAATGGCAGTATATATGTTTGAAAAGTAAAGTGTGTTAAGTTTAGCCTTAATGGCAGTATATATGTTTGAAAAGTAAAGTGTGTTAAGTTTAGCCTTATTGGCAGTATATGTGTTTTAGTAAATCTTTTGTAAAATTGATTTAAAGTAAACGTTAGAACTCACTCAGCGTTGCTGATTTTTAGTATGCATATCAGTTAAGTGCAGGTTTAGATGATGGATGTGGATGCTTGGGCTTAGAGAGAAGAGTTACCCGAAGATCAGTGTCTGGCATCCCGATTATGTTTATGTTATGTTTTAGCTTGACGTTGTTAAAGACAATTTGTATTAGACATGTTTATGTTTCCGCTGCGTATGTAAAGAAGATTAAATCGTTTCTGCTGTGTAATGTATGTCTTATGTTTAAAGTGCTATGTGTTGATGAATAAATCCAATAAGTGAGGCCTTTCAGGAAAGGGGCCTTACAAGCTAATTTTAATCTGTTAGGTGAGTTGAGGTACTGGTATGGAAGGGATGAAGGGGCTTGTACCATTGGTTTCAGTGGAGTCTGAGCATGTGGACTCAGACTCAGATGAGGTAGTGCATTCTTGCACAAGTGGTTCTTCCTTTGAAGGATCAAGATTTTGGTTGGCCAGATTAAGATTGGAAAGATTGAAACTTGGTTCATGAATGGCTACATAGTCAGCAGGTGGAGGCACAACATTGTAGGGTTTTTCAGCTTGAAACCTAAGCCCAACAGTTACTTTCTCATGAATTTGAGCATCCAAAAGTCTTCGCAGCTTTTTGGATGCAAACTCATATTTTTCAACATGGACTTTTTGGTCTGCCAATTCAGCCCTTGTAGCTTTTAACTTAACCAGAAGATCATCAATCTGAGTTTCAAGATTTGTTTATTCATGTTTTAATGATGAAATCTCTTTCTTTAAACAGTTAATCTTTTCTTTGTAACTGTTTTCAACCTTTTTGAATTCAGATTTCATTTGGTGAAACTCTTCATTTTGATATATGAGATTCTGGTTATGTTTTCTGTATCCAAGAACCTTATCAATACAAGCTTGAGTACAAAGATGTTCATATACCTGAGGTGGTATCTCTGTGGTGTCTTCCATAAGAGCTAGGTTGTTGGCAGGAAGATCCTCATACTAGAAGCTCCAGTCAAATTCACCAGTTCTAACAGCTGCACAAGCTGCAGTTTGAGCAGCAGGAGTGGCTTGTTGTTGTTGTTGCTGTCTTGGTTGAGCTGGGTGGGTTTGCCTTTGGTTCCTTGCATTCTCTAGCAAAATGACCAAGTTGGTTGCAGTTATAACATCTCAGTTTGCTTTTGTACAAGCCAACTCTAGTGTTGGAGTTGTTGCTTGGGATTGGTCTTCCTGTTCTAGAGTAGAACCTTTTTGCTTTAAGAGAAAGTATGGCATAGGAGTGCTGTATGTCCATTTCTTGTAGATCATCTGGATGGAAACATTCCAGATCTTCCTTGATAAAGGACATATTGCTTGAGTTTTCAGAGACAAAGGCAGCAGAGTTTGTTTGAGGTAGGGCTTTAAGAAGAAATGGTGAATTGTTTGATTGTGATGTTGGAGTCTGGGGATGGGTAATAATAGGATGGTAGTAGTTGCTTGAACTAGGAACTTAGTGGTCAGAGTGAAGTGCAGAGGAAGTGGTGGTGGATGACGAGGCTGTTGAGTAACTTGAGCTTCTCTCTTTGGCTTGAATCATTTCTAATTCATAAGTCTTCAGCATGCCAAACAGCTCAGTCATCTACAGAGTCTTTAAATTTTCAGTTCTTCTGATTGACACTATGTAAAGTGTCCAGCAGCTTGGCAGAGACTTGATAAACTTCTTGAGAATGTCTTCATTCTCCAGCTTCACTTTTCAGCACTGTTGTAACATCCATGATTTTTCGGTATCATTTTTACTTTATTTTATTTTATTCTATTCAATTATGACCTCCTATTTCAATTTCATATTTGTCCAAGACCATAAGCCGCATATCTCATTAAAGCAAATAATAAATAAGTTTATACTTTCTTTTTTTTGGCAAACACAATTCTACTAGATAGATTAAAACCAAAGAAAAAGGATTCAAACAATTTTATAAAATATTTAATCAATAAAACAAGTTAGTGACCAATAAATTTATAAAGATTTTTTTTAAGTTTTAACCAAGAACATTTCGTTCCTGTATTCATATATAAATATATATATATATATGTATATACATAGTTACTTTTAACAAATTATCTTTAACCTCTTATGAACCCCCCCCCCCCCTGATATGGACACCGGAACAAATTTTAACATCAATTTTGACCAAGAAAAAGTCAAACCCACAATAAAACTCCCCAAATCCTTCAAGACCCGGATTCAAATCCTTTGTAACCGTTCTCCTACACATTTACAATCATTTAGGACAATCTATTTCGTGTTTATTTGAGTAATAACAAGCTTTTAGGAATCAAATGAATTTTCAGTTACAACTTCCAAATCCACGAATTCATACTCAAAACCCGTAAATCTCGTGCAAATTCACAGCTGTAACGCGTTTCAAATCATTGGTTGACCACCTTATAAATTCCAATGTCAAGCTGCGAATCGAAAGCACCACAAATCCATTTCCTTTACTGTTCCGATCGGTCCTTTTCAGCCTCAAACGAGTTTGATTCTAGGTGTGTTCGTGAAGGCCGACTTCAGGTATTCTTCCATTCCTAGTAATCGATATCATTCCTATACTCCTTTCTTTCTAGTAATCGATTTTGGAACATGGGCTTCGAGCTGAGCTTTTGTGATTTAGGGAAGAAGATAAAGCAGAACTTGTGTTTTTAAAATTTGTTTTCTGAGTCATTAACATGCTGAGAAAGCAGGTCAAATGGTTAAACAGCTTCACCTGTACAAACAATGTCACGGGTTCTAACCCCGTGACTGACTTCTCTTTTCTTTTTTATTTTGTTTTGATTCAAGTTACACACACCCACTTATATATTATTGTTAAGCTTTGATTAATAAACAAATTCCTTTATAGTATTTCAAGGGTTTATAATTAATATCCTTTATAAATAAAATAAAATAAAAAGTATTTATATACATGTTTTATTGTTTACTAAAAATTTCAAAAACAGGACAAACGTTAATTGTATATTTCATAAACTCTATTATATTGAATAACTTTAATTATGAAACAATCGTATTTTGTAACGTCATTAAACGAAAGGGGTTATATATTATATATATATATATATATATATATATATATATTTTAAAACGACATATTTTATTTGCATTACTAATATTATAAAATTTTAATAAATTTTTATTTGTGTATCTATCTTATTTATGATATTAGTAAATATTAAGAAAATAATCTTTCTAATTGGACTTTCATAAATAATAACTCGTTTAACTAATTTATTTATTATCTTTATAAATATTACTATCTCATAATATTTCAAAACGATGATAGCCTAATTTTAGTCACTTTTGATATTGTCTTAAATAGTTATTTTTACCAAAAATTTCATTTCGTAAATATAATAAAACATCATTATATTTGTTTTCTCAATCGCTCGCCCATTCCAGAACCTTAAAGTCCCAAATCGTTCCCTTGTTGATTCTCTTGACCGTTTCTATATTATAATAACATATTTTATTCAACTTACGACATCCTTAATTCTTGTTGCTACAAGTTACAAGCTCGAGCCTCTAATATCCAAGGTGAGTATTACATAGCCCCCTTTTCACACTTTTACACTTTTTGGGGTGAAACATGAACTCTATTCATACAATTGTTTACATTTACACAATCTACACAAACACAAATCCTCTTTACATTCATGTGTGCAAATTTGAGCTTTATGTTTGAGTGCTAGGTGTGTTAACTGTTTGTGTGCAATTTATGTGCAATCATTAACTATTCAAGCCGACGGTTAACAATGATAGATCTATTGAGTCTGACAAACCCACCCAGATTGGGGTGATTGTTACCGACAACACAATTTGCATGCTAGTTACAAATGTTTGATTGTACTTTGGTTACACAATAGTTGCTCGCCATAAATGCCTTATTTTATCATGTTATGTAAGGATTTGATTATTTACATCTATACACTATTTATGATTAAACCTGTGTATGCTCACCAACTTTTTAGTTGACCTTATTTTATTCATGTTTCAGGTGCTAATTTGTGATTTCGATCAAGACTTGCTTCACATAAGTTTTGGACCTAGTTAATTTTAAATAAAGGATCATGTATTTCATATTGTGTACTTGGTTTGATTTTGTTTTTGTCTTGAATATTTGCAATGGATTTAAATGATTAATATATTTCAATTTAGTCAACCTTGTGCTCATGAACAGTCTACATGTCCCGCCCCGACGTTTCCGCCGTCGGTTGGGGTGTGACAGATTGGTAGCAGAGCCTTGGTTATAGAGAATTAGGTTATTAGACACTCTTGACCTAGACTATAACCTTAGGACACCCATACCATGCCATGCTACTACATGCTACATGATTATTTCTTATTTGAATATTTTTACATGTTATACTATATAATTACATCATATGATACAATACTTAATAGTCTATATGTCACATTACCTTCCAACTTTTGTCTCCTATTCGTTGCTACGTATTTGATTTATTTAAAGTGATATCGTAAGTTTCCACACACACTCTTACACACTTAGTTTTTCATGCACCCTTAAACTCACACGTATAATGTCACCACCTCTTGTGATCTAAATCTAAACTATTGGGCCTAAAGCCTATTAATAATAAACTAGAAGCCCACTTACCCTCCAAGAAGAAGGAGCCTACTACAACATATAAGCCTCACTTTCGGGCCTCAAAGCCCAGTCCACAACAATTCTCATCATGACCATGAGCCCAACAATAGTGTTATTAATACATGATGGCTGGAAGAGTGTGTAGGCCCATGAGGGATTCTGGCTAAGGAAATATAGGGTACTTAAGCGTGTCCTAGTGACCCACCCCTCTTTCCTGGGAATCCTCCTCAGGGATGCATTGCTTATAGGTCAATTGTATTTCTAAAATACTGTTGTGAAGGCTCGGTGTTATGACCAGTCAAACTCTATACCTATGAGAACTCCTATATTTAAACACTCAATATTTTATTATCACCTTTACATTGTTTCCTACTAGACATGGACTCCTACTCTCCTTCCTCCCCGGTATACTGACCCGGAGAAGAGTCTGATTGGGAAGAAGACATCGGGACACCCGTGCATCGGTCACCAACACCCCAGCTGCTAGACCAAGGTTCGATGTAAGGACATATTGGATTAGGAACACCGGCCCAAGAATTCGAACATCTGGATCACCCGCACCCAGGAACCCGTATCAGACATCCTATCTCCACAATCAGTTACCACCCCCATTAAGAGACCCATATCTAATGCCCGACCCGTATCATCCTAACCCTTGGGTAAGGCATACCACGGCACCCACTAGTGTTATGGGAATTCCAACCAATGACATTCACCCATATGTAAGGACCTCAGAATTTGAGAGGCAAAGGATGGAGCAGGGGGTAATGCACGATTTGCAAGGACAAAGAATGGATAGCCTAGCAAACCAATTAGGGTACCAAAAGGAGTTAATCTCCCTCATCGAAAAAGAAATACTGGAGCATCGTACGGAGACAGCTAAAGCTGAAGCCAGATCGGCTACCCGAGTGACCATAGCAGTGCTCGTCTTGGGAATTATTCTCCTCCTAGTGGAAAGCTACAAGAGACGTTAACAAAATTATTTTTCCATTATTTATTGTCTTTAAATTTTCAGTTTAAGAACCATTTCCCTATGTTTTGAGTAATGTTTAACATTTCAGCATTTAGTCAATTTTATATATTTCAACTCGAAAGTTATTATTCATTGATTTGACCCGATGAGTGTAAATCACACCCAACATATTTTCATTAAAATTTCCCAAGTATCACCTTCTTCATTCAATACGATTTAGTACACTACCAATAATCTCCTTCGTAAACAACCTATCCTATTAGATTTGAACAAACCTCGTTATCATGTTTGAACAAAATATTTATCAAACTTTTAAATAGTATCAAAAATATAAACTTTCCATAAACCTTTTCACCCTATAGGGAAACTTAATACGACCTGTCTTATAAAAACAGTATTTCAAATTGATAAATAATTATGACTTTTCTGTTAAGCCAATAAATTCTAAACCCTAGTTAAATTAATATACAACCGCATGTTTAGCCAATAAATTTCTCTTAAAAAAATGTTCTTCTTATAATAATTGAAAATTTAATAAAAAGATTTTTCCTATAAATTGGTTATTTATTTAGGTTATTTGACTCAATAGTTTCGCTACTTCATATATCTACCACCAAGAACATGTTACAATTTCCCATTTTCAACCAAAGATCAGTTCCTTGTAAACCCATTTCCCATGATATTTTATGAACATCCTCGTTACCTTTCACTTGCCGCTTCAAGAGACGACCCATTTCGCGTAAACGTTAACCTTCCCCACAAACCTCAACGAGATTTAAGGAGCTAGAACTAACTACCATATTTTACATGAACGCCAGACAATATGCTTCTCCACAACACTTGATCACATACAAAACTCATTAGTATATGTCACACACGAAATTCAATAACTTACGAATGCCCGTTCACCAGATACACAACACGATCACATAGTACATGAAACTTAGTTATTTTCAATATACCCAAAACTACACTGATTACATGATACATGAAATTGGATTATTTGCAATACACTGGATTGATTATGTAATATATGAAACATAGTTGTTTGTAATATACATATGCTAAAATGATCGCATAACAATCGTTTGTTTGGTACATAATACTAGATTGACCACATTGAACATGAGACTTATTCGGTTACAAAATACATGATACCAAGTTGGTAACATCATACGTGAAATTCATTTCTTGCAATACACATGATACTGCATTGTTTACAATGCACATGAAAGCTTATTGATTTACAAAATACATGATGCTAAGTTATTCACGTTACACATGAAACCAATTTGATTACAACTTACATGACACTAGATTATACATGAGACTTGTGTGCTACATTTTACATGAAACTAAATTGCCTACAATTGTTATAATTGATTCATTTCATTCTACACAAGGCATGGTCATACACTTTTGTTCACCAAAGTTGAAAAGCATAACACATTGAAGCTACTCGGTGTTTGACGTGTTCTTGTTCAAACACGAGGAAGCTGTAACACTTTAAAGCAACTCGGTGTTTGACGTATTCTTGTTCAAACACGAGTAAACTATGGACTTTAAGTTATACTACCTTATTTCTCTTTAGTTGCTAACTGACCTACCTATTTAGGGACATAGTTACTCATTAGCAACTCATATGTGTGAACAATAGACATGAACTAAGTGAATTTGTACCCCCCCTCTAGCCCCGCACACAACGGAAGGATCTATACGGACCATACGATGATTCGAGTAATTACGGGTGCACACGTAATTATAAAGATCAACGCATGGAAAAACATAGTGAATTCTACCGTGTGTTGTGACCTAAAACCTATCGTGATGTATGACAACGAAACTAATGTGATATGACAAGGGCATGGTGGATACGCCGATGGTACTTCCTATATATAAGTGCTCTATCATATTATCAGAAGTAGCGTTGTTCGTGTCACGTGAAGTTTTGACCTAGACCAATGTTTATGAACTCTCTTAACCACTGACAACTTCTAAGCATACTAGACTACACCTAAATCAAACCCTGATCAACAAATTTCCATCAAATCTTTTCCAAGTAACGTATTTCACCTTTTAGATTCCTCGACAGATCTCTCCTTAACTCACATGAAACTATATCCATTGATATCATTCATACTTAACGTGAGATTTAGACTTAATGACAATCCAAAAATCCAGACTCTCACCTCTTTTCTGATTCAGTAACCTCCACTAGTTAAATTTCGGGACGAAATTCCCTCAACATGGGGATACTGTAACATCCATGATTTTTCGGTATCATTTTTACTTTATTTTATTTTATGCTATTCAATTATGACCTCCTATTTCAATTTCACATTTGTCCAAGACCATAAGCCTCATATGTCATTAAAGCAAATAATAAATAAGTTTATACTTTCTTTTTTTTGGCAAACACAATTCTACTAGATAGATTAAAACCAAAGAAAAAGGATTCAAACAATTTTAAAAAATATTTAATCAATAAAACAAGTTAGTGACCAATAAATTTATAAAGATTTTTTTTAAGTTTTAACCAAGAACATTTCGTTCATGTATTCATATATAAATATATATATATATGTATGTATATACAAAGTTACTTTTAACAAATTATCTTTAACCTCTTATGAACCCCCCCTGATATGGACACCGGAACAAATTTTAACATCAATTTTGACCAAGAAAAAGTCAAACCCACAATAAAACTCCCCAAATCCTTCAAGACCCGGATTCAAATCCTTTGTAACCGTTCTCCTACACATTTACAATCATTTAGGACAATCTATTTCGTGTTTATTTGAGTAATAACAAGCTTTTAGGAATCAAATGAATTTTCAGTTATAACTTCCAAATCCACGAATTCATACTCAAAACCCGTAAATCTCGTGCAAAATCACAGTTGTAACGCATTTCAAATCATTGGTTGACCACCTTATAAATTCCAATGTCAAGCTGCGAATCGAAAGCACCACAAATCCATTTCCTTCACTGTTCCGATCGGCCCTTTTCAGCCTCAAACGAGTTCAATTCTAGGTGTGTTCGTGAAGGCCGACTTCAGGTATTCTTCCATTCCTAGTAATCGATATCATTCCTATACTCCTTTCTTTCTAGTAATCGATTTTGGAACATGGGCTTCGATCTGAGCTTTTGTGATTTAGGGAAGAAGATAAAGCAGAACTTGTGTTTTTAAAATTTGTTTTCTGAGTCATTAACATGCTGAGAAAGCAGGTCAAATGGTTAAACAGCTTCACCTATACAAACAAGGTCACGGGTTCTAACCCCGTGACTGACTTCTCTTTTCTTTTTTATTTTGTTTTGATTCAAGTTACACACACCCACTTATATATATTATTGTTAAGCTTTGATTAATAAACAAATTCCTTTATAGTATTTCAAGGGTTTATAATTAATATCCTTTATAAATAAAATAAAATAAAAAGTATTTATATACATGTTTTATTATTTACTAAAAATTTCAAAAACAGGACAAACGTTAATTGTATATTTCATAAACTCTATTATATTGAATAACTTTAATTATGAAACAATCGTATTTTGTAACGTCATTAAATGAAAGGGGTTATATTATATATATATATATATTTTTTAAAACGACATATTTTATTTGCATTACTAATATTATAAAATTTTAATAAATTTTTATTTGTGTATCTATCTTATTTATGATATTAGTAAATATTAAGAAAATAATCTTTCTAATTGGACTTTCATAAATAATAACTCGTTTAACTAATTTATTTATTATCTTTATAAATATTACTATCTCATAATATTTCAAAACGATGATAGCCTAATTTTAATCACTTTTGATATTGTCTTAAATAGTTATTTTTACCAAAAATTTCATTTCGTAAATATAATAAAACATCATTATATTTGTTTTCTCAATCGCTCGCCCATTCCAGAACCCTAAAGTCCCAAATAGTTCCCTTGTTGATTCTCTTGACCGTTTCTATATTATAATAACATATTTTATTCAACTTAGGACATCCTTAATTCTTATTGCTACAAGTTACAAGCTCGAGCCTCTAATATCCAAGGTGAGTATTACATAGCCCCCTTTTCACACTTTTACACTTTTTGGGGTGAAACATGAACTCTATTCATACAATTGTTTACATTTACACAATCTACACAAACACAAATCATCTTTACATTCATGTGTGCAAATTTGAGCTTTATGTTTGAATGCTAGGTGTGTTAACTGTTTGTGTGCAATTTATGTGCAATCATTAACTATTCAAGCCGACGGTTAACAATGATAGATCTATTAAGTCTGACAAACCAACCCAGATTGGGGTGATTGTTACCGACAACACAATTTGCATGCTAGTTACAAAGGTTTGATTGTACTTTGGTTACACAATAGTTGCTCCCCATAAATGCCTTATTTTATCATGTTATGTAAGGATTTGATTATTTACATCTATACACTATTTATGATTAAACCTGTGTATGCTCACCAACTCTTTAGTTGACCTTATTTTATTCATGTTTCAGGTGCTAATTTGTGATTTCGATCAAGACTTGCTTCACATAAGTTTTGGACCTAGTTAATTTTAAATAAAGAATCATGTATTTCATATTGTGTACTTGGTTTGATTTTGTTTTTGTCTTGAATATTTGCAATGAATTTAAATGATTAATATATTTCAATTTAGTCAACCTTGTGCTCATGAACAGTCTACATGTCCCGCCCCGACGTTTCCGCCGTCGGTTGGGGTGTGACAACTGTATCTCTCCCACAAGGTAGGTGTACCTGTTGGAAAACACGGTAACAGACTCACCTTCCTTCCGGACAAAGTTTTCATATTGTTGCTTTAGAATGTCTCTTCTATTTTCTTTCACCTCTTATGACCTAGCAAACATTTTCTCAAGAGCCTCCCATAGCTCCTTGGCAGTATTATATTCTTTGAAGTTGTGGAAAACTTCATTTGGCAAACACATCTGAATGGCTCCCAATGCTTTGAAGTCTACCTCCATCTTCTTGATATCGTCATCTCAATACTTTGAGGGTTCTTTGGGGACGGATGGACCTCCGGAATCAGCAAAGGCAACCATGGGTACATATGCTCCATCTTTAATGGATCTCCACATCCCATACTTGTGATAGTAGAAGAAACTTTCCATCCTGTTCTTCCACATATCATAGTCTTCTCCAGACACCAGTCTTGGTGGTCTGTTGATGCTTCCAGTATCATCAAAACCATTGTTTTGTGCCATTTCTGGATTTGTGATATAAGGTGTTTTCGCAAAGAGATAGTAGTAAATAGAACCAGAGAGTGATTAGACAAGTGTGAGTTTGTTTAATCTGAGAGCCAAAGCTCTGATACCACTTGCAGGATCGGTGATTACAAGATGGTTCTATTTTAGTTGAGATTGGCGGAAACAATCATAACTATGCAATGTAAACAGATAAACAAAGAGAATACTGATAAATGCAAATTGTATTGATCTTCAATGTTTTCAATATTACAGAGAAAATTCTCAGGAAGCACACTTGTACAAAATGAAGACACAATACATACAAAGGAACTTAGAATCAAGATAAACCCTTGATTCTAAGGATCAGAGCAAACACAGATCGTTGATCTTGGACAATTACAAGCTATGCTACAATTGGTAGACAACTAAAAGACAAACTGCAGCAAACAAATGTGATCAGATCAAAAGTCTTCTTAGGCATCTTTGCAGGAGACTTCAGAAGTGGTTTGTCTTTAATCATCTGCACCTATAACATTCCTTTTGCTGATAGATGTGTCAGTGTTGTAGCAGAGGTGTCAGTAGCAAAGTCAAAGCTGCTGATGATTTGCCTATCAGCTGCAACTCTGGACTTTAGCAGATAAGGCTATCCGCAACATAGTTGTTCTTCAGCAGGGGAACTACTATCCGCAGCAACTAACCTTATCCGCAACAACTTGTTGGTTAGTGGCAAAACTGTGGAGTGAGCAGCAGTTGTATTTAGAGAATTTTGTAGCCATCAGTCTTTATATCTACAGTGATAATTGCATTTTAACTGAACCTGACACTGTTAAATCAAATGATAAATTGAAATTAATGATTTATGGAGGTTTCAAAACCATTAAGCAAACCAAGAAAGAAACTTTTTCTAATCACCTTAGTACAAATTACCAGAAAAAAATTGACAAATATTATAGTCAAAGTGATCAAGCGCAAGGTATTAGTTATGTTCACCAAACAACTATTGGCACTCCTAAAGCTGAGTCATCTGCATCCAAAAGCAGAGAACCTTACAAGAGTACTTACAAAGATAAGAGGACTTGCTTTCACTATGGTTTGGTCGGTCGCATTCTTGTGAACTATCCTGATAAGAACCAAGGGAAACAGCCAGTTGTTTATCAATAAGCATAACATGTTAAGTGTTTCTCATATGTGCGACAAAGAGTACTCGGTTATGTTTGATAAGTCTGAATGCTTGATTCTCATGCCTGGTTTTGAAGTTCATGCGGAGTGGATTCTGATGAGAGCACCAAGAACAAACGACACCTATCAGATCGATATGAGCGTGGCGACACCCACCTCATCAGTTGCTACTTGTTTGCTTACAAAAGAGACAGAGCTTGACTCAATCTTGTGGCATAGGAAACTCGGACACATTTCTTATCGAAAAATGAATCATCTTGTCGAAACGGTTTGGTAACCGGGGTTCCTAAGCTGAGATTTGCCATTGCAGTTGACTGTATGCCATGTAAAAATGGCAAACAGCATCGGAAATCTCACAAGCCCAAGCTCCAAAACTCCATTGATACCCCTTTGGAACTCCTTCACATGGATTTGTTTAGACCCATAAGTATCTGAAGTATTGGAGGTAAGTCATACTGTCTAGTTGTAACTGATGACTTCTCACGTTTTTCTTGGGTGCATTTCTTAGGTACAAAGGACGAGACAGCTGAAATTCTTCAATACCTGATCTTGAGCCTGGAATATTTATACAAGCTGAAGGTTAGAAGAATAAGGAGTGATAACGAAACTGAGTTCAAGAATAATTTGATGGAGCTTTTCTGTCTCAAGAAGGGTATTCGTCACGATTTTAATGCCCCGTACACACCTCAGCAGAACGAACTTGCTGAAAGGAAAAACAGAACTTTGATCAAGACTGCTAGGACAATGCTGTCAGATGCCAAGCTTCCTGTAACTTTCTGGGCAGAAGCAGTAAATACAGATTGTCACATCTTGAACAGAGTTTTGGTGGCTAAAAGTCATAACAAAACCTGTTATGAGTTGATCAATAATCGACCTCCAAATCTTGACTACCTGGTTCCATTTGGTAGTCCATGTTCCTTATTTCTACAGTACAAGGTTCGCAAATCCAAATTTCATGCAAAAGCGGTAGAATGCATCTTCTTAGGATATGTTGCCAACTCACCCTGCAAGAGAGTGTACAATATAGGAACACGCTCAGTTGAGGAATGGTACAAAGTGGATTGCAATAAATACAGCACTCCACCAGAACCTACAGGTCCAGCGTAGGGATTCGATTATGATGCTCTATTCAAGTCTTTCAACCTTCCTGAATTATCTGCCGAAGATGCCACCCATGTTTAAGAATACTTTAATGGCGGTGATGACTCAAATTTCTCCACTCGTGCCACTGTACCAACTGTAACACCTGATTCCAATTATGCATCTGCATCTGGAACTCGTGCAAGTGATGACGAGGAATTTGTTCATGTTGATGGAAATGACGTTCCAGCTGATCCTAACACTCGTGTGGGAAATGAAGCTCCAGTTGATCCAATCAACATTGAATCATCTTCATTCGGTTCACATGATATGGGGGAGTTCAGTACGAATCTTGATACAAATCTCCAAGAACCGCAAGTACCAGAGACGAGAGTGTATAAGAATCATCCAATTGACAACATTATTGATCATCCTAATACCGGTGTTCAAACTCGTCATAGAACCATTACCGAGAACACAAGTCTATATGCTAAGATACTTGACAGTGGTATCATGGAAACATGTCTGCATGTTGCATTTGTATCCCAGTTGGAGCAGAAAAATGTGAAAGAGGCTCTCGCTGAGAACTGCTGGATTGAGGCTATACAAGATGAGTTGTTGTAGGATCGGTGAATACAAGATGGTTCTATTCTAGTTGAGATTTGCTGAAACAATCACAACTATGCAATGTAAACAAGTAACACAAAGAGTACTGATAAATGCAAATTGTATTAAGCTTCAATGGTTACAATATTACAAAGAAAACTCTAAGAAAGCACACTTGTACAATGAACAGAAACACCACTTATATAGTAACTTAGAATCAAGACAGACCCTTGATACTAAGGATCAGATCAAACACAATTTGTTGATCTTGTATACTAGAAGCTATACTACAAGTTAAGACAACAAAGACTACAAAAGTTAACTTTAATCAAACGTCTTCTTAGGCATCACTGCTTGGATACTTAGAAGGAGAGCGTTGTCTTTTATTGTTTGCACCAGTAACATTCTTTCTGTATGTGATGTGTCAGAGTTGCAGCAAAAAGTTGTCTGTAGTAAAGTTGATGCTTTTGATATGCCAATCATCAGCAACGATTAATCTTCAGCAGATAAGGCTATCAGCCGCATAGATGAAGATCCGCAGCAAAACTCAACTATCCAAAGCTGATGATGAGAAGCTTATCAGCAGCAATCTGAACTTCAGCAGATAAGGCTTGTTGGTCAGCAGCAAAATTGTGGAGTCCACAGCAGTTGTACTTAAAGAATTTTTGAGACATCCGGCAAATTCAGGTTAACTCCGTTAACACAAACATCGTTAGTTCAAACATTGTTCATGCAAACTCAATTATCTCAGTTAGTTGCACATGCATTGCATTTAATTAGGATTAATTAAATGTGTCAGTTAATTCACACACAACGGCAATTCGTAGAATTACCGGATCACACTTGAGTCTAACCCGGAACGTTGGTGATGAATCAAGAATAATATTTCAAACAATTAATAATTTATAATTAATATAAATTATATGATTTTACGTGTTATGTGACCTTACGTGAATTATATGAATTTTCTTGATATTGCGCATGTTTATCAAATACTGATTGTGTTAATTATTTTTGTAGAAGTTGGAGTTTTCATAAAAATAATAGTTAAGGGATTTAATTATTATTAGTGTTAATTGTTTTATAATAGCCTATGAACCTTTAGAAAGCCCATAACCCATTTAAAAATCCATGCATGCAAATGTGTATAAAAGGAAATTTATAAAAAAATCAAAAACCATAACCCCACTCCCTTGAAGCCGTCGCGATCCCAACCCCCAACCCCTTGGAGCCGAGGCCAAAAAGCAACCCAAACACACCTCTTTTGATCTTCAATCTTACAATTGGAAGTGGATTCAAGCTAGTCTAGGCGTTTCTAACACTCATACGTAAGTTATTTCATCCGATTTCGTTACTTTTTATTCCAAAATTTTTTATTGAAACCCTAGTTCATCCAAACATGAGTTTTTGAAATAAAGTTGATGAATTGGTTATTTGATTAATGTTATTGCATCTATATGATGAGTATATTGTTATTTGGAAAACCCTAGTTGCATTATGGTTCATAACTTGTCTAAAGTAGAGACTTTTTGATTATGTGATAATGTATGATTGCATGCTAGATGTTTATGATGATTGTTATGGTTATATTTGTACTAGTTGGGTTGTATGCAATTGAATTGGTGCGTTGAATCTTAACAAGCTAGAAATCATAGACTTTCCTAAAGAGGAAACTTTATTGAAAAGTGTTTGTTATATGTGAGTTGTTTGACATGCATGATATTATGGAATGATACTAGCACGTTATTATGAACGCAATAAAGCTTATAAGAGTGTTGTTTGGTATAAATCACATGCATTGATCCTAAGTTACTAAAAGTGGAAACTTTTAGAAATTGAAACTTGATGTCGAGACCTAATGTGTACGTTGTGATGATCATTCATGAATTAGTAGGTATGTATAAACGTGTTAGGGTTATTCAATTATGTAATAGATGAGGTAATCTATTGAAATCAAACTTTGTGTTCATATATTGTTAAAAGTAGGAACTTTGTTGAACATGCATTGTGTAGACATAACTTGCCATGCTAAGTTAGTTGTGACATGTGTAGCATGAAACTTGAATTACTTGTGTATTATGTGTGTTAGTATTCAAATCAAACATTAAATCACTAAACGGGTCACCAACGGTTCGTCGAGTCAAACTTGGTCAAACTTAGTCAAATTGGGTCAAACTTGGTCAAACTATTAAATGTTTTTCTAAAACACTTAAAACAATGGTATTGTTTGGATACTAAGGGTTCATGTTTATAGGTGGCGGTTAGTAGTCAAGCAGATTTAACTTAGCTTTCATCTGCACGCACTCTAAGGTGAGTTTCACGGCCCCTTTTCTTATGGTTTAAACTTGGGGGAGAAAACATGGGTACAAACATTTAGATCTTACATTTCATTTATATCACTTGTTGTACTAAGCGCAAACATATCATGTAAGTCCTTACTTATCGAACCGTTTAATATATGGGATAGCGAGGTAATCTTGAGTAGTACTATTGGGCATTGACAAGCCCCACCCGCGTTAGTCGCGCTAACACGATAGGAAGTCGAATGGGTGTAACATTGACCTAAACAGTTTACCATTGTTCATGATAGACATTGTAGGAGGCAGATCAAACATAAACAGTCAGCTTCGGTGTCGAAACACTTTAGTAACATGTTATTAGGTTAGCTACCTAGTGATATAATTGTAAAATATTTTATCTAGTAAACTTTAATTACATTTGAAACCTGTGAACTCACAAACCTAGTGTTGACACGTTTTAGCATGTTCTCTCAGGTCGTTAAGGTACGAGCACGAGATAGTGCAGGCATGCATTGGAGTTTCATTATTTATCAAACGCAGGACTTACTTATTTATTTATTTTCGAATTGCATGTTTTGGGCACAATTGTTTTTGGCGCATTCTTTTCCTTTGATCTTTACGCTTCAGCATTTCGCATTAACTCAGTATTTTCATTTACTAGTGTTGCATCGTGACTATGAGCAATGCTAGTGTTTTTATTAAACTCATATAGAGTCGTTCAAGGTAACTAATGACTGAGATCCAGGTATGTCATGCTCCTAACGGTAAAACTCCGTTAGTGGATTTTGAGGGTGTGACAGATTGGTATCAGAGCCATTGGTTATAGAGAACTAGGAAATGCATACTAGACTATAACCACGCACATGCATTAGTTACACAACACTTACACTCATACATCGCACTCACTCATCCCGTTACAGGAAATGTTGACACCGCCTAATTCACCCGCATCCCCAGTCGTTCAGGAGCAAGATGTTCCTACCGTACCTTTGCCAGAGCCGAGGAGATGTCTACTCAACCCGATCAACACCACTGTAGGGTATGATGAGCCTATTCATGTGCGTGTCAGAGGTAACACGCAGGACTGGGATTGGTATCCCGATAGGATCAGGAACTGGATCCGCGAGGAGGAAGTCCCACCTCCACTCACTACTGACATTGCTTCTTCTTCATCATCTTCTGTGCGAGATTTGCCACCACTGCAGGACCCCTTTGAGCAGGTGTTAGCTGCATTTGTAGCTAGGATGGATCGGGAAATCCGGAACATGAGGGATGCAGCGGGGGAGATTTCTGGCATATTAGAGTGACAGATTATGATGAATCAGAAAATTGACAAACTGACTTCAGATTTAGCAGTCACTGATAAAGTCCATGAGAATTTGGCAAATGGATGTGTGGTTATGGAAGACCGGCTGAACACTGCAGAGTGGAACCTAGATATACTCCACACCAGGATTGAGCAAGTGGAGGTTCGACTTGCAGCTGCTGAAGCAGTAGGAGTTGCACCAGATGATGCACCCGCAAGAGATCCGGCCAAGGACGAGGATGCAGCATTTGATGTTACATCAGCTAGCAGTGGCATTTGATATCTTATCTTCATTACTTATTTATGTCTTTTCTTTTGAACCTAGATGGGCAGGGTTGTTCCCATCCAACATATGTTTCTAGATTTTGATGTTTGATTGAATTTACTTTGTAGCCCTTACAATTTATTTTATCAAGGATTATTTTTATTGAAATGTTAGATGTTGTGGTTTAAATTTTCTTTTGTTTATTGGTACTTGTATGCTGATAAAATGCAATGCATTTTTCTCATTATTGTATGTTGTGAATGTAAAGATAATGTCTAGACGAGGAAATAGACGTGGTGGACGCGCCGGAGGACGTGGCAGTCGCGGAATTGTCAACATGACTGCAGCTGAGCTCACGGCACTCATAAATGAGCGTGTGGCTGAAGCTGTAGCAGCTAGTCAAGCCACTGTTAATGCTGGAGGTAAAGTAAAATATTATCGACTCTAGTGAGTCATCATTCATCCTAAACTCAAATTCGAATATGGTATTCTTAAAGCGCATTCTTGTTTACAATTCAGGTCAGCACAACCATCAGCAGGTTTGTACTTTTAAGGCTTACATGGATTGCAAGCCTCACTCATTCAGTGGAGCCGAAGGGGCTGTTAGCTTACTCCGCTGGATGGAGAAATCAGAATCCGCCTTTGCAATGTGCAATTTCCCGCCGAACAAACAGGTGAAGTATGCATCTGGCACACTTGAGGGTCCGGCCCTTACTTTGTGGAACTCCCAAGTGCAAATGCTAACTCTTGAGATGGCAAATGCATTGACATTGGACGAATTTAAGATTATGCTGTGGGAGTAGTATTGTCCCCGCGATGAAGTGCAGAAACTTGAGGGCGAGTTCTGGAACCTAAAGATGGAAGGATCTAAGATTGAAGCCTACACTACTCGTTCGCATGAACTGGAAAACTTATGTCCACAAATGGTAACACCTTCCTATAAGAGAATCGAGAAATTCATTGATGGTTTGGTTCTACAAATTCAGAGCATGGTGACATCTTCTAATCCTACTACAATCCAGCAAACTATCAAGTTGGCTCATAGGCTAACCGATCAGGCAGTCGCTCAGGGCACTCTACCTCCTAGAGGTGCATTATCAAAGACAACTGACAACAAACGGAAGTTTGACAGTTCATTCCCCAAAACTTTCCAGTCAAACTCACCTCCTCAGCAACAACAACAGCAACACCGTAAGATTGAACCGTTAAAGAACAACAATCAGTCTACCTCTTCTCAACAGAATCAGGGTTCATATGTTGGAAATTACCCGAAGTGCAACAAATGTAATTTTCACCATCATGGAGCACGCGACCGGTACCGTTGCCACTGGTGTGGAAAGATGGGTCATGTGGCCAAAGATTGTTGGGTAGATGTGCAGAACAAACAGGCACCACCTGGTGAAGCACCCAAAGGCTGTTTTGAGTGCAGGAAAGAAGGGCATTTTAGGAAAAATTGCTCGCAGTTAAAGAGAAATGGAAATGGCAATGGCAATGGTAACAATTATCAGGGCGTTAATGGAAATGGTAACAACAACCAGGGTGGTAACGGCAACAATAACAACAATGGTGCTAAAGGTCGAGCCTTCGTGATTGGCTCGGGGGAAGCTAGGAATGATCGGAACGTTGTTAACGGAATGTTTCTTTTAAACGATCATTTTGCTTCTGTACTTTTTGATACTGGCGCCGATAGAAGTTTTATATCTAGTGAATTTATTAGCCGGTTAGGAATAAACCCAACTTTCCTAGAACATCATTATACCGTAGAGATAGCAGACGGTAAAGTAATCAAGGCAACCCACATTCTCAAGGGATGTAAGTTAGAACTATCTGGTCACAAACTCGACATCGATCTCATTTACACTTGGCAGTTTTGACATAATTGTGGGCATGGATTTGTTGTTTAAAAACAAGCTGAGATCATCTGTAGTGAGAAGATCGTTCGTATACCCCTTCCTAGTGGAGAGATCCTATCCGTTCAGGGCGAAAGAAGTGGTGTAGTCGTGGGCATCATATCTTTCATGATGGCTCAGAAGTTTCTGCGTAAGGGTTATACCGCAATACTAGCCCTTGTCGCTGACAAGTCTACTGAGGAGAAAAAGTTAGAAGATATCCCTATCATTCGCAAATTCCCAGAAGTATTTCCTGAAGACCTACCTAGTCTTCCACCTCATCGTCAGGTCGAATTGCAGATCGACCTAACACCTGGAGCAGCGCCTATTGCTCGAGCACCCTATAGACTGGCACCAACCGAGTTGCAGGAGCTATCCACACAACTACAAGAGTTGTTAGATAAAGGTTTTATCCGACCTAGCTCATCGCCTTGGGGAGCCCCAGTCCTATTTGTTAAAAAGAAAGATGGAACTTTCCGTATGTGCATTGATTACAGAGAGTTAACCAACTGACGATTTATTCGACCAACTTCAAGGGTCAAGTTTCTACTCAAAAATAGATTTGAGATCTGGTTATCACCAGCTGAGAGTTCGAGATTAAGATATATCAAAGACTGCATTGAGAACCCGGTACGACCATTTTGAATTTTTGGTCATTCCATTTGGATTAACCAACGCATCCGCGGTGTTCATGGACCTCATGAACCGTGTGTGTAAACCTTACCTTGACCAATTCGTTATTGTCTTCATTGATGATATCCTCATATACTCTAAGAGTCGGGAAGAGCATGAGGAACATATGCGTTTAATCCTTGAGCTACTGAAACAGGAGCAGCTGTACGCTAAGTTTTCCAAATGCGATTTTTGGATTCGCGAGGTTCAATTTCTAGGACATGTGATCAATGAGAAAAGAATACATGTCGATCCAGCCAAAGTAGAAGCCATCAAAAATTGGGCAGCCCCATCAACTCCGACCGAAGTTTGGCAATTTCTAGGATTGGCCGGATACTACTGTCGCTTTATCGAGGGATTCTCAAAGACTGCCCGGCCTCTCACCGCCTTAACCCAAAAAGATAAACCCTATAATTGGAGCGAGACTCAAGAATCAGCATTCCAGCTACTGAAGCAGAAACTATGTAGCACACCCATCCTATCTCTACCAGAGGGAACGGATGACTTCGTGGTGTATTACGATGCCTCCATCCAAGGTCTCGGTTGTGTGTTGATGCAACGCGACAAGGTTTTCGCATACGCTTCTCGACAGTTAAAAATCCATGAAAAGAATTACACAACTCACGATTTGGAGTTAGGAGCCGTGGTGTTTGCACTCAAGATATGGAGACATTACTTGTGCAGTACTAAGTGCACCATCTACACCGATCACAAGAGTCTTCAGCATATTTTTTAGCAGAATGACTTGAACATGTGTCAACGTCGTTGGATCAAGTTATTAAACGATTATGATTGTGCAATCAAGTACCATCCGGGCAAAGCTAATGTGGTGGCCGATGCCCTAAGCAGAAAAGAAACCAAATCCCGACGGGTTAGAGCATTACAACTCATTATTCATACAGGATTATCCGAATAAATCCGCAATGCCCAACTCGAAGCCTTAAAAGAGGAGAACTTGTCATTAGAATCCACTCGTGATATGGAGAAACAACTTGAGGCTAAAGCAGATGGTATTCGCTACTTCGTGGAACAAATATGGATACAAGTATATGGAAACCTAAGAGATCTAGTCATGGATGAAGCTCACAAATCCCAATACTCTAACCATCCGGGATAGACAAGATGTATCATGATCTCAAAGGTTTGTATTGGTGGCCGAACATGAAAGCCGACATAGCCACCTACGTGAGTAAGTGTCTGACTTGTTCAAAGATAAAGGTGGAGTACCAAAAGCCATCCGGATTACTTCAACAAGTGGAAATTCCGATGTGGAAATGGGAGTAGATTTCCATGGATTTCATAACCAAATTACCCTGAACCCCTACTGGATGTGACACAATCTGGGTGATAGTGGATCGCCTAACCAAAACCGTTCATTTTCTTGCTATCAAAGAGACCGACAAAATGGAAAATTAACTCGCCTCTGTCATAAAGAAGTAGTGTCCCGACATAGAGTGCCAATCTCCATCATTTCCGATAGAGATGCCCGATTCACCTCACATTTCTGGAAATCATTATAAAAAGCTTTAGGCACGTGCTGGACATGAGTACAGCGTATCATCCTCAAACAGATGGCTAGAGTGAGCGTACCATTCAAACCCTAGAAGACATGCTATGGGCATGTGTGATCGATTTCGGTAACAGTTGGGAGACTCATCTACCTTTGGTGGAGTTCTCTTACAATAAAAACTATCATACTAGCATCAAAGCAGCGCCGTTCGAAGCCTTGTACGGGCGAAAATGCCGATCACCAATTTGTTGGGCTGTAGTTGGAGATAGCCAACTTGTGGGTCCTGAACTTGGGCACGAAACCTGAGAGAAAATCATGCAAATCCGAAACCGTATGGCGGCACATCGTGACCGTCAAAAGAGTTATGCAGACAAGCGCATAAAATCGCTAGAATTTCAAGTGGGCGACAAGGTGTTTTTATAGGTTTCACCTTGGAAAGGTGTGATTCGTTTCGGGAAACGAGGAAAGTTAAACCCGCGTTACGTTGGACCATTCGAGATAGTGAAAAGGATCGGTCCAGTAGTATACCAACTGAACCTACCAGATACACTTAATGGAGTACACAATGTATTTCATGTCTCAAACCTAAAGAAATGCCTATCAGATGAGACGCCTGTAGTTCCACTCGAGGAGTTGGAAATCGATGAACAACTACGTTTTATTTAGGAACCAGTCGAAATCATGGACCGAGAGGTCAAAACTCTCAAGCGCAGTAAGATACCTATTGTCAGAGTTCGCTGGAACTCGAAGCGTGGACCGGAGTTCCATGGGAACGCGAGGATCAAATGATGAAAAAGCATCCTCACCTTTTCAAACAGTCAACGGCAATCACGAAAGGTACTAACTAAATTTTGAGACGAAATTTATTTCAACAAGGGGATGATGTGACAAACCTAAACTTTTTGTTTCAGACGTTACCGACTTCGTTTAATTTTCGGGATGAAAATTCTTTCAACAAGGGGATGATGTGTCATCCGGCAAATTCAGGTTAACTCCGTTAACACAAACATCGTTAGTTCAAATATTTTTCATGTAAACTCAGTTATCTCAGTTAGTTGCACGTGCATTGCATTTAATTAGGATTAATTAAATGTGTCAGTTAATTCACACACAACGGCAATTCGTAGAATTACCGGATCACACTTGAGTCTAACGCGGAACGTTGGTGATGAATCAAGAATAATATCTCAAACAATTAATAATTTATAATTAATATAAATTATATGATTTTACGTGTTATGTGACCTTACGTGAATTATGTGAATTTTCTTGATATCGCGCATGTTTATCAAATACTGATTGTGTTAATTATTTTTATAGAAGTTAGAGTTTTTTTAAAAATAATAGTTAAAGGATTTAATTATTATTAGTGTTAATTGTTTTATAATAGCCTATGCACCTTTAGAAAGCCCATAACCATTTAAAAATCCATGCATGCAAATGTGTATAAATGGAATTTATAAAAAAAATCAAAAATCCTAACCCCACTCCCTTGAAGCCGTCGCGATCCCAACCCCCACCCCCTTGGAGCCGAGACCAAAAGGCAACCAAAACACACCGCTTTTGATCTTCAATCTTGCAATTGGAAGTGGATTCAAGCTAGTCTACGCGTTTCTAACACTCATACGTAAGTTTTTTAATCCGATTTCGTTACTTTTTATTCCAAAAATTATGATTGAAACCCTAGTTCATCCAAACTTGAGTTTTTGAAATAAAGTTGATGAATTGGTTATTTGATTGATGTTATTGCATCTATATGATGAGTATATTGTTATTTGGAAAACCCTAGTTGCATTATGGTTCATAACTTGTCTAAAGTAGAGACTTTTTTGATTATGTGATAATGTAGGATTGCATGCTAGATGTTTATGATGATTGTTATGGTTATATTTATACTAGTTGGGTTGTATGCAATTGAATTGGTGCGTTGAATCTTAACAAGCTAGAAATCGTATACTACCCTAAGGGGGAAACTTTATTGAAAAGTGTTTGTTATATGTGAGTTGTTTTACATGCATGATATTATGGAATGATACTAGCACGTTATTATGAATGCAATAAATCTTATAAGAGTGTTGTTTGGTCTAAATCACATGCATTGATCCTAACATACTAAAAGTGGAAACTTTTAGAAATTGAAACTTGATGTCTAGACCTAATGTGTATGTTGTGTGATCGTTCATGCATTAGTAGGTATGTATAAACGTGTTAGGGTTATTCAATTATGTAATAGATGAGGTAATCTATTGAAATCAAACTTTGTGTTCATACATTGTTAAAAGTAGGAACCTTGTTGAACATGCATTGTGTAGACATAACTTTTCATGCTAAGTTACTTGTGACATGTGTAGCATGAAACTTGAATTACTTGTGTAATATGTGTGTTAGTATTCAAATCAAACACTAAATCACTAAACAGGTCACCAACGGGTCGTCGAGTCAAACATAGTCAAACTGGGTCAAACTATTAAATGTTTTTCTAAAACACTTAAAACAATGGGATTGTTTGGATACTTAGGGTTCATGTCAACTTACACAACCACGCACATATAAACCGATGTTTATAGGTGGCGGTTAGTAGTCAAGCAGATTTAACTTAGCTTTCATCTGCACGCACTCTATGGTGAGTTTCACGGCCCCTTTTCTTATGGTCTAAACTTGGAGGAGAAAACATGGGCACAAACATTTAGATCTTACATTTCATTTATATCACTTGTTGTACTAAGCGCAAATAAATAATGTAAGTCCTTACTTATCGAACCGTTTAATATATGGGATAGCGAGGCAATCTTGAGTAGTACTACTGGGCATTGACAAGCCCACCCACGTTAGTTGCGCTAACACGACAGGAAGTCGAACGGGTGTAACATTGACCTAAACAGTTTACCATTGTTCATGATAGACATTGTAGGAGGCAGATCAAACATAAACAGTCAGCTTCGATGTCGAAACGCTTTAGTAAAATGTTATTAGGTTAGCTACCTATTGATATAATTGTAAATTGTTTTATCTGGTAAACTTTAATTACATTTGAAACCTGTGAACTCACCAACCTAGTGTTAACACGTTTTAGCATCTTTTCTCAGGTCGTTAAGGTACGAGCACGAGATAGTGCAGGCATGCATTGGAGTTTCATTATTTATCAAATGCAAGACTTATTTATTTATTTTCGAATTGCATGTTTTGGGCGCATGCTTTTCGGTGTGGCAATTTTGTAGCCATCAGTCTTTATATCTATAAACTCTCCCTAGACTGATGCTACCAAAACTTTCTTACTGTTGTTGTTGCTGAAGCTTTTACATGTTAGCAACTATCCTTGCTACCTCATAGACTATAGGGTTCTTGTTAGGATTGCAATGGTCTTTTTGGACTTTTGTTTGGCTTTTTCTTCTTATTCTTCAGCTCTTTTCTTGTGTTGAAGCAATTTTGTGTGACAAGCTCGCTGGATATTGTCTTAGCTTTTGTACTTGCCTTGTATGTATTAGTCTTTATATGTTAGTGGCTGTTTTTATTAGTTATACAGGAACTACTTCCTACGTACTTAGCAAGTACAGAAGAATACTCTGTGTACTTGTTAAGTACACAGGAACAATTTGCCCTGCGCACTTGTTAAGTGCGCAGAGATCAGGTCTAGCATAAATAGGTTGTGGTGACAGAAGTTATGCGTATTCATTTGTAACATCTCTGTAACCTACAAGTTTTATAACAGACGGAGTTTGAATGTGATTTCGTTGTCGGTTTACTTTGTGTTGCTTGTTTCTCCACCTAGTCACGGGCATTCCACACCCGGTCCGACTAGTCTCACACCCACACGTAACGATCCGAGAAACCCGGTGACCTATAAGTGGTATCAGAGCGTAGCTCTTGATTTCGAGTGTTGTGAGTGTGTTAGGAGCATCTTCTACACATCCTACAAAGTTTTACAAGCAAAAGAGAGTGTCTTTTGGTGATTTTTGTGATAAAATTGGGGTAGCTGTTGAGCACTATTTTAGAAGCCAAAATCACTCAAAAAACCGACCTTTTGTTGTGTATTTGAGTGTTTTGAGCATCAAAGGTTTGGTTAGAAATGATATTCTGACACTTTGGCTCATTTTTTTTGGTCATATCTTCAACTTTTTCGGTCTCTAGTGAGATTCCAGTGACCGGAAAAAGTTGGTGAGGGTTGGTGAAAAAGTGATCTGCTTACTTACCATTTTTGGAAACAAGTACAGGCTTCCTGTGTACTTACCAAGTACGCAAGACCATTTCTTGTTGCATACTTAACTCCTTCCTGCGTACATGTTAAGTATGCAAGAGCAAATCTTAAGTGCGCAAGACCATGTTCTTAAGTGCGCAAGGCCAGAACTTAAGTGCGCACATTGCTTTGATTTTTCTGAAATTTGACTAAATGTTTCACCATGGAAAATCTACAGAATGTCGGTAATTATGACAATGAGATTGGAACCTCACAGAAACCACCAAAGCTTCTGAACGTAAATGATTACTCAAACTTTGGATTCCCATTCTAGAGGGTTATAAGCATCCCACATGTACATATCTTGATGAGGAAGTTCCCAAGCCTATCTCCAAACTTGATGAAGAAGAAAAGAAATTTTATGACACAGAGAAGAAGGCACACATATCTATTACTATGGCCTTGACCAGGGAGTTATTTCACAGCTTTAGAGGATACGATAACTCCAAGGATCTCTGGATGGCTTTGCAAAAGAGATTCGAGAGAAACAGCGACATCAAGAAGAGTAAAAGGGATCTTCTTAGGAAGCAGTATGAGTGCTTCAGATATCTGGAGAATGAATCCATAGATGAGCTTATCTCTAGATTCTATCATCTGCAAACTGAGTAGAAAGCTTTTGACATCATCTATCCAAATGTGGAGTTAGTTGAGAAGTTTCTAGATGCCCTACCACCAAAATTTAAGATGTAGACTACCTTGATGAGAGAGAACTCAAAGTTTTATGAGATGACTATTGATGAAGCAATCGGAAAGGTTCAAGCACATGATATGAACCTAAAACAAAAAGAGAGCTCTAGGAGACCTCAAATACAAGAACCTTCTATGTATTTTGGGACGTCTTCCACAGCCAAGTCATCGGATTCTGTAATTGCCCTTTTCTCAGGGAACTCTCACGAGGAGGATAATTCAAAAGTTTATGGTGGTCATGCTTGCTATACAGCATATGGATCTCGTTCTGGATCTCATCATCAAAAAACCTCAAGAAATCCTTCTCCCACGTCTTCAGCTAACCAATCTGCAATAGCTAAGATAGCTAGAGATCATGAGGCTTTGTTTTCATCCTGCATGCTTGCCTATGAAAACTTCATTCGTGGCAAGCTAACGGATCCTGAAACCATAGAAGAAGACTTTAATCAGGTGGATCCGGATGATATGAAGGACACGGATATTCAGTGGAATATGGCCATTATCTTGAGAAGAGCCAAGCGTTTCCTGAACAGAACAGGAAGAAAGTTCATTGGTGGGTATTCAAATGCCAAGGTTGGTTTTGATAAATCCAAAGCCAAGTGCTATAAGTGTCAGAATTGTGGACACTTTGCTGGTGAATGTCAAAAGGACAAAGCACCGGCCTCGGGTTTCACCAGACCTAGCCAAGGAAACAGTCAAGGGTACAACAACTCCAACAACCGCAATCAAAGTCAAGGTGGTACGTCCAATGCTTTGGTAGCTGAACAGAACGATAACTTTGATTGGGGTGTTCATCTGGAGGATGCCATTATTGCTCAAACACAGGTTGGTCTCATGGCTGAGATTATGGAGATGATGGAAATAGAGGAACGGGAAGCTTCTGTGGCTGACTAAGAAGAGTCTACAACTGCAGTTGCCCTTATGGCTATTGGAGAGGTATCATGTTCATCAAATGAGGTAGATTCTAACTTTTTTGTTGTCATTTCTTGTTAAAAATATCTGAGCTTAAAGGATGAAAATTCTAAGCTTCAAGACAAAATCGAACCCCTTCGTATTACAGCTTTAAGCTACAAAGAAAACGAAAAACGATACAAAGATTCAATTGAAACTTTGAAGTAAGATAAACGTGATTATTCACTTAAAATCAGTGATCAACAGTTTCATTTGGATGTTGCATACAAGGGGTTGGAAAAGAGAAACAACGAGATCACCAAGCTGCAAAATGAGATCTTGCAGTTGAATGGCAATATTGAGAAGTTGAAAAATTCTTGTTTTATGGTGGAACACTATGAGTCTGTTGTGAGACAAATGAATGGCTTGGGGCTGGGTACTAATTCCATTCCTCCACCAGTAAGCGGGAAATTTATCAACAGATTAATTGACATTGATCTATCTTGCCTTGATGATTCCTCAAGTAAAGCTAACTCGGCATCTGATGAAGTGTTCTTTACTGCTTCTGATGATAGGTCTGAGAACACCTGCCCTGAAGGATTAGTCTCTGAGGAGTTGCTCGGTGAACAAAAAGTTAAGAAAAACATTGTCACTAATGGTGATAATTGTATTTTGACTGAACCCGATATCGTTGAATCAAATGAAAAATTAAAAGTGTTGCTTTATGGGGGATATAAAAACAATAATCAAGTTAAGAAAGAAGCCTTATCAGCTCATTTTGGGCTTGGCTATCAAGAAAATATGCAAAAGTATTATATTCCCAAAAATCATTCACCATCGGGTCAAACTACTGTTCACCAAACAACTTCTCATGTTCATCATGCTGAGTTATCTAATGCAAGATCTAATGAGCATTACATGAGGACTTACAAAGAAAAGAGAACCTGTTTTCACTGTGGTATGGTCGGTCACATCTTGGTATACTGCCCTAATAAGAATCAAGGGAAACAACCAATTGGTTCACAACCAGTTGTTGTCCCCAAGTCACCACCAGTGAAACAACCCAAGAGTCTTAAAGTAAATGTAGTGAAACCACCAGTAAAACCTATGGTAAAACCAAAAATCATATCTGAGGCTAAACCATATGTTTCAAAAAGGGGAAAGCTACCTGCTAAACCTTGTGCATCTACATCTGGTAGTGCACCAACTGGTAGGAAATATGTGGTGAAACTCTCCAAACCACAGAGGAGAAGAAGGAACAAGAGATTGAGAAAGCTGGAACAACTGGCTGGAATTCAATCAGGTGAAGCTTCCACTAGTTCACCTCCTGCTGTTGAATGTAAGCCTACAATTCTAGTTAAGAAAAAGAAGAGGTCCTAGAACAAGAAATCAAAAAGTTCTCAATCTCCTGATCCCAAGTCTTCAAAAGATTCTTCCATTTTTGACAGTCATGACTGTGAGTTGATAGAGGTAGTTTATTTTGAGAAAGACGGACGACCCAAGACCACTATGGCTTGGGTCCCCAAATCTAACTAATCTGTTTGTGACTCGTGCAGGGACATCCAAAGGGTACTATCTCTAATCATTGGTATGTAGATAGTGGATGCTCCAGGCACATGACAGGCAACATGGATCTGCTTCATGATGTCAAACCATTCAGAGGCGGCTATGTGGCCTTTGCATGAGAAAAGGCGGTAGTATCACGTGTCAAGGCATGGTTTCGAATGGTTGTGTTAGCTTCGTCAATGTCAACTACTGTGAGCAGCTAAAGCATAACCTGTTGAGTGTCTCTGTTATGTTTGACAAGACAGAATGCATGATTCTCAAACCTAGTTTTGAAGTTCCTGAAGACTGGATTCTGATGTGAGAACCAAGGACAAATGACACTTATCAGATCGATATGAGCGTGGCAACAATCACTTGCTACTTGATTGCTTAACAAAGCGACAGAACTTGACTCAATCTTGTGGCATAAGAAACTCGGACACATTTCTTATCGAAAAATGAATCATCTTGTCCGAAACGGTTTGGTAACCGGTGTTCCTAAGCTAAGATTTGTCGTTACAGATGACTGTATGAATTGTAAAAAGGGCAAACAACAAGCCCAAGCTCCAAAACTCCATCGATACCCCTTTGGGGCTATTAAATATGGATCTGTTTGGCCCCATATGTATCAGGAGTATTGGAGGTAAGTCATACTGTTTAATTGTAACTGATGACTTGTCACGTTTTTCTTGGGTGCATTTTTTAGGTACAAAGGACGAGAATGCTGACATTCTTCAATACCTGGTCCTGAGCTTGGAATCTCTTTGCAAGTTGAAGGTTAGAAGAATAAGGAGTGATAACGGAACTGAATTCAAGAATAATTTGATGGAGCTTTTCTATCTCAAGAAGGGGACCCGTCACGAATTTAGTGCCCCATACACACCTCAGCAGAACGGAGTTGCAGAAAGGAAGAACAGAACCTTGATCGATACTGCAAGGACAATGCTGTCAGATGCAAAGCTTCCTGTAACTTTCTGGGCAGAAGCAGTAAATACAGCTTGTCACGTTTTGAACAGAGTTCTGGTTGTGAAGAGGCACAACAAGACTTGCTATGAGTTGATCAACAATCGACCTCCCAATCTTGACTACCTTGTTCCTTTTGGTAGTCCCTGTTCCTTATTGCTACAATACAAGGATCGAAAATCTGAATTTCCTGCAAAAGCAGTGGAAGGCATTTTCTTAGGTTATGTTGCCAATTCACCATACAAGAGAGTGTACAATATAGGAACTCGTACTGTCGAGGAATGGTTCGAAGTGGATTACAGTAAACACAACATTCCACCAGAACCAACTGGTCCAACTTGGGGTTTTGATTATGATGCATTATTCAAGTCTTTCAACCTTCCCGATTTGTCTGCCGATGATGCCGCAAATGTGTACGATTTCTTTAATGGTGGTGATGATTCAAATTTCTCCACTCGTGCCACAGTGCCTATTGTAACTCCCGATTCCAATGCTGCATTTGCATCTGAAACTCATGACAGTGATGATGTTAAAGTTGCCCATGTTGATGGAGATGACACTCTAGCTAATCCTAACACTCGTGTAGGAAATGAAGCTCCAGCTGATCCAATCTACATTGAATCATCGTCCTCTAGATCATAGAATATGGGGGACTTGAGCACGAATCTAGACACAAATCTCCAGGAACCGCTCATACCAGAGATGGGAGTGCATAAGAATCATCCAATTGACAACATTATTGGTGATCCTCATGCCGGTGTTCATACTCGTCATAGAACCATTGCTGAGAACACTAGTTTGTATGCTGAGATACTTGACACTGGTATCATGGAAACATGTTTACATGCTGCATTCATGTCCCAGTTGGAGCCGAAGAATGTGAAGGAGGCTCTCGCTGACAACTGTTGGATTGAGGCGATGCAAGATGAACTATCCCAATTCCAAAAGTTGCATGTGTGGGATTTAGTTGACTTGCCAAGAGGCGTACAACTAATTGGAACCAGATGGGTGTTCAAGTGCAAAACGGATGATCGTCATGTCATAGTGAAGAATAAAGAAAGGTTGGTTGTTCAAGGTTTTTATCAACAAGAGGGACTGGATTACACAGAATTATATGCCCTAGTAGCTAGACTTGAGGCCATTCGACAGTTTCTAGCTTATGCCTCCTATGTCGGCTTCAAGGTTTATCAACTTGATGTGAAGAGTGCTTTCCTGTATGGAAAAGTTCATGAAGAGGTCTATGTCACTCAACCTCCCGCCTTTGAAGATCCGCATAATATCAATAAAGTGTATAAGCTCGACATAGCTCTTTATGGTCTTCATCAAGCACCTATGGCATGGTATGAGACGTTATCAAAACATCTACTGTCAAATGGTTTCGACCGTGGACAGATTGACTCGAACCTCTTCATTCGGAAAGCAGGAGGTGATATTCTACTCGTACAAGTGTATGTCGACGACATTATCTTTGGGTCTACAAATGAAGAGATGTGTAGGGAATTCGAACAGGTGATGAACTCCAAGTTTGAGATGAGTAACATGGGTGAATTGTCGTTCTTCCTGGGTCTAAAAGTTAGTCAAAGAGAGGATGGCATCTATCTACATCAAACGAGGTATGTGCTGGACGTCTTGTCAAAATACAAGATGAATGATAGCAATACTTATGGCACACCTATCCCTGTCAATCACGGTTTGCATCCAGACAAAGATGGAAAGGATGTGGATTGTAAATTGTACCATGGGATTATTGGTTCTCTCATGTATCTCACAGCTTCAAGGCCCGACATAATGTTTGCTGTATGTTTGTGCTCAAGGTTTCAGACACAACCGAAGGAGTCTCATATGATAGCTGTCAAGAGGATATTCAGATACTTGAAAGGGAAACCGCGCTTAGGTCTTTGGTATTCAAAGCAGCAGTCATTTGACCTCAAAGCCTATACTGATTCAGACTATGGCGGTTGTAACCTTGATAGAAAGTCAACTTCAGGTGTATGTCAATTCTTGGGAGACAGGCTGGTTTCCTAGCAGTGCAAGAAGCAGTCAACGGTTTCTGTCTCAACATGTGAAGCAGAGTACATTGCTGCAGCGAGTGGTTGTTCTCAGATATTGTGGATTCAACAGCAATTGAGAGACTACGGCTTAAACTTCACTGGACCTCCACTGTTCATTGACAACAATGGCACCATGTCCATCACAAACAACCCGGTGCAACATTTCAAAACTAAACATATTGAAATTCGCCATCATTTCATCCGTGATTGTGCTGAAAAGCATCTCATTGAACTTGTAAAGGTTCAAACGGATGACAACTTTGCTGACCTTTTCACTAAGGCATTTGATCCAACACGTTTTGAACATCTTGTCAACATGATAGGAATGTTCAATCCAGAGTGAAAACTTGTTTTTATTAAATCAATTCAATTCATGAAAGTTAAATTTTATTTCTTTTAAATGTTTTATGTATAGTTCTTTTAATTTTTCAATATTTTACAAAAAAAAATAAAAAAATCAGAAAATTTCAAAGTTCTCTTGAGAAAAGAGGAAATGATAGTACATTAGAAATGATCTAAACACCTTAGACTGCACATACGGGAAATGATTGTGTCATGCTTATTTGATTGTTTAAATTGTTATGTTTTTAATCTGCCTATTTACAAGTAATTTGAATTGTCAGTAGGCTGTAAGCGTCTTTGAATCATTAGTAGTGTGGAAATTAAATCAATACTACAACTGTGATTTGAACCCATGTTTGCTAGTGTGTGTGCGTAAAAGAATGCAAAAGATCACTATCAGATACGTGATGTTAGATTTTGGCAATTATTTTCTTCTGAGATCAGTTTTGGGTTAGGTCGTTAGCACAATTAATGCAGTTCATCTCACTGCCTATACTCACAAGTATGGAATGAGAGATCGAATCAAGATATGTTTGATGCCGCTGAGAAGCCTATCAGCAACAACTCTGCACTTTAGCAGATAAGGCTGTCCGTAGCAGAGTTGTTCATCAGCAGGAGAACAACTATCAGCAGTAAACAAGCTTATCCGCAACAGCTTGTTGGGCAAAAGCAAAATTGTGGAGTCCGCAGCAGTTGTACTTAGAGAATTTTGTAGCCATCAATCTTTATATCTACAGTTGTCTCAATTCCAAAAGTTACATGTGTGGGATTTAGTTGACCTTCCTAAAGGTATGCATCCGATTGGAACCAGATGGGTGTTCAAATGCAAGACGGACGATCGGCATGTTGTAGTGAAGAATAAAGCAAGGTTGGTTGTTCAGGGTTTTTATCAACAAGAGGGTCTGGATTACACTCAGGTGTATGCCCCAGTTGCTAGAATTGAAGCCATTCGACTATTTTTGGCTTATGCCTCTTATGTAGGCTTCAAGGTCTATCAACTTGATGTGAAGAGTGATTTCTTGTATGGGAAAGTTCATGAAGAGGTCTATGTCACTCAACCACCCGACTTTGAAGATCCACGTAATATCGATAAAGTGTATAAACTGGATAAAGCACTTTATGGTCTTCATCAAGCACCTCGGGCATGGTATGAGACTTTATCAAAACATCTATTGTCCAATGGTTTTGATCGTGGACAAATTGACTCGACCCTCTTCATACAGAAAGTAAGAAGTGATATTCTACTTGTCCAAGTATACGTTGATGACATTATCTTTGGGTTTACAAATGAAGATATGTGTAGGGAATTCGAAATGGTGATGAAGTCTAAGTTTGAAATGAGCAATATGGGTGAACTGTCATTTTTCTTGGGTCGACAAGTCAGTCAAAGGGAGGATGGAATTTATCTACATCAAACTAAGTACGTACATGACATTTTGTCAAAATAAAAAATGAATGATAGTAGTACTTACGACACACCAATCCCAGTCAATCACAGTTTGCAACCAGATAAAGATGGAAAGGATGTAGACTATAAATTGTACCATGGGATGATCGGATCTCTTATGTATCTCACAACTTCAAGGCCCGACATAATGTTTGCTGCGTGCTTGTGCTTGAGGTTTCAGTCACAACCGAAGGAATCTCATATAATCACTGTGAAGAGAATCTTCAGATACATGAAAGGGAAACCTCGATTGGGAATTTGGTACTCCAAGCAGCAGTCATTTGACCTCAAAGCTTACACTGATTCTTATTATGGCGGTTGTAATCTCGATAGAAAATCAACCTCAGGTGGATGTCAATTCTTAGGAGACAGGCTGGTCTCCTAGTAGTGCAAGAAGTAGTCAACGGTTTCTGTCTCAACATGTGAAGCAGAGTACATTGCTACCGCAAGCTGTTGTTCTCAGATATTGTGGATCGAGCAGCAATTGAGAGACTATGGCTTAAACTACACTGGAAGCCCCTTGTTCATTGACAACAACACCACCATGTCCATCACAAACAACTCGGTGAAACATTCCAAAACTAAACACATTGAGATTCGTCATCACTTCATCCGTGATTGTGCTGAAAAGCACTTGATTGAACTTGTAAAAGTTTACACGGATGAAAACTTTGCTGACATTTTCACTAAGGCGTTTCATCAAACCCGTTTTGAACATCTTGTCAACATGATAGGAATGTTCAATCCTGTGTGAAAACTTGTTTTCAAAATCAAAACATTTTCTTGGAAGTTAACTTTTATTGCATTTAAGTTTGAACAATCTGTATTTTTCTTTAACTTATATAAGAAAAACCCAAACAAAATAGAAAACCAAGAAAATTTCAAAGTCATTTGAAGAAAAGAGGAAATGATAGCACATCAGTAATGATCTAAACGTCTTAGATTGCACATATGGGAAATGATTGAGTTATGCTTAGTAATTTGATTGCCTTGTTTGACTTGTTAATCTTCATATTCTCAAGTATTTTGAATTATTAGTAGGCTATAAGCGTATTTGAATCATTACTAGTATGGAAATTAAATTAATAATGCAATTGTGATTTGAACCCATGTTTGCAAGTGTGTGTATGTAAAAGAATGCAAAAGATCACTATCAGATACAGGATGTAAGATTTTGACATATATTTTCTTCTAAGACCAGTTTCGGGTTAGGTCGTTAGCAAAATTACTGCGGTTCATCTCACTGCCCATATTCATAAGTATGCAATGAGAGATTGAATCAAGATATGTGTTGACATTAACCATTGAGCATATATTCACCCTTGAATTATTCCTGATTCATTGAAATCAAATCCGGATAAAAGTTGGATCCCCTTACCAAAAGCCTCAGACACCATATTCATTATCCTGAATCATCTTTCCGATATTCACTGAAGAAATTCTATGAAACCAAGACAAATGAATCACTCGATTCTGAATCTTATGATTCCTGATAATCCTTATGGATTCTGCTTGAATTTTCGGTGCTAACTGATGTAACTTCATTCTGGAAATTAAGAAAATCATTCGGAAAATCTTAGATGCCTTGAGATAGTGCACATTTAACTTTAGATAGCATAACAGTGGGGTACACGTTGTATACTTATAATTAATACCTTAACACACAAGAAAGTAATGCAAATATGCTTATGGTTTCAAATATTATAATATTGCCAACTTGATTTACTTGCCTATAGTGCATATTACGTGTGAATAAGTAGTAATCCATGACATGATCCCATATTCTTTGATGTTTATTGCGTATCATTTTTGCTATATTTTAGCCTGATATGATTCTCTGCTCGTGACTTGGAACAAAAATAGCTTGTGTGTAGATTCCTGTATATCCGTATCTATATCTTGTGCATATTATCTTCATTCAGAAAAGCTAAAAAAGATTTTATGTTCGTGTACAGTTCATTCTTTATCAAAAACATCAAAAATATTTTCAGTACAGTTTATCAAAAACTTCAGAAATGCCAAAAATATTTGTGTTTAACTTCCCTGAATTGATTTTGAAACCTCTTGATTGAATGTTCTTATCCGGTTCGTTATTTGACTTGACAATCTTCATAATTTGAGTTGAAATTTGTGCAACACAAGGGTTTCTCCATACTTGTCAAGTGCCCAGGAATTAAACCTTGCGTACTTGTAAAGTACGCAAGACTTAAGTCATGCGTACTTGCTATGTACGCAAGAGTTAAGTCTTGCGCACTTGTTAAGTACGCAAGACCAAAATGTGTGGGGTATATATACAGGACTTAGAATTATTTCTGGGTTTATCTCATTTCAAACTCTTTAACACTGTAGTATACCCACACTTCATATTTCCTCGAAACTTTGTGTGATTCCAAACAAGTTTTTCATCCCGTTCATTGTTCCATCTTCATATAACAAACATTCCGTGAGAATCTTGACAATTTCCATCCGTTAAATCGACTATTATGGACCGATTTGTGATCGTATGAGTCTAGGGTTTGGATTTTGGATTTTTTGTGTTTCTTGACCTAAATTAACACATAAAATATGTTTCAGATCATTAATCAAACCGCTATAACAATTAATTCCTCTTAAACATTGCTCGATTTGTGAATTTGTCATGTGTTTGATCGAAGGTTGGAGTCAGTACCTGTTTAGGTCAAAATTTGACCGGTTTGGCTTGACATTGGTGTTTGTTTTTGGTCCCATGGGGTCTAGGTGCTTTCTTTGACCTCGTGATGATCATAACCTACATCAGTCTTTCACATTTGTTGATTTTGGAATGTCTACAATTTGCACAAGTGTTAGACCTTACGTACTTAGCAAGTACGCAAGAAATATCTCTTGCGTACTTAGTAAGTATGCAAGGTATAAACCCTGCGTACTTGTTAAGTACGCAGGAAGTGCAAAGTGGAAAAATTCCTAAGTCTGGAATGTGCTTCTTTGTGAATATGCTATACCGTGTCGTGTTTATTCAATTCTAATGATTATTCTTGTTCTTATTGTGTTTATTGTATGTTTTTGCAGTGATGTCTCGTGCTTTTACCAGCGAATTCAATTTTCTGACTCTAACATATCCTGAATGGAAGGGTGCTGCACTTGAATACCAGGAGATAGTTGATTTCTTGAACCGTTAGAAGATCATGTATGCTATCTCTGCAGATCCTATCGTCTCAAGACCGGAAATGTATCAATTATGGGCAACAGCAGATCATGACTGCACAGTAACCCCGACGTCATTAGGGCTACTGTAGCAGGTCAATAGATAGCCATATCAGAAGACACCATCAAGAGAGTGTTACAGTTACGAGATCTTGCAACTGACCCTATTACCTATCCTGAATACTTTGTGGATGGGTGTTGGAGACAGAGAATGGGATATGTCGGTGCAACGGACTATGCTTCGTATAAGAAGATGTGGGTATTCGATCAATGGCGCTACTTTGCCCACATCATGATCATGTGCATCTCTTCAAGAAAAGCAGACAAGGATGCCATGGGTCATCACTTAGCGGCTGCTATGGTGGGTTTATCTCTCAACAAAGGCTACAACTTCTCAAAGTACATATACAAGGCCATAATCGACCAGATCAATACGGCGGAGAAGTTTAGATTCATGTTGTATCCAAGATTTATCCAGCTGCTAATCAATGATGTGTTGCTAAATCTACCAGCTATCGAGGAGAAACTTGAAGTCAAGAGGGTGGCAAAGAGAGTGTTTTCTCAATTCCTTACGCTAGGTAGTGTAGAACCTACCCCTGTGCACATTCCTCTCTTTGGCCACTTGATCAATGAAGCATATGTCGCCCCAGATGATTTCAGATGGTATAGTCCCGAGTTAGAGCCTAAACTCAGTAAACATTTTTACGAGCAAGAAGAGGTGGAAGTTGAAGGTGATGATGACTCTGAAGAAGAGGGAGACGAAGAAGAAGGAAGTGCTGGTGTTGAAGAATCCGAATTAGAGGTGACCGAATCCGATTCATCTGATTCTGATTATGCACCATCACAATCACACCCAATAAGAACGACAGCGGTGACCCTTTCCGAGTCCTCTTCTAAGAGAAAGAGACAAGAAAGTACAAGCAGTGATTATAATCCCGGCTCTTATTCAGATGTTGCTATACAACGACAAAGACGAGAAAGCACTAACAAGCGTCGGGGGGATAGGCCATTCTAGGCTATCCTTAGTGAAGTAGAAGTCAGTGCTTAGAGGCATGCAACAGCAACGGCTGTGAGTACCTCTTCCACTTCTACTTCACCTTCACAACAGATTTACTAGCGACATCGGAGGAGTCCACGTGTAACAGTTGAAGTAGCTGCAACTTCTGTCACAGAGGAGATTCCTGTGATAGTGACCCTCCCTCTGCAATCTATCCAGGTGGTAGTGACGACTCCAATTCTCACTGTGTCTGTCACCATCACCCCAACCACCAATCAAATAACCACCATCCCTACCTCAATCCCCACAACCACCCTTCAACCCATCAGCGAACCATTTCCTAATGTTGAATTTAATCAAGGATTTGATTTTGATGAAATCTTCACCTTCCCAACTCGTACAGCTGAAGCATCTTCTTGAAGGGGTCTTGATCCTCAAGATGTCAGGATCACTACATTAGAGACTCAAGTAGCTGGTTTGCTTGAAATGGTACGGAAATCAAGAGAGGAGACTGAGAAACAACAAGGCCAGATTAACTCTTTGGTTGGTGAAGTAGCCACGTTGAGGAAACAGCGGCGGCTGATGAGAAGCAGGGCCAGGAGCACAATGTAATGGTTAAACTGGTCTGTGATATGACCAAGACGCTTGCTGCTCAGGGGGAGAGATTAAAAGAGTTGTTGGAGAAGTAGCCACCGAAGCCTAGCAGTGACGAGGCTTGTCACCTTGTTGATCTGACTAAGGGTAACGATCAGGACAAGGATCCTGAAGCCGGGCCAAGTGGAAGTGAGCAGCAATCGTTAGCATTGGAGATTGTTCCCATTTCTATCATGTCTATGGCTGAGGGGGAGTCTACTCGGAGCAAAGGTGGAGGTGATGCTTCGGGTCATGACATAGGAAAGTCTCTGGCTGACGTACTTAAAGATCTATCTGACGATGTGATCCTATTGCTAGAGCCAGACTATTCTAAGGAAGCACAGATCGATGCTCTCAGCAATTTGGAAACTGGGATGAAGAGGATGAAGATGTGGTGGTAGAATATCCCAAGGGTGACGGTGAAGGAGAATATGAGCTTGAGGATGGAGAGATATTCGTAGCTCCAGCCTTTGAAGCTAATCTTAACATAGGTTCAGTCGAGCCCTAAAGTACTGCTGAGGCGTTGACTGAAGCCTCTCCTACCGACCCTAAACCTGTGGATCCAGAGGCGTGGAAAAGAAAATATCCGCCTAGATGGTTTCCAAAGGATCAAGCTCCTGTCTGGCAGAAGACATCCATCATAGACAAACATGGAGCTACAGGTATGATCTTAGCTGTAAGGTTTGAGGACGACAAGAAGTTGTTCTCTATTAAGCGAGCTGGGGGGTTCAATACTTGAAACCAACCAGTGAAGCTTTCAGCTCCTTGCCCAAGTACGACCAAGTGAATCTCGCAAACCGAGAGCTGCTAGGTGATTCAAATCACGCGGTGGCGATGGGTTTGTGGCAGACACTACAGAGCGAGGGAAGATCAGGGAAATTGAAGTGTTTAAGACTCAAGTGCCTAAGAGAGTCAGGGATAAGAACGTCAGACATCCCGTGACTCACAGAAGCTTAAATAAATTGTTATACAAGCCATTGCTGTGTGAAACCAGGATTCTCCTGAGCAAGTTCTCTCTTGATATCCTCGGTAACATGTGGTACTGGTACGTAGATCCAAAAACGGGCGAGGCGGTGGTGATTGGAAAAGTTAGGTCCGACAGTGGAAGCTTAGTGCCAAGAGAACTGATCATAGTGTTTGATGAGATCAACTTCATCAACTTCTATGTGAAAGATCTGGAGGTGCTAGTGGAAAAATATTGTATGTACACGGACGAGTGGACAAAGCTTCTAGCATCAAAATACGACAAAGTGGTCAAGTTTTGTCATGACTACAAAAAGAAGATGGAAGTTAAAGCTGGGGAGCCGTGAAGACCGATGACAGTCCAGAGCTGTCATCAAGGGGGAGTTTGTTGAAGCACTTTTGTGTGACTGATACTCTGGATATTGTCTTAGCTTTTGTACTTGTCTTTATGTATTTTTATGTTTATTTAAGTATATGTATGTATTGATTATCGAGTTGTAATCACATATGAATGTACTTAGTCTTGTCTGTTTTTGTTAAGTGTTGTGCACACTTAGTAAGTGCGCAGGATGTATATCATGCGTACTTAGAAAGTACGCAAGAACAAGTTTGCGTACTTGCTAAGTACGCAGGAACAATAGTCCTGCGCACTTGCTAAGTACGCAGGAAATAGGTCTAGTATAAATAGCAGGTCTTGACAGAATGTAAGTACACATTTGTTTTGTAAGAATTCTGTAACCGGCTGAGTTTATAATAGACGAAGTTTGAAAGTGTTTTTGTTGTCGGTTTACTTTATGTTGCTTGATACTCCAACTAGTCTCGGGTATTCTGCACATAGTCACACACTCACACATAACGATCTGAGACACCAGGGAACCTACAAGGTCGAAAGTCTTCTTAGGAATGTTTGCAGGAGACTTCAGAAGTGGTAGCTTTATATTTAATCATCTCCACCAATAACATTCCTTCTGCTGATAGATGTGTCAGTGTTGTAGCAGAGGTGTCAGTAGCAAAGTCAAAGCTGCTAATGATTTTCCTATCAGCAGCAACAAGTGTTTGATGCTGGTAAGAAGCCTATCAACAACAACTCTGAACTTCAGCAGATAAGGCTATCCGCGTCATAGTTGTTCATCAGCAGGAGAACATACTTGTAACGAACCAAAATCCGGGTCTCGTTATAAATAATTAATATTTCTAAATAAATATTATGTCGAAAATAATATTTTGAAATAAATTGAAACAAGCGGGTTTCAAGTTGGTAACGGGGGTTACACTAGTTTTTAACTAGTTATGGAGGATATGGGTGAATTGGAAGTGGAAGGACTAATGTTGTAATTATGCAAATCTGCCATATTTGACTCCTTAGAGTCAAAATTAGGCTCATTTGGCAAATTGGGTCGTTCATCTCAAGAGAGCTAAAAGGAGAAAACGAGTTTGAAGCCAATTTCGTGCATTTGAGCTTGATTTGAGAAGGTTTTGGCTTACTCATCACCTTCCTAACATCAAGTAAGTGCTAATCTTCCTCTTTGATTCACCAATGTTGTGTTCTTGGTGGGTTTTGGGTGAAACCCGAAATTTATGTTGCATGTGGTAAAATGGTGTTAGACTATTGATAATCTAGCTAAACTAAAGGTGTAGGAAGGTGAATAACACCATGGAACCCTTTGATTTTGATTTTTTGAAAGTTAGGGTTCATATGGAAGATATTGGGGGTTTTGGGGTTTTGATGAAAAATTGATAAATTGATGATGATTAAGTGTTATAGAGGTGTTAGACACTTAAACAAACCCCAAATGAACTTAAAGAAACTAGTTTGATGAAAAATTAGTGTCAAGGTATTGGAAAGAGAATTCAAGTGGTTGAGTTCTTGATTAAAGGGGGTGTTTGGTTATGGGGATAACCCAAACGGGTCAATTTGGGTTGGAAATGGGGAAATTGAGTTGTGGACTCAATTGTAATAGAATTTTGATGTATGTTAGATTACTAAACTAGGTGAATGTGTTTAGGTAATCTAATTGCAAAGCTAGAAGGAGGTGCGGGATCCTCTAACTCAAAAGGTAAGTGCTTTGCACTTACTTAGTAATGATAGGTGGTGGTGATGTTCATATTTGAATTTCATGTTGGTTATTCAAATATCTTATATGTGTTTATTGGTATGTGGATGAAATTAGTTATTAAACCTATATGGTGTGAAAATTGACTTGTGTGGTAAAAGTCAAGTTTTGTATGCATAATGTAGTTGGCTATGTGGTATATGGTCAAACTAAAATGTAGAATATGTTGAATCGGTGTAAATGACTATGTGGTATATAGTTAAGCTAAAATGTGATATGTGATAAAGTATAGTAATTGACTTATGTGGTATATAAGTCAACCATTGTGGAATAATGGTGAAGTCGGTGTAAATTGACTTATGCGGAATATAAGTCTAACCATTGTGGAATAATGGTGAGATTGGTGTAATTGACTTATGTGGTATATAAGTCAAGCTATTGTGGAAAAATGGTGAATGTGGTGTAAGTGACTTATGTGGTATATAAGTCTAGTGTAAGGGGCCTTATTTGACCAAATGGGTGCAAATGGGTCAAATGGGTCAAATGGGTAAAAAGGGTGAAAGCAAGTTGTAAATACTTGTTTGTTATGTTTATATCATTACTAATGGTGTTATATGTGGTGAATGTAGGAAAAACTCCGAAGTAGTCAAAGTCAAGTCCAAGGCGTTGGCGGATTCTCGTATGCAAAATTTATGTTTTTGATGAATTAGTAGAATTCCCCCTTTTGCTTGTAAATTGATAAACAAAACTTGTTTTTGGTGTGTGACCATGTTGATAAAGGTTTTGTGTCAATTTTTATGTTGTGGGAAAGTTGTTGTTAAGTGATTTGGTAAAAGATGGAAATTTTGGCTAAGTAGAAAAGCTGCTGAGAAAACTGAAACTTTCTGGAAATCTGGTCCCTCGCGGTACGCGAAGAACCTGAGAGGTTTCTCTCGCGGTACGCGAGAGACAAGTCTCTCGGATTGCTTTCCTGACGCCCCCTCGCGGTACGCGAGAGTTGTGGGTCTGGTCCCTCGCGGTACGCGAGGACGAAAAAAAAAAAAAAAAAAAAAAAAAAATTTTCCTGGGTTTTTACTTATGCTTCCGCGTGTTTAAGAATGGTGTGTTGTAAATTGGTATCAGAGCAATGGTTTGAGGGAATTGGTGCGCAAGGCACTAAACTCAAACCGGATGCTCTTGATATGGGGAATTGATACGAGAATCCATGAAGGACTTGACTAAGACTCGGAGCTTCCGGAAATGAAAGGTTAGTAATGATTTGATAATATGATAATATATATATGGTGTATGTATATATGTATGATGAATGTTGTTAAGGTGTTATGTGTGCCGAAACTTGTTTTTGTGACTTGTTATATGGAGATGGTAATTACAATTGGGCATGGCGTACTATTAAACATGTCTGGCCAATATGTTTAATAAGATGAAATGTGCAAGTGACTTTATGATAACCATATAACAATGAACATTTGCAAGGATTAGGTAAAGGTGGTTATATATGTATGTATGTATATAGGTAGGTATATATATACTTAATGCATATAATAGTGAATGTGTAATGGATACCTAGGGTATTGAAAGTGAAAGGGTATTAAGGTGTTTGTGGTTCATTTCTCAGCTTAGAGATGGCAGAAGATGCAAGTAATGAACCGTTGGATCCACGGATTCAAGAGTTGATAAAAGAGGAGGTGGCCAAGGCCTTTGAGCAAGCCACAAATCTGTTGATGGAAGAGATGAGGGGGACTATTAAACTCTCTCTCGAGGAGATCTTGAAGGAGAAAGAAAAGGAACCTCAAGGTTGTACTCTGAAAGAGTTTATGGTGATCAAGCCCAAGGAGTATAATGGGCAGGAGGACCCGATTCTGAGCCACAGGTGGATTGTGGATATGGAGTCTAATTTTGAGACTACTAAATGTAAGCCCGAGGATAGGGTGATGTTCAGTGTGCCTTTGTTGACTGGAAGGGCAAAGGAGTGGTTGTTGAATCTCCGCAAGGAGAGAGGTGATTTGGGTGTGACCTCCATGACTTGGGAGGAATTTAAGGCGGCTTTTCTAAAGTACCATTGCCCACAAGCCGCGGTTGACAGAATGACTGAGGAGTTCCTCCTCATGAGGCAAACGACTGAATCGATTGATGAGTTAGCGGGGACTTTCTTTGATCGTGCCAAGTTCTGCCTGGATGTGGTGTCAACTGAGAAAGCCAAGATTGACAGGTTTTATGCTATGCTGACGGTGGAGTTCAGGGATAGCATATCTCCATCCTCATTTACCACACTTGTAGACTTGATAAACAGGTGTCGGGAAAGAGAGGTGGAGTTGAGGAGGCAAGAAGCTAGAGGCGAGAAGAGGAAGCGTGAAATCGTCGAACAAGTGGTGAAAAAGATAAAGGGCGGGAGTCCTAGCAAGAAGCCATTCAACAAGTTCTCTTCTCGGGCGTGCAAAAATTGTGGTAAAGAGCACTTCGGGGATTGTAAGAAAGGATCCTTGAATTGCTATAAATGTGGAAAGCCGGGACACATGGCTAATCAATGTACAAGCCAAATTCAGTTGTGTTATAACTGTTACAAACCTGGGCACAATAGGGTGGATTGTCCCGAGTTAAAGCAAGGTAGGAGCGACAAGAAGATAGAGATGCCAAGACCTAAGGGTAGAGCTTTCCACATCTCAGCGGAGGAAGCAAAGAATGACTCGGAAGTGGTGACAGGTACTTTCAAGATTAACTCTTTACCTGCACTAGTTCTTTTTGATTCGGGGGCTAGTCGTTCGTTTGTGTCTTTGAAATTTGTTAAGCATTCTTCGTTTCTAAGTAGCAAGTTAGATGAACCTTTGGAAATCGAGGCGGCCAATGATAAGAGCTTCCTGGTGTTTGATATTTTTAGAAATTGCGAGTTGAGAGCGGGGGGTGAAACATTTCTTATTGATTTGATCCCTATGACTATGGGGGATTTTGATGTTATTGTGGGGATGGATTGGTTGTCAAAGAATAAGGCGAGTATATTATGTGGACCAAAGGCGATCCAACTTGATTCCCCGTCGGGAGAGTCCATCTACATTGAAGGTGATAAGAAAGGTAAGGTGAGGTTGTGCTCCTTTGTGAAGGCAACCAAGTACATGGCGCGTGGGTGCAAGGCGTTCATGGCATGTGTTACGGATGTGGATGGAAAAGTAAAGGAGATTCACGACGTGCCGGTCGTGAATCAGTTTGCGGATGTGTTTCCTGACGAGTTACCGGGGGTTCCGCCTGATAGGGAGATTGAGTTTGGGATCGACTTGATGCCGGGTGCTAAACCGGTAGCTAAAGCGCCTTATAGATTGGCACCGCCAGAAATGAAAGAGTTGATGGAGCAATTGCAAGAATTGCTTGATAAAGGTTTCATACGCCCAAGTGTCTCACCTTGGGGTGCGCCCGTTCTCTTTGTTAAAAAGAAGGATGGGAGCATGAGGATGTGTATGGATTATCGGGAGTTGAATAAGTTGACTGTGAAGAATAGGTACCCTTTACCTCGGATTGACGACCTTTTTGATCAATTGCAAGGGGCGTCGTGGTTCTCTAAGATTGATTTGAAATCCGGGTACCATCAACTGAAAGTGAAAGAAGATGACATTCCTAAAACCGCTTTTCGCACTCGTTACGGTCACTATGAATTTACAGTTATGCCTTTCGGTTTAACCAACGCACCCGCGGTTTTCATGGATCTTATGAACCGGGTGTGTAGACCGTTCCTCGACCGCTCGGTCATTGTTTTCATTGACGATTTTCTCATCTATTCAAGGAGCGAAGGTGATCACGCTTGCCATTTGCGTGAAATTCTCGAAGTCTTGCAAAAGGAGAAACTTTATGCTAAATTCTCCAAGTGTGCCTTTTGGTTGCGCGAAATTCAATTCTTGGGTCATGTGATTAATGATAAAGGGATTACTGTCGACCCATCCAAGATAGTGGCGGTTAAAGATTGGTCTCCACCGAAGACGCCTTCGGAGATTAGAAGTTTCTTGGGGTTGGCGGGTTATTACCGGCGGTTTATTGAAAACTTCTCTCGGATTGCCTTACCGATGACGAAGTTGACCCGTAAAGAGACTAAGTTTGTTTGGGGTTCCGAGCAAGAATCTGCCTTTCAACTCTTGAAAGAAAAGTTGACAAAGGCGCCTGTTTTATCCTTGCCGGACGGGACCGAAGATTTTGTTGTGTATTCGGATGCCTCGCATTCGGGGTTGGGGTGTGTTTTGATGCAAAGGGGGAAAGTAATTGCCTACGCGTCTAGGCAATTGAAGATTCACGAGGTGAATTACCCTACCCATGATCTAGAGCTTGCGGCCGTGGTTTTCGCACTCAAGATTTGGAGGCATTATTTGTATGGGGTTAAGTGTACGATCTACACGGATCACAAAAGTCTCAAGTACTTCTTTGACCAAAAGGACCTCAACATGAGGCAAAGGCGGTGGCTTGAATTGGTCAAGGATTATGATTGTGACATACTTTATCATCCGGGTAAAGCGAATGTTGTGGCGGATGCGCTTAGTAGGAAGTCAAGTCATGCACCTATCAAGGTGAAGTCATTCAAGATGACAATTTCATCATCCCTAATTGATGAAATCCGGGAGGCTCAAGTGTTAGCACTTGGTGGTGACTTGAAGAAAGAGCGGATGGTTGCTTATGTTGATAAACTTGGTGAAAATAGCATGGGCTTGAAGACATGCTTTGGTAGGATTTGGATTCCTAGGTTGTCAAGTATTTTGACAACTATTTTAGATGAGGCGCATAAATCCAAATATTCTATCCATCCGGGGGCCACAAAGATGTTTTATGATTTGAGGTGTCATTTTTGGTGGCCGGGTATGAGGCGTGATGTTGTTAAGTATGTTGAGAGGTGTCTCACATGCTTAAGGGTGAAGGCGGAACACCAAAAGCCGTATGGAAAGCTCCAACCGCTTGAAATACCGCTTTGGAAATGGGAGAATATAGCTATGGATTTGATCACTAAACTACCAAAGACTCGAAAGGGTTATGATGCGATATGGGTAGTAGTGGATCGGTTGACGAAGAGTGCACATTTCCTACCTATAAAGGAAACATACTCTTCGGATAGATTGGCGGAAATATATGTGAAGGAAATTGTGTCACGTCATGGTGTGCCGGTGTCGATTATATCGGATCGTGATACGAGATTTACTTCTCGATTTTGGAAGAAATTCCATGAGGACATGGGTACGAGGTTGAACCTTAGCACCGCTTATCATCCACAAACGGATGGGCAAAGCGAGCGTACGATTCAAACGCTCGAGGATATGTTACGTGCGTGTGCTTTGGATTTTGGGGGTAGTTGGGATGACCATTTACCGTTGGCGGAATTTGCATACAACAATAGCTACCATTCTAGCATTGGTATGCCGCCTTTTGAGGCATTGTATGGGAGGAAATGTAGGACACCCGTGTGTTGGGGTGAAATCGGTCAACGGGAACTTGGTAGTAAGGATTTGGTTGATGTAACGAATGTTAGTATTGACCAAATTAAGGCTCGCTTAAAGGCAGCGCAAGATCGCCAGAAGTCCTATGCGGATAATAGGAGACGGGCGATTGAGTTTCAAGTGGGGGACTTTGTGCTTTTAAAGGTCTCTCCTTGGAAGGGGGTCATACGGTTTAGGAAACGGGGGAAGTTAAGCCCACGTTTCATTGGGCCGTTTAAGGTTGTTGCTAGAGTGGGTGCGGTAGCTTACCGTTTGGAGCTACCGGAGGAACTAAGTAGACTTCATAATACGTTTCATGTGTCCCATTTACGCAAGTGTTTAGCGGATGAGTCTACTTTTGTTCCACTGGATGATATTGAGGTGGATGAAAAGTTAAATTATGTTGAGGAACCGGTGGCAATCTTGGATAGGAAAGTGAAACAGTTACGCAATAAAGAGATTAGCCAAGTATTGGTTCGATGGAAGCATAGAAAGGGGGCGGAAATGACTTGGGAAACCGAGGAAGAGATGCTTAAATACTATCCGAACCTTTTTATGTGAAGTCGGGTTTCGGGGGCGAAACCCAAATAAGGGGAGGAGATTTGTAACGAACCAAAATCCGGGTCTCGTTATAAATAATTAATATTTCTAAATAAATATTATGTCGAAAATAATATTTTGAAATAAATTGAAACAAGCGGGTTTCAAGTTGGTAACGGGGGTTACACTAGTTTTTAACTAGTTATGGAGGATATGGGTGAATTGGAAGTGGAAGGACTAATGTTGTAATTATGCAAATCTGCCATATTTGACTCCTTAGAGTCAAAATTAGGCTCATTTGGCAAATTGGGTCGTTCATCTCAAGAGAGCTAAAAGGAGAAAACGAGTTTGAAGCCAATTTCGTGCATTTGAGCTTGATTTGAGAAGGTTTTGGCTTACTCATCACCTTCCTAACATCAAGTAAGTGCTAATCTTCCTCTTTGATTCACCAATGTTGTGTTCTTGGTGGGTTTTGGGTGAAACCCGAAATTTATGTTGCATGTGGTAAAATGGTGTTAGACTATTGATAATCTAGCTAAACTAAAGGTGTAGGAAGGTGAATAACACCATGGAACCCTTTGATTTTGATTTTTTGAAAGTTAGGGTTCATATGGAAGATATTGGGGGTTTTGGGGTTTTGATGAAAAATTGATAAATTGATGATGATTAAGTGTTATAGAGGTGTTAGACACTTAAACAAACCCCAAATGAACTTAAAGAAACTAGTTTGATGAAAAATTAGTGTCAAGGTATTGGAAAGAGAATTCAAGTGGTTGAGTTCTTGATTAAAGGGGGTGTTTGGTTATGGGGATAACCCAAACGGGTCAATTTGGGTTGGAAATGGGGAAATTGAGTTGTGGACTCAATTGTAATAGAATTTTGATGTATGTTAGATTACTAAACTAGGTGAATGTGTTTAGGTAATCTAATTGCAAAGCTAGAAGGAGGTGCGGGATCCTCTAACTCAAAAGGTAAGTGCTTTGCACTTACTTAGTAATGATAGGTGGTGGTGATGTTCATATTTGAATTTCATGTTGGTTATTCAAATATCTTATATGTGTTTATTGGTATGTGGATGAAATTAGTTATTAAACCTATATGGTGTGAAAATTGACTTGTGTGGTAAAAGTCAAGTTTTGTATGCATAATGTAGTTGGCTATGTGGTATATGGTCAAACTAAAATGTAGAATATGTTGAATCGGTGTAAATGACTATGTGGTATATAGTTAAGCTAAAATGTGATATGTGATAAAGTATAGTAATTGACTTATGTGGTATATAAGTCAACCATTGTGGAATAATGGTGAAGTCGGTGTAAATTGACTTATGCGGAATATAAGTCTAACCATTGTGGAATAATGGTGAGATTGGTGTAATTGACTTATGTGGTATATAAGTCAAGCTATTGTGGAAAAATGGTGAATGTGGTGTAAGTGACTTATGTGGTATATAAGTCTAGTGTAAGGGGCCTTATTTGACCAAATGGGTGCAAATGGGTCAAATGGGTCAAATGGCTAAAAAGGGTGAAAGCAAGTTGTAAATACTTGTTTGTTATGTTTATATCATTACTAATGGTGTTATATGTGGTGAATGTAGGAAAAACTCCGAAGTAGTCAAAGTCAAGTCCAAGGCGTTGGCGGATTCTCGTATGCAAAATTTATGTTTTTGATGAATTAGTAGAATTCCCCCTTTTGCTTGTAAATTGATAAACAAAACTTGTTTTTGGTGTGTGACCATGTTGATAAAGGTTTTGTGTCAATTTTTATGTTGTGGGAAAGTTGTTGTTAAGTGATTTGGTAAAAGATGGAAATTTTGGCTAAGTAGAAAAGCTGCTGAGAAAACTGAAACTTTCTGGAAATCTGGTCCCTCGCGGTACGCGAAGAACCTGAGAGGTTTCTCTCGCGGTACGCGAGAGACAAGTCTCTCGGATTGCTTTCCTGACGCCCCCTCGCGGTACGCGAGAGTTGTGGGTCTGGTCCCTCGCGGTACGCGAGGACGAAAAAAAAAAAAAAAAAAAAAAAAAAAAAAATTTCCTGGGTTTTTACTTATGCTTCCGCGTGTTTAAGAATGGTGTGTTATAATACTATCCGTAGTAATTAGCCTTATCTGCAACAACTTGTAAGTCAGCAACAAAATGTGGAGTCCATAACCATTATACTTAGAGAATTTTATAGCCATCAGCCTTTATCTCTACAAACTCCCCCTAGACTGATGCTACCAAAACTCTCTTATTGTTGTTGTTGAAACTTATGCATGTGAGCAACTATCCTTACTGTCTCATAGCCTCTTGGGGTCCTTGCTTGAATTGTCAAGAGGAAGTTCAGATAGAGTCTTGATGTCTTTGCTTGGCATACTTAAGATGGCTTTGCTTGAACATCTCATCTTCTGTCCTACGACATCTATCAAAGTGTACTCATCCTGAGCAGAATTGTAGGACCAATTGATGAATGGAAAGTGGGATTGGAGAGGTTTAGTATCAATAATTACATCTTTGCTAGGATTGAAGTGATGTTTGATTACTAGCAACAGATGCCTCCCACTTTCATTCTCAGGCTCATGAGCTTCACCCAGCTCCATCATTCTTTGTAGATCAGAATCTGGAAGCTGAATCACCTCATCAACAGATGTATAGATTGATCTTTTTACTGCTGTCCTTCCCCTGAAGACTTCAAACCATTGGTCTTGATTGCTATAAAACCATACTACAATTTCTCTTGAGTCTTCTGGTGTGGTAGTAGGTTTGGTTTTCTTCTTGGGAGGCTATTGATGAGGGGGAGCTGGATGAGAGGATTTGGACTCTTTGGGTGGAGAGGAGGGATAGTGGAAGATTGTTGGACAGAGGAAGTAGTGGATGTGGGAGTAGGCTTGGGTTTCTTTCGTTTTCTTTCTGCAGTTTGAGTTTCTACCCTTCTTTTTGAGCCTATCTTCCCCAGTCTATCTTCCTCTTCCTTCTTTACTTTGACATAAAGGGCTTACAGGTTCTTGAAACTCATGGGACCCAGCCTCTTTCCACTCTCACCTCTAGCCTTTAGGAAGTCCATCATGACCTTCCTTTTTGCATGGGTTCTGACATTAAATGCAATGGTTTTCCTGGTTTTCTATTTGGCTTTTTCTTCTTCTTCAGCCCTTTTCTTATTTAGCAGTTGACCTTGCTGTCGCATGAAAGCTCTGTTGTCACACCCCGACCGATGGCGGAATCATCGGGGCGGGACATGTAAGACTATTCATAGCACATGGTTGACTAAATTGAAATATATTAAAGTCAAATTTCCATTTCGAATAATCCAAGTACAAATCAAATTCAAACAAAGAAACATAAACAACTCATAGAATTCTTGATTTAAATTGCTAAGTCCAAATCCTATATTGAGCACGTCTTGAATCATTCTCACATATTAGGGCCTGAAACATGAATAAAATAAAGTCAACTAAAAAGTTGGTGAGTATAACACAGTTGTATATAGATAGCATATAGTTGAAAACAAATCATTTACAAGACATGATAAAATAAGGCATTCATGGGGAGCAGCTATTGTGTAACCATGTACAACCAAACCTTTGTAACTAGCATGCAAAAATTGTATTGTCGGTTTCAATCACCGCGCACCTGGGTGGGTTTGTCAGACTCAATAGATCTATCATTGAAAACCGTCGGCTTGTATAGTTAATGATTGCACATAATCGCATACAAAGGTTAGCACAACTAGCACTCGGGCACAAAGCTCAAATTTTGCACACATGTATGTAAATAGGATTTTGCACTTGTGTTGTTTGCGTAAATGTAAATGTGTAATGTGTATAAAGTTCATGTTCCACCCCAAAAGTGTAAAAGAGTAAAAAGGGGTTGTGAATACTCACTTGGTATGTAGATGTAGCTAACAAAGAGTATAGATAAAATAAGGGTTCTTGATACGCACGGGTTAACCTAGATAGTAATGTATATTGAATCAAATCGGTGTACAAAGTTTAAGTCTAACATTGAAGGTTGAATTTGTGTATAAAAAGTATTAAATGAAATATATAAAGTTGTAGTAATCATTTTTGGAACCTTTGATTAAAGTTTGGAATTTAAATAATAAAATAGAATTTTTATAAAATTGTTGACTATGAAAATAATGCATGTGTTAAATGTAAATTAATAAATAAATAAATGATTATAGTTTATGAAATAATGTAAATATTGATTGTAATTAAGTATAATTAAATAAATGATTTTTGTTTAAATATTAAATAAATAGTTATTATCTTATTTATTTATAAACTTTGTAACTTAATCATTTAAAACATCATTTAAGTGTAAGATAAATATAAATTTAATTTTTATAAATTTTTAAATAAACTTTTAATAAATAATATTTATCTCCAGATTAAACTTTAAATCTCTTCAAATACAGAACACATATTTTTATAAAATTTGAAACATTTATTGATTGAAAAATATAAAATTATAATTCTGTTAAAATTTTAGAGTCACACACGACCGTGCCTCGGAAGGGCACGATCGTGCTCAAGCCACGGGCGTGACCGCGCTAGTCGGGGCGCGACCGGGTTGATCAACAGAGGGCACAAACTAGACAAGTCAACAGGCACGACCGTGCCTCGGCTCGGCACGGTCGTGTCTATGATTTTTAGACACAACAGAGGCTAGCCCAAAGGGCATGACTAGGTTTGGACAGGAGGACACGACCGCGCTGCTACTCGGCACGACCGCGTTTCATGAGGCACGGCCGCGCTAGATGATTAGCGCGACCGTGTCTCTTCCAAATCAGACACGAATTGAACAATTTTTGTATTTATAACGATGGAATTGATAGGGCTTTTGATTACTGAGTTATTACGAGTCTAAACACATAAATTAATTGTATGTAAATCGTGTTTAAGAGTGGAATCGATTAAATCTTTTCTTATTAAAATATAAATTCTGATTCGGACGATTTCTGTAATGAAGCCCAGATTGATAGGGGGCTTTTGATATATGGACCGAAACGAAAGGGAGGGATGATTCAATTACCTCAAACAGAAAGGAATTGATAGCGATAAGTAGAAGGGAGTTCCGACGATGGCAAGATTTGCTTCCGGCGGCTTCTGCTGTGATTCTGGCTGCTCCAACCCTTCAGAAACCTTAGAGATGATCGGAGGATCGAGTTCCTTGATTAATTAGTAGCAATTGGATCGAGAATGGAGGTTTGAGGCTTGGGAGATAATTTGGACGGTTTCTTGAGCGTAATTTGTATTTTGAAAACGATAATGGTAATTGACGGAGATATTTTCCTTGATAACAAAAGTAAAACGTAAATCGGATTTGAATTCGAACGATTGAGCGTTTTGAAATCTCATTTACGTTTCGACAGTTACGCAGGCGCGACCGTGACAGGATAGGCGCGACCGTGGTTAGGCACCGGGCGCGATCGTTCCAGGACCAGTTGCGCGATCGTGCCGAGGCACTTGGCACGACCGTGCCAGGACGAAGCACGACCGTGCTAATTAGGGTTTCTTGATAATTTTTCAACTTTAGCCCTTGACTTTTCAGGTTTGATTGTAACTCCTATTTATAGTAACACACAGCACCTTATGCGAACTTAACATGTTCACCTCAAAGACGCTTAAGCGAACTTGTTAAGTTAGCCTCTCTATGAACTTGAAAAATATTCCTTAGGCGAACTTAACATGTTCGCTCCTAAAGATGCTTAGGTGAACTTGTTAAGTTCGCCTCTCTATGAACTTATACAAAATTTTATCAACAGTTTCAAAACATGTCCTAACAGACTCCCCTTGAAGTGTTGCTAACAATTCTATCAATTATAAGTCAAAGACTCTAAGACTAAGACATAATATCTTCAAGCTCGTTGTCATCAGAATATACTCCAATAGACTCCCACTTGACAACAACTTCAGAAGATTGTCATCCGTCTTCATATATCATGGAACACACTGTAGTCTTCGTCTTGTTCATCTGCACACTCTCTCTTTATTTCTAGAAGAAAACTTGGGAGAAGGACCCCTTGTCAACTTCTGTCTGCAATATTCAGTTTTTGCAAAGGAGAACAACCAAGAATAACCAACAATTAAGATTTTCATAGAAGCTGAAAAAATAAAATCTTTTTGGTTTTTCAAACATAAGAAAGACAAAATACTTTTTGGTTTTTCTCTATAAAAAGTGAAAATGTAAAATACAAAATCACATCTTTTTGGTCGAACATCACGAGTAAGAAGATCATATCAGTATATATGAGATATCAATCACACATCTTGGATATAAAATTCATATAATATCAAATGGTATCCTATGTCATCCTTCCAAGCCTTGACCAATCAAACAAATATCTTTCAAGATTATGACACTTTATCTTTTCAAGACTTTCATATTGCATGTTATTATACGCGATAAACATTCAAAGAAAATAGGATCAGACTATGACACACAAATTCTAATTTTCAATATTATAAGATTTGAAACTAAAACATCTCATTTCCACTTTCTTGTGAGTTAAGGTACCATTTAAGTATGAAATACAATGTGTACCCCACTAGTATGCCAACAGAAAGTAAATGCACTATCTTCAAGACATATGAGATTTTACTAAAGATTATCCGAATTTCCAGAATGAGGAGACATCACTTAGCACATGAATAGCATAATGCAAATTGGATTGTATAGGAATCAATGAGATTCAGAATCGAATGATTCAGTGTTTTGGCTTATATATGTGGAATCATAAGATTCAGGTACGTGGATCCAACTGTTATCTAGATTGTGAATTAAATGGAATCAGTAAAGATGATTTATCAATATGATCCAAGGGCTAGTATATGTTTGACAGATGTTGTCAAGTACATATCTTGATTATATTTCAAATTGCATGCTTTTCGGGACATGGGCACTGAAGCAAATCAAATGAAGCAAAGCAAAGTAATCGCCTACGCATCAAGACAACTCAAGATTCACGAGAAGAATTATACAATGCACGATCTCGAGTTAGGTGCGGTCGTATTCACATTGAAGATTTGGAGACATTACCTCTATGGCACAAAATGTGTGGTGTTCACCGACCACAAAAGTCTTCAACACATCTTCAACCAAAAGGAACTCAATATGAGGCGACGACGTTGGGTTGAACTCCTTAACGACTATGACTGCGAGATTCGTTACCACCCCGGCAAAGCGAATGTTGTAGCCGACGCCTTGAGTCGAAAGGACCATGTCATGCTTCAATGTGTCCGAATTCAAACTGACATTCAAAGTCGCATCTTAGAAGCTTAACACGTCTCAGTCACCGAGGATAACATGTACGAGGAAATGTCGTGTGGTGTTGAACTTCAGCTTGAATCGAAACCCAATGGCTTACTTTATTACTTGAACATCATTTGGGTTCCTGATCGCGATGATCTTCGTGCATTTCTCATGAACGAGGCCCATAAGACTCGTTATTCTATTCATCCTGGTGCGGATAAAATGTACCAAGATCTTCGCCAACAATATTGGTGGCCCGGTATGAAGAAATACATTGCTCTCTATGTTGTCAAATGTCTAACTTGCTCCAAAGTCAAAGCCGAACATCAACGTCCTTCTGGTCTACTTGAACAACCGGAAATTCCCGTGTGGAAATGGGAGAACTTAGCTATGGATTTCATTACCAAACTCCCTCGTACCTCAAGTGGTTACGATATCATTTGGGTAATCATTGACCGTCTCCCCAAATCTGCTCATTTCTTGCCTATCCGTGAAGACTATCGGGTTGAGAAACTAGCCCGAATTTACATTGACGAAATTGTGAGCTGTCACGACATTCCTTTGAACATAATATCCGATAGAGATGCTCGGTTCACCTCTCGTTTTTGGCAATCTCTCCAAACTGCTCTTGGTACACGATTGGATTTGAGCACGCCTTACCATCCCCAAACTGATGGTCAGACTGAGCGAACAATCCAAACTCTTGAGGATATGCTTAGAGCTTGTGTAATTGATTTTGGTGGCAATTACGATTCACATCTATCCCTAATCGAGTTCATTTACAATAATAGCTACCACACGAGTATCAACATGGCTCCATTTGAAGCTCTCTATGGTCGCAAGTGTCGTTCCCCTATCTGTTGGAACGAGATTGGTGAAGCACAAATCACCGGTCCCGAGCTAATTCAAGAAACATCCGACAAGATTATCCAAATCCGTGACAACATTCGAGTAGCGAGAAGTCGGCTAAAGAGTTATGCCGACAAACGACGAAAACCCTTGGAATTCAAAGTCGGTGACCTTGTTCTTCTATAGGTGTCTCCGTGGAAGGGTGTGATCCATTTTGAAAAGAAAGGCAAATTAGAACCTCGCTATGTGGGTCCATTCAAGATCCTTGAAACGATTGGGAAAGTGGCTTACAAACTCGACTTACCTCCATCACTTGGCAATGTACATCCTACTTTTCACATGTCTAATCTGAAGAAATGCCTTGCTGATGAGAATCTACACATACCTCTTGACGACGTGCACATTGACGAAACGATGCACTTCGTTGAGAGACCAGTGGAAATCAAGGATCGCGAAGTCAACCAGCTCAAGCGAAGCCGCATTCCTATTGTCAAAGTTCATTGGGAATCTAAACGTGGTCTTGAGTTTACATGGGAACGAGAGGACCAAATGAAGCTCAAGTACCCCCATCTCTTCACTGATGCCGACACTTCCACTAGCTAAATTTCGGGTCGAAATTCCCTCAACATGGGGATACTGTAACATTTCTGATTTTTGTTATCTATATTTCAATTCAATGTGTCACGTTTCAAATTCAAATTTAGTACACTGACTTGTTCTATTCGGACCAACAATTAAATACTATGTTCCAATGTAAATCCATAAATTTTACACAAGTATACCCTATTAAACTATACACAAGTCCATATTTATACAAATCTATCAATACTGAAATTGCAAGGACTGATTTTATAAATAAACAACCAGAAACCCTAGTAGGCACGGTCGCGCCTCGTTCTGGCACGATCGCGCCAAGTGGTATGGCACGGTCGCGCACCTTGCTTTGGAACGGTCGCGCCCGGTGCCTTGGTACGGTCGCGCCTCATATAGGCACGGTCGTGCCTCTCGCCTGTTGAAACGTAAATACAACTTTTAATCGCAGGACCATTCGATTTCGTAACCGATATTCACTTCATTATCATTAACGAGAATAATAAGTCTATCAATTACACCAATTAACTCAGTATAATTCGATTAGCCTCAAAACCGTCAAAACATCCACGAAACCACCGATTCTCCCTTTTCAAACCAAATTCTCTCAAGCAAACTCTCCATATGTACCACTCGATCCTCTCTAAAGCTTCTGGACACATTGGTGTAGCCGGAGTTATAGCATAGAGCACAAGAAATCAAACCGTCATCACAGGAACTCATTCTACCCGTACACCATTGAATCATCCTCCTTCTGGGTAATTGAAACCTTCCACACATTAGATTTAGTCTATAGATCAAAAGCCCCAAACTAATTGGTGCTTATAATAGCGAAATTTTCACTAACCCGAATCTAGGGATCGTTCTAAAATGGTTTAATCGAATCATACCTTGTACGTGTTTTAAATACAATTAAACTATACAAAAAGACTAGTAATAACCTGATGGGTGAAAGCCCTATGATTCCTAACACTATTATCATAAGAATCGACCAATTCGTTCCTGTTTTGGAACAAACACAGTCGCGCTAGTCTTTTAGCGCGGTCGTGCTTCATGAGATACGGTCGCGCTAATACCAGCGCGGTCGTGCCTCACATACACAGACCTGGTCATGCCCTTGACTAGACTTGGTCGTGCCTCAAAACCCTAGACACGATCGTGCCTGGCCCATACACGATCGTGCCTAGTGTACAACTTAACTATACCCTCTGTATTGGTCAACACGGTCGCGTCCCTGCTTTGCGCGGTCGCGCCCGTGGTTCTAGCACGATCGTGCCCTGTCCCAGGCACGGTCGTGTGTGTGTGAAAAGCCTTGACAGAATAATTATTTTCCATAATTTAAAAACAATAAGTATTTCAAATTAATTTTTAAATAAAAATAATTGATTTTATGAAAATAAAGTAAAGAAATTTATATTATTATAAAACATCTAATACATTTTATAACTAAAGGACTAAGTTACATATTTTATAAATAAATAAATAAGGTAACAATTATTTATTTAATTTACATTTAAACAAAAATAATTTATTTAGGTTATACTTAATTATCTCTAATACCTACATTATTTTTATAACTAAATAAATAATAATTTTTTTTACTATTTAGTTATTCCAAACTCAAACCTTAATTTTATACAACACCATTCAAGTACAAACCACTAACACCTACAACTTCAAATTCCTTATACACACATCCAATTAACCTTAGACTTAGACATAGACTAATGTGCATACTTGTTAGGACATGTTTTGTAACTGTTGATAAAATTCTGTGTAAGTTCTGCTAGAGGCGAACTTGTTAAGTTCGCCTAGGCTATCAGAGGCGAACTTAACAAGTTCGCTTTGTCTATCAGAGGCGAACTTGTTAAGTTCGCTTAGCCTATTAGAGGCGAACTTAACAAGTTCGCCTAATACTGTTCAGTGTCTATAAATAGCAGTTATCAGCAGAAAACAGACACAGACTTGGACGATATCAGGAGGGACTGAGAATTCTGTAAATTGTGTAAACTGATATTGTAGTGGAATAAAAAGAGCGTTTATTTACACCGTTGTTGATTGAGTCACACGAGCACGTTGATCATGGATTCCGCACTTTATCACCGTGTCTAACCGCGAGTCTAGAGATCCGTCACGCACCGAATTAGGGACCTACAAGTGGTATCAGAGCTTATGCTCTTGATTAGCAAAAGATTCGTGGTGTTTTCGTGTCCAATCAACATCAAAGTTCTGTGATTTTGAAGATTTTTTAGCTTCTTCTTGTTCTTGATAAAAATGGAGAAATTTTGCTCAATTTGGATTGATTTTGGATTCGTTTGATGAAATTGATCCGATAGAAATGTTCCAAATCAGTTCCTACACATTCCTACGGTTCAATTTTATCAAATTCTATCAATTAAGCAAGAATTCATGAAATTCGGAAGTTTTGGTTCGCGCGAATATGGTTCTGATCTATTCCTGAGTTTGAATCTGTTGAACCAGGCGAACTTGCTGTTTAAGCGAACTTAATTTTAGGCGAACTTAATAAGTTCCCTTGGGTAAGCGAACTTAATCAGGCGAACTTAACAAGTTCGCTTCGGGTCAGGTTTTTTGGCGGGAAAATTCACCTTGTCCAAATTTTTTACGGAAAGCTTATATGGTCGTTTCGAATCATTTTTGAAATTTTGAATTTTCGAAATTTTTTAAAAAGAGTTTTTGGCGGGAAAATTTTTTCCGGAAATTTTCGCAAAAATTTCAAAATGTCAATTTCATGTGATAATATTGATATTGGAACTATGCCACCGAGACTTTTGTGCATATCAGATTTTCGTAGCTGGAAAGTCCGTTTCGAACAGTTCGTATCAGTCACTGATGAAAACTTTTGGACATCAATATTTGAAGGATATGATCATCCTACTTTTGCCTATATGGGATATTATGATGTTCCTAAACCAGTGACAGCTCTTACTAAAGTAGAAAAGAAAAATTTTGATCGAGAGATGAAAACTCGTGAAATTTTAACGTTGTCTTTACCAAAAGAAATCATTCATAGTCTCGGGAAGTGTCCAACTTCAAGAGATCTATGGGAAGCTTTGAAGAAAAAGGGTGAAGCTACTACTCAAGCGTTTGTAGTCTTGATCAATGAAGTATTAGAGAAGAAGAGTGATTCTCAAAGTGATTCTTCTGCAGATTTAATTGATAGTGAGAGTATTTGTTCTGGTGAAAGTACTCAATCTACTTCGACTGATGTGATGAGTGAAGAAAGTTTTCAGACAGTTGAAGATGATCTGAGTGACTTAGAAACTGATGCAGAGCCTGTCATTGTTGAACAAAAGAGTGAAGCTGATGATGACGTTTTCATGGCTCTTGGTGCATCTTCTTCAGAAGTAAAACCTGAGGTATTTTGCAACTCTGAGACGTTTTGTTCTAACTGTGTTTCAGTTAAGGATAAAATGATGAGGGTTATGGATGACAACGTCAACCTCATTTGTGATATGAAATCGATGCACACGGTAAATCAGAAATTAAAAGATAATGAGAATGTGTGTATTGAAAGAATAGAATCATTGAAGAGGGATATAAGTTCTCTGACTTTGAAGATCAAAGAGCAGGCATATCACCTGGATATGTCCTTTGCAGAAATTGAGAACAGAAATAATGATCTTGCTGCAAAAGATAAGGAACTAGCTGAATATAAAGCAGAGGTGATTAGATTGCATAGAAAGTTAGAAAGCTTTGCAAATTCATCATTCTTATTAGAACATTATCATAATAATACTGAAGAGGGGAAGGGAACTACTGGTATTGGATATGTTCCTCCACCTTTCAATGGAAATTATTCGGTTGCACCTGAGATTATAAACGATGAGGATTTAGATCCTAAGACTGTGTTGAAAGTGAATCCAGTCACAGGTGAAGATATGGTGTATTCTGATGAGAGTGATGATGAATATTTTGATGAAGCTAAGGTAGAGGAGATACCTAAAGATATTAAAGTTGAGGAATCAAAGGTTGATTCTAATTCATCTGGAAATTCTACATTTGGAAGTTCTTCAAACTCAAGGAGAGTTCCATTTGTTAGAGACTATAAAGACAGGCGTACACGTTTTCATTGTAATGAGATGGGACACATTGTGGTGAACTGTCCATACAAAAACAAAGGAAAGAAGCATGTAGTTCCTGAGAAGATGAAGTCTGAATCAAGACCTATTGAGAAAAAGTTTGTTCCGTCTCAAACTCCAAAAGAAGTTCATGTAGGAGAATCTTCTTCAAGTGCATCTAATCGTGTGAAGATTCCTTATATGAGAGAATATCGTGAGACGAGATCTTGCTTTTACTGTGGTCTTGTGGGTCACCTTAGGATTGCTTGTCCTCACAACGTCAAAGGTAACCGACATGTTACTCCAGAAAATGTAAGAACTCCTGGTAAGCCTTATGTTAACCCAAATGTGGTTAAACCTCGTGATACACCAAAGGGTAATTCAAAATCTAAGGTTAGGCTTTCTAGACCTCAAAGACGGAGGAGGAACAGAAGATTGAGAAAACTTTTAGAACAACAAGAGTTTTCACAATCTACACATTTTTCAAATGAACAATTATTTTCAAACACTTCACATTTTAAGCAAAAAGAACTTAATGAAAAGATGTTTGTTTGGAAATCTAAAGTTTCTGTTTCGGATTCGTCGGAACAATCTCCGAAAATTTATGAGAGATTCGATTGTGAGTGGAGTGAGGTTTATTATTTTGATACAGATGGACGACCCATGACTACCATGGCTTGGGTCCCAATTTCAAATTAATGTTTCTTGTTAGATGTGCAGGATTTACCAAGAGGGACTATTATAACATTTTGGTTGTTGATAGTGGTGGTTCTTAGCACATAATAGGGAATGACATCTGCATGAGTTACGAGTTGTTGATAGCTGAGAATCTATTTGTTTCAACGACTTGATGCTCAAGGGGGAGAATATGTCACACAATGTTTTGGAAAGAGTTTTACAAAGTCCAAATGATAACCTAAAACTTAGGATGATGATGGTGAGCATAAAGTCGTTGATGCAACCATTTGACTAGTTGAGGGGGAGTCTACAGGACAGGGGGAGTACAGAACTGTGTTGGTGACAGAGGCAATGACATTCAATTACATTAAATTGGTTTGAGTTTTTAATTGATTGAATTGCTTAATCCTGAGTAACCAAGTAAAATGTTTTTCATAAAATGTTTTCATGGAAGGTTTATTTTCGTTTGTTTTACTTTCTTTGAAAAAGATTTTGAAAAATCCAAACAAATTGAAAAAGATAAAATCGACATTACTTGAAGTTAAAGGAAAATGATAGTACATGAGTAGATGTTCAGTCACACATGACCTTAGTTGGACTTTATGATGCTTATCTAATATATCTGTGATAAATGTTTTGATCAGAACTTCTTAGACTGCACAGTATGAGAAACGATAGCTTCATAACTGCTTATGCTTAAAAAAAAAAAAATTGATGCTTGATGCTTATATTTTAATTTGGATACTAGTATGTAGTCTGAATTGTCAATAGGCTATGAGTATCTTTGGTCCATTAGTAGTGTGACAACATAATGATCTTTGTGACAACTATGATTTGAACCCATAGTATGCCGGGTGTGTGTGTAAAAGATCATTATCAGATAAAGAATATAAGATCTAAAGTACTTCATGAGACCAGTATCGGTTATGTCGTTAAACACAAATTTTTCAGTTCACTTCACTGCCCATGCCCTGAAAAACATGCAATGTGGTGTTGAACTAAGATATGTTTCTGACAACATCTGTTGGAACATATACTAACCCTTGGATCAATATCCTAATTCCATTAAATATATCCAGATAACAGTTGGATCACGCTACCCTATGTCATTGAATCAATCGATTCCTTGATCAATCTTTCTGTTACTATGAATCATGATACTTCATCCAAACAAAGACATTTGAATCATTCGATTCTGAATCATTCTGGTTCTCTGCTTGATAATTACCTGTGTTTATCGGTATAATTCATCCTGGAGATTGAATATTATATTGCAATGATCTTATATGTCTTGAAGATAGTGCACATTTATATTACTGTTGGCATATTTGTGGGTTACACGTTGTATTACCAAATAAATGGTACCTTAATTCACAAGAACATGGGACAAAGATACTGATGGTTTCAATTCTTATAATATTGACAACTTAGATTGACATGTTATGTGTTGCAAATTCGTATGTAATAAGCATGTTATGATCTGATCTCATCTTCTTTAAAGTTCTTCGCGTATCATTACATGTTTTGGTTGAAGCTTAAAAGATTTGATCTTATCTGATATAAAGAAATGATGAATCTGGATAGGATACCCTTAGAATGTTTAGGGATGTTTATCCAAAATGTGTGATTGATACATTGTTTTTACTGATATGATCTTCTTACTCGTGATGTTCGACCAAAAAGATGTGATTTTGTATTTTTCATTTCAGTTTGTACAGAGAAAAACCAAAAAGATTTTGTGTTTCTTATGTTTGAAAAACCAAAAAGATTTTATTTTTCCAGCTTCCATGGAAATCTTAATTGTTGGTTATTCTTGGTTGTTCTCCTTTGCATAAATGAATATTGCAGACAGAAGTTGACAAGGGGTCCTTCTCCCAAGTTTTCGTCTAGAAAGAGAGAGAGTGTGCAGATGAACAAGACGAAGACTTCAACTTGTTTGATGATATATGAAGACGGATGACAATCTTCTGAAGCTGTTGTCAAGGGGGAGTCTGTTGGAGCATATTCTGGTGACAACGAGCTTGAAGATATTATGTCTTAGTCTTAGAGTCTTTGACTTGTAATTGATAGAATTGTTAGCAACAGTTAAAGGGGAGTCTGTTAGGACATGTTTTGTAACTGTTGATAAAATTCTGTGTAAGTTCTGCTAGAGGCGAACTTGTTAAGTTCGCCTAGGCTATCAAAGGAGAACTTAACAAGTTCGCTTTGTCTATCAGAGGCGAACTTGTTAAGTTCGCTTAGCCTATTAGAGGCGAACTTAACAAGTTCGCCTAATACTGTTCAGTGTCTATAAATAGCAGTTATCAGCAGAAAACAGACACAGACTTGGACGATATCAGGAGGGACTGAGAATTCTGTAAATTGTGTAAACTGATATTGTAGTGGAATAAAAAGAGCGTTTATTTACACCGTTGTTGATTGAGTCACACGAGCACGTTGATCATGGATTCCGCACTTTATCACCGTGTCTAACCGCGAGTCTAGAGATCCGTCACGCACCGAATTAGGGACCTACAGTGCCCAACAGAATTTAAAATTGCATTATCTTCAAGACATATATGATTTATTGCAAGATTAGATCAATCACAAAGATGAAATTATCACTATTAGCATAAGAATAGAACAGCAGATCCCAAAGGATAAAAGAATCAAAAAGATTTAGAATCAAAAGATTCTAATGAATTGGCTTTAGAATGAGAATCAATAGATTCAGGTATAAGGATCCAACTATTATCTAGATAAGTTTCAATGAAATCAATATAGATGATGTATCAATATGATCCAACAGCTATCATATGTTCTAACAGATTTTGTCAGAAAACATATCTTAGTTCAACATCACATTGTATGTTTTTCGGGGCATGGGCAGTGAAGTGAACCGAATGAATTTATGCTAAAGATATAATCCGATATTGGTCTCATGAAATTCTTAAAACCATATATTTTTTATCTAATAATGATCTTTTACACACACACCTAGGCACATAATGGATTCAAATCACAGATTTAATCATATCTTATTTAATTTTCATACTACTATTGGTCCAAAAACGCTTCTAGTCTATTGACAATCCAAGTTTCAAACTCATATTCAAATTAAAACAGATTATCAAGAGTAGAGCATTTATAACACAATCATTTCTTGTTCATACAGACTTTAAAATTTAGATCAAATCAATACACTTTGAGCACACATATATCAGCATATCAAAGGTCCTCTATGGTCATGTGTGATAAACTATTCACTCATGTACTATCATTTCTTCTCTAACTTCAAATGATGTCAATTTTATATTTTTCATTTTGTTTTGAATTTTTATAAACACTAATTTTTTACTGAAATTTAAAATGCATAAAAGTAATAAAGAAAAATAAAAGAAAAATTAAAACAAAATCTTCCCATGAAAAATTGTTTTTGAAAAACTTTTATTCTGGATTGATCATACCGATCATTTTGATCAGAAATTCAATCCTGGTACGATCAAATACCTTGGTAAAGAGATCAGAAAAATTATCATCAGTATGTACCTTCACCAGCTCAATCAACTTTTTATCTGCACAATCACGAATAAAATGATATGTAATTTTAATGTGCTTTGTTTTAGTGTGCTTAACAGGATTATTTGTATGGACATTGTGGCAGTATTATCAATAAACGTGGGGGTTCCTGTGAAATTCAAACCATAGTCTCTTAATTGCTATTGGATCCACAAGATTTGGGAACAAAAACTTGCAGCAGCGATGTATTCTGCTTCACATGTTGAAATGGAGACCGCAGTTTGCTTTTTGCACAGCCAGGAAAGAAGACGATTACCCAAGAACTGGCAACCACCTATTGTAGATTTTCTGTCCAAACCACAACCACCCAAATCAGAGTCAGTATATGCATTGAAATCAAAGTTAGAACCATGTGGAAACCAAAATCGCAATCTTTGTTTTCCTTTCAGATAATGAAAGATTCTCTTGACTGCTATTAAATGAGACTCCTTTGGTTTTGCTTGGAATCTGGAACAGAGACACACAACAGACATTATATCTGGCTTTGAAGCGGTTAAGTACATGAGAGATCCAATCATTGCTCGGTAAAGTCGACAATCAATGTCTTTTCCATTCGAGTCAGGATTCAACTTATGATTCACCGGAATTGGAGTATCGTATGGGGTGCTGTCTTCCATCTTGAACCGGCTCAAGATGTCTTTAACATACTTAGACTGATGAATAAAGAAACCATCTTCCTTCTGATTAACTTGAAGTCCAAGGAAAAATGATAAATCTCCCATAGCTGACATTTCAAACTTCGATTTCATAAAACTCTCAAATCCTTTGCATAACCCTTCATTTTTTGAGCCGAAGATAATATCATCAACATATATATGAATCAGTAGATAATATCCCCCTGCTTTCTTTATGAATAAGGTCAAATCAATTTGGCCACGCACAAATCCATTATCCATAAGATGTTCAGACAAATTTCGTACCACGCTCGGGGAGCCTGTTGTAAGCCATAAAGTGCCTTATCAAGCATAAATAATTTAGAAAGATGAACTGGATCTTCCAACCCCGGCGGCTGACACACATAAACCTCTTCCTTGACATTACCATATAAGAAAGCACTATTCACATCTAATTGAAACACCTTATACCCTTTGTAAGATGCAAAAGCAAGAAACAACCGAATAACTTCAAGCCTTGCCATAGGTGCATAAACCTCGGTGTAATCAATTCCTTCTTGTTAATTGAACCCCTTTACAACTAATCTTGCTTCATTTCTCACCACAACACCACGATCATCTTTCGTGTTAGTGCCAATTGGATACACGCCCTTTGGAAGATCTACTAGATTCCAGACCGTTAGCTTATCAAATTGAGCAAGCTCTTCCTGCATTGATTCTATCAAATTGTTATCGCGCAAAGCCATTTCCACATTCTTTGGTTCGACCTGAGAAATAAAACATGACTATGAGCAAACCTCAATAACACCAGTATCCTTAATGCATGTATACAAACAAGTATTCTCGATTAAATAACGCGTCTGCACTCCATCTCTCAAATTCCCAATTATATTTGCCAACGGATGATCTTTAAGTTCTATAATTAAAGCAACTTCAGGAACCGGCAACACATCAACTTAAGTCGTTTCAGTTTGAGAAGATATGTCCTGATTAACTGGTATCTCCGAGTCCAGATTCGTAGGAATCTCCCCCTAAACTTGTGTCGAAGTAGAAGGTTCATCAACGAATAATGGATCAGCAGAAGAATCTTGAAAAAACAACATCTTCTTCCTCACTATCAGGATCTTGTGGTCCCAAGCAAGAAGCAACATTAGGATCATGAGTAGAAGTAGATGGAACAAGTGAACATGAAACCAAAGTCGGTATAAAACCTCCATCATGTGCATCCTGACACGACTCATACAACACAACAGCCTCTTTAGGAGAGATATCAGAAGGTAAATTAAAAGACTTGAATAAACTGTCATAATCAAAAGCCCAATCGCCATTTGAGGTAAAGAACGATTTGAACAATCAATATGAAACCATTCCTCAACCTGGCGAGTCTCTTTGTTATAAACGCTTTTGGTAGTAGAATTAGCAACATACCCTAGAAAGATCCCTTCAATAGCCTTAGCACTGAACTTGGTTGGAACATCTCTAACCTTCAACAGGGTACATGGATTTCCAAAAGGTAGTAAATACTCCAAATTAGGCTTCCGAATATTAAGCAACTCATAGCATGTATTTTTGTGTCGCCTCACGGTCAGAACTCTGTTCAAAATGTGACAAGCAGTATTCAAAGCCTCATCCCAAAAAGTAACTAGGAGCTTAGAATCTGCAAGCATCGTACGTGCCGTTTCAACCAAAGTTCTGTTCTTTCGTTCTGTAACTCCGTTTTGTTTAGGTACATATGGCGCACTAAATTCATGATGAATTCCCTTTTATAAACAAAATAAACCCATCTTGATGTTCTTGAACTCGCTGCCATTGTCACTCCTAATTCTTCTGACTTTCTGTTTGCACAAATTCTCTAAACCTAGGATTAAGAACTGTACCATCTCTATTGTTTCAGCTTTAGAAGCTAGGAACTTAACCCAAGAAAATCTACAGAAATCATCTATTACCACCAGACAGTAAGATTTACCTCTAATGCTCCTAATACTGATCAGTCCAAACAAATCCATATGTAGCAGCTCCAATGGAGTCACAATAGAATTCTTTGTCTTAGATTTGTGGGACTTCTTGTGTTGTTTCCCCTTCTTACAAGAAATACAATAATCAGAAACGAAGAATTTCATTTTCGGACCACCAATAACCAGATCATTCTTCACTAAGTAATTCATTTTCCTGTAATTAATGTGATCAAGCTTCATGTGCCACATAATAGAGTCAGATTCAGATGCCTTAGAGAGTAAACATGTCGGAATAGAATCCGTTGTCGTTGCAACACTCATGTCTAAAACAGATGTGTCATTTCTCCTTGGAGCTTTCATTAGAATCCATTCTTCAGGAATAACAAATCCCGACTTCAAGTCATAACATTCAGTATAATTGAAATGGAATAAAAACTTCTTATCACATACTTGAGATACACTCCAAAGATTATGTTCAAGTTGCTCAGCATAGTTAACTTTCTTAAATTTAACCTTGACCTGTTAAGTACCCTCCTTATTCCCAGCAAAAGCGACATAACTGCCATCAATTTTAATAAAATCTTCAAGCAAACGAATATTTCCTATCATATGTCGAGAACAACCACTATCCACATACCAAGTATTGTTGATAGTCCTCCTTGGTTACCCCTACATAAACAAAAAAAAAATAAGTTAGAAATGGGAACCCAAGCCATTATGGTCTTGGGTCATCCAGAAGTATCAAAATAAACAACTTCAATGAGTTCACAATCAATTTTATCATCAACCTTTGGTACATAAAGTCCAGCAGAAACAAAACTTCTCGATGGAGACACAGGATGATTATTTTGAAAAATATTGTTAGATTTATTATTATCTGATTCACATGTTTCCAAAAGTTTCTTTAATTTTCTGTTACGTCTCCGCCTTTGTGGTCAAGAAATTTTGACCTCAGGTTGAGAATCTTTTGTGATTCCAACATGTGAAATCTCAAAATGTTGTTGAAAATCAGCATCATTTCTCCCACCGGTATGCACAAACACTAGTTTAGAAAAATGATTATCATTTTGTTTAAATCTTGTAGATTTAGCAAATAATTGATTAGGCACAAATTGCCTCAATGGAACTTTCTTCACAACATCAGATGTAGGCTTACCCACATTAGGTCTTTTCAGAATCGTCACCACTTTTTGTTGTGGGGGAACAATTTTGGATTTGCCTTTCTCTGAAAACATAGGCTTCTTCTCTTGATTCTTGTAAGGACAATTTATCAGAATAAGACCCACTTCATTACAATGAAAGCACACTCTTTTATCCCGATGATCTCTGACATAAGAACTCTTTCTTGATGTTGACGAAAAACCTGATGAATATTCTTCAGAAGATTTCAATGACATTTCAACTTTCTTTTTCGGAACATAAACTTGTTTAGATACTTTTGAGGATGTCTTCTTCCCATAACCAGCAGAAACAAAACCACTTGTTAATAACACCTTGGAAATATTAGGTTGTACAACTTCATCGGGTTCAGTAAGAATGCATCTACCTCTTGTAACTTGTTTCACCACCTTTGGTTCATCTAGTTTCACATATTTAGGTACACCTTCAACCTTGTTTTCATCAAACACAACATCATCATTATCAGAATCATAAACCATTTCTTCACATGTCACTGGATTAACCTTCAGAACTGTCTTTGGATTAATCTCCTCTTCATTTACAATTTCTGGTTCAACTGCATAATTTCTATTAAATGGTGGAGGAACAAACCCAACTCCAGCAACTCTCTTTGCAGTATCAGCATTATCATGAAAATAATTCAATAATAATGATGAATTTCCAAAACTCTCCAGCTTTCGATGTAATTTGATCACTTCTAATTCTTTGTCAGAATTCTCCTTGTTTTTCTGAGTGACAATTTCATTTCGCTTCTCAATTTCAGCATAAGCCATATCTAGATGATATGCTTGTTCCTTGTACTTTAACCCCAACGAATTTAAATCTCTTTTCAAAGATTCAATTCTATCCATACATAACTTATCATTATCTTTCAAGTTTTGATTAACCACATGCATGGATTTCATATCACAAATCAAGTTTGTGTTACCATCCATTACCTTCTGCATTTTATCCTTCACAAAGACATAATTAGAGCAGTAAATATTACAGATAGAGTCTTTTACCTTTGAAAGAACTAACATATCAGCCATAAAGACTTTAGAAATTGGAATCGCTTCAGAGATAGCCTCTTCAGAAGATCTGGTGGGCCAAACTATTTCATCTTCAGATACGCTAGATGTAGAAGAAATATCAGAAGCAACATTGTGTACTTTAACACATTCTTCATCATCACTTTTCAGACTATCACCATCACTAGAACTATCATCATCAGTTTTTACTTCAGAGTTATCAGAATGGATTTCATCTACAAAAGCCTGACTCACAGCACAACTAGATCTTCTAGATGAACACCCTAATAATAATTTTCATCATTTTGGGCAACCAAAGCAAATGATGTGGATGTATGATTTGAATTTCCAGATCCAGAAGAACCATGTGACTGAGAACGATTATTCTGAAAATTGTATGTTTTCTTCTGAGAATCAAAGTCAACTTTCGGCTTCACACATTCCTTAGCAAAATGACCATATTCTTGACAATTGTAACATCGAACCTTTGATTTATCAAACCCCATTCTTGTTAGACTGTTAGAACCAATATACTTCCTTCCAGTCTTTTTCAGAAAGTCTTTTTCTTGTAACATAAGCATGGCCATATTCCATTGAATATTCATCTCCTCTAAATCAACAGGATCAATTTGACAAAAATCCTCTTCAAGAACATCAGGATCATGAATCTTTCCTCCAATAAAGTTTCATATGATGCCATAAAAGAAGGAAACATTACCAATAATCATCAGAAACCCTTTGATTCATATGATATGAATTTGTAGTTTGTGATCCAGAAGCTGATGTTGATGTACTTGCAGAAAATTCAGTTTGACTTGATGCTCTAGAAAATGTTCCAGATATATTTTCAGTTGTATTGTCTTGACCATCACCAGAGAAAAATGCAACACCAGATCCAGTTTTGCCAGAAGACTTAGCAAAATACATAGCATGATCTTGAATATGCTCCATATTTGTCTCCTTTTTCTTCATATTCAAATCATGAGATTAAATTTTGCCAATAACATCTTCAAGAGACACGGTTTTGTACTTGACATTCTCTTTGATCAAAACAGAATACACATCAAAATTTGATGGTAAAGACTCCAAAAACTTATCATTGATCTCCTCAGTTTCATAAACAACCGATGCACTTGATAACTCACTCAGCAAGTGATAAAATCTTGTTGCAAGATCATCCAAAGATTCATTTTGAAAATGTTTGAAAACCAGAGATTGCTTTTTTCAATAACTCTTTTTGACTTTTCATCACATCTAGACTACCTTCACACAACTTCTGCAAAGCATCCCACAATTGTTTAGAAGATTTAAATTGTTTAAAACTGTGATAAATCTATTTTGGAAGTGACATGGAAATGCTCGCCATTGCTTTCTTTTCACGATCAAACAACTGATTTTCTTCAGTAGTCAATGCAGATACTGGTTTAGGAACATCATCCTTTCCCATCCATGAGTAGGTCGGATGTGTATATCCTTCCAAAATAGGAATCCATAAACTCGTATCAGTAAATGACACAAACTGATCAAAACGATCCTTCCAGTTTGGATAATCAGCAAGACTTAACAGCTTTGGTGGTTTTTGAGAAGCACCAATCTAATTATCATAGTTGAACATGTTAGTTACTTGCACCATATTTTCCATTGTCAACAAACTTTCAAAAACTACTAAGTATGAACAAGAGTACACTTAGGCGAAGATAATAAGTTCGCTTTTAGCCCTTCAAGCGAAGTTGTGACAATCCGACTTTTCAAGATTAAGACCGTTAGCAATATCCAGTTAAATCATAACCCAATTAACTCAATCTTAAACCCAAGGGACCAGTTCTGTCAATATTTAATGTTAAACTACGGGGACCAGATCTGAAATTAGCCTGAAGTGAAGCATGTTGACTCTGAAAAGTCAAAGTCAAATGATTTTGCTTCCGTTGACTTTTTCAAGTCAAACTTGTGACGATCTAGCCCCAAATTCAAATCCATAACCGAATAATTGCCCAAATTAGTAACTGTAATGCATGTAAATGATGAGTTCGATCATCATTGTAGCATTTAACATCACTATTACATGCGAATTAATCCTATTAACTCCCTCAAACCTGTAACCGTCGACTTCTAAGCATGAAACCATCAAATTCGTTAGTTTCGATCATTCACTCTGAAATTGAACGCCTGCGAATCTCACCCACACTTTTCAAAACCTGTTACACCATCCAATCCGATCGAAACCGAAGCCTGTGTCGCCGGAGATAAAGCCACACTAGCCGCGACTGACTTTTATCGATCACCATCAATCCGATAGCGTGCAAGGTAACTAATCACTTCCTCAATTACGTTTTCACTCCTAGAATCAAAGCCCCGTGATTATTTGGGGTTATATCATCAGTTCAATCAAAATTCAGGTTCTAGGGTTAACGATTAACCGATTTAATCGAACCCTACCTTAAAACGTGTTTTAAGGCAATTAACTTATACCTTTAGACTCGTAATGATCTTTGTAATGAAAGCCCCATATCAATTTAACCTTATAACATCGAATTGATCTTGATCCGATATTTAGGGTTCGTTCATATACGGATTTGGGGTTTTCGATCTTAGACTCATTTTAAATCCAATTAAAACATGTGAATAGTTTCGTAATCTCTTACTGATCAAAAGCCCTATACTAATTCGATCTTTCAATATCGAATTTATGATGAACAAATTCTAGGGTTCCTTACATTTTTGGGTTGATCAAAACCCAATCAAATCACCACCTTAATCAAATTAAATCATAGGGCTAGACTCGCGATGACTCATTTGTTGAAAGCCCCATGATTCCAACTGAAAACATTATCGGATCTGATCGATTTGATTCAGAGTTAAGAACTAGGGTTTTCGGTTCTTGAATCCGAAATTAAAAGCTTTTAATCCGAAGTTTTTTGCAATTAAATCTCACCACTGGTTCGCAATACCCTAAGTAACAAAACCCCTCTGTCTTTTGGCAAAATCGTGATCGAATTCAGGGGTCTTGGGACTAGTTTTGTTTCGAGTTATCTAAGGGGAAGAACACAAGAAACCATCTTGCTAAAACTGTTTCATTATGGGTTTAGAACGCGATGGCCTAGCGGCTGACACGGTTAAGACCTTGTGCTCGTAGGGGAGGGACCCGGGTTCGAAACCCTCCCCACTGTTTTGTTTTTAAAACCTTTCTCCAACTATTATTTTAATATTAAATCAAACCCTATATTATTATATTAATATATTAATGTGTTTTAGCCCGGGAAACCACCCGTAGGCTCGGGTTTGGGTTGTAACTTTTTCTTCATTAAAAATACTCACTTTTAAAATAATATGTTTATATTATTTTCAAACTACGACTTCGAATAAAATAAATTGTTTATATTATTTTCAACTCGTGACTCCTAGTATAAAATAATATATATTTTATATTACTTCGCCTCGTTTATTAATCTCGTGTAACTTTTCAAACTAACTAAACAATATGATTATTTATATTATTTACCCACGTTATAATCTTGAATAAAGATAATATATTTATTATTTTCCCACGCAAACGTTTATTTTATTAACTCTACGAACTTAAAGATAATATATGATGTTATATATATATTATTTTCCTGCACCGTGCTGGATGTCACCAACACACTAATATATATATATAATATTATTATTCGTAACGTTCGACATGAAACTTAGTTATTCTGATTCTTATAGAAATCCTTACTTTCGTAGACACGTTCGTCTACTTAGTAATCCTAGGAATATCTTAGGACGTTCAAACTCCCGTGTTGTCGTCACGTATCCCAATAAATCTCATATTTTTATCCCTAACTTATGTGTTATAATTATAGGGCATACATAAGCCGTGCAGGCTAACACTTGAGATTCCAAATCTCATACTTGTGTGATACTACATACTACGCAACGCAGGTGAGTTTCACGACCCCTTTTACTGTTTTTATTTGGGGGAGAAAACATGTCACAACTTTTTGGTTTATTGTAATTCATATGATATCACTGTTGAGGCTAAGCGTAACACACTACCATGAAAAGTCCTCACACACATCGGACCGTTAATATGGTATGAACGAGGTAATTTTGGTAGTACTACTGGGTTTGACAAACCCCACCCGTGTTAGTCGCGCTAACTCGATTGGAGGTCGAACGGGTGTTATATTGACCTTAACACATTAGTCAGAGTTGATAGACCTGGCTGGAGGCAAACATACAAACACACTGTCAGTTTCGGTTGCGGGCGCTTTAGCAAAACATGAATATAGGCATGCAACATATTGATATGCATATTGAATGTACATAATCCGTAAATGCTTTTATTTGAAATGATTGAAACCTGTGAACTCACCAACCTAGTGTTGACTCATTTTCTTACATGTTTTCTCAGGTTGGCACTCAGGATCACGTTAAGTCATGCATGTGTCTTGGACTCCAATTGAAATAATTATCTACTGAAATATATTTATGTTTTGTTTGTAATTGGACTTGGCGCGTTGTTTTGCGCATTTACTTTCTTTTAACGCTTCCGCAAATACACTCTGAACCTTAATCTTTTATGTTATTACATTTCAAGTCCCATATAGTGTCGTTTGAAGTAACTGATGTCTGAGATCCTGGTTTGTCACCTTCCAAAACGGTAAAACACCGTTAGTGGAATTTGGGGGTGTGACAGATTGGTATCAGAGCCATTGGTTATAGAGAACTAGGACTGCATTCTAGACTATAGCCACACACATTAGTTACTTGGCATAGACACTTACTCCTTATGTTTAAGGAATTATGTGTACACCACCATCTTCACCACCTACCAATCAGGAACATGACATTCCTGCCATTGCATCACCGGAGCCCAAGAGGCGTAGGCTTGAGCCCATTGATAACTCTATTGTGTATGGAGAGCCCATGCTTATCCAAAATGGGAGTGACTGGGATTGGTACCCCGGTTTACTGAGCAAATGGGTTAGACAGGAACGAGTTCCATCACCGTACTTTGGAGCTTCATCATCATCAGGACCACGTTTACCATTACTACCTTGTCACTTGGAGCAAGCATTTGTAGCAACTATGGATCGAGAGATTCGGAATATGAGAGATGCAGCAGGAGCGATCACAGGTCTGTTAAGAGGAGAGAAACAAACGGATCACAGGATAGATCTGCTAGTAGCAGAACTGGCAAGCACTGACCGCTTGCATAATGCATTAGTGGACGAGGTAAGGGCGTTGCAGGCTAGAGTGAATGCACTCGAGGAGGCTGAAGTAGAATCTCAGGAAAGAATTGGAGAGTTAGAGATACAACTTGCAGCAGCTCTAGAGCCAGCTAAAGTACCCGATTTTGAGCCTGAGGATGAGCCCGAGGAAGTAGAGGAGGATGATGCTGAATCAGTCATCTCATCCGCCGGCAGTGGAGCTTGATATTCCATTCCATTCTATCTTATCTTATTTTGTCATTTCTTTATGTTTCAAATAAAAACCTAAATGGGTAAGGATGTTCCCATTCCAATAAAATCTTAGTGAACTGTTTGAGTTGAACCATTTATTCTATGGCCTTATGATTTAAGTTAGCCTTGTACTAAAATCATAAACCTGCATGTCTTTACACATCTCCTTCTGTTTGCTTACACTTGAGTGATGTCAATATGCAATATATTTACTCATTTCTTGTGTTTGTGAATATGAAGAATCATGGCCGGACGTGGACGTGGCGGTCGCAACGGTGGTCATGGAAATATAAACCTGACACCAGCCGAACTGGCTGCGTTAATTAATGACAATGTTGCTGAAGCCTTAGCAGCACACATTACAGGTAAACCTGTTAACCGTTAACTCTAGACAACCAATGGTACGCATTTATTCCACTATTTCCTAAACCCAACCTACTCTTTCTAATCTAGGGCAAGCGAACAATCCACAGAACAATCAGCATGTCTGTACCTTCAAGACATTTATGGACTGCAAGCCCCACACATTCAGTGGAGCTGAGGGAGCTGTCGGATTACTCCGATGGTTTGAAAAGATTGAATCTGTGTTCTCCATGTGGAACTGCCCTGTGGCCGACCGAGTCAAATTTGCATCGGGAACTCTAGAGGGTCCTGCCCTCACATGGTGGAATGCACAGGTCCAGATGCTAGGTCTGGACATGGCCAATGCATCACCATGGAAAGACTTCAAGATCCTGATGAAGGAAGAGTACTGTCCCAGGGATGAAATTCAGAAACTCAAGGAAGAATTCTAGAATCTGAAAATGGAGGGTTATGAAATAGAACTCTACACCACTCGCTCGCATGAATTAGCGGGGATGTGTCCTCACATGGTCACACCACCCTACAAGAGAATTGAAATGTTCATCAGTGGATTAGTACCACAAATCCAGAGCATGGTTACTTCATCCAACCCCACTACCATTCAACAAACCATCTGTCTTGCTCACAAACTGACGGACCAGCCGTTACCCAAGGGACACTACCTCCCAGGAAGTCAGCATCCAAGTCTACTGAAAACAACAAGAGGAAGTTTGACAGTAGCAATAACAACATGGGATTTCAGCCAAATCATTCACAGCAACAACAACAGCGTAGGTTTGAACCTACGAAGAACTTCAACCAGTCGACCTCTTCAGGTCAGCATCAAAGTGGTTATATTGGGAGACACCCCAGGTGTAACAAATGTAATTACCACCACCTCGGTTCTTGTGACAAAAACCGTTGCCAGTGGTGTGGCAAGGTGGGGCATGCTGCCAAAGACTGCAGAGGGGAATTACAAGCCAAACAGCCCTTCCAACAACCGGGTTTTACCAAAGGTTGTTTTGAATGTGGAAAAGAGGGACACTTTCGGAAGGATTGTTCACAATTAAAGAAGGGTGACATCAACAACAACAACAACAACCAAAACAATAATAACAACCAGGGCAATAATGCCGGGAATGGTGCAAAGGGGCGAGCCTTTGTGCTAGGATCCTGAAAAGCTCGTTATGACCACAACGTGGTTACCGGTAAGTTCCTTCTAAACAACTATTTTGCTTCTATACTATTTGACACTGATGCTGATAGGAATTCCATGACTAATAAACTTAGCAACCTACTAAGAAAAACCCCAACTCTGTTAGAAAACAGATACACCATAGAAATAACCAACGGACAAATAATATAAGCAACCCATGATCTTAAGGGTTGTAAACTTGAACTGACTAGTCATAAATTTGACTTTGATCTCATACCGGTCACACTCGGTAGTTTCGACGTGATTGTCGGAATGGACTGATTATCTAAGAACCAAGCTGAGATTATCTGTCGCGAAAAAAAAAAAAAAAAAAAAAACCGTTCGCCTTCCTCTTCCTAATGGAGGAACTCTCTCCGTCCAAGGCGAAAGGAGTGGTGCTATTATGGGCATTATACCCTTCATGAATGCACAAATAATAGTCTCACTTACCTCTAGTAGAGTTCTCCTATATAATAGTTACCACACTAGTATCAGGGCGGCACAATTCGAGGCATTGTACGGACGTAAATGCCATCTCTATCTGTTAGACTGGAGTTGGGGATAGCCAACTTACAAGTCCCTAACTTGTATTCGAAACCTCTGAAAAGATCGTTCAAATCCGAAACAGTGATCGTTAAAAGAGCTACACCGATAAGCGTCGTAAACCGTTAGAATTCCAAATAGGCAACATGTTTCTATTCAAAGTCTCACCTTGAAAAGGTGTAATTCGCTTCGGGAAACGAGGCAAACTGAATGCCCGTTATGTTGGACCATTCAAGATAGTGAAGAGAATTGGCCCAGTAGCGTATCAACTGGACCTACCTGAAGGACTTAGTGGTGTACACGATGTCTTTCATGTCTCGAACTTGAAGAAATGTCTAGCAGACGAAACACACGTAGTTCCTCTTAAGGAACTACAAATCGATGAACAACTGCGGTTCGTTGAAGAACCGGTAGAAATCATGGACAGGGAAATCAAAACGTTAAAACACAGTAAAATCCCTATTGTCAGAGTTCGTTGGAACTCGAAACGCGGACCGGAATTCACGTGGGAACGCGAGGATCAGATGATACGCAAGTATCCGCATCTGTTCAAGCAATCCACTTCAAACTCTTAAAGTACTATCCTAATTTTCGGGACGAAAATTCTTTCAACTAGGGGATGATGTGACACCCTAGAAAATTTCTTTTTATTATTTAATTTTCGGGACGAAAATTCTTTCAACTAGGGAATGATGTGACAATCCGACTTTTCAAGATTAACACCGTTAGCAATATCCAGTTAAATCATAACCCAATTAACTCAATCTTAAACCCAAGGGACCAGTTCTGTCAATATTTAATGTTAAACTACGGGGACCATATCTGAAATTAGCCTAAAGTGAAGCATGTTGACTCTGAAAAGTCAAAGTCAAATGATTTTGCTTCCGTTGACTTTTTGAAGTCAAACTTGTGACGATCTAGCCCCAAATTCAAATCCATAACCGAATAATTGCCCAAATTAGTAACTGTAATGCATGTAAATGATGAGTTCGATCATCATTGTAGCATTTAACATCACTATTACATGCGAATTAATCCTATTAACTCCCTCAAACCCGTAACCGTCGACTTCTAAGCATGAAACCATCAAATTCGTTAGTTTCGATCATTCACTCTGAAATTGAACGCCTGCGAATCTCACCCACACTCTTCAAAACCTGTTACACCATCCAATCCGATCGAAAACGAAGCCTGTGTCGCCGGAGATAAAGCCACACTAGCCGCGACTGACTTTTATCGATCACCATCCATCCGATAGCGTGCAAGGTAACTAATCACTTCCACAGTTACGTTTTCACTCCTAGAATCAAAGCCCCATGATTATTTGGGGTTATATCATCAGTTCAATCAAAATTCAGGTTCTAGGGTTCACGATTAACCGATTTAATCGAACCCTACCTTAAAACGTGTTTTAAGGCAATTAACTTATACCTTTAGACTCGTAATGATCTTTGTAATGAAAGCCCCATATCAATTTAACCTTAATAACATCGAATTGATCTTGATCCGATATTTAGGGTTCGTTCATATACGGATTTGGGGTTTTCGATCTTAGACTCATTTTAAATCCAATTAAAATGTGTGAATAGTTTCGTAATCTCTTACTGATCAAAAGCCCTGTGCTAATTCGATCTTTCAATATCGAATTTATGATGAACAAATTCTAGGGTTCTTTACATTTTTGGGTTGATCGAAACCCAATCAAATCACCACCTTAATCAAATTAAATCATAGGGCTAGACTCGCGATGACTCATTTGTTGAAAGCCCCATGATTCCAACTGAAAACATTATCGGATCTGATCCATTTGATTCAGAGTTAAGAACTATGGTTTTCGGTTCTTGAATCCGAAATTAAAAGCTTTTAATCCGAAGTTTTTGCAATTAAATCTCACCACTGGTTCGCAATACCCTAAGTAACAAAACCCCTCTGTCTTTTGGCTAAATCGTGATCGAATTCAGCGGTCTTGGGACTAGTTTTGTTTCGAGTTATCTAAGGGGAAGAACACAAGAAACCATCTTGCTAAAACTGTTTCATTATGGGTTTAGAACGCGATGGCCTAGCGGCTGACACAGTTAAGACCTTGTGCTCGTAGGGGAGGGACCCGGGTTCGAAACCCTCCCCACTGTTTTGTTTTTAAAACCTTTCCCCAACTATTATTTTAATATTAAATCAAACCCTATATTATTATATTAATATATTAATGTGTTTTAGCCCGGGAAACCACCCGTAGGCTCGGGTTTGGGTTGTAACTTTTTCTTCATTAAAAATACTCACTTTTAAAATAATATGTTTATATTATTTTCAAACTACGACTTCGAATAAAATAAATTGTTTATATTATTTTCAACTCGTGACTCCTAGTATAAAATAATATATATTTTATATTACTTCGCCTCGTTTATTAATCTCGTGTAACTTTTCAAACTAACTAAACAATATGATTATTTATATTATTTACCCACGTTATAATCTTGAATAAAGATAATATATTTATTATTTTCCCACGCAAACGTTTATTTTATTAACTCTACGAACTTAAAGATAATATATGATGTTATATATATATTATTTTCCTGCACCGTGCTGGATGTCACCAACACACGAATATATATATATAATATTATTATTCGTAACGTTCGACATGAAACTTAGTTATTCTGATTCTTATAGAAATCCTTACTTTCGTGGACACGTTCGTCTACTTAGTAATCCTATGAATATCTTAGGACGTTCAAACTCCCGTGTTGTCGTCACGTATCCCAATAAATCTCATATTTTTATCCCTAACTTATGTATTATAATTATATGGCATACATAAGCCGTGTTGGCTAACACTTGAGATTCTAAATCTCATACTTGTGTGATACTACCTACTACGCAACGCAGGTGAGTTTCACGGCCCCTTTTACTGTGTTTATTTGGGGGAGAAAACATGTCACAACTTTTTGGCTTATTGTAATTCATATGATATCACTGTTGAGGCTAAGCGTAACACACTATCATGAAAAGTCCTCACACACATCGGGCCGTTAATATGGTATGAATGAGGTAATTTTGGTAGTACTACTGGGTTTGACAAACCCCACCCGTGTTAGTCGCGCTAACTCGATTGGAGGTCGAACGGGTGTTATATTGACCTTAACACATTAGTCAGAGTTGATAGACCTGGCTGGAGGCAAACAAACAAACACACTGTCAGTTTCGGTTGCGAGCGCTTTAGCAAAACATGAATATAGGCATGCAACCTATTGATATGCATATTGAATGTACATAATCCGCAAATGCTTTTATTTGAAATGATTGAAACCTGTGAACTCACCAACCTAGTGTTGACTCATTTTCTTACATGTTTTCTCAGGTTGGCACTCAGGATCACGTTAAGTCATGCATGTGTCTTGGACTACAATTGAAATAATTATCTACTGAAATATATTTATGTTTTGTTTGTAATTGGACTTGGGCGCGTTGTTTTGCGCATTACTTTCGTTTAACGCTTCCGTAAATACACTCTGAACCTTAATCTTTTATGTTATTACATTTCAAGTCCTATATAGTGTCGTTTGAAGTAACTGATGTCTGAGATCCTGGTTTGTCACCTTTCAAAACGGTAAAACTCTGTTAGTGGAATTTGGGGGTGTGACAGAAGTTGATAAGTTTGCTTTATCAAGAATAACATCTAAGTTCGCCTAATAAGTTCGCCTGCAACAGAATTCCATAGCTAAGTTCGACTGGTTCAGCTGTAACAACTCAGGAAAATGAGTTCTTCAACCAAAATACGAACAAAAACTTTCAAAAATCATCATAACTTGCTGAATTGATGGAATTTGATGAAATTGAACCGTAGGATTGAGTATAATATGATTTAGAACACTTCTAATGGATCAATTTCTTCAAAAACACCTTCAAATCTATGAAATCAGCCTCAAAATCACTCTTAAGAACTTGAAAACTTGGAAAAATTAACCAATTCCTTGTCAAATTGTCACAAAACAATCACAAATCATGAGCATAGGCTCTGATACCACTTGTAGGTCCACATGACTCTCCTATAGATCGTACTCGAGACGTGACGTATCAATGAAACGGAGTGCGGAATCCAACCGTATCAATGTATGTGTACACAAGATGACAATAGAAACAACAACGATCATAGTGTAAATAAACTCTCTTCTATTCCATGCAATCACAGAGTTTACAGAACTAGAACATGAACATTCAAAAGCATTACAAAAACTGAACATGTAAACTCTATTTATAGACCCGATTCTGCTATAAGCGAACTTTAGACTAGGCGAACTTATTAAGTTCGCCTCAATCAGAACTTACAAAACACTTAGACAAAATCAAACATTTACAAGAACATATAGACATATAGATGTAAACTATTACAAGATTTTTTCATACATCTATGTCCTAACAACATGGAGTGCCAGTCTTGATTGTTTCTGATCGAGATACTCGTTTCACTTCATGTTTTTGAAAAAAGTTCCATGAGGAAATGGGAACTAGGTTATTGATCAGCACGGCATATCATCCTCAGACCGATGGTCAAAGTGATAGGACAATACAAACTCTTGAAGATATGTTGCATGCTTGTATAATTGATTTCGGTGGAAGTTCGGATAGCCATCTGCCATTAGCAGAGTTTTCAAACAATAACAGCTACCAGTCCAGTATTGGTATGCCACCTTATGAGATGCTATATGGTAGAAGATGTAGGACTCCTGTATGTTGGGGAGAAATTGGTCAGAAGGAGTTAGGCAACAAAGAAATAGTTCAAGCCACATCCGAAAAGCTTGACTTAATCAAGGCACGTTTGAAAACTGCACAAGATAGACAGAAGTCATACGCAGACAAAAGACGTAGACCAATAGAATTCCAAGAAGGAGATTACGTCCTGTTAAAAGTATCTCCTTGGAAAGGGCTATTCCGATTCAAGAAACGTGGAAAGCTAAGTCCACGATTCATTGGTCCTTTCAAAATCATTAAACTAGTCGGAAATGTAGCTTATCAGTTAGAACTACCTGAGGAATTGAATAAGATACACAACACATTCCATGTATCTTATTTAAGAAAGTGTTTGACGGATGAGACTGCATACATTCCTTTAAAAGAGATAAAAGTTGATGATAAGTTAACTTATGTTGAAGAGCCTATCAAGATTTTAGACACAAAAAAGAAGCAGCTACGTAACAAAACAATCAAATAAATACTAGTGCAATGGAAGCATAGAAAAGGGTCAGAGATGACCTGGGAAAGTGAGGAAGAAATGAGAAAGAATTACCCACAACTATTTAAAGATTAACAGGTTTCGACGACGAAACCTAAATTAAGGGGGGGAGAGTTGTAACATCCCAAAACTCCTAAACATAAGATGGGACATGTGTCGGTTGAGAAACGTGGCCAATGAACCCAACCGGGTTCGAAAGTGGAAGACTATTCGCCCAGAAATCGCCCAAAACTTCGCATAAGCGTATCTTGGGCTAGAAAATGAGTTACGGGAGCCATAATATACGAAAGTGGGGTGTCTCGATGAGGAGAATATGAGAATAAGGTATGTCGGACCGATATCCAAAGCATAACTATCCGACGTGTGTTGCTGAAGCAAATCAGGAGGCTTTGACGCGTGTTTGGTGACTCAGCTCGACGTCGGACCGACATGGTTTTAGACGTCGGTCCGACATGTGGACGTCAGACCGATATCGTTTTAGACGTCGGTCCGACATCGGCGTAGTTTCAGCCTATAAATAGAAACCACTTGTCGTTCAAACTGGAAACAACAGAACTCACACACCAACACCAACACAACACACACTCTCTAAAGAAGGTTAAAGGAGCCAGTGCGGTGCGTTTAAGTGTGAGTACGGTACGCTACGAGTGCGGTTCGAGTTCAGAGAAACGAGGAACAAACTTAGGAACTACTCGATGATAATGTAAGTACACTGGACCCGTACCCTAGACACAGTTATGTGAAATACGTGCTTATATGATGTGATTATGTGATATGACGAGGGTACGGGGTAATGACGGATTAGTCTAAACACTAAACGAGAGTAATGGAGTAGTCACAACATATCCAAGGGGTGGTGGATACGCCGTTGTTACTTCCTATATATAAATCTCTTGTGTACTTCATGGTGAAACCATTACGAATGTTTAGGGGTATAGACTAATAAAGAATAAAAAAATATAGTAAACGTACTTGAGAACATCCAACTGGTATTTAGTTATCTGACAAACGGAATGGCCTGTCAAGGAAAGAGCGGTGTATAAATCTCTCCTAGACCCGTCGCTCTTTCCTTGGGACATCTCTGTTAGAGGTTCTCATTTGGAAGGAAAATCACCCCAGTTTACTATATATGATGAATATGAATATAAGATGAAAGTATACCATGCACAATGACTTTGAACACATGAATACATGAAATGTATGATGATACGTGCAAACATGAATGAGTATGATGGAACGAGTCTAAACCCTAAAATGGAATAATGGAGTACTCACGAAGTGTTTGAGGGGTGGTGGATACGCCGCTAGTACTTCCTATTTATAAAACCTTCTAATGCATCGTGGAGAAACCGTCAGGATGTTTTAAGGTGAGGACTCGTTGGTGAATAAATCAAGCATATACATAAAATGAAAACAAATGCTTGATACACTTGGGAGGTTGTGAGTCAAAGATACTTAAGGTCCCAAATGAAATGAGATACAAGGCATGTAAGGTGGATCTCAGCAAATAAAGAAGAAGAGAAAAGAAAAGGAAACTCTAGTCCTTCGGGGCTGAAAGAGTAAACTCTAGGCTTTCGGGGCTGAAGAGTAAAAGATTCCAAGCCTACGGGGCTGAGGAATGAATGAGTCTTCGTAAAAAATTCAAGAGGTCTATACTGACGAGTATAAGGACCTTGCCAAAACTCGGACCGGAGGTACGACCTGTGATGGTTGCGAGGGGGTTAGCACACCCATAAAATATACGAAAAGCGTGGTCGGAGGTACGTCCGGAGATGGTCATGTGGGCTCGAGAGCCCCAGAAAACATAAGTAATAAGAACCAAAAGGGTTCATAATAAAATGAACAATGCAGTGTACTTACTTAGTGTAAGCTAATTCAAAAACGTTTTCCAAACACTACAGGAAAGAATCACGTGGAATAAAGCTTCCTGTGGACAGAGCTATCGGAGTTGAAAGATCCCTATGTAGGATGATGTAAATATATTATCCTTTTGTAAAAACAATATTATTATAATTGAAAAGTTACCATAGCCGTTATGGCAAGGTTTTGATAATCTTGGACCCGTTTTCCGCAATAAAATACTCTGATAAAATAAGTAAAATAAGTAGGGTGTTTCAAGTTGGTATCAGAGCACGGTTTGCGGGATTTAAGTTTTAGAAAGGGTACTTAAACTCAAACCATAAGTGCTCATGATAAAAATAGGGATTCAATCTGAGGCCGTCCAAGGAAGCAAGTATGTTAAATTCCAGTGCTTAAACAGAAATGTGTGAGTATACATGGGTAAAACTTTGTATGAGATAAATTCCATATGATAGTTAGGAGTATCAGGATGGTAATATACATTACCTTATGCCTGGCAAGTATAAGAGTTAATGCATGGGACCATCATGATATCCAAAACACCATATGATAACTTATGTCAGCAGATAGTAAGCCGGGAATGTGAATATGCATGATTATGATATATGCATATGTACGAATACATGAGTACGAACTTTATGTGAAATCCTTGAATTGGATTAAATTGATACGAGGCATGTAGTATAAAACCCTAGACTATGATTAGGGTAAACGAATGAGAGATTAAGCAATATCATGTTTCCGCAAATGACTGAACATCAGAACGATGAAATACGTGACGAGGGAAGCCATAGGAGGACTGAGTCTCCACGTCATGATGAGAACGAAGTAAAACAAGTCCCGGAGAATATCCGGAAACAAATCTCAATAGAAGTAGGAAAAGCATTCGATGTGAACTTTCCAATCCTACAAGCAGACTTACAGAATTCATTAGAAAGCTGGTTTGAAAGCCACAAGGATATTACTCATAATGGAGAATGAGGAAATCCTAAAGTTGATACGAAGTCAATTCGTTGTACATATAAGGATTTCATTACCTGTAAACCATTAAAGTTTAAGGGAGCAGTTAATCCCTTGGAAATCAGAGTTGGATTGTCTCAATTGAAAGCGCATTCGATACGTGTTACTGTGAGTAGGAGGATGAAGTCACCTTCGCCACCAACCAGTTAAAAGAACGAGCTGAAGATTGGTGGGGTGTAGTACAAAGAGAGAAAGGCAAAGAGAGAATCAAGGAAATGAAATGGGAAGAATTCAAAGATATCTTTTTGAAACATTATTTCCCTCGATCGGCAATTGAAAGAATTAGGGAGAAGTTTCTTCAACTCCGTCAGACCATGGAGACAGTAGATGAGATCACGGGGATCTTCTTTGATAAGGCCAGATTCTGTTCGGATTTGTTAACAACTCTAGAGAAGTGGATGATGAGATATCATCCCGTTCTTAAAACAGATATCAGAGAATTTATCCATCCATCCAAGTGGGCAAACTTGGAGGAAATGATTGATTGGGCTCGAGAACGAGAAATTGAGCTCAAGAGACAAACAGAGAGAGACGGGAAGAGGAAAGGAGAAAGTTATCCTTCTCCTATGCCACTTAAGAGGTTTAAGTTCAACAAACTGGGAGGCGGTTCCTCCCCAAGAAAGGGTATTCAAAATTGTAGGATTTGTGGCAAGAGGCACCCAGGAGAGTGCGACTCAAAGTAACGAGTTGTCACAAGTGTGGGAGGTCAGGACACACTGCATTACAATGTATGAGTGGCACCCGATTGTGCTACAACTGTTACAAGCCACGACACTTTAGTAGGGAATGTCCTGACCTAAAATCTCATATAGAGAAGGACGGAGAAGGGTCTAGAGTGGCAGAAAACAAAGTACAGGGGATCGAAGCTCCGAAGCCAAGGGGTAGAGCTTTTCAGATCACCATAGAGGAAGAAAAAGATGCTCCTGATGTTGTATCAGGTACATTTCTCTTGAATTCCCTACCTGCTTGTGTTTTATTCAATACAGGAGCTAGTCGATCATTTATTTCTGTAAAGTATGCGAACTCTAGAAAATTTAATAGAAGTAAGTTGGCTAAGGCATTAGAAGTTGAAATCGCGAGTGATAGAAACTGCGTAGTAACTGAAATATACCGAGATTGCCGACTACTAATAGAGGAAGAAGAATATCTTGTCAACCTAATTCCAATGCCGATGCAAGAATTCGACGTAATCATTGGAATGGATTGGTTATCTTCACATGCCGCAACGATTATATGCAATTAGAAGATTGTACGATTCATGACGCCGACAGGAAAGGAAGTTAGCGTCATTGGTGAACGACGGAACCAGATCACGCTATGTACGATGGCTAAGATAAGTAGCTACATGAGACAAGGCCACCAAGCCTTCTTAGCCTACATAGCTGATACGAAGATGAAAGGGAAAGAACTGGATCAAGTTCCAGTAGTGAAAGAATTTCCAGAAGTATTCCCAGACGATCTTCCAGGTGCTCCACCTGAGAGAGAGATCGAATTCAAGATTGATTTAATCCCTGAAGTTAAGGCGGTAGCTAGGGCTCCGTATCGGTTAGCACCAACAGAAATGAAAGAGTTGATGTCACAACTGCAACAGTTGTTGGATAAAGGATTTATACGTCTAAGTGTTTCCCCTTGGGGTGCACCAATTCTGTTTGTGAAGAAGAAAGATGGTAGTATGAGGATGTGTATAGACTAACGCGAATTGAATAAGTTGACTATTAAGAATAGGTATCCTTTACCTAGAATTGATGATATGTTTGATCAATTGCAAGGATCAAGTTGGTTTTCCGAGATTGACTTAAGATTCGGTTATCATTAGGTCAAGGTATGAGAAGAAGATGTACCTAAGACGACTTTTAGAACTCGTTATGGACACTATGAATTTGTAGTGATGCCATTTGGAGTAACGAATGGTCCAGCAGTCTTTACGGATCTGATGAATAGAGTATGTCGGCCAATGTTAGACAAATTTGTTATTATCTTCATTGATGACATCCTGAAATATTCAAAGAACGAAGAAGAAGATGCACAACATCTTCATGAAGTACTTAGTACTTTACGGAAGGAGAAACTGTATGCTAAATTCTCAAAATGTGTATTCTGGTTAAAGGAAGTTCAATTTCTGGGTCATGTTATAAACGGAGAAGGTATCTCAGTAGACCCAGCAAAGGTAGAGGCTGTAATGAAATAGGGTCCACCTAAGAATCCATCGAAAGTTAGAAATTTCTTAGGATTAGCTGGTTATTATAGAAGGTTCATCCAGGACTTCTCTAAGATAGCCACCCCATTAACTAAGCTTACTCGAAAGAATTCGAAATAGGAATGGAATGAGGCACAAGAGAAGGCATTCCAGATATTGAAAGAAAAATTTACACAAGCTCCAGTTCTGGCATTACCATAAGGAGTAGAAGACTTTGTGGTATACTTCGTTGCCTCGAAACTTGGGTTAGGATGTGTTCTAATAAAAAGAGGAAAGGTGATAGCCTACGCCTCTCAACAACTAAAGAAATTCATGGGTTGGATGTTTATAACCTTCTAAATTAGGTATCCACATGTTTGAATCTGTGTATGAAACATTTTCCTCAAATCTAGCTTTCCAGTTGGAATAGTCATTCACATTTAGTAACTTTGGGGGTTTCTGTGGAGTGCCTATTTCATTATCATAATTCAACATACTACGGATATTTTGAAGATTAGCCATTTCGGTAAGTGTAATATGACACTTGGTACTTCGGACAATCAAGGTATAACTACAAACAAGGTTTTGCATGGTGACTGTAGGTCCCTTCGTGTGTGTCGGATCGTCACATGCAAGTGGTCTACTAGTCGGACCGGGTTGCGGAATACCCGTGACTAGGTGGAGAGTCTTACTAAACAAAGTAAACCAAACACGAGAGTCACAATAAACGTTCTTTGTATTATAAACACTCGACGGTTACAGAGAGAATACAAGCTGCGTACTTAGCAAAACTGAGTTCGTCTAAACAAATGGTTCTGCGTACTTAGCTTCTGTGAACCTATCCTATTTATACAGACATGATGCCTGCGCACTTAGCAAGTGCGCAGGACCAATTGCTCTTGCGTACTTAACAAGTACGCAAAGGTGTTCTTGCGTACTTGCTAAGTACGTAGGAGCTTTCTCCTGCGCACATGTAAGTGCGCAAAACACTTAGCAGAACAACAACATACATTATGTAAAAGTAAATACTACTTGATAAACTATTACATAATGACTCATACATACAAAGACAAATTACGGACATTAGACATACAAACTAAGACTCTATCCAGAGTGTTGTCACAGGAAAGTGCATCAACAAACTCCCCCTTGACAACAGCTCGGGATCTTCATCGTCTTCAGTCTTCGGTCTTCAGTCTTCACTGCATCTGCTCCTTAGCTTCCATCTTCTTTTTGTAATCAAGACAGAACTTGATCAACTTGTCGTATTTGGCAGAGAGAAGCTTCGTCCATTCGTCAGTGTGGATGCAGTACTTGTCGGCTAGTACCTCCAGATCGTTCACAGAAAAGTTGATGAAGCAGACTTTATCAAATATCCTGATCACTTCCTTTAGCACAATATTTCCACTTGCTGACTTACCTTTACTCATTACCACAGCCTCGCCTATTTTTGGATCAACGTACCAGTACCATATGTCACCAAGAATATCCTGAGGTAACTTGCTCAGGGGAATCTTAGTTTCACATCGTACTGGCTTGTATACCAATCTCTTTATGGGCTTCTTAGTCACAGGATGCACAGCGTGCTTATCCTTGACTCTTCTGGGCACCTGAGGCTTGAGGTATTCAAATTTCCCTGATCTTGCTTCACGCTGTAGTGTTACCCACAAACCCATTGCTACTGCATTATTCGAGCGACTTAGCAGATCATGGTTTGCGAGGTTAACTAGATCGTACTTGGGCAAAGAGTTGAACACCTCACTGGTGGGTTTCAAGTATTGAACCCCCCAGATCTTTTGATGGCGAACAGCTGCTTGTCCTCCTCAAACCTAACAGCTAAGATCATACCTGTCGCTCCATGGTTGTCTGTGATAGACGTCTTTTGCCACACGGGAGCTGGACCCTTTGTAGATGCAGAAGGCATGTCTTTCTCTTTTTGTGCCTCGGGGTCCACAGGTGTAGGGTCGACTGGGGAGGCTTCAGATGTAGCTTCAACATTACTTGCCATGTCAACTGAGCCTGTGTCGAGCAGAGATTCGAGCGATGGTACTTCAAAGATCTCACCATCCTCTAACTCGTACTCTCCTTCCCCGTCGCCCTTGGGAATCTCTATCACCACATCATCGTCATCCTCGTTCCAGTCATCACCAGAGTCGATCTCTCCTTCTTCCAGATTAAGGAGAGCATCGATCTGTGCCTCTTTGGAATAGTCAGGCTCTAAATAGAGGATCTCATCATCAGATAAGTCCTTGAGCACGTCAGCCGCTGACTTCCCTTTATCTCCGCCACCACCACCTGAGGTATCACCACCCTCTTGCTGAGTAGACTCCCCCTCAGCAAATGGAACAGAAGAGATGGGCACAATAGCTAAAGCTAGGTGCTCACCTCCACTAGGACCGACTTCAGGATCCTTGTCTTTATCATCATCCTTAGTCAGATCGACTGGATGACAAGACTCGGCACCGGTGGATTTCTTTTCTTTGTCTTTCTCTTTCTCTTTCTCTGTCTCCTTCTCCGTCTCCTTCTCCCCCTGAGCACCTAGCTTCGCGGTCAGTTCACCAACTAATTTGACCATAGCTGCGTGCTCCTTCCTTTGTAGATCCAACCTTAGCTCCAGGGAAGTTCTGTGGGCTAGAATCATGTCATTAGTCTTCATCAACAGTTCATTGTGTGCCATGACATTCTTCAACCGTTCATCAGTCCCCGTTCTCTGGCTACGCAGAATCCTAACTTCATCTGCCATAGAGTTTATCTGTGCTTGTTGAGCATCAGAATCCTCTTTTGACTTTTGAATAGTCTTCAACAAGCCAGCAACTTGGGTTTCTAGCACATCGATCCTAGCTTCATTTGGATCCGGATGCCTAGACGATGAGGCTTCGGCGTTGTGGATGGGGGAAGAGAAGATTGTGTCAAAGTCGAACCCCTGTGAGAAATCACCGTAGTTAAAGGGTTGACCTGACGGCTCTTTGGTGGGTGTTGGGATGGGGGATGAAATGATGGGAGTTATGGTTGGGGTGATGGTGACTGACTCCGTGAGAAGTGGAGCAGTCACCGTCACCTGGATGGTTGGAGTAGGGAGGGTCATCGTCACAGGAATCACCTCTGTGACCGTCATGACTGCCACATCTGCTTGTACCAGTGGCCTTCTCCTCCTTCTAAACAGTTGCCGTGCTGGCAGGGTAGATTCTGACTCTGGACGGGCAGCTTCAACTTGTACTGGCTGCACAGTCGAAATCTCTTCAACCCTGGTGATAGCAACCTCTTGCCTATCACCCCTTTCCTTGTTGGCACTCTCACACCTTTGTCTTTGTAGAGCAGCGTCAGAGTCGGAATCCGGCTCGTATTCGCTGCTCGAGCTTTGTCGTTTTCTTTTTGAGGACGACGCAGGCAGGGTTACCTGTGCCGACCTTCTCGGATGTGCCTGTGATGGGGCGTCATCGGAATCAGAAGAATCTGATTCTGTTGCCTCCGAATCGGATTCCTCAGCACCACCAACATCACCTTCATCATCACCTTCATCATCATCATGCTCTTCCTCTTGCTCTTCACCAGAGTAATCACTCATCTCTGGTGCTGAGTTGGGACTATACCAGTTCCAATCTTCAGGAGCGACGTATGCTTCATTCAGTAGGTGGCCAAAGAGGTCAGTGTGCGTAGGCGTAGGTTCTACACTACCTGGTTTTAGAAACTGAGCAAAGACTCTCTTGTCCACCCTTTTTACCTGCAGTCTCTCCCCGATAGCGCGTAGGTTTGGCAGTGCATCATCGATCAGTAGCTGCACAAACCTTGGGTACAAAAGGAACCTGAACCTCTCTGCTGTATTTATCTGGTCATTTAGTGCTTTGAAGATATAGCGAGAGAAGTTATAGCCCCGATTGAGAGACAGGCCCACCATGGGCGCTGTTAGGTCATGACCCATGCCATCTTTCCCCGCTTTCCTGGATGAGATGCACACGATCATGATGTGGGCAAAGTAACGCCATTGATCCAATACCCACATCTTCTTGTAGGAAGCATAGTCCTTTGCCCCGACATATCCCATTCTGTGCCTCTAACACCCATCCACGTAGTAATCTGGATAGGATGTTGGGTCGGTGGCAAGGTCTCCGAACTGCAATACTCTCCTTATTGTATCCTCAGAGATAGCAATAGCCTGACCGTCAACGGTAGCCCTTATGACATTCGGGGATACCGTGCAATCGTGCTCTGCAGTCTCCCAGAATTGCTCCAGGTAAGGTCTTGAGACTGTTGGGTTTGCTGAGATTGCATAACTTATTTTTGATCTGTTCAGAAAATCCACAATCTCCCTGTATTTCAAGGCTGCGCCTTTCCATTCTGGTTCGGTGTTAGCCAATAGGTTGAATTCGTCAGTGAATGCACGAGCCATAGCCTGCAAACACACACAGAAAACATATTCAGAACAACTTATAACACTGGAAGTAGACACACATGACATAGTATAGTAGTTACACTTTGAAAAATATTTCAGACTTAGGAAAAATTTCTAAGTGTTGGTCCTGCGCACTTAGTAAGTGCGCAGGATTTTCCTCTTGCGTACTTAACAAGTACGCAAGAAGTATTTCTTGCGTACTTTCTAAGTGCGCAAGAACAACCCTTAGCAAAAAATTCCGAAACATGTAATTCGTTCAAAATGTGGGTTGATTAGGTTGCCACTAGGTCGGAATCAAGGATTCTAACCTATGGTACCATTATCAACACTACACTCGTTCAATTTTGACCTAGACTGGTCGCCGACCTACTGTCGGTTCAACTTCAACCGACGGTTCAATCGAGGACCAGGAGATGATTAGGGAATCGATTAAGGCTTCCTATTCGCTTGTTACGGATAATAAGTTACCCAAACAACCCCATTTTACCCCAAAATGTATCGGATTTAACCTAATATGTTCTAAGTCAAAAATCGGTCCAAATGTCAAGAATCGATGGATGGAATTGGCCTATAGTCTCACCACTGAGATGAAATACGAAGATGACAATGTGATTGGGATGAAAAATCCGGTTGGAATACTCGAAATTTTTGAGAAAAATGCTCGGAGGGAATAGCACAGGAGAAAAACGATTTGAAAGTGATAAACCCTAAAAAATTGTCTAAGTCCTGTATTTATACCCAACACATATTGGTCGTGCGTACTTACTAAGTGCGCAGGATTTAACTCCTGCGTACTTACTAAGTACGCATGACTTAAGTCTTGCGTACTTGTTAAGTACGCAGGGTTTACCTCATGCGCACTTATCAAGTACGTAGAGACACTTATGTGCGCACACTTTCAACTCAAATTATGAAGATTTTAAGTCAAATAACGAACAAGATAAAAGCGTTCAATCAAGAGGATTCAAAATCAATTCAGGAAGGTTAAATACAAATATTTTTGGCTTTTTCTGAATAAAGTTGAACTATGCATAAACTTAAAATATTTTTGATCTTTTCTCATAGAAATATACAAGTATTCACACAAACTATTTTTGATCAAAGACACGAGCAAAGGATCATATCAGGCTATCTTTTAGGAAAAAAAAACAATACAAAATAAACATCAAAGAATATGGGATCATGTCATGTATTACTCTTTATTCATACGTAATAAGCACATAAACAAGTAATTCAAGTTGACAATATTATAAGATTTGAAACTATATGCATCTTTGTATCATGTTCTTGTGTATTAAGGTATTAATTATAAGATATACAACGTGTACCCCACTGAGATGCTATGATATTTTGCACTATCTTCAAGGCATCTAAGATTATTTTCAATTATTTTCTTAATTTTCAGAATGAAGTTACATCTATTAGCACAGAAAAATCAAGCAGAAATCCATAAGGATTATCAGGAATCATAAGATTCAGAATCGAGTGATTCGTTTGTCTTGGTTTCATGTGATTTTCTTCTTTGAATATCGGGATAATGAACATGGTGTTTGATTATAGGGTAAGGGGATCCAACTTTTATCTGGATTTGATTTCAATGAATCAGGAGTGATTTAAGGGTGAATACATGCTCAACGGTTAATGTAGAGACATGTCTTGATTCAATCTCTCCTTGCATACTTGTGAGTATGGGCAGTGAGATGAACCGCATTAATTGTGCTAACAACATAACCCGAAACTGATCTCAAAAGAAAATTATTGTCAAAATCTAACATCCTTTATCTGGTAGTGATCTTTTCTAATCTTTTACTCACACACACTTGCAAACATGGGTTCAAATCACAGTTGTAATTTAGATTAGTTTCCACACTACTAGTGATTCAAATACGCATACAGCGTACTGACAATTCAAATTACTTGTAAATAAACAGATTAAAAACATAATAATTTTAAACAGATAAGTAAGCATGATGCAATCATTTCCCATATGAGCAGTCTATGAAGTTTAGATCTTTTCTGATGTACTATCATTTCCTCTTTTCTCAAGTTAACTTTGAAAATTTTTCTCCATTTTCTATTTTTTTTTTTTTTTGTAAAATAATTTAAAACCAAAAGAACTGTACAGATAATTTAAAAGAATTAAAAAATTTTAATTTTCATGAATTGAATTGAGTTAAGAAAACTTAGTTTTCACTCAGGATTGAACATTACTATCAAGTTGACAAGATGCTCAAAACGGGATCGATCAAATGCCTTTGTGAAAAGGTCAGCAAGATTGTCATCCGTGTGAACTTTTACAAGTTCAATTAAATGCTTTTCAGCACAGTCACGGATGAAATGATGGCGAATTTCTATACGTTTAGTTTTGGAATATTTCACCGGGTTATTTGTGATGGACATGGTGGCATTGTTGTCAATGAATAGAGGAGTTCCAGTGAAATTCAAGCCGTAGTCTCACAATTGCTGCTGAAGCCATAATATCTGAGAACAACCGCTAGCTGCAGCAATATACTCCGCTTCACAAGTTGAGACAGAAACCGTTGAGTGCTTCTTACACTGCCAGGAGACCAGTCTGTCTCCTAAGAATTGACATCCACCAGAGGTTGACTTTCTGTCAAGGTTACAACCGCCATAATCTGAATCAGTGTAGGCTTTGAAGTTGAATGACTCCTGCTTAGAGTACCAAAGACCTAATCGGGGTTTCCCTTTCAGGTATCTGAAAATTCTCTTCACTGCTATCATATGTGACTCCTTTGGTTGCGACTGAAACCTTGAGCACAAACATACAGCAAACATTATATCGGGTCTTGAAGCTGTGAGATACATAAGTGATCCGATCATCCCACGGTACAACCTGCTGTCCACATCCTTTCCATCTCTGTCGGGATGCAAACCATGATTGACTGGGATTGGTGTGCCATAAGTAGTGCTATCACTCATCTTGTATTTTGACAAGATGTCATGCACGTACTTAGTTTGATGTAGATAAATACCATTCTCTCTTTGACTGACTTGCAGACCTAGAAAGAATGACAGTTCACCCATATTGCTCATTTCAAACTTGGACTTCATCACCTTCTCGAATTCCCTACACATCCCTTCATTGGTCGACCCAAAGATAATGTCGTCGACATATACTTGCACAAGAAGAATGTCACCTCCTGCTTTCCGTATGAAGAGAGTCGAGTCAATCTGTCCACGGTCGAAACCATTAGACAGTAAATGCTTAGATAATGTCTCATACCATGCCCGCGGTGCTTGATGAAGACCATAAAGTGCTTTGTCGAGCTTGTACACTTTATTGATATTATGCGGATCTTCAAAACCAGGAGGTTGAGTGACATAGACTTCTTCATGCACCTTACCATAAAGGAAAGCACTCTTCACATCAAGTTGATAGACCTTGAAGCCGACATATGTGGCATAACCCATGAACAGTCGAATGGCCTCAATTCTAGCAACTGAGGCTATACTTCATTGTAATCCAAGCCCTCTTGTTGATAAAAACCCTAAACAACCAATCTTGCTTTCTTCTTCACAACTACATGACGATCATCCGTCTTGCATTTAAACACCCATCTGGTACCAATTGGCTGAAAGCCTTTTGGCAAGTCAACTAAATCCCACACGTGCAACTTTTGGAATTGAGACAGTTCATCTTGCATCGCCTCAATCCAGCAGTTGTCAGCGAGTGCCTCCTTCACATTCTTCGGCTCTACCTAGGACACGAATGCAGCATGCAGACATGTTTCCATGACACCAGTGTCAAATATCTCTGTGTAAAGACTGGTGTTCTCAGTGATGGTTCTATGACGAGTCTGAACACCGGCATAAGGATCACCAATAATGTTGTCGATTGGATGATTCCTATGCACCCTCGTCTCCAGTACAATTGGTTCTTGAATTTCTGGATCTAGATTTGTGCTTAACTCCCCTATTTCCTGTGTTCCAGAGGAAGAAGATTCAATGTTAATTGGATCAGCTGGAGCTTCATTTCCTATAATTGTGTTAGGAATGGCTTGAGCGTCATCTCCAACAACATGAACACCTTCACTGTTATCACTGTCATGAGTTCCAGATGCAGATGCAGCATTGGAATCCTGGGTTATAATTGGTACAGTAGCACGAGTGGAAAAACTGGAGTCATTGTCGCCACGCAATAAATCATAAACATTTGCGGCGTCTTCTGCAGATAAGTCAGGAAGATTGAAGGATTTGAATAGCGCATCATAATCAAAACCCCAAGCTGGACCTTTTGGTTCTGGTGGAGTGCTGTGTTTACTACAGTCCACTTCAAACCATTCCTCGACAGTACGAGTTCCTATGTTGTACACTCTCTTGCAGGGCGAATTGGCAACATATCCTAAGAAGATGCCTTCCACCGCTTTCGCATGAAATTTAGACTGACGGTCTTTATACTGTAGCAACAAGGAACAAGGACTACCAAAAGGAACTAGGTAATCAAGATTGGGAAGTCGATTGTTGATCAACTCATAACATGTCTTGTTGTGCCTTTTCACAACCAGAACCCTGTTTAAGACGTGACAAGCTGTATTAACTGCTTCTGCCCAGAAAGTGACAGGAAGCTTTGCATCTGACAGCAAAGTCCTTGCAGTCTCGATCAGTGTTCTGTTCTTCTGGTCAGCAACTCCATTCTGCTGAGGTGTGTACGGCGCGTTGAATTCGTGACGGATCCCTCTCTTGAGACATAAAAGTTCCATCAAATTATTCTTGAACTCAGTTCCGTTGTCACTCCTTATTCTTCTCACTTTCAGCTTGCAAAGAGATTCCAAGCTCAGGATCAGGTATTGAAGAATATCAGCAGTCTCGTCTTTTGTACCTAAAAAATGCACCCAAGAAAAACGTGAGAAATCATCAGTTACAACTAGACAGAACGACTTACCTCCAATACTCCTGATACTTATGGGGCCAAACAGATACATGTGTAATAGCTCCAAAGGGGTATCGATAGAGTTTTGGAGCTTGGGCTTGTGAGACTTCCGTTGCTGTTTGCCCTTTTTACACGGCATACAGTCATCTGCAACGGTAAACCTCAACTTAGGAACCCCGGTTACCAAACCGTTTCGGACAAGATGATTCATTTTACGATAAGAAATATGTCCGAGTTTCCTGTGCCACAAGATGGAGTCAAGTTCTGTCGCTTTTGTAAGCAAACAAGTAGCAACTGATGAGGTGGTTTTTGCTACGCTCATATCGATCTGATAAGTGTCGTTTGATCTTGGTGCTCTCATCAGAATCCAGTCTTCGGGAACCTCAAAACCGGGTTTGAGAATCAGACATTCTGACTTGTCAAACATCACCGAGTACTCCTTGTCACACATTTGGGAGACACTCAACAGGTTATGCTTCAGCTGCTCGCAGAAGTTGACATTGTCAAAGCTGACACAACCGTTCGAAACCACGCCTTGACACGTGATACTGCCGCCTTTTTCTCCGGCAAAGGCCACATAGCCGACTATGAATGGTTTAACGTCTTGAAGCAAGGCCATGTTTCCTGTCATGTGCCGGGAGCATCCACTATCTACATACCAACGGTTAGAGATAGTACCCTTCGGACGTCCCTGCATGAGTAACAAAAGAATTAGTTAGATTTGGAGACCCAAGCCATTGTTGTCTTGGGTCGTCCATCCTTCTCAAAATAAACTACTTCTTTCAACTCACTGTCATGATGACTGTTCAAAATTGGTGAATCTTTGGATGAATTTGGAACAAGAGATTGAGAACCTTTAACTTTCTTGTTCCAGGATCTCTTTTGATTCTTAACCAGAACAGTAGACTTTGGCTCAACCACAGCCGGTGAACTTGTGGAAGCTTCACCTGATTGAGTCTTAGTCAGCTGTTCCAGCTTTCTCAACCTCTTATTCCTTCTTCTTCTTTGTGGCTTAGAGAGTCTAGCCACAGATTTCTCACCAGTGCGTGTACTACCAGATGTAGACACACGAGGTACAGCAGGTTGCTTTACCTTTCTTGCAACAAATGGTTTGGCCTCAGATTTAATCTTAGGTTTTCCCATAGGTTGTACTGGTGGTTTCACCACATTCTGCTTTGGACTTCTGGGAGGTTTCACTATTGGCGACTTAGGGATAACGGCTGGCTGTGAGACAACATGCCGTTTCCCTTGGTTCTTAGGACAGTTCACAACAATGTGACCAACCAAGCCACAGTGAAAATAGTTCCTCTTGTCTACATAAGTTCTCTTGTAAGGCTCATTAGATCTGGCCTTAGATAACTCTCCATTATGAGCAGGAGGAGTTGGTTTATGAACAGAAGTCTGACCTTTTTCTGTTTGGTTTTTGGGGGTATAATACTTTTGCAAATTCTCTTTGTAACCATGCCCATAATGAGCTGAAAAAGCCTCTTTCTTAACTTGGTTAATATTTTTATAACCCCCGTAAAGCATTACCTTAAGTTTATCATTTGTTTCAATGATATCAGGTTCAGTTAAAATGCAGTTATCACCATTAGTGATAATGTTTTTGTGGACTTTCTGTTCAGTCAACAACTCCTCAGAGACTACTCCTTCAGGGCAAGTGTTAACCGACCCATCTTCAGAAGCAGTAACATACTCCTCACTAGATGTGCAGTTAGCCTTACTTGAGGATTCATCCTTTTTAGGGGAATCATCCTTATCAGAGGACTCATCTAGACAGGTGAGATCAATGTCTAACAAGCTATTGACAAACTTCCCACTGATAGGTGGAGGAATGGCATTGGTACCAAGACCTAGGCCCTTCAATTTCCTCACTACTGATTCGTAGTGCTCCACCACAAAGCGAGAGTTTTTCAACTTCTCATTTGTACATTTTAACTGCAGGATCTCATTTTGCAGTTTGTTGATTTCATTGTTCCGTTTTTCTAACCCCCTATACGCAATATCCAAATGAACTTGTTGCTCACTTATTTGTAAAGAATATTCACATTTTTCTTTTTTCAATGTTTCAACAGACTCTTTAAAACGTTTTTCATTTTCTTTGTAATTATGAGCTGCCATAGATAGGGGTTCGATTTTGTCTTGGAGCTTAGAAATTTCAAGCTTTAGCCCTAGACATTTAGAACAAGAAATAACAGAGAAAGGGTTAGAATCTACCTCAGATGATGAACTCTGTGCTTCTCCAATGGCCATGAGGGCAACGGCAGTGGTAGACTCCTTTTCAACAGCTACAGAAGCTTCCATATCCTCAGCTTCTTTTCTCTCAGCCTCCAACAGCTCCATGATCTCAGCCATGAGACCAACCTGTGTTTGAGCAATGATGGCGTCCTCTAGATGAACACCCCAATCAAAGTTTTCGTCATGCTGAGCTACCAGTGCATTTGACGAACCACCTTGATGTTGATTGTGGTGGCTAGTGTTGTTATGGCCGTGGCTGTTTCCCTGGCTAGGTCTGGTGAAACCAGAGGTCGGTGCTCGGTCTTTTTGACACTCACGAGCAAAGTGTCCATAGTTCAGACACTTGTAGCATTTGGCCTTGGATTTATCAAATCCAACCTTGGCATTAGAATGTCCACCAATGAACTTTCTTCCTGTTCTGTTCAGGAAACGCTTGGCCCTCCTCAAAAGCATGGCCATATTCCATTGAATATCCATGTCCTCAATATCATCATGATCCACTTGGTTAAAGTTTTCTTCAATAGTTTCGGGGTCTGTTAGCTTGCCGCCTATGAAATTCTCATACGCAAGCATACATGATGAAAACAATGCTACATGATCTTCAGCTATTTTGACTATTGCAGAATGGTTAGCTGAATACGTAGCTGGAGGATTTCTTAAGGTGTGTTGATGATTAGTTCCCAACCCTGATCCGGATGCATAACAAGCATGACCACCACACCCATTTGAGTGGTCTTCTTCATTGGAGTGTCCAGTAAAGAGAGCAATTCCAGAGCCCGATGATTTTGAAGTGGAAGTCGTCCCATGATACATGGAAGGGTCCTGTATCTGAGGTCTTCCCGAGCTCTCCTTCTTCATAAGATTCATGTTATGAGCTTGAATCTTACCAATAGCCTCATCTACTGTTAACTCATAGAATTTAGGATTTTCCCTCATCAGGGTTGTATACATCTCAAACTTTGGTGGCAAAGCATCAAGAAATTTTTCCACCAGTTCTTCATCGGGATATTTCAATTCAAAATATTTCATCTCCGTTTGTAAATTATAGAATCTAGAGATGAGATCATCTAACGATTCATTTTCCATGAAATTGAAGCATTCATACTACTTCCGGAGAAGATCCCGATTACTCTTCTTAATGTCACTGTTCCCCTCAAATCTTTTCTGAAGTGCTTTCCAAAGATCCTTGGAGGTGTCATAGCCTCTGAAACTGTGAAACAATTCCCGAGTTAATGACATAGTGATTGAGCCAAGAGCCTTCTTTTCCCGATCATAAGCTTTCTTTTGTTCTTCATCAAGCTTAGAGATGGGCTTTGGCACCTCTTCATCAAGATAGATGTGTGTGGGATGCTTATATCCCTCAATGATTGGTATCCATAATGATGAGTCGGTGTATGAAATGTAGTGCTCAAAACGCGCCTTCCAATTCGAATAATCCTTTACATTTAATAGTTTAGGCGGTTTCTGAGGTGTACCGATCTCATTATCATAATTTAACATGTTTCCAAGATTCTGAAGGTTCGACATAGTGAATTACTTGGTCAAAAAATCAGAAAAATCAGACACTGTTGCGCACTTGGTTTTGGCCTTGCGCACTTGAGAAATGGTCTTGCGTAGTTAAGATTTGCTCTTGCGTACTTGTAAGTACGCAGGAGGAAATATTAAGTACGCAGGATATAACTTAAGTTCGCACAAGTTCAGTCTTGCGCACTTGTAAGTACGCAGGAGATAACTCTTGCGTAGTTAGTAAGTACGCAGAAAACTGTATTTTTTACCAAAAATGGTAAGTACGCAAGACACCTTTTCAGCAACTCTCACCAAACTTTTCCGGTCACCTAAAAATAGCTGGAGATAGTGAAAAATAGGCTGATGATCAATGCAATCGAGCCAAAGGATCAGAAACAAGTTTCTAACAAACCTTTGATGCTCAAAACACACAAATACACAACAAAAATCGGTTTTTGAGAGATTTTTGCTTCTAAAAAAGTGCTCAAGAGCTACCCCTTTTTTATCACAAAAATCAACAAAAATACCTCTTTTTGCTTGTAAAACTCAGTAAAACGTCTCCAAACTCACTTACAACACTCGAATTCAAGAGCAATGCTCTGATACCACTTGTAGGTCCCTTCGTGTGTGTCGGATCGTCACATGCAAGTGGTCTACTAGTCGGACCGGGTTGCGAAATACCCGTGACTAGGTGGAGAGTCTTACTAAACAAAGTAAACCAAACACGAGAGTCACAATAAACGTTCTTTGTATTATAAACACTCGACGGTTACAGAGAGAATACAAGCTGCGTACTTAGCAAAACTGAGATCGTCTAAACAAATGGTTCTGCGTACTTAGCTTCTGTGAACCTATCCTATTTATACAGACCTGATGCCTGCTCTTGCGTACTTAACAAGTACGCAAAGGTGTTCTTGTGTACTTGCTAAGTACGCAGGAGCTTTCTCCTGCGCACATGTAAGTGCGCAAAACACTTAGTAGAACAACAACATACATTATGTAAAAGTAAATACAACTCGATAAACTATTACATAATGACTCATACATACAAAGACAAATTACAGACATTAGACATACAAACTAAGACTCTATCTAGAGTGTTGTCACAGGAAAGTGCATCAACAGTGACAAGTGCACAAGATTACAAAAAAGTATGTAGGATGATAAGTACACAGGATGATAAGTATGCAGGATGACATGTACGCAAGATGACAAGTACGCAAGATGACAAGTACGCAAGGTGACAAGCACGCAAGGTGACAAGTAAACAGGAGTCAGAAACTTGGTTTTACAAGTGTATCCTCTTGTCTGATCAAAAGGTCATCTGAACAAGTTGATAGCAATGAACAACGTGGTTTGGATAAGAAAACAGGTTTGTGATTCTGAACAAATTTTGATGAATAGATTACCTGAACAACTACAACACAAGAAAGGAAGTGAGATTCTTTCAAGATGAACAAGTGTATGAAACAAGACTCAAGAATCACCAATGTAGATGTAAACAGAAACACGTATGGATGAAAAGTGTTCCTAACATACTCACACAACTCGAAAACAAGAGCATGTGCTCTCATACTACTTGTGGGTCCCTCCGGGTGGGTGTGTCGGATCGATATCGTGTGAGAATGTAGCCTAGTAATCAGGTGCGGAATGCTTGTTACTATGTGGAACAACTTGCAAATGAAAGAATGACAAACAACACAAGGAAATACTTATAAATACATGGTCTATTGATAACTTTTATTTTCATACAAGTACAGACACAAATTGCAAGACTTCTGGACTGAAATAACAATAACTTGTGCGTACTTGTGAGTGTAGTTACATCTATTGTGAAATGAAGCAAAAACAAGCTATTTATAGACCTGGTCCATGCGTACGTAGCAAGTATGCATGACCAACCTTCATGCGTACTTGTCTATGTACGCATGACCATTGTACATGGCAAATACGCAAGAACACTATCCATGCGTATTTGCTTAGTACAATGCAAAAACATACAAGTTCAAATATAAACATGACAAATTACAACTCGATAAAAAAAATACAACAAGTACTAAATATATACAAGACTGAAATAGATAACAAACAAAAGCTTTAGGCCGATCCAGAGTGCCTGTCACAAAACATGCATCAATACGAGGCTCTAGCGGTGACGCGGGTCACAAGTTTGCTTTTCTCCTATTTACTGTTCTGCTAGTACCTTATCACGTACCAAGTTGATTCGAAGCCTGAAGCAATACTATCTATGACCTGATCATTTCTGACATATTTACTTTTCTCCTATTTACTATTTTGCTAGTTACATTTCTGCTACACACATCACGCACATTTTTACTTTTATGTTATTTACTTTACCGTAATTTACTTTTTTGTCATTTACTATTCTGCTTTACAAGCACACAAAACTCACTCACTAATTAATGCGGATAAACGATAACAATAGTTGAGTATTCGAACTCGACTGTGTCCATTGGTTCGATACATGGTTCTTACCTAAACTATATTACGCTACGATAGGTACACTTGCCTATTGTGTGTGTTTTAAGTTAAATTAATTAGCATTTTATAAATTTAAAAATTGATCTTGTGAAAACAAATTCTCTAAATATTATAATATTTAACTATATCAATTTCACACATCTTTTGCTTCGTTGCCGGGGACACAATGATTTCAAGAAAATTCGAGTTAACGAATTAACCTTTCATTTTCCATTTGTTTTTCTTTTGCACTTTGTTGTAGGTGGTGTATGATCCATAGTTCCACTTCTAGTTTATATCAACATTTAGATGAACCCAAAAGATTCACCCACCGCCGATTACGAGAAAATCGTGCTAGAAAAATGGCCGTTGAAAACCGCCCTATCGCCGAATTTGAAAGACCGTCACTTCACGCTTTGCGGTCTAGTATCACAAGACCAACTGTTGTCGCTAACAACTTTGAGATCAAATCTCATGTTATCCACATGATCCAGCCATCATGCACTTTCATCGGAACAAATTGCCCACAAAACAACCCCTAAAATAACACTTACAATCGTGGATGGATAAATCATCCAAATATCAGCTGGAAGGATAACAACAACCAAGGACAATCTGGCTTCGTACAGCATAAACAGTTTCAGCAAAGGCAACCTCAAAACTTACAACCTTGTCAACAATTTCAAGAAACAAACAAGCTAGGTAAAGGGTTAAGCATGGAGGACGCGGTTACTAAGTTGATCTCTACAACTGAAAGTCAAGCTTTCCTAGCAGATTCTCATCACAGAAAGCAACCCTTCAATCCATTGAGACACAATTAGGACAAATTGCAAAACAATTTCCAAAAGAAAACCAAGATGTCTCCCAAGTAACACTGAAACCATTCCAAAAGCAAATGTGAGTGCTATTACTCTAAGGAATAGCAAAGTTTACTCAGAACCCCCCAAGGAGAGAGATATTCACCGGGGTACCACTACATCCACAACCCGCAAGTTCAACCACTCAAAGACCACAGCCAAATGTGATTGCATCTCCTACGATGGACCTTCCCCCGAAAATTTCAACAAAAATAATGTTCCAGTCTCACATATCATATCCAGGAAGGCTAGTAAAAACAGAAAATCGACGAACAATATGATAAATTCATAGAGATTTTAAGCCAAATCCACATCAACATTCCTTTCTTGGATATTATACAACAAATGCCAAAGTATGGATGTTTCCGGAAGGATTTCCTTACAAACAAGAGAAACACGGAAGAAGTGGTAAAGATGACAAATCATTGTGTCGCTCTTATTGAAAGAAGTCTCCCAAAGAAACTTTCAGATCCCGGAAAGTTCTCCCTACTATGTTCTATATGTCCGCTACCAATCACTTTCGCACTCGCTAGTCTAGGAGCAAGCGTGAATGTAATGCCCTCTACCACGTTTCAAAGACTCAACATTGGAAAACCGCAACTGGTTAATGCAACCATCGAACTCGCTGATGGATCAATTAAATCGCCTATAGGAATCACTAAGAAATTATTGGTAAAAGTTGGCAACTTTTTCTTCCCTGCCGACTTCATGGTTTTAGAAATGGGACCCGACTATTCCGTACCATTGATCTTGGGTCGTCCATTTTTAGCCATTGTGAGAGCCGTCATTGACATGAATGAAGGAATTCAAACACTCTGTGTCAAAAACAATCAGTGAGATACAACATTGGAGGGTATGAATGCCTGTCCAATGATCCTTTTGAAATCTTCCAATTTATCGACTCCAATCTAGACTATCAACTTTAGAAAGCAAGGGAATTTAGCAAAGGGAAAGCACCAGATCTTGACAAAGGGAAAGACAAGACCTTGAAAAAGTAAAGACACTAGATCTTAACAAAGCAAAAACACCAAACCTTAAGACACTAGACCTTACCAAGGACCTTGACATATTAATTGGATTGATGAGTATTTTGATAAGCTACCAAAGTTGAACGACTTGAATGAAGGAATAGGAGACATGGGGGAGGTTATTTTCCCTCATTTGAAGAAATAATGATGCAACATGTATGGGTCGGGTTAAAGACCCTTAAATAAACGTGGCACTTCTGGGAGGAAACCCGATGATCATAAATAAATTGAGAAGTTGATGCATATGGCAGAAAGCATGGACCTCAGGTTTGGCTTTTCCAAATTTAAGTTTACAATTATTTCAGCCCCCATGTATGCCTTCTCGATACTAGGACCTTAGTAGCTTAACTACTACCTTTTATTTTCCCGGTCTACTATTATGTTTTTCCTTTAAGAGCTTAGAGCCATAAACTATATCAAATTTCCGAGAAATTTGATGAAGTCTTTGAAGCAACATGTTGACAAGTAGCTGATAGGCACAACCTGAAAGCAGCAATAAGTTTTGGTCTTAGGTTATACACCAAATTGACCGGGGGAGTACCTGTTTCTTTTCCCTTAAAACTTCATTCATTTAAATTTCTGCATGACATTCCATTACATGCATTTGTACATTGTGGGCAATGCAAAGTTTTAAGTATGGGGTGGGGAATTGGAGATTCAGGACTACTTGTAACCTTAGAGCAGTAAAATTTAACTTGTGATTTTCTACCCATTTGACTAAAACATTACAAAACCTACCTTTTGCAAAAACCAAAAAATTTTCAAAAATTTTAAACCTTAAATCTAAACCTCTTTGAGTTCACATCTAACTAAATAAAATGAAAACATGGCAAGTGGAAACAAATGGATATTATGCATAACAAATCACTAAACACTATCCCATCCGTTTTTATGTGAGAATAATCCGAGCCTTTTCACGAGCATTATTATCATTATTTCTGCATGCTTTTTCATTTGGTACATTGAGTGTTTAATCGATCGAATTCTATGCATAATTATAACTTGCATGATTTATACATATCAATATCATGAACTTGTGGAAATATGAAAATGATTGAGGCACTTAGGACTTTATCACTCTGATTATCCATAAAACTCAAAAATCCCAAATATCCCAAAATTAGTATCTGCCTAGATAGCCCTCTGAGTCTTATCCTTTTCTTTTCTACTACCTATACTTATCAATCAACCAGCTTTGTAGTATTTTGCTTACCGAGTTGTAATCTGTTAAAGTTGTATTTGAACTTGTATGATTTTTGTTGTACTAAGCAAATACGCATGGATAGTGTTCCTGCGTATTTGCCAAGTACAAGTGGTCATGCGTACTTAGCAAGTACGCATGAAGGATGGTCATGCATACTTGCTAAGTGCGCATGGATCAGTTCTATAAATAGCCTGGTTTGTTTCATTTTTCATATCAGATGTAACCACACACAAGTACGCACAAGTCAGTCGTATACCAGTCCAGACGTCTTTTATTTGTGTCTGTACTTGTTTGAAACACCATGTTATCATTAGAACATGTATTTATTAGTACATCCTTGTGTTGATTGTAATACTTTCATTCATATTTTGTTCCACCTAGTAACAAGCATTCCGCACCTGATTACAAGGCTACATACTCACACGATATCGATCCGACACACCCACCCGGAGGTTGTGAGCGTGTTGGGAAGTGGTATCAGAGCACTTGCTCTTGTTTCCGAGTGTTGTGAGCGTGTTAAGAACATTTTTCATCAAAATATGGTTCTGATTACATATGCATTGGAGATTCTTTGAGTCTTGTTTCATACACTTGTTCATCTTGAAAGAATCCCATTTCAATCCTTGGGTTATTGTTGTTTAGATGATCTAGTCACCAACAACATTATAGAGTGTCAAACTGTTGAAGCATGTTTATGTGACAGACACTCTGGATGTTGCCTTATGCTTTTGTACTTTACTTTCTGTACTAGTATTTGTATTTCATATCTGTATGTATTGGTTTATCGAGTTGTAAACGTATATGTAGGTACTTGTACTTGGTTGTCTTTGTATAGTGATGTGCGCACTTAGCAAGTGCGCGGGATATAGTTCATGCGTACTTAGCAAGTACGCATGCACAAAGGCTGCGTACTTGTTAAGTACGTAGGAGTTAATCCATGCACACTTGTTAAGTGCGCAGGTAACAGGTCTTAGTATATATAGTTGGTCTTGACAGAAGTTATGTACGCATTCATTCTATAACCGGTTGTGATTACCAATAGACAAATTTTGAAGTAATTCGTGTTGTTGTTGTTGTCGGTTAACTTTGTGTTGCTTGATACTCCAACTAGTCGCGGGCATTCCACACACTGTTCGACTAGTCACACACTCGCACGTAATGATCCGAGACACCCGGGGAGCTACAAACGGTATCAGAGCATTGGCTCTTGATTTCGAGTGTTGTGAGTGTGTTAGGAGCATTTTCAACACAATCTACAGCCTTTTACAAGCAAAAAGTGACCGATTTTGGGGTATTTTGTTATAAAACAGAGGTAGCTCTAGGAGCACTATTTTAGAGGCAAAATTTCCCAAAATTTGACTTTTTTGTTGTTTGTTTGAGTGTTTTGATCACCAAGGGTTTGTTAGAAACAAGTTTCTAACCTTTTGGCTTAATCAATTTGTTCAAAACTTCAATTTTTGAAGATTTGAGCATTTTCCGGCCATCGGAAAAAGTTGGGGGAGTAGGTAGAAAAAGTGAGCTGTGTACTTGCCTTTTTTTTGGCAAAAAGGGACTGTCTTCCTGCGTACTTGTTAAGTACGCAAGACCATTCTTGCTGCGTACTTAGTGTTCTTCCTACGTACTTGCTGTTTGCTCCTGCGTACTTGTTAAGTACTTAAAAGCAAATCTTAAGTGTGCAAGACCAATATCTCAAGTGCGCAAGGCCATTTTTAAGTGCGCAAGTTGTGCTGTTTTTCTGATTTTTGTCTAAGTGTTACACCATGGCAAACATTCAGAACTTAAGTAGCCTGTTTAACTATGACAACGAGATTGGGACTCCTTAGAAACCAACAAAGCTATTAAATGTAAATGATTTTTCAAATTGGAAAGCACGCTTTGAGGAGTACATCTCATATATTGATTCTTCACTATGGATACCTAGAGTAATATAAACATCCAACTTATGTGTTTCTTGAAGAAACTGTTCCTAAACCTATTTCTAAACTAGACGAAGAAGAAAAGAAAGTATATGAAAGTGAAAAGAAGGCTCATGGGTCTATTACAATGGCATTGCCTAGAGATCTATTTCATAGATTCTGGGGTTACGATAATTCTAAAGATCTATGGAAAGCAATTCAGAAGAGGTTTGAGGGGAACAGTGACATCAAGAAGAGCAAGAGAGAGCTTCTTACGAAACAGTATGAGTGTTTCAGGTACTTGGAGAACGAATCTACTGATGAACTTATTTCTAGATTCTATCATCTTTAGACTGAGCTGAAGTCATATGATCTCAAGTATCATGCTGATGAATTGGTGGAGAAGTTTCTAGATGCCTTACCACTTAGGTTTGACATGTATACCACGTTACTGAGAGAGAACCCAAAGTTCTATGAGATGACTGTTGAAGAGGGTATAGGCAAGATTCAGGCACATTATATGAATCTAAGGAAGAAGGAAAGTTTCGGACGACCTCAAATACAAGATCCCTCCATGTATTTTGGGGTGAACTCAACTGCAAAACCGTCTGGTTCTGGAATTGACTTATAGCTTGGGAGTCCTTAAGAAGAAGAAAACTTGAATGGTGGCGGTAATCATAATGGTTTTATTGCATCAGGATCTGGTCAACACCATCAATCCTCATCAAGAAACACTACATTCACTTCTTCAGCCAACCAATCTACTATTGCCAAAATTGCTGAAGATCATGTGGCCTTGTTCTCGTCATGTATGCTTACCTATGAGAACTTCATTGGTGGGAAGCTTACAGATCCAGAGACCATTGAGGAAGACTTCAATCAGGTGGATCCAGATGACATGGAGGACATGGGTATTCAATGGTATATGGCCATGATCTTAAGAAGGGCAAAGCATTTCTTGAATCGAACTGGTAGGAAGTTCATTGGTGGGCATTCAAATGCCAAGGTTGGCTTTGATAAATCCAAGGCTAAGTGCTACAAATGCAATAACTTTGGACATTTCGCAACGGAATGTCAAAAGGATAAAGCACCAGCTTCGGGTTTCACCAGACCGATCCAGGGAGGTAACTCAGGAAACCACCAAGGATTCAACAATCAGAATAACTGCAATGAAAGTCAAGGTGGAACGTCCAGTGCTCTTGTAGTTCAACAAGATGATAGCTTTGATTAGGGTCTTCATCTGGAGGATGCCACACTTGCTCAAACTCAAATGGGATTGATGGCAGAGATTGTTGAAATGATGGACGTAGAAGAGCGGGAAGCATCTAGAGCTGACCAATGAGAGTCTACATCTGCATTTGCCCTCATGGCTATTGGAGAGGAATCAAGCTCGTCAACTGAGGTAGATTCAAATTCTTTTGCTGTTATTTCATGTTCCAAATGTTCAGGCTTGAAGGAAGAAAACTCTAAACTTCAAGGCATAGTTGAACCCCTTCGTATTGCAGCGTTAAGTTATAAGAAAAATGAAAAACGCTTTAAAGAATCAATTGAAAATCTTAAGAAAGAAAGACATGATTTTTCAATTAAAATCAGTGAACAATAGTTTCATTTGGACGTTTGTTAGGACATGTTTTGTAACTGTTGATAAAATTCTGTGTAAGTTCATAGAGAGGCGAACTTAACAAGTTCGCCTGGTTTATCAGACGAACTTGTTAAGTTCGCTTAGCCCATTAGAGGCGAACTTAATAAGTTCGCCTAAGCATTCGCCTGGTGCAGAACTGGTGCTTATATATAGACAGGTTACAGAGTCTGTTAAAGAAGAGAGATATCATAGTAGACTTGAGAGAGATATCAGAGCAGACAGAAGAGACGATATCATCAGGAACTGATTAGAGACAGAATTATTGTAAACTGATATTGTGGTGGAAATACAAAGAGTTTATTTACACTGTTGTTGTTGATTGAGTTACACGAGCACGTTGATCATGGATTCCGCACGTTATCACCGTGTCGTACCGCGAGTCTATAGATCCATCACGCACCGAATTAGGGACCTACAAGTGGTATCAGAGCTTATGCTTTTGATTAGCAGAAGATTCGTAGTGTTTTCGTGTCCAATCAACATCAAATTTCAGAGATTTTGAAGATTTTTCATCTTTTTTGTGTTCTTGATAAAAATGGAAGATTTTTGGTCATTTTGGATTGATTTTGGATTCTTTTGATGAAATTGATCCGATAGAAGTGTTCCTAATCAGTTCCTACACATTCATACGGTTCAATTTAATCAAATTCCATCAATTCAGCAAGATATGATGATTTTCAGAATTTTTGGTTCGTGTTTGGTTGAACAGCTGATGCAGGCGAACTTAGCAATTCTGTTGCAGGCGAACTTAATAAGTTCGTTTGGTGCAGATTAGGCGAACTTAATAAGTTCGCTTGGGGTTAAGTTCGCTTGGGGTCAAGTTCGCTCAGTCAGGCGAACTTATTAAGTTCGCTTAGGCAGTATTTTGGCGGGAAAATTCTTCTTATTCAAATTTTTTAGGGAAAGTTTATATGCTTGTTTTGAATCATTTTTAAAATTTTGAATTTTCAAATTTTTTTAAAAAGAGTATTTTGGCGGGAAATTTTTTCCGGATATTTTGGTAAAAATTTCAAAATCTCAATTTCTTATGATGATAATGAGATTGGAACTATGCCACCGAGGCTTTTGTGCATATCAGATTTTCGTAGCTGGAAAGTCCGGTTCGACCAGTTCGTATCAGAAACTGATGAAAACATCTGGACATCCATATTTGAAGGACATGTGCATCCTACTTATGACTATATGGGGTATTATGATGTTCCTAAACCAGTGACAGTGTAACATTTCTGATTTTTAGTATCCGTATTTCAATTTAATGTAATGCACTTCAAATCCAATCCTATTGCACTGTTTTGTTCTATTCGTACCATCAATTAAATACTATATTTCAATGCAAATTCGCAAATTTTACTCCGTTATAACCTACTAAACACTACATAAGTATCTATTTATACAAATATTTCAAAGACTAAAGTTACAAGGTCTGATGTTGAAAGAGTAACAAGAAACCCTAATAGGCACGGTCGCGCCTCGTTCTGGCACGGTCGCGCGACCAGCCTTGGAACGATCGCGCCCGGTGCCTAGGCACGGTCGTGCATCAAAAGGACAATGTCGCGCCTCTCAGCAGTTGAAACATAAATGCAGCCTTTAATCATAGGAACGTTTAGTTTCATAACCGTTCTACACGTTTTCGTCCTTAACAAACTCCATTAAGCCCTTTAATCATCACCATTACAACAAATGAACTTATTTTCGTCGAATTATCTCATAAACACCAAATCCTCTCACGAAATCACTGAATTCACCAATTTGATTACGATTCTCCTAAGCCAACATACTATTAATCCTCTCTGAAGCTCCCAGAAACACTGAGTCAGTCGGAATTGCAGAAGAAGGAGACGGAAACCGAACCCGTCGTTGCCGGAATTTCTCTCTACCGAACACTATCAATCCATCGTCCTTCCGGGTAATTGAAACCTCTCACACTTATGTTTTAGTCTATAAATCAAAAGCCCTAATCCAATTTGGGCTTACAATATGGGAATCATCACGAACCAGAATCTAGTTTTCGTTCAAAATAGATTTAATCGAACCCTGCTTTGAACACGTTTAAAATACAATTAATATATCCCAAAATACTCGTAATAACTCTACAGATGAAAGCCCAATGAATTCCAACATTAACAATATAAGAATTAGTCAAATTGAATCTGTTTTGGAACAGACACGGTCGCGCTAATCGTATAGCGCGGTCGTGCTTCATGATACACGGTCGCGCCAAATAACAGCGCGGTCGTGCCTCCTACACTCAGACCCGGTCATGCCCTTGGCTAGACTTGGTCGTGCCTAGTGAACAGCTTAGCTATATTCTCTGTATTGGTCAACACGGTCGCATCACTGACTAGCACGGTCGTGCCCGTGGTTCTAGCACGATCGTGCCCTGTCCCAGACACGGTCGTGTGTGTGAGAAAATTCTTGGCAGAATAATTATTTCCATATTTTAAAAACAATAAGTATTTCAAATTAATTTTTAAATAAAAAGAATTAATTTTATGAAAATTTATATTAACATTATTTAAAAAGATCAAATTTCTATTCTAAAATAAATAGAAATTATTTATTTAAAACTTACAAAATTTAATCTATATTTATTGTTAAACTCTACACTTAATCATTATTTACACAATTTATTTAAACATATTTATGAAAATAAAGTAAAGAAATTTATATTTAATATAAAATATTTAATACATTTTCATAACTAAATGACTAAATTACATATTTTATAAATAAGTAAATAAGATTACAATTATTTATTTAATTTGCATTTAAACAAAAACTATTTGTTTAGGTTATACTTAATTACCCCTAATACTTACATTATTTTTATAACTAGGTAAACAAATAATAATTTTATTATTTTATTATTTAGTCATTCCGAACTCAAATTTTATACAACACAACTCAAGTACAAACCGCTAACACCTACAACTTCAAATTCCTTATACACACATCTAATTTAACCTTAGACTTAGACATAGACTATTGTGCACACTATTGATTCAATACATATTACACTCTAGGTTAACGTTGTGCATTACGAGGACCTCGTTTCTATCTAGTACCTCGTGTTAGCTACGTCTTCAAACCATGTGAGTATTACATAGCCCCTTTTACTCTTTTACACTTTTGGGGTGGAACATGAACATTATACAATACTATTGTTTACATTTACACAGACTACACAAATACAAATCCCCTTTACATTCATGTGTGCAATTTGAGCTTTATGCCCGAGTGCTAGTTGTGCTAACTTTTGTATGCGATTATGTGCAATCATTAACTATTCAAGCCGACGGTAAACAATGATAGATCTATTGAGTCTGACAAACCCACCCAGGTAGGGTGATTGTTACCGACAACACAATTTTTGCATGCTAGTTACAAAGGTTTGATTGTACTTGGTTACACAATAGCTGCTCCCCATAAATGCCTTATTTTATCATGACAAGTAAGAATTTGTTTATTTACAAACTATATGCTATTTATATACAAACCTGTGTATGCTCACCAACTTTTTAGTTGACTTTATTTTATTCATGTTTCAGGTACTAATGTGTGATTTGATCAAGATTTGCTCCACATAGGCTTTGGGACTTAGTTAATTTGAATAAAGGATTTTATGTATTTCAATTATGTTCTTTCTTGGATTTGGTTGTCTTTGGATTATTTGAAATGAAATTTATGTTTAATATATTACAATTTAGTCAACCTTGTGCTCATGAACAGTCTACATGTCCCGCCCCGATGATTCCGCCGTCGGTTGGGGTGTGACAGACAGCTCTTAGTAAACTAGAAAAGCAGAAGTTTGATCAAGAGATGAAGACGCGTGAAACTTTAACGTTGTCTTTACCATAAGAAATGATTCATAGTCTCGGGAAGTGTCCAACTTCAAGAGATCTACGGGAAGCATCGAAGAAAAAGGGTGAAGCTACTACTCAAGCGTTTGTGGTCTTGATCAAAGAAGAAGTAGTAAAGCAGGGTGTTTCTGAAAGTGATTCTTCTACCGAGTTAAGTGATAGTGAGAGTATTCAATCCGGTGAAAGTACTCAGTCTACCGAGAGTGATGTAGAGACTGAAGTAAGCTTCCAGACAGTTGAAGATGATCTGAGTGTATCAGAAACTGATGCAGAGCCTGTCATTGTTGATCAAAAGAGTGAAGCTGATGATGACATTTTCATAGCTCCTGGTGCATCTTCTTCAGAAGTAAAACGTAAGGTATTCATCATTCTTATTAGGATATTATCATGATAATACTAAAGAAGGGAAGGGAACTAGTGGTATTGGTTATGTTCCTCCACCATTCAATGGAAATTATTCTGTTACACCTGAGATTATAAACGTTGAGGATTTAGAGCCTAAGACTGTGTTAAAGGTGAAACTAGTCACATGTGAAGATATGGTGTATTCTGATGAGAGTGATGATGAATATTTTGATGAAGCTAATGTAAAGGGGATACCAAAAGAGGTTAAGAAAGAAGACTCAAAGGTTGATTCTAATTCATTTGGAAATTCTACATTTGGAAGTTCTTCAAACTCAAGGAGAGTTCCATATGTCAGAGATTATAAAGACGGGCGTACATGTTTTCATTGTAATGAGATGGGACACATTGTGTGAACTGTCTTTACAAAAATAAAGGAAAGAAGCAAGTAGTTCCTGAGAAGATGAAGCCTGAATCAAAACCTATTGCGATAGAGTTTGTTCCATCTCAAACTTCAAAAGAAGTTCATGTAGGAGAATCTTCTTCAAGTGCATCTTATCGAGTGAAGATTCCTTATATGAGAGAATATCGTGAGAAGAGATCTTGCTTTTACTGTGGTCTTGTGGGTCACATTCGGATTGCTTGTCCTTACAACGCCAAAGGTAACAGACATGTTACTCCAGAAAAGGTAAGAACTCATGGTAAGCCTTATGTTAACCCAAATGTGGTTAAACCTCATGATACACCAAAGGGTAATTCAAATTCTGAGGTTAGGCTTTCTAGACCTCAAAGACGGAGGAGAAACAGAAGATTGAGAAAACTTTTAGAACAACAAGAGTTTTCACAATCTAAACATTTTTCAACTGACCATGATTGTTCAAACACTTCACATTTTAAGCAAAAAGAACTTAATGAAAAGAAGTATATTTGGAAATCCAAAGTTTCTGTTTCTGACTCGTCGAAACAATCTCCAAAAATCGATGAGAGATTCGATTGTGAATGGAGTGAGGTTTATTATTTTGATACAGATGGACGACCCATGACTACCATGGCTTGGGTCCCAATTTCAAATTAATGTTTCTTGTTAGATGTGCAGGATTTACCAAGAGGGACTATTAATACCATTTTGGTTGTTGATAGTGGTGGTTCTAAGCACATGACAGGGAATGACATCTGCATGAGTAAAGAGTTGTTGATAACTGAAAATCTATTTGATTCAACGACTTGATGCTAAAGGGGGAGAATATGTCACACACAATGTTTTGGAAAGATTTTTAAAAAGTCCAAATGATAACCTGAAACTTAGGATGACAATGGTGAGCATAAAGTCGTTGATGCAACCATTTGACTAGTTGAGGGGGAGTCTACAGGACAGGGGGAGTACAGAACTGTGTTGGTGAGAAAGGCAAAGGCATTAAATTACAGCATTACATTGGTTTGAGTTTTTAATTGATTGAATTGCTTAATCCTGAGTAACCAAGTTAAAATGTTTTTCTTAAAATGTTTTCATAGAGGATTTTATTTTCGTTTGTTTTACTTTCTTTCATAAACATTTTGAAAAAGCCAAACATATTGAAAAAGATAAAATCGACATTACTTGAAGCTAAAGAAGAGATGATAGTACATCAGTAGATGTTCTTTCACACATGACCTTAGATTGACTAGTTGGTGCTTTATGTTAATATATCTGAATTATATGTTTTGATCTAAACTTCAGAGACTGCACAAATAGGAAATGATAGTGTTGTGTATGCATATAATTTGAATTGTCAGTAGACTAAAAGCGTCAATAAACCATTAGTAGTGTGAAAACATAATTGCATATGTTACAACTGTGATTTGAACCCATTTTATGCCTGGGTGTGTGTGTTAACAGATCACTATCAGATAAAGAATATTAGCTTTTAATAAAGATTGTCCTATGAGATCAGTTTCGGGTTATGTTTTTAGCACTATTCATTCGATTTGCTTCAGTGCCCATGTCCCGAAAAGCATGCAATTTGAAGTATAATCAAGATATGTACTTGACGACATCTGTCAAACATATACTAGCCCTTGGATCATATTGATAAATCATCTTTACTGATTCCATTGAATTCATAATCCAGATAACAGTTGGATCCACGTACCTGAATCTTATGATTCCACATATATAAGCCAAAACATTGAATCTTTCGATTCTGAATCTCATTGATTCCTATACAATCCAATTTGGATTCTGCTATTCATGTGCTAAGTGATGTCTCCTCATTCTGGAAATTCGGATAATCTTTAGTAAAATCGCATATGTCTTGAAGATAGTGCATTTACTTTCTGTTGGCATACTAGTGCGGTACACGTTGTATTTCATACTTAAATGGTACCTTAACTCACAAGAAAGTGGGAATGAGATGCTTTAGTTTCAAATCTTATAATATTGACAATTTGAATTTGTGTGTCATAGCATGATCCAATTTTCTTTGAATGTTTATCGTGTATCATAACATGCAATATGAAAGTCTTGAAAAGATAGAGTGTGATAATATTGAAAGATATTGGTTTGATTGGTCAAGGCTTGAAAGAATGACATAGGATACCATTTGATATTATACGGATTTTATATCCAAGATGTGTGATTGATATATCATATATACTGATATGATCTTCTTACTCGTGATGTTCGAACAAAAAGATGTGATTTTGTATTTTACATTTTAGTTTTTACAGAGAAAAACCAAAAAGATTTTGTGTTTCTTATGTTTGAAAAACCAAAAAGATTTTATTTTTCTAGCTTTCATGGAAATCTTAATTGTTGGTTATTCTTGGTTGTTCTCCTTTGCAAAAACTGAATATTGCAGATAGAAGGTGACAAGGGGTCCTTCTCCCAAGTTTTCTTCTAGATAGAAAGAGAATGTGCATATGAACAAGACGAAGACTACAGTGTGTTTGATGATATATGAAGACGGATGACAATCTTCTGAAGCTGTTGTCAAGGGGGAGTCTGTTGAAGCATATTCTGGTGACAACGAGCTTGAAGATATTATGTCTTAGTCTTAGATTCTTTGACCTGTAATTGATAGAATTGTTAGCAACAGTTAAAGGGGAGTCTGTTAGGACATGTTTTGTAACTGTTGATAAAATTATGTGTAAGTTCATAGAGAGGCGAACTTAACAAGTTCGCCTGGTTTATCAGAGGCGAACTTGTTAAGTTCGCTTAGTCTATCTGAGGCGAACTTGTTAAGTTAGCTTAGCCTATTAGAGTCGAACTTAATAAGTTCGCCTAAGCATCTTTTAGGCGAACTTGTTAAGTTCGCCTGGTGCAGAACTGGTGCTTATATATAGATAGGTTACAGAATCTGTTAAAGAAGAGAGATATTAGAGTAGACTTGAGAGAGATATCAGAGCAGACAGAAGAGACGATATCATCAGGAACTGATTAGAGACAGAATTATTGTAAACTGATATTGTGGTGGAAATACAAAGTGTTTATTTACACCGTTGTTGTTGATTGAGTTACACGAGCACGTTGATCATGGATTCCGCACGTTATCACCGTGTCGTACCACAAGTCTAGAGATTCGTCACGCACTGAATTAGGGACCTACAACGTTGCATACAAGGGTTTGGAGAAAAAGAATGTGGAAATTGCCAAACTGCAAAATGAGATCCTGCAGTTAAGTGGCAAGATTGAGAAGTTGAAAAATTCCCGCTTTGTGGTGGAACACTAAGAAATATGTAGTGAGGCAAATGAATGGATTGGGGTTAGGTACCAATGTCATTCCTCCACCAGTAAGCGGGAAGTTTGTCAACAGGTTGATTGACATTGACTTGTCATGTCTTGATGAATCCTCAAGCCAGGATGATTCATCAAGCAAGGACGATTCCTCAATCAAGGATGAGTCCTCATGTAATTTCAACTCATCATCTGAGGATGAAATCTTCTCAGATGAAGGCTCTGAGAATGCCAATCTTGAGGGCGTTGTCTCAGAGGAGTTGCTTGGTGAGCAAAAGGTTGTGAAAAAATTATCACTGATCGTGATAATTGTATTTTAACTGAACCTGACGCTGTTGAATCGAATGATAAACAGAAATTAATGCTTTATGGAGAGTTCAAAACCATTAAGCAAACCAAGAAAGAAACTTTTGCTAATCACTTGAGTAGAAATTACCAGAAAACATTGACAAATATTATACTCAAGGTAATCAAGTGCCAGCTATTAGTTATGTTCACCAAACAACCATTGGCGCTCCAAAAGCTGAATCATTTGCATCCAATAGCAGAGATCCTTACAGGATGACTTACAAAGATAAGAGGACTTCTTTCACTGTGGTTTGGTCGGTCACATTCTTGTGAACTGTCCTGATAAGAACCAAGGGAAACGACCAGTTGTATATCAACAAGTTGTTTCTCCCAGGACACCATCAGTGAAGCAACCCCAGAATCCAAAATCAAAAGTGGTGAAACCACCATTGAAACCTATGGTGAAGCCAAAGACAACGTCTGAAGCTATACCATCTGTTCCAAAATAGGAGAAATAACCTGTTAAACGTAGTATATCTACCTCTGGTAGTACACAAACTGGTGAGAAATCTGTGGTGAAACTTTCTAAGGCACAAAGAAGAAGAAGAAATAAAAGGTTGAGAAAGCTAGAACAGCTGGCGGGCAGTCAACCAGGTGAAGATTCTACCAGTTCACCTGCTGTTGATGAATGCAAGCCTAATGTTCTAGTTAAGAAAAAGAAAATATCTTGGAACAAGAAAACAAAAAGTTCTCAATCTTCTGATCCTAAGTCTTCTAAGGATTCACCCATTTTTGATAGTCATGATTGCGAGTTAATAGAAGTTGTTTATTTTGAGAAAGACGGACGGCTCAAGACCACTATGGCTTGGGTCTCCAAATCTAACTAACTTGATTGTGACTCGTGTAGGGACATCCAAAGGGAACTATTTCTAACCATTGATATGTAGATAGTGGATGCTCCCAACACATGACAGGTAACATGGCATTGCTCCAGGATGTTAAACCATTCAGAGGCAGATATGTAGCCTTTATAGGAGAGAAAGGCGACAGTATCACTTGTCAAGGCGTGGTTACAAATGGATGTATTAGATTTGACAACGTCAACTACTGCGAGCAGCTGAAGCATAACCTGTTGAGTGTTTCTCATATGTGCGACAAAGAGTACTCGGTTATGTTGATAAGTCTGAATGCTTGATTCTCAAGCCTAGTTTTGAAGTTCCTGTGGAGTGGATTTTGATGAGCGCACCAAGAACAAACAACACCTATCAGATCAATATGAGTGTGGCGACAACCATCTCATCAGTTGCTACTTGTTTGCTTACAAGAGAGACAGAGCTTGACTCAATTTTGTGGCATAGGAAACTCGGACATATTTCTTATCAAAAAATGAATCATCTTGTTCGAAACGGTTTGGTAACCGGGGTTCCTAAGCTAAGATTTTCCATTGCAGATGACTGTATGTCGTGTAAAAAGGGCAAACAACAACGGAAATCTCACAAGCCCAAGCTCCAAAACTCCATTGATACCCCTTTGGAACTCCTTCACATGGATTTGTTTGGACCCATAAGTATCAGGAGTATTGGAGGTAAGTCATACTGTCTAGTTGTAACTGATGACTTCTCACGTTTTTCTTGGGTGCATTTCTTAGGTACAAAGGACGAGACTGGTGAAATTCTTCAATACCTGATATTGTGCCTGGAATCTTTATGCAAGCTGAACGTTAGAAGAATAAGGAGTGATAACAGAACTGAGTTCAAGAATAATTTGATGGAGCTTTTTTGTCTCAAGAAGGGTATTCGTCACTAATTTAGTGCCCCGTACACACCTCAGCAGAACGGAGTTGCAGAAAGGAAGAACAGATCTTTGATCAAGACTGCTAGGACAATGCTGTCAGATGCCAAGTTTCCTGTAACTATCTGGGTAGAAGCAATAAATACAGCTTGTCACGTCTTGAACAGAGTTTTGGTGGTTAAAAGGCACAACAAAACATGTTATGAGCATATCAACAATCGACCTCCAAATCTTGATTACCTAGTTCCGTTTGGTTGCCCCTGTTCCTTATTGTTATAGTACAAGGATCGCAAATCCAAATTTCATGCAAAAGCGGTAGAAGGCATCTTCTTAGGATATGTTGACAACTCACCCTGCAAGAGAGTGTTCAATATAGGAACACGCTCAGTTGAAGAATGGTTCGAAGTGGATTGCAGTAAACATAGCACGCCACCAGAACCTACATGTCCAGCATGGGGATTCGATTATGATGCTCTATTCAAGTCTTTCAACCTTCATGGTCTATCTGCCGAAGATGCCGCCCATGTTTACGAATACTTTAATGGCGTTGATGACTCCAATTTCTCCACTCTGTGCCACTGTACCAATTGTAACTCCTGATTCCAATGCTTCATCTGCATCTGGAACTCGTGCAAGTGATGACGAGGAAGTTGTTCTTGTTGATGGAAATAACGCTCCAGTTGACCCTAACACTCGTGTGGGAAATGAAGCTCCAGTTGATCCAATCCACATAGAATCATCTTCATCCGGTTCACATGATATGGGGGAGTTAAGTACGAATCTTGATACAAATATCAAGGAACCGCAAGTACCAGAGACGAGAGTGCATAAGAATCATCCAATTGACAACATTATTGGTGATCCTAATGCCAGTGTTCAAACTTGTCATAGAACCATTGCCGAGAACACAAGTCTGTATGATGAGATACTTGACACTGGTATCATGGAAACATGTTTGCATGCTGCATTCGTATCCCAGTTGGAGCCAAAAAATGTGAAAGAGGCTCTCGCTGACAACTGCTGGATTGAGGCTATGCAAGATGAGTTGTCTCAATTCCAAAAGTTGCTTGTGTGGGATTTAGTTGACCATCCGAAAGATATGCATCCAATTGAAACTAGTGGGTGTTCAAATGCAAGACGGACGATCGACACGTTGTAGTGTAGAATAAACCAAGGTTGGTTGTTCAAGGTTTTTATCAACTAGAGGGCCTGGATTACACTGAGGTGTACGCCCCAGTTGCTAGAATTGAAGCCATTCGAATGTTTTAGCTTATGCCTCCTTTGTAGGCTTCAAGCTTTATCAACATGATGTGAAGAGTGCTTTCTTGTATGGAAAAGTTCATGAAGAGGTCTATGTCACTCAACCACCCGGCTTTGAAGATCCGCATAATATCGATAAACTGTATAAACTAGATAAAGCACTTTATGGTCTTCATCAAGCACCTCGGGTATGGTATGAGCCTTTAACAAAACATCTATTGTCCAATGGTTTCGATCGTAGACAAATTGACTTGACCCTCTTCATACAGAAAGCAGGAGGTGATATTCTACTTGTGCAAGTATACGTTGATGACATTATCTTTGGGTCTACTAATGAAGAGATGTGTAAGGAATTCGAAAGGGTGATGAAGTCCATGTTTGGATTGAGCAATATGGGTGAACTGTCATTTTCCTTGTGTCTGCAAGTCAGTCAAAGGGAGGATGGCATTTATCTACATCAAACTAAGTACGTACAGGACATTTTTTCGAAATACAAAATGAATGATTGTAGTACATACGACACACCAATCCCAGTCAATCACGTTTTCCAACCAGATAAATATGGAAAGGATGTAGACTGTAATTGTACCGTGGGATGATCGGATCTCTTATGTATCTCACAGCTTCAAGACCTGACATAATGTTTGCTGTGTGTTTCTGCTCGAGGTTTCAGTCACAACCGAAGGAATCTCATATGATCGTTGTGAAGAGAATCTTCAGATACCTACAAGGGAAACCTCGTTTGGGTCTTTGGTACTCCAAGCAGCAATCATTTGACCTCAAAGCTTACATTGATTCTGACTATGGCGCTTGTAATCTCGATAGAAAATCAACCTCAGGTGGATGCCAATTCTTGGGAGACAGGCTGGTCTCCTGGTAGTGTAAGAAGCAGTCAACGGTTTCTGTCTCAACATGTGAAGCGGAGTACATTGCTGCCGCAAGCTGTTGTTCTCAGTTATTGTGGATCCAGCAACAATTGAGAGACTATGGTTTAAAATACACTGGACCTCCTTGTTCATTGACAACAACGCCACCATGTCCATCACAAACAACCCGGTGAAACATTCCAAAACTAAACATATTGAGATTCATCACCACTTCATCCGTGATTGTGCTGAAAAGCACTTGATTGAACTTGTAAAAGTTCACATGGATGAGAACTTTGCTGGCCTTTTCACTAAGGCATTTGATCGAACCTGTAGGTCCACTTGACTCATCTCAGATCGATCTCGTGACAGGACGTCTCGTAAACACAGAGTGCGGAATCCTATCGTATTAACTTTCGTATACTAATTGATAATAGAAACAACATGTAAATAAACTTTCTCTTTGTATATCACCAAAACATAGAGTTTACAGAATACAATCAATCAAGTCTTTCTACTTTTTTCTCTTCTTTCTCAACAGATTCTGTAAACTCCTATTTATAGACACAAACTCTGCAATAGGCGAACTTAACAAGTTCGCCTCACATGAGACTAGCCTCTAATAGGCTAGGCGAACTTAACAAGTTCGCCTCTAGCAGAAACTTGTTCTATCACTTAGACAAAATCTATACAATTACATAAAAACATAAAGACAATAAGACCTAAACTATTACAAAGCTTTTGTCATACATTCTATGTCCTAACATACTCTCCCTTGACAGTTATCTGGTAATCTGCTTCCTGCGTGCACTCCATATCTCTGACAGATCTCCAACACTCTTTTATACTGCAATCCTTGTTCTCTCCATTCATCAGTAAACATAATCTCATTCTTTCTTAACGTCCTCTGGTCTTTCTTTGAGAAGTTAATAAGATTCGTTGCATCATAGAAACTAACAATGACCTTATTATCTTTATCATCAATCCTAGCTTCACTAGTATTCACATCTACGTACCACCATTTCATATTCCCCAGAAAATCTTATGGTATTTTCTTCAATGGTATCTTCTGTACAACACATACCGACTTGAACATATACTTCCAAGTCACAATCTCAGTCTTTTGATCTACAATCTTCACTCTTTTTCCTTTCTATGGCTTTAATCTTTCATACTTCCCTGATCCGCCTTCTCTTTTAATCAGGTTTGCAATCACATCGGCTAATCCACACTTTGATCTATTAATCAGTGGTTTTGTAGCTAGACCATTCATTTCACACCTTGACAAGGTATTGAAATACTTGATCCTAGGCTTTAAGTATTGAACACCATCAGATCTTTTAAGAGCAAACAACTTCGTGTCATCATCAGAAAACCTACTGATGATTCTTCTAATACACCTCTCTTTATTCACATATCTTTCTTTCTGAGCAGGTTGTATGGGTGACTTTGGTAGTACTTTCATCCAACTATTAACTACTTCACTCCATTATTCTCTAGTCATTCCTATCTTTCTATACATCACAGGTTCTTCGTTCGGCTTAGGAGACACAAGATGAGTAGTATCAACATCAGAATCTATCTTGGATTGAGCAGTATCATCAGGTGTAGTGATATCTTCAACAGAGTCCATAGAATCTGTTACTCCATCATAAGAAAACTCAGGAATAACATTATCTTGGATGAAGTTATACGGTACATTCAGACCATCACTTCCTTCATATGTAACTTTATATTTACTCTTTTCTATCTCAATTTCTACAATCTCTACTTCTTCAATTTCATTATCCATCACATCCTCTTCAACATCATCAAATAATTCATCAATATCATCCAGACATTCTAACTTCTCAGCTTCTTCTTCTTCAGAATCAGCAAAGAATTCCAATAGTAAAATATCTTCATTCACTCCAGAATCATTCTTGGTTCCTTCAATATTTCCTAATGTAGACTCCCCCTGAACTCTTGATATTGGATTCACGTCAGCGTATTGACAATCACCCTCAATATTACCACTAGGATCATTTTCATCATCATTCTTTCTTGAATAGAATCAGCATGACAAGTATCATGTATCCTTAACTCCCCTGAGCGTCAAGACGCTCAACAAGTTTGGACACCAATAACTGCATGTCAGCAATCTGTGTAGCTTGAGCTTGAAGAATTAACTGTCTCTGAGTATTAGTAGACACAAAAGTATCGACCTGAGTCTGCAAAACAAGCACCTGTGATTCAAGGAAGGTAATCCTTTCAGAATCAGAAGGCTTTGAAGGACCAGCGTCAGATGAATGTGGAACATGTGGAGAAAACACCGAAGATGGATGTTTAGAAGTAGGAGGTGTAACCAGTAAAGAAGCAACAAAAGTAGCATCCTCAACACCTTGAGATGAATGAGCAACAGCACTAGAAGCGAACATAAGCTTCTGAGCTTTTGGAACTGGAATAACATCACTTTCCGAGTCAGAACTCTCATCAATTAAAGTTCTCTTGCCAAGTACTGATCCAGAAGGAGGATTCCGAACAGACTTACGCCTCGGTTTTCTGGCTTTAGATTTAATACGTTTCCCCGCATTTGCCAATGGTAACATAGCCAACCTCTCATAATGATCTGAGCTAAAATCTCTAGACGAATCAGAATTAGTAGCTTCAGAATCATGTAAAATAGTATCACCGGAACTCGTATCTACAACATTCCCTTCAGCTTCATGAATGGGTGAGTTCACAGCCTCATTGTCAAAATCATCCATATTCATACCCAAATTTTGTTCATTATTTTGAGCAATATCTTCTTGAACTGGTTCATTTACAGGAATGTGAACCCGTTCTTGTGGAATAGGAACTTGTTGTTGTTGTTGTTGAGCTTGAACTTGTTGTTGTTGTTAAATAGGAACTTGTTGTTGTTGTTGTTGAGCTTGAACTTTTTGTTGTTGTTGAGCTTGAACTAACTCCTCAGGATGAAACCAATTATCATTAGGTGGCTCAACGTAATCAGGATTGATTAAGTGACCAAACAAAGGAGTCGGAACAGGAATCAAAGCAACATTTTGTTGTTTAACCTTAGTACAATCAGAAAGATTCTTTTAGACATAGGATTCAAAGTCAAACAGATTGGATGTTGTGGTAAATCAGGAATTAAATGATTCAGCATCATTTGTAAGAACCTAGGATACATAAGAAACCCTTGACCTTCTGGAGGATTAATTTGCATGACCAACTCACGGTATATATAAAACAAAGTTAAATCTTTTGTTCATGGTCAAAGCAACCATTGCAGCTTGTAATGCACTCTTCAAACCATCAGTACCAGCCTTTGTTGGAGACAAACATTGTATGATGACGTGCATAAAATACCTCCATTCTCCAACTAAACCTCCTTTTCTTTCTTGTGTATCATTTGGTCTGCCTCTGTAACCCATCCTCTGAAAACACCCCATAATCAGTGTTCCAGGATAAGACATAGGATCGTCATTAGCACCTCCCAATGCCAAAACAGCACGAATAGTGTCCACTGAAATAGCTACCTCTGTATTATGCACCGTAGCACTAAGTACGTGAGTTTCAACATCTGAGTCTTGATGTACTGTATCCCAGAATTTTTGTATATACGGTAAGCTAATGTACGGATCTGCGGATAAGGCCACATGCAAACGTGAACGTTTTAGATCTAACAACGCCACTTGATTATGTTTGTACTCAACACGACGAGCCATCTGTAAAAGTATTGGACAAAGAACACACATTAGTCATATAACGATAAAAAAAAACTCATAAAAAAATTTCACACAAAATATTTTTAAAAAAAATCACAAGTCCAAACACTACTGAGCCCTTAGGCGAAGTTAATAAGTTCGCTTAGTGTTGCAAGAGGCGAACATAATAAGTTCGCTTAATGTTGCAAGAGGCGAACATAATAAGTTCGCCTCAACAAGTTCGCCTGAACCAGTTTGTCGATACAAATTCTACAGCAGATATCCAAAATGTCCAATTTGTCAATATATTTCAAATTAAACACATCATTATAATTGATACTCAACCACGAAACAATATTAATTGTCAATTTTAAGTTTTAACCATAAAACGATACCATACCAGATCATTCACAGACCGGCTGTCAATAAACGACGAACACAGGGTCAAAGAATTGAATTCCCATCCATCTAACGGATAAAAAACCTTGAAATTACCTTAGATTCGCAATTAAAATCCGATCCAGAGGGAAACACAAAAATTTCAAATCGAAAACCCTAGTTCAGATTGTCACAAGTTCGCTAAAGAACCCATAAGTTCGCTCAATAAGTTCGCTCTCACAGTGAAAGAAGATAATAAGGATAAGTTCGCCTGAACAAAATATTTAATCACAAATAAGTTCGCTTCATTAGGCGAACTTGTTAAATTCGCTTAACAAGCCTCAGGCGAACATATTAAGTTCGCTTAATCAGAAACAGGGCGAACATATTAAGTTCGCTCCAAACCTTTGCCATGAACAATTTCTTCACTTTCAACACGTCACATTCTTGTGAACTTCCATCTGTAGCATAAATCCAATCCAATCCCGAATCATTTTAATAAAAATAAAATTCTCATGGTAGATAGAAACAAAATATTTTTGGATTTTATCTGTACAAACGGAATCACATATTTTTGGTTTTTATCTGAGCAAACTGAAACACATATTTTTGGATGAACATCATGAGCAAGAAGATCATATCAGTATATGAGCAATTTATCACACAGTCTATTATCAACAATGGGCAACCTATTATATGAAACAATCAAACTCATTCTTATGTAATTCAAATCTTTTTCAAGTAATGTAATTTTTGCAATCAATTTGAATATAACTTGAAATGATACGCGATAAATTTCAAAGTAAACAAGATCAGGTCATGAAATGCTCAATTTTTCATTCTGAATTTGTAATACAAAGTATGAATTCTTAAGTTGTCAATATTATAAAATTTGAAACTATAAGCATTTTTCTTCCAACTTCATGTGAGTTAGTACAATTTAGATGAACAACATCGTGTACGCCACATATATGCTAACAGAAATTTAAATTTGCACTATCTTCAAGACATACACAGTTTATTGCAAGATTAGATCAATCTCCAAGAGGAAATTATCTCTATTAGCACAAGCATAGAATAGCAGATCCCAAAGGATATGAGAATCAGGATGACTCAGAATCAAAAGATTCTAATGAATTGGCTTTATAATGAGAATTAATAGATTTAGGTAGAAGGATCCAACTATTATCTGGATAAATTTCAATGAAATCAGAATAGATGATGTATCTAACTGATCCAAGGGTGAATATATGTTCCAACAGATGATGTCAGAAACATATCTTAGTTTAGTAACACATTGCATGTTTTTCGGGGCATGGGCAGTGAATTGAACTGAAAGAGATTGTGCTAAAGACATAATTCGATATTGGTCTCATGAAATTCTTAAAACCGTATATATTATATCTGATAATGATCTTTTACACACACACCCAGACAAATAATGGATTAAAATCACAGATGTAATCATATCATATTTAATTTTCACACTACTATTGGTTTAAAAACGCTTCTAGCCTATTGACAATTCAAGTTTCAAACTCATATTCAAATTTAAAACATATTATCAAGATTAGAGCATTCAAAACACTATTATTTCTTATTTATGCAGACTTTGAAATTTAGATCAAATCAATTTACTTTAAACTATCATATATCAAAGGTCTACTATGATCATATGTAATGAACTATTCACTGATTTACTATCATTTCTTCTATAACTTCAAATGATGTCAATTTTATATTTTTCACTTTGTTTTTAAATTTTTTATAAATAACAATTTTTGACTGAAATTTAACATGCAGAAATGTAATAAAGCAATAAAAGAAATTTAAAACAAAATCTCCAATCAAATGAGACTCTTTTGGTTTTGCTTGGAACCTGGAACAAATACACACAGTGTAACATCCATGATTTTCTGACACCATTTTAACTTATCTATTTATCATGTTATCCATTTTAATGATACTCCGTTTGAATCCCGTACCTGCCTCACTCAATGAGTCACATTAACTTTTCACTTACATATAATTTCCTACTTATACGTATAGCACATGCATGTATATTTATATGGACTTATATATATATCTATATATATATATATGTATATATATATATATATATATATATTTATATATACCCCGTTTTGGAAATTAAATCAAAACACAAAAACTATGAGCTTTAATCTTGTAGCCATCTTTTAGATACATATGTATGTATTTATAAATAAATATGTACATGTTTTATAGACCATTATACAATTTATAAATTCTTTTAAACGAATATGTTCCTTTATAAATGAAATAAATAATAATTAAGATTCTATAAACTTTATAAAATCAAAACAAGTTTTATAAACAATTAAAATAAATTTAAGATAATTAATTTGAGCTTTGAAACCCAACTAAACCCCCCCCCCCCCCCCACCTTTTGAACCCCCACTATTTTCATTGAACCTTCACATGAAACCAAATCCTATGTTTTGACCCCAATTCGTCAATTTTGACTTTAAAAGTCAAACATGCCCAAATCTATGGAATCCAACTTGTGAAATCGATTAAGCATGTTAATATGGACTTTCCCCACATACGAAATCGTTAATCATCTTTACCCTGGCCCATGTAACAGCCCAATCCAGTCTATCACGCGGTTGAATTCGAATTCAAACAATTTGACTTCGTGGAGTCAAGGCCGAATCTATTCGGTTTCAATTCGGTAAATTAGACGAGTTCCAATCCGGGAAATAATGCATAGACTGATCGTGCATGTATCTAAACCCATTACATGACCGAATTCATTCTATTACAATCGGATTAACGCGTAATTGAGGCTACAACTGTCACCGTAACCCTTGCAATCGAATCAGTCATTAAAAGTGAAATTTATCAAATTAAATGACCACGAACCTTCGCACGACTCTATACAATCTCACCCAAATCTCAATTGAGTCTCATTCCATCCCTGTTCATCGATCTAGCACCCTAAACATCGCCTCTGTTCGTTTAGTTGCCAGGCTTCGTTATGCAACCATCACACGTATCGTTTACGTCGTTCATTTCGTTTTTAACCACTTATCGAAAGCCCCTTATCATTTTACAAAACAACAATCCAAATCGGGTTGAATTCCTGGAAATTCTCTGAACCTGTTCATATGATTTTTAACAAGAAATTTCGATTTAAATGGTTTAATGCATTTAAGTTTTTACACTTTAGTTTATACCAGCGAAGCCACTCAGTCCAACTGGTTAAGTGTAACATTTGTGATTTTCATTATCTAAATTTCAGTTCAACGTGATACATTTTAGACCAAATTCTAGTACACTGACTTGTTCTATTCGTACCAACAAATAAATACTATGTTTCAACGCAAATCCACAAATTTTACACTAGTACATCCTATTAAACCCTACACAAATTCACATTTATACAAATCTATCATTACTGAAATTTGCAAGTACTGATTTTATAAATAAATTAACAAGAAACCCTAATAGGCATGGTCGCGCCAAGTGCTATAGCACAGTCGCGCGCCTTGCTTTGGAACGGTCGCGCCCGGTGTCTTGGCACGGTCGTGCCTCTTGACAGTTGAAACGTAAAAACGATTTTTAATCCTAAACTCGTTCAAATTTGTAACGGTTCTACACGTTCATCTATTAACAACCATCATTAGTCAATTAAACATCGACATTACACCTGAATTAAAACCAATTACAGATTTGTAAACTAAAACCGTCGACCTCTTCCTCTTTTGCTCATCGAATCCATCATTCTGACTTTAATCCTCCCAAGCAAACGAATTATCATCCTCTCTGAAGCTCATGAACACGTTGATTTCAGCCGGAATTGCAGTAGAAGACGCCGAAGATCAAACCGTCATCGCCGGAACTCATCTCTACCGTACGCTATCAATTCATCGTCCTTCCGGTTAATTGAAACCTCCTACACTTCCCTTTTAGTCTATAGATCAAAAGCCCTAACCTAATTTGGGCTTACAATATCCAATTTAACACAACCCGAATCTAGGGTTCATTCTAAAATGATTTAATCGAACCCCTCTTTGAACACATTTTAAATACAATTAATATATTTTAATAAACTCGTAATAACCCTACAGATGAAAGCCCTATGAAATCCAACGTTAACATTATAAGAATCAGTCAATTCGTTTTTGTTTTGGAACAGACACAGTCGCGCTAGTCTTCTAGCGCGGTCGTGCTTCATGAGACACGGTCGTGCTAATCCCAAGCGCGGTCGTGCCTCACACACTCAGACCCGGTCATGCCCCTTGGCTAGACTTGGTTGTGCCTAGTGAACAACCTAATTATGCCTCATGTTTGGTCAACACGGTCGCGTCCCTGACTAGCACGGTCGCGCCAGTGGTTCTAGCACGATCGTGCCTTGTCGCAGGCACGGTCGTGTGTGTGAGAAAAGTCTTGGCAGAATAAATATTTCCATATTTTAAAAACAATAAGTATTTCAGATTAATTTTTTTATAAAAAGAATTAATTTTATAAAGATTCATATTAACGTTATTTAAAAAGATCAAACTTCAATTCTAAAATAAATAGAAATTATTTATTTAAAACTTACAAAACTTAATTTGTATTTATTGTTAAACTCTACACTTAATTATTGTTTACATAATTTATTTAAACATCTTTATGAAAATAAAGTAAAGAAATTTATATTTAATATAAAACATCTAATACATTTTTATAACCAAATGACTAAGTTACATATTTTATAAGTAAATAAATAAAGTAACAATTATTTATTTAATTTATATTTAAATAAAAATCATTTATTTAGGTTATACCTACTTACCCCTAATACCTACATTATTTTTATAACTAAGTAAATAAATAATAATTATGTTTTGTTATTTAGTTATTCCAAACTTAAACCTAAATTTTATACAACACCATTCAAGTACAAACCACTAACACCTAAAACCTCAAATTCCTTATACACACATCCAATTTAACCTTAGACTTAGACATAGACTATTGTACATACTATTGATTCGATACATATTACACTCTAGGTTAACGTTGTGCATTACAAGAACCTCGTGTTACTATCTAGTCTCTTGTGTTAGCTACGCCTTCAAATCAAGTGAGTATTACATAGCCCCTTTTACTCTTTTTACACTTTTTGGGGTGGAACATGAACAATATACAATCTATTGCTTACATTTACACAAACTACACAAAGTACAACTCCTCTTTACATTCATGTGTGCAAATTTGAGCTTTATGCCTGAGTGCTAGGTGTGTTAACTTTTGTGTGCAATTTATGTGCAATCATTAACTATTCAAGCCGACGGTAAACAATGATAGATCTATTGAGTCTGACAAACCCACCCAGATTGGGGTGATTGTTACCGACAACACAATTTTGTATGCTAGTTACAAAGGTTTGATTGTACTTGGTTACACAATAGCTGCTCTCCATAAATGCCTTATTTTATCATGTTATGTAAGGATTTGTTAATTCATAATCTATATGCTATCTATATACAAACCTGTGTATGCTCACCAACTTTCTAGTTAACCTTATTTTATTCATGTTTCAGGTACTAATGTCTGATTTGATCAAGACTTGCTACACTTAAGTTTGGACCTAGATAATTTTAATAAAGGATTATGTATTTCATTTTATGTACTTGGTTAGATTTGGTTTTGTCTTGAATACTTGAAATGAATTTGGATGATTAATATATTTCAATTTAGTCAACCTTGTGCTCATGAACAGTCCACATGTCCCGCCCCGACGTTTCCGTCGTCGGTTAGGGTGTGACAGATTGGTATCAGAGTCTTGGTTATAGGGAACTAGGTTATTAGACACCCTTGACCTAGACTATAACTTTAGGACACCCACATATGCCATGCTTCATGATTATGTGATATGTGCTACATGCTATGTGTTACATGCTATGTGTTATATGTTTTCTATGATTAGTTATTATTTCATTTTGATGGCTTACTTCTCCGGGCAATTCCCTTTCCCGGCTTGACCCATCCTGGGCTTGGCATTCACAATTGTTGCATTTGAAACCTTGCGGGAATTCACGGGAGTAGTGTCCGGTGTTGCCTCATTTAAAGTACAGATTTGACCCTAACCGGCATTCACCCACATGTCTTACCCCACATTTTCCACAGACTGCCGTCTCGCCTACCCTGGCCTGTTTGTCCTGAGCCCCAAACAACTTCCCAGCCGATCGCTTAGCAGGGAAACTCAGCTTCTTCTTAGGCTCTTCAATGGCAACGACATTCAGCACCAGATCATCAAATACCACGCCGCTCAGTTATACTATAGAATCATAGGTAGTAGGGGCGTTTGCATTAACATAGGTGCGGACCTGCTCCGGCAGCCCTTGAATGTAACAGGAAATCTTTCTTTCCTCAGTCATGACAAGGTGTGGCACCAGACGTGCCAATTCATTGAACTGTGTGGTGTACTGCCGGTGCGTCATGCTCCCTGCCTTAATCCCCAGAAATTCCCTTTCTACATTTTCGATCTCATTCCTTAGACAAAAATTCTTGATCACCAAAGTTTTCAAATCAGTCCACATCATCGCATCCACAGCCTCGTCCCCTTTGGCTTGACGTACACCTTCCCACCAGTGAGATGCTTCCTCCCTCAAGGAATTAGCAGCAAACTTCACAACTTGATCCGCTCGACACTCGCTCAGACGAATGGCAGCTTCCATACTGATTACCCAATCAAAAGTAGCCACTGCATCCTTCTTCCCAGTCAGGACCGGCGGGTCGCATGCCTTAAAGGACTTATAATCGCAACCACGGTTAAGCGGTGCGTTGATTGCCTCAGTGTTCAGGGTACCAACCGTCATGTCAGACCCACCCATCTCACTAGCCTTCTTTAACGCTTCTGCCAACAGTCCTGGCAATGAAACCTTCATCAACTCAGTGAACTCGCGTGCTAGAGCCACTCTCACTTCTGGTTCAAAAGTGAATTGTTGTTCTTCGACATGAGTCGGCTCAGTCCCGTGCATACTAACTTCTAGCTCAGTGTGAACACTTCCTTCTTCACTGTACTCTTGGCGTGCAGGGTCCTTCCGCGCCCACCATTACGACCACGGGTACGACCGTCGGTACGGCCCCCACCACGCCTTCCGTCTCCTCTTCTTGCCATTTCGTTCTATAAGATAAGAATCCAATGTCATCACGCTAGTTAACAAATAGAATTCAACAAGCACTGTAAGATGTTAATATACATTGGCCTTCTGCAATTAACCATTACACTACCTTTCGATTTCTATTTGACCACCTTTGTCATTCTATCAGAACACAAGTCCTTACCTAACCCTTCTATGGCGTACTATATATGTAAATATATATACTACCTTCATATTTGATGCTGTGGCTCGAGTTACCCGTACTGGCATTGATATTGTGCGAAAGCACATGTCTTTATTCCGTTGTTTTAATGTGTTTTTAGTTAGTTTTATATTTGTTTTGAGTCGTTTTTATGTACAATTGAGTCTTTATCATATTTGTAGGAGTTCGTATGGAATACAAGTGAATACATGAAGAAAACGAGCAAAGGAACCAAGCCCGAAAAAGTCCAAGCTCTAGAAGACAATTTTCTAGATTTTATGTTTCTCGCGGTACGCGAGAGAGGAGTGGAGAAGTCTCGCGGTACGCGAAGATCTTCAAAAGCGCGCCCGACTAAATTGGCTCTCGCGGTACGCGAGGGGCTGGCCCAAATTCTCTCGCGGTACGCGAGAGAGTCGTAAATCCGGAAAAATTGGATTTTTAGGTTTTTATTGATGATGTCGGCTGTTATTGAAAAAAGGTCGATTCCAGCCGTCAAGTTAGAACCTTTTGGCGATTTTGAGGAAGAAGAAGGCTAGTGGAGCAAGGAGTTGGAGTTTTGGAACCCGAATTGGTTATTCGTGATCGTTCGGTTTATGATTCTTCTTCTTTTATCTTTACTTTGTTTAATTGAACCTATGACTATGTTTATTACTTCTGTTTTGGTTGTTTTGAACATGTTTGTTGGCTAGATTTTGCATACTGCCTAGGTTTAAGATGATTGCATGTTAAAGTTATGATTTTTATTGGTTTTTGGATTCAATTGATGGGTTTATGATTTAGTAAAGATCTTTGGTTGATTATGTATGATGTTAGTATATATTTACTGCTGATCTTGTGGTTGTTTGTGATTTCCTGCGTTGATTGTGGTTGTCTGCCAGTTTGATCTTCGTTTTGTGGTCATAGATCTTAGGGTTTGTGTTTGTGAGTGGTTTCTAGACGTAGTAGCCATAGGAATTCATAAGTGATTACTGATTAGAAGTGAGTGTGTGTCCTAGTTCAATACCCGAGAGGTGAGAATTAGTCGTTTAGTCTTCGTCATTAGGAATCCGAGTATTAACAGTCTGAGAGGACGTTAGTGTTAGGTGTCTAGTGAATTTAGCTATCCGAATCATAGTAGTTAGCTTGAGATTACCCCGTGCATTCCTTGAGTGTATGGTAGACGGTGAGACTGAGAGGTAATCCGTTTATTAGGGTACTTGTCATAGTTGGAAATACCTGAGAAGTGATCCAATTATCTGGTGAGTTTAATACGCTTTAGGTAGCTGAGTTGGTGACATCCCGAGACCGAGAGTGATCAGGAATCCATTAGGTTATCTAGAGTTGTTTCATTAGAAACCCAGATCCATCATAGTTTTCAGAACCGATAGAAGTTATACTTTGCAAGTAAGATTCTTAACCTAGGTAGTGCCTTCCCTATTCTTGAATTCGTTTAAAGAGTTCTGCTTGATAGTTGAGTGTCGTTAGTTAGAAAGTTTACATTAAGTTACAACACAAAATCCCCCAATATATTTCAGTTTAGTTAGTTGAGTCAGAGTCTAGGTAGGGTTATTGCTAGTGTCTCGTGGGTTCGATATCCGGACTTCATTAGGCTTTACTACATTGATCGGTACACTTGCCGGTTGTGTGGTCTAGTATTAGATTGAGTCTAGATTTATAAATTTAAAGCTAGAGAGTCTAGGTTAGGTTTTATATAGTTATTTTTATAGACCGTCCGAGCGACATCAAGTTTTTGGCGCCGTTGCCGGGGACACTTAGGCGATAGCGTATCTAACTTTGATTGAACTTATCTGATTATTTGGTCTTTTGTGTTTTGAGTCTTTTCTATTTTGTTGAGTCTAGTTTGTGTGTCCTTTAGTGAGTCTTTGTTTTTAGTGTGTCTAGCTTGTATCTTGAGTCTGCTTAATTAAATTTTTTTTTTTTTTTTTTTTTTTATTTAATTTTTATTAATTTTTTTCATTATGTGTGAAATCTGTGGAGGACCCCATTTTACTTGTCGTTGCCCATATTCATCGGGGGAATCTGCAAACTACTATGAGTATGCTTATCCGCAGGTACAGCCACAGGCGGAATACAGAACTCGAGAGGAGTTGAATGCCTGGTGCAAAGAGGCAAACGAGCAGTACGAGAGGGATATCCAAGCAATATTAGCTCGCATTGGATCACACCGGCCTACAAATATAGATCGTGTGGTTTACGATCAAGATGGGAATGAGATTGGGATCGAAACTGCATCAGGGGAGTTAATACTGGGGAATACAATGGACGACGTGCAAAGCACAGTGACAGAAGGTGAAGCACAAGTCCCACCTCCAGGTATATATTCTGACCCTGATTATATTACTGATGTTGGTGTGTCAACTTCTACACAAGATAACACAGTTCATTATGATACTTTACACTTGTCTTGTGAGAATGAGTTGGTGCAGGAAATAAGGAATGAAGATATAATCAAGGAGGAGCAGAGGAAGGTGCAAGATATCATGAACAATCAATGGCACCTGATAACTAGAGCCGAACAATTACACTTTCTAGAAGAAAATGGGAGGCTCATGGATGAGCTAGAAAGTATCAAGCTACAACAGGAAGAGGAACCTCCGGAACCGAGGACAAAAATGGGCGTAGTAGTCCCACCCTCGGACCTGCAGGGTCTTAAGCAAATTCGGCCGGGTGTCTATGAATTCTCTTGGGATGAGAGTGACAATGATAGCTTTTGGAGCGATGATGAAGATGTGATTGATGATGAAGAGAATATTGAAATCCCTAAAACCCCGATTGAAGATGAATGCTTTGAAGAGGGATTAGCCGGGTTGTTCGAGACTGATGATAATAGTGAGGATGAGCTTTTAGTTAAGATTGTTGATGAGGCGTCATGGGAAGAAGAGTTTGGTGACGAGTTGGTGGGTTTGCCAACTTTTGAAGAAGATGGAGAATATGACCCACTTGGCGATCTAAAACTTCTTGAAGATCTATTATATCAAGAGCCAAGTGTGGGGATAGAAGAAGAGGTGAAAGTGCAAGAGGTTATCAACGAACCACGAACCGAGCTGGTGTCGGACCTTAAGCTTTTCACCCAAGGTAGAGAAAGGCAAGAGCCCGTGGAGGAAGAAGATGGTGGATCGCCACCTAGATCATCAAGACCACGGGACAGGGCGAGAAGACGTATGGACCGGCATGTTATGAAGGTCCTGGGATGGTCATACACGGATCGTAGGAAGGAGTATACTGGAGATGATCATGCACCACATTACATGCCACGTATCAAGTTTGGTCCAGGTAAGTTTAAGTATTGGTGGCCCGACCCGTTTGAATTTTCAAAATTGTTCTTAAGGTCTGCCACCCATGTTTGTAAAAAAAGGTGGTAGACCAATCATACTAAACGGGCCGGATGGGGGCGGCATAAAGGAGAAGCCTCCTGATAGGTAGGCTTGCTTGAATCTCGGGCAAGTGCCCGGGATATAGAGTTTGTGTGCATTCGCTAGTGTGAGTCCGTGTCTTTTCCTTTATTTTTTTTCGGTAGTGTGTTTTGTTTGTGTCAAGTTTTGCAGTAATTCATGCTTGATTCGGTGAGGAGAATCATCGGGAATGAAGTTCCAGGTATGTTTACATTCGTTTTTATGATTGGGACGGTTTTTAGTGAGTTTGGGTGAAACAAGATTTTAAATGATCAAAAATTTTTCTAAGCATAAAAAGTGAAAAAAGTTCGAATCTTTCTGTGAAGGATGCCTCCTCGCGGTACGCGAGGAGTTTGGATGCAATATTTCGCGGTACGCTAGAGACAAAAAGAGTGGCCGACTCAGTCTTTTGTTCCTCGCGGTACGCGAGGAGCCAGCCACATGTCTCTCGCGGTACGCGAGGGGGTCTTGACCAAAACTTTTTCATTTGTTCCCATGGTTTCCCTTACCCGTTTCCGTCCCCGTTTTCACTCACCACCACTATTCATCACCTACCTTCATACCACCACTACCATGAAGCATCACCTTTAACCACCATCATCCATCACATTAATTCACACATCATCATTCACCGACCATCATTACAACGGGAGATCTAGAAACCGTTCATGACCGATGATCTACGTAATGTGGCTTTCATGTCTATGTGTTTGCCACCTATCGAGTATGTTTTCTCTGCAATCTATCTATCTTGAGTCTTTTATTTCTTAGTGAGTCAGTCGAGTCTTTTATTTTATTTTTATTTTGAGTCACTTTGATGCTGCGGGTATGTTTGCGGTTTATTTTGCAGGTTTTATCATTTCGCCCGTACTCAATCTCCATTCGGGCGGGATTGATTATCATCTTATTTATCTTGTAAAGGCAACCCGTCAGTGAGATGTGCAAGCCGCGAAGGAAATGCTATACGGTGCACACAAGGAAGAACGAAGCTGCATATTAGTTTGCATCTACATTACCAGCTAAGTCGATTCCTGTTCTTTTTTTTTCTTGTTTTATTTTTGCATTTTTATTTTTAGTTTTGTTTTGCTTCACATTGAGGACAATGTGTCTTTCAAGTGTGGGGATGTGAGTGTTTAGCTAGTTTGTCTTGTTTATAAAAAAAAAATTCAAAAAAAAAAAAAAAAAAAAAAAAAAAAAAAAAAAATTGAAAAATTTGAAAAATGTTCTTGAAAATAATTGCAAATACTTGGAAAATGATAGTAGAACTGGATCTATTTATGAGTTTAAAAGATTAAATAATTGAAAACGTGTCTAATTAGTGATGTTTTGGTAGACCCAGCTAACTAATAAAGCTTAAATAGCCTGTTTGTGTTATTTAGGATTAATCACGGAATAAAATCATGATATCTTGTGGGTATTCATCTTAGAGTAATGGTAATACTGAAAATGTCATTATAGGGTGATAGGTACCACGATTAAGTTAAAATTTAAAGGTTTTTGAAATTTTTTATGGCACACCATTCTCTTTTTATGAGAATAAATCCGAGTTTCGGTGGCGCCCGCATTCCATAATCCATGTTATTCCATAATTTATGAGCTATACTGAGTTTTGCTTATGTGTTTCCCTCTGGGATAGCGACTTGGAGGATACACCCCTAAGTAAGATTTATGTGCTTCATTGATAGAATGTAGTCTATGTGTTACCCTCCGGGATGGTGACTTGGTTGAAACACCTCTAGACGAAAGTTCTTTTGCTTATTATGCTCATTATCATCCATTCATTCATGATTTCATCTGATTTCTAAAAACCTGTAAATAGTAGTTTAACGTGGTAGGGTAAATCTATATGGTTTAATCCGTGCCTAAACATGACCTTGAGACGGGATTAGGTAGAGCTGTAACTTCTAAGTGTGAGTCACATAGATTGATTGATATGTTGTATAAAATGGATTTAGAACACGTAACGGGGGCTTGAAAGTTAGTGCTTGGGTTTAATCGGACAGAAATACTAATTGTTGCTTTTTAACACGTGAGTATGTTTTGAAAATTGAAATTTATGTTTGTTGAGTTAGATGCCAGTTATGATTCCATTTGCATATTTTTCGAGGACGAAAAAAGGTTAAGTGTGGGGATATTTGATATTGTGCGAAAGCACATGTCTTTATTCCGTTGTTTTAATGTGTTTTTAGTTAGTTTTATATTTGTTTTGAGTCGTTTTTATGTACAATTGAGTCTTTATCATATTTGTAGGAGTTCGTATGGAATACAAGTGAATACATGAAGAAAACGAGCAAAGGAACCAAGCCCGAAAAAGTCCAAGCTCTAGAAGACAATTTTCTAGATTTTATGTTTCTCGCGGTACGCGAGAGAGGAGTGGAGAAGTCTCGCGGTACGCGAAGATCTTCAAAAGCGCGCCCGACTAAATTGGCTCTCGCGGTACGCGAGGGGCTGGCCCAAATTCTCTCGCGGTACGCGAGAGAGTCGTAAATCCGGAAAAATTGGAATTTTAGGTTTTTATTGATGATGTCGGCTGTTATTGAAAAAAGGTCGATTCCAGCCGTCAAGTTAGAACCTTTTGGCGATTTTGAGGAAGAAGAAGGCTAGTGGAGCAAGGAGTTGGAGTTTTGGAACCCGAATTGGTTATTCGTGATCGTTCGGTTTATGATTCTTCTTCTTTTATCTTTACTTTGTTTAATTGAACCTATGACTATGTTTATTACTTCTGTTTTGGTTGTTTTGAACATGTTTGTTGGCTAGATTTTGCATACTGCCTAGGTTTAAGATGATTGCATGTTAAAGTTATGATTTTTATTGGTTTTTGGATTCAATTGATGGGTTTATGATTTAGTAAAGATCTTTGGTTGATTATGTATGATGTTAGTATATATTTACTGCTGATCTTGTGGTTGTTTGTGATTTCCTGCGTTGATTGTGGTTGTCTGCCAGTTTGATCTTCGTTTTGTGGTCATAGATCTTAGGGTTTGTGTTTGTGAGTGGTTTCTAGACGTAGTAGCCATAGGAATTCATAAGTGATTACTGATTAGAAGTGAGTGTGTGTCCTAGTTCAATACCCGAGAGGTGAGAATTAGTCGTTTAGTCTTCGTCATTAGGAATCCGAGTATTAACAGTCTGAGAGGACGTTAGTGTTAGGTGTCTAGTGAATTTAGCTATCCGAATCATAGTAGTTAGCTTGAGATTACCCCGTGCATTCCTTGAGTGTATGGTAGACGGTGAGACTGAGAGGTAATCCGTTTATTAGGGTACTTGTCATAGTTGGAAATACCTGAGAAGTGATCCAATTATCTGGTGAGTTTAATACGCTTTAGGTAGCTGAGTTGGTGACATCCCGAGACCGAGAGTGATCAGGAATCCATTAGGTTATCTAGAGTTGTTTCATTAGAAACCCAGATCCATCATAGTTTTCAGAACCGATAGAAGTTATACTTTGCAAGTAAGATTCTTAACCTAGGTAGTGCCTTCCCTATTCTTGAATTCGTTTAAAGAGTTCTGCTTGATAGTTGAGTGTCGTTAGTTAGAAAGTTTACATTAAGTTACAACACAAAATCCCCCAATATATTTCAGTTTAGTTAGTTGAGTCAGAGTCTAGGTAGGGTTATTGCTAGTGTCTCGTGGGTTCGATATCCGGACTTCATTAGGCTTTACTACATTGATCGGTACACTTGCCGGTTGTGTGGTCTAGTATTAGATTGAGTCTAGATTTATAAATTTAAAGCTAAAGAGTCTAGGTTAGGTTTTATATAGTTATTTTTATAGACCGTCCGAGCGACATCAGGCATCCGCTTTCGGTCTCATTCAAAGTTTAAGTTTAGACACTGGGAGTGTCCAAATCTCTCAAACTATTGCCCTGATACCAACTTGTTGTAACATCCATGACCTTCCGACCCTATTTTACCTTATTTAATTCAATAAAAACGCTATATTTAAATCCTGTAATTATTCAAGCACTTTTTGGCACATAAATCGTTAGATGAATTAATAATCGTTTCAACCATTAAAACCACCTGTTACATATAGAATTCTATAACACATGTTTTTCTATATTTTTACATACAAATGTATCCATATATATGTATAAATATTTACTTACAAATGAATTTTTTTTAATTTTATTTGACATTTTAAACATATAAGTAATTTTTATAAGTTATAAAAGAGGAAACCAAATTTTATGCATTTTATTAGATGAGCCATTTACGCAATTTGAAATTTTACTAGCATTCAATTTCTTTACAAATAATAACAATTAGATCTTTTTATATAAATAAATAAATAAAGTAGATTCTTTTTTTTAAACCAAATAAATTGGTTTTGAAACCCATGGTAATATCTTGAACCCCATTCTAAGTTTCATTTGAACCTTTGAGCCCCACTATTGAACCCCCACCCTCAATTTGGACCTTGACCCCGATGTTTGACCCTTACACATACCAACTTGACCAACTTTGACTTAAAAAGTCAAACAGCCCCAAACCCTTGCAAATCAAGACTGAGAATCGACCAATTTCGTTTGGCATGGACTTTCCATACGTACGAAACCGATCACAGACCACTACCTAGCCCACCGAGCCAATTCAATCAAACCGCGGCTAGAACTTGAAGTTGGAACAGTTTGACCTTCTTGAAGTCAAATCGAGCCAATTTAATCCCTAAATCAAGCAAATTACCGCGTTAAGAGTTCGTAAATCACGCCCTTATTTATTTCTCGTGTATCTAGTCCAAAAACCAGACTTGATTCATCCTCCGTCACTCAAATTTACGCGTAATGGATACTAACAACTGTGACCTTCAAACCCGCAATCGAATCATGCATTTAAGATGGAATTGGACAAATTAATTCACTACACACCATCACACAATTAAAACTCTCTCAATCATCAATCGATCGTTACTGCGTCTCCAGAACTCCGACGAGCTCAAAGAAATCCAACGTCGGCCCACTCGTTGGTCTCCTTCAATCCTCAACCATTTCAGGTAAAATCGGTACCCTTAGTTTCGTTTTGTTGTGAGGATTGAAAGCCCCATGTTTTCCCGTTCAACAGAATACGAACTGGGTGACATTGTGGTTAGGGTTTGGAACGTGGACGTTTGGGGACGAAGGGACTGAAGGCTTAAATCCTTTTCTAAATTCGAAACCGGTTTTATCATAGGACCTGCCCAGACCCACTAGCTACGCCGTTTAGCTCCTACACGGATGGTCACTAGTTCAAAACCCATATAACCGGTCCCTTTTTGCACGTACACCGAACCAAACCCGGCCCCCTTTCTGTTGCATGTTAAAAGAAATCCAAACCAGTTCTAGTTCAATAGTAATTTAAAATTTTGTCTTTACAAACAAAATATTTAAAAATAATCTTTTTATGAAATCGTGATTTTGTAAATCCATTTGTTTGTAATTACCTAAAACATTTATGTGATTTTCAAATATATTATTTTACATTATTATACATTAAGGGTTTAAATTAGAATTTTTAAATAAACATATATATTTATATATATTTACATTCTACTTCGAGATTTTCATAACTAAATAAAATAAATTTATTTATTAAAATAATATTTGAATAAATATTTCCACACCACCCTTTCTAAATAAATAAGTAAAGAGAAATTATTTTTTTAATTTTTTTAGTCTTTCAAACCTAAACCCTAAGTCCATTAATACTTGGTTTAACTCGTATATATGCCTTGAATTTACATTCTATACTAAATTCTTATTTAAAAACAATTACCAATTGACATACATCTCTTATTCATAAAATGACACCTTCCTTGTACAAATTCCTACACCAAACCCTAGAACTTGCCTTAGACTTTGTGCATGTTATTAATTCCAGTTCATACATTACACTCTAGGTTAACTTTGTGATTTGCTAAAGAATCACTCTTGCTACCTTTTGCTCGTGCTATATACACCATTAATACAGGTGAGTTTACATAGCCCCTTTTTCTTATTTACATATTTGGGGTGAAACATGATTACATTTAAATACTATTTGCAATTACACACGTATAATTCTACAATATGATCATATGTGTTTATTTGTGCTTTATGCTTGAATGCTAATTGTTAAGGCTACATATACATGATATACACGTGCAAACACAAATACATTACTTTAGGCTAACATGTGTTGTTATGCCCTTCAATTACAAAGTTCCATTTATGCATCTAGATTAACTTAGATTCTCCATAAATGCTTTATAAACCATGCATCATATGAATTGTACACAAAACATTTGAACTTTGTGGTGTCAAAACCTATGTATGCTCACCAACTATTTATAGTTGACCCTCTCATTTTTTCATGTTTCAGGTACAGTGTTTGAGTTAAGATTTCAAGCTACATCACTTAGGGTTGAGGACCTAGTCTAAAATTTTAATACGGAGATTCATGTATTCTTAAATTCTTGTAAATGATGTAAATGATTACTTGAGTTATGAAATGAAAATTTACTGTTTAATTATTTCAACTTTAGCAAACCATGAGCTTATGAACAGTCTACATGTCCCGCCCTGGCGTTTCCACCGTCGGTTGGGGTGTGACAGATTGGTATCAGAGCCATGGTTATAGGGAATTAGGTTATTAGACACTTTTAACCTAGACTATAACCTTAGGACACCCATTTATGCCATGCTCTATGAATATATGATATGCTACATGCTATGTGCTACATTTTTAATATATTATGTGACTTATTAGGTTTCACCTAAATAATAAATTAAAAACAATAATATCCTTACCCATACCCTAAGCCTCATAACTTTCTTACCTACTTCTCTAAAATCATCATCATAGCATGTGGGACGTCATAAAACTTATTTTTACACCTCGTTAGGGTTTTAAACTTTGCTAACTAGTTGAGGACATATGCAATCTGGAAGAGTGACACATGTATTCTGGGTTTTCTATCTAGGAAAGCATTTCATATATCCAATCAACCGAGGGATCCGTATGCTTTCCTAGGAATTCCCGGGATGAGTGTTTACTTATAGGCTAAAGCATGTCTCCTTGAAAGTTATATGAGCTTAATTAACCTTAATGTGTCATAGTATTCAAGTGATTATGTCACTATTCGAGTACAATCCAAACTAAGATTTACTACTTCATCTATTATCTTGTTCCCTTTTAAATTCAATCAACTTTCATAAGTTCTTACATCTCTTCTTGCCTGTACAAATCCGTAGAATGCCTCCCCGTCGTGCTACCATGACCAACAACAACACTGACATTGCTGCTATCCTTGCACAACTTGTAACTCAACTCACCCAAGCTAATGGAGCCATTAGTGGTACCCATGGAACTAATGGTGGTGGTGGTGCCAACCCACCCCAATGCACTTTCAAACACTTTAACTCATGCAACCCCGTCAATTTCTTTGGTACCGAAGGGGCTACGGACCTCTTTCAATGGTTTGAAAGCATTGAAAGCACTTTTCTCAACAGTGATTGCCCTGACCATCTCCGGGTTCGCTATGCCACCAGCGTCTTTCAGAAACGGGCGCTCACTTGGTGGAATGGTGAGAAGAGAAACCGGGGTGTGGATGTGACCATGGCCTTGCCATGGGATGAAGATAAGAGACTCATGACCGAGGAATTCTGTCCTCGTAATGAAATGAAGAAGTTGGAGGCTGAGTTTTGGGATCTTACCCAAGACAGTGGTGAAAATTTAGCTTACACAACTCGTTTCCATGAGTTAAGTCTTCTGGTACCCCACATGGTTACTCCACTGACTCGTGGTATTGAGAAGTACATCTGTGGTCTACCCATGAAAATCCAAGATACAGTCCTAGGAAGAAATCCATCCACTCTTGAAGACGCTATCCGCTTAGCTGCCACATTAACCGATAACCATGTGAAGGCGGGTACACTAACAAGGAAAGGCACAAAGAAAGTCACTGACTCAACAGCCCCTTCTGAACCTTCTAAGGAAGACAAACCCAAACCTCCTCACTTCAATAAGAAACGTAACTTTGCTGTCATTACCCCTGCTGTACCAATCAACCAAGTAGCTCCCCTAGCCTAAAACCATAATAAGAAACCATATGCGGGCAACAACCATCTGTGCAACACGTGCAACTATCACCACTTCCCAAACATGCCATGACGTCTATGTGCCAATTGTGGAAGGTATGGTTATGTAGCAAGCACTTGTCAATCCAAATCACATGTTAGTCAAACCCACCAAGGGAACCGAGCCAATCACCAAGTTACCAATCAAGTTGTACCAGCCATTACTAATGGGCGTGCTTGTTATGAATGTGGTAATCCAAACCACTTCAAAAACCAATGCCCAAGGATAGCCAATGCAAACCAAGGTGGTGCTCGTGGGCGTGCCTTCAACATAAACACTAACGAAACTCAAGTCAATGCCGAGGCAGTAGATGAAACCAATTGAAACTAATGCAAGATGGAGTCGAATAGGGATCTAGTCTAGAATAAATTATGCATTGTAATCCTTTATGTTATTTTTGTCATTGTCGGAACTATTTACACCTACTACGGTTTGTCCCTATAAACTTGAGCTTGCTAGCCAACTTCAGAAAGTGAATCGTTTCGCCATTAACCGTTCATATAAGCACTAAAGAATTTAAAAGTTAAAACTCATCTACACACATTGTGCATGAATGCCAAGTAACACACCCGATCACCTACAAAATCCGATAGTTTCCGATACGCATGAAACTTAATACACATTCATAAAATACATAATACTAGAGTGATCACATTATACATATTTGCTTACACATGGTACCAAATTGTTCACGCTATACATGAAACCTATTTGCTTACAACATGCCTAACACTAGATCATATATGAAACATGAGTGTTTACATTATACACGGAATTAGATTGTTTACATTGTTGCAATTGACTAAGTACGTAATACACAAGGCATGACTATTCACCCTATCCATGAAAGCTACTCGAGGTTTGACGTATTCTTGTTCAAACACGAGGAAGCTATGGAACCCTAAATTATGCCACGTTATTACTCTTTAGTACCTGATTGGCTCTACTATCTATGGACATAGTTATTGTTAGCAACACATACGTGAAAGCAATAGTTACGAATTAAGTGTTTGTGTGTTACCCCCTGGACCCCACACACAATGGGATGAACTATGTGGACCATGCAATGATTTGGATAATTACGGGTGCACACGTAATTATAAAAATCAGCGCATGAAAGGCATAGTAAAATCTGTTATGTGTTATGACATGAAACCTATCGTGGTACATAATAACAAAACTAATGTGATATGATAAGGACATGGTGGATACGCCGCTGGTACTTCCTATATATAAGTGCCCTGTCATAAAATCAGAAGTAGCGTTATTCTTGCCACGTAAAGTTTTATGTTGTTTGATGGGGCCAATGTTTGTGAAACCTTCTTATCCACGGAAATTTCCTAAACATATTAGATTACATTTTAAACAAAATTCGATCATCTAATTACCATCAATAGATTTCATCCTTAGAATCCAAATTATTATTCAACAGACTTTCTCCTTGAGTTCGTTTCAAAACTAAACCCACTATCATCATTCGTGTCTGAGCTTGAGAAACAAACCTGAATCTTTTATCAATTGCACCCGTCAAACCAACAGTCAAGAATCGTGAAGAATCCAAACTCATCTCTTTCCAAATTCAGTAGCCTACATTAATTCAATTTCGGGACGAAATTCCCTCAACTAGGGGATACTGTAACATCCATGACCTTCCGACCCTATTTTACCTTATTTAATTCAATAAAAACGCTACATTTAAATCTTGTAATTATTCAAGCACTTTTTGGCACATAAATCGTTAGATGAATTAATATTTGTTTCAACAATTAAAACCTCGTGTTACATATAGATTTCTATAACACATGTTTTTCTATATTTTTATATACAAATGTATCCATATATATGTATAAATATTTATTTACAAATGATTTTTTTTTATTTGACATTTTAAACATATAAGTAATTTTTATAAGTTATAAAAGAGGAAACCAAATTTTATGCATTTTATTAGATGAGCCATTTACACAATTTGAAATTTTACTAGCATTCAATTTCTTTACAAATAATAACAATTAGATCTTTTTATATAAATAAATAAATAAAGTAGATTCTTTTTTTTAAACCAAATAAATTGATTTTGAAACCCATGATAATATCTTGAACCCCATTCTAAGTTTCATTTGAACCTTTGAGCCCCATTATTGAACCCTCACCCTCAATTTGGACCCTGACCCCGATTTTTGACCCTTACACATACCAACTTGACCAACTTTGACTTAAAAAGTCAAACATCCCCAAACCCTTGCAAATCAAGACTGAGAATCGACCAATTTCGTTTGGCAAGGACTTTCCATACGTATGAAACCGATCACAGACCACTACCTAGCCCACCGAGCCAATTCGATCAAACCACGGCTAGAACTTGAAGTTGGAACAGTTTGACCTTCTTGAAGTCAAACCGAGCCAATTTAATCCCTAATCAAGCAAATTAACGCGTTAAGAGTTCGTAAATCACGCCCTGATTTATTTCTCGTGTATCCAGTCTAAAAACCAGACTTGATTCATCCTCCGTCACTCAAATTTACGCGTATTGGATACTAACAACTGTCACCTTCAAACCCGCAATCGAATCATGCATTTAAGATGGAATTGGACAAATTAATTCACTACACACCATCACATAATTCCTCTAAAACTCTCTTAATCATCAATCGATCGTCATTGCGTCTCCAGAACTCCGACGAGCTCAAAGAAATCCGACGTCGTCCCACCCGTTGGTCTCCTTCAATCCTCAACCATTTCAGGTAAAATCGGTACCCTTAGTTTCGTTTTGTTGTGAGGATTGAAAGCCCCATGTTTTCCCGTTCAATAGAATGCGAATTGGGTGACATTGGGGTTAGGGTTTGGAACGTGGACGTTTGGGGACGAAGGGACTGAAGGCTTAAATCCTTTTCTAAATTCGAAACCGGTTTTATCATAGCACCTGCCCAGACCCACTGGCTACGCCGCTTAGCTCCTACACGGATGGTCACTGGTTCGAAACCCATATAACCGGTCCCTTTTTGCGCGTACACCGAACCAAACCCGGCCCCCTTTCTGTTGCATGTTAAGAGAAATCCAAACCAGTTCTAGTTCAATAAACAACGTCTGGTCCAGTGGTTAGTGCTTGAGACCTCCACCGGGCAGACCCGGGTTCGACCCGGGCAAGCCCCAATTATTTTTAAATACTGTTTTTACCACACTATTCATTTTACCAAAAATATTTTATAAAATGTTATACCATTTCCAACTATTTAGTACAATAATAAACGTTTTTAAATGTGAAACAATTATTTTTACGATTTAAATTGTTTTAAACCATCATTTTCAATCTAATAGTAATTTAAAATTTTGTCTTTACAAAGAAAATATTTAAAAATAATCTATTTATGAAATCGTGATTTTGTAAATCCATTTGTTTTTTATTACCTAAAACATTTAGGTGATTTTCAAATATATCATTTTACATTAAAATACATTAAGGGTTTAAATTAGAATTTTTAAATAAACATATATATTTATATATATTTACATTCTACTTTGACATTTTCATAAATAAATAAAATAAATTTATTTATTTAAATAAAATTTGAATAAATATTTCCACACCACCCATTCTAAATAAATAAGTAAAGAGAAATTATTTATTTAATTTTTTTAGTCTTTCAAACCTAAACCCTAAGTCCATTAATACTTGGTTTAACTCGTATATATGCCTTGAATTTACATTCTATACTAAATTCTTATTTAAAAACAATTACCAATTCACATACATCTCTTATTCATAAAATGACACCTTCCTTGTAAAAATCCCTACACCCAACCTCGTTAAACCCTAGAACTTACCTTAGACTTTGTGCATGTTATTAATTCCAGTTCATACATTACACTCTAGGTTAACTTTGTGATTTGCAAAAGAATCACTCTTGCTACCTTTTGCTCGTGCTATATACACCATTAATACAGGTGAGTTTACATAGGCCTTTTTTCTTATTTACATATTTGGGGTGAAACATGATTACATTTAAATACTATTTACAATTACACACGTACAATTCTACAATATGATCATATGTGTTTATTTGTGCTTTATGCTTGAATGCTGACTGTTAAGGCTACATATACATGATATACACGTGCAAACACAAATACATTACTTTAGGCTAACATGCGTTGTTATACCCTACATTAGGATAACATGTGTTGTTATGCCCTACATTTACATCAGGATAACATGTGTTGTTTTGCCATACATTAGGATAACATGTGTTGTTATGTCCTTCAATTACAAAGTTCCATTTGTGCATCTAGCTTAACTTAGATTCTCCATAAATGCTTTATAAACCATGTTTCAGGTACAATGTTTGAGTTAAGATTTCAAGCTACATCACTTAGGGTTGAGGACCTAGTCTAAAATTTTAATACGGCGATTCATGTATTCTTAAATTCTTGTAAATGATGTAAATGATTACTTGAGTTATGAAATGAAAATTTACTGTTTAATTATTTCAACTTTAGCAAACCATGAGCTTCTGAACAGTCTACATGTCCTGCCCCGATGTTTCCGCCGTCGGTTGGGGTGTGACACTTGTAAGGCCCCAAACCCGGGAGGCCTCACTTATTGGATTTACTCTTTCACAAACAGTTATTAAACTTGAATATCAAATAACGCAGCGGAAAATTTCATTAAAACATAATCGTGACATTGTTCAACATGCGGAAGCATAACATAGTCTATTACATAAACATAACATAAGCTAATCATAACGGGATGCTAGTCTTCATATCATCTGGGTAACTCATCAAGCTGTCCAGCATCACCATCCATCATCATAACCTGCCTCAACCTGAATGTGCATACTAAAAAGTCAGCTACGCTGGTGAGTTCTAGCTTTTCATAAACCTTAACTTCAAATATTTTCCAAAAACATATCATTTAACTTCATTAATAAAAACGTACGAAAACATGTAATAACATAACGTAACATCATAAACATAAGTCAACGAACATATCGAATCTGCGCCTTCTCGTAACCGTCAAATCCAAACGTCACATACTAGTGGAATAACCTAAAGATCACCACCACTAGGCCCATCAACATCGTACTGTCCTTCGGGTGATGAACTCCTAGGGCCCGATACTTATGTTATTCAACACCAAACTTCAAGCACGGCATCACAAGGATGACACGTACCAAACTTCAAGCACTGCACCCTGTAAGGCACAAGTACCAAACTTCAAGCACGACTACCTCGTAAGGTTATCGTACCAAACTTCAAGGATCACGAAAATCCCCTTGGTGACCGTCATCACCCCAGTTATACAACAGTTGGCCAGCCACAAAGGCACCTAAAAGGTAAAGGCCTATAACATACTTCCCATACTCATAACCTTCATTCCCTAAGGAATATTAGCAGATTCGTTCGTTTGTGACTTTCGTAAACATTCACTTCTTTTACTTCAAAACTTCAGTTAAAGCATTCGTACATTTTATTAAAATAATTCTTTCATTCATAAACACTTCATAAACTTCTTTTGGCAAAATAGTTCATAAAAACTTCTTTCATAACCCTTTCTTCCAAAACATCGTTCATAAACATCATTTTATAAAACGTCACATACAACATTCATAAAAATCGTTTTATAAAATAGTTACATCGTTACGTATGCACACCAGCCCAAAAATATTATTCAAAACATTTAAAAGAGGGCTTCTAGAACTCACCGGATAAGCTAATCTGGGTTGTCCTAAACAAAGGTCCCACAACGACACTTCCGATCTGAATTGATTAGTTAAATACACATCAGACCAAATCCCGAGTGTAACGGTTTAACCTTCTAAACATACCGACTTTACCTAAACAGCCTGATGCCTGCGCACTTAGAAAGTGTGCAGGGCCTTGTTCTTGCGTACTTAATAAGTGCGCCAACTTTGCTTCATGCGTACTTGATAAGTACGCAGGACCCTCTTCATGCGTACTTGATAAGTACGTAGGACCCTCTTCATGCGTACTTGATAAGTACTTGATAAGTACGCAGGACCCTCTTCATGCGTACTTGATAAGTACGTAGGATCCTCTTCATGCATACTTGATAAGTACGCAGGATCTACTTCACCGCAAAAACCCTAACTTTCGCATTCAGGTTTGATCACGTCAAGATCCCGAACATGTTTTCATTCAAAACGTTTGCTTTTCATTAAGGAACTCAAATCTATGTTTTTCTTCCAGTTTCATCCATAAAAACGTTACTTTTTCATCCAAAACCCGAAAAACCCCAAAACGAACAAAAACTCAGATCTAGGCTTGATCGTTACCTGTATCGAGCTTCTGATCCAGGGGTTCTTCTCACAAGCTATGGAGCAACCCTTGTCTGAAATCTTGGGTCGATCCGCCAACTTTCTCTTTCTACGGTTTCTCTCTCTAGATGTTGCAAATGAGAGAAAAGGTGGTGACTTAGGCTATTTATAGGGGAGGCTCCCCTATGTTCGCCCCTTCTAGCCCGACGGCCCATCCGGCCCGGCCCGTCATGCCTCGTTCGTTTATTCTGTTATTATAATCATCGTTTTATTTTTGGGATGTTACAGCAGCGATCATGGAACATAATTCAAAAATGCAACTCTTGATTCCTTCTGTGAAAGCAAAGGAATTTCTCAGCAATTCAGTACACCTCATACTCCTCAACAAAATGGTGTAGCTGAAAGGAGAAACCGCACTTTAATTGAAGCTGCATGAACTATGATTGTTGACTCTAAGCTTCTTGTGACTTTCTTGGCTGAGGTGGTCAACACTGCATGTTTTGTGCAAAATCGGGTTCTCATCACCAAAAGTTGCAACAAGACACCTTATGAGATCATGTACAAGCGCAAGCCAGTTATTGATTTCTTCAGAAAATTTTAGTGTGTGCACAATGCTAAATACTTCAGATCAGCTGAACAAGTTTGAAGCCAAAGCTGATGAATGCTATTTTGTAGGGTACTCATCCAATCGTCGAGCTTTTCGTGTCTACCATAAGAAGAGAAGGATAGTGTTGGAGTCCATTGATATCAATTGGCATGAAAACAATCATACTGACGTAGGAGACGGTCCTAATTGTCTTTTTGATGTCGATTCATTGTTTAAGTCATTTAATCTTCATGAACTCTCTAATGAATCAACTCCTGCTAATCCTTACTTCTCCGTGAACAATCTAGGGAACATAAATGATCAAGTTTCTTCCTCGTCCGCTTATATTGAAATCCATGTACCTGCTGATTCTGAATCCAATATGGAGTCTTTCGGTTCTGGTGCAACAAGAGAAACAATTGAAGACAACACAATTCCAATAGTAGATGTTGCACCCTAATCACCTGCTGAATATCCTATTGATAATATCGCTGATCTTCCTACTGAAAGTATTACAATTTTTTAAGAAGTCTTGGAAGAAGATGCGATTCCTCAGTTGAGAATTCACAAGAATCATCCCACTGACAACATCATTGGTCCCCTCAATATGAGCGTTCGTACCCGGAGTGCCTATGATGTATTGGAAAACAACATATTCTCGTGCTTCATTTCTCAAGTTGAACCTAAGAACATCAAATCAACTTTTCTTGAGAACACCTAGGTGGAAGCAATGTAAGAACAAAGTACCAATCGGCACTAGTTGGGTATTTCGCAACAAAAAGGATGAAGGAGGAATTGTGGTTCAGAATAAAGCTCGTCTGGTGGTTCAAGGATTCTATCAAGAAGAAGGTATTGACTTTGAGGAAGTCTTTGCACCAGTGGCTCGCTTGGAAGCCATCAGAATGTTTCTCGCCTATGCAGCATACGTGGACTTTACTGTTCATCAAATGGATGTCAAAAGCTCATTTCTGTATGGAAAAGTTCAAGAGGAAGTATATGTCAAGCAGCCACCGGGTTTCATTAATCCTAACTTTCCAGACCGTGTATACAAGTTAGACAAGGCATTGTACGGTCTTCACCAAGCACCTCGTGCGTGGTATGAAACTTTATCAAATCATCTGCTTTAGAATGGTGTCACAAGAGGAGCAATTGACCAAACTTTGTTCAAATGGAAGGATGGAAATGATACAATCATGGTGCAAATTTATGTGGATGATATCATTTTTTGATCTACCAATCCTCGTCTTTGCAAAGAATTTGAAGAAGTGATGCGTTCTAAGTTTGAAATGACCTCTATGGGAGAAATGATGTTCTTTTTGGGACTACAAGTTGATCAGTCTGAGTCAGGAATCCTCATCCATCAAGAGAAATACGTGAAAGAAATCTTGACCAAGTTCCAAATGGCTGATTCCCATCCAGTAAAAACTCCTGTAGAAGTTCGACATTGTCTGACTCCTGATCTGGATGGTGAAAGCGTTGATCAGCATCTCTATCGCTCTTTGTGTAACATCCCGAAAATAGTAAATAAGTAAATAATAATACGATGGAGATTTATACGACATAAAACGAAATAAGAACGGATGGACTTGGGCTCGACTCCAACGGGCCGAGGGAAGCCCAGGTATAAAAGGGGCAAGGCAGCCCACTAACTCATTTCACCCTCACTTGCACCATCTTAGAGAGAGAAAGGGAGCCCGGGTCTAGAGAGAGAAAGTCGACGGATCGTCACGAGATTTAAGGAGCACGTTACTACTGAGATCGTGAGCAAAACCTCCGGATCAGAATTTCAATCCAGGTAATGATTCGATCATAATATGAGTTCTTGTTCATTTTTGGGGTTTCTCGAGTTTTAGCTAAATAGGTGATGTTTTTACGGATGAAACTTGATAATAAGCTTAGAAATAGAATCTAGAATGAAAACCGCACGTTTTGATCAAAGAAAATTGTAAGATTAGCATGATCGGATTAACATGCAAGAATTCCGAAATTTTGGTCCAAGAACCAGGTACTGCGTACTTACCAAGTGCGCAAGAAGGAATCCCTGCGTACTTACTAAGTGCGCAGGAAGCAGTCCCTGCGTACTTACCAAGTACGCCGGAGGAAGACTCCTGCGCACTTACCAAGTGCGCATGAGCAAGTCCCTGCGCACTTACTAAGTGCGCAGGCAGCAGACAGCAGGCCACAGGTTGGTTAAGTAAAGTCAGTAAGTTTAGAATGATCAAACCATTAGAGTCAGGGTTGGGTCTAATGTGTATTTAACTACCTAATCCAGATCGGAAGTGACGCTGTTGGGCCTTTGTTTAGGACAACCTAGAGTAGCTCATCAGGTGAGTTCTATGTGCCCCCTTCTATGTTATGTGCAAATGATTTATAAATGTTTTGGGGCTGAAGTGTATACACTAAATGAATAAATGTTATAAGTGTCAATGTGATCATACGTATATATATATATATAATTACTTATATATGTGAAAATGAATTATGAATAAAGAATGAATCGTATGATACAAAGAATGAACGAAAGAAGGACATAACGTAAATGAATGAAATCTTGCTTTATATTATATATATTGCATGTTATGAATGAATGTAAACGTTATGAACCCTTCTATGACAACGACTACTTCGGTAGACGGACGACCACGTGATTATTTTGCAACCGGGACAAAAACGTTCCTTCGCAAGCTAGGACGTATGAAAAGGTATAAATGGACGGTCGAAGCAAGCCTTAACTAATGTAGAACGGTTGCATACATAATGGTCACGTGGGAAACGGATGCCCTAGGGCAGACGGATAAAAATGACGGACTACGACGGTAGGACGGTAAAGAGCGGACGGACAAAGGTTGCCGGACGAAATTAACGATATGACGGACGGTTTTCTAGAGCCGGACGGTAATGAAATGGGCTACGACGGTAGCTCTGACTGCGATGTCTTCGTGACATTCGCGACAAGTATGATGGGTTGATCTCCCTTAAGATTATGGCCAATATGTGTTCTCTCAATGAAAGTATGTATGTATATATGTATGTACCCTCAATGAATGTTATGTGAGAACAATAAAGTAAAGAATATATAAAAGTACGAATACACATTCATTTATTATATTTATGATAAGATAAATGTTATGTGTGAATGTCTTTAATCTAGAACTCACCAGCGTTAGCTGACTTTTAGTATACATTTCAGGTAACAAAGGAAAGGGTCGTGCGAAGGCGTGATGGTTACCCGACACAAGACTGACATCCCACTTTTGTTGTTAAGAATATGTTATGTTTTTATTTGTAAAGACTTCCGCTGTTTTGATTATGTAATTGAATGATGAATGTTTTAATTTAAGTTCAGTATTTATGACTATGTTTATGAGTAAATCCAACAAGTGAGGTCGCCCGGTTTAGGGGCCTTACACTATGATAGGATCTCTCATGTATCTCACGGCCAGCAGACCCGACATCATGTTTGCAGTGCGCTTGTGTGCACGTTTTCAGGCTAATCCTAAACTCTCTCATTTATCTGCTGTCAAACGTATTTTGAGATATTTAAAGTATAAGCCAAAATTGGGACTGTGATATCCTAAAAATGATTTGTTTGATCTTATGGCTTATTCAGATTCAGACTATGGGGGATGCAACTTAGACCAAAAATTCACTCCTGGAGGTTGTCAGTTCCTTGGCAACCGCCTTATCTCATGGCAATGTAAGAAACATTCCACCATTTCCCAATCCACCGCCGAAGCCGATTACATTGCCGCAGCCCTCTGTTGTTACCAAGTCAGATGGATACACCATAAGATGCTTGACTATGGGATCACATTCCATGAGACACCCATTCTGTGTGACAACACTGTCGTTCCCCATATCACCAAAAACCCAGTTCCGCAATCCTAAACCAAACATATTGAAATCAAACATCATTTTATCTGTGATTGTGTTGAGAAGAAGCATATTCAAATCGTTGAAGTCAAAACCGACTAGCAAACAGCATACATCTTCACAAAGGCGTTTGACTCTACCAGATTTGCCCAACTAGTAGAGATGCTTGGAATGATAAACTTTCAGTAAACCTTGTGAATATTAGTGTGTTTCATGTTTATGATTAATTGTGAAGAACATTCCGAAAAGATTTTATTTTTCTGTATAGTTACTTTTCATTACAAGCAAATCTTTTGGGGGAGAAATGAGAATTCAATATTGAAAAGAATTGCTTTGTATATAGTCTTACAAGTGGTTTTGTTACAGGAAAATTGAATCTGACCTTTGAGAAATGATAGAGTCTGATATCATCTCTTGGACATGGAATGGACCGAAAGCGATGGTGTTTACTGAGGTATAGCGGGTAGGCCGGGCATATGGTTAAAACTTGTAAGTAGTGTGAAAAATTAAAACATATCTCATACTTGTGTGTTTTAACCCATTATTGAAACATCTAACCCATTTTATATATCTAAGAAAACCAATTCAATCAGATACAGTCTTACATGTTGAATTCCTATTCATACGCCAAGTGACCGTCAAAGTAACGATATTTACCACCAATGACCCCGTATGTTTTGCTTACGCAAAGATCTCGGGTGTTCATCCTCTTCCCATCCACTTGGATGATTTGACCCCGTCGGCTTTGCTTACGCAAAGATCTCGGGTGTTCAACATTTTTCTAACTGCTTGGATAATTTTACGACTTCTTCTGTTTTGTTTACGCAAAGATCTAGAATGTTCGTACCTTTTTAATATCTACTTGGATACTTTTCATTTTAAAATCTTATAATCCACTTGGATTTCTTATTTTTTTTGTGGTACTTTGAAATTACTAAGATTGTACCTTGGTTAATCAGAAAGAGATGATAGGATGAAGATGGGTATTTGTTGAGGATTGATAGGTTTTAAAAAACCATTTTGTATCTTGCTTAAATGGTACCATATAATCACATGAAATCTATGTACAAGCAAATGTTCGGGTTTACTTTGCACAAATATCAGCTATCTTCAAGGACTCACAGTAGCTTATTGCAAAAGGAAGTGTTTCAAGAGACTGACCAGATCTGATCTCATGTTGAATATTTTCCAAGAAGATAAGTATAAATATCTTGTGAACATTTTGTGTTTTTATTATTTTATTTTTTATCTGTTCTTGCCTATCGAAATTCCAAAGTCAGTCGAAACTATCTTTTGCCTATCGAAACTCCAAAGTCAGACGAAACTATCATTTGCCTATCGAAACTCCAAATCACCCGAAACTTCTTTTGCCTATCGAAACTAGTAGTTTCGATAGGGGCATTTTGGTCATTACCGTCATGAGAAAATTAAATGTGTTCATAATCAACTTCCTTCGTCGTCAATCCTCACTTTACCATCTTCGATCATTTTACACCTTCTCTCTCACACATAAAAGCTCTCAAATCTTCAGTCTAAGTTGTGAAATCAGTGTTTCTCACCTGATCCTCCGTCGTCGTCTTCATTAGGTAACGTTTCTGATTCGTATATGTGTAACTGATCAAAATGTAGACTTAGGGCTTGAATTCCGAGGTCTTTGACGACTAAATCTTCATAATCACGGTCGTTTTGGTTCTATTTACTAATTACATCATCTACATTATCTGTGTTTCAACATATTTGTGTATATATATGCAGTTTTATCCGTCAATCATTGTAAGATGAAGTTTTGACTTTCACAGGCCACTCTTAATCCCTCTCTTATCTGTTTCTTGTTCATATGAGTTTGTATATCTTATTTTGAGTCGAGTGTGTGGGCGTATTAAGTATGTTCAAGGGTTTGGGTATCGAAACTAAGGAGTTTTGATAAAAGGATATAGGTTTTTCAAAACATAAACAGGTTTTTAATCGAAACTAGTAGTTTCGATACCCAAACTTGCCCTAGTATCTCTGCCCGAAAGTAGTTGTTTCGATCAAAACTATAAGTTTCGATAAGTCTTCTTTGAAAGTCTAAGTGGTGATCGAAACTAGTTGTTTCGATCGAAACTAGAAGTTTCGATAAGATTTCTCTAACTTTCTAAGTAATGATCGAAACTTGTTGTTTTGATCAAAACTAGTAGTTTTGATAAGGCAGTTTTCTGAAATATCTAAGTATTGTATCGATCGAAAATAGTTGTTTCAATAGGGGTTGTCTCAGAAATTTGTCTATGTGTTGGACTGAGTAGTTTCGACCAGGGGTTCTGTTGAAATTCTTCTAAGTGTCAATCTTTGATGAATTATGTTTCTTTGTAGGGATGGATCTTCTATTTGTAAAGAGGCACAATGTCTTTGCTTTTCTTAATGCTAATGATCCAAAGGCTGCAGAGTTTGTTCCAGTCCTAACCTTCCTGGCAAACTCCAACATTAGCTTCGCCATCAGTCAGAATATACATGTCTTAGAAACCTCAGGCAATTATGAGATACTGAAGAGCCCATAACTATTGACAATGTGGAGCACATTAGGGCTGTTGTTCATAATCAAGAGGTCGCATTTTCTAAAGCAACAGTTAGAGAAGCCTTGCATTTGAATGATGACCCAGCTGCACCAATTGAGTTTCCAACCTTCTATGTCAAAGAATGCTTTAGGAGAATGGGTCACCCGGACGAGTTCAAAAGTGGTCAAATTATCAAGAACTCCTTTCCAAGTCACTGAAGATATATAGTGCACGTGTCCATTCACTGCCTATCAATCAGAAAGGGTGGCTTTGATTCAGAAAATATTACAATGGCCTCAACAATTTTGGGCTTAACCAAGGGCAGGAACTACAATTTTTCTAGTTTAATATTCAGACAATTAAAGGACAACTTGACAGGAGCAGTGAAGGAGAAATTTCTTGTATATCCAAGATTCCTAAAAAATATCATCAATCATCTTCATCCCGAGCTTCAACAAGGTAGAAACACCTTTGTGTTCGATCATATGTTGGCCAAGACTCTCAGTTATATGAGAAGTACAAACAAGAGAACAAACAGGGCTATTGTTGACATTCCCCTGTTCGGTCATGTCATTGGTGAAGAAGAAGAGTTCATTTCGGATATTGACCCTGATCTATAAGAAGAAGATATGACTTCCGAGGAAGAAGAAATGGAGATTGAGCAAGATGAAGGGAATCAGCAAGAGGCTGAGGCTGAAGCTGAGGTTGATGTTGAAATTGAAATACCTCATGTACAACAAGAAGAACAACTTATTGATGAGCCTGTGCAAGAGGCTGCATTTGTTGAGGAAGTTCACATTCCTGTTGAGCCAGTGGTCAATGTGGATGCTGGTGTTCATGAAGGTGTGGAAGAGGTTGCATAGTCAAGTGGGACTCTAGATGAGAGAATCTATGGTTTAGACTACTACAAGTCGGATTCCGATATTCAGACTGAACCACCTGCATCATCCTTCAAGAGGCCAGCTGACACATACTCAGATTATGAACTTGAAGAGCCTAAGGCCAAGAAAATCAAAACTGGATTTGAGGATGTTTCATCCTTCCCTGACTCAAGTGCTGACACACCACAACCAACACCTCAACCTACACCACCTCCATCTCCACAACAAGTATATATCCCAACTCCACCTACCTCACCATCCCATGAACAAACAACATTTGTACCGCGAGTCAAAACCTTAACTCTGGAAGTGAAGAAGCTACAAGATCATGTTCAAAAGAAAGATGAAGTTATTGAAGGCTTAAGATCTAAGTTGAATGAGGGCAAGGAATAGGTTAAAGACCTGAAGATGGAAATTAGGGGTTTACATACTCAGCTTGAGGTTCAGTAAGCTCAGCTTGAAACCTAACAAAAACTCATTTCAAAAAAGCATGAAGAATACAAGGCCTTAGCTGAAATAGTCGAACAACTCAAAGCCTCTCTGATAAAGCCTGGGCAACAACAAACAACTACTTCAACTGTCACACCCCGACCGATGGCGGAATCATCGAGGCGGACAATGAAATGATTGTTCATAAGCACATGATCTACTAAGGTTACATAATTCATTAATAAGATTTAAATACCAAATATCCAAATACAATTCAAGTTACAATACCCTATTCTAGAATATTACACATAATTATTTTACTAGGTCCAAAAGCCTTATGTGTAGCACCTTCAACACATAGTCATACAATCACATATCTTCACCTGAAACGTAATCCAAAACAAGTGTCAACTACGAGAGTTGGTGAGTTTACATATGTTTAAATAAAATAAAACTTTAGTTAAAAACGTTTATACAATTCATAGTTTGACATGGTATGATATGGCATAATGTGGAGAATTCACTATATGTATACCAATTGTAAGCATGTAATTATGTATATAAGCATAAAGGTTTAACGTGATAGGCATAGCATACCGCTACCCTAAAAGTGATAGGCATGGAATCAAGACTATGTGGGTTACACATAATTTAAACCATCCTAAAAGTATTCATAGCATAACAAGTGATCAAGCACAAAAGCACAATAATCTACACATGTAAACATAAGTTGAATTGTATGTAAGTAAGCACATATTACGTTTCACCCCAAAATGTATAAAAATGTAAATAGGGGATATGTAACTCACCTGGCTAGCGGATACGATAATCCACGAGTGCGGGTGATAAAGGCGTTGAAACCTAAGCACGATGAAACCCTATGTGGATGGATAAGTATTATTGTATGTTTATACGTATAAGCGCATTCGTATTTAATGAGTATGGGTTTTATAATAATATCCTTAATATTTATTTGTATAAAATAGGGTAGAAAATGATAACGGCTTTGTAAAACTTTTAACTCATAAAAATATATATATATATATATATATATATATCTATATATATATATTGTTTTAAACAAGTATTTATTATGTTTAATGTATTTATAAATAACAATAACAAATAAAAGAAAATTCTTTATTTGGCTAATCATATTATATAGATTAAAATTTGTTTTAACAAGTTTATTAAAATATTGCAAGATTTATGAAGATGAGGCATTTTATATATTAAAAGGTATTTTGATAAGTTTATAAAAGTTATTACAAGATTTATAAAAATGGGACATTTTATATATTATAAGGTATTTTAATAAGTTTATAAAAGTTATTACAAGATTTATAAAAATGGGACATTTTATATATTATAAGGTATTTTGATAAGTTTATAAAAGTTATTACAAGATTTATAAAAATGGGACATTTTATATATTATAAGGTATTTTAATAAGTTTATAAAAGTATTACAAAAAAATGGGATGGTTTATAAAAATTTGTTTAATCGGTTTCAAAATAAACGAACGAGTAACCGACTCGTTTTAGCATTTATTGGGTAAAAAGAATATTAAAATAAGTTAAAATAATTAAATGGATTTTAAAACAATTAATTTAAATAAGTAATAATAAAGAATATACAAATGGTTTTTAAATTAATTAATTTAATACATATACAATAAATGAAATAAGATTTTAATAGCCAAATGGGTCGGACCGGGTCGGCCCAGACCCGAATCCGGGTTCAGAAACGGGTCCAGAAGGCTTAAAATGAGAAAAAGGGAGTTGGGCCGGAGGCCATAGGTTTCGAACCCGGGACCTTATGCTCATCGCACACGACACTGACCAGCCGGGCTATAGCCCATCGCTGGTCAGTAACACGCTAATTAATTGATAACCACTTCGAGGATTGCCTGCTGGTTCTCGGCAACGACTAGGAGTCGTGTCCGGGTAATCTCGTTTGGCCGGGAATCAGTGGGCTATGGCCTGGATTATGCTCGGAATTTTTAGCACTAGGATAGACGAAGGTTAAGGGATGGAATGTGATGATTATACCTGAACCGAAGGGGGTCGGCGAAGTCGAGGACGAAGCCGAGAATACCCAGAGCTGGAACCGGACCTTGGGGTCGAATTGGAACTCCAATTTAGAGGTGGGGCTTCGGAAAAAGGGCACGAGTCTGAGGGTGATGCCAATTTAGGGAGAGAGAGCGATACGAGGGAGAATGGGGTTCAAGAGGGATCGGCAATGGTTTTTATACCCGAAGGAAATCCGTATGATGGAACCAGAAATTGGCTCCACAATTGGGTTCGGACAGGTCTTACGAAACTAACGAGTCCTCTTTTAGTCGTTGAGATACTGTGTGTCGGCCGAATTTCATTGGCTTGACTTCGGTTTCATTAATGGCGTCGTTGGAATCTGATGATGAAAAAGTAAATTGGTCGGGGGAACATGGTCGCACGAGGAAGGCGAGTACGATGGTGCAGGTTTTAGGTGTGGAGGTGTAGAGGGACAAGGCTGTCGGGGCTAGCCGGAAAGGTCTTGGTCCGCCGGACAAAGGAGAATGGTGACCGGGGAAACGAAATGAATTTTGGCAGTTTTGGTCCCTGGGGTTTGAAAATGTTTAAAACAGACCTCGGAATAATTTCAAAACAACCCCTAAAGTTCTGTTTAATTCGAAATAGCCCCCTGACTTTAATTTAATTATAAAATTTAATTTCTTTTTCAACTTTAATTAATTTATTTTATACTTATATATTTTATAAATCCACTTTCTTTAATAAAACTAATCTTTTTAAATAATTATCTTTTTGAAATAATGCATTAAATTATTTATTTAAATCATTAAGTTTATTTAACTTAAATTCTTTTAAACTAAAATAAAATTTAAGTTTATAAAATTTATAAAACTTATGTTTTTATTTAAAATCCATCTTTTTAAATGGTTAATTTAATAAAATTGAAAACCATCGATTTATTTATATAAATTATTTAATTTAATAACATAATTTACATAGTTTATAACCTTAAAATATTTTTTAAAATTTACTTTAAAAATACATAAATTGTACGACAATTTGTATAAATTTAATTAAATATACGTGTATATGTTTTGAAATAGAATGTTAATATTTATGTGACAAATTTTACAACGAAAATTTTGAAAGGTCACATCAACAGCTTAAGGGGACACCACATCTAGTGTTGAACCTTTGTCTCCTACCTTTGTCATTGATCCAGAGTCTACAATGACTATCCATACTAGCCATGCTGCCAAGACAAAGGAGGCTGTTGAAGTTAAGGTTGAAGAATAAGAGTTCGACCTTCCCTCAGCTAGTGAAAGAAGGGAAGCTAGGAAAAGAGGGAAGGGAACTGAGACTGAGATTGAAATGGTGATTCTGGATGAAGAGGATATACCGTCTGATGATGAGCTCAATGCCCTACTATATGAGATTGACAATTTTGGCTACAACAAACTCTATCCAGAGATCCTTCTTACAGAAGAACGAGAGACTGAAAAGACAGGGTACTTCACAGCGGAGGGAGATGAAATTCAAGCCCTGTCTGAAGAAGATGTTCAGGTTAATATTGTTAAGCATGTTATTCCTGAATTAGCCACCACTGCATCTGAAGCTACTCGCTCTCCAACACAACCTTCGATTGATCCTGAGTTCCCAAACCCGAAGAAACCTTGGTTGAGAAGGATTGTACTAGAGGAGAGCCCACAAACATACGAATGGATAGTGTAGGTCCTCATGGCGCGTCTACGGATCGATCTCGTGATAAGACGTGACGTTTACTCGGAGTGCGGAATCCAACGAGTCAACGTTTATACGCATAAAAGACAATTCAAACACGCAAGTAAATAACCTTCTCAATTTGTATTTCAAATCACAATGATGTTTACAGACTCAATCGGACTTCTCTGATCTGATCTCTTTGGTTCGTTATGACTGACTCTGTAAACACACATATATATAACCAACTGACCTGATATAAGCGAACTTATTAAGTTCGCCTCTAACAACTTAAGCGAACTTAACAAGTTAGCCTCAGTTAGACCTAAGCGAACTTATTAAGTTCGCCTCTGATAGACCAGGCGAACTTGTTAAGTTCGCCTCAAGGCTAAACTTGTAAAACACTTAGTGATATTTGACATTTATATAACAAAAACATAAAGACATAAAATCTAACTATTACAAGCTTTTGTCATTACAAACTATGTCCTAAAAGACTCCCCCTTGACAATAGCTTGATCTTCAATCTTCAGTCTTTATCTTGAACTCTTCCAGTTATCTGGTAGTCTGCTGCCAGCATGTACTCCATATCTTCTGCATATCTCCAAAACTCTTTTGTACTGTAGACCTTGTTCTCTCCAAACATCAGTGAACTTTATTTCATTCTTTCGCAACGTCCTTTGATCTTTCTTTGAGAAATTGATAAGATTCATTGCATCATAGAAACATACAATGACCTTATTGCCTTTATCTTCAATCTTTCCTTCACCAGTATTAACATCAACATACCACCATTTCATATTCCCAAGAAAGTCTTGAGGAATCTTCTTTAACGGTATCTTGTGAATAGCACGCACTGGTTTATACTTGTATCTCCAGGTCACTTTCCCAGTCTTTGGATCTGTGTTCTTCACTCTCTTTCCCTTTTGTGGTTTCAGCCGATCATACTTTCCTGAACTACCTTCTTTCTTGATCAAGTTTGCTATCACATCAGCCAAACCATTCTTCGATCTATTAATGAGTGGCTTTGAAGCTAAACCATTTATTTCACACCTTGGCAAGGTATTGAAATATTTGATCCTTGGCTTTAAGTATTGAACACCATCAGATCGTTTAATTGCAAATAATTTTGATTCATCATCATAGAACCAACTTATGATCCTTCCTACACACTGCTCTTTATTCACATATTTCTCTTTATGAGCAGGTTGTGCTGGAGACTTGGGTAGCACCTTCATCCAACTGTTTACAACTTCTCTCCACTGTTCTCTTGTCATCCCTATATCTTTGTACATCACAGGTTCTTCATTAACCTTCAGAGACTCAGTGTGAGTAGTTTTAGTTTCAGCATCTATCTTTGAATCAGCAGTGTCTTCAGGCAGTGTGATGTCTTCAACAGAGTCCATAGAATCTGTTACTCCTTCATAAGTGAATTCAGGAATAACATCATCCTGGATGAAGTTAAACGGCACTATAAGACCATCACAGCCTTCATAAGTGACACTATCTTTATCTTTCCCTATCTCAATCTCTACTATTTCTCCTTCTTCTATCTCATTATCCGACATATCATCTTCCATGTCATTGAATAAATCATCAATGTTATCAAGACATGCAATCTTTTCAGCTTCCTCTTCTTCTGAATCTTGAAAGAACTCCAATAATAGAATTTCTTCTTCATTAGTACCAGAAGTATCCTTGTCTTTGTTTCCTTCAAGTGATTGTGATGTCGACTCCCCCTGAACCCTAGATATAGGATTAGCGTTAGTGTATTGACGATCACCCTCAATATTTCCAGCAGGATCATTGTCTTCATCATCACGTCTTTGAATAGACTATGTGTGACAAGTATCAGGTATCCTCAACTCCCCCTGAGCGTCAAGACGCTGAACGAGTTTGGATACTAATGCTTGCATGTCAACAATCTGTTGAGCTTGAGTCTGAATCACCAACTGCCGTTGTGAATCAGTAGACACAAGAGTGTTTACCTGGGTTTGTAGTGAAAGCACTTTAGATTCAAGGAAAGTAATCCTTTCAGAATCAGAAGGCTTTGACGGACCAGCGGACGATTGTGGAATAGAAGGACTTGAAGTAGTAGGAATGACTGGAGGAACAGGAGTTCTAACTGGAGATGGATCCTTAGATCTTGGAGGAGTAATTATCAAAGAAGCAACAAAATTTGCATCCTCGACTCCCTGTGAAGAATGTGCAGCAGCAATAGAAGCAGACATTAACTTTTGAGTCTTAGGATCTAGAATAAAATCACTATCAGACTCAGTACTCTCATCAACCAAAGATCTTTTTCCATGTACTGAACCGGAAGGAGGATCCCGAACAGACTTTCTTCTTAGTCGTCTGGCTTAAGATTTAATGTGTTTTCCAGCATTAGCCAGTGGAATTGTAGCCAACCGTTCATAATGACCTGAGGAAAAATCCCTAGATTCATCAGAATCGGTGCTTTCATTAACAGGTAAGATCATCTCACTTGAGCTGGAACTAGATTCATCATCTGTCACCACATTCCCTTCAGCTTCTGGAATGGGCGAGTTCACAACATCATCAACGAAATCATCCATGTTCATTCCTAATTCATGTTCATGTGTATGAACGACCTCCTCTTGAACAGGTTCATGAATAGGTATTTCAACCTCAACTTGTGGAATAGGAACTTGTTCAGGAATAGGAATTTGTGGTTGTGCGGGAACTTGTACTTGTGGAACCGGTATCTGTTGTTGTGGAACTTGTTGTTGTGCTGGTTGTTGTGGTTGTTGCTGTTGTTGTTGTTGAACATGGAATCCTTGAGCTTGAGCAATTTCATCAGGATGAAACCAGTTGTGATTAGGTGGTGCAACATAATCAGGATTGATTAAGTGACCAAATAAAGGAGTATTGACTGGAATCAATGCAGCATTCTGCTGTTTCACCTTCGTGCAGTCGGTAAATATACGATTTGACATTGGAGTCAAAGTTAATCTTATTGGATGTTGTGGAAGATCCGGAATAAGGTGATTCAAAATCATTTGAATAAAGCGAGGATACATCAAGAATCCTTGACCTTCAGCTGGATTAATCTGCATGACCATCTCCCGATAGAAGTAAAGTGGAAAATTGAATCGCTTATTCATTGTTAAAGCCACCATAGCAATTTGAAGAGCCATCTTCAATCCATCGGTACCAGCTTTGCGAGGAGAGATGCATTGAATAATCACATGCATGAAATACCTCCATTCACCAACTAAGCCACCTTTACGTGCTTGGGTATCATTCTGTTTCCCACGATATCCCATTCGTTGAAAACAACCCAGAATAAGAGTGCCTGGATAAGATAATGGATCTTCAGCATTTCCACCCAAATCAAGAGCAGCACGAATCGTCTCTTCAGAAATTGCAATCTCGGTATTATTAATAGTGGCACGAAGAACATGAGGTTCAAAGTCCGTATCTTGATGTACTGTGTCCCAAAATTGTTGTATGTACACGAGACTTATGTAAGGATCAACAGATAAAGCAACATGAAGACGTGATCTGTTCAAAAATCCTATAATGCCTTGAAAATTCACAGCCACGGACATATTAGGATCTAACAATGCCACTTGATTATGTTTATATTCGACACGTCGAGCCATCTGAAAAAGTTGGACAACAAACATATTAGCAAAAATAACAAACGCAAATAAACAACAAAAAAATTTAAAATAATTTAAAACAAAAAAATTTTGAACACAAAAAAAAAAATTACAAGTCCAAATCTTCACTGACCCTAAATAAGTTCGCTTAGTAGTGCAAGAGGCGAACTTATTAAGTTCGCCAAACAAGTTCGTTTCGAACAAGTTCACTTAGAACAAGTTCGCCTGAAACTTGTGACGCTTCAAATACAGACATCAGAAAATCAATAAATTGAGCAATTCGAGTTAAAATTGTGAAATAAGCATTGTCAAACCGTCGAATATACTTAGGCAACACTAATGAATGGTCAATTTGGATTTCAACACAAAAATTAGGTCAAACTCAGTGTTTTTTAAATCGCTATAAAACTGAGATACAAATCAACCGAATACACACAATTTAACCGATGAAACTCGATGAAATTACCTTGGTTGAGTTCGCAATTCAATTTGGGATATTATAGAATCAGTAAACAACACCAACAACAACAGATTAAATTTTTGAAAAATTTCAGGTAAGTTCGCCTAAGATGAAGAAGACGATGAATCTGATAAGTTCGCTTGATCTAGAACCTTAAACCCATTAAGTTCGCTTAATTAGGCGAACTTGTTAAGTTCGCTTAACAAGCCTTCGGCGAACATGATAAGTTCGCTTCACCCCAGATAATCAGATTAAGTTCGCTTCACCACAGATAATCAGATTAAGTTAAATTCACTGTTTTAAGCGAACTTATTAAGTTCGCTTCACTGTACACAGGCGAACTTAATAGCTTTTCAACCTTTTTGCCTTGAACAAAAATTTTATCAACTTCAACCTGTCAAATCTTGAACTTCCGTCAGCAACACATATCCGATCCAATCCCGAACAATTTTAATAAAAGTTTAGAATTTTCATGGAAAATAAAAAACAAAATCTTTTTGAGTTTAATCTATACAAACGGAATCACATATTTTTGAATTTTATCTGAATAAACTGAAATCACATATTTTTGGATTTTATCTGTACAAACAGAAACATATATTTTTGAATTTTATTTGTACAAACAGAAACACATATTTTTGAATTAACATCATGAGCAAGAAGATCATATCAGTATTCAATTAATTCATCACACATTTTAGCAATAACAAAGGGTAACCTATAGTATGAAACCATTCAACTCAGTTTTGTGCACTTTGCATCTTTTTCATTTTGAAAACTAATTCAATTTGAATAATATTTGAAATGATACGCGATAAATTTCAAAGTAAATAAGATCAGGTTATAAATTGCTCTTTTATTTATATCGTATTTGAAATATAAAGCATGAATTCTTAAATTTGTCAATATTATATGATTTGAAACTATAAGTGTTTATTCTCCAAATTCATGTGATTTAGTACCATTTAAATGAAAAACATTGTGTACCCCACATATATGCCAAACAGAAATATAAATTGCACTATCTTCAATACATATACAGTTAATGTTAAGATTAGATCAATTTCCAAGATGAAACTATCTCTTTTAGCACAAGTATAAAAGCAGATCCCAACGGATATAAGAATCATGATGATTCAGAATCAGAAGATTCTAATGGATTGGTTGAATAGTGAGAATCAACAGATTCAGGTATGAGGATCCAACTATTATCTGGATGAAATTCAATGGAATCAGACTAGATGATGTATCTAACGGATCCAAGGGCGAATATATGTTTCAACAGATTTTGAAAGCATATCTTAGTTCAACAACACCTTGCATGTTTTTCGGGGCATGGGCAGTGAAGTGAACTGAAATAAATTTGTGCTAAAGATATAATTCGATATTGGTCTCATGAAATTCTTTATAACTATATATTCTTTATCTGATAATGATCTTTTACACACACACCCAGGCATATAATGGATTTAAATCACAGATGTAATCATATTATATTTAATTTTCACACTACTTTAGTTTCAAAACGCTTTTAGCCTATTGACAATTCAAGTTTCAAATTTTATACACAAATTTTAAAAGCAAATTATCAAGAATAGAGCATTCACAACACTATCATTTCTTATTTATGCAGACTTTGAAATTTAGATCAAATCAACTTATTTTAATCAATCATATATCAAGGTCTGCTAAGGTCGTGTGAAATGAACTAATCACTGATGTACTATCATTTCTTCTCTAACCTCAAATGATGTCAAATTTTATATTTTTCAATTTGTTTTACTTTTTATAAATTAATTTTTTTTTAACTGAAAATGTAAATGTAGAAATGTAATAAAGCAATAAAAGAACTTAAAAACAAAATTTTCATGAAATTCTGATTTTGAATCTGCACAATCACGTATAAAATGATATCGAATTTCGATGTGCTTAGTTTTACTATGTTTAACAGGATTATTAGTTATGGACATAGTAGCATTATTATCGATGAGCATAGGGGTTCCTGTGAAATTCAAACCGTAATCTCTTAATTTCTGTTGTATCCACAGGATCTGTGAACAACAACTCGCAGCAGCGATATATTCTGCTTCGCATGTAGAAATCGAGACTGTGGTTTGCTTTTTGCATTGCCAGGACACAAGTCGATTACCTAAGAACTGGCAACCACCTGTTGTAGATTTCCTGTCCAAACAACAACCACCAAAATCAGAATCAGTATAAGCATTGAAATCAAAGTTAGAAAACCATGAGGATACCATAGCCCTAAACGTTGTTTTCCTTTTAAATACCGAAAGATTTTTTTCACAGCGATTAAGTGAGATTCCTTTGGCTTTGCCTGCAATCTAGAATAAATGCACACGGCGAACATTATATCCGGCCTTGAAGCAGTTAAATACACGAGGGACCCAATCATAGCTCTTTAAAGTCGACAATCCACATCTTTTCCTTCCGGGTCAGAATTCAACTTATGATTGACCGGAATTGGAGTATCATATGGGGTACAGTCCTCCATCTTGAACCGGCTCAAGATGCTTTGACATACTTGGACTGATGAATAAAGAAACCATCTTCCTTTTGATTTACTTGTAAACCTAAGAAAAACGATAACTCTCCCATAGGAGACATTTCAAATTTCGACTTCATAACACCTTCAAAGTCTTTGCATAACCCTTCGTTTGTCGAGCCAAAAATAATATCATCCACATAAATCTGCACCAGTAGGTAATCTCCCCCTGATTTCTTTATGAATAAGGTCGAGTCTATCTTTCCACGAACAAAGTCATTTGCCAAAAGATGTGTGGATAATGTTTCATACCACGCACGAGGAGCCTGATGAAGACCATAGAGGGCCTTATCAAGCTTGAAAACCATATTCGGATTCAGTGGATCTTCAAACCCCGGCGGCTGACAAACATAGACTTCCTCCTTGACCTTTCCATATAAAAACGCACTTTTGACGTCTAATTAAAACACCTTAAAACCTTTAAAAAAAGCAAAAGCTAGAAACATCCTTATAGCTTCGAGCCTCGCAACCGGCGCATAAACCTCGGTGTAATCAATTCCTTCCTGTTGATTGAAGCCCTGGACAACTAATCTTGCCTTGTTGCGTACCACGACACCTCGATCGTCTTTCTTACATTTAAATACCCATTTTGTTCCTATCGGATACGCACCCTTCGGAAGATCAACAAGATTCCAAACCTTAAGTTTGTCAAATTGAGCAAGTTCTTCCTGCATGGATTCTATCCAATTGTTGTCATTTAAAGCCATCTCAACATTCTTGGGTTCAACCTGCGAAATAAAGCATGAATGTGAGCAATCATCAAGAACACCAGAATCTTTAATGCAAGTATACAAACAAGTATTGTCAACAAGAGAACGTGTTTTCACTCCATACTGTAAATTTCCAATTATATTTGTCACCGGATGATCTTTGAGTTCCTTGATGGATGCAACCTCAGGAACCGGCAACACGTCAACTGGAGTAGAGTCAGATTGATAAGAATAATCTTGATTAATTGGAATTTTCGAGTCTAAATTTGTAGGAATCTCCCCCTGAGCCTATGTCGAAGGTAAAGAATCATCACCCAACAACGGATCAGCAGAAGAATCTTGAAAAATAGCATTATCCTCCTCACTCTCTGAATCTTATGGACCTAAACAAGAAGCAACGTTAGGATCTGGAGCATAAGTAGATGGAATCGATGAATTTGGAACTGCATTTGGTAGAAATCCATTGTGCTGTGCATCCTGACATGAATCATAAAGAACAGCAGCCTCTTCATCAGAAATATCAGAAGGTAAATGAAAATATTTGAATAAGTTTTCATAATCAAATGCCCAATCCGGACCAATCGCCATTTGTGGAAAAGACCGATTTGAACAGTCAATATGAAACCATTCTTCAACTTGGCGCGTCTCTTTGTTATAAACCCTCTTGGTTGTTGAATTCGCCACATAACCTAGAAAAATCCCTTCAATTGCCTTCGCACTGAATTTTGTTGGGACATCTCGAACTTTCAGTAGGGTGCAAGGATTACCAAAACGTAGTAAATAATCCAGATTCGGCTTTCGATTATTCAGCAATTCATAGCAAGTCTTGTTATGTCGCTTGACGGTCAAGACCCTGTTTAAAACATGACACGCAGTATTCACAGCTTCAGCCCAAAAAGTAACTGGAAGCTTAGAATCTGCAAGCATCGTGCGTGCCGTTTCAACCAACGTCATGTTCTTTCGTTCAGCAACACCGTTTTGTTGAGGAACATATGGCGCACTGAATTCATGATGAATTCCCTTTTGTAGACAGAATAAGCCCATCTTGATATTCTTAAACTCGCTGCCATTGCCACTCCTAATTCTTCTGACCTTTAAATTGAACAAATTCTCCAAATCCAGGATTAAGTATTGTACCAACTCAGTGGTTTCAGCCTTAGAAGAAAGAAACTTAACCCATGAAAATCTGGAGTAATCATCAGTTACTACCAAGCAATACGATTTCCCACCGATGCTCATGATACTGATAGGACCGAACAAATCCATATGCAGCAACTCCAAAGGAGTTACGATAGAATTCGTCGATTTAGATTTGTGAGACTTCCTTCTTTGCTTCCCCTTCTTGCAAGGAATACAATCATCAGTAACTGAGAAATCCATCTTTGGAATACCAAGAACAAGATCATTCCTAACAATGTAGTTCATCTTCCTAAAGTTAATGTGAGCTAGCTTCCTGTGCCACAATATTGAATCAGATTCTGACGCCTTGGAGAGTAAACAAGTTGGAATTGAATCCATTGTAGTGGCGACACTCATGTCAAGGACATATGTGTCATTTCTCCTCGGAGCCTTCATGAGAATCCATTCATCAGGAATCACGAAGCCCGGTTTCAGAATATAGCATTCAGTATCGTTGAAATGGAACGAAAACTTCTTGTCACAGACTTGTGATACGCTTAAAAGATTGTGTTCCAGCTGCTCAACATAATTTACCTTTTCAAATTTGACTTTGTCATTCTTTAACGTTCCCTGTCCAGTTATGTACCCGCCTTTATTACCCGCAAAAGCGACATAACCACCATCAATTTGTTTGACATCTTCAAGCAGTCTAACATTCCCTGTCATATGTCGAGAGCAACCACTATCCACATACCATGTGTTGTTGATAGTCCTCCTTGGTTGTCCCTACATAAACAACGAGAATCAGTTAGAAATAGGAACCCAAGCCATCGTGGTCTTGGGTCGTCCAGATTGATCAAAATAAACAACTTCTTGTAATTTACAATCAATCCTATCATTCACTTCTGGAACAGAAGTTTGACAATCAGACTTTTTCAAAAAATATCCATTTTTATTATTTTGAAAAACATTATTTGATATATTATTGTCAGATTCAGATGTTTTCAAAATTTTCTTTAATTTTCTGTTTCTTCTTCTCCTTTGAGGTCTAGACAATTTAACCTCCTGTGGAAAATCTTTTGAAATTCCAACATTAGGAATCTCAAGCTTCTCTTTGCATATGCAACATTTAGCATTCAATTTATCCTGTTGTTTAAATCCAGAGGATTTAACAAAAGATCGACCACGCATATTTTTCTTCAAACTAGAAGACGACTTTCCCTCATCTTTTCTTTTTAGAATCTTCACCACTTTCAGTTGTGAAGGAACAGTCTTCATTTTACCTTGGTTCTTGAAAGAACAATTGATCAAAATATGACCAGCCTCATTGCAATGAAAACACACTCTTCTTTCTTGATAACTTCTGAAATAAGAGGTTTTCTTTGAATTTGAGGATCCATCAGAGGTATAAGCTTCAGAGGAATGTCCAGAACAATTTATCGGCTTCTTTTGAACATAAGTCTGTGTTGGCACCTTTGAAGAATTCACTTTTTGATAACCATCCGCAACAAACCCACTTGACTGTAAGATTGGAGAAAGTTTAGTTGGAACCACTTTCACCTCTTCAGGTTCAGTCATAATGCATCTATCCCGGGTAACAGTTTTAACAACTGTTGGGTCATCAATTTTCACTTCTTTTGGAATGCCCTCAACCTTCTTTTCATCGAACATCTCATCTTTAGAATCTGACTCATACACCATATCCTCCCCAGTTACCGGATTCACCTTTAACACAGTTTTTGGATCTATCTCCTCTTCATTTATGATTTCAGGTTCCACCACATAATTTGCATTAAACGGTGGAGGAATAAATCCAATACCAGCAATACGCTTAGTAGGATCAGCATTTGAGTTAAAATAATCCAAAACAACTGAAGAACTTTCAAATTGTTACAACTTTCGATGAAGTTTGATCACCTCAGACTCTTTGTCAGATATTTCTTATTCTTTTGGGCAACAATTTAATTACGTTTTTCTATGTCAGCATAAGCCATATCTAGATGATAACCCTGCTCTTTGTATTTTAGCCCAAGAGGATTTAGGTCTCTTTTCAAAGACTTAATTCTATCAATGCACAACTTATCATTATCTTTCAGTTTTCTGATTAACTGAATGCATTGATTTCATGTCACAAATCAAGTTTGTGTTATCATCCATGACCTTTTGCAGTTTATTTTTAACAGAAATGCAGTTAGAACAGTATATATGACAAACAGAGTCTTTTACCTTAGACGGATCAGACATGTCTGCCATGAATACTTTGGCAATGGGAATATTCTCTGAATCATCACCAGCTGAAGCATTTTCTGTAAGAACAATTTCCTTCTCAGCAACCCCTGATGCAGCATTAGAATCAATATTCTGCCCTTGTTCTACCTCATCATCAACGCTTGGAACACTGTCACCATCACAAGAATCATCACTAGAACTTTCATCATCAGTAGACTCCTCTGGTTTTTCAGAATGAATTTCTGCAACAAAAGCCTGACTCACAGCACCCACCAAGTCTTCCAAATGAATGCCCCAGTCATAGTTTTCGTCATTTTGAGCACCCAATGCTGATGATGCAGATGCAAGATTTGTATTACCAGAAGAACCATGTGATTGATTCCTATTATGCTGAAAGTTAGGCTGATTGTTTTGAAAATTATTCTGCTTCTTTTGAGAATCAAATTCTACCTTCGGCTTCACACACTCCTTAGCAGAGTGACCATACTCTTGGCAGTTGTAACAACGAACTTTGCTCTTATCAAAACCCATACGAGATCGACTATTTGATCCAATATATTTTCTGCTTGTTTTCTTCAAGAAATCTTTAGCTTGGCGCATCAACATGGCCATATTCCATTGGATATTCATTTCTTCCAGATCAATAGGGTCAATCTGTCTGAAATCTTCTTCTATTACCTCAGGATCATGTATTTTTCCTCCAATAAAATTCTCATATGATGCCATGAAAGATGAAAACATAGCAAGATAATCATCAGCAACTTTCTGATTCAAATGAGATCCAGATGATGTTGAAGTTGTAGTCGCAGAAAATCCAGAATGGCTTGAATGACCAGAATAAATTGGAACTCCAGAACACTGATAATTTGAAGACTCTTGAGCATCACCAGAAAAGAATGCCACTCCAGTACCAGATTTACCAGTAGATTTGGCAAAATACATTGAGGGATCCTGGATATGCTCCATATTAGTCTCTTTCTTCTTCATATTCATGTCATGCGACTGAATCTTCCCTAAAACTTCTTCAAGAGACATGGTTTTGTACTTAATATTCTCTTTGATTAAAACCGTATACACATCAAATTTTGATGGTAAAGCCTCCAATAATTTATCATTGATTTCTTCAGTCTCATACACCACGGACGCACTAGCCAGTTCACTAAGAAGATGATAGAATCTTGTAGCAAGATCATCCAAGGATTCATTTTGAAAATGTTTAAAGACCAGGAACTGCTTCTTTAGTAACTCCTTTCTACTCTTCTTCACATCCAAACTTCCTTCACACCTTTTCTATAATGCTTCCCATAGTTGTTGAGAAGACTTGAACTGTTTAAAACTATGATATATTTCCTTTGGAAGAGACATCGAAATACTAGCCATCGCTTTCTTTTCTCTATCAAATAACAACTTTTCTTCAGTAGTTAATGCTGACACCGACTTTGGAACATTGTCCTGTCCCATCCAAGAATAAGTCGGATGCGTATATCCTTCCAAAATCGGAATCCACAAACTAAAAGATACAAATTGATCGAACCGATCTTTCCAATTTGAATAATCAGCTAGATTCAACAATTTCGGAGGTTTTTGAGATGTACCGATCTCATTGTCATAATTGAACATATTTGTGACTTAAACCATATTTACCATTTTTTTTTAAAAATTATGAAAAATTTCTAAGTGCTGAACAGTCTTACCCTCCGGCGAAGATAATAATTCGCCTATAATACACCCAAACGAACTTAATGAGAAGCGAACTTAATAAGTTCGCTTAAATCAGAAAATCAACAATCTAATTAAGTTCGCCTAAAATAAGTTCGCTTAACCCTGTGAGAAGCGAACTTGACAAGTTCGCCTACTGCTAAGTTCGCCTGCACAGAAATCAGCAAGTTTGGTTGCCGTAACAGAATCAAAATCAAGAACTTTATTCAGACAAAAAACATGAACCAAGAACATCCAAATATCGTCATTAATCACTGAATTGAAGGAATTAAACAAAATTGGACCGTAGGATCATGTAATTTGTCAATTAGAAGCTTTCTATCGAATCAATTTCGTGATAATCCTCTTCAAAAACACCAAATCAGATCAAAATCAGTCTTGAAAACTCCATTGAAATGAAAAACTCAAAAATGATGATTTTGATGTCAATTTGCATATAAAATCGTCTAGAATCAACAAGAATCACGAGCATAAGCTCTGATACCACTTGTAGGTCCTCATGGCGCGTCTACGGATCGATCTCGTGATAAGACGTGACGTTTACTCGGAGTGCGGAATCCAACGAGTCAACGTTTATACGCATAAAAGACAATTCAAACACGCAAGTAAATAACCTTCTCAATTTGTATTTCAAATCACAATGATGTTTACAGACTCAATCGGACTTCTCTGATCTGATCTTGTAGGTCCCTTCGTGTGTGTCGAATCGTCACATGCAAGTGGTCTACTAGTCGGACCGAGTTGCGGAATACCCGTGACTAGGTGGAGAGTCTTACAAAACAAAGTAAACCAAACACGAGAGTCACAATAAACGTTCTTTCTATTATAAACACTCGACGGTTACAGAGAGAATACAAGCTGCGTACTTAGCAGAACTGAGTTCGTCTGAACAAAATGGTTTCTGCGTACTTAGCTTCTGTGAGCCTATCCTATATATACAGACCTGATGCCTGCGCACTTAGCAAGTGCGCAGGACCAATTGCTCTTGCGTACTTAACAAGTACGCAGAGGTGTTCTTGCGTACTTGCTAAGTACGCAGGAGCTTTCTCCTGCGCACATGTAAGTGCACAAAACAGTTAGCAGAAAAACAACAAACATTATGTAAAAGTAAATACAACTCGATAAACTATTACATAACGACTCTTACATACAAAGACAAATTACAGACATTAGAAATACAAACTAAGACTCTATCCAGAGTGTTGTCACAGGAAAGTGCATCAACAAACTCCCCCTTGACAACAGCTCAGGATCTTCATCGTCTTCAGTCTTCATTCTTCAGTCTTCACAGCACTTGTTCCTTAGCTTCCATCTTCTTCTTGTAATCAAGGCAAAACTTGATTAACTTGTCGTATTTGGCCGAGAGAAGCTTTGTCCATTCGTCAGTGTGGATGCAGAACTTGTCTGCTAGTACCTCCAGATCGTTCACAGAGAAATTGATGAAGCAGACTTCATCAAAAACCCTGATCACTTCCTTTGGTACTGTGTTTCCACTATCTGACTTACCTTTACCCATAACCACAGCCTCGCCCATTTTTGGATCAACGTACCAGTACCACATGTCACCAAGAATATCCTGAGGTAACTTGCTCAGGGGAATCTTAGTTTCACATCGCACTGGCTTGTTTACCAATCTCTTTAAGGGTTTCTTAGTCACAGGATGCATAGCGTGCTTATCCTTGACTCTTCTGGGCACCTGAGGCTTGAGGTATTCAAATTTCCCTGATCTTGCTTCCCGCTGTAGTGTAACCCACAAACCCATTGCTACTGCATTACTCGAGTGACTCAGCAGGTCGCGGTTTGCGAGGTTCACAAGGTCGTACTTGGGCAAAGAGTTGAACGCCTCACTGGTGGGTTTCAAGTATTGAACTCCCCCAGATCTTTTGATGGCGAACAGCTGCTTGTCCTCCTCGAACCTAACAGCCAAGATCATACCTGTCGCTCCGTGCTTCTCTGTGATAGTCTTTATTTGCCACACGGGAGCTGGACCCTTTGTAGATGCAGAAGGCATGTCTTTCTCTTTTGGTGCCTCGGGGTCCACAGGTGTAGGGTCGACTGGGGAGGCTTCAGTTGTAGCTTCAACATTACTTGCTATGTCAACTGAGCCTGTGTCTGTTTCGAGCAGAGATTCGAGCGATGGTATTTCAAAGATCTCACCATCCTCTAACTCGTACTCTAGTTCCCCGTCGCCCTTGGGAATCTCGATTATCACATCATCATCATCATCGTTCCAGTCATCACCAGAGTCAATCTGTCCTTCTTCCAGATTAAGGAGAGCATCGATCTGTGCCTCTTTGGAATAGTCAGGCTCTAAGTAGAGGATCTCATCATCAGATAAGTCCTTGAGCACGTCAACCGCTGACTTCCCTATATCTCCACCACCACCACCTGAGGTATCACCACCCTCTTGCTGAGTAGACCCCCCCTCAGCCAATGGAACAGAAGAGATGGGCACAATCGCCAAAGCTAGGTGCTCACCTCCACTAGGACGGACTTCAGGATCCTTGTCTTTATCATCATCCTTAGTCAGATCGACTGGATGACAAGACTCGGCACCGGTGGATTTCTTTTCTTTGTCTTTCTCTTTCTCTTTCTCTTTCTCTGTCTCCTTCTCCCCCTGAGCACCTAGCTTCGCGGTCAGTTCACCAACTAATTTGACCATCGCTTCGTGCTCTTTTCTCTGCAAGTCCATCCTCAGCTCAAGTGAAGTTTTGTGGCCTAGAATCATTTCGTTAGTCTTCATTAACAGTTCATTCTGTGCCATGACATTCTTCAATTGCTCATTTGTCCCTGTTCTCCGGCTGTGGAGAATCCTAACTTTATCGGCCAGGGAATTAATCTGTGCTTGTTGAGCATCAGACTCCTCCTTTGACTTTTGAATGGTCTTCAACAGTTCAGCAACTTGGGTCTCTAGCACATCGATCCTTGCATCATTCGGAAGGTCCCTTCGTGTGTGTCGGATCGTCACATGCAAGTGGTCTACTAGTCGGACCGGGTTGCGGAATACCCGTGACTAGGTGGAGAGTCTTACAAAACAAAGTAAACCAAACACGAGAGTCACAGTAAACGTTCTTTCTATTATAAACACTCGACGGTTACAGAGAGAATACAAGCTGCGTACTTAGCAGAACTGAGTTCGTCTGAACAAAATGGTTTCTGCGTACTTAGCTTCTGTGAACCTATCCTATTTATACAGATCTGATGCCTGCGCACTTAGCAAGTGCGCAGGACCAATTGCTCTTGCGTACTTAACAAGTACGCAGAGGTGTTCTTGCGTACTTGCTAAGTACGCAGGAGCTTTCTCCTGCGCACATGTAAGTGCGCAAAACACTTAGCAGAAAAACAACAAACATTATGTAAAAGTAAATACAACTCGATAAACTGTTACATAACGACTCTTACATACAAAGACAAATTACAGACATTAGAAATACAAACTAAGACTCTATCCAGAGTGTTGTCACAGGAAAGTGCATCAACAGATCTCTCTGGTTCCTTATGACTGACTCTATAAACACACATATATATAACCAACTGACCTGATATAAGCGAACTTATTAAGTTCGCCTCTAACAGCTTAAGCGAACTTAACAAGTTTGCCTCAGTTAGACCTAAGCGAACTTATTAAGTTCGCCTCTGATAGACCAGGCGAACTTAACAAGTTCGCCTCTAGGCTATACTTGTAAAACACTTAGTGATATTTGACATTTATATAACAAAAACATAAAGACATAAAATCTAACTATTACAAGCTTTTGTCATTACAAACAATGTCCTAACAGATAGCCGAACACCAAGAGCTAAAAAGGCCTCCTGTTGGTTGGAAGTATGATGCAGAGAGGAAGTTGTTCATAATTAGAAGATACAAGGGAGGAGGTCAGCACTTCAAGAACATGACTGACTTCCAGACTCTCCCCTACTATAACCTTAAAATTTTTTCCAAACTTCCCCTTCAAAACCCTAGGAATGTCATGATGGCCTCTGATTTAGAACACTTCTTGCACAACCAGGTGAACTGTGACTTCAAGGGGATGAAGCCAAGAAAGACCAAGAAAAAGATTTCAAAAACCAGGTTTCATCCAAAGACAAAGAAACCATATGTCTTCTTAAGGTACAAGCCTGCCCAAACTCACAAGACCATCACTATTCCAAAGACCGTGCTTGTCCAAGTACAAACTTTCAGAAAATGGTACTACAATCCAAACATTGGTAGTGCCGGGATCTAGTGTGAAGCCTATGGAGCTGTTAAAGTTTCAACCTGAAGATCTGGAGGTACTATTCCAGAATCACATTCAGGCTTATAGTGATGAAGATGTAGATATAAAGACTGATGGCTACAAAATTCTCTAAGTACAACTGCTGCGGACTCCATAATTGTGCTGCTGACCAACAAGCTGCTGCGGATAAGCTTGTTTGCTGCTGATAGTTGTTATCCTGCTGATGAGTAACTCTGCTGCGGACAGCCTTATCTGCTGAAGATTAATCGTTGTTGCTAATAGGCATATCAAACGCATAAACTTTACTACTGACAACTTTCTGCTGCAACTCTGACACATCACATGCAAAAAGAATGTTACTCGTGTAGACAATAAAAGACAGCGCTCTCCTTCCAAGTATCCAAGCAATGATGCCTAAGAAGACGTTTGGTTAAAGTTAACTTTTGTAGTCTTTCTTGTCTTAACTTGTTGTATAGCTTCTAGTATACAAGATCAACGGCTTGTGTTTGATCTGATCCTTAGAATCAAGGGCCTATCTTGATTCTAAGTTACTATACAAGTAGTGTATCTGTTCAGCGTACAAGTGTGCTTCCTTAGAGTTTTCTCTATAATCTTGTAAACATTGAAGTTTAATACAATCTGTATTTATCAGTATTCTTTGTGTTTACCTGTTTACATTGTATAGTTGTGATTGTTTCCGCCAATTTCAACTAGAATAGAACCATCTTGTATTCACCGATCCTACAAGTGGGATCAGAGCTTTGGCTCTCAGATTAAACGAACTCACACATGTTTAATCACTCTCTGGTTATATTCACTACTATCTCTTTGCTAAAACACCATATATCACAAATCCATAATTGGCACAAAACAATGGTTTTGATGATACTGGAAGCATCAACAGACCACCAAGACTGGTGTCTGGAGAAGACTATGATATGTGGAAGAACAGGATGGAAAGTTTCTTCTGCTATCAAGAGTATGGGATGTGGAGATCCACTAAAGATGGACCATATGTACCCATGGTGGCCTCTGCTGATTTCGGAGGTCCATTAGTCCCCAAAGAACCCTCAAAGTATTCAGATGAAGATATCAAGAAGATGGAGATAGACTTCAAAGCCTTGGGAGCCATTCAGATGTGATTGCTAAATGAAGTTTTCCACAACTTCAGAGAATATAAAACTGCCAATGAGCTATGGGTGGCTCTTGAGAAGATGTTTGTTGGGTCAGAAGAGGTGAAAGAAAATAGAAGAGATATTATGAAGCAACAATATGAAAACTTTGTATGGAAGGAAGGTGAGTCTCTTACCGTGTTGTACAACAGGTACACCTACCTTGTGGAAGAGCTATAGTGCTCAAAAGTGAAGCTGGAAAATGAAGACATTCTCAAGAAGTTTATCAGGTCTCTGCCAAGCTGCTGGACACTTTACACAGTGTCAATCAGAAGAACTGAAAATTTAAAGACTCTACAGATGACTGAGCTGTTTGGCATGCTAAAGACTTATGAATTAGAAATGATTCAAGCCAAAGAGAGAAGCTCAAGTTACTCAACAGCCTCATCATCCACCACGACTTCCTCTGCACTTCACTCTGACCACTCAGTTCCAAGTTCAAGCAACTATTACCCTCCCATTATCACTCTTTCCCAGACTCCAACCTCACAATCAAACAACTCACCATTTCTTCTTGAAGCCCCACCTCAAACATCAACTTCTGCTGCCTTTGTCTATGAAAACTCAAGCAATGTGTCCTTTATCAAGGAATATCTGGAATGTTTTCATCCAGATGTTCTAGAAGAAATGGATATACAACACTCCTATGCCATGCTCTCTCTAAGAGCAAATAGGTTCTACTCTAGAGCAGGAAGACCCATTCCAAGCAACAACTCCAACACCAGAGTTGGCTTGGACAAAATCAAACTGGGATGTTACAACTGTAACCAACTTGGTCATTTTGCTAGAGAATGCAAGGCACCAAAGGCAAATCCAGCTGCTGCCTAGCCAAGGCAAGCTCATCAAGGTCAAACAAGACAAGCTCAGCCAAGACAGCAACAAGCTACCCAAACTGCATCATGTGCAGCTGTTGGAACTGCTGAGTTTGACTGGAGCTTCTAGTATGAGGATCTTCCTGCCAACAATCAAGCTCTCATGACAGACACATCAGAGATACCACCTCAGGTATATGAACATCTTTTTACTCAGGATTGTATTGATAAGGTTCTTGAGTAGCCTTTAACTTAATCAGAAGATCATCAATCTGAGTTTCAAGGTTTGTTTGTTCATGTTTTAATGATGAAATATCTTTCTTTAAACAGTTAATCTTTTATTTGTAACTGTTTTCAACCTTTTCAGAAACTCCCTCTCCCCACCAAGGAAGCAGCTGCCAAAACTTTTGAAGACAAGGCAACTCATTTCAGAAACTCTCTCTCCCCACCAAGGAAGCAGCTGCCAAAACCTCAATAATTGTGCATCATCTATTGTGAATCAGACCACTTTGCTGCAAATTATGAATTTAATCCCTTCAACCAGATCCTTCATCAAGCCCCTCCTAAACAAAATCCTATCAGCAAAAGAAATTTTACAGAGAAAACCTCTGTTAACAAGGTAAAGAAGGATAAGCATACATCTTTTGTTAAACCATCAGCAACCAGCAAAAATGTTGTTGATCAAGTGAAGCCCAAGAAACCAAAGGACAAGCCTTCAGTAGCAACCAAGTCTGTTGCTGCTCAAGTAAAACCATCAGCAGCAACAAAATCTGCTGCTGATAAACCAAAGTCCTCAGTAGCAAAACCTATTGCTGATAAAGCAAATCTGTCAGCAGCCAAAGCAACATCAGCTGCTGACAGAGCAAAGAGATATGGAAAACCATCTCCTCAGAAATGGAAAGCCAAGATCCCAGCCTCTATCCCTCAAAGCATCATCATTGTCTCCATTGAGTGCATGCATACTGATGTTGCTGATCCAACGACAAACTTACCCAAGCCTATAAGTTTTTGGGTTCCGCCCTCTAACTATATCTCTCTCATGTGCAGGGACAGCCATATCACAAGAATAACACCTGGTTGTAGACAGTGGTTGTTCAAGGCACATAACCGACAACAGATCCATCCTCTCCAACTTTAGACACTTCAATGGAGGATATGTTGCCTTTGGTAGTGATTCAAAAGGAGGATCAATTACTGGACAAGGAACTATGTTGTAACATTCCTGATTTTCCAACCCTATTCTAACTTATTTTAATAACAATACAATGCTAGACCCTATACTTGTTCAAACCTACGCCTCATTAAATTGTTAGCCGATCATATTTTAATTCAAAGTTTTAGAACTCAAATCACATGGTAACACCTCCTAGAGTTAACTCAGTTAGTAATCCCGTTAGGTGTTCTGTTAAATCCTAACCAAGCTAATTCTGTCAAAGCTGAAGTTGCAAGGACTGATTTTGTAAATAACCAGAAACCCTAGTAGGCACGGTCGCGCCTCATGTTGGCACGGTAGCGCCTCGTCTGGTACGGTCGCGTCTATTATTGGCACGGTCGCGGCTCATCTTGACACGGTCGCGCCTTGTTTTGGCACGGTCGCGCCTCATGTCTGAGAAAACGTAACTGCAGCTTTAATCGCCCGATCGTTGTTTTCCCGTAACCGATTTCCACTTAATATCTCTTAACAAAACAATTGCACTGTCATTTACAACCAATAGTCCCAGAAATCCGATTAGTCTCAGAAAAATAAACCTCCCTCCGTTTGAACCGAGATTCTTATATTCTGAAGTGAAGTTTCCTCAATCCATTGCACCATCGATCCTCATTGAAACTTGCGAGTACACTGTTTAGCCGGAATTGCAGCAGGAGACGCCGGAGACCAAATTCGTCACGCCGGAACTCCTTCCTACCGTAAGCTACCAATCCATCATCGTACAGGGTAATTGAAATCTTCTAAACCATATATTTATTCTATAGATCAATAGCCCCAATCTAATTTGGGCATTCAATATCAAAATCTACTCGAACCAGAAACCATATTTTCATTCAAAATAGTTTAATCGAATCCGGTCCTAAACATGTTTTAAACACAATTAATCTACACCAAAAGACTTTTAATGACCTTGTGAATGAAAGCCCTATCAATTCTGACACCATCAATATAAGGATCAATCAATTCGTTTCTGTTTTGAAATAGACACGGTCGCGCTAATCATCCAGCGCGGTCGTGCCTCAGGAGACGTGGTCGTGCCGACTTCCAGCGCGGTCGTGCCTCCTGCTCAGACCCAGTCATGCTCGTTGGCTAGACTTGGTCGTGCCCCTGAAGCATAGACACGGTCGTGCCTGTACAAGGCACGGTCGTGCCTAGTGATTTGTCTAGCTATGTCCTCTGTTGATCAACACAGTCGCGCCCTGACTAGCGCGGTCGCACCCGTGGCCCGAGTACGATCGTGCCCTGTCTAGGCACGGTCGTGTGTGTTCACAGAATCCTTAAAATTTCTATATTTTTAAACAATTAGTATTTCAAGTTAATTTTCAAAATAAAAATAGTTGAATTTATAAAAATGCGTATTATCTTTATTTAAAAAGATCAAGTATTTAATCTTAAAATAAATGGAAATTATTTAATTAAAGTTTCAACCTTTAAATTATAAACCCTACACTTAAATAATATTTTAATGTCTAAGTTACATTTTATAAATAGATGAATAAGGTAATAATTATTTATTTGATTTATAATTAAACAAAAACATTTATTTAGTTATATTTAATTACATCTAATACTTACATTATTCTCATAAACAATAATTAATTAATTTACTTATTTAATTTTTCCAAACTCAAACCTTATTCAAAATGTTGTAAAAATATTCATTTCAAATCTTCCGTTTTATACAATACTTCCAAGTACCAATCACTAACTTTATCCAATTCAACCTTAGACTTAGACTTAGACTATTGTGCATTATTAATGCAATATACATTTCACTCTAGGTTAACGTTGTGTGATACAAGGATCACATTACTTTCTAGTATCTCGTGTTAGCTACGCCTTCGAATCAAGTGAGTATACATAGCCCCTTTTACTCTTTTACATTTTTGGGGTGAAACATGAACACTATTCAACTTACATGTTTACATTTACGCAAACAACACAAGTACAAATCCTATTTACATTCATGTGTGCAATTTGAGCTTTATGCCCGAGGGCTAGGTGTGCTAACCTTTTGTATGCGATTATGTGCAATCATTAACTTTTCAAGCCGACGGTTTTCAATGATAGATCTATTGAGTCTGAAAAACCCACCCAGGTGCGCGGTGATTGAAACCGACAACACAATTTTTGCATGCTAGTTACAAAGGTTTGATTGTACTTGGTTACACAATAGCTGCTCCCCATAAATGCCTTATTTATCATGTTATGTAAGGATTTGTTTTACAAACTATATGCTATCTATATACAAACCTGTTTTATACTCACCAACTTTTTAGTTGACCTTATTTTATTCATGTTTCAGGTTCTTTCATATGAGTTTGATCAAGACATGCTACACATAGGCTTTGGACCTAGTTAATCTTAATTCAAGAATGAATTGTATTTCATTATGTATTTGAACTTGATTATGTTTGTTTGAATGGAAATGGATTTAACATATTACAATTTAGTCAACCTTGAGCTCATGAACATTCTACATTGTCCCGCCCCGATGATTCCGCCGTCGGTTGGGGTGTGACAGATTGGTATCAGAGCCTTGGTTATAGGGAATTAGGTTATTAGACACTCTTGACCTAGACTACAACTTTAGGACACCCATACAATGCCATGCTACTACATGTTACATTTTCAATTCCTGTATGGTTATCTTTACATGCTATCATAAGTATTTGCACCATATGATACAATACATAATGACTTATGTGTCACACTACTTGATAACTCTCGTGCTTACACTCATTACTACCTACATGCTATATGATTATTTCCTATGTGAATATCTTTACATGTTATACTATATGATTACATCACATGATACAATACTCAATAGTTTGTGTGTCACATTACCTGCCAACATTTTCTTCTATTCATTACTACCTACTTAATTTATTTAAAACACTATCCTAAGTTTAACACACACACATACACACCAAAATTATTCATACTCCTTTGGACCTAAATACATGATACCATCACCCTTTATGAGCAAAGACTTAAACTATTGGGCCTAATGCCCATCAACAATAAACTAAGAAGCCCACCTATTTCCAAGAAGAAGAAGCCCGCTGAAATGCATAAACCTTACCTTTGGGCCTCAAAGCCCAGTCCACAACAATTCCCATCATAACCATGAGCCCAACAATAGTGTTATTAATACATGATGGCTGGAAGAGTGTGTAAGCCCATGAGGAATTCTGGCTAAGGAAAGATAGGGTACTTAAGTGTGTCTTAGTAACCCACCACTCTTTCCTGGGAATTCTCCTCAGGGATACATTGCTTATAGGTCAAGTGTATTTCTAAAATACTATCGTGAAGGTTCGGTGTTATGACTAGTCAAACTCTAAAACCTATAAGTACTCCTATGTCTAACCCGCAATATTTCATTATCACTTACAACTTTTTCATTGTTTTCTTCTAGACATGGACTCCTACCCTCCTCCCTCTCCGGTATACCATCCCGGAACAGAATCTGATTGGGAAGAAGACGCTGAGACACCCGTTTATCGGTCACCAACACCCCCAACTGCTAGGCCAAGGTTTGATGTAAGGGCGGACTGTATTAGGAACACCGACCCGAGACTTCGAACACCTGGATCACCCGTGCCCAGAAACTCGCATCAGACACCTCACCTCCACAATCAGTTACCACCCCCACTAAGAGACCCATATCTAATGCCCGATCCGTACCATCCTAACCCTTGGGTAAGGCATACCATGGCACCCACTGGTGTTATGGGGATTCCAACCCATGACCTCCACCAATATGTAAGAACTTCAGAATTTGAGAGACATAGGATAGAGCAAGAAGTAATGCACAACTTGCAAGGACAAAGGATGGATAGCCTAGCAAACCAATTAGGGTACCAAAAGGAGTTAATCTCCATCCTCGAAAAAGAAATGCTGGAGCATCGCACGGAGGCAGCTAGAGCTGAAGCCAGATCGGCTACCCGAGTGACTATAGTAGTGCTCATCTTGGTGATCATCTTCTTCCTAGTTGAAAACTACCAAAGACGTTAATCGAAGATTTCTAGTTATTATCTTTAAAATTTTGATTTAAGGACCATTTCCCTATGTTTTGAATAATGTTTAACATTTCAGCCTTTAATCGATTTCATATGTTTCAACTCTAAGGTTATTAATTGTTGACTTGACCCATGGAATATGAATTTTTCTATCAAATTATTATAAAAAAAAAATATAAATAAAAATAAAATATTTTTTTAAGTATCACCTTCTTCATTCAAATACGATTTAGTACACTACCGATAATCTCCTTCATAAACAAATCATACTATTATGTGACTCAAGCAAAACCTCGTTATCTTGTTTAAACAAAACGTTTACCAAACTTTTAGATAGTATCAAAAATATAAATTTTCCACAAAACTTTTCATCCAATAAGGAAGGTTAGTACAACCAATTTTAAAAAAAAATAAATAAATTATTTCAAATTGATAAATAATTGTGATTTTTCTTCATTAAAGTAAATATTTCTAAACTTTGGCTAAATTATATGCGACTACTTGTTTAGCCAAAGGTTCTACTTAAAAATATTCTCTTATTAATAATTGAAAGTTTAAATTAAAAATATTTTTTTTCATAAATTGCATATTCATTTAAAATAGGCGATTCAATGATTTCACTACTTTATATATCTACAACCAAGAACAATTTACCACTTTCTATGTTCAAACAAAGACCCGTATTTGTAAACACAATTCCCGAATATTTCCAAAACCTCCTCGTTATCTTTCACTTGACGCTTCAAGAGACGATCCATACCGCGTAAACGTTAACCCTTCCCACCAACCTCAATGAGATTTGAGGACTTGAACCTAACTACCACATTATGCAAGAACGCCAAACAACACGTTTGTCCGCAGCACTCGATCACATGCAAAACTCATTAGTACACATCGTACGCGAAGTTCAATACTCACGTATACACGTTCACAATATATCCAATGCAACCACATGGTACATGAAACTCAAATACTCTCAATATATCCAATGCTACACAAATTACGTAATATATGATAATAGTTTGCCTACAAATCACAATTTACTCGATTGATCACGTAATGCACGCAACATGTTTATTTGCAATACACATGCTACTGGATTGAACACATGATACACGAAACTTAGTTGTTTGCAATATACGTGATACATAAGAATTGCTTCATTGATACACAATTCTAGATTGACCACACTATACATGAAACTCATTTGGTTACAAAGTACATCATACTAGGCTGTGCACATTGTACAATATACATGATGCTAAGTTGCCAACACCCTGCATGAAATTCATTTCCTACTATACACAAAATACTATGTTGTTTACACTACACATCAGAATTTATTGACTTACAAAATACAAGACGCTAAATTATTTACGCTATATATGAGACCTATTTGATTACGAACTACGTGACATTAGATCATACATGAGACTTACGTGCTTACTATGTACTCGAAACAAAATTTGCTTACAAATATTGCAATGGATTGATTACATTATACACAAGACATGGTCATGCACTTTGTACACCAAAGTTGAAGACCATAATACATTGAAACGACTCGGGGTTTGACGCATTCTTATTCAAACACGAGCAAACTAAGAAACTTTAAGTGTTACTACTTTACTACTCTTTAGTTGCGAACTGACCTGATTAGGGACATAGTTACTTGTTGGCGACTTTTATGTGTAAACTATAGACGTGTTCATAGTGAAATTGAGCCCCGTTACCCGTACACAACGAAACGATCTATACGGACCATACGATGATTTGAATAATTATGGGTGCACACGGAATTATAAAAATCAGCGCATGGAAACTATAGTGAATATTTTTCATGTGTTATGACCTAAAACTTATCATGATATGTAACAACGAAACTGATGTAATATGACAAGGGTATGGTGGATACGCCGATGGTACTTCCTATATATAAGTGTCCTATCATATTATCATAAGTAGCGTTGTTCGTGTCACGTGAGGTTTTGACCCAGACCAATGGATATGAAATCTCTTACCCACTAACAATTTAGAACATATTAGACTATATCTTACACAATCTCTAAATATCAAATCCCATCAAATCAATTCCAAGTAACACATCTCACATTTAGAATTCAATTTTTATTCCACAATCTTCATTTCAAAACAAAATTTATTATCACTCTTCATATTCAAAGTATCAGGCTTAAGTCATGTCAACGGTTACACACCCCAGAATCCAACACTCAAAACTACCCGAGAACCCAAAACTCCCTCCTTTTTCTTGATTTTTGCAGCCTCCATTAGTTAAATTTCGGGACGAAATTCCCTTAACATGGGGAGACTGTAACATTCCTGATTTTCCGACCCTATTCTAACTTATTTTAATAACAATACAATGCTAGACCCTATACTTGTTCAAACCTACGCCTCATTAAATTGTTAGCCGATCATATTTTAATTCAAAGTTTTAGAACTCAAATCACATGGTAACACCTCCTAGAGTTAACTTTGTTAGTAATCCCGTTAGGTGTTCTGTTAAATCCCAATCAAGCTAATTCTGTCAAAGCTGAAGTTGCAAGGACTGATTTTGTAAATAACCAGAAACCCTAGTAGGCACGGTCGCGCCTCATGTTGGCACGGTCGCGCCTCGTCTGGTACGGTCGCGTCTATTATTGGCACGGTCGCGCCTCATCTTGACACGGTCGCGCCTTGTTTTGGCACGGTCGCGCCTCATGTCTGAGAAAACGTAACTGCAGCTTTAATCGCCTGATCGTTGTTTTCCCGTAACCGATTTCCACTTAATATCTCTTAATAAAACAATTACACTGTCATTTACAACCAATAGTCCCAGAAATCTGATTAGTCTCAGAAAAATAAACCTCCCTCCGTTTGAACCGAGATTCTTATATTCTGAAGTGAAGTTTCCTCAATCCATTGCACCATCGATCCTCATTGAAACTCGCGAGTACACTGGTTTAGCCGGAATTGCAGCAGGAGACGCCAGAGACCAAATTTGTCACGCCGGAAATCCTTCCTACCGTAAGCTACCAATCCATCATCGTACAGGGTAATTGAAATCTTCTAAACCTTATATTTATTCTATAGATCAATAGCCCCAATCTAATTTGGGCATTCAATATCAAAATCTACTCGAACCAGAAACCATATTTTCATTCAAAATAGTTTAATCGAATCCGGTCCTAAACATGTTTTAAACACAATTAATCTACACCAAAAGACTTTTAATGACCTTGTGAATGAAAGCCCTATCAATTCTGACACCATCAATATAAGGATCAATCAATTCGTTTCTGTTTTGAAATAGACACGGTCGCGCTAATCATCCAGCGCGGTCGTGCCTCGGGAGACGTGGTCGTGCCGACTTCCAGCGCGGTCGTGCCTCCTGCTCAGACCCAGTCATGCTCGTTGGCTAGACTTGGTCGCGCCCCTGAAGCATAGACACGGTCGTGCCTAATGATTTGTCTAGCTATGTCCTCTGTTGATCAACACAGTCGCGCCCTGACTAGCGCGGTCGCGCCCGTGGCCCGAGCACGATCGTGCCCTGTCTAGGCACGGTCGTGTGTGTTCATAGAATCCTTAAAATTTCTATATTTTTAAACAATTAGTATTTCAAGTTAATTTTCAAAATAAAAAATAGTTGAATTTATAAAAATGCGTATTATCTTTATATAAAAAGATCAAGTATTTAATCTTAAAATAAATGGAAATTATTTAATTAAAGTTTCAACCTTTAAATTATAAACCCTACACTTAAATAATATTTTAATGTCTAAATTACATTTTATAAATAGATGAATAAGGTAATAATTATTTATTTGATTTATAATTAAACAAAAATATTTATTTAGTTATATTTAATTACATCTAATACTTACATTATTCTCATAAACAATAATTAATTAATTTGCTTATTTAATTATTCCAAAGTTAAACTTTATTCAAAATGTTGTAAAAATATTCATTTCAAATCTTCCGTTTTATACAATACTTCCAAGTACCAATCACTAACTTTATCCAATTCAACCTTAGACTTAGACTTAGACTATTGTGCATTATTAATGCAATATACATTTCACTCTAGGTTAACGTTGTGCGATACAAGGATCACATTACTTTCTAGTATCTCGTGTTATGCCTTCGAATCAAGTGAGTATACATAGCCCCTTTTACTCTTTAACATTTTCGGGGTGAAACATGAACACTATTCAACTTACATGTTTACATTTACGCAAACAACACAAGTACAAATCCTATTTACATTCATGTGTGCAATTTGAGCTTTATGCCCGAGGGCTAGGTGTGCTAACCTTTTGTATGGGATTATGTGCAATCATTAACTTTTCAAGCCGACGGTTTTCAATGATAGATATATTGAGTCTGAAAAACCCACCCAGGTGCGCGGTGATTGAAACCGACAACACAATTTTTGCATGCTAGTTACAAAGGTTTGATTGTACTTGGTTACACAATAGCTGCTCCCCATAAATGCCTTATTTATCATGTTATGTAAGGATTTGTTTTACAAATTATATGCTATCTATATACAAACCTGTGTTATACTCACCAACTTTTTAGTTGACCTTATTTTTATTCATGTTTCAGGTTCTTTCATATGAGTTTGATCAAGACATGCTACACATAGGCTTTGGACCTAGTCAATCTTAATTCAAGAACGAATTGTATTTCATTATGTATTTGAACTTGATTATGTTTGTTTGAATGGAAATGGATTTAACATATTACAATTTAGTCAACCTTGAGCTCATGAACAGTCTACATTGTCCCGCCCCGATGATTCCGCCGTCGGTTCGGGTGTGACATATGTCCAATGAAAGGATGAGTATTGAAAGAGTAAACCATGTCAAAGAATTAGACTTCAATCTCATGAGTGTGTCCCAGATTTGTGATCAAAAGCATTGGATGCTTTTCTGTAGGTCCCTAATTCGTTGCGTGACGGATCTCTAGACTCGCGGTACGACACGGTGATAACGTGCGGAATCCATGATCAACGTGCTCGTGTAACTCAATCAACAATAACGGTGTAAATAAAGTCTTTGTATTCCACCAATATCAGGTTACAAGAATTCTCTCTTGTCTACTCTGATATCGTCTCACACTCTCACTTTTTTCTGTTTCTGCTACAATCGGCTATTTATAGCCACTGATCAGCATTAGGCGAACTTAACAAGTTCGCTTCACTGTGCTTAGGCGAACTTAACAAGTTCGCCTCATAGATGCTTAGGCGAACTTATTAAGTTCGCCTCTAATAGGCTAAGCGAACTTAATAAGTTCGCCTCTGATATACTAGGCGAACTTGTTAAGTTCGCCTCTAGCAGAACTTACACAGAATTTTATCAACAGTTACAAAACATGTCCTAACAGACTCCCCTTTAACTGTTGCTAACAATTCTATTAATTACAAGTCAAAGACTCTAAGACTAAGACATAATATCTTCAAGCTCGTTGTCACCAGAATATGCTCCAACATTTTCACAGATAAAGAATGTTTTGTGATATCCCGTAGCTTAAACAAAACTCCTCTAGAGAAGATCCTATTTACTGCTCAGAGAAAAGATAACCTATTTGGGCTTCACATGAATGAGGTCACTCCATCTGGTAGTGTATCTTGTTTTCTGTCAAAGGCATCAGATGATGAATCAGCTCTCTGGCACAAGATATTAAGCCATGTAAATGTAAAAACCATTAACAAGTTGGTGAAGGGAAATCTTGTCAAAGGGCTTCCTGACAAAGAATTCCAACTTGAAGATCATCGAATTGCATGCTTGAAAGGGAAGCAACACAAGAGTTCCCACAAGCCCAAGACATTCAATTCAAATGACACTCCATTACAGCTGCTGCATATGGATCTCTTTGGTCCTACAAATGTCATGTCAATGGGCAAGAAGTCATACTGTCTAGTGATCACTGATGACTATACTAGATTTTCATGGGTATACTTCTGGAGAACAAAAGATGAAACTGTTGAGATTCTTAAATCTTAAATTCTTCGAGTTGAGAATCAAAGCAATCAAAAGGTGAAATTCATAAGGTGTGATCACGGTACAGAGTTCAAGAAGCACACACTGAACTGTTTCTGTGAGAGCAAGGGAATAGAAAGACAATACAGTTCTCCAAGAACTCCTAAACAAAATGGGGTTGCTGAAAGGATAAACAGAACTCTAATTGAATCAGCAAGTTCAATGTTGACTGATTCAAAACTGCCTCTCACATTCTGGGCAGAAGCAGTCAGCACAGCTTGCTATGTGCAGAATAGGGTTCTCATTGTCAAGCCTCTCAACAAGACACCTTACGAACTCTGGTTCAAAAGAGTTCCCTACATTGGATTTCTAAATCCTTTTGGATGTCCATGCACCATTCTGATCACACATGGGATTCTTCCTAAGTTTGGTGCCAAATCTGATGAAGGATACTTTATAAGCTATTCCTCTCAATCCAAGGCCTACAGAGTATTCAACTCAAGAACAAGAATCATGGAAGAATCAGACAATATGGAATGTAGGGAACACATTGCATGTGAAAAGGGAAAAGGCCCAGACTGGCTCTTTGATATAGACTCCTTCACACAAATATTTGAGCCTCTCATCTTCTCAAATATGGAGTCTACCTCTTCCAAAGAACCAGCTTCCACATCTCCCACTGACTATAGATTGGAGTTCACTAGTCCCTCTATAAGACTGAAAAGGTCATCTATTGATCCTCCATCTGTTGTGGAAACTATTGAAGCTAGTGAAGCCAGAACCAGCCTCTCCAATGTCACCAGCAGCAGCCTCTCTGAGAATGAAAATCAGAATGAACTTCAAGACACATCTGTAAATGATGTAAAGGCATCTGTTGCAGATGCTGCTGTTGATAATGCAGATGCGACTGCTGATATAGAAGACTCTTCTACCATGAATGAGGAGTTTCCTGATCAGAATCAGAGCAATCTTGAGCAAGGAATACAATTGGATATTGTGCCAGCACAGACAATTAACAAGGAACATCCCCTGGAAAATATCATTGGCCAACTTGACCAAGGAGTTCAAACAAGAAGCAAAACTCATGAGACCAATATATGTATGTATTCATGCTTTCTATCTTAGCTTGAACCAAAGAAGATAGATGAAGCTCTAAAACACAGCAGTTGGATTGAAGCAATGCAAGAAGAGTTGCTGCAATTCAAGAGACAAGATGTCTGGAAACTTGTTGATCTCCTACCTCATCAAACTGCTATTGGCACAAGATGGGTATTCGTGAATAAGCAAGATGAGAGAGGAATTGTAGTCAAGAACAAAGCCAGACTTGTAGCTCAAGGCTACACTCAGGAAGAGGAAATTTACTATGATGAAATCTTTGCTCCTGTTGCCAGGCTGGAGGCCATCAAAATCTTCCTGGCATATGAAGCATCCGAGAATTTCATAGTTTATCAAATAGATGTCAAGAGTGCCTTTCTGTATGGGAAGATTGGTGAGGAAGTATATGTCAGAAAACCTCCAGGCTTTGTAGATCCTGCTCATCCTAACAAAGTGTTCAAACTAGACAAAGCTCTTTATGGCTTACATCAAGCTCCAAGAGCCTGGTATGAAACTATGTCTGGATATCTACTAAGCAACAACTTCAGAAGATGTGCCATTGACCAGACCTTGTTTATCAAAGATGAAGGTGGAGAAATCCTACTGGTATAAATCTATCTTGATGACATCATTTTTGGATCAACAAGGAAGAAGTTGTGTAAAGACTTTGAGGTCCTGATGCGCTCAAAGTTTGAAATGAGTTCAATGGGTGAACTAAATTTCTTTTTGTGTCTTCAAGTCAAACAAGTTCCAAATGTAATCTTTATCAGCTAATCCAAATATGTCAAGAGCATTTTGGAAAGATTCAAGATGGCTGACTGCTATCCTGCAAGAACTCCTATGCAAGTGCACCATCAACTAACTCCATATAAAGATGGTCAAGACACTGATCATGTAGAAGCATGTTTTTGTAACTATAGATTGAATTCTATGTATCGGTGTACTAGGCTAGTACGCAGGAGGGTGTTCCTGCGTACTTCGCTTGTTCACCAGTTTGGTCCTGCGTACTTAGTAAGTACGCATGACCAAACCCTGCGTACTTAGTAAGTACGCATGACCAAACCCTGCGTACTTAGACAAGTACTCAGGTAGTGTTCCTTCCCCTATAAATAGAAAACTTGTCTTCATTTGTAGGGGGAACTTCTAGGAACTAGGTCGAGAGGTGTCCGGGCGGGATGAGCTCTCCCGCCCCTGGACCGTGAGCGTAGACGAGAGATGTGTACTTCTTCGGTATGTAATGTGAGATGACTTCGTTGTTATGGATTATGTATTGTTTTTGTGTTGATTCTCTTATTTATGTTCGTGTTTCTCTCTGTCTAGTTCTTCTTTGTTCCCACACAAATCACTGAACAGGTCCGTTGTATTTCCGCTCCGCGACGAGGCTCCCAGAACCTACAAGTGGTATCAGAGCCTCGGTGTTCGTTGATTTGTGTTCCAGTTTCGTGTTTTAGGGTTTTTGGAGCATTTCTTAGTTCTTATTTTTTGACCAAAAATCCTTAAATCCGAGTTTGTTATCACTTCATTTGGTGTTTGGAAGGCTAAGGGTTTGTTAGATGATGTTTTCTAAGCTTTTGGAAGCATTAATTTCTCAGATCCATTACTTTTTGAGCATTCTCCTCAAGATCCGTCAAGAACACTACTATACTGAACAAGTACGCATTATCACCTTTTCTGCGTACTTGCTAAGTACGCATGGGTTAGTGATGTGTTAGTATTTACATATCTTTTTGGCACAAAACTTCGCTCATGTAATGATCAATTCTTGGTTATATTCAATGTTTAGACACTTATTTGCTTCATTTCCTGTTTTGTAGGTTTTTGTGAAGCATGGTGAACAAACAAGAAGATTCCAGGATATAAAGTGAAGTTTTAGGGTTTCTGTGATGGAGGCACGGTCGTCCAAGCTCGCAAACCCTAGGCACGGTCGCGCCCACATCTTGCACGACCGCGCCAAGCCAAAATCCAAGGCACAACCGTGCCTTTGCCCCCCATGGTCACGTGTCACCTCGTGAGTCTGAACAGTCGTACGTCCTTGATCAGTGGTACCCAATGGAAGCTACGGATCAGTCAAACCTCTGTCACACAGTCGTGCCAAGACCTAGACACGACCGTGCCTTTGTATCAGGCACGGTCGTGCCCTCTCTCCTGGCACGGTCGTGCCTCCCCTTTTCTATTTAAATAATTCTCATTCAAAAATTCAGCAAACCAGGAGAAAAACCTACTGTTCCAGCTCGTGTTTTTTTTTCCAGCCATATTTCAAGCTTCTTGGAGAGGATACAACATCAAGAGGATCACCATACATCAACAACAACATCTAGGCTTGGAGGAGTGGTTTGATTCTTCTTTTCATATCATGTTTCTCACTATTTTTCCCTGCTTATTTGTAATTTTGGTGCTCATGATGAGGTAAAACTCTTGTTCACTTTGGTTTAGATGAAGTTTAGATACATTTGACAACATTCATGGATTAATGGCAATTATTGTGTTAATGTTATGACAACCGTATGATTATTCTTTGATGAATTTATGTATTCAAGTATTTTGAGTTGTTTACAAGACTTGTATTTGTGTTTGCCTTTTTATGTTGGAAAACTTGTGGTTTATGTTTATATTCATGGATTGGTGTATGTATTTATACTAGTTTATGGCATTTGACTAGGAATGCTGAATGAAGTCTTGTTTATAAGTCACTATATTTGTATGTGTAACCTTATGCTTATGTTTGGAAAGACAAATTGTTTGTTACGATGTGTCATATTTAGTATTATGTTTATCTAGGAATTGTTGACACATCCTCCTAATTTATATAACCTTTATATGAACATTGTATGTTGAAGAAATGCATATTGTTGTCTAATTTAATCAACTTGAGGTGGATAGTGTGTTGTTCATATTATCTTTCCAACTAGTTGTTGGATTAGTGTACCTTAATCGGAAGCTAGTTCAATCTTTATAAACATTGACATGATTATTAAACACGTGAGCTTCATTGTATGACTTTAGGTGGTTGGTTTGTGTAATTCATGCTAGCTTTCCAAATGGTCATTTGATTAGATATCTTTGATGAGAATTTAGTCAATTTATGTCTCGTGTATTTGCCATGTTTCCATGAGTGTATTGAATGTATTCTAGATGGATTCGACACCGAAGTGATATTTTCTCCTTGATTGTTTGATTTCTGATTTAAGCTTAGTTTATATATTTGCATGATAGTTAATTAAAACAAACTGTTCAAAACATCTTTTACCATTACTTGATTGAATCTTAGTTCCGGTTAATTATTGCATTCCACCGTGTCCACGGATTGATATCCGGTTCTTACCTTTACTATATTGCTATCCGACGGGTACATTGCCCGATGTGTGTGATTAGTCTTTGGTGAAAACCCTTTTTAAAACTCATATTGTGTGAAAAATACTTATAAAAATATATATATAGTTTACACGTATCAGTTAACTCTGCGTACTTAGTAGGTACGCATGAGAAGTGACCTGCGTACTTATCTAAGTACGCAAGAGCATTTCTCTGCGCACTTAACAAGTATGCATGGGTACTTGGCTTTGCGTATTTAGTAAATACGCATGAACACCCTTTATGTGCATATTTACTAAGTACGCATGAACTAACATCTGGGATTCAAAAAAAAACTTTTGTTTGACAAAATTTTTAGGGAACGTTTGTACGCGTGTTTCGGCCAATTTTTTAGAAGATAGTAATTTTGGTTTTTCCGGATCAGAATTTGTATACGATGTGGCTTGGCGAAACGCGAACGAGATTTTTGTTGGATGATAGCACTTGTCATACATTGTTTACGTGTCCATACCTGAAAATGTGGGCTACGAGTATCCACGATACTTATTTAATATGGTATGAATGCTGAACTAATGGGAGCAATTGGGTCGTCATCGGCTAAAGGTCTCGTTCTATTTGTGAAGATGTTTCTGCTTTGGGTCTTTCGGAAAAAGAATCATCTTGTTTAGGTATTCAAACCTGAATATGTGGGCTACGAGTATCCGGGATACTTCTTTAATAGGGGATGAATACTGGAACAACTTGAACCCAAGGATTTGCTGTTTTGGATCTTTACAAAGGAATAAAAGAATAAAATCCTGGAGTTAGCTAGTTGTGCTTTTTGAGGATTTGAGTGACGTGATGATGAAGCTGGTCATAGTTTACAGAGAAATGAAGGGGATAAAAATAAATGTATCATCAACCGTGATTTCTCATGTAAACTATATTTTTCGTGCTTCACATAAAGAACATAAAGAAGAGAATCAATACAAAAACGATACGTAATCCATAACAGCGAAGTCATCTCACATTACATACCGAAGTACACATCTCTCATCTTGTTAGGACATAGATTAGTAATGACAAAAGCTTGTAATAGTTAGATTTTATGTCTTTATGTTTTTGCTATGTAATTGTATAAAGTTGCTAAGTGTTTTTACAAGTGTGCCTAGAGGCGAACTTGTTAAGTTCGCCTGGTCTATCAGAGGCTAACTTAATAAGTTCGCTTAGGTCTAACTGAGGCGAACTTGTTAAGTTCGCTTAGTCTGTTTCAGGCGAACTTATTAAGTTCGCTTACAGCAGGTTAGTTTCTATATATATGAGTTTACAGAGTCATTAGACAGAACACCGAACAGAGTGAACAGAGAGAACGATTTGTCTGATTGAGTCTGTAAACCATTGTGAATCTGAATATATTTGAGAAGTTTATTTACGCGTGTTGTTTGAATTGTCGGTTAGTATACAAACGTTAACACGAAGGATTCCGCACTTCGTGTTATAGAAACGTCATATCACAAGTTCGATCAGTAGTTGAGTTACCTGGACCTACAAGTGGTATCAGAGCTTATGCTCGTGAATTAAGTACGATTCTCGGTGATTAGTGACGGTTTTTGTGTACAATTCGACAAGAAATTCAACATTTTTGAAGTTTCTGCAACAATGGAGTTTTTCAAGTTCTTGAAGATCGTTTCTCTGCTGAATTCGTGATTTTGGAAGTGTTTTTGACGAAATTAGTCCGATAGAACTGTTCTATTTCATAAAATTCATAATCCTACGGTTCAATTTCCTTAAATTCCATCAATTCGCTGAGAAATCATGAATTTTGAAGGTTTCGGTTCGTGTTTGGGTGAAGATTCTTTTGAATCTGTTACAGCAGTTTAAGCGAACTTGCTGAGTTCCTGTGCAGGCGAACTTTGTTAGGACATGTTTTGTAACTGCTGATAAAATTCTGTGTAAGTTCTGCTAGAGGCGAACTTAACAAGTTCGCCTAGTATATCAGAGGCGAACTTATTAAGTTCGCTTAGCCTATTAGAGGCGAACTTAATAAGTTCTCCTAAGCATCTATGAGGCGAACTTGTTAAGTTCGCCTAAGCACAGTGAAGCGAACTTCTTAAGTTCGCCTAATGCTGATCAGTGGCTATAAATAGCAGATTGTAGCAGAAACAAAAAAAAGTGAGAGTGTGAGACGGTATCAGAGTAGACGAGAGAGAATTCTTGTAACCTGATATTGGTGGAATACAAAGAGTTTATTTACACCGTTATTGTTGATTGAGTTACACGAGCACGTTGATCATGGATTCCGCACGTTATCACCGTGTCGTACCGCGAGTCTAGAGATCCGTCACGCAACGAATTAGGGACCTACAAGTGGTATCAGAGCTATTGCTCTTGATTAGCAAAAGATTCGTGGTGTTTTCGTGTCCAATCAACATCAAAGTTCATAGATTTTGAAGATTTTTGATGAATTCGTGTTCTTGATAAAAATGGAAGAATTTTGACAAATTTGGATTGATTTTGAATTGTTTTGATGAAATTGATCCGATAGAAGTGTTCCAAATCAGTTCCTACACATTCCTAAGGTTCAATTTTATCAAATTCCATCAATTCAGTAAGAAATCATGATTTTCGGAATTTTTGGTTCGTGTTTGGATTGAACAGCTGAACCAAGCGAACTTAACATTCTGTTGTAGGCGAACTTATAGGCGAACTTAATAAGTTCGCTTCATTCAGTATTAGGCGAACTTAATAAGTTCGCTTGGTGAATATCAGGCGAACTTAACAAATTCGCTTGGGTCAAATTCGCTTCGGGTCAAGTTCGCTTGTACAGTATCATGCGAACTTAACAAGTTTGCTTGGGTCAAATTCGCTTCGGGTCAAGTTCGCTTGTACAGTATCAGGCGAACTTATGCCACCAAGACTTTTGTGCATATCAGATTTTCGTAGCTGGAAAGTCCGGTTCGAACAGTTCGTATCAGTCACTGATGAAAACTTTTGGACATCCATTTTTGAAGGATATGTGCATCCTACTTTTGACTATATGGGATATTATGATGTTCCTAAACCAGTGACATCTCTTACTAAACTAGAAAAGCAGAAGTTGGATCGAGAGATGAAGACGCGTGAAACTTTAACGTTGTCTTTACTAAAAGAAATCATTCATAGTCTCGGGAAGTGTCCAACTTCAAGAGATCTATGGGAAGCTTTGAAGAAAAAGGGTGAAGCTACTACTCAAGCGTTTGTGGTCTTGATCAAAGAAGAAGTAGTAAAGCAGAGTGTTTCTGAAAGTGATCCTTCTACCGAGTTAAGTGATAGTGAGAGTATTAGATCTGGTGAAAGTACTCAGTCTACCGAGAGTGTTGTAGAGACTGAAGTAAGCTTTCAAACAGTTGAAGATGATCTGAGTGAATTATAAACTGATGCAGAGCCTGTCATTGTTGAACAAAAGAGTGAAGCTAATGATGACGTTTTCATGGCTCCTGGTGCATTTTCTTCAGAAGAAATAGCTGAGGTACTTTCTAACTCTGAAACGTTTTGTTCTAACTGTGTTTCAGTTAAGGATAAAATGATGAGGGTTATGGATGACAACGTCAACCACATTTGTGATATGAAATCCATGCACACGGTAAACCAGAAATTAAAAGATAATGAGAATGTGTGTATTGAGAGAATAGAATCACTGAAGAGGGATATAAGTTCTCTGACTTTGAAGATCAAAGAGCAAGCATATCACCTGGATATGTCCTTTGCAGAAATTGAGAAAAGAAATAATGATCTTGTTGAGAAAGATAAGGAACTAGCTGAATCTAAAGCAGAGGTAATTAGATTACATAGAAAGTTAGAAAGCTTTGCAAATTCATCATTCTTATTAGGATATTATCATGAAAATACTGAAGAGGGGAAGGGAACTAGTGGTATTGGCTATGTTCCTCCACCATTCAATGGAAATTATTCTATTACACCTGAGATTATAAATGATGAGGATTTAGATCCTAAGACTGTGTTGAAGGTGAATCCAGTCACAGGTGAAGATATGGTGTATTCTGATGAGAGTGATGATGAATATTTTGATGAAGCTAAGGTAGAGGGGATACCAAAAGAGATTAAGAAAGAAGACTCTAAGGTTGATTCTAATTCATCTAGAAATTATACATTTGGAAGTTCTTCAAACTCAAGGAGAGTTCCATATGTCAGAGATTATAAAGACAGGCGTACATGCTTTCATTGTAATGAGATGGGTCACATTGTGGTGAAATGTCCTTACAAAAATAAAGGACAGAAGCATGTAGTTCTTGAGAAGATGAAGCCTGAATCAAAACCTGTTGAGAAAAAGTTTGTTCCGTCTCAAAAGCAAAAAGAAGTTCATGCAGGAGAATCTTCTTCAAGTGCATCTAATCGTGTGAAGATTCCTTATATGAGAGATTATCGTGAGACGAGATCTTGCTTTTCTTGTGGTATTGTTGGTCATATTCAGATTGATTGTTCTCACAAACCCAAAGGTAACAGACATGTTACTCCAGAAAAGGTAAGAACTCATGGTAAGCCTTATGTTAACCAAAATGTGGTTAAACCTCGTGATATACCAAAGGGTAATTCAAAATATGAGGTTAGGCTTTCTAGACCTCAAAGACGGAGGAGAAACAGAAGATTGAGAAAACTTTTAGACCAACAAGAGTTTTCACAATCAAATCAATTTTCAAATGAAAGAAAATGTTCAAACACTTCACATTTTAAGCAAAAAGAACTTAATGAAAAGAAGTATGTTTGGAAATCTAAAGTTTCTGTTTCTGACTCGTCGGAACAATCTCCAAAAATCGATGACAGATTCGATTGTGAATGGAGTGAGGTTTATTATTTTGATACAGATGGACGACCCATGACTACCATGGCTTGGGTCCCAATTTCAAATTAATGTTTCTTGTTAGATGTGTAGGATTTACCAAGAGGGACTATTAATACCATTTTGGTTGTTGATAGTGGTGGTTCTAAGCACATAACAGGGAATGACATCTGCAAGAGTAAAGAGTTGTTGATAACTGAGAATATATCTGATTCAACGACTTGATGCTCAAGGGGGAGAATATGTCACACACAATGTTTTGGAAACAGTTTTACAAAGTCCAAATGATAACCTGAAACTTAGGATGACGATGGTGAGCATAAAGTCGTTGATGCAACCATTTGACTAGTTGAGGGGAAGTCTACAGGACAGGGGGAGTACAGAACTATGTTGGTGACAAAGGCAATGACATTCAATTACATTACATTGGTTAGATTTTTTAATTGATTGACCTGCTTAATCCTAAGTAACCAAGTAAAATGTTTTTCTTAAAATGTTTTCATGGAAGATTTTATTTTCGTTTGTTTTACCTTCTTTGAAAAATATTTTGAAAAAGCCAAACAAATTGAAAAAGATAAAATCGACATTACTTGAAGTTAAAGAAGAGATGATAGTACATCAGTAGATGTTCTTTCACACATGACCATAGATTGACTGATTGGTGTTTTATGTTAATATATGAATTATATGTTTTGATCTAAACTTTAGAGACTGCACAAATAGGAAATGATATTGTTGTGTATGCATATAATTTGAATTGTCAGTAGACTAAAAGTGTCACTGAACCATTAGTAGTGTGAAAACATAATTTCATATGTTACAACTGTGATTTGAACCCATTTTGTGCCTTGGTGTGTGTGTTAAAAGATCATTATCAGATAAAGAATATTAGCTTTTAATAAAGATTTTCCTATGAGATCAGTTTCGGGTTATGTCCTTAGCACTATTCATTCAATTTGCTTCAGTGCCCATGTCCCGAAAAGCATGCAATTTGAAGTATAATCAAGATATGTACTTGACAACATCTGTCAAACATATACTAGCCCTTGGATCATATTGATAAATCATATTTACTGATTCCATTGAATTCATAATCCAGATAACAGTTGGATCCATGTACCTGAATCTTTTGATTCCACATATATAAGTCAAGATATTGAATCATTCGATTCTGAATCTCTTTGATTCCTATACAATCCAATTTGGATTCTGCTATTCATGTGCTAAGTGATGTCTCCTCATTCTGGAAATTCGGATAATCTTTAGTAAAATCTCATATGTCTTGAAGATAGTGCATTTACTTTCTGTTGGCATACTAGTGGGGTACACGTTGTATTTCATACTTAAATGGTACATTAACTCACAAGAAAGTGGGAATGAGATGCTTTAGTTTCAAATCTTATAATATTGACAATTTGAATTTGTGTGTCATAGCCTGATCCTATTTTCTTTGAATGTTTATCGCGTATCATAACATGCAATATGAAAGTCTTGAAAAGATAGAGTGTGATAATCTTGAAAGATATTGGTTAGATTGGTCAAGGCTTGAAAGAATGACATAGTATACCAATTGATATTATATGGATTTTATATCCAAGATGTGTGATTGATATATCATATATACTGATATGATCTTCTTACTCGTGATGTTCGACCAAAAAGATGTGATTTTGTAATTTACATTTCAGTTTAAATAGAGAAAAACCAAAAAGATTTTGTTTTTCTTATGTTTGAAAAACCAAAAGATTTTATTTTTCCAGCTTCCATGGAAATCTTAATTGTTGGTTATTCTTGGTTGTTCTCCTTTGCAAAAATTGAATATTGCAGACAGAAGTTGACAAGGGGTCCATCTCCCAAGTTTTCTTCTAGATAGAAAGAGAAAGTGCAGATGAACAAGACGAAGACTACAGTGTGTTTGATGATATTTGAAGACGGATGACAATCTTCTGAAGCTGTTGTCAAGGGGGAGTCTGTTGGAGCATATTCTGGTGACAACGAGCTTGAAGATATTATGTCTTAGTCTTAGAGTCTTTGACTTGTAATTGATAGAATTGTTAGCAACAGTTAAAGGGGAGTCTGTTAGGACATGTTTTGTAACTGTTGATAAAATTCTGTGTAAGTTCTGCTAGAGGCGAACTTAAATCAGAGGCGAACTTATTAAGTTTGCTTAGCCTATTAGAGGTGAACTTAATAAGTTTGCCTAAGCATATATGAGGCGAACTTGTTAAGTTCGCCTAAGCACAGTGAAGCGAACTTGTTAAGTTCGCCTAATGCTGATCAGTGGCTATAAATAGTAGATTGTAGCAGAAACAGAAAAAAGTGAGAGTGTGAGACGATATCAGACTAGACGAGAGAGAATTCTTGTAACCTGATATTGGTGGAATACAAAGAGTTTATTTACACCGTTATTGTTGATTGAGTTACACGAGCACGTTGATCATGGATTCCGCACGTTATCACCGTGTCGTACCGCGAGTCTAGAGATCCGTCACGCAACGAATTAGGGACCTACAAACTTAGCAAGCGAACTTATTAAGTTCGCTTCTCACATTTTCATGCGAACTTAGCTTTTAAGCGAACTTACCGGATTTTTTCCTTAAGCGAACTTGTCTTGTTCGCCTGATATCAAGTTCGCTTAGTACTCACTAAAGCGAACTTATTAAGTTCGCCTGAGGGTAAAACTGTTCAATACTTAGAAATTTTTCAGAAATTTTTTTTTAACATAGCAAATATGGTTCAAGTCACAAACATGTTCAATTATGACAATGAGATCGGTACATCTCAAAAACCTCCGAAGTTGCTGAATCTAGCTGATTATTCAAATTGGAAAGATCGGTTTGACCAGTTCGTATCTTTTATCGATACTAGTTTGTGGATTCCGATTTTGGAAGGATATACGCATCTTACTTATTCATGGATGGGAAGGGTTATGTTCCGAAACCAGTTTCAGCTTTAACTACTGAAGAGAAGCTGTTATTTGATCGAGAAAAGAAAGCAATGGCTAGCATTTCGATGTCTCTACCAAAGGAAATTTATCATAGTTTTAAACAGTTCAAGTCTTCTCAACAACTGTGGGAAGCATTACAGAAAAGGTGTGAAGGGAGTTTAGATGTGAAGAAAAGTAGAAAAGAGTTACTAAAGAAGCAGTTCCTAGTTTTTAAACATTTTCAAAATGAATCTTTGGATGATCTTGCTACAAGATTCTATCATCTTCTTAGTGAACTGGCTAGTGCATCTGTGGTATATGAGACTGAGGAAATCAATGATAAATTCTTGGAGGCTTTACCATCAAAGTTTGATGTGTATACGGTTTTGATCAAAGAAAATGTTAAGTACAAAACCATGTCTCTTGAAGAAGTCCTAGGGAAGATTCAGTCACATGACATGAATATGAAGAAGAAAGAGACTAATATGGAGCATATCCAGGATCCCTCGATGTATTTTGCCAAATCTGTTGGTAAATCTGGTACTGGAGTGGCATTCTTTTCTGGTGATGCTCAAGAGTCTTCAAATGATCAGTGTTCTGGAGTTCCAATTTATTCTGGTCATACAAGCCATTCTGGATTTTCTGCTACTACTGCTTCAACATCATCTGGATCTCATGTGAATCAGAAAGTTGCTGATGATTATCTTGCTATGTTTTCTTCATTCATGGCATCATATGAAAATTTCATTGGAGGAAAAATACATGATCCTGAGGTAATAGAAGAAGATTTCAGACAGATTGACCCTGTTGATCTGGAAGAAATGAATATCCAATGGAACATGGCCATGTTAATGCGACAAGCTAAAGACTTCTTGAAGAGAACTGGCAGAAAATATATTGGTTCAAATAGTCGATCGCGTATGGGTTTTGATAAGAGCAAAGTTAGGTGTTACAATTGCCAAGAGTATGGTCACTTTGCTAAGGAGTGTGTGAAGCCAAAGGTAGAATTTGATTCTCAAAAGAAGCAATCTAACTTTCAGCATAATAGGAATCAGTCACATGGTTCATCTGGTAATCAAAATCATGGTCCTTCTGGTAATACAAATCATGCATCTGCATCATCAGCTTTAGTTGCTCAAAACGATGAAAACTATGATTGGGGCATTCATCTGGAAGATTTGGTGGGTGCTGTGAGTCAGGCTTTTGTTGCAGAAATTCATTCAGAAAAACCAGAAGAGTCTACTGATGATGAAAGTTCTAGTGATGATTCATGTGATGGTGATAGTGTTCCAAAGTATTGATTCTGATGCTGTGACAGGGGTTGCTAAGGAAGAAATTGTTCTTACAGAAAATGCTTCAGTTGGTGAAGATTCAGAGAATATTCCGATTGCCAAAGTATTCATGGCAGACATGTCTGACCCGACTAAGGTAAAAGACTCTGTTTGTCATATATTTTGTTCTAATTGCATTTCTGTTAAAGATAAACTACAAAAAGTCATGGATGATAACACAAATTTGATTTGTGACATGAAATCAATGCATTCAGTTAATCAGAAACTGAAAGATAATGATAAACTGTGCATTGATAGAATTGAGTCTTTGAAAAGAGACTTAAATTCTCTTGGGTTAAAATACAAAGAGCAGGGTTATCATCTAGATATGGCTTATGCTGAAATTGAAAAACGAAATGAAGTAGTTGCCCAAAAGAATAAGGAGATTTCTAAAAAAGAATTTGAGGTGATAAGGTTACATAAAAAGCTGGAACAGTTTGAGAATTCGTCTGTAGTTTTGGATTATTTCAATACTAATGCTGATCCCACAAAAAGGGTTGCTGGTATTGGGTTTGTTCCTCCTCCGTTCAATACAAATTATGTATTTGAGCCTGAAATCATTCATGAAGAGGAGATTGATCCCAAGACAGTATTAAAAGTGAATCCAGTGACGGGTGAAGACATGGTGTATGATTCTGATACAGAGGATGAAGTGTTTGATGATTCAAAGGTTGAAGGCATTCCGAGAGAAGTGAAAATTGAGGAACCAAAGGTTGTGAAGAATGTTACTAGGGATAGATGCATCTTGACAGAACCTGAAGAGGTGAAAGTGGTTCCAACTAAACTTTCTCCAATCTTAGAGTCAAGTGGGTTTGTTGCGACTGGTTTTCAAAAGGTGAATTCTTCAAAGGTGCCAAAACAGACTTATGTTCCTAAGAAGCCGATAAATTGTTCTGGGCATTCATCTGAAGCTTATTCTTCTGATGGTTCTTCAAATTCAAAGAAAACATCTTATTCCAGAAGTTATCAAGAAAGACGAGTGTGTTTTCATTGCAATGAGGTTGGTCATATTTTGATTAATTGTCCATACAAGAACAAGGGTAAAATGAAGACTGTTCCTTCACAACCGAAAGTGGTGAAGATTCTTAAAAGAAACGATGAGGGAAAGTCGTCTTCTAGTTTGGAGAAAAATGTGATTGGTCATTCTTTTGTTAAATCCCATGGATTTAAACAACATAATTTATTGCATGCTAAATCCTTTGTTTGCAAAGAGAAACTTGAGATTCCAAAAGTTGGAATTTCTAAGGATTCTGTTCAGGAGGTTAAATTGAAAATTAAAGAAAATTTTGGAAACATCTGAATCTGACAATAATATATCACATAATGTTTTTCAAAATAATAAAAATGGTTCTTCTTTGAAAAGGTCTGATTGTCAAACATCTGTTCCAAAATTGAATGATAAAATTGATTGTAAATTACAAGAAGTTGTTTATTTTGATCAATCCGGACGACCCAAGACCACGATGGCTTGGGTTCCACTTTCTAACTGATTCTCGTTGTTTATGTAGGGACAACCAAGGAGGACTATCAACAATACATGGTATGTGGATAGTGGTTGCTCTCGACATATGACAGGGAATGTTAGATTGCTTGAGGATGTGATTAAAATTGATGGTGGTTATGTCGCTTTTGCGGGTAATAAAGGGGGGTACATAACAGGCCAGGGAACGTTAAAGAATGACAAAGTAAAATTTGAAAAGATGAATTATGTTGAGCAGCTGGAACACAATCTTTTAAGCGTATCACAAGTCTGTGACAAGAAGTTTTCGATCCATTTCAACGATCATGAATGTTATATTCTGAAACCGGGTTTTGTGATTCCTGATGAATGGATTCTCATGAAGGCTCCAAGGAGAAATGACACGTATGTCCTTGACATGAGTGTCGCCACTACAACGGATTCAATTCCAACATGTTTACTCTCTAAGGCGTCGGAATCTGATTCAATATTGTGGCACAGGACGCCAGCTCACATAAACTACAAGAAGATGAACTACATTGTTAGGAATGATCTTGTGCTTGGTATTCCGAAAATGAAATTCTCAGTTCCTGATGATTGTATTCCGTGCAAGAAGGGGAAGCAAAGAAAGAAATCTCACAAATCGAAGTCGACAAATTCTATCGTAACTCCTTTGGAGTTGCTGCATATGGATTTGTTTAGTCCTATCAGTATTAGGAGCATTGGTGGGAAATCGTATTGCTTGGTCGTAACTGATGATTACTCCAGATTTTCATGGGTTAAGTTTCTTTCTTCTAAAGCTGAAACTACTGAGTTAGTACAATACTTAATCCTGGGTTTGGAGAATTTATTCAATCTAAAAGTCAGAAGAATCAGGAGGGACAATGGCAGCGAATTTAAGAATAGCAAAATGGGGTTATTCTGTCTACAAAAAGGAATTCTTCATGAATTCAGTGCGCCATATGTTCCTCAACAAAACGGTGTCGCTGAACGAAAGAACAGGACGTTGGTCGAAACAGCTCACACGATGCTTGCAGATTCTAAGCTTCCAGTCACCTTTTGGGCTAAAGCTGTGAATACTGCGTGTCATGTTTTGAACAGGGTCTTGACCGTAAAGCGACATAACAAGACTTGCTATGAATTGCTAAATAATCGAAAGCCGAATTTGGAATATTTACTACCTTTTGGTAATCCGTGTACTCTACTGAAGGTTAGAGATGTCCCAACAAAATTCAGTGCAAAGGCTATTGAAGGGATTTTTCTGGGGTATGTGGCTAAATCAACAACCAAGAGGGTTTATAATAAAGAGACAAGCCAAGTTGAAGAATGGTTCCATATTGACTGTTCAAATCGGTCTTTACCACAAATGGCGATTGGTCCGGATTGAGCATTTGATTATGAAAACTTATTCAAGTCTTTTCATTTACCTTCTGACATTTCTGATGAAGATGCTGCTGTTATCTATGATTCTTGTCAAGATGCTCAGCACAATGGATTTCTACCAAATGCAGTTCCCAATTCATCGATTCCATCTACTTCTGCTCCAGATCCAAATGTTGCTTCTTGTTCAGGTCCACAAGATTCAGAGAGTGAGGAGGATAAAGCTATTTTCAAGATTTTTGTGCTGATCCGTTGTTGAGTGATGATCCATTACCTTTGACACAGGTTCAGGGGGAGATTCCACCAAATTTAGACTCGGAAATTCCAATTCCTCGAGATTATTCTTATCAATCTGATTCTACTCAACTTGATGTGTTGCCGGTTCCTGAGGTCGCATCCATCAAGGAACACAAAGATCATCCAGTAACAAATATAATTGGAAATTTATAGGATGGAGTGAAAACTCGTTCTCTTGTTGACAATACTTGTTTGTATACTTGCATTAAAGATTCTGGTGTTCTTGATGATTGCTTACATTCTTGCTTTATTTCGGAGATTGAACCCAAGAATGTAGAGATGGCTTTAAATGACAATAACTGGATAGAAGCTATGCAGGAAGAACTTGCTCAATTTGACAAACTTAAGGTTTGGAATCTGGTTGATCTTCCGAAAGGTGCGTATCCGATAGGAACAAAATGGGTGTTTAAATGTAAAAAAGACGATCAAGGTGTCAATCACAAACAATCCGGTGCAGCACTCCAAGACAAAGCACATTGACATCAGGTATCACTTCATAAGACATTAAGCTAAGAAAAAGAGAATTATTTTTACCAAAGTTCATACCAATGAGAAATATGCTGACTTGTTTACAAAACCTTTTGAAGAAGCTAGATTTAGATATTTAGTTGAATCCATTGGTATGATGAACTTTAACTAAAATCTGTCTCTAAATTTTTTTTTAATAAATGTGTTTGTCTTTTGTTGTAAATAAAAGTTATAAGTCAGCAGCAACCATTTTTGCTGCTAACAGGTCTAATCATCAGCAGCAAAGAATTTGCCACTGACTGCTTTAAGTTATCAACAGGAACAAGTTTCATGCGGATAGCTTTAAGGCAATCAGCAGCAACATCTTTGCTACGGACCATTACATCCATCAGGAGCAATTGAGTTTGTTGCTGACAGACTTAACCATCCGCAGCAACCAAGTTTGCAGCGGATAAGCTTAACCATCCGCAGCAACCAAGTTTGCTGCTGATGGATAAAAATAAGTCCAAATTAACTTTTACCCACTGTAAAAAGCACTTTCAGTCTTTACCGTGACTGCTATAGTGTATTACAGCTGTAAAACAGTGAAAAGTGAATGGGTTGTATTGTACAAGTAACTTTCTTTTTCCCTCCTCTGCCGTTATAACACAAATCAAATTTCTCCTTAACCTCTTCACATTCAATTCTCTCAAGCATTCAAAGCTTTTCATAATTAAACACCTTTCAAAAACTTCCTCCTTCCCTCCAAATCCTACGACAATGGCAGAGGTCAACATAAACAAACCTGATGACAAGTTTTCACCCTACCACAATCTCACTGCATACCTGGTTAAAGGAAAGAAGTATGAAGGGTTCGATGATATGATCGATTTTCTTTGTCAATCAAATATATATTTTCCACTAACCGTCAACCCTACCATATACATCCATCATATGGAGGATTTTTGGAACACCGTCATATACTCTACCGAACATGGGATTCCCCAAATCCAAGCCACGATAGACGGCAAATAGTTCATCGTCACTGAAGCTACTCTCAGAAAACATCTCAAGCTTCATGACGAGGGGGCCGCCATTTCATACCCTAGGGAAGAGTATATGAGGACCTTTGTAACCATAGGGTACACTGGAAATCAAAACGAATATACTATTGAAAAGGCGCTGATGGGCCCTCCATGGAAGTTTCTATGCCACACTATTCTACAGAGCATATCCCAGAAGAGAAGTGGATGGCATCAAGTGAGTTCTGCTATCGCCTCTTCTATTCACGGTATGGTCACTGACTAAGGTTTCAACTTTGCACATCTCATTTTTGAAGGTTTGAGATATAACCTTCAAGAAGGTGAAAAGCAGGCATTCTTTATGTACCCAAGGTTCTTGCAGGAAGTTTTCAACAATGAGCTAAAAGACCTTTCCAAACCTACAAGAATCTACCTTATGCTGGGACATAAAAATAATATTTTTCAAAGCATGAGAACTGTTTTCAAAAAGTTCTTAGGGGTCAATGTTCCATTGTTATCTACAATGATGAACATACAAACTATCCAGGGTGACAGTTCAGCAATCCCAGCTGATATTGATCCCACACCCTCCACTTCAAAACATGAACATCAATCTACTTCCATTATTCGAACCCCTGTGCATCTTATTGAGGGTGAACAGGCACAACATACACTTACACCTGTTTTAGAAGCCAAACTGGAACACAAGGCCCCAGTTGAGGCAAGCTATACTAGAAAAACAAAAAAAGAGCAAGAAGACTCCTTCTATTCTTGTCTCGCAGGGCCAATCCCAACCTAAAAGACCTCATTTAAAATCCCAACATTCTGATGAGAATATCAAAAGGGATAGCCTAATTATTAGAGAGACTTCATTGGAAGTTCCTCTATTAGGATCAGGATCACATCCCGAATCCATAGAACAACCTTCTGAGCCCTTTCATTATTTTTCTTCTCTGAACTTAAGTGCAGAGTCACCTAGTCAAGATGATATGCCTTCTCCAACTACCACTATCTCGGAGGTATTGATTGACTTAGCTGCTAATGTACCCAGCCCAAGTTCATCACCTAAGAAGGTTCACTCTGGGAGTGATGATAGAGTGAATGTGGAAAGGGCTATCACTACTACTGGTACATCAATTGACCAGGAGGACAGTGATAACATCACTAAGTCCCCAACCATGGCAACTCCCGATGAGTATGTTTCTCTTGAAACACTCTTCATTGAGAGGAATCCCAGTTGCCAAGAAAACCAGGGTGATGGGGATGCATAGGCTAGGCCTAAGGCACCATCTAGTTCCAAGGATTCCACAACTGTGGATGAGGACAGACTGAAACTTGAAAACATGGAATTGACGGCCAGGGTGGCAATGCTAGAGGCCGAGGTGTCCAAAATCTAGCACCAAGTCTCTATGCATGAAGCCCATAAACGCCCTCCAGTTACTACTCTTTCCCTTGTATCAGTGGGCACTCAAATAGATGAAACTCTATGAACTGGTGCAAAACCAATCAAACCAGGGCATATTATCCTCCATCAAGACGCATAATCTATCAATTGCAAGTTCTGTTGAGAGATCTGTGGAAGTGTTGATGCATCTTGTTAAGTACAGTTCAAGGACTTGAAGTGGATTCAGTGTATTCCAATTAAGATCTTGTATTCCACCAAGTTCCCATCCGATCCATAATCTCTCAGATAGACCATCATACCCCCAAGCTAGGATAGAGTCAAACTCTAGCTTATGTGCATTCAGTGTGAAATGAGGGTCAATGGTCTGTCTTGATATATTTACAGCAGCGGGCAATATGCTGAATGACAGAGGTTTGTCTTCATCTTCACTTTTATTTTCCAAGACCTCATCAACAGCTCTGACCACTAACTTCCAATCCTCAGAGATATCTTCCTTTTTATCCACTGAGTCTGGCAAGTCATGGATTTGAACAAAAGTATGCTTGAAGAGTGTACATTGAAATGCTGCCTGCTGTTGTATCCAGTCATCAAGACTGTCAGCATCATCATCTTCAGCATCATCAACTGAGCGATTCAAACAATCAATGATCTCCCGGTACTCAAGTGCATCACCTTTCCATTTCGGTTCAGTAAGTGCCATCAGATTAAACTCACAGGTAAATGCACGAGCCATCACTGTAAGAACAAACAGCAAACACAATAAGAACAAGAAGAATCATTGGAAATGAATACACATGACCAAGTATAGCACAAGTTCATTTAACAGAAATCCAGACTTAGAAAAAATTTCAGATTGGCCCTTCCTGCATACTTGGTAAGTATGCAGGGTTTATGCCTTGCGTACTTAGCAAGTACGCATGACTTATGTCTTGCTTACTTGTTAAGTACACAGGCTTAATACTTTGCCAAATTTCAAAATTTTCAAAATCTGCATATTGTGAAATTTGATGATTGTTGAAGCACTTTCCTGTGACAAACACTCTGGATAGATAGAGTCTTAGTTTAGTACTTTCATGTATGTATTTGTCTTTGTTTGTAAGTGTCTGTATGTATTAGTTATCTAGTTGTATTTACTTTTACATATTGACTGTTGCAGATTTCTCTAAGTGTTCTGCGCACTTGTATGTGCGCAGGAGATAGTTCCTGCGTACTTAGCAAGTACGCAAGAATACCTTTGCGTACTTGCTAAGTACGCATGAGCAATTTTCCCTACGCACTTGCTAAGTGCGCATGAGCAATTTTCCCTGCGCACTTGCTAAGTACGCTAAGTGCGCAGGCATCAGGTCGTGTATAAATAGGAATGGTTGACAGTAGATAAGTACGCAATCGTAGACGCAGTCATAGTAGCAAATACGTAGAATTTGTAATCTCAGTATTTCTCTCTGTAACCTTCAAGTGTTTATAATAGACGAACGTTTAAAGTGATTCTCTTGTCGGTTTACTTTTTGTTGTAAGACTCTCCACCTGGTCACGGGTATTCTGCACCCGGTCCGACTAGTAGACCCACTTGCATATGACGATCCGCCACACCCGAGGGACCTACAAGTGGTATCAGAGCATGGCTCTTGATTTCGAGTGTTGTGAGTGAGTTTGGAGAGTTTTCTACAGAGTTTTACAAGCAAAAGGAGGTGTTTTGTTGATTTTTGGGATAAAATAGGGGTAGCTCTTGAGCACTATTTTAGAAGCAAAAATCACTCAAAAACCGACTTTTGTTGTGTATTTTGAATGTTTTGAGCATCAAAGGTTGGTTAGAAACAAGTTTCTGACCCTTTGGCTCATTTTGATTGTTAATCCATCCGATTTTTGCCATCTCCGGTGTGTTTCCAGTGACCGGAATAGTTTGGTGAGAGTTGGTGAAAAGGTGTTCTACGTACTTACCATATCTAGCAAAAAGTACAGTCTTGCTGCGTACTTACTAAATACGCAATACTAATCTTGTGCGTACTTAAGTTCTATCCTGCGTACTTATCATTTACTCCTACGTACTTATCAAGTACGTAAGAGAAAATCTTAAATACGCAAGACCATTCCTCTAAGTGCGCAAGGACAATATCATGTGCGCAAGTGTCTCTGATTTTTCAGAAATTTTACTAAGTGTTCACCATGTCGAATCTTCAAAACCTTGGAAACCTTTTAAACTATGACAATGAGATTGGTACTCCTCAGAAACCGCCAAAGCTACTAAATGTAAATGATTATTCTAACTAGAAAACACACTTTGAGCATTACATTTCTTACACCGATTCTTCATTATGGATTCCAATTCTAGAGGGCTATAAGCATCCCACACACATTTATCTTGATGATAAACTGCCTAAGCCTATCTCTAAACTCGATGAAGAAGAAAAGAAAGTTTATGATAGAGAGAAGAAGGCTCTTGGTTCTATCACTATGGCATTAACTCGGGAGTTGTTCCACAGCTTCAGAGGTTATGACAACTCTAAGGATCTTTGGAAGGCACTACAGAAAAGATTCGAGGGGAATAGTGATATCAAGAAGAGTAAACAGGATCTACTCAGGAAGCAGTATGAATGCTTCAGATTTTTGGAGAATGAGTCTTTAGATGACCTCATCTCTAGATTCTATCGTCTGCAGACAGAATTGAAAGCTTTTGAGCTCAAGTATCCCGATGAATAGTTCGTGGAAAAGTTTCTGGATGCTTTGCCACCCAAGATTGAAATGTACACAACCCTGATGAGAGAGAATCCAAAATTCTATGAAATGACAGTGGAGGAGGCAATTGGAAAGGTTCAAGCTCATAACATGAACCTTAGAAAGAAGGAGATCTCAGGAAGACCTCATATACAAGACCCCTCTATGTATCATGGGACGTCTTCTACAACCAAATCTTCGGGCTCTGGAATTGCCCTTTTCTCTGGAAACTCTACTGAAGAAGACCACTCAAATGGTTGTGGTGGTCATGCATGCTATGCATCTGGATCAGGTTTTGGATCTCATCAACAACATACCTCAAGAAATCCTCCCGCTACAACTTCAGCTAACCAATCAGCTATAGCCAAAATAGCTGAAGATCATGTAGCACTATTTTCATCTTGTATGCTGGCCTACGAGAATTTCATAGGTGGCAAGCTTACAGATCCCGAGACAATTGAAGAAGATTTTAATCAAGTGGATCCTGATGACATGGAGGACATAGATATTCAATGGAATATGGCCATGATACTGAGGATAGCCAAGCGTTTCCTGAACAGAACAGGAAGAAAGTTCATTGGCGGGCATTCTATGCCAAGGTTGGTTTTGACAAATCCAAGGCCAAATGTTATAAGTGTCTAAACTTTAGACACTTTGCTCGTGAATGTCAGAAAGACAGAGCACCGGCTTTGGGTTTCACCAGACCTAGCCAAGGAAACAGCCATGGCTACAAACAACACAAACAACCACAATCAAAGCCACGGTGGTTCATCCAATGCACTGGTAGCTTAACAGGACGACAACTTTGATTGGGGTGTTCATCTGGAAGATGCCATCATTGTACAAACTCAGGTTGGTCTCATGGCTGAGATAATAGAGTTGATGGAAGCTGAGGAAAAAAAGGAAGCTGGGGAGAAGGAAGCTGAAGAAAAGGAAACTTCTGTAGCTAATCAAGAGGAATCTACTACTGCTGTTGCTCTCATGGCTATTGGAGAGGCAACAGGTTCATAAACTAAGGTAGATTCTAATCCTTTTTCTGTTATTTCTTGTTCCAAATGTCTAGGCTTAAAAATTGAAAATTCTAAGCATCAAGACAAGGTCGAACCCCTTCGTATTGCAGCGTTAAGCTACAAAGAAAATGAAAAACGATTTAAAGATTCAATTGAAATGTTGAAAAAGGAAAAACGTGATTATTCACTAAAGATGAGCGATCAACAGTTTCACTTGGATATTGCATATAAGGGGTTGGAGAAAAGGAACAATGAAATTAACAAGCTGCAAAATGAAATCTTGCAGTTGAAATGTTCTAATGAGAAGTTGAAAAACTCTCGTTTTGTGGTGGAACACTACGAATCCGTATTGAGGCAAATGAATGGCTTAGGGCTAGGTACTAATGCTATTCCTCCACCAGTTAGCGGGAAGTTTCTCAACAGCTTAGTAGACATTGATCTAACTTGTCTTGATGAGACCTCAGGAAAGAATGATTCCTCTAAAAAGGATGATTCCTCATGTAAGGCTAACTCCACATCTAATGAGGAGTTCTTTACTGATTCTGATGATGGGACGGTTAACACTTGCCCTGAAGGAGTAGTATCTGAGGAGTTGTTATCTGAACAGAAAGTCAAGAAAAACATTATCACTAATAGTGATAACTGTATTTTAACTGAACCCGATATCATTGAATCTAGTGATAAATTAAAGGTAATGCTTTATGGGGGGTATAAAAATATTAATCAAGTAAAGAAAGAGGCTTTTTCAGCTCACTATGGGATTGGTTGCAAAGAAAATTTGCAAAAATACTATACTCCCAAGAACCAATCTGTATCGGGTCAAACTCTTGTTCACAAACCAACCCATCCTGCTCATAATGCTGAATCATCTAATGCTAGATCTAATGAGCCTTATAGGAGGACTTACACAGACAAGAGGACTTGCTTTCACTGTGGCTTGGTTGGTCACATTTTTGTGAACTGTCCTTCAAAGAACCAAGGGAAACGGCCTATTGTTTCACTACCGGCTGTCATCCCTAAGTCGCCATCAGTGAAACCTCCCAAATGTCCGAAACAAAATGTGGTGAAACCGCCAGTTAAACCGATGGGAAATCCAAAGATCAAATCTGAGATCAAACCATCTGTTTTAAGAAAGGTAAAGCAACCTGCTATACCTTGTGTATCCACCTCTGGTAGTACATGTACTGGTGAAAAACCTGTGGTGAAACTCTCTAAGCCACAGAGAAGGAGAAGGAATAAGAGGTTGAGAAAGCTAGAACAGCTGACTAGAGTTCAATCAAGTGAAGCATCCACTAGTTCACATGCTGTTGTTGAACATAAGTCAACTGTTTCGGTTAAGAAAAAGAAGAGGTCCTGGACTATCAAATCTAAAAATTCTCAATCTCTTAGTCCTAATTCTTTTAAAGATTCATCCATTTTGAACAGTCATCACGACTGTAAGTTAAAAGAGGTAGTTTATTTTGAAAAGGATGGACGACCCAAGACCACTATGGCTTGGCCTCCAAATCTAACTAATTCTTTTTATAACTCGTACAGGGACGTCCGAAGGGTACTATCTCTAACCGCTGGTATGTAGATAGTGGATGCTCCCGGCACATGACAGGAAACATGGCCTTGCTTCAAGACGTGAAACCATTCAGAGGCGGCAATATGGCCTTTGCTGGAGAGAAAGGCGGCAGTGTCACGTGTCAAGGCGTGGTATCAAATGGTTGTGTCAGTTTTGCCAATGTCAACTTTTGCAAGCAGCTAAAGCATAACCTACTGAGTGTCTCCCAAATGTGCGACAAGGAGTACTCGGTGATGTTTGATAAGAATGAATGCTTGATTCTCAAGCCTCTGAAGACTGGATTCTGATGAGAGCGCCAAGGACAAACGACACCTATCAGATTGATATGAGCGTGGCAACAACCACCTCATCAGTTGCAACTTGTTTGCTTACCAAAGAGACATAGCTTGACTCTATCTTGTGGCATAGGAAACTCGGACATATTTCTTATCGTAAAATGAACCATCTTGTCAGAAATGGTTTGGTAACCGAGGTTCCTAACCTGAGATTTACCGTTGCAGATGACTGTATGCCTTGTAAAAAGGGCAAACAGCAACGGAAGTCTCACAAGCCCAAGCTCCAAAACTCCATCGTTACCCCTTTGGAGCTATTACACATGGAACTGTTTGGCCCCATAAGTATCAGGAGTATTGGAGGTAAGTCGTTATGTCTGGTTGTAACTGATGATTTCTCATGTTTTTCTTGGGTGCATTTTTTAGGTAGAAAGGACGAAACTGTTGATATTCTTCAACCCTGATCCTGAGCTTGGAATCTCTTTGCAAGCTGAAGGTTAGAAGAAGAAGGAGTGACAACGGAACTGAATTCAAGAATAATTTTATGGAACTTTTCTGTCTCAAAAAGGCTATCCATCACGAATTCAGCGCCCCGTGCACGCCTCAGCAGAATGGAGTTGCAGAACGGAAGAACAGAACATTGATTGAGACTGCAAGGACTATGCTGTCGGAAGCAAAGCTTCCTGTCACTTTCTGGGCAGAAGCAGTTAATACAACTTTTCACGTCTTAAACAGAGTTCTGGTTGTGAAGAGGCACAACAAGACTTGTTACTAGTTGATCAACAATCGACTTCCCAATCTTGATTACCTTGTTCCTTTTGGTAGTCCATGTTCCTTATTGCTACAATACAAAGACCGACAGTCTAAGTCTCATGTAAAAGCGATGGAAGGCATATTCTTAGGATACGTTGCTAACTCGCCTTGCAAGAGAGTGTACAATATAGGAACTCGTACTGTCGAGGAATGGTTTGAAGTGGATTGCAGTAAACACATCATTCCACCAGAACCAACAGGTCCAGCTTGGGGTTTTGATTATGATGCGCTATTCAAGTCATTCAATCTTCCTGATCTATCTGCAGTTGACGCCGCAAATGTTTAAGAATTATTGGGTGGCGGCGATGACTCCAGTTTCTCTACTCATGCTACTGTACCGATTGTAACTCTTGATTCCAATGCTGCATCTGCATATGGAAATCATGACAGTGATAACAGTGAAGATGTTCATGTTGATGGAGATGACGCTCAATCTAATCCTAACACAACTGTAGGAAATGAAGCTCTAGCTGATCCAATTAACATTGAATCTACTTCTTCTAGAACACAGGAAATGGGGGAGTTAAGCACGAATCTCGATTCATAAATTCTGGAACCGAATGTACCAGAGACGAGAGTGCATAAGAATCATCCAATCGACAAAATTATTGGTGATCCTCATGCCGGTGTTCAGACTCGTCATCGAACCATTACAGAGAACACTAGTCTTTACTCGGAGATACTTGACACTGGTGTCATGGAAACATGTCTGCATGTTGCATTCGTGTCCCAGTTAGAGCCGAAGAATGTGAAGGAGGCTCTCGCGGACAACTGCTGGATTGAGGCGATGCAAGATGAATTGTCTCTGTTCCAAAAGTTGCACGTGTGGGATTTGGTTGACTTGCCAAAAGGCTTTCAGCCAATTGGAACCAAATGTGTGTTCAAATGCAAGACGGATGATCGTTATGTGGTTGTGAAGAACAAAGCAATATTGGTTGTTCAGGGATTTTATCAACAAGAGGGCTTGGATTACACGGAAGTACATGCCCCAGTTGCTAGAATTGAGGCCATTCGACTATTCTTGGCTTATGCCACATATGTCGGCTTCAAGGTCTATCAAATTGATGTGAAGAGTGCTTTCCTATATGAAAAAGTACATGAAGAGGTCTATGTCACTAAACCTCCCAGCTTTGAAGATCCGCATAATATCAATAAAGTGTATAAGCTCGACAAAGCACTTTATGGTCTTCATCAAGCACCGCGGGCATGGTATGAGACATTATCTAAGCATCTATTGTCTAATGGTTTCGACCGTGGACATATCGACTCGACCCTCTTCATTAGGAAAGCAGGAGGTGACATTCTTCTTGTACAAGTATATGTCGACGACATTATTTTGGGATCTACAAATGAAGGGATGTGTAGGGAATTCGAGCAGGTGATGAAGTCCAAGTTTGAAATGAGTAACATGGGTGAATTGTCGTTCTTCCTGGGCCTGCAAGTCAGTCAAAGAGAGGATGGCATTTATCTACATCAAACTAAGTATGTGCAGGACATCTTGTCAAAATACAAGACGAATGATAGCAGTACTTATGGCACACCTATCCCAGTCAATCATGGTCTGCATCCTGACAAAGATGGAAAGGATGTGGATTGCAGATTGTACCGTGGGATGATCGGATCACTTATGTATCTCACAGCTTCAAGACCCGATATAATGTTTGCTGTGTGCTTGTGCTCAAGGTTTCAGTCTCAACCGAAGGAGTCACATATGATAGCCGTGAAGAGAATTTTCAGATACTTGAAAGGGAAACCTCGATTGGGTATTTGGTACTCTAGGCAGTAGTCATTCGACTTCAAAGCCTACACTGATTCAGACTATGGCGGTTGTAACCTTGACACAAAGTCAACTTCTGGTGGATGTCAATTCTTAGGAGACAGACTGGTTTCCTGACAGCGTAAGAAGCAGTCAACGGTTTCTGTCTCAACTTGTGAAGCAGAATACATTGATTGTTGTGGTGAGCGGTTGTTCTCAGATATTGTGGATTCAGCAGCAATTGAGAGACTACTGCTTAAACTTCACTGGAACTCCTATGTTCATTGACAACAATGCCACAATGTCCATCACAAATAACCCGGTGAAACATTCCAAAACTAAACATATAGAAATTCGCTATCATTTCATCCGTGATTGTGCTGAAAAGCATTTAATTGAACTTGTTAAAGTTTACACGGATGACAATCTTGCTGACCTTTTCACAAAGGCATTTGATCGATCCCGTTTTGAGCATCTTGTCAACTTGATAGGAATGTTCAATCCTGAGTGAAAACTTGTTTTTCTTAAATCAATTCAATTCATGAAAGTTAAATTTTTATATTCTTTAAAGTTTTCTGTATATTTCTTTTAACTTTCAAAAACATTTTACAAAATCAAAAACAAAATAGAAAATGGAGAAAATTTCAATGTTAATTTGAGAAAAGAGGAAATGATAGTACATCATAAATGATCTAAACGTCACAGACTGCTCATATGGGAAATGATTGTGTCATGCTTACTTAATTGTGTAAATTATTATGGTTTTAATCTGCTTATTTACATGTAATTTGAATTGTTAGTAGGCTGTATGCGTCTTTGAATCACTAGTAGTGTGAAAACTTAATCTAAAATTACAATTGTGATTTGAACCCATGTTTACTAGTGTGTGTGTGTAAAAGAATAGAAAAGATCATTATCAGATAAAGGATGTTAGATTTTGGCAATAATTTTCTTTTGAGGTCAGATTCGGGTTATGTCGTTAGCACAATTAATGCGGTTCATCTCACTGCCCATACTCACAAGTATGCAAGGAGATTTTGAATCAAGACATGTCTCTATATCAACCGTTGAGCATGTATTTACCCTTGAATCACTCCTGATTCATTGAAATCAAATCCAGATAAAAGTTGGAATCCCTTACCTTATTCAAACACCATATTCATTATCCCGAATCATCATACCGATATTCAATGAGGAAATCAAATGAAACCAAGAAAAATGAATTACTTGATTCTGAATCTTATGATTCATGATAATCCTTATGGATTCTGCTTGATTTTTCCTGTGCTAATTGATGTAGCTTCATTCTGAAAATTTAGAAAATCATTGGGAAAATCTTAGATGCCTTGAGATAGTGCAATTTACATTATTGTAGCATATCAGTGGGGTACACGTTGTATATCTTATAATTAATACCTTAATACACAAGAACGTGATACAAAGATGCTTATAGTTTCAAATCTTATAATATTGTCAACTTGAATTACTTGTTTATGTGCTTATTATGTATGAATAAAGAGTAATCCATGACATGATCCCATATTCTTTGATGTTTATATGGTATCGTTTTTGCTATAAGTTAGCCTGATATGATCCTCTGCTCGTGTCTTTGATCAAAAACAGTTTGTGTAAATACGTGTATACTTCTATCTAGAAAAGATCAAAAAGATTTGAAGTTTGTGTATAGTTCAATCTTAATCATAAAAAGAAAAAAAAACCAAAAATATTTGTATTTAACCTTCCTGAATTGAGTTTGAATCCTCTTGATTGAATGTTGTTTATCTTGTTCGTTATTTGACTTGAAAAACCTTCATAATTTGAGTTGAAAGTTTGCGCACTTAAGGGTTTCTAAGTACTTGACAAGTGCGCATGAAGTAAGCCCTGCGTACTTAACAAGTACGCAGGAGTTAAGTCTTGCGCACTTGTAAGTACGCAGGAGTTAAAGCTTGCGCACTTAGCAAGTACGCAAGACCGTTTTGTGTTGGGTATAAATATGGCACTTAGAATATTTTCAGACTTTTATCATTCAAACTCAAAAGCCTGTTCAATTCCCTCTGCAAATTTCCTCAAAAATTCCGAGTGTTCCAACTGATTTTTCGTCCCGTTACTAGTATCATATTTGTACTACAATCCATTGGTGAGAATCTAGACTCAATCCATCAACAAAATCACGATTATGGACCGATTCAGAAACTTAAAAATTTAGGGTTTAATCCGTGATTTTAGACAAGTTATTGGTTGTTTTGTTAATTCATGATAACTAAAACTTGCTTAGAATCATTAATCGACTCTTAATCATCCGTTTAATCATTTGATTTTGACCTTGGGCTTGGATTTGACCGTCAGTTCGAATGGTCGTCGTTTAGGTCAAAATTGGACCAATGTAGCAATGATTTGGTGTTGATGTTGGTTCTATGGGTCGTAATCACTGATTCCGACCTTGTGGTGACCTAATCTACCCAATTCTTGAGCATCAGTGGATTTCTTAGACTTCTGGAATGTTGAACATGTACGTTTCTTGCGCACTTATCAAGTACGCAAGAAGTAATTCTTGCGTACTTGTTAAGCACGCAAGAGGAAATTCCTGCGTACTTGCTAAGTACGCAGGACCAACACTTGGGAAAAATTTCTAAGTCTGGAAATTCAGTTCAAAGAGTAACTGCTATACTGAGTCATGTTTATTCAATTCCAATGAAACTTGTTGTTCTTATTATGTTTTCTATGTGTTTTTGCAGATTATGGCTCGTGCATTTACGAATGAGTTCAATCTTCTAGCTCATAATCAACCTGGATGGAAGGGTGCAACACTTCAGTATCGAGAGATAGTTGATTTCTTGAACCGTTCAAGAATCATCTATGCTATTTCAGCTAACCCTATCGTTTCAAGACCTTATCTCGAGCAATTTTGGGGGACAGCGGAGCATGATTGCACAGTAACCCCCAATGTTATAAGGGCTACCGTTTGTGGGTCATGATATAGCCTTTTCTGAACACACTATTCGACGGGTCTTGCAATTCAGAGATCTTTCCACCGACCCGACACCCTATCCTGACTACTTTGTGGATGGCTGTTGGAGGCAATGAATGGGGTATGTCGGTGCGAGAGACTACGCTTCTTACAAGAAAATGTGGGTGCTTTATCAATGGAGATATTTTGCCCACATCATGATCATGTGCATCTCCTCAAGAAAAGCTGGAAAGGATGCAATGGGTCATGACCTTGCTGCTGCCATGGTTGGCTTATCTCTCAATAAGGGCTACAACTTCTCACGATACATATTCAAAGCCATCAATGATCATATTAACACGACTGAGAGGTTCAGGTTCTTATTATACGCAAGGTTTGTGTAACTTCTAATTGACGATGCGTTGCCAAACCTACCTGCAACTAGGGAGAGATTGCAAGTTAAAAGGGTGGACAAAAGTGTGTTTGCACAGTTTTTAAAGCCAGGCAGTGTAGATCCTACCCCTGAGCATACAGCACTTTTTGGCCACCTAATAAACGAAGCATATGTGGCACCAGCTGATTGGAGATGGTATAGCCACGATTCGGAGCTAGAGTTGAGTGAACATTCAGATGAACAACAACAACAACAACAACAACAATAGGAGGAGGTTGAAAGTGTAAATGGATCGTCGGAAAATGGAGACGAAGAAGAAGGTCATGATGGTGCTGAGGGATCCGACTCGGAAGAGACAGAGTCTGATTCTTCTGATTCCGATGATGCACCATCGTAGGCTCACCCATGGAGAATGACGAAGGTAACCCTACCTGAGTCGTCCTCAAAGAGAAAGCGACAAGCTTCAACCAGCGAATATGACCCAGATTCTGACTCTGACGCTGCTATACAGAGACAGAGGCGTGAAAGTGTTAACAAGAACAGAGGGGATAGGCAGCAACTTGCTATTCCCAGTGAGGTGGAGGTCACTACTCTGCAGCAAGTATAAGTTCCAGCTACAAGTACTAACTCAGCCTCTACCCCACCTTCACAGCAATTATACCGAAGACAGAGGAGGAGGCCACAGGTACAACCTGAGGTGGCAGTCACTTCAATCACAGAGGAGGTTCCTGTGATAGTGACCCTCCCTTTCACATCCGTCCAGGTGGCGGTGATTACTCCAATTCTCACGGACTCAGTAACCATCACCCCTTCCATAACACCTACAACCGTCATCACATCCTCAATCCCAACAACCACCATTGAACTGATAAGTCAACCCTTCAACTACGGAGGATTTACTCAAGGGTTTGACTTCGATACTATCTTCTCCTCCCCATTTCACAATGCTGAAGCATCTACCTCCAGACATCCTGATCCTAATGAAGAAAGGATAGCAATTCTGGAAACCCAAGTTGCTGGTTTGTTGGAAACTATTCAGAAGTCAAAGGAGGAATTTGGTGCTCAACAAGCACAGATTAATTCGTTGGTGGACGAAGTTAGAATTCTACGAATCCAGAGAACGGGGACAGACGAGAGACGGAAGAACATAATGGCCTAGAATGAGCTTCTAATCCAGACAAACAACATGATTCTGGGGCACATGTCGTCTCTCGAGCTGAGGTTTGATATGCAGAAGAAGGAGCATGAGCCGATGGTTAAACTAATTGATGATCTGACCAAGAAGCTTGATGCTCAAGGGGAGAAAGATAAGGAGAAGGAGAAAGAGAAAGAAAAGACACACTCTGGTGATAAGCCTTGTCATCCTGTCGACTTGACAAAGGATGATGACAAAGACAAGGATCCCGAAGTCGGTCCTATTGGAGGTGAGCACCAAGCTTTAGCAATTGTGCCCATCTCTGCTATTCCAATGGCTCAGGGGGAGTCTTCTCATCAGGAGGGTGGTGATACTTCTGGTGGTGGTGGTGACAAAGGAAAGTCAGCGGCTGATGTGCTTAAGGATCTATCTGACGATGAGATCTTATACTTAGAGCCTGACTATTCCAAGGAAGCACAGATCGATGCTCTCTACAACCTAGAAGAAGGAGAGATCAACTCTGGTGATGATTGGGATGAAGATGATGAGGATGTAGTGATAGAAGTTCCCATGGGCGACGGGGAAGGAGAGTATGAGTTAGAAGATGGAAAGATCTTTGAAGTTCCATCCTTCGAAGCTCAGCTTGACACAGGTTCAGTCGAGTATGCTAGTAATGTTGAAGCCTCGACTAAAGCCTCCCCAGTTGACCCTACACCTGTGGATCCGGAGGCACCTAAAGAAAAATATATGCCTTCTACTTCATCTAAGGGTCCAGCTCCTGTTTGGCAGAAGACGTCTATCATAGACAAACAAGGGGCAACATGGATGATCTTGGCTGTAAGGTTCGAGGAGGATAAGCAGTTGTTTGCAATCAAAAGATCTGGGGGGGTTCAATACTTGAAACCAACCAGTGAAGCGTTCAACTCCTTACCCAAATACGACCTTGTGAAAATAGCAAACCGAGAGCTGCTGGGTCATTCTAATCATGCAGTGGCGATGGGTTTGTGGGTGGTTCTACAGCGGGAAGCAAGATCTGGGAAGTTTGATGTGTTCAAGCCTCAAGTGCCCAAGAGAGTCAAGGATAAGACAGCAAGACATCCTGTGACTAAGAAATTCTTAAAGAAATTGGTATACAAGCGAGTGCTATGTGAAACCAAGATTCCCTTGAGCAAGTTATCTCAGGATATCCTTGATGACATGTGGTACTGGTACATAGATCCAAAGACGGGTGAGGCTGTGGTGATTGGAAATGTGAGGTCAGAAAGTGGATGCTTAGTGCCGAGGGAACTAATCAGAGTATTTGATGAAGTCTGCTTCATTAACTTCTCTGTGAAAGATCTAGAGGCACTAGCAGACAGGTATTGCATGCATACGGACGAATGGACGAAATTCCTTGCTTCTAAATATGACAAGGTGATCAAGTTCTGCCTTGACTATAAGAAGAAGATGGAAGCTAAAGATGCATAGCTGTGAAGACTGAAGACTAAAGATCAAATATGATCCAGAGCTGTTGTTAAGGGGGAGTTTGTTGAAGCACTTTCCTGTGACAAACACTCTGGATAGATAGAGTCTTAGTTTAGTACTTTCATGTATGTATTTGTCTTTGTTTGTAAGTGTCTGTATGTATTAGTTATCGAGTTCTATTTACTTTTACATATTGACTGTTGCAAATTTCTCCAAGTGTCCTGCGCACATACATAGCATGAGCAAATTGCCCTGCGCACTTGCTAAGTGCGCAGTCATCAGGTCATGTATAAATAGGAATGGTTGACAGTAGATAAGTACGCAATCTTAGACGCAGTCATAGTAGCAAATACACAGAATTTGTAATCTTAGTATTTCTCTCTGTAACATTCAAGTGTTTATAATAGACGAACATTTAAAGTGATTCTCTTGTCGGTTTACTTTGTGTTGTAAGACTCTCCACCTGGTCACGGGTATTCCGCACTCGGTCCGACTAGTAGACCCACTTACATGTGACGATCCGCCACACCCGAGGGACCTACAATGATGATGTTGGTCACCAAGTAGTCTAAAAACATGTTTGAGACTACTGGAACCAAAACCAACATCAATGTTGTGCGACATCCCAATCATTTTGACCTCAGAGTCCACAACCGTAAACCCACGGTCACTTGCTAGGTCAAAATCAAAATCAAGAGTCGAAATGGACAATTAAGTGATGATCAAGCTTCAAATGATGATTTTAAACACGTTTTAGGTCATAATGTGTTGCAAAAACAACCAAAAATTGTCAAAAATCAAACTTCAAAACCCTAGTTCTTCAAGGATACAAATCGGTCCAAAACTCATGATTTAACGGATGAAGTGGTCCTAGATTCTCAGCAAATGATAGTTAGATGAAGTTGAAACTAGAATCGAGACGAAAAACCGTTCGGGAAGACATGAAATTTTTATGTGAAAAATGAACAGGGAGTATACAATAGTGTTAAGTTCATTTGAATGAGATCAACTGAAAAAAAGTTCTAACACATGTTTATATACCCGGCCCACAACAGTCGTGCGTACTTGTTAAGTGCGCAGGACTTAACTCCTACGTACTTACTAAGTACGCATGACTTAAGTCTTGCGTACTTGATTAGTACGCAGGGTTTAACCCTTGCGCACTTGTTAAGTATGCAGAGACTTATGTGAAGTCAGTTTTTCAACTCAAATTATGAAGAAGTCAAAGTAAAATCACGAACATGATAAGCACAATCAATCAAGATGATTCAAAGTCAATTCACTAAGATTAAACACAAATATTTTTGGTTTTGTCTAAGTGGAATTTGAATTATACACAAACTTAAAATATTTTTGATTTTTTCTGAATAATGATATATACATATTCACACAAGCTATTTTTGTTCAACGACACGAGCAGAGGATCATATCAGGCTAAACTATAGCAAAAATGATACAAGATAAACATCAAAGAAATGAGATCATGTCATGGATTACAATTTATTCATACGTAATAAGCACATAAACAAGTAATTTAAGTTGGCAATATTATAAGATTTGAAACCATAAGCATCTTAGTATCATGTTCTTGTCTATTAAGGAAATAGTTATTAATATACAACATGTGTCCCACAGTTATGTTATGAACTTACTTTGCACTGATCTCAAGGAATCTAAGATTTTCCCAATGATTTTCTAAACTTCCAGAATGAGGCTACATCAATTAGCATAGGAAAAATCAAACACAATCCATAAGGACTATCAGGAATCATAAGATTTAGAATCGAGTGATTCATTTGTCTTGGTTTCATGTGATTTCTTCAGGGAATATCGGTATGATGATTTAGGATAATGAATATGGTGTTTGAGAATTTAGGTAAGGGGATCCAACTTTTATCTTGATTTGAATTCAATGAATCGGGAGTGATTCAAGGGTGAATACATGCGCAACGATTAATGTAAAGACATATCTTGACTCAATCTCTCATTGCATACTTGTCAGTATGGGCAATGAGATGAACCGCATTAATTGTGCTAACGACCTAACCCGAAACTGGTCTCAAAAGAAAATAATTTCCAAAATATAACATCTTGTATCTGATAGTGATCTTTTGCATTCTTTTACGCACACACACTAGCAAACATGGGTTCAAATCACAGTTGTAGTATTGATTTACTTTCCACGATACTAATGATTCAAAGACGCTTAAAGCCTACTGACAATTCAAATTACTTGTAAATAAGCAGATTAAAAACACAACAATTTAAACAATCAAGTAAGCATGACTTAATTATTTCCCATATGTGCAGTCTAAGACGTTTAGATCATTTCTGATGTACTATCATTTCCTCTTTTCTCAAAAGAACTTTGAAATTTTCTGGTTTTCTATTTTGTTTGGATTTTTGTAAAATATTTGAAAATTAAAAGAACTATACAGAAAACATTTAAAAGAAATAAAACTTAACTTTCATGAATTGAATTGATTTAAGAAAAACAAGTTTTCATTCAGGATTGAACATTCCTATCATGTTGACAAGATGTTCAAAACGTGTTCGATCAAACGCCTTAGTGAAAAGGTCAGCAAAGTTGTCATCCGTGTGAACCTTTACAAGTTCAATGAGATGCCTTTCAGCACACAATCACGGATGAAATGATGGCGAATTTCAATATGTTTAGTTTTGGAATGTTTCACCGGGTTTTTTATGATGGACATGGTGGCATTGTTGTCAAAGAACAGTGGAGTTCCAGTGAAGTTTAAGCCATAGTCCCTCAATTGCTGCTGAAACCACAATATCTGAGAACAACCACTCGCTGCAGCAATGTACTCTGCTTCACATGTTGAGACAAAAACCGTTGACTGCTTCTTGCACTGCCAGGAAACCAGCCTGTCTCCTAAGAATTGACATCCACCTGAAGTTGATTTTCTATCAAGGTTACAACCGCCATAGTCTAAATCAGTATAGGCTTTGAGGTCAAATGACTGCTACTTTGAGTACCAAAGACCCAATCAGGGTTTCCCTTTCAAGAATCTGCATATCCTGTTGACAGCTATCATATGAGACTCCTTTGGTTGTGACTAAAACCTTGAGCAAAAACATACAGCAAACATTATGTCGGTCCTTGAAGCTGTGAGATACATGAGAGAACCGATCATCCCACGGTACAATTTACAATCCACATCCTTTCTATCTTTGTCTAGATGCAAACCGTGATTGACAGGGATAGGTGTGCCATAAGTATTGCTATCATTTATATTGTATTTTGACAAAATGTATTACACATACTTAGTTTGATGTAGATAGATGCCATCCTTTCTTTGACTGACTTGCAGACCTAGGAAGAATGACAATTCACCCATGTTGCTCATCTCAAACTTGGACTTCATCACTTGTTCAAATTCCCTACACATCTCTTCATTAATAGACCCAAAGATAATGTCATCAACATACACTTGTATGAGTAGAATATCACTTCCTGCTTTCCGAATGAAGAGGTTCGAGTTAATCTGTCCATGGTCGAAACCATGTGACAGTAGATGTTTTGATAATGTCTCATACCATGCCCGAGGTGCTTGATGAAGACCATAAAGTGCTTTGTCGAGCTTATACACTTTATTGATATTATGTGGATCTTCAAAGCCGGGAGGTTGAGTGACATAGACCTCTTCATGAACTTTTCCATACAGGAAAGCACTTTTCACATCAAGTTGATAGACCTTAAAGCCAACATAGGAGGCATATGCAAGAAACAGTCGAATGGCCTCAAGTCTAGCAACTGGTGCATATACTCCAGTGTAATCCAGGCCCTCATGTTGGTAAAATCCTTGAACAACCAACCTTGCTTTATTCTTCACTAAGACATGACGAGCATTCGTTTTGCACTTGAACACCCATCTGGTTCCAATTGGTTGTACGCCTCTTGGTAAGTCAACTAAATCCCACACATGCAACTTTTGGAATTGGGACAGTTCATCTTGCATTGCCTCAATCCAGCAGTTCTCAGCGAGAGCCTCCTTCACATTCTTCGGCTCTAACTGGGACACGAATGCAGCATGTAAACATGTTTCCATGATATCAGTGTCAAGTATCTCAGCGTACAAGCTAGTGTTCTCAGCAATGGTTCTATGACGAGTCTGAATTCCGGCATGAGGATCACCAATAATGTTGTCAATTGGATGATTCTTATGCACTCTCGTCTCGGGTATGAGCGGTTCCTGGAGATTTGTGTCTAGATTCGTGCTCAACTCCCCCACATCCTGTGATCTAGAAGAGGATGATTCAATGCTAATTGGATCAGCTGGAGCTTCATTTCCTACACGAGTGTTAGTATTAGCTACAGCGTCATCTCCATCAACATGGACAACTTCAACATGATCACTGTCATGGGTTCCAGATGCAGCATTGGAATCAGGAGTTACAATGGGTACTTTGGCACGAGTGGAGAAATTTTAATCATCACCGCCATTAAAGAAATCGTACACATTTGCGGCATCATCGGCAGATAAATCAGGAAGGTTGAAAGACTTGAATAGCGCATCATAATCAAAACCCCAAGCTGGACCAGTTTGTTCTGGGAGAATTCTGTGTTTACTGCAATCCACTTCAAACCATTCCTCGACAGTACGAGGTCCTATATTGTACACTTTCTTGCACGGTGAATTGGCAACATATCCTAAGAAAATGTCTTCCACTGATTTTGCATGAAATTTAGTTTTTCGATCCTTGTATTGTAGCAATAAGGAACAACGACTACCAAAAGGAACTAGGTAGTCAAGATTGGGAGGTCAATTGTTGATCAGCTCATAGCAAGTCTTGTTGCGCCTCTTCACAACCAGAACTCTGTTCAAAATGTGAAAAGTTGTATTTACTGCTTCTGCCAGAAAGTTACAGGAAGCTTTGCATCTGACAGCATTGTCCTTGCAGTCTCGATCAAGGTTCTATTTTTCCTTTCTGTAACTCCGTTCTGCTGAGGTGTGTGCGGGGCACTAAAATCATGACGGATACCCTTCTTGAGAGAGAAAAGCTATATCAAATTAATCTTGAATTCAGTTCCGTTATCACTCCTTATTCTTTTAACCTTCAACTTGCAAAGAGATTCCAAGCTCAGGATCAGGTATTGAAGATTGTCAGCAGTCTCGTCCTTTGTACCTAAAAAATGCACTCAAGAAAAACATGAGAAGTCATCAGTTACAACTAGACAATATGACTTAACTCCAATACTCCTGATACTTATGGGGCCAAACATATCCATATGTAATAGCTCCAAAGGGGTTTAGATAGAGTTTTGGAGCTTAGGCTTGTGAGATTTCCGTTGCTGTTTGCCCTTTTTACAAGGGATACAGTCATCTGCAACAGCAAATCTCAGCTTAGGAACACCGGTTACCAAACCGTTTCGGACAAGATGATTCATTTTTCGATAAGAAGTGTGTCCGAGTTTCCTATGCCACAAGATTGAGTCAAGTTCTGTCGCTTTGGTCAGCAAACAAGTAGCAAGTGATGAGGTGGTTGTTGCCATGCTCATATTGATCTGATAAGCCTCGTTTGTCCTTGGTGCTCGCATCAGAATCCAGTCTTCAGTAACTTCAAAACCATGTTTGAGAATCATGCATTCTGTCTTGTCAAACATAACTCAGTACTCCTTGTCGCACATTTGGGAGACACTCAACAGGTTATGCTTCAGCTGCTCGCAGTAGTTGACGTTGTCGAAGCTAACACAACCATTTGAAACCACGCCTTGACACGTGATACTACCCCCTTTCTCTCCAGCAAAGGCCACATAGCCGCCTTTGAATGGTTTGACATCTTGAAGCAGGGCCATGTTACCTGTCATGTGCCAGGAGCATCCACTATCTACATACCAATGATTAGAGATAGTACCCTTCAGAATTCCCTGCACGAGTCACAAAACAGATCAGTTAGATTGGGAGACCCAAGCCATAGTGGTCTTTGGTCGTCCGTCTTTCTCAAAATAAACTACCTCTATTAACTCACAGTCGTGACTGTCAAAAATGGATGAATCTTTTGAAAACTTGGGATCAGGAAATTGAGAACTTTTGGATTTCTTGTTCCAGTACCTCTTCTTTTTCTTAACTGGAACAGTAGGCTTACATTCAACAGTAGGAGGTAAACTAGTGGAAGCTTCACCTGTTTGAACTCCAACCAGTTGTTCCAGCTTTCTCAATCTCTTGTTCCTTCTTCTCCTCTGTGGTTTGGAGAGTTTTACCACAGGTTTCTCACCAGTTGGTGCACTACGAGAGGTAGATGCACAAGGTTTAGCATGAAGCTTTTCCTTTTTTGGGACAATTGGTTTAGCCTCAGATGTGGTCTTTGGCTTCACCAACGGTTTTACTGGTGGTTTCACCTCATTTGTTTTTGGACTCTTGGTCTGTTTCACTGATGGTGACATGGGAACAATAGTTGGATGTGAAATAACTGGTTGTTTCCCTTGGTTCTTATTCGGGCAGTTCACAATAATGTGATCTATCGTACCACAGTGAAAACAGGTTCTCCTATCTTTGTAATTCCTCCTGTAAGGCTCATTTGAATTGAAGTTTGATGACTTAGCATGATGAACAAGAGAAGTTGTTTGGTGAACAGTAGTTTGACCCGATGGTGATTGGTTTTTGGGAATATAATACTTTTTCATATTTTCTTGATAGCCAAGCCCGTAATGAGCTGAAAAGGCTTTTTTTCTCAACTTGATTAATGTTTTTATATCCCCCATAAAGCATCACTTTTAATTTTTCATTTGATTCAACGATATCGGGTTCAGTCAAAATACAATTATCACAATCAGTGACAATGCTTTTCTTAACTTTCTGTTCACCGAGCAACTCCTCAGAGACTACTCCTTCAGGGCAGGTGTTCTCAGACCCATCATCAGAAGCAGTAAAGAACTCTTCATCCGATGCAGAGTTAGCCTTACTTGAGGAATCATCCTTACTCGAGGACTCATCAAGGCAAGACAGATCAATGTCAATTAATCCGTTGACAAATTTCCCGCTTACTGGTGGAGGAATGGCATTAGTACCCAGCCCTAAGCCATTCACTTGTCTCACCACAGACTCGCAGTGTTCCACCACAAAGCGAGAGTTTTTCAACTTCTCATTATTGCCTATCAACTACAAGATCTCATTTTGCAGCTTGGTGATCTCATTGTTTCTCTTTTCCAACCCCTTGTACGCAACATCCAAATGAAACTATTGATCACTGATTTTAAGTGAATAATCACGTTTATCTTTCTTCAAGGTTTCAATTGAATCTTTGTATCGTTTTTCATTTTGTTTGTAGCTTAAAGCTGCAATACGAAGGGGTTCGACTTTGTCTTGAAGCTTAGGATTTTCATCTTGCAAGCTTAGACATTTAGAACAAGAAATGACAGCAAAAGAGTTAGAATCTACCTCATTTGATGAAAATGATGCTTCTCCAATAGCCATGAGGGCAACTGTAGTTGTAGACTCTTCTTGGTCAGCCACAGAAGCTTCCCATTCCTCTGCTTCCATCATCTCCATGATCTCATCCATGAGACCAACCTGTGTTTGAGCAATAATGGTATCCTCCAGATGAACGCCCCAACCAAAGCTATCGTTATGTTGAGCTACCAAAGCGTTTGATGTACCACATTGACTTTGATTGCGTTTGTTGGAGTTGTTGTACCCTTGACTGTTTCCTTGGCTAGGTCTGGTGAAACTCGAGGCCGGTGCTTTGTCCTTTTGACATTCACGAGCAAAGTGTCCAAAATTCTGACACTTATAGCACTTGGCTTTGGATTTATCAAAACCAACCTTGGCATTTGAATTGTAACATTTCTGATTTTTAGTATCCGTATTTCAATTCAATGTAATGCATTTCAAACTCAATTCTAGTGCATTATTTTTTTCTATACGTACCATCAATTAAATACTATACTTAAATGCAAATCCACAAATTTTACTCGGTTATATTCTATTAAAACATTACATAAGTATCTATTTATACAAATACGTCAAAGACTAAAGTTACAAGGTATGATGTTGAAAAATAGCAAGAAACCCTAATAGGCACGGTCGCGCCTCGCTTTGGCACGGTCGCGACAAATGCTTTGGCACGGTCACGCGACTTACTTTGGAACGATCGCGCCCGGTGCCGTGGCACGGTCGCGCCTCGTTTGGACACGGCCGCGCCTAGTACCAGTTGAAACGTAAATGCAGTTTCAATCACCGATCGTTTGATTTCATAACGGATATTCACTTCATTACCATTAACGAAAATATTAAGACTATCAATTACAGCAATTGACTCAATATCATTCAATTAAACCACAAAACAGTCAAAACATTCTTGAAACCACTGATTCTTCATTTTCAATTCAAAATTCTCTCAATCAAACCCTCCATACGCATCACTCGATCATCTCTAAAGCTTCTGGACACGTCGATATAGCCGGAATAGCATCAGAAGACGCCGGAAGCCAAACCCGTCGTCGCCGGAACTCTCCTCTACCGTACACTATCGATTCATCGTCTTTCCGGGTAATTGAAACCATATTTTCATTCGATTTAGTCTATAGATCAAAAGCCCCATCCTAATTTGGGCTTCTAATATGGAAATCATCTCAAACCTGAATCTAGTTTTCATTCAAAATAGTTTAATCGAATCCGGTCCTAAACACGTTTTAAATTCAATTAATCTATACAAAAAGACTCGTAATAATCTATTGGGTGAAAGCCCTATGATTTCCAACCCTGTTATTATAAGAATAAGTCAAATCGTTCCTGATTTGGAACAGACGCAGTCGCGCTAATCATCTAGCGCGGTCGTACCTCATGAGACGCGGTCGTGCTGGTTACCAGCGCGGTCGTGTCCTCCTGTTTAGACCCAGTCATGCCTTTTGGCTAATCTCAATCGTGTCTCAGAATCATAGACACGATCGTGTCGAGCGAAGGCACGGTCGTGCTAGTGATTTATCTAGTTATGTCTCTGTTTGATCAACCCGGTCGCGTCCTGACTAGCACAGCCGCGCCCGTGGTTCGAGCACGATCGTGCCCTTCCCATGCACGGTCGTGTGTGAGTTAAATTTTTGGCAGAATTATAATTTTTATATATTTTTCAAACAATAAATATTTCTGATTAAATTTCAAAATAAAAATAGTTGATTTTTATAAAAATGCATTAATACTATTTAGAAAGATCAAATAGTTAATCTTGGAATAAATAGAAAATTATTTATTTAAAGTTTATAAAAATTAAATTTACAATTATTGTTAAACCTTTCATTTAAAAAGTATCTTAATGGTTAAATTACATGTTTTATAAATAAATAAATAAGAAAATGATTATTTATTTAATTTATATTTAAACAAAAACAAATTTATTTATACTTAGTTACATCAAATACTTACACTATTTTCATAAACAATAATTATTTAACCTACTTATTTAGCTATTCAATTTCAAACCTTAATCAAAATGTTCCAAAAATATTTATTTCAAACTTTATATCGTATTCAATACTTTCAAATACAAATCAATGGCTTTATACACAAATCCAAGTTCAACATTTGACTCAAACTTTATGCACACTATTGATACAATATACATTACACTTTAAGTTAACTTGTGCTTTTCAAGGATCCTTATTACTATCTAGTACCTTTTGTTAGCTACGCCTTCAAACCAAGTGAGTATTTCATAGCCCCTTTTACTCTTTTACACTTTTGGGGTGAAACAGGAACTCTATCAAATTACATGTTTACATTTACACAAACAACACAAATACAAATCCTATTTACATTCAGGTGTGCAATTTGAGCTTTATGCCTGAGTGCTATGTCTGCTAACTTTTGTGAACACTTATGTGCAATCATTAACTATTCAAGCCGACGATTTTCAATGATAGATCTATTGAGTCTGACAAACCCACCCAGATTGGGGTGATTGATACCGACAACACAATTTTGCATGCTAGTTACAAAGGTTTGATTGTACTTAGTTACACAATAGCTGCTCCCTATAAATGTCTTATTTATCATGTTATGTATGGATTTGTTTTTCAACTATATGCTATCTATATACAAACATGTGTTATACTCACCAACTTTTTAGTTGACTTTATTTTATTCATGTTTCAGGTCCTAATATGTGACATTGATCAAGATGTGCTACATATAGGCTTGGACTTAGTTAAAATAAATAAAGAACTTATGTATTTCAATTATGTTTCTTTTCTTGGAATTGGTTTTGTTTGAATGTTTGTAATGAAATTTGACAATTAATATATTTCAATTTAGTCAACCTTGTGCTTATGAACAATCGACATGTCCCGCCCCGATGATTCCGCCATCGGTCGGGGTGTGATAGATTGGTATCAGAGCCTTGGTTATAGGGAACTACATTATTAGACACATTTGACCTAGACTATAACTTTAGAACACCCACTTATGCCATGCTTCATGATTATGTGATATATGCTACATGTTATATGCTACATGCTATGTGTTAAATGCTTACTATGATTAGTTGTTATATTATTTTGATGCCTTACTTGTTAAAAATTCATGACTTATTAGGATATATCTAAATAATAAGTAGATAAACAATATCCCTACCTATACCCTAAACCTCATAATATTCTTACCTACTCCTCTATCTTCATCTTCTTAACATGTGGAAACTTAATGGATCTAAAACTATAAAAATCTTTTTATACACTCGTTAAGGTTTTTAAACTTTGTTAATTATTTGAGGACACGTGCAATCTGGAAGGGTGACACCTGTATTCTGGGTTTTCTGTCTAGGAAAGCATTTCGCATAAATCCCAATCAACCGAGGGACCCGTATGCTTTCCTGGGAATTCCTGGGATGAGTGTTTACTTATAGGCTAAAGCATGTCTACTTGAAAATTATATGAGTTTAATTAACCTTAATGTGTCATAGTATTCGAGTGATTATATCACTATATGAGTACAATCTAAACTATGATTAACTATTTTAATTCATTACCTTGTCCTTTTAATTCAAGCAATTCTCATAAGTTCTCACATCTTTTCTTGTATTATGAAAATCTGTAGAATGCCTCCTCGTCGGGCTCCCGTGGCCAACACCAACACCGACATTGCTACCATCCTTGCACAACTCGTAACTCAACTCACTCAAGATAATGGTGCCACCAATGGTAACCATGGGGCTAATGGTGGTAATGGTGGTAATGGTGGAAATGGTGGTGCCAACCCATCTCAATGCACCTTCAAACACTTCAACTCGTGCAATCCCCTCAAGTTTTATGGTACCGAAGGAGCTACGGGACTTCTTCAATGGTTCGAAGGTATTGAGAATACCTTTCTCAAAAGTGACTATCCTGACAACCTTCGTGTTCGTCATGCCACAAGTGTCCTACAAAAACGGGCACTCACGTGGTGGAATGGAGAGAAAAGAAATAGAGGTGTGGATGTAGCAATGGCCTTACCTTGGGATGAAGTTAAAAGGCTAATGACCGAGGAATTCTGTCCTCGAAATGAAGTGAAGAAACTTGAAGCCGAATTTTGGGATCTTGCCCAAGATAGTGGCAAAATCTTGGCATATACAACTCGGTTTCATGAGTTAAGTCTTCTCGTGCCCCACATGGTCACTCCTTTGTCCCGCTGCATTGAAAAGTATATTGGGTGACTACCTAGGCAAATTCAAGATACTGTCCTAGGAAGAAATCCTGCAACACTTAAGGATGCGATCCGTTTGTCCGCTACCTTAACCGATAACCATGTGAAGGCGGGGTCTCTTACTAAAAAGGGCACAAAGAAAGTCTCCGACACTACAACTCCTCCTACCCACATCAAAGAAGCCACATCTGAACCCTCTCGCAATAATAGAAAGAGAAAGACTAGAAATTTTGATGTGGTCACTCTTGCTATTCCTGTTAACCAAGCTGCACCTATGGTTCAAGCACCGGCCAAAAAGCCATATGTTGGAATCTACCCACTTTGTGCCACCTGCAACTACCATCATCCCCAAAGCATCCCATGTCGCCTTTGTACTCATTGTGGGAGATATGGCCATACGGTCAATGTTTGTAGGGCCAAAGCTCTTGCGGGCCAAGTCAACCCACCAAACCAAACCAACACCCAAGTGACTAATCAAGGTGCTCCCGCTATTGCAAATGGGCGTGCATGTTATGAATGTGGCAACCCGAACCATTTCCTTGATCAATGCCTAAGGTTGGTCAATGCTAGACAAGGTGGAGCTCGTGGGATGTGCTTTCAACATAAACGCCAATGAAGCTCAAGCCAACAATGACGTGGTCAATGGTACGTTCCTTGTAAATAGTCAATATGCCTCCATTTTATTTGATACCGGTGCCGATAAAAGTTTTGTGTCACTAAATTTTGAACCCTTACTTGCAAAGACACGATCCCAATTAGAGAAAACCTTCACTGTCGAAGTACCAAATGGTGATTCACTTACAATTGAGTCTGTTATCTATGACTGCTCTCTAGAACTTAATGAACACACATTCCTAATCAATCTTGTAACAATGCCATTTGGAAGTTTTGATATCATCATAGGCATGGATTGGCTATCAAATCATCATGCCAAAGTCATCTGTTTCGAGAAGTGCATCCGAATACCTCTACCAACGGGAGAAACGTTAAGAGTCTTTGGTGAAAAGCCTTGTAAAGGACTTAAATTAATGTCATGCACTACCGCTCAAAAGTACTTACGAAAGAAGTACATAGCCTTCTTAGCTCATATTGTTCAAAAGGATGTCAAAGAGAAGAGTATACAAGACATTCCCATCATTCGGGATTTTCCCGAAGTATTTCCCGAAGATCTATCCGGTCTTCCACCCGTTCGTCAAGTAGAATTTCGCATTGATCTTGTGCCCGGAGCTAACCCCGTGGCTAGGGCTCCTTACCGTCTTGCACCTTTTGAAATGCAAGAACTTGCAAGTCAACTTCAAGAGCTCTCCGACAAAGGATTCATTCGTCCAAGTCATTCACCGTGGGGTGCACCCGTCTTGTTTGTCAAAAAGAAAGATGGATCATTCCGGGTGTACTGACTACCGCGAACTCAACAAACTTACCATCAAGAACCGTTACCCTTTGCCTAGAATTGATGACCTCTTTGATCAACTTCAAAGTTCTACTTGCTTCTCGAAGATTGATCTTCGATCCGGTTATCACCAACTCCGTGTACAAGAGGAGGATATTCCAAAGACTGCCTTCCGAACAAGGTATGGTCACTATGAGTTCATGGTCATGCCTTTTGGGCTAACCAATGCACCCACAGTTTTCATGGACCTCATGAATCGTGTGTGCAAACCGTACCTTGATAAATATGTGATTGTGTTCATCGATGACATCTTAATCTACTCCAAGACTAAAGCCGGCCATGAGCAACATCTTAGGCTGGTTTTGGATCTCTTGAGGAAGGAACAACTATATGCCAAATTCTCTAAATGTGAATTTTGGCTAAAGGAAGTTCAATTTCTTGGTCACATCGTCAACGACAAGGGTATTCATGTTGACCCTGCTAAGATCGAAAAGGTTAAGAATTGGAATGCCCCAAAGACTCCCACTGAAGTTCGTTCATTTCTTGGTCTTGCGGGATATTACCGTCATTTCATCTCAAACTTCTCAAAGATTGTTGTCCCTCTCACCGCTTTGACCCACAAGGGTAAAACTTATGAATGGGGACCAAAACAAGAAGAAGCTTTCCAAACTCTCAAGCAAAAGTTGTGCAATGCTCCATTTTGACTCTCCATGATGGGAATAATGATCTAGTTGTCTACTGTGATGCTTCTAACCAAGGTCTCAGTTGTGTCCTCATGCAATGATGCAAAGTAATCGCTTATGCATCAAGGCAACTTAAGATTCATGAGAAGAATTATACGACGCACGATCTCGAGTTGGGTGCGGTCGTATTCGCGTTAAAGATTTGTAGACATTACCTCTATGGAACAAAATGTGTGGTGTTCACCGACCACAAAAGTCTCCAACACATCTTCAACCAAAAAGAACTCAATATGAGGCAACGACGTTGGGTCGAACTCCTTAAGGACTATGACTGCGAGATTCGTTACCATCCCGGCAAAGCGAATGTTGTAGCCGACGCTTTGAGTCGAAAAGACCATGTTATGCTTCAATGTGTTCAAATTCAAACCGATATTCAAAACTGCATCTTAGAAGCTCAACACGTCTCAGTCACCGAGGGTAACATGTATGAGGAAATGTCGTGCGGTGTTGAACTTCAACTTGAATCAAAACCCAATGGCTTACTGTATTACTTGAACCGTATTTGGATTCCCGATCACGATGATCTCCGTACGTTTCTTATGAACGAGGCTCACAAGACTCGTTATTCTATTCATAATAGTGCGGATAAAATTTACCAAGATCTTCGCCAACAATATTGGTGGCCCGGTATGAAAAGGACATTGCTCTCTATGTTGCCAAATGTCTAACGTGTTCCAAGGTCAAAGCCGAACACCAACGTCCTTCCGGATTACTTGAACAACCGGAAATTCCCGTGTGGAAATGGGAAAACTTAGCTATGGATTTTATTACCAAACTCCCTCGCACCTCGATTGGTTATGATAGCATTTGGGTGATCATTGACCGTCTCACCAAATCTGCTCATTTCTTGCCTAACCGTGAAGACTATCGGGTTGAGAAACTAGCCCGAATTTACCTCGACGAAATTTTGAGCCGTCATGGTGTTCCCTTGAACATAATATCCGATCGAGATGCCCGGTTCACTTCTCGTTTTTGGCAATCTCTTCAATCTGCTCTTGGCACACGATTGGATTTGAGCACGGCTTACCATCCCCAAACTGATGGTCAAACCGAGCGGACAATCCAAACTCTGGAAGACATGCTTAGAGCTTGTGTAATTGATTTTGGTGGCAATTGGGATTCACATTTACCCCTAATTGAGTTCTCTTACAACAATAGCTATCACACGAGTATCAACATGGCTCCATTTGAAGCTCTTTATGGTCGCAAATGTCGTTCTCCTATTTGTTGGAATGAGATTGGTGAAGCACAAATCACCGGTCCTGAGCTAATTCAAGAAACATCCGATAAGATCATTCAAATCCGTGACAACATTCGAGTAGCGAGGAGTCGGCAAAAGAGTTATGCCGACAAACGTCGAAAACCCTTGGAATTCCAAGTCGGTGACCTTGTTCTCCTTAAGGTGTCTCCGTGGAAGGGTGTGATCCGTTTTGGAAATAAAGGCAAGTTAGCACCTCGCTATGTTGGCCCATTCAAGATCCTTGAAAGGATTGGGAAAGTGGCTTACAAACTCGACTTACCTCCATCTCTTGGAAATGTGCATCCTACATTTCATGTATCTAATCTGAAGAAATGTCTCGCTGATGAGAATCTCCATATACCGCTTGATGATGTGCGCATTGATGAAACGATGCACTTCGTTGAGAGACCAGTAGAAATCATGGATCGTGAAATCAAGCAGCTCAAGCGAAGTCGTATTCCTATTGTCAAAGTTTGTTGGGATTCTAAGCGTGGTCCTAAATTCACTTGGGAACGAGAGGACAAAATGAAATCATCTCTAAACCTTTTTACTGATGCCGTAGCTTCATCTAACTAAATTTCGGGACGAAATTCCCTCAACATGGGGAGACTGTAACATTTCTGATTTTTAGTATCCGTATTTCAATTCAATGTAATGCATTTCAAACTCAATTCTAGTGCACTGTTTTGTTCTATTCTTACAATCAATTAAATACTATACTTCAACGCAAATACACAAATTTTACTCGGTTATATTCTATTAAAACACTACATAAGTAGCTATTTATACAAATACGTCAAAGACTAAAGTTACAAGGTCTGATGTTGAAAAATAGCAAGAAACCCTAATAGGCACGGTCACGCCTCGCTTTGGCACGGTCGCGCCAAGTGCTTTGGCACGGTCACGCGACTTGCTTTGGAACGATCGCGCCCGGCGCCTTGGCACGGTCGCGCCTCGTTTGGACACGGCCGCGCCTAGTACCAGTTGAAACGTAAATGCAGTTTCAAACACCGAATCGTTTGATTTCGTAACAGATATTCACTTCATTACCATTAACGAAAATATTAAGACTATCAATTACAGCAATTGACTCAATATCATTCGATTAAACCATCAAAACATTCTTGAAACCACCGATTCTCCATTTTCAATTCGAAATTCTCTCAATCAAACCCTCCATAAGCATCACTCGATCATCTCTAAAGCTTCTGGACACGTCGATATAGCCGGAATCGCATCAGAAGACGTCGGAAGCCAAACCCGTCGTCGCCGGAACTCTCCTCTACCGTACACTATCGATTCATCGTCTTTCCGGGTAATTGAAACCATATTTTCATTCGATTTAGTGTATATATCCAAATCCCCATCCTAATTTGGGCTTCTAATATGGAAATCATCTCAAACCCGAATCTAGTTTTCGTTCAAAATAGTTTAATCGAATCCGGTCCTAAACACGTTTTAAATTCAATTAATCTATACAAAAAGACTCGTAATAATCTAGTGGGTGAAAGCCCTATGATTTTCAACCCTGTTATTATAAGAATTAGTCAAATCGTTCTTGATTTGGAACAGACGTGGTCGCGCTAATCATCTAGCGCGGTCGTACCTCATGAGACGCGGTCGTGCTGGTTACCAGCGCGGTCGTGTCCTCCTGTTTAGACCCAGTCATGCCCTTTGGCTAATCTCGGTCGTGTCTCAGAATCATAAGGCACGGTCGTGCCTAGTGATTTATCTAGTTATGTCTCTGTTTGATCAACCCGGTCGCGTCCTGACTAGCACGGCCGCTCCCGTGGTTCGAGCACGATCGTGCCCTTCCCAGGCACGGTCGTGTGTGAGTTAAATTTTTGGCAGAATTATAATTTTTATATATTTTTCAAACAATAAATATTTCTGATTAAATTTCAAAATAAAAATAGTTGATTTTTATAAAAATGCATTAATACTATATAGAAAGATCAAATAGTTAATCTTGGAATAAATAGAAAATTATTTATTTTTTAGTTTATAAAAATTAAATTTACAATTATTGTTAAACCTTTCATTTAAAAAGTATCTTAATGGTTAAATTACATATTTTATAAATAAATAAATAAGGAAATGATTATTTATTTAATTTATATTTAAACAAAAACAAATTTATTTATACTTAGTTACATCAAATACTTACACTATTTTCATAAAAAATAATTATTTAACCTACTTATTTAGCTATTCAATTTCAAACCTTAATCAAAATGTTACAAAAATATTTATTTCAAACTTTATATCGTATCCAATACTTTCAAATACAAATCAATGGCTTTATACACAAATCCAAGTTCAACATTTGACTCAAAATTTGTGCACACTATTGATACAATATACATTAAACTTTAGGTTAACTTGTGCTTTTCATGGATCCTTATTACTATCTAGTACCTTTTGTTAGCTACGCCTTCAAACCAAGTGAGTATTTCATAGCCCCTTTTACTCTTTTACACTTTTGGGGTGAAACATGAACTCTATCAAATTACATGTTTACATTTACACAAACAACACAAATACAAATCCTATTTACATTCATGTGTGCAATTTGAGCTTTATGCCCGAGTGCTATGTGTGCTAACTTTTGTGAACACTTATGTGCAATCATTAACTATTCAAGCCGACGGTTTTCAATGATAGATCTATTGAGTCTGACAAACCCACCCAGATTGGGGTGATTGATACCGACAACACAATTTTGCATACTAGTTACAAAGGTTTGATTGTACTTAGTTACACAATAGCTGCTCCCCTTAAATGCCTTATTTATCATGTTATGTATGGATTTGTTTTTCAACTATATGCTATCTATATACAAACATGTGTTATACTCACCAACTTTTTAGTTGACTTTATTTTATTCATGTTTTAGGTCCTAATATGTGAGATTGATCAAGATGTGCTACATATAGGCTTGGACTTAGTTAAAATAAATAAAGAACTTATGTATTTCAATTATGTTTCTTTTCTTGGAATTGGTTTTGTTTGAATGTTTGTAATAAATTTGACAATTAATATATTTCAATTTAGTCAACCTTGTGCTTATGAACAGTCTACATGTCCCGCCCCGATGATTCCGCCATCGGTCGGGGTGTGACATGAATGCCCACCATTGAACTTTCTTCCTGTTCTGTTCAGGAAACGCTTGGCTCTTCTCAAAATCATGGCCATATTCGACTAAATATCCATGTACTCCATATCATCCGGATACACCTGATTAAAGTCTTCTTTTATGGTTTCAGGATCCCTTAGCTTGCCACCATTGAAGTTTTTATAGGCAAGCATACAGGATGAAAGCAACACCACATAATCTTCAGCTATCTTGGCTATTGCAGATTGGTTAGCTGAAGATGTGGGAGAAGGATTTCTTGAGGAATTTTGGTGATGAGATCCAGAACCTGATCCAGATGCTGTATAGCAAGCATGACCACCACAAACTTTTGAATTATCTTCCTCATGAGAGTTCCCTAAGAAAAGGCCAATTCCAGAACCCGATGACTTGGCTGTAGAAGACGTCCCATAATACATAGAAGGGTCATGTATTTGAGGTATCCCTGAGCTTTCCTTTCTTTTTAGGTTCATATCATATGCTTGAACCTTTCCGATTGCTTCATCATTTGTCATCTCATAAAACTTTGAGTTCTCTCTCATCAAGGTAGTATACATCTCAAATTTTGGTGGTAGGGCATATAGAAACTTCTCAACTAACTCCTCATTTGGATAGATGAGGTCAAAAGCTTTCAGCTCAGTTTGTAGATGATACAATCTAGAGATGAGCTCATCTATGGATTCATTCTCCAGATATCTGAAGCACTCATACTTATTTCTAAGAAAATCCCTCTTACTCTTCTTGATATCGTTGTTGTAGGTCCCTCGGGTGTGGTGGATCGTCACATGCAAGTGGTCTACTAGTCGGACCGGGTGCGGAATACCCGTGACTAGGTGGAAAGTCTAACTGAACAAAGTAAACCGAACACAAGAGTCACAATAATCGTTCTTTGTATTATAAACACTCGAAGGTTACAGAGAGAATACAAGCTGTGTACTTAGCACAACTGAGTTCGTATGAACAAATGGTTCTGCGTACTTAGCTTCTGTGAACCTATCCTATTTATACTGACCTGATGCCTGCGCACTTAGCAAGTGCGCAGGACTAATTACTCCTGCGTACTTAACAAGTAAGCATAGGTATTCCTGCGTACTTACTAAGTACGCAGGAGCATTCTCCTGCGCACATACAAGTGCGCAAAACACTTAGAAGAAATCAACAAAACATTAAGTAAAAGTAAATACAACTCGATAAACTTTTACATAATGACTCTTACATACAAAGACAAAATACAGACATTAGACATACAAACCTAGACTCTATCCAGAGTGTTGTCACAGGAAAGTGCATCAACAAACTCCCCCTTGACAACAGCTCGGGATCTTCATCGTCTTCAGTCTTCAATCTTCAGTCTTCACAGCACTGCTTCCTTAGCTTCCATCTTCTTTTTGTAATCAAGACAGAACTTGATTAACTTGTCGTATTTGGCCGAGAGAAGCTTTGTCCATTCGTCAGTGTGGATGCAGAATTTGTCTGCTAGTACCTCCAGATCGTTCACAGAGAAATTGATGAAGCAGACTTCATCAAAAACCCTGATCACTTCCTTTGGCACTGTGTTTCCACTATCTGACTTACCTTTACCCATGATCACAGCCTCGCCCGTTTTTGGATCAACGTACCAGTACCACATGTCACCAAGAATATCCTGAGGTAACTTGCTCAGGGGAATCTTAGTTTCACATCGCACTGGCATGTATACCAATCTCTTTAACGGCTTCTTAGTCACAGGATGCACAGCGTGCTTATCCTTGACTCTTCTGGGCACCTGAGGCTTGAGATACTAATACTTTCCCGATCTTGCTTCACGCTGTAGTATACTCCACAAACCCATTGCTACTGCATGATTCGAATGATTCAGCAGGTCACGGTTTGCAAGGTTAACTAGGTCGTACCTGGGCAAAGAGTTGAACGCCTCACTGGTTGGTTTCAAGTATTGAACCCCTCCAGATCTTTTGATGGCGAACAACTGCTTGTCCTCCTCAAACCTGACAGCTAAGATCATACATGTCGCTCCATACTTGTCTTTGATAGACGTCTTTTGCCACACTGGAGCTGGACCTTTTGTAGATGCAGAAGGCATGTCTTTCTCTTTTTGTGCCTCGGGGTCCACAGGTATAGGGTCGACCGGGGGGGCATCAGTTGTAGCTTCAACATTACTTGTTGTATCAACTGAGCCTGTGTCTGTTTCGAGCAGAGATTCGAGCGATGGTATTTCAAAGATCTCACCATCCTCTAACTCATACTCTAGATCCCCGTCGCCCTTGGGAATCTCGATTATCACATCATCATCATCATCATCATTCCAATCATCACCAGAGTCGATCTCTCCTTCTTCCAGATTAAGGAGAGCATCGATATGTGCTTCTTTAGAATAGTCAGGCTCGAGACATAGAATCTCACCAGCCACTGACTTCCCTTTATCACCGCCACCACCACCTGCTGAGGTATCACCACCCTCTTGCGTAGTAGACTCCCCCTCAGCCATTGACGTAGTAGAGATGGGCACAATTGCCGAAGCTTGGTGCTCACCTCCACTAGGACCGACTTCAGGATCCTTGTCTTTGTCATCATCCTTCGTCAAATCGACTGGATGACAAACCTCTGCACCGGTGGATTTTTCTTTTTCCTTCTCCCCCTGAGCACCTAGCTTCTCGGTCAGTTCTGCAATCAATTTGACCATAGTAGCGTGCTCCTGCCTTTGAGCATCCATCCTTAGCTCAATTGAAGTTCTGTGGGCCAGAATCATTTCATTCGTCTTCATTAATAGTTCATTCTGCGCCATCACATTCTTCAGCCGTTCATCAGTCCCCGTTCTCTGACTACGCAGAATCCTAACTTCATCTGCCAGAGAGTTTATCTGTGCTTGTTGAGCATCAGAATCCTCTTTTGACTTTTGAATAGTCTTCAACAAGCCAGCAACTTGGGTTTCTAGCACATCGATCCTAGCTTCATTTGGATCCGGATGCCTAGATGATGAGGCTTCGGCGTTGTGGATGGGGGAAGAGAAGATTGTGTCAAAGTCGAATCCCTGTGAGATGTCACCATAATTAAAGGGTTGACCTGACGGCTCTTTGGTGGGTGTTGGGGTTGGGGATGGTATGATGTGAGTGGGTGTTATGGTTGGGGTGACTGTGACTGACTCTGTGAGAAGTGGAGCAGTCACCATCACCTGGACGGTTGGAATAGGGAGGGTCACCGTCACAGGAATCACCTCTGTGACCGCCGTGACCGCCACATCTGCTTGTACCAGTGGCCTTCTCCTCATACTAAACAGTTGCCGTGCTGGCATGGTAGATTCTGGAATGGCAGCCTCAACTTGTACTGGTTGCACAGTTGGAATCTCTTCAACCCTGGGGATGGCAACCTCTTGCCTATCGCCCCTTTTCTTGTTGGTGCTCTCATGCCTCTGTCTTTGTAAAGCAGCGTCAGAGTCGGAATCCGGCTCATATTCGCTGCTGGAGCTTTGTCTCTTTCTTTTTGAAGACGACGCAGGCTGGGTTACCTGTGCCTGTCTCCTCGGATGTGCCTGTGATGGTGCATCATCGGAATCTGAAGAATCTGATTCTGTAGCCTCCGAATCGGATTCCTCAGCACCACCAACACCACCTTCATCATCACCTTCATCATTATCATCATCTTCTTCATCTTGTTCTTCATCAGAGTGATCACTCATCTCTGGTCCCGAGTTGGGACTATACCAGTTCCAGTCCTCCGGAGCGATGTATGCTTCATTAATCAGGTGGCCGAAGAGTTCAATATGCTCAGGGGTAGGTTCTACACCGCCTGGCTTTAAAAACTGTGCAAAGACTCTCTTGGCCACTCTCTTCACTTGCAGTCTCTCCCCGATCGTACGCAGGTTTGGCAACGCATCATCGATCAAAAGTTGCACAAACCTCGGGTATAAAAGGAACCTAAACCTCTCCGCCGTATTTATCTGGTCATTGATTACTTTGAAAATAAAGCAGGAGAAGTTGTAGCCCCGATTGAGAGACAAGCCCACCATGGCTGCGGCAAGGTCATGACCCATGGCATCCTTCCCTGCTTTCCTTGATGAGATGCACATGATCATGATGTGGGCAAAGTAACGCCATTGATCTAGAACCCACATTTTCTTGTATGAAGCATAGTCCCTTTCCCCGACATATCCCATTCTCTGCCTCCAACACCCATCCACGTAGTAATCTGGATAGGATGTCGGGTCGGTGGGAAGGTCTCCAAACTGCAGTACTCTCCTTATTGTATCCTCAAAGATGGCAATAGCCCGACCGTCAACGGTAGCCCTTATGACATTTGGAGATACCGTGCAATCGTGCTCTGCTGTCTCCCAGAATTGCTCTAAGTAAGGTCTTGAGACTGTTGGATTAGCCGAGATTGCATAACTTATTTTAGATCTGTTCAGGAAGTCCACAATCTCTCTATATTGTAAGGCTGCCCCTTTCCATTCTGGTTCAGTGTGCGCCAACAGATTGAATTCGTCAGTGAATGCACGAGCCATTATCTGCAAACACACACAGAAAACATAATTAGATCAATTAATAACAATGGAAGTAGACTCACATGACATAGAATAGTAGTTACACTTTGTAAAAAATTTTAGACTTTGAAAAATTTTCTAAGTGTTGGTCCTGCGCACTTAGCAAGTGCGCAGGATTTTACTCTTGCGTACTTAACAAGTACGCAGGAATTACTTCTTGCGTACTTGCTAAGTGCGCAAGAAAAACCCTTAGCAAAAATTTCAAAGATTTAAATTCGTTCAAAAAGCGGGTTGATTAGGTAGCCACTAGGTCGAAATCAGGGATTCGAACCTATGGTACCATGATCAACACCATTAACCACTACGACACGATCAAATTTTGACCTAGGTCAGTGATCGACCCACTGACGGTTCGACTTCAACCCGTCGGATCAATTGATGACCAAAGGGAAAATGTATGATCGATTAGGCAATCTAATAGCTTGTTAGTGACATTAGTTACCCAAACAACCCATTTTACCCCAAAAATTCTACGGATTTAACCTAAAAATTCTAAGTCAAAAATCGGTCAAAAATTTCACGAATTTACGGATGAAATCGGTCTAAAATCTCACTAAGGAGATGAAATACGAAGATGATAATGTGGAAGGGATGAAAAACGGGTTTGAACACACTCGATTTTGAGAGAAAATTGCAGGGGGAAAAATTTCGGTTTGAAAGCTTAACTTGAAAATTTTTCTAAGTGTTGAACTTATACCCCACTGGTAATGTTCGTGCGTACTTGCTAAGTGCGCACGAATTAACTCTTGCGTACTTAACAAGTACACAGGAATTAACTCTTGCGTACTTGCTAAGTGCGCAAGTCTTACTTCGTGCGTACTTGACAAGTGCGCAGAAACTTTAAGTGCGCAATTTTCAACTCAGAATTATGAAGATTTTCAAGTCAAATAACGAACAAGATAAAAATATTCAATCGGGAGGATTCAAATACAATTCATGAAGGTTAAACATAAAATATTTTTGGCCTTTTCTGAATTAAACTTAAACAATGCATAAACTTAAAATCTTTTTGTTCTTTTCAAAATAGATATGTACAAGTATTCACACAAGCTATTTTTGATCAAAGACACGAGCAGAGGATCATATCAGGCTAACTTATAGCAAAAACGATACAATATAAACATCAAAGAATATGGGATCATGTCATGTATTACTCTTTATTCTTACGTAATAAGCAAATAAACAAGTAATTCAAGTTGACAATATTATAAGATTTGAAACTATATGCGTCTTTGTATCATGTTCTTGTGTATTAAGTTATTAATTATAAAATATACAACGTGTACCCCACTTAAATGCTATGATATTTTGCACTATCTCAATGCATCTAAGATTTTTCCAATGATATTCTTAATTTTCAGAATGAAGTTACATCAATTAGCACAGAAAAATCAAGCAGAATCCATGAGGATTATCAAGAATCATAAGATTCAGAATCGAGTGATTCAATTGTCTTGGTTTCATGTGATTTTCTTCTTTGAATATCGGTATGATGATTCGGGATAAGGAACATGGTGTTTGATTATAAGGTAACGGGATCCAACTTTTATCTGGATTTGATTTCAATGAACCAGGAATGATTCAAGGGTGAATACATGCTCAACGGTTGATGTAGAGACATGTCTTGATTCAATCTCTCCTTGCATACTTGTGAGTATGGGCAGTGAGATGAACCGCATTAATTGTGCTAACAACATAACCCGAAACTGATCTCAAAAGAAAATTATTGCCAAAATCTAACATCCTTTATCTGATAATGATCTTTTCTATTCTTTTACACACACACACTTGCAAATATGGGTTCAAATCACAGTTGTAATTTAGATTTAGTTTCCACACTACTAGTGATTCAAAGACGCATACAGCCTACTGACAATTCAAATTACTTGTAAGTAAACAGATTAAAAACATAATAATTTAAACAATTAAGTAAACATGACGCAATCATTTCCCATGAGCAGTCTATGATGGTTAGATCATTTCAGATGTACTATCATTTCCTCGTTTCTCAAGTGAACTGTTGAAATTTTCTCCATTTTCTAATTTTTTTTTATTTTTTTTTTATTTTTGTAAAGTATTTTAAACTAACAGAACTATACAGAAAAATTTTAAAAGAAATAAAATTTAACTTCCATGAATTGAATTGATTTAAGAAAATTAATTTTCACTCGGGATTAAACATTCCTATCAAGTTGACAAGATGCTCAAAACGGGACCGATCAAATGCCTTTGTGAAAAGGTCAGCAAGATTGTCATCCGTGTGAACCTTTACAAGTTCAATTAAATGCTTTTCTAACAATCACGGATGAAATGATGGCGAATTTCAATATGCTTAGTTTTGGAATGTTTCACCGGGTTATTTGTGATGGACATGGTGGCATTGTTGTCAATGAATAAAGGAGTTCCAGTGAAGTTCAAGCCGTAGTCTCGCAATTGCTGCTGAATCCACAATATCTGAGAACAACCGCTAGCTGCAGCAATGTATTCTGCTTCACAAGTTGAGACAGAAACCGTTGACTGCTTCTTGCACTGCCAGGAGACCAGTCTGTCTCCCAAGAATTGACATCCGCCAGAAGTTGACTTTCTGTCAAGGTTACAACCGCTATAATCTGTATCAGTGTAGGCTTTGAAGTCGAATGACTGCTGCTTAGAGTACCAAAGACCCAATCGGGGTTTCCCTTTCAGGTATCTGAAAATCCTCTTCACGGCTATCATATGTGACTCCTTCGGTTGAGACTGAAACCTTGAGCACAAGCATACAGCAAACATAATATCGGGTCTTGAAGCTGTGAGATACATAAGTGATCCGATCATCCCACGGTACAACCTGCTGTCTACATCCTTCCCATCTTTGTCAGGATGCAAACCATGATTGACTGGGATTGGTGTGCCATAAGTAGTGCTATCACTCATCTTGTATTTTGACAGGATGTCTTGCACGTACTTAGTTTGATGTAGATAAATGTCATCCTCTCTTTGACTGACTTGCAGACCCAGAAAGAACGACAGTTCACCCATATTGCTCATTTCAAACTTCGACTTCATCACCTTCTCGAATTCCCTACACATCCCTTCATTGGTCGACCCAAAGATGATGTCGTCGACATATACTTGCACAAGTAGAATGTCACCTCCTGCTTTCCTTATGAAGAGAGTCGAGTCAATCTGTCCACGGTCGAAACCATTACACAGTAAATGCTTTGATAGTGTCTCATACCATGCCCGCGGTGCTTGATGAAGACCATAAAGTGCTTTGTCGATCTTGTACACTTTTTTGATATTATGCGGATCTTCAAAACCGGGAGGTTGAGTGACATAGACTTCTTCATGAACTTTACCATAAAGGAAAGCACTCTTCACATCAAGTTGGTAGACCTTGAAGCCGACATATGTGGCATAAGCCAAGAACAGTCGAATGGCCTCAATTCTAGCAACTGGGGCATATACTTCCGTGTAATCCAAGCCCTCTTGTTGATAAAAACCCTGAACAACCAATCTTGCCTTGTTCTTCACAACTACATGACGATCATCCGTCTTGCATTTGAACACCCATCTGGTTCCAATTGGCTGAAAGCCTTTTGGCAAGTCAACCAAATCCCATACATGCAACTTTTGGAATTGGGACAATTCATCTTGCATCGCCTCAATCCAGCAGTTGTCAGTGAGAGCCTCCTTCACATTCTTCGGCTCTATCTGGGACACGAATGCAGCATGCAGACATGTTTCCATGACACCAGTGTCAAATATCTCTGTGTAAAGACTGGTGTTCTCAGTGATGGTTCTATGACGAGTCTGAACACCGGCATAAGGATCACCAATAATGTTGTCGATTGGATGATTCCTATGCACTCTCGTCTCCGGTACAATTGGTTCTTGAATTTCTGGATCTAAATTTGTGCTCAACTCCCCCATTTCCTGTGTTTCAGCAGAAGAAGATTCAATGTTAATTGGATCAGCTGGAGCTTCATTTCCTACAGTTGTGTTAGGATTGGCTTGAGCGTCATCTCCAACAACATGAACACTTTCACTGTTATCACTGTCATGAGTTCCAGATGCAGATGCAGCATTGGAATCAGGAGTTATAATTGGTACAGTAGCACGAGTAGAAAAACTGCCGCCATTCAATAGATTATAAACATTTTCGGCGTCATCTGCAGATAGCTCAGGAAGATTGAAAGACTTGAATAGCGCATCATAATCAAAACCCCAAGCTGGACCTTTTGGTTCTGGTGGAATGCTGTGTTTACTACAATCCACTTCGAACCATTCCTCGACAGTACGAGTTCCTATGTTGTACACTCTCTTGCAGGGCGAATTGGCAACATATCCTAAGAAAATGCCTTCCACCGCTTTTGCATGAAACTTAGACTGGCGGTCTTTGTACTGTAGCAACAAGGAACAAGGACTACCAAAAGGAACTAGGTAATCAAGATTGGGAAGTCGATTGTTGATCAACTCATAACAAGTCTTGTTGTGTCTTTTCACCACCAAAACTCTGTTTAAGACGTGACAAGCTGTATTTACTGCTTCTGCCCAGAAAGTGATAGGAAGCTTTGCATCTGACAGCATAGTCCTTGCAGTCTCAATCAGTGTTCTGTTCTTCCGTTCAGCAACTCCATTCTGCTGAGGCGTGTACGGCGCGCTGAATTCGTGATGGATCCCTTTCTTGAGACAGAAAAGTTCCATCAAATTATTCTTGAACTCAGTTCCGTTGTCACTCCTTATTCTTCTAACTTTCAGCTTGCAAAGAGATTCCAAGCTCAGGATCAAGTATTGAAGAATATCAGCAGTCTCATCTTTTGTACCTAAAAAATGCACCCAAGAAAAACGTGAGAAATCATCAGTTACAACTAGACAGAACGACGTACCTCCAATACTCCTGATACTTATGGGGCCAAACAGATCCATGTGTAATAGCTCCAAAGGGGTATCGATAGAGTTTTGGAGCTTGGGCTTGTGAGACTTCCGTTGTTGTTTGCCCTTTTTACAAGGCATACAGTCATCTGCAACGGTAAATCTCAGCTTAGGAACCCTGGTTACCAAACCGTTTCGGACAAGATGATTCATTTTACGATAAGAAATATGTCCGAGTTTACTATGCCACAAGATGGAGTCAAGCTCTGTCGCTTTTGTAAGCAAACAAGTAGCAACTGATGAGGTGGTTTTTGCCACGCTCATATCAATCTGATAAGTGTCGTTTGTTCTTGGTGCTCTCATCAGAATCCAGTCATCAGGAACTTTGAAACCGGGTTTGAGAATCAGACATTCTGACTTGTCAAACATCACTGAGTACTCCTTGTCACACATTTGTGAGACACTCAACAGGTTATGCTTCAGCTGCTCGCAGAAGTTGACATTGTCAAAGCTAACACAACCGTTCGAAACCACGCCTTGACACGTGATACTACCGCCTTTTTCTCCGGCAAAGGCCACATAGCCGCCTCTAAATGGTTTAACGTCTTGAAGCAAGGCCATGTTTCCTGTCATGTGCCGGGAGCATCCACTATCTACATACCAGCGGTTAGAGATAGTACCCTTCGGACGTCCCTGCACGAGTAACAAAAGAATTAGTTAGATTTGGAGACCCAAGCCATTGTGGTCTTGGGTCGTCCATCCTTCTCAAAATAAACTACTTCTTTCAACTCACAGTCATGATGACTGTCCAAAATTGGTGAATCTTTGGAGGAATTGGGAACAGGAGATTGAGAATCTTTAACTTTCTTGTTCCAGGATCTCTTTTGAATCTTAACCAGAACAGGAGACTTTGGTTCAATCACAGCCGGTGAGCTTGTGGAAGCTTCACCTGATTGAGCTTTAGTCAGCTGTTCCAGCTTTCTCAACCTCTTATTCCTTCTTCTTCTCTGTGGCTTAGAGAGTCTAGCCACAGGTTTCTCACCAGTGCGTGTACTACCAGATGTAGACACACGAGGTACAGCAGGTTGCTTTACCTTTCTTACAACAGATGGCTTGGCCTCAGATTTGATCTTTGGCTTATCTATCGGTTGCACTGGTGGTTTCACCACATTTAGCTTTGGTCTGATAGGAGCTTTCACTACTGGCGACTTAGGGATAACAGCTGGTCGTGAAACAACATGCCGTTTCCCTGGGTTCTTAGAAGGACAGTTCACAACAATGTGACCAACCAAGCCACAGTGAAAGCAATTCCTCTTGTCAACATAAGTTCTCATGTAAGGCTCTTTAGTTCTGGCCTTAGAAAACTCACCATTGTGAGAAGGAAGAGTTGGTTTATGAACAGAAGTTTGAACTTTTACAGTTTGATGTTTGGGGGTATAATACTTTTGCAAATTTTCTTTGTAACCCAGCCCATAATGAGATGAAAAAGCCTCTTTCTTAGCTTGGTTAATATTTTTAAAACCCCCGTAAAGCATTCCCTTAAGTTTATCATTTGTTTCAATGATATCAGGTTCAGTTAAAATGCAATTATCACCATTAGTGATAATGTTTTTCTGGACTTTCTGTTCAGTCAACAACTCCTTAGATACTACTCCTTCAGGGCAAGTGTTAACCGACCCATCCTCAGAAGCAGTAACATACTCCTCACTAGATGTGGAGTTAGCCTTACTTGAGGATTCATCCTTTTTAGGGGAATCATCCTTATCAGAGGGCTCATCTAGACAAGTGAGATCAATGTCTATCAAGCTATTGACAAACTGCCCACTTATTGGTGGAGGAATGGCATTGGTACCAAGTCCTAGGCCATTCATTTTTCTCACCACGGATTCGTAGTGTTCCACCACGAAGCGAGAGTTTTTCAATTTCTCGTTAGTGCATTTGAGCTGCAAGATCTCATTTTGCAGTTTGTTAATTTCAATGTTCTTCTTTTCCAAAGCCCTATACGCAATGTCCAAATGAACCTGTTGGTCGCTTATTTTTAAAGAATAGTCTTGTTTTTCGTTCTGTAGCATTTCAACTGATTCTTTAAAACGTGATTCATTCATTTTGTAATTTTTAGCTGCCAACTTTAGGGGTCCGATTATGTCTTGGAGATCAGAAATTTCATTTTTTAGCCCTAGACATTTAGAACAAGAAACAACAGAGAAAGGGTTAGAATCTACCTCAGATGATGAACTTTGTCCTTCTCCAATTGCCATGAGAGCGACAGCAGTGGTAGACTCCTTTTCATCAGCTACAGAAGCTTCCTCTTCTTCAGATTCAGAAGATTCCTCTCCTTCAGAATCAGAAGATTCCTCTTCTTCAGCTTCCTTCCTCTCGGCCTCCTTCCTCTCGGCCTCCATCAGCTCCATGATTTCTGCCATGAGACCAACCTGTGCTTGAGCAATGATGGCGTCTTCTAGATGCACACCCCAATCAAAATTTTCGTCATTCTGTGCGACCAGTGCATTGGACTGATTACTTTGGTTATGATTGTGGTGACTTTGGTTGTTTTGGCCATGGCTATTTCCCTGGCTAGGTCTGGTAAAGCCAGAGGCAGGTGCTCTGTCCTTTTGACATTCACGAGCAAAGTGTCCATAGTTTTGACACTTGTATTACTTGGCCTTGGATTTGTCAAATCCAACCTTGGCATTAGAATGCCCGCCAATATACTTTCTTCCTGTTCTGTTCAGGAAACGCTTGGCCCTCCTCAGTAACATGGCCATATTCCACTGAATATCCATGTCTTCAATATCATCAGGATCCACTTGATTGAAGTCCTCTTCAATAGTCTCAGGATCCGTTAGCTTTCCACCAATGAAATTCTCATATGCCAGCATGCAAGATGAGAATAGTGCTACATGATCTTCAGCTATCTTGGCAATAGCTGACTGGTTGGCTGAGCACGTATTCTGAGGAGTCTTTGAGTTTTGTTGATTTTGTTGATGAGATCCAAACCCTGATCCTGATGCATAACATGCATGACCACCACAACCATTAGAGTGGTCTTCTTCAATGGATTTCCCAGTAAAGAGTGCAATCCCAGAGCCGGAAGACATTGACGTGGAAGTCGTCCCGTGATACATGGAAGGGTCCAGTATCTGAGGTCTTCCAGAATTCTCCCTTTTTATAAGATTCATGTTATGAGCCTGAATCTTACCGACTGCCTCATTTACTGTCATCTCGTAGAACTTTGAACTTTCCCTCATCAGGGTTGTATACATCTCATATCTCGGTGGCAGAGCATCCAAAAACTTTTCCACCATTTCCTCTTCTGGATATTTAAGCTCAAACGATTTCAACTCCGTTTGTAGGTGATAGAATCTAGAGATAAGATCATCTAAAGATTCATTTTCTATAAATCTGAAGCACTCGTATTGCTTCCGGAGCAGATCCCTCTTGCTTTTCTTGATGTCACTATTTCCTTCGAATCTTTTCTGTAAAAACTTTCCAAAGATCCTTAGAAGATTCATATCCTCGGAAACTGTGGAACAAATCCCGAGTTAATGACATAGTGATTGAACCCAATGCCTTCTTCTCTCGATCATAAATTTTCTTTTCTTCTGCATCCAGCTTAGAGATAGGCTTAGGTACGTTTTCATCAAGTTACAAGTGGGTTGGATGCTTATATCCCTCAAGAATAGGTATCCATAACGATGAATCGGTGTATAAAATATAGTGCTCAAAGCGGGCTTTCCAATTGGAATAATCGTTTACATTGAGCAACTTGGGAGGTTTCTGTGGAGTACCGATTTCATTATCATAATTTAACATACTACTAAGGTTCTGAAGGTTTGACATGGTGAACACTTGGTCAAAAATCAGAAAAGTCAGTAGCTATTGCGCACTTAGGATTGGCCTTGCGCACTTATGAATGGTCTTGCGTATTTAATATTTGCCCTTGCGTACTTGTAAGTACGCAGGAGTAAATTGTTAAGTACGCAGGATAAGTCTTAAGTTTGCAGTTCAGTCTTGCGCACTTGTAAGTACGCAGGAGATAACTCTTGCGTATTTAGCAAGTTCGCAGAAAACTGTACTTTTGCCAAAAATGGTAAGTACGCAGGACACTTTTTCAGCAACTCCCACCAAACTTTTTCGGTGACCTGAAACTCGCCGGAGTTGGTAAAAAATGGTCTGATGATCAATGCAATTGAGTCAAAGGGGCAGAAACAAGTTTCTAACCAACCTATGATGCTCAAAACACACAAATACACAACAAAAATCGGTTTTTGAGAGATTTTTGCTTCTAAAAAAGTGCTCAAGAGCTACCCCTTTTTTTATCACAAAAATCAACAAAATAACCTCTCTTTGCTTGTAAAACTCAGTAAAAACGTCTCCAAACTCACTTACAACACTCGAATTCAAGAGCAATGCTCTGATACCACTTGTAGGTCCCTCGGGTGTGGTGGATCGTCACATGCAAGTGGTCTACTAGTCGGACCGGGTGCGGAATACCCGTGACTAGGTGGAGAGTCTAACTGAACAAAGTAAACCAAACACAAGAGTCACAATAATCGTTCTTTGTATTATAAACACTCGACGGTTACAGAGAGAATACAGGCTGCGTACTTAGCACAACCGAGTTCGTATGAACAAATGGTTCTGCGTACTTAGCTTCTGTGAACCTATCCTATTTATACTGACCTGATGCCTGCGCACTTAGCAAGTGCGCAGGACTAATTACTCCTGCGTACTTAACAAGTACGCATAGGTATTCCTGCGTACTTACTAAGTACGCAGGAGCATTCTCTTGCGCACATACAAGTGCGCAAAACACTTAGAAGAAATCAACAAAACATTAAGTAAAAGTAAATACAACTCGATAAACTTTTACATAATGACTCTTACATACAAAGACAAAATACAGACATTAGACATACAAACCTAGACTCTATCCAGAGTGTTGTCACAGGAAAGTGCATCAATAGTTGTTTCCCTCGAATCTCTTCTACAAAGCTTGCTAGAGATCCTTGGAGTTATCATATCCTCTAAAGCTGTGGAATAACTCCCTGGTCAAGGCCATAGTAATAGATCTGTGTGCCTTCTTCTCTCTGTCATAAACTTCTTTTCTTCTTCATCAAGTTTGGAGATAGGCTTGGGAACTTCCTCATCAAGATATGTATATGTGGGATGCTTATAACCCTCTAGAATGGGTATCCAAAGTGAAGAATCGGTGTATGAGATATTATGCTCAAAGCATGCTTTATAATTTGAGTAATCATTTACGTTAAGCAGCTTTGGTGGTTTCTATGCGGTTCCAATCTCGTTGTCATAATTCAGAAGGTTACCGAGGTTCTGAAGATTTTTCATGGTGAAACACTTAGTCAAATTTCAGAAAAATCAAAGAAATGTGCGCACTTAAGTTCTGGCCTTGCGCACTTAAGGACTTGGTCTTGCGCACTTAAGATTTTCTCTTGCGTACTTAACAAGTACGCAGGAGTAAATGACAAGTACACAGGAGGGAGTTAAGTATGCAACAAGAAATGGTAAAGTAAAGTACGCAGGAAGCCTGTACTTGTTTCCAAAAATGGTAAGTACGCAGATCACTTTTTCACCAACCCTCACCAACTTTTTTCGGTCACTGGATCTCACCGGAGACAAAAACAAATGAAGATATGATCCAACAAAATGAGCCAAAGGGTCAGAAAATAGTTTCTAACCAACCTTTGATGCTCAAAACACTCAAATACACAACAAAAGGTCATTTTTTAGTGATTTTTGCTTCTAAAATATTGCTCACGAGCTACCCCTATTTTATCACAAAAATCACCAAAAGACACTTTCTTTTGCTTATAAAACTCTATGGGTTGTGTAGAAGATGCTCTTAACACACTCACAACACTCAAAATCAAGAGCTATGCTTTGATACCATTTGTAGGTTCCCGGGTGTCTCGGATCGTTACGTGTGGGTGTGTGACTAGTCGGACCGGGTGCGGAATACCCGTGACTAGGTGGAGAATCAAGTAACACAAAATAAACCGACATCAAAAACACTTTCAAATTTCGTCTATTATAAAACTTGTAGGTTACAGAGATGTTACAAATGAGTGCGTACATAACTTCTGTCACCACAACCTATTTATACTAGACCTGATCTCTGCGCACTTAACAAGTGCGCAAGGGAAATTGTTCCTGCGTACTTAACAAGTACGCAGAGTATTCTTGCGTACTTGCTAAGTACGCAGGAAGTAATTCCTGCGCACATACTAAGTGCGGAAAACACTTAGAGAAAACATACTACTAGTACATACATTAATAATTACAACTAGATAACTAATACATACAGACACTAACATACAAAGACTAATACATACAAGACAAGTACAAAAGCTAAGACAATATCCAGAGTGTTTGCCACACAAAAGTGCTTCAACACACTGCTCAAACCTCAAATGGTGATGAACATATTCAGCATAAATTGATCCTTTGTGAAATGCTTTGGTAAAGCATTTGAGATTTGACTAGTGACATTTTGTTTAGTCACAAGTTTTGGTTTCTGGAAAACGTGTTTCTCAGTGATTCCATTAGCTAAATGTTTAACAAACACAGTATTCTTGTGAATATTAGCATTTTTAGAATTAATAAATTTGGAACTAGAAACATTCAAATCAGTCACATCACACACAGAAGACTTAGAGTTTTTAAAAAAGAAGGAACAAAAACATTGTTTTTAGATTTTTTATGATTTAATTTGAGACTGCAAACTTGTGACTTATCATCTTCATCATCCTCACTTGACCAATCATGTATTTCTATTTGTTCTACACATGAGGTTGAGGAATTAGAATTGTTCACATAGTTAGGGGTTCGAGATGGTGATTGGAAATCACTACTACATGGTTTGCTCCCAGGGGTAAATATGAAAAACTCCTTAACTTGTTCCTCTATAAAAGTGGGAACATTAGTACAATTTCCATTAAAAGGAGGAGGCACATTATTATATCCATGACCCTTGCTCCCATTACCCGGTTTATGAAGTTGATTTTCAAGTATGTCAACTACTTTACTAGATTGTCCAAAGAAATCTACTTTAAACTTGGCTTCGGCAAAGTTTGATTTTGCCTTTTCTAGATCAATAGTTAATCTGACAATTTCTTGCTTAGCATCAGTAAGCAAACAACATGTATTGCTGAGTTGAGATATGAGTAAAGAAACATCCTTTTTACCAGCCTCTATTGCTTCTTTATAATCCTTTTCAGTTTTAAGAAATTTCTTTTTATGATATTTTAAATTTTCCATCTCAAAAATTAGATCAGCATTATGTTTTCTATAAAGTTCTACTTTATCTATGCATGATTGAGAACATAGAGCAGCAGTTACCTTAGGTGGAGTATCAGAAGATGGACATGCTGAAGACTCTCCAATAATGTCTGCCATAAAAGCATGATTCAGGTTCAACTCCTTTATTTGATCTCCCCAGTCATATCCACCAGTTTGTTGACTAATCAAGGCCTTTGAGTTAGCAGCATTATTTCCCCCAGAAGATGTTCCATCATCACTTCCTCTTTGCTCCTTTGGTTTAGTACATTCTCTTGCAAAGTGATCTGGTTCATGGAAATTGTAGCAGCGAAGATTTGATTTGTTGAAACCAATCTTTTTCCCTGTGTCTTCACTCCATCTGAACTTGCCGGTCCTTTTAATGAAGTTTTTAGCCCTGAAGACAACCATAGCCAGTTGCCAAGATATATCCAGTTCCTCCATATCCTCTTGATGAATTTGATTTAGTTAAGCGGTAAGAACCTCTGAAGGTGATAGGTTACCTGAGACAAAGGTTGCATAATATTTCATGATGCCAGTGCACAAAGAAGTATTTACTTCAATCAGCTTAGCTTGTTGAGAAGAATAAGCCTGCTGCTCAGGTGTAGATGTCTTAGATGTAGCAGCAGCATCAGAGTTCACATCTCTAGATCCATAGCCTCTTTGTGAAACACTAGAAAGAAAAGCAATGTCGTTGTTTTGTGCACCAGTAGAGTTTATTGTATTGACATGATTGACTTTTCTTTGTTGGTCATCCAGATCATAGGATTTGTAAATTGAAATCAGATCATTTAAAGTGATCTTGTTCAAATCTTTGGTTCATTTCAGCAGAGAAATGTTCCAATCCCAGCTTTGTGGCAAGCCATTCAACAACTTTCTGTTCAGATCACCATCACTCATTACAATCTGAGCATCTCTCATCTGTGAAACTAACTTTGTGAATCTCTGCAATTGTGCTTCAAGTGTTTCACCTAAAACATGATTGAACATGTTAAACTGCTGTAGAATCATTTCCTTTCTACTGGCCTTCATATCATCATTCCCTTCAAATGCCTGAGCTAACGACTCCCAAAGTTGCTTAGCAGAAGTGCATTCTTTAAAATTATGGGCTATATCAGGGGACAGAGCCATAGTCAGAGATGCTAAGGCTTTCAAGTCTCTTTCAACTAGATCAAAATCTTCATCAGTATAGTTCTCAATCTGTTTTGGTGCCTTAGTACCATTTGCCTTGTCAAACATAGGGATTTGAGGTCCCTTGAGTATACTTCTCCTCATTTTTGCTTCAAAAAGCAGTTCAAGATTCATGAACCTAAATTTCCAGTCCATATAGTCTTCAGCACAAGTCAGTCTTGGAGGTTTGGTGCTTGTACCAATTTGTAGGTCAAGCAGACTATTAAAATTCATCGTCACTTGTTGATAATTCATGTTATCAGAGTATGAGGTCCTTGATCAAAGTGAACCTGTGTAGGTCCACATGACTCATCAGCAGACCTATCTCATGACTGAACGTCTCGATAACACGGAGTGCGGAATCCTAACGTGTTAACGTTTGTATACGAATTGACAATAGAAACAGTAGCTAAATAAACTTTCTCTTTGTATTCCACAAAACACAGAGTTTACAATATTCACAAAATACAATCGTTCAATCTCTTATGCTGCTCTCCTGAACAGAATCTGTAAACACCTATTTATAGACACAAACCTGCTATAGGCGAACTTAACAAGTTCGCTTCTAAAGATGCTTACGAGAACTTGTTAAGTTCTCCTCTCTATGAACTTGTACAATATTCCTTAGGCGAACTTAATAAGTTCGCTCCTTAAGATGCTTAGGCGAACTTGTTAAGTTCGCCTCTCTATGAACTTATACAGAATTTTATCAACAGTTACAAAACATATCCTAACAGACTCCCCTTTAACTATTGCTAACAATTCTATCAATTACAAGTCAAAGACTCTAAGACTAAGACATAATATTTTCAAGCTCGTTGTCACCAGAATATGCTCCAACAGATGAAAATTTTATTTTTTATTAAAATGATTCGGGATTGGATCGGATACAAGCTATAGATGGAAGTTCACAAGAATGTGACGTGTTGAAAGTTGACGAAATTGTTCAAGGCAAAGGTTTGAAGCGAACTTAATATGTTCGCCTGTTCCTGATTAAACGAATTTAATATGTTCGCCTGGGGCTTGTTAAGCGAACTTAACAAGTTCGCCTAATGAAGTGAACTTAATTGTGTGAATAAATATTTTGTTCAGGCGAACTTATCCTTATTACCATTTTCACTGTGTGAGTGAACTTCTATGAGCGAACTTACTGGGTTTTAGCGAACTTGCGAAATTTTGAATTCGGGTGTTTCGATTGGAAATTTTCGTGTCTGTTTCTGGATTGGTTTTGAATTACGAGTCTATATAAGGTACTTTCATGGATTTTTATCCATTAAATCGATGGGAAATTGCTCCTTTATCCCTGTGTCTTCGTATTTTGATGTTCATACGATTGTCTGAGTAAATCACATTTATCTGGGTGTAAATCTTGAAATTGAAGCTTAATATTGTTTAGTTGTTGTGAACCGATGCTTATACTGTGTTTGATTTGAAAACATTTGACGATTTGAACATTTTGGAATCTGCTGTTGAATTTGTATCGACAAACTGGTTCAGGCAAACTTGTTCAGGCGAACTTGTTTAAGCGAACTTATTATGTTCGCCTCTTACAACACTAAGAGAACTTATTAAGTTTGCCTAAGGGCTAAGCAGTGTTTTGACTTGTAATTTTCTTTTTGTGAAATTTTTTTTTGTTTTTTTTTGTTTCTGTAGTTGTATGTGTATCTCGTGTGTGTATCATATATGTGTGTGTACTATTACTAATGTTTGATACAATGTTCAATACATTTACAGATGGCTCGTCGTGTTGAGTACAAACATAATCAAATGGCATTGCTAGATCCTAATATGTCTGAGGCTGTTCATTTCCAAGGAATTATCACATTTTTGAATCATTCACGTTTACATGTGGCCTTATCTGCAGATCCGTACATCAGCTTACCGTATATCCAACAATTATGGGATACAGTACATTAAGACACAGATGTTGAACCTCACGTCCTTCGTGCAACGGTGAATAATACAGAGGTAGCTATTTCAGTGGAAACTATTCGTGCTGCTTTGGCATTGGGAGGTGTTAATGAAGATCCTATGTCTTATCCTGGAACACTGGTTATGGGGTGTTTTCAGAGGATGGGCTATAGAGGCAGACCAAATGATACTCAAGCATGAAAAGGTGGTTTAGTTGGAGAATGGAGGTATTTTATACACGTAATCATCCAATGTTTATGTCCAAGAAAGGCTGGTACTTATGGTTTGAAGAGTGCGTTACAAGCTGCAATGGTTGCATTGACCCTGGACAAACGGTTTAACTTTGCTTTGTATATATACCGTGAGTTGGTCATGCAAATCAATCTTGTACCCTAGGTTCTTGCAAATGATTCTGAACCATTTAATTCTAGATTTACCACAGCATTCAATACATTTGACCTTGACTCCTATGTCCAAAAGAATCTTTACTGATTGTACCAAGGTTAAACAACAAAACGTTTCTTTGATTCCGGTTTTGAATCCTTTGTTTGGTCATTTAATCAATCCTGATTATATTGAGCCTCCTAATGATAATTGGTTTCATCCTGAGGAGTTTGTTCAAGGACAAGTCCAGAATCAACTATAACAAGTTCAAGCTCAGGTACAAGCACATCAACAAGTTCCTTTTCCACAAGAACAGGTTCATATTCCTGTTAATGAACCAGTTCAGGAAGACGTTGCTCAAGAAAATGAACAAGATTTGGGTATGAATATGGAAGATTTTGAAAATGAAGTTGTGAACTCACCCATTCATGAAGCTGAAGGGAATGTGGTGGACACGAGTTCCGGTGATACTATTTTACCTGATTCTGAGGCTACTGACTCTAATTCCTCTAGAGACTTTAGCTTAGGTCATTATGAGAGATTAGCTACTATGCCTTTTGGCTAATGTAGGAAAACACGTTAAATCTATAGCTAGAAAGCCAAGGCGTAAGTCTGTTCGGAATCCTCCTTCTGGATCAGTACTTTGAAAGAGAACATTAATCGATGAGAGCTCGGATTCTGATAGTGATGCACATCCGGTTCCAAAAGCTCAGAAGCTTATGTCTGCTTCTATTGCTGCTGCACATTCATCTCAAGGTGTTGAGGATGCTACTTTTGTTGCAACCTTACTGGTTACACCTCCTTCATCTAAACATCCGTCTCCTGTGATTACTCTTGTTCCTACAGTTTCTAAAGCTTCTGCTGGTACTTCAAAGCCTTCTGATTCTGAAAGGATTACCTTCCTTGAATCACAGGTGATTGCATTGCAGACTCAGGTAGATACTCTAGTGACTACTGATACTCAGAGATAATTAGTCCTTCAGGCTCAAGCTACACAGATTGCTGGCATGCAGTTATTAGTTTCCAAACTTGTTGAGCGTATTGACGCTCAGGGGGAGTGAAGGATACATGATACTTGTCATGCTGAGTCAATTCAATGAAAGGATGATGATGACAATGATCCTAGTGGTAATGTTGAGGGTGATCGTCAATACGCTGCTGACGTAAATCCCATATCAAGAGCTCAGGGGGAGCCGACATCACAAACTATTGAAGGAACCAAGAATGATTCTAGAGTGAATGAAGAAATTTTATTATTGGAATTCTTTGTTGATTCTGAAGAAGAAGAAGCTGAGAAGTTAGAATGTCTGGATGATATTGATGAATTATTTGATGATGTTGAAGAGGATGTGTTGGATAAAGAAGTTGAAGAAAGAGAGATTGTAGAGATTGAGATAGAATAGAGTAAAGCTAAAGTTACATATGAAGGCAGTGATGGTCTGAATGTACCGTATAACTTCATCCAAGATGATGTTATTCCTGAGTTTTCTTATGGAGTAACAGATTCTATTAACTCTGTTGAAGATATCACTACACCTGATGATACTGCTCAATCCAAGATAGATATTGATGCTGATACTACTCATCCTGTGTCTCCTAAGCCGAATGAAGAACCTGTGATGTATAGAAATACAGGAATGACTAGAGAACAGTGGAGAGAAGTAGTTAACAGTTGGATGAAAGTACTACCTAAGTCATTTATACAACCTGCTCAGAGAGAAATATATGTGAATAAAGATACGTGTATTGGAAGAATCATCAGTTGGTTTTATGATGATGACACGAAATTGTTTGCTCTTAAGAGATCTGATGGTGTTCAATACTTAAAGCCTAGGATCAAGTATTTCAATACCTTGCCAAGGTGTGAAATGAATGGTCTAGCTACGAAACCACTGATTAATCGATCAAAGTGTGGATTAGCCGATGTGATTGCCAACTTGATTAAAAGAGAAGGTGGATCAGGGAAGTATGAAAGATTAAATCCACAGAAAGGAAAAAGAGTGAAGATTGTAGATCAAAAGACTAAGACATAATATCTTCAAGCTCGTTGTCACCAGAATATGCTCCAACAGACTCCCCCTTGACAACAGCTTTTGAAGATTGTCATCCGTCTTCATATATCATCAAACACACTGTAGTCTTCGTCTTGTGCATCTGCACTTTCTCTTTCTATCTAGAAGAAAACTTGGGAGAAGGACCCCTTGTCAACTTCTGTCTGCAATATTCAGTTTTTAAGGAGAACAACCAAGAATAACCAACAATTAAGATTTCCATGGAAGCTGAAAAAATAAAATCTTTTTGGTTTTTGAAGCATTAGACTCACAAAATCTTTTTGGTTTTTCTTTGTACAAACTAAAATGTAAAATACAAAATCATATCTTTTTTGTCGAACATCACGAATAAGAAGATCATATCAGTAAAAACAATGCATCAATCACACATTTTGGATAAATATCCCTAAACATTCTAAGGGTATCATATCCAGATTCATCATTTCTTTATATCAGATAAGATCAAATCTTTTAAGCTTCAACCAAATCATGTAATGATACGCGAATAACTTCAAAGAAGATGAGATCAGATCATAACATGCTTATTACATACGAATTTGCAACACATAACATGTTAATCTAAGTTGTCAATATTATAAGAATTGAAACCATTAGTATCTTTGTCCCATGTTCTTGTGAATTAAGGTACCATTTATTTTGTAATACAACGTGTATCCCACAAATATGCCAACAAAAATTTAAATGTGCACTTTCTTCAAGACATATAAGAGCATTGCAATATAATATTCAATCTACAGGATGAATTATACCGATAAACAGAGGAAAATATCAAGCAGAGAATCAGAATGATTCAGAATCGAATGATTCAAATGTCTTGGTTTGGATGAAGTATCATGATTCATAGTAACAGAAAGATTGTACCAATAGAATTCTTGAACATAAGATTGATCAAGGAATCAATTGATTCAATGACATAGGGTAGCGTGATCCAACTGTTATCTGGATATATTCAATGGAATCAGGATAATGATCCAAGGGCTAGTATATGTTCCAACAGATGTTGTCAAAAACATATCTTAGTCCAACTTCACGTTGCATGTTTTTCGGGGCATGGGCAGTGAAGTGAACTGAAAAATTGTGTTTAACGACATAACCAATACTGGTCTCATGAAGTACTTTAGATCTTATATTCTTTATCTGATAATGATCTTTTACACACACATCCGGCATACCATGGGTTCAAATCACAGTTGTCACAAAGATCATTATGTTGTCACACTACTAATGGACCAAAGATACTCATAGCCTATCGACAATTCAAACTACATGTTAGTATCCAAATTAAAAATATAAGCACCAAGCATCATATTTTGTTAAGCATAAGCAGTTATGAAGCTATCATTTCCCATACTATGCAGTCTAAGAAGTTCTGATCAAAACATTTATCACATATATCTTAGATAAGCATCATAAAGTCCAACTAAGGTCATGTGTGACTGAACATCTACTGATGTACTATCATCTCTTCTTTAACTTCAAGTAATGTCGATTTTAACTTTTCAATTTGTATGGCTTTTTCAAAATCTTTTTCAAAGAAAGTAAAACAAACAAAAATAAACCTTCCATGAAAACATTTTATGAAAAACATTTTACTTGGTTACTTGGGATTAAGCAAGTCAATCAATTAAAAACTCAAACTGATGTAATCCTGTAATTGAATGCCTTTGCCTTACCAACATAAATCCGTACTCCCCCTATCCTATAGACTCCCCCTCAACTAGTTAAATGGTTGCATCAATGACTTTATGCTCACCAATGTCATCCTAAGTTTCAGGTTATCATTTGGACTTTGTAAAACTCTTTCCAAAACATTGTGTTGACATATTCTCCCCCTTGAGCATCAAGTCGTTGAATCAAATAGATTCTCTGTTATCAACAACTCTTTACTCTTGCAGATGCCATTCCCTGTCATGTACTATGAAGAACCACTATCAACAAACCAAATGTTATTAATAGTCCCTCTTGGTTAATCCTGCACATCTAACAAGAAACATTAATTTGCAATTGGGACCCAAGCCATGGTAGTAATGGGTCGTCCAACTGTATCAAAATAATAAACTTCACTCCATTCACAGTAGAATCTCTCATCGATTTTCCGGTGATTGCTCCGACGAGTCAGAAACAGAAACTTTAGATTTCCAAACATTCTGTTTCTCCTCCGTCTTTGAGGTCTAGAAAGCCTAACCTCATATTTTGAATTACCTTTTGGTGTATCATGAGGTTTAACCACATTTGGGTTAACATAAGGCTTACCAGGAGTTCTTACCTTTTCTGGAGTAACATGTCGGTTACCTTTGGCGTTGTGAGGACAAGCAATCCGAATGTGACCCACAAGACCACAATAAAAGCAAGATCTCATCTAACGATATTCTATTATATAAGGAATCTTCACACGATAAGATGCACTTGAAGAAGACTCGCCTACATGAACTTCTTTTGGCTTTATTTCGCTGGAACTCCAGATTTTGAAACAAGTTTTGATTCAGGCTCATCCTCAGGAAATACATGCTTCTCCCCTTTATTTTTGTAAGGACAGGTCACCATAATGTGTCCCATCTCCTTACAATGAAAGCATGTACGCATGTCTTTATTATCTCTGACATATGGAACTCTCCTTGAATTTGAAGAACTTCCAAATGTATAATGTCACACCCCCAAATTCCACTAATGGAGTTTTACCATTTTGGAAGGTGACAAACCAGGATCTTAGACATCAGTTACTTCAAACGACACTATATGGGACTTGAAATGTAATTACATAAAAGATCAAGGTTCAGAGTGTATTTGCGGAAGCGTTAAACGAAAGTAAATGCACAAAACAACGCGCCCAAATCCAAATACAAACGAAACATAAAGATTATCCAATAGATAATTATTTCAATTGTAGTCCAAGACACATGCATGACTTAACGTGATCCTGAATGCCAACCTGAGAAAACATGTAAGAAAATGAGTTAACACTAGGTTGGTGAGTTCATAGGTTTCAATCATTTCAAATAAAATGTTTGCGGATTATGTACATTCAATATATATATATATATATATCAATAGGTTGCATGCCTATATTCATGTTTTGCTAAAGCGCTCACAACCGAAACTGACAGCGTGTTTATTTGTTTGGCTCCAGCCAGGTCTATCAACTCTGACTAATGTGTTAAGGTCAATATAACACCCGTTCGACCTCCAATCGAGTTAGCGCGACTAACACGGGTGGGGTTTGTCAAACTCAGTAGTACTAACAAAATTACCTCGTTCATACCATATTAACAGTCCGATGTGTGTGAGGACTTTTCATGATAGTGTGTTACGCTTAGCCTCAACAGTGATATCATATGAATTACAATAACCCAAACAGGGTTGTGACATGTTTTCTCCCCCAAATAAAAACAGTAAAAGGGGCCGTGAAACTCACCTGCGTTGCGTATTAAGTAGTATCACACAAATGCAAGATTTGGAATCTCAAGCGTTAGCCTGCACGGCTTACGTATGCCCTAAAGTTATAAACACATAAATTAGGAACAAGTTGGGATTTGTAACGACGACACGGAATATTGAACGTCTTAACGCAAGGATTAAAGAGTAGACGAACGTGTCTACGGAAATATGTATATGTTTCTTAAAATACTAATTAAGGGAAAAGCGTTACGTGTCGTTTATTAATAACGAATAGTAAATAAGTAAATACATTCGTACGTTAAAGTCGTTTACAAAAGTTAGGAAAATAATATAATTTAATATATTATTTTTAGGTTCGTATGATTACTAGATAATCATTGTGGCAAAAATAATAAATATATTCTTTTTAATCAAAGTAATAAACGTGAGTAAAATAATAAAAACGATTATATTATTTTTAGTTTAAATGTCACACAAAGTAATTAAACGAGTTGAAATAATATAAAAATGTATACTATTTAATAGGATTAGTCACGGGTTGAAAATAATATAAACATATTATTTTATACGAAGTTACGGTTTGAAAATAATATAAATATATTATTTTATTTGATAATAACATAAATATATTATTTATAAAAGTGGAGAAAATAATAAAATGGATTAATAAATTAAACCCGAGCCTACGGGTCTTTCCCCTGGCTAAAACACATTAATATATTATTATAATAATATTAGAATAGGTTTTTATAAATTAATATAATGAAAAGGCCCTAAAAAAAATAATGCAGGAAACCAGACTCGAACCCGGGTCTCCTGCCTACAAGTCCACTTCCATGACCACCACTCCCGCTAGGGTTTCGAATTATGAAACCAGATTCAAAAGCTTTTATCAAACAGGTTAATGTGGTTCCCCCCCCCCCCCCCCGAAAACCCGCGATCGAATCCTAGCCCGGAATCCCATGATTTCTGTAACGATTTGAATCAACAATAAAGGGGTTTTGATTACAACGCAAAACCTCAACAATAAAGGGGTTATGAATAAACCCTAGACTTGGATTATGATAGATTCGATTATATACGATCCAATCAAAATAGGGTTAATGACTTAGATGCAAAAACGAAACTGTTGATGTAAATATTTACCAGAATGCGTGACGGATTGATGGAGATCGACTGAAACGTTTTCCAACTTCGGCGATCTTGGTCTCCGACCTCTCCGGCTTGTCTTCCGTCGAATTGGGTGGTGAAACAGGCTCAAAGAAGCTCGATTTAGCAACGCAGATGATTGATTTGTGAGGATGTTGATCGAGATCAACGAATTTGAGGTGTAGAATGTGATGGTCGACGGTTATAACTAGAACCCCCATAATTGGGATTAAACTCGAATCAATGATGGGATTAACCGCCACAATAATGAACGTAATTGTCATAATCATCCGTTTCGGTTATCGAATTTGCAGTAATTCCCGTTAAGAATTTGTGAATTTGGATTCAAAATCAAAGAGTTTTACTTTTATAAAGTCAACAAGAACCAATACATTCTATTTTGACATTGAAAGTCAACATTTTCGGGTTTGGTACTTGGCAGAACTAATCCCTGCAGTTTGAGGTTCAGAAATGACAGAAACAGTCCCTAAGATTAAATGTTGAGTTAACTGGGTTAGGTTTTAACAGAATATTTAACGGGATTGTTAACGGAGTTAACTTTGGAAAGTCGGATTGTCACATCATCCCCTAGTTGAAAGAATTTTCGTCCCGAAAATTAAAAAAATAAAAAAAAATTTCTGAGGTGTCACATCATCTCATAGTTGAAAGAATTTTCGTCCCGAAAATTAGAATAGTACCTTAAGAGTTTGAAGTGGATTGCTTGAACAGATGCGGATACTTGCGTATCATCTGATCCTCGCGCTCCCATATGAATTCCGGTTCGCGTTTCAAGTTCCAACGAACTCTGACAATGGGGATTTTACTGCGTTTTAGCGTTTTGACTTCCCTATCCATGATTTCTACCGGTTCTTTAACGAACCGCAGTTGTTCATCGATGTGTAGTTCCTCAAGAGGAACCGCGAGTGTTTCGTCTGCTAGACATTTCTTCAAGTTTGAGACATGAAAGACATCGCGTACACTACTAAGTCCTTCAGGTAGGTCCAGCTGATACGCTACTGGGCCAATTCTTTTCACTATCTTGAACGGTCCAACATAACGAGGATTCAGTTTGCCTCGTTTCCCGAAGCGAATTACAGCTTTCCAAGGTGAGACTTTGAGTAGAACCATGACGCCTACTTGAAATTCTAACGGTTTACGACGCTTATCGGCATAACTCTTTTGACGATCACGAGCTGCCGCCATACGGTTTCGGATTTGAACGATCTTTTCAGAGGTTTCGAATATAAGTTCGGGACTTGTAAGTTGGCTATCCCCAACTCTAGCCCAACAGATAGGAGATCGGCATTTACATCCGTACAATGCCTCGAACGGTACTGCCTTGAAGCTAGTGTGATAACTGTTGTTGAAGTAGAACTCCACTAGAGGTAAGTAAGACTCCCAAGGGTTACCGGAATCGATCACACAAGCTCGTAGCAAGTCCTCTAAGGTTTGGATGGTAAGTTTCGTTTGACCATCGGTTTGCGGATGATATGTTGTACTCATGTCTAGACGTGTGCCTAATTCTTTTTGCAATTCAGTTGTTCTTTCCTAAGCAATTCCAGAATCAAACGAAGATGTTCCTCATGTTCTTCTTCGTTCTTTGAATAGATGAGGATGCCGATTATAAACACAATGACGAACTGTTCGAGGTAGGGTTTACACACACGTTTCATGAGATCCATGAATACCGCAATAGGCGCAAGTCGGTAGGGTGCCCGAGAAATAGGCGCTGCTTCGGGTGCTAAATCAATTTGGAACTCGACCTGTCGATGCGGTGGAAGAACAAACAAGTCTTCAGGAAATACTTTCAGGTAATCACGAATGATCGGTATATCTTCAATCCTCTTTTCTTCAGATGGCTGTTCGGAGACGAGAGCCAAAATAGCAGTATGTCCTTTGCATAGACATTTCTATGCTTTCATGAAAGATATGATGCCCATAGCAGCACCACTCCTTTCGCCATTGACAGAGAGGGTTTTTCCATCAGGAAGAGGAAGGCGAACGATTTTATTACGACAGATGATGTATTGCAAAATACATGCATTTTACTGTCAATTTTATTCCCACTTTGTGTTTGTTTTGCTTCGGTTTTCTTCTATAACTGCTTGTACTTAATATTTCTATATCTTATGGTTGTTAGGTCACAAAGGAAGCGGATATGATTGAAAACGAAGAAGAACGAGTTTCCGGTTCGTGCGAGAGGGCTGTGGATAAGAAAGAAGATAGTTTCTGGATTTTTACCCCTGTCGCGTAGCGCGACATGTATTGGAAGTCCCTCGCGCTACGCGAGGATTGAAAAATGTCAGAATTGCCCTTTTAATGATTGCCCGACTGTTTTGTCTTTTCTGGGGCCCTCGCGCTACGCGAGGAGTGTGCAAGATCCCGTCGCGCTACGTGACGGGTGGTTTTTCGCAGAAATTGTTTTAAAACCCCAAAAATTAGAAACCCTAGACCAGAAATCAGCCTGGAGCGGCTGGAGACCACCTTGTGACGGCAAAAGACGAAAAGGAGGAACATTCTAGCCTCAAGAAGGTGATTGTGGACTAAAATCGGAGGAGGAGAAGTGGATATTGATCAACAACAAGCGTTGGGATCGAAGAATTGAAGCCGGATTCACCTCGGGTTACATATTTTTGATTCGTTCTTGTTTTCTTTGTCAATTCTAACATGATGAACAGCCTAGTTACTTATTGTTTTATAACTTTGAACATGTTTCTTGGCTAGATTCTTGTTGTCTACCTAGGTTTAGATGATTGCACATGTTTAACATTGGTTTTTGTTGGTTTTTGGAACTTTTGAATGTGAAGAACTCATGATGTAACAAACTTGGTTTTGATCATTGGATGTGTATGCGTATTTAGTATTATCAATTGAATGATTTTTCAGTCCTCATGTGCTTTGATGAATGTCTTTCATATAATAGGTGCATGCTAGATCAATTGCCGTGTGTTTTTGATTATTGGATGGTTTGCTAGACGTAGTATTCCATAGGAATGAAATTCGTGAATTAGTAAATCTAAATATTCAACCAATCTTAATAGTTGTGAGGTGAGAGATTATCGGTTTATCTCGTGTGTCTGATCGCTAGTTTAGAATCTTTGTGAGAAGGTCTGTCTAGTTCGTCGTTCACATCTTGTTCACCGAGTCCAATAGGAAATTCTTAGTTATCCCTTGCACTTAGGTGTATTGAGACTTTCGCGCTGTGAGGTAGATTGTCTAGCGGATACTTCTTGAGTAGACTGGATGACCTGTGAGGGGAACCCGTCCAGCCGGTGGTTTAACGGCTTTTAGGTCTCTTAGTTGACAATCCTTGAGAAGGGTCGAGGGTGCTCTAGGTTCCCTTTGAGTCTAGTATTTTAAGATCCCGGTATCACATCAGTTCCATTACCGATAGAACCTTCGTCAGACACGTGTAGGATTCGGGCCTAGGTAGTGCTTTCACCCTATCTGTTTTCGTTCCGTAGTTATTCTCACGCTAGTTTGTTTGTCCTCGTCTTTTCCTTTATTTTCTGTAGTTTATTTCTCTCTTAAATAAAAGAAACCCCCCTTTTTGTAATTAGTTATCCTGCATATGAGTCAGTATTTCGCTGTACATACAGTGTCCGTAGGTTCGATACTCGGTCTTATCTATCTATTCTGCAAACGATCGGTACACTTGCCGTATTGTGCGCGTTAGTTTAGGTTTGTCCGTTTTCTTATAAATATTAGAACTTGTAGGTTTTTGCGTATAGCTCGTAGCACATCAAGTTTTTGGCGCCGTTGCCGGGGACACGTGGCAATAGCGAAATTGACTTTGATTTTAGGATTTGTGTATACTTTCTTTTATTTGGGTGTTTTAGATTAGGTTGTATTTCTTTATTTTTCTCTTTATTTTTATTTTTTATTTATTTTGAAAGAAGAGGAAGATGTGGTGCGAGAATTGTGGTGGACCCCATTGGACGCAGCAATGTCAGCATTTTTATTCATATGGGTATTCTGCGCACCGGTACGATGAGAGATATCAGGAGGATGATGCGTTGGCGAGATCGTACCATTTGATGGAGCTGATGGAGAAGGAAGCGAGAGCCAAATACATCAAATGGAGAGCTGAGATGGATCTTCTGACAAGTCAGATTGAAGCTCTTAAACTTGCAATGGCTACACCTATGAAGCAGATAGATGATTCATTAGAGCCAAAGACGAGAACGGACAGCGGAGTTTTTGCTATTTCCGATAGTTCTTCCCAAGTCCCACCTCCGGCTCGGCATATATTTGATTTTGAGGATCCGGATGTAGAAGAACACATCCAAGCTTATTTGAGGCACGATCTGCAGGCGGACAGACCAACTGATGTGGAGAGAGTCGTCATTTTTGCTGTAGAGGATACACTTGTTCCGAGTGTAGATGAGGCTGTAGTTGCTCACTTCCGAGCGCTGGAGGAGAGACTTCACATCCCATCAGCAGAAGAAGTCAGGCAGATAGATTGGAATGCCCGGTTTGCTGAGATGGAGGCCCGGTGGGCAGAGGAAGGTGAAGTATTCGACACACCAGGACCGGAGACGTTAATGGACGAGTCAGTCCCACCTCTGGTTCAGCAGGATGTCCCAATTCAGCCGATTTCCGCATTGTGGGCCGATTCTGATGATGAGTTGGGGTTTTCATCTGATCCCGTGACCACAGAGCATCCTAATGATCAGATTGAGGAGGAAAGTGAGAAAGCCAGGATAGAGGATGACATGACGAAGGAGGAAGAGCATGTACTATCCTGGGAGTTTAAGTTTGGTGACGAGTTGGTTGGTTTTACAACTCAAGAGGCTGATGAGGTGTTTGACCCTGTTGGTGACATTACTACTCTCGAGACATTACTTTATGGAGAGCCAGCAGCGGTTATCGAGCAGTCACCAAAACGAGAGGATTAAGAAGAAGTGATGGAGATGGAGCGACCACTTCTTGTTGAGGATGAGCAAACCCCAAGTGTGGGGATTGCTGATGATGATAGCCGGCCCGTGGATGACGACGATGATTATGGATCGCCATCCAGATCCAACGTGCCACGGGATAGGGTGAGAGAGCGCCTGGACCGGCGCATTTCAAGGACACAAACCTGGTCGATTAGAGGTCCTGTAGTTGTTCCAGACTGCAGAGACGACCATGCTCCTCATTACATGCATGGCATACAGTTCGGTCCAGGAAAATTCAAGTCTTGGTGGCCTGACTCGAGTCTGTTTCGAGTCTTCTGGGGCCTGGTTGTTGGATTCTTCCCGTCCATCGACAAGAGAATTAGATTGAGTAAAAATGATGGGAAGAGGATTAAGGAGAGGCCTCCTGATTGCGTTTACTTGCGAGGCACGAGTCTGGCTGAAGACTCTTCTGTAAACTTAGCGCTACTGGGAGGTAACCCAGATTACATCTGTTACACATGGGGTGTCTCCCAGTATAACCACTCTGATGTTGACCCGAAGAGGTCGACTGGTTGAAGTTCTTCGTAGGTTCAAACCTACGCTGATGTTGTTGTTGTGGCTGATTTGGCTGAAATCCCGTGTTGTTATTGCTACCGTCAAACTTCCTCTTGCTGTTGTTAGTAGACTTGGAACTGACTTCTTAGGAGGTAGTGTCCCTTGGGTAACAGCTCGGTTTGCGGATGATATGTTGTACTCATGTCTAGACGTGTGCCTAATTCTTTTTGCAATTCAGTTGTTCTTTCCTAAGCAATTCCAGAATCAAACGAAGATGTTCCTCATGTTCTTCTTCGTTCTTTGAATAGATGAGGATGCCGATTATAAACACAATGACGAACTGTTCGAGGTAGGGTTTACACACACGTTTCATGAGATCCATGAATACCGCAATAGGCGCAAGTCGGTAGGGTGCCCGAGAAATAGGCGCTGCTTCGGGTACTAAATCAATTTGGAACTCGACTTGTCGATGCGGTGGAAGAACAGACAAGTCTTCAGGAAATACTTTCGGGTAATCACGAATGATCGGTATATCTTCAATCCTCTTTTCTTCAGATGGCTGTTCAGAGACGAGAGCCAAAATAGCAATATGTCCTTTGCATAGACATTTCTGTGCTTTCATGAAAGATATGACGCCCATAGCAGCACAACTCCTTTCGCCATGGACAGAGAGGGTTTTTCCATCAGGAAGAGGAAGGCAAACGATTTTCTTACGACAGACAATCTCAGCTTGGTTCTTAGATAACCAGTCCATTCCGACAATTACGTCGAAACTACCGAGTGTGACCGGCATGAGATCAATGTCAAATTTATGACTAGCCAGTTCAAGTTTACAACCCTTAAGAACATGGGTTGCTTCTATTATTTGTCCGTCTGCTATTTCTATGGGTATTTGTCCTCTAACAGGGTTGGGGTTTTTCTTAGAAGGTTACTAAGTTTATTAGTCATAAAACTCCTATCAGCACCAGTGTTAAATAGTACAGAAGCAAAATAGTTGTTTAAAAGGAACTTACCGATAACCACGTTGTGGTCATAACGAGCTTCACCGGATCCTAGTACAAAGGCTCGCCCCTTTGCACCATTCCCTGCATTATTGCCCTGATTGTTATTATTGCCTTGGTGGTTGTTGTTGTTGTCGATGTCACCCTTCTTTAATTGTGGACAATCCTTCCGGAAGTGTCCCTCTTTTCCACATTCAAAACAACCCTTGGTAAGACCCGGTTGTTGGAAAGGATGCTTGGCTTGTAATTCCCCTCTACAGTCTTTGGCAGCATGGCCCGCCTTGCCATATCGCTGGCAACGGTTTTTGTCACAAGAACCGAGGTGGTGGTAATTACATCTGTTACACATGGGGTGTCTCCCAGTATAACCACTCTGATGTTGACCCGAAGAGGTCGACTGGTTGAAGTTCTTCGTAGGTTCAAACCTACGCTGATGTTGTTGTTGTGGCTGATTTGGCTGAAATCCCGTGTTGTTATTGCTACCGTCAAACTTCCTCTTGTTGTTGTTAGTAGACTTGGAACTGACTTCTTAGGAGGTAGTGTCCCTTGGGTAACAGCTTGGTCCGTCAGTTTGTGAGCAAGACGGATGGTTTGTTGGATGGTAGTGGGGTTGGATGAAGTAACCACGCTCTGGATTTGGGTACTAATCCACTGATGAACATTTCTATCCGCTTGTAGGATGGTGTAACCATGTGAGGACACATCCCCGCTAGCTCGTGCGAGCGAGTAATGTAGAGTTCTATTTCAGAACCCTCCATTTTCAGATTCCAGAATTCTCCCTCGAGTTTCTGAATTTCATCCCTGGGACAGTACTCTTCCTTCATCAGGATCTTGAAGTCTTCTCATGGTGATGCATTGACCATGTCCAGACCTAGCATCTGGACCTGTGCATTCCACCATGTGAGGGCAGGACACTCTAGAGTTCCCGATGCAAATTTGACTCGGTCGGCCACAGGGCAGTTACACATGGAGAACACAGATTCAATCTTTTCAAACCATCGGAGTAATCCGACAGCTCCATCAGCTCCACTGAATGTGTGGGGCTTGCAGTCCATAAATGTCTTGAAGGTACAGACATGCTGATTGTTCTGTGGATTGTTCGCTTGCCCTGGATTGGAAAGAGTAGGCTGGATTTAGGAAAGAGTGGAATAAATGTGTACAGTTGGTTGTCTAGGGTTAACGGTTAACAGGTTTACCTGCAATGTGTGCTGCTAAGGCTTCAGCAATACTGTCATTAATTAACGCAGCCAGTTTGGCTGGTGTCAGGTTTATATTTCCATGACCACCGTTGCGACCGCCACGACCACCTCACAAACACAAGAAATGAGTAAATTCATTGCATATTGACATCATCCAAGTGTAAGAAAACAGAAAGAGATGCGTAAAGACATGCAGGTTTATGATTATAGTACAAGGCTAGTTAAATCATAAGGTCATAGAATAAATAACTTGACACAAACAGTCCACTAAGATTTTATTGGAATGGGAACATCCTTACCCATTAAGGTTTTTATTTAAAACATAAAGAAATGACAAGATAAGATAAGATAGAATAGAATGGAATATCAAGCTCCACTACCGGCGGATGAGATGACTGACTCAACATCATCCCCCTCTACTTCCTCGGGCTCATCCTTAGGCTCAAAGTCGGGTACTTCAGCTGGCTCTAAAGCAGCTGCAAGTTGTATCTCTAACTCCCCAATTCTTTCCTGAGATTCTACCTCAGCCTCCTCGAGTACATTCACTCTAGCCTGTAAGGCCCTTACTTCGTCCACTAATGCATTATGCAAGTGGTCAGTGCCTGCCAATTCTGCTACTAGCAGATCCATCCCGTGATCCGTCTATTTCTCCCCTCTTAACAGACCTGTGATCGCTCCTGCTGCGTCTCTCATATTCTGGATCTCTCGATCCATAGTTGCTATAAATGTTGCAAAGGCTTGCTCCAAGTGACAAGGTAGCAATGGTAAACGTGGTCCTGATGATGATGAAGCTCCAAAGTACGGTGACAGAACTCGTTCCTGTCTAACTCTTTTGCTCAGTAAACCGGGGTACCAATCCCAGTCACTCCCATTCCGGATATGCATGGGCTCTCCATACACAATAGAGTTATCAATGGGCTTAAGCCTACACCTCTTGGGCTCCGGTGATGCAATGGCAGGAATGTCACATTCCTGAATGGTAGGTGGTGAAGATGGTGGTGTAGACATAATTCCTGAAACATAAGGAGTAAGTGTCCATGCCAAGTAACTAATGTGTGTGGCTATAGTCTAGAATGCAGTCCTAGTTCTCTATAACCAATGGCTCTGATACCAATCTGTCACACCCCCAAATTCCACTAACGGAGTTTTACCGTTTTGGAAGGTGACAAACCAGGATCTCAGACATCAGTTACTTCAAACGACACTATATAGGACTTGAAATGTAATAACATAAAAGATCAAGGTTCAGAGTGTATTTGCGGAAGCGTTAAAAGAAAGAAAATGCGCAAAACAACGCGCCCAAATCCAAATACAAACGAAACATAAAGATTATTCAATTGTAGTCCAAGACACATGCATGACTTAACGTGATCCTGAGTGCCAACCTGAGAAAACATGTAAGAAAACGAGTCAACACTAGGTTGGTGAGTTCACAGGTTTGAATAATTTCAAATAAAACGTTTGCGGATTATGTACATTCAATATATATATCAATATGTTGCATGCCTATATTCATGTTTTGCTAAAGCGCTCGCAACCGAAACTGACATCGTGTTTGTTTGTTTGCCTCCAGCCAGGTCTATCAACTCTGACTAATGTGTTAAGGTCAATATAACACCCGTTCGACCTCCAATCGAGTTAGCGCAACTAACGCGGGTGGGGTTTGTCAAACCCCGTAGTACTACCAAAATTACCTCGTTCATACCATATTAACGGTCCGATGTGTGTGAGGACTTTTCATGATAGTGTGTTACGCTTAGCCTTAACAGTGATATCATATGAATTACAATAACCCAAACAGGGTTGTGACATGTTTTCTCCCCCAAATAAAAACAGTAAAAGGGGCCGTGAAACTCACCTGTGTTGCGTAGTAGGTAGTATCACACAAATGCAAGATTTGGAATCTCAAGCGTTCGCCTACACGGCTTATGTATGCCCTAAAGGTATAAACACATAAATTAGGAACAAGTTGGGATTTGTAACGGTGACACGGAAGATTAAACGTCTTAACGCATTCTATGGATTAAAGAGTAGACGAACGTGTCTACAGAAATATGTATATATTTCTTAGAATACTAATTAAGGGAAAAGCGTTGCGTGTCGTCCATTAATAACGAATAGTAAATAAGTAAATACATTCGTACGTTAAAGTCGTTTACAAAAGTTAGAAAAATAATATAATTTAATATATTATTTTTAGGTTCGTATGATTACTAGATAATCATTGTGGCAAAAATAATAAATATATTCTTTTTAATCGAAGTAATAAACGTGAGTAAATAATATAAATGATTAAATTATTTTTAGTTTAAATGTAACACAAAATAATTAAACGAGTTGAAATAATATAAAAATATATATTATTTAATAGGATTAGTCATGGGTTGAAAATAATATAAACATATTATTATTTTTATTTGATAATAACATAAATATATTATTTATAAAGTGGAGAAAATAATAAAATGGATTAATAAATTAAACCCGAGCCTACGGGTCGTTCCCCTGGCTAAAACACATTAATATATTATTATAATAATATTAGAATACGTTTTTATAAATTAATATAGTGAAAAGGCCCTAATAACATTAACCCGGGTCTCCTGCCTACAAGTCCACTTCCATAACCACCACGCCCGCTAGGGTTTCGCATTATGAAACCAGATTCAAAAGCTTTTATCAAACAGGTTAATGTGGTCCCCCCCCCCCCACAAACCCGCGATCAAATCCTAGCCTGGAATCCCATGATTTCTATAACGATTTGAATCAACAATAAAGGGGTTTTGATTACAAGGCAAAAGCGAACCTGATTACCGGTTTAATTGGAAAAATATCAATTCTTGAATCGTTTAAATCGTGAATTGAATGGCCGAAACCCTAAGTATGAACATCAAATTGATTTGATCGAATCTGATATTCAAAATTGTTGAAAACATAGGGCTTTTACTAATTAGAACAATGCGGATCTACCCATACCATTTAATTACATTGAGATCGCTATTAGAACCGAAACCCCCAAATTTCTTATGAACAAACCCTAATTTACGGATCGGGTAAAATTCGATGTTAAAAGGTGAAATTGATAGAGGGTTTTCAATGTATACGAGATTGCAATACTGTTGGTGTATTTTAATTTGATTGAGGTTGGGTTTAGGGTCGAAACCCCCAAATTTACGGATCATGATAGATTCGATGATATACGATCCAATCAACATAGGGTTAATGATTTAGATGCTAAAACGAAACTGTTGAAGTAAATATTTACCAGAATGCGTGACGGATTGATGGAGATCGACTGAAACTTTTTCCGACTTCGGCGATCTTGGTCTCCGACCTCTCCGGCTTGTCTTCCGTCGAATTGGGTGGTGAAACAGGCTCAAAGAAGCTCGATTTAGCTACGCAGACAATTGATTTGTGAGGATGTTGATCGAGATCAACGAATTTGAGGTGCAGAATGTGATGGTCGACGGTTATAACTAGAACCCCCATAATTGGGATTAAACTCGAATCAATGATGGGATTAACCGCCGCAATAATGAACGTAATTGTCATAATCATCCATTTCGGTTACGAATTTGTAGTAATTCCCGTTAAGAATTTGTGAATTTGGATTCAAAATCAAAGAGTTTGACTTTTAGAAAGTTAACAAGAACCTATACGTTCTATTTTGACTTTGAAAGTCAACATTTTCGGGTTTGGTACTTGGCAGAACTAATCCTTGCAGTTTGAGGTTCAGAAATGACAGAAACAGTCCCTGAGATTAAATGTTGAGTTAACTGGGTTAGGTTTTAACAGAATATTTAACGGGATTGTTAACGGAGTTAACTTTGGAAAGTCGGATTGTCACATCATCCCCTAGTTGAAAGAATTTTCGTCCCGAAAATTAAAAAAATATAAAAAAATTCTGAGGTATCACATATAATTTCCAGATGAATTAGAATCAACATTTGAGTCTTCTTTCTTAACCTCTTTCGGTATCCCCTCTACCTTAGCTTCATCAAAATATTCATAATCACTCTCATCAGAATACACCATATCTTCACCTGTGACTGGATTCACTTTCAACATAGTCTTAGGATCTAAATCCTCATCTTTTATAATCTCAGGTGTAACAGAATAATTTCCGTTGAATGGTGGAGGAACATAACCAATACCATTAGTTCCCTTCCCCTCTTCTGTATTATTAAAATATCCTAGTAAGAATGATGAATTTCCAAAGCTTTCTAACTTTCTATGTAATCTGATCACCTCTACTTTAGATTCAGCTAGTTCCTTATCTTTTTTAGCAAGATCATTATTTCTTTTCTCAATTTCTGCAAAGGACATATCCAGGTGATATGACTGCTCTTTGATCTTCAAAGTCAGAGAATTTATATTCCTCTTCAGTGATTCTATTCTCTCAATACACACATTCTCATTATCCTTTAGTTTCTGATTTACTGTGTGCATCGATTTCATATCACAAATGAGATTTACTTTATCATCCATAACCCTCATCATTTTATCCTTTATTGAAACACAGTTAGAACAAAACGTTTCAGAGTTAGAAACTACCTCAGGTTTTACTTCTGAAGAAGATGCACCAGGAGCCATGAAAACCTCATCATCAGCTTCACCCTTTTGAGCAACCATGACAGGCTCTGTATCAATTTCTGATTCACTCAGACCATCTTCAACTGTCTGAAAGCTTTCTTCAGTCATCACATCAGTCTCAGTAGATTGAGTACTTTCACCAAAACGAATACTCTCACTATCAGTTAAATCTGTAGAAGAATCACTTTGAGAATCACCCTGCTTCTCCAATACTTCTTTGATCAAGACCACAAACACTTGAGAAATTACTTCACCATTTTTCTTCAATGCTTCCCATAGATCTCTTGAAGTTGGACACTTCCCGAGACTATGAATGATTTCTTTTGGTAAAGACATCGTTAAAATTTCACACGTTTTCATCTCATGATCAAACTTCTGCTTTTCTACTTTAGTAAGAGCTGTCAGTGGTTTAGGAACATCACGAAATTCCAGAAAGTCAAAAGTAGGATGCACATATCCTTCTGTTATTGGTCTCCAAAAATTTTCATCAGTTTCTGATACGAACTGTTCGAACCGGACTTTCCAGCTACGGTAATCTGATATTAAAAGCCTCGATGGCATAGTTCCAATATCATTATCATCACAAGAAATTGACATTTTGAATTTTTTGCGAAAATATCCTAAAAAAAATTCCCGCCAAAATACTCTTTTTAAAAATTTCAAAAATTCAAAATTTCAAAAATGATATAAACCAACCATATAAGTTTTCCCTAAAAAATTTGGACAAGAACAAATTTCTGGCCAAAATACTAGCGAACTAGATTAGTTCGCCTGATACTGCTTGAGCGAACTTAATAAGTTCGCCTGAACTGAGTGAAGCGAACTTGATATTTTCGCCTACTAAGTTCGCCTACAGAATAAGTTCGCTTAAACTGAGTGAAGCGAACATGATAAGGTCGCCTACTAAGTTCGCCTGTTACAGAGTCTCAGCAAGTTCACCTGCTTCAGCTGTGACAAACTCAGGAAGATCTTCAACCCAAACACGAACAAGTCAGCACCGAAAATCATCATTTCTCATAGATTAGATGGAATTTGAAGAAATTGGACCGTAGGATTTAGTATTTTATGAATTAGAACAGCTCTAACGGATTAATTTCACAAAAATCCACTTCAAATCGACGATTTCAGCAGCAAAATCAACTTCAAGAACTTGAAAACCCCATGGATACAAAAACTTGAAAAAAATCAACAATTTCTTGTCAAATTGTACACAAAATCATCTCTAATCACCAATAATTAAACACAAATCACGAGCAAAAGCTCTGATACCACTTGTAGGTCAACATGACTCATCTGCAGATCAATCTCGTGACAGAACGTCTCGATAACACTGAGTGCTGAATCCTACCGTGTTAACGTTTGTATACGAAATGACAATAGAAACAGCAGGTAAATAAACTTTCTCATTGTATTCCACAAAACACAGAGTTTACAAGATTCACAGAATACAATCGTTCAATCTCCTCTGCTGCTCTCCTGAACAGAATTTGTAAACACCTATTTATAGACACAAACCTGCTATAGGCGAACTTAACAAGTTCGCTTCTAAAGATGCTTAGGCGAACTCTCTATGAAGTTGTACAATATTCCTTAGGCCAACTTAACAAGTTCACTCCTTAAGATGCTTACGCGAACTTGTTAAGTTCGCCTCTCTATGAACTTATACAGAATTTTATCAACAGTTACAAAACATGCCCTAACAACCTGTAACTTTAACGCTATGAACTAGACTGATTCTGAGTAGTCAAATTCAACCCGTGAAATTGGAATAAGCCGTAAACTGCTTTACACCGTGAACAATTAATAAGCCATGAAGTAGCTTGGAAAACCTGATTAATACACAGAAGTCGTGAAGTAGAGACCAGCCGTGAACCTTAACCACCCCGTGAACTTCTGTCATAAAGTTCAACACCCGTGAAAATATAAACATGCCGTGAACTTCAACACCCATCGTGAACTTCTACACCCGTGAACTGGAAACCGTGAACCCTTGTCGTGTACTTTTCTGGAAATACAATATTATACTGATTTAGTTACCAAACTTAATCCCGAGATTTTAGGAGTTTCAAAAATTGAAATTCAATCAATCTCCTAAGAACACGATGAACACTTAGATGATCCTCAAGCTTTTCCTTCCCGATTTTAGCAGCAACTTCCTCGTAATTAGCTTCCAACCAATAGTAATTTCACAGAAACACAACAATAACTTCTGATTCTTAGAAATTTTCGAAGAAACTGGCACAATAATAGCTGATTAGCAATATAATCAACCAAAAACAGCAGTAATTACCTTGACAATGTTTATCTTGAATCGTTGATATTGAAACCAAGCCTTGAATGACTTCAATGGCTCTAATACCAATTGTAAGTCCCGTACTTCGTGGATCTTCTTAACAAACACACACGATATCAATTCTCACACTTGATAGGCAGAACTATCAAGTATGGTGATTCAATAACACACAAAAACATTTGTAATTACACGTGAATAAATCAAGGGAAAACACAAAGAACACCAAAGAACCGCTAACCATACACGGTTATGGTTTAGAAACATTTATGCCTATACAAGCCATAAAAGGCCTAAATGTCCCTACTCGGCCCCTAGTGGTCGGCCCATATCTACCCAACCCGTGAACTATGAGGTTCATGGTTATATCATATGAAGACACTAATAAATAAGCTTAATCATAACAAACTTTCTAGGTCTAACAATCTATTAAACTTTTATAAACTTAAAAATGATTTTTATTTACACTTTTATATTCTGGAACCATTTTATTTAATTAAAACTTATAAAGATTTTAATCTTTAAAATTAGTTTTAAATACTTAAAATGTATAAAAATACTTTTAAACTTTTATAAAACTTATATTTACACAGAAGCTATATTATAACAACAGTAAACTTAATTTATTACTTATATTCTGAAATTAAAAGATATCTTTTGTCTTAATTTTTAATTAAACTTACAAATTTTAAATTAAACAAAAACTTATATTAATTTTATAAAAAAATCAGAAAAGTTTAAAAAATTTATATAGAAAACAGAAAACGTATAAACTTGTGCAGTTTTATAAAATCTATATTTATTTATATCAAGGCTTACTTATTTATTTAAATAGAACATGAAAATAAATATACATTGTTAGGAGTTTATATATTTATAAAAAAAACAGAAACCATAAACTTAAAAAATCTAGACTTATACATTTTATAAAACTTATATTTCATATAAATAGAAAACTTATTTGTTTATATAAAATTTAAATAGGAAATAAATATACTTTATTTACCTTCTAAATATTTGTAAACTTATAAACTAAAAGAAACCCTATTTAAAACCTTAAAACCATATGATTTCATTTTAAACTCTAGAAATATTTATAAACTTATAATTAAAATGTAAACTTTATAGGAAATTCTATTTAACATTTTATAAACTTATAAGTGGTTATCATCTATTTAAACTTATTTATTTATAAGTTAATTTGTAAGATAAATGCTTAATACTTAAAAACTTAAATAAATTTTATATGATTTATATTGATTAAATAAGTAATTATTCTTGTAAATTATTATTTATCATTAATAATTACCTATTTAAATTATTAATCCTTAATAATTATTTATGCTTTAAAAGATTTTATTAATCTTTAATAACTATTTATCCTTTAATTATTGTGTACTTCAAATAATTATTGTTAATCTTTAATAATTATTAGGTATTTCACTTAACCATTATTAAGATCCACTTGTACATACTTAGAAAACTACTTTAAACTATTATTACTTAACATTGTATAATTAATAAAGCTTTTAATAATTATTTTAATTAATAAATATTCTAGACCATAAACTTATTAAACTTGGATATTCAAGCCTTGTGTATTTATTTAAAACCTCATGTAGAAATAAAGACTGACGGCTACAAAATTCTCTAAGTACAAATGCTGCTGATCTCAAAGATTGCTGGGGATCGACAAAGTTGCAGCTGATAGGCTTTATCCGCTGCTGACCAAAGCTGCTGCTGATAAGTCTTATCACCTGCTGACCAAAGTTGCAGCTGATAGGCTTTATCTGCTGCTGACCAAAGTTGCAGCTGATAGGCCTTATCTGCTGCTGACCAAAGTTGCAGCTGATAGGCCTTATCCACTGAAGATCAAAGTTGCAGCTGATAGCCTTTTCACTGAAGATCAAACGTTGCAGCTGATTGTTCTTGATAAAGCAACCAATACCACTGACAACTTTCTACTGTTACACTGACACGCTCCACGCAGAAAGAATGCCATTGGCACAAGACAATAAAACACAACGACGCTCTCCTTTTGAGTATTCAAGCAATGATGCAAATAAGACGTTTGAATAAAGTTAACCTTTGTAGTTATTATTATTGTCTGTATATGTAGAATAGCTTCAATACGAGATCAACGGTCTGTGTTAGATCTGATCCTTAGAATCAAGGGTCTGTCTAGATTCTAAGTTACTATATAAGTAGTACTTAGATTCATTGTAAAAGTACTTTGCTTAAGATTTTTCTCTGTAATCTTGTAACACTTGAAGCTTAATACAAATTGCATTTATCAGTATTCTTCTTGTCTACTTGTTTACTTTGCTTAAGTTGTGATTGTTTCCGCCAATCTTAACTGGAATAGAACCATCTTGTATTTACCGATCCAACAAGTGGTATCAGAGCTTTGGCTCACAGATTAAACAAACTCACATTTGTTTAATCATTCTCTGGTTCTATTCTTATCTATCTCTTTGCTAAAGTCACTCATTGTCTAAAAATCAAAATGGCACAAAATAATGGATTTGAAGACATTGGAAGCATCTCCAGACCACCAAGAATGGTGTCTGGAGAAGACTATGATATGTGGAAGAACAGGATGGAAAGTTTCTTCTGCTATCAAATGGACCATACATACCCATGGTGGCCTTAGCTGATTCTGGAGGTACACTGGTTCCCAAAGAATCCTCCAAGTACTCTGATGAAGACATCAAGAAAATGGAGGTATACTTCAAAGCCTTGGGAGCCATTCAAATGTGCTTACCAAATGAAGTTTTTCACAACTTCAGAGGTTACAAAACTGCTAAGGAGCTATGGGAGGCTCTTTAGAAGATGTTTGCTGGCTCAGAGGAAGTCAAAGAAAACAGAAGGGACATCCTGAAGTAGCAGTATGAAAACTTCGTCTGGAAGGAAGGTGAGTCCCTAACTGTTTTATATAACAGATTTACTTATCTTGTAGGTGAGCTGCAGTGCTCAAAGGTGAAGCTGGAGAATGAAGATATTCTCAAAAAGTTCATCAGGTCTTTACCTAGCTGCTGGACACTCTATACAGTGTCCCTTAGAAGAACTGAGAATATGAAGACTCCTCAAATGATTGAGCTCTTCGGTATGCTGAAACCTATGAGCTAGAGATGATTCAAGCAAAAGAACGAAGCTCAAGCTATCAAAATGCCTCAACATCCACCACCACCTCTGCCCTCCACTCTGACCACTCAGGTCCTAGTTCTAGCAACTACTATCCTCCCATTGTCACCCATCCATAAACTCCAACCTCTCAAACAAACACCTCACCATTTCTCCTAGAAGCTCCTCCTCAAACGTCAACCTCTGCTGCTTTTGTTTCTGAAAACTCAAGCAACATGTCCTTTATCAAGGAGGATCTGGAATGCTTCCATCCAGATGACTTAGAAGAAATCGACATACAGCACTCGTATTCCATGCTCTCTATAAGAGCAAAAAGGTTCTACTCTAGAACCGGAAGACCCATTCCAAGCAACAACTCCAACACCAGAGTTGGATTGGATAAAAGCAAACTAATATGTTACAACTGTAACCAACTGGGTCACTTTGCTAGAGAATGCAAGGCACCAAGAGCCAATCCAGCTACTCCTCAATCAAGACAAGCTCACCAAGCCCAACCCAGACAACAACAGCAACAAGCTACTCCTCTAGTTTAAACTGCAGCTTGTGCAACTGTTGGAACTTCTGACTTCAACTGGAGCTTCCAGTATGAAGATCTGCCTGCCAATAACCAAGCTCTTTTGGCAGACACAACTGAGATACCGCCTCAGGTATATGAACATCTCTGTGCCCAAGCTTGTATTGAAATGGTGCCTAAGCTCTTTTGGCATAACCAAAACCTTATAGATCAAAATGAAGAGTTTCATCAAATGAAATCTGAATTCATAAAGGTAGAAAATAGTTATAAAGAAAAAATTAACTGCCTAAAGAAAGAGATTTCATTACTAAAACATGAACAAATCATTCTTGAAACTCAGATTGATGATCTACTGGCTAGATTAAAAGCTACCAGAGCAGAATTGGCAGAACAAAAAGTTCATGTTGATAAATATGAATTTGCATCTAAAAAGCTGCAAAGACTTTTAGATGCTCAAATTCATGAAAAGGTATAAACTGGTCTGGGGTTTCGTGGTGAACAATACCAAGCTGTTGCACCTCCTGCTGACTACGTTGTCATCCATGAACTAAGCTTCAATCTCTCAAACCTTGAAACGGCCAACCGAGATCTTGATCCCTCAAGGCATGAACCGTTGGTACAAGAGTGCACTACCTCGTCAGATTTTGAGTCAACTTGTTTAGAGTCCACTAAAGCTGAGGAGGCCTCATCAACAGCTCGAGTACCAGCACCGCCTGTCTTGGAAGTCATTCAAACAAGTGCTCCTGTTCATTTCATTCCCTCAGTACAAGTACCAGCTTTAGTACAAGTACCAGCTTTAGTACAAGTACCAGCTGCTCCAGTTCTTATGCCTTTCAGCCAAATCAAAATCAGCTATCCTCCAGAAGGAAGAAAGCTAACTGTTGAAAAGGGACAGTCCTCAACTTCCATTAACTCCAAGCCTCAAAGGAAGGTCTTTGACATATGTCATGCTCCTGGAGAAAGAGTTCCATATGTTCAAAAGACATTGGAAGAAGCCACTTTTGAGCACAACAAAGCTCACCTTGGAACTTCAAAGACCTTTTAAAAAGAAAGGATTATGTTTATCTTTCAAGGGACAAACTGGCTAAATCATGCTTTGTCTGTGGCAAATACAATCACACTGCCAACACCTGCTTCTACTACCTTCAGCAGCAGAGGAAACAGCAACAAAGAGTTGAAAAACCACATGCTTTTGAGAAAACAAACAGGTTAGAAGCTTTGAAGCAAAGGCAACTCAATTCCGAAACTCTCCTTCTCCTCCAAGGAAGCAGTTGCCAAAATCTCAGCAAACTTGCATCATCTGTGGTGAATCAGGGCACTTTGCTACAAATTGTCAATTTAACCCTTTCAACTAGATCCTTCATCAAGCCCCTCAAAGACAAAAGGTAAAGAAGGATCAGCATACATCGGTTGTTAAACCATCAGCAGCCAGAAAAAGTGTTGGTAATCAAGTGAAGCACAAGCAACCTAAAGACAAGCCTTCAGAAGTAACCAAATCTGCTGCTGCTCAAGCAAAATCATCAGCAGCAACAACATCTACTGCTGATAAGCTTAAGTCAGCAGCAACAAAATCTGCTGCTGAGAAGCCAAAGCCATCAGCAGCAACAAAACCGGCTGCTGATAAGCTAAAGTCCCCAGCAGCAAAATTTGTTGCTGTTAAAGAACATCCATCAGCAGCCAAAGCAAAATCAGCTATAGACAGAGAAAAGAGAACTGGAAGACCATCTCCTCAACAATGGAAAGCCAAGATCCCAGTTTCTATCACTCTAAGAATCATCATTGGCTCTGTTGAATGCACACATGTTGAATCTAACATTCCAAGAACCCTTTTCTTCAAGGAAGCAAGCTCTTGGACTCCTCCCACTAACTAGATCTCTATCATGTGTAGGGACAGCCAGGTCACAAGAATTACACCTGGGTGGTAGAAAGTGGTTTTTCCAGGCACATGACAGGCAACAGATCTATCCTCTTCAACTTCAGACACTTCAATGGAGGATATGTTTCCTTTGGAAGTGACTCAAAGGGAGGATCCATTACTGGAAAAGGAAATGTGTCTAACGAAAGAATGAGCATTGATAAGGTCAACTATGTCAAAGAATTAGACTTCAATCTCATGAGGGTTTCCCAGGTCTGTGATCAAAAGCATTGGATGCTCTTCACAAATAAAGAATGCTTTGTACTGTCTCTAGGCTTATCCAAACCTCCTCCAGAAAAGATTTTATTAACTGCTCAGAGAAAAGAAAATCTCTATGTACTGGACATGAATGAAGTCACTTCATCTGGGGGTGTTTCCTGTTTTCTATCAAAAGCCTTAGTTGATGAATCAGCTCTCTGGCACAGGAGATTAAGTCATGTTAATATCAAAACTATTAACAAACCGGTGAAGGATAATCTTGTCAGAGGGCTTCCTGACAAAGAATTCCAGCTAGAAGACCACTGCATTGCTTGCTTAAAGGGGAAGCAACACAAGAGTTCTCACAAGCCCAAGACCTTGAATACAAATGACACTTCACTACAGCTGCTGCATATGGATCTCTTTGGTCCTACAAATGTCATGTTGGCTGACTCAAAACTATCTGGTGATAACTGATGACTACACCAGATTCTCATGGGTATACTTCTTGAGAACTAAAGATGAAACTGCTGAAATTCTCAAATCCTACATTCTTAGAGTAGAGAATCAAAGCAATCAAAAGGTGAAGATCATAAGGTGTGATCAGGGCACAGAGTTCAAGAACCACACTTTGAACTGTTTCTGTAAAAGCAAGGGGATAGAAAGACAATACAGTGCTCCAAGAACTCCTCAACAAAATGGAGTTGCTGAAAGGAGAAACAGAACTCTAATTGAGTCAGCAAGATCTATGTTGGCTGACTTAAAATTGCCTCTCATATTCTGGGCAGAAGCAGTTAGCACAACCTGCTATGTGCAAAATAGAGTTCTCATTGTCAAGCCCCTCAACAAGACACCTTATGAACTTTGGTTTCAAAGAGTTCCCTACATTCTAAAGCCTTTTGGGTGTCCATGCACCATTCTCATCACACATGGGGTTCTTCCTAAGTTTGGTGCCAAATCTGATGAAGGATATTTTGTGGGCTATTCCTCTCAATCAAAGGCCTACAGAGTATTCAATTCAAGAACAAGAATTGTGGAAGAATCAGTAAATGTGGAATGTAGAGAACACATTGTCTGTGAGCAGTGAAAAGTCCCAAACTGACTCTTTGACATAGACTCCTTCTCCCAAATATTTAAAACTCACATCTTCTCAAATATGAAGTCTACCTCTACACAAACACCTGCCTCCACTTCATCCACTGACTACAGATTGGATTTTCCCAAATCTTCTATCAGTCTGAGAAGACCATCCATTGATCCTCCATCAGTAGTGGAAGCAATTGAAGCAAGTGAAGCCGGAACAAGACTCTCCAATGTCACCAGCAGCAGCCTGTCTGAAACTGAAAATTTAGATGAAGACTCTTCGGTAAATGTTGTAGATGTTGTTGATGCTATTGCTGAAAATATTGATGTGGCTGCTAATGTTGAAGACTCTTCCACCATTAATGAAGAGACCCCTGATCAAAATCAAAGCAATCTGGAGCAAGGGATACAGCTAGAGGTGGTACCAGCACAGAGGATCCATAAAGAACATCCTCAAGAAAATATTATTGGCCAAGTCCACCAAGGAGTTCTCATGAGAAGCAAATCTCACGAGGCCAATATATGCTTGTTTTCATGTTTTCTATCTCAGGTGGAACCCAAGAAGATAGATGAAGCACTAAAACACAGCAGCTAGATTGATGCAATGCTGGAAGAGTTGCTGCAATTCAAGAGGCAGGAAGTCTTGTTGATCTTCCACCAGGTTAATATGCTATTGGCACACGATGGGATTTCTGGAACAAGCAAGATGAGAGAGGCATTGTAGTCAAGAACAAAGCCAGACTTGTAGCTCAAGGCTACACTCAGGAAGAAGCAATTGACTATGATGAAGTCTTTGCTCCTGTTGCCAGGCTAGAGGCCATCAGAATCTTCCTGGCATATGCTGCCTCCAAGAATTTCACTGTCTATCAAATGGATGTAAAGAGTGTCTTTCTGTATAGGAAGATTGGTGAGGAATTATACGTCAAACAGCCTCCAGGCTTTGTAGATCCTGCACATCCTACTCAAGTGTTCAAACAAGACAAAGCTCTGTATGGCTTACATCAAGCACCAAGAGCCTGGTATGAAACTTTGTTATGATATCTACTAAACAAAACTTCAGAAGAGGCGCTATTGAGTAGACCTTGTTTATCAAAGATGACGGGGGAGAAATCTTACTAGTTCAAATCCATGTTGATGATATCATCTTTGGTTCAACAAGGAAAAAGCTGTGCAAAGACTTTGAGATTCTGATGTACTCAAAGTTTGAAATGAGTTCAATGGGTGAACTAAATTTCTTTTTAGGTCTACAAGTCAAACAAGTCCCAAATGGAAACTTCATCATCCAATCCAAATATGTAAAGAGCATTTTGGAAAGATTCAAGATGGCTGACTGCTCTTATTCAAGAACCCCTATGCAAGTGCACCATCAGCTGACTCCAGACAAAGATGGCCAAGACACTTATCAACATCAGTACCGTGCAATGATAGGGTCTCTCATGTATCTCACTGCCTCAAGGCCAGATATCATGTTTGCAGTATGTCTCTGTGCAAGATTTCAAGTAGCTACAAAGGTTTCACATTTTCAAGCTGTTAAGAGAATTATTAGATATCTAAAGGGAGCCCCAAGACTTGGGCTTTGGTAGTCTAAAAATGACAAGTTTAATCTGTATGCATACACTGACAGTGATTATTGGGGATGCAACTTGGACAAAAAGTCCACATTAGGGGGATGTCAGTTTCTGGGGGGGGGAGACTGATTTCATGGCAGTGCAAGAAGCAAACATGTGTTTCAACTTCAACAGCTGAAGAAGAATACATTGCAGCTTCAAGTTGCGGTGCACAAGTCATCTGGATACAAAATTAAATGATGGATTATGGGATGACTTTCATGGAAACTCCAATTCACATTGACATCATGAGTGCTATATCAATCACAAACAATCTGGTGCAGCACTCCAAGACAAAGCACATTGACATCAGGTATCATTTCATAAGAGATCAAGCTGAGAAAAAGAGGATTATTTTAACCAAAGTTCATACCAATGAGCAATATGCTGATTTGTTTACAAAACATTTTGATGAAGCTAGATTTAGATATTTAGTTGAATCCATTGGTATGATGAACTTTGATTAAAATCTATCTCTAAAATTTTGTTTTAAAATGTGTTTTGTCTTTTGTTGTAAATAAAAGTTATGAGTCAGCAGCATTTTTGTCCTTCAGCTGCTGACAGGTTTAATCTTCAGCAGCAAAGGATTTGCCAGTAACTGCTTTAAGTTATCAGTAGGAACAGGTTTCCTGCGGATAGCTTTAAGGCTGTCAGCAGCAACATCCTTGCTGCGGATCATTAAATCCATCAGCAGCAATTGAGTTTGCTGCTGACAGACTTAACCTTCCGCAGCAACCAAGCTTGCAGCGGACAGGTTTATCCATCCACAGCAACTACTGCTGATGGGTAAATTTAAGTCCAAATTAACTATTACCCACGGTAAAAATTAACGTCAGTCTTTACCATGACTGCCTCGGTGTATTACAGCTGTAACAGTAAAAAGTGAATAAGGTTGTACTGTATAAGTCATTTTTCTTTTTCCCTCCTCTGCCGTTATAAGAACAAATCAAATCTCCATACCACCTCTTCACATTCAATTTCACCCTAAACCCACATCACTTTCTCTCAAGTCCCCACCACATTCAAAGCCTTCCATCCTTAAAACATTCAAAGCCTTCTATCCTTAAAACATTCAAAGCCTTCCATATTCTTAAACCTTCAAACCTTCCCTCCAAAATCAAACAACAATGGCAGACATCAATAACCCTGATGATAAGTTCTCCCCGTACCACAACCTTACAACATACTTAACCAAGGGAAAGAAATCCGAAGGATTTGATGATATGATCGACTTCCTATGCCGATAAAAGATCCATTTTGCCCTCACAACCAACCCTACCATATATATCCCTCATATGGAGGATTTCTGGAATATCGCCGTCTACTCTACCGAACAGGGGATTCCCCAAATAAAAGCCAAGGTAGACGGCAAGGACATCATCATCTCTGAAGCAACCCTCTGAAAACATCTTAAGCTTCAGGATGAGGGAGCAGCCATCTCATACTCAAAGGACGAGTACATGAGGACCATTGTATCCATAGGGTACACTAGAAATCAAAATGAGTATACAATCGAGAAGGCGCTGATGGGCCCTCCTTGGAAGTATCTCTGCCACACTCTTCTCCAATGCATATCTTAGAAGAGAAGTGGATGGCATCAAGTGAGCTCCGCACTTGCCTCTGCTTTTCATGGTATGATTACATGCCTAGGTTTCAACTTTGCACACCTCATCTTTGAGGGTTTGAGAATAACCTTCAAGAGGGTGCAAAGCAACAATTTTTTATGTACCCAAGATTCTTGCAGGAGGTTTTCAACCAGGAACTAAAAGAACTCTCAAAATCTGCAAGAATCTACATCATGTTGGGACATAAAAATAATATTTTTCAAAGTATGAGAACTGTTTCCAAAAAGTTCTCAGGGGTCAATGTTCCGTTGTTATCTACAATGCTGAACATACAAAGTACCCCGGGTGACAGTTCAGCAATCCCAGCTGATACTGATCCCACACCATCCACATCACATCCTGAACAACAATCTGCTTCCAGCATTTGAACCCCTGTGCATACTACTAAGGATGCACAGGTACAAAAATCACTTACACCTGTTTTAGATGTTATCATTCAACTGGAACAAAGGGCCCCAGTTGCAACGACATACACGAGAAAAAAGGAGCAAGAAGACTCCTTCTCTTCTTGTCTCAAAGGCCCAAACCCAACCTCTAAGCCCTCATTTAGAATCCCAACATTCTGAAGAGAATACCAAAAGGGATAGCCACAACACTAGAGAGACTTCCTTGGAAGCCTCTCTATTAGGATCAAGATCACATCCAGGATCCATAGAGCAACCCCCTAAGCCATTCCATTATTTCTCTTCTCTGAACCTAAGTGCAGAGGCACCTGGTCAAGATGATATACCTTCTCCAACAACCACTATATCGGAGTTATTGATTGACTTGGCTGCTGGTGCACCCAACCCAGGTTCATCACCCAAGAAGGTTCACTCTGGTAGTATTGATAGAGTGAATGTGGAAAGGGCTATCACTACTCCTGGTACATCAACTGCCTAGTATGACAGTGATAACATAGCTAAGACCCTAACCACGGCAACTCATAGTGAGGATGTTTCCTATGAAACACTCTTCACTGAGAGGAATCCCAGGCGCCAAGAAAACCAGGGTGATGGGGATGTAGAGGCTAGGCCTAAGGCCCCTCTAGCTCTAAGGATTCCACAACTGTGGATGAGGACAGACTGAAACATCATAACTTGGAATTGACGGCCAGGGTGGAAATGCTAGAGGCTGAAGTGTCCAAACTAAGACACCAAGTCTCTATGCATGAAGCCCATCAATGCCCAACTGTGCCTACTCCCTCTTTTGTATTAGTGGGAACTCAAACAGATATATCCCTTTTCACTGATGCAACCAAAAAGGGGGAGGTGGTTACTAAGGAATATGATGTTGACAGCCTCGAAGAATGGATACAAGAGCAGACTGTGTTTCAAAGTTCCCTATACAAACCTGCTTTTGTTCAAATCCATGACTTGCCAGACTCAGTAGATGAAGAGGAAGATGTCACTGAGGATTGGAAGTTAGTCGTCCGAGCTATGGATGAGGTGCTACAAGAAGAAACTCTCCATGAAGACACACCTCCATCATTCAGCATTCTTCTTGAAGCTGCAGCCATAATAAGTCATTCATCTACCCCCCAACTCTTCCTAATTTCAAAGAAGCTAGAATTTGACTCCATTCTAGCTTGGGGGTATGATGGAATAGCTGAGAGATTCTGGATTGGATGGGAGTTTAGTGGAGTAGAAGAGCTAAACTAGAACTCTCTTAATGCCCTCCAAGTTCTCAATCTGTATCTAACAAAATGAATCAACACTTCATCAGATCTCTCAGCAGAACTTGCAATCAGCAGGTTCTATGACTTAATGGAGGATAACATGCCCTGGTTTGAAAGACTACTAAAAGAAGCAAACATGGTGGCTTATCCTGAATCTTCATCAGCAACAGAACAAAGACTGGCTCCTAGAAGACTTGACATAATCAGGAGCAGTGCTTTAACTGAAGAAGAGGTTATCTGCTGGAGAAGATTCATATACAACATAATGGTCAGGGATGTGGAAGTACAAGGATGGATAAGCACTGACTCCCATGACTTCACCTTCTTATGAGCAACGGATCTTCTCTCTCAATCAACATCAAAGAGATCTTGCTCCTACCTTCAGCCTTCCTACACAAGGTCAATGTCAACTCCTTAGAAAGTCAAGAAATGATCAAAATCATCAAGGCTTCTCTTTATAAGGAGGAATCTGGATCTGACTCAGACCTATCCTTTTTCTCTTCTCCAACAGTCAGACTGAACACAGAAGAAGAACAAAAAAGAAGAGACGAGGAAAAGATGAAAGAAGCATGGAAAGAAGTGACAGGTATGGAATGGAAAGAAGATGAAGAAATTTCCCTTCCCTTGTCCATTCCCTAAAATGCCAATGAAGCTGAAGCTTAGATCCCAACAACATCTACTATATCTACTGTTGTGGTCCATGAAGCTGAAGCAGAGGCATCAAACAAAGATAAGGAAAGGGACTAATGACCAAAGAAGATGAAGAAAGAATTGAGAAGGAGAAGAAAGAAAAGGAAGATAGAAGAAGAAGAAGAAGAAGAGATGGTTGAACTAAAGAAAGCTCAAGATAGAAAAACAGTCATTCTCCTCAGAGAACAACAGATCCAGCTGTATGCAAAACAGATGGATGATCTGAAAGTAAAAATTCCTGCAGTTTATCAAATTGAATAAGATGAAGCTCTTGCTCTTCAACTGCAGGAACAATTCAACAAAGAAGAAGAAGAGATAGAGAAGAAGAAGAAGGAAGAGGCTAATTTTAGAATAACTGATTCTGAACTAGCCAAAGAAATGAGAGAGGAGTGGGTAAAGGATCTGGTTTTTCAAGGTGAGGATGCAGACTACCTTGAGAAACTATCAAATAAAGAAATCTACAGAGCCTTCATGGGTCAGCAGGGTCAATTGGCAAACAAGAAAAAGGCTGAAGAAGAAGAAAAAGCCAAACAAAAGTCCAAGAAGACCATTGCCTTTAACCGAAGATCCCATGAAGAAAGGAAGATCATGATTGACTTCCTTAAGGCTAAAGGAGAGAGTGGAAAGAGGCTGGGTCCCATGAACTTCATGAACCTGCAAACCCTCTACCTTAAAGTCAAAAAGGATGAGGAAGAAAGACTGCGGAAGAAAGGCTCCAAGTAGAGGGTAATCATTCAAGAAGAAGAAAGGAAAACAAAGAAACCCAAGCCTTCTCCCTCACCCAACACTTCCTCAATCCAACAACCTTCCACTCTCCATCCTAGACCTCCCTCCTCTCCACCCTCAAAGTCCAAATCCTCACACCCAGCTCCTACTCATCAACAACCTCCCAAAAAGAAAAACAAACCTACTTCCAAACCAGAAGATTCAAGAGAAATAGTCATCTGGTCATACAACTCTCAAGACCAATGGTTTGAAGTTTTTAGGGGAGGACATAAGTTAAAAGATCAATTTTTACATCTGTTGATGAGGTACTACAGCTTCCAGATTCTGATCTAAGAAGAATGATGGATCTGGGTGAAGCCAATGAGCCCGTGAATGAAGGTGGGAGACATCTGCTGCTGGTAATCAAACATCACTTCAACCCCAGCAGAGATGAAATCCTTGATGTCAAACCTCTCCAATCCCACTCTCCATTCATCAGCTGGTCCTACAATGCTTAAAATGATGAGTTCACATTGACAGATGTCAAAGGACAAAAGATGAGGTGTTCAAGCAAAGCTATCTTCAAAATGGCCAGCAAAGACATCAAGACTCTATCTGAGCTTCCTCTTAACAATCCCAACAAGGACCAGAGAGGATATGAGGTTGAAAGAATTGTCAGCCACATGCAAAAGCTTCAGAAATAAAAGCAGTAAGAGAGTTTTGGTATCATCAGTCTAGGGGGAGTTTGTAGAAATAAAGACAGATGGCTACAAAATTCTCTAAGTATAAATGCTGTTGATCTCAAAGATTGATGCTGATCAACAAAGTTGCAGCTGATAGGCTTTATCCGCTGCTGACCAAAGCTGCAACTGATAAGTCTTATCAGCTGCTGACCAAAGTTGCAGCTGATAGGCCTTATCTGCTGCTGACCAAAGTTGCAGCTGATAGGCCTTATCCACTGAAGATCAAAGTTGCAGCTGATAGCCTTTTCACTGAAGATCAAACATTGATCTGATTGTTCTTGATAAAGCAACCAATACCACTAACAACTTTCTACTGTTACACTGACACGCTCCACGCAGAAAGAATGCCATTGGAACAAGACAATAAAACACAACGACGCTCTCCTTTTGAGTATTCAAGCAATGATGCAAAGAAGACGTTTGAATAAAGTTAACCTTTGTAGTTATTATTACTGTATGTATATGTAGAATAGCTTCAATACAAGATCAACGGTCTGTGTTAGATCTGATCCTTAGAATCAAGGGTCTGTCTTGATTCTAAGTTACTATATAAGTAGTACTTAGATTCATTGTAAAAGTACTTTGCTTAAGAGTTTTCTCTGTAATCTTGTAATATAAATTGCATTTATCAGTATTCTTCTTGTCGACTTGTTTACTTTGCTTCAGTTGTGATTGTTTCCGCCAATCTCAACTGGAATAGAACCATCTTGTATTTACCGATCCAACACCTCTTTTGAGACTTGATTTAAACTTTATAAACATAATCATTCCCAACTCCCATTTGGAACCCTAGTTAATCTTAGAATCCTAGACCCTTTGCCATAGACTTTTAGGGTCAAACTTGAAAATTTAGACTAATGTTCTTAGGCTTGATATTCTCCCTCAAAGTCTTGCCACACTTAACCATTGTTGGACTCTCTCTATCATCCAAGTGAGTATACTTAGCCTCTTTTTCGTTTTACTTTAATTATAAACTTGGGGTGGAACGTGTACCAAACTTCTAAACTTATACAATTCTTGTACAACTATGCATACATGCTTATTCTTGTGTTATTATGCTTGAGACTTGCATGCTTAAATTAAACTTAATACTAGCATATCCATTAACTTTGATCAAGCCTATAGTAACAATGATAGATCTATTGTATTTGACCAATCCACCTAGATTGATGGACCCTTCGGGGGAGCCCATGGTGATTGTTACTGAATTTAAACATTAAACGTTTAAGGGTAACCTTCGGGTTATGCCTAAACTTGGTTGGAGGATTGATATGCACAATGTTTAACATGTTGTTCTCACACTTATACTATAGAATGCATGACATAGTGAATTGTAAAACTTTTCAAAGACTCTGTTAAACTCTGATAAAACCTTTGTATCTCACCAACTATTTTTAGTTGACAGTTTCATTCACATGTTTCAGGGTTGCAAGCATGAAGCTTTATTGTGACCACATAGGATGCTTTGGACTTAGATTCTTATCAAATTAAATTTTGTATATTGTTATGCTTTGTTTGTTACTTGTAATGTAAACTTGAAAGGATTAATGAAATTATTTAAACCTTAATAGTCAACCTTGTGCTTTTGAATAACCGCGTCCACCCCGACGTATAATCCGCCGTCGGTTGGGGTGAAACAGATTGGTATCAGAGCCTTGGTTATAAGGAATTAGGTTATTAGACACATGACCTAGACTATAACTTAGGAGTCCCAAACATGAGTTATCTCATGCCCTATACTAGAAATTCTCCTCTTTATTCTATTCTTAAACTTTAAACCATATATGTAGGATTGGTGAATATAAGATGGTTCTATTCTAGTTGAGATTAGCGAAAACAATCACAACTAAGCAATGTAAACAAGTAAACACAAGAAGTACTGATAAATGTAATTGGTATTAAGCTTCAATGGTTACAAGTTTACAGAGAAAACTCTAAGAAAAGTACACTTGTACAATGAACTGATACACTACTTATATAGTAATTTAGAATCAAGATAGACCCTTGATTCTAAGAATCAGATCGAACACAAGCCATTGATCTTGTTTACTAGAAGGTGAACTACATGTTAAGACAATAAATACGACAAAGGATAAATTTACTCAAACGTCTTCTTAGGCATCATTGCTTGGATACTTGGAAGGAGAGCGTTGTTGTCTTTTATTGTCTGCATCAGTGACATTCTTTCTGCATGAGATGTGTCAGAGTTGCAGCAAAAAGTTGTCAGTGGAAAAGTTGCTTTTGCTTTGCCAATCAGCCGCAACGATTGATCTTCGGCAGATATGGCTATCAGCAGCAACTCTGGTCTTTAGCAGATAAGGTTGTCCACAGCAGAGTTGTCCATCAGCAGGAGAACAACCATCTGCAGCAAACAAGCTTATCCGCAGCAGCTTGTTGGTCAGCAGCAAAACTATGGAGTCCACAGCAGTTGTACTTAGAGAATTTTGTAGCCATCAGTCTTTATATCTACAAACTCCCCCTAGACTGATGCTACCAAAACTCTCTTCCTGCTTTTGTTGCTAAATCTTTTGCATGTTGGCAACTATCTTTGCAACCTCATAGCCTCTAGAGTCCTTGCTGGGATTGTCAAGCGGAAGCTCAGACTGAGTCTTGATGTCTTTGCTTGGCATACTGAAGATGGCCTTGTTTGAACATCTTATCTTCTGTCCTCTGACATCTATCAAATTGTCCTCATCCTGAGCAGCATTGTAGGACCAGCTGATGAATGGAGAGTGGGATTGGAGAGGTTTAGCATCAAAGATTACATCTTTGAGGATTGAAGTTATGTTTGATCACCAGCAACAGATGCTTCCCACCTTCATTCTCAGGCTCATGAGTTTCACGTCGCTCCATCATTCTTTGTAGATCAGAATCTAGAAGCTGCATTACCTCATCAACAGATGTATAAATTAATCTTTTTACTTCTGCCCTTCCTCTAAAGACGTCAAACCATTGGTCTTGATTGTTGTAGAACCAGATAACAATTTCTCTTGAATCTTCTGGTGTGGTAGTGGGTTTGGTTTTCTTTTTGGAAAGTTGTTGATGAGAAGCTCAGACAGAGTCTTGATGTCTTTGCTTGGCATACTGAAGATGGCCTTGTTTGAACATCTTATCTTCTGTCCTCTGACATCTATCAAATTGTCCTCATCCTGAGCAGCATTGTAGGACCAGCTGATGAATTGAGAGTGGGATTGGAGAGGTTTAGCATCAAAGATTACATCTTTGAGGATTGAAGTTATGTTTGATCACCAGCAACAGATGCTTCCCACCTTCATTCTCAGGCTCATGAGTTTCACGTCGCTCCATCATTCTTTGTAGATCAGAATCTGGAAGCTGCATTACCTCATCAACAGATGTATAAATTAATCTTTTTACTTCTGCCCTTCCTCTAAAGACCCCAAACCATTGGTCTTGATTGTTGTAGAACCAGATAACAATTTCTCTTGAATCTTCTGGTGTGGTAGTGGGTTTGGTTTTCTTTTTGGAAAGTTGTTGATGAGAAGGAGCTGGGTGTGAGGATTTGGACTCTTTAGGTGGAGAGGAGGGAGGTTTAGGAGGGAGAGTGGAAGGTTATTGGATAGAGGAAGGAGTGGATGAGGGAGTAGGCTTGGTTTCTTTTGTTTTCTATCATCTGTTTGAGTGTTTACCCTTTTCTTTGAGCATGTCTTCCCCAATCTTTCTTCTTCTTCCTTCTTGACTTTGACATATAAGCCTTGTAGGTTCATGAAGCTCATGGGACCTAGCCTCTTTCCACTCTCTCCTCTAGCCTTCAGGAAGTCCATCATGACCTTCCTTTCTTCATGGGTCCTAATGTTAAAAGCAATGGTCTTCTTGGTTTTCTGTTTGGCTTTTTCTTCTTCTTCAGCCATTTTCTTATTTACTAGTTGACCTTGCTGGCCCATGAAAGCTCTGTAGATTTCTTTATTTGATAATTTCTCAAGATAGTCTGCATCCTCACCTTGAGAAATCAGAGCTTCTATCCACTCCTCTCTCATTTCTTTGGCTAGTTCAGAGTCAGTTATCCTGAACTTAGCCTCTTCTTTTCTTTTCTTTTCTCTTTCTTCTTCATCTTTATTGAGTTGTTCCTACAGTTGAAGAGCTAGAGCTTCATCTTCTTGTAATTGTGTAGCTGCAGGAATTTTAACTTTCAGAGCATCCAGTTGCCTAGCATGCAACTGGATCTGTTGTTCTATGAGGAGAATGGCAGTTTTTCTTTCTTGAATCTATCTAAACTCTTCCATCTCCTCTTATTCTCTTTCCCTTCTTCTTCTTTCTCACTCTCTTTTCTCTTTCTTTAATCTTTCTTCTTCTAACATGATGCCCTTTCCCTTGTCTTAGTTGGATGCCTCTGCTTCAGCTTTGTAGAATCATATCTTATGTATAAGCTGTTGTCATTTATTGTTTTTTTAAACAGTTTTAGACTAGTTTACTTTCTGTCATTTCATTAAATGTAATTTCAGTTTTATGAAATTTACTGTTTTTATTTCTAAGTCTGGGCCATCGAAACTACTTAGTTTCGATTGAGTCTGTTCAATCGAAACTAGTAGTTTCGACAGTTTTGTGTCTACTTGTAAATGGTCAATCGAAACTAGTAGTTTCGATTGAACATAGTTTCGATACTGTCACAACTATAAATAGCCTAGTTTGAGAATGCTTAGGGTGTGAGTAGCGGCTGTAACCCTGAACCTTCTCTTTCACATTTTTCCTGAATCAATACAATTTGCAGTTGTTTATTCACTATGTTCTTACACTTTCATACCATTTGCGTGTTGATTCAAACTATGGTTAGCCTGTTATCTTCACCAACACTGTTTCTATTATCTGTTTCACCACCATACACACAGTTTCCGCCTGTGTGTGTGTGTAATCGATCAAATCAGTGATTTCAAGAGAAATCTGGACCTACAATTGGTATCAGATAATTTATGCTCTAGTATTTTTTAGTGTTATCAGGTTTTGTGATCAATTCTAGGTGATTTGTGAGGTATTTTGAGCTTATTTCGGGTTTTTGCACATCTATTCTCGGAAGTACTGTTTCATTGATTTCCAAGGGTTTTTGCTCGTGTTTTCAGAATCGGAAGTTGGATTAGTGATCAGGAGGGTTAGTCGAAGGTTTTCGCCGGATGGGTTTGTCATTTCTGCACTATTGATTTCTGGAGCTTATCTTCAATGGAGTATTTCTGAGCTTGGAGAAGAAGGCATCGAAACTACTGGGGACAGTTTCTGATTTCCGTTGATCATCGAAACTTCTTCTCTACTTTTTGTCAGGAGAAGGTACTATCGAAACTAAATTTTGTCTTATCTCTATCGAAACTGTGGTTATCGAAACTTGCCTTGAAAATTTTCAGTATCAAAACTAGTTGTTTCGATAAAAGCTGTCCTATCGAAACTAGTTGTTTCGATAAAAGCTGTCCTATCGAAACTAGTTGTTTCGATAAAAGCTGTCCTATCGAAACTAGTTGTTTCGATAGAAGTTGACCTATCGAAACTAGTTACTGTTTTAGTTTCGATTCAAAATATTATGGCCACTTCAAGTTCAACAGAACATTCTGGGGGAAATAGACCACCTGTTCTTGTGTCCACAAGAGATTTTGATGACTGGACTAAAAAGATGAAGATTTTCTTTCAATTTCACGATTACACACTGTTGAGTTCTATCACCGATGGTCCCCACAAGCCCGTAACTACCACTGCTGATGTTCAACGTCCTAAGTTAGTATCTGAGTATGATTAGAAAGATCTTGCCTTGATTGCCCGAGACAACAAGGCCTACGGGACTATTGCCGTGGCTCTTCCTATGGATATTTTCAACATCTTTGCTGAGTACACAACTGCCAAAGAATTATGGGCTGCACTGTGCACAAGATATGAGGGAAGTGAGGATGTCAGGGAAAGCAAAAGAGATCTGATCAAGAAACAATATGCGATGTTCAGCAGTGTAAGGGAGAATTAATATCTGATTTGATCAACCGTTTCTCAAGCATTGTATCAAGGTTGAAGGTAATGGGAGTTGAGTACCCTACTCTTGATCTAAACAGGAAACTCCTAGTTTCTCTTCCTGAGGAATGGAATATGTATCGAATCATGATCAAAAAGACTGAGAATCTGAGTGCTCTGTCTCAACAGGAAGTCTATAGCATTCTTGAATCTTATGAAATTGAAATTAAGAAGGGAGCAGTCACCCCATCAAATCAGTCTGGAAACACAGCTCTCATTGCTGGATCAAGCTCATCCGGTAGCCCATACTTTCAGACTGATGTCCCTCCTTCAGCTGCTGCAATTAATTCTACCAGCTCCTCTGCTCCTCAAAAGACTATCACCATGATTCCTGATGAATATGTCCCAATCATGACTGCTTTCATGTCGTGCTATGATGCACTGATATCTGGAAATCTAACACCGGTTAGCTTTCAACCTGATGACTTGGAGCAGATTAATCCTGATGATTTGGAGAAAATGGACATTGACTGGTGCATGGCCATGTTGACCTTAAGAGCCAAAAGATTCATCAAAAGAACTGGCATAGACAAATTCAAGCAGGGAAAGACACTTGGGTTTGATATCAAGAAGGTGAGATGCTACAATTATGATCAGCTGGGTCACTTTGCCAGAAACTGCAAGGAACCGTCCTCCAAGGATCAGCAAGAGAAGAAGATCTCCTCTGGAAAACAAGCTGCCAATCCTCCAAAGACAAACACATCTTCAAGCTCCACAACTCTTGTGTGTCAGGCTGATGGACATCATTGGGGAGATCAAGCTGATGAAGCTGCTGATAAAGCCTTGATGGCTGATGTGGAGGACATGGACAAGTGTGTCATGATTGAACCTGCTGAGGATCTCACTGTTGTACCTGCTAAGGTTATTTCTAAACTGTGTAATTCTAGATCTTGCTTGAATGAAATTCAAAAATACAGATTCATCAATCAAGCCTTGATTGATGAACGAAATCACATTAAGGTAATGTATGACTCTGTGGCCAAAAATGAGAAACTTTACTTAAAGAAAATTCGTGATATTTCTGGTGAAAATCGTTCTTTAATTGTGCAACTCCATACTCAAACCATTAATAATACAATTTTAACAGAAAGAGTCCAAAAGGCAAAAAAAAGCCAAATTACAGGTTGATCACATGGATATGGATCAGAAAATTCTATTTGGAATAATTGATAAACAATTTAATAGAAAAGGCACAGAAGGTCTTGGGTATAACTCTCATCCACCTCCTTATTCTAAATCAGGGAGATTTGCTGATATGCCTACTCCACATGTTTCCACACCTTTTGTTTGCACATTATCTCCTGATGATTATATTACATCCTCTGATTCTGATAGTTTTGCTTCTTGTGCAGAGTTAAATTGTGTAAATTCCGAAGATGATTGTGATAAGAGTGCTAATGATAGAACTATTTTAAAAGAACTTGAGTCGGATGAATGTAATAATATGTCCGTGTCAAAACCAAATATTTGTGAACACGTTAAAAACTTGTATTTTGATTCTATGCCTGCTGAGCATACGGGTTTGGGATGTGATGTTTCTAAATTTAAAAATGCCTTGCCTTTTGTTCCTAAATCTTTGAATGTTATGCCATGTGTTACAAAATTTAAAAGTGCAGGAATTATTGTGAATGATGTACCACGTGAAACCATGAGCAACATGGAATTTTTCAGATTAAAGGAAGCACATCATCTTCAAGACAAAGTTATTGATGAGAGAACCGTCTCATGTTCAGATTCCTCAACATCACGATCATCTTCATCTTGTGATGACTATTATCAGGCTAAGATATCTTGTGAAAACGTTTGTTTTAGTTGTGGTGCCTCAAATCATGTTTCAAAAAGTTGTAAATTGACAACCATAAATTCTAATGAAAAATCGCCTTCCGAAAGTTTATTAAATTCATACATGTTGCCTAAGTCTTCTCACAGTAGAAAATCTAGGCGTAAAAGAATTAAAAATGCTAAAAATCATTTAAAACGAACGTGGAAAATTAAAAATAATGTTCTATTTGATGACCGTGTTTCATCAAAGGATGGTTGTAATTTTGATTCCAATGAGATGTCATATACTGACACTAAGATCTCTTGATTGAAACAATGTTGGTCAAAACGTATAAATGGTTTGTTGTGTATAGGGTCAATCAAGAAGAACCGGTGATAACATCTGGCATGTAGATAGTGGATGTTCAAGACATATGACTGGGCACTTTAACTTGCTGCAAGATTATCATCAAATTGATGGAGAGTATGTTGCTTTTGCTGGAAATCCAAGAGGAGGAAAGATTGAAGGACAAGGAACAGTATCAAATGGAGTAAATAGTCTAGAATTTGTCAACTTTGTTCCTCAATTGAAATACAATCTGATGAGTGTTTCACAGATTTGTGACAAGGACTTTTGTGCCTTATTCAATTCAAAAGAATGTCTTATCTTAAAGCCAGGAGTGGTGATTCCGGAAGAACTTATTCTCATGCGTGCTCCTAGAAGATACAACACATATAGCTTGGATATGAACAACCCATCGGGCATTGAATCGTATTTTCTCTCAAAAGCTTCTGAAGATAAATCTTTCCTGTGGCATAAGAGGTTGGGACATGTAAATTTCAAAATAATGAATCGACTGATTCGAGGCAACCTAGTCACTGGATTACCTCTCAAAGATTTCACTCCTATGGAACACTGTATCTCATGTTCCAAAGGAAAACAACACAAATCTTCACATAAGCCTAAAAGCACCAATTCCATTGACTCTCCTCTCCAATTGCTTCACATGGATCTTTTTGGTCCAGTGAGTGTCATGAGTCTTGGACGAAAGTCATACTGTCTGGTGGTAACAGATGATTTTTCTCGATTCACTTGGGTGTTTTTCTTAGCCACAAAAGATGAGACGCCAGAGATTTTAAAAACCTATCTGCTTCAAATTGAGAACCTCTTCAATCTAAGTGTGAAGACTATCCGCAGCGATCATGGAACAGAATTCAAAAATGCAACTCTTGATTCCTTCTGTGAAAGCAAAGGAATTTCTTGACAATTCATAGCACCTCGTACTCCTCAACAAAACGGTGTAGCTGAAAGAAGAAACCGCATTTTAATTGAAGCTGCACGAACTATGATTGTTGACTCTGAGCTTCCCGTGACTTTCTGGGCTGAGGCGGTCAACACTGCATGTTTTGTGCAAAATCGGGTTCTTATCACTAAAAGTTGCAACAAGACACCTTATGAGATCATGTACAAGCGCAAGCCAGTTATTGATTTCTTCAGGAAATTTGGGTGTGTGTGCACAATGTTGAACACTTCAGATCAGCTCAACAAGTTTTAAGCCAAAGCTGATGAATGCTATTTTGTTGGTTACTCATCCAATCAACGTGCTTTTCGTGTCTAACATAAGAAGAAAAGGATAGTGATGGAGTCCATTGATATCAATTGGCATGAAAACAATCATACGGACGCAGGAGACGGTCCCAATTGGCTCTTTGACGTCGATTCAGTTTTTAAGTCATTTAATCTTCCTGATTTCTCTATTGAATCAACTCATGCTAATCCTTACTTCTCTGTGAAAAATCTAGGGAACATAAATGATCAAGGCTCTTCTTCATCTGCTCAGGTTGAAATTCCTGTGGTTGCTAATGCTGAATCTAATATGGAGTCTTCTGGTTCTGGTGCAACAAGTGAAACTGTTGAAGACAACTCCATTCCAATAGTAGATGTTGCACCACAATCACCTGCTGAAGATCCTATTAATGATATTGCCGATCCTCCTACTGAAAATCTTACCAATTTGGAAGAAGTCGTGGAAGAAGATGAAATTCCTCAACTATGAATTCACAAGATTCATCCCACCAATAACATCATTGGACCACTCAATGTGGGTGTTAGTACCCGAAGTGCCTGTGAAGCATTTGAAAACAGCATGTTTTCCTGCTTCATCTCTCAAACTGAACCAAAGAACATTAAAGCAGCTCTACTAGAAAACAGCTGGGTGGAAGCAATGCAGGAAGAGCTACATCAATTCTCAAAGTTACATGTGTGGAATTTGGTGGATCTACCCAAGAACAAAGTTCCAATCGGTACTCGTTGGGTCTTTCGCAACAAAAAAGATGAAGGTGGCACTGTGATTCGAAATAAAGCTCGTCTGGTGGTTCAAGGTTTCTATCAAGATGAAGAGATTGACTATGAGGAAGTCTTTGCACCAGTGGCTCGTTTGGAAGCCATCATAATGTTTCTCGCCTATGCAGCCTACATGGACTTCACCGTCCATCAAATGGATGTCAAAAGCACATTTTTGTATGGCAAAGTTCAAGAAGAAGTATATGTCAAGCAGCCGCCTGGTTTCATTGATCCTAATTTTCCAAACCATGTTTACAAGTTAGACAAAGCATTGTACGGTCTTCACCAAGCACCTCGTGCATGGTATGAAACTTTATCAATGCATCTGCTTGAGAATGGTTTCACACGAGGAGCAATTGACCAAACCTTGTTTAAACGGAAGGAGGAAAAGGATACAATCATGGTGCAAATTTATGTGGATGATATCATTTTTGGTTCTACAAATCCTCGTCTCTGCAAAGAATTTGAAGAAGTGATGCGATCTAAGTTTGAGATGAGCTCCATGGGGGAAATGAAGTTCTTTTTGGGACTACAAGTTGATCAGTCTGAGTCAGGAATCCTTATCCATCAAGAAAAATACGTAAAAGAAATCTTGACCAAGTTCAAAATGGCTGATTCCCATCCAGTAAAAACTCCTGTGGAAGTTCGACATTGTTTGACTCCTGATATGGATGGGGAAAGCGTTGATCCACATCTATATCGCTCTATGATAGGATCTCTCATGTATCTCACGGCCAGCAGACCCGACATCATGTTTGCAGTGTGCTTGTGTGCACGTTTTCAGGCTAATCCTAAACTCTCTCATTTATCTGCTGTCAAACGTATTTTAAGATACTTAAGGTATAAGCCAAAATTGGGTCTGTGGTATCCTAAAACTGACTTGTTTGATCTTGTGGCTTATTCAGATTCAGACTACGGGGGTTGCAACTTAGACCGAAAATCCACTTCTGGAGGTTGTTAATTCCTTGGCAACCGCCTTGTCTCATGGCAATGTAAGAAACAATCCACCGCCGAAGCCGAATACATTGCCGCAGCCCTCTGTTGTTCCCAAGTCAGATGGATACACCATCAGATGCTTGACTATGGGATCACATTCCATGAGACACCCATTCTGTGTGACAACACTGCCATTCCCCATATCTCCAAAAACCCTGTTCAGCATTCCAAAACTAAACACACTGAAATTAAACATCATTTTATTTGTGACTGTGTTGAAAAGAAGCATATTCGAATTGTTGAAGTCAAAACTAATAAACAAACCGCAGACATCTTCACAAAGGGTTTTGACTCTACCAGATTTGCCTAACTGGTGGAAATGCTTGGAATGATCAACTTTCAGTAAATTGTGTAAATAATTTTTCTATTTTTTTATTATTTTATTTTATTTTTTATTAATTATGTTTAAACTATCTAAGAAAATTCCAAAAAGATTTTATTTTTTTTAACAATATCCACGCAAATATTTTGGGGGAGAAATATAATATTTTAATATTGAAAAGAATTGCTGTGTATATAATCTTACAAGTTGCAAGAAAAAATGTATCTAACCTTTGAGAAATGATAGTGTCTGATCTCATCTCTTGGACATGGAATAGACCAACAGCGATGGTGTTTACTGATGTATAGCTGGTAGACCCGACATATGGTTAAAACTTGTAAGTAGTGTGAAAACCTAATATATATCTCATACTTGTGTGTTTGAATCCATTATTGAAACATCTAACCCATTTTTATATCTAAGAAAAACCGATTCAATCAGATACAGGCTTACGTATTGGATTCCTATTCATACGCCAAGTGACCGTCTGTGACACCCGACAATTCAGGTCAATATCCGTACATGTTATAAACAAGTTTACATTATAATTGTTTTTGTGATTTACTTAATTTCACAAACAAGGACATTAAGGCCTAACAAAAACCGTACATGGTCTCATTTCATATTTTGGTAATTCTAGGAGTTACCGGTTCACGTACCAGGATAACCCGACTAAATACGAACACTAGTGGTTAAAATTACACTTAAATCAAATGGTTTGATTTATTTAAATCCCAACCCACTTGCTTGACTTTCTCGACCGAAAGTCAGGGGAGCCATTCCCCCACTTGCTAATACACTCAAATTCAGATAAAAACCATACCTCCTCAGTCGAAATCCCACAATCCCTTCCATACTTCTCATTTTCATACGGCAATTTCCCAATTCTCCTTCTAGTCGAAGTCCAGTTTAAGGCAGAAATCCACCACAATTCGGTATTTTAAGAAGATTTCAAGTGTTCTAAAGAAAGTTTAACAGAAGATTCAAGACTCTTCTCTGTTTTCTTTCATCATCTTCATCTCGGTTTTAAGGTAAAAACTCGATATGATCCACTTTATTTTCTTTAAAACCGTATCTAAGCATACAAAAGGTTCAATCGCAAGTAAGATAACAAGAAAAGTGTGTCAAATTCAAGATTTGAACATAAAAATATACAGGACGAATTCTGTCAATCAAAGTGCAGTAATCGAAACTAGGAGTTTCGATACCTATTCAATCGAAACTAGGAGTTTCGATACAAGTTTACTCAATCGAAACTAGGAGTTTCGATACAAGTTTACTCAATCGAAACTAGGAGTTTCGATACAAGTTTACTCAATCGAAACTAGGAGTTTCGATACTAGTTGTTCAATCGAAACTAGGTAGTTTCGATACATATTGCTCAATCGAAACTAGGTAGTTTCGATACCCTTCTTGCCAATCGAAACTAGGTAGTTTCGATACCAGTTTTTGCTCATTCGAAACTAGGAAGTTTCGATATCTAATCTGCGCAATCGAAACTAGGAAGTTTCGACATCTGTTCATCAGTCACTTTGGGCAGTAGCTAAGATCTGTTTTATAACAAAACAAGTATTGAACAACTTACGTATAAGACGGGTAGTTTAACACATTAGTACCCTTGTGTGATTAGGGTACGGATATACAAGAACTAGCACAAGTTGGTTTGCTAGGATTTCATCGGACACAAGGTGAGTTCACGGCCCCCTTTTAACTATTTACTGTTTTGTAAACATCGGGGGAGAAACATACTTACTTGTTATATTTTGAAAACATGAATTACATTGCTTATACATTTGACAATATGAACATTTTGGTTTAACTCCTTGTGAGTTTCACTAATCCCCTTTTTCTAAGTTTTTGAAATGATTTGGGGTGGAAACATACTTGTAAAAGACTTTTGTGTATAAATGAATGGAACTAATGATCTGACCGTATGTATGTATTGAGGGAACAATAAAGCGCTTAAAGTCCTCGTAATAAATTAGTAACCATTAGCTATGGATTTAGCCCGGGATTATATGAATAGTACTATTGGGGGTGACGCCTCCGGTCATGGTTAGTCGCGCTAACCAGGGGTCAAAATGGCCGAATGACCGCATATTGTCTTACTCGCAGAAAGGCGAGGGGAGGCACAGAAAGTTGGGGTTTGGTTACGGTCTCGTACATTACATACTATTTTGTATTCCTTGCAAGCTTACAAATGGGGTCAATAGATCGGATTAGTAATCATATTCATTGGTAATACATACAAAAGAGTTCTGATCAAGGTAAAGTGATCAGGTTTATCAAAAGAGTTCTGATCAGGTAAAATGATCAGGTTTTACACAAAAGAGTTCTGATCAAGGTAAAATGATCAGGTTTTACACAAAAGAGTTCTGATCAAGGTAAAATGATCAGGTTTTACACAAAAGGGTTCTGATCAGGTTAAAATGATCAGGTTTTACACAAAAGGGTTCTGATCAGGTTAAAATGATCAGGTTTTACACAAAAGGGTTCTGATCAGGTTAAAATGATCAGGTTTTACACAAAAGGGTTCTGATCAGGTTAAAATGATCAGGTTTTACACAAAAGAGTTCTGATCAAGGTAAAGTGATCAGGTTTTACACAAAAGAGTTCTGATCAAGGTAAAATGATCAGGTTTTACACAAAAGTGTTCTGATCAGGGTAAAGTGATCAGGTTTAAAGTAAAGAATTCTGATCATGTTAAAATGATCATGTTAAACATTGGAGTTATGACGATTAAGTCATGGTAATGTTTTCAAAGGAAAACTACATATTTTATGACGGCTAAGTCATGGTAATGTTTTCAAAGGAAAACTACTTATTTCATGACGGATAGGTCATGGGCATGTTTTCAAAGGAAAACTACTTATTTTATGACGGTAAAGTCATGAACAGGTTTTTGGGGAAAAACTATAAGCACTAATATAACTAACTCTGTGAACTCACCAACCTTTGTGTTGACAATTTTAAGTATGTTTCTCAGGTGACCTCTAGCCATGGCGCGGTTGGAATAGGCTAGCTATGTTGGATCAATTCCTAGTAGCTGGAAGGACGTAGAATATCAAGTCTCAAGTCTGTCGTGATCTAGAAGAACTTAGATCATAGTATTTCTTAGTTTTAGTAATTGTATATGTAATCAAGTCTTAGAAATCATTATTACAGCTTCCGCTATCGTGTAATGAACCAATCGTTACAACCTGTATTTATTTAATAAGTAAATAAAATATGGGGGTGTGACAGATTGGTATCAGAGCAATGGTTTTAGCGAATTAGGTGTCCTTAGTGATACCTAGGCTCTAACCGGACTCATTTAGGGACCAAGATTTCTAAGACTTGCATCACATTAAAAACACCCAAGACTTGAGCATAGGAATTCCAACCGTTGCCGAACAATTTGTGTAGACTATTAGTGTATGGAGTTACACTAGGGTACCATTAGCTACACTAATACAATTACATGGCACATATAGTGAACACTTAAACACATACAATAAAGTGAAAATAATAAACACTTATAACATGTTATTGTTCGGGTTACGAGTCAAGAATAACGGGTACTCAGCATACTGCAACCTTAGAAGATCGAGTTACGAGCTGAGCTTGAACGACGACGGCGGCGATCGTCAGTTACCGATCTTGGTATCACAACAGGTTGAACTTGTACCAGAATCTGTACCTATACCTGTACCACAACTACTCCAGCCATGGAGGCAACTATCTTTCTAACGTATTTGCGATATAAATAATCTCCTTCATAAGTTGTCGGATCGGATGCCTAGACTCTCGCCATGATGTATGGCAGGCATGATTGCCCAGACAAAATGGAATTCAAGGTGAATAAGCAGGACTAAATGGGAGAGAACTCCAAGGGTCAGGAGACCCAGACATACATCAGGATCATGTGGATCCATGCATATACATGGACTTGGAGCATGAGTTGTTCGACACTCGTTTGAGGATCTCTGCCCAACACATAGTGCCTGAATTTCACCATGCACATTTTTTAAGAGACACTGGTGGTGCCTCTCTACCCTTAGCCTCATCCGACAACTGCCATATTCGGCAGATTCATGAGTATTGGTACACATAATTAACAGTAATCCGATAAAACAATACACACTCCTGTACAAATGTGCAAACGCAATCTAATGATCGTTTCAAATCACTTTTGATTAAAAGCTAGGGATAGAAGAAACACTATAGGGATCAGGCAAGGCAAATCATCATTACGGGTGCACACGTAATCATAATTTGCAGTGCATGGGAACTTTAGTGAGTCTTGCTGTCTAAGCTGATGATCAACTCATGTTCTCAATCACTTGATTAAGGATTGGATCTCAACAAATCAGACTTCTCAATTAGGTGCTCACAAAGCAGTCTCCTAGTTTTGGAGGAACGAGAGAAATTCAAATTGAATTCAACCAATCCTTAGTAAATCCTGAACGACGAAGAAATTCGCACATCTCTTTGAGATTCTACTTGTCAGGAATGCTTCAAATTGAGCGTTACCACAACTAACACTTACAGTAATTGCACAACTATTGTGGGAGATTATAGCATAATCTCAGGATCCATCATACAGTTCAATCTCACAATTGATTGAAAGTTACGCCAAGAGTGTTATGCGCTAACTTCAGTAATAGGGCAGGGTATTATTCTGACCCGCATACACATGGCACTTATGGATATTGTGGAAGCTCGTCATGAGACAAGTAGGAAATCGGACATTTCAGAATGTCGGTCAAACAGGATTGCTCTCGCAACCATTGACATTCAATATACCTTTAAGTCTGACTATTCTCTCTGCAATAGATAAGCCGGGGTTGATGCTCAAACGAATGCCAAAGAAACCTAAGTGTGGACTAACGACTATTGTCGCACTAACCAAAACGACATGCAAAACCCTTAAAGGAGTCCCAAATGCGGAATCTCATGCTAATCTCATTAGCTCATGATATGCATAAAGGACGTAAACTCGAACTATTCACAATAGGCCACTGTCCACAAAGAGTTGAGAAGAATAATTTATTACTCTTTTATACTCGCACTTCCCCAAAGTTCATCTTGTTGGATGGATCCCAGATTTAGCCTAGAAGAGAGGTGTGATTGCATCTTTCACTCCTAGTTTTCTATAATTGGGAAGCTCTAGAGCATCTATTGTTAAGAAATGATCTCTTAGAGTAGACTCAGTTAGAATACAAAAGTCTCGACGTTCAACACTCATTACCTCAAGTTTATCCTTGTGCTAAGGATTTTAAGGCTATAACCTGAATGAGTGGAATACGTAATGGTAAGTCACCAAAGTACCATTCAAACACTAAAGGAGTGCATACACACCGTATGACTAATAGTTGACTATCAACTCTTTCTGCCAACTTAATGAGTTGACAAACCCATAGCCCATTTTGGAGAAAACACTAATTCGATGAGACCATTCTTACAGTATTATTATTCATTCCCTCAGCTAGACGGAATGTGAATATCCCAAACAAACATCAAACTTCGTATGGCTTACATACTTTGAAGGTATGGTAGTCGAGACATGAGTTTACATATCAGGACGCTACAACCCAAAGGCTAGTCTGCCTCGAAAGGTAGGGCGAGCAAAGGGGTAAAGTGGTGATTAGACTCGAAGTTCGCAAATAAGAGCTCCCAAGGAACATCAATTCCTAGCTCCATGAAGGCACATGGAGAGGAAAATCATAGAAAACATGAAACCTGAAATAAGAGAAAAGTCTTAGTCCGGGAAAATGCTTTCGAAAAGCATAAGAGGGACAAACATATAGTTTCATTTTCATACTTTTTCATTTCTACCCAATATACAACAAAAACTTAGACACCTCGCCGAGTAATTCTTTCATAAGACAGAGTTTCTCACCATGGGGAGTTCCGGTCCTGTTTGTAAAGAAAAAGGATGGAACCTTTAGAAGGTGCATCAATTATCGGGAGTTGAACAAGCTGACAATCAAAAACCGGTATCCTCTTCCTCGAGTAGACGATTTGTTTGATCAACTTCAAGGGTCCAGTTTCTATTCTAAAATTGATCTACAATCAAGATATCCTCAACTGAAAATTCAGGAAGAAGATATACCAAAAACGACTTTTAAGACTCGTTACGGTCGCTACGAGTTCCTAGTTATGCCATTTGGCTTGACTAATGCACCGGCCGTTTTCATGGACCTAATGAACCGCGTGTGCAAGCCATACTTGAATAAATTCGTGATTGTATTTATCGATGACATATCAATATATTCACAAACCAATGAGGAACATGAACATCATTTGAAATCAATCTTGGAACTACTCCGGAATGAGAAGCGTTATGCCAAATTCTCTAAGTGTGAGTTTCGGATTCGAGAGGTTCACTTTCTCGGACACGTCATCAATAAGAAGGGTATTAACGTAATCCCAACCAAGATTGAAGCTATCAAAAACTGGGAAGCACCAAGAACTCCGACTGAGGTGCGTCAATTTCTGGGTTTAGCAGGATATTACAGGCGATTTATCGAGAATTTTTCAAAGATAGCCTTGCCTTTGACCACGTTAACTCAGAAGGACAAAAAGTTTGATTGGACTGATAAACAAGAATCAGCGTTTCAATTGTTGAAGCAAAAAAAAAAAAAATTTGCAGTACACCAATCCTATCCCTTCCCGAAGGAACTGACAATTTCATCGTGTATTGCGACGCATCACACCAAGGTCTGGGATGTGTATTGATGTAGGAAGAAAAAGTCATAGCGTATGCATCCAGACAGCTAAGAGTACATAAGAAAAATAATACGACTCACGATCTGAAATTGGGTGCTGTCGTGTTTGCACTCAAGATTTGGAGACATTTTTTTTTATATGGTACAAAATGTACTATCTTTACAAACCACAAGAGTCTCCAGCACATCTTTAATCAGAAAGAACTCAACATGAGTCAAATTCGTTGGGTAGAACTACTGAATGATTACGACTGGGACATCAAGTATCACCCTGGTAAGGAAAATATCGTAGCAGATGCCTTGAGTCGTAAGGAACGAGTTAAAACTCTCCGTGTTCGTGCCCTAGGATTGACAATTCATGCGAGTCTCACGACTCAAATCCGGATGGCACAACAGGAGGCAATCAAAGAAGAAAACATTTAGAGTGAAGCTATACGAGGAATGATCAGACAATTAGAGCCAAAATCAGATGATACTTTATACTTTGCAAATAGAATTTGGGTGCCATGTTTTAGTAACTTACGGGAGTTGGTTATGGACGAAGCCCACAAGTCCAGGTACTCCATTCACCCAGGTTCGGATAAAATGTATAAGGATCTGAAAGAACTCTACTGATGGCCGAACATGAAATGAGAAATTGCTATTTACGTCGGTAAATGCCTGACATGTTCAAAGGTAAAGGCAGAACATCAGAAACCGTCGGGATTGTTATAACAACCCGAGATACCTCAATGGAAATGGGAACAAATTTTAATGGATTTCATTACAAAGTTACCCAGAACACCTAGCAACTATAATACTATATGATAATCGTCAGTCGTTTGACGAAATCCGCGTATTCACTACCAATAAAGGAGACAGATAAAAGTAAGAAGCGTGCAAGGCTAAATATTAAGGGAATTAAGGCCAGGCATGGTATGCCAGTTTCCATTTTCACAAAAAGGGACAGTCGATTCATGTCAAGAATCTGGCAGTCTGTACAATAAGCCTTGGGCACACGCCTTTACATGACCACTGCATATCATCCCCAGATGAACGGTCAAAGTAAAAGGACCCTCCAAACTTTAAAAGATGTGCTCCGTGTGTGTATAATCGATTTCAGAGGAAATAGGGATACTCACCGCCGTTGGATGAGTTTTCATATAATACCAACTACCATACCAACATTAAAGCCGCTCCGTTGAGGCTTTGTATAGTTGTAAGTGTCACTCATCGCTATATTGGGCGGAGGCTAGCGAAAAACATTTGACTGGTCCTGATATTGACTAGGGAACCGTTGACAAAATCTTCGAAATAAAAGATCGTCTGAAAGTCACTCAAGACAGACGAAAGAGAGTTGAGATAGCAACAGACGAAAACCATTAGAATTCTAAGTGGGAGACAAAGTCATGTTAAAGGTCTCACATTGGAAAGGGGTTGCAAGATTTGGCAACCGTGGCAAGCTTAACCCTAGGTACGTTGAACCATTTGAACGAGAGGATCAAATGAAAACAAAAATACCCATCCTTGTTTAAGGATACAACAGTTCAAGAGGACACAAATTGAATTTCGGGACGAAATTCTTCTAACATGGGGAGAATGTGACACCCGACAATTCAGGTCAATATCCGTACATGTTATAAACAAGTTTACATTATAATTGTTTTTGTGATTTACTTAATTTCACAAACAAGGACATTAAGGCCTAACAAAAACCGTACATGGTCTCATTTCATATTTTGGTAATTCTAGGAGTTACCGGTTCACGTACCAGGATAACCCGACTAAATACGAACACTAGTGGTTAAAATTACACTTAAATCAAATGGTTTGATTTATTTAAATCCCAACCCACTTGCTTGACTTTCTCGACCGAAAGTCAGGGGAGCCATTCCCCCACTTGCTAATACACTCAAATTCAGATAAAAACCATACCTCCTCAGTCGAAATCCCACAATCCCTTCCATACTTCTCATTTTCATACGGCAATTTCCCAATTCTCCTTCTAGTCGAAGTCCAGTTTAAGGCAGAAATCTACCACAATTCGGTATTTTAAGAAGATTTCAAGTGTTCTAAAGAAAGTTTAACAGAAGATTCAAGACTCTTCTCTGTTTTCTTTCATCATCTTCATCTCGGTTTTAAGGTAAAAACTCGATATGATCCACTTTATTTTCTTTAAAACCGTATCTAAGCATACAAAAGGTTCAATCGCAAGTAAGATAACAAGAAAAGTGTGTCAAATTCAAGATTTGAACATAAAAATATGCAGGACGAATTCTGTCAATCAAAGTGCAGTAATCGAAACTAGGAGTTTCGATACCTATTCAATCGAAACTAGGAGTTTCGATACAAGTTTACTCAATCGAAACTAGGAGTTTCGATACAAGTTTACTCAATCGAAACTAGGAGTTTCGATACAAGTTTACTCAATCGAAACTAGGAGTTTCGATACTAGTTGTTCAATCGAAACTAGGTAGTTTCGATACATATTGCTCAATCGAAACTAGGTAGTTTCGATACCCTTCTTGCCAATCGAAACTAGGTAGTTTCGATACCAGTTTTTGCTCATTCGAAACTAGGAAGTTTCGATATCTAATCTGCGCAATCGAAACTAGGAAGTTTCGACATCTGTTCATCAGTCACTTTGGGCAGTAGCTAAGATCTGTTTTATAACAAAACAAGTATTGAACAACTTACGTATAAGACGGGTAGTTTAACACATTAGTACCCTTGTGTGATTAGGGTACGGATATACAAGAACTAGCACAAGTTGGTTTGCTAGGATTTCATCGGACACAAGGTGAGTTCACGGCCCCTTTTTAACTATTTACTGTTTTGTAAACATCGGGGGAGAAACATACTTACTTGTTATATTTTGAAAACATGAATTACATTGCTTATACATTTGACAATATGAACATTTTGGTTTAACTCCTTGTGAGTTTCACTAATCCCCTTTTTCTAAGTTTTTGAAATGATTTGGGGTGGAAACATACTTGTAAAAGACTTTTGTGTATAAATGAATGGAATTAATGATCTGACCGTATGTATGTATTGAGGGAACAATAAAGCGCTTAAAGTCCTCGTAATAAATTAGTAACCATTAGCTATGGATTTAGCCCGGGATTATATGAATAGTACTATTGGGGGTGACGCCTCCGGTCATGGTTAGTCGCGCTAACCAGGGGTCAAAATGGCCGAATGACCGCATATTGTCTTACTCGCAGAAAGGCGAGGGGAGGCACAGAAAGTTGGGGTTTGGTTACGGTCTCGTACATTACATACTATTTTGTATTCCTTGCAAGCTTACAAATGGGGTCAATAGATCGGATTAGTAATCATATTCATTGGTAATACATACAAAAGAGTTCTGATCAAGGTAAAGTGATCAGGTTTATCAAAAGAGTTCTGATCAGGTAAAATGATCAGGTTTTACACAAAAGAGTTCTGATCAAGGTAAAATGATCAGGTTTTACACAAAAGAGTTCTGATCAAGGTAAAATGATCAGGTTTTACACAAAAGGGTTCTGATCAGGTTAAAATGATCAGGTTTTACACAAAAGGGTTCTGATCAGGTTAAAATGATCAGGTTTTACACAAAAGGGTTCTGATCAGGTTAAAATGATCAGGTTTTACACAAAAGGGTTCTGATCAGGTTAAAATGATCAGGTTTTACACAAAAGAGTTCTGATCAAGGTAAAGTGATCAGGTTTTACACAAAAGAGTTCTGATCAAGGTAAAATGATCAGGTTTTACACAAAAGTGTTCTGATCAGGGTAAAGTGATCAGGTTTAAAGTAAAGAATTCTGATCATGTTAAAATGATCATGTTAAACATTGGAGTTATGACGATTAAGTCATGGTAATGTTTTCAAAGGAAAACTACATATTTTATGACGGCTAAGTCATGGTAATGTTTTCAAAGGAAAACTACTTATTTCATGACGGATAGGTCATGGGCATGTTTTCAAAGGAAAACTACTTATTTTATGACGGTAAAGTCATGAACAGGTTTTTGGGGAAAAACTATAAGCACTAATATAACTAACTCTGTGAACTCACCAACCTTTGTGTTGACAATTTTAAGTATGTTTCTCAGGTGACCTCTAGCCATGGCGCGGTTGGAATAGGCTAGCTATGTTGGATCAATTCCTAGTAGCTGGAAGGACGTAGAATATCAAGTCTCAAGTCTGTCGTGATCTAGAAGAACTTAGATCATAGTATTTCTTAGTTTTAGTAATTGTATATGTAATCAAGTCTTAGAAATCATTATTACAGCTTCCGCTATCGTGTAATGAACCAATCGTTACAACCTGTATTTATTTAATAAGTAAATAAAATATGGGGGTGTGACACCGTCAATATAACGATATTTACCACCGATGACACCGTATGTTTTGCTTGCGCAAAGATCTCGGGTGCTCATCCTTTTCCCATCCACTTGGATGATTTGACCCCGTCTGTTTTGCTTACGCAAAGATCTCGGGTGTTCAACATTTTCTATCCGCTTGGATAATTTTACGACTTCTTCTGTTTTGCTTACGCAAAGATCTAGAATGCTCGTACTTTTTTAATATCTACTTGGATATTTTTTATTTTAATTTTTCTAAATCCACTTGGATATCTTATTTTAATTTGGTGATACTTTGACATTACTAAGACGGTACCTTGGTTAATCAGAAAGAGATGATAGGATGAAGATGGGTACTTCTTGAGGATTGATAGGTTTTTCAAAATCATTTTATTTTAATATGTGGGGTACACCTTGTATGTTGCTTAAATGGTACCTTCTAATCACATGAAATCTTTGTACAAACAAATGTTCGGGTTTACTTTGCACAAATATCAGCTATCTTCAGGGACTCACAGTAGTGAATTGCAAAAGGAAGTGTTTCAAGAGACTGACCAGATCTGATCTCATGTTGGATCTTTTTCAAGAAGAAAAGTGTAAATATCTTGTGTATAATTTTATTTATATATCGAAACTAGTTGTACATATCGAAACTACTTTGAACTATCGAAACTAGTTGTACATATCGAAACTACTTTGAACTATCGAAACTAGTTGTACATATCAAAACTAATTTGAACTATCGAAACTACTTTGTGTATATCGAAACTAGTTTGTCCTATCGAAACTAGTTGTTTCAACAGGGACAATTTTGTCTTTTGTCTCACGAGAATTAAAAGTCTTCATAAGCAATCCCTCCCGTCATACTGATTCTTACTCGTATTTTTCAAAACCTTTTCGCCTTCTCCGTCATTCACACAATCTCTCAAATCGTCGGTCTGGGTTGCAAGATATCAACTGATTTTCCCCGTTGTCTCTATCGTCTCCATCATCAGGTAACGTCTCACTACCACTTTTTGATGATTTTTGCAAAACGGCAGACCCAGGGTTTCAAAATTTAAAATTTGTTCGACTAAATCTTCATAATAACAGTCGTTTGTGTGCTTCTTTGTATTTGCATACATTTTAATCATCTTAGAACTCACGATTATTGTGTATTCCTGCAGATAACGTCTCACATTCGGTAAGATGAAGTTTCGTCACTTACAGGCTACTCTAAACCTTTCTTTTAACTTGTTTATATTAAGTCTGAGTATAACGAATCAGAGGGGTTTGGGTTTCAAAACCAAGTAGTTTCGATAAAGGGGTTCAACACTTTCAAAATTATCTTAAAAATTTTTCAATCGAAACTACTAGTTTCGACACCCAAACTTGCCCTAGTATCTCTGATCGAAACTAGATAGTTTCGATAAGTTCATCTCCATCGAAACTAGTTGTTTCGACAGTTTTGATCTCCATCGAAACTAGTTGTTTCGACAGTGTTGATCTTCATCGAAACTAGTTGTTTCGACATTGTTGATCTCCATCGAAACTAGTTGTTTCGACTGTGTTGATCTCAATCGAAACTAGTTGTTTCGACAGTTAGGACTTCAAATTTTTTCTAAGTGTTGATATATCTTGTTTCGATTCAGTATTTTCTGAAATCTTACTTATTGTGCAAAATTGATAAACTTTACAGGTATGGATCTCTTATTTGTGAAAAGACACAATGTCTGTGCATTCCTCAATGCCAATGATCCTAAGGCTGCAGAGTTCATTCCTGTACTAAATTTCCTGGCAAACTCCAACATTAGCTTTGCCATCAGCAATAATCTGTCGGTGTTTGAGACAACTATAAGAGAATTCTGGGAGACTGTAGAAATCATCACAATTGAGAATATAGAGCACATTAGAGCAATTGTGCGTGGCCAAGAAGTCTTACTTTCTGAAGCTACAATTAGAGAGGTGCTTTAGTTTAATGATAATCCAGATGCACCTATTGAATTCCCAATTTTCTATGTTAAAGAATGCTTTAGAAGGTTGGGTCATCCAGATGAATTCAAGAGTGGCCAGATAATCAAGAACTCCTTACCAAGCCACTGGAGATATATAATGCACGTGGTTATTCATTGCCTATCAATAAGAAAAGGAGGGTTTGATTCAGCAAACAGCACTCTGGGCTCAGCTATTTTGGGGATAATCAAGGGAAGAGATTACAACTTTTCTGGCTTCATATTCAGACATTTAAAAGACAATCTAACTGGAGCCGTGAAGGAGAAATTCTTGGCATATCCTAGATTTTTACAAATTATCATCAATCATATTCATCCTGACCTGCAACAAGGTGGGAACACCTTTGTGTTCGATCACATGATTTCCAAGACTCTCAGCTATATGAGGAGTACTAACAAGAGAACCAACAGGGCAATAGCTGACGTTCCCCTTGGTCATATTATTGGTGAAGAAGAAGAATTTATCCCTGACATTGACCCTGATCTTGAAGAAGAGAACTCATCATCTGAAGAAGAAGAAATGGAAGTTGAGCAAGATCAAGGTAATGCACCTATTGATGAAGCTGAGATTGAGATAAACGTCCCTGATGTTCAAGAACAAGAACAACCCATCATTGAGCCTGTGATAGAGGCTCCTTTTGTTGAACAAATTCAGATAGTTCAAGAGCCAGCAGTTAATATTGAAGCTGGCATGCATGGAGTTGAGGAGGAAGTCACAGAATCAAGCGGAACTCTGGATGCAGGGATTTATGGATCTGACTACTACAAGTCTGATTCAGATGATAGAACAATGCATCCTGCATCTTCCTCTAAACGACAGGTTGAGTCAGGTTCTGATTTTGAGGAAGAAGAGCCTAAGGCAAAGAAAATCAAAACAGGATTTGTAGACTTGTCATCCTCATCAGAATCTCTATTAGCCACTCCACAACCATCTCCACAACCATCTCCACAACCATCTCCACAACCTACTCCACAAACCACTCCACAACCATCTCCACAACAATCACCCATCCATACTACTCCCACATCACCAACTCATGATTCAGCCTCTCCTGTACCAAGAGTTAAGACTCTAAGCCTTGAACTGAAGAAAATGCAGGATACGATTCAAAAGAAAGATGAAAAAATTGAAGGCTTAAAAAATAATTTGCATAATGTCCAGGAAGAGGTTAAAGACCTGAAGCTGGAAGTTGGGGGTTTACATACCCAAATTGAGGTCCAACAAACTCAACTTGAAACACAGCAGAAACTAATATCAAAGCAAAATGAAGAATTCAAGGCTTTGGCTGAAGCAGTGGAGCAGCTCAAAGCCTCAATGGTTAAACCTGTGCAAAAACAACCAACTACTTCAACAGCTCAGGGGGAGACCACATCTGTGGTTGAACCCTTATCTCCTGACCTTGTAACTATTCCAGAATCTGCACTAACTATATTTGTTGGGCATATTGAAAATACAAAAGAGACGGTTGAAGTCAAAATTGAAGGTACAGAACTAAACCTTCCCTCAGCTAGTGAGAGAAGAGAAGCAAGGAAGAGAGGGAAAGGGACTTCCACTAAAATAGAGACCGTGATTCTTGATGAAGAAGACATCCCATCTGATGATGAGCTGAATGCCCTTTTAGCTGACATTGAAAACTTTGGGTATAATGATCTTTATCCAGAAATCCTGACCACTAAAGAAAAGGAGACTGAGCGAACTAGATACTTTACGGAAGACGGAGATGAAATTCAAACTTTATCTGACGAAGAAAAGGGTGAAGATGATGTTCAGATTAATCTTATCAAAACAGTCACTCCTGAACCAACCACTACAGTCTCCGAATCCGATCTAGCACAAGATTCACCCTCGGTTGCTCCTGAACCTCCAATTTCAAGAAAGTCTTGGTTTAAGAAAATAATTCAGGAGGAAACCCCTAAGACATATGAATGGATAGCAGAGCATCAAGAACTAAAAAGACCTCCAATTGGCTGGAAGTATGATGCTGAAAGGAAGCTCTTTATCATAGGAAGATATAGAGGGGGAGTTCAGCACCTTAAAAATATGACTGACTTCCAAACCCTTCCTTTCTATGACCTCAGGGATTTAGCCAAACTTCCACTTCAAAACCATGGGAAGGTCATGATGGCTTATGACTTTGAGAAATTTCTGCATTCTCAAGTCAATAATGATTTCAAAGGAATGAAGCCTAGGAAAACTCAAAAGAAGATCTCAAAGACTAGGTTTCATCCTAAGACTAACAAGCCATATGTGTTCTTAAGATACAAGCCTGCCCAAACACACAAGACCATCACTATTCCAAAATCTGTACCTGTCCGGCTACAAACTTTCATAAAATGGTACTACGACCCAATTTTTGGCAGTGCAGTGATAGAGTGTGAGGGCAAGGAAGACATCACCATCTTTGAGCCCATGGAGCTGTTGAAGTTTCAGCCTAAAGATCTGGAAATCCTTTTTCAGAATCACATTCAGGCATACAGTGATGAAGATGAAGCTGATGCTAAAGCCTACCAACGGATTGTATCTCTCCATGTTAAACCTTTTATACCGAGGACAACTGAAGGACCAGCTGCTTGATGAAGAGCTGAAGACGGTAATGCAACAGCTTAGGGGGAGATTGTAGAATCATATCTTATGTATAAGCTGTTGTCATTTATTGTTTGTTTAAAAAGTTTTAGACTAGTTTACTTTCTGTCATTTCATTAAATGTAATTTCAGTTTTATGAAATTTACTGTTTTTATTTCTAAGTCTGGGCCATCGAAACTACTTAGTTTCGATTGAGTCTGTTCAATCGAAACTAGTAGTTTCGATAGATGGTAGTTTCGACAGTTTTGTGTCTACTTGTAAATGGTCAATCGAAACTAGTAGTTTCGATTGAACATAGTTTCGATACTGTCACTACTATAAATAGCCTAGTTTGAGAATGTTTAGGGTGTGAGTAGCGGCTGTAACCCTGAACCTTCTCTTTCACATTTTTCCTGAATCAATACAATTTGCAGTTGTTTATTCACTGTGTTCTTACACTTTCATACCATTTGCGTGTTGATTCAAACTGTGGTTAGCCTGTTATCTTCACCAACACAGTTTCTATTATCTGTTTCACCACCATACACACAGTTTCCGCCTGTGTGTGTGTGTAATCGATCAAATCAGTGATTTCAAGAGAAATCTGGACCTACAAGCTTCATGGATCACAATAGCAGATGTAAGATGTTGTTGGGATCTCAGCTTCAGCTTCATTGGCAGGCTGAGGAATAGACACAGAGGAAGGGACTGCTTCACTCTCTTCCTTTTCCCATTCATTCCCATATATAGCTTTAAAGGCCTCTCTTCCTTTTCCCATTCATTTCCCATTCACTCTCTTCCTTTTCCCACACAGAGGAAGACACAGAGGAATAGACTTGGTTCCGTAGTTTGGAGACTTCAGCCTCTAGCATTGCCACCCTGGCTGTCAATTCCAAATTTTGAAGCTTCAGTCAGTCCTCATCCACAGTTGCAGAATCCTTGGAACTAGATGGGGCCTTAGGCCTAGCCTCTGCATCCCATCACCCTGTTTTTCTTGTCACCTGGGATTCCTCTCAGTGAAGAGTGTTTCAAGAGAAGCATCCTCAATGTGAGTTGCCGAGGTTAGGGTCTTAGTGATGTCATCACTATCCTCTTAGTCAATTGATGTACCAGAAGTAGTGATAGCCATTTCCACATTCACTCTCACTCCCAGAGTGAACCTTTTTAGGTGATGAACTTGGGCTGGGTACATTAGCAACCAAGTCAATCAATACCTCTGAGATAGTGGTAGTTTGAGAAGGTATATCATCTTGACTAGGTGCCTCTGCACTTAAGTTCAGAGAAGAAAAATAATGAAATGGCTCAGCAGGTTGTTCTATGGATCCGGGATGTGATCCTGATCCTAATAGAGAAACTTCCAAGGAAGTCTCTCTAATGGTTTGGCTATCCCTTTTGATATTCTCATCAGAATGTTGGGATTCTGAATGAGGGCTTTTAGGTTGGGATTGGGCCTGTGAGACAAGAATAGAAGAAGTCTTCTTGCTCCTTTTTCTGGTATATTTTGCTGCAACTGGGGCCCTGTGTTCCAGTTGGGCTGCGATACCATCCAAAACAGGTGTAAGTAGTTTTTGTGCCCGTGCATCCTTATTAGTATGCAAAGGGGTTTGAACAGTGGAAGCATTTTGTTGTTCAGGTTTTGAAGTGGAGGGTGTGGGATCAGTATCAGCTGGGATTGCTGAATTGTAACCCTGGGTACTTTGTATGTTCATCATTGTAGAAAACAATGGAACAGTGACCCCTGAGAACTTTTTGGAAACAGTTCTCATGCTTTGAAAAATATTATTTTTATGATCCAACATAAGATAGATTCTTGCAGGTTTTGAAAGAACTTTTAGTTCATTGTTGAAAACCTCCTGCAAGAACCTTGGATACATATAAAATGCCTGCTTTGCACCTTCTTGGAGGTTATATCTCAAACCTTCAAATATGAGATGTGTAAAGTTGAAGCCTTGGCTAGTGACCATACCGTGAATAGCAGAGGCAAGTGCAGAGCTCACTTGGTGCCATCCACTTCTCTTTTGGGATATGCATTGTAGAAGAGTGTGGCATAGAAACTTCCATGGAGGGCCCATCAGCGCCTTTTCGATGGTATATTCATTCTGATTTCCAATGTATCATATGGATACAAAGGTCATCATATACTCTTCCCTTGAGTATGAAACGGCGGCCCCCTCGTCCTGAAGCTTGAGATATTTTCTGAGGGTAGCTTTAGTGACGATGATGTCTTTGTTGTCTACCTTAGATTGGATTTGGGGAATCCCCTGTTCGGTAGAGTAGACGGCGGTGCTCCAAAAGTCCTCCATATGAGGGATGTATATGGTGGGGTTGACGGTTAATGCAAAGTATATCTTTGATCGACAGAGAAAATCGATCATGTTATTGAACCCCTCGGACTTCTTTCCTTTTACTAGGTATGCGGTGAGATTGTGGTAGGGTGAGAACTTATCATCGGGATGGTTTATATCGACCTCTGCCATTGTTGTAAGGAGGAAGGTTTATGAAAGGTGGTTAAGTATGGAAGGCTTTGTATGCTGTGAATGCTTTAGAGAAAATGGTGAGAGTTAGGATGGAATTAAATGTGAAGAGGTTAAGGAGAAATTTGATTAGTGTTATAACGGCAGAGGAGGGAAAAAGCAAAGTTACTAGTACAGTTCAACCTTATTCACTTTTCATTGTTACAACTGTAATACACTATAGCAGTCATGGTAAAGACTGAAAGGACTTTTTACAGCGAGTAAAATTTAATTTGGACTTATCTTTACCCATCAACAGCAAACTCGGTTGCTGCGAATGGTTAAGTCTATCCGCTGCAAACTTGGTTGCTGCGGATGGTTAAGTCAGTCAGCAGTAAACTCAATTGCTGCTGACGGATACAATGGTCAGCAGCAAAGATGTTGTTGCTGACTGCCTTAAAGCTATCCGCAGGAAACTTTTTCCTGCTGATGACTTAAAGCAGTCAGTGGTAAATTCTTTGCTGCTGACTTATAACTTTTATTTTCAACAAAAGGCAAACACATTTTAAAACAATTTTAGAGACAAATTTTAGTCAAAGTTCATCATACCAATAGATTTAACTAAATATCTAAATCTAGCTTCATCAAAAGGTTTTGTAAACAAATCAGCATATTGCTCATTGGTATTAACTTTGGTTAGAATAATTCTCTTTTTCTCAGCTTGATCTCTTATGAAGTGATACCTGATGTCAATGTGCTTTGTCTTGGAGTGTTGCACCGGATTGTTTGTGATTGATATAGCACTCATGTTGTCAATATGAATGGGAGTGGCCATGAAAGTCATCCCAAAATCCAGCATTTGGTTTTGTATCCAGATGACTTGTGCACAGCAACTTGAAGCTGCAATGTATTCTGCTTCTGCTATAGAAGTTTATACACATGTTTGCTTCTTGCACCGCCATGAAGTCAGTCTTCCTCCCAGAAACTGACATCCCCATGATGTGGACTTTTTGTTTAAGTTGCATCCCCCATAATCACTATAAGTGTATGCATACGGGTTGAACTTGTCATTTTTAGAATACCATAGCCCAAGTCTTGGGGCTCCTTTTAGATATCTAAAAATTCTCTTGAAGGCTTGAAGATGTGTATTCTTTGGAGCTGCTTGGAATCTTGCACACGGGCATACTGCAAACATGATATCTGGCCTTTAGGCAGTGAGAAACATGAGTGACCCTATCATTGCATGGTATTGATTTTGATCAGTGTCTTGACCATCTTTGTCTGGAGTCAGTTGATGGTGTACTTGCATAGGAGTTCTTGCAGCAGTGCAGTCAGCCATCTTGAATTTTTCCAAAATGCACTTGACAAATTTGGATTGGCTAATAAAGATTCTGTTTGGAACTTGTTTGACTTGAAGACCCAGAAAGAAATTTAGTTCACCCATTGAACTCATTTCAAACTTTGAGTGCATCAGGATCTCAAAGTCTTTACACAACTTCTTCCTTGTTGATCCAAAGATGATGTCATCAACATAGATCTGTACCAGTAGGATTTCTCCCCCTTCATCTTTGATAACCAAGGTCTGGTTAATGGCACCTCTTCTGAAGTTGTTGCTTAGCAGATATCCAGACAGAGTTTCATACCAGGCTCTTGGAGCTTGATGTAAGCCATAGAGAGCTTTGTCTAGTTTAAACACTTTGTTAGGATATGCAGGATCTACAAAGCCTGGAGGCTGTTTGATATATACTTCCTCACCAATCTTCCCATATAGAAAGGTACTCTTGATATCCATTTGATAAACCATGAAATTCTTGGATGCAGCGTATGCCAGGAATATGATGGCCTCCAACCTGGCAACAGGAGCAAAGACTTCATCATAGTCAATTCCCTCTTCCTGAGTGTAGCCTTGAGCTACAAGTCTGGCTTTGTTCTTGATGACAATGCCTCTCTCATCTTGCTTGTTCCTGAATACCCATCTTGTGCCAATATTAGTTTGACCAGGTGGAAGATCAACAAGTTTCCAGACATCATGTCTCTTGAATTGCAGCAACTTTTCATGCATTGCCTCAATCCAACTGTTGTGTTTCAGAGCTTCATCTATATTCTTGGGTTCCACCTAAGAAAGAAAATAGGAAAATAGACATATATTGGACTCATTATATTTGCTTCTTGTTTGAACTCCTTGGTGAACTTGGCCAATGATATTTTCCAGGGGATGTTCCTTGTTGATTCTCTGTGCTGGTACAACATCCAATCGTATCCCTTGCTCAAGATTGCTCTGATTCTGATCAAGAAACTCTTCATTCATGGTGGAAGAGTCTTCAATATTGACAGCAACATCAGCGTTATCAGCAGCAGCATCAGCAGCATCTGCAACATCTGCAGCAGAGGCCTCTACAGCATTCACAGATGTGTCTTCGTTCGGATTTTTATTTTCAAAGAGGCTGTTGCTGGTGACATTTGAGAGTTTGGTTCTGGCTTCACTGGCTTCAATAGATTCCACGACAGATGGAGGATCAATATATGGCCTTTTCAGTCTGATAGAGAGGCTGGGGAACTCCAATCTGTAGTCAGAGGAAGATGAGGAAGCTGGTGCTTTGGAATAGGTAGACTCCATATTTGAGAAGATGAGAGGCTCAAATATTTGTTTGAAGGAGTCTATATCAAAGAGCCAGTCTGGGCCTTTTCCCTGTTCACATGCGATGTGTTCCCTACATTCCACATTGGCTGATTCTTCCACTATTCTTGTTCTTGAGTTGAAAACTTTGTAGGCCTTAGATTGAGAGGAATAGCCCACAAAATATCCTTTATCAGATTTGGCACCAAACGTAGGAAGAGCCCCTTGTGTGATTAGAATGGTGCATGGACATCCAAAAGGTTTTAGAAATCTAATGTAGGGAATTCTTTTGAACCAGAGTTCATATGGTGTCTTGTTGAGAGGCTTGACAATGAGAACTCTATTCTGCACATAGCAAGCTGTACTGACTGCTTCTGCCCAAAATGTTAGAGGCAGTTTTGAATCAGCCAACATTGATCTTGCTGATTCAATTAGAGTTCTGTTTCTTCTTTCAGCAACCCCATTTTGTAGAGGAGTTCTTGGAGCACTGTATTGTCTTTCTATTCCCTTGCTCTCACAGAAACAGTTCAGAGTCTGGTTCTTGAACTATGTACCTTGATCACACCTTATGATTTTCACCTTTTGATTCCTTTTATTCTCAACTTGAAGAATGCAAGATTTAAGAATCTCAGCAGTTTCATCTTTTGTTCTCAAGAAGTATACCTATGAAAATCTGGTACAGTTATCAATAATCATGAGACACTATTATATCTTACCCATTGACATGACATTTGTAGGACCAAAGAGATCCATATGCAGCAGCTATAGTGGAGTGTCATTTGAATTCAACGTCTTGGGCTTTTGAGAACTTTTATTTTGCTTCCCCTTCAAGCATGTAATGCAGTGATCCTCAAGTTGGAATTCTTTGTCAGGAAGCCCTCTGACAAGATTTTCCTTCACCAACTTGTTAATGTTTTCTATGTTGACATGACTTAATCTCCTGTGCCAGAGAGCTGATTCATCAACTGATGCCTTTGAAAAAAACAAGATACCCTACCAGACGGAGTGACCTCATTCATGTCAAGCACATATAGGTTATCTTTTCTCTGAGCAATCAATAGTATCTTCTCTGGAGGATGTTTGCTTAAGCCAGGGGACAGTATAAAACATTCTTTATCTGTGAAAAGCATCTAATGCTTTTCATCACAGACCTGGGACACACTCATGAGATTGAAGTCTAATTCTTTGGAATAGTTTACTCTTTCAATACTCATCCTTTCATTGGACACAGTTCCTTGTCCAGTGATTGATCATCCTTTTGAATCACTCCCAAAGGCAACATATCCTCCATTGATGTGTCTGAAGTTGGAGAGGATGGATCTGTTTCCGGTCATGTGCCTGGAACAACCACTGTCTACAACCCAGGTTTTATCCTTGTGAATTGGCTGTCCCGGCACATGAGAGAGATCTGGTTAGAGGGAGGCCCTAGAACTTGCAAACTTGGGTAAGTGTTTTGTTGGATCATCAACATCAACATAATGAAACTAATGATAATGCTTGGAGGGATAGGAGCGGGGATCTTGACATTCCATTGCTGAGGTGGTGGTTTTCCAGATCTCTTTGCTTTGTCAACAACTGATGTTGCTTTGGCTGCTGACAGATTTGCTTGATCAGCAGCAGATTTTGCTACTGATGACTTTGGATTATCAGCAGCAGATTTTGTTGCTGCTGATGGTTTAACACCAGATGTATGCCTATCCTTCTTTACCTTGTTACCAGATGGTTTCTCTGCAGAAGTTCTTTTGTTGATAGGCTTTTGGTTAGGAGGAACTTGATGAAGAATCTAGTTGAAGGGATTAAATTCACAATTTGCAGCAAATTGGCCTGATTCACCACAAATGATGCAAGATTGTTGAGGTTCTGGCAGCTGCTTCCTTGATGGGGATTGAGAGTTTCTGAAATGAGTTGCCTTGGCTTCAAAGCTTCTTACCTTTTTGTTCTTGTTTGTCTTCTCAACAGCATGTTGCTTGAGGTTTCTTTGTTACTGAAGGTAGTAGAAGCAGGTACTGGCAGTATGGTTGTATATGCCACAGATAAAACATGATTTAGCCAGTTTGTCCATTTGGAAGTACACATAATCTTTTCACTTGAACAAGTCTTTGAAATTCCAGGGGTGAGCTTTGTTGTGCTCAAAAGTTGCTTCCTCCAATATCTTTTAAACATATGGAACTCTCTCTCCAGGTGCATGACATATGTCAAACACCTTCTTTGGTTGGGTTGGGTTGATTTGGATTACGGATTTTGGTTGGTGGAGGTTGAAGACTGTCCCTTTTCAACAGTTAGCTTTCTTACCTCTGGAGGATAGTTGATATTGATTTGCTTGATGAGTTGAGATACTGGTACTATTTTTGATGGGATGAAGGGGCTTGGATTGTTGGGTTGAGTAACTTCAAAGGTAGGTGGTGATGGAGCTTTATTGGTTTCAGTGGAGTCTGAGCATGTGGACTCAGACTCGGATGAAGTAGTGCATTTTTGTACAGAGGTTTCTTGGATGGCAGGGTCAAGATTTCGGTTGGCCAGATCAAGGTTGGAAAGATTGAAACTTGTTCATGAATGGCTACATAGTCAGCAGGTGGAGGAACAACATTGTAGGGTTTTTCAGCTTGAAACCCAAGTCCAGCAGTTATCCTTTCATGAATTTGAGCATCCAAAAGTCTTTGCAGCTTTTTGGATGCAAACTCATATTTTTCCACATGGACCTTTTGGTTTGCTAATTCAGCTCTTGTAGCCTTGAACTTAACCAGAAGATCATCAATCTGAGTTTCAAGGTTTGTTTGTTCATGTTTTAATGATGAAATCTCTTTATTTAAATAGTTAATCTTTTCTTTGTAACTGTTTTCAACCTTTTTAAATTCAGATTTCATTTGGTGAAACTCTTCATTTTGATCTATGAGATTCTGGTTATGTTTTCTATATCCAAGAACCTTATCAATACAAGCCTGAGTACAGAGATTTTCATATACTTGAGGCGGTATCTCTGATGTGTCTGCCATGAGAGCTTGATTGTTGGCAGGAAGATCCTCATACTGGAAGCTCCAGTCAAAGTTAGCAGTTCCAACTGCTGCACAGGCTGTAGTTTGAAAAGGAGGGATGGCATGTTGCTGTTGTTGCTGTCTTGGTTGAGCTTGGTGAGCTTGTCTTGTCTGAGCAGCAGTTGGGTTTGCCTTTGGTGCCTTGCATTCTCTAGCAAAATGACCAAGTTGGTTACAGTTGTAACACCTCAATTTGCTTTTGTCTAAGCCAACTCTGGTATTAGAGTTGTTGCTTGGAATGGGTCTTCCTGTTCTAGAGTAGAACCATTTTGCTCTTAGAGAGCATGGCATAGGAGTGATGTATATCCATTTCTTCTATATCATCTGGATGAAAACATTTCAGATCTTCCTTGATAAAGGACATATTGCTTTAGTTTTCATAGCCAAAAGCAGTAGAGGTTGATGTTTGAGGTGGGGCTTCAGGAAGAAATGGTGAGTTATTTGATTGAGAGGTTGGAGTCTGGGGATGAGTGACAATGGGAGGGTAGTAGTTGCTAGAACTGGTAACTGAGTGATCAGAGTGAAGTAGCGAGGAAGTGGTGGTGGATGATGAGGCTGTTGAGTAACTTGAGCTTCTCTCTTTGGCTTGAATCATTTCTAATTCATAGGTTTTCAGCATGCCAAACAGCTCAGTCGTCTGCAGATTCTTCAAATTTTCAGTTCTTCTGATTGACACTGTGTAAAGTGTCCAGCAGCTAGGCAGAGACCTGATAAACTTCTTGAGAATGTCTTCATTCTCCAGCTTCACTTTTGAGCACTGTAGCTCTCCCACAAGGTAAGTGTACCTGTTATACAACACAGTTAGAGACTCACCTTCCTTCCAGACAAAGTTCTCATATTGTTGCTTCAGAATGTCTCTTCTATTTTGTTTCACTTCTTATGAACCAGCAAACATCTTTTCAAGAGCCTCCAATAGCTCCTTGGCATTCTTGTATCTTCCAAAGTTGTGAAATACTTCATTTGGAAAGCACATATAGATGGCTCTCAAGGCTTTGAAGTCTACCTCCATCTTCTTGATGTCTTCATCTGAATACTTTGAGTGTTCTTTGGGGACTGATGGACCTCCGGAATCAGCAGAGGCCACCATGGGTACATATGGTCCATCTTTAATGGATCTCCACATCCCATACTCTTGATAGCATAAGAAACTTTCCATCCTGTTCTTCCACATATCATAGTCTTCTGTAGACACCAGTCTTGGTGGTCTGTTGATGCTTCCAATATCTTCAAAACCATTATTTTGTGCCATTTTGGATTTGTGATATAGGCTGTCTTAGCAAAGAGATAGTATAGAATAGAACCAGAGAGTGATTAAACAAATGTGAGTTTGTTTAATCTGAGAGCCAAAGCTCTGATACCACTTGTAGGATCGGTGAATACAAGATGGTTCTATTCTAGTTGAGATTGGCGGAAACAATCACAACTAAGCAATGTAAACAAGTAAACAAAAGAAGTACTTATAAATGTAATTTGTATGAAGCTTCAATGGTTACAAGTTTACAGAGAAAACTCTAAGAAAAGCACACTTGTACAATGAACCGATATACTACTTATATAGTAACTTAGAATCAAGACAGACCCTTGATTCTAAGGATAAGATCGAACACAAGCTGTTGATCTTGTTTACTAGAAGTTGAACTACACCTTAAGACAATAAATACTACAAAGGATAACTTTACTCAAACGTCTTCTTAGGCATCATTGCTTAGATACTTGGAAAGAGAGCGTTGTTGTCTTTTATTGTCTGCACCAGTGACATTCTTTCTGCATGAGATGTGTCAGAGTTGCAGCAGAAAGTTGTCAGTGGAAAAGTTGCTTTTGCTTTGCCAATCAGCAGCAGCGATTGATCTTCGGCAGATATGGCTATCAGCAGCAACTCTGGTCTTCAGCAGATAAGGTTGTCCGCAACAGAGTTGTCCATCAGCAGGAGAACAACTATCCCTAGCAAACAAGCTTCAGCAGCTTGTTGGTCAGCAGCAAAACTGTGGAGTCCACAGCAGTTGTACTTATAGAATTTTGTAGCCATCAGTCTTTATATCTACACTATACGTGTTGTCCATCAACAGGAGAACAACTATCCGCAGCAAACAAGCATATCCGCATCAGCTTGTTGGTCAGCAGCAAAACTGTGGAGTCTGCAGCAGTTGTACTTAGAGAATTTTATAGCCATCAGTCTTTTTATCTACAGTTATATTCTTAGGCTTCAAGGTCTAATCCAAAAGACTAACTCCCGTCAAGAATATTTAAATTCTAAACAATGTATGAGAACTTGTGCGGACCGGAAGGGTGGATACTTGTATGCTAGGAAATTCTTTCAAGGAAAGCATTTCATACAAACCCAGATCAACCGTTGGACTCGTATGCTTTCCTAGGAATTCTTGGGATGAGTGTCCACTTATAGGGATGCATAACTTCTCTAACGTTAGTGAATTTGAATTACTCTTGATGTGTCAAAGTGCCTATTTAGTAATGTTCACTAAAGGGGTACCATATAAATGCTTATAGTTTATGATTCCAAATCCACATATGTAAACCTTACTCTTATGTTCCTTCCCTTGATGATTTGTCACATAGCAACATGCCGACTCGTCATAACTAAAACTAGACTTCAAATTCTTATGATAAAATACTTAAAACTATATATATATATATATATATATATATATATATATATATATATATATATATATATATATATACACTACCCTATAAACCTCATAACTATCTTAAGTTTTTACTACACTTTTATACATCCCTAAATCTTCATACATCATTAAAACTTACACACATCACCATCCCTTGTAAACAAAACTTAACATCTTTGGACCTAAGGTACATTAACAAGAAATTATGGAACCTACTTGTTTTTCCCCAAGAGGATGGAGCTTGCTGGAATGAATAAACCTCACACTAAGGCCTCGAAGCCTAGCCCACAATGAACCTTATCATAATACCATAAGCCCAAACAATGGTACGTAGTGACCGAAAGAGGGTGTAGGCCCATGAGGAGTTCTTACTAGGGAAAATAGGGTACTTAAGTGAGTCCTTGTGACCCACCCCCTTTCCCGAGAATTTTCTTCATGAGCATGTCGTTTACAAGTCAAGAGCCATTTCTAAAATATTACTATGATGACTCAGTATTATGGATAAACAAACTTAAACTTCATGAAGAGCATTCACATTTAACATTTAATAATCTCACCATCACTTACAAACTTCTTTCTTTTCCTTTTCTTGCTAGAAAATGGACTCACACTCACCTCCCTCACTAGTGTAGCGCCCTAGAGCAGAGTCTGATCATGCAGGGGATAGCGAGTCACCAGTTCGACAGCCAACAGCTTATACAACTACGAGGGCGAGAATTGACCTGAATGCCAATTGGACCAGAAACTCTGGCCCAGGATTCAGAGCATATAGGCCCTTTCCACCAAGAAATCATTACCAAGAACCTCACCTTCACCACCTGTTCTCATCCCCACCAAGAGACCTGTACTTAACACCTGGCTCTAACCCAAGGGCTAGACATACTGGGACACCCGTTGTTGCAATGGGAATCCTGATAAATAACATTCACCAATATGTGGGAACCGCGGAATTTATGAGGCGGGAGATGGAACACAGGATACGGCACGACCTGCTGAACCAAAGGATCGACGACCTGGCATATCAGATATGGTGTCAGGAAGAGAAAATCATAATCCTGGAGGAGGATGGGGAGATATTTGAGTGTCGTACGGAAACCACTAGGGACGAGGCTAGGTTTGCCATTCGGGTAACCTTAGCGGTTCTCTTCGTAGTACTCATCTGCTTCCTATTGGAGAGTTATCTAAGGCGTTAGATGAATTTTCTATTTTCTCAGTTTTAATTTTCCGTTTAAGAGGCATTGCCTTATGTAGGGACTAAAAGTCCCAATTTTGAAACGTTTAATGAAAGTCCTATTTTGCAATTCAATTGTTATTACTTATTGACTTGACGCAAATCATATCGAAACCTTCCTCTTTCCGTTACAACTTAACATTTTATCCAACACATCCATCGAAAACAATTCATCTTAATGGCTGATTTAAATAACAACAACATACTAAGTTATCAAACCCTAGATGGTGAGTATGATTGAAGAATAAACTTTGAACAAACATTCTGTTTTGAAAAATTTCTTTTAGAACAACATGACTTATGAAACACTATATTGATCAACCATGACCTTTAACCCTTAAAAGTTTAACCCTTAATAATTGCCATTTCTAAGCCTTGGCTAAACTAACTACTTGTTAATCATGCCTGTCCCTTGAGAAAACCTTCTTATAACTACTCATCCATTGGCTAGCTCATTATTTCTCCGAACACCCTATCTACACCTAAACAAATGTGAACTACAAATTTCTTTTACAAAACAAGACCAGTCATTCGTAAACATACTCTTATAAACGCTATCAAAACCTTTCTCGTTATCTTACACTAGAAGACTTTCCTCGTTAAAGAAATGAATCCTGCTACATAAAAGATTCGCCATAAACCACAACGGAAGTCAAAAACCCAAATGCACGTTACTAATGAAAAACAATAAACTTACGTATACGCAAAATACCCATCACCATAAAATCAAAACTTTACGTCTGGAGGGACACACCTTGATACGTTATACAAAAGTTAGTACGACATTCAAACCCATATCCATAAAGCTCAACACCTTTCGCTTACCGAAGGTAAGCATGTACAATGAAATGTCATGACTTCAATCTAAGCTAAATGAATTGCCTTACTAAATCATACCTAAATTCCTGATTACGACAAACATTGTACTTTCATCTAGGATAAAACTTATAAGACTTGTTACTCGTTTCATCCTGAACGCACAAGAAACTTCATTACTAATGCTAGAAACTGGCATGAAGAAGGACATTTCTCTCCATAGCAAAGTGCCTCACTTGCCTTTGAGTCAAAACCAAGCATCGACGTCCATCTGGTCTCATTGAATAACCAGCATTTCCTGTATAGGAATAAGGAGCGTATAACAATGGACCACATCATAAAAACCCTCTCACACCTCTCATGGTATTGGAATGATCACCTTATACTCAAGGCGTGATCACACACTTTATGCACTAAAGTTGGAAACTGGAAGACTTTAAAACTACTCGGAGTTTGACGTATTCTTGTTCAAACACGAGGAAGATGTGAGACTTTAAAACTACTCGGAGTTGACGTATTCTTTTTCAAACATGAGGAAAATGTGAGACTTTAAACTACTCAGGGTTTGACGTATTCCTGTTCAGACCACGAGGAAGCTTTGAAACTCTAAATTAGGCCACATCATTACTCTTTAGTTACCCATCGACTTTTAGCTACTCTTACGTGAAAACAATAGTTATGAACTAAGCAAAACTTTGTGCTCTCTCTTGACCCACATATAAACGGAAGAATCTATACGGACCATGCAACAATTCGACTACTTACGGGTGCACACGAAAGTATGAAACTAAGAGCATGGAAAGACATAGTAAACTCTGACGTGTGCTTTGTAGGATTGGTAATACAGGACGGTTCTATTCTAGTTGAGATTGGCGGAAACAATCACAACTAAGCACTATAAACAAGTAAACACGAAGAATACAGATAAATGCAATTTGTATTAAGCTTCAATGGTTACAAGATTACAGAGAAAACTCTAAGAAACACACTTGTATAATGAAACGATACACTACTTTTATAGTAACTTAGAATCAAGACAGACCCTTGATTCTAAGGATCAGATCGAACACCAGCCGTTGATCTTGTATACTAGAAGTTATACTAAACGTTAAGACAATAAATACTACAAAGGATAACTTTACTCAAATGTCTTCTTAGGCATCATTGCTTGAATACTTGGAAGAATAGCGTTGTTGTCTTTTATTGTCTACACCAGTAACATTCTTTCTGCATGGGATGTGTCAGAATTGCAGCAGAAAGTTATCAATGGTAAAGTTGCTTTTGTTGTGCCAATCAGCAGCAACGATTGATCTTCATCGGATATGGCTATCAACAGCATTGTTGATGATCTGCAGCAAGACTCAACTATCCAAAGCTGCTGATGATTTGCTTATCAGCAGCATCAGGTGCTTGATGCTGCTGAGAAGCCTATCAGCCGTAACTATGTCTTCAGCAGATAAGGCTGTCCGCAGCAGAAATGTTCATCAACAGGAGAACAGCTATCCGCAGCAAACAAGCTTATCCGCAGCTTGTTGGTCAGCAGCAAAACTGTGGAGTCCACAACAGTTGTACTTAGAGAATTTTGTAGCCATCATTCTTTATGTCTACAAACTCCCCCTAGATTGATGCTACCAAAACTCTCTTACTGCTTTTGTTGCTGAAGCTTCTACATGTTGGCAACTATCCTTGTAACCTCATAGCCTCTAGGGACCTTGCTGGATTTTGTCAAGAGGAAGCTCAGATAAAGTCTTGATTTCTTTGCTTGGCATACTAAATATGGCCTTGTTTGAACATCTCATCTTCTGTCCTCTGACATCTATCAAAGTGTACTCATCCTGAGCAGCATTGTAGGACCAACTGATGAATGGAGAGGTTTAGCATCAAAGTTTACATCTTTGCTAGGATTGAAGTGATGTTTGATCACTAGAAACAGATGCCTCCCACCTTCATTCTCAGGCTCATGAGTTTCACCCAGCTCCATCATTCTTGTAAGATCATAATCTGGGAGCTGCATTACTTCATCAACAGATTTGTAGATTGATCTTTTTACCTCTGTCCTTCCCATGAAAACCTCAAACCATTGATCTTGATTGTTGTAGAACCAGATAACAATTTCTCTTGAATCTTCTAGTGTGGTAGTAGGTTTGGATTTTCTCTTGTAAGGCTGTTGATGAGGAGGAGTTGGGTGTGAGGATTTGGACTCTTTGGGTGGAGAGGAGCGAGGTCTAGGGGGAAAGTGGAAGGTTGTTGGATAGAGGAAGGGCTGGATGAGGAAGTAGGTTTGGGTTTCTTTGGTTCTCTTTCATCAGCTTGAGTGATTACCCTGCCTGTCTTCCCCAATCTTTTTTCTCTTCCTTCTTTACTTTGAAGTACAAGGCTTGCAGGTCCATGAAGCTCATGGGACCTAGCCTCTTTCCACTTTCTCCTCTAACCTTTAGGAAGTCCATCATGACCTTCCTTTCTTCATGGGTCCTAATGTTAAAAGCAATGGTCTTCTTGGATTTTTTATTGGCTTTTTCTTCTTCTTCTTCAGTCCTTTTCTTATTTCCCAGTTAACCTTGCTGACCCATGAAAGCTCTGTAGATTTCTTTATTTGATAATTTCTCAAGGTAGTCTGCATCCTCACCTTGAAAAATCAGAGCTTCTATCCACTCCTCTCTCATTTCTATGGCTAGTTCAATGTCAGTTATTCTGAACTTAGCCTCTTCTTTCCTTTTCTTTTCTCTTTCTTCCTCTTTTTTTATTGAGTTGTTCCTGCAGCTGAAGAGCTAGAGCTTCATTTTCTTGTAATTGTGTAGCTGCAGGAACTTTAACTTTCATAGTATCAAGTTGCCTAGCAAGAAACTGGATATGTTATTCCCTAAGGAGAATGGCAGCTTTTCTTTCTTGAATCTTTCTAAACTCTGCCATCTCCTCTTCTTCTTTTTCCCTCCTTCTCTTCTCTCTTTCTATTTTTTATTTCTTTAATCTCTTTTCTTCTTCTGTCATGATGCCCTTCCCCTTGTCTTTGTTGGATGCCTCTGCTTCAGCTTCATGGATCACAACAGCAGATGTAAGAGATGCTGTTGGGATCTCAGCTTCAGCTTCATTGGCAAGTTGAGGAGTAGACACAGAAAAAGGGACAGCTTCACTCTCTTCCTTTTCCCATTCATCCCCATATATAGCTTTAAAGGCCTCTTTGACATTCTGAGCAGCCACTTTTCTTGACCCTTCTGCTGCATTCAATATGATAGTTGGTGAGGAGGGAAGGGATAGATCTGAGTCAGAGTCATTCATTGTAGGCGATTCCTCCTTGTCAAGAGAAGATTTGATAAGATTGATCATTTCTTGACTTTCTAAGGAGTTGATGTTGCAGATGTGTGTTCTGAGCTCAAAGACCTTGTGCAGTAAGTCTGGATTGAGAAGCAGGATCTCTTGGATGTTGTTGATTGTGAACGATGATCCATCACTTAAGAAGAATTTAAAGCCAGAGGACCCAGTTCTTGACCATCCTTGCACTTCCAAGCCCCTGACCACTTCATTGTAGAAAAATCTTCTCCAACATAGAACTTCTTCTTATGTTAAAGCACTGCTCTTGATCAAATCAAGTCTTGGAGCCAGTCTTTGTTCTGATGTTGTTGAAGATTCTGCATGGTGTTTAGGATAGGCCACCCTGTTAGCTTCTTCTAGGAGCCTTTCAAACCAGGGTAGATTATCCTCCATCAAGACGTAGAACCTGTCGATTGCAAGTTCTGCTGAGAGATCTGTGGAAGTGTTGATGCAGTTTGATAGATACATTTCAAGAACCTGAAGTGGATTCAGTGTATTCCAATTCAGCTCTTCTATTCCACCAAACTCCCATCCAATCCAGAATCTCTCAGATAGACCATCATACCCCCATGCTAGAATGGAGTCAAATTCTAACTTATTTGCAGTTGGAGTGAACTGAGGGGCAATGGTCTATCTTGATATGGCTGCAGCAGTAGGAGGTATGCAGAGTGACGAAGGTGTGTCTTCATTTTGACTTTCATTCTTTAACACCTAATCAACAACTCGGGCAACTAACTTCCAATCCTCAGTGATATCTTCCTCTTAATCTACTGAGTCTGGCAAGTCTTTGATTTGAACAAAAGCAGGTTTGAAGAAAGAACTTTGAAAAGCAGCCTGCTCTTGTATCCATTCTTCAAGGCTGTCAGTATCATCTTTCGTAGTAACTATCTCCCCCTTTTTGGTTGTATCAGTGCATAGAGTGTCATTTGTTTGAGTGCCCACTCATACAAGGGACGAAGTAGTCACTGGAGGGCATTGATGGGCTTCATACATAGAGACTTGGTGCTGAAGTTTGGACACTTCAGCCTCTAGCATTGCCACCGTGGCCGTCAATTCCAAATTATGAAGTTTCAGTCTGTCCTCATCCACAGTTGTGGAATCCTTGGAGCAAGATTGGGCCTTAGGCCTAGCCTCTGCATCCCCATCACCCTGGTTTTCTTAGCACCTGGGATTCCACTCAGTGAAGAGTGTTTCAAGAGAAACATCCTCACTGTGAGTTGCCCTGGTTAGGATCTTAGTGATGTTATCATTGTCCTCCAGGTCAATTGTTGTACCATAAGTAGTGATTGCCCTTTCCACATTCACTCTATCGTCACTCCCAGAGTGAACCTTCTTAGGTGATGAACTTGGGCTGGGTACATGAGCAGCCAAGTCAATCAATACCTCCGAGATAGTGGTAGTTGGAGAAGGTATGTCATCTTAACTAGGTGCCTCTGCACTTAAGTTCAGAGAAGAAAAATAATGAAATGGCTCAGCAGGTTGTTCTATGGATCCGGGATGTGATCCTGATCCTAATAGAGAAACTTCCAAGGAAGTCTCTCTAATGGTTTGGCTATCCCTTTTGATATTCTCATCAGAATGTTGGGATTCTGAATGAGGGCTTTTAGGTTGGGATTGGGACTGTGAGACAAGAATAAAAGGAGTCTTCTTGCTCCTTTTTCTGGTATATTTTGCCGCAACGGGGGCCCTGTGTTCCAGTTGGGCTGCGATAACATCCAAAACAGGTGTAAGTAGTTTTTGTGCTTGTGCATCCTTAGTAGTATGCACAGGGGTTCGAACAGTGGAAGCAATTTGTTGTACAGGTTTTGAAGTGGAGGTGTGGGATGAGTATCAGCTGGGATTGCTGAACTGTCACCATGGGTACTTTGTATGTTCATCATTGTAGATAACAATGGAACAGTGACCTCTGAGAAATTTTTGGAAACAGTTCTCATGCTTTGAAAAATATTATTTTTATGACCCAACATAAGATAGATTCTTGCAGGTTTTGAAAGATCTATTAGTTCATTGTTGAAAACCTCCTGCAAAAACCTTGGGTACATATAAAATGCCCGTTTTGCACCTTCTTGATGGTTATATCTCAAACCTTCAAAGATGAGATGTGCAAAGTTGAAGCCTTGTCCAGTGACCATACCATGAACAGTAGAGGCAAGTGCAGAGCTCACTTAGTGCCATCCACTACTCTTCTGGGATATGCATTATAGAAGAGTGTGGCATAGAAACTTCCATGGAGGGCCCATCAGCGCCTTTTCGATGGTATATTCATTCTGATTTCCAGTGTACCCTATGGATACAATGGTCATCATATACTCTTCCCTTGAGTATGAAACGGCGGTCCCCTCGTATTGAAGCTTGAGATGTTTTCTGAGGGTAGCTTCAGTGACGATGATGTCTTTGCCGTCTATCTTAGCTTGGATTTGGGGAATCCCCTGTTCGGTAGAGTAGACGGCGGTGCTCCAAAAGTCCTCCATATGAAGGATGTATATGGTGGGGTTGACGGGTAATGCAAAGTATATCTTTGATCGACAGAGAAAATCGATCATGTCATTGAACCCCTCGGACTTCTTTCCTTTTACTAGGTATGTGGTGAGATTGTGGTAGGGTGAGAACTTGTCATCGGGCTGGCTTATATCAGCCTCTACCATTGTTGTTGGGTTTGAAGGGAAGGAGGAAGGTTTTTGAAAGGTGGTTAAGTATGGAAGGCTTTGTATGCTTTGAATGCTTGAGAGAAAATGGTGAGAGGTAGGTTGGAATTTAATGTGAAGAGGTTATGGAGAAATTTGATTTGGGTTATAACGGCAGAGGAGGGAAAGAGCAAAGTTACTTGTACAGTACAACCTTATTCACTTTTAACTGTTACAGCTGTAATACACTGTAGCAGTCATGGTAAAAACTGAGAGTACTTTTTACAGCGGATAAAAGTTAATTTGGACTTATTTTTATCCATCAGCAGCAAACTTGGTTGCTGCGGATTGTTAAGCCTATCTGCCGCAAACTTGGTTGCTGCGGATGGTTAAGTCTGTCAGCAGCAAACTCAATTTCTGCTGATGGATGCAATGACCCGCAGCAAAGATGTTGCTGTTGACTGCCTTAAAGCTATTCGTAGGAAACTTGTTCCTGCTGATAACTTAAAGCAGTCAGTGGCAAATTCTTTGCTGCTGAAGATTAAACCTGTCAGCAGCAAAAATGGTTGCTGCTGACTTATAACTTTTTTTACAACAAAAAACAAACACATTTATGAAACAATATTTAGAGACAGATTTTAGTCAAAGTTCATCCTACCAATGGATTCAACTAAATATCTAAATCTAGCTTCATCAAAAGGTTTTGTAGGATCGGTAAATACAAGACGGTTCTATTCTAGTTGAGATTGGTGGAAACAATCACAACTAAGCACTGTAAACAAGTAAACACGAAGAATACTGATAAATGCAATTTGTATTAAGCTTCAATGGTTACAAGATTACAAAGAAAACTCTAAGAAAGCACACTTGTACAATGAAACGATACACTACTTATATAATAACTTAGAATCAAGACAGACCCTTGATTCTAAGGATCAGATCGAACACAAGCCATTAATCTTGTATACTAGAAGCTATACTACACATTAAGACAATAAATACTACAAAGGATAACTTTACTCAAACGTCTTCATAGGCATCATTGCTTGAATACTTGGAAGAAGAGCGTTGTTGTCTTTTATTGTCTACACCAGTAACATTCTTTCTGCATGGTATGTGTCAGAATTGCAGCGAAAAGTTGTCAGTGGTAAAGTTGTTTTTGCTGTGCCAATCAGCAGCAACGATTGATCTTCATCGGATATGGCTATCAGCAGCATTGTTGATGATCCACAGCAAGACTCAACTATCCAAAGCTGCTGGTGATTTGCTTATTAGCAACATCAAGTGTTTGATGCTGCTGAGAAGCCTATCAGCAGCAACTCTGGTCTTCAGCAGATAAGGCTGTCCGCAGCAGAAATGTTCATCAGCAGGAGAACAGCTATCCACAGCAAACAAGCTTATCCGCAGCAGCTTGATGGTCAGCAGCAAAACTGTGGAGTCCGCAGCAGTTGCACTTAGAGAATTCTGTAGCCATCAGTCTTTATATCTACATGCTATAGCCTAAAACCTATCATGATAGACAGCAACGAAACTGATGTGATATGACAAGGGCATGGTAGATACATCAAGGTTATTCTCTACAAATAAATGCCCTATCATATTGTTAGAATTAGCGTTGTTCGTGTCACGAAAAGTTTTAAATCTAGACTAATGACTGTGAAATGTTTTACTCACTGACAATTCTTGGGAATATTACACTATATTTCGAGCAAACTCAACAAATCCATTCCAAGTAATTTAGTTCACCTTTAGAATCCAAAGAGTTAATCGACAGTTTTTCTCTTTAGGTTCATTTCCAAAAACTAAATCCTCATATCCCTCGATTAAACTATATGCTTCTTAGTTAAACTCCTGGCAATCATGGATCATGAAATCTAGAAACTCAAGGGTAATTGTATTTCTATCATCACGGTCCGTTCAGAAATCTAAACGCAACACTAGGTTCACTTGGGAACGTAAAGATCCAAGGAAAGTTATCTTCCTCATCATGCTGGCACATATCATAAACTCGAGTCTTGAAACTGGACCTTTTTACTTTAATTTCGTGACGAAATTTCCTAAAGTAGGGGAGACTGTAATATCCAGGACTTTTCCGATGTATCTTTTCTTAAACCCGTGCATGTGTTGGTGATCTAAAACTTGAATATTTATTAAAAAAGCTTATGTTCCTAAATAATAAGTATTAAGTTATTTGATATATATTTAAGAAAAACGATTATACAAGAGATATATATATATATATAACTTATTTAAAGATATATATATATATATATATCATATGGATAAATGCATTAAATTCTTAAAACTTATAATTATATATACAACATAATTAATAAACTTATTTTTGATACTTAAACAAATAAACTATAAATCTTATAAATAGTTTTATAAAATTTCAAAATAATAAAACTTATTTGGCGTTATAAAATAAAAACATATTTATTTTATACAAAGTCCAGGGACTGAAACTGCCAACACTTGAAACTTGTTTTAAACTAAATCCTAGGTCTCAGCATAAAATAATAAAAGCTTGAAACTTCAGGGACCTATTGTGCGATTAACCTAAACTTCCGGATTCAAAACCAATCGCGGGTTCGAATCTCACATCCACCGGTTTTCATCCTCTTATTCAAAAATCGTGTATTCCGGCCACATTCGATGAACCTCGGGCTCCTACTCTAGCGTGCGACCGTAACCAGACGCTATTCAATGCTCGATTTCGAGCCTAACAACGCGTGATTTGAACTTAACCCCGTTTTTACTCAACCGTAATTCTCCAAACTAATCTAGCATTAAATCACAAAATTAATTATAAATACGGGTTGAGACATTTAGACGACACCACACTCAAACTCTCTAAACCCTCAATTCGTCCGAATCAAACCTACATTGCCGATTCAAACTTGCGTCTGTCGTTCCTGAAACTCAAACTGGTTGTCACCAATCTGTTACCAAGTACACACCTAGTTCCCTATAACCAAGGCTCTGATACCAATCTGTCACACCCCGACCGATGGCGGAATCATCGGGGCGGGACATGTAGACTGTTCATAGCACATGGTTGACTAAATTGAAATATATTAAAGTCAAATTTCCATTACAGATAATCCAAGTACAAACCAAATTCAAACAAAGAAACATAAAACAACTCATAGAATTCTTGATTTAAATTGCTAAGTCCAAATCCTATATTGAGCACGTCTTGAATCATTCTCACATATTAAGGCCTGAAACATGAATAAAATAAAGTCAACTAAAAAGTTGGTGAGTATAACACAGGTTTGTATATGGATAGTATATAGTTTGTAAAACAAATCCTTACATAACATGATAAATAAGGCATTTATGGGGAGCAGCTATTGTGTAACCAAGTACAATCAAACCTTTGTAACTAGCATGCAAAATTGTGTTGTCGGTATCAATCACCTCAACAAGGTGGGTTTGTCAGACTCAAGTTGGTGAGTGTTAGATCTGATCCTTAGAATCAAGGGTCTGTCTTGATTCTAAGTTACTATATAAGTAGTACTTAGAGTCATTGTATAAGTGTGCTTTTTCTTAAGAGTTTTCTCTGTAATCTTGTAATCTTTGAAGCTTAATACAAATTGCATTTATCAGTATTCTTCTTGTTTACTTGTTTACATTCCTTAGTTGTGATTGTTTTCGCCAATATCAACTAGAATAGAACCATCTTGTATTCACCGATCCTACAAGTGGTATCAGAGCTTTGGCTCACAGATTAAACAAACTCACACTTGTTTAATCATTCTCTGGTTCTATTCAAAACTATCCCTTTGCTAAAGTCACCCATTATCACAAATCAAAAATGGCACAAAACAATGGAGTTGAAGACATTGGAAGCATCAGCAGACCACCAAGACTTGTGTATGGAGAAGACTATGATATGTGGAAGAAAATAATGGAAAGCTTCTTCTGCTATCAAGAATATGGGATGTGGAAATCCATTAAAGATGGACCATACATACCCATGGTGGCCTCCGCTGATTCTGGAGGTACACTGGTTCCCAAAGAATCCTCCAAATACTCTGATGAAGACATCAAGAAAATGGAGGTAGATTTCAAGGCCTTGGGAGCCATCTAGATGTGCTTACCAAATGAAGTTTTTCACAACTATAGAGGATACAAAACAACAAAGGAGCTATGGGAGGCTCTTGAGAAGATGTTTGCTCGTTCAGGGGAATTAAAAGAAAACAGAAAAGACATCCTGAAGCAACAATATGAAAACTTCGTCTGGAAGGAAGGTGAGTCTCTAACTGTTTTATATAACAGATATACTTATCTTGTAGGTCAGCTGCAGTGCTCAAAAGTGAAGCTGGAGAATGAAGATATTCTCAAGAAGTTCATCAAGTCTCTACCCAGTTGCTGGACACTCTACATAGTGTCCATCAGAAGAACTGAGAATCTGAAGACTCTACAGATGACTGAGCTTTTCAGTATGCTAAAGACCTATGAATTAGAGATGATTCAGGCCAAGGAAAGAAGCTCAAGCTACCAAACAACCTCAACATCCACCACCACCTCTTCTGCCCAGCAAGCTCAGCCAAGACAGTAACAACAGCAACAGGCCACTCCTCCTGCATAAACTGCAGCTTGTGCAGCTGTTGGAACTACTGACTTTGACTGGAGCTTCTAGTATGAGGATATTCCTGCCAACAATCAAGCTCTCATGGCAGACACATCAGAGGTACCACCTCAGGTATATGAAAATCTTTGTACTCAAGCTTGTACTGATAAGGTCCTTTGATACAGGAAACATAACCAGAATCTCATAGATCAAAATGAAGAATTTCACCAAAGGAAAAGATTTATTGTTTAAAGAAAGAAATTTCATCATTAAAACATGAACAAACAAACATTGAAACTCAAATTGATGATGTTCTGGTTAAGTTAAAAGTTACAAGGGCCGAATTAGCAGACCAAAAGGTCCATGTGGAAAAATATGAGTTTGCATCCAAAGAGCTGTAAAGACTTTTGGATGCTCAAATTCATGAAAAGGTAACTGCTGGTCTTGGATTCCAAGCTGAACAACCCTACAATGTTGTTCCTCCACCCTCTGACTATGTAGCCATTCATGAACCAAGTTTCAATCTTTCCAACCTTGACATGGCCAACCGAAATCTTGACCCTGTTGTCCAAGAAACCCCTGTGCAAGAATGCACTACTTCATTCGAGTCTGAGTCAACATGCTCAGACTCCACTGAAACCAATAAAGTTTCATCACCACCTACTTGTGAAGATATTAAAGCCAACAATCCAAGCCCTTTCATCCCTTCAAAAACAGTACCAGTATCTCATCAAACCAAACAAATCAGAATCAGCTATCCTCCAGAAGGAAGAAAGCTAACTGTTGAAAAGGGACAGTCTTCAACCTCCACCAACTCAAAGCCTCAATCCAAATCAATCCAACAAAGGAAGGTGTTTAACAAATGTCATACGCCTGGAGAGAGAGCTCTATATGTTCAAAATACATTAGAAGAAGCCACCTTTGAGCACAACAAAGCTCACCCCTAGAACTTCAAAGAATTGTTCAAAAGAAAGGACTATGTGTACTTTCAAAGGGATAAACTGGCTAAATCATGCTTTCTGTGTGGGAAATACAATCATATTGCCAGCACCTGCTTCTATTACCTTCAACAACAAAGAAACCTAAAGCAACACACTTTTGAGAAAACAAAAAAGAACAAAAAGGTAAGAAGCTTTGAAGCCAAAGCAACTCAGTTCAGAAACTCTCTATTCCCACCAAGAAAGCATCTGCCAAAACCTCAACAATCTTGCATCATCTGTGGTGAATCAGACCACTTTGCTGCAAATTGTAAGTTTAATCCTCTCAACCAGGTTCTTCATCAAATTCCTCTTCAACAAAAGCTTATCAGCAAGATGAAGAAGGGTAGGCATACTTCGGAGATTAAACCATCAGCAGCAACACAAAACTGATGTTGATCAAGTAAGACTCAAGCAACCAAAGGAAAAGCCTTCATCAGCAACCAAGATTGCTGCTGCCCAAGTTAAACCATCAGCAGCCAACAAAAATGTTGCTGATCAATTAAAGCCTAAGCGACCCAAAGATAAGTCTTCAGCAGCAACCAAGATTGCTGCTGCTCAAGTAAAACCATCAGCATCAACAAAATCTGATGCTGATAAGTTAAAGTCCTCAGTTGCAACATCTGCTGCTGACAAAGCAAAAATAGCTGGAAAACCACCAATTCAGCATTTGAAAGCCAAAATTCCTCCAAGAATCATCATTGGTTCTGTTGAATGCACACATGCTGATACTAATAATTCGAGAACCCTTTTTTACAAGGATGCAAGCTCTTGGATTCCTCCCACTAACTAGATCTCTCTCATGTGCAGGGACAGCCAGGTCATAAGAATAACACCTGGGTGGTAGACAGTGGTTGTTCCAGGCACATGACAGGCAACAGATCCATCCTCTCCAACTTCAGACATTTCAATGGAGGAAATGTTGCCTTTGGAAGTGACTCAAAAGGAGGATCTATTACTGGACAAGGAATTGTGTCCACTGCTGAATGAGTATTGAAAAGGTAAACAATGTCAAAGAATTATACTTCAATCTCATGAGTGTTTCCCAGGTCTGTGATCAAAAGCATTGGATGCTCTTCACAGATAAAGAATGCTTTGTACTGTCTCCTGGCTTATTTCAACTTTGCACATCTCATCTTTGAAGGTTTGAGATATAACCTTCAAAAAGGTGCAAAGCAATCATTTTTTTTATGTAGCAAAGATTCTTGCAGGAGGTTTTCAATAACGAATTAAAAGAACTTTCAAAATATGCAAAAATCTATCTTATGCTGGGACATAAAAAATAACATTTTTCAAAGTATGAAAACTGTTTCCAAAATGTTCTCAGGGGTCAATGTTCCATTGTTATCGACAATGATGAACATACAAAGTACCTGTCACACCCCCAAATTCCACTAACGGAGTATTACCGTTTGGGAAGTGACAAACCAGGATCTCAGACACTAGTTACATTGAACGACTCTACATGGGACTCAAATGAAAATATCTTTTAAATCAGAGTATCAATGCGGAAGCGTAAAGAAAGTAAATGCGCAAAATACACGCGCCCAAAACCAAAATCCAAAAGTCCAAACGTCCAACCAAACAAAGTACATTAAAATAATTCAATCAACATAAATAGACACAAAGCAAGGCAGTTGAATCCCATGCATGCCCTAACGTGCACCTGTGTCTTAGCTTAGCGTCCTGAGAAAACATGTAAGAAAAAGTGTCAACACGAGGTTGGTGAGTTCACAGGTTTCAAATAAATATGTAAACGTTACCAGATTTATGATCTTTCAATATGTATCTTTAGGTAGCTAACCTATGTTCATGTTTTAGCTCAAATGCTCGCAACCGAAACTGACTGTTTGTTTATTGCCTCCTGCCAGGTTCTATCAATACTGGCCATGTGAATAGGCTAACATTTCACCCGTTCGATATCCGATCGAGTTAGCGCGACTAACGCGGGTGGGATTTGTCAAACCCAGTAGTACTACTAAACATTACCTCGCTAAGATCCATATTAACGGTTCGAAATAAGATGAGGACTTTCTGTGATAGCATGTTACACTTAGCTTTAACATTGATAGCATATGAAGTACAAAATCTAAAACCAGTTTAAGCATGTTTTCTCCCCCAAGTTAAAAGCAGTAAAAAGGGGTCATGAAACTCACCCGCTTGGCGTTGAAGGTAGTATCACACAAAGGGTAAGTTGGAACCACGTGTGTAAGTCTCAAAAGACTTACGAATGCCCTAAAATTATAAACACATAAATTAGGGATACAATAGGAATATGTGACGACAATACGGGAGATTGAACGTCCAAAAGTAACGCTCTAATAATTAAGAGTAGACGGGCGTGTCCACGGAGTTAGGAATTACTTTACGCGACGAATGACAAAAATAATAATAAATATAATCGGGTAAATAATATAACTAATTATATTATTATTTAGTCTCAATCGATACACGATGTGATAAAATGATTTGAAATAATATAAATATATATTATTTAATAATACGGTCACGGTTTGAAAATAATATAAACATATTATTTTATACGAAGTTACGGTTTGAAAATAATATAAACATATTATTTTTATTTGATAATAACAGTGATATTTTATTCATAAAAGTGGGAATAATATAAAAATAGGTTACTAATCCAAACCCGAGCCAACTGGTTGTTTTCCGGGCAAAAACACATTTATATAATAATATAATATTATAGGTTTTGATTTTTATTAATTAAATATTGGCAGAAAAATGTTTAAAAATAATTGTGGGAGCCCGAACTCGAACCCGGGTCTCTCCCACACACGCACACTGTCTTAACCAGTCCGGCCGCTAGGCTATCGCGACAATACCCAGACCGAGACCCTTTTGATCAGCAATTTCCGAGAATCCCCTTCCCCCAATACAAGCGGCGATCGATCCTAGTCCCATACACGAAATTTCGATAATAAAGCTTTAAATCTGTAAAAGGGGTTTTATTTATCGAGTATATACGAATCTGTAGACAAAATTAATTACAAAAACATCACGTTTTGAATCGTTTAATTACAGATTAAAAATCGAAACCCTAGAATATGAACACAAGATTAATTTGATCGATTTACATGTTAAAACTTTCTGGAATCATGGGGCTTTTACTAAAAGGAATATTTCAAAACTACTGATATAGTTTAATTGTATGAAGAACATGTCTAGATCAGGTTTTGATTAAATCGTTTGCGATGAACCCTAGGTTCCGGAGTTTTACAAATTCGATGTTAAAATGTTGAATTAGTATAGGGGTTTTAATAAAAAAAATGATTTCTAACATGACTGTGTGGTTTGATTTGATGGAGGTTGAGTTTCGGATCAAAAGCCCCAAAACGTTTTTTTCACGAACCCTAGAATCGGGTTCTTGCTAATATTGGTGTTTTAAGCCCTAATTGATATAGGGCTTTCCATTAGAGAGTAAAAACGAAAGTGAAGGTGTATTCAATTACCGGAAACAAGTGTGAATCGACTGAGATCGACTAAAACGGGTTCCGCTTCGGCTTGTTTGGCTTCCGGCGGCGTCTTCTGCTTTTCCGACCAATGTGGGATGTGCAAAAGCTTCATACAGGTTCGTTCGATGTGTGCAGAGTGATAGTACTCGAGATTGATACAAGAACTTGACGAATTTGATGGATACTAGTTGATGGTCGACGGTTACATGTTTTAATTCTAATAATTCGAGTTAATTCGATTAATTGTTGGTTTAATGGGTTAATGATGATCGTTATGATCATTATCATGCAAGAACGGTTCTAATTCCAACGGATTTCGGGTATAATTCGCGAATTGGAGATCAAAGGATTCCAATGTTGACTTTCAAAAGTCAACAGGAGCAATTTTGATAAAATTGACTTTGGTGGGTCAATTTATTTGATTTGGTAACTTCACACAACTAGTCCCTGAAGTTTTGAATTAATATTGTGACCGAATTAGACCTTGGGGTTAGATTTGACTAACGGGGAAAGGTTTTTAACGGTAAGTTAACGGAATTTGCTAACTGAGTTAACCAGAAAAGTCGGGTTGTCACATCATCCCCTAGTTAAAAGAATTTTCGTCCCGAAAATTAAAATAAAAAAAAATTTTCCCGGGTATCACATCATCCCCTAGTTAAAAGAATTTTCGTCCCGAAAATTTAAAATAATACCTTAAAGATTTGACGTGGAGTGCTTGAATAGATTAGGATATTTGCGCATCATCTGATCCTCGCGCTCCCACGTGAATTCCGGTCCGCGTTTCGAGTTCCAACGAACTCTGACATTAGGGATTTTACTGTGCTTTAACGATTTGACTTCCCTATCCATGATTTCCATAGGTTCTTCGATGAAACGTAATTGTTCATCAACGTGTAGTTCCTCAAGAGGAACTGCGAGTGTTTCGTCTGCTAGACATTTCTTCAAGTTCGAGACATGAAAGACGTTGTGTACGCCACTCAGTCTTTCAGGTAAGTCCAATTGATACGCCACTGGTCCGATCCTCTTTATTATTTTGAAAGGTCCAACGTAACGAGGATTTAGTTTGCCTCGTTTCCCGAAACGAATGACGCCTTTCCAAGGTCAGACTTTGAGTAAGACCATGTCACCTATTTGAAACTCCAAAGGTTTACGACGCTTGTCGGCATAGCTCTTTTGACGATCACGAGCTGCCACCATACGGTTTCTAATTTGGACGATCTTTTCGGAAGTTTCAAGTACCAGTTCCGGACCTGTGAGTTGACTATCACCAACCTCGGCCCAACAAATAGGAGAACGGCATTTCCGTCTATAAAGTGCTTCGAATGGAGCTGCCTTGATGCTAGTGTGATAGCTGTTGTTGTAGGAGAACTCCACCAATGGTAGGTGAGACTCCCAAGTGTTACCGAAATCGATCACACAAGCTCGTAGCATGTCCTCCAGAGTTTGGATAGTACGTTCTGTTTGACCATCGGTTTGAGGGTGGTAAGCTGTGCTCATATCTAGACGCGTGCCTAATGCTTTATGCAATGATTGCCAGAAACGGGAAGTGAATCGTGCATCACGATCCGAAATGATAGAGATAGGCACCCCGTGCCGAGAGACTACTTCTTTCAAGTATATTCGAGTGAGTTTATCCATTTTGTCTGTTTCTTTGATTGCCAGGAAGTGAGCAGATTTTGTTAGGCGATCCACAATTACCCATATAGTGTCACATCCGGTAGGGGTTCGGGGTAATTTGGTAATGAAGTCCATGGATATTTGTTCCCATTTCCACATGGGAATTTCAGGTTGTTGTAGGAGACCGGACGGTTTTTGGTATTCAACTTTGACCTTCGCGCAGGTCAGATACTTACTAACATAAGTGGCTATATCGGCCTTCATCTTTGGCCACCAATATAGTACTTTTAGATCATGGTACATTTTATCAGAACCCGGATGAATGGAGTAACGAGATTTATGAGCTTCATCCATGATTAGTTCCCTTAAATTTCCGAACACTGGAACCCATATGCGTTCGACAAAGTAACGAATTCCGTCAGATTTTTCTTCAAGTTGTGCTTCCATGCCGCGTGTACCTTCTAACGGTAGGTTATCTTCTTTCAAGGCTTCAAGTTGAGCACTACGGATTCTGTCAGGCAATCCAGGGTGAATAGTAAGTTGTAATGCTCGAACTCGTTTGGGTTTTGTTTCCTTTCGGCTTAGTGCATCAGCCACAACGTTAGCTTTACCCGGATGATACCGAATCGCACAGTCGTAATCATTTAAAAGTTCAACCCAACGACGTTGTCGCATGTTCAACTCCTTCTGCTCGAAGATATGCTGGAGGCTCTTGTGGTCGGTGTAGATGGTGCATTTGGTACCATACAAGTAATGTCTCCATATCTTAAGTGCAAAAACTACTGCTCCCAACTCTAGGTCATGAGTAGTGTAGTTTTTCTCGTGAACCTTTAACTGACGTGAAGCGTATGCGATTACCTTTTCGCGTTGCATTAAGACACAACCCAGACCTTGAATAGATGCATCACAATACACCACAAAGTCATCGGTTCCTTCCGGAAGAGATAAAATAGGTGCACTGCAAAGTTTATGTTTGAGATGCTGGAAAGCTGATTCTTGATTATCGCCCCAATTATAAGCTTTTCCTTTTTGAGTTAGGGCGGTGAGAGGTTGTGCAATCTTTGAAAATCCTTCGATAAAACGACGGTAATACCCAGCCAATCCCAGAAATTGTCGCACCTCAGTCGGAGTCGTCGGTGCTGCCCAATTCTTGATGGCTTCTATTTTGGACGGGTCGACATGTATCCCTTTTTCATTTACCACATGACCTAGAAACTGAACCTCTCGAATCCAAAATTCACATTTGGAAAACTTAGCATAAAGTTGTTCTTGCTTAAGTCGTTCCAAAATTAGACGCAGATGTTCCTCATGTTCTTCCTCGTTCTTGGAATAAATAAGGATGTCATCGATGAAAATGATAACAAACTGGTAAAGGTAAGGCTTACACACACGGTTCATGAGGTCCATGAATACCGCAGGTGCGTTGGTTAAACCGAAGGGCATGACCATAAATTCGTAATGGCCGTACCTTGTCCTGAATGTAGTTTTAGAGATATCTTCTTCTCGGACTCTTAACTGATGATAGCCGGACCTAAGGTCTATTTTGGAATAGAAACTTGATCCTTGGAGTTGATCAAAAAGGTCATCGATATGAGGTAAAGGGTAGCGGTTCTTGATTGTAACTTTATTCAGCTCTCGGTAATCAATACACATACGAAACGTACCGTCCTTCTTCTTGACAAATAATACCGGAGCTCCCCACGGTGATGAACTAGGTCGGATGAAACCTTTATCCAATAAGTCTTGCAACTGAGTGGACAGTTCCTGCAATTCACTGGGTGCTAATCGATAAGGTGCCCGAGCAATCGGTGCTGCTCCGGGTGCTAGGTCAATTTGGAATTCAACCTGACGGTGTGGTGGCAGACCGGGCAGATCCTCGGGAAATACTTCCAAAAATTCACGCACAACGGGAATATCTTCGATCTTCTTCTCTTCTGACGGCTGTTCAGCAACAAGTGCCAAAATAGTCGTATGCCCCTTTCGAAGACATTTTTGTGCTTTCATGAAGGATATAATGCCCATGACTGCACCTACTCTTTCGCCTTGGATGGAAAGGATTTCTCCATTTGAGAGAGGCACACGTACAATCTTCTCACGACAGATAATTTCGGCTTGGTTTTTAGATAGCCAATCCATACCAACAATTATATCAAAACTACCAAGTATGACCGGCATAAGGTCGATATCAAATGTATGTGTAGCTAGCTCAAGTTTACATCCCTTAAGTATGTGAGTTGCCTCAATTATTTGACCGTCGGGTATCTCTATTGTATACTTATCTTCTAATAGAGATGAAGTTCCTTTTATCATATTACTAAATTTCTTAGATATAAAACTTCTATCAGCACCGGTGTCAAAAAGGACAGAAGCAAAGAAATTATTTACGAGGAACTTACCGGTAACCACATTATGGTCGTAACGGGCTTCTCCAGATCCTAGTACGAAGGCTCTTCCCTTCGCACCATTTCCTCCCCCATTGCCATTATTACCACCATTACCATTGTTATTGTGATTAGGGTTGTGATTTCCATTACCCCCTTTCTTCAACTGAGGACAGTTCTTCCGAATATGCCCTTCCTTTCCACACTCAAAGCAAGCCCTAGTAGACCCTGGTTGTTGAAAGGGTTGTTTAGTTTGTAATTCACCCCTGCAGTCCTTAGCAGCATGGCCTATTTTACCGCACCTCTGGCAACGATTGCAGAACCCAAAGTGGTGTAAGTTACACTTGTTACACTTCGGGGATTTTCCCGCATAACTACCCTGGTTTTGGCCAGAAGAGGTCGACTGATTGAAGTTCTTGGTAGGCTCGAACCTACGTTGTTGTTGTTGCTGCTGTTGGTTAGACTGTTGCTGATTGGGTTGGGGTCCCTTGGAGTGGGAGTTGGAGTGGTTGTGAGTGTTGGAATGGTGATCGAACTTGCGTTTGTGGCTGTCGGTGGGTTTAGCAGTTGAACCTCTTGGGGGTAAAGTTCCCTGTGTCACTGCCTGATCGGTCAATTTGTGAGCAAGTCTGATGGTCTGTTGGATGGTGGTAGGGTTGGATGAGGTCACCATGCTTTGAATTTGAGGTACCAAACCTCCAATGTATAGTTCAATCCGTTTGTAATCCGGAGTCACCATATGTGGGCACATGGTGGCAAGTTCGTGCGAACGGGTGGTGTAGAGTTCAATTTCTGAGCCCTCCATCTTAAGGTTCCAGAACTCTCCTTCTAGCTTTTGAATTTCATCTCGTGGACAGTATTCTTCTTTCATCATGGTTTTAAATTCCTCCAACGGGAGTCCATTTGCCATTGCTAGTCCCAACATTTGCACTTAGGCATTCCACCATGTTAGGGCCGGGCCTTCCAAAGTTCCAGCAGCAAATTTCACTTGGTTAGCCACAGGGCAGTTGCACATGGCTATTACTGATTCAACCTTCTCAAACCAGTGAAGTAATCCAACTGCTCCTTCAGCTCCACTAAAGGTGTGGGGCTTGCAGTCCATGAATGCCTTGAAAGTGCAGGCTGGCTGTTGATTTTGCTGATTTTGTTGATTTTGCTGGCCTGGATTTAGAAATACGAATTGAATTGGAATTATAGAGTTTAGAAAGATATTCTTATAAAAAGGGATTGACACTACTAGTCAATAGTTGAAAGCATTTACCTGCAGCATTCTGTGCTGCTAGGGCCTCTGCCACACTATTGTTTATCAAAGCTGCTAGTTCTGCTGCCGTCATGTTGATAGTACCACGACCACCGGTACGGCCTCCTCGTCCTCTCCCAGACATATTTCTTCACAATCACAAATGAAAACAATGAGAAATATATCGCATATTAAACATTATTCAGGTACGGGTAAGGAAATACAACATCTAATATTTTGAAAATTAAATAAATTGTAAGGCTACAAAATAAATAACTCAAATATTAAACTTCTCATGCTTTTATTGGATGGGAACAACCTTACCCATCTAGGTTTGAAAAGGGAAATAACATAAGCAAAAACAAACATGAAAAGAAAGATAGATTAGGAAGATCCTCAAACATCCTCGTCATCAGAAGAGACATATGACTGCGCATCATCAATCTCCACTGGCTCTTCCTCAGCTGGTTCCCCCTCTAAGGGTTCCTCCTCGAAGGGTTCTTCTTCAAAGAGTTCCTCCTCAAAGGGTTCCTCCTCATCGTCAGATACTGGAATGTCTTCCGGGTGTAGGGCCGCTTGCAGTTGGGCTTCCAAGTGAGCCACCCTCTCTTGAAGGCCTTCAGCAGTGTGGTTAGCCACATGTAGTTGAGTTTCCATTGCAGCTAATCTCTCCAGAACTCCTTGCATATCATCATCCATAATGTCAGCCCTCGTCTCTAGGTGTGCTACACGATTCACTAAAAGGTTGTGGACATGGTCCGTTGCAGCTAGTTCGGTAGTCAAATCTTCTATTCCTACCCTATTCTTTTCCACTTGTGTTCCATTCTCCAGTAGTTTAGGTATCTCCTCGATAGCATCTTGTACAAAACTTAATTCCTTTAACATATAGGACACAAATGCTGCGAAGGCTTGTTCCATGGTACATGGTAAGCTAGGCAGTGTAGGCGATGAAGATGTGAATGCAAAGTACGGTGATGGAACATCTCCCATTTCGATCCATCTTTGGATCATATGTGGGTACATATCCCAATTGAGAGCATACTCCAATGCCCGTGTGTTGCTCGGTTCACCTTGCTCAATTGAGGTAGTCCGGCGCCTTTTGGGCTCCGGGGATGAGAGTACAGGTGCCTTATGCCCTGATGCGTTAGGTGATGGAGGTGGTGTTGACGACATGATCCTGCAACAATTTGTATAAGTTCCAAACATCCAAATGACATGTAACTAATGTGTGAGGCTATAGTCTAGTATGAATTCCTAGTTCTCTATAACCAATAGCTCTGATACCAACCTGTCACACCCCCAAATTCCACTAACGGAGTATTACCGTTTGGGAAGTGACAAACCAGGATCTCAGACACTAGTTACATTGAACGACTCTACATGGGACTCAAATGAAAATATCTTTTAAATCATAGTATCAATGCGGAAGCGTAAAGAAAGTAAATGCGCAAAATACGCGCGCCCAAAACCAAAGTCCAAAAGTCCAACCGTCCAACCAAACAAAGTTCATTAAAATAATTCAATCAACATAAATAGACACAAAGCAAGGCAGTTGAATCCCATGCATGCCCTAACGTGCACCTGTGTCTTAGCTTAGCGTCCTGAGAAAACATGTAAGAAAAAGTGTCAACACGAGGTTGGTGAGTTCACAGGTTTCAAATAAATAAGTAAACGTTACCAGATTTATGATCTTTCAATATGTATCTATAGGTAGCTAACCTATGTTCATGTTTTAGCTCAAGTGCTCGCAACCGAAACTGACTGTTTGTTTATTACCTCCTGCCAGGTTCTATCAATACTGGCCATGTGAATAGACTAACATTTCACCCGTTCGATATCCGATCGAGTTAGCGCGACTAACGCGGGTGGGATTTGTCAAACCCAGTAGTACTACTAAACATTACCTCGCTAAGATCCATATTAACGGTTCGAAATAAGATGAGGACTTTCTGTGATAGCATGTTACACTTAGCTTTAACATTGATAGCATATGAAGTACAAAATCTAAAACCAGTTTAAGCATGTTTTCTCCCCCAAGTTAAAAGCAGTAAAAAGGGGCCGTGAAACTCACCCGCTTGGCGTTGAAGGTAGTATCACACAAAGGGTAAGTTGGAACCACATGTGTAAGTCTCAAAAGACTTACGAATGCCCTAAAATTATAAACACATAAATTAGGGATACAATAGGAATATGTGACAACAATACGGGAGATTGAACGTCCTAAAGTAACGCTCTAATAATTAAGAGTAGACGGGCGTGTCCACGGAGTTAGGAATTACTTTACGCGACGAATGACAAAAATAATAATAAATATAATCGGGTAAATAATATAACTAATTATATTATTATTTAGTCTCAATCGATACACGATGTGATAAAATGATTTGAAATAATATAAATATATATTATTTAATAATACGGTCACGGTTTGAAAATAATATAAACATATTATTTTATACGAAGTTACGGTTTGAAAATAATATAAACATATTATTTTTATTTGATAATAACAGTGATATTTTATTTATAAAAGTGGGAATAATATAAAAATAGGTTACTAATCCAAACCCGAGCCAACTGGTTGTTTTCCGGGCAAAAACACATTTATATAATAATATAATATTATAGGTTTTGATTTTTATTAATTAAATATTGGCAGAAAAATGTTTAAAAATAATTGTGGGAGCCCGGACTCGAACCCGGGTCTCTCCCACACACGCACACTGTCTTAACCAGTCCGGCCGCTAGGCTATCGCGACAATACCCAGACCGAGACCCTTTTGATCAGCAATTTCCGAGAATCCCCTTCCCACAATACAAGCCGCGATCGATCCTAGTCCCATACACGAAATTTCGATAATAAAGCTTTAAATCGGTAAAAGGGGTTTTATTTATCGAGTATATACGAATCTGTAGACAAAATTAATTACAAAAACATCACGTTTTGAATCGTTTAATTGCAGATTAAAAATCGAAACCCTAGAATATGAACACAAGATTAAATTGATCGATTTACATGTTAAAACTTTCTGGAATCATGGGGCTTTTACTAAAAGGAAGATTTCGAAACTACTGATATAGTTTAATTGTATGAAGAACGTGTCTAGATCAGGTTTTGATTAAATCGTTTACGATGAACCCTAGGTTCTGTAGTTTTACAAATTCGATGTTAAAATGTTGAATTAGTATAGGGGTTTTAATAAAATAATGATTTCTAACATGACTGTGTGGTTTGATTTGATGGAGGTTGAGTTTCGGATCAAAAGCCCCAAAACGTTTTTATCACGAACCCTAGAATCGGGTTCTTGCTAATATTGGTGTTTTAAGCCCTAATTGATATAGGGCTTTCCATTAGAGAGTAAAAACGAAAGTGAAGGTGTATTCAATTACCGGAAACAAGTGTGAATCGACTGAGATCGACTAAAACGGGTTCCGCTTCGGCTTGTTTGGCTTCCGGCGGCGTCTTCTGCTTTTCCGACCAATGTGGGATGTGCAAAAGCTTCAGACAGGTTCGTTCGATGTGTGCAGAGTGATAGTACTCGAGATTGATACAAGAACTTGACGAATTTGATGGATACTAGTTGATGGTCGACGGTTACATGTTTTAATTCTAATAATTCGAGTTAATTCGATTAATTGTTGGTTTAATGGGTTAATGATGATCGTTATGATCATTATCATGCAAGAACGGTTCTAATTCCAACGGATTTCGGGTATAATTCACGAATTGGAGATCAAAGGATTCCAATGTTGACTTTCAAAAGTCAACAGGAGCAATTTTGATAAAATTGACTTTGGTGGGTCAATTTATTTGATTTGGTAACTTCACACAACTAGTCCCTGAAGTTTTGAATTAATATTGTGACCGAATTAGACCTTGGGGTTAGATTTTACTAACGGGGTTAGGTTTTTAACGGTAAGTTAACGGAATTTGCTAACTGAGTTAACCAGAAAAGTCGGGTTGTCACATCACCCTCCTCTTCACATCCTGAACAACAATCTGCTTCCACAGTTCGAACCCCTATGCATACTACTAAGGATGCACAGGCACAGAAATTACTTACACCTGTTTTGGATGTTATCGTTCAACTGGAACAAAGGGCCCCAGTTGCGGAAACATATACTAGAAAAAGGAGCAAGAAGACTCATTCTCTTCTTGTCTCAAAGGCCCAATCCCAACCTAAAAGCCCTCATTCAGAATCCCAAAATTCTGATGAGAATATCAAAAGGGATAGCCACGTCATTAGAGAGACTTCCTTGGAAGCTTCTCTACTAGGATCAGGATCACATCCCGGATCCATAGAACAACCCACTGAGCCATTCCATTATTTTTCTTCTCTGAACTTTGTAGGTCCCTCGGGTGTGGTGAATTGTCACATGCAAGTGCGTTCCTGAGTCGGACCGGGTGCAGAATACCCGTGACTAGGTGGAGAGTCTTACAACACAAAGTAAATCGACAAGAGAATTACTTTAAACTTGAAGGTTACAGAGAGAAATACTGAGTATACAAAGTCTACGTATATGCCTGCGTACTTGTCTACTGTCAACCTATCCTTTTATACAGTACCTGAACTCTGCGCACTTAGCATGTGAGCAGGGAAAATTGCTCATACGTACTTAGCAAGTATGCAAGGTATTCTTGTGTACTTGCTAAGTACGCAGGAACTAATTCCTGCACACATACAAGTGCGCAAAACACTTAGAGATTTCAGCAACTATCAACATGCATTAGTAAATACAACTCGATAACTAATACATATAGACACTTACAAACAAATACAAATACATACAATGAAAGTAAAAAACTAAGACTCTATCCAGAGTGTTTGTCACATGAAAGTGCTTCAACAAACTCCCCCTTGACAATAGCTCTGGATCGTCTTCAGTCTTCACAGCTCTGCATCTTTAGCTTCCATCTTATTCTTGTAGTCAAGGGAAAACTTGATCACCTTGTCATATTTAGAAGCAAGGAATTTCGTCCATTCGTCCGTATGCATGCAATACCTGTCTGCTAGTGCCTCCATATCTTTCACAGAGAAGTTAATGAAGCAGACTTCATCAAATATTCTTGTCACACCCCGACCGATGGCGGAATCATCGGGGCGGGACATGTAGACTGTTCATGAGCACAAGGTTGACTAAATTGCATATATTAAACATCAATTTTCATTGCAAGTAATCCAAATACAATCACATCCAAGATAGAACAAAATTAAAATACATAGAGTTCTTTTATTTAAATTAACTAAGTCCAAGCCTATATGTAGCATGTCTTGAACAATCTCACACATTAGAACCTGAAACATGAATAAAATAAAGTCAACTAAAAAGTTGGTAAGTATAACACAAGTTTATATAGATAGCATATAGTTTGTAAAACAAATCCATACATAACATGATAAATAAGGCATTTATGGGAAGCAGCTATTGTGTAACCATGTACAATCAAACCTTTGTAACTAGCATGCAAAAATTGTGTTGTCGGTATCAATCACCCCAATCTGGGTGGTTTGTCAGACTCAATAGATCTATCATTGAAAACCGTCGGCTTGAATAGTTAATGATTGTACATAATCGCATACAAAGGTTAGCACACCTAGCACTCGGGCATAAAGCTCAAATTACACATATGAATGTAAATAGGATTTGTACTTGTGTTGTTTGTGTAAATGTAAACATGTAATTTGAATAATGTTCATGTTCCACCCCAAAAATGTAAAAGAGTAAAAGGGGCTATGTATACTCACTTGGTTCGAAGGCGTAGCTAACAAAGATACTAGATAAAATAAGGATCCTTGAAATGCACAAGTTAACCTAAGGAGTAATGTATATGGTATTAATAGTGTGCACCAATGTTTAAGTCTAAAGTTGCATTTGGACTTGTGTAATAAGGTCATTGATTTGTAATTGGAGGTATTGAATAAAATATATAAAGTTTGAAAGAGTATTTTTAGAACATTTTGATTAAGGTTTGAGTTTAAATAATTATATGAGTAATGTAAATAATTATTGTTTATGAAAATATTGTAAGTGTTAGTTATAAGTTAGTATAATTAATTAATTAATCGTTTTTGTTTAAATATAAATTAAATAAATAATCATTTTATTTATTTCTTTATAAAATGTAACTTAACCATTTAAATACTTTTTAAATGAAAGGTTTAACAATAATTGTAAATTAAATTTTATAAACTTTAAATAATTAATTTTTCCATTTATTAAATATTTGTTCTTTCTAAATAAGATTAAATGCAATTTTATAAAATTCAATTATTTTTATTTTGTAATTCAATCAGAATATTTGTGGTTTGAAAAATATATAAAATTTATAATTCTGCCAAGATTTTAACTCACACACGACCGTGCCTGGGAAGGGCACGATCGTGCTCGAACCATGGGCGCGACCATGCTAGTCAGGGCGCGACCGTGTTGATCAAACAGAGGGCTTAGCTAACTAAATCATTAGGCACGACCGTGCCTTGGACAGGCACGATCGTGTCTATGGTTCTAAGACGCGACTGAGATTAGCCAAAGGGCATGATTGGGTCTGGACAGGAGGACACGACCGCGCTAGTAATCGGCACGACCGCGTCTAATGAGGCACGACCGCGCTAGATGATTAGCGCGACCGTGTTTCTTCCAAAATAGACACGAATTGACTGATTTTTATATTGTTACTGCAGGGAATCATAGGGCTTTTATTTACCGTGCTATTACGATTCTTGTTATATAGATTAATTGTATGTAAGTCATGTTTAGAACTGGGTTCGATTAAATCATTTTTGAACAAAACTCAGATTCGGGTTTCGGGCTAATTCTATATTGAGAGCCCAAATTAATATGGGGCTTTTGATCTATAGGCTAAATAGACTACGGAAAGAATTTCAATTACCCGGATGGACGACGAATTGATAGATGATGGTAGGAGGGAGTTCCGGCGTCGACGAGTTCGGTCTCCGACGTCTTCCACTGCACTTCCGGCTAAGCAAGTGTGTTCAGGGGCTTCAGAGAGATTCTATGGAGCGATTGATCGAGGGAATTGCACTTTAGAATAGGAGGATTTTGGTTCAAGTGAAGGATTTTAGTTTTCTTTGAGATGAATCGATTTCTTTTGTCAATTGTTACGATTGATAATATTATTGTCTTTGATAACGAAAGTGAAACGTATATCGGTTACGAAACTAAACGATTCTCGCATTTAAAACTGATTTTACGTTTCAACTGATACTAGGCGCGACCGTGCCCAAACGAGGCGCGACCGTGCTAAGGCACCAGGCGCGATCCTTCCAAAGCAAGTCGCGCGACCGTGCCAAAGCACTCGGCACGACCGTGCCAGAATGAGGCGCGACCGTGCCTATTAGGGTTTCTTGTAATTTTTCAACCTCAGACCTTGTAACTTTAGTCTTTTGTCATATTTGTACAATTAGATACTTATGTATTGTTTTGATAGGATATATCCGAGTAAAATTTGCGGGCTTTCATTGAAATGTAGTATTAAATTGATCATACGAAAAGAAACAAAACAGTGCACTTGAATTGAGTTTGAAAGGTATTACATTGAATTGAAATACCGATACTAAAATCAGAAATGTTACAGTTTCCCCATTGTAGATGCATAATATGTCCCTAATCCCTTGTAATATGTATTTCATCTATGTTTAATGTAATTATTTGATGTATTAATGAAATTACATGTTTATCCTTAATGTTTACTCATATATAACGACTGTGTATTAAACGATCTGATAAATAGCGATAACGTTTATCAATCGTGCTAATGAAAGGCCCATTCGCACGAATGGATCATGAGAATGATCCATTCGCACGAATAGCTCATGAGAATGATTCATTCGCTAGAATAAGTCATGAGAATGATTCATTCGTACGAATGAACCATTCTGATGATTCATTCTTAAGAATGAACCATTCTGCTGATTCATTCGCACGAATGAGTCCATTCACATGGCTCATTCGTACGAATGGCCTCTGCACTATATATATAGCTTTCACTTCATGAGCACATATACAACAAGAAAATACAACACATATACACATAGAGAGACTGACCAGAGCAGAACCAACAGAACACAAACTCTTTTCACCTGTATTGTCGAATCTCTGTCCGTTGAGAGTTTCCAGGTCTTGTATCCAACTTCTCTACACAAAAGGGTCGATAGAAACCTTCGTTTCGACATCTAATCCGCTCGTTTCTTAAGACCCGATCCGTGTCATAGATTGGATTGCCAATCAAATCGGATTCCGCACGATTTGGTTCGGTTAATGTGTTGAATCATTGGATCAAGGTAGATCCCGATCCAACAAAGTGGTATCAGAGCCTGATTGTGCTCTAGATTCAACATAGAAAATCTAATCTTGCTTTTTCTAGCTTCTTGAATGTTATAAAGATCACTTGATCGTTGTTTAGCCACGTTCAAATCTTGTGATTATTGCTTCTGAGTGATCTGATCGTTTCAGTTTCAAGATCTGATAAAAGGCTCAATCATTGGTGCTTTTTGGTGCAAAAAAGTCAAACAACTCTCTGTCGTACGAATGGCTACTATGATGAACTTCATTCGCATGAGTGGTTCCTACCATTCGCACGAATAGATCAAGTCTCCCGCTCGTTTGTTCAAACTTCCAATCGCACGAATAGAAATTCCAGTCGCACGAATAGAAAATTCCATTCGCACGAATAGAAATTTCAATCGCACGAATAGAAAATTCCATTCGCACAAATAGAAAATTCCATTTGCACGAATAGAAAATTCCAATCGCACGAATAGAAAATTCCATTCGCACGAATAGAAAATTCCATTTGCACGAATAGAAAATTCCATTCGCACGAATAGACCCATTCGCATAAATCTCTTCTGAAATTTTTTTAAGTGTCGAAAAACTTCGTTCTTTACCATGTCGGACTTAGCCTTTGTTGCCAGTCAGAACAGTAAAATCCAAAACTTGTTATTAATCGATAATGAAGCTGGAAATGCTAACAAGGCTCCAAAACTCATGACAATGGACGAATATCATCATTGGAAAAACAGGTTTGAGATACACATTAATGGAGTTGATACAAACTTATGGATGATGATAGAGAATGGATATCAAAAAGTGTTGAGTGAGGATGGAACTCCTGTTTTAGCTTCCCTTTTAAGCGAACAACAAAGAAAAGATTATGACTTAGAAAAGAAGGCATATGCTATCCTATCTCAGGCCATGTCAAGAGAAATATTTCATCAATTCAGGCAGTTTACATCTTCAAAATCTCTGTGGGATGCCTTAGAACAACGTCACGAAGGAAATGCTTCGTTGAAAGCTATCAATGCTAAGGCCATTAAGAAGGAATTTGATAATTTCATGTATATTGGAAATGAGTCCTTAGATGATCTATTTGAGAGATTCTATCACTTGATGAGTGAATTGCATGCCCATGAGGTCAAAACAACGAAAGAAGAAAAGGTTCAATGCATGGCAGATGCGCTACCACCAAAATGGGATTCATTCTTGATGATTCTCAAACAGAACAATAGTCTTGAAACCATTGATATCAATGAATTTCTTCAAAAATTGAGAGAACAAGAGGTGATGAATAAGTGGAAGTTAAAAAGAGGCGTACAAGCTCAGGATCCTTCATTGTACTATTCCACATCAACTCAACAAAATGCTCCTTTGCAAACTGCGTTTGTATCAAACATGTCAAATGTTTCATCCAGCCAGTCTTCAACAGCTCATGCTTCAGTTTCATCAAGCTCGGTTCCACAGAAGGGAAATACTGCTAGTACTCCTCCACCAAGCCCCATTAAATTGCAAACAGACAACTTCGCCAAGGTTACTATCGAAGTGGCCAAGGAACACATGGCACTGTTGTCTACCGTTGTCAATTCATATGACAGTCTTGTTGCTGGACAGGTTGGAAACAGTCATCTGACAGCAGAAGACTATGCTCAGATTGATAAGGATGAAATGGATCGAATTGATATAATGTGGGCTCTTGCAAGTGCAGTCAGAAGAGCGAGAGATTATGTAAAAAGGACAGGAAAAACTCTCGAAGGGAACAAAGACACTACTTATGGTTTTGATCTGTCTGCTGTTGTTTGTTTTAACTGTGGTGAGAAAGGGCATTTTGCTAGGCAATGTGAAAAGCCTAAACAGACTGGACACCGCAACCCTTTCAACAACCGTCAAAGTCAACCGAAGCCACAAAATCAAAATACAGAAACAAACCTTGTTCCAGTTACTCTTGCACAAGATAAGGGTACTTCAAGTGAAACAAAAGCTATGGTTGTTCAAACAGATGAGACTGTTGATTGGTCTTTTAAATTTGGAGCTGATGGCAGTTCAGGGGATAGAGCTTACATGGCAAAGGTTGTAGAAGTCAATGAAGAATCAGATTCTGATGCTGAGAGAGAGATTGCTTCAGAAAGTTCATCAGCTGCAGACGACACATCTTCAAACAGTTCTGGCTTCACAACTGAGAATGAAGATAAATCATCTGTTGTCTCTTCAAGTCAATCGACAGCTGATGTGGATGATAACAATTCCTCTTCTGAATCTACCTGTAGCTGTGCTTTTATGGTAAAAACATCCACAGGCATTCAGGTAAATTCTGACAGTTTTGAAAGTGAGTCTGAATCTCAACCGTGTTTAATTTGTGATGAACTTGAGAAGAAAGTTGAGACACTTAAAAGTCACAACACAGATTTAATTACTGATTTAACTGCTTGTCTTGAAGCAAACCGTGTTTTAAAGGGAAACGAACTTGCCTTCAAAAACAAAATTGATCTTTTAAATAGGCAAGTTCATGAATTAGAAATCTGTGTTATAAACAAACAAAATGCCATCACTTTTTATTTAAACACGATTGATGAAACAAAGAAAAAGCTGGCGCTTGTCGAGTGTGATATGAAACTCTAAATCAAAAGCTGAAAAGTTATTCAAATTCTGCTTACATTCTTGATTACATGATTTCACGGCGTCCAGGAAAGAAAAATGCTGGGATGGGGTATAAAAATTGTCCTCCACCGGTGTTGAATACTATGGTAAACACACCGGATGATAACCCAATCATTGACTTTAAGGTCAAAACGCCACTTGTCGTTGATCCAACCGAAAACAAAATTTCTCAATCAAAGGTTAACGATAATGGTGCTTCGACCTCGAAGTCCCAGTGTGTTGATGGAATGGTAGAAGAGTGGGATGAAGACGACGATGAGTGCACTACTCGTGGTTTGGGACACAAAAACTCGTCTGTTCCACAAAATGACAGCATTGGTATTTCAAAATCTGCTTCTAAAAAGGTTTTTAAAATTAAACAAACCAATTGCCGTCCATCTTATCCCACTACTTCTGATCAGAAGAGTCAAGTAACCAAAGCCTCAATCAAAAAGGTTAATTTTGTTAAAGCTGGAGAGTCTGTTCAATCAAACAAGTCACTCTCTTCAGCTGAACAAAAAGAAGTTAAGGCTGGTGGTTCAAAAACTCACCAAAGTGAAAATCAATACAGATCTCCGAGGTTGGTTGAGCGGAGATACTGTTTTGAGTGCGGTACAAAAGGACACGTTGTTGTCAACTGTCCTTATCTTCAGAAACCAAGTAAAAGAGTTAACCATTTTCCAGAAAATAAACAAAAGTTTTTAAAGTCAAAATCTAACTCTTTTACCCAACAACAAGTGCATCAAAAGAAAGTTAAACAAAAGATGCATGACTTGTTGGTCTCTGATTCGAGTTCCACACCTGTACAAATCGTTAAGCAATCCACTGTTTACCACAAACAGTCGTTGCACAAACAACATGTGTGGAAAGCAAAATCAGATGATGCTTCTGACGACTGTACTTCAAAGTCAAATGGTTGTTCCAAAAGTCCACAAGGACAATGGATGTATTGTACTGTTGTAGATGAGTTTGGGAAACCCAAGACCGTAAAGGCTTGGGTTCCTAACCTAAACTAATTACTTTCCTTCTTGTGCAGGTTGTCCTTTATAATCCTATTAGCAATAATTGGATTATTGATAGTGGGGCATCCAGGCACATGACTGGGAACTTAGCTCTCCTTTTCGACGTCAGAAATGTCAAAGGGGGCTATGTTTCATTTGCAGGTGATAAAGGTGGTTTTATCTCAGCTCAGGGAACACTGTCTAATGGAGCTGTCAGCTTTGAGAAGGTCAACTTTGTCAAACAGTTGGATAACAACTTACTTTCTGTTTCTCAAATCTGTGATAAGGAGTTCAAGGTTCTTTTTGATGACAAGCATTGTTATATCTTGAAAAAGGAGTTTATGATTCCAGAAGACATGGTGGTTATGTCTGCTCTAAGAATGAATGATCTTTATATTCTTGACATGTCACAAGCATCATCCTCAGTGTCCACAGCATCATGTTTTGTTTCAAAAGCCACTGAGAAGGATTCTATTTTATGGCACAAAAGAATGGGACATCTCAGTCTCAGAAAAATGAATCATTTGGTGCATAAAAATCTTGTTGAAGGAGTCACTGTGAAAAGTTTTCATCTTCCTGACGTGTGTGTTTCTTGCAAGAAAGGCAAACAAACCAAGAAATCTCATAAACCCAAATCTCAACATTCCATCACTATACCACTAGAGCTCTTACACATGGACTTGTTTGGTCCTATCAACCGGAAGAGCATTGTTGGAGACTTATATTGTTTGGTTGTGACGGATGAGTATTCAAGATATTCTTGGGTGATGTTCTTAAAAGAAAAATCTGAAACTTTTGAATATGTGGAGATTCTGATTACCAAATTGGAGTCTTTGTATAAGTTAAAGGTTAGGAGGATCCGTTCGGACAATGGTACTGAATTTAAAAATCACCTTATGGAAACTTTCTGTCAAAAACTTGGTATTCACCATGAATTCAGTGCGCCATATGTTCCACAAATGAACGGTGTTGCTGAGAGGAAGAATCGGACCTTGATAGAAGCTGCAAGGACTATGCTCGCTGACTCAAACTTACCCGTGCAGTTCTGGAATGAAGCTATTGCTAATGCGTGTTACACATTCAACCGGGTTCTAGTTGTCAAGCGTCACGATAAAACTTGCTTTGAATTGTTGCATCGACGGAAACCGAACTTACAGTATCTTGAACCGTTCGGCGCTCCATGTACCATGTTGAATAAGGATGCTCATGGCAAGTTTAACGAGAAAGTAGAGGAAGGTTACTTCTTAGGGTACATCACTCCCAATAAAAGAGTTTACAACAAAGTCTCTGGGAATGTAGAAGAATGGTACCATGTTGATGTTCAAAAGTATACCTCTCCTGCTGCTAGAAAAGGTCTTCCTTGGATGTTTGATTATGAAGAACTTTTTGCCTCGTTTAATCTTCCTCCAGAATGTTCAGATGAGGAGGTTGCTGTTCAAATGATGTATGATGCTCAAAACGCACCTGATGAACATGTGCAACCTACTCCCTCATCATCTGACATTCCTGAGTCCTCCAATAACACACAAGTCACACAGGATGATGACTCTTCTTCTTCTTCAGAGTATGAGGGTTCTCGACAAGAAATAGACCAGGTGATTGAAGATCCTTCCCATGATGTTGTACAACTGAGTGATGATGTTTCACATTCTGTGGCAATTGAACAGAGTATCACAAACCTTGATCAAACTGTTGAGGTTCCTGCTCATCCTGTGGGTAGGATTGATAGAATTCATCCTCAACAGAATTATATTGGTGATCCCACATCTGGTGTTAAAACTAGGGGTCAGATCAATTCTGGAGTCTACTCAGAAATCATGGAATCTGGTGTGGTCAATGATTGTGCGCATTCATGTTTCATCTCGCAAATCGAACCACGGTCTATAACAGATGCTTTAAAAGAAGAATCTTGGGTAAATGCAATGCAGGAAGAACTACTTCAATTTCAGAAGCTCGGAGTTTGGAAGTTAGTTGATTTACCAAAAGGAGCTAAGAAGATTGGTACTCGATGGGTTCTTCGTTGCAAAAGGGATGATCAAGGAATAGTCATAAGAAATAAGGCTCGTTTGGTCGTTCAGGGATTTAGGCAAATTGAAGGTATAGATTACAATGAAGTGTTTGCACCGGTTGCTCGTCTGGAAGCAATTCGAATTTTTCTTGCTTATGCATCCTACAAAAGGTTCAAAGTCTATCAAATGGATGTAAAGAGTGCTTTCCTTCATGGAGAAATCAGTGAAGACGTATACGTCAGTCAACCTCCCGGGTTTGAAGATCCTATGCATCGTGACCGTGTCTACAAATTGGACAAGGCACTGTACGGATTGCACCAAGCTCCGCGAGCGTGGTACGAGACACTTTCCACTCATCTTCTGAACAATGGTTTTAGAAGAGGTGTCATCGACTGCACGTTGTTCATTAGAGAAAAGGATGGAGAACTTTTAATGGTACAGGTATACGTGGATGACATTATTTTCGGATCGACGAATGATGTTCTGTGCAAAGAATTTGAAAGAGTTATGCAGGACAAGTTCGAGATGAGTTCCATGGGAGAGATGAAGTTCTTTCTAGGGCTACAAGTAGATCAATCTGAGACAAGGATTTTCCTTCATCAAACAAATTATGTTGGAGACATACTGAGCCGATTCAGTATGACTGATGCCAAACCTGCTGGTACTCCATTGGCGATCAATCACGGGATTTCGCCTGATGACAAGGGGGAGTATATTGATGCTACTCTCTATCGAGCCATGATCGGATCTCTCATGTATCTCACGGCATCTCGACCAGACATCATGTTCGCCACGTGTCTCTGTGCCCGATATCAGTCAAAACCAAAAGTCTCCCACTTAATTACTGTCAAAAGGATTTTTCGTTATCTGAAGGGTACTCCTGAACTTGGATTATGGTATTCTAATGATGATAACTTTGAGCTTACTGCATATAGTGATTCTGATTATGGTGGTTGCAAAACAGACTTCAAGTCTACATCTGCAGGGTGTCAGTTCTTTGGAAACCGTCTTGTGACATGGCAATGCAAAAAGCAGACTTCAGTGGCTACATCTACATGTGAAGCTGAATACATCGCTGCTGCCAGTTGCTGTTCTCAGATTATCTGGATTCAACAGCAACTTCGGGACTACGGTTTGCAATTCTCTAACACTCCTATTTATGTAGATAATTCTGCTGCCATAGCTATCACTAAGAATCCGGTTCAGCATTCAAAAACCAAACACATCGGCATAAAATATCACTTCATTCGTGATTGTTTTGAAAAGAAACTGATTGATATGGTTCAAATTAACACTGATTTCCAAAAGGCCGACCTCTATACAAAAGCCTTTGACAAACCAAGATTTTTATTCTTGTTAGAGGTAAACGGCATGAAAAAGAAGGATGACGTTGTTCCGGACCAAGAGTCGAGTCAATAATCATTTTTATCAATTACGTTCCTCTATATATTTTCTTTCTTCCGTTTATTAAAAATTTCAAAAACTCAAAAAGATTTTTCATTTTAAAATTTTAGGGGGAGAAAATGTCAGTAAGAAAATGATCTCTCGCTGAGAAAAATGATAGTACACAGACGCTAGTTATCTGAGACTCCAAAAAGATTTTCTATTTGTGTACAGTTATTTGTGTACAGTTTGTTTAAAAAATAAATAAATAAAAAAAATAAAAAAAATAATAAAAAAAAAATTCCATTTTTGTACAGTCTAAAACCCAAAAACATCTGAAAAACTCAAAAATGAGAAATCGTATCCAACCTTTGGGAAGTGATGGCACACTAACCATATGTATGAAGCACATTGCATTTAATGTCATAGTGAATAGTCACACTAAGTCGACATGTGATGCATTAATAGGCTTATCTTACTGAATCTCGACCATTGATGATCAATCTATACCATATTAGATATTGTCTTGTGAGTCACATAATGGTGAAAGGATTGACGAAAATCAGCAATAGAAACTGAAGGTGTTTCTCATTCTGTGCACACCAGTTATCATCGGTTTAATGAGATATCATAAAGTAGTTATAAAATTAAAAATTAGATTCCGAAGTCGCATACGTGCCATATTGCCTTGTAAATACCTGGCTGAAGCCGTCCATGCGATTAAGAATAAAATAAAAGTATGAATCCGAATTCGTATATGTGCCATATTACCGGGTTGCAGCCTGGTTGAAGCCATCCATGGGATAGGATGAACACAAACACCGTTAGCTGCATACGTGCCATATTGCCTTGTAAATACCTGGCTGAAGCCGTCCATGAGCTGATGGCTATCACTGTGAATACTAAAAAAAAAAAAAAAAAAAAAAAAATTGTGTAGTAAAGAAGTAACAGGGAATAACTGAGATCTCATGAACTTATGATGACTGGTTAAGTAAGTTGTGCTGATTTGAAACATTAACATGTTTTGAAAAGTAATTCAAGTCAATTCTTAACTAGTGTGGGACACACAGATAATGGACTTAATCCTTCAAGATCATCTTGTAAGTGTTGAGAAAAGGTCTGCATAAGTTTAAGATGGACAAACATATCAATGATCTCATTTTGACTAAGTGTACTTAAAGCTCAGATAATTTGCAATGTTCCTGATTGCTATGAGTTTAGTACTGATCCTATGTTCGGATCTTTCTCACAAAAAGATGTGTAAATACCATTGTATAGTTGTATCTATAAAATTCAAAATGTCTCAGATCATTAGTCACTAAGTCTGTATGATTTCTCATAAGGATCATTCTTACTAAGACATGCGTGTATATATCTTGTTGATATTATTTTTAGAATTACATATTCAAAAATCCAAAAAGATTTTACTTTTCCTGAATTTTAGATTATCTGATAAGACTCGAACGACTGTCTGAAAATCTAAATTTGAAAATTGCTTGACTTCCTGATTGATCAAATCGTTCCTTTACTTCATAAACTATTCCAAAACTTCATAATTGATCCCTCACTTCATAATTAAATGTAAATTACTTCATAATCAAATTGTTGTCAAGACCGATGTGGTCGGATACCCCATTTAACTTGAAAAGTTTAATTTGCATAAGGGGATTGTCCCATTCGTACGAATGGATGAGCAAAATGGCTCACTCGTACGAATGGATGAGGAGAATAGCTCATTCACACGAATGGACTGACCAGAATGGTCCACTCGTACGAATGAGTGGCAGAATGAATCAAGTTTAGCTCATTCACACGAATGGACTGACCAGAATGGTCCACTCGTACGAATGAAAGACAGAATGAATCAAGTCTAGCTCATTCGCCCGATGGGACTGACCAGAATGGTCCATTCATACGAATGAACCAGGCCATCCTATAAAAAGGCCATTCATTCGCATTCTCAGTCTCATTCGCTCAAAACAGAAATCGCATTCGCACATCTGTTTCATCCAATTCTGATTTTGAACAAAACTCCGTCAAATCACCGATCTAATCTTTCGATTTCATTTTACAGGTATAACCCGACAAGTATTCATCAAGTGTATATCGATTTGTGGACGTTCGACTAGATTTAGGGCTCAAAACCAAAAACAAAACCTAAAAAACGTAAAAAGTGACTTAATAAACCGATTAAAATGCTAAATACTGGTTGAAAACCATAATCGAGTGTTTTGGTGTCTTTTTCGGCAAATCTTTTCGTGTCTTGGTTGATTTTTGGACAATTTGGATCGCGACCCGTCTGTCATACGAATGGACACATTCTTCATGTTCATTCGTACGAATGAGCACTCATTCACATGAATGAACACTCATTCATACGAATGAAACTCATTCGCATGAATGAATACTCATTCATATGAATGAAACTCATTCGCACGAATGAATAGGCAGAATGATCCATTCGCACGAATGAACCAACTTTTAGGGTTCATTCGTACAAAGGGAAAATGGTCCAAAAGTTCATATTTCCAAAATCTTGCATGTACTGATCTGATGTGCTTCATGTTTTTGTATTTGCAGACTGATCGTTATGGCGCACAGAGCTCCAATTTTTCTTAAGGCTTCAACAAAAAGCAACATTTGTGCTTACATGATCCCAACTTCAAAGAATGCAAGACCGTTCATTGGAATGATCGAGTTCTTGTCTCGATCCAGGATAGCCCATGCTATATCTTATATCTGCACTCCCTATGCTTCTCATCAACGGGAATTCTGGGCCACAGCTGAAATAGACTGTGAAGTTTCTCCAACTGTGATACGGGGAAAGATTGCAGGACAGGAGGTTATAGTTTCTGCCGCTCACATTCGCCGATTGTGTCAATTCTGTGATCATCCTGAAGATCCAGTGACACTGGATAAATATCTGGTCCGTGGATGCTTCATGAGAATAAAGTACGACGGGAATGTCGCCGAAGGCGTTCTCAACAAGGCGAACCTCTGTCCTCAGTATAAATATCTAGGACACGTTCTTCTTCACTGCCTCGGTTCCCGTCGTGGCGGATTTGATGATATGCGCGAAACAATTCAGAGCGCATTCGTGGCACTGGTGTTGAACATACCGTTCAACTTTTCCGAGATGGTGTTCACACATCTCAAGGAAAACATCTCGCTAAAAGGGGACAATGCGTACCTCATGTACCCCCGATTCTTACAGATGATAATCGATGACCAACTTCCTCTACTGCCACGATCCGATATTGACATGATAAGATTGGAGCATATGACTGATGTCACACTAAACCGGGTACAGACTTACAGGGGCCGACCAACAAAGCCACCATATAAACGCCTTATTGGACATCTGGCAAATCCAGATTATGTGGCCCCAGCAAACAGAAAATGGCGTCATGATAACAGTGATTCTGACAGGGAGGATATTGTTGTGCCTCCAGCTGACGACCAAAATGATGACGACCAAGATGGTCAGGGAGATGGTGGCAATGCTCCAAATGTTCCATCTACCGCTGCCACCACCCCCACTGTTGCTGCTATTGATTCTTCCCTTCCAACTAACCCAGAATACGTTAACCTGGACACCGTCCTGTTTACTAACTCTGAGGACACTGAAGATGAATTCGAAATCAGTCAACAAGGGGCAAGATTGGTCGCAACAAAAAGAAAGAGGGGAGCAGATCAAGGAAGCTCAAGGGTTGATGATGATGACGTCAGGGATGCTGACTTTGTCCCTGATTGTCCACAAGTATCTGCTGCTCCTTCTTCCCAATCTACCCCAGTCAAGAAAGGAAGGATGAAGAGAATGGCCAAATGCCAAAAGTTTAAACTCGTTAGAAGGACGGAGAGCACATCTGCTACTACAGCAACTGCCACCAAGTCTGAGGCTCCAATGTCAACATCCATGCCTCAGACACAAACTGTGCCTCCGATTCCTCCTCCCATCTACCCTACTGCTTCTACATCACAGCCATCAACCATTCGAGCTGAATCTTCAATGTCACTGCCGACTGTCACTCTACATGACCAGATCAGTACATTAAACAGTTTGGTACTTCGTTTACTGGCTCAGAATGAAGAGCAATCAAAGCGTATTGACCAACAAGGATCTCAGATCAGTCAGTTGACTCTGCAAAATACTGAACAAGCCCAAGCCATCACAAGTCTTTCCACTAGGTGTAATGATCAACAAGCCATCCTTCTCACTGCTACAAACCAGAATCAACAGTTGTCTAAAACTGTTGATGCACATGCTCAGAGGATACAAAGGCTTGAGGAGGATAATAAGAGACTGTTGGAAGACTTAGAAAGCAGAAGAGACCCGACACCCAGAATTGAGGGTGCTCGTGATGATGATGATGATGATGATGATGATGATGATGATGATGATGATGATGATGAAGAAGAAGATAAGGACGATGGTGCCAATGCTGGTGCTGCATCAAGTGCTTCAAAGACAGCAGAAGCTGAGGCACGCACAAAGCAAAAATCAGACAAATCAGAAGGACCATCATCAGATACACAAAAGGGCACTGAAGGTTGATAGTTTTTGTTTTAAGTGTTTTAAGTTGTCTTATTGTAAATATTAGATTATTATGTAAATAATTTCAGTTTTATTTTGATTAAATCAATGAAATTTCAAATTCTCACATGTTTATTCTATGTTTGTTTATGAAAATAGTTTTGGATGTGATGCCTCTCAAGCAACAACCTTCAAAGTTGACTTATGTGTTTGACATGCAAGGGATCATCCAACATTCAGTTATTTATGACAAAGAGGAAGGGGAAATCGTACATTGCTTGTCAAAAGAACAGATTGCCGAGCTATTTCAAATGAATCCCGACGAAGTCATTACTGAAGAGGCTTCTGTTCCAACAACTGATTATCCCTCTTCTGACGAACTAGAAGACGTTGATGAGGTTGAAGTCGAAGACATCACTGATCAAGAATATCCAAAGTACACATCAGTAGATGGTGATGATCTTCCCTCCTTCGTGGACTTATTCACTCAGCAGTCCGACGAGGAGGTCAACCGCATTATCGACAACAAACAGGATGAAGCCGGTCCCTCCACTATTGACATTGACGAGCTGAATGAACGTAAAACTCAGTGGATGGAATACATGGCCGAATTAAAGAAGAACTCAAAGCCCTCTCCTCCAACCAAGTACACTAAAGTTTATCGACTCAAAGGACACAAGTCTGATGGTCGTATAATCAGTTGGGCATACTTCAACGACTTAAGCTGCTATGCTATAAAAAGAGAGAATGGCATACAATATTTCAGGTACCCTCATGATTTCAAGACGCTGCCCGCATTTGAAGTAAATCAATTGGCGCGTCTAAAGCTTCTATACAGCGAATCTTCCGGTCTATCCGAATGGTTTGAACGTCAATTACAATACGAATACCGGAAGAAGTGGGTGAACTTCAAGCCACAAATGCCTACACGTTACATTCATAAGGAAAAGGTTCATCCAGTCACCAAGAAGCCCCTAATTGTCTTAAAGTGGAAGCCTCCAACGATCATGAAGAAGATTCCTTTAAGGAAAATGATCCAGGACTTCTCAGATCAGTTCAAATGGTGGTACTATGATGGGCGTACTGGTGAAGCTGTTATAGTGCTTTGTAAAGAAGGGTCATGGGAGACCATCAGGGTCTTTGATCCCTTGTGGCTGACCAACTTGTCTAAACAAGATGTTACAACTTTATACAAGTGTCAGCCGTTTTTTGAAGTTGCAGATATAGACCAGGCGTTGCAGTATGTGAAAGTGATACGTATATGCTTTGCTTTTGACATACACGCTGGGGTCAACTGGAAAACTCGTACAAAAGAGATGTTGAAGACCAACTAATGTTAGTTAGGTCATTTTGAAGGGATCTAGGTCCAAGGGGGAGTATGTAGATGCATAATATGTCCCTAATCCCTTGTAATATGTATTTCATCTATGTTTAATGTAATTATTTGATGTATTAATGAAATTACATGTTTATCCTTAATGTTTACTCATATATAACGACTGGGTATTAAACGATCTGATAAATAGCGATAACGTTTATCAATCGTGCTAATGAAAGGCCCATTCGCACGAATGGATCATGAGAACGATCCATTCGCACGAATAGCTCATGAGAATGATTCATTCGCTAGAATAAGTCATGAGAATGATTCATTCGTACGAATGAACCATTCTGATGATTCATTCTTAAGAATGAACCATTCTGCTGATTCATTCGCACGAATGAGTCCATTCACATGGCTCATTCGTACGAATGGCCTCTGCACTATATATATAGCTTTCACTTCATGAGCACATATACAACAAGAAAATACAACACATATACACATAGAGAGACTGACCAGAGCAGAACCAACAGAACACAAACTCTTTTCACCTGTATTATCGAATCTCTGTCCGTTGAGAGTTTCCAGGTCTTGTATCCAACTTCTCTACACAAAAGGGTCGATAGAAACCTTCGTTTCGACATCTAATCCGCTCGTTTCTTAAGACCCGATCCGTGTCATAGATTGGATTGCCAATCAAATCGGATTCCGCACGATTTGGTTCGGTTAATGTGTTGAATCATTGGATCAAGGTAGATCCCGATCCAACACCCATGTTGAGGGAATTTCATCCCGAAATTTAGCTAGAGGAAACTACGGCATCAGTAAAAAGATGGGGGTACTTGAGCTTCATTTGGTCCTCTCGTTCCCAAGTGAATTCAGGACCACGCTTAGACTACCAACGAACTTTGACAATAGGAATACGACTTCGCTTGAGTTGCTTGATTTCACGATGCATAATTTCTACCGGTTTCTCAACGAAGTGCATCGTTTCATCAATGTGCACGTCATCAAGCGGTATATGGAGATTCTCATCGGCGAGACATTTCTTCAGATTTGATACATGAAATGTAGGATGCACATTGCCAAGAGATGGAGTTAACTCGAGTTTGTAGGCCACTTTCCCAATTCTTTCAAAGATTTTGAATGGACCAACATAGCGAGGGGCTAACTTGCCTTTCTTTCCAAAATGGACCACACCCTTCCACGGGGACACTTTAAGAAGAACAAGGTCACCGACTTGGAATTCCAAGGGTTTTCGTCGTTTATCGGCATAACTCTTTTGCCGACTTCTCGTTGTTCGAATGTTGTCACGGATTTGCAAAATCTTGTCGGATGTTTCTTGAATTAGCTCGGGACCGGTGATTTGTGCTCCACCAATCTCGTTCCAACAGATAGGAGAACGACACTTGCGACCATAAAGAGCTTCGAATGGAGCCATGTTAATACTTGTGTGGTAGCTATTATTGTAGGAGAACTCAATGAGGGATAAATGTGAATCCCAATTGCCACCAAAATCAATTACGCAAGCTCTAAGCATGTCTTCAAGTGTTTGGATTGTCCGCTCGGTTTGACCATCAGTTTGGGGATGGTAAGCCGTGCTCAAATCCAATCGTGTGCCAAGAGCGGTTTGGAGAGATTTCCAAAATCGAGAAGTGAACCGGGCATCTCGGTCAGATATTATGTTCAAGGGAACACCATGACGGCTCACAATTTCATCAATGTAAATTCGGGCTAGTTTCTCAACCCGATAGTCTTCACGGATAGGCAAGAAATGAGCAGATTTGGTGAGACGATCAATAATCACCCAAATGCTATCATAACCACTCGAGGTGCGAGGGATTTGATAATGAAATCCATAGCTAATTTTTCCCATTTCCACATGTGAATTTCTGGTTGTTCAAGTAAACCAGAAGGACGTTGATGTTCGGCTTTGACTTTGGAGCAGGTTAAACATTTGGCAACATAAAGAGCAATGTCCATTTTCATACCGGGCCACCAATATTGTTGGCGAAGATCTTGGTACATTTTATCCGCACCAGGATGAATAGAATAACGAGTCTTGTGAGCCTAGTTCATGAGGAATGTACGGAGATCATCGCGATCGGGAACCCAAATACGGTTCAAGTAATAAAGTAAGCCATTGGATTTTGATTCGAGTAGGAGTTCAACACCACACGACATTTCCTCATACATGTTACCCTCAGTGACTGAGACGTGTTGAGCTTCTAAGATGCGGGTTTGAATATCGGTTTGAATTCGGGCGCAATGAAGCATAACATGGTCCTTTCGACTCAAAGCATCGGCTACAACATTCGCTTTGCCGGGATGGTAACGAATCTCGCAGTCATAGTCGTTAAGGATTGAGTTCCTTTTGATTGAAGATATGTTGAAGACTTTTGTGGTCGGTGAACACCATGCATTTCGTGCCATAGAGATAATGTCTCCAAATCTTCAATGCGAATACGACCGCACCCAACTCGAGATCGTGCGTCGTATAATTCTTCTCATGAATCTTAAGTTGCCTTGATGCATAAGCGATTACCTTGCCTCGTTGCATGAGGACACAACCAAGACCTTGGTTGGAAGCATCATAGTAGACAACTAAATCATCATTTCTATCAGGGAGAGTTAAAATGGGAGCATTGCACAACTTTTGCATAAGTGTTTGGAAAGCTTCTTCTTGCTTTGGTCCCCATTCATAAGTCTTACCCTTGTGGGTCAAAGCGGTAAGGGGGACGGAAATCTTAGAGAAGTTCGAGATAAAACGACGGTAATATCCCGCAAGACCAAGAAATGAACGAACTTCAGTGGGGGTCTTCGGGGCATTCCAATTTTTAACCGTTTCGATCTTAGCAGGGTCAACATGAATACCCTTGTCGTTGACGATATGACCAAGAAATTGAACTTCTTTTAACCAAAATTCACATTTGGAGAATTTGACATATAGTTGTTCTTTCTTCAAGAGATCCAAAACCAATCTAAGATGTCGCTCATGATCGGCTTTAGTCTTGGAATAGATTAAGATGTCATCGATGAAAACTATCACAAACTTATCGAGGTACGGTTTGCACACACGATTCATGAGGTCCATGAAAATTGCGGGTGCATTAGCTAGTCCAAAAGGCATAACCATGAACTCATAATGACCATACCTTGTTCGAAAGGCAGTCTTTGGAATATTGTCTTCTTGCACACGGAGTTGGTGATAACCAGATCGAAGATCAATCTTTGAGAAGCAAGTAGAACCTTGAAGTTGATCAAAGAGGTCATCAATTCTAGGCAAAGGATAACGGTTTTTGATAGTAAGCTTGTTGAGTTCGCGGTAGTCAATACACATGCGAAATGATCCATCCTTCTTTTTTACTAATAAGACGGGTGCACCCCACGGTGAATGACTTGGACGAATGAATCCCTTGTCGGAGAGCTCTTGAAGTTGACTTGCAAGTTCTTGCATTTCGGAAGGTGCAAGACGGTATGGAGCTCTAGCCACGGGGTTAGCTCCGGGCACAAGATCAATGCGAAATTCTACTTGTAGAACAGGTGGAAGACCGGATAAGTCTTCGGGAAATATTTCGGGAAAATCCCGAATGATGGGAATGTCTTGTATACTCTTCTTTTTGACATCTTTTTGGACAATATGAGCTAAGAAGGCCACGTACTTCTTTCGTAGGTACTTTTGGGCGGTAGTGCACGACATTAACTTAAGTCCTTTGCAAGGCTTTTCACCAAAGACTCTTAACGTTTCTCCCGATGGTAGGGGTATTTGGATGCACTTCTCGAAACAAATGACTTCGGCATGATGATTTGATAGCCAATCCATGCCTATGATGATATCAAAACTTCCTAGTGGCATTGGAACAAGGTTGATTGGGAATGCATGATCATTAAGTTTTAAGGAGCAGTCATAGATAACGGAGTCAATTGTAAGTGAATCACCATTTGCTATTTCGACAGTGAAAGTTTTCTCTAATTGGGATCGTGTCTTTGCAAGTAAAGGTTCAAAGTTAAGTGACACAAAACTTTTATCGGCACCGGTATCGAATAAAATGGAGGCATATTGACTATTAACAAGAAACGTACCATTGACCACGTCATTGTTGGCTTGAGCTTCATTGGCGTTTATGTTGAAAGCACGCCTACGAGCTCCACCTTGTCTAGTATTGACTAACCTTGGGCATTGATCACGGAAATGGTTCGGGTTGCCACACTCATAAAATGCTCGCCCATTTGCAATAGCGGGTACACCTTGATTAGCCACTTGGGTGTTGGTTTGGTTTGGTGGGTTGACTTGGCCCGCAAGAGCTTTGGCCCTACAAACATTAACTGTATGGCCATATTTCCCACAATAAGTACAAAGGCGACATGGGATGCCTTGGGGATGATGGTAGTTGCAGGTGGCACAAAGTGGGTAAATTCCAACATATTGCTTTTTGGCCGGTGCTTGAACCATAGGTGCAGCTTGGTTAATAGGAATTGCAGGAGTGACCACCGCATAGTTTCTAGTCTTCCTTTTCCTATTATTGCCGGAGGGTTCAGTTGTGGCTTCTTTGTTGTGGGTAGGAGGGGTTATAGTGTTAGAAACTTTCTTGGTGCCCTTTTTAGTAAGAGTCCCCGCCTTCACATGATTATCGGTTAAGGTAGCGGTCAAACGGATAGCATCCTCAAGTGTTGCGGGATTCCATCCTAGGAAAGTATCTTGAATTTTCCTAGGTAGTCCCCCAATATACTTTTCAATACAGCGGGACAAAGGAGTGACCATGTGGGGCACAAGAAGACTCAACTCATGGAACCGAGTTGTATACGCCAAGTTTTCACCACTATCTTGGGCAAGATCCCAAAATTCGGCTTCAAGTTTCTTTACTTCATTTCGAGGACAGAATTCCTCGGTCATTAGCCTATTAACCTCATCCCAAGGTAAGGCCATTGCTACATCCACACCTCTATTTCTCTTCTCCCCATTCCACCACGTGAGTGCCCGTTTTTGTAGGAAACTTGTGGCATGACGAACACGAAGGTTGTCGGGCCAGTAACTATTGAGAAAAGTATTCTCAATGCTTTGGAACCATTGAAGGAGTCCGGTAGCTCCTTCGGTACCATAGAACTTGAGGGGATTACACGAGTTGAAATGCTTGAAGGTGCATTGAGATGGGTTGTTACCACCATTTCCACCATTACCAGCATTACCACTATTGCTACCATTTCCACCATTGTTGCCATTGGTGGCACTATTAGCTTGAGTGAGTTGTGTCACGAGTTGTGCAAGAATAGCAGCAATGTCGGTATTGGTGTTGGCGGCGGGAGCACGACGAGGAGGCATTCTACAGATTTTCACAAGACAAAAAAGATGTAAGAACTTATGAGAATTGTTTGGAATTAATAGAATAAGATAACAAAATAAATAGATAATCATAGTTTGGATTGTACTCAAATAGTGATATAATCACTCGAATACTATGACACATTAAGGTTAATTAAACTTATATAATTTTCAAGGAGACATGCTTTAGCCTATAAGTAAACACTCATCTCGGGAATTCCCAGGAAAGCATACGGGTCCCTCGGTTGATTGGGATTTATGCGAAATGCTTTCCTACACAGAAAACCCAAAATACAGGTGTCACTCTTCCAGATTGCACGTGTCCTCAAATAATTAACAAAGCTTAAAAACCTTAACGAGAAGATAAAGAACGTTTTATGAATTTTCGCTTCATGAAGTTTCCACATGCTTAGAAAGATAAATATAGAGAAAGAAAGTAAGAATGTTATGAGGTTTTAGGATATAGGAAAGGATATTGTTTATTTAATTTATCGTTTAAGTATATATTAATAAGTCATGGATTTTTAACAATTAAGTCATCAAATAAAATAATAACTAATCATAGTAAGCATGTAGCACATAGCATGTAACACATAACATGTAGCACATAATCATATAAACATGAAGCATGGCATAAATGGGTGTCCTACAATTATAGTCTAGGTCAAGGTGTCTAATAACCTAATTCCCTATAACCAAGGCTCTGATACCAATCTGTCACACCCCGATCGATGGCGGAATCATCGGGGTGGGACATGTAGACTGTTCATGAGCACAAGATTGACTAAATTGCATATATTAAACATCAATTTCCATTGCAAGTAATCCACATACAATCACATCCAAGATAGAACAAAATTGAAATACATAGAGTTCTTTTATTTAAATTAACTAAGTCCAAGCCTATATGTAGCACGTCTTGAACAATCTCACACATTATAACCTGAAACATGAATAAAATAAAGTCAACTAAAAAGTTGGTGAGTATAACACAGGTTTATATAGATAGCATATAGTTTGTAAAACAAATCCATACATAACATGATAAATAAGGCATTTATGGGGAGCAGCTATTGTGTAACCATGTGCAATCAAACCTTTGTAACTAGCATGCAAAAATTGTGTTGTCGGTATCAATCACCCCAATCTGGGTGGGTTTGTCAGACTCAATAGATCTATCATTGAAAACCGTCGGCTTGAATAGTTAATGATTGCACATAATCGCATACAAAGGTTAACACACCTAGCACTCGGGCATAAAGCTCAAATTGCACACATGAATGTAAATAGGATTTGTACTTGTGTTGTTTGTGTAAATGTAAACATGTAATTTGAATAATGTTCATGTTCCACCCCAAAAATGTAAAAGAGTAAAAGGGGCTATGTATACTCACTTGGTTCGAAGGCGTAGCTAACAAAGATACTAGATAGAATAAGGATCCTTGAAATGCACAAGTTAACCTAAGGAGTAATGTATATGGTATTAATAGTGTGCACCAATGTTTAAGTCTAAAGTTGCATTTGGACTTGTGTAATAAGGTCATTGATTTGTAATTGGAGGTATTGAATAAAATATATAAAGTTTGAAAGAGTATTTTTAGAACATTTTGATTAAGGTTTGAGTTTAAATAATTAAATGAGTAATGTAAATAATTATTGTTTATGAAAATATTGTAAGTGTTAGTTATAAGTTAGTATAATTAATTAATCGTTTTTGTTTAAATATAAATTAAATAAATAATCATTTTATTTATTTATTTATAAAATGTAACTTAACCATTTAAATACTTTTTAAATGAAAGGATCTATGTACCAGTACCACATGTCATCGAGGATATCCTGAGATAACTTGCTCAAGGGAATCTTGGTTTCACATAGCACTGGCTTGTATACCAGTTTCTTTAAGTGTTTCTTAGTCACAGGATGTCTAGCATTCTTATCCATGACTCGCTTGGGCACTTGAGGCATGAACACTTCAAACTTCCCAGATCTTGCTTCCCGCTGTAGAACCTGCCACAAGCCCATCGCCACTACATGATTTGAGTGACCCAACAGCTCTTAGTTTGCTAGGTTCACGAGGTCGTATCTAGGTACGGAGTTGAACGCTTCACTAGTTGGTTTCAAGTATTGAACCCCCCGATCGTTTGATTGCGAACAACTGCTTATCTTCCTCGAACTTTACAGCTAAGATCATCCCTGTTGCTCCTTGTTTGTCTATGATAGACGTCTTTTGCCAAACAGGAGCCTGATCCTTTGAAGAACAAGCAGGCATATCTTTATCTTTCTGTGCCTCTGGATCCACAGGTGTAGGGTCGGCCGGGGAGGCTTCAGTCGATGCTTCAAAATTACTAGCAGACTCGACTGAACCTGTGTCGAGCTGAGATTCAAAGGATGGAACTTCGAAGATCTCTCCATCTTTGAACTCATACTCTCTTTCCCCATCACCCTTGGGAACTTCAATAACTACATCTTCATCATCTTCATCCCAATCATCACCAGAGTTGATCTCTCCTTCTTCAAGATTGTAGAGAGCCTCGATCTATGCTTCCTTGGAATAGTCAGGCTCTAAGTATAATATCTCATCGTCAGATAGATCCTTTAGAACATTAGCCGCTGACTTTCCTTTGTCACCACCAGAAGTATCACCACCTTCCTGATGATGAGTAGACTCCCCCTCAGCCATTGGAATAGCAGAAATGGGCACGATTGCCAAAGCTTGATGCTCACTTCCACTAGGACCGACTTCGGGATCCTTGTCTTTGTCATCATCCTTCGTCAAGTCAACAGGATGACAAGGCTCATCACCGGTAGGTTTATATGTCTTCTCCTTCTCTTTCTCTTTATCTTTCTCCCCTGAGCATCTAGCTTCTTGGTCAGATCAGCAATTAATTTGACCATCATGTCATGCTCTTTTCGCTGCAGATCAAACCGAAGCTCAAGAGATGACTTGTGTCCCAGAATCATAGTGTTTATCTTGTTCAGTAGCTCGTTCTGGGCCATTACATTAGCTAGTCTCTCTTCAGTCCCCGTCCTTTCGCTTTTCAGAATTGTAACTTTGTCCACCAACGAATTTATCTGAGCCTGTTGGGCATCAGATTCCTCCTTTGATTTCCGAACGGTTTCAAGTAGAGCAGCGACTTGGGTTTCCAGAGTTTCTATCCTTGCATCATTTGGATCAGGATGTCTGGATGTAGATGCTTCAGCATTATGAAGTGGGGATGAGAAGATAGTATCGAAGTCAAAACCCTGAGTAAAATCGCCATAGTTGTAGGGTTGACTGATCGGTTCAGTGGTGGTAGTAGGGATTGTTGATGTGATGATGGTTGTAGGAGTGATGGAAGGTGTGATGGTGACTGAATCTGTAAGAATCGGAGTAGTCACCGTCACAAGGGCAGATGATACAGGGAGGGTCACTATCACAGTAACCTCCTCTGTGATAGAAGTGACCGCCACATCAGGTTGTACCTGTGGCCTTCTCCGCTGTCGCCGGTATAGTCGCTGTGAAGGTGGGGTAAATGTTGAATCAGTACTTGCAGCTGATACTTGTACTTGCTGCTGAGTACTAACCTCTACCTCACTGGGAATAGCATGTTGCTGCCTATCCCCCCTTTGTTTGTTAGTACTTTCTCTTCTTTGTCTTTGAATAGCAGCGTCCGAGTCAGAATCTGGCTCGTACTCACTGCTTGTGATTGTCGCTTTCTCTTTGAAGACGACTCAGGAAGGGTCACCTTCGTCGTTCTTCTCGGGTGTGCCTGTGATGGTGCATCATTAGAATCGGAGGAATCAGACTCTGTAGCTTCGGAGTCGGATCCTTCAGCACCATCATGAACTGCTTCTTCGTCTCCACTTTCAGACGATTCATCCACACTTTCAACTTCCTCTTCTTGTTGTTGTTCATCAGAATGTTCACTTAGCTCTGGCTCTGAGTCTTGGCTAAACCATCTCCAGTCAGCCAGTGCCACATACGCTTCGTTTATCAGGTGGCCAAAGAGTGTGGTGTGCTCAGGGGTAGGTTCTACACTGCCTGGCTTTAAGAATTGTGCAAACACCCCCTTGTCCACCCTTCTGACTTGCAATCTCTCCCTAGCAGCAGGTAGGTTTGGCAACGCATCATTTATCAGAAGTTACACAAACCTTGGGTATAACAAGAACCTGAACCTCTCAGCCGTGTTTATTTGATAATTTATGGCTTTGAATATGTATCTTGAGAAGTTGTAGCCCTTGTTGAGAGATAGGCCAACCATGGCTGCAGCAAGATCATGAACCATTGCATCCTTTCCCGCCTTTCTTGAAGAGATGCACATGATCATGACGTGGGCAAAATATCTCCATTGATCGAGCACCCACATTTTCTTGTATGAAGCATAATCTCTTGCACTGACGTACCCCATACGCTGCCTCCAACACCCATCCACAAAGTAGTCAGGATAGGCTGTTGGGTCAGTGGAAAGATCTCGAAATTGCAAGACCCGTCTAATTGTGTCTTCAGAAAAGGCGATGTCATGACCCGCCAAGGTAGCGCGTATAACATTGGGGATTACCGTGCAGTCATGCTCCGCGGTCTCCCAGAACTGCTCGAGATACGGTCTTGAAACAATCGGGTCTGCTGAAATAGCATAGCTGATTCTTGAACGGTTCAAGAATTCAACAATCTCCCGGTACTATAGTGCAGCACCCTTCCATTCCGGTTCAGTATGTGCTAGAAGATTGAACTCATTTGTAAACGCACGAGCCATAACTACAAAAACACACAAAAAACATAATAAGAACAACAAGTTTCATTGGAATTGAAAACACATGACTAAGTATAGCAGTTACTCATTAAACTGAATTTCCAGACTTAGAAAATTTCACAAGTGTTGCTACTGCGTACTTAGCAAGTACGCAGGAATTTGTTCTTGCGTACTTAACAAGTACGCAAGAAGCGCAAGAAACGCACTTGTTCATTTTTTTTTTTCAGAAATCCAACTTTTTCAAAAGATGCTCAAAATTGATGTAGATTAGGTCACCACAAGGTCGAAATACATGATTCTAGCCTATGGGACCAATATCAACACCAATCAACTGCTACATTTGTCACAATTTTGACCTAATTGACGACCCAGACGAACCGTCGGTCAATCGAGGGTCAAAGGTCAAAATCAATGACGATTAAGGACTGATTAAGGGTCGATAAAGAATTCTATACAATTTTTAATTGTCATGTTTTACCAAAACAACCAAACATTTGACAAAAATCATGAATTAAACAATAAAATTTTTAAAGTCTAAATCGGTCCATAATTTGTGAGTTTGTGGATGGAATGTCCTTAGATTCTCACCAAGAGATTGTAATACGATGACGGAACTAGACACGGGACAAAAAATCGGTTAGGACACTCGAATTTTTGAGTAAAAATGGCGAAGGGAAGTTCAACAGTTGAGAGAATTTTTATAAGTACTGCTTTTATACCCAACACAAAAAGGTCTTGCGTACTTGCTAAGTGCGCAAGACTTAACTCCTGTGTACTTACTAAGTGCGCAAGACTTAACTCTTGCGTACTTGTTAAGTACGCAGGGTTTACCCCATGCGCACTTATCAAGTACGCAGAGACCCTTATGTGCGCAAACTTTCAACTCAAATTATGAAGATTTCAAGTCAAATAAAGAACAAGATAAAAACATTCAATCAAGATAATTCAAAATCAATTCAGGAAGGTTAAACACAAATATTTTTGGCTTTTCTGATTAAAATTGAACTGTACACGAACTTAAAATATTTTTGATCTTTTCTATATAGAAATATACACACACTATTTTTTCTTCAAAGACACGAGCAGAGGATCATATCAGGCTAACTTATAGCAAAAACGATACAATATAAACATCAAAGAATATGGGATCATGTCATGGATTACTATTTATTCATACGTAATTAGCACATAAACAAGTAATTCAAGTTGACAATATTATAAGATTTGAAACTATAAGCATCTTTGTATCACGTTCTTGTGTGTTAAGGTATTAATTATAAGATATACAACGTGTACCCCACTGATATACTACAGTAATGTAAATTGCACTATCTCAAGGCATCTAAGATTTTCCCAATGATTTTCTAAATTTCCAAAATGAGGCTAAATCTATTAGCATAGGAAAAATCAAGCAGAATCGATAAGGATTATCAGGAATCATAAGATTCAGAATCGAGTGATTCATTTGTCTTGGTTTCATTTGATTTCTTCAGTGAATATCGGTATGATGATTCAGGATAATGAATATGGTGTTTGAGTATTAGGGTAGGGGAATCCAACTTTTATTTGGATTTGATTTCAATGAATCAGGAGTGATTCAAGGATGAATACACGCTCCACGGTTGATGTAGAGACATGTCTTGATTCAATCTCTCATTGCATACTTGTGAGTATGGGCAGTGAGATGAACCGTATTAATTGTGCTAAAGACATAACCCGAAACTGATCTCAGAAGAAAATTATTACCAAAATCTAACATCCTTTATCTGATAATGATCTTTTGCATTATTTTACGCACACACACTAGCATACATGGGTTCAAATCATAGTTGTAATTTAGATTTAGTTTCCACACTACTAGTGATTCAAAAATGCCTACAGCCTACTGACAATTCAAATTACTTGTAAACAAGCATATTAAAAAACATAACAATTTAAACAATTAAGTAAGCATGACGCAATCATTTCCCATATGAGAAGTCTATGGCGTTTAGATCATTTCTGATGTACTATCATTTCCTCCTTTCTCAAGTTAACTTTGAAATTTTCTCCATTTTCTATTTTGTTTTTGATTTTGTAAAATATTTTGAAGATTAAAAGAACTATACAGAAAACTTTAAAAGAAATAAAATTTAACTTTCATGAATTGAATTGATTTAAGAAAAACAAGTTTTCACTCAGGATTGAACATTCCTATCAAGTTGACAAGATGCTCAAAACGGGATCGATCAAATGCCTTAGTGAAAAGGTCTGCAAGATCGTCATCCGTGTGAACCTTTACAAGTTCAATTAGATGCTTTTTAGCACAATCACGGATGAAATGATGGAGAATTTCAATATGTTTTGTTTTGGAATGTTTCACCGGGTTATTTGTGATGGACATGGTGGCATTGTTGTCAATGAACAGAGGAGTTCCAATGAAGTTTAAGTCGTAGTCTCTCAATTTCCAAGTGAATCCACAATATCTGAGAACAACCGCTCGCCGCAGCAATGTATTCTGCTTCACAAGTTGAGACAGAAACCGTTGACTGCTTCTTACACTGCCAGGAAACCAGTCTGTCTCCCAAGAATTGACATCCACCAGAAGTTGAGTTTCTGTCAAGGTTACAACCGCCATAGTCTGAATCAGTATAGGCATTGAAGTCAAATGACTGCTGCTTAGAGTACCAAAGACCCAATCGGGGTTTCCCTTTCAAGTATCTGAAAATTCTCTTCACAACTATCATGTGGGACTCCTTCGGTTGTGACTGAAACCTTGAGCACAAGCACACAGCAAACATTATATCGGGTCTTGAAGCTGTTAGATACATAAGAGATCCGATCATCCCACGGTACAATCTGCAATCCACATCCTTTCCATCTTTGTCAGGATGCAGACCATGATTGACTGGGTAGGTGTGCCATAAGTACTGCTATCATTCATCTTGTATTTTGACAAGATGTCCTGCACATACTTGGTTTGATGTAGATAAATGCCAACCTCTCTTTGACTGACTTGCAGACCCAGGAAGAACGACAATTCACCCATGTTACTCATTTCAAACTTGGACTTCATCACATGTTCGAATTCCCTACACATCCCTTCATTTGTATATCCAAAAATAATGTCGTCGACGTAGACTTGTACAAGAAGAATGTCACCTCCTGCTTTCCGTATGAAGAGGGTCGAGTCGATCTGTCCACGGTCGAAACCATTAGACAATAGATGCTTAGATAATGTCTCATACCATGCCCGAGGTGCTTGATGAAGACCATAAAGTGCTTTGTCGAGCTTGTACACGTTATTGATATTATGCGGATCTTCAAAGCCGGGAGGTTGAGTGACATAGAGCTCTTCATGAACTTTTCCATACAGGAAAGCACTATTCACATCAAGTTGATAGACCTTGAAGCGAACATATGAGGCATAAGCCAGAAACAGTCAAATGGCTTCAAGTCTAGCAACTGGGGCATATACTTCCGTGTAATCCAAGCCCTCTTGTTGATAAAAACCCTAAACAACCAACCTTGCTTTGTTCTTCACCACAACATGACGATCATCCGTCTTGCATTTGAACACCCATCTGGTGCCAATTTGTTGTACGCCCCTTGGCAAGTCAACCAGATCCCACACATGCAACTTTTGGAATTGAGACAATTGGTCTTGCATTGCCTCAATCCAGCAGTTGTCAGCGAGAGCCTCCTTCACATTCTTTGGCTCTAACTGGGACACGAATGCAGCATGCAGACATGTTTCCATGACACTAGTGTCAAGTATCTCCGAGTACAGACTAGTGTTTGTGACATTTCTGATTTTTCCATGTACTTATTCTAGTGCAATAAACAATGTTCCAATTCTAATTCTAGTGCAATACCCTATATTATCTATACACACATTATAATTCAAAATTTTCATAGAATTATTTTGTTTTGTGTACACCCACATCATTAATTCAAAGGATTTCACATCATATATCTATATAATTTGAGTTATATAAGTGAAAGACTTATAACTTAAGCATTATTACATTCAAAATTGAGAGTTATAAAATATTATATAAAGTTTTAAACCAAAGTCAAATTATATATATATATATAGTTACAATTTAATGGTTTGAACCCCCACTAACCATTTGAACTCTCTAATTGAACCTCTCACTTTGTAATCTGGGCATTTAAACTTCCAATTTGACCATATTCAAGCCATTGACCCTCATCCTCATTAGGTTTGACTTTTGAAGTCAACACAGCCCAAGAAACACCACGATTCAAGGCTGCCCCAGATACAAATTGAGTAATTAGACTTCCCATACGCAAATATTCGATCATACACCATCTCCAGGCTTAACTAGAGTTGCAATTTGATCCAATTGCGCGGCCTATTTCTGTATTCCCACACGTTTGACTATCCAGAGTCAAATAGGCCAAATCTTTGCTTTCCAGGCCGGATTCGAGCAGGACAGTTTGTTATGGACACCCTAAGCATGTGTAATCGATTATAGTCCATACCCAGGCCCGATCCAAGTGTCAATTGATCTAACCCGCGGCTAGGATTCAATTTTCGAACGGTTTGACTTTTTTTAAAGTCAAAACCGTGTTTAGTCAATCCCAAATCAAGGGATTCGGGTGAAATCAATCCCAAATCAAGGGATTCGGGTGAAATCAATCCCACAAATCACGCGCAATCGACCCTCGTACGTATTAAACTCTGAAACAAGTCCAAATTCATCCGCGGTAAGGCAATTGACGCGTGAATTATGGATGACAGCCGTCGTACACGAGGCGCAATCGAATCGGGCTGTAAAGCTGAGTTTGAACAAATCATTATACACCCACAACCCGCACCAATCCGGCTTCGTTTTGCTCGTCTTCCCCTGACCGGACCGGTCCCCTTTCCTTTATCTGTTAATACGTATCCGGTCGAGATTTGTACAAGGGTTGGACCACTGGTCCAGTGGTAAAGAGTCTAAACACCCACAGAATCCACCCGGGTTCGAACCGGGTGGCATTCTTTTTATTTTAAAATAATTCTTAAAGCATTTTTAATTTATTAAAAATTATATTTATAAACCTAATATCTTTTAGAACATAATGGCTCGATAAATTATCACTTTAAACATAAAATCACTATTTTTACAAATGTAATTATGTAGAATCCTACTATTTGTTGATGTTTCTTTCTATATTTTACTAAAGATTATATATATTAGGGTTTTAAACCCTGTTTGGATCATAAAATGTTTCTAAATATATATATACACATATATATATATACATTTCTATATTTTCTTAAGAGAATATGCTACTTTAAATAAATTATGAATTCATTTTTACAACCCACTCAGAGTTTAGATTAATTGGTACAATATCTTGTTTTTATATATTAATATATATATTTACACCACATTTTGACACATTTTCATAAATAAATAATAGAGAAATTTATTTATTTAATCAGTTATTCAAAGTAAACCCTAAAGCCACTCACTAATAACTTTGAAACTTACATTTTTTTTCATTAAAACTCTTATTCAAATACTAACATAAAACACATTCCTTACATGATGTAACACAAACCCTTTGTACAAGTCCTTATACTCACATCCAGTAAAACCCTAGACCTTCTTTAGACTTTGTACACAACACTAATACAAGTTCATACAATTACACTTTAGGTCAAGTCCAGTGACCTACAAAACATCGTTGCTATCCATTCACTTGTGCAATCTACATCTTTAATACAAGTGAGTATTACATAGCCCCTCTTTACACTTTTACACTTTTTGGGGTGAAACATGAACTCTATACATACAACTGTTTACATTTACACAAACTACACAAACACAAATCCTCTTTACATTCATGTGTGCAAATTTGAGCTTTATGTTTGAGTACTAGGTGTGTTAACTGTTTGTGTGCAATTTATGTGCAATCATTAACTATTTAAGCCGACGGTTAACAATGATAGATCTATTGAGTCTGACAAACCCACCCAGATTGGGGTGATTGTTACCGACAACACAATTTGCATGCTAGTTACAAAGGTTTGATTGTACTTTGGTTAAACAATAGTTGCTCCCCATAAATGCCTTATTTTATCATGTTATGTAAGGATTTTTTTATTCACATCTATATGCTATCTACGTACAAACTTCTGTATGCTCACCAACTTTTTAGTTGACCTTATTTTATTCATGTTTCTGGTACAAAAGTGAGTTGAACATGCTTTCTACACTTAGGATGTGGACCTAGATATTTAAAAAGAAACTTGTTATGTATTCTCATTTTCATGTACATGTTGAATTTTATTGAAATGAAATGTGATGTTTAAACATACTGAAATCTAGTCAACCGGGTGCTCATGAACAGTCTACATGTCCCGCCCCGATGATTCCGCCATCGGTCGGGGTGTGACAGTGTTCTCAGTAATGGTTCGATGACGAGTCTGAACACCGGCATGAGGATCACCAATAATGTTGTCAATTGGATGATTCTTATGCACTCTCGCCTCTGGTACATTCGGTTCCTGAATTTCTGAATCAAGGTTCGTGCTTAACTCCCCCATATCCTGTGTTCCAGAAGAAGAAGATTCAATGTTAATTGGATCAGCTGGAGCTTCATTTCCTACACTAGTGTTAGGATTAGCTTGAGCGTCATTTCCATCAACATGAACATCTTCACTGTTATCACCATTAAGAGTTCCAGATGCAGATGCAGCATTGGAATCAGGAGTTACAATCGGTACAGTAGCACGAGTTGAGAAACTGGAGTCATCGCTGCCACCCAATAATTCATATACATTTGCGGCATCAACTGCAGACAAATCAGGAAGATTGAATGACTTGAATAGCGCATCATAATCAAAACCCCAAACTGGACCAGTTGGTTCTGGTGGAATGCTGTGCTTACTACAATCCACTTCAAACCACTCCTCGACAGTACGAGTTCCGATATTGTACACTCTCTTACAAGGCGAGTTGGCAACGTATCCTAAGAAGATGCCTTACACCGCTTTTGCATGAAACTTAGACTTGCGGTCTTTGTACTGTAGCAACAAGGAACAGGGACTACCAAAAGGAACTAGGTAATCAAGATTGGGAAGTCGATTGTTGATCAACTCATAACAAGTCTTGTTGTGCCTCTTCACAACCAGAACTCTGTTCAAGACGTGACAAGCTGTATTAACTGCTTCTGCCCAGAAAGTGACAGGAAGCTTTGCATCCGATAGCATCGTCCTTGTAGTCTCGATCATGGTTCTGTTCTTCTGTTCTGCAACTCCATTCTGCTGAGGTGTGTACGGCGCACTAAATTCGTGACGGATACCCTTCTTGAGACAGAAAAGTTCCATCAAATTATTCTTGAACTCAGTTCCGTTGTCACTCCTTATTCTTCTAACCTTCAGCTTGCACAGAGTTCCAAGCTCAGGATCAGGTGTTGAAGAATGTCAGCAGTTTCGTCCTTCGTACCTAAAAAATGCACCCAAGAAAAACGTGAGAAATCATCAGTTACAACCAGACAGAATGACTTACCTCCAATACTCCTGATACTTATGGGGCCAAACAGATCCATATGTATTAACTCCAAAGGGGTATCGATGGAGTTTTGGAGCTTAGGCTTGTGAGACTTCCGTTGCTGTTTGCTCTTTTTACAAGGCATACAATCATCTGCAACGGTAAATCTAAGCTTAGGAACACCGGTTACCAAAAAGTTTCGGACCAGATGATTCATTTTATGATAAGAAATATTTCCGAGTTTCCTATGCCACAAGATAGAGTCAAGCTCTGTCGCTTTGGTAAGCAAACAGGTAGCAACTGATGAGGTGGTTGTTGCCACGCTCATATCAATCTGATAGGTGTCGTTTGTCCTTGGCGCTCTCATCAGAATCCAATCTTCGGGAACCTCAAAACCAGGTTTGAGTATCAAGCATTCATTCTTGTCAAACATCACCGAGTACTCCTTGTCGCACATTTGGGAGACTCTCAACAGGTTATGCTTCAGCTGCTTGCAAAAGTTGACATTGTCAAAGCTGACACAACCATTTGATACCACGCCTTGACACGTGATCACATAGCCGCCTCTGAATGGTTTCACATCTTGAAGCAAGGCCATGTTTCCTGTCATGTGCCAGGAGCATCCACTATCTACATACCAACGGTTAGAGATAGTACCCTTCGGATGTCCCTGCACGAGTCACAAAAAGAATTAGTTAGATTTGGAGACCCAAGCCGTAGTGGTCTTGGGTCGTCCGTCTTTTTCAAAATAAACAACCTCTTTTAACTCACAGTCGTGACTGTTCAAAATGGATGAATCTTTAGAAGAATTAGGACTAGGAGATTGAGAACTTTTAGATTTGGCAGTCCAGGACCTCTTCTGTTTCTTGACTGGAACAGTAGACTTAGGTTCAACAACAGCCGGTGAACTAATGGAAGCTTCACCTGATTGACCTCCAGTCAGCTGTTCTAGCTTTCTCAACCTCTTATTCTTTCTCCTCCTCTGTGGCTTAGAGAGTTTCACCACAGATTTCTCACCAGTAGGTGTACTACCAGAGGTATATACACAAGGTATAGCAGGTTGCTTTCCTTTTCTTGAAACACATGGTTTAGCCTCAGAGGTTATCTTTGGCTTTACCATCAGTTTTACTGGTGGTTTCACCACATTTTTCTTTGGACTTTTGGGATGCTTCACTTGCGGTGACTTAGGGATGACAGCCGGTTGTGAACTAATAGGTCGTTTCCCTTGGTTCTTAGAAGGGCAGTTCACAAGGATGTGACCTACCAGACCACAGTGAAAGCAAGTCCTCTTGTCTGTGTAAGTCCTCTTATAAGGCTCATTAGATCTAGCATTAGATGACTCAGCATGATGAGCAGGAGCAGTTGGTTTGTGAACAGGAGTTTGACCCGATATAGATTGGTTTTTGGGAGTGTAGTATTTTTGCAAATTTTCTTTATAACCCAGCCCATAGTGAGCTGAAAAAGCTTCCTTCTTAACTTGATTAACATTTTTATACCCTCCATAAAGCATTACCTTTAATTTATCATTTGATTCACTGATATCGGGTTCAGTTAAAATACAATTGTCACTATTAGTGATAATGTTTTTCTTGACTTTCTGTTCTGTTAACAACTCCTCAAATACTACTCCTTCAGGGCAGGTGTTAACCGACCCATCATCAGAAGCAGTAAAGAACTCCTCATCAGATGCGGAGTTGGCCTTACTTGATGAATCATCCTTGTTAGAGGAATCATCCTTACCTGAGGACTCATCAAGGCAAGTTAGATCAATGTCTACTAAGCCGTTGACAAATTTCCCGCTAACTGGTGGAGGAATGGCATTAGTACCCAGCCCTAAGCCATTCATTTGTCTCAATACAGATTCGTAGTGTTCCACCACAAAAAGAGAATTATTCAACTTCTCATTAGTACATTTCAACTGTAAGATCTCATTTTGCAGCTTGTTGATCTCATTGTTCCTTTTCTCTAACCCCTTGTATGCAATATCCAAGTGAAGCTGTTGATCGCTCATTTTAAGTGATTAATCACGTTTTTCTTTCTTCAACGTTTCAATTGAATCTTTAAATCGGTTTTCATTTTCTTTGTAGCTTAAAGTTGCAATACGAAGGGGTTCGACCTTTTCTTGAAGCTTAGAGTTTTCAATTTTTAAGCCTAGACATTTGGAACAAGAAATGACAGTAAAAGGATTAGAATCTACCTCATTCGATGAATGTGATGCCTCTCCGATAGCCATGAGGGCAACAGCAGTTGTAGACTCTTCTTGGTCAGTCACAGAAGCTTCCCGTTCCTCAGCTTCCATCATCTCCATAATCTCAGCCATGAGACCAACCTGAGTTTGTGCAATAATGGCCTCCTCCAGATGAACGCCCCAATCAAAGCTATCGTCCTGTTGAGCCACCAATGCATTGGACGTTCCACCTTGGCTTTGATTGTGGTCGTTTGAGTTTTTTTAGCCTTGGTTGTTTCCTTGGCTAGGTCTGGTGAAACCCGAAGCCGGTGCTCTGTCCTTTAGACTTTCACGAGCAAAGTGTCCAAAGTTCAGACACTTATAGCACTTGGCCTTGGATTTGTCAAAACCAACCTTGGCATTTGAATGCCCGCCAATGAACTTTCTTCCTGTTCTGTTCAGGAAACGCTTGGCTCTCCTCAAGATCATGGCCATATTCCATTGAATGTCCATGTCCTCCATATCATCCGGATCCACCAGATTGAAGTCTTCTTCTATTATTTCAGGATCCGTTATCTTGCCGCCAATGAAATTCTCATAGGCAAGCTTGCATGAAGAGAATAAAGCCACATGATCTTCGGCTATTTTGGCTATCGCTGATTGGTTAGCTGAAGATGTGGGTGAAGGATTTCTTGAGGGATTCTGGTGATGAGATCCAGAACCAGATGCTGCATAGCATGCATGACCACCACAAGCTTTTACAGTTTCTTCCTCATGGGAGTTTCCAGAGAAAAGGGCAATTCTAGAGCCCGATGACTTGGTTGTAAAAGACGTCCCATTATACATTGAAGGGTCTTGTATCTGAGGTCTTCCTGAGCTCTCTTTCCTTTTTAGGTTCATATCATGAGATTGAACCTTTCCAATTGCCTCATCAATTGTCATCTCATAGAACTTAGGATTCTCTCTCATCAGGGTTGTATACATCTCAAACTTGGGAGGCAAAGCATCCAGAAAATTTTCAACTAATTCTTTATCAGGATATTTTAGCTCAAAAGCTTTCAACTCGGTCTGCAGATGATAGAATCTAGAGATGATCTCATCTATAGATTCGTTCTCCAGAAATCTGAAGCACTCATACTGCTTCCTGAGGAGATCCCGTTTACTTTTCTTGATGTCACTATTGCCCTCGAATCTTTTCTGTAACGCCTTCCAAAGATCCTTGGAGTTATCATATCCTTTGAAATTGTGGAATAACTCCCTAGTCAAGGCCATAGTGATAGAACCGTGAGCCTTCTTCTCTCGATCATAAACTTTCTTTTCTTCTTCATCGAGTTTAGAGATAGGCTTGGGCATTACTTCATCAAGGTAAATGTGTGTGGGATGCTTATATCCCTCTAGAATTGGTATCCATAACGAAGAATCGGCATAAGAAATGTAGTGCTCAAAGCGTGCTGTCCAGTTAGAATAATCATTTATATTTAGCAACTTTGGCGGTTTCTGAGGTGTTCCGATCTCGTTGTCATAGTTCAGAAGGTTACCGAGGTTCTGAAGATTCGACATTGTGAACACTTAGTCAAATTTCAGAAAGGTCAAAGACACTTGGGCACTTGATACTGGCCTTGCGCACTTAGAGAAATGGTCTTGCGCACTTATGATTTGCTCTTGCGTACTTGATAAGTACGCAGGAGTAGAAGATAAGTATGCAGGAGTTAACTTAGGTACGTAGAAGGATTAGTCTTGCGTACTTGATAAGTACGCAGCAAGACTGAACTTTTTGCCAGAAAAGGTAAGTACGCAGATAACCTTTTCACCAACTCTCACCAAACTATTTCGGTCACTGGAATTTCATCGGAGATGGCAAAAATCGGACAGATGAACGAACAAAATGAGCCAAAGGGTCAGAAACTTGTTTCTAACAAACCTTTGTTGCTCAAAACACTCAAATACACAACAAAAGTCGAGTTTTTGAGTGATTTTTGCTTCTAAAATAGTGCTCAAGAGCTACCCCTATTTTATCACAAAAATACCCACTTATGCTTGTAAAATCTCTGTAGAAAACTCTCCAAACACACTCACAACACTCGAAATCAAGAGCAAAGCTCTGATACCACTTGTAGGTCCCTCGGGTGTGGCGGATCGTCACATGCAAGTGCGTTCCTGAGTCGGACCGAGTGCGGAATACCCGTGACTAGGTGGAGAGTCTTACAACACAACGTAAACCGACAAGAGAATCACTTTAAACTTTCATCTATTATAAACACTTGAAGGTTACAGAGAGAAATACCGAGTATACAAAGTCTGTGTATATGCTTGCGTACTTGTCTACTGTCAACCTATCCTCTTTATACACTACCTGAACCCTGCGCACTTAGCAAGTGCGCAGGGCAAATTGCTCATGCGTATTTAGCAAGTACGCAAGGTATTCTTGCGTACTTGCTAAGTACGCAGGAACTAGTTCTTGCGCACATACAAGTGCCCAAAACACTTAGAGATTTCAGCAACAATCAACATGCATTAGTAAATACAACTCGATAACTAATACATATAGACACTTACAAACAAAGACAAATACATACAATGAAAGTACAAAACTAAGACTCTATCCAGAGTGTTTGTCACACGAAAGTGCTTCACCAAACTTAAGTGCAGAGGCACCTTGTCAAGATGATATACCTTCTCAAACAACCACTATCTCGGAGGTATTGATTGACTTGGCTGCTAGTGCACCTAACCCAAGTTCATCACCCAAGAAGGTTCACTCTGGGAGTACTGATAGAGTGAATGTGGAAAGGGTTGTCACTACTCCTGGTACATCAACTAACCAGGAGGACAGTGATAACATCACTAAGACCCTAACCACGGCAACTCACAATGAGGATGTTTCCTTTGAAACACTCTTCACTGAGAGGAATCCCAGGTGCCAAGAAAACCAGGGTGATGGGGATGCAGAGGCTAGGCCTAAGACCCCATCCAACTCCAAGGATTCCACAACTGTGGATGAGGACAGTCTGAAACTCAAAAATATGGAATTGACGGCCAGGGTGGCTATGCTAGAAGTTGAAGTGTCCAAACTAAGGCACCAAGTCTCTATGCATGAAGCCCATCAATGCCCAACTATGCCTACTCCTTCCCTTGTATCAGTGGGAACTCAAACAGATGCAACCCTTTACACTGATGCAACCAAAAAGGGGGAGATAGTCACAGTAGAAGATGATGTTGACATCCTTGAGGACTGGATACAAGAGCAGGCTGCATTTCAAAGTTCCTTATTCAAACCTGCCCTTTGTTCAAGTTCATGACTTGCCAGACTCAATAGATGAAGAGGAAGAAATCACTGAGGATTGGAAGTTGGTTGTTCGAGCCTGTGATGAGGTGTTGACAAATACAAGTCACCATGAAGGCACAACTCCATCAGTCAGCATTCTTCCTGAAGCAGTGGCCATAATAAGTCTAACCACTGCTCCCAAATTCACACTGACTGCAGACAAGCTAGATTTTGATTCCATAGTAGCTTGGGGTTATGATGGTCAATCTGAGAGATTCTGGATTGGGAAAGAGTTCAGCGGAGTAGAAGAGATGAACTGGGATGCACTAAATCCTCTTCAAGTGCTTGAACTGTATTTATCCAGCTGCATCAACACCTTTTCAGATCTCTCAGCAAAACTTGCAATCTACAGGTTCCAAGACTTAATGGAGGAAAATCTGCCCTGGTTTGAAGCACTATTAGAAGAATCACACAGGGTGGCATATCCTAAAGACCACGCAGAATCTTCTACAGCAGCAGCACAAAGACTGGCTCCAAGTAGACTTGACCTGATCAGGAGCAGTACTTTAACTGACAAAGAAACTGTTTGTTGGAGAAGCTTAATACACAATGAGATGGTCAGGGGACTGGCAGTGTTAGGATAGTCGTGCACTGGGCCCTCTGGCTTCACCTTCTTTCTGAGTGATGGATCATCTGTCTTCTTCAACCACATCAATGAGATCCTACTCCTCAACTCAGACTTCCTATACAACATTTTTGAGCTCAGAACACATATCAGCAATGTCAACTCCTTAGAGAGCCAAGCAATGATCAAGACTATCAAAGCTCGTCTTGAAAAGGATGGACGCCTTGCAGAAGATGCCTCCTCTGACTCAGATTTCTCTTTTCTCTCCTCACCAACCGCCACTCTGAACACTGCAACAGAATCTAGAAGAACAGAGTTGGAGAATGTAAGGAAAAGTTGGAAGGAAGTAACTGGGTGTCAATGGGAAGAAGATGAAGCAAGAAACCTTCCCCCATCCACTCCCCAAACTGCCAATGAAGCTAAAGCAGAGATCCCAACAGTATCTAAAACATCTGCTGTTGTGATCCATGAAGCTGAAGCAGAGGCATCAACCAAAGCCAAAGGGAAGGGAGTAATGACTGAAGAGGTGGAAGAGAGACTAATGAAAGAGCAAAGGGAAGGGAGGAAAGAAGAAGAAGAAGAGAATAAGAGGAGATGACAGAGCTAAGAAAAATTCAAGAAAGAAAAGTTGTCATGCTCTTCAGGGAACAACAAATCCAGCTGTATGCTAAACAGCTGGATGATCTCAAAGCTAGATTTCCTCCAGCTTCTCAATTACAAGAAGATGAAGCCCTAGCTCTTCAGCTACAGGAACAGTTTAATAAAGAAGAAGAAAAGGGAAGAGGTTAAATTCAGAATAACTGATTCTGAACTAGCCAAAGTAATGAGAGAAGAATAGATAGCAGCTCTGATTTCTCAAGGTGAGGATGCAGACTACCTTGATAAACTATCAAATAAAGAAATCTACAGAGCCTTCATGGGTCAGTAAGGTCAATTGGCAAATAAGAAAAAGGATGAAGAAGAAGAAAAAGCCAAGCAAAAATCCAAGAAGACCATTGCATTCAACATAAGGACCCATGAAGAAAGGAAGATCATGACTGACTTCCTGAAGGCCAGAGGAGAAAGTGGAAAAAGGCTAGGCCCCAGGAGTTTCATGAACTTGCAAGCCTTGTACTCCAAAGTCAAGAAGGAATAGGAAGAAAGATTGGGGAAGACAGGCTCCAAGAAAAGGGTGATAACTCAAACTGCTGAACACAAATCAAAGAAACCCAAGCCTTCTCCCTCATCCACTACTTCCTCCTCCCACCATACTTCCACTCTCCAGCCTAGACCTCATTCTTCCCTTCCCACAAAGTCCAAATCCCTCCACCCAGCTCCTCCTCGTCAGCAGCCTTCCAAGAAGAAAACCAAACCTACCATCACACCAGAAGACTCAAGAGAAATAGTTGTATGGTTCTACAACACTCAAGACAAATGGTTTGAAGTCTTCAGGGGAAAGGAAAAGCTGAAAAGATCTATCTATAAATCTTTTGATGAGGTACTGCAACTCCCAGACTCAGATCTAAGAAGAATATTGGAGTTGGGTGAAGCCCATAAGCCAGGTAATGAAGGTGGGAGACATCTTTCACTAGCAATCAAACATCACTTCAACCCTAGTAAAGATGTAACCATTGATGCCAAACCTCTTCAATCCCATTCTCCATTCACCAGTTGGTCCTTCAAGGCTGATACCAACGAGTTTATCTTGATTGATGTTAAAGGACAGAAGATGATATGTTCAAGCAAGGCCATCTTCAAAATGCCAAGCAAAGATATAAAGACTCTATCTTAGCTTCCTCTAAACAATCCCAGCCAGGACCCAAGAGGCTATGAGGTAGAAAGGATAGGCTGCAACATGGAAAAGCTTCAGCAGCAAAAGCAGTAAGAGAGTTTCGGTAGCATCAGTCTAGGGGGAGTTTGTAGAAATAAAGACTGATGGCTACATAATTCTCTAACTACAAATGCTGTGGACCTCAGAGTTTGCTGCAGATCAATAAACTGTTGGGGATAAGCTTATATGCTGCGGATACTTGTTCTTCTGCTGAAGAACAAATTTGCTGCGGATAGCCTTATCTGCTGAAGACCAAAGTTGCTGCTGATAGGCAAATCATCAGCAGCTGTGGACAGTTGTGTCTTGCAGTCGATCAACAACATTGCTGCTGATAGCCATTCCCTCTGAAGATCAAACGTTGCAGCTGACTGGCTTCGATAAAGCAACCATTACCACTAACAACTTTCTGCTGCAACACTAACACACTCCACGCAGAAAGAATGTTACTGGTGCAAGACAATAAAAGACAACGACGATCTTCTTCCAAGGACTCAAGCAATGATGCCTAAGAAGACGTTTGAGTAAAGATAACTTTTGTAGTATTTATTTTCGTTACATGTAGAATAGCTTCAATACAAGATCAATGGCTTGTGTTAGATCTGATCCTTAGAATCAAGGGTCTGTCTTGATTCTAAGTTACTATATAAGTAGTACTTAGAGTCATTGTATAAGTGTGCTTTTTCTTAAGAGTTTTCTCTGTAATCTTGTAATCTTTGAAGCTTAATACAAATTGCATTTATCAGTATTCTTCTTGTTTACATTGCATAGTTGTGATTGTTTCCGCCAATCTCAACTAGAATAGAACCATCTGGTATTCACCAATCCTACAAAGTGGATTTAGTGTATTCCAGTTAAGCTCTTCTATTCCACCAAACTCCCGTCCAATCCAGAATCCCTCAGATAGACCATCATACCCCCAAGCTAGAATAGATTTAAACTCTAGCTTATGTGTAGTCGGTGTGAATTGAGGGGCAATGGTCTGTCTTGATATGTTTGCAGCAGCAGGAAGTATGCTGAATGACAAAGGTGTGTCTTCATCTTGACTTTCATTCTTCAACACCTCATCAACAGCTCGGATAACTAACTTCCACTCCTCAATGATATCTTCCTCTTCATCTACTGAGTCTGGCAAGTCATGGATTTGAACAAAAACAAGTTTGAAGAGAGTACTTTGAAAAGCAGCATGCTCTTGTATCCATTCATCGAGGCTGTCAGCATCATCTTCTGTAGTAACTATCTCCCCATTTTTGGTTGCATCAGTGCATAGAGTTTCATCTGTTTAAGTACTGATACAAGGGAGGGAGTAGTCACTGGAGGGCATTGATGGGATTCATGCATAGAGACTTGGTTCCGTAGTTTGGACACTTCAACCTCTAGCATTGCCACCCTGGTCGTCAATTCCAAATTTTGAAGTTTCAGTCTGTCCTCATCCACAGTTGTGGAATCCTTGGAACTAGATGGGGCCTTAGGCCTAGCCTCTGCATCCCCATCACCCTGGTTTTCTTGGCACCTGGGATTCCTCTCAGTGAAGCGTGTTTCAAGAGAAACATCCTCACTGTGAGTTTTCATGGTTAGGGTCTTAGTGATGTTATCACTGTCCTCCTGGTCAAATGATGTACTAGGAGTATTGATAGCCCTTTCCACATTCACTCTATCATCACTCCCAGAGTGAACCTTCTTGGGTGATGAACTTGGGCTGGGCACATTAGCAGCCAAGTCAATCAATACCTTCGAAATATTGGTAGTTGGAGAAGGTATATCATCTTGACTAGGTGCCTCTGCACTTAAGTTCAGAGAAGAAAAATAATGACAGGGCTCAGCAGGTTGTTCTATGGATCCGGGATGTGATCCTGATCCTAATAGAGAAACTTCCAAGGAAGTCTCTCTAATGGTTTGGCTATCCCTTTTGATATTCTCATCAGAATGTTGGGATTCTGAATGAGGGCTTTTAGGTTAGGATAGGGCCTGTGAGACAAGAATAGAAGGAGTCTTCTTGCTCCTTTTTTTGATATATTTTGCCTCAACTGGGCCCTGTGTTCCAGTTGGGCAGTGATAACATCCAAAATAGGTGTAAGTAGTTGGTGTGCCTGTGCATCCTTAATAAAATGCACATGGGTTTGAACAGTGGAAGCAGTTTGTTGTTCAGGTTTTGAAGTGGAGTGTGTGGGATCAGTATCAGATGGGATTGCTGAACTGTCACCCTAGGTACTTTGTATGTTCATCATTGTATATAACAATGGAACATTGACCCCTGAGAACGTTTTGGAAACAGTTCTCATGCTATGAAAAATATTATTTTTATGTCCCAGCATAAGATAGATTCTTGCAGGTTTTGAAAGATCTTTTAGTTCATTGTTGAAAACTTCCTGCAAGAATCTTGGGTACATATAGAATGCCTGCTTTGTACCTTCTTGAAGGTTATATCTCAAACCCTCAAAGATGAGATGTGCAAAGTTAAAACCTTGGCCAGTGACCATACCGTGAACAGCAGAGGCGAGACCAGGGCTCACTTGATGCCATCCACTTCTCTTCTGGGATATGCATTGTAGAAGAGTGTGGCATAGAAACTTCCATGGAGGGCCCATCAGCGCCTTTTCGATGGTATATTCATTCTGATTTCCATTGTACTTTATGGATACAAAGGTCCTCATATACTTTTCCCTCGAGTATGAAACGACGGCCCCTTCGTCCTGAAGCTTGAGATGTTTTCTGAGAGTAGCTTCAGTGATGATGATGTCTTTGTCGTCTACCTTAGCTTGGATTTGGGGAATCCCATGTTCGGTAGAGTAGACGGCGGTGCTCCAAAAGTCCTCTATATGAGGGATGTATATTGTAGGGTTGACAGTTAGTGCATAGTATATATTTGATCGATAGAGAAAATCGATCATATCATTGAACCCTTCGGACTTCTTGCCTTTTATTAGGTATGCAGTGAGATTGTGGTAGGGTGAGAACTTGTCATCGGGCTGGTTTATATCGACCTCTACCATGGTCGTTGGGTTTGGAGGGAAGGAGGAAGTTTTGAAAGATGGTTAAGTATGGAAGGCTTTGAATGCTGTGAATACTTGGGAGAAAATGGTGAGAGTTAGGTTGGAATTGAATGTGAAGAGGTTAAGGAGAAATTTGATTTTTGTTATAACGGCAGAGGAGGGAAAAGGCAAAGTTACTTGTACAGTACAACCTTATTCACTTTTCACTATTAAAGTTGTAATACACTATAGCAGTCATGGTAAAGACTGAAATGACTTTTTAAAGCGGGTAAAAGTTAATTTGGACTTATCTTTACCCATCAGCAGCAAAGTTGGTTGCTGCGGATGGTTAAGCCTATCCGCTACAAACTTGGTTGATGCGGATGGTTAAGTCAGCCAGTATCAAACTCAATTGATGCTGATGGATACAATGGTCCAGCAAAGATGTTGCTGCTGATGGCCTTAAAGCTATCCACATGAAACTTGTTCCTGCTGATAACTTAAAGCAGTCAGTGGCAAATTCTTTGCTGCTGATAATTAGACCTGTCAGCAGCAAAAACTTTTATTTACAACAAAAGACAAACACATTTTAAAACAATTTTAGAGACAGATTTTAGTCAAAGTTCATCATCCCAATCGAATCAACTAAATATCTAAATCTAGCTTCATCAAAAGGTTTTGTAAACAAATCAACATATTGCTCATTGGTATGAACTTTGGTTAAAATAATTCTCTTTTACTCAGCTTGATCTCTTATGAAGTGATACCTGATGTCAATGTGCTTTGTCTTGGATTGCTGCACCGGATTATTTATGATTGATATAGCACTCATGTTGTCAATGTGAATGCGAGTGGACATGAAAATCATCCCATAATCCAGCATTTGTTTTGTATCCAGATGACTTGTGCACAACAACTTGAAGCTGCAATGTATTATGCTTCTACTATAGAAGTTGATACACAGGTTTGCTTCTTGCACTGCCATGAAATCAGTATTCCTCCCAGAAACTGACAACCCCCTGATGTGGACTTTTTGTCCAAGTTGCATCCGCCATAGTCATTGTCAGTGTATGTATACAGGTTGAACTTGTCATTTTTAGAATACCATAGCCCAAGTCTTGGGGCTCCTTTTAGATATCTAAAAATTCTCTTGACAGCTTGAAGATGAGTATTCTTTGGAATCTTGCACAAACGCATACTACAAACATGATATATGGCCTTGAGGCAGTGAGATACATGAGTGACCCTATCATTGCATGATATTGATGTTGATCAGTGTCTTGACCATCTTTGTCTGGAGTCAGTTGATGGTGTACTTGCATAGGATTTCTTGCAGCAGTGCAGTCAACCATCTTGAATCTTTCCAAAATGCTCTTGACATATTTGGATTGGTTGATAAAGATTTCGTTTGGAACTTGTTTGACTTGAAGACCCAGAAAGAAATTTAGTTCACCCATTGAACTCATTTCAAACTTTGAGTGCATCAGGATCTCAAAGTCTTTACACAACTTCTTCCTTGTTGATCCAAAGATGATGTCATCAACATAGATTTGTACCAATAGGATTTCTCTCCCTTCATATTTGATATACAAGTCTGGTCAATGGCACCTCTTCTGAAGTTGTTGCTTAGCAGATATCCAGACAGAGTTTCATACCAGGCTATTGGAGCTTGATGTAAGCCATAGAGAGCTATGTCTAGTTTGAACACTTTGTTAGGATGTGCAGGATCTACAAATCCTGGAGGCTGTTTGACATATACTTCCTCACCAATCTTCCCATACAGAAAAGCACTCTTGACATCCATTTGATAAACCATTAAATTCTTGGATGCAACATATGCCGGGAAGATTCTGATGGCCTCCAGCCTGGCAACAGGAGCAAAGACTTCATCATAGTCAATTCCTTCTTCCTGAGTGTAGCCTTGAGCTACAAGTCTGGCTTTGTTCTTGACGACAATGCCTCTCTCATCTTGCTTGTTCCTGAATACCTATCTTGTGCCAATAGAAGTTTGACCAGGTGGAAGATCAACAAGTTTCCAGACATCCAGTCTCTTGAATTGTAGCAACTCTTCTTGCATTGCCTCAATCCAACTGCTTTGTTTCAGAGCTTCATCTATCTTCTTGGGTTCTACCTGAGAAAGAAAACAGGAAAACAGACATATATTGGACTCATGAGATTTGCTTCTTGTTTGAACTCCTTGGTGAACTTGGCCAATGATATTTTCCAGGGGATATTCCTTGTTGATTCTCTGTGCTGGTACTACATCCAATCGTATCCCTTGCTCAATATTGCTCTGATTCTGATCAGGAAACTCTTCATTCATGGTGGAATAGTCTTCAATATTGACAGCAGCATCAGCATTATCATCAGCAGCATCCGCAGCAGATGCTTCTACAGCATTTACATATGTGTCTTCATTAGGATTTTCATTTTCAGAGAGGCTGCTACTGGTGACATTTGAGAATCTGGTTCTGGCTTCACTGGCTTCAATAGCTTCCACCACAGATGGAGGATCAATAGATGGCCTTTTCAGTCTGATAGAGGGACTAGCATGCTTAAATTAAACTTAATATTAGCATATCCATTAACTTTGATCAAGCCTATAATAACAATGATAGATCTATTGTATTTGACCAATCCACCTAGATTGATTGACCCTTCGGGAGGAGCCCATGGTGATTGTTACTGAATTTAAACTTTTAACTTTTAACGGTAACCTTCGGGTTATGCCTAAACTTGGTTGGAGGATTGATATGCACAATATTTAACATGTTGTTCTCACACTTATATTATAGAATGCATGACATAGTGAATTATAAAACTTTTCAAAGACTTTGTTAAACTATGATAAAACCTTCGTATCTCACCAACTATTTTTAGTTGACAGTTTACTTAAGATGTTTCAGGGTTGCAAGCATGAAGCTTTATTGTGACCACATAGGATGCTTTGGATTTAGATTTTTATCAAATTAAACTTTTTATTTTGTTATGCTTTGTTTGTTACTTGTAATGTAAACTTGAAAGTATTAATGAAATTATTTAAACCTTAATAGTCAACCTTGTGATTTTGAACAACCGCATCCGCCCCGACGTATAATCCGCCCCGACGTATAATCCGCCGTCGGTTGGGATGTGACACTACGAAACTCAGCGTTACGCTAGTCGTTATGGCCATTCGTGGCTAAAGCTTCTTTGTATTGTTAGGGTGAAGATGATGGTTGGTGTATGTTAATGTTTAACGTATTAATTTAGTGGTATGTTTATGTCTTTAATTATTCACTCTTAAAAACACCTTTTAGTTGGCTTTTATTATTGTATAAATCCGTCTTTATATTTGTGAGTGTCTTGATTTTAAAGAGTAAGATCGTAAAACCCTTTTTAATCAAACGTCCTTTGAAACCCGTACGTCTTTATACGAGCATAGATTGATAACTCAAGGCTTGGTCTATACTTCTAAGGACGTACGTCTTTATACGAACTTATTATGCTACCAAGAATTGGTGAACTCGTGTTGGGAACGGTACGTCTTTATACTTGGTCCCATTGTTACACTGCCTCTCGGTGAACAAAATATAATCACCTATTTAACTCTAATATAAAGCATTTTAAGTTCGATGTCTTAAACCAACCTGGAGATGACCATTCGAAGAGTTGAGGGTAACTGTTGTCCCTAGTGGGAAGCACTACTTTTTAATTTAAAGATTATCATTCGTGAATTAAATGTCGTGAGGACGTGGCTCTAGCGGTGACCCGGGTCACAAGTTTATAGTAGTCATACCACTGAATTAGTCAACTTAACATTATCACGTACCAAGCTGATTCGAAGCCCCAAGCAATCCTATCTGTGACCTGATCATTTCCGACATATTTACTTTTCTGTTATTTACTATTCTGTTAGTTACATTTCTGTTACACACATCACGCACATTTTTACTTTTTTGTTATTTACTTTACCGTCATTTACTTTTCTATCATTTACTATTCTGCTTCACAAGCACACAAAACTCACTCACTAATTAATCCGGCTAAATGATAACAAAAGTTGAGTATTGGAACTCGACCGTGTACATTGGTTCGATACTTGGTCCTTACCTAAACTATATTACGCTACGATAGGTACACTTGCCTATTGTGTGTGTTTTAAGTTAAAGTAATTATCATTTTATAAATTTAAAACATGATCTCGTGAAACCACATTCTCTAAATATTATTATATAATATTTAACTATATCAAATTCACACATCACCGTTCCTTCCCTTTCATTTTTTTCGTTTCGTTTCCCTTCGTCGCCCTTACGACTCATCGATCGATAAGGTAATAACACCGCCATTACGACTCATAGGTTGATAAGGTAATAATTTTCAACCTTAATACTCATTGGTTGATAAGGTAATATCGCTGCCCTTACGACTCCTAGGTCGACAAGGTAATTACATTCACCATTCAAGGGTCATGTTAACTCTGAGTGACCGTCGTCACCCTTACCCCACCAGTTGCCAACCGTTATACCCATTGACAGGCCACATAGGTGCTACCCTTAAGGCTGGGGACTTGCATCCCCAGACTTCGTTCGTTTAACATATTAGACATGTAATGACATCTTTAAAACCTTTGCCCATTTCTTTTCATTAAACATTCCATTCATTCGCAAAACCCTTTTTATTCATTTAAAACCATTCCATTTCATAAACATTCCTTTCGTAACATTCCTTTCGTAAACATTCTTGTATCAAACATCGTTTCTTTCATAAAACGTTCATTCATAAACATTACATCTCATTTCATTTCATTCTTCATTTCATAAACCTTTTTATTAACGTTCATTAAGTATGCACATCATCCTAGAAACAAGTAAATATGGATTCTTGACTCAACTGATCGTTTGTATATAACCTGAATTGGACGTCTATCTAGTGTTAATGCGCAAACCGATCTGCACATAAGTCAACACGTGAATTCTATCATTTCATGCTAGTGTACCCTAAGAGTGTTGTCTGGGACAAGATCAGTTTCGACAGGCTTAGGGTCGCAAGGCACATTATCAGTGTCGCCAGAACTTTCGTTTTGGACTTGGTGTTGACCCTATTAGTGTCGTCACTTTAATATAATCATTTCCAGGCCTTTTCAACCCAAGTTCGTAACTTTTTACGCCCCTAAACGTTTGTTTAATACTCATAAGCTCATATATGGGCTTTCTACCCCTTTTCACACATAAAAACCTTGTCTTTTAAGATCAAAACCCTAGTTTTACCTCAAAACTCATTTAGACCGAAAACAAAGCTTTTAGGTTGTATTCTTACCTCAAAGACGACGTTTTCTTCTTCACCAACACTAGAGAGAGGCTTTGGAGCAGATCTTCGAGTAAAATATCTAACTTCTAGACTTTCTCTCTCTAGGATTCTCTCTCCATCTCTAGATTATTTTGTGCAAGTGTGGGAATGGTGGCTGGTCTAGATGGTAGCTAGGGTTTTAGAGCCCCGCCCTAGGCCAATAAAGCGAGCCCAAGTCCAATGGCCCATCCCCCTTTTCCCTTTCTTTCTTCCCTTTAAGCCTATTTTTTGGCTCGAGTATAAGTGTCGGGTTTTCAGAATGTTACACTAGCTATGCAAGTTTTAGACTCCTAAAATACTAACTAAAATAATTCATTTACCAAAAATAAACAAACTTAATGATAGTTATTATTATAACCACTTCAATTTTATTATCTCCTTCAAACCGCTCATTTGAGATCAACTGTACCACCCTTGATGTTGCTAACTTTATCTACTTTGACAAACGGCACGGCTATCCTACAAATTAAATAATAGTCAAAATCAGAGTATACGTTCAGTATGAGGGTCAAGCCAACAATAGTGTCATGATCAATGTTAAGGAACGACCGTGCATCTACCGTATACTAGACAAAATTTTAAAAAAAATGAACAAGTTTAAGACTTTAAGTTATCATCGACAATATCAAAGAAATGATTCAAGATATATAAATTGGTCAAGACAAGGTAGAAACATATTGTGAAAAGAACTAATCAATCTTGAATTATTTTATAAAAAATTTGCGTAAGGTTTTATAAATTATCAAAAGGTTTTTAAAATTAATCCAAGTTTTTATAAATGAGTCAAAAAAATCTAAAGGTAAGCTTCCTAAAGAAGATATTTCAAATTCAAAACCAAGTAAAAAAATGGTTTGATTAAATGAAGAAATATTCATCATTTTGGAAAGAAAACACATATGCTTATCTTGTAGTAAGGAGATACATTACAACTATAACTCGAAACCCTTTTTAAATACTTAGTTCTTTAGCTATCTTGATTCAATCTTGAGTGTTATTTCAAAATATTTTGAGCTAAAAACACTAAATAAACTAAATAGTTGAAACTATAGATGAACTTGAAGAAACTTAGGTGGCATGCCTTGAATCATGTATGTTTTGAAGAGGTAGCATGGGATTTGTGATGATGCAGTAACCAGATAGGGGGTTAAGGAATGAAGCTAGAATGGTTGAAAGAAGGATCTTGAATCTATGCGACTAGGAAGATGCGAAATTATAGAATGTGGGGACCATTTGTAACATATTAAGCACGAGGACAATGATGTGGGACGACCAGACTAGAAGATCCAATGACATATCATCATGATGTACAGTGGTGGCTTTTTGAAGGAGTCAAGGAACCGAAATAATGTAGTATAAATAGATATGTGAGACTCTTTTAAAGGATATGTAATCATTTCCAGATTAATACAATAACTTAATTTACTCTCTATTCTAAACTTTCATCTCTCAATTATTTGTCATATTCATAGATTAAGAATGACATTAGAATTATGTATCTAGTGTTATTTCCTTGATCTTTCATTGGCTCCATATGCGAAACTACTGATCATATGCAACCTATTTTTAGAGATTTAATCTCAAGAAACTCTTGTACAAACCTAGAATCAATCTACCAAATGGAAATCATCACTCGTTAAAGTATTTGGTGTGTAAACAAAATCAATAATTGGATAAAACAGAAAATGATATGCAAGAACGAGATATTTACGTATGTAAAATCGTTGAAACAAACCAAGTGAATCCGTTTATATATGAATCAAACAATCACAACAGGGTAAAACGTTGCAACGCTTTGAGAAGTATACAATAGATGAGGGTTAAAACTGCTAAAAGTTACTCGTTACATTAGTGGGAAAAACCCATTAGTGGAAAGTTACTGCTAATTGCCCTGTTGCTGAGCAGTCGCTATTGTCCGTTACTTGCTACTCATGGTCAGTTACGGCTTACTACTTATGACTAGTAGCAACTTACTACTATGGCTAGTTGCAACTTACTACTAATTATTTGTTCTTTCTAAATATCAAATTTCATGCAACTTTCATCAATCAAGCAAATCTGAAGCAACTTGTAGTGTACAGCTAAACAAGAAAAATTTATGCAACTCCCAGTGTGACCCCACCAAGGGCGCTGCCCCTTGGACCCCGCCAGGATAGTTGCCCCCAGACCCTTAGAACCTTAAAGGTTCCTTAGTGTCAGAAGTTAGAATAATTTGATTGAGCATGCACCCATACCCCTAACTCAAACCATTGTTTATTCAAATTTCTAATTTGATCTTATGTAATTTCGATAAAACAAAATGACATTTGATTATTCTAAAATGACCAACATTTCTTTTCTAATGTTAGATATGAATTGTGTGTTTAAGATTTTTAGATTAGTTATTAACGATTCGATCCCTGATTGATTCTGTACGATTCAGGTTAAAATCAATCACTGCTTTCCTAGAAATTGTGTTCCTTGAATCAAGCTCGCTTTATTTTAATCTCGAGTGTTAGTTTGAAATTTTCCTTTTAAGATAAAACACGAAATACTAAAGATGAACTAACCGGCCTTTTTTTACATGTATAAGTTACTTTTTCTCGTACTTAACTTCTAAATCTATTGGGGTGTCTACACAACCTAAGTTGGCTGTAAAATTATGTTACTTAACACTATGTCCATGACCGAGTGGCAGGCCCGGCCCAAATGGAGGGGCATGGTGGGTCACGGCTTCAGGCCCGGTTTTTCGAGAGGCCCGAACTTTTTAAAAATTTTGTGTATGTTTTAAATGGTATATTTAGTTTATACATTTATTTTGTGTACATTAAAGTTTACTTAGTGCAATTGGAAAAACCATTGCAAAAAAATATAAAAGTCACAGGTTCAAGTCTTGGAAACAAGATTATTTATTTTTCACGTCCTATTTCTTCTTTTCTATTCTCTTATTTTTTGTTTCTCTCTTTAAAATGTTGTCCCACAAAAACCTATAACTATTTAAACTATTAAAACAAAACTAAAAAAAGACACAAAAATATATATATTTAAACCCATTACATATAAAAAAATATATTGAGACCCGTTTTTTTATTATTTGTCCCGAACCCAAAACGTTTCGAAGATTTTCGAGTGGTTTAGTGGTATGATATTTATTGTCATAAAAGTGGTGTGAGTTTAAATTTTAACCAAGTACAAAGTTAGATGGCATTGGATGTAAAATAATGTTGTTAAAAAAATAAAAATAAAAATACTACTTAACAGTATGAATTATTTTCTCATGGGTAATCTAGCAACAACTATATTCAAACATATTTCAAGTATTTCTTACTCTTTTTTGCTAAAAACCCGTTTTCCTTTAGTTTACATGTTTTCATTTAATTTACAGAAGTATTTCAACACTCTCTCGTACCTCGTAACTTTATTTTTATTATTCGGGTAAAGGTTAATTCCACATCTTTTCTAAACACTTTTTTATTGGGGTTTTTTATCTTCTTTTTCATCGTAAAGATGTAAATGATACTTCAACCCTCCAACTCCCAAGTATTTCTTACTTTTTTTATTGATTTTTTATGGTTTTCTTTTTGGTGTTTCTTGTGTTATTTTACTTCTATATATAAGCTTCCTACACCTTTTCTACTATGCTTTTGCATTTACCGGGATATACGACCTAAAAAGCATAAACCGTCACAACCGTAATCATACAAACCCAAAATCTGGGTAAAGCTTTTATTAAAGTTAGACCTTTGAATACAACCGTTTACTGTGGAGGGGTCCTTGGAGCCTAGACCGAAAGATAGGTGGTATTGGTTAATGTTGACATTCGGGGCTAACCCACTTGACAGAGTAACATATCTTTTTGAAGTGGTTACGAAATCAAACCTGATCAATTGAGTAGTTTAAAATTATTGATATAAAGTCGACTCAAAGTAACATTTGACGTTAAAAAAAAATTAAGTGTATAACAATATCTTGTAAAATAATTTTAACCAATTTTTTTATTAGGTCTTTGAGCATTCATTTCATTCTTCACTCATTTTAATTTTTAAATATAAATAACATTAATAATTTTAAAAAGAGTATAGTGTTTTTTTATCAATGTAATTTGTTCATTTTAGACACTTTTATTCGAAAACTTTTTCTTTAGCATTTTCGTCTCTAGCTTTTCAAAATCTAATCATTTTTATGCACCTGGCTAACTTCGCCTATATTTTAACGTTAAATTATAGGTCAGTTTGAAATTCATAAGTTAAAATATAACCGAATTGCCCCTTATTTAACCAAAATTGTCCATGATTTAACGTTAAAATGTAAAAATAGTTAGTTAAGTGGATGAAAATAACTAGATTTTGAAAACTTAGGGACGAAAAAGCTAAAAATAAAGTTTTTGTATGAAAGTGATTAAAATGGCCAAATCACATTTACGAAAATGACACTTTACTATTTTAAAAATTAAAATAAATATACATTAATATTATATTACTAATATTTAGCCTTCGTTGGGTAGTCGAATTGTGTAAATATGTTCCACCAAATTCGAGTGAAGGTTTAAATGCGTTTCTTGGTTACATAATTCCTGAATATTAATTGCTTTTGTTATCCCTTGAAATATCGAACCAAACACGAGCCAAATTCGTTTACGAGATAAAAAAAACTTTATTTTTCAATATAACTTGTTTAGATTTTCTTTAAAAAAGTTAACGTGCATAACTTATTAAAAAAAATTAAATGTTTAATAAATTATTACAAAAAAAGAACATCAAATGAGGAAATTGGCTCACAGTTCGACGTTTCAACCCCGCGCAGAGTCATTTGCACCACCGCTAAGTATAATTTATTATTCCCGATAATACCAATTGACGATGTCAGGCCTACTCCCTTGCGGGAGTGTATGCTCCATTAAGGCTGTCACGAACTGAACGTTTAACGAACCATTCGACCGGAGGTTCGTTTATGTTCGCTTGTTTAATAAGTGAACGAACATGAACAAAGAAATTACGTTCGATTAGTTAAATGAACGAACACGAACAAAGCTCACGTTCGTTCAATAGTGTTCATGAACGGTTGTTAGTGTTTACTCATTTATGTCCATTATCTTTTTGTTGCTTATTACAAGTTTTTGGTACTTTTTTTTTATTTTTTACCATTAAAACTAAATTAGTATATGTCCATTTATGTTTATTTATATTCATTTGTGTTCGTTTATATTTATTATATGTTCGTTTGTGTTCGTTGGTGTTTGTTATACCGTTAACAAATGAACACAAACAAATTCATTTTCTTAATAAATGAATCCGGACAGAAATTTTGTTTTAACAATTCATTTATCGGATAAAAACTTTAACAAACGATCATGAATGGCATATCATTGGGTTTGGTTCGATTCATTTATAGCTGTAGGCTCCATGTGTTAGCTTACTTTAGCTTTATCCATATGACATATACCAAATAAAATACAATAAAAGGTTGTGTTGTTAAAGATGACAAAAGTACATTTGACTCACATTGATCATTACCAATTAACGTTCACGTTCTTCCCGTCACTGCACTCCATTTGACAGTACACCCTGTGGCTCTTCTCCCACCGCCGATATCTCTCTCTCTCTCTCTCACAAACAACAATGGCGGCACCGCCACCGCCACATTTTCTGTTTCTCCTCCTCCTCTTCCACCTCTCTCTCCTCCACGCCACACGACCAGCCAACGACCACCCAGACCTCACTCCATTAATGCCATTCAAAGCTTCCTCCGATGGATCAAACAAACTCATCTCCTGGACCTATTCCTCCGATCCATATAACACCTCCTCCGCCTTCTACGGCGTATCTTGTCTCCACAACTGAGTCACTCGATTCGTCCTCGAAGACCTCGGCTTGCAAGGCCGATTCGACTCACTCGCCTCGCTCACTCACCTCCGAATCCTCTCTCTCAAACGTTACCGTCTCAACGGCCCCGTTCCAGATCTCTCCAACCTCACCTCTCTCAAACTACTCTTCCTATCCAACAATCAGATCTCCGGCGGGATTCCGGCTTCACTACCGTCACTGTTCAGCCTCTACCGCCTTGATATGTCGTATAACAACTTCTCCGGCGAGATACCGGACACAGTTGGTCATATGAACCACTTGCTAACCTTACGACTTGAATCAAACCAGTTTTCCGGTTCTATCGGTGTCTTGAGGTTAAACAATTTACAAGAATTTATCATCTCCGGCAACCAGGTTTCCGGTGAAATTCCGGCCTAACTCTCCGGCTTCCAGGAGTCCGCATTCCCAAACAACCGAATTTTGTGTGGCTTCCCGCTCTCAAACTGTACGGAACCGACAATTCCAGGTTTAGCCTCGCCGGTGGATAAACCGGCGAACACAGTTGTGTCATCTTCTCCGACGTCCATGCCTTCGACGGCGTCATTGCCTAATCATAAAAAATCATCAAACAGTCATAACGGCAAGATAAGTACGGTCGCAATTATAGCGATTATAATCGGAGACGTTTTAGTTTTGGCGTTAGTGTCGTTAATTCTCTACTGTTACTTCTGGCGGAACTTCGTTAAATCCGGTAACGGAAAGTCAACGTCGTCGCAAATTCTCGAAGGTGAGAAGATATAAAGCGGTGTTGGATGACGGGAATGTGGTGGCGGTGAAGCGGCTGAAGGAGGCGGCGATTGGTGGTAGACGGGAGTTTGAACATCATATGGAGGTTCTGGGGATGTTACGGCATCCCAACGTCGTTAGTTTGAAGGCTTATTATTTTGCGAGGGATGAGAAGTTGTTGGTCTATGATTACTTGAGTAATGGTAGCTTGTTCTGGCATCTTCACGGTATGCCATTATTTACCGTTAAATCCATTTTTTCATTTACAATGGTTTTATGTTTCTAAAATTTCTCAGAAATCAATTATTTTCTTATGTTTGAGGGCTTTTTTGTGAATATGGGTTATGTTCAGGGACTGTTTGTGTTAAATAATTACTGGAAGGGGTAGGGGTTGAAATTCCAATATAATGGTAAGATTAAAATTAAAATAAATAAATAGGGATTCTAACTACACACGGAATCCCATAAAGGAGGATTCTAACTACACACGTAATATTTCTAATTGGATACGTTGCCGCCCTCGTATAGGGTAATACGAGGGCGTATAGAGTTCAGTCACTGACAATAGAATGCCACGTGTCATTCTCTGTCTGGCGGCTGGTCCAATACGTGGCGTATTGATCTATACGCAGCGTATGAGGCACGGGTTATATTTTTGCTTCTAAAGTTGAAAGATTTGGTGATTTATGAATCCTATACGAGTCGTATTGCCCTATACGTGGCGTATTGCCCTATACGCCGCGTATATGTATTTTTTATTTAATTTATTTTTGTTTATTTTTATTTAATTATCTTTTTTATTTTAATTTATATAATTTTATTAATATAAGTTTGTTATCTATTTATAAATTTTATATTTTTTTTAAACATTTATTATATTTTTACAGTACAACCAAACAAAATATTAAACATTACAACCAAACAAAATATTAAACATTACAACCAAACAAATAAACTAAACATTATATACATTACATCAAAAAATTAAATATATATATCAAAATGTTTTATATACATAACAACGAAATAAAATATACAAATAAAACAACTAAACCTGACCAGCTCCGCCGTCACCCTCACCGGCTCCGCCCTCATCCTGACCCGCCCCGCCCCGCCCTCATCCTGAACGGGGTCCTCCGGATAATGACGTGGCGGTGGTAGTGGGCGTGGCTTGATGCTGGCGGCTCGTGACAGATTCACGAGCTGTCCAACCGCCCACATCATCAGGTCCTTTATGCGATCGACCTGACGACCCTATCGTCGTGAGTCGGCAACAAGTCCATCAAGCAATGCCTGGGTAGCCCTGTCCAGCCTAACAGACCGACGTACGTGTCAGGGATGCTGTGGTGGATGGTCGTGGATGGGCTCGACGAGCGGCGGCGCGTCCTCCATCGTCACACCCTGTCGGGGGATGCTGTGGCGGATGGTCGGAATGGCCGGTAACAACGCAGGCTCATGCACATCAAATGGTGTAACCGACCGCATGATCTGCGTGATGAAAGCACCGCCATACAAAAGTTTGCGCTTCTACCGCATATAGGCAGATGCAAAATAAAGCGTCATGCACATGAATAGGTCGCACCGCCTGCTAGTAAGCAGGCAATAAAGAAAGAAAATGTCTCTATCAGTGCACCACTCATGGCTTTTCAGACGCGGTGCGATCGACGTCGAAATAAGCCGGTGTAGATATCTATACAAAGGGTCTCTAATCCCCAAGACCCTCCCCTTAGTACCCAACCAAATACTATCTGAAATCAAACCCCAAAAAACAAGGAGTTCCTCCTTGTCCACCTCCGTCACCGCCTCGGTGAAAAGTGGCGTTACCGTCTCAGGCTCGTGTGTGACAACCCGACTTTTCGGGTTAACTCAGTTAGTAAATTCCGTTAACTTGCTGTTAGAAACCTAACCCGTTAACCATTCCGTTAAGTTTCTTATTAAAAACTTAACCCCGTTAAGCAAATCTAACCCCAAGGACTAATCCTATCAATATCCGAATTCAAACTACAGGGATTAAATTGTATTTCACTCAATTTCATTTAAGTTGACTCTGAAAGTCAAAACTTGGAAGTTCTTGTTCTTGATTGACTTTTAAAAAGTCAAACCTTTCAAATTTGATTCAAATTTAATCCAAATTCGTATTTTATAACCGAAATCAGTTTAAACTTGTAACTGATACAAGCGACTTTAACAGTTTCGATAATCATTGAGGTGTTAAACACCGGCTTTAATTGAATTAAACTCAATTATGAGTATTCAACTCATAACCGTCGATACCTTCTTCGATTTCTGTCAAATGCGCATCAATTCGTTTACTTTCCTCGTAATTGAACCCCTGCACACGTCGTACGAGTCTCAGAGAAACTTTTACACACACAAGCTTGGCCGGAGTCACAGCAGGTGTTGCCGGAGAACGATCAAGTCACCGTCGGACCTATTTTGCTCAATCTCCATCAATTGCAACTCGATTCTGGTAAAGATTTACATCTACACCTTCGTTTTTTTACTTCCTAATGGAAAGCCCTATGTCAATTAGGGCTTACAACATCGGTCTTAACAAGATCAGTAATCTAGGGTTCGTTCATATACGATTTGGGGCTTTCGACCCTAAACTCAACCTCCATCAAATTCAATCACACTGTCATGTTCGAAATCCTTTGTTTATTAAAACCCCTAGGCTAATTTAATCTTTGAACATCGAATTTATAAAAATCCAGAACCTAGGGTTCATCACAAACCGATTTAATCAAATCCTAATCTAGATACGTTTTCAATGCAATTAATTTATATCAATAGATTCGAAATCCTTTATATAGCGAAAGCCCTATGATTTCAATACTTAACATTATCAGATTTGATCGAATTGATTTTGGGTTCACATTCTAGAGTTTCGGCTTTTTAATCTGTAATTAAACGATTCAAAACGTGATGTTTTTGCAATTAATTTTACCTACAGATTCGTATATACTCGATAAACAAAACCCTTATGTCTTTGGTGTCAATCGAAATCGAATTCGAGGGTTTTTGGGATTGGGTTCGATCGCGGTTCGATTTAGGAAAAGGGGGGCTCTCGGTAACACATGATTAAAAGCGACCCGGTCTGGGTTATGTCGCGATAGCCTAGCGGCCGAGATGGTTAAGTCATGATGCTAATAGGGAGGAGACCCGGGTTCGAGACCGGGCTCCCACATTCTTTTTTTTAAACGATTTTCTGGAATATTAAATTAATAAAAATCAAATCTTTTAATATTATATCATTATATAAATGGGTTTTAAACCGGAAAACAACCCATAGGCTCGGGATTTAAATATTTTGTTTATTTTTATAAACTATAACTATTTTTATAAATCGTGCACTTTTATTATTAATAAGTAAAAAAATAATATATTTATATTATTTTTAAACCGTAAACGCGTGTAAAATAATATGTTTATATTATTTTCGAATTGTGACTCGTATTATTAAATAATATATATTTATATTATTTCAAACCATTTTTATATATCACCGTGAACCAATCAAGACTAAATAATAATTAGTTATGTTAACCACTCGTATAAATATATATATATATATATTATTATTTACGTCGTTCGTCGCGTAAGGTAATTCCTAAACCCGTGGACACGTTCGTCCACTCTCGTTTCTTAGAGCGGTTCTTTAAGACGTTCTTTCCTTGTCACGGTCACAATTCCCTTTATCGTTCCTAATTTATATATTTATAATTCTAGGACATTCGTAGGTCTTTTGAGACTTACACTCGTGGTTCCAAACTTACTTCTAGTGTGAACTACCTTCAACGCCAAGCAGGTGAGTTTTCCCGGCCCCTTTTTACTACTTTTAAATTGGGGGAGAAAACATGATACAAACTCTTTTGATTTTTGTACTTCATTTTATATCAATTGTTATGACTATGCGTAAACTCTATCATGAAAGTCCTCACATCGAAACGTTTAAATATGAATATAGCGAGGTATGTTGGGTAGTACTACTGGGTTTGACAAACCTCACCCGCGTTAGTCGCGCTAACACGATTGGATATCGAACGGGTGCAATATTGACCTAAACGTGCACCATGGTTGATAGACCTGGTGGGAGGCAATACAAATAGTCAGTTTACGGTTGCGAGCGAAATAGCAAACATGAACATGGGTTAGCTACTCATTTGGTATATATGTTGATTGTACAATAAATCTGGTAAACGTTTATTTATATATTGAAACCTGTGAACTCACCAACCTCGTGTTGACACTTTTTCTTACATGTTTTCTCAGGACGCTAAGCTAAGACACAGGTGCACGTTAGGGCATGCATGGGATTCAACTACTTTGCTTTGTGTCTATTTATGTTTGGTTGAATTATTATATTGTACTTTGTTTGGTTGTTTGGTTTGGACTTTTGAGACTTTTGGACTTTGGTTTTGGGCGCGTGTATTTTGCGCATTTACTTTCTTTACGCTTCCGCATTGATACTCTGATTTAAAAGATGTTTTCATTTTGAGTCCCATGTAGAGTCGTTCAATGTAACTAGTGTCTGAGATCCTGGTTTGTCACTTCCCAAACGGTAATACTCCGTTAGTTGAAATTGGAGGTGTGACAGATTGGTATCAGAGCCATTAGTTATAGAGAACTAGGATTGCATACTAGACTATAGCCTCACACATTAGTTACATGTCATTTGGATGTTTGGTACTTATACAAAATGTTGTAGGATCATGTCGTCAACACCACCTCCATCACCTAACACATCGGGGCATAAGGCACCTGTACTCTCATCCCCGGAGCCCAAAAGGCGCCGGACTACCTCAATTGATCAAGGCGAACCGAGAAACGCACGAGCATTGGATTATGCTCTCAATTGGTTTATGTACCCACATATGATCCAAAGGTGGATCGAAATGGGAGATGTTCCATCACCGTACTTTGGATCCACATCTTCATCATCTACACTGCCTAGCTTACCATGCACCATGGAACAAGCCTTCGCAGCATTCGTGTCTTATATGTTAAAGGAATTAAGTTTTGTACAAGATGCCACCGAGGAGATACCTAAACTTCTGGAGAATGGACCTCAAGTAGAGAAGAATAAGGTAGGAATAGAACATTTGACTACCGAATTAGCTGCAACGGACCATGTCCACAACCTTTTAGTGGATCGTGTGGCACACCAAGAGACGAGGGCTGACACTATAGATGATGATATGCAAGGAGTTCTGGAGAGATTAGCTGCTATGGAAGCTCAGCTACATGTGGCAAACCACACTGCTGAAGGCCTTCAAGAGAGGGTGACTCACTTGGAAGCCCAACTGCAAGCGGCCCTACACCCGGAAGACATTCCAGTATCTGACGATGAGGAGGAACCCTTTGAGGAGGAGCTCTTTGAGGAGGAGCCCTTCGAGGAGGAGCCCTTAGAGGGGGAACCAGCTGAGGAAGAGCCAGTGGAGATTGATGATGCACAGTCATACGTCTCTTCTGATGACGAGGATGTTTGAGGATCTTCCTAATCTATCTTCCTTTTCATGTTTGTTTTTGCTTATGTTATTTCTCTTTTCAAACCTAGATGGGTAAGGTTGTTCCCATCCAATAAAAGCATGAGAAGTTTAATATTTGAGTTATTTATTTTGTAGCCTTACAATTTATTTAATTTTCAAAATATTAGATGTTGTATCTCCTTACTCGTACCTGAATAATGTTTAATATGCGATATATTTCTCATTGTTTTTCATTTGTGATTGTGAAGAATCATGTCTGGGAGAGGACGAGGAGGCCGTGCCGGTGGTCGTGGTACCATCAACATGACGGCAGCAGAGCTAGCAGCTTTGATAAACAATAGTATGGCAGAGGCCCTAGCAGCACAGAATGCTGCATGTAAATGCTTTAACTATTGACTAGTAGTGTCAATCCTTCTCCTAAGAACATCTTTCTAAACTCTATAATTCCAATTCAATTTGTATTTCTAAATCCAGGCCAGCAAAATCAACAGCCAGCCTGCACTTTCAAGGCATTCATGGACTGCAAGCCCCACACCTTTAGTGGAGCTGAAGGAGCCGTTGGATTACTTCGCTGGTTTGAGAAGGTTGAATCAGTAATAGCCATGTGCAACTGCCCCGTGGCTAACCAAGTGAAATTTGCTGCTGGAACTTTAGAAGGCCCAGCCCTAACATGGTGGAATGCCCAAGTTCAAATGTTAGGACTGGCAATGGCAAATGGACTCCCGTGGGAGGAATTTAAAACAATGATGAAGGAAGAATACTGCCCACGAGATGAAATTCAAAAGCTAGAGGGAGAGTTCTGGAACCTTAAGATGGAGGGTTCGGAAATTGAACTCTACACCACCCGTTCGCACGAACTTGCTACTATGTGCCCACACATGGTGACTCCGGATTACAAACGGATTGAACTATACATTGGAGGTTTGGTACCTCAGATTCAAAGCATGGTGACCTCATCCAACCCTACCACCATCCAACAGACCATCAGACTTGCTCACAAATTGACCGATCAGGCAGTGACACAGGGAACTTTACCTCCAAGAGGTTCGGTTTCTAAACCCACCGACAACAATAAGCGCAAGTTCGACCATCACTCCCACTCACACTCCCACTCTAATTCTAAAGGATCCCAACCCAATCAACCTCAGCACCAACAGCAGCGAAAGTTTGAGCCTGCTAGAAACTTTAATCAAACGACCTCATCAGGTCCGAATCAGGGAGAATATGCTGGGAGGTACCCCAAGTGCAACAAATGTGGCTATCACCACACGGGCACTTGTGACCGACAACGTTGCCAGCGGTGTGGTAAAATGGGCCACGCTGCGAAGGACTGTAGGGTTGCACTCCCGAACAAATAACCATTTCAATCACAGGGATTCACGAGAGGATGTTTTCAGTGCGGCAAAGAGGGGCACATTCAAAGGAATTGTCCTCAGTTGAAAAGGGGTGGAAATGGTAATGGCAGTGGTAGTGGTAACGGTAATAACCAGGGCAACAATGGTAACAACCCCAATCAGAACAACAATGGTGGGAATAACGGTAATAACGGTGGTAATGGAGGAAATGGGGCGAAAGGAAGGGCTTTTGTACTGGGATCCGGAGAGGCTCGCTACGATCATAGCGTGGTCACCGGTAAATTTCTCTTAAATAATTACTTTGCTTCTGTCCTTTTTGACACTGGTGCTGATAGGAGTTTTATATCTAAGAAACTTAGTGTTATGATAAAAGGAACCCCAACTCTGTTAGAATCTAAGTATGTAATAGAGATAGCTGACGGCCAAATAATCGAAGCAACTCACATTCTTAAGGGTTGTAAGCTTGATCTAGCTAGCCATATTCTTGATATCGACCTTATGCCAGTCACACTTGGTAGTTTTGATGTAATCGTCGGCATAGATTGGTTGTCTAAAAACCAAGCGGAAATCATTTATCATGAGAAAATCGTTCGCATACCCCTCCCGAGTGGAGAAATTCTTTCAGTTCAGGGCGAAAGGGTTGGTACTGTCATGGGTATCATATCCTTCATGAAAGCACAAAAATGTCTTCGAAAGGGGCATACGGCTATTTTGGCCCTTGTTGCTGAACAGCCGTCAGAAGAGAAGAAGATCGAAGATATTCCCGTTGTGCGTGAATTTTTGGAAGTATTTCCCGAGGATCTGCCCAGTCTGCTGTCACACCCCAACCGACGGCGGATTATACGTCGGGGCGGACGCGGTTGTTCAATAGCACAAGGTTGACTATTAAAGTTTCAATATTTCATTTATAATAGATTCAAAGGTTTAATACAAAGGAAATAACAAGTATACAACATTTATTTAATAAGTAGTCTAGGTCCAAAGCATCCTATGTGATCACAAACGAGTCTCATGATGTAGAACCTGAAACATGTGAAAGAATCTGTCAACTACAAAATAGTTGGTGAGATACAAAGGTTTTGACACCGTTTAACAAGTATTTGAGAAGAATTACAATTCACTATGATATATGCATTCTATAATGTAAGTATGAGAAACAAGTATCTTAAACATTGTGCATGTCAAACCTCCAAACCAAGTGTAGGCATAACCCGCAGGTTACCCTTATAGTATCTAGTCATAGTTTGTACAAGAATTGTATAAGTTTGAAGTTTGAACATGTTTCACCCCGAAAGAATGTAAAATGAAAAAGGGGCTAAGTATACTCACTTGGATTGATGAAGAGTATCCGACAAGAGTAAGTTTGCAAGACTTTGAGGGAGATTATCCTCATAACGAGCCTAAGAATATAAGTCTAAAGTTTCAAATAAAAAGTCTAAGACAAAGGATCTAGGATTTCGAGATTCGACTAGGGTTCCGAACGAAAAATGGGAATGGGATTGATTGAGTTTATAAAGTTTAAACTTAGTTTTAAAATGAATGTTTTGAATGTAAGACTTGGATCTCAATAGCTTAATAAGTTTGTAGTTTTTAGAAAAATTATTTAAGTTAAGAATTAAAGTTAATAATTATTTTAAGAGTAAAATAATTATTAAATGCATAGCATTTAAAGACTAAATAGTGATTTAAGATTTATAGAATTTATTTAAAGTGTATATAGTCATTAAGGATAAATAATCATTTATAAGAATAAACCATATAAATTATTAAAGTTTCAAGTATTAAATATTTATTTTTTTCAATTTAATATGTAAATAAATATTAAGTACCTATAAGATTGTAAAATAGAATTTCTTATATAGTTTATGTTTTAATGATAAGTTTATAAATGTTTTCAATGTGTAGATAAAATATAAGTTCTAAAAAAATGTTTTTAAATAAGTATCTTAAAATAGAGTTTACTAGTTAATAAATACTTAAAGTCTCCATTTAGTTTTATAAAGTTTATAAGTTTAAAAATTATTTAGGAAATAACTAAAGTATAATTATTTCTCTTTTAAAATTTATATAAACAAATAATCTTCTGTTTATAAAATGTAAATTTTACAAATGTGTAAGTTTAGGATTTATTAAAGTTTCTCTTTTTATAAAGTTTATAAATAATTAAATAAGCCTTGATTTAAATAGATATAAATAGCACAAGTTTATAAGTTTCTGCTTTCTAAATAGTATGTAAGTTTCATAAACTTTTATGATTTTATAAAAGTTATATAAGTTTTCTGTTTATTAAAGTTTATAATTATTGTTTAAAGTTTTTAAAACAAAAAGAATTTATTTACCTTAGAAATTAAGTTTTCTGTTTTTATAAAATTGTATAAGTTTTATAAAGTTTAAAAGCATCTTTTATAGATTTTAAGTATTTAAAACTATTTTTTAAAGAATTAACTTTTTATAAGTTTTAACTAACTTTAAATAATTAAAATATCTCAGGATGTAAAAAGTGTAAATAAAAATCGTTTTTATGTTTATAAAAACTTTACAGATTTTATAAAAATAATTATAAGCTTAAAAATCTGTTTAAAAAGGCAAAAAGAAAATGAAATGGGCAAAAACCGGTTACAAAGGCTCGAACACGCGCCCTCCCCGGTTTACACAAACACGCACAGACTTAACCACTCGGCCGCTAGGCTATCGCTGAGATTATATAGGGAAAGATTTTTAAATACACAAGCCCAGAACAACCCCAATTTGGTATGAACCCTATAACCGAATTCGTCCAAATACACATCGATTAACCCTCTGTCATGGTGATTTGACAGAGGGCTTTCGTTCCTATCATGAAAACGACGATTATGCCCTTTGAAATTACCTGAATTGGTGCAGAGGTGAGGGAGAACGAGACTGGAGTGGTCGTCGGCTGCCGCGAGCTTCAATCGAGTAATGCGGGTTCGTTTTGAAGGAATTGAGAGTATGAGGAGTTGTGGTGTGATGCTACTGAAGGTTTAAATCGATATTTATAGAGGATTCAAGCATTGAATGCTCGATTAGGTGGGAAGGTTACGGATGGCCGAAAGAGTTAAATCGCTGGTTTACGCGTGGTTTCAGTTTGAATCGAGCATTTACACACCTCGGGGCAGGGTCGCATGCGCGAGAGGATGCCCGAGGTTCAACGAATCTGGTCGATTTTGTGTTTCTGAAACAAAATGGTTGGAACCGGTCCTGGGTGGGAGTCGAACTCGGGACTGGATTCAGTCTCGGGAGTTTGGCCTCTTTGCAAAACAGGTCCCTGTAGTTTGTAGCTCTTGCCATTTCATGTTGAAATATGTATTTAAGTTTGAAAGGAGTTTTGGAAATGACAGTTTTGTCCCTGGACTTTTATAAAAATAAATGTATATATGTTTAAAATTCTAATAAGTTTTTCTCAAATGATTAAATGAATTTTATAAAATATTTTATAAAATCTATTAATAACTTTGAGTAATTACGAACTTGTAAAGTTCTGAGAATTTAAATGATATTTTGTTTATAAAACACACACACACACACATATATATATATATATATATATGTATATGTATAATTGTTTTTCTTGAATCCATATTAAATAAATGAATAATCACTATTTAAGGAAATAAGAATTTAAGTTTAGAATAATACGGTAAATGTTCGGGAAAAAGTACATCGGAAAAGTCCGGGATATTACATCTGCCACCACACCGTCAGGTTGAATTCCAAATTGACCTAGCACCGATTGCTCGGGCACCTTATCGATTAGCACCCAGTGAATTGCCGGAACTGTCCACTCAATTACAAGACTTATTGGATAAAGGTTTCATCCGACCTAGTTCATCACCGTGGGGAGCTCCGATATTATTTGTCAAAAAGAAGGATGGTACGTTCCGTATGTGTATTGATTACCGGGAACTGAATAAAGTCACAATCAAGAACCGCTACCCTTTACCTCGTATTGATGACCTTTTTGATCAACTCCAAGGATCAAGTTTCTATTCCAAAATAGACCTTAGGTCCGGCTATCATCAGTTAAGAGTCCGAGAAGAAGATATCTCTAAGACTGCATTCAGAACGAGGTACGGCCATTACGAATTTATGGTCATGCCTTTCGGTTTAACCAACGCGCCCGCGGTATTCATGGACCTCATGAACCGTGTGTGTAAGCCTTACCTTGACCAGTTTGTTATCGTTTTCATCGATGACATCCTTATTTATTCCAAGAACGAGGAAGAAAATGAGGAACATCTGCGTCTAATTTTGGAGCTACTTAAGCAAGAGCAACTTTATGCTAAGTTTTCCAAATGTGAATTTTGGATTCGAGAAGTTCAGTTTCTAGGGCATGTGGTAAATGAAAAAGGGATACATGTCGACCCGTCCAAAATAGAAGCCATCAAGAATTGGGCAGCACCGACGACTCCGACTGAGGTGCGACAATTTCTGGGATTGGCTGGATATTACCGTCGTTTTATCGAAGGATTTTCAAAGATTGCGCAACCTCTCACCGCCCTAACTCAAAAAGGAAAAGCCTATAATTGGGGCGATAACCAAGAATCAGCTTTCCAGAACCTCAAACAGAAACTTTGCAGTGCACCTATTTTAGCTCTTCCGGAAGGAACCGATGATTTTGTGGTGTATTGTGATGCATCTATTCAAGGTCTGGGTTGTGTCTTAATGCAACGCGAAAAGGTAATCGCATACGCTTCACGTCAGTTAAAGGTTCACGAGAAAAACTACACCACTCATGACCTAGAGTTGGGAGCAGTAGTTTTTGCACTTAAGATATGGAGACATTACTTGTACGGTACCAAATGCACCATCTACACCGACCACAAGAGCCTCCAGTATATCTTCGAGCAGAAGGAGTTGAACATGCGACAACGTCGTTGGGTTGAACTTTTAAATGATTACGACTGTGCGATCCGGTATCATCCGGGTAAAGCTAACGTTGTGGCTGATGCACTAAGCTGAAAGGAAACAAAACCCAAACGAGTTCGAGCATTACAACTTACTATTCACCCTGGATTGCCTGACAGAATCCGTAGTGCTCAACTTGAAGCCTTGAAAGAAGATAACCTACCGTTAGAAGGTACTCGCGGCATAGAAGCACAACTTGAAGTAAAATCTGACGGAATTCGTTACTTTGTCGAACGAATATGGATTCCAGTGTTCGGAAATTTAAGGGAACTAATCATGGATGAAGCTCATAAATCTCGTTACTCCATTCATCCGGGTTCCGATAAAATGTACCATGATCTAAAAGTACTATATTGGTGGCCGAAGATGAAGGCCGATGTAGCCACTTATGTTAGTAAGTGTCTGACCTGCGCGAAGGTCAAAGTTGAATATCAAAAACCGTCCGGTCTCCTGCAGCAACCTGAAATTCCCATGTGGAAATGGGAACAAATATCCATGGACTTCATTACCAAATTACCCCGAACCCCTACCGGATGTGATACTATATGGGTAATTGTTGATTGCCTAACAAAATCTGCCCACTTCCTAGCCATCAAAGAAACTGACAAAATGGATAAACTCACTCGAATATACTTGAAAGAAGTAGTCTCTCGGCACGGGGTGCCTATCTCTATCATTTCGGATCGCGATGCACGATTCACTTCCCGTTTCTGGCAGTCATTGCATAAAGCATTAGGCACGCGTCTAGATATGAGCACATCATACCATCCTCAAACTGATGGCCAAATTGAACGTACTATCCAAACTCTGGAGGACATGCTACGAGCTTGTGTGATCGATTTCGGTAACACTTGGGAGTCTCACCTACCATTGGTGGAGTTCTCCTACAACAACAGCTATCACACTAGCATCAAGGCAGCTCCATTTGAAGCACTTTATGGACGGAAATGTCGTTCTCCTATTTGTTGGGCCGAGGTTGGGGATAGTCAACTGACAGGTCCGGAACTCGTACTTGAAACTTCCGAAAAGATCGTTCAAATTCGAAATCGTATGGCAGCAGCTCGTGACCGTCAAAACAGCTATGCCGATAGACGTCGTAAACCGTTAGAAATTCAAGTAGGAGATATGGTCTTATTAAAAGTCTCACCTTGGAAGGGCGTCATTCGTTTCGGGAAACAAGGCAAACTGAATCCTCGTTATGTTGGACCTTTCAAAATAATAAAGAGAATCGGATCAGTAGCGTATCAACTGGACTTACCTGAAAGACTGAGTGGAGTACACAACGTCTTTCACATCTCAAATTTAAAGAAATGTCCAGCTGACGAATCTCTCGCGGTTCCTCTTGAGGAACTACACATTGATGAACAGCTGCGTTTCATCGAAGAACCCGTAGAAATCATGGATAGGGAAGTCAAATCGTTAAAGCACAGTAAAATCCCTATTGTTAGAGTCCGTTGGAACTCGAAACGCGGACCGGAATTCACGTGGGAGCGCGAGGATCAGATGATGCGCAAATATCCTAATCTGTTCAAGTCACCGTCGGACCTATTTTGCTCAATCTCCATCAATTGCAACTCGATTCTGGTAAAGATTTACATCTACACCTTCGTTTTTTTACTTCCTAATGGAAAGCCCTATGTCAATTAGGGCTTACAACATCGGTCTTAACAAGATCAGTAATCTAGGGTTCGTTCATATACGATTTGGGGCTTTCGACCCTAAACTCAACCTCCATCAAATTCAATCACACTGTCATGTTCGAAATCCTTTGTTTATTAAAACCCCTAGGCTAATTTAATCTTTGAACATCGAATTTATAAAAATCCAGAACCTAGGGTTCATCACAAACCGATTTAATCAAATCCTAATCTAGATACGTTCTCAATGCAATTAATTTATATCAATAGATTCGAAATCCTTTATATAGCGAAAGCCCTATGATTTCAATACTTAACATTATCAGATTTGATCGAATTGATTTTGGGTTCACATTCTAGAGTTTCGGCTTTTTAATCTGTAATTAAACGATTCAAAACGTGAAGTTTTTGCAATTAATTTTACCTACAGATTCGTATATACTCGATAAACAAAACCCTTATGTCTTTGGTGTCAATCGAAATCGAATTCGAGGGTTTTTGGGATTGGGTTCGATCGCGGTTCGATTTAGGAAAAGGGGGGCTCTCGGTAACACATGATTAAAAGCGACCCGGTCTGGGTTATGTCGCGATAGCCTAGCGGCCGAGATGGTTAAGTCATGATGCTAATAGGGAGGAGACCCGGGTTCAAGACCGGGCTCCCACATTCTTTTTTTTAACGATTTTCTGGAATATTAAATTAATAAAAATCAAATCTTTTAATATTATATCATTATATAAATGGGTTTTAAACCGGAAAACAACCCATAGGCTCGGGATTTAAATATTTTGTTTATTTTTATAAACTATAACTATTTTTATAAATCGTGCACTTTTATTATTAATAAGTAAAAAAATAATATATTTATATTATTTTTAAACCGTAAACGCGTGTAAAATAATATGTTTATATTATTTTCGAATTGTGACTCGTATTATTAAATAATATATATTTATATTATTTCAAACCATTTTTATATATCACCGTGAACCAATCAAGACTAAATAATAATTAGTTATGTTAACCACTCGTATATATATATATATTATTATTTACGTCGTTCGTCGCGTAAGGTAATTCCTAAACCCATGGACACGTTCGTCCACTCTCGTTTGTTAGAGCGGTTCTTTAAGACGTTCTTTCCTTGTCACGGTCACAATTCCCTTTATTGTTCCAAATTTATATATTTATAATTCTAGGACATTCGTAGGTCTTTTGAGACTTACACTCGTGGTTCCAAACTTACTTCTAGTGTGAACTACCTTCAACGCCAAGCAGGTGAGTTTTCACGGCCCCTTTTTACTGCTTTTAAACTGGGGGAGAAAACATGATACAAACTCTTTTGATTTTTGTACTTCATTTTATATCAATTGTTATGACTATGCGTAAACTCTATCATGAAAGTCCTCACATCGAACCGTTTAAATATGAATATAGCGAGGTATGTTGGGTAGTACTACTGGGTTTGACAAACCTCACCCGCGTTTGTCGCGCTAACACGATTGGATATCGAACGGGTGCAATATTGACCTAAACGTGCACCGTGGTTGATAGACCTGGTGGGAGGCAATACAAATAGTCAGTTTACGGTTGCGAGCGAAATAGCAAACATGAACATGGGTTAGCTACTCATTTGGTATATATGTTGATTGTACAATAAATCTGGTAAACGTTTATTTATATATTGAAACCTGTGAACTCACCAACCTCGTGTTGACACTTTTTCTTACATGTTTTCTCAGGACGCTAAGCTAAGACACAGGTGCACGTTAGGGCATGCATGGGATTCAACTGCTTTGCTTTGTGTCTATTTATGTTTGGTTGAATTATTATATTGTACTTTGTTTGGTTGTTTGGCTTGGACTTTTGAGACTTTTGGACTTTGGTTTTGGGCGCGTGTATTTTACGCATTTACTTTCTTTACGCTTCCGCATTGATACTCTGATTTAAAAGATGTTTTCATTTTGAGTCCCATGTAGAGTCGTTCAATGTAACTATTGTCTGAGATCCTGGTTTGTCACTTCCCAAACGATAATACTCCGTTAGTTTAAATTGGGGGTGTGACATCGTGGTACAAGCCCATCGTGACGGCCCACTGACGGAGGGTCTTACGGTAAGCGGTCCCAAAAATACAAAAAGAAATATGATCCGGCTCCATATCCGGCGCCTCCCTGGGAAGAGGCTCCAGCCCAGCCTCTAAGTAGATAAACGTCGAAAGAAACTCGACGACCACCTCTCGGTAGGTATCCGTGAATGAAAGACCAAAAAGACGCGACCATGGCGTGTACTGGCCGATGATGGCCCTAGCCCGCTCGGCCTCCTTTACCTCCTCGAGGAGCCCCCAGTCTACCGCTGTCCCTGGGCCCAACCGCACCTCCCGGATGTAATCTCCAAGAAATTCCGGCATTGTAAATCCCTTATTTTGTGGGTACATCTATCCATTGCAATAAATTATATAATATTTATACATGCATACATTTAATGCCATTATCACAAAATGATAAATATTTATTTAAAAGCAATTATATAAATATTTATTATTATTCTACTAAATAAATACATACATTTATTTCAAAACCTACATGAATATATTAATACATATATTCATAAATAAATTACAAAATATCAAATTATAATTACAAGATTGTATTAATACTCACTTTCAAGTAAGTGAAGATTAATAAAACCATTTTAATTATATAAATATATTTATACAATTACTTCAATTCCATTAATAACAAATAAATAATTTGAATTTATGTGTTTTAATAAAAAAATTTATCTTATTTAGGAAATTCCATTTTTATTTTCATAACCTTTAATTATAACTAAATGATTTAGTTAATTTTATAAAAAATTATAGATTTAATAAATTCATACTTTATAAAAGTTTAGGGTTAAGATTGTAATTTCTGAAACTTTAACTTAAACCAAAATCCAAGTTTTGTGCATGAACTGATAACACTTGAAATCTCAGGGACCTGTTATGCAAAATCCGGATTCTCTTTTTGTCTCAGACCAGTCACGGGTTCGAAACCTTGTGACGGCCGGTTCTTGAACCCAAATCGCGAACTCGCGAAGGGAATATTTTTACGCAAATCTGAAACTGGCAAAACGTGCGGGACACCTAATCGATCCGTCTCTCAGAATTAATCGAACTTTCAAGAGCTAATCAAGAGCAAAAATCGTAACTGAAAACCCTTGGAGTTTCACCTAATCGATCGGTCCATTCCCGCTTGAATCGTGTATAAATAGGTATCCCAAATCATCGACGAAACTCAACACGAACTTCCTGTATCTTTGAATCTCTCACTTATCGTCTCCAGATCTCGGATTTCGGTCGAAAAATCTAACCCGGTTCATCGGACTGTTCTCCCTCTCCACTTGTCCATTTCAGGTAAATTTTGAGTCTCTGAGTTCGTATGGGTGTAGGGAACAAAAGCCCTATGAATGCAGGTTCGATTATCAGCCTGATCATGCGAATCGAGGGCTAGGGTTTACGGTTTGGAATGGGGAAGATGATGGCTGGGGTCTACGGGTTAACTCCAACGCGAACCGCTATTTGGACAAGGCAGCTTGCCCAGTCCAGCGCTTAAGTTATGCGTGTGTGATCGACCCGACAGGGGGCGCGGGTTCGGGTCCCGGCCACTGCCTAATTTGTTTTAAATCTATTTCTTTTACCTTTTTGAACCATTATTTAATCTCTAAAAATTCCCGGTAAAATTTCTACAAATCCTATAATTATAAATTTATATTAAAACTGAAATTTCAAAATAACATTTATCTATTTTTTTTAATTAAAATTATATTTTTAACCAACCCTTTTAATATATTATTCAAATGTTTAAAAAAAAATCCAATTTAAATTTTTATAAATTATGTGAATATATTTTGTAAACTTTTTTTTATATAAACAGAAAATACAAATCGATGTTATTTATTTGATTTAAAAGCACATTATAAAACCTTATAAATTCCTAAATGAATAATATACATATTTTGTTTAGACAAATTAATTAAGTTATTTTATAAACTAAAGATGTTTATTAATATTAAGTATTTAAACATTATTAAATTCTCTTGAACATAAAAATAATTATTTTTGGCAAGAGTAATTATTTAAAATACTTTAAATCTATAAAATACTTAAATAATTATTTTAAATAAATAATTATACAAATTCCATTTATTTCATTTAAATCCTATTTATTTATTAACTCATTTATAATCCTTAATTAAATGAGACTATCTAAATATTCAACTAATCATTTTTATATCTAAACTTATTTATAAACTATTCTATAAATAAAACCAAATATATTATTTTGTATCATTCCAAAACTCCATTTATTGATTATCATCTAAGTTAACTACTTTATCCTAATCAACCCTAATTAATATTATGAATAGCTTTAAATTCAAATATTAATTTACAAAATATATACAAACTCATCTTCAGCCCTAAAACCCTAAAATTTCACTATCTTATTCAATCTATTTAAACCTAGGATACAAATTATCTTGTAGGTTTGTTGTGAACAATTCTCACAAAATCTATCCATCCCATCAAACCTATCATCTTTAGCTTCAATCCAAGTGAGTTTACATAGCCCCTTTTTACTGTTTTTGCTTTTGGGGTGAAACATGTTATCAACTTTATTTATTTAAACAATTCAATATCTATGTTCTTGTGCTTGATCTTTATGCTTTATCTTTGAACTACTTGGTGACCATTGCATGTGTTTCATGCCAGTACATTCATTAACTTGCAGCCCAAGCCTAAGGTAGTACCTAACATGATCATTTATATGGGAAACTGAACCTATAACTTACCACAAGACCTTGGCGGGTTTTGTTGGGTATCAACTATAACTTGGAGTATCCGCTTGCTCCCTTTTTCAAAATGGCAACCAGTGGGATTGCGTATCTAGTTTTCTATTATCAGGCTTGAATTGTACGCTTGGAACCTTGTATGTTCTCACATATATGCTTTAGACATGCGTTGAACATATTGAATTGTAATCTATACTAAATCTTTTGGTATCAAAACCTGTGTATCTCACCAACTACTCGTAGTTGACAGTTAATTACATGTTTCAGGTGCACCTGTTTGAGGACTACTTGCTCACCTAGGACTTGGACCTAGTTTAATTTATGTTATGTTTTGAACGTTTCATTTCCTATGTAACGGATGCTTTTAATTTGAATAATAAATATTATCATATTTAATAGATGATCATGTGCTTATGAACAACCGCGTCAGCCCCGGCATTTAATCCGCCGCCGGCCGGGGTGTGACAGATTGGTATCAGAGCCATGGTTATAGGGAATTAGGTAATTAGACACACATGACCTAGACTATAACCTAGGAGTCCCCAAACATGAGTTTAGCTCGTGTCTTTTATTAGGAACTCCACTCTATACTCATTTATACACTTACTCACCCACATCCATCTACTTCTGCCTACATGAACTACAACAATCTAAGGACTACATGAGACTATTTGAAACTACATGGATTACTTGGAACATATTTTTAGTCTATAGTCTATAACCTTAGGGTACCTTGGCGTAATTATTCTACATATTATCTAGTGCATTACATGAATTATCTTATGTGCTATATTACTTGATAACCTACATGTTTACAAAAAAAAAAAAAAAAAAAAAAAAAAAACCGATACTCATGTGATACCTTATTTGCTACACTATTTGAACTGTTTGCACAATACATATTTGATATCACTAAATGCTATCCTAAGTTTTGACATACAATAAAATTTTCAAATCCCGTTAAAGTTTTGGGTTCTGAAAATTAGTAGAGAACATGTGCAATCCGGAAGGGTGAATGCCTATACTTTAGGTCTTCTGTCTAGGAAAGCATTTCATATAAATCCAAATCAACCGAAGGATCCGTATGCTTTCCTGGGAATTCCCGAAGTGAGTGTTCATCTATAGGCTAAAGCATGTATTCTTGAAAGTATATGAACTCAAATCACTTTGATTTGTCACAGTATTCATTGGGTTATGCCTCAAATGAATGCAACCCAAACATCATTCGCTTAATTATTATAATATGATACACAAGTCTAAACTCCTATTTGACCCTTACACTTGATCATATTTAAGTCAACTATACCTCTTCATCCTTATGCCTTAGAAATTTTATCACCCTTATTATCATTTGCAAAGGATTTCAACCCTTAGACCTTACCATCCAAGGAAAGGAAGCTGCTTGAAGAGGTGAAGCACACCCTTGAACCACAAGACACAATCCCTAACGATTCCCACCATAACCATGAGTTCAAATGATAATGTCACTTGTACATGATGGCTGGAAGAGTGGGTGTAACTCCATGAAAGATTCTGACTAAGGAAAGACTGAGTACTTTAGTGTGTCCTTTGTGACCCACCTCTCTTTCCTGGGAATCCTTTTCATGGGTACACTACTTATAGGTCAAGTGTTACTCATGATATATTATTACAAGAACTCGGTGTTATGATTGGTCAAATTTTAAACTCATGCACCTTTGAACTTAACAATTTACCATTAAAGTTACGCATGGTCTCTTACCCTCCTTACTCCCCTGAGAATCAACCCGAAGCAGAGTCAACACAAGAGGAAGACTTTAGGTCCTCATCATTAGACAATCGGTCATCGATATGACTAGCTGCCAGATCCATGTTTGACTGCAGAACAGATTGGCTTAGGAGCAGACTTGAGACTCCGAGCACCTGAATCACCTCCGAGAGACCCTTATTTAGCACCTAACCTATACCATCCAGATCCAGGAGCAGGACAATATACAAGGAACCTACCAGTGCCTTAGGAGTTCCAGCTGATACCGCTCACCTATACGTAAGGACCGCAGAGTTTCTAAGGCAAGGAATAGAGATCAGGGAATACTTGATGCAGATACGGAAATAACTAGGGCTGAAACCCGGTTTGCAATAACGAATGACCACAACATGTCGTCTTAGTGCTCATCTACTTTCTGGTGAAGAAGTATCTGTGACGTTAGCCGGATATTCCATTTCGCGTTTCCTTAAAAATAAAAACTGAAACCCATATATCCAGTACCCAAATGTGAATGATATTTTAACTCTCCTTAATGATTGACATTTAAACCTTCTTTGTAAACTAATCATTTTGCTATTTTCTGACTTGACTAACGTAGTTATTTTGTTCAAACCAAACCTTTTATCAAACACTTGATTTATAAATCTTATCATACATTATTTACAAACCCCTTATTCTTGTGAATGTACTTAATGCAAATTGATTTATAAAAACATTTATCTCATCATCTTAGTTAATAATTAATTATGAATCGATTAATTATTTCGTTACGACCTCTTAAATTCTTGGCCTGATTACAAAATAATTTGGCCATTATTTTCTTTTGCAACATTGCCTTTATGAAAGCTAAATAAATAAAAAGGTTTTATTTACCCAGTTACCTAGTTATTCAATCTGTTACTTTCAATTATTAAGTTACAAACAAGGATGAATTTCAATTACTTGTCATTTACAAACAAAAAGCTCAAATCAGATACTCGTGTTCGTATTATTCTAAATACCTATAAATCTTTCTCATCACCTTGCACCTTCGAAAATGTATGAACTTACTACCACTTCGAAAACATGAATCATTTCACGTAGGCGTTAACCACCCATATAAACCTCAACAAAAATTGAAAACTTGAAACCAACTACCTACAACACGCTTGTCCGCAGCACTCGATCACCGACAAGATTCGATAGTTTTCATTTCTCATGAGGTTCAACTATTTATATACGAACATTCATAATATACCTGAGACTAAATTGGTTGCATTATCGACGCAACTTGATTGTTCAAGTTATACATGAAACTTGGTTGTATACAAAATACATGATTATTTACATTATACATGAAACTTGATCACTTGCAATATACATGAAACTAGATTGATCATATTATAGATATAACTTGATTACTTATAATGTACATGATACTAGATTGATCATATTATAGATATAACTTGATTACTTACCATGTACATGATACTAGATTGATCACATTATAGATGGAACTTGATTACTTGCAATATGCACGATACTAGATTGTTCACATGATACATGATACTTGGTTATTTACAATATGCATAATACTAGATTATTTACGCTATACATGAAACTTGAGTGTTTACATTACACACGAAACTAGATTGTTTACCTTGTTTGCAATTTATTTGCCTACTACATACATGAGGCATGATCGTTCACTTTATCCATGAAACTTGATAGCTATAAACTTTGAGCTACTCGGGGTTTGACGTATTCTTGTTCAAACACGAGGGAGCTATAAACTTTGAGCTACTCGGGGTTTGACGTATTCTTGTTCAAACACGAGGGAGCTATAAACTTTGAGCTACTCGGGGTTTGACGTATTCTTGTTCAAACACGAGGGAGCTATAAACTTTGAGTTACTCGGGGTTTGATGTATTCTTGTTCAAACACGAGAGAGCTATAAACTTTATGGGTAACCTAGAGGGTATACGGCACCCATGTATGGGGTTGTATCACCTTGTTAGTCATTACTCCCTGATTGACTTTACCATCTATACACACAATTACTTATTAGCAATTCACGCATGAAAACAATAATAAACTAAATGTTTTTTGGTGTTTCCCCCACCTTCATACCCACACGCAACAGAATGATCTATACGGACCATACGACGATTTGAATAATTACGGGTGCACACATAATTATAAAAGTCAGCGCATGGAAAACATAGTAAATTCTGTCGTGTGTGATGACATAAAACCTATGGTGATATACAGTAACGAAACTAATGGGATATGATAAGGGCATTGTGAACATACCGTTGATATATCCTATATATAAGTGCTCCCGTCATATTGTTAGAAGTAACGTTGTCCGTATTCACATAGGATTTTCTATTACTCTGACCTTGACCAGTAGTTGTGAAATCCTTATCCAGTGACATTACTCGAACATCTTAGACTACATCCAAAACAAGTTTAGATCTCAAAGTCCCATCATTTGAGTCCAAAATCATTCTAGTACAACCTTCTCCTTATTTTTTTTTTTTTTTTGTATTTCATACAAAATTCACTGCCACCATCCATGCCTAACGCAATGACCTGACCTGACGAGAACCTTGTCATCAACTATACTCCTCAAACCGACAAGTAAAACTAGTGGAGAACCCAAACACATGTATTTTTTCTGGACCCTTTTCCTAAACAACTTCGGGACGAAATCTCCTAAAGTTGGGGAGACTGTAATCTCCAAGAAATTCCGGCATTGTAAATCCCTTATTTTGTGGGTACATCTATCCATTGCAATAAATTATATAATATTTATACATGCATACATTTAATGCCATTATCACAAAATGATAAATATTTATTTAAAAGCAATTATATAAATATTTATTATTATTCTACTAAATAAATACATACATTTATTTCAAAACCTACATGAATATATTAATACATATATTCATAAATAAATTACAAAATATCAAATTATAATTACAAGATTGTATTAATACTCACTTTCAAGTAAGTGAAGATTAATAAAACCATTTTAATTATATAAATATATTTATACAATTACTTCAATTCCATTAATAACAAATAAATAATTTGAATTTATGTGTTTTAATAAAAAAAATTATCTTATTTAGGAAATTCCATTTTTATTTTCATAACCTTTAATTATAACTAAATGATTTAGTTAATTTTATAAAAAATTATAGATTTAATAAATTCATACTTTATAAAAGTTTAGGGTTAAGATTGTAATTTCTGAAACTTTAACTTAAACCAAAATCCAAGTTTTGTGCATGAAATGATAACACTTGAATTCTCAGGGACCTGTTATGCAAAATCCGGATTCTCTTTTTGTCTCAGACCAGTCACGGGTTCGAAACCCTGTGACGGCCGGTTCTTGAACCCAAATCGCGAACTCGCGAAGGGAATATTTTTACGCAAATCTGAAACTGGCAAAACGTGCGGGACACCTAATCGATCCGTCTCTCAGAATTAATCGAACTTTCAAGAGCTAATCAAGAGCAAAAATCGTAACTGAAAACCCTTGGAGTTTCACCTAATCGATCGGTCCATTCCCGCTTGAATCGTGTATAAATAGGTATCCCAAATCATCGACGAAACTCAATACGAACTTCCTGTATCTTTGAATCTCTCACTTTTCGTCTCCAGATCTCGGATTTCGGTCGAAAAATCTAACCCGGTTCATCGGACTGTTCTCCCTCTCCACTTGTCCATTTCAGGTAAATTTTGAGTCTCTGAGTTCGTATGGGTGTAGGGAACAAAAGCCCTATGAATGCAGGTTCGATTATCAGCCTGATCAGGCGAATCGAGGGCTAGGGTTTACGGTTTGGAATGGGGAAGATGATGGCTGGGGTCTACGGGTTAACTCCAACGCGAACCGCTATTTGGACAAGGCAGCTTGCCCAGTCCAGCGCTTAAGTTATGCGTGTGTGATCGACCCGGCAGGGGGCGCGGGTTCGGGTCCCGGCCACTGCCTAATTTGTTTTAAATCTATTTCTTTTACCTTTTTGAACCATTATTTAATCTCTAAAAATTCCCGGTAAAATTTCTACAAATCCTATAATTATAAATTTATATTAAAACTGAAATTTCAAAATAACATTTATCTATTTTTTTTAATTAAAATTATATTTTTAACCAACCCTTTTAATATATTATTCAAATGTTTAAAAAAAAATCCAATTTAAATTTTTATAAATTATGTGAATATATTTTGTAAACTTTTTTTTATATAAACAGAAAATACAAATCGATGTTATTTATTTGATTTAAAAGCACATTATAAAACCTTATAAATTCCTAAATGAATAATATACATATTTTGTTTAGACAAATTAATTAAGTTATTTTATAAACTAATGATGTTTATTAATATTAAGTATTTAAACATTATTAAATTCTCTTGAACATAAAAATAATTACTTTTGGCAAGAGTAATTATTTAAAATACTTTAAATCTATAAAATACTTAAATAATTATTTTAAATAAATAATTATACAAATTCCATTTATTTCATTTAAATCCTATTTATTTATTAACTCATTTATAATCCTTAATTAAATGAGACTATCTAAATATTCAACTAATCATTTTTATATCTAAACTTATTTATAAACTATTCTATAAATAAAACCAAATATATTATTTTGTATCATTCCAAAACTCCATTTATTGATTATCATCTAAGTTAACTACTTTATCCTAATCAACCCTAATTAATATTATGAATAGCTTTAAATTCAAATATTAATTTACAAAATATATACAAACTCATCTTCAGCCCTAAAACCCTAAAATTTCACTATCTTATTCAATCTATTTAAACCTAGGATACAAATTATCTTGTAGGTTTGTTGTGAACAATTCTCACAAAATCTATCCATCCCATCAAACCTATCATCTTTAGCTTCAATCCAAGTGAGTTTACATAGCCCCTTTTTACTGTTTTTGCTTTTGGGGTGAAACATGTTATCAACTTTATTTATTTAAACAATTCAATATCTATGTTCTTGTGCTTGATCTTTATGCTTTATCTTTGAACTACTTGGTGACCATTGCATGTGTTTCATGCCAGTACATTCATTAACTTGCAGCCTAAGCCTAAGGTAGTACCTAACATGATCATTTATATGGGAAACTGAACCTATAACTTACCACAAGACCTTGGCGGGTTTTGTTGGGTATCAACTATAACTTGGAGTATCCGCTTGCTCCCTTTTTCAAAATGGCAACCAGTGGGATTGCGTATCTAGTTTTCTATTATCAGGCTTGAATTGTACGCTTGGAACCTTGTATGTTCTCACATATATGCTTTAGACATGCGTTGAACATATTGAATTGTAATCTATACTAACTCTTTTGGTGTCAAAACCTGTGTATCTCACCAACTACTTGTAGTTGACAGTTACTTACATGTTTCAGGTGCACCTGTTTGAGGACTACTTGCTCACCTAGGACTTGGACCTAGTTTAATTTAATTTATGTTTTGAACGTTTCATTTCCTATGTAACGGATGCTTTTAATTTGAATAATAAATATTATCATATTTAATAGATGATCATGTGCTTATGAACAACCGCGTCAGCCCCGGCGTTTAATCCGCCGCCGGCCGGGGTGTGACACCGGAGCTTCTGGCACCGGGCATACACCTCTGAATCGGTCAAAAAATCCAGAAAAGGGTAGTGCGCAATATCGTGTAGCTGCTCCATATGAATATCATTCTGATAATCCACCATATCTGATAATAATAAATTGTTTTTATTTTAAATAATAATAAATAATTTTTTTTATTTTATATAATAATATATTTTTTTTATTTTAAATAATAATAAATAATTTTTTATCTTAAATAATAATAAATAATAATAATATATTGTTTTTATTTTAAATAATAAACATAATTTTTTTATCTTAAATAATAATAATATATTTTTTTTATTTTAAATAATAAAAATAATTTTTTATTTTAAATAATAATAATAATAATATAATGTTTTTATTTAAAATAAAATATATATATTTTTTTAAAACCTATATGCCACGTATAGCCTTATACGTGGCGTATAAGTTGTTACTGGGAAACCAAGTCATACGCATGCAACCTAAGCCATACGCAGGGCTGTTACAGGGCAAACCAAGCCATACGAAGGCCAACCAAGCCATACGAAGGCCAAGTTGCCGAGAACATGAGCCATACGCAGCGTATAGCACTATACGCGACGTATGACTTCATCGCCTTCCTCAGATGAACTATACGCCACGTATGGGTCTATACGTGTCGTATGGCGCCTTAGTTGTTGTCAGAAAAACCCCTAATCTACCCAGTTTTTATCCGCTAATAATCAATATAAACGTAATATTATTGATCGGGAGTTAAGATATGTACCTTTTCGAACTTTTTTTGAGACGACAATCAAAATCAATGAGTTTTTCTTGCCGGGTCGCGTATGTGTTTATGTGCGTTTCTTTGGTTCGTTTGGTCCTGTACGAGGCATCAACCTGGTTTATCAAAAGGCTATACGCCTCGTATAGATCAATACGTGGCGTATAGCCACCAACCTTTGGTATCCTATACGCCACGTATTGCCCTATACGTGGCGTATAGCCTTAAATATCTTAAATTTGAAAAGTTTGAATTCCCTCTAATTCAAGCATATACACCACGTATTGGGCTATACGTGGCGTATAGAATATTTAATTAAAATTAGTTATCATTAATTAAAAGATTTATTAAATTTAGTTATATTTAATTATAATTATTAAACGCTGCTGAAAAGCCTATCAGCAGCAACAAGTGTTGAACGCTGCTGATAAGCCTATCAGCAGCATTTGTACTTAGAAGAATTTTGTTGCAATCAGTCTTTGGTTCTACAAACTCCCCCTAGACTAATGCTACCAAATTTCTTCTAATCTCTTTGTTGCTGAAGCTTTTGCATGTGGCAGACTATCCTTGCAACCTCATAGCCTCTTAGATCCTTGCTGGGATTGTTCAGTGGAAGCTCAGACAGAGTCTTGATGTCTTTACTTGGCATTTTGAAAATTGTCTTGCTTGAACATCTCATCTGCTGCTTCTTAACATCGGTTAAGGTGAACTCATCCAGATCAGCATTGTAGGACCAACTTACAAATGGAGAGTGGGACTGAAGTGGTTTGATATCTATGATCACATCTTTGCTAGGGTTGAAATGTTGTTTGATTCCAGGCATAAGACGTTTCCCACCCTCATTTGCAGGCTCATGAGCTTCACCCAGCTCCAGAATTCTACTGAGATCTGAATCTGGTAATTTTAGAACTTCATCAACAGATTTGTAAACAGATCTCCTTCTTTCAGTTCTCCCCCTGAAGATTTCAAACCACTGATCCTGTGAACTGTAGAACCAATCAACTATATCTCTGGAGTCTTCTGGTTTAGGTGTGGGTTTAGATTTCTTCAGGAGAGGCTGTTGATGAGAGGGAGCTGGGTGAGATGGTTTGGACTTTTTGGGTGGAGGAGAGGAAGTTTTGGGGGTATTTGTGAAAGGTTTTTGGATAGTGGAAGTAGTGTCTGGGGCAGAAGTCTTTTGTTTCTTGACTGGTCTCTTGTCTTCCTTTTCTGTGACCCTTGTCTTGAAGACTTTCTTTCCTAGTCTTTCTTCTTCTTCCTTCTTGACTTGTCTGTATAAGGCTTGTAGGTTCATGAATGTCATAGGACCTAGCCTCCTTCCACTTTCCCCTTTTGCCTTTAGGAAGTCAGTCATGACCTTCCTTTCTTCATGGGTTCTCTGGTTAAGTGCAATGGCCTTCTTGGATTTTTGACGAGCCTTTTCTTCCTCTTCAGCTCTCTTCTTCTTTGCCAATTGCCCCTGCTGACCCATGACTGCTCTATAGATCTCTTTGTTTGAAAGTTTTTCAAGGTAGTTAGCATCCTCACCTTAAGAGATCAGAGCTTCAATCCATTCCTCCCTTATTTCTTTTGCAAATTTAGAATCAGATATTCTGAATTTAGCATCTTCCTTCCTTTTCTTTTCTTCTTACTCCTCCTCTACTTCCTTGTTTAGTTGTTCCTGCAGTTGTCTAGCAAGTACTTCATCTTCGTCAACTTGAGACACTGCATGGAGTTTGACTTTCATCTCATCCAGCTGTTTGGCATACTGCTGGATAAGTTGTTCTCTAAGGAGCATGGCTGTTTTTCTTTCTTGAGCCTTTTTCAGGTCAGCCATCACCTCTTCTTCTCTCTTCCTTCTTATTTCTTCCTTATCTCTCTTCTCTATGAGCAACCTCTCTTCATCTTCTTTGATCATAATTCCCTTCCCTTTGTTTACACTGGATATCTCTGCTTCGGCTTCACTGATCACAACAGCAGATGATTGTGCTGCTATTGGGATCTCAGCCTCAGCTTCATTGGCAAGTTGAGAGGTTGATAAGGGAAGGTCATTAGCTTCATCTGATTTGCATTCAGGACTTGTAAATTCTATCAGAATTTCTTGGACATGGGATCTTGATTCATATGCTGCAGCAAAGATGTCTACTCGAGGGGAAGCTGAGTCAAAATCAGTATCAGAATTTGACACATATATTGCCTCAGCCATCCTTCCTTCTTGTTCAAGATGGGCTCTGACAGTAGCTATCATTGCCTGGCTTTCGAGGGAGTTGACATTGCAGATATTTGCCCTGAGTTGAAAGATCTTGTAAAGAAAGTCCGTAGGTAGTAGCAGGATGTTCCTGGTGTTGATGGTGAGAGAGGAGCCGTTGCTTAGTAGTAAGGTGTGGTCAAGAGACTTAGTGCTTACCCAACCTAGCACATCTAAGTCCTTGACAATGGAGTTGTACAGAAATCTTCTTAAGCACAGAACTTCTTCTTCAGTAAGAAGACTGCTCCTTATTATTTCAAGTCTTCTAGGAGTCAGTCTTCTTTTTGCTGCTGTTGAAGATTCAGGATAGGCTACCCTTTTTGCTGCTTGTATTTGTCTTTCGAACTTGGGTAGATTATCCTCCATCAAGTCATAGAACCTGCCTATAGCAAGTTCTGCTGAGAGGTCCGTAGAGTTGTTGATGCATTGTAGATGGTATATGTGAAGGACTTGGATGTTGTTGAGAAAGTCCCAGTTTAGATCTTCTACTCCGCTAAACTCCCAACCAATCCAGAACCTCTCAGACTTTCCATCATACCCCCCCAAGCTAGTATTGTGTCAAACTCTAGCTGTGTTGAAGTCAGTGGAAATTGGGGGGCAGTGGAATGACTTATGATGGCTGTTGCTTCAGGGATGATGCTGAAAGATGTATATGTTTGTTCTTTGTCTTCAACATCAGTCAGCACCTCATCAACAGCCTTGACGACTAACTTCCAGTCTTCAGAAGTCTCTTCTTCTTCGTCATCTGAAGCTGGCAAGTCATGAACCTGTACAAAAGCTGGCTTGAATAGTGTATTTTGAAATACAGCCTGCTCTTGAATCCATTCGTCAAGACTGTCTGAGTCTTCTTCCATTGGGACCAACTCCCCCTTTTTGGTTGCATCAGTGGACAGATAAGCATCAGTTTGGGTGCCCACTGAGACAAGGGAGGGAGAAGCCATGGAGGGGCATTGATGGGCTTCATGCAGAAGGATCTGGTGTTGTAGTTTTGACACCTCAGCCTCAAGCATAGCCACCCTGGCCGTCAATTCCAAGTTATGAAGTTTCAGTCTGTCCTCATCCACAGTTGTGGAATCCTTGGAGCTAGATGGGGCCTTGGGCCTAGCCTCTACATCCCCATCACCCATGGTTTCTTGGCGCCTAGGATTCCTCTCAGTGAGGGGAGTTTCCAAGGAAACATCCTCACTGTGAGTTGCCGTGGTTGAGGTCTTAGCGATGTTGTCACTGTCCTCCTGGTCATTTGATGGACCAGCAGTAGTGACAGCCTCTTCCACATCCACTCTGTCATAACTCCTAGAGTGGACCTTCAGGGGAGAAAACTTGGGTTGGGTGTGTTGGAAGCAAGATCAATCAGTACCTCCGAGATAGTGGCAGTTGGAGAAGGTACATCATCTTGATCGGGTTCCTCAACACTTAAGTTCAGAAGAGAGAGGAGTGGCTCAGGGGGCTGTTCTATAGATCCGGGAAGTGATCCTGATCCTAATAGAGAGACATCCGAAGGAGTCTCCCTAATAATGTGGCTGTCCCTTATGATATTCTCACCAGAATGTTGTGATTCTGAGTAAGGGCTGTTAGGTTGGGTTTGGGCCTTGGAGGCAAGAGAAGAAGGAGTTTTCTTGCCCCTTTTTCTGGTATATGTCGTTGCAACCGGGGCCCTGTGTTCCGGTTGAACGATAACATCCAAAACAGGTGTAAGTAATTTTTGTACCTGTGCATCCTTAGTAGTATGCACAGGGGTTCGAATGGTGGAAGCAGATTGTTTTTCAGGATGTGATGTGGAGGGTGTGGGATCAGTATCAGCTGGGATTGCTGAACTGTCACCCGGGGTACTTTGTATCTTCTGCATTGTAGATAACAATGGAACATTGACCCCTGAGAACTTTTTGGAAACAGTTCTCATACTTTGAAAAATATTATTTTTATGTCCCAACATGATGTAGATTCTTGCAGGTTTTGAAAGTTCTTTTAATTCCTGGTTGAAAACCTCCTGTAAGAATCTTGGGTACATAAAAAATTGTTGCTTTGCACCCTCTTGAAGGTTATATCTCAAACCTCGAAGATGAGGTGTGCAAAGTTGAAACCTAGGCCAGTAATCATACCATGGAAAGCAGAGGCAAGTGTGGAGTTCACTTGATGCAATCCACTTCTCTTCTGAGATATGCATTGGAGAAGAGTGTGGTAGAGATACTTCCATGAAGGGCCCATCAGTGCCTTCTCTATTGTATACTCATTTTGATTTCCAGTGTACCCTATGGATACAAAGGTCCTCATGTACTCGTCCTTTGAGTATGAGATGGCTGCTCCCTCATCTTGAAGCTTAAGATGTTTTCGGAATGTGGCTTTCGAGATGGTGATGTCCTTGCCGTCTACCTCGGCTTTAATTTGGGGAATCCCCTTTTCGGTAGAGTAGACGGCGGTATTCCAGAAATCCTCCATATGAGGGATATATATGGTAGGGTTGGTTGTGAGGGCAAAATGGATCTTTGATCGACATAGGAAGTCGATCATATCATTGAATCCTTCAGATTTCTTTCCCTTGGTTAGGTATGTTGTAAGGTTATGGTACGGGGAGAACTTATCGTCAGGGTTATTGATGTCTGCCATTGTTGTTTGATTTTGGGGGGAAGGTTTGAAGGTTAAGAGTGTGGAAGGCTTTGAATGTTTTAAGGATGGAAGGCTTTGAATGTTTTAAGGATGGAAGGCTTTGAATGTGGTGGGGACTTGAGAGAAGGTGATGTGGGTTTAGGGTGAAATTAAATGTGAAGAGGTGGTAAGGAAATTTGATTTGTTCTTATAACGGGAGAGGAGGGAAAAAGCAAAATGACTTGTACAGTACAACCTCATTCACCTTTTACTGTTACAGCTGTAATACACCGAGGCAGTCATGGTAAAGACTGACGTTAATTTTTACAGCGGGTAAAAGTTAATTTGGACTTAAATTTAACCATCAGCAGCAAACTTGGTTGCTGTGGATGAATAAGCCTGTCCGCTGCAAGCTTGATTGATGCGGAAGGTTAAGTCTGTCAGCAGCGAAATCAATTGCTGCTGATGGATTCAATGATCTGCAGCAAGGATGTCGCTGCTGACAACCTTAAAGCTATCCGTAGGAAACTTGTTCCTGCTGATAACTTAAAGCAGTCGGTGGCAAATCCTTTGCTATTGAAGATTAAACCTGTCAGCAGCTGAAGGACAAAAATGCTGCTGACTTATAACTTTTATTTACAACAAAAGACAAAACACATTTTAAAATAGAATTTTAGAGATAGATTTTAATCAAAGTTCATCATACCAATGCATTCAACTAAATATCTAAACTAGCTTCATCAAAAGGTTTTGTAAACAAATCATCATATTGCTCATTCTTTCGTTAGACACAGTTCCTTGTCCAGTAATAGATCCTCCCTTTGAGTCACTTCTAAAGGCAACATATCCTCCATTGAAATGTCTGAAGTTGGAGAGGACGGATCTGTTGCCTGTCATGTCCCTGGAACAGCCATTGTCTACCACCCAGGTGTTATTCTTGTGACCTGGCAATCCCTGCACATGATAGAGATCTAGTTAGTGGGAGGAGTCCAAGAGCTTGCATCCTTGAAGAAAAGGGTTCTTAGAATGTTAGATTCATCATGTGTGCATTCAACGGAACCAATGATAAGTCTTGGAGTGATAGAAATTGGGATCTTGACTTTCCATTGTTGAGGAGATGGTCTTCCTGTTCTCTTTTCTCTGTCAGCAGCTGATTTTGCTGCTGGGGATTTTGGCTTATCAGCAGCAGATTTTGTTGTTGCTGATGGCTTTGGCTTCTCAGCAGCTGCTGTTGTTGCTGCAGATGGTTTTGCTTGAGCAGCAGATTTTGTTGCTGCTGATGGCTTTTCTTGAGCAGCAGCAGATTTGGTTGCTGCTGATAGCTTGTCTTTAGGTTGCTTGTGCTTCACTTGATTACCAACATTTTTTCTGGCTGCTGATGGTTTAACAACCGCTGTATGCTGATCCTTCTTTACCTTTCGTCTTTGAGGGGCTTGATGAAGGATCTGGTTGAAAGGGTTAAATTGACAATTTGCAGCAAAGTGGTCTAATTCACCACAGATGATGCACGTCTGTTGATATTTTGACAACTGCTCCCTTGGTGGAGAAAGAGAGTTTCTGAATTGAGTTGTCTTTGCTTCAAACCTTCTTACCTGTTTGTTCTTCTTTGTCTTCTCAAAAGCACGTTGCCTGAGGTTTCCTTGCTGCTGAAGGTAGTAGAAACAGGTGCTGGCAGTGTGATTATATTTTCCACAGACAAAGCATGATTTTGCCAGTTTATCCCTTGAAAGATAAACATAATCCTTTCTTTTGAAAAGATCTTTGAAGTTCCAAGGGTGAGCTTTGTTGTGCTCAAAAGTAGCTTCTTCCAATGTCTTTTGAACACATGGAACTCTTTCTCCAGGCTTATGGCATATGTCAAACACCTTTCTTTGAGGCTTTGAGGTTGAAGACTGCCCCTTTTCAACATTTAGCTTTCTTCCTTCTGGGGGATAGCTAATTTTGATTTGGTTGAAAGGTATAGGAACCGGAGCGGCTGGTAAAGGAACAGGAGTACTTGTTTGAATGACTTCAAGAACAGGCTTTGGTACTTGTACTGGTGATGGGATCTCCTCAGTTTTAGTGGACTCTGAGCAAGATGACTCGGATTCTGATGAGGTCGTGTATTCTTGCACCAGTGGTTCATATATTGAAGGATCAAGATCTCGGTTGGACTTTTCAAGATTTGAGAGATTGAAGCTTGGTTGATGGATGGCAACATAGTCAGCAGGAGGTGCAACGGCTTGGTATTGTTCACCATGATACCCCAGACCATTTTTTACTTTTTCATGAATTTGAGCATCTAAAAGTCTTTGCAGATTTTTAGATGCAAATTCATATTTATCAACATGAACTTTTTGTTCTTCCAATTCTGCTCTGGTAGCTTTTAGTCTAGCCAGTAGATCATCAATCTGAGTTTCAAAATTGCTTTGTTCATGTTTTAGTAATGAAATCTCTTTCTTTAGGCAGTTAATTTTTTCTTTATAACTGTTTTCTACCTTTATGAATTCAGATTTCATTTGATGAAACTCTTCATTTTGATCTATAAGGTTTTGATTATGATTTCTGTAGCCTAACACCTTATCAATACAAGCTTGGGAACAGAGATGTTCATATACCTGAGGCGGCATCTCAGTTGTGTCTGCCATAAGCGCTTGGTTGTTGGCAGGCAACTCTTCATACTGGAAGCTCCAGTCGAAGTCAGAAGTTCCAACAGTTGCACAGGCTGCAGTTTGAACTGGAGGAGTAGCTTGTTGCTGTTGTTGTCTGGGTTGGGCTTGGTGAGCTTGTCTTGATTGAGGAGTAGATGGATTGGCTCTTGGTGCTTTGCATTCTCTAGCAAAGTGACCCAGTAGGTTACAGTTGTAACATCTTAGTTTGCTTTTATCCAATCCAACTCTGGTGTTAGAGTTTTTGCTTGGAATGGGTCTTCCGGTTCTAGAGTAGAACCTTTTTGCTCTTATAGAGAGCATGGTATACGAGTGTTGTATGTCCATTTCTTCTAAGTCATCTGGATGGAAGCATTCCAGATCCTCCTTGATAAAGGACATGTTGCTTGAGTTTTTAGAAACAAAAACAGCAGAGGTTGAGGTTTGAGGAGGAGCTTCTAGGAGAAATAGTGAGGTGTTTGTTTAAGAGGTTGGAGTTTGTGGATGGGTGACAATGGGAGGATAGTAGTTGTTAGAACTAGGACCTGAGTGGTCAGAGTGGAGGGAAGAGGTAGTGGTGGATGTTGAGGCATTTTGATAGCTTGAGCTTCGTTCTTTTACCTGAATCATCTCTAGCTCATAGGTTTTTAGCATACCAAAGAGCTCAGTCATTTGGAGAGTCTTCAGATTTTCAGTTCTTCTGATGGACACTGTGTAGAATGTCCAGCAGCTAGGTAAAGATCTGATGAATTTTTTTTTAGAATATCTTCATTCTCCAGCTTCACCTTTGAGCACTGCAGCTCACCTACAAGATAAGTGAATCTGTTATATAAAACAGTTAGGGACTCACCTTCCTTCCAGACGAATTTTTCGTACTGCTGCTTCAGGATGTCCCTTCTGTTTTCTTTGACTTCCTCTGAGCCAGCAAACATCTTCTCAAGAGCCTCCCATAGCTCCTTAGCAGTTTTGTAACCTCTGAAGTTGTGAAAAACTTCATTTGGTAAGCACATTTGAATGGCTCCCAAGGCCTTGAAGTCTACCTCCATTTTCTTGATATCTTCATCATAGTACTTGGAGGGTTCTTTGGGAACCAGTGCACCTCCGGAATCAGCAGAGGACACCATGGGTATGTATGGTCCATCTTTAATGGATTTTCATATCCCATATTCCTGATAGCAGAAGAAGCTTTCCATTATGTTCTTCCACATATCGTAATCTTCACCAGACACCAGTCTTGGTGGTCTATTGATGCTTCCAATATCTTCAAATCCATTGTTTTGAGCCATTTTTGTCTTTTAGACAATGAGTGACTTTTAGCAAAAAGATAGATAAGAATAGAACCAGAGAATGATTAAACAAATGTGAGTTTGTTTAATCTGTGAGCCAAAGCTCTGATACCACTTGAAGGATCGTGAAAGTACAAGATGGTTCTGTTCTTAGTTGAAATTGGCGGAAACAATAGCAACTACACATGTATAATCGAGTAAACAGAAAGAATACTTATAAGAACACTGTTGTATTAAGCGTTTGCGAATAAACGATTACAAATGAAAACTCTATCAAGAAGCACACATACAATGAAGTGTTTACACAGTAGTTATACTAACTTAGAATCAAGACAGACCCTTGATTCTAAGGATCAGATCTAACACAGACCGTTGATCTTTTGTACAAAGCTAATAATACAAGTTTAGTCTAAACTAGCTAACTTTATTGAAGCGTATTCTTTATGCATCATTACTTGCATGCTTGGAGAAGAGCATTGTTATCCGTCATTGGTTGCACCATTGAGGTTCCTTCTGCTTTGAGTGTGTCAGTAGCTTTTGTAGAAAGTTGTCAGTGACGCTTGGCATGGATAGTCAGCTGCAACGATTTATCTTCAAGGCACAAGGCTGTCAACAGCAAGGATGAGGATCAGCATCAAGACTGATCTGTTTACTGCTGCTGATAAGCCTATCAGCAGCAACAAGTGTTGAACGCTGCTGATAAGCCTATCAGCAGCAACAAGTGTTGAACGCTGCTGATAAGCCTATCAACAGCAACAAGTGTTGAACGCTGCTGATAAGCCTATCAGCAGCATTTGTACTTACAAGAATTTTGTTGCAATCAGTCTTTGGTTCTACAAACCACAAAGGGAAAAAAGTTTGATTACCGGCGATGCTTAAAAGATAAACAATCACCCCAAATCTTTGAGCAATTAGGAGTCCTGTGTATGGCATCGACATCCAACGACTAACTGGTGCGGCTTTCACATCCTGCCAATTTATCGTGTGACGTAGCCTATCATACTTTTGAAAGGCGACTCTGTCAAAAACAGTTCTCCACCATTCCTCTTTATTGTCTATCTCCCGTAAAAGTTGTTGTCGGATAAAAAGCCACCGGTTTTTATTTAACCCTAAGCCCAAAGCTACCGATCGAAAACCACAGTTACCGTCGGGATTTACATCATGTATATGTGAAATATACGGATAAAATAAAGACGGTATCGAATCCTTAAAACAATTTATATTGTTAACCGCATCTTTCCCCATAATCAATGGAAACCCAAGATGGGCGTTATCATCTTGTGGTTGCTTTCCTTTACCCTTCGTTGAACGACGGTGTTGAATGACCAAAATCGCTTGTATAGAGTCTTGTGACGCAATGTATGAGCTGTGTCTCGCAGGGTCACATTTGCTTTGTTGGGATCATGTAAATGAGCTGTTTCTCGTGACATCCTGTTTCCTTTGTTGTTGCCTTTTCAAAGTTGGACGACCGCGAGTATCTTCTTGTACCACAGGCGCTTTCTTGTTACTTTTGCTCGGAAAGACCACCCCTGCGATTCTCGACAACATACTTCTTTTGACCTGATCGGGTTGTGACATAATTTTGTTTCTCACTTGACCAAGTACTTTATCAACGTCTACATTTTCATCATCGACAAACGACGGTTTTAAATCAAGTTTCCTCCAGAAGACGTCCAACACATCTAGCGGGATTCTGCCACCTGTATTAAAAGGAAATAGTCAGAACAGTTTGAAAATAATAAAAAAACAAGATAAAATTCGATTGAACATTTGATCAATCGAACTAGTAGTTTCGGTTGAACATTTGTTCAATCGAAACTATCTAGTTTCGATGTCTGTTTTTCAGGCCTCTTTGGCGGTGGCTTCGAAAAGCACACGGCAACCCACAACTACTGAAAAGTCAAAATAGTTTACCTGTAACTTCGATATTTGCTAGACGACAAGCACACGACAACCCACAACTACTGAAAAGTTGGCAACCACACGTTGCATTTTGTTTCCGTATATGTGATAACTTGTACCACTCGTTTTCTAACAAATTTAGAGCTTTATGTGAAACTTTACCGTGCAGGTTATGAAACAATTCAATAGTTTTGTGGTTGTCCATTTTCCTTATGAGGCTTGTTCCAAACCCAAACTGTAATTGATAATATTGATCTGATACAATTTCATCAACAAACCTAACAAGTCTATATAGCAAGCTGTTAGCATTTCTAAGATAGCTCTTTAAGAGCGAATGCTGGCTCTCGACTCGGTTCGTTGTATGTTGACCAAAATTGAGGTTTCCGTTTGACTAGACGGATACAAACTTTTCTTTATACGGGTCCAACTAATTTTTAGTCACATAATCTATAACTCCTGGAAAGATATTAAATATTGAATAAATATTTAAATATTTAATAAATATTCAATACTGAAAATATTAAATATTCAAAACTTACTTCCTCGTAGTCGTTCGTAAAGCCGATTGAAGTTGTACTGGTATATATATCTGGCGTGGGAGACTCACATAATACCGACCATGAATACTTGAAATTTGCCCAGTCTTTGTCTGTAAATGATGCTCTGCAATGTTTTGCGATATTCTCGTGTATGTGCCACCGACATAGGTTCATGGAACAGTCCGGAAATATTTTATCACACGCGTTCATAAGAGCTTTGTCCCTGTCTGTTACTATCACACGCGGCTCCATACACTTTTGCAACATTGCTTTTATTTGCAGTAGCACCAAAACGAAGTTTTCCTCCCGTTCTTTTGATATAAATGCATGAGCGACGCAAAACGACTGGTGTGTGGAGGTCACACCGACCACTTGGACAAATGGAAGTCTATACATGTTTGTTTTGTACGTCGCGTCAATCATCAACACGTGCGGGAACGCACGCCACCACATCTAGTACGATTTCGGATGAACAAAGAATATCTCCTCCATAATATTTGTGGCAGGATCTTCCCGAGTATAGTAGACGTATTTTTTAGAAGAAAGCAGGTTTTCCAGAATCTGCATTGGAGTTTCACCGACTCTCGTTTCGTTTTTTTATCTTTTGTATCGCATTATAAATGTCCTTTTTAATACAACTACTCTCTCGGTTTTGTTCCCTTATAGTTGCCAGAATATTTCGTGACAACATGTTTTGCGAATACAATTTCACCACCAAAAGTTGTTACGACTGAAACAGTCTCCTCGCAAACGAGTGCGCCTCAAGATGTTGACTAGGATCGTGGTTATGACTGTCACCCTTTACCGTTAATTTTCAATCACCAGTATTTTCTTTGTACTCTCCTTCCAATTTAAAGGGACAACCTATATTCTTGCTACGGGCACGTCTAACCGTGGCAGTAGATGCACGTTCACCGTGACGGTCACACACAAGCCACACCTTGATAAACAGTTCCGTCGGATCGTCGCCTTTTCTCCTCGATCGTCGGGTGACAAGGACGTAATCATTCTCACGTCCTCTCCGGACAGCCCAATCCACCAACTGTTCACGACACTGAAAATTCTGGTTAGTTTTATACGACACGTTTTGATTGTTTTGTTCCTCGTCTTCGGAGTCGTCGGTTTGTTGTGTCGGGTAAGAGACTTCACCGCACACGAAGTCGTCGGTTTGTTGTGTCGGATAAGAGACTTCACCGTACACGTAGTCGTTCGTGGGTTGTGTAAGGTAAGATGGTTCATCGTATACGAACTCGAGATTGCTCAGTGGCTCGTTCAAATCTGGAAGCCTTACCCGTTGATGAGAATAAACGTCGGACGAGACCTCCTCCCGGTTCACCTCTTGAACGCCAGAACTTTGCGGGTTATTTTCCACCGACTCGTTAAAATATTCCTGAAAATCATAGTTACCACCCCATCACCAAGACATGTTTATAATTTTTGGGAGATTGTTTGAAATTTTTTTTAAAGGATACGTTCGAATGAGAATTTTGCATGGTTAAATACACAAAATTTGGGCCCTATGTGCATCGTATAGGCCAATACGGTGCGTATAGGATTCTGGTCAAACCTCGTATACGCATCGTATAGGACAATACGATGCGTATAGGGTACGAGGTACTTTCTGCAACTAGTCATCCATCACATCGTTATACGCTGCGTATAGACCTATACGGAGCGTATAGCGAGGTGATGGATGACTAGAAGCAGAAGGTATCTCGTACCTTAAACTGCATCGTATTATCATATACGATGCGTATAGGGTTGGAATGACCAGGTTGTACGAGAATGTCGGGCATGAGAAATTATGAAGGGCTATACGCATCGTATTGCCATATACAATACGTATATGACGAAATACAAATAGCAATTCCGGTATACGTTCGAATGACAAGGACGTACACGTTTGATAAACAGTTCCGTCGGATCGTCGCCTTTTCTCCTCGATCGTCGGGTGACAAGGACGTAATCATTCTCACGTCCTCTCCGGACAGCCCAATCCACCAACTGTTCACGACACTGAAAATTCTGGTTAGTTTTATACGACACGTTTTGATTGTTTTGTTCCTCGTCTTCGGAGTCGTCTGTTTGTTGTGTCGGGTACCAAGACATGTTTATAATTTTTGGGAGATTGTTTGAAATTTTTTTTAAAGGATACGTTCGAATGAGAATTTTGCATGGTTAAATACACAAAATTTGGGCCCTATGTGCATCGTATAGGCCAATACGGTGCGTATAGGATTCTGGTCAAACCTCGTATACGCATCGTATAGGACAATACGATGCGTATAGGGTACGAGGTACTTTCTGCAACTAGTCATCCATCACATCGTTATACGCTGCGTATAGACCTATACGGAGCGTATAGCGAGGTGATGGATGACTAGAAGCAGAAGGTATCTCGTACCTTAAACTGCATCGTATTATCATATACGATGCGTATAGGGTTGGAATGACCAGGTTGTACGAGAATGTCGGGCATGAGAAATTATGAAGGGCTATACGCATCGTATTGCCATATACAATACGTATATGACAAAATACAAATAGCAATTCCGGTATACCATTAGTAGTCCCCCTAAATAAATAGACATGGAAAGAGCAGGCTGTCCAGCTTTCTTTTGATCTGGAAAGCTGCAAAATCTGTTGTATTTATCCCTTTTTTACCTGCTTTGGCGTACCAACTTCTTGTCTTTTTTTCTTTCCTACCACTTACTTTTTAAGTTTTTTTTTTCTTTAACATTTTTTATGTGCTTCAATCAAATCACAGTTTTGGATTCTTGTGTTTTCAGAAAAAATGGTATTTTCTACTGTTCTTCCGGTCCAACCGGTCAACTACTCTTGAACCGTTTTTCTTTGGGTGGTTATGATACAAACCGGGTGAACTGGATTATTTCTTTCTTGATTTATTATATTTTAAGTTTCATATAATTCTACTTTTTATTAAAAAACTTTAGGAATTGAACAGTAACACACGGCCACGCACGACCATGACTAGACATCAGACACAACCATACCAGAGCATGAGACACAACCATATTAAAGCATGAGACACGATCGTGCCAATAATTACCTAGTTTTATTTAAAAAACAAGTACACTTTTTCATTTTTCTCATGAAAAAAGTTCTTTAACGAAATTTTGGCATATAAAAGTGTTTATACATGTTAAAAGAAAAAAAAGTCACACAACATAATTTTATTATATTCAAGTCCATGTACTTATTTAAAATACATGTACTTGTGAAAAAAATTACTTAAATTAATAACCTCTACCCGTCAAAATTTGTCAAAATAAGATTATATAATTGACAAATTTTAGAGGTGGCGGCTCGTTATTTTAAAGATATTTTCATAAGTAGATACATTTATACAAGTTTTTTTTCTTTTTTGAAAGACAAATTTCTCAATTCCTGTTAAGAGTGGAACTTGAACACATGACCTTTCCAAACCTTGGTGTTCCTTAGAGAATTTTCCTCTACCATTGGACCTTGATATAGTATAATTAAATTGATGGACTTTTTCGTGGTTTTTTACATGTACAAATACTTTTATACGTCAAAAACATGTTGACTTTTTCGTGAAAAAATAGAAAATACATTAGTCTTTTGTTATATTAACCTTTTTATATACTTCATTGGTCATATTTTGTTATATTAATTTTTAAGTTATTTATAAGCGATTTGTTCGCTGGTCCGGTTCAATGAGTTGTACCCTATGCATTGAAAGTTGTACTAAACTATTATGAAAAAGACACCATAGGACTAAGATTCTTGTCATATTTTGTTTGTCATGAAACAGGAAACACAGGACCAGGCAGAACACCTTTAGACTGGACCACCAGGCTTAAGGATGCAGCAGGTGCAGCCAGAGGACTAGTCTTCATCCACTACTCTTGCAAGTCTCCTAAACTCACCCATGGCAACATTAAGTCCACAAACATCCTCCTAGACAAGACCGGCACCGCGTGCGTATCCGACTTCGGCCTCTCCGCTTTCGCCCCGCCAACCACGGCCCCGAAATCCAACGGTTACCGTGCCCCAGAACTACTAACAACCGACCCTCGTAAAGCCACTCAGAAATCTGACGTGTACTCCTTCGGGCCCTGTTATTAGAGCTTTTGACGGGCAAATGCCCGTCAGTGGTGGACAATGGTGGGACCGGGTATGGTGGGTCCGTGGACTTGCCAAGGTGGGTCCAGTCCGTGGTGCGGGAAGAATGGACGGCTGAGGTTTTCGATCTAGAGTTAATGAGGCACAAAGATATCGAAGAAGAGTTGGTCGGGTTGTTGCAGATCGCGTTGTCGTGTACCGCAGCTGCACCGAATCAACGCCCTACGTTGGGTTATGTTTTAATAGTGATCGAGGAGATGCGGGGAGTGGAGGTGTCACCGAGTCACGACATGCTTGACTCGGTCTCTGATTCGCCTTCTGTGTCTGATGATACATGCCGAGCCAATGAGTAGTCATGTGCCGTTTGGGTTGTTGTAAAGTATCGTTTATTTTTGTTTTTAATCTTTTTAATTATTTTTAGTGTTTTGTTTATTTGTTGGTGACAAAATTCTTTAAAAAAATCCGTGTCGGTTCAAAATTCAATTTTGGGGTGTTTTGCATTGTTGTGTTCTGTTTTTATTGTTGACGTTTGTTATTTTATATTTTTTTTTGCTGGTCCTCATCAAATTGTATTTAATTTAGTTAGGGTGTGGTTATTTGGACATCCATTGATTTTATCTGGACATCATGGGTGCCTTATACGGGCCGTATATGGTTTATTAATTACCAGCCAATCATTGGTTAGTGCCAATTATTGGTTGATAATTAATGAATGCTATACGGGTAGTATAGCCCTATACGCGACGTATAGGGCACGAATATTATTTTTGAGTGGAAAAGCAAGGCTGTGAGGAGAAAAATGAGTATAATATAGGGCTATACGACTAGTATAGCCCTATACGAGCCGTATAGGTTTTTATAAAATTTGTTTTTTTGTTTAAGTATTATTATAAATTTTTTTCAAATTATAACGGATCGTATAGGTACTTTTTTAAAAAAAAAAACTTCAAATATTTTTATAGAATTTTATTTTTTTATATAATTTGTTTCTTTGTTTAACTATTGTATAAAATTTTATCAAATTTTAACGGGTCGTATAGGTATTTTTTTTAAATTCAAATATTTTTCTAGAATTTTGTTTTTTTTTTATAAAATTTGTTTCATTGTTTAACTATTATTATATAATTTTATCAAATTTTAACGGGTCGTATAAGTATTTTTTTTTAAATTCAAATATTCTTGTATAGTTATCGTTTTAAAATAATTTATCGTTATAAATATTTAAACGTGTCGAATACAAACGTTTATATAAAACAAACAACCAAACAAACTGAACATGTATTATTTAACGAAAAATTTAAACAAATAATAGAAATAAACAACTGAAAATATAATATATATAACATGAGTTCATACAATAATAATCAAAATATACAACTAAAACGTAAAAGTGCTACATGTCGCTATCAGTACCGGCATGCGTGCCGGACGGGCCCGCATCTCTACGCCTCTCAGCCTCGCTTTGTGCCACGTAAGATGGTTCAGTTTCGTCTACGAACTCCTGAAACAACTTAATGGTGAGACTTTGGTAACTGTAACATCTCTGATTTTTATCATGTATTTTTTGGTGCATGATGTCGTCCAGACGGTCTATAAAAACTATCAAATAAAACCTAATCTAGACTCTCTAGCTTTAAATTTATAAAACCTAGACTCGACCTAAAACTAGACCACACAACCGGCAAGTGTACCGATCAATGCAATATAGCCTAACGAAGTCCGGATATCGAACCCAAAAGACACTGAATAACTAAATTAGACTCTAACTAGGACTTAATATGATTAATTGATTGGGGGGTTTACTACACTAAAGATTAACTAAGAATGCAATAAACTAAGGACAATTCAAGCTATCAAGAGTAAACTAAAGATGAAATCAAGAATGGAGAAGTCACTACCTAGGTCGGAATCCTATGTGTAAAACTCAACTTCTATCGGTTTTGGAACTAGGTTGGATCTGGGTTTCTAAAGATATAACACCTAAAAGATATCTAGTGGATTCCCGATCACTCTCGGTCTCGGGATGTGACCAGAAGACAACCTAAGGATATTAACTCACCAGATGATCGGATCACCTCTCGGGTATTTCCTACTATGACAAGTACCCTAATAAACGGATTACCTCTCAGTCTCACCGCTTACCATACACTCAAGGAATGCATGGGGTAGTTCTAGAATGGATACTATGATTCGGATAGCAACTATCACTAGACACCTAATACCAACTTCCTCTCAGACAGCTGACACTCGGATTCCTAATGACGAAGACTAAACGACTAATTCTCACCTCTCGGGTATTGAACTAGGACACACATTCACTTCTAATCAGTAATTAACTAGGTTTTCTATGGCTACTACGTCTAGACACCACTCTAACTCACAAACCCTAAAGTCTATGAACCAGAAACGAAGATCAAACTGGCAGACAACCACAATCAACGCAGAAAAGCATAATCAACCACATAATCAGAATTAAACATGCACTAACATCACACATAAACAAACTCAAACCTTTACTAAATCATAAATCCAACATTCAAATCAAAAAAACCGAATAAAAATCGAAACTTTAACACATAATCATCATATTGACCTAGGTAGATCAATGATCTAGCCTAGAATCATACTAAGAACATCTACACAGAAGCAAATAGCAAGATCCATAGGTTCAAAACACAAAATCAAAGATAAAAATCAAGTCTTTAAAACCTAGAACGTATAACTACGAACCCGGAATCCAAAGCTTTAATCTTTAAGCTTCAATCTTCTTCCAAACTCCCAAAATCGCCTCTTTTCTTCCCTGGAACGGCTTAGAATCGAACTCCCTCATAATGGCCGTTTAAATCTTTTTAATTTAGAAAATTAGGGTTTTGCGGAAAACGGCCCTCTCGCGTACCGCGAGAGAATGTTGACTGGATCCTCGCGTACCGCGAGGACCAAAATAGTCGGGCGGATTCCTGGAGTTTCCCGCGTACCGCGAGAATTATTACACTCGTCTCTCGCGTACCGCGAGAGACCTAAATTTCAGAAAATTGTCTTTTGGTCCTTGGACTTTTCCGGGCTTCGTTTCTTCGCTCGTTTTCTTCACGTATTCTTCATTAATATTCCCGAGCTCCTACAAATAAGACCAACGACTCAAATGTACATAAAATTGACTCAAAACTAATATAAAACTACTTAGAACACATTAAAACAAAGGAATAAAGACGTGTGCTTTCGCACCCTATCAGTGCAATAAACAAAAATTCAATTATAACACAATCTTGATGCAAACATTTCACCCTAAGATTTCATTTAATACATTACTAGGGTTACATGAATATATTTTTAAAACATTCTAATATTAATTCAAAGAAAACAAAAACTTTCCAAGTGGAACATACATATATGCATATAACATGCATGATCACACATATATTGGAGCTTGGTAATTATTTATAAAAACTATGAAGTTTCCATAATCAAAAACCTAATTATCCATATAAGTAAAATATATATATATATATATATATATATAGATATGTATACATATATATATATATATATATATATATATGTATATATATACTTTTTTTAAGCAAAGTGGTCTTGAACCTCCTCCTCAAAGTCTTTGAACCCTAAACTTGAACCCCCAACCCTTGTGATTGAACCTTTGGACTAGATTTGACCCCATGAAAGTCAAATTTGACCCTTATTCGTCAAGTTTGACTTTAAAAGTCAAACAAGCCCAAATCTATAAAATTCGTCTTGTGAATCGATTAAAGCCTATTGATTCGGTCCTTCCCTACACACACAAGTAATAATCGAGCTTATCCAGGTCCATATGACAGCCCAATTCGGCCAATCTCCCGGACGAATTCGAATTTTGAATGGTTTGAACTTCCAGAGTCAAACCGCGTTCAAACCCTTTCCAAATCAAGAAATTAAATGCAATTATTAACCGCAAATCATTCCATGTCTGAGCTCGCATGTATCTAGACCCGTTACACGACCCAATTCATTCCCAATTGATCCAATATACGCGTAATCACATCTGCCTCATTCATACGCAACCCCGAGTCCAATCGAGGTCTTTAAAACAAAATCAACCTCTGTAATCATTCTCACACCTTCGCTCAAGCTCGTATAATCTCTCCCGACCCTCAATTCCACTGAAATTCACCTCTGTCAATCGACCGAGCACCAAGGATTTCGGGACTAGACCTGTAGCCGACAGCCTTCAATACTCGCTCTTTTTGGGTAAGGTTTGTGTCATTTGAGTCGTTTTCGTGTAAGGATCGAAAGCCCTCTGTCAATTTCATGTGACAGAGGGCATCAAACTCGAATTCGTTTGAAATCAAGAGCTGTTCATACGAGTTCTAATTGTGGTTTTTCTAATCGAAGTGCTTAACGTGTTTAACCATTTAAACTCCCTAATTTACCAGCGAGACCATCTGGTCCGACCGGCTAAGTCATTGCACCGTCGGACCAGAAGGCGTGGGTTCGAAACCCACACAGACCGGCCCTTTTTGCGCGTGTCACAAGGCCAAACCCGGCCCCCTGTTCCGGACATGTTCTATGCAAATCAAAGAGGGCATCTAACAGGAAATAGCCTCTGGTTCAGTGGTAAACGCTATTGTCTTGCACAGAAGCCACCCGGGTTCGAACCGGGTGGTCTGTTTTCTTTTTTAAAAGTCAGTTTTAACAGCCCAATATTTTTATAAAAATTATTTTTATAAACTATACCATATTTAGACCAGAATACAATAAAATTTAGAGGTTTTTAACGTAAAATATCAATTTTTACAAATTTAGTTGTTTAAAAATCTCACTTTTTTATATACTTTGAAATAATTAATATAATTAATTTCCTAATTCATAAATATATTCACTAGATATTTTATAAGATGTTTACATTTTTTTTTGTAAATCAATTATTTATCCCATGTATACATATATACATTTGAACAAAACTTTTTTTAAATATATATATATATATATACATAGTATATTCTTTATTTGTTTTATAATAAATACAAATATCAATAAAGTGTATAAGCTCGACAAAGCACTTTATGGTCTTCATCAAGCACCGCGGGCGAGTCACCACGCTTCTGTTCTTCGGGCGGAAGGGTGATCCGTTTGCCAGGGTGATCCCGGGTGTCCTGGCCTTTGATGTTAAGAAAAAACATACTAATTTGAAACCGAATCATTAAACCAATTTTTGATTCGGATTCACCTAAAATCCAAATTAAAATCAACAACGTAATCTAAATAACTTGAATAAGGTTATTCCCTTAACCTAGATAATGACCACCCCTAGGGGTGTTCATTTTACCCGAAACCCGAATACCGAACCCGGCCCAAATTAACTCGAACCTGATTAATATGGAACCCGAACAACCCGAACCCGTTTAAGATGGAACCCGAACCCGAAGATAGTATTCGGTTTGGTAATTGAGTTAAAAAAAAAGGTTAATCGGGTTAACCCGATTAACCCGAATAATAATAAAAAAGTATTTTATTATTAATAGTTATTTGTAATCTTAGCTCAGTATAAATCTAAACATTTTTAATGTTTATTTTATTTAACTTTTTTTAATATATGATTGGAAACGGACGAGCGGACATGAAGGTGAAAATTTGAAGAGTGAACACTGTTAATGAGTTTATTGGTTGATACGATTTGTCATTTTTTTAGTTTATACGATTGGTTGATACACCTTGGTTTTATGCTTATTTTATTTGATTTTTTTTAGTTAATATACGTGTTTAGTGCATGGGTTTGAACGAAAAATCATATTGAGAGTGTTTTTATTTAACATTTTATGATTATTATTTACTAAATATCATGTTAAGTTAAATAATAAAGTATGCGTTGCAACTTGTATTTAGAAACTCGAATACCGATTAACCCGACCCGAATAAACCCGAAACCGATTAACCCGAATCTTATCTGGGTCGGTAAACTGGTAGGATTCTTATAACAAAAAACTCGAATAACCCTAACCGAAAACCCGAAACCCGATTAAAAACCCGATGAACACCCCTACCTACGAGTCCATTGATCGAGACCAGGGCCGGTTCTGAGATTCCTCAAAATGTTTTGGGCCCGGGACATTTAGAAAAACGGGCCCCATAATATAAACTCATAATGACATAATAAAAAACTATAACAAATGAATAACGATTATTTTGTTATTTTTTAATAAATTTGAAAATCTAGTGGGCTTTTTTTAATTTCTAAGTAGGTTAATAAGATAAATGGATAATACAAGTAGTGGACATTTTTTTAATTTCTAAGTGGGTTAATAGTACATAAAAGAAACGTATGAAGTTGCCACGACTCGAAAAATAGATAAATTGTGGCGCGATTTGGAGTTAACATTGAAACGATAAATTTGTTAAACTTGAGGTGGTAAAATTAACAATTTACAAAGCTAGGGGTGAGTTTTGCCATTTTATCAAAGTGGGGGGAGAAGTGTCAAATTATCAATTTATAAAGTTAGGGGTTAGTTATGCCATTTTCACAAAGTCAGGGGTGTCAGATTAATAATTACAAAGTTGTGGGTGACTTTTGTAATTTAACTAAAGTTAGGGGAGCAATCATCTATTTTAAAAAGAAGAAAAATAAAAAGGAGGGCAGCAAGAATCGAACCTGCAACCTCCTTATGTGGAAGAGCATTAACAGGTAATTTAAAATCAACACATCTAACTCATGTAATATTCTAAAACATGAAATATGTAACTGGTGAAGACAATCTAGAGGGTCAAACTCAAGTAATTTTTTTTTAAACTACGGGTCCCTTAGGAGACCGGGCCCCGGACGGTCGCCCTCACCCCCCCTAGGGCCGCTCCTGATCGAGACATTAAAACATGTAGTATAGTTGGTGAAGGAAGTGTTCATTTAATGGTAAAGGTGTTACTACCGTACCTCAAGTCATGCCCATGTATATGAAATAATAACTTATTAAGATAAAGTTGATAAATGAAAAAAAGGTTGTCTCTCATGTATCGTTGGATCTGTAGAATACGACTGACATGGACCAGAAACGAGTCATTTTATGTTTATGAATGTCTAACAAGATTCAAAACAAGTCTCCTTAAATAGTTTCAACCTAATAGGAGAATCCTGATGTTTTTGTCTAATCTTTATATCATAAGATATTTAGCCCTCGTGATACATATGTTATGATACTGTACCATTATATGTATTAAAGAAAGTCTAGGAGACCTGCACAAATGAAAATGTTGATACAACAAGAATTAGGCTAAGAATAGGTAAGGATGTCTCTTGGATCCGACAGCTTGTGACTACCTGCTAAGAAGCAAAGCACCATTAGTCTTACCGCAAGAGAGGGTTAAGATGGTGTTCTCGAGAGGTGATATAGAAAGAGAAAGAATTATAATACAAGTATACAAATTGAAGGTAAAACATGAACCTCTAATGAACGGTTAAGGCTCCCTTTTATAGAAGGGCCTTCCCGCTTTTGCTGGCCTTGGTGCCCAGCTCTTGGTCTAATTAAATTATGCTTCTCTCATACTTTCTCTCATGCAGTAAGACCTTACCCTTTTTGGTGCGTACACCAGGTTTTGGTTTACGAGGGCGGCTTTCTCCTATTTCCAAGGAGATCTCTGATCTCCACGTTCTTGTCTTGGAGTGTTGACTCCTTGACTTGTCTACTGTAGAGAGATGCTACTTAGCTTCTGAACTGTTAGTTGCTAAGCTTCCTAGCTTCGTGGCTGGTAGGTTTACCTACCCCATAATAAGAACAATATTTATTTTGTATAATGAAATAGGAAAAAAGTAAACGCTAATTAGAGCATCTCCATCGCGAAATGCTAAAAACGGTTAAAACACTCATCTGCCACATCAGTAAGCTATCATCAGTCCTTCATTTGGTGGTACAATATGGACATCACAGGTTGCATTTTTGTACATTATATACAAGTATATCGCATAGCCACCATGGCTAGACCAGAAAGAGTCAATAAGAAGTTCAGGATTCCAAAAACCTCTTACATCAACACAACAAAATCAACAAAAAAAATTGTTCATCACTTGACCTTCATATGGTAATAAAAATCCAATTGGTCTCTTCAAATTGCTATATCATGTATCTTTATTCAGCATAAATAGAAAATCTAAAGAATTACGGAAGTAAGACGTCATATAAAATTGTTTAAATTCTCGATTATGAATAATCCAGAAAGCTATTTTGAGAAATGCTACATTAAGGCCTCAAACCGGGCACCTTACAGTTGGGTCACATCACCAGATATTCTCTTTAAAAACACTTAATTCTTTTAATAAACATACAACGGAAGTCTATCTCGTAATGATAATTATATTTTATGACTTATTATCGTTATCAACTTTACCTTACGAATGCATGCACACCGATCTGAGTAATCCCCACTTCCAAGCCAAGATACGCTGTCCCCGAAACTCACCTGCAAAACAATCTAACGTACATACAAAGTCAACTATGTTGAATGAGTTCTAATGCTTTAATTTAAGAGTAAACTTCAGTTTTCGTTCCTGAGATTTGCACAAAACTTCAGGTTTCGTCCCTCTATAACACATTTCATACCTGATGTTTAATGTTTTAACACTTTGCGTCCCTGTTCCTTAACTCCGTTAAGCTTTCTGTTAGTTTTTGTGCAAATTTACTAATATATCCTTCATCCCTTCTTCTTCTTCTTCTTCAACCATCAGACCCAAGAAGCAATTTTGACTCAATTTTTTTACGCTACACATTTTGAAGTAGCAACCAACTTGTCACAAATATCATTTATGTCAACTCAGGACATCTTGACCCTTATAAAACGATTTGCTATTTATTGACGTGAAAGTATCCCATGTTACCGAGCAATTCCCATAAGGGTTCATCACCCAAGACTCATCCCACAATTATAACCCAGTAAGGCTCATCGACCTGGATCAAGCTTACCACACTAATACCTCGTAATCTATCACACGTATCAGCCCAAAACCCGGTTAACACGATCAACCTCTAGACACCGACTTAACCAGCCTTTACCAAGACTCTCACAAGTCAAATGACACAATAGTTTTAAAGACAACGTCATCATCCGACACAACGGTCAATCTAATACTCAACACCACAACAATATCGACTCAGCAAATTAAATATAAGTCAATACTTGCATGCAATTAAATCACATCATAAATGCACACAAACACATACCTCGTCACAATTAACCTCGTCAGGGCTTTCGACACACCCCGAGCTCATCACTGTCCTCCTGGACATTGTCACTCTTGGTGACTTCTCGAAGGACCTCGTCCTTCACATCAATACCCGTCGTGTCACAAGGACGTCCAACAACAAAACAATTACTCGTTGTGTCACACGAACAATGACACAATTTTTCGTCGTGTCACAAGGACAACGACACAATTACACACAACATCAAGCACATATCACATGACTTGTTAGAGCATTCACGGTAGTTTCCCTAACCCCATCCCTATAATTAAACTAAAATCATTACCTTTTCTCTCTCATTTTTAATTAAATAATACTTTTTATACCTTTATCATTACCTTTTATCTCTCCTCCACTCACAACCACTATCAAAAAATATTAAAAAAATTATATAAGTGGACACTGTTTCCCCCAAATATACAGAAAATTTATACCTTTTCTCTCTCCTCCACTCACAACCACTTTAAACCACCCTCTAAAATATAAGAAACTTACTCACAAACATATGCAGAACCTGTTGTGAATGCTCTTAGCTAAACACGCACCCCATAATTATTCTCAGGATAACACATCCTACACATACTCATAACGTATAACTCATTTCCCAACTCACCCCGACTAACTCTTAACCCGACACACACAAATAATCATAACCATTGCCCACACCTCCTAAGGACACCACATAGACCATTAGTATAATTATTACATAATTAACTCTAAAACACTTCATGTTAAATCATAACTCGTAACATGTTTGTTTAATAGCATAAAACATGTTAGTATGTACGATACCCCAAAACATTAAAACAGTAAAGAGGGGATTAGAAACTCATAGGTTATGCTGACTCTTTGTCCTTGCTATGCAACTCGTCCGTTCGCGCTCGAAACCCTAACCTGTCACACGTATGATCACATGATCAAAAAAAGTCCTAAACATACGTCGGATATGCATAAAAATAACATGTTGATGTCGATTCTCATCTCTCGTTATTGCTCTTTCGCAAAACCCGCTCACGTGTTTACGTAACATGTTGATGCCGATTCGTTTAGGACTCGTGTACCCGAACCCTGGCTTCCATGCATGCATGTAAGTGCACTATGTGAACCCTAATTCATGCGTACGCGATCGGAGTCCCATCATGCATGCACACCATGCAAAATAAAAGGGAAAATCCTAACCGGCTTCTCTCTGTCACCCGCCTCTATCCCGTGTACCACCACACCACACCCCACCATCGTCCTCTTCGTTGAACCTAATCCTAACAGCCTCCTTCTCCGCCACCAAGTACCGCAGCCAACCCCCAGGTCATCCTCCGTCGTTTGATGCCATAAAGCAACGCCATAGTCACACTGTCGTCACCTTCTGTCATCCCCGGGCACCACCGTGAACCACGGTGCACCTCTACACTCATCTCCTCTTTCTTCTTTTCTCGGAAATCCTTCACCACGCAAGCCAGGTGCTACAGTGGCCCGTGCTTGCTGTCTCCGACTACCACACTACAACCCGCAGCCACTCGCTGCCGTGAACACTCCTACAGCTATACGTGGCCAAAACCGACCACTAACTCGAAACCCTAACAATCCATGCAAGAGAATGAATACACGAGTGTGCATAAACGAAACAGTGATTACCTCAATGATGTTCAGAATTCGTTGGTTCAGAACTGTCATCGAACTGTTGTCGTCACTACCGTCGGGTCACCCTTCTCCTTCTCTTACGCCTTTCCCTTCCTGTCGTTGCCAACTCCTAGCCGAATGGGCTCGGTTTTATGACTTAGATGTTATATAAACCCCCACCCATTATTCCGATTAGGTCCTTCTTAAACTGTCCCATACAATTCGATCCCGAACTATTCTTTTATACGACCAACCAACTCATTTCCGCACCTTAAACGACTAATCATACAAGTCCCCTTATTTAATAAAGAGTCAGGTCGCTTACAAGCCTGGACCATTATTTTACGAACTTCCTGGATGTTACATGTCTACCCTCTTTTAAGAGGATTCGTCCTCGAATCCCGTGTCGACACAAATCAACCCAACACATCCTTATGTTCTGACTAGTTCACCAAACCACGTTGTGCTAACCTCCCACTTTCATACTCATTGCTCTTGTTATTCCGATGATCATATCCATAGTAGGCATCATGCCTACCGTGAATAAAAACATTCATCAGTCCCTCACAGTGGAGTCCTCAGGCTTCTCATTCCCTACTCTGATCGCCATCTAGTGATGATTTATCTAGCTCAGGCACCACTGCCACTACCAAGACACCTCTTAGTTTCTAAAATCACAACTTTCCACTACCAAGACACGTATTTACTTCGTTATCATGCGTCCCAGACGGCCCCCTTAAGTATGCATCTACATCCAACACTAGGGTTATCTTCATTAGCTCTCGATGTTTCTCAAAGGTTCGTCTATCATCGTCACACTATGTCAATAGTCCACCATTTGCTCTAACCAATACCCCACAGGAGCCGACCTTAAACTAGTCATATGTTTACTAGTGTAGGCGTTTCCCTTCCAGTCACTTATGTGTAATCCTGCACTTACCCTTCCTTCATTCCACTTTCCTTGTTGTTGATCTATCATTACCACGCAATCACCAACCGTGTTTCATTTATCAAGTGCGAACATGAAGTTAGTCTTATCACAAGCCTCAGCCACCCCTTGTCTCGTTCAGAGAAAACATTCACATTCCTCTTGTATCTTACATTGACAGAATTCTTCATATGGAATGTATCCATGAAGACTCTTACACAACCTTGATTACTTTGTGCTGAAATATGCAGCGTCGTCATCTCGATCACATCATGAATATCTTCGACCAAGCGTCCACGTAAACACTTTCATCCTCAACTCTCACGTCTCCTCTCATTAGCTTAGTGCTTCGAATTCACGAGACATAAACATAGGTATCTAATAAGAGCACTTCACTGAACGTTTAGAAAAAAAGTTAAAACTCTTCGCATCACCTCGGTGTATCAACATCGAGAAAACGTCAAGATAGAAATATTGTGCATGACCACCCCAACCACTCGTCCTATGCACGGCTAAGCGTGTACTACCAGGACACATAACGTCAGGTCAAAATAACAAGCCTATCATGTTCAACGTACATATAGGTATATAGTATCCCAACTCTTTATCTCTCACAAAGGGCACACATGACCTCGTCATTTATCGACACACAAAATACTAAACTCCACCTTCTATTCATCACAATGGTAGCCCCTGCCACACGTCATCACCTGATCCACACAAAGCACATGGCCACCAATGGTTCAGGACGACACACTACTCAGTCTACATCATCCTAAACATTCATACACACAAGATATAAAATCACAATTTCCCACAGGACCTCGTCCTGAACATTTATGCATACACAAGATGTATAGCCATCACTTCCCACAGGACTCCATCCTGAACATTTATACATACATAAGATGTATAACGCTCACTTCCCACGGGACCCCGTCCTAAACATTCACACAAAGTGCAATATACCCATTGCATTCCAAACATCACCTAAACAGTAGCAAATAGGTGACACTACCTTAAGACTGTAGACACAGACAAAAATTCAATTTCATGTCTATAAAAGTCTATCTGCACGAACTACTCAACCAATAACACATTATGGTTTCACATCATTCAAAATGTAATCACATAGCAGCACATTACCACACATAATCAACAACTATAAACAATCTTACAACATTACAAACACAATTATCATTAATTATGTTTAAATCATCATGCGGTAAAACTCACAATCAACGGTGTCACAGCTGTAACACATGACAGTCATCTAACCAGAGTAGTACCTCCAACAGATATGTTCCCAGGTAAGAGCGATAGGTCTAGGAGAGATTTATACATCCCTCTTTCCTAGAAAGAACATTTCGTTCATAAGATAACTAGATACCGGTTGAAGGTCGCCTTCTAGTTAGTGTGACATTGATACCAAAAACACACAGTAGAAGACTTAGCATCATAAGTTTTTTTATTTCATAATATAATATTTGTACAATAGGGACTGACTAGCAAAATACATCATAAACAAACTCAGGACTTATAACTCACGAAGAATCATGCCATTCACTCAGCACGTATGGTCACTCAGGGACCTGCCTTCAGTCATCCCTATATCCAATAGTTGTACATCTCCTAGAATGCCAACTACAGCTAGGGTTCACCTGTGCTCAAAAACATTTGAAAACATTTTGGATTAGCATAACGCTGGTGAGTTCATAAACAAAATCATATTTCTACAACGTATATCTTTGATACAAGAATGAAATACCACGTCTGGGTCTAAGGACCCAGTAACCATGTATAGACTCTAAGTCTACAACATACATATATATAGAGACCTCCGACGCGTTGGTCCTATATGTACCAGATCTCAAACAAGAGGATTAGTCTTGTCCCTTGATCTCACCCCAATCATGACCATAATAAGTACTTATTATAGGATATATGCACAGATAGTATTGGGATCTCAGATAAAAATCATTTACAAAACATTTCATAGAGCATAGTTTAGAGGAACTCACCTTAAGCAGAACCTCTTCCTACATTGACTATAATAATCAACACTCGACGGAACCCTAGATTATATCTGATATTATCATAATTAACATCCCTATCTTAGGTGTATACGAAGAAACCTCAGGGTGTTCAGAAATATCTACGGCAGTTTTGCGGACGTTTTGCTAGAAACCGGACTCTCGTACACGAACCACCGCTCGGGAATGGAACACTAGAGCTTAAGTGTGTGTTTTGGAAGGTGTTTTGGTGTGGGAAATGTCTGAGCTCGAGCCAACTATTTATAGGTTAATTTCAGACCTATGTCGGACCGACATCCAGGAGCATATCGGTCCGACATCCCTTATGTCGGCCTATTTGACTTAAAGCATACACATCGGACTGACATACAAATCATATCGGTCCGACTTCCGCACGTCGGACAGAGTTGTAAATCATATCGGTCTGACGCGGGGCTGAGTCACCTACTGAGTCATGAGACACGTGTCGCTACCCGGTTTAATCCTTCCTCTACACATATCGGACCGATATGGAATAGGATATCGGTTCGATATCTGCCTCGTTCTCAGATTTTTCATTTTTAGTCCCTCATCTTTGGAAAACTTACAGTTTCACCCCTGAACTTTGTCTTTTTACACTTTTCGCCTTAATTTCACTTGGGAATTATTCGGGTGTTACAAATCTACCCTCCTTAAAAGAGTTTCGTTCTCAAAATTCAGGATCAGTTAAATAGATGAGGATACTTATCTTTCATCTGTTATGTTAATTCCCAAGTTTTGTTAACACCTTTCCGACCTTGCCATTGTACCAATACCATTGGTATAGTTTTCTTTCTTAACTTTCGATCTTGGGTTCTTAAGATCTTAACAGGTTGCTCGGTGAAATGGAGCTTATCATTGATATGTCATCTAATGAGATTTCCTAATTAGGTTCTGCTAATTATTTGTGTAAACATGACACGTGAAACGTGTTATGGATAACTTGCAATGATTCTTACAATTCAAGCTTATATGCTACAGCTCCCACTCTTTCCATGATTTTGAAAGGTCTAATATATCTTGGGCCTAATTTCCCATGTTTTCTGAAACGTACAACACCTTTCCAAGGTGATACTTTTAACATCACATAGTCGCCTACCTGAAATTCTAACGGTAGTCGACATTTATATGCGTAACTCTTTTTCGATCTTGTGCGACTTTTAACCTTTGTTTGATCTAGACTATCTTATCAGTCGTCTCCTATAAGATTTCTAGTCCAGATAGTTGGCTATCCCTAACATCCGTCCAACAAATTGGAGCTCTGTATTTCTTACCGTATAATGCTTCAAACGGTGCAGCTTTTATACTTGAATGATAGTTTTTGTTGTAAGAAAATTCCATCAATGGAAGATGATTATCCCAGCTACCTCCAAATTCTATTGAAGAGGCCCTTAGCATATCCTCTAGGGTTTGAATTGTTCTTTCCCTTTGTACATCGGTTTGAGGGCGATATGTTGTACTCATTTTAATTCGAGTCCCCAACTCTTACTGGAAACTAGTCCAGAATCTAGATATAAACCAACTATCTCTATCAGAGATAATAGATAGCGGTATGCCATGGCGGCTCACGGTCTCATTAATGTAGAGTCGGGCAAGTTTTTCCATTGAATAATTCTCACTGATAGGAATAAAGTGTGTCAATTTGGTTAGTCTATCAACCACAACCCAAATAGCATCATGCCCTTTCTGAGTTCTCCGCGGTTTCGTGACAAAATCCATAGTAATTGTATTCCATTTCCACATAGGTATCTCCAACTGTTGTAGTTGACCTACGGGGTTCTGATGTTTGATCTTGACTTGAAGGCAAGTCAAACATTTCTCTATATACTGAGCTATGGATCTTTTCATATTTGGCTACCAAAAATGAGTCCTTTAGGTCTTTATACATGTTATTAGCTCTGGGATGTATAGAGTATTTGGATTTGTGCGCTTCGTCCATCACCTTTATTTGAATTTCCCCAACTTTAGGAATCCAAATTATGCTTCTAAATCGTAGAATTCCGTCATCGCATTTGGTTAGTAATTTCTCTTTACTAACCATGCGCTCTTTCTTGATATTGTCTTCTTGTAGTGCTTAAGTTTGAATTTCCTTGATATGATCCATCCAATCCATCTTAACTTCTAACCTTAAGCTTGATAGGCTTGATTTTCTCCTTCCGACTTAATGCATCTGCTACGACATTAGCTTTCTCGTGATGGTATTTGATCTCACAATCATAGTCAATAATTAATTTCATCCATCTCCTTTGTCTCATATTCAATTCCTTCTGGTGGAATATGTGCTGGAGACTTTTATGGTCTGTATATATCACACACTTGGTACCATATAGATAGCGTCTCCAAATCTTTAACGCAAACACTATGGCACCAAGTTCAAGACAGTGTGTGGTATAGTTCTTTTCATGAACTTTAAGTTGTCGTGATGTGTAGGCTATCACCTCTTCTTACTGCATCAACACACAACCTAGACCAATACGGGAAGCATCACAATAGATGACGAAGTCATCATTCCCTACGGGTAATGCTAAGATTGGTGCTGAACTAAGTTTCCGTTTAAGGGTTTTGAATGCCTCCTCTTGCTTCTGACTCCATTCAAACTTCACAGTTTTCTGAGTTAAGGTAGTTAATGGAGTAGCAATCTTTGAGAAGTCTTGTATAAATCTTCGGTAGTATCCGGCTAGACCAAGAAAGCTTGGAACCTTAGTCGGTGTTTATGGAGTCTCCCATTTCATTATGGCTTCGAGCTTAGCCGGATCTACTTGAATTCCCTAATGATTTACAACATGTCCTAGAAATTATACTTCTTGTTTACAAAACTCGCATTTGGAAAATTTTGCGTACAACTTCTCTTTTCTAAGATTTTCTAAAATTATATGAAGATGTCTGGCATGTTCTTCTTGAGTTCGGGAATAGATAAGGATATCATTTATGAACACTATAACGATTTTCTCCAAGAATGGTTTACAAATGCGGTTCATTAAGTCCATAAATGTTGCGGGAGCATTAGTTAAACCAAATAACATAACTAAGAATTCATAGTGTCAATATCGGGTTCTAAAGGCAGTCTTAGGTGCATCTTTTTCTTGTACCTTTAACTGGTGATATCCTGATCTAAGATCAATCTTCGAGAAGTATTTAGCTCCTTGCAGTTGATCGAACAAATCATCTATTATTGGTAATGGATATTTGTTCTTTACAGTAAGCTTATTCAGTTCTCGGTTATCTATGCACCTTCGCATGCTTCCGTCCTTTTTCTTCACGAATAAGACTGGGGTGAAGTACTTGGACGTATAAAATCTTTATCTAATAACCCTTGAATCTATTTCATCAACTCTTTCAACTTAGAAGGTGCTAGACGGTATGGTGCCTTAGCCACATCATCATAAACTGTAGCACTCAATACTAACGTTGCATCCATCATTTGAGGTGTCGAGGTTTTCACCAAGGTACGCATCTTTAAAGGTAAACCCCTGATAAAGTGTTTGTTTCCTCGGGGTTCGGGTGTCACCATATGTGGCACCAGTTTAGACATCTCATCAAACTTTATTGCATACTCCTGATGCGTCATATTCCCAGCCTCCAGATGCTGAAACTCCTCCTCAAGCTTATCAAGTTCATTCTGAGGACAGAATCGATGCAGGATCAGTTCCTTAAACTCATTCCACTTCATGTTGTCCACAGCTTGTTCTCCTCTGGCTTGTTTCACTTATTCCCACCATTCCAGTGCGGTGGTCTCCAAGGAATTGGCAGCAAACTTGACTGCCTGATCGCTTCTACATTCACTAAGCTTGATAACATCTTCCATCTTTGTGATCCTCTGGGTAGTATCAATTGCTCCCTTCTTTCCATCAAATGGCTTGGGTTTGCACCCTTAGAAAGTTTTGTAATTACATCCTTCGTGATTCTCAGTTCTCGTCACTGAGCTAGTACTAGCATTTCCATTTGCCCCTCCAATATTGTTGGTTCCTCCTCCAGCATTTCCAATACCCATCCTTCTTGAAAGAACTTCGTCTAACAATCCGGGTAGTGTGCTTCGTAAAGCCTTTGTTACCTCACTAGCCACATCATCTTGAAAATGGGCTTCAGACATAACTACCTTTTCAGTATGAGTATTCGCATGGTTATCGTTCTCGTTTGTCTCATGATGGTCATTAGTATCTGCTTTATTTTCAGCCTGCCTACGGTTCCTAGTAACCGAAGTTTGACCTGTTCCTCTACCTCTTCCTCTTCCAACCATTGTTACCTATACACACAGATGTATGATATCAAAATTTGTATAACCGGTTATGATCCAGAAAATCATAAATTAAAGACATTTGGCCAAGAATGTACTTAATATATGTTTTCCCGACATCTCCTGTTATATTAATAATGATCATCAACATCTCAGCTTATATCCGGTGGCATTCAAGCTACTCTCGAAGCTTTTAGTTTAAGTCTGTATACTAATCTTTCCTATTAGTATCTAAATCCCTTAAACTACGGCTCTGATACCAACTTGTCAAACCCATAACACAAACAGTCATCTAACCAGAGTAGTACCTCTAAAAGATATGTTCCCGGGTAAGAGCGACGGGTCTAGGAGAGATTTATGCACCGCTCTTTCCTAGACAGAATATTCCGTTCATCAGATAAGTACATACCGGTTGAAGGTCACCTTCTAGTTACTGTGACGTTGATACCAAAAACACACAGCAGAAGACTTAACATCATAACTTTTTTTATTTTAAAATATAATATTTGTACAATAGGGACTGACTGGCAAAATACATCTTAAACAAACTCAAGACTAATAGCTCACGAAGAATCATGCCATTCACTCAGGCCTTATGGTCACTCAGGGACCTGCCCCTTAGTCATCCATATATCCAACAATTGTACATCTCTTGGAATGCCAACTTCAGGTAGGGTTTACCTGTGCTAAAAAACACTTGAAAACATTTTGGATCAACATAACGCTGGTGAGTTCATAAACAAAATCATATTTCCACAACGTATATCTTTGATAGAAGAATGAAATGCCATGTCTGGGGTCTAACTAACGATCATTCCCTCTAATCCATCACCCAGTAACCACGTATGGACTCTAAGTCTACAACATACATATATATAGAGACCTCCGACGCGTTGGTTCTATATGTACCAGATCTCAAACAAGAGGATCAGTCTTGTCCTTCGATCTCACCCCAATCATGGCCATAATAAGTACTTATTATAGGATATATGCACGGACAGTATTGAGATCTCAGATAAAAATCATTTAAAAAATGTTTCATAGAGCATAGTTTAGAGGAACTCACCTTAAGCAGAACCTCTTCCTACATTGACTATAACAATCAACACTCGACAGAACCCTAGATTATATCTAACATTATCATAATTAACATCCCTATCTTAGGTTTATACGAAGAAATCTCAGGGTGTTCAGAAATATCTACGGCAGTTTTGCGGACGTTTTGCTAGAAACCGGACTCCTCTACACGAACCACAGCTCGGGAATGGGACACCATAGCTTAAGTGTGTGTTTTGGAAGGTGTTTTGTTGTGAGGAATGTCTGAGCTTGAGCCAACTATTTATTGGGTGATTTTAGACCCATGTCGGACCGACATCTAGGAGCATATCGGTCCGACATCCCTTATGTTGGCCTATTTGACTTGGCGCATACACATCGGACCGACATACAAACCATATCGGTCCGACTTCCGCATGTTGGACCGAGTTGTAAATCATATCGGTCCGACGCGGGCCTGAGTTGATCGCGTTGTCAAGGTCAATCAAAAACAATTATTCTAATCCCTAGTTACATTAAACTATTGTATAATGAGGTAGGGTATCGTATCCACAGGGAATTGGTGGAAAGTGTTTATTTTATGAAAACTGTTCGGGTTTTGATTAAGAAGCAAATAACTTTAACTTTATAAAAACTATTAAGAGAAAACGGATCACTTCCGGGTTCAAATTGCAAATATTATGAAGACTGGTTTATACTTATTGGAAGTTACATATACATAACTCATTCATTAGATTTGATAAACAATTAACAACAAAGATAGTTACTGCGTTGAGCAACGATTACAAAACCGGATAGTCAATTAACAACTCAGAATCTCAGATCTAAATATTCAATGATTCACGATCAAAAACCGAGAATTGATGAATGTATTAAATTGAATAAAAAACCAAATTATTCAAATCAAATCCAAGAATCAAGCATTCAAACAATCATACGATTACAAGAATAGCAAACCAAATCATGTATGAACCCTAGTCTATCACTTATAAGCAGATCCTACACCCGGAAATGACACGAAGAGATTAGCCGCTCGTCGACATCGTCATCGATTCTTCAATAATTGGTGTAACTCGATCTAGCATCAAAAACTGGTAAAGATTGAAACTTTATCTCTAGAAATCACCTTAGGGAAGCTCTGGATCGTAGAATGACATGTTTTTTCGACTATGCATCCCTAATGGCTTATAATTGAATTTCTCTCAAAAAGAGTCGTAATCACTTTCTTCGCGTATAGAGAAGATTTCTAGCCTTTCTTTCGCGTGGTGCGAAAGTCAATTTAGTCGGGTGGGATTTTCAGGCCCTTGCAAGTCGCGAACTTCTTCAGCCTGATCTTCGTGTGGCGCGAAGATCCTGATTCCACATTTTTTACTTTTGTTCACTTTAATTTCTCTGGAGCCCGTGTATGCTACTATCCTCATGATTTGGAGCTCGTGATTTCCCGTTCACTTAGCACATTAAACCTGTAATTGACACATATACCAAACGCACATAAAACAGACTCGATATACAAAGTTAAACGCTTAAAACTATAAACTTAGACTCTTATACACGGGATATTTAACCTCACATCACATCCCCACACTTGACCTTTTTTGTCCCGAAAAAGAATTATGCATGGAATCATAATCAGAAAACTTGCTTTTTAATTCATTCTTTTATATCTTTTGATTTCTCAACATGTTAACTGTAACAGTCGTTATTTCTATCCGATTAAACTCATCCACCGACTCTCGAGCCCCCAATTATGTGATCTATTATATTATACATTACCAAGCTGACAATTTATCTATGGGTCTCACACTCAGAAAGCAACGACTCAGCCTAATTCCATCTCAAGATCATGTTTAGGCCCGGGTTAAACCTTATAGATTTCCCACCATTATAAACACAAATTTATATGTTTTTGAAAATTAGATGAATTGTGAATCGATGGATGAATGTTTTAGCTTTTATTAATATTTTATTATTAAACCTAACCCAGTGGTGTTTCAATCACGATGGAACACGATATATGACACGTAGGCTGCAGTTTTTAAGCAATGAAATACCTAAGATTCGAAACGTGGGTGTATCATTCAAGTCACCATCCCGAAGGGAAACACATAAACCTAACTCAGATATCCATTATTATTGATTACTTAAGTCCCGCTCATGGGTGTATCCTCCAAGTCACCATCCCAAAGGGAAACACGTAGACTGAACCTAAGCTCTCAACTTTATTTAATTAATCTCATTCAATTGACAGATTATGGATTGCGTGCGCCACCAACTTTCGAATTTATTTTCATAAAAAGAAGGTGGTGTGCCAAGAATTTCAAAAAGTTGTAAATTTTTGCTTATAGTGGTACCTATCACCCTATATTGACAGTTTCGACTTTGCCGACACCCCTAAGATTAGAACCCATAAGATATCCTGAATTAATTATTCATTTAAGTAGATGCACTATCAGGATATTTAAGCTCTTATATAGGTTGGATCTACCAAAACTTTACAAATTAGACATGTTTGATCATATTTATTATTCCTTTCATTCCACATTAGCACAGTTTTCGATTGTACTATCATTTTCCATTTAGTTTCAAAAATTCTAATCTATGGACATTTTTTGTAAAATTTTTAAATTTTTATAATTTTTATGATTTATGACTCAAAATAAAAGACTCAAAAACAGACCTGGACAAGGTCTCCCCTCCCCACATTTAAACTCTGCATTGTCCTCAATGTAGGGAGAGCGATTCAAAAACGAAAATAAAATACAAAGATAAGAATAACTTAGCTGGATAGACTACCGTATAGCATTTCATTCGCGATCGTGCCTCATGAATTGCGGGTTGCATTGTACAAGAACGTTCCAGATCGGATTATCGTCTCTCGAATGGAGATTGCGTACGAGAAATTAAAACCAAACCTACAAATTAAGCTCGAAACATACCCACAACCATCATATCGACTCAATAATACAACTCAATAAAAATGAAAATAACCGACGGACTCAATCGACTCAAAAATTAAAATAAATAAAAAAAATTCAAAACCCTAACTTTTAGGTCTTCGCGTGTCGCGAGGGACAAAAAATTTTCGGCTCATCTAGTTTGTTCTTCGTGTGTCGCGAAGATCTTCCTTCGAAAGTGTAGGTCCCTCGGGTGTGGCGGCTCGTCACATGCAAGTGGGTCTACTAGTCGGACCGGGTGCGGAATACCCGTGACTAGGTGGAGAGTCTAACTAAACAAAGTAAACCGACAAGACAAACACTTTAAACGTTCTTTCTATTATAAACACTTGAAGGTTATAGAGAGAAGTACTGAGATTACAATTTGCGTTTTTGCAACTATGACTGCGTACTTAACTTTTGTCAACCTATCCTATTTATACAAGACCTGATGCATGTGCACATAGCAAGTGCGCAGGGAAAAATGCTCTTGCGTACTTAACAAGTACGCAAAGGTATTCTTGCGTACTTGCTAAGTACGCAGGAGCTTTCTCCTGCGCACATACAAGTGCGCAAAACACTTAGAGAAAAATGCAACATTCAATATGTAAAAGTAAATACAACTCGATAAACTAAAACATAAAGACTCTTACATACAAAGACAATTACAGACATGAAAATACAAACTAAGACTCTATCCAGAGTGTTTGTCACAGGAAAGTGCTTCAACAAACTCCCCCTTGACAACAGCTCTGGATCATCATCGTCTTCAGTCTTCATTCTTCAGTCTTCACAGCGCTTGATCTTTAGCTTCCATCTTCGTCTTGTATTCAAGGTAGAACTTAATCACCTTGTCATATTTAGAAGCAAGGAGCTTTGTCCATTCATCAGTGTACACGCAATACCTGTCAGCTAGTGCCTCCAGATCTTTCACAGAAAAGTTGATAAAGCAGACTTCATCAAATATTCAAATCAGTTCCTTTGGAACTATGCTCCCACTCTCTGAACGTACCTTACCCATAATCACAGCCTCTCCCATCTTTGGATCTACGTACCAGTACCACATGTCACCAAGAATATCCTGAGTTAACTTGCTCAGGGTAATCTTAGTTTCACATCACACTGGCTTGTATACCAATTTCTTTAAGTGCTTCTTAGTCACAGGATGTCTAGCGTGATTATCCTTGACTCTCTTGGGCACTTGAGGCTTGAACATCTCGAATTTCCCAGATCTTGCTTCCCGCTGCAGAACAACCCACAAACCCATCGCCACTGCATGATTAGAATGACCCAGCAGCTCTCGGTTTGCTAGGTTCACGAGGTCGTATTTGGGTAAGGAGCTGAACGCTTCACTGGTGGGTTTCAAGTATTGAACCCCGTCAGATCTTTTGATTGCGAACAGCTGCTTATCCTCCTCGAACCTTACAGCCAAGATCATTCCTGTTGCTCCTTGTTTGTCTATTATAGACGTCTTTTGCCACACAGGAGCTGGACCCTTTGATGAGGTAGAAGGCATATTTTTTCTTTCGGTGCCTCTGTGTCCACAGGTGTAGGGTCAACTGGGGAGGCTTCAGTCGAGGCTTCCACATTACTAGCATGCTCGACTGAACCTGTGTTGAGCTGAGCTTCAAAGGATGGAAATTCAAAGATCTCTCCATCTTCTAACTCGTACTCTCCTTCCCCGTCACCCTTGGGAATTTCAATTACAATATCCTCGTCATCATCATCCCATTCGTCACCAGAGTCGATCTCTCCTTCTTCTAGATTAAAGAGAGCATCGATCTGTGCTTCTTTGGAATAGTCAGGCTCTAGGTATAGGATCTCATCATCAGATAAGTCCTTAAGCACGTCAGCCACTGACTTTCCTTTGTCACCACCACCAGAGGTATCACCACCCTCTTGATGAGTAGACTCCCCCTGAGCCATTGGAATAGCAGAGATGGGTACTATTGCTAAAGCTTGGTGCTCACCTCCACTAGGACCGGCTTCGGGATCCTTGTCTTTGTCGTCATCCTTAGTCAGGTCACAGGATGACAAGCCTCATCACCAGTAGTTCTCTTTTCTTTCTCTTTCTCCTTCTCTGTCTTTTTCTCCTTCTCTTTTTCCCCCTGAGCATCAAGCTTCTTGGTTAGTTCGGCAATTAGTTTGACCATCACTTCATGCTCTTTCCTCTGTACATCAAACCTCAGCTCCAAGGACGACCTGTGACCCAGAATCATTTCATTTGTCTTGATTAGGAGCTCGTTCTGGGCCATGACGTTCTTCAGTCTTTCATCAGTCCCCGTTCTCTGGCTACGTAGGATTCTAACTTCGTCTACCAAAGAATTAATATGTGCTTATTGAGCGTCAGACTCCTCCTTTGATTTCCGAATAGTCTCCAGTAATCCAGCAACTTGGGTTTCCTGAACATCTATCCTTGCAGCATTCGGATCAGGATGTCTGGATGATGATGCCTCGGCATTGTGAATAGGGGAGGAGAAGATGGTATCAAAGTCAAACCCTTGTGTGAAATCTCCATAATTGAAGGGTTGACTTAGAGGATCAATGGTGGTTGTTGGGATTGAGGATGTGATGAGGGTTGTAGGAGTTATGGTAGGGGTGATGGTGACTGACTCCGTGAGAATTGGAGTAGTCACCGCCACCTGAGCAGATGTGGTAGGGAGGGTCACTATCACAAGAATCTCCTCTGTGATAGAAGTGACGGCCACGTCAAGTTGCACCTGTGGCCTCCTCCTCCTCATACGGTATAGTTGCTGTGAAGGTGGGGTGGAGGCTGAATCAGAACTAGCAGCTGAAACTTGTACTTGCTGCTGAGCCTCCACCTCACTAGGGATAGAAGGTTGTTGCCTATCGCCCCTATTTTTGTGAATGCTTTCTCGTCTTTTTCTCTGTATAGCAGCGTCAGAGTCAGAGTCTGGCTCATATTCGCTGCTAGAAGATTGTCGCTTTCTCTTGGAGGACGACTCAGGTAGGGTTACCTTTGTCGTTCTCCTTGGGTGTAGCTGAGATGGTGCATCATCGGAATCAGAAGAATCTGACTCTGTCTCTTCCGAGTTGGATCCCTCAGCACCATCATTTCCTCCTTCTTTGTCTCCATCATCAGACGATCCATCATCACTTTCCACTTCCTCCTCTTGTTGTTGTCGTTGTTCATCGGAGTGTTCACTCAATTCAGGCTCCGAATTGTGACTATACCATCTCCAGTCACCTGGTGCCACATATGCTTCATTTATGAGGTGGCCAAAGAGTTCTGTATGCACAGGGGTAGGTTCTACACTGCCTGGCTTTAAGAATTGTGCGAACACTCTTTTGTCCACCCTCTTCACTTGCAGTCTCTCCCCTATAGCAGGTAGGTTTGGCAACGCGTCGTTAATAAAAAGTTGCACAAACCTAGGGTATAATAAGAACCTAAACCTCTCCGCTGTGTTGATCTAGTCATTGATGGCTTTGAATATGTAGCGGGAGAAGTTGTAGCCCTTATTGAGAGATAGGCCAACCATGGCTGCTGCAAGGTCATGACCCATGGCATCCTTTCCAGCTTTCCTTGAGGAGATGCACATGAACATGACGTGGGCGAAGTATCTCCATTGGTCTAGCACCCATATCTTCTTATATGAAGCATAGTCTCTCGCCCCGACATATCCCATTCTTTGCCTCCAACAGCCGTCCACAAAGTAGTCTGGATAGGCTGTCGGGTCGGTCGAGAGATCTCTGAATTGAAGGACCCTTCTAATAGAATCTTCAGAAAAGGCGATAGCATGACCAGCAACGGTAGCCCTTATAACATTGGGGGTTACCGTGCAATCATGCTCCGCAATCTCCCAAAACTGCTCCAGATAGGGTCTTGAAACGATCGGTTCAGCAGAAATAGCGTAGCTGATTCTTGAACGGTTCAAGAAATCAACTATTTCTCTATACTGCAGTGCTGCACCCTTCCATTATGGTTCAGTGTTAGCTAACAGATTGAATTCGTTAGTAAACGCCCGAGCCATGATCTGCAAAAACACACAGAAAACAGATTCAGAACAACAAGTATCATTGGAAATGAATAAACCTGACTCAGTATAGCAGTTACTCTTTGAACTGAAATTTCAGACTTAGAAATTTTTCCCAAGTGTTGGTCATGCGTACTTAGCAAGTACGCAGGAATTTCCTCTTGCGTACTTAACAAGTACGCATGAATTGCTTCTTGCGTACTTGCTAAGTGCGCAAGAACTACACTTGGTGAAAATTTCAGAAATTTGAAAATTTAACTGATGTTCAAAAATCGGTGTGTATTGGGTCACCACATGGCCGGAATCGATGATTCTAGCCTATGGGACCAATATCAACACCAAGTACTTGCTATATTTGACCAATGTTGACCTAACAGTCGAATGAAACCACTGTCGGTTCAAATTCAAGGTCAAGGAAAAAATCAATAGCTACACGGACAAATTAAGGGTCGATTCTAGTATCTAATCATGTTTTAGTGATAAAGATTTACCCAAACAACCCAAATTTTGCCCAAAAATCTCGGAATAAACCTAGATTTTCTAAGTCATTGAATCGGTCCAAAGTCACGATTTCGTGGATGGATTTCGCCTAGATTCTCACCAATTTGTTGTTATATGAAGATGAAACTAACAACGGGAAGAAAAATCGGTTTAGGAACACTTGAATTTTCGAGTAAAAGTCGGAGGGAATTTGAACCGGTTTCAAAGTGATGAATCTCTAAAAATTTTCTAAGTCCAGTTTATATACCCCACGCAAAAAGGTCGTGCGTACTTAGCAAGTGCGCACGCTTTAACTCTTGCGTACTTACAAGTGCGCAAAGTACGCAGGGCTTACTTCATGCGCACTTACAAGTACGCACAAACCCTTAAGTGCGCAAACTTTCAACTCAAATTTATGAAGTTTTTCAAGTCAAATAACGAACAAGATAAAAAATATTCAATCAGGAGGATTCAAATACAATTCAGGAAGGTTAAACACAAATATTTTTGGCTTTTCTGAATAAAATTGAACTATGCATAAACTTAAAATCTTTTTGATCTTTTCTCATAGAAATATACAAGTATTCACACAAACTATTTTTTTGATCAAAGACACAAGCAGAGGATCATATCAGGCTATCTTTGAGCAAAAACGATACAATATAAACATCAAAGAATATGGGATCATGTCATGGATTACTCTTTATGCATACGTAATAAGCACATAAACAAGTAATTCAAGTTGACAATATTATAAGATTTGAAACTATAGGCATCTTTGTATCACGTTCTTGTGTATTAAGGTATTAATTATAAGATATACAACGTGTACCCCACTGATATGCTACACTAATGTAAATTGCATTATCTCAAGGCATCTAAGATTTTCCCAATGATTTTCTAAATTTTCAGAATGAAGTTACATCTATTAGCACAGGAAAAATCAAGCAGAATCCATAAGGATTATCAGGAATCATAAGATTTAGAATCGAGTGATTCATTTGTCTTGGTTTCATTTGATTTTCTTTATTGAATATCGGTATGATGATTCAGGATAATATATATGGTGTTTGAATAAGGTAAGGGAATCCAACTTTTATCTGGATTTGATTTCAATGAATCAGGAGTGATTCAAGGGTGAATACATGCTCAACGGTTGATGTAGAGACATGTCTTGATTCAATCTCTCCTTGCATACTTGTAAGTATGGACAGTGAGATGAACCGCATTAATTTTGCTAACGACATAACCCGAAACTGACCTAAAAAAAAAATTATTGTCAAAATCTAACATCCTTTATCTGATAATGATCTTTTCTATTCTTTTACGCACACACACTAGCAAACATGGGTTCAAATCACAGTTGTAATTTAGACTTTAGTTTCCACACTACTAGTGATTCAAAGACGCATACAGTCTACTGACAATTTAAATTACTTGTAAATAAGCAGATTAAAAATATAATAATTTAAACAATTAAGTATGCATGACGCAATCATTTCCCATATGAGCAGTCTGTGACGTTTAGATCATTTCTGATGTACTATCATTTCCTCTTTTCTCAAGTTAACTTTGAAATTTTCTCCATTTTCTATTTTGTTTTTGATTTGGTAAAATATTTTGAAACTAAAAGAACTATACAGAAAATTTAAAAGAAATAAAATTTAACTTCCATGAATTGAATTGATTTAAGAAAAATTAATTTTCACTCAGGATTGAACATTCCTATCAGGTTGACAAGATGCTCAAAACGGGATCGATCAAATGCCTTTGTGAAAAGGTCAGCAAGATTGTCATCCGTTTGAACTTTTACAAGTTCAATTAAATGCTTTTCAGCACAATCACAGATGAAATGATGGCGAATTTCAATATGTTTAGTTTTGGAATGTTTTACCGGGTTATTTTTTATGGACATGGTGGCATTGTTGTCAATGAATAATGGAGTTCCAGTGAAGTTTAAGTCGTAGTCTCTCAATTGCTGCTGAATCCACAATATCTGAGAACAACCGCTCGTCGCAGCAATGTATTCTACTTCACAAGTTGAGACAGAAACCGTTGACTGCTTCTTGCACTGCCAGGAGACCAGTCTGTCTCCTAAGAATTGACATCCACCAGAAGTTGACTTTCTGTTAAGGTTACAACCGCCATAGTCTGAATCAGTGTAGGCTTTGAAGTCGAATGACTGCTGCTTAGAGTACCAAAGACCTAATCGGGGTTTCCCTTTCAGATATCTGAAAATCCTCTTCACGGCTATCATATGTGACTCCTTCGGTTGAGACTGAAACCTTGAGCACAAGCACACAGCAAACATTATATCGGGTCTTGAAGATGTTAGATACATAAGTGATCTGATCATCCCATAGTACAATCTGCTATCTACATCATTTCCATCTTTGTCAGGATGCAGACCATGATTGAGTGGGATAGGTGTGTCATAAGTACTGCTATCATTCATCTTGTATTTTGACAAGATGTCCTGCACATACTTAGTTTGATGTAGATAAATGCCATCCTCTCTTTGACTGACTTGCAGACCCAGAGAATGACAATTCACCCATGTTACTCATTTCAAACTTGGACTTCATCACCTGCTCGAATTCCCTACACATCCCTTCATTGGTAGATCCAAAAATAATGTCGTCGACGTAGACTTGTACAAGAAAAATGTCACCTCCTGCTTTCCTAATGAAGAGGGTCGAGTCAATCTGTCCACGGTCGAAACCATTAGACAGTAGATGCTTAGATAATGTCTCATACCATGCCCGCGATGCTTGATGAAGACCATTAAGTGCTTTGTAGAGCTTATACACTTTATTGATATTATGCGGATCTTCAAAGCCGGGAGGTTGAGTGACATAGACCTCTTCATGAACTTTTCCATATAGGAAAGCACTTTTCACATCAAGTTGGTAGACCTTGAAGCTGACATATGTGGCATAATCCAAGAACAGTCGAATGGCCTCAATTCTAGCAACTGGGGCATATACTTCCGTGTAATCCAAGCCCTCTTGTTGATAAAAACCCTGAACAACCAACCTAGATTTGTTCTTCACAACCACAAGACGATCATCCGCCTTGCATTTGAACACCCATCTGGTTCCAATTGGCTGAAAGCCTTTTGGCAAGTCAACTAAATCCCACACGTGCAACTTTTGGATTTGAGACAATTCATCTTGCATCGCCTCAATCCAGCAGTTGTCCACGAGAGCCTCCTTCACATTCTTCGGCTCTAACTGGGACACGAATGCAGCATGCAGACATGTTTCCATGACACCAGTGTCAAGTATCTCTGTGTAAAGACTGGTGTTCTCAATGATGGTTCGATGACGAGTCTGAACACCGGCATAAGGATCACCAATAATGTTGTCGATTGGATGATTCCTATGCACTCTCGTCTCCGGTATAATCGGTTCCTGAATTTCTGAATCTAGATTCGTGCTTAACTCCCCCATTTCCTGTGTTCCAAAGGAAGAAGATTCAATGTTAATTGGATCAGCTGGAGCATCATTTCCTACAGTTGTGTTAGGATTGGCTTGAGCGCCATCTCCAACAATATGAACATCTTCACTGTTATCACTGTCATGAGTTCCAGATGCAGATGCAGCATTGGAATCAGGAGTTACAATCGGTACAGTAGCACGAGTAGAGAAACTGGAGTCATTGTTGCCACCCAATAATTCATAAACATCTGCGGCGTCAACTACAGATAGATCAGGAAGATTGAATGACTTGAATAGCGCATCATAATCAAAACCCCAAGCTGGACCTGTTGGTTCTGGTGGAATGTTGTGTTTACTACAATCCACTTCGAACCATTCCTCGACAGTACGAGTTCCTATGTTGTACACTCTCTTGCAAGGCGAGTTGGAAACGTATCCGAAGAAGATGCCTTCCACCACTTTTGCATGAAACCTAGACTGGCGGTCTTTGTACTGTAGCAACAAAGAACAGGGACTACCAAAAGGAACTAGGTAATCAAGATTGGGAAGTCGATTGTTGATCAACTCGTAACAAGTCTTGTTGTGCCTCTTCACAGCCAGAACTCTGTTTAAGACGTGACAAGCTGTATTAACTGCTTCTGCCCAGAAAGTGACAGGAAGCTTTGCATCCGATAGCATCGTCCTTGCAGTCTCGATCATGGTTCTGTTCTGCTGTTCTGCAACTTCATTCTGCTGAGGTGTGTACAGCGCGCTGAATTCATGACAGATCCCTTTCTTGAGACAGAAAAGGTCCATCAAATTATTCTTGAACTCAGTTCCGTTATCACTCCTTAATCTTCTAACCTTCAGCTTGCAAAGAGATTCCAAGCTCAGGATCAAGTATTGAAGAATATCAGCAGTCTCGTCCTTAGTACCTAGAAAATGCACCCAAGAAAAACGTGAGAAATCATCAGTTACAACTAGACAGAACGACTTACCTCCAATATTCCTGATACTTATGGGGCCAAACAGATCCATGTGTAATAGCTCCAAAGGGGTATCAATGGAGTTTTGGAGCTTGGGCTTGTGAGACTTCTGCTGCTGTTTGCCCCTTTACAAGGCATACAGTCATCTGCAACGGTAAATCTCAGCTTAGGAACCCCGGTTACCAAACCGTTTTGGACAAGATGATTCATTTTACGATAAGAAATATGTCCGAGTTTCCTATGCCACAAGATAGAGTCAAGCTCTGTCGCTTTTGTAAGCAAACAAGTAGCAACTGATGAGGTGGTTTTTGCCACGTTCATATCGATCTAGTAGGTGTCATTTGTTCTTGGCGCTCTCATCAGGATCCAGTCTTCGGGAACTTCAAAACCAGGTTTGAGAATTAGGCATTCTGACTTGTCAAACATCACCGAGTACTCCTTGTCGCACATTTGGGAGACACTCAATAGGTTATGCTTCAGCTGCTCGCAAAAGTTGACGTTGTCAAAGATGACACAACCGTTCGAAACCACGCCTTGACACCTGATGCTGCCGCCTTTTTCTTCGGTAAAGGCCACATAGCCGCCTCTGAATGGTTTAACATCTTGAAGCAAGGCCATGTTTCTTGTCATGTGCCGGGAGCATCCACTATCTACATACCAGCGGTTAGAGATGGTACCCTTCGGACGTCCCTGCACGAGTTACAAAAGAATTAGTTAGATTTTGAGACCCAAGCCATTGTGGTCTTGGGTCGTCCATCCTTTTCAAAATAAACTACTTCCTTTAACTCACAGTCGTGATGACTGTTCAAAACGGATGAATCTTTCAAAGAATTAGGACTAGGAGATTGAGAAGTTTTGGATTTGGCAGTCCAGGATCTCTTCTGTTTCTTAACCGGAACAAGAGAGTTTGGTTCAACAACAGCAGGTGAACTTGTGGAAGCTTCACCTGATTGAACTGAAGTCAGCTGCTCTAGCTTTCTCAACCTCTTGTTCCTTCTCCTCCTCTGTGGTTTAGAGAGTCTCACAACAGGTTTCTCACCAGTACGTGTACTACCAGAGGTAGATACACAAGGTACAGCAGGTTGCTTTACCTTTCTTGAAAAAGATGGTTTAGCTTCAGATTTGATCTTAGGCTTTACCATCAGTTTGACTGGTGGTTTCACCACATTTTGTTTTGGACATTTGGGAGTTGGTTTCACCACATTTTTCACCGATGGCGACCTAGGGATAACAGCTGGTTGTGAAACAACAAGCCGTTTCCCTTGGTTCTTTGAAGGACAGTCACAAGAATGTAACCAACCAAGCCACAGTGAAAGCAAGTCCTCTTGTCTACATAAGTTCTCTTGTAAGGCTCATTAGATCTGGCCTTAGATAACTCAGCATTATGAGCAAGAGGAGTTGGTTTATGAACAGGAGTCTGAACCTTTACAGTTTGGTTTTTGGGAGTATAGTATTTTTCCAAATTTTCTTTGTAACCAAGCCCATAGTGAGCTGAAAAAGCCTCTTTCTTTGCTTGGTTAAGATTTTTTAACCCCCATAAAGCATTACCTTTAGTTTATCATTTGTTTCAATGATATCGGGTTCAGTTAAAATGCAATTATCACCATTAGTGATAATGTTTTTCTTTACTATCTGTTCAGTTAACAACTCCTCAGATACTACTCCTTCAGGGCAAGTGTTAACCGACCCATCTTCAGAAGCAGTAACGAACTCCTCGCTAGATGTGGAGTTAGCCTTACTTGAGGATTCATCCTTTTTAGGGGAATCATCCTTATCAGAGGACTCATCTAGACAAGTAAGATCAATGTCTATTAAGCTATTGACAAACTTCCCGCTTACTGGTGGAGGAATGGCATTAGTACCCAGCCCTAACCCATTCATTTGTCTCACTACAGATTTGTAGTGTTCCACCACAAAACGAGAGTTTTTCAACTTTTCATTAGAACATTTTAACTGCAAGATCTCATTTTGCAGTTTGTTGATTTCATTATTTCGTTTTTCCAACCCCCTGTATGCAACATCTAAGTGAAGCTGTTGATCGCTTATTTTTAGAGAATATTCACATTTTTCCTTTTTTAACGTTTCAATTGAATCTTTAAAACGTTTTTCGTTTTCTTTATAGTTTAGAGCTGCCATACTTAGGGGTTCGATTTTGTCTTGAAGCCTAGAATTTTCAAGTTTTAGCCCTAGACATTTGGAACATGAAATAACAGAAAAAGGATTAGAATCTACCTCAGAAGATGAACTTGTTGCTTCTCCAATGGCCATGAGAGCAACAGCAGTAGTTGATTCCTCTTTATCAGCTATAGAAGCTTCCTTTTCTTCAGCTTCCTTCTCATCCTCTGTAGCAGCAGTAGTAGATTCTTCTAGGTCAGCCATTGAAGCTTCCTTTTTCTCAGCTTCCATCATCTCCATGATCTCAGCCATGAGACCAACCTGAGTTTGTGCAATGATGGCATCCTCCAGATGAACACCCCAATCAAAGCTTTCGTCCTGTTGAGCTAACAGTGCATTGGACGTTCCACTTTGGCTATGATTGTGGTTGTTTGAGTTGTTGTGGCCATGGCTGTTTCCTTGGCTAGGTCTGGTAAAACCAGAGGCCGGTGCTCTGTCTTTCTGACACTCACGAGCAAAGTGTTCATAGTTTAGACACTTATAGCATTTGGCCTTAGATTTGTCAAACCCGACCTTGGCATTAGAATGCCCGCCAATAAACTTTCTTCCTGTTCTGTTCAGGAAACGCTTGGCTCTCCTCGATAGCATGGCCATATTACATTGAATATCCATGTCCTCCATGTCATCAGGATTCACTTGATTAAAATCTTCTTCAATCGTCTCGGGATTTGTAAGCTTGCCACCTATGAAATTCTCATACGCAAGCATATAAGATGAGAATAGTGCTACATGATCTTCAGCTATTCTGGCTATAGCTGATTGGTTAGCTGAAGACGTAGCAGGAGGATTTCTTGAGGTATGTTGATGATGAGACCCCAACCCTGATCCAGATGCATAGCATGCATGAACACGACAACCATTTGAGTGGTCTTCTTCAGTAGAGTTTCCGGTGAAAAGGGCAATTCCAGAGCCCGATGACTTGGATGTAGAAGTCGTCCCATGATACATAGAAGGGTCTTGTATCTGGGGTCTTCCTGAGCTCTCCTTTCTTTTTAGGTTCATGTCATGAGCTTGAACCTTTCCTATTGCCTCCTCTACTGTCAACTCATAGAATTTTGGATTTTCCCTCATCAGAGTTGTGTACATCTCAAATTTTGGTGGCAAAGCATCCAAAAACTTTTCCACCAGCTCTTCATCTGGATACCTGAGTTCAAAAGATTTCAACTCCGTCTGTAGATGATAGAATCTAGAGATGAGGTCATCTAAACATTCGTTCTCTAAAAATCTGAAGCATTCATACTGCTTCCGGAGTAGATCCCTCTTACTCTTCTTGATATCACTATTTCCTTCGAATCTTTTCTGTAAAGCTTTCCAAAGATCCTTAGAATTGTCATAACCTCGGAAACTGTGGAACAACTCCCGAGTTAATGCCATAGTGATTGAACCAATAGCCTTATTTTCTTGATCATAAGCTTTCTTTTCTTCTTCAGAAAGTTTAGTGATAGGTTTGGGCATGGTTTCATCAAGATAGATGTGTATGGGATGCTTATATCCCTCAAGAATTGGTATCCATAGCGATGAGTCGGTATAAGAAATGTAGTGCTCAAAACGTGCTTTCCAATTAGAATAATCGTTTACGTTCAGCAACTTTGACGGTTTCTGTGGTGTACCGATCTCATTATCATAGTTTAAAAGGTTTCAAAGATTCTGAAGATTCGACATAGTGAACACTTAGTCAAATTTCAGAAAAATCAGACACAATTGCGCACTTGATATTGGCCTTGCGCACTTGAGAAATGGTCTTGCGTATTTAAGATTTGCTCTTGCGTACTTAATAAGTACGCATGAGTAAATGATAAGTACGCAGGATAAAACTTAAGTTTGCACAAGATCAGTCTTGCACACTTATAAGTACACATGAGATTAGTCTTGCGTATTTAGTAAGTACGCAACAAAACTGTACTTTTTGCCAGAAATGGTAAGTACGCACAGCACCTTTTCAGCAACTCTCACCAAACTATTCCGGTCACTGGAAAATCGCCGGAGATGGTAAAAGTTGGACTGATGAACAATGCAAATGAGCCAAAGGGTCAGAAACTTGTTCTAACCAACCTTTGATGCTTAAAACACTCAAATACACAATAAAAATCAGTTTTTGAGTGATTTTTGCTTCTAAAATAGTGCTCAAGAGCTACCCCTATTTTATCATAAAAATCAACAAAAATACCTCTTTTTGCTTGTAAAAACTCGGTACAACCTCTCCAAACTCACTCACAACACTCGAAATCAGGAGCAAAGCTCTGATACCACTTGTAGGTCCCTCGGGTGTGGCGGATCGTCATATGCAAGTGGGTCTACTAGTCGGACCGGGTGCGGAATACCCGTGACTAGGTGGAGAGTCTAACTAAACAAAGTAAACTGACAAGACAAACACTTTAAATGTTCTTTCTATTATAAACACTTGAAGGTTACAGAGAGAAGTACTGAGATTACAATTTGCGTATTTGCAACTATGACTGCGTACTTAACTTCTGTCAACCTATCCTATTTATACAAGACCTGATGTCTGTGCACTTAGCAAGTGCGCAGGGCAAAATGCTCTTGCGTACTTAACAAGTACGCAAAGGTATTCTTGCGTACTTGCTAAGTTCGCAGGAGCTTTCTCCTGCGCACATACAAGTGCGCAAAACACTTAGAGAAAAATGCAGCATTCAATATGTAAAAGTAAATACAACTCGATAAACTAATACATAAAGACTCTTACATACAAAGACAATTACAGACATGAAAATACAAACTAAGACTCTATCCAGAGTGTTTGTCACAGGAAAGTGCTTCAACAGGAAGTTCGCGTGGCGCGAAAAGACCACCATCACAGAAAGATTAGAAATTTTTTCAATTTTTGCCTTAGAAAAATTTTTGGGTGTTTCAAGTCAAAATTTTTAACTTTTTTAAAATTCATTCCAACTCTCCAATTAAGTTCGTATATACCTGGAACGAGATTTATGATGGGTTTTCATGCTCGTATGGCCCCAAATCTCCGGGAAAAGATTAAAAACACGTAAAAACATACCGAAAACACTAAAAATGAAGACTCAAGACTCTACAAACTCTACACACAGTATCCTACCCCCCAGAGAATGATGCATTGTCCCCATTGCATTAATATAAGCCAGGCAACGACGCCATTCTGATCTGATTTGGTTTGCTATTCTTGTAATCGTATGATTGTTTGAATGCTTGATTCTTTGATTTGAATAATTTGGTTTTTTATTCAATTTAATACATTCATCAATTCTCAGTTTTTGATCGTGAATCATTGAATATTTAGATCCGAGATTCTAAGTTGTTAATTGACTATTGAGTTGTTAATCTGTGTCAAGTATCTGGTTTTGTAATCGTTGCTCAACGCAGTCACTATCTTGGTTGTTAATTGTTCATCAAATCTAATGAATGAGTTATGTCTATGTAACTTCCAATAAGTACAAACCAGTCTTCACAATATTTGCAATCTAAACCCGGAAGCGATCCGTTTTATCTTAATAGTTTTTATAAAGTTAAAGTTATTTGCTTCTTAATCGAAACCCGAACAATTTCATAAAACAAACACTTTTCACCAATTCCCTGTGGATACGATACCCTACTTCATTATACTATAGTTTAAGGTAACTAGGGATTAGAAAGATTAACATCCCCGAAAATGGCGCCATTTTGATCGCGTTGTCAAGGTCAATCAAAAACAATTATTCTAATCCCTAGTTACCTTAAACTATAGTATAATGAAGTAGGGTATCGTATCCACAGGGAATTGGTGGAAAGTGTTTGTCTTATGATAACTGTTCGGGTTTTAATTAAGAAGCAAATAACTTTAACTTTATAAAAACTATTAAGAGAAAACGGATCGCTTCCGGGTTCAGATTGCAAATATTGTGAGGACTGGTTTGTACTTATTGGAAGTTACATAGACATAACTCATTCATTAGATTTGATAAACAATTAACAACCAAGATAGTGACTGCGTTGAGCAACGATTACAAAACCGGATACTTGACACATATTAACAACTTAATAGTCAATTAACAACTTAGAATCTCAGATCTAAATATTCAATGATTCACGATCAAAAACCGAGAATTGATAAATGTATTAAATTGAATAAAAAATCAAATTGTTCAAATAAAATCCAAGAATCAAGCATTCAACAATAATACGATTACAAGAATAGCAAACCAAATCATGTATGAACCCTAGTCTATCACTTACAAGCAGATCCTACACCCGGAAACGACACGAAGAGATTAGCCGCTCATCGACATCGTCATCGATTCTTCAATAATTGGTGTAACTCGATCTAGTATCAAAAACTAGTAAAGATTGAAACTTTATCTCTGGAAATCACCTTAGAGAACCTCTGGATCGTATAATGACAATTTTTTTCGGCTATGGATCCCTAATGGCTTATAATTGAATTTCTCTCAAAAATAGTCGTAATCACTTTCTTCGCGTGTCACGAAGATTTCTGGCCTCTCTTTCGCGTGGCGCGAAAGACAATTTAGTCGGGTGGGCTTTTCAGGCCCTCGCGTGTCGCGAACTTCTTCAGCCTGATTTTCGCGTGACACAAAGATCCCGATTTCCACATTTTTTACTTTTGTTCACTTTAACTTCTCCGGTGCCCGTGTTTGCTACTATCCTCATAATTTGGAGCTCGTGTTTTCCCGTTCACTTCGCACATTAAACCTGTAATGGACACAAATACCAAACACACATAAAACAGACTCGATATACAAAGCTAAACGCTTAAAACTACAAACTTAGACTCTTATACACGGGATAATTAACCTCACATCATGAGTCACCTGCTGAGCCATGGGACACGTGTCGCTACCCTGTTTAATCCTTCCTCTACACATATCAGACCGATATGGAATAGGATATTTGTCCGATATCCGCCTCGTTCTTAGATTTTTCATTTTTAGTCCCTCATCTTTGGAAAACTTGCAGTTTCACCCCTGATCTTTGTCTTTTGACACTTTTCGCCTTTATTTCACTTGAGAATTATCCGGGTGTTACAAACGGCAAAATCAAATAGTCAATACTTAGATTAAGCAACACACCACGTAAACGTCTAATTAGTTATAACGTCAAATCACCCCAAAATCTCTCATGGCAACTACCACAGCATCAAATTGTCAAACAATCGAGCATATTAAGAATATCCACAAAATCACTACTAGACCACATCAGGTGCATCTGGCGTGTCCTCCTCTGGTTTCTTCTCGTCAGATCTAAGGTCCACATCCTGGAGGGAAATCACGTACTGCTGACACCGCCCTCTTTTTACGTCCGGTCTTTCCAATCATAGCACCATGCAGAATGTCGCCAACCAAAGCTCTGGTCATACTCGGCGCGGGAAGAGCCAACACTACTCCCATCTCACGGTCACTTCCACCTACAACAGTCGCCGGCTTGTGTCACACCCCGCCTCAGGCACCTCTGGACGTATGCGAGCTCGATTGGTACCTGCTTTGATTTCAGAGTTTTTATAAATACAGCGGAAGTCTTTTCAAATTATCGTTTCATAATTTGTTCCAACCTCAAAGGTTGTATTTGAAAATATCAAAACTCAGTTGGAAAACAAAATTCTTGTATTTACCTTTATAAGCACAGGGTTTTAAATACCCTTTCATTTTGATTACAAAACAGAGTTTAAAACAAAAAACAAATACAGCCACCGGAAATAGTACTATCCAGGGATGATAAATTCCCCGGCCCTATCTCATTTTCATCTCTTAAGGATCAATAATACACGAGGCCTGAGAATCTAGCGTGCATTCCATCCTTTTCAGATTTCATTTAAAGGGTCAGATCTTATGTTTGCCCTATCCCTTTCATCACAACTTATTGATTACCTGAAAACATTTTGAAAATGAAATTATCTTGACATAAATATCATTTTGCACAAACAAGTATTTATTCGATAAGCACAACTCTATGTTCAATCTATACATTCATCAGGCATATATCTTGATTGTATGCACCATTGTATACACTTGTAGTATGTCTTATTAACAACGGGTGGCTCATGCCTCCTCATTTGTTATAAAGGGAAGTATCAGCCGCAGACTGAGACTTTCACCCGACTCGTGTATCCCTTGCAAGTTTTACGTATACTTATGGCCCAAATGCTTATACGTAGAAGAAATTGAGCATTATCCCCTTAACCTTTATTTAGTCATTTTCGTAAATGTAAATGTTTGACATAAGTTTTGAAATAGATAAAGTATTCACTTTGATAATAGGAGTGAGCCTATAAGTCGTGAATCTATAGAGTCAATTTCGTAGCTTGATTTCTCTAGCGTTTCGACCTTTATACGGGCGTTTCTTCTTACACTGGGCACTACAACGAGCAAGGTTTGTACCGGGATCGTCTCACGGAAGATCTGGAACAAGATTTGAGAGTGGTAATTCGTTTTGGTGTGAGAAAATAGAATGAACCCAACCATGTATTTATAGGTAAATTTCTGGACCCGTGATGGACCATTACGGGTGGTGACGGTCCGTCACTAGATTAGGGTTTTGCGAGTCATCAGACACGTGTCGCCCTCTGGTCAGTTTGCGGCGTTACGGACCGTTACAGGGCGTGACGGTCCGTTACGGATTGATACATGGCGCACCCTTAGAGTTTTGCGGCAGTGGCGGACCGTTATCACACGTAACGGTACGTCATAGGGTTTCCACGCTTCAGTTTTTGCCCATTAGTCACTGGACACGTGGCATGTCATCATTGTCCGCGTTCTCAGCCCATAACAGACAGTGACCGTCCATGACGGTCCGTTACCATTAGATTTTCATGTTTTCTACTTTTTGGTCTTTGAACTTTGGTATATTTACACTTATAGTCCCTATAATTAATACCTTAGCCAAATCTTGCACGTTTTTGTGGCAAGTGTTACAGCTTGACCTGTCGATCTGCATTCCTCCTAGCCAGAGCTTCCCGTCTAACCGATCTCGCTAGCTTCTTCTTAGCCATCTAATCCTACTCAAGATAGAACGTTTATGCGGTTATTTAAGGCAACAAGCTCATAATATAGGAGTAACCATAGACGGTTTTCGCCTTCTGTCGTCCCCGGGCACCACAGTAATCCGTCACCATGCAAGCCATCTCCTTTTTCTTTATTCTTTCCTCGGAAATCCGTCACCACGTAAGCCGGGTGCTACCATGACACATGCTTGTCGTCTCCCACCGCCACACGCACCATCATCCGTGGTCTCCGCCACCCTGCTGCAACCTGTAGCCACGCGCCGCCGTGAACACTCCTACGACTATCCCTGGCCAATACCGACCATTAACTCGAAACCCTAACAATCCATGCAAGCGAATGAATACACAAGTGTGCATAAACAAAACAATGATTACCTCAACGATGTTCGGAAGTCGTTGATTCAGAACCGTTGTCGAACCGTTGCCGTCATTCCCGTCCGGCCACCCCTCTTCCTATCTTGCGCCTTTCCCTTCCTGCCATCGCAGATTCCTAGTCGAATGGCCTGGAGTTTATGACTTAGATGGTATATAACAACCACCACCCCCCCCATCAATGTTCTGACTGGGTCCTTCTAAAATCGTCCCCTACATTTCGATCCTGAACTATTTTTATATACGACCAACCAACTCCTTTCAGCACCTTAAACGACTAATCATATAAGTCCCCTTATTTAATTAAAGAGTCGGGTCGCTTACAAGCCCAAACCATTATTTTACGATTTTTCGGGATGTTACAACTATAGAAATAAATGACCAAACCTACACAGGCATGAACGATAATGGCGAGTATCCTACAAGAACTTATTCCTCATCCTTCTACGAACCTCTTGAAAAAATGGGGGCCCTATGAAATTGAACACAAACCTAACGACTCTCTTTAACCATTCATCTTTCAAATCGATTAAGATTCACGATTGTTCATTAATGAATGATGATTAATGATTCAAGTCTCAAGAATCAAGAACCCTAATTTTCATGTGACTCACAATTGTTCGACCGCCTAAAAATCCCAAATTCCCGATTACCTCCTAAATCATTCTTGACGCATGCGTATCACTTATCAAAAGGGCTCCTATCCAGGGACTGCTAAAACCCAAAACGAATGTTTAACACAAATTTACAAATAGATTTTTTTTAATTAGCGAACCTATTTTTTTCGAGGGCCCCAAGCTTTAATAAGCTTAATGGGCCGCCCCTACACACACTAGTACATGGGTTCAAAATCTATATTTATATCTATACTATATAACAAATAAAGGTTTTAAATGGACATTTGTCACTCTCCTATGCATCCTTATTTTTTTTCTCGTCTATCTCTCCTATTAATTATACAACTTTTTATAATTGTTTTTTTTTTTAATTTTTTGTTTCCCGCCTCTCTCTCCTATTATATAATAATGATTTCTATAATTATTTATATAAAACTTTTTTCATTTTAAAAAATTGGTTGGTTCTTAAAACATTTTTAGAAATTGAATATTTCGTTTATTCTTTTTATAACTATATAACATTTCTAAAATTTGTATTAAAAACTATGTAATATGTCATAAATATGTAATATATAAAATTTGATTACTAAGTGTATAATATTGTATTTATTCAATCACGAGATTTCTAACCTAGTGATATTAATATATAACCATTTAGAATGTCGATGACTATTGTTCATCAACTCGCATCAAAGAGTACAAGTGGTTGAAGCTCTTTGGTACAAGCCATTTGAGCATGAATTATTAAATTTATAATACAACTCCCTTTAAAGTTACAAGCTTTCATCATGTTTAACTACACCTATCATTTATACCCTATACTTTTGCATTGTATTTTTTTTCAACCACTTTTTGACACATAGCTCAGACTATTTTTCTATTTTTCTGTTATAACTTTTAAAATACGATGTCTTATAAATTTTCAAATACATAGTTGCGACGTGTTTATATTTATCTACGTTTCGGTGTATATTTCATTTAAAACAGAGTTGTGCGTAATAATGTACAAGTCATGGAAGCACAATCGTACATGCCGTTAAAGCCGCTTCAAAGTTTCAATTTCATTACGGGCTTTTTTTTGTATTTCTACTACAACTTTTGAAATATGATGTTTTATAAAATTCGAATTTGTTGTTACGACGTGCTTATTTTTATGAACGTTTCGATGTTACTTATTTTCAAAACCGAGTTGCCGATGTAAATTTTATTCTAAACCACGAGGTGTATACTAATGTACAAGTCGTCGTATCTGAGCCTTAAAATTTTCCAACATAACGTTTCCTTTTTTCTATTTTTTTTAATTTAATGTTTATAACTAGTTTTAGCCGAGTTTTGTTTTTCTTTTATAAATTTTAAACGATAATGTTTTCTTAAATTTCAAGTATACCATCGCAATGTAACGTTTCATTAAAAAAAATCAATATCGACTCAGATTAAATATAATATTTTTTTTACATTCTCTTTTTATTAGTCGGGTCAAACATAATATATTTTTAATTTTTTACCTTTATATTTAATTTAGTGTAACACTTGTATCTTTTCATTAAACTAGCTTAGGTCAGGTTTTATCTTTTCATCAAATCTACCGCTATAAATAAACTTTTTAATTCTTATTTTGTAATATACATTAACACGCATCAACGTTTGGTTGTTTTTTTTTTGCTTTTAAAATATTATTTCTTTTCAATATCTAAATATGCCGTTCGACAATACGTAAATTTTAATCGAAGCACAAACGTACAAGCCATCAAAGCTACTTAACAGTTTCGTTTTTTACATAAAATAACCTCGTTTACCCTTCTCATTTTATAAAATTCTGAAACTTTTTATCCAAGTTACACATGAATTCTATTCTAAACAAAGCGTTTCAGGTTTTCACCCGAATCAACGCCTTGTCGTACATCTATATCTATACTATCCCTATTCTAATAAAAAAAACTAAAATTTTTTGCCACTCGTTATCATCATATTCATCATCACAAATTTTTTTCCCTCAAAACCACATTTAAATCCACTATTCAATCTTTCCGTATTTTGCTTAACTTTTTCAAAAATTTTTATAAAATTAATTCATCATTATTACCATTAACTCAAATTTATTTTTAAATTATTATCAAAAGTGAATATTTAAAAAAAATCAAGAACTAAAAATAGGAGATTTGAAAAAGACTACTTTTGTATTTGAATAAATACGTGTTAAAATAAAGTTTACTAATATTTAATTAGTAATTTTTAATTAACTTTAATATTTATAAATAAATTTTTTATTTTGATTTTAAAATTTTAATAATTCGTTTTTAATTAAAACTAAGAAATTTATAAATATTTATTTTTAAAAGTGTATTATATTTTAAACTTAATTTTTATTAAACGACGAGATTTTTTTTTCAAAAAAATATGTTTGGCTTCAATTCTAATTTATTATTTTTAATTTTTTTCATATTTAATTTTGTAATTTTTAGTTTAAATTGTGTCGATATACTAAGCGGTGCGATTTTCAAATTTTGGAGTTTAAAATTTTGAATTTAAAAGATGATATATTGTTGAAATTTAAATTATATTTTATTTTAAATGAGAGATTAAATATTAAAGGTTTAGCGAGATTTTCCGTATAAAATACGAGATTTTAAAAAAAAGTAACTTAAGTTTGATACGTAAATTTAATTACAACTTAAGAATTTATAAATTTGTTACAACATGAAGGTTAAAGTTTATAAAAAAGGCTGATAGAGTTCAGTTAACTAACAAAATGGAGAAACAACGTATGCAAGGAAATCGTTGACCAATTTAATTATCTTTGATTTCTTTGACTCGCTACCGGCTTTAATCAGGTTCGCATCGTTTGTGCCCTATTTTTCAAACGGTTTTGGCTATTTTGTGGTTTTAGTAATTGAGTAAAAGAAACTCTATTCTTTTGTGTGCATTTAGTGGGTGTTAAATATTGAAAAGTTACCAATATCACGTCAAATCTATACTAATAAATAAAGGTTCAAGGTGGACACTTGTCACCTTCTCATGCCTTCTCACATTGATTTTCCCGCCTCTCTCTCCTAATAAATGCGTATCTATCTTATTAAATAATAACGATGTTATAAATATATTATTAAAAAAGAATACCAATTATATTAAATAAGAATATATAATAGGAAATCAAAATATAACTAATTAAAGAAAAATACTAATTTGTTATATACACACACATTTCCACTTGATATATCTCCAGACGATCATAATAGTCTGAAAAGTTATGACGTATTTACAAATTTATAAGTTTTATCTTTTTTAATATACAATCTCGTGTAATACACGGGATTCTAACCTAGTGTTGTATACAATGAAGTATTTTCAAATTTGTAAATCATCATTGTAAGGTTTCATTTTAAATGTAATTTAATGTATTGTAAAAATTCATCACTTATAAAATGTATTTTAATGTATTTTTTATGTTTTAATTACTATCATCCATATAATCTTAACATTTAACAAAATAAAAAATTTACCAATGCAATATCAAATTTGTATAAAAAGTGAGTTATCAATATAATGTTAACGTTTCTCCCCATGTAACATATGGGATTAAAGCTAGTATATAATAAATAAATGTTTTGAGAGGACATTTGTCACTCTCTTATGCATCCTCATCATTTTTTTCATCTCTCTCCTACTAATTATATACGTTTTCTTTAAATGTTTTTTATAGTTTTTTTCTCGTCTCTCTCCTATTAAATAACAATAATTTTTATATATATATTTCTTTTTTATAAAACGCTTTTATTTAAAAAGATAGGTTTGTTCATAAGACATATTTATAAATTGAACATTTCTTTCATTCTTTTTATAAAACATTTTTAAAAAATAACTATATAATTTTTCTACAGTTTTCAATATTATGGAAACATCGTTTTGAATCCTTAACTTTCAAATTATGAAAATTTATGAATTATAATTTTTTTTTCATTTTCAAAATTATTGACGTATTACTTAATGTCGTTACTTATACGTAATTTCAGTCTTGAGAAATTCTTATAATTTTGTAATTTTTTTATTTTATTGTTCAACTCGTGTAGTACATCTAGTAAATCCCTATTATAATAAAAAACTAAATTTTGTGTCACTTGTCAACACCATATTCATCCTCACATCCATTCCCCCCCAAAAAAAAACACATTTACATCCTCCATCGAATATTTTCATATTTAGTTCATTTTTTTTAAAGATATTACATAAATAAATATTTTACCAAATCAATTTCATCATTATAATCATTAATTTATATTTTTTTTTAAAGAAAATTCATCAAAAGTGAATATTTATAAAAAAAAACAAGAATAAAAAAATAGGATATTAAAAAAACGAGTTTTTAAAATTTATTATCTAAAAGCGAGTTTTTAAAATTTTATCAATAAAAAACCAAAATTTTAATTTTGCATATAAAATTTAAAAATACTACTTTTGTATTTTAAATAAATATGTGTTAGAATAAAGTTTACTAATATTTAATTAATAGTTTTCTTTAATTAAGCTTGATATTAAATTTTTATTAAAAAAATATTTAAATATATTTATTAATATAATATTAATGTTTCATATGAGGTTTAAAACTAGTAAATAAATAAAGCTTGAGGAGTTTAGACTACAGCCCATCACACCACAGGCCTTTCCTTACCTTCCAAAAAAAAAATATCGGTCACCCAACAAAACCAAAAGGTCTATTCATTACATCAGAATCATATATACAAACCCAAAATTCACCAAAAAAGAAATAAAGAAAAATGGGAAGCACAAACGCCCTCATCCACAATCTTAATCTCAACACAAACAGATGCTTCAACTGTGTATTTTCAACTTCTTTGCAAATCAATCAAAGAAAAACCCCCTTTGCGTATCTCAATTCAAAGGCATAGAAAGATTAGTAAAGGTGTTTGCTTTGCTCTTGAAGATGCAACAGATACACAAAAAAGGGGTTCAGGAGCAGTTCTTGAAGATAGACCTGGTAACTACCAAATCTGATTTCTTGCTTGGTTAACTAATCACTCATCTTTTATGGGTTTTCTTCTTCATAAGTGAATCTCTGTACTGATAACTTTGATTACTCATTAGTTAGTAATTTGATTGACGTTTTGTTGAATTTTATCTAATGATGTTTTGCTATGTTTAGGAACACAGTTATTACAGTTAGTTTGTATTTGTGATAGATTTATATCCAGTTTCTACTCATGCTAAGTTATATGATATTTAACTTCCTTTGCAGATACAGAAAGATAGATTTGTGGCCTTTTTGAGGGAAGATAATACATAATTGCTCATGTACAACTAACATGGTTTAAAAGTTGGAAAAAAATAATAATAAAGTGACTAGCTATTGAATTGAGATTTTGGTGAATTATGGGTTAGATGTTAAGAAAACTTGGATATGAGGAAGATGTCAAAAATAATAATAATTCTGTTGATTGATATGAGTAAGATCTAAGAAGCTTGGATTTCAAGAAAACTTTTATGTACCAGAGAAATTTAAATGTGGCTATAAGACCTCAACATGTCATGTATGGATATAACGATATAAGCAAAAGCAGATAATCCCTAAGCTAAAGTTGTAATTTGAAAGAACCTTGGCTTAAAAAAGCGTTGTCCGCCAAGGCTTTTAGGTCCCAAGAGCTGAGGCGTAAGGCAGTCGCGCATCACGTACGCGAGGCGTTGCTCAATATACAACAAACTAAGCTTTATTTACATCCAGAAGCTTCATCTCTCTCGTCTGTTTTACATATCAACCTTTTTATAAAGTAAACCTTTCACAACTTCATCCCTTTGGTTGTTTTTACATGTAACCAGAAGCACATGAGGCGCCGCTGCAAGCCCCTGATGTGTTTTCCTAAGCCCCTCACGCGATTCGCGTCTCATACGCACTTTTTAAAACCAAGGAAAGAACTAAGAATAATTTGTTTGAAATAAGCAATCTCTTGTTGCTTTTTGAAAGTAACTCATTTTACTCTGAAATAAGCATATAAGTACAGACACCTTTTTTCATACAACCAATCTAAAGTGATTATCCACTTTTTAAAAATGCAATAAGTAGATTAGTTGTTCAAATAAGCAATCCCAAAAGATCCGGTGACCATATTCTTATCCATTCGTGTGTCTGTGATTTTCCTTCTTATATGCATGTAATACCAACTTATATGGGACCCACAAAATGAAAATGAGATTATATTATCCTTGTTTTCGACATTGTACATATAGAGGTTGCTGATGACGTCCACGAAGATGCACTAGTGAACAATGATTCAGATAACCGAAGTGCTCTTTATGATTTTCTGTATCCGGATAAAGAGCTCCTACCCGAGGACAAAGAAATGACCATATTTGATCATCTTGAAGAGCTAAGAGAGAGAATCTTTGTGTCAGTTTTGGCAGTTGGGGCTGCCATAGTGGGATGTTTCGTGTACTCAAAGGATCTCATAATGATTCTTGAAGCTCCGGTTAGAACTCAAGGTGTTCGGTTCCTACAGTTAGCTCCTGGCGAGTTTTTCTTTACAACTATAAAGGTTAGTATTTAACCCATGTGCACTTCTTGACATACATGTCTGGTTTATTGTATTTAGGGGTGTTTGGATATGCGTTTTGGATTTGTCATAACTCATAATCAGTTAGTAGTGTTTGGATAAACATATCCTACTTTTGATTTCTTTACTTAGGTCAAAGAAACGATTTCATACTAGTTGCAACAAAACTTACTATTTGAGGGTAAAATAGAATTACCTAGATCCCATCTTTTAACCTAATTTGAGAGACTTTAGGTTCATTTTAGGGTTAATAATGATAAAAAACTGACTTTCATCACCTTGAGGGAACCTAGGGGTGTAAACGAGTCAAGCCAGCTCGCGAGATACTCGAGATCGGCTCGCTAAAAACTCGAATCGAGCCGAGCTTAAACGAGCTCGGGATTGTTTAACAAACGAGCCGGAGCTTCATTTATCAAGCTCGAGTCGGCTCGCGAGCCTAAACGAGCCTTTTATTTATATAATTTTTTAATTAATATATTAAATATATATGTATAAAAGAGTAATTATTATATATAAAATTATGATAAAAATAACTAAATAATATATACATATAAAAATTATAATAAAACTTATATAAAAATAACTATAAATATATATAAATTAATTAATAAAATAATAAACGAGCCGAGTCCGAGCCGGGCTCGAGTTTGAAAAACATCCCACGAGCCGAGCCCGAGCTTTAGAAATAGAGCTCGAATCGAGCCGAGCTCGAGCTCAAGCTCACAGTAAGTTAAACGAGATGAACTCGAGCCTAGTCGAGCTCGGGCTCGGCTCGTTTACACCCTTGCATTTTTTTCACAGTACTGACTTATTTAAACCTATATATTGTGACCAACATTCATCACTTTATCTATCAAGTCTCTCACTTTTATTTGCATTGGTTAAATCCCTTAATTTTTTTGTTGTAGTGGTAAATCTGGTGATGTTTTTTTATCTAATTCAAAGTTATATAAAAGACTGATTAAAGGGTTAAACCGCCAAAACTTATTTGACTTTTAAGGTCAAACCATAACTTGATTCTCTATTTCCTGATACACAGGTATCAGGGTATTGTGGGCTTCTTTTAGGAAGCCCCATGGTTGTAAAAATCGCTAGGCGCTAGTCGGGCGGTGAGGTAGGGCCTAGGCCTAGGCGGGATTAATCGGGCCCTAGGCCTAGGCGGGATTAATCGGATTGAAATTTTTATATGTAATTTTCAGTTTTTTATATATATACACACATTTTTAATTGTAATTTTTATAAAAATGTTCATTTTTAAACCACACCAAAGGTTTTCGCCGGAATTTGGCCGGAAATTTCAGGTTTTCGCCGGAATTTGGCCGGAAATTTCAGGTTTTCGCCGGAATTTGGCCGCCTACGCCCGCCTAGGCGCGATTTGGACCGCCTAGCGACTTTTGGACCGACTAGGCCAAAATTAGTCGTTAACGAGCCGCCTAGCGACTAATCGGTGCCTAGTCGCCGCCTAGGCGCGATTTTTACAACACTGGGAAGCCCTGTGATTCTCTATGAGATCATAGCTTTTGTTCTACCTGGATTATCAAGATCAGAAAGAAAATTTTTGGCCCCGATTGTTCTCGGGTCCTCAATACTCTTCTACACTGGGATTGCTTTTTCATATATCGTTCTCACTCCAGCCGCCTTGAATTTCTTTGTTAATTATGCACAGGGGGTTGTTGAATCATTGTGGTCAATTGACCAATACTTTGAGTTCATATTGGTACTCATGTTCAGTACAGGTTTGTCTTTCCAGGTAATCTTCTCTCTTTATGATCATGTTTGACTTATAGAGTCAAACATACTCTTTTTCATCTAGGAAGTTCGTACTCATTTCGTAAGGTTATTGGATATTTGGAGTCCGTGTGTAATACTTGAAAAGAAACCCTACAAGTAGAAAAAATATTGGTGTTGTAACTTTAATCGGATCGTCTCAAATTTGAATTCGGAAAACAGTAAATTTGACCTCAAAAGTCAATATCTTTAGGATATAGAGTATACTTGTTTGACTTTTGAGGTCAAACTGTATTCGTCTTCAAATTTGATCTCAGAAGTCTATATGTATTTACACGCGTTTGTATTTGGTTTCGTATACGTATGTAGGTTCCAGTTATACAACTTGTATTAGGGCAAGTTGGATTAGTGTCGGGTGATCAAATGTTATCGGTATGGAGATATGTGGTGGTTGGGGCAGTGGTTGCAGCTGCTATTGTGACGCCATCAACGGATCCTTTGACTCAGATTCTTCTGGCAGGACCCCTTTTGGGTCTTTACTTTGGTGGTGCATGGACTGTTAAGCTCATTGGTAAGTGAGTGGCTCGAGCCCAGATGAGTCCCTGGTGCACATTCAACCCATAGAATGATACCAAGGATCATGTATTTTTTTTGTAGAATATATTCATTATTTGTTACTGGTATATAACACGGGCTTGATTATAACAACCATTGACTGTCATTCTCATGTTGACCCTGAATAGTTTTGGCTTCTTTACATTATTAAAATGACACCTATAAAAATACTACGTTAAATCTCGTGTATTACACGGTCTGAATAAATATAATGTTATATACTTAGTAATAAAAAAAATTATTTCTTTAAATACTTGTGTATTACACGACTTGAATAAAATATAATGTAATTTGTTAGCGCATACCCTCGTCAAAATGTCTTTAAAAATGTACTTTGACGTGACTTTTATAAATTTTTTTAAGTCAATTTTAAAATATATTTTTTTCAACTGGGTATTAATTTTTTTATGTAACCTGGTAAATCTTAATTCATATTAAATTCATTTGGTTAATGATATAATAACTATCTGTAATTAAATAATAAGTATTATTAAATATTTAAAAATATATTCTTTCGATAACATTATTTAATAGGAGAGAGACGGAAAAAACATGTTGATGATGCACCAGAAAGTGACATGTTTTATGACTTTTATTATTTAGTTTAAATATTTATATATTATTAAACCTTTATAAAATAAATTTGTAAATCTATCATCTATAAGTTAATTAATTTAAAAATTAACAATTTATTAAACTTTTATAAAAGAAAATCATTAAATTAAAATGATGCAGTTTCGGGTGCAATCAAATGGCTCAAGAAACAAATGATAATATTCAAACGATTCGAACCGAATGATTCGGTCAGGAAGCTTTTAATAAAAATAATCAACTAAAGAACTAAACAACCCCATATCCCTATTTATACTAAACAAAGAAAAAATAAACTAGAAAAACAATGATTATAAAATAGGAATTTAAAATTTGAATAAATAATAGAAGATATCCTCTTGATCTCTTATCTCTTCCAAAGAAAACATGGCCTTCCACCAACTCGACTGATTCACAATTGGGCGCGGGTTCGGTGCGGGTTCTGATCTGGTTAGAACTCGATGCTCCTGTATCATACTCCCCTTCTTGGAAAAGACTCGACCACGAGTCTTGTAAAAACCACCTGGATCGAAGGGAACATCAACCCGATCTTTATTCATTATCATCACGACCCTCCTGAATAGTTCAACTTCATGATTCGTTTCACCTTGCTTTGAACCCATACCACCCGGGTCTATTGGATTGCTAGGTCTCCTTCTCTCTACCTCCTTCTCCCCGTCTTGGAAAAAGACTCGTCCTCGAGTCTTGAGAACGTCGAAAAGATCGGCTCCTTTTTTCTCTGTCCTGCGTTCTTTAATGAATTGGAAGATAATAAAAAAAAATTGATGTATAGCTCAAATTTGAACCAATCATCCTCTTCGAGTCCAGCTTGTAAGTCTTCAATTTTCACCATTATTTTGGAAATAACAACCTGATTTGCTTGGACCATATAATTATCTAAACTAATTCCACATATATGCAACTTGTCCTCTTTTATTGAATCAAAATTATGTGTTAAAAATTTCTCCTGCATACGTGTACTTTGGAAAGTAAATTTACCTTCCATTTGAGTTGCATTAATTCTACCTTTATTCTTTATTAATTCATGTATGTTATTATCGAATTTACCATCTTTATCACCTTCCAATCGTGTAGATTCAAAATTGAAAGTTTCCTCCATTATTGGTTTGTTTGTTTTACTTTCCAAACCCACGTGATATTCAACAAGAAATTTCCGATCACTGATGGCAACCGGAACACCTTTCGCAACGACCAGAGATACTCCATTAACACTTGAACATACCATCCAAAATTCAACAAAAATAGTGGTGGACATTCTTGCATATTCGAACATCTCCCATTTCAAAGTCTTTCCGTTTAGCCCCGTTGTTCCCTCTTCCGCACCATGATCGGACCGGACAAAAATTGAATCTCCTGCAACGATTCACTTCCTTGAATGACGAACCCATTCAAAAGCTTTTATAACCCATAAATAATCTTCTTTGCTCACCTCTTCGTCTCCATAATCATCGAAACAAGGAGGTGATGGATAGATACCGCTACAACCTCCAGGATACTCCTCCTTCCCACAGTTCTCATCCCCGATGAAAGCTTCTGGGTTGGTTTCATGAAACTTGCAACCTTGTGAACTGAACAGGAATCGATCGTTGCCTCTATCGGCGGTTCGACGATGGAGATGATGATTCATTCCACAAACAACCATTTGATCAACCAAAGCTTTGATACCAACTGATGCAGTTTCGGGTGCAATCAAATGGCTCAAGAAACAAATGATGATATCCAAACGATTCGAACCGAATTTAAAGAACTAAAGAACTAAACAACTAAAGAAAACAATGATTATAAAATAGGAATTTAAAATTTGAATCAATAATAATAGAAGATATCCTCTTGATCTCTTATCTCTTCCAAAGAAAACATAAACGTCCACCAACTCGACTGATTCACAATTAGGCGCGGATTCGATGCGGGTTCTGATCTGGTTAGAACTCGATACTCCTGTAACATAAAACTTTCCATGAAGCATAGGAATTTACACAGCAAATTATAAATATATCAACTTATTAAACTTTTATCATATCCATTTATATAACTTCTAATAATTGTAAAAGTTTGAAAAGCCTATATATAAATATATCAACCTATTAAAATTTTAAATATACTTAATTTTAATTAAGTAATATTCAAACGTTATTAAATTTGATTTTACTATATTAAGAACTAAATAGTTTATTATAATAAGTAATTTAGCTATAAAAGTAAATGTAAAAAAGTGGTGTTAAATAACAATAAGAAGACATTGGTTTGTGGGCGGTTGTAAAAAATTACACTGCAGATGCTCTAACTGATTGAACACTTTTTTTTTCTGGTTTTCTATCATTTCTTTTTTATTTGTTTTTTAATGACTTGTTTTATATTTTAAAATTTTGAATAATATCAAACAAATTGTTCAAAACTAGAGTAAAAAGTAAAACTATATTTAAACTCTAGTACCTATTTATAACCCAAAGTTAATATCAAATAAGTTGTTGAGTAAAAAGTAAAACTATAGGAATGAAGGATCAAATCCAAACCCTCTGAAACTAGAACTAAAATCAAACCAATCTACACAATTTCTCCCTTGATTTCAGCAGTTTCATGTAATTATTAGAAAAACTTCTGATATGCACAAATGATTTTCAACTCAAACATATGCAGTTCTTGCAAAGTCAAACGAAAAAACATTTGACTATTGAAAGTCAACAAAAGTTAATATAAAAAATAGCACATAAGATCATAACACACTTCAATATCAACCTGAAATGGATATAAAATAAAATAAAAACATTATCATTTCATCCACAAAACTTGTTTTTAACTCAAACACAATATCAGTTCACCCAAAAACCCTAATGGCAAGAAGAATTTATCTCAAGGTTGTTCATTTCACTAGCAAGTTCATCATCACCAGAGCACCCTAACCCTAATTCAAGTTCCTTTAGAGAACTCTTTAGACCATTACTTGCATCACCAAAAGCAACCGAAGAGCCATTAATATTCTCCAGTCGTTCCTGCAATTCACCAACAAAGCACACCATTTTCTCAGAAGCAGTTCTAATGGCAGAAATTTCTTGAGGGGGATAAAGACAAGCTCCAATCTCATCTACCTGCAACCCCATGCTTCTCCAAATATCCAATAATTTCTCCAAAGAGTCCACTGTTTGACTGCTATCGGTTTGTGTTTGAGGGTTCTTGAGTAGACTGGTGATCGAGCGGATAGTTTCTTTGATTGTTGAAAGGGTTCCAGACACGACTTCAACGGCTAATTTGGTAATTTTCATATCTTCGGGTGACAATTCACTGCCTAAATCTCCCTCTGATGAGTTGTCACTGTCGTGGGTATCGTTATTGGGCTTTGAAGCCTCAACAGATGGGCCTGAGGAAGCGGGCTTAAGCTCCTTCGTTTCACGAAGAACATCGCTTATGGAAACTGCAATTTGAGTCATGGATCGGCCTATGGCAGTGATGTTTGTCCCGGGGGTCTTCTTAAGAGATGAACATGCTTCCCAAACAGTGCCTACAATCTGAGGAATCGAGAGTTGGTGTGCCTTACTGCTGTTTCCTGTAGTATTCATATTTATGAGTTGAAAAAACATTAATATAGGCATAGCAAAAACAGATCTAATCAAGACAGTATGTAAACCAAAATTGATCACATCAATTTGTTTGTAACAATGATAATAGGTAATTTTAGAGAATTAGAGGTGTCAGTTTTAACAAAATTTACATTATACACATGGGTTAATTTTGGTTATGTTTTAACACTAACAACTCAAATGTGTTATGCTAAAACATTTAATTAAAAAGGAAACAGGCTAAGCGGATCAAAAGGCATCAAAAATGTATCCCAATGCATAAAACCTCCTAGATCCCCTTTCTTCTAAAAAGAAAGTCCATTTTATCACTGTAACTAGGTTAGTACCCGTGTATTACACGGTTAATGAAAATAAATATATATATCATTAATAAGTGTCTCAAAACAATTTTATAAATAAATAATAATTTACTTTATATAGGAAAAAAATAAAATTACAATTACATTTACAAAACTATTTTTTCCGTCCTTATTAAATAATGTAACGTACCAAATTAACATTAAAAATAATAAAAATATATTTAATAATAGAAGGGTAAAGTGTACTAAGTATATATGTGTGGAATTTGAAAATCACATAGTTTTAGATTATTTTGGTAACTTAATTTTGTAAAAACGGACGAAATTTATGAAATAATATTTTTATTTTTATGAATTAATCAATCTTGACAATCATGTAATATTTTCATTTTTTTAAAACAACATTTTATTTTTAAGGAAATCTCTAAAATTTGGAACATAATTTGATCAAAACGGAAACAACTTAATGGCCATAAATTTCGAAAATGTTAAATTAAGAAATAAGGTTAGAAGAAGTTTTGGAGGGAAAATAAGTTTGAGGAAGAACCACAAGATGACATGTGGCAATACAAAACCTTTATTTATTAGTATAGATGATATAGTTTTTGTACATATTATCACTGTAATGATTTAGTTTTTGCAATCATGCTAAACACATAGTTTTTGTAATCATACTTAACACATTAGGTATCTACCAAAAATTTATTAAAAATAGAATAAAGAAGTGTTTGTGGCTCATCCCAACACGGACCTATTTTGACCATTTACCCCCGCTCATTTGGCCACCCCTGGGTAATTACAACATGAATTGCAAATTCTATTGAACACCAAAAAGAAAAGTATTGCAAATTTTTAATGAAATACAACTATTTTTTATTTATATAATTTCTAGCAAAAACATAAAGGTTTAATGTTATAGTGTAAAAGTAATCGAGAAAATATCTGATTGTATAATTAGAATACAGAAGAACCCTCAATATATACAAGTGAGAACCCTAGAGCAAAGTTGTCAATAGCGAATAACGGTAGATAGCAACAATATATCTATATGCTACGTAGCGATAGCGATGAAATAGCGCCCGCTATTTCATGTTTAGCGATAAACTAGCAGAAAGTTCAAGAAATATTTTACATTCAACTATTGAGCAATTATAATCAATATGCTATCACTAATCATCAAAATCTTCATATTCCAGCTCACCTAGTAACGCTATTTATATTTATCAAATAAAAAAAATTAAGAAAAAATTACAGAATATTCGCTATTTGGTCGCTAAACAGCATATAGCACCATATGACCGCAATGCTACGCAGCGCGCTATAGCGGTTGCTATTGACAACTGGGCCCTAGAGAAACCTAACTTGGGCCAATGGGCTAAATACAACTAAACCCCAATATTAAACAACTAATAATTATATCTAACGTATAGGACCAGCAACCTATTGTGAGAGAGAAATTAAGAGATTACCATAAGAAGCCACCGACTCTTTCAACAACATAAAGCTGCAATCGATAACCTGCTTTACAGATGAATGGATGTAAGAAGAAAGTGTAGCTCCGGAACCAATCATACTTCCATGTGACAGCAAGAGGAATCCTTGAAGCAAATTGGAATAAGTTCCCATGCTCTCCTCAAGTGATTTTGCATCCGGCCCTTCTCCGGTCCAAAGCATTCCCACTGCATAACATGACAAAAGTGACACCATCAAAATATAAATCAAGAAACTGGAAATAGTATATCATTTCAGCAATTACCATCATTCTTGAAAGAAAACTGATTCAACATAAAAAGACAGTTCAAAGATATTAGCATCAATAGAGCCGTATATGTCAGAAGCAACTAATAAACCCATTGTAAAACAGTTCAAAAATAAGAAAACTTAATAAGAGAAGAGAACTAAGGGACAATTTAAGCTTAAAGGATTCCTTCACCAAACCAGCAAATTAATTGCTATAATAAGAATAGTAGGAGAATTGGAACATCAGGCCCCTCATACAACCTAATATTGTCTGTTTTGGCGTTTTGCCACGAGGAGCCATTTTTCCGGCCACTTCCAGGCCATTTTCCGGCAATTAATCCCTATTACATATAAAAATGTGTGTATACATATATATATATATATATAATTTTGAAAATTACATATAAAAATCTGTATATATATATATATATAATTTTGAAAATTACATATAAAATGTGTGTATGTATATATAATTTTGAAAATTACATATAAAAATTCCAACCCGATTAATCGCTAGTCGGTACCCCACCACCCGACTAGTGCCTAGCGATTTTTACAACCATGCTCTCAATCAATCAAGCGCACACTTAACTGTGGAGTTCTCTTCTTATCCACAGCCAAAACGCTCGCAACATTCCTTATGGCCAGTATCTCACATGTGAACAAAACAGAAAGATATGGGATTTGTCTTGACGTGTCACAAGAATAACCATATTATAATCATCCCTGGAATTCGGAATTAATCACATGATCACATCTCCAGTTTCACAAGAATTATATCTTGTTTTTGAAGGATTGTGGAGCTTCATTTGATGATTTGAACAAAAATGTCAAGAAAGGTACCAGCAATCAGAAGCATGAAAACAAGTGTGTTAAGTTAGCAACTAGTGTCGTCTCACAAACATCAACCTAAAAAGAATTGAAAACAGAAGTTGAAGGTCAAACCCTAAATATATCATCTATTTTGCAGAGTGCTTAAAAACTAAAATCACAGGCTAGTTAAAGTGAACGGATGAAAAGAGGCATATTAAGGAGGTAAATACCAGTGGTGGCCTGTTTATAGAGCTGTTCCCCCAATTTGACGACGTCATCCCAGCTAACTTTCTGTAGCGAAGATGGCGGTGATTGATCTAAAACCTGCAATTAGTTATGATATGAACCAGATTTCTAAATCAAAGAGCTCCGAATCATATCAGTATTAGATTGAACCTGAAAGGTTTCATGGATGGTGTTGAGATGTTGGATTAATAAGCCGTTCAGCCGTTCTTTCTCTTCTTTCCCCATCTCTTTTTCTCGATGCGCTTTGACCAGGGTTTGGAGGCAAGAAGAACCCGAACTCAAGGTTTATTCACCGGAAAATATCACTAAATGTAAAATTTATATAATATAAATATTATATTAGTAGGAATGTGGAAACTGGTATTACCAGACCCTATAAGAGTATACCCTACTGGTACCCGTAACCATTTGGTGACTAAATAGATACCTGTAACCTGAATAGTAGTTAAAAATAAATATTATATTAGTAGGAATGTGAAAACGGGTATTACCAGACCATGTACGAGTATACCCTACCCTTACCCGTAACCGTTAGGAACCGTAACCGTTTGATGACTAAATAGATACCTGCAACCTGAATAGTAGTTAAAAATAAATATTATATTAGTAGGAATGTGGAAACGGGTATTACCAGACCATGTACGAGTATACCCTACCCTTACCCGTAACCGTTAGGAACCGTAACTATTTGATGACTAAATAGATACCTGCAACCCAAATAGTAGTTAAAAATGGGTAAGGGTTCATGGATTTTGCAGAGATGGATGTGTATAGTTAATTTGATGTTGGACATGAATTTTAAAATCATATACACACACATGAACTTACGGCGATAAAAGTTGAGGAAAACAAACTTAAACTTCAACTTGAAGATCAAGTGCTCTGCTTCCGAACAATGACAAATGTGATCAATTTTGGATTGTAACTCGTAAGCCTCTGATTCCGAAGGTTGCACTTGATTGGCCTCTGTTTTCGATCGTAAGCCTTTAGAAGTTTGGATAAGCCTCTGATTTCAAATCATGATTAATGTATATAATTATTGAGTTTGGTTATCTTAAATTAGGAAAATTTAAAACTATTTTGAATGTTGGTCTTCAAAGATAAAAAATACGGGTCCTCTTTTTTGTATTTATTTATTTATTTAATTATTAATTACTAGCTTTAACCCCGTGTGTTACACGGGGTGATACGTTAACATTATATTGATAAATATCTTAACAACTCTTTTTATATAAATTTGATATTTTTTTTTGCAACTTTTTCATTTTGTTATATGTTAAGATTATATGGACGAGAGTAATTAAAACATCAAACAATACATGAAAATTCATTTAATAAGTTGTGCACTTTTTACAATAAATAAAATTACATGTCAAATGAAACCTTACAATGATTATTTACAAATTTGAAAATAATTCATTGTATGTAACATTTGACGTGGTATTGATATTTTTTCCATGTTTACCAAAGATTAATAGTTTGAGTCCATCTCTGCTTTTAACTCTTGATAATTCAGCATACAAATGATCATGAATAAACACTGGATCTTTCAATACAAACCAACATTTGAAAGTGATTGTCCTAAACTTTTATTCATGATCATTGCAAAAATACAAAAATTGTATATATTTTTTTTCTTTGAAGATTAATGAAATTCTTTTGTCTGAATATGTTAACCTAATTATAGGGATAAAATTGTGATGATCAATGTTGATTAAAAATATAATTTTCGCTTCTATAACACGATTACCTTGTGATTTGACACAAAGACTTGTTACATTACTTAAACCATTTTTTCATCAATATTTATTAATAGCATAATTGGAACACCGACATTGAAAACTAATTTATGGTTTGACAAGCCTAATAATGTACGTCCATTTAGAAAACCAGGAGATTATAAACTTTCATCAAAATCATCATCAAGATGCTTTGATTGACGGATACAATTTGTACTTATATGCGAAAAATCTCGCTAAACTTTTAATACTAAATCTCTCATTAAAAAAATAATAAAAAGATACAAATAAAATTTAAATTTCAACAATCGTCTTTTAAATTCAAAATTTAAAATTTCAAGTTTTAAAAATTTTCACTCTTTAATATTTCAACACCAATTAAATTTAAATTTTCAAAATTAAATATGAAAAATTTAAAACTAATAAATTAGAATTGAAACTTGTAAACATATTTTTTTGAAAAAAAAAATCTCGTCATTTAAAAAAAATAAAGTTTAAAATATAATACACTTTTAAAAATAATATATTTGCAAGATCTTAATTTTATTAAAAACTAAGTATTAAAAATTATAAATAAAAATAAAAAAAATTGTTTATAAATATCCAATTTAACTAAAAAAATACTAATTACATATTAATAAACTTTATTTTAACACATATTTATTTAAAATATAAACGTAGAATTTTCAAGTTTTATATGTAAAATTAAAAAAATCTTGATTTTTTATAATAAAAAAAATCTCTTTTTAATAATAAAACTTTAAAAACTCGTTTTTTAAAATCTCTTGCTTTTTAATTCTTGACTTTTTTAAAATATTTACTTTCGATAACAATTTTAAAAAAATATGAGCAAGTGGTAGTAATGATGAAAATATTTATTTATATAATTTAAAAACTGTTTAAACAAACAATAAATGACAACAGCTTATACATAAGATATGACTCTACAATCTCCCCCTAAGCTGTTGCATTACCGTCTTCAGCTCTTCATCAAGCAGCTGAACCTTCAGTCGTCCTCGGTATAAAAGGTTTAACATGGAGAGATACAACCCGTTGGTAGGCCTTAGCATCAGCTTCATCTTCATCACTGTATGCCTGAATGTGATTCTGAAAAAAGGATTTCCAGATCTTCAGGCTGAAACTTCAACAGCTCCATGGGCTCAAAGATGGTGATGTCTTCCTTGCCCTCACACTCTATCACTGCACTGCCAATGATTGGGTCGTAGTACCATTTTCTGAAAGTTTGTAGCTGGACAGGTACAGATTTTGGAATGGTGATGGTCTTGTGTGTTTGGGCAGGCTTGTACCTTAAGAACACATATGGCTTGTTAGTCTTAGGATGAAACCTTGTCTTTGAGATCTTCTTTTGAGTTTTCCTAGGCTTCATTCTTTTAAAATCATTATTGACTTGAGAATGCAGAAATTTCTCAAAGTCATAAGCCATCATGACCTTCCCAGGGTTTTGAAGAGGAAGTTTGGTTAAATTCATGAGGTCATAGAAAGGAAGGGTTTGGAAGTCAGATATATTTTTAAAGTGCTGAACTCCCCCTCTATATCTTCTTATGATAAAGAGCTTCCTTTCAGCATCATACTTCCAGCCAATTGGAGGCCTTTTTAGTTCTTGATGCTCTGCTATCCATTCATATGTCTTAAGGGTTTCCTCCTGAATTATTTTCTTAAACCAAGACTTTCTTGAAATTAGAGGTTCAGGAGCAACCGAGGGTGAATCTTGTGCTGGACCGGATTCGGAGACTGTAGTGGTTGGTTCAGGAGTGACTGTTTTGATAAGATTAATCTGAACATCATCTTCACCTTTTTCTTCGTCAGATAAGGTTTGAATTTCATCTCCGTCTTACGTAAAGTATCTAGTTCGCTCAGTCTCGTTTTCTTCAGTGGTCAGGATTTCTGGATAAAGATCATTATACCTAAAGTTTTCAATGTCATCTAAAAGGGCATTCAGCTCATCATCAGATGGGATGTCTTCTTCATCAAGAATCACGGTCTCTATTTCAGTGGAAGTCCCTTTCCCTCTCTTCCTTGCATCTCTTCTCTCACTAGCTGAGGGAAGGTTTAGTTCTGTACCTTCAACTTTGACTTCAACCACCTCTTTTGTCTTTTCAATATGGCCAGCAAATATAGTTAGTGCAGATTCTGGATTAGTCACAAGGTCAGGAGATGAGAGTTCAACTACAGATGTGGTCTCCCCTTGAGTTGTTGAAGCAGTTGGTTGTTTTTGCACAGGTTTAACCATTGAGGCTTTGAGCTGCTTCAGCTAAAGCCTTGAATTCTTCATTTTTCTTTGAGATTAGTTTCTGCTGTGTTTCAAGTTGAGTTTGTTGGACCTTAATCTGTGTATGTAAACCCCCAACTTCCAGCTTCAGGTCTTTAACCTCTTCCTGGACATCATGCAAATTAGTTTTTAATCCTTCAATCTCTTCATCTTTCTCTTGAATCTTATCCTGCATTTTCTTCAGTTCAAGACTTAAAGTTTTAACTCTTGGTACAGGAGAGGCTGAATCATGAGTTGGTGATGTGGGAGTAGTATGGATGGGTGATTGCTGTGGAGATGGTTGTGGAGTGGGTTGTGGAGTAGGTTGTGGAGATGGTTGTGGAGATGGTTGTGGAGTAGGTTGTAGAGAGTCTGATGAGGATGACAAGTCTTCAAATCCTGTTTTGATTTTCTTTGCCTTAGGCTCTTCTTCCTCAAAATCAGAACCTGACTCAACCTGTCGTTTGGAGGAAGATGCAGGATGCATTGTTCTATCATCTGAATCAGACTTGTAGTAGTCAGATCCATAAATCCCTGCATCCAGAGTTCCACTTGATTCTGCAACTTCCTCCTCAACTCCATGCATGCCAGCTTCAACATTAACTGATGGCTCTTGAATTATCAACATCAGAAATGGTAGAGACGGGTGCGGGAATCACATACACGACCAGAAACATATGAAAATGAAAAGAACAGATAATTGAAAGCATAAAACGTATGATTCTTTGATTGAAATGAAAATAAACGCTCGATCATACACTAACAATTAGTCTCACCCCAGGGTGAGCTCCCCCTGGGGTGGTGATTCCCTCTACAGACACACACTCACTCCTAGGACATAATCTGCTATATATAGGAGGCCAAGCACATGCGCCTTGTTTTCCAAGCCACCGCCCAATGGGCCTGAAAAACAGGTATCGAAACTATCGATTGAACAAATGTTCAACCGAAACTAGTAGTTTCGATTGAACAAAAGTTCAACCGAAACTAGTAGTTTCGATACTGTAATTTCGATTGACAGCATCAGTCTCAAAATTATACTCAACAATCTCCCCCTAGACTGATGCTATCAAATCTTGTCCGACTCTGTCTTTCGTCTTCATAGATTGACTGATGATCCAATGCCTTTCGTTGTGATTCTCCCCCTCAAGTGTAAACCCTCCTATCTTGTAGGCAAATGATAAAGTTTTGAATCCCAAGTATTTAGCAGTAAATAACCATCTTTCTACAAGGATTCTTGACATTCTCGAACACCTAATCAACTTTTGCCTTCTCTCCCCCTAAAAAAAGGTCAATTTCAAGCAAAGGCTCACTTTGTCTTGCATCTTCATAACTCTGCTGAAAATTTGAAGTCTTTCGTGGTAATTCTCCCCCTGAAGTGTAGACCCTCCTATTTCTAGGCAAAAGATAAGGGATCGAATCACCATGTAATCAACAACTAATGATCCGGTTTGTCACAAGTATGCTTGACTTTGTTACTCGCTGCCCAAACTTGAACTTTGATCAAAGGAATTGAATCAGGCAGAATATCGTGTATATTGCCGAAGAAACGAAATTTTTGAAAACCCGAAAAAGTTGTCTCCAAGTTTTCTTCCAAAACTCCCCTCCTCCAATGCAATATCCTGTTAAAAAATTTATCCAAGAAAATTTCCAAAAAACTCTTTTTTTTTTGGAAAGTACTTGGATAGTTCTGCCTGTAGTTTCGATAGGCTCTACTTCAGTCGAAACAAGGCTAGTTTCGATAGAGGCAGTATCGAAACAAGAAGTTTCGATAGAGAGATTCTTCAATCGAAACTAGTAGTTTCGATAGGAGATTCTTCAATCGAAACTAGTAGTTTCGATACCCTCTAGTTTCGATAGCCTAGTTTCGACAGCCTAGTTTCGATGTCTTCTACTTCTGATTTAGGGCAACACCAGTAGTTTCGATAGAAAATGTTCAGCCGCCACATAGTTTCGATTGACCATCTTCAACCTTCAGCTACTTCGATACCCCCAATCCAGGTCTGAAAAATGCTTCAAAAGCCTTACATCTTCAGATTTTGAAAGTGGAAATGTAGAACAGCAGTCACGAACCTGCTACACATCGATTTCTTCAAGTTTAACGTCTCAATGGCGGGTTTTTCTTGATTTTGAGCAGGTTCGAGAGCAATAAGAGCCATCATGGCTCTGATACCACTTGTAGGTCCTGAGCAGACCTGAAACAACAGATCTGCGGAGAAATTCTTCAAACAGTCCGGATCGAGAGGCGGAATCTCTGGATCCGGTATCACTCTCGAATCAGAAATGGTAGAGACGGGTGCGGGAATCACATACACGAACAGAAACATATGAAAATGAAAAGAACAGATAATTGAAAACATAAAACGTATGATTCTTTGATTGAAATGAAAATAAACGCTCGATCATACACTAACAATTAGTCTCACCCCAGGGTGAGCTCCCCCTGGGGTGGTGATTCCCTCTACAGACACACACTCACTCCTAGGACATAATCTGCTATATATAGGAGGCCAAGCACATGCGCCTTGTTTTCCAAGCCACCGCCCAATGGGCCTGAAAAACAGGTATCGAAACTACTTAGTTTCGATTGAACAAATGTTCAACCGAAACTAGTAGTTTCGATTGAACAAAAGTTCAACCGAAACTAGTAGTTTCGATACTGTAATTTCGATTAACAGCATCAGTCTCAAAATTATACTCAACAATGTTTTTATCAAACGTTTATGACAATCATGTGTTATTAACTTAGGTTATAATGTATGCAATGTGAATGACTAAATATGCATGTTACCTCGGGGCAAACTTTTTTTTATTATTTTTAAGTAATAATGACACTTCATTCCAAATCCCGTACTTATCCAACTCCTTGTGTCACAATAATTATTATATCGATTTCTAAATTTCAACCTTACAATAACGTATTGTTTTCTATTATATATATATATATATATATGACATATGTAATGTATATTTATATAAGCATCTATGTATGTATATAGATACCTTGATTTAATAATATTGAGTTTTAATTACGTATTTATATCTCTTTATATAGATATATATGTATATGCATATTTTCATCAAATAAATTGTAATATTATAAAGATAGAATATCCGATATAAAATAGTTTGAAATAAAATAAATAAGTTTTTATTACAAGTTTTATAAAAACTATTTTATAACAAAGATTTCAATTTATTAAGCCTTGAACCCCCAAATTTAACTTTGAACTCTATTTTTTAGTATTTGAACCTTTACCCATGATCTTGACCCCCTCTGACTTTGACCTAGAAAAGTCACCAAGAACAACTTTCATCAAAATTTGACTTAGAAAAGTCAAACAAGACCCAAATTGATTTAAAAAACCATAGTAACATGATGATTCATACCCATTAATCGTTTAAAAATGCTTTTTCGACCATTCCTAGACTCACTAGACGTGTTAATTTAATCAGAGGCCCGACAATTAACATTAGCCCTATGAATCCGGGAACAATGGGACGGGATATCGAACGAATTTTTATGGTTAGGGTTGGGGTTTTCATCGGGGACGATGGGGGAAGGGGGGAGGTCTAGACTTATGTGTTATAAGGACCAGGGAAACGATCTTTACCAATGCATATGCCCCGGTCTACCGGTAAAGCTCACACAATTCACAAGCAAGGTCGCGGGTTCGAACCAGCCCCGCACCATACTCCCTTTTTGCCACTTAGAGTTTATTTCGAAATTGGCCTAGCCATTGTTTCACATTAAGAATCTTCCAAACCGGTTTACAACATCTCTAAGCAGGTAGTCCAGCAGTAGATCGCATCAGTCGCACAGGAACCACCTGGGTTCGAACCGGGTGGCCTGCAAAAATTTTTTAAAACACTTTTATATTCCAAATTAATTATATAAAAATTGTTTTGTAATACCCTATACCTTTAGAACTGAATTGCACAAGAATAAACAAATTCTAATTGAAAACCATTATTTTACAATTGAAATTGTTTTCACACTTTACTTTTAATATAAAAATCATTTAAATTGTATTTTTAATTAAATTGTTAACCTATAAATACAAGATTTAAATTGTTCTTTAGAACTATAAATTTTGATAAAACTTTTATAAATCTTATAGAATCATTTTATACACTTATAAAAAAATTATACATATCGCGGTAAAACTTCTAATTTAGATTTGAACAAAATTCAACAAACTCTCATATATATACATACACATACACACACACACATATATATGTATATATATATGTGTGTGTGTATTCTTTATTTACCCATTTTTTTATACATATTATGACTGAATAAATAAAAAGGAATTTACTTATTTAAATGAATTATCTTTCCACAATAATAACCCATTAGGGTTTAAAATATGTTTAAATAAAGATAATATCACACTAATCTTTAAAGGCACCCTATTTTAAATAAATAAATAAAAAGAAATTATTTATTTAATTTATTACAACCCTAAGACAAGTATTGTTTTATTAAATTCTTATACTTTGAACTTACATTTTATATTAAGTTTTTATTCCAATATGTACACCAACATGCACACATCCTTTACATAGAATAATACAAACTCTTTGTACGAATCCCTATACTCAAATCTCGTTAAACCTTAGACCTTACTTTAGACATTGTACATGTCTTTGATTTAAGTTCATACATTTTCACTGTAGGTTAACTTTGTGATTTGCAAAGATCATTGTTGCTACCTATTGCTCGTGTTATCTACAAGCTATTCATACAATGTGAGTTACATAGCCCCTTTTACATTTTTACATACTTTGGGGTGAAACATGATTACTAAACAAACACTATTTTCAATTACACATGTACAATTCTACAATATGATCATATGTGTTTATTTGTGCTTTATGCTTGAATGCTATTTGTTAAGGCTACATATACATAATACACTCGTGCAATCATTAACTCTTTAAATCAGGATAACATGTGTTGTTATGCCCTACATTTATATCAGGATAACATGTGTTGTTATGCCCTACATTAGGATAACATGTGTTGTTATGCCCTTCAGTTACAAGTTTTGATTTGTGGAACTAGCTTAACATAGATTCTCCATAAATGCTTTATAAACTATGTATCATATGAATTGTACACAAAACATTTGAACTTTACTTGTGGTGTCAAAACCTATGTATGCTCACCAACTATTTATAGTTGACCCTCTCATTTTATCATGTTTTAGATACGGATGTTTGAGTTAAGATTCAAGTTGCTTCACTTAGGATTGAGGACCTAGTTTTAAACTTAAAAAAGATATACATGTATTTATGACTCTTGTAAATGTTGTAATTGTTTATTTGAGCTATGAAATGAAATTGATTGTGTAATTATTACAACTATTAACAAACCATGACCTTATGAACAGTCTACATGTCCCACCCCGACGTTTCCACCGCCGGTTGGGGTGTGACATATTGGTATCAGAGCCTTGGTTATAGGGTATCAGAGCCTTGGTAAATTTTTAATTACAGTGACCGGTTTATGATTACTAATTTACATTGCTTTTCGGGTTCAAAACTCTTCACATCAGTTGTGACATTGACATCTATGTGTTCTAGGTTAAGGCATCTATTCCTATTTATAGGCATTAACTTTACGACTTACTTACAGTGTTGGCGTTGGCTACCCATACTGACATCCATGTGTTGGTCCCATTATCAGTTTGAGTCCAGACATTTAGGGATGTCTGAATCTCTCAAACTATTGCTTTGATACCAACTTGTAAGGCCCTAATTCCGGGTAACCTCACTTGTTGGATTTACTCATAAACAAAGTTATCAATACTGAACTTTAAATTTAAAACATTTAAACACAGCGGAAACATTCAACAGTTGAGTACATATCAGCGGAAGTCTTAACATTTAAAACATTAACTATTGTCTAAACATAAAATAAAGTGGGATGTCAGTCTCATGTCGGGCAACCCTCACGCCTTCGCACGACCCTTCTTTTCTTTACCTGAAATGTATACTAAAAGTCAGCTAACGCTGGTGAGTTCTAGTTTAAAGCAATTAGGTATGAACATTATTTCTTTAAAAGTATGTATAAATATATAAATATATATAAATACACAGTAACATATCATTGACTTTCATTTGTCGTTCATATGCGAGTACATAAATATGTATTCATAACTTTTGCTTTTCTTTCATCATTCTTATGTGATTACATAGATATGCATTCACCTTTACTTTTCTTAACATTCATTGGTCATACACATAAGGGTGATAAACCCGTCTTTTACTGTGTATGTCACAAAGATATATGCCCTTAAGCTACCATCGTAGCCCTTTTACTCATCCGGTCCTAGAAACCGCCCGCCTTAAAATTGTCCGGCCAAACTTCGGCCGTCCGTCTTAACCGTCCTACAGTCGTAGTCCGTCATATTCGCCCGTCAGCCCTAAGGCATCCGTTCCCACTTGAACTAATTATACAGCCGTGCATCGATTTAGGGACTTACTCCACCGTAGTGGCCATTATTTAGTCTACCTTTCTAGACTTTCCTTTCTGGCTGCATAATAGTCAAGTGGTCGTCCGTCTACCGTAGTAGCCGTTAGCTTCGTTTCCGTCCATAACGTATACATACATTCATAACATGCAATATATAATTATAAAGCAAGATTTCATTCATTTACGTATGCCATTCTTTCATTCATTCTTTGTAAACATACGTTTCATTCTTTGTTCATAATTCATTTTCATATATATATAAATATATATATATATATATATATATATATATATATATATATATATATATATATATTTGTATATCACGTATGATCACGTTGGCATTCATAGCATTTATTCACTTCAGCCCGAAAAACATTTAAAATGATTTGCACATAACATAGAAGGGGGCACATAGAACTCATCTAATGGGTGATTTCTGAATACACTTAGCTGGTTTAGGAGCGTCAGTTAAGGTCACACACAATCTGTATAATCAAGTCATACGAGAAAAGCTAATGAATCTAACCGACACTTAACATTTCTATTCTTAGAGTTAGGTGAACTAGATACATTAGAATCAAATCATTTGCCCGAAAACTCTATGTCCGAAATCTATTCCGGTTGAAATCTTTTTCGACCGGAAACTAATCACTTGGAAAAGTTCTTTATTCTCATATTCTTTTGCTCGAAAACTCCTTGACCAAAATCCCTTTTCGATCGAAATGTTCTGATCAAAATCTTAGATGTCCGAGACACTTTTCGACCTAAATGTTCTGATCGAAATCTTAGGTGTCCGAGACACTTTTCGATCGAAATGTTCTGAACGAAAGTCTTAGATGTCCGGAATCACTTTTCGGTCGAAAAATAGTTTTCGACCCATTCATCTGATTTTTCGGGTGACGCATCAGATTTTCATCAACTTCATCGTTTTTGTTTCAAGATTCGACCTTTTTACATTCAGAACTTGTATCTAGCTTCCATGAAGCTAGATACATGCTTTTTATGCGATTCCATACGTAAAAATGCCATCTTTTGATTCAAAACCCATTAGAACCCTAAAACCCATTTCTTAACTAAAGACTCAGATTCAAGCATGAATGTTACCTGTTTTTGTTTCTTCTTTGTTGCTAAACGTTCCTGAGATGGAGAGCAACGATTCCCGAGCCTTTGAGCCGATTCCTTTACTTTCTCACTCTAGACCCGGTTCTCTCTTTCTCTCTCTAAGTTGTGCAAAGTGGTGGAGTTGAGGGGAGGCTGTGATGATGTAGCTGACTTGAGGGGCTCTCTTCCTTTGATCGCGGCCCATGGGCCGGCCCTAGGTCAAGCCCGTCTATTCCTTTTTACTTCGAGTTATTAGTCTCGACCCCTAGTTCTTTTATTCAGGTTTTATAATTTAGGGATGTTACAAGTCTACCCTTCTTAAAGAGGTTTCGCCCTCGAAACCTGTTATGCGTTAAACAGGTGAGGGTATAGTCCCCTCATTTCGTCCTCTTTTTCCCAAGTTTCTTCTGAACCCTTTCTGTGTTTCCATTGCACTTTTACTAACGGAATTGACTTATTACATAATCTTTTCTCGGCTCGGTCAAGAATGGCTATTGGCTCTTCCATGTAATTCAAACTGTTATCCACTTTGATTTCGTCATATGGTATGTGAGCCGTGTCATCAGCCAGGCATTTGCGTAAGTGTGACACGTGGAATGTAGGGTGGAATCCACTAAGCGCATCGGGTAAGTCGAGTTTGTAGGCGACTTGGCCAACTCTTGCTAAAATTTTAAAGGTTCCGACAAACCTTGGACTTTGTTTGCCACGTTTTCTGAATCGGATGATCCCTTTCCATGGCGATACTTTAACGGTACCATGTCTCCTACTTGAAACTCTATGTCACACCCCCAATTTCAACTAACGGGGTTTTACCATTTTAGGAAGTGACAAACCATGATCTCAGTCATTAGTTACATTGAACGACTCTACATGGGACTTAAATGAAAATATCATAACAATCAGAGTTTAATGCGGAAGCGTAAAGAAAAGTAAATGCGCAAAACACACGCGCCCAAAAAGTCCAAAAGTCCAAACCAAACACAATTCAAAATAGTTCAAACAGTTTAATAAAACATAAATCAAAAGGAGAATCCCATGCATGTCCTATGTGTGCACTTGTGCCTTATCTTAGCAACCTGAGAAAACATGTAAGAAAAGATGTCAACACGAGGTTGGTGAGTTCACAGGTTTCAGTATATAAATAAACGTTTACTAGATTATTGATCATTCAATATGTATCTATAGGTAGCTAACCTATGTTCATGTTTAACTTAAGCGCTCACAACCGAAGCTGACTGTTTGTTTATTTGCCTCCTGCTAGGTCTATCAACCCCGACGATGTGAGTAGGCTAAGATTTCACCCGTTCGATCTCCAATCGAGTTAGCGCGACTAACGCGGGTGGGATTTGTCAAACCCAGTAGTACTACTAAACATTACCTCGCTAAGATCCATATTAACGGTTCGATGTGTGTTGAGGACTTTCTGTGATAGCATGTTACGCTTAGCTTTAACATTGGCAACATATGAATTACAAAAATCTCAAAATAGTTGAATCATGTTTTCTCCCCCAAGTTAAAACAGTAAAAAGGGGTCTTGAAAACACACCTGCGTTGCGTAGTAGGTAGTATCACACAAGTATGAGATTGAAACCACAAGTGTTAGCCTGAAATGGATCACGTATGCCCTAGAATATAAACATAACAATTAGGGACACAATGAGATTTGTGACGACGACACAGAATGAGAAACGTCCTAAAGAAACGCTCTAATAATCAAGAGTAGACGAACGTGTCCACGGGAATATGAATTCTTTAATTAATAATTAATATATACACGTTACGCGACGAATGACAAAATAATATATAAGAAATATATTCAAGCGTTTTGTCGTTAACTAGAAGTCTAGGAAAATAATATAATTTATTATATTATTTTTAAGTTTAGCGAAGTAACGTAAACAATTAACTTGCGTGACAAAAATAATAAATTTATTATTTTTATCCAAGGATATAAACGAGCGTAGATAGTATAGAAAATTATATTATTTATAAATTTGAAACGTTACAAAAATGTTTATAATACGGAGGAAATAATATATAAAATATATTATTTTTAATTTGAGTCACGGAACAAAATAATGTGAATATATATTATTTTATAAATAGATTTTAATAATAAATACGGTTTGCAAGACCAAACCCGAGTCCACAGGTGGTTTCCGGGTTCAAAACATTTTTATATATTAATATAATAATGTGAAAAATGATTTTATTTAGAAATGTAACTTAAAAATTGCTCAGAAAAATAAACGTGGGTTGTGGGATTAGAACCCGGGTCTATCCCACAACAGCCACGAGTCTTAACTATCTCGGCTGGCTGGGGAATTGCACAAGGATCAGAAACAAATCGGTTTTAACATTCAAAGCCCTGAGTTCTTCCTTCCATTCGCGAACCGAACCAAACCTAGTCCAAGTTCCATCAATTTCGATCACAATTGACCCAGGAACCATAGGGCTTTTGATCATCAAGGTATTGCGAATCTGGGGTGGAGTTTAATTGTAAAATCTATGAGTATACGATTGTTTATTTCTTGCTTGAATATCGAAACCCTAGTTTTAGAATACGAAATTAAATTTAACGAATCTGATAATGAACGTGGTTGGATTCATAGGGTTTTTAATGAGTGAGAGATTGCGAATCCATCTATGTAAATTAATTGGATTGAGATGGTGTTCGGGTTGTGGTTCGACTAAACCGAAATTACATGAACACTAGATACGGGTTCGTGTTTAATTCGATACTGTGGGTCTAAATTTGATTAGGGATTTCATTACAGACGTGAAAGCGAATTTAGGAGTGTAAACAATTACCAGAATGGAGTGTGGATTGATGACGTCCGACTAATACGTATTCCGACTTCGACGGCTCGGCCTCCGACGACTCCTTGTGCTTCTTCGGCCGGATTGAATGGTGCAACAGGTTCCAATGGATGCGACTAAGGTGTGTGAGAGTTCAACTTCAGGAATGCTAAACGAATTAATCGAATTCGGTTGATAATGGGCATTGTGGTCGACGGTTACATGGTTAATGTTCATAATTTGTTTTAATTCGTGTAATGATGATGATGGACTGTTCATAAACGATCGTTCATTGCATTAAAGTGTAATTCGGTTATGAATTGGAACAGAACATGGTTTATGGAGCTTGAATTTAGATTAAAGGTCATGATTTTGACTTTATAAAAGTTAACAGGACCCATTTTGAATTGATTTTGACTTTAAGAGTTAACCATCAAGTTTTGTGTATTTACATGACTAGTCCTTGAAGTTCAAGATCAAGAATTGACAGAATAAGTCCATGGGGTTAGAGATTTGAGTTAACGGGGTTAGGTTTTAACATAAAGTTTAACGATATTCTTAACGGAATTATTTTGAAAAGTCGGATTGTCACATCATCCCCTAAATGAAAGAATTTTCGTCCCAGAAAATTAAATAGTAAATAAAAAAATTTCCTGGGATGTCACATCATCCCCTACTTGAAAGAATTTTCGTCCCGAAAATTAAATAGTACCTTAAGAATTTGACGCGGAGTGCTTGAACAGATTAGGATATTTGCGCATCATCTGATCCTCGCGCTCCCACGTGAATTCCGGTCCGCGTTTCGAGTTCTAACGAACTCTGACAATTGGGATTTTACCGTGTTTTAACGTTTTGACTTCCCTATCTATAATTTTCACGTGTTCTTCGATGAAACGTAACCGTTCATCAATGTGTAGTTACTCAAGAGGAACCGCGAGTGACTCGTCTGCCAGACATTTCTTCAAGTTTGAGACGTGAAAGACGTTGTGTACACCACTAAGTCCTTCAGGTAGGTCCAGTTGATACGCTACTGGACCAATTCTCTTCACTATCTTGAATGGTCCAACATAACGAGGATTCATCTTGCCCCGTTTCCCAAAACGAATAACACCCTTCCAAGGAGAGACTTTTAACAAGACCATATCCCCTACTTGAAATTATAATGGTTTACGACGCATATCGGCATAACTCTTTTGACGATCACGAGCTGTTGCCATACGGTTTCTAATTTGAACAATTTTCTCAGAAGTTTCAAGTACGAGTTCAGGACCTGTAAGTTGACTATCCCCAACCTCGGCCCAACAAACAGGAGAAAGACATTTCCATCCATATAGTGCTTCAAATGGAGCTGCCTTGATGCTAGTGTGATAACTGTTGTTTTAGGAGAACTCCACCAACGGTAGGTGAGACTCCCAGGTGTTACCGAAGTCAATCACACAAGCTTGTAGCATATCCTCCAGAGTTTTCCATCTGGCCATCATTTTGAGGATGGTATGCTGTGCTCATATCTAGACGCGTGCCTAAAGCTTTATGTAACGATTGCCAGAAACGAGAGGTGAATCGTGCATCACGATCCGAAAAGATAGAGATTGGCACCCCGTGCCGAGAGACTACTTCTTTTAAGTAAATACGAGTAAGCTTATCCATTTTGTCGGTTTCCTTGATTGCTAAGAAGTGAGCGGACTTTGTTAAACGATCGACTATTACCCAAATGGTATCACATCCGGTAGGAGTTCGTGGCAATTTTGTGATAAATTCCATGGATATCTACTCCTATTTCCACATGGGAATCTCTGGTTGCTGGAGTAGACCGAAAGGCTTTTGATATTCAACTTTGACCTTCGCGCAAGTTAGGCACTTGCTCACATAGGTGACTATATCGACCTTCATCTTTGGCCACCAATACAACACCTTTAGGTCATGATACATCTTGTTAGAACCTGGATGAATAGAGTAACGAGATTTATGAGCCTCATCATGACTAGTTCCCTTAAGTTTCCAAATATTGGAACCCATATTCGCTCAGCGAAGTAGCGAATACCATCAGATTTGACCTCGAGTTGTGCTTCCATACCGCGTGTACCTTCTAGCGGTAGGTTTTCCTCTTTCAGAGCTTTAAGTTGAGCATTACGGATTTTGTCAGGTAATCCGGGGTGAATGGTAAGCTGTAATGCTCGAACTCGTTTGGGCTTGGTTTCCTTTCTATTTAGGGCATCAGCTACAACATTAGCCTTACCCGGATGATACTGCATCGCACAGTCATAGTCATTCAAGAGCTCGACCCAACGACGCTGTCTCATGTTCATCTCTTTCTGCTCTAAGATATGCTGAAGACTCTTATAATCGGTATAGATAGTGCACTTGGTACCGTACAAGTAGTGTCTCCATATCTTAAGTGCGAAAACTACGACTCCCAACTCTAGATCATGAGTGGTGTAGTTTTTCTTGTGAATCTTTAGTTGACGCGAAGCATATGCGATCACCTTTTCACGCTGCATTAGAACACAACCCAGACCCTGAATGGATGCATCACAATACACCACAAAATCATCCGTACCCTCCGGAAGAGCTTGGATAGGTGCACTGCAAAGTTTCTGCTTAAGATGTCGGAATGCTGACTCTTGGTTATCGCCCTAGTTATAGGCTTTACCCTTTTGAGTTAAGGCAATGAGAGGTTGTGAAATTTTTGAAAATCCCTCGATGAATCGACGGTAATATCCTGCCAATCCCAGAAATTGTCACACCTCAGTCGGAGTCGTCGGTGCTGACCAATTCTTGATGGCTTCTGTTACACCCCCAATTTCAACTAACGGAGTTTTACCTTTTGGGAAGTGACGAACCAGGATCTCAGACATTAGTTACTTTGAACGACTCTACATGGGACTCAAAATGAAAATATTATACTAATCAGAGTTTCAATGCGGAAGCATAAAGAAAGTAAATGTGCAAAACACACTCGCCCAAAACCAAAGTCCAAAAGTCTAAAAGTCCAAAACGTTCAACCAAACAAAGTACAATAAAATAATCCAAACAGATTTAAATAAATCATCATCAAAGTAGTTGAATCCCATGCATGTCTTAACGTGCACCTGTGTCTTATCTTAGCGACCTGAGAAAACATGCAAGAAAAATATGTCAACACGAGGTTGGTGAGTTCACCGGTTTCAATATATGTAAATAAGCGTTTACCAGATTTATGTTCATTCAGTATGTATCTATAGGTAGCTAACCTATGTTCATGTTCAGCTCAAGCGCTCGCAACCGAAGCTGACTGTTTGTTTATTGCCTCCTGCTAGGTCTATCAACACTAGCGGTGTGAGTAGGCTAACATTTCACCCGTTCGATATCTAATCGGGTTAGCGCGACTAACGCGGGTGGGATTTGTCAAGCCCAGTAGTACTACTAAATATTATCTCGCTAAGATCCATATTAACGGTCCAATATAAGTTGAGGACTTTCTGTGATAGCGTGTTACGCTTAGCATTTAACATTGATATCATACGAATTACAAAATCCAAAATTGTTTACTCATGTTTTCTCCCCCAAGTTAAAACAGTAAAAGGGGTCGTGAAAACTCACCTGCGTTGCGTTGTAGGTAGTATCACACAAAGGATAAGTTGGAACCACGTGTGTAAGTCTCAAACGACTTACGAATGCCCTAAAATTATGAACACATAAATTAGGGATAAAAATGGGAATTGTGACAACGACACAGAATGAGAAACGTCTTAACGAAACGCTCTAATATTCAAGAGTGGACGAACGTGTCCACGGAGTTAGGAATTCCTTAAATAATCAAATTATAATTACTTTACGCGCCGAATGACAAAAATAATAATAAATGTAATCGGGCGTTTTGTCATTCACGAAGATTAAGAAAATAATAATATATATATACGAGTAAATAATATAACTAATTATATTATTTTTTAATCTCAACCGATACACGATGTTATAAAATGATTCGAAATAATATATAAATATATATTATTTAATAATACGGGTTACGGTTTGAAAATAGAATAAACATATTATTTTATACGAAGTTACGGTTTGAAAATAATATAAACATATTATTTTTATTTGATAATAACAATACTATTTTATTTATAAAAGTGGGGAATAATATAAAAATAGGTTAACAATTCAAACCCGAGCCTACGGGTTGTTTCCCGGGCTAAAGCATATTTGTATAATAATATAATATTATAGGATTTGATTTTTATATTAAAATAATTCAAGAAAAAGGCCCCAAAAATAAAATGTGGGAGCCCGGTCTCGAACCCGGGTCTCTCCCACACATACACACTGCCTTAACCAATCCGCCTACTAGGGCAATCGCAACAAGTCCTGACTCCGTATGGTTTTAATCAGTAACCCAGTGAGCCTCTCCCCCGTACTCACCCACGACCGATCCCATCCCAAAACCATCAAATCCGGTCGTGGTTAGCTAGAGTATCAAATGGGTTTTGTTAGTTGGTTCATAACGAATCTGTAATTGATTTTAATTTGGAAATCAACAAGTCTAGGATCGATTAATTATGGATTAAAAGGCCGAACCCTTGATCAAGAACAGGGATTCAATTTGATTGAATTCGATGATAATATGGATTAAAATCGTAGGGTTTTTACTAAAGAAGGAGTTGCGAATCTGATCGTGTATATTAATTGAATTTAAAACAGGTCTTGAGTAGGGTTCGATTAAATTGAAGTTGTATGAACCCTAGATTACTGGATCGAGTAAAATTCGTTGATGATTAAATAAATTGATATAGGGTTTTTTAAGAGTGATAGGTTGCGAAGCTAATGGTAATGTTTAATTTTATTAAAACAATGTTTACGATCAAAATTTCCAAATCGTTCTTACGAACAAACCCAAGATTCGGATTACAATGATCCTGATAATAAAACATCAAATTGACAGAGGGCTTTCAGAGCAAATGGTATTGCGAATCTGACTGTATAGTTTGCGAAGCTAATGGTAATGTTTAATTTGATTAAAACAATGTTTACGATCAAAATCCCCAAATCGTTCTTACGAACAAACCCTAGATTCGGATTACAATGATCCTGATAATAAAACATCAAATTGACAGAGGGCTTTCAGAGCAAATGGTATTGCGAATCTGACTGTATAGTTTTATTGTATTTTTTTTGAGTCTAGACTAGGGTTCGATTAAACCGTTCAGTGATGAACCCTAGATTATAGATTTTGATTGGATTGATGATGTAAGCCCTGGTAACGATAGGGCTTTCACTCTATGGATAAAAACGATAGTGTGAGTGCAAGCAATTACCAGAAATGTTGTCGGATTGGTGGTGATCGACTGAAACTGATGCCGACAGCGACTGAGTTGGTTTCCGGCAACTTCAGGCTTGAATGCGGTTGAATTGGAATGTGCAATAGGCTCTTTGGGATTCGATTGGAGTATGTAGAGTTCTAATTCGTGAGGGTAATACATGAATTTGACTTTATAAAGTCAAACATGATTAATTTGAATTGATTTTGACTTTGGGAGTCAACAATTCAAGTTTTGGGACTTGGCAGAACTAGTCCATGCAGTTTAAGATCAGAAATTGGCAGAATTAGTCCTTGGGATTAAATATCGAGTTAACTGGGTTAGGTTTTAACAGGAACTTTAACGGAATTTCTAACGGACCTAACTGAAAAGTCCTGATTGTCACATAATCCCCTAGTTAAAGGAATTTTCGTCCCGAAAATTAAATAACTAAAAAAAAATTTCCCGGGATATCACATCATCCCCTAGTTAAAAGAATTTTCGTCCCGAAAACTAAATAGTACCTTAAGAATTTGACACGGAGTGCTTGAACAGATTAGGATATTTACGCATCATCTGATCCTCGCGCTCCCACGTGAATTCCGGTCCGCGTTTCGAGTTTCAACGAACTCTGACAATAGGGATTTTACTGTGTTTTAACGTTTTAACTTCCCTATCCATAATTTCCACAGGTTCTTCGATGATACGTAACTGTTCATCAACGTGTAGTTCCTCAAGAGGAACTGCGAGTGATTCGTCTGCTAGACATTTCTTTAAATTTGAGACGTGAAAGACGTTGTGTACACCACTAAGTCCTTCAGGTAAGTCCAGTTGATACGCTACTGGTCCGATTCTCTTCATTATCTTTAATGGTCCAACATAACGAGGATTCAGTTTGCCTCGTTTCCCGAAACGAATGACACCTTTCCAAGGTGAGACTTTGAGTAAGACCATGTCACCTATTTGAAACTCTAAGGGTTTACGACGCTTGTCGGCATAGCTCTTTTGACGATCACGAGCCGCCATATGGTTTCTAATTTGAACGATCTTTACGGAAGTTTCAAATACAAGTTCAGGACCCGTAAGTTGACTATCCCCAACTTCGGTCCAACAAATAGGAGAACAACATTTCCGTCCATAAAGTGCTTCAAATGGAGCTGCCTTGATGCTAGTGTGATAACTGTTGTTGTAGGAGAACTCCACCAACAGTAGGTGAGACTCCCAAGTGTTACCGAAATCGATCACACAAGCTCGTAGCATGTCTTCCAGACTTTGGATTGTACGTTCCGTTTGGCTATCCGTTCGAGGATGGTATGCTGTGCTCATATCTAGACGTGTGCCTAAAGCTTTATGTAACGACTGCCAGAAACGAGAAGTGAATCGTGCATCACGATCCGAAATAATAGAGATTGGCACCCCGTGCCGAGATACTATTTCTTTCAAGTAAGTACGAGCAAGCTTATCCATTTTGTCGGTCTCTTTGATTGCTAAGTAGTGAGCGGACTTTGTTAATCGATCAACAATTACCCAAATGGTATCACATCAGGTAGGAGTTCGTGGTAATTTGGTGATGAAGTCCATGGATATTTGTTCCCACTTCCACATGGGAATTTCTAGTTGTTGCAGAAGACCGGATGGTTTTTGATATTCAACTTTGACCTTTGCGCAAGTCAGACACTTACTAACATAGGTGGCTATATCGGCCTTCATCTTCGGCCACCAATATAGCACCTTTAGGTCATGGTACATTTTGTCGGAACCTAGATGTATCGAGTAACGAGATTTATGAGACTCATACATAACTAGTTCCCTTAGGTTTCCGAATACTGGAACCCATATTCGCTCGGCAAAGTAGCGAATACCGTCAGATTTGACTTCAAGTTGTGCTTCCATACCGCGTGTACCTTCCAGCGGTAGATTTTCTTCTTTTAGGGCTTCGAGTTGAGCACTACGGATTTTGTCAGGTAATCCGGGGTGAATAGTAAGCTGTAATGCTCGAACTCGTTTAGGTTTCGTTTCCTTTCGACTTAAGGCATCAGCCACAACATTAGCTTTACCCGGGTGGTACCGGATCGCACAATCATAATTGTTTAAGAGTTCGACCCAACGACGTTGTCGCATGTTCAACTCTTTCTGTTCGAAGATGTGCTGAAGACTCTTGTGATCGGTGTAGATGGTGCATTTGGTACCGTACAATTAATGTCTCCATATCTTAAGTGCGAAAACTACGGCTCCCAACTCTAAGTCATGAGTGGTGTAGTTTCTCTCGTGGACCTTTAGTTGACGTGAAGTGTATGCGATCACCTTTTCGCGTTGCATTAAGACACAACCCAGACCCTGAATAGATGCATCACAATACACTACAAAATCATCGATTCCTTTCGGAAGAGCTAGAATAGGTGCACTGCAGAGTTTCTGTTTAAGATGTTGAAATGATGACTCTTGGTTATCGCCCCAATTATAGGCTTTACCCTTTTGAGTTAAGGCAGTGAGAGGTTGAGCAATTTTTGAAAATCCTTCGATGAATCGACGGTAATATCCAGCCAATCCCAGAAATTGTCGCACCTCAGTCGGAGTCGTCGGTGCTGCCCAGTTCTTGATGGCTTCTATCTTTGATGGGTCAACATGTATTTCTTTCTCGTTAACCACATGCCCTAGAAATTGAACTTCCTGAATCTAGAATTCACACTTGAAAAACTTAGCATATAGTTGCTCTCGCTTAAGTAGTTCCAAAATTAGGCGTAGATGTTCTTCATGTTCTTTGAATAAATGTGGATGTCGTCGATGAAGACGATATCAAATTGGTCAAGGTAAGGCTTACACACACGGTTCATGATGTCCATGAATACCGCAGGTGCGTTGGTTAATCCGAAAGGCATGACCATAAATTCGTAATGACGTACCTTGTTCTGAATGCAGTCTTAGAGATATCCTCTTCTCGGACTCTTAACTGATGGTAGCCGGACCTAAGATCTATTTTGGAATAGAAGCTTGATCCTTGGAGTTGATCAAAGAGATCATCTATGCGAGGTAAAGGGTAGCGATTCTTGATTGTGACTTTATTCAGCTCCCGGTAGTTAATACACATACGGAAGGTTCCGTCCTTCTTCTTGACAAATAGTACCGGAGCTTCCCACGGCGATGAGCTAGGTTGGATGAAACCTTTATCCAACAAATGTTGCAGTTGAGTGGACAGCTCTTGTAATTCAATGGGTGCCAGTCTGTAAGGTGCCCGAGCAATCGGTGCTGCTCCGGGTGCTAGATCAATTTGGAATTCAACTTGACGGTGCGGTGGCAGACCAGGCAGATCTTTGGGAAATACTTCCAAGAATTCACGAACGATGGGAATATCTTCAATCTTCTTCTCTTCTGATGGCTGCTCAGCAACGAGAGCCAAAATAGCCGTATTCCCTTTTCGAAGGCATTTTTGTGCTTTCATAAAAGATATGATGCCCATGACTGCACCAACTCTTTCACCTTGAACGGAAAGGGTTTCTCCACTCGGGAGAGGAATACGAACAATCTTCTCATGACAGATAATTTCGGCTTGGTTTTTAGATACCCAATCCATGCCGACAATTACATCAAAACTACCAAGTGTGACCGGCATAAGGTCGATATCAAATATATGTTTAGCTAGCTCAAGCTTACATTCCTTAAGAATGTGAATTGCTTCAATTATTTGGCCATCAGCTATCTCTATTATATACTTAGCTTCTAACAGAGTTTGAGTTCCTTTTATCATATCACTAAGTTTCTAAGATATAAAACTTCTATCAGCACCAGTGTCAAAAAGGACAGAAGCAAAGTAATTATTTAAGAGAAACTTACCGGTGACCACATTATGATCGTAACGGGCTTCTCCAGATCCTAGTACGAAGGCTCGTCCCTTCGTACCATTTCCTCCACCATTGCCATTATTACCACCATTGCCATTGTTATTCTAGTTAGGGTTGTGGTTTCCATTACCCCCTTTCTTCAATTGATGACAATTCTTTCGAATTTGTCCCTCCTTTCCGCACTCAAAGCAACCCCTTGTGGATCCAGGTTGTTGAAAAGGTTGTTTAGCTTGTAGCCCACCCCTGCAATCCTTGGCAGCTTGACCTATTTTGCCGCACCTCTGGCAACGATTACAAAACCCGAAGTGGTGGAAGTTGCACTTGTTACACTTCGGAGACTTCCCCGCGTAACCACTCTGGTTTTGACCTGAAGAGGTCGACTGGTTGATGTTCTTAGTAGGCTCAAACCTACGCTGTTGCTGCTGCTGCGGTTGATTAAACTGGGGTTGGTTGGGTTGGGGTCCTTTGGAGTGAGAGTTGGAGTGGTTGTGGGTGTTGGAATGGTGATCAAACTTGCGTTTGTGATTGTCGATGGGTTTAGAAACCGAACCTCTCGGAGGTAGAGTCCCTTGTGTCACCGCCTGATCGGTTAACTTATGGGCAAGTCGGATAGTTTGTTGGATAGTGGCAGGATTGGATGATGTAACCATGCTTCGTATTTGAGGCACTAGACCTCTAATGTAAAGCTCAATTCTCTTGTAATCAGGAGTTACCATATGCGGGCACATAGTAGCAAGTTCATGGGAACGTGTGGTGTAGAGTTCAATTTCAGAACCCTCCATCTTTAGGTTCCAAAACTCTCCCTCTAACTTCTGGATTTCATCGCGAGGACAGTATTCCTCCTTCATCATTGATTTGAATTCCTCCCACAGGAGTCCATTCGCCATGGCCAGACCCAACATTTGGACCTGGGCGTTCCACTATGTGAGAGCCGGGCCCTCCAAAGTTCCGGCGGCAAACTTTACCTGATTAGCCACGGGGCAGTTGCACATGACAATCACCGATTCAACCTTCTCAAACCAACGAAGTAGTCCAACGGCTCCTTCAGCTCCACTAAAGGCTTATAGAGTTTAGGGCATGCTTTTTAAGAGATGGATTGACATTATTAATCAATTTCTAAAGCATTTACCTGCAGCATTCTGTGCTGCTAGAGCCTCCGCCACACTATCGTTTATTAGTGCCGCTAGCTCTACTGCCGTCATGTAAATGGTACCTCGACCACCGGCACGACCTTCGCGTCCTCTCCCTGACATGATTCTTCACAACCATAAATGAAAAAACATGAGAAATATATCGCATATTAAACATTATTTAGGTATGAGTAAGGAGATACAACATCTAATATTTTGAAAATTAAATAAATTGTAAGGCTACAAAATAAATAACTCAAACATTAAACTTCTCATGCTTTTATTGAATGGGAAAAACCTTAACCATCTTGGTTTCAAAAGAGAAATAACATAAGCAAAGATAGGCATGAAAAGGAAGATAGAATAGGAAGATCATCAAGCATCTTCGTCATCGAAAGAAACATACGATTGTGCATCGTCTATCTCCACTGGTTCCTCCTCCAAGGGCTCCTCCTCGAAGGGCTCCTCCTCGAAGGGCTCTTCCTCAAAGGGCTCCTCCTCAAAGGGCTCCTCCTCGCTATCAGAAAGTGGAATCTCCTCAGGAAATAGAGCGGCTTGCAGTTGGGCTTCCAAGTGAGTCACATTCTCTTGAAGACCTTCAGAAGTGTGGTTTGCTATATGTAGCTGAGCTTCCAGAGCAGCCACCCTCTCCAAAACTCCTTCCATGTCATTGTCCGAGGTGTCCACCCTCGTCTCCAAATGTGTCACACGATCCACCAAAAGGTTATGGACCTGGTCAGTTACTGCTAGTTCAGCAGTCAAAAGTTCTATCCCTACTTTATTCCCCTCTATTTGAGGCTCCCTCTTCAGAATATCCGGTATCTCATCGGTAGCATCTTTCACAATGCTTAACTCTCTAGACATACAAAACACAAAGGCTGCAAAAGCTTGTTCCATAGTACGTGGCAAGCTAGGCAAGGTAGATGATGAGGAAGTAGAACCAAAGTAAGGTGATGGGACATTTCCTATTTCGATCCATCTTTGGATCATTTGTGGGTACGCGTTCCAATTGTGAGCAGGATTCATTGCTTGCGCGCTGCTCGTTTCCCCCTGGTCAACTGAATAGTCACTGGAAGTAGTCCAGCGCCTTTTGGGCTCCGGGGATGATAGGATAGGTGCCTTATATCTTGGTGCCTTAGGTGATGAAGGTGGTGTTGACGACATGTTCCTGTAACAATACATATAAGTGCCAAACATCCAAATGAAATGTAACTAATGTGTGAGGCTATAGTCTAGTATGCCATCCTAGTTCTCTATAACCAATGACTCTGATACCAATCTGTCACAACCCCAATTTCAACTAACAGAGTTTTACCGTTTGGGAAGTGACGAACCAAGATCTCAGAAATTAGTTACTTTGAACGACTCTACATGGGACTCAAAATGAAAATATTATACTAATCAAAGTTTCAATGTGGAAGCATAAAGAAAGTAAATGCGCAAAACACATGCGCCAAAAAAACTAAAGTCCAAAAGTCCAAAAGTCCAAAACGTTCAACCAAACCAAGTATAATAAAATAATCCAAACAGATTTAAATAAATCATCATCAAAGTAGTTGAATCCCATGCATATCCTAACGTGCACCTGTGTCTTATCTTAGCGACCTGAGAAAAATGTAAGAAAAATTTGTCAACACGAGGTTGGTGAGTTCACAGGTTTCAATATATGTAAATAAGCGTTTACCAGATTTATGTTCATTCAGTATGTATCTATAGGTAGCTAACCTATGTTCATGTTCAGCTCAAGCGCTCGCAACCGAAGCTGACTGTTTGTTTATTGCCTCCTGCCAGGTCTATCAACACTGGCGGTGTGAGTAGGCTAACATTTCACCCGTTCGATATCTAATCGAGTTAGCGCGACTAACGCGGGTGGGATTTGTCAAACCTAGTAGTACTACTAAATATTACCTCGCTAAGATCCATATTAACGGTCCGAAATAAGTTGAGGACTTTCTGGGAAAGCGTGTTACGCTTAGCATTTAACATTGATATCATACGAATTACAAAATCCAAAATTGTTTAATCATGTTTTCTCCCCCAAGTTAAAACAGTAAAATGGGCCGTGAAAACTCACCTGCGTTGCGTTGTAGGTAGTGTTACACAAAGGATAAGTTGGAACCACGTGTGTAAGTCTCAAACGACTTACGAATGCCCTAAAATTATAAACACATAAATTAGTGATAAAAATGGGAATTGTGACAACGACACGGAATGAGAAACGTCTTAACGAAACGCTCTAATATTCAAGAGTTGACGAACGTGTCCACGGAGTTAGGAATTCCTTAAATAATCAAATTATAATTACTTTACGCGCCGAATGACAAGAATAATAATAAATGTAATCGGGTGTTTTGTCATTCACGAAGATTAAGAAAATAATAATACATATATATACGAGTAAATAATATAACTAATTATATTATTTTTTTAATCTCAACCGATACACGCTGTTATAAAATGATTCGAAATAATATATAAATATATATTATTCAATAATATGGGTCACGGTTTGAAAATAGTATAAACATATTATTTTATACGAAGTTACGGTTTGAAAATAATATAAACATATTATTTTTATTTGATAATAACAATACTATTTTATTTATAAAAGTGGGGAATAATATAAAAATAGGTTAACAATTCAAACCCGAGCCTACGGGTTGTTTCCCGGGCTAAAGCATATTTGTATAATAATATAATATTATAGGATTTGATTTTTATATTAAAATAATTCAAGAAAAAGGACCCAAAAATAAAATGTGGGAGCCCGGTCTCGAACCCGGGTCTCTCCCACACATACACACTGCCTTAACCAATCCGCCCGCTAGGGTCATCGCAACAAGTCCCGACTCCGTATGGTTTTAATCAGTAACCCAGTGAGCCTCTCCCCCATACTCACCCACGATCGATCCCATCCCAAAACCATCAAATCCGGTCGTGGCTAGAGTATCAAATGGGTTTTGTTAGTTGGTTCATAACGAACCTGTAATTGATTTTAATTTGGAAATCAACAAGTCTAGGATCGATTTATTATGGATTAAAAGGCCGAACCCTAGATCAAGAACAGGGATTCGATTTGATTGAATTCGATGATAATATGGATTAAAATCATAGGGTTTTTACTAAAGAAGGAGTTGCGAATCTGATCGTGTATATTAACTGAATTTAAAACAGGTCTTGAGTAGGGTTTGATTAAATTGAAGTTGCATGAACCCTAGATTACTGGATTGAGTAAAATTCGATGATGATTAAATCAATTGATATAGGGTTTTTAAAAAGTGATAGGTTGCGAAGCTAACGGTAATGTTTAATTTGATTAAAACAATGTTTACGATCAGAATCCCCAAATCATTCTTACGAACAAACCCTAGATTCGGATTACAATGATCTTGATAATAAAACATCAAATTGACAGAGGGCTTTCAGAGCAAATGGTATTGCGAATCTGACTGTATAGTTTAATTGTATTTTTATTGAGTCTAGACTAGGGTTCGATTAAACCGGTCAGTGATGAACCCTAGATTAAATATTTCGATTGAATTGATAATTTAAGCCCTGATAACGATAGGGCTTTCACTCTATGGACAAAAACGACAGTGTGAGTGCAAGCAATTACCAGAAATGTTGTCAGATTGGTAGTGATCGACTGAAACTGATGCCGACAGCGATTGAGTTGGTTTCCGGCAACTTCAGGCTTGAATCCGGTTGAATTGGAATGTGCAATAGGCTCTTTGGGATTCGATTGAAGTATGCAGAGTTCTAATTCGTGAGGGTAATACATGAATTTGTTCAATTTGATGATCGAAGACGATAGGGGCGACGGTTACGGGTTTAATGGTTATAATTGGGTTTAATTCGAATAAATAACAAGGTTTAATGCTCTAATTATGAGAGTAATTGACATATTCATACAATTTAGTTAATAATTTGAATAGAAATTGGTTATAGAATTCAAATTTAGATCAAAGGTCACTAATTTGACTTTAGAAAGTCAAACAAGATTAATTTGAATTGATTTTGACTTTGGGAGTCAACAATTCAAATTTTGGGACTTGGCAGAACTAGTCCCTGCAGTTTAAGATCAGAAATTGGCAGAAGTAGTCCTTGGGATTAAATATCGAGTTAAATGGGTTAGGTTTTAACAGGAACTTTAACGGAATTTCTAACCGAACTAACTGAAAAGTCTGGATTGTCACAGCTTCAATCTTTGATGGATCGACATGTATTACTTTCTCGTTAACCACATGTCCTAAGAATTGAACTTCTCGAATCCAGAATTCACACTTGGAAAACTTAGCATATAGCTGCTCCTTTTTAAGTAATTCCAGGATGAAACGTAAATGTTCCTCATGTTCCTCCTTGTTCTTGGAATAAATAAGAATGTCGTCGATGAAAACGTTGAAGAACTGATCAAGGTATGGTCCATGAATACTGCAAGTGCGTTGGTTAATCCAAAAGGCATGACCATAAACTCGTAATGGCCGTACCTTGTCCTGAAAGCAGTCTTAGAGATATCTTCATCTCGGACCCTCAATTGATGGTAACCGGACCTAAGATCTATCTTGGAATAGAAACTTGCTCCTTGGAGTTGATCAAAGAGATCGTCTATATGAGGAAAATGATAACGATTCTTGTCTGTGACTTTATTCAGTTCACGGTAGTCGATACGGATACGGAAAGTCCCGTCCTTCTTCTTGACAAACAGGACCGGAGCTCCCCATGGCGATGAGCTAGGTCGGATGAAACCTTTCTCCAACAATTCCTGTAACTGAGTAGATAACTCTTGTAATTCACTAGGTTCCAGTCTGTAAGGTGCCCGAGTGATCGGTGCCGCTCCGGGTGCTAGATCGATTTGAAATTCAACTTGACGGTGTGGTGGCAGACCAGGAAAATCCTCGGGAAATACTTCCAGAAATACACGAACGATGGGAATATCATCAATCTTCTTCTCTTCCGTTGGATGCTCAACAAAGAGAGCCAAAATAGCAGTATGCCCTTTTCGAAGGCATTTCTGTGCTTTCATAAAGGATATAATGCCCATGACTGCACCAACCTTTTCGCCCTGAACAGAAAGGGTTTCTCCATTCGGGAGAGGAACGCGAACAATTTTCTCACGACAGATGATCTCAGCTTGGTTTTTAGATAACCAATCCATGCCGACAATTACATCAAAACTACCAAGCGTGACCGGCACAAGGTCGATATCAAGTTTATGACTAGCTAGTTCAAGCTTACAACCCTTAAGAATGTGGGTTGCTTCAATCATTTGACCGTCAGCTATCTTTATTACATACTTAGCTTCTAATAGAGTTGGAGTTCCTTTTATCATATCACTAAGTTTCTTAGATATAAAACTCCTATCAGCACCAGTGTCAAAAAGGACAGAAGCAAAGTAATTATCAAAGAGAAACTTACTGGTGACCACATTATGATCATAACGAGCTTCTCCATATCTTAGCATGAAGGTTCGTCCCTTCGCACCATTACCTCCGTTATTGCCGTTGTTGCCACCATTGTTGTTATTCTGATTAGGGTTGTGGTTTCCATCACCTCCCTTCTTTAACTGAGGACAGTTCTTCCGAAAATGTCCCTCTTTCCCACACTCGAAACAACCCTTTGTAGACCCAGGCTGTTGAAAAGGCTGCTTGGCTTGCAACTCACCCCTACAATCTTTGGCAGCATGACCTATTTTGCCACACCGCTGACAACGGTTGCAAACCCCGAAGTGATGGAAGTTGCACTTGTTATACTTAGGATATTTTCCTGCATAACTACCATGATTTTGACCTGAAGAGGTCGTCTGATTGAAGTTCTTAGTAGACTCAAACCTACGCTGCTGCTGCTGCTGTTGCTGAGGTTGGTTGGGCTGGGGTCCTTTGGAGCTGGAGTGAGAGTTGGAGTTGTGATCAAACTTGCGTTTATTATTGTCAGTAGCTTTAGAAACCGAACCCCTTGGGGGTAGACTCCCTTGAGTTACTACTTGGTCAGTTAACTTGTGGGCTAGTCGGATCGTCTGCTGGATGGTAGCAGGATTGGATAAAGTAACCATACTTTGAATTTGTGGCACTAGTCCTCCAATATATAGCTCAATCCTCTTGTAGTCTGGAGTCACCATATGTGGGCACATGGTAGCAAGCTCATGGGAGCGAGTGGTATACAACTCAATTTCAGAACCTTCCATTTTCAGGTTCCAGAACTTTTCTTCCAATTTTTGAATTTCATCCCAAGGACAGTACTCCTCCTTCATCATTGTCTTAAACTCCTCCCATGGAAGTCCATTTTCCATGACTAGACCCAACATCTGGACCTGAGCGTTCCACCACGTGAGAGCCGGGCCCTCTAAAGTTCTAGCGACGAACTTGACCTGATTGGCCACTGGGCAGTTGCACATGGCAATCACTGATTCTACTTTTTCGAACCACCGAAGCAGTCCGATAGCTCCTTCGGCTCCACTAAACGTGTGGGGCTTACAGTCCATAAATGTTTTGAAGGTACAGACTGGCTACTGATTCTGTTGACCTGGATTTAGAAGCATAATATAGGGTTAGGATTATAAAGCTTAGGAAAGGCGCTTTAAGAGATGGATTGACCTCATTAGTCAATAGCTAAAGTATTTACCTGCAGCATTCTGTGCTGCGAGAGCCTCTGCCACACTATCGTTGATTAGTGCCGCCAGCTCAGCTGCTGTCATGTTGATGGTACCTCGGACACCAGCCGACCTCCACGTCCTCTTCCCGACATGATTCTTCACATCCACAAATACAAAACAATGAGAAATATATCGCATATTAAACATTATTTATGTACAAGTAAGGAAATACAACATCTAACATTTTGAAAATTAAATAAATTGTAAGGCTACAAAATAAATAACTCAAACATTAAACTTCTCATGCTTTTATTGAATGGGAACAACCTTACCCATCTAGGTTTGAAAAGATAAATAACATAAGCGAAACATGAATGAAAAGGAAAGATAGAATAGAAAGATCATCAAGCATCCTCTTCATCGGAAGAAACGTATGATTGTGCATCGTCGATCTCCACCGATTCCTCCTCGAGTGGCTCCCCTTCAAAGGGCTCATCCTCGAAGGGCTCCTCCTCGAAAGGTTCCTCCTCGTCGTCCGAAAGTGGAATGTCCTCCGGAAATAGGGCTGCTTGTAGTTGGGCTTCTAAGTGAGTCACTCTCTCCTGAAGTCCTTCAGCAGCATGATCTGCTACTTGCAGCTGGGCTTCCAGATTAGTCACTCTCTCTAGAATCCCTCCTACATCTTGGTCCGAGGTGTCCACCCTTGTCTCCAAATGTGTAAACCGATCCACCAAAAGGTTATGGACCTGATCCGTTGCTGCTAGCTCAGCGGTCAGATGCTCTATTTGCTCCTTGTTTTCTTCCATTTGTGGCTCTCGCTCTAGAATGCCCGGTATCTCATCAGTGGGATCCTTCATCTCCTTTAACTCCTTAGTTATGATAAACACAAAAGCTGTAAAAGTTTGTTCCATGGTGCATGGCAAGCTAGGTAAAGTAGCGGATGAGGAAGTAGAACCAAAGTAAGGCGATGGAACATTTCCCATCTCGATTCACCTTTGGATCATCTTCGGATATGCACTCCAATTAAGTTTTGTGTTCCTTGCTTGTGCACTACTTGGCTCACCCTGTTCCACCGAGTTGTTACTAGAACTAGTCCGACGCTTTTTGGGTTCCGGGGATGATAAGGTAGATGCCTTAGGTGATGGTGGTGGGGTTGATGACATGTTCCTGTAATATAACATATAAGTGCCAAACATCCAATGTTTATGACATGTAACTAATGTGTGAGATTATAGTCTAGTATGCAATCCTAGTTCTCTATAACCAATGGCACTGATACCAATCTGTCACACCCCCAATTTCAACTAACGGGGTTTTACCGTTTTGCGAAGTGACAAACCAGGATCTCAGTCATTAGTTACATTGAACGACTCTACATGGGACTTAAATGAAAATATCATAACAATAAGAGTTTAATGCGAAAGCGTAAAGAAAAGTAAATGCGCAAAACACACGAGCCCAAAAAGTCCAAAAGTCCAAACCAAACACAATTCAAAATAGTCCAAACAGTTTAATAAAACGTAAATCAAAAGGAGAATCCCATGCATGTCCTATGTGTGCATCTGTACCTTATCTTAGCGACCTGAGAAAACATGTAAGAAAAGATATCAACATGAGGTTGGTGAGTTCACAGGTTTCAGTATATAAATAATCGTTTACCAGATTATTGATCATTCAATATGTATCTATAGGTAGCTAACCTATGTTCATGTTTAACTTAAGCGCTCGCAACCGAAGCTGACTGTTTGTTTATTTGCCTCCTGCCAGGTCTATCAACCCCGGTGATGTGAGTAGGCTAACATTTCACCCGTTCGATCTCCAATCGAGTTAGCACGACTAACGCGGGTGGGGTTTGTCAAAGCAAGTAGTACTACTAAACATTACCTCGCTAAGATCCATATTAACTGTTCGATGTATGTTGAGGACTTTCAGTGATAGCGTGTTACGCTTAGCTTTAACATTGACAACATATGAATTACAAAAATCTCAAAATAGTTGAATCATGTTTTCTCCCCCAAGTTAAAACAGTAAAAAGGGACCGTGAAAACTCACCTGCGTTGCGTAGTAGGTAGTATCACACAAGTATGAGATTGAAACCACAAGTGTTAGCCTGAAACGGATCACGTATGCCCTAGAATATAAACATAACAATTAGGGACACAATGAGATTTGTGACGATGACACGGAATGAGAAACGTCCTAAAGAAACGCTTTATTAATCAAGAGTAGACGAACGTGTCCACGGGAATAGGAATTCTTTAATTAATAATTAATATATACACGTTACGCGAAGAATGAAAAAATATTATATAAGAAATATATTCGAGCGTTTTGTCGTTAACTAGAAGTCTAGGAAAATAATATAATTTATTATATTATTTTTAAGTTTAGCGAAGTAACGTAAACAATTAACTTGCGTGACAAAAATAATAAATTTAATATTTTTATTCAAGGATATAAACGAGTGTAGATAATATAGAAAATTATATTATTTATGAATTTGAAACGTTACAAAAATGTTTATAATACGGAGGAAATAATATATAAATAATATTATTTTTAATTTGAGTCACGGTACAAAATAATGTGAATCTATATTATTTTATAAATAAATTTTAATAATAAATACGGTTTGCAAGACCAAATCCGAGTCCACGGGTGGTTTCCGGGTTCAAAACATTTTTATATATTAATATAATAATATAAAAAATGATTTTATTTAGAAATGTAACTTAAAAATTGCTCAGAAAAATAAACGTGGGTTGTGGGATTTGAACCCGGGTCTATCACAACAGCCACGAGTCTTAACCATCTCGGCTGGCTAGGGAATTGCACAAGGATCAGAAACAAATCGGTTTTAACATTCAAAGCCCTGAGTTCTTCCTTTCATTCGCGAATCGAACCAAACCTAGTCCAAGTTCCATCAATTTCGATCACAATTGACCCAGGAACCATAGGGCTTTTGATCATCAAGGTATTGCGAATCTGGGGTGGAGTTTAATTGTAAAATCTATGAGTATACGATTGTTTATTTCTTGCTTGAATATCGAAACCCTAGTTTTAGAATAAGAAATTAAATTTAACGAATCTGATAATGAGCGTGGTTGGATTCATAGGGTTTTTAATGAGTGAGAGATTGCGATTCCATCCATGTAAATTAATTGGATTGAGATGGTGTCCGGATTGTGGTTCGACTAAACCGAAATTACATGAACCCTAGATACGGGTTCGTGTTTAATTTGACCCCATGGGTCCAAATTTGATTAGGGCTTTCATTACAGATGTGAAAGCGAATTTAGGAGTGTAAACAATTACCAGAATGGAGTGTGGATTGATGGCGTCCGGCTAATACGTATTCCGAATTCGACGGCTCGGCATCCGACGGCTCCTTGTGCTTCTTCGGCCGGATTGAATGGTGCAACAGGTTCCAATGGATGCGACTAAGGTGTGTGAGAGTTCAACTTCAGGAATGCTAAACGAATTAATCGAATTCGGTTGATAATGGGCATTGAGGTCGACGGTTACATGGTTAATGTTCATAATTTCTTTTAATTTGTGTAATGATGATGGACTGTTCATAAACGATCGTTCATTGCATTAAAGTGTAATTCGGTTATGAATTGGATCAGAACATGGTTTATGGAGCTTGAATTTGTATTAAAGGTCACGATTTTGACTTTATAAAAGTCAACATGACCCATTTTGAATTGATTTTGACTTTGAGAGTCAACCATCAAGTTTTGTGTATTTACATGACTTGTCCTTGAAGTTCAAGATCAAGAATTGACAGAATAAGTCCATGGGGTTAGAGATTTGAGTTAACGCGGTTAGGTTTTAACAGAAAGTTTAATGAAATTCTTAACGGAATTATTTTGAAAAGTCGGATTGTCACACTCTAAATATCTTCTTCTCTTATCCGCGTACGATTTCTGTTTGTCTTTCACGTCTTTCTTTCGAGCTTTGATTTGGTCGAATTTCTCGAAAGTAGCCCTGACCACTCCGAGACTTGCAAAATCTTTATGTCCAATTTCACCCCAACAAACCGGGGTCCTACATCTCCTTCCATACAACATTTCAAATGGCGGCATGCCAATAGTTGAATGATAGCTGTTGTTATATGAAAATTCTGCCAATGGTAGGTGACTATCCCAGCTACCCCTGAAGTCGATGATACAAGCCCAGAGCATGTCCTCCAAGGTCTGGATGGTTCTTTCAGATTGACCATCGGTTTGAGGGTGGTAAGCGATGCTGATGTTCAATCTAATGCCCATTGCTTCGTTGAATTTCTTCCAAAACCTTGATGTGAATCTAGTATCCCCATCAGACACGATTGATAGCGGCATACCATGTCTGGTCACAATTTCCTTGATAAATATTTCTGCTAGCTTTTCAGATGAAGAAGCCTCACGTATTGGTAAGAAGTGAGCACTTTTCGTCAAGCGGTCGACAATCACCCAGATGCTATCATTGCCTTTAGCCGTTCGCGGTAGCTTGGTAATGAAGTCCATCGTGATCTCCTCCCACTTCCATTTTGGTATTGGTAAAGGTTGCATTTTACCGCAGGGTTTCTGGTGCTAGGCCTTAACTAGTGAACATGTGAGGCAGTTTCTTACATATTCAGTCACACCATTCTTCATGCCAGGCCACCGGTACTCTTTCTTCAAGTCTTGATACATTTTGTTCGCTCCGGGGTGGATAGAATAGCGAGACTTATGGGCCTCATCGAGGATTTTGGCTCTAAGTTCACCAATCTTGGGTATCCACATCCGACAAAACAGAGTTCGTACACCGTATGCATTAGTATCCAGATTCCCTTGTTGTCCTACTATTCTTTCTCGTTTTATATTCCTTTCCAGTAGTGCTTCATCTTGTGCCTTTGCTATTTCATTCATCAAATCTGGTGTTATAATTAGTTGGCATGCTTTGATCCGGATAGGTGTCGACTCTTCCTTTCTACTTAAGGCATCAGCCACGATGTTTGCCTTGCCTGGATGGTACAAATTCTCACAGTCATAATCCTTTAGTAGTTCCAACCACCTCCTTTGTCTCATGTTTAATTCCTTTTGTTCGAAAAAGTACTTCAACCTTTTGTGATCGGAGTAAATGGTGCATTTAACTCCATATAAATAATGCCTCCAAATCTTTAATGCGAAAACGACTGCCGCTAACTCTAAGTCGTGAGTTGGGTAGTTTACTTCGTGAATCTTTAACTGTCGCTAGGCATAAGCAATTAATTTTCCTCATTGCATAAGCACACAACCCAATCCCTGAACCGAAGCGTCAGAGTAGACTACCAAGTCTTCATTTCCCTCAGGTAGGGTCAAGACTGGGCCCTGAGTTAATCGTGTCTTAAGTTCCTCAAACGCGTTGTTTTGGGATGGATCCCATTCATATTTTACTTCCTTCCTTGTCATTTTTGTTAGTGGCGAGGCTATTCTCGAGAAATCCCGAATGAACCTCCGATAGTAGCCTGCCAATCCTAGAAAACTTTGTAAATCTGTTGGTGTCTTTGGAACGTTCCATCCCTTTACTGTCTCGATCTTTGCAAGATCTACCATAATGCCGTCTGGGTTTATCACATGACCTAGGAATTGGACTTCCTAAGCCAGATTGCGCATTTGGAGAATTTTGCGTACAACTTTTCCTGCTTTAGGACCTCCAAAACTTCTCTTAGGTGACAGTGGTGATCACCCTCGTTTTTCGAATAAATTAGAATGTCATCTATAAAAACTATCACTGATCGATCCAACATTGGTCGACATACTCTATTCATTAAATCCATGAATGTTGCATGTGCGTTGGTTAGGTCGAAGGACTTCACGAGGAACTCATAATGCTCATACAGTGTGCGAAACACGGTTTTGGTGCATCCTCCTCCCTTACCTTCAACTGATGGTAAATCGATCTAACATCAATCTTTGAGAACCAACTTGCGCCTTGTAGTTGGTCAAAAAGGTCGTCTATTCGAGGTAGTGGATATTTGTTCTTTACTGTTCTCTTGTTCAATTCACGGTAGTTGATGCACATTCGCATGCTACCGTCCTACTTCTTTACAAATAATACCGGATCACCCCATGGTGAGATGGTCGGTCTGATAAATCCTTTTTCTGTTAATTCCTTTAGTTGAGACATCAATTCTTTCATTTCTGACGGAGCCAATCGGTAAGGGGCTTTGGCAACGGGCTCAGCTCCTGGCAGTAAGTCAATCTGAAATTCTATTTCCCGATCGGGTGGCAAGCCAGGTAGGTCATCTGGGAACACTTCTGGAAAGTTGCACACCACGGGTACATCTTTAAGCTCTTTCGTTTTCATTCTATCGTCAATAACATATGCCAGATAAGCTTCGCAACCACGCCTCATGTAACTTTCGGCCTTGATCATTGATATGACGTTTGGCATTGTACCATTCCAATCCCCGTAAACCGTAATTGGAATGCCATCAGTAGCTTTGAGGTGTATCATCTTTCATTTACATATGATTTAAGCTTCATTGGCAGCTAACAAATCCATGCCCAATACTATATCAAATCCTCCTAAGGTCAGAAGGAATAATATGGAAGAAACTTATGGCCCTCTATTTCTATTAGACAATCTTCGGTCACTTGAAATACCGCCAAATTTTTACCAACAGTGGTTTGTACGCTAAAGGCCCTTACTATGGTGTCAATAGTGCAATCTAGTTTACGACTAAAGGCATTTGATATAAAGCTTTTGCTAGCACCCGAGTCAAATAAAATAGCAGCATGTTCATCATTTACTAGAAACGTACCTAACACGACGTCAAGGTTTCCTCTTGCTTCTTCCTCAGTTAAGGCATAGGCCCGAGTCCTTGCCTTTGGCTGTTCCTGTTCCTTCTCTTTTCCCGAACCAGATTGGCTGGACTTCCTGCAGTTCTTTGTCAGATGTCCAAATAATCCACATACTTGACACTTGACGTATTTTACGCATTCTCGGGAGAAGCCCCCCGGCTTCCCGCACTTATAGCATGTGGTGGTGCCGATTCGGCACTCGCCAAGATGTTGCCTTCCACATATCTTGCAAGTTTCATATTCATCTGACCTTGGTTTCCTAATTTCAGTTGCTACATTCCCATTTCCGGTGCCTCTAGATGGGTTCTCCCACTTTCTCTTTTGTATCTCAGGTGCCGGGTCCTCATTGGCATAATCGTCGTAGACGATTCTGCTCAGATTCACTACCGACTCGAAGGTCGAGGGTAGGTTAGATTTCACAAGAATACGGATCCGTTGTGGCAACCCCTAACATAGTATTTGATCAGACGATCTTCGGTTTCTACCAGGTCGGGTACTAGTTGAGCCAGTTCATTGAACCTAGAAGTATACTGGCGGTGAGTCTTGCTGCCAGCCTTGAAGTTTAGGAATTCATTTTCCACCCAATCAATTTCGTTCTGGGGACAGAACTTTTAGATTATCAGCTTTTTCAGGTCTTCCCATGTCATTCTGCCAAGAGCGTTTGACGATTTTGTCCTCTGAATATTTCTCCACCAACTTAATGCTTCATTGGTGAAAGAATGAGCAACATACTTAACGGCCTGGTCAGGTCGACACTCACTGATGTTGATTACGCCGTTCATCCTCTCAATCCATTCAAACGTAGCCACTGAATCTTTGTTCCCATCAAACTTTGGTGGGTCACCGTCCTTGAAACCTTTGTAAGTACACCCCCGAGCGTTTGATCCCAACCTCACTTCATTCCCATCACTGTCATATACTTTCTCTTCGTGGTTTCCTTCGTCCTCCTCTTTGCTTTTCTTCAGTGCCTCGGATAGTAGGTCAGGCAATACGTTCTTCAGAGTGAGTACAACCCCGCGGGCAATAGCATCCCTAACCTCGGGTTCTAACTGTAGAGACCCTTGATTGCCCTCCTCAGTTGGGGTCACATTAGTTTCGTGCACACTCTCAGTGTGTTCTTCGTGGACACTCTCTTCTTCTTCACGTCTTTGATTCAATGGAGGTCTACTGACTCGGCCAGTGTGACCGCCTCGGCGTCCGTTTCTTCCTCTACCAACCATAGTTTCTAGTTTCCTGATAGTTATAAAGGTAATACATCAATGTCATTCCTTCAGATCATAGTTTTAGAAGAGTACGAGCAAGGTAAATTTTTAATTACAGTGACCAGTTTGTGATTTCTAATTTACATTGCTTTTCGGGTTCAAAACTCTTCACATCAGCTGTGACATTGACATCTATGTGTTCTAGGTTAAGGCATCTATTCCTATTTATAGGCATTAACTTTACGACTTACTTACAGTGCTGGCGTTGGCTACCCATACTGACATCCGTGTGTTGGTCCCATTATCAGTTTGAGTCTAGACATTTAGGGATGTCTGAATCTCTCAAACTATTGCTCTGATACCAACTTGTAAGGCCCTAATTCCGGGTAACCTCACTTGTTGGATTTACTCATAAACAAAGTCATCAATACTGAACTTTAAATTTAAAACATTCAAACACATCGGAAACATTCAACGTTTGAGTACATATTAGCGGAAGTATTAACATTTATAACATTAACCATTGTCTAAACATAAAATAAAGTGGGATGTCAGTCTCATGCCGGGCAGCCCTCACGCCTTCGCACGACCCTTCTTTTCTTTGCCTGAAATGTATACTAAAAGTCAGCTAACGCTGGTGAGTTCTACTTTAAAGCGATTAGGTATGAACATTATTTCTTTAAAAGTATGTATAAATATATAAATATATATAAATACACATTAACATATCATTGACCTTCATTTGTCGTTCATATGCGAGTACATAAATACGTATTCATAACTTTTGCTTTTCTTTCATCATTCTTATGTGATTACATAGATATGCATTCACCTTTACTTTCCTTAACATTCATTGGTCATACACATATGGGTGATCAATCCGTCTTTTACTACGTATGTCACAAAGACATACGCCCTTAAGACCGTCGTAGCCCTTTTACTCGTCCGGTCCTAGAAACCGCCCGCCTTAAAACCGTCCGGCCAACCTTCGGCCATCCGTCTTAACCATCCTACCATCGTAGTCCATCATATTCGCCCGTCAGCCCTAAGGCATCCGTTTCCCACTTGAACTAATTATACAGCCGTGCATCGATTTAAGGACTTACTCCACTGTAGTGGCCATTATTTAGTCTACCTTTCTAGACTTTCCTTTCTGGCTGCATAATAGTCAAGTGGTCATCCGTCTACCGTAGTAGCCGTTAGGTTCGTTTCCATCCATAACGTATACATACATTCATAACATGCAATATATATAATTATAAAGCAAGATTTCATTCATTTACGTTATGCCATTCTTTCATTCATTCTTTGTAAACATACGTTTCATTCTTTGTTCATAACTCATTTTCATATATATATATATTTGTATATCACGTATGATCACGTTGGCATTCATAGCATTTATTCATTTAGTGTATACACTTCAGCCCAAAAACATTTAAAATGATTTACACATAACATAGAAGGGGCACATAGAACTCACCTGATGGGTGATTTCTGAATACACTTAGCTGGTTTAGGAGCGTCAGTTAAGGTCACACACAATCTGTATAATCAAGTCATACTAGATAAGCTAATGAATCTAACCGACACTTAACATTTCTATTCTTAGAGTTAGGTGAACTAGACACATTAGTATCAAATCATTTGCCCGAAAACTCTATGTCCGAAATCTATTCCGGTCGAAATCTTTTTCGACCGGAAACTAATCACTTGGAAAAGTCCTTTAGTCTCATATTCTTTTGCTCGAAAACTCCTTGACCAAAATCCCTTTTCGACCGAAATGTTCTGATCGAAATCTTAGATGTCCGAGACACTTTTCAACCGAAATGTTCTAATCGAAATCTTAAGTGTCCGAGACACTTTTCGATCAAAATGTTCTAATCGAAATTCTTAGATGTCCAGAATCACTTTTCGGTCGAAAAATAGTTTTCGGCCCATTCATCTAATTTTTCGGGCGACGCATCAGATTTTCATCAACTTCATCGTTTTTGATTCAAGCTTCGACCTTATTATATTCAGAACTTGTATCTAGCTTCCATGAAGCTAGATACATGCTTTTTATGCTATTCCATACGTAAAAATATCATCTTTTGATTCAAAACCCATTAGAACCCTAAAACCCATTTCTTAACTAAAAACTCAGATTCGAGCATGAATGTTACATGTTTTCGTTTCTTCTTTGTTGCTAAACGTTCCTGAGATGGAGAGCAACGATTCTCGAGCCTTTGAGCCGATTTCTTTACTTTCTCTCTCTAGACCCGATTCTCTCTTTCTCTCTCTAAGTTGTGTAAAATGGTGGAGTTGAGGGGAGGTTGTGATGATGTAGCTGACTTGAGGGGCTCTCTTCCTTTTCCCGCGGCCCATGTGCCGGCCCTAGGTCAAGCCCGTCTATTCCTTTTTACTTCGCGTTATTAGTGTCGACCCCTAGTTATTTTATTCAGGTTTTATAATTTAGGGATGTTACACTCATGACCGAGGAGTTCTGTCCTCGCAATGAAATGAAGAATTTGGAGGCTGAGTTTTGGGATCTTACCCAAGACAGTGGTGAAAGTTTAGCCTACATAACTTGTTTCCATGAGTTAAGTCTTCTGGTACCCCACGTGGTCACACCACTGAGTTGGGGTATTGAAAAATACATCGGTGGTCTGCCTATGAAAATTCAAGATGCTGTCCTACGAAGAAATCCAACTACTCTTGAAGACGCTATCCGCCTAGTTGCCACATTAACTGATAACCATGTAAAGGCGGGTACACTAACAAGGAAAGGTGCAAAGAAAGTCACTGACCCAATAGCCTCTTCTAAACCCTCTAAGGAAGAAAAACCCAAACCTCCTCACTACAATAAGAAACATAACTTTGCTGTCGTTATCCCTGCTGTACCAATCAACCAAGTTGCTCCCCTAGCTCAAAACCAGAATAAGAAACCATATGCGGGCAACAACCCTTTGTGCAACACATGCAATTATCATCACTTCCCAAACATGCCATGCCATCTATGTGCCAATTATGGAAGATATGGTCATGTAGCAAACACTTGCCAATCCAGGCCACCTGTTAGTCCAACCCACCAGGGAAACCGAGCCAATCAAGTTGTACCGGCCATTACTAATGGGCGTGCTTGTTATGAATGTGGTAATCCAAACCACCTCAGAAACCAATGCACAAGGATAGCCAATGCAAACCAAGGTGGTGCTCATGGGCGTGCCTTCAACATAAACACTAACGAAACTCAAGTCAACACCGAAGTAGTGAATGAAATCAGTTAAAGCTAGTGCAAGATGGAGTCGAATATAGATCTAGTAAAGAATAAATTATGCATTGTAATCATTTACGTTATCATGTCAGTGTTTGAACTATTTACACCTTCTACGGTTGTCACCAAAATTTTGAGCTTGCTAGCCAACTTCAAGAAGATGAATCATTTTGCCATTAACCATTCGTATAAGCACTGATGACTTTGAAAATATAAAAACTCGACTACCCACATTGTACATAAGCACCGAGTAATATCGCCTGCAAAATTCAATAAGTTTACATTGAATAACTTACAAATGAATGCTCACATGATACATAAAATTTAGTTGGTTACAATATGCATGATACTAAGTTAATCCTAAGATACTTGAAAGTTGTTTGTTTGCAATATACATTATACTGGATTGATCACATAATACATGAATCTTATTTGTTTACAAAATACATGTTGAAGCACTTTTATATGACAAACACTCTGGATACTGTCTTAGCTTTTTGTACTTGTCTTGTATGTATTAGTCTTTGTATGTGTTAGGTATCGAGTTGTAATCACTAATGTATGTACTAGTCGTCTGTTTTCTCTAAGTGCTTTGCACACTTAGCATGTGCGTAGGAATTACTTCCGGCGTACTTAGCAAGTACGCAAGAACACTCTGCGTACTTGCTAAGTACGCAAGAACAATTTACCCTGCGCACTTTTTAAGTGCGCAGAGATCAGGTCTAGTATAAACAAAATGTGTTGACAGAAGTTATGGATGCACTCAGTTGTAACATTTCTGTAACCTTCAAGTTTTATAATAGACGAAGTTTGAAAGTGCTTTCGTTGTCAGTTTACTTTGTGTTACTTGATTCTCCACCTAGTCATGGGCATTCTGCACCCGGTTGGACTAGTCACACACCCACACGTAATGATCCGAGACACCCGAGGACATACAAGTGGTATCAGAGCATAACTCTTAATTTTGAGTGTTGTGAGTGTGTTAGGAGCATCTTCTACACAATTTACATACTTTTTACAAGCAAAAGTGAGTGTGTTTTTGTGATTTTTGTGATAAATTAGGGGTAGCTCTTGAGCACTATTTTAGAGGTAAAAATCACTTAAAAACCGACCTTTTGTTGTTTGTTTGAATGTTTTGAGCATCAAAGGTTGGTTAGAAACAAGTTTCTAACCCTTTGGCTTGATTTAGTTGGTCATATCTTCAATTTTTTAAGATTCCGGTGAGTTTCCAGTGATCAGAAAAAGTTGGTAAGAGTTGGTGAAAAAGTGATCTGCGTAGTTACCATATTTGGAAACAAGTACAATCTTACCGCGTACTTACCAAGTACGCAAGACCATATTTGCTGCGTACTTAAATTATCTCCTGCGTACTTGTTCTTTACTCATGCGTACTTATTAAATTCGCAAGAGCAAATCCTAAGTGTGCAAGACCATTTGATTTAAGTGCGCAAGGCCAGATTTAAGTGCGTAAGTTGTTTTGATTTTTCTGAAATTTGACTAAGTGTTTCACTATGGAAAATCTTCAGAACCTCGGTAACTTTCTTAATTATGACAATGAGATTGGAACCCCACAGAAACCACCAAAGCTGCTTAACATTAATGATTACTCAAATTGGAAAGCACGCTTTGAGCATTATATCTCATATACCGATTCTTCACTATGGATACCCATTCTTGAGGGTTATAAGCATCCCACATATACATATCTTGATAAGGAAGTTCCCAAGCCTATCTCTAAAAATGATGAAGAAGAAAAAAAAGTGTATGACAGAGAGAAGAAGGCACATGGATCTATCATAATAGCCTTGACCAGAGAGTTATTTCACAGCTTCAGAGGATATGATAACTCTAAGGATCTCTGGAAGGCATTACAGAAAAGGTTCGAGGGAAACAGTGACATTAAGAAGAGTAAGAGGGATCTTCTTAGAAAGCAGTATGAGTGCTTCAGATATCTGGAGAATGAATCTACAGACGAGCTTATATCTAGATCTATCATCTGCAAACTGAGTTGAAAGCTTATGATCTAATCTATCCGAATGAGGAATTAGTTGAGAAGTTTCTGGATGCCCTACACCCAAAGTTTAAGATGTACACCACCTTGATGAGAGAGAAATCAAAATTTTATGAGATGACGATTGATGAAGCAACCGGAAAGGTTCAAGCACACGATATGAACCTGAAAAGAAAGGAAAGCTCAGGGAGACCTCAAATACAAGACCCTTCTATGTATTATGGGACGTCTTCCACATCCAAGTCATCGGGATATGGAATTGCCCTTTTCTCAGGGAACTCTCATGAGGAGGATAACTCAAATATTTGTGGTGGTCATGCATGCTATGCAGCATCTGGATCTGGATCTCACCACCAGAATTCCTCAAGAAATCCTTCTCCCACATCTTCAGCTAATCAATCTGTAATAGCCAAGATAGTTGAAGATCATGTGGCTTTGTTCTCATCATGTATGCTCGCGTATAAGAACTTCATTGGCGGCAAGTTAACGGATCTTGAAACCATAGAAGAATACTTTAATCAGGTGGATCCATATGATATGGAGGACATGGATATTCAGTGGAATATGACCATGATCTTGAGAAGGGCGAAGCGTTTCCTAAATAGAACTGGCAGGAAATTTATCGGTGGACATTCAAATGTCAAGGTGGGATTTGATAAATCCAAGGCCAAGTGCTACAAATGCAATAACTTTGGGCATTTTGCAAGAGAATGTCAAAAGGACAAAGCACCAGCCTCGGGTTTCACCAGACCAAGCCAAGGAAATGGTTAAGGGTACAACAACCGCAATCAAAGTCAAGGTGGAACGTCTAATGCTTTGGTAGCACAACAGGATGATAGCTTTGATTAGGGTGTTCATCTGGAGGATGCCCTTATTGCTCAAACACAAGTTGGTCTCATGGTTGAGATTGTAGAGATGATGGAAGCAGAAGAACGGGAAGCTTCTGTGGCTGACCAAGGGGAGTCTACAACTGCAGTTTCCCTCATGGCTATTGGAAAGGCATCATGTTCATCAACTGAGGTAGATTCTAATTCTTTTGTTGTCATTTCTTGTTCAAAATGTCTAAGCTTGAAGGATGAAAATTCTAAGCTTCAAGACAAGGTCGAACCCTTTCGTATTGAAACTTTAAGCTACAAAGAAAACGAAAAATGATACAAAGATTCAATTAAACTTTGAAGAAAGAAAAACGTGATTATTCACTTAAAATCAGTGATCAACAGTTTCATTTGGATGTTGCATACAAGGGGTTGGAAAAGAGAAACAATGAGATCACCAAACTGCAAAATGAGATCTTGCAGTTGAAAGGCAATATTGAGAAGTTGAAAAATTCTCGTTTTGTGGTGGAACACTACGAGTCTGTAGTAAGACAAATGAATGGCTTTGGGCTGGGTACTAATGCCATTCCTCCACCAGTAAGCAGGAAATTTGTCAATGACTTAATTGACATTGATTTATCTTGCCTTGATGAGTCCTCAAGTCTGGATGATTCCTCTAACAAGGATGATTCCTCAAGTAAGGACAAATGAATGGCTTTGGGCTGGGTACTAATGCCATTCCTCCACCAGTAAGCAGGAAATTTGTCAATGACTTAATTGACATTGATTTGTCTTGCCTTGATGAGTCCTCAAGTCTGGATGATTCCTCTAACAAGGATGATTCCTCAAGTAAGGACAAATGAATGGCTTTGGGCTGGGTACTAATGCCATTCCTCCACCAGTAAGCAGGAAATTTGTCAATGACTTAATTGACATTGATTTGTCTTGCCTTGATGAGTCCTCAAGTCTGGATGATTCCTCTAACAAGGATGATTCCTCAAGTAAGGCCGACTCTGCATCTGATGAAGAGTTCTTTACCGATGAAGGCTCTGAGAACACCTGCCCTAAAGGTGTAATCTCAGAGGAGTTGCTTGGTGAACAGAAGGTTAAGAAAAACATTTTCACTGATCGTGATAATTGTATTTTGACTGAACCCGATATTGTTGAAACCAATGAGAAATTAAAAGTGATGCTTTATGGGGGGTATAAAAATTTTAATCAAGTTAAGAAAGAAGCCCTTGTAGCTCATTACGGGCTTGGCTATCAAGAAAACATGCAAAAATATTATATTCCTAAAAATCAATCACCATCAGGTCAAATCAATGCTACTGTTCTTCAAACAACTCCTTCTGCTCATCATGCTGAGTCATCTAATGTCAGATCTAATGAGCCTTACAGGAGGACTTATAAAGAAAAGAGAACCTGTTTTCACTGTGGTATGGTCGGTCACATCCTGGTGAACTGCCCTAATAAGAACCAAGGGAAACAATCAATTGTTTCACAACCAGCTGTTATCCCTAAGTCACCACCACTGAAACATACCAAGAGTCCAAAAGAAAATGTGGTGAAACCACTAGTAAAACCTATGGTAAAGCCGTAGATCACATCTGAGGCTAAACCATCTGTTTCAAAAGGGGGAAAGCTACCTGCTAAACCTTGTGCATCTACCTCTGGTAGTGCACCAACTGGTGAGAAACCTATGGTGAAACTCTCCAAACCACAAAGGAGAAGGAGGAACAAGAGATTGAGAAAGCTGGAACAACTAGTTGGAATTCAATCAGGTGAAGCTTCCACTAGTTGACCTGCTGCTATTGAATGCAAGCCTACTGTTCCAGTTAAGAAAAAGAAGAGGTCCTGGAACAAGAAATCCAAAAGTTCTCAATCTCCTGATCCCAAGTCTTCTAAATATTCACCCATTTTTGACAGTCACGACTGTGAGTTGATAGAGGTAGTTTATTTTGAGAAATACGGACGACCCAAGACCACTATGGCTTGGGTATCCAAATCTAACTAATCTGTGTGTGACTCGTGCAGGGACATCCGAAGGGTACTATCTCTAATGGTTGTGTAACAACTGCCACAAAAATGTCCGAGATTTGACAAAAAGGCAAACCCTTGGGACTATAAGTATGATTATATTAAAATTAAGAGTTAAAAATGAAAAGTTGGGAAATTTAGACCTTAGCGGACCGCAAGGTTATGCATAACGGTCCGCTAAGGAGGCAAAGTTGGGTGGCGGACCGCCATGACCTAGTTAATGGTCCGCTACGTAGGGACTAAGCAATGAACCCGGTGATGCCACGTGTATAGTGACTAATGGTTGTGTATTGTGACACGTGTACTCATGGTGGACCGCCACGCCAGGTGGTAACGGTCCGCCAGCTGCAAAATGCTAGGAATCTGCCACGCGTACTGGTGGAGGACCGCTACGCCCAGCGGTAACGGTCCGCTAGCCGCAAATTAAGGTGTGGTCCAATCATCGATTGACATTTATGGCTGACGCCATCCGAGGCGGTGGCGGACCGCCACCAGCCATCGTAACGGTCCGCTACGGGTAGGAATTCCAGCCTATAAATAGTTGGATCATTTCATTCAATTTATGCATCCCAAACCCGAAACCAACTCTCAAATCATGTTCCAAAGCTTCCGTAGACGACTCCCGACGATCCCGGTTCGATCCCCGCTCCTCGTAGCACTCGATTTAAGAAGAAACGCTCATAGAAAGGTCGTAACGCTAGAGAAATCAGGTTAAGAAGCTAGAGGCTAACCATCCTTGTAGAATTTTAGCTAAAGATTAAGATATTGGCTTTAGTATCTAAGTCTTACAAATAAAATACTAATATGTTAAGATTGCAGATGTCTGGAGGAAATATTGTTCCATATTACGATCCTAATCGTCCTATTAAGCAAGAATCTTCGGAATATCATCCGTTAGGTTCACAACAGAATCCTATCTGTTTGCCCTACTATAATGATGACCCATTTGCTGTACTCCCTAAGTCTCCCAAATATCAACCACAATCTCAAAACTCTTCTAGCCAATGGATGGATGCTGGATCAGACTTTAGTAACTGGAATACTGCTGCCCAATCTGTGTAAGAAAATGAGGCATAATCTAGTCAAATTCAATCATCTGAAAAAGATCCTTCTAAAGATCCCCATTATCAATCTGCTTCTGAAAACCCTAATGATTATCCTTTCAACAACCCTATCTCAAACAGTTCTGATTATCAGTCCTATAACTCTGAATCCCCGGTCATGTATGATCCATATGTGTTCCCCGAACCTATATATAATCCATATGTTGATCCCTACCAAGCTTATTTTCAATCACCACTAGAATGTCATCATGCTTATAATGATATGCTGATGGGTATTCGTGATCCTCCACCTAAATATGGTTATAAATATACTATGTCGTCTTCCCATCTCGAATGTTTAGATCGTTCGTTACGCAAAACGGATGAGATAAAAAAAAGAGAATCATGGATAAGAAAAGAACTCAGTTTTACGGGAAGCAAGTATATGATTATGGAAAGGATTTGAAGACCTTGGGGAAAGAACTGATGAAGGATTGAGATCTTATCGTATTTTACTTTTATATTGTAACATATTATATGATAAATAAAATATTGATTGTTTTTAAATTCTCAGAATGGTTGGAAAGGGCAAAGGTCCTAGTTTCCTTTGAAAATTCGCTCCTGCTAGTTACTTTGACCGTAGGACGAATGAAACAACTATAGAACTTAATGAGGAAACTGAAAGTTCTACATTCAAAAGCCTCGGTGACATAGGAAACCCTAGTGTTCCCTATAATCCTTCTATAAGTTTTCATTCTGCTCAAACTGCTGGAAGCTATAATTTCACTCCTGTATATCCTCAAAATTTTCATGAGAGATATGCCAATATTCCTTATGAAAATAAATACGTTCCTGAAGAAGAAGAACGCTTTGATTCCAATATACCTTACGTTCCGTATTATGAGACAATTCCTATTCCTACTCCGCATATAAATGAGAATGCATCAGGAAATGAGAGGGAACAAATGCTGTTAAACCGAATAGCCGAACTGGAAAGAGAGAAGGCTGAAGTTGAAGCTCAGAATGCTCTACTAGTTCAAGCTTTAGAAGAAAAGAACTTTATGTTGAAGCACTTTTGTGTGACAAACACTCTGGATAGTGTCTTAGTTTATTGTACTTGTCTTATTTGTCTTGTCTTTGTATATTAATGTCTGTATGTATTAGTTATCGAGTTGTAATTTCTAATGCATGTTATTGTTGTAATATTTCTCTAAATGTTTTGCGCATGTAGCATGTGCGCAGGAATTAGTTCCTGCGTACTTAGCAAGTACGCAAGAATACTCTGCGTACTTGCTAATGTACGCATGAACAATTTGCCCTGCGCATTTGTTAAGTGCGCAGAGATCAAGTCTTGTATAAATAGAATAGGTTGACAGAAGATATGTACGCAGACATTTGTACTCAGTATTTTCTCTCTGTAACCATTCAAGTTTATAATAGACGAAGTTTTAAAGTGATTTTGTTGTCGGTTTACTTTGTGTTGTTTGATTCTCCACCTAGTCACGGGCATTCCGCACCCGGTCCGACTAGTCACACACCCACACGTAATGATCCTAGACACCCGAGGACCTACAAGTGGTATCAGAGCCTCGGTGTTTGTTGATTTGTGTTCCAGTTTCATCTTGAAAACACACGATAGAATCAAACACGAAAATCATGCTCAGCAGTGATCACCTTATATCCAAATTCCAACATTCTTCAATTAGATCTTCATTCCTGGTTCACACCTCCTAATCTGTATACATTCACCACGGTGAAGTTCCAAAACTAGGTTGTGTATCTGGATTCCGCCCAGATCACAAATGAGAAATCCCATCATAATTGAATCACATCAAATCTTAAACACAGGCTTGACCAATGAGCACGAAAAATGTAGTTTACACGAGAAATCACGGTTGATGAAACATTTATTTTTATCCCCCTCATTTCTCTGTAAACTATGACCAGCTTCATCATCACTTCACTCAAATCCTCAAAAAGCACAACTAGCCAACTCTAGTATTTTATTCTTTTATTTCTTTACAAAGATCCAAATCAGCAAATCCTTGGGTTCAAGTTGTTCCAGTATTCATCCCTTATTAAAGAAGTATCTCGGATACTCGTAGCCTACATATTCCGGTTTGAATACCTAAACAAGATGATTCTTTTTCCAAAAGACCCAAAGCAGCCACATCTTCATAAATAGAATGAAACCTTTAGCCGATGATGACCCAATTGCTCTCATTAGTTCAACATTCATACCCTATTAAATAAGTATCCCAGATACTCGTAGCCTAAATTTTCAGGTATGGACACGTAAACAATGTATGACAAGTGGTATCATCCAACAAAAATCGTGTTTCGCCAAGCCACATCATTTACAAATTCTGGTCCGAAAAAACCAAAATTACTATCTTCTCAAAAATGGCCCGAAACTCACGTACAAATGATCACTAAAAATTTTGGCCAAGAAAAATTTTCCCGCCAATTTTTTTTAATGAATCCCAGATGCTAGTTCATGCGTACTTAGTACATACGCAAATAAAGGGTGTTCATGCGTATTTAGTAAATATGCAAAGCCAAGTACCCGTGCGTACTTAGCTAAGTGCGTAGAGAAATGCTCAAATCTACATATGCGTAAACTATATTTTTCGAGATTACTCTTCCTACAAGAAGATGTGGGTGATAGATCAGTAGAGGTACTTTGCCATGATGATCATGTGCATTTCTTCCAGGAAGGCGTGGAAGGATGCTATAGGACATGATCTTGCAGCACCCATGGTTGGCTTGTCTCTCAACAGGGGTTATAACTTCTCAAGATACATCTTCAAGGCCTTAACTAATCAGATCAATACGGCTGAGAGGTTTAGATTCCTGTTATACCCAAGATTTGTGCAGCTACTGATCAATGATGCATTGCCAAATCTGCCTGCTATTGGGGAGAGACTGCAAGTCAAACGGGTGGACAAGAGAGTGTTTGCACAATTTCTAAAGCTAGGCAGTGTAGAACCTACCCCTGAGCATACCGCACTCTTTGGCCACCTGATTAATGAAGCGTATGTGGCACCAACTGATTGGAGATGGTTTAGTCATGAGTCTGAGCCAGAACTCAGTGAACATTCTGATGAGCAACAAGAAGATGAGGAAGTTGAGAGTGAGGATGAATTATCTGTAGGAGGAGACGAAGAAGCGGGTAATGATGGTGCTGAAGAATCCGACTCCGAAGATACAGAATTTGATTCATCTGATTCTGATGATGCACCATCACAGGCACACCCGAGAAGACTGACGAAGGTGACCCTTCCCTAGTCATCTTCTAAGAGAAAGCGACAATCGACTAGCAGTGAATACGAACCTGATTCTGATTCAGACACTACTATACAAAGACGTAGAAGAGAAAGTATCAATAAGAAACGGGGGATAGGCCGCAACAAGCTATCCTTCGTGAGGTAGAGGTCAGTGCTCAGAGGCAAGTACATGTATCGGCTGCGAGTACTGATTCCGCTTCTACCTCACCTTCACAACAGCTGTACCGACGACAGCGAAGGAGGCTACAGGTAACACCTGATGTGGTTGTCACTGCTATCATAGAGGAGGTTCATGTGATAGTTTCCCTCCCTGTACCAACTGTCCAAGTGGCGGTGACTACTCCTATTCTTACCGAGTCAGTCACCATCACCCCTTCCATCACTCCTACAACCACCATCCCATCCACAATCCCTACTACCACCATTGAACCTATCAGTCAACCCTACAACTTTGGAGACTTTTCCCAGGGTTTTGACTTTGATACGATCTTCTCATCTCCCCTCTATAATGCTGAAGCCTCTACGTCCAGGAATACTGATCCAAATGATGCCAGGATAGATACTTTGGAAACACAAGTCCCTGGTCTACTTGAAACTGTTCAGAAATCAAGGGAAGAATCTGAGGCTCAACAGGCTCAGATAAGTTCGTTGGTGGATGAAGTTACTATTATGAGAAGCCAGAGGATTGGGACTGAAGAGAGACTTGCAAATATGATGGCCCAGAACGAACAATATGATTCTGGGAGACAGAACATCTCTAGAGGTCCGGTTTGACATGCAGCGGAAAGAACATGAAATGATGGTCAAGTTAGTAGCTGAACTGACCAAGAAGCTTGCTGCTCAGGGGGAGAGAGAAAAAGAGAAGGAGAAGAAATCAAAATCTACCGGTGATGAGGCTTGTCATCCGGATGATTTAACAAAGGATGATGACAAAGACAAGGATCCTGAAGTCGGTTCTAGTGGAAGTGAGCAATAAGCTTTGGCGATAGTGCCCATTTCCGTTGTTCTAATGGCTGAGGGGGAGTCGACTCACCAGGAAGGCGGTGATGCTTCAGGTGGAGATAAAGGAAAGTCCGTGGATGATGTTTTGAAAGATCTATCTGACGACGTGTCGGATAATGCGATCTTATTCTTAGAGCCAGACTATTCCAAAGAAGCACAGATCGAGGCTCTCTGCAATCTTGAAGAAGGAGAGATCGACTCTGGTGATGATTGGGATGAGGAAGATGATGATGTGGTGATCGAAGTTCCCAAGGGCGACGGGGAAGGAGAGTATGAGTTTGAAGATGGAGAGATCTTTGAAGTTTCATCCTTTGAATCTCATCTTGACATAGGTTCAGTCATGCTTGCTAGTACTGTTAAGGCGTCGACGGAAGCCTCCCCTGCCGACCCTACACCTGTGGATCCAGAGGCAAAGAAAGACAAACATATGCCTGAAAGTTCATCGCAGGATCTGGCTCCTGTATGGCAAAAGACTTCAATCATAGACAAACACGGAGCGACATGAATGATCTTAGCTGTGAGGTTCGACGAGGATAAGAAGTTGTTTGCAATCAAGCAAGCTGGGGGGTTCAATACTTGAAACCAACTAGCGAAGCTTTCAACTCCTTGCCTAGATACAACCTCGTGAACCTAGTAAACCGAGAGCTGCTGGGTCACTCAAATAACGCATTAGCGATGGGTTTGTGGCACGTTCTACAGCGAGAGTTAAGATCTGGGAATTTCGAATGTTTAAGCCTCAAGTGCCCAAGCGAGTCAGGGACAAGAACGCTAGACATCCTGTGACTAAGAAAAGCTTAAAGAAACTGGTATATAAGCCAGTGATGTGTGAAACCAAGATTCCCCTGAGCAAGTTATCTCAGGATATCCTCGATAACATATGGTACTGGTACGTAGATCCTAAAACGGGCGAGGCAGTGGTGATTGGAAAGGTGTGGTCCGATAGTGGAAGCTTAGTGCCAAGGGAACTGATCAGAGTGTTTGATGAAGTCTGCTTTATAAACTTCTCTGTGAAAGATCTAGAGGCACTAGCTGACAAGTACTGCATGTACACGGACGAGTGGACAAAGTTCCTTACTTCTAAATACGACAAGGTGATCAAGTTCTACCTTGACTACAAGAAGAAGATGGAAGCTAAAGCTGGGGAGCAGTGAAGACCGAAGACAATCCACAGCTGTTGTCAAGGGGGAGTTTGTTGAAGCACTTTTGTGTGACAAACACTCTGGATAGTGTCTTAGTTTATTGTACTTGTCTTATTTGTCTTGTCTTTGTATATTAATGTCTGTATGTATTAGTTATCAAGTTGTAATTTCTAATGCATGTTATTGTTGTATTATTTCTCTAAGTGTTTTGCGCACTTAGCATGTGCGCAGGAATTAGTTCCTGCGTACTTAGCAAGTACACAAGAATACTCTGCGTACTTTCTAAGTACGCATGAACAATTTTCCCTGCGCACTTGTTAAGTGCGCAGAGATCATGTCTTGTATAAATAGAATAGGTTGACATAAGATATGTACGCAGACATTTGCACTCAATATTTTCTCTATGTAACCGTTCAAGTTTATAATAGACGAAGTTTTAAAGTGATTTTGTTGTTGGTTTACTTTGTGTTGTTTGATTCTCCATCTAGTCACGGGCATTCCGCACCCGGTCCGACTAGTCACACGTAACGATCCGAGACACCCGGGGACCTACACTTTAGAAATTTCTCAATATATTTAAATATGTACTATCTTTGTAAAATGTTCTATCAATAAAAAGCTATATTTTACATCAATTCCTGTTCTTTTGATAGAATGTCAAAACAAACTGGACCTTCTCAAAATACAAGGGGCAAGAAAAAGCAAGCAATAATGGATAATGCTACTGAAAATAATGAATCCTGAAAAGAACTTCAAAAGATGATCACGGAAGGAATAAAGAATTCTTTTCCGATGATTTTTACAGAACTTGAAAATAGACAAGCTAACAGGATATTTGTTCAACCTTTGATTCCTCAATCTGCTCATTCACGACAAACCCGTACAGTGATCCAATCAAAACCTATTACTCTGGAACTAAAGCGTTCTATTTTTCATAAAACCAAGAAGACCGAAAAAGAAGAATATTACCATAACTCCTCTGAAAATGAGAGTATGGGTAATAACTACGGTCATATAGCAAAGAAGAAAAAAGTAGTAGGTTGTACGTATAAGATGTTTCAAGACTGCAAACCTTTTAATTTCTCGGGAAAAGAAGGAGGAATTGCCACGCTGAGGTGGATTGAAAAGACAGAGTCTGTGCTTGCAATCAGCAAATGTGCTGAGGAGGATAAAGTGTTATATGCCTCCAATCTATTTAAGGATCAAGCTTTAGAGTGGTGGAATAATATCATTGCTGCCAAAGGCAGAGAAGCAGCCTATGCTATGGGCTGAAGTGCCTATAGGACAAGAGTAGAAAAGAAGTATGTTCCCCAGAATGAACGGGAACAGATCGAAGAAAAATTTTTAAGTTTAAGAATGATTGGAACAAATCATCATGAGTACGCCACAAAACTCCTAGAATATGTCAGAATTGTTCTTCATCTTGCAACCCCTGAGTCAAACTTGATCAAACGTTATATATGGGGTTTGATTGGTGAAATCCGCGACATGGTGAAGGTCGCAAATTGTGAAAATTTGGATGATGCCATGGACTTAGGAGCATCATCACTAGCCTGATGAGGAATCAGGAAGAAGGAAAGAAGGAGATAACTGGGCAAGGCCCGAGTGGTTCTAAGAAATCAAACTTTACTCCTCGAAACAGCAACTCTTCCATTCCGGAATGTCCAAAGTGTAGAAGGAGGCACTTGGGACAATGTCATGCTGGAATTTTCTGCAGTTATTGTAAGATGCCTGGACATAAGACTGAAGATTGCTTCAAAAAGAAATCAATTACTTGTTTTGGTTGTGGCGAAGCAGGCCACATCAAAAACAACTATCCAAAGCAGGAGAAGATGGACGGGACAGGTCCCAAACCTGCAGACGGAGTGAAAAAGGATGCACGAGCATTCGTTCTTAACACTCACGAAGCAGCAGGTATGCCCGATGTCATTACGGGTACATTTCTTGTTTATAATATTTACGCTCGAGTTTTATTTGACTTTGGTGCAAACCAAAGTTTTATAGATCATAGATTTTGTAGACTGTTACATAAAACTCTAGCTAAATTAGACAAGAAATACGTGGTAGAGACTGCCAACGGTGACCTAGTCCAAATATCTTAAATACTTAACGATTGCCATATCACATTATCGGGACATGTGATACCTGCAAGATTGTTGCCAATGACTTTGGCATGTTTTGACATTGTCCTAGGAATGGATTAGTTAGCCTCTAACATGCCTGTATCCTGTGTGACAAAAAGGCAATAGAACTTCGTTAGCCGAAAGGTGATATTCTTACGCTCAATGGCGATAAATTATCCAACTCTATTGGAATAATTTCTATGCTGAAAGCCACAAAATACCTGAGAAAAGGTTGCCTAGCATACCTTGTATCTGTAACTACCGACACTAAAAAGAAGATTGAAGATGTGCCGGTTGTGGCTGAATTTCCTGATATTTTCCATGATGAACTGCCTGGGATTCTGTCACACCCTCAATTTCAACTAACGGAGTTTTACCATTTGGGAAGTGACAAACCAGGATCTCAGTGATTAGTTACATTGAACGAATCTATATGGGACTAAAATGAAAATATATCATAAATGATCAAAGTAAATGCGGAAGCGTATAAAGAAAAGTAATTGCACAAAACACACGCGCCCCAAGAGTCAAAAAGTCCAAACCAAACATAATTCAAAACAAAGTCCAAACAATTTAATAAAACATCAATCAATAGGAGAATACCATGCATGTCCTATATGTGCACCTATGCCTTATCTTAGTGACCTGAGAAAACATGTAAGAAAAGATATCAACACGAGGTTGATGAGTTCATAGGTTTCAGTATATAAATAAACGTTTACCATATTTATTGTACAATCAACACATGTATATCAACGGGTAGCTAACCCATAATCATGTTTGCTATTACGCTCGCAACCGTAAACTGACTGTTTGCATTGTCTCCCACCAGGTCTATCAACCATGGTGCACGTTTAGGTCAATATTGCACCTGTTCGATATCCAATCGAGTTAGCGCGACTAACGCGGGTGAGGTTTGTCAAACCCAGTAGTACTACTCAACATACCTCGCTATTCTCATATTTAAACGGTTCGATGTCAGGACTTTCATAATAGAGTTTACGCATAGTCATAACAAGTGATATAATATGAAGTACAAAAATCAAAAAGAGTTTGCATCATGTTTTCTCCCCCAGTTTAAAACAGTAAAAGGGGTCGTGAAAACTCACCTGATTTGCATAGGTAGTGATCACACAAGTACAAGATCAAAATCTCAAGTGTTAGCCCGACACGGCTCACGAATGCCTTAGAATTATACACATAACAATTAGGGATACAATGAAAATTGTGACGACGAAACGGAATGTCAAACGTCCTAAACGCTCTAATGATCAAAGAGTAGACGAACGTGTCCACGGGAATAAGAATTCTTTATTTAATAATTAAGATATATACGTTACGCGACGAATGACAAAATAATATATAATAAATATATTCGAGCATTTTGTCATTAACTATAAGTCTAGGAAAATAATATAATTTATTATATTATTTTTAAGTTTAGCGAAGTAACATAAATAATTAAATTGCGTGACAAAATAATAAGTTTATTATTTTTATTCGATGATATAAACGTGAGTAAATAATGTAAATAATTATATTATTAATTAGCTTAAAATGTTACATGAGGTTTATAAACGAGGCAAAATAATATATATATTATCTTATATAAGGAGTCACGTGTTGAAAATAATATAAACATATCGTTTTATACGAAGTCGGGGTTTGAAAATAATATAAATATATATTATTTTAAAAGTGGGAATGGTATTAAATACAGGTTATAAAACTAAACCTGAGCCTACGGGTGTTTTTCGAGTCCAAAACATTTTAATTTAACATTAACATACCAACGGGGAATATTTTATAAAAGTATAACAGTGGAAAAAGCCCCAAAAAATATATGCAGGAGACCGGACTCGAACCGGGGTCTCCTGCACACGAGTCCAGCGTCTTAACCATCTCCGCCCGCTAGGGTTTCGCGATATCAACCGGACCAGAAAGATTTTAACATACAAGTCAAGTGGGTTCTTCTCCCCCACGCAAGTCGAACCAAAACCCAACCAATTACCCACGAATTCGACCACGATTGGAATCAAGTGCATAGGGGTTTAGTTAATCGGGATAAGGCGAATCTGTGGATGCTTTTAATTTTGAAAATAAAAAGTTCACGATCGTTAATTGCTTGATTGAAAACCGAAACCCTAGATTATGAATGCGTAATCGATTTGATCAAATTCTGTAATATCAATTATTGAATCCATAGGGCTTTTAACAAACAATGAATTGCGAATCTACTGATATGGTTTAATTTCGTTTTGGTTGAGTTCAAAATCAAAAACCCCAAATACGTATTTGAACAAGCCCTAGCTTTCAGATGGAGTTAAATTCGATGTTATTATATAAAATTATCATAGGGTTTTAAGTGGGTGACTGATTGCAATTCCAACCCTATGATTTAATTGAATTGATATCGTGTTAAGAATAGGATTCGATCAAACCGTATTGGGATGAATCCTAGAAATTGGCTCATGATTAATTCGGTAATGTAATCCCTAATTAGGTTAGGGCTTTCATTCTATAGACTAAAACGAATCAGAGGAGGGTTTCAATTACCAGATTGGATGTCGGGTTGATAGTGCTCGACCAAAACTGAGTCCGACGACGTGCGAGTTAGTCTCTGGTGATCATGGCTTTGTCTCTGAATGAATTGGCGAGTGCAGCAGCTTCAAAGGGACTTGTACAAGGTGTGTCGGTGATCAATTTGCGAGAATAACATACGAATTATGTGAATTTGGTAGTAATTGATGAGGGTGTCGACGGTTGTGAGGTTAATAGCCATTATTGGAATTAATTCGTGTTAATGCCGATGATTAAATCTCAATGATGATCGGTGATGACATTAAGGTGTTAATCAGTTACGAAATCAAATAGAAATCGGTTACAGTTTGCGAATTAGAAACAATTGTTGCGAGTTTGACTTTACAAAGTCAAACAGAACTCTCAATTCATGATTTTGACTTTTCAGAGTCAACATAGAAGGGTTTAGAAACTTGGCAAAACTAGTCCCTGAAGTTTGAGATATAAAACTGATAGAATTAGTCCCTAGGGTTAGATTTTGTTAACGGGGTTAAGTTTTTAACAGAATATTTAACGGAATTGTTAATGGAGTTAACATGAAATGTCGGATTGTCACATCATCCCCTAGTTGAAAGATTTTCTTCCCGAAAATTAATACAAATTTTTTTTTCCGGATGTCACATAATCCCCTAGTTGAAAGAATTTTCGTCCCGAAAATTAAAATATTACCTTAAGAGTTTGACGTGGAGTGCTTGAATAGATTAGGATATTTACGTATCATCTGATCCTCGTGCTCCCACGTGAATTCCGGTCCGCGTTTCGAGTTCCAACGGACTCTAACAATAGGAATTTTACTGCGTTTTAACGTTTTGACTTCCCTATCCATAATTTTGATAGGTTCTTCGATGAAACGCAACTGTTCATCAATGTGTAGTTTCTCAAGAGGAACCGCGAGTGATTCATCTGCTAGACATTTCTTCAAGTTAGAGACGTGAAAGACGTTGTGTACACCACTAAGTCCTTTAGGTAGGTCCAGTTGATACGCTACTGGACCAATTCTCCTCACTATCTGTTAGGACATGTTTTGTAATTGTTGATAAAATTCTGTCTAAGTTCTGCTAGAGGCGAACTTAACAAGTTCGCCTAGCCTATCAGAGGCGAACTTATTAAGTTCGCTTAGCCTATTAGAGGCGAACTTAATAAGTTCGCCTATATCAGGTCAGTCATCTATAAATAGGAGATTTCAGCAGAAACAGAGTAGAAGTGTGAGAAGAAAGATCAGGAGGAACTGATTAGAGAGTGTATCTTGTAACCTGATATCTTGGTGGAAATACAAAGAGTTTATTTACACCGTTGTTGTTGATTGAGTTACACGAGCACGTTGATCATGGATTCCGCACGTTATCACCATGTCGTACCGCGAGTCTAGAGATCCGTCACACACCGAATTAGGGACCTACAAGTGGTATCAGAGCTGAATTTTGATCGGGAGATGAAGACGCTTGAAACTTTAACGATGTCTTTACCTAAAGAAATCATTCATAGTCTTGGGAAGTGTCCAACTTCAAAAGAACTATTGGAAGCTTTGAAGAAAAAGGGTGAAGCTACTACTCAAGCGTTTGTGGTCTTGATCAAAGAAGTATTGGAGAAGAAGAGTGATTTTCAAAGTGATTCTTCTGCAGATTTAACTGATAGTGAGAGTATTCGTTCTGGTGAAAGTACTCAATCTACTGAGACTGATGTGATGAGTGAAGAAAGTTTTCAGACAGTTGAAGATGATCTGAGTGAATTAGAAACTGATGCAGAGCCTGTCATTGTTGAACAAAAGAGTGAAGCTGATGATGACGTTTTCATGGCTCCTGGTACATCTTCAGAAGAAGAAAAAGCTGAGGTACTTTCTAACTCTGAAATGTTTTGTTCTAACTGTATTTCAGTGAAGGATAAAATGATGAGGGTTATGGATGACAACGTCAACCTCATTTGTGATATGAAATCGATGCACACGGTAAATCAGAAACTAAAAGATAATGAGAATGTGTGTGTTGAAAGAATAGAATCACTGAAGAGGGATATAAATTCTCTGACTTTGAATATCAAAGAGCAGGCATATCACCTGGATATGTCCTTTGCAGAAATTGAGAAAAGAAATAATGATCTTGTTGAGAAAGATAAGGAACTAGCTGAATCTAAAGCAGAGGTGGTCAAATTGCATAGAAAATTAGAAAGCTTTGCAAATTCATCATTCTTATTAGAACATTATAATAATAATACTGAAGAGGGGAAGGGAACTAGTGGTATTGGCTATGTTCCTCCACCATTCAACGGAAATTATTCTGTTACACCTGAGATTATAAAAGATGAGGATTTAGATCCTAAGACTGTGTTGAAGGTGAATCCTGTCACAGGTGAAGATATGGTGTATTCTGATGAGAGTGATGATGAATATTTTGATGAAGCTAAGGTAGAGGGGATACCGAAAGCTGTTAAGAAAGAAGACTCAAAGGTTGATTCTAACTCATCTGGAAATCATACATTTGGAAGTTCTTCAAATTCAAGGAGAGTTCCATTTGTCAGAGATTATAAAGACAGGCGTACATGTTTTCATTGTAATGAGATGGGACACATTGTGGTGAATTGTCCTTACAAAAATAAAGGAAAGAAGCATGTAGTTCCTGAGAAGATAAAGCCTGAATCAAAACCTGTTAAGAAAAAGTTTGTTCAGTCTCAAACTTCAAAAGAAGTTCATGTAGGAGAATCTTCTTCAAGTGCATCTTATCGTGTGAAGATTCCTTATATGAGAGATTATCGTGAGACGAGATCTTGCTTTTTTTGTGGTATTGTTGGTCACATTCGAATTGCTTGTCCTCACAAAGCCAAAGGTAACCGACATGTTACTCCAGGAAAGGTAAGAACTCCTGGTAAGCCTTATGTTAACCCAAATGTGGTTAAACCTCATGTTACACCAAATGGTAATTCAAAATCTGAGGTTAGGCTTTCTAGACCTCAAAGACAGAGGAGAAACAGAAGATTGAGAAAACTTTTAGAACAACAAGAGTTTTCACAATCTAAACATTTTTCAAATGAACAAGATTGTTCAAACACTTCACATTTTAAGCAAAAAGAACTTAATGAACAGAAGTATGTTTGGAAATCTAAAGTTTCTGTTTCTGACTCGTCGGAGCAATCTCCTAAAATCGATGAGAGATTTGATTGTGAATGGAGTGAGGTTTATTATTTTGATACAAATGGACGACCCATGACTACCATGGCTTGGGTCCCAATTTCAAATTAATGTTTCTTGTTAGTTATGCAGAATTTACCAAGAGGGACTATTAATACCATTTTGGTTGTTGATAGTGGTGGTTCTTAGCACATAACAGGGAATGACATCTGCAAGAGTAACGAGTTGTTGATAACTGAGAAGATATTTGATTCAACGACTTGATGCTCAAGGGGGAGAAAATGTCACACACAATGTTTTGGAAACAGTTTTACAAAGTCTAAATGATAACCTGAAACTTAGGATGACGATGGTGAGCATAAAGTCGTTGATGCAACCATTTGACTAGTTGAGGGGAGTCTACAGGACATGGGGAGTACGGAACTGTGTTGATGACAAGAGGCATTGACATTCAATTACATTACATCGGTTTGAGTTTTTAAATTGATTGACTTGCTTAATCCTGAGTAACCAAGTAAAATGTTTTTCTTAAAATGTTTTCATGGAAGATTTTATTTTCGTTTGTTTTACTTTCTTTGAAAAAGATTTTGAAAAAGCCAAACAAATTGAAAAAGATAAAATCGACATTACTTGAAGTTAAAGAAGAGATGATAGTACATCAGTAGATGCTCTTTCACACATGACCTTAGATTGACTGGTTGGTGCTTTATGTTAATATATCTGAATTAGATGTTTTTATCTAAACTTCAAAGACTACACAAATAGGAAATGATAGTGTTATGTATGCATATAATTTGAATTGTCAGTAGACTAAAAGCGTCACTAAACCATTAGTAGTGTGAAAACATAATTTCATAAGTTACAACTGTGATTTGAACCCATTTTATGCCTGGGTGTGTGCGTTAAAAGATCATTATCAGATAAAGAATATTAGCTTTTAATAAAGATTTTCCTATGAGATCAGTTTCGGGTTATGTCCTTAGCACTATTCATTCGATTTGCTTCAGTGCCCATGTCCCGAAAAGCATGCAATTTGAAGTATAATCAAGATATGTACTTGACAACATCTGTCAAACATATACTAGCCCTTGGATCATATTGATAAGTCATCTTTACTGATTCCATTGAATTCATAATCCAAATAACAGTTAGATCCACGTACCTGAATCTTATGATTCCACATATATAAGCCAAAACACTGAATCATTCGATTCTGAATCTCATTGATTCCTATACAATCCAATTTGGATTCTGTTATTCATGTGCTAAGTGATGTCTCCTCATTCTGGAAATTCGAATAGTCTTTAGTAAATCTTATATGTCTTGAAGAAAGTGCATTTACTTTCTGTTGGCATACTAGTGGGGTACACGTTGTATTTCATACTTAAATGGTACCTTAACTCACAAGAAAGTGGGAATGAGATGCTTTAGTTTCAAATCTTATAATATTGACAATTTGAATTTGTGTGTCATAGCATGATCCTATTTTCTTTGAATGTTTATCGCGTATCATAACATGCAATATGAAAGTCTTGAAAAGATAGAGTGTGATAATCTTGAAAGATATTGGTTTGATTGGTCAAGGCTTGAAAGAATGACATAGGATACCATTTGATATTATATGGATTTTATATCCAAAATGTGTGATTGATTCATCATATATACTGATATGATCTTCTTACTCGTGATGTTCGACCAAAAAGATGTGATTTTGTATTTTACATTTCAGTTTATATAGAGAAAAACCAAAAAGATTTTGTGTTTCTTATGTTTGAAAAACCAAAAAGATTTTATTTTTCCAGCTTCCATGGAAATCTTAATTGTTGGTTATTCTTGGTTGTTCTCCTTTGCAAAAACTGAATATTGCAGACAGAAGTTGACAAGGGGTCCTTCTCCCAAGTTTTCTTCTAGATAGAAAGAGAAAGTGTGCAGATGAACAAGACGAAGACTACAGTGTGTTTGATGATATATAAAGATGGATGACAGTCTTCTAAAGCTGTTGTCAAGGGGGAGTTTGTTGGAGCATATTCTGGTGACAACGAGCTTGAAGATATTATGTCTTAGTCTTAGAATTTTTGATTTGTAATTGATAGAATTGTTAGCAACAGTTATAGGGGAGTCTGTTAGGACATGTTTTGTAACTGTTGATAAAATTCTGTCTAAGTTCTGCTAGAGGCGAACTTAACAAGTTCGTCTAGCCTATCAGAGGCGAACTTATTAAGTTCACCTGGTATATCAGAGGCGAACTTATTAAGTTCACTTAGCCTATTAGAGGCGAACTTAATAAGTTCGCCTATATCAGGTCAGTCGTCTATAAATAGGAGATTTCAGCAGAAACAGAGTAGAAGTGTGGGAAGAAAGATCAGGAGGAACTGATTAGAGAGTGTATCTTGTAACCTGATATCTTGGTGGAAATACAAAGAGTTTATTTACACCGTTGTTGTGGATTGAGTTACACGAGCACGTTGATCATGGATTCCGCACGTTATCACCGTGTCGTACCGCGAGTCTAGAGATCCGTCACGCACCGAATTAGGAACCTACACTATCTTGAATGGTCCAACATAACGAGGATTCAACTTGCCTCGTTTCCCAAAACGAATGACACCCTTCCAAGGTGAGACTTTTAACAAGACCATATCCCCTACTTGAAATTCTAATGGTTTACGACGCTTATCGGCATAGCTCTTTTGACGGTCACGAGCTGCTGCCATACGGTTTCTAATTTGAATGATTTTCTCAGAAGTTTCAAGTACAAGCTCATGACCTGTAAGTTGACTATCCCTAACCTTGGCCCAACAAATAGGAGAACGGAATTTCCGTCCATATAATGCTTCAAATGGAGCTACCTTGATACTAGTGTGATAACTGTTGTTGTAGGAGAACTCTACCAACGGTAGGTGAGACTCCCAGGTGTTACCGAAGTCAATCACACAAGCTCGTAGCATATCCTCCAGAGTTTGAATAGTAGGCTCTGTCTGGCCATCAATTTGAGGATGGTATGCCGTGCTCATATCTAGACGCGTGCCTAAAGCTTTATGTAACGACTGCCAGAAACGAGAGGTGAATCGTGCATCACGATCCGAAATGATAGAGATTGGCACCTCGTGCCGAGAGACTACTTCTTTCAAGTAAATACGAGTAAGCTTATCCATTTTGTCGGATTCCTTGATTGCTAAGAAGTGAGCGGACATTGTTAAACGATCGACAATTACCCATGACTGCACCTGTAACATCCGATTTTTTTTTTTATTTTCGGGACGAAAATTATTTCAACTAGGAAATGATGTGACACCCGAAAAATTCCAGTTAACTTAGTTAACTCAAATCCAGTTTTCTTAACCCAGTTAACTCATTTCAAGTCTAAGGGACTAATTCTGTCAATACTTAAACTAAAACTACAGGGACTAGTGTGTATTTTACCTAAACTCAATCCTGTTGACTTTAGAGAGTCAAAATTGAGTGTAATATTTCCTGTTGACTTTGTAAAGTCAAACTGCAATTGCTCTTCACTCAAATTTGCTACCCATAACCGAATATTGGCCGAATTTGTAACAGAAAATATTACTAATGGCGTTATCGTTCATCATTGAGTTATTATTGAGTGTTAATGATTCAAATTAATCCCAATTATGGGCATTCAAACCTTAAACCGTCGACCTTCATCGCAAAGCCATCAAATTCATTTGTCTCGATCATTGTTCTCTGAAATTGAACACTCTCACACCTTATCGCATCAAGCCGAAACTGTTTCATACACCAATTTGATCGGAAAGAGAACATGTGTTGCCATAGATTAAATCACGCAAATTCGGCACACATCTTAGTCGAACTCAACCAATTCAATATCAATTCTGGTAACTAATCACATCCTTAGCTTCGTTTTTATAGATTGAAAGCCCCATGATAATTGAGGCTTAAAACATCGATCCGATCAAGAACCAATTCTAGGGTTCTTAACGTATACGGTTTAATCGATCATCACCATAGACTCTGTTTAAATGCAATTAAAACCTTCCACTAGCTTCGCAATACCATGTGTGATGATAACCCTAAGTTAATTGCAACAAACAACATCGAATAGAATGAAATCTGTAAACTAGGGTTCATGAATAAAACGTTTTGGGGCTTATTATCTTAAACACAATCTCAATCAAATTAAACCACATGAATAGATTCGCAATCCCTCACTCATTAAAAGCCCCATGATTTCAACTGAAAACATTATCGAATTCGATCAAATTGAACCGTGTTCTTGAAACTAGGGTTCGGGTTTTCAAAATGGGAATTAAGGAGTTAAAACTCGTTGTTTTTGCAATTACAGATACCCGCAGATTCGAAATAGACCGATTTACAAAACCCCTACATTTTTTGCTTCAATCATAGTTGAATTCGATGGTTTTGGGATGGAGTTTTGATCCGAATCGCGTCAAGGGAAAAGTGCATGGGGTCTGGGGAAGTTAAAACCAAATGGGATGAGTTTTGATCACACGTTGTACCCCAGATCAGTTGGTTGAGTAGAGTGGCTTGTTCACAGGAGACCCGGATTCGAATCCGGTCTCCTGTGATATTTTTTTGGGGACTTTTCCATTGATTTCCTTTTAAAAAAAACAAATCTCTATATCATTTTAAGAACCTATTAGTATGTTTTGAACCCGAAAAACTCCCATAGGCTCGGGATTGAATTTATAATGTATTTTTGAGCATTTTGTGTAACTTAAAAATAATATAATTTATTATTCCCTAAACAATTATTAAATCCATAAAACACGCAAACAATGGTTTTGTAATCGGATTGGATTTATAACTCATATTGATTATCATTCTCACGTTTTGAAATAATATAATTATTTATATTATTAATTAAAGTCATTTAACTCAAATAGACAAACGAAACAATGATATATATATTTAACTCATGTTTAGGGATGTTTGATACGTATCACATTTAGTAAAATTACTAAACTAAGAATTCTTAGATTTCTGATGACACGATTGTTTACTCGTTAATTCTAAGCATGTTTTAGGACGCTCAACCCTTTCGTGTCGTCGTCACGAAATCTCATGTGTCCCTAACAGTTGTGAATCGTATTCTAGGGCATCGGTAGATTGTCCGCTAGCAAACTCTTGTGTTTCCTACTTGCATCCTTGTGTGGGGTTATCTATTCGTTCGCAGCTCAGGTGAGTTTTCACGGCCCCTTTTTACTTGTTTTCCTGTTGGGGGAGAAACATGCATATACACAAACATCATTTTATTTGTTTTCCCATTGGGAAGAAACATGCATACAAACAAACAGTATTTTACTTGTTTCCCGTTGGGGAGAAACATGCATTCAAACAAACATCTGTTTTCTTGTCTTCCAGCCAAGGAGAGACATACTCATGAACGGACATGGATCACATAGTATTTCATTACCACTTGTGTACCTAAGTGCAAACATAATATGCAAAGTCCTTACACACTCGGACCGTTAATATATGGAGTATAGCGAGGAAATTTGAGTAGTACTACTGGGTTTGAAAAACCCCACCCGGTTTAGTCGCGCTAACTTGATTGGAGGTCTAACGGGTGTAAATTGTCCTAAACACTTGCCATTGTTGATGTTAGAAATGGCGGAAGGAATATCAAACATAAACAGTCAGCTTCGGTTACGAACGCTTAGAGTAACTTGTACATTGCCTAGCTAGCAATAGGTGTGACTTATGTATGTGGATCCTGCAAACACTTAAACAGTTTATTCACTTGAAAACCTGTGAACTCAACAACCTCGTGTGGACACTTTTTCTTACATGTTTCTCAGGTCGCTAAGGCACAGGTTGCACACTTAGGACATTCATGGAGTCCTACTATCATTTCATCCTTATGCAAAATTTAAAACAATTTACGTGTCTTATTATACTTGAGCGCATTTGTTTTGCGCATTTATTTTCTTGTTTAAAACGCTTCCGCATTAACTCTGAACTTTTATGATATTATATTTATGTCCCGTATAGTGTCGTTTGATGTAACTAATGACTGAGATCCTGGTTTGTCACGCACCAAACGGTAAAACTCCATTAGTAGGTGTGACAGATTGGTATCAGAGCCATTGGTTATAGAGAACTAGGATTGCATACTAGACTATAACCGCACACATGCATTAGTTATACGGCACAAACACTCATACATGATACACATAGCACACATACGTACATTGCAGTGCAGGCAGGTTAACACCAACCATATCACCCTCTATTGACGAGGGACATATCATTTGCATTGCATCATCATTCCCAGTGGCGACACTCGGGGAATCCCCAGAATAACATCCAGTCCCATCCGAGGGCAGTGAGACGGAGCCTTCGGAGGAGTCACTTACACCACCATTACCTGTCGGGTTTGGTGCGCTTTCTCAGGTCCATGTGATGGACGATACTCAGCTAGCACATATCTCTTTGGGAGTTGGGATCGTCGGAGGCGAGTCCTTACTGTACCCACTAGCAACAATACGCCGAGTGAAGGCAGACTATTGCATGCATTATTAAAGAATCCATTGGCACATAGATGTCATCGCTTTCTCGAGCCATGGGCTCGCGTCTTTGGTCGATATTCTGTTGAAGATATATTGACCATAAAGTTGAGAACGCATTACTCATTGCATACTTTGACCCTATCCTGACTCAACTGGAAGGACGACTACTTTACTACTTCCTGTAACTCATATCCATGAATTAGTTTCACTTCTCGAAGTTGCATTTCGCGTGCATGATTCATCTACAATCCGCTGGATTGGACTCTCGTATTGTGTTTCAACTCGAGTGAATACTCGGATCAAACGATTCTCGACTACTCATCCAGATATGAGTCCTAGTTGATCAACTTATGGTTGATGACTAAGCCTATCGATGACTTATCATATCTGACAATACTCTGTATTAAGCAATACAAACTAAAGGACATTATGACACAAGACTGGGAGAACTAGGTTGAGCATGCAAAGCAAATTATCATTACGGGTGCACACGTAATAGTAATTTGAGGTGCATGTAAGTCCTGGTGAAACCTAGTGTGTGGATAAATGGTCCTAATCTGTTAATTATTGACTTAAGTTTCCACTGTCCGTAGAAATTCTAGTAACCCACTCAACAACTAGTTGGTATCGCTAAACTCGTTCAACAGATGATAGACGCTACTATCAGGTTGAAAATGTTTACGGACACACTGAATTATCATCAATGGAATCCATCAATGTTATTCTCACTCATGTAAGAGTCTTAGTGAAATTAAGACACTCATCTAAATGTGATCACATAAACCATCTTGATTGAAACTCTAATAGAATCTCATGGCAAATCTATCAACTCCAAGTATGTAAGCGAAATTTGAAGAATTCCTTCTAAGCTAACACGTTATCCCTTACGCTCCAACAATAAATCCCATTTGACCCTATTGCCTTATCCGGTGACTAATCCTTGGTCTAATTCGAATTATACCCCAATATATTCAATCCTGTAAACGAATTTCTTTCTTCATGAAATGATCCAATGACATTAGGAAACGAGGATTTAACCTAACCAACCATCAGTTGAATGCAATTACTTAAACAGACAACCTATTCCTTGTATTACTGGAATCTATATTTCATTGAAATTTTCTTTCCTACATGTGAACCTCTTCCCTTGACCTTTACATTGACGAACGCTTACATTATAAGCACGAGTCTCAGTAGGGGTCTCAGCATGTCTTCACAAATTTCGTGTTCGTACGGTCGTACTCCAACTCTATTAGGAACTAAGTAAACTTTAGAAATAGTGGACGGTCGAATAACCGAAGCAACTCACATTCTTAGAGATGTAAACTAGGATTGGCTAGTCATAAGCTTGAGGTTGACCTTCTGCCAGTTACACTTGGCAGTTTCGACCTTATTGTCGGTATGAATTGGTTCTCTAAGAACCAATCTGAGGCCATATGTTGTGACAAAATTGTTTGCCTTCTTCTCCCTAGAGGGGAAATCCTTTTTGTCCAAGGCAAAAGGAGTGGTGCAGTCGTTGGCATCATATCCTTCATGAAAGCACAGAAATGTCTTCGAAAAGGTCATACTGCTATTTTGGCTCTCGTCGTCGAGCAGTCATCTGAGGAGAAGAAAATTGATGATATCCTAAACGTACGTAACTATCCGAAAATTGATGATATCCTAAACGTACGTAACTATCCGAAACAATTTAATAAAACATCAATCAATAGGACAATCCCAAGCATGTCCTATATGTGCACCTGTGTCTTATCTTAGTGACCTGAGAAAACATGTAAGAAAAGATGTCAACACGAGGTTGGTGAGTTCACAGGTTTCAGTATATAAATAAACGTTTACCAGATTTATTGTACAATCAACACATGTATATCAACGGGTAGCTAACCCATAATCATGTTTGCTATTACGCTCGCAACTGTAAACTGACTGTTTGCATTGCCTCCCACCAGGTCTATCAACCATGGTGCACGTTTAGGTCAATATTGCACCCGTTCGATATCCATTCGAGTTAGCGCGACTAATGCGGGTGAGGTTTGTCAAACCCAGTAGTACTACGCAACATACCTTGCTATTCTCATATTTAAACCGTTCGATGTGAGGACTTTCATGATAGAGTTTACGCATAGTCATAACAAGTGATATAATATGAAGTACAAAAATCAAAAAGAGTTTGCATCATGTTTTCTCCTCCAGATTAAAACAGTAAAAGGGGCCGTGAAAACTCACCTGATTTGCGTAGGTAGTGATCACACAAGTACGAGATCAAAATCTCAAGTGTTAGCCTGACATGGCTCACGAATGCCCTAGAATTATACACATAACAATTAGGGATACAATGGAAATTGTGACGACGACACGGAATGTCAAACGTCCTAAACGCTCTAATGATCAAAGAGTAGACGAACGTGTCCACGGGAATAAGAATTCTTTATTTAATAATTAAGATATATACGTTACGCGACGAATGTCAAAATAATATATAATAAATATATTCTAGCATTTTGTCATTAACTATATGTCTAGGAAAATAATATAATTTATTATATTATTTTTGAGTTTAGCAAAGTAACATAAATAATTAAATTGCGTGAAAAAATAATAAGTTTATTAATTTTATTCGATGATATGAACGTGAGTAAATAATGTAAATAATTATATTACTAATTAGCTTGAAACGTTACATGAGGTTTATAAACGAGGCGAAATAATATATATTTTATCTTATATAAGGAGTCACGGGTTGAAAATAATATACACATATCGTTTTATACGAAGTCGGGGTTTGAAAATAATATAAGTATATATTATTTTAAAAGTGGGAATGGTATTAAATACGGGTTATAAAACTAAACCCGAACCTACGGGTGTTTTCGAGTCCAAAAAGTTTTAATTTAACATTAACAAACCAACGGGGAATATTTTATAAAAGTATAACAGTGGAAAAAGACCCCAAAAAATATATGCAGGAGACCGGACTCGAACCCGGGTCTCCTTCACACGAGTCCAACGTCTTAACCATCTTCGCCCGCTAGGGTTTCGCGATATCAACCGGACCAGAAAGATTTTAACATACAAGTCAAGTGGGTTCTTCTCCCCCACGCAAGCCAAACCAAAACCCAACCAATTACCCACGAATTCGACCACGATTAGAATCAAGTGCATAGGGGTTTAGTTAATCGGGATAAGGCGAATCTGTGGATGCTTTTAATTTTGAAAATAACAAGTTCACGGTCGTTAATTGCGCGATTGAAAACCAAAACCCTAGATTATGAACGCGTAATCGATTTGATCAAATTCTGTAATATCAAGTATTGAATCCATAGGGCTTTTAACAAACAATGAATTACGAATCTACTGATATGGTTTAATTTCGTTTTGGTTGAGTTCAAGATCAAAAACCCCAAATACGTATTTGAACAATCCCTAGCTTTTGGGTGGAGTTCAATTCGATGTTATTATATAAAATTATCATAGGGTTTTAAGAGGGTGACTGATTGCGATTCCAATCCTATGATTTAATTGAATTGATATCGTGTTAAGAATAGGATTTGATCAAACCGTATTGGGATGAACCCTAGAAATCGGCACATGATTAATTCGGTAATGTATGCGCTAATTAGGTTAGGGCTTTCATTCTATAGACTAAAACGAATCAGATGAAGGTTGCAATTACCAGATTGGATGTCGGGTTAATAGTGCTCGACCAAAACTGAGTCCGACGACGTGCGGGTTAGTCTCTGGTGATCACGGCTGTGTCTCCGAATGAATTGGCGAGTGCAGCAGCTTCAAAGGGACTTGTACAAGGTGCGTCAGTGATCAATTTGCGAGAATAACATACGAATGATGCGAATTTGGTAGTAATTGATGAGGGTGTCGATGGTTGTGAGGTTAATAGCCATTATTGGAATTAATTCGTGTTATTGCCGATGATTAATGCTTAATGATGATCAGTTATGACATTAAGGTGTTAATCAGTTACGAAATCAATTAGAAATCGGCTACAGTTTGCGAATTAGAAACAATTGTTGGGAGTTTGACTTTACAACGTCAAACAGAACTCTCAATTCGTGATTTTGACTTTTCAGAGTCAACATAATAGGGTTTAGGAACTTGGCAGAACTAGTCCCTGATGTTTGAGATACAAAATTGACAGAATTAGTCCCTGGGTTAGATTTTGTTAAATAAGTTAAGATTTAACTGGATTTAGTTAACGAGGTTAAGCTTTTAACAGAATATTTAATGGAATTGTTAACGGAGCTAACATGAAATGTCGGATTGTCACATATTTCACCTAAAAGAGAAGTGGAGTTCATAATAAAACTTGTACCTTGTACGGCACTTATTGCCAAAGCTCCATATAGATTAGCTCCGAATGAAATGGCAGAATTAAAGAAGCAATTAGACGATTTATTGGAGAAAGGATTTATAAGACCAAGCTCATCACCCTGGGGTGCCCCAGTTCTGTTTGTTAAGAAGAAAGATGGATCAATGCGTATGTGCACTGATTATCGTGAACTTAACAAGGTTACAATAAAGAATCGTTATCCACTCGCTCAAATCGATGATCTTTTCGATCAACTCCAAGGAGCTCGTTGTTTTTCTAAAATTGCTCTTCGCTTTGGTTATCATCAAATGAAAGTTCAGGAAGAAGACATTCCTAAAACTATTTCAGAACTCGATATAGTCATTATGAGTTCTCGGTAATGTCGTTCAGACATACTAATGCACCAGCAGCATTCATGGATATGATGAATCGAGTCTGTAAAACTTACTTGGATAAATTCGTTATCGTATTCATCGATGACATTCTTATCTATTCCAAAAATAAGGAAGATCATGCCACTCATTTGAAAATTTGACTTGAAATAATGAGAACAGAGAAGTTATACGCTAAGTTCTCAAAATGTGAATTCTGGCTGTCAGAAATTCAATTCCTTGGTCATGTGATCAATGCCAATGGGATTCAAGTTGAACCTGTTAAGATTGAAGCCATATCTAAATGGGAAATTCTTGAATCACCAGCTGAAGTCCGTAGTTTCCTCGGTCTAGCTGGTTACTATCGGAGATTTATCCAAGATTTCTCTCGAATAGCAGTACCATTAACTTCTCTGACTCGCAAATCAGTCAAGTATGAATGGGGTCCTAAACAATCTGAAGCTTTTGAAACTCTGAAATAGAAACTAACTCAAGCACCCATACTGGCTTTGCCAGATGGAAATGGAGGCTTTTCAGTTTACTGTGACGCTTCACACATATGCTTTGGTTATGTATTAATGCAAGGAAGCAAAGTTATTGCTTGTGCTTCTCGACAATTGAAAACTCATGAAAGGAATTATACGACTCATGATTTAGAACTAGGCGCCATAATCTTCGTACTTAAATTATGGTGGCACTATCTATATGGAGTCAAATTCACTATCTTTACTGATCACAAAATCCTGAAATATATATTCAGTCAGAAGGAACTGAATATGAGGCAAAGACATTGGATGGAAGTCCTGAATGATTATGATTGTGAAATCTGTTATCATGAAGGAAAAGCCAATGTCGTAGTTGATGCTCTGAGCAGAAAGGAACATAAGAAGCCTTACCAAGTTCGTGCTTTAAGACTCGATCTCCAAATCGATCTTATTACTCGCATTAAGGAATCTCAGAAACTTGCTTTGCAAGAACCTAACCTTAAAAAGGAAGGATTGGGAGGTATGATTGATCAGTTGATCAAAGGGGATGATGGAATCCTTAGAATGAATAAGAAAATCTGTGTTCCTATCTATGGGAATACTCGTGAAGAAATTCTTGAAGAAGCCCATAAATCTAAATATACGACGCATCCTGGAAGCGATAAGATGTATAAAAACCTAAAAGCAAATTAGTGGTGGATAGAAATGAAGAAACATATCGCTATCTATGTTGCAAAATGTTTAACATGTTCTCAAGTTAAAGCTGAACACCAGAAACCATTGGGTTTGTTACAGAAAATTGAAATTCCATTCTGGAAATGGGAAATGATAACCATGGACTTTATTACTAAACTTCCCCTAACGAGTCGAGATACAATCTGGGTTATCATTGACAGACTCACTAAGTCTGCTCATTTTCTTTCTATGAAAGAAACATTTAGTATTGATAAGCTGGCACATCTATACGTTAATTAAATCGTAACATTACACAGCGTGCCACTATCTATCGTGTCAGATAGAGATAGTAGATTCACTTCTCGACTCTGGAAAAATTTCCAGAAAGCTCTTGGTACAAAATTGAATCTTAGCACTGCCTACCATCCATAGACGGACGGGCAGAGCGAAAGAACAATTCAAACTCTTGAAGATATGTAAAGATCTTGTGTTATAGATTTTGGAGGAAGTTGGGATGACCACCTACCTCTAATGGAATTTTCCTACAATAATAGCTATCATACGAGTATACAGGCCGCTCCTTTTGAAGCCTTATATGGTCTTAAATGTCGAACTCCAATCTATTGGTCTGAAATAGGAGAAAATCAGTTGTTTGGACGAGAAATAGTCCTGGAAACAACTGAGAAAGTTATTCAAATTAAAGATAGATTGAAAGCGGCTGGTGATCGTCAAAAGAGTTATGTTGATAAGAGACGAAATCCGTTAGAATTCAACGTCAGTGATAACGTTCTATTTAAAGTTTTACCATGGAAAGGTATTGTAAGATTTGGAAAGAAAGGAAAATTAAGTCCTAGATTCGTATGGCCATTCAAAATTCTGAAAAGAGTTGGGCCTGTGGCCTATCAACTCGAACTGCCAGATGAAATGAATGGAGTACATGATGTATTCCATGTGTCAAATCTGCGCAAGTGTTTGGCAGATGAATCTCTGGTAATACCTCTACAAGATGTAGAGGTAGATGAAAAGTTAAGATTTGTGGAGCAACCTTTGCAAACCGAGGACATGTAGGAAAAGAAATTGAAAAGAAAGAAATTGATAATTGTGAAAGTGATATGGAACTCTAGACGTGGACCAGAGTACACGTGGGAACTAGAGTCAGAAATGAGAAAGAAATATCCACACCTATTTGAATAAACTTGAGGACGAGTTTAAGACAAGGTGGGGAGGATGTAACAACTGCCACAAAAATGTCCGACAGTTGACAAAAAGTAAACCCTAGGGACTATAAGTATGATTATATTAATGTTTAGAGTTAAAAATGAAAAATTGAGAAATTTAGACCTTAGCGGACCGCTAAGGTTATGCATAACGGTCCGCTAAGGAGGCAAATTGGGTGGTGGACCCCCATGACCTAGGTAACGGTCCGCTACGTAGGGACTAAGTAATGAACCTGGTGACGCCACGTGACTAATGGTTGTGTATTGTGACACGTTTACTCGTGGCGGACCGTCACGCCAGGTGGCAACGGTCCGCCAGCCGCAAAATGCTTGGAATCTGCCACGCGTACTGGTGGCGGACCGCTACGCCCAGCGGTAACGGTCCGCTAGCCGCAATTTAAGGTGTGGTCCAATCAGCGATTGACATTTAGGGCTAATGCCATCCGAGGCGGTGGCGGACCGCCACTAGCCATCGTAACGGTCCGCTACGGGTTGGAATTCTAGCCTATAAATAGTTGGACTATTTCATTCGATTTCTGCATCACAAACCCGAAACAAACTCTCAAATCTTGTTCCAAAGCTTCCGTAGATGACCCCCGACTTTCCCTGTTCGATCCCCGCTCCTCGTAGCACTCAATTTAAGAAGAAATGCTCATAGAAAGGTCGGAACGCTCGAGAAATCAGGTTAAGAAGCTAGAGGCTAACCTTTCAACTTTAGAGGCTCATATCAAGCAAAAAGGTGAATACTTTATCTCTTTCAAAACTTGTGTCAAATATTTTATTTTGCGAAAATGGCCAAATAATGGTTAATGAAGTAATGCGCAACGTTCTTCTACGAACAAGCATTCAGGCCATAGGTATACGTAAAACTTGCAAGGGATACACGGGTCTCGAGTGAAATTCCCGAATTACGGCTGGTGCTTATCTTATAACAAATGAAGGACCTGGAGTTCTCGTTGTTATAAGCTAGGATGCCAGTGTATATTGTGATGCGATTGAACGGGACGGGCCTGCTGAGTGTGTAGATTGAACATAAAGTTGTGATTATGTAATTAATACTTATTTGTGCTAAAATGATTTTTGTCAAGATATTGTATTCACCAGCGTTCACGCTGACGTTTTATTTTCAAAATGTTTTCCACGTAATGATTAAAATATGATGAGAGGTGTTTACGAGCAGACCTACGATAAGAAATGATTAAAATATGATGATAGTGGATGCTCCCGGCATATGACAGGCAACATGGACCTGCTTCAAGATGTCAAACCATTCAGAGGCGGCTATGTGGCCTTTGTAGGAGAGAAGGGTGGTAGTATGACTTGTCTAGGGATGGTTTTGAATGGTTGTGTTAGCTTTGACAACGTCAACTACTACGAGCAGCTGAAGCATAACCTGTTGAGTGTCTCCCAGATGTGCGACAAGGAGTACTCGGTTATGTTTGACAAGTCAGAATGCATGATTCTCAAACCTAGTTTTGAAGTTCCTGAAGACTGGATTCTGATGCGAGCACCAAGAACAAACAACACCTATTAGATCGATTTGAGCGTGGCAACAACAACCTCATCAGTTGCTACTTGTTTGCTTACCAAAGCGACAGAGCTTGACTCAATCTTGTGGTATAGGAAACTCGGACACATTTCTTATCGAAAAATGAATCATCTTGTCCGAAATGGTTTAGTTACTGGGATTCCTAAGCTGAGATTTGCCATTGCAGATGACTGTATGCCTTGTAAGAAGGGCAAACAGCAACGGAAATCTCACAAGCCCAAGCTCCAAAACACCATCGATACCCCTTTGGAGCTATTACATATGGATCTGTTTGGCCCCATAAGTATCAGGAGTATTGGAGGTAAGTCATACTGTCTAGTTGTAACTGATGATTTCTCATGTTTTTCTTGGGTGCATTTCTTAGGTACAAAGGACGAGACTGCTGATATTCTTCAATACCTGATCCTGAGCTTAGAATCCCTATGCAAGTTGAAGGTTAGAAGAATAAGGAGTGATAACGGAACTGAGTTCAAGAATAATTTGATGGAACTTTTCTGTCTCAAGAAGGGTATCCGTCACGAATTTAGTGCCCCGTACACACCTCAGCAAAACGGAGTTCAGAAAGGAATAACAGAACCTTGATCGAGACTGCAAGGACAATGCTGTTAGATGCAAAACTTCCTGTCACACTCTGGGAAGAAGCGGTCAACACAGCTTGTCACGTTTTGAACAGGGTCCTGGTTGTTAAGAGGCACAACAAGACTTGTTATGAGTTGATCAACAATCGACCTCCCAATCTTGACTACCTTGTTCTTTTTAGTAGTCCTTGTTCCTTATTGCTACAATACAAGGATCAGAAATCTAAATTTCATGCAAAAGCAGTGGAAGGCATCTTCTTAGGATATGTTGCCAATTCACCATGCAAGAGAGTGTACTATCAAGGAATGGTTAGAAGTGGATTGCAGCAAACACAACATTCCACCAGAACCAACTGGTCCTGCTTGGGGTTTTGATTATAATGCGCTATTCAAGTCTTTCAACCTTTTGGATCTATCTGTCGATGATGCCGCAAATGTGTACGATTTCTTTAATGGCGGCGATGACTCCAACTTCTCAACTCGTGCCACCGTGCCTATTGTAACTCCTGATTCCAATGTTGCATCTATATCTGGAACTCATGACAGTGATGACATTGAAGTTGTCCATGTTGATGGAGATGACGCTCCAGCTGATCCTAACACTCATGTAGGAAATGAATCTCCATCTGATCCAATCAATATTGAATCGTCTTCTTCTGGAACACAGGATATGGGGGAGTTGAGCACGAATCTTGACACAAATCTCCAGGAACCGCACATACCAGAGATGAGAGTGCATAATAATAATCCAATTAACAACATTATTGGTGATCCTCATGCCGGTGTTCAGACTCGTCATAGAACCATTGCTGAGAACACCAGTTTGTACGCTGAGATACTTGACACTGTTATCATGGAAACATGTTTGCATGCTGCATTCGTGTCCCAATTGGAGCCAAAGAATGTGAAAGATGATCTCGCTGACAACTGCTAGATTGAGGCAATGCAAGAAGAACTGTCTCAATTCCAAAAGCTGCATGTGTGGGATTTAGTTGACTTGCCAAGAGGCGTACAACCAATTGGAACCAGATGGGTGTTCAAGTGCAAAACGGATGATCGACACGTCGTAGTGAAAAAAAGGCAAGGTTGGTTGTTGTCACACCACAACCGACGGCGGAAACATCGGGGCGGGACATGTAGACTGTTCATGAGCTCAAGGTTGACTAAATTGTAATATATTAAATCCATTTCAATTCAAGCAAACATAAACCAATTCCTAAGTACATAAAGGTAATCCAAATTGTTCTTGAATTAAAATTAACTAAGTCCAAAGCCTATGTGTAGCATGTCTTGATCAAACTCGTGTGTTAGCACCTGAAACATGAATAAAATAAGGTCAACTAAAAAGTTGGTGAGCATACACATGTTTGTACATAGATAGTATATAGATGTGAATAAACAAATCCTTACATAACATGATAAAATAAGACATTTATGGGGAGCAACTATTGTGTAACCAAAGTACAATCAAACCTTTGTAACTAGCATGCAAATTGTGTTGTCGGTAACAATCACCCCAATCTGGGTGGGTTTGTCAGACTCAATAGATCTATCATTGTTAACCGTCGGCTTGAATAGTTAATGATTGCACATAAATTGCACACAAACAGTTAACACACCTAGCACTCAAACATAAAGCTCAAATTTTTCATAAATGAATGTAAAGAGGATTTGTGTTTTTGTAGTTTATGTAAATGTAAACAATTGTGTGTATAGAGTTCATGTTTCACCCCAAAAAGTGTAAAAGTGTTAAAGGGCTATGTAATACTCACCTGAATCAAAGATGTAGCTAGCATGAGAGACTACGTAGTAAAGTGATCCTTGCAATCTCACAACGTTAACCTAGTGTGTAATATATATGGTTCTTGATTAATAATGTGTACAATAGTCTATGACCAAGTATATGATTGAAATGGATGCGTGTACAAAGGGTTGAAATTGTAGGTGTTAGTTGTTTGTACTTGGAAAAAAAGGAGGGTTGAGAAATTGGAATGAATAGTCTTAGAATAATTGAATTAGAGTTTGAGTTTGAATAACTAAATAAATTAAACAATTATTATTTATTTAGTTAGTTAGAAAAATAGTGTGTAAATCATATTAGATATTAATTAAATAAATAATTTTACTTTATTTATTTATTTATAAAGATGTGTAAATAATGTTGATGTATAAGATTAATAGTAAATATATATTTAAATTTTTAGTGTAGATTATAATAAATAAATTTATTTATATATCTATCATTTAAAAATAAGAATTTGATTGTTCTAAATAAAGTTAAAATTTTTATAACTTTATAAATTTGGTTTTTAAAATGGGAGATATTTTATAAAGTAAATATCTTATTTGGTAATTAATTTCCTTTAATTATTTAAAAATCTAAATTTTTGTTTTAAATAATTAATATATAACTTTAACGATAAAATTCATAATAAAAATGAATTAATGTTGGAAATTGGAAATTTTGGTTTTATTCTGCTCAACATGTTGCAAGGTTTATAAAAATAATTTTTATAAATTATTTGAAGTGCTAACAAGGCCCTGTAAAAATACATGAGGTCCACCCGGTTCGAACCCGGGTGGATCACCGGGTGGATCCTGGGTAACAGTAACAGCTTTACCACTGGACCCGAGGGCCAGTGGTGTTAAAACTCGTCTCAACAAAAGTTTTAATCTAAGGACAGAAGGGAATGCGAGTTTGGGTATCATCACAAGCAAAAACAATGCGGGTATCGGTTTTGAACCCGCGACCAGCCGTGTGGAAGTCGTGTGGATTAACCAGTACGTCTGGGGAGATGTTTTGATAAAAGACCGGTCCGAAATAAGAAAACCCTAATGTCACCCGTCCTTTCATCCCTATTTGAATCCTAAAACCCTAGCTATGAAAATCGGACTGATGATCAATCGATCGAAGATCCGACCATGGGGCTTTCAAACATGTGATCAAAACGATTACAAGGGCGCAAGAATTACCTGTTTTGATGAAGCGACGAAGGAAAGCGGCTAACACTTAAGATTCGGTATTCTTGGTGCTTGCGAGTGATCCAAAGGTGAAATGTCGAGGTTGTGAGGGACTAGGGAGTTTGTAAATATCTAAGCGAAAGGTGTGAGGGAGGGTGGATTATGTGAATTGATTTCATCATAAAGGCTTGATTCGAATCGGGTTTGAATGTGACGGGTATTGAACGAACTTTACGTAAATTCGATTAATTGGGAAATGAATTTGGTCAGGTTTTAGGGCTGTATACATTCACGATCAATCAGTGCGCGATTTACGGGTGATAAACGCGTCTAAATCCCTCAATTGATGATTGAATTACACACGGTTTGACTCTAGAAAGTCAATTCCGTTTGGATTGATTTGAATTTCAAAAGTGGTTGCACTAGGATCGAATTTAGAAGTTATTTTGGCTGGAAAACAATAGATATCTGTTCTTGAGTTCAAGGCAAGTCTAGGTTGGTCGGGTTTGATCGAATTTGGTATTGAATCTTAGGTAATATGGGGTTGTTTGACTTTTAGAAAGTCAAACTGGTTCAAATGGTTGGATTTGGTCAAAATTGGGGATTAGAGGATTCAATTTCAAAAGGGGGTTTGGGTTCAAAATGAGAGTTCAATTGCATAGAGGGTTCAAAATAGTTGAATTGAAAGTTTGTTATAAAATAATTTTTATAAAACGTGTAAACTAAACATTATTCATTTTATCATAATTATTTTCTATAGAAAACTCCATTTTATAATATTACTTGTTTAGTTATAAATATTTTATAAAAGAGTACCTTCTCATCATTTTTTTTATAAAATTTACAAATTGTATGAGTATTTAAAATTTGAGTTTATAACTATAGTATGGGATATATATATATATATATATATATCATTATTCCAACATATGGTATAAAATAGGGAAATTATATACAAATGTGAAGTTTAAATTTCAAATTTGAAATAATAATCAATGTGTCACATTGTGTGGGACAAGTACGGGATTCGAAAGAAGTGTCATTTTTTGTATAAATTAAATTAAAATAGTGTTAGAAAATCATGGATATTACAGTCTCCCCGTGTTAAGAGAATTTCGTCCCGAAATTTAACTAGTGGAGGCTACTGAATCAGAAAATATGCAGGTTTGGGTTGTCAATGTGTTATGACGGTGGTTTAAGTGGTATAACTGGTGACAAGATTTGTGTGTTGATACTCAAGGTCGGATGTGAATGACGATAAAGAATTTAGTCTTGAAATGAATTTAAGTAGAACAACTGTCGAATAGCGATTTGGATTCTAAAGGTGATATGCATTACATGGAATGGATTTTATGGTAATTTGGGTGATCAGGGTTTGTTTAAGATGTACTCTAATGTGCTCAAGAATTGTTAGTGGATGAGGGATTTCCCAACTATTGATCTAGGTCAAAACTTCACGTGACACGAACAACGTTACTTTTGATACTATGATAGAGCACTTATATATAGGAAGTACCATCGGCGTATCCACCATGCTCTTGTCATATTACATTAGTTTCGTTGGTATATATTACGATAGGTCTTAGGTCACAACACACAACAAACTTCACTATGTTTTCCATGCGCTGATTTTTATAATTATGTGTGCACCCGTAATTACTCGAATCATCGCATGGTTCGTATAGATCCTTCTGTTGTGTGTGGGTCAAAAGGGGCACAAATTTACTTAGTTCATGTATATTCCTTTCACATATGAGTTGCTAATAAGTAACTATGTCCTTAAGTAGGCAAGTCAGTTAGCAACTAAAAGGTAATAAAGTAGTATCACCTAAAGTCCCATAGTTTACCCGTGTTGAACAAGAATACGTCAAACACCGAGTTGTTTTAAAGTACTCCAGCTTCCTCGTGTTTGAACAAGAGCACGTCAAAACCCCGAGTAGCTTCAGTGTGTTATGGTTTCCAAGTTTGGTGAACAAAGTGTATGACCATTCTTGGTGTATAATGTTCTCAAACATTTGTAACAATTGCAAGCAACTTAGTTTCACGTATAATGTAAACACACATGTCTCATGTATGATCTAGTGTCACGTAGCTTGTAATCATTTAGGTTTCATGTGTAGCGTGAACAACTTAGCATCATGTATTTTGTAAATCAATATGCTCTCATGTGTAATGTAAACAACACAGTGTCATGTGTATTATAGGAAATGGAGTTCATGTATGGTGTTGACAACTTAGCATATTGTAGCTCAATAAGTTTCATGTTCAATGTAGTCAATCTAGTATTTTGTACCAAGCAAACAATTGTTATGTACCATGTATATTGCAAATAAACTGGTTTCATGTGTTATGTGATCAATCTAGTAAATTGCGATTTGCAAATAAACTAGTTTCATGTATTATGTAATCGTGATGTGTATCTTGTGAACGTGCATACGTAAGTTTTTGAATTTTGTGTGACATATACTAACGATTTTTGCATGTGATCAGGTGTTGCGGAGTAGCGTGTTGGTTTATGTTCGTGTAGGATGTGATAGTTAGGTTCTAGCTCTTTAAATCTTGTTGAGGTTCATAGGGATGGTTAATCGTTTACGCGAAATGGGTCGTCTCTTGAAGTGGTAAGTGAAAGATAACGAGGAAGTTCTGAAAACATTCAGGGAGATGTGTTTACAAATACTGATCTTTGTTTGAAAATAGAAAGTGGTAAATTGTTCTTGGTTCTAGATATATAAAGTAGTGAAACCATTGAGTTACATAATTTAAATAAATAGACAGTTTATAGGAAAAACTTTTTAAATTTTCAATTATTATAAGGAGAATATTTTTAAGAGAAATTATTGGCTAATCAAGTAGTTATACATCAATTTAGCCAGGTTTTAGAAATAATTACTTTAATGAATAAATCATACTTATTTATCAATTTGAAATTATGCTTTTATAAAACAGGTTGTATTGGGTTTTCTCACAAGATGAAAATGTTTATAGAAAATTCATATTTCTGATACTATTTAAAAATAACGAGGTTGTTTAAATCAAATAATAGGATGATTTGCTTACGATGAAGATTGTCGGTAGTGTACTAAATCGTATTGAATGAAGAAGGTGATACTTGAGAAATTTTTATTAAAATATGATGGGTGTAATTCACACTCAACGGGTCAAATCAATGAATAGAAATTTTAGAGTTGGAATATATAAAATTGATTAAATGCTGAAATGTTAAACATTACTCAAAACATAGGGAAATGGTTCTCAAACTGAAAATTTAAAGACAATAAATAATGGAAAAATAATTTTGTTAACGTCTCTTGTAGCTTTCCACTAGAAGGAGAATAATTCCCAAGACGAGTACCGCTATGGTCACTCGGGTAGCCGATCTGGCTTCAGCTTTAGCTGTCTCCGTGCGATGCTCCAGTATTTCTTTTTCGAGGATGGAGATTAACTCCTTTTGGTACCCTAATTGGTTTGCTAGGCTATCCATTCTTTGTCCTTGCAAGTCGTGCATTACCCCCTGCTCCATCCTTTGCCTCTCAAATTCTGAGTTCCTTACATATTGGTGAATGTCATTGGTTGGAATTCTCATAACACTAGTGGGTGTTGTGGTATGCCTTACCCAAGGGTTAGGATGGTAGGCATTAGATGTGGGTCTCTTAGTGGGGGTAGTAGCTGATTGTGGAGATGGGGTGTCTGATACGGGTTCCTGGGTGCGGGTGATCCAGATGTTCGAAGTCTTGGGTCGGTGTTCCTAATCCAATCTGCCCTTACATCAAACCTTGGTCTAGCAGCTGGGGGTGTTGGTGACCGATGCACGGGTGTCCCGATGTCTTCTTCCCAATTAGACTCTTCTCCGGGACGGTATACCGGGGAGGAAGGAGAGTAGAAGTCCATGCCTAGTAGGAAACAATGAAAAGGTTGTAAGTGATAATAAAATATTGAGTGTTAAATATAGGAGTTCTCATAGGTTTAGAGTTTGACTAGTCATAACACCGAGCTTTCACAACAGTATTTTAGAAATACAATTAACCTATAAGCAATTCATCCCTGAGGAGGATTCCCAGGAAAGAGGGGTGGGTCACTAGGACACACTTAAGTACCCTATCTTTCCTTAGCCAGAATCCCTCATGGGCCTACACACTCTTCCAGCCATCATGTATTAATAGCACTATTGTTGGGCTCATGGTTATGATGAGAATTGTTGTAGATTTGGCCTTGAGGCCCGAAAGTGAGGTTTATATATTATAGTGTGCTTCTTCTTCTTGGAGGGTAAGTGGGCTTCTTGTTTATTATTAATGGGCATTAGGCCCAATAATTTAGGTTTAGATTACAAGAGGTGGTGACAGTATATGTGTGAGTTTAAGGGTGCATGAAAAGCTAAGTGTGTATAAGTGTGTGTTAAAACTTAGGATAGCACTTAAATGAATCAAATAGATAGCATGAATGTAGCACAACCATTATCAGGCAGTGTGACACATAAATTATTAAATGTTGTATCAGGTAGCATATTTACTTATGATAGTATGTAGGAATATTCACACAAGGAGAAATCATGTAGCATGTAGTAGCATGGCATTGTATGGGTGTCCTAAGGTTATAGTCTAGGTCAAAAGTGTCTAATAACCTAATTCCCTATAACCAAGGCTCTGATACCAATCTGTCACACCCCAACCGACGACGGAAACGTCGGGGCGGGACATGTAGACTGTTCATGAGCTCAAGGTTGACTAAATTGTAATATATTAAATCCATTTCAATTCAAGCAAACATAAACCAATTCCCAAGTACATAAAGGTAATCCAAATTGTTCTTGAATTAAAATTAACTAAGTCCAAAGCCTATGTGTAGCATGTCTTGATCAAACTCATATGTTAGCACCTGAAACATGAATAAAATAAGGTCAACTAAAAAGTTGGTGAGCATACACAGGTTTGTACATAGATAGTATATAGATGTGAATAAACAAATCCTTACATAACATGATAAAATAAGACATTTATGGGGAGTAACTATTATGTAACCAAAGTACAATAAAACCTTTGTAACTAGCATGCAAATTGTGTTGTCGGTAACAATCACCCAAATCTGGGTGGTTTTGTCAGACTCAATAGATCTATCATTGTTAACCATCGGCTTGAATAGTTAATGATTGCACATAAATTACACACAAACAATTAACATACCTAGCACTCAAACATAAAGCTCAAATTTTGCATACATGAACGTAAAGAGGATTTGTGTTTGTGTAGTTTATGTAAATGTAAACAATTGTGTGTATAGAGTTCATGTTTCACCCCAAAAAGTGTAAAAGTGTAAAAGGGCTATGTAATTCTCACCTGAATCAAAGATGTAGCTAGCATGAGAGACTAAGTAGTAAAGTAATCCTTGCAATCTCACAACGTTAACCTAGTGTGTAAGATATATGGTTCTTGATTAATAATGTGTACAATAGTCTATGACCAAGTATATGATTGAAATGGATGCGTGTACAAAGGGTTGAAGTTGTAGGTGTTAGTGGTTTGTACTTGAGAAAAAAAGGGGGGTTGAGAAATTGGAATGAATAGTCTTAGAATAATTGAATTACGGTTTGAGTTTGAATAACTAAATAAATTAAACAATTATTATTTATTTATTTAGTTAGAAAAATAGTGTGTGAATCATATTAGATATTAATTAAATAAATAAATTTACTTTATTTATTTATTTATAAAGATGTGTAAATAATGTTGATGTATAAGATTAATAGTAAATATATATTTAATTTTTTAGTGTAGATTATAATAAATAAATTTATTTATCTATCTATCATTTAAAAATAAGAATTTTATTGTTCTAAATAAAGTTAAAATTTTTATAACTTTATAAATTTGCTTTTTAAAATGGGAGATATTTTATAAAGTAAATATCTTATTTGGTAATTAATTTCCTTTAATTATTTAAAAATCTAAATTTTTGTTTTAAATAATTAATATATAACTTTAACGATAAAATTCATAATAAAAATGAATTTATGTTGGAAATTGGAAATTTTGATTTTATTCTACTCAACATGTTGCAAGGTTTATAAAAATAATTTTTATAAATTATTTGAAGTGCTAACAAGGCCCTGTAAAAATACATGAGGTCCACCCGGTTCGAACCCGGGTGGATCTTGGGTGACAGTAACAGCTTTACCACTGGACCCGAGGGCCAATGGTGTTAAAACTCGTCTCAACAAAAGTTTTAATCTAAGAACAGAAGGGAATGTGAGTTTGGGTATCATCACAAGCAAAAACAAAGCGGGTATGGGTTTTGAACCCGCGACCAGTCGTGTGGAAGTCGTGTGGATTAACCAGTACGTCTGGGGAGATGTTTTGACAAAAGACCGATCCGAAATCAGAAAACCCTTATGCCACCCGTCCTTTCGTCCCTATTTGAATCCCGAAACCCTAGCTATGAAAATCGGATTGATGATCAATCGATCGAAGATCCGACCATGGGGCTTTCAAACATGTGATCAAAACGATTACAAGGGCGCAAGAATTACCTGTTTTGATGAAGCGACGAAGGAGAGCGGCTAACACTTAAGATTCGGTATTCTTGGTGCTTGCAAGCAATCCAGAGGTGAAATGTCGAGGTTGTGAGGGATTAGGGAGTTTGTAAATGTCTAAGCGAAGGTGTGAGGGTGGATTAATTGAATTGATTTCATCATAAAGGCTTGATTCAAATCGGGTTTGAATGTGACAGGTATTGAACGAACTTTACGTAAGTTCGATTAATTGGGAAATGAATTTGGTCAGGTTTTAGGGCTGTATACATTCACGATCTATCAATGCGTGATTTACAGGTAATAAACACGTCTAAATCCCTCAATTGATGATTGAATTACACACGGTTTGACTCTAGAAAGTCAATTTCGTTTGGATTGATTTGAATTTCAAAATTGGTTGCACTAGGATCGAATTTAGAAGTTATTTTGGCTGGAAAACAGTAGATATCTGTTCTTGAGTTCAAGGCAAGTCTAGGTTGGTCGGGTTTGATCGAATTTGGTATAGAATCTTAGGTAATATGGGGTTGTTTGACTTTTAAAAAGTCAAACTGGTTCAAATGGTTGGATTTGGTCAAAATTGGGGATTAGAGGATTCAATTTCAAAAAGGTGTTTGGGTTCAAAATGAGAGTTCAATTGCCTAGAGGGTTCAAAATAGTTAAATTGAAAGTTTATTATAAAATAATTTTTATAAAACGTGTAAACTAAACATTATTCATTTTATCATAATTATTTTCTATAGAAAACTCCATTTTATAATATTACTTGTTTAGTTATAAATATTTTATAAAAGAGAACCTACTCATCTTTTTTTTTTATAAAATTTACAAATTGTATGAGTATTTAAAATTTGAGTTTATAACTATAGTATGGGATATATATATATATATATATATATATCATTATTCCAACATATGATATAAAATAGGGAAATTATATACAAATGTGAAGTTTAAATTTCGAATTTGAAATAATAATCAATGTGTCACATTGTGTGGGACAAGTACGGGATTCGAAAGAAGTGTCATTTTTTGTATAAATTAAATTAAAATAGTGTTAGAAAATCATGGATATTACAGTTGTTCAAGGATTTTATCAACAAGAGGGCTTGGATTACACAGAAGTATATGCCCCAGTTGCTAGACTTGAGGCCATTCGATTGTTTCTGGCTTATGCCTTCTATGTCGGCTTCAAGGTCTATCAACTTAATGTGAAGAGTGCTTTCCTATACGAAAAAGTTCATGAAGAGGTCTATGTCACTCAACCACCCGGCTTTGAAGATCCGCATTGTAGAACCAAAGACTGATTGCTACTAAATTATTCTAAGTACAAATGCTGCTGATAGGCTTATCAGAAGCATTCAACATATATTGCTGTTGATAGGCTTATCAGCAGCATTCAACACTTGTTGCGCTGATAGGCTTATCAGCAGCGTTCAACCAATGTTGCTGCTGATAGGCTTATAAGCAGCATCATTCTCATTCTTGCTGCTGATAGCTATGTTCCTTGAAGACAAACCGTTGCAGCTGACTATCCATGCCAAGCGTCACTGATAACTTTCTGCAAAAGCAACTGACACACTCAAAGCAGAAGGAACCTCAATGGCACAACCAATAAAACCCAGCAATGCTCTTCTCTAGACATGCAAGCAATGATGCATAAAGAAGACGCTTCAATAAAGTTATCTAGTTTAGCTTTAACGTGTAAAATTAGTTTTTGTATAAAAGATCAACGGTCTGTGTTCGATCTGATCCTTAGAATTAAGGGTCTGTCTTGATTCTGAGTTAGTATAAATACTGTGTAAACACTTCACTGTAAGTGTGCTTAATCACAGAGTTTTCATTTGTAATCGTTTATTCACTAAGCTTAATACAACAGTGATCTTACTAGTATTCTTTCTGTCTGTTCGATTACATTTGTGTAGTTGTTATTGTTTCCGCCAATTTCAACTAAGAATATAACCATCTTGTAATTTCAAGATCCTACAAGTGGTATCAGAGCTTTGGCTCAGATTAAACAAACTAACACTTGTTTAATCACTTCTGGTTCTATTCTAAACTCTTTTGTTTTATCAAGTCACCCAAAACCACGAAACAAAAATGGCACAAAGCAATGGTTTTGAAGACATCGGAAGCATCAACCGACCACCAAGATTGGTGTCGGGAGAAGACTACGACATGTGGAAAAATCGCATGGAATGTTTTTTCTGCTATCAAGAGTACGGAATGTGGAAATCCATTAGGGATGGACCCTACATTCTGATGGTGGCATCTGCTGACTCTGGAGGGCCAACAGTTCCAAAAGATCCCTCCAAGTACTCAGAAGAGGATATCAAGAAAATGGAGGTGGACTTCAAGGCACTAGGAGCCATCCAAATGTGCCTTCCAAATGAAGTTTTTCATAACTTCAGAAGTTACAAAACTGCTAAGGAGTTGTGGGAGGCCCTCTAGAAGATGTTTGCTGGATCTGAGGAAATTAAGGAAAACAGAAGAGACATCCTTAAGCAGCAATACGAAAACTTCATCTGGAAGGAAGGTGAGTCTCTAACTGTTTTATATAACTGATATACTTATCTTGTAGGTGAGTTGCAGTGCTCAAAAGTGAAGTTGGAGAATGAAGACATTCTTAAAAAATTCATCAGATCTCTACCTAGTTGATGGACACTCTACACAGTGTCCATCAGAAGAACTGAGAATCCAAAGACTATTCAGATGACTGAGCTATTTGGTATGCTCAAAACCTATGAATTAGAAATGATTCAGGCCAAGGAAAGGAGCTCAAGCTACCAAACAGCCTCCACATCCAACACCACATCATCTACTTTTCACTCTGAGCACTTAGGCACAAGTACTAGCAATTACTATCCTCCCATAGTCACACATCCTCAAACTCCCACCTCTAAAACAAACACATCACCATTTCTCCTTGAAGCTCATTCTCAAGCCTCAACCACTTCTGCTTTTGTTTCTGAAAACTCAAGCAACGTGTACTTTATCAAGGAGGATCTTGAGTGCTTCCATCCAGATGATCTAGAAGAAATGGACATACAGCACTCTTATGCCATGCTCTCCATAAGAGCAAAAAGGTTCTACTCTAGAACCGGACGACCCATTCCAAGCAACAGCTCAAACACCAGAGTTGGCTTGGATAAAAGCAAATTAAAATGTTACAACTGTAACCAACTAGGTCATTTTGCTAGAGAATGCAAGGCACCTAGGGCAAACCCAGCAGCTCACCAAGCCCAACTAAGACATCAACAGCAACAAGCTACTCCTCCAGCTCAAACTGTAGCTTGTGCAGCTGTTGGAACATCTGACTTTGACTGGAGCTTCCAGTATGAAGATCTGCCTACTAACAACCAAGCTCTTATGGCAGACACAACTGAGATACCGCCTCAGGTATATGAACATCTATGTTCCCAAGCCTGTATTGATAAGGTTTTAGGCTACAGAAAGCATAATCAAAACCTAATAGATCAAAATGAAGAGTTTCATCAAATGAAATCTGAATTCAAAAGGGTCGAGGACAGTTACAAAGAAAAAATTAACTGCCTAAAGAAAGAGATTTCATCATTAAAACATGAACAAACCAATCTTGAAACTCAGATTGATGATCTACTAGCCAGATTAAAAGCTACCAGAGCAGAATTGGCAGAACAAAAGGTTCATGTCGACAAATATGAATTTGCATCCAAAAAGCTGCAAAGACTTTTGGATGCTCAAATTCATGGTAAAAACTGGTGTGGGGTATCATGCTGAACAATATCAAGCCGTTGCACCTCCTGCTAACTACGTAACCATTCATGAACCAAGCTTCAATCTGGAAAATCTTGATATGGCCAACAGAAATCTTGATCCTTCTAAGGATGAACTATTGGTACAAGAATGCACTACCTCATCAGAGTCTGATTCAACTTACTCAGACTTCACTAAAACAAGTGAAGCTTCATCTCCTCCTGCCCCTCAAGTCACTCTGACTAAAGATGAAGTCCATTCAGCACAAGTACCAGCCATTTCAGTACCAGTTCCTACACCATTCAAACAAATCAAAATTAGCTATCCTCGAGAAGGTAGGAAGCTAAATACTGAAAAGGGCCAGTCCTCATCTTCAGTCCAGCCAAGAAAGGTGTTTGACATATGTCATGCGCCTGGAGAAAGGGTTCCATATGTTCAAAAAACATTGGAAGAAGCTACGTTTGAGCACAACAAAGCTCACCCTTGGAATTTCAAAGACCTTTTCAAAAGAAAGGATTATGTGCATCTTTCAAGGGATAAACTGGCAAAATCATGTTTTTTCTGTGGAAAATATAACCACACTGCCAGCACCTGCTTCTACTACCTTCAGCAGCAAAGAAACCTCAAGCAACATGCTTTTGAGAAGACAAAGAAGAACAAACAGGTACGAAGATTTGAAGCTAAGACAACTCAATTCAGAAAATCTCTTTCTCCATCAAGGGAGCAGTTGTCAAAACCTAAACAATCTTGCATCATCTGTGGAGAATCAGACCACTTTGCTGCAAATTGTAAGTTTAATCCTTTCAATCAGATTCCTCTTTCAACACCAGTCATACAAAAGCTTATCAGTGAGGTGAAGAAGGATAGGCATACGTCGGTTCCTAAGCCATCAGCAGTCAAAATAACTGCTGCTGATCGAGTAAAGCCCAAGGAACAAAAGGGAAAGCCTTCAGCAGCAACAAAATCTGTAGATGCTCAAGTAAAACAATCAACAGCATCAAAATCTGCTACTGATAAGTTGAATACAAAATCTACTGCTGAAAAGGCAAAGAGAGCTGGAAGATCACCAACTCAACAATGGAAGGCAAAGAAACCACCAAGCATCATCATCGGTTCAGTTGAGTGCATCTATCCTTTACTGTAAATATGCCTGTCTTTTGATGTAAATAAAAGTTATAAGTCAGCAGCATTTTTGCCCCTCAGCTGCTGACAGGTTTAATATTCAGCAACAAAGGATTTGCCACTGACTACCTTAAGTTATCAGCAGGAACAAGTTTCCCGCGGATAGCTTTAAGGCCATCAGCAGTAACATCCCTGATGCAGATCATTGCATCTATCAGTAGCAACTAAGTGTGCTGCTGACAGACTTAACCTTCCACAGCAACCAAAGTTGCTGCGGACAGGCTTACTCATCCACATCAACCAACTTTGCTGCTGATGGGTAAACTTAAGTCCAAAAATTAACTTTTACCCGCTGTAAAAGAAAATAACGTCAGTCTTTACCATGACTGCCTCGGTGTATTACAGCTGTAACAATGAAAAGTAAATAAGGTTGTACTGTACAAGTCATTCTGCTTTTTCTCTCATCTGCCGCTATAAGAACAAATCAAATTTTCCTTACCACCTCTTCACATTCAATTCAACCCTAACCAACTATCACTTTCACCCAAAGTCCCCACCACATTCAAAGCTCTCCATATTCTTCATACTCTCAGTCTCCACCATATTCAAATCATCCCTCTAAAATCAAACGGCTATGGCAGATATCGACAACCCAGATGACAAGTTTTCCACATACCATAACCTAACAGCATATCTTACCAAAGGAAAGAAATCCGATGGTTTTGACGATATGATCGATTTCTTATGTCAATCAAAGATCTACTTTTCCATCACCACCAACCCTACTATATATATTCCCCATATAGAGGATTTCTAGAGAACCGCCGTCTACTCAACCGAACAGGGGATTCCCCAAATCAAAGCCAAAGTAGACGGCAAGGATATCCCCATCTTGGAAGCTACACTCAGAAAACATCTTAAGCTTCAAGATGAGGGAGCAGCCATCTCATACTCGAAGGACGAATACATGAGGACCTTTGTCTCCATTGGATACACTGGAAATCAAACCGAGTATACGATCGAGAAGGCATTGATGGGCCCTCCATGGAAGTATCTTTGCCACACTCTTCTCCAATGCATATCTCAGAAGAGGAGTGGATGGCATCAGGTGAGCTCTGCACTGGCCTCCGCCTTCCATGGTATGGTCACTAACCAAGGCTTCAACTTTGCACATCTCATTTTTGAGGGTTTGCGATACAACCTTCAAGAGGGTGCAAAGCAGCAATTTTTTATGTACCCAAGGTTCTTGCAGGAAGTTTTCAATCAAGAACTAAAAGAACTTTCAAAACCTACAAGAGTCTACATCATGTTGGGTCATAAAAATAACATTTTTCAAAGCATGAGAACTGTTTCCAAAAAGTTCTCAGGGGTCAACGTTCCATTGTTATCTACAATGCTGAACGTACAAAGTACCCAGGGTGACAGCTCAGCAATCCCAGCTGATACTGATCCCACACCCTCCACCTCACATCCTGAACAACAGTCTGCATCCACCACTCGAACCCCTATGCATACTACTGAGGATGCACAGGCACAAACATTACTTACACCTGTTTTGGATGTTATCCTTCAACCGGAACACAGGGCCCCGGTTGCAACGACATATACTAGGAAAAGGGGCAAGAGAACTCCTTCTTCTCTTGCCTCCAAGGCCCAAACCCAACCTAACAGCCCTCACTCAGAATCACAACATTCTGGTGAGAATATCACAAGGGAGAGCCACATTATTAGGGAGACTCCTTCGGATGCCTCTCTATTAGGATCAGGATCACCTCCCGGATCCGTAGAACAGCCCCCTGAGCCCTTCCTTTCACTTCTGAACTTAAGTGTTCAGGAACCTGATCAAGATGATGTACCTTCTCCAACTACCACTATCTCGGAGGTACTGATTGATCTTGCTTCCAACACACCCAACCCAAGTTCATCTACCCTGAAGGTCCACTCTAGGAGCCATGAAAGAGTGGATGTGGAAGAGGCTGTCACTACTGCTGGTCCATCAAATGACCAGGAGGACAGTGACAACATTGTTAAGACCTCAACCACGACAACTCATAGTGAGGATGTTTCCTTGGAAAATCCCTTCACTGAGAGGAATCCCAGGTGCCAAGAAACCATGGGTGATGGGTATGAAGAGGCTAGGCCTAAGGCCCCATCTGGGTCCAAGGATTCCACAACTGTGGATGAGGACAGACTGAAACTTCATAACATGGAATTGACGGCCAGTGTAGCTATGCTAGAGGAAGAAGTGTCCAAACTAATACACCAAGTCTCTATGCATGAAGCCCATCAATGCCCAACTTTAGCCACTCCCTCTCTTGTATCAGTAGGCACCCAAACTGATGCTTACCTGTCTACTGATGCAACCAAAAAGGGGGAGATGGTCTCTATGGAGGAAGACACAGACAGTCTTAACCACTGGATTCAAGAGCAGGTTGTATTTCAAAGCTCACTATTCAAGCCGGCCTTTGTACAAGTTCATGACTTGCCAGTCTCAGATAACGAAGAAGAAGAGACATCTAAAGACTGGAAGTTGGTCGTCAGGGCTGTCGATGAAATGCTGAATGATGCTGAAGACACAGAACAAACAAATACACCATTCAGCATCCTTCCTGAAGCAACAGCCATCATAAGTCAATCCATTACCCCCCAACTTTTTCAAACTACACAAAAGCTAGAATTTGACTCCATTCTAGCTTCGGGGTATGATGGATCAGCTGAGAGATTTTGGATTGGATGGGATTTTAGTGGTGTAAAAGAGCTAAACTGGAACTCCCTCAATGCCCTCCAAGTCCTACAACTGCATTTAACTAACTACATCAACACTTCATCAGATCTCTAAGCAGAACTTGCCATTGGCAGGTTCCATGACTTGATGGAGGATAATCTACCCCACTTCGACAGACTAATTCAAACAGCAAAACGGGTAGCTTATCCTGAATCTTCGGCAGCAGCAGCAAGAAGACTGACTCCTAGAAGACTTGACATTATAAGGAGCAGTCTTCTCACTAAAGAAGAAATTTGTTGCCTAAGAAGATTTCTATACTCCTTCATCGTCAAAGACTTAGAAGTGTTGGGATGGACAAGCACTAAGTCTCTTGACCACACCTTCTTACTAAGCAATGGCACCTCTCTCACCATCAACACCAGGAACATCTTGTCACTTCCTACAGACTTTCTCTACAAAATCTTTCAACTCAGGGAAAATATATGCAATGTCAACTCACGTGAAAGCCAAGCAATGATAGCTACTGTCAGAGCCAAACTTGAACAAGTAGGAAGAATCACTAAGGAAGTATATGTGTCAAACTCTGACACTGACTCAGCTTCCTCTCGAGTAGACATATGTACTGCAGCATATGAGTCAAGATCAACTATTAAAGAAATGCTGAAAGAAGTCACAAATCCTGAGTGCAAATTGAATGAAACCAATGACCTTCCCTTATTTACATCTCAAATTGCCAATGAAGCTGAGGCAGAGATCCCAATAGCAGCACCATCATCTGCTGTTGTGGTCAGTGAAGCCGAAGCAGAGGCATCCAATGTAAACAAAGGAAAGGGAATCATGACAAATGAAGATGAAGAGAGGTTGCTAAAAGAGAAAAGAGAGAGGGAAGAGAAAAGAAGAAGAAGAGAAGAAAAGGAGATGGCTGACATTAAAAAGGCTCAAGAAAGAAAAACAACCATTCTCCTAAGAGAACAAACTATCCAGCTGTATGCTAGACAGCTGGATGAACTAAAAAAAAAAATTCCTGCAGTTGACCAGGTTGAAGAAGATGCAGCTCTTGCTCTTCAACTACAGGAACAATTCTATAGAGAAGAGGAAGAACTGGAGAAGAAGAAAGAAGAAGCTAAGTTCAGGATAACCGATTCTGAACTAGCCAAAGATATGAGGGAGGAATGGATAAAGACTCTAGTTTCTCAAGGTGAGGATGCAGACTACCTTGAGAAACTATCAAATAAAGAAGTCTACAGAGCCTTCATGGGTCAGCAAGGTCAATTGGCAAAGAAGAAACAGGCTGAAGAAGAAGAAAAGGCCCGACAAAAGTCCAAAAAGACCATTGCCTTCAATAAACGGACCCATGAAGAAAGGAAGGTAATGACTGACTTCCTCAAGGCTAGAGGAGAGAGTGGAAAGAGGCTAGGTCCCATGAACTTCATGAACATGCAAGCCCTCTACTTCAAAATCAAGAATAATGAGGAAGAAAGATTGGGGAAGAAAGGATCCAAGAAGAGGGTACCAATTCAGGAAGAAGAAGAAACAAAAGCAAAGAAACCCAAGCCTTCTCCCTCACCTACCTCTTCCTCAGTCCAACAACCTTCCTCTCTCCTCCCCAAACCTTCCACTCCTCCACCCAAAAATTCCAAACCATCTCACCCATCCCCAACTCATCAACAGCCTCCCTTGAAGAAATCCAAACCCACACCTAAACCAGAAGAATCAAGAGACATAGTTGATTGGGTCTATAATCCACAGGATCAAAAGTTTGAGATCTTAAGGGGGAGAACTGAAAAAAGAAGATCTATCTACAGATCTGTTGATGAAGTTCTGCAATTGCCAGATTCAGATCTTGGCAGAATTTTGGAGCTGGGTGAAGCTCATGAGCCTGCAAATGAGGGTGGGAAACTTCTTGTGCTAGCCATCAAACACTACTTTAACCCTAGCAAAGATGTGATCATTGACATCAAACCACTCAAGTCCCACTCTCCATTTGTAAGTTGGTCCTATAATGCTGATCTGGACGAGTTCACTTTAACTGATGTAAGGAAGCAGAAAATGAGATGTTCAAGCAAAACAATCTACAAAATGCCACATAAAGACATCAAGACTCTGTCTGCAATTCAACTGAACAATCCCAGCAAGGATCCAAGAGGCTATGAGGTTGAGAGGATAGTCAGCCACATGCAAAAGCTTCAGCAGCAAAGTGATTAGAATAATTTTGGTTGCATCAGTCTAGGGGGAGTTTGTAGAACCAAAGACTGATTGCTAATAAATTATTCTAAGTACAAATGCTACTGATAGGCTTATCAGCAGCATTCAACACATATTGCTGCTGATAGGCTTATCAGCAGCATTCAACCCTTGTTGCTGCTGATAGGCTTATCAGCAGCGTTCAACCAATGTTGCTGCTGATAGGCTTATTAGCAGCATCATTCTCATTCTTGCTGCTGATAGCTATGTTCCTTGAAGACAAACCATTGCAGCTGACTATCCATGCCAAGCGTCACTGATAACTTTCTGCAAAAGCAACTGACACACTCAAAGCAGAAGGAACCTCAATGGCACAACCAATAAAACCCAGCAATGCTCTTCTCTAGACATGCAAGCAATGATGCATAAAGAAGACGCTTCAATAAAGTTAGCTAGTTTAGCTTTAACGTGTAAAATTAGTTTTTGTATAAAAGATCAACGGTCTGTGTTCGATCTGATCCTTAGAATCAAGGGTCTGTCTTGATTCTAAGTTAGTATAAATACTGTGTAAACACTTCACTGTAAGTGTGCTTAATCGCAGAGTTTTCATTTGTAATCGTTTATTCACTAAGCTTAATACAACAGTGATCTTACTAGTATTCTTTCTGTCTGTTCGATTACATTTGTGTAGTTGTTATTGTTTCCGCCAATTTTAACTAAGAATATAACCATCTTGTAATTTCACGATCCTACACGCATAATATCAATAAAGTGTATATGCTCGACAAAGCACTTTATGGTCTTCATCAAGCACCTCGGGCTTGGTATGAGACGTTATCAAAACATCTATTGTCCAATGGTTTTGAGCATGGACAGATTGACTCAACCCTCTTCTTTCCGAAAGCAGGAGGTGATATTCTACTCGTACAAGTGTATGTCGATGACATTATCTTTGGTTCTACAAATGAAGAGATGTGTAGGGAATTCGAACAGGTGATGAAGTCCAAGTTTGAAATGAGCAACATGGATGAATTGTCGTTCTTCCTGGGTCTGCAAGTCAGTCAAAGAGAGGATGGCATCTATCTACATCAAACTAAGTATGTGCAGGACATCTTGTCGAAATACAAGATGAATGATGGCAGTACTTATGGCACACCCATCCCAGTCAATCACGGTTTATATCCAGACAAAGATGGAAAAGATGTGGATTGTAAATTGTACCGGGGATGATCAGTTATCTCATGTATTTCACAGCTTCAAGTCCCGACATAATGTTTTTTGTATGCTTGTGCTCAAGGTTTCAGTCACAACCAAAGGAGTCTCATCTGATAGCTGTCAAGAGGATCTTCAGATACTTGAAAGGGAAACCTCGATTGGGTCTTTGGTACTCAAAGCAGCAGTCATTTGACCTTAAAACCTATGCTGATTCAGACTATGGTGGTTGTAACCTTGATAGAAAATCAATCTCAGGTGGATGTCAATTCTTGGGAGACAGGCTGGTTTCCTGGCAGTGTAAGATGCAGTCAACAGTTTCTGTCTCAACATGTGAAGCGGAGTACATTGCTGCAGCGAGCGGTTGTTCTCAGATATTATGGATTCAGCAGCAATTGAGAGACTACGACTTAAATTTCACTGGAACTCCACTGTTCATTGACAACAATTCCACCATGTCCATCACAAAAAACCCGGTGAAACATTACAAAACTAAACATATTGAAATTCGCCATCATTTCATCCGTGATTGTGCTGAAAAGCATCTCATTGAACTTGTAAAGGTTCACACGGATGAAAACTTTGCTGACCTTTTCACTAAGGCATTTGATCGAACATGTTTTGAACATCTTGTCAACAAGATAGGAATGTTCAATCCTGAGTGAAAACTTGTTTTCTAAAATCAATTTAATTCATGGAAGTTAAATTTTATTTCCTTTAAATGTTGTGTTTTAATCTGTTTGTTTACACGTAATTTGAATTGTCAGTAGGCTGTAAGCGTCTTTGAATCATTAGTAGTGTGGAAATTAAATTGTTACTACAACTGTGATTTGAACCCATGTTTGCTAGTGTGTGTGCGTAAAAGAATGCAAAAGATCACTATCGGATCGAGGATGTTAGATTTTGGCAATTATTTTCTTCTGAGACCAGTTTCGGGTTAGGTCGTTAGCACAATTAATGCAGTTCATATCATTGCCCATACTCACAAGTATGCAATGAGAGATTAAATCAAGATATATCTTGATATCAACCGTTGAGCATATATTCACCCTTGAATCATTCTTGATTTATTGAAATCAAATCCAGATAAAAATTGGATCCCCTTACCTAAATCCTCAGACACCATATTCATTATCCTGAATCATCATACCGATACTCACTGAAGAAATCACATGAAACCAAGACAAATGAATCACTAGATTTTGAATCTTATGATTCCTAATAATCCTTATGGATTCTGTTTGATTTTCCTGTGCTAATTGATGTAACTTCATTCTGGAAATTTAGAAAATCATTGGGAAAATCTTAGATGCCTTGAGTTAGTGCAAAGTTAAATTCAAATAGCATAACTATGGGGCACACGTTGTATACTTATAATTATTACCTTAACACACAAGAACGTGATACTAAGATGCTTCGATTTCAAATCTTATAATATTTCCAACTTGAATTACTTGTTTATGTGCTTATTACGTATGAATAAATAGTAATCCATGACATGATCCCATATTCTTTGATGTTTATCTTGTCATTTTTGCTATAGTTTAGCCTGATATGATCCTCTGCTCGTATATTTGAACAAAAATAGCTTGTGTGTAAATACTTGTATATCTCTATTCGGAAAAGCTCAAAAAGATTTTAAGTTTGTGTATAGTTCAATTCTAATAAAAATGGACATGGATCAAAAACTTGATGCGTGTAAACTATATATATATTTTTATAAGTATTTTTCACACAATTTGAGTTTTAAAATGGGTTTTCACCAAAGACTAATCACACACACGTCAGGCAAGTGTACCCGTCGGATAGCAATATAGTTAAGGTAAGAACCGGATATCAATCCGTGGACACGGTGGGAAGCAATAATAGACCGGAACTAAAATTCAATCAAGTGATGGTATAGAGATATTTTGAAGAGTTTGTTTTACTTAACTAGCATGCAAATATATAAACTAAGCTAAGATCACCAGTCAAACAATTAAGGTACACTAATCTAACAACTAGTTGGAAATATAATATGAACAACACACTACCCACCTCAATTGATTATATTAGACAAAAATATGCATTTCTTCAACATACAATGTTCGTACAAAGGTTATATAAATTAGGAGAATGTGTCAACAATTCCTAGATAAATATAAACTAAGCATGAAACATCATAACAACACTTTGTCTTTCCAAACATAAGCATAAGGATACACATACAAATATAGTGATTCATAAACAAGACTTCATTCACCATTCCTAGTCAAATGCCATAAATTAGTATAAATACATACACCAATCCATAAATATAAGCATAAACCACAAGTTTTTCAACATAATATGGCATACATAAATACAAGTCTTGTAAACAACTCAAAATACTTGAATACATAATTTCATCGAAGAATAATCATACGGTTGTCATAACATTAACACACTAGTTGCCAATAATCCATGAATGTTGTCAAATGTATCTAAACTTCATCTAAACCAAAGTGAACAAGAGTTTTAGCTCATCATGAGCACAAAAATTACAAATAAGCAGGGAAAAATAGTGAGAAACATGATATGAAAACAAGAATCAAACCACTCCTCCAAGCCTAGATGTTGTTGTTGATAGCCTCTTGATGTTGTATTCTCTCCAAGAAGCTTGAAATGTGGCTGGAACAAGGATAATACGAGCTGGAACAGTGGGTTTTTCTCCCTGGTTGCTGAAAATCTGAATGAGAGTTTAAGTTCTGTTTATATAGAAAAGGGGAGGCACGACCGTGCCAAGAGAGAAGGAACGACCGTGCCAGGTACCAAGGTGTGGTCGTGTCTAGGTCTTAACACGACCGTGTGACAGAGGGTTGACCGATCTGGAGCTTCCATTGGGTACTACTGATCGAAGAAGTACGGCTGTTCAGACTCACGAGGTGACACGCGACTGTGGGGAGCCAAGGCACGGTTGTGCCTTGAATTTTGGCTTGGCGCGGTCGTGCAAGATGTGGGCGCAACCGTGCCTAGGGTTTACAAGCTTGGCACGGTCGTGCCAAGTAGGGGGCACGACCGTGCCTCCATCACAGAAACCCTAAAACTTCAATTTTTTATCTTGGAATCCTCTTGTTTGTTCACCAAGCTTCACAAAAACCTACAAAACAGGAAATGAAGCAAATAAGTGTCCAAACGTTGAAAATAACCAAGAATTGATCGTGAAATGAGCGAAGTTTTGTGCCAAAAATATGTGTAAATCCTAACACATCAAACAACCCCACACTTGAACATTATTTGTCCTCAAGCAAGAAATCAAAATAAAACAAAACTTCCAATGGCACTATGGATCAATTCGGAAAACAGTAAGCGTTAATAAACTTATAAAGGTTTGACATGCTTTTCAAGAAAAGCAAAATTGACTAAATGAAACCCAAGGAGCCCAATGAAGTAACAACCAAATGAGTAAATGAATATGCCTAGGAAATCATTGGCATGTAACTTAATGCTCTCACAATGTTCACACACACTCGGGTATATATATGATCATACAAGTAATGGTGTATGTATAGGACACTCAAATGCCAAGACAATGAATCATGCATAAATCATAAGCTTGCTAAAAGATCAAATCTCTACCAACTATCATGAAACAAAGCACAAATCAAGAGGGCTTTAAACAGGTTGTAACTTGGCAATGGCTAAGGGTAAGGAAGTGGAATTTAAAAGTCGCTAAATGGCTAAAAACCCGGCGGCTATGCTAACTCAAAAACTAAAACAACTTCTAATAAGAAAAATAAATTAACTAATACTTCCGTATAGATAAGTGCTAACAACCGAATTCTTTCCATCTTTGCTCACAAAATTGCTCTAATCGGCTATAATTCACCTAATTTTGGTGATTTTTTTTTCATCTACACTATTTCTTTTCTTTTCTTTTGAAGGGAAATAAGTCAATATGCATCTTTCCTTAGCTAAAAACTTCTCAAGAATTTGAAGATTACAACAAAATAAAAGCTATAAAATTAACATTAGCCAACCGGATTTCTAACACGGGTGAAAAATAGAATAAATAAATAAAAAGGCTAATGAAGGTTTAATGGCGATGTAATGTGCGTAATAAAAGAAAAACATGGGATAAGCTCAACGTGGCTAACTAGTGGATGTGTTCGGATGAGGGGAAAAATAAAAATAAAAGGCTAACAAAATGGTTTATCCTAATGCCTCAATCATTTTTATGCAATATTTATGTTCATGATTTCGAAATGTATACTAAAAGCAAGTTCTAACAAGCATGAAACATCCGGCACACTCAAATCCGCAAAAACGAGGGCAAACAAGGTCTAAAGCTATCAAGGCTCAAAAATAAACTCACGGAAACGGAAAGGAATGGGTGTAAGAAAAATGTTACATGCAATTCATTCATTTAGCCCACTAAAACTCATGGTTATCACAAAAAATTGGGTTTGACTCGATGGAATTTCTATCTCAATTGCTTTCGAAAAATCAAACCTATATTATTTACTAAAAATTGTGAATGCTAAACGGTTAACTTTTATTATATTTTTGTGTTTTTTTTTTATTTTATTAAACTAATTTAGTGCCAATAAAAATTATGAAGGAAGATTTTGGAAAAAATGAAGTGAAAAAATGCTCAAAAGGACAAACATCGCGTGAATAAATTACCACCCAACACTTAGAATTGTACATTGCCCTCAATGTACAACAAAACATAATGCAAAGCAGATAATAAACACCCAACCCCACACTTTGGAAACATACATTGCCCTCAATATATACAAAAACATGCCATGCGAAATGGAATGCAATGCAATGAAATATGAAGGGAGAACTGAAACTTCCCTCATATCGATCATGGCACACGCAAAAAGCCTACCCACAAAAATGACGTTCCACGATTCCAAGATCTACTCAAGACTAACAACATCAAACACATATCAGTAACATCAAGCCAAAATGTAAACAGAAATGTAAAGACAAATATATATAACAGTACACGGAAACAAAAGTACTAGGAAACAACAACAAACGCCGAAGCGTGTAATAAGAGTTTGTACATTACAACAAAAGTACAACTCAACAAAAGGTGATACCAAAACAGTGGCGGGCACTACTCCTCCATCTCAAAATCCTCGAGAGCAAGGCCGGCACCCTCTCCCCCCTCGGCTCTACCTCCTCCGGGTGGTGATGGTGGTGATGACTGATGATGCGGTGGAGATGGTGGTGGTGACTGATGATGCGGTAGAGATGGTGGTGGCTGGTCAGGCTGTTGCTCCGGCTGCATAAAGAATGGGAGGGGAACCACGAATGGTGCTCCGCCAGCAGCAGCAGCGGCACACTGGACCTCATACTGCCAGGCCCAGTAGCGTATGAATAAATCATGGGTGACGGTAACCGGAGGTGGTGGTGGAGGCGGAGGAGGCGGAGGAGGTTCAGGGCAATCGGATCCTCAACATGGTGCTCGTGATCATGCCCATGCTGCTCGTGCTCCTGCTGAACCACGTGCGCCTGATTGGCGGCGGATATAGCCTCGGCCTCGGCCTGGACAACATCTGGATCGGGGCCCAGACGGTCTGGATTCCATATCCGTCCCCATCTGTCAACCAATCGAATCCCTCCTGCGCCACGACGAGCTACGTGCATGTTTCTTAGTGTCTGCACGGTCATCACGATGTTCTCTGCCATAGGGGTCAGGTCCCCTATCAAATCATCGGTCAACAACTGAAAGTGCCTCGCCAGCTTGGTCATAAAGTGACCTCCACAGAAATAGAATACACAATACAACAATGAAGAACACGGTGTAGAGGATCCCAAAGGCTCGAAGCCTTGGTCAGACTCGGATCATAAATCCCAAAACCAAACTCGTGCCAAAACTGATCCTTGTCCTCCTCTGTCGGAAACTCGGTGAGACCCTCGGTGAATATCTCTGTCTGGAGCTCCTGTCTCGTGTACAAACCCAAAAGTCTCCCGAACCTGGCAATGGACATCACTCGCCACTCCCCGCCTAGCCTAAACCTAATCGTCTCGGGCTGATCTAGGTCTGCGCAAGGATAATCGAACTCATATATGGAGAAAAACTCCATCACAAGCACTACGTACTGGATAGCATGGAACCTGAACAAACGGCGCCAGGGGGCGGTGACAAGATCGTTCCATCGGTCCCGCTGACCGATGACATCAATAGCAGCTGGCTCAAGGTGACGTGCAACCAAAATCCGGCCCCGACGGGGCCACAAAACATCAAGATGGGCCTCGTACTCATGCTCGTTGAGATCAAACTCCAAGTATGGGTGATCTCGGTTGCCGGCCATCTGCACAAGCAAATAATTGAAATCAGAATGGTTATGAAGACGCTAGACGGAATTATGAAGTTTCAGACTCAATTATGAAGGGGGCACAGTCGCGCATGGAAAGGGGCACGACCGCGCCAAGGTCAAAATCAAAGCCCACGGTCGCGCTGTGGCCGTCCACCGCGCCAGGTCAGGGCACGACCACGCCTAGGTCAAAAATGAAGACCACGACCTCTCTAGGGAGACACACGGCCGCGCCTAGAACAAACCGAAGTTGGCACAACCGCGTTAGTGGGAGACACGGCCGTGCTCAACCAAAAACTACTTCTTGGAAACTACAAAAGTCGAGCACGACCTCGCCTGGTCATGAGCGCGATCGTGCTCAACCCATTTTAGGGTTTTCAGGGTCAAAATTGATCCATTTGTCTTACGTTTATGAAGGGGCTTTTGCAACCATAACATTCTAGGACGTTAATACAGTTATTCTAAGTATTTACAAGCTACAAACAAAGAAAGAAACGGGAAAATTAGAGATAACCTAAAAATAAATAAAAAAAGGTTACGTCTGTGATTCTAAGTTGTGTTTAAACAAAAATAAAAGAGAGTAACAGGTTAAAACGTACCTCAAATCGAAGAAACGAATACAGGCTGGAAATGATCATACAAGTAGATAGCCGAGGGGGGTCGGTCTGCTGGTTGGGTATTTGGGGTGCTTGAGACACACGACCGCGCCTGTGGTTTTAGGCACGACCGCGCCACACAGAGGGACACGACCGTGTCTTTTACCCAGCAGACACAGAACCTGATTTTTTATGCCGGAATTGCCAAACCCGTCTGCGATCCTTCCAAATTAAAATTTCTAAAAATTCAGAAAACATATCTGTGATATTCCAATCATCAACCCAAGTCCGCTTGATCCAAAACACGTTCCGATCACCTAAACTCAAAAATAAATGGTAAAATTCTGAAAGAAATAAAAATAAAAATAAAATAAAAATAGGAAAATAAACATAGAAACAAAATCTAAGAATTGTTACCAAAGATGATACTGAAACAGGCTAAGTTTATTAACGAGTCGTTAGCTAGACTCAAGTCCCCTAATTCATTTGTCCTTGGGGTGGAGGTCAACTACCTCCAATATCGGGTCAACTGGTACGTCGATGTATGGCTTAAGATGATGACCGTTGACCTTGAAGATCCTCCCATCTTCGTGCTCAATCTCGATGGTCCCATAAGGAAACACCTCCTTAACCGTGTAGGGACCTGTCCATCGGGACTTCAACTTCCCGGGAAACAATCGCAACCTAGAGTTGTAAAGCAACACACGACCACCCACTCGGAATTCCTTCTTGTCCTTCAAGTGTCGGTCATATAAACTCTTAGTGCGCTCCTTGTAGATCGTGGAGTTTGCATAGGCTTGATTCCACAACTCATCAAGCTCATGAATCTGTGTGAACCGGTTCTCACCCGCGCTCACCAAGTCAAGATTCACCGCCTTCAATGCCCAATAAGCCTTGTACTCTAACTCCACCGGAAGATGGCACGCCTTCCCATAGATCAACCTAAATGGTGTGGTACGAATAGGCGTCTTATACGCAGTCCGGAAGGCTCAAAGCGCATCATCTAACCTATCCGACCAATAATTACGGTTCTGACCAACCGTCTTCTCGAGAATCCGATTTATGCCCCGGTTCATGACCTCTACCTGTCCACTGGTCTGTGGATGGTAGGCTGTGGAGAATCTACGATTCACACCATATCGTGATAGTGCCTTCTCCAACTGGGAGTTGCAGAAGTGGGTCCCACGGTCACTAATAAGAGCCTTGGGGGCACCAAAGCGAGAGAACAACTTCTTCAGAAATCGAACAACCACCCTAGCATCATTAGTAGGAAAGGCTTGAGCCTCGGCCCACTTAGAAACGTAGTTAACAACCACTAGGATATACCGGTTGCCACGAGAAGCTGGGAAAGGTCCCATAAACCCAGACATCAAAAATCTCACAAATCTGGATGTTGTTCTGGGGCATCTCATTCCTTGACGAAATGTTGCTCGCCCTTTAGCAAGCATCACAAGCTCGGATCATCTCATGAGCATCCCGAAAGATGGTAGGCCAGAAGAAACCGGCATCGAAGACCTTCTTTGTGGTCAAGGTAGCTCCATGATGTCCACCTGTCGGGCCCTCGTGGCAGTGTCTAAGCACCTGACGTGCCTCATCTCCAAACACACACCTGCGCATGATCTGATTAGTCCCGACTCGAAACAAATAGGGATCCTCCCAAAGATAGTGCTTCACATCCGCAAAGAACTTTCGCTTCTGCTGATGCGTTAAGTCCTTAATCACAATCCCACTAGCAAGAAAGTTTGAAAAATCAGCAAACTATGGACACTCCTCATCCCGTGTCTGTATGTGCATGAGAAACTCGTGGGGAAAATTGTCATTTGTGGTTGACCCCACAAGTTCAGATGAAGCTGAGCACTCAAGCGGGACAAGTGGTCCGCTGTGACATTCTCCGCGCCCTTCTTATCGCGGATCTCAATGTCGAACTCCTGAAGCAACAAAACCCACCGGATTAGACGGGGTTTGGCATCCTGTTTGTTGAACAGGTGCCGAAGAGCTGCATGGTCAGTGAATACAGTGGTCTTTGATAGGACGAGATAAGACCGGAATTTATCGAAAGCGAAGACAACGGCTAGGAGCTCTTTCTCCGTCGTGGTGTAGTGCTCATGTGCGTCATTGAGCGTCTTGCTCGCATAATAAATCGGGTGAAACTGCTTCTCTCTCCTATGTCCTAAGACCGCCCCAACAGCAAAGTCACTCGCATCACACATGATCTCAAATGGCAGCTTCCAATCAGGAGCCACCATGATAGGGGCATTCACCAACTTCTCCTTCAACAAATTGAATGCACTGAGGCACTCGTCGAAGAACACGAACTGGGCTTCCTTCTCAAGAAGCTTGGTTATTGGTCAGGAAATCTTAAAAAAATCTTTAATAAAGCGTCTGTGAAAGCCCGCGTGACCAAGGAAACTCCGAATAGATTTCACAGAAGTGGGCGGGGGCAGCTTAGATATGGTATCAATCTTAGCTCTATCAACCTCAATCCCCGCGCGTGAAATCTTGTGCCCAAGCACAATGCACTCCTTCACCATGAAGTGGCATTTCTCCCAGTTCAACACTAGACTGGCCTCCTCGCACCTGGCTAACATCCTCTCCAAATTCCCGAGACAGTGATCAAAGGAACTCCCAAACACAGAAAAGTCATCCATGAAAACCTCCATCGAGCCCTCAATCATATCATGGAAAATGGCCACAATGCAACGCTGGAAAGTGGCCGGAGCATTACACAATCCAAAGGGCGTCCGCCGATAAGCAAATGTGCCATAGGGACATGTGAATGTCATCTTCTCCTGGTCCTCAGGAGCAATCGGGATCTGGAAATAGCCAAAGAAGCCATCCAGGAAATAATAGAACATATTCCCCGCTAGTCTCTCCAACATCTGGTCAATGAACGGGAGGGGAAAATGGTCTTTCCGAGTAGCGTCATTGAGTTTGCAGTAATCGATGCAAACTCTCCAACCTGTGACTGTACGAGTAGGAATCAGCTCATTCCTGTGACAATCCGGACTTTTCCAGTTAACTCCGTTAACAAAATCCAGTTAAAGTTAACCTAATTAACCTCATCACAAACTCCAGGACTAATATTGTAATAACCCTAAACTCTTTCGGTTGACTCCAAAATGTTAAAATTTAATGAGTTTTGCTTCTGTTGACTTTGAGAGTCAAACCCGTAGCCCCTTTGGATCCAAATTCGCAAACAACAAACTATAATCGATTCAAATTCAAGTTGTAACGCATAATTATGATTATGGAGACCATCATTGGATCATTTACATCCATTATTGGTCCATAATGAGCACGAATTAATCTTATTAAGAACTTTAAACCATAACAGTCGACCCTCACGTCTTAGTTCATCGAATTCGACCATGTGGTGTGTTATTCTCGAAATCAAACTCTACAAACACCATAATCGCATCAATCAGAAGCTTTGGCACAGTTGAATTTGACCGGAGGAGGAGCCGTAGTCGCCGGAGACCAAACGCGTCGAAGTCGGGATCCCTTTTACTCGAACTCCTCCAATTCGACATCGAATCTGGTAACTAATCACACCCTTAATTTCATTTTCTGGTCTACAGATAAAGCCCTAATCTAATTTGGACTCACAACATCGAATTAAGCATAAACCCATACCTAGGGTTCATCTGATTTCGGTTTAGTCAAACTCTAATCCGGACATCACCTCAATCTAATTAAACTGCATGTTTAGATTCTAAATCCGTCGTAGATAGAAAGCCCTAACCATTTGAGATCTTATAACACCGAATTAATCATAACTTGAATCTAGGGTTCTTCGCGAACCCAGTTTAATCGAACTACACCCCAGGCACAGTCTCAATGCAATTAAACCACATGGATAGTTTCGCAATCACCAACTCTGTGAAAGCCCTATAATTTCATCTGTTAATATTATCGGATTTAAGCAAATCGATTTCATGTTAGAACTTAGGGTTTCGGCATTTTGAAACTGAAATTAACAACTCTCAGCTTAACGATTTTTACAGTAAATTACATCCTAAGACTCAAAATCGGTTGATGAGTAAAAGCCCTATGATCTATTGGCCAATCGCGATCAAATCGGTTGGAATCGGGACTGGTTTTGGGTTCGGCTTCGAAGGGGGAAGAACACGGGAGACTGATATGTCAAAACCATTTTGATCCGATTTCGGTTGCGAGACCCTAGCGGGCGGAGTTGGTTAGGGCGTTGGACTTATACGCAGGAGACCCGGGTTCGAGTCCGGTCTCCTACAATTATTTTTGGGGACTTTTTCAATAATTTCCATCTTATAAAAACTATACCCTATATTAATATATTATATATTAAAGTGTTTTAGCCAGAAAAATAACCCGTAGGCTCGGGTTTGGTTTTATAACCTAGTTAATATTATTTTCTCTTTCTTAAAAATAATATGTTAATATTATTCTCAAACCGTGACTCCTAATAAAATAATATATTTATATTATTTTCAACCTGTGACACTAACTAAAAATAATATATATTCTTATATTATTTTTACAACGTTTATAAACTTTACGAAACGTTCTAAACTATTAAATAATATAATTATTTATATTATTTACCCTCGGTTTTATGCTGGAATAAAAATAATATATTTTTCCACACAAATGATTATTTTAATCTTACAAACTTAAAAATAATATATTTAGTTATATTATTTTCCTAAACCATTTTAAATGGCACAGCCGCCTGAATATTTATTTGCAATCAGAAATGCTTGACACGAAACGTATTTACCTAAATAATTATTTTGTTAAGAAACCCTCTTTCCCGTGGACACGATCGTCTACTCGTTGGTCCCACGTATACTTTAGGGCACCCAAATCTTCCGTGTCGTCGTCACAAATTCCCATATGTCCCTAACTTATGTGTTTATAATTCTAGAGCATACGTGAGCCATGCAGGCTAACACTTGAGGTTCTAAATCTCATATTTGTGTAATAATACCTACAACGCAACGCATGTGAGTTTTCACGGCCCCTTTACTGTTTTAACTTGGGGGAGAAAACATTATTTAAACAATTTTGGATTTTGTAATTCGTATGATATCAATGTTATATACTAAGCGTAAAACGCTATCACAGAAAGTCCTCATCTTATATCGAACTGTTAATATGGATCTTAGCGAGGTAATATTTAGTAGTACTACTGGGTTTGACAAATCCCACCCGCGTTAGTCGTGCTAACTCGATTAGATATCGAACGGGTGAAATGTTAGCCTACTCACACCGCCAGTGTTGATAGACCTGGCAGGAGGCAATAAATAAACAGTCAGCTTCGGTTGTGAGCGCTTGAGCTGAACATGAACATAGGTTAGCTACCTATAGATACGTACTGAATGAACATAAATCTGGTAAACGCTTATTTACATATATTGAAACCTGTGGACTCACCAACCTCGTGTTGACATATTTTCTTACATGTTTTCTCATGTCGCTAAGATAAGACACAGGTGCACGTTAGGGCATGCATGGGATTCAACTACTTTGATTATGACTTATTTATATTTGTCTAAATTATTCTAATGTACTTGTTTTGGTTGGAATTTTTGGACTTTTTGAACTTTTGGACTTTGGTTTTGGGCGCGTGTATTTTACTCATTTACTTTCTTTACGCTTTCGCATTGATACTCTGATTTGAATGATATTTTCATTTTGAGTCCCATGTAGATTCGTTCAAAGTAACTAATGTCTGAGATCCTGGGTCGTCACTTCCCAAACGGTAAAACTCCGTTAGTTGAAATTGGGGGTGTGACAGATTGGTATCAGAGACATTGGTTATAGAGAACTAGGATTGCATACTATACTATAGCCTCACACATTAGTTACATGTCATTTGGATGTTTGGCACTTATATGTAGTGTTACCGGAACATGTCGTCAACCCCACCTTCATCACCTAAGGCACCAAGACATAAGGCACCTATCCTAGCATCCCCGGAGCCCAAAAGGCGCCGGACTACTTCCAGTGACTATTCAGTTGACCAAGGGGAAGCGAGCAGCGCGCAAGCAATGAATCCTGCTCGAAACTGGAACGCATACCCACAAATGATCCAAAGATGGATCGAAATGGGAAATGTCCCATCACCTTACTTCGGTTCTACTTCCTCATCACCTACCTTGCCTAGCTTGCCATGTACTATGGAACAAGATTTTGCAGCCTTTGTGTTTTATATGTCTAGAGAGTTAAGCATTGTGAAAGATGCTACCGATGAGATACCGGATATTTTGAAGAGAGAGCCTCAAATAGAGGAGAATAAAGTAGGGATAGAACTTCTAACTACTGAACTAGCAGTAACTGACCAGGTCCATAACCTTCTGGTGGATCGTGTGACACACTTGGAGACAAGGGTGGACACCTCGGACGATGATATGGGAGGAGTTCTGGAGAGGGTGACTGCTCTGGAAGCTCCGCTACATGTAGCAAACCACACTACTGAAGGTCTTCAAGAGAGGGTGACTCACTTGGAAGCTCAATTGCAAGCCGCTCTATTTCCTGAGCAGATTCCACTTTCTGATGGCGAGGAGGAACCTTTTGAGGAGGAACCCTTTGAAGAAGAGCCATTCGAGGAGGAGCCCCTGGAGGAGGAACCAGTAGAGATAGACGATGCACAATCATATGTTTCTTCCGATGACGAAGATGCTTGATGATCTTCCTATTCTATCTTCCGTTTCATGCCTATTTTTGTTGATGTTATTTCTCTTTTCAAACCTAGATGGGTAAGGTTGTTCCCATCCAATAAAAGCATGAGAATTTTAATATTAGAGTTATTTATTTTGTAGCCTTACAATTTATTTAATTTTCAAAATATTAGATGTTGTATCTCCTTACTCGTACCTGAATAATGTTTAATATGCGATATATTTCTCATTGTTTTTCATTTGTGTTTGTGAAGAATCATGTCAGGGAGGGGTCGCGGAGGTCATGCCGGTGGTCGGGGTACCATTAACATGACGGCAGCAGAGCTAGCGGCACTAATAAACGACAGTGTGGCGGAGGCTCTAGCAACACAGAATGCTGCAGGTAATGCGTTATCAATTGATCAATGATGTCAATCCATCTCTTAAAAAGCCTGTCCTGAACTTTATAATTCCAATCCTATTTTTATTTCTAAATCCAGGCCAGCAAAACCAACAACCAGCCTGCACTTTCAAGGCATTCATGGATTGCAAGCCCCACGCCTTTAGTGGAGCTGAAGGAGCCGTTGGACTACTTCGTTGGTTTGAGAAGGTTGAATCGGTGATTGCCATGTGCAACTGCCCCGTGGCTAATCAGGTAAAATTTGCCGCCGGAACTTTGGAGGGCCCGGCACTCACATGGTGGAACGCCCAGGTCCAAATGTTGGGTCTGGCCATGGCGAATGGACTCCTATGGGAGGAATTTAAATCAATGATGAAGGAGGAATAATGTCCTCATGATGAAATCCAGAAGTTAGAGGGAGAGTTTTGGAACCTAAAGATAGAGGGTTCTGAAATTGAAATCTACACCACACGTTCCCATGAACTTGCTACTATGTGCCCGCATATGGTAACTCCTGATTACAAGAGAATTGAGCTTTACATTGGAGGTCTAGTGCCTCAAATACAAAGCATGGTTACTTCATCTAATCCTACCACTATCCAACAAACTATCCGACTTGCCCATAAGTTAACCGACCAGGCGGTGACACAAGGGACTCTACCTCCGAGAGGTTCGATCTCTAAACCCACCGACAATCACAAACGCAAGTTTGATCACCATTCCAACACCCACAACCACTGCAACTCTCACTCCAAAGGACCCCAACCGTAGCAGCAGCAACAGCGTAGGTTTGAGCCTACTAAGAACTTCAACCAGTCGACCTCTTCAGGTCAAAACCAGGGTGGTTATGCGGGGAAGTCTCCAAAGTGTAACAAGTGCAACTTCCACCACTTTGGGTTTTCCAACCGTTGCCAGAGGTGCGGCAAAATAGGTCATGCTGTTAAGGATTGCGGGGGTGAGTTACAAACTAAACAACCTTTTCAATAACCTGGATCCATAAGGGGTTGTTTTGAGTGCAGAAAGGAGGGAAATATTCGAAAGAATTGTCCTCAATTGAAGAAAGGGGGTAATGGAAACCACAACCCTATCCAGAATAACAATGGCAATGGTGGTAATAATGGAAATGGTGCGAAGGGACGAGCCTTCGTACTAGGATCTGGAGAAGCCCGTTACGATCATAATGTGGTCACCGGTAAGTTTCTCTTAAATAATTACTTTGCTTCTGTCCTTTTTGACACTGGTGCTGATAGAAGTTTTATATCTAAGAAACTTAGTGATATGATAAAAGGAACTCAAACACTGTTAGAAGCTAAGTATATAATAGAGATAGCTGATGGCCAAGTAATTGAAGCAACTCACATTCTTAAGGGATGTAAGCTTGAGTTAGCTAAACATATATTTAATATTGATCTTATGCCGGTCACACTTGGTAGTTTTGATATAATTGTCGGCATGGATTGGCTATCTAAAAACCAAGCCGAAATTATCTGCCATGAGAAGATTGTTCGTATTCCTCTCCCGAATGGGGAAATCCTTTCCGTCCAAGGCGAAAGAGTTGGTGCAGTCATGGGCATCATATCTTTTATGAAAGCGCAAAAATGCCTTCGAAAGGGGCATACGGCTATTTTGGCTCTCGTTGCTGAATAGCCATCAAAAGAGAAGAAGATTGAAGATATTCCCATCGTACGTGAATTTTTGGAAGTATTTCTCGAGGATCTGCCTGGTCTGCCACCGCACCGTCAAGTTGAATTCCAAGTTGATTTAGCACCCGGAGCAGCACAGATTGCTCGGGCACCTTACAGACTGGCACCCAGTGAACTACAAGAGTTGTCCACTCAATTGCAAGATTTGTTAGATAAAAGCTTTATTCGACCTAGTTCATCACCGTGGGGAGCTCCGGAACTATTTGTCAAGAAGAAGGACGGAACTTTACGTATGTGTATTGACTACCGGGAGCTGAATAAAGTCACAATCAAGAACCGCTACCCTTTACCTCGCATAGATGACCTCTTTGATCAACTCCAAGGATCAATTTTCTATTCCAAAATAGATCTTAGGTCCGGCTACCATCAGTTAAGAGTCCGAGAAGAGGATATCTCTAAAACTGCATTCAGAACAAGGTACGGCCATTACGAGTTTATGGTCATGCCTTTCGGGTTAACCAACGCACCTGCGGTATTCATGGACCTCATGAACCGTGTGTGTAAGCCTTACCTTGACCAGTTCGTTATCGTTTTCATCGACGATCCTCATTTATTCCAAGAACATGAGGAACATCTACGCCTAATTTTGGAATTACTTAAGCGAGAGCAACTGTATGCTAAGTTTTCCAAGTGTGAATTCTGGATCCGGGAAGTTCAGTTTCTAGGACATGTGGTTAAAGAGAAAGGAATACATGTCGACCCATCAAAGATAGAAGCCATCAAGAATTGGGCAGCACCGACGACTCCAACTGAGGTGCGACAATTTCTGGGATTGGCTGGATATTACCGTCGATTCATCGAAGGATTTTCAAAGATTGCACAACCTCTCACTGCTTTAACTCAAAAAGGTAAAGCCTATAATTGGGGTGATAACAGTCAGCATTCCAACATCTTAAATGGAAACTCTGCAGTGCACCTATTCTAGCTCATCCAAAAGGAACCGGTGATTTTGTAGTGTATTGTGATGCATCTATTCAGGGTCTGGGTTGTGTCTTAATGCAACGCAAAAAGGTGATCACATACGCTTCACATCAACTAAAGGTCCACGAGAGAAACTACACCACTCATGACTTAGAGTTGGGAGCTGTAGTTTTCGCACTCAAGATATGGAGACATTACTTGTACGGTACCAAATGCACCATCTACACCGATCACAAGAGTCTTCAGCACATCTTCGAACATGCGACAGCGTCGTTGGGTCGTGTTGAAGCACTTTCCTGTGACAAACACTCGGGATAGATAGAGTCTTAGTCTTAGGTTGTTTTGTCTTGTTTGTAATTGTATTTGTATGTAAGAGTCTTTGTGTATTAGTTTATCGAGTTGTATTTACTTTTAAATACTGAATGTTGCAAAATTCTCTAAGTGTTTTACGCACTTGAGAGTGCGCGGGAGAAAGCTCCTGCGTACATGTACTTGGCAAGTACGCAAGAGTAACTTTACGTACTTGCTATGTACGCAAGAGCATTTTGCCCTGCGCACTTGCTAAGTGCGCAGGCATCAGGTCTTGTATAAATAGGATAGGTTGACAGAAGTTAAGTACGCAGGCATTATAGCAAATACGCAGATTGTAATCTCAGTGCTTTTCTTTGTAACCTTCAAGTGTTTATAATACAAAGAACGTTTAAAGTGTTTTCTCTTATCGGTTTACTTTGTTTAGCTAGATTCTCCACCTAGTCACGGGCATTCCGCACCCTGTCCGACTAGTAGACCCACTTGCATGTGATGATCCGCCACACCCGAGGGACCAACAAGTGGTATCAGAGCATTGCTCCTGATTTCGAGTGTTGTGAGTGAGTTTGGAGAGTTTTACCGAGTTTTTACAAGCAAAAAGAAGTATTTTTGTTGATTTTTGTGATAAAATAAGGGTAGCTCTTGAGCACTATTTTAGAAGCAAAAATCACTCAAAAACTGATTTTTGTTGTGTATTTGAGTGTTTTGAGCATCAAAGGTTGGTTAGAAACAAGTTTCTGACCCTTTGGCTCATTTGCATTGATCATCAGAAAAATTTTTACCATCTTCGGCGAGTTTCAGGTGACCGGAAAAGTTTGGTGAAAGTTGCTGAAAAGGTATCCTGCGTACTTACCATTTCTGGCAAAAAGTACAGTTTTGTGCGTACTTACTAAATACGCAAGACTTATCTCCTGCGTACTTACAAGTACGCAAGACTGAACTTGTGCGAACTTAAGTTATATCCTGCGTACTTACCATTTACTCCTACATACTTACAAGTACGCAAGAGGAAATCTAAATACGCAAGACCATTTCTCAAGTGCGCAAGGCCAAAAATCAAGTTCGCAACTGTGTCTGATTTTTTTCTGAAATTTTACTAATTGTTCACTATGTCGAATCTTCAGAATTTGAGAAACCTGTTAAATTATGATAATGAGATCGGTACACCACAGAAACCACCAAAGTTGCTGAACGTGAACGATTATTCTAATTGGAAAGCACGTTTTGAGCACTACATTTCTTATACCGACTCATCGGTATGGATACCAATCCTTGAGGGATATAAGCATCCCACACACATCTATCTTGATGAAACCATGCCCAAACCTATCTCTAAGCTTTCTGACGAAGAAAAGAAAGCTTATGATCGTGAAAAGAAGGCACTTGGTTCGATTACTATGGCATTAACTCGGGAATTGTTCCACAGTTTCCGAGGTTATGACAATTCCAAGGATCTTTGGAAAGCTTTACAAAAAAGATTCGAAGGAAATAGTGACATCAAGAAGAGTAAGAGGGATCTTCTCAGGAAGCAGTATGAGTGCTTCAGGTTTTAGAGAACGAATCTTTAGATGACCTCATCTCTAGATTCTATCATTTACAGACTGAGTTGAAGGCTTTTGAACTCAGGTATCCAGATGAAGAGATGGTGAAAAAGTTTTTGGATGCTTTACCACCCAAATTTGAGATGTACACAACCCTGATGAGGGAAAATCTTAAATTCTATGAGTTGACAGTAGAGGAGGCAATAGGAAAGGTTCAAGCTCATGACATGAACCTAAGAAGAAAGGAGAGCTCAGGAAGACCCCAGATACAAGACCCTTCTATGTATCATGGGACAACTTCTACATCCAAGTCATCGGGCTCTGGAATTGCCCTCTTCACCGGAAACCCTACTGAAGAAGACCAACTAACTGGTTGTGGTGGTCATGCATGCTATGCTTCAGGATCAGGGTTGGGATCTCATCATCAACATACCTCAAGAAATCCTCCTGCTACGTCTTTAGCTAACCAATCAGCTATAGCCAGAATAGCTGAATATCATGTAGCACTATTCTCATCTTGTATGCTTGCGTATGAGAATTTCATAGGTGGCAAGCTTTTGATCCATAGACGATTGAAGAAGATTTTAATCAAGCGGATCCTGATGACATGGAGGACATGGATATTCAATGGAATATGGCCAAGCTATTGAGGAGAGCCAAGCGTTTCCTGAACAGAACAGGAAGAAAGTTTATTGGCGGGCATCCTAATGCCTAGGTCAGGTTTGACAAATCTAAGGCCAAATGCTATAAGTGTCTAAATTTTGGACACTTTGCTCGTGAGTGTCAGAAAGACATAGCACCGGCCTCTGGTTTTACCCGACCCAGCCAAGGAGACAGCCATGGCCACAACAACTCAAACCACCACAATCAAAGCCAAGCTGGAACATCCAATGCACTGGAAGCCCAACAGGACGAAAGCTTTGATTGGGGTGTTCATCTTGAGGATGCCATCATCGCACAAACACAAGTTGGTCTCATTGCTGAGATCATGGAGATGATGGAAGCAGAGAAAAGGGAAGCTTCTATGGCTGACCTAGAAGAGTCTACTACTGCTACTACACAGGAAGAAAAGGAAGCTAAAGAAAAGGAAGCCTGCAGCTGAGAAAGAGGAATCGACTACTGCTGTTGCTCTCATGGCCATTGGAGAAGCAACAAGTTCATCTTCTGAGGTAGACTCTAACCCTTTCTCTGTTATTTCATGTTCTAAATGTCTAGGGCTTAAACTTGAAAATTCTAGGCTCCAAACAAAATCGAACCCCTAAGTATGGCAGCTCTAAACTATAAAGAAAAAGAAAAACGTTTTAAAGACTCTATTGAAATGTTGAAAAAGGAAAAATGTGAATACTCTTTAAAAATAAGTGATCAACAGCTTCACTTAGATGTTGCATACAGGGGGTTGGAAAAACGAAACAATGAAATCAACAAACTGCAAAATGAGATCTTGCAGTTAAAATGCACTAATGAGAAGTTGAAAAACTCTCGCTTTGTGGTGGAACACTATGAATCTGTAGTGAGACAAATGAATGGGTTAGGGCTGGGTACTAATGCCATTCCTCCACCAGTGAGCGGGAAGTTTGTCAATAGCTTAATAGACATTGATCTCACTTTTCTAGATGAGTCCTCTGATAAGGATGATTCCACTAAAAAGGATGAATCTTCAAGTAAGGCTAACTCCACATCTAGTGAGGAGTTCGTTACTGCTTCTGAAGATGGGTCGGTTAATTCTTGCCCTGAAGGAGTAGTATCTGAGGAGTTGTTGACTGAGCAGAAAGTAAAGAAAAACGTTATCACTAATAGTGATAATTGCATTTTAACTGAACCCGATATCATTGAAACAAATGATAATCTAAAGGTAATGCTTTATAGGGGTTATAAAAGTCTTAACCAAGCAAAGAAAGAAGCTTTTTCAGCTCATTATGGGCTTGGGTATAAAGTAAATTTGGAAAAATATTATACTCCCAAAAACCAAATTGTAAAGGTTCAGACTGCTGTTCATAAACCAACTCCTCCTGCTCATAATGCTGAGTTATCTAAGGCCAGATCTAATGACCCTTACAAGAGAACTTATGTAGACAAGAGGAACTATTTTCATTGTGGCTTGGTTGGTCACATTCTTGTGAACTGTCCTTCGAAGAACCAAGGGAAACGGCCCGTTGTTTCACAACCAGCTGTTATCCCCAGGTCGCCATCAGTGAAAACTCCCAAACATCCAAAGAAAAATATGGTGAAACCACCAGTCAAACCGATGGTAAATCCTAAGATCAAATCTGAAGCTAAACCATTTGTTTCAAGAAAGGTAACGCAACCTGTTGTACCTTGTGTACCTACCTCCGGTAGTACACGTACTGGTGAGAAACCTGTGGCGAGACTTTCTAAGCCATAGAGAAGAAAAAGAAACAAGAGGTTGAGAAAGCTTGAACAGCTGACTTCAGTTCAATCAGGTGAAGCTTCCACAAGTTCACCTGCCGTAGTTGAACCAAAGTCTCCTGTTCCGGTTAAGAAACACAAGAGATCCTGGACTGCCAAATCCAAAACTTCTCAATCTCCTAGTTCTATTTCTTCTAAAGATTCATCAATTTTGAACAGTCATCATGACTGTAAATTAAAGGAAGTAGTTTATTTTGAAAAGGATGGACGACCCAAGACCACAATGGCTTGGGTCTCCAAATCTAACTAATTCTTTTGTGACTCGTGCAGGGACGTCCGAAGGGTACTATCTCTAACCGCTGGTATGTAGATAGTGGATGCTCCCGACACATGACAGGAAACATGGCCCTGCTTCAAGATGTTAAACCATTCAGAGGCGGCTATGTGGCCTTTGCCGGAGAAAAAGGCGGCAACATCACATGTCACGGCGTGGTTTCGAACGGTTGTGTTAGCTTTGACAATGTCAACTTCTGCGAGCAGCTGAAGCATAACCTGTTGAGTGTCTCCCAAATGTGTGATAAGGAGTACTCGGTGATGTTTGACAAGTCAGAATGCCTGATTCTCAAACCTGGTTTTGAAGTTCCGGAAGACTGGATCCTGATGAGAGCGCCAAGAACAAACGACACCTATCAGATCGATATGAGCGTGGCAACAACCACCTCATCAGTTGCTACCTGTTTGCTTACAAAAGCGACAGAGCTTGACTCCATCTTGTGGCATAGGAAACTCGGACATATTTCTTATCGTAAAATGAATCATCTTGTCCGAAACGGTTTGGTAACCGGGGTTCCTAAGCTGAGATTTACCATTGCAGATGACTGTATGCCTTGTAAAAAGGGCAAACAGCAACGGAATTCTCACAAGCCCAAGCTCCAAAATTCTATTGATACCCCTTTGGAGCTATTACACATGGATCTGTTTGGCCTCATAAGTATCAGGAGTATTGGTGGTAAGTCGTTCTGTCTGGTAGTAACTGATGATTTCTCATGTTTTTCTTGGGTGCATTTTTTAGGTAATAAAGACGAGACTGCTGATATTCTTCAATACTTGATCCTGAGCTTGGAATCTCTTTGCAAGCTGAAAGTTAGAAGGATAAGGAGTGACAACGGAACTGAGTTCAAGAATAATTTGATGGAGCTTTTCTGTCTCAAGAAAGGGATCCGTCATGAATTCAGCACGCCGTACACGCCTCAGCAGAATGGAGTTGCTGAACGGAAGAACAGAACACTGATTGAGACTGCAAGGACTATGCTGTCAGATGCAAAGCTTCCTATCACTTTCTGGGCAGAAGCCGTTAATACAGCTTGTCACGTCTTAAACAGAGTTCTGGTTGTGAAGAGGCACAACAAGACTTGTTACGAGTTGATCAACAATCGACTTCCCAATCTTGATTACCTAGTTCCTTTTGGTAGTCCATGTTCCTTGTTGCTACAGTACAAAGACCGCCATTCTAAGTTTCATGCAAAAGCGGTGGAAGGCATCTTCTTAAGATACGTTGCCAACTCACCTTGCAAGAGAGTGTACAACATAGGAACTCGTACTGTCGTGGAATGGTTTAAAGTGGATTGCAGTAAACACAGCATTCCACCCGAACCAACAGGTCCAGCTTGGGGTTTTGATTATGATGCGCTATTCAAGTCATTCAATCTTCCTGATCTATCTGCAGTTGACGCCGCAAATGTTTATGAATTATTGGGTGGCGACAACGACTCTAGCTTCTCTATTCGTGCTACTGTACTGATTATAACTCCTGATTCCAATGCTGCATCTGCATCTGGAACTCATGACAGTGATAACAGTGAAGACGTTCTTGTTGTTGGAGATGACGCTCAAGCTAATCCTAACACAACTGTAGGAAATGAAGCTCCAGCTGATCCAATTAACATTGAATCTTCTTCCTCTGGAACACAGGAAATGGGGGAGTTGGGCACGAATCTTGATCCAGAAATTCAGGAACCGATTGTACCGGAGATGAGAGTGCATAGGAATCATCCAATCGACAACATTATTGGTGATCCTTATGCCGGTGTTCAGACTCGTCATCGAACCATCACTGAGAACACCAGTCTTTACACAGAGATACTTGACACTGGTGTCATGGAAACATGTCTGCATGCTGCATTCGTGTCCCAGTTAGAGCCGGAGAATGTGGAGGAGGCTCTCACTGACAACTGCTGGATTGAGACGATGCAAGATGAATTGTCTCAGTTCCAAAAGTTGCACGTGTGGGATTTGGTTGACCTGCCAAAAGGCTTTCAGCCAATTGGAACCAGATGGGTGTTCAAATGCAATACGGATGATCGTCATGTTGTTGTGAAGAACAAAGCAAGATTGGTTGTTCAGGGTTTTTATCAGCAAGAGGGCTTGGATTACACGAAAGTATATGCCCCAGTTGCTAGAATTGAGGCCATTCGACTGTTCTTGGCTTATGCCACATATGTCGGCTTCAAGGTCTATCAACTTGATGTGAAGAGTGCTTTCCTTTATGGTAAAGTTCATGAAGTGGTCTATGTCACTCAACCTCCCGGCTTTGAAGATCCGCATAATATCAATAAAGTGTATAAGCTCGACAAAGCACTTTATGGTCTTCATCAAGCACCGCGGGCATGGTATGAGACATTATCTAAGCATTTACTGTCTAATGGTTTCGACCGTGGACAGATTGACTCGACTCTCTTCATTAGGAAAGCAGGAGGTGACATTTTTCTTGTACAAGTATACGTCGACGACATTATTTTTGGATCTACCAATGAAGGGATGTGTAGGGAATTCGAACAGGTGATGAAGTCCAAGATTGAAATGAGTAATATGGGTGAACTGTCGTTCTTCTTGGGTCTACAAGTCAGTCAAAGAGAGGATGGCATTTACCTACATCAAACCAAGTATGTGCAGGACATCTTGTCAAAATACAAGATGAATGATAGCAGTACTTATGGCACACCTATCCCAGTCAATCATGGTCTGCATCCTGACAAAGATGGAAAGGATGTAGATAGCATATTGTACCGTGGGAAGATCGGATCACTTATGTATCTCACAGCTTCAATACCCGATATAATGTTTGCTGTGTGCTTGTGCTCAAGGTTTCAGTCTCAACCGAAGGAGTCACATATGATAGCCGTGAAGAGAGTTTTCAGATACCTGAAAGGGAAACCCCGATTAGGTCTTTGGTACTCTAAGCAGCAGTCATTCGACTTCAAAGCCTACACTGATTCAGATTATGGCGGTTGTAACCTTGACAAAAAGTCAACTTCTGGTGGATATCAATTCTTAGGAGATAGATTGGTCTCCTGGCAGTGCAAGAAGCAGTCAACGGTTTCTGTCTCAACTTGTGAAGCAGAATACATTGCTGCAGCGAGTGGTTGTTCTCAGATATTGTGGATTCAGCAGCAATTCAGAGACTACGTCTTGAACTTCACTGGAACTCCTCTATTCATTGACAACAATGCCACCATGTCCATCACAAATAACCCGGTGAAATATTCCAAAACTAAACATATAGAGATTCGCCATCATTTCATCCGTGATTGTGCTGAAAAGCATTTAATTGAACTTGTAAAAGTTCACACAGATGACAATCTTGCTGACCTTTTCACAAAGGCATTTGATCGATCCCGTTTTGAGCATCTTGTCAACTTGATAGGAATGTTCAATCCTGAGTGAAAATTAATTTTTCTTAAATCAATTCAATTCATGGAAGTTAAACTTTATTTCTTTTAAATTTTCTGTATAGTTCTTTTAAGTTTCAAAATATTTTACAAAATCAAAAAAAAATGGAGAAAATTTCAAAGTTAACTTGAGAAAAGAGGAAATGATAGTACATCAGAAATGATCTATACGTCATAGACTGCTCATATGGGAAATGATTGCGTCATGCTTACTTAATTGTTTAAATTATTATGTTTTTAATCTGCTTATTTACAAGTAATTTAAATTGTCAGTAGGCTGTATGCGTCTTTGAATCACTAGTAGTGTGGAAACTAAATCTAAATTACAACTGTGATTTGAACCCATGTTTGCAAGTGTGTGTGCGTAAAAGAATAGAAAAGATCATTATCAGATAGAGGATGTTAGATTTTGGCAATAATTTTCTTTTGAGGTCAGTTTCGGGTTATGTCGTTAGCACAATTATTGTGGTTCATCTCACTGCCCATACTCACAAGTATGCAAGGAGAGATTGAATCAAGACATGTCTCTACATTAACCGTTGAGCATGTATTCACCCTTGAATCACTCCTGATTCATTGAAATCAAATCCAGATAAAAGTTGGATCCTCTTACCTTAAAACTCAAACACCATATATATTATCCTGAATCGACATACCGATATTCAATGAAGAAAATCAAATGAAACCAAGACAAATGAATCACTCGATTCTGAATCTTATGATTCCTGATAATCCTTATGGATTCTGCTTTATTTTTCCTATGCTAATAGATGTAACTTCATCTGAAAAATTAGAAAATCATTGGGAAAATCTTAGATGCCTTGAGATAATGCAATTTAAATTAGTGTAGCATATCAGTGGGGTACACGTTGTATATCTTATAATTAATACCTTAATACACAAGAACGTGATACAAAGATGCTTATAGTTTCAAATCTTATAATATTGTCAACTTGAATTACTTGTTTATGTGCTTATTACGTATGAATAAATAGTAATCCATGACATTATCCCATATTCTTTGATGTTTATATTGTATCGTTTTTGCTAAAAGATAGCCTGATATGATCCTCTGCTCATGTCTTTGATCAAAAATAGTTTGTGTGAATATTTGTATATTTTTATGAAGAAAAGATCAAAAAGATTTTAAGTTTATGCATAGTTCAATTTTATTCAGAAAAGCCAAAAATATTTGAGTTTAACCTTTCTGAATTGTACTTGAATCCTCCTGATTGAATATTTCTAACTTGTTCGTTATTTGACTTGAAAAACTTCATAAATTTGAGTTGAAAGTTTGCGCACTTAAGGGTTTGTGCGTACTTGTAAGTGCGCATGAAGTAAGCCCTACGTACATAACAAGTACGCAAGAGTTAAGTCTTGCGCACTTGTAAGTACGCACGAGTTAAAATGTGCGCACTTGCTAAGTACGCATGACCTTTTTCCGTGGGGTATATAAATCGGACTTAGAAAATTTTCAGAACCTTATCACTTTCAAACCGGTTCATATTCCCTCCGACTTTCACACGAAAATTCAAGTGTTCCAATCCGATTTTTCGTCCCATTGCTAGATTCATCACTTCATTACATCGATTTGGTGAGATTTTAGGCTTAATCCATCCACGTAATCGTGACTTTGGACCGATTCAGTGACTAAGAAAATCTAGGTTCAATCCGTGATTTTTAGGGCAAATTGTGGTTTGTGTGGGTAAATTATTATCATTAAAACTTGATTAGAAACAATAATCGACCCTTAATCGTTCATTCTAGTCTTTGATTTTGACCTTGTGCTTGAAGTTGAACTGACAGTGGTTCGGTCGACCATTTTAGGTCAAAATTGGTCATGTATAGTAGTATTTGGTGTTGTTGTTGGTCCCATAGGTTAGAATCATTGATTCCGACGTAGTGGTGACCCAATACACACCAATTTTTGAACATCTGTTGAATTTCAAATTCTGGAATTTTTCACCAAGTACGTTTCTTGCGCACTTAACAAGTACGCAAGAAGCACTTCATGCATACTTGTTAAGTACGCAAGAGGAAACTCTTGCGTACTTGCTAAGTACGCAGGACCAACACTTGGCAAAAATTCCTAAGACTGAAATTCAGTTCAAAGAGTAACTGCTATACTGAGTCGTGTTTAGTCATTTCCAATGATACATGTTGTTCTGGTTCTGTTTTCTGTGTGTGTTTGCAGATCATGGCTCGGGCGTTTACTAACGAATTCAACATGTTAGCTAACACTGAACCAGAGTGGAAGGGTGCAGCATTACAGTACAAAGACATAGTTGATTTCTTGAACCGTTCAAGAATCAGCTACGCCATTTCTGCTGACCAGATCGTGTCAAGACCCTACCTCGAGCAGTTTTGGGAGACTGCGGAGCACGACTGCATGGTAACCCCCAACGTTATAAGGGCTACCGTTGCTGGTCATGCTATTGCTTTCTCTGAAGATACTATAAGAAGGGTCCCTCAATTCAGAGATCTCGAGACCGACCCGACAGCCTATCCATACTACTTTGTGGACGGTTGTTGGAGACAAAGAATGGGCTATGTCGGTGCAAGGGACTATGCCTCATACAAGAAGATGTGGGTGTTAAACCAATGGAGATACTTCGCCCATGTCATGATTATGTGCATCTCATCAAAGAAAGCTGGGAAAGATGCCATGGGTCATGACCTTGCAGCAGCCATGGTCGGCCTTTCTCTCAATAAGGGCTACAACTTCTCCCGCTACATCTTTAAGGCCATCAATGACCAGATCAACACAGCGGAGAGGTTTCGGTTCTTGTTATACCCTCGGTTTGTGCAACTACTGATTAATGATGCGTTGCCAAACCTTCCTGCTATAGGGGAGAGACTGCAAGTAAAGAGGGTGGACAAAAGAATATTCGCCCAATTCCTAAAGCCAGGCAGTGTAGATCCTACCCCTGTGCATACACAACTCTTTGGCCACCTCATCAATGAAGCGTATGTGGCCCCTAGTGACTGGAGATGGTACAGTCACGACTCGAAGCCGGAATTGAGTGAACACTCCGACGCACAACAGGAACAACAAGAGGAGGAAATGGAGAGTGATGATGGATCGTCTGATGATGGAGATGACGAAGGAGGAAATGATGGTGCTGAGGGATCCGACTCGTAAGAGACTGAGTCAGATTCTTCCAATTCCGATGATGCACCGTCGCAGGTACACCCGAGGAGAACGGCAAAGGTAACCCTACCTGAGTCGTCCTCCAAGAGAAAGCGACAATCGTCTAGCAGCGAATACAAGCCAGATTCTGACTCTGACGCTGCTATACAAAGACAAAGAAGATAAAGCATTCACAAGAACAGGGGTGATAGGCAACAGCCCTCTATCCCCAGTGAGGTGGAGCCTCAGCGGCCAGTACAAGTGTCAGCTGCTAGTCCTGATTCAGCCTCCACCCCACCTTCACAGCAGCTTTACCGTAGGAGGAGGAGGCCACAAGTGCAAAGTGAAGTGGCCGTCACTACAATCACAGAAGTGATTCCTATGATAGTGACCCTCCCTACCACAACTACTCAGGTGGCGGTGACTACTCCAGTTCTCACGGAGTCAGTTACTATCACCCCTACCATTACCCCTACAACCCTAGTCACATCTTCCATCCCAACCACCACCATTGAGCCTCCAAGTCAACCCTTCAATTATGGAGATTTCACACAAGGGTTTGACTTTGATACCATATTCTCCTCCCCCATTCACAATGCCGAGGCGTCCTCATCCAGACATCCTGATCCAAATGATGCAAGGATAGATGTTTTGGAAACCCAAGTTGCTGGATTACTGGAGACTATCCGAAAATCAAAGGAAGAGTCTGACGCTCAACAAGCACAGATCAATTCTTTGGTAGACGAAGTTAGAATCCTTCTTAGCCAGAGAACGGGGACTGAGGAACGACTGAAGAACGTCATGGCCCAGAACGAGCTCCTAATCAAGACAAATGAAATGCTTCTGGGTCACGGGTTGTCCTTGGAGCTGTCGTTTGACACTCAAAGGAAGGAGAATAGGCTGATGGTCAAGTTGACTGCTGATCTGACCAAGAAGCTTGATGCTCACGGGGAGAAGGACAAAGAGAAAGAGAAAGAGAAGGAAAAGAGGTCTACTGGTGATGAGGCGTGTCAACCTGTCGACTTGACTAAGGATGACGACAAGGACAAGGATCCCGAAGCCGGTCCTAGTGGAGGTGAGCACCAAGCTTTAGCAATCGTGCCTATCTCTGCTTTTCCAATGGCTCAAGGGGAGTCGACGTGGTGATACCTCTGGTGGTGGTGGTGGTGGTAATAAAGGAAAGTCAGTGGCTGAAGTGCTTAAGGACTTATCTGATGATGAGATTCTATACCTAGAGCCTGACTATTCCAACGAAGCACAGATAGATACTCTCTTTAGTTTGGAAGAAGGAGAGATCGACTCTGGTGACAATTGGGATGATGATGACGAGGACGTTGTAATCGAAATTCCCAGGGGTGAAGGGGAAGGAGAGTACGAGCTAGAAGATGGAGAAATCTTTGAATTTCCATCCTTCGAAGCTTCGCTCGACACAGGTTCAGTCGAGCAGGCTAGTAATGTGGAAGCCTCGACTGAAGCCTCCCCGGTTGACCCTGCACCTGTGGACCCAGAGGCATCGAAAGAAACAGACATGCCTTCTACTTCATCAAAGGGTCCAGCTACTGTGTGGCAAAAGACGTCTATAATAGACAAACACGGAGCAACATGGATGATCTTGGCTGTAAGGTTCGAGGAGGATAAGCAGCTTTTCGCTATCAAAAGATCTGGCGGGGTTCAATACTTGAAACCCACCAATGAAGCGTTCAGCTCCTTGCCCAAATACGACCATGTGAACCTAGCAAACCGAGAGCTGCTGGGTCATTCCAATCACGCAGTGGCGATGGGTTTGTGGGTGGTTCTGCAGCGAGAAGCAAGATCGGGGAAATTCGAGATGTTCAAGCCTCAAGTGCCCAAGAGGGTCAAGGATAAGCACGCTATACATCCTGTGACTAAGAAGCACTTAAAGAAATTGGTATACAAGCCAGTGCGATGTGAAACTAAGATTCCCCTGAGCAATTTATCTCAGGATATTCTTGGTGACATGTGGTACTGGTACGTAGATCCAAAGACGGGCGAGGCTGTGATCATGGGTAAAGGACGTTCTGAGAGCGGGAACATAGTGCCAAAGGAACTGATCAGAATTTTTGATGAAGTCTGCTTCATCAACTTTTCTGTGAAAGATTTGGAGGCACTACCAGAACGGTATTGCGTCTACACTGATGAATGGACAAAGCTCCTTGCTTCTAAATATGACAAGGTGATTAAGTTCTGCCTTGATTACAAGAAGAAGATGGAAGCTAAAGATCAAGCGTTGTGAAGACTGAAGATATGAAGACCGAAGACTGAAGATTATCCAGAGCTGTTGTCAAGGGAGAGTTTGTTGAAGCACTTTCCTGTGACAAACACTCTGGATAGATAGAGTCTTAGTCTTAGGTTGTTTTATCTTGTTTGTAATTGTCTTTGTATGTAAGAGTCTTTATGTATTAGTTTATCGTGTTGTATTTACTTTTACATATTGAATGTTGCAAAATTCTCTGTGTTTTGCGCACTTGTAAGTGCGCAGGAGAAATCTCCTGCGTACTTGGCAAGTACGCAAGAGTAACTTTGCGTACTTGCTAAGTACGCAAGAGCATTTTTTCCTGCGAACTTGCTAAGTGCGCAGGCATCAGGTCTTGTATAAATAGGATAGGTTGACAGAAGTTAAGTACGCAGGCATTATAGCAAATACGCAGATTGTAATCTCCATGCTTTTCTCTGTAACCTTCAAGTGTTTATAATACAAAGAACGTTTAAAGTGTTTTTCTCTTGTCGGTTTACTTTGTTTAGCTAGATTCTCCACCTAGTCACGGGCATTCCGCACCCTGTCCGACTAGTAGACCCACTTGCATGTGACGATCCGCCACACCCGAGGGACCTACATGTAACTCCTGCGTACATGCTAAGTATGCAGGACCAACACTTGGCAAAAATTCCTAAGACTGAAATTTAGTTCAAAGAGTAACTACTATACTGAGTCGTGTTTATTCATTTCCAATGATACATGTTGTTCTGATTCTGTTTTCTGTGTGTGTTTGCAGATCATGGCTCGGGCATTTACTAACGAATTCAACCTGTTAGCTAACACTGAACAAGAGTGGAAGGGTGCAGCATTGCAGTACAAAGACATAGTTGATTTCTTGAACCGTTCAAGAATCAGCTACGCCATTTCTGCTGACCCGATCGTGTCAAGACCCTACCTCGAGCAGTTTTCGGAGACTGCGGAGCACGACTACACGATAACCCCAACGTTATAAGGGCAACCGTTGCTGGTCATGCTATTGCTTTCTCTGAAGATACTATAAGAAGGGTCCTTCAATTCAGAGATCAACCGACCGACCCGACAGCCTATCCAGACTACTTTGTGGACTGTTGTTGGAGACAAAGAATGGGCTATGTCGGTGCAAGGGACTATTCTTCATACAAGAAGATGTGGGTGTTAGACCAATGGAGATACTTCGCCCACGTTATGATCATGTGCATCTCATCAAGGAAAGCTGGGAAAGATGCCATGGGTCATGACCTTGCAGCAGCCATGGTCAGCCTTTCTCTCAATAAGGGCTACAACTTCTCCCGCTACATCTTTAAGGCCATCAATGACCAGATCAACACAGCGGAGAGGTTTCGGTTCTTGTTATACCCTCGGTTTGTGCAACTTCTGATCAATGACGCGTTGCCAAACCTTCCTGCTATAGGGGAGTGACTGCAAGTAAAAAGGGTGGACAAAAGAGTATTCACCCAATTCCTAAAGCCAGGCAGTGTAGATCCTACCCCTGTGCATACAGAACTCTTAGCCACCACGTCAATGAAGCGTATGTGGCCCCTGGTGACTAGAGATGGTACAGTCATGACTCGGAGCCGGAATTGAGTGAACACTCCGACGAACAACAGGAACAACAAGAGGAGGAAATGGAGAGTGATGATGGATCGTCTGATGATGGAGAGAGCGAAAGAGGAAATGATGGTGCTAAGGGATCCGACTCGGAAGCGACTGAATCAGATTCTTCCGATTCCGATGATGCACCATCGCAGGTACACCTGAGGAGAACGGCTAAGGTAACCCTACCTGAGTCGTCCTCCAAGAGAAAGCGACAATCGTCTAGCAGCTAATACAAGCCAGATTCTGACTCTGACGCTGCTATACAAAGACAAAGTAGAGAAAGCATTCACAAGAACAGGGGTGATAGGCAACAGCCCTCTATCCCCAGTGAGGTGGAGCCTCAGCGGCCAGTACAAGTGTCAGCTGCTAGTCCTGATTCAGCCTCCACCCCACCTTCACAGCAGCTTTACCGTAGGAGGAGGAGGCCACAAGTGCAAAGTGAAGTGGCCATCACTACAATCACAGAAGTGATTCCTATGATAGTGACCCTCCCTACCACAACTACTCAGGTGGCGGTGACTACTCCAGTTCTCACGGAGTCAGTTACCATCACCCCTACCATTACCCCTACAACCCTAGTCACATCTTCCATCCCAACGACCACCACTGAGCCTTTAAGTCAACCCTTCAACTATGGAGACTTCACACAAGGGTTTGACTTTGATACCATATTCTCCTCCCCTACTCATAATGCCGAGGCTTCCTCATCCAGACATCCTGATCTGAATGATGCAAGGATAGATGTTCTGGAAACCTAAGTTGCTGACCTACTGGAGACTATTCGGAAATCAAAGGAGGTGTCTGACGCTCAACAGGCACAAATCAATTCTTTGGTAGACGAAGTCAGAATCCTTCGTAGCCAAAGAATGGGGACTGAGGAACGACTGAAGAACGTCATGGCCCAGAACGAGCTCCTAATCAAGACAAATGAAATGCTTCTGGGTCACGGGTCATCCTTGGAGCTGAGGTTTGACACTCAAAGGAAGGAGCATGAGCTGATGGTCAAGCTGATTGCTGATCTGACCAAGAAGCTTGATGCTCACGGGGAGAAGGACAAAGAGAAAGAGAAAGAGAAGGAAAAGAGGTCTACTGGTGATGAGGCGTGTCTTCCTGACGACTTGACTAAGGATGACAACAAGGACAAGGATCCCGAAGCCGGTCCTAGTGGAGGTGAGCACCAAGCTTTAGCACTCATGCCCATCTCTACTGTTCCAATGGCTCAGGGGAGTCGACTCATCAAGAGGGTGGTGGTGGTGATGGTGGTGGTGATAAAGGAAAGTGAGTGGCTGAAGTGCTTAAGGACTTATCTGATGATGAGATCCTATACCTAGAGCCTGACTATTACAACGAAGCACAGAACGATGCTCTCTTTAATTTGGAAGAAGTAGAGATCGACTCTGGTGACAATTGGGATGATGATGACAAGGACGTTGTAATCGAAATTCCCAAGGGTGAAGGGGAAGGAAAGTACGAGCTAGAAGATGGAGAAATATTTGAATTTCCATCCTTCGAAGCTCCGCTCAACACAGGTTCAATCGAGCAGGCTAGTAATGTGGAAGCCTCGACTGAAGCCTCCCCAGTCAACCCTGCACCTATGGACCCAGAGGCACCAAAAGAAACAGACATGCCTTCTACTTCATCAAAGGGTCCAGCTCCTGTGCGGCAAAAGACGTCTATAATAGACAAACACGGAGCAACAAGGATGATCTTGGCTGTAAGGTTCGAGGAGGATAAGCAGTTGTTCGCTATCAAAAGATCTGGCGGGGTTCAATACTTGAAACCCACCAGTGAAGCGTTCAGCTCCTTGCCCAAATACGACCTTGCGAACCTAGCAAACCGAGAGCTGCTGGGTCATTCCAATCACGCAGTGGCGATGGGTTTGTGGGTGGTTCTACAGCGAGAAGCAAGATCGGGGAAATTCGAGATGTTCAAGCCTCTAGTGCCCAAGTGGGTCAAGGATAAGCACGCTATACATCCTGTGACTAGGAAGCACTTAAAGAAATTGGTATACAAGCTAGTGCGATGTGAAACTAAGATTCCCCTGAGCAAGTTATCTTAGGATATTCTTGGTGACATGTGGTACTGGTACGTAGATCCAAAGATGGGCGAGGCTGTGATCATGGGTAAAGGACGTTCTGAGAGCGGGAACATAGTGCCAAAGGAACTTATCAGAATTTTTGATGAAGTCTGCTTCATCAACTTTTCTGTGAAAGATCTGGAGGCACTAGCAGAACGGTATTGCGTCTACACTGATGAATGGACAAAGCTCCTTGCTTCTAAATATGACAAGGTGATTAAGTTCTGCCTTGATTACAAGAAGAAGATGGAAGCTAAATGTAACACCTCGCCCGTGATAGGGCTGACGTGTCACTTATACAGAAATCAGAGATACTAATAAAGGCTGAAATAAACGATAAGAAAGCTTAGATCCTTACATAAGTTTTAAAACCAAATACCAAACTTATTAAAGTCTTAAAAATAAATTCAAAATGTCTTAGAATATATATTAATCTCTTATTAATTTCAGGTCTCTTCAGTTCCTAGCTTGTCCATTAGTCCTCTTCACACATTCCCATGATTTCCCTGCATACCTACCGCGAAGAAAGAAACGGTTGAGCGAAGCTCAGTGAACAGATAAAATAGAGCAATCACAATTATCGTAACAAGTAGAACTGTTATGATATAATCAAGCACGCAACATATAATACCATAGTATCACACAACATTATCATTTACACGTTGCTTATTCAGATTTTATATCAACATATCATATTATTAGTTTCTTATATAGACCTCAGATATCAGATTTCAAATCCATATTAACGTGTCATCCTAGATCTCATAATAACAGATTTCATATCAACTCATTATACAAATTTAGCTCATTAACATAATTCATATTAATAGATTTCAGACAGATTAACATGTTCAGATTTATAGAAATACCCAACGAGCCAGATTCAGATATCAGAAATACAATAGTAACTATAGTGTACAAGGGTTGCAGTCCCTAAGTACCAGATGGGTGCGATGGGGTGTTGGCATACACTCACCATCCACCAGATGCAGATATATCCTAGGACCAGTCCATACGCCTCCTAACAGATATAGCTAAGTACTTCTCCGAGCACATAGATATACATATAAAATAGAGACGCCGTGGTCTAATCACACTGCCACGGATAGTGCCAAGCCATCGATGCCGCAATGACAAGTCTATGGAACCCCCATAGAAAGTGTGCTCGGGTATCAGAATTTAGAGTTCCAAGTAGCGGGTAAAATTAATGTAATCAATAAAATAAATGAACGCAACCAAATTCAAATAATTTCATAGTCAAACAAGTTTAACAAGAAGACATAAGGACGTAAATTATCATACAAGGGTAGTAACAAAATAAAACTATTTCCTAGTGTAGACCAATAATAAAACGAACAGCATAGACATATCATGTATCAGATATGCGCAGATATAAAATCATATTAGAAGCATTTAATCCTAACTAACGCATAGGGTTAAACACAGTGTCACTGAATTTAAATATACAACAAAGAGTTTAGAAAAATCCACTAGTTCTAGTAGAATGGATTAGATTATCCGTACCTTAAGTAACGGCCACAAGAACTATGATGGAACTAACTTGGTCCCAACCGATCACAATCCTACATAAATGTTACTTTCAATTTAGATCGAATTCTAGATTAATATAATTTGTTTTCATTTGTGTTATGAACGAACTCACATAATTAAATTAAAATCTTGTTATAGAAGGTTTCAATCCAATTGTTGCTAAGCGTATATAACTATGCAATTTAGATATTTATATTATTCATTTAACTATTACCTATTCTGCCTACTAATCGTATGATGTGATTTACAATGTTCTAAATTTTATTTATTTATTTTTCTTTCAATCGATGCTCATCAACAGATTCAATTGACAAAATTTATTTCACAGTTATGGTTGATTTTCACATCTGGGGTGTATGAAATTCCAAAACGTATAAACGGAAATGGGAAGGTTACCGATTGGAAATTGAGGAGCAGAAGATCAGTGTGATGCAGAGTCACTGAAGTTGCTTTACGGTGGTGTGTAGGTAGTCCGTTTCGGTCCAAACAGAGTATGAACAGGTCCGCTCCTAGATTCAAACGGAACCGAAAGTTGTTAACTTGTCTGGAGGTCTAGCAACGGCCGTTCAAGAATGTTATTTGTTTGAAAAACCGAGTTCGGAACTAGCGAATAAACGAAAGGGAACAGGGTTAGCGGTACCTTAGTTTGAATCAGATAGTCGGTCAAGGGTGTGGCGGTTCATGATCAGGTGCAACGGCTGTCAGCGGTACTTCTTGATAGAGCGGAGATCGATTGGGGGTGTGAGTTGAGAGTATTTTCGTGGGACTCGAATGTGATTTGGGTGCGTTAATAGACCTCACCGAGTGATGAATTTAGACCTGATTTTGCAGAATTTTCTTGCCATGATTGTAGAGGGAAAAATAAGGAAATGATTGGAGGAAATCTCTTGCGCATGTTCATAGCTGGAAGTTTCTAAAGAGGCGGGTCGTGGGAAATCGGAACGGGTCGCGTGGGTGCATATGTGTGAGGGGACATGTCATTCGGGTTAGATATGGCGGGCGACCCATCTTCACAATTAACTAATTGATTGATTCTTAAATTCCTCTATTAATACCATGTCTTATTAAATTTATTAACTTTTCTAAATTTCTATCAATCCCTATTATTCATTTTAAAGTCACGCATGATTCTAAACTTCATAAACATAACCTTTTATTTAATTGTTTAATATTTGTTATTATTATTATTATTATAATATGTTACTTTTCTATCTATTTAAATCCCGGTTATTTCACTAAAGATCAAGCGCTGTGAAGAATGAAGGCATCAGGTCTTGTATAAATAGGATAGGTTGACAAAAGTTAAGTACGCAGGCATTATAGCAAATACGCAGATTATAATCTCGATGCTTTTCTCTGTAACCTTCAAGTGTTTATAATACAAAGAACGTTTAAACTGTTTTCTCTTGTCGGTTTACTTTGTTTAGCTAGATTCTCCACCTAGTCACGGGCATTCCGCACCCGATCCGACTAGTAGACCCACTTGTATGTGACGATCCGCCACACCCGAGGGACCTACAGGTCGAACTTTTAAATGATTATGACTGTGCGATCCGATACCACCCGGGTAAAGCTAATGTTGTAGTTGATGCCCTAAGTCGAAAGGAAACCAAACCCAAACGAGTTCGAGCATTACAGCTTACTATTCACCCCGGATTACCTGACAAAATTCGTAGTGCTCAACTCGAAGCCCTAAAAGAAGAAAATCTACCGTTGGAAAGTACACGCGGTCTGGAAGCAAAACTTGAAGTCAAATATGACGGTATTCGCTACTTTGTCGAGCGAATATGGGTTCCAGTATTTGGAAACCTAAGAGAACTAGTTAGGATGAGTCTCATAAATCTCGTTACTCGATACATCCAGGTTCCGACAAAATGTACCATGACCTAAAGGTGCTATATTGGTGGCCGAAGATGAAGGCCGATATAGCCACCTATGTTAGTAAGTGTCTGACTTGCGTGAAGGTCAAAGTTGAATATCAAAAATCATCCGGTCTTCTGCAACAACCAGAAATTCTCATGTGGAAATGGGAACAAATATCAATGGACTTCATCACCAAACTACCACGAACTCCTACCGGATGTGATACCATTTGGGTAATTGTTGATCGATTAACAAAGTCCGCTCACTTCTTAGCAATAAAAGAGACCGACAAAATGGATAAGCTTAATCGTACTTACTTGAAAGAAATAGTCTCTCGGCACGGGGTGCCAATCTCTATTATTTCGGATCGTGATGCACGGTTCACTTCTCGTTTCTGGCAGTTGCATAAAGCTTAAGGCACGCGTCTAGATATGAGCACAGCATACCATCCTCAAACTGATGGCCAAACAGAACGTACTATTCAAACGCTGGAGGACATGCTACGAGCTTGTGTGATCAATTTTGGTAACACTTGGGAGTCTCACCTACCGTTGGTGGAATTCTCCTACAACAACAGTTATCACACTAGCATCAAGGCAGCTCCATTTGAAGCACTTTATGGATGGAAATGTCGTTCTCCTATTTGTTGGGCCGAGGTTGGGGATAATCAACTTATAGGTCCTGAACTCGTACTTGAAACTTCTGAGAAAATCATTCAAATTAGAAACCGTATGGCAGTAGCTCGTGATCGTCAAAAGAGCTATGCCGACAAGCGTCGTAAACTTTTAGAGTTTCAAATAGGTGACATGGTCTTACTCAAAGTCTCACCTTGGAAAGGTGTCATTCGTTTCGGGAAACGACGCAAACTGAATCCTCGTTATGTTGGACCATTCAAGATAATGAAGAGAATCGGACCAGTAGCGTATCAACTGGACCTACCCGAAGGACTTAGTGGTGTACACAACGTCTTTCACGTCTCAAATTTAAAGAAATGCCTAGCAGATGAGTCACTCGCAGTTCCTCTTGAGGAACTACACGTTGATGAACAGTTACATTTCATCGAAGAACCTGTGGAAATTATGGATAGGGAAGTTAAAACGTTAAAGCACAGTAAGATCCCTATTGTCAGAGTTCGTTGGAACTCGAAACGCGGACCGGAATTCACATAGGAGCGCGAGGATCAGATGATGCGCAAAAATCCTAATATGTTCAAGCACTCCGCATCAAATTCTTAAGGTACTATTTAATTTTCGGGACGAAAATTCTTTCAACTAGGGGATGATGTGATATCCCAGGAAATTTTTTTTTATTATTTAATTTTCGGGACGAAAATTCTTTCAACTAGGGGATGATGTGACAATCCGGACTTTTCCAGTTAACTCCGTTAACAAAATCCAGTTAAAGTTAACCTAATTAACCTCATCACAAACTCCAGGACTAATATTGTAATAACCCTAAACTCTTTCTGTTGACTCCAAAAAGTCAAAATTTAATGAGTTTTGCTTCTGTTGACTTTGAGAGTCAAACTCGTAGCCCCTTTGGATCCAAATTCGCAAACAACAAACTATAATCGATTCAAATTCAAGTTGTAACGCATAATTATGATTATGGAGACCATCATTGGATCATTTACATCCATTATTGGTCCATAATGAGCACGAATTAATCTCATTAAGAACTTTAAACCATAACCGTCGACCCTCACGTCTTAGTTCATCGAATTCGACCATGTGGTGTGTTATTCTCAAAATCAAACTCTACAAACACCTTAATCGCATCAATCAGAAGCTTTGGCACAGTTGAATTCGACCGGAGGAGGAGCCGTAGTCGCCGGAGACCAAACGCGTCGAAGTCGGGATCCCTTTTACTCGAACTCCTCCAATTCGACATCGAATCTGGTAACTAATCACACCCTTAATTTCGTTTTCTGGTATACAAATAAAGCCCTAATCTAATTTGGACTCACAACATCGAATTAAGCATAAACTCGTACCTAGGGTTCATCTGATTTTGGTTTAGTCAAACTCTAATCCGGACATCACCTCATTCTAATTAAACTGCATGTTTAGATTCTAAATCTGTCGTAGATTGAAAGCCCTAACCATTTGAGATCTTATAACACCGAATTAATCATAACTTGAATCTAGGGTTCTTTGCGAACCAAGTTTAATCGAACTACACCCCAGGCACAGTCTCAATGCAATTAAACCACATGGATAGTTTCGCAATCACCAACTCTGTGAAAGCCCTATAATTTCATCTGTTAATATTATCATATTTAAGCAAATCGATTTCATGTTAGAACTTAGGGTTTCGGCGTTTTGAAACTGAAATTAACAACTCTCAGCTTAACGATTTTTACAGTAAATTACATCCTAAGACTCGAAATCGGTTGATAAGTAAAAGCCATATGATCTATTGGCCAATCGCGATCAAATCGGTTGGAATCGGGACTGGTTTTGGGTTCGGCTTCGAGGGGGAAGAACACGGGAGACTTATATGTCAAAACCATTTTGATCCGACTTCGGTTGCGAGACCTAGCGGGCGGAGTTGGTTAGGGCGTTGGACTTATACGCAGGAGACCCGGGTTCGAGTCCGGTCTCCTGCAATTATTTTTGGGGACTTTTTCAATGATTTCCATCTTATAAAAACTATACCCTATATTAATATATTATATATTAAAGTGTTTTAACCAGGAAAATAACCCATAGGCTCGGGTTTGGTTTTATAACCTATTTAATATTATTTTCTCATTCTTAAAAATAATATGTTAATATTATTCTCAAACCGTGACTCCTAATAAAATAATATATTTATATTATTTTCAACCCGTGACACTAACTAAAAATAATATATATTCTTATATTATTTTTACAACGTTTATAAACTTTACGAAACGTTCTAAACTATTAAATAATATAATTATTTATATTATTTACCCTCGGTTTTATGCTCGAATAAAAATAATATATTTTGCCACACAAATGATTATTTTAATCTTACAAACTTAAAAATAATATATTTAGTTATATTATTTTCCTAAACCATTTTAAATGGTACAACCGCCTGAATATTTATTCGCAATCAGAAATGCTTGACACGAAACGTATTTATCTTAATAATTATTTTATTAAGAAACCCTCTTTCACGTAGACACGATCGTCTACTCGTTGGTCCCACGTATACTTTAGGGCATCCAAATCTTCTGTGTCGTCGTCACAAATTCCCATGTGTCCCTAACTTATGTGTTTATAATTCTAGGGCATACGTGAGCCGTGCAGGCTAACACTTGAGGTTCTAAATCTCATATTTGTGTGATACTACCTACAACGCAACGTAGGTGAGTTTTCACGGCCCCTTTTACTGTTTTAACTTGGGAGAGAAAACATGATTTAAACAATTTTGGATTTTGTAATTCGTATGATATCAATGTTATATGCTAAGCGTAACACGCTATCACAGAAAGTCCTCATCTTATATCGAACAGTTAATATGGATCTTAGCGAGGTAATATTTAGTAGTACTACTGGGTTTGACAAATCCCACCCGCGTTAGTCGCGCTAACTCGATTAGATATCGAACGGGTGAAATGTTAGCCTACTCACACCGCCAGTGTTGATAGACCTGGCAGGAGGCAATAAACAAACAGTCAGCTTCGGTTGCAAGCGCATGAGCTGAACATGAACATAGGTTAGCAACCTATAGATACGTACTGAATGAACATAAATCTGGTAAACGCTTATTTACATATATTGAAACCTGTGGACTCACCAACCTCGTGTTGACATATTTTCTTACATGTTTTCTCAGGTCGCTAAGATAAGACACAGGTGCATGTTAGGGCATGCATGGGATTCAACTACTTTGATTATGACTTATTTATATTTGTCTGAATTATTCTAATGTACTGTTTTGGTTGGACTTTTTGAACTTTTGGACTTTGGTTTTGGGCGCATGTATTTTGCGCATTTACTTTCTTTACGCTTCCGCATTGATACTCTGATTTGAATGATATTTTCATTTTGAGTCCCATGTAAGTCGTTCAAAGTAACTATTGTCTGAGATCCTGGTTCGTCACTTCCCAAACGGTAAAACTCCGTTAGTTGAAATTGGGGGTGTGACAATTCCTCTCGTTGGTGATAACAGTCATGCCTCCCTTCTTAGGGACAACCTGAACCGGGCTAACCCAAGGAGAATCGGAGATGGGATAAATCAAACCAGCGTTAATTAATTTAATCACCTCCTTCTTCACTACCTCCTGCATGTTTAGGTTCAACCTCCTCTGGTGCTGCACAACGGGCTTGTAGTCATCCTCCATAAGGATCTTATGGGTACAAAAAGAGGGATTAATTCCCTTAATGTCCATAATCCTCCATGCAATAGCCTGCTTGTGCTGCTTCAGCACCTCCAATAGCCTCTCCTTCTCATCACTCGTCAAATCAGAGGCGATAATGACAGGTAATCGAGACTCACCATCTAAAAAGGCATACTCCAAATGGCTCGGGAGCTCCTTAAGCTCAACAGGTGGTGGGTCCTCAATTGAAGGCCGCTCAATCGGCTCAGACTCTCTATCAACCATCGCAAAAACCGTTGAACACTGGGGAAACTCATAGCTCTCCTGGCTATGCAACTGCTCATCAAACTGATCCTCACCAACTGGATCAAATGTCTCCCCTCCTACAATCTGGGTGTCCAGGGACTCCTCCTCAGTTGTGTCCTGGAGATGATCACTCACACAAGAATAAATAGTCTCAACAAAGTAAAGTGATTCATCCTGATTCTGGGTATGCTGCATGGATCTCCCAACATCAAAGGTCACCTTCTCTTCATCCACCCTCAATGTAAGCCTCCCTGAATACACATCAATCAGGGCCTTGGCGGTGGCCAAGAACGATCGACCTAGGATAATAGGGACATTCTTGTCCTCATCCATGTCCAGAATCACAAAGTCTACAAGAAACACAAAACGATCAACCTTAACCAACATATTCTCCACTATCCCTCGTGGATACTTGACCGAACGATCGGCCAGATGGATACTCATGCGTGTCGGTGTAGGTTCTCTCAACTCAAGCTTAGCAAAGACCGCATATGGCATGAGGTTAATGCTAGCACCAAGGTCAGCTAAGGCATTGCTAACCGAAAAGCTACCTATCAAACAAGGGATAGTGAAACTCCCTGGATCTCGTCTCTTTTCCGGTAGCTTGTCCTGAATTACCGCTGAACACTCCTCATTCAGCGTCACCTGAGACAACTCCAATTTCCTTTTATTCATGAGGATATCCTTCAAGAATCTTGTATACTTAGGCATCTGAGCTAGAGCCTCCACAAATGGCAAGTTAATATGCAAATGCTTAAACAATCCTAAAAACTTACCATATTGCTCCTCCATCTTCTGCTTCTTCAATCTGCCTGGGTATGGAACGGCGGGAGTGTAATCCCTCACAGGCTCGCGAGGGCGCGATGTGCTCGCCGGTTTACCCCTCGGCGGTGTCTCATCAGGAATCACAATCGCTACCTCCTCCTTGGATGACTCATGCACAGGAACCTGTGGATCCGGTCATGTGCCTCTACCACTCCTTAAAGTGATGGCCTTCACATGAGCCTTGGGATTGGGCTCAGTGTTGCTAGGCAGGCCACCTGGCGGTCGCTCAGAAAGAAGCTTCGCGATTTGCCCGACCTGGTTCTCTATGGTCTGGATCGAAGCTTTCTGATTCCTTAACTCAGTCTCATGCGTGTGAAAATGCTCCTCCATGTAACGGTTCTGCTTCTCTGCCAACTGATTCTAACTCTCCGAGTTGGCAAGTAGCCATGCAACTATGTCCTCCAAACTGGATTTACCCCCATATGCGGGTGGTGGACCGCTGCTAGAACCTTGGCCTTGAAACTGGCCCTACTAAGGTTGAAACTAGGAACTCTGTCCCTGAGACTTGTGGGACTGATGTTGGAATGGGGGGCGTTGAGTGAATCCGGGTGGTTGCCAGACTTCTAACTGAAATTCGGGTTATTCCTCCACCCCGAATTATATGTGTTGTTGTAGGGATTATTCTGGGGAGGATTCTGGTTGGACATGAAATCAACCTGCTCGTGGTCCCCCTGATCCCCAACCTGACAAGCACTCGTGGGATGCGCCCCACCAAAAAACTCAATAAGGAATTGGGCCTTGTGGACGTGCATCTGATCAATCTTGGTGGAAAGTGCTTCCACCTGGGCAGCTAAAGAGGTAATTCCATCCACTTGATGGACACCCTGCCTCTGAGTTCTCGCTCGGGAAGTATGCTGAGTGTAGCTCTCCGATGCCACCTTCTCTAGCAAGTCATACGCCTCCTTGGGTGTCTTCATGTAACATCCCAAAAATAAAACGACAGTTATAATAACAGGTTAGAATGCGAGAACGAATGGAATAAATGAACGAGGCATGACGGGCTAGAAGGGGGCGAACATAGGGGAGCCTCCCCTATAAATAGCCTAAGTCACCACCCTTTTCTCTCATTTGCAACATCTGGAGAGAGAAAGTTGGCGGATCGACCCGAGATTCCAGCCAAGTGTTTCTCCATAGCTCATGAGAAGAACTTCCAGATCAGAAGCACGATACAGGTAACGATCTAGCCTAGATCTGAGTTTTTGTTCTTTTTGGGGTTTTTTGGGTTTTGGATGAAAAGGTAACGCTTTTACAGATGAAACTGGAAGAAAACATAGATTTGATTTCCTTAATGAAAAGCAAACGTTTTGAATGTAAACAAGTTCGGGATCTTGACGTGATCAGACCCGAATGCGAAAGTTAGGGTTTTTGTAGGGAAGCAGATCCTGCGTACTTATCAAGTACGCATGAAGCAGATCCTGCGTACTTATCAAGTACGCATGAAGAGGTTCCTGCGTACTTATCATGTAAGCATGAAGAGGGTCCTGCGTACTTATCAAGTACGCATGAAGCAAAGTTTACGCACTTATTAAGTACGCAAAAACAAGGCCCTGCTCACTTGCTAAGTGTACAGGCATCAGGCAGGTTAGTAAAGTCAGTATAGTTGCCTAATTCAGAATGGTTAAACCGTTAGAGTCGGTATTAGGTCTGATGTGTATTTAACTAATCAATTCAGATCGGTGACGTTGTTGGACCTTTGTTTAGGACAACCCAGATTAGATTATCAGGTGAGTTCTAGAAGCCCTTCTTTAAATGTTTTAATTAAATGTTTTTAGGCTGGTATGCATACATACGGAATGATGTTTTTAAAATTAGGTTTACGAAATGATGTTTACGAAACGATGTTTACGATATGATGTTTACAATATGATGTTTACGAAATGTTTTGCCAAATGAAGTTTACGAAAGAGATGATGTTTTGTTTAATAAAACGTACAAATGCTTTAACTAAAATGAGGTAAATGTTTTATGAAAGTCACGAATGAACGAATATGCCACGAGTTCCTACGGGAGCTAAGGTATGTATGTATGTATTGGCCTCACCCTTACGGGGGGCCTTTGTGGCTGGCTAACGGTTGTACAACTGGTTAATGATGGGGTGACGACGGTCACCCATGGGATTACCGGGATCCCGATGGAAGGCACTATTCCTTGCGGGGAAATAGTGCCTATGTTATGTTCTGTCTTCCTAGATGTAATGAGCCTTAGGAGACATATGTTTGATCCACCTAGAGGTAACGAGCCTTAGGAGACCTGGTGACGGATGACTTAGAGGTAACGAGCCTTAAGTTCATCCACTGGTATGCGATGTATGGAATTGACGGTTACGAGAAGCCGCAGATTCGGTTCATGTTAACTTATGTTATGATGCTATGTTACGATGTTATGATGATGTTAAGTTATTGCATGTTTTACGTACGCTTTTGTTAAAAAAAAGTATGTTATGCTTTTGGAAAAAAAAATGTTTATGTTAACGTTTAATGTAAAGCTAGAACTCACCAGCGTAGCTGACTTTTAGTATGCACATTCAGGTTAAGGCAGGTTATGATGATGGACGGTGATGCTGGGCGGCTTGATGAGTTACCCGGATGATATGAAGAGTGGCATCCCGTTATGATTAGTTATGTTATGTTTATGTATTAGACTATGTTACGCTTCCGCATGTTGAACAATGTTTTGATTATGTTTTAATGAAATTTTCCGCTTCTTTATTTTGATATTCAAGTCTAAGAACTGTTTGTGAATGAGTAAATCCAACAAGTGAGGCCTCCCGGGTTTGGGGCCTTACAAGTTGGTATCAGAGTAAGAGTTTGAGAGATTCGGACACTCCCAGTGTCTGAACTTAAACTGTGAATGGGACCGAAAGCGGATGCGTTGTATGTATAGTATGCCTTAGAAAGGGTTAGGTAAGGACTTGTGTCCTGATGGAATCACAAAGGTGGTCAAATAGAAATCGAATGGTAGTGTAATGGTTAATTGCATATGGCTAGTGTATATTAACATCTTACGGTGCTTGTTGAATTCTATTTGTTAACTAGCGTGATGACATTGGATTCCTTGTCTTATAGAACGAAATGGCAAGGAGAGGAAACGGAAGGCGTGGTGGGGGTCGTATCGGTGGTCGTAACGGTGGGCGCGGTAGGAACCCTGAGCGCCAAGAGTACAGTGAAGAAGGAAGTGTTAACACTGAGCCAGAAGTTAGTATGCACGAGACTGAGCCGACTCATGTCGAAGAACAACAATTCACTTTTGAACAGGAAGTGAGAGCAGCTCTGGCACGCGAGTTCACTGAGTTGATGAAGGTTTCTTTGCCAAGACTGTTGGCAGAAGCGTTAAAGAAGGCTAGTGAGACGGGTGGGTCTAACACGGCGGTTGGTACCCCGAACACTGAGGCAATCAACGCACCGTTTAACCGTGGTTGCGACTATATGTCCTTCAAGGCATGTGATCCGCCGGTTCTCACTGGAAAGAAAGACGCGGTGGCTACGATTGATTGGGTGATCCGTATGGAAGCTGCCATTCGTCTGAGCGAGTGTCGAGCGAATCAAGTTGTGAAATTCGCTGCTAACTCCTTGAGAGAGGAAGCATCCCATTGGTGGGAAGGTGTACGTCAAGCCAAGGGGGACGAGGCTGTGGATGCGATGATGTGGACTGATTTGAAAACTTTGGTGTTCAAGAATTTCTGTCCAAGGAATGAGATCGAAAAAGTAGAAAGGGAATTTCTGGAGATTAAGGTCGGGAGCATGACGCACCAGCAATACACCACACAGTTCAATGAATTGGCACGTATGGTGCCACATCTTGTCACGACTGAGGAAAGAAAGATTGCCTGCTACATTCAAGGGCTGCCGGACCAGGTCCGCACCTATGTTTATGCAAGCGCTCCTACTACCTATGATTCGGTAGTAGAACTGAGCGGCGTGGTATTTGATGATCTGGCACTGAATGTCGTTGCCATTGAAGAGCCTAAGAAGAAGCTGAGTTTCCCCGCTAAGCGATCGGCTAGGAAGTTGTTTGGGGCTTGGGACAAATAGGCCAGGGTAGGCGAGACGGCATTCTTTGGAAAATGTGGGGTAATACATGCGGGTGAATGTCGGCTAGGGACAAATCTGTGCTACAAATGTGGCAAGACTGGCACTACTCCCGTGAATGCATGCAAGGCATTAAATGCTTTAATTGTGGTGAAAGCGGCCACATGAGCCAGGAATGCACCAAACCAAGAATGGGTGAAGCGGGAAAAGGGAAAGGCACCGAGAAGAAAGAAGAGAGGCCCCGAGCAAAGACTAGTGCGTACGCACTGACGCAAGAACAAGCCAGGGCAGACCCCGATGTGGCGTCAGGTACGTTCATCCTTGACAACACTTTTGTTTCTGTGTTATTTGATTCGGGTGCCAGTAAGAGTTTTATATCTGCGACTTTTTATAAACGAGTGAAGTACACTGTCAGTAAGCTAGAAAGGGCCTTTAGCGTAGAAACCGCTGAGGGTAGAACTGCGAGAGTGACCGATGTAGTTGACAACTCCACGATAAAAATAGAAGGTCATAGGTTCCCTGTTAGATTGTTTGTTATGGTTTTGGGAGGGTTTGATGTCGTGTTGGGTATGGATTGGTTAACTGCCAACGAAGCACAAATCATATGTAAACGAAAGATAATCCGACTCAAGGCTCCGGATGGTAGCAAAGTCGAGATTTTTGGAGATCGTGACGCCCCGATGCCAAATGTCATCTCGATGATTAAGGCAACAAATTACTTGAGGCGTGGATGCGAGGCTTATCTGGTGTAGGTAATTGACAAGTGTAAGGAAGTGAAGGAACTAGACGATGTACCCATGGTACGCGAGTACACGGAGGTGTTTCCAGAGGATTTGCCTGGGATACCACCCGACAGAGAGATTGAGTTCCGAATCGACTTAGTACCAGATGCCCAGCCCGTGGCTAAAGCTCCATATCGACTAGCACCAGTGGATATGAAAGAACTTATGGCCCAACTAGACGAGCTACTTGAGAAGGGATTTATACAACCGATTTGCTTAGGGTGCTCCGGTGTTGTTTGTGAAGAAGAATGATGGTTCGATGAGAATGTGTACTGATTATCGCGAGTTGAACAAATGAACGGTGAAGAACAAGTAACCTTTACCAAGGATCGACGACCTGTTCGATCAATTGCAGGCGCAAGTTGGTTCTCAAAAATCGACCTTCGATCCGGGTACCATCAGTTGAAGGTGAGGGAAGAAGACATACCGAAAACTGCATTTCGCACGCGTTATGAACATTTCGAGTTCCGTGTAATGTCTTTCGGATTGACGAACGCCCCAGCAGCGTTCATGGATTTGATGAATAGGGTGTGTCGAACGATGCTAGACCGATCGGTAATTATGTTCATCGATGATATCCTCATCTACTCCAAGAATGAGGGTGATCACGCATGTCACTTAAAGGAGGTGTTGGAGGCTCTGAAGAAGGAAAAGTTGTATGCTAAGTTCTCCAAATGCGCGTTCTGGCTTCGGGAAGTCCAATTCCTAGGTCACGTCATTAACCCGAATGGCATTATGATTGACCAGCAAAGATAATGACGATAAGGGAATGGAATATTCCTAAGACGCCAACTGAAATCCATAGTTTCTTGGGATTGGCAGGCTACTATCGGAGATTCATCTAGGATTTCTCGAAAATAGCTTCGCCGTTGACAAAGTTGACTCGGAAGGAGGTAAAGTACGGATGGGGTTCGACCCAGGATGAGGCGTTTAAGGAATTGAAGGAAAAGCTAACCAAAGCTCCAGTCTTGGCCCTTCCCGAGGGCAATGAAGACTTAGTGGTATACTCTGACGCTTTGGGTCAGGGATTGGGATGCGTGTTGATGCAACGCGGGAGAGTGATCGCGTATGCGTCATGGCAGTTGAAGGTTCACGAAGCTAATTATCCGACTCATAATTTGGAACTTGCTTATGTCGTATTCGCATTGAAAATCTGGAGGCACTACCTTTACGGGGTGAAGTTTACTATTTACTCCGACCACAAAAGTTTGAAGTACTTCTTTGAACAAATGGAACTTCATATGAGGCAGAGACGATGGTTGGAACTATTGAAAGACTATGACTATAAAATCATATACCATCTTGGAAAGGCAAACGTGGTGGCAGACGCTCTAAGCCGAAAGGATGTGTCTGCTCCTATTAGAGTGAAAGCTTGCCAGTTGGCGGTGACATCAGATGTGATGAGGGAAATTCAAAGAGCTCAAGATGAAGCACTGAAGGAAGAAAACATAAAGGAGGAAATAATGGTTAGCCAACAGGACAAGTTGGAATATAACACCCTTGGTGTTAAGACACGTTTTGGGCGGGTATGGATACCTATGGGTGGCGAGCTTAGAACCAAAATCTTGGATGAGGCTCATAAGTCTCGGTAATCTATCCATCCTGGTACCAATAAAATGTACCAAGATCTGAGGAAGGAATACTGGTGGCCTGGAATGAAACATGAGGTGACAAAGTATGTAAGCAAGTGCTTGACTTGCTCACAAGTAAAGGCCGGACACCAGAAACCGTATGGAAAGATTCAACCACTTGATATACCGGAATGGAAGTGGGAACACATTACCATGGACTTCATAACCAAGCTACCTTGCACAGCTAAAGGTCATGACACCATTTGGTTAATTGTGGACCGTTTAACGAAGAGTGCTCATTTCCTACATATTCGCGAGACGTTCTCGTCGGAAAGGTTAGCGGAAGTATTTATTAACGAAGTAGTAGCATGGCATGGGATACCTTTGACGATCGTATCTGACCGGGACACACGATTCACATCGAGGTTCTAGAAAAGATTTCACGAGGCGATGGGCACGAGACTCAATGTTAGCACGGCATACCACCTACAAACGGATGGTCAGTCCGAAAGGACCATTCAGACATTGGAAGATATGCTTCGTGCTTGTATCATCGATTTTGGCGGCAGTTGGGACCGTCATCTGCCATTAGCCGAATTTTCCTACAACAATAGTCATCACACGACGATAGGCATGCCGCCGTATGAAATGTTTTATGGGAGAAGATACAGGACCCCGGTTTGTTGGGGTGAGATTGGACAGAAGGAATTAGGAAGTATTGAAGTTGTAAGAGAAACGTCAGAAAGGTTTGATCAAATCAAAGCACGAATGAAGGCCGCACAAGATTGTCAGAAATCCTATGCGAATAAACGACGAAGGCCTATTGAGTTTGATGTTGGGGACAGAGTAATGTTGAAAGTGTCACCCTGGAAGGGAATCATACGATTCAGAAAGAGAGAAAAGTTAAGTCCGAGGTTTATCGGACCATTCAGGATAATGGCACGGGTTGGTGAATTCGCTTATCGGTTAGAGTTGCCTAATGAGTTAAGTGGGATTCATCCCACCTTCCATGTATCACACTTGCGAAAGTGTTTGGCGGATGAATCGGCTCACGTACCACTTACTGACATCGAGGTCGACAACAACCTTAACTACATCGAAGAACCTGTGGCCATCTTAGACAGAAAGGAGAATCGTTTGCATAATAAGATGATTCAATTGGTTAAAGTCCAATGGAAGCACCGAAAGGGATCGGAATCTGCTTGAGAAACGGAGACGGAAATGAGGAAGTCATACCCTCAACTATTTCACTCATGAAAGGTTTCGGGGACGAAACCTATTGTAAGGGGGTAGACTTGTAACCTCCCAAAAATAAAACGACGGTTATAATAACGGGTTAAAATGCGAGAACGAACGGAATAAACGAACGAGGCATGACGGGCTAGAAGGGGGCGAACATAGGGGAGCATCCCCTATAAATAGCCTAACTCACCACCCTTTTCTCTCATTTGCAACATCTAGAAAGAGAAACCGTAGAGAGGGAAAGTTGGCGGATCGACCCGAGATTCCAGCCAAGTGGTGCTCCATAGCTCGTGAGAAGAACCTCCGGATCAGAAGCTCGATACAGGTAACGATCTAGCCTAGATCTGAGTTTTTGTTTGTTTTGGGATTTTTCAGGTTTTGGATGAAAAGGTAACGTTTTTACGGATGAAACATGAAGAAAACAAAGATTTGAGTTCCTTAATGAAAAGCAAACGTTTTGAATGTAAACAAGTTCGGGATCTTGACGTGATCAGACCCGAATGCGAAAGTTAGGGTTTTTACGAGGAAGCAGATCCTGCGTACTTATCAAGTACGCATGAAGCAGATCCTGCATACTTATCAAGTACGCATGAACCAGATCCTACGTACTTATCAAGTACGCATGAAGAGGGTCTTGCGTACTTATCAAGTACGCATGAAGAGGGTCCTGCGTACTTATCAAATACGCATGAAGCAAAGTTTGCGCACTTAATAAGTAAGCAAGAACAAGGTCCTGCGCACTTGCTAAGTGCGTAGGCATCAGGCTGGTTAGTAAAGTCATTATAGTCGCCTAATTCAGAATGGTTAAACCATTAGATTCGGGATTAGGTCTGATGTGTATTTAACTAATCAATTCAGATCGGAAGTGACGTTGTTGGACCTTTATTTAGGACAACCTAGATTAGCTTATCAGGTGAGTTCTAAAAGCCCTTCTTTAAATGTTTTAATTAAATGTTTTTGGGTTGGTGTGCATACATACGGAATGATGTTTTTAAAATAAGGTTTACGAAATGATGTTTACGAAACGATGTTTACGATATGATGTTTATGATATGATGTTTACGAACTGATGTTTACGAGATGATGTTTATGAAATGTTTTGCCAAATGAAGTTTACGAAAGGTTTACGAAAGAGATGATGTTTTGTTTAATAAAACGTACAAATGCTTTAACTAAAATGAGGTAAATGTTTTATGAAAGTCATGAATGAACGAGTCTGCCACGAGTTCCTACGGGAGCTAAGTTATGTATGTATGTATGTATTGGCCTCACCCTTACGGTGGGCCTTTGTGGCTGGCTAACGGTTGTACAACTGGTTAATGATGGGGTGACGACGGTCACCCATGGGATTACCGGGATCCCGATGGAAGGCACTATTCCTTGCGGGGATATGTTCTGTCTTCCTAGAGGTAACGAGCCTTAGGAGACATATGTTTGGTCCACCTAGATGTAACGAGCCTTAGGAGACCTAGTGACGGATGACTTAGAGGTAACGATACTTAAGTTCATACGCTGGTATGCGATGTATGGAATTGACGGTTACGAGAAGGCGCAGATTCGGTTCATGTTGACTTATGTTATGATGCTATGTTACGATGTTTTGATGATGTTAAGTTATTGCATGTTTTACGTACGCTTTTGTTAAACAAAGGTATGTTATGCTTTTGGAAAAAAATGTTTATGTTAAGGTTTTATGTAAAGCTAGAACTCACCAGCGTAGCTGACTTTTAGTATGCACATTCAGGTTAAGGCAGGTTATGATGATGGACGGTGATGCTGGGCAGCCTGATGAGTTACCCGGATGATATGAAGAGTGGCATCCCGTTATGATTAGTTATGTTATGTTTATGTATTAGACTATGTTACGCTTCCGCATGTTGAACAATGTTTTGATTATGTTTTAATGAAATTTTCCGCTGCGTTATTTTGATATTCAAGTCTAAGAACTGTTTGTGAATGAGTAAATCCAACAAGTGAGGCCTCCCGGGTTTGGGGCCTTACACTTCGTTCCAATATCTCCACCCGTGTATGCGTCGATCGGATGCTTCCCTGTCATCTCTAGACCATTGTAGAAGGTCTCACACTGCTGCTACTTCAACAATCCATGGTGGGGAACCTTCCTCATCAGTTCCTTGAATCTCTCCCATGCCTCATAGATCGCCTCCCCGCCGTTCTGCTGGAAAGAAAGAATCCTAGCCCTCAACTTTGATGTTTTCTCCGGAGGGAAGTACTTCTCTAAGAATTTAATAGCCATCTGGTCCCAAGTACTAATGGACCTAGGGGAAGTGACAGTAACCAAGCCTTGGCTTGATCCCGTAAGGAAAACGGGAACAACCGGAGCCGAATAGCATCGTCGGTAGCGTCACGAATTTTGAAAGTGGCGCAAATCTCTAAGAAACCTGCCAAATGAGTATTAGGATCCTCGTGATCCTTTCCATCAAACTGAAACATATTCTGCACCATCTGTATAATGCTGGATTTGATCTCGAACTGATGCGCTCCAACCGTCGGCCTATTGATGCTCGACTCCAAACCCTTAGGTGTCGGTTTGCCAAAATCTGAAAGCGTCCGACCCGCATCCTCGCCCGCCATCTCCTCTACCTCGTCAACAACAACCTCGTCAACAACAACCTTGTCAAACTCGAGTAACCGGGCCACAAATCGGGAACAGGCTCGCAATCTCCGATGAAGCTCATGCTCCGGCTCGGAAGACGGCTCAGGAACCTCCTCGACGGGAGTTGAGAACATACACGATCTGCACGACAAGTTAGATTTGAATACGCGAACCTAGGACAAAGAAAATACAAGTTAAACAATAACAAAGATAAAATAATTGAAAATAAAAAAATAAAAACGAAAAATAAAAATGAAAAGTAAAATGAATAAAAACTTTACTAATATATATATATATATATATATATACACACAAATGCAACTAAAAATAACAAGTAAAATGCAAAATATCTAAACACAAAAAAAAATTGCAAAATAACAAACAAGAAAACACGATATGCACAAAAATATATATACTAAATGACTAAAAATTAATTCCAATCATTCTCGCAAAACCGTGTCCCTGGCAACGGCGCCAAAAACTTGATGCGTGTAAACTATATATATATTTTTATAAGTATTTTTCACACAATTTGAGTTTTAAAATGGGTTTTCACCAAAGACTAATCACACACACGTCTGGCAAGTGTACCCGTCGGATAGCAATATAGTTAAGGTAAGAACCGGATATCAATCCGTGGACACGGTGGGAAGCAATAATAGACTGGAACTAAGATTCAATCAAGTGATGGTATAAAGATATTTTGAAGAGTTTGTTTTACTTAACTAGCATGCAAATATATAAACTAAGCTAAGATCACAAGTCAAACAATTAAGGAGAAGATGTCACTTCGGTGTCGAATCCATCTAGAATACATTCAATACACTCATAGAAATATGGCAAATACACGAAACATAAATTGACTAAGTTCTCGTCAAAGATATCTAATCAAATGACTATTCAGAAAGCTAGCATGAATTACACAAACCAACCACCTAAAGTCATACAATGAAGCTCACGTGTTTAACAATCATGTCAATGTTTATAAAGATTGAACTAGCTTCTGATTAAGGTACACTAATCCAACAACTAGTTGGAAAGATAATATGAACAACACACTACCCACCTCAAGTTAATTAAATTAGACAACAATATGCATTTCTTCAACATACAATGTTCGTACAAAGGTTATATAAATTAGGAGAATGTGTCACCAATTCCTAGATAAACATAAAACTCAGCATGAAACATCATAAAAAACATTTTGTCTTTACAAACATAAGCATAAGGATACACATACAAATATAGTGATTCATAAACAAGACTTCATTCACCATTCCTAGTCAAATGCCATAAATTAGTATAAATACATACACCAATCCATAAATATAAGCATAAACCACAAGTTTTTCAACATAATATGGCATACACAAATACAAGTCTTGTAAACAACTCAAAATACTTGAATACATAATTTCATCGAAGAATAATCATACGGTTGTCATAACATTATCACACTAATTTCCAATAATCCATGAATGTTGTCAAATGTATCTAAACTTCATCTAAACCAAAGTGAACAAGAGTTTTAGCTCATCATGAGCACAAAAAATATAAATAAGCAGGGAAAAATAGTGAGAAACATGATATGAAAACAAGAATCAAACCACTCCTCCAAGCATAAATGTTGTTGTTGATGTATGGTGAGCCTCTTGATGTTGTATCCTCACCAAGAAGCTTGAAATGTGGCTGGAACAAGGATAATACGAGCTAGAACAGTGGGTTTTTCTCCCTGATTGCTGAAAATCTGAATGAGAGTTTAAGTTTTGTTTATATAGAAAAGGGGAGGCACGACCGTGCCAAGAGAGAAGGCACGACCGTGCCAGGTACCAAGGCGCCGTCGTGTCTAGGTCTTAACACGACCAAGTGACAGAGGGTTGACCGATCCGGAGCTTCCATTGGGTACCACTAATCGAGGAAGTACGGTTGTTCAGACTCACGAGGTGACACGCGACCGTGGGGAGCCAAGGCACGGTTGTGCCTTGAATTTTGGCTTGGCGCGGTCATGCAAGATGTGGGCGCGACCGTGCCTAGGGTTTGCAAGCTTGGCATGGCCGTGCCAAGTAGGAGGAACGACCGTGCCTCCATCACAGAAACCCTAAAACTTCAATTTTTTATCCTGGAATCCTCTTGTTTGTTCACCAAGCTTCACAGAAACCTACAAAACAGGAAATGAAGCAAATAAGTGTCCAAAGGTTGAAAATAACCAAGAATTGATCGTGAAATGAGCGAAGTTTTGTGCCAAAAAGATGTGTAAATCCTAACACATCATAAGATTTTGGCAATTATTTTCTTCTGAGACCAGTTTCGGGTTAGGTCATTAACACAATTAATGCGGTCCATATCATTGCCCATACTCACAAGTATGCAATGATAGATTGAATCAAGATATGTCTTGACATCAACCGTTGAGCATATATTCACCTTTGAATCATTCTTGATTCATTGAAATCAAATCCAGATAAAAATTGGATCCCCTTACCTAAATCCTCAGACACCATATTCATTATCCTGAATCATCTTACCGATACTCACTGAAGAAATCACATGAAACCAAGACAAATGAATTACTAGATTTTGAATCTTATGATTCCTAATAATCCTTATGGTTTCAGTTTGATTTTTCGGTGCTAATTGATGTAACTTCATTCTGGAAATTTAGAAAATCATTGGAAATATCTTAAATGCCTTGAGTTAGTGCAAAGTTAAATTCAACTAGCATAACTTTGGGGTACATGTTGTATACTTATAATTATTACCTTAACACACAAGAACGTGATACTAAGATGCTTACGGTTTCAAATCTTATAATATTGCCAACTTGAATTACTTGTTTATGTGCTTATTACATATGAATAAATAGTAATCCATGACATGATCCCATATTCTTTGATGTTTATCTTGTATCATTTTTGCTATAGTTTAGCCTGATATGATCCTCTGCTCGTATCTTTGAACAAAAATAGCCTGTGTGTAAATACTTGTATATCTCTATTCGGAAAAGCTCAAAAGGATTTTAAGTTTATGTATAGTTCAATTCTAATCAAAAATGTCAAAAATATTTGTGTTTAACTTCTCTGAATTGACTTTGAATCCTCTTGATTGAATGATCTTATCCGGTTCGTTATTTGACTTGACATCTTCATAATTTGAGTTGAAATTTGTGAAACACAAGTGCGCAGGAATTAAACCTTGCGTACTTGTAAGTACGCAAGACTTAAGTCATGCGTACTTGCCAAGTACGCAAGAGTTAAGTCTTGCGCACTTGTTAAGTACGCAAGACCCAAATGTGCGGGGTATATATATAGGACTTAGCATTTTCTCTGGGTTTATCTCATTCAAAAACTTTGACACTGTTGTATACTACTGATCACTTTTTCCTAGAAAATTTCGTGTGTTCCTGAACGGTTTTTCGTCCCGATCTTAGTTTCAACATCATCTAACTTACACTTGGTGAGAATCTAGGAGCGCTTCATCCGTTAAATCTTGAGTTATGGACCGATTTGTGAACTTGAAGAACTAGGGTTTTGGACTTTGATTTTTTACAACTTTTGGTTGTTTTTGACACACATTATGATCTAAATCATGTCTAAAATCATTATTCGAAGCTTGATTATCACTTAATCATCCTTAACTATCTTGTATTTTGATTTTGACCACTTGTGTGACCGTGGGTTCGCGTCAGTCGACACTTAGGTCAAAATGACCGGTTTATAGTGCATTTTTTTATGTTGGTCTTGGTTCCATTGGTTGTAAACACGGTTTTCGACCTAGTGGGAAACAACATTACCATCAAAACTCACAAGTTACTGATTTTGGAATTTCAAAAATTTGTCTAAGTGTTAAGTCATGCGTACTTAACAAGTACGCAAGACATAAGTCATGCATACTTGCTAAGTACGCAAGACCTAAACCTTGCGTACATAACAAGTATGAAGGAAGGCCAATTCTGAAATTTTTCTAAGTCTGGTTTTTCAGTTCATTGTGAATGTACTATACTTGGTCATGTGTATTCAATTCTAGTGAGTCTTCTTGTTCTTATTGTGTTTACTGTTTTTGCAGTGATGGCTCATGCGTTTACAAGCGAATTCAATATGATGGCACTTACACAACCAGAATGGAAGGGTGCTGCACTTGAGTACCAGGAGATCATTGATTTCTTGAACCGCTCAAAGATAAGCTATGCTATTTCAGCATATCCTGTAGTATCAAGACCGTATCTGGAGCAGTTCTGGGACACAACGTATCATGACTGCACGATAACCCCTAACGTCATTCGGGCTACTATGGCCGGTCATGGCATTGCTAAAGGGTCTTACAATTTCGAGATCTTGCAACCGACCCAATTTGTTATCCTGATTACTTTGTGGATGGGTGTTGGAGGCTACGTATGGGATACGTCGGTGTGCGGGATTATTCATCATACAAGAAGATGTGGGTGCTAGATCAGTGGAGGTACTTTGCCCACATAATGATCATGTGTATTTCTTCCAGGAAGGCAGGGAAGGATGCCATGGGACATGATCTAGCAGCCGCCATGGTTAGATTGTCTCTGAACAGGGGCTATAACTTCTCCAAGTATATCTACAAAGCCTTAACTGATCAAATCAACACAGCGGAGAGGTTCAAGTTCCTGTTATACCCCAGATTTGTGCAACTCTTGACCAATGATGTGTTGCCAAACCTACCTGCTATTGGGGAGAGACTGCAAGTGAAGCGGGTGGCCAAGAGAGTTTTCTCACAATTTCTAACGCCAAGCAGTGTAGAACCTACCCATGTGCATACTCCACTCTTTGGCCACCTGATCAATGAAGATTATGTGGTGCCTGCAGATTGGAGATGGTTTAGTGCAGAGTCTGAGCCAGAACTCAGTGAACATTCTGATGAGCAACAAGGAGAGGAGGAAGTTGAAAATGAGGATGAAGTTTCTGAAGAAGGAGGAGACGAAGAAACGGGAAGTGATGGTGCTGAAGAATCCAACCCCGAGGCAACCGAGTCTGCTTCATTTGATTCTGATGATGCGCCATCACCATCACACCCAAGGAGACAGACACAGGTGACCCTTCCTGAGTCGTACTCTAAGAGAAAAAGACAACAGAGTACTAGTAGTGAATACGAGCCCGATTCTGATTCGGATGCTGCTTTGTAGGTCCCTGGAGCCTCGTCGCGCAGCGGATAAACACGGACCTGTTTTGAGAATTGTGTGGGAACTAAGAAAACGAGACAGAGAATACATGAACAACAAACAAGAGGATGAAACGATACGTAATCCATAACATAGAAGTCATCCCGTATTACAGACTACATACAGAAGGAGCACACATCTCTCATCTAAGCTCACAGTCCAGGGGTCAGGAGAGCTCTTCCCGACCCAGACACCTCTCGACCTAGTTCCAGAGTTCCACCTACAAATGAAGACAAGTCTTCTATTTATAGGGGCAGGAACACTACCTGCGTACTTGTCTAAGTACACAGGGTTTGGTCATGCGTACTTAACAAGTACGCAAGGCAAAATCCTTGCGTGCTTACTAAGTACGCAGGACCAAACTGGTGTGCAGGCTAAGTACTCAGGAACACCCTCCTACATACTAGCCACGTACACCGATACATAGAATTTAATCTATAGTTACTAAAACATGCTTCTACATGACTTACAGAGACACAGAAGAGAAAGTATAAACAAGCGTCGGGGGGATAGGCAACACCAAGCTATCCTTCGTGAGGTAGAAGTCAGTGATCAGAGGCATGCAACTGTGATGGCTGCGAGTACTGATTCAACTTCTACTTCACCTTCACAACAGCTTTATAGGTGACAGAGGAAGAGGATACATGTAACACCTGTTGTGGCTCCAACTTCTATCGCAGAGGAGGTTCCTATGATAGTGACCCTCCCTGTACAATCTGTCTAGGTGGCGGTGACGACTCCAATTCTGACTGAGTCTATCACCATCACCCCAATCACCATCCAAACAACCACCATCCCTACCTCAATCCCCACAACCACTCTCCAACACATTAGTGAACCATTTCCTGAGTTTGACTTTCATCAAGGATTTGATTTTGATAAAATCTTTACCTTCCCAACTCATCAAGCCGAAGCATCTTCGTCTAGGGGACCTGATCCTCGTGATGCCAGGATCACTACCCTAGAGACTCAAGCTGTCGGATTACTTGAAACGGTATGGAAATCACATGAAGAATCTGAAAAGCAACAGGGCCAGATAAACTCGTTGATTGATGAAGTAGCCGCTTTGAAGAAACAGCGGTGTTGAAGCACGTTTGTGTGACAAACACTCTGGATATTGTCTTAGATTTTGTACTTGTCTTGTATGTATTAGTCTTTGTATGTTAGTGTCTGTACATATTAGTTATCGAGTTGTAATTACTAATGTATGTACTAGTCGTCTGTTTTCTCTAAGTGTTTTGCGCACTTAGCATGTGCGCAAGAATTACTTCCTGCGTACTTAGCAAGTACGCAAGAATACTCTGCGTACTTGTTAAGTACGCAGGAACAATTTGCCCTGCACACTTGTTAAGTGCGTAGAGATCAGGTCTAGTATAAATAGGCTAGTTTAACAGAAGTTATGTACGCAGAAATTTTTCACTCAGTTGTATTCTCTCTGTAACCTTCAAGTTTATAATAGACGGAGTTTGAAAGTGATTTCGTTGTCGGTTTACTTTGTGTTACTTGATTATCCACCTAGTCACGGGCATTCCGCGCCCGTCCCGACTAGTCACACACCCACACGTAACGATCCGAGACACTCGGGGACCTACAAGTGGTATCAGAGCATAGCTCTTGATTTCGAGTGTTGTGAGTGTGTTAGGAGCATCTTCTACACATCCTAAAGAGATTTTGCAAGAAAAAGTGGGTGTTTTTGTTGATTTTTGTGATAAAATAGGGGTAGCTCTTGAGCCCTATTTTAGAAGAAAAAATCACTCAAAAACCGACTTTTGCTATGTATTTGAGTGTTTTGAGCATCAAAGGTTGGTTAGAAACGAGTTTCTGACCCTTTGGCTCATTTTGTTTGGTCATATCTTCAAATTTTTCTGTCTCCGGTGAGATTCCAGTGACCGGAAAAAGTTGGTGAGAGTTGGTGAAAAATTGATCTGCGTACTTACCATATTTGGCCACAAGTACAGTCTTGCTGCGTACTTAAAAAGTACGCAAGACCATATTTGTTGTGTACTTAAGTGATCTCTTGCGTACTTATCATTTACTCCTACGTACTTGTCAAGTACGCAAGAGCAAACTCTAAATACGCAAGACCAGGTCTTTAAGTGTGCAAGGCCAGATTCAAGTGCGCAAGTTGTTTTGAATTTTCAAAAATTTGACTAAGTGTTTCACTATGGCAAATCTTCAGAACCTCGGTAACCTTATTAATTATGATAATGAGATTGGAACCCCACAGAAACCACCAAAGCTGCTTAATGTAAATGATTATTCGAACTGGAAGCACGCTTTGAGCATTATATCTCATACACTGATTCTTCACTTTGGATACCCATTCTAGAGGGTTATAAGCATCCCCCATATACATATCTTGATGAGGAAGTTCCCAAGCCTATCTCCAAACTTGATGAAGAAGAAAAGAAAGTTTATGACAGGGAGAAGAAAGCACACGGATCTATTACTATGGCCTTGACCAGGGAGTTATTTCACAGCTTTAGAGGATACGATAACTCCAAGGATCTCTGGAAGGCTTTGCAGAAGAGATTCGAGGGAAACAGAGACATCAAGAAGAGTAAGAGGGATCTTCTTAGGAAGCAGTATGAGTGATTCAGATATCTGGAGAATGAATCTGTAAATGAGTTTATCTCTAGATTCTATCATCTGCAAACTGAGTTGAAAGCTTATGACCTGATCTATCCGAATGAGGAATTAGTTGAGAAATTTCTAGATGCCCTACCACCAAAATTTGAGATGTACACCACTCTGATGAGAAAGAACTTAAAGTTGTATGAGATAACAATTGATGAAGCAATCGGAAAGGTTCAAGCACATGATATGAACCTAAAACAAAAAGAAAGCTCAGGGAGACCTCAAATACAAGACCCTTCTATGTATTTTGGGACGTCTTCCATAGCCAAGTCATCAGGTTCTAGAATTGCCCTTTTCTCGGGGAACTCTCAAGAGGAGGATAACTCAAATGTCTGTTGTGGTCATGCTTGCTATGCAGCATCTGGATCTGGTTCTGGTTTTGGATCTTATCACCAGAATTCCTCAAGAAATCCTTCTCCCACATCTTCAGCTAACCAATCAGCAATAGCCAAGATAGCTGAAGATCATGTGGCTTTATTCTCATCATGCTTGTTTGCCTATGATAACTTCATTGGCGGTAAGCTCACTGATCCTGAAACCATAGAAGAAGACTTCAATCAGGCGGATCCGGATGATATGGAGGACATGGATATTCAATGGAATATGGCCATGATCTTGATAAGGACGAAGCGTTTCCTAAATAGAACTGGCAGGAAGTTTATTGGTGGACATTCAAATGCCAAGGTGGGATTTGAAAAATTCAAGGCCAAGTGCTACAAATGCAATAACTTTGGGCATTTTGCAAGAGAATGTCAAAAGGACAAAGCACCAGCCTCGGGGTTCACCAGACCTAGACAAGGAAACAGTTGAGGGTACAACAAGTCCAACAACCACAATCAAGGTCAAGGTAGAACGTCCAATGCTTGGGTAGCACAACAAGACTATAGCTTTGATTGGGGTGTTCATCTGGAGGATGCCCTTATTGCTCAAACGCAAGTTGGTCTCATGGCTGAGATTATAGAGATGATGGAAGCAGAGGAACGAGAAGCTTCTGTGGCTGACCAAGTAGAGTCTACAACTGCAGTTGCCCTCATGGCTATTAGAGAGGCATCATGTTCATCTAATGAGGTAGATCCTAAATCTTTTGCTGTCATTTCTTGTTCCAAATGTCTAAGCTTAAAGGTTCAAAATTCTAAGCTTCAAGAAAAAGTCGAACCCCTTCGTATTGCAGCTTTAAGCTACAAAGAAAACGAAAAACGATACAAAGATTCAATTGAAACGTTGAAGAAAGAAACACGTGATTATTCACTTAAAATCAGCGATCAACAGTTTCATTTGGATGTTGCGTACAAGGGGTTAGAGAAAAGGAATAATGAGATCAACAAGCTGCAAAATGAGATCTTGCAGTTGAAAGGTAATATTGAGAAGTTGAAAAATTCTCGTTTTGTGGTGGAACACTACGAGTCTATAGTGAGACAAGTGAATGGCTTAGGGTTGGGTACTAATGTCATTCCTCCACCAATAAGCGGGAAATTTGTCAATGGCTTAATTGACATTGATTTGTCTTGCCTTGATGAGTCCTCGAGTCAGGATGATTCCTCTAACAAGGATGAATCCTCAAGTAAGGCTGACTCTGTATCTGATGAAGAGTTCCTTACTGCTTCTGATGATGGGTCTGAGAACACCTGCCCTGAAGGAGTAGTCTCTGAGGAGTTGCTCGGTGAACAGAAAGTTAAGAAAAACATTATCACTAATAGTGATAATTGTATTTTGACTGAACCCGATATCGTTGAATCAAATGAAAAATTAAAAGTGATGGTTTATGGGGGATATAAAAATATTAATCATGTTAAGAAAGAAGCTTTTTCAGCTCATTATGGGCTTGGCTATCAAGAAAATATGCAAAAGTATTATATTCACAAGAACCAATCATCATCGGGTCAAACTACTGTTCACCAAACAACTTCTCCTACTCATCATGCTGAGTCATCTAATGTCCGATCTAATGAGCCTTACAGGAGGACTTACAAAGAAAAGAGAACTTGCTTTCACTGTGGTATGGTTGGTCACATCCTTATGAACTGCCCTGCTAAGAACCAAGGGAAACGGCCAATTGTTTCACAATCGGCAGTTATCTCTAAGTCACCACCAGTGAAGCATTCCAAGAGTCCAAAAGAAAATGTGGTGAAACCACCAGTAAAACCTATGGTAAAGCCAAAGATCACATCTGAGGCTAAATCATATGTTCCAAAAAAGGAAAAGCTATCTGCTAAACCTTGTGCTTCTACCTCTGGTAGTGCACCTACTGGTGAGAAACATGTGGTTAAGATTTCTAAGCCACAGAGGAATAGAAGGAACAAGAGATTGAGGAAGCTGGAACAGCTGGCTAGAATTCAGCCAGGTGAAGCTTCTACTAGTTCACCTGGTGCTTCTGAATGCAAGCCGACTATACCAGTAAAACAAAAGAAAAGGTCCTGGAACAAGAAATCTAAAAGTTCTCAATCTCCTGATACTAAGTCTTCTAAAGATTCATCCATTTTTGACAGTCACGACTGTGAATTAATTGAGGTTGTTTATTTTGAGAAAGACAGACGACCTAAGACCACTACGGCTTGGGTCTCCAAATCTAATTAATTTCTTGTGACTCATGCAGGGACATCCGAAGGGTACTATCTCTAATCGTTGGTATGTAGATAGTGGATGCTCCCGGCACATGACAGGTAACATGGCCCTGCTTCAAGATGTAAAACCATTCAGAGGCGGCTATATGGCCTTTGCAGGAGAGAAGGGCGGCAGTATTACTTGTCAAGGCGTAGTTTCAAATGGTTAGTCAGCTTCGACAACGTCAACTACTGCGAGCAACTAAAGCATAATAAGTTGAGTGTTTCTCAGATGTGCGATAAGGAGTACTCTGTTATGTTTGACAAATCTGAATGCATGATTCTCAAACCTGGTTTTGAAGTTCCTGAAGACTGGATTCTGATGCGAGCACCAAGGACAAACGACACTTATAATATTGATATGAGTGTGGCAACAACCACCTCATCAGTTGCTACTAGTTAGCTTACCAAAGCGACAGAGCTTGACTCTATCTTGTGGCATAGGAAACTCGGACACATTTCTTATCATAAAATGAATCATCTTGTCCGAAATGGTTTGGTAACCGGTGTTCCTAAGCTAAGATTTGCCGTTGCAGATGACTGTATGCCTTGTAAAAAGGGCAAACAGCAAAGGAAGTCTCACAAGCCCAAGCTCCAAAACTCCATCGATACCCCTTTGGAGCTATTACACATGGATCTGTTTGGCCCCATAAGTATCAGGAGTATTGGAGGTAAGTCATACTGTCTAGTTGTAACTGATGATTTCTCACGTTTTTCTAGGGTGCATTTTTTAGGTACAAAGGACGAGACTGCTGACATTCTTCAATACATGATCCTGAGCTTGGAATCTCTTTGCAAGTTGAAGCTTAGAAGAATAAGGAGTGATAACATAACTTAATTCAAGAATAATTTGATGGAACTTTTCTGTCTCAAGAAGGGGATCCGTCACGAATTTAGTGCCCTGTACACACCTCAGCAGAATGGAGTCGTAGAACAGAAGAACAGAACCTTGATTGAGACTGCAAGGACAATGTTGTCAGATGCAAAGCTTCCTGTCACTTTCTGGGCAGAAGCAGTTAATACAGCTTGTCACGTCTTGAACAGAGTTCTGGTTGTGAAGAGGCACAACAAGACTTGTTATGAGTTGATCAACAATCAACCTCCCAATATTGACTATCTAGTTCCTTTTGGTAGTCCCTGTTACTTATTGCCACAATACAAAGACCGCAAGTCTAAGTTTCATGCAAAAGCAGTGGAAGGCATCTTCTTAGGATATGTTGCCAACTCTCCTTGCAAGAGAGTGTACAATATACGAGCTCGTACTGTCGAGGAATGGTTCGAAGTGGATTGCAGTAAACACAGCATTCCACTAGAACCAACTGGTCCATCTTGTGGTTTTGATTATGATTCGCTATTCAAGTCTTTCAACCTTCCTAATTTGTCTGCCGATGTTGTCTCAAATGTGTATGATTTCTTTGGTGGCGGTGATGACTCCAGTTTCTCAACTCGTGCAACTGTACCGATTGTAACTCCCAATTCCAATGTTGCATCTGCATCTGGAACTCATGACAGTGATGATGTTGAAGTTATTCATGTTGACGGAAATGACGCTCAAGCTAATCCTAACACTCGTGTAGGAAATGAAGCTCCAGTTGATCTAATAAACATTGAATCATCGTCTTCTAGATCACACGATATGGGGGAGTTGAGCACGAACCTCAATTCAGAAATTCAAAAACCGCAAATACCAGAGACGAGAGTGCATAAGAATCATCCAATTGACAACATTATTGGTGATCCTCATGCTGGTGTTCAGACTCATCATAGAACCATTGCTGAGAACACTAGTTTGTACTCTGAGATACTTGACACTGGTGTCATGGAAACATGTTTGCATGCTGCATTCGAGTCCCAGTTAGAGCCAAAGAATGTGAAGGAGGCTCTCGCTGACAACTGCTGGATTGAGGCGATGCAAGATGAATTGTCTCAATTCCAAAAGTTGCATATGTGGGATTTGGTTGACTTGCCAAGAGGCGTACAACCAATTGGAACCAGATGGGTGTTCAAGTGCAAAAGGGATGATCGTCATGTCGTAGTGAAGAATAAAGAAAGGTTGGTTGTTCAAGGATTTTATCAACAAGAGGGCCTGGATTACACTGAATTATATGCCCCAGTTGCTAGACTTGAGGCCATTCAACTATTTCTGGCTTATGCCTCCTATGTCGGTTTCAAGGTCTATGAACTTGATGTGAAGAGTGCTTTCCTGTATGGAAAAGTTCATGAAGAGGTCTATGTCACTCAACCTCCCGGCTTTGAATATCCGCATAATATCAATAAAGTGTATAAGCTCGACAAAGCACTTTATGGTCTTCATCAAGCACCTCGGGCATGGTATGAGACGTTATCAAGTGTATGTCGACGACATTATCTTTGGGTCTACAAATGAAGAGATGTGTAGGGAATTCGAACAGGTGATGAAATCCAAGTTTGAGATGAGTAACATGGGTGAATTGTCGTTCTTCCTGGGTCTGTAAGTCATTCAAAGAGGGGATGGAATCTATCTACATCAAACTAAGTATGTGCAGGACATCTTGTCAAAATACAAGATAAATGATAGCAGTACTTATGGCACACCTATCCCCGTCAATCATGGTCTGCATCCAGACAAAGATGGAAAGGATGTGGATTGCAAATTGTACCGTGGGATGATCGGATCTCTTATGTATCTCACAGCTTCAAGGCCCGATATAATGTTTGTTGTATGCTTGTACTTAAGGTTTCAGTCACAAACGAAGGAGTCTCATATGATAGATGTCAAGAGGATATTCAGATACTTGAAGGGAAAACCTCGATTGGGTCTTTGGTACTCAAAGCAGCAATCATGTGACCTCAAAGCCTATACTGATTCAAACTATGGCGGTTGTAACGTTGATAGAAAGTCAACTTCAGGTGGATGTCAATTCTTAGGAGACAGGCTGGTTTCCTGGCAGTGTAAGAAGCAGTCAACAATTTCTGTCTCAACATGTGAAGCAGAGTACATTGTTGCAACGAGCGGTTGTTCTCATATACTGTGGATTCAGCAGTAACTGAGAGACTACGGCTTAAACTTCACTGGAACTCCACTGTTCATTGACAACAATGCCACCATGTCCATCACAAACAACCCCGTGAAACATTCCAAAACTAAACATATTGAAATTCGCCACAATTTCATCCGTGATTGTGCTGAAAAGCATCTCAATGAACTTGTAAAGGTTCACACGGATGACAACTTTGCTGACCTTTTCACTAAGGCGTTTGATCGAACCCGTTTTGAACATCTTGTCAACATGATAGGAATGTTCAATCCAGAGTGAAAACTTATTTTTCTTAAATCAATTCAATTCATGAATGTTAAATTTTATTTCTTCTAAGTTTTCTGTATAGTTCTTTTAGTTTTCAAATATTTTACAAAAAAAAATCCAAAGAAAATAGAAAATGGAGAAAATTTCAAAGTTACTTGAGAAAAGAGGAATGATATTACACCAGTAATGATCTAAACGTCATAGACTGCTCATATGGGAAATGATTGCGTCATGCTTACTTGATTGTTTAAATTGTTGTGTTCTTAATCTGCTTATTTACAAGTAATTTGAATTGTCAGTAGGCTGTAAGCATTTTTGAATCATTAGTAGTGTAGAAATTAAATCAATACTACAACTGTGATTTGAACCCATGTTTGCTAGTGTGTGTGCGTAAAAGAATGCAAAAGATCACTATCGTATACAGGATGTTAGATTTTGGGAATTATTTTCTTCTAAGACCAGTTTCAGGATAGGTCGTTAGCACAATTAATACGGTTCATCTCACTGCCCATACTCACAAGTATGCAATGAGAGATTGAATCAAGACATCTCTTTACATCAACCGTTGAGCGTGTATTCACCCTTGAATCATCCTGATTCATTGAATTCAAATCCAGATAAAAGTTGGATTCCCTTACCTAAATACTTAAACACCATATTCATTATCCTGAATCATCATACCGTTATTCACTGAGGAAATCACATGAAACCAAGACAAATGAATCACTCGATTCTGAATCTTATAATTCCTGATAATCCTTATGGATTTTGTTTGATTTTTCCTGTGCTAATTGATGTAGCCTCATTCTGGAAATTTAGAAAATCATTGGGAAAATCTTAGATGCCTTGAGATAAGTGCAAAGTAAGTTCATAGCATAATTGTGGGGCACACGTTGTATATTAATAACTATTACATTAACACACAAGAACGTGACACAAATATGCTTATGGTTTCAAATCTTATAATATTGCCAACTTGAATTACTTGTTTATGTGCTTATTACGTATGAATAAATAGTAATCCACGACATAATCCCATATTCTTTGATGTTTATCTTGTATCATTTTTGCTATAGTTTAGCCTGATATGATCCTCTGTTCGTGTCTTTGAACAAAAATAGTGTGTTTGAATATGCGTATATCGTTACTCAGAAAAGATCAAAAAGATTTTAAGTTTGTGTATAGTTCAAATTCCATTTAGAAAAACCAAAAATATTTGTGTTTAACCTTTGTGAATTAACTTTGAATCCTCTTGATTGAATGTGCTTATCATGTTCGTTATTTGACTTGACAATCTTCATAATTTGAGTTGAAATTGGTGCAACACAAGGATTTCTACTTACTTGTCAAGTACATAGGAATTAAACCTTGCGTACTTGTAAGTACGCAAGACTTAAGTCATGCGTACTTGCTATGTACGCAAGAGTTAAGTCTTGCGCACTTGTTAAGTACGCAAGACCAAATTGTGTGGGGTATATATACAAGACTTAGAATTATTTCCGGATTTTGTCTCATTTCAAACCTCTTTGACACTGTTGTATACCCGCTTCATATTTCCTCAAATCTTTGTGTGATTCCAAACACGTTTTTCATCTCGTTCATTGTTCCATCTTCATTTAACAATCATTTGGTGAGAATCTCAGTCCATTCCATCCTTAAATCTCCAGTTCTTGACAGATTCTTTGAACTCTCAAACCTAGGGTCTTGATAGTGAAACTTTGACCGATTTTGGATGTTCTTAATGAAAATTAAGACATAAAACTAGTTATAAGTCACTAATCGAAGCTTTTTGACACCTAAATTGTCTTTAACAGGGTTTGATTTTGATTTTGACCCCTTGTTTGTCCGTAGGTTACGTCGGACCAAGGCTAAGTCAAAATCGACTGGTTTAGCAACTCATTGTTGTTGATAGTGGTTCCATAGGTCATAATCATGTATTTCGACCTTGTGGTGACCCTATTCCACAGCAATAGAATACAACTGTTGAATTTTTGGAGTTTGAAATTTGGCTAAGTGCAGGTTCCTGCGCACTTAACAAGTACGCAAGAAGTAATTCATGCATACTTGCTAAGTACGCAAGAACTAACCCTTGCATACTTGCTAAGTACGCAGGAAGGGCACTTCTGAAAATTTTCTAAGTCTGAAATTCAGTTCATTGTGTAATTGCTATATCAAGTCATGTTTGATCCATTCCAATGATGCTTCTTGTTCTTATTGTGTTTATTGTTTGTTTTTACAGTGATAGCTCGTGCATTTACCAGCGGATTCAATCTGCTGGCTCTAACACAACCCGAGTGGTAGGGTGTTGCACTTCAATATAGGGAGATAGTCGATTTCCTGAACCGCTCAAAGATCAGCTATGCCATCTCTGCTGATCCTATTGTCTCAAGACCATATTTGGAGCAATTCTGGGAAACTGCTAATCATGACTGTACAGTAACCCCAAACGTCATTAGGGCTACTGTAGCAGGTCATGATATTGCTATTTCATAAGACACCATCAGACGAGTACTACATTTTAGGGACTTATCAACCGATCCGATGACTTACCCTGACTACTTCGTTGATGGATGCTGGAGACAAAGGATGGGGTATGTTGGTACCATGGACTACTCCTCGTATAAGAAGATGTGGGTACTTGATCAGTGGCGTTACTTCGCACACGTCATGATCATGTGCCTGTCTGTTAGGAAGGCGGGAAAGGATGCCATGGGGCATGACTTAGTAGATGCAATGGTTGGCCTCTCTCTTAACAAGGGTTACAACTTTTCAAAGTATATCTACAAGTCAATCACTGATCAGATCAATGCTGATTATAGGTTTAGATTTCTATTACACCCTCGGTTCGTGCAGCTGTTGATTAATGATGTTGTACCTAATCTACCTCATATTGGAGAGAGACTACAAGTGAAGCGGGTAGCCAAGAGAGTTTCTCACAGTTCTTAACGCCAGGCAGTGTAGAACCTACCCCTGAGCATACTCCACTCTTTGGCCACCTAATAAATGAAGCATATGTGGCCCCTGCTGACTTCAGATGGTATAGGGTAGAGTCTGAGCCTGAAATCAGTGAACACAGTGATGAACAATAGGAAGAAGAGGAAATTGAATATGAAGATGATATATCTGACGATGAAAAAGACGAAGAACAGGGAGTTGGAGGTGCTGAAGATTCCGACTCAGAAACGACCGAGTTAGATTACACTGATTTTGATGATGTAACATTCCAGGCACACCCAAGAAGAATGACGAAGGTGACCCTTCCCGGGTCATCTGTTGAAGCACTTTCCTGTGACAAACACTCTGGATAGATAGAGTCTTAGTCTTAGGTTGTCTTGTCTTGTTTGTAATTGTCTTTGTATGTAAGAGTCTTTATGTATTAGTTTATCGAGTTGTATTTACTTTTACATATTGAATGTTGCAAAATTCTCTAAGTGTTTTGCGCACTTATAAGTGCACAGGAGAAAGCTCCTGCGTACTTAGCAAGTACGCAAGAACAACTCTGCGTACTTGCTAAGTACGCAAGAGCATTTTGCCCTGCGCACTTGCTAAGTGCGCAGGCATCAGGTCTTGTATAAATAGGATAGGTTAACAGTAGTTAAGTACGCAGGCATTATAGCAAATACGCAAATTGTAATCTCAGTGCTTTTCTCTGTAACCTTCAAGTGTTTATAATACAAAGAACGTTTAAAGTGTTTTCTCTTGTCGGTTTACTTTGTTTAGCTAGACTCTCCGCCTAGTCACGGGCATTCCGCACCCGGTCCGACTAGTAGACCCACTTGCATGTGACGATCCGACACACCCGAGGGACCTACAAGTGGTATCAGAGCATTGCTCCTGATTTCGAGTGTTGTGAGTGAATTTGGAGAGTTTCTACCGAGTTTTTACAGGCAAAAAGAAGTATTTTTGTTGATTTTTGTGATAAAATAGGGGTAGCTCTTGAGCACTATTTTAGAAGCAAAAATCACTCAAAAACTGATTTTTGTTGTGTATTTGAGTGTTTTGAGCATCAAAGGTTGGTTAGAAACAAGTTTCTGACCCTTTGGCTCATTTGCATTGATCATCATACCAATTTTTACCATCTCCGACGAGTTTCAGGTGACCGGAAAAGTTTGGTGAAAGTTGCTGAAAAGGTGTTGTGCGTACTTACCATTTCTGGCAAAAAGTACAGTTTTGTGCGTACTTACTAAATACGCAAGACTGAACTTGTGCGAACTTAAGTTATATCCTGCGTACTTACATTTAATCTTGCGTACTTACAAGTACGCAAGAGGAAATCTAAATACGCAAGACCATTTCTCAAGTGCGCAAGGCCAAAATCAAGTGCGCATCTGTGTCTGATTTTTCTGAAATTTGACTAAGTGTTCACTATGTCGAATCTTCAGAATCTTGGAAACCTGTTGAATTATGATAATGAAATCGGTACACCACAGAAACCACCAAAGTTGTTGAAAGTGAACGATTATTCTAATTGTAAAGCACGTTTTGAGCACTAAATTTCGTATACCGACTCATCGCTATGGATACCAATCCTTGAGGGATATAAGCATCCCATGCACATCTATCTTGATGAAACCATGCCCAAACCTATATCTAAGCTTTCTGACGAAGAAAAGAAAGCTTATAACCGAGAAAAGAAGGAACTTGGTTCGATTACTATGGCATTAACTCGGGAATTGTTCCACAGTTTTCGAGGTTATGACAATTCTAAGGATCTCTTGAAATTTTTACAGAAGAGATTCGAAGGAAATAGTGACATCAAGAAGAGTAAGCGGGATCTTCTCAGGAAGCAGTATGAGTGCTTCGGATTTTTTGAGAACGAATCTTTAGATGACCTCATCTCTAGATTCTATCATTTACAGACTGAGTTGAAGGCTTTTGAACTCAGGTATCCAGATGAAAAGATGGTGGAAAAGTTTTTGGATGCTTTACCACCCAAATTTGAGATGTACACAACCCTGATGAGGGGAAATCCTAAATTCTATGAGTTGACAGTTGAGGAGGCAATAGGAAATGTTCAAGCTCATGACATGAACCTAAGGAGAAAGGAGAGCTAAGGAAGACCCCAGATACAAGACCCTTCTATGTATCATGGGACGACCTCTACATCCAAGTCATCGGGCTCTGGAATTTTCCTCTTCACTGGAAAGCCTACTGAGGAAGACCACTCAACTGGGTGTGGTGTTCATGCTTGCTATGCTTCAGGATCAGAGTTGGGATCTCATCATCAACATACCTCAAGAAATCCTCCTGCTACGTCTTCAGCTAACCAATCAGCTATAGCCAGAATAGCTGAAGATCATGTAGCATTAGTCTCATCTTGTATGCTTGCGTATGAGAATTTCATAGGTGGCAAGCTTACTGATCCAGAGATGATTGAAGAAGATTTTAATCAAGTGGATCCTAATGACATGGAGGACATGGATATTCAATGGAATATGGCCATGCTATTGAGGAGAGCCAAGCGTTTTCTGAACAGAACAGGAAGAAAGTTTATTGGCGGGCATCCTAATGCCAAGGTCGGGTTTGACAAATCTAAGGCCAAATGCTATAAGTGTCTAAATTTTGGACACTTTGCTCGTGAGTGTCAGAAAGACAGAGCACCAGCCTCTGGTTTTACCCGACCCAGCCAAGGAAACAGCCATGGCCACAACAACTCAAACCACCACAATCAAATCCAAAGTGGAACGTCCAATGCACTGGTAGCCCAACAGGACGACAACTTTGATTGGGGTGTTCATATTGAGGATGCCATCATCGCACAAACCCAGGTTGGTCTCATGGCTGAGATCATGGAGATGATGGAAGCAGAGAAAAGGGAAGCTTCTATGGCTAACCTAGAAGAATCTACAAGTGCTGCTACAGAGGAGGCGAAGGAAGCTGAAGAAAAGGAAGCTTCTGTAGCTGATGAAGAGGAAGCGACGACTGCTGTTGCTCTCATGGCCATTGGAGAAGCAACAAGTTCATCTTCTGAGGTAGATTCTAACCCTTTCTCTGTTATTTCATGTTCTAAATGTCTAGGGCTAAAACTTGAAAATTCTAGGCTCCAAGACAAAATCGAACCCCTAAGTATGGCAGCTCTAAACTATAAAGAAAATGAAAAACGTTTTAAAGATTCTATTGAAATGTTGAAAAAATAAAATTGTGAATATTCTCTAAAAATAAGCGATCAACAGCTTCATTTAGATGTTGCATACAGGGGGTTAGAAAAACAGAACAATGAAATCAACAAACTGCAAAATGAGATCTTGCAGTTAAAATGCACTAATGAGAAGTTGAAAAACTATCACTTTGTGGTGGAACACAACGAATCTGTAGTGAGACAAATGAATGGGTTAGGGCTAGGTACTAATGCCATTCTTCCACCAGTGAGCGGGAAGTTTGTCAATAGCTTAATAGACATTGATCTCACTTGTCTAGATGAGTCCTCTGATAAGGATGATTCCTCTAAAAAGGATGAATCCTCAAGTAAGGCTAACTCCACATCTAGTGAGGAGTTTGTTACTGCTTCTGAAGATGGGTCGTGTGACACCCGACATTTCAGGTCAATATCCGTACATGATATAAATGAGTTTATATTATATTAGTTTTCGTTATTCACCTAATTACATAAATAAGGACATTAAAGTCTATCAAAAGCCGTACATTATCTCATTTCATATTTTGGTAATTCTAGGAGTTACCGGTTCATGTAACCGCATAACCCGACTAAATACGAACGTTAGTGATTAAATTAAATAACCAAGAAAAATATCCAGACGTATGTATTACACCAACTTTACGTTGGACAATAATTTATTTTTAGACTAAAACAAATAATAAACCAAATTAACTTACCATTTAAAACTCTAATTAATATTGATACACTTAATGAATTAATTAATTGACACTTAAATCTAATTATTAGATTAATTAACCCACCCCCTTGACTTCTCGACCGAAATCCCAGAGAATGCCCCATTCACACTTCCATTTCCATTGATTCTAATTGTTTATCATAAAACCCATACCTCATGCCTTCAAGATTTAGATAAAAACCATACCACCTCAATTGTCTATCAATTCATCCATCAAGATCAAAAACTCACAAACCCTTTTATCTCTATTTTCTTCTACGGCCAACAACAAGAATAGCTATCTTCACTCTCTGTTGGTGTTCTTCCATAATCGAAGGCTCAAATCCTCCATTTGAAGGTGTTCTAAGGATTTTCTCAAGGATTTCTAACCAAGCGAAGTCAAGATCATCTTCTTTTTCTCGCAAAAATTATCATCTCTGTCTAGAGGTAAAAATTCGATACTATCCATATTATTTTCCTTAAACCGTAGCTAAACATACAATTTGTTCGAACGCAAGTAAAATAACAAGAAAAGAGTGTCGAGTTCAAGACTTAAAATACGAATTTATGCACGTAAGTATGTGCGCTATATGAGTATAATTTTGAGACTAATACTGTCAATTTAAAAATTGCAGTATCGAAACTAGGTAGTTTCGATACCTGTGTTGCTCAAATCGAAACTAGGTAGTTTCGATACCCGACTACTCAATCGAAACTAGGTAGTTTCGATACCTATTACTCAATCGAAACTAGGTAGTTTCGATACCTACTACTCAATCGAAACTAGGTAGTTTCGATACCTATTACTCAATCGAAACTAGATGGTTTCGATACCCATTTTCGCTCAATCGAAACTAGGTAGTTTCGATATCTGTTCTGCTCAATCGAAACTAGATAGTTTCGACACCTGTTCATCAGTCCCATTGGGCAGTAACTTGGAATTATTTTGTTATAATGAAACAAGTGTTGAAAAACTTAGAAGATAATTTAAGTAAAATAACCGAAGTTACTAAGTCGGTGAACAATTTGCATTCGAGATATTCGGTCATAACCCGAAATACCCCTTTTGTAAATAGGGTACAATTAATCAAGTTTGACTGGAACAATTATCGTTGCTAACATACATAAAAACGAGGTGAGTTTCACGGCCCCTTTTTACTGTTTTCTATATTTGGGGGAAGAACATACTTACAACTATTTTATGTGATAACAAGAGAATAAGACTCGACTTTTATGTTTGCATGAGTTGAACAATTTAGGCCGCTAAAGTCCCCTGGAACAACTTAGTAACCATTAACTATAGCCTAGGGTCCTATGAATAGTACTATGGGGAGTGACGTCCCCCGGTCATGGTTAGTCGTGCTAACCACAATCTGGAGGATTTATGGCCGCTTAGCATCTGATAACGATTGAGAGGGGCAAAAGAACAATTGTCATGGTTTGGTTACGCCTCATGTATGAACATATTATTTGTATTCCTAGCTAGTTTACAAATGGGTCAAACATTTCTTATTCTGATTATCACATGCAACTGGAACTATTTATGAATAAACGAATTTTACAAAGAACTATTTGAGTAAACCTGTGAACTCACCAACTTAATGTTGACATTTTTAAGTATGTTTTTCAGGAATGTGAACGTGATCGCAAGGTTAGCAATGTAGATTACATGCATGCACGATGGATACGACTCAAGGAGGATTTCTCTTGTATAACTCATTGTAATTGAGTCATATTTGCGAAATCTTAACTTTTGTAAACTCAGATTACATTTTGGAATGTAAAACTTTAAACTTGTTTATGTATCCATTAATCATGTATGTGTTTGCGGTAATCATATGCTTTGGAAACCATGTAATGTTACGCCTCGCGTTTCCGCCTTGGCGGGGTGTGACAGGTCGGTTAACACTTACCCTGAAGGAGCAGTATCTGAGGAGTTGTTCACTGAACAAAAGGTAACGAAAAAGGTTATCACTAATAGTGGTAATTGCATTTTAACTGAACCCGATATCATTGAAACAAATGATAATCTAAAGGTAATGCTTTATGGGGGTTATAAAAGTCTTAACCAAGCAAAGAAAGAGGCTTTTTCAGCTCACTATGGGCTTGGGTATAAAGAAAATTTGGAAAAATACTATACCCCCAAAAACCAAACTGTAAAGGTTCAGACTAATGTTCATAAACCTACTCCTCCTTCTCATAATACTGAGTTATCTAAGGCCAGATCTAATGAGCCTTACAAGAGAACTTATGTAGACAAGAGAATTTGTTTTCACTGTGGCTTGGTTGGTCAATTTATTGTGAACTATCCTTCTAAGAACCAAGGGAAACGGCATGTTGTTCCACAACCAGCTGTTTGCCCCAGGTCGCCATCAGTGAAAGCTCCCAAAAATCCAAAACAAAATGTGGTGAAACCACCAGTAAAACCGATGGTAAAGCCTAAGATAAAGTCTGAAGCTAAACCATCTGTTACCAGAAAGGTAACGCAACATGCTGTACCTTGTGTATCTACATCTGGTAGTACACGTACTGGTGAGAAACATGTGGCGAAACTCTCAAAGCCACAGAGAAGAAGAAGAAACAAGAGGTTGAGAATGCTGGAACAGCTGACTTCAGTTCAATCAGGTGAAGCTTCTACAAGTTCACCTGCTGTTGCTGAATCAAAGTCTCCTCCTGTTCCGGTTAAGAAACAGAAGAGATCCTGGACTGCCAAATCCAAAACTTCTCAATCTCCTAGTTCTATTTCTTCTAAATATTCATCAATTTTGAACAGTCATCATGACTGTGAGTTAAAGGAAGTAGTTTATTTTGAAAAGGATGGACGGCCCAAGACCACAATGGCTTGGGTCTCCAAATCTAACTAATTCTTTTATGACTCGTGTAGGGACGTCCGAAGGGTACTATCTCTAACCGCTGGTATGTAGATAGTGGATGCTCCCGGCACATGACAGGAAACATGGCCCTGCTTCAAGATGTTAAACCATTCAGAGGCGGCTATGTGGCCTTTGCCGGAGAAAAAGGCGGCAGCATCACGTGTCAAGGCATGGTTTCGAACGGTTGTGTCAGCTTTGACAATGTCAACTTCTGCGAGCAGCTGAAGCATAACCTGTTGAGTGTCTCCCAAATGTGTGATAAGGAGTACTCGGTGATGTTTGACAAGTCAGAATGCCTGATTCTCAAACCCGGTTTTGAAGTTCCTGAAGATTGGAACCTGATGACAGCGCCAAGAACTAACGACACCTATCAGATCGATATGAGCGTGGCAACAACCACCTCATCAGTTCCTACCTGTTTGCTTACTAAAGCGACAGAGCTTGACTCCATCTTGTGGCATAGGAAACTCGGACATATTTCGTATCGTAAAATGAATCATCTTGTCCGAAACGGTTTGGTAACCGCGGTTCCTAAGCTAAGATTTACCGTTGCAGATGATTGTATACCTTGTAAAAAGGGCAAACAGCAACGGAAGTCTCACAAGCCCAAACTCCAAAACTCTATTGATACCCCTTTGGAGCTATTACACAAGGATCTGTTTGGCCCCATAAGTATCAGGAGTATTGGAGGTAAGTCGTTCTGTCTAGTAGTGACTAATGATTTCTCACGTTTTTCTTGGGTGCATTTTTTAGGTACTAAAGACGAGACTGCTGATATTCTTCAATACATGATCCTGAGCTTGGAATCTCTTTGCAAGCTGAAAGTTAGAAGAATAAGGAGTGACAACGGAACTGAGTTCAAGAATAATTTGATGGAACTTTTCTGTCTCGAGAAAGGGATCCGTCACGAATTCAGTGCGTCGTACACGCCTCAGCAGAATGGAGTTGCTGAACGGAAGAACAGAACACTGATTGAGACTGCAATGACTATGCTGTCGGATGCAAAGTTTCCTGTCACTTTCTGGGCAGAAGCCGTTAATACAGCTTGTCACGTCTTAAACAGAGTTCTGGTTGTGAAGAGGCACAACAAGACTTGTTACGAGTTGATCAAAAATCAACTCCCCAATCTTGATTACCTAGTTCCTTTTGGTAGTCCATGTTCCTTGTTGCTACAATACAAAGACCGCCAGTCTAAGTTTCATGCAAAAGCGGTGGAAGGCATCTTCTTAGGATACGTTGCCAACTCTCCTTGCAAGAGAGTGTACAACATAGGAACTCGTACTATCGAGGAATGGTTCAAAGTGGACTGTAGTAAGCACATCATTCCACCAGAACCAACAGGTCCAGCTTGGGGTTTTGATTATGATGCGCTATTCAAGTCATTCAATCTTCCTGATCTATCTGCAGTTGACGCCGCAAATGTTTATGAATTATTGGGTGGCAGCGATGACTCCAGCTTCTCTACTCGTGCTACTGGACCAATTATAACTCCTGATTCCAATGCTGCATCTGCATCTGGAACTCATGACAGTGATAACAGTGAAAGTGATCTTGTGGTTGGAGATGATGCTCAAGCCAATCCTAACACAACTGTAGGAAATGAAGCTCCAGCTGATCCAATTAACATTGAATCTTCTTCCTCTGGAACACAGGAAATGGGGGAGTTAAGCACGAATCTAGATCCAGAAATTCAGGAACCGATTGTACCGGAGACGTGAGTGCATAGGAATCATCCAATCGACAACATTATTGGTGATCCTTATGCCGGTGTTCAGACTCGTCATCGAACCATCACTGAGAACACCAGTCTTTACACAGAGATACTTGACACTGGTGTCATGGAAACATGTATGCATGCTGCATTCGTGTCCCAGTTAGAGCCGAAGAATGTGAAGGAGGCTCTCACTGACAACTGCTGGATTGAGGCGATGCAAGATGAATTGTCTCAACTCCAAAAGTTGCACGTGCGGGATATGGTTGACTTGCCAAAAGGCTTTCAGCCAATTGGAACCAGATGGGTGTTCAAATGCAAGACGGATGATCGTCATGTGGTTGTGAAGAACAAAGCAAGATTGGTTGTTCAGGGTTTTTATCAGCAAGAGGGCTTGGATTACACGGAAGTATATGCCCCAGTTGCTAGAATTGAAGTCATTCGACTGTTCTTGGCTTATGCCACATATGTTGGCTTCAAGGTCTACCAACTTGATGTGAAGAGTGCTTTCCTTTATGGTAAAGTTCATGAAGAGGTCTATGTCACTCAACCTCCCGGCTTTGAAGATCCGCATAATATCAATAAAGTGTATAAGCTCGACAAAGCACTTTATGGTCTTCATCAAGCACCGCGGGCATGGTATGAGACATTATCTAAGCATTTACTGTCTAATGGTTTTGACCGTGGACAGATTGACTCGACCCTCTTCATTAGGAAAGCAAGAGGTGACATTCTTCTTGTACAAGTATACGTCGACGACATTATCTTTGGATCTACCAATAAAGGGATGTGTATGGAATTCGAGCAGGTGATGAAGTCCAAGTTTGAAATGAGTAATATGGGTGAATTGTCATTCTTCTTGGGTCTGCAAGTCAGTCAAAGAGAGGATGGCATTTATCTACATCAAACCAAGTATGTGCAGGACATTTTGTCAAAATACAAGATGAATGATAGCAGTACTTATGGCACACCTATCCCAGTCAATCATGGTCTGCATCCTGACAAAGATGGAAAGGATGTAGATAGCAGATTATACCGTGGGATGTTCGGATCACTTATGTATCTAACAGCTTCAAGACCCGATATAATGTTTGCTGTGTGCTTGTGCTCAAGGTTTCAGTCTCAACCGATGGAGCCACATATGATAGCCGTGAAGAGAATTTTCAGATACCTAAAAGGGAAACCCCGATTAGGTCTTTGGTACTCTAAGCAGCAGTCATTCGACTTCAAAGCCTACATTGATTCAGATTATGGCGGTTGTGTAGAACCAAAGACTGATTGCTACCAAAATATTCTAAGTACAAATGCTGCTGATAGGCTTATCAGCAACATTCAACACTTGTTGCTGCTGATAGGCATATCAGCAGCACTCAACACTTGTTGCTGCTGATAGGCTTATCAGCAGCACTCAACACTTGTTGCTGCTGATAGGCTTATCAGCAGCATTCAACACTTGTTGCTGCTGATAGGCTTATCAGCAGCATTCAACACATCTCTGCTGCTGATAGCTTTATTCACTGAAGACCAAACGTTGCAGCTGACTACCCATGTGAAGCGCCTATGACACCTTTCTGCAAAAGCAACTGCCACACTCCAAGCAGAAGGAACCTCAGTGGTGCAACCAATAAAGGACAATAACGCGCGTCTCCAAGCATGCAAACTATGATGCCTACGAAGATGTTTCAATAAAGTTATCTAGATTAGCCTTTGCGTGTAATTTAGATTAATAAACAAGATCAACGGCTTGTGTTAGATCTGATCCTTAGAATCAAGGGTCTGTCTTGATTCTAAGTTACTATAAATACTGTGTAAACACTTCATAGTAAGTGTGTCTTTAAGTGCTTGATGTGCTTTCATAGTGCTTCTTGATAGTGTTTTACTTGTAAACTTGTAATCTCAGAAGTTTAATACAACAGTGCATTTATCAGTATTCTTGATGTTTACTTGTTTACTTTGTTGGTTGTTATTGTTTCCGCCAATATCAACTAGAATAGAATCACCTTGTAATATTACGATCCTACAAGTGGTATCAGAGCTTTGGCTCAAGATTAAACAAACTAACATTTGTTTAATCACTTTCTGATTCTATTCAAAACTCTATTCTTGATCAAGTCACACAAAACAAAAATGGCACAAAGTCACGGATCTGAAGACATCGGCAGCATCAACCGACCACCGAGATTGGTGTCTGGGGAGGACTATGATATGTGGAAGAACTGTATGGAAAGCTTCTTCTGCTACCATGAATACGGAATGTGGAAATCCATAAGGGATGGACCTTATGTTCCCATGGTGGCCTCTGCTGACTCCGGAGGACCACTAGTTCCTAAGGAACCCTCCAAGTATTCTGAAGAAGACATCAAGAAAATGGAAGTGGACTTCAAGGCATTAGGAGCTATCCAAATGTGCCTTCCAAATGAAGTTTTCACAATTTCAAGGCTCACAAAACTGCAAAGGAATTATGGGGAGCCCTGGAAAAGATGTTTGCTGGATCTGAGGAGGTCAAGGAGAACAGACGTGACATTCTCAAGCAACAGTATGAAAACTTCGTCTGGAAAGAAGGTGAGTCACTAACAGTTTTATATAACAGGTACACGTACCTAGTTGGAGAACTGCAGTGCTCCAAGGTAAATCTGGAGAATGAAGACATTCTCAAGAAGTTCATAAGATCTCTTCCCAGTTGTTGGACATTATATACAGTGTCCATCAGAAGAACAGAGAATCTGAAGACTCTTCAGATGACTGAGCTCTTTGGCATGCTCAAAACCTATGAATTAGAAATGATTCAAGCTAAAGAAAGGAGCTCAAGTTATCAATCAGCTACCACTTCCTCCATCACCACCTCAGTGCTTCACTCTGATCATTCTGGTCCTAGTGCAAGCAACTACTATCCTCCCATTGTTACTCATCCTCAAACACCAATTGCTTCACAATCCAACTCATCACCATTTCTTCTTGAGGCACCTCCTCAACAGCCAACCTCTACTGCTTTTGTCTCTGACAACTCAAGCAGCATGTACTTCATAAAGGTGGATCTGGAATGCTTTCATCCAGATGATCTTGAAGAAATGGATATTCAGCACTCATATGCCATGCTCTCCCTCAGAGCAAAAAGGTTTTATTCCAGAACCGGGAGGTCAGTTCCAAGCAACAACTCAAACACCAGAGTTGGGCTTGATAAAAGCAAGATCCGATGTTACAACTGTAACCAAATGGGTCACTTTGCTAGGGAGTTCAAGGCACCTAAAGCCAATCAGGGTGCCAGCCATCAAAGACAAGCTTACCAAGGTCAGCCCAGGCAGCAGCAGCAGCAAGGAACTCCTCCAGCACAAACTGCAGCCTGTGCAAATGTTGGAACTTCAGACTTTGACTGGAGTTTTCAATATGAAGACGTTCCTACCTCCAACCAAGCACTTATGGCAGACAATGCAGAGATACCACCTCAGGTATTTGAACATCTTTGCTCTCAAGCTTGCATTGACAAAGTTTTAGGTTATAGAAAGCATAACCAAAATCTAATAGATCAAAATGAAGAGTTTCATCAAATGAAGTCTGAATTCAAAAAGGTCGAAGATACTTACAAAGAAAAAATTAACTGCCTTAAGAAAGAGATTTCTTCATTAAAACATGAACAAACCAATCTAGAAACTCAGATTGATGATCTATTAGTAAAACTTAAAGCTACCAGAGCTGAACTGGCTGAACAGAAAGTACATGTTGAAAAATATGAATTTTCATCTAAAAAGTTACAAAGATTGTTGGATATTCAAGTCCATGAAAGGGTAAAAACTGGACTTGGATATCATAGTGACGAGTACCAGACAGTTCCTCCTCCTGCTGATTATGTTGCCATTCACCAACCAAGCTTCAACACTGCAAACCTTGACATAGCAAACCGAAACATTGATCCTTCAATGGATGCATGTTTTGTGGAAGACTGCTCCACCTCTTCAGAATCTGAGTCAACCTGCTCAGACCACTGTGAAACTAGTACAGTCCCATCTGCTCCTCTCTCTGAAGTCGGTTGTCCTGTTGTTACCTCAACCATTCCAGCTCCCATTCCATTCAAACAAATCAAGATTAGCTATCCTCCAGGTGGAAGAAAGCTAATCATTGAAAAGGGAGAGACATCAGGTTTCACCAACCCCAAATCTCAGTCAAAGTCAAAGGCGTATGATGTTTCTCATACTCCTGGAGAAAAAGGTCCATATGTTCAAAGGACACTAGAAGAAGCCACCTTTGAACATAACAAAGCTCATCCCTGGAACTTCAAAGATTTGTTTCAAAATAAGAACTATGTGGACTCTCACAGGGACAAGATAGCAGTATCATGCTTTGTGTGTGGCAAATACAATCACACTGCCAGCACCTGCTTTCACTACCGTGAACACCAAAGAAACAAACAGGTGAGAAGCTATAATGCAGAGGCAACAAAGTTCAAAGAATCTCTATCCCCTCAAAGAGTGAAGATGCAGAAACCTCAACAAACTTGCATCATATGTGGGGAATCAAACCACTTTGCTGCAACATGCAAGTTCAACCCTTTTAACCAAGTTGCAAATCGTTCATCTGTGTTCAACCCATCAGCAGCAAACAAAATCGCTGCTGATAGAGTAAAGTCCAGGAAACAAAAGGCAAAGCCTCCAACAGCAAAAGTCTCTGCTGCTGACAAAGCAAAATCAAAAACAACGGCATCAGCAGCAAAAGTATCTGCTGCTGACAAAGCAAAAACTGCTACTACTCCAGCAAAGCCCTCAGCAGCAAAATCAGCTGCGGATAAGCCAAAATTGTCAGCAACAACATCTTCCGCTGCAAAGAAAGCTAGAAAACCACCAACACAGCAATGGAAGGCCAAACAATCTCCAAGCATAACTATTGGTTCTATTGACTGCAAGCATGCTGACAATGGCAAATTAGCAACGATCTTCTACAATGTTGCATGCTACAATGATCCTCCCACTAATTAGATATCTTCCATGTGCAGGGACAGCCAGGCAACAAACACAATACTTGGGTGGTAGATAGCGGTTGTTCCAGGCACATGACAGGCAACAGGTCCATCCTCTCTAACTTCAGACATTTCAATGGAGGATATGTTGCCTTTGGGAGTGACTCAAAGGGTGGATCTATCACTGGACAAGGAACTGTGTCCAATGAAAGGATGAGTATTGAAAGAGTCAACTATGTTATAGAACTTGACTTCAATCTCATGAGTGTTTCCCAAGTATGTGATCAAAAGCATTGGATGCTCTTCACTGACAAAGAATGTTTTGTGTTAGCTCCTGGTCTATCTAAACCCCCTCCAGAGAAGATTCTCCTAACTGCTCGTAGAAAGGACAACTTATATGTGCTTGACATGAATGAAGCCACTCCATCCGGTAGTGTTTCATGTTTTCTGTCAAAGGCATCAGTTGATGAATCCGCTCTTTGGCACAGGAGGTTAAGCCATGTTAACATCAAAACAATCAATAAATTAGTGAAATAAAATCTTGTCAGAGGGCTTCCTGACAAAGAATTCCAGCTAGACGATCACTGCATTGCCTGCTTGAAGGGAAAACAACACAAAAGTTCCCACAAACCCAAGACATTGAACACAAATGACACCCCTCTCCAGCTACTGCATATGGATCTCTTTGGTCCTACGAATGTCATGTCAATGGGCAAAAAGTCCTACTGTCTGGTGACAACTGATGACTTCTCCAGATTCTCATGGGTATTCTTCCTAAGAACAAAAGATGAAACTGCTGAGATTCTCAAATCCTATATTCTTAGGGTAGAGAATCAAAGCAATCTGAAGGTAAAGATCATAAGGTGTGATCAAGGAACAGAGTTCAAAAATCACACCTTGAACAGTTTCTGTGAAAGCAAGGGCATTGAAAGGCAATACAGTGCTCCAAGAACCCCTCAACAAAATGGGGTTGCTGAAAGAAGAAATAGGACTCTGATTGAATCTGCAAGATCTATGCTTGCTGACTCAAAGCTGCCCCTTACTTTCTGGGCAGAAGCAGTAAGCACAGCTTGTTATGTGCAGAATAGAGTCCTTATCGTTAAGCCTCTCCAGAAAACACCCTATGAATTATGGCGCAAAAGAGTTCCCTACATTGGCTTCCTGAAGCCCTTTGGATGTCCATGTACCATCCTCATCACACATGGAGTTCTTCCTAAATTCAGTGCAAAGTCTGATGACGGTTATTTTGTGGGCTACTCCTCTCAATCAAAGGCCTACCGAGTGTTCAATTCTAGGACTCGGATTGTGGAAGAATCTACTAATGTGGAATGCAGGGAACATGTTGTCTGTGAACAAGGCACAGGTCCTAACTGGCTCTTTGATATAGACTCCTTCACCCAGATATTTGAGCCTCTCATTTTCTCAAATATGGAGTGTTCTTCTTCAAAATCAACATCTTCTGTCTCAACCTCTTCTACTGACTACAGACTGGATTTTCCCAGTCCCTACATCAGGATGAAAAGGCCATCCATTGATCCTCCATCAGTGGCAGAAGCTATTAAAGCCGGTACAGGTGAAGCTACTTCCAACACCACAAGCAGCAATCTCTCTGACCAAGAAATCTTTAATGAAGCCTCCTCAATCCATGCTGAAGAGGCCTCCGATACTAATGCTGCTGACAATATGGAACACAATGATCAGAACCTCCAAGCTCCTCTCCTCACAACTGAAGACAATCCTGATCTAAACCAAAGTAATCTTGAAGAGGGAATACGGCTGGATGTGATACCAGCACAGAGAATAAACAAAGAGCAACCTCTGGAAAACATCATTGGCCAAGTCCACACAGGTATCCAAACAAGAAGTAAGTCTCATGAAGCCAACATTTGTTTGTTCTCTTGTTTTCTATCTCAGGTGGAACCCAAGAAGATTGATGAAGCTCTCAAGCACAACAGCTGGATTGAAGCAATGCAGGAAGAGTTGCTGCAATTCAAAAGACAAGATGTTTGGAAGCTTGTTGATCTTCCACCTGGTCAAACAGCCATTGGAACAAGATGGGTCTTCAGAAACAAGCAAGATGAAAGGGGCATCGTGGTCAAGAACAAAGCCAGACTGGTAGCTCAAGGCTACACTCAAGAAGAAGGCATTGACTATGATGAAGTCTTTGCTCCTGTGGCCCGTCTGGAAGCCATCAGAATCTTTTTGGCATATGCTGCATCCAAAAACTTTATAATCTATCAATGGGATGTGAAGAGTGCCTTCTTGTATGGAAAAATTGGTGAAGAGGTCTATGTCAAACAGCCTCCAGGCTTTGTGGATCCTGCACATCCAAATAAGGTCTTAAAACTGGACAAAGCTCTCTATGGCTTACACCAAGCCCCAAGAGCCTGGTATGAAACTTTATCTGGATATCTACTTAGCAACAACTTCAGAAGGGGGGCCATTGATCAGACACTCTTCATCAAAGATGAAGGGGGAGAAATTTTGTTGGTCCAGATTTATGTTGATGACATTATCTTTGGATCTACAAGAAAGAAGCTCTGCAAAGACTTTGAAGTTCTGATGCATTCCAAATTCGAAATGAGTTCAATGGGTGAACTAAATTTCTTTTTAGGACTTCAAGTCAAACAGGTACCAAATGGAATCTTCATAAGCCAATCCAAGTATGTCAAAAGCATCTTGGAGAGGTTCAAAATGGCTGACTGCTCTGCTGCAAGAACTCCTATGCAAGTGCACCATCAATTATCTCCGGATAAAGAAGGACAAGACACTGATCAACATCAGTACAGAACAATGATAGGTTCTCTCATGCATCTCACTGCCTCAAGACCAGATATCATGTTTGCAGTTTGCCTCTACGCAAGATTTCAAGCAGCTCCAAAAGTGTCTCATCTTTAAGCTGTCAAAAGGATCCTTAGATACCTAAAGGGAGCTCCAAAACTTGGGCTATGGTATCCAAAGAATGAAAATGTCAATCTCTATGCCTACACTGACAGTGACTATGGGGGTTGTAACTTGGACAAAAAGTCCACATCTGGGGGATGTCAATTTCTTGGAGGAAGGCTCATCTCATGGCAATGCAAAAAGAAAACATGTGTCTCTACTTCAACAGCTGAAGCAGAATACATTGCAGCTTCAAGCTGCTGTGCACAGGTCATCTGGATCCAAAATCAAATGCTTGACTATGGAATGATCTTCATGCGGACTCCAATTCACATTGACAACATGAGTGCAATCTCTATCACGAATAATCCAGTGCAGCATTCCAAGACTAAGCACATCGACATCAGGTATCACTTTATCAGGGATCAAGCTGAGAAAAGGAGAATTGTCCTATCCAAGGTTCACACAAATGAGCAATATGCTGATTTGTTCACTAAACCTTTTGATGAAGCAAGATTTCGGTATCTAGTTGAATCAATTGGCATGATGAACTTTGAATAAGACATGTCTCAATTTTTATCCTTCCTTGTAAATATGTCTATGTTTTTGTTCTTAATAAAAGGTTATAGTCAGCAGCACTTTTTCACTGCTGACAGATTTACTCTTCAGCAGCAAAGCCTTTGCCACTGATCGCTTTAAGTTATCAGCAGGAACAAGTTTCCTGCGGATAGCTTTAAGGCGGTCAGCAGCAACCTTTTTGCTGCGGAAAGAATACAACAGTCAGCAGCTACCAAATCTGCTGCTGAAAGACTACACTATCCGCAGCAACAAAGTTTGCAGCGGATAGCACACCATCAGCAGCAACCAAGTTTGCTGCTGATGGGTAAAACAAGTCTACATTAACTTTTAACCGTGGTAAAAACTACTCTCAGTCTTTACCATGACTGCTCGAGTGCTTTACAGCTGTAACAATGAAAAGTGAAACAGGTTGTACTATACAAGTAAGGTTGCTTTTTCTTCGTCTGCCGTTATATCACAATTTCAAACGTTCCCACAACCTCTTCATATTCAATTTCAAACCCTAAACCCGTCACTTTCTCTCCCATCCCCACAGCATTCAAAGCCCTCCATAATTAATCCCTCCATTCAAACACCCTTCTCTCTTCCTTCCAAATCCATTATAATGGCAGGTGCAGACATAAACAACCCCAACGACAAGTTTTCCCCATATCACAACCTCACGGCATGCCTAATAAAGGGCAAGAAATCTGAAGGTTTCAACGATATGATCGACTTCCTTTGTCGGTCCAAAATCCTCCATGCCCTAACAGTCAACCCAACCATCTACACTTCCCACATGGAAGATTTTTGGACCTCAGCCGTGTATTCTACTGAACAGGGCACTCCCCAAATCAAAGGAACAGTAGATGGCAAAGAGATAATCATCACTGAAGCAAAGCTCCGCCAACACCTCAAGCTTCAAGATGAAGGGGACGCCTCCTCTTACCCAAGAGACGTATACATGAGGACCTTTGTATCCATAGGGTACACTGGGAATCAAACAGAGTATACGATAGAGAAGGCACTCATGGGTCCCAAATGGAAGTATCTCTGCCACACTCTTCTCCAATGCATATCCCAGAAGAGGAGTGGCTGGAACCAACTCAGCTCCGGACTTGCGTCGGCAATTCACGGTATGATAACTGGGGAGGGTTTCAATTTTTCTCACCTCATTCTTGAAGGTTTGAGATACAACTTTCAAGAAGGGGTGAAATCACAGTTCTTCATGTACCCAAGATTCTTGCAGGAAGTGTTCAACATTGAGCACCAAGATCTTTCAAAAACTGCAAGAATCTACTCAATTTTGGGACATAAGAACAATATTTTTCAAAGCATGAGAACAGTTTCATCAAAGTTCTCAGGGGCCGATGTTCCATTGTTGTCTACAATGTTGAACACGAAAAGTGCCCAGGGTGACAGTTCAGCAAACCCAGCTGATACTGATCCCACACCCTCCACCTCACTGCCACAAACTCAAACTACTGCTTCCTTTGATCGAACCCCTGTGCATTCTACTGAGGATGTACGGGCACATAATCTACTCACCCCTAGTTTGATTGCTCAACCGGAACACAGGGCCCCGGTTGCAGCCAAATATACAAGGAAGAGGGGCAAGAGAACTCCTTCTTCTCTTGCCTCCAAGGCCCAAACCCAAGCCAACATCCCTCACTCAGAATCACAACATTCTATTGAGAATATCATAAGGGAAAGCCACACTGTTAGGGAGACTCCTTCGGAAGTCTCTAAATTAGGATTAGGATCACTTCCCGGATCCATAGAACAGCCCTTCGAGCCATTCCTGTCTTCTTTGGACTTAAGTGTTGAGGAACCTGACCAAAGTGATGTACCTTCTCCAACTACCACTATCAAGGAAGTACTGATTGGTCTTGCTTCCGAAACACCCAACCCAAGTTCTTCACCCTTGAAGGTCAACTCTGGGAGTTATGATGGAGTGGATGTGGAAGAGGCTGTCACTACTGCTGGTCCATCATCTGACCAGGAGGACAGTGACAACATCTTTAAGACATCAACCACGGCAACTCATGGTGAGGGTGTTTCCTTGGAAACTCCCCTCACTGAGAGGAATCCCAGGCGCCAAGAAACCGCGGGTGATGGGGATGCTGAGGCTCGGCCTACGGCCCCATCTGGGTCCAAGGATTCCACAACTGTGGATGAGGACAGACTGAAACTTCATAACTTGGAATTGACGGCCAGGGTGGCTACAAGCAGAAAGGAGACTGACTCCTAGCAATCTTGAATCCTCGGCCCCCCAACTATTAAGATCATCAAAGAAGCTAGAATTTGACTCCATTCTAGCTTGGGGGTATGATGGATCATCTAAGAGGTTTTGGAATGGATGGGAGTTCAACGGAGTAGAAGAGCTGAACTGGAACTCTCTCAATGCCCTCCAAGTCCTACATCTGCATTTAACTAATTGCATCAACACCTCAACAGATCTCTCAGCAGAACTTGCCATTGGCAGGTTCCATGACCTGATAGAGGATAATCTACCCAGGTTCCAAAGATTCCTACAAGCAGCACATCGGGTAGCTTATCCTGAATCCTCGGCGGCCGCAGAAAGGAGACTGACTCCTAGCAATCTTGAAATAACAAGGAGCAGTCTTCTCACTGAAGAAGAAGTTCTGGGCCTTCGAAGATTCCTGTATGCCTTCCTGGTCAAGGACTTGGACGTGCTAGGTTGGGTGAGCACTAAGTCCCTTGACCACACTCTCCTGCTCAACAACGGCTCCTCTCTCATCATCAACACCAGGAACATCCTTCAGCTGCCCTCAGGCTTCCTATTCAAGATTTTTCAGCTCAGAGCCAACATCTGCAATATTAACTCACTGGAGAGCCAGGAAATGATGGTCATCATCAAAGCCCATCTTGAAAAAGAAGGACTGATTCCTCAAGAAGAGACTGTGTCAACTTCTGATGCTGACTCCAACTCAGATACTCCACAAGTTGAAGCCACATCTGCAGCATCTGGCACAAGATCTTCTCTTAGGGATCAACTGAGGGAAATAGAAGGTCCTGAGTATCAGCTTGATGAAGAAAGTGATCATCCCTTGTCAATCCCTCAACTTGCCAATGAAGCTGAGGCAGAGATCCCAATAGCAGCATCATCATCTGCTGTTGTGGTCAGTGAAGCTGAAGCAGAGGCACCCACTATAAACAAAGGGAAGGGGGTCATGACAGAGGAAGATGAAGAGAGGTTGCTTAAAGAGAAAAGAGAGAGGGAAGAGAAAAGAAGAAAAAGAGAAGAAGAGGAGATGGCTGACATGAAAAAAGCTCAAGAAAGAAAAACAGCCATTCTCCTAAGAGAACAAACCATCCAGCAGTATGCTAAACAGCTGGATGAATTAAAAAGAAAGATTCCTGCAGTTGACCGGATTAAAGAAGATGCAGCTCTTGCTCGTCAACTGCAGGAACAGTTCAATAAAGAAGAGGAAGAGTTGGAGAAGAAGAAGAAAGAAGAAGCTAAGTTCAGAATAACTGATTCTGAACTAGCTAAAGAGATGAGGGAGGAGTGGATAAAGACTCTAGTCTCTCAAGGTGAGGATGCAGACTACCTTGAGAAACTATCAACTAAAGAAGTCTACAGAGCCTTCATGGGTCAGCAGGGTCAATTGGCTAGCAAGAAAAGGGCTGAAGAAGAAGAAAAAGCCAAGCTACAGTCCAAGAAGACCATTGCACTGAATAAAAGAACCCATGAAGAAAGGAAGGTCATGATTGACTTCCTTAAGGCTAGAGGAGACAGTGGAAAGAGGCTAGGTCCCATGAATTTCATGAACATGCAAGCCCTCTACTTCAAAGTCAAAAAGGATGAGGAAGAAAGACTAGGGAAGAAGGGCTCCAAGAAAAGGGTACTTATCAAAGAAAAAGAAAAACCAAAAACAAAGAAACCCAAGCCTTCTCCCTCACCTACCTCTTCCTCAATCCAACAGCCTTCCACTCTCCTCCCCAAAACTTCCACTCCTCCACCCAACAAGTCCAAATCAACCCACCCAGCTCCCACTCATCAACAGCCTCCCTTGAAGAAATCCAAATCCTCATCTGAACCTGAAGACTCAAGAAACATAGTTGAATGGGCCTACAATCCACAGGATCAAAGCTTTGAGATCTTCAGGGGGAGAACTGAAAGAAGAAGATCTACATACAGGTCTGTTGATGAGGTTCTGCCACTTCCAGATTCAGACCTAAGAAGAATTTTGGAGCTGGGTGAAGCTCATGAGCCTGCAAATGAGAGAGGGAAACATCTTATGCTAGCAATCAGACATTACTTCAATCCTAGCAAAGATGTGGTCATAGATATCAAACCACTCAAGTCCCACTCTCCATTTGTATCTTGGTTCTACAATGCTGATTTGGATGAGTTCACTCTGATTGATGTAAAGAAGCAGCAGATGAGATGCTCAAGCAAAGCAATCTACAAAATGCCACACAAAGACATCAAGACTCTGTCTGAACTTCCACTGAACAATCCCAGCAAGGATCCAAGAGGCTATGAGGTTGAAAGGATAGTCAGCCACATGCAAAGGCTTCAGCAGCAAAGTAATTAGAAGAATTTTGGTTGCATCAGTCTAGGGGGAGTTTGTAGAACCAAAGACTAATTGCTACCAAATTATTCTAAGTACAAATGCTGCTGATAGGCTTATCAGCAGCATTCAACACATCTCTGCTGCTGATAGCTTTATTCACTGAAGACCAAACGTTGTAGCTGACTACCCATGTGAAGCGCCTCTGACACCTTTCTGCAAAAGCAACTGCCACACTCCAAGCAGAAGGAACCTCAGTGGTGCAACCAATAAAGGACAATAACGCACGTCTCCAAGCATGCAAACTATGATGCCTACGAAGATGTTTCAATAAAGTTATCTAGATTAGCCTTTGCGTGTAATTTAGATTAATAAACAAGATCAACGGCTTGTGTTAGATCTGATCCTTAGAATCAAGGGTCTGTCTTGATTCTAAGTTACTATAAATACTGTGTAAACACTTCATAGTAAGTGTGTCTTTAAGTGCTTGCTATGCTTTCATAGTGCTTCTTGATAGTGTTTTACTTGTAAACTTGTAATCTCAGAAGTTTAATACAACAGTGCATTTATCAGTATTCTTGCTGTTTACTTTGTTGGTTGTTATTGTTTCCGCCAATATCAACTAGAATAGAATCACCTTGTAATCTTATGATCCTACAGATTGTAACCTTGACAGAAAGTCAACTTCTGGTGGATGTCAATTCTTAGAAGACAGATTGGTCTCCTGGCAGTGTAAGAAGCAGTCAACGGTTTCTGTCTCAACTTGTGAAGGAGAATACATTGCTGCAGCGAGCGGTTGTTCTCAGATACTATGGATTCAGCAGCAGTTGAGAGACTACGGCTTAAACTTCACTGGAAATCCTCTATTCATTGACAACAATGCCACCATGTCCATCACAAATAACCCGGTGAAACATTCCAAAACTAAACATATAGAGATTCGCCATCATTTCATCCGTGATTGTGCTGAAAAGCATTTAATTGAACTTGTAAAATGTTCACACGGATGACAATCTTGCTGACCTTTTCACAAAGGCATTTGATCGATCCCGTTTTGAGCATCTTGTCAACTTGATTGGAATGTTCAATCCTTAGTGAAAATTAAGTTTTCTTAAATCAATTCAATTCATGGAAGTTAAATTTTATTTCTTTTAAATCTTCTGTATAGTTCTTTTAAGTTTCAAAATATTTTGCAAAAACAAAAACAAAATAGAAAATGGAGAAAATTTCAAAGTTAACTTGAGAAAAGAGGATATGATAGTACATCAGAAATGATCTAAACGTCACAGACTGCTTGGGAAATGATTGCGTCATGCTTACTTAATTGTTTAACTTATTATGTTTTTAATCTGCTTATTTACAAGTAATTTAAATTGTCAGTAGGCTGTATGCGTCTTTGAATCACTAGTAGTGTGGAAACTATATCTAAACTACAACTGTGATTTGAACCCATGTTTGCAAGTGTGTGTGTGTAAAAGAATAGAAAAGATCATTATCAGATAAAGGATGTTAGATTTTGGCAATAATTTTCTTTTGAGGTCAGTTTCGGGTTATGTCATTAGCACAATTAATGTGGTTCATCTCACTGCCCATAGTCACAAGTATGCAAGGAGAGATTGAATCAAGACATGTCTCTACATTAACCGCTGAGCATGTATTCACCCTTGAATCACTCCTGATTCATTAAAATCAAATCCAGATAAAAGTTGGATCCCCTTACCTTAAAACTCAAACACCATATATATTATCCTGAATCATCATACCAATATTCAATGAAGAAAATCAAATGAAACCAAGACAAATGAATCACTCGATTCTGAATCTTATGATTCCTGGTAATCCTTATGGATTCTGTTTGATTTTTCCTGTGCTAATAGATGTAACTTCATTCTGAAAATTTAGAAAATCATTGGGAAAATCTTATATGCCTTGAGATAATGCAATTTACATTATTGTAGCATATCAGTGGGGTACACGTTGTATATCTTATAATTAATACCTTAATACACAAGAACGTGATACAAAGATGCTTATAGTTTCAAATCTTATAATATTGTCAACTTGAATTACTTTTTTATGTGCTTATTACGTATGAATAAATAGTAATTCATGACATGATCCCATATTCTTTGATGTTTATATTGTATCATTTTTGCTATAAGATAGCCTGATATGATCCTCTGCTCGTGTCTTTGATCAAAAATAGTTTGTGTGACTACTTGTATATTTTTATTAGAAAATATCAAAAAGATTTTAAGTTTATGCATATTTCAATTTTATTCAAAAAAGCCAAAAATATTTGTGTTTAACCTTCCTGAATTGTATTTGAATCCTCTTGATTGAATATTTTTAACTTGTTAGTTATTTGACTTGAAAAACTTCATAAATTTGAGTTGAAGGTTTGCGCATTTAAGGGTTTGTGCGTACTTGTAAGTGCGCATGAGGTAAGCCCTGCGTACTTAACAAGTACGCAAGAGTTAAGTCTTGCGCACTTGTAAGTACGCAAGAGTTAAAGCTTGCGCACTTGTAAGTATGCACGAGTTAAAACGTGCGCACTTGTTAAGTACGCACGGCCTTTTAGTGTTGAGTATAAAAAGAGGACTTAGAAATTTTCAGATTTTTTCATCACATTCAAACAGCTTTTTCCCTCTGCAAACTTACTCAAAAATTCAAGTGTTCCAATCCGATTTTTCGTCCTACTACAAGTTTCATCATCTCATAACATCGATTTGGTGATATATTAGGCATAATCCGTCCACGAATTCGTGACAGTGGACCGATTCCTTGACTAAGAAAATCTAAGTTCAATCCGTGATTTTTAGGAAAAATTGTGGGTTGTTTGGGTAACCTCTTATCATTAAAACATGATTAGATAACTTAATCTACCCTTAATCGTCCTTTTTAGTCTTTGATTTTGACCGTGTGCTTGAAGTTGTACCGACAGTGGTTCGGTCGACCATTTTAGGTCAAATATTGGTCATGTATAGTAGTATTTGGTGTTGTTGTTGGTCCCATAGGCTAGAATCACTGATTCCAACCTAGTAGTGACCCAATACACACCAATTTTTGAACATTTGTTGAATTTCAAATTCTGAATTTTTCACCAAGTACGTTTCCTGCGTACTTAACACTTCATGCGTACTTGTTAAGTTTGCGTACTTGTTAAGTACGCAAGAGGAAACTCCTGCGTACTTGATAAGTACGCAGGACCAACACTTGGCAAAAATTCCTAAGTCTGAAATTCAGTTCAAAGAGTAATTGCTATACTAAGTCATGTTTATCCGTTTCCAATGATACATGTTGTTCTTATTATGTTTTCTATGTGTTTCTGCAGATCATGGCTCGGGCGTTTACTAACGAATTCAACTTGTTAGCTAACACTGAACCTGAGTGGAAGGGTGCAGCATTGCAGTACAGAGACATAGTTGATTTCTTGAACCGTTCAAGAATCAGCTACGCCATTTCTGCTGACCCGATCGTGTCAAGACCCTACCTCGAGCAGTTTTGGGAGACTGCGGAGCATGACTGCACGGTAACCCCCAATGTTATAAGGGCTAACGTTGCTGGTCATGCTATTTCTTTCTCTGAAGATACTATAAGAAGGTTCCTTCAATTCAGAGATCTCGCAACTGACCCGACAGCCTAACCAGACTACTTTATGGATGGCTGTTGGAGACAAAGCATGGGTTATGTCGGTGCGAGGGACTATGCTTCATACAAGAAGATGTGGGTGTTAGACCAATGGAGATACTTCGTCCACGTCATGATCATGTGCATCTCATCAAGTAAAGCTGGGAAAGATGCCATGGGTCATGACCTTGCAGCAGCCATGGTCGGCCTTTCTCTCAACAAGGGCTACAACTTCTCCCGCTACATCTTTAAGGCCATCAATGACCAGATCAACACAGCGGAGAGGTTTCGGTTCTTGTTATACCCTTGGTTTGTGCAACTTCTGATTAATGACGTGTTGCCAAACCTTCCTGCCATAGGGGAGAGACTGCAAGTAAAGAGGGTGGACAAAAGAGTATTCGCCCAATTCCTAAAGCCAGGCAGTGTAGATTCTACCCCTGTGCATACAGAACTCTTTGGCCACCTCATCAATGAAGCGTATGTGGCCCCAGGTGACTGGAGATGGTACAGTCCTGACTCGGAGCCTGAATTGAGTGAACACTCCGACAAACAACAGGAACAACAACAGGAGGAAATAGACAGTGATGATTGTTCGTCTGATGATGGAGACGACGAAGGAGGAGATGATGATGCTGAGGGATCCGACTCGGAAGCGACTGAGTCAGATTCTTCTGATTCCGATGATGCACCGTCGCAGGTACACCCACGGAGAACGGCTAAGGTAACCCTACCTGATTCGTCCTCCAAGAGAAAGCGACAGTCTTCTAGCAGCGAATACGAGCCAGACTCTGACACTGCTATACAAAGACAAAGAAGGGAAAGCATTCACAAGAACAGGGGCGATAGGCAACAGCCCTCTATCCCCAGTGAGGTGGAGGATCAGCAGCCAGTACAAGTGTCAGCTGCTAGTCCTGATTCAGCCTCCACCCCACCTTCACAGCAGCTTTACCATAGGAGGAGGAGGCCACAAGTGCAAAGTGAAGTGGCCGTCACTACAATCACAGCGGAGTTCCCTGTGATAGTGACCCTCCTTACCACTACTGTCCAGGTGGCGGTGACTACTCCAGTTCTCACGGAGTCAGTCACCATCACCCCTACCATTACCCCTACAACCCTCGTTACATCTTCCATCCCAACCACCACCATTGAGCCTCTCAACCAACCCTTCAATTATGGAGATTTCACGCAAGGGTTTGACTTTGATACCATATTCTCCTCCCCCATTCACAATGTCGAGGCGTCCTCATCCAGACATCCTGATCTGAATGTTGCTAGGATAGATGTTCTGGAAACCCAAGTTGCTGGATTACTGAAGACTATTCAGAAATCGAAGGAGGAGTCTGACGCTCAACAAGCACTGATCAATTCTTTGATAGATGAAGTTACAATCCTTCGTAGCCAGAGAACAGGGACTGAGGAACGACTGAAGAACGTCCTAGCCCAGAATGAGCTCCTAATTAAGACAAATGAAATGCTTCTGGGTCATGGGTCGTCCTTGGAGCTGAGGTTTGACGCTCAAAGGAAGGAGCATGAGCTGATGGTCAAGCTGATTGCTGATCTGACCAAGAAGCTTGATGCTCAAGGGGAGAAGGACAAAGAGAAAGAGAAAGAGAAGGAAAAGAGGACTACTGGTGATGAGGCGTGTCATCCGGTCGACTTAACTAAGGATGACGACAAGGACAAGGATCCCGAAGCCGGTCCTAGTGGAGGTGAGCACTAAGCCTTAGCAATCGTACCCATCTCTGCTGTTCCAATGGCTCAGGGGGAGTAGACTCATCAAGAGGGTGGTGATACCTCTGGTGGTGGTGGTGGTGAGAAAGGAAAGTCAGTGGCTGAAGTACTTAAGGACTTATCTGATGATGAGATCCTATATCTAGAGCCTGACTATTCCAATGAAGCACAGATCGATGTTCTCTTCAATCTAGAAGAAGGAGAGATCGACTCTGGTGACGATTGGGATGATGATGACGAAGACGTTGTAATCGAAATTCCCAAGGGTGACGGGGAAGGAGAGTACGAGCTAGAAGATGGAGAGATCTTTGAATTTCCATCCTTCGACGCTCCGCTCGACACAGGTTCAGTCGAGCAAGCCAGTAATGTAGAAGCCTCGACTGAAGCCTCCCCAGTTGACCCTGAACCTGTGGACCCAGAGGCACCGAAAGAAACAGACATGCCTTCTACTTCATCAAAGGGTCCAGCTCCTATGTGGTAAAAGACGTCTATAATAGACAAACACGGAGCAACAGGGATGATCTTGGCTGTAAGGTTCGAGGAGGACAAGCAGTTGTTCGCTATCAAAAGATCTGGGGGGGTTCAATACTTAAAACCCACCAGTGAATCGTTCAGCTCCTTGCCCAAATACGACCTCATGAACCTAGGAAACCGAGAGCTGCTGAGTCATTCCAATCACGCAGTGGCGATGGGTTTGTGGGTGGTTCTGCAGCGAGAAGCAAGATTGGGGAAATTTGAAATGTTCATGCCTCAAGTGCCCAAGAGAGTCAAGGATAAGCATGATGTACATCCTGTGACTAAGAAGCACTTAAAGAAATTGGTATACAAGCCAGTGCGATGTGAAACTAAGATTCCCCTGAGCAAGTTATCTCAGGATATTCTTGGTGACATGTGGTACTGGTACGTAGTCCAAAGACGGGCGAGGCTGTGATCATGGGTAAAGGACATTCTGAGAGCGGGAACATAGTGCCAAAGGAACTGATTAGAATTTTTGATGAAGTCTGCTTCAACAACTTTTCTGTGAAAGATCTGGAGTCACTAGCAGAACGGTATTGCGTCTACACTGATGAATGGACAAAGCTCCTTGCTTCTAAATATGACAAGGTGATTAAGTTCTGGCTTGATTACAAGAAGAAGATGGAAGCTAAAGATCAAGCGCTGTGAAGCCTGAAGATGTGAAGACCGAAGACTAAAGATTATCCAGAGCTGTTGTCAAGGGGGAGTTTGTTGAAGCACTTTCCTGTGACAAACACTCTGGATAGATAGAGTCTTAGTCTTAGGTTGTCTTGTCTTGTTTATAATTGTCTTGTTTGTAATTGTCTTTGTATGTAAGAGTCTTTATGTATTAGTTTATCGAGTTGTATTTACTTTTACATATTGAATGTTGCAAAATTCTCTAAGTGTTTCGCGCACTTATAAGTGCGCAGGAGAAAGCTCCTGCGTACTTAGCAAGTACGCAAGAACAACTCTGCGTACTTGCTAAGTACGCAAGAGCATTTTGCCCTGCGCACTTACTAAGTGCGCAGGCATCAGGTCTTGTATAAATAGGATAGGTTGACAGTAGTTAAGTACGCAGGCAATATAGCAAATACGCAGATTATAATCTCAGTGCTTTTCTCTGTAACCTTCAAGTGTTTATAATACAAAGAACGTTTAAAGTGTTTTCTCTTGTCGGTTTACTTTGTTTAGTGTAACATCCGGCCCCTCGTACCAACAATATTGTCCGCTTTGCCCACTAAGAGCTCACGGATTTGTTTTTGGTTGCCCGAGTGAAAACTTTCCAGGGGGTCACCCATCCCTGGATTACTCCCACCAGAGCACGCTTAACTGTGGAGTTCTCCTCTCATCCACTACATTAAGCCCCAAAACGCGTTGTTGATTTAAGAGGCAGGACATTTCTTATGAACCAAGGATCACTCTTGTGCACGGCCAATGTAGGATTCGTCTAGGGTGTTACAATCACCCCCCCTTTTGGACTCATCGTCCTCGATGAGGTTTGCCCCACCATCCAATTCAGGGATGTGGGATTCGCCTAAGGTGTCCTTCTGAACACCCCCAGGGACTCAACTGTGATCGCTGAGGTTTGCCCCACCATCCCGAACGACACAAGAGTGGCTCTGATACCATTTGTAACATCCGGCCCCTCGTACCAACAATATTGTCCGCTTTGCCCACTAAGAGCTCACGGATTTGTTTTTGGTTGCCCGGGTGAAAACTTCCCAGGGGGTCACCCATCCCTGGATTACTCCCACCCAAGCACGCTTAACTGTGGAGTTCTCCTCTCATCCAGTAACATTAAGCCCTAAAACGCGTTGTTGATTTAAAAGGCAGGACATTTCTTATGAACCAAGGATCTCTCTTGTGCACGGCCGATGTGAGATTCGCCTAGGGTGTTACATTTAGCTAGACTCTCCGCCTAGTCACGGGCATTCCGCACTCGGTCTGACTAGTAGACCCACTTGCATGTGACGATCTGACACACCCGAGGGACCTACATCATCTTCCAAGAGAAAGAGACAAGCGACTAGCAGTGAATATGAGCCCGATTCTGATCGGACGCTGCTATACAGAGACGCAGAAGAGAAAGTATAAACAAGCAACGGGGAGATAGGCCGCACCAAGCTATCCTTCGTGAGGTAGAAGTCAGTGCTCAGAGGCAAGCACGTGTCATGGCTGCGAGTACTGATTCCACTTCTACCTCACCTTCACAACATCTTTATAGGCGACAGCGGAGGAGGTGATGTGTTAGTATTTACACATCTTTTTGGCTCAAAACTTCACTCATTTAACGATCAATTCTTGGTTATATTCAACGTTTAGGCACTTATTTGCTTCATTTCCTGTTTTATAGGTTTTTGTGAAGCTTGTGAACAAACAAGAAGATTCCAGGATAAAAAGTGAAGTTTTTAGGGTTTCTGTGATGAAGGCACGGTCGTGCCCCTAATTGGCACGGTCGTGCCTAACTTGCAAACCCTAAGCACGGTCGCGCCCCGTACATGGCACGACCGCGCCAAGCCAAAAGCAAGGCACAACCGTGCCCCGCCTCCACACGGTCGCGGGAACACCCGTGAGTCTGACACCTCGAAGCAAGACACCCAATGGAAGCTCCGGATCGGTCAACCATCTGTCACACAGTCGCGGCAAGACCTAGACGCGACCGCGCCTTTGCACTTGGCACGGTCGTGCCCTCTCTCTTGGCACGGTCGTGCCTCCCCTTTTCTATTTAAACAGAACTTAAACTCTCATTCAGACATCAAGCAACCAGGGGAGAAAGTCTACTGTTCCAGCTCGTATTTCTCTTGTTCCAGCCATATTTCAAGATTCTTGGAGAGGATACAACATCAAGAGGATCATCTTACATCAACAACAACATCTAGGCTTGGAGGAGTGGTTTGATTCTTGTTTTCATATCATGTTTCTTACTACTTTTCCCTGTTTATTTGTAATTCTTGTGCTCATGATGAGCTAAAACTCCTGTTCACTTTGGTTTAGATGAAGTTTAGATACATTTAACAACATTCATGGATTATTGGCAATTATTGTGTTAATGTTATGACAACCGTATGATTATTCTTCAATGAAATTATGTATTCAAGTGTTTTGAGGTGTTTACAAGACTTGTATTTGTGTATATCATCTTATGTTGGAAAACTTATGGTTTATGCTTATATTCATGGATTGGTGTATGTATTTGTACTAGTTTGTGGCTTTTGACTAGGAATGGTGAATGAAGTCTTGTTTATGAATCATTATATTTGTATGTGTATCCTTATGCTTATGTTTGGAAAGACAAGGTGTTTGTTAGAATGTTTCATGCTTAGTTTTATGTTTATCTAGGAATTGTTGACACATTCTCCTAATTTATATAACCTTTACATGAACATTGTATGTTGAAGAAATGCATATTGTTATCTAATTTAATCAACTTGAGGTGGGTAGTGTGTTGTTCATATTATCTTTCCAACTAGTTGTTGGACTAGTGTACCTTAACCGGAAACTAGTTTAATCTTTATAAACATTAACATGATTGTTAAACACGTGAGCTTCATTGTATGACTTTAGGTGGTTAGTTTGTGTAATTCATGCTAGCTTTCCGAATAGTCATTTGATTAGATGTCTTTGACAAGAATTTGGTCAATTTATGTTTCGTGTGATTGCCATGTTTCTATGAGTGTATTAGATGTATTCTAGATGGATTCGACACCGAAGTGATATTTTCTCCCTAATTGTTTGAATCGTGACCTTAGCTTAGTTTTTATATATTTACGTGTTAGTTAATTAAACAAAACTCTCCAAAATATCTTTATACCCTCACTTGATTAGATTTTAGTTCCGGTTTATTATCGCATTCCACCGTGTCCACGGATTGATATCCGGTTCTTACCTTTACTATATTGCTATCCGACGGGTACACTGCCCGATGTGTGTGTGATTAGTCTTTGGTGAAAACCCTTTTTAAAACTCATATTGTGTGAAAATTCTTTATTAAAATATATATATAGTTTACACGCATCAAGTTTTTGGCGCCGTTGCCGGGGACACGGTTTTTGCGAGAACGATTGGAATTAATTTTTAGTCATTTAGTATATATATTTTTGTGAATATCGTGTTTTCTTGTTTATTATTTTGCAATTTTGTGTGTATAGATATTTTTGCATTTTTACTTGTTATTTTTAGCTTCATTTGTATATAGATATATATCTTGGTTTTTATCCCATTTTATTTCTTTTATTTTTATTTTATTTATTTTCAATTTTTTATTTTATTTTATTTTATTTTTATTTTTGTCTAACTTGTGTTTTCTGTGTCCTAGGATTCGCGTATTTAAATCTAACTTGTCGTGCAGATCGTGTATGTTCTCAACTCCCGTCGAGGAGGTTCCTGAGCCGTCTTCTGAGCCGGAGCGTGATCTTCATCGGAGATTGCGAGCCCGTTCCCGATTTGTGGCCCGGTTACTCGAATTTGACAAGGTTGTTGTTGACGAGGTTGTTGTTGACGAGGTAGAGGAGATGGCGAACGAGGATGCGGGTCGGACGCTTTCGGATTTTGGCAAACCAACACTTGAGGGTTTGGAGTCGAGCATCAACAGGCCGACGGTTGGAGCACATCAGTTCGAGATCAAATCCAGCATTATACAGATGGTGCAGAACATGTGTCAGTTCGATGGCATGGATCACGAGGATCCTAATACTCATTTGGCCGGTTTCTTAGAGATTTGCGCCACTTTCAAAATTCGTGACGCTACCGACGATGCTATTCGGCTCCGGTTATTCCCGTTTTCCTTACGAGATCGAGCCAAGGCTTGGTTACTATCACTTCCCCCTAGGTCCATTAGTACTTGGGACCAGATGGCTGCTAAATTCTTAGAAAAGTATTTCCCTCCGGAGAAAACATCAAAGTTGAGGGCTAGGATTCTTTCTCTCCAGCAGGACGACGGGGAGACAATCTATGAGGCGTGGGAGAGATTCAAGGAACTGATGAGGAAGATTCCCCACCATGGATTGTTGAAGTGGCAGCAGTGTAAGACCTTCTACAATGGTCTAGAGATGACTGGGAAGCAGCTGATCGATGCATACGCGGGTGGAGACATTGGGACAAAGACACCCCAGGAGGCGTATGACTTGCTAGAGAAGGTAGCGTCAAAGAGCTACACTCAGCATACTTCCCGAGCGAGATCTCAGAGGCAGGGTGTCCATCAATTGGATGGAATTACCTCTTTAGCTGCCCAGGTGGAAGCACTTTCCACCAAGATTGATCAGATGCACGTCCACAAGGCCCAGTCCTTGTGTGAGTTTTGTGGTGGGGCGCATCCCACGAGTGCTTGTCAGGTTGGGGATCAGGGGGCCCACGAGCAGGTTGATTTCATGTCCAACCAGAATCGTCCCAAGAATAATCCCTACAGCAACACATATAATCCGGGGTGGAGGAATCACCCGAATTTCAGTTGGAAGTCTGGCAACAATAGCCAGCAACCACCCGGATTCACTCAGCGCCCTCCATTCCAGCATCAGTCTCACCAGTCTCAGGGACAGAGTTCCCAGTTCCGACCTCAGCAAGGCCAGTTTCAAGGCCAAGGTTCTAGCAGCGGTCCACCACCCGCTCCTGAGGGTAAATCCAGTTTGGAGGACATGGTTGCACGGCTACTTGCTAACTCGGAGAGTCAGAATCAGTTGGCAGAGAAGCAGAACCGTTACATAAAGGAGCGTTTTCACACGCATGAGACTGAGTTGAGGAATCAGAAAGCTTCGATCCAGACCATAGAGAACCAGGTCGGGCAGATCGCGAAGCTTCTTTCTGAGAGACCGCCAGGTGGCCTGCCTAGCAACACTGAGCCCAGTCCTAAGGCTCATGTGAAGGCCATTACTACAAGGAGCGGTAGAGGCACAGGACCGGATCCGCAGGTCCTTGTGCATGAGTCATCCGAGGAGGAGGTTGTGATTGAGATTCCGGATGAGACACCGTCGAGGGGTAAACCGGCGAGCACATCACGCCCTCGCGAGCCTATGAGAGATTACACTCCCGCCGTTCCATACCCAGGCAGATTGAAGAAACAGAAGATGGAGGAGCAGTATGGTAAGTTTCTAGGGTTGTTTAAGAAGTTGCATATCAACTTGCCATTTGTGAAGGCTCTAGCTCAGATGCCTAAGTATGCGAGATTTTTGAAGGATATGCTCACGAATAAGAGGAAATTAGAGGAGTTGTCTCAGGTAACGCTGAATGAGGAGTGTTCGGCGGTGATTCAGAACAAGCTACCGGAGAAGAGACGAGATCCGTGGAGTTTTACCATCCCCTGTTTGATAGGTAGCTTGTCGGTTAGCAACGCCTTAGCTGACCTTGGTGCTAGCATTAACCTCATGCCATATGCGGTCTTTGCTAAGCTTGAGTTGGGAGAACCTGCACCAACACGCATGAGTATCCAGCTGGCCGATCGTTCGGTCAAGTATCCACGAGGGATAGTGGAGAATATGTTGGTTAAGGTTGACCGTTTTGTGTTTCCTGTAGACTTTGTGATTCTGGACATGGATGAGGACAAGAATGTCCCTATTATTCTAGGTCGACCGTTCCTGGCCACCGCTAAGGCCCTGATTGATGTGTATTCAGGGAGGCTTACATTGAGGGTGGATGAAGAGGAGGTGACCTTTGATGTTGGGAGATCCATGCAACACACCCAGAATCAGGATGATTCACTTTACTTTGTTGAAACTATTTATTCTTGTGTGAGTGATCATCTCCAGGACACAGCTGAGGAGGAGTCCATGGACACCCAGATTGTAGGGGGGAGACGATTGATCCAATTGGTGAGGATCAGTTTGATGAGCAGTTGTTTAGCCAGGAGAGCTATGAGTTTCCCCAGTGTTCAGCGGTTTTCGCAATGGTTGCTAGAGATTCTGAGCCGATTGAGCGGCCTTCTGTTGAGGACCCACCACCTGTTGAGCTTAAGGAGCTCCCGAGCCATTTGGAGTATGCCTTTTTAGATGGTGAGTCTCGATTACCTGTCATTATCGCCTCTGATTTGACGAGTGATGAGAAGGAGAGGCTATTGGAGGTGCTGAAGCAGCACAAGCAGGCTATTGCATGGAGGATTATGGATATTAAGGGAATTAATCCCTCTTTTTGTACCCATAAGATCCTTATGGAGAATGACTACAGACCCGCTGTGCAGCACCAGAGGAGGTTGAACCCGAACATGCAGGAGGTAGTGAAGAAGGAGGTGATCAAGTTACTTGATGCAGGTTTGATTTATCCCATCTCCGATTCGCCTTGGGTTAGCCTGGTTCAGGTTGTCCCTAAGAAGGGAGGCATGACTGTTATCACCAACGAGAGGAATGAGCTGATTCCTACTCGTACAGTCACAGGTTGGAGAGTGTGCATCGATTACCGCAAACTCAATGATGCTACTCGGAAGGATCACTTCCCCCTCCCGTTCATTGATCAGATGTTGGAGAGATTAGCGGGGAAGATGTTCTATTGTTTCCTGGATGGCTTCTCTGGCTACTTCCAGATCTCGATCGCTCCTGAGGACCAGGAGAAGACGACATTCACATGTCCCTATGGCACATTTGCTTATCGACGGATGCCCTTTGGATTGTGTAATGCTCCGGCCACTTTCCAGCGTTGCATGGTGGCCGTTTTCCATGATATGATTGAGGACTCCATGGAGGTTTTCATGGATGACTTTTCTGTGTTTGGGAGTTACTTTGATCATTGCCTCGGAAATCTGGAGAGGATGTTGGTCAGGTGCAAAGAGGCCAATCTAGTGTTGAACTGGGAGAAATGCCACTTCATGGTGAAGGAAGGCATTGTGCTTGGGCACAAGGTTTCACGCGCGGGGATTGAGGTTGATAGAGCTAAGATTGATACCATATCTAAGCTGCCCCCACCGACTTCGTGAAATCTATTCGTAGCTTCCTTGGTCACGCGGGCTTTTACAGACGCTTTATTAAAGATTTTTCTAAGATTGCCCGACCGATGACCCAGCTTCTTGAGAAGGAAGCCCAGTTCGTATTCTCCGACGAATGCCTTAGTGCATTCAATTTGTTGAAGGAGAAGTTGGTGAATGCCCCTATCATGGTAGCTCCTGATTGGAAGTTGCCATTTGAGATCATGTGTGACGCGAGCGACTTCGCTATGGGGCGGTCTTAGGACAGAGGAGAGAGAAGCAGTTCCACCCGATTTATTATGCGAGCAAGACGCTCAATGACGAACAGGATCACTACACCACAACGGAGAAAGAGCTCCTAGCCGTTGTCTTCGCTTTCGATAAATTCCGGTCTTATCTCGTCCTATCAAAGACCATTGTATTCACTGACCATGCAGCTCTTCGGCACCTGTTCAGCAAACAGGATGCCAAACCCCGACTGATCCGGTGGGTTTTGCTGCTTCAGGAGTTCGACATTGAGATCCGCGATAAGAAGGGCGCGGAGAATGTCGCAGCGGACCACTTGTCCCGTCTTGAGTGCTCAGCTTCATCTGAACTTGTGGGGTCATCCATAAATGACAATTTTCCCCATGAGTTTCTCATGCACATACAGACACAGGATGAGGAGTGTCCATGGTTTGCTGATTTTGCAAACTTTCTTACTAGTGGGATTGTGATTAAGGGCTTAACGCATCAGCAAAAGCGAAAGTTCTTTGCGGATGTAAAGCACTATCTTTGGGAGGATCCCTATTTGTTTCGAGTCGGAGCTGATCAGATCGTGCGCAGGTGTGTAATTGGAGATGAGGCACTTCAGGTGCTTAGACACTGCCACGAGGGTCCGACAGGTGGACACCATGGAGCTACCTTGACCGCGAAGAAGGTCTTTGACGCCGGTTTCTTCTGGCCTACCATCTTCCGGGATGCTCATGAGATGATCCGAGCTTGTGACGCTTTCCAGAGGGCGAGCAACATCTCATCTAGGAATGAGATGCCCCAGAACAGCATCCAGATTTGTGAGATTTTTGATGTCTGGGGTATTGACTTTATGGGACCTTTCCCAGCTTCTCGTGGCAACCGATATATCCTAGTGGCTGTTGACTATGTTTCTAAGTGGGCCGAGGCTAAAGCCTTGCCTACTAATGATGCTAGGGTGGTTGTTCAATTTCTGAAGAAGCTATTCTCTCGCTTTGGTGCCCCCAAAGCCCTTATTAGTGACCGTGGGACCCACTTCTGCAACTCCTAGTTGGAGAAGGCATTATCACGATATGGTGTGAACCATAGATTCTCCACAGCCTACCATCCACAGACCAGTGGGCAGGTAGAGGTCACGAACCGGGGCATAAAGCGGATTCTTGAGAAGACGGTTGGTCAAAACCGTAAGGATTGGTCGGACAGGTTAGATGATGCACTTTGGGCCTTCCGGACTGCGTATAAGACGCCTATTGGTACCACACCATTTAGGTTGATCTATGGGAAGGCGTGTCATCTTCCGGTGGAGTTAGAGCACAAGGCTTATTGGGCATTGAAGGCGGTGAATCTTGACTTGGTGAGCGCGGGTGAGAACCGGTTCACTCAGATTCATGAGCTTGATGAGTTGAGAAATCAAGCCTATGCAAACTCCACGATCTACAAGGAGCGCACTAAGATTTTACATGACCGACGCTTGAAGGACAAGAAGGAATTCCGAGTGGGTGGTCGTGTGTTGCTTTACAACTCTAGGTTGCGTTTGTTTCCCGGAAAGTTGAAGTCCCGATGGACGGGTCCTTACACGGTTAAGGAGGTGTTTCCTTATGGGACCGTCGAGATTGAACATGAAGATGGGAGGATCTTCAAGGTTAACGGTCATCGTCTTAAGCCATATATTGACGGACCGGTTGACCCGGCATTGGAGGTAGTTGACCTCCACCCCAAGGACAAATGAATTCGAGGGCTTGAGTCTAGCTAAGGACTCGTTAATAAACTTAGCCTGTTTCGGTATCTTTTTGGGTAACAACTTTTAGATTTTGTTTGATTTTTATCTTATTAGTTTTTATTTTCTATTTTTCTAGAGTTTTATCATTTATTTTTGAGTTTAGGTGATCGGAACGTGTTTTGGATCGAGCGGATTTGGGACAATGTTTGGAATGTCACAGGTATGTCTTCTAAATTTTTAGAAATATTAACTTGGAAGAATCATAGTCGGGTTTAGAATACTCCTCATAAAAAAATCAGGTTTCTGTGTCTGCTGGGTATGAGACACGGTCGTGCCAAAAAAGAGGCGCGGTCGTGCCTCTAACCCTAGACGCGGTCGTGCTTAGGCCCTTGGCGCGACCGTGCCAATGAATTTTTGGGCGGGTTAAGTAAGGTTAAACGGCAGAATTCCTTTGTCTCACATTTTACCCCAACGAGACCTCCATACGTGCGATTGATTTCCTTGAATTCTCAATTATTAATCTCCATTCCTCCGAATCCAGGTACGCCCCTAGCCTACCTTTTTCGTCTTTATAATTAGGCATAGGATCGTAATTTAGTTTTTTTTTTTTTTTTAATTCTAGGGTTTTAGTCAATTTTTCTGTTTTGAACTTCATAATTAGATGTAAATAGGTAGAAATAGGTCGTCTTACATCCTGGAATTATGTTGTGTTAAAAGCCCTTTCATAAACGTAGTTAATTGATCAATTTTGAATGCTGAAAACCCTAAAATGGGTTGAGCACGGTCGCGCTCAAGACCAGGCGTGGTCATGCTCGGCTTTTGAATTCCAGGAGAGGATAAGTTTGGTCAGGCGCGGCCGTGCCTCTGTTGAGCGCGGTCGTGCCTAGTGATTTTGACCTAGGCGCGGTCATGCCTTGACCTGGCGCGGCCGTGTCTCCCGGGTTGGACTGCCCGTGGTCGCCCAAGGCGCGACCGTGGGCTTGGATTTTGGCCTAGGCGCGGTCGTGCCCCTTCCCAGGCGTGATCGTGCCCCTTCATAATTTTGGTCAGAAACTTCATAAATTCAGTCTAGCGTCTTCATAACTGTTCTGATTTCATTTTTGTTGTCGTGCAGATGGCAGGCAACAGGGACCACCCGTACCTCGAGTTTGACATGAACGAGCACGAGTACGAGGCTCGTTTGGATGTTTTGTGGCCCCGTAGAGGCCGGATTCTAGTTGCTCGTCGTTTAGAGCCAGCCGCCATCGATGCCATCGGTCAGCGGGACCGGTGGAACGACATTGTCACCGCTCCCTGGCGCCGGTTGTTCAGGCTTCACTCCATTCAGTACGTCGAGCTCGTGATGGAGTTTTTCTCCACTTACGAGTTCGATTATCCTTGCGCGGATTTGGAGCAGCCCGAGACCGTTAGATTTAGGCTCGGCGGGGAGTGACGCGTGATGTCTGTCGCCAGATTTGGGAGGCTACTTGGGTTATACACGCGACAGGAGCTTCAGACAGAGTTGTTCACTGAGGGGATCACCGAATTCCCGACAGAGGAGGATAAGGATCAGTTTTGGCATGAGTTTGGGTTCGGGATTTACGATCCGAGTTTGACCAAGGCTTCGAGCCTTCGGAATCCATTACATCGTGTTCTTCACCGCTGCATCGTTTATTCGATCTCTGGGAGAGGTCAGGGGGAGACGGTGGTGAACCTTAGGGAGTTATTTTACCTATTTTGCCTTGTACGCCCGCGCGCCTGTAATCTTGCGCATTCTATCGCGGGGTACTTGGTAAATAGCTCGGGGCGCGACGTCAGCAGCGCCATTTGTGGAGGTCACTTCGTGACCAAGCTGGCGAGACACTTCCAGCTGCTGACGGATGATTTGATAGGGGATCTGACCCATGTGGCCGAGACTGTCGTGATGTCTGTGCAAACATTGCGCAACATGCACGTCGCTCGGCGCGGCGCAGGGGGGATTAGATTGGTGGATCGATGGGGACGGACGTGGGATCCAGACCGTCCGGGCCCCGATCCAGCTTGTGTACAGGCCGAGGCCGAGGCCGCCGCTCAGCAGGAGCAGGAGTAGGAGCAGGAGCAGGTTCATGAGCTTCATCAGCCCGATCAGCCGCCTCCTCCGCCTCCGCCGCCACCACCGCCTCCGGTTGTCATTCCACATGACATGTTTATGCGTTACTAGGCCTGGCAGTATGAGGTCCAGTGCGCCGCTGCTGCTGCTGGCGGGGCACCATACGTGGTTCCCCTTCCATTCTTCATGCAGCCAGAGCAGCAGCCTGATCAGCCACCACCATCACCACCGCATCAGCCACCACCATCACCACAGCTTCAGCCACCACCATCACCACCGCATCATCAGTCACCACCACCATCACCACCAGCGGCAGGAGGCGTAGGAAGCGGGGCCGCCGACATCGACCTTGAGGGTATGCAGTGGGAGTAGTACCTCCCACTGCCTTTTGGTATCATTTTTGTGAGTTGTACTTTTGTTGTATTGTACAAACTCTTGTATCGCGCTACGGCGTTTATGTTGTACTTTTGTTTCCTTGTACTTTTGTTTTCTTGTACCTTTGTTTTCATGTACTGTTGTATATATTTGTGTTTATATTTTGGCTTGATGTTACTGATCTGTGTTTGATGTTAGTCTTGATTAGATCTTGGAATTGTGGAACTACATGGAACTACGTGGAACGTCATTGTTGTGGGTTGGATTTTTGCGTGTGCCATGATCGACACGAGGGAAGTTTCAGTTTTCCCTTCACACTCCATTTTGCTTTGCATGTTTTTGTATACATTGTGGGCAATGTATGTTTCTAAGTGTGGGGTTGGGTGTTTATTCTTTGCTTTACATTATTTTTTGTTGTACATTGAGGGCAATGTACAATTCTAAGTGTAGGGTGGGAATGTATTCGCGCGTTGTTTGTCCTCTTAGCATTTTATCGATTCATTTTTTACAAAATATTCCGTCATATTTTTTATTGGCACTAAATTAAAAGTTAACCGTTTAGCATTCACAATTTTTAGTAAATAATAGAGGTTTGATTTTTCGAAAGCAATTGAGATAGAAATTCCATTGAGTCAAACCCATTTTTTTGTGATAATCATGAGTTTTAGTGTGCTAAACGAATGAATTGCATGTAACCTTTTGCTTACACCCATTCCGTTCCGTTTCCGTGAGTTTATTTTTGAGCCTTGATAGCTTTAGACATTGTTTGCTCTCGTTTTTGCGGAGTTGAGTGTGCCGAATGTTTCATGCTTGTTAGAACTTGCTTTTAGTATACATTTCGAAATCATGAACATAAATATTGCATAAAAATGATTGAGGCATTAGGATAAACCACTTTGTTAGCCTTTTATCTTTGTTTTCCCTTACCCGAACACATCTACTAGTTAACCACGTTGAGCCTATCCCATGTTCTTTCTTTTATTACCCACATTACACCGTCATTAAGCCTTCATTAGCCTTTTCATTTATTTATTCTATTTTTCACCCGTGTTAGAAATCTGGTCGGCTAATGTTAATTTTGTAGCTTTTATTTTGTTGTAATCTTCAAATTCTCGAGAATTTTTTAGCTAAGGAAAGATGCATATTTACTTAGTTCCCTTCAAAAAAAAATTCACAAAAATCAGGTGAAATATAGTCGATTAGAGCAATTTTGTGAGCAAAGATGGAAAGAATTTGGTTGTTAGCTCTTACCTATATACGGAAGTATTAGTTAGTTTATTTTTCAAATTAGAAGTGTTTTAGTTTTTGAATTAGCATAACCGCCGGGTTTTTAGCCATTTAGCCACTTTTAAATTCCATTTCCTTACCCTTAACCATTGCCAAGTTACAACCCGTTTAAAGCCCTCTTGATTTGTGCTTTGTTTCATGTTAGTTGATAGAGATTTGATCTTTTAGCAAGCTTATGATTTATGCATGTTAATTGTCTTGGCATTTGAGTGTTCTATACATACACCATTACTTGTATGATCATATATATTCCCGAGTGTGTGTGAACATTGTGAGAAGCATAAAGTTGCATGCTAATGATTTCCTAGGCATATTCATTTGCCCATTCGGTTGTCACTTCATTGGGTACATTGGGTTTCATTTAGTTAATTTTGCATTTCTTGTCAAACCTTTATAAATTATTAATGCTTACGGTTTTTCGAATTGATCCATAGTATCATTGGAAGTTTTGTTTTATTTTGATTTATTGCTTGAGGACAAGCAATGTTCAAGTGTGGGGTTGTTTGATGTGTTAGTATTTAAACATCTTTTTGGCACAAAACTTCGCTCATTTAACGATCAATTCTTGGTTATATTCAACGTTTAGGCACTTATTTGCTTCATTTCCTGTTTTGTAGGTTTTTGTGAAGCTTGTGAACAAACAAGAAGATTCCAGGATAAAACGTGAAGTTTTTAGGGTTTCTGTGATGAAGGCACGGTCGTGCCCCTAATTGGCACGGTCGTGCCTAACTTGCAAACCCTAAGCACGGTCGCGCCCCGTACATGGCACGACCGCGCCAAGCCAAAAGCAAGGCACAACCGTGCCCCGCCTCCACACGGTCGCGGGAACACCCGTGAGTCTGACACCTCGAAGCAAGAGACCCAATGGAAGCTCTGGATCGGTCAACCCTCAGTCACACGGTCGCGGCAAGACCTAGACGCGACCGCGCCTTTGCACTTGGCACGGTCGTGCCCTCTCTCTTGGCACGGTCGTGCCTCCCCTTTTCTATTTAAACAGAACTTAAACTCTCATTCAGACATCAAGCAACCAGGGGAGAAAGTCTACTGTTCCAGCTCGTATTTCTCTTGTTCCAGCCATATTTCAAGATTCTTGGAGAGGATACAACATCAAGAGGATCATCTTACATCAACAACAACATCTAGGCTTGGAGGAGTGGTTTGATTCTTGTTTTCATATCATGTTTCTTACTACTTTTCCCTGTTTATTTGTAATTCTTGTGCTCATGATGAGCTAAAACTCCTGTTCACTTTGGTTTAGATGAAGTTTAGATACATTTAACAACATTCATGGATTATTGGCAATTATTGTGTTAATGTTATGACAACCGTATGATTATTCTTCAATGAAATTATGTATTCAAGTGTTTTGAGGTGTTTACAAGACTTGTATTTGTGTATATCATCTTATGTTGGAAAACTTATGGTTTATGCTTATATTCATGGATTGGTGTATGTATTTGTACTAGTTTGTGGCTTTTGACTAGGAATGGTGAATGAAGTCTTGTTTATGAATCATTATATTTGTATGTGTATCCTTATGCTTATGTTTGGAAAGACAAGGTGTTTGTTAGAATGTTTCATGCTTAGTTTTATGTTTATCTAGGAATTGTTGACACATTCTCCTAATTTATATAACCTTTACATGAACATTGTATGTTGAAGAAATGCATATTGTTATCTAATTTAATCAACTTGAGGTGGGTAGTGTGTTGTTCATATTATCTTTCCAACTAGTTGTTGGACTAGTGTACCTTAACCGGAAACTAGTTTAATCTTTATAAACATTAACATGATTGTTAAACACGTGAGCTTCATTGTATGACTTTAGGTGGTTAGTTTGTGTAATTCATGCTAGCTTTCCGAATAGTCATTTGATTAGATGTCTTTGACAAGAATTTGGTCAATTTATGTTTCGTGTGATTGCCATGTTTCTATGAGTGTATTAGATGTATTCTAGATGGATTCGACACCGAAGTGATATTTTCTCCCTAATTGTTTGAATCGTGACCTTAGCTTAGTTTTTATATATTTACGTGTTAGTTAATTAAACAAAACTCTCCAAAATATCTTTATACCCTCACTTGATTAGATTTTAGTTCCGGTTTATTATCGCATTCCACCGTGTCCACGGATTGATATCCGGTTCTTACCTTTACTATATTGCTATCCGACGGGTACACTGCCCGATGTGTGTGTGATTAGTATTTGGTGAAAACCCTTTTTAAAACTCATATTGTGTGAAAATTCTTTATTAAAATATATATATAGTTTACACGCATCAAGTTTTTGGCGCCGTTGCCGGGGACACGGTTTTTGCGAGAACGATTGGAATTAATTTTTAGTCATTTAGTATATATATTTTTGTGAATATCGTGTTTTCTTGTTTATTATTTTACAATTTTGTGTGTATAGATATTTTTGCATTTTTACTTGTTATTTTTAGCATCATTTGTATATAGATATATATCTTGCTTTTGCTTGTTCCTTCTGCTTGGAGTGTGGCAGTTGCTTTTGCAGACTGGTGTCAGAGGCGCTTCACATGGATAGTCAGCTGCAACGTTTGGTCTTCAGAGAATAGAGCTATCAGCAGCAACTTGTGTTGAATGCTGCTGATAAGCCTATCAGCAGCAACAAGTGTTGGATGCTGCTGATAAGCCTATCAGCAGCAACAAGTGTTGAGTGCTGCTGATATGCCTATCAGCAGCAACAAGTGTTGAATGCTGCTGATAAGCCTATCAGCAGCATTTGTACTTAGAATAATTTGGTGGCAATCAGTCTTTGGTTCTACAAACTCCCCCTAGACTGATGCAACCAAAATTCTTCTAATCACTTTGCTGCTGAAGCTTTTGCATGTGGCTGACTATCCTTTCAACCTCATAGCCTCTTGGATCCTTGCTGGGATTGTTCAGTGGAAGTTCAGACAGAGTCTTGATGTCTTTGTGTGGCATTTTGTAGATTGCTTTGCTTGAACATCTCATCTGCTGCTTCTCTACATCAATCAGAGTGAATTCATCCAAATCAGCATTGTAGGACCAAGATACAAATGGAGAGTGGGACTTGAGTGGTTTGACATCCACGACCACATCTTTGCTAGGGTTGAAATAATGTCTGATTGCTAGCATAAGATGTTTCCCTCTCTCATTTGCAGGCTTATGAGCTTCACCCAGCTCCAAAATTCTTCGTAGGTCTGAATCTGGTAGTTGCAGAACCTCATCAACAGACCTGTATGTAGATCTTCTTCTTTCAGTTCTCCCCCTGAAGATCTCAAACCTTTGACCCTGTGGATTGTAGACCCATTCAACTATGTCTCTTGAGTCTTCAGGTTCAGATGAGGGTTTGGATTTCTTCAAGGGAGGCTGTTTATGAGTGGGAGCTGGGTGGGATGATTTGGACTTGTTGGGTGGAGGAGTGGAAGGTTTGGGGAGGAGAGTGGAAGGATGATGGACTGAGGAAGAGGTAGGTGAGGGAGAAGGCTTGGGTTTCTTTGTCTTTGGTTTTTCTTCTTCTTTGATAAGTACCCTTTTCTTGGAGCCCTTCTTCCCTAGTCTTTCTTCTTCATCCTTTTTAACTTTGAAGTAGAGGGCTTGCATGTTCATGAAATTCATAGGACCTAGCCTCTTTCCACTATCTCCTCTGGCCTTAAGGAAGTCAATCATGACCTTCCTCTCTTCATGGGTCCGTTTATTGAAGACAATGGTCTTTTTGGACTGTTGTTTGGCTTTTTCTTCTTCTTCAGCCTTTTTCTTCTTTGCCAACTGACCTTGCTGACCCATGAAGGATCTGTAGACTTCTTTAGTTGATAGTTTCTCAAGGTAGTCTGCATCCTCACCTTGAGAGACTAGAGTCTTTATCCACTCCTCCCTCATTTCTTTAGCTAGTTCAGAATCGGTTATTCTGAACTTAGCTTCTTCTTTCTTCTTCTTCTCCAACTCTTCCTCTTCTCTAATGAATTGTTCCTGCAGTTGAAGAGCAAGAGCTGCATCTTCTTCAATCCGGCCAACTGCAGGAATCTTCCTTTTTAGTTCATCCAGCTGTTTAGCATACAGCTGGATGGTTTGTTCTCTTAGGAGAATGGTTGTTTTTCTTTCTTGAGCCTTATTCAGGTCAGCCATCTCCTCTTCTTTTCTTCTTCTTCTTTTCTCTTCCCTCTCCCTTTTCTCTTTTAGCAACCTCTCTTCATCTTCATCAGTCATGATTCCCTTTCCTTTGTTTACATTGGATGCCTCTGCTTCAGCTTCACTGATCACAACAGCAGATGATGATGCTGCTATTGGGATCTCTGCCTCAGCTTCATTGGCAAGTTGAGAGATTGACAAGGGACGGTCACTGTCTTCATCAAGTTGATAATTAGGACCTTCTATTTCCCTCAGTTGATCCCTGATGGAAGATCTTGTGCCAAAAGCTGCAGATGTGATGTCAACTTGTGGAGTATCAAAGTTGGAGTCAGTATCAGAAGTTGACACAGTCTCTTCTTGAGGAATCAGTCCTTCTTTTTCAAGATGGGCTTTGATGATGACCATCATTGCCTGGCTCTCCAGTGAGTTAATATTGCAGATGTTGGCTCTGAGCTAAAAAATCTTGAATAGGAAGCCTGAGGGCAGCTGAAGGATGTTCCTGGTGTTGATGATGAGAGAGGAGCCGTTGTTGAGCAGGAGAGTGTGGTCAAGGGACTTAGTGCTCACCCAACCTAGCACGTCCAAGTCCTTGACCAGGAAGGCATACAGGAATCTTCGAAGGCCCAGAACTTCTTCTTCAGTGAGAAGACTGCTCCTTGTTATTTCAAGATTGCTAGGAGTCAGTCTCCTTTCTGCGGCCGCCGAGGATTCAGGATAAGCTACCCGATGTGCTGCTTGTAGGAATCTTTGGAACCTGGGTAGATTATCCTCCATCAGGTCATGGAACCTGCCAATGGCAAGTTCTGCTGAGAGATCTGTTGAGGTGTTGATGCAATTAGTTAAATGCAGATGTAGGACTTGGAGGGCATTGAGAGAGTTCCAGTTCAGCTCTTCTACTCCGCTGAACTCCCATCCAATCCAAAACCTCTCAGATGATCCATCATACCCCCAAGCTAGAATGGAGTCAAATTCTAGCTTCTTTGATGATCTTAATAGTTGGGGGGTTGAGGATTGACCAATGATGGCTGCTGCTTCAGGAAGGATGCTGAATGATGTATTTGTTTGTTCTGTGTCTTCAACATCATTCAGCATTTCATCGACAGCCCTGACGACCAACTTCCAGTCTTCAGATGTCTCTTCGTCTTCATTATCTGGGACTGGCAAGTCATGAATTTGGACAAAGGCTGGCTTGAATAGTGAGCTTTGAATACAACCTGCTCTTGAATCCAGTCGTCAAGACTGACTTTATCTTCTTCCATAGAGACCATCTCCCCCTTTTTGGTTGCATCAGTAGACAGGTAGGCATCAGTTTGGGTGCCTACTGATACAAGAGAGGGAGTGGCTAAAGTTGGGCATTGATGGGCTTCATGCATAGAGACTTGGTGTCTTAGTTTGGACACTTCAGCCTCTAGCATAGCCACCCTGGCCGTCAATTCCAAGTTATGAAGTTTCAGTCTGTCCTCATCCACAGTTGTGGAATCCTTGGACCCAGATGGGGCCGTAGGCCGAGCCTCAGCATCCCCATCACCCGCGGTTTCTTGGCGCCTGGGATTCCCCTCAGTGAGGGGAGTTTCTAAGGAAACACCCTCACCATGAGTTGCCGTGGTTGAGGTCTTAAAGATGTTGTCACTATCCTCCTGGTCAATTGATGGACCAGCAGTAGTGACAGCCTCGTCCACATCCACTCTTTCAATACTCCCAGAGTGGACCTTCAAGGGTGAAGAACTTGGGTTGGGTGTTTCGGAAGCAAGACCAATCAGTACCTCCTTGATAGTGATAGTGGGAGAAGGTACATCACTTTGGTCAGGTTCCTCAACACTTAAGTTCAAAGAAGATAGGAATGGCTCAAAGGGCTGTTCTATGGATCTGGGAAGTGATCCTAATCCTAATAGAGAGACTTCCGAAGGAGTCTCCCTAACAATGTGGCTTTCCCTTATGATATTCTCACTAGAATGTTGTGATTCTGAGTGAGGAATGTTGGCTTGGGTTTGGGCCTTGGAGGCAAGAGAAGAAGGAGTTCTCTTGCCCCTCTTCCTTGTATATTTGGCTGCAACCGGGACCCTGTGTTCCGGTTGAGCAATCAAACTGGGGGTGAGTAGATTATGTGCCTGTACATCCTCAGTAGAATGCACAGGGGTTCGATCAAAGGAAGCAGTAGTTTGAGTTTGTGGCAATGAGGTGGAGGGTGTGGGATCAGTATCAGCTGGGTTTGCTGAACTGTCACCCTGGGCACTTTGCGTGTTCAACATTGTAGACAACAATGGAACATCGGCCCCTGAGAACTTTGATGAAACTGTTCTCATGCTTTGAAAAATGTTGTTCTTATGTCCCAGAATTGAGTAGATTCTTGCAGTTTTTGAAAGATCTTGGTGTTCAATATTGAACACTTCTTGCAAGAATCTTGGGTACATGAAGAACTGAGATTTCACCCCTTCTTGAAGGTTGTATCTCAAACCTTCAAGAATGAGGTGAGAAAAATTGAAACCCGCCCCATTTATCATACCGTGAATTGCCGACGCAAGTCCGGAGCTGAGTTGGTTCCAGCCACTTCTCTTCTGGGATATGCATTGGAGAAGAGTGTGGCAGAGATATTTCCATTTGGGACCCATGAGTGCCTTCTCTATCGTATACTCTGTTTGATTCCCAGTGTACCCTATGGATACAAAGGTCCTCGTGTATACGTCTCTTGGGTAAGAGGTGGCGTCCCCTTCATCCTGAAGCTTGAGGTGTTGGCGGAGCTTTGCTTCAGTGATAATCATCTCCTTGACGTCTACTGTGCCTCTAATTTAGGGAGTGCCCTGTTCAGTAGAATACACGGCTGAGCTCCAAAAATCTTCCATGTGGGAAGTGTAGATGGTTGGGTTGACTGTTAGGGCATGGAGGATTTTGGACCGACAAAGGAAGTCGATCATATCGTTGAAGCCTTCAGATTTCTTTCCCTTTATTAGGTATGCAGTGAGGTTGTGATATGGCGAAAACTTGTCGTTGGGGTTGTTTATGTCTGCGCCTGCCATTGTTGTGGATTTGGAGGGAAGAGAGAAGGGTGTTTGAATGGTGGTTAATTATTTAGGGCTTTGAATGCTGTGGGAACGGGAGAGAAAGTGATGGGTTTAGGGTTTGAAATTGAATATGAAGAGGTTGTGGGAAAGTTTGAAATTGTGATATAACGGCAGACGAAGAAAAAGCAACCTTACTTGTACAGTACAACCTGTTTCACTTTTCATTGTTACAGCTGTAAAGCACTCGAGCAGTCACGGTAAAGAATGAGAGTAGTTTTTTTTTTACCGCAGGTAAAAGTTAATGTAGACTTGTTTTACCCATCAGCAGCAAACTTGGTTGCTGCTGATGGTGAGCTATCCGCTGCAAACTTGGTTGCTGCGGATAGTTAAGTCTTTCAGCAGCAGATTTGGTAGCTGCTGACTGTTGTATTCATTCCGCAGCAAAAAGGTTGCTGCTGACCGCCTTAAAGCTATCCGCAGGAAACTTGTTCCTGCTGATAACTTAAAGCGATCAGTGGCAAAGACTTTGCTGCTGAAGAGTAAATCTGTCAGCAGTGAAAAAGTGCTGCTGACTATAACCTTTTATTAAGAACAAAAACATAGACATATTTACAAGGAAGGATAAAAATTAAGATATGTCTTATTCAAAGTTCATCATGCCAATTGATTCAACTAGATATCGAAATCTTGCTTCATCAAAAGGTTTAGTGAACAAATCAGCATATTGCTCATTTGTGTGAACCTTGGATAAGACAATTCTCCTTTTCTCAGCTTGATCCCTGATAAAGTGATACCTGATGTCGATGTGCTTAGTCTTGGAATGCTGCACTGGATTATTCGTGATAGAGATTGCACTCATGTTGTCAATGTGAATTGGAGTCTGCATGAAGGTCATTCCATAGTCAAGCATTTGATTTTGGATCCAGATGACCTGTGCACAGCAGCTTGAAGCTGCAATGTATTCTGCTTCAGCTGTTGAAGTAGAGACACATGTTTGCTTTTTGCATTGCCATGAGATGAGCCTTCCTCCAAGAAATTGACATCCCCCAGATGTGGACTTTTTGTCCAAGTTACAACCCCCATAGTCACTGTCAGTGTAGGCATAGAGATTGACATTTCCATTCTTTGGATACCATAGCCCAAGTTTTGGAGCTCCCTTTAGGTATCTAAGGATCCTTTTGACAGCTTGAAGATGAGACACTTTTGGAGCTGCTTGAAATCTTGCGCAGAGACAAACTGCAAACATGATATCTGGTCTTGAGGTAGTGAGATACATGAGAGAACCTATCATTGCTCTGTACTGATGTTGATCAGTGTCTTGTCCTTCTTTATCCGGAGATAATTGATGGTGCACTTGCATAGGAGTTCTTGCAGCAGAGCAGTCAGCCATTTTGAACCTCTCCAAGATGCTTTTGACATACTTGGATTGGCTTATGAAGTTCCATTTGGTACCTGTTTGACTTGAAGTCCTAAAAAGAAATTTAGTTCACCCATTGAACTCATTTCAAATTTGGAATGCATCAGAACTTCAAAGTCTTTGCAGAGCTTCTTTCTTGTAGATCCAAAGATAATGTCATCAACATAAATCTGGACCAACAAAATTTCTCCCCCTTCATCTTTGATGAAGAGTGTCTGATCAATGGCCCCCCTTCTGAAGTTGTTGCTAAGTAGATATCCAGATAAAGTTTCATACCAGGCTCTTGGGGCTTGGTGTAAGCCATAGAGAGCTTTGTCTAGTTTTAAGACCTTATTTGGATGTGCAGGATCCACAAAGCCTGGAGGCTGTTTGACATAGACCTCTTCACCAATCTTTCCATACAAGAAGGAACTCTTCACATCCATTTGATAGATCATAAAATTTTTGGATGCAGCATATGCCAGAAAGATTCTGATGGCTTCCAGACGGGCCACAGGAGCAAAGACTTCATCATAGTCAATGCCTTCTTCTTGAGTGTAGCCTTGAGCTACCAGTCTGGCTTTGTTCTTGACCACGATGCCCCTTTCATCTTGCTTGTTTCTGAAGACCCATCTTGTTCCAATGGCTGTTTGACCAGGTGGAAGATCAACAAGCTTCCAAACATCTTGTCTTTTGAATTGCAGCAACTCTTCCTGCATTGCTTCAATCCAGCTGTTGTGCTTGAGAGCTTCATCAATCTTCTTGGGTTCCACCTGAGATAGAAAACAAGAGAACAAACAAATGTTGGCTTCATGAGACTTACTTCTTGTCTGGATACCTGTGTGGACTTGGCCAATGATGTTTTCCAGAGGATGCTCTTTGTTTATTCTCTGTGCTGGTATCACATCCAGCCGTATTCCCTCTTCAAGATTACTTTGGTTTAGATCAGGATTGTCTTCAGTTGTGAGGAAAGGAGCTTGGAGGTTCTGATCATTGTGTTCCACATTGTCAGCAGTATTAGTATCGGAGGCCTCTTCAGCATTGATTGAGGAGGCTTCATTAAAGATTTCTTGGTCAGAGAGATTGATGCTTGTGGTGTTGGAAGTACTGGCTTCACCTGTATCGGCTTCAATAGCTTCTGCCACTGATGGAGGATCAATGGATGGCCTTTTCATCCTGATGTAGGGACTGGGAAAATCCAGTCTGTAGTCAGTAGAAGAGGTTGAGGCAGAAGATGTTGATTTTGAAGAAGAACACTCCATATTTGAGAAAATGAGAGGCTCAAATATCTGGGTGAAGGAGTCTATATCAAAGAGCCAGTTAGGACCTTTGCCTTGTTCACAGACAACATGTTCCCTGCATTCCACATTAGCAGATTCTTCCATAATCCGAGTCCTAGAATTGAACACTCGGTAGGTCTTTGATTGAGAGGAGTAGCCCACAAAGTAACCTTCATCAGACTTTGCACCGAATTTAGGAAGAACTCCATGTGTGATGAGGATGGTACATGGACATCCAAAGGGCTTCAGGAAGCCAATGTAGGGAACTCCTTTGAGCCATAGTTCATAGGGTGTTTTCTGGAGAGGCTTAACAATAAGGACTCTATTCTGCACATAACAAGCTGTGCTTACTGCTTCTGCCCAGAAAGTAAGGGGCAGCTTTGAGTCAGCCAGCATAGATCTTGCTGATTCAATCAGAGTCCTATTTCTTCTTTCAGCAACCCCATTTTGTTGAGGGGTTCTTGGAGCACTGTATTGCCTTTCAATGCCCTTGCTCTCACAGAAACTGTTCAAGGTGTGATTTTTGAACTCTGTTCCCTGATCACACCTTATGATCTTTACCTTCAGATTACTTTGATTCTCTACCCTAAGAATATAGGATTTGAGAATCTCAGCAGTTTCATCTTTTGTTCTTAGGAAGAATACCCATGAGAATCTGGAGAAGTCATCAGTTATCACCAGACAGTAGGACTTTTTGCCCATTGACATAACATTCGTAGGACCAAAGAGATCCATATGCAGTAGCTGGAGAGGGGTGTCATTTGTGTTCAATGTCTTGGGCTTGTGGGAACTCTTGTGTTGTTTTCCCTTCAAGCAGGCAATGCAGTGATCGTCTAGCTGGAATTCTTTGTCAGGAAGCCCTCTGACAAGATTGTCCTTCACTAATTTATTGATTGTTTTGATGTTGACATGGCTTAACCTCCTGTGCCAAAGAGCGGATTCGTCAACTGATGCCTTTGACAGAAAACATGAAACACTACCGGATGGAGTGGCTTCATTCATGTCAAGCACATATAAGTTGTCCTTTCTACGAGCAGTTAGGAGAATCTTCTTTGGAGGGGGTTTAGATAGACCAGGAGCTAACACAAAACATTCTTTGTCAGTGAAGAGCATCCAATGCTTTTGATCACATACTTGGGAAACACTCATGAGATTGAAGTCAAGTTCTTTAACATAGTTGACTCTTTCAATACTCATCCTTTCATTGGACACAGTTCCTTGTCCAGTGATAGATCCACCCTTTGAGTCACTCCCAAAGGCAACATATCCTCCATTGAAATGTCTGAAGTTAGAGAGGATGGACCTGTTGCCTGTCATGTGCCTGGAACAGCCGCTATCTACCACCCAAGTATTGTGTTTGTTGCCTGGCTGTCCCTGCACATGGAAGATATCTAGTTAGTGGGAGGATCATTGTAGCATGCAGCATTGTAGAAGATCGTTGCTAATTTGCCATTGTCAGCATGCTTGCAGTCAATGGAACCAATAGTTATGCTTGGAGATTGTTTGGCCTTCCATTGCTGTGTTGATGATTTTCTAGCTTTCTTTGCATTGTCGGCAGAAGATGTTGTTGCTGACAATTTTGGCTTATCCGCAGCTGATTTTGCTGCTGAGGGCTTTGCTAGAGCAGTAGCAGTTTTTGCTTTGTCAGCAGCAGATACTTTTGCTGCTGATGCCGTTGTTTTTGATTTTGCTTTGTCAGCAGCAGAGACTTTTGCTGCTGGAGGCTTTGCCTTTTGTTTCCTGGACTTTACTCTATTAGCAGCGATTTTGTTTGCTGCTGATGGGTTGAACACAGATGAACGATTTGCAACTTGGTTAAAAGGGTTGAACTTGCATGTTGCAGCAAAGTGGTTTGATTCCCCACATATGATGCAAGTTTGTTGAGGTTTCTGCATCTTCACTCTTTGAGGGGATAGAGATTCTCTGAACTTTGTTGCCTTTGCATCATAGCTTCTCACCTGTTTGTTTCTGTTTGTTTTCTCAAAGGCATGCTGCTTTGAGTTTCTTTGGTGTTCACGGTAGTGAAAGCAGGTGCTGGCAGTGTGATTGTATTTGCCACACACAAAGCATGATACTGCTATCTTGTCCCTGTGAGAGTCCACATAGTTCTTATTTTGAAACAAATCTTTGAAGTTCCAGGGATGAGCTTTGTTATGTTCAAAGGTGGCTTCTTCTAGTGTCCTTTGAACATATGGACCTTTTTCTCCAGGTGTATGAGAAATATCAAACGCCTTTGACTTTGACTGAGATTTGGGGTTGGTGAAACCTGATGTCTCTCCTTTTTCAATGATTAACTTTCTTCCACCTGGAGGATAGCTAATCTTGATTTGTTTGAATGGGATGGGAGCTGGAATGGTTGGAGTAACAACAGGACAACCGGCTGATGGGACTGTACTAGTTTCACAGTGGTCTGAGCAGATTGACTCAGATTCTGAAGAGGTGGAGCAGTCTTCCACAAAACATGCATCCATTGAAGGATCAAGGTTTCGGTTTGCCATATCAAGGTTTGCAGTATTGAAGCTTGGTTGGTGAATGGCAACATAATCAGCAGGAGGAGGAACTGTCTGGTACTCGTCACTATGATATCCAAGTCCAGTTTTTACCCTTTCATGGACTTGAATATCTAACAATCTTTGTAACTTTTTAGATGAAAATTCATATTTTTCAACATGAACTTTCTGTTCAGCCAGTTCAGCTCTTGTAGCTTTCAGTTTTACCAATAGATCATCAATCTGAGTTTCTAGATTGGTTTGTTCATGTTTTAATGAAGAAATCTCTTTCTTAAGGCAGTTAATTTTTTCTTTGTAAGTATCTTCGACCTTTTTGAATTCAGACTTCATTTGATGAAACTCTTCATTTTGATCTATCAGATTTTGGTTATGCTTTCTATAACCTAAAACTTTGTCAATGCAAGCTTGAGAGAAAAGATGTTCAAATACCTGAGGTGGTATCTCTGCATTATCTGCCATCAGTGCTTGGTTGGAGGCAGGAACATCTTCATATTGAAAACTCCAGTCAAAGTCTGAAGTTCCAACATTTGCACAGGCTGCAGTTTGTGCTGGAGGAGTTCCTTGCTGCTGCTGCCTGGGCTGACCTTGATAAGCTTGTCTTTGATGGCTGGCACCCTGATTGGCTTTAGGTGCCTTGCACTCCCTAGCAAAGTGACCCATTTGGTTACAGTTGTAACATCGAATCTTGCTTTTATCAAGCCCAACTCTGGTGTTTGAGTTGTTGCTTGGAACTGATCTCCCGGTTCTGGAATAGAACCTTTTTGCTTTGAGGGAGAGCATGGCATATGAGTGCTGAATATCCATTTCTTCAAGAACATCTGGATGAAAGCATTCCAGATCCTCCTTTATGAAGTACATGCTGCTTGAGTTGTCAGAGACAAAAGCAGTAGAGGTTGGCTGTTGAGGAGGTGCCTCAAGAAGAAATGGTGATGAGTTGGATTGTGAAGCAGTTGGTGTTTGAGGATGAGTAACAATGGGAGGATAGTAGTTGCTTGCACTAGGACCAGAATGATCAGAGTGAAGCACTGAGGTGGTGGTAGAGGAAGTGGTAGCTGATTGATAACTGGAGCTCCTTTCTTTAGCTTGAATCATTTCTAATTCATAGGTTTTGAGCATGCCAAAGAGCTCAGTCATCTGAAGAGTCTTCAGATTCTCTGTTCTTCTGATGGACACTGTATATAATGTCCAACAACTAGGAAGAGATCTTATGAACTTCTTGAGAATGTCTTCATTCTCCAGCTTTACCTTGGAGCACTGCAGTTCTCCAACCAGGTACGTGTACCTGTTATATAAAACTGTTAGTGACTCACCTTCTTTCCAGACGAAGTTTTCATACTGTTGCTTGAGAATGTCACGTCTGTTCTCCTTGACCTCCTTAGATCCAGCAAACATCTTTTCCAGGGCTCCCCATAATTCCTTAGCAGTTTTGTGAGCCTTGAAATTGTGAAAAACTTCATTTGGAAGGCACATTTGGATAGCTCCTAATGCCTTGAAGTCCACCTCCATTTTCTTGATGTCTTCTTCAGAATACTTGGAGGGTTCCTTAGGAACTAGTGGTCCTCCGGAGTCAGCAGAGGCCACCATGGGAACATAAGGTCCATCCCTTATGGATTTCCACATTCCGTATTCATGGTAGCAGAAGAAGCTTTCCATACGGTTCTTCCACATATCATAGTCCTCCCCAGACACCAACCTCGGTGGTCGGTTGATACTGCCGATGTCTTCAGATCCATGACTTTGTGCCATTTTGTTTTGTGTGACTTGATCAAGAATAGAGTTTTGAATAGAATCAGAAAGTGATTAAACAAATGTTAGTTTGTTTGATCTTTGAGCCAAAGCTCTGATACCACTTGTAGGATCGTAAGATTACAAGGTGATTCTATTCTAGTTGATATTGGCGGAAACAATAACAACCAACAAAGTAAACAAGTAAACAGCAAGAATACTGATGAATGCACTGTTGTATTAAACTTCTGAGATTACAGGTTTACAAGTAAAACACTATCAAGAAGCACTATGAAAGCACAGCAAACACACTTACAATGAAGTGTTTACACAGTATTTATAGTAACTTAGAATCAAGACAGACCCTTGATTCTAAGGATCAGATCTAACACAAGCCGTTGATCTTGTTTATTAATCTAAATTACACGCAAAGGCTAATCTAGATAACTTTACTGAAACGTCTTCTTAGGCATCATTATTTGCATGCTTGGAGACGCGCGTCATTGTCCTTTATTGGTTGCACCAGTGAGGTTCCTTCTGCTTGGAGTGTGGCAGTTGCTTTTGCAGACAGGTGTCAGAGGCGCTTCACATGGATAGTCAGCTGCAACGTTTGGTCTTCAGAGAATAGAGCTATCAGCAGCAACTTGTGTTTAATGCTGCTGATAAGCCTATCAGCAGCAACAAGTGTTGGATGCTGTTGATAAGCCTATCAGCAGCAACAAGTGTTGGATGCTGCTGATAAGCCTATCAGCAGCAACAAGTGTTGGATGCTGCTGATAAGCCTATCAGCAGCAACAAGTGTTGAGTGCTGCTGATATGCCTATCAGCAGCAACAAGTGTTGAATGCTGCTGATAAGCCTATCAGCAGCATTTGTACTTAGAATAATTTGGTGGCAATCAGTCTTTGGTTCTACAAAATATATATATAGTTTACACGCATCAGGAGGCCACGTGTAACACCTGATGTGGCTACCACTGCTATCATAGAGGAGGTTCCTGTGATAGTGTCCCTCCCTGTGCAATCTGTTTAAGTAGCGGTGACAACTCCTATTCTAACCGAGTCTGTCACCATCACCCCTACCACCATCCAAACACCACCATCCCTACCTCAATTCCCACAACCACTCTTCAACACATCAGTGAACCATTTCCTGAGTTAGATTTTACTCATGGATTTGATTTTGATGAAATCTTCACATTCCCAACTCATCAAGAAGAAGCATCGTCTTCCAGGGGACCTGATCCTCGTGATACCCGGATCACTACCCTGGAGACTCAAGTCGCTAGTCTTCTTGAAACGCTACGGAAATCGACAGAAGAATCAGACAAACAACATGGGCAGATTAACTCTCTGATTGATGAATTAGCCGCACTAAAGAAACAGCGGGCAGCTGATGACAATCAGCGTTTAGAGCATGACACTATGGTGAAACTGGTCTGTGATATGGCTAAGATGCTTGATGCTCAGGAGGGGAGATTGAAGGAGCTGTTGGAAAAGCAGCCACCTAAGCCTAGCAGTGAAGAGGCTTGTCACTTAGTTAATCTAACTAAGGGTGATGATCAGGACAAGGATCCTAAAGCCGGACCGAGTGGAAGTGAGCAGCAATCGTTGGCTTTGGCGATTGTTCCCATTTCTGCTGTGTCTATTGCTGAGGGGGAGTCTACTCAGAGTGAAGGTGGAGGTGATGCTTCAGGTGGTAATAAAGGAAAGTCGGTGGCTGACGTTTTGAAAGATCTATCTGACAATGTGTCGAATGATGTGATCCTATTCTTAGAGCCAGACTATTCCAAAGAAGCACAGATCGAAGATCTCTGCAATCTGGAAGAGGGAGAGATCGACTCTGGTGACGACTGGGATGAGGAGGATGATGATGTTGTAATCGAAGTTCCCAAGGGCGACGGGGAAGGAGAGTATGAGTTTGAAGATGGAGAGATTTTCGAAGTTCCATCCTTTGAAACTCATCTTGACATAGGTTCAGTCGAGCCTGCTAGTACTGTTGAGGCGTCGACTGAAGCCTCCCCTGCCGACCCTACACCTGTGGATCCAGAGGCATAGAAAGACAAACATATGTCTGCAAGTTCATCGAAGGATCCGGCTCCTGTCTAGCAAAAGACATCAATCATAGACAAACATGGAGCGACATGGATTATCTTAGCTGTGAGGTTCAAGGAGGATAAGAAGTTGTTTGCAATCAAGCGAGCTGGGGGTTCAATACTTGAAACCAACCAGCGAAGCCTTCAACTCCTTGCCAAGATACGACCTCGACATATTATAGTACACCTTAAGCAAACCCTGATCATCAAGTTCCCATCAAGTCCATTCCAAGAAATTCATTTCATCTTTAGAATCCAAATTATTATTCAACAGTTTTCATGTTAAGTTCATTTCAAAACTAAATCCATTATCATCATTCGTACCTGACCTTGAGAAACACACCTAAACCTTGTTATTAATCGTACTCCTCGACCCAATTTTTAAATTTCACTAAGAATCTAAGCGTGACTCAGGGTTTACTTGAGAAAACGTGAGGAATCAAATGAAGCTTAAGTACCCTCATCTTTTTCCTAAATCAATAGCCTCCATCAGTTGAATTTCAGGACGAAATTCCCCCAACTTGGGGATACTGTAACATCCATGATTTTTTTGGCATAATTTTATATTATTTTTAAGTAATAATAACACTTCATTCCAAATCCCGTACTTATCCAACACCTTGTGTCACAATAATTATTATATCGATTTTCAAATTTCAACCTTACAATAACGTATTGTTTTCTATTATATATATATGACATATGTAATGTATATTTATATAAGCATCTATGTATGTATATAGATACCTTGATTTAGTAATATTGAGCTTTAATTACGTATTTACGTCTCTTTATATAGATATATATGTATATAGATATTTTCATCAAATAAATTGTAATATTATAAAGATAGAATATCCGATATAAAATAGTTTGAAATAAAATAAATAAGTTTTTATTACAAGTTTTATAAAAACTATATTATAATAAAGATTACAATTTATTAAGTCTTGAACCCCCAATTTTAACTTCGAACTCTATTTTTGTAGTATTTGAACCTTTACCCATGATCTTGACCACCCCCCCCCCCTGATTTTGACCTAGAAAAGTCACCAAGAACAACTTTCATCAAAATTTGACTTAGAAAAGTCAAACAAGACCCAAATTGATTTACAAAACCATAGTAACATAATGATTCCTGTCCATTAATTGTTTAAAAATGTTTTTTCGACCATTCCTAGACTCACTAGACGTGTTAATTTAATTAGAGGCGCGGCAATTCAAAATTCAAACTGACTTTGACAAACCAAAGTCAAACCAAGTCAATTCGGTTACAAGTCAATGAAATTAGACACATTTGGAAACCGTAATTCGTGCGCAATTACTCCTCACGTGTATTCAGACCATATACGAGCCTCAATTCATCTTCAATTAGCGATTTAATGCACGAATCATTGTCGACAGCTGTTTCCTATCAATCTGGTACGAATCAAACAAATTAAGAGAAATTGACCCATTTGAATTACTCTCGCATTTACGCAAACTCTCTCATAAACTCCCTAACCTCTATCGTGGCCAGCATTGCACCTCTAAAGTGTTGTCAAACTCGAAGAAACCTCATAACTGTCTATCCAGCCATTCACTTTCATCGCTTCACCATTCCTGGTAATTCTTGAGCCTCTAGTTTCATTTTCTTACTAGGATCATTAGCCCTATGAATCCGGGAACAATCGGACGAGATATCAAACGAATTTTTATGGTTAGGGTTGGGGTTTTCATCGGGGACGATGGGGGAAGGGGGGAGGTCTAGACTTATGTGTTATAAGGACCGGGGAAACGATCTTTACCAATGCATATGCCCCGGTCTACTGGTAAAGCTCACACAGTTCACAAGCAAGGTCGCGGGTTCGAACCAGCCCCGCACCATGCTCCATTTTTGCCACTTAGAGTTTATTCCGGAATCGGCCTAGCCCTTGTTTCACATTAAGAATCTTCCGAACTGGTTTACAGCATCTCCAAGTCGGTAGTTCAGTGGTAGATCGCATCAGTCGCACAGGAACCACACGGGTTCGAACGGGGTGGCCAGCAATGTTTTTTTTAAAACACTTTTATATTCCAAATTAATTATATAAAAATTGTTTTGTAAAACCCTATACCTTTAGAACTGATTTGCACAAGAATAAACAAATTCTAATTGAAAACCATTATTTTACAATTAAAATTGTTTTCACACTTTACTTTTAATATAAAAATCATTTAAATTGTATTTTTAATTAAATTGTTAATCTACAAATAGAGAATTTTAACTGCTTTTTAGAACTATAAATTTTAATAAAACTTTAATAAATCTTATCGAATCATTACATAACTAACAATTATCAAAGTTGGTGACACACTCAGTTGTACTGTTCACAAATGATACAAATATTTAAACACACGGTACGATTGTTTGATGCAAGCAAGGTTTTTGCTTTTCTTCTACCTGACTTTTTATGCCTTAGTTTTCCCTCCCAACAATTACAAGCACACACGTGTGGCTTGAAATAAGAATTAGTAGCAACTCAATCCTTGAAATATCTTATGAAACTGACAACTCAATCCATATATATAAGTTTATGTTTTTTCCTTATTATTTTTCAAATATTACAAACTTTTAATTATTTTACTTATTATAATTAATTTCAGACATATATTATAATGTTTTATAAATTTCGAGTGTACCGTTACTTTGCGGTTATTTTTAACTATGTTTCGGTATAAATTTAGTTTAAAATCAAATTTTCGTTATATTGAACAAGTCATCAAAGCATGAACGTACATATCGTCGAAGTCGCTACAACTTTTTTTTTATAGATTTTCCCTCTTAAAACTCCAGATTTTTCCATTTCAACTTGCTCAGTTTTATATAAATTTTATTTGAAACCGACCAGTTTTTACCGACATTTCGACTTGAGTTTTTTAGTAGGGCTAATACCGGTCATCAAAATTGAGTCTTACAAATTTTAACACCATCCCCACATCTCACATGCATTAATAATATTTTTTTGTTTCCTTAATAATTTTAATCTTTATATTAAATTTTAAACTTTAACTTTTAATAGTTTGACGTTAATTTTTTCCAAAGGTTTAATGCCATTGTAACGTTAGTTTATTTTTGTGGTTTAACGCCGCAACGCGCGCCTTTCTAATTCTAGTTTTATACACTTATAAAAAAATTATACATATCGCGGTAAAACTTCTAATTTAGATTTGAACAAAATTCAACAAACTCTCGTATATATATATATATATATATATATATATATATATTCTTTAGTTACCCATTTTTTAGACATATTATGACTTAATAAATAAAAAGGAATTTACTTATTTAAATTAATTATCTTTTCACAATAATAACCTATTAGGGTTTAGATTATGTTTAAATAAAGATAATATCATACTAATCTTTAAAGACACCCTATTTTAAATAAATAAATAAAAAGAAATTATTTATTACAACCCTAAGAAAAGTATTGTTTTATTAAATTCTTATACTTTGAACTTACATTTTATATTAAGTTTTTATTCAAATATATACACCAACATGCGCACATCCTTTACATAGAATAACACAAACTCTTTGTACGAATCCCTATACTCAAATCTCGTTGAACCTTAGACCTTACTTTAGACATTGTACATGTCTTTGATTTAAGTTCATACATTTTCAATCTATGTTAACTTTGTGATTTGCAAAGATCACTGTTGCTACCTATTGCTCGTGTTATCTACAAGTTATCCATAAAATGTGAGTTTACATAGCCCCTTTTACATTGTTATATACTTTGGGGTGAAACATGATTACTCAACAAACACTATTTGCAATTACACACGTATAATTCTACAATATGATCATATGTACATTTGTGCTTTATGCTTAAATGCTATTTGTTAAGGCTACATATACATAATACACTCGTGCAAATCATTAACTCTTTACATCAGGATAACATGTGTTGTTATGCCCTACATTTACATCAGGATAACATGTGTTGTTATGCCCTACATTTACATCAGGATAATATGTGTTGGTATGCCCTACATTAGGATAACATGTGTTGTTATTCCCTTCAGTTACAAGGTTTGATTTGTGCAACTAGCTTAACATAGATTCTCCATAAATGCTTTATAAACCATGTATCATATGAATTATACACAAAACATTTGAACTTTACTTGTGGTGTCAAAACATATGTATGCTCACCAACTATTTATAGTTGACCCTCTCATTTTATCATGTTTCAGGTATGGATGTTTGAGTTAAGATTCAAGTTGCTTCACTTAGAATTGAGGACCTAGTTTTAAACTTAATAAAGATATACATGTATTTATGACTCTTGTAAATGTTGTAATTGTTTATTTGAGCTATGAAATGAAATTGATTGTGTAATTATTAAAACTATTAGCAAACCATGAGCTTATGAACAGTCTACATGTCCCGCCCCGATGTTTTCGCCGTCGGTTGGGGTGTGACAGTCTTATATACAAGCAGCAGAGGAGTCTTGCATTCGTGCAAGCACAATGTACCAAGCCTCCGAGACTTGGGACGGTAAAACGCATTGATTTCATTCGAGTGCTTGTTCACTCGATGATAAGAAATAATGAAAGAATGAATGAAAAGGCTAGCGTGAATGTTAATTGAATGTGAACGTTTTGAAAAGAAACCTAGCACGAATGTTTCTAAAAAGAATTAAAGAATGAATTGATTCCCACTTTGAGAATTAGAATGTCTGAATGAAAGAAAAAGTTTTGAAAGACAAGCTTTTAGTATTTTATATTTGAGCTGTTTTGAATGAAAATGATGAAATGTTTAATTACTAAAGCAAAATAGAACTCACTCAGTACATCTGACTTTTAGCATGCACCTAAGGTAATTGATGAAAAGAAATGAATGGAGCCGCGAGGGCTTGGAATGCATGGACTTTTGCGGGATGATATCTGCGAAGACTGACATTCGTGATTTATGAACTATGATCAATTTAATATTTATAATTTGTATGGATAAGCGTAACATTTAAGACTCCGCTGCAATGTTTATGTTTTGAGTGATTCAAAGTTTAAGAACTACGTTTTCAATGTTTTGTGTCAATTATGAGACTACTCGGTTTGGGGCGTTTCAAGTTGGTATCAGAGACATAGTTTGAGAGATTCGGACATTTGCTACAAAGAATGGAATGTCAGTCAGAGCAGCCCAATCATGGATCAAAGAAAGAAAGAAGGCAGATAATGACTTAAACTAGAATGTAGAAATAAAATAGCTTTAAAGTACATTTGATAAAACTAGTAATTTACCCGACGCGTTGTGGTCGCCGCGCGCCGCAACATGTTAAACAACGGACACTAAACGGCTTTAAACTTTATAATAAAGAGGAAAGCTAAACCGTTAACAAATCAAAGTCTTTGAAAAAGCGAAAATAAAACGAACACCAAACCGATTCGAAACTAAAAAAAACTAAACTACTAAAAAATATCAAAGTCTTTCAAGAGTCACTCACGTTGTGGCGTATTAACTCGCACGTATCACACTTTAAATCACGCAATACATAAAACAAAAAAAAGTAAAACATTTTAATCGAGTGTTGAATAAAAAAAGTTATTTATATTACTTTCACTAAATATCTAATATGAAAAGTTAGAGTAGCGGGCAGACTTTTAATTGAGAGAGAAATGAGAGGAAAAGATAACTGTATTATTAGCTTATACTTTATACGATAACAGTTAGTTGTATGGTAATTGTAATTTACCCCGACGTGTTGCGGCCGACGGCAACACGTTAAACAATGGGCGCAAAATGGCTACAAACTTTATAAAAAGAAAAAGAAAGCTAAACCGTTAAATAAATTAAATTTTTTGAAAAAACTAAAAAACAGACATCAAATGGCTTTGAAACTTTATGAAAAAAGCTAAACCGTTAAATAAATTAAAGTGTTTAAAGATAAATTAACATTTCTAAATATTAAATACAGTAAAAAAATTGATGGTGTGTTACTTTTGATCCACATGACACAAATCCTAGAAAGATCAATGTCATGCTGTTTTAAGGAAAAATGATAAATGAAAAGTTATTATATTACTGGCTTATAACCTGTGTACTAAATAGGATGAAAAATATTAAAATATAAATTTTTTAAATCTTTATATATGTCTTATAGGTAAAAAAATGTATTAAATATAGTAACAATAGAAAACAAAATCCAAAAGTATGTAAAATTTAATATATAATTAAATTTCAAAAGTACATTAATTACTATTTAATGTAATTTGACTTTTATTTACTATTTGATTGAAAAACTTAAACTATCTAATTAGGTTTTAAAGTTTCTTATAATAAGAGATAGTTTAAAATAAATGTGTTTTATTAATATAATTAGTAATTTCTTTAAAATATATTATTACGAAAAAGATAGAGGTGCATTTAATAAGAGAATGAGTCAAAAAAATAAATAATGATAATGAATATGAATACGACACGTGACAAAAGAAACCTTTATTTATTATATAGTATAAATTTTCAAATGAGTGAAAATGAAACTCGCATGACATAAGCCAGAAAAAGACAAAAAAAATATCTATGCATTAATGGATTGTACTTTATGCATCTATGGTGTCTTTTGTAAGATAATTAATGGTTGTAACAAAAAAACATTTTAGAGTAAATTTCGTTTTGAGTACCTGTGGTTTGTTTAAGAAATTACTTTGAGTTCAAAGGTTTTAATTGGACTTTTTGAGTCCTTGTGGTTTGTCAATTGTCTCAACCAACTACACAAATCTAACTCCATCCATTTTTTCTGTTAAATTTTTATGAAAAGACGAAAATACCCTTGTTATTAAAAAAATCTTACTACTCTAATAAATGAAAATCTTTTCAGGACATGTGTAACTCTCTTGTTACTGCTCATCTTTATTTTCTCGCCTCTCTCCTATTAAATATTAGATTTTCTATTTCTCTCTCCTATTACATAATAATCTTTATATTAATAAATTTAATTACGAATACTTATTATTTAATTATAAATAGTTATTATATCATCAATCAAATGAACTTAATATGAACTAACATTTATCAATTAAATTAAAAATTAATACTCAGTTGAAAAAAAATGTTTTAAAAACTAACTTAACAGACCTTATAACTGTCACGACAAATTACATTTTTTAAAAACATATTTTGATAAATGTGTTTGTTAACAAATTACATTATATATTATTCAACCGATTTAATATATTGGTTTATTCAACCCGTGTATTACACAGGTTTTAAAAATATAAAAATTTTACTACTAAATATATAATATTTTATTTATTTAACCCGTGTAATACACGATATTTTAACCTAGTAAAAAATATATAAATCTAAACCTCTAGCTCTCACTAACCTAACCCATCCTCTCTCTCTCTTGTACAAATCTTGAAAATGGAGGTCAAGAGGGTGTAGAATACTAAACCCACCACCACCTCGTCATCCCTCCGCCGCCCCACTAATAACAGACCACTCAAACCAGAACCACCTCATCATCTCTCCACCACCAAAACCAGCACCTCCATTAACAAATTGGATACAGAGAAAAAGAGATGAGTTCCATTTGCCCACTGACATCACCTTTCCGTTCTCAATCTATTCCTCCGCCGCTAATGTCGTCAAAAAGCCACCATCACTAACCTAGATGACTTCCTCACCCACAGCAGCAACAGAGGTGGCGGACCCTCGAATGCCGGAGTAAATTTTGCCGGCACCGTCTTCCCCGGACTTGTAATCTCTGCATCTATGTACTCCACCACTAGGTAACAAAATGGCCTCGATTAATCGCTACTAACTGTGCCAATTTTTTAATCGACTTCAAAACCCTAGAAATATAAAATATTGGTCTCTAGAACTGTTTTTCCCCTTTTTTGTTTATTCGTTGGTCTCCGTGATTAGTGTATTGATGAAAGCCCTAAGACACAGTCAAAATTCGTCGTCTTCAGATCCGTCAAACTCGTCGTCTTCGGGAAAGCAGTGGTGTTTGCCTGTGATGGAAGCGCTGGCGTTTGTCAGAGATGGAGGGGTGGTGTTTGCCAGAGATGAGGCGGTTGTTGGGTGCCTGAGGTGTTTGGTAGAGAGGGAGAAAAGTCTTGTTTGAGGAGAAAGAGACAGGTAGGGATTTTATGTTTGTTTAATGAGAGAGAAGGGTATTATAGTCGAATCACATAATATTTAACAGTAGTAATGGATGGCATTAGAGACCTGACGTTGATTGAGACAATTGACAAACCATATGGATTCAAAAAGTCTAATTGAAACCATTAGACTCGAAGCGATTTTTTAAACAAACCACATAGACTCAAAACGAAATTTATTCAACATCTTATCATATATAGCTTTAAAAAAGTAATATGTAACTTGATGGATAAAGATTAAAGGGCCGATGTATGGTTGGGAGTTTGGCGGTTATTTATGAAGAAAAATAAAATAGAAAATAAAGTCTTATAATTTAAAAAGAAAATCAAACACGTCTACTTTTATATGAGATTGCAAACAAGTGAATAGGTTTTTTTTTTACTTCATTACCATCTTCTATTGTTAGATGATTCAGCTTAGTTATTTCAAGTTAATTTAGCTGGTTTAGCCTTTTTGTTGCTTTCGTTACCTTCTTTATTGATGAATCTAATTACAGTTAAGTTTGAAGTTTTTAGTTTATATTTGACGTAATCATGTTTTATTCCTGTCGTTCCTGGTAGAATACCTCCCCCTGCACTGCTCCTGCTCCTGCTCCATCATCATCATCTTCTGATGCAGTTTTTACGAGTAAACTGTCTTTCTTTCCTGCTTATGTGCCTTGTCAAAACTAGTCAGGTATTGCTTGCTATTTGTTTGTGCTTTTGCTTCTTATTATGATTCTTTTGTATATATAATCGTAATATATAGTTCATAAATGCATGAAGTTGGAGTAATCACAACCCTAAAGTTGGAGTCCATGCATATATGTATCATGTAATCACAACCTAGAAGTTGGAGTCCATGCATATGATGCACCTCAGGTAAAGAAATCAATAAAAGTTGGCTCTTTGTTCATCAAGTAAAATAGATTCGGGTGATTTTACCATGATGATTCTTACATAAAGCACAAGTTACACGTTATATCGGGGGGGTGAGAATTATGTCTTCTACTGATTACTATGCAGAATAAGCGGACTGAATCACATATAATCTGTTTCCTTAGATCAAATAAATCCGGATTGAGAATTATGATGTTTGATCATATCAACATTTGTACAAATCTCAATGCTAAGTACAGTAAGCAGCTATCACAAAGAGCTTGATCAAAAACTCTGCTACACACTTTTTGAAATGGACAGTTAAAAATTTCTGATGCATAGGGGAAAAAGAGTGGACGAATCTGAAAGGAATGTGTTGATTTGTGGCCCAAAATTACAAGTGATACCTATGCAATTGTTTAGGAATTGATTAGGAGTTTTATGTTTTGGTTAATGTTAGTAGTTTTTGTTGTTTCGGCTGTACATTTAATATTAAATGTAAATATAAACATAAAAACTACTAATGTAAATATTATGTTTATATCATATATAGAAATGTTTATTGTTGAACCAAACGGCACCGTTGTAAACTTTTTTAATGTAAATATTATCACTATGTATGATAGAACATTTCTATATCGCATCATATACATAAACATACTCCAAACACAAATCGCACCATAAATATAAACATACTGCGAACACAAAATCGCTCGCCGCTACGCGTGAGAGAAATAAACTTAGTATATCTTTAAAGAGCAGGAGGGGGAATAATGTATTTTTTTTTAATGTATATGTATACGTAACACTATGTGTAAAAATATTTTTTGGTAAAAATGTTTAATATTACATTGATACTTTTATATAAAAATAAAATAAAACAAAAAAAATATTATTATATGATTGGGTAAATTTGGTTTTTTTAGTAGTTTTCTCGGTTTTCGCCTAACTTGTGGTTTTCTCTTGAACCCTCCCCTAAACAACGAAAACTATACAATTCATAATTATCTAAATACGATCTAATGCTTAAAATTGTTTATTTCAATGTGGAGTTCTTTAATAGTTGAACCGATGGCAACGTCGATTTACATATTACATTTGAACCAATTCTATATAGTGAAATGATGTTGCTTTACGTTTAAATTATTCAGATTAAAAGAAACCCGAGTACATGTGGCAATTATTCATATAAAAAATAGAAAACAATTTTTTTATTATAAGTACCCTTCAAACTCGTCTATCTCAATAGGTTTTGCAGGTCGGGTCCTACTATCGACTCTTTTGCTACAAAGCCTACAATCATAGCATACCTTGTATATTTGTAACTAATAGTAATGCTAATTCTTTTAAATACTCGAAACTTGAAAGAAATATCAATATCATTACGTGCAACTCCAAGACCATACAAGCCATTGAATTTAGATGCATGTGCTATTGAATCTTAACAGCTTCTTATGGTTAAAAATTTTAGATTCTTATGGTTAAGAACCTAATAGATCACATATCAAAATTTAGATTCATGTGCCATTGAATCTTAACATCTTCGAGAACATATTCTTATGGTTAAAAAACAAATTTTCAATTAGAAGTTGAATTATATTATTAGATACAAACTTTTGAAACCAAATAAATTCTTATTAGATCACTAATATTTTACTAAATTTGAGCAAGGTTCACCTCAACCTATTTCAGTGTGTCTTTAGTAAATAGGTTTAAATCAAAAGAATGTTTCTAAGCACTATTGTTTAACAAAGCATTTTCTTTTAGTAGGGATGCTAAACAGGTTTTGAATGGCTCTTTCTAAGCACTATTGTTGAACAAAGCATATACTTTGAGAAGAAGTGCATCGCAAGCACTTTTCTGAATGGCTCTTTCTATACGTTTTGGATTCGACATCAGCAAGCCATCTCCAACAACCTGCAGATACAAATAGTCATGTAATACATCAGTCAAAACAGTCTAAAAAGGTTAAAAAAAATGAAACCTGGAACAGAATAATAATTGCTGAATGTTCAAGTGTTAACCCTGAGTAAAATAAGCATATGACATCAGTGCATATAAATAAAAACAACTCTCTCGGGACTGACCTCAAGGGCTAACCAGATTCTTAAAAATAACAAATATAAAACACCCCATTTGTTAAAATTAAGTATCACAAGAAACATAAGATACTGTCAAGCTTATGGAAAACTATTTTTAATCTCATCTTCTTTGTACAGGAAAATGAATACAACAAACATCATATTGTGCAATGGTAATAATATCTATATCATGACCAAACTCACTCGAGATATGAAGATTAGGGATTAAGAGTTATATTAGGATGAAGGTTCTTTCAATCTATATAAATAGGGATGTAAGGTACGTTGTAATCTTGTCATGCATAATTTGATAAGCCATTTTGGTGTTTAACATCTATCCAATTACTATTGTTATGAAAACTGTAGTAAATGTGAAGCAGACACTTAGGCCTACAGCTCCAACCCACATCAATGAATCTAAAATTTTCCATTACCCGTAATTTTTTTGATACTTGAGGGAATCACAAGGGGACAAACAGGTACTCCAGTTGGAAACCTGTAGATGTGGTATGTAATTCTCATTTGGTATAATTAAAACCAAATAAAAAATGTGACACTATAAGGACTGGATCAATAAGATTTACATTGACAATTGTTATTTTAATACATTATATTGAGATTTGAGATAACTAATGACTCATGCGATTACTATTTTTGGATGCTAAACTTTTTGGTTTCAAAGACATTGATAGAAATGTTCAATTGAGTTTGCTAGTTCCACCTGAAGTTGTTTTCTGCTTTATTTGTGGTATTTTTTGTGTTCGAACCGAATGAACAGATGCTCAAACAAAGAACGATTTAGGGCAAAATCAACTAACAAAGAAAGGCGGAAATTTGCTAATTTAGACACAAACTAACAAAGATTTAGAGAAACAAACGGAAATTTGCACAAAACCCCTTAAAACGAAAGATCGAATTCTTACATGGAAGCGTAGAGCTTGGGAAAATGGAGAGGGACCCCTTTGCAAAGACGCCACCACCCCTTCAAGCTTTTTAAACCCTAGATCCTCTTCAACAATGGAGTCGGCTGCAAACTCCTTCCTCCACTGCCGCTTTTTCCGCCTCTTCCACCAGTTCTTCCGCCGCTTAATCCTCCTGCTCCTCCTCTACCTCCGTGGATCGCTACAGCCGCCTCTACAACCGCCACCACCACCAAGACCTGTAAATCAAACAAAGTTGTTGGAGATAAATTGGGTTGGGAGAGAAAGTGCAGGGAGAGAGTCATTGTGGATAGAAAGTGAGAAGTGAATGAGTATTAAGGTTTGAAAATTAGACGAAGGGTTCGGGTTTAAAGATCCGCGCGTCAATGAAAACGGGTCAACGGGTGATGGGCGGGGAAAACTTGTGTGAGGGTTAATGTGCTGATGACACGTGGCAAAATATGTAATCACTTATTAAGTTATATATATATATATATATATACACTAGCGTATAGACCCGTGTACTAAAAAGGATGAAATAAAGAAATCTAAAAATACTTCTTATAATAAATAATTACATATTACACGTAAAAATGATAATTATTACAATTACAATTTACAAATCTCAAAATAAAGTTACAATGTCACATGTCACATTTGTAGCAGTATAAAACATGTGGCAGCTTTGTCAATAAAGTTCACGTGTTGGGAAATGATTGTATTGCATTCGCACCCTTGTATGCATCCTTCTAGAAAGGAAAACAAAATTAAAAACAAAAAAGGAATGAAATAACATGCTGGCAAAGCATAGTGACATAATCATCCTCATGCCTACATGAACATCCAATAAATCAACATTCAGGTCAAACCTGCATGAACAGTTTTCAACAGTTAAGAAATTAGATAATCAAATAAAATATGGACCGCAAACACAAACACAAGATACATAATTACCTTCATTTTTGTACAAACAAACCCCAAACACAAGACAACACCAAAAGATCTCTAAGTTCAGAATTATGTTATTAAATAAACTCAATAAATTGCTAACCACATTTCCTAAAACTAAAACTGAACCAGAAGACTTAAAACTTACTTTACCTTTTGCAACATGAATGTAACATGATCTATGTTGGCTCTTGACCGAGAAAAAACACCTATGTTTGTCGTCCACTTCTATCATAATCTCTCCGCTTGTAAGAAAATTAAAAAACCAGAAAATAGTTAATGTAACATGATGAAATCAAATATAAAGAGAGTTAACTTACAAGGCTCACTAGGAGTACGTCTAAATAAAAAATAATTCCAAATATTAAAGCCTCACATCAAAACAAAATTTATAGACGATTTCATATATAACTTCCTTCTACATCAGTATGCAGTATTATCTACTAAAACCATATCGGAAATTTTAAAAAGTTAGTGTGAAAGCAATAAGAAATATATTTTCTAAATAACTGGAATGGAGAAAGTTTGAGTTTTTATGAAGAGAACATAGTTGTCAATAGCGAATAGCGGTAAATAGCGACAAACCACCTATACGCTACGTAGTGAATAGCGGTAAATAGCGGGCGCTATTTCACGTTTAGCGATACACTAGTAGAAAGTTTTAGAATACAATTAGTTAACTATTTGTGCAATTATAATCAACAAAAAAACATTCACACAACCAAAATAGCTAAAATACATTATCACTATATTAAAAAACACCCTAGCGCTAATTTATATTAAAAAAAAACAAAAAAACGTTATTTGCTCACTATGTAGTCGCTATATGGAAATAGCGGTCACCTGCCGATTCGCTAGGTAGCGCGCTATAGCGCCCGCTACCAGCGCTATTGACAACTATGGAAGAGAAATACTATTATCTGACGTTAGATAATATTCCACTGGTTTGCCCCACCCTTGAAGTCTAAAACTGTATCAAACTCAAGTCAAATATGTAATAAGATGGAAATGCATAAAGTTAAAAGCCACCAATTTTATTGCTTCAAGACTATTAGGTTAGGATTAACTATACAATTAGGAGACTGAAGATCATAAATTATCCTAAAAAAGATCAAGGTGAATAATTGTATTCCATCCATCAGATCATAGACATGGTTGACACTGAAAGTTCACACCATACCATGAGTTTTATAACTGCATAATAATGAAGATATAATTAAACTGCAGCTGAGACAATTAAGACTACATAATAAATAATTTTTGGTTCTCAAAGCTTTAATCCTCTCTGCAGACATACGAAAACATAGAATACATAGAAGAAATTCTAACAACAAAAGTATTCAATTTCCAGGTAAGATTAATAAGTAAGCTCATCTCACATTAATACATCTAGTACTTCGGTTGTCTACCATAGGAGAAAAACTTCATTCCAGGTAATTAACAACACAACAAAACAATGTTTAATGGTCACATGTGTAGATCAGGAAAGAGAAAGTAAATTAAAAAGAGGAAGTTTATTACATACTTCATCTCGAAATGCAGAAGCCTCTTGCCCATTTGCATTTTTCACACCCTGTATGAGGAAAAATGACGCAAAAATCGTTAAATCCACTTCAACTCTAATGAATTTACCAATGAAAAAAAAGGTAATCCAAAGCTTCCTCATAACTTATGAGTCATAAGGTACCATCAATAAACCCCATCCCAAACTCAAATTTTAGTAGTTCCTACTTTATAACATTAATAATTAATTAGGGATTAGGGTATAAGACCAATTTGCAGCCCAAATGCACTCATAAATTCAAGAGGAAAACATAATTCTACAAAACTAAATTGCAAGAGAAGGCAAGCAAACTCACATAGCAACACATGTAAACAACGACAAATATGACAAATTGGAATTTCAAACATGAAATCCTATAGGTTACCAAAAATCGGAAAAGAAAAGCAAAAGAAATTCAAACATGAACCAAACAATAATCAGATAGCTTAACAAATTTCCAAATTTCAGAAAAAAGATAGAATAAGTAAGAGGAATTGAAATACCCGCATCTCGCTAAAAATGCATCAAAGAGCTTGCGAAAAACTTGCCCCATGATTGTCAAAACTCAATCAACATTTTTTATGGCTCAAAGATGAAAACCTTATTCTTCCGTCGATGGAAAACAAAGAATCGCGAAGGTGAAAGAAAACTGCGTGCTCCGGATATTTCTTCTGATGAGAGAGAGAAACTAAAAGTGAAAATGGTGGTACATCGAGGCGAGGATATGGAACGAAGTATAGAGCTTCCACCAATTTTAGGGTTTCAAAAAGAAGGCTTGAAGATGGTTGAATGAGGATTAGGGTTTCGGGAAGTATTTTGAAAGAGAAGAAATCGTTTGAAGCATATGTTTAGGTTTGAGTCTTTGCAAGATCCATGATGAAAATCCGGGTATAACAGGGTCCGCATAGGATCCGCGTAAAAATAAGAAAAGCTTTATAGGTATATGGCCGGAAAAGTGAGGGGGTAATGCTCTAGAAAAGCGACACGTGGCGGGCAAAGATTTTTATTTATCAGGTTAGTAAGATATCTATACTATATAATAAAAGATTATTGAATTTTAATAATTCTATTTTTTATCAATTTACCAATAATAATCCCAACTGAAAATATTATTACCAATGGTCCTTACTTTCAAACTATTTTTTCATATTGGACCCCCCGTTAAAAAAACTTAACGCCGTTAGAGTTTATATGACGTGAACATCTGCAAACCGTCGGAAAGTTGAGTCAAGCTAGTAATGATCTCGTGTTGGCTTTTGAAATTGGTTTTGGTGGTGTCTAACTGGTCTCGTTAAACACCATCGTTTTCTCTGTTTGGACTTTCCGGACAAACGAGACCAGTTGGACACCACCAGAGCCAATTTCAAAAGCTACCACGAGACCACTGCTAGCTTGGCTCGACTTTCCGGCGGTTTGCAGATGTCCACGTCATATAAACTCTAATGGCGTTAAGTTTTTTTAACGGGGGGTCCAATGTAAAAAAATAGTTTGAAAGTAGGGACCAGTGATAAGAATATTCTCAGTTGAGATTATTATTGGCCAATTGGTAAAAGGTAGGATTATTAAAATCCAATAATCTATACATACTAATAAATAAATGTTTTGAGAGTGACACTTGTCACTTCCTTATACCTTCTCACATTAGTTTTCCCGCATCTCTCTCCTAATAAATACAAATGTATCTTATTAAATAATAATGATATATATATCTTACTACTTAATAAACAAGTAAATTAGTTGGACATTTGCCACAATTATAGGCCTCATCATTCTAATTTTTTCGGCTCTTTCTCCTATAAATAATCAACTCCACTATTTTAGGCAACTAAATTAATTATTTATTTTAATTTTTATCTACCTATTTTTTATTTAAAATTGTGTTTATCATCAGTTAATTTGTTCAATCATACTTTTATGAACTCTACAAACTGAAAACATTTTTATACCAACCTAGGATTCAAATAAAAATCTTTTAATCATATATTTTTATATTTACAATGTTCCCTTTTGGCGAGTGTATGTGTTAATAGATTACATTAAATTTTATTCAACCCGTGTATTACACGGGTTTTTAAAAACGTAAACTTCTTATTACTACGAATTTAACATTACTTTTATTCAACTCGTGTAATAAACGGGATTCTAACCTAGTCCTATAATAAATAAAGGTTTTCTAGTGCCACGTGTCGCATCCATATTCATCCTCACCATTTTTTTTCCGCCTCTCTCTCTTATTTAAAACACTTCCTTTTAATAATAATATATATTTTGAGTTTGTTTCTATCCTTAGTATATGTAATATATTTTTACACATGTAATATATATATATATAAAGATTTAAAAAGTTTATATATTGATATTTTTCACCCCATGTGTAAACACGGGATCTAAACTAGTCTATACTAATAAATAAAGGTTTAAATTGGACACTTGTTACTTCCCCATGCCTTCTCACATTGATTTTCTCGCATATCTCTCCTAATAAATGCACATGTATCTTATTAAATAGTAATTATATTATAAATATATTATTAAAGAAAAATACTAATTATATTAAATAAGAATATATATATATATATATATATATATAATAGGAAATCAAAATATAACTAATTAAAGAAAAATAATAATTTCTTATATATAAACATTTCCACTTGATATATCTCGAGACGATCATAATAGTCTGACAAACTAGGACTATTTACAAATTATAAGTTATATCGTTTTTAATATACAACTCGTGTAATACACGGGATTCTAACCTAGTATATATATATAATCTTACATCGTGAAGGAGTGTTTTGGCCAGGGAGCAAAATGGAAACAAAATTATAACCTCAAGGAGTGTTTTGGCTATTTTCAAACTATTGTAGCAAACGGATTAAAATGGTCAAACCATAGGGAGCAAAAAAACGAAGTTTACTCAAAATAAAAAATAGGCCTAGCTCTTAGGCTAATGCACCTGGGTTTTACCCCACGCCAATCCAGGGTTTGAGCCTCGACTCTCCCTCTAGCCCGGAAGGGGCCGTATTAGATGGGGTTTTTCCTTGAAAGCTCCCCAACTCTGACGTCAAGGGGGCCCAGTTAAGACAACATATTGGCCGGAGTTGAACGAGTCTCTCCCATGTGACCGAGGGAGGTGCGACGTCACAACATTCAATGTTCGACTTTCAAAAAAAAAAAGAAATTACATCAACTCCTCCATGTCTATTTTCATCCATAAATTATAAAGAAACAAGAAAAATATGAAATCTCATTTCACATCAGATCCTCATCTTCATCCTTTGTATTTTTAGAGAAAACTAAGATTATATAAAAGATAATCCAACTACCAAAAATGTAATATCCAGTATTTTCCCGACCTATCTTCCCCAAACCTTTGCACGAGTTATTATTTTAAAACTTGAAATTTTATAAAAAAAAATATATATTTATACAATTCATAAACTTATTTTAAAATACTTAAACATGTAAACTAGAAATCCTATAAACTATTGGATAAAAGCATAAAATAATAAAAGTAAATATAAACTTATAAAACTTATGTAATTTTATAAAAATAAACCATATTTGTTTTTTTTTATAAAAACCAAGGGACCAAAACTGTCAAACTTGGAACTTGTTTTAAACTTAAACTTATGTTTTAAACATAAAGGGTTAAAGACTTGAAACTACAGGGACCGAACCTGTGATTCACCCAAACTTCCAGTTTGGAAACAAGTCCCAGGATCGAATCCCACTCAGTCTCGGTTCCAACGATTTTCCTTCGAAAACGCGAAAACGACCGAATTCAGTGAACCTCGGCCCTCGCCTCACGCGTGCGACCCCAGCCCAAGGCATCCCGACACCCAATTTCGACGCTAGTGGCCGCGTGATCCACATTTAAGCCCGGCGTGCTTATCCGAATAATCCCCACCTAATCTAGCAATTAATGTCCAAATCTTGTATAAATACCAGTTCCTATTGCTTAACGACATCACACTCCAACTAAACAAACACTCAATTTAGTCGATAATCTCCTGCATTGCCCTGCCCAAATCGCGACCGCCGAGTTCAAACCCAGAAGCATTCTCCTTTAATTCGAAACCATTTGAGGTAATTCTGGTGTCTATCATTGTCGTTACACTCCGAGGATCGAAAGCCCTCTGTTTAATTGCATTAACAAAGGGCAATTCGACACGAATTTGGAGGATTTCGTTTCTAGGGTTCTTAAGGGATTTGGGTTCAATTGGAGTTGTTGTTTAAATGGTTTCCGTTTCAGTGTATACACTAACGAGCCCGTAGTCGGGATGGTTAGTGTGTGTGTGTGTGTGTGTGTGCGGATTCGACCCAGTTAGTGACCCGAGTTCGAATCCGGGTAAACCGTTTTTGTCACTTTTATTTTTTTTTAGCTTTTTCACTAAGTTTTAAATGCTGTAACTATTTTATTAAAATTCTGTAAAGTTTTATAAACGTAAAAACGAATTTTATTTACAGTTTGATTTTTTAGAACTATTTTATTTAATTAAAGTTGGTATAAATCTATTAGTATTTAATCCTTTAAAATTGTTTTAAATTCTTAAAACTATAAAAATACTCTGGAACATTTCAAAACTTATATTCTAAAAACAAGAATTATACTAAAGAATCAGAAAATATAAAGTTAGTTTATATTTTCTAAAACAATCATATTATTTGGATTTTAAACATTAAAAAGATTTATAAACTTTAGTATAACATATAATTCAAGGCTTATTTTTTAAACAGTTTTAAAACTTTTATAAAACTTATAATTTCACATAAATTATTTATTTAAAACAAGAAATTTAAGTTATCATTTGTTTTCTAAAATTAAAATTCTTTTAAACCATGAACTTATAAATCTTTTATTCAACTTAGAAAACTTATATAAATCTTGTAAACTTGGAATTATCTATAAATTTGATATTTTATAAATGGAAAAAATTAAACCATTTATACTAAGTTGAAAAGAGAATTATATACTTTATTTATATAATTATTTATAAACGTATAAACTTTGTAAATCTTAAAACTAATAACTTAAAAATAGATATGTATCTTATTTAAACTACAAGACAATAATACTTAAAATAAATCTTTAATAACTATTGAGGCCTTCGTCTAGCTATTACTTCAACTTCAATTACAAACACTTAGAAACTATCTTGATTATTATCATCGAACATATGTAAATTATACTTGCAAAACTTTTTGAATAAATATTTTAATATTTTAAAACTATAAACATTTATACAAGGTCTTGTGTCATTCATTCAGAATCTTTATTTTAAACTTGAATCCCGTCTCCCAATTGGAACCCTAGTCAAATCTTGAAATCCTAAATCCTTGCCATAGACTTATAAGATCATACTTGAAACTTTAGACTTATATTCCTAGGCTTATTGTGAGGATATTCTCCCTCTCGAAGTCTTGTAAACTTACTCTTATCGGATACTATTCATCAATCCAAGTGAGTATACTTAGCCTCTTTTTCCTTTCTATACTTTTGGGGTGAAACATGTTCAAAACTTTAAACTTATAAAATTCTTGTACAACTATGACTAGATGTTTATTCTTATGTTAAACTTGAGACTTGTATGCTTAGATTAAACTTAAAACTAGCATATTCATTAACTTTGATCAAGCATATGGTAACAATGATAGATCTATTGCATTTGACCAATCCACCTTGATTGATTGACCCTTCGGGGGGAGCCCTTGGTGATTGTTACTGAATTAAATTTTTATACTTGAGACTTATAAGGGTAACCTGTGGGTTATGCCTAAACTTGGTTGGAGGGTTGATATGCACAATGTTTAAGATACTTGTTCTCATACTTACATTATAGAATGCATATATCATAGTGAAATGTAATTCTTTCCAAATACTTGTTAAACTGTGTCAAAACCTTTGTATCTCACCAACTATTTTGTAGTTGACAGATTCTCTCACATGTTTCAGGTTCTACATCATGAGACTTGTTTGTGATCACATATGACGCTTTGGACCTAGACTACTTATTAAATAAATGTTGTATACTTGTTATTTCCTTTGTATTGAACCTTTGAATCTATTTATTAATGAAATATTGAAACTTTAATAGTCAACCTTGTGCTATTGAACAACCGCGTCCGCCCCGACGTATAATCCGCCGTCGGTTGGGGTGTGACAAAAAAGACCCCTCAACTTCAAAACACTTCACAAACATGATCAAATGTTATAACTTGTGTAGAAGTCGATCCTTTCTTCTCCATCACATAAACACCACCATTGAAAACACACACATCTCAATCCAAACAAACAAACAACCATCAAATGATAATAAGATTCATGCATGTCCTTCCTCAAGCTTCAATACCTCAATCACCCCAACACCCAACAAAAACCCACCTCAAAACCCTACAAAAGCCTTCGATAAACCCTAAAAATGGAGTCTTAACCGCCACCACTGACCCACCACCACCGACTCCGGCCTCCTTTTCCGGAAAAATATTCTATACCTTAAATCCCTAAAAGTAAACCCCACAAAAGCCCTACAAAAAAACCCCAATTTCCGATCAACCTCACTCCAAACCCTAAAATCCGTCGAAAATTGCCTCTCTCCAATGGGAATAGAACGCTCACAATTCGGCCGAATCTTCGACATGTACCCCCAGCTTCTCACTTCCGATCCCCACACCGATCTTTACCCCGTATTTGACTTCTTATTAGCTGACGTGGGGCTCCAATTTTACAACGTTCGAAAATCGATCATTCGGTGCCCTAGACTTCTGATTTGCAGCGTGGAGGATCAATTGAAACATACATTGTGGTTCTTAAAAAAATTGTGGTTTGTGGGTCCCAACCGAATCACATCCCAAACAACAACGTTGTTAGTTTCGAATGTAAGAACCACACTGATGCCCAAATTGGATTACTTGATGGGATTAGGGTCGAGGATACATTCTTAGGCTTTAAGTATAATCCCCAATAAATTCTCGTCAAGAGTATTTAAGTTCTAAAAATGTATGAGAACTTGTGTGGACCGAAAGGGTGGATACCTGTATATTGGGAAATTCTGTCAAGGAAAGCATTTCGTATAAATCCAAATCAACCGTTGGACCCGTATGCTCTCCTGGGAATTCTTGGGATGAGTATCCACTTATAGGAATGCATGACTTCTCTAAACATTAGTGAGCTCAAATTTCTCTTGATATGTCAAAGTACTCGAGTACCATCTCAAATACTTTACGCTTCATAAATTCATGATTCAAAAACTTTCCTCTATAACCTTTATTCTATGATTCTTAAGTCCCGTCTTGTCACATGACAGCATGCTTACTCGTCATGACCTAAAGGAGTTACCTTCAAGAAGAAATTCTTACGAGACTATACTTAAAGACTATATACATAAACTTATATATATGTAGATACTACCCAATAAGCTTCATGATCGTTGTAATACAACCCTTAGAACTATGTATTACCCTACAAATTCTTCTACAAAACTTCATTATTTTATAAATATGACACCTAAGAGGTAACCCTTGTATTTTTACCTTACCTCCTTAGCACTTAACCAAGTTTCATTTGATAACTAACTCAAGACTTTTATACATCTCAAAACTTTCATACGTCTTTAAAACTTACACATCACCGTTTCTTGTAAACAAAACTTAACGACTTTTTGAATCCAAAATACATTAACAAGGTAATTAGTAACCTAAGTGTTTTTCCTTGTAAGAAAAGGAGTCTACCATGGAATAGACAAGCTCCACGTTTAAAAAAAAACTCTAAGCCCACAATGAAACCCTGACATAGTACCATAAACCCAAACATCGGTGACAACAACTGAAAGAAGTTGTAGGCCCATGAGGAAGTTCTGGCTAGGTAAATAGGGTACTTAAGTGAGTCCTTGTGACCACCCCCTTCTTCCGGGAAATTCTCCTCGTTAGCCCATCAACTTCCAATCAAAACTATTTTTGAAAATATTACTGTGACAACTCAGTATTATGAATAAAAACTTTTGAACGTATTTAATCAACCAACCGTGAAGAGAGTAGCGAGTCACCGGTATACCAGCCAAGCCCCCATCCTAATGCTAGGGCAAGAGCTGAACTCAACACTAACTGGGCCGGAAGCCCTAGGACGTCACCACCAATGAACCCTTATCAAGCACCTCATCTCCATCACCGGTTCTCATCACCACCAAGGGACCCGTATCTAGCACCTACCCCTACCCTGAGGGCTGGGCATGCCGGGGCACCTGTCGTGGCAATGGGAATCCCGATGCCTAACATTCCTAGGTTCGTGAAAACCTTGGAATTTATGAGGCGAGAGATGGAGTATAAGGCTCGGCAAGACCTGTTGAACCAACGTATCGACGACCTGGCCAATCAAATCTGGATCCAGGAAGAAAAGATCACAACGTTGAGGGAAGACAGGGAAATCCTCAAGCACCATACCCAAACCACTAGGGCAGAGGCTAGGTTTGCCACCCGGGTAACCCTAGCAGTACTTATGGTAGTACTAATCTGTTTCTTAGTGGAGAGCTACCTAAGGCGTGCATGAAGCCTCTATTTCTATTAAATTTTAATGTTTGTCTTACGTAAGGGCTAGAAGCCCCAAATTTGAAACATATAAATGAAAATTTCTTTGAAATTTCATCTTGTCATCATTTACTGTTTTGACTCTTCTTTCATCATTACAAACTTAACCCTCTTACCCAAACACTTTCGTCAAGAGTAGCTCACATTAGTACTTGAGATAATTTACAACGTTGCATTAAACTATAAAAAATCCTAAGTGACACATGTAACTGAAACAAACCTTCTAATTCGTAAGCACTCTTTTAAAACAACACGACTTACGAACCATTGTCGTAATCAACTATGATCCTTACCCCTTATATAGACTTAACACTTCTAAACTTGACCAACTTTTCATTAGACAACCATACATACCTCCTTGTAAGTCCTACTTATACTACTCATCGTTGTTTAACTCACTATTCTTGAACATCTTAGTTATACACTATATAAAAGAAACTACATATTCTTTTATGAAACAAGACAAATCATTTGTAAACATACTATCGTTTCCAAAACTTTTCCCGTTACCCTATACTAGAAGACTTTCCCCATCAAACTCACGTAAAAGATTTGCTATAAGTCACAACGGGAACTAAGGGCTTAAATGCACGTTGCTAAAACATCAAACTTCGTATACACAACTATAAGGTTAGAGACTTTTTAGCCATGTAAAAACTTATACAAACATTCGAAACCGTATCCTTGAAACTAAACACCTTCTAAACCAAAGGGAGCACGTACAACAAAGGATCATGTAAAGCTTAATATTGAAACTTGAAATCAACTGACTTATCCTACCTTCAAACTCATACTTGAATTCTTAGTCTTAAAAACTTTTGGGTTCGTCTCAACTAAACCTTATAAGACTTGATAAACGTACATTCCAAATACACGAGAAAACTTCATTCTTGATACTAGGAACTAATATAGAGGGGGACATTGCTCTCTTTAGCAGAGTACCTCCCTAGCCTTCTCTTCAAACCCAAAATAATCGGGATCCACCTAACCTTCTGGACAACTCGAATCTTCTGTGAGAGAGCGTATAACGGTTAATCCTGTTCCAAACGCTGTCCCACACCTCTCTTAAATACTAGAGTATTTAGATAACCACTTTATACTCAAAATGTAATCGTATACCTCTATACACTGAAGCTAAACTAAAAGACTTTAAACTATTCTATGTTTGACGTATTCTTGTTCAAACACAATTTAAACGATTCTATGTTTGACGAATTCTCGTTCAAACACAATATAAACTATTCTATGTTTGACGTATTCTTGTTCAAACACAATATAAACTATTCTATGTTTGACGTATTCTTGTTCAAACACAATTTAAATGATTCTATGTTTGACGTATTCTTGTTCAAACACAATTTAAATGATTCTATGTTTGACGTATTCTTGTTCAAACACAATTTAAACTATTCTATGTTTGACGTAATCTTGTTCAAACACTATGAACGTGTAAAGACTTTAAACTACTCCATGTTTGACGTATTCTTGTTCAAACATGATGAACGTATAAGACTTTAAACTACTCCATGTTTGACATATGCTTGTTCAAACATGATGAACATATAAGACTTTTAAACTACTCAAGGTTTGATGTATTCTTGATCAAACACGAGGAAAGTGTAAAGACTTTAAACTACTCAATGATTGAAGTATTCTTATTCAATCACGAGGAAACTTTGAAACTCTAAATCTTGTCACATTCTTTTCTCTTTAATCATTGAATGATGCCTCTCTCTGAGGGACTCGTTAATTAATGATCACTCTTATGTGGAAACTTTAGTCGCGTGTTAAACAAATTATTGTACTCTTTTTTTATCCACACACAAACAGAAGGACCTATGCGGACTATGCGGCGATTTGAATGCTTGCGGGTGCACACGTAAGTATGAAAATCAGCGTATGGAAAGACATAGTAAACTCTGTCGTGTGCTATGATCTAAGACTTATCATAAAAGGTAGCCACGTAACTTAGGTACCGTAGCAATCCTTAGACGTATTAGTCTACAAACTCAAATTCTTGAACTATCATCAAATTCATCCTGAGTGATACATCCCACTTTAAATCTTGGATAGAAATCCAACAGTTATCCTCTCCAATGCTTTTGAGAACGAATCTTCGTCTATCTCAAATAAAACTATATGTTTCTTAGGGAAACTCTTGATAACCATATGCATTGAAAGCTCAGAAACTCGAGCGTAATCTTATTCCTATCCTTACATTCCATTTAGAATTCTATACGTAACCAGAGCTTACTTGGGAACGTAAAGCATTTTTCTCGTAATCCTTGAGCGGTCAATAAACTTAAAACCTAAACTAGATCATTCTACTATAATTTTGGGACAAAATTTCCTAAAGTAGGGGAGACTGTAATATCCAGTATTTTCCCGACCTATCTTCCCCAAACCTTTGCACGAGTTATTATTTTAAAACTCGAAATTTTATAAAAAAATATATATATTTATACAATTCATAAACTTATTTTAAAATACTTAAACATGTAAACTAGAAATCCTATAAACTATTGGATAAAAGCATAAAATAATAAAAGTAAATATAAACTTATAAAACTTATGTAATTTTATAAAAATAAACCATATTTGTTTTTTTTTATAAAAACCAAGGGACCAAAACTGCCAAACTTGGAACTTGTTTTAAACTTAAACTTATGTTTTAAACATAAAGGGTTAAAGACTTGAAACTACAGGGACCGAACTTGTGATTCACCCAAACTTCCAGTTTGGAAACAAGTCCCAGGATCGAATCCCACTCAGTCTCGGTTCCAACGATTTTCCTTCGAAAACGCGAAAACGACCGGATTCAGTGAACCTCGGCCCTCGCCTCACGCGTGCGACCCCAGCCCAAGGCATCCCGACACCCAATTTCGACGCTAGTGGCCGCGTGATCCACATTTAAGCCCGGCGTGCTTTTTCGAATAACCCCCACCTAATCTAGCAATTAATGTCCAAATCTTGTATAAATACCAGTTCCTATTGCTTAACGACATCACACTCCAACTAATCAAACACTCAATTTAGTCGATAATCTCCTGCATTGCCCTGCCCAAATCGCGACCGCCGAGTTCAAACCCAGAAGCATTCTCCTTTAATTCGAAACCATTTGAGGAAATTCTGGTTTCTATCATTGTCGTTACACTCCGAGGATCGAAAGCACTCTGTTTAATTGCATTAACAGAGGGCAATTCGACACGAATTTGAAGGATTTCGTTTCTAGGGTTCTTAAGGGATTTGGGTTCAATTGGAGTTGTTGTTTAAATGGTTTTCGTTTCAGTGTATACACTAACGAGCCCGTAGTGGGGATGGTTAGCGTGTGCGTGTGTGCGGATTCGACCCGGTCAGTGACCCGAGTTTGAATCCGGGTAAACCGTTTTTGGCACTTTTTTTTTTTTTTAGCTTTTTCACTCAGTTTTAAATGCTGTAACTATTTTATTAAAATTCTGTAAAGTTTTATAAACGTAAAAACGAATTTTATTTACAGTTTGATTTTTTAGAACTATTTTATTTAATTAAAGTTGGTATAAAGCTATTAGTATTTAATCCTTTAAAATTGTTTTAAATTCTTAAAACTATAAAAATACTCTTGGAACATTTCAAAACTTATATTCTAAAAACAAGAATTATACTAAAGAATCAGAAAATATAAAGTTATTTTATATTTTCTAAAACAATCATATTATTTGGATTTTAAACATTAAAAAGATTTATAAACTTTAGTATAACATATAATTCAAGGCTTATTTTTTAAACAGTTTTAAAACTTTTATAAAACTTATAATTTCACATAAATTATTTATTTAAAACAAGAAATTTAAGTTATCATTTGTTTTCTAAAATTAAAATTCTTTTAAACCATGAACTTATAAATCTTTTATTCAACTTAGGAAACTTATATAAATCTTGTAAACTTGGAATTATCTATAAATTTGATATTTTATAAATGGAAAAATTTAAACCATTTATACTAAGTTGAAAAGAGAATTATATACTTTATTTATATAATTATTTATAAACGTATAAACTTTGTAAATCTTAAAACTAATAACTTAAAAATAGATATGTATCTTATTTAAACTACAAGACAATAATACTTAAAATAAATCTTTAATAACTATTGAGGACTTCGTCTAGCTATTTACTTCAACTTCAATTACAAACACTTAGAAACTATCTTGATTATTATAATCGAACATATGTAATTATACTTGCAAAACTTTTTGAATAAATATTTTAATATTTTAAGACTATAAACATTTATACAAGGTCTTGTGTCATTCATTCAGAATCTTTATTTTAAACTTGAATCCCGTCTCCCAATTGGAACCCTAGTCAAATCTTGAAATCCTAAATCATTGTCATAGACTTATAAGATCATACTTGAAACTTTAGACTTATATTCCTAGGCTTATTGTGAGGATATTCTCCCTTTCGAAGTCTTGCAAACTTACTCTTATCGGATACTCTTCATCAATCCAAGTGAGTATACTTAGCCCCTTTTTCCTTTCTATACTTTTGGGGTGAAACATGTTCAAAACTTTAAACTTATACAATTCTTGTACAATTATGACTAGATGCCTATTCTTATGTTAAACTTGAGACTTGTATGCTTAGATTAAACTTAAAACTAGCATATTCATTAACTTTGATCAAGCCTATGGTAACAATGATAGATCTATTGCATTTGACCAATCCACCTTGATTGATTGACCCTTCGGGGGGAGCCCTTGGTGATTGTTACTGAATTAAACTTTTAAACTTGAGACTTATAAGGGTAACCTGCGGGTTATGCCTAAACTTGGTTGGAGGGTTGATATGCACAATGTTTAAGATACTTGTTCTCATACTTACATTATAGAATGCATATATCATAGTGAATTGTAATTCTTTCTAAATACTTGTTAAACTGTGTCAAAACCTTTGTATCTCACCAACTATTTTGTAGTTGACAGATTCTCTCACATGTTTCAGGTTCTACATCATGAACTTATTTGTGATCACATATGACGCTTTGGACCTAGACTACTTATTAAATAAATGTTGTATACTTGTTATTTCCTTTGTATTGAACCTTTGAATCTATTTATTAATGAAATATTGAAACTTTAATAGTCAACCTTGTGCTATTGAACAACCGCGTCCGCCCCGACGTATAATTCGCTGTCGGCTGGGGTGTGACAAAAAAGACCCCTCAACTTCAAAACACTTCACAAACATGATCAAATGTTTTAACTTGTGTAGAAGTCGATCCTTTCTTCTTCATCACATAAACACCACCATTGAAAACACACACATCTCAATCCAAACAAACAAACAACCATCAAATGATAATAAGATTCATGCATGTCCTTCCTCAAGCTTCAATACCTCAATCACCCCAACACCCAACAAAAACCCACCTCAAAACCCTACAAAAGCCTTCGATAAACCCTAAAAATGGAGTCTTAACCGCCACCACTGACCCACCACCACCATTGACCACCACCGACTCCGGCCTCCTTTTCCGGAAAAAGATTCTATACCTTAAATCCCTAAAAGTAAACCCCACAAAAGCCCTACAAAAAAACCCCAATTTCCGATCAACCTCACTCCAAACCCTAAAATCCGTCGAAAATTGCCTCTCTTCAATGGGAATCGAACGCTCACAATTCGGCCGAATCTTCGACATGTACCCCCAGCTTCTCACTTCCGATCCCCACACCGATCTTTACCCCGTATTTGACTTCTTATTAGCTGACGTGGGGCTCCAATTTTACGACGTTCGAAAATCGATCATTCGGTGCCCTAGACTTCTGATTTGCAGCGTGGAGGATCAATTGAAACCCACATTGTGGTTCTTAAAAAAATTGGGGTTTGTGGGTCCCAACAGAATCACATCCCAAACAACAACGTTGTTAGTTTCGAATGTAAGAACCACACTGATGCCCAAATTGGATTACTTGATGGGATTAGGGTTTGAGTATGAACAAGTGGTGAACATGGTGTTGAGGTCACCAGGGTTGTTGACATTCAGCATTGAGAACAATTTTAAACCCAAATTTGACTACTTTTTGAATGAGATGAAGGGGGATTTGGGTGATTTGAAGAGGTTTCCGCAGTATTTTTCGTATAGTTTGGAGGGGAAGATTGTGCCGCGGCATCGGTTGTTGGTTGATCATGGGCTGAATGTACCAGTGTGGGAAATGCTCATGGTTAGTGATGGAGAATTCACTGCTAGGTTGATTGAGGCAAGACTGAAGTTAGGTGGTAAGAGATTATAGGTTTTAAGGTATGTTTAATCTTTTTCACATGTCTTGTGCATTGTCATAAGTTATGATTGATAGCTAAAGTGATAATTTGGAGCAAGTAAAGTTCATGGTTATAGTTATTTGTAGTATATAATGAAGTAATTAGGCTTTGTCAATTCAATATTGGTGTAATTTGTTTGAAAAAAGTTTAGTTTCTCGAATCCAAGAAATGGTTTGCGCATATTATCAAGCTTGGTTTTATAATGCGCGCATCACATGATGCGGTGATGATCGCATCGCTGCAGTTGATGCAATGCGTTCCCATGATGTGCATGTGATACGGCTGATACGATCTGATGCATGATGCAGTTGACAAGTATTTTGACAAGTTAGAACATCGATTGCAATGGGTGACGGGTCAGAGTTTTTCAAATCTGATTGAATAAATGTGATCATCGATTGAACAACATGGCCTATCGCTTGAGCAATGGGTTTGGGTATTTGAATAAATTAGCCTATCGATTGAACAAATCTGACCATGGATGATAAGAATATCTTGTATTTTAGTGTTTAAAGTTAACAATTTAAAGTATTATCTGTAAATAGCTTTTTAGTAATTTTTTTTAATTACGCACGCCTCGCATACGTGATGCGCGTGCATTGCCCTTTGGCTTTTGGGATTAAAACGCATTGGCGCGCAACACGCTTTTTAAAACCAAGTTATTTGGTAAAGTTATTATCTTGAGGTTGTAGCAGATGGTAATGTAATCATGTATTGGTGTAAATATCTCGGCGCAGGCGGGTAAAACTGAACTAAAGTAGTGGGCTATCGATGTGAGTTGTTTCTGGTCTTTCAAAATGTATAACCATTGAACTTTAGAATTTTGTCATGGAACTCCTATTTTCTTTATAAGTTGTAAGGACTAAGGAGACTGTTCATATATCTCAAGATTGATGCTGATTGGTTTAACGTTCAGCTCTATATACTTGTAATTTGCATGGCAAATTGGTTGCCTAATCTGTTGCTACTCGAAGTCATGCAAATACAAGGTTTTAACTGATTTACACAATGAAGTTCATGTCTCCTGGAGAACCACTTGGTTATTGAGAGATGAAGCACAAAAGCACAATGTTTGAAATCATGTCTATGAAATAGTGTCAAGTAATCCAAAGCATGGATTCAATAACCATATTCAATCAGGATCGTTATCAGTTTTTGTATACCCTAATTTTTTTTTTGAACGGCAACGCTAGATATTCTAGGATAATTGGGTTTCCCCGAGGCAACACCTAGAACATCTAAGGCATCCCACCACAGGAGGAACCCTCAACTGGGTAAACCCCCTGACCTGGCCACAGACCCCTTTTTTGCTGTTGCCAGGATTCGAACCCAAGACCTCTACTATGAGAAGTCTTGGGGCTACCATTGCACTAAATGGCTAACGGTTATACCCTATTTGAGTACATCGATTTCCTAACGATGACGATTTAGGTTTGATTTTTTGTTTTTCTATAATTTTTATTTGTGATGATTCTAGGTTTTGGACTATGGTTTTGTGAAATTTGTCTATTTGACATGCTATTTTCGTAAGGGAAGTATCATGAGAAAACACTTTGTTCATGAGAAAACTTGAGAAAACCGACCCAAACGAACTCCGAATGAACTTTTTTGCCTTTAAAAAAAGTAGCACGAATTGTTATATCATTTCAGGTTTCTTGTTCTTAATTGTAGTGCCAAAGCAAGTTACTAGATTCGATAAAAGTGATTTAATAATGTCCATAGAAACCGATTATAATAACAAATCAAACCTATATAAAGCGAGATGCATGTTAGATACATCATCAATCATATATAGGTGCAGTGTTGTAAAACCTTTGCAAGAAAATATTAAAATTGCATAGTCGGACGCCAACGGACATACCCCACTGCACATGTTACGCACCACTATAAGCTTGGTGTCATAAACCAATTACAACGTTGGAGTAATCTTGCAATGTTTGACATACTGTTTTAAAGACTATGTTGTATATGATTTAATGTATCACTATAAACTTATGCTATAAAACCAATTAGAATACTACAGTAATACTGATGCACGGTTCTATAAGTTTAGACACAACATTACATGCATGTGTTATAGACCTATTTATGCTATATACGTGTGTGCACGCTGTGTGCGCACGCCACATGCATTATTACGGTAAGTGCATAGCATCAACAGAGGCTGCACTGCTTGTGATTAAAAAAAACAATGTTGAAGTCCAATTATTGACACAAGTAGCTCTACTTTCGCTTCATCCAAACCATCCTTTGCCACTATCATGACTTGCTTTTGATATTCAACTTGTGTAGCAGAGTTTTTCATGTCTAAATCAAAGCAGTTGGCCTGTCTTTAGGCTTTACAGAGATGAACAAACCAAAAAGAATGCAATTTTTTTTTATTGTTCTATGCCAAAACAAATAGTATAGGGAAAATGAGGTCCTCCACAACTGGTATAAAACACAAAGAACCATTCAACAATAACAAGCCTAGGTATATTAGCAAGGCTAATTGCACAGCAGATGCTAGTCAAACCCAAAATCACGCCTTTATTTCTTCAAGTAATCCTCGATTTGGATGAGTGCCTGCCAGATTGGGTAGTCAAGTTAACATCAGAAAGATGTGTGTGTGTGTGTGTGAGAGAGAGAGAGAGAGACCTCAATTGCAATTTGAGTAGGACTAACACAGCAGACATCTTCATGTCCCAACTTAGCTGCAATACCTGCACAGAATTATGCCCCTTTAGTGTGCAGCATTAAGTTCCTTGTTCTGTTAATTGACAAATGTGTACTTTCACGCAGTGAGAACAGATACACGAAGATATATCAGAAAAAAAGGTATACATACGTTCCAACGAGACCCTCACATGGGCGTTGGTGTAAGCTTCACTCCTTTCTTCCCATAGTTTAGATAGTCTCTTCAACGTCTACATATATCAAGAAAATGAAATATCAATTTAATATGCATAAAAATGTCAAAAAGTTCAAATTTGTTTCAAAAAATTAGCATGAAAGATTGTGTACATACTTGTGTGTAAGCGTCACCAGATCCGTGATGCAAAAGTGGGCGAGATGCAGTACCTATAGCAGTTATTCTTTGTGCTAATGCATCTAAAGGCACATCTATAAAGACGCTAATACCCTTGTGCATGTATTTCCTGACAGTAAAGAAGGTTCTCTTTATTTTGCTGAAAATAAGCACGACGACAGAAAGCCCATAAAAGAGATAAAAGAAGGATAACTTCATGCATCTCCTCAAAACTTGGAACATATCACATTTACCTCAAAACTTGCATAAGGATGTTATAAGAGTTTGGAGTGTAAGGAGAAAAAGAAGGGTATAATGGTCAAGTTATAAAGTGTGATTAATGAAATAGGTAGATATGAAATTTTAGGTATTTCGAATAGGTATATTTGATGTTCACTTTTTTTACCGGATAAATATGATATTATCCAAGTTTTCAGGTGTGTATATGAAAATGCCTCCCAAAAAATGCATAATGCATCCAATGTCATACCAATTGATAGGCCGAATAACAGCACCCCCGCCTGTAGAAATAATGAGTCGATGCATTTGTGACAGCTTATGCAATACCTCAGTCTAAAAAAAAGAATAATACAATTTAAATTAATAGCGTGAGAGCCACAAATTGAAAATGACGAAAGTCCAAAATTAGAGATGGAATAATTTTGACCCATTTATTTACATATGGTAAATTTGGGTTATATTCTAGCTCTAACAGGTCAAATGTATTAAGCTGAAGTATTTAACTAAATAGAAAACGGCCTCAGTTGAGCAGGTCAAGCGGGTCAAAGTCATCCAAAATTTCTAAATCATTTTATTGAAAAAAGATTATATTACTACTGTATTAGTATAGTTTTGTAACCATAACTAACACATTGACAGTTCATGGATTTCAAAGAAAAATAAGTGTACACTTGGCAGTTTTGACCATAACCTGTTTGACCCTTTGACTCATCCGGCCATTTTGCCACACCTAACCAAAATACATGAATTTATTAAGAAACATGACCGTTATGCATATGGGACTATATACCTAACCTCATTATTTCTGAAAAAGGCCTCGCCATGCAACTTAAAGATGTCAGCAACTGCAGTTCCCCCAACAGACTGCTCTATTAATTTATCACTGCAGGCATGTAACACATGAATACTATCCCGTTGGAAGACAATATAATACATCGTTATCTGAGTTAAAAGGATAATTGAGTTTAAAGCAACATATAAACAAGCAAGCATGCCACAAACCTGTCAAAAAAAGAATAACCAAGCACCTCAGACAAGATCTGGCCAATTGTTGTTTTCCCGGATCCCATCATTCCTGCATTCATATAATATACATGCACACACAATATAAGTTTTAGATTTGACTAGAGGTGACAAAATGAGCAGGTCGGGGGATCAAAACAGGTTTGGATTAAATATATATATATATATATATATATTACACACACACACACGTATGAAACAGGCCAGACCGGGTTAACCAGAAATACTTTTTGTCCAACTTTTTTAAAAATAAATTAGCATGTTAAATATGATATAAAAAATTATAACAGGCAATAATAATCTAATTTATTTTAATAAGATGATTGAAGAGGTTTTCTGCATTAAATACCCTTTGTGTGACTTTTAATTCATTTGAGTTGTTTCCTTTTATCTAATCTTTTTTATTTTACCCATCTGACCCACTAGAGATGAAACACATCCCCTATCGACCCTTACATGGGTAAACGGGTTGAATCCGTTGAAAGAACCACCTCTACGTTTGACAAATTTAAAGACAGAATATGTCATTGGAACTGACCTACAAGATAAATACACCTTCCACTCAGACACGGCTCAATCTCCTCAGACTTCTTCTGCAATTATGAAATAATAAATAAAAAAAGAAAGCTTAATAAAGTTTATAACACAACTTTCTTCATATTGGAAAACTAAACTAAAAAAATCCGAGAAGCATACAATTATTCTGTAAACCATATAAGATAACATTTTATGCAATTCATGTTACTTGACTTGCAACTTCATGATAACACACTTAACTTCTTTTTTCATATTATTTTTATAACTACAAAGCTTAAATGTGAGAGGTGGCAATCCCAGCCCATTTACTTATGAATGACCAGATGGTTAAGCTGTATTTCTAAATCGTTTTCTTAGAACATTAGATTACTATTGTGATAGCAGTATTCTTTTTGTAATCATACTTAACACAAATTATTTACGGAACCTTGGACAAAAAGTGTTTCCTGTCAACTGACCTAGCCCACTTCAACACATACCAAAATATTAACGGGAACTTCTGTTACCCAAATCGTCCAACCTGCCCATTTTGCCACCTCTATTAAACAGCTATATTTCAGACAATCAGAACAAAGTTTTGAAAGGTACGGCTCTTAAGTTTTACTTTCTACATTTAATACAAGGAAAATTGTGGAACTTCAAATACCTTTAATACCAGATCTTCCTCAGTGGTAAATGTTCCAGATTCAAGTATTGAAGCTACAAGAGAAAATTGAATAGAGAAAATAATGTTAACACTGATAAATTACTCATCTATTTTGTAAAACAATCTGTTCTTAGATTATATGGTGCTAATCAAACCAGCCTACTCAGTCATGAAAAACACAGTTTAAATACATGCACTGATCTAAATATAAGGTCACTTGGTCCTATATGTCTACACATGTTCAATAGAAGATTCATGAATGAGAAGCTAAGACAGTGTGTTTTGCAAATATACAAACGATAAAAGCTATCCCTGTAGGTTCGTTTAGTGATGTGGAACTTCATCTTTAAAGCACAAAGACACAAATGTGAAATGTAGAGTGGGAATGGAAAAAAAGAGCGAAAATAAAAGCATCAGCCTGTGGGCTTTCAATGTTGCTAGACATATGTCGGCTCTGTTTTCAGGGCTCAATGTTGATCCTTCAATAACTTGTAACTGAACCAAGAGCATAGAGTGCTGAAGACGAGAAAAAAGGGACCAAAAACTCTAAATTATATGCTTAATGGGATATGTTCAAGTTCTTCTTTGCAAAGTAATGATATATGAAAGTTCTTGACTGTAAATCTTATCATTATTAAAGTGTTAGCTCAAACACTTATACCAGATTAGAATTGATATTTTCCTACTTTAGTTCCGACAAAGTATATTACATTTAGAAACCAAAACTTTAATGTACCAAAGGCATTGTGGATCAACTTACAACCTATGGCAGTAAATAACGCCTCTCACGTTTCTTTCTTTGGTTATGAAATTCCTTGTACACCCTCAAACATTGACTTATGGTTGTGATGAATTACCTGGAGAGTTCTGAGAAGTGCATGAAACCTTTAACCCTGCTGCTCTATCCCCAATCATCGGTTTTATAGTTCCCACAAGATTGCATTTAAGCATACTAACCCTTCTCTTTTTCTCAAACTGTGTACATAACCTCATGGAATTGCTAGGTGCCGAAAACGTGCTATCTGAATCAACCCATGTTGTCACATGTAAGCTCTGTAAAACTTTGGCCTCCATTCCTTATGTGCCTTGAATCCAACAAGTCAAGATTTCTTAAATATGAAGAGCCTTCACAAGCAGCCCTTCTGATAAGCTTCCCTGCAAAACCAAATTATCAAATAAATAATTATTCCGTTGCCAACAAACTGATAGACAAAAAAGTCATATATCAAAAAGTTCAACAAAATGTAATGTAAAGACTAAACTTGTAAGTATTTCCGCATTCTTCCTCTTGGTCATAAGTTTTACTTCTGTCATACCTATAAATGGCCACTTAACATTAGGGGCTGGTTCAATTAACCTAGAAAATTTTTCCCAATGAACCATACAATTTACTCCTACTCCTCCAGAAAGGATACATTTTGATTTCAACATCAAGCCTTTCAAATGCAAAATTGATGTTGATTTCACACAAGTATTAATCTGTTTCTATGTTGTAAAATATATACATGACTGACAATTCTTCATCAGAAATTCAAAATCCAAATCAATGCAGAAATTGTAATGATATCCAAAGTGAAAGAATTGGAAAGTTGAGTAAGATTTTTAGGGCACACAGTCACCTGTTGTATAACATTTCTATCAATATCAACTATCTAAGAGATAAAAACCACAAAAATGCTTGATAATTCATAAATCTACATGATCTAATCCAATTGAAAGTCTTACCGAATTTAACAAACGAATTGGTGATCTAATCCGATATGTTGATGAAAACCAGATTGCAGAGGATTGACGACAAATTATAGCGAATAATGTTCAATTTGAGTGAATTTATAACGAATTTGGTTTGAGCTCCTCTTACCAACCCCCACCTCCACCAACCTCCCATTTTAGGTAAAATGTGTGATTTTACAGGGACTCAACACGCAAATGTATTAATTATGATATACGTATATTATTTAATCTCTCTTATAATAAAAAGTTAAATTCTTTTATCACTTGGCATCACCATATTCTATCTCACAACTTTTCTCCTCAAAATCACATTTAAATCATACATTTAATACTTTCATATTTAGCTTCTTCTTCTTTTTTTTCAAATTTTATATATAAAATTACATAAATAAATATTTTTATCATTATTATCACTTACTCTCATTTTTTTTAAAATTGTCATCAAAAGTTAATATTTTATAAAAAGTCAAGAATTAAATAACAAGACATTTTAAACAAAATGAGTTTTTAAAGTTTTATCATTAAAAAAACTATTTTTTAAAATTTAATTATCAAAAAACAAGGTTTTTTTTTTTAAATTTAAAAATACTAAGTTTGTATTTTAAATAAATATGTGTTAGAATAAAGTTACTAATACATAATTAGTAGTTTTTTAATTAAATTTGATATTTATAAACAAATTTTTTTATTTTGATTTATACATTTTAATATTTAGTATTTAATAAAATTAAGAAACTTGCAAATATTTATTTTTAAAAGTGTATTATATATTTTTTTAAACAACAATATTTTTTTAAAAAAACATGTTAAAAGTTTCAGTTATAATTTATTAGTTCTAATTTTTTCGTATTTAATTTTGAAATTTTAAATTTAATTGTGTCGAAATATTAAGAGGTGAAATTTTAAAAATTTGGAGTTTCAAATTTTGAATTTAAAAGACGATATATATTATTGAAATTTAAATTTTATTTGTATCTTTTTATTTTTTTTAATAAAAGATTTAGTATTAAAAGTTTAGCGAGATTTTGGTCATACATATACAAATAGTATTCGTCAATCAGAGCATCTTGATGATGATTTTGATGAAATTTTATAATCTGCTGATTTTCTAAATGGACTTACATTATCAGGTTTGTCAAAACATAAATTAGTTTTAAATGTCGGTGTTCCAGTTATGCTATTAATAAATATTGATAAAAAAATGATTTGGGTAATTTAACAAGTCTTTAGATCAAATCACAAGGTAATCGCATTATAGAAGCGAAGATTATATTTTGAAGCAACATTGATCGTCATAATTTTATCCCTATAACTGGGTTAACATATTCAGATAAAAGAATTTCATCAAAACTTTAAAGAAAAAATATACAATTGTTGTATTTTTACAATGACCATAAATAAAAGTATAAGGCAATCACTTTTAAATGTTGGTTTGTATTGAAATATCCAATATTTATTCATGATCAGCTGTATATTGCATTATCAAGAGTTAAAAGTAGAGATAAACTCAAACTATTAATATTTGGTAAAAATGGAAAAATTACCAATATCACGTCAAATGTTACATACAATGAAGTATTTTCAATTTTGTAAATAATTATTGTAAGGTTTCATTTGACATGTAATTTTATTCTCATTCATAGAATCTTAACATGTAACAAAATAAAAAATTTACAAATACAATATCAAATTTGTATAAAAAAAGTTGTTAAGATATTTATCAATATAATATTAACATTTCATTTCATATATCACACGAGATTAAAGCTAGTCTTTTATAATAGTAATTTCATACAAGTTGATATATCCCTCAAAATTTGATTTTGATATGATATTATATTTACGTAACACAAAAAAAAAAATCATAATATCAACTATTATTATTTTCACAGACACTTTGTACCGTACCTTACATTTAAAGTTTATATTAGAATAAAAAATGTAAAGTAAAGGATGTAAATTTCTAATCTGACATGAAATTTGAAGGTTTAAATTAGTATAAATGGGTTTAAGTTGGTTTCAGGTTGACTCATGAACACGCTTAACTAAACGGGTAGTGTTTGTGTCAACCTAACAGCTAACAGGTTTCACGGGTTGACATGTTTAACCAATTTATTATTATATATATTTTTTAAAGTGTGTTTACCGTAATAATTAAACTATTTAGGTACTTTTTATGCCAAAATTTGAATATTTAAATAGAGTATGACATAGTCTAAATCTAATTGCTTAAAAAAAGTAAACATATTTTATAATTTTAAAATAGAGTAAACTTTAGTTTTCGTCCCCGATGTTTGCACAAAACTTCAGCTTTCGTCCCTCTATAACACATTTCATCCCTAACGTTTTATATTTTAACAGTTTCCGTCCCTTGTCCTTAACCCCGTTAGTTTTTTGTTAGTTTTTGTGCAAATTTACTAACATACACTCTACCCGTTCTTATTTTTAATCAGACTCAATAAAATGTATATGAGACTCAATAACATGAATGACACTTTCCTCAGGCGCGACCCCCCTCCGGCCACCGGCTCTTCGGCACCACCTCCCCCCTGACCGACAATGGGTCTTGGTGGCTCCAACGGAAATGGGTGGCGGCGGTGGTTAGGGATTCCAGGAAGCAGAGACAGAGGTGGAGACGAGGTAGAAGGTGGCGTCGGGTGCCCTAGATAGCAACGGTGATGATGTTAAACGACGGAGATGGTGACGGGATGAGTTTTCCGACGACACCCCGTCTAGGGTTCTATCGTAGCAACGGTGGTGGAGGCTGAGGTGAGACCTGATGGCAGTGGAAACGTATGACATTTCAGGTTTTTATTCACGCTTTTATATTATGTATCATGTAATCATTTTCTATTAAATGAAATGCAAGTGTTTTTATTTAATTTTGTACAAAATATATATTTTTTTATTTTATTTTATGATTTAAAATTATAAAATTTTATAAAAATCTAAATTTAAAAGGTTCATAACATAAATATGATAATCTATCTAAATAATAATTAACTTTTATAAAAATATATTTATAATAATAATATAAGTTTATAAAATATAATTGAAATTAAAAAGAAATCTAATTAATTATTTTTATAAAAGTTAAGGGTCTGTTTTGAAAATAATTAAACTACGAGGTTTTAAAACAGAAATCAGTTAAGGGACTAAATGTGGACAAATCAAACCACAAGGACTCATCCGTAATTATCTCAGGGACTTAATTAAAACAGAATCAAACTTCAGGAACCATAGTTGCCAAATCTCGATTCGTATTTCCGGTCACCTCCTTCATTGTCCGGCAGTTTAAGCCATTTTCCGACGACTCCTCGACACGTCTGTCCCCTGCACCTCGACAGCCGAAGATGGTCTCCCTGACCTCGTCGTCCCCACGCGAACAAAAGCCCCCGACCAATTGGTCTCCCCGACATACAGAAAGCCTGATCATGTTTGTGGCCGAAAGTCTACGCCACGAATTCGGCCTCGACAAGAAACCTCCACGCCTGAAAGATGGCTCAACAGTTTCGTCTTGTCCAGAAGAGTGTCTGGACATGCTCAATTGCTTGTCTCATTATCGGGATCGAGCTCGGCTATAAATAGCCATTACCGGACCTGCTCGAGCTCGCCACCCCTTTTTCACCCACTCTCACTTCAAATTGAAGACGGCATTGTGTTCGTCGCCTCTGAGTGAAGCTGTGACCAGAGTCTTAGAGCCCAATTCCATCCCGAAGCTTGAATTCCCATTCTTGATATTCTCGGATTAAAAGCTCTGCCGTTCGACCCTTTGCGACCAAATAAGAATCCTCAAACCCGTTCCTTTACCTTCTGTTATCGTCAGGCAAGCTATTCCAATCGAAGTCACGACCTCAGGCCTTGAGTTACCGGGCAAACCAGTGTTCTCGGACACGGTTTGCCGGTTGCCGAGAACCAGCGATCTGTTTTGAACATGTGGTTATGTATTAAACGATACACACATAACCAGTGATGGGCAGTAGCCCGGCTGGTTATGCGTGTGTGTGTGTGTGTGTTATGTCTAGGTCGCGGGTTCGAACCTAATGGCCTCCGGCCCAACCCATTTTTTTTATGTTTTTATTTTATTTATTCATTTTATCTTATTTTAATATTTTCCCTATGCAATGAAAACTATTACGAGTTGGTTGACTAGTTCGTTTATTTTGGAAACAATTAAACAATTTCTCGTTACACATATTTAACCCGTCAAAGTTTTAAAATAATAAATAATAAACCCTATATTTTATAAACTCGTTTAAATAAGTTTTAATTCACGAAAAAAATATATATATAATAATAATAATAATATAAATAAACAAAATAGAAATTTTTATAAATATAATATCTACTTGTTTAAAAATATAAATATTTAACAAGATTAAATATATATTTTTAGATGTTAAATTTTACTAAAAATCATTATTATTTTACTACAATATTTTTACAAATAATTTTAAGGAATATTATTATAAACCTATACACGTTTAAATACGAATACACACATACAAAACTTACAATAATACCTATTTATCCACATAGGGTTCCAACGTGCTTAGGTTTCAACATCCTTATCACCTACACTCGTGGATTAAAATACCCGCTAGCCAGGTGAGTTACATAGCCCATATTTTACATTTTTACATACTTTGGGGTGAAACATTATACATGCTACTCATCAAATTGTTTATACGTGTTATACATGTGAATTATATGCTTGTTCATCATGAATTATCTTGGGTGTACACTTATTTATTTTAAGCACAAGAAAACCAACAGTAATATTAATAGATCTATTGTGCCTGACCAGCCCACCCATGTAGGGTGTTTATTACTGCATACTCGGATATAGCCGCGTGTTATATTCAAACATATCGGATATAGTGGGTAACTATATTCAAACATACCGGGCCTAGCTGTTGTGCTATGCTTAAGCGCGTCAATCAAGGTTTGAATTGTGCTTAGATAAATGATACAACCATGTATGCTATGTTTAACAAGATAAACAATGAGTTGCAAAACGTTTTTATCTACTATTTATCGGTTCCACTAAACCTATGTACTCACTAACTTTATAGTTGACACTTGATTTAAATAATGTTTCAGGTTTGGATATGTGATTGCTTGCTGAAGATTCTACCACTTAAGAACTTATGGACCTAGTTAATTAAATCAATGTTTTGAAATAGACTAGGTTATTTGAATTTGTATTGTACTTGAATGTTTGTTGTCTTTAATTAAATTAATGAATTATGCAATATTTTAGTTATCATGTGCTTTTGAACAATCATTCCATTGCCCGCCTCGATGATTCCGCCATCGGTCGGGGTGTGACAGATTGGTATCAGAGCCATGGTTATAGGGAATTAGGTTATTAGACACAATGACCTAGACTATAACCCTAGGACTCCCTTTTATGTGTTACGTGCTAAATGATTATCTGCTATGTGAATTATTTGTAGTTAGGTATTATTTGAATTTCCCCAAGTTTGGTACATGAGACTTATACACATACATACAAGGCTTTAAAACACATAATACATACTTTACACACACATTTGACAAACAAACGTATGCAAACAAATACACTACCCATCCTTATCCATACTCTTTCCATACTATTTGCAACATTCCTACATATTTTATACTCATAGACTATCAAGCCTATTAAAATCTTGAAAATCTCGTTAACGACTTAATTTCTTGAAACCAGTAAAGGACATGTGCAATCTGGAAGGGTGACACGTGCAATCTGGAAGGGTGACACCTGTACATTGGGTTTTCTGTCTAGGAAAGCATTTCGTATAAATCTAAATAAACGGACCCGTATGCTTTCCTGGGAATACCTGAAGTGAGTGTTTACCTATAGACTAAAGCATGTCTCCTTGAAAGTTTTGAGGAATTACTTAACGTTGATAAGTGATTGTATTCGCAAGAATACGATCCGAACCTAAACTCAAAATTTTGGGGATATTATAGTAAGATAGGAAGAACTAGATGAACATGCAAAACAAATCATTATTACGGGTGCACACGTAATAACGATTTGTAGTGCATGCAAATCCCGGCGATTCCTATTACGCAAATAATGATCTATGACATCATATCCTACCCGGAATAGATGGCTTACCTCCCCCATCAACCCTGAATAAATACACATACATTGGCACGCGACATGATGAATTCCGCATTTCTGCTTACATTATTCCCACTATAGCTCGTGTATACCCACTTTATCTAAAATATCATTGTCTTTTCTTATGGTGTTAGAATGCCTCCTCGACGTGCAAACTCTAGCACTTCCAACTCGGATCTTGCTACTCTTCTTGCTCAACTGGTAGGACAAATGACCCAAGCCAATAACAACAGTGACGGGTCTCACAACATCCAAGGAAACGGTGGTACCAACCCGCCTCAATGCACGTTTAAGCACTTTAACTCGTGCAACCCTACAAAATTTTACGGGACTGAAGGTGCTACCGGCCTACTACAATGGTTTGAAAGCATGGAAAGCACATTCCTAAACAGTGACTGTCCCGATAATCTTCGGGTTCGCTATGCCACAAGTGTACTACAAAAGAGAGCCCTCACCTGGTGGAACGGTGAGAAACGCACTCGTGGTGTTGAGGTTGCTACATCTTTATCATGGGATGATCTGAAGAAAGCCATGACTGATGAATTCTGTCCTCGAAATGAAATGAGGAAGCTCGAGACTGAGTTTTGGGATCTTGCCCAAGACAGCGGGAATAATCTGGCTTACACCACCCGATTTCAAGAGCTGAGCCTACTGGTACCTCATATGATCACTCCCCTTGCTCGGGAAATTGAAAAATACATAGGCGGGCTGCCTATGCAAATTCAGGATGCTGTGTTAGGAAGCAATCCTCCTACACTTGAATCTGCTATTCGTCTATCCGCTACGCTATCTGACAACCACATCAAAGACGGAACCTTAACAAGAAAGGGTTCCAAGAAGGTTGTTTCTACCCTTGCGGCCGTCAAAGATGTAAAGCCCGAGTCTTCTAACCGCAACAAGAAACGAAAGGGTCGAAACTTCGCAGCCGTAACTCCCACCGTACCTGCTATTCAAGTGGCCCCTTTGGGTCAAAACCCGAAACCTTATTTGGGTCCAAATCCCCAATGTCAGACCTGCAAGTACCGCCATCCTGCCAACTTACCATGCCGATTGTGTTCAAGCTGCGGACGATATGGACACGTGGTCACTACTTGCCGTACCCGTCCTCTCGTCCATCAAGCTGCTCCAGCTAACCGTCCCAACTATCCGACACCTCTCAATGGTCGGGCATGTTACGAATGTGGAGACCCAAACCATTTCCGTGACCGATGCCCAAAACTTCATCAACAAGGTGGTCCTCAAGGACGAGCGTTTAATATAAACGCTAATGAGGCACAAGCAAACAACGACGTGATAAACGGTACGTTTCTCGTAAACAATAAATATGCATCCGTTTTATTTGATACCGGTGCCGATAGGAGTTTTGTGTCTCTTACCTTTGAATCTCGACTTGCTAAACAAAGAACGAAACTTGACAATTCTTATTCCGTGGAGATAGCAAATGAGAAATCTATTGCTATAAATTCTGTTAACCGCGACTGCAATCTCGATCTTAATAATCATGAGTTCTCTGTTGATCTCCTTCCGATGCAATTGGGAAGCTTCGATATTATAATTGGCATGGATTGGTTATCCAAGCACCATGCCGAGGTTATTTGCTATGAAAAGTGTATTCGTATACCTCTCCCTTCGGGCGACACGTTAGTTATTTTCGGTGAAAAACCGTGCCGTGGTCTTCAACTCATGTCTTGCACATTGGCACAAAAGTACTTGCGGAAAAAGTACGTTGCCTTCTTGGCCCACGTAGTTGACACGAAAGACAAAGGTAAGAAATTGCAAGATATTTTGATCATTCGAGACTTTCCTGAGGTATTCCCCGAGGATTTACCCGGTCTTCCTCCCCCTAGACAAGTAGAGTTTCGTATTGACCTTGTACCCGGAGCAACTCTCGTGGCAAAAGCTCCCTATCGTCTTGCACCTTCCGAGATGCAAGAACTTGCAAGTCAATTACAAGAACTCTCATCCAAAGGATTCATCCGACTAAGCCATTCACCTAGAGGTGCTCCGTGCTGTTCGTAAAGAAAAAAAGATGGATCGTTTCGAATGTGCATTGATTATCGTGAACTCAACAAGCTTACAATCAATAACCGTTATCCTTTACCCCTTATCGACGATCTTTTCGATCAACTTCAAGGTTCAACATGTTTTTCCAAGATCGACCTTCGTTCCGGATACCATCAACTTCGTGTTCTCGATGAAGACATTCCGAAGACTGCCTTTCGGACTAGATATGGTCACTACGAGTTCATGGTCATGCCTTTTGGTTTGACTAATGCACCTGCGGTTTTCATGGATCTCATGAACCGTGTATGCAAACCTTATTTGGACAAGTTCGTGATCGTTTTCATTGACGACATTCTCATCTATTCTAAAACGAAAGCGGAACATGAACAACATCTTCGTTTGATTTTGGAGCTCTTGAAGAAAGAACGACTATACGCCAAGTTCTCCAAGTGTGAATTCTGGCTAAAGGAAGTTCAATTTTTGGGACACATAGTCAACAAAAAGGGGATTCATGTGGACCCGGCAAAGATCGAGGCAGTAAAGAATGGGAGTACTCCTAAGACTCCTACCGAGATTCGTTCCTTCCTTGGACTAGCGGGTTACTATCGCCGCTTCATCTCAAATTTCTCCAAGATTGCGGTCCCGCTCACTGCCTTGACTCACAAAGGAAAACCTTACGAGTGGGGACCCAAACAAGAGGAAGCTTTTCAAACTCTCAAGCTCAAGCTCTGCAATGCTCCTGTTCTAACTCTTCCTAGTGGTAATGACGACTTTGTCGTTTATTGCGATGCATCCAACCAAGGTCTTGGTTGTGTTCTTATGCAGCGTGGCCAAGTAATTGCATACGCATCACGTCAGCTCAAAATCCATGAGAAGAACTATACGACCCATGATCTCGAGCTTGGTGCTGTCGTTTTCGCCTTGAAAATTTGGAGACACTATCTTTATGGCACCAAATGCATGGTTTTCACCGACCACAAAAGTCTCCAACATATTTTCAATCAAAAAGAGCTTAATATGAGACAACGACGATGGGTCGAACTTCTTAACGAATACGACTGCGAGATTCGCTACCACCCCAGCAAAGCAAATGTTGTAGCCGACGCCTTGAGTCGTAAAGAACGTATCATGCTTCATAGTGTTAGTATTCATAACGATATCCAAGCCCGCATTCTCCAAGCACAACACACCTCGGTTACCGAGGGAAACATGTACCACGAAATGGCATGTGGTGTGGAACTCTTGCTAGAAACTAAAGCCAACGGCCTGTTGTATTACTTGGATCATATCTGGGTTCCCGATCGCGACAACCTTCTTATATTTTTGATGAACGAGTCCCACAAAACTCGATATTCGGTACATCCCGGAGCTGATAAGATGTACATGGGTCTTCGTCAACAATATTGGTGGCCCGGCATGAAAAAGGATATTGCCCTCTTTGTGTCAAAATGCTTAACTTGTTCTAAAGTAAAGGCCGAACACCAGAAGCCTTCCGGACTCCTCGAACAACCTGAAATTCCCATGTGGAAGTGGGAGAACCTTGCTATGGACTTCATCACCAAACTCCCACGCACTTCTAGTGGGCACGATAGTATCTGGGTTATTATCGATCGACTCACAAAGTCTGCTCATTTCTTGCCTATTCGTGAGGACTATCGAGTCGAGAAATTGGCTCGGATCTACATTGATGAGATCGTAAGTCGGCACGGGATCCCTTTGAACATTATCTCCGATCGTGATTCGCGTTTTACTTCCCGATTTTGGCAATCATTACAATCTGCGCTTGGTACTCGTTTGGATTTAAGTACGGCTTACCATCCTCAAACTGATGGACAAACCGAGCGAACAATCCAAACTCTCGAGGATATGCTTAGAGCTTGTGTCATTGAATTTGGCGGCAATTGGAATTCTCACCTACCACTGATCGAATTTTCCTACAACAACAGCTACCACACAAGTATTAACATGGCACCGTTTGAAGCTCTTTATGGACGAAAGTGTCGTTCACCGATTTGTTGGAACGAAATTGGTGAAGCACAAATCACCGGTCCCGAGCTTATCCAAGAGACCACCGATAAAATCTCTCTTATTCGTGACAACATTCGAGTAGCAAGGAGTCGGCAAAGAGCTATGCCGATAAACGACGAAAGCCCTTGGAATTCCAAGTTGGGGATATGGTTCTTCTAAAGGTATCACCTTGGAAAGGCGTAGTCCGATTTGGAAAGAAAGGAAAACTTGCACCTCGATATGTGGGTCTATTCAAGATACTCGAAAGGGTAGGAAAAGTGGCCTACAAACTCGATCTTCCTTCAGAGCTCAGCAACGTTCATCCGACTTTTCACGTGTCTAATTTGAAAAAAGTGCCTAGCCGACGAGAATCTCCACATCCCTCTTGATGAAGTGCGCATTGACGAGAAAATGCACTTTGTTGAGAAACCCGTGGAAATCATAGACCGTGAAGTCAAGAAACTCAAGCGTAGCCGCATCCCCATTGTCAAGGTCCGTTGGGAGTCTAAACGTGGACCCGAGTTCACTTGGGAACGTGAAGACCAAATGAAGTCCAAATATCCGCATCTCTTTTCATAGCCTCCATTAGTTGAATTTCGGGGCGAAATTCCTTCAACTTGGGGAGACTGTGACATTTCGGGTTTTTATTCACGCTTTTATATTATGTATCAAGTAATCATTTTCTATTAAATGAAATGCAAGTGTTTTTATTTAATTTTGTACAAAATATATATTTTTTTATTTTATTTTATGGATTTAAAATAATTAAAATTTTATAAGTTTTAAACTTATAAAATTTTATAAAAATGTAAATTTAAAAGGTTCATAACATAAATATGATAATCTATCTAAATAATAATTAACTTTTATAAAAATATATTTATAATAATAATATAAGTTTATAAAATATAATTGAAATTAAAAAGAAATCTAATTAATTATTTTTATAAAAGTTAAGGGTCTGTTTTGAAAATAATTAAACTACAAGGTTTTAAAACAGAAATTAGTTAAGGGACTAAATGTGGACAAATCAAACCACAAGGACTCATCCGTAATTATCTCAGGGACTCAATTAAAACAAAATCAAACTTCAGGGACCATAGTTGCCAAATCTCGATTCGTATTTCCGGTCACCTCCTTCATTGTCCGGCGGTCCAAGCCATTTTCCGGCGACTCCTCGACACGTCTGTCCCCTGCACCTCGACAGCCGAAGATGGTCTCCCTGACCTCGTCGTCCCCACGCGAACAAAAGCCCCCGACCAATTGGTCTCCCCGACATACAGAAAGCCTGATCATGTTTGTGGCCGAAAGTCCACGCCACGAATTCGGCCTCGACAAGAAACCTCCACGCCTGAAAGATGGCTCGACAGTTTCGTCTCGTCCAGACGAGTGTCTGGACATGCTCAATTGCTTGTCTCATTATCGGGATCGAGCTCGGCTATAAATAGCCATTACCGGACCTGCTCGAGCTCGCCACCCCTTTTTCATCCACTCACACTTCAAATTGAAGACGGCATTGTGTTCGTCGCCTTTGAGTGAAGCTGTGACCAGAGTCTTAGAGCCCAATTCCATCCCAAAGCTTGAATTCCCATTCTTGATATTCTCGGATTAAAAGCTCTGCCGTTCGACCCTTTGCGACCAAGTAAGAATCCTCAAACCCGTTCCTTTACCTTCTGTTATCGTCAGGCAAGCTATTCCAATCGAAGTCACGACCTCAGGCCTTGAGTTACCGGGCAAACCAGTGTTCTCGGACACGGTTTGCCGGTTGCCGAGAACCAGCGATCTGTTTTGAACATGTGGTTATGTATTAAACGATACACACATAACCAGCGATGGGCAGTAGCCCGGCTGGTTATGCGTGTGTGTGTGTGTGTTATGTCTAGGTCGCGGGTTCGAACCTAATAGCCTCCGGCCCAACCCATTTTTTTTATGTTTTTATTTTATTTATTCATTTTATCTTATTTTAATATTTTCCCTATGCAATGAAAACTATTACGAGTTGGTTGACTCGTTCGTTTATTTTGGAAACAATTAAACAATTTCTCGTTACACATATTTAACCCGTCAAAGTTTTAAAATAATAAATAATAAACCCTATATTTTATAAACTCGTTTAAATAAGTTTTAATTCACGAAAGAAAATATATATATAATAATAATAATATAAATAAACAAAATAGAAATTTTTATAAATATAATATCTACTTGTTTAAAAATATAAATATTTAACAAGATTAAATATATATTTTTAGATGTTAAATTTTACTAAAAATCATTATTATTTTACTACAATATTTTTACAAATAATTTTAAGGAATATTATTATAAACCTATACACGTTTAAATACGAATACACACATACAAAACCTACAATAATACCTATTTATTCACATAGGGTTCCAACGTGCTTAGGTTTCAACATCCTTATCACCTACACTCGTGGATTAAAATACCCGCTAGCCAGGTGAGTTACATAGCCCCTATTTTACATTTTTACATACTTTGGGGTGAAACATTATACATGCTACTCATCAAATTGTTTATACGTGTTATACATGTGAATTATATGCTTGTTCATCATGAATTATCTTGGGTGTACACTTATTTATTTTAAACACAAGAAAACCAACAGTAATATTAATAGATTTATTGTGCCTGACCAGCCCACCCATGTAGGGTGTTTATTACTGCATACTCGGATATAGCCGCGTGTTATATTCAAACATATCGGATATAGTGGGTAACTATATTCAAACATACCGGGCCTAGCTGTTGTGCTATGCTCAAGCGCGTCAATCAAGGTTTGAATTGTGCTTAGATAAATGATACAACCATGTATGCTATGTTTAACAAGATAAACAATGAGTTGCAAAACGTTTTTATCTACTATTTATCGGTTCCACTAAACCTATGTACTCACCAACTTTATAGTTGACACTTGATTTAAATAATGTTTCAGGTTTGGATATGTGATTGCTTGCTGAAGATTCTACCACTAAAGAACTTATGGACTTAGTTAATTAAATCAATGTTTTGAAATAGACTATGTTATTTGAATTTGTATTGTACTTGAATGTTTGTTGTTTTTAATTAAATTAATGAATTATGCAATATTTTAGTTTTCATGTGCTTTTGAACAATCATTCCATTGTACGCCTCGATGATTCCGCCATCGGTCGGGGTGTGACAAAACGGAACGAGGATGGTGTTCTGACGACGGAAAGGGTTTTCACCATGTGAATCCCCCGTCACCTGGTTTGCCGTGGCCATCGTCGTCGCTCTCTCTGACTGAAAACTTAACGGACGCCAAGTGTTAAAACGTTAAACGTCATGGATGAAATGTGTTATGGAGTGACGAAACCTGAAGTTTTGTGCAAACCTCAGGGACGAAAACTGAAGTTTACTCTTTAAAATATGGGTCATGTTCATGTCAACCCGCGAATACACATGTCGTGTTTAGATTTACGCGTCTGACATTGTTTTCCGGATTACCCTTATGCGTCAGACATGATTTTCAAGTTCGACACATCAACCCATATAAGATACCTAAATTGTAAAGGGTAAAGAAAAAAAGGCACATATTTAATAAAATTGATAAATATGAAAGTTTAGCATTAATTTATATATGGTTTTGTATAAACAGACAATTTATTCTTTTACATAAACTTTATCGAAGAGTAAGTTGTATATATATATATTTTTTTGAACGGTAACACCTAGATATTCTAGGATAATTAGGTTTTCCTTAGGGCAACACATCCAGAGCAGCCCACCACATAAGAAACCCCCAAACTGGATAAACCCCACATAAGTAAGTTGTATATAACATAGGTTTTTACTTACAACTATGAACCATTTTATTTTTTAACGGCGGCCATACTTTATTAAAAACTATGAACCATTTCATTTTAACTTTTCAAGCCATAAAATACAGCAAAAAAGTAGGTATCCTTAAAATGGCACTTTGCAAGATTAAAAGACAAACAACCTGTCTGTACACAAAGATCACCAAACAAAATCCAGTCTTTCTCCAAACCAAAAATAAACTTAAAACACTCCTATGCACTCTTAAATCAAATATAACATGTTTTCATGTGTATTTCATTTTTCCAGTATCCATCTTTATGTCTCCCTCCAATCTCGCCACGTCACATACACAGACTACAAGATCTTCAAGGTTTATGTTGTGCATAGATTGATGATCGAACAGAATGGCGAGGATGGATGGGTTTTCCGTTCACATGCACTTGCTCCGGAAAATCCACACGAACCGATCTAAACTCATAATGCTGCAAAAAAGGTGTTACGGTCAAATCATAAATGGACATATTTGTGTATATTTTTAGAAAGAACTAACCTTTTCATTCCAAGAAAAATCATTGTTACGAAAACATGGATCCAAGAGCGTAACCTGGTCACCTTCTTTAATCTGTACAAAGATGACAAAATAAATAATTAGTAATTGAAACACTCATGAAAAACAAATTTCAGAACTTCTATTTACACCCATTTTCAAAGCTTGGTATAATATCATATTTACCCAACAAAAGAATCATAAAATCAAATATACACATTTTCAATATATGACATTTATAACTTTGCATTAGAATATGAGAGTTTGGAGTGTGAGGAGAAGGGTATGATGGTCTTATTATAAAACTAGTTTAAATCCCGTGCTTACACACGGGATGAAAATACGGTAATTACTATTTAATGTAATTTGACTTCTATTTATTATTTGATTGAAATAAAAGTTATATAATTAAATTTTAAAGTTTCTTATAGTAACGGATAATTTAAATAAATGTGTTTTATTAATATAAATAATATTTTCTGTAAATATATATTATTAATAAAAGAAGTGTATTAAATAAGAGAGAGAGGCGGGAAAAAAATGGTGAGAATGAATATGGAGGCGACACGTGGCACTAAAAAACCTTTATTTATTATATAGTATAGATATAGATATAGATATAGATATAGATATAGATATAGATATAGATGTATTTAATAAAACGCCTAAATATGAAAATTTAATTACTTTGACTGGGTAAATATATGAAATCGTCCCTTTATTGTTCATATGGACGGAAATTCTCCCAAAGTTGCACAACTTCTGGCTTAAAGCCGTATAAACAAGATTTTTATAAACTTACAGCATCATTGCTTATCCCATATACTGTAAGGGCAAAACATGTTTGGTTAGAATCACACACCAGATAGTACCTACAGGAATTCAAATACACAATACACAGTCAGCTAGATGGGGCAATTTAAACCCCTTACATATGAAAACGGGTCAATTCAGGTTGATAATGGATCAAACTGGTAAAACATAAAAAACTGTAGCTAAAAATGAAACGAGTCAAACGGGTTGAAATGACTTACAGAGGAGTAACATTCTCATGCTTAATGAAGAAAATAACTTTTCCCACAACTGTAATTGCCTTGTTAAGACCATCTAATAAATTATCAATTGTGGCCCTCTTGTAAGATGGGTTCACTTGAAACCAAAAAGAAAAATACAAATTCAAAATAAAATCATTATATAAGAGATATGCTTATGACAAATGATAAAGTTAGGCCGTTTACATTGAACTTCTTGAAGAGATGATGTTAAAGAAGCAAGTCGTTTAGCCTTAATTTGTCCCTGGAAAACAATGATATAAAAATCTCAAGCGATATGTAAGAATATACAACTTCTGGATTATGTTATAATAGCAAAACTAGAATGGGACTGATTTAGTTATAGTAACTGGAAGAAATCAATAATCCTGGTCTTAATGTGCATATCATATGTTATTTCATTCAGATAACATTTATGCCTAATTATATGGTCTTCTATCACTTTGTATATGTACAAATATTGAACTGCAAATTACATCACAAATTTTGTAAATCAAGAACCGAACAAACGAGAAATTCATGTTCTGCACACATAAATATAGTTTCAAGGAATTTTGTTAAATAGGAGATGAGATTAAAATTTGTAAAATTATGAGGTGAACTAATACTGTTCTCATAAATTCTGGTCATTAATTCCACATGAAATAGAAATACCCAAAAGAAAATTTGTGAAACCAAAACAGAATCATATTGAATTCCAATCTCTTAAGATGAATTAATATGTAAAAAGAAGAAAAAAAAATTGAACTACGAATATCAAGAAACCAAAACTCACCTTCAACAGACTGCCTAACTTATCAAAAAGATTAATCATCTTTTGAACTTCCTCAGCAGCATTAAGGCAAGGATCTATTGATGCAGCTGCTTCAAATCCACTGAGGGCCCTTTCATAATTCTCCAGATACGTATTTACCTGAATTAGTGAAAAAACAATTTCGAGTCAACAAACACATATGAGAACAATAAAGAACAAACAATCATAGGGAAAAAAAACTTGATTTGAGCTTGCTCAATATGACCTAGAGAGAGATACTTACAGTAGCACAGTTGAAATATAGGTCTGGGTTCAACTTCATGCTCTCATCTTTCTCCTGTTACATCATAGAAGGAAAAAATATATCAATTTTGACCTTTTTTTTTCAAGAACAGTTTTGCATTTAAAGTATAAGGGGTGTAATTAATTTATACACATGGGAATGATTATAAAGTAGATTTCCAACATACCGCGTTTTGGTATGCTTTCAGAGACTGCTGTAACTTGCTGTGATCCCATGCACCCGTCACAAAGAAACATGTTAGACAAGCATTCCCGAGGTTGTCTGTCAGTAAAATACAAGGTTGTCAAACAAGAAAACTTCAGTGGTGACTAATTGCCACTTGAATGAGGAAATGTGCAAGTTTAATATTAAGACACAATAAATCTTACACCATGAATTCCCATCCTTGACATCTAAAGCAATAGCTTCCTTGGCATGTTTGATGCTTTCAGCAACAATTTCTTCCTGATTATCCGCACCTAGAGATGGACAAGGAAAGGTAAATACACAACTTAATGAGCAAATATTAAATAAACAAAATTTGAGACGATAAACAGGATTAAATAACAAGTTAGTAACCACAATAAACAAGCAATATTTCTTGCCTTGAGCCATTCGTCTTTCAAGCATTGATAACTGGCTTAGTATCCTTTTGTTTGGACCCTGTATTATGACCCATTAAACAGAAGAATAAAACATTAAAATTTCACTCGGGCTAACATTAGTAAGATAATAAAAACTTAAACAAGCAACCTTGCTTAAAGCAACGGTAAAGCAGTTCCTTGTTGCAGGAAAATCTCCCTTTTTCCAAATACAATTTCCTAAGCACAGCCAAGCGTCTGCAAGGGATGGGTTCAACTTAACCTGAATCAAAACAAGAGACTTAAATCAAGATTTAGTCATTTCTATACAATCAAAGACCATGATCTTTTGGGACCAGCTAACTAACGGGATCGGGTAAAAAACAGGTTAGGTGGCCTCTAAGGGGGTTAAAGACAGTGGAAGACCATGATCTTTTCACTTACAGCTTTAGAAAGATGATCTTCGGCTTTTTTCGAATATTCGGGGAAGACATCTAATATCTTTCCTTTCAAATACTCATATGTTGCACGTTGTGTAGCCAATTTTCTTTCTTCTGCACAAAATAATCATTATAGCATTCAGTTAAACATTTCCAAACCATATCACAATGTATTACCATTACCACCATTGAAATTGCATCATTGAAATTGCAAATTAACACTTAACCTAGTCTCGTCAATTAGTACTGACTTCAGCTTGTGGTAAAAGAATCCATAGGCTAAGAGTTAGGGTTTATAGTGAAGCGTACCAGGAGGGACGGAATCGAGGAGATTGAGAACGATTTGAGATTGCGTTTGCAATTTGTGGATTTTGTGATTTGGTTCTGAAGGAAAATAAGTGTCTCGGATCATGTACAGATCATCGGCAGATTCTGTTGCCTTTTTCATCAAATCTATTCCGTCTTCTTCTTCTTCTTGGCTGACTTGATTTTGTCTGTTCATCGCATTACTGAACCTGGATCTTATTCTTCCCCTTGTCAGTTGGAGTGTGGAGGAAGGTGTGCTCCTCAGACCCACTCCAGACTCCTAAACAAAACCACCCGGCTTCATTATTAATCTCTTAAAAATGTCAAACCAGTGCTATTTTTGTTTGTGATTTATTTATGGATAATTTCATATACATTTTTACCAAAATACTAATATTTTAAAAACGGATATCTCAAGTTTCGGATAATGAATTTTACATATAGAATTCGTATATCCAAAATCTAAAAAAAAATTGTAGAGTATTATAATAAACCACTTCACACATCATTTACTAATTTAGATCGACATATAATGTTCAATTATAAAATAAACATTTGACAACATAGTAACGTGCAAGTAGCTTAAGCACAATGTACAACTCAGAGAAAACCCTACAAATTCAGAAGCTCTGCAAGCTCTCCTTTCCTTTTTCCCTTGTTGGTCTTCTACGCCAAAAGCTTGAACTAATCCGTTTCCGTTTCTTTTTTAATTCTCTCATCTAGGGTTTCTCTATTTCCCTTTCTTTTTCCATGGAAGTAATCACAGTTTTCAGGAGAAGAAATGGAGAGTGGCGGATGGGTTTTTGCAAAGACGGTTGAAATCGAAGAAGTTAATCAAAGTTCAAGAACCACACCAAATCGAAGATGTTTCTGGTTAGAATCTTTTATGAATCTAAGTTTTAGTTCATCATCTTAACTATTACATTTGATTTCTATTAGATTTTTTAGTATTTTGTTTTGTTAAGGTGTTGGATTCGCCGTTCTTAAATTGTTCACAGGTACGTTCTTCATTAGCTGATTCTTTGTCTTCATTTAACTCGATATCGGTAGTAGTCTGAATTTTTAAACAAGTTGAATGAATTTTTGTTCAACATTTTAGCACTATAAAACTTGAATTTACAGTTTATTACGATTTATTTTTCAGACATAAACTTGCGTTTATTTGTGTTTCTGTTAATCAAAGATAGGACTTCAGATTGAAAGCTTTAGTAATTATCTTTGTTTGGGTTTATTTTGATTAAGATTTTGACGATTGCAGGCTAATATGAAGATGGGTTCTACATAGGTTTCCTTTGCATTTTGCAGGTTGACAAGATTCACAAGGTGATTTTCCTTTCTATCCTCAATTCTTTTTTGTGTGTTTAAATGCTTCTATGTTTCATAGACATAATCAAAAGTCAGTCGTGGTTTTCATAAACCGTATTACATTGAAATTTAGACATGCATTCAAGATTTAAATTTTAATTTGGTATGATTATTAGCAAGAGAGAGTGCAATTTTTTTTTGCCAAAAAACTGTCCATGTTGAGACCTGATACTCAATAGTACATCCGGAAATCCATCTTGGTATATATCTTATTGACATCATCAGATACACGCACATATAAGCTATTTACAAGCAATGTCTTGATTATATGATTTTAAATCAGTTTGTTTTTGTTATAGTTCACAATGGTTAGTCGGTTAGAAAACAGATCGACACCGGAAGTAAAAATAAAAACCACCAGAAATTGTTTAGACAGTTTAAACGAAAGTTGTAACTTTAAATAAAAAAATTAATGTAATGCATTGTTATCAATGTAATGCATGTATTTTTGGGTTTCTTAATTTCATAACTACTTGGTATCTAGCTATGCGATTTGAAATGAAACATATAGAAATGATATATTTTCAATTTAGTTATACTATATTAAGTTTAGCTATCAAATTTGATTGTGTTTAGTGTAAGTTTGTCAATTTATTACCGATTATGAAAAACTAATACATTTTCCATTTTTCAGAAATAAGAGACGACATAGACGGCAGCAAAAGGTGAATGATACGCAGCCTAACTTTCTCCTTTGTTGCATGTTTAGAAGTGAAGTCCAAGTTTCAGTCCTTTTGTTATGACAGAGAAGTGGAGCAAGCTTGCAGCCAAGAAAACCCGCCGCAACACGCGTGAACATTTACCTAGTTTTAAACAAAAGGTAACTGACAATACTTCCAAAATGAATTAAAAGTAGCATGAATAATTGAATACTTGTTTTTGATTTAACATCAATAAACACATTTTTCCAAACGCTCTTCAAAAGTTCAAGAACCCCCCCCTCTCAAAAATCATTTTCCCATTTTCTTTCACTTTTTGCAAAAAAAACCCTTTCCTAAAATGAAACCTAAATCAAACTCTGAACGAATATTTAAATTACAATCGAAGATTTGAAACATTAAGATGTTTAAGAATTGAAAAACCTATAAAAGCTAGTAAAAAATCAAGTCAACCTGAAAAACAATAAAGAGATCGTTGTAATAAAAGAACAAACATAAAAAAAAACATTTTACTCATAATCATACGTTTTGCTATTTCCGCCTTCCTTTTAATGTTGCGGTTAGATCCGGTCCGCTCAAATGATCGTGGGCCATTATAAAGAAACGATAATCCTTGTCTTGTTGTTTCCGGTTAATGTGCTCCTCTAATTAATGAAATGCTCTAGAATGCGCCTCTAAAATCCTTCCGATCTTTGTTGATTTCTAGCAATCAGGTCTTGGGATATGTGGACCCAAACTTTTACCAACGCTTGTTCCTCGTCGTCGGTCCATGGCTTTGGCTTCTTCTTAGTAGAACCGACCATAGGGATAGGGAGTACAACGACCCCTTCTTCATGTTAGACTCGTATGTCTAAGTAACGACAAATGATAATACTACTATTAAAGTATGATCTAAAGAGTTACACTTCGAACAACAATTATAAAATGTTTTAAGAAAACATTTAGACACGAAAGATGATGGCAATGATAAATTATTTATAAAATAGTATATTTGTAAGTAATTACTTTATTTATAATAAATTAATAAAAGAGTTATTAGTTAATTAAACTATGTAGTTAGAAGATAATTAACATTAAATACTAGATTCAAAAGCCTAACTTGTTCATAAAGTTTGAGAGGTTTATAAATATTAGGGGATTTAGAGAACCAGGAACACACAAAAAGAAAAACCGCTAATCTCTCCCCTCCCTCCCTCTCTTGCGCCGTACACCGTCGCGGGCCACTATTGTCGTCGTTGTCGCCATCCACCACCATAACCCCTTGTGGGGTTTTCGATTTTCGTGTTACGGATCTTGCGACCGGAGATCGGGCGTTCCAAGTTGGTTAGATGTCAACTCGTGAGGTACGTTTATCTGATCTAATCTATGGTTGGATTTCTGTTAATTTGGTATGTATCTAGACTCCCGGTGGGCGGATCAAAGATTGGTTTGATCCGGTTTGTATACGTACTTCCGCTATTATAATTATTTATTAAAAATTCGAAACGTGTATACAAATCTCAACAATGGTATTAAAGCTACTTTTTCAAACAAATAGAACAGTTTTTAATTGCATTCGGATCTTATTTTTACAAAAACTTTATTTGACAAAAGATTGCATCATATTCGTTTACTTTATGTTTTGTGTTGTTGGTTGTAAATCAAGACCTAGACTCGTGGTTGTGTTTATTAATGGTTGTATTCCTATTATCTTGTATTTTTTGTTGTTTGGGAAGCCATGTTGTAATAAATTAGGGTTTTCAATTTTTTATTGTAACATCCCATAAATAAGTGGGTTTTAAAACGAAATAAATGAATAAAAAGGGGTGGGGGTGCATGGGCCGTGAAATTGAGCCAAGAATGGGGGAAAGAAAGCTTAAGCGTCTAGGACATCCCTATTTGCAGTCAACCACTCACACCAAATTCTAGAGAGAGAAACCGTAGAGAAAGAAAGTCTCGTTTGAGCTCAAGATCGATCCAACTTCTATCTCCACTGCTCTAGTGAAGATTGGCTAAAGAAGGGCGTCAATTTTAGGTAAGAATCCCCACCTTTTTCTGAGTTCTTTGAAATGGGTTTTCAGGTATTTTTACATAAAGGTCGGGTTTTTATGGGTCAAGTTGTAACACCCTTAATTGGAAAACCAATTAATAAAACATTTAAACGCGCGAAAACTATTGTCCCAAGAATATTTTTTTTACTCTTTATCGTACCGCGAAGGATTTGGGAACTCCCTTCGCGTACCGCGAGGGATTCCCAAATACCCTACCTGGAAGAAAGGTTCTTCGTGTGGCGCGAAGAACTTTCTTTTCATCTTTTTCACCAACTTGACACAAAACATTTCAAACACTTGGGTTTTGACCAAGAACTTTCATACCACAATTATATATACCAAAAATATAATTCAAGTATTCATTTACACCTCTTTACAAGGATTTTTCTTTAAATCCCCAAAATATCAAAAATGCATACGAGAAACCCTCCACGCCTTGGACTTGACATTGACCTACGTCGGAGCTTTCCCTGTATAACCACATTAACATATCACCGTTAGTAATGACGATAAACATATTCAAACAAGTATTTACACTTGTTTTCACCCTTTCACCCATTTGACCCGTTTGCACCTATTTGGTCAATTAAGGTTTTTAACACATGCATTTCCACTACAAGTTTCATTCTTTTCATGAAACATTCATATTTACCATTTCATATCCATTATGGCGCTTAGGCCATAACCTCATATCCATTATGATACTTAGATCATAACCTCATATCCATTATGATAATTTAACCATAACCTCCTATCCATTATGATTCATAGATCATAACCTCATATCCATTATGATTCATAGATCATAACCTCATATCCATTATGATTCTAAGATCATAACCTCATTCACACTTATCCATTATAGTATTACATTATAACTACATTCATTTATTGCACATATCCATTATAGCATTTCAACTATAACTACATTCATTCACATAACCATTATGGTATTTCCACTATAACCACATTCAATTCATTTACACATAGTATGCACACAAAATATATATACCATCAATTTATCAACATTACTAAGTAAATGCAAAGACATTTACCTTTTGAGTTAGAAGATCTCGCACCACCTTCTAGCTTTGCAATTTGATTACCTAAACATACACAACTAGTTTAGTAATCTAACATACATACATAATCACATTACAATTGAGTTTACAACCCAATTTTCATTTTTCAACCCAAACTGACCCGTTTGAGTTATCCTCATAACCAAACACCCTTTTTCAATACAAACTCACATACTTGAGTTTTTTTTTCCAATACCTTAGGTATCCATTACACATTCACTATTATATGTATTATGGAATGACAAAGTGTTATGTGTGTCGAAACTTGTTTTATGATTTGTTATATGGAGATAATTACAATTGGGCATGGCGTATTATTAAACATGTTTGGCTAATAAGACGAAATGTGCAAGGGACTTTATGATAACCATATAACAATCAAATGGGTGAAAGGGTGAAAACAAGTGTAAATACTTGTTTGAATATGTTTATCGTCATTACTAACGGTGATATGTTAATGTGGTTATGTAGGGAAAGTTCCGATGTAGGTCAATGTCAAGTCCAAGGTGTGGAGGGTTTCTTGTATGTATTTTTGGTATTTTGGGGATTTAAAAGAAAATCCTTGTAAAGGGGTGTAAATGAATACTTGAATTATGTTTTTGGTATATATAATTGTGGTATGAAAGTTCTTGGTCAAAACCCAAGAGTTTGAAATGTTTTGTGTCAAGTTGGTGAAAAAGATGGGAATTTGGTTAAGTGTTAAAAATCTGAGAAAAAACTATCTTTCTGTTTACTGGGTTTCTTCGCGGTACGCGAAAGAATGGAGGGGGACTTTCACGACACGCGAAAGAAATGAATGCCGGACAGGGTATTTGGGAATCCCTCGCGGTACGCTAAAGAGTAAAAAAAATACTTAAGATAATAGCTTCTGCGTGTTTAAATGTTTTATTAATTGGTTTTTTAATTAAGGGTGTTACAAATGAGAAAAGAGTTATAGATCTGGAATCACGAAATAAAACCAAGTGTTTTGAACGTAAAAAGTCAAATGGTATGATAGAATTTGGATTCCTAGATTGTCAAGTGTGTTGGCAACTATTTTAGATGAGGTGCATAAATCCAAATATTCTATCCATCCGGGGGCCATAAAGATGTTTTATAACTTGAGGTGTCATTTTTTGTGGCCGAGTATGAGGCATGATATAGTTAAGTATGTGGAGAGGTGTCTCACATGCTTAAGGGTAAATGTGGAGCATCAAAAGCGGTATGGAAAGCTTCAACCGCTTGAAATACCGCTTTGGAAATGGGAGAACATCACCATGGATTTGATCACTAAATTACCAAAGACTCGAAAGGGTTATGATGCGATATGGGTAGTAGTGGATCGGTTTACAAAGAGTTTACATTTCCTTCCAATAAAGTAAACGTATTCTTCGGATAGATTGGCGGAAATCTATGTGAAGGAAATTGTGTCACGTCATGGTGTGCTGGTGTCGATTATATCGGACCGCGATACGAGATTTACTTCTCATTTTTGGAAGAAGTTCCATGAGAATATGGGGACTAGATTGAACCTTAGCACCGCTTATCATCCACAAACGGATGGTCAAAGTGAGCGGACGATTCAAACGCTTGAGGATATGTTGCGGGCGTGTGCTTTGGATTTTGGTGGTAATTGGGACGACTATCTACCGTTGGCGGAATTTTCATACAACAATAGCTACCATTTTAGTATTGGTATGCCGCATTTTGAGGCATTGTATGGGAGGAAATGTAGAACACTCGTGTGTTGGGGTGGAATCGGTCAACGGGAGCTTGGTAGCAAAGAGGTGGTCAATGAAACTATTGGTAGTATTGACTAAATTAGAGCACGCTTGAATGCGGCTCAAGATCGCCAAAAGTCCTATGCGGATAATAGGAAGTGGGCGATTGAGTTTCAAGTGGGGGACTTTGTGCTTTTGAAAGTCTCTCCTTAGAAAGGGGTGATACGGTTTAGGAAACGGAGGAAGTTAAGTCCACGTTTAATCAGACCGTTTAAGGTGATAACAAGGGTGGGTGCGGTAGCCTACCGTTTGGAGCTACCGGAGGGACTAAGTAGACTTAATAACACATTCCATGTGTCTCATTTGCGAAAATGTTTAGCGGATAAATCTACTTTTGTTCATTTGGATGATATTGAATTGGATGAAAAATTAAATTATATTGAGGAACCGGTGTCAATCTTGAATAGAAAGGTGAAGAAATTGCGTAATAAAGAGATTAGCCAAGTTTTGGTGAGGTGGAAACATAAGAAAGGGACGGATATGACTTGGGAAACCGAGGAAGAAATGCTGAAATATTATCCTAACCTTTTTATGTGAAGTCGGGTTTCGGGGACGAAACCCAAATAAGGAGAGGTGATTTGTAACGAACCAAAATTCGGGTTTCGTTTTCAAATAAATAAATATTTTAATAAATATTATGATGAAAATAATATTTATGAAATAAGTTGAAAAAAGTGGGTTTAAAGTTAGTAATGGGATTATGTTAGTTTTTAACTAATTATAGAGACAGATGGGTGAAATGAAAGTGGAAGGGTCAAAGGTGTAAAATGGCATGTCATTTTGACTAAGTGGAAGTCAAAATTGAACTCACTTGTGAGTTGGGGGGGGGGGGTCGTTCATAGCAAGGAGAAAAAGGAGGAAACGGGTTTTTGAGCTAAATCTTGCAATTGAAGCTTGGATTGTGAAAGTTTTGGCTCATACAACACCTTCATAACATCAAGTAAGCGTTCATCACTCTTTGATTTCTCCTTTGAATGTGTTAGTAGGTGGGTTTTGTAGAAATCCGAAAATTATGTATGCATGTGGTAAATTGGTGTTAGATTGTGGATAATTTAGCTTAACTAAAGGTAAATGGTGGTGATTAACATCTTAGAACCCTTTGATTTTGATTTTGAAAAGTTAGGGTTCATATGGTGAAAATTAGGGGTGTTTGGATCATTATGCTAGAATGATGAATTACTGAGGATTAAGTGTTTAGGTGGTAATAGACAATTGAACAAACATCAAATTGATCTAATAAAAGTTATTAAGAGAGAAATTAGAATTGGAAAGAAAACTCAAATGGGTGAGTTTGTATTGAAAGGGGGTGTTTGGTTGTGGGAATAACCTAAACGGGTCAATTTGGGTTGGGAGTAAAAAATTGAGTTGTGGACTCAATTGTAATGTGTTGGTGGTGAATGTTAGATTACTAAACTATGTGTATATGTTTAGGTAATCAAATTATGAACCGAGGAGGAGGCACGTGATCTTCCAACTCTAAAGGTAAGTGCCTTTGCACTTACTTAGTAATGTAGGTAAATGTGTGGTGTATGTAATATGTATGCATACTATAAGATGAAAGGAATGTTATGCCTATTGCTTGAATGTAATATGTGTGGAATTGTATTAATTTGACTTTAGTGGTAGAAGGTCAAACTTATATGTTAGAAGTGGTGAAATTAGACTATGTGGTTAATAGTCCAAACTTGATTGTGCAATGGGGTAAATATGTGTAATTGACTTTTGTGGTAAATAGTCAAACAAATATGGAGTGTGGTGAAATTGGTGTCATTGACTTATGTGGTAAATAGTCAAACAAATTTCTTAAATGTGGAGAATTTGGTGTATTTGACATATGTGGTATATAGTCAATAATAATATGATATTTTGGTGAATTGGTGATAGAAGTGTGGAATACTTCAAAAGGTGGACTTGGAGTCAAATACTTCAAGTTTGGGTAAGACGAGTTGTGGTACTCGCCCCAAGAGGTTGCAAACTAGATAGAAGTGTGGAATATTTCAAATGGTGAACTTGGAGTCAAATACTCCAAGTGCGGGTAAGACGAGTTGTGGTACTCGCACCAAGAGGTCGTGAACCTAAATAGAAGTGTGGAATACTTCAAATGGGTGAATGTGTTGTGGTAAATGAATGTAATATGAAAAGAATGAGACTTGTAGTGGATATACAAGTGTTAAGAACCTTAAATGACCAAATGGGTGCAAACGGGTCAAATGGGTGGAAAACAAGTGTAAATACTTGTTGAATGTGTTTATCGTCATTACTAACGGTGATTTATATATGTGGTTATGTAGGGAAAGCTTCTATATAGGTCCAAGTCAAGTCCAAGGCGTGAAGAGTTCTCGTATGTATTTTTAGGTGTTTTGGGATTTAAAGGAAGATCCGTTAATTGTGGTGTAATTACACACATGAACTTTATTTTGGTGTTTATATATGTGGTAGATATGTTTTTGAACTAAAAACCATGTATTGGTAAATTTTGGTGTCATGTGGAATTGAAAAATGGTGAAAAATGGCTAAGTGTTGGAGTTGGGCAAACTGAGTAAACTTTCTGTTTACTCAGGTCCCCCGCGGTACGCGAGAGCCAAGGGTGGGTTCTCTCTCGGTACGCGAGAGACCTGGTTCTCGGTGGCAGATTTTAGAGCTCCCTCGCGGTACGCGAAGGGAGTTGTCCAGAATCTCGCGGTACGCGAGAAGGTAAAAAAAAAAAAAATTCTAAGACAAAAGCTTCCGTGTGCGTTTAAATGTTTTATTAATTGGTTTTCCAATTAAGGGTGTTACAATGGTTTGGAGAACCTTGTACACCCTTGAGTTCCTGATTCAACATCACGCCATAGAATTTTCTGCTTCGGAATTAGCCCACGTTTATAACCTTAGGAACCACGGTTCTTCCAGATTTCTGTTTCAAATGAAATCAGGCATGACCCATCTGATCTTGAAAACAACTCAGAATGATTCGAACTGGAAAAATAACTTCTTCTTCGTGAGAAGAGACTCAATCCCTGATGGGGGATAAGTTGCCAATCAAGTGGATCGTGAAGGGTAGGATCCTGTCTTGTAGGATTTTTTAGAAACTTGATATTCGGGATACTGACTGTTTATTTTTGTTTCAGTGCCAAAGTTTGATATCCTTGCTCCTCCTACTCCGGATACTGCCAAGAAGGTAGCTGCCTTTTTTGGCTTTTAGCCCATCGTGCGGACTTTCAGGTTCAGAGCTTCTCAGGTGGAGGTTATTTATGAAGATTCTTCTTCCAGCTCGGAGATGTCCGGTAAGAAACACAGTAATCTTTCATTCTGTTAATTATTAATGATAAATTAACCTATTTTTTTATTTTTATTTTTTATTTTTTTTGAATTAGGTGTTCGCAAATCAAGCTCAAAATTTGCCCTTGATGACATTGACAGCATGGTCACTAAGGGTAATGCTGTCAAGAAGGAACCTCAACAAGCCATCACTCCAGCAGTCAAACCGAATGCTCCTAAGCCTGAAGTTTCCACTGCTAAGCCTGAAGCTTCCACTGCTAAGCCATCCTCCAATAAGAAGAGGAAGATCTCGGATCCTGCCGAATTATCCATCCAAGATTGCATAGACTTTGCCAATGCTCATAGGATCCTGCACAATCTTAGTCATCTGGTGAGTAAAATTCACTATTCTAAATAATAGGATCAACCCTTCAAATTAACTAATTCGTTAAATGAAACAGGCTCTGAATAAGATGGTTGCGTTCCACAACCAACTCCTGAAAGAATCTGATGCGAACAAACTGAGGATCCATGAATTGCAGAAGAGTGGGGCTGCTAAAGATAAGAAGCTTTCAGATATCTCCAAGGAACTCGCTCTTGTTAAAGCCGAAATGCAAGAGATGCTCCTTCAACATGCTCGCAACATTGATGAGTCTAACGAGCAAGCTCAAACTTCTGCTGCCATTTCCATCTTTCAGTCTAGAATTAAGATGGCCAAGGAAGCTGAGGATAAGGATTTTGACAGGAGCGCCTGGGATGTTGAGGAGTGGAAGAGGCTGGTGATCGAGTTGGGAGGAGAGCTAATTTCGGAGAAGGATGCTGGGAAAGTGGTGGCTGAGGATCAGGTTCAAGGTTCTGCAATGGTGGCTGAGGAGCATGAGGCTGAGGGTGCAGGGAAGCAGGTGGATCAGGGCAATGAAGGTAATGATGCTTAGGCCTGAGCCCTGATATTTATGGTTTTTGATGTGGTTGTCTTTAACTTGTTGATTTTGAACAATTTAATTTTCTTGTTGACGGGATCCTGAAATGGGATAGACAATTTCTTGACTTAAGTCTCGGGTGGATGGGTCCTGTTTTGGATGAAGCTCGAGACATATTTTGGTTTCCTGCACTTATAATATTAGTAGCTTTTGACTATCCTGCCATGATTATTTTTTAGATTGAATGTGTTTACAGAATATATTTATGTATATATTCAGGATTCAGGATCCTCTAGGATAATTTATCAAACTTAGTCTTATAAATCATAGGTTAGTTTCGATAAATAGATTAAATTATGACTTAGTCAAATAAATTTTGATTCTACCTTTAATGACGAATCAAGAAATAAAAGTTGAAAAATATAGATAGACATACCTGAATTTTGACGAATGTTTTAAGAAATGTTATAACCTTGAGTTGTCCCCTGTGTATGTTTGCCAATCATATTGTATGATCAGTAGTGGAATTTCAGAATTGGTATAAGTCTTTGATTCGACCGCGACTCTCGAACTAGTATACCAATGATAAGCATTTGCTAAGCAAACAAATAAAATGTATCAAGTCAAAATAACGTGGGCAAAGCCAAATTATCGTGGGTCAAGCCAGAATGACGTGGGCCAAGCCAGACTTGAGTTAGCATGAAAATGCTAAAAACCTTAGGAGTAACACGTCTGTTACTATCGTAGAGAACAAGCTATAGCCAACAATGATGAAATTGCCAACCACTTTTACATGGTCTGGTCGCACCACCTTGAACTATACTCGAACATCGTGCGCAACAGGCAGAGTGTTTAAACTCAATTCGAAGAAATGTGAAAACCTTTAAACCTTAGAAGGTATGCAAGATACCTTAACGTATGAGAGATGACCAATCTCTGTCTTTTGTCGGGATCCCTGGAGATACTTCCTGCAAGACAGGAACTCTTGGTGAAGGTGGGTGTTAGCTAGGATAACACCCTTCCGACGCTCAAGTCAGTATATTGATATGGAATGATAATAAAATTAATTGAAATGGAAAGAATACGTACCGTTCTAAGTTAGAATATAAATTCTAACTTACATGAAGTAGGTTTTAGATGAATAGCGTTCCAGGATCTTGGTAATATATCCCTTCCAGAGTTGGTAGCCAATAAGCACCTTTGCCTGCCTCTGAATCAATCAATTATGGGGCTTCCCATTTTGACGCGAGTTTTCCGTCGCTAGGATTAGTGGTATTTTGGAATGCTTTTCTGAAGACGAGATCACCCACTTGAAATCTCCTGATCCTTATATTTTTGTTATATGACCTTGCTATCCTTTACTGATAGGCTGCAATGCGAACTTTAGCAAGATCTCTGATTTCATCAATAGTATCAAGATCATTTGAGAGAGGTTCACTATTATTTTTCTGAGTTTGAAGACTGGTTCTGGTTGTAGGGATAACTATCTCTGTAGGGATCACAACTTCAGTGCCAAACACCAAAGAGAAAGGGGTTTGACCCGTTGCATTTTTTGCAGTTGTTCTGTCCGCCCATAGTGCAAATGGCAGTTCTTAGGCGCATTTCCCTTTCTTTGTTCCCAATCTCTTTTTGAGGTTATTGATAATAATCTTGTTGCTAGATTCCGCTTGTCCATTGGCTTGAGGATGCACAGGGGTAGAAGTTATCATCTTAATTCCCCAGTTAGCACAAAAGTTGGTTGTTCTTTTGCCAATGAATTGAGATCCGTTATCACATGTTATTTCCGTTGGGATACCGAATCTCGTCAGGATGTTGCGCTTGATAAAGGATATAACTTCCTTTTCTCAGACTTGAACGAATGCTTCAGCTTCGATCCATTTGGAGAAGTAGGCTGTCATTGCTAACATAAATACTTTTCCTCCTGGGGCCTTTGGAGCTTGCCAACTATATCCATTCCCCACTTCATAAATGGTAGGAAGAAATAATTGTGTACAAGGGTTTTGCTGGCTGGTGAAGGATGTTGCTATGTCTCTGGCATGCGTCACACTTTTGGGAATACTCCATGGTATCTTTCCTCATGGTTGGCTAATAGTATCCTGTCCTTAGGATCTTTGAGAAGAGTGCTCTGCCCCCAGTGTGATTTTCACAGTCGCCTTCATGTATATCTCTGAGGACCTCAAGTGCTTTGGGGTCTTCTAAACATTTCAAATAAGGACCTTCAATAGATTTTCTGTACAAAACACCATCTAATATTATGAAGCGAGATATTCGCATACGAAAAGCCCTGTAATTTTTCTCATCCTTCGGGAATTCTCCATCCTGTAAATATTTTATAATAGGTGGGATCCATGATCTTTGGCTTGGTTTCGGATCCCGAGTATCTACTTCTTTAGATTCCGTATTGGATACTTCGTTATTCTTTTCAATTGCTGGACTTAGGATATGTATAATCGGTATTGTGGTTCCTTCCGGGATCTTGAGTGCTGAGGCTAGATTTGCTAAGGCATCAGCGTCAGCGTTGTCTTCCCTTGGTACCTGTACTATACTAAAGATTTCGAATTTCATGGATAATTGTTTAACTATCTTGAGGTATTTGATTAGCCTTTCACCCTTTGCTGCATAGGAGCCATTGAAATGATTAGTAATCAATAGTGAATCTACATATACCTTGAGATATCTAATCTTCATGTCACAAGCAAGTTGTAATCCTGCTATCAGCGCTTCGTACTCTGCCTCGTTGTTGGTTGCTTGGAACTCACAACTTATTGACTGGGGTAGTATGTCCCCTTGTGGCGATTTTAGTATGATTCCAAGACCTGTACCTCTTATATTAGATGCACAGTCTGTGAATAGAATCCATATATCATTTGATTCCTCTAATTGTTGAACTTCGAGATCTGCTTCTTATTGGATATCACTGCTGAAATCAGCCACAAAGTCTGCAAGTGCTTGAGATTTTGTTGCTGTCCTGGGCTCATACTTGAGATCATATGCGCTGAGTTTGACTGACCATTTAGCCATTCTTCCAGACATTTCCGACTTTCTCAAAACACACTTAATTGGATAATTAGTTTTAACATGTATAGCATGAGTCTCAAAATAATGTCTAAGTTTAGTAGATACCATTATTAAAGCTAATATTAATTTTTCTAAATGAGAATACCTGGTTTTTGCCGAAAGTAGACTTTTACTTACATAGTATACCGGATGTTGCTGACCTTCATGATCTTTAACTAAGACAACACTTACAGAATGTTCAGATACTGCTAAGTATAATGATAATGGTTCGCCATCTTCAGGTTTCATTAGTAGAGGAGCTGTGGATAAATACTCCTTTAGTGCTTGTAGTGCTTGCTCATGATTTTTTTCCCATTCGAATATTTTGTTTTTCTTTAGGATATCATAAAATTCTTTGCACCTCTCTGAGGATTTTGAGATAAATCTATTGAGTGCTGCTACTCTACAAGTCAGCCTTTGGACATCTTTGGTATTAGCTGGGGATTTCAGGTTGATTATTGCCTTGACCTGCTCGGGGCTAGCCTCTATCCCTCTTTTGGTTACCATATATCCTAGAAATTTTCCTCCCCCAACTCCAAAGTGGCATTCGGAAGGGTTGAGCTTCATGTTATAATGATCTAGGATGTTCAATGCTTCTTCAAGATCCCTGAGATGATCTTCAACTTTCTTCGACTTCACCACCATGTCATCAATATAGACTTCCATGGTGTCCCCAAGTTTATCTTTGAACATCATGTTTACTAGCCTCTGGTATGTAGCACCTGCATTTGTTAGACTAAAAGACATGGCAATATAACAATAGATACCTGTCGGAGTCATGAATGCAGTATCCTCCTACTCAGAGGGTTCCATCTGGATCTGCTGAAATCCTGACGAGGCATCCATGAAGGTTAACATTTCATGGCCTGCTGTAGCATCCACCATTGAGTCTATATGTGGTAGAGGGAAGGGATCTTTCGGACATGCTTTGTTTAAGTCTGTGAAGTCTACACAGACTCTCCATTTCCCATTCTTCTTCTGGACCACTACTACATTGGCTAGCTATCTTGGGAATTTTACTTCCCTAATCATTTATGCTTTTAACAATCTCTCAACTTCCTCTTGGATGACTGTATTTCTTTCTGGAGCGAATTTTCTTCTTTTTTGGTGTATAGGCCTGAAACTGTTATCAAGTCCTAATTTATGTGTTATAATATCTTTAGAAATACCTGTCATGTCTTCATGCTTCCAAGCAAAAGTTGAAATTCTGCTCTTTAGTAATTTTGTGAGGCTTTGCTCAATATCTTCGGGGATACTGGTTCTAATAAGTACCTTGACGTCAGGATCCTCTAGACTTAGGGATAATTCCTTGACATCCTGCTCCTTGGCTTCCAGGACGTCTCTAGCTTGTTTCTTTAATTGCTATGATTGTTTGGTCTTTACTGATGCTTTCATTGAGGAAGTATAACAATATTTTTCATCTTGTTGATCGCTGTTGATTTTTACTACTCCCCAAGGAGTTGGCATCTTGACACATTGGTGGGATGTCGAGGGTACCGCTTTCATGTCATGTATCCAGGGTCTCCCTAGTATAACATTGTAACAGGACAGCGAATCAATTATGCAAAATTTTTGTATAGTGTTTACCCCTTCGATATATATCGGAAGCTTTATCTCTCCGACTGTGTTTTTGACATGTCCCCTGAATCCCACTAGCACTGCAGATTTGGAGATAATCTCGGAATCCGGGATCCCCATTCTTTTCAAGACATCATGCTGGATTATGTTCACCGAGCTTCCTCCATCGATCAGTATTCTTCGAATGAAGTGATTTGCAACATATAGGGTGATCACTAGACCATCATGATGAGGATCTTGCACATTATCCCTGCCATCTTCATTGAAGGATATTATCTTTTCTTCTGTTAGAGTGGAAGTTCTGAGGGGTCTATCTCCTTTCTCTGTTTTAGCTTCCTTGGCATTTCTTTTAGCTGCAGAGTAAGAGGTACCACAAATGTCAGAACCACCAGAAATAAAACCTATCACCTTAGCATCGGGTGGCGGAGATTTGGCTCTTTGCGGTATTTTGTCATGATCCCTGACTTGCTTTTTTCCCTTGCCCAGAATTTCCTTAAGATATCCCTTGCTTAAGAGATAACTTATCTCTTTACGCAAGGCAATGCAATACTGAGTGATATGTCCGAAATCTTCATGGAAGGCACACCATTTGGACTTGTCTTTGCCCCCGGTATTCTTTTTGAATTTACGGGGCCACCTGGCTTTGTCTCCAAGATCCTGCATGGCGTATAACAAATCGGTTGTGTCAAGCGAAAAACAGTATTCAGATAACTTAGGATATTCTTCTTCCTCCTCGTCATCTTCCACAACATTGACTCTGTGATTATCAGGTTTGGAATATCGCTTGGATCTATATGGTTTGAAAGGTGCAGTCTCAGTCTTCTGGTTAGGTTGACTATAACTGGTTGGAGCATCCATCCTTTGTTGAATCTTCTTATCGTCTTCGAGTCTGATGAACCTTAGTGCTCTGTTTCTGACTTCGTCAAGATTAATGCAAGGGTTCATAACAAGGTTTTCATAGAATTGAGAATCTTTCCTCAATCCCATTTTGAAGGCCTGAACTGCTGTGGCTACGTCGAGATGCGGGATATCCAGGGATTCTTTGCCAAATTTGCTAACATAATCCCGGAGGGATTCTCCGGGATTTTGAATTACCCTGTACAGGTCACTTGTCAATCTTTCAAAAGTTTTGCTGCAAGAGAATTAACTGTTAAACAGGTTAATTAAATGAGCAAATGGAGTAATAGAGTATGGAGGAACATTAAGTAGCCATTTTAAGGCTGATCCTGTTAAGGTAGAACCGAAGCCTTTGCATAAGCAAGCCTCTTTCAGGTCCAAGGGAATAGGGTTGATTTCCATTCTTTCTCTATATTGCGCCACATGCTCCTCAGGATCCGTTGTCCCATCATACAGCTTCATGTTAGGAGTTTGAAAACGTTTTGGGATCTCAGCATCACAAATGGGAGGAGCGAATCTAGAGGTCTTGTAGTTGGTAGCGGACATCTCGGGTATGGGTTGTACCACTCCAGGTACACTGGAAATCATTTCTCTCAGCTTCTTCAATTCTTTCGCCATGGAAGGAGTGATCCTTGTATCTTGCACAGATTCGTTAGCATTTGAAAAATTATTGAATGTGTTACCCATGCCGATATCTGTGAGAGATGATCCCGGGGTAAATCCAAGATCTTTAGTTGTAGTAACTCCGGTAGCCGGAGTTGAACCAAGAGTTGTGACTCCAGTCCGCATGGGTAGGAAATCTCCCTGATGGACCCCCGGAAATCCCGGATAGTCAAAGTTCAAAGCCCTCGGTTGCAATGGAGTTGTCACTTCCACCGGTTTCTTTAAGTGTTTGATCTTTTCAAGCTCTCTGAATATTGCATGATTTGTCTTTTTCTGTTGTTCCATCTGCTACTTTACCTCGGAGAATTCTTTGAGATGTTCATCATTTGAAACAAGCACAAGTGGGCTAGCAGATATTCCGGATCCCAAAAAACCCGCAGAAACAGTCTTTCGAGGCTGACCATCATTCTTTTTCTGGAATGAAGGAATGGGAGGAATAAGGCTGACTAGCCCGGAGGTTAAAGATGGAGCAGAAACAAAAACGTTTTTAGATTGGAACGACATTTTTGAAATTAGTTTCGAAAGATAATGATTAAACAAAAATTTAACAAAGTTTTGAATATAAAAAGCACCACTTGCCCCACGGTGAACGCCAAATTGTTTTGGGTAAAAATTATACGAATTAACTTTGTAACCAAATTTCGATAGTGAGGTAGCGTGCTTGTTGAATCTATGAATGTAAAACAATAAAATTGACACGAGTGTTTACGAGGAAAGCCCTTGATCCTTGATGATCTCCGGCACAAAACCTCGGGAGCCGACGAAAGTCGGACTGCCTTGATGAATTTTATAAAACTGGAAACTGTTGAGTACAAAGAGAGCCAACGAGATCGTATGCTAAGTGTTACAATGATTGCAAGTGCGGGTGTTGTGTGTTTCTAAATGATCCATGGCGTATTAAATATAAAAAATAAGCATAACTAACTATCCGAAATCCTAGTCTTTGACTCTATCTTCCCATGTGACCGTTGTAAAGCCTTCTACGCACATTCGACACGTTTCATCTAGCTCCACGTCCGAGTCTTTAGGTGTTAGTGGTTGCACACGTTTTTCCTGTGATTAATAAAGCAATAAACAAGTAGCCGTTAGTAATAGATGGAAAGAGAAAATTTAAATAACTCAAAATTTAAAATTCTAAAAAGAAAAACTAACCTCTAGTTCAGGTATGCATAATCTAGTGCCGGTGAGTAGATAAAAAGTGACACAATAGCTATTATGCATGTTTTTGTTTCACACATGTTGAATCTCTTAACAACCTTATTATGAATACCATAAGTTCAACCAAAAAAGTTATATTTAACAATTAACATTGTAATGTTTTTAGTAAGAAACTGTCATGTATGGAACATGTCCGAGTGGTCAACCAGTGCATTTATAACACGACCGAGTGTAAGCAAGCACTTATTGAGTTTTTGATCTAACCAGCTTCCCTTACAAGACTTGCATACACAACCGCCCATAAATAGGTTAACCCGGTTCATACGAGATAAAAGTCACCCCAAATGGGTATTTTTAATGCATAAAATCATCTAAATTATTTTAGTTAAAAGAGTAAAGTGCCAGTCATTTTCATCCAACTGACTAACCCCGTTAAAATTTTAACGGTGTTAGTAAGTTGGATGAAAATGACTAGATTTTGAAATGTGAAGGACGGAAAAGCTAAAAAAAAGTTTTTGGATGAAAGTGGCTAAAATGGCCAAACCACAGGGACGAAAATGGCATTTTACTCTAGTTAAAATTATATTCAAATTTTTTTAAACATATTTCACTATATATGTTGCCTAAAATAAATGGTAATGATCTAAGTTGTACAAAATGGTCATTAAATTCTATTAAGCACCAAAGTAAATAATACTTGACTCGTTACCTGGAGTTTTCCTGACCAATATTCGGGCCTTTTCAGCTCGCTTGAATTTAAGTGTGCACCTCTGGTTCCACTATACATGTTGTCGTCCTATCACATATATCTCTAAACCATGAAAAATGTACTCTACATAATATATAGAGTATTTTTCTCAATTAGTCAACTGTTTTGGTTCTGAAAACAAAGAAAGGTCAAAAGTGAAGCAACATACTTTTGAATATTGAAAGGAAGTCTGAATCAGCGGAGATAGAGAACAAAATTGGAGACTGTAACGAACGCGTATTGTTCTTGGGGTTGAACAGAATAATAGCCCTCTCTTCATTCATAGGCACACTGTTACTCAACTCATCAATTGCTACATGACTACTTTCCATTGATTGTTCCACAAAGCTTTCTTGCATGAGCATGGATTGTCCAAATACCATAGAGGTCAAAGTCTCTTGATCTTCAATTACCGGAGCAAATTAAGTGTCCTAATCACAATAAATCAAATTATTATTACATGTTAAAAAGAAAGCACCTCAGCCAAAAACATAGGTGAAGCATGAAGCTTAAAAAAGACATATCCAAACACCCCTAAATTTGTAACTTAAACATCGGTAATCGAAATTGTAGTGACCTCTAAAGATATGCTTAAAACACCACTCGAATCCATGAAGATCCTTGTCTATCAACTCCTGAGTAGGTTTTGGTTGAGTCATGTCCTAAACAAACTCAAAATGTTAGAACATCAAAAAGTAAACAAACAGAAACTGGGTTTTGATTGATCAACAATGCCTCTGAAGGACTAAATCGCTTTCTGTGGTAAGATATACAGAATCCATCAGCAGCCGCTTGAGTTGCAAGCTTAATTATCACGCTATAGCGATCTTCCATGACATAATTTCTTCAAAAATCACACAACATTAATAAAAAATTTCAAAACCTTAAAACAAAAACCGTGACGGCAACAGAAAGCGATGAATTAATCTTATGATTGATCAACAATACTACATGTGTGGTCAATTAGAATTGTATCTAAGCATACATAGATTAGGTATTCAAAATTACTTATAATTGATCAACAATACCATAGAATTAGTCAATTAAAAGTGCATCTATGCATACAACCGGATTAGGTATTCAAAATTAGTCTCATGTTTGATCAACAATGTGACACCTGACAAATTCTGGTTAACCCCGTCAACATAAACTCCGTTATCTCACAAGCTATAAGGACTTGTTCTGTCAAAACTCCAAATACAAAACTACAAGGACTGGTTTTGTAATTTACCAGAAACCCTAGTAGGCACGGTCATGCCATGTTTTGGCACGGTCGTGCCTAGTGTCATGGCACGGTCGCGCCTCTTGCCCAGTTGAAACGTAAACCATTCTTTAAACGCAAAACCGTTCGAATACGAGATTGTAACGTACATTCATGTTAATAATGATCATCATTGAGCCATTATCTCACGCTTTAACACCCGCAATTATCAAATTTATCCCCATTATGACTTTTAAATTCAAAACCGTCGACTCCCTTGATCAAATTGCTCAAATTCAATCATTTGGGATCACCATTACGAAATCAAACTACTCTCACACCCTGTACGTACTTCTGTCAAGCTTTTGCGCACGCCATTTTGGTCGGAGACACCGTCAGAGGTGCCAGAGGTCAACCCATCGGATTCGCGACTAAACCCTACTCGAACACCATCAATTCGTACTCCGTTCTGGTAATTGATCCTTCATTTTAGTTCGTTCCAATGTCTAGATCAAAAACCCTATATCAATTCGGGCATACATCTCTATTTTGAACCCGAATCAAATCTAGGGTTCATCAAGGATTCGGGTTTAATCGAATCCTATCATAGACACAGTCTCAATCCAATTAATATATAGTAACAGATTCGCAATGTCTCACTTTTTGAAAGCCCCATGGTTCCAACAATTTATCTTATCAAAATTGGTCAATTGAATTCTTGTTTTCAAATCTAGGGTTTTGATATTCAATCGAGAAATTAAACGACCTAGACTCGATGATTTTGCAATCAAAGCACATCAACAGGTTCGCAATACCCTGTTGAACAGAACCCCCATATCCTTTTGATCAATCGTGATCGAAATCGAAAGGATTTGGGACTTGTTGGTGTGGTCTGTAGTGAAAAGGAAACTCCGAGACTGTGAACTCAGGAGACATGGTCGTGCCTGTCCTATACCCGCTCGTGCCTCACACTCTGACACGGGGGTGCCAAGCACTGGCATGGTCGTGCCTCGTGATTTGACCCGGTTGTCCCTGATCTGCCAGCACGGTCGCGCCCCTAACCAACATGGTCGCACCACTAACCCTGACACGGTCGTTCCTTGCCCTAGACACGGTTGTGTGTGAAATAAACCTTGATACAGAATACTGTATTTTATTATATTCAAATAGAATAGTATATTTTTAACTAGGAAAACACCCGTAAACTTGTGTTTGATTTTATAACTCGTTTTTAATAATATTTCCCACATTTATAATAATATATTTATATTATTATTCAACCCTTGACTTCAAATAAAAATAATATATTTATATATTATTTTCGTCACGTTTATAAACATTGTGTAACATTTCAAACTAATAAATAATATTTATTTATATTATTTCCCACGTTATTATGATCCAAATAAAATAATAGTTTTATTATGTTGTCACCAAATTTAAATATCGTGTTATTCTCTAAGTTTAAAAATAATATGATAATTTATATTATTTTTCTAGACTATTATTAATGGTACAAACGCACGAATATATTTATTATATATTATTATTGTAATTAGAATCATTCAATGCGAAACGTATTTATCTTAAATATTATATTAAGAAATCATTTATTCCCGTGGACACGTTTGTCTACTCTTGGATCATTAGAACGTTTTAGGACGTTCAACCTTCCGTGTCATCATCACAAATCCCATTGTATCCCTAATTGTTATGTGTATAATTCTAGGGCATACATAAGCCGTTGCAGGCTAACACTTGTGATTTCAATCTTATTCTTGTGTGAATCTACCTACGCATCTCAGATGAGTTTTCACGACCCCTTTTACTGTTTTTAAACTGGGGGAGAAAACATGATGCAAACGCTTTTGATTTTTGTAATTCATATATGTTATAACTTGTATGACTATGCGTACACATCTATCATTAAAGTCCTCACATCGGACCGTTAATATGAACATAGCGAGGTAATTTGAGTAGTACTACTGGGTTTGACAAACCTCACCCGCGTTACTCGCGCTAACTCGATTGGAGGTCGAACAGGTGCAACATTAACCTAACCATGCACTATGGCTGATAGGCCTGGTGGGAGGCATACAAACATAAACAGTCAGCTTTCAGTTGTGAGCGCATTAGTAAACATGAATATGGGTTAGCTACCTGTTGATATATATATTGAATGTACATTAATTGGTTAAACGCTACTTTAAACTGAAACCTGTGAATTCACCAACCTTGTGTTGACACTTTTCTTACATAATTTCTCAGGACGCTAAGCTAAGGTACAGGTGCACGATTAGGACATGCATGGGGTCCTAATATTATCTTATTTATAATCAAGACATTTAGACTATCGTATTTACTTTGTTTTGAACCAGACTTTGGGCGCGTTTGTTTTGCGCATTTACTTTTTATTCATCGCTTCCGCATTTACTCTGAACTTTTATAATATTTCCATTTGAGTCCCATATAGTGTCGTTCAATGTAACTAATGACTGAGATCCTGGCTTGTTACGCACCAAACGGTAAAACTCCGTTAGTGGAATTTGGGGGTGTGACAGATTAGTATCAGAGGCATTGGTTATAGAGAACTAGGACTTCATACTAGACTATAACCTCACACATTAGTTACATGGCGTAGACATTTAAGTTTGGCACTTATATCTTACGTTACAGGCTATATCTTCACCATCTTCATCGCCCGTTGCTAAGGAGCACGATGCTCCTATCTTGTATTCACCGGAGCCCAAGAGACTTCGCCTCAGTCCTGTTGATGACTCCACTGAGTATGGTAAGCCCAGTCATGTGCGGTCAAGAGATAACACGCGCAGATGGGATTGGTACCTAGAGATGATCCGGGGTTGGATCGAGATGGAAAGGGTTCCATCCCCATATTTTGGGGCTACATCTTCCTCACTAACCTTACCAGTCCTGCCATGCACCATGGAGCATGCTTTTGTAGCTTTCGTGACTACCATGACTCGGGAGATCGGTAACAAGAGAGATGTTGCTGGAGAAATAATCAGCATTTTGAAGCGCGAAACACAAGTAGTTGAGACAAAGGAAGAGGTGGAACTTCTGGCTTTGGAGTTGGCAGTAATAGACCACCTTCACAAATCACTAGTGGACAGAGTCAAACACTTGGAAACAAGATTGGACGCATCAGAGGATGCCACTGAAGAAGCCTTGACCAACGTTGCACACCTAGAGGCACAACTTGAGGCTGCCCTTTGGCAAGGAGATGCACTGGCTTCTGATTCTGAGGAGGAGATACCAGCTGATGAGGAGGAACCAGTTGAGGAGGAGGATGCTCAGTCGTGTATTTCCTTCCTCAAATGACAGTGACATCTGATGTCTTATCTCACCATCTCGTATCTTGTTTGTTTATTTCCTTTATGATTCAAAACCTAGATGGGTAGGGTTGTTCCCATTCAATAATGATCTTAAGAATTTAATGTTTTGAATTATTTATTTTATAGCCGTTACAATTTATTTAATATCGAAATATTAGATGTTGTGTTTTAGTTATTATTATTTTACTTGTACAAATATGATGTTGAAATGCGATATATTTCTCATTATTTGTATTTGTGAATGTGAAGAAGCATGTCTGAACGTGGACGCAGAGGTCGTAATGGTGGTCGAGGTACCATCAACATGACAGTAGCAGAGCTAGCAGCACTTATCAATAATAGTGTGGTTGAAGCTTTAGTAGCACAGAATGCTGCAGGTAAACTCAATATCCATTGACTTTAACAAGTCAAATTATCCCTCAAAGCGTCTTTCCCAAGCATTATAACCTCAATTATGTATTGTATTTCTAATCCAGGTCAGCAAAATAATCAACCGGCATGCACTTTTAAGACCTTCATGGGCTGTAAGCCCCACGCTTTTAGTGGAGCTGAAGGAGCCGTCGGTTTGCCTCGATGGTTTGAAAATGTTGAATCGGTGTTTTCTATGTGCAACTGTCCTCAGGCAAACCAAGTCAAGTTTGCATCAGGTATTCTGGAGGGCCCTGCTATCACCTGGTGGAATACCCAAGTCCAGATGCTGGGTCTGGCTATGGCTAACGCTCCGCCATGGGAGGAATTCAAGACCATGACGAAGGAGGAGTATTGTCCTCGGGATGAGATTCAGAAACTGGAGGGAGAATTCTGGAGTCTAAAAATGGAAGGTTCTGAGATTGAACTCTACACTACCCGCTCTCATGAGCTTACTGTTATGTGTCCCCACATAGTGACCCCCGATTACAAAAGGATTGAACTGTACATCAGCGGTCTGGTGCCCCAGATCCAAAGTATGGTCACCTCTTCAAACCCCACCACCATACAGCAAACAATCAGACTTGCCCAAAAACTGACCGATCAGGCGGTGACTTAGGGAACTCTACCTCTGAGAGGTTCAGCTTCCAAATCCACCGACATCGACAAGCCCAAGTTTGACAACAACTTCTACTCTAAGGGATCCCAGTCTCACCAACTCCATCAGCAACATCGTAGGTTTGAGCCTACCAAGACTTTCAACCAGACGACCTCTTCAGGTCAAAACCAAGGTGGTTATGCGGGGAGATCCCCCAAGTGCAACAGGTGTAATTTTTACCATATCGGTGTTTGTAATCGTTGCCAGCGGTGTGGTAAGATGGGCCACACTACGAAGGACTGTAGGGTTGAACTTTAGCCCAAGCAACCATTTCGGCAGCAAGGAATTACCAGGGGATGTTATCAGTGTGGCAAGGAAGGACATATTCAAAAGGATTGTCCTCAGATGAAAAAGGATGGAAATGGTAATGGAAACGGTAACGGCAACGACAATAATCAGGGCCATAACGGTAACAATGATGTGTGTAAAGTGTATATAGAATTTAATAAAGATTTTTCACACTTAGGTTTTAAAATAAGAAACGATTATCACCTTAGGACTAACTACACACACAATATGCAAGTGCACCTATCGCATAAGTAGTATAGTTTTAGGCAAGAACCGAGTATCGATCCGTGGACACGAATAGTCCTGATAATAAACCTTTGTCACTGTCTAAACGATCAAAGTAGAAGATTTGACATTTTTGTATTTTTAAAATAAAATAACTAACAATTTAACTAATCAAAGAATGAAGGAAAAGATGAAGATAAACAATCAAGGGAAGATATCACTTGGACTTTGAATCGACTTAGCAACACAATAACAACAAGCGCAAACTCATGGTGAGATCATTTTCTACACATAGTACATGGAGGTAGACTAGACTCCTGTCAAGGCTATCTAATCATATAACTCTTCGGAAAGCCAGAACGATAAACACACAATAGCCACCTAAAGTTATGCAATGAAGAACCAATGATACAATTATGTCAAGATTTAGTATGAACAAGACTCCCGTCAGGGTTATCAAATTCCACAAATATTTGGAAAATTAACACGATAAACACATGGTAACCACCTCAAAATGCGTAAAGTAGACAAAGCTATGACCAATCTTCAACTCATGAACATCATATCACGATTACAAAACCAATAAGTTCACGCTAATAAACCAAAGAATTTCATAACCAATGACATGAACATTTCATAACACACCATGGTTTTCTCAAACATAAGCATACAGATGCACATTTATCCAACCTTACTAGATAGTTAACCCTCATTCACCATTCCTAGTCGAATACCACAAAAATACATACAAGATACGCAAATATGTGAATAAATGCTATAACACATACGGTTTTCCAACATAATATGGTTACAACACCCACAAGGTTAACTAAATCATCAAACTAGAGCAAATACACACATTCATTGAAGAGTAATCAAGCATCATCATGAAATTGACATAATCAACACCAATAGTTGTGTACAAGTTGTTAAAGCATGCTAAGTTTTCATCTAATCTAAGTGATAAAACCAGTTTAGCCCATGGGGCTTACAAACAAACAACCAAACTTAAGAAAATGGATGAAAACATGAGAGATCTAGTAATCAAACCAAAAAAATGAGAAGAGGTTGTTTGTAGGATGTTAAATATTCCTTGAATGAGTTGGATATTCAATCCTAGCCTTCAATCTTCAATAACCAGCTCAAAATCGCCTAAAGCACTTGGGAGAACTAGGGTTCATAGTCAAAAATGGAATCCCCAAAAATGAGAGAGAATTGGGGTTAAAAAGAGGAATCTGCGTCTGCACATGGCCATGTTCGAAAGTGACATACCCATGTGGACCAACTGATCAGCTCATCCTTCAGTGTTCTTAGCAACATTGGCTCACATTGCCATGTCAGAATTTGACATGGCCATATCTGAAAATTTCCTTTCAAGTCTTGAGTTTTTCATCAAAAATCACCACGTTCCCACAGGGAGCTGTAATATTCAAATTAAATACAAATAAGTGTCCGAACCAAAGGATTTGCAACAAAAAACAATCAAAATGAGGGGAAACATGCATTATTTACATGTGTATTTATTAACATATCAAACAACAATAACCAAGGTAACAACAACAATGGTAACAATAACGGCAACAATGGTGGGAATGGTACGAAGGGACTAGCCTTCGTGCTTGGATTCGGAGAAGCCAGATACGATCACAATGTGGTTACCGGTAAGTTCCTCTTAAATAATTACTTTTCTTCTGTCATTTTTGACACTGGTGCTGATAGGAGTTTATATCTAAGAAACTTAGGGACTTGATAAAAGAAACTCTGACCCTGCTAGAAGCTAAGTACCTCATAGAAACAGCTCATGGATAGATAGGTGAAGCAACCCAGATTCTTAAGGGCTGTAAGCTTGAATTGGCTGGTCATAAACTTGATATTGAACTTATGCCAGTCACACTCGGTAGTTTTGACATAATTGTCGGCATGTAACACCCGGATATTTCCCAAGTAATATAAAGGCCAAAAGTGTCAAAACAGAAAGTTCAAGGGTTGAACTTTAATTCCCCAAAGTTAAAGGACTAAAGGAAAAAAATATTAAAGTGCAAGGGGTAGCGGACCGCTACCCTAACCCTTAGCGGTCCGCTACGTGCGGGCAAAGGAAAAGCCCGGGAGATGGCACGTGTCCCTGTGACTCGCCTGTCGAATTTTGACGCGTGGAAGGGTGGTGGACCGCCAGCCTGAACCTTAGCAGTCCGCTACGTGGTCGCTAAGCAAAATAGGCCGCCTCAAGGGGTGGCGGACCGCCACACCCTTGCTTAGCGGTCCGCTACGGACCCAAGATTCACCCTATAAATCGATACCCGATTTCAGCCATTTGCACACCAACACCATCACCACACACACACACCTTAAGCTGCTAGCTCAATTCCCAAGATTCTAATATACTCATGAGAGTCTAGTTTCTCGCAATTCATCCGCAAACTGCCATAGATAGCGCTGAGGTAAGGTTTCTGAATACCATGAGGTTTCTTCGTGTAAACCTAAGATAGGGATATTGATTATGATAATGTCGGATATGATCTAGGATTCTGTTGAAATGTAGATTGTTATATTTAATACAGGAGGAGGTTCTGTTTAAGGTGAGTTCCTTTAAACTGTGCTCTATGAAATGTTTTGTATATGAGATCCCAACGCTATCCATGAATATATCCTATAATAAGTACTTATTATGACCATTGATTGAGAGGGGGGACCCAGGGACAAGACTGATCCTCTTGTTTTAGTTCTGGTACGTATGGGACCAGCAAGTCGGGAGGGTTCCTGTATATATGTATGTTGTAGACTCAGAACCCGAGTAAAGCAGAGGTTACTGAGTGATGGGTTGGATAGGATGATTGTAATTCCTATGTGGGGTATTCATTCTAACTCACCAGCGTAAGCTTATCCAAAATGTTTTCAAATGTTTTGAGCACAGGTGAACCCTAGCTAGTAGATGGCATTCCAGGAGGTGTATAAAGGTTGGAAATAGGGATGACTGATGGCAGGTCCCTCAATGACCATAAGGCCTGAGTGATTGGCATGATTCTTCGTGAGCTATAAGTCTAGAGTTTGATTATGTTATATTTTGTCAGTCAATCCCTATTGTATAAACTTTATATTATGAAATGAAAGAAATTATGTTATAAGTCTTCCGCTGTGTGTTTTTGTTATCAAAGTCACTGTAACTAGAAGATGACCTTCAACCGGTATATAGTTATCTGACAAACGAAATGTTCTGTCTAGGAAAGAGCGGTGTATAAATCTCTCATAGACCCGTCGCTCTTACCTGGGAACATATCTGTTAGAGGTATTTCTCTCTGTGTTACGGGTGTGACAAGTTGGTATCAAAGCCGCGGTTTAAGAGATTTAGATACTAATAGGAACTATTAGTATCTAGATTTAAACTAAGAACTCTGAGTTTAGCTGGAATGCCAACAGGATATAAGTTGAGATGCTGATTATCATTATGAATATAACAGGAGATGTCGAGAAAACAAATATTAAGTACAGTATTGGCCAAATGTCTTTAATTTCTGATTTTCTGGATCATAATCGGTTATACGAATTCTGATGTCATACATATGTATGTATAGGTAACAATGGTTGGACGAGGAAGAGGAAGAGGTAGAGGAACATGTCGAACTTCGGTCACTAGGAGCCGTAGGCAGGATAAAATTAACACCGATACTAACGACCATCACGAACCAAACGAGACTGACAATAATAACGATCCTTATGCGGAGGAAGTAGTCATGTCTGAAACCCAGTTTCAAGACGCTGTGGCCAGTGAAGTCACTAAAGCTTTACGAAACACCCTACCCGGATTATTATATAAAGTTCTTTCAAGAAGAATGGGCACTAGCATGGCTGGATTAGGAAACAATAACAATACCGGAGGGGCAAATGGAAACGCCCATATAGCTCAGTGACCCGAACTGAGAATCATGAAGGATGCAGTTACAAATCCTTCGAAGGTTGCAAACCCAAACCATTTGATGCCAAGAAAGGAGCCATCGATACTACACAGTGGATCACAAAGATGGAAGTTGTGATCAAGCTGAGTGAATGCAGAAGTGATCTGGCAGTCAAGTATGCTGCCAATTCTTTGGAAACCACTGCTCTAGACTGGTGGGAATCCGTAAAGCAAGCTAAAGGAGAGCAAGCAGTGGAAAGTATGAAATGGAACGAGTTTAAGGAGTTGATTCTACAACGTTTCTGTCCTCAGAATGAACTTGATAAACTCGAGGAGGAGTTTCAGTGTTTGGAAGCTGGAGCCATGACACATCAAGAGTATGCAACAAAGTTTGACGAGATGTCAAAACTAGTGCCACATCTCCTGAACCCCGACGAATCAAACACTTTATCAAAGGTTTACCTCTCAAGGTACGAACCTTGGTGAAAACCGTTGCACCCCCAACTATGGATTCAACTTTAGCATTGAGTGCCACGGTTTATGATGATGTTGCAGCTCAAGAAGCCAAGGATAAGACTGAGAAAGCAGTAGAGGTGAAACCTATAAAAACAAAGTGAAAAAGTGAGGAGGTGATGTATCGGTTTAAACCAAGAAACTTTAAGTTCCCTAGGAGAGAGGGAATTAACCCGATGAGAAACCCTTAAGAGATAAGATGTTACAAATGCCAGAAGTTAGGGCATATTACAACATCCTTTCCTACTCTTAAGTGTTTCAAATGTAATGAGGAAGGACATATAGAAAGAATATGTACCAAACTCGTACAGTAGAAACTCGGATGAGGGGCAAAAGGTCGGGTATTTGTGATTGGGGAAGGAAGGAGGGACGGCAATGCTAAGGTGGTAGCTGGTACATTCCTATATAATGACATTATGCTAAAATTCTGTTTGATACAAGAGCAAATAGAAATTTTGTTTCAAATGCCTTTAGTTTTTGTTTAGGCATAAAACCTACTCCACTTGAGCGTGCTTATGTAGTTGAGACGGCAAGTGGCGAGCAGATTAGGATAATGGAATCATATGTGAATTGCAAGATGACTCTGGGCAATGAGAATTCAGTGATTGAATTAATGCCAATGAGTATGAGCAAGTACGATGCTATCATTGGAATGGATTGGTTGAACCAATGCCATGCTCAGATCGATTGTGATCAACGGACTGTTAGGATTTGTAGGCCTAGCAAAGAATCTATGTTGATACAATGTGATAGTAATGAAAATAAGATTGAGACGATTTCGGTAGCTAAGGCTAAGAAATGTGTGAATACAGGATGTAGTGTATTTGTAGTTTATGCTTTAGACTCTAAACCCGAACGGCAGATTACGGACATTCCTCTAGTATGCGATCACTTGGATGTATTTTCGGAAGAATTACCTGGTCTACCACCAGATAGACAAATTGAATTCTGAATTGAACTCATACCTGGAGCCAAACCCGTAGCTAAATCACCTTATCGTCTTGCACCTTCTGAGTTGAAAGAATTGACGAAGCAGATTCAAGAATTATTGGACATAGGCTTTATACGTCCAAGTACTTCCCCCTGATGAAGCAGATTCAAGAAGAAGAAGGATGGAAGCATGCGTTTTTGCATAGATTATAGAGAACTAAACAAAGTCACGATAAAGAACAAATATCCATTATCAAGGATAGATGATTTGTTTGACCAGTTGCAAGGAGCAAAATACTTCTCGAAGATCGATCTTAGATCTGGATATCATCAGTTGAAGGTATAGGAGGAAGATGTACCTAAGACTGCCTTTAGAACCCGATATGGGCATTACGAATTCTTAGTTATGTCATTTGGTCTAACTAATGCTCCCGCAACATTTATGGACCTAATGAACCGAGTTTGTAAACCATTCTTGCACAAATTCGTTATAGTGTTTATAGACGATATCATTATATACTCCCGAACTCAGGAAGATCATGCCAAACATGTTCAGATAATCCTAGAAACCCTTAGAAAGGAGAAGTTGTACGCTAACTTTTCTAAATGCGAGATTTGGAAACAAGAAGTACAATTCTTAGGGCATGTCATAAATCAACAGGGAATCCAAGTAGATCCAGCCAATATTGAATCCATTATAAAATGGGAAACTCCAAAGACTCCGATTGAGGTTCGAAGCTTTCTTGGTCTAGCCGAATACTACCGAAGATTCATACAAGATTTCTCCAAGGTTGATACTCCATTAACCACTTTAACTCAGAAAGCGTAAAATTTGAATAGGGTCATATGCAAGAAAAAGTATTCCAAACCCTTAAGCAAAAACTTAGTTCAACATTAATCTTAGCCTTACTCGAAGGGAATAATGACTTTGTCATATATTGTGATGCTTCCCGAGTTGGTCTAGGTTGTGTGTTGATGCAGCGAGAAAAGGTTATAGCCTACGCATCACGCCAACTTAAGGTTCATGAGAAGAACTATACCACACACGATCTCGAACTTGGTGCCATAGTGTTTGCTCTAAAGATTTGGAGACACTATCTATACGCTACTAAGTGTGTGATATATACATACCATAAAAGTCTCCAACATATATTCAATCAAAAGGATTTGAATATGAGACAAAGAAGATGGATAAAACTCATTAACGGTTACGATTGTGAGATCAAATACCATCCCGGGAAGGCCAATGTGGTAGCAGACGCATTAAGTCGAAAGGAGAGAGTCAAGCCTATTAAGATTAGAGCCTTAAGGTTAGAAGTCAAAGTAGACTAGATGGATCAAATCAAGGATTTTCAAACTCAAGCACTACAAGAAGACAACATCAAGAAAGAGCGCATGGTTAGTAAAGAGAAATTACTGACCAAAGGCGATAATGGGATCTTACGATTTGATAATAGAATTTGGATTCCTAGACTCGGAGAAATCCAAAAAAAGGTGATGGACGAAGCCCACAAATCCAGATACTCGATACATCCCGAAGCTAATAAGATGTACAAAGATTTAAAGACTCAATTCTGGTGGCCGAACATGAAGAGATCCATTTTATCCATTAATGAGAAATGTTTGAACTTGTCTTCAAGTCAAAATTGAGCATCAGAAACCCGCAGGTCAACTACAATAATTGGAGATACCTGTGTGGAAATGGGATAGGATTACTATGGACTTTGTTACAAAGTTGCCAAGAACCCAGAAAGAGCATGATGCTATTTGGGTTATAGTTGACAGACTAACTAAATTGGCACATTTTATCCCTATCAGTGAGAATTATTCAATGGATAAACTTGCCCGACTCTACATCAATGAGATCATGAGCAGCCATGGTATACCACTATCTATTATTTCAGATAGAGATAGTCGATTCACTTCCTGATTTTGGACAAGTTTCCAGAAAGAGTTGGGAACTCGGATTAATATGAGTACGACATATCATCCTAAAACTGATGGACAAAGCGAAAGGACAATTCAAACCTTAAAGGATATGTTGAGGGCTTGTGCAATAGAATTTTGAGGTAGCTGGGATAATCATCTTCCATTAATAGAATTTTCCTACAACAACAGCTACCACGCGAGTATAAAAACCACGCCGTTTGAAGCACTATATGGTAGAAAATGCAGAACTCCAATTTGTTGAACTGAAGTTGGGAATAGCCAACTATATGGACCAGAAATCTTACAGGAGACGACTGATAAGATAGTCCAGATCAAACAAAGGTTGAAAGCTGCACAAGATTGGCAGAAAAGTTACGCGGATAAACGCAGACGGCCATTAGAATTTCAAATCGGTGACTACGTCATGTTAAAGTATCACCTTGGAAAGGTGTTGTACATTTCAGGAAACGTGGAAAGTTAGGCCCAAGGTATATTGGACCTTATAAGATCACAGAAAGAGTTGGAGCAGTAGCATATAAACTTAAATTGCCTGAAGCATTACAAGGTATTCACAATACGTTTCACGTGTCATGTTTACGTAAGTGCTTAGCAGACCCTAATCAGGCAATCTCGTTAGACGATGTTCATATTGATAATAAACTCCAATTTACCGAACAACCTGTTAAGATCTTAGGAACCCAAGATCGAAAGCTAAGAAAGAAAACTATATCAATGGTATTGGTACAGTGGCAAGGTCAGAAGGGTACCGACAAAACTTGGGAATTAACAGAACAGATGAAAGCTAAGTATCACCATCTATTTGACTGATGCTGAATTTTGAGGATGAAATTCTTTTAAGAAGGGGAGATTTGTAACACCCGGATATTTTCCAAGTAATATAAGGGCCAAAAGTGTCAAAACAGAAAGTTCAAGGGTTGAACTTTAATTTCCTAAAGTTAAAGGACTAAAAGTGAAAAATATGAAAGTGCAAGGGGTAGCGGACCGCTACCCTAACCCTTAGTGGTCCGCTACGTGCGGGCAAAGGAAAAGCCAGGGTGATGACACGTGCCCCTGTGACTCGCCGGTTGATAGCGTGTGATAAGTATACAAAAATATAAGTAAATATATTTTTAGGATAATTTCACAAGATCAGGTTTTAAATTTATAAAATGATAATTACGTTAACTTAAAACACACACAATAGGCAAGTGTACCTATCACAGCGTAATATAGTTAGGTAAGAACAAAGTATCGAACCAATGGACACGGTCGAGTTCCAATACTCAACTTTTATTATCGTTTAGCCGGATTAATTAGTGAGTGGGTTTTGTGTGCTTGTGAAGCAGAAAAGTAAATGACGGTTAAGTAAATAACATAAAAGTAAAAATGTGCATGAAGTGTATAACATAAATGTAACTAGTAGAATAATAAATAGCAGAAAAGTAAATAAAGCGAAAATGATCAGATTACGAAATGTATTGCTTCGAGATTTGAATCAGCTTGGTACGTGATAATGTTAAGTTAACTAATTCAGTGATATGACTACTACAAACTTGTGACCCGGGTCACTGCTAGAGCCTCGTCCTCACTACATTTGATTTGCAGATTATATTCTTTAGAAAGTGGTAGTGCCTCCCGTTAAGGACAACATTTACCCTCAACCCATCGAATGGTCATCTCCGGGTTGGTTTAAGACATCGGACTCAAAATGCTTTATATTAAAGTTAAATAGGTGATTATATTTTGCTCACCGGGAGGCGGTGTAACAATGGGACCAAGTATAAAGACGTACCGTTCCCAACATGAGTTCACCAATTCTTGGTCGCATGATAATCTCATATAAAGACGTACGATCTTAGAAGTATAGACCAAGCCTTGGCTTATCAATCTCTGCTCGTATAAAGACGTATGAGTTTCAAAGGAAGTTTGATTAAAAAGGGTTTTACAATCTTACTCTTTAAAATCAAGACACTCACAAATATAAAGACGGATTTAGACAATAATAAAAGCCCATCAAAAGATGGTTTTTGAGGACGAATTAGTTAAAGACATAAACATACCACTTCATTAATAGATTAAACATTAACATGAACCAAACATCATCTTCACCCTAGCAATACAAAGAAGTTTTAGCCACGAATGGCCATAATGACTAGCGTAATGATGAGTTTCGTAGGCTCCCCTATTGTGAAACAAGGAGGAAGAGCCCCTCTACTCTCTACTCTAACTACGAGAATGCTCTCTTCTTGAGTGTTCTTTTGGTCTGGATTGGTGTGTGGAAGCCGTGCAAAGGCCCAGGGAATCAAACAGGGTACATAGGACACGGTACTGGGCCGTGGGGAGCAGGAGGGGCCAATGCATGGTCGTGCAATGAGATGCACGACCATGCATCCCCCTGCTTTTCCCCAGTTTTGTCTTGTAGCTTCTTGTTGACCAATTTTGACTTCTTGGGGGTCAATGCTTCTGGAATGAACCTTCTAGAAGCTTGAATTCATGGTGTTTTTGATAAGATTTAGCTTGATTTGTATTTTCAACACCGAATAACTTGCAATTACAAAATATAAGTATTTTAAGCATAAATTGCAAGGTTATTATCCAATTAGTACCATAATGTGGGATTATTATGTATGTTAAATATGTATAAATGATGACATATCATAACACCCCACACTTAAACTTTGCTTGTTCTCAAGCAAACTCATTCATGATCACACCCAGAACTAAAAACTTTAAAAAGGTAATGGAATTTCAACTAGTGTTGAGACTCCGGGATAACTCTTGAGCTGCTTATTCTATTTTTGTGTTTTTCTTGTTTTAAGATGATGGAATCTATGAAAAGCCTACTAGAACATTGATTATGCAAAAACTCCTCACTACTCACAATGTTCACTCAACTCTAGGGTTATATATATGGATAATGTAAGCTAAGTGGGACACTCGAGTTCCAATCGAATTATGCAATGGTCAAAAGCTTGTATGCAAATCAAGTCTCCACCAACTAACTAAGTAGTATGCATGAATCAAGAGGATTTTAAAGGGTTGTAATGTCCGCAAACTGCCATAAATAGCGCTGAGGTAAGGTTTCTGAATACCCTGAGGTTTCTTCGTGTAAACCTAAGATAGGGATATTGATTATGAAAATGTCGGATATGATCTAGGGTTCTGTTGAAGTGTATAGTTTGATTACGTTGTATTTTGCCAGTCAATCCCTGGATGACCATAAGGCCTGAGTGATTGGTATGATTCTTCATGAGCTATAAGTCCATAGTTTGATTACATTGTATATTGCCAGTCAGTCCCTATTGTACAAACTTTATATTATGAAATGAAAGAAATAATGTTATAAGTCTTTCGATGTGTGTTTTTGTTATCAACGTCACTGTAACTAGAAGGTGACCTTCAACCGGTATGTAGTTATCTGACAAACGGAATGTTCTGTCTAGGAAAGAGTGGTGTATAAATCTCTCCTAGACCCGTCGTTCTTACCTGGGAACATATCTGTTGGAGGTACTACTCTAGTAGATGATTGTCCTGTATTACGGGTGTGACACAGTATGGATTGGTTATCTAAGAACCAAGCCGTAATTGTATATCTTTAGAAAATCGTTCGCATCCCTCTCTCGAGTGGAGAAACTCTTTCTGTCAAAGACGAAAGGAGTGGTGCAGTCGTTGGCATCATATCCTTTATGAAAGCAAAGAAGTGTCTTCGAAAATGTCATACCGCTATTTTGGCTCTCATCGCCGAGCAGCCATCAGGGGAGAAGAAGATTGACGACATCCCAATCGTACACGACTATCCGAAAGTATTTCCCGAGGACTTGTCTGGTCTGTCACCGCATCATCAAGTAGAATTTCAAATCGACTTAGCACCCGGAGCAGCGCCGATTGCTCGGGCACCCTATAGACTTGCACCCAGTGAATTACAAGAACTATCCACCCAACTGCAAGAGTTGTTGGATAAAGGTTTCATCCGACCAAGCTCATCGCCATGGGGAGCTCCAGTCCTATTTTTCAGGAAGAAGGACGGGACTTTTCGCATGTGCATCGACTATCATGAGCTGAACAAAATGACGATCAAGAATCGTTATCCTCTACCCTGCATAGATGATCTGTTTGATCAACTCCAAGGATCAAGCTTTTATTTCAAGATAGATCTTAGATCTGGTTACCATCAACTGAGAGTCCGAGATGAGGATATCTCTAAGACTATCTTCAGAACTAGGTACGGCCACTATGAGTTTATGATCATGCCTTTCAGATTAACCAATGCACCCGCGGTGTTCATGGACCTCATGAACCGCGTGTGTAAACCCTACCTTGATCATTTAGTCATCATTTTCATTTATGACATCCTCATCTATTCTAAGAATAAGGAAGAACATGAGGAACACCTACGTTTGATTCTGGAATTGCTGAAACAAGAGCAGTTGTATGCAAAGCTTTCCAAGTGCGAATTCTAGATAAGTGAAGTACAATTCTTAGGACATGTGGTAAACGAGAACGGAATACATGTCGACCCATCTAAAATAGAAGCCATCAAGAATTGGGCAGCACCGACGACTCCGACAGAGGTGCGACAATTTCTGGGATTGGCTGGCTCTTACCGTCGATTCATCAAGGGATTCTCCAAGATTGCACAACCCTTCACTGCCTTAACCCAAAAGGGAAAAGTCTATAACTGGGGTGACACCCAGGAATCAGCATTCCAACTCCTTAAGCAGAAACTCTATAGTGCACCCATCCTAGCTCTTCCGGAGGGAACGAATCATTTCGTGGTGTATTGCGATGCATCCATTCAGGGTCTTGGTTGTGTTTTAATGCAACATGAGAAAGTGATCGCATACGCCTCTCGTCAACTGAAAATCCACAAGAAAAACTACACAACTCATGACTTAGAGTTGGGAGCCGTAGTTTTTGCACTAAATATCTGGAGACATTACTTGTATGGTACCAAGTGCACTATCTACACCGATCACAAGAGTCTTCAGCATATCTTTGAGCAGAAAGAGTTGAACATGCGACAGCGTCGTTTGGTCGAACTTTTGAATGATTATGACTGTGCGATCAGGTATCATCTGGGTAAGGCCAATGTGGTAGCTGATGCCCTAAGTCGAAAGGAAACCAAGCCCAAACGAGTTCGAGCATTACAGCTTACTATTCACACCGGATTACCTGACAAAATCCATAGTGCTCAACTTGAAGCCCTGAAAGAGGAGAATCTACCGTTGGAAGCCACACGTGGTATGGAGGAACAACTTGAGGTCAAATCAGACGGCATTCGCTACTTCGCAGAGCAAATATGGGTTCCAGTGTATGGAAATTTAAGGGAACTGGTTATGGATGAAGCTCACAAATCTCAATACTCTGTTCATCCAGGTTCAGACAAGATGTACCATGACCTAAAGGTGCTATATTGGTGGCCAAAAATGAAGGCTGATATAGCCACCTATGTGAGCAAGTGCCTGACTTGCGCAAAGGTTAAAGTGGAAACCAAAAGCCTTCTCGTTTACTTCAATAACGAGAGATTCCTATGTGAAAATGGGAGCAAATATCTATGGACTTTATCACCAAATTGTCCCGAACTCCTAGCGGATGTGACACTATCTGGGTAATCGTCGATCGTTTGACAAAATCCGCTCACTTCCTGGCAATCAAAGAGACTGACAAAATAGAGAAGCTTACTCGTATTTATTTGAAAGAAGTAGTCTCTCGACACGGAGTGCCAATTTCTATCATCTCGGATCGTGACGCACGATTCACCTAACGTTTCTTGCAATCTTTACTAAAAGCTTTAGGCACGCGTCTAGATATGAGTACGACATACCATCCTCAAACAGATGGCCAGATGGAACGTACTATTCAAACTCTTGAGGATATGCTACGAGCTTGTGTGATTGATTTCGGTAACACTTGGGAATCCCACCTACCTCTGGTGGATTTCTCCTACAACAACAGTTATCACAGTAGCATCAAAGCAGCACCATTCGAGGCATTATATGGATGGAAATGTCGCTCTCCTATTTGGTGGGCCGAATTTGGGGATAGCCAACTTACGGGTCCTGAACTCGTACTAGAAATCTCTGAAAAGATCGTTCAAATTAGAAACCGTATGGCGGAAGCTCATGATAGTCAAAAGAGCTATGCCGATAAGCGTCGTAAACCGTTAGAGTTTCAAGTAGGCGACATGGTCTTATTAAAAGTCTCACCTTAGAAAGGTGTAATTCGTTTTGGGAAACGAGGCAAACTAAACCCTAGTTATGTTGGACCGATCAAGATAGTGAAGAGAATTGGCCCAGTAGCGTATCAACTGGACCTACCTGGAGGACTAAGTGGTGTATACAACGTCTTTCATGCCTCGAACTTGAAGAAATGTCTAGCAGACGAGACACTCGCGGTTCCTCTTAAGGAACTACACATCGATGAACAATTGTGTTTCATTAAAGAACCAGTAGAAATCATGGATAGGGAAGTCAAAACGCTCAAACGCAGTCAAATCCCTATTGTCAGAGTTCATTGAAACTCGAAACGCGGGCCGGAATTCACATGGGAGCAAGAGGATCAGATGATGCGCAAGTATCCTCATCTATTCAAGCACTCCACGTTAAACTCTTAAGGTACTATTCTAATTTTCGGGACGAAAATTCTTTCAATTAGGGGATGATGTGACATCCAGAAATTTATTTATTTATTTATTTTAATTTTCTGGACGAAAATTCTTTCAACTAGGGGATGATGTGACACCTGACAAATTCCGGTTAACCCCGTTTACATAAAATCCTTTATCTCACAAGCTATAAGGACTTGTTCTGTCAAACCTCCAAATACAAAACTACAAGACTGGTTTTGTAATTTACCAGAAACCCTAGTAGTCACGGTCGTGCCATGTTTTGGCACGGTTGTGCCTAGTGTCCTCGCATGGTCGCGCCTGGTGTGTAGGCACGGACGCGCCTCTTGCCCAGTTGAAACGTAAACCAGTCTTTAAACGCAAATTCGTTCGAATAGGAGATTTTAACAACATCCATGTTAATAACGATCATCATTGAGCCATTATCTCACGCTTTAACACCCGCAATTATCAAATTTATCCACATTATGACTTTTAAATTCAAAATCGTCGACTCCCTTTATCAAATTGCTCAAATTCAATCATTTGGGATCTCCATTACGAAATCAAACTACTCTCACACCCTGTACGTACTTCTGTCAAGATTTTGCGCACGCCATTTTGGCCGGAGACACCGTCGGAGGTGCCGGAGAACAACCCATCGGACTCGTGACAAAACCCTACTCGAACACCATCAATTCGTACTCCGTTCTGGTAATTGATCCTTCATTTTAGTTCGTTCCAATGTCTAGATCAAAAGCCCTATATCAATTCGGGCATACATCTCTGTTTTGAACCCGAATCAAATCTAGGGTTCATCAAGGATTCGGGTTTAATCGAATACTATCATAGACACAGTCTCAATCCAATTAATATATAGTAACAGATTCGTAATGTCTCACTTTTTGAAAGCCCCATGGATCCAACAATTTATCTTATCAAAATTGGTCAATTGAATTCTTGTTTTCAAATCTAGGGTTTTGATATTCAATCGAGAAATTAAACGACCTAGACTCGATGATTTTGCAATCAAAGCACATCAACAGGTTCGCAATACCCTGTTGAACAGAACCCCCATATCCTTTTGATCAATCGTGATCGAAATCAGAAGGATTTGGGACTTGTTGGTGTGGTCTGTAGTGAAAAGGAAACTCTGAGACAGTGAACTCAGGAGACATGGTCGTGCCTATCCTAGACCTGCTCGTGCCTCACACTCTGACACGGGCATGCCAAGCACTGGCACGGTCGTGCCTCGTAATTTAACCCGGTTGTCCTCTGATCTGCCAGCACGGTCGCGCCCCTGACCAACATGGTCGCGCCACTAACCTTGACACGGTCGTGCCTTGCCCTAGACACGGTCGTGTGTGAAATAAACCTTGATACAAAATATTGTATTTTATTATATTCAAATATAATAGTATATTTTTAACTCGAAAAACACTCGTAGACTCGTGTTTGATTTTATAACTCGTTTTTAATAATATTTCCCACATTTATAATAATATATTTATATTATTATTCAACCCTTGACTTCAAATAAAAATAATATATTTATATATTATTTTCGTCACGTTTATAAACATTGTGTAACATTTCAAACTAATAAATAATATTTATTTATAATATTTCACACGTTATTATGATTCGAATAAAATAATAGTTTTATTATGTTGTCACCAAATTTAACTATCGTGTTATTCTCTAAGTTTAAAAATAATATAATAAATTATATTATTTTTCTAGATTATTATTAATAGTACAAACGCACGAATATATTTATTATATATTATTATTGTAATTAGAATCATTCGATGCGAAACGTATTTATCTTAAATGTTATATTAAGAAATCCTTTACTCCCGTGGACATGTTTGTCTACTCTTGGATCATTAGAGCGTTTTAGGATGTTCAACCTTCCGTGTCGTCGTCACAAATCCAATTGTATCCCTAATTGTTATGTGTATAATTCTAGGACATACGTAAGCCGTTGCAGGCTAACACTTGTGGTTTCAATATTATTCTTGTGTGAATCTACCTACGCAACTCAGGTGAGTTTTCACGGCTCATTTTACTGTTTTTAATCTGGGGGAGAAAACATGACGCAAAAGCTTTTGATTTTTGTAATTCATATATGTTATAACTTGTATGACTATGCGTACACATCTATCATTAAAGTCCTCACACCGGACCGTTAATATGACCATAGCGAGGTAATTTGAGTAGTACTACTGGGTTTGACAAACCTCACCCGCGTTAGTTGCGCTAACTCGATTGAAGGTCGAACGGGTGCAACATTGACCTAAACATGCACCATGGTTGATAGGCCTGGTGGGAGGATTACAAACATAAACAGTCAGCTTTCGGTTGCGAGCGCATTAGTAAACATGAATATGGGTTAGCTACCTGTTGATATATATATTGAATGTACATTAATCGGTTAAACGCTACTATAAACTGAAACTTGTGAACTCACCAACCTTGTGTTGACACTTTTCTTACATGTTTTCTCAGGACGCTAAGCTAAGGCACTGGTGCACGATTAGGACATGCATGGAGTCTTAATATTATCTTATTTATAATCAAGACATTTAGACTATCGTATTTACTTTGTTTTGAACTAGAATTTGGGCGCGTTTGTTTTGCGCATTTACTTTTTATTCATCGCTTCCGCATTTACTCTGAACTTTTATAATATTTCCATTTGAGTCGCATATAGCGTCTTTAATGTGTGACATTAAAGAGTGAGAAAAATTCATGTAGTAATCTTGATGGTATTTTACCTTCAAGTTACAAATTATGTCATAAAGCAGACAACGTCTGAAGTGATTTTATAATATCTGAGTCCATAGATGGTAGCATTAGGTTTGATATAGCACGGGTATCAACCTTAAGTTTGTTCCATGCATTTATGACAAACTCGCTAGCATCCTGAGATGGCTGCTTAGGGAGGGGAAATTTAAGAACATATATCTTCTTGTTATATCTAAGGACTTTGTTTAGCTTGTAGTACCATTCCAAGTAGTTTGTTCCATCGAGTTTGATTTTAAGAATATCGTTAAGACTCTCTAGGATAACAACATCAGCAGACGGAGCCATCTACAAAATTCAATTAAATTTTAGTATTTTCATGCTTTAATTATCTTAATTATATTAATGACCCAAAGACAAAAATATTTATAATTAAGAATAAGATCCCGGTTTACTATGTTATAGTGAATGGCTAATCACTTTTCAATCGTATAGCTAGACAGGTAGGTAATGATTACCGATTGTATCAACTATACAACTCTCGGTTTGAGGGGCATGACAAGCAAGGTCACGCTTAGATACGTTTCCCTCAATTACACCCGCTTAAACGACTTAAGTGATATTTATCCTTCAATTGTGACTGTGGTCCCGGACTAAGTGACTTAGGAATCGCGATCCTACCTTTAACTAAAATCGTGGCGTCGAACGCAGGGTAATTCGCTAACATTGACGTTTTAGTCTAGTTGAAGTGTCATAATTAAGGGTGGCGCTAAAATATCGATTTTTAATAATTGAGATTTCTTTAATGTTTTAATTTACCGGCTAAGGGTCAAAAACATTTTGGACGACGCATAGCATGAAATTAGTCGTGCAAATTTTAGTAAACCGATTTTACTATTATATATATATAAGTTCGTGAATCACTTTTCAACACTCGACAGGGTCGAATTTTAAATACCTTGTTTAATCTAAATTGGTCGTTGGTCGCGAACTTGATTTTAAACTAATTAACTTTTAATTAATTTAAATATGTTTTTAAATAAAACAATTAAATTTAAAAACTTAGAATTCATCTTAAATATTAGTTTTATTATGTTGTCATCAAATTTAACTATTGTGTTATTCACTAAGTTTAAAAATAATATAATAAATTTTATTATTTTCCTAGATATTATTAATGGTACAAACGCACGAATATATTTATTATATATTATTATTGTAATTAGAATCATTCGATGCGAAACGTATTTATCTTAAATATTATATTAAGAAATCCTTTATTCTCGTGGACACGTTTGTCTACTCTTGGGTCATTAGAGCGTTTTAAGACGTTCAACCTTCCGTGTCGTCGTCACAAATCCAATTGTATCCCTAATTATTATGTGTATAATTTTAGGGCAAGTGTAAGCCGTTGCAGGCTAACACTTGTGGTTTCAATCTTATTCTTGTGTGAATCTACCTACGCAAATCAGGTGAGTTTTCACGGCCCCTTTTACTGTTTTTAATCTGAGGGAGAAAACATGACGCAAATGCTTTTGATTTTTGTAATTCATATATGTTATAACTTGTATGACTATGCGTACACATCTATCATTAAAGTCCTCACATCGGACCGTTAATATGAACAAAACATTTTGGACGACGTATAGCATGAAATTAGTCGTGCAAATTTTAGTAAACCGATTTTACTATTATATATATATAAGTTCGTGAATCACTTTTCAACACTCGACACGGTCGAATTTTAAATACCTTATTTAATCTAAATTGGTCGTTTGGTCGCGAACTTGATTTTAAACTAATTAGCTTTTAATTAATTTAAATATGTTTTTAAATAAAACAATTAAATTTAAAAACATCAGAATTCATATAACCGGTCATAATCCAGAAATTCAGAAAATAACAACACTTGGCCAAAAATGTCTTTAGTTATCTGATTTCTAGGTATTTCCCGTTATAGGTCGTACTGAATGTATACAACTAACTTATCCTGAGGCCTTTGAGACTAATCTCAGAGTCTTAGTTTAAGTCTAGATACTATTCATGTAGTATCTAAATCTTTTAAACTGTGGCTCTGATACCAACTTGTCACGCCCGTAACACAGGACAGTTATCTTACTAGAGTAGTACCTCCAACAGATATGTTCCCAGGTAAGAGCGACGGGTCTAGGATAGATTTATACACCACTCTTTCCTAGACAGAACATTTTGTTCGTCAGATAACTACATACTAGTCAGAAGGTCGCTTTCTAGTTACTGTGACGTTGATATCAAAAACACACAGCGGAAGACTAAAATATAAATTCTCATAATATCAAATATTGTGTACATCATGATTAACAAAAGTTACATCACTTGTTCTTAACAAGGAACATATCATTCGGGACTTATAGTTCCTGGCATGCCCATCTTCTAGATCGTTCATCAATTCATTCTAGTCCTGGAATGCCCTGTCTAATGACTACCTGTGATGCGGTCAAAAACATTTGATAAAACATGGTCAGCACAAAGCTGGTGAATTCATAAACTAAAATAGTTTGTTAAAATGACCCGCCAAAGTATCTTGAACACATCCATGGGGTTCCACCCCCAAATTCATAGATAACTATGAACAATCATCGGTATATATATAACCAAAAACCGTTCCACGGGTCCTGTCCAACATGTCGTTCCACTGGCAATTGAAATACAATAAGCGCTTAGAATACATTATATATAAACAATCAGTACAATCGTTTCAAGATACTCAAAATGTTTCATAAATCAATCATGCCAGACAAGGTCATGAAAGGGTTCATGCATCACAGTTTAAAAACTTACCTCGGTAGTATTTCTGCTTAATAATCAGTAATGTGACAATCACCTCGGGCAAAGTTCCTAGATATTCATAACATTTCTAAATCATATAATCCTAGTTGAATGGTTCATAACCAAAGCTTAATGAGAGGTCGGAACCTTACCTCAATACTATCTACGGAACTTTTGAAGCCGAATGCTTAGAAACCGGACTCTCGTACGCGAACCGGGACTCGAAATCAGAATGTCAGTGTGTGTGTGTGTTTGAGAATATGTGTTAGTGTGTGAAAAGGTCTGAGATCGACCAAGTATTTATAGTGCAAAACTTGCACCCGTAGCGGACCGTTACGCTTGGTGGTAGCGGTCCGCCACCCCTTGTGGCGGTGTAATCAGCTTGGGGTAAACGTAGCGGACCGTTATGGTGTGGCTTAGCGGTCCGCCACCCTTCCAAGCGACAAATCCCCATCGGTGAGTCACAGGGACACGTGCCGACTTCCGGGGTTTTCCTTAGCCCCCACGTAGCGGACCGCTAAGGTCCTGGGTAGCGGTCCGTTACCCTTTGATTTTTCAGAATTTTTCATTTTAAGTCCCTAGAGTTTGATTAGTTATATATCCAACTCTCAACTTTGAAATTTGGCAATTTTAATCCTTTCTATTTTTAAGAAATTTCGGAGTGTTACAAATCTCCTCTCCTTTAAGAAATTTCGTCCTCGAAATTAAGAGGTGAATTGACGAGGATACTTGACTCTCATCTGTTTCTCTAACTCCCAAGTCTTGTCGGCTCCGATCCGACCTTGCCATTGTACTAATACCATTGGTATAATTTTCTTCCTCAGTTTTCGTTCCTGAGTATCTAAAATCTTTATTGGTTGCTAGGTATAGTGAAGTTTGTCGTCTATATGTACATCATCTAGTGTAATAGCTTGAGTTGGATCAGCTAAACATTTGCGTAAACAGGATACGTGAAACGTATTATGAATCCCTTGTAAAGTTTCAGGTAGATCTAACTTGTAAGCTACTGCTCCGATTCTTTCAATGATCTTGTAAGGTCCGATATACCCTAGTCCTAACTTTCCTCGTTTCCTGAATCTTACCACACCTTTCCAAGGTGAAACCTTTAACATCACAAAATCTCCAACTTGGAATTATAATGGTCGACGTCGTTTGTCAGCATAACTTTCCTGACGATCTTGAGCAGCTTTTAGTCGTTGTTTAATCTGGACTATCTTATATGTTGTTTCCTGTATGACTTCAGGTCCAGATAATTGATTATCTCCTATTTCAGTCCAACAGACAGTAGTTTAGCACTTTCTTCCATAAAGTGCTTAAAATGGTGCAGCTTTGATGCTAGAGTGATAACTGTTGTTATAGGAGAATTCGATTAACGGAAGGTGATTATCCCAATTACCTCTGAAATCTATAACACAGGCTCTTGACATATATTCCAGAGTTTGAATTGTACGTTCACTCTGTCCGTCAGTCTGAAGATGATATACAGTACTCATGGTAAGTCGAGTTCCTAACTCTTTTTGAAAACTCGTCCAGAATCTAGATGTGAACCGACTGTCTCTATCAGAAATAATAGACAGTGGTATGCCATGTTGGCTCACAATTTCATTGATATAGATTCTAGCTAACTTATCCATAGTGTATGTCTCATTAATGGGTATAAAATGGGCTGACTTGGTCAGTCTATCGATCACGACCCATATGGCATTATGTCCTTTCTTAGTTCGGGGAAGTTTAGTTACGAAGTCCATTGTAACGCGATCCTATTTTCAGACAGGTAATTCTATTTGTTGTAGTTGCCCTGCTGGTTTCTGCTGCTCAATCTTAACTTGGAGGCAAGTCAAGCATTTATCTATATACTGGGCTATTGATCTTTTCATGTTTGGCCACCAGTAATGAGCCTTCACATCTTATTTGCACCAGGATGCATGGAATATCTTGATTTATATGCTTCATCTAATATCTTTTCTTTGAATATCTCTAAACTTAGGAATCCATATTCTTTGTTCGAATCTCATGATTCCATCACCTCCCCTGGATAGTAATTTCTGTTTCCCAACCATACGTTCTTTCTTGATGTTTTCTTCTAATTCTTTTGGTTGGATTTCCTTAATCTGTTCCATTAAGTCTAACTTCATATCCAATCGGAGTGATTTTATTTTAATCGGTTGACTTCGTTCTTTCCGACTTAAAGCATTTGCTACTATGTTTGCCTTTCCTGGATGGTATTTGATTTCACATTCATAATCGTTGATAATTTCCATCCACCTCCTTTGCCTCATATTTAAATCTTTCTGATTAAAAATATGTTGGAGGCTTTTATGGTCTGAATATATTACGCATTTAGTAGATAGTGTCTCCAAATCTTTAGAGCAAACACTATGGCACCAAGATCAAGATCATGCGTAGTATAGTTCTTCTCATGAACTTTAAGTTGGCATGATGCATAGGCAATAACCTTGTCTCTCTGCATCAACACACAACCTAGACCAGTTCGGGAAGCATCACAATAGATGACGAAGTCATCATTTCCTTCAGGTAGTGCTAAGATTGGTGCATGACTAAGCTTATTCTTGAGAATGTTGAAAGCTTCTTCCTGTTTTGTACCCCATTCAAACCTTGTTGCTTTCGGGTTAAAGCAGTTAAAGGTGTAGCAATCTTGGAGAAGTCTTTAATGAATCTTCTGTGGTAGCCAGCTAGTCTAAGAAAACTTCTAATCTCTGTCGGAGTCTTTGGAGCTTCCCATTTTATAACAACTTCGATTTTATTTAGGTCTACTTGTATTCCATGTTCGTTCACCACGTGCCCAATGAAATTGTGCTTCTTGTTTCTAAAATTCATATTTTGAAAACTTAGCGTACAATCTTTCTTTTCTCAGGGTTTCCAAAATAATTCTAAAATGTTCATCATGTTTTTCCTTGCTTCGGGAATAGATAATAATATCATCAATGAAAACACCGACAAATTTGTCAAGGAATGGTTTACAAACCATGTTCATTAGGTCCATAAATATTAGCCTAGTAAATTATTTTTTTAGTTTTTTTTCAAAAAAACGTCTTTTTTGAACTTTTTAAAAACGTTTTTTTAACTTTTCTGCAAATAATTTTTATTTTCTTAAAAAACGTTTTTGAATACATTTTTTTAGTTATTTTTTCTAAGAAACGTTTTTTAGCTTTTTCGTAAAATGATTTTTTAACTATTTTGAAAACATTTTTTTTAACAGTTCACTATTTTAAAAATTAATTTACTTAAAAAAGTAAAAAAAATGCATTTTTTAATATAGTTAAAAGATACATTTTACGAAAATGAAAAAAACGTTTTTATAAAATAACTAAAAAAATGTTTTTAATAACATTTTTTATGTTTTTATATAGAAAATAAAAAAAATATATATATATTTAGAAAATAAAAAAAACTTTTTTAAAAAAAGTTCAAAATAGACGTTTTTACAGAAAAAAAAACAAAAAAATGTGTCTGAAAAAGTGAAAAAAAAATTTTAAAAAGTAAAATAAAGTTTTGATGAAAAAGACTAAAAGAAGTTTTTATTTGACTGAAAATATTAAAATAGTTCACTTAGAAATAAAATAACTAAAATGACAATATACTTAACAGAAAAAGTTAACAGTGTTAGTGTAATGGACTGAAATGGTTACAAAAATACAAACTCAATGGCTGATATGTTAAAAGATTCATTTTTGGACTAAAATGGTTAAACATGACAAACCTCAGGGGCAAAAGCGAAATTTACCGTCTCTCTGTCTTATTAAATACACATACATATTTTAATAATAATATATTTTTAAAGAAAATACTAATTATACTAATAAAACATATTTATTTTAAATTATTCCTTATTATAAGAAACTTTGAAATATAATTATGTAACTTTTATTTTGAATCAAATAGTAAAGAAAGTTAAATTGAATTAAAAATATAATAATTAACTTATTTTTAAAACTCAATTATATATTGATTTTTACATATTTGATATTGTTTTCTATCATTCGTATGTGTGATACATTTTTACAAATGTAAAATACATACATAAAAGATTAACAATTTTATATATGTATATTTTTCATCCCATATGTGGACACGAGGTACTAAGCTAGTTAGTCATATATTTAGGTTTAAGAGACTTGAAAGTTTTTTCTCCTTCACTTAACATTTATTTGTTTTTTATCCATTTTATAAAGCACAAAGAAATGTAACGATGATTAAGGAAACAAATTTTAATTTTACATAAAACAATGAAATATTTTTAAAAAAGGTAAAGAAATATTTACAAAAGATAACACAATTTAAGGGAATATACTTTCATTTTTCATAAAAAAAAACGGTTGCACTTTAAAAAGGCAACACGATAAAATCGTTTCAAGTAACTTCAGTGACGAGTTAACAAAAAAAAAACTCAACATTATTTTTTGATGTATTCAAAATATTACATGAAAATGAAAATTGTGCCTCTCAATTCAAATCTATTTTCTTCAACAACAAACGGAAGATATAGCTTGTTTCAATTTACAACTGTTTTTAAGATTGGATAGGAAGTTGTACTCGTCCAATTGTAAGGTTTAACACGCTATTGAATTTGTTGATTGAAGATCCTCAGGATTTCGGACCTTACAATTGGTATCCTCGGGATTTCAAACCTTAGACTATGTGTAGTACCATCATGAGAGAGAGGCGTGGTGCCACCTCACCCCACCACGGGCGTGGAACACCGCGCCGAGGTGGGCGTGAGCGTGGGCATGGTGGGGCTGGGTGATGGTGTTCACGACGTGGGAGGGGGTTGAAGCAATTACTTTTTTGACCATTGGGTATTATTACCGTTTGAAGCCATTAAAGTTTTTTTTTAATTTAACCTATATAAATACTAACCTAAACAACCAAATTTATACAGAATATTTTCTTCATTCTCCTATCTATAACAATTTCTACCAAGTTTAACCAGTTTTTATACAATGTTTCTATGGCAATTTGTAAACAACCCGAATAACCCGATTGGGGGGGGGGGGTACGTTCCACAACCCCCAGACAACACGAACCCGTTGTTAACGTTTGCAAATTGGAGTCATTACCCGACTTCAAATCCTTCTACACCCGATTTTTTATCCGACTACATGCAAGACTACGTAACCCCCCAACCGTCACCCAACATTGTACCCGAGACTCAACCCTCCCCCGAAAGTGTACCGGAGACTCAACCACCACGACAAACAAAAAGAAAAACACATAAAAAGAAAGTCACTACTTATACACCCAAAGCGGGTACGATTAAATGGCATGCGAAAAAGTGGTCCTCGGAGGAGGAGTTAGTTTTGGTGAAATTGTGGATCAACGTCTCGGAGGATCCAATAATTGGTATATATTATTATTATAACCGTATTATTACTTTTGTAATGTTTATTTTATTATTAAATGTTATGTTATTTAATTTTATAGGACGTAACCAAAAAGCCGGAATTTTTTGGAAAAAAATATATGAACAATTTCGTGAAGCAATGGGTCAAGGCAGATACCGGACGGACGGCATGGTAAGCAGCAAGTGGAGGGATATCCCTTTGAAGGTTGGCAAGTTTTCGGTAAACTACAAAAACAAGTTAAATGTAAGGATCAAACCTAATAGGCAAACGCGTCAAGAGATTACCGGGATGTACAGAAGACAAGTTTTGGGAAGTATGCGGCCACATACTTCAAGTACGCGGATCCCAACCGCATACTTGGAGTATGCGGCCCAGGCCCAGCCGATTTGTATTAATAGATGTTTTGTTTATGGTAATCGGTTAGACGAGTTGTTGAACGATTGTATTGTGTATTCAGTATTCATATCAATATACGAATCGTTTTATTGTTGACATGTGTCTCGTCCTCTTAGATTATGCCTACAAGTCACGTGTCGAGTCTGTTTCCGCCAGGTTCAACACGCTGTTGAAATCGTTGATTGAAGATCCTCAAGAATTCGGACCTTACAATTGGTATCAGGGCCTTAGCGCTCATTTGTGAAGCTTGCAACGGATTTCTTTTCGTAAGGTATCAAAGTTACTGTTCTTAGCATTTGTTAAACTGACTTGTGCTTTTTGGAGAGTTTCTGGACAGTGACAGAACTCAGAATTGTGTTTCCGTCACTAGTATTGAAGTTTGCGGCCTGAATCAAACTTTGCGGTTAGACTTCAAGTTTGCGGTTGAAATCCAAGTTTGTGTTTCTTACTTCAAGTTTGCGGTAAGTTTCCAAGTTTGTGGTTGTTACTTCAAGTTTGCGGTTATATTTCAAGTTTGCGGTTTCTACTTCAAGTTTGCGGTTACACTCCAAGTTTGCGGTTACTGTTGAAGTTTGCGGCCGTGAATCCAAGTTTGCGGTATTTTCTGTTAAAGTGTTATTAAGTCATGACTGATACTAACTCAATGGATAATGAGATTGGTACTTTATGTAGGCCTCCACGTCTAACAAATGCAAATGACTTTGATAACTGGAAGTATCGTTATGAGAACTTCGCCAAGTATAAGGATCTGTCTATTTGGAAGTCTATTGAAAACGGTCCTCAGATTCCTATGAGAAGAATGAATTTATTCCCAAGGATCCTGATCTGCATGTGGCTGAAGAAAAATTCTTCAAATTGAAAAGGATGAAAAAGCTTATGCTGGATTAACCATGGCTTTGTCTACTGAAATTGCTCAAGGGTTTAAGAAATTCAAAACTGCAAAATCTCGTTGGGATGCCTTAGTTGAGAGATTTGAGGGAAATGCAGATATGAGAGATAGTCGAAAGGACATGTTGAGACAAAAATTCAACATGTTCAAGTATGTGAAAGGTGAAACTCTAGAGGCATAGATAAACAAGTATACTCATCTGATGACTGAGATGAACAGTGCTGGAATTGAAATGACCTATGGAGAAATAAACAAGAAATTGCTTAACTCGTTGCCATTGAACTGGAGCTTTAACATCACTACTATCAAGAGAACCAAGGACATGTATACCACTCCTCTGAGTGAGCTTATATCCATCCTAAGGTCATATGAGATGGACGATCAGCAAAGAATGATAATGTTTTCTTCAGAGACAGATCACTTAATGTCTCAAGGGAATGCTTTACTCTCCAGTGTGTCCTCTGCATACACACCAAACTTGTCTACTGTCTCAAATCAGACAACTTTTGCTACATCTGTCCAACAAAGTAAATCACAAAGCTCAAATGATGCCAAGATTGTTGAAATGCATGTTGCCTTGTTCAGTGTTTTCATGAGCAGTTACAATTATCTGCTAGCTGGAAAACTTGCTCCTGGTAATCTGATTCAAGATGATGCTGATCAGATACATCCTGATGATTTGGAGGAGATGGATATCAAGTGGCACATGGAAATGGTTGTGCATCGTGCTAAGAGGTTTATCAAGAGAACTGGCAGAAATTCGTTTGAAGGGATGGAGTCTGGTTCAAAACAGATAGGTTTTGACAAATCCAATCTGAGATGCTTCAATTGCAGCGAACCTGGTCACTTCGCTAGGGAATGCCCAGAGCCTAAAGTGGAGAAGGGGAGCTCGTCAAGCATTTCTGATGAGAAATAAAAGGGAAAAGTTGTAGGAAATAGCAAAGCATTGGTGAGTCAGCAGACCGCAGGATATGATTGGGGAGATCAGATTCATGAGCTGTCGAAGAAGGTGTCAAATCATGCTCTCATGGCAAAGATTGAAGACTCTGAGGTACATACTGATTTTTGTTCTAATAACTGTGTTGAAAAAGTAAACAAATATAAGTATGATAATGAATTGCTCTTAAAAGAAATAAATCAACTTGAAATGGATTTTAGCAATAAGGAATGTCTTTATCGTGATGCACTAAAACGAATAGACGACCTTCGTCTCAAGCTGAATGACGCTGTGACTCAATTGGCACACACTAAGTTGACAATCGAGAAAATTGACCACTCTCGAGCTGTAGTCTATGACATGATAGACTCTCAAGTCAGGAAAGTATGAAATCCAGGATTAGGCTACCATGCTGTTGAACATCCTTTCAATGGAAATTTTACTCCCATGCCAAGTGTTCAACATGAAGATGTTGAAATGGAGTATGGTGTAGGCCGTAAACCAGTTCAATCTTCTTCATCCACACAGTCCACTTCCGTGACTAGTGGTCCTTCAGTACAACATGTGAACGTTTCTAACCCATCTAAGTCTTGTGCAGCAACAGGATTAGTAGAGGGCATAGTGGAGGATTGTGGGAGTGATGATGAGGAGGAGGATCGTGTTTTTAATTCAAAGTCTTTGTCTTTCAAAAATACTTTGTCTGGTTTTTCTAATTCTGGTTTTTCTAAGTCTGCTACTTTTGTTAATTCTGGTTTGAATGTTGGTTGCGCTGTTAAGAACAACAAAAAAATCCATCTTTGTGAATGGTGGGACTTTAGAAAATGAAAAGGCACAATTTGTGAATGGTAAGAATCAAAACGCTCTTCAAATCGTGAAAGCGGTAAACCATCCACAAGTCAATGTGATTCAAAGAAGAGGCCTCAACGTTTTACCAAAAGCGAATTTTATGCTAAATTTGATAACCATCATCGTGCTTTTGAACAAAACGTTAGGAATTCTGATAGAAGTAATTTCAGGTCAAATCATAGAAATTATAATGATGATCAAATGCATAATAGAAGGTTTTCTACGAACTGTGAAACTGCAGGTTACTTCACCAGTTCTCCTCAATGGTCATCATCATGGGACACCGGATACTATGCCCCGTATCCGAGAAGGCAAACGTGTTATGTTTGTGAAAATCCTAGACACTTTGCTCGAAACTGCGTTCACAATCGTGAACACTCTGGTAGATGTCCGAATGTTAATCAAAGGGAAAAAAAATTTAAAAGGCCACAGATGTCTAAAGGACGCATGGCCCAACCTTAAAAAAGGCCCAATGATAAACAATCAGATAAAAGAACTGGTTTTGTGCACAAATCTTAACGTCCTGTTAAAGAAAATAATGCTTTCAAAACATAAACAAAAGAAAGTTGAGAAACCCATAAAATCTGAAAAGGGTAAAGAAAAGGTAGTCACTCCAACAGTAAGCTCAAATTTTGAAAAACAAAAGGTTGTGTGGAAAAGAAAACCTATTGTGCAAACAACACCAGTTGAGTTCAATGACAAAAGAGATATGCAATTGCAAGAAACAAGAAAGATGATAGTGGTATTATCGTTCGGAACAAAGCACGACCGGTTGTGCAAGGACTTTACTAGCAAGAAGGGATAGATTATGAAGAAGTGTTTGCACCGGTTGCAAGACTCGAGGCCATCTGAATCTTTTTGGCCTATGCCTCGTATATGAACTTCAAGGTATTTCAAAAGGATGTGAAGATAGCATTTTTATACGGAAAGGTTCAAGAAGAAATCTACATGTGTCAACCACCGAGATTTAAAGACCCAAATTATCCACATCATGTCTACAAACTAGACAAAGCTTTGTATGGCTTACATCAAGCACCACGTGCATGGTATGCCACTCTGACAGAGCAACTTCTTGCAAATGGTTATACTCGGGGATCCATAGATCAAACATTGTTCATCAAGAAGTTGGGGAACGATTTTATTCTTGTCCAAATCTACGTTGATGACATCATCTTTGGATCAACGAATGCTAAACTGTGCAAACAGTTTGAAGAAGTTATGAAGAAAAAGTTTGAAATGAGTTCAATGGGAGAGATGGCTTTCTTTTTGGTGTTGCAGGTTAGACAGAGTAATGATGGCATTCTAATTCACCAGGAAAAATATGTTAAGGGCATTCTTTTCAAGTTCAATTTTACTGACTCTAAACCGGCCTCAACACCTATGGCAACAGGTCCTGTTCTTACTCCAGATCTAGGTGAACCAGAGATTGACCAACATCTCTATAGGTCAATGATTGGCTCGTTAATGTACCTGACAGCTAGCCGTCCAGACATCATGTTTGTAGTTTGCAAGTGTGCACGATATCAGGCTAATCCAAAACTTTCTCACCTTAATGCAGTCAAAAGAGTTTTTAAATACTTGAAGGGCAAGCCTCGGCTAGAAATTTGGTATCCAAAAGATTCGGAATTTAACTTGTTTTCTTTTACTGAAAGTGATCATGGAGGGTGCAATCTGGATAGAAAATCCACAACTAAAGGATGTCAGTTTCTGGGGGAGAGACTCGTCTCATGGCAGTGCAAGAAACAGACCACCGTTTCGACTTCTACTGCCGAAGCTGAATATGCCGTCACATTCGCATGTTGCTCCCAGGTTATTTGGATGTAACACTAATTGCTGGATTACAGTTTGAATTTTTATGACTCTCCTATTTTCTGTGATAATGAGGTTGCATTGCAAATTGTTAAGAATCCGGTCCAACACTCTAAAACTAAGCACATAGACATTAGAGTGTATCATATTCGTGATTGTTTTGAAAGAAAACTCATGCATCTGGAGCAGGTATCTACCGATAAGAATGTCGCTGACATTTTTACAAAGGCTTTTGATTTGGCAAGATTCAACTTTCTGGTTGAATGTCTGAAAATGAATTGTTTTGATTAAAGGCCGCAGGTTCGGTTGTGACAATCCGGACTTTTCATGCTAACGCCGTTAACAATCCTCGTTAAATATCCTAACTGAAACTTAACCCCGTTAACTAAATTCAGTGAAATTTAACCTCAGGGACTAATTCTGTCAGTTTTGAATCTTAAACTTCAGGGACTGAATCTGACAAGTCCCAAAACTCAATCAATTGACTTCCCAAAGTCAAAATCAACCAATTTGGTTTCTGTTGACTTCTAAAAGTCAAATCCATAGCCTTTGATCCCAAATTCGAATTCCTAAACGAAGATATGTCCGGGTTTGTAACCGAAATGCATGATAGCGACGTTAACGTTCATCATTAGAGCATTAAACCTCGTTATTAAATCAAATTAATCCCAATTAAGGATAATCAACCAATAACCGTCGACCCAATGCCAATATTAATCGAATTCATCGTTTCCCGTATACAAATTCGCAAATTGAAACTCTGCTCACACTCGGCGATCATCTCAGAAGCTTTTGCACCCGCCAATTCCACTGGAATCGCAGTAGAAATCACCGGAGACTAACTCGTGCACGTCAGGACTGGGTTCTAACCGATCTCCATCAATACGACATCTAATCAGGTAGTTGAACACATCTCTAGCTTCGTTTATCTTCATAAATCAAAAGCCCTATGATTAATTGGGCTCACAATATCGAATTGATGATGAACCAATTCTAGGGTTCATCATGTTTACGGTTTAATCGAATTACACCATAGAACCGATGTAAATCAAATTAAATCATACCAGCAGTTTCGTAAACCTTCCTTTAGTGAAAACCCCATATCAATTTAATCTTATAACATCGAATCTGTTATGATCTTAATCTAGGGTTTGTTCTTATAATCGATTTGGGGGTTTCTATTCTAAACTCAATATTAACCAAATTAAACCTCATTGTTGGATTCGCAAACCCCCGATCATCAAAAGCCCTATGAATCCAACCGATTTTAATATCGAATTCATCAGAATTGATTCTAGGTTCAAAGTTAAGGTTTTCGATCCTAATTCCTATAATTAACCGATCTTAAACTCGACGTCTTTACAATTAATCGCGTGTACAGGTTCAAAAATATCCGATTATCAAAACCACTAAACTTTTGTTGACATTCAAAATCGAATTCGTCGGATTTGGGGTGGAGTTTGGGTTCGGCTCGATGGAAAGGGGGAAAACCTGATTGTATATTGATAAAACCATCGCGGCTTGAGTTTTGGACGCGATAGCCTAGCGGCCGAGATGGTTAAGTCAGTATGCTAACAGGGAGGGGACCCGGGTTCGAGTCTCCCTCCCCCCTGTTTTGGTTTTTGTTTATTTTTAAGTATTAATTAATTATAAAACCTTTTCCTATATTATTATATTTATATATTAAGGTGTTTTAACCCGGAAAACAACCCATAGGCTCGGGTTTAATTTATTAATCCATTTTATTATCTTTCCCACTTTTATAAATAATATATTTATGTTATTATCGAATAAAAATAATATATTTATATTATTTTCAAACCGTAACTTCTTATAAAATAATATGTTTATATTATTTTCAAACCGTGACTAATCTTATTAAATAATATATATGTGTATATTGTTTTGTATCGTTTTATACCTCGTGTGACGTTTCAAACCAATTAATAATATAATTGTTATATTATTTACCCACGTTTATATACTCGATTAAAAATAATATATTTATTATTTTTCCACACAAATGACTATTTAGTTAATCCTTCGAACCTAAAAATAATATATTAAATTATATTATTTTTCTAACTTTTGTAAACGACTTTAATGTACGAATGTATTTATTTATTTATTATTCGTTATTAACGTACGACACGTAACGCTTTTCCCTTAATGATTATATTAAGAAATTTATATAATTCTGTAGACACGTTCGTCTACTCTTAAATCGTTAGAAAGCGTTAAGATGTTCTAACTTCCGTGTTGTAACATTTCTGATTTTTAGTATTAGTATTTCAATTCAATGTAACGCATCTTAAACCAAATTCTCGTGCATTGTCTTATTATATCTTTCGCCATAAATTAAATGCAATGACTCAATACAAATCCGCAAGTTTTACTCAGTTATATGCAATTAACCTCTATACAAGTAACTATTTTATACAAACATGTCAAAACTAAAATTACAAGGACTAAAGTTGAAAAATTTCAAGAAACCCTAAGTAAACACGGTCGCGTCTCGTCCTGGCACGGTCGCGCCAAGTGTTTAGGCACGGTCGCGCGACTTGCTTCGGAACGATCGCGCCCGGTGTCTAGGCACGGTCGCGCCTGCGTACCAGTTGAAACGTAATTGTGACTTTAATCACCCGATCGTTTGAATTCAAAACCGTTTTACGTTTTATTCTCATTAACCAAGAAAATAATACTACCAATTATTCCCTTTACGACCAATTAATCCAGAATTCGTTTAGCCTCAAAGGATTTTATCTCAAGGCCACAAATCCTCTCTACAATCCGAATGCTCTCGAGCAATCCATCACTATACGATATACTACCCTCTCTGGAACACCCGAAGCCATTGAAGCAGTCGGAGTTGCAGCAGAAGGCACCGGAGACCACTCCTGTCATCGTCGGAAATCGTCCCTACCCTAGGCCATCAATTCATCGTCTTGCAGGGTAATCGAAACCTTCTAAACTATCTATTTATTCTTCAGATCAAAAGCCCTAATTCAATTTCGGCTTTCAATATCGAAATCTACTCGAACCCGAAACCGTATTTTCATTTAAAATAGTTTAACCGAATCCGGTTCTAAACATGTTTTAAACACAATTAACCTGTACCAAAAGACTCATAAGAACCTTGTTAATGAAAGCCCTATGCATTCCAGTTCTATAAATATAAAAATCATTCAATTCGTTCCTGTTTTGAAAGAGACACGGTCGCGCTAATCATCTAGCGCGGTCATGCCTCGGGAGACGCGGTCGTGTCAACTTACAGCGCGGTCGTGCCTCCTGCTCAGACCTAGTCATGCTCGTTGGCTAGACCTGGTCGTGCCCTTGAAGCATAGACACGGTCGTGCCTGCCTAAGGCACGGTCGTGCCAAGTGATTTGGCCAGTTGTCCTCTGTTTGACCAACGCGGTCGCGCCCTGTCCAGAACGGTCGCGCCCGACCAAGCACGATCCTGCCCTTCCCTAGCACGGTCGTGTGTGTTGGCAGATTGTATATATTTTTATATTTTTAAAACAATTAATATTCCAGAGTTGTTTTTAAAATAAAAGTAACTAAATTTAAAAATCTGTATTATCTTTATTTAGAAAAGATCAAATGTTTAATCTTAAAATAAAAGATAATTATTTAAAGTCCAACATTTAATTCATAAACCCTACACTTAATAATATTTTAATGTCTAAGTTACACTTTATAAATAAATGAATAGAGTAATAATTATTTATTTGATTTATATTTGAACAAAAACATCTATTTAGTTATACTTAATTACATCTAATACTTACATCATTTTCATAAACAATAATTATCTAATTTACTTATTTAATTATTTCAAACTCAAACCTTATTCAAAATATTCTAAAAATATTCATTTCAAATCTTCCATTTTATACAATACTTTCAAGTACCAATCACTAACTTTATCCAATTCAACCTTAGGCTTAGACTTAGACTATTGTGCATTATTAATGCAATATACATTACACTCTAGGTTAACATTGTGCAATACAAGGATCACATTACTATCTAGTGTCTCGTGTTAGCTACGCCTTCGATACAAGTGAGTATACATAGCCCCTTTTACTCTTTTACACTTTTGGGGTGAAACATGAACTCTATCAAATTACATGTTTACATTTACACAAACAACACAAGTACAAATCCTATTTACATTCATGTGTGCAATTTGAGCTTTATGCCCGAGTGCTAGGTGTGTTAACCTTTGTATACGATTATGTGCAATCATTAACTATTCAAGCCGATGGTTTTCAATGATAGATCTATTGAGTCTGACAAACCCACCCAGGTGCGCGGTGATTGAAACCGACAACACAATTTTTGCATGCTAGTTACAAAGGTTTGATTGTACTTGGTTACACAATAGCTGCTCCCCATAAATGTCTTATTTATCATGTTATGTAAAGGATTTGGTTTACAAATTATATGCTATCCATATACAAACCTGTGTTATACTCACCAACTTTTTAGTTGACCTTATTTTATTCATGTTTCAGGTGCTTTCATATGAGCTAGATCAAGACATGCTACACATAGGCTTTAGACCTAGTTAATATTAAATCAAAGACAAATCGTATTTCATTATGTACTTTGAACTTGTTTCATGTTTGTTTGAATGGAAATGGATTTAATATATTACAATCTAGTCAACCTTGTGCTCATGAACAGTCTACATGTCCCGCCCCGATGATTCTGCCGTCCGTTGGGGTGTGACAAATTGGTATCAGAGCCTTGGTTATAAGGAACTAGGTTATTAGACACTCTTGACCTAGACTATAACTTTAGGACACCCATACAATGCCATGCTACTACATGTTACATTATCAATTCATGTGTGATTATTTTTACATGCTATCCTAAGTAATTACACTACCTGATACAATACATAATGACTTATGTGTCACACAACTTGATAACTCTTGTACTTACACTCATTACTACCTACATGCTATATGATTATTCACCTATGTGAATATTTTTACATATTATACTATATGATTACATCATATGATACAATACCCAATAGTTTATGTGTCACGTTACCTGCCCACTTCTTCTTCTATTCATAGCTGCCTACATAATTTATTTAAAACACTATCCTAAGTTTAACACACACACATACGCACCAAAATTATTCATACACCTTTGGACCCAAATACATGATACCATCACCCTTTATGAGCAAAGACTTAAACTTTTGGGCCTAATACCCACCAATAATAAACCAAGAGGCCCATCTATCCTCCAAGAAGAAGAAGCCCGCTGAAAAGCATAAACCTTACTCTTGGGCCTCAAAGCCCAGTCCACAACAACTCCCATCATAACCATGAGCCCAACAATAGCATTATTAATACATGATGGCTGGAAGAGTGTGTAAGCCCATGAGGAATTCTGGCTAAGGAAAGATAGGGTACTTAAGTGTGTCTTAGCGACCCACCCCTCTTTCCTGGGAATTCTCCTCAGGGATACATTGCTTATAGGTCAAGTGTATTTCTAAAATACTATCGTGAAGGTTCGGTGTTATGACTAGTCAAACTCTAAAACCTATAAGTACTCCTATGTTCAACCCGCAATATTTCATTATCACTTACAACTTTTTCATTGTTTTATGCTAGATATGGACTCCTACCCTCCTCCATCCCCGGTTTACCGTCCTAGATCAGAATCTGATTGGGAAGAAGACACAGAGACACCCGTATATCGATCACCAATATCCCCAACTGCTAGGCCAAGGTTTGATGTAAGGGCGGACTGGATTAGGAACACTGACCCGAGACTTCGAACACCTGGATCACCCGTACCCATAAACCCGTATCATACACCTCACCTCCACAATCAATTGCCATCCCCACTAAGAGACCCATACCTAATGCCCGACCCGTACCTTCCTAACCCTTGGGTAAGGCATACCATGGCACCCCCTGGTGTTATGGGAATTCCAACCAATGACTTCCATCAATATGTAAGAAATTCAGAATTCGAGAGGCAAAGGATAGAGCAGGGAGTAATACACGACTTGCAAAGACAAAGAATGGATAGCCTAGCAAACCAATTAGGATACCAAAAGGAGTTAATCTCCATCCTCGAAAAAGAAATACAAGATCATCGCACAGAGACCACCAGAACTGAAGCCAGATCTACTACTCGAGTGACTATAGCGGTGCTCATCTTGGCGATTATCTTCTTCCTAGTGGAAAGCTACCAGAGACGTTAGAAGGAGTTTCTACCGTTTACCTTTAAATTTTCGATTTGAGAACCATTTCCTTATGTTTTGACTAATGTTTAACATTTCAGCATCTAGTCAATTCCATATATTTCAACTCTACAGTTATTGTTCATTGATTTGACCCGTGGAGCGTAAATTACACCTATTATATTTCATCAAACTTTCTCAAATATCACTTCTTTCATTCAACATGATTTAGTACATTACCAACAATCTCTTTCATAAATAAATCATCCTATTTTGTGATTTAAACAAAACATCGCTATCTTGTTTAACAAAATGTTTATTGAAATTTTTAGATAATATCAAAAACATAAATTTTCCATAAAACTTTTTCACCTAATAAGGAAAGTAATGCAATCAATTTTATAAAAATATTTTTAAAACTGATAAATAATTATGATTTTTATTCATTAAAGTAAATAATTCTAAACTTTCGCTAAATTAATATGCTACTACTTGTTTAGTCAAAAGTTGAAATTTTAAATTAAAAATATTTTCTCATAAATTGCATATTCATTTAAAATATACGATTCAATGATTTCACTACTTTATATATCTACAATCAAGAATAATTTACCACTTTCTATGTTCGAACAAAGACCCGTATTTGGTAAACACAATTCCCGAATATTTCCAAACCTCCTCGTTACCTTTCACTTGTCACTTCAAGAGATGATCCATACCGCATAGACGTTAACCTTTCCCACCAACCCCAACGAGATTTGAGGATTCGAACCCAACTACCACATTATGCAAGAACGCCGAACAACACGTTTGTCCGCAACACTCGATCACATGCAAAACCCATTAATATACATCGCACGCGAAGTTCAATACTTACGTATACACGTTCATGATATATCCAACGCAACCACATGGTACATGAAACTCAAATATTCTCAATATATCCAATGCTACACAAATTACATGATACATGAAACTAGTTTGCCTACAAATCACAATTTACTCGATTGATCACGTAAGGCACGAAACATGTTTATTTGCAATACACATGCTAATGGATTGAGCACATGATGCACGAAACTTAGTTGTTTGCAATATACATAAGAATTGTTTCATTGATACATAATTCTAGATTGACCACACTATACATGAAACTTATTTGGTTACGAAGTACATTACACTAAGCTGTGCACATTGTACAATATACATGATGCTAAGTTGCCAATACTCTACATGAAATTCATTTCCTACTATACACAAAAATACTATGTTGTTTACATTACACATCAGAGTTCATTGACTTACAAAATACAAGACGCTTAATTATTTACGCTATATATGAGACTTATTTGATTACGAGCTACGTGACACTAGATCATACATGAGACTTGTGTGCTTACTATATACTCGAAACAAAAATTTGCTTACAATTATTGCAATGGATTGATTACATTCTACACAAGACATGGTCATGCACTTTGTTCACCAAAATTGAAGACCATAATACATGGAAACGACTCGGGGTTTGACGTATTCTTGTTCAAACACGAGCAAACTAAGACACTTTTAGTTGTTCTACTTTACTACTCTTTAGTTGTGAACTTCCCTGCTTAAGGACATAGTTACTTGTTAGCGACTTTTATGTGTAATCAATCGACGTGATCATAGTGAAATTATGCCCCCTTACCCGCACACAACGAAACAATCTATACGGACCATACGATGATTTAAATAATTACGGGTGCACACGGAATTATAAAAATCAGCGCATGGAAACTATAGAGAAATTTTGTTGTGTGTTGTGACCTAAAACTTAAAAGAAAGGTTGTAACACGAGGACTTCCCAGGGGGTCACCCATCCTAGTACTACTCTCGCCCAAGCACGCTTAACTGCGGAGTTCTGATGGGATCCGGTATCATGATGTGTAACAACGAAACTGATGGGATATGACAAGGACATGGTGGATACACCAATGGTACTTCCTATATATAAGTGTCCTATAATATTATCAAAAGTAACGTTGCTCGTGTCACGTGAAGTTTTGACCTAGACCAGTGTTTATGAAACCGCTAGTAACTTTGAGCCTATTAGACTATATCTTACACAAACTTTAGATTTCAAAATCTCATTAAACTCATTCCAAATAATACATCTCACATTTAGAATTCAGAATTTGCATTCGACAATCTCCTCCTTAAATTCATCTTAAAACAAATTTCATTACCACCTTCGTATACAACTTTGAGTATCAGGCCTAAGCTATGTCAACGGTTACACTCCCCAGAACCCAACAATCAAAATTCACCGAGAATCAAAAACTCCCTCCTCCTTCTCGATTTTGCAGCCTCCATTAGTTAAATTTCGGGACGAAATTCCCTTAACATGGGGAGACTGTAACATTTCTGATTTTTAGTATTAGTATTTCAATTCAATGTAACGCATCTTAAACCAAATTCTCGTGCATTGTCTTATTATATCTTTCGCCATAAATTAAATGCAATGACTCAATACAAATCCGCAAGTTTTACTCAGTTATATGCAATTAACCTCTATACAAGTAACTATTTTATACAAACATGTCAAAACTAAAATTACAAGGACTAAAGTTGAAAAATATCAAGAAACCCTAAGTAATCACGGTCGCGCCAAGTGTTTAGGCACGGTCGCGCGACTTGCTTCGGAACGATCGCGCCCGGTGTCTAGGTACGGTCGCGCCTATCTTGGCACGGTCGCGCCTGCGTACCAGTTGAAACGTAATTGTGACTTTAATCACCCGATCGTTTGAATTCAAAACCGTTTTACGTTTTATTCTCATTAACCAAGAAAATAATACTACCAATTATTCCCTTTACGACCAATTAATCCAGAATTCGTTTAGCCTCAAAGGATTTTATCTCAAGGCCACAAATCCTCTCTACAATCCGAATGCTCTCGAGCAATCCATCACTATACGATATACTACCCTCTCTGGAACACCCGAAGCCATTGAAGCAGTCGGAGTTGCAGCAGAAGGCACCGGAGACCACTCCTGTCATCGTCGGAAATCGTCCCTACCCTAGGCCATCAATTCATCGTCTTGCAGGGTAATCGAAACCTTCTAAACTATCTATTTATTCTTCAGATCAAAAGCCCTAATTCAATTTCGGCTTTCAATATCGAAATCTACTCGAACCCGAAACCGTATTTTCATTTAAAATAGTTTAACCGAATCCGGTTCTAAACATGTTTTAAACACAATTAACCTGTACCAAAAGACTCATAAGAACCTTGTTAATGAAAGCCCTATGCATTCCAGTTCTATAAATATAAAAATCATTCAATTCGTTCCTGTTTTGAAAGAGACACGGTCGCGCTAATCATCTAGCGCGGTCATGCCTCGGGAGACGCGGTCGTGTCAACTTACAGCGCGGTCGTGCCTCCTGCTCAGACCTAGTCATGCTCGTTGGCTAGACCTGGTCGTGCCCTTGAAGCATAGACACGGTCGTGCCTGCCTAAGGCACGGTCGTGCCAAGTGATTTGGCCAGTTGTCCTCTGTTTGACCAACGCGGTCGCGCCCTGTCCAGAACGGTCGCGCCCGACCAAGCACGATCCTGCCCTTCCCTAGCACGGTCGTGTGTGTTGGCAGATTGTATATATTTTTATATTTTTAAAACAATTAATATTCCAGAGTTGTTTTTAAAATAAAAGTAACTAAATTTAAAAATCTGTATTATCTTTATTTAGAAAAGATCAAATGTTTAATCTTAAAATAAAAGAGAATTATTTAAAGTCCAACATTTAATTCATAAACCCTACACTTAATAATATTTTTAATGTCTAAGTTACACTTTATAAATAAATGAATAGAGTAATAATTATTTATTTGATTTATATTTGAACAAAAACATCTATTTAGTTATACTTAATTACATCTAATACTTACATCATTTTCATAAACAATAATTATCTAATTTACTTATTTAATTATTTCAAACTCAAACCTTATTCAAAATATTCTAAAAATATTCATTTCAAATCTTCCATTTTATACAATACTTTCAAGTACCAATCACTAACTTTATCCAATTCAACCTTAGGCTTAGACTTAGACTATTGTGTATTATTAATGCAATATACATTACACTCTAGGTTAACATTGTGCAATACAAGGATCACATTACTATCTAGTGTCTCGTGTTAGCTACGCCTTCGATACAAGTGAGTATACATAGCCCCTTTTACTCTTTTACACTTTTGGGGTGAAACATGAACTCTATCAAATTACATGTTTACATTTACACAAACAACACAAGTACAAATCCTATTTACATTCATGTGTGCAATTTGAGCTTTATGCCCGAGTGCTAGGTGTGCTAACCTTTGTATACGATTATGTGCAATCATTAACTATTCAAGCCGACGGTTTTCAATGATAGATCTATTGAGTCTGACAAACCCACCCAGGTGCGCGGTGATTGAAACCGATAACACAATTTTTGCATGCTAGTTACAAAGGTTTGATTGTACTTGGTTACACAATAGCTGCTCCCCATAAATGTCTTATTTATCATGTTATGTAAAGGATTTGGTTTACAAATTATATGCTATCCATATACAAACCTGTGTTATACTCACCAACTTTTTAGTTGACCTTATTTTATTCATGTTTCAGGTGCTTTCATATGAGCTAGATCAAGACATGCTACACATAGGCTTTGGACCTAGTTAATATTAAATCAAAGACAAATCGTATTTCATTATGTACTTTGAACTTGTTTCATGTTTGTTTGAATGGAAATGGATTTAATATATTACAATCTAGTCAACCTTGTGCTCATGAGCAGTCTACATGTCCCGCCCCGATGATTCCGCCGTCGGTTGGGGTGTGACACGTGTCATCGTCACAAATCCCATATGTCCCTAACTTATGTGTTATAATTATAGGGCATACGTAAGCCGTGCAGGCTAACACTTGAGATTCTAAATCTCATACTTGTGTGATACTACCTACTACGCAACGCAGGTGAGTTTACATAGCCCCTTTTTACATTTTGCATCTCTTGGGTGAAACATGATTATATTTTGAAATTATTTGCAATTACTCATATACAATTCACTAATATGATGCTAAGTGTTATTTGTGCTTTATGCTTGAATGGTATGAGTTAAGACTACATATATATGACTTTAGTACAATCATTAACTCAGTACAAGCCAACGATTAACATTGATAGATCTATTGTGTTTGACAAACCCCACCCGCGTTAGTGGCGCTAACTCGATTGGAGGTCAAACGGGTGTTATATTGACCTTAACACATTAGTCAGAGTTGATAGACCTGGCTGGAGGCAAACAAATAAACACACTGTCAGTTTCGGTTGCGAGCGCTTTAGCAAAACATGAATATAGGCATGCAACCTATTGATATACATATTGAATGTACATAATCCGTAAACGCTTTACTTTAAATGATTGAAACCTGTGAACTCACCAACCTAGTGTTGACTCATTTTCTTACATGTTTTCTCAGGTTGGCACTCAGGATCACGTTAAGTCATGCATGTGTCTTGGACTCCAATTGAAATAATTATCTACTGAATAATATTTATGTTTTGTTTGTAATTGGACTTGGGCGCGTTGTTTTGCACATTTACTTTCATTTAACGCTTTCGCATATACACTCTGAACCTTGATCTTTTATATTATTACATTTCAAGTCCCATATAGTGTCGTTTGAAGTAACTGATGTCTGAGATCCTGGTTTGTCACCTTCCAAAACGGTAAAACTCCGTTAGTGGAATTTGGGGGTGTGACATCGGTCACCAAAAATATTTTTCTTAGTTTTTAGCTTGTTTAAATTTTGATTTATTTCAAAAATGAAAAAGTTTAGGGGGAGAAATTTCCTAAAAACACCAAAAAGATTTTCGGTTTAAGTTTTTAGTTTCATCTTTATACAAAAAATAAAAAAAAATTGAGAACTTTGTCTATTGGGAAATGATAGTACATCATTCTAGAGGTTGGATCATCTTATGTAAGGCCTGTAGTTGAAAAGATCAGGATCTTAGGGTGATATGTTGATAGGCTCTGCTAAAACTGAAAGGATAGCATGATAGTGTTTCACTTAAACATAAAGATCATTAATTTAGTGGGGAACATATCATAGATTGGTAGAATATTAATTTCCTGTTAATAATTGAACACTTACACATAAAGGTTGATGAACTGTGGATGAACATACTATCTCTGGATTGCACGAGCCGAGACCCTTCACAAAGGGGTTATGTATATAGATAAAAGACATGCAATAACATGCATTAGGTGAAAAGACACTCAATGAAAGTGCAAAACAAAATTGTGAGCAAAAAGACACGCAATATTAATGTCGTGCTATAGAAAAATTCAAAAAGATATGTCAAAAGACGTACATATTAGTATACTTGTAAATATTTTCTGTTTGGGAACGTGGGTCTGGAAGGAATCTCTTATCAAGGCATGTAAGTCCGTAGTGCAATGACCCTGAGCATTTACTGTTTGTGAACATGTAAGTCCGTAGGGCTATGTTTGTAATCAAATTTGTCAGAGATTTCCTGAACAGTCCATTGACCCATGCTAGTTATGCTCATTTAGTTATATTTAGGTGCTCAAAAGATCATGAGGAAGGGAAGGCTTATCCGATAAGTTGTGGGGTCCATTCAGTTAATCAAAAACTCATCTAATACACACTAAAGTAAATGCAGGTTTTTGAGATGTGAATGTGGGACCCACTATGTCTTGAATAACACTTACCCAGAAAACATGATAAATTCATTCACTAATGCTTGTCAACTAAGGTATAAAGGCTTGAGTTTAGAAGGATAATATATCGGCAATCACCAAGACCTGTCTAAGAAAATGAGCAGTTGATAAGTATATTGTAGTCTACCTTAGGATGATATGATCCCATAACAGAGTTTCTCTAAAAAATACTGTGTTTTATTGTTTTAAAGCAGTCTGTTATTTGAAAAGGACAAAAGGAGTTTATGTTTTTAGCTTAATTAAAGTTCGTTTTAGTTTTTCCTTATTTTTATTTCATAAATATCAAAATGATTGTCCCTGCTTGACCCAAAAAATCCAAAAGAAGAAACAAGTTTTCTGAAAAAGTTCTAAGGTTGTCAAAGTATGCGGCCGCAAAGTTTAAAGTTGCAACCACATACTTGATGTTGTCTATAAAAGGGTACGAAGTTTGCGGTTATGGCTTTACACCAACCGCATACTCCATATTTGTTCCAAATTGACCGATTACTTGACCTTCGTGTGATCTTGTTGCTATATTTGTGTTCATCTAGTATAGGCGACATTAAAGGTAAAGGTTTTATCCATGGATTCACTCTAATCGAGCGTGTGAGATATTCTTGTTTGAAACTGAATCTGAATTTACCTTTTTGATCAAATTAACCTCTAAAATCTACGTTAAAACTGAAATTGGTCCGATAGATTTGGTCGCAATCTCTAGGCGATCATGAATCTCCTTATAATCAATCCTAAAAACTTGTTAAAATCCGTTAGTTTTGGGTCGTTTAAAGTTTGCGGTGGGTTTTCAAAGTTTGTGGTTTATACAAGTATGCGGTCAAGTTTGCGGTCTTAAATCGAAGTTTGTGGTTTGTTAAAGTTTGCGGTAACACTTTAAGTTTGCGGTAAAATAGAAGTTTGCGGCTAATCAAAGTTTGCGGCTGAACCACTTAGCCTCATACTTCAAATGTGTTAATTCGTTTCCGTAATTTAACTTGACTTGTTGATTGCAGGAAATGGCAAACTTAAAATTTGTTAAGGATCACAATGAACCGGCATACTTAGAGGACCCACCACAGAATCACATTGTGTTCAGATCTATGATCGTGGGATTACGGGCGTCCAGAGTATTTCATGCTCTTTCTCAACATCCGGATATTTGTGAAGACTTTATTAGATATTTCTGGAGTACCGCAGACATTGTCATAGAGAATAATGTGGAAGGGATAGCTGGTACAGTGGCTGGAAAGCATATTGTAATAACTGAAGTTGTGATAAGAACTTGCTTGAATTTTGGTGATAATCCCGAACACCCTACAAGTTATACTGCTGAACAAATGACTGAAACCTTTCAACGGATGAGTTATGAAGGAGAACTACCTTCGGTTTTAAAGAGATATCTTCCACCGTATTGGAGATACTTGGCACATGTGGTAAATCAATGTATTTCGGGAAGAAAAGGAGGCTATGATGAACTAAGTGCCAACATGACATCAATGGTATATGCACTTGTCACGGAGGAGAACTTTAATTTCTCAAGGGTGGTGTTTGAAGAAATGAAAAGTAATTTAACTGGAAAGAAGAAGTCTGTCTTCTTGATGTATCCTCGATTCCTACAGATGATCATTAACAGAGAACATCCGGAGTTGGTTATGACTCAAAGGAGGCTGCACGTAAAAGTGATGGACAAAAACATTATGTCCTATATGTGCATGAACAAGCAAGGTTTCTATGCCGGGCTGAGACCGTTGGAGAAATTCGATGACTTTCCAGAGACCGACGGTAACCAGCCTCAGCAGCCTCACCCACAGCCACCACCACCACCTCCACATCCACAACAACCACCACCACCACCACCACCTCCACACCCGCAACAACCACCTCAGCCTCGTCATAGACAGAGACGTGTGCGTCAACAGGCTCAAAATCAAGCTGAAGTTCCAATCGTAAATGAGCCTGTGACTCCAAATGTACAACTTGCTGATGAACACGAGGCTGATCTAAACTTCAACATTGAAGGGCCAATTTATTTTGAAAATCAAGAAAATATAGAAGATATGGCCGATCTTAACTTAGATGACTTGATGTTCTCTGACACTACAACTCAGAGTGTTGCCGGTGAAAAGGGAGATGAGGCTCAGAGCTCAAGTACAGCCAATGTGGAAGAAAAGGAAAGTGAGTCTGAAGATGTATCAGATGGCATTGATTCCTCAGAAACAGAGAGTGAGAAAGAAGAAGTGCCCAATAACAAATATCACCGAAGCTTACTGGTTAAAAGAAAGGCTGCTGGGAAACCTCCTCTCATCAACCGATCTAAACAACAGAGTGATACTTCCGATGAATACTATGATTATAAAGTTGATCTAGTTCCAAGGAAGAGAGCAAAAGCTTCTGTACAACTCCCAAAGAAGTCCACGCCCATCATCACACCCACCGTTCCAGCAAAGCTTGACAAAGGTAAAGAAAAGGGTGCCTATGAACCAGTAGATGTTCAAGCCCTACAGCAAAGAGTCTTCAGCCTAGAACAAGACTCTCTAGCCAAAGATTCAAAGATTGAAAAGCTCTCTGCTGACAACAACACTCTCAGGACTACCATCAACATCCAAAGTGGTCAGATCTAAAGTCTTAGAGACAACATCAAGTATGTGCTTCAAGAGTTGAAGAAATTGAAAGAGAAAAAGAAAAGGAAGAAAGAAGATGGTTGCAGTGGCAATAATAATGATAAAGGTGATGATGATGGTGATGGTGATGGTGATGATAAAGAAGGCAAAAAGGATGACAACGATCAAAGTAAAGACCAGGAAGATCAAAGACCAAGCTCCCAAGAAGATATGTCCAGAGCAATGGTCATTTACGTTCCTATGTCAGAAGAAAAAGGGAGCACAACAGTCTGAAAATGATCTTTCATTTGACTTTGAACAGGGTCTGGATGATTTTCTTAAATCAGACTCCGCGTTCTCATATGAAAAGGATTCAACTGTGTTGGATGATGATTTTGCAGGAGATGATCTCTTTGAGGCCGAAGATTTCTTTGACGTAAATATGCCTACCTCTCCTACATACATCGATGCTCAGGGAAAGGTGATTACCGGCATTGACAGAGATATATTCGTCGAAGGTAATTCACCTCTCCAAGTGGAGGAAACTGCTGACCATGTGGCTGAACCTAAAGATGCTTCTAAAGCGACATCTTCCACAGGCAGTGCAGATAAAAAGGAAAGTTGGTTCAACTTCATTCCTCCACCAGAAGTTCACTATGTCACAGCATCCAATGCACTTTCAAAGAAGAATAATCGTTCTCTCATTCTAAGCTAGATGTATGATAGTGAGAAGCATCTCTATCTGATCAAGAGGAAAAATGGACGAGTCGAGTATTTTGCTGATAAGCACGACTTTCAATCATTGCCCAGATATGATCTCAGAACGTTAATCAAGGTTCCCTTCTACAACTTGGGGAATAATGGAGATGCAAGTGACTTCGTCGAATTTCTTAGAAGAGAATGTGACAATGACTTCAAAGTAATGAAGACGGCTCAGTGCAAGAGGATGACATCAAAATACATCGACATAATCACCCAGAAGCCGCTTATAATGGAAGTCTATCCTCCTCCCAAGACGGTTGGCTGCGTCCCTGTTCATAAGGGACTGTCGGACAACTCACTGAGTAAGCTGGTGTGCTGGTCTTACAGTCCTGTGACTGGTCTTCTAGACATTCACTGTACTGACAGAGAATTCACAATAGCTGATCCTATGGATTTAATGAAGTTTGGGAAGGAAGATATGATGAGACTGTCCAAGCAAAGATTGTTCGTGCCAGAGGAAAATGAGAAGGAGACTAAGCCGTTCATGAAAGTGATAGCCACGGTGTTAGTTCAAGGTCTTTTTGCGGGAGGCGGTAATCACTCAGCTGATGTTGAAAATACTCTGAGTTACTTGAATGCATTAGCCTAGAGGGAGATTGTAAGGATCAAACCTAATAGGCTAACGCATCAAGAGATTACCGGGATGTACAGAAGACAAGTTTTGGGAAGTATGTGGCTGCATACTTCAGGCCCAACCGCATACTTCAAGTATGCGGATCACAGCCGCATACTTGGAGTATGCGGCCCAGGCCCAACCGATTAGTATTAATAGATGTTTTGTTTATTGTAATCGGTTAGACGAGTTGTTGAACGATTATATTGTGTATTCAATATTCATATTAATATACGAATCGTTTGATTGTTGAATTGTGTCTCGTCCTTTTAGATTATACCTACAAGTCACGTATCGAGTCTGTTTTCGTCAGGTTCAACACGCTGTTGAAAACGTTGATTGAAGATCCTCAAGAATCCGGACCTTACATTAAACAACCGCCGGAGTGGTCAAAGTGACGATAATAATGGTTCGGTGTTTAAAATGGTTCCACTTTGGGAACTATTGAGAAAGTGCATGAAGTTTGAACCAGTCCCATTAATGGGACAATCATCATCTAAACGATCAAAAAGCTCATCCGACCATGACGTTAGCCAATCTAGTTCTAGTAGGCGTAGCATTAATCTCAACGAGTCGGGCGACGAGTTTCCGGAAGAAGTCGCCCGCCCTATCGGAAGAGACAGAGCAAAACGAGCCGCATCATCGCCATCAACCCAAACCAACGAGTACAAGGAGAGTTTAAACACTATATCCGACTGGATGGCCAAGTTCAACGAGATATCCGAGAGGAAGCTCAAAATTAAGGAGGAAAAACAAAAGGCGAGTGATATGCGACTTTATTTCATGAACATCGATCATTTGGCCGGCGACAAGCGAGGGAAATTCGTTAAATTGAAGAACGAAATTGAATAAAAATATAATACGTACTTTAGTAGTTTTTTTTAGTATTATGTTTTTTTTTAGTATTATGTTGTTTTTTTAGTATTATGTTTTTTTTAATATTATTTTTTTTAATATTATGTTGTTTTTTTAATATTATTTAATAGTAAAAATAATAATTATGTAATTGTTACAAAACTATTCACCCTCACCCCACCATTACACACCTGGGTGAAGGTGAGGGTGAAATCTGGCATAGTCTACGTGGCGCCTACGTGAAGTGAGATGTGCTCTGGTTGCATCTAATAAATAAAAGTTTTTCATGGCACGTGTTGCCTCCATATTAATTCTCATCATTTTTTTTCACACATATGGGGATGTAGGGTTTTTTTTGGTGGGGGGGGGGGGGATGGGGTTGGTAGGTTTAGGTTTTTGGGGGTGGGGGTTGGAAGATTTAGGTTGCCGACCGGTCGGTATAGTCCGGGTTTCAAAACACTGTAATTTACACATCTAGTTAAAAAAGTTTTTTAAATCATCAAATATTAACAGACTATTAGAGCATTTTCATCAGCTTTCTTATCCTCATCTCTATAGTTACACTGAAAATCACTACTTTTTTAATTAAATAATACTTTTTATACATTTATCATTAACTTTTCTCTCTCCCTTCATTCACAACCACTTTCAAAAAATATTAAAAAATTTATAAAGGTGAACAATGTCTCTCTTCTTCACTCACAATCACTTTAAATCACTCTGTAAAATATACAGAACTCACTCAAAAACATATACAGAAATGCTCTTACATTAAAAAAAACAATAAAATGTGGATCATTAATTAGTACTAGCAGGGAACCCGCGCGTTGCGGTGGAGTCGACAAAGAGCTCCTGACAATATGACTCAACTAAGTTTAAGAAATCATCATATCCAAACACATTATACAAAGGTTTAATACACAATTGTAATTTATAAAAATCTCAACTTTATAAAAAATTAGTCATCCTAATAAGGAGTTCTTATAATCAAGATAAGAAAGAGAGTCTACTTCATAATCACATAACCTAAGGAAATAATAAAAATAACAATTTTGATCTTCAAATCTTCATCCGTTATCACTTCAGATGGAAAAATGATTGGATCCTTAAATTAATATAGTAGGAAACCCGCGCGATGCTGTGACCGACAATTTACAATTTGCAAACGGGTAACCGACCTGTACATAGAAGTACCCGTTTTGGCCCGAACCCACTTTTCTGCACATGTAAAAAGGACACAAGTGATGAACATTAGTGACATTAAAAACATTATATTAAACACCTAGCTCTGATGAGTAGGTAACCCCATATTTCAAACTGCAAAATAAAGTGTTTTAGCAACGATTAAGTAGAGATTTTATGCAAAAAAAACTACAAATACAGCATAAAGGTTCAAATACCACAAATCTAGGTCTCTATCTTTCTTTCAAAGATGATTTCCTGGATATAAAGAAGAAATTAGCAAGATATTACAATCACTTGAAATGGAGAATTTCATGGTGGAATACAGAACTACTTTTCTTTCAAGTATATACATACAGTTGAAAAGAAAAATATTAATGGATCATCACCATCTACTTGACTTGCATGCATGTATTCTCATTCATCTCATTATCATCTTGTTTGTTATTTTGGGCATGCTTATGTCAGCAACCTGAATGTAATGTAACAAAAAAAAACAAAGATGAAACTTCCCTCATTTTACTCCTAACCCGTAAATTCAGACAAGCTACTTTTCATATGAGAATTTCACATTTATGTACGATTTGAGAACACAAAATAATGAAAAGAAATAGATGGTTTCTTACCATTTCTGAAGATGAAGCTTCCTTGGGGCCCTTGTCTTTTCGAACATGAAGCAAACGTGGGAATCGTAATGAAATTCCCTTTTTTCAACAGAATTGGTGGCTGAATTCATAACAGAGAAAAAGTGTAAACTGTGAAGTGGAAAATCTGATTACAAATTATAAACTAAAAAAACTTGTATGTTGCATTTATACAGGGAAATTATGATTTAAGATATCAGACCTCAATAGCCTTATTAGCCTAGCACTTGGTTTTTCATAAGCTATTCTCATTTTGATATCTAATAATATGATGTCATCCTGATAATGTAAAAAATAAATAAATAAATCAGCTACTGCTATCAACACCACCAAGATTCAATTATAGCTACACAAAATATATTTTTTTTTTTAAAAGCAAACAGAATGATTGACCATTCAGGCAACAACAATAGACAAATAAGAAATTAACATCATTTTATTTAAAGAAGCATTAGAACAGATTTAAACACCAACTTAAATGAAAGGGTGCTACACAAGCAGTTCACTTGAAATAGTAGCTCTAAATATCAGTCTTTTGAAACACTAATTATTTACAAAAAGAATAAATAAGTTTGGACAAAAAGAGTTCTTTTAGCATTGCTCCACTGTTCGTTATCAAAGCTAAAAAAAATTAGGGTTCTTTTAGCATGGATCCACAATAATATGCTGCAAAACATCAAAATTAGTAAAAAGAACACATGATTTTAAGCAGTGGCAGTTCTTGATCCATTTACAAGTGTGTTACCAGTTGAAACCATAACTGCAGTAAGTGTGACTAGACCCAGAGTACAAGAGCATGCCACAACTAAAACATAAATTCCAAACTGTAGGTCACTTGAGGGATTAAGGCTATTGGACCTAAACAATACTTGAAATGCATGCTTTAAAACAAAAGTTTAGTGACTACAGATGGGACTCAATCATTGTGCCACCCCTTTCAAGGTTACCTGATAGAGAATTTGAAGGACGATAGGAAAGGGCCCAAATCTGTCTGGTTTAATGATGCTCGCAAGTGAGCCATTTTCCACATACCTGAGGTTAATAAGAGCACCACCAAATAAGCAATGCTTTCAAAACTGACAAAGCGACAATCGATAATCATATTAAAAAATTTATAAATATATCATATGCTTACTCAAGAATTATATAAAGATGTGTCTCTGTCTTTATGGATCCAAGATATAGTGGTTCAGATTCCGCATCAAAAGGACTGCATCATATAACATGACCATATAATCCACAAGTCTAAAGATGGAAGTGTCATTATCATGTGATTTGAAATAGCCATGAATGATCATGAATCAGAAAGATTATCCAAGTTATTTCAAATCCATCATTAGTTACAAACAAGCATTACCTACCTTGCATCCTATAAGTTAAACAAAAAATCGCCATTTCGAGCGCAAGACCAATTCAGATTATTATTATTAATATCAAATTAAGCTATTGATTACTTGATAAAACGAAGTAGAGTAAAGATAAACTCACACATACCTTCAGCGGCTTTGAGCCATTGCAGTCGATCACCGCGATAGAATTAATGCCATCAAAATGAAGTCGAATTGAATGCAAGTGATGAATTGTTGTGAGAAATAACGATGGTGAAAGAAAAGGGAGAGGAAGAAGTGTAACATAAACGTAAAAGGGCCATTGAATGTGGTTAATGATCATCATTGCAACGGAAGGGGTGGGGCGGCGATTGATAACGGAGGCGGCGACCCCCACGTTTTAAAACCGGCATTAAACAAGAGTCTTAAAATCTATACTATATAATAAATAAAGGTTTTTTTAGCGCCACGTGTCATCTCCACATTCATTTTCATCATTTTTTTCTCGTCTCTCTCTTTTATTTAATGTACTTCTATATTTAAATAATAATATTTAGTTAAAAAAAATATTAATTATACTAATAAAAATATTTATTTTAAATTATCTCTTATTATAAGAAAATTTGATATTTAATTATGTAATTTTTATTTCAATCAAATAACAAATAAAAGTCAAATTACATTAAATAGTAATTAACGTATTTTCGAAACTCAATTATATATTAATTTTTACATAATTTGAGTTTGTTTCTATTCTTAGTATATGTAATATATTTTTACATTTGTAAAATATATGTATAAATATTTAAAAAATTTATATGTTGATATTTTTTAATTTTCACCCCGTGTGTAGACACGGGATCTAAACTAGTTGTGTATAAAAAGAGAAGATGGAGTTAATTCTTGTTGATATTAACTGAAATTTATAATTTTATTTATATTATCTTTTTCAAAGTTATTTAAATTTATTAGAGGATAAGTAAAGAATGATAAAAGAGGTGGTAAAAAGACATATTTACCCACCCAATACCTTTTATCTAAGTTTTAATGGAATGGGTTAAATGATAATTAATAGAGTTTAAACTATAAATATGGGTTAGAATGTAATTGTACACATTTGATGGTTTGTCAATGTGTACATTATGCAATAAAAAAGATACAAGATGTCTTAATTTTTTAAGTAAATTACATTCTTATCATTTTAATCCCTATTATCTATATCTATATTTATACTACTATATAATAGGGATTATAAGGATGTAAATGTAATTTCTTAAAAAAATTAAGACACCTTGTACATTTTTAGTTGCGTAATGTACACATTGACAATGTCATATAAGTGTATAATTACATTTTAACTCATCTCCATAACTTTACAATTAAACACCCCATTAAAGTCCAACTCAACAATCTAATTAAAGCTTTATTTGGAAAAAAAAAAAGAACCATATTTTAATAGTATATTTATTTTTAAATGAATTGTATTTTTCTTTTATAATTTTTAAAATATAATATTTAACAAAATTTCGACTGTATCATTATGGCGTACTTATTTTTATCTACGTTTCGACATAAATCTTATTTAAAACAAGCTTTCGTAATAATGTACAAGTCGTTGAAGCACGAACTTATAAGCCATTGAAACTTAGGGATTTCCCGTTTTCACGTGCTATTTTAATCAGTGTTTCGATATTTCTTTTTTTTGTGGTAAATAGCAGTGTATAGGTTCTAGAAACCAAACCTTATAAATTTTAAAACTTAACCGATAATGATTGAACAATATCGGTACCGTCGTAGGTATTATCGGAAGCAGTATCATTATTTGTTGTTTCGATTGATGTTAAACACATTTCTATATCATTTTGGGTATTTAACTAATTTATTTATTGCATTATCTCTTTCATTTGTTATACCGTGTGCCGATTCCAAACGGTTACCATAACTAACTGAACCAACATCAATCGAATTCTCGCCGCCTAGCGCGGGGACCCCACTATTATAGTAGTATAGATATAGATATAGATATAATATATAATATTCCCTCTCACATTACGTCTTTTAGATATTAAATGAAATCCGCCGTAATTCTCTGCGTGACGATTTCTCGCATTTTCTTCCCCTCTTTCCTACCATTTCCTATTCTCTCTCTATCTCTCTATATATATACCAATGTTTTGAAACCTGGACCGGACCGGCCGGTCGGACCGGGAACCGGTGGTCTGACCGGTTCGGTTACATGTGTTGAACCGTTTCTGCAGTGAACCGGTGGTCAGACCGGTTGGACCGGCGGTCGGACCGGAAACCGGGTGGTCGGACCGGTTGAACCGCTTGACTATTTTTTTTTTTTTAATCTTTTTTAAGTCTCTTGGCTTCTTATTTCGTAGGTAATTGTTAGTTTAAAATTATTGAAATTGACTTGTTGGTGGTTTTTGAAAGGATTAAAAGCTATTTAGACTGATATACTTTTATAATATTTATGACGTCGTCCGGTTCTTAAATCCGGTCCGACCGGACCGGTAAGGAGACCGGTTCGACGTCCGGTCCGGTTCTAAAAACATTGATATATACACACACTCGTCTCAAACCTTCAATAATTTTCTACAAAATCTCCTCAATGGGAAATTACGCGTCATCTTGCAATTGCAATCTCATGCTCTCTCCGAGAATGAAGAGCAACAGAGCAGCCAGAGTTATATTTCCGGCGGGCGAAATCCGGCACTTTCAGGAAGCGGTGAAGGCGGCAGAAATCATGATCGAGTGTCCGAATTTCTTTCTGGTGAACTCGCAGTCATTGAACATCAACAGAAGGTTTTCACCTCTGTCGGCCGATGAAGAATTGGAGTCCGGAAACATCTACATCATGTTTCCGATGAGGAGGATGAATTCGACGGTTACGCCGGCGGATGTGGCGGTGTTTTGGATGGCAGCTAATAGTGCGGCTAAGCGGATTGGCGGGAAGATGTATCTGGAGAAGAGTGGCGATGAGGCTGATCATCCGTTGCTGGAGGCGGTGGCGGAGGTGCCGGAGTTTAGTCATCGGCTGGTGGTTTGTAGGTCACGGAAGCCGTTACTGGATACAATCGCGGAGGAGACGGTTTTCTGTAGATGAGAGAGAGATAGACTTTAAATTTGGGTTATGTTTGAAAATTGCATATTGTCTTTATGTAGTTTCCTTACATGATGATCGGTGATTTACTAGCTTGTTGCGATTTGTGACTAAGGCATCTTTAACATAAATTTAAAAAAAAGAACAATATAAATTTCGTAATCAATTATTTAAATTAATTATTTAAATCGTAAAAACAGTATAACTTTTTTAGAAAAGAAATATTTGATTAAATTAATGTCATATAAACAATATAAATTTTTTTAGTAAAGAAAATTTTGGCATATAAATACTATAAATTTTCTAAGTATACTCGCTTTCATATAAACAACTATTTTACATATAAACAATATAATTTTTTAGGAAAGAAAAATTATTAAAATTTAATGTCATAAAATTTAAGAGGTTAAAATATTAAATTTAATTCACTCCAATAAAGTCTATTCGGAAGAAAAGTAATAAGGCTTTCTTTGATCTAGGCTTTAATTTATGGTTTAGTTTACATTTTTTTTATTGGTGAAGCCTTTTTTTACTCTTCCCTTCTTTTATTTCATCATACATGGCATAGCAAATTATCATATTGGTGATCTAACTTATCATAGTTTATTAATTGAGTTAGTTTAGTTTTTCGTCCCATATGTTTATCAATTTTAATCATCTTAGTAAACATTCTCATATTTTTGTAACTCATGGCTGGATTCCATTTTTTTTAAACCATTGGGTCTTTTTTGGCTAACGTCGTCAGATTTTTCTATTAAATGAAAAGACACTTTAGTCATTTTGCACCCGGAGGTTAGCTATTTATCTTAATAAGATAGTAGGAGTTATTTATATAACTTATCTAAAGTTAAAATCCTCTCTCTCTCTCTCTCTAAGTTGATATTGGCGGAAACAATAACAACTATGAAATGCAACAAGTAACAAAGAAAATACTGATAAATGTAAATTGTATTACTCTTCAATGTTTACAAGTTACAAAGAAAAATCTACAGAAGCACACATACAAATGAAAAGAAACAATACATAAATAGGAACTTAGAATCAAGACAGACCCTTGATTCTAAGGATCAGATCAAACACAAGCCGTTGATCTTGGACAGATGAAAAGCTACACTACAATTGGTTTACAATAAAAAGACAACTGCAGCAAAAAGACAACTACAAAACAAAAAGTCTTCTTAGGAATCTTTGCAAGTGAGTTTAGATGAGAGCATTGTTTTTTGTCTTCTACACCAATAACATTCCTTCTGCTGATAGTGGTGTCAGCATTGTAGCATGAGATGTTAGTAGTAAAGTCAAAGCTGTAGATTATTTGCCTATCAACAACATAAGTGTTATATGTTGTTGATAAGTCTATCAGCATCAACTTTGGACTTCAGCAGATAAATGCCTATCTGCAGAAAAAGTTGTTGATCAGCAACAATGTTAACTATCCGCAACGTAAATAGTTATCAGCAACAGCTTTCGTCAACATCAAAATTGTAGTGTCTGCAACATTTATACTTTGAGTATTTTGTAGCCATCATTCTTATATATCTACAAACTCCTCCTAGACTAATGCTACGAAAATATCTACTGCCTTTGCTCATATAGCTTCTGCATGTGCATGATGGCAGTCTCATATCCCATTGGGTCCTTGCTGAGATTATCAATAGGAATTTCAGATAGGGTTTTAATGTCCCTTCTTGGCTATAATGTGAGACGAGATTCCTGATCTATGAACGTAGTGCCATTCGAGAAAGATAAGAAAGAATGTTTTGTTTTAGATCTTATTATGATGTGCCCTGATAAGTAAAATGGGGTAAAATGATAGAAAGAGTAAAGATTTTGAGAAAAGAAAATGTTTTAGAAACTTAAAACGTTTTTAGAGCTTATCATGGTGTGCCCTGATAAGAAATGGGAGAGAGGTCATGTTGTACCCAGACCGATAGAGGTCTAGACATTTATCGCCTTGACAAGGGAAGAGAGAAAGAGACAAATTTTTGATATGCTTGCCATGTCAAATATTTTAGACCGTGAGGGTTTGTAGAGAAAAGACTTTTTGCCACTTTGGCATAAAATGTCATGCATGCTCTGAGGGTAGAACGAGTCTTGGAACTATGTTTAATTCTTGTGATTAAGCATACGAAAAGTCGTGGTAATAAATGATCGAGAGGGTTGTATATTACCATTTGAGGGTAGTGTCTTTGTGACATGTTAATGGAAGAGTTGTACAATTCACGAGTAGATGAGTGGTGACGACCGCTCAAGGGGTGAACGTTACCCTTGATAGAGAGTCTAGAAATGGGTGAATACTCATGGAATACTAAAATTGTTATGGTTAACCCATACAATCAGTAGAAAGATACTTTAAGACATGCACTGACAAAAAGAGTCTATACTCTAACATGTGTGTACATGGTTCATTCGCAATATATCGAATAGGTGGTGGATATGCCGCTGGTACTTCCTATATATAAACCTATTCGAATATGTTGGGGATTGTCCTGGACGCAGATTTTAGGGGATAGGCAGGGTTTTAGACGAAAGATTAAAAGTCTTTTTAAACTTCGCTTTTAAATTAAAGACTTGTTTTTATGAAAGATTTAATAATTGTTTTTATGAAAGATTTAATAAATGCATATTTTATGTTTTATATAACGTTACGGGAAGGGCAGGGGATTAGTATGATGTCTTAAAATTAAAATGTTTAAAAGTTTGATTTAAAACTTAGAACTCATCAGCGTTAGCTGATACACTTGAGCATGTGTATTCAGGGAAAGAGTATAACTTTGAGCATGAATAGAAAAATGCATCGAATCAGGCTATCTATCGTGAAGAAGACTGGCGTAGGTTTTATTTTGTAATAGTTTTAGTGTGTACAGACTTGGCATATATATAAATAAAAAGTTTTAGTTTCCGTTGCATTCTGATCTCTGATATATTTTGTGTTCATAAGTAAATTCGACAAGTGACCAGAATTCCAAGCCAAGCGGGATGTGGGTGTCACATTTCAACTTGGTTCCGGTGTTTGCTATTGCTTTTTTTTTTTTTCTAAACTACAACATATGTTGTAACTCATACGAGTCAGTCTGTAGCATAAGTGTTCAATGGCTTGTGCTTCTAAACTTTAAAAAATGGTTTTCGGTTCATAATATTCTACAAATTTATAATTTAAACTTGAAAAAGATGTTTTATATTAATACACTAGGTTAAAATCTCTTGTATTATACGGGTTGAATAAATAAATTGCTATATACTTAATTAGTAATAAAAAATTATATTTTTAAAAACCCATGCAATACACGGGGTTGAATAAACCAGTGTATTACATTGGTTGATTAAAATATAATGTAATTTGTTAACACACTCGTCAAAATATGTCTTTAAAAATGTAATTTGTCGTGACAGTTATAAGCTCTGTTAATTCATGTTAAATTCATTTGATTGATGATACAATAACTATTTATAATGAAATAATAATTAACTGTAATTACATTTATATTAAACATCTAAAAATAACTTCTTTTGATATCATTATTTAATAGGAGAGAGAAGGGGGAGAATTGATAAAAATTAACCACAAAGTGACACGTGTCCATATGATTTTTATTTATTAATACAAAGATTATTATTTAATATGAGAGAGAAACAAAATAATTAATAATTAGAATGAGAGAGAGCCGGGAAAACAAGGATGAAGAATAATAATAGAGTGACACGTAACATAAAAGATTTTTATTTATTATGTTAGTAAGATTAGTATTTTTCTTTAATTAGTTATATTTTGATTTCTTATTATATATATATATATATATATAGATATTCTTATTTAATATAATTAGTATTTTTCTTTAGTAATATATTTATAAATTTATAATATCATTATTATGTAATAAGATACATGTGCATTTATTAAGAGAGAGACGGGAAAATTAATGTGAGAAGGCATGAGGAAATGACAAATGTCCAACTTAAACCTTTATTTATTAGTATAGACTAGGTTAGAAACTCCGTATATTACACGAGTTGAATAAATACAATGTTATATACTTAATAATAAATATTTACATATTTATAACATATTACATTGTTTTTTAATACAAATTTTAGAAACGTCATATAGTTACTTTTTAAAAATGTTTTATAAAAAGAATGAAATAAATGTTTAATTTCTAAAAATGTTATATGAACAAACCTATATGTTTTTAAATAAAAAACATTTATAAAAAGATTATTATATAAATCATTATTATTTAATAGGAGATAGATGCGAAAAACAAAAAGTTATTAAAAAAACAATTAAAGAAAACTTGTGCAATTAATAGGAGAGAGATGTGAGAAAATTATTTCATCAAAACCTTTATTTATTATAGAATATATATTTTAAACTATAAAACCCCAAGTTTGCACTTATGTCTTTGAATTGGTTTAACTTTGATTGGCAAATTAATTTAAATAAATATATGGCGTGACTTTCTGTTATTGTTGTTTTTTTGTTACTTTTGTTTGTGAATTTGGGTTGGTTTAGTATCATTTTGATAGTTAAAACTTATAACTCCCAAAAATTAAGCAAATGGTTTTATTATTACTTATTTTTTTCGTTTTGTTTTCAAACTATGCGTACGTTTCAAATTCGTACACCGTTAACAGTTTGCTCATCAATAATGAGATTGATGAAATCGTTTCATTTAAGAAAAAGTTCGATACTTTTTATTTTTGTTTTGTGTATATTTTATTAAATTTTTCATATAATATAATATAAATTATACTTTCTTTATTATACGTAATATTATTTTATCCTTTTTATTATTTAAGTTTTGTCAGAGTTTTTTAGTATCCCTATTTTAATAAAAAACTAAATCTCTTTACCACTTGTTATCACCATATTAATCCTCAAAACTTTTTCACTCCAAAACCATATTTAAATCCACAATTCAAACTTTTCATATTTTGCTTTACTTTTTTGAAAAATTACATAAATAAATATTTTACCAAATTAATTCATCATTATTATCATTGACTCAAAATTATTTTTAAATTATCATCAAAAGTGAATTATTAAAAAAAAATCAATAATTAAAAAATAGGAGATTTGAAAAAGACTATTTTTGTATTTAAATAAATATGTGTTAAAATAAAGTTTACTAATATTTAATTAGTAGTTTTTTAATTAAGTTTAATATTTATATATAAACTTTTTATTTTGATTTTAAAATTTTAATAGTTGGTTTTTAATTAAAACTAGGAGGCCTCGCGCGTTGCGGCCGCCTCGGGCGTTAATGTTAGTTTTTACCCACGCAAGTTGCGGCGTGTTAAACAGCGGAAGAAATTAACGTCTTCGAAATCTTATAAAACAAAGTTTAAACATTTAGGTAAACTTACCCTGCATGAGGAGAACGTATAAGATTTATGGTTATAAATTAAAACGCAAGAAAAAAAAAAGCATGAAAAGCATGAAATTTTTTTGCATTAAAGTCGTTAAAATTGGTTGAAATGGGGGCTTATGGGTTTAGAACCCACGTCTACTCCAAGACATGAAGCTCACATACCATTACACCAACCAAAGCCTTTTGTTTTTTTTTCTTCAGCATTTAGTTAAACCCAGAAAAAAATGAAATAAATGAAACAACCCTTAAGAACTTGTACCATTTGTTTAAACTATTGTAAACTTTATACAATAACTTTCACTCACATTGAAAAGTTACCTTTTAATATTATTTAAATTAAAAAACTTATAAATATTTATTTTTAAAAGTGTATAATATTTTAAACTTACTTTTTTTAAATAATAGATTTTTTTCTTCAAAAAATATGTTTGGCTTCAATTATAATTTATTAGTTTTAAATTTTTTCATATTTAATTTTGAAATTTTAAATTTAAATTATGTCGATATATTAAAGAGTGTGATTTTTAAATTTTGAATTTAAAAGACGATATATTATTGAAATTTAAATTTAAATTTTATTTTATTTTAAATGAGAGATTAAATATTATAGGTTTAACGAGATTTTACGTATAAAATACAAGATTTAGAAAAAAAAGTAACTTAATTTTGATACGTAAATTTAATTACAAATTAAGCATTTGTAAATATGTTACAATATCAAGGTTAAAGTTTATACAAAAAAAGCTGATAGAGTTCAAGAAACTAATAAAATGGAGAAACAACGTATGCAAGGAAATCATTGACCAATTTGATTATCTTCGATTTCTTTGACTCCCTACTGGCAATGTTTTCAGAACCGGACCGGACAACGAACCAGACGTCTTAGAGGTTCATTGGTCGGACCGGATTCAAGAACCGAATGACGCAATAAATAATATAAATATTCATAAAAATATATAGAAAAATATAAAAAAAATTCCAAATACTACATATACAACCATTTAAACAATTTTTAGTCAAGGACGAGGGTTGTAGGTCTGTAAGAATTTTAATTCTTTTGAATCTTCAATTTTAATCTTGATTAGGGTTTTGGAGGACCTGTGACAGCGTATAAGTTAAAAGAAAAGAGCCAAATTAGGTTAAAATTGTAAATAGACTATAGGATAAAAAAAATAAAAAAATAGTAAAAAAAAAAAAATTAAACTCCCGGGTTCGACCGCTGAATCGCTTGGACCGCCCGGTTCAACCAGCAAACGGTCTCAGAGCATGTAACCGGACCGGTGGAGGTCACGGTTCCCGGTCCGACCGGCCGGTCCGGTTTTAAAAACATTGCCTACTGGCTTCAATCAGGTTCTCACCGTTTGTGCCATATTTTTTGAACGGTTTTGACTATTTTGTGGTTTCAGCCATTGAGGAAAAGAAATTTTCAAATTTGTTGCATTAGTGAGTGTTAAACATTGAAAAGTTACAAGTATCACGTCAAATGTTGTATACAATGAAGTATTTTCAAATTTGTAAATCATCATTGTTAGGTTTCATTTGACTATACATACGCGAGGAAGGTAATCAAAAAAGAAAAAAAGTGGAGTTCTTTCTTTTATCACTTAAAAGCCGTGTGAGATGAAAGTCTAATGTAATTTAATGTATTGTAAAAATACATTATTTATGAAATGCATTTTCATGTAATTTTTTTTATGTTTTGATTACTATCATCCATATAATCTTAATATTTAACAAAATAAAAAGGTTAATATAATTATCAATATAATGTTAACGTTTCACCCCATATCTGGTTAAAACTACTGTAATAATAAAAATAGAAAAGCATAGAGTAGACGAGGGTATAAATACGACAGAAAGCATATACAAATTCACAGAGAATACAGAAACACGAATGAGTGGAATCCACTATGCAAATTGATTGCTCCTTCAAAGGGGGATTCCAAAACTAAAAGCAAAACCCTAACATTGATTCAATAACTTTCTAGTTTCTTGGCTTTCAACATATCCGATCCCCTTCTTGTAAGTTTTATCTTTCTTGTTTCCTTCACTCTCCTTTTACCTCTCTCTATATATTCATTCTCCCTTATAATCTAATCTGTGTTTTCATGCCATCAGCTCTTTTTACCAATCTGCAGGTACTCACTCGTCTTTTAGCTCTTAATTTCACCCTGTCTTTGTTTCTATTAAAATCTCAAAAAAGATTTCATATGGGTTTCTTCACCTTTTCTTGATTTAAAAATTCACTTTTTGTTCCTTTTTCAGTTTTTTTTTTGAAATTGGGGTTCCTTTTCAATTTTTCAGAACTTGGGTTTTGTTGTTTTGAAGCTTTTTATCATGCCATGAGCTTTGTATGTATAAAATTTCACCTTTTGGATTCTTTTATGGGCATCTGTTTTAACCCAACTTTCTGAAATTGGGTTATGATGCTTTGAATCTTTATATATATATATATATGAGACCATTTCAATGCAAAATTTCAAATTTAATTGTTATAAAAGTAATTCACTTTTAGAGTCATTGCTTGAGCTATAATTTTTCACCTTCCCCACTTCTTTTGAGAATAGTATTTTTGGTCTCACCCTTTGTATTGATCCAAATATCACTTTTTTTCATTTGGGTATTAGTTTTTTTTCTCTCTTTAATGTATATTTAGATTTGTAGTTAAATTATGAAGTTGGGTTTCTGTTATTGTTTCGAGTTGTTAGTGAATTTTCGCTATCAAAATTCGCATGCTTGCTAGGTGACTTTTGATTCATAGTTCTTGTAATATTTTCTTAACGATGATTCTTAGGAAGAAGAACACAAACATTGCATAAATAGACGATTTTGGACAAAAATGATATCACGTTTATGTATTTTGATCTTGTTTAAATTCAACCGTTATTGACTTATTGTAAAATGCAATGTTATTTTTTTGGCATTTTTATGTGAACGGTTATCATTTGCATTGTAAAAGCCAAGATGTTGATTTGGAAATCCAATCATTTCTTTCTTGTTTAGTTAGTTTATTAGATATTGGTGATTGTTTATCCTTCTTTGACTTTTGTTGTTACTGTCATGCCGAAGCACCCATTTTGTTATGTTTTTAAACTATACTTAGCGTCCATAAGTTGCCATTGTTCTCCGAGTTTGATCACATCAAAATTATAGAAATATTCTTGAATAATTATAAGTTAATGACAAAGTCTTAGGGATGTTGTTAGTTATAATGGATGGTGTGGTATCTTATAGTGACTTTAGTGGGCAAAGAGGCATCTTATAGCGATTTTGAGTAATAACTAAATATCTACCATTGGTCATTTGGTGCAATGGTAGCCCCAAGACTTCCCATAGTGGAGGTCTTGGGTTCGAATCCTGGCAACAGCAAAAAAGGGGTTTGTGGCCAGGTCAGGGGTTTTACCCAGTTGGGGGGTTCCTCCTGTGGTGGGCTGCCCTAGATGTTCTAGGTGTTGCCCCGGGGAAACCCAATTATCCTAGAATATCTAGCGTTGCCGTTCAAAAAAAAAACTAAATATCTAACATTCCCTTAATAATAACAAAACCGTGAAAGTTCTTCGATTAATTTCAGTGTCCTCGCTATCTTGCAATAATTGCTATATAAATATTTTCCTTCAAAATCTTGCTAAAAAAGGAAAAATTACATTTTTTTGGACATTTCAAATGGGAATTGATGTTATCGTAGTTGTTCCTTTTAACTTTTTAAGTTAGAATCATGGGGCACACTATTTGTTTCATGGTATATTTATCTCGTCTAATTTTTTGTTCTTTTTTATAATTTGACTTCAGGATAGTGAAATAATTGGTGGGTGGTGTTGTTATGGGGGATCATTTCGTGTTTTTGGTTGATCGGTTGCTCACAGAATCCACTTTGGAGGCTGCAATCGAAAGCAGAAACCCTTCAAAGCGGTTGGATTCATTGGAAAATGATGACACAATAATCAGTTGTTCTTCTCATGTTCCCTTCACTCCAAAGAAATTGGTTGAATGTAGAATATGTCAAGATGAGGATTTTGATTCAAATATGGAGACACCTTGCTCTTGCTGTGGCAGCCTGAAGGTTCTTTTTTATATATCTTATCATTATATTGATCTTTCTTTTAAATTATATAAGTTTAAGGGTGTTATATTTTTTTACATTTATTGGTCAACTGTTTTAACTTTTTCCAAAAAATCTACGGGCATGATTCTATTTTGTTAATAAATTAATTTAAAAGGCTGTAACTATACACTTTGACGACTTTTGGCCTATTTGACTTGCAGAAAGTTGACTAAGTTTTCAAATTTCATAAGAAACAATGACTTGGAGATATTAAACATGAAAGATTTTAACACTTCATTTAACATTTGATGCCTCATCTCGTATACATTATGGAGAACAAACAAAGATGTAGCTTGTGGGTCCCATTATGAGTCGGTTTCTATTTTTTTTACTTTCACATGTTCATACCCATTTTACTTTTTGTAGTATGCTCATCGCAGATGTGTTCAAAGATGGTGTAACGAGAAGGGTGACACTATTTGTGAAATATGCCATCAGGTGCTTTGTTATTGTTTGGTCTTATTACTTTTTGAGATAAATTATCGTCCCCTAATTCTACTTTCAAAAATAGTTATTTCATTCTTTTATTATAAATGGCTTAATTGCAGCAATTCAAGCCGGGCTACACAGCACCATCCCCCGTCTTCCGGTTAGGGGGTATTCCATTGAATTTGAGGTACACAGTTTAAAACAAGGCATGGGTTGACTTTTGAGGTCAAATCTGTTTCTTTTCGATTTCGAAAAAAACGAAATTGTCACTCTATTAACACATAATAAATTTCTCCTGTTTGTAGAAATTTGTTGCAAGATTCCATAACGATAATTTAAATTATCCATGGAGTTTAATAAGTCTTCATAATTAGAAGTAAAGAATCAGTTTATTTGACTCAAAAGTCAAATCTTTTGCAATATGTGCATCTTCTATTTCATTGCTAAAAAATCCATTTTTCAGGGGGCATTGGCAAATTGCTAGGAGGGATATGGATAATAATCCTCGAATAATCGCAGTTGTTTCACCTGACCGTAGTTTCCTTGATCAGGAATATGATAACGATCCCACTTCTAGAAGCTTCTTCTGCTTCCGGTCGGTCGCCGCCATTGTATGATCTTTCTCTACCCTCCATTCTCCAAGATATCTCGGTTTTTGTTAAAGTTAACATCTTTTTTCCAATGTTGCTAGTAGTTCGTGGTTCTCCTATTCTTGCGCCATGCTCTTCCCGTCATTGCAAACAACGTGGAGGGTGACTCATTTCTGACATTTATGGTAAAGACGATATTACAGTTTTTGTTATGGAATAGTGATAATGTTAATGTTCAAGGGGTGGTGCACCGGTAAGCCTGATTCCCCTCTAGAAGAGGTCTTAGGTTTAAATTTTGCTTCCACTGTACCATAACCTCTTGTAGGCCACTTGCCCAGCGCAAGCTACAATTTACCCCTGATCCTATTGGTTAGCAAGGTATTGATGTGATCCCGTGAGTTTACTAGTAACGGGTTCTCATGATCACTAAAAAGATAATAAATAAACAAAAAGTAATGACAATGTTCACCGGTCTTCCTTTCAGTTATGGTTCTTACGAACTTCAGCGATTGTTTTGCCAATCTACATCATGATGAAAGTCATGACGGCTTTGATACATCGGCGCCGCCAACGGGTGAGCGTTTTTCTCAGATTGGTTAATGACAAGTTCTTTTTGGAAATTAACCGTGAAGTCAAACCTCTTATTATGTTTTGGGTTTGACCTTTTTAGGCTTCTATTGCATCAACATCATCCCTTTCTTCTTCTGATGAGGGAGAAGGCAGAATAACTGTGCAGAATCAGCCACCCATAATTCGGGTGCACTGATCTGTGTGGGATGAGGTTTGAGCCACCTGGATCCAAGAAAGGATAGCTCATGCTACTAAGCAAACCAACACCCCTTCAACGCCCAATTTTATGGCGGTTTCGGGAAATGTAGCAGCTTTAAGAAATAACTGTGTTATGTGCGTGTTATATATCTGATTTTCATGTGTAATTTTACATCTATAAAGAAAATTAAACACACATAATACCATGGAATCCCATAACATGTATTCACAATCATGCAATCATTTTGTTATATAATCATGTCATGTGATAGCAAGGTTGATCTTACATCTTCAAAAGATATGTACTATTGTTGTCATGAAGTATGATTTCTTCTGGGTGAAGTATGATTTCTTCAGGGTGCTTACAAGACTAGAGTAATATGAAGAACACACATTATATTCACCCGACCATCGAACCGAATTAACCGATAATCGAACCGAATTAACCGATAACCGAAATTAACTGATGGTTATGGACTTATGGTTAGAGTTCTTTGATCAACCGATCAATTGGTGATAGATCCTAATCGAGTGGATCCAGTGCTATGATGATTCTAGTTAAGATCTAATAAACAAATCAACTATAGATCAATTGTTATTGATGAAATTTAACCAAACGATCTGGGCTAGAGCCTTGCTAATCTTTGGGTTTGTTTTGTACATAAACAGAAAGCATTAAAATCAGCTGTAGATCAGTTGTTATTGATGAATCAAGGGAAAAAGCAAAAAGAAGAGCATAAAAAAGGGGGAATTGCATATATCCCCCTTTAAACTTACATAATTACATATTTTCTCAAATCATGCTTCAAGAGCATTTTACATTATGCACTAAAAACTTGTTTTTTAGAAAAATATGTAATTTTGCAAGTTTAGAGGGGGATATGTACAATTCCCCCTAAAAATAAGAACAAAACACCATAATCTGATTAGAAATCCACTCTAATGTATACAATAATCTCCTGGATATGGAACGATTACAATCTCTGCCACCACCATCCATCCCGGGCGAGCTCCCCCAGGGTGGTGGAACAAACACACACCAATAACCTCTCTAGCAAGCTAAACAAATGAAAATTACAATAGCAAAAACTATGTGAAGAAGAAGGTCAAATTTCTATGAAATGGGCAGGTATATATTGGAAACTTGAGAGAGCGAGAGTCGGCTGACATCGACCTAGCGACTCTCTGAGAGTCGGCTGAAGCCAGCCTAGCGACTCTCAAAGAGTCGGCTGAAACCAGCCTAGCCCTAGCGACTCTCAGACCAATTTTCATACGCGAACATAAACTTCTCGTGATTGCATGATTTGATAACATCATTCTCAAACTAGACCCAACAATTAGTTATAGTTATGGTTATAGGTGTCATATAACCGAATCGAACCGATGCAATCATATAGCCTTGAAATTCTAATGGAAATAGATAAGTGACATAATCTTCTCTATGGTTCATTTATCATCCACCAACTTAATTTCTTTGGTAAAGTTATTCCTTTATTGCATTCCAACTTTCTTGCTTGAAATCCTTGTATTTATGTTATTACGAGTATCTTTATCTCCATCTTTATTTGGCTTTAGATATACATCCTTTAAAAAGAGTGACTCTATGTCACACCCCGCCAAAGCGGAAACGCGAGGCGTAACATTCACAGGTTTCCAAAGCATATGATTATCGCAAACACATACATGTAATTGGATACATAATCGAGTTTAAAATATTTACATCACAAAGTATCAAATTGAGTTTACAAAAGTTTAAGATTTCGCAAATATGACTCAAGACCATGAGTTATACAAGAGAAATCCTCCCAAAAGCCGTATCCACGTGCATGCATGTATCCTACATTGCTAACTTGATGACCGCGTTCAATTTCCTGAAAACATACTTAAAAATGTCAACACGAGGTTGGTGAGTTCACAAGTTATTATAAAGAGTTATCATAAACCCAATGTTTAAATCTGATCATTTTCCGATCAAAACTCTTTGTTAAACCTGATCACTTTAACCTGATCAGAACTCTTTTGTTTAAACCTGATCATTTTAACCTGATCAGAACTCTATTGATTAAAACCTGATCATTTTAACTTGATCAGAACTCTTTTGATTAAAACCTGATCATTTTAACCTGATCAGAACTCTTTTGATTAAAACCTGATCATTTTAACCTGATCAGAACTCTTTTGATTAAAACCTGATCATTTTAACCTGATCAGAACTCTTTTGATTAAAACCTGATCATTTTAACCTGATCAGAACTCTTTTGATTAAAACCTGATCATTTTAACCTGATCAGAACTCTTTTCCATGTATTACCAATGAATATGAATACTAATCCGATCTATTGACCCCATTTGTAAGCTTGCAAGGAATACAAAATAGTATGTAATGTACGAGACCATAACCAAACCCCAACATTCTGTGCCTCCCCTCGCCTTTCTACGAGTAAGACAATATGCGGTCATTCGGCCATTTGGACCCCTGGTTAGCGCGACTAACCATGACCGGAGGCGTCACCCCCAATAGTACTATTCATATAATCCTGGGCTAAGTCCATAGCTAATGGTTACTAATTTATTCCGAGGACTTTAAGCGCTTTATTGTTCCCTCAATACATACATACGGTCAGATCATTAGTTTCATTCATTTACATACGAAAATTCTTTACAAGTATGTTTCCACCCCAAATCATTTCCAAAAACTTTAGAAAAAGGGGGATTAGTGAAACTCACCTCGACAGTATGAATGCTAGCAAATATTTGAATAACAGCAGACTCGCCTATCCGTATCCTAATTACACAAGGATAACATACACGTTAAGACTACCCGTCTTAAACGCAAGTTGTTCACCTAACTTAGCAGATCTAATTGCTTTTGTTTTAAGTATCTTTTTAGTTTTTCAACACTTGTTTCGTTATAAGATAGTTCTAAGTTACTGCCCCATGGGGCTGTTGAACAGGTATCGAAACTTTCTTAGTTTCGATTGAACAGAACAGAGGTCGAAACTTCCTAGTTTCGATTAAGTAATAGGTATCGAAACTACCTAGTTTCGATAGAACAACAGGTATCGAAACTCCTAGTTTCGATTGAGTAAACAGGTATCGAAACTCCTAGTTTCGATTGAACAATAGGTATCGAAACTCCTAGTTTCGATAGAACAACAGGTATCGAAACTCCTAGTTTTGATTGAACAACAGGTGTCGAAACTCTTAGTTTCGATTGAATAACAGGTATCGAAACTCCTAGTTTCGATTACTGAACTTTGATTGACAGAATCAGTCCTGCATATTTTTATGTTTTAATCTTGAATTTGACATACTTTTCTTGTTATCTTACTTGCGTTCAAATAAGTTGTATGTTTAGCTACGGTTTTAAAGAAAATGAAATGGATGGTATCGAGTTTTTACCTCTAAACAGAAATAGTGATTTTGAGAGAAACGGTCTTGAATCTTTTGCTAAACTCTCTTCAGGAACACTTGAGATTCTTCTTAAAACACCTAATTATGGTGGATTTTGCCTAGAAACTCGACTTCGACTAGAAGAGGAATGGGGAAATTGCCGTAAGAAAATGAGAGATAAAAAGGAATTGTGAGAAAAATGATTGAGGTGGTATGGTTTTACTTGAATTTCGAAGGCATGAGGTATGGTCATTCTCTGAAGTTTGGTCGAGAAAGTCAAGGAAATTGAGGGGGAAAACCCACTTGTCTCGGCCGATATGATGATTGGGTTTAGAGTTAATTAAATCAAATAATTTGATTTAAGTGTAACTTAATATTCTTTAGAGTTTTTAAAAGGTAGATTTATTTCGGTTTAGATTTCTCACGGTATTATAATTTTTAACCAGTTTATGGCTCGTTGAAGAAATATATTGAAATCTTGGTTCTACGTAAATTTTGTGTAATATATATATATATATATATATATATATATATATATATATATATATATATATATTTCTGGTTATTTAATTTAACCATTAACGTTCGTATTAAGTCGGGTTATACTGCTTACTTTTTCTAGTAATTCTTTAAGATTTACTAGACTTGGAATAACTCATTTGCTAGACTTCTTGACTTTACTTAGTCAAAATAAAATATCAGGAAATAATAAATATGAACGTGCGTTTATGTAACGTGGATATTGACCTGATGTGCTGGGTGTCACATTCTCCCCATGTTACAGAGAATTTCGTCCCGAAATTCAGTTCTTGTTATTCTGATTTGGAGTGTTTGTAAACAAGGACGGGTACTTGGATTTCATTTTATCTTCCCGCTCCCACGTATACTCGGGGCCGCGCTTTGAATTCCAACGTACCTTGACCAGCTTAACACGGTTGCGTCTTGTTCTCTGAACCTTCCAATCTGTGACTTCCATGGGTTCCTCAATGAAGTGCAACTTGTCGTCTATGTGAATCTCATCAGGCGGTATAATTAATGTGTCGTCTGATAAGCACTTCTTGAGATTTGACACATGAAACGTATCATGTATATTGCTTAGTTCTTGTGGCAACCTGAGCTTGTAAGCTACAGGGCCAACCCTAGCCAATATTTCAAACGGTCCAACGTACCTAGGGTTAAGCTTGCCACGGTTGCCAAATCTTGCAACGCCTTTCCATGGTGAGACCTTTAACATGACTTTGTCTCCCACTTGGAATTCTAAAGGTCTTCGTCTGTTATCCGCGTAACTCTTTTGTCTGTCACGGGCGGCCTTCAGACGATCCTTGATTTTGAAAATCTTGTCCGTGGTCTCTTGAATAACTTCAGGACCGGTTAAATGCTTGTCACCAACTTCTGCCCAACATAGCGGTGAACAACATTTTCGACCATACAAAGCCTCAAACGGAGCGGCTTTGATGCTGGTGTGGTAACTATTATTGTATGAAAACTCAGCTAGCGGCAAATGAGTATCCCAATTTCCACCGAAATCAATTGCACACGCACGTAGCATATCTTCTAAAGTTTGAATGGTCCTTTCACTTTGACCATCTGTTTGTGGGTGATATGCCGTGCTCATGTCAAGACGTGTGCCCATGGCTTCTTGTAATGATTTCCAGATTCTAGACACGAATCTGCTGTCTCTATCAGAGATAATAGAAATTGGCACTCCATGCCTAGCCACAATTTCCTTGATATAAAGCCTTGCAAGTTTCTCGGTTTTATCCGTCTCTTTGATGGGTAGAAAATGAGCTGATTTCGTCAAACGATCGACGATTACCCATATAGTATCATACCCGCTCGACGTCTTGGGTAACTTTGTGATGAAATCCATGGAAATTTGTTCCCATTTCCATTGAGGTATCTCGGGTTGTTGTAACAATCCCGACGGTTTCTGATGTTCTGCCTTTACTTTTGAACATGTCAAGCATTTACCGACATAAATAGCAATTTCTCCTTTCATGTTCGGCCACCAGTAAAGTTCTTTCAGATCCTTATACATTTTATCCGAACCTGGGTGAATGGAGTACCTGGACTTGTGGGCATCGTCCATAACCAACTCCCATATGTTACCAAAACATGGTACCCAAATTCTATTCATGAAGTATAAAGTGTCATCTGACTTTGGTTCTAACTGCTTTATCATTCCTCGTAAAGCTTCACTCTGAATGTTTTCTTCCTTAATTGCCTCTTGTTGTGCCATCCGGATTTGAGTCATGAGACTCGTATGAATTGTCAATTCTAGGGCACGAACACGGAGTGTTTTAATCCGTTCCTTACGACTCAAGGCATCTGCTACGACGTTTGCCTTACCAGGGTGATACTTGATATCACAGTCGTAATCATTCAGTAGTTCTACCCAACGACGTTGCCTCATGTTTAGTTCTTTCTGATTAAAGATGTGCTGGAGACTCTTGTGGTCTGTAAAGATAGTACATTTTGTACCGTATAAGTAATGTCTCCAAATCTTGAGTGCAAACACGACAGCACCCAATTCCAGATCGTGAGTCGTATAATTTTTCTCATGTACTTTTAGCTGTCTGGATGCATACGCTATGACTTTTTCTCTCTGCATCAATACACATCCCAGGCCTTGGTGTGATGCGTCGCAGTACACGATGAAATTGTCAGTTCCTTCGGGAAGGGATAGGATTGGTGCACTGCAAAGTTTTTGCTTCAGCAATTGAAAAACTGATTCTTGTTTATCAGTCCAATCAAACTTTTTGTCCTTCTGAGTTAACGTGGTCAAAGGCAAGGCTATCTTTGAAAAATTCTCGATGAATCGCCTGTAATAGCCTGCCAAACCCAGAAATTGACGCACCTCAGTCGGAGTTCTTGGTGCTTCCCAGTTTTTGATAGCTTCAATCTTGGATGGATCCACATGGATACCATTCTTATTGATGACGTGTCCGAGAAAGTGAACCTCTCGGATCCAAAACTCACACTTAGAGAATTTAGCATAAAGCTTCTCATTCCTGAGTAGTTCCAAGATTTATTTCAAATGATGTTCATGTTCCTCCTTGGTTCGTGAATATATCAATATGTCATCGATAAACACAATCACGAATTTATCCAAGTACGGCTTGCACACGCGGTTCATGAGATCCATGAAGACGGCCGGTGCATTAGTCAAGCCAAATGGCATAACTAGGAACTCGTAGTGACCGTAACGAGTCCTAAAAGCCGTTTTTGGTATATCTTCTTCCTGAATTTTCAGTTGATGATACCCTGATCGTAGATCAATTTTAGAATAGAAACTGGAACCTTGAAGTTGATCAAACAAATCGTCTATTCGAGGAAGAGGATACCGGTTTTTGATTGTCAGTTTGTTCAACTCCTGATAATCAATGCACATTCTAAAGGTTCCATCCTTTTTCTTTACAAACAGGACCGGGGCTCCCCATGGTGAGAAACTCGGTCTTATGAAACCTTTGTCAAGTAATTCTTGTAGTTGGCTCGATAGTTCCTGCATCTCGGAAGGGGCTAGACGATACGGCGATCGTGCAACTGGTGCGGCTCCTGGTACTAGGTCGATCCGAAACTCGACTTGTCTTGATGGTGGTATTCCTGGTAAGTCCTCGGGAAATCTTTCCGAGTAATCTCTGACGATTGGTATGTCCTCAAGTCGACGTTCTTCGGGTTTCTTCTCGACGATGTGAGCCAGGAATGCACAATAACCCTTGCGTAGATACTTATGAGCTCTCATGCAGTTTATTGTCTTCAACATCATTCTACACCTTTCGCCTTGAATTGAAAGAATTTCTCCGCTTGGTAGTGGGATACGTACAATCTTCTCGAGGCATACGATTTCGGCAAGATTCTTTGATAACCAATCCATGCCAATAACAATATCAAAACTCCCTAGATCGATGGGTAGAAGGTCTATACTGAATATATGGTTTTCTAAACATAAAGTACAACCCCTAATGACCTCCCCGGTTTCTATTAATTTCCCATTTGCTAATTCAATTGTATAACTTTGATCTAGTTTGCTGGCCTTAATACCGAGTAAGGATTTAAAATCATTCGACACAAAGCTCATATCCGCACCCAAATCAAAAAGTACAGAGGCATAGTGATTATTTATCGGGAACGTACCAGTGACGATGTTCGGGTCCTGGCGTGCGTCCCTTGCACCCATCACAAATGCCCTCCCTGGTGCCTGAGCGTTGTTCTGATTCTTCCACTTGGGACAATCCCTCTTGAAGTGCTTCAGGTCACCACATATGAAACATCCCGGTTTAATTTTCCCCATTCAGTTGTTAGTTCGACAAGCTTGTGTGGTGTGACCAAACTTGTCACATTTTCCACACTTGATGCACAAACCGGCATGATGATTTCCACACTTCTTACATCTCGGTAGGCCCCTATCATACTCCTTTCTTTCCACTGTGTTGACTGCAAAAGCCTTCATAGTTCCTTGTTTCTTAAACCCTTGCTTCTCAGACTTGTTACTTGAATTTCCCATCCATTTCCTTTTCTCCCCAGATCTACCTTCCTCGTTCTCCTTCCTCACAAACAATTCATTACGTACCGCATCATCCCTTAGCTTGAATGCTAAAGTTGTAGCACTCTTGGCATCTACTGGATTAGATGATGTTACCATGCTACGAATTTGAGGCGCAAGGCCCCACATATACCTCTCAACACGCTTATGTTCTGGTGTGACCATATGCGGTACTAGAATCGCCAATTCATTGAAACGGTCGGTGTATCCCGCTACATCATCTCCTATCATCTGTAGGTTCCACATCTCAGTTTCAATATTTTGTAACTCGTTTCGAGGACAGTATTCCTCAATCATCATGTTTTTCAAATCTTCCCAAGACAATTGGTACGCTGTTTCTCTCCCCAAAGTCTTCATTTGAGTATTCCACCAAGTTAAAGCTTTATCAGTGAGCGCACATGTAGAATATTTCACCATGCAGTCAGCAGTGCATTCACTAATATCAATCACCGACTCCATATTTTCTATCCATCTCATCAGACTTACTGCACCCTCAGTGCCATTGAAATTACTGGGGTTGCAGGATAGGAAGGCCTTGTAGGTGCACTTCCTATTTGGAGCATCTGTAGAATTACAAGTCATAACGTCATTAATTCGGATCATGACTATATGTTATGGCTTATTTATTTTTATTACCTCCGGAACCTCCGGAACCTCCTGCTGTACCGCTACCTCCTGCACCTCCTCCGCCGCCGGTACCTCTACCACTATTTCGGTTTGTTTCATACTGCTCCATGGCGGCAGCTACTCGCTGTGCTATGAGTTGTTCCATGTTTGGGGAAATTGTCTCGTTGTTGCCACCAGTAGTGTTACGGGGCGTTCTTCGCTTAGGTGCCATGACGTTCTTTCTAACATAGCAATTAAAAAGAAACAACATTATATAATAATAATGATAGGTCGTGACATAAGGATACAACAACATCAGACGCAATCAACCATCATCACACATAAACCATCACATACATAGTTAAAACATACATAGTACATTGTTCCAAAAGACAAGGATACAAAAGGGATGGGTTCTCATGACCACATCAGTACCAAAGTTTTAAACTACATAATGTGTCACACCCCCATATTTTATTTATTTATTAAATAAATACAGGTTGTAACGATTGGTTCATTACACGATAGCGGAAGCTGTAATAATGATTTCTAAGACTTGATTACATATACAATTACTAAAACTAAGAAATACTATGATCTAAGTTCTTCTAGATCAACAACAGACTTGAGACTTGATATTCTACGTCCTTCCAGCTACTAGGAATTGATCCAACATAGCTAGCCTATTCCAACCGCGCCATGGCTAGAGGTCACCTGAGAAACATACTTGAAAGTGTCAACACAAGGGTTGGTGAGTTCACAGAGTTAGTTATATTAGTGCTTATAGTTTTTCCCCAAAAACCTGTTCATGACTTTACCGTCATAAAACTAAGTAGTTTTCATTTGAAAACATTATCATGACTTAACCGTCATAAAATATGTTTAAAACTGATCGGTTTAACTAATCAGAACCCTTTTGTATAAACATGATCACTTTAACCTGATCAGAACCCTTTGTTTAAATTCAATTGTTCGTAAATAGTTTCAGGTGTATGTGATAAACAGAATAAGAATTGTTGACCCATTTGTAAACTAGCTAGGAATACAAATAATATGTTCATACATGAGGCGTAACCAAACCATGACATGTGTGAGCCCCTATTAAGCGTTATCAGATTCTATGCGGCCATAAATCCTCCAGATTGTGGTTAGCGCGACTAACCATGACCGGGAGACGTCACTCTCCATAGTACTATTCATAGGACCCTAGGCTACAGTTAATGGTTACTATGTTGTTCCAGGGGACTTTAGCGACCTCCAATGTGTTGTTCTCATCCCATGTAAACATAAAGTCGTGTCTTATTCTCTTGTTATCCCATGAAATAGTTGCAAGTATGTTTTTCCCTTAAATCGTTGAGTGTTGTTCATCCGAACAATCGTTGTGTGTTGTACATCCGAACAATCGTTGTGTGTACTTGTGTCCAGCTGTTTAGTTGAGAAAGTTTTCTCCCCGTTTGTTTAAAAACAATTTAAAAACAAGTAGTAAAAGTGGGGCTGGGAGACTCACAAGAAGTTAAACCAAAATGTTTATATTGTCAAATGTATAAGCAATGTAATTCATGTTTTCAAAACATAATAAGTAAGTATGTTTCTCCCCCGATGTTTACAAAACAGTAAATAGTTAAAAGGGGGCCGTGAACTCACCTTGAGTTTGTGTATGCTTGCAATGATAATTGTTCTAGCCGAACTTGACTATTCGTACCCTAGATACCAAAGGGTAAATTGTGTTAAGACCGAACGTCTCATATTGCAAATTGTTCATCGACCTAGTAAATCTAGTTGCTTTTGTTTAAATATCTTCTTAGATTTTCAACACTTGTTTTGCTATAAAAACAGTTCTAAGTTACTGCCCAATGTGACTGATGAACAGATGTCGAAACTTCCTAGTTTCGATTGGGCAATTGAGTATCGAAACTTCATAGTTTCGATTGAGTAGTTAGGTATCGAAACTATCTAGTTTCGATTGGCAAGAAGGGTATCGAAACTATCTAGTTTCGATTGAGCAATATGTATCGAAACTACCTAGTTTCGATTGAACAACTAGTATCGAAACTCCCAGTTTCGATTGAGTAAACTGGTATCGAAACTCCTAGTTTCGATTGAATAGGTATCGAAACTCCTAGTTTTGATTGAATAACAGGTATCGAAACTCCTAGTTTCGATTACTGCACTTTGATTGACAGAATTCGTCCTGAATATTTTTATGTTCAAATCTTGAATTTGACACACTTTTCTTGTTATCTTACTTGCGATTGAACCTTTTGTATGCTCAGCTACGATTTTAAAGAAAATGAAATGGATAATATCGAGTTTTTACCTCAAACAGAGAATGATGATTTTCAGGGAAACAGAGAATGATCTTGAGCTCCTTATCTTGATTCTTGAGACAACACTTGGAACTCTTCTTATAGCACCGAAATACGGTGGATTTTTACCTTAAACTGGACTTCGACTTGAAGGAGAATTGGGAAATTGCCGTATGAAAATGAGAAGTATGGAAGGGATTGTGGGATTTCGACTGAAGAGGTATGGTTCTTAATCTGAGATTGAGTGAACTTGCAAGTGGGGGAATGGCTCCCCTGACTTTCGGCCGAGAAAGTCAAGCAAGTGGGTTGGATTGTTTGATTTATCAAACAATTAGTTTTAGGTATATATTATTTAGAGTTTCAAATGGTAATTAAATTCGGTTTATACTGGTATGTGAACCGGTAACTCCCAGAATTATCAAAAATTTAAAATGAGACCCTGTACGGTTATTGACCTGAATTGTCGGGTGTCACATTCTCCCCATGTTAGAAGAATTTCGTCCCGAAATTCAATTTGTGTCCTCTTGAACTGTTGTATCCTTAAACAAGGATGGGTATTTTTGTTTTCATTTGATCCTCTCGTTCAAATGGTTCAACGTACCTAGGGTTAAGCTTGCCACGGTTGCCAAATCTTGCAACCCCTTTCCAATGTGAGACCTTTAACATGACTTTGTCTCCCACTTAGAATTCTAATGGTTTTCGTCTGTTGCTATCTCAACTCTCTTTCGTCTGTCTTGAGTGACTTTTAGACGATCTTTTATTTCGAAGATTTTGTCAACGGTTCCCTAGTCAATATCAGGACCAGTCAAATGTTTTTCGCTAGCCTCCGCCCAATATAGCGATGAGTGACACTTACAACTATACAAAGCCTCAACGGAGCGGCTTTAATGTTGGTATGGTAGTTGGTATTATATGAAAACTCATCCAACGGCGGTGAGTATCCCTATTTCCTCTTAAATCGATTACACACACACGGAGCACATCTTTTAAAGTTTGGATGGTCCTTTTACTTTGACCGTTCATCTAGGGATAATATGCAGTGGTCATGTAAAGGCGTGTGCCCAAGGCTTATTGTACAGACTGCCAGATTCTTGACATGAATCGACTGTCCCTTTTTGTGAAAATGGAAACTGGCATACCATGCCTGGCCTTAATTCCCTTAATATTTAGCCTTGCACGCTTCTTACTTTTATCTGTCTCCTTTATTGGTAGGGAATGCGCGGATTTCGTCAAACGACTGACGATTATCATATAGTATCATAGTTGCTAGGTGTTCTGGGTAACTTTGTAATGAATTCCATTAAAATTTGTTCCCATTTCCATTGAGGTATCTCGGGTTGTTAAAATTTGCTCTCCATCTCCCTCCATCGTGCCAGGGTACGGGGCATCCAACGGATAGTCCCCACCGTAGGGTGGTAACAGGGTCGTTGCCTAGGTGGTTCCTCATCAGTCTCCAAGTTTTTCGGGTCACGGGCTGCCAGGGTTCTTTTGCGTGGAAATCGAACCTTCTTCCTAGCACTCTTTACCATAACTGGCCCTCCGCTTTTCTTTCGGTAGACGATAGGCGGTTCTCCCAGGGCAACATTGGGTGGTGTCGAGCTGCGAACTTGTACTCGATTTTTGGGGCGTGTGGCGGAAAGTTCCTCGTTGGATTCAGGGTCAGAGACAGGGTCAGAGTGTGAATGTGAAGACATGATTGTGACTACAATATCCACATGACATGATGACTGGTTATGCAATGCTTATGCAATGAAAACGTTTTAGTGAGTCATTCAAATTATAGACTAGGTTCCATTTTTTGACACCTAGTTCGCTATAATCAATGGCTCTAATACCAAGTTCTGTCACACCCCGCCAAGGCGGAAACGCGAGGCGTAACATTCACCGGTTTCCAAAGCATATGATTATCGCAAACACATACATGTAATTGGATACATAATCGAGTTTAAAATATTTACATCACAAAGTATCAAATTGAGTTTACAAAAGTTTAAGATTTCGCAAATATGACTCAAGACCATGAGTTATACAAGAGAAATCCTCCCAAAAGCCGTATCCACGTGCATGCATATATCCTACATTGCTAACCTGATGACCGCGTTCAATTTCCTGAAAACATACTTAAAAATTTCAACACGAGGTTGGTGAGTTCACAAGTTATTATAAAGAGTTATCATAAACCCAATGTTTAAATCTGATCATTTTCCGATCAAAACTCTTTGTTAAACCTGATCACTTTAACCTGATCAGAACTCTATTGATTAAAACCTGATCATTTTAACCTGATCAGAACTCTTTTGATTAAAACCTGATCATTTTAACCTGATCAGAACTCTTTTGATTAAAACCTGATCAGAACTCTTTTGATTAAAACCTGATCATTTTAACCTGATCAGAACTCTTTTCCATGTATTACCAATGAATATGAAACTAATCCGATCTATTGACCCCATTTGTAAGCTTGCAAGGAATACAAAATAGTATGTAATGTACGAGACCGTAACCAAACCCCATCATTCTGTGCCTCCCTTCGCCTTTCTGCGAGTAAGACAATATGCGATCATTCGGCCATTTGGACCCCTGGTTAGCGCGACTAACCATGACCGGAGGCGTCACCCCCAATAGTACTATTCATATAATCCCGGGCTAAGTCCATAGCTAATGGTTACTAATTTATTCCGAGGACTTTAAGCGCTTTATTGTTCCCTCAATACATATATACGGTCATATCATTAGTTTCATTCATTTACATACGAAAATTCTTTACAAGTATGTTTCCACCCCAAATCATTTCCAAAAACTTTAGAAAAAGGGGGATTAGTGAAACTCACCTCGACAGTATGAATGCTAGCAAATATTTGAATAACAGCAGACTCGCCTATCCGTATCCTAATTACACAAGGATAACATACACGTTAAGACTACCCGTCTTAAACGCAAGTTGTTCACCTAACTTAGCAGATATGATTGCTTTTGTTTTAAGTATCTTTTTAGTTTTTCAACACTTGTTTCGTTATAAGATAGTTCTAAGTTACTGCCCCATGGGGCTGTTGAACAGGTATCGAAACTTTCTTAGTTTCGATTGAACAGAACAGAGGTCGAAACTTCCTAGTTTCGATTACTGAACTTTGATTGACAGAATCAGTCCTGCATATTTTTATGTTTTAATCTTGAATTTGACATACTTTTCTTGTTATCTTACTTGCGTTCAAATAAGTTGTATGTTTAGCTACGGTTTTAAAGAAAATGAAATGGATGGTATCGAGTTTTTACCTCTAAACAGAAATAGTGATTTTGAGAGAAACAGAGAAACGGTTTTGAATCTTTTGCTAAACTCTCTTCAGGAACACTTGAGATTCTTCTTAAAACACCTAATTATGGTGGATTTTTCCTAAAAACTCGACTTCGACTTGAAGAGGAATGGGGAAATTGCCGTAAGAAAATGAGAGATAAAAAGGAATTGTGAGAAAAATGATTGAGGTGGTATGGTTTTACTTGAATTTCGAAGGCATGAGGTATGGTCATTCTCTGAAGTTTGGTCGAGAAAGTCAAGGAAATTGAGGGGGAAAACCCACTTGTCTCGGCCGATATGATGATTGGGTTTAGAGTTAATTAAATCAAATAATTTGATTTAAGTGTAACTTAATATTCTTTAGAGTTTTTAAAAGGTAGATTTATTTCGGTTTAGATTTCTCACGGTATTATAATTTTTAACCAGTTTATGGCTCGTTGAAGAAATATATTGAAATCTTGGTTCTACGTAAATTTTGTGTAATATATATATATATATATATATATATTTTTTTTTCTGATTATTTAATTTAACCATTAACGTTCGTATTAAGTCGGGTTATACTGCTTACTTTTTCTAGTAATTCTTTAAGATTTACTAGACTTGGAATAACTCATTTGCTAGACTTCTTGACTTTACTTAGTCAAAATAAAATATCAGGAAATAATAAATATGAACGTGCGTTTATGTAACGTGGATATTGACCTGAAGTGCTGGGTGTCACACTCTAAACATAGGAACGCAAATGAGTAGTTCATTAAGTAGTTTGATAATGGTGTTGAATTTTACATAATAAAATTATGTTCACTTGAATATATTTGTTGGTTCTATATGATCTTAGCTTCCTATTTAAATGAGCATTTGAATCTTAGGTAGAAAATAACTCTTTTAATACCTTTATAATTCTATATGAACTTAGCTTCCTATTTAAATGAGTATTTGAATCTTAGACAGAAAATAACTCTTTTAATACCTTTATAATTGTTACTGGTCAGCTAACTACAGGTAAGACGGGTCGGTTTTAAGTTTTTTTGAAAACCGAAACTAGTGGTTCGGTTTTGGTTATTAGTATTTTCATACCCAAAAAAACTTAACCGACCCACTATTTTGTATATTTTTAATTTCATTGAAGATACTATACTATTACTAGCAAATTAGCAATCTAGGACTAGCATGGGCGGGAGCCGAAATTGACTTTTGTATATTTCCAAGTTTGAAGTTTCCAAGTTCCATGCATGACTCTTCGTATTTCACTATTTTCTTTTTGTATATTTTCAATTTAATTTTTACAAATCATAATCATAAATACATCTCAAGACTCAAATCGGCAGTCCCCAGTTTCCTAATTACTACTTTCTAAATGCATAATCCTTTTTCAATTAAAGTCCACAAATTAGGTTTCCTTAGTTCTTGTTGAAGACGACGGTAAACATTCTTCAGTCTTTGTTGTAAGCATTGATTCATTGTTATTATTTATTAAACTTTCTTTAAAGATTATACTATTATTTTCTTGTAGATTGAAACACCCATTGTTAATATTGATGAAGAAACCGAGAGTGAGCCTGCAGTTAATGTTGAAGAAAGTCAAGAAACCGTAGAGCAAAAGAAAGATGGTAGAGGTAAAAAATCTTGGGTATGGAACCATTTTACTATAGAAAGTGATTCGGGTAAAGCTAAGTGTCCTTACTGTAAACACTTATTGAAATCCGGTTCGAAAAAGAATGGCACGAGTGCTTTAATATATCATTTAAAGAGTGTTTGTCTAAAGTCTCCGGCTTATATGAAAGTAGACAAGAAACGGTCCATCTTAAATTTTAAGCCAAAAATTTCTGGTGAAAGTAGTGGTAGCTTGTCTTCTTATAAATTTAGCCAACAAGAATGTGGAATTCTACTTGCTCGAATGTGTATTAAAGATAACCAACCCTTTAGTGTAGAAGAAGATGAGGGACTTAGGAAGTTTGTATGTGTATTAAAGATAACCAAAATACGGATAACCGACCCACTATAGTCTTCAAAACCGATTAACCGAAACCGTCATAACCGATCGGTTATGGTTATGGTTATCCATTAACCGACATCTCGGTTATGGTTTTAGGCCAAAACCGACCAAAACCAATAGTTATTGTTGGAAGTGGTTAATTAATCGAAATTAATCGAAATCGGTCCATAACCGACAGTTGACCGAAAAGTGGTTAACCGACCAAGTGGTTATGATTATGGAAGAAGACATAATTGACCAAACGGTTATGGTTATGGAAAAGACCAAAACCGACTCATAACCGACTTTGCACACCCTTAGTAATAACCAGTGATCATGCACTAAAACTAGAGACAATGCTTGAGTGGATAGTTATTGTTGGAAGTGGTTAAATAGCCGAAATTAACCAAAACCAACCCATAACCGACAGTTAACTGAAAGGTTAACCGACCAAACGGTTATGGTTATGAAAGAGGGTATTATCGACCAAACGATTATGGTTATGTAAGAGGTCAAAACCGACCCATAACCTACTTTGCACACCCCTAGTGGAAGGACATTCTAGGGTTTGTAGATGAGGTTCATGTTTCATCTCAGTTGAATAACAATTGATCTTCTGAAGGTAAACTTTTTTTATCACGTTTTTTGCTTGAATTCTGTTGGGAAAATTTAGGAAAAAATACGAAAATGGACATTTGACCAGAAAAATTCTCAAAAATGGACATTGGTCTTGCGAGGCGGCTAAAGACGGCTAAGCTCGCCGGCTAAAATTTCCGTGCCAACATTCAATTTGTCAGAGTACAAACCAATAAACAATCGACACGTGCCAGGCTTAGCCATCTATTAGCAGGCTATGGCCGTCTATTAGCAGGCTAAGCCTGTCACGTGTCGATTGTTTATTGGTTCGTACTCTGACAAATGAAATGTTGGCACGGAAAATTTAGCCGGCTAGCTTAGCCGTCTTTAGCCGCCTCGTAAGACCAATGTCCATGAAATAGTAGGCTAAATTTGAATGTCTATTTTTGGGGAACAATGTCTCTGAACCACTTGTTTAGTTTTTGATTTATTTTTTGAGTTATGATTTTTTTTACCTTTAATAAGTAGTTTTTTTGGTTTTCTCATGAACATTGAGTTTTCTTATTATACTTCACACACACACACACACACACACATATATATATATATATATATATATATATATATATATGTATATTCAACATGTTGCTTGATAGTTTCAGCGGGCTGCTAGCTAGGTCGACTATTAGGCAAGTTTTTTTTTTTTTTACTTATTTATTCGGTTGGATTTTATCTAGGACTATGCTATATCTAAAAAATATTTCTAATTATCTCACGCAGGTAAACACAAAAAAGGTGTGCTACACCTACATCGATTTTTTTACATTAATCTAGTGTAGGTAAACGTATGACGCAGCTGGTTGGTGCTGCATCTCAATTCCCTTCAGCGGGTTCGATCCCACGCATCCCCCCCCCTCCCTCTTTCTCCAACCTCACTCCGTTCCTTCCTTTTCCTACGCCCTGGTTCTCCCTTGCTGCAAACATGTGTTTTTTTTTATAATTATTTTAATGTTTACAATTAATTTTGGGTATATTTTGTTTTTCTTTTATATCTTTTAAAATATGATGTTTTACGAAATTTCGAATGTACCACTACGAACATGTTTATTTTTATCTACGTTTCGATATAAACTTCATTCAAAACGAATTTTTGTGATGATGCACAAGCCATCGAAGCACGAACGTACAAGTCGTAGAAGCTGCTTCAACCTTGTTTTTTTATAGTTTCCTTTTTGTTTCCCTCTTACAACCTTTAATATATAATGTTTTATAAAAGCTCTGGATTTGCCGATTCGACGTGTTTATTTTTATATAAATTTTATTTGAAACCGAACCGTGTCATATATATATATTATTTTCACAACAACGTAATGTTTATTAAGTTCCGAATATACCATTGCGACACACTTATTTCTACCTAATTTTTTTATACAAATTCTATTCAAAACCGAGCCGCTACAAAGCACAACCAAAACCCACAAGTCAAATATAATATATATATATATATATATATATTTTACAACAAAACGTAATATTTTTTAAAATTCTGAATATACCGTTACGGTTTTACACGGTTTTATTTTTTTGTTATATGATTTTGTTTGGATTAGTTTTCATGTTTTTTAACACTTATCTTTAAGACGTAACATTTTCATAATTTCTAAATATATTTTCGTGACATGCTTTTTATCTACGCTTTGATACTCAAAATGTCACACCCCAACCGACGGCGGATTATACGTCGGGGCGGACGCGGTTGTTTAATAGCACAAGGTTGACTATTAAAGTTTCAATATTTCATTAATAATAGATTCAAAGGTTCAATACAAAGGAAATAACAAGTATACAACATTTATTTAATAAGTAGTCTAGGTCCAAAGCGTCCTATGTGATCACAAATAAGTCTCACGATGTAGAACCTGAAACATGTGAAAGAATCTGTCAACTACAAAATTGTTGGTGAGATACAAAGGTTTTGACACAGTTTAACAAGTATTTGAAAAGAGTTACAATTCATTATGATTTATGCATTCTATAATGTAAGTATGAGAAACAAGTATCTTAAACATTGTGCATATCAACCCTCCAACCAAGTTTAGGCATAACCCGCAGGTTACCCTTATAAGTCTCAAGTTTAAAAGTTTAATTCAGTAACAATCACCAAGGGCTCCCCCCGAAGGGTCAATCAATCAAGGTGGATTGGTCAAATGCAATAGATCTATCATTGTTACCATAGGCTTGATCAAAGTTAATGAATATGCTAGTTTTAAGTTTAATCTAAGCATACAAGTCTCAAGTTTAACATAAGAATAAGCATCTAGTCATAGTTGTACAAGAATTGTATAAGTTTAATGTTTTTGAACATGTTTCACCCCAAAAGTATAGAAAGGAAAAGGGGCTAAGTATACTCACTTGGATGATGAAGGGTATCCGACAAGAGTTAGTGTTCGCAAGACTTGGAGAGGGAGAATATCCTCACGATAAGCCTAAGAATGTAAGTCTAAAGTTTCAAGTATGACCTTAAAAGTCTAGGGCAAGAATTCTAAGATTTTCAGGATTTTGACTAGGGTTCCAATGGGGGATGATTGTGTTTTATAAAGTTTGAATCAAGTTTCAAATAAAAGTTTTGAATTTCAAGTTTAATAGGTTTATAGTTTAGAATAATTATTGATTAAAATAATTATTTAAAAGTTTTATAATTATTAATTACACAAGTTAAGTAATTGATGTGCTACGAACTATACGCAAAAACCTACAAGTTCTAATATTTATAATAAAACGGACAAACCTAAACTAACGCGCACAATACGGCAAGTGTACCGATCGTTTGCAGAATAGATAGATAAGACCGAGTATCGAACCTACGGACACTGTATGTACAGCGAAATACTGACTCAGATGCAGGATAACTAATTACAAAAAGGGGGGTTTCTTTTATTTAAGAGAGAAGTAAACTATAGAAAATAAAGGAAAAGATGAGGACAAACAAACTAGCGTGAGAATAACTACGGAACGAAAACAGATAGGGTGAAAGCACTACCTAGGCCCGAATCCTACACGTGTCTGATGAAGGTTCTATCGGTAATGGAACTGATGTGATACCGGGATCTTAAAATACTAAACTCAAAGGGAACCTAGAGCACCCTCGACCCTTCTCAAGGATTGTCAACTAAGAGACCTAAAAGCCGTTAAACCACCGGCTGGACGGGTTCCCCTCACAGGTCATCCAGTCTACTCAAGAAGTATCCGCTAGACAATCTACCTCACAGCGCGAAAGTCTCAATACACCTAAGTGCAAGGGATAACTAAGAATTTCCTATTGGACTCGGTAAACAAGATGCGAACGACGAACTAGACAGGCCTTCTCACAAAGATTCTAAACTAGCGATCAGACACACGAGATAAACCGACAATCTCTCATCTCACAGCTATTAAGATTGGTTAAATATTTAGATTTACCAATTCACGAATTTCATTCCTATGGAATACTACGTCTAGCAAACCATCCAATAATCAAAAACACACGGCAATTGATCTAGCATGCACCTATTATATGAAAGACATTCATCAAATCACATGAGGACTGAAAAATCATTCAATTGATAATACTAAATACGCATAAACATCCAATGATCAAAACCAAGTTTGTTACATCATGAGTTCTTCACATTCAAAAGTTCTAAAAACCAACAAAAACTAATGTTAAACATGTGCAATCATCTAAACCTAGGTAGTCAACAAGAATCTAGCCAAGAAACATGTTCAAAATTATAAAACAATAAGTAACTAGGCTGCTCATCATGTTAGAATTGACAAGAAAACAAGAACGAATCAAAAATATGTAACCCGAGGTGAATCCGGCTTCAATTCTTCGATCCCAACGCTTGTTCTTGATCAATATCCACTTCTCCTCCTCCGATTTTAGTCCACAATCACCTTCTTGAGGCTAGAATGTTCCTCCTTTTCGTCTTTTGCCGTCACAAGGTGGTCTCCAGCCGCTCCAGGCTCGTTCTCCTATTTTAGGGTTTTCTAATTTTTGGTTTAAAAGGAGATGTCTGCGAAAAACCACCCGTCGCGTAGCGCGACGGGATCTTGCACACTCCTCGCGTAGCGCGAGGGTCCCAGAAAAGACAAAACAGTCGGACAATCATTAAAAGGGCAATTCTGTCATTTTGCATTCCTCGCGTAGCGTGACGAAATTCCACGACCTGTCTCGTAGCGCGACGGGGTTAAAAATCCAGAAACTTTCTTTCTTTTTATCCACAGCCCTCTCGCACGAACCGGAAACTCGTTCTTCTTCGTTTTCAATCATATCCGCTTCCTTTGTGACCTAACAACCAAAATATATAGAAATATTAAGTACAAGCAGTTATAGAAGAAAACCGACGCAAAACAAACACAAAGTGGGAATAAAATAGACAGTAAAACGGATGTATTTTACAATACATCACATCCCCACACTTAACTCTTTTTCGTCCCTGAAAAAGATTAGAATAAAGAGATCAAAGATTAGCGAGCCCGAATTAAATCATTTCATATTAACAAGGGGAAATACCGACATAGAAACCGTGATTGCTGGTATACTGGTCCATTTTAAATCTAGGAAACTAAACAAGCCAAAAATATTTTATATATTTACCCAATTAACCGTGACCCACATCCTCTTGGCACTAAGCTACCTACTTTCGGGCTTGGCAAGGATTAGTTATGATAAGCTATTTTAACGAATTAACTCGTGAATATAAAATACTCTTATGTTTTTTCCATCAGATCACTTGCAATAATTTACAGCTGGCCCATATTTATTTATTATTATTATTATTATTTTTTTATCATGCTTATAGCTTTTTGGGCATCTTTTAATTTTGATCAGCAGCGTGAACCCGTTATGCGTCTATAGCAACAGGGCGGCGCGCTCCTTTCTTAGGTCTCTGCCATCGCAGAACAGAGGAAAAGGGGGAAATAAACTAGAGATTCTATAGACACAAGATTCGAGCAAATCAGGACTTTATATACCGCACCCTACTGGTTGGAATTACAATATCGGCCTAAAGGAATGTAGAAACCACAAGTTAATATTATTCTTAATTAAATTTTTCAAGGGCTTGCTAGCTAACTAGACCTACCAACACATCACAAATTCGCTATGATTTCCTTTTGTGAGGCCCCGAACCCGGGAGGCCTCACTTATTGGATTTACTCATCAACACATAGCACTTTAAACATAAGACATTCAATAACACAGCGGAAACGATTTAAACTTCTTTACATACGCAGCGGAAACATAACATGTCTAGACATAACTTGCCAAATACAACTGAAACTAATCTTAATCAACATAATCAAAAGAAACATAAACAAGATGCCAGATGCTGATCTTCGGGTAACTCTTCTCGCCAAGCCAAGCATCCACTTCCATCTACTGCCACCTACACTTAACTGATGTGCATACTAAAAATCAGCAACGCTGAGTGAGTTCTAACGTTTACTTTAAATCATTTATATAATACATACTTACTGCCCTTAAGGCAAAACTTTACAAAACTTTACATACTTCACTTTTCAAAAACATAATTTAAAACATTCATAAAGTATCCGTCAATTCCTTGTCACTGTTGGTACTGTCCTCGTGATCAATACCGCTTAACCGTCAATTCTTATCACTGCTGGTATTGTCCTCGTGATCAGTACCACTTAACCGTCAATTCCTTGTCACTGTACTGCCCTCATGGCTTACATCCATGAACCGACAATTACCTGGTCAATGCCCCCATGGCTTACACCATGAATCGACACTACCGCTTATCCGTCAATTCTGTTACATACTGATATTGTCCTCGTGATCAATACCTTCTGGGTCCTCGTGACCCAATGATGTTGTTCTTACGGGCAACACCACATGACACGATGTTGTCCTCGTGATCAACACCGGGTATTGTCCTCGTGATCAATACCTCTTAACTGGTACATGGGGGATTGCGTAGTCCCCCGAGCAACCGCCGTCACTCATTCCAATTGTACAACTGTTAATGAGCCACCGAGACTCTTACTAATGGGTAGAACCCATATCTGACATCTTGTACAAGTAACATCTGTCCCAAGGACCTTTACAAACTGGTACTCATTCCCGAAGGAAAGCTGTTCACTTTACTGTCATAAAACTTTCTGTAAATCTTGTTCATAACTTTCATATATAATACGCCTTTGTTTATGTATATAAAATATAGTAAACGCTTGCCATAAAATATAACTTGCTTTCTGAAACATAGCTTATCATAAAATACATCTTACTTTCTGAAACATAGCTTATCATAAAATACATCTTACTTTCTGAAACATAGCTTATCATATATATCATGCCTTTGTTTATGTATATGAAAATATAGTAAACGCTTGCCAAATGATATATCTTACTTTACTGAAAACATACTTTTGCCTCTTTTAAACCTTTCACTAAAACATAGTTTTTCACTTTAGTTTATGATATATAAAATATAATAAACACTTTACACTAAGTATGCACACCACCCCTAAAGAAGGCAAAAAGGGGATTAGAACTCACCTGGTAAGCTAATTCGGGTTGTCTTAAACAAAGTCCAACAACGTCACTTCCAATCTGAATTGATTGGTCAAATACACATCAGACCACTACCGACTCTAATGGTTTAACTACTCTAACATACTGACTTCACTTAATCAGATCTGATGCCTGCGTACTTATCAAGTGCGGAGACACTGCTTCCTGCGCACTTAGCAAGTGCGCAGACTTTCCTTCCTGCGCACTTAGCAAGTGCGTAGGTCCCTCTTCCTGCGCACTTAGCAAGTGCGCAGGCTCCTCTTCCTGCGCACTTAGCAAGTGCGCAGGACCTGCTCTGTGCGCACTTAGCAAGTGCACACGACCTGTTCTTGGCGAAAAACCCTAACTTTCGCATTCGGGTCTGATCAGTTCAAGATCCCGAACCTGGTTGCATTCAAAACGTTCGTTTTCCATTAAGGAACTCAAATCTATGCTTACCCTTCAGTTTCATCCGATTAAACATAACCTTTTCACCCAAAACCCGAAAAACCCAAAAACTAACTAAAACTCAGATCTAGGAGAATCGGTTACCTGTAATCACTTCCTTTTCGTTGCTAAACACCCACGAGACTCTTGCTAACGATCCTTGAAGCTTAAATCCGAAAACCGGGACTTTCTCTCTCTAGGCTCTCTCTCACTCTCTCTCTCTAGAATCCGAAAATCTGGATGGAAATGGGGCTTTTGGGCAGGTCTTGAGGTTTATAAGGGCCCATACTTGCCCCTTTCGGCCCATACGCCCCGGCCCAAGCCCGCTCCCTTTCTTTTTATTTAAGTTTTAATTCCTCGTGAATTCTCTCTCGCGCCCTAAAACTCGGGATGTTACAACTTCCCACAAGTTTCAATTAAATGATAATCAACGAACTGCTAAATTATTTTTTCTTATAAATTCACAATCAATTCAGGAACAATTTCATTTTTTTTTTCAAATAAAAAAAAACACACTCTAAACGAAAAAAACAAAACTAAACGACAGTGTCCCATCCCCACACTTAAACTTTGCATTGTCCTCAATGCAGGAATGGAAACACGACTCAAAAACAAAAACAGGGAAAAGTAAAAGAAAATGGAAAAGACTTAGCTGGTATTTTGACGGGTCAATATGCTCCAAGCATGCAGCAGCTCCCAAAGCCTTGTTGAGGATTCAGCATCCCCACACTTCGCTCTCGTTGTGTTCTCGCTGCTAATTTTTTTTTCGCGTAGCGCGAGGGGTGGAATTTGACAGAAAGTTTCAAAATTTTCCAACACTTAGTCAAATTTCTCACCCCTTATTTCCCAAACCTTCCAACCACCATTTACAAAAACAAAAGCTCTTCCAAAAATCAATTATAATCCCTGCATGCAAACATCAAAACACAAAACCTGCAAACTGGGTACTCCAATGATATGTAACTGGTTTTCCACAACTGCAAAACAAAAACAAGCAAAACCCGAGCAGCATAACACTGACACAAATAATAGAATAAAAATAAAACTAAACTAAACAGATAATGTACAAAATACAAGCAGCCATAATAATGAGGACGAATCACAGAACAGGAGAAGCAACAAACACAATGACAGCTAAAATAAAGAAAATAAATAACTAAAGCGAAAATCTGGGTTGCCTCCCAGTAGCGCTAAGTTTACAGAAGAGTCTTCAGCCAGACTCGTGCCTCGCAAGTAAACTCAATCAGGAGGCCTCTCCTTAATCCTCTTCCCATCATTTTTACTCAGTCTCATTCTCTTGTCGATGGACGGGAAGAATCCAACAACCAGGCCCCAGAAGACTCGAAACAGACTCGAGTCGGGCCACCAAGACTTGAATTTTCCTTGACCGAACTGTATGCCATGCATGTAATGAGGAGCATGGTCGTCTCTGCAGTCTGGAACAACTGCAGGGCCTCTAATCGACCAGGTTTGTGTCCTTGAAATGCGCCGGTCCAGGCGCTCTCTCACCCTATCCCGTGGCACGTTGGATCTGGGTGGCGATCCATAATCATCGTCGTCATCCACGGGGTTTGCTCATCCTCAACAAGAAGCGGTCGCTCCATGTCCATCACTTCTTCTTCATCCTCTCGGTTTGGTGACTGCTCGATAACCGCTGCTGGCTCTCCATAAAGTAATGTCTCGAGAGTAGTAATGTCACCAACAAGGTCAAACACCTCATCAGCCTCTTGAGTTGTAAAACCAACCAACTCGTCACCAAACTCAAACTCCCAGGATAGTACATGCTCCTCCTTCGTCATGTCATCCTCTATCCTGGCTTTCTCACTTTCCTCATCGATCTGATCATTAGGATGCTCTGTGGTTACGGGATCAGATGCAAACTCCAACTCATCATCAGAATCGGCCCACAATGCGGAAATCGGCTGAATTAGGACATCCTACTGAACCAGAGGTGGGACTGACTCGTCCATTAACGTCTCTGGTCCTGGTGTATCGAATACTTCACCTTCCTCTGCCCACCGGGCCTCCATTTCAGCAAACCGGGCACTCCAATCAATCTGTCTGACTTCTTCTGCTGATGGGATGTGAAGACTCTCCTCCTGCGCTCGGAAGTGAGCAACTACAGCCTCATCTACACTCGGAACAAGTGTATCCTCTACAGCAAAAATCACGTCTCTCTCCACATCAGCTGGTCTGTCCGCCTGCAGATCGTGCCTCAAATAAGCTTGGATGTGTTCTTCTACATCTGGATCCTCAAAATCAAATATATGCCGAGCCGGAGGTGGGACTTGGGAAGAACTATCGGAAATAGCAAAAACTCCGCTGTCCGTTCTCGTCTCCGGCTCTAATGAATCATCAATCACAGGATCCTCTATCTGCTTCATAGATGTAGCCATTGCAAGTTTAAGTGCTTCAATCTGACTTGTCAGAAGATCCATCTTAGCTCTCCATTTGATGTCTTTGGCTCTCGCTTCCTTCTCCATCAGCTCCATCAAATGGTACGATCTCGCCAACGCATCATCCTCCTGATATCTCTCATCGTACCGGTGCGCAGAATACCCATATGAATAAAAATGCTGACATTGCTGCGTCCAATGGGGTCCACCGCAATTCTCGCACCACATCTTCCTCTTCTTTCAAAAACAATAAAAATAAAAATAAAGAGAAAAATAAAGAAATACAACCTAATCTAAAACCTAAATAAAAGAAAGTATACACAAATCCTAAAATCAAAGTCTATTTCGCTATTGCCAAGTGTCCCCGGCAACGGCGCCAAAAACTTGATGTGCTACGAACTATACGCAAAAACCTACAAGTTCTAATATTTATAATAAAACGGACAAACCTAAACTAACGCGCACAATACGGCAAGTGTACCGATCATTTGCAGAATAGATAGATAAGACCGAGTATCGAACCTACGGACACTGTATGTACAGCGAAATTCTGACTCAGATGCAGGATAACTAATTATAAAAAGGGGGGTTTCTTTTATTTAAGAGAGAAGTAAACTATAGAAAATAAAGGAAAAGATGAGGACAAACAAACTAGCGTGAGAATAACTACGGAACGAAAACAGATAGGGTGAAAGCACTACCTAGGCCCGAATCCTACACGTGTCTGATGAAGGTTCTATCGGTAATGGAACTGATGTGATACCGGGATCTTAAAATACTAAACTCAAAGGGAACCTAGAGCACCCTCGACCCTTCTCAAGGATTGTCAACTAAGAGACCTAAAAGCCGTTAAACCATCGGCTGGACGGGTTCCCCTCACAGGTCATCCAGTCTACTCAAGAAGTATCCGCTAGACAATCTACCTCACAGCGCGAGAGTCTCAATACACCTAAGTGCAAGGGATAACTAAGAATTTCCAATTGGACTCGGTAAACAAGATGCGAACGACGAACTAGACAGACCTTCTCACAAAGATTCTAAACTAGCGATCAGACACACGAGATAAACCGACAATCTCTCACCTCACAACTATTAAGATTGGTTGAATATTTAGATTTACCAATTCACGAATTTCATTCCTATGGAATTCTACGTCTAGCAAACCATCCAATAATCAAAAACACACGGCAATTGATCTAGCATGCACCTATTATATGAAAGACATTCATCAAAGCACATGAGGACTGAAAAATCATTCAATTGATAATACTAAATACGCATACACATCCAATGATCAAAACCAAGTTTGTTACATCATGAGTTCTTCACATTCAAAAGTTCTAAAAACCAACAAAAACCAATGTTAAACATGTGCAATCATCTAAACCTAGGTAGTCAACAAGAATCTAGCCAAGAAACATGTTCAAAATTATAAAACAATAAGTAACTAGGCTGCTCATCATGTTAGAATTGACAAGAAAACAAGAACGAATCAAAAATATGTAACCCGAGGTGAATCCGGCTTCAATTCTTCGATCCCAACGCTTGTTCTTGATCAATATCCACTTCTCCTCCTCCGATTTTAGTCCACAATCACCTTCTTGAGGCTAGAATGTTCCTCCTTTTCGTCTTTTGCCGTCACAAGGTGGTCTCCAGCCGCTCCAGGCTCGTTCTCCTATTTTAGGGTTTTCTAATTTTTGGTTTAAAAGGAGATGTCTGCGAAAAACCACCCGTCGCGTAGCGCGACGGGATCTTGCACACTCCTCGCGTAGCGCGAGGGTCCCAGAAAAGACAAAACAGTCGGACAATCATTAAAAGGGCAATTCTGTCATTTTGCATTCCTCGCGTAGTGCGACGAAATTCCACGACCTGTTTCGTAGCGCGACGGGGTTAAAAATCCAGAAACTTTCTTTCTTTTTATCCACAGCCCTCTCGCACGAACCGGAAACTCGTTCTTCTTCGTTTTCAATCATATCCGCTTCCTTTGTGACCTAACAACCAAAATATATAGAAATATTAAGTACAAGCAGTTATAGAAGAAAACCGACGCAAAACAAACACAAAGTGGGAATAAAATAGACAGTAAAACGGATGTATTTTACAATACATCAGTAATCAAAATAGTTTCCTAAGTATTTAGAAGTAGTGTGGTAATAATAGTCCTAAGTATTAAGTCTATAATTGTTTTAAGGTCTTTATCTTATAAAGTTTATAAATATTTAAAAATAAACAAAATATATTTATTTTCTAATGTTTTAAATTTACATAAACAAATGCATGAAATATAAAATGTATTAAATTAAAGTTTTTGTGTAAATGTAACTTTTATAAAAGTTTAGAAGCATTTTTATAGTTTTTAAGTATTTAAAATTGTTTTTAAAGTATTAAATATTATAAGTTTTAACCAAGTTTAAATGAATTAGATTGGTTTGGAAATATAAAAGTGTAAATAAAATCCAATTCAAGTTTATAAAAGTATTAGAAAGTTTATAAAAATTATTAAAAGTATTAAAAACTGTTTAAAAAGGCTAAAACAATTAAAATGGGCAAAAATCGGTTTAACCGGCTCGAACCCGGGTCACTGACCGGGTCGAAGCATACGACACATTAAGCCATCCCGACTACGGGTCTCGTTGATTATTAACACGGAAAAACAATTTCTTAAACCCAATCCTAAATCGCCACAACTCACTATGAACCCGAGAACGAAATCGCTTAAATACGAGTCGAATCATCCTCTGTTTATGAAATTAAACAGAGGGCTTTTGATCCTCTCATGAAATCGATCGTGATGCATACAAAGTTTACCTAATTTGATGCCAAATCGAGTGAGAAGGAGTCCAAGTTGAGCGTCGGCTGTCGGGATGAAGAATCGAGCAGTGTAGGTGTTAATCTGCGAAACTGAGGCATGAGGGAGCTTGAGTTTGGTGTTGCCAACGAGTTCCAATCGGTATTTATAGCCGATTCTGTAACATTTCGGATTTTAGTACTCATATTTCAATTCAATGTAATGCAATTTCAAATTCAATACTCGTGCACTGCCTTGTTATTTTGCTTACCGTAAACTAAATACAATAATTCAATACAAATTTACAAGTGTTGCTCGATTATATACACTTAAACGCTATACAAGTAACTAATTATTTCAAACTAATCAAACCTGAAAAGTCAAGGACTAAAGTTGAAAAATGTCAAGAAACCCTAGTCTAGCACGGTCGTGCTTCGTCCTGGCACGGTCGCGCCAAGTGCCTCGGCACGATCGCGCGACTGGTCCTGGAACGATCGCGCCCGGTGCCTAGGCACGGTCGCGTCTCTAGTGGCCACGGTCGCGCTTGCGTAACTGTCAAAACGTAAATACACTTTTAATCACCGATCGTCGAGAATCCGTAACCGTTCCTTCGTTTCATTCCGATTGTGAGAGTAATACCATTTTCAAATTGCTCAAACGCCTCAGTTACATTCCATCAAACTCGAAGAAAAACTCTCTCAAGCATTCCAAAAAGCTAGAATCCGCTTTTCGATCCGAATCCCCTCAATCCAGCAGCAGAGTCACACTACTCGATCCTACCAAGAGCTACTGATCCTTTGTAGTCGCCGGAATCATATCAGAAGACGCCGGAAGCCTTCCTCACCGACGTCGGAATTCCGTTCTACCGTGCTCCATCAATTCGATACGCTTCAAGGTAACTATAATCATTTCCTCAGTCGATTCAGTCTCTTTATCAAAAGCCCCTTATCAATTTGGGCTTACAATATGTAAATCATCCCAAATCAGAACTCGTATTTTATTGAAAATGATTTAATCGAATCCCTACTTAAACGCGATGTTCATACAATTAAGTTATATGAAAAGACTCGTAATAACCCATTAATCAAAAGCCCTAACAAATCCAGCGTTTAAAGTACAAGAAATTATCAATTTGTGTCTGATTTGGAAGAGACACGGTCGCGCTAATCATCTAGCGCGGCCGTGCCTTATCGAGCGCGGTCGTGCCTCATCGAGCGCGGTCGTGTTCTCCTGTTCAGACCTTGTCATGCCCTCTGGGCTAGTCTCTGTTGTGTCTAAAGATCATAGACACGACCGTGCCGAGCCAAGGCACGGTCGTGCCTGTTGACTTGTCTAGATTGTGCTCCTGTTGATCAACCCGGTCGCGTCCCGACTAGCGCGGTCGCGCCCGTGGCTTGAGCACGATCGTGCCCTTCCGAGGCACGGTCGTGTGAGACTCAGAACCTTTTAACAGAATTATAAATTTTTATATTTTAAATCAGTAAATGTTTCAGATTTTATAAAAATATGTTTTCTGTATTTAAAAATGGATTAAAAGTTTAATCTTGGCATAAATATAATTTATTTAAAAGTTTATGAAAATTTAATTTATATTTATTACCTTACACTTAAATGATATTTTAAATAATTAAGTTACAAAATTTATAAATAAATGAGATAATGATTATTTATTTAATTTACATTTTAAATCAAAATCATTTATTTATTTGTACTTAATTACAATTAATATTCACATTATTTCATAAACTATAATTATATATTTATTCAATTATTCAATTCAAACCTAATCAAATTGTTTCAAAAATATTTTACTTCAAACTCTATATATTTTATTCAATACCTTTAAATACAAATCAATAGTTTTATACACAAATTCAACTTTCTTTTAGACTTAAACTTTATGCATCTATTTGATTCAATACATATTACTCTTTAGGTTAAATTGTGCATTTCGAGGATCATATTTGCTATCTATAATCTTTGTTAGCTACACTTCCATACCAAGTGAGTATTCACAACCCCTTTTTACTCTTTTACACTTTTGGGGTGGAACATGAACTCTATACTCATTACACATTACACATTTACATTTACGCAAACAACACAAGTACAAAAATCCTATTTACATACATGTGTACAAAAATTTGAGCTTTGTGCCCGAGTGCTAGGTGTGCTAACCTTTGTATGCTCTTATGTGCAATCATTAACTATACAAGCCGACGGTTTTCAATGATAGATCTATTGAGTCTGACAAACCCACCCATGGTACGCGGTGATTGAAACCGACAACACATTTGTTTTGCATGCTAGTTACAAGGTTTGATTGTACATTTGGTTACACAATAGCTACTCCCCATAAACGCCTTATTTATCATGTCATGTAAAGGATTTGTTTTCATCTATATGCTATCTATATACAACTGTGTTATACTCACCAACTTTTTAGTTGACTTTATTTTATTCATGTTTCAGGCCCCAATATGTGAGATTGATTCAAGACGTGTTCAACATAGGATTTGGACTTAGCAATTTAAATCAAGAACTTTATGAATTATTTTATGTATCTTGTTTGAATTTGGTTTTGTACTTGGATTATTTGAAATGCAAATTTGACTTTAATATATTTCAATTTAGTCAACCATGTGCTATGAACAGTCTTACATGTCCCGCCCCGATGATTCCGCCATCGGTCGGGGTGTGACAGATTGGTATCAGAGCCTTGGTTATAGGGAATTAGGTTATTAGACACCTTGACCTAGACTATAACTTTAGGACACCCACTTATACTATGCTTCATGATTTTTGTGCTATGTGTTACATGTTATGTGCTATATGTTATATGTTACATGTTTAGTATGATTACTTATTATTGCATCATGATGACTTATGTGCTTTAAATCCATGACTTGTTAGGATATTCTTAATAATTAAATAAATAATATCCTTTCCTATATTCTAAAACCTCATAATATTTCTATTTTCTTTTCTATCTTTATCCTTTCTTAGCATGTGGAAGAACTCTTGAAGTAAAAATCTTTAAAAATATTTTTTTTTTATTTCTTCGTTAAGGTTTTTAAACTTGTGAAATTATTTGAGGACATGTGCAATCTGGAAGGGTGACACCTGTATTTTGGGTTTTCTGTCTAGGAAAGCATTTCGCATAAATCCCAATCAACCGAGGGACCCGTATGCTTTCCTGGGAATTCCCGAGATGAGTGTTTACTTATAGGCTAAAGCATGTCTCCTTGAAAATTTTATAAGTTTAATTAACCTTAATGTGCCATGGTATTCAAGTGATTTTGTCACTTTTGAGTACAATCCAAACTAAGAATATCTATTTTATTTTGTATCTCATTCTATTAAATCCTATCAAATCTCATAAGTTCTCACAATTTTTCTTGTCATGTGACAATCTGTAGAATGCCTCCTCGTCGTGCTCCCGCAACCAACGCCAACACCGACATTGCTGCTATTCTCACCCAATTGGTGACACAACTCACCCAAGCCAATGGTGTCACCAATGGCAACAATGGTGGAAATGGAAGCAATAGTGGTAATAATGGTGGAAATGGTGGAAATGGTGGAAATGGTGGAAATGGTGGTAACAATCCACCTCAATGCACCTTCAAGCACTTCAACTCGTGCAATCCCCTCAAGTTTTATGGAACCGAAGGAGCTACTGGACTCCTTCAATGGTTTGAAAGCATTGAGAATACCTTTCTCAATAGTGACTGTCCCGACAACCTCCGTGTTCGTCATGCTACAAGTGTTCTACAAAAACGGGCACTTACATGGTGGAATGGAGAGAAAAGAAATAGGGGTGTTGACATAGCTATGGCCTTACCTTGGGATGAGGTCAAATGGCTTATGACCGAGGAGTTCTGTCCTCGAAATGAAGTGAAAAAGTTGGAAGCTGAATTTTGGGATCTTGCCCAAGATAGTGGGGAAAGCTTAGCATATACAACTCGGTTCCATGAGTTGAGTCTTCTAGTTCCCCACATGGTCACTCCGTTATCCCGTTGTATTGAAAAGTACATTGGTGGGCTACCAAGACAAATCCAAGATACTGTCTTAGGTAGAAATCCTGCTACTTTGGAAGATGCCATCCGCCTGTCTGCTACCCTAACTGATAATCATGTAAAAGCTGGAACTCTTACCAAAAAGGGTTCTAAGAAATTTTCTGAAACCGTAACCCCTCCTACTCACAACAAAGAAGCCACAACCGAGCCCTCTCGCAATAATAGAAAGAGGAAAGTTAGAAATTTTGCTGTGGTTACTCCTGCTGTTCCCGTCAACCAAGCTGCACCTATGGTTCAAGCACCGGTCAAAAAGCCATATGGGGGAATTTACCCACTTTGTGCCACCTGCAACTACCATCATTCCCAAAACATCCCATGTCGCCTTTGTACTTATTGTGGGAGATATGGTCATACGGTTAGTATTTGTAGGACCAAAGCTCTTACGGGCCAAGTCAACCCTCCAAGCCGAACCGTACCTCAAGTGGCTAACCAAGGTACTCCCGCCATTGCTAATGGGGGTGCTTGCTATGAGTGTGGTGACCCGAACCATTTTCGTAATCAATGTCCAAGACTTACAAATGCTAGACAAGGTGGAGCTCGTGGGCGTGCGTTCAACATAAACGCCAACGAAGCTCAAGCCAACAACGACGTGGTTAATGGTACGTTTCTTGTTAATAGTCAATATGCCTCCATTTTTTTCGATACGGGTGCACCCTCGACACGCCTGTTCCCTGCACCTCGACAGTCGAATTTGGTCTCCCCGACCTCGTTGTCTCCACGCGAACAATAGCCCCCGACCAATTGGTCTCCCCGACATACAGAAAGTTCGATCGTGTTTGTGGACGAAAACCCACGCCACAAATTCGGCCCCGACAGTCAACCTCCATGCCTGCAAGATGGCTCGACAGTTTCGTCTCGTCCAGACGAGTGTCGGGACATGCTCAATTGCTTGTCTCATTATCGGGATCGAGCTCGGCTATAAAAAGCCATTACCGAACCTGCATGAGCTCGCCATCCCCTCTTCACCCACTTTCACTCAAAATTGAGACCGGCATTGTGTTCGTCGCCACTGTGGGAAGCTGTGACCAAAGTTTCGGAACCTAATTCGTACTGAAGCATATCTAACCGATCTTGGAATTTTCGGATTATCGAACCTGTCGTCCAGACCATTCGCGACCAAGTAAGAGCCTCGAATTTGTTCCATTACCTTCTGTTGTCATAGGGCAATCTATCCCAATCGAAATCCCAGCCTCAGACCATCGATCACCGGGCAAACCAGTGTCCTCGGACACGGCTTGCCCGTTGCCGAGAACCAGCGACCAGCTTTTTGGTATATGTTATAAATTAAACAATACACACATAACCAGCGATGGGCAGTAGCCCGACTGGTTATGCGTGTGTGTGTTTGTGTTGTAGGTCGCGGGTTCGATTCTTGTGGCCTCCGGCCCAACCCAATTTTTTCCTGTTTTTATTTTATTTATTTATTTTATCTATTTATTTTATCATATTTTAATATTACACCTATACAATAAAAACTATTATGGGTCGGTTGACTCGTTCGTTTATTTTCAAAACTATTAAATAACATTTTTCTTCACATATTTAACCCGTCCAATTTTTTTATAAAATAATAACCCTATATTTTATAAACTTGTTAAAATAATTTTAACTCACAAAAATATATAATAATTAAACAAATAAAAACTTCTCCTTTTATTTATTATTATATATAATACAATAAACATAATAACAAATTATTCAAAAATGTAAATATTTAACAAGATTTAAATATATATTTTTAGATGTTAAATTTTACTAAAGATCATTATTATTTTACTACAATATTTGATACAAATAATTTTAAGGAATGTTATTATAAACCTATACGCATTTAAATACCAATACACATATACAAACATACAATAATACATATTTATCTACATAGGATTTCATCGTGCTTAGTTTTCAACATCCTTATCACCCGCACTTGTGGATTTAAAAACATCCGCTAGCCAGGTGAGTCACATAGCCCCTATTTTACATTTTTACGCATTTTGGGGTGAAACATTATACATGCTACTCATTTTGTTTATACGTGTTATACATGTGGACTATATGCTTATTATCTTGGGTGTACATACATTTACTTTGAACACAAGAAAACCAACAGTAATATTAAAAGATCTATTGTGCCTGACCAGCTCACCCGGTTAGGGTGTTTATTACTGCATACTCGGATATAGCCGCGTGTTATATTCAAACATACCGGATATAGTGGGTAACTATTTTCAAACATACCGGACTTAGCTGTTGTGCTATGTTCAAGCGCGTCAAACAAGGTTTGAATTGTGATGATACACCATATATATACTATGTTTAACAAGATAAACAATGAGTTGCAAAACGTTTTTATCTAATATTTATCGGAACTACAAAAACCTATGTACTCACCAACTTTTTAGTTGACACTTGATTTAAATAATGTTTCAGGTTTGGATATGTGATTGCTTGTTGAAGATTTCTCCACTTAAGAACTATGGACCTAGTTAAATAAATCAATGTTTTGAACTAGACTAGGTTATTTGAAATGTATTGTATTTGGATATTTGTTGTCTTTAAATTTAATTAATGAATTATGCAACTTTTTAGTTATCATGTGTTTTTGAACAATCATTCCATTGTCCGTCTCGATGATTCCGCCATCGGTCGGGGTGTGACAGATTGGTATCAGAGCCATGGTTATACGGAATTAGGTTATTAGACACGATGACCTAGACTATAAACCTAGGACTCTCTTTTATGTATTATGTGCTAAATGATTAATTGCTATGTGAATTATTTGTAGTTAGGTATTATTTGAATTTTCCCAAGTTTGGTACATGAGACTTATACATACAAGGCTTAAATACATGATACATACTTTACATACACATTTGACAAACAAACTTATGCAAATAAATACACTACCCATCCTTATCCATACTCTTTTCTAATCCATATTAATTGCAACATTCCTACACATTTTATACTCATATACTCTCAAGTCTATTAAAATCTTGAAAATCTCGTCAACGACTTAATTTCTTGAAAATAGTAAAGGACACGTGCAATCTGGAAGGGTGACACCTGTACATTGGGTTTTCTGTCCAGGAAAGCATTTCGTATAAATCCAAATAAACGGACCCGTATGCTTTCCTGGGAATTCCTGAAGTGAGTGTTTACCTATAGGCTAAAGCATGTCTCTTTGAAAGTTTTGAGGAATTATTTAATGTTGATAAGTCAATGTATTCGCAAGGATACGATCCGAACTTAAACTCAAAATTTGGGGACATTATAGCAAGATAGGAAGAACTAGACGAACATGCAAAGCAAATCATTATTACGGGTGCACACGTAATAACGATTTGTAGTGCATGCAAGTCCCAGCAATTCCTATTACGCGAATAATGATCTATAACATCATGTTCTATCCGGAATAAATGGCTTAGCTTCCCCCCCGTCAACTTTGAATAAATACACATGCACTGGCACGCGTCATGATGAATCCCGCTTTTCTGCTTACATTATTTCCCACTATAATTCATATATATCCATCTTATCTAAAATATCATTGTCTTTTCTTATGGTGTTAGAATGCCTCCTCGACGTGCAAACTCTAGCACTTCCAACCCGGATCTTGCTACTCTTCTTGCTCAGCTGGTAGGGCAAATGACCCAAGCCAATAACAATAGTGACGGATCTCACAACATCCAAGGAAACGGTGGTACCAACCCGCCCCAATGCACGTTTAAGCACTTTAACTCGTGCAATCCTACAAAATTTTTCGGGACTGAAGGTTCTACCGGCCTACTACAATGGTTTGAAAGCATGGAAAGCACATTCCTAAACAGTGACTGTCCCAATAATCTTCGGGTTCGCTATGTCACCAGTGTACTTCAAAAGAGAGCCCTCACCTGGTGGAACGGTGAGAAACGCACTCGTGGTGTTGAGGTTGCTACATCTTTATCTTGGGATGATCTGAAGAAAGTCATGACTGATGAATTCTGTCCTCGAAATGAAATGAGGAAGCTCGAGACAGAGTTTTGGGATCTTGCCCAAGACAGCGGGGATAATCTGGCTTACACCACCCGGTTTCAAGAGCTAAGTCTGTTGGTGCCTCATATGATCACTCCCCTTGCACGGGGAATTGAAAAATACATAGGCGGGCTGCCTATGCAAATTCAAGATGCTGTGTTAGGAAGCAATCCTCCTACACTTGAAGCTGCTATCCGTCTATCCTCTACACTATCCGACAACCATGTCAAGGCCGGAACCTTATCAAGAAAGGGTTCCAAGAAGGTTGTTTCTACTCTTGCGGCCGTCAAGGATGTAAAACCTGAGTCTTCTAACCGCAACAAGAAACGAAAGGGTTGAAACTTCGCAGCCGTAACTCCCGCTGTACCTGCTATTCAAGCGGCCCCTTTGGGTTAAAACCCGAAACCTTATCTAGGCCCGAATCCCCAATGCCAGACCTGCAAGTACCATCATCCTGCCAACTTACCATGCCGATTGTGTTCAAGCTGCGGACGATATGGACACGTGGTCACTACTTGCCGTACCCGTCCTCCCGTCCATCAAGCTGCTCCAGCCAACCGTCCCATCTATCCGGCACCTCTCAATGGTCGGGCATGTTACGAATGTGGAGACCCAAACCATTTCCGTGACCGATGCCCAAAACTTCATCTTCAAGGTGGTCCTCAAGGACGAGCGTTTAATATAAACGCTAATGAGGCTCAAGCAAACAACGACGTGATAAATGGTACGTTTCTCGTAAACAATCATTATGCATCCATTTTTTTTGATACCGGTGCCGATAGGAGTTTTATGTCTCTTGCCTTTGAATCTCGACTTACTAAACAAAGAACGAAACTTGACAATTCTTATTCCGTGGAGATAGCAAACGGAAAATCTATTACCATAAATTCTGTTATCCGCAACTACAATCTCGAGCTTAATAGTCATGAATTCTACGTTGATCTCCTTCCAATGCAATTGGGAAGCTTCGATATTATAATTGGCAAGGAGTGGTTATCCAAGCACCATGCCGAGGTTATTTGCTACGAAAAGTGCATTCGTATACCTCTCCCTTCGGGTGAGACGTTAGTTATTTTCGGTGAAAAACCGTGTCGTGGTCTTCAACTCATGTCTTGCACATTAGCACAAAAGTACTTGCGGAAAAGGTACGTTGCTTTCTTGGCCCACGTAGTTGACACGAAAGACAAGGGTAAGAAATTGCAAGATATTCCGATCATTTGAGACTTTCCCGAGGTATTCCCCGAGGATTTACCCGGTCTTCCTCCTCCTAGACAAGTGGAGTTTCGTATTGACCTTGTGCCTGGAGCAACTCCCGTGGAAAAAGCTCCCTATCGTCTTGCACCTTCCGAGATGCAAGAGCTCGCAAGTCAATTACAAGAACTCTCATCTAAAGGATTCATCCGCCCGAGCCATTCACCTTGGGGTGCTCCCGTGCTATTCGTAAAGAAAAAGGATGGATCGTTTCGAATGTGCATCGATTATCGTGAACTCAACAAGCTTACAATTAAGAACCGTTATCCTTTACCCCGTATCGACGATCTTTTCGATCAGCTTCAAGGTTCAACATGCTTCTCCAATATTGACCTTCGTTCCGGGTACCATCAACTTCGTGTTCTCGATGAAGACATTTCGAAGACTGCCTTTCGGACTAGATATGGTCACTACGAGTTCATGGTCATGCCCTTTGGTTTGACTAATGCACCTGCAGTCTTCATGGACCTCATGAACCGTGTATGCAAACCTTATTTGGACAAGTTCGTGATCGTTTTCATTGACAACATTCTCATCTATTCTAAAATGAAAGTGGAGCATGAACAACATCTTCGTTTGATTTTGGAACTCTTGAATAAAGAACAACTATACGTCAAGTTCTCCAAGTGTGAATTCTGGCTAAAGGAAGTTCAATTTTTGGGACACATAGTCAACGATAAGGGAATTCATGTGGACCCGGCAAAGATCGAGGCGGTAAAGAATTGGAGTACTCCCAAGACTCCTACCGAGATTCGTTCATTCCTTGGACTAGCGGGTTATTATCGTCGCTTCATCTCAAATTTCTCTAAGATTGCGGTTCCACTCACTGCCTTGACTCACAAAGGTAAACCTTATGAGTGGGGACCCAAGCAAGAGGAAGCTTTTCAAACTCTCAAGCACAAGCTCTGCAATGCTCCTATTCTAACTCTTCCTAGTGGTAATGACGACTTTGTCGTTTATTGTGATGCATCCAACCAAGGTCTTGGTTGTGTTCTAATGCAACGTGGCCAAGTAATTGCATACGCATCACGTCAGCTCAAAATCCACGAGAAGAACTACACGACCCATGATCTCGAGCTTGGTGCTGTCGTTTTCGCCTTGAAAATTTGGAGACATTATCTTTATGGCACCAAATGCGTGGTTTTCACCAACCAAAAAAGTCTCCAACATATTTTCAATCAAACAGAGCTTAATATGAGGCAACGACGATGGGTTGAACTTCTTAACGACTACGATTGCGAGATTCGCTACCACCCTGGCAAGGCAAATGTTGTAGCCGACGCCTTGAGTCATAAAGAACGTATCATGCTTCATAGTGTTTGTATTCATAACGATATCCAAGCCCGTATTCTTCAAGCACAACACACCTCAGTTACCGAAGGAAACATGTATCAAGAAATGGCATGTGGTGTAGAACTCTTACTAGAAACCAAAGCCAACGACTTATTGTATTACTTGGACCGTATCTGGGTTCCCTATCGCGACGACCTTCGTATATTTTTGATGAACGAGTCCCACAAAACTCGATATTCGGTACATCCCGGAGCTGATAAGATGTACATGGGTCTTCGTCAACAATATTGGTGGCCCGGCATGAAAAAGGATATTGCCGTCTTTGTGGCAAAATGCTTAACTTGTTTTAAAGTAAGGGTCGAACATCAGAAGCCTTCCAGACTCCTCGAACAACCTGAAATTCCCATGTGGAAGTGGGAGAACCTTGCTATGGACTTCATCACCAAACTCCCACGCACTTCTAGTGGGCACGATAGTATCTGGGTTATTATCGACCGACTTACAAAGTCTGCTCATTTCTTGCCTATTCGTGAGGACTATCGAATTGAGAAATTGGCCTGGATCTATATTGATGAAATTGTGAGTCGTCACGGATCCCTTTGAACATCATCTCCGATCGTGATTCGCGTTTTACTTCCCGATTTTGGCAATCATTACAATCTGCGCTTGGTACTCGTTTGGACTTAAGTACGGCTTACCATCCTCAAACTGATGGACAAACCGAGCGAACAATCCAAACTCTCGAGGATATGCTTAGAGCTTGTGTCATTGACTTTGGTGGCAATTGGAATTCTCACCTACCACTGATCGAATTTTCCTACAACAACAGCTACCACACAAGTATTAACATGGCACCGTTTGAAGCTCTTTATGGACGAAAATGTCGTGCACCGATTTGTTGGAACGAAATTGGTGAAGCACAAATCACCGGTCCCGAGCTTATCCAAGAGACCACCGATAAAATCTCTCTTATTCGTGACAACATTCGAGTAGCAAGGAGTCGGCAAAAGAGCTATGCCGATAACCGACGAAAACCCTAGGAATTCCAAGTTGGGGATATGGTTCTTCTAAAGGTATCACCTTGGAAAAGCGTAGTCCGATATGGAAAGAAAGGAAAACTCGCACCTCGATATGTGGGTCCATTCAAGATACTTGAAAGGATAGGAAAAGTGGCCTACAAACTCGATCTTCCTTCAGAGCTCAGCAACGTCCATCCGACTTTTCACGTATCTAATTTGAAAAAGTGCCTAGCCGACGAGAATCTCCACATCCCTCTTGATGAAGTGCGCATTGACGAGAAAATGCACTTTGTTGAGAAACCCGTGGAAATCATAGACCGTGAAGTCAAGAAACTTAAGCGTAGCCGCATCCCCATTGTCAAGGTCCGTTGGGAGTCTAAACGTGGACCCGAGTTCACTTGGGAACGTGAAGACCAAATGAAGACCAAATACCCGCATCTCTTTTCATAGCCTCCATTAGTTGAATTTCAGGACGAAATTCCTTTAACATGGGGAGACTGTGACATTCCGGATTTTTATTCACGCATTTGTAACATATATCATGTAATCATTCTCAATTAAATGAAATGCAAGTGCTTTTAATTAATTTTGTACAAAATATATATTTATTTTATGGATTTAAAAAAATTAAAATTTTATACATTTTAAACTTATATAAAAAATTATATATAAAAATTTAAAAGGTTCATATATAGATAAGGTAACCCATTCAAATAAAATCATTAACTTTTATAAAAATATTCATAATAATAATAATAATATATAAGTTTATAAAAATAATAATGGAAATTAAAAATAAATTTAATTAATTATTTTTTTTTAAAAAAAGTTAAGGGTCTGTTTTGAAAATAATTAAACTACAAGGTTTAAACCAGAAATCAGTTAAGGGACTAAATGTGGACAAATCAAACCACAAGGACTCATCCGAAATTATCTCAGGGACTATTTTAATACAAAAACAAACTTCAGGGACCATTCCTGCCAAATCCCAATTCGCTTTTCAAAAAAGTTAAGGGTGTGTTTGTGTTGTAGGTCGTGGGTTCGATTCTTGTTATGTGTGTATTGTTTAATTTATAACATATACCAAAAAGCTGGTCGTTGGTTCTCGGCAACGGGCAAGCCGTGTCCGAGGACACTGGTTTGCCCGGTGATCGATGGTCTGAGGCCGGGATTTCGATTGGGATAGATTGCCCTATGACAACAGAAGGTAATGGAACAAATTCGAGGCTCTTACTTGGTTGCGAATGGTCTGGACGACAGGTTCGATAATCCAAAAATTTCAAGATCGGTTATCTATGCTTCAGTACGAATTAGGTTCCGAAACTTTGGTCACAGCTTCCCACAGTGGCGACGAACACAATGCCGGTCTCAATTTTGAGTGAAAGTGGGTGAAGAGGGGATGGCGAGCTCGTGCAGGTTCGGTAATGGCTTTTTATAGCCGAGCTCGATCCCGATAATGAGACAAGCAATTGAGCATGTCCCGACACTCGTCTGGACGAGACGAAACTGTCGAGCCATCTTGCAGGCGTGGAGGTTGACTGTCGGGGCCGAATTTGTGGCGTGGGTTTTCGGCCACAAACACGATCAAACTTTCAGTATGTCGGGGAGACCAATTGGTCAGGGGCTATTGTTCGCGTGGGGACGACGAGGTCGGGGATTCGGCTGTCTAGGTGTAGGGAACAGGCGTGTCGAGGGTTCGCCGGAAAATGGCTCGGACCGCCGGTCACTGGGAGAGACAACCTTAAAAGCGAATTGGGATTTGGCAGGAATGGTCCATGAAGTTTGTTTTTGTATTAAAATAGTCCCTGAGATAATTTCGGATGAGTCCTTGTGGTTTGATTTGTCCACATTTAGTCCCTTAACTGATTTCTGGTTTAAACCTTGTAGTTTAATTATTTTCAAAACAGACCTTTAACTTTAAAAAAAAAAATTTAATTAAATTTCTTTTTAATTTCCATTATTATTTTTATAAACTTATATATTATTATTATTATTATGAATATTTTTATAAAAGTTAATGATTTTATTTGAATGGGTTACCTTATCTATATATGAACCTTTTAAATTTTTATATATAATTTTTTATATAAGTTTAAAACGTATAAAGTTTTAATTATTTTAAATCCATAAAATAAATATATATTTTGTACAAAATTAATTAAAAGCACTTGCATTTCATTTAATTGAGAATGATTACATGATATATGTTACCAATGCGTGAATAAAAATCCGGAATGTCACACAAAGTTTCGGAACCTAATTCGTATTGAAGCATAGCTAACCGATCTTGGAATTTTCGGATTATCGAACTTGTCGTCCAGACCATTCGCGACCAAGTAAGAGCCTCGAATTTGTTCCATTACCTTCTGTTGTCATAGGGCAATCTATCCCAATCGAAATCCCGGCCTCAGACCATCGATCACCGGGCAAACCAGTGTCCTCGGACACGGATTGCCCGTTGCCGAGAACTAGCGACCAGCTTTTTGGTATATGTTATAAATTAAACAATACACACATAACCAGCGATGGGCAGTAGACCGGCTGGTTATGCGTGTGTGTGTTTGTGTTGTAGGTCGCGGGTTCGATTCTTGTGGCCTCCGGCCCAACCCAATTTTTTCCAGTTTTTATTTTATTTATTTATTTTATCATATTTTAATATTACACCTATACAATAAAAACTATTACGGGTCGGTTGACTCGTTCGTTTATTTTCAAAACTATTAAATAACATTTTTCTTCGCATATTTAACCCGTCCAATTTTTTTTATAAAATAATAACCCTATATTTTATAAACTTGTTAAAATAATTTTAACTCACAAAAATATATAATAATTAAACAAATAAAAACTTTTCCTTTTATTTATTATTATATATAATACAATAAACATAATAACAAATTATTCAAAAATGTAAATATTTAACAAGATTTAAATATATATTTTTAGATGTTAAATTTTACTAAAGATCATTATTATTTTACTATAATATTTTATACAAATAATTTTAAGGAATGTTATTATAAACCTATACGCATTTAAATACCAATACACATATACAAACATACAATAATACATATTTATCAACATAGGATTTCATCGTGCTTAGTTTTCAACATCCTTATCACTCGCACTTGTGGATTTAAAAACATCCGCTAGCCAGGTGAGTCACATAGCCCCTATTTTACATTTTTACGCATTTTGGGGTGAAACATTATACATACTACTCATTTTGTTTATACGTGTTATACATGTGGACTATATGCTTATCATACATTTACTTTGAACACAAGAAAACCAACAGTAATATTAATAGATCTATTGTGCCTGACCAGCACACCCGGTTAGGGTGTTTATTACGGCATACTCGGATATAGCCGCGTGTTATATTCAAACATACCGGATATAGTTATATTCAAACATACCGGACTTAGCTGTTATGCTATGTTCAAGCGCGTCAAACAAGGTTTGAATTGTGATTAGATAAATGATACACCATATATATACTATGTTTAACAAGATAAACAATGAGTTGCAAAACGTTTTTATCTACTATTTATCGGAACTACAAAAACCTATGTACTCACCAACTTTTTAGTTGACACTTGATTTAAATAATGTTTCAGGTTTGGATAAGTGATTGCTTGCTGAAGATTTCTCCACTTAAGAACTATGGACCTAGTTAAATAAATCAATGTTTTGAACTAGACTAGGTTATTTGAAATGTATTGTATTTGGATCTTTGTTGTCTTTAAGTTTAATTAATGAATTATGCATCTTTTTAGTTATCATGTGCTTTTGAACAATCATTCCATTGTCCGCCTCGATGATTCCGCCATCGGTCGGGGTGTGACATCTACGTTCCCAAGTAAACTATGGGTTACGTTTAGAATCCTAACTGGAATAACAGGAATAAGATTATGCTCAAGTTTCTAAGTTTCCAAAGTCTGGGGTTACCAAAAGTTTCCCTACAAAGCATATAGTTTCATGGGAATGTATCTGAAGATCTATTTTCATAATTGCATTTGAGAGAATAACTGATGAACTTTCATTCAAGATCTAAAGTGAGATGCATCACTCAGAGTGGTGAGTTTGTAGACTAATACGTCTAAGGATTGCTACGGTACCTAAGTTCCGTGGCTACCCTTTTACGATAAGGCTTAGATCATAGCACACGACAGAGTTTACTATGTCTTTCCATACGCTGATTTTCATACTTACGTGTGCACCCGCAAGCATTTGAATCGTCGTATAGTCCTCATAGATCCTTCCGTTTGTGTGTGGATCGAGAAAGAGTACAAGAATTTGTTTAACTCATGACTAGTGTTTCCACGTAAGAGTGGTTATTGATTAACGAGTCCTTTTTAGAGAGAATCGTCATTCAATAATTAAAGAGAAAAGAATGTGACAAGATTTAGAGTTTCAAAGTTTCCTCGTGTTTGAATAAGAATACCTCAATCATCGAGTAGTTTAAAGTCTTTACACTTTCCTCGTGTTTGATCAAGAATACATCAAACCTTGAGTAGTTAAGAAGTCTTATACGTTCGTCATGTTTGAACAAGGATACGTCAAACATAGAATAGTTTAAATTGTGTTTGAACAAGAATACGTCAAACATAGAATAGTTTAAAGTCTTATACGTTCATCATGTTTGAACAAGAATACGTCAAACATGTAGTAGTTTAAAGTCTTATACGTTCTGCATGTTTGAACAAGAATACGTCAAACATGGAGTAGTTTAAAGTCTTATACGTTCATCATGTTTGAACAAGATACGTCAAACATAGAGTAGTTTAAAGTCTTATACGTTCATCATGTTTGAACAAGAATACGTCAAACATAGAGTAGTTTAAAGTCTTATACGTTCATCATGTTTGAACAAGAATACGTCAAACATGGAGTAGTTTAAAGTCTTATACGTTCATCATGTTTGAACAAGAATGCGTCAAACATGAAGTAGTTTAAAGTCTTTTAGTTTAGCTTCAGTGTGTAGAAGTGTACTATTATGCTTTGAGTATAAAGCGGTTATCTAAATACTCTAGTATTAAGAGCGGTGTGGGACAACGTTTGGAACAGGATTAACCGTTATACGCTCTTTCCCAGAAGATTCGAGTTGTCCAGAAAGTTAGGTGGATCCCGATTGTGTTGGTTTTGTGAATAAGGCAGGGGAGGTACTCTGCTAAGAGAGCAATGTCCTTCTTCGTGCTAGTTTCTAGTATCAAGAGTGAAATTTTCTCGTGTATCCGAAATGAACGTTTATCAAGTTTTATAAGGGTTAGTTAGGACGAACACAAAAAGTTTTCAAGACTAAGAATCCAAGTATGAGTTTGAAGATAGGGTAGGTCAGTTGGTTTCAAGTTTCAATATTGAACCCAAGTTTTACATGACGTTTTGTTGTACATGCTTACTTTGGTTTAGAAGGTGTTCAGTTTTCAAGGATACGGTTTCGAATGTTTGTATAAGTTTTTACATGGCTCAAAAGTCTCTGACCTTATAGTTGTGTATACGAAGTTTGATGTTTTAGCAACGTGCATTTAAGCCTTTAGTTCTCGTTGTGACATATAGCAAATCTTTTACGTAGCAAGAGTTTGATGGGGAAAGTCTTCTAGTATAGGGTAACGGGAAAAGTTTTGGAAATGATAGTATGTTTACAAATGGTTTGTCTTGTTTCATAAAAGAATACGTAGTTTTCTTTTATATAGTGTATAATTAAGATGTTCAAGAATAGTGAGTTAAACAACGATGAGTAGTATAAGTAGAACTTACAGGGATGTATGTATGGTTGTCCAAGGAAAATTTGGTCAAGTTCAGAAGTGTTAAGTCTATATAAGGGGTAAGGATCATAGTTGATTACGACAGTGGTTCATAAGTCATGTTGTTTTAAAAGGGTGCTTTACGAATTTAGAAGGTTTGTCCAAGGTTTATTCTTCAAGATTACGTGTCACTTAAGGTTTTTATAGTTTGATGCCACGTTGTTAATTACTAACGTGAGCTGCTTATGACGAAAGTGTTTTGGGTAGAAGTGTTAAGTTTGTGATGGTGACAGAAAAGTCAAACTAGTAAGTGATAACAAGATGAAATTTCAAAATAACTTTCATTAAACGTTTCAAAATTGGGACTTCCAGCCCTTACATAAGACATTCGCCATTTAACGGAAAATTAAAATTAAGGAAAAACAGAGGTTTCACGCACGCCTTAGGTAACTCTCCGCTAGGAAGCAGACAAGTACTACCACAAGAACTGCTAGAGTTACTCGGATGGCAAACCTAGCCTCCGCTCTAGTGGTATCGGTATGGTGTTCGAGGATTTCCCTGTCTTCCTCCAAAGTTGTGATCTTTTCCTCCTGGATCCAGATTTGACTGGCCAGGTCGTCGATCCTTTGGTTTAACAGGTCTTGTCGAGCCCTATGCTCCATCTCTCGCCTCATAAATTCCGCGGTTTCCACGAACCTCGGAATGTTAGGTATCGAGATTCCCATTACCACGGCAGGTGCCCCGGCATGCCTAGCCCTTAGGGTAGGGGTAGGTGTTAGATACGGGTCCCTTGGTGGTGATGAGAACCGGTGGTGAAGATGAGGTAGTTGATAGGGATTCCTCGGTGGTGATGTCCTAGGGTTTCTGATCCAATTGATGTTGAGTTCAGCTCTTGCCCTAGCATTAGGATAGGGGCTTGGCTGGTATACCGGTGACTCGCTACTCTCTTCACGGTCGGTTGATTAAATACGTTCAAAAGTTTTTATTCATAATACTGAGTTGTCACAGTAATATTTTCAAAAATAGTTTTGATTGGAAGTTGATGGGCTAACGAGGAGGATTCCCGGAAGAAAGGGGTGGTAATAAGGACTCACTTAAGTACCCTATTTCCCTAGCCAGAATTTCCTCGTGGGCCTACAACTTCTCTTAGTTATTGTCACCGATGTTTGGGGTTTATGGTACTATGTTAAGGTTTCATTGTGGGCTTAGAGTTTTTAAACGTGGAGCTTATCCATTCCATAGCAGGCTTCTTTTCTTACGGGGAAGACAATTAGGTTCCCAATTCCTTTGGTAATGTACTTCGGATTTAAAAGGGGTTAAGTTTGGTTCACAAGAGGTGATGATGTGTAAGTTTTAAGGATGTATGAAAGTTTTAAGATGTATAAAAGTGTAGCAAAAGTTTTAGTTAGTCATCAAATGAAGCTTGGTTAAGTGATAAGAAGGTAAGGTAAAAACACAAGAGTTTCCCCTTAGATGTCATGTTTATAAAATCATAAAGTTTGTAGGGTAATACATAGTTTTAAGGGTTGTATTACAAAGATCATGAAGGTTATTGGATAATGTCTATATATGTTTATGTATGTAGTCTTTAAGTATGGTGTCATAAGAATCTCATTGAAGGAAATGCCTTTGGGTTATGACGGGTAAGTATGTAGTTACGTAGCAACTCCTGAAATGTATGAACGTAAGAGTTATAGAGTAATTGTTGCGTAGGAAAGTTTAGAATCAAGAAATTATGAAGTATGAAGCATTTTAGATGGTACCTATTTAGTGCACATCACTAAATAAGTACTTTGACATATCAAGAGGAATTTAAGTTTCCTAATGTTTAGAGAAGTCATGCATTCCTATAAGTGGATACTCATCCCAAGAATTCCCAGGAAAGCATACGGGTCCAACGGTTGATTTGGATTTGTACGAAATGCTTTCCTTGACAGAATTTCCCAGAATACAGGTATCCACCCTTTCGGTCCGCACAAGTTCTCATACATTGTTTAGAACTTAAATACTATTGACGAGAGTTTGTTGGTGGATTAGGCTTGAAGCCTAAGAATATCTCCTCGATGTAGTAGACTCTTGTAATACGTAGGTAGATAGAAGTATAGAGTTTCCAAGCGTACACGTATAAGAATTAAGAATAGAATGAGGAGAAAATTCATAGTAAAGGACATGAGATAACTCATGTTTGGGTCTCCTAAGTTATAGTCTAGGTCATGTGTCTAATAACCTAATTCCCTATACCAAGGCTCTGATACCAATCTGTCACACCCCAATCGACGGCGGATTATACGTCGGGGCGGACGCGGTTGTTCAATAACACAAGGTTGACTATTAAAGTTTCAATATTTCATTAATAATAGATTCAAAGGTTCAATACAAAGGAAATAACAAGTATACAACATTTATTTAATAAGTAGTCTAGGTCCAAAGCGTCCTATGTGATAACAAATAAGTCTCACGATGTAGAACCTGAAACATGTGAAAGAATCTGTCAACTACAAAATAGTTGGTGAGATACAAAGGTTTTGACACAGTTTAACAAGTATTTGAAAAGAGTTACAATTCACTATGATTTATGCATTCTATAATGTAAGTATGAGAAACAAGTATCTTAAACATTGTGCATATCAACCCTCTAACCAAGTTTAGGCATAACCCGCAGGTTACCCTTATAAGTCTCAAGTTTAAAAGTTTAATTCAGTAACAATCACCAAGGGCTCCCCCTGAAGGGTCAATCAATCAAGGTGGATTGGTCAAATGCAATAGATCTATCATTGTTATCATAGGCTTGATCAAAGTTAATGAATATGTTAGTTTTAAGTTTAATCTAAGCATACAAGTCTCAAGTTTAACATAAGAATAAGCATCTAGTCATAGTTGTACAAGAATTGTATAAATTTAATGTTTTTGAACATGTTTCACCACAAAAGTATAGAAAGGAAAAGGGGCTAAGTATACTCACTTGGATGATGAAGGGTATCCGACAAGAGTAAGTGTTTGCAAGACTTGGAGAGGGAGAATATCCTCACGATAACCCTAAGAATGTAAGTCTAAAGTTTCAAGTATAACCTTAAAAGTCTAGGGCAAGAATTCTAAGATTTTCAGGATTTTGACTAGGGTTCCAATTGGGGATGATTGTGTTTTATAAAGTTTGAATCAAGTTTCAAATAAAAGTTTTGAATTTCAAGTTTAATAGGTTTATAGTTTAGAATAATTATTGATTAAAATAATTATTTAAAAGTTTTATAATTATTAATTACACAAGTTAAGTAATCAAAATAGTTTCCTAAGTATTTAGAAGTAGTGTGGTAATAATAGTCCTAAGTAATAAGTCTATAATTGTTTTAAGGTCTTTATCTTATAAAGTTTATAAATATTTAAAAATAAACAAAATATATTTATTTTCTCATGTTTTAAATTTACATAAACAAATGGATGAAATATAAAATGTATTAAATTAAAGTTTCTGTGTAAATGTAACTTTTATAAAAGTTTAGAAGCATTTTTATAGTTTTTAAGTATTTAAAATTGTTTTTAAAGTATTAAATATTATAAGTTTTAACCAAGTTTAAATGAATTAGAATGGTTCGGAAATATAAAAGTGTAAATAAAATCCAATTCAAGTTTATAAAAGTATTAGAAAGTTTATAAAAATTATTAAAAGTATTCTAAACTGTTTAAAAAGGCTAAAACAATTAAAATGGGCAAAAATCGGTTTACCCGGCTCGAACCCGGGTTACTGACCGGGTCGAAGCATACGCGCACACATTAAGCCATCCCGACTACGGGTCTCGTTGATTATTAACACGAAAAAACAATTTCTTAAACCCAATCCTAAATCGCCCCCATCTCACTATGAACCTTAGAACGAAATCGCTTAAATACGAGTCGAATCACCCTCTGTTTATGAAATTAAACAGAGGGCTTTTGATCCTCTCGTGAAATTGATCGTGATGCATACAAAGTTTACCTAATTTGATGCCAAATCGAGTGAGAAGGAGTCCAAGTTGAGCGTCGGCTGTCGGGATGAAGAATCGAGCAGTGTAGGTGTTAATCTGCGAAACTAAGGCATGAGGGTGCTTGAGTTTGGTGTTGCCAACGAGTTCCAATCGGTATTTATAGCCGATTCCAGCATTAAAGGTTTAGTTGGTTGGGGAGATGGGAGTTGGCCGAAAGCTTCGTATTTGAACCTCACGCGGCTATTAAACTCGAAATCGGGTACCGAGACACCTCGGTTTACGGTTGCACGCGAGGGGCGAACCCAAGGTTCAACGAATCCGGACGGGATTTCGCGATTTGAGTAAAAAGGGGCAAAAGATGGGCGTTGCGGGACTCGAACCTAGGACCGGTTCTGGGTTTTGAATGTTTAGTGAAATGGCAAAACAGGTCCCCGAGGTTTAGAAGTGTTATCATTTCACGTTTAGAGTTAACTTTTAGTTTAAAATAAGTTTTCAAAATGACGGTTTGCCCCCCTTGACTTTATAAAAACAATTATATATGTTTTTATTTTATAAATTTAAATAAGTTTTATCATTTTATAAGTTTATATAAAAAAGATTTCGAATATTTAAGTTTATAAGTTAAGTAAGTTTGTTAATTATAATTTTTTTTATAAAATTATAAACACACCTAAGTATGATCGTTTTTCCTTAAATCCATATTAAATAAATTTAATATTTATTGTTCAAGAAAATAGTTTTAATAAGAATTTAAGTTTTTAACGTGTAGACGTTTAGGAAAAGTTACGTCATAAAAATCCCAGATATTACACAAAATCGAGCCGAACTTTTCTTTACGTACTTCATCACGTCAATATCAACATTCTGTCTCCACCACCTCCTCCTATTATTGTTGTTGTTGTTATTATTAATTAGGTAGAATTATATATAGATCCCCCTATTTTCAACCCTAATTACATATATAAATAACCCAAAAATTAAATTATATTTATCCCCCTCTTTTATAAAATTAGTGTTTTAAACTTATAAAAATACGGCTATTCTTATTCCATTGATCCCAACACCAACCTTCTGATTCCCGCTTACGATCGATTCCAATATCTAACGTTGCTTCTGATCGATTCCATTATCCAGTTGGCTATATTTGTAATTATGAGGGAAAAAATACGACTATTTTTATTCCATTGATTCCAACACTAACCTTCTGATTGCCGCTTACTATCGATTCCAACATCTAGCGTCGCTTCTGATCGATTCCATTACCAATTTGGGTATATTTGTAATTATAATGGGGAAATACGTAAATAAAATTTTGTGATGAGTATATATGTAATTAATAAAATTTTTAAGAAGATATATGTAATTGCTCTAATATTATTGTTCTTGTTATTATTATTATTATTATTTTAAGGATAACTTACTTAAGATTTATGTAGGTTATTATGTAAGAACAAAGGATATGAATTATACTTTGTTTTGGAAAATAAAACAAGAAAATAGTTGAAACCCAAAACTCCATTTACATTGAAACAGACTTCCCATTTTCAACCGGAAACAATACGCTTTCCCGCCGGTCAACCTCTTTCTCCATAACAGACCTCCGACCTCTCCTTCTCCATGTCTCCGCTTTTTACGACGCCCTTGCTTCTCTGGACCCTTATTTCACTATCATCGGCTTTGCTGATTAATCCGGCGGCGGGATCTCGATCGCTCTTACGTGCTACCAACGACGGCGCAGATCAACCTGATTTCGCGGTTGATTTGAACGTAACTAACTTCGATGAACTTCTCAAGGATACACCAGCTACTTATGCCATTGTAGAGTTCTTCGCTCACTGGTCGATTCTAAACCTCTCTTCTCTTCATTTCTTGTTAGATCTTTCCTTATTGAAGAATTGAAATTTGGAGAAGCTATATGTGTATCATTTGCTGTAAATTCCGATGCATTTCTTTGATTTTCATCTAAAAGATGTTGAATTCATATCAAATTTGTAGTAAATTTAGTTATTTTTTATTTAAAAATTACCTCTATGTGGAGCCATACCAGTCTAGAGAGTTGTAGGATGTCTGAATGTTCATTTTACTTTTTATGGCTAAAAGCCCCTATTTTCTGGATCTGTAGTTACAATAAATTTCAGCTTGCTTGGTCATACTTGTTATGCAAAATTGCATGAAACTGTACTATTGAAAGCCTATTTTGGGAAAACAGTGTTGTGGCTGAGTCAAAATGTATTTTTTTTTGTTGGTGACCTAATAGAATGTCTGTTGACTGTAAGAGCTACTATCTTTGTATTTAGAAGACTAGGTAAAATAATTTAGTTTCCCTTTAATATTCTGGTTATCCTCTGTATTTAAGAGGATGGACTTCTTGTGAATAGATTTTATGCGGAGTCACACATGCGTTTATCTTATATCTGGATCCAGAAAGAATATACATTTTGTGTATCCGGCATCACTGTCATACACATGTTTCAAACTTAGAAATCCTCAGATGCTATCTGTTTGAACTATTTTTATTAAATTAGCTTAAATAAGTTGAATGCAAAACAACTCTTCGGACCATACCAGTATTAATCTAAGCAGTGGTGAAACCATAGAAGTAGTTTGGGAAACCACAGTTCTTGGACTTGGCCATTTTAAACAAATATAGGCATATAGCTAATTAGCTATATCGGTGTTCATATATGTTTTGAATGATACATATTATATTTGCTTTGACTGTACTAATATTTGGTTACCAATTATCCATCTATAGTCCTAATTTGGTTTGATCGTTACTCTTTGTAGGTGCCCGGCTTGCAGAAATTATAAGGTATTTCATATTTGTGTTTTTCTTTCGAATGGCTACGCATGTGCTTGTTGCATTGCTTATTTTTTTTTGCTTTAATTTTACAGCCTCAATATGAAAAGGTTGCTAGGCTTTTCAATGGAGCCAATGCTGTTCATCCAGGGAGTATATTGATGACACGGGTAGATTGTGCAAATAAGGTAACGTTACTTATACGTTTTATTAATCGTTCTGAAAGTGATATATTTTTAATGTTGCTATGTTTTTGGTATTTGTGTAATAAATTTTTATTATTTCATATGTCAGCAACCAATTTCTCTTTTATCCGTGTTTGGCAGCACAGATAAACACTAAGCTCTGTGATAAATTTTCTGTTAGTCACTACCCTTCACTATATTGGGGGGTTCCTTCTAAATTTGTTGGTGGTGGTTGGAATGGAAAGAATGAAAAAAGTGAAATTCGTCCTATTCTCATTGAAGATGCAAGAACTGCTGATCGTTTGCTTAAATGGATTAATACACAATTGGGAAGGTATGATTGTTTGAGATAAACATAATTGGGAATTAACTTTTGTTTACAGGTGGAGGTTGGTTAAATGCTCCACATGATTAACTTTGATATTATTATTAACACATGTGCTTGATTTTGCTTTTGTACATTAGCTCATATAGCCTCGAAGATGAGAAATATGTAAATGATCACCTTCTTCATTCAAATGTTTCAGATGCTGGACAGGTTTGTTCAGTGAATATTTTTATAATTTGAAGACATTGTTTAATTTATAATTTAAAATGTTTTTTGTCTTTTTTTTTGAGTTAGATTGCACGTGCTATATATGACGTTGAAGAGGCTACATCCTTCACCTTTGACATTATTGTAGAACACAAGGTGAATGTCCATTACTTACTCTTTATGGTAATCGTCGCTTGTAAACTTGTCAATCATATGAATATTCTTTTAACAGATGATTAAACCCGATACAAGAGCTACACTTATAAATTTCATGCAACTAATGGTGGCTCATCACCCCTCCAGAAGGTTCTTTCCACCACCTTCCTTCATTTCATACGTGAGATCATCGATATTGCTTGCTATTAGCTTAATTTAATTTAAAATTTGGAAATTTTAGGTGTCGAAGGGGAAGTGCTGATATACTTGTTAACTTTGATGATTTATACCCTTCAAATAAGTGGCTGGCAGAGAAACATGAATCTGAAAATAGCACCCAACATGGTCCTCTGGCTAAGTTTGATATATGTGGAAAAGAAGTTCCTCGTGGATATTGGGTAAATTTCAGCTTTTTCTATTTAAATAAATTTTGGTGCTTCTATATCTCACACAATGATCATGATTTAGTAAAGAAATTATAAAGTATTATTATTATTTTTGTCTGGGCATTTGTATGTAGATGTTTTGCCGTGGCAGCAAGAATGATACCAGGGGATTCAGGTATATCAGTCTTTGTACACTTCCCAATTTTTTGCTTCAAATTTGAGTTACCATATTTTATCAAACGTCCCGAAAAAAGAACATTTACAAACTTTTTGATATTGCAGTTGTGGTTTATGGGTTCTGTTACATTCACTCTCGGTGAGAGTGGAGGATGGAGAAAGTCAAATGGCATTTACAACTACCTGTGATTTTATCCACCAGTTTTTCATCTGTGAGGAGTGTCGTGAACATTTCTACAATATGTGCTCAAGGTAAAAATAAATAAAAATTTCGGAACATTCTTTTACAGTTGGGCTAATATCATAAAAAACCAGTATAATTTTTCATTTTGCATGAAAAAGCCCCTTGTCCTTGTTTTGTTATATTAAAGTTTCTAAACTTGTTAAAAATACACGAAAAAGCCCCTCAACCAGATTTTGGTATATTAAAGTCCCAAAACATGTCTAATGTGGTGTAGTTGGTAAGCACCCGATCCCCTCTAGTAGAGGTTAGGTTCGAATCCCGCTTCCATTTAGTTGTGATTTGTCTGGTCCCGTTGGTTAGCAGGATATTGACGCGTCCCGTGAGTTTCCGGTAACGGGTTCTCATGATCACCAAAAAACATAAAAGCATGTCTAGAATGCACGAACTTGTGAATTTCTTACCCCTTGAACGTTTAAAATTTGATGAAGTGAGACATTCATTATTTTTGCAAAAAACAAATTTGTTATACCATTATATTTTGACCAACTAAAGAGATAACAAGCGGTTAAGAGCTTTTTCTTCCCAAATAAGAAAATATATTGGTTTTTTAATGATATGAACACTTTACAATTCTATTTCTTCTCACATTTTTCTATTTCAACACGGGATTGCAGGGTTTCTACTCCATTCAGCAACACACGCGACTTTGTACTCTGGTTATGGACCGCACATAATGAAGTCAACACGAGACTAAAGAAAACTGAAGAATCTCTTAAAACCGGCGACCCCAAGTTCCCGAAAACAATCTGGCCAACAAAACACCTCTGCCCGATTTGCTACAACAAACTTAATCAACACGAAGAAGGCAGCTCTATGGATTGGAACCGTGATGAGGTGTTCAAGTTCATAACCAGTTACTATGGAAACATGCTGGTGTCCCTGTACAAGGAGAAAGACAAGGCGCACATTCAGATGAAAGTGAACGCAGTTTCAGAAGAAGTATTACAATCAACAAATGCACTTGTGGTTCCTGCAGGGGCTGCATTGGCGATCGCGGTGGCTAGCTGTTTATTTGGCGCGCTTGCTTGCTTTTGGCGGTCTCGACAAAAGAACCGGAGGTATTTTCATAAACTCCAACTTTTAAAGATTGTATAATTATTAGGTGAAATTTGAGTGTCAAAATGGATATACATTTAAGTTTAACCAACGAAAGAAATATTATTAAAGGGAAGAACAAGATTTGATTTGTGAGGGAATTGGTGATTTTTGTAATGATTTTGTTGGGAAAAAGTTTCAGGCCAAGAAGAAGTTGAAGCTGATGTGGGTGGAATATGGTTGGTGTGCAACAGCAAGTGAATTGGACGTCCTGTTCTGGTTTCTTATTTGAGATAACGATACGTACATCTGATATGATATGATGGATTGTATATACCCGATTGGAACAAATGACTGTAATGTATTCGGCTTACTTGTACTTTTCGATTTCGAGCAGAAAACAGAGGCTAAAAAGACGTTCATGCTAATGTATATATGCAAGTATAAGTATGAAAACAAACATAGGTGTGTATGTACATATAACATATGCATGGAAGATCATAGCTGCTGAATGCATGCACCTAATTTGGAGATATCTATTAAGTGCAAGTGTATGATAGAATTTTCTGAAATTAAGAATTAAGCTAATTATATAAAAATGACCCTGATCCCTAACTTGTTCACTTTTCTCCAAACCTATCTGACAAATTTTAGGCTCGCCGGAATTAATCCGAAGTGGCAAATTTAATAAAGCACGAGAACCACGCATCCTATACGCATACGTTGGCATCGCCGTAGACGACTGGCACTCAAATTCCAACGCTTCGTGAAGAAACCGATCAATCAGCATATCATCGGAATTTTTCTGTTTCAGGGGTAATTCACCCCAAGTGTCTCAAATTCCAACGCTTTGTGAAGAAACCGAGCGATCAGAGAGATGTTTAGAGGAAATCTCCATGAAAGAGATGAGAGGATCAATTTCTTCAGTAATGACGGAGGTGAAAGCACGATGGATGAAGCTGATAACCTTACTCTTCCTTTATCAATTTAGGGATTTACAGCTAAGCAAGAGTAAACGATGAAGTTGCCTCCAAAAAGCCAAGTAAAATGACAAATGTACCCTTCATCAGCGTTAGCCTCAGGGACTTAATATAAGAAAAAAATGAAACCACATGGACTCACGGGTCAAAATTTCAAACTTAGTGACCAAAAGTGTAGATCGGAGTAAACCACATGAATGCAACTACAGTTTACTCTTATGTTTTAGATAGTATACAATCTATATTTATATACTTAATAAATAAATAACTAGTTAAGTCACATGTCACACGTCACAAATTCTGTAAGAACAAGATTTTTTTCTCTCTAAATACTAACTATTTAATATTTTCTTTTATTAATTTATAAATCTCCATTACCATTCAATATTTCTTTTATAATTTTTAAATCTTCATTACTAACTATTTAATATTTTATTTTTAAAATCTATAAAAAACACGGGTTTCTAGGCTATGGCATATACTCTATGTGAAAACACCCCATGTAAATATAAAGTGCAAGTCACGTGGGCACCAACTCACCACATTGAGTTTTCACACCACTCACATGGTAAGGGGTATATCCATGTGAGTGAGTGGTGTGAAAATTTAATGTTTATTTTAATTTTATAAAATTCATAAAACTAAAAAAAACAAAATACATAAATTAAATTAAAAAAAACCGAAATAACTTTGGGACCATAAACGGTATGTAACCCCGGGTGGGACAAACGTGTTTTGTTGAATAAAATGATTCGGCACCTGAGGAGCTTGGTTAAAAGCGTTTTGTTGTTAAGGAACTTGCCCAAACACATTTTTTGTTGAGCGAAACGATACTAATTCAAAACGTTGTTGGGATCATTGGAATTCATTTTGATTTGAATATGAAATGTAAATATATAACAGAGAATTGATAGTTGTGTGTAAAAGATTTAAAATGAAATGGTATTTATAGAGTATGGTTTTGAAAAAAAAGTTATTTTTTTACCGTTGAACGGTCAAAAAAAACACCAACGGCTACATCTCCTTCTCTTCTCTCTGCGTGAGAATTCTCACGCCAGATGCTTTCACGCCGCCCCTTTCACATAGAAAGGGGGTGGTGTTTCAGGCCCTTCGTGGGCTTCCTCGCCCCTTTCCACGCCCCTTTCCACGCCCACACCGGTTTATCTAACCTAGTGTATTAATATATTCAATTTTTAAGGAGGTAAACATTTATGGTATCCATTTCAGGTAATCAACACGTATCGCCTAATACTATACTAACCCATAGAAACTTTTAAAGCTAATCTCATATCCAAGAACTTACTGTAAAGAAGCCAACACAAGCTGTCAGTTTTTGATATTATTTAAGAACTTGCTGTAATTTTCCATTAGAATTTCGTTCAAGAACTATACTTAAAATCCACTCAAATTCTCCATTTTCAAATTTCAACAGATACAGGATACATTTGAGCCAGCTCAAAACCCAAAATGGCGCTTCGCTCCATCTTGAATCTGGCAAGAAAGAGACGATGAAACGACAAACCCCATTAACCTCACTCTATTTACCTAAAATTATTCTAAAACGATCTTTCTAGCATATTAAACTTCATTATTGTTCGAGGATACATCAATGGCGGTATCACCATTGCATCCGCTTTTGAATTTTGATGAGATCTTTGCAAACACTTGCTCACTTTGAGGCCTGTTCGCGTATATAATCCACAGTGCAAGACTGAGCATGACTCCTACAGAGACAAGAGCCAAACCTGCATTTACCATTCGAAGATGATCTTCTAAAGGAGGACAGTGATCAGAGATGATGATTCTGAACGTTTGGCGTACAAAATTGCAGTCTTGGAGGCTCAGTAATGGTGGTGCATAGTGTTGAAGGGCATAACTTATGTTCACTGCTCCCACTAGTTGCTGATACATGTCGGGTGTCAGTCTTCCAGTGGTGGTGCAGAATCCTGATTCTGAGATGCTGCAAGTGTAGTTCTGCCAGACCTGGAGACCCAACCAGAGTTAGAAGTCGAGTTTTGAGAAATGTACAACTTTTGTTGCATGAGGTACAAGTCACTATAGCATTCACGATTCTGGAAAAAGATTTGACAGTAAAGTAAAAGCTACAAATGCAGACATGGGTGCTTCTCCAATGGCACCAAGTTTAAAGAAAAAATAATCACTTTCTTGCATGTTATACCTAATTTTACTTGCGTATCAACTTTTTTCTATCACTTATTTGGCCATGAGATAGGCGACTGACACGCGTATCTACTTTTACTTGCGTATTAACTTTTTTCCATCGCTAATGACTTAAACTAATGTAATACAAGATACCATATCGCGTATATATTCGGGTATGCATTATTATTCCATATAGAATGAAAATATTTAGGGTTTAGGCAGGTAAAAGTAGACACACAAGTAAAAGTACATACATGACCAAAGCTTCGCGTTTTTCATGGCCATATAAGTGAAACTGTTCTCACACGACCATATAGCTATAACACACTTAGAAAAATTGGCTAATTTCATGATTTTCTCTTTAAAGAAATGTACAAGTTTAATACACGGGGTACAAGTCGTTAAGAGAACCTTAAAATGCAAACATGCGGGTGTCTCCAATCGACTCCTGCACACTTTGACTATTGAGGTCTTGTGGACTAAATTTCAATCCCAAATTTCATGTAAGTTCTTTAAAGCTTAAACTTCTTTCAACAAGATTGATGTTTATAACAACCGAAACTTGTTGGGATTAAATTCATGACAAAAATCAAATCAATTCTGAAGATGACAGTGGGTCAAATTGACCTTAAAAGACTTCAGGTTACATACCATAGAAGCATTTGCCATTGAAACCAGTTGGGAAGGACATTCCATCTCATGCAGTTGAAAGTCATATGGATAGCAAAGGTAAGGCATCAGTGGGCCCGACTGGTTATAGTAATTAGAGTTCCCACCGGGAGGTGCATTTGAATTTGCAAACGAACCTATGAAACCGTTTATGATATTGGTGATATCATTAACGACCAATTTGCTCTTATACAAAGTGGCATTAGTGGTTCCTTGGTCAACACATGGAAGGATGTCGCTAAGGGCAGTTTCAGCTTGCTGGTTATCCACCCATTGTCCCATGGCCATACAAGTGTCAGCTATTGCGCTGAAAAAAACGCATTAGTTCATTTGTTTCTTGTATCAAGATTCATGAATCAAAGTTTTTAGATGTAAATTCCACATGGTTTTGTCTCAAATCACCAAAAAGAGTTTATTGTAATTTAAATATATATATTTTGTTCAACTGTTTGTCAATATTATCTTGAAGAAAAGTAAGGATTTTTTTTTCAGATTTCAAAGTTTGACCTCAAAAGTCGAAACTATTTCTTTTTCTTTCAAGGGAAACTAACTGTTTAGCTTACTTGTTGATGATCACAAAAACTCCACATATAATGAATGTAACCACGACAAGTAACCATCCGCTGGTAATGAATCTGCATAAAGAAAAACGACTAAGATACAAACAGACCCATGAAAAACAGGTCAAAGAAAATGAAAAAGATAGGAGCTTTACATGTAAATTGTGTTCTTGTGACCAAGGATAGACAGAACTGCAATAAAACGAGTGAATATAATAAAATTCATAAAAGAAAAAAAAATGAATCAACAAACAACTTTTATGAATACTTACAAAGGCCCAGAAGCGAATCTAGAAGCATCACTATGGCAATAGCAATCATTGATAATCTTCTGAAACAAATAAGAACAGAAAGTAAATGAACCCAATAGTTTCAAAATCTAAACTAAAAACAACAATATGGTGTTCATGGGAGGAATCATACACGGTATCAAAAACACTTCTTATTTTTCGAGAATTTTGGTGAGTTCTCTGACTCAGTGTATCAGCAGCATTGTTCAAGTCAACAGTCAACCTGTCAATATCATCTTTCACATCTGAAGGAAGAAAAACCTGGGCCACATTAACGGTTTTTGCAAGTGACAAATAGCCCGTGACATTTATGAGCGTTTGTACAGTGTAATATGATTGGTTTACAACATAATTCAATGTGTCCACCGCTTCGGCATGAAACTCATCTTGTCCCACTGAAAGAAGTATGCAGCCGATCCTGGTAGCAACAAGATTTGTTCATGTAATATGAGATAAAAACAAAATTATGGTGAAAATATGAAAATTAGAATTTAATAAACTGTAAGTGATTATGTGATAATAAACTGTAATAAAACAGGTTGTAGAATAATGTCAGATGATCACATGTTTGAGTGTTTGAAAAAATTTAAATATTCAAGAAAATAATAGATAAACCAGAAAAAAGACATTTTTGTGAAGAAAAGAGAGATTTTGTAAAATGGGAGTGAAATTCTCTTAAATTAGGTTTAAAAAAAAGGTAAACAGGTAACATTATCAGTTTGTTACTGCTAATATGATGATAATTAACTGATAATTTGACACCTAGATAGAGTCCATTTATCCAACCACTAATCCCTTATTATCAACCTTCAAGGGGTAGGCACAGTGGTAAGTGTCTGATTCCCTCTAGCAGAGGTCTCAGGATTCCAGCTTCCACTGGTTTCTAACCTTAACCCCTTGAAGCCCACCTGTCCAAACCGCGCTTTAACCAGTTTTATTGGTTACCAGGTTGTTGGTGGGGCCCTGTGAGTTTTCCAATGATGGGTTCTCACAGTTATTAAAAAAAACCTTACTATGAGATAATGAGTTTCAAAACGCAATTCCAAACATCCACTAAGTGACAATTACACAGTCCTTAACCAAGTATTATATATCAACAAAATATCACAAAATAACATTTCAAGATCACAGTGGAAATACTCACGCTGAAGCACATGTGAAAACAATAAGCAAAATCAAGCATATCTTCTGAGAACCACGAGATTCTTTGCCTTTGATGTCTATTCTCCATCCACAACAATGATGTACAATCATGGCCAGACCAAAGCACACAAACCACAATATTGCAAGAATAAACTCAACAGCTCCTGTAAAGCCAACCGACTGTAAATAATGTCATTAAACCATACAAAGAATGACACCAACATATCAATCTTGAAACTCTTAATGGTTCAGACTTGTTAATCTGAAAGAAACTTACTGCCCAGTAATGTTTATTGGTAATGTCCCATCCACCCCTATACCGTTTGAAATGGTTAAGAAAGTCCGGCCTCTTTGTTCTCGACCCCGCCAATACAAGCGAGCCAGATGGACCATCGGCTGGACCAGGGGCCTCACTTGCAGCCGACGAGCTCAAGATCCCATTTTTCCAACGGCCAATGTTATCTTCTCCTATAATTAACATTCATATAAGCACAAAGTGAGTTTGTAAATCAATGGTGTCATTAACCATCTAAATCATAAACAACTCATTGATTCTGATAGCCAAACATCAAGATAATTGTGGAAATGACCCAATTTCTCAACATTACCAGGATCCAGTTACAAAAAGAAAATATTCACATAGCTCCAACTAATAAAAACACGAGGCAAACTTAGAAGTTTATAATCCAAACTATGACCTATTGGCCGACAATAATCCATACAGTTAATTTGACCAACGACATTCCTATCTTCCGTTGCCAAGAACAATCCTAGTAGCATAATTATCAAAGATTTACACTTGATTTCACTTATACATTTACTTATTTTGTTCATAATCATAATTGTAAATGAATCGAGCGAAAATGAAAGTTAGGGGTGTTATTGGTTTGGATTATTAAAATTCAACTTGTTATAACACTAACACCAATTATAAAAAAATGAACATGAATCTTGAACACTAAACCCATTCCAAAATTCTGAAACTTGATGAACAATATTCTTTTTTTGTGGGCAAATCAAACTATGAAGAAAGACCTAGATCAATAAACAAAAAACCAAGAGGAGCAAACCTAATATAAACTTGGATTGATCTGATGAAACAGAGGTGATGAAGACGACGATGACAAACAATAGGAACAAGCAATTCTTCTTCTCCATTCTTCATAAAAGAAATCCCAAAATCTTTTATGATTTTAATTCCAGAAAGAAAGCAAGAAACATGGGAATACTTCGTGTTTCACATTAGTCTTCTTCTGAGCTAACCTATACGTACAAAAAATCGTTTGTATTCTGGGGTGGGGTGTGCGTTGCACATGGGTGATGGAGGGTGCGAAACGAAAAGGCGGGTGTGGTGTGTGTGACTGTGTGTGTGTGTTTTAGGAGTGTACATATTACAGAGAAGAAGGGTGTAGAAGAAGGATTTATTTGTCTTTTTTTTGCAACTTTTTATTTTTATTTATTTACCTTTTATGTTTATTAATTTTTTTTTGAACGGCCTTTTATGTTTGTTATAACTAATTTAATGCTTGATGGAATAACATTAAGTTTTCTGATTAATGAATAAAAAATTGTATCTTTATTAAAAGTAGCCGGTTATACTGGCGTTCCGTGGCAGGTGTAACGTAGGCGCAACAGTAAAATAATGTTAACAGAAAAGAAATCTAAAGCTAAATAAAAAAAGAAAAAGGTTCGGGTCATCGAAAACCATAAAAACGAAGATTGAGACCGGTTCCGATAATACCAATATCGGCAATGATGTTGTTCGCTCATAACAGGCTTGATTCGGTATGGAACCACAACTGTAACAACACTCGCCACAATGCCAAAAAAATTGATATTAATACAACTTCGTTTTTTCAGAAAAATTATATCGGAACGTTGACGGAAAAAATCTAAAAACAACTGCGCACTTCATTTTTTAAAAAGATTAAAGAACGAAAGTTATTGGAGAAAAATAAAATTATTAAAAAATTAAATGAGTTAAAAGCTATTTTATATATAAAATGATGGGTGAAAATGAAGAAAACAAAAACAGAAAAACGAGATGTCACCACTAAAGAGAAGAGTAATCTTTATTATAATAAATGATTTCAAAGAATACCACATGTCATCATCATATTTTCTCATCAAAATCTTCTAATTTTTCCTATTTTAAGTAAGTTTGAATTTTAAAATTTAATTATATTAATGTTTTTAATTTTCAAAAAATATAATATAAAATTTGAATTTTAATTATTACTTAATTAAGAAAACAAAGAATTTTATTTTTTTAACACATTTTTATACTTTTATTTTTCTATTAAACAAATACATATAATACATGGGTATATAGTCTAGTATATTAATATTATATAACTATAATTTGGCGTGAGAAAGAATAGTCCCTTTTTATTTATTTATTTTACCCTAAATTTTTTTTATAGATATGACACAAAAAGGTTTAATCTTTTTTTTTTTTGTTATTTTTTTTAGATTTGTCACAAAACTTCAATAGAGTAAACTTTATTTTTTTTTCTTCAAGTTTGATTTTTTATAAAATTGTAACAAAAGTTCAATGAGTTTATTTTTTTAGTAAACTTTCGTTAATTTTTTTAAACGGTATGTACGGCTTTGTTTAGTTTTTTGTGAGCGATCTGAGTTTTTTTTTGTATCATACGCTATAGCGAGTCTGTGTTTCGAAGTAAGTTTTATCACCGTGGACGAGCGAACCGATAACTACCAAACCCATGCCACGTAGCGCGGGGGAAACTAGTTTAGTTTTAATTGTAGATAAATCTTTAATTTATGCATATGGTTCAGGTGTGTGAAGATATTCAAATAAAACATGTTTTAGACTACAAAATTAAATAACTGATTGCCATTGTTTAGTGATTTAAAAAATTATTAGTACTTTTGAATAGAGAGGAAATGGGTTTAATTAAATTCATTTAAATTCATAGTAGAAGTGTAGAAGTTGGTCAAAAAAGTGAAAAGAAATAATAAAAGAATAAGGGAAGTGGGATCTTAGTTGTTTCGTAGCATGTTATTATCTATAAAATATGTGTTTTATAGGATATATTTGTTTTATAGTATGTAGACATAAATCTTTATATTACAAGAAGTATATTTAGTAAAAAATATCCGTGGCGTTGAGGCGTCCGTAGCGGTGACTCGGGTCTAAACAACGTATATAAATATAAGTACGTTACAAGTACAACGGTACATTTAGAACATAAAAAACCATAATGTTATAAAAAGTTATAGTACATTTGGAACAACTTAGTAAAAAATAACCGCGCGTTGCAGGTGGGATTCGAACCCATGTGACGCGGGTAGAGCCGTTGAACTTGTGTAAGGTATGTGCTTCAGTATAAGTTGGTGTTTTAAAAAATTGAATAAACCGTTGAACTACATTTCTGGCGATCATCAGTTTAACTGGTCGGTCTAATTTTAGAAAACAATTTTATTTGTTTTTGTTTCACGATTTTATCTCTTTTATTCGAAATTGATCGGTTCATTAGCTCGTAACCGATGGTTTTATTGGTTTTGATCTTGAAGGATTGAAATTCATTTAAATAAAAATAATAATAATGTATTAATAAAAGTTGAACTAATTTAAATATCTCTTAGGGTGTTGGGGGCACCTACGAGTAGCACCTTCGGGCTCAACGGGTAAGGCGGGTACACGAGCGCCAATAATGCGGGTAGGGCTAGCGGGCAGCATTCTCGGGTATATGTACCTATGTATTTGTTTGTTTGCAAATATGTAAAGTAAATGTTGGGTTGGTTTAGGGTATTAGGGTTGTGCCACTAATACCTTAGAGTATTATGGTTGGATTTGAATAAAAATAAGATAAATCACCCTCATTGATTATTTTGTTTTTTTAGAACAACAAATTTCTTTTTAATTCTGTTATTAGTTGGACTTGAACCTGTGACATCCAAACCATGAATACTTTTAGAGGCTTTGTCTCTAATATTAAACCATCAATCCAATAATTAATTATTTTATTAGAGTAGTTTTTTAGGTTAGGAGTCCAACACCCTTATATATATTTTTCATAGGATTATAATGAAAGCAAGAATGGAGAGGTGTTTTAAGAAAGGTAGGTGCGCCATTAATATCGGGTTCGTTTTGCATGTGGCCCACTCCGGATCTTAGTGCTTTCTTTCATTTTACTTTAATAGGTCCCACGTGACACGCCACAGGCCCACATGTTACACAATTAACCCGACCCACGGATCATTCTTTTATTTCGATTTTTGGGGGCATTGTTTAACCTAATAAAATATTATATAGATATATAAGAGAAAGAAAAATGAGAAAATTCTTTATTCGTGTAAAAACTAGTGAAAATTAACCTAAACGAATTTCTAATAAACGCATTTTGGTGGCGTTGGAACCGGCTCGTCAAATATATATAGGGTGAAGTTTATAAGAAAACTAACATTTACGGAGAGAACTAGAGAACTCTTCTTTAAAGGTAAAAAAAATAATAAAAAAATCATAACTCAAAATATATATCAAAAACTAAAAAAGTGGTTCGGAGACCTTGTTTCCCACGTCGTCCTTGTTCAAAGAAAAAAAACTCATAAAAATAGTCGGTTTAGCTTTAGGGTTTAGTTTAGCTTTTAGGATGGGGTGAGGGGTTTAGGTTTTTGGATGGGGGTGGGGTGAGGGGTTTAGGTTTTTGGGGTGGGTTAGGTTTTTAGGGTGGTACTACACATATGCAGTATTACATTTAGGGTTAGGTTTTTGAGAGTAAGGGGTGGGTGCGGTGGGTTTAGGTTTTTGGGTGGGGGTGGATGGGTTTAGGTTTTTGGGTGGGGGTGGGTGGGGTGGATGGGTTTAGGTTTTTGGGTGGGGGTGGGTGGGGGGTTTAGGTTTTTGGGTGGGGGTGGGTGGGGGTAGGTGTGGGGGGTTTTGGTTTTTGGGTGGGGGTTTAGTTTTTTGGGGGTTGTGTTAGGTTTTTGGGGTGATACTACACATATGCATTATTGAAAATAATAAGAAAAAAACCGACGAGTTAATTCTTATTTTTTATAACGTTATTTATACTCAAATGAAAGATAAAGAAATTCTTGATTTAATTGTGTAATTTTTTTTTAAAATAATAATGTATGCAAAAGATAGAAATGTTTAAAGATTTTTATATTTTAAGTTCCAATTTTATCCTTTCTCTTTAAAATTTCACCCTTTCTTTTCTTAGTGGTTATCTAGTTCTCTCATTAAAATGAGTTCTCTCATGAACTCAACCATATATATATATATATATATATATATATATATATATATATATATATATATATATATATATATATATATATATATATTGGGTTTAGGGTTTAGCTTTAGAGTTTAGTTTTAGTGTTTAATGTTTTGGGCTTAACTTTAGTGTTTAGGGTTTTGGGCTTAGCTTTAGTGTTTAGCGTTAGGGTTTAGCTTTAGGGTTTAACATTTAGGCTTTAGAGTTAGTTTTTAGGGTTTAGCTTTAAATTGAGCTTTAGGGTTTAGCTTTTAGGGTTTAGCTTTTAGGCTTTAGAGTTAGTTTTTAGGGTTTAGCTTTAAGGTTTAGTGTTTTAGGTTTAGGTTCAACGAGTCAGTTCCAACGCCGCAAACCTTTAAATCTTCGTCTCCAACTCGAAGAGTTAACAACCTCTTCTTGGATATATGATGTCCGATCGTCAATTTAACTCAACGTTACTATCAATATACGATCCAAGTTACACTTTGGGCAACAAGAAATTGATAATATTTAATTGTAAATATTGCAATTCACGAAAGACGGTTCTATTAAACGACAAATAAACATTTAGAGAAATATTTATCGGTGAATACGTCAATTAATTATTTAGAAAAATAATTATATACGGAGAAATTAATGTTAAGTGTTAAACATTTAAAGGATTAAGTGTCACACCCCCAAATTTAATTAAGTTAGGGTTGCAACGATTGGTAATATTACACAATAGTGGAAGCATATTTAAGATATCTAAAGTATTGAACACCATTACAAAAACTAAAATAAAACTAGTACATTGTCCTAGAACCATATTGGCCAAAACCGTCTTGGGGTTTGACAATCATGTTTTTTCGACTTCTAGTGTTTAATCCAAATGGCTAACCTATTTCAACCGTGCCATGGCTATTTGTTACCTGAAAAACATACTTAAAAGTGTCAACACAAAGGTTGGTGAGTTCACAGGTTGCCTCAGTGTGAAATAGTTTTCCTTGAAAACATTGATAAAGTGCATGCAACCATAATATGAATCGTTTTTCCTCGAAAACATTTAAACTGCGTACAAAAACGTTTTCAAGTATCAAGTATATGTATGTGCACAAAACGATTTCAAGTATACGTTAAACGAAACTAAGTAGCCTTTTCAAGTTTGACCTATCAAGTTGACCCATCATAGCTAGCTAGGCATACAAAGTTTACTTTACATGAGTGTTAACCAAACCAAGCACATGTGTTTCGCCCCTCGCCCATTCCCCACAGGCTCAAGAGTTAAGACAATGTGAAGTCATTGGGCCTTGGTTAGCACGACTAACCATGACTGGGAGTGTCAAATCCAATAGTACTATTCACAATATCCAGACTATACGAGTTAATGGTTAATAAACTTTTCACGTAGGGTGTGACGTTTCAGATTTTTCGTTCTCGCACTTGTATTATAATTATCGTGTAATCATTTTCTATTTTAATAAAGCGTAAGAGTTTTATTTGGTTTTATACAAATAGATATTTTATTTTACGGGTTTAAACTAATTAGAATTTTATAAATTTTAAAATTAATATAAAGTTCTATATAAAAATCTAAAATTAAAAAAGTTGTACATTTAATAAAATAACCTATTATAAAAATTATTTATAATAATAAAGAATAAAATAAGTTTATAAAAACATTTTTAAATTTATTTGATTTAAAAGAAATTAAATTAATTTATTTAAATAAAAGTTCAGGGATTGTTTTGTAATTAATCAAACTAGAAGGTTTTAAAACTGAAAATCGGTTGAGGGGCTGTTTCTGGACAATTTAAACTACAAGGACCCATCCGTATTTATTTCAAGGGCTAATTTAAGGCAAACCAAACTCCAGGGACTAAATCTGCCAAATTGCAAATCGTAAATCCGGTCACCCCCTACATTGTCCGGCGGTCCAAAGCTTTTTCCGGCGAGTCACCGACAGGGTTGTTACCTGCACCTCGACAGCCGCTACAGGCATCCCTGGCTTCGTCTCTCCCACGCGAACAAGACCCCCCGACCAATTGGTCTCCCCAACATAAGGATCGTCTGATCCTGTTGGTGGCCGAGAAATCCACGTTCGAATTCGCGCCCGACAGACCACCTTCACGCGTGGTGAATGTCTGGGTAGTTTCGTCTCGTCCAGACTAGTGTCGGAACGTGCCCAATTGCACGTTTTAACAAAGAAATCAAGCTCGACTATAAATAGCCATAGTCGGCCCTGCACGAGTTCGCTACCTCCTTCCACCCACTCTCACTCCAAATTGAGGAAACCATCACCTTCGTCGACCCTGGGTGAAGCTGTGACCAGGATTTGCAGGAGCTAATTCCACACAGAAATCGATTCCCACTTGTGACTTTTTCAAGTTCAAAGGCTGTGCCGACCAGACCCCTTCACGACCACGTAAGAATCCTCAATTCCGTTTCTTTACCTTCTGTTATCATAAGACAAACTGAACCAATCGAAGTCACGACTCCAAACCATCGATTTTCAAACAAACTAATGTTACTGTTTTATTTACTAAAGTCTGGGCCGTCGAAACTACTTAGTTTCGATTGAGTAAATGGTCAATCGAAACTAATAGTTTCGATAGATGGTAGTTTCGACAGCCTGTGTATCACTTATAAATGATCAATCGAAACTAGTAGTTTCGATAGATGGTAGTTTCGACAGCCTGTGTATCACTTATAAATGATCAATCGAAACTAGTAGTTTCGATAGATGGTAGTTTCGACAACCTGTGTATCACTTATAAATGGTCAATCGAAACTAGTAGTTTCGATTGAACATAGTTTCGATACCTGTCACAACTATAAAACAGTTTCGATCATATCAGTAATTTCAAGTAAATCTGGACCAACTTTTATGCAAATAACACTGAGAAATGCTATTATAAACCTATACACAATTAAATACTAATACGCACATGTAAACATACAATGATACCCATTTATCTACATAGGGTATCAACGTGCTTAGGCTTCCACATACTTATCACTTACACGCGTGGAAAAATACCCGCTTGCAAGGTGAGTTACATAGCCCCTATTTTACATTTTTATACGTTTTGGGGTGAAACATTATACATGCTACTCACATTGTTTATACGTGTTATACATGAGACTATATGCTTATTCTTTGAATGTACATACATTTAAACGCAAGACAACCAACTGTAATATTGATAGATCTATTGTGCCTGACCAGCCCACCCGGTTAGGGTGTTTATTACTGCATACTCGGATATAACCGCGTGTTATATTCAATCATATCAGATATAGTGGGTAACTATATTCAAACATACCGGACTTAGCTGTTGTGCTCTGTTCAAGCGCGTCAAACTCGGTTTGAATTGTGATTAAATAAATGGTACATCATACATACTATGTTTAACAAGATAAACAATGAGTTGCAAAACGATTTACAACTACTATTTATCGGAATTACTAAACCTATGTACTCACCAACTTTTTAGTTGACACTTGATTTAAATAATGTTTCAGGTTTGGATATGTGACTACTTGCCGAAGATTTCTCCACATAAGGATTATGGACCTAGTTAAATAAAACAATGTTTTGAACTAGACTAGCTTATTTGGAATGTATCGTATTTGGATCTTGTTGTCTTTAAATTTAATTAATGAATTATGCAACCTTTTAGCTATCATGTGCTTTTGAACAATCATTTCATTGTCCGCCCCGATGATTCCGCCATCGGTCGGGGTGTGACAGATTGGTATCAGAGCCATGGTTATAGGGAATTAGGTTATTAGACACGATGACCTAGACTATAACCCTAGGACTCCCTTTTTGTGTTATGTGCTAAATGATAAATTGCTATGTGAATTATTTGTAGTTAGGTATTATTTGAATTTTCCCGAGTTTGGTACATGAGACTTATACACATACATACAAGGCTTAAATACATGATACATACTTTACATACACATTTGACAAACAAACTTATGCAAACAAATACACTACTCATCCTTATCCGTACTCTTTTCTAATCTATATTAATTGCAACATGCCTACACATTTTATACTCATAAACTCTCAAGTCTATTGAAAATCTCGTCAACAACTTAATTTCTTGAAACCAGTAAAGGACACGTGCAATCTGGAAGGGTGACACCTATACATTGGGTTTTCTGTCTAGGAAAGCATTTCGTATAAATCCAAATAAACGGACCCGTATGCTTTCCTGGGAATTCCTGAAGTGAGTGTTTACCTATAGGCTAAAACATGTCTCTTTGAGAGTTTTGAGGAATTATTTAATGTTGATAAGTCAATGTTTTCGCAAGGATACGATCCGAACTTAAACTCAAAATTTGGGGGCATTATAGCAAGATAGGAAGGACAAGACGAACATGCAAAGCAAATCATTATTACGGGTGCACACGTAATAACGATTTGTAATGCATGCAAGTCCCGGCAATTCCTATTACGCTAATAATGATCTATAACATCATGTTCTATCCGGAATAGATGGCTTAGTTTCCCCCATCAACTTTAAATAAATACACATGCACTGGCACGCGTCATGATGAATCCCGTTTTTCTGCTTACATTATTTCCAGCTATAACTCATATATATCCAACTCATCTAAAATATCACTGTCTTTTCTTATGGTGATAGAATGCCTCCTCGACGTGCAAACTCTAGCACTTCCAACCCGGATCTTGCTACTCTTCTTGCCCAGCTGGTAGGGCAAATGACCCAAGCAAATAACAATAGTGACGGGTCTCACAACATCCAAGGGAACGGTGGTACCAACCCGCCTCACTACACGTTTAAGCACTTTAACTCGTGCAATCCTACAAAATTCTTCGGGACTGAAGGTGCTACCGGCCTACTTCAATGGTTTGAAAGCATGGAAAGCACATTCCTAAACAGCGACTGTCCCGATAATCTTCGGGTTCGTTATGCTACAAGTGTACTCCAAAAGAGAGCCCTCACCTGGTGGAAAGGTGAGAAACGCACTCGTGGTGCTAAGGTTGCTACATCCTTATCATGGGATGATCTGAAGAAGGCCATGACTGATGAATTCTGTCCTCGGAATGAAATGAGGAAGCTCGAGGCTGAGTTTTGGGATCTTGCCCAGGACAGCAGGGATAATCTGGCCTACACCACTCGGTTTCAAGAACTAAGTCTGCTGGTACCTCATATGATCACTCCCCTTGCTCGGGGGATTGAAAAATACATAGGCGGCCTGCCTATGCAAATTCAAGATGTTGTGCTAGGAAGCAACCCTCCTACACTTGAAGCTGCTATCCGTCTAGTTGCTACACTATCCGACAACCATGTCAAGGCCGGAACCTTAACAAGAAAGGGTTCCAGGAAGGTTGTTTCTACTCTTGCGGCCGTCAAAGATGTAAAACCCGAGTCTTCTAACCGCAACAAGAAACGAAAAGGTCGAAACTTCGCAGCCGTAACTCCCGCTGTGCCTGCTATCCAAGCGGCCCCTTTGGGTCAAAACCCAAAAACTTATCAGGGCCCGAATCCCCAATGCCAGACCTGCAAGTACCATCATCCTGCCAACCTACCATGCCGATTGTGTTCAAGCTGCGGACGATATGGACACGTGGTCACTACTTGCCGTACCCGTCCTCCCGTCCATCAAGCTGCTCCAACCAACCATCCAAACTATCCGGCACTTCTCAATGGTCGGGCATGTTACGAATGTGGAGACCCAAACCATTTCCGTGACCGATGCCCAAAACTTCATCATCAAGGTGGTCCTTAAGGACGAGCGTTTAATATAAACGCTAATGAGGCTCAAGGATACAACGACGTGATAAACGGTACGTTTCTCGTAAACAATCATTATGCATCCATTTTATTTGATACCGGTGCCGATAGGAGTTTTGTGTCTCTTACCTTTGAATCTTGACTTGCTAAACAAAGAACGAAACTTGACAATTCATATTCAGTGGAGATAGCAAACGGAAAGTCTATTACTATAAATTCTGTTATCCGCAACTGCAATCTCGAGCTTAATAATCATGTGTTCTCCGTTGATCTCCTTCCAATGCAATTCGGAAGCTTCGATATTATAATTGGCATGGACTGGTTATCCAAGCACCATGCCGAGGTCATTTGCTACGAAAAGTCCATTCGTATACCTCTCCCTTCGGGTGACACGTTAGTTATTTTCGGTGAAAAACCGTGTCGTGGTCTTCAACTCATGTCTTGTACATTAGCACAAAAGTACTTACGGAAAAAGTACGTTGCTTTCTTGGCCCACGTGGTTGACACGAAAGACAATGGTAAGAAATTGCAAGATATTCCGATCATTCGAGACTTTCCCGAGGTATTCCCCGAGGATTTACCCGGTCTTCCTCCTTCTAGACAAGTAGAGTTTCGTATTGACCTTGTGCCCGGAGCAACTCCCGTGGCAAAAGCTCCCTATCGTCTTGCACCTTCCGAGATGCAAGAGCTCGCAAGTCAATTACAAGAACTCTCATCTAAAGGATTCATCCGCCCGAGCCATTCACCTTGGGGTGCTCCCGTGCTGTTCGTAAAGAAAAAGGATGGATCGTTTCGAATGTGCATTGATTATCGCGAACTCAACAAGCTTACAATCAAGAACCGTTATCCTTTACCCCGTATCGACGATCTTTTCGATCAACTTCAAGGTTCAACATGTTTCTCCAAGATTGACCTTCGTTCCGGATACCATCAACTTCGTGTTCTCGATGAAGACATTCCAAAAACTGCCTTTTGAACTAGATATGGTCACTACGAGTTCATGGTCATTCCATTTGGCTTAACTAATGCACCTGCGGTTTTCATGGATCTCATTAACCGTGTATGCAAACCTTATTTGGACAAGTTCGTGATCGTTTTCATCGACGACATTCTCTTCTATTCTAAAACGAAAGCGGAGCATGAACAACATCTTCATTTGATTTTAGAGCTCTTGAAGAAAGAACAACTATACGCCAAGTTCTCCAAGTGTGAATTCTGGCTAAAGGAGGTTCAATTTTTGGGACACATAGTCAACGATAAGGGAATTCATGTGGACCCGGCAAAGATCGAGGCGATAAAGAGTTGGAGTACTCCTAAGACTCCTACCGAGATTCGTTCATTCCTTGGACTAGCAGGTTACTATCGTCGCTTCATCCCAAATTTCTCCAAGATTGCGGTTCCGCTCACTGCCTTGACTCATAAAGGTAAATCTTACGAGTGGGGACCCAAGTAAGAGGAAGCTTTTCAAACTCTCAAGCACAAGATCTGCAATGCCCCTATTCTAACTCTTCCTAGTGGTAATGACGACTTTGTCGTTTATTGTGATGCATCCAACCAAGGTCTTGGTTGTGTTCTAATGCAGCGTGGCCAAGTAATTGCATACGCATCACGGCAGCTCAAAATCCATGAAAAGAACTATACGACCCATGATCTCGAGCTTGGTGCTGTCGTTTTCGCCTTGAAAATTTGGAGACACTATCTATATGGCATCGAATGCGTGGTTTTCACCGACCACAAAAGTCTCCAACATATTTTCAATCAAAAGGAGCTTAATATGAGGCACGACGATGGATTGAACTTCTTAACGATTACGACTGCGAGATTCGCTACCACCCCGGCAAAGCAAACTGTAAGGCCCCAAACCCGGGAGGCCTCACTCGTTGGATTTACTCATTCAAAAACAGTTCTTAAACATGAATATCAAATAACGCAGCGGAATCATTCATTCAACATAACTAAAAACTTGTTCATACATGCGGAAGCGTACATTGTCAATTGCATAAACTTAACATAAACAACTCATAACGGGATGCCAGTCTTCATGATCGACCGGGTAACTCTTCTCGCTTGCCAAGCATCACCGTCCATCGTCCATACCTGCCTTAACCTGAATGTGCACACTAAAAAGTCAGCTACGCTGGTGAGTTCTAGCATTTCATAAAAACTTTAACATCAACATTTGCTAAAAACGTATCATTCATTTAGTAAAACCTTTCACAAAAGAATGTAATAATCTAACATCTTTAAAAAGGTTTCGTACCCATATCATCATCAACATCGTAATCCTAAACACCGTTAAACGGATCGTTCATTAAAACTTTTAACATTCATTTAAGTCATACATTATTATCTAAATCTGTGTTACCCTTCGTTCCGTCATTTAGTATGGTATTGCCCCTAAGGCTTAACTGCACGAAGACCGACAATACCATACATTCCGTCAATTCCCTTATATGGTATTGCCCCCAAGGCTAACTGCGCGAGGACCGACAATACCCATTCAGTTGCCCTTATGGCTCTCATGTCCATAAACCGACAACTTCCATCGACGGTTATGACTCTCAGCCATAACATCGTCGGATCATAATTTAACCTTACATAGGGTCACGTTAACCCCTGAGTAACCGTCGTTACTCCCTTACCAGTTGTACAACATCATAACCATTGGCATGCCACAAAGACATGCCCCTGTTGTTCTTGTGGCAACTATGGCTCGCTGTCCATAATCTACCACAAGGCTGGAAATCTCATTCCCAGACTTCATTCGTCAATTCCATTCATTCGACAGATTAGATTTGTAATGACTTCTTTAAAACCTTTACCTCTTTCTCTTCTCATTAAACATTTCCTCATTTAAACCGTTCATAAAGCATTCGTAACCCTTTTTGGCAAAAAACATTTCAAAACCTTTCCTTTCGTAAACATCGTTTCAACATTTCAAAACCTTTCCTTTCATTAAACATCATTTCGTTAAAACATCATTTCGTTAAACATCATTTCGTTAAACATCATTTCGTTAAACATCATTTCGTAAGTATGCACACCAGCCCAAAAACATTAACAAAACATTTAAAAGAGGGCTCTAGAACTCACCTGATACGCTATTATGGGTTGTCCTAAACGAAGGTCCAACAACGTCACTTCCGATCTGAATTGATTAGTTAAATACACATCAGACCAATCCCGACTCTAACGGTTTAACCATTCTAACATACTGACTTCACTTAATCAGTTCTGATGTCTGCGCACTTAGCAAGTGCGCAGACCCTGCTGCCTGCGCACTTAGCAAGTGCGCAGACCCTGCCTCCTGCGCACTTAGCAAGTGCATAGGTCCCTCCTCCTGCGCACTTAGTAAGTGCGCAGGACCTGCTCCGTGCGCACTTCTGTTCTTCGCGAAAAACCCTAACTTTCTCATTCGGGTCTGATCATGTCAAGATCCCGAACCTGTTGCATTCAAAACGTTCGTTTTCCATTAAGGAACTCAAATCCATGATTATCTTTTAGTTTCATCCGTTCAAACCTTACCTTTTCACCCAAAACCCGAAAAACCCAAAAACGAACTAAAACTCAGATTTAGGTCGGATCGTTACCTGAATCGAGTTTCTGATCCGGAGGTTCTTCTCACGAGTTATGGAGTAACACTTTGCTGAAGTCTCGGGTCGATCCGCCAACTTTCTCTCTCTACGGTTTCTCTCTCTAAAAAGTTGCAAATGAGAGAAAAGGGGTGGCATAGGCTATTTATAGCCCGCTGACCCATCCGACCCGACCCGTCATGCCTCGTTCGTTTATTCCGTTATTATAACTGTCGTTTTATTTTTGGGATGTTACAAGTCTACCCCCCTTACAATAGGTTTCGTCCCCGAAACCTTATCATAAGTCATATAGATGAGGGTACGACTCCCTCATTTCCTTCTCCGTTTCCCAAGTGGCTTCCGATCCCTTTCGATGCTTCCATTGGACCTTAACCAATTGGATAACTTTATTACGCAAACGTTTCTCCTTCCGATCAAGGATGGCCACGGGTTCTTCGATGTAATTAAGGCTGTTGTCAACCTTGATGTCAGTAAGTGGTACGTGAGCCGATTCATCCGCTAAACACTTTCGCAAGTGTGATACATGGAAGGTAGGATGAATCCCACTTAACTCATCAGGCAACTCTAACCAATAAGCGACTTCCCCAACCCGTGCCATTATCTTGAATGGTCCAACAAACCTCGGACTTAACTTTCCTCTCTTTCTGAATCGTATGATTCCCTTCCATGGTGACACTTTCAGCATTACTCTGTCACCAATATCAAACTCAATAGGCCTTCGTCGTTTATCCGCATAGGATTTCTGACGATCTTGTGCGGCCTTCATTCGCGCTTTGATCTTATCAAACCTTTCCGACGTCTCTCTTACGACTTCGAGACTTCCTAATTCCTTCTGTCCAATCTCACCCCAACAAACCGGGGTCCTACATCTTCTCCCATACAACATTTCGTAAGGCGGCATGCCTATCTTCGTGTGATGACTATTGTTGTAGGAGAATTCAGCTAACGGCAGGTGGCTGTCCCAACTGCCACCGAAGTCGATAATACAAGCACGGAGCATATCCTCCAATGTCTGAATGGTCCTTTCGGACTGACCATCCGTTTGCGGGTGGAATGCTGTGCTGATATTAAGCCTCGTGCCCATCGCCTCGTGAAATCTTTTCCAGAACTTCGATGTGAATCGTGTGTCCCGGTCAGATACGATCGTCAATGGCATCCCATGCCGTGCTATTATTTCATTAATAAACACTTCCGCTAACCTCTCTGACGAGAACGTCTCGCGGATAGGCAGGAAATGAGCACTCTTCGTTAATCGGTCCACAATTACCCAAATGGTGTCATGACATTTAGCTGTGCGGGGTAGCTTAGTTATGAAGTCCATGGTAATGTGTTCCCACTTCCACTCCGGTATATCAAGTGGTTGAATCTTTCCATACGGTTTCTGGTGCTCGGCCTTTACTTGCGAGCAAGTCAAGCACTTGCTTACATACTTCGTCACATCACGTTTCATTCCAGGCCACCAGTATTCCTTCCTCAGATCTTGATACATTTTATTGGTACCGGGATGGATAGAGTAACGAGACTTATGAGCCTCATCCAAGATCTTGGTTCTAAGCTCGCCACCCATAGGTATCCATACCCGTCCAAAACGTGTCCTAACACCAAGGGTGTTATATTCCAACTTGTCCTGTTGGCCAACCATCCTTTCCTTCTTTATGTTTTCTTCTTTAAGTGCCTCATCTTGAGCTCTTTCGATTTCTCTCATCACATCCGATGTTACCACCAACTGGCAAGCTTTCACTCTAATAGGAGTAGGCACATCCTTTCGGCTTAGAGCGTCAGCCACCACGTTTGCCTTTCCAGGATGGTACATGATCTCACAGTCATAATCCTTCAGGAGTTCTAACCATCGTCTCTGCCTCATATTAAGCTCTCTTTGTTCGAAGAAGTACTTCAAACTTTTGTGGTTTGAGTAAATAGTAAACTTCACCCCGTAAAGGTAGTGTCTCCAGATTTTCAATGCGAACACGACAGCAGCAAGCTCCAAATCGTGAGTCGGATAATTAGCTTCATGAATCTTCAACTGCCGTGACGCGTACGCGATCACTCTCCCGCGTTGCATCAACACGCATCCCAATCCCTGACCCGAAGCGTCAGAGTATACCACTAGTCTTCATTGCCCTCGGGAAGGGCCAAGACTGGAGCTTGGGTTAGCCTCTTCTTCAATTCCTTAAACGCCTCATCTTGGGTCGAACCCCATTCATACTTAACCTCTTTCCGAGTCAACTTTGTCAACGACGAAGCTATTTTCGAGAAATCCTGGATGAATCTCCGATAGTAGCCTGCCAATCCCAAGAAACTGCGGATTTCAGTTGGCGTCTTAGGAATATTCCATTCCTTTACCGTCACTATCTTTGCTGGGTCAACCGTAATGCCGTTCGGGTTAATGACGTGACCTAGGAATTGGACTTCCCTAAGCCAGAACGCGCATTTGGAGAACTTAGCATACAACTTTTCCTTCTTCAGAGCTTCCAATACCTCCTTCAAGTGACACGCGTGATCACCCTCATTCTTGAAGTAGATGAGGATATCATCGATGAATACGATTACCGATCGATCCAGCATTGGTCGACACACTCTATTCATCAAATCCATGAATGCTGTGGGGGCGTTCGTCAATCCGAAAGACATTACGTGGAATTCGAAATGTCCGTATCGCGTGCGAAATGCAGTTTTCGGTATGTCTTCTTCCCTCACCTTCAACTGATGGTACCCGGATCGAAGGTCGATTTTTGAGAACCAACTTGCGCCCTGTAATTGATCGAACAGGTCGTCGATCCTTGGTAAAGGGTACTTGTTCTTCACCGTACGTTTGTTCAACTCGCGATAATCAATACACATTCTCATCGAACCGTCTTTCTTCTTTACGAACAACACCGGAGCACCCCAAGGTGAGATGCTTGGTTAGATAAATCCTTTCTCAAGTAACTCGTCTAGTTGTACCATAAGTTCTTTCATTTCCACTGGTGCTAGTCGATATGGAGCCTTAGCCACGGGCTGGGCATCTGGTACTAAGTCGATTCGGAACTCAATCTCTCTGTCGGGTGGTATCCCAGGTAAATCCTCTGGAAACACCTCCGGGTACTCGCGTACCACGGGTACATCGTCTAGTTCCTTCACTTCCTTACACTTGTCAATCACGTACACCAGATAAGCCTCGCATCCACGCCTTAAGTAATTTGCTGCCTTAATCATCGAGATGACGTTTGGCATCGGGACGTCACGATCTCCAAAAACCTCGACTTTGCTACCATCCGGAGCCTTGAGTCGGATTATCTTTCGTTTACATATGATTTGTGCTTCGTTGGCAGTTAGCCAATCCATACCCAGCACGACATCAAACACTCCCAGAACTATAACAAACAATCTGACAGGGAACCTATGACCTTCTATTTTTATCGTAGAGTTGTCAACTACCTCGGTCACTCTCGCAGTTCTACCCTTAGCAGTTTCTACGCTAAAGGCCCTTTCTAGTATACTGACAGCGTACTTCACTCTCTTACAAAAAGTCGCAGATATAAAACTCTTATTGTGTGACAACCCGACATTTCAGGTCAATATCCGTACACATTATAAACAAGTTTACGTTATAATTATTTTTGTGATTTATTTAATTTCAAAAATAAAGACATTAAGGTCTAACAAAGACCGTACATGGTCTCAATTCACATTTGGTAATTCTAGGAGTTACCGGTTCACATACACTTATAACCCGACTAAATTCGAACACTAGTGGTTAAAATAAATAACCAGAAAAATATATATATACATATATATATTATTTTACACAAACTTTACGAGGAGCAGTAAATTATTTTGGAATAAATTTATAATACCGTGGAGGACCTCAACCGAATTTATTTACCATTTGAAACTCTAAGTAATATTAATACACTTAAAACTAATTGTTTGAAAATTAACCCAACCCACATATTTAATCGGCCGAAATCAGAGAAGAAACCCCCCCTCTCTAATCCTTGACTTTCTCAACCAATCTTCAGAGAAGGACCATACCTCATACCTTCGAAATTCAAACAAAACCATACCCCCCTCAATCATTTTTCTCACAATTCCCATTTATCTCTCATTTTCATACGGCAAACATTCCAATTCTCTTCAATTCGAAGTCCAGTTTCAAGGCGAAATCCACCATAATTTGCTGTTTTAAGAAGAATTTCAAGTGTTTCTGAAAAGAGTTTAGCAAAAGATTCAAGATCACTTCTCTGTTTTCTTCATCATTTTCATCTCGGTTTTAAGGTAAAAACTCGATATTTTTCATATTATGTTCTTTAAAACCGTAGCTAAACCTACATCTTATTTAAACGCAAGAAAGATAACAAGAAGAGTGTGTCGAATTCAAGTTTAAAACATAAAAATATGCAGGACTGATTCTGTCAAACAGAAGTCCAGTAATCGAAACTAGGAGTTTCGATACTAGTTAACTCAATCGAAACTAGGAGTTTCGATACCTGTTGATCCATCGAAACTAGGAGTTTTGATGCCTTTTACTCAATCGAAACTAGGTAGTTTCGATAGCAAATACTCAATCGAAACTAGGTAGTTTCGATATCTTTTTCTCAATCGAAACTAGGTTGTTTCGACTCCTGACCACTCCATCGAAACTAAGTAGTTTCGACACACATATGCCCAATCGAAACTAAGAAGTTTCGACACCTGTACAACAGTCCCAGTTGGGCAGTAACTCAAAACTATTTTATAACAAAACATGTGTTGGAAAACTAAAACGATATTTAAACAAACACAATCAGATTTACAAGGTCGGTGAACAATTTACAATTAAGACGTTGGTCTTAACAACAATTTACCCTTGGTATCTAGGGTACAAATAGTCAAGGTTGACTACAACAAGTATCATACAAGTATACACAAACTCCAGGTGAGTTTCACGGCCCCTTTCTTTTTACTGTTTTCAAATATTTGGGGGAGAAACATACTTACAACTATTTTATGGGATAACAAGAGAATAAGACACGACTTTATGTTTACATGGGATGAGAACAACATTGGAGGCCGCTAAAGTCCCCTGGAACAACATAGTAACCATTAACTGTAGCCTAGGGTCCTATGAATAGTACTATGGAGAGTGACGTCTCCCGGTCATGGTTAGTCGCGCTAACCACAATCTGGAGGATTTATGGCCGCATAGAATCTGATAACGCTTAATAGGGGCTCACACATGTCATGGTTTGGTTAGGCCTCATGTATGAACATATTATTTGTATTCCTAGCTAGTTTACAAATAAGTCAACAATTCTTATTCTGTTTATCACATACACCTGAAACTATTTACGAACAATTGAATTTTACAAAGAACTATTTGATTAAACCTGTGAACTCACCAACCTCGTGTTGACGATTTTAAGTATGTTTTTCAGGTAACTGAACGTGATTTCAAGGTTAGCAATGTAGATTACATGCATGCACGATGGATACTACTCAAGGAGGATTTCCCCTGTATAACTCATTAAATTGAGTCATATTTGTGAAATCTTAACTTTTTGTAAACTCGGATTACATTTTTGTAATGTAAAACTTTAAATTTGTTTATGTATCCATTTATCATGTATGTGTTTGCGGTAATCATATGCTTTGGAAACCATGAACGTTGCACCTCGCGTTTCCGCCTTGGCGGGGTGCGACAGAACTTGGTATCAGAGCCATTGATTATAGCGAACTAGGAATCTAAATTGGAACCTAGTCTATAATCTAAATGACTCACTAAAACGTTTTCATTGCATAAGCTTTGTATAATCAGTCATTTTGTCATATGGATATTGTAGTCACAAGCATGTCGTCACATTCACATTCTGATCCCGTCTCTGATACTGAATCAAACGAGGAACTTTCCGCCGCACGCTCCAAAAATCGAGTGCAAACCCGCAGCTCCACACCACCCAATGTTGCTTTAGGAGAACCACCTATAGTCTACCGAAAGAAAAACGGAGGACCCATTAGGGTACAAAGTGCTAGGAAGAGTGTTAGACTTCCGCACAAAAGAAAACTGGCAGCCCGTGACCCGAAGGACTTGGAGACTGATAAGGAGCCACCTAAGCAACGACCCTGCTACCACCCGACTGGGGGAACTATCCGTTGGATGCCACGTACCCTGGCACGATGGAGGGAGATGGAGAGCATCCCATCTACCTTTGAGCTTGGAGAGTCTTCTAACTCCCCAACACCCCTACCCTACGCTGGGGAAGCCATAGAGCTCACTGTGCCTACCTTGGTAGCTCGAGTTCGTACGCACGAAGAGCGTCTTGATGATCTCCTAGATGACATCCGGGCACATGGGTATGCAGCCACGCGATCACACCAAGGACTCGGATCTCGAGTTCAGACTCTAGATGACCGCACCCGAGACATACAGGATGCCACTAACTATCTGGAGTTGAGAGCCGACATGGACTGGCAGTTCACTGTCACGGTCCGAGACATGGTGGAAGCACTGGAGGAAAGGACTTTGGCTGCAGAATTTGTGGCGAGAGCTAGCTTTGTCATGGCAGGACTTGCCATGATGATTGGAATGTACTCTCACTTCTTCTTCTAAACCTATTATGGGCGGGTTGTGCCCATGGTACATTATGTAGTTTAAAAACTTTAGTACTGATGTGGTCATGTGAACCCATCTATTTTGTATCCTTGTCTTTTGGAACAATGTACTATGAATGTTTTAACTATGTATATAATGGTTTATGTTTTGATGTTGTCGTATCCTTATGCCATGTGCTATCATTATTGTCATATAATGTTATTTCTTTTTAATTGATGTGTTAGAAAGAACGTCATGGCACCAAAGCGTAGCACACCCCGTAACACTACTGGAGACAACAATGAGACGATTTCTCCAAATGTAGAACAACTCATAGCACAGCGAGTAGCTGCTGCCATGCAACAGTATGAGGCGAATCGAAATAGTGGAGGAGGAAACGGCAGTGGTACCGGTGCGGGAGGTGCAGGAGGAAGCGGTACAGCTGGAGGTTCTGGAGGTTCCGGAGGTAATAGAATAAATAAGCCGTAACACATGGTCATGATCCGAATTATTGACGTTATGACTTGTAATTCTACAGATGCTCCAAATAGAAAGTGCTCCTACAAGGCCTTTCTATCTTGCAAACCCCGTAACTTCAATGGCACCGAGGGTGCAGTTGGACTAATGAGATGGATAGAAAAGATGGAATCGGTGATTGATATTAGCGAATGCACCGCTGACTGCATGGTGAAGTATTCTACATGCTCACTCACTGATAAAGCTTTAACCTGGTGGAATTCACAAGTAAAGACTTTGGGAAGGCAGACAGCATATGAGTTGTCATGGGAAGACCTAAAAGCCATGATGATCGAGGAATACTGTCCTCGAAATGAGTTGCAAAAGATCGAATCTGAAATGTGGAATTTACAAATGATAGGAGATGATGTTGCTGGCTACACTGACCGATTCAATGAGTTAGCAATCTTGGTTCCACACATGGTCACCCCGGAATACAAGAAGGTTGAAAGATATTTGTGGGGTCTCGCACCTCAAATCCGAAGTCTGGTGACTTCATCGAAACCTATGGATGCCAAGAGCGCCATAACTCTAGCTTTCAAGCTGAGGGATAATGCTGTGCGTGATGGTTTGTTTGAGAAGAAGGAGACCGAAGAAGGGAGGTCTGGGGAAAAGAGGAAATGGTTTGGAAAACCAATTAATCAAAACAAGAATCAGATTTACAAGAGACCTGAAACTATAAAAGCCTTTGTTGCCAACACTGTGGAACAAAAAGGATACCTTGGAGCACGACCAAGGTGTGACAAGTGTGGATATCATCACAGTGGAAAGTGTACCCAATGTGAAAAATGTAAAAAGTATGGACACCTAGCCCATAACTGTAGGAGCAATGCGAACCCTAATAAGATAAATCAAGTAGCAGGAAAAGTCAACCCAGGCACAGAAAGGATGAATCAGGGATGCTTTGAGTGTGGAGATCCAAAGCACTTCAGAAAAGACTGTCCAAAGTTGAAGAACCGAAACGACAATCAGGTCCGTGGAAGAGCATTTGTGATGGGGGCTGGTGACGCACGACAAGATCCAAACATTGTCACTGGTACGTTCCCGATAAATAATCACTATGCCTCTATACTTTTCGATACGGGTGCTGATTTGAGTTTTGTGTCAAATGACTTTAAGTCCCTACTCGGTATTAAGCCCAGCAAACTAGAACAAAAGTATACAATTGAATTAGCGAACGGAAAATTAATTAATACCGGAGAGGTCATTCAAGGTTGTACCTTATGTCTTAAAAACCACACATTTAGTATAGATCTGTTACCTGTTGATTTAGGAAGCTTTGACGTTGTTATTGGCATGGATTGGTTGTCAAAGAATCATGCCGAGATTGTTTGTTTTGAGAAGATTGTCCAAATCCCACTCTCAAACGGAGAAATTCTTTCGATTCAAGGTGAGAAGAGTGGAGTAACGTTAAGGATGATAAACTGCATGAAAGCTCGTAAGTATCTACGTAAAGTCTATTGCGTGTTTCTGGCTCACGTCGTCGAAAAGAAACCCAAGGAACGTCGACTTGAAGATATTCCAATCGTTAGGGATTACCCCGAAGTTTTTCCTGAAGACTTACCTGGTTTACCACCACCGAGGCAAGTCGAATTCCGAATTGATTTGGTACCAGGATCCGCACCAATTGCGCGATCACCATATCGATTAGCACCTTCTGAAATGCAGGAATTATCAAATCAACTCCAAGAGTTGCTTGATAAAGGTTTCATAAGACCGAGTTTCTCACCTTGGGGAGCTCCGGTCCTATTCGTAAAGAAAAAGGATGGAACCTTTAGGATGTGTATTGATTACAGAGAATTAAACAAGCTTACGATCAAAAACCGATACCCACTTCCTCGAATAGATGATTTGTTCGATCAACTACAAGGTTCTAGCTTCTATTAAAAAATTGAACTACGTTCAGGGTATCATCAACTAAGAATCCAAGAAGAAGATGTACCAAAGACAGCATTTAGGACTCGTTATGGTCACTACGAATTCCTAGTTATGCCGTTTGGTTTGACAAACGCACCAGCTGTTTTCATGGATGTCATGAACCGCGTGTGCAAGCCATACTTGGATAAATTCGTGATTGTATTTATCGATGACATATTGATATATTCACGAACCAAGGAGGATCATGAACATCATCTGAAATTAATCTTAGAACTACTCAGGAATGAGAAGCTTTATGCTAAATTCTCAAAGTGTGAGTTTTGGATCCGAGAAGTGCATTTTCTTGGACATGTTATCAACAAGGAAGGAATTCACGTTGATCCATCAAAAATTGAAGCAATCAAAAACTGGGAAGCACCAAAGACTCCGACAGAAGTACGTCAATTTTTGGGTTTGGTCGGTTATTACAGACGATTCATCGAGAATTTTTCAAAAATAGCCTTGCCTTTGACCACATTAACCCAGAAAGAAAAGAAGTATGATTGGAATGACAAGCAAGAGTCAGCTTTCCAATTACTAAAGCAGAAGCTGTGTAGTGCACCAATCCTATCCCTTCCTGAGGGAATCAACAATTTTGTCGTATACTGCGATGCATCAAACCAAGGACTTGGTTGTGTGTTAATGCAAAGAGACAAAGTCATCGCATATGACTCACGACAACTAAAAGTGCACGAAAAGAATTATACGACCCATGACTTGGAATTGGGTGCAGTTGTGTTTGCGCTCAAGATTTGGAGACATTATCTTTACGGTACAAGATGCACTATCTTTACTGATCACAAGAGTCTTCAACATATCTTCGATCAAAAGGAACTTAACATGAGACAACGTCGTTGGGTAGAACTACTAAACGACTATGATTGTGATATCAAGTACCATCCCGGAAAAGCCAATGTCATAGCAGACGCCTTAAGTCGCAAAGAACGAGTGAAAACTCTTCGTGTTCGTGCCTTAGGATTGACAATTCATACGAATCTTACTACTCAAATTTGGATGGCACAACAAGAAGCAATCAAAGAAGAAAACATTCAGAATGAAGCTTTACGAGGAATGATAAAGCAATTGGAGCCAAAGTCAGATGACACTTTATACTTCATGAATAGAATTTGGGTGACACGTTTTGGTAACTTACGGGAGTTAGTTATGGACGAAGCCCACAAGTCTAGGTACTCCATTCACCCAGGTTCAGATAAAATGTATAAGGATCTAAAAGAATTATATTGGTGGCCCAATATGAAAGGAGATATTGCCACATATGTCAGTAAATGCTTAACGTGTTCAAAAGTAAAAGCCGAACATCAGAAACCGTCTGGTTTGTTACAACAACCTGAAATTCCCCAATGGAAATGGGAACAAATTTCTATGGATTTTATCACGAAATTACCCAAGACATCCAGTGGTTATGACACCATATGGGTAATTGTCGATCGATTGACAAAATCAGCTCATTTCCTACCTATCAAAGAGACGGATAAAACCGAGAAACTTGCAAAGCTTTATATCAAGGAAATTGTGGCTAGGCATGGAGTGCCAATTTCTATTATCTCGGATAGAGATAGCAGATTCGTGTCTAGAATCTGGAAATCATTACAAGAAGCCATGGGCACACGTCTTGACATGAGCACGGCATATCACCCACAAACAGATGGTCAAAGTGAACGGACTATCCAGACACTAGAAGATATGCTCCGTGCGTGTGTAATTGATTTCGGAGGAAATTGGGATACTCATTTACCGTTAGCGGAGTTTTCCTACAATAACAGCTACCATACGAGCATTAAAGCAGCACCGTTTGAAGCTTTATATGGTCGTAAATGCCGCTCACCGCTATGTTGGGCGGAAGTTGGTGAAAAACATTTGACAGGCCCTGAGATTGTCCAGGAAACCACTGATAAGATCTTCAAAATTAAGGACCGTCTGAAAGCGGCCCGAGATAGACAAAAGAGCGCTGACAACAGACGAAAACCATTAGAATTTCAAATTGGTGACCGAGTAATGTTAAAAGTCTCACCATGGAAAGGCGTTGCGAGGTTTGGTAACCGTGGTAAGCTTAACCCTAGATACGTTGGACAGTTTGAAATACTGGCTAGGGTTGGCCCTGTAGCCTACAAACTCAAGCTACCACAGGAACTAAGCAACGTACACAATACATTTCATGTGTCAAATCTCAAAAAGTGTCTATCAGACGAGACTTTGATCATACCGCCTGATGAAATTCACATTGACGATAAACTTCATTTCATCGAGCAACCAATTGAGATATCAGATTGGAAGGTTCAAAAGCTGAGACGTAGTCGGATCAAACTGGTTAAAGTACGTTGGAACTCAAAGCGTGGTCCTGAGTATACATGGGAACGAGAGGACCAAATGAAAATAAAATACCCATCCTTGTTTGAGGATGCACCAGTTCAAGAGGACACAAATTGAATTTCGGGATGAAATTCTGTTAACATGGGGAGAATGTGACAACCCGACATTTCAGGTGTTGGATCAGGATCTACCTTGATCCAATGATTCAACACATTAACCGAACCAAATCGTGCGGAATCCGATTTGATTGGCAATCCAATCTATGACACGGATCGGGTCGTAAGAAACAAGCGGATTAGACGACGAATCGAAGGTTTCTATCGACCCTTTGGTGTAGAGAAGTTGGATACAAGACCTGGAAACTCTCAACAGACAGATATTAGACAGTACAGGTGTAGAGAGTTTTTGTGTGTTCTGTTCTTAGTCTTGTTCTACTCTGGACAGTATGTGTATATGTGTTGTGTATTCTCTTCTGTTGTGTGCTCATGAAGTGAAAGTTATATATATAGTGCAGAGGCTATTCGTACGAATGAGCCATGTGAATGGACTCATTCGTGCGAATGAATCAGCAGAATGGTTCATTCGTAAGAATGAATCATCAGAATGGTTCATTCGTACGAATGAATCATTCTCATGACTTATTCTAGTGAATGAATCATTTTCATGATCTATTCGTGCGAATGGATCATTCTCATGATCCATTCGTGCGAATGGGCCTTTCAATAGCACGATTGATTAACGTTATCGATATTTATCAGATCATTTAATACACAGTCGTTATATATGAGTAAACATTAAGGATAAACATGTAATTTCATTAATACATCAAATAGTTACATTAAACATAGATGAAATACATATTACAAGGGATTAGGGACATAATATGCATCTACATACTCCCCCTTGGACCTAGATCCCTTCAAAATGACCTAACTAACATTAGTTGGTCTTCAACATCTCTTTTGAACGAGTTTTCCAGTTGACCCCGGCGTGTATCTTAAAAGCAAAGCATATACGTATCACCTTCACATACTGCAACGCCTGGTCTATATCTTCAACTTCAAAAAACGGCTGACACTTGTATAAAGTGGTAACATCTTGTTCAGACAAGTTGGTCAGCCACAACGGATCAAAGACCCTGATGGTCTCCCATGACCCTTCTTTACAAAGCACTATTACAGCTTCACCAGTACGCCCATCATAGTACCACCATTTGAACTGATCTGAGAAGTCCTGGATCATTTTCCTTAAAGGAATCTTCTTCATGATCGTTGGAGGTTTCCACTTTAATACAATTAGGGGCTTCTTGGTGATTTCATGAACCTTTTCCTTGTGAATGTAACGTGTAGGCATTTGTGGCTTGAAGTTCACCCAATTCTTCCGGTATTCATACTGTAATTGACGTTCAAACCATTCGGACAGACCGGAAGATTCGCTGTATAGAAGCTTTAGACGCGCCAATTGATTTACTTCAAATGCGGGCAGCGTCTTGAAGTCATGAGGGTACCTGAAATATTGTATGCCCTTCTCTGTTTTTATAGCATAGCAGCTTAAGTCGTTGAAGTATGCCCAACTGATTATACGACCATCAGACTTGTGTCCTTTGAGTCGATAAACTTTAGTGTACTTGGTTGGAGGAGAGGGCTTTGAGTTCTTCTTTAGTTCAGCCATGTATTCCATCCACTGACTTTTACGTTCATTCAGCTCGTCAATGTCAAAAGTGGAGGGACCGGCTTCATCCTCTTTGTTGTCGATAATGCGGTTGACCTCCTCGTCGGACTGCTGAGTGAATAAGTCCGCGAAGGAGGGAAGATCATCACCATCTACTGATGTGTACTTTGGATATTCTTGATCAGTGATGTCTTCGACTTCAACCTCATCAACGTCTTCTAGTTCGTCAGAGGAGGGATAATCAGTTGTAGGAACAGATGCCTCTTCAGTAATGACTTCGTCGGGATTCATTTGAAATAGCTCGGCAATCTGTTCTTTTGACAAGCAGTGTACGATTTCCCCTTCCTCTTTATCATAAATCACTGAATGTTGGATGATCCCTTGCATGTCAAGCACATAAGTTAACTTTGAAGGTTGTTGCTTGAGAGGCATCACATCCAAAACTATTTTCATAAACAAACAAAGAATAAACATGTGAGAGTTTGAAATTTCATTGATTTAATCAAAATAAAACTGAAATTATTTACATAATAATCTAATATTTACAATAAGACAACTTAAAACACTTAAAACAAAAACTATCAACCTTCAGTTCCCTTTTGTGTATCTGATGATGGGCCTACTGGTTTGTCTAATTTTTGCTTCGTGCGTGCCTCTGCTTCTGCTGTCTTTGAAGCACTTGATGCAGCACCAGCATTGGCACCATCATCCTTATCTTCGTCATTCTTGTCATCATCATCATCATCACTATCATCATCATCATCATCATCGTCACCATCATCATCCTCATCATCATCATCATCACCATCATCACCATCATTTCGAGCACCCTCAATTCTAGGTGTCGTGTCCCTTCTGCTTTCTAAGTCTTCCAACAGTCTCTTATTTTCCTTCTCTATCCTTTGTATTCTCTGAGCATGTGCATCAACAGTTTTAGACAACTGTTGATTCTGGTTTGTAGCAGTGAGAAGGAGGGCTTGTTGATCATTGCATCTATTGGAAAGACTTGTGATGGCATGGGCTTGTTCAGTATTTTGCAGAGTCAACTGACTGATCTGCGAGCCCTGAAGATCTAAACGCTTTGACTGTTCTTGATTTTGAGCCAGAAGCTGCAGTACCAAGCTGTTTAGAGTGATGATTTGATCGTTCAACGAAATAGTCGGCAATGATGTTGATGGCTCAGCTCGAGTAGTGGCTGGCTGTGATGTATGAGCAGTCGTGTAGATGGGAGGAGGAATCGGAGGCACAGTTTGTGTCTGAGGCATGGATGTTGACATTGGTGCCTCAGACCTGGTGGCAGTTGTTGTTGTAGCAGAGGTGCTCTCCGTCCTTCTGACAAGTTTGAACTTTTGGCGTTTGGCCATTCTCTTCATTCTTCCTTTCTTGACTGGGGTAGATTGGGAAGAAGGAGCAGCAGATACTTGTGGACAGTCAAGGACAAAGTCAGCATCCCTGACGTCATCATCATCAACCCTTGAGCTTCCTTGATCTGCTCCCCTCTTTCGTTTTGTGGCGACCAATCTTGCCCCTTGTTGACTGATTTCGAATTCATCTTCAGTTTCCTCAGAATCAGTAAACAGGACGGTGTCCAGGTTAACGTCTTCTGGGTTAGTTGGAAGGGATGAATCGATAGCAGTAACAGTAGGAGTGGTGGCAGTGGTAGATGGAACATTAGGAGCATTGCCACCACCTCCCTGACCATCTTGGTCGTCGTCATCTTGGTCGTCAACTGGAGGCACAACAATATCCTCCCTGTCAGAATCACTATTATCGTGACGCCAATTTCTGTTTGCAGGTGCCACATAATCAGAATTTGCCAGATGTCCAATAAGGCGTTTATGTGGAGGCTTTGTTGGTCTTCCCCTATAAGTCTGTACCCGGTTTAGTGTGACATCAGTCATATGCTCCAGCCTTATCATGTCAATATCGGATCGTGGTAGTAGAGGAAGTTGGTCATCGATTATCATCTGTAAGAATCGGGGGTACATGAGATACGCATTGTCCCCTTTTAGCGAGATGTTTTCCTTCAGGTGTGTGAACACCATCTCTGAAAAGTTGAACGGTATGTTCAACACCAGTGCCACAAATTCGCTCTGTATTGTTTCGCGCATATCATCAAATCCGCCACGACGGGAACCGAGGCAGTGAAGAAGAACGTGTCCTAGATATTTATACTGGGGACAGAGGTTCGCCTTGTTGAGAACGCCTTCGGCGACATTTCCGTCGTACTTTATTCTCATGAAGCATCCACGGACCAGATATTTATCCAGTGTCACTGGATCTTCAGGATGATCACCGAATTGACACAATCGGCGAATGTGAGAGGCAGATACAATAACCTCCTGTCCTGCAATCTTTCCCCGTATCACAGTTGGAGAAACTTCACAGTCTATTTTAGCTGTGGCCCAGAATTCCCGTTGATGAGAAGCATAGGGAGTGCAGATATAAGATATAGCATGGGCTATCCTGGATCGAGACAAGAACTCGATCATTCCAATGAACGGTCTTGCATTCTTTGAAGTTGGGATCATGTAAGCACAAATGTTGCTTTTTGTTGAAGCTTTAAGAACAACTGGAGCTCTGTGCTCCATAACGATCAGTCTGCAAACACAAAAACATGAAGCACATCAGATCAGTACATGCAAGATTTTGGAAATATAAACTTTTGGACCTTTTGGTTCATTCGTGCGAATGGATCATTTTCATTCGTGCGAATGGATCATTCTGCCTATTCATTCGTGCGAATGAGTTTCATTCATATGAATGAGTATTCATTCGTGCGAATGAGTTTCATTCGTGTGAATGAGCGTTCATTCGTGTGAATGAGCGTTCATTCGTGTGAATGAATGTTGTTCTCATTCGTACGAATGAACATGAAGAGTGTGTCCATTCGTATGACAGACGGGTCGCGATCCAATTTGTCCAAAAATCAACCAACACTTGAAAAGATTTGCCGAAAAAGACACCAAAACACTCGACTATGGTTTTCAACCAGTATTTAGCATTTTAATCGGTTTATTAATTCATTTTTTACGTTTTTAAGTTTGGTTTTCGGTTTTGAGCCCTAAATCTAATCGAACATCCTCAAATCGTTATACATTTGATGAATACTTGTGGGGTTATACCTGTAAAATGAAATCAAATGATTAGATCGGTGATTGGACGGAGTTTTGTTCAAAATCAGAATTTCAATCAAACAGACGTGCGAATGCTTTCTAAAATGTGCGAATGAGACTGCACATGCGAATGAATGGCATATTTATAAGATGGCCTGGTTCATTCGTACGAATGGACCATTCTGGTCAGTCCATTCGTGCGAGTGGACCAGACTTGATTCATTCTGCCACTCATTCGTACGAATGGACCATTCTGGTCAGTCCATTCGTGTGAATGATCTATTCTCCTCATCCATGCGTACGAGTGAGCCATTCTGCTCATCCATTCGTACGAGTGAGCCATTCTTCTCATCCATTCGTACGAATGGGACAATCCCCTTATGCAAATTAAACTTTTCAGGTTAAATGGGATATCCGACCACATTGGTCTTGACAACAATTTGATTATGAAGTAATTTACATTTAATTATGAAGTGAGGGATCAATTATGAAGTTTTGGAATAGGTTATGAAGTAAAGGAACGATTTGATCAATCAGTAAGTCAAGCGGTTTTCAAATTTGGTTGATAACAGTCGTTCGAGTCTTATCGAATAATCTAAAATTTAGAAAAATTAAACTCTTTTTGGATTTTTTTTTTTTTTTTTTGAATATGTAATACTGAAAATAATATCAACAAGATATATACACACATGTCTTAGTAAGAATGATCCTTATGAGAAATCATACAGACTTAATGACTAATGATCTGAGACATTTTGAATTTTGTAGATACAACTATACAATGGTATTTACACATCTTTTGTGAGAAAGATCCGAACATGGGATCAGTACTAGACTCATAGCAATCATCAACATTGCAAATTATCTGAGCTTTAAGTGCACTTAGTCAAAATGCGATCATTGATATGTTTGTCCATCATAAACTTATGCATACCTTTTCTCAACACTTACAAGATGATCTTGAAGGATTAAGTCCATTATCTGTGTGTCCCACACTAGTTAAGAATTGACTTGAATTACTTTTCAAAACATGTTAATGTTTCAAATCAGCACAACTTACTTAATCAGTCATCATAAGTTCATGAGATCTCAGTTATTCCCTGTTACTTCTTTACTACACCAATTTTTTTTTTTTTTTTTTTTAGTATTCACAGTGACAGCCATCAGCTCATGGACGGCTTCAGCCAGGTATTTACAAGGCAATATGGCACGTATGCAGCTAACGGTGTTTGTGTTCATCCTATCCCATGGATGGCTTCAACCAGGCTGCAACCCGGTAATATGGCACATATACGGATTCGGATTCATACTTTTATTTTATTCTTAATCGCATGGATGGCTTCAGCCAGGTATTTACAAGGCAATATGGCACGTATACGACTTCGGAATCTAATTTTTTTAATTTTATAACTACTTTCTGATATCTCATTAAACCGATGATAACTGGTGTGCACAGAATGAGAAACACCTTCAGTTTCTATTGTTGATTTTCGTCAATCCTTTCACCATTATGTGACTCACAAGACAATATCTAATATGGTATAGATCAATCATCAATGGTCGAGATTCAGTAAGATAAGCCTATCAATGCATCACATGTCGACTTAGTGTGACTATTCACTATGACAATAAATGCAATGTGCTTCATACATATGGTTAGTGTGCCATCACTTCCCAAAGGTTGGATACGATTTCTCATTTTTGAGATTTTCAGATGTTTTTGGGTTTTAGACTGTACAAAAATGGAAAATCTTTTTTTTTTTTTTTTTTTTTACTGTACACAATATAGAAATCTTTTTGGAGTCTCAGATAACTAGCGTCTGTGTACTATCATTTTTCTCAGTGAGAGATTATTTTCTTACTGACATTTTCTCCCCCTAAAATTTCAAAATGAAAAATCTTTTTGAGTTTTTGAGATTTTTAATAAACGCAAGAAAGAAAATATATACAGGAACGTAATTGATAAAAATTAGTTTAGATTAGGAACCCAAGCCTTTACGGTCTTGGATTTTCCAGACTCATCTACAACCGTACAATCCATCCATTGTCCTTGTGGACTTTTGGAACAACCACCTGACTTTGAAGTACCGTCGTCAGAAGCATCATCTGATTTTGCTTTCCACACATGTTCTTTGTGCAACGACTGTTTGTGGTAAACAGTAGATTGCTTAACGATTTGTACAGGTGTGGAACTCGAATCAGAGACCAACAAGTCATGCATCTTTTGTTTAACTTTCTTTTGATGCACTTGTTGTTGGGTAAAAGAGTTAGATTTTGACTTTAAAACCTTTTTTTTATTTTCTGGAAAATGGTTAACTCTTTTACTTGGCTTCTGAAGATAAGGACAGTTGACAACAATGTGTCCTTTTGTACCGCACTCAAAACAGTATCTCCGCTCAACCAACCTCGGAGATCTGTAATGATTTTCACTTTAGTGAGTTTTTGAACCACCAGCCTTAGCTTCTTTTTGTTTAGCTGAAGAGAGTGACTTGTTTGATTGAACAGACTCTCCAGCTTTAACAAAATTAACCTTTTTGATTGAGGCTTTGGTTACTTGACTCTTCTGATCAGAAGTAGTGGGATAAGATGGACGGCGATTGCTTTGTTTAATTTTAAAAACATTTTTAGAAGCTGATTTTGAAATACCAATGATGTCATTCTGTGGAGCAGACGAGATTTTATGTCCCAAACCACGAGTAGAGCATTCATCGTCGTCTTCATCCCACTCTTCTACCATTCCATCAACACACTGGGACTTCGAGGTCGAAGCACCATTATCGTTAACCTTTGGTTGACAAATTTTGTTTTCTGTTGGATCAACGACAAGAGGCGTTTTGATCTTAAAGTCAATGATTGGGTTATCATCAGGTGTGTTTACCATAGTATTCAACACCGGAGGAGGACAATTTTTATACCCCATCCCAGCATTTTTCTTTCCTGGACTCCGTGAAATCATGTAATCAAGAATGTAAGAAGAATTTGAATAACTTTTTAGCTTTTGATTTAAAGTTTCATAATCACATTCGACTAGCGCCAGCTTTCTCTTTGTTTCATCAATCGTGTTTAAATAAAAAGTGATGGCATTTTGTTTGTTGATAACACAGATTTCTAATTCATGAACTTGTCTGTTTAAAAGATCAATTTTGTTTTTGAAGGCAAGTTCGTTTCCCTTTAAAACACGGTTTGCTTCAAGACAAGCAGTTAAATCAGTAATTAAGTCTGTGTTGTGACTTTTAAGTGCCTCAACTTTCTTTTCAAGTTCATCACAAATTAAACACGGTTGAGATTTAGACTCACTTTCAAAACTGTCAGAATTTACCTGAATGCCCGTGGATGTTTTTACCATAAAAGCACAGCTACAGGTAGATTCAGAAGAGGAATTGTTATCATCCACATCAGATGTCGATTGACTTGCAGAGACGACAGATGATTTATCCTCATTCTCAGCTGTGAAGCCAGAACTGTTTGAAGATGTGTCGTCTTCATCCGATGAACTTTCTGAAGCAATCTCTTTATCAGCATCAGAATCTGATTCTTCATTGATTTCTACAGCCTTTGCCATGCAAGCTCTATCCCCTGAACTGACATCAGCTCCAAATTTAAAAGACCAGTCAACAGTCTCATCTGTTTGAACAACCATAGCTTTTGTTCCACTTGAAGTTCCTTTATCTTGTGCAATAGTAACTGGAACAATGTTTGTTTCTGTATTTTGAGTTTGTGGCTTCGGTTGGCTTTGACGGTTGTTGAAAGGGTTACGGTTTCCAGTCTGTTTAGGCTTTTCACATTGCCTAGCAAAATGCCCTTTCTCACCACAGTTAAAACAAACAACAGCAGACAGATCAAAACCATAAGTAGTGTCTTTGTTCCCTTCGAGAGTTTTTCCTGTCCTTTTTACATAATCTCTCGCTCTTCTGACTGCACTTGCAAGAGCCCACATTATATCAATTCGATCCATTTCATCCTTATCAATCTGAGCATAGTCTTCTGCTGTCAGATGACTGTTTCCAACCTGTCCAGCAACAAGACTGTCATATGAATTGACAACGGTAGACAACAGAGCCATGTGTTCCTTGGCCACTTCGATAGTAACCTTGTCGAAGTTGTCTGTTTGCAATTTAATGGGGCTTGGTGGAGGAGTACTAGCAGAATTTCCCTGCTGTGGAACCGAGCTTGATGGAACTGAAGCATGAGCTGTTGAAGACTGGCTGGCTGAAACATTTGACATGTTTGATACAAACGCAGTCTGCAAAGGAGCATTTTGTTGAGTTGATGTAGAATAGTACAATGAAGGATCCTGAGCTTGTACACCTCTCTTTAACTTCCACTTATTCATCACCTCTTGTTCTCTCAATTTCTGAAGAAATTCATTGATGTCAATGGTTTCAAGAGTATTGTTCTGTTTGAGAACCATCAAGAATGAATCCCATTTTGGTGGTAGTGCATCTGCCATGCATTGAACCTTTTCTTCTTTCGTTGTTTTGACCCCATGGGCATGTAATTCACTCATCAAGTGATAGAATCTCTCAAATAGATCATCTAAGGACTCATTTCCAATATACATAAAATTATCAAATTCCTTCCGAATGGCCTTAGCATTGATAGCTTTCAACGAAGCATTTCCTTCGTGACGTTGTTCTAAGGCATCCCACAGAGATTTTGAAGATGTAAACAGCCTGAATTGATGAAATATTTCTCTTGACATGGCCTGAGATAGGATAGCATATGCCTTCTTTTCTAAGTCATAATCTTTTCTTTGTTGTTCGCTTAAAAGTGAAGCCAAAACAGGAGTTCCATCCTCACTCAACACTTTTTGATATCCATTCTCTATCATCATCCATAAGTTTGTATCAACTCCATTAATGTGTATCTCAAACCTGTTTTTCCAGTGATGATATTCGTCCATTGTCATGAGTTTTGGAGCCTTGTTAGCATTTCCAGCTTCATTATCGATTAATAACAAGTTTTGGATTTTGCTGTTCTGACTGGCAACAAAGGCTAAGTCCGACATGATAAAAAACGAAGTTTTTCGACACTTAGAAAAAATTCAGAAGAGATTTGTACGAATGGGTCTATTCGTGCGAATGGAATTTTCTATTCGTGCGACTGGAATTTTCTATTCGTGCGAATGGAATTTTTTATTCGTGCGACTGGAATTTTCTATTCGTGCGAATGGAATTTTCTATTCGTGCGACTGGAATTTCTATTCGTGCGATTGGAAGTTTGAACAAACGAGCGGGAGACTTGATCTATTCGTGCGAATGGTAGGAGCCATTCGTGCGAATGAAGTTCATCATAGTAGCCATTCGTACGACAGAGGGCAGTTTGACTTTTTTGCACCAAAAAGCACCAATGATTGAGCCTTTTATCAGATCTGGAATCTGAGATGATCAGATCACTCAGAAGCAATAATCACAAGATATGAACGTGGAAAAACAACGATCAAGTGATCTTTATAACATTCAAGAAGCTAGAAAAAGCAAGATCAAAAGCAAGATCAGATTTTCTATGTTGAATATAGAGCACAATCAGGCTCTGATACCACTTTGTTGGATCGGGATCTACCTTGATCCAATGATTCAACACATTAACCGAACCAAATCGTGCGGAATCCGATTTGATTGGCAATCCAATCTATGACACGGATCGGGTCGTAAGAAACGAGCGGATTAGACGACGAATCGAAGGTTTCTATCGACCCTTTGGTGTAGAGAAGTTGGATACAAGACCTGGAAACTCTCAACGGACAGATATTAGACAGTACAGGTGTAGAGAGTTTTTGTGTGTTCTGTTCTTAGTCTTGTTCTACTCTGGACAGTATGTGTATATGTGTTGTGTATTCTCTTCTGTTGTGTGCTCATGAAGTGAAAGTTATATATATAGTGCAGAGGCTATTCGTACGAATGAGCCATGTGAATGGACTCATTCGTGCGAATGAATCAGCAGAATGGTTCATTCGTAAGAATGAATCATCAGAATGGTTCATTCGTACGAATGAATCATTCTCATGACTTATTCTAGTGAATGAATCATTTTCATGATCTATTCGTGCGAATGGATCATTCTCATGATCCATTCGTGCGAATGGGCCTTTCAATAGCATGATTGATTAACGTTATCGATATTTATCAGATCATTTAATACACAGTCGTTATATATGAGTAAACATTAAGGATAAACATGTAATTTCATTAATACATCAAATAGTTACATTAAACATAGATGAAATACATATTACAAGGGATTAGGGACATAATATGCATCTACATCAGGTCAATATCCGTACACATTATAAACAAGTTTACGTTATAATTATTTTTGTGATTTATTTAATTTCACAAATAAAGACATTAAGGTCTAACAAAGACCGTACATGGTCTCAATTCACATTTGGTAATTCTAGGAGTTACCGGTTCACATACACTTATAACCCGACTAAATTCGAACACTAGTGGTTAAAATAAATAACCAGAAAAATATATATATACATATATATATTATTTTACACAAACTTTACGAGGAGCAGTAAATTATTTTGGAATAAATTTATAATACCGTGGAGGACCTCAACCGAATTTATTTACCATTTGAAACTCTAAGTAATATTAATATACTTAAAACTAATTGTTTGAAAATTAACCCAACCCACATATTTAATCGGCCGAAATCAGAGAAGAAACCCCCCCTCTCTAATCCTTGACTTTCTCAACCAATCTTCAGAGAAGGACCATACCTCATACCTTCGAAATTCAAACAAAACCATACCCCCCTCAATCATTTTTCTCACAATTCCCATTTATCTCTCATTTTCATACGGCAAACATTCCAATTCTCTTCAATTCGAAGTCCAGTTTCAAGGCGAAATCCACCATAATTTGCTGTTTTAAGAAGAATTTCAAGTGTTTCTGAAAAGAGTTTAGCAAAAGATTCAAGATCACTTCTCTGTTTTCTTCATCATTTTCATCTCGGTTTTAAGGTAAAAACTCGATATTTTTCATATTATGTTCTTTAAAACCGTAGCTAAACCTACATCTTATTTAAACGCAAGAAAGATAACAAGAAGAGTGTGTCGAATTCAAGTTTAAAACATAAAAATATGCAGGACTGATTCTGTCAAACAGAAGTCCAGTAATCGAAACTAGGAGTTTCGATACCAGTTAACTCAATCGAAACTAGGAGTTTCGATACCTGTTGATCCATCGAAACTAGGAGTTTTGATGCCTTTTACTCAATCGAAACTAGGTAGTTTCGATAGCAAATACTCAATCGAAACTAGGTAGTTTCGATACCTTTTTCTCAATCGAAACTAGGTTGTTTCGACTCCTGACCACTCCATCGAAACTAAGTAGTTTCGACACACATATGCCCAATCGAAACTAAGAAGTTTCGACACCTGTACAACAGTCCCAGTTGGGCAGTAACTCAAAACTATTTTATAACAAAACATGTGTTGGAAAACTAAAACGATATTTAAACAAACACAATCAGATTTACAAGGTCGGTGAACAATTTACAATTAAGACGTTGGTCTTAACAACAATTTACCCTTGGTATCTAGGGTACAAATAGTCAAGGTTGACTACAACAAGTATCATACAAGTATACACAAACTCCAGGTGAGTTTCACGGCCCCTTTCTTTTTACTGTTTTCAAATATTTGGGGGAGAAACATACTTACAACTATTTTATGGGATAACAAGAGAATAAGACACGACTTTATGTTTACATGGGATGAGAACAACATTGGAGGCCGCTAAAGTCCCCTGGAACAACATAGTAACCATTAACTGTAGCCTAGGGTCCTATGAATAGTACTATGGAGAGTGACGTCTCCCGGTCATGGTTAGTCGCGCTAACCACAATCTGGAGGATTTATGGCCGCATAGAATCTGATAACGCTTAATAGGGGCTCACACATGTCATGGTTTGGTTACGCCTCATGTATGAACATATTATTTGTATTCCTAGCTAGTTTACAAATGAGTCAACAATTCTTATTCTGTTTATCACATACACCTGAAACTAATTACGAACAATTGAATTTTACAAAGAACTATTTGATTAAACCTGTGAACTCACCAACCTCGTGTTGACGATTTTAAGTATGTTTTTCAGGTAACTGAACGTGATTTCAAGGTTAGCAATGTAGATTACATGCATGCACGATGGATACTACTCAAGGAGGATTTCCCCTGTATAACTCATTAAATTGAGTCATATTTGTGAAATCTTAACTTTTTGTAAACTCGGATTACATTTTTGTAATGTAAAACTTTAAATTTGTTTATGTATCCATTTATCATGTATGTGTTTGCGGTAATCATATGCTTTGGAAACCATGAACGTTGCGCCTCGCGTTTCCGCCTTGGCGGGGTGCGACATACTGGCACCCGAATCAAATAACACAGAAACAAGAGTGTTATCAAGGACGAACGTACCTGACGCCACATCAGGGTCCTTCCTAGCCTGATCCTGCGTCAGTGCGTACGCCCGCATCTTCACACGAGATCATTCTCCCTTCTTTTCCGGGCCCTTTCCCTTCCCGGTTTCCCCCATCCTGGGCTTCGGGCAGTCCCTACTCAGATGACCGAAATCCCCACAGTTGTAGCACTTGTAGTTTTGTGTGCACTCACGGGCGTAGTGCCCGGTCTTGCCACATTTGAAACACAAGTTAGAACCCAGTCTACATTCACCTACATGTCTTACCCCACATTTCTTACAAACGGTCGGCTCATCCACCCGAGCCCTCTTATCATGAGTCCCAAACATCTTTCCCCCAGTTCACTTGTTTAAGAAGCTCAGTCTCTTCTTTTGCTCTTCAACGGCAACAACATTCAGTGCCAGATCGTCAAATACCACGCCACTTAGCTCTACTGCCGAATCATAGGTAGTAGGGGCGTTTGCCTTAACATAGGTGCGGACCTGGTTCGGCAACCCTTGAATATAGCAGGCAATCTTTCTCTCTTCAGTAGTGACAAGATGTGGCACCAGACGTGCCAGTTCATTGAATCGGGTTGCGTATTGCCGGTGCGTCATGTTCCCGGCCTTCAAACCCAGAAATTCTCTCTCTACCTTCTCAATCTCGTTCCTTGGGCAGAAATTCTTGATCACCAAAGTTTTCAAGTCAGCCCACATCATTGCATCCACAATCTCGCTCCCTTTTGCCTGACGTACACCTTCCCACCAATGGGATGCTTCCTCCCTCAAGGAGTTAGCAGCAAATTTTACAACTTAATCCGTTCGGCACTCGCTCAGACGAATGGCAGCTTCCATACGGATCACCCAATCAAATGTAGCCACCGCGTCTTTCTTTCCAGTGAGGACCGGTGGGTCACATGCTTTAAATGACTTGTAGTCGCATCCGCGAGCAGGCGGTGCATTGTCGGTCTCATTGTTCTGGGCACCAATTGTCGCACTAGACCCACCCACCCCATTAACCTGCTTCAATGCTTCTGCCAACAGACCTGGCAGAGAAGTCTTCATCAATTCTGTGAACTCTCGAGCTATAGCTGCTCTCACTTCTGGTTCAAAAGTGAAAGGTTGTTCTTCAACCAATGTCTGTTCAGTTCCATGCACACTAACCGCCGGTTCAGTGTGAACACTTCCTTCTTCACTATTCTCTTGGCACGTAGGGATCCTGCCACGCCCACCATTTCGACCGCCGGTACGACCACCACGCCTTCCGTTTCCTCTCCTCGCCATTTCGCTCTATAAGACAAGAAATCCAATGTCATCACGCTAGTTAACAAATAAAATTCAATAAGTACTGTAAGATGTTAATATACACTGGCCATCTGTAATTAACCATTACACTACCTTTCGATTTCTATTTGACCACCTTTGTGATTCCATCAGAACACAAGTCCTTACCTAACCCTTTCTAAGGCATACTATATACGTAAATATATACTACCTTCATACCTGATGCTGTGGCTCGAGTTACCCGTACTGGCATCCGCTTTCGGTCCCATTCAAAGTTTAAGTTCAGACACTGGGAGTGTTCGAATCTCTCAAACTATTGCTCTGATACCAACTTGTAAGGCCCCAAACCCGGGAGGCCTCACTCGTTGGATTTACTCATTCACAAACAGTTCTTAAACATGAATATCAAATAACGCAGCAGAATCATTCATTCAACATAACTAAAAACTTGTTCATACATGCGGAAGCATACATTGTCAATTACATAAACTTAACATAAACAACTCATAATGGGATGCCAGTCTTCATGATCGACCGGGTAACTCTTCTCGCTTGCCAAGCATCACCGTCCATCGTCCATACCTGCCTTAACCTGAATGTGCACACTAAAAAGTCAGCTACGTTGGTGAGTTCTAACATTTCATAAAAACTTTAACATCAACATTTGCTAAAAACGTATCATTCATTTAGTAAAACCTTTCACAAAAGAATGTAATAATCTAACATCTTTAAAAAGGTTTCGTACCCATATCATCATCAACATCATAATCCTAAACACCGTTAAACGGATCGTTCATTAAAACTTTTAACATTCATTTAAGTCATACATTATTATCTAAATCTGTGTTACCCTTCGTTCCGTCATTTAGTATGGTATTGCCCCTAAGGCTTAACTGCACGAAGACCGACAATACCATACATTCAGTCAATTCCCTTATGGTATTGCCCCCAAGGCTAACTGCGCGAGGACCGACAATACCCATTCAGTTGCCCTTATGGCTCTCATGTCCATAAACCGACAACTTCCATCGACGGTTATGACTCTCAGCCATAACATCGTCGGATCATAATTTAACCTTACATAGGGTCACGTTAACCCCTGAGTAACCGTCGTTACTCCCTTACCAGTTGTACAACATCATAACCATTGGCATGCCACAAAGACATGCCCCTGTTGTTCTTGTGGCAACTATGGCTCGCTGTCCATAATCTACCACAAGGCTGGAAATCTCATTCCCAGACTTCATTCGTCAATTCCATTCATTCGACAGATTAGATTTGTAATGACTTCTTTAAAACCTTTACCTCTTTCTCTTCTCATTAAACATTTCCTCATTTAAACCGTTCATAAAGCATTCGTAACCCTTTTTGGCAAAAAACATTTCAAAACCTTTCCTTTCGTAAACATCGTTTCAACATTTCAAAACCTTTCCTTTCGTTAAACATCATTTCGTTAAAACATCATTTCGTTAAACATCATTTTGTTAAACATCATTTCGTTAAACATCATTTCGTTAAACATCATTTCGTAAGTATGCACACCAGCCCAAAAACATTAACAAAACATTTAAAAGATGGCTCTAGAACTCACCTGATACGCAATTATGGGTTGTCCTAAACGAAGGTCCAACAACGTCACTTCCGATCTGAATTGATTAGTTAAATACACATCAAACCAATCCCGACTCTAACGGTTTAACCATTCTAACATACTGACTTCACTTAATCAGTTCTGATGTCTGCGCACTTAGCAAGTGCGCAGACCCTGCTGCCTGCGCACCTGCCTCCTGCGCACTTAGCAAGTGCACAGGTCCCTCCTCCTGTGCACTTAGTAAGTGCGCAGGACCTGCTCCGCGCGCACTTAGCAAGTGCGCACGACCTGTTCTTCGCGAAAAACCCTAACTTTCGCATTCGGGTCTGATCATGTCAAGATCCCGAACCTGTTGCATTCAAAACATTCGTTTTCCATTAAGGAACTCAAATCCATGATTATCTTTCAGTTCCGTTCAAACCTTACCTTTTCACCCAAGACCCGAAAAACCTAAAAAACGAACTAAAACTCAGATTTAGGTCGGATCGTTACCTAAATCGAGTTTCTGATCCGGAGGTTCTTCTCACGAGTTATGGAGTAACACTTTGCTGAAGTCTCGGGTCGATCCGCCAACTTTCTCTCTCTACGGTTTCTCTCTCTAAAAGGTTACAAATGAGAGAAAAGGGGTGGCATAGGCTATTTATAGCCCGCTGACCCATCCGACCCGACCCGTCATGCCTCGTTCGTTTATTCCGTTATTATAATTGTCGTTTTATTTTTGGGATGTTACACAAACGTTGTAGCCTACGCCTTGAGTCGTAAAGAACGTATCATGCTTCATAGTGTTCATATTCATAACGATATCCAAGCCCGTATTCTCAAAGCACAACACACCTCGGTTACCGAGGGAAACATGTACCAAGAAATGGCATGTGGTGTAGAACTCTTGCTAGAAACCAAAGCCAACAGCCTATTGTATTACTTGGATCGTATCTGGGTTCCCTATCGCGACGACCTTCGTATATTTTTGATGAACGAGTCCCACAAAACTCGATATTCGGTACATCCCGGGGCTGATAAGATGTACATGGGTCTTCGTCAACAATATTGGTGGCCCGGCATGAAAAAGGATATTGCCCTCTTTGTGGCAAAATGCTTAACTTGTTCTAAAGTAAAGGCCGAACACCAGAAGCCTTCCGGACTCCTCGAACAACCGGAAATTCCCGTGTGGAAGTGGGAGAACCTTGCTATGGACTTCATCACCAAACTCCCACGCACTTCTAGTGGGCACTTTAGTATCTGGGTTATTATCGACCGACTTACAAAGTCTGCTCATTTCTTGCCTATTCGTGAGGACTATCGAGTCGAGAAATTGGCTCGGATCTACATTGATGAGATCGTAAGTCGTCACGGAATCCCTTTGAACATCATCTCTGATCGTGATTCGCTTTTTACTTCCCAATTTTGGCAATCATTGCAATCAGCACTTGGTACTCGTTTAGATTTAAGTACGGCTTACCATCCTCAAACTGATGGACAAACCGAGCGAATAATCCAAACTCTCGAGGATATGCTTAGAGCTTGTGTCATTGACTTTGGTGCCAATTGGGATTCTCACCTACCACTGATTGAATTTTCCTACAACAACAGCTACCACACAAGTACTAACATGGCACCGTTTGAGGCTCTTTATGGACGGAAATGTCGTTCACCGATTTGTTGGAACGAAATTGGTGAAGCACAAATCACCTGTCCCGAGCTTATCCAAGAGACCACCGATAAAATCCTTCTTATTCGTGACAACATTCTAGTAGCAAGGAGTCGGCAAAAGAGCTATGCCGATAAAAGAAGAAAACCCTTGGAATTTCAAGTTGGGGATATGGTTCTCCTAAAGGTATCACCTTGGAAGGGCGTAGTCCGATTTGGAAAAAAAGGAAAACTCGCACCTCGATATGTGGGTCCATTCAAGATACTCGAAAGGGTAGGAAAAGTGGCCTACAAACTCGATCTTCCTTCAGAACTCATCAACGTTCATCCGACTTTTCATGTATCTAATTTGAAAAAGTGTCTAGCCGAAGAGAATCTCCACATCCCTCTTGATGAAGTGCACATTGACGAGAAAATGCACTTTGTTGAGAAACCCATGGAAATCATGGACCGAGAAGTTAAGAAACTCAAGCGTAGCCGCACCCCCATTGTTAAGGTCCGTTGCGAATCTAAACGTGGACCCGAGTTCACTTGGGAACGTGAAGACCAAATGAAGACCAAGTATCCGCATCTCTTTTCATAGCCTCCACTAGTTGAATTTCGGGGCGAAATTCCTCTAACATGGGGAGACTGTGACGTTTTGGATTTTTCGTTCTCGCACTTGTATTATAATTATCGTGTAATCATTTTCTATTTTAATAGAGCATAAGAGTTTTATTTGGTTTTATACAAATAGGTATTTTATTTTACGGATTTAAACTAATTAGAATTTTATAAATTTTAAAATTAATATAAAGTTCTATATAAAAATCTAAAATTAAAAAAGTTGTACATTTAATAAAATAACCTATTATAAAAATTATTTATAATAATAAAGAATAAAATAAGTTTATAAAAACATTTTTAAATTTATTTGATTTAAAAGAAATTAAATTAATTTATTTAAATAAAAGCTCAGGGATTGTTTTGTAATTAATCAAACTAGAAGGTTTTAAAACTGAAAATCGGTTGAGGGGCTGTTTCTGGACAATTTAAACTACAAGGACCCATCCGTATTTATTTCAAGGGCTAATTTAAGGCAAACCAAACTCCAGGGACTAAATCTGCCAAATTGCAAATCGTAAATCCGGTCACCCCCTACATTGTCCGGCGGTCCAAAGCTTTTTCCGACGAGTCACCGACAGGGTTGTTCCCTGCACCTCGACAGCCGCTACAGGCATCCCTGGCTTCGTCTCTCCCACGCGAACAAGACCCCCCCCGACCAATTGGTCTCCCCAACATAAGGATCGTCTGATCCTGTTGGTGGCCAAGAAATCCACGTTCGAATTCGCGCCCGACAGACCACCTTCACGCGTGGTGAATGTCTGGGTAGTTTCGTCTCGTCCAGACTAGTGTCGGAACGTGCCCAATTGCACGTTTCAACAAAGAAATCAAGCTCGACTATAAATAGCCATAGTCGGCCCTGCACGAGTTCGCTACCCTCCTTCCACCCACTCTCACTCCAAATTGAGGAAACCATCACCTTCGTCGACCCTGGGTGAAGCTGTGACCAGGATTTGCAGGAGCTAATTCCACACAGAAATCGATTCCCACTTGTGACTTTTTCAAGTTCAAAGGCTGTGCCGACCAGACCCCTTCACGACCACGTAAGAATCCTCAATTCCGTTTCTTTACCTTCTGTTATCATAAGACAAACTGAACCAATCGAAGTCACGACTCCAAACCATCGATTTTCGAACAAACTAATGTTACTGTTTTATTTACTAAAGTCTGGGCCGTCGAAACTACTTAGTTTCGATTGAGTAAATGGTCAATCGAAACTAATAGTTTCGATAGATGGTAGTTTCGAAAGCTTGTGTATCACTTATAAATGATCAATCGAAACTAGTAGTTTCGATAGATGGTAGTTTCGACAGCCTGTGTATCACTTATAAATGATCAATCGAAACTAGTAGTTTCGATAGATGGTAGTTTCGACAACCTGTGTATCACTTATAAATGGTCAATCGAAACTAGTAGTTTCGATTGAACATAGTTTCGATACCTGTCATAACTATAAAACAGTTTCGATCAAATCAGTAATTTCAAGTAAATCTGGACCAACTTTTATGCAAATAACACTGAGAAATGCTATTATAAACCTATACACAATTAAATACTAATACGCACATGTAAACATACAATGATACCCATTTATCTACATAGGGTATCAACGTGCTTAGGCTTCCACATACTTATCACCTACACGCGTGGAAAAATACCCGCTTGCAAGGTGAGTTACATAGCCCCTATTTTACATTTTTATACGTTTTGGGGTGAAACATTATACATGTTACTCACATTGTTTATACGTGTTATACATGAGACTATATGCTTATTCTTTGGATGTACATACATTTAAACGCAAGACAACCAACTATAATATTGATAGATCTATTGTGCCTGACCAGCCCACCTGGTTAGGGTGTTTATTACTGAATACTCGGATATAACCGCGTGTTATATTCAATCATATCGGATATAGTGGGTACCTATATTCAAACATACCGGACTTAGCTGTTATGCTCTGTTCAAGCGCATCAAACTCGGTTTGAATTGTGATTAAATAAATGGTACATCATACATACTATGTTTAACAAGATAAAAAATGAGTTGCAAAACGATTTACAACTACTATTTATCGGAATTACTAAACCTATGTACTCACCAACTTTTTAGTTGACACTTGATTTAAATAATGTTTCAGGTTTGGATATGTGACTACTTGCCGAAGATTTCTCCACATAAGGACTATGGACCTAGTTAAATAAAACAATGTTTTGAACTAGACTAGGTTATTTGGAATGTATCGTATTTGGATCTTGTTGTCTTTAAATTTAATTAATGAATTATGCAACCTTTTAGCTATCATGTGCTTTTGAACAATCATTTCATTGTCCGCCCCGATGATTCCGCCATCGGTCGGGGTGTGACATAGGGGACTTTACGAGCACTTCCACGATTGTCTCATGTAAACATAAATGGTCGGTCATGATTCCTTGTTTCTACGTATAAAGCAAATATGTTTTATATTTTCTCAAATGTATCACGTAATGATGTTCTCAAATGTATCAAACAATGACGTTTTCAAATGTATTAAATGATGATGTTTCATGTTTTCCAAATATGTTAAGCAAGTATGTCCCCCCCCCCCTGATGTTTCTAAAACATTAAAAAGTAAAAAGGGGGCAGTGAACTCACCTTGTGAGTTATCGGTGCGAGAATGCTAGCAAAATCCGATGCAAGTGTGGGGTCGTCCTAACCGTGGCCTAATAAGTTACGGTTGTTTTAGGATACACAAGTTGATCGTGTACAAGTTGCATCCAAAATGTTAGACTTGGTGATACATGTGTTACGTTTTGAAAGCGTGACCCGACGAACCGTTAGTGACTTGACTTTAAGTTCCATGATAGGTGTACGTGTTTAATAATGAAAAATGTACAAGTATTATGTTTTATTTATAAGTATGTGTCAACAAGTTGTTATACACATTTCGTGTTAGGGTTTGATAGGTATTTTTCTTACACCGTATTATCAAAGTAACCATAGCTTGTCGGAATTTCCAGAATTTTAGCTCGTTCATGCGTTGCCCTTTTGATTAACCAAACGAAATTCACGAAATTTTATACCAAGATACCTATGTGTATTAGGCTTACCGGGATGTATGAATCACCAATTTATGACCCGTTTAAGTATTTTAAAATTTTCATTTGGACAGTAGAAGTCAGCAGTGTTCATTTTTTTGAGTACCATGGGAATTTCTTTTTATTTGACCGACATAAGCCCGTTTTCATGACCTGAGTGTCACACCCGTAACACATGATAATCATCTACCAGAGTAGTACCTCCAACAGATATGTTCCCAGATAAGAGCGACGGGTCTAGGAGAGATTTATACACCGCTCATTCCTAGACAGAACATTCCGTTCGTCAGATATCTACATACCGGTTGAAGGTCACCTTCTAGTTACAGTGACGTTGATACCAAAAACACACAACGGAAGACTTACATCATAAATTCTTTTATTTCATAATATAAAGTTTGTACAATAGGGACTGAGTAGCAAATTACAACATAACAAACTCTGGACTTATAGCTCATGAAGAATCATGTCAAACACTCAGGACTTATGGTCACCCAAGGAACTGTCCTCAGTCATCCCTATTTCCAACTTCTGTACATCTCCTGGAATGCCAACTACCAGCTAGGGTTCACCTGTGCTAAAAAAACAATTGAAAACATTTTGGATCAGCTTACGCTGGTGAGTTCATAAACAAAGTCATCTTTACGTGTATCCCTGATCAAGGATGAATACCCCGTATGGGAATTACAACCATCCTCTCCAATCCATCACCCAGAATCGCCCTTAGATCCCTGGGTCTACAACATACATATGTACAGGGACCTTACGACGCGTTGGTCCCATACATACCAGATCTCAAACAAGAGGATCAGTCTTGTCCCTAGATCCCACCCCAATCATGGCCATAATAAGTACTTATTATAGGATATATGCACGGATAGTATTAGGATCTCATATATAAAATCATTTACAAAACATTTCATAGAGCACAGTTCAGAGGAACTCACCTCAACCAGAACCTCCTCCTGTATTGAATATAACAATCAACACTTCGACAGGATCCTAGATTATATACGACATTATCATAATCAATATTGCTATCTTAGGTTTACACGAAGAAACCTCAGGGTGTTCAGAAACCTTACCTCAGTACTATCTATGGCATTTTTGTGGACGGATTGCAAGAAACCGGACTCTCGGGAGCGGATCGGAGCCTCGGGAATTGGGCTACCAGGGCTTAAGTGTGTGTTTTTGAAGGTGTGAGTGTGTGCAAAGTGAAGAAATCGATCTATCTATTTATAGGGTGAAATCGGCCCCATGTCGGACCGACATCCAGGAGCATATCAATCCGACATCCCTTATGTCGGTTTATTTGACTTCGCGCACACACGTCGGACCCTTATTCGAACCATATTGCCCCGACATCAAGGTGAGTCATCAGCTGAGTCATGGGACACGTGTTGCCAACCCATTCCTTGCTTCCTCAATACATATCGGACCGATATGGGGTAGGATATCAGTCCGATATCCGCCTCATTCTCAGAATATATATTTTTAAGTCCCTCAACTTTGGAAACTTACAGTTTAACCCCTATACTTTGACTTTTTGATGATTTTTGGTCCTTATTTCACTTGGGAATTATCTGGGCGTTACAAATCTCCCCTCCTTAAAAGAATTTCGTCCTCAAAATTCAAGATCAGTTAAATAGATGGGGATCTAATAGTTGTCGGCGTTTATCTGACGTAGTCACTAACTTGGAATTCTAATGGGAATTATACTTTCAACATGACGTAGTCACCAACGTTTTGATGCTTTTTGGTCCTTATTTCACTTGGGATTTATACTTTCAACATGACGTAGTCACCAACTTGGAATTCTAATGGTCGTCGGCGTTTATCTGTGTAACTTTTCTGCCGATCTTGTGCTGCTTTCAACCTTTGTTTGATCTGGACTATCATATCAGTCATTTCCTGTAAGATTTCTGGTCCAGATAGTTGGCTATCCCCAACTTCAGTCCAACATATTGGAGTTCTGCACTTTCTTTCATATAGTTCTTCAAACAGTGTAGCTTTTATACTTGAATGGTAGCTGTTGTTGTAAGAAAATTCTATTAATGGAAGATGATTATCCCAGCTACCTCCAAATTCTATTGCACAAGCCCTTAGCATATCCTCTAGGGTTTGGATTGTCCTTTCGCTTTGTCCATCGGTTTGAGGATGATATGCTGTACTCATATTGATTCGAGTTCCCAACTCTTTCTGGAAACTAGTCCAGAATATGAAAGTAAACCAACTATCTCTATCAGAGATAATAGATAGCAGTATACCATGGCGGCTCACGATTTCATTGATGTAAAGTCGAGTAAGTTTATCCATTGAATAATTTTCACTGATAGGAATAAAGTGTGCCGATTTGGTTAGTCTATCAACCATAACCCAAATAGCATCATACCCTTTCTGGGTTTTTGGCAGTTTCGTAACAAAGTCCATAGTAATCCTATTGTAACATCCAAGATTTTCTAGCGTTATTTTATTTTAAAATTTTCACTAATGATACCTCATTTCTGTCCGAGTTTGCTCATCTTAGAATGACACCTTAAATTCTCTTATTTTAAACATGTATCAAATCAAAATTCTAATATTTCAACACCATTGTATATATAACATATTTACTTCATATTTATATATATATACTATATGATAAATTGAATCAAAAAGTAAAATGTTATGAACTTAATGATGTTTTGCATCCCTTGTACATATATATTTTTATTAAAACTATACATATATATGTAGTTTCCTTTATCATAATAAACGAACCATTTATACAAATAGAAATTTTTATAAAAATAAATTAAGCGAAACTTTCCTTTTATAAAAGTTATCTTTATAAAATATGTTTTAATAAAACTAATAATTTTGAATTTTTTTTTTATAAAAACTATTTTATAAATTCACAATTTAACTAGTTTAGAACCCTCCCCTTCCAATTCTAGAAACCTGAAACAAAGTTAGAGTCAATTTTGACTCTAGAAAGTCAAACCCACCAAATCATTCATCAAATCACCAAAATCTTGGGATTTAATTCCCATAAACCGTTATCAACACATTTATGAACGTGGGGAAACTCAAAAATCAAGCGGATTGATTGAGAAATCAACCTCCCTTAAAGACCCATTTATGTCTTTCAGTTACGAGTATCCCATTCCACGAGTCAAGCCTCAAACTCGCATAAACCTTTCCAATGACCACCGTAAACAAGTTTCTAACATCCTATGAACCTACCTGCTTTGATTTCAGTCAAGGGCAAAAAAAAATTCGTTTCTTTTCTCCTTGCTGTCTTCCCGATCGGACCAAGCTCACGAGCGTCACGCAGGTCACTCTGGTTCGGTGTTATTCTCAAAGAATGAATTCAGATATTGATTCCTTTCTGATTAATCGCAAATCATGGATTCCTTGTTTCCACTGGTCAATCGATTGGGATTATATTTTGGGGATATGGTCACATTACAATCTGAGTTATATGGTGGGGATGAGGACTCTTAGAACTAGTATGTTATAAGGCATTTGATTCAAATCCCTTACAAGTTTTCAGGCTAGAGCAATTGGTTAAAACTCTTAAACTCTTGGGCACAGGTCGCGGGTTCTAGACCTGCTGCCCACTTTTTTTTTATTTGATCTACACTATACCTATAAGAACATAAATATTATTAACAAAGGCTTACAACTAACCTTTTTCTTTTCTTTCTTCCCTTCTTATTTATATAAAAAAAATGTATATTTATAACTATGTTAAATATTATCACAAACGAATGATGAAAAATAGGTGAGCATTACTACTTCGACACGTGATTTGTCTCGTAACTAATATATATTTCTAAAAGATGACAAAGGTCAAATGTTTTTCATAAACCTCTATTATTTTTATAAAATTTTAGTCGCGTCATGACTTTTATTAAAAGAAGGGATTACATATGTATTTTATCTAATCTAGTTTAGTGACATGACCCATAATTATAATAATAAAATGAGTACTAATAATACCATAAGTGTTTTAATCGTATTATTATTATTATTATTATTATTACTTTCTTATATGTTTAAGGTTCTTTCAATAATTTGTCAAATAATAAATCTATTTATTTCAAAGTATACCAAATTAAAGTGTTTCAACATAGTGACAACTTTAATTTGATGGTCTCGTTGGGATATTTACGTTTTGCAAATAAATACTTATGGTTGACATTAAATTTCTTTTATAGATGGCATCCTTGAAACCTTATTATCACGTTAGTTAATACTACGATTCGTACATTTCCTTAGTTCGTTCGTTTCGAAACCCTAGGACCTCAACCGTCCCACTCTTATTCCCTTTATTTATTTATATATTGATCATGTACGGACTGTTGATTCATATACTTCATCGAAACTTAGGTTAACCTTGTGATTAGCTCAAACTTTTGTGCAACAAACTACATACTTGTGAGACATTCACAGCTAACCATTTCAAGGTGAGTATTACATAGCCCATTTTCACACTTTTACACTTTTTGGGGTGAAACATGAACACTATACATACAATTGTTACATTTACACAAACTATACAAACACAAATCCTCTTTACATTCATGTATGCAAATTTGAGCTTTATGTTTGAGTGCTAGGTGTGTACAATTTATGTGCAATCATTAACTATTCAAGCCGACGGTTAACAATGATAGATCTATTGAGTCTGACAAACCCACCCAGATTGGGATGATTATTACCGACAACACAATTTGCATGCTAGTTACAAAGGTTTGATTGTACTTTGGTTACACAATAGTAGCTCCCCATAAATGCCTTATTTTATAATGTTATGTAAGGATTTGTTTATTCACATCTATATACTATCTACGTACAAATCTGTGTATGCTCACCAACTTTTTAGTTGACCTTATTTTATTCATGTTTCAGGTGCTAACATATGAGTTCGATCAAGACATGCTACACATAGGCTTTGGACTTAGTTAATTTTAATTCAAGAACAATTTGTATTACATTTATGTACTTTGGAATTGGTTTATGTTTGCTTGAATTGAAATGAATTTAATATATTACAATTTAGTCAACCTTGAGCTCATGAACAGTCTAAATGTCCCGCCCCGACGTATTCCGCCGTCGGTTGGGGTGTGACACCTATCCCTTTTTCACACAGGTATCTCCAACTGCTGTCGTTGACCTGCGAGTTTCTGATGTTCAATTTTGACTTAAAGACAAGTAAAACATTTCTCTATATACTGAGCTATAGATCTCATCATGTTCGGCCACCAGAACTGATCCTTTAAATCTTTATACATCTTATTAGCTCCGGGATGTACTGAATATTTGGATTTATGAGCTTCGTCCATTACCTTTGTTTGGATTTCTCCAAGTCTAGGATTCCAAATTTTGTTCTCAAGTCATAAGATTTCATCATCGCATTTGGTTATTAATTTCTCTTTACCAACCATGTGCTCTTTCTTGATGTTATTTTCTTGGAGTGCTTGAGTTTGAATTCCCTTTATTTGATCTATCCAGTCTATTCTGACTTCTAACCTTAAGGCTCTTCTCTTGATGGGATTGACTTTCTCTTTCCGACTTAGTGCATCTGCTACAACGTTGGCCTTTACGGGATGATATTTGATCTCACAGTCATAATCATTAATGAGCTTCATCCATCTCCTTTGTCTTAGATTCAAATCCTTCTGATTGAATATGTGCTGGAGACTTTTGTGGTCTGTATATATGACACACTTTGTACCATATAGATAGTGTCTCCAAATATTTAGGGCAAACACTACGAAGTTCAAGATCGTGTGTGGTATAGTTCCTCTCATGAACTTTAAGTTGTCGTGATGCGTAGGCTATAACTTTTTCTCGCTACATTAATACACAACCTAGATCAATTCGGGAAGCATCACAATAGATGACGAAGTCATCATTTCCTTCGGGTAATGCTAAGATTGATGCTGAACTAAGTTCCTGTTTAAGGGTTTTGAACACCTCTTCTTGCTTCTGACTCCATTCAAACTTCGCTACTTTATGTGTAAGAGTGGTTAGTGGAGTAACGATCTTGGAGAAATCTTGTATGAACCTTCGATAGAATTCGGCTAAACCAAGAAAGCTTCGAACTTCAGTTGTCATCTTTGGAGCTTCCCATTTAGTAATGGCTTCAATCTTAGCTGGATCTACTTAAATTCCCTTGTGGTTTATGACATGCCCTAAAAATTGTACTTCTTGTTTCCAAAACTCGTATTTGGAAAACTTAGCGTACAACTTCTCTTTTCTAAGAGTTTCCAGGATTATCTGAAGATGTTTGGCATGATCTTCCTGGGTTCAGGAGTAGATAAGGATATCGTCTGTGAAAACTATAACGAATTTGTCCAAGAACGGTTTACAAATTCGGTTCATTAGGTCCATAAATGCTGCGTGAGAATTAGTTAAACCAAATGACATTACTAAGAATTCGTAGTGTCCATATCGGGTTCTAAAGGCAGTCTTAGGTACATCTTCCTACTGTACCTTCAATTGATGATATCCAGACCTAAGATCTATCTTTGAGAAGAATTTAGCTCCTTTCAATTGATCGAACAAATCAATTGTTCGTCGACAATGGATATTTGTTCTTTACAGTAAGCTTATTCAGCTCCCGATAATCTATGCACATACGCATACTTCCATCCTTCTTCTTTACGAACAAGACCGGTGCTCCCTAGGGTGAAGTACTTTGACGTATAAAGCCTCTATCTAATAATTCTTGAATCTGATTCATCAGCTCTTTTAATTCAGACGGTGCTAGACGATAAGGTGCTCTAGCAACGGGTTTAGCTCCGGGAATAAGTTTGATTCGGAATTCAATTTGTCTATCCGATGGTAGACCAAGTAATTCTTATGGAAATACATCCGGGTGATCGCATACTACAGCAATGTCCGCAATCTTTCGTTCAGGTTTAAAGCATAAATCATAAACTACGAATACACTACATCCTGTATTCATATATTTCTTAGCCTTAGCTACAGAAATCGTTTTAATCGTATTCTCATCATTATCACATTGTATCAACATAGACTCTCCGTTAGGCTTACAAATCCTAACAGTCTGTTGATCATAATTGATTTGAGCATGGTATTGGTTTAACTAATCCATTCCAATGATAACATCGTACTTTCTCATACTCATTGGCATTAATTCAATCACTGAATTTTCATTGCCCAGAGTCATCTTGCAATTCACATACGATTTCGTTATCCTAATCTGCTCACCACTTGCCGTTTTAGCTACGTAAGCATGCTTAAGTGGAGTTGGTTACATGCCTAAATGAAAACTAAAGACATCTGAAACAAAACTTCTATTTCCTCCCGTATCAAATAGAATCTTAGCATAAATATCGTTAACTAGAAACGTACCAGCTACCACTTTGGCATTGTCGTTTCTCCTTCCTTCACCTATCACAAATACCCAACCTTTTGCCCCTCCTCCGAGCTTCTGTTGTGCGGGTTTGGTACAATTTCTTGCTATATGTCCTTCCTCATTACAATTGAAACACTTAAGAGTAGGACAAGATGTTGCAATATGCCCTGACTTCTGGCATTTGTAACATCTTATTTCCTGAGATTTTCTCACCGGATTATTTCCCTCCCTTCTAGGGAACTTGAAATTTCCTGGCTTAAACCGGTACATCACTTCCTCGCTCTTCCTCTTGGTTTCTACAGGTTTCACTTCTATTGTCTTCTCAGCTTTATCCTTGGCCTCTTGAGCTGCCACATCATCGTAAATCGTGGCACTCAATCCTAAAGCCAAATTCATTGTTTGTGGTGCAGCGGTTTTCACCAAGGTTCGTACCTTTAGAGGTAAACCTTTGATGAAGTGCTTGATCCTTCGAGTTTCGGGTGTCACCAGATGTGGCACCAGTTTAGACATTTCATCAAATTTTGTCGCATACTCCTTATGCATCATAGTTCCAGCCTCCAGTAGCTGAAACTCTTCCTCAAGCTTATCAAGTTCATTCTGAGGACAAAATCGTTGCAGAATCAGTTCCTTGAATTCATTCCATTTCATATTTTCCAATGCTTGCTCCCATTTAGCTTACTTCACAGACTCCCACCAGTCTAATGCAGTGGTTTCCAAAGAATTAGCAGCAAACTTGACTGGTTGATCACTCCTACATTCACTTAGCTTGATCACAGCTTCCATCTTCGTGATCCATTGAGTAGTATCAATGGTTCCCTTCTTACCATCACATGGCTTGGGTTTGCAGCCTTCAAAGGATTTGTAATTACACCCTTCATGATTCTCAGTTCTTGTTACTGAGCTAGTGTTGGCATTTCCATTTGTCCCTCTAGTATTGTTATTGTTTCTTCCTCCAGCTGTTCCAGTATCCATTCTTCTTGAAAGAACTTCATCTAACAATCCGGGTAGTGTGTTTCGTAAAGATTTTGTGACTTCACTTGCCACAACATCTTGGAACTGGGTTTCAGACATGACCACTTCTTCTGTATGAGTATTTGTGTTGTTATCATTCTCGTTTATTTCGTGATGATCGTTAGTATCGGTATTAGGGTTAGTCTGCCTACGGCTCTTAGTAACCGGAGTTCGACATGTTCCTCTACCTCTTCCTCTTCCTCGTCCAACCATTGTTACTTATACACAGATATATGATATCAAAAATCGTATAACCGGTTATGATCCAGAAAATCAGAAATTAAAGACATTTGGCCAGTAATGTACTTAATATCTGTTTTCTCGACATCTCATGTTATATTCATAATGATAATCCACATCTTAACTTATATCCTGTGGCATTCCAGTTATTCTCAGAGCTCTTAGTTTAAGTCTAGATACTAATCTTTCCTATTAGTATCTAAATCACTTAAACTGTGGCTCTGATACCAACTTGTCACACCCGTAACACAGGACAGTCATCTACCAGAGTAGTACCTCCAACATATATGTTCCCAGGTAAGAGCGACGGGCCTAGGAGAGATTTATACACCGCTCTTTCCTTAACAGAACATTCCGTTCATTAGACGTTGATATAAAAAACACACAGCGTAAGACTTACATCATAATTTCTTTTATTTCATAATATAAAGTTTGTACAATAGGGACTGACTAGCAAATTACAACATAACAAACTCTGGACTTATAACACACGAAGAATCATGTCAAACACTCAGGCCTTATGGTCATCCAAGGACCTACCCTCAGTCATCCCTATTTCCAACTTCTGTACATCTCCTGGAATGCCAACTACTAGCTAGGGTTCACCTGTGCTCAAAAACATTTGAAAACATTTTGGATCAGCTTACGCTGGTGAGTTCATAAACAAAGTCATCTTTACGTGTATCCCTGATCAAGGATGAATACCCTATTTGGGAATTATAACCATCCTCTCCAATCTATCACCCAGAATCGCCCTTAGATTCCCGGGTCTACAACATACATATATACAGGGACCTTACGACGCGTTGGTCCCATACGTACCAGATCACAAACAAGAGGATCAGTCTTGTCCCTAGATCCCACCCCTATCATGGCCATAATAAGTACTTATTATAGGATATATGCATGTATAGAATTGGGATCTTAGATACAAAATCATTTACAAAACATTTCATAGAGCACAGTTCAGAGGAACTCACCTCAACCAGAACCTCCTCCTGTATTGAATATAACAATCAACACTTCGACAGAACCCTAGATTATATACGACATTATCATAATCAATATTCCTATCTTAGGTTTACATGAAGAAACCTCAGGGTTTTCAGAAACCTTACCTCGGTACTATCTATGGCAGTTTTGTGGACGGATTGCGAGAAACTAAACTCTCGGGAGCGGATCGGAACCTCGGGAATCGGGTTACCAGGGCTTAAGTGTGTGTTTGTGAAGGTGTGAGTGTGTGCAAAGTGAAGAAATCAATCCATCTATTTATAGGGTGAAATCGGCTCCATGTCGGACCGACATCCAGGAGCATATCGGTCCGACATCCCTTATGTCAGTTTATTTGACTTCGCGCACACACGTCGGATTGTTATTCGAACCATATCGGTCCGATATCAAGGTGATTCATCAGCTGAGTCATGGGACACGTGTTGCCAACCTATTCCTTGCTTCCTCAATACATATCGGACCGATATGGGGTAGGATATCGGTCCGATATTCGCCTCATTCTCAAAATTTTTCTTTTTAAGTCCCTCAACTTCGGAATTATCCGGGTGTTACACCGAGACCCTAAAAAATTTGTTTGGTACTTAAAATACTGACTTTAGGAAGTTGAGTCAACTTATTTGGACTTGTTATGACCAAGTTATAACCTTCAAAAGTGCCACGGAATTTCTGCTAAAAATTATCCGGGAATTGACGGTTTATTATATGTTTTAAACTGTTTGAAAAGTAAAGTTTGTTAAGTTTAGCCTTATTGGCAGTATATATATTTTAGTAAATCTTTTGTATAATTGATTTAAAGTAAACGTTAGAACTCACTCAGCGTTGCTGATTTTTAGTATGCACATCAGTTAAGTGTAGGTGGCAGTAGATGGAAGTGGATGCTTGGCGTGGCGAGAAGAGTTACCCGAAAATCAGCATCTGGCATCTTGTTTATGTCTCTTTTGATTATGTTGATTAAGACTAGTTTCAGTTGTATTTGACAAGTTATGTTTAGACATGTATGTTTCCGCTGTGTATGTTGAAGTTTTAAATCGTTTCCGCTGTGTTAATGAATGTATTATGTTTAAAGTGTTATGTGTTGATGAGTAAATCCAATAAGTGAGGCCTCCTGGGTTTGGGGCCTCACAGGTGGGGGTTGGGTATCTATATGATTAAGTAGTAATTAGATAGATATCTTGATCATTAGGGTAGTTAATATTGATTAGGGTTCGTAACGGTGGATTAACTTGGTTTAAGTTTTCTTAATTACTTTTAAGGGTAATTAACTAGTTTTGATGAAAAATATATCTATTTATATGTTGTATAAGTCTTAGACATGATAAATTTTGTGTATGGAAGTTTAAATTTGACGGTGCATGGTAAAACCTTCGATTTATACCGTTGTGGATTATTTAAAGTAACATGGCTTTATTCTTCAATATTTTAGCGTGTGAACATAATATTTTTGTGTTATGGATCTTTGGACTTTATTCTAAATATTTAGATTAATCACCAACATTCATATTAATCGGGTTATACGTATACGTGAACCGGTAATTCCTAAAATTACTAAAGCATGAATTAAACTAACGTCCTTTGCTAGACTTAACGACCTGATCCATGAAATTAAGTCAATCAGAATACTTGAAAATGTAAATTGCATCTCTAATGGGCTTGAATCCTTATTGGGCCTCAAATGGGCTTGGATTTCTATTGGGCCTAGTTGGATTTAGCCCAACAACTTGGTTTTAGATTCTAGAATTTTACGGTTGTCACATTAAGTTTTACTAATTATTTGTAATTAGTTAACTGCGAGGATTATATGTAAATAATTGTTACGAGGGTGCGGGTTTTAAGTTAAGAGATTATAAATAAACCTTAACTCTAAAACCCTAATTTTCATTCCAGCCTCCACATAACCTGCGTAAGGAGAAGGCTGCCACCACCTCCCCTTGCCGGCTGTATACCACTGCCGCACCACCATATGTCATCGTTCTCAGGCACAGGTATCTGCCGTTGCATCGTTCCGTCGTCACCGAGCCGCCGTGTTACCATTGCCGGTTATCCGAGATACGTGAGACGGGTTTTTCGTTGTGTTGTGGGTTCGTGATCTGTCACTATCGAGAAGCTCGTTGAACCAAGGTGTCTTTAGTTTAGTTAATCGAAGAAGGTATAATTGTTTTACCTGTTATGGTTGGTTTATTTATTGTTTATACACATGTAATCGGATCACTAGCGGGATCCTGGTTTAGAACCGTTAATTGTACCAAACTGCTTTCGCTGACTAAATCTGATTTATTTATTTAAAAGGTTTATATATATGTCACACCCCAAGCACCAGGGGTCGGAAGTAACAATGGTTTTAGAGCATTGATTACGTTAAGCAGCGGAAGTTAAATTTTAATACCAAAACTTTTCCCTATTTATATATTTATAGGGAATTTTACATACTTTTTCTAATACATTCTATTTATTGTTACATCATATTCTAGTACATAAAATTAGAGAAGCACAAAAAAACCGGTTTGAAGAAAACCGAACCGGTCGTGAACCGGTTTATACCAAACCGGTTTCAAACTGGTTCAAACCGCCGGTTTGAAACCTATACATTTAAACCGGTTTAACCCGAACCGAACCGATTAAAAACTGGTTTCAAACCGTTTTTTAAACCGGTCAAACCCGGTCAACGGACCATCTCAAACCGGTTTCAAACCAGTTTTGACTTTTTGTTGACCAAACCGGTTCGGTTCGGTTTTGAACCGGTTCGGGTTAAAAAACCGTTTTGTGCACCTCTACATAAAATAAGTAACTATAGTTATGCCCACTGCATCATGCTCCATCCACAAAGTAATGGATAAGCCAACTTCATGTATGCCATATGAGTCTACATGCGTATATATAAAGGAAATAGAGAACTCCATTTTTTCAGTTACCTGAAAAACATGCTTAAAATAGTGAAATAAAAAGTTGATGAGTTCGCAGGTTTGTGACACAATAATTTAAAATACCAATGATGTATAATAAACAAGTCACAACCGACCCTATACCCAGTTACTTAGTTCCTCAATACGGAATAAATCCCTGAATATCCATACCCAAATAATAATTTACGAACCAAATGTCATACAATAAATACAATGCAGATAATATGCCGCATGCGACTCAGAGAGTCTCAGTGGGGTTTCCCTAATGAGGGACACTGTGCGTGGGGGATTCCCCAAGTAATACTACCCATACGATCTGTCGGCTCACACTAGAGTTAATGGTTGTGTAAATGATGGGCTATGCAATACAAAACATGTCTCATTTAATCATACATCACAAGCATTTATACAATAAAATGTTTTAGAAGCAATGCTTTTTCCCCAAAAGGTTATTAAAAAGGGGCCACGAGACTCACCTTGAAATCCAGTACGTGTAAATCACACAAGTCCTATGTCAAATAAAAGTGTTAACCAAATCATAATAGGAGTATGATTATGTCATAATAATCTGAGTCTAAAAATATCATCCAAGATCTAATTTATGCACGCATGCATTTAATGTATATTTTAGAACTTTATTATTGGGTTTTATAAAAGTTTAATAAAATATTTAAATTTATGTATTATTTATAATGTTTTACGAGAAATAAAGTTTTCAAAAATGTAAACCTTTTTACTTATATATCTACTGAAGTTTTAAGATTGTTTATAAAATTTTTATTTTAGTATAATTTTTAATATTCCAAGTGTATAAAGTATACCTAATCACATAGTTTTAGGTTTTAATCTTCCTATCTTGACCTTCTTAGGTGATTAATGGTTCTACTTTCCTAACTTCTTAAATGGTCTATAAAATCATATATAGCAAAGAAAAATTACCAAGAATCAAAAACACGTCATGTGCGTGTTTTAATATGTGTTATGGTGTGTTCATTAGTTTCCTTTTTATTCATAAGATTATATATATATATATATATATATATATATATATATATATATATATATATTGATTTAGACTCATGTCCTACCCAAACTAATGGTACTGTAGTTAGTTATTTTTATTATTTATTTATTTTTTCCAACATCTATAGTTAAAACAATTAAAAATATGACTTTATGGTTCTGTGTATATATATGATGCATAGGAAAAATACATGTATATATGGATTATGATATGATGATGCATAAGAAATATATATATTCATGGATTATGATATGACGATGCATAAGAAAATTATATACATATACATTGATTATGATTATGAAAACTTACTTTATTTCAATTCTTGTGATTTGAAAAGCTTCCAGAATACTACTATCACTTGTATATGGTTTAGAAGGAAAGAAAATAAACAAGATATATGGGGATGTTATCGGACAACTAGGGAAATAGGGTAGGGGATTAAGGTTAATGAGTATAGCAGGAGGTGGAAATAGTATATTAGATAGTGACATTATTTGAGCTAGGTGTCAACTCCTATAATGATTATACGGATAAATCTCAAGCCTATTTAATTAGAACTAACTAATTCTATTTTATATATAATTGTTACTAATTATGTTTGGGTTAGTTTTAAATATAGTTTAGGTTATAAAAATCATAACTTACAAGTTTAAGAGTCTAAAAATCAAAGTGGGTGTTTTTATGTGATTTTATTTTTAGTGAGTGAACTTATGGCTTGATCCCTTTTCTATATAATGATTAATATATATGATGTATATAACCTAGGTAATAGACTAGAACTAAAAAAAATTATCATAACAATATAAATTTAATAACATACAATCCATGCAAGGTTATAATCTCATGTATAATAATGTAGTATACCAAAATACCAATGTTTCAAATTTACTAGTATGATTAATCTATAATAATATTCTAACATAATAATTTATTGTCTTAGGTTTAGTATTAAAACCTTGAATTGCAGGGTTATCACAGTCTCCTCTAGTGGAAAGAATTTCGTCCCGAAATTCAGCTTGTATTGACCTTGCTATTCTCAAACAATTGAGGATACTTATGTTTAAATTGATCTTCACGTTCCCATGTAAATTCCGGACCTCTCTTTGATTTCCATCTAACTTTGATTATTGGGATACGACTTCGTTTAAGTTTCTTAACTTGTCTATCCACAATCTCAATTGGTTCCTCCACAAAATGTAGTTCATTATCAATCCATACTTCTTCTAAAGGTATAATCAAAGTATCATCAGATAAGCATTTCTTTAAGATGGATACATAAAATGTATCGTGAATTCCACTTAATTCTTGAGGCAATTTGAGTTTATATGCTACAGGTCCAACCCTACTCACAATTTCAAATGGACCAATATATCTAGGATTTAGTTTGCCCCTCTTTCCAAACCGAATTAGACCCTTCCAGGGTGATACTTTTAACAACACTTTGTCTCCAATTTGAAATTCCAATGGTTTTCTTTTCTTATCTGCATAACTCTTTTGACGATCTCTGGCAGCTTTTAACTTTTCCTTGATTTTAATGATTTTCTTAGTTGTTTCCTGAACAATCTCAGGACCTGTTAACTGACTATCTCCAATCTCATGCCATCATAAAGGTGATCTGCATTTTCTTCCATATAAAGCTTCATAAGGTGCCATTTGGATACTAGTATGATAACTATTGTTGTAAGAAAACTCAACTAACGGTAAATGGGTATCCCAATTCCCACCAAAGTCTATTATGCATGCTCTAAGCATATCTTCTAGGGTTTGAATGGTTCTTTCACTTTGACCATCTGTTTGAGGATGATATGCGGTACTCATATCTAACCGAGTTCCCAAGGTTTTATTAAGTGATTGCCAAAATTGAGATGTGAATATATTATCTCTATCAGATATGATAGAAATTGGTACTCCATTCTTGTAACAATTTCACTCATATAAATTTTTGCTAACTTGTCCATTTTAAAATCTTCACGAATAAGTAGAAAATGTGTCGATTTTGTTAATCTATCGACAATAACCCAGATTGCATCGTGACCACTGGATGTTTTAGGTAACTTTGTAACAAAATCCATTGTAATTTGATCCCACTTCCATATAGGGATTTCTGGTTGCTGTAGACATCTGGATGGCTTTTGATATTCTGCCTTGACTTTTGAACATGTAAGACATTTACTAACATACAAGGCAATAGACCTTCTCATATCAGGCCACCAATAATGCAATTTTAAATCCTTATACATTTTATCACTTCCTGGATGTACTGAATATTTGGATTTGTGGGCTTCATCCAAAATTAATTTTCTGAGTTTATCATTATTTGGAATCCATATTCTATGCTTGAATTTTAAAACTCAATTATTTGTGGATTCCAATTTTCCTTCCAATCCCCACAAGGATTCATTCTTTATATTCTCAGTCTTGAAAGCTTCAATTTGTGCATTTCGGATTTGAGCAATGAGATTTAACTGTACATTCATTCTCAATGCACGCACTCGAATTGGTTTAATTCTCTCTTTACGACTTAAGGCATCTGCTACAACATTTGCCTTGCCAGGATGATAACGGATTTCACAGTCGTAATCATTAAGTAACTCGACCCATCTCCTTTGACGCATATTTAACATCTTCTAATCAAATATGTGTTGAAGGCTTTTATGATCGGTATAAAGAATGCATTTAGTACCATATAAATAATGCCTCCAAATTTTTAAAGCAAAAATAACTGCTCCAAGTCATGAGTAGTGTAATTTTTCTCATGCACCTTAAGTTGACGTGATGCGTAAGCAATTACTTTATTTCTTTGCATTAACACACATCCAAGTCCTTGACTAGATGCATCACAATACACTACAAAATCATTTATCCCATCTAGTAGAGACAAAATTGATGCAATACATAGTTTTTGTTTTAGCAAACTGAATGCAGCATCCTGTTTCTCATTCCAGACAAATTTCTTGTCTTTTTGGGTTAACATTATTAAAGGTTGAGCTATACGTGAAAAATTCTCAATGAATCTTCTATAGTAACCGGCTAACCCAAAAAATTGATGTACTTCTGTTGGGGTATTGGGAATTTACCACTTACTGTCTGCTTCAATCTTTGTTGGATCGACTTGAATTCCTTTTTCATTAACAATATGACCAAGGAATTGTACCTCCTGCATCCAAAATTCACATTTAGTGAATTTGGCATATAATTTCTCCTTCTTGAGTATCTCTAGTATTAATTTTAGATGTTGTTCATGATCTTCTTTACTTTTTGAGTAGATCAAAATATCATCGATAAATACAATCACAAACTTATCTAAATATGGTTTGCATACTCTATTCATCAAATCCATAAATACCGCAGGTGCATTTGTTAGACCAAACGACATAACAAGGAACTCATAATAGCCGTATCGAGTTCTAAATGCAGTCTTTGGTATATCTTCCTCTTGTACTCTCAGTTGATGGTATCCTGATCTCAAATCAAATTTTGAAAAGTATCTGGAACCTTGGAGTTGATCAAACAGATCATCAATTCATGGAAGTGGATACTTGTTCTTAATTGTTACCTTATTCAATTCCCGGTAATCTATGCACATCCGAAAGGTTCCATCTTTCTTCTTTACAAATAAAATTGGTGCCCCCCATAGTGAATGACTAGACCTTATAAATCCCTTATCCAGGAGTTCTTGTAGTTGCTTCATCAATTCCTGCATTTCTGATGGTGCTAATCAATAAGGCGATTTTGCAATAGGCGTGGATCCTGGTATAAGATCAATCTTAAATTCAACTTGTCTTGGAGGTGGAAGTCCAGGTAATTCTTCTGGAAATACTTCAGGATATTCACATGCAACAACAACATCCTTCAGTTTCTTTTCTTCCTGTTCTTTGTTGATTACGTGGGCCGTAAATGCATAATATCCTTTCTTTAAATATTTGTGGGCCTTCATATATGACATAAGATTTAATGATTGTCTTGGCCTTTCACCATAGACAATAAATGTATTTCCTTCAGATAAAGGAATCTTTAGTAATTTCTTCCCAAAAACAATTTCGGCCTGATTCTTTGCCAACCAATCCATTCCCACTACAATATCAAAGCCTCCTAATTCTACAGGCATTAGGTTTATCTTAAATTGATGATCATCCAAATTTAGTGTACAATCTTGAATTATTTCGTTATGTCACACCCCGACCGATGGCGGAATCATCGAGGCGGACAATGTGATGATTGTTCAAAAGCACATGATAGCTAAAGGTTGCATAATTCATTAATTTAATTTAAAGACAACAAGATCCAAATACAATACATTCCAAATAACCTAGTCTAGTTCAAAACATTGATTTATTTAACTAGGTCCATGTTACTTAAGTGGAGAAACCTTCGGCAAGTAGTCACATATCCAAACCTGAAACATTATTTAAATCAAGTGTCAACTAAAAAGTTGGTGAGTACATAGGTTTAGTAAATCCAGTAAATAGTAGTGTAAATCGTTTTGCAACTCATTGTTTATCTTGTTAAACATAGCATAGGATGTAACATTTATTTAATCACAATTCAAACCGAGTTTGACGCGCTTGAACATAGCACAACAGCTAAGTCCGGTATGCTTGAATATAGTTACCCACTATATCCGGTATGTTTGAATATAACACGCGGTTATATCCGAGTATGCAGTAATAAACACCCTAACCGGGTGGGCTGGTCAGGCACAATAGATCTATCAATATTACAGTTGGTTGTCTTGTGTTTAAATGTATGTACATCCAAAGAATAAACATATAGTCTCATGTATAACACGTACAAACAATGTGAGTAGCATGTATAATGTTTCACCCCAAAACGTATAAAAATGTAAAAATAGGGGCTATGTAACTCACCTTGCAAGCGGGTATTTGTCCACGCGTGTAGGTGATAAGTATGCGGAAGCCTAAGCACGTTGATACCCTATGTAGACAAATGGGTATTATTGTATGCGTATAGGTGTGTATTTGTATTTAATGTATATAGGCTCTAATATAATTTTCTTTAATATTTATTTGTATAAAGTATAGAAATAGAATGATAATGGGTTTTTTTTTTATAAAACTTTAACTTATAAGGATATATATATATGTATTGTTTTAAACAAGTATTATATTCAATGTATTTATATAATAATAACAAAATAAAAGAAAAGTCTTTATTTATTTAAACAAGTTCATAAAAAAATATAATGCTAGGTTCATATAAAAATAATGAGACATTTTATATATTTAATGTATTTTAATAAGTTTATAAAAAATGTTACAAGATTTATAAAAATAAAGGACATTTTATATATTAAATGTATTTTAATAATTTTATAAAAAATGTTACAAGATTTATAAAAATAAAGGACATTTTATATATTAAATGTATTTTAATAATTTTATAAAAAATGTTACAAGATTTATAAAAATAAAGGACATTTTATATATATTAAATGTATTTTATTAATTTTATAAAAAAAAATGTTACAAGATTTATAAAAATAAAGGACATTTTATATATTAAATGTATTTTAATAATTTTTTTTATAAAAATATTATATATAAAAGGATGGGATGGTTTATAAAAAAAATATATAGTTTAATCGATTCGAACACGTAAACCAACTCGTTTTTGTATTTATTGTATCAAAATGGTATTAAAATAAGTTAATATAATTAAATAAAATAAAAAAAATGAAAACAGAATAAAAATGGGGTTGGGCCGGAGGCCAGCAGGCTCGAACCCGCGACCACTAGATCAAACACACACACGCATAACCAGCCGGGCCACAGCCCATCGCTGGTTATGTGTGTGTTAATTAATTGATATACACGACTTAGAAATTGGTCGCTGGTCCTCGGCAATCCGGCAATCGCGTCCGAGGACTCGAGTTTGCTCGGCAATCCTCGTGCGAATGCCGCGATTTTGAGTTGGATTGATTACCAGGGAGTAATAGAAGGCAGTGGACTTGTTTTGAGACTCGAACCAAGTCGAAACGGGTCTGGTTGGCACGGTCTTTGAACTCGAATATGTCACAAGTGGAATTCGATTTCTGTGTGGAATTGGCTCCTGAAATCCTGGTCGTAGCTTCACTCAGGGTTGACGAAGGTGTTGGAGTCCTCAATTTGGAGTGTGAGTGTGTGGAAGGAGGGTAACCAGTTCGTGCAGGGCCGACCATGGCCATTTATAGTCGGGCTTGATCCTGATAATGAGACAAGCAATTGAGCATGCCTGAACATTCGTCTGGACGAGACGAAGCTAACCAGACCATCGACAGGCGTGGAGGTGGCCTGTCGGGCCTGAATTCGGGCGTGGGTTCTCGGCCACCAACAGGATCAGACAATCCGTGTGATGGGGAGACCAATTGGTCGAGGGGTCTAGTTCGCGTGGGGGAGAAGAAGTCGGGGAAACTTTTGTCGGGCGTTGAGGTGCAGGGAACAGCCCTGTCGGGGTGTTCGCCGGAGAAAGCTTCGGACCGCCGGACCAAGGTTGGGGGTGACCGGAAACGCGAATAGGAAAATGGCAGGTTTAGTCCCTGTGGTTTGATTTAATTCGAAACAACCCTTAAAATAATTACGGATGGATCCTTGTGGTTTCATTTGTCCAGAAATAGTCCCTCAAACGATTTTAGTTTTAAAACCTTCTAGTTTAGTTAATTACAAAACGAACCCTAAACTTTTTATTAAATAAATTAATTTAATTTCTTTTAAATCAATTTACTTTAACATTATATTTTAAATGTTTTTATAAACTTACTTATTATTATTATTATAAAAAAATTTTATAAGGTTATTCATCTTATTCAAATGGGTTATTTTATTAAATATGTAACTTCTTTTTTTTTTTTTTTTTTTTTTTTACTTAGATTTTTATATAAAATTTTATATTAGTTTTAAAATTTATAAATTTCTAATTAGTTTAAATCCATAAAATAAGATACCTATTTGTATAAAACCAAATAAAACTTAAGCATATAGAATTTTATAAAACTTATGTTTTTATTTAAAATCAATCATTTTGAATGGTTAATAAAATTGAAAACCATTGATTTATTTATATAAATTATCTAATTTGATAACATGATTTATATAGTTTATAACCTTCAAATATATATATATTTTTTTTTTAAATTAAAAATATCTAAATTGAAATTTGCCAATACACCGATTTGTATAAATTTGATTAAATATACGTGTATATGTTTTGAAATAAAATGTTAATATTTACACGATAAATTTCGCAACGAAAATCTTTGAAATGTCACAGTCTCCCCAAGTTGAAGGAATTTCGTCCCGAAATTCGATTAGCGAAGGTTATGGGAACGGGAAAAGGGGTGCCAATAGACTTAGAATAGAATTACTTCACAAGAGAAAGATTCAGCGGGGAAATATCGTATGATAACGGATGACGATGCTAATTCGAGTCGAGTTGTCAATTAGTTGATCTAATAGTATAATGAGATTTATGCATACAATTGTTCGTACAATGCATGAATGTAAACTACTAGAACCCAGATTTAACAATATTGGTGCCAATCACTTTGTGACATGGCATTTTCCTTTAAAACTCCACCCCACGGGTGTTCATATTTTCAAATTTTGCAAAAACATTTTCTAAAACCGGTCCTCCTCTTAGTACTTATGCACGGTTTATACTCGTTATATCAAGTGGGTTTATGTATAGGGTGTACCAGCGGCTAACCCACCACCCCTTTGATATACCGGGGATTCCCCGCGCATAATTACTATGATTTGGAACTTCAACAATTTAGGTAAACTTTAACAGAGCTAGCAAGTTGTATGACCGAGTTTAAACCTAATAGGTTTGTCTCACAAAAGTATAGGAATGAGATGAATGGTGATAGCATAGCTGTTATATGCAATTACGGGTTATAAAACTCATAGCAATGGATTTCCCATCCGCTATTTCCATGATATACGAGTTATCAAGATTGATTGATGGTTTAGCAAACAGTTGGTTAAAAGCAAGAGACACAATTTTTCTATTGGCATGAATATTGAATAAATCGGATGTATAAAAATAGTGTACAAAGGAACGTACCGTTAACAGTGTCGTCATTGGCCGGAGTCTCGTTAGCATTTATATTAAAGGCTCGTCCACGAGGACCACCTTGATTTTGAAGTCTTGGACATTGGTTCCGAAAGTGGTTTGGGTCTCCACATTCGTAACAGGCCCGTCCATAGGTGACAGTGAGAGGCATTGAATGATTGCCTTGAGTAGCTTGATTAACGATAGTGCGAGCACGGCAAGTAGTAACAACGTGCCCATAGCGTCCACATTTTGAGCATAGACGGCATGCAGCATGCGGGGCATGGTGATACTTGCAAGTAGGGCATTGGGGAAATGAACCTACATAGTTTCTCGGAATTTGACCCGTAGGAGTAACTTGGGTCATAGGTATGGCAGGAATGATGGCCGCAAAGTTTTGGGCCTTGCGCTTCCTATCATGATGGGAAGATTTGAGCTCTTCGTTTTTGTCGGACACAGAAGTAGCAGCTTTGTCGACCACCTTCTTGGTACTTTTCCTAGATAAGGTACCCGCTTTGACGTGATTGTCAGTCAATACAGCAGATAAACGGATAGCGTCCCCGAGAGTGGAAGGATCACTTCCCGATACGGTGTCTTGGATTGGCATAGGCAGTCCACCTATGTATTTCTCAATTCTCCGTGCTAAGGGAGTAACCATGTGGGGCACGAGCAGACTTAGTTCTTGAAAACGAGTGGTGTAAGCCAAATTTTTCTCCGCTATCTTGGGTGAGATCCCAAAACTCAGCTTCGAGCTTCCTCATTTCGTTGCGAGGACAGAACTCGTCAGTCATAAGTCGTCTAATTTCGTCCCAAGACAAGGACATAGCAGATTCGTTGCCTCGAGTACGCTTCCCGCCGTTCCACCAGGTGAGTGCTCGTTTTTGGAAGACGCTGGCAGCATAACGGACTTTGAGGACGTCGGGACAACCGCTGTTTAGGAAAGTACTCTCCATACTTTCAAACCATTGAAGAAGGCTAGTAGCACCTTCCGTCCCGAAGAATTTGGTGGGGTTGCAAGAATTGAAATGCTTGAATGTGCAGTATGGTGGGTTTGCACCCTTCCCTTGCGTATTAGACCCATTACCATTGTTGTTAGCTTGGATCATTTGGCCTACTAGTTGAGTAAGTAGTGCAGCAAGGTCAACGTTGGAGTTGCTAGAGTTAGCATGTCGAGGAGGCATTCTAACACCATAAGAAAAGACAATGATATTTTAGATAAGATGGATATATATGAGTTATAGCGGGAAATAATGTAAGCAGAAAAACGGGATTCATCATGACGCGTGCCAGTGCATGTGTATTTATTCTAGGTTGATGGGGGAAACTAAGTCATCTATTCCGGATAGAACATGATGTTATAGGTCATTATTCGCGTAATAGGAATTGCCGGGACTTGCATGCACTACAAATTGTTATTACGTGTGCACCCGTAATAATGATTTGTTTTGCATGTTCGTCTAGTTTTTCCTATTTTGCTATAATGTCCCCAGATTTTGAGTTTAAGTTCGGATTGTATCCTTGCGAATACATTGACTTATCAACGTTAAATAATTCCTCAAAACTTCCAAAGAGACATGCTTTAGCCTATAGGTAAACACTCACGTCAGGAATTCCCAGGAAAGCATACGGGTCCGTTTATTTGGATTTATACGAAATGCTTTCCTAGACAGAAAACCCAATGTACAGGTGTCACCCTTCCAGATTGCACGTGTCCTTTACTGGTTTCAAGAAATTAAGTCGTTGACGAGATTTTAAGATTTTGGTAGAATTGAGAGTTTATGTGTATAAAATGTGTAGAAATGTTGCAATTTATATGGATGAGGAGAGAGTATGGACAAGGATTTGTAGTGTATTTGTTTGCATAAGTGTGTTGATCAAATGTGTATGTAAAGTATGTATCATGTATCAAAGTCTTGTATGTATGTGTATAAGTCTCATGTACCAAACTTGGGAAAATTCAAATAATACCTAACTACAAATAATTCACATAGCAATTAATCATTTAGCACATAACACATAAAAGGGAGTCCTAGGGTTATAGTCTAGGTCATTGTGTCTAATAACCTAATTCCCTATAACCATGGCTCTGATACCAATCTGTCACACCCCGACCGATGGCGGAATCATCGAGGCGGACAATGTGATGATTGTTCAAAAGCACATGATAGCTAAAGGTTGCATAATTCATTAATTTAATTTAAAGACAACAAGATCCAAATACAATACATTCCAAATAACCTAGTCTAGTTCAAAACATTGATTTATTTAACTAGGTCCATGTTACTTAAGTGGAGAAACCTTCGGCAAGTAGTCACATATCCAAACCTGAAACATTATTTAAATCAAGTGTCAACTAAAAAGTTGGTGAGTACATAGGTTTAGTAAATCCAGTAAATAGTAGTGTAAATCGTTTTGCAACTCATTGTTTATCTTGTTAAACATAGCATAGGATGTAACATTTATTTAATCACAATTCAAACCGAGTTTGACGCGCTTGAACATAGCACAACAGCTAAGTCCGGTATGCTTGAATATAGTTACCCACTATATCCGGTATGTTTGAATATAACACGCGGTTATATCCGAGTATGCAGTAATAAACACCCTAACCGGGTGGGCTGGTCAGGCACAATAGATCTATCAATATTACAGTTGGTTGTCTTGTGTTTAAATGTATGTACATCCAAAGAATAAACATATAGTCTCATGTATAACACGTACAAACAATGTGAGTAGCATGTATAATGTTTCACCCCAAAACGTATAAAAATGTAAAAATAGGGGCTATGTAACTCACCTTGCAAGCGGGTATTTGTCCACGCGTGTAGGTGATAAGTATGCGGAAGCCTAAGCACGTTGATACCCTATGTAGACAAATGGGTATTATTGTATGCGTATAGGTGTGTATTTGTATTTAATGTATATAGGCTCTAATATAATTTTCTTTAATATTTATTTGTATAAAGTATAGAAATAGAATGATAATGGGTTTTTTTTTTTATAAAACTTTAACTTATAAGGATATATATATATGTATTGTTTTAAACAAGTATTATATTCAATGTATTTATATAATAATAACAAAATAAAAGAAAAGTCTTTATTTATTTAAACAAGTTCATAAAAAAATATAATGCTAGGTTCATATAAAAATAATGAGACATTTTATATATTTAATGTATTTTAATAAGTTTATAAAAAATGTTACAAGATTTATAAAAATAAAGGACATTTTATATATTAAATGTATTTTAATAATTTTATAAAAAATGTTACAAGATTTATAAAAATAAAGGACATTTTATATATTAAATGTATTTTAATAATTTTATAAAAAATGTTACAAGATTTATAAAAATAAAGGACATTTTATATATATTAAATGTATTTTATTAATTTTATAAAAAAAAATGTTACAAGATTTATAAAAATAAAGGACATTTTATATATTAAATGTATTTTAATAATTTTTTTTATAAAAATATTATATATAAAAGGATGGGATGGTTTATAAAAAAAATATATAGTTTAATCGATTCGAACACGTAAACCAACTCGTTTTTGTATTTATTGTATCAAAATGGTATTAAAATAAGTTAATATAATTAAATAAAATAAAAAAAATGAAAACAGAATAAAAATGGGGTTGGGCCGGAGGCCAGCAGGCTCGAACCCGCGACCACTAGATCAAACACACACACGCATAACCAGCCGAGCCACAGCCCATCGCTGGTTATGTGTGTGTTAATTAATTGATATACACGACTTAGAAATTGGTCGCTGGTCCTCGGCAATCCGGCAATCGCGTCCGAGGACTCGAGTTTGCTCGGCAATCCTCGTGCGAATGCCGCGATTTTGAGTTGGATTGATTACCAGGGAGTAATAGAAGGCAGTGGACTTGTTTTGAGACTCGAACCAAGTCGAAACGGGTCTGGTTGGCACGGTCTTTGAACTCGAATATGTCACAAGTGGAATTCGATTTCTGTGTGGAATTGGCTCCTGAAATCCTGGTCGTAGCTTCACTCAGGGTCGACGAAGGTGTTGGAGTCCTCAATTTGGAGTGTAAGTGTGTGGAAGGAGGGTAACCAGTTCGTGCAGGGCCGACCATGGCCATTTATAGTCGGGCTTGATCCTGATAATGAGACAAGCAATTGAGCATGCCTGAACATTCGTCTGGACGAGACGAAGCTAACCAGACCATCGACAGGCGTGGAGGTGGCCTGTCGGGCCTGAATTCGGGCGTGGGTTCTCGGCCACCAACAGGATCAGACAATCCGTGTGATGGGGAGACCAATTGGTCGAGGGGTCTAGTTCGCGTGGGGGAGAAGAAGTCGGGGAAACTTTTGTCGGGCGTTGAGGTGCAGGGAACAGCCCTGTCGGGGTGTTCGCCGGAGAAAGCTTCGGACCGCCGGACCAAGGTTGGGGGTGACCGGAAACGCGAATAGGAAAATGGCAGGTTTAGTCCCTGTGGTTTGATTTAATTCGAAACAACCCTTAAAATAATTACGGATGGATCCTTGTGGTTTCATTTGTCCAGAAATAGTCCCTCAAACGATTTTAGTTTTAAAACCTTCTAGTTTAGTTAATTACAAAACGAACCCTAAACTTTTTATTAAATAAATTAATTTAATTTCTTTTAAATCAATTTACTTTAACATTATATTTTAAATGTTTTTATAAACTTACTTATTATTATTATTATAAAAAAATTTTATAAGGTTATTCATCTTATTCAAATGGGTTATTTTATTAAATATGTAACTTCTTTTTTTTTTTTTTTTTTTTTTTTACTTAGATTTTTATATAAAATTTTATATTAGTTTTAAAATTTATAAATTTCTAATTAGTTTAAATCCATAAAATTAGATACCTATTTGTATAAAACCAAATAAAACTTAAGCATATAGAATTTTATAAAACTTATGTTTTTATTTAAAATCAATCATTTTGAATGGTTAATAAAATTGAAAACCATTGATTTATTTATATAAATTATCTAATTTGATAACATGATTTATATAGTTTATAACCTTCAAATATATATATATATTTTTTTTTAAATTAAAAATATCTAAATTGAAATTTGCCAATACACCGATTTGTATAAATTTGATTAAATATACGTGTATATGTTTTGAAATAAAATGTTAATATTTACACGATAAATTTCGCAACGAAAATCTTTGAAATGTCACACGTTAGCTTCTATTAGCTTACCATTTGCTAATTCTATGGTGTACACATTTCTCAACTTACTTGATCTTGTTTCAATCAAAGGCCTAAAGGTAGTTGAGATAAAACTTTTGCTTGCACCCGATGATTATTAACAAGAAACGTACCGGTCACTACTTCGGGTTCAATACGTGCTTCTTCTGTCTGAATCACAAATGCTCTTCCACGTGCTTGCCTAGCTACAGTATTCTGGTTGCCTTTTAATTTTGGGCAAAAAATTCTCATGTGATCCTTATCTCCACATTCGAAACATGCTCTTTGCGAACTGCTGGGCTCCTTGAAATTCTTGTATGTGTGCCCGATTTTCTTGCATTTGTGGCATATCATATTTCTACATTCTCCAAAGTGATGAAAATTACATTTACCACACAATGGTTGTACTCCCTGATACTGCTTCTTTTCTTGAATCACTCCCCTATAATTCCTAACAGTTTCATGATCCATTTTCTTGTTACTTCCCCCATTGTATTTCTTATTAAAATTATCATTCCACTTCCTCTTGTCACCTGATTTTGCCTTCCATAATGTTCCATTTCTAACCATATCATCAGTCAGACTTCCGGTCAGTTTTACCGCTTCTTGAAATGTTGATGGCATTGCTGACTTGACCATCCCACGGACTTATGGTACTAGGCCCCATATATATCTTCCAATTCTCTTGGATTCAGGGGTTACCAGATGCGGTACTAGACGAGATAATTCATTAAATCTATCTGTGTATTCTAAATGTGCTGCACCCACCATTTCCAACTTCCAGAACTCAGCCTCAATTTTCTCAATCTCATTATAGGGACAATATTTCTCAATTATTAATTCTTTAAACTCTTCCCAAGTCAATCTATATGCAGCATATCTACCTCGTGTTTGTAGCTCCATGTTCCACCAAGACAATGCTTCGCCTTTTAGTGAATGAGATGCAAACTTGACTTTGTTTTCATCAACACAGTTACTGATTTCTATGGTTGATTCCATCTCTTCAATCCATCTTAATGCTCCAACTGCTCCTCCTTTCCCATAGAATTCCTTAGGCTTACAATTCATGAAGTCATCATACGTACATTCTCTTCTAATGCCTCTTTGGTTGTTTTCTCTATTGAAATTATCATTTTCTTCTTGCATTGACAACATTACCAGCATTGTCATTCCCCATTGCATTTCCCAGATTAACATTGCCCGGGTTAATGTTACCTGGATTAGCATTTCCTAGAATTGCATTATTTGGGTTAATATTCGAGTTAATCCGTGCCACTATGTCTTGTATTGCTGCAACAAGTTGTTGTGCTATGATTTGTGCAATTTGGGTTCCTTGATTATCTATTGTATTGTTAGGTGCTGGAGGTGACTGCCTCTCTGTAGATCTATTTCTTGTGGCAATACATGCTCCTCGTGGACGTCTTCTTCCTCTTGGCGGCATTTTCTATAATAGTTTAATAAATATTTCAACTCAAGCAACATAATCAACAATACAATAGTAAAACCCAACATAATATTCCATTTCATTATATAACTTCTGCGAATACAAAGGGGTACATATCCGGTATGACTTGAGGCAAAAGAGTGTAAAATGAGCACATACTCTTATTGTCAGTTAAAAGTAAAACTATCGAAATGGAAATGAAATGTCAATCTAATTCCCTCTGATCCAATCCCAAATCCGAGCAAAAAGATTCTTCTTCTGTAGATTCTCAACTCTGATTGCCTTAAGTTCTCTATGTGCAACATCTATCTCAGCTCGTGTAGCATGAATCTCTTGCTGCATTTGGTCTAACTGATGAATAATGTGATCAGTAGTCTGCAAGAGCTGTTGCTGGAACGTTCTACGTTCGGTGTCTTGCTCTATCAACCACTGAGTATACTGTGAGCATTTCACGAACTCCTCATCGGGATCTTTACTAGTATCATGACAGACAGATGTAACTGGAGTAGATGGTTCCCCAATCTCTGTTGTAGTCTTCTAGCCTACCGGTTTCTTAAAAATAAACCCAATACTAGGTCGTACCATCTTCCTAGGTGTAACAATCGTACAAGCTCCACTTGGTGTCGGATGAGTCTTAGTACTAAGTGTGTCAGAGTGTTCAGATGAATCAGACTCCAAACTCAAGCTAGAGCCTCGAGGATCATTTCTCGATGACCTTTTTCGAATATCTAATGTGTGTCCTGAAGATGATTGTGACCTATCATGACTAACATATGTTTCCTCATCCTCATAGGGCTCCTCCTGACTATGACTCGAGTCGTGGGTAGATCGAGATGATGATTGACTAGACATATCTGTAATAAGATAAGGTATAATATTCTGATTTCTAATGTACAACACATAGCACATAAGGTTTTCATGATTCAAAGTAACACAACAATCACGTATAGTTTCCATGTTTTTAATACTATAGACATCAAACAAATTTTCTATGTCATCAACATTTCAAACAATGCATATGATTTTCTATGTCTTTAATTAGTACGAGCCTACGGTTATAGACTAGACATCACCAAATGAAACCTAATTACATATAACTAATGGCTCTGATACCAATCTGTCACACCCCAAGCCCCAGGGGTCGGGAGTAACAATGGTTTTAGAGCATTGATTACGTTAAGCAACGAAAGTTAAATTTTAATACCAAAACTTTTCCCTATTTATATATTTATAGGGATTTTTACATACTTTTTCTAATACATTCTATTTATTGTTACATCATATTCTAGTACATAAATTAAGTAACTATAGTTATGCCAACGGCATCATGCTCCATGTAACACCCTTAATTGGAAAACCAATTAATTAATCATTTAACACGCGAAAGCTTTTATCCCATATTTTTTTATTACCCCTTCGCGTACTGCAAAGACCCAGGGGATCCCTTTCACGTACCGCGAGGGAACCCTGGTTCACACCGTCCGCAGGAAGGGTTCTTCACGTACCGCGAAGACCCACCTGTCCATCTTCACGTACCGCGAAGACCGTCAATTAGGCTGTCCGCAGGAAGATTCTTCACGTGGCGCGAGAACTCCCTCCCCACCTTCGCGTACCGCGAAGACACCCTGTAAACAGAAAGTTAAGTTTTTTACCCAGTTTCATACTTAGCCAATTTTTCCCATTTTTCACCAAAACATCATAACATCAAAAACTCCTAACACATGGGTATTTTTACCATTTCTCAAACAACATATTCACATTATCATCATTCACCAAAACATCAAGTTTTGTACAATTTACAAATCAAACTAAGGATTTTCTTTTAAACCCCCAAAATACCAAATCGTGTACGAGAATCCTTCAACGCCTTGGACTTGACATTGACCTACATCGGAGCTTTACCTACATAACCACATGAACGTTTCAACATTAGTAAAGAAGATAAACATAACAATCAAGTATTTAAATACTTGATTCCACCCATTCACCCATTTGACCCGTTTGCACCCATTAGGTCAATTAAGGTTTCGTAACACTTGTATTTCCACTTACAAGTTTCATTTCATTCATTTAACATTCATTTACATCATTTCATATACATTATGGCTCTTAGGCCATAACCTCATATCCATTATGATACTTAGATCATAACCTCTTATCCATTATGGTATTTTAACCATAACCTCATATCCATTATGATTCATAGATCATAACCTCATATCCATTATGATTCATAGATCATAACCTCATTCACACATATCCATTATAGTATTACACTATAACTACATTCATTCACCTAACCATTAGGTATTTTCACAATAACCACATTCATTCATTTACACATATCCATTATAGTTTTATCACTATAACTACATTCATACTTTTTCACATACTAGTTCATGCATAATCATACACATTCATTTCATCACATAGTTTGCATACATATCACATTTACCACCCATTTATCAACATTACTAAGTAAGTGCAAAAGCACTTACTGTAGAAGCATGTTTTGTAACTATAGATTAAATTCTATGTATCGGTGTACGTGGCTAGTACGCGGGAGGGTGTTCCTGAGTACTTAGTCCGCACACCAGTTTGGTCCTGCGTACTTAGTAAGTACGCAAGGCTTTTGCCTTGCGTACTTGTCAAGTACGCATGACCAAACCATGCGTACTTAGTAAGTACGCAAGGCTTTTGCCTTGCGTACTTGTCAAGTACGCAGGAAGTGTTCCTGCCCCTATAAATAGAAGACTTGTCTTCATTTGTAGGTGGAACTCTGGAACTAGGTCGATCCGGGTCGGGAAGAGCTCTCCCGACCCCTGGACCGTGAGCTTAGATGAGAGATGTGTGTTCCTTCGGTATGTAGTCTGTAATACGGGATGACTTCTTTGTTATGGATTACGTTTCGTTTCATCGTCTTTTGTCTGTGTTCGTGTTTCTCTGTCTAGTTTCTTTGTTCCCACACAAATCGCAGAACAGATCGTGTTATTTCCGCTGCGCGACGAGGCTCCCGGGACCTACAAGTGGTATCAGAGCCTCGGTGTTCGTTGATTTGTGTTCCAGTTTCGGTTTTTTAGGGTTTTGAGCAAAACGAGTTCGTAACCTAAAATCCTTAAAATCGAGTTTGTTATCACTTCATTTGGTGTTTGGAAGGCTGAGGGTTTGTTAGATGATGTTTTCGAAGCTTTTGGAAGCATTAATTTCTCAGATCCGTCACGTTTCGAGCATTCTCCTCAAGATCCGTCAAGAACACTGCTGTACTGAACAAGTACGCAGAATCACCTTTTCTGCGTATTTGCTAAGTACGCATGGGTTAGCCCTGCGTACTTAGTAAGTACGCATGAGAAGTGACCTGCGCACTTAGCTAAGTACGCAAGAGCATTTCTCTGCGCACTTAGCAAGTACGCATGAGTACTTGGCTTTGCGAACTTACTAAATACGCAGCAACACCCTACATATGCCTATTTACTAAGTGCGCATGAACTAGCATCTGAGATTCAAAAAAAAAATAAAAAATAAAAATAAAAAAAAAAGTTTTTTGGCGGGAAAACCTTCCTTGTCCAAAATTTTGTGTGATCATTTGTACGCGTGTTTCGGCCCATTCTTGAGAAGATAGTAATTTTGGTATTTTCGGACCAGAATTTGTATACGATGTGGCTTGGCGAAACACGAACGAGATTTTTGTTGGATGATACCACTTGTCATACATTGTTTATGGGTCCATACCTGAAAATGTAGGCTACGAGTATCCGGGATACTTATTTAATAGGGTATGAATGCTGAACTAATGGGAGCAATTGGGTCGTCATCGGCTAAAGGTCTCGTTCTATTTGAGAAGATGTGGCTTCTTTGGGTCTTTCGGAAAAAGAATCATCTTGTTTAGGTATTCAAACCTGAATATGTAGGCTACGAGTGTCCTCGGATACTTCTTTAATAGGGGATGAATACTGGAACAACTTGAACCCAAGGATTTGCTGTTTTGGATCTTTGCAAAGGAATAAAGAATAAAATCCTGGAGTTGGCTAGTTGTGCTTTTTGAGGATTTGAGTGAAGTGGTGATGAAGCTGGTCATAGTTTACAGAGAAATGAGGGGGATGAAATCTGTATTCATGAGACATTAAAGAGGTGGTGGAAAAGCCGTTGGTACTTCCTATATATATACCTCTTTGACGTAACATGGATCTCAACCGTGATTTCTCGTGTAAACTATATTTATCGTGTTTGATTCTATCATGTGTCTTCAAGATGAAGCTGGATATTCGTTGGATTATTAGTTGAAGATGGAACCTTTTATCATTGGCCGATGGGATAGGAAACATACCCTTGTTTCTGGTCTAGTCAGATGGAGCTTAAACTGAAAGGGGATATTGGAAATGAACATCTTCGGGAATTTGGTTGACTCGTGAAGATACAGGATAGAGTTGGACACATCTGGTTGAAGACTTAAGTTTATCTTACTGGAATTCCTATGGGAGCTGATTAGTTTGATGCAGGTTATTGGAAACTCAAACTCTCTATCTTATGCCAGCTGATTTGGAGTTGTCTTTGTCTACTATTGTTACCTATTTTGGAAGACATTGTAAGACTCAGAAGTCTAAGTCAGGGTGGAGGTTGCTACTGCTGAGAGGATGAACTACAATGAGTTGTGTTGGGTTAGTTGGTTCTTATTGAAGCACTTGGTTTGGTCTACAATGAAAGCTACAGTTAGAGGGAGTCGGGTTTGTCATCACTCGGCAACTGAAGTTTGAAGATTTGAAGATCTCAAGTGGAATGCCAGAAGATCAAGTCTCGCCAGAAGACACTTGATGTCATTAGTTTAGAGGGAGTCTGTTAATACATTCTTTGTAAACTGATGTATATTAGTGTTAGTGATAGATAGAATTTGATGCTATAGTTAAGAGGGAGTTTGTAGAAGCATGTTTTGTAACTATAGATTAAATTCTATGTATCGGTGTACGTGGCTAGTACGCGGGAGGGTGTTCCTGAGTACTTAGTCCGCACACCAGTTTGGTCCTGCGTACTTAGTAAGTACGCAAGGCTTTTGCCTTGCGTACTTGTCAAGTACGCATGACCAAACCATGCGTACTTAGTAAGTACGCAAGGCTTTTGCCTTGCGTACTTGTCAAGTACGCAGGAAGTGTTCCTGCCCCTATAAATAGAAGACTTGTCTTCATTTGTAGGTGGAACTCTGGAACTAGGTCGATCCGGGTCGGGAAGAGCTCTCCCGACCCCTGGACCGTGAGCTTAGATGAGAGATGTGTGTTCCTTCGGTATGTAGTCTGTAATACGGGATGACTTCTTTGTTATGGATTACGTTTCGTTTCATCGTCTTTTGTCTGTGTTCGTGTTTCTCTGTCTAGTTTCTTTGTTCCCACACAAATCGCAGAACAGATCGTGTTATTTCCGCTGCGCGACGAGGCTCCCGGGACCTACACTTACCTTTTGAGTTAGAAGATCCCACACCACCTTCTAGCTTTGCAATTTGATTACCTAAACATACACACCAAGTTTAGTAATCTAACATACATACATAATCACATTACAATTGAGCCCACAACTCAATTTCCATTTCAACCCAAATTGACCTGTTTAGGTTATCCCCATAACCAAACACCCTCTTTTAATACAAACTCACCTACTTGAGTTTTCTTTCCAATACCTTGACACTAATTTCTCATTCAATAACTTTTATTAGGTTAATTTGGTGTTTTTTTAAGTGTCTATTACCACCTAAACACTTAATCTTCACTAATTCATCATTCTAGCATCATGATCCAAACACCCCCAATTTTCACCATATGAACCCTAACTTCTCATAATCAAAATCAAAGGGTTTTAGGATGTTAATCACTACTCTTTACCTTTAGTTTAGCTAGATTATCCACAATCTAACACCAATTAACCACATGCATTCAACATTTTTGGATTTCTACAAAACCCACTCACAAACATATTCAAAAGTGAAATCAAAGGAAGATAATCACTTACTTGATATTAGGAAGGTGTTGTGTGAGCCAAAACCTTCACAAATCCGAGCTCAATGCACGATTTAGCTTCCAAAATTGATTCCTCCTTTTTCTCCTCTTGAACACATACGACCTCAACAACTCAAATGAGGTTTATTTTGACTTTTGCTAGTCAATATGGCAGATTTTGCCATTTACACATTTGGCCTCTTAACTTCCATTTCACCCATTTCATTCTATAGTTAGTTAAAACTAACATAACTTCATTATTAACTTGAAACCCATTTGTTTCAACTTATTTCATAAATATTATTTTCACCATAATATTTATCAAAATATTTTATTTATCAAAATATTATTAACTTGAAACCCACTTGTTTCAACTTGAAACCCACTTGTTTCAACTTGAAACCCACTTGTTTCAACTTATTTCATTCTATAGTTAATTAAAACTAACATAACTCCTGATGCATGGTATATTTTGATTTATGAGCCTCTTCAATAATTCGCTCTTGAAGACCTCCTATCATAGGCACCCACACTCGATCGTGCATATGAAGAATATTATCTTTACCTTTGGTTAATAGATTAACCATCTTCCCTAGATTTTCTTGTTCAACATTAGCTTCTTCTAAGGTTGTCTTCTGTGTTTCTTTAATTTGTTCAAGAAGATCGAATTTCAATTCGAGTCTTAAAGCACGTACTCTTTTAGGTTTTTCTCTTTCCTTTTGACTTAAGGCATCGGCAACTACATTAGCTTTGCCTTCATGATAACATATTTCCCAGTCATAATCACTTAAGATTTCTAACCACCTTATATGTCTCATGTTTAACTCCTTTTGACCAAATATATATTTCAAACTTTTATGATCAGTGAACACAGTGAATCTGACTCCATAGAGATAGTGTCTCCATAATTTTAACACAAAAATTATAGCACCTAACTCCAAATCATGAGTCGTATAATTCCGTTCATGAGTTTTCAATTGCCGAGATGCATACGCAATAACTTTGTTTCTTTGCATTAACACACTACCATGACCAGTGTGTGAAGCATCACAATAAACTACAAAGTCTTCTGTTCCGTCTAGCAAAGCCAGTATTGGAGCATTCATTAGCTTTTGTGTTAACAACTCAAAAGCTTCTTCCTGCTTTGGTCCCCATTCATATTTTACAGATTTCCTTGTTAAGGAAGTAAGAGGGACTGTAATTCGGGAAAAGTCTTGGATAAATCTCCTGTAGTATCCAGCCAAACCTAAAAAACTCCAAACTTCGGTTGGTGTTTTCGGAACTTCCCATTTAGTAATTGCCTTAATTTTAGCAGGGTCAACTTGAATTCCATTGGCATTTATCATATGCCCAATAAATTGTACCTCAGGTAACCAGAATTCACACTTTGAGAATTTGGCATACAATCTCTCATTCTTGAGTAATTCAAGGATTATTCTTAAATGCTCTGTATGATTTTCCTTATTCTTTGAATAAACAAGTATATCATCTATGAATACGATAACAAACTTATCCAAATAAGGTTTACAGATTCGATTCATCATATCTATAAATGCTACTGGAGCATTAGTGAGTCCAAATGGCATCACAGTGAACTCATAATGTCCATACCTTGTTCTGAATGCAGTTTTAGATATGTCTTCTTCTTGTACCTTCAATTGATGGTAACCTGAACGAAGATCAATTTTCAAGAAGCAACGCGCTCCCTAAAGTTGATCAAACAGATCATCAATTTGAGGTAGAGGATATCTGTTCTTAATTGTAACCTTGTTCAATTCACGGTAATCAATACACATGCGCATTGATCCGTCTTTCTTTTTAACAAATAATATTGGAGCTCCCCAAGGTGAAGAACTTGGTCTTATGAATCCTTTATCCAACAATTCCTCCAGCTGTTTCTTAAATTCCGTCATTTCAGTTGGTGCTAATCTGTACGGTGCTTTAGCTATTGGAGCTGTTCCCGGTATCAGATTAATTCTGAACTCAACTTCTCTTTCTGGTGGTAATCCAGGTAGTTCCTCCGGGAATACTTCCAGATACTCGGATACTACTGGTACATCCTTCAATAACTTTGCTTCCTTTTTAGTTGATACTGATACAAGGTATTCAAGGCATCCCTTGTTTAGACATTTTGTTGCCTTTAGGAATGATATTATTCCAATTGGATTGGAATTCTTATCTCCCTGGATAGTAATTTTCTTACCATCGGGCACACGAATCTCAATGGATTTCTTGTCGCAAAATATTTGGGCTTGGTTGGCAGATAACCAATCCATTCCCAGAATTTCAAATCCAACTAATGTCATAGGTAACAATTACATAGATAAAACGTGTCCGAATAGAAAAATCTTATAGTCATCTAAGGAACTAGAGATTCTAACTAGATCTCCATTAGCAGTTTCGACCTCGTAAGATTTTTCTAATTTAGCTAAAGGTTTATTCAATAGCTTACAAAATTTAACATCTATAAAGCTTTGATTTGAACCAGAGTCAAATAAAACCTTTGCATAGATATTTTCGACAAGAAACGTACCGGTAATGACGTCCGGTATTTTGGCTACATCATTTGCATTCAAAACTAATGCCCTAGCATTTTTCTTAACGCCTTCTACAGGTTTTGCTCCAGATGGTCCTGCTTCTTTTGTCTTTGGGCATTGAGTCTTGATATGCCCCGGTTCTCCACAACCGTAGCAAACAATGGGCCTTTTGTTTTTGTAACAATTCTTAGTAGAGTGCCAAGAAATTTTACATGTGTTGCAAAAAGGCCTTGCACCACATTTTCCGTAATGTTTCTTCTTGCATAAACGGCATTCAGGAACAGAAAAACGAGTATCTTTACGATTGAAATTATTTTCGGATCGTTTTTGCTCGTTTCTGTTTTGGTGCGAGTTATCCTTTTTCTTCAATTCCTCTCTATTTCTGATCAAGCCATCTGTAAAGCTAGCACCTAATTCAATGGTATCGTCCATTGATTCAGGTTTAGCGGCTTTCACCAAATCTCGAATTTCTAAAACTAAACCCCAGATATATCTTTTGTTGAAATTTGATTCGGGGTTTGCTAGATGAGGTACCAGCCTTGAGTAATCAAATAGCTTCGTCACATAATCTTGATGGTTCGTACATGTCATTCTTAAATTCAGAAAGTTGTGCTCCATTCTCTCTCTCTTTCATTCACCGGACAAAATTTCTTTTCTACCCTTTCTTTAAAAACAGACCAACCCATGGCATATGGCGGATATAACTTGATTCCACCATTCTAATGCTTGGTCTCTGAACAGATTTGAAGCATAAAGCACTTTGTCTTCCTCAAGGCATTTGCTTATTGCTAGAACTGATTCAGTCTTTTCTAGCCACCTCAGTGCAGCTATAGCTCCTTCTTTTCCTGCAAACTTACACGGTTTGCAGTTTTGGAAAATTTTGTGACTGCATCCAAGATTCCTTTGCTTCTTATATGAAGGTTCATGTTTCTCTTTGGGACTGATTACAGAAGAATCGTGACCTTCCTGGTTTGTCCTTTTGGTAGATTTACTATGAAAGTTTGAATGACCTCCTTCAGTATATTTTGAAGGGTGATTTGAATGTCTACCCTTAGTATGCCTGGAATATTGAGGAGTAGAAATCTCATTCTCATTTTCTTAGGTTCTGGATTATAATAAAAGAGATTCCCGTTTCTTAGTAGCTTTTGCTTCTTCAATAGCTGCTACTATTTTTGGGATTGCTTTTTCTAATCCAGCATCAATCATCTTTGTCATTTCTACTCTTTGAGCTTCTAGCTCAGCAGTAGCATTTTCCATGGCTTGTTTCTTTTTGCCTCTAGTGTTATTAGATGGTCCACTTTTTGACATTCTAACACGTTGAAAATTTTGGAATTAGAAATAACTTTTTATTGATAAGGATATATATACAAGAAATATATACATGTAGAAAATATTGTTTCAATAGATTCCTAAAATTCTTTTCTTCCAAAGCTTGAACTAGTAAAGCATTTCGAGCTTCAACTTCGTCTTTTTCTCTTTCCAGCTCGGCTATTCGATTCAATAGCATTTGTTCCCTTTCACTTCTAGACGTATTTTCGTTTGTACGAATAGTAGTAATATTTTCATAATAAGGTACGTAAAATTTATTAGAGTCGGCTCGTTCTTCTTCTTCTTCTTCTTCAGGATCACATTTATTTTCATAAGGTATCTCGGTATTAATATCATGAAATTTTTGACGGAGTAATATTATAACTTCCGGCAGTTGGAGCAGAATGGAAACTTATCGAAGGATTATAAGGAATACTAGGGTTCCCTATTTCTCGAAGACTTTTAAAAGTAGAACTTTCTGTCTCTTCATTATCTTCTATCGTAGTCTCATTAGTTTTACGTTCAAAATAATTTGCCCGAGTAAACTTATGAAGAAAACTACGACCTTTGCCCTTTCCAACCATATCTGAAAATAATAAAACGATATTTTATTAAAATATCTTACAAGAAAATAGAAATACACAAGTACAACAAAATTTTTAATCCTTCATTAGTTCTCTTCCAAGGATCTTTAGATCTTTTCCAAAATCATATACTTGTTGACCATAGAACTGCGTTCTAGCCTTGTTCATCATTCTTTCCCTGTTTATTTCGTCTGTTTGACGCAACGAACGTTCTAGACATTCTATGGGAGATGAAGGCATGTTGTACTCATATCCATACTTGGGAGGAGGTTCACGAATACTAAATAATATATCATTATAAACATTCTGGTATTCTGGTGGCGATTGAAAATAAGCTTGATATGGACCACCATGTATAGGTTCAGGGAATACGTATGGATCATAAAGAACAGGGGAATTAGAATTATAAAAGGGATAATCCTCAGGGTTTTCAGATACATGAGCATACTAGTGAGATTCTTCTTCGGATGTTTCCTCCATAGGTACATTTTGATATGCTTCTTCTACTTCAGTAGAAGGAATAGAGAATCGTTTAGTAGGCATTCCTATTCTCAATCTAGGCTTTCGGGACGTACTTAGCCCAGACTGATTTTCCACTGGTGGAGGAGTGGTAAACTGCCAGTTACTAAAATTAGAACCGGAATCCATCCAAGAACTCTCAGCCTCATATGATTGTGGGTGATACTCAGGAGTAGGAGTATCTAGATCTACGACGAAAGGATCATCATCATCAGGAATTGGAATTGGCATCATCTGAGGTCCGTAAGGAGGACGCTCAGGTGTTTCTTGTTTAATCGCACGGTTAGGATCATAATAAGGCATGTTATATTCTCTAGACATCCTGAAAAATCTTAAATATTAGTAACTATCTTAATTAGGTATTCTGTCCTCATGATGATCAAAACTTAGATACTAAGGCCAGTATCCTTATCTCAATCTTTGAGGTATTGTATCTAAAATTATGGTTAAAGCTTAGATACTAAGACTAGTATCTAATTCGCTAAAACCTTGGGCTCTGATACCAACCTGTCATACCCCGATTTCAGGACACCCTGGGCGTGTGACCAGATTGGCACCTCCAATCTTATTTTATTAAGAAAATCAGAGTTAGTTTACCAGCAGAAATACTTTTGGATCGAACTTGTAATAAATCACAACCCGAGGGTTGATATTGTATATTTTCCAAATCCGAGGATAAATAAAATACTATTTCATTTCACTCGGGATTTAAAGTGCGGAAATAAGCGAAAGTTAGATATTTTACCGAAACGAGGGCACAAGGATCGAGGTAGGATCGTTCCACGAAGCTTGGAGCAGTTGAGGGTGGTTGGGATTGTGTAAAAATGAGAAGTCGTTGGCTTCTATTTATAGTTGCCCGACTAGGCCCGTAGACGACCGTTAGCCTGGGTGGTAGCGGTCCGCTACTGCCCAGGGCTTGCGTCAGCCCTACAGGTCACTTCCTGAATGGACCGTTCCTCATATTGCGGCTGGCGGACCGTTACGGAGGGCGTGGCAATCCGCCACCGTGACACGCGTCAAAAACCTACGCTGAGTCATCGGACACGTGGCATTATGAAGGATTGCGGCTAGCGGACCATTACCCAAGTGGTGGCGGTCCGTCACCCAACCCTGAAGACCATAGCAGACCGTTAAGGTGTATAGTAGCGGTCCACTACCAGCCCGTCTTCATCATTTTTCATTTTTAACCCTTGATCTTAGGGATTTTGGCAATTCCAATCCCTAGGGTTTCAGAATTGGCAATTGAGGACCTCGGAATTGGCTTGGTGTTACACCTAATCACTCTCAGGGTGTCACCAACAAGGAACTCTAAAGATGTACAATGCTCTCAAGATGGTCGGATTACCTTTCAGTTTCTCCAACGACAATAATGTACCCAAAAGACAGATCACCTCTCGGTCTCACTGTCCACAATACATCAAAGATGCACTGGATAATCTCAGATCAAAAAGCTATGACTCGGACTAGCAACAATCACTAAGAACCTAAGGGAAACTTCTTCTCAGACAGTTTACATTCAGAATCCTAATAAAGAAGAACCGACTACCTCTCACCTTTCGGGTATCGGGATAAGAATAACACTCAAATCTAACCTACTCTTAATCACCGTTCCGATGGAATACCACATCTAGCAAACTATCATACAATTACCAACACACAGTATATGATCTAGATATACTACTCAAACTAAAAGACATTCACAAGCAGCATATGGAACTGTAATCAATCATACATCAGATTAAAGCATGCATATTCATCATCATTATTGAACTAATATCTTTACAAAATCATCAAACCATCATTAATAACCAAAGACCGATAAAAGATCCGAACTTTAACAAGTATTCATCTATGACCTAGGCAGTATATCACGTTTAGCCTAGATTCATATAAAAAACCAAATACACAGAAGTGTGTGATCCAAACATGGTCTAAAACAAACTAATCAATGACAAAGATCCAGACTTGGAAACCGAATAAGCTAAAACTAACAAACTTTTTATTTAACAGATGCTCCTAGGTTATAACAGGAAAACTCCAAAAGTTGATCTACGTGCGTGCATGCCTTCTTTCCCGTGTTTCTAGTTACCTGAGAAAGCAAGCTTAAAAAGGTCAACATAAAGTTGGTGAGTTCATAGGTTTAGTTGAAATGTTTGATGTTGGACCACAAGATTTCTAGTTGTGTATTGTTCACCCGAACAATGATTTACCACTATTATTAATCAAAACAATAGTGTAGTTGTTTATTATTACCATGAGCTCCCATAACCAAAACTTGACATTGATGTTGTGCCCCTGACCCAATGTTCTTAACGCTAAACATTGTAATACGTGATGAAAATTATGCACCCGCTTTGACCTCCAATCAAGGTTAGAGCGACTAACCAACCACGGGTGGGGGTGTCATTCCAAATAGATCTATTCATTCTTTTCACGTTTGTATCATAACTAATGGTTACAGAATAAGAGGGGACTTTGATGCGTTAAACGAGTTAACTCATGTAACAATGTTGGTACTTGTGTCCAGTTGAGCAAGTTCCCCGTTGGTTTAAAATCAATTTAAAACACGTAAAAGTGGGGTCGTGAATACTCACCGTACCTAACGAGACGGTGAATGATGATGTAAGTTGAAACTCCAAACAAGTCCTAACCTAGCCATGCCCTAAATTAGTTAAAACACCTTAACGTCTAAGTAGTTGTTAATGGGGTGGGTTAGTTACATGACCAATATCCCGAAGTCTTAACCCTTGCCTTGTAATAGTTTACAAGGGTTCGACTCGATCCTCATTGGTTATACAACTTGTTGTTAGCATAATTAAATTTATTAAAATCCTTTTAATAAATATTATAATTTAGTCTTTTAGACGTCAATATCTCGTTTTCGACGTAAGTTGTTTCTCATTTCTAATAAATATATATCATATATTTATTATAAATAGATGAAAAAATGTCATAAAATAATTATTATATTATTTTATATTTTCAAACTTATTTTTAGTTGTTTTCACCATTTATTTATATCTATATATGTTTATATATAAATATATAATCATTAATTTTTACAAAATTAATATATATATATATATAAATACACACATATATAGGGGAGGGATCAAGAGAAATCACAAAGTTAGGCGAAAACCGAGAAAATCACTAAAAATATATGTAATACTATGGGTTACGTATACGTAATCGCAATTTTTTGTTTTCTGTTTACGTATACGTAACACTATGGGTTACGTATACGTAAGCCAATATTTAAAGGATTTTTTGATAAAAATGTGTAATATTACATTGATACTCTTATAAAAAAATTAAAATAAAAAATAAATATTATTATATTATTGATTAAAATTGGTTTTTTAGTGGTTTTCTCGATTTTCGCCTAACTATGTGGTTTTCTCTGGAACTCTCCCCTATATATATATAACTATATGTAACTATAATAACACTTAGGGTTTTTATAACTTTTAACCGTTGACTCTCACGTTAAAACCCGTCTTATCTATATTGTTTAAAATAATAAAGGGTATAACCATTTTATAGTAATATCACCAACTAATTTAATGTTAAAAATAGTCAAATTCTCACGTAAATAGTCGAGGGAAGGTGGTGAAGTTTACGCGAGCCTCGTTTGACGTCCCGTATCACCCGGTTAGCTTCTGAAATAACCCGTACACTTTGTATACCTGAGACTCGGTGCATGTAAAAGAAAACCGAAGTCCCGAAGGGGATGGTGGAACTCGTTTTGTTTTCAAAAAACCGTAAAGGTGGTGGAGGTGTTTCGGTGTTGTGGTGAATCAGAGGGAGGAGGGTGGCGGTGTGCGACGATCGTAGAAGGTGGTGTTGGGGTTGTTGTTGTGGCTGTTGAGGGCTGGAGTAGGGGTGGTGGTGGTGGTTGTCGGGTAACCGAGAGAGATGAGAGGGAGGTGTGGAGGAGGTTATTGAATAAAGAGGTGGAAGGAGGGTGGTAAGTGGTGATCGGTTGTGGTGAGGTGGTGGTGGTAGTTGCTGAGAAGTATGGAGGAGGGGAAATGGGAGGGGTGGTCGGGTGAAGTGCCGAGAGAGGGAGAGAAGAGAGTGTGATCTTGCATGGGCTTATATAGCCTTCATGGTGGTGTAATAACTAGTGGGTTTCATGGGAGTGGGGAACCAAGATGTTGGGGGGAACATGTAGGGGGGTAGGTGGTGTGGTGTGTTACCCGATCATTCCTGGTCCGGTATAATACCTGCGTGCCGTCGTTTTCAGTTCGTTGTAACGTGTCGAGTATTAATAAAAAAATAATATAAGTTTAGTAGTTTGGATATAATACGTGACCGTGTCATACGTTTAGATTTTATTTTCCATCCGGGTAGGTAGTGTTCACTATTAAAAATAAGGAGAATGTTTCGAGGACTTTTAATTTAATTTTTAGTTTATCACTAACGCGATATGAGGTTTGATGTGTCTCGGAAATCTCTAACATTTCCTTTGTAGTTGTGTAGTGGTTGGACTCTACTGGACTGGATTAGACCTAACTAATTAAAATTAGTCTAATATGCACAGTCTCGTGTAATTATATTTAAATAATTGTGTGGTAAAATTATCAGTGGTCACGTAAATGATTTGAACGTAAAAAGTTGCAAGCTTGAATTGAAAACGAGACTGGTTGGTGAGATGTTCATCAGGCAACACTTACCAGTGTCGCCACCTTCTTGTGGGGACACTAGTCGGGTTGGCGACGGAGGATGGTGTGTGTTCCAAGGAGTTCAACTATTGGACACGTCTCATTCATCTAGCGACAGTATGGAATGTCGTCGATGACCACACAACACTTTTTGGTCAGCGCCAATAGGATCTACAACATAAAGCAATGACACAAGTCCTGAACGCAAGTTCGGGAGGCACTGGTCATGTACCCTGGCGACACCGACCTTTGCCGGCGACACTATAGGCGATACTAACCATACTTAACGTATTTCACATGTTTAAATGCATACAGATCACCTAGTACTTGTCGGGCCGAGCTATAGTAAGAACAAACATAATACCGACAATCATGTATCTATCTCTTGACTCAAAATGGGAGCAGGCTTGAAAAAGGATCTTAGAGTGTCTAGGGTTGGGCCAAGAGGGTCTCTTAACGCCTTCTTTTTTCTTCTCATCGGAGTTCTTTCACAAAGACTTGCCATGGTAAGGAAGAAGGGGGGAACAAGCACACTTGGAGAGTGCTGTACAACGGAGAGTTGTATGCTGCGTTCAGGAAGGATGAATCGCTCCCGAAAAGGAATCTATTGATTCTCTCCCAATTGGTTGGACCGTAGGTGCGGGCTGTAGTATGTTCCAAGGGTTGGACTGTTCTCCCATTAAAGTGGTACGTGAGTTGGGTTCAGAACGTCGTGAGACAGTTCGGTGCATATCCGGTGTGGGCGTTAGAGCATTGAGAGGACCTTTCCCTAGTACGAGAGGACCGGGAAGGACGCACCTCTGCAGTTATCGTGCCTATGGTAAACACTGGGTAGCCAAGTACGGAGCAGATAACTGCTGAAAGCATCTAAGTAGTAAGCCCACCCCCAAGATGAGTGCTTTCCTATTCCGACTTCCCCAGAGCCTCCGGTAGCACAGCCGAGACAGAGACTGGTTCTCTACCCTCTATGTGCCCATTATGTGTTATGTGCAAATGTTTTTCAATGTTTTGGGGCTGAAGTGTATAAATGCAAATGAATGAATGCTAATATGACCATACGTGTTATATAAAAGTAAATGATGAACAAAGAATGAAATGAATGTTTACAAAGAATGAAAAAAATGAATGACATAACGTAAATGAATGAAATCTTGCTTTATATTTTCATATTGCATGTTATGAATGTACAAAACGTTATGGATGGAAATACAGACTACTTCGGTAGGACGGTACGATGATAACGACTACCTTGGTAGACGGACGACCGTACGACTATTATGCAGACGGAACGTTAAAGTCTAGAAAGATAGACTAAATATGTACTACTACGGTAGACGGAGGCAATTAATCGAAGCACGACTGCATATATAGTTCGTATGGGAAACGGTTGCCTTAGGCAAACGGGCGAATTCCAGACTATGACGATAGAACGACTATGACGGACGGCCGCAGGTTGGTCGGACGGTAGAGAATGACGAACGGTTGAAGGTTGGTTGGACGGTAACGAATGACGAACGGTTGAAGGTTGGTTGGACGGTAAAGAATGACGAACTACGACTGTATGATAGAACGTCTATCTTTGTGAGTTACGTAATCAATGAAGGGCTGATCACCCTTATGTGTAATACCAATAAATGTTAAAAAAATTCAAAGGTGTATATATAATTACTAGTTTTATACCCGCGCACGTTGCGGCGTTAAACCGTTAAAATTAACGTTCTGAAAACTTTATACAATCAAATAAATAAAATTAACATCGACGTTCTCAATTACAGGGTTTACACATGCTACTGTATGTTCAATGTTGGCGAACTGCAAAAGATCAAATTAAAGAAATAAAAATGCTCGTTTTTATGATGTAACTTTTTATAAAAAGTATTAAGCTATGAAAAAGTTATGGTCGTTTAAAAATCGTGGAGGGTAGTTGGTTTAAAAGTGTAATTATTGCTTAAATAAAAAAAAGTTAAGTAAAGTTGAGGAGGCAAATGTGTAAGTATTGTTTAAAAGACATATTTACCCCTAGAAAGTAGTTAACACATGCATATATTGTTGTACCTTAACCAATAATACTTGTACTACTTACATTTTAAGATGCCCTTATGTTATGTATTATAAGATAGTAGATATAGATATAGATATAGATAGATATATATATATATATTTACCCACTAGTGAATGTTTAAAGAAGGCAAGTGAAATGTTAACATGTATACACACACACACACACACATATATATATATATATATATATATATATATACTTATAAAGAAAAGATAAGGAAACAATGTTTATATCTACTTGCTTTACACTAGAACTTATCGCCATTAGCTGACTTTTAGTTTGCACTTCAGGTAGTAAAAGGAAAGGACAGACAAAGGAGTGAAGGCTACCTGCACAATATTGCCATCCTGATTAATTGGCTATGTGCTAAGACAATGTTTTCATTTAAATGTTAAGACTTCCACTGTTATATAACTGAATGATTTTACGCTTCCGCTATGGTAAATGTTTTTAATTAAAGTTCAGTGTCTGATTACTATGTTTATGAGTAAATTTAACAAGTCAGGTCCTCCGGAAATGAGGCATTACAACTTTGTTATAATGTGTTTCTTGAACAAACAAAATAAATGGTATATAAATATAATGAACAATAAACTAGAATTTGTGGATGAAAATAAATAAGCTAATCTTTAAGTTCCTAAGCTCAAATTTACCTGAGTAGTTAGTGTTCGGGTATGTACATATACTATTAGCCTTTTAAATCCTAACTTAACTAATACGAATAGCTATGAGTTTCCTGTATGTAATCTATAACTAAATTCAGAATTTAAATAATTAATGAATTGATTAAATAGTTTAATTGGTTTAGAGAATAAACTAAGCAACCCTTGCGAAACAGTTACTTAAAACAATTAGTACTTTTATTAACAACGATTCAAAAACTAAATAACATACTTTCATTAATGATAAATTTGGTTCCAGATTTACAGAAGGTGTTTGGAAAGCTATGGTTTCCAGAGGCTAATGAGATAGGGAGAGTGAATGTGATAAATCCTCTAAGAGAGCCATACATGTATGTAACAAATGCTCTAAGAAAATGTAGGATGTGATAGTTATTTTGTTTTATTACATATAAATATTTGATTTTTTTATGAACCATATATTCCTTATATAAAAAATAAGCTTACAATTTCATAAGTTGATACTTATGGTTATTTAAAAAAAAAATTAGTACTTTTATCTATGCTTTCTTTTTCTTTATATAGAAAACTAAAATCTCCTAATACGTCTTCCACTTGAAGTTTCTATACCACCCTCACTCTAATTAACTTGGAATGAAAAAATATAACGAAACTTCACTGAAATCAAGTTTTTCAAGTGTTTATTAAAATAATTAAATTTTTTTTATTTCTCTAAATTCACTAACTTTCATTAGGTGTTCTAATTTTATATAAAATTTTTACAAATATAAAAAATATTAAAATTAAGTGACGCAAATGTAACATATATGAATCTTGATTACTATTTAATGATTTTTTTTTCAAACTAACTTGAAATATGAGGTAATTTTGAAGAAAAAAATGCATTGAATAATAACCATGTTTCATAACTATTCAATTTTGGCCAAATTAAAAAAATCAATAAACATTAAACAAGATTCGTAAATGTGTTATTTGCCTCGCTTAATTCTAAATATTTTAACATTAATAAAAAAAGATATACAAAATAGAAACACCTAATGAAAGTTAAATGACTTTAAAAAAATAAAAAAAATCAAGTGATTTTAGTAAGACATTTGGTTACTATTCAGTAAAGTTACCGCTAAAATTTGTGTTTATCTTTTAAAATGATGTCAACTGTTTCTTTTAAATAACTCTTCCTATTTCAATCCTCTCGTACTGTGATACACCTGAATCCGGGCCAGACATGATGTTGGATTGAACTGTCTGTAACTTTATCAAGCTTAGATATGAGCTGCAACACATAAAGAACTAGTTAGAAGAATATTCGGGAAAGACTATCAAATGCTCAAGTCAACGATTTATGTGATATAAGCAAGTGTATAACATGTTTATTACATATAAACAGGCAGTAGCGGATCCAGGATTTTTTTCCAGGGGGTTCACTGTTTTTAGATTTTTCAATTTCATAGAGCCGGGCATAAAAAATTTCGGTTCAGTTCGGTTCGATTGTTCAGATCGGGTCGGGTATTTGATTGATAAAACTCAATATAAATTCATACGTATTTAATTAACGATATTTTAAACATCTTTCGATCAAATTCAAATGTGTTTAAATAATGAACGTGGAAATTATATTGATAAAACTTATAAAATTTTACAACAAAACGTTTATAAATCAATTGACTAATCTAACAAAAAAAACAACGTATTTATTATTACAAAATAACAGTTTTTTTAAGATTATATAAAAACAGGTTTTTAATATAACTAAAACTAAATAACAAACAAACCAATTGATTTTAAAAAACCAACAAACAATCGTAACAAATAAAAGGTATTTTTTTTTTTAAATTCATTATTCCCGTTAAAAAAACCCTTTTCTTAGCTATACGGTTTTTTTTGGATTATTTTGACATTTGTTTTAGAAGTCTAAAACTTACCCACGTAAACCATTTTCCCATCTTTACTTAATTTTTTGTTTGGGTTGTTTTTAATGTTAAATTGTGCAGAAGGCTGTGTACAAGTTGTATAAATTAAATCATAAATAAATAAGAAGGATAAATAGTTAAATGATTAGCTGGTGGAGAGTAGGTTAGAGCTCCTATTTCCAAGAAAGAAAAAGATGTATAAAACAATAAAATACTATGTTTTGTTTTATTTATCAAAAAACTTTATAAATCTTCTTCATTGTATTCTCCAAGTAGTTGCAGAGATTCTCTCTTCATCACCGGCCAAAAGAAAAAGCTTCTCGTCTCCAAGTTAAAAAGTTCTCTGTTTTATCATTTTCTCTAGCTTTCTTAAGGGGTTCACTTCAATTTTCCTATATAGTTTTTTACTATAATCTCGAAACTCAGGGATTCCAGTGAACCCCCTTTGTCGTATGTAAATCCGCCCCAGTGAACCCCCTCTGTCGTATGTAAATCCGCCCCTGTAAACAGGTAGGTATAAATATGGGAGATGAGGGAAGATGGAGCTGCTTAGGAGCCATTGGAGAGTTAGTTCTCAAGAGAGCAAGCTGAGATGCCAATAAAGGTCTTGTCAAGTTGTCATGGCAAACAAGATGAGTGATTGAGCTCCTATCAGAGTCCACCAAATGAGTAGCTTTGATGGGTTTACCTTAGGTGAGGCCCCAATGGATCTAACGCAATATCTACTTGGGCTTAAGTGCCTGATATAGAGGTGTACAAATCGGTTTTTTAACCCAAACCGGTTTAACCTGAATCGAACCGGTTTGGTTAACGAAAAGTCAAAACTGGTTTGGCCCTAAACCGGTTCGGGTTAAACCGGTTTCGGAGGTGGAAAATGTCTAACTGGTCAAACCGGTTAGGGTTGGATACAAACCGGTGTGCCCTGTAAACCGGTTTTTATTAAAAAAAAAAATCAAATAAATTTTATATTTTTATATAAAATCAAAAAAATATATATAACAAATATAAAACATAAAGTTAGACGTTTATTAATATTTGGAAAGTTCGAAAATTAAAAAACATGACAAGATAAAATTATAAAATTCTAAAACATTACAAATGATAATATATATTTTTATTTTTTAGAATATTGATTGATTATTCTTGTGTGTTGTCTTCGGAACTGGAGCTTCGTAGCCTTGCATCTTCGGCTAGTTCTTCATCGGTGACTGGTTCGGATATTCCAAGATCAACCTCGTTGTTGTGTATGATTTCTTCGACTTGAATTTCGTCTTCGAGAGAAGTTTGGTCTTGTATCCTATCCATCGCATCCAATTGGTCCTTCAAGCAAATGCATATTTCCATCGCTAGGGGGTGAGTCTAGTCCTTCATATCGATGAGACCCTGCCACTAAAAGAAAACGCAGATTCCGAAGCTACCGTGGAAGCTTGGACGGTTAGTACATCACGGGCCATGGTAGAAAGAATCAGAAACGAAGCTTCGTTTTTTTTTCACCAAGCCAAAATATCAAACTCCTCAAAAACGGTAGGAGGCATAAACGCTAAAAAGTTTGTGCTAATATACCTTCCGAGTTCGCTACTCGGGGTGGTACCTCGAGCCCGTTTACTAAATTCATTTAACATTTCGTTATATAAATTCAAATTAACATCTCTCGAGCTACCACTTGATGATGTACCCATTGTATCATGCGGAGGCGGAGTTGTACCATATTTATGTAAATAAACATCAAATAAATCTTGTAAACATTTGTTAAAATATGTTTTTGTGACTTGTGCAAAATGGACGTCTTCACTATCCAAATTCAAAGCGTAAGTAATTCTATCAATCAAAGTTTCAACCCCGTAAACATTTATGGTATGGTTTAACGCGGCGACGCAAGTTATAACGAGAGGCATTTCTTTAAAATATTTCACTAATTTTTCTTTCATCGGTTCTATCATTTTTGTAAAAAGATGGCTTTTATTTTCAAGTTCATACAACTTGTTAGCCATTAAATATATTTGTTTTAGAGTTAATGGACTTGTGGGATAATAAACACTGAATAAAAAAGTGGTGGCGGTTTTGAAAACTTCAAGCAATTCGGTTACGTCTTTTAAAACGTCCCAACTCGTAGAAGGAAACTTTAGAATTTTACAACGAGGTTTTGAGGCAAGCATTTCATGAAATAGTTCTAAAGTTTCTCTTTGTCGTAAAGCGCTATAAAACATAGTATAAGTCAAGTTCCATCTTGTCTCGACGTCCCAATTCGGACCTAAGCAAAGATTATTCGTTTCACGACAAAATCTAATATAATCATGGTATCTTTTTTTGTTACTAAAAATATCTTTAAGCATTAGTCGAAAAGTATATGTTAAGTTTGAAACCTCTTCAATTGCAAGCCCGGCTTGCACCGCCAAGTTAATGATATGTGCGATACATCGACTATGGAAAAAAACGCCGTTGCAAACCGGTTTATATTTAATTTTTAGTTTTTGAACCGCATTTATTAGATGCATTATCAAAAGACATTGAAAAAAGTTTATTTTATAATTTAAATTCGGTTATAACACCATCCAATATATAAAATAAATTTTTGCCGGTGTGTGGATATTCAAACAAGTCAAACGCGATTGTACGCTTCATCATTTGCCACGTATTGGGATCAACCCAATGCGCGGTAACGCAAAGGTACGAATCGGGTATACCATGTGGAGCCTACCAAACATCGGTGGTTAAGTTTACACCGGTTTCCAAATTTTTAAAACCCAAAATTAATTCTTTTTTTGCTTTTTTCCACATTTTTATACAATCTCGTCTAAGGGTTTTGCGACTTACTTGATGATAACGTGGTTGGAGTGTCTCTTGAATCATCCTTGTCAAGCGCGGATTGTCAAAGTGGTTGAACGGCAATCCTTCTTGAATCACTAACCTCATCATTCGATCTCGAACAATATTTGGATCAAAGTTCCAAATTCCTCCTTCGCTTGTCATCGAGGCTTGACCTTCACTTGGAATTCCCTTCAAGGACGGGCAAGATTTTTCCATATGCGTTTTCAAACCAGTATTTGAATCTTTCCCCAATAACGCACCACACATCTTGCACCGAGCACGTTCCTTCCCGTTTGACAACAAACATAGATCGTAATTGCACCAAATTGCCGGATTTCTCGTTGTTGCTCGAATTTCCACAACGGTAACTTCGTTTGAGGAACCACCAACACCAAAACTAGCCATGCTTTTTTTTTTAGAGAGCGTTTTTGAGCGGTTAAAGATCGGTTTTAGATATTAGAGAGTGTAAAGAGATGTGTGATCAACCCTAAACACCCCCCACCTATTTATAGTGTTTTAAGAGTGTAAATGAGGCCAAAAAAATAGCTAAAATCGACCCCAACGGCTATATAGCCGTTTTCTAACGGCTATTTTTTGAAGCCCAAAAACCGGTTTAAACCGGTTTAAAAATCGGTTTATCGAACCGGTTCACACAAACCGGTCCCCAACCCGATCACCTCCAGAATGCTTCAAACCGGTTTCAAACCGGCGGTTTTAGCCTAACTCGAACGGGTTTGCTCCAAACCGGTTTATCCCAAACCGGTTTGCCGGTTTAGACCGGGTAAAAAAAACCGGTTTTTTTTGTGCACCTCTAGCCTGATAGATGGGTATTGTCCATAACAAAGCTCAATACAATACCAAATGTCGTCTTATCTTTTAATAGAAGCAGATTTAGGGAGACTCTTTAACATGAGATGTTGCTTTCACGCAATCGATTTTTAAAACTTTTCTGATTATTTATTTCTTTTATTAACAGTATAACAATTACATAAAACAAGCTGATGTTCAAAAAAAAAAGTTTAACATAGAACAAACTAAACACAGTAACGATTCTATATACAATCTTAGGCTCAAAGCTAATCATTTTTACCCCTCCTATATGTAAAAGCTATACAACATAAATTAAAACATCATGACTAAAATATTTGTCAAAGCCATTATTTTTTTAACAAATTGTAAGCTTAATTTTTACTAAGAAAAACACATTCCTTACTATAAACCTAATCTACTTCTAAAATCACACACATTTACTCTAGTATTCATAGGATTTAAACATAAAAAGTTGTTTAGAAGTACGCCACTTTACACTTTATCACCTGAAAACTAAAAACACTCTCTACTTTACTTCTAAAATCACCACGTATACTTGGTAGGATTTAAACACATAACCGTTTGATTAGGAGGCTTTATGTACTTGGTAGGATTTAAACCCCTAATCATTTGGTTAGGGTGAAGAGAGTGGTACCAATTGAACCCATGGAACCCTCTCATTTCACTCAATTAAATTTTGCTAATTAAGGGGAGGATGTGGAATCAATGAGCCCTTGAATTAAAAAAAAATATTTCATTAAAAAAAACCACATCTCACTAAATAAAATTAAAATACAACTAATAAAAAAAATACAATTAATAAAAAAAAATACTACTCATCTTCGTCATCCGTAAGATGGATGTCCAACTTTGTGGCAACATGTGTCGTAAGTTCAAACATCAAATGAAAATGTGTGGTTTCGTTCCGCAATTCCATTATGATATTATCGAAAATAACTGGATTGGTAGGCGGATCCGCAATGTGAACCGGTGAGATTGCATTTCCGTCATTTTTTAATATCATATTGTGTAATATGATACACGCGTACATCATGTTCTTCAACTTTTCAACCTTCATTTGACGTGCCGGTCTTGCAGTTATGGCCCATTTAGCTTTCAATACGCTGAATGCTCGTTCGACGTCTTTCCTTGCCCCCTCTTGTGGTTTTTTTAACTTTTTTTTGTTCATGTCGGTTGGATAAGAATATGATTTCACAAACGTGGACCAAGAAGGGTATATGCCATCGGTAAGATAGTAACTGCGCTTGTATTGATGGCCATTAACATAGAATGGGCACCTAGGAGCGGTTCCATTCAACTTATTTGTGAACAATAGAGATTGATTGAGGACGTTTATGTCATTGTTCGACCCGGCAATACCAAAATACGCGTGCCAAAACCACGAATCATTTGACGCAACTGCTTCGAGTATGACCGTTGGGTACTCATGATCACCTCAGTGATATTGACCCCGTAAACTAGTGGGACAATTTCTCCAAACCCAATGAGTACAATCGATGCTATCAAGCATCCCGAGAATCCCGTGCTTATCACCATGTGCTTGATATAAAAGTGCAATATCGTGACTAGTCGGTGCAAGGAAGTATTCATTACCATATAAAATAACAATAGCATTGCAAAAGTTCTCAAGACATTCCCTAAAGGTTCTTGCGGACATACATAAATATTCGTTGTATTAATAGGGAATATTACTTGTTGCGAATTGTTTTATGGCCGATGTGCATTTTTTAAGGGGAGTGAAACTTTTTTTGTTCCATGCGTCTTTACAAAGTATTCAAAATTTGCATAAATGTCGTAAACTATTTTTAAAAATAGTGTCTTCGACATGCTAAATCTATTTATAAAGACGTCCTCGCTGAATTTCGGATTCTCAATAAAGTAATCTTCCATTAGAATTTCATGTGCTTGGACACAATCACGTTCCACGAGGTTTAAACTTCGGCTGCTTGAACAACGAGGTTTAAAAATTCAAGACTACTCAAGTCGAACGACGACGAACTATTCGATGATTCCGGGATGTAAATATCGCGTCTAAACATTTTAATTTTGTAGGATTTGAGATATATTTGATGTTTTGAGAAAATGTTATTGTAGATGGAAAATATTGAGATATATTTGATATTTATAGGAGAATTTTTTATTATTATTATTGCAATGCATCACTTGTACTAGTTTGAACGGGCTTTACAACTCGTGCCCCTAAGCCCGCGCCAAGCTTTCTCCAGTGGTGGCAGTGTAGTCCTCACTACCCGTGGAGCCCGTGCCATGACTCCCTTCACCCTTAGGAGGCTTTATCACCAAAAGATGAAAACACTCCATGCTCTAGTCATAAAATCAACACACATGTGCTTAATAAAATTGTAACTATGTGATTATGTAATTAGAAGTACACTTTACCACCATTAGGTCTTTCTCACCGAATTTCCCCTTAAAAGACAAGTCTAAGGGGGGTGCGAGTGGTAGCGGGTTTGCAGGCGGGTAGCCGGCGGGTTGGCGGGTACACCGCCGCAACTCAAACGGCTTCAGTGGGTAGTTGGGAGCGGGTAAACTCAACGGATATATTTACCCGTTGAAATAAAAAATGAAGCCGCTGAAATCGAAGATCTAGTCGTTGCAATCGACCGTTCAACGACAATGAAGCCGTTTAAAATAAAATAAAAATAAATAATTAATTAATTAATGTATCCCCTATAAATACATAAATCAAATATTCTCAATCTACAAAAAATACATACCATCTCCTCTATTATTTATATAAAAATATCATGGATTCCAAAAAAGTTTCTAAATCGAGAGGCGGTTCTAGCCGCAAAAAAGTGTCCAAACCAAGAGGCGGTTCTAGCCAACAACCAATGAGTCAAGAAATTCCCGCACAACCGTATATGCCATACCCCGTTTTCCCCCAACAATCGTATCCTCAACAACCGTATCCTCAATACACCTATCCCTTACACAATCAAGCAAGTTTTGATCCTTTTGCACCTCGATACCACAACTTACCATTTCGTAAACCCACCCGTCAAGAAGAACGTTCACTTCCCATCTTTGATGATAGTGGCGATTACAATGCTCACGAGGATCCTAGCTTAGAACATAATCGAAGAAATTATATATATCCAAATATCGAAGATGAAGAAGAAGATGAAGGTGAAAAAGAAGATGAAGTTGAAAAAGAAGATGAGGAGATGGAGGTTGAAGTTAAGGAAGAAGAAGATGAGGCGGTTGAAGTTGACGAACAAACCAATTCATAAACCGTACGCCCCGTCAACTGTGGACTCCCACACAAACTGAAGCTTTGTGTAAGGCTTGGTGCCATATTTTCGAAGACCCGACGATCGGAAATCAACAAAAGCGAGATCATTTTTTGGAGCGGATACTCGAGCATTACAATAATCTAGTTGGAGGAAGCACCCGAAGTAGACACCAACTTAATTCAAAGTGGACTTTTTTGAATACAACCATGTGTCACTTCAACGGATGTTGGATTCAAGCGGTATGTATTTTTTTTGTACGTTTATTTATTGGTAATACTTTTTTTTAAATTAATATATTGTTTATTTAATAATTTGTAGGATCGTCTACGCGCTAGTGGGGCCAACGATTTGGATGTAATGAAAAAGCGTTAAGTGACTACAAAAAAAATATAAAAAAACTTTTAGTGAAGTCAAATGTTGGGAGATTGTACGGGTTCATGACAAATAGATCCGTCTACCATTGATGGGTGAGGAGTTTGATACTCAATCCGATCATAAAAGAAAGTCGGGGGACACGGATTCAAACGACGAACATTTCACTAGTTGGGCACCCGACCTAAACGAAGACGTGCCACCATCAAGACCAACACGAAAACCAAAGAAGTCGTCCGAGTCGCCGTCAAGCAAAGGAAGTGTGGTCGAACAACTTACACGCTTTGTGAATATACAGGAGGATATGATGAATAAATTCGTTGATTCAAGAAAGGGAAAAGACGATGACATACGATCTTTGGTGAATGAGCAACGAGAGGTCGTCAAGTCTGAACGTATGGACCGGGAATTTAAAATATTTTCAGAACCGCACGACCATCTAACCAGATCGTTTTTGAAAATAATGTTGAATCGGAAAAGAGAAATAGGCGCAAAGTATGGTTGGTCGTGTAATTTTTAATTTTTTAGGTGTTTTTTTAAGTTGTTTTAATTAATTGTCTTTTAATTTTTTTATGTATTTTTAATTAATTAATTAAAGTTTTAGTTTATTAATTTTATTTGTTTTAATTTTTTTTTTAAAGTATGAAGATTGAAGGGTACCACTCCCAACATAGAGGGTAGTTTATCAAAATAATGTGACATCTTGTGATTGATAGGTTTAGAAAGATACTTTACCACTCCTACCTCCCTAAGCTTTAAATCATTATTCCCCTTTCTATCATATTCATTGAATTTTATATTGGTTTCCCCAAACCAGTTTTTTTTTTAACAACAAATTTCTTTTCTTTAGTGAGACTTGAACTCATGACTATTTGATTTTTAAGTGTTTTAAAGGTTTTGCCTCTACCATTGGACCATCACTCCAATAACAAAACAATGAAGGACACCTAAACCAGTTTTTGGTAAGCCTAAATCAGTGCTAGAACAGTATATCCAACGACAAACTACAACATTTCCTTATGATAATCTTTTAAATAAATTGGATGCATAAAATTAAAAAAAATTGTAATGGCGAACATAACATTTTGATATCCTAATAATGTTAGCCAGAAAACCAAAAACTATCACTTATTCCTGACCGTAACCCCAAGCTCCCCTGCCACAATCAAAGTAGTAGCCATGTCAATAAACATCCCATGCTCCACCACTCCAGCGAGTCTCAAAATCGCATCGCCAGCAGCCCTCAAATCCCCAATATCATTCTTGAAATACAAATCAACAATAAAATTCCCATTATCCGTCACATAAGGCTCACCACTTCCCGACAAAACACGAAGCTTCGCAACACAACCGGCTTGTTCAAACAACGATTGAAGCTTCTCCGCCGTGAATTTCCAACAAAACGACACGATCTCCACCGGCATCGCCAACCCACTCCCCCCGACGTAATCCACCAGCTTCGATTCGTCAACAATCACAACAAACTTCTTGCAACAACCCTCGATCATTTTCTCACGGAGCAACGACCCGCCGCGCCCTTTCACCAAATTCATATCCGGGTCGACTTCATCCGCGCCGTCGATTGCCAAATCGAGAACCGGGTGGGTGTCAAGATCCGAAAGAGGGATCCCTAACGACAGGGCTTGTTCGTGGGTCTTGGTTGAGGTGGGTATTCCTATGATGTTTGATAGCTTTCCTTGTCGGAGAAGCTCTCCGATGCGGTCGATGGCGTGCTTGGCGGTGGACCCCGTTCCCAGGCCGAGGACCATGCCGGATTCGACGAACTCGACGGCTTTGTAGGCGGCGATTTTCTTCAACTCGTCTTGGGTTAGGATGAGTTGGGGCGGGGACGACATTATGGCGGCGGTGTTGGGTTTTTTTGATCCGATGTAAGCGAGAGCCATTGGACAGGATTTAAGGAGGATTTGGGACCGGAGGATTGAAAGGGAGATAAGATTGGTTAGGGTTTTGGAAATGTTTGAAGATCTGTTTGTAAATGGGTTGATGAGATTTGGAGAGAGAAACAAGTGCGTTTTGGGGGTTACGGGGGTGGGGGTATTTATAGGCGGGTGTTGGGGAAGGTTCAGGGAAGCTCAGGGCTGGGCTGGGATGTCGGGTCAATTGGTTCGGGTTGATTTCGGTACGTAAAGAGGGATATTGTGGGTCAGATGCAAGACCCAAAACAAGGTTGTTTCATTAGTAGTTTTGGGTAATTAATTAATAGGATTAATGAGATTTTATTAATGTAACTTTAAAGATTCATTAATGTTACGTTTAATCTTTAACTAGTAAAACATACCAGTGATGCGCTTAACGATGACTCGGTTCTAAACAATGTTGTAACGGTACACACTTAAAAAAAATAGTATTTTAAAACTTATAGTATAAAATTAATTATAAGGTTTAATTTTTTAATTAAAAGAAATTTAAAATTAAAAAATAATAGTAACAAAAAACAATTATGACGTTAGCAGCGAACCGTAAAAGTGGAGGGTGGGGATCGAACCCATGTGACGGGTGTTGAGATTCAGCGCGCACCATCAGAGCATAGCCACTGATCGGAGGAGAGAGTTACTCTTCACAATCCTATGTTTTTAATAATAATTAAATTTCATCATATTTTTATTTTAGTCTTTTATTCAGTTAATATTTTAATATTAAATTATTATTTTTTTATAATTTTGTCTTGTTTTCTTTGATTCGTTTACTAGTTTGATGGATTATTTTATAGAGAGGCGTTTATTTATTTATTTTTTTTTCATTTTTTTTCTTGCTTTCTACGAACACTATTAACATCAAGGTTCACTTATCTGTTAATTAACAACTATAATTAAATTTATTTATCAACTAATAATTTCGTTGTTTATGTATCGCCGTCGGTTATTCAACATAATTAATAACAACGTCATCGTCTACGGTAGGGGTGTTCAAAAATATCTGTATCCGAAACCGAATCCGAATTATCCGAATTCCGAACCCGAAATATCCGAAAATTCGGATATCCGAATTTTTGGATTCGGATTAAGATAGTGATTTTCAAAATTTTCGGATAATTTGGAAATCCGAATATCCGAAATTTTACATTTATATATATATTTTTAAAATTAAAAAATAAACTGTTATTAAAATTAAAACTTTACTATATATATTTTCAAACTTTACTATTTTTCAGTCTAATTCACATTTGAAGACAAATATCTGATCATCTCCATTAAAAAAAATGTCTCTCTCGTACATACGAAGCCATGGAAGAAACCCTACCGCCTCCCCAGATCCAAACGTCTAATCACTCCACCAGGCCACCATCTCCATTCCAACCACACCGGCCGACGACTTCTTCACAAGCAGACCCGACATCTCCGTCCATTGCACCCACCAGCTTCTCCACCATCGTCAGATCCGACTGCCGCTGCTGCCTGCGTTCCGACGGGCGATTGAAACGATGAATCTTCTTTATTGAATTTTATTTCTTTCTTTGAGTGTGTCAATGACTGAGTATGGCTAGGTAGTTGATTTCCAAGCTTTGATTGTGAGAGAATTTTGTTCTTAATTCATCTTTCTTTCAGAAATACAGCCAACAATTTGATTATTTTGTGTTCTATATATTGTTTTTTTCACATTTCGGATATCCGGTTTACTATCCGAATCCGTATCCGAACTTTCGGATATCCGAAATTTCAGATACGGATTAGGATATTAAAATCCATTATCCGAAATTTTGATATTGTGACAACCGTGACTTTTACGGTCAGCACCTATGTTCGACGAGTTTGTATAATAATAGTATTATTATTATGTTGAAATATACTTTCATACGAAAGGAACTTGTTAGTGAACGGAAGATAATAGCAAGATTTATTTTGGTGTTATAATGTCAAAAAGTTGATCAAGTTCAGCTCTATACGTGTTAACACCCGAGTCGAGCAGTTTCGTAAAATTTAATTTAAATCCGAAATGATATATATTTACGAGACGCAAGGACTCGAGAGAAAATACTAAATTCTAACGAGTTATTTTTAGGTAAAATAACGCCACTATTTTTATCGGGTTTGTTTAAGCGAAAAACCGACACGCGATCGGAGACCGCAAGGGCTATAAATACCCCATCTTCACCCACTTTCTCATTTTTCAAAAACTCAGAGAAATTTTAGAGAGAGAGAGTGGAGAGGGCTGTAGAGGTTTCCGGCAAAGTAGTGGTGGTCCGACAGTGGTGCGTGGCGGTCAACGTGGTCCGGCGCGGTGGCCGGTAGAGGCCGAAGCTCGTTTTTCACCCGGAACCATTTCTCGACCCTACCGGAGGAATTTTTTATCAGAACTCTCTAGGTATGCTTTTCATACCCTCGAATGTGACTGATCGGATTTTCGGATTTGAAAAACTGGGTCTCAAAGGATCGTCGATCCCTGGAGATCCGACCGTTGGATCGTGACGATTTTTGGATAGTAGTTTCTTAGCACATATATGAATGTTTTCACCGAAGGAAATTCCGATCAGATGTTGGTAAGTATATTTTTGAATACGAGCAGATTGTAACAGTTTCTAAGATCGAAAACAGGGAATTGATCGGGTTGCATGGCCATCGAAACGGCATTGCATGTCAATTTTGAGCATGTGGGAATGCTCGGGAGATAAAAATGATCCTAATGGTGTTTTTGGTTTGTATTGCATGTGATACGGGAGGTTCCACGTACCCGAACCATTTATACGGAATGTATAAACTTTACCCGTTAAACTTTGATTTTATGTTAGAATAGTTTTATTAGTCATTGGTTGAGAATTGAACAAAAAAATATTTAGTATTGAGATATTTGGTATTTTTAGTGGTTATTAGGTTATACACCCAACCCCGGTTCACGTAGAACTAATATATTTTATACAACAATTGTTTTTGATAGATTTCTATAAACTTTTGATTTAGTTTCCAAATTTTTTTTTTTAAAAAGTGGTTTTAGTCAGTAGAATATGTTTTAAAATGAGTATCTGGAAATTTTGGTTATCTAAATCTTTATAGATTATTTATTTAAAATTCACACAAGTTTAATACATAAAAATTTGAAAAAATACTTATGAGTATTGAAAAATTCTGGAAATTGGGCAGTGATAGTTATATGATGAACTAAGACTCCTGTCGAAATTTTATGAAAATTGGAGTTGTTTAAGTATACGTTTAGTATTTATAAAGTTTAAATGGACGATTTAGGGTTTGTATACTTCTGGATAAAATCAGGACTTGAAACTTGGTATGGGATCTTATATTGACCTAAAACTAATATGGTAAAAATTTGGTAAAGTTTTGATTTGTTTAGCTATTTTTCCTGAATTTGTAAAATTTTAACAATATTAAATTCATAATAAATAATCTGGATAATGAAAAATTATAATAGATGGTCAGAAATTATTATTTATGTATATTATCAATTTGTGGAAGTTTCAAGCAGTAAATTTATGTCTAAGTATGGTTTTGGAATTTTGGTCCATTAAAACGTTATAAAAAGTTACTATTTTTGGGAATTTTTGTATAAAATTGTTTTTATAAAACGTTTTAAGGGATTTTGGACAGAATTATGATCACATTAAAAACATAAATTTGGAATTTTAAATTGGGTGCTAATATCACACTAAAACCCTAATTTCGGACGTATCAGATTTTCAAACCGTAAACCGGACCTTACGCGCGTAACCGCGTTTTTTATCAAACGAAACCTTGACTTGAGATTTTATTATATATGACTTTATAAATACTGATTTTCTTTATTAAAATCTAAAACTTAAGGTTTTAAGGTCACGAATTTATGTAAAAGTCGTTTTACAATTTCTAACAGTTCGTACGCGTATGCACGGGTTTGGGTATGCAACCGATTACATAGCCACTTTTGTTTTGTTGACTTGGTCACAACATGTAGTAGTCCTAAATGCATTGTTTGTGTCCACTTGACTAGTAGGACCCTGTCAGGACTCGGATTTTACCGGTTTTTGTCGACCGTGTCGCATCACTCGCCCGCATTGTCCAGGTGAGTTTCGCGGCCCCCTTTTTACTTACTGTTTTACTGTTTTTGAGGGAAAGCTGTTTCATTTTTTTTAGTCACATGTTACATGACAAATTGATTACATGAGTTATTTTTTTTATAATGCATTAAAGTCCCCAATTTTAGGCAATCAATTAGCTGAGCGTAGCCGTTGGGAATTTTGAGTAGTACTACTTGGGTTGAAACCCCCTCTCATGGTTTGGTCACGCCAACCAGACTTGTAGGGTCACTTGGGCGCAAAGTTAGCCAATTTTTTTAGGTGGTTGTTTGCATTAGACATCCGTATGGGGTACTTTATTTTTATTTCGTCGAGGCTTTGATTGCGGCTCATGGTAGTATGTTGTCTAATACATGTGTACTCGATCAATGGATTTTTGATCACTTTGGATTTTTATCCGAAACTTTTTATAGTCGCAAAACCTGCGAACTCACCAACTATTTATATAGTTGACCCGTTTTCGAAACATGCTTTCAGGTAAACAGAATTGAAGACGAGATTTTTATGAGGGATCGCTTTTGGATTAGAACTATTGTTTTTAGTTTTGATTATGTACTTCGGTTATAGTCAGGCATTTAAACACTTTGTACTGTTTTAGAGACTTTTCTTGTATTTGTACTTTCGTTAGAAGCATGTAGTATGGTTCAATGTAATACAAAATTTTCCTTTTAGCTTCTCTTGTACTTGTGTTCAATGCGATATACCGGTTACATCCCATACTTCCACCTTTTGGGGTGTGACAGGCTTGGTATCAGAGCGCTGGTTATAGAGAATTAGGTTTACTCGAGACTAGACCTAGACTATAACTCTAAGTTTATTGCATTGAACTGTAGGAATTACTTGTGCATTGCATACTACCTCTTGCTTATCTACGACACATTGCTTCATCATAATCATGTCGTCGTCACAGCACTACGCGTACTCTTTGATGATTTCGGTTACGTTTGCGGTAATCTATATCCGCATCTATCTGTCGTGGTGTTACCTCGAGCTGTAGTTGTACCTACACCGCACCTGCATCTACTCCAGTTCTGGAGTCGACTTTCTTATTTAACATCTATTGTTTTCACTTTGTATATATACTTGCTTTGGTGATCTGCTGGATTGGATGGCTAGAACTTTCGCCATGAGATATGGCAGCCATAATTGCTCGATCTAAAGGGAACCCGAGGTGGAGAAGCAGGACTAAATGGGAGAGAACTCTACGGGTCAGGAGACCCATAAACTTTTTTTTTCTTTGTTTTGTTGGATCATTGGATCCACGTATATGTATAAATTTGTAGCATGACTTGCTCGACTCTGATTTCGAGATCTCTACCCTATTATTACTTCCTGACTTCCACCGCACAATTTTTTTCTTTTATTAGAGTACGCTGGTTGTTCCCCTCTATCGTTACCTCCATCCAACAACAACCTTAGTCTGCAGATCCATGAGTATTGATACAAATAATTAAAAGTGATCAGATAGAACATCCACACTTTTACGCGAAAGTGCAACACGATGATGTGATCCAATGAACATTCCAGTTTCTTTTTTTTAGCTGAGTGCTCGAGATAGAGGAAACACTGTAGGGACCATGCAAAGTAAATTATTATTACGGGTGCACACGTAATCATAATTTGCAGTGCATGAGAACTCTAGTGAGCCTTACTGTCTGAGTTAATGTTCATGATTAATCTATATTTCTAACCCCGATTCCCAGTCATTCGAATATTGATCGAAACTATCGTCACCTTAGGGTTGAGCCAAAGACATCAAATGATGCGATGGGATACCTCATGTGACATGGGAATTTATATCGTCTTTTTATCTTTGAATCGTAATGGATCCAAAACTCTTATCAAGTTTTATTGTGCATGACAATTTAGACCGAGACACTGAAGAGATCTGTTCTCGGTTGATTTAACCTCGGCATTTGGACCGGATTTGACAATTATTTGTTAAGTATTGCTTCATTTTTTAAATCTAGCTAAAGATTTTCTCATTTCAATTTTGTTATATGTTTATCAACGCATGTGACGACTCTCGGTCTAGCGTGAATCTGACCTCGACATTTCTGACTCCCCTAATTGATCTTCATGTAACTTTCTCGCAGTTCTGAAGGAACAAGAGAAATTCGAATTTAATATAATCAACTCCTTACTGAATCTTGAGGAACGAAGATTTTCTCTCATCTATTTTACTTGATAAATCAGATCCCTTGAGAGTTTACTGGCCACATAAATTCAGTATGAGACTTTACAACGCTCGACACTTGCAGTAAGTGTACGACTATCATCGGAGGTCTCGGTATAATCTCGTATTTTATCTTATAATCCAAATGCACTCTAATATCGATGGAGTAACAATATGGTGGAGAAATTCCTTAAAGAAATATAAGCTTCTTTTTCTTAAACAATATAACCTTTCTATACGATCGTTTGTATAAATCCTCATTTCGGTGTTTGTCATTCTCAGTATACTCCTGATAAATATTTTTAATAATTCAGTCTTACACCTACTTCAAATTTCCATTGCAAGTGCTCTGCACTCACTATGGTAATTTGGTACACTTAATCCCCGATTCTCTTAACCACGACGCTCATATTGTGGAACCTAACTTGAGAAACTTGTTACTTAGGAGGAGCCATCTTTACAACGTTCATTGTCGTGTTTATTTCTATCATCTGTATTCTTACTATGATCATTGAGCGGCTTGTGCTCAGGTTTCTTTTAGTCGGATTTACAAAAACTTTTTATTTTGGGATAGCTATGGCTTAGTATGAAACTAATGCCCTTTTTTGTGAACATTGCTACATATGTTTTGCAAATCTTGATTTCTCCTGGTGCTTCGATGTCTTATTGAAAACCATTTTGATGGAGAAAATGAAACTTTATGTTGGAATAGTTCTTTTTGTACCAAAATTTTTATTAGTAATCATTCAAAGTTTATTTATGGTGATTATCACTATTTGTTACTCTACGTATACTGTCCTTATAGATCCGAATAGGATAGTCTCATATCCTTTTTGTACTTGTTCTCTCTCAAATGTCATTTTGTTGATTGACTTTTTGATTTCTAACTAGGTAGAGACTTATACTTATCCCTTATTCTCAGCCTCCTGTAATTAGAAAGCTTTAGAGCAACTACTGTTTAGAAACGACTTCGTAACACGTGTTCTAGGGAATACGAATCTAAGACATTTAAACACTCATTCCCTCAACTTTATGGCTTAAACCCTTATGCAAAGGATTTTAAGGCTATAACCAGTATGGGTGAAATACGAAACAGTAAGTCATAATGGTACCGTTCGAAAGCCAAGAAAGTTGCAGGCATACTGTACTACCAGTTATTGACAGATAATCTATTTGATCCCCTTCAACGCGAGATCTAAGGACAAACTTTGAAACCTTATGGTCCATTTCCATCGAATTTAATGGAAAAGCGAGGACCTAAGTTGAAATTTGAAAACCTTATCATTTGAAAGATGCGTCCTAAATCATAGTAGAGCAATTTTAAATTTATTTTTGTATTCTACGAATTCTTAACCGATTAAAGTTGTACGCTACCACGAAGAGTAACAAGGGACGAATCATAGTTTACTCTGCTCTCTTGAACATCCGCTTGGGATTGCAGTATCTTTAAGGGACCTATGAGCATGACGTCCTCACATTTGGCAAATTCCTGAAGATTTACTTGATCCTCTCCTATTTTTTTGACGTCTACTTTATGAGAATCAAACCCTAGGCTAAATTGACAATGATATTATATCAAAGTCTACCCATGTGTGGGTTATCAAGCTCATAATCATTTTCGGGGGACACTATTTTTATGAGATTATTTTCACAATGTGACTGTTTATTTCCTCATCTAGCTGAATAGCGGATTACTTCCGAATCATTTCAATACACATCAAGAAAGATGTAGACGTCTAATGTTATCCTATCAAATTTGGTTGACTCGATGTGAAGAGTAGACCATCTTTTTGATATGGACTTCTTGTTAAAATTTCAGAATTCCATTTCTGACCGTTAACCAAATTCGATTTCTGGTGTTAGCCAATTCAATGTCCAAATATTGAACTTGCACCTAGTCTTTTAACTAATCTACTTGACTAGATCGTTCTGGATCTTTAGTCACTTTCTCTATCTAGATCTTGTGGTGATTTGACTTTTTAGTATAACTCATTGCTAACCTTGGGCAATATGTATACGAACCTTTAGTTGAAAATCATCAAACATGGTTATATTATATCGAGACTAACACGTTAGTTAGTAACGAATCCTAATGCTTTGTGGTTAGGTTACATAGCACCGGGTCATCGCTGACATCTATTTTATGATGATGACTCATTTGCTATAACACTTCATATTTATCTCGACAGAATCCTAGTATAAACTTCTATGTTTGTTAATCTTTGGTTTAACGACTCGAGTTTGGTACAATCATATTGGTACTCATTATATACTTGCTTTGTAAACCTTTAAGCTCGGATTACTCGTTATTAATTCACTCTCTAATGACTAATCATCACTCTTCAATTCTAGTACAAGAAGTGTGAATCTCGTCCTTTTGTTATGGTGATTTTCAAAATTCCCTTGTATCTACTTATACGGTTATGTTGTATACACACCAACCATGTTGTGTCGCCTTATAACGCAATAACATACTATTATGAGTAATTACTATTACTAACAATAAGTACATACAACAACCTGAGATTCCACAAAGGGATATGGGAACAAATTTCAATAGATTTCATTACTAGGCCTGCCTAGAACATTGGGCGGCTATGATTTATTTTGGGACAATGTTAATCAATTAACGAGCTCTGCACATTTTCTACTTATCCGAGAGGAGTTCTAGATAGAAAAGCTAGCTCCACTGTATAGTAGTGAAATTGTAACAAGCATGGAGTGCCTGTTTCCTTTATCTTCGATACGGATAGTCGTTTTACATCCCATTTCCGGCAGACACTACAGAAAGCTTTGAGAACGCGCTTAGATATGAGCACCGCTTACTATCCTCAAACTGACGGTCTAAGTGAACGAACTATTCATTCCTTAGAGGATATGCTCATGGCTTGTGTGATAGAATTTGGATACTCTTTTACCTTGGTCCGATTTCCTTACACTAACAGTGATCACATTACCATTAAATGAGCACCATTGGAAGCTCTGTTTTGACACAAAGGTTGATCACCATTTTGTTGTGTTGAGGTTGGTAATAATCCTTTGATTGGTCTTGTTATGTACAAACTGAAACTACCTCAATAGCTTAATGGTATATACGATGCTTATCGTATATCGAGTCTCAAAAGGTGTTTAACCTACGAATCCGTAATTATATCACCTAAGAAAGTTCGTATTGACGACAAGTTTCATTTTAACGAGGTGTTATCTCTCTGTATTCTAAGTATACGATATGATCATCCTTCATAACCTATAGTATTTGTTATAGCTATGACGCATTTTTATTTCAATGAGTCATGGTGATTCTACCGACTCTTTGAACCTTAATAGCACCTCTCATGTTAAAACTTTATGGTTACTATTTTTAATAGTATTCCTTAATGAAAACAAGCAGAATGATACTTTTCCTTGCTTATAAAAGGACACTAAATCACCGGAATTTTGTAACATAATATCATTCTAGATTTGTACCAACTTTGTATACCTGTGTATATCAATTCTATGGCGGATTTGTTAATATTCTGAATAACATCAACAGTGTACCGTTTGGCTGATTCAGTAAAACAATGATCTATAAATTCTTTAGAATTCAAAGGATTTTTCTTATTATTATTCAATTTGCTTTTAAGCCTAACTAGATGTAACTTATTCTCGGTTATTCTTAGATCTCGATTTGTCAAATCTCCATGCTATATCTAGGAAACTAGATTTCCCTTGATGATCATACATGAATCAAGTTACGAAAAAGAACTAGTCAACTATTAAACCAGTTGAATTTCGGGACGAAATTCTGTTAACTGGGGGAGAATGTGACAACCGTGACTTTTACGGTCAACACCTGTGTTCGACGAGTTCGTATAATAATAGTATTATTATTATGTTGAAATACACTTTCATACGAAAGGAACTCGTTAGTGAACGGAAGATAATAGCAAGATTTATTTTGGTGTTATAATGTCAAAAAGTTGATCAAGTTCAGGTCTATACATGCTAACACCCGAGTAGAGCAGTTTCGTAAAATTTAATTTAAATCCGAAAGGATATATATTTACGAGACGCAAGGACTCGAGAGAAAATATTAAATTCTAACGAGTTATTTTTGGATAAAATAACGCCACTATTTTTATCGGGTTTGTTTAAGTGAAAAACCGACACGCGATCGGAGACCGCAGGGGCTATAAATACCCCATCTTCACCCACTTTCTCATTTTTCAAAAACTCAGACAAATTTTAGAGAGAGAGAGAGTGGAGAGGGCTGGAGAGGTTTCCGGCAAAGTAGTGGTGGTCCGACGGTGGTGTATGGCGGTCAACGGTGGTCCGGCGCGGTGGCCGTGGCGTCCGAAGCTCGTTTTTCACCCAGAACCATTTCTCGACGCTACGAACGCAATGGTAAGCTCAGATTTGTCTAAATACTTGCTTAAATTCGTTTAAAATAGTTTTTAAATTCTGTCCAGAAAGTTTTATGCATGCGCAGTCTTAAAGACTGGACGATCCCCGGAAATCCGACCGTTAGAAATGCATGAATTTTGGATATGATCTTGTCAACACATAGATGAAAAACCCTACAGGAGGAATTTTTGATCAGAACTCTCTAGGTATGCTTTTCATACCCCTCGAATGTGACTGATAAGATTTTCGGATTTGAAAAACTGGGTCTCAAAGGATCGTCGATCCCTGGAGATCCGACCGTTGGATCGTGACGATATTTGGATAGTAGTTTCTTAGCACATATATGAATGTGTTCACCGAAGGAAATTCCTATGAGATGTTGAGAAGTATATTTTAGAATACGAACAAATTGTAACAGTTTCTAGGATCGAAAAGAGGAAATTGATCGGGTTGCATGGCCATCGAAACGACATTGCATGTCAATTTTGAGCATGTGGGAATGCTCGGGAGATAAAAACTATCCTAATGGTGTTTTTGGTTCGTATTGCATGTGATACGAGAGGTTCCGCGGACGCGAACCATTTATACGGAATGTATAAACTTTACCCGTTAAGCTTTGATTTATGTTAGAATAGTTTTATTAGTCATTGGTTGGGAATTGAACCCAAAAATATTTAGTATTGAGATATTTGGTATTTTTAGTGGTTATTAGATTATACACCCAACCCCGGTTTACGTGGAACTAATATATTTATTTTTATACAACAATTGTTTTTGATAGATTTTTATAAACTTTTGATTTAGTTTCCAAATTTTTTTTTAAAAAGTGACTTTAATCAGTAGAATATGTTTTAAAATGAGTATCTGAAAAATTTGGTTATCTAAATCTTTATAGATTATTTATTTAAAATTCACACAAGTTTAATACATGGAAATTTGGAAAAAATACTTATGAGTATTGAAAAATTCTGGAAATTGGGCAGTGATAGTTATATCATGAACTAAGACTCCTGTCCAAATTTTATGAAAATTGGAGTTGTTTAAGTATACGTTTAGTATTTATAAAGTTTAAACGGACGATTTAGGGTTTGTATACTTCTGGATAAAATCAGGACTTGAAACTTGGTATGGGATCTTATATTGACTTAAAACTAATATGGTAAACATTTGGTAAAGTTTTGATGTGTTTAGCTATTTTTCCCGAATTTGTAAAATTTTAACAATATTAAATTCATAATAAATAATCTGGATATTGAAAAATTATGAAAATTGGTCAGAAATTATTATTTATGTATATTTTCAATTTGTGGAAGTTTCAAGCAGGTAATTTATGTCTAAGTATGGCTTTGGAATTTTGGTCCATTAAAACGTTATAAAAAATTACTATTTTTGGGAATTTTTGTATAAAATTGTTTTTATAAAACGTTTTAAGGGATTTTGGACAGAAGTATGATCAAATAAAAACATAAATTTGGACTTTTAAATTGGGTGCTAATATCACACTAAAACCCTAATTTCGGACGTATCGGATTTTCAAACCGTAAACCGGACCTTACGCGCGTGACCGCGTTTTTGATCAAACGAAACCTTGACTTGAGATTTTATTATATATGACTTTATAACTACTGATGTTCCTTATTAAAATCTAAAATTTAAGGTTTTAAGGTCACGAATTTATATAAAAGTCGTTTTACAATTTCTAACAGTTCGTACGCGTTTGCACGGGTTTGGGTATGCAACCGATTACATAGCCACTTTTTGTTTTGTTGACTTGGTCACAACATGTAGGAGTCCTAAATGCATTGTTTGTGTCCACTTGACTAGTAGGACCCTGTTAGGACTCGGATTTTATCGGTTTTTGTCGACTGTGTCGCATCACTCGCCCGCATTGTCCAGGTGAGTTTCGCGGCCCCCTTTTTACTTACTGTTTTACTGTTTTTGGGGGAAAGCTGTTTCATTTTTTTTAGTCACATGTTACATGATAAATTGATTACATGAGTTATTTTTTGTATAATGCCTTAAAGTCCCCAATTTTAGGCAATCAATTAGCTGAGCGTGGCCGCTGGGAATTTTGAGTAGTACTACTTGGGTTGACACCCCCGCTCATGGTTTGGTCGCGCCAACCAGACTTGTAGGTTCACTTGGGCGCAAAGTTAGCCAATTTTTTTAGACGGTTGTTTGCATTAGACTTCCGTATGGGGTACTTTATTTTTATTTCGTCGAGACTTTGATTGCGGCTCATGGTAATATGTTGTCTAATACATGTGTACTCGATCAATGGATTTTTGATCACTTTGGATTTTTATCCGAAACTTTTTATAGAGTCGCAAAACCTGCGAACTCACCAACTATTTATATAGTTGACCCGTTTTCGAAACATGCTTTCATGTAAACAGAATTGAAGAAGAGATTTTTATGAGGGCTCGCTTTTGGATTAGAACTATTGTTTTTAGTTTTGATTATGTACTTCGGTTATAGTCAGGAATTTAGACACTTTGTACTGTTTTAAAGATTTTTCTCGTATTTATACTTTCGTTAGAAGCATGTAGTATGGTTCAATGTAATGCAAAATTTCTCTTTTAGCTTCTCTTGTATTTGTGTTCAATGCGATATACCGGTTACATCTCATACTTCCGGCTTATTGGGGGTGACAGATATCCGGTTTTGAACACTCCTAGTCTACGGGGCCGGTCCTGATTTGCGAAGCTCTTCTAGCATTCTTGATAAATATTAATTTTTTTTTCTAATTTCTTTATAAAGATTAGAGCCCAACCATTACATATTTACATTATAAAGATTAAATTGATTACTGGATTAGGGGGTCAACCAATCAACCATTACATATTTAAGTTATAAAGATTAAACACGATTATGGTCCAACAATTAGATTATAAAGATTAAAGAGGGCCTAACCACTATAAAGATTAAAGAGAGCCCAACCATTATAAAAAGGGCCCAATATGTTTTTAAGTTTTTATAAAAAGGTCTCAATATATAAACCGGTATATAAAATTGGGAGAACATTTCAGAACACTTAAATATTGCGAGAACAAGGAGAACAAACCTAAATCGTTTATTTTTTTGATCCATGGTAAAAATAATTAAAAAGTTTATACTTCTTACATACAAATATGTATGTTTATATACATAAAAAACAATCAAACTAATTTTTTCATATGTTTTTACATTTTTAAAAGTTTCCTACACATTTGTAGGTCGTGTGTAGGTACAAAAACCTATACATGAATTACACATGTGTAGATATGTATATAAACGAAATTTTTTCATATGTTTTTTGTTTGAATTTCATGAAGAACAAATAAACATTACATTTATATAATTTCATTACATTTTAAAATTTTTTAAAATTAAAAAAATGAATGATTCGTTTTGTTCTGCGTGTTCTCGCAATATTTATTGTTCTGAATTGAACACTCCCCATATAAAATTCATATATATATATATATATATATATATATATATATATATATGTGTGTGTGTGTATATATATATATATAACATATATATAAAGTTTTATGTCCCCTAAAAAATGGGTACTGACCGGAGGTCCGACTCGACCTACCCAGGGCCGGCCCTGATCGTCTAACACACACATCACCATCGACCATACTCTCCACTCTACTTTAGTTTTCTTCGCTAACCAACACCACAACTCCAGCAACTAGCAACCGTCGTCACTCGAATCACCACTATTAGGTTGTGTAATGGTTTTATTAAAAAAAGAAAAACATTTTGTCACGTTATTGCTACGTAGACATTAGAGAAACCACTAACAAGAACAACTAAATTATGTAATATCTTTACTTTGCACTATTAATTATTTTTTTTAACTAAGCCAAGTAGGGGTGTTCATTTTACCCGAAACCCGAATACCGAACCCGGCCCAAATTAACCCGAACCCGATTAATATGGAACCCGAACAACCCGAACCCGTTTAAGATGGAACCCGAAGATAGTATTCGGTTTGGTAATTGGGTTAAAAAAAGGTTAATCGGGTTAACCCGATTAACCCGAATAATAATAAAAAAGTATTTTATTATTAATAGTTATTTGTAATATTAGCTCAGTATAAATCTAAACATTTTTAATGTTTATTTTATTTCACTTTTTTTAATATATGATTGGAAACGGACGAGCGGACATGAAGGTGAAAATTTGAAGAGTGAATACTGTTAATGAGTTTATTGGTTGATACGATTTGTCGTTTTTTTAGTTTATACAATGGTTAATTCCATGTTATCCTATTCATGTTTGAGTGATGGATTTTGGGGTGAGGCTATGCTAACAACTTGTTATCTATTTAATAGAGTTCCTAGTAAAAGGAACAAGACTACCCCATATTAGCTTTGGTACAAAAAGCCACCAAATTTGAGTTATCTTAAAGTTTGGGGGTGTAGAGCTGTTGTAAGACTCACGGAACCAAAGAGGAAAACTTTCGGTGAAAGAGGTATAGATTGCATATTTATTGGTTATGCTGCGCATTCCAAGGTCTATAGGTTCTATGTATTAGAATCTAATGACTATGTGTCTGTGAACACTGTTATAGAGTCAAGAGATGCAATCTTTGATGAAGAAAGATTTACTTCTATACTGAGACCAAAGGACATGAGTCATAGTTTGAAGGTTTCTCAAACTATTAACCCTTCAATTAATCTTGAAAATGTACCTTCCACCAACCGTGAACCCAGAAAAAGTACAAGAGCAAGAAAACCTAAGAATTTTGGTGATGATTTTCAACTTTATTTAGTTGAAGGGTCAAGGGATGAGATTGAATCTCAATATCAGTATTGTTTTAATAACAAGGAGGACCCAAGGACTTACAATGAAGCTACGGCTTCTAGGGATGTTGCATTCTAGAAAGTAGCAATCCAAGATGAGATAGATTCTATAATGCAGAACAATACTTGGAAATTGACTGATTTACCTCATGGATGTAAGCCATTGGGAAGTAAATGGATCTTCAAAAGAAAAATGAAGGTGGATGGTAGCATAGACAAGTTTAAAGCCAGATTGGTTATCCAAGGCTTTAGACAAAATGATGGTATTGATTTCTTTGATACATATGCTCCTGTTGTAAGGATATCCACTATTAGGTTGTTATTGGCACTTGCTGCCATACGTAACCTTGTGATTCACCAAATGGATGTGAAAACATCATTTTTGAATGGTGAATTGGATGATGAGATCTATATGAAACAACCCGAAGGTTTTGTTTTGCCTGGAAATGAAAAAAAAGTTTGTAAGTTGATAAAATCATTATATAGTCTTAAGCAAGCACCAAAACAATGGCATCAAAAATTTGATGATGTGGTCTTGTCTAATGGTTTTGTGTTAAACCAAGCAGACAAGTGTGTATATAGCAAATTTGATACTTCAGGTAGAGGAGTAATCATTTTTTTATATGTAAATGACATGCTGATCTTTGGCACTAACCAAGATCAGGTTGATAAAACTAAAAAAATTTTGTCATCTAAGTTTGCAATGAAAGACATGGGGGAGGCTGAAGTGATTCTTGGTATAAAATTACACGTGGAGAACATGGTATTTCTATTTCTCAATCTCACTATATTGAGAAGATGTTGAATAAGTTTAACTTAAAAGATTGTTCTCCTGTGAGTACTCCCATAGATCCTAATGTTATGTTGTTACCTAATAAAGGTGTTGCAGTATCTCAACTTGAATACTCAAGAGCTATTGGATCTCTCATGTATGCCATGAGTAGTACTAGGCCTGATATAGCCTTTGTTGTTGGAAAATTAAGTAGATATACTCGTAATCCATGTTCACATCATTGGCAAGCAATTAGCCGAGTATTTAAATACTTGAAAGGAACCATGGATTATGGTTTGACTTATACTGGATTTCCTTCTGCTCTTGAAGGATATTCAAATGCAAGTTGGATTACTAACATGGAAGATCATTCTTCCACAAGTGGAGGGATTTTCCTTCTTGGATGTGGTGCAATATCTTGGGCATCAAAGAAACAAACTTGTATCACCAATTCGACAATGGAGTATGAGTTTGTGGCATTAGCAGCAGCTAGTAAGGAAGCTGAATGGCTATGAAATTTAATATATGAGATTCCATTATGGCCTAAACCGATATCACCTATATCTATCAGATGTGATAGAGAAGCTACCTTGGCTAAGGCATATAGTCAAGTGTATAATGGGAAGTTTAGACACTTAGGTGTTTGACATAGTATGATACGTGAGCTTATCATGAATGGTGTAATATCCGTGGAGTTTTTAAAAACTCAGCAAAACTTAGCCTATCATTTAACCAAAGGTTTAAGTAGAGATCTTGTGCATAAGTCGGCTATAGGGATGGGATTAAAGTCTACTTGAAATCTCTCATGTTAAGATACCCAATTCCCCACCTAGTATAACATTAGGTGCTGAATTCAATGTGGAAAGCTTAACATCTAGAGATTGGAACACATTTAAAGCATCATCCAAAGATATGTGTTCAGACCTGCAAGTTAAGGGGGTTGGATTTTAAATTTTTAGTGGTTCTTTTGGAAAATTGCATATGCAGGTGCAAGAGTAAAAGAGCTACCTATATGAGCATGAAGTTAGGCGCTTCGAGAATATGGGACTTGACTTTGATATGCTTATGAAGGATAAGGGCACATGCTAGTAAAAGATAGTGTCAAGATGACCATATAAATTTGTAAACTTTTGTGTGTATTATCTTCGTGTATTCACTTTCAATAGCAAAGGTTCAATCCGTAGTGACACCCTGATATTCGAATATATGGAATGTATAGTATACTAAGATGAAATTCAATCGTCACGATATTTCATTTATGCATTAGTTTGTTTGTTTTGTGATGATGTAATTTTAGTTAATCAAGGATTGCACTAAAATAGGGGAGGATTGTTGGATATTTTAGTGTAATTGGATTAACTTGTTGGATCAATACATATTATCATAAATATCAAATAAGTTAGGAGATGCGGAGTGCACGCTTATTTGATTTTATCTTAATATAACTGGGGTCGGGGGCAGCGCCCCTGGCGGGGTCCAAGAGGCAGAGCCCCTGGCTGGGATCGAGCTTGGTTGCAAGGATATGAAGGTGGCTGGGATCTTCAAACGAAAAATGAAGGTGGATGGTAGCATAGACAAGTTTAAAGCTAGATTGGTTATCCAAGGCTTTAGACAAAAGGAGGGTATTGATTTCTTTGATACATAAGCTCCTGTTGCAAGTATATGCACTATTAGGTTGTTATTGGCACTTGCTTCCATACGTAACCTTGTGATTCACCAAATGGATGTGAAAACAACATTTTTGAATTGTGAATTGGATGAGGAGATCTATATGAAACAACCCGAAGGTTTTGTTTTGCCTGGAAATGAAAACAAAGTTTGTAAGTTGATAAAATTATTATATGGTCTCAAGCAAGCATAAAAAATTTGATGATGTGGTCTTGTCTAATGGTTTTGTGTTAAACCAAGCAGACAAGTGTGTATATAGCAAATTTGATACTTCAGGTAGAGGAGTAATCATTTGTTTATATGTAGATGACATGCTGATCTTTGGCACTAACCAAGATCAGGTTGATAAAACTAAAGAATTTTTGTCATCTAAGTTTGCTATGAAAGACATGGGGGAGGCTGAAATGATTCTTGGTATAAAAATCACCCGTGGAGAACATCGTTTTTCTATTTCTCAATCTTACTATATTGAGAAGATGTTGAATAAGTTTAACTTAAAAGATTGTTCTCCTGTGAGTACTCCCATAGGTCCTAATGTTAAGTTGTTACCTAATAAAGGTGTTGCAGTATCTCAACTTGAATACTCAAGAGCTATTGGATCTCTCATGTAAGCCATGATTAGTACTAGGCCTGATATAGCCTTTGTTGTTGGAAAATTGAGTAGATATACTCCTAATCCAGGTTCACATCATTGGCAAGCAATTAGCCGAGTATTTAAATACTTGAAAGGAACCATGGATTACGGTTTGACTTATACTGGATTTCCTTCTGCTTTTGAAGGATATTCAGATGCAAGTTGGATTACTAACATGGAAGATCATTCTTCCACAAGTGGATGGGTTTTTCTTCTTGGAGATGGTGCAATATCTTGGGCATCAAAGAAACAAACTTGTATCACCAATTCGACAATGGAGTCTGAGTTTGTGGCATTAGCAGCAGCTGGCAAGGAAGCTGAATGTCTAAGAAATTTAATATATGAGATTCCATTGTGGCTTAAACCGATATCACTTATATCTATCAGGTGTGATAGTGAAGCTACCTTGGCTAAGGCATATAGTCAAGTGTATAATGGGAAGTCTAGACACTTAGGTATTAGACATAGTATGATACGTGAGCTTGTCATGAATGGTGTAATATTCGTGGAGTTTGTAAAAACTCAGCATAACTTAGTCGATCATTTAACCAAAGGGTTAAGTAGAGATCTTGTGCACAAGTCGGCTATAGGGATGGGATTAAAGTCTACTTGAAATCTCTCATGTTAAGATACCCAATTCCCACCTAGTATAAAATTAGGTGCTGAATTCAATGTGGAAAGCTTAACATCTAGATATTGGAACACATTTAAAGCATCATCCAAAGGTATGTGTTCAGATCTGCAATTTAAGGAGGTTGAATTTTAAATTTTTAATGGTTCTTTTGGAAATTGCATATGCAGGTGCAAGAGTAAAAGAGCTACCTATATGAGCATGAAGTTTAGCCGCTTCAAGAAGCTGGGACTTGGCTTTGATATGCTTATGAAGGATAAGGGCACAGGCTAGTAAAAGATAGTGTCAAGATGAACATATACATATGTAAACTTTTGTGTGTATTATCTTCGTGTATTCACTTTGAATAGCAAGGGTTCAATCCGTAGTGACACCCTAATATTCGAATATATGGAATGTATAGTATACTAAGATGAAATTCAATCGTCACGATATTTCATTTATGCATTAGTTTGTTTGTTTTGTGATGAAGTAATTTTAGTTAATCAAGGATTGCGCTAAAATAGGGGAGGATTGTTGGATATTTTAGTGTAATTGGATTAACTTGTTTGATCAATAAATATTATCATAAATATCAAATAAGTTTGGAGGTGCGGAGTGCACGCTTATTTTATTTTATATTAATATAACGGAGGTCCGGGGGCAGCGCCCATGGAAGCGGGGCCCGAGGGGCGGCAACCCCTGTTGGGGTCCAAGGGGCAGAGCCCCTGACACATATTGCTTTATAAAAAATGCATTAGAAAATTAATTTTATATAATTTATTATATAAAATTGTTGTCAAAATAATGGGCGGATTATTAATTAATTCGAATTCAATTTAGATGATAACTCTGTTTTTCCAGGTTTAAGAAGGATTGATCATACGTATTTTATTTCTCTGGTTCATCTCCTTCATCACATAATTCAACATATTTGTGTTTTTAAAACTCTTATTTGTATCCGATCAAATATTTGGGTGAACCACCAAATAGTTTTGATATGAAAGTGATCACACGCCTTTTAGAGTATCCAAGAATTCATTCCGTTTTCTACAAATTTTACAACAGAGACTATCCTTTGGTGGATATATGTAGACTAACTATCCTCTATAGTCTTGAAGTACCCCAAATATTATTATTTATCTAATTTATGTTCTATATCATCTCATAAGTGCATGTGAACGTAAAAAACTATATGTTATTGAATGGATTAGGTGGATTATGTTGATTAACTATCTTATTTCGTATGATTACATTGGGAATTCGTGTGTGATTTGGCTGCCTTATTAGACTCCGCTTCTATGAATTTGAGATTTGTTGGCTTTCACAAGCCTCTTAGCCATGACTATGTCTTAACATTGGATAGAGGTTCATTAGCATAGTCACTTTTTGGCACTGGTTAATAATTGTGCAATTAAGACTTCAATTGATAAATAACATGAATGGATCTAGTTTCTGTAGATTTAGATTGGATGCCACATTATGTAGGATAGTGTTTGGCTAGCGCGTAAGTAATCGTTACCGGTTCAGTTAGCAATGAACTACTTAATATGTTACAAAGATGTAATATGTTATAAAATTAAGATGATTTCAATTCTTATTTTCATCTTTTGATAGAGCTTTTCTTTTCTCTGTTTAGGATTTTCTTTTCCAGTACATACATTGTTGTGCGCACATGGAAAGCCGACGAGCGGCAGGTCATTATATGTAATATATTTGTACAACGCGTTCGACTAGTAAGAGAGGAAAAGGATGTAGTCGGGCATTTTTTTGGGTACAATAGCTCGTAATCATAGTTATTCACCATTGATCCATAGTTTGTAGCAGAAGGTGCCACATAAAGAAAAAATATGGGAGTATGTCTTGGTAAGGTTTTTAGTAGTTTTATTTCATTTATTTGTTAGATTTTCATTTTTAACTAAATGTCAACTTTTTTAAAGGAAAAATACGATGTGGTTGATGCTTCTAACACATGGATTTTAAAGAGTATTGGACAATCGTATAAGATACACAAATGTCGGTTTAAGCAAAAAATACTTCTATCAATTTAAGGACAACAAAACAAGGTTGAAGAATCGACCTAATAGCATCCGAAAAGATGACTTCTCACGATTGTTGTGTTTATGGAGTAATAAAGATGTGGTGGTATTTTTCTTGACATTTTCTCCATTAATAGTATTTGCTATTTAGAGTTGTCTATTAGCTGAGGTATATATATTACTGTGTGTACAAAAATGTTGTTTACGAGCCAATGAATCATGCATGTCCAAATAAAAATATGCACACAGTCTGACCAAAAAGTTTTTCTAGGATTCATGCGAAGATGGTAGTATGTTTTTGTTTTGCTCGTGATTTGTTTCTTTTTTAATATGCTAATGTTTTTTATTGTTGTGTATGTTATTATGAATACAGAAAAATGATAACCCAAACCAAGAATTATCTACTTTAAACTACTTGTTTGAATGTGCACGTAAAAGGACAGAAGGATGTGCACATGTTGATACATATGATGACAACTTATCATTGACAAGAAACGAAAATTTTAAGTTCTTTCTACTTTGAACCTTATGTAAATATCATGTGTGCTAGTATGCTTAGGATTAATATAGTTTTGATGAAAGCATCAATCATTCACTCACCTATAGTCTAGAATTGAGTTTCTTTTGTCTAAAATCTTCTATATATTACTTGTTCAATGAATTGTATATCTGTGACATATTTGTTAACATATTTCAGTCTCAAATCTCGTTTTTATATTTTAACACATTACTTGTTCAAATATATAAAATTGTTTTGCCAATATTTTGTTAAATTTTTTTGGACAATATTGCAGTAACAAATGAAGAACCACAAGCCTATAGAGGATGACAAAGCTACGGTAGACCCTTTTCTGGTTGTAATAAACAAAGAGAACTATGTTTGTCAAAGACTTTACGGTAGAGGCGTTAGAATATATTGATAAAAAAAGTAGATGGTGCTTGCACATAATACATGATTCCGGTGGATCTGATTGAATCATTCAGAGCAAACGTTGAAGTTGAGAAAAACCAGTTGATGCAAATGTGCAAAGAGTTTGAAAATGATCGTGAAAGAAGAAAAAGGTGAGCTCGAAGATATGAAAAAAGATATTGACATGAAGCGACAAAACTTGGAAGCTGTGATGCGGAAAGTTACAAAACATCTATAATTATATTCATATACAAGATATATTATTAATAAAAAAATGTAATTGTTGAAAGTTCCACAACAAGCCAAATTGAAACTAAAAGAAATGCGATATAAATGGTCAAAGTAGTTGAAACTAGTAAATGGATAAATCGTCCCCGCATATAAGGGGTGAACAAGCCATTTAATGATTTATAAGGAGTGTAGTTCCTTAATTAGTTGTATTTCACTCTACTCCTACGCACGTGCATGGGTGCAAACGAACGCCGGACTCGAGGGCGTGCTTTTATTGTTGTCATTAACCAAAACATTAGTTTCTTTGACTATTATTAAGCAGTTTAGTTGCTAATTAAAAGTGGTTAATTGAACTTAAAAACGTTTTGTTTTAGGAATAGCTATAAAATGTGTTTATTCATTTTGTAGATATACTATATACAAGAAACACAATAGACTCGGTGCCATCTTGGACTCGAGAGAGTCCATCTCACTACTATTTCAGTTGTTTGTACATTATAAAACAGTTTCGTAAGTAATCTATTTAGTAAAACAAAAAGAGTGATTTCATTTGTTTTATAAACGAAAATATACACATATTTCTTAATATTAACGATACATACTTGAATCTATACGCGATATGATGATATGATCTTGTGTATCTTATGATTAGGTGAATAATTTATTTATAACATGACTATATAAATTATAACACCGAAAAATTAATTATTTGCATGATTTTTTTTCTTATTTTAAATATATATGTTTTTGGAACATATGTTTTTTTCAAACTTTTTGAGAGGGTTGAGTTCTATACTCTACTATTTCTCTCCTAGTCAACTTATACTCGTTTTAGTCATAAAATTTATATCTTTGTCACTCAATAACCAAACAACCACTAATTTTGAACGGTTGCAATATGGGTAGTTGGGGAGTATTATGTCGAAGTTCCAACTTATAAATGATTTTGATCAAGTCCTACCAAACACACAACCAATAAACTTCATATTGTGGTTCCAACTTCCAATTATTAATTTCGTTTAATGTGATAGTAATTAAAAATAAATGTATTTTATATCATTTATGGGCAAGTAGTTTTCGGCTAATCGGAAATGAAGCAATTCCAGTGAAGAAATTTTATAATATGAAGAGAATCCAGTTGATATGGTTATGTCATCACCTTTTCAGATATAATAGTTCATTGATTTTTTAACGATCACTAACGGTACACTAATCCACTGGTCCACCCGATCATCTTCATCATTATCAGGATAAAATCCACTATAGGTGAGAAAACCTCCTGACTCAACCTGAAATCTTTTTTTTTTGTCACAAATAGGACTGGAACCTCAAACTGATACGGGCACACCCAAAGTACCATAATTATTTTCTTTTTTTACATTTTTTAAATAAAACTAATTATATATTTAAAACTAATTTCATTAATTAAAAAATATTACATAACAATAAATAAAAGCTATAAAAATTTATATAAATAATACATAAAAATAAAACACAACTAAAATCTAGAAATCACAAGGTCATTCATACCGCTTCGTTGTTTCACGTTTTCATTAAAAATAATTTCCAACATCGGTCAGGTCACATGGTCATGCGAATCCGTAGACGTCTTCAAATTTCGGTTCATACGATCCTCCCGAATAGGCATCCGTTGCTCCTCCACCAAGTTAATAAGAGGGTATTTTTTGGTGTAGTATTTTTTGTGATGTGGGTAGAAAAATAAATAAGCTTTATGTATTTATAGTTTTCAAATAAGTTTTTTTAATCAAAAGGCCTCAATGCCGCTGGACAACGGCTACCATCAGCTAGCTACAAACCTTTCACTCACGGGTACTTATACCTAGGGGTGTCAATTCCTGACACGAACCCAAACCGACACGGAAAAAAAAGTTTTGGGTTGAAAAATATAGCCCGTTTAAAAAAAGGGTCAGGTCCGGGTTGACCTTTTTAGAAAATAGGTCGGGTCCGGGTTGACCCGTCTAAAAAACAGGTTGACCCGATAACCCGTTTATGTTTCAATTTTTTTAGATATATTTCTCTCTCTAGAAACGTTTGTTCAATTACTTTTGTATTTGATGTTTACGGTAAAAAAAATTGATTTAAACCAAAACTTTTCTTTTTTTTCCTTTCAATAGATGAGCATTCAATTATTTTTCGGTTTACTTTAAATGAATTAGATTTTGAATTTAGTAATTCATGATTTTAATTTAGATAAATGGGTTAAACATGTAAGGTTCGGGTTGACCCAAATTTAATGTATTCATGTTAGGGTTGAAATTTTTTACATGAATAAGTATATGGGTTGGGTTAGGGTTGAAGAATTCAACCCGCCAACCCGAAACCCGTTAACCCGCCAACCCACCAACCCGACACGATTGACACCCCTACTTATACCGAAGCATGTGCCCGCATGCATTGCAACGGTGTACCCGAACTACCCGCAATACCCGATGCTCTCATCCGAGGAACGCCCCTACCTTACAATTATAAGATTAAGTGGTATTTAAATGTAAAAAAATGATATTCAAAAATAATTAAGTGACAACAATCTTTCACGCGTCTCCCGTTACATGCATCTCCATATGCTTCGGAGATCTCATAGCCTCTTTTTCTCTAAAATCAGTGGCTGAGCCTGAAAAAGTAAGAAGCGGGGGCCAAAAGTCATAAGACTAAATTTTTTTTCCTATCGCTATGTTTCGGGTTATATGTTCGGGTCGGGCCAAACAAATCAATAATAAATAACTTTAAATATAAAATAATCTATTATAATGCGAGAGAAAAATAGTAAGTACCTGGAAGAAAATTACAACTCAGCCCGACGACCTTTAATATTTTTGAATTCATCGATTATGGATTCCGAATCAAACTTATTAGCAATATCTTTTTCTATGTAAATCACCAAGCTATTCGCCAGAAACCCGTCTGCCATCTTATTGTGAAGTCGATTCTTGAATATTTTCATTGCTGAAAATCCTCTTCTTATAATCCTAATACTTAACAAGAATACAACAAGAATACAACTAAAAAGTGAAAAAAAATAAACAAATTAGGGCTTGATTAGAGAATGCAAGAAATCAAAAAATTAGGGCTAGCTCCTAGTATAGTGTACCTGTGATGTAAGAAGCAAGCAGCAGCCTAGCAGGGCGGGGACCGGTGGTGGACGGCGGTGAATGGAGGTGACAGCAGCAGCAGCAACGATTTCTGCAGGGAAGCGATTTGGGGCAGCAGCAGGGAAAGCGGACCAGCAAGCAGCCTAGGGTGCCGGCGATTGGTGGACGGCGAGCAGCGGCAGGCGGCGGCGGTGAATGGAGCGACGGCAGCAGTCTACACTGTGAGCGAAAATGAATTAGGGAAAGCAATTGTGAACGAAAATGAATTTGGAAAAGTGTTTTAAGTTTTCGTTTTTCATTTCTCCCCCTAAACTTACACTTTTATTTTTAAAATGAACAATCTATTTTTTTTTGATTTTTTTTATTTCTCACTCATAACTTATCGAAACAATATCAACATAGTAAGAATTCTTAGGGAAAAAGTAAGCGGGGGCCAATAATTTTTTACCGAACAAAATAAGCAGGGGCCGGCTCTATACGTAAAAAAAAATTCGAACGAAATCGGAAAAACTAACACTACTAACGGAAAAAACGGCAGGGGCCGGGGCCCTCCCAGGCCCCTTGTAACCTTCGCCCCTGTCTAAAATTACTTTTTATAAATAAAGTTTTTGGTTGTTATTCTTTAAACCTTTCTTATATTTTATATGTTAACTATCTTAGAAACCTGAGTATTACATAGGTTAAATAAATATAATGTTATATACATAATAATAAGGATTTAACATGTAATATTATAAAATGTATTTACATTTATTTTAAAAACAACATTCATAAATCTTACGGTTATAATATTACTATGCATTACTATACATGACCCGTTGGACTCGAACGAAAACTGATTTAACATGTTACTTTTGATGATTTGACTATATCTTCATCATTATAAATGTAATATTATAAAAAAAAATTTTGTAATTCATCAACAATTTCTTTGATCAATCTATATCTATACTCTATAATAAATAAAGGTTTTGATGAAACAAGTTTTTTCGTCTCTCTCCTATTAATTGCATAAATTTTCTTTAATTGTTTTTTAATGATTTTTTGTTTTACGTCTTTCTCTGCTATTAAATAATAATGATTTCTATAATTGTTTTTATAAATGTTTTTTATTTAAAAAAAATATAGGTTTGTTCATAAAACATTTTATAGAAATTGAACATTTATTTCATTCTTTTTATAAAACATTTTTAAAAAGTAACTATATAACGTTTAAAAATTTTGTATTAAAAAAACTATGTAATATATTATAAATATTTATATATTTATTATTAAGTATATAACATTTCATTTATTCAACTCGTGTAATACACGGGGTTTCTAACCTAGTATTGAATAAAACGGTGAAAGTTATTAATTTTAATTAATGATCGTTATTCATTAGATGGTAAAAAAAAATAAAACTGCTTTAAAAACATATACATAAATCAAAGGGAAAATTACCAAAATGGACATTTGACCAGTCAAACTTACAAAAATGAATAAACTTTTTCAGCCTACATTGATATGGTCATTTAGGCATGAAGCCTAGTTCACCGGCTTCATGCCTAAATATGAAAAAGTTTGTCCAATTTTGTAAGTTTGACGGTTAAATGTCCATTTTGGTAATTTTTCCTAAATCAAATTCATGCCTAAATATGAAAAAATTTGTCCAATTTTGTAAGTTTGACGGGTAAATGTCCATTTTGGTAATTTTTCCTAAATCAAATTATATATTATTAAAGTTTTACTATTAAAAACTGCATTAAAGGACCAAGAAACAGTCCAACACGAATGTTTTCAAATTTTAAATTGTGACTTTAACATCGGAGAATAACAGCTTGAAATGAGCCCCCCTCCTTCACTAATCCCACCCACTTCCTATTTAAACCCGGTAATATTTCAACCATCTAACCTAGATCTCTCCCCTTTCCCTACAAAAAAAAAAGAAAAAAAAATCATATTTTTCACTAGGGTTTTCTCTTAATTAAAATCTCTGCATGGGTCACTTCAAGATTGTGTTATTTTGCTTCTTTTTCGCCGGAATCTTGATTTCCAGACCAACCGCCGGCAGACCCGTTTACATGGAAGCTAGCCAAGATTTACAAGCTCTTCCTCCGGCTTCTCCTTCTTTAGTTCCTGTGGAGTCGCCATTGGGATCGGAGCAGGAGGAAGGTGATGAGTTACATATGGAAAGGCATCATCACTCGTCGGACAAGTCCGTTGCCGGCGGTGGAGTCATCATCGGTGGGCTTGTTACCGTCACTTTTGCGGCGGTTTATTGCTACATTCGGGTCACTCGTAAAAGAGATGGTGTAAACTGAACACTGAGAAGCATTGAGCATATCACTATATACGGCAAAGTTATTTTTTTGTTTTAAAGTATTCTTTTTAGTGATTTGAGGTGTGAATAATTGATTAATTAATTTTAATTCTAATTCAAATTTGTATTGTTTCGGAAACTAGTTGTTTGAGAGTTGATCTTTTTACTAATTCCATCACCAAATTGATTTTGTTTCATTCGTGACAAGTGACAAAGCCTTTACATTATTCGTAATGGTAGGGTGAAGGTGAGAGGTTTTCTGTGTCACATAGACACTGGCTTCACTCACCATCACCTTCACCCAAGTGTGTAATGGTGGGGTGAGGGTGACAAGTTTTGTAATAATTACATAATTATTGTTTTTTAATTTAATTAATTGGTATATATTATTTATATTAAAACAATGCTATTTAAAACCACAAATAAATAAAAAACCTAATTTAATTTAATAAATTGCATTACAAGTACATTGTAAAAATACAACTAAATCTAACGATAATTACGATTACTCCATATATGCTCCATCAGATCAGTTCTAAGACTTGTATGAGTTTTCGAACAACGGAATATCCGACGGTTTGCTAGTCTCTGTTCGTTTATTATTTCTATATTAGTCGGTTCATCCTCTTCATAATCGATGTAGATCGCTCGCCCTTTATCTTCTACAATCATGCTATGTAATATGAGACGAGCATACATTGGATTCCAAAATTTGTCTTTCGTCCACATACGTGCGAGCTGACTAATTATATGTCATTTCTTTTTTAAGACACTGAATGCATCTTCAATATCTTTTCTCGCCGACTCTTGAGTTCTTTTAAAGTGCCATATTTTTCATCCCTTTCTTGCGGACATGTAAATGCTTTGACAATAATGGAATATACTAGATAAATACCGTCGCCCAAATAATAACCAAATTTGTATTCATCGTCATTAGAAATAATAGAAGACCCGGAAGCAACGTCGTTCTCGATGTCGTCGAAATTAGGTGACTGATCTAAAACATTTATATCATTGTTTGATCCCCCAACACTAAAGAATGCATCCAAATCCAAAGATCATTCCACTACAAAAAAGTGATCATTAAGGACTAAAGTCTCATGGGCTGATTTATCAGTCCCACATACGTAGTATCTTGGACTGATTTATCAGTTACTGATGGTATTTTAGACTAATTTTTACCCATCATATTTTACAACTAATAATCAGTCGCTAATATCCAGACCCCTTATTTGAGATTAAATTTCAGTCGCAAATATGTGTGTCTCGTAAAGTTTTTTGGAGGGAAACTTATTGGCTACTGAATTTCAGTCCCAAATATATTCCATGTATAATGAGTAATGGCGCAAATGTGTTGGAGACTAACCTTCAGTCTCTAATACAGAGGGAATGTATTAGGGACTGAATACCATTCGCTAATATTTTCAATACAGACCTAATTAGGGACTGATAATCAGTCTCGATCGCCTTTTGGTATAGGAAATGCTCAGTAACTAATTTTCAGTCTTCAATTATGTTACTCTAATTCTACCATCTAATAAGAGGTTGGGGGGGTTGAAAATTAGTGTGAAATATATTTTTTCGTAACCTTATTTTGAACTGATATTTAGTCTCCGACGTGTTATATAGATGAAAGAACTAGAGACTGATATTCAATCTCCAATAATCGAAATAGTTCACCATATTTAAGGAAATATTTTATAGAGTCAAAAATCAGTCCTCACTATTCTTGAAACAAACAATATCGGTGACTAAGATTAGAGACTGATATTCAATCTCTCATACGTCATCGTCAATTCAACCGTTATAAAAGAAGAATAAGAGGCTGAAATTCTCTCTCTAAAATTGAAGTACTTTAAACACAAGACTGTTTATGAAGCCTAGATTTAGTTATGTAAAAATATTGTATTTTTTATATGACTGGATGAATTTAGTTGTGTAAACACTCAGCTACGAGCACATTGTATCTATTATTTATGTAAGGATTATTGGATTTTGATAATCCCACGTTTTACCAATTGACCAATAATAATCCCAACTAAGAATATTCTTATCACCGTTCTCTACTTTCAAACTATTATTTTACATTGGACCCCTGTTAAAAAAACATAACGCCGTTAACGTTTATATGACGTGGACATCTGCAAACCGTCGGAAAGTCAAGTCAATCTAGCAATGGTCTCGTGATGGCTTTTGAAATTGGCTCTGGTAGTGTTTAACTGGTCTCGTTTGTCCGGAAAGTCCAAACAGAGACAACGGTGGTGTTAACGAGACCAGTTAAACACCACCAAAGCCAATTTCAAAAGCCAACACGATACCACTGCTATCTTGGCTCAACTTTTCGGTGGTTTGCAGATGTACACGTCATATAAACTCTAACGGCGTTAAGTTTTTTTAACGGGGGGTCCAATGTAAAAAATAGTTTGAAAGTAGGGACCAGTGGTAAAATATTCTCAGTTAGGATTATTATTGTCCAATTGGTAAAAGGTGGGATTATTAAAATCCAATAATCCTATATGTAATGCATAACTGAAAATAATTTAATAAATTTAGTAACAGAATTGATAGCAACATTGAGAATTGAGAAAATAAATATTGAAAAAAAATGATTAATAAAATCCGTCGCATAATCCATAACAAAATTAAGGAAAAAAATTATTAAAAATAGTTTAATTAAAATTTGTATCACAATCTGTAACGGATACCATAAATAAATATTTAACTAGTAAATAAATAATTTTAATAAAACAGTAGCAAAATCGAGAGATAAATAATTTTATAAGAATAAATAAAAAAAATATAATAAAATTTGTAGCAAAATCACAAGGTCAAGAAATGCATATTTTAAAAATGTCAGTTTTTTAGGTCAAGCTTGGTTCATCAAATTTAAACTTGGTTAAACACAGTCAATTTTTGTTCCTCGTTGACGTAATTTATCAAATCTTATACATTAGCACCAATGATAGTCGATTAGGATCAATATTGGCCATGATCAATGATGGTAAATTACGGTGAATTGGCGTCAATACGGGTCAGTAATGTTCAATAGGGGTGTATTGGGTGAATTATGGGCAATTATTGTCATATACTGTCATTCACGTACAATTGTGTTCAACTAAAGGCAATAGACTCAAATTATAGTGACTTATGGGCAATATTGATCAATAAAGTCCAATTAGGATCAAACATGGGGAATTGGAGTTAAATGGTCTCAATATTGGTCGATAATTAATAAGGGTTAATATTGGTCAATTAGTGTCAATATATTGGATAATGGTCACCAATTAAAACACAATATGGGGAATTAGTATCAATATTAGTCAAAGATGGCCAATGAGGATTAATATTGGTCGACTAGGGACAATTATTATTAACTCTGGGTATTTTGGTCAATTAGTTCCAATTAGAGAAGAGTAGGGCACTAATTAGGTCGATATTGGTTAATAGTCGCCAATATTTAGACTCCAATAGTCGATGTACATTCTAATTTCTATCACTTCGAATAAATATATTAGAGATTGATGGTAAAGTAAGGTCAGTTATGATAGTTGATAATAAGTTTACGGTGAATGATGACCAATTGGAGTCATTAATGTTTACTTAGGTTCATTCATGATAAACTAGAGCCATTAATGGTCAATTAAGATCAATTATATTCACTATAGCCAAATAAGTTTGTAGATGGTCATTTAAGGCCATTAATAAACAATTGGAGCATTATTGGTCAATTAGGGTCAATGGTAGTTAATTACAGACATTGATGGTCAGTCAGGGTCGTTGATCAATTAGTATCGTTGGTGGTCAATTAAAGTTGGTTATTAGAGCTATTCATGATAAATGCCGGTCATTATTTGTTAATTAGAGTTAATGACGGTCAATTAAAGTTATTAATTAACAATTAGGGGCATTGATGGTCGATTTAAGTGACTAATGGTCAATTAGGGCAATAAGAGCTCTTATAGTTCTTAAGACTCAATATAATTCACCAAGAGATGTAATACTAATTATAACTCATAGCGACCTATTTTCATCAACCAAAGTTAAACAAAACTTTTTTAATAAATAGCCAATTATTACTCATTACAACCCAATGTGTCATTTATGACTTAAAATGACACATTAGGTCAAACATGACCATTGTAGGTCAAACTTAATAAGTAAATTAGAGTTATTCATAATCAAACATAATTAATGCTAGCAAAATCTCTATATTGGTCAACGAAAGTCAAATTTGCTCGATCAAGAAAATCATTATAAAACTTAGTTTAATTAGATAGTGAAAATGGTCGATCATAGTTAAAACCTGTTATAATAAAAAAAATTATCAAACATTATATATAAAAATTAGAAATACTACCGTAAGCTTTTAAAAAATAAAATAACATTTTTTATCATGATAAAATAATTTATTTTAGTAAAATTGGTTATATTTATATTAATAATTAGGTATGATATATAACTTTTATATAATTAAAATACTACATTGTTGTATATTATAAAAATTCAGTAAAATTTCAAGTTCCTCAACCATTCCGCCCCAATCTCCCTCCCAATAATTTCAATATTTCCCTACCTAAAAATCTAAAATTGGTCATTTTCCCGCTTCGCCTCCCAAAAATCGCTATGGGGATGGATGTTTTATGTAAAATACTTAAGCTATCTCCAGCTCTGGTTGAGAAGAAAACCCTAGCGCAGAAAGCGGAGAAGAAGATCGAGCGATGACTAAACGTCGCCGTTTCACAATTACGGAGTTCAACTAGTAATCGCTTTTGGATCAAATCTCTCTCCTGTCTTCAGCCCAAAAACGAAGGCGTTGATCTATTTGTTTCTGCAAATTTTCAATCGCAGTCATGGCGATGAAAGCGGGAATGGGATTTTCTAAGATCATCGTCATGTTACGAATCTAAAGACATAAATCTTACGTGTTTTGGCGTAGTATAGGGTGTAAACTACTATGTCAAAAAGCTTGTTGTTCTTGGTACTCGATCGGGAGCCATACGTGAAATGGGATGCGATTATGGGTTTTGGGAGTTTGAAATGAGTGGAGCGATGGTGAATGGGTGAGTTATTTTGATTGAAAATAATAGGAACGCTCGATTTGATTATGTCCATACGTATGACAGTTGTCGGCCCAATATACGCGTTAATTCGACTGTTTGGGGATGAATTGAGTCGTGATTTAGGTCTGAACTCATACAAGAATCATTTGCGCGTGATTTGCGGAGTTTAGAATGCGTTGCTTCTATGAATTGATGCTAGATTGATACGGGTTTGACTCTGTGAAGTCAAACTTGTTTAAATTTCGAATTTAGCCATGTGATTTGATCGAATTGTAGTGTTAAATGGGTCTGGATGTAGCCAATACTTGGTTGTGCGAACATGTAAAGTCCCTATCAATCGGGTTTGATCAATTTGCGGCTTGAATTTGTACAATCTCGATTTTGTTTTACTTCCGAAAGTCAATGGGGTCAAAATTGAGAGGTGGGGGTCATAAATCAAGATGAAAAGGTTCAGATCCAAGGGGGGTTCATTAGTTCAAGAGTTCAAGAGTTCAAACTAGTTTATAAGATTATGTATATATATATTTATATATATATACATATATTTATAAATTGATTTTTTTGTATTAAAAAATAAAACTATAAAACACTTAGAATCTTTCCTTTTAAACTTTGTAAAACTAACTATATTCAAATTTAAAATGTAAATATTATATTTGCTAAACAGTTATCTTTATGAGGTTTAAAAATGAATATATTTGCATACATATATTTATAAATAAATAAACATATATAGATACGCAAAACATGTGATTTAGAAATTTATATGTAACGCAAGGTTTAATACAGAAATAATAATGAAATAGAAAAAAAAATTATGGGGCATAATGTGCTCGAACAACATACGGGATTTAAATGTAGTGTTTATTACTAAAATAAAATATGGTCGGAAAACTCATGGATGTTACAACATCAGTCAACATTATGTCTTCTTTATAACTCAACTTTATCAATGTATAATTTAGAACATAAATTAGCAGTTAACTCAGGTGGAGTAGCAGAAGATGAGGTAGATGGAGATCCTTCAACAATATCAGCCATCAATGCTTGGTTCAAGTTATCTCCCCAGTCATATCCACCAGTTAGCTGGCTGATTAAAGCTTTGGTATCAACAACCTTCCCTCCTTCAGATGTTCCAGCTTCGTTACAATTATGCTCCCTAGGTTTAGTGCATACTCTAGCAAAGTGACCCGGTTCATGACAGTTGTAGCAGTGAAGATTTGACTTATTGAAACCGATCTTCTTTCCAGTATCTTCACTCCATCTGAATTTGCTAGTTTTGTTGATGAAGTTCTTTGCTCTAAACCCATCCATGGCAAATTTACAAGAAATATCCAACTCCTCTACATCTTCTAGATGGATATGATTTAGCTCAATAGTATGTATCTCTGATGGTGACAGATTTTCAGAAGCAAATGTTGCATAGCAGTTCATGATTCCAGTGCATAGAGATGTATTTGCTTCAATCAACTTAGCATGTTGTGCTAAATATGTTTGTTGCTCAGGTATAGTGGATTTAGCAGCTGCAGAATTACCAGAAGTTTCTTCCCCAGACCTAGATACTCCGTATACGACACTAGATAAGAAGGCACTAGTACTGCTGTATGTGTCACACCCCAACCGATGGCGGAATCATCGGGGCGAGACATGTAGACTGTTCATGAGCTCAAGGTTGACTAAATTGTAATATGTTAAATCCATTTCCATTCAAACAAACATGAATCAAGTTCCAAGTACATAATGAAATACAATTTGTTTTTGAATTAAGATTAACTAGGTCCAAAGCCTATGTGTAGCATGTCTTGATCAAACTCATATGAAAACACCTGAAACATGAATAAAATAAAGTCAACTAAAAAGTTGGTGAGTATAACACAGGCTTGTACATAGATAGCATATAGTTTGTAAAACAAATCCTTACATAACATGATAAATAAGGCATTTATGGGGAGCAGCTATTGTGTAACCAAGTACAATCAAACCTTTGTAACTAGCATGTAAAATTGTGTTGTCGGTATCAATCACCCCAATCTGGGTGGGTTTGTCAGACTCAATAGATCTATCATTGAAAACCGTCGGCTTGAATAGTTAATGATTGCACATAATCGCATACAAAAGTTAGCACACATAGCACTCGGGCATAAAGCTCAAATTTGTACACATGAATGTAAATAGGATTTGTACTTGTGTTGTTTGTGTAAATGTAAACATGTAATTTGAATAGTGTTCATGTTTCACCCCAAAAATGTAAAAGAGTAAAAGGGGCTATGTATACTCACCTGGTTCGAGGTGTAGCTAAACACGGAACACTAGATTGAAATTTGATCCTTGCAAATGACCACGTTAACCTATTGTATAATGTATATTTGTATTATTAGAGGGTACAATAGTCTATGTCTAAGATTTGAATCGATTGTGTGTGACAAGTGTTGAAGTGGTAAGTATTAGTGGTCCGTACTTGAATGAGGTATTTTATAAAATGAGGAATTTAAGTAAATAGTTCTAAAATAATTAAACTAGGTTTTGAGTTTGAATAACTAAATAATTTTAAATAATTATTATTTAATAATTTAGTTATAACAATAGTTGTGTGAATTATCTTATATAAATAAATAATTTATTTATTTATTTATAATGACATGTAACAAAAATATTTATTTATAAAAGTGTGTAAAAAGTAAAATATATTTACCTTTGTAATAAATAACTTTCATTTATTTATTTATCCTTTTTTTTTAAAAAAAATAAGTATTGATTTTCTTTAATGAAGTTAATATTTTATAACTTTTATAAAATTAATTGTCTTTATTTAGAAATTAATTTAAATATTTAAAGTTTTGTTGTAAAAGTTTAATATGCAAATTAACACTTTAATTCGGATTAAATCGGCCATCCGGTTCGAACCCGGGTGGATCCTGGGTGACAGGAGCAACTCAACCACTGGACCTAAAGGCCAGTGGTGATAAAAACTCGTTCTGACTTGTTTTGATGCCCGGACAGAAAGGGAATTCGGGTTTGGGTATTCATGGGGGTAAAAAGGGTGTAGGCATGAGTTTCGAACCCATGACCAACGGCGTAGCAGTGAAGTGGAGTAACAAGTGGGTCTGGGCAGATGCTTTGACATAAGACTGGGTTCGCAATCAGAAAAACCTTTAACCCACCACTCCCTTCGTCCCCAAAATGAATCCCGAAAACCCTAGCCATTAAATTGGCCCGATAATCAAACGATCTATGCTCCGACCATGGGGCTTTCAATCGTGTGATCAAGAAGATTACAAGGACACAAGAAATACCTGTTTTGGTGAAGCGAGGAGAGAGGACGGCTGGAGTGCAGGTTTCGGGATTTCTTGAGCTCGAAAGAATTCAAGAGGAGTGATGCTAGTCGAAAAAATGATTAGAAGGTTTCTACTGGTGATTTCGAAGGTGTGGGGTTCATTCGAGTCGTTTAATTTCATCTTAATCAATCACTTTGATATGGGTTAGTTGAAGATAAACGTAAGCATGAATTCCGCGTAAATTGGTTTAACGCGAGATGAATTTAGTCGTGTTTTAGGCTTGCATTCACGCGGAAACAGTTTACGCGTGATTTGCGACCGATTTCGTGATTCCATTCCATTGATTTCCTTCCAATTTCGCTAGGTTTGACCTTGAATAGTCAACAGGTATTCGAATTTTGAATATAGGTTTAATGCGGGAATTGGCTCGCCGTTTGGGGGGAAGAACGACCGAGATTCACCTATGCAAACAAGGAAAGTCTCATGACTCCGGTTTTGGTCGATTTCAGAGTTAATTGCAAGATTTTCGAAACTGTTGACCATGAAAAGTCAAAATAGGTTGAATTGTATGAATAAGGTCAAAATTGATAGTAAGAGGTCCAAGTTTAAGGGTGAGGGTTCAAGATGGGAGTTCAAGTGCTAAGGGGTTCAAACTAATGTATTTAAGTTGAAGTTTTGCTATGAAATAGTTTTTATAAAACTTTAAAATATAGATATTATTTATTTTCTTTTAAACTATTTCATATAGGAAATTTCATTTTTATAGTATTATGAATTTTGTAAAAATGGTTTATTTGATATCAATAATTATCTTTATATATATATATATATTTATAAAATTATAACAAGGTATATATATATATATATGTATGTGTTTTATATAAATATATAATAGAAAAACAATGTGTTATTGTAGAGTTGAAATTGGAAATTGATATACGTTCGAATAATAATTAATGTGATATAAAATGTTGAATATGTACGAGATTTGAAATGAAGTGTCATTATTACATAAAGATAAGTTAAAAGTTAGGCTAGAAAATCATGGATGTTACAGTCTCTCCATGTTAAGGGAATTTCGTCCCGAAATTTAACCAGTGGAGTCTACTGAATCAGGAAATAAGTGAGGGTTTGAGTTTTGATTGTCGGTTTGAGGAGTATGATAGATAACAAGACTTAGGTCTAAAACTCAAGTTACGTATGAATGATATCAGTGGCTTTTAGTTTCACGAGAGTTAAGGAGAGATCTGTCGAAGAATCTAAAGGTGAAATGTGTTACTTGGGGTGGATTTGATGGGAACTTGACGATCTGGGTTTGTTTAAGATGAAGTCTAATATGCTCTAGAGTTATAAGTAGATAAGATATTCCTTAGTCAAGGGTCTAGGTCAAAACTTCACGCGACAGGAACAACGCTACTTCTGAAAATATGACAGAGCACTTATATATAGGAAGTACCATCGGCGTATCCACCGTGCTCTTGTCATATCACATTCGTTTTGTTTCTTTATATCGCGATAAGTTTTTGGTCTTAACACACGATAGAATTCACTATGTTTTCCATGCGCTGATTTTTATAATTCCGTGTGCACCCATAATTACTTGAATCATCGCATGGTCCGTATAGATCCTTCCATTGTGTGTAGGTCAAAAAAAAGGGGTACAATTCATCTAGTCCATATCTATTGTTTTCACATATGAGTTGCTAATAAGTAACTATGTCCCTATATAAGACAGTTTAGATCGCAACTAAAGAGAAACAAGGCAATATAACCTAAAGTTCCATAGTTTACTCGTGTTTGAACAAGAATACGTCAAACACCGAGTTGTTTTAAAGTGTTACAGCTTCCTCGTGTTGGAACAAGTATACGTCAAACCCCGAGTAGCTTCAATGTGTTATAGTTTTCAAGTTTGGTGAACAAAGTGTATGACCACGCTTCATGTATATTGTGATCAATCAGTTGCAACAATTGTAATTAACCTAGTTTCATGTATAATGTAAACAGACAAGTCTCATGTATGATCTAGCGTTATGTAGCTAGTAATCAAATAGGTTTCTTGTGTAATGTGAGCAACTTGACATCATGTATTTTGTAAATCAACAAGCTTTCACGTGTAATGTAAACAATGTGGTATCATGTGTATTGCAAGAAATGAATTTCATGTATGGTGTTAAAACCTAGTATCATGTATTTTGTAGACCAATAATCTTTCATGTGTAATATAAGTAATGTAGTATCATGTACTTTGTAACCAAACAAGTTTCATGTTCAATATAGTCAATCAAGTATTGTGTATCAAACAATCAATTGTTTATGTATCATGTGATCAATTTAGTGTATGTATATTGCAAACAACTTTGCTTCGTGTATTCCGTGATCAATTCAGTAGAGCGTGTGTTGCAAATAATCAAGTCTCATGTATTATGTAGTCAGTGTAGCATTGGATATATTGAGGATAATTAGGCTTCATGTATTAGGTGATCGTGTTGTGTATATTGTAAATGTGCATACGTAAGTTATTGAGCTTCGTGTGTGGCATGTGCTAACGAGTTTTGTATTTGATCAAGTGTTGCGGAGAAGTGTGTTGTTTGGCGTTTCGGTAAAATGTGGTGGTTAGGTTCTATCTTGTTGAGGTTTGTGGGGATAGTTAACGTCTACACGAAATGGATCGTCTCTTGATGTATCAAGTGAAAGAGAACGAGGAGGTTCTGAAAGCATTCGGGGAAAACGTGTTTACAAATACTGATCTTTGTTTGAAAATAAGAAATTGTAAATTGTTCCTAGTTATAGATATATAAAGTAGTGAAACCATTGAGTTACATAATCTAAATAAATGGGCAGTTTATAAGAAAACCTTTTTATTAAATTTTCAATTATTATATAGAGAATATTTTTAAGATGAATTATTGGCTAAACAAGTAGTTGTATATTAATTTAGCCAGGGTTTAGAAATAATTATTTTAATAAGGAAAATCATAATTATTTATCAATTCGGAATAATATTTTTATAAAATAGATTGTGTTAAGTTTCACTATCAGGAGAGAAGTTTTATGGAAAATTTATGTTTTTTATTTATTTTATTTATACTATCTAAAAGTTTGATAAACATTTTGTTTGAACGAAATAACGAGGTTTGTTTAAATCAAATAATTGGATGATTTGTTTACGAAGGAGATTACTGGTAGTGTACTAAATTGTGGTGAATGGGAAAGATAATACTTGGAGAATTTTGATGAAAATATGATGGGTGTAATTCACACTCAACGTATTGAATTTATGAATAATAACTTTGGAAAATATAATATTTAGTAATGCTGAAATGTAGTAAAAACACAGGGAAATGGTTCTCAAACTGAAATAAATAAGAAAAATAATCCTGTTAACGCCTCCTGTAGCTTTCCACTAGAAGGAGAATAATTCCCAAGGCGAGCACCGCTTCGAGGATGGAGATTAATTCCTTTTGTTACCCTAATTGGTTTGCTAGGCTATTCATTCCTTATCTTTGCAAGTCATGCATTAACCCTTGCTTCATTCTTTGCCTCTCAAATTCTGAGGTCCTTACATATTGGTGCGTGTCATTGATTGGAAATTCGATAGTACTAGTGAGTGCCATGATATGCCCTACTCAAGGATTAGAGTAATACGGGTCGGGCATTAGATATGGGTCTCTTAGTGGGAGTGGTAGTTGATTGTGGGGATGGGGTGTCTGATACGGGTTTCTGGGTGCGGGTGATCCAGGTGTTCGAAGTCTTGGGCCGGTGCTCCTAATCCAATATGCCCTTGCATCAAACCTTGGTCTGGCAGCTGTGGGTGTTGGTGATCAATGCACGGGTGATCCGATGTCTTCTTCCCAATCAGACTCTTCTTCGGGACGGTATACCGGGGAGGTAGGAGAGTAGGAGTCCATGCTTAGCAGGGAAACAGTGGAAAGGTTGTAAACGATAATAAAATACTGAGTGTCAAATATAGGAGCTCTCATAGGTTTAGAGTTTGACTAGTCATAACGCCGAGTCTTTACAATAGTATTTTAGGAGTACACTTGACCTATAAGTAGTGTATCCCTGAGGGGAATTCCCAGGAAAGAGGGGTGGGTCACTAGGACACACTTAAGTACCCTATCTTTCCTTAGCCAGAATCCCTCATGGGCTTACACACTCTTCCAGCCATCATGTATTAATAACACTATTGTTGGGCTCATGGTCATGATGAGAATTGTTGTGAACTGGGCCTTGTGGCCCGAAAGTAAGGTTTATGCGTTTCAGTGGGCTTTTGCTTCTTGGAGGATAGATGGACTTCTTAGTTTATTATTGATGGACATTAGGCCCAATAGTTTAAAAAAATTTGTTGTTCACAAGAGGTGTGGTATTATGTATGTGAGTTTAGGGGTGCATGAATAACTAAGTGTGTATGAGTGTGTGTGAAAACTTAGGATAACACTTTTAAATAAATTAAATAAGTAGCAATGAATAGGAGAAAAAGTTGACAGGTAATGTGACACATAGATTCTTAAATATTGTATCATATGATGTAGTTATATAGTATAACATGTAGAATATTCACATAAAAAAATAATCATATAGCATGTAAATAGTAATGAGTGTAAGCACAAAAGTTATCAAGTAGTGTGACACATAAATCATTATGTATTGTATCACGCAGTGTAAATACTTATGATAGCATGTAAAAATATTTACACAAGAACTAATAATGTAACATGTAGTAGCATGACATTATATGGGTGTCCTAAAGTTATAGTCTAGGTCAAGGGTGTCTAATAACCTAGGCTCTGATACCAATCTGTCACACCCCAACCGATGGCGGAATCATCGGGGCGGGACATGTAGACTGTTCATGAGCTCAAGGTTGACTAAATTGTAATATGTTAAATCCATTTCTATTCAAACAAACATGAATCAAGTTCCAAGTACATAATGAAATACAATTTGTTTTTGAATTAAGATTAACTAGGTCCAAAGCCTATGTGTAGCATGTCTTGATCAAACTCATATGAAAACACCTGAAACATGAATAAAATAAGGTCAACTAAAAAGTTGGTGAGTATAACACAGGTTTGTATATAGATAGCATATAGTTTGTAAAACAAATCCTTACATAACATGATAAATAAGGCATTTATGGGGAGCAGCTATTGTGTAACCAAGTACAATCAAACCTTTGTAACTAGCATGCAAAATTGTGTTGTCGGTATCAATCACCCCAATCTGGGTGGGTTTGTCAGACTCAATAGATCTATCATTGAAAACCGTCGGCTTGAATAGTTAATGATTGCACATAATCGTATACAAAAGTTAGCACACATAGCACTCGGGCATAAAGCTCAAATTTGTACACATGAATGTAAATAGGATTTGTACTTGCGTTGTTTGTGTAAATGTAAACATGTAATTTGAATAGTGTTCATGTTTCACCCCAAAAATGTAAAAGAGTAAAAGGGGCTATGTATACTCACCTGGTTCGAGGTGTAGCTAAACACGGAAGACTAGATTGAAATTTGATCCTTGCAACTGACCACGTTAACCTATTGTATAATGTATATTTGGATTATTAGAGGGTACAATAGTCTATGTCTAAGATTTGAATCGATTGTGTGTGATAAGTGTTGAAGTGGTAAGTATTAGTGGTCCGTACTTGAATGAGGTATTTTATAAAATGAGGAATTTAAGTAAATAGTTCTAAAATAATTAAACTAGGTTTTGAGTTTGAATAACTAAATAATTTTAAATAATTATTATTTAATAATTTAGTTATAACATTAGTTGTGTGATTTATCTTATTTAAATAAATTATTTATTTATTTATTTATAAAGACATGTAACAAAAATATTTATTTATAAAAGTGTGTAAAAAGTAAAATATATTTACCTTTGTAATAAATAACTTTCATTTATTTATTTTTCCTTTTAAAAAAAAAAAAATAAGTATTGATTTTCTTTAATGAAGTTAATATTTTATAACTTTTATAAAATTAATTGTCTTTATTTAGAAATTAATTTAAATATTTAAAGTTTTGTTTTAAAAGTTTAATATGCAAATTAACACTTTAATTCGGATTAAATCGGCCATCCGGTTCGAACCCGGGTGGATCCTGGGTGACAGGAGCAACTCAACCACTGGACCTAAAGGCCAGTGGTGATAAAAACTCGTTCTGACTTGTTTTGATGCCCGGACAGAAAGGGAATTCGGGTTTGGGTATTCATGGGGGTAAAAAGGGTGCAGGCATGAGTTTCGAACCCATGACCAACGGCGTAGCAGTGAAGTGGAGTAACAAGTGGGTCTGGGCAGATGCTTTGACATAAGACTGGGTTCGCAAGCAGAAAAACCTTTAACCCACCACTCCCTTCATCTCCAAAATGAATCCCGAAAACCCTAGCCATTAAATTGGCCCGATAATCAAACGATCTATGCTCCGACCATGGGGCTTTCAATCGTGTGATCAAGAAGATTACAAGGACACAAGAAATACCTGTTTTGGTGAAGCGAAGAGAGAGGACGGCTGGAGTGCAGGTTTCAGGATTTCTTGAGCTCGAAAGAATTCCAGAGGAGTGATGCTAGTCGAAAAAATGATTAGAAGGTTTCTACTGGTGATTTCGAAGGTGTGGGGTTCATTCGAGTCGTTTAATTTCATCTTAATCAGTCACTTTGATATGGGTTAGTTGAAGATAATCGTAAGCATGAATTCCGCGTAAATTGGTTTAACGCGAGATGAATTTAGTCGTGTTTTAGGCTTGCATTCACGCGGAAACAGTCTACGCGTGATTTGCGGCCAATTTCGTGATTCCATTCCATTGATTTCCTTCCAATTTCGCTAGGTTTGACCTTGAATAGTCAACAGGTATTCGAATTTTGATTATAGGTTTAATGCGGGAATTGGCTCGCCGTTTGGGGGGAAGAACGACCGAGATTCACCTATGCAAACAAGGAAAGTCTCATGACTCCGGTTTTGGTAGATTTCAGAGTTAATTGCAAGATTTTCGAAACTGTTGACCATGAAAAGTCAAAATAGGTTGAATTGTATGAATAAGGTCAAAATTGAGAGTAAGAGGTCCAAGTTTAAGGGTGAGGGTGAGGGTTCAAGATGGGAGTTCAAGTGCTAAGGGGTTCAAACTAATGTATTTAAGTTGAAGTTTTGCTATGAAATAGTTTTTATAAAACTTTAAAATATAGATATTATTTATTTTATTTTAAACTATTTCATATAGGAAATTTCATTTTTATAGTATTATGAATTTTGTAAAAATGGTTTATTTGATATCAATAATTATCTTTATATATATATATATTTATAAAATTATAACAAGGTATATATATATATATATATGTATGTATTTTATATAAATATATAATAGAAAAACAATGTGTTATTGTAGAGTTGAAATTGGAAATTGATATACGTTCGAATAATAATTAATGTGATATAAAATGTTGAATATGTACGAGATTTGAAATGAAGTGTCATTATTACATAAAGATAAGTTAAAAGTTAGGCTAGAAAATCATGAATGTTACAGTATGCTCCTGTAGAATTTATACTGTTCAGATGGTTGACGTTTCTTTGTTGATCATCCGGATCATATGATTTGATGGTTGAAATTAAATCATTCAGAGAGACTGCATTCAAATCTTTGGTTCTCTTTAACAAAGTAACATTCCAATCTGAGCTTTGTGGTAGACCATTCATAAGTTTCATATTTAAGTCACCTTCACTAACCACAATCTGTGCAACTCTCATATCTGAAAATAACCTAGTGAACCTGTGTAACTGAACTTCTAGAGATTCACCAAGAATATGATTGAACATATTAAACTTCTGGAGAATCATCTCTTTCCTACTAGCCTTCATGTCATCATTCCCTTAAAATGTCTTTTCTAGAGACTCCCAAAGTTGTTTAGCAGATTTACATTCTTTGAAGTTATGAGCGATATCAGGTGATAAAGCCATAGTCAGGGAGGCCAAAGCTTTTAGATCCCGCTCAATAAGATCAAAATGTTCATCAATGCAGTTCTCAATCTGCTTTGGTGCTTTTGTAGCATGTTCCTTATCATACATAGGAATCTGAGGTCCCTTAATGATACTTCTCCACATCTTAGTCTCTGACAGTAAGACATAGTTCAAGTATCTGAACTTCCAGTCAACAAAATCTTCACCAGAAGTAAGTCTTGGTGGTTTAGTACTAGTTCCAATATGAAGATCTAACATGCTGTTAAGACTCATGGTCTACTGAGTGTTCATTTTTATCAGAGTACAAGGTCCTTTATCTAAACTGAAAGACTTAAAATAAAAAAAAGAACCCGTGAATACAAGTTCTACCGTGAACTAGTACTTAGCCGTGAAACAAATCAGAGCCGTGAAACCAACTATAAACCATGAACCAGGATGAAGCCGTGAATCAAAGTCAAAACTGTCAATTGTAGAAGAACCGTGAACTCAGACCCCGTGAAGCCAGATCCTGTGAAGCTAGATTCCGTGAAGCATGAACCTATGAAGCTGAACCGTGAATTATGAACCCGTGAATCTGGACTTTATTCTGTTTCCAAATATAAACCCGAAAATCAAGGAATTCGAATTTTGAATTAAAAAACACTCCCGATTAACACGAAGAAGATTCTTGAACAATCTTCAATTCGAAACCTTTTCACAACAACAATTTAACCAAGATTTCATGATAAAGATCTTGATTCTCAGAAGAAATCGATGACAAACTACCACAAAAGCAACTGATTAGCAATAAAACCAACCGAAGACAGTAAAAATACCTTAAATCATGATTCTTAAATCATTGATATCAACAACCGAGCCTTGAATGACTTCAATAGCTTTGATACCAATTGTAAGTCCTAATCTTTATATGGATCTTTGAATACACACACAATAACAAACATGATATCAAGTCTCACAATCAATAGGTGATAGCATGTGATAAGTATATAAAAATATAAGTAAATATATTTTTAAAATGACTTCACAAGATCAGGTTTTAAATTTATAAAATGATAATTACTAACTTAAAACACACATAGTAGGCAAGTGTACCTATCGCAGCGTAATATAGTTTAGGTAAGAACCAAGTATCGAACAATGGACACTGATCCCGTACTCAAACCTATCTATTGTCTTACTAGAATAATAAGTTTGTAGAAGCATGTTTTGGTAACTATAGATAAAATTCTATGTATCGGTGTGCTCAGCTAGTACACAGGAGAATGTTCTTGCATACTTAGCAAGTTCACCACTTGTTCCTGCGCACATAACAAGTGTGCATGGCATTTGCCTTGCCTTGCGTACTTGTTAAGTGCGCATGATAGGTTGTTCCTACCCTTATAAATAGAGGTGTTTGGATCTGCTGAAAGGCAGCGAACAGAAATGTGAGATTTGAGAAAGGTCGGGTCGGGATGAGCTCTCCTGACCCTTGGACCATGAGCGTAAATGAGAGATGTATAATCCTTTGGTATGTAATATGTGATGATAACGTTGTTATGCATTGATTCTCTTGTTTATCTATTCTTATTGTTCATATGCTCTGGTCCATCGTTTCTTTCATCTGTTCTCCCCACAAATCACGAACAGGTCTACATTGCACTTATCTCAGTCTTCCACTGTGCTCGACCGAGGCCCCTAGGATCTACAGCTGGTATCAGAGCCTCAGTGTTCGTTGATTTGTGTTCCAGATTCGAGTTTTAGTTTTTGAGGTTCTACGTACTTGTTAAAGTCTCTACCTGTTCAGAACAAAATCTTAAAATTCATCTCCATTATCGCTTCATTTGATGTTTGGAAGGCTACTAGTTTGTTAGAATATGATTTCTAAGCCTTTGGAATCATCAATTTAAGAAATCCAACAATTTCTGAAATCTCCCTCAAAGATCAGACAAGTGCGTTGGTATACTGCTGGATAAGTACGCAGGAGTAAACAACCCTGCGTACTTATAAGTTCACATGAAGCCAAGTACGCATGAAGACAAGTACGCATGACTCACTGTTGTGCGAACGTATCTAAATATGCAAGAAAAATATCAAATATGCGTATTGCTTGTCAGTTATCTTCTGGGATAAAAATTTTTTTTTGGCGGGAAAACTTTTCTTGGCCAAATTTTTTAGGGATCATTTGTATACATGTTTTAGGCCATTTTTGAAAATTTAGTGATTTTGGTTTTTCGGGACTGAAATTTGTATATAAAGTAGCATGGCGAAACAAGGTCGAGATTTTTGCTGGATAATACCAGTTGTCATTTTGCTAAGTTGTTCAAACCTAAAAATGTTGGCTACGAGTATCTTGCATACTTTTAAAATAGGGAATGACTGCTAAATCAATTTGAACAACTGGGTCTTCATCGGCTAAAGGTCTCGATTTATTTGTGAAGATGTGCTGCTCTAGGGTTTTTGAATCATATTATTTGCATATTCAAACCTGAAAATGTAGGCAACGAGTATCCGGGATACTTATTTAATAGGGGATGGATACTATAACAATTTGAATCGGGTGAAGCGGTGATGTACCTGGTCATATTGTTATTTTTAAAGATTATTCATGGTACTTTAAACGTAACATGAATCTCAACTATGATTTCTCGTGTAAACTATATTGTTATTTTTATTTTTATTTTTTCTTTTCATGCTCATTAGTCAAAAGTGTGTTAAAGATTTGGTGTGATTTAGTTATGAATTGGATTTCTCATTTAGGATCTGGGCGGAATCCGGATAGAAAATCTAGTTATGGGTCTTCACCGTGGTGAATGTTACCGATTAGGAGATGTTAACCAGGAATGAAGATCTAACTGAAGAATGTTGGAGATTGGATACATGATGATCACTACTGAGCATGAATTTGTGTTTGATTCTATCGAGTGTTTTCAAGATAAAGTTGGATATCAGTTGGATTATTAGTTGAAGAAAGAACCTTTATCATTTGCTGACGTGATAGGAAACGATCCCTTGTTTCTGGTCTAGTTAGATGGAGCTTATGTTGAAAGGGAAGTTGGAAATGAACATCTTCGGGAATTTGGTTAACTCGTGAAGATACAGGATAGAGTTGGACACATCTGGTTTAAAGACTAAAGTTTATCTTTCTGGAATTCCTATGGGAGCTGATTAGCTTGATGCAGGTTGTTGAAAATTCAAACTCTCTATCATATGCCAGTTGATTTGGAGGAAGTCTAAGTCATGTTGGAGGAAGCTACTGCTGAGAGAATGAACTACAATGAGTTGTGTTGGGTTGGTTGTTTCTTATTGAAGTACTTGTTTTGGTCTACAAAGAAAGCTATAGTCAAGAGGGAGTCGTCACTCGGCAACTGAAGACTAAAGTTTAAAGATTGAAGATTAAAAAGTTGAAGTTCACAAGTGGAATACCAGAAGATCAAGTCTTGCCAGAAGACACGTTATAGCATTAGTTTAGGGGGAGTCTCTTAGGACATTCTTTGTAAACTAATGAATATCAGTGTTAGTGAAAGATAGAATTTGTTGCTATAGTTAAGAGGGAGTATGTAGAAGCATGTTTTGGTAACTATAGATAAAATTCTATGTATCGGTGTACTCAGCTAGTACGCAGGAGAATGTTCCTGTGTACTTAGCAAGTGATGTGTTAGTATTTACACATCTTTTTGACATAAAACATCTTTCATTTAATGATCAATTCTTGGTTATATTCAACGTTTAGACACTTATTTACTTCATTTCCTGTTTTGTAGGTTTTTGTGAAGCTTGGTGAATAAACAAGAAGATTCCAGGATAAACAAGTGAAGTTTTAGGGTTTCTGTGATGAAGGCACGGTCGTGCCCCTATTTGGCACGGTCGTGCCAAGCTCTAAAACCCTAAGCACGGTCGCGCCCACATCTGGCAGGATCGCGCCAAGCCAAATTCCAAGGCACAACCGTGCTTTGGCCGCCCACGGTCGCGTGTCATCTCGTGAGTCTGAACAGTCGTACGTCCTCGATCAGTGATACCCAATGGAAGCTACGGATCGGTCAAACCTCTGTCACACGGTCGTGCCAAGACCTAGACACCACCACGTCCATGTCCTAGGCACGGTCGTGCCTTCTCTCATGGCACGGTCGTGCCTCCCCTTTTCTATTTAAACAGAACTTAATTCTCATTCAGACATTGAGCAACCCAGAGGAGAAACCTACTATTCCAGCTCGAGTTTTCTTTGTTCCAGCCATATTTCAAGATTCTTGGAGAGAATACAACACAAATTGGATCACCATACATCAACAACAACATCTAGGCTTGGAGGAGTGGTTTGATTCTTGTTTCATATCATGTTTCTCTCTATTTTTCCCTGCTTACTTGTAATTTTGATGCTCATGATGAGCTAAAACTCCTGTTCACTTTGGTTTAGATGAAGTTTAGATACATTTGACAACATTCATGGATTATTGGCAATTATTGTGTTAATGTTATGACAACCGTATGATTATTCTTTGATGAAATTATGTATTCAAGTATTTTGAGTTGTTTACAAGACTTGTATTTGTGTATGTCATATTATGTTGGAAAAATTATGATTTATGCTTATACTCATGGATTGGTGTATGTAATTATACTAGTTTATGGCATTTGACTAGGAATGGTGAATGAAGTCTTGTTTATGAATCATTATATTTGTATGTGTAACCTTATGCTTTTGTTTGGAAAGACAAAGTATTTGTTATGATGTGTCATATTTAGTATTGTGTTTATCTAGGAATTGTTGACACATCCTCCTAATTTATCTAATCTTTATATGAACATTGTATGTTGAAGAAATGCATATTGTTGTCTAAATTAATCAACTTGAGGTGGATAGTGTGTTGTTCATATTATCTTTCCATCTAGTTGTTGGATTAGTGTACCTTAATCGGAAGCTAGTTCAATCTTTATAAACATTGACATGATTATTAAACACGTGAGCCTCATTGTATGACTTTAGGTGGTTGGTTTGTGTAATTCATGCTAGCTTTCCGAATAGTCATTTGATTAGATATCTTTGACGAGAATGTAGTCAATTTATGTATCGTATATTTGCCATATTTCTATGAATGTATTGAATGTATTCTAAATGGATTTGACACCGAAGTGATATTTTCTCCTTGATTGTTTGATTTGTGACTTTAGTCTAGTTTTATATTCTCACATATTAGTTTAGTTGAAAATCAACTTAAACATCTTTTACCCATATTTGATTGAATCTTAGTCCCGGTTTATTATCGCATCCCACCCGTGTCCACGGATTGATATCCGGTTCATTCCTTTACTATATTGCTATCCGACGGGTACACTGCCCGGTGTGTGTGATTAGTATTTGGTGAAAACCCTTTTTAAAACTAATTGTGTAAAACACTTATAAAAATATATATATAGTTTACACGCATCAAGTTTTTGGCGCCGTTGTCGGGGATACGGTTTGTGCGAGAACGATTGGGATTATTATTTAGTCATTTAGTACATATTTGTTTATATATCTTGGTAAATAGTTTTCCTTATTTAAATTTGTTTTATTGTTATTTTTTTTATTTATTTTATCATCTTCGTCTTAATTTTTTGTATATAGTTCTTCGGATGTTATTTTATTTTTATTTTTATCTGGTACCCGTGATCGTTTTGTTTGAGTGTTCTTTGCAGTGATTTTCATGGATCGCGACTATGGGAGTTACAGTGACGAGTACTCGTTTGATCTATGGGGTTACCACGAAGAGATTTGGTGTGAGATTTGTGGGGGCCCACATTACACATTAGATTGTTATCAGTTCCCGGGCTACCCCGTACGGCGCTATGAGGACCCTATATTCGGCCCGGTTGGTGATTTGGATGATTTGGAAACATTATTGTTTGAAGAGTCAACCGTGGTAATTGAAGAGGAGTTGCACCAAGAGGGAGATGTGCAAACAGATGGGTTCACCAACGAACCAATGACTATGGTGACGCCCGATCCTCCGTTGTGCACCAAGAAGAGCCGGCCCGCGATTGGTCATGATCACGACTCGTCATACGAGTCATCCAAAAAATGGGAGAAGGCGAAACATTTAACGGACCAACCGACTTGGAAGGCGCAACATCAGTCCACAAAGCATGGCAAGTCAACACTAACTTGCCGGGATGATCGCCTCCTTTACTACATCATGTACCTCAGGTTTGGTCCTGGCAAATACAAGTGTTGGTGGCACGACCCGTCACTTTGTTTTTGCATTTACTATTGGTTGTCACTAGCCGGTGGTAAATGCACTAAACCAAACGGGTCGGATGGGTATTCAAGAATCATAGGCCACCCGTTTGTTGGTTTGTCCCATCATTTGTCCTAAATTGACGCGCATTAGGACACGAGTCCAGCTAACGACTCGTTAATAAACTTAGAATGTTCGGTTTTCATCCGTTAGTTGTGTTTGTTAATTTTTATCTTCCAAATTATTTTCCTATTTTCCTTCTTATTTTTCTAGGATTTTACAGTTTATTTTTGAGTTTAGGTTATCGGGATGTGTTTTGGATCGAGCGGATTTGGGATAATGTTTGGAATGTCACAGGTATGTCTTCTGAATTTTTAGAAATTTTGATTAGGAAGAATCGCAGTCGGGTTTGGAATACTCCTCATAAAAAAATTCAGGTCTCTGTGTCTACTAGGCATGAGACACGGTCGTGCCTAGCTATAGGCGCGGTCGTGCCTCAGTAATTTGGGGCGGGTTAAATCAATGTTAAACGGCAGATTTTGTTATTTCTCTCATTTCCCCCCAAACGAGACCTCCCCTACGTACGATTTTCTTCTCTTCCGCATTGTTGATCTCCATTTCTTCGATTTCAAGTACGCCCCCGCAATCTTAATCTTTTCGTTTCTGTGTTTAGGATTAGGATCTTCATTATTTTTTTATAACCGAAATTCTAGGGTTTTATTTATTTTCTGTTTTGAATCTCATTTTAGATATAATTACGTAGGATCGTTAGTATTAACTTCTTGGAATGTTGCTATACTAAAAGCCCCCTCATAATCATGCTAAAAACGTAAAATTTGGACTCTAAAAACCCTGAAATGGGTTGAGCACGGTCGCGCTCATGACCAGGCTCGGTCGTGCTCGGCTTTTGAAATTTCCAGGAAGTTGTTTTTTATTGAGCGCGGTCGTGCCTCCTACTAGGCGCAGTCGTGCCAATTTTGGTTTGCGCTAGGCGCGGCCGTGTGTTTCCTTAGCGCGGCCGTGGGATTCATTTTGGGTCTTGGCGCGGTCGTGCCCCTTCCCAGGCGCGACCGTGCCTCCTTGTTGGGAGAGCCCGTGGTCGGCCACAGCGCGACCGTGGGCTTAGATTTTGGCCTTGGCACGGTCGTGCCCCTTCCCAGGCGCGACCGTGCCCCTTCATAATTAGGTCAGCAACTTCATAACTTCAGTTTAGCATCTTCATAACTGTTTTGATTTTAATTTTGTTGTTGTGCAGATGACAGGCAACAGGGACCAACCGTATCTTGAGTTCGACTTGAACGAGCATGAGTACGAGGCTCGTCTGGACGTTTTGTGGCCACACAGAGGCCGGATTTTAGCTGCTCGTCGTTTGGAGCCGGCCGCCATAGACGCCATCGGTCAGCGGGACCGGTGGAACGACCTCATCACCGCCCCGTGGCGCCGCTTGTTTAGACTTCACGCGATCCAGTATGTCGAGCTTGTGATGGAGTTTTTCTCCACTTACGACTTCGATTATCCTTGCGCAGACTTAGAGCAGCCGGAGACGATTAGGTTTAGGCTAGGAGGGGAGTGGCGAGTGATGTCAGTTGCTAGGTTTGGGAGATTATTGGGCCTGTGTACGAGGCAGGAGCTTCATACTGAGATATTCACCGATGGTGTCACCGAGTTCCCGACAGAGGAGGACAAGGACCAGTTCTGGCACGAGTTTGGATTCGGGATGTATGATTCGAGTTTGACCAATTCGAGCCTTCGGGATCCCTTACACCATGTTCTCCATCGTTGCATTGTTTATTCTATTTCTAGGAGAGGTCAGGGGGAGACAGTAGTGAACCTTAGGGAGCTGTTTTACTTGTTTTGCCTTGTACGCCCGCGCACCTGCAATGTTGCGCATTCTATCGCGGGGTACTTGGTAAACAGCTCAGGGCGCGACATTACCAGCGCAATATGTGGAGGTCACTTCGTGACCAAGCTGGCTAGGCACTTCCAGCTATTGACCGAGGATTTGATAGGGGACCTGACCCTTGTGGCCGAGACCGTTGTGATGACCGTGCAGACACTGAGGAACATGCACGTTGCTCGTCGAGGCACAGGAGGGATCGGGTTAGTAGATAGATGGGGACGGACGTGGGATCCAGACCGTCCGGGTCCCGATCCAGATCTTGTTCAGGCCGAGGCCGAGGCCGTCGCCGCCGCCCATTAGGCACACGCTGCTCAGCAGGAGCAGGAGCAGGAGTAGGGCCACGAGCATCAGCAGCCCGACCAGCCGCCTCCGCCGCCACCACCACCTCCAGTAGTCATTCCACATGACATGTTCATGCGTTACTAGGCCTGGCAGTATGAGGTCCAGTGCGTCGCAGCTGCTGCTGGCGGGGAACCATACGTGGTACCCCTCCCATTCTTTATGTAGCCGGAGCAGCTGCTGGATCAGCCACCACCATCACCACCATCTCCACCGCATCAGCAGCCACCACCGTCTCCACCGCATCAGCAGTCACCACCATCACCACCAGCAGTAAGAGGCGAGGGAGGCGGGGCCTCCGGCGTCGACCTTGAGGGTGTGCAGTGGGAGTAGTACCTCCCATTGCCTTTTGGTATCATTTTTGTGAGTTGTACTTTCTTGTTTATTGTACAAACTCTTGTATCACGCTTCGACGTTTTATGTTGTTCTTTTGTTGTACTTTTGTTTCCCTGTACTGTTGTTTATATTCGTCTTTACATTTATGTTTATATTTTGGCTTGATGTTACTGATCCTGTTTGATGTGGTTAGTCTTGATTAGATCTTGGAATCGTGGAACTACGTGGAACGTCATTTTTGAGGGTAGGCTTTTTGCGTGTGCCATGATCGACACGAGGGAAGTTTCAGTTCTCCCTTCACACTCCATTGCATTGCATGTTTTTGAATACATTGAGGGCAATGTATGTTTCTAAGTGTGGGGTTGGGTGTTTATTCTTTGCTTTACATTTTTTTTGTTGTACATTAAGGGCAATGCACGATTCTAAGTGTAGGGTGGGAATTTATTAATGGGATGTTTGTCCTTTTGAGCATTTTATCACTTCAATTTTTTATAAAATCTTCCTTCATAATTTTTATTGACACTAAATTAGTTTTATAAAATTGAAAAACTCCAAAATATAATAAAAGTTAACCGGTTAGCATTCACAATTTTTAATAAATAATAGAGGTTTGATTTTTCGAAAACAATTGAAATAGAAATTCCATCGAGTCAAACCTAATTTTTTTGTGATAACCATGAGTTTTAGTGGGCTGAACGAATGAATTGCATGTAACCTTTTGCTTACACCCATTCCTTTCCGTTTCCGTGAGTTTATTTTTGAGCCTTGATAGCTTTAGACGTTGTTTGCTCTCGTTTTTGCGGATTTGAGTGTGCCGGATGTTTCATGCTTATTAGAACTTGCTTTTAGTATGCATTTCGAAATCATGAACATAAATATTGCATAAAAATGATTGAGGCATTAGGATAAACCACTTTGTTAGCCTTTTATTTTTATTTTCTCTCAACCGAACACATCCACTAGTTAGCCACGTTGAGCCTATCCTGTTCTTTTCTTTAATTACCCACATTACACCGCTATTAAACCTTTATTAGCCTTTTCATTTATTTTTCGCCCGTGTTAGAAATCCGGTCGGCTAATGTTAATTTTATAGCTTTTATTTTGATGTAATTTTTAAATGCTTGAGAAGTTTTTAGCTAAGGAAAGATGCATATTGACTTAGTTTCCTTCAAAAAAAAAAAAATCACCAAAATCAAGTGAATTATAGCCGATTAGAGCAATTTGGTGAGCAAATATGGAAATAATTCGGTTGTTAGCTCTTATCTATACGGAAGTATTAGTTAGTTTATTTTTCATATTAGAAGTTGTTTTAGTTTTTGAGTTAGCATAACCGCCGGGTTTTTAGCCATTTAGCCATTTTAAAATTCCACTTCCTCACCCTTAACCATAGCCAAGTTACAACCCATTTAAAGCCCTCTTGATTTGTGCTTTGTTTCATGTTAGTTGGTAGAGATTTGATCTTTTAGCAAGCTTATGATTTATGCATGATTCATTGTCTTGGCATTTGAGTGTTCTATACATACTCCATTACTTGTATGATCACATATATTCCCGAGTGTGTGTGAACATTGTGAGAAGCATAAAGTTGCATGCTAATGATTTCCTAGGCATATTCATTTGCTCATTCGGTTATCACGTCATTGGGCTCATTGGGTTTCATTTAGTTAATTTTGCATTTCTTGAAAATCTCTTCAAACCTTTATAAGTTTATTAATGCTTACGGTTTTCCTGATGTGATCCATAGTGTCATTGGAAGTTTTGTTTCATTTTGATTTCTTGCTTGAGGACAAGCAATGTTCAAGTGTGGGGTTGTTTGATGTGTTAGTATTTACACATCTTTTTGGCACAAAACTTCATTCATTTAATGATCAATTCTTGGTTATATTCAACGTTTAGAAACTTATTTGCTTCATTTCCTGTTTTGTAGGTTTTTGTGAAGCTTGGTGAATAAACAAGAAGATTCCTGGATAAACAAGTGAAGTTTTAGGGTTTCTGTGATGAAGGCACGGTCGTTCCCCTATTTGGTACGGTCGTGCCAAGCTCCAAAACCCTAAGCACGGTCGCGCCCATATCTGGCACGATCGTGCCAAGCCAAATTCCAAGGCACAACCGTGCCTTGGCCGCCCACAGTCGCGTGTCATCTCGTGAGTCTGAACAGCCGTACGTCCTCGATCAGTGGTACCCAATGGAAGCTACGGATCGGTCAAACCTCTGTCACACGGTCGTGCCAAGACCTAGACACGACCGCGTCCATGTCCTAGGCACGGTCGTGCCTTCTCTCATGGCACGGTCGTGCCTCCCCTTTTCTATTTAAACAGAACTTAATTCTCATTCAGACATTGAGCAACCCAGAGGAGAAACCTACTGTTCCAGCTCGAGTTTTCTTTGTTCCAGCCATATTTCAAGATTCTTGGAGAGAATACAACACCAAGAGGATCACCATACATCAACAACAACATCTAGGCTTGGAGGAGTGGTTTGATTCTTGTTTCATATCATGTTTCTCTCTATTTTTCCCTGCTTACTTGTAATTTTGATGCTCATGATGAGCTAAAACTCCTGTTCACTTTGGTTTAGATGAAGTTTAGATACATTTGACAACATTCATGGATTATTGGCAATTATTGTGTTAATGTTATGACAACCGTATGATTATTCTTTGATGAAATTATGTATTCAAGTATTTTGAGTTGTTTACAAGACTTGTATTTGTGTATGTCATATTATGTTGGAAAACTTATGATTTATGCTTATATTCATGGATTGGTGTATGTAATTATACTAGTTTATGTCATTTGACTAGGAATGGTGAATGAAGTCTTGTTTATGAATCATTATATTTGTATGTGTAACCTTATGCTTATGTTTGGAAAGACAAAGTATTTGTTATGATGTGTCATATTTAGTATTGTGTTTATCTAGGAATTGTTGACACATCCTCCTAATTTATATAATCTTTATATGAACATTGTATGTTGAAGAAATGCATATTGTTGTCTAAATTAATCAACTTGAGGTGGATAGTGTGTTGTTCATATTATCTTTCCAACTAGTTGTTGGATTAGTGTACCTTAATCGGAAGCTAGTTCAATCTTTATAAACATTGACATGATTATTAAACACGTGAGCCTCATTGTATGACTTTAGGTGGTTGGTTTGTGTAATTAATGCTAGCTTTCCGAATAGTCATTTGATTAGATATCTTTGACGAGAATTTAGTCAATTTATGTATCCTGTATTTGCCATATTTCTATGAATGTATTGAATGTATTCTAAATGGATTCGACACCGAAGTGATATTTTCTCCTTGATTGTTTGATTTGTGACTTTAGTCTAGTTTTATATTCTCACATATTAGTTTAGTTAAAAATCAACTTAAACATTTTTTACCCATATTTGATTGAATCGTAGTCCCGGTTTATTATCGCATCCCATCGTGTCCACGGATTGATATCCGGTTCTTACCTTTACTATATTGCTATCCGACGGGTACACTGCCCGGTGTGTGTAATTAGTATTTGGTGAAAACCCTTTTTAAAACTAATTGTGTAAAACACTTATAAAAATATATATATATATATATATATATATATATATATATATATATATATATATATATATATATAGTTTACACGCATCAGCAAGTACACCAAAATGACCTGCATACTTAACAAGTACGCACTACCAAATGTCATGCGTACTTAGACAAGTACACATGTGGCTTGTTCCTGCCTCTATAAATAGAGCTGCTGGGCTCAATTGTTTTGGGTAGAGAACAGAAACGTGAGATTTGAGAGAGGTCGGGTAGGGACGAGCTCTCCCAAACCCTGGACCGTGAGCGTAAACTAGAGATGTATAATCCTTCGGTATGTAATTTGTGATGATAACGTTGTTATGGATTGACTCTCTTGTTTATCTGTTCTTATTGTTCATATGCTCTGGTCTATCGTTTCTTTCATCTGTTCTCCCCATAAATCACGAACAGGTCTACAGTGCACTTATCTTAGTCTTCCGATGTGCTCGACCGAGGCCCCCGTGACCTACAAAGTTGGAAATTGGGTTTTGTTTAAAAGGAAAAATAAAAAGTTAAGAAATGTAATTAGAAATTTTATTCTATTTAAGGTGTTACTCTAGTTGTTATCCCTTGTTAATTAATGTGGTATTTAAAGTAAGGTTGGTCATACTTACTAGTACTAACCCTTTCAATAGGAGAGTTAGTATTTCGTAACGGAACAGTGGATACAGTCGGCCAACTATTCCGTAATGAATATAACGGACTCTAAACGGGGCGTCACGTCCGTCGGTATCTCACAATTCATTATTCGGACTTATTATCCTTGTGCCTGACGTACGTCTGGTCTTGTAACTTCTTCCGATAAGTCGGAATTCACGACTTCCTCCAAAGGTACTTTATGAACCCTCTGACCTAACAATTTATGTTCTTAAATAGTTGTCATTACTTATAATATTATTTCAAATAAATAAGACTTCCTTCTCAAGATCAAACCCCATTGCTCCGGCTAGAAGTCCTCTGCAAGATGATACGAGAGAAGTAGAGAAATACTGACACAAACCGTCCGGTCTGTTTAGGGCACAAATGGCCTGCTAAATACCCAAACCTCCATTCAACCCATAATATTAAATCTATACTAACCGGCCATGCTAGCACCAAGATTTGTATATAGACCGTATAAACATCGAATAAGCTTCCCAAACAAGAAGTCTTGCTTGGGTAACTCACAAGATTAAAGATTATTAGATTGATTTAAAGATCACTTATTCTAGTCCTTTTTAGATAACTTATAGTAAAGACTTTAAAAACATAACTTACTAAAAATATTTCATTAATTAATTAAAGTTCAACCAGCTAGAGCAACACAAGAGGTCTAGCCATGAATAACCATACAAGTGTCTCCACTAACCTTTAGATAATGTGTGGAAGTATTCCAACACCAAGGGAGAGTTGGTATAGGTTGCCTCTTGTTTCACTCGAACGAGAAGAATAAGTTCATATTACAAGACTTAGAAAAGAAAATAAAAATAAAAAGCTAAATGGAGCAAAACCGAGAGAGTTCCGGCTCTTAGCAGAGCACTAAGGCCTTTACACCTCTTGATCTTGGACACCTAAAACACTAGAATGAGCTTGCTATTTATATACTCAGAATTTGGTAATTCACGGCCGTGCATTGGGATGCACGGTCGTGCAAAGCACTCATTTCTTACACGTGAGGGAATCTGGCAGAGCAGGAAAGGACGGGGGCACGTGGCACCATTTGCACGGCCGTGCAATAGGATGCACGGCTGTGCAAAGTCCAATTTTTACTATTGCTTGATTTTGACCTCCTAGTTTGACTCCTTTGGTGCACGAACATCCGATTGGCTTCCAGATGCCGATTATGCCTTGTTTTTGGGTGTTTTCTTCATGTTTTTGTATGCAAGGGTTAATTATTTTGTTATAACACAAATAAGTGGATTAAGTATCATATCTTATCATATTCTCTATAATGTGTGCTAAGTGTGCATGTAAAACATGTATAAATGATGGCATATCATAACTGTGAATACCGTTTATTCGTGCAAATCAAACAATCGATCGGTAGAGACTAGAATCGAGTAGGATAATCAAGATACGAGATTGGATCAAAAACACATAGTTAAAGGTGAAACTCTCCCAAGAATATTGATATTACAATCAAGTCCCTTACAAAGCTTTCAAACTATACATGTATTTATACTAAGAAGAGAAAGAAAAGAATTCGTCCAAAAACTAAAAAATTTCGGTCGAAATCTTTTAACTTCAAAGAATTCTTCTGTCTTCAGACTTTTTCATATGCGATGGCCTAAAAATAGTTCAAACAATCTCCCCCTAGGCCATTGCATATCAAAACACAAGAATTATGTCAAGCTCCCCCATACACTTTGCATCATCAAAGTTGGATCTTGGACTCGAATCTTTAACTCTCCAAACTTGTCTTGGTTTAACTTTGTGACAATCCGGACTTTTCCAGTTAACTCCGTTAACTAAATCCAGTTAAAGTTAACCTAATTAACTTAACTCAATCTTCAGGGACTATGTAACATGTTTGATCTAAACATCACGGACTAGTCTTGCCAAGTCCCAATACTCGAATTGTTGACTCCCAAAGTCAAATTCAACTCAAAAATCGATTTTGTTTGACTTTAGAAAGTCAAACTCACGGCTTTGATCTAAATTCGAATTCCATAACCAATTTTTATTCGAATTAATAACTGAATTATACGTTTATGTCATTTACTTTCATCATTAGAGCATTAAACCCCGTTAATGATTCGAATTAAACCCAATTATGCTCATTAAACCCGTAACCGTCGTCCCTATCATCATCGATTATCAAATTGAACAAATTCATGTATTACTCTCACAAATTGAACTCCTTCACACGACAAACAAGACCCTATGAAGCTTTCGCACATATCACATTCGCCGGAGACGCAACCAGAGCCGCCGGGACTAAGCAATTCGAAGTCGGACCTGTGTTTGATCGATCTCTATCAATCCGACACTCATTTTGGTAATTGAACTTTCCCACACCTTCGTTTTCATTCAATTAATTAACACCATTAGCATCCCAATACCTTATATATTGATAACCCTATGTTAATTTTAACAAACAACATCAAATTTTTCATAATGTGAATTCTAGGGTTCGTCCTTATTTAATTTGGGGGTTTCGATTCTAGGGTTAAACAAAACGAAATTAACCTACATTGTTAGCTTTGTAATGCCCTACTCTTTGAAAGCCCTATGTTAATTCGAATGTATAACATCGAATTAATCAAGAACCGATTCCTAGGGTTCATCTAATTACGGTTTAATTGAACTCCAATCTAAACACGTTAATAATGCAATTAAATTACATCAGTAGATTCGAAATACTCTAAACAACGATAGCCCTATAATTTCAACATGTTTTAATATCAGATTTGATCAAATCGATTATGTGTTCATAATCTAGGGATTCGATATTCAATCGGTAAATAAACGATTCCACACTCGTTGTTTTCGAAATTAATTCCACCCACTGTTTCGCCATCCACAGATTATCAAAAGCCCTAAACCCGTGTTGCCATTCTTAGTCGAATTCATTGGATTTGGGTTGAAATGGGTTTCGGTTCGCTTAAAGGGAAGAACACAGGGGTGATGAGTGTTAAAACCAAATCTGATCCGGATTATGTCGCGATACCTTAGCGGGCGGGACTGGTTAAGGCTGTGTGCGTGTGTGGGAGAGACCCGGGTTCGAGACCGGGCTCCCACATTTGTTTTTGTGGAACTTTTGGTTATATTAAATTATTAAAAATCAAACCCTATATTATTATAATAATATATAAATGGGGTTTAGCTCGGAAAATCACCCGTAGACTCGGGTTTGGATTTATGTTCTATTTTTCATTATTAATCCCACTTTTAAAAATAGTATAACTATATTGTTTTCAAGCCATAAACTCATATAAAATAATATATTTATACCCTTGACTCCTAGTATAAAATAATATATATATTTTATATTATTTCGCCTCGTTTACTAGGTTCGTGTAACGTTTTAAAATAATAAATAATGTAGTTATTTATAATATTTTACACTCGTTATTATCTTCGAATAAAATAATAAATTTATTATTTTATCGCATAATTAATTATTGTAATAATATTGTATTATATTATTTTTGTAAGCCATTATGTAATGACGAAATCGCTTGAATATAATTATTATATTATTTTGTCATCCATCGCGTAACGTATACATCTTAATTATAATTAAAAAATTCTTATCCCTGTAGACACGTTCGTCCACTCTTAATCATTAGAGCTTTTTCTTAGGACGTTCAATCTTCCGTGTCGTCGTCACAAATCTCAACTTGTTCCTAATTTATGTGTTTATCATTTTACGGCATTCGTAAGTCTTTTGAGACTTACACTCGTGGTACCAACTTATCTCTTGTGTGATACTACCTACGCTATTCAGGTGAGTTTTCACGGCCCCTTTTTACTGTTTTAAACTGGGGGAGAAAACATGTCGTAAATGCTTTTGATTCTTGTAATTCTTATATGATATCACTTGTATGACTATGCGTATACATTATCCTTAAAGTCCTCACATCGGACCGTTAATATGAACATAGCGAGGTAATTTGAGTAGTACTACTGGGTTTGACAAACATCACCCGCGCTAGTCGCGCTAACTCGATTGGAGATCGAGCGAGTGCAATATTGACCTAAACATGCACCATGATGGTGGGAGGATATAAACAGTCAGCTGTCGGTTGCGAGCGCATTATTTAACATGTTTATGGGTTAGCTACCTATTGATTTATATATTAAATGTACATTAATCTGTTAAACGCTTCTATAAATTGAAACCTGTGAACTCACCAACCTCGTGTTGACATTTTCTTACATGTTTTTCTCAGGTCGCTTAAGATAAGGCACGTGTGCACACAATAGGACATGCATGGAATTCTGCCTATGATTTCTATTTTATTTAACTGTTTGGTCTATTTTAAATTTGTGTTTGGTTTGGACTATTCTTTTGGGCGCGTGTGTTTTGCGCATTTATTTTCTTTACGCTTCCGCATTAACTCTGATTGATATGATAATTTTCATTTGAGTCCCATGTAGAATCGTTCAATGTAACTAGTGTCTGAGATCCTGGTTCGTCACTCCCCAAACGGTAAAACTCCGTTAGTTGAAATTTGGGGGTGTGACAGATTGGTATCATAGCCAGGTTTTAGAGAACTAGGATTGCATACTAGACTATAACCTCACACATTTGTTACATGTCATAAATCTTGGATGTTTGGCACTTATATATTTTATTACAGGAACATGTCGTCAACTCCACCACCATCACCTAAGGCACCAGGACATGATGCACCTATCTTATCTTCCCAGGAGCCCAAAAAGCGCCGGACTAGTTCTAGTGATTATTCGGTTGATCAGGGTGAACCAAGTAGCGCGCAAGCAATGAATCCTGCTCGTAATTGGAATGCATACCCGCAAATGATCCAAAGGTGGATCGAGATGGGAAATGTTCCATCACCCTACTTTGGTTCCGCTTCCTCATCATCTACTTTACCTAGCTTGCCCTGCACTATGGAACAAGCTTTTGCATCTTTTGTATTTTACATGTCTAGGGAGTTGAGCATTGTGAAAGATGCTACTGATGAGATACCCGACATTCTGCAGCGAGAGACTCAAATGGAGGAGAACAAGGTAGGAATTAAGCTTTTGACAGCTGAGCTAGCAGTGACGGATCAGGTCCATAACGTTTTAGTAGATCGCGTGACACATTTAGAGACGAGGGTGGACACCTCGAATTTTGAGATAGGAGGAATTCTGGAGAGAGTGACTAATCTGGAAGGCCAGCTACAAGTAGCAAATCATGCTGCCGAGGGACTTCAAGAAAGAGTGACTCACTTAGAAGCCCAACTGCAAGCAGCCTTATTCCCGGAAGACATTCCACTTTCGAACGACGAGGAAGAACCTTTCGAGGAGGAGCCCTTCGAGGATGAGCCGTTAGAGGAGGAGCCACCCGAGGAGGAACCTGCGGAGATCGATGATGCTCAATCATACGTTTCTTCCGATGACGAGGATGTTTGATGATCTTCCTATTCTATCTTTATTTTTCATTCATGTTTTGTTTATGTTATTTCTCTTTTCAAACCTAGATGGGTAAGGTTGTTCCCATTCAATAAAAGAATGAGAAGTTTAATGTTTGAGTTATTTATTTTGTAGCCTTACAATTTATTTAATTTTCAAAATATTAGATGTTGTATTTCCATACTTGTACATAAATAATGTTTAATATGCGATATATTTCTCATTGTTTGTATTTGTGAATGTGAAGAATCATGTCAGGAAGACGACGTGGAGGTCGTGCTGGTGGCCGGGGTACGATCAACATGACAGCAGCGGAGCTAGCGGCACTAATCAACGATAGTGTGGCTGAGGCTCTAGCAGCACAAAATGCTGCAGGTAAATGCTTTAGCTATTGACTAATGAGGTCAATTCATCTCCTAAAAGCGTTTTTCTTAAGCTCTATAATCCCAAACCTATGTTATTTCTTAATCTAGGCCAGTAAAACCAGCAGAATCAGCAACCAGTGTGCACGTTTAAGACATTTATGGACTGTAAGCCCCACACCTTTAATGGAGCTGAAGGAGCTGTCGGACTACTCCGGTGGTTCGAAAAGGTAGAATCGTTGATTGTCATGTGCAACTGCCTAGTGGCCAATCAGGTCAAGTTCATCGCTGGAACTTTGGAGTGCCTGTCTCTCACGTGGTGGAACAATCAGGTCCAGATGTTGGGTCTGGCCATGGCAAATGGACTCCCGTGGGAGGAGTTTAAGATGATGATGAAGGAGGAGTACTGTCCTCGTGATGAGATTCAAAAGTTGGAAGGTGAATTTTGGAACTTGAAAATGGAAGGTTCTGAAATTAAGTTGTATACCACATGCTCCCATGAGCTCGCTTCCATGTGCCCACATATGGCGATTCTAGATTACAAAAGAATTGAGCTGTATATTGGAGCATCAGATTCAAAGTATGGTTACTTCGTCCAACCCTACTACCATCCAGCAGACGATCAGACTGGCTCACAAGCTAACCGATAAGGCGGTGACACAAGGGACTTTACTCCTGAGAGGTTCGGTCTCTAAATCCACCGACAATCAGAAACGCAAGTTTGATCATCACTCCAACACCCACTCCAACTCTCACTCCAAAGGATCCCATTTCAATCAACCCCAGCAGCAGCAGCGAAAGTTTGAGCCTGCTAGGAACTTCAATCTGACGACCGTCTCAGGTCAAAATCAAGGTAGTTATGCGGGTAGATCCCCCAAGTGCAACAAGTGCAACTATCACCACATCGGTGCTTGTAACCGTTGTCAACGGTGTGGCAAGATGGGCCATGCTGCAAAAGATTGTAGAGTGGATCTTTAGAATAAGCAACCGTTCTGACGGCAAGGATCCACAAGGGGATGTTTTCAGTACAGCAAAAGGGGACACATCCAGAGGGATTGTCCTCAGTCGAAGAGGAATGGTAATGGAAATGGAAATGGAAATGGAAATGGTAACGGCAATAACCAGGGTAACAATGGTAACGGCAACAACAATCAAGGCAATAACAGTGGTGGCAATAATGCTAGTAATGGAGGGAATGGTGCGAAAGGACGAGCTTTCATGCTAGGATCTGGAGAAGCTCGTCATGATCATAACGTGGTCACCGGTAAGTTTCTCTTAAATAATTACTTTGCTTCTGTCATTTTTGACACTGGTGCTGATAGAAGTTTTATATCTAGAAAACTTAGTGATATGATAAAAGGAACTCCAACTTTGTTAGGAGCTAAGTATATAATAGAGATAGCTGATGGCCAAATAATTGAAGCAACCCACATTCTTAAGGGTTGTAAGCTAGAACTAGCTAGTCATAAACTTGATATCGACCTTATACCGGTCACACTTGGTAGTTTTGATGTAATTGTCGGCATGGATTGGTTATCTAAAAACCAAGCTGAAATCATCTGTCGAGAGAAAATTGTTCGGATTCCTCTCTCGAGTGGAGAAACCCTTTCCGTTCAGAGCGAAAAGGTTGGTGCAGTCATGGGCATCATATCCTTTATGAAAGCACAAAAATGCATTCGAAAAGCGCATACTGCTATTTTGGCTCTCGTTGCTGAGCAGCCCTCAGAAGAGAAGAAGATCGACGAAATTCCTGTCGTTCGTGATTTTCTAGAAGTATTTCCCGAAGATTTGTCTGGACTGCCACCACACCGTCAAGTCGAATTCCAAATCGATCTAGCACCCGGAGCGGCACCGATCGCCCGGGCATCCTACAGACTGGCACCTAGTGAATTGCAAGAGCTATCTACTCAGTTACAAGAATTGTTGGATAAAGGTTTCATCCGACCTAGCTCATAGGCATGGGGAGCTCCAGTCCTGTTTGTCAAGAAGAAGGACGGAACTTTTCGTATGTGTATTGACTACCGTGAGCTAAATAAAGTCACAATCAAGAATCGTTATCCTTTGCCTCGCATAGATGATCTCTTTGATCAACTCCAAGGATCCAGTTTCTATTCCAAGATAGATCTTAGGTCCGACTACCACCAATTGAGAGTCCGAGATGAAGATATCTCTAAGACTACTTTCAGGACAAGGTACGACCACTATGAATTTATGGTCATGCCTTTCGGATTAACCAACGCACCTGCGGTATTCATGGACCTCATGAACCGTGTGTGTAAGCCTTACCTTGATCAATTTGTCATCGTTTTCATCGACGACATTCTCATTTATTCCAAGAACAAGGAATAACATGAGAAACATCTACGTTTAATCCTGGAATTACTTAAAAAGGAACAAATGTATTCTAAGTTTTCCAAGTGTGAATTTTGGATCCGGGAAGTTCAATTCTTAGGACACGTGGTTAACGAGAAAGGAATACATGTCGATCCATCAAAGATAGAAGACATCAAGAATTGGGCAGCACCGACGACTCCGACTGAGGGCGACAATTTCTTGGATTGGCTGGATACTACCATCGATTCATCGAGGGATTTTCAAAAATTGCACAACCCCTCACTGCCTTAACTCAAAAGGGTAAAGCCTATAACTAGGGCGATAACCAAGAGTCAGCATTTCAGCATCTTAAACAGAAACTTTGCAGTGCACCTATTCTAGCTCTTCCGGAAGGTACGGATGATTTCGTGGTGTATTGCGACGCATCTATTCAGGGTTTGGGTTGTGTATTAATGCAACGAGAAAAGGTGATCGCATATGCTTCGCGTCAACTAAAAATTCACGAGAAAAAATACACCACTCATGACCTAAAGTTGGGAGCTGTAGTTTTAGCACTTAAGATATGGAGACACTACTTGTACGGTACCAAGTGCACCATCTACACCGATCACAAGAGTCTGTAGCATATCTTCGAGCAGAAAGATCTGAACATGCGACAATGTCGTTGGGTCGAGCTTTTGAATGATTATGACTGTGTGATCTGATATCATCCTGGTAAAGCTAACGTTGTAGCTGATGCCCTAAGTCGAAAGGAAACCAAGCCCAAACGAGTTTGAGCATTACAGCTTACTATTCACCCCGGATTACCTGACAAAATCCGTAGTGCTCAACTTGAAGCCCTAAAAGAGGAAAATCTACCGCTGGAAGGTATACGCGGTATGGAAGCACAACTCGAGGTCAAGTCTGACGGTATTCGCTACTTCGCAGAGCGAATTTGGATACCTGTGTATGCGAACTTAAGAGAACTAGTCATGGATGAGGCGCACAAATCCCGATACTCTACTCATCCAGGTTCTGACAAAATGTACCACGACCTTAAGGTGTTATATTGGTGGCCAAAGATGAAGGCCGATATAGCCACCTATGTAAGCAAGTGCCTGACTTGTTCAAAGGTTAAGGTGGAATATCAAAAGCCTTCTAGTTTACTGCAACAACCAGAAATCCCAATGTGAAAATGGGAGCAAATCTCTATGGACTTCATAATAAAATTACCCAGAACCCTAGCGGATGCGATACCATTTGGGTGATCGTAGATCGTTTAACAAAACTGCGCACTTCCTTGCAATCAAAGAAACCGAAAAATTGGACAAGCTTACTCGTACTTATTTGAAAGAAGTAGTATCTCGGCACGGGGTGCCAATCTCTATCATTTCAGATCGTGATGCACGATTCACCTCTCATTTCTGGCAATCATTACATAAAGCTTTAGGCACGCGTTTAGACATGAGCACATCTTATCACCCGCAAACCGATGGTCAAACGGAACGTACCATCCAAACATTAGAGGACATGTTGCAAGCTTGTGTGAACGATATCGGTAACACTTTGGAGTCTCACTTACCTTTAGTGGAGTTCTCCTACAACAACAGTTATCACACTAGCATCAAGGCGGCACCATTCGAGGCATTGTATGGACGTAAATACCGATCTCCAATCTGTTGGGCTGAAGTTGGAGATAGCCAACTTACAGGTCCTGAACTTGTATTCGAAACTTCTGAAAATTCCGTTCAAATCCGAAACCGTATGGCGGCAGCTCGTGATCGTCAAAAGAGCTATGCCGACAAGCGTCGTAAACCCTTAGAGTTTCAAATAGGTGACATGGTCTTACTCAAAGTCTCACCTTGGAAAGGTGTCATTCGCTTCGGGAAGCGAGGCAAACTGAACCCTCGTTATGTTGGACCTTTCAAGATAGTGAAGAGAATTGGCCCGGTAGCGTATCAACTAGACCTGCCGGAAGGACTTAGTGGGGTACACGATGTCTTTCATGTCTCGAACTTGAAGAAATTCCTGGCAGACGAGACACTCGCGATTCCTCTCGAGGAACTACACATTGATGAACAGTTACACTTCATCGAAGAACCTATGGAAATTATGGATAGGGAAGTCAAAAAGTTAAAACGCAGTAAAATCCCTATTGTTAGAGTCCGTTGGAACTCGAAACGCAGACCGGAATTTACTTGGGAGCGCGAGGACCAGATGATGCGCAAGTACCCTCATCTGTTCAAGCAATCCACTTCAAACTCTTAAGGTACTATTTTAATTTTCGGGACGAAAATTCTTTCAACTAGGGGATGATGTGATATCCCGGGAAATTTTTTTTATTATTTAATTTTTGGGACGAAAATTCTTTCAACTAGGGGATGATGTGACAATCCGGACTTTTCCAGTTAACTCCGTTAACTAAATCCAGTTAAAGTTAACCTAATTAATTTAACTCAAACTTCAGGGACTATTTCTGTCACATGTTTGATCTAAACATCAGGGACTAGTCTTGCCAAGTCCCAATACTCGAATTGTTGACTCCCAAAGTCAAATTCAACTCAAAAATCGATTATGTTTGACTTTAGAAAGTCAAACTCGTGGCTTTGTTCTAAATTCGAATTCCATAACCAATTTCTATTCGAATTAATAATTGAATTATACGTTTATGTCATTTACTTTCATCATTAGAGCATTAAACCCCGTTAATGATTCTCATTAAACCCAATTATGCTCATTAAACCCGTAACCGTCGTCCCTATCATCATCGATTATCAAATTGAACAAATTCATGTATTACTCTCACAAATTGAATTCCTTCACATGACAAACAAGACCCTACGAAGCATTTGCACATATCACATTCATCGGAGACGCAACCAGAGCTGCCGGGACTAAGCAATTCGAAGTCGGAACTTCGTTTGATCGATCTCTATCAATCCGACACTCATTTTGGTAAATGAACTTTCCCACACCTTCGTTTTCATCCATATACCAGAAGCCTTAACCTGTTAGAGGCTGATATCATTGAATTAATCATGAACCCGATTCTAGGGTTCATGAGAAACCAGTTTAATCGAACTCCATCTCAGGCTTTGTTTAAATTCAATTAATTAACACCATTAGCATCGCAATACCTTATATATTGATAACCCTATGTTAATTTTAACAAATAACATCGAATTTTTCATAATCCGAATTCTAGGGTTCGTCCTTATTCAATTTGGGGGTCTCGATTCAAGGGTTAATCAAAACGAAATTAACCTACATGGTTAGCTTCGTAATGACCTACTCTTTGAAAGCTCTATGCTAATTCGAATGTATAACATCGAATTAATCATGAACCGATTCCTAGGGTTCATCTAATTACGGTTTACTCAAACTCCAATCTAAACACGTTAATAATGCAATTAAATTACATCAATAGATTCGAAATACTCTAAACAATGATAGCCCTATAATTTCAACATGTTTTAATATCAGATTTGATCAAATCGATTATGTGTTCATAATCTAGGGTTTCGATATTCAATCGGTAAATAAACGATTCCACACTCGTTGTTTTCGAAATTAATTCCACCCACAGGTTCGCCATCCACAGATTATCAAAAGCCCTAAACCCGTGTTGCCATTCTTAGTCGAATTCATTGGATTTGGGTTGATATGGGTTTCGGTTTGCTTAAAGGGAAGAACGCAGGGGTGATGAGTGTTAAAACCAAATCTGATCCGGATTATGTCGCGATACCCTAGCGGGCGGGACTGGTTAAGGCTGTGTGCGTGTGTGGGAGAGACCCGGGTTCGAGACCGGGCTCCCACATTTTATTTTTGTGGCACTTTTGGTTATATTAAATTATTAAAAATCAAATCCTATATTATTATAATAATATATAAATGGGTTTTAGCTTGGAAAACCACCCGTAGGCTCAGGTTTGAATTTATTTTCTATTTTTCATTATTAATCCCACTTTTAAAAATAGTATACCTATATTGCTTTCAAGCCATAACCTAGTATAAAATAATATATTTATACCCGTGACTCCTAGTATAAAATAATATATATTTTTTATTATTTCTCCTCGTTTACAAGGTTCGTGTAACGTTTTAAAATAATAAATAATGTAGTTTTTTATAATATTTTACACTCGTTATTATCTTCGAATAAAATAATAAATTTATTATTTTATCGCATAATTAATTATTGTAATAATATATGTATTATATTATTTTTGTAAGCCTTTATGTAATGACGAAATCGCTATAATATAATTATTATATTATTTTGTCATCCGTCGCGTAACGTATACATCTTAATTATAATTAAAGAATTCATATCCCCGTAGACACGTTCGTCCACTCTTAATCATTAGAGCTTTTCCTTAGGACGTTCAATCTTCCGTGTCGTCGTCACAAATCTCAACTTGTTTCTAATTTATGTGTTTATAATTTTATGGCATTCGTAAGTCTTTTGAGACTTACACTCGTGGTTCCAACTTATCTCTTGTGTGATACTGCCTACGCTATTCAGGTGAGTTTTCACGACCCCTTTTTAATGTTTTAAACTAGGGGAGAAAACATGTCGTAAATTCTTTTGATTCTTGTAATTCATATATGATATCACTTGTATGACTATGCGTATACATTATCCTTTAAGTCCTCACATCAGACCGTTAATATGAACATAGCGAGGTAATTTGAGTAGTACTACTGGGTTTGACAAACCTCACCCGCGTTAGTCGCGTTAACTCGATTGGAGGTCGAACGGGTGCAATATTGACCTAAACATGCACCTTGATGGTGGGAGGCATATAAACAGTCAGTTGTTGGTTCCGAGCGCATTAGTTAACATGTTTATGGGTTAGCTACCTATTGATTTATATATTGAATGTACATTAATCTGTTAAACGCTTCTATAAATTGAAACCTGTGAACTCACCAACCTCGTGTTGACATTTTCTTACATGTTTTTCTCAAGTCGCTTAAGATAAGGCACAGGTGCACACAATAGGACATGCATGGAATTCTGCCTATGATTTATGTTTTATTAAACTGTTTGGTCTATTTTAAATTTGTGTTTGGTTTGGACTTTTGGACTATTCTTTTGAGCGCGTGTGTTTTGCGCATTTATTTTCTTTACGCTTCCGCATTAACTCTGATTGATATGATAATTTTCATTTGAGTCCCATGTAGAGTCGTTCAATGTAACTAATGTCTGATATCCTGGTTCATCACTCCCCAAACGGTAAAACTCCGTTAGTTGAAATTTGGGGGTGTGACAAACTTTGTCTTTTCAATCTTGTTTTTGTTTCGACATATTGTATGTCCAAAATGTCTTTAACCTATTAAATACTTTAACTTTTTCTTGAAACTTTCTCTAAGGTTGAGAAACAACCTTCTGTTTGGAAGACCTGTGTTTCTTAATACAACAATCTCTTGATAAATGACCCTGCTTTCCACAGCTGAAACATTTCTTCAACGCAGGACATGGTCTTTGATAAGGCCATTTTCGAGATTCTGACTTGTCTTTAGACTTCTGTTCTACAAGTTTTGACGTTTCTACTCCCTCTTTAACAAACATGAGCGGAGTAAATTTATTTGAAACAAACGGGATGGTGTTAGCATTAAGTGGACTGTCTTTCTTGAACCCTAACCCACCCTTATTGTCAAAATAATCCACACATTCAAAGAATTCTTCAGATTTGTCATTGACAGAATCATCATCAGAAGTAAGATCACTTGGAATCTTTAGTTCAACTTTATCTACTTTGGAATTTCTCTTTGGCTCTAACGAAGTATAAAAATTTGGCACAAATGGCTCTAGAATGTATGGTTGAGGCATATGTGAATAAAATCCATTTGTATTAAATGGAGGAGAAACTCTCTTGTATCCCATCTCGCTATTCACCTTATCATTAACTTTAGCCTCAATACTTTCACCAATTCCTTTATATCCAAGCCCAGAAGTTACTTTGTCATGTATTTGATCTTTAATGATTCCACTAGCCACTTTCCCAGAAATGTTTATTTTATCAACTTTAATTGTTGTATTTGCTATCTTCTTGATCATCAATTTCTTTTATGTTTCTCTTTCAGCAATCAATAGTTGAACTTCATAATTCTTTCTCTTTAACTGAAGCTTCACATGAGAATTTTCTTTGACACATTCATCAATCTTTCTTTTATACTCTTTCTCACGACCTTGTAGAATCTTGTTTGTAGTATGTGCATGTTTCAATGCATCCATTAGAAGTTGATTTCGATTCTTGTAATCAGCAATTTTCTCAAAACACTCCACAGAACACATATTTTCGTTGAGCAGTTCAGAATAAGCTGTAAGTTTCTGTGACTCTTTCACTGCTTCAGCAACCAAATATGATTCTATACGTTTACAATTTCCTTGAAAATCATAATCGTATTCTCCTTTGATTACTATTCTGTTCTGATCACCTTTGAGTGCATACAACTGTAGCTTTGCACACAAATCCTTTAATGAGTTAAACTGTAATCCTTTATTTCTGATATTAAGTTTATAAATCTCCCATTCATGTGGTTGAGCATTGAGAAAATTATCCACGACTTATGATTTTTCATATTCAAGATCAACCTCCTTTAGATCATTGATCAATTTCACATATCTGTGATACTGGTCAGTCAAAGATTCTCCTTCTGTGGGTGTGAAGACTTGATATCTTTTCTTTAATTGGTCTTGCCTGGCTTTTCCTTTCACATCTTCCTTATAAAGATCTGGATGAACATACCCCAATCTATTTACATAGACCTTATGCACACCCCCTTCGTCAGCCATTGAGAATTTTTTTTTTATTATTTTTAACTATCTCATTTTTTCAAAATCAGCGCCAAACATAGCTCCGGACATCCTCCAAAAATTTTGAACAAGAAAGTTTTTCCCGCCAAAAAACTTTCGATCAGGAGGAATTTCGGATAAAATTTGAGATTTCGGGCAAGAATTTTCAACCGAAAAGTAAGATTTTGATCAAGAGGAATTTCTGACAAAATTTGAGATTTAGATCAATGGACTTTGATCAGACTTTTCGACAGAAAAAGACTTTTTGATCGAAAAACTTGTAGAGGAGACTTTTCGACCGAAAAACCTTGAGATGAGACTTTTCGACCGAAAAACCTTGAGAGGAGACTTTTCGACCGAAAAACCTTGAGAGGAGACTTTTCGACCGAAAAACCTTTAGAGGAGACTTTTTGACCGAAAAGTCAAGATGTCGACCAAAAAGTCAAGATTTCAACCCCTTCAACAGAGATTTCGGCGATTCAACTAAAACTCGAAAAATTCCGACCTACAACTTCCGAACCTCAAATTAAGCCCCCAAACTTCATCTCCACTGTTTTGCATGCTAAATACTCAAAAATGGCACTGAAAACGATCCAATTTGATGACTTTTGAATTTTGAAAAGTTGAAAACGTTGAAAAAAAACTTCAAACTTGCTTGAATCTCCCAGAACCGAGCACCGAAAGCTCTGATACCACTTGTGAATACCGTTTATTCGTGTAAAACAAGCAATCGATCGGGAGAGACTAGAATCGAGTAAGATAATCAAGATACGAGATTGGATCAAAAACACATAGTTAAAGGTGAAACTTTCCCAAGAATATTGATATTGCAATCAAGTCCCTTACAAAGCTTTCAAACTACACAAGTGTTTATACTAAGAAGACAAAGAAAAGAATTCGTCCGAAATACATTTCGGTTGAAATGTATTTCGTCCGAAAACTAAAAGATTTCGGTCAAAATCTTTTAACTTCAAAGAATTCTTCCGTTTTCAGACTGTTTTATATGCGATGGCCTAAAAATAGTTCCTACACCTTGGATAATGTTCTGTAAATTTACCCTCCTTGTTCTATTTATCTTTTTTGCTTTTATTGTTTTTAATAAATTTAATTATAGCTTCGCAGTCTGTTCTTACTATAAAGCCTTTGTGTAAAAATAATTTAAATTTTTCTAAAACATTAATTAATGCTTGAATTTCAAATTCTAAACTGGTCCAAGTGGTTCCAGTTTTAAAGCTTCCACTATAATAGGAATCCATGATCAACGTGCAACGTGTATCTCAATCAACAACACGATATAAATAATACTCTTTGTATTTCCACTCAGAATATCAGTTTACAAGTTCTCTCAGTTTCTGTTCTGTTCTGATCTATTCTGATCTTCACTCTTAAAAATGACAAGTAAACCTCTATTTATACGGAAACCACAAAGAGGTAAACATTAATGCTTGAAGTAAAAAAGTTGTTAAGAAAGCTTGAAAGTTATAAGAATTCCAGTTTTCTATTGGAATATTATAATGAAAAAGTCTCAAGTGATAAAGCTATTGGAGGTATAGGTTCTTGTCCATCATTTGATGTGTTGGAACTATTTCTGGTGACAACGAGCTTGAAGATTCTATGTCTTAGTCTTAGAGTCTTTGCTTGTAATGTGTTAGAATTGTAAGCAATAGTTAAGGGGGAGTATGTTAGAGCATGTTTTGTAACTGTCTTTGAAACTCTATGTTGTAAGTTAGCGAAGCTGTCAAGTTCGCCTAAAGAACTTAGAGCGAACTTAATAGGCGAACTTGCTATGTTCGCCAAAGCTTGTTAAGGGCGAACTTAACAAGTTCGCCTGTGGTCTTTGTGGTTTCCCTATAAATAGAGGTTTACTTGTCAGTTTCAACAGCGAAGATCAGAATAGATCAGAACATAACAGAAACTGAGAGAACTTGTAAACTGATATTCTGAGTGGAAATACAAAGAGGATTATTTACATCGTGTTGTTGATTGAGTTACACGTTGCACGTTGATCATGGATTCCACACGTTATCATCGTGTTATACCGCGAGTTTAGAGATCCCTCATGTCCGAACCGGGATCTACAAGTATTAGAGCCCCGCAGAAGATTCGTGGTGTTTTCATGTACAATCAACATCAAATATCACTGAATTTGAAGAATTTTTCCTCATTTTCGTTTCTTGACAAAAATGGAAGATTTTTGATCAATTTGGATTGATTTTGTATTTATTTGATGAAATTGATCCGATAGAATTGTTCCTAATCAGTTTCTACACAATCCTACGGTTTAGAATTGTCTAATTCCAACATATTGATCAGAAATCATGATTTTCAGCAGAGTTGATTCGTATTGGTGTTCTTCCTGAGATTTCAGCGTTTTAGGCGAACTTGTCTGATCAGTTACAGGCGAACTTAACCAGGCGGACTTAACAAGTTCGCTCAGTGAAGTTCAGGTGAACTTAATAAGTTCGCCAGTTTCAGGCGAACATACTAAGTTCCCTCAGGTTCCCAAGTTCGCTTGTGTTAAAAAACAAAAAATTGGAGGGAAAGTTTTTCTTGTGAAATTTTTTAAGGAGACATTTATATACTCTTTTTAGTCATTTTTGAGAATATTGTAATTTTAAAAATTTTTCTTCCCTAAAAAGAGTTTTTTGGAGGGAAATTGTTTTTTGGGATGTTTACACAAATTCTCGAGATGACCAATTTTTTGAAGAGTAGAAGAGATTTGTTGGAGAAACAATTCATATTTTCAAGTATTTGGAGGATGAAACTGTTGATGATATCGTTTACAGATACTACCATCTTTAGAGAGAGTTGGTAAAATGTGATGTTTCTTACACTAATACTAAGGTGAATGAGAAGTTATTGGATGCTCTTCCACCTAAGTTTGAGAAATACTCAGTGCTCCTCAAGGAAAATGTGGATTTAACCAATATGTATTTAGCAGAATTGATTGGTACAGTTTATGCTTATGAAGAAGGTGATGTGACTAAAGTTAGTGACAAGAGTGATTCTGAAAGTGACTGTTTTTCATAATCAAGTGACAGAGAAAGTTTCCACTCTTCTTCTTCATAGATAAAAGCTGAGGTTCATACTGATGCTGGTTCTGATAATAGTTCTTTAGACAGTGACTTGAGTGTTTCTGGCAGTGTTGCTGAAACTAAAGAATCTATCATTCAGAATGCTGAGCCAAAGTTTTCAACTAAAGAACTGCTTGATGATGGAGCTGCTGGGAAAGTGACTGAGAAAATTGCTGAGATGTTATTTGAAGCAAATGTATCCATGACTAATTCGAAACAGGAACATAAGGTTGTTTCTTGTTCTAAATGCATTGATTCAGATTTGGAAATTGTAAGATTGTGTGGTGACAACACAAATCTGATCTGTGACATGAAGGCAATATACACAACAAATCAAGTTTTTAAAGAAAATGAAAAGCTTTTAAATGCAAAAATTGAATCATTGAAAGATGATATCAAGATTTTACAGATAAAAGTAAATGAACAAGCTTTTCACATTGATGTGGCATATTATGAATATGAGAAAAAGATAAATGAACTTGCCCAGTCACAGAGTGAGAAAATCATGCGTGTTTTCACTGTGGTTCAGTTGGTCATATTGTGAAGAATTGCCCGAATAAGAATGTTGGAAAGAGATTGGAAGATCCAAAGTTGGCTAGACCATTTGTTGAACCAAAGACAAAACCAATGGTTAAACCAATGTGACAAATTCAACCATCAATTGTTGTGAATCAAAATGAAGCGTCTAGTTCAAGAGGTGTGACTCCTAAAGCTCCTTACATAAGGAAGTTTATTGAGCAGAGAGCTTGTTTTCATTGTGGTGTTGTGGGACACATTTGTGTGAATTGTCCTTCAAAGGCTCGGGGTACAAAGTCTTATGAGACATCGAAGACTAGACCGTTTGTGACAACATATTTTGGTACACAATCTCTTGATTCAAAATCCGATGAGAAGTAATCTAAACCTTAAAAGAAAAGAAGAAACAAAAGATTGAGAAAACTTTTAGAGAAACAAGAGGTTTCACAATCTAAACATATGTCAAATGAACCAGAATGTTCAAACACTTCCTATTTTAAGAAGAAAGAACTTATTGAACAAAAGAGTGTTTGGAAAAGAAAAGTTATTGTTTCTGATTCGTCGGAGCAATCTCCAAAGATTGATGAGAGTTTCGACTGTGAATTGCGTGAAGTGGTTTACGTTGATAAAGATGGACGACCCAAGACCACTATGGCTTGGGCTTCCATTTCAAACTAATGTTTGTTGCTTGATGTGCAGGGACAATCAAAGAGAACTATTTGCTGCTAACTTTTATTTATTGACATTGATTAGCTGTGTTGATAGTGGTTGTTTCATGGCACATAGCGACATGGCATAAACTCTGCACTCAATGAGTTGTTGAGTGTGGTTCAACGACTTGATGCTCAGGGGAAGAAATTGAAGAGTTACTTGTTTCGTTTGTCACACGGTAGATGAATCTATGATGATAAAGAATCTTGAAATACAGGAAGTTGGTGTGTGAGCATCAAGCTCTTGATGTTGAACCTAGTTCTAGTGTTCAGGGGGAGTCATCTAGAGAGGGAGAGTCTACTCAGGTGACAAAGGTTTGATTGTGGTAACTTCTGATGAGTATGTGGTGAAAATGATTGGTACCCGAGTAAAAATATTTTCAAAAAGGTTTTTCATGGAAGCTTTTATTTTTAATTTTTAACTTATTTTGTACTTTATTTTCTTTTGTTTACCTGCTTTCTGAAAAACACAAACAATTTTGAAAAAGATAAAATCGGTAATGCTTGAAATTAGAGAAGAAATGATAGTACATTAGTAGGTGATCGTACACACATGACCATAGAATGACTACTTGGATTCTGTATGTATATGTTGTTGTTTGTGCTTATATGATTTGATCTAAACTTCTTAGTCTGCATAAACAGGAAATGATAGCTTCATGACTGCTTGACATTACATGTATATAATCTTTTAATTTGGATATTTGCATGTAATTTGAATTGTTAGTAGGCTAGAAGCGTTTTTAGTCCATTAGTAGTGTGAAAACATAATGGTCTATGTCACAATTGTGATTTGAACCCATGATATGCCGGGTGTGTGTGTTAAAAGATCATTATCAGTTAAAGAATATGAGGCTTCAAGTATTTCATGAGACTAATATCAGACTATATTGATTAGCACAATTTTTCAGTTCACTTCACTGCCCATGTCTTGAAAAACATGCAATGTGAAGTTGGACTAAGATATGTTTCTGACAACATCTGTTGGAACATATATTCACCCTTGGATCAATTATCTTGATTCCATTGAATATATCCAGATATCAGTTGGATCACGTTACCATGTGTCATTGAATCAATTGATTCCTTGATCATTCTTATGTAGAAGAACTTCATTGGTACAATGTTACTATGAATCGTGATACTTCATCCAAACCAGCCAATATGTATCATTCTGATTCCATATATCCTTTGGGATCTGTTTCTTTTCCTGTGCTAATTGAGATAGTTTCATCGTGGAGATTGATCATATCTTTGCATAAATCTCATAAGTCTTGAAGATAATGCAATTTAAATTTCTTTTGGCCTATTTGTGGGGTACACATTGTTTTCATATAAATGGTACTAACTCACAAGAATGTGGGATAAAAATGCTTGTAGCTTCAAATCTTATAATCTTGACAATTTGAATTGACATGCAGTTTATTGCAAAGTCGGTATGAATAAGTTAGCATGTCATGATCTGATCCTGTTTACTTTGAAGTTTATTTCGTATCATTTCATGAATTTCTGAGTATTTGAAAAAGAAAAATGTGATTTCTTTGAGTTTGAAAGTGATTAGAAAATTCAAAAGAATTGATATATCGTTATAGATTGTTGGATCGGTAAATACAAGATGGTTCTATTCCAGTTGAGATTGGCGGAAACAATCACAACTTAATCAAAGTAAACAAGTGAACACAAGAAGTACTGATAAATGCAATATGTATTGAGCTTCAATGGTTACAAGATTACAGAGAAAAACTCTAAGAAAAGCACTGATGCGTGTAAACTATATATATATATTTTAATAAAGAATTTTCACACAATATGAGTTTTAAAAAGGGTTTTCACCAAAGACTAATATCACACACATCGGACAGTGTACCCGTCGGATAGCAATATAGTAAAGGTAAGAACCGGATATCAATCCGTGGACACGGTGGAATGCGATAATAAACCGGAACTAAAATCTAATCAAGTGAGGGTATAAAGATATTTTGGAGAGTTTTGTTTAATTAACTAACACGCAAATATATAAAAACTAAGCTAAGGTCACAATTCAAACAATTAGGGAGAAAATATCACTTCGGTGTCGAATCCATCTAGAATACATCCAATACACTCATAGAAACATGGCAATCACACGAAACATAAATTGACCAAATTCTTATCAAAGACATCTAATCAAATGACTATTCGGAAAGCTAGCATGAATTACACAAACTAACCACCTAAAGTCATACAACGAAGCTCACGTGTTTAACAATCATGTTAATGTTATTAAACTAGTTTCCGGTTAAGGTACACTAGTCCAACAACTAGTTGGAAAGATAATATGAACAACACACTACCCACCTCAAGTTGATTAAATTAGATAACAATATGCATTTCTTCAACATACAATGTTCATGTAAAGGTTATATAAATTAGGAGAATGTGTCAACAATTCCTAGATAAACATAAAACTAAGCATGAAACATTCTAACAAACACCTTGTCTTTCCAAACATAAGCATAAGGATACACATAGAAATATAATGATTCATAAACAAGACTTCATTCACCATTCCTAGTTAAAAGCCACAAACTAGTACAAATACATACACCAATCCATGAATATAAGCATAAACCATAAGTTTTCCAACATAATATGATATACACAAATACAAGTCTTGTAAACACCTCAAAACACTTGAATACATAATTTCATTGAAGAATAATCATACGGTTGTCATAACATTAACACAATAATTGCCAATAATCTATGAATGTTGTTAAATGTATCTAAACTTCATCTAAACCAAAGTGAACAGGAGTTTTAGCTCATCATGAGCATCAAAATTACAAATAAGCAGGGAAAATTAGAGAGAAACATGATATGAAAACAAGAATCAAACCACTCCTCCAAGCCTAGATGTTGTTGTTGATGTAAGATGATCCTCTTGATGTTGTATCCTCTCCAAGAATCTTGAAATATGGCTGGAACAAGAGAAATACGAGCTGGAACAGTAGACTTTATCCCCTGGTTGCTTGATATCTGAATGAGAGTTTAAGTTCTGTTTAAATAGAAAAGGGGAGGCACGACCGTGCCAAGAGAGAGGGCACTTGCAAAGGCGCGGTCGCGCCTAGGTCTTTTCCGCGACCGTGTGACAGAGGGTTGACCGATCCGGAGCTTCCATTGGGTCTCTTGCTTCGAGGTGTTAGACTCACGGGTGTTCCCGCGACCGTGTGGAGGCAGGGCACGGTTGTGCCTTGCCTTTTGGCTTGGCGCGGTCGTGCCATGTACAGGGCGCGACCGTGCTTAGGGTTTGCAAGTTAGGCACGACCGTGTCAATTAGGGGCACGACCGTGCCTTCATCACAGAAACCCTAAAAACTTCACTTTTTATCCTGGAATCTTCTTGTTTGTTCACAAGCTTCACAAAAACCTACATAACAGGAAATGAAGCAAATAAGTGCCTAAACGTTGAATATAACCAAGAATTGATCGTTAAATGAGCGAAGTTTTGTGCCAAAAAGATGTGTAAATACTAACACATCAAACAACCCCACACTTGAACATTGCTTGTCCTCAAGCAATAAATCAAAATAAAACAAAACTTCCAATGACACTATGGATCAATTCGGAAAACCGTAAGCATTAATAATTTATAAAGGTTTGACAAGAAATGCAAAATTAACTAAATGAAACCCAATGAACCCAATGAAGTGACAACCGAATGCGCAAATGAATATGCTTAGGAAATCATTAGCATGCAACTTTATGCTTCTCACAATGTTCACACACACTCGGGAATATATATGATCATACAAGTAATGGTGTATGTATAGAACCCTCAAATGCCAAGACAATTAACATGCATAAATCATAAGCTTGCTAAAAGATCAAATCTCTATCAACTAACATGAAACAAAGCACAAATCAAGAGGGCTTTAAACGGGTTGTAACTTGGCAATGGTTAAGGGTAAGGAAATGGAATTTAAAAGTGGCTAAATGGATAAAAACCCGGCGGTTATGCTAATTCAAAAACTAAAACACTTCTAATATGAAAAATAAACTAACTAATACTTCCGTATATAGGTAAGAGCTAACAACCGAATTCTTTCCATCTTTGCTCACAAAATTGCTCTAATCGACTATATTTCACCTGATTTTGGTGATATAATATATTTTTTTTATCACTATTTTTTTTCTTTTGAAGGGAACTAAGTCAATATGCATCTTTCCTTAGCTAAAAACTTCTCAAGAATTTGATGATTACAACAAAGTAAAAGCTATAAAATTAACATTAGCCGACCGGATTTCTAACACGGGTGAAAAATAGAATAAATAAGTAAAAAGGCTAATGAGGGTTTAATGGCGGTGTAATGTGGGTAATAAAAGAAAGAACATGGGATAGGCTCAACGTGGTTAACTAGTGGATGTGTTCGGGTAAGGGAAAACAAAGATAAAAGGCTAACAAAGTGGTTTATCCTAATGCCTCAATCATTTTTATGCAATATTTATGTTCATGATTTCGAAATGTATACTTAAAGCAAGTTCTAACAAGCATGAAACATCCGGCACACTCAAATCCGCAAAAACGAGAGCAAACAATGTCTAAAGCTATCAAGGCTCAAAAATAAACTCACGGAAACGGAAGGGAATGGGTGTAAGCAAAAGGTTACATGCACTTCATTCGTTTAGCACACTAAAACTCATGGTTATCACAAAAAAATAGGTTTGACTTAATGGAATTTCTATCTCAATTGCTTTCGAAAAATCAAACCTCTATTATTTACTAAAAATTGTGAATGCTAAACGGTTAACTTTTAATTTAGTGCCAATAAAAAAATATGACGGAATATTTTGTAAAAAATGAATCGATAAAATGCTAAGAGGACAAACAACGCGCGAATACATTCCCACCCTACACTTAGAATTGTACATTGCCCTCAATGTACAACAAAAAATAATGTAAAGCAAAGAATAAACACCCAACCCCACACTTAGAAACATACATTGCCCACAATATATACAAAAACATGCAAAGCAAAATGAAGTGTGAAGGGATAACTGAAACTTCCCTCGTGTCGATCATGGCACACGCAAAAATCCAACCCACAACAATGACGTTCCACGTAGTTCCATGTAGTTCCACAAATCCAAGATCTAAGCAAGACTAACATCAAACACAGATCAGTAATATCAAGCCAAAATATAAACACAAATATATACAACAGTACATGGAAACAAAAGTACAAGAAAACAAAAGTACAAGGAAACAAAAGTACAACATAAACGCCGTAGCGCGATACAAGAGTTTGTACAATACAACAAAAGTACAACTCACAAAAATGATACCAAAAGGCAGTGGGAGGTACTACTCCCACTGCATACCCTCAAGGTCGATGTCGGCGGCCCCGCCTCCTACGCCTCCTGCCGCTGGTGGTGATGGTGGTGGTGACTGATGATGCGGTGGTGATGGTGGTGGCTGAAGCTGTGGTGATGGTGGTGGCTGATGCGGTGGTGATGGTGGTGGCTGATCAGGCTGCTGCTCTGGCTGCATGAAGAATGGAAGGGGAACCATGTATGGTGCCCCGCCAGCAGCAGCAGCGGCACACTGGACCTCATACTGCCAGGCCCAGTAACATATAAACATGTCATGTGGAATGACAACCGGAGGCGGTGGTGGCGGCGGAGGCGGAGGAGGCGGCTGATCGGGCTGATGAAGCTCATGAACCTGCTTCTGCTCCTGCTCCTGCTGAGCGGCGGCCTCGGCCTCGGCCTGAACACGATCTGGATCGGGGCCCGGACGGTCTGGATCCCACGTCCGTCCCCATCGATCCACCAATCTAATCCCCCCTGCGCCGCGCCGAGCGACGTGCATGTTGCGCAATGTCTGCACAGACATCACGACAGTCTCGGCCACAGGGGTCAGATCCCCTATCAAATCGTCTGTCAGCAGCTGGAAGTGTCTCGCCAGCTTGGTCACGAAGTGACCTCCACAAATGGCGCTACCGACGTCGCGCCCCGAGCTATTTACTAAGTACCCCGCGATAGAATGCGCGAGATTACAGGCGCGCGGGCGTACATGGCAAAATAGGTAAAATAACTCCCTAAGGTTCACCACCGTCTCCCCCTGACCTCTCCCAGAGATCGAATAAACGATGCAGCGGTGAAGAACACGATGTAACAGATCCCGAAGGCTCGAAGCCTTGGTCAAACTCGGATCGTAAATCCCGAACCCAAACTCATGCCAAAAATGATCCTTATCCTCCTCTGTCGGGAATTCGGTGATCCCCTCAGTGAACAAATCTGTCTGAAGCTCCTGTCGCGTGTATAACCCAAGTAGCCTCCCAAATCTGGCGACAGACATCATGCGCCACTCCCCGCCGAGCCTAAATCTAACGGTCTCGGGCTGCTCTAAATCCGCGCAAGGATAATCGAACTCGTAAGTGGAGAAAAACTCCATCACGAGCTCGACGTACTGAATGGCGTGAAGCCTGAAAAACCGGCGCCAGGTGGCGGTGACAATGTCGTTCCACCGGTCCCGCTGACCGATGGCATCGATGACGGCTGGCTCTAAACGACGAGCAGCTAGAATCCGGCCTCTACGGGGCCACAAATCATCCAAACGAGCCTCGTACTCGTGCTCGTTCATGTCAAACTCGAGGTACGGGTGGTCCCTGTTGCCTGCCATCTGCACGACAACGAAAATGAAATCAGAACAGTTATGAAGATGCTAGACTGAATTTATGAAGTTTCTGACCAAAATTATGAAGGGGCACGGTCGCGCCTGGGAAGGGGCACGACCGCGCCTAGGCCAAAATCCAAGCCCACGGTCGCGCCTTGGGCGACCACGGGCAGTCCAACCCTGGAGACACGGCCGCGCCAGGTCAAGGCACGACCGCGCCTAGGTCAAAATCACTAGGCACGACCGCGCTCAACAGAGGCACGGCCGCGCCTGACCAAACTTATCCTCTCCTGGAATTCAAAAGCCGAGCACGACCGCGCCTGGTCTTGAGGCGACCGTGCTCAACCCATTTTAGGGTTTTCAGCATTCAAAATTGATCAATTAACTACGTTTATGAAGGGGCTTTTAACACAACATAATTCCAGGATGTAAGACGACCTATTTCTACCTATTTACATCTAATTATGAAGTTCAAAACAGAAAAATTGACTAAAACCCTAGAATTTTAAAAAACTAAATTACGATCCTATGCCTAATTATAAAGACGAAAAAAGTAGGCTAGGGGCGTACCTGGATTCGGAGGAATGGAGATTAACAATTGAGAATTCACGGGAATCAATCGCACGTAGGGAGGTTTCGTTGGGGTAAAATGTGAAAAAAAGGAATTCTGCCGTTTAACCTTACTTAACCCGCCCAAAACTTCATTGGCACGGTCGCGCCAAGGGCCTAAGCACGACCGCGTCTAGGGTTAGAGGCACGACCGCGCCTCTTGTTTGGCACGACCGTGTCTCATACCCAGCAGACACAGAAACCTGATTTTTTTATGAGGAGTATTCCAAACCCGACTGCGATTCTTCCAAGTTAATATTTCTAAAAATTCAGAAGACATATCTGTGACATTCCAAACATTGTCCCAAATCCGCTCGATCCAAAACATTTTCCGATCACCTAAACTCAAAAATAAATGATAAAACTCTAGAAAAATAGAAAATAAAAACTAATAAGATAAAAATCAAACAAAATCTAAAAGTTGTTACCCAAAAAGATACCGAAACAGGCTAAGTTTATTAACGAGTCCTTAGCTAGTCTCAAGCCCCCGAATTCATTTGTCCTTGGGGTGGAGGTCAACTACCTCCAATGCCGGGTCAATCGGTCCGTCAATATATGGCTTAAGACGATGACCGTTAACCTTGAAGATCCTCCCATCTTCATGTTCAATCTCGACGGTCCCATAAGGAAACACCTCCTTAACCGTGTAAGGACCCGTCCATCGGGACTTCAACTTCATGGGAAACAAACGCAACCTAGAGTTGTAAAGCAACACACGACCACCCACTCGGAATTCCTTCTTGTCCTTCAAGCGTCGGTCATGTAAACTCTTAGTGCGCTCCTTGTAGATCGTGGAGTTTGCATAGGCTTGATTTCTCAACTCATCAAGCTCATGAATCTGAGTGAACCGGTTCCCACCCGCGCTCACCAAGTCAAGATTCACCGCCTTCAATGTACAATAAGCCTTGTGCTCTAACTCCACCGGAAGATGACACGCCTTCCCATAAATCAACCTAAATGGTGTGGTACCAATAGGAGTCTTATACGCAGTCCGGAAGGGCCAAATTGCATCATCTAACCTGTCCGACCAATCCTTACGGTTTTGACCAACCGTCTTCTCAAGAATCCGCTTTATGCCTCGGTTCGTGACCTCTACCTGCCCACTGGTCTGTGGATGGTAGGCTATGGAGAATCTATGGTTCACACCATATCGTGATAATGCCTTCTCCAACTGGGAGTTGCAGAAGTGGGTCCCACGGTCACTAATAAGGGCTTTGGGGGCACCAAAGCGAGAGAATAGCTTCTTCAGAAATTGAACAACCACCCTAGCATCATTAGTAGGCAAGGCTTGAGCCTCGGCCCACTTAGAAACGTAGTCAACAGCCACTAGGATATATCTGTTGCCACGAGAAGCTGGGAAAGGTCCCATAAAGTCAATACCCCAGACATCAAAAATCTCACAAATCTGGATGCTGTTCTGGGGCATCTCATTCCTAGATGAGATGTTGCTCGCCCTCTGGCAAGCGTCACAAGCTCGGATCATCTCATGAGCATCCCGGAAGATGGTAGGCCAGAAGAAACCGGCGTCAAAGACCTTCTTCGCGGTCAAGGTAGCTCCATGATGTCCACCTGTTGGACCCTCGTGGCAGTGTCTAAGCAGCTGAAGTGCCTCATCTCCAAACACACACCTGCGCACGATCAGATCAGCTCCGACTCGAAACAAATAGGGATCCTCCCAGAGATAGTGCTTTACATCCGCAAAGAATTTTCGCTTTTGCTGATGCGTTAAGCCCTTAATCACAATCCCACTAGCAAGAAAGTTTGCAAAATCAGAAAACCATGGACACTCCTCATCCTGTGTCTGTATGTGCATGAGAAACTCGTGGGGAAAATTGTCATTTATGGATGATCCCACAAGTTCAGATGAAGCTGAGCACTCAAGACGGGGCAAGTGGTCTGTTGCGACATTCTCCGCGCCCTTCTTATCACAGATCTCAATGTCGAACTCCTGAAGCAGCAAAACCCACCGGATCAGTCGGGGTTTGGCATCCTGTTTGCTGAACAGGTGCCGAAGAGCTGCATGGTCAGTGAATACAATGGTCTTTGATAGGACGAGATAAGACCAGAATTTATCGAAAGCGAAGACAACGGCTAGGAGCTCTTTCTCCGTTGTGGTGTAGTGCTCCTGTGCGTCATTGAGCGTCTTGCTCGCATAATAAATCGGGTGGAACTGCTTCTCTCTCCTCTGTCCTAAGACCGCCCCAACAGCGAAGTCGCTCGCGTCACACATGATCTCAAATGGCAACTTCCAATCAGGAGCTACCATGATAGGGGCATTCACCAACTTCTCCTTCAACAAATTGAATGCACTAAGGCATTCGTCGGAGAATACGAACGGGGCTTCCTTCTCAAGAAGCTGGGTCATCGGTCGGGCAATCTTAGAAAAATCTTTAATAAAGTGTCTGTAAAAAGCCCGCGTGACCAAGGAAGCTACGAATAGATTTCACGGAAGTCAGCGGGGGCAGCTTAGATATGGTATCAATCTTAGCTCTATCAACTTCAATCCCCGCGCGTGAAACGTTGTGCCCAAGCACAATGCCATCCTTCACCATGAAGTGGCATTTCTCCCAGTTCAACACTAGATTGGCCTCTTTGCACCTGGCCAACATCCTCTCCAGATTCCCGAGGCAATGATCAAAGGAACTCCCAAACACAGAAAAGTCATCCATGAAAACCTCGATGGAGTCCTCAATCATATCATGGAAAATGGCCACCATGCAACGCTGGAAAGTGGCCGGAGCATTACACAATCCAAAGGGCATCCGCCGATAAGCAAATGTGCCATAGGGACATGTGAATGTCGTCTTCTCCTGGTCCTCAGGAGCTATCGGGATCTGGAAGTAGCCAGAGAAGCCATCCAGGAAACAATAGAACATCTTACCCACTATTCTCTCCAACATCTGATCAATGAAAAGGAGGGGGAAGTGATCCTTCCGAGTAGCATCATTGAGTTTGCGGTAATCGATGCAAACTCTCCAACCTGTGACTGTACGAGTAGGAATCAGCTCATTCCTCTCGTTGGTGATAACAGTCATGCCTCCCTTCTTAGGGACAACCTGAACCGGGCTAACCCAAGGCGAATCGGAGATGGAACAAATCAAACCTGCATCAAGTAACTTAATCACCTCCTTCTCCACTACCTCCTGCATGTTCGGGTTCAACCTCCTCTGGTGCTGCACAGTGGGTCTGTAGTCATCCACCATAAGGATCTTATGGGTACTGAAAGAGGGATTAATTCCCTTAATGTCCATAATCCTCCATGCAATAGCCTGCTTGTGCTGCTTCAGCACCTCCAATAGCCTCTCCTTCTCATCACTCGTCAAATCAGAGGCGATAATGACAGGTAATCGATACTCACCATCTAAAAAGGCATACTCCAAATGGCTCGGGAGCTCCTTAAGCTCAACAGGTGGTGGGTCCTCAACAGAAGGCCGCTCAATCTTCTCAGAATCTCTAGCAACCATTGCGAAAACCGCTGAACACTGGGGAAACTCATAGCTCTCCTGGCTATACAACTGCTCATCAAACTGATCCTCACCAATTGGATCAATTGTCTCCCCCTACAATCTGGGTGTCCAGGGACTCCTCCTCAGCTGTGTCCTGGAGATGATCACTCACGCAAGAATAAATAGTCTCAACAAAGTAAAGTGAATCATCCTGATTCTGGGTGTGCTGCATGGATCTCCCAACATCAAAGGTCACCTCCTCTTCATCCACCCTCAATGTAAGCCTCCCTGAATACACATCAATCAGGGCCTTAGCGGTGGCCAGGAACGGTCGACCTAGAATAATAGGGACATTCTTGTCCTCATCCATGTCCAGAATCACAAAGTCTACAGGAAACACAAAACGGTCAACCTTAACCAACATATTCTCCACTATCCCTCGTGGATACTTGACCGAACGATCGGCCAGTTGGATACTCATGCGCGTTGGTGCAGGTTCTCCCAACTCAAGCTTAGCAAAGACCGCATATGGCATGAGGTTAATGCTAGCACCAAGGTCAGCTAAGGCGTTGCTAACCGACAAGCTACCTATCAAACAGGGGATGGTAAAACTCCCCGGATCTCGTCTCTTCTCCGGTAGCTTGTTCTGAATCACCGCCGAACACTCCTCATTCAGCGTCACCTGAGACAACTCCTCCAATTTCCTCTTATTCGTGAGGATATCCTTCAAATATCTCGCATACTTAGGCATCTGAGCTAGAGCCTCCACAAATGGCAAGTTGATATGCAACTGCTTAAACAACCCTAGAAACTTACCATACTGCTCCTCCATCTTCTGTTTCTTCAATCTGCCTGGGTATGGAACGACGGGAGTGTAATCTCCCACAGGCTCGTGAGGGCGTGATGTGCTCGCCGGTTTACCCCTCGGCGATGTCTCATCCGGAATCTCAATCACAACCTCCTCCTCGGATGACTCATGCACAGGGACCTGCGGATCCGGTCCTGTGCCTCTACCGCTCCTTGTAGTAATGGCCTTCACATGAGCCTTAGGATTGGGCTCAGTGTTGCTAGGCAGGCCACCTGGCGGTCTCTCAGAAAGAAGCTTCGCGATCTGCCCGACCTGGTTCTCTATGGTCTAGATCGAAGCTTTCTGATTCCTCAACTCAGTCTCATGCGTGTGAAAACGCTCCTCCATGTAACGGTTCTGCTTCTCTGCCACCTGATTCTGACTCTCTGAGTTGGCAAGTAGCCGTGCAACCATGGCCTCCAAACTGGATTTACCCTCAGGAGCGGGTGGTGGACCGCTGCTAGAACCTTGGCCTTGAAACTGGCCCTGCAGAGGTCGGAACTAGGAACTCTGTCCCTCAGACTGGTGAGACTGATGCTGGAATGGGGGGCGCTGAGGGAATCCGGGTGGTTGCTGGCTATTGTTGCCAGACTTCCAACTGAAATTCGGATGATTCCTCCACCCCGAATTATATGTGTTGCTGTAGGGATTATTCTGGGGACGATTCTGGTTAAACATGAAATCAACCTGCTCGTGGGCTCCCTGATCCCCAACCTGACAAGCACTCGTGGGATGCGCCCCACCACAAAACTCACACAAGGACTGGGCCTTGTGGACGTGCATCTGTTCAATCTTGGTGGAAAGTGCTTCCACCTGGGCAGCTAAAGAGGTAATTCCATCCACTTGATGGACACCCTGCCTCTGAGATCTCGCTCGGGAAGTATGATGAGTGTAGCTCTTTGATGCTACCTTCTCTAGCAAGTCATACGCCTCCTGGGGTGTCTTCGTCCCAATGTCTCCACCCGTGTATGCATCGATCAGCTGCTTCCCAGTCATCTCTAGACCATTGTAGAAGGTCTCACACTACTGCCACTTCAACAATCCATGGTGGGGAACCTTCCTCATCAGTTCCTTGAATCTCTCCCACGCCTCATAGATCGTCTCCCCGTCGTCCTGCTGGAAAGAAAGAATCCTAGCCCTCAACTTTGATGTTTTCTCCGGAGGGAAATACTTTTCTAAGAATTTAGCAGCCATCTGGTCCCAAGTACTAATGGACCTAGGGGGAAGTGACAGTAACCAAGCCTTCGCTCGATCCCGTAAGGAAAACGGGAATAACCGGAGCCGAATAGCATCGTCGGTAGCGTCACGAATTTTGAAAGTGGCGCAAATCTCTAAGAATCCGGCCAAATGAGTATTAGGATCCTCGTGATCCTTGCCATCGAACTGACACATGTTCTGCACCATTTGTATAATGCTGGATTTGATCTCGAACTGATATGCTCCAACCGTCGGCCTGTTGATGCTCGACTCCAAACCCTCAAGTGTTGGTTTGCCAAAATCCGAAAGTGTCCGACCCGCATCCTCGTTCGCCATCTCCTCTACCTCGTCAACAACAACCTCGTCAAACTCGAATAATCGGGCCACAATTCGGGAACGGGCTCGCAATCTCCGATGAAGATCACGCTTCGGCTCAGAAGACGGCTCAGGAACCTCCTCGACGGGAGTTGAGAACATACACGATCTGCACGACAAGTTAGATTTAAATACGCGAACCTAGGACAAAGACAACACAAGTTAGATAAAACAAATAAAGATAAAAATAAATAAAAATAAGAATAGAAGAAAATAAAATAGGATAAAAACAAAATATATATATATACAAATGAAGCTAGAGATAACAAGTAAAAATGCAAAAAAATATCTATACACACAAAATTGTAAAATAATAAACAAGAAAACACGATATTCACAAAAATATATATACTAAATGACTAAAAATTAATTCTAATCGTTCTCGCAAAAACCGTGTCCCCGGCAACGGCGCCAAAAACTTGATGCGTGTAAACTATATATATTTTTTAATAAAGAATTTTCACACAATATGAGTTTTAAAAAGGGTTTTCACCAAAGACTAATCACACACACATCGGCTAGTGTACCCGTCGGATAGCAATATAGTAAAGGTAAGAACCGGATATCAATCCGTGGACACGGTGGAATGCGATAATAAACTGGAACTAAAATCTAATCAAGTGAGGGTATAAAGATATTTTGGAGAGTTTTATTTAATTAACTAACACGCAAATATATAAAAACTAAGCTAAGGTCACAATTCAAACAATTAGGGAGAAAATATCACTTCGGTGTCGAATCCATCTAGAATACATCCAATACACTCATAGAAACATGGCAATCACACGAAACATAAATTGACCAAATTCTTGTCAAAGACATCTAATCAAATGACTATTCGGAAAGCTAGCATGAATTACACAAACTAACCACCTAAAGTCATACAATGAAGCTCACGTGTTTAACAATCATGTTAATGTTTATAAAGATTAAACTAGTTTCCGGTTAAGGTACACTAGTCCAACAACTAGTTGGAAAGATAATATGAACAACACACTACCCACCTCAAGTTGATTAAATTAGATAACAATATGCATTTCTTCAACATACAATGTTCATGTAAAGGTTATATAAATTAGGAGAATGTGTCAACAATTCCTAGATAAACATAAAACTAAGCATGAAACATTCTAACAAACACCTTGTCTTTCCAAACATAAGCATAAGGATACACATACAAATATAATGATTCATAAACAAGACTTCATTCACTATTCCTAGTCAAAAGCCACAAACTAGTACAAATACATACACCAATCCATGAATATAAGCATAAACCATAAGTTTTCCAACATAATATGATATAAACAAATACAAGTCTTGTAAACACCTCAAAACACTTGAATACATAATTTCATTGAAGAATAATCATACGGTTGTCATAACATTAACACAATAATTGCCAATAATCCATGAATGTTGTTAAATGTATCTAAACTTCATCTAAACCAAAGTGAACAAAAGTTTTAGCTCATCATGAGCATCAAAATTACAAATAAGCAGGGAAAATTAGAGAGAAACATGATATGAAAACAAGAATCAAACCACTCCTCCAAGCCTAGATGTTGTTGTTGATGTAAGATGATCCTCTTGATGTTGTATCCTCTCCAAGAATCTTGAAATATGGCTGGAACAAGAGAAATACGAGCTGGAACAGTAGACTTTCTCCCCTGGTTGCTTGATATCTGAATGAGAGTTTAAGTTCTGTTTAAATAGAAAAGGGGAGACACGACCGTGCCAAGAGAGGGGGCACGACCGTGCCACGTGCAAAGGTGCGGTCACGCCTAGGTCTTTGCCGCGACCGTGTGACAGAGGGTTGACCGATCCGGAGCTTCCAATGGGTCTCTTGCTTCGAGGTGTCAGACTCACGTGTGTTCCCGCGACCGTGTGGAGGCAGGGCACGGTTGTGCCTTGCCTTTTGGCTTGGCGCGGTCGTGCCATGTACGGGGCGCGACCGTGCTTAGGGTTTGCAAGTTAGGCACGACCGTGTCAATTAGGGGAACGACCGTGCCTTCATCACAGAAACCCTAAAAACTTCACTTTTTATCCTGGAATCTTCTTGTTTGTTCACAAGCTTCACAAAAACCTACAAAACAGGAAATGAAGCAAATAAGTGGCTAAACGTTGAATATAACCAAGAATTGATCGTTAAATGAGCGAAGTTTTGTGCCAAATAGATGTGTAAATACTAACACATCAAGCACTGAGGTACAATGACTCTAAGTACTACTTATACAGTAAATTAGAATCAAGACAGACCCTTGATTCTAAGGATCAGATCTAACACAAACCGTTGATCTTGTATTGAAGCTATTCAACATGTACAGACAATAATTATAACTATGCTAGTTAACTTTACTCAAACGTCTTCTTAGGCATCATTGCTTGCATGCTTGGAGAAGAGCGTCGTAGTGCTTTATTGTCTGCACCAGTGACATTCTTTCTGCATGGAGTGTGTCAGTGGTGTAGCAGAAAGTTGTCAGTAGTAATGGTTGCTTTATCGAAGTCAGTCATCTGCAACGTTTGATCTTCAGTGGAAATGGCTATCAGCTGTAAAGATGGAGATCAGCAGCAAGATGCAACCATCGAAAGCTGCTGATGATTTGCCTATCAGCAGCATCAAGTGTTGATGCTGCTGAGAAGCCTATCCGCAACAACTCTGGTCTTCAGCAGATAAGGCTATCCGCAACAGATTTGTTCTTCAGCAGAAGAACAAGTATCCGCTGTAGATAAGCTTATCTGCAGCAGTTTGTTGGTCAGCAGCAAACTCTGAGGTAAGTAGCATTTGTACTTAGAAAGTTTTGTAGCCATCAGTCTTTATTTCTACAAACTCTCCCTAGACTGATGCTACCAAAACTTACTTACTTCTTTTGCTGCTGAAGCTTTTCCATGTTGCTGACTATTCTTGCAACCTCATATCCTCTCTGGTCCTTGCTGGGATTGTTAAGAGGAAGCTCAGATAGAGTCTTAATGTCTTTGCTTGCCATTTTGAAGATGGCCTTGCTTGAACATCTCATCTTCTGTCCTTTAACATCTGTCAATGTGAACTCATTCTTTTCAGCATTGTAGGACCAACTGATGAATAGAGAGTGGGATTGGAGAGGTTTGGCATCAATGATTTCATCTTTGTTGAGGTTGAAGTAATGTTTGATCACCAGCAACAGATGTCTCCCACCTTCATTCTCAGGCTCATTGGCTTCACCCAGCTCCATCATTCTTCGTAGATCAGAATCTGGAAGCTGTAATACCTCATCAACAGTTGTATAAATTGATCTTCTTTCTTTTGTTCTTCACCTAAAAACTTCAAACCTTTGATCTTGAGTGCTGTAGAACCAGTTGACAATTTCTCTTGAGTCTTCTGGTTTGGTAGTAGGTTTGCTTTTCTTCTTGGGAGGTTGTTGATAAGTAGGAGCTGGGTGGGAGGATTTGGACTTTGTGGGTGGAGAGGAGGGAGGTCTAGGATGGAGAGTGGAAGGTTGTTGGATATAGGAAGTGGTGGATGAGGGAGAAGGCTTGGGTTTCTTTGGTTTCCTTTCTTCTTCTTGATTGATTACCCTCTTCTTTGAGTCTTTCTTCCCCAGTCTTTCTTCCTCTTCCTTTTTGACTTTAAAGTAAAGAGCTTGCAGGTTAATGAAGCTCATGGGACCCAACCTTTTTCAACTCTCTCCTCTATCCTTTAGGAAGTCAATCATGACCTTCCTTTCTTCATGGGATCTTCTGTTAAAGGCAATGGTCTTCTTGGATTTTTGTTTGGCTTTTTCTTCTTCTTCAGCCCTTTTCTTGTTTGCCAATTGACCCTGCTGACCCATGAAGGCTCTGTGGATTTCTTTATTTGATATGTTTCTTTGGCTTCCTTTCTTCTTCTTGATTGATTACCCTCTTCTTTGAGCCTTTCTTCCCTAGTCTTTCTTCCTCTTCCTTTTTGACTTTAAAGTAAAGAGGTTGCAGGTTCATGAAGCTCATGGGACCCAACCTTTTTCCACTCTTTCCTCTAGCCTTTAGGAAGTCAATCATGAACTTCCTTTCTTCATGGGATCTTCTGTTAAAGGCAATGGTCTTCTTGGATTTTGTTTGGCTTTTTCTTCTTCTTCAGCCCTTTTCTTGTTTGCCAATTGACCCTGCTGACCCATGAAGGCTCTATAGATTTCTTTATTTGGTAGTTTCTCAAGGTAGTCTGCATCCTCGCCTTGAGAAATCAGAGCCTCTATCCACTCCTCTCTCATTTCTTTGGCTAGTTCTGAATCAGTTATTCTAAACTTGGCTTCTTCCTTCTTCTTCATCTCTCTTTCTTCTTCTTCTTTAATAAATTGTTCATGCAGTTGAAGAGCAAGAACTTCATCTTCTTGAATTTGATAGACTGCAGGAATCTTGACTTTCAGATCATCCAGCTGTTTGGCATACAGCTGGATCTGTTGTTCTCTGAGGAGAATGGCTGCTTTTCTTTCTTGAGCTTTTCTAAGTTCATCCATCTCCTCTTCTTCTCTTCTTCTTCTTCTTCTTCTTCTTCTTCTTCTTCTTCTTCTTTCCTCCCTTTCCTTCCTCTATTTCAACAACTTTTCTTCATCTTCTTCTGTTATAGGTCTTTTTCCCTTGTCTTTGCTAGATGCCTCTGCTTCAGCTTCATGGACCACAACAGCAGATGTAAGAGATGCTGTTGGGATTTCAGCTTCAGCCTCATTGGCATGATGAGGAGTAGACACAGAGGAAAGGACTGCTTCACTCTCTTCCTTTTCCCATTCATTCCCATATATAGCTTTAAAGGCCTCTTTGATATTTTGAGCAGCCACTTTTCTTGACCCTTCTGCTGCGTTCAGTATGACAATTGGTGAGGAGGGAAGGGATAGATCTGAGTCAGAGTCATTCATTGCAGGTGATTCCTCCTTATAAAGAGAAGCCTTGATGAGTTTGATCATTTCTTGACTTTCTAAGGCGTTGATGTTGCAGATGAGTGATCTGAGCACAAAGACCTTGTGCACGAAGTCTGAAGGTAGGAGTAAGATCTCTTTGATGTTGATTGAGAGAGAAGATCCATTGCTTAGGAAGAAGGTGAAATCAGAGGAATCAGTGCTCACCCATCCTAGCACTTCCAAGTCTCTGACCATGATGTTGTACATGAATCTTCGCCAGCAGATAACTTCTTCTTCAGTTAAAGCACTGCTCCTGATTAAGTCAAGTCTTCTTGGAGCCAGTCTTTGTTCTGCTGTTGATGAAGATTCAGGATAAGCCACCCTATTTGCTTCTTTTAGTAGTCTTTCAAACCAGGGCATATTATCCTCCATTAAGTCATAGAACCTGCTGATTGCAAGTTCTGCTGAGAGATCTGATGAAGTGTTGATACATCTTGTTAGATACAGATTAAGAACCTAGAGGGCATTAAGAGTGTTCCAGTTTCGCTCTTCTACTCCACTAAACTTCCATTCAATCTAGAATCTCTCAGCTATGCCATCATACCCCCAAGCTAGAATGGAGTCGAATTCTAGCTTGTTTGAAGTTAGTGAGAATTGGGGAGTAGATGTTTGACTTATTATGGCTGCAGCTTCAGGAAGTATGCTGAATGATGGAGGTGTGTCTTCATGGAGAGTTTCATCTTGCAACACCTCATCAACAACTCGGACAACTAACTTCCGATCCTCAGTGATATCTTCCTCTTCATCTACTGAGTCTGGCAAGTCATGGATTTGAACAAAAGCAGGTTTGTATAGCGAACTTTGAAACACAGTCTGCTCTTGTATCCATTCTTCTAGGCTGTCCGCATCATCTTCCTTGGTAACTACCTCCCCCTTTTTGGTTGCATCAATGCATAGAGTGTTATCTGTTTGAGTGCCCACTGATATAAGGGAGGGAGAAGTCACTGGAGGGCATTGATCGGCTTCATGTATAGAGACTTGGTGCCATAGTTTGGACACTTCAGCCTCTAGCATTGCCACCCTGACCATCAATTCCAAATTATGAAGTTTCAGTCTGTCCTCATCCACAGTTGTGGAATCCTTGGAGCTGGATGGGGTCTTAGGCCTAGCCTCTGCATCCCCATCACCCTGGTTTTCTTGGCGCCTGGGATTTCTCTCAGTGAAGAGTGTTTCTAAGGAAACATCCTCACTGTGAGTTGTCGTGGTTAAGGTCTTAGTTATGTTATCTCTGTCCTCCCGGTCAGTTGATGTACCAGGAGTAGTGACAACCCTTTCCACATTCATTCTATCAGTACCACCAGAGTGAACCTTCTTGGGTGATGAACTTGGGTTAGGTGCACCAGTAGCCAAGTCAATCAATACCTCCGAGATAATGGTTGTTGGAGAAGGTATATCATCTTGACAAGGAGCCTCTGCACTTAAGTTCAGAGAAGAGAAATGAAGGTATGGCTCAGCAGGTTGTTCTATGGATCCGGGATGTGATCCTGATCCTAATAGAGAAACTTCCAAGGAGGTCTCTCTAATATTTTGGCTATCCCTTTTGATATTCTCATCAGAATGTTGGGATTCTGAATGAGGGCTTTGAGGTTGGGATTGGGCCTTTGAGACAAGAAGAGAAGGAGTCTTCTTGCTCATTTTTCTAGTGTATTCCGTTGCAACTGGGGCCCTTTGTTCCAGTTGAACAATAACATCCAAAACAGATGTAAGTGATTTTTGTAACTATGCATCCTTAGTAGTTTGCACAGGGGTTTGACCAATGGAAGCAGCTTGTTGTTCAGGATTTGAAGTGGAGGGTGTGGGATCAGTATTAGCTGGGATTGCTGAACTGTCACCCTGGGTACTTTGTATGTTCAACATTGTAGCTAACAATGGAACATTGACCCCTGAGAACTTTTTGGAAACAGTTCTCATACTTTGAAAAATATTATTTTTATGACCCAACATGATGTAGATTCTTGTAGGTTTTGAGAGATCTTTTAGTTCCTGGTTGAAAACCTCCTGCAAGAATCTGGAGTACATAAAAAATTGTTGCTTTGCACCCTCTTGAAGGTTATATCTCAAACCCTCAAGGATGAGGTGTGCAAATTTGAATCCTTGGCTAGTAATCATACCGTGAACAACAGAGGCAAGTGCAGAGCTCACTTGATGCCATCCACTTCTATTCTGAGATATGCATTGTAGAAGAGTGTGGCAGAGATACTTCCATGGAGGGCCCATCAGTGCCTTCTCTATTGTGTACTCATTTTGATTTCCAATGTACCCTATGGATACAAAGGTCCTCATGTATTCTTCCTTTGAGTATGAGATGGCTGCCCCCTCATCTTAAAGCTGAAGATGTTTTCGGAGAGTAGCTTTAGAGATGATGATGTCTTTGTTGTCTACCTTGGCTTTTATTTAGGGAATCCCCTGTTCGGTAGAGTAGACGGCGGTATTCCAAAAATCCTCCATATGAGGAATATATATGGTAGGGTTGACTGTTAGTGCAAAATGTATCTATGATCGGCACAGAAAATCGATCATATCATCGAACCCCTCGGACTTCTTTCCTTTGGTTAAGTATGTCGTGAGGTTGTGATATGGGGAGAACTTATCATCAGGATTGTTTATGTCTGCCATTTTTATTGGATTTTGGAGGGAAAGAGGAAGGTTTTGAAGGGTGGTTAGGAATGAAAGGCTTTGAATGTTGTGGGGGCTTGAGAGAAAGTGATGGGAGTTAGGGCGAGACTGAATGTGAAGGGGTGGTGAAGAAATTTGATTTGTTCTTATAACGGCATAGCAGAGAAAAGCAAAATGACTTGTACAGTACAACCTCATTCACTTTTTACTGTTACAGCTGTAATGCACTATAGCAGTCATGAGAAAGACTGAAAGGAATTTTTACAGTGGGTAAAAGTTAATTTAGACTTATTTTTACCCATCAGCAGCAAACTTGGTTACTGCGGATGGTTAAGCCTATCCGCTGTAAGCTTGGTTGCGGCGAATAGTTAAGTCTGTCAGCAGCAAACACTATTGCTGCTGAAGGATGCATTGATCCGCAGCAAGGGAGTTGCTACTGACTGCCTTAAAGCTATCCGCCAGAAACTTGTTCATGCTGATAACTTAAAGCAGTCAGTGGCAAAAACTTTGCTGCTGATTATTAAATCTGTCAGCAGCAAAAATGGATGCTGCTGACTTGTAACTTTTATATATAACAAAAGACAAACATATTTACAAAGACAAAATTTTAGAGACATATTTTAATCAAAGTTCATCATACCACTAGATTCAACTAAATATCTAAATCTAGCTTCATCAAACGGTTTTGTAAACAAATCAGCATATTACTCATTGGTATGAACTTTGGTTAAAATAATTCTCTTTTTCTCAGCTTGATCTCTTATGAAGTGATACCTGATGTCAATGTGCTTTGTCTAGGAGTGCTGCACCAGATTGTTTGTGATTGACATAGCACTCATGTTGTCAATGTGAATAGGAGTTGCCATGAAAGTCATCCCATAATCCAACATTTGATTTTGTATCCAGATGACTTGTGCACAGCAACTTGAAGCTGCAATGTATTCTGCTTCTGCTGTAGAAGTTGAAACACATGTTTGCTTCTTGCACTGCCATGAAATCAGTCTCCCTCCTAGAAACTGACATCCCCCTGAAGTGGACTTTTTGTCCAAGTTGCATCCCCCATAATCAATGTCAGTGTATGCATACAGATTGAACTTATCATTTTTTGAGTACCATAGCCCAAGTCTTGGGGCTCCCTTTAGGTATCTGAAAATTCTCTTGACAGCTTGAAGATGTGAAATCTTTGGAGCTGCTTGGAATCTTGCACAGAGACATACTACAAACATGATATCTGGCCTTGAGGCAGTGAGATACATGAGAGACCCTATCATTGCACAGTACTGATGTTGATCAGTGTCTTGACCATCTATGTCTGGAGTCAGCTGATGGTGCACTTACATAGGGGTTCTTGCAGCAGAGCAGTCAGCCATCTTGAATCTTTCTAGAATGCTCTTGACATATTTGGATTGGCTGATGAAGATTCCATTTGGGACTTGTTTGACTTGAAGACCCAGAAAGAAATTTAGCTCACCCATTGAGCTCATTTCAAACTTTGAGTGCATCATGATCTCGAAGTCTTTACACAGCTTCTTCCTTGTTGATCCAAATATGATATCATCTACGTAGATTTTAACCAGTAAGATGTCTCCCCCTTCATCTTTGATAAAAAAGGTCTAGTCAATGGCACCTCTTATGAAGTTGTTGCTTAGTAGATATCCAGACAAAGTTTCATACCAGGCTCTTGGGGCTTGATGTAATCCATATAGAGCTTTGTCTAGTTTGAACACTTGGTTAGGATGTGCAGGGTCTACAACACCTGGAGGCTGTTTGACGTATACTTCTTCACCAATCTTCCCATACAGAAAGGCACTTTGACATCCATTTGATAGACCATGAAATTCTTGGATGCAGCATATGCCAGGAAGATTCAGATGGCCTGTAGTTTGGAAACAAGAGCAAAGACTTCATCATAGTCAATTCCCTCTTCCTGAGTGTAGCCTTGAGCTACAAGTCTGGCTTTGTTCTTGACTATAATGCCTCTCTCATCTTGCTTGTTCCTGAATACCCATCTTATGCCAATGGCAGATTGACCAGGTGGAAGATCAACAAGCTTCCAGACATCCTATCTCTTGAATTGCAGCAACTCTTCCTGCATTGCTTTAATCCAACTGCTGTGTTGCAGAGCTTCATCTATCTTCTTTAGTTCCACCTGAGATAGAAAACATGAAAACAAACATGTATTGGCCTCATGAGATTTGCTTCTTGTTAGAACTCTTTGGTGAACTTGGCCAATAATATTTTCCAGAGGTTGTTTCTTGTTGATCCTTTGTGCTGGTACCACCTCCAGCTGTATCCCTTGCTCAAGATTGCTTTGATTTTGATCAGGGATTTCTTCATTCATGGTTGAAGAGTCTTTAAGATCAACAGCTACATCAGTATTATCAGCAATGGTATTTGCAGCATCTACAACATTTACCGAAGAGTCTTCATTCAAGTTTTCATTTTCAGACAGGCTGCTGCTGGTGACATTAGAGAGTGTGGTTCTAGCTACACTTGCTTCAATGGCTTCCATAACAGATGGAGGATCAATGGATGTTCTTCTCAAACTGATAGAAGATTTTGGAAAATCCAGTCTGTAGTCAGAGGAGGTGGAAGTAGGTGCTTGAGAAGAGGAATACTCCATATTTGAGAAGATGAGAGGCTCAAATATTTGAGTGAAGGAGTCTATGTCAAAAAGCCAGTTTGGGCCTTTTCCCTGTCACAGACAATGTGTTCTCTGCATTCCACATTGGTTGATTCTTCCATAATTCTTGTTCTTAAGTTAAATACTTTGTAGGCCTTGGATTGAGAGGAATAGCCCACAAAATATCCTTCATCAGATTTGGCACCAAACTTAGGAAGAACCCCATGTGTGATCAGAATTGTGCATGGACATCCAAAAGGTTTTAGAAATCCAATGTATGGAACTCTTTGGAACCATAGTTCATAGGGTGTCTTGTTGAGAGGCTTGACTATGAGAACTCTATTTTGCTCATAGCAGGTTGTGCTTACTGCTTCTGCCCAAAATGTGAGAGGTAGTTTTGAGTCAGCCAACATAGATCTTGCTGACTCAATTAGAGTTCTGTTTCTTCTTTCAGCAACTCCATTTTGTTGAGGAGTTCTTGGAGCACTTTATTGCCTTTCAATTCCCTTGCTCTCACAGAAACAGTTGAAAGTGTGGTTCTTGAACTCTGTGCCCTGATCACACCTTATGATCTTCACCTTCTGGCTGCTTTGATTTTCTACCTTAAGGATGTAGGATTTGAGGATCTCAACAGTTTCATCTTTAGTTCTCAAGAAGTATACCCATGAGAATCTGGTGTAGTCATCAGTTATCACCAGACAGTATGACTTCTTGCCCATTGACATAATATTTGTAGGACCAAAGAGATCCATATGCAGCAGCTGTAGTGGAGTATCGTTTGTATTCAAAGTCTTAGGCTTGTGAGAACTCTTGTGTTGCTTCCCTTTCAAACAAGCAATACAGTGATCTTCTAGCTGGAACTCTTTATCAGGAAGCCCTCCAACAAGATTGTCCTTCACCAATTTGTTGATAGTTTTGATATTAGCGTGGCTTAATCTCCTATGCCAGAGAGCTGATTCATCAACTGAAGCTTTTGACAGAAAACAGGATACATTTCCAGATGGAGTGACCTCATTCATGTCAAGCACATATAGATTTTATTTTCTCTAAGCAGTTAATAAAATCTTTTCTGGAGGAGGTTTGGATAAGCCAGGAGATAGTACAAAGCATCCTTTGTCTGTGAAGAGCATCTAATGCTTTTGATCACAGACCTGGGAAACACTCATGAGATTGAAGTCTAATTCTTTGACATAATTTACTTTATCAATACTCATTCTTTCATTTGACACATTCCCTTGTCCAGTAATAGATCCTCCTTTTAAGTCACTCCTAAAGGAAACATATCCTCCATTGAAGTGTCTGAAGTTGGAGAGGATGGATCTGTTGCCTGTCATGTGCCTGGAACAACCACTGTCTACCACCCAAGTTTTATTCTTGTGACTTGGCTGCCCCTACACATGAGAGAGATCTAGTTGGTGGGAGGAATCCAAGAGCTTGCATCCTTGAAGAAAAGGGTTCTCGAAATATCAGATTCAGCATGTGTGCATTCAACAGAGCCAATGATGATTCTTGGAGGGATAGAAGCTGGGATCTTGGCTTTCCATTGCTGAGGAGATCGTTTTCCAGTTCTCTTTGCTCTGTCAGCAGCTGATGTTGCTTGGCTGCTGATGGATTTGCTTTATCAGCAGCAGATTTTGCTGCTGATGACTTTGGCTTATCAGCAGCTGATGTTGTTGCTGCTGAGGAATTCGGCTTATCGGCAGAGGATTTTGCTGTTGATGACTTTAGCTTATCAACAATAGATTTTGTTGACGCTGATGGTTTTGCCTGAGCAGCAGCAGACTTGGTTGCTGCTGAAGGCTTGTCCTTTGGTTTCTTGGGCTTGGCTTGATTATCAACATTTTTGCTGGCTGCTGATGGTTCAACAACCAATGTATGCTTATCCTTCTTTACCTTGTTGACGTAGGGCTTCTCTATAGAATTTCTCATGCTGATGGGCTTTTGTTTAGGAAGGGCCTGATGAAGGATTTGGTTGAAAGGATTAAAATTACAATTTGCAGCAAAGTGGTCTGATTCACCATAAATGATGCAAGATTGTTGAGGCTTTGTCAGCTGCTTCCTTGGTGGGGAAAGAGAATTTTTGAAATGAGTTGCCTTGGCTTCAGAACTCCTTACCTTTCTGTTCTTGTGTGTCTTCTCAAAAGCATGTTGTTTGAGGTTTCTTTGCTGCTGAAGGTAGTAGAAGCAGGTGCTGGCAGTGTGGTTGTATTTTCCACAGACAAAGCATGATTTAGCCAGTTTGTCCCTCTGAAAGTACACATAGTCCTTTCATTTGAACAAGTCTTTGAAGTTGTAGGGGTGAGCTTTGTTGTGCTCAAAAGTGGCTTATTCCAATGTCTTTTGAACATATGGAACTCTTTCTCCAGGCGCATGACATATGTCAAACACCTTTCTTTGAGGCTTTGAGTTGGTAAAGGTTGAAGACTATCCCTTTTCAACAGTTAGCTTTCTACCTTCCGGAGGATAGATGATTTTGATTTGTTTGAAAGGCATAGGAACCGGAACAGCTGGTAAAGGAACAGGAGCACTTGTTTGAATGACTTCAAGAGCAGGCGGTGCTGGTACTTGTACTGATGATGAGGCCTCCTCAGTTTTAGTGGACTCTGAGCAAGTTGACTCAAACTCTGACGAGGTAGTGCATTCTTGCACCAATGGTTCATGCCTTGAAGGGTCAAGATCTCGGTTGGCCTTTTCAAGATTTGAGATATTGAAGCTTGGTTCATGGATGGCAACGTAGTCAGCAGGAGGTGCAACGGCTTGGTATTGTTCAGCTTGATACCACAGACCAATTTTTCACCTTGTCATGAATTTAAGCATCCAAAAGGCTTTGCAGCTTTTTGGATGCAAATTCATATTTGTCAACATGAACTTTCTATTCTGCCAATTCTACTCTGGTAGCTTTTAATCTAGCCAGTAGATCATCAATCTGAGTTTCAAGATTTGTTTGTTCATGTTTTAGTAATGAAATCTCTTTCTGTAGGTAGTTAATTTTTTCTTTATAACTGTTTTTGACTTTTGTGAATTAAGATTTCATATGATGAAACTCTTCATTTTGATCTATAAGGTTTTGATTATGCTTTCTGTAGCCTAACACCTTAGCAATACAAGCATGGGAACAGAGATGTTCATATACCTGAGGTGGTATCTCAGTTGTGTCTGCCATAAGAGCTTGGTTGTTAGCAGGCAGATCTTCATACTGGAAGCTCCAGTCAAAGTCAGAAGTTCCAATAGCTGCACAAGCTACAGTTTGAGCTGGAGGAGTAGCTTGTTGCTGTTGTTGTCTTGGTTGGGCTTGGTGAGCTTGTCTTGATTTAGGAGCTGCTGGGTTTGACCTAGGTGCCTTGCGTTCTCTTGCAAAGTGACCCAGTTGGTTACAGTTGTAACATCTTAATTTGCTTTTATCCAAGCCAACTCTGGTGTTGGAGTTGTTACTTGTAATGGGTCTTCCGGTTCTAGAGTAGAACCTTTTTGCTCTTATAGAGAGCATGGCATACGAGTGCTGTATGTCCATTTCTTCTAAGTCATCTGGATGGAAGCATTCCAGATCCTCTTTGATAAAGGACATGTTGCTTGAGTTTTCAGAAACAAGAGCAGCGGAGGTTGAGGTTTGAGGAGGAGATTCTAGGAGAAATAGTGATGTGTTTGTTTGAGAGGTTGGAGTTTGGGGATGAGTGATGATTGGAGGATAATAGTTGCTTGAACTAGGACTTGAGTGGTCAGAGTGGAGGGCAGAAGAGGTGGTGGTGGATGTTGAGGCTGTTTGGTAGCTTGAGCTTCTTTTTTTGCCTGAATCATTTCTAGCTCATAAGTTTTTAGCATACCAATGAGCTCAGTCATCTGGAGAGTCTTCAGATTCTCAGTTCTTCTGATGGACACTGTGTAGAGTGTCCAGCAACTTGGTAGAGACCTGATGAACTTCTTGAGAATATCTTCATTCTCCAGCTTCACCTTTGAGCACTGCAGCTCACCTACAAGATAGGTAAATATGTTATATAAAATCGTTAGAGACTCACCTTCCTTCCAGACGAAGTTTTCATATTGCTGCTTCAGGATGTCTCTTCTGTTTTCTTTGACTTCTTCTGAACCAGCAAACATCTTTTCAAGAGCCTCCCATAGCTCCTTTGCAGTTTTATAACCTTTGAAGTTATGAAAAACTTCATTTTGTAAGCACATCTGGATGGCACCCAAGGCTTTGAAATCTACCTACATTTTCTTGATGTCTTCATCAGAGTACTTGGAGGGTTCTTTTGGAACCAGTGTACCTCCGGAATCAGCTGAGGCCACCATGGGTATGTATGGTCCATTTTTAATGGATTTCCACATCCCATATTCTTGATAGCAGAAGAAGCTTTCCATTCTGTTCTTCCACATATCATATTCTTCTCCAGACACCAGTCTTGGTGGTTTGGAGATGCTTTCAATATCTTCAAATCCATTGTTTTGTGCCATTTTGTTTTGATTTGTGAAAATAAGAGACTTTAACAAAGAGATAGTTTAGAATAGAACCAGAGAATGATTTAACAAGTGTGAGTTTGTTTAATCTGTGAGCCAAAGCTCTGATACCACTTGTTGGATCGGTAAATACAAGTTGGTTCTATTCCAGTTGAGATTGGCGGAAACAATCACAACTTAATCAAAGTAAACAAGTAAACACAAGAAGTACTGATAAATGCAATTTGTATTAAGCTTCAATGGTTACAAGATTACAGAGAAAAACTCTAAGAAAAGCACTGAGGTACAATGACTCTAAGTACTACTTATATAGTAACTTAGAATCAAGACAGACCCTTGATTCTAAGGATCAGATCTAACACAAACCGTTGATCTTGTATTGAAGCTATTCTATATGTACATACAATAATAATAACAATGCTAGTTAACTTTACTCAAACGTCTTCTTAAGCATCATTTCTTGCATTCTTGGAGAAGAGCGTTGTAGTGCTTTATTGTCTGCACCAGTGACATTCTTTCTGCATGGAGTGTGTCAGTGGTGTAGCAGAAAGTTTTCAGTGGTAATGGTTTCTCTATCGAAGTCAGTCAGCTGCAACGTTTGAACTTCAGTGGAAATGGCTATCAGCTGCAAAGATGGAGATCAGCAGCAAGATGCAACCATCCAAAGTTGCTGATGATTTGCCTATCAGCAGCATTAAGTGTTAATGCTGCTAAGAAGCCTATCCGCAGCAACTCTGGTCTTCAGTAGATAAGGCTATCCGCAGCAGATTTGTTCTTCAGCAAAAGGACAAGTATCCGCTGTAGATAAGCTTATCCGCATCAGTTTGTTGGTCAGCAGCAAACTCTGAGGTAAGCAGCATTTGTACTTAGAAAGTTTTGTATCCATCAGTCTTTATTTCTACATAGATTTAATTGATTGTTCTGAGCATTTCATTGGTGATATATCATAAATTGTAGCACAAAGTTGCTTGTTTTTGCTGAGCTAAAAGTTGTACATTCACAGAATGCCATATGTCACCCTTAGATCTGCTAGGGATTTTATATCTGAATGTGTCTATGTGTCATCAAAGATACTGATATGATCTTCTTACTCGCAGTGTTCGACCAAAAATATGTGATTCTGTTTGTACAGAGAAATACCAAAAAGATTTTATGTTTGTTATTTTTGAAAAATCCAAAAATATTGTCTTTACATTTCATATTTTCTGCATTTTTAATTCAAAAATCCCAAAAATATTTTCGGTGTGTTTAGATATAAAAACTCAAAAACTTAAAAAGATTTTATTTATAGCTTCCATGGAAATTACAATATTTTTTCTGACTTGGGTACATGTTTGAAAAATTGAAAGTTGATTTAAATACTTAATATTTTGTGAGTGTTCGAGAGTGATTGAATGTAGACAAAGAATTCTCTTTCTTATGTCTTGTTCAATTTGAGTACAGATGGACATGGACTACAGGTACAAAAGGGACTACACGATGTAAGCAGACACCTTCTGAAGCTATTGTCAATGGAGAGTTTGTTAGAGCTTATTTGGAATCAAGTGACAAACATCTTCTGAAGCTGTTGTCAAGGGGGAGTCTGTTGGAGAATTTATGTGACAACGAGCTTGAAGAATGTTTATGTTATTTTATCTGATCGAGTTGTATTAGTCTTTGTCTAAGTGTCTAAGTTTGTTCTAGAATTCTTTGCTAAGTATGCTAGAAGGTTTGTGTTTACTATAAATAGGGGTTAAAAGTTCTTGTTTCATTAGAACACTAGAGAAGAAAAGATGTAGTGTGTTTTTTGGAGAGAACTTTTGTAATCAAGGATTATAGTAATACAACGAGTTTAATTTAGATCTTACGTGTTACTAGTCGATCGTTCATGTCTACGTGATTTGGATTCCACACTCGTCGCATAGATTCGTCGGTTCGTATACGTGATCCGTAGACCCCGATGACCTACAATATATATATATATATATATATATATATATATATATATATATATATATATATATATATATATATATATATATATAGGGTGAAATTCATAAGAAACTAACATTTAGATAGAGAACTAGAGAACTATTCATTAAAGACAAAAAAAATAATAAAAAAATTATAACTCAAAATATAAATAAAAAACTAAAAAACTGCTTCGGAGACCTTCTTTCCCACGTCTTCCTTGTTTAATAAAAAAGACGCAAAAATGCTCGATTTAGTTTAGGGTTTAGTTTAGATTTTAAGGTTAGGTTTTTCGGTCTAGATTTTAGGGTTAGGTTTTTGAGGGTAGGGGTGGGTGGGGTGGGTTTTGGTTTTTGGGGGTGGGGGTGGGGGTTGGGGGTTTACGTTTTTGGGGTGGGTGTGGGGGGTTTAGGTTGGTGGTGGGGGTGTGGTGGGGTTAGGTTTTTAGGTGGGGGTGGGGTGAGGGGTTAAGGTTTTTGGGGTGGTACTACACAGTTTTTTAGTTTTATTTTATTTTATTTTTTTTGAACGAGGACGACGTGGAAAACAAGATTTCCGAAACAGTTTTTTAGTTTTCGATTTATATTTAGAGTTATGATTTTTTTTTGCCTTTAATGAAGAGTTCTCTAGTTCTCTCATTAAAATGAGTTCTCTCATGAACTCAACCCTATATATATATATACAAGGAAATGGTAGAAAAGAAACCCACTTAGGATAAAGAAACCCACTAAACCCTTTGAAAAAAATTTGGATTGACTGTTTATATAAAAAAAGCCTCGGTCGCAAAAAAAAATTAAAAAAGCGTCGAATAAAAATAAAGATAAAAAATAACAAAAATCAATGTTTTTGTTATCTTACGTATGCATACGTCAGCAATTATATATGTAAAAAATATCAGATTTTTATAAAAAAATTTAGAAAAAATCACCCGACGCTTTTTTATATTTTTTTTCAGCAAAGTGATTAAATTGAATGTAGAATCCATTTCAAAATTAAAAAAAAGTTTTTTTTTCGTATGTAAAACAGAGTTTAGTGGGTTTCTTCATCTTAAGTGGGTTTGCATTATAACCATCCCATATATATATATATATATATATATGTATAAGGTTGAGTTCATGAGAGACTTCACTTCAAAGAAAAGTAGAGAACCGCTAAAAAAGAAAGGGTGGAATTTTAAAGAGCAAGGGTAAAATTGGAACTTAAAATATATAAATTTTTAAATATTTCTATCTTTTGAATACATTATTATTTTTTTAAAAATATTACACCATTAAGTCAAGAATATCTTTATCTTTCATTTGAGTATAAATAATGTTATAAAAAAAAATTAGCTCGTCGTTTTTTTTCTTATTATTTTCAATATTGCATATGTGTAGTATCACCCCAAAAACCTAACACAACCCCAAAACCATAACACCCACCACACACCACCCCCAAAAACCTAAACCCACCAAACCCACCCCCACCCAAAAACCTAAACCCCTTCCCCCCACACACCCCACCCAAAAACCTAAACCCCCACCAAACCCACCCAAAAACCTAAACCCATCCACCCCCACCCAAAAACCTAAACTCACTGCACCCACCCCCTACCCTCAAAAACCTAACCCTAAACGTAATACTCCATATGTGTAGTGCCACCCTAAAAACCTAACCCACCCGTAAAAATCTAAACCCGTCACCCCACCCACTCCCCAAAAACCTAAACCCCCCACCCACCCCAAAAAAACCTATACCCCGCCACCCACCCCCCATCGAAAAACTTAACCTAAAAGTTAAGCTAAACCCGAAGAGTAAACCCTAAAACTAAACCGACTATTTTTGAGTTTTTTTTGAACGAGGACGTCGTGGGAAACAAGGTCTCCGAACCACTTTTTTAATTTTTGATTTATATTTTGAGTTATGATTTTTTATTATTTTTTTTACCTTTAAAGAGGAGTTCTCTAATTCTCTCTCTAAATATTAATTTTCTTATGAAATTCACCCTATATATATATATATATATATATATATATATATATTTATATAGGGGTGAGTTCACTAGAAACTCATTTTCATGAGAAAACTAAAAAACTCCTCATTAAAGGTGCTGCATATGGGTAATACACTCAAAAGCCTAACCCCCACCCAAAAACCTAAACCCCCCACCCACCCCCATCCAAAAACCTAAACCCCCCACCCCACCCCCACCCAAAAACCTAAACCCCCCACCCCACCCCCACCCCCACCCCCACCCAAAAACCTAAACCCACCCCACCTTCCCCCCAAAAACCTAAACCCGCCACCCACCCCCACCCCTCAAAAACCTAACCTAAAAGGTAAACTAAACCCAAAAAACCACCCTCAAAAGCTAACTATTCTACACATATGTTGCAAAACGCTGAATTTTTTTTTGAAAGAGGACGGCGTGAGGAACAAGGTCTCCGAAGCGGTTTTTTAGCTTTTTATTTATATTTTGAGTTATGATTTTTTATTACCTTTGATAAATAGTTTTTTTGGTTTTCTGATTAACAATGAGTTTTCTTATGATCCTTCCCCTATATATAGGGGAAGGATCATAAGAAAACTCATTGTTAATGAGAAAACCAAAAAACTATTTATTAAAGGTAAAAAAAATAATTAAAAAATCATAACTCAAAATGTAAATAAAAAACTAAAAAACCGCTTCGGAGACCTTGTTCCCCACGTCGTCCTCTTTCAAAAAAAAATTCAGCGTTTTGCTATATATGTGTAGCATAGTTAGCTTTTGGGGGTGGTTTTTTGGGTTTAGTTTAGCTTTTAGGTTAGGTTTTTAGGGGGTGGGGGGTTTAGTTTTTAGGGGTTGGGTGGGGTGGGTTTAGGTTTTTGGGTGGGGGTGGGGGGTTTAGGTTTTTGGGTGGGGGTGGGGGGTTTGGGTGTACTACACATATGCGACTCCTTTAATGAGAAGTTTTTTGGTTTTCTCATGAAAATGAGTTTTTTAGTGAACTCACCCCTATATATATATATATATATATATATATATATATATATATATATATATAGGGTGAAGTTCATAAGAAAAATAACATTTAGGAAGAGAACTAGAGAACTACTCTTTAAAGGTAAAAAGACAAATAATAAAAAAATCATAACTCAAAATATAAATAAAAAACTAAACAAGTGGTTCGGAGACCTTGTTTCCACGTCGTCCTCGTTAAAAAAAAGGTCGGTTTAGCTTTAGGGTTTAGTTTTTAGGTTTAGCTTAGCTTTTAGGTTAGGTTTTTGGATGGGGGTGGGTGGGGGGTTTTAGGTTTTTTTGGGGTGGGTGGGGGGTTTAGGTTTTTGGGGGGTGGGTGGGGTGTGGTTAGGTTGTTAGGTGAGGGTGGGGTGAGGGGTTTAGGTTTTTGTAGTGGTACTACACATATGCAGTATTACGTTTAGGGTTAGGTTTTTGAGGGTAGGGGTGGGTGCAGTGGGTTTAGGTTTTTGGGTGGGGGTGGTGGTTTAGGTTTTTGGGGGTGGGTGTGGGGGGTTTAGGTTTTTGGGTGGGGGTGGGGTGGGGGTGTAGGTTTTTGGGTGGGGGTGGGGTGGGGGTTTAGGTTTTTGGGGTGATACTACACATATGCAATATTTAAAATAATAAGAAAAAAATGACTAGTTAATTCTTATTTTTTTATAACGTTATTTATACTCAAATGAAAGATAAATAATTTTTTGATTTAATGGTGCAATTTTTTTTAAAAAAAAATAATGTATGCAAAAGATAGAAATGTTTAAAAATTTATATATTTTAAGTTCCAATTTTACCCTTCATCTTTAAAATTTCACCCCTTATTTTCTTAGTGGTTTTCTAGTTCTAAAGCTAAATCCTAAAAAAACTAAACCTTAAAGGCTAAAACTTAAAAAACTAAACCTTAAATGCAAAAACCAAAAGCTAAATCTTAAAAGCTAATATGACAAAGCTCGACGAGACGGTTCAAACGCCGCTGAAATGAGTTTAATCGGAGTTTGTATGAGCCGTATATTTAATTTTTTAAAATCCTTCTTAGGCTAGTTAGGTAAAATCCACTTCTTATTTGAATCTTTCTCTGTGTATATATATATATATATATGTATGTATGTATATATATATGTATATATATATATATATGTATATATATATATATATATGTATATATATATATGTATATATATGTATATATATATATGTATGTATATATATATATATATATGTATACATATATATACATACATATATATATATGTGTATATATATGTATATATATATATATATGTATGTATATATACATGGGGAGGTTCAAATAAGAAGTAAGTTTTCAGCGGCGTTGGAACCGTCTCGTCGAACTCTACCATCTTAGCGTTTAGGGTTTAGCTTTTAAGCTTTACATTTTACGTTTGAAGTTTATGGTTTTAGCCTTATGGTTTAGCCTTAGGGTTTAGATTTTATGGTTTACGTTTTTTTTGGGGGTGGAGGTAGGGGGTTTAGGTTTTTGGGGGTGGGTGGGGGTGGGGGTGGGTTTAGGTTTTTGGGGTGTGGTTGGGTGGTGGCTGTATGCTTTTTGGTGTGGGGTTGGAAGGGGGGGGGGTTTAGGTTTGTGGGGTGCAGCTGGAGGGGGTTTAGGTTTTTGGGTCCGGATTAGAGTTCGATAAGACGGTTCCAACGCCACTAGAATAAGATCAATCGTAGTTCGTTTGTCCCACTTCTTAGCGTTTTTTAGCGAAAAAAAACTTCTTAGTGAAAACTTCCCCTATATATGTGATTCCCTCTGAACTGCTGATATTCAAGGATAAAGTCTTCAATCACTCTCTGAATTGGCGGAATCAATCCAGAAATCAAAGTCACACCGAAATGATCGAATCAAATATGAACAAGAAGGATAGAATCAATCACGCAAGATGCATTCAAACATGTTGATAATCTTCATTATACCAGCAATGTAAATCACAGAATAACAACAAAACACACATAAATTCTCTCTGATATATTTGGAATCAAACAATACAAATGAGAATAGTTACTTGAAAATACAAAAGACAAGACTATTTATACTAAAGAGTTTCGATCGAAATCTTCTGATCGAAAAGTGTTTTCGACCGAAAACTTAAAGTTTTCGACCGAAAACTCTAATGTTATACAAATCTAAACCTAATTGATTTCTATGGACTACTAGGTTCCAACAATCTCCCCCTAGTCCACAGAACACCAATTCTTCATGTGTTGTCTTTTGCAGGATTGGTCTTGACTTTAACTTTCATCTTCTTAGCATCCAGAGCAGCAAGTCTCTTCTTGATCACTTCAGCTTCATGTCTTCTTGACAAACATCGAGCCACGACTCTCATATACAACTTGGCCTCAACTTTAATCTTCGTGCTCATATCACACCTAATAGGATTCTTGTACCTCTTCACCAGAAAAACTAAATAAATCAACTAGATCAAAGACTCTGAATTCTGGTGACTTATCCTGCACGATAAAAAATTCATGTGTTTTACTGTCATACATCCACTTTTTGAAGCTTTTGATGAACGTCTCTTTTCTTGCTGGGATGATATACAGTTGAAACTGTATCTGCTGGCTTCATAATGTACCTGAATCTTCTTTTTCATTCTTGTCCTTTCTTTTTAACTGTCTGCATTCAGGCACTTGTGGTTTGAAGTTCTCAAACTTATCTTTTCCACATTCCTTCTTCAAATATTCTTCAAAGTTAGCAGCAAATGTATTATTCGATGGATTGATCATCTTCAAGTGACTTAGCTCTCTAATATCCCAGTATGGCAATGTATTAACTTTGAGCTTCTATCAAAATACTGAATATTCCCATCACCTCTTTTTAACACATACATCTTCTTCTGATCATCATACATCCATGCTAATATTTCAGTATGTGTCTTTGAAGTCTTTGACTTTTCAGTTTGTGTTTCAACATCTTCAGGAACAGTAAATGGTTCTCGTTCATCTACAAGCTTATCCATCTTACCGATCACTGAACCATCTTCTTCAACATATGTTTGCTGTTGTTCGTATTCATATTTTTATATTCAATGTTGTTCTGAGTGTTTTGTTTAGCATCTTCAGTTGTTCTTTCACTTCCACCAACACCTCCATCACCACCACTATTATTGTCATCATCTGAAGAATGATTATCATCTTTCTTTTCTCCAGTGATTACAACTTCTTCATCATTTTCTTCCTCTTATCTATATCTTCTTGATTTTCATCAGTTCTCTCCAATCCTTCACCTTTATCATTCAGGAGCATATCAATGTCAAACAAAGTGTTGTCTTCATACATGTTTTCTTCAAAGATTGGAGTCTGAACTTGTAGAAGGAATTGGTTTAGTGGCTGCCGGACTTTGTACGTCTTCAACATTCTCATCTTGATTAGTAACAACTGGAGCACCAATCTGAGCTATCAAATCTTGAACAATCTTTTGAAGTTGATCAATTTGCTGTTGTTTGTGTGCAAGTAAACCCTTTTGTTTATTGCTTTCGGTTTTCAACTCTCTGATCTCTCTAGTATTTGCAGCTTCTCTGCTTTGTAGGTTGGAGATTTGAGTCTTCAGTTGACTAACTACATCTGCAGTTTCTCTTGTAGCATAATTCAGAAACTCTTCATCAACCAATCTATAACTCTTTAATTTCTTTGACTTGAGCTTCTCTGGTACTTCCTTTGCCTTACCCTTGCCTTTATCAAGTGCTGTTGTTGTTGTTTTCTTCTTCTTTTTCAATTCTGGATCTGTAAACACGATACCCTTAGACGGAGGAGGTCTAGAAGGTACGGTTTTTGACTTTTCAGGCTCTTTCCTCTTCTTAGATGGGGTTGTTGCTGTTGTTGTTAACTGTTCATCAGGAACTTCCAACACTTCAGTATTAACACTTAAAATATCTTCAGCTTCAGCTATGAATTCTTCTGTATGGCTCATCAATGGTTCTGTAAAGCTCTTCATTTACCTCATGAATCCTGTTATCTTCAAACATCAAATCAGGTGCTTCATACTCACCCATAGGTGTATCAACCCTCGGTTCTTCAACTTGAACTTGAAGTTCTTGCTGAATTTCGGGTAACACATTTATTTGACCACCATCATTGTTAGACCTAGACTTTTGGTTATGATTAAGCTTACTATTAATGTCTTATAGGGTGTAACCATGAACCAAGGGTTCACGGTTTGGGTAGTTTGGGCTGGCCATTGGGGCCGAGTATGTGTATACGGGCCTAGGTTAGTTGACTAGGTATATATACATGTATACCCTAACCGAATAGAGTTAGCGGTTGTTATTATTATTTTTCACTGTAATTATCTTAGGTAATACAAGTGTTTTACTTTGAATCCTCGTGTTCTTGAATCACCATAATCACTAGTTTCCGCCTATTGATTGTGAGACTTGATATCGTGTGTTTGTTATTCGAAGTTCCGCTAAGTTTGGGACTTACAATTGGTATCAGTGCCATTGAATTCGTTCAAGGCTCGGTTTGGATATCAACGATTCAAGAATCATCGTTTTTTTAGGCACTGTCCACTATATTCAGTTGAGGTTTGGTACTAATCAGTTTTCTTTGTGAATAATTATCATAGTTTTCTGCTAAGAATCGAGTTTCTCTAATAATTTTTGGCTGTTTTGCTGCACAAAAGACAATTTCTGGGTTGAACTTGCTTGAGAAGATTCAACGTGTTCATCGGGATTTACATTGAAATTCAAAATTTGAATTCCTTAATTAGAGGAGTTATTTTTGGAATTGAAATCAAGTCCGAGCTTGATTCACGGCTTATTTCATGGGAAAGTTCACGGGAATTCCACACGTTTCAGAGTTCACGGGAATTCCACAAGTTTCAGATTTCACGGTTTAAGGTTCACGGGTTAAGGTTCTCAGGAGGAGTTGACATTTCATGGGTTGGCACTTCACGGTTTGAGCTTTGTTTACGGTTTGAGTTCACGACAACTCATAGGTTCACGACCATTAACTGGTTCATGGTATTGAAGCAGTTCACGACCCAGTACAATTTCACGGTAGTTTTCATGGTTTCCAACAAGTCGGGTTCATTTTTGATCTTATTTACAGGTTTGATCAAGGACCTAGTACTCTGATAAGATGAATTATCAACAAGTCACCATGAACTTAAACAGTCTGCTCGACCTACAAATTGGTACAAGCACCAAACCCCCAAGACTGACTTGTGCTGAAGATTATGTGGACTGGAAATTTAGGTTCATGAATCATGTGTTGCTTTTTGAAACAAAGATGTGGAGAAGTATACTCAAGGGACCACAAATCCCTATGTTTGATAAGGCTGATGGTACTAAGGCACCAAAACAGATAGAGAATTATAGTGATGAAGATTTTAATCTTGTTGAAAGAGACTTGAAAGCCTTAGCATCTCTGACTATGGCCCTGTCCCCCGATATAGCCCATAATTTTAAAGAATACACTTCTGCTAAGCAACTTTGGGAGTCGTTAGCTCACGCCTTTGAAGGGAATGATGATATGAAGACCAGTCAAAAAGAAATGATTCTGCAACAGTTTAACATGTTCAATCATGTTTTAGGTGAAACACTTGAAGCACAATTGCAGAGATTCACAAAGCTAGTTTCACAGATGAGAGGTGCTCAGATTGTAATGAGTGATGGAGATCTGAACAGAAAGTTGTTGAATGGCTTACCACAAAGCTGGGATTGGAACGTTTCTCTGCTGAAATGAACCAAAGATTTGAACAAGATCACCTTAAATGATCTGATCTCTATTATCAAATCCTATGATCTGGATGACCAGCAAAGAAAAGTCAATCATGTTAACACAATAAACTCTACTGGTGCACAAAGCAGCAACAGTGCTTTTCTCTCCAATGTTTCACAAGGAGGATCTAGATTTGGAGACCTGCAACTGAGCAGCTAGTGCTGCTGCTACAGCTAAGACATCTGTAATTGAGCAGCAGGCATATTCTGCTCAACAAGCTAAGCTTATTGAAGTAAATACCTCTTTGTGCACTGGCATCATGAATTGTTATGTAGCCTTTGTCTCAGGTAATCTATCACCTTCAGAGGTCCTTACTGCTGAACTAAATCAAATTCATCCAGATGATGTGGAGGAATTGGATATCTCTTGGCAACTGGCTATGGCTGTCTTCGGGGCTAAAAACTTCATTAACAAGACCGGAAAATTCAGATGGAGTGAAGACACATGGAAAAAGATTGGTTTTAACAAATCGAATCTTCGCTGCTACAATTGCCATGAGCCAGGACACTTTGCAAGAGAATGTACTAAACCAAAGGAGCAAAGAGGAAGTGATGCTGGATCATCTTCAGGAGGAAATAATGTTGCTAACTCAAAGGCCTTGATTAGTAAACAAACTGGTGGATATGACTGGGGAGATCAAATAAAGGAGTTGAACCGGAATCATGCGTTTATGGAAGAAATTATTGGAGAGTCTTCTGCATGTCCATCTTCTGATACTCCACCTGAGGTAATTGCTGCCCTATGTTCTCCATCTTGCATAGATAAAGTAGAACTTTATAGAAAACATAATGCTGATCTAATTTTTGGGATGTAAAATTTAAAATATCATAAAAAGAAATTTCTTAAAACTAAAAAGGATTATATAGATGCAAAAGAGACTGGTAAAAATGATGTTTCTTTACTCAAATCTCAACTCAGCAACACATGTTGTTTGCTTACTAATGCTAAGCAAGAAATTGACAGATTAACTACTGATCTTGAAAAGGCAAAATCAAACTTTTCCGAGGCAAAATTCAAAGTAGATTACTTTGGGTAATCTAGTAAAGTAGTTGACATACCTGAAAATCAACTTCATAAACCAGGTAATGGGAGCAAGGGTCTTGGGTATAACAATGTGCCTCCTCCTTTTAATGGAAATTGTACTACTGTTCCTCCCTCTGTAGAGGAACAAGTTAAGGAATTTTTCATGTTTACTCCTGGGAGCAAATCATGTGGTGGTGATTCCCAATCATCATCTTCAACCCCTAACTGTGTGAACACTTCTAATTCTTCTACCTCATGTGTAGAACAAATAGAAATATAGGATTGGTCAAGTGAGGATGATGAAGATGATAAGTCACAAGTTTGCAGTCTTAAGTTAAATCATAAAAAATTTGAAAACTATGTTCTTGTTCCTTCTATTTTGAAAAACTCTAAGTCTTCTGTGTGTGATGTGATTGGTTTGAATGTTTCTGGTTCCAAAACTACTTATTCTAAAAATGCTAATATTCACAAGAATACTGTGTTTGTTAAACATTTAGCTAATGGAAACACTGAGAAGCATGTTTTATAGAAATCAAAAATTGTGACTAAACAAAAGGTCACTAATCAAACCTCAAATGCTTTACCAAAGCATTTCACAAAGGATTAATTCTATGCTGATTATGATCATCACCATTTGTGGTCTGAGCAGAGACATGCTCATCAACAGTTTAAACCTAAACAGGTCTACAAGCAGGATGCGTCCTACTATCCTAACATTTTGTTTACAAGAAGTGTCATACATTGATGCAAATGGAATTACCCAGATCTACCATGACATGGGTTCCAATTACTAATTAATCTCGCTCTTTGTGCAGGAACACCCAAGGAGGACTGTCAATAATCTCTGGTTTGTTGATAGTGGATGTTCTAGGCACATGACAGGGGGCATGTCTCTACTACATGATGTGCAAAATTTCAATTGAGGTTATGTCTCATTTGCGGGAGGTAAAGGTGGAAAAATCAGCAAGAAAGGTACTGTGATTAATGGATCTTTGAGTTTTCATGACGTGAGTTTCGTGAGTGAGCTTATTCATAGATTACTGACTGTATCCCAAATTTGTGAAAAGTAGTTTTCAGCTCATTTCACAAATAAAAAATGCTTAATTTTAAAACCAGGATTTGTGGTTCTTGAGGAATGGATTTTGTTAAGAACACCCCGTAAGGGAAACTCCTATGTTATTGATATGGATAGTAAACCCGTTTATGAAAATACCTGTTTGTTATCAAAATCAGCTGAATCTGATGCAATGTTATGGCATCGTCATCTTGGACACGTAAATCTCAAGAACTTAAATCGAATTGCAAAAGGTAATCATGTTCGTGATTTGCCTGTCTCTGAGTTCTTTTCAATCGAAAAATGTGTGGCTTGTGCTAAGGGGAAACAACACCGAAAGCCTCACAAGTAAAAAATGCTTAATTCTATTTATTGCATTCTTCATCTCCTTCATATGGATTTATTTGGTCCTGTGCATGTGATGAGCATTGGGCAAAAATCCTATTGTCTAGTCATAACTGATGATTACTCACGTTTCTCTTGGGTTTTCTTTTTGGCTAATAAGAGTGAGACTGCAGAGCTAATAAAGAACTTTATCGTGTTGGTTGAAAATCAAAGAGATGTGAAGGTGAAATCAATTAGATATGATAATGGAACTGAATTCAAGAACGCAGTGTTGAATCAGTTTTGTACATAAAAAGGGATCGCCAGACAGTTTAGTGCAGCTCGAACACCTCAGCAAAATGGTATCGCTGAAAGAAAGAACAGGACTCTCATTGAAGCTGCAAGAACAATGCTTTCTGAATCAAAGTTGCCCTTATTCGTCTGGGTAGAGGCTGTAAACACATAATGCTATGTGCTCAACCGAGTTCTTCTTAACAAGAAAATTCAAATGACTCCATACGAGGCGATCTACAATGAGAAACCACGGGTTGGTTACTTCAGAACTTTTGGGTGTCCGTGTATTGTATTGCATATAGAATCCACACCAAAGTTCAATGAAAAGGCAGATGAATGTTATTTTGTGGGTTATGGATCAAACTCCACTACTTACAGAGTCTACAACAACGTTACTAAAGAGATCAGAGAATCAACTTATGTTGATTGGCAAGAGCAAAATCCCACTGATGCTGAGTGCGGTCCATCATGGTTTTTTGATTATCATTCCTGATTTAAATCATTTAATCTCCGTACTGATGAAATAGTAGGGTTCCCAAGTGAACAGTTTAATGAGAGTGATGAAGATGAAGACTCTTATGTATGACCACTGCTCACTGTTGATCCTCCAGAAGTTATTAACTCACCAAGTGATGAAAGATCTGACAATGGCCCTGTTTCCACAAATGTCTCTGAGGAGTCACCAGCTACTGCTGAAAATTCCTCGTCAGTTGTCAATGACGGTGCGTCTATACCTGAGACTTCAGACTCATCAATATTCAGGAGCCGATTCCTGATGAAAGCATTGTCGAGAAGCCGATTTCTGACCCTACAATTGAATCTAATGATGAGACACCTTCAAATGTGACGAACTTGCCCATCACAGTGCATGTTCCTGAGATTTCCTCTCACAGAGTCAATAAAGATCATCCAGTTGACACAATAATCGGGTCACTAACAGATGGGGTCAGAACCAAGAGCACTGCTGGAGACATAAACAGATGTCTGTACTGTTGTTTTATCTCTCAAATTGAACCCAAGAACATCAAGATGGCTCTTCTCGAACCTAGTTGGGTTGATGCAATGCATGAAGAGTTGAATCAGTTTACTAAATTGCAAGTATGGGATTTAGTGCCATTACCCGTTGGGTATTCAAAAACAAACAAGATGAAAGGAAAGTGATCATTAGAAACAAAGCTTGATTGGTGGTGCAGGGTTTCTATCAACAAGAGGGGATAGATTATGAAGAAGTGTTCGGTCCCATTGCTCGTCTGGGAGCTATTCGAATATTCTTGGCATATGCATCATTGTGAATATGCTCCATATTGGTTTCCTTCTTCTTCATATTCAATCATGTGATTGAATCTTCCCAATAACATCTTCTAGAGACATGGTTTTGTATTTGGCATTTTCTTTGATCAACACAGAATACACCTCAAATTTTGATGGTAAAGACTCTAAGAACTTATCATTGATCTCTTCAGTTTCATAAACAACCGAAGCACTGGATAATTCACTCAGCAAATGATAAAATCTCGTTGCAAGATCATCCAAAGATTCATTTTGAAAATACTTGAACACTAAGAATTGCTTCTTCAATAACTCTTTTCGACTTTTCATCACATCTAGACTCCCTTCACGTCTCTTCTGCAAAGCCTCCCATAATTGTTGAGAAGATTTAAATTGTTTGAAACTGTGATAAATTACCTTTGGAAGTGACATGGAAATACTAGCCATAGCTTTCTTCTCCCTATCAAACAATTGTTTCTCTTCTATAGTCAAGGCAGAAACTGGTTTAGGAACATCATCCTTTCCAATCCAAGAGTATGTCGGATGTGTATAGCCTTCCAAGATTGGAATCCATAAGCTCGTATCGGTAAAGGACATAAACTGGTCAAATTTATCTTTCCAGTTCGGATAATCAGCAAGACTTAACAACTTTGGTGGTTTATGAGATGTACCAATCTCATTATCATAACTGAACATATTTGTCACTTGCACCATATTTTCCATCTTGAGAAAAATTACCAAGCCTTGAAGAAGATTACACCTAGGCGAAGATAATAAGTTCTCTTCAAGCCTATCAAGCGAACTTGACCCCAAGCGAACTTGTTAAGTTCGCTTAAACAATTAAATTAGATAAGTTCACCTACTAAGTTCGCCTGTAACAGATTTTCAGCACTATGTTCGCCTGCATAGCTGTAATAACTCAGGAAGATGAGTTTTCAACCCAAACACGAACCAATAGTATCGAAAATCATCATTTCTCACGGATTTGATGGAATTTGAAGAAATTGAACCGTAGGATTTAGTATTTCATGATTTAGAACACTTCTATCGGATTAATTTCACCAAAAACACCTTCAAATCATTAAATTCAGCCTTAAAATCAACCTCAAGAACTTGAAAACTCCATGAAAGTGAAATCTTGCAAAAAATGATCAATTTCTTGTTAAATTGTACACAAATCGTCACAAATCACTCACAAATCACACAAAAATCACGAGCATAAGCTCTGATGCCACTTGAAGGTCCACATAACTCCACTACAGATCGATCTCGTCACATGACATATAGAAGACACGGAGTGCGGAATCCAACCATATCAACGTATGTATACAATAGATGACAGTAGAAACGATAACAATCAACAAGTAAATAATCTTTTTGTTGTATTCCACAAAATCACAGAGTATATAGAAACATTCAAAGACTGAGTTTTAGCTCTGTTTAAAACTTGAAATTGTAAACTCCTATTTATAGACTAAGCATCTGCTATAGGCGAACTTAATAAGTTCGCCTCTAATGAGACTAGGCGAACTTGCTAAGTTCGCCTCTAGCATAACTTATACAAAACTTAGACAAACATTAACAAAACATAAAGACAGTAAGATCTAAACTATTACAAGCTTTTGTCATACATCTATGTCCTAACAGAATCCCAGCATCAGACTGTTCTACCAAAAAGAACTGCATTTTTCCCATTAAGCTCACTTCGAATTTCAGTTTCATGACTGCTTCAAAATCTTTGTAAAGAGCTTCATTGGTTGAACCGTAGATGATATCATCAACATAGACTTGTACAATTAACAAATCAACACCAAATTTCTTCAGAAACAAAGTCTTGACTATTGTTCCACGAACAAAGCCATTGGATGTAAGATGCGTTGTTAAGGTTTCATACCACGCACGTGGCGCTTGATGTAACCCATACAATGCCTTATCGAGCTTATACACCTCAAATGGATGAGCTGGATCTTCAAAACTAGGTGGTTGATTTACGAAGACCTCTTCCTTTACCACTCCATAAAGAAAAGTTGTTTTCACATCCATTTGGTACACTTTAAATTTCTTGTAAGAGGCATGAGCCATGAATATACGTATGGCTTCAATATGTGCAACAGGAGCAAAGACATCATCATAATCCAATCCTTCCTCTTGATAAAAACCTTGGACAACAAGACGTGCTTTCTTGCGAACTACAATCCCATGATCATCTCTTTGTTTCAAAAAAACCATTTCATTCCAATTGGATATTTTCCCTCAGGTAAACCAACAAGATGCGACATGTTAAGCTTTTTGAACTGAAGGAGTTCCTCTTGCATGGCTTCAATCCAACCTGGATCTTGTAATGCTTCTGTAACATTCTTGGGTTTTTTTTTTGGATAAAAAGTAGGAGTACAAACATACATTAATATTTCCAGCTTGACTTCTTGTTTTAACTCCATCCTCAAGAGATCCAATTATATTCTCAACTGTATGAGCAGTATGAACTCTATGAATTGGGATAGTATCAACTTGCACAGATTCTGGCATATTTGACACATTCAAATCTGGTGATTGATCACTTGAATCTTCAAAACTTGAAGAACTTGTTTGAATGACATCCTCAGTCTAATCATTTACAGGATCCAACTGAACTTCACTAACTACTGGTTCATCATTAGTAATTTGGACTTCTTGTACTTTAGAATCAGCAATAGTAACTGAATTGTCAACATGATCTTTTTGTGTTTGAGTTGATGAAGTAACAATGTCAGAAATCTCATTTTGAACAATCACATGCTGTGGACCAACCATAAACCTTTCAACAGATTGATCACTGCTTGTAGGAGACTCAGTTACAGTACCCAAAGTACTTGCTCCATTAGAATACATTTGAAGTTGTCGATCAAAAGGCTTGAAAATTAATTCAGCATCAAAGAATCAGTCAGGTCTATTTTGCTCTGGGGGAACATTCAGTTCTTGCCATTCCACATAGTAGGACTCTTGAACTATTTTGGTTCTCTTATGTATACTTTGTAAGCCTTCTGATATGAAGAGTATCCCAGGAAATAGCATTCATCACCAACAGCTGCAAATTTTGGCAATGAATTTTGTGTGTTTAAAAGTGAACAAGAACACTCGAATGCCCTGAAGAACTTGATGTACGGCTTTCGTTTAAAAAACAGTTCATAGGAAGTCTTTGTAAGTTGCTTCACCATAAGGACTCTGTTCAAAACATAGCATGCCGTGTTGACTGCTTCAGCCCAGAAAATGATGGGCAACTTTGAATCTACGAGCATTGTGCGAGCAACTTCTATTAAAGTTCTGTTCTTTCTTTCAGCCACTCCATTCTGTTGTGGTGTTTGTTGATGCACTTTCCTGTGACAACACTCTGGATAGAGTCTTAGTTTGTATTTCTAATGTCTGTAATTTGTCTTTGTATGTAAGAGTTGTTATGTAATAGTTTATCGAGTTATATTTACTTTTACATAATGTTTGTTGTTTTTCTGCTAAGTGTTTTGCGCACTTACATGTGCGCAGGAGAAAGCTCCTGCGTACTTAGCAAGTACGCAAGAACACCTCTGCGTACTTGTTAAGTGCGCAAGAGCAATTGGTCCTGCGCACTTGCTAAGTGCGCAGGCATCAGGTCTGTATAAATAGGATAGGTTCACAGAAGCTAAGAACGCAGAAACCATTTTGTTCAGACGAACTCAGTTCTGCTAAGTACGCAGCTTGTATTCTCTCTGTAACCGTCGAGTGTTTATAATAGAAAGAACGTTTATTGTGACTCTCGTGTTTGGTTTACTTTGTTTTGTAAGACTCTCCACCTAGTCACGGGTATTCCGCAACCCGGTCCGACTAGTAGACCACTTGCATGTGACGATCCGACACACACGAAGGGACCTACAAGTGGTATCAGAGCATTGCTCTTGAATTCGAGTGTTGTAAGTGAGTTTGGAGACGTTTTACTGAGTTTTACAAGCAAAAAGAGGTATTTTTGTTGATTTTTGTGATAAAAAAGGGGTAGCTCTTGAGCACTTTTTTAGAAGCAAAAATCTCTCAAAAACCGATTTTTGTTGTGTATTTTTGTGTTTTGAGCATCAAAGTTTGGTTAGAAACTTGTTTCTGATCCTTTGGCTCGATTGCATTGATCATCAGCCTACTTTTCACTATCTCCGGCGATTTTCAGGTGACCGGAAAAGGTTGGTGAGAGTTGCTGAAAAGGTGTCCTGCGTACTTACCATTTTTGGTAAAAAGTACAGTTTTCTGCGTACTTACTAACTACGCAATAGTTATCTCCTGCGTACTTACAAGTGCGCAAGACTGAACTTGTGCGAACTTAAGTTATATCCTGCGTACTTAATATTTCCTCCTACGTACTTACAAGTACGCAAGAGCAAATCTTAACTACGCAAGACCATTTCTCAAGTGCGCAAGGCCAAAACCAAGTGCGCAACAGTGTCTGACTTTTCTGATTTTTTGACCAAGTAATTCACTATGTCGAACCTTCAAAATCTTGGAAACATGTTAAATTATGATAATGAGATCGGTACACCTCAGAAACCGCTGAAACTATTAAATGTAAACGATTATTCGAATTGGAAGGCGCGTTTTGAGCACTACATTTCATACACCGACTCATCATTATAGATACCAATCCTTGAGGGATATAAGCATCCCACACACATCTATCTTGATGAAGAGGTGCCAAAGCCATCTCTAAGCTTGATGAAAAACAAAAGAAAGCTTATGATCGGGAAAAGAAGGCTCTTGGCTCAATCACTATGTCATTAACTCGGGAATTGTTTCACAGTTTCCGAGGCTATGACACCTCCAAGGATCTTTGGAAAGCACTTCAGAAAAGATTTGAGGGGAACAGTGACATTAAGAAGAGTAAGCGGGATCTTCTCCGGAAGCAGTATGAATGCTTCAATTTCATGGAAAATGAATCGTTAGATGATCTCATCTCTAGATTCTATCATTTACAAACGGAGTTTAAAGCTTTTGAACTGAAATATCCCGATGAAGAACTGGTGGAAAAATTTCTTGATGCTTTGCCACCAAAGTTTGAGATGTATACAACACTGATGAGGAAAAATCCTAAATTCTATGAGTTAACAGTAGATGAGGCTATTGGTAAGATTCAAGCTCATAACATGAATCTTATGAAGAAGGAGAGCTCGGGAAGACCTCAGATACAGGACCCTTCCATGTATCATGGGACGACTTCCACTTCAAAATCATCGGGCTTTGGAATTGCCCTTTTTACTGGACACTCTAATGAAGAAGACCACTCAAATGGGTGTGGTAGTCATGCTTGTTATGCATCCGGATCAGGGTTGGGAGCCAATCATCAACACACCTCAAGAAATCCTCCAGCTACGTCTTCAGCTAACCATTCTGCAATAGCCAAAATAGCTGAAGATCACGTAGCATTGTTTTCATCATGTATGCTTGCGTATGAGAATTTCATAGGCGGCAAGCTAACGGATCCCGAAACTATTGAAGAAGACTTTAACCAAGTGGATCCTGATGATATTGAGGACATGGATATTCAATGGAATATGGCCATGCTTTTGAGGAGGGCCAAGCGTTTCCTGAACAGAACAGGAAGAAAGTTCATTGGTGGACATTCTAATGCCAAGGTTGGATTTGATAAATCCAAGGCCAAATGCTACAAGTGTCTGAACTATGGACACTTTGCTCGTGAGTGTCAAAAAGACCGAGCACCGGCCTCTGGTTTCACCAGACCTAGCCAGGGAAACAGCCACCGCCACAACAACACTAGCCACCACAATCAACACCAAGGTGGTTCGTCAAATGCACTGGTAGCTCAGCATGACGAAAATTTTGATTGGGGTGTTCATCTAGAGGACGCCATCATTGCTCAAACACAGGTTGGTCTCATGGCTGAGATCATGGAGCTGATGGAGGCTGAGAGAAAAGAAGCTGAGGAGAAGGAAGCTTCTGTAGCTGTTGAAAAGGAGTCTACCACTGCCGTTGCTCTCATGGCCATTGGAGAAGCACAAAGTTCATCATCTGAGGTAGATTCTAACCCTTTCTTTGTTATTTCTTGTTCTAAATGTCTAGAGCTAAAGCATGAAATTTCTAAGCTCCAAGACAAAATCGAACCCCTAACTATGGCAGCTCATAATTACAAAGCAAACGAAAAGCGTTTTAAAGAGTCTGTTGAAACGTTAAAAAAGGAAAAATGTGAATATTCTTTACAAATAAGTGAGCAACAAGTTCACTTGGATATTGCGTATAGGGGGTTAGAAAAACGGAACAATGAAATCAACAAACTGCAAAATGAGATCCTGCAGTTAAAATGTACAAATGAGAAGTTGAAAAACTCTCGCTTTGTGGTGGAGCACTACGAATCAGTAGTGAGGAAAATGAAGGGTATAGGTCTTGGTACCAATGCCATTCCTCCACCAATAAGTGGGAAGTTTGTCAATAGCTTGATAGACATTGATCTCACCTGTCTAGATGAGTCCTCTGATAAGGATGATTCCCCTAAAAAGGATGAATCCTCAAGTAAGGCTAACTCCACATCTAGTGAGGAGTATGTTACTCCTTCTGAAGATGGGTCGGTTGACACTTGCCCTGAAGGAGTAGTCTCTGAGGAGTTTTTGACTGAACAGAAAGTCCACAAAAACATTATCACTAATAGTGATAACTGCATTTTAACTGAACCTGATATCATTGAAACAAATGATAAACTTAAGGTAATGCTTTACGGGGGTTATAAAAATATTAACCAAGTTAAGAAAGAGGCTTTTTCAGCTCATTATGGGCTTGGTTACAAAGAGAATTTGCAAAAGTATTATACCCCCAAAAACCAAACTGAAAAAGGTCAGACTTCTATTCATAAACCAACTCCTCCTGCTCATAATGGAGAGTTATCTAAGCCCAGATCTAATGAGCCTTACAAGAGAACTTATGTAGAGAAGAGGAACTGTTTTCACTGTGGCTTGGTTGGGCACATTGTTGTGAACTGTCCTTCTAAGAACCAAGGGAAACAGCACGTTGTTTCACAGCACGTTGTTTCACAGGCCGCTGTTATCCCCAGGTCGCCACCAGTGAAACCATCTCCCAAAAGTCCAAAGCAGAATGTGGTGAAACCACCAGTACAACCCATGGGAAAACCGAAGATTAAATCTGAGGCCAAACCATCTGTTGCAAGAAAGGTAAAGCAACCTGCTGTACCTCGTGTGTCTACATCTGGTAGTACACGCACTGGTGAGAAATCTGTGGCTAGAATCTCTAAGCCACAAAGAAGAAGAAGGAATAAGAGGTTGAGAAAGCTGGAACAGCTGACTAAGACTCAATCAAGTGAAGCTTCCACAAGTTCACCGGCTGTGGTTGAGCCAAAGTCTACTGTTCTGGTTAAGAATCAAAAGAGATCCTGGAACAAGAAAGTTAAAGGTTCTCAATCTCCTGTTACAAATTCATCCAAAGATTCACCAATTTTGAACAGTCATCATGACTGTGAGTTGAAAGAAGTAGTTTATTTTGAGAAGGATGGACGACCCAAGACCACAATGGCTTGGGTCTCCAAATCTAACTAATTCTTTTGTTACTTGTGCAGGGACGTCCGAAGGGTACTATCTCTAACCGTTGGTATGTAGATAGTGGATGCTCCCGGCACATGACAGGAAACATGGCCTTGCTTCAACACGTTAAACCATTCAGAGGCGGCTATGTGGCCTTTGCCGGAGAAAAAGGCGGCAGTATCACGTGTCAAGGCGTGGTTTCGAACGGTTGTGTCAGCTTTGACAATGTCAACTTCTGCGAGCAGCTGAAGCATAACCTGTTGAGTGTCTCCCAAATGTGTGACAAGGAGTACTCGGTGATGTTTGACAAATCAGAATGCCTGATTCTCAAACCTGGTTTTGAGGTTCCCAAAGACTGGATTCTGATAAGAGCACCAAGATCAAACGACACTTATCAGATCGATATGAGCGTGGCAAAAACCACCTCATCAGTTGCTACTTGTTTGCTTACAAAAGCGACAAAACTTGACTCCATCTTGTGGCATAGGAAACTCGGACATATTTCTTATCGTAAAATGAATCATCTTGTCCGAAACGGTTTGGTAACCGGGGTTCCTAAGTTGAGGTTTACCGTTGCAGATGACTGTATGCCGTGTAAAAAGGGCAAACAGCAACGGAAGTCTCACAAGCCCAAGCTCCAAAACTCTATCGATACCCCTTTGGAGCTATTACACATGGATCTGTTTGGCCCCATAAGTATCAGGAGTATTGGAGGTAAGTCGTTTTGTCTGGTTGTAACTGATGATTTCTCACGTTTTTCTTGGGTGCACTTTTTAGGTACAAAAGACGAGACTGCTGATATTCTTCAATACCTGATCCTGAGCTTGGAATCTCTTTGCAAGCTGAAAGTTAGAAGAATAAGGAGTGACAACGGAACTGAGTTCAAGAATAATTTGATGGAACTTTTCTGTCTCAAGAGAGGGATCCGTCACGAATTCAGCGCGCCGTACACACCTCAGCAGAATGGAGTGGCAGAACGGAAAAACAGAACACTGATCGAGACTGCAAGGACTATGCTGTCAGATGCAAAGCTTCCTGTCACTTTCTGGGCAGAAGCAGTTAATACAGCTTGTCACGTCTTAAACAGGGTTCTGGTTGTGAAAAGGCACAACAAGACATGTTATGAGTTGATCAACAATCGACTTCCCAATCTTGATTACCTAGTTCCTTTTGGTAGTCCTTGTTCCTTGTTGCTACAGTATAAAGACCGTCAGTCTAAATTTCATGCGAAAGCGATGGAAGGCATCTTCTTAGGATATGTTGCCAATTTGCCCTGCAAGAGAGTGTACAACATAGGAACTCGTACTGTCGAGGAATGGTTTGAAGTGGACTGTAGTAAACACATCACTCCACCAGAACCAAAAGGTCCAGCTTGGGGTTTTGAATATGATGCTCTATTCAAGTCCTTCAATCTTCCTGACTTATCTGATGAAGACGCCGCAAATGTCTATGATTTATTGCGTGGCGACAATGACTCTAGTTTTTCTACTCATGCTACTGTACTAATTATAACTCCTGATTCCAATGCTGCATCTGCATCTGGAACTCATGACAGTGATAACAGTGAAGGTGTTCATGTTGTTGGAGATGACGCTTAAGCCAATCCTAACACAATTATAGGAAATGAAGCTCCAGCTGATCCAATTAAGATTGAATCTTCTTCCTCTGGAACACAGGAAATGGGGGAGTTAAGCACTAATCTAGATCCAGAAATTCAAGAACTGATTGTACCGGAGACGAGGGTGCATAGGAATCATCCAATCGACAACATTATTGGTGATCCTTATGCCGGTGTTCAGACTCGTCATAGAACCATCACTGAGAACACCAGTCTCTACACAGAGATATTTGAAACTGGTGTCATGGAAACATGTCTGCATGCTGCATTTGTGTCCCAGTTAGAGCCGAAGAATGTGAAGGAGGCTCTCACTGACAACTGCTGGATTGAGGCGATGCAAGATGAACTGTCTCAATTCCAAAAGTTGCACGTGTGGGATTTAGTTGACTTGCCAAAAGGGTTTCAGCCAATTGGTACCAGATGGGTGTTCAAATGCAAGACGGATGATCGTCATGTAGTTGTGAAGAACAAAGCAAGATTGGTTGTTCAGGGTTTTTATCAACAAGAGGGCTTGGATTACAATGAAGTATATGCCCCAGTTGCTAGAATTGAGGCCATTCGACTATTCTTGGCTTATGCCACATATGTCGGCTTCAAGGTTTATCAACTTGATGTGAAAAGTGCTTTCCTTTATGGTAAGGTGCATGAAGAAGTCTATGTCACTCAACCTCCCAGTTTTGAAGATCCGCATAATATCAATAAAGTGTACAAGCTCGACAAAGCACTTTATGGTCTTCATCAAGCACCGCGGGCATGGTATGAGACTTTATCTAAGCATTTACTGTCTAATGGTTTCGACCGTGGATAGATTGACTCGACTCTCTTCATACGGAAAGCAGGAGGTGACATTCTTCTTGTGCAAGTATATGTCGACGACATTATCTTTGGGTCGACCAATGAAGGGATGTGTAGGGAATTCGAGAAGGTGATGAAGTCCAAGTTTGAAATGAGCAATATGGGTTAACTGTCATTCTTTCTAGGTTTGCAAGTCAGTCAAAGGGAGAATGGAATTTATCTACATCAAACTAAGTACGTGCAGGACATTTTGTCAAAATACAAGATGAGTTATAGCACTACTTATGGCACACCAATCCCAGTCAATCATGGTTTGCATCCCGACAGAGATGGAAAGGATGTGGACAGCAGGTTGTACCGTGGGATGATCGGATCACTTATGTTTCTCACAGCTTCAAGACCCGATATAATGTTTGCTGTATGTTTGTGCTCAAGGTTTCAGTCTCAACCGAAGGAGTCACATATGATAGCCGTGAAGAGAATTTTCAGATACCTGAAAGGGAAACCCCGATTAGGTCTTTGGTACTCTAAGCAGCAGTCATTCGACTTCAAAGCCTACACTGATTCAGATTATGGCGGTTGTAACCTTGACAGAAAGTCAACTTTTGGTGGATGTCAATTCTTAGGAGACAGACTGGTCTCCTGGCAGTGTAAGAAGCAGCCAACCGTTTCTGTCTCAAGCAGAATACATTGCTGCAGCGAGCGGTTATTCTCTAATACTGTGGATTCAGCAGCAGTTGAGAGACTACGGCTTAAACTTCACTGGAACTCCTCTATTCATTGACAACAATGCCACCATGTCCATCACAAATAACCCGGTGAAACACTCCAAAACTAAACATATAGAGATTCGCCATCATTTCATCCGTGATTGTGCTAAAAAGCATTTAATTGAACTTGTAAAAGTTCACACGGATGACAATCTTGCTGACCTTTTCACAAAGGCATTTGATCGATCCCGTTTTGAGCATCTTGTCAACTTGATAGGAATGTTCAATCCTGAGTGAAAACTAAGTTTTCTTAACTCAATTCAATTCATGGAAGTTAAATTTTTAATTCTTTTAAATTTTCTGTACAGTTCTTTAGATTTTAAAATATTTTACAAAAATCAAATACAAAATAGAAAATGGAGAAAATTTCAAAGTTAACTTGAGAAAAGAGGAAATGATAGTACATCAGAAATGATCTAAACTTCATAGACTGCTCATATGGGAAATGATTACGTCATGCTTACTTATCTATTTAAAATTATTATGTTTTTAATCTGTTTATTTACAAGTAATTTGAATTGTCAGTAGGCTGTATGCGTCTTTGAATCACTAGTAGTGTGGAAACTAAATCTAAATTACAACTGTGATTTGAACCCATGTTTGCAAGCGTGTGTGAGTAAAAGATTCGAAAAGATCACTATCAGATAAAGGATGTTAGATTTGGACAATAATTTTCTTTTGAGATCAGTTTCGGGTTATGTTGTTGGCACAATTAATGCGGTTCATCTCACTGCCCATACTCACAAGTATGCAAGGAGAGATTGAATCAAGACATGTCTCTACATGAGCATGTATTCACCCTTGAATCATTCCTGGTTCATTAAAATCAAATCCAGATAAAAGTTGGATCCCCTTACCCTATAATCAAACACCATGTTCATTATCCCGAATCATCATACCGATATTCAAAGAAGAAAATCACATGAAACCAAGACAAAAGAATCACTCGATTCTGAATCTTATAATTCCTGATAATCCTTATGGATTCTGCTTGATTTTTCTGTGCTAATTGATGTAACTTCATTCTGAAAATTAAGAAAATAATTGAAAATAATCTTAGATGCCTTGAAGATAGTGCAAAATATCATAGCATATCAGTGGGGTACACGTTGTATATCTTATAGTTAATACCTTAATACACAAGAACGTGATACAAAGATGCTTATAGTTTCAAATCCTATAATATCATCAACTTGAATTACTTGTTTATGTGCTTATTACGTATGAATAAAGAGTAATACATGACATGATCCCATATTCTTTGATGTTTATTTTGTATCGTTTTTGCGATAAGTCAGCCTGATATGATCCTCTGCTCGTGTCTTTGATCAAAAATAGCTTGTGTAAATGATTGTATATATCTATCTTGAAAAGAACAAAAAGATTTTAAGTTTTTAAGTTTATGCATAATTCAAGTTTAAATCAGAAAAAGGCCAAAAATATTTTATGTTTAATCCTCATGGATTGTATTTGAATCCTCTTGGTTGAATATTTTTATTTTGTTCGTTATTTGACTTGAAAAATCTTCATAATTTGAGTTGAAAGTGTGCGCACATAAGAGTCTCTGCGTACTTGATAAGTGCGCATGAGGTAAACCCTGCGTACTTAACAAGTACGCAAGACTTAAGTCATGCGTACTTAGTAAGTACGCAGGAGTTAAGTCCTGCGCACTTAGTAAGTACGCACGACCAATATGTGTTGGGTATAATTACAGGACTTAGAAAATTTTTTAGGGTTTATCACTTTCAAACATTTTCTCCTGTGATATTCCCTCCGACCATTTTCCTCAAAAATTTCGAGTGTTCCAACCGGATTTTTCATCCCAATCACATTGTCATCTTCGTATTTCAGCTCAGTGGTGAGATTATAGGCCAATTCCATCCATCGATTCTTGACATTTGGACTGATTTTTGACTTAGAAAATTTTAGGTTAAATCCGATACATTTTGGGGTGAAATGTGGTTGTTTGGGTAACTTATTGACATTAATTTGCTAATACACGCCTAATCGATCCTCTATTCATTCTCTTAGTCATCGTCTGATCCGTCGATTGAAGTTGAACAGTCAATGGGTCGTTCGACTGACCTAGGTCAAAATTGCTCGTGGTGTAGTGTTTTGTGGTGTTAATAATGGTACCATAGGGTGGAATCCCTAATTCCGACCTAGTGGCGACCTAATCAACACACGCTTTGAACGATTTTAAAATTCTGAATTTTTTGCTAAGGGTTGTTCTTGCGCACTTAGCAAGTACGCAAGAAGTAATTCTTGCGTACTTGTTAAGTACGCAAGAGGAAAAACCTGCGCACTTGCTAAGTGCGCAGGACCAACACTTAGAAATTTTTCCTAAGTCTGAAATTTTTTTCAAAGTGTAACTACTATACTATGTCCTGTGTGTCTACTTCCAGTGTTATAAGTTGTTCTAAATATGTTTTCTATGTGTGTTTGCAGGCTATGGCTCGTGCATTCACTGACGAATTCAACCTAGTGGCTAACACCGAACCAGAATGGAAAGGCGCAGCCTTGCAATACAGGGAGATTGTGGATTTTCTCAACAGATCAAGAATAAGTTATGCAATCTCAGCAAACCCAACAGTCTCAAGACCGTACCTGGAGCAATTCTGGGAGACTGCAGAGCACGATTGCACGGTATCCCCGAATGTCATACGGGCTACAGTTGACGGTCGGGCTATTGCTATCTCGGAAGATACAATAAGGAGAGTATTGCAATTCGGAGACCTTGCCACCGACCCGACATCCTATCCAGATTACTACGTGGATGGGTGTTGGAGGCACAGAATGGGATATGTCGGGGCAAAGGACTATGCTTCCTACAAGAAGATGTGGGTATTGGATCAATGGCGTTACTTTGCCCACATCATGATCGTGTGCATCTCATCTAGGAAAGCGGGAAAAGATGACATGGGTCATGACCAAGCAGCGGCCATGGTGGGCCTGTCTCTCAATCAGGGCTATAACTTCTCTCGCTATATCTTCAAAGCACTAAATGACCAGATAAATACAGCAGAGAGGTTTAGGTTCCTTTTATACCCGAGGTTTGTGCAACTACTGATCGATGATGCATTGCCAAATCTGCGTGCTATCGGGGAGAGACTGCAGGTAAAAAGGGTGGACAAGAGAGTCTTTGCACAGTTTCTAAAGCCAGGCAGTGTAGAACCTACCCCTGAGCATACTGAACTCTTCGGCCACCTGATTAATGAAGCATACGTCGCTCCAGAGGACTGGAACTGGTATAGTCCCAACTCGGGACCATAGATGAGTGATCACTCTGATGAAGAACAAGATGAAGAGAATGAGGATGATGAAGGTGATGATGAACATGAAGGTGATGATGAAGGTGATGTTGGTGGTGCAGAGGAATCCGATTCGGAGGCAACCGAATCAGATTCTTCTGATTCCGATGACGCACCATCACAGGTACATCCGAGAAGGTCGGCACAGGTAACCCTGCCTGAGTCGTCTTCAAAAAGAAAACGACAAAGCTCGAGCAACGAATACGAGCCGGATTCCGACTCTGACGCTGCTCTACAAAGACGAAGGCGAGAGAAAGCCAACAAGAAAAGGGGCGATAGGCAAGAGGTTGCTATCCCTAGGGTTGAAGAGATTCAGACTGTGCAGCCAGTACAAGTTGAGGCTGCCCGTCCAGAGTCAGAATCTACCACGCCAGCACGACAACTGTTTACAAGGAGGAGAAGGCCACTGGTACAAGCAGATGTGGCAGTCACGGCGGTCACAAAGGTGATTCCCGTGACGGTGACCCTCCCTACTCCAACCGTCCAGGTGATGGTGACTGCTCCACTTCTCACGGAGTCAGTCACCATCACCCCAACCATAACTCCCATCATTTCATCCCCCATCCCAACACCCACCAAAGAGCCGTCATGTCAACCCTTCAACTATGGTGATTTCTCACAAGGGTTTGACTTTGACACAATCTTCTCCTCTCCCATCCATAATGCCGAAGCCTCATCCTCTAGGCATCCTGATCCGAATGATGCAAGGATCGATGTGCTAGAGACCCAAGTTACTGAACTGTTGAAGACCATTCAAAAGTCAAAGGAGGAGTCTGATGCTTAACAAGCATAGATTAATTCCCTGGCCGATGAAGTTAGGATTCTCCACAGCCAGAGAACAGGGACAAATGAGCAATTGAAGAATGTCATGGCACATAATGAACTGTTAATGAAGACTAACGAAATGATTCTAGGCCACATAACTTCACTTGAGCTGAGGATGGACTTACAGAGAAAAGAGCACGAAGCGATGGTCAAATTAGTTGGTGAACTGACCGCGACGCTAGGTGCTCAGGGGGAGAAGGAGACAGAGAAAGAGAAAGACAAAGAAAAGAAATCCACCGGTGCCGAGTCTTGTCATCTAGTCGATCTGACTAAGGATGATGATAAAGACAAGGATCCTGAAATCGGTCCTAGTGGAGGTGAGCACCTAGCTTTGGCGATTGTGCCCATCTCTTCTGTTCCATTGGCTGAGGGGGAGTCTACTCAGCAAGAGGGTGGTGATACCTCAGGTGGTGGTGGTGGAGATAAAGGGAAGTCAGCGGCTGACGTGCTCAAGGACTTATCTGATGATGAGATCCTTTACTTAGATCCTGACTATTCCAAAGAGGCATAGATCGATGCTCTCCTTAATCTGGAAGAAGGAGAGATTGACTCTGGTGATGACTGGAACGATGATGATGATGTGATAATCGAGATTCCCAAGGGCGACGGGGAACTAGAGTAAGAGTTAGAGGATGGTGAGATCTTTGAAATACCATCGCTCGAATCTCTGCTCGAAAAAGACACAGGCTCAGTTGACATGGCAAGTAATGTTGAAGCTACAACTGAAGCCTCCCCAGTCGACCCTACACCTGTGGACCCCGAGGCACCAAAAGAGAAAGACATGCCTTCTGCATCTACAAAGGGTCCAGCTCCCGTGTGGCAAAAGACGTCTATCACAGACAAGCACGGAGCGATAGGTATGATCTTGGCTGTTAGGTTCGAGGAGGACAAGCAGCTGTTCGCCATCAAAAGATCTGGGGGAGTTCGATACTTGAAACCCACCAGTGAGGCGTTCAACTCTTTGCCCAAGTACGACCTTGTGAACCTCGCAAACTGCGACCTGCTGAGTCACTCGAGTAATGCAGTAGCAATGGGTTTGTGGGTTACACTACAGCGGGAAGCAAGATCAGGGAAATTTGAATACCTCAAGCCTCAGGTGCCTAGAAGAGTCAAGGATAAGCACGTCGTGCATCCTGTGACTAAGAAACCCTTAAAAAGATTGGTATACAAGCCAGTGCGATGTGAAACTAAGATTCCCCTGAGCAAGTTACCTCAGGATATTCTTGGTGACATGTGGTACTGGTACGTTGATCCAAAAACGGGCGAGGCTGTGGTTATGGGTAAAGGTAAGTCAGATAGTGGAAACACAGTACCAAAGGAAGTGATCAGAGTTTTTGATGAAGTCTGCTTCATCAATTTCTCTGTGAACGATCTGGAGGTACTAGCAGACAAGTTCTGCATCCACACTGACGAATGGACAAAGCTTCTCTCGGCCAAATACGACAAGTTAATCAAGTTTTGCCTTGATTACAAGAAGAAGATGGAAGCTAAGGAACAAGTGATGTGAAGACTGAAGAATGAAGACTGAAGACGATGAAGATCCCGAGCTGTTGTCAAGGGGGAGTTTGTTGATGCACTTTCCTGTGACAACACTCTGGATAGAGTCTTAGTTTGTATTTCTAACGTCTGTAATTTGTCTTTGTATGTAAGAGTCGTTATGTAATAGTTTATCGAGTTGTATTTACTTATACATAATGTTTGTTGTTTTTCTGCTAAGTGTTTTGCGCACTTACATGTGCGCAGGAGAAAGCTCCTGCGTACTTAGCAAGTATGCAAGAACACCTCTGCGTACTTGTTAAGTACGCAAGAGCAATTGGTCCTGCGCACTTGCTAAGTGCGCAGGCATCAGGTCTGTATAAATAGGATAGGTTCACAGAAGCTAAGTACGCAGAAACCATTTTGTTCAGACGAACTCAGTTCTGCTAAGTACGCAGCTTGTATTCTCTCTGTAACCGTCGAGTGTTTATAATAGAAAGAACATTTATTGTGACTCTCGTGTTTGGTTTACTTTGTTTTGTAAGACTCTCTACCTAGTCACGGGTATTCCGCAACCCGGTCCGACTAGTAGATCACTTGCATATGACGATCCGACACACACGAAGGGACCTACAGTGTTCTAGCAGTACTATACTGATGTGTTATTCCTTTTTCTGCACAAAAAGAATTTATCAGTTGATTTTTAAACTTTGTTCCATTGTCACTGCGAATGATTGATACTTTGCTATCACATATGTTTTCAATCCTTCTGAAAAATTCAATGATTGTGTTCAAGTGTCTCATCCTTTGTTGCAAGGAAAAACACCCAAGAAAATCTAGAAAATTCATCTGTGATAACAAGACAATATGATTTCTTCACAATGCTTTTAACTCGAACTGGACCAAACAAATCCATATGAATCAGGAATAATGGTCTAGTAAAAGTTGTTATGGTTTTTCTTGGATGAGACTTTTTGTGTTGTTTTCCCTTTGCACATGACATACAACTCTCTTCAATTATGAGTTCTTTCTTGGGCAATCCTCGCACCAAATCTTTATGAACCAAGTTATTCATGTTTTCAGATTCACATGACCCATTCGTCAATGCCACAAATAAGATTCTGAACCAGTCGCTTTTGATAACAAACATGAAACATTTACTGGTGTAGTATGATCATTCATGTCAACCAGGCTTTAAGAATAAGCATTCCTTTGTTGTAAAATGGACTGGTATGTCTTTTTCACACACTTGAGAAACACTGAGTAGATTAAATTCCAACCGAGACACGAAATTAACTTTCTCTAACGTGATAAGATCATTTGACACTGTTCACTGACTAGTAATTTTCCCTCCCTTTTTGTCTCCTGAAAAAGCAACAAAACCATCATCAAAAGATCGAAAATTATCCAGAATCTCTCTTTGTCCAGTCATATGCCTTGAGCAACCACTATCAACATGCCAAACATTATTAATAGTCCTCCCGGTTAAACTTTGCACATTCAAGACAAACTCAATGAGAAACAGGTACCTAGATCATATTTGACCCGGGCTGACTTTGACTTTTTACTGTCTTAGTCACAATGACTTGTTCCTTCAAGTTTACATCATTCTTTGTTCCAACCATATGTGAAGATTTTTCATTTTTTATTTTCTAAAATCAACCAACATTTTTCCGATATTTCTTAGTCATTTTTCCTTTAGCAAAATATATTAGTTGGTTAAGTTTCTTCATATATTTTGAACTGATTGGGACACATGTGCCACAAAATTAGGTAACACATAATCACGACAAGCATTTGAATAAAAATCATGACAATTCCTAGAAAGCAATTAAGCACGACTGTAACATTGTTTCACTCCGGACTCGGACACACTGTCGTTCTCAAATGCTCTCCTGAAATGCTTTGTGATTTTGCTTTTTACTTTCTCTTTGTGCCTTGTGAACCTTGACTCTCTTGAGTTATGTTTGCAATTTCTCGGAAGATGGCCAACTTGACCACACACATAGCAATTGTAGCTTTTAGTCTTTAACTTTGACCCTGACTTTGAACACTTGGCTACTTCACTCTTTGATCCACGTACATTCTTTCTTAAGTGTCCTTTGCTATGAACATGCTTTTATTTGACATCAATGAACTTGTCTTTGACATCAATGGATTTGCCTTTGACACACCAAGACTTTCTTTGGACATTTGTTAGTACACTGACTTTAACTTTGACAACTTTGTTACTCTCTTGATCACGGTAAATATATGATTATCTGGTGCTATGAAATCATTTTTCTTAGGCCTTTCACTTGATAAATCATACTCTTGAATTAATGGATTTCCAAACTCATCTAAGACAACACCATCAGCTAGACTTGAGACTTTGTGAAGCGGTACATAATCTCTAGCTGTGTGCACCACTTTATCAAAGGAAGTGGAGGTTGATAACACTTCAGACACACAATGAGAATCATCACAAACATTAGTAGAAGATGCAAAAACATACGAAATATCAGAATCTGAGAAATTGTTTACATTAACATCAAAATTTCTACTAACAGAAACAAATCTATTGAGATTACAGTCAACATCTAGGTATTGCTTGCAATCTCTTATGAATTATCTAGTGCACTGTCTATTAAACGCAGAGAAACTTTTAACTCCATCAAGTTCAACATCATCATCAACACAACCTGTGTCTACATCTGCACTTATACACGTGCCATGAAAGTTAGAATTACCCGCATTTATCAACTCATTTTATTCATGCGGTTCAGGAAACGGTACAAAATTTTCATGATGAGGCACTTTGTTATAACCCAAACAATCCTTGATATAAACAATTCTCTGTTTACTCACACACTCATCAAACACATTTTGTTACATTTTCCACTTTGCAACAATTACCCATTCTTTTATTAACTCTGTTTCTGATGTGACAAGTTTTTTTCTGAAAGATCTTTTATTAAAACATCTTTTTTATCCAGATATTCTTTAAAATTTACATTATCTTTCAAAAGTGATTTTATTTTTCTTGTAAAATTAACCTCATTTTGTTTTAGTTCTTTATTTACCCTTTTCAGTTTATCATTTTTAGCAAGTAAGAAAGTGTTTGCTGCATGATAATTCTGCATTCTTTCTACACAAACAGAGGAACAAATATCAAAGTCATTGTTTGAATTTACCTCACTCTCAGACGAAATCTCATCATAAACAACAACTTTTCCCTTTCCCTTATCATCAGTTTTGAGCGGATAGACACTGGCAATTTCAACTGTTTTCTTTGAGACTTCAATCTCAGCCATCAAGGCTTCATCAAATTCGTCCTCAGCATCCTCAATTTCATCTTCCCACTCACAATTACTGAGTTGCTTTGACATAAGAGCAGTTTGAGCTTTCTTTGAGTTATCGGATTCATCAATCATCTCCATAAACTTTACTCCGCTTCCTTCAACTCTCTTCTTCTTGTCTTTGGTACACTCACGAGCAAAGTGACCAAGTTGTTGAAAATTATAGCATCTGAGCTTAGCTTTTTCAAAACCAACCTTCTTTCCAAATTGTAACTTATTTTTCCCAACCTTTTGAAGATACTTTTTAGCCCTTACATCTATCATGGCCATCTTCCATTGTAAATCCATGTGCTCTAAATCATCATGATTGATTTGCACAAGGTCCTCGATGTCATGCACAGTAGGTTGAAGCTTTCATGTTACCAAGGCATCATAACTGCTCATAAAAGCTCCAAACAAGGCAATCTGATCTTCAGGAATCTGACCAAAAGTCTTAACTTTCTCTCCAGAACAATGTTCACAGCAACCGTTACTTTTTTAGACTTAGACCCACTGCTTCCTTCACTACTCTCTGAAAACAAAGTTGCATTAGCTGAACCTGAATTGTTTTGCTTGTCCTGATTGTTCAGCTCTCTCTTCTTTGCATCTAATTCATATGACTCAAGCAGATATATTATTCCATCAAGTGATTTACTTTTCAGATCTAGAGTTGTATTCTTTATTAGCATACACGGTATGCTCCAGCAATCCGGTAGAGAATCCAACAATTTCTTTCCCAGATCATATTCTTCAAACTTCACTCCCATCTTTCTCAGCCTGTTGATCATAGTTGTTAATCTTGTCACTTGTTCGCTAAGAGTCTCATTCTTCTTATAACTGAACATATTATACCGCTTCAAGAAAAGGTCAGTTCTGCTTTCTTGAAGTGCTGCTTTTCCTTCAAACCTTAAACATAATGCATTCCACAGTCCCTGACCTGTCTCATGCTGCTCAAAATTCAGATACAATTCAGTCGGTAGTGCCAGGATAATAGATCCCAAAGGTCTGTTATCTCTTTCAATCAGCTTCTTGTCTTCCTCTGAATACAGATCAGGATCTATAATAGGGACTAACCCATCAGCATTTACAGTCTTCGATATATGAGGACCCTTCACAATTGATTCCCATAAAGTGTGATCAGTAAACTTGAAATAAGCCTTCATCATTATTTTCCAGCTGGAAAACTCTGATATTGACTTCAGCATCGGTGGAGACTTCCCCACAACCCTCTCAGTATCGTAAACCTTTCCAACCATTCTACACATTTACATTGAAACACAGTCGAAATCTGAAAAACTTCCAACTCAGGACTTTTCGGTCGAAAAACTAATTGATCGAAAACTATTTTAGGATAAGACTTTTCGGTCGAAAAGTCTAAGATTTCAAACACAGGAGAATTTTATCCTTGAGATTTTGGGCACTATTTTTCGATCGAAAACTGTATACTTTTTGATCGAAAAGAGATATCGAGTCCTTCAAGCTGGCTTTTCGGGCAATTCTTCTAATGAACACTTGAATCGACCAAAAACTCTCTGCAGTGATCCGAATCCAAAATCAAGCCCCCAAACCTATTATAAACTTTATCTCCATTAGTTTTAGCTTAAAAAATACAACAATGGCACTCAAACTACTCTGATTCGATCAATTTTTGATGAAAGTCTTCTTGAATACCAAGTGCTTTAACCAACAGCTCTGATACCACTTGTGAACCCCTCTGATTTGCTGATATCCAAGAACAAACACCTCAAACAGTCTCTGGAATGGAGGAATCAATCCAGATATCTAACAACACCGAGAAGATCGAATCAAGCGTGAACTAGAATGGAAGAAATCACACACATAAGATACACAATCAAACTGGTAATCGTCATTGATAATCTCTATGATTTACAAGATGAAAACAACAAACTACACTTTGATTTCTCTTGAACACTTCTGATCAAAACTATACAAATGAGAAATCTGACTTGAAATTACAAAAGACAACATATTTATACTAATCAGCATTCGATCAAAAACTCCTGATCGAAAAGTGTTTTCGGTCGAAAACACTTTTCGATTGAAAACACTTTTTGATCAAAAACTAAGTTTTCGACCGAAAACTCTGAAGTTATACATTTCAGCACATAATTGATTTTTATGGACTACTAGGTTCCAACAAGTTGTTTCAATGGGGGGTGGTGTGATAGTGACCGGCTCAGTTTGAATTGGAGTCGTCACCACCATCTGTTGGACAGAATGAAGGGAAGGGATACTATTTCTGGCATCGCCTTTGAGACAGTTGTAGTCGCCACCTCAACACTAATATGTGGTTGCCTCCTCCGTTGTCGCTGATACAACTGGCTGAAAGTAGAAGTAGAGGGTGAAGCAGTACTCATGGCCTCTGAGATTGGCCGCGTTTGAGTACTAACTTCGACTTCTCTAGGGATAGCAACAAATGGCCTATCCCCCCGTCTTTGTAATTCAGCATCCGAATCAGAATCGGGTTCATATTCGCCTCCAATACTTTCTTGTCTTTGTCTTTTAGAAGATGAATCGGGAAGGGAAACCTTTGTCAACTTCCTTGGGTGTGATTGATCTGGTGCATCATCAAAGTTAGATGAATCAGATTCAGTGGCTTCAGAATGTGACTCCTCAGCACCATCTCCTCCTTCTTGTTCTTCATCATCATCATCTCCAGATTCATCATTCCCAGACTCTTCATCTCCTTCATCTTCCTCCTCTACTTGTTCATGTAACATCTTGGAATTTAGTATTCATATTTCAATTCAATGTAATGCAATTTCAAATTCAATATTCGTGCACTGCCTTATTATTTTGCTTACCTTAAACGAAATGCAATGATTCAATACACATTTACAAGTTTTACTCGATTATATACACTTAAACGCTATACAAGTAACTATTTATTTCAAACTAATCAAACCTGAAAAAGTCAAGGACTAAAGTTGAAAATTTACCAAGAAACCCTAATTAGCACGGTCGTGCTTCGTCCTGGCACGGTCGCGCCAAGTGCCTCGGCACGATCGCGCGACTGGTCCTGGAACGATCGCGCCTGGTGCCTAAGCACGGTCGTGCCATATTTAGGCACGGTCGTGCTTGTGAAACAGCTGAAACGTAACTGCAACTTTAATTACCCGATCGTTCGAATCCGTAACATCCATCCGTTTCTTTTCCCTTAACAAATGTATTATTGCTTTCCAAATTATTCAAACGCCTCAGTTTCATATTACCAATCTCGAAATTTCTCTCTCAAAGCTTTTCAAGAAAACCAAGAAATTCTCTCCTGCAATCCGTATTCTCTCAAGCAAGATATTCGTGTCACTCGTCCCTCCCGAGAAGTTCTGGACTGACTGGATTGGCCGGAGTGCAACAAAGATCACCGGAACTCAATCTCGCCGTCGCCGAAATTTCCTCTCTACCAATATCCATCGATTCGCTACTGTTCAGGGTAACTTAAACCTTTAATTCATTCATTTCAGTATCAGTATCAAAAGCCCCTATTCAATTTGGGCTTCTATTATAGAAATCGATCTGAATCAGAACTCATGTTTTATAAAAAAATGATTTAATCGAATCCCTGCTTAAACACGATGTACATTCAATTAAGTTATATGAAAAGACTCGTAATAACCCATTAATCAAAAGCCCTAACAATTCCAGCGTTTAAAATACAAGAATTTGTCAATTCGTGTCTGATTTGGAAGAGACACGGTCGCGCTAATCATCTAGCGCGGCCGTGCCTCATGTAGCGCGGTCGTGTGGAATAGCGGCGCGGTCGTGTCCTCCTGTCCAGACCTTGTCATGCCCTCTGGGCTAGTCTCTGTTGTGTCTAAAGATCATAGACACGACCGTGCCGGGCCAAGGCACGGTCGTGCCTGTTGACTGGTCTAGTTTGTGCCCTCTGTTGATCAACCCGGTCGTGCCCCGACTAGCGCGGTCGCGCCCCTGGCTTGAGCACGATCGTGCCCTTCCGAGGCACGGTCGTGTGTGACTCAGAAATTGTAATAGAATTATAATTTTATATTTTTCGATCGATAAATGTTTCGATTTTATAAAAATATGTTTTCTGTATTTAAAAATGGATTAAAAGTTTAATCTTGGCATAAATATAATTTATTTAAAAGTTTATGAAAATTAAATTTATATTTATTATCTTACACTTAAATGATATTTTAAATAATTAAGTTACAAAATTTATAAATAAATAAGATAATGATTATTTATTTAATTTACATTTTAAATCAAAATCATTTATTTATTTATACTTAATTACAATTAATATTTACATTATTTCATAAACTATAATTATATATTTATTCAATTATCCAATTCAAACCTAATCAAATTGTTTCAATAATATTTTTACTTCAAACTCTATATATTTTATTCAATAGTTTTAAATACAAATCAATAGTTTTATACACAAATTCAACTTTCATTTTAGACTTAAACTTTACGCATCTATTTGATTCAATACACATTACTCTTTAGGTTAAATTGTGTATTTCGAGGATCATATTTGCTATCTATAATCTTTGTTCGCTACACTTCCATACCATGTGAGTATTCACAACCCCTTTTTACTCTTTTACACTTTTGGGGTGGAACATGAACTCTATACACATTACACATTACACATTTACATTTACGCAAATAACACAAGTGCAAAAATCTTATTTACATACATGTGTGCAAAATTTGAGCTTTGTGCCCGAGTGCTAGTTGTGCTAACCTTTGTATGCGATTATGTGCAATCATTAACTAAACAAGCCGACGGTTTTCAATGACAGATCTATTGAGTCTGACAAACCCACCCATGGTGCGCGGTGATTGAAACCGACAACACAATTTTTGCATGCTAGTTACAAGGTTTGGTTGTACATGGTTACACAATAGCTGCTCCCCATAAATGCCTTATTTTATCATGTTTTGTAAAGGATTTGTTTTCAACTATATGCTATTTATTTACAACTGTGTTACTCACCAACTTTTTAGTTGACTTTATTTTATTCATGTTTCAGGCCCTAATATGTGAGAATGATTCAAGACGTGCTCAATATAGGATTGGACTTAGCAAAACAAATCAAGAATTTTATGAGTTGTTTCATGTTCCTTGTTTGAATTTTGTTTGTACTTGGATTATTTGTAATGGAAATTTAACTTTAATATATTTCAATTTAGTCAACCATGTGCTATGAACAGTCTTACATGTCCCGCCCCGATGATTCTGCCATCGGTCGGGGTGTGACAGATTGGTATCAGAGCCAGGTTATAGGGAATTAGGTTATTAGACACCTTGACCTAGACTATAACTTTAGGACACCCACTTATGCTATATTTCATGATTTTGTGCTATGTGTTACATGCTATGTGCTACATGCTCACCATAATTAATTATTATTATATTTGATACCTTACTTGTTAGAAATTCATGACTCATTAGGATCTTCTTGAATAATAATTAAATAAATAATATCCTTTCCTATATTCTAAAACCTCATAATATTTCTATCTTCTTTTCTATCCTTATCCTTTCTAAGCATGTAGAAAATCCTTGAACCAAAAATCTCTAAAATTTTTATTTCTTCGTTAAGGTTTTAAACTTGTTAAATTATTTGAGGACACGTGCAATCTGAAAGGGTGACACCTGTATTTTGGGTTTTCTGTCTAGGAAAGCATTTCGCATAAATCCCAATCAACCGAGGGACCCGTATGCTTTCCTGGGAATTCCCGAGATGAGTGTTTACTTATAGGCTAAAGCATGTCTCCTTGAAAATTTTATAAGTTTAATTAACCTTAATGTGCCATGGTATTCAAGTGATTTTGTCACTTTTGAGTACAATCCAAACTAAGAATATCTATTTTATTTTGTTATCTCATTCTATTAAATCCTATCAAATCTCAGAAGTTCTTACAATTTTTCTTGTCTTGTGAAAATCTGTAGAATGTCTCCTCGTCGTGCTCCCGCAACCAACGCCAACACCGACATTGCTGCTATTCTTACCCAATTGGTGACACAACTCACCCAAGCCAATGGTGCCACAAATGGCAACAATGGTGGAAATGGAAGCAATAGTGGTAATAATGGTGGAAATGGTGGTAATAATCCATCTCAATGCACCTTCAAGCACTTCAACTCGTGCAATCCCCTAAAGTTCTATGGTATCGAAGGAGCTACTTGACTCCTTCAATGGTTCGAAAGCATTGAGAATACCTTTCTCAATAGCGACTGTCCCGACAACCTCCGTGTTCGTCATGCTACAAGTGTCCTACAAAAACGGGCACTTACATGGTGGAATGGGGAGAAAAGGAATAGGGGTGTTGATGTAGCTATGGCCTTACCTTGGGATGAGGTCAAAAGGCTTATGACCGAGGAGTTTTGTCCTCGAAATGAAGTGAAAATGTTAGAAGCTGAATTTTGGGATCTTGCCCAAGATAGTGGGGAAAGCTTAGCATATACAACTCGGTTCCATGAGTTGAGTCTTCTAGTGCCCCACACGGTCACTCCTTTGTCCCGTTGTATCGAGAAGTATATTGGTGGGCTACCAAGACAAATCCAAGATACTGTCTTAGGTAGAAATCCTGCTACTCTGGAGGATGCTATTCGTCTATCCGCTACCTTAACTGATAACCATGTGAAAGCGGGAGCACTTACTAAGAAGGGTACTAAGAAAGTTTCTGAAACCGTAACCCCTCCTACTCACAACAAAGAAGCCACAACCGAGCCCTCTCGCAATAATAGAAAGAGGAAGGTGAGAAATTTTGCTGCGGTTACTCCTGCTGTTCCCGTCAACCAAGCTACACCTATGGTTCAAGCGCCGGCTAAAAAGCCATATGTTGGGATCTACCCTCTTTGTGCCACCTGCAACTACCATCATCCCCAAAACATCCCATGTCGCCTTTGTACTTATTGTGGGAGATATGGTCATACAGTTAGTGTTTGTAGGACCAAAGCTCTTGCGGGCCAAGTCAACCCTCCAAACCGAACTGTACCTCAAGTGGCTAATCAAGGTGCTCCCGCCATTGCTAATGGGCGTGCTTGCTATGAGTGTGGTGACCCGAACCATTTTCGTGATCAATGTCCAAGACTTGCAAATGCTAGACAAGGTGGAGCTCGTGGGCGTGCGTTCAACATAAACACCAACGAAGCTCAAGCCAACAATGACGTGGTCAATGGTACGTTTCTTGTTAATAGTCAATATGCCTCCATTTTATTCGATACCGGAGCCGATAAAAGTTTTGTGTCACTTAATTTTGAACCTTTACTTGCAAAGACTCGGTCCCAATTAGAGAAAACATTTACCGTTGAAGTAGCAAATGGTGACTCCCTTACAATTGAGTCCATTATCTATGATTGCTCTTTAGAACTTAATGATCACACATTTCCAATCAACCTTGTTCCAATGCCACTAGGAAGCTTTGATATTATCATAGGTATGGATTGGCTATCAAATCATCATGCCGAAGTCATTTGCTTTGAAAAGTGTATCCAAATTCCGCTACCATCGGGAGAAACCTTAAGAGTTTTTGGTGAAAAGCCTTGCAAGGGACTTAAGTTGATGTCGTGTACTACCGCTCAAACGTACTTACGAAAGAAGTACATTGCTTTCTTAGCTCATATTGTTCAAAAGGATATCAAGGAGAAGAATATCCAAGATATTCCGATCATTCAGGATTTCCCCGAAGTTTTTCCTAAGGATTTATCAGGTCTTCCTCCCGTTCGTCATGTAGAGTTCCGTATTGATCTTATACCTGGAGCTAACCCCGTTTCTAGAGCTCCTTATCGTCTTGCACCTTCCGAAATGCAAGAGCTTGCAAGTCAGCTCCAAGAGCTCTCCGACAAAGGTTTCATTCGCCCAAGTCATTCACCGTGGGGTGCACCCATCTTATTTGTTAAGAAGAAGGATGGATCATTTCGCATGTGTATTGACTACCGCGAACTCAATAAGCTTACTATCAAGAACCGTTATCCTTTGCCTAGAATCGATGATCTCTTTGATCAACTTCAAGGTTCTACTTGCTTCTCAAAGATTGATCTTCGATCCGGTTATCATCAGCTTCGTGTTCAAGAAGATGACATTCCTAAGACTGCTTTTCGAACAAGGTATGGTTATTACGAGTTCATGGTTATGCCTTTCGGGTTAACCAATGCACCCGCAGTTTTCATGGATCTCATGAATCGTGTGTGCAAACCGTACCTTGATAAATTCGTGATTGTCTTCATTGACGATATCTTAATCTATTCCAAGACTAAAGCCGATCATGAACAACACCTTAGATTGGTTTTGGAACTCTTGAGAAAAGAACAACTATATGCCAAATTCTCCAAATGCGAATTTTGGCTAAAAGAAGTTCAATTTCTTGGTCACATCGTCAACGACAAGGGTATTCATGTTGATCCTGCTAAGATTGAAACGGTTAAGAATTGATATGCCCCGAAGACTCCTACCGAAGTTCGTTCATTTCTTGGTCTTGCGGGTTATTATCGTCGTTTCATCTCAAACTTCTCAAAGATTGCTGTCCCTCTTACCACTTTGACCCACAAGGGTAAGACTTATGAATGGGGACCGAAACAAGAAGAAGCTTTTCAAACCCTCAAGCAAAAGCTGTGCAATGCTCCCATATTGACTCTCCCCTATGGAAATGATGATTTAGTTGTCTATTGTGATGCTTCTAACCAAGGTCTTGGTTGTGTTCTCATGCAACGAGGCAAAGTAATCGCTTATGCATCAAGGCAACTCAAAGTTCATGAGAAGAATTATACGACGCACGATCTCGAGTTGGGTGCGGTCGTATTCGCGTTAAAAATTTGGAGACATTACCTATATGGCACGAAATGTGTGGTGTTCACCGACCACAAAAGTCTTCAACATATTTTCAACCAAAAAGAACTTAATATGAGGCAACGACGTTGGGTCGAACTCCTTAACGACTACGACTACGAGATTCGTTACCATCCCGGCAAAGCAAATGTTGTAGCCGATGCTTTGAGTCGAAAGGACCATGTTATGCTTCATTGTGCCCGTATTCAAACCGATATTCAAACCCGTATCTTAGACGCTCAATACATCTCGGTAACCAAGGGTAATATGTACGAAGAAATGTCATGTGGTGTTGAACTCCTTCTTGAATCAAAACCCAATGGCTTACTATATTACTTGAACCGTATTTGGGTTCCCGATCGCGATGATCTCCATACATTTCTCATGAACGAGGCTCACAAGACTCGTTATTCTATTCATCCTGGTGCGGATAAAATGTACCAAGATCTTCTCCAACAATATTGGTGGCCCGGTATGAAAAAGGACATTGCTCTCTATGTTGCTAAATGCTTAACTTGTTCCAAAGTCAAAGCCGAACATCAACGTCCTTCTGGTTTGCTTGAACAACCGGAAATTCCCGTGTGGAAATGGGAGAACTTAGCCATGGATTTTATTACCAAACTCCCTCGCACCTCGAGTGGTTATAATAGTATTTGGGTGATCATTAATCGTCTCACCAAGTCTGCCCATTTCTTGCCTATCCATGAAGACTATCGGGTCGAGAAACTAGCCCGAATTTACATCGACGAAATCGTGAGCCGTCATGGTGTTCCCTTGAACATAATATCTGATCGAGATGCCCGGTTCACTTCTCGATTTTGGCAATCTCTCCAAACTGCTCTTGGTACACGATTGGATTTGAGCACGGCCTACCATCCCCAAACTGATGGTCAAACCGAGCGAACAATTCAAACTCTTGAAGACATGCTTAGAGCTTGCGTAATCGATTTTGGTGGCAATTGGGATTCACATTTATCCCTCATTGTGTTCTCTTACAATAATAGCTACCACACAAGTATCAACATGGCTCCATTCGAAGCTCTCTATGGTCGCAAGTGTCGTTCTCCTATCTGTTGGACGAGATTGGTGAAGCACAAATCACCGGTCCCGAGTAATTCAAGAAACATCCGACAAGATTATTCAAATCCGTGACAATATTCGAGTAGCAAGGAGTCGGCAAAAGAGTTATGCCGACAAACGTCGAAAACCCTTGGAATTCCAAGTCGGTGATCTTGTTCTTCTTAAGGTGTCCCCGTGGAAGGGTGTGATCCGTTTTGGAAAGAAAGGCAAGTTAGCACCTCGTTATGTTGGTCCATTCAAAATCCTTTAAAGGGTTGGGAAAGTGGCTTACAAGCTCGAGTTACCTCCATCTCTTGGAAATGTGCATCCTACATTTCATGTATCTAATCTGAAGAAGTGTCTCGTTGATGAAAACCTCCATACACCGCTTGACGACATGCGCATTGAGGAAACGATGCACTTCGTTGAGAAGCCGGTGGAAATTATGGATCGCGAAGTTAAACAACTCAAGCGAAGTCGCATTCCTATTGTCAAAGTTCGTTGGGAATCTAAGTGTGGTCCTGAGTTCATTTGGGAACGAGAAGACCAAATGAAGCTCAAGTACCCTCATCTCTTTATTGATACTGTTGTAACCTCTAGCTAAATTTCGGGACGAAATTCTCTCAACATGGGGAGACTATAACATCTCGGAATTTAGTATTCATATTTCAATTCAATGTAATGCAATTTCAAATTCAATGTTCGTGCACTGCCTTATTATTTTGCTTACCTTAAACGAAATGCAATGATTCAATACAAATTTACAAGTTTTGCTCGATTATATACACTTAAACGCTATACAAGTAACTATTTATTTCAAACTAATCAAACCTGAAAAAGTCAAGGACTAAAGTTGAAAATTTACCAAGAAACCCTAATTAGCACGGTCGTGCTTCGTCCTGGCACGGTCGCGCCAAGTGCCTCGGCACGATCGCGTGACTGGTCCTGGAACGATCACACCCGGTGCCTAAGCACGGTCGTGCCATATTTAGGCACGGTCGCGCCTGTGAAACAGCTGAAACGTAACTGCAACTTTAATTACCCGATCGTTCGAATCCGTAACATCCATCCGTTTCTTTTCCCTTAACAAACGTATTATTGCTTTCCAAATTATTCAAACGCCTTAGTTTCATATTACCAATCTCGAAATTTCTCTCTCAAAGCTTTTCAAGAAAACCAAGAAATTCTCACCTGCAATCCATATTCTCTCAAGCAAGATATTCGTGTCACTCGTCCCTCTTGAGAAGTTCTGGACTGACTGGATTGGCCGGAGTGCAACAAGGATCACCGGAACTCAATCTTGCCGTCACCGGAATTTCCTCTCTACCAATATCCATCGATTCGCTACTGTTCAGGGTAACTTAAACCTTTAATTCACTCATTTCAGTATCAGTATCAAAAGCCCCTATTCAATTTGGGCTTCCATTATAGAAATCGATCTGAATCAGAACTCATGTTTTATAAAAAAATGATTTAATCGAATCCCTGCTTAAACACGATGTACATTCAATTAAGTTATATGAAAAGACTCGTAATAACCCATTAATCAAAAGCCCTAACAATTCCAGCGTTTAAAATACAAGAATTTGTCAATTCGTGTCTGATTTGGAAGAGACACGGTCGCGCTAATCATCTAGCGCGGCCGTGCCTCATGTAGCGCGGTCGTGTCGAATAGCGGCGCGGTCGTGTCCTCCTGTCCAGACCTTGTCATGCCCTCTGGGCTAGTCTCTATTGTGTATAAAGATCATAGACACGACCGTGTCGGGCCAAGGCACGGTCGTGCCTGTTGACTGGTCTAGTTTGTGCCCTCTGTTGATCAACCCGGTCGTGCCCCGACTAGCGCGGTCGTGCCCCGACTAGCGCGGTCGCGCCCCTGGCTTGAGCACGATCGTGCCCTTCCGAGGCACGGTCGTGTGTGACTCAGAAATTGTAACAGAATTATAATTTTATATTTTTCGATCAATAAATGTTTCGATTTTATAAAAATATGTTTTCTGTATTTAAAAATGGATTAAAAGTTTAATCTTGGCATAAATATAATTTATTTAAAAGTTTATGAAAATTAAATTTATATTTATTATCTTACACTTAAATGATATTTTAAATAATTAAGTTACAAAATTTATAAATAAATAAGATAATGATTATTTATTTAATTTACATTTTAAATCAAAATCATTTATTTATTTATACTTAATTACAATTAATATTTACATTATTTCATAAACTATAATTATATATTTATTCAATTATCCAATTCAAACCTAATCAAATTGTTTTAAAAATATTTTTACTTCAAACTCTATATATTTTTTTCAATAGTTTTAAATACAAATCAATAGTTTTATACATAAATTCAACTTTCATTTTAGACTTAAACTTTAAGCATCTATTTGATTCAATACACATTACTCTTTAGGTTAAATTGTGCATTTCGAGGATCATATTTGCTATCTATAATCTTTGTTAGCTACACTTCCATACCATGTGAGTATTCACAACCCCTTTTTACTCTTTTACACTTTTGGGGTGGAACATGAACTCTATACACATTACACATTACACATTTACATTTACGCAAACAACACAAGTGCAAAAATCTTATTTACATACATGTGTGCAAAATTTGAGCTTTGTGCCCGAGTGCTAGTTGTGCTAACCTTTGTATGCGATTATGTGCAATCATTAACTATACAAGCCGATGGTTTTCAATGATAGATCTATTGAGTCTGACAAACCCACCCATGGTGCGCGGTGATTGAAACCGACAACACATTTTTTGCATGCTAGTTACAAGGTTTGGTTGTACATGGTTACACAATAGCTGCTCCCCATAAATGCCTTATTTTATCATGTTTTGTAAAGAATTTGTTTTCAACTATATGCTATCTATTTACAACTGTGTTACTCACCAACTTTTTAGTTGACTTTATTTTATTCATGTTTCAGGCCCTAATATGTGAGAATGATTCAAGACGTGCTCAATATAGGATTGGACTTAGCAAAACAAATCAAGAATTTTATGATTTGTTTCATGTTCCTTGTTTGAATTTTGTTTGTACTTGGATTATTTGTAATGGAAATTTAACTTTAATATATTTCAATTTAGTCAACCATGTGCTATGAACAGTCTTACATGTCCCGCCCCGATGATTCCGCCATCGGTCGGGGTGTGACAGTTCATCTGAATGTTCACTTAGTTTGGGCTCAGACTCAGCACTAAACCATTTTAGATATGGATGGGCCATATACGCTTCATTGATAAGATGGCCAAAGAGAGGAGTGTGCTCAGGGGTAGGTTCTACACTGCCTGGCTTTAGAAATTCTACAAACGCTCTCTTGTCCACCCTTCGAACTTGTAAACATTCTCCAATCTGAGGTAGATTGGGCAAAGCATCATTGATCAACAATTGAACGAATCTCAGGTACAAAACGAATCTAAACTTCTCCGCTGTATTGATCTGATCGGTCAAGTCCTTGTGGATGTACTTAGAAATGTTGTAGCCCTTGTTGAGAGAAAGTCCAACCATTGCTGCTGCCAAGTAGCATGACGTGAGCGACGTAACGCCACTGATCCAAGACCCACATCTTCTAGTATGAGGCATAGTCTCGAGCACCGATGTATCCCATCCTCTGTCTCCAGCACCCATCCACAAAGTAATCAGGATAAGTAACTAGGTCAGTTGCTAGATCCCTGAACTGTAGAACTCTCTGAATGGTGTCCTCTGAAATGGCTATGTCTTGACCAGCTACAGTAGCCCTAATTGTCACACCCCGACCGATGGCGGAATCATCGGGGCGGGACATGTAGACTGTTCATAGCACATGGTTGACTAGATTGAAATATATTAAAGTCAAATTTCCATTACAAATAATCCAAATACAAACCAAATTCAAACAAAGAAACATAAAACAACTCATAGAATTCTTGATTTAAATTGCTAAGTCCAAATCCTATATTGAGCACGTCTTGAATCATTCTCACATATTAGGGCCTGAAACATGAATAAAATAAAGTCAACTAAAAAGTTGGTGAGTATAACACAGTTGTACATAGATAGCATATAGTTGAAAACAGATCCTTTACATATCATGATAAATAAGACATTTATGGGGAGCAGCTATTGTGTAACCATGTACAACCAAACCTTTGTAACTAGCATGCAAAAATTGTATTGTCGGTTTCAATCACCGCGCACCTGGGTGGGTTTGTCAGACTCAATAGATCTATCATTGAAAACCGTCGGCTTGTATACTTAATGATTGCACATAATCGCATACAAAGGTTAGCACAACTAGCACTCGGGCACAAAGCTCAAATTTTGCACACATGTATGTAAATAGGATTTTGCACTTGTGTTGTTTGCGTAAATGTAAATGTGTAATGTGTATAAAGTTCATGTTCCACCCCAAAAGTGTAAAAGAGTAAAAAGGGGTTGTGAATACTCACTTGGTATGGAGATGTAGCTAACAAAGAGTATAGATAAAATAAGGGTTCTTGATACGCACGGGTTAACCTAGATAGTAATGTATATTGAATCAAATCGGTGTACAAAGTTTAAGTCTAACATTGAAGGTTGAATTTGTGTATAAAAAGTATTAAATGAAATATATAAAGTTGTAGTAACCATTTTTGGAACATTTGATTAAAATTTGGAATTTAAATAATAAAATAGAATTTTTATAAAATTGTTGATTATGAAAATAATGCATTTGTTAAATGTAAATTAATAAATAAATAAATGATTATAGTTTGTGAAATAATGTAAATATTGATTGTAATTAAGTATAAATAAATAAATGATTTTTGTTTAAATATTAAATAAATAATTATTATCTCATTTATTTATAAACTTGTAACTTAATCATTTAAAACATCATTTAAGTGTAAGATAAATATAAATTTCATTTTTAAATAATGTAAATGTTTCTTGAATTAGTTCGGGACCGGTGATTTGTGCTTCACCAATCTCGTTCCAACAGATAGGAGAACGGCACTTGCGACCATAAAGAGCTTCGAATGGAGCCATGTTGATACTTGTGTGGTAGCTATTATTGTAAGAAAACTCAATGAGGGATAGATGTGAATCCCAATTGCCACCAAAATCGATTACGCAAGCTCTAAGCATGTCTTCAAGAGTTTGGATTGTTCGCTCGGTTTGACCATCAGTTTGGGGATGGTAAGCCGTGCTCAAATCCAATCGTGTGCCAAGAGAAGTTTGGAGAGATTGCCAAAATCGAGAAGTGAACCGGGCGTCTCGATCAGATATTATGTTCAAAGGAACACCATGACGGCTCACAATTTCATCAATGTAAATTCGGGCTAGTTTCTCAACCCGATAGTCTTCACGGATAGGCAAGAAATGAGCAGATTTGGTGAGACGATCAATGATCACCCAAATACTATCATAACCACTCGAGGTGCGAGGGAGTTTGGTAATAAAATCCATGGCTAAGTTCTCCCATTTCCACACGGGGATTTCCGGTTGTTCAAGCAAACCAGAAGGACGTTGATGTTCGGCTTTGACTTTGGAGCAGGTTAAACATTTGGCAACATAGAGAGCAATGTCCTTTTTAATACCGGGCCACCAATAATGTTGGCGAAGATCTTGGTACATTTTATCCGCACCTGGATGAATAGAGTAACGAGTCTTGTGAGCCTCGTTCATGAGAAATGTACGGAGATCATCGCGATCGGGAACCCAAATACGGTTCAAGTAATATAGTAAGCCATTGGGTTTTGATTCAAGAAGAAGTTCAACACCACACGACATTTCTTCATACATGTTACCCTCGGTTACCGAGACGTGTTGAGCTTCTAAGATACGGGTTTGAATATCGGTTTGAATACGGGCACAGTGAAGCATAATATGGTCCTTTCGACTCAAAGCATCGGCTACAACATTCGCTTTGCCGGGATGGTAACGAATCTCGCAGTCATAGTCGTTAAGGAGTTCGACCCAACGTCGTTGCCTCATATTGAGTTCTTTTTGGTTGAAGATATGTTGAAGACTTTTGTGGTCGGTGAATACCACACATTTTGTGCCATATAGGTAATGTCTCCAAATCTTTAACGCGAATACGACCGCACCCAACTCGAGATCGTGCGTCGTATAATTCTTTTCATGAACTTTGAGTTGCCTTGATGCATAAGCGATTACTTTGCCTCGTTGCATGAGAACACAACCAAGACCTTGGTTAGAAGCATCACAATAGACAACTAAATCATCATTTCCATCGGGGAGAGTCAATATGGGAGCATTGCACAGCTTTTGCTTGAGGGTTTGAAAAGCTTCTTCTTGTTTCGGTCCCCATTCATAAGTCTTACCCTTGTGGGTCAAAGCGGTAAGAGGGACAGCAATCTTTGAGAAGTTTGAGATGAAACGACGATAATAACCCGCAAGACCAAGAAATGAACGAACTTCGGTAGGAGTCTTCGGGGAATTCCAATTCTTAATCGTTTCAATCTTAGCAGGATCAACATGAATACCCTTGTCGTTGACGATGTGACCAAGAAATTGAACTTCTTTTAGCCAGAATTCACATTTGGAGAATTTGGCATATAGTTGTTCTTTTCTCATGAGGTCCAAAACCAATCTAAGGTGTTGTTCATGATCGGCTTTAGTCTTGGAATAGATTAAGATATCGTCAATGAAGACGATCACGAATTTATCAAGGTATGGTTTGCACACACGATTCATGAGATCCATGAAAACTGCGGGTGCATTGGTTAACTCGAAAGGCATAACCATGAACTCGTAATGACCATACCTTGTTCGAAAAGCGGTCTTAGGAATGTCATCTTATTGAACACGAAGCTGATGATAACCGGATCGAAGATCAATCTTTGAGAAATAAGTAGAACCTTGAAGTTGATCAAAGAGATCATCGATTCTAGGCAAAGGATAACGGTTCTTGATAGTAAGCTTATTGAGTTCGCGGTAGTCAATACACATGCGAAATGATCCATCCTTCTTTTTGACGAATAAGACGGGTGCACCCCACGGTGAATGACTTGGGCGAATGAAACCTTTGTCGGAGAGCTCTTGGAGCTGACTTGCAAGCTCTTGCATTTTGGAAGGTGCAAGACGATAAGGAGCTCTAGCAACGGGGTTAGCTCCAGGTATAAGATCAATACGGAACTCTACTTGACGAACAGGAGGAAGACCGGATAAATCCTTAGGAAAAACTTCGGGGAAATCCCGAATGATCGGAATGTCTTGGATACTCTTCTCCTTGACATCCTTTTGAACAATATGAGCTAAGAAAGCAATGTACTTCTTTCGTAAGTACTTTTGAGCGGTAGTACACGACATCAACTTAAGTCCCTTGCAAGGCTTTTCACCAAAAACCCTTAAGGTTTCTCCCGATGGTAGCGGAATTCGGATACACTTTTCAAAGCAAATGACTTCGGCATGATGATTTGATAGCCAATCCATACCTATGATAATATCAAAGCTTCCTAGTGGCATTGGAACAAGGTTGATTGGGAATGAATGGTCATTTAGTTCTAAGGAGCAATCATAAATAATGGAGTCAATGATAAGGGAGTCACCATTTGCTATTTCAACGGTGAAAGTTTTCTCTAATTGGGATCGTGTCTTTGCAAGTAAAGGCTCAAAATTAAGTGACACAAAACTTTTATCGGCACCGGTATCGAACAAAATGGAGGCATATTGACTATTAACAAGGAACGTACCATTAACCACGTCGTTGTTGGCTTGAGCTTCGTTGGCATTTATGTTGAACGCACGCCCACGAGCTCCACCTTGTCTAGCATTTGCAAGTCTTGGATATTGATCACGAAAATGGTTCGGGTCACCACACTCATAGCAAGCATGCCCATTAGCAATGGCGGGAGCACCTTGGTTAGCCACTTGAGGTACGGTTCGGTTTGGAGGGTTGACTTGGCCCGTAAGAGCTTTGGTCCTACAAACACTAACTGTATGACCATATCTCCCACAATAAGTACAAAGGCGACATGGGATGCTTTGGGGATGATGGTAGTTGTAGGTGGAACAAAGTGGGTAAATTCCAACATATGGCTTTTTGACCGGTGTTTGAACCATAGGTGCAGCTTGGATAACCGGAATAGCAGGAGTGACCACAGCATAGTTTCTAGCCTTCCTTTTCCTATTATTGCGGGAGGGTTCAGTTGTGGCTTCTTTGTTGTGGGTAGGAGGGGTTATAGTGTCAGAAACTTTCTTAGAACCCTTTTTGGTAAGAGTTCCAGCTTTCACATGATTATCAGTTAGGGTAGCGGATAGACGAATAGCATCCTCCAGAGTAGCAGGATTTCTACCTAGGACAATATCTTGGATTTGTCTTGGTAGCCCACCAATATACTTTTCGATACAACGGGACAAAGGAGTGACCATGTGGGGCACGAGAAGACTCAACTCATGGAATCGAGTTGTATATGCTAAGCTTTCCCCACTATCTTAGGCAAGATCCCAAAATTCAGCTTCTAACTTTTTCACTTCATTTCGAGGGCAGAACTCCTCGGTCATAAGCCTTTTGACCTCATCCCAAGGTAAGGCCATAGCTATGTCAACACCCCTATTCCTTTTCTCCCCATTCCACCATGTAAATGCCCATTTTTGTAGGACACTTGTAGCATGACGAACACGGAGGTTGTCGGGACAGTCACTATTGAGAAAGGTATTCTCAATGCTTTCGAACCATTGAAGGAGTCCAGTAGCTCCTTCGGTACCATAGAAATTTAGGGGATTGCATGAGTTGAAGTGCTTGAAGGTGCATTGAGATGGATTATTACCACCATTTCCACCATTTCCACAATTATTACCACTATTGCTTCCATTTCCACCATTGTTGCCATTGGTGGCACCATTGGCTTGGGTGAGTTGTGTCACCAATTGGGTAAGAATAACAGCAATGTCGGTGTTGGCGTTGGTTGCGGGAGCACGACGATGAGGTATTCTACATATTTTTCACAAGACAAGAAAGATTGTAAGAACATATGAGATTTGATAGGGTTTAATAGAATGAGATAACAAAAATAAAAATGGATATTCTTAGTTTGGATTGTACTCAAAAGTGACAAAATCACTTGAATACCATGGCACATTAAGGTTAATTTAAACTTATAAAACTTTCAAGAAGACATGCTTTAGCCTATAAGTAAACACTCATCTTGAGAATTCCCAGGAAAGCATACGGGTCCCTCGGTTGATTGGGATTTATGCAAAATGCTTTCCTAGACAGAAAACCCAAAATACAGGTGTCACCCTTCCAGATTGCACGTGTCCTCAAATAATTTAACAAGTTTAAAAACCTTAACGAAGAAATAAAAATTTTAGAGATTTTTGCTTCAAGGATTTTCCACATGCTTAGAAAGGATAAAGATAGAAAAGAAGATAGAAATATTATGAGGTTTTAGAATATAGGAAAGGATATTATTTATTTAATTATTAAGAAAATCCTACTAAGTCATGGATTTAAAACACATAAGTCATCAAAATGAAATAATAAGTAATCATACTAAGCATGTAACATATAACATGTAGCACATAGCATGTAACACATAGCACAAAAATCATGAGACTTAGTATAAGTGGGTGTCCTAAAGTTATAGTCTAGGTCAAGATGTCTAATAACCTAATTCCCTATAACCAAGGCTCTGATACCAATCTGTCACACCCCGACCGATGGCGGAATCATCGGGGCGGGACATGTAGACTGTTCATAGCACATCGTTGACTAGATTGAAATATATTAAAGTCAAATTTCCATTACAAATAATCCAAGTACAAACCAAATTCAAACAAAGAAACATAAAACAACTCATAGAATTCTTGATTTAAATTGCTAAGTCCAAATCCTATATTGAGCACGTCTTGAATCATTCTCACATATTAGGGCCTGAAACATGAATAAAATAAAGTCAACTAAAAAGTTGGTGAGTATAACACAGTTGTATATAGATAGCATATAGTTGAAAACACATCCTTTACATATCATGATAAATAAGGCATTTATGGGGAGCAGCTATTGTGTAACCATGTACAACCAAACCTTTGTAACTAGCATGCAAAAATTGTATTGTCGGTTTCAATCACCGCGCACCTGGGTGGGTTTGTCAGACTCAATAGATCTATCATTGAAAACCGTCGGCTTGTATACTTAATGATTGCACATAATCGCATACAAAGGTTAGCACAACTAGCACTCGGGCACAAAGCTCAAATTTTGCACACATGTATGTAAATAGGATTTTGCACTTGTGTTGTTTGCGTAAATGTAAATGTGTAATGTGTATAAAGTTCATGTTCCACCCCAAAAGTGTAAAAGAGTAAAAAGGGGTTGTGAATACTCACTTGGTATGGAGATGTAGCTAACAAAGAGTATAGATAAAATAAGGGTTCTTGATACGCACGGGTTAACCTAGATAGTAATGTATATTGAATCAAGTCGGTGTACAAAGTTTAAGTCTAACATTGAAGGTTGAATTTTTGTATAAAAAGTATTAAATGAAATATATAAAGTTGTAGTAACCATTTTTGGAACATTTGATTAAAGTTTGGAATTTAAATAATAAAATAGAATTTTTATAAAATTGTTGATTATGAAAATAATGCATGTGTTAAATATAAATTAATAAATAAATAAATGATTATAGTTTGTGAAATAATGTAAATATTGATTGTAATTAAGTATAAATAAATAAATGATTTTTGTTTAAATATTAAATAAATAATTATTGTCTCATTTATTTATAAACTTGTAACTTAATCATTTAAAACATCATTTAAGTGTAAGATAAATATAAATTTCATTTTTATAAATTTATAAATAAACTTTTAAATAAATAATATTTATCTCCAGATTAAACTTTAAATATCTTCAAATACATAAAACATATTTTTATAAAATTTGAAACATTTATTGATTGAAAAATATAAAATTATAATTCTGTTAAAATTTCTGAGTCACACACGACCGTGCCTCGGAAGGGCACGATCGTGCTCAGGCCACAGGCGCGACCGCGCTAGTCGGGGCGCGACCGGGTTGATCAACAGAGGGCACAAACTAGACCAGTCAACAGGCACGACCGTGCCTTGGCCTGGCACGGTCGTGTCCAAGATTCTTAGACACAACAGAGATTAGCCCAAAGGGCATGACTTGGTCTGGACAGGAGGACACGACCGCGCTGCTACTCGGCACGACCGCGTTTCATGAGGCACGGCCGCGCTAGATGATTAGCGCGACCGTGTCTCTTCCAAATCAGACACGAATTGAACAAATCTTGTATTTATAGCGTTGGAATAGTTAGGGCTTTTGATTACTGAGTTGTTACGAGTCTATTAATATAAATTAATTATATGGAAAACGTGTTTAAGAATGGATTCGATTAAATCCTTTTATTAAAAATAGGAATTTCGGTTCCGGATAATTTCTGTAATGGAAGCCCAGATTAACATGGGGCTTTCGATCTAAATACTAAAACGGATAATAACAAGTGATCAATTACCCGAAAGAGTAGGGAATCGATAGAGGTCGGTAGAAGGAGGTTCCGGCGACGGCAAGATTGCTTTCCGGCGTCTCCTGCTGCGATTTCGGCTGATTCAACCCCTTCAGAAACTTAGAGATGCTCGGAGGATTGAGTTCCTCAATTAATTGATAGCAACAGGATCGAAAAGAATGATTCGAGGCTTGGGAGAAATTTTGGTCGGTTTTTCTTGAGAGAATTTGCAAATGGATGATAATGATCGTAATTGACAATTATTTTCTTTGATACTGAAAGAGAAACGCACATGGATTTGAATTCAAACGACTGAGCGTTTTGAAACTGCATTTACGTTTCGACAGTTACGTAGGCGCGACCGTGCTTAGGCACTGGGCGCGATCGTTCCAGAACCAGTTGCGCGATCGTGCCGAGGCACTTGGCGTGACCGTGCCAGGACGAAGCACGACCGTGCTAATTAGGGTTTCTTGATAAATTTTCAACTTTAGTCCTTGACTTTTCAGGTTTGATTAGTTTGAAATAAATAGTTACTTGTATAGCGTTTAAGTGTATATAATCGAGCAAAACTTGTAAATTTGTATTGAATCATTGCATTTAGTTTACGGTAAGCAAAATAATAAGACATTGCACGAGTATTGAATTCGAAATGCATTACATTGAATCGAAATATGGCTACTAAAAATCAGAAATGTTACACTAATAACATTCGGAGTCACTGTAAAATTGTGATTAGCAGTCTCTCAAAATTGCTCCAGATAAGGTCTTGAGACAATAGGATCGGCAAAGATAGCATAACTGATCTTCGAACGATTCAGAAAGTCAACTATCTCCCTGTATTGTACTGCAACACCCTTCCATTCTGGTTGAGTTAAAGCTAGTAGGTTGAACTCACTTGTAAAAGCACGAGCAATCACTACAAGAACACAAAATGAACATTATAATAACAAATAGACTCATCGCAATTGGACAGACATGAAAAGGTATATCACATTCACAAAGAGCAGACTTCCAGACTTAGAAAATTTTCAAGGTTGCCCTTCCTGCGTACATAGCAAGTACATAGGTGGTTGTTCCCGGGTACTTAGCAAGTACGCACGACGTACTTGTTGCGTACATGGTAAGTGCGCAGGAACCCAACACTTAGACCATATTCAAAATCCTAAGTCCGAACAAAGTGTGATTTTGTTGTGGATTCTGGTCACCACTTGGTCGAAAAACAAGTGTAGGACTAATGGGGCCAAAACCGACATCAATATCATACTAAAACCTTGTCATTTTGACCTAGCTTGGGACTGACGTGAACCTACGGCCAACCAAGAGGTCAAAATAAAAATCAAACCATGTTACGAACAAAGTTGTGATACTTGAGCTTCGATTAGTGATTTATAACTAGTTTTAGGTCTTAATTTGCATCAAGAACATCCAAAATCGGTTAAAATTTCACTTTCAAAACCCGAGGTTCAAACGATCAAGGAATCGGTCTACAACGGGTGATTTAGTGGATGAAAAGGACTGAGATTCTCACCAAATATTGTTGAAGTGAATATGAACCAAAGATCGGGACGAAAAACTCGTTTGGAAACACACAAATATTTGAGGAAAAATGAGCAGATGTTATACTACAGTGTTAGTCGTTTGAAATGAGATGAACTCTTGAACGTTTGAAATGAGATGAACTCTTGAAAAAATGTCTAACACCTGTATATATACCCTCCACCTTAGGGTCTTGGGTACTTAACATGTATGCAGGACTTAACTCATGCGTACTAAGCAAGTACGCATGACTTAAGTCTTGCGTACTTGTAAGTACGCAAGGTTTAATTCCTGCGTACATGTTAAGTACGCAGAAACCCTTGATTTCTCAAATTTCAACTCAAATTATGAAGGATTGTCAAGCCAAATAACGAACCGGATATGAGCATTCAATCTAATGATTTCAAAAGCAATTCAAGGAAGTTAAACACAAAATATTTTTGGCTTTTCTTAACTTTTTGATAAACTATACAGAAAAATTGAACTGTTCATAAACTTAAAATCTTTTTAATTTTTTTCTGAAGGAAGATATACAAGTATATACACACAAGCTCTTTTTGGTCAAAGTCATGAACAGAGGATCGTAGCAGGCTATTATAAGCAAAAATGATACACAATAAACATCAAAGAATATGGGATCACGTCATGGAGTACTACTTATGCATACGTAATAAGCAATATAAACAAGTAATTCAAGTTGGCAATATTATAAGATTTGAAATCATAAGCATCTTAGTATGATGTTCTTGTGTGTTAAGGTATTAATTATAAGTATACAACGTGTACCCCACAGTTATGCTACATGAATTTAATTTACACTATCTCAAGGCATCTAAGATTTTCCCAATGATTTTCAAAATTTCTAGAGTGAGGTTACATCAATTAGCACAGAAAAATCAAGCAGAATCATAAGGATTATAAGGAATCATAAGATTTAGAATCAAGTGATTCATATGTCTTGGTTTCATAGGATTTCTTCTGTGAATATCAGTATGATGATTCAGGATAATGAATATGGTGTCTGAAGATTTAGTTGAGGGGATCCAACTTTTATCTGGATTTGATTTTAATGAATCATGAATGATTCAAGGGTTAATATATGCTCAACGGTTAATGTCAAGACATATCTTGGTTCAATATCTCATTGCATACTTGTGAGTATTGGTAGTGATATGAACCGAAATAATTGTGCTAACGACCTAACCCGAAACTAGTCTCATTAGAAAATCCTTGCCAAAATCTTACATCCTATATCTGATAGCGATCTTTTGCAATCTTTTACACACACACACTAGCAAACATGGGTTCAAATCATAGTTGTAGTATTAATTTAATTTCCACGCTACTAATGATTCAAAGACGCTTACAGCCTACTGACAATTCAAATTACTTGCAAATATCCAGATTAACAAATCAAACAATTAAAACAATCAAGTAAGCATGACGCAATCATTTCTCATATATGCAATCTAAGACGTTTAGATCATTACTGATGTGTTATCATTTCCTCTTTTCTTCAAATGACTTTTAAATTTTCTTGATTTTCTATTTTTTTGGATTTTTCTGAAATAATTTGAAGGATAAGCAAACTGTACAAACTTAAAAAGAAATAAAAGTTAACTTCCAAGAAAATGTTTTGATTTGAAAACAAGTTTTCACTCCGGATTGAACATTCCTATCATGTTGACGAGATGTTCAAAATGAGTACGATCAACCGCCTCAGTGAAAAGGTCAGCAAAGTTGTCATCCGTGTGAACTTTTACAAGTTCAATCAAGTGTTTTTCAGCACAATCACGGATGAAGTGGTGACGAATCTCAATGTGTTTAGTTTTGGAATGTTTCACCGGGTTATTTGTGATGGACATGGTGGCGTTGTTGTCAATGAACAATGGGGTTCCAATGTAGTTTAAGACATTGTTGGATCGATGAATAGAAGATGGTTCTATTCTAGTTAAGATTGGCGGAAACAATCACAACTAAGCAATGTAAACAAGTAAACACAAAGAATACTGATAAATGCAATTTTTATTAAGCTTCAATGGTTACAAGATTACAGAGAAAACTCTAAGAAAGCACACTTGTACAACAAACAGAAACACTACTTATATAGTAACTTAGAATCAAGATAGACCCTTGATTCTAAGGATCATATCAAACACAACCTGTTGATCTTGTATACTAGAAGCTATACTACAAGTTAAGACAACGAATACTGCACATGTTAACTTTAATCAAACGTCTTCTTAGGCATCATTGCTTGGATACTTGGAAGGATAGCGTTGTTGTCTTTTATTGTCTGCACCAGTAACATTCTTGCTGCATGTGATGTGTCAGAGTTGCAGGAGAAAGTTGTCAGTAGCGAAGGTGATGATTTTGATATGCCAATCAACAACAACGATTGATCCTCAGTAGATATGCATATCAACAGCATAGTTGATGATTCGCAGCAAAACTTAACTATCCAAAGCTGCTGATGATTTACCTATCAGCAGCGTCAAGTGTTTGAAGCTGCTGAGAAGCCTATCAGTAGCAACTCCGGACTTCAGCAGATAAGGCTGTCCGTAGCAGAGTTGTTCATCAGCAGGAGAACAACTATCAGCAGCAAACAAACTTATTCGCAACAGCTTGTTGGTCAGCAGCAAAATTATCGAGTCTGCAGTAGTTGTACTTAGAGAACTTTGTAGACATCAGTCTTTTTATCTACAGCCGTAGTCTCTCAATTGCTGCTGGAACCACAATATCTGAGAACAACAGCTTACGGCAGCAATGTACTCTGCTTCACATGTTGAGACAGAAACCGTTGACTGCTTCTTGCACTGCCAGGAGACCAGTCTGTCTCCCAAGAATTGACATCCACCTTAGGTTGATTTTCTATCAAGATTACAACCGCCATAATCAGAATCAGTGTAAGCTCTGAATTCAAAGGACTGCTACTTGGAGTACCAAAGACCCAATCGGGGTTTCCCTTTCAGGTATCTGAAGTTTCTCTTCACAGCGATCATATGAGATTCCTTCAGTTGTGACTGAAACCTCGAGCATAAGCAGATGGCAAACATTATGCCGGGCCTTGAAGTTGTGAGATACATAAGAGATCCGATCATCCCACGGTACAATTTATAGTCCACATCCTTTCCATCTTTGTCTGGATGCAAACCGTGATTGACTGGGATTGTTGTGCCATAAGTACTACATTCATTCATTTTGTATTTTGACTAAATGTCATGTTTATACTTAGTTTGATGTGTATAAAATCCAACCTCCCTCTGACTGACTTGCAGACCCAAGAAAAATGACAGTTCACCCATGTTGCTCATTTCAAACTTGGATTTCATCACTCTCTCGAATTCCCTACACATCTCTTCATTGGTAGACCCAAAGATAATGTCGTCGACATACACTTGCACCAGTAGAATATCACCTCCTGCTTTCCGTATGAAGAGGGACGAGTCAATTTGTCCACGATCGAAACCATTGGACAAAAATGCTTTGATAGAGTCTCATACCACGCCCGAGGTGCTTGATGAGGACCATAAAGGGTTTTATCCAGTTTATACACTTTATCAATATTATGCGGATCTTTAAAACCTGGTGGTTGAGTGACATAGACCTCTTCATGAACTTTTCCGTATAGGAAAGCAGTTTTCACATCAAGTTGATAGACCTTGAAACCGACGAATGAGGCTTAAGACAGAAACATGCGAATGGCTTCAAGTCTAGCAACTGGGCATATACTTCAGTGTAATCCAAGCCCTCTTGCTGATAAAAACTCTGAACATCCAACCCAGCTTTGTTTTTCACCACAACGTGTCGATCGTCCGTCTTGCATTTGAATACCTATCTGGTTCCAATTGGATGCATACCTTTCGGAAGTTCAACCAAATCCCACACATGCAACTTTTGGAATTGAAACGGATCATCTTGCATAGCCTCAATCCAGCAGTTATCAGCGAGAACCTCTTTCACATTCTTCGGATCCGATTGGGATACGAATGCAGCATGCAAACATGTTTCCATGACACCAGTGTCAAGTATCTCAGCAAATAAACTTGTGTTCTCGGCAATGGTCCTATGACGAGTTTGAACACCGACATTAGGATCACCAATAATTTTATCCATTGGATGATTCTTATGCACTCCCATCTCTGGTACATGCGGTTCCTGGATATTCGTGTCAAGATTCTTACTTAACTCCCCTATATCATGTGTACCAGAAGAAGAGGATTCAATGTTGATTGGATCGACTGGAGCTTCATTTCCTACACGAGTGTTAGGATCAGCTGGAGCGTCATTTCCATCAACATAAACAACTTCATCGTCATCACTTGCATGAGTTCCAGATGCAGATGCAGCATTGGAATTGGTAGTTACAATCGGTATAGTGGCACGGGTTGAGAAATTGGAGTCATGACCTCCATTAAAGAATTCGTACAAGTGGGCGGCATCTTCGGCAGACAGATTAGGAAGGTTGAAAGACTTGAATAGAGCATGATAATCGAATCCCCACGCTGGACCAGTAGGTTCTGGTGGAGTACTGTGTTTACTACAATCCACTTCGAGCCATTCTTCAACTGAGCATGTTCCTATATTGTACACTCTCTTACAGGGTGAGTTATCAACATATCCTAAAAAGATGCCTTCTACCACTTTTGCATGAACTTTGGATTTGCGATCCTTGTACTGTAATAATAAGGAACATGGACTACCAAAGGGGACTAGGTAGTCAAGATTTGGAGGTCGATTGTTGATCAGCTCATAACATGTTTTGTTATGCCTTTAAACCACCAAAACTCTATTTAAAACGTGACAAGCTGTATTTACTGCTCTTACCTAGAAAGTTACAGGAAGCTTGGCATCTGACAGAATTATCCTTGCATTCTAGATCAAAGTTCTGTTCTTCCTTTCTACAACTCCATTCTGCTGAGGTGTGTACGGTGTGCTAAATTCATGACGAATACCCTTCTTGAGACAGAAAAGCTCCATCATGTTATTCTTGAACACCATTTCGTTATCACTCCTTATTCTTCTAACCTTCAGCTTGCATAAAGTTTCAAGGTTCAAGATCAGGTATTGAAGAATTTCAGCAGTCTCATCCTTTGTACCTAAGAAATCCACCCAAGAAAAAAGTGAGAAATCATCAGTTATAACTAGACAGTATGACTTACCTCCCATACTCCTGATACTTATGGGTCCAAATAGATTCATGTGTATGAGTTCCAAAGGGGTATTAATCGATTTTTGGAGCTTGGGCTTGTGTGATTTTCGATGATCTTTGCCCTTTTTACAAGGCATACAGTCATCTGCAACGGCAAATCTCAGCTTAGGAATCTCGGTTACCAAACCGTTTCGGACAAGATGATTCATTTTACAAGAAGAAATGCGTCCGAGTTTCATATGCCATAAGATTGAGTCAAGCTCCGTCACTTTTGTTAGCAAACAAGTAGCAACTGATGAGGTGGTTTTCGCCACGCTCATATCGATCCGATAGGTGTCATTTTTTATTGGTGCTCTCATCAGAATCCACTCAGCAGGAACCTCAAAACTAGGCTTGCGAATCAAGCATTCAGACTTGTCAAACATAACCGAGTACTCTTTGTTGCACATCTGAGAAAAACTCAACAGGTTATGCTTCAGCTTCTCGCAGTAGTTGACGTTGTCAAAGCTAATACATCCATTCGTAACCACGCCTTGACAAGTGAAACTGCCGCTTTCTCTCCTGAAAAGCCCACATAGCCGCAACTGAATGGTTTAACATCTTGAAGCAAACCATGTTGCCTGCCATGTGCCTGGAGCATCCACTATCCACATATCAACGGTAAGAGATAGTTCCCTTCAGATGTCCCTGCATGACTCACAAGCAAATTAGTTAGATTTGGAGACCCAAGCCATAGTGGTCTTGGGCCTTCCATCTTTCTCAAAGTATACAACCTCGATTAATTCGCAATCATGACTGTCAAAAATGGGTGAATCTTTAGAAGACTTAGGATCTGAAGATAGAGAACTTTTGGTTTTCTTGGTCCAGGGCCTTTTCTTTTTATCCTTCTGAACATTAGGCTTGCTAGTCTTTAGTTGAACTAGTGGAAGCTTCACCTTGTTGACTACCAACTAGTTGCTGTTCAAGTTTTCTTAACCTTTTGTTCCTTCTTCTTCTCCGCGGCTTAGAGAGTTTCACCATAGATTTCTCACCATTTTGTGTACTAGCAGAGGTAGATACACTAGGTTTGGCAGGTTACTTTTCCCATTTTGGAACAGATGGTTTAGCCTCAGATGGTGTCTTTGGCTTCGCCATAGGTTTCACTGGTGGTTTCACCACATTTGATTTGAGATTCTGGGGTTGCTTCACTGGCGGTGTCTTGGGAGAAACAACTTGTTGATGAACAACTGGCCGTTTTCCTTGGTTCTTGTCAGGACAGTTCACCAAAATGTGACCGACCATACCATTGTGAAAGCAAGCACGCTTTTCTTTGTAAGTCCTCCTGTAAGGCTCTCTGCTTTCAGATGCAGGTGAATCAACTATAGGAGTACCTATAGTTGTTTGGTGAACATAAAAAGGACCTTGTGCTTGTCCTGAGTCAGATTTATTACATTGACCATAATATTTGTCTATGTTTTTCTGAATGTTTTTACCCAAGTCATCAAGGTCTGGGACTGGCTTTATGGTTTTGAAACCTCCCTAAAGCATTAACTTAAGTTTCTCATTTGATTCAACAGTGTCAGGTTCAGTTAAAATACAATTATCATGATCAGTGACAATATTTTTCACAACTTTATGTTCACCAATTAACTCCTCTGAGACCACACTCTCACAATTGGTGTTCTCAGATCCCACATCTGAGAAGAACTCATCAGAAGCTGAGTCAGCGTTACTTGATTTATCTTCTTTGTTAGAGGAATCATCCTGACTTAAGGATTCATCTAAGCATGACAAGTCAATGTCAGTAAGACTGTTGATAAATTTCCCCTCACTGGTGGAGGAATCGCATTAGGACATGGATATTCGAGTTTATCTTGAATACGATCATTCTCTTCTCTCAATTTCAAACATTTGGTACAAGAAATGACAGCAAAAGAATTAGAATCTACCTCAGTTGTCGAACTAATTGCCTCTCAAATAGCCATGAGGGCAAATGCAGATATAGATTCTCTTTGGTCAGCAACAACTGCTTCCCTTTCTTCTGCTTCCATCATTATAACAATCTCAGCCATAAGACCCATTTGATTCTTAGCAAGTGTGCCATCTTCCACATGAACACCCCAATTAAAGTTGTCATCCTGCTGAACCACTAGAGCACTGGACGTTCCACCTTGACTCTGATTGCGGTTGTTCTGATTGTTGAATCCTTGGTTGTTTCCTTGGCTTGGTTTGGTGAAACCCGAAGCTGGTGCTTTGTCCTTTTGACATTCCCTAGCGAAATGTCCAAAGTTATTACATTTGTAGCACTTGGCCTTAGATTTATCAAATCCCATTTTGGCATTTAAATGACCACCAATAAATTTCCTTCCAGTTCTGTTCAGGAAACGCTTAGCCCTTCTCAAGATCATGGCCATATTACACTGAATATCCATGTCCTCCATGTCATCTGGATCTACCTGATTGAAGTCTTCCTTAATGGTCTCAGGATCCGTTAGCTTCCCCCCAATGAAGTTCTCGTAGGCAAGCATACATGATGAGAACAATGCTACATGTTCTTCAACAATCTTGGCAATAGCAGTCTGGTGAGCTGTAAAGGTAGTGTTTCTTGAGGAGGATTGGTTATGATGGTGTTGACTGGATCCTGATGCAGTAAAACATGTGTGATTACCACCACCATTTAAGTTTTCCTCTTCTTGAGGACTTCCGAGGTATAAGGCAATTCTAGTACTAGACGATTTTGCAGTAGAGTTTACCCCCAAGTACATTGAGGGATCTTGAATTTGGGGTCGTCCGAAACTTTCCTGGTTTATTACGTTCATATCATGTGCCTGAACCTTGCCTATCGCTTCCTCAATAGTCATCTCATCGAATTTTGAGTTTTCTTTCAAAAGAATAGTATACATGTCAAACTTAGGTGCTAAAGCATCCAGAAATTTCTCAACCAACTCATCATCAGGATACTTGAGCTCATAAGGCTTCAATTCAGTCTACAGATGATAGAATCTTGAGAAAGAAAATCTGTAGATTCATTCTACCTGAAACACTCATACTGCTTCCTCAACAGTTCTCTTTTGCTCTTCTTTACATCACTGTTCCCCTCAAACCTCTTCTGAAGTGCCTTCCATAGATATTTAGAATTATCATAATTCCTAAATCTATGAAAAAGATCTCTAGACAATGCCATAGTAATAGACCCATGAGCCTTCTTTTCACAGTCATATACTTTCTTTTCTTCTTCGTCTAGCTTGGAGATAGGCTTGGGAAAAGTCTCTTCAAGAAATACGTATGTTGGACGTTCATATCCCTCAAGGATAGGTATCCACAACGAGGAATAAGTGTACGAGGTGTACTCCTCAAAGCGTGCTTTCCAATTTGAATAATCATTAACATTAAGTAGCTTTGGTGGTTTCTGAGGAGTTCCTATCTCATTATCACAGTTAAACAGGCTACCTAGCTTTTGAAGATTTGCCATAGTGAAACACTTAGTCAAAAATCAGAAAAATCAGCACAACTTGCGCACTTAGAAATGGACTTGCGCACTTAGAAATGGACTTGCACACTTAGAGAATGGTCTTGCGCACTTATGAATTTCTTCTTGCGTACTTAGTAAGTACGAAGGAACAATATTTAAGTATGCAACAAACTGGTCTTGCGTACTTAACAAGTACGCAGCAACAGTGTACTTTTTCCCAAAAATGGTAAGTACGCGGTTCAGTTTATCCACCTGCTTCACCAACTTTTTTCGGTCGCCGAAAAATGCTCAAATCTTCAAAAATTGAAGTTTTGAACAAAATGATCAAGCCAAAAAGTTAGAAACTTGTTTCTAACAAACCCTTGGTGATCAAAACACTCAAACAAACAACAACAATGTCGGATTTTGACTGATTTTTGAGTCTAAAACAACGCTACAAGAGCTACCTCTGTTTTATCATAAAAATCACCAAAATCGGTCACTTTTGCTTGTAGAAAGGCTGTAGATTGTGTCAAAAATGCTCCTAACACACTCACAACACTCGAAATCAAGAGCCATTGCTCTGATATCAGTTGTAGGTCCCCCGGGTGAATCAGATCGTTACGTGCGAGTGTGTGACTAGTCGGACCGGGTGCGGAATGCCCGTGACTAGTTAGAGTATCAAACAACACAAGGTAAACCGACAATAAACAAGAGTCACTTTTAAACTTCGTCTATTGATAATCACATCCGGTTATAGAGTTGGAATGAAGGCGTACATAACATAGGTTAAGACCATCTATATATACTAAGACTGATGCCTGCGTACTTAACAAGTGCGCAGGGCTTTGTTCCTGCGTACTTAGCAAGTACGCAGACTTTGTTCTTGCGTACTTGCTAAGTAAGCAGAATATACATCCTGCGCACCTGTTAAGTGCGCACAACACTTACTTAAGACTAAACAAGTACAAGTACCTACATTCACGTTTACAACTCGATAAACCAATATATATAGATACTAAATACAAATACAAATATAGAAAGTAAAGTACAAAAGCATAAGACATCATTCAGACTGTCTGTCACACAAACGTGCTCCAACAGTACTTTCTATCCATATCTGTTTGTTCACATTCTTGTACTCAACATTATCCCAAAACTCCCGAACATGCTTCTCAAACACTCTGACTTGAGTAGATATTGTTGTGTGAATCTTTGAATTGCTTAAAAACCTGACAATCTCTTCATAACCATGTGATTTCTTCAATGCTGTGGTTAAACACGCACAAATATTGTGCCTCGGTTCAAACTTTAAACGATTCATATTTGTAATGGATGACAAAATAAAGTTAGAAATTTTTTGAAAGATTCTAAAAAAATCATAACTCCGGACATTTCGGTCGAAAAACCATCAACATATATAATTTTTCGATCGAAAACTCTAAGTTAACACATTTTGATCAAAAACTCTGAATATTAAAACCTTCTTAACTCCTAATTTTTTGATTGAAAACTCTCTGAGCATAATACCAACAATTTGACTTAAAACTTAGATCAAAACAATACTTCCAACTTAGAACATTTCACCCGAAAACCCCTAAACATTATCTTTTTCGATTGAAAACTCTGATTTTTTAAAAATTTTATGAAATTCAACTCTTTGATGGAAAACACTTTTTGGTCGAAAACTTATTTCGGATGAATCAGTGGAGACTCTTCATTTCTATTCGAAAAGAGATTTCAGTTCATTCAAGGGACTTTTCGGTCCATTCAGGGGACTTTTTGGGCCATTCAAATATTCAATGTTAATCTAAGGCTTTGGATCTACCCTACGCACCTCTACGAGTCACGAAAACATACCTTGATGATCGAAAAACTATGATGAACTTGATGATGTCACAATCAACGAAATTTCGCACGAAATCTTTGCACTTCTAAAACTGACAGAGAGAAATAGACGACGGTGATGAAAGTGGGAAAAACATTTTCGATAGAAAATTCCAATATTTATAGTTTTTAAGAATTACACCGAAAACTTTTCGGTTTGGACTTTTCGACTGAAAACACTTTTCGAACAATCTTTTTCGGTCAAAAAGATTTCGACCAAAAACTTTTAACTTGATAAAATTCTAACAACTTTTATTTTTCTTTTATTTCCTTGTCCACTTTGATATTATTAAGACCTGTTCCAGAATTTTATTTTTAATATAAACAATCACGGAAAGACATCAACACAAAATCCCGTTTATAATAGCTATTTTATTCACAGAATTTTCATAAACACTTGATATCAAAGTAACCTTTTTTTTATATGAAACAAATTCAAAATACTAACAAAAAGATCAACCCACATTATATACTTCAAACCACATTTAAAAGCACACTTATTCATTTTCATAGACACTTCTTTCTTTTTGCATTTTTCTCTTTTATTTCCTTTTTGGTTAACTGAACTGACATAGGATCATAAATATATATTGTCTTAATCACACTGCATATTGTTAAAACCTAGTAGTCCATAGAAATCAGTTATAGGTTGAAATTGTATAACTCTAAGGTGTTCGGTCGAAAACTAAGTTTTCGATCGAAAAGTTTTTTCGACCGAAAACACTTTTCGATCAGAAGTTTTCGGTCGAATTCATTTTAGTATAAATATGTTGCCTTATATATTTTAAAGTAGATTTCACATTTGAATTGTTTGGATCAGACTTGTTCTTGAGAAATCAAAGCTTGTAGTTTGTTGATTAATCTTGTAATTACCAGAGTTTATCAATGGAAATCATTAGTTTAATTGTACATTTCATGTGTGTGGCCTTTGATTCGATCTTCTCGGTGTTGGTAGATTTTTGGATTGTTTCCGCCATTCCAGAGGCTGTTAGAGGATTATAGTCTTGGATATCAGAATATCAGAAGGAAACACAAGTGGTATCAGAGCTGTTGGTTAAAGCTCTTGGTATTCAAATAGTTTTTCATCAATTTCGATCGAATCAAAGTGTTTTTGTGTGCCATTGTTGTACTTTTAGAGCTAAAAGTGATGGAGATGAAGTCTACAATTGGTTTGGAGGCTTGATTTTGGATTCAGATTGTTGCAGAGAGTTTTAGGTCAATTGAAGTGTTCTTCGGAAAAATTACCCGAAAAGTCTGCTTGAAGGAGTCGAAATCTCTTTTTGACCGAAAAGTGTGTAGTTTTCAATAGAAAAGCATTGTCCAAAATCTCAAAGGATCAAAATCTTCTGTGTTCGAAATCTAGACTTTTGACCGAAAAGTCTTGTCCGGAAAGGGTTTTAGATCAAAACAGTTTTTTGACCGAAAAGTCCTGAGTTAGGAGTTTTTTTTAGAATTCAACTAAGTGTTCAAAGTGAAAACGTAAGAGGGCTTGGAAGGTTTACGATACTGAGATAGTTGTGGGAAAGTCACCACCAATGCTAAAATCAATCTCAGAGTATTCCAACTGGAAAATTATGATGAAAGCATATTTCAAGTTTACTGAGCATACTATATGGGAGTCAATTGTAAAGGGTCCGCATGTATCGAAAAATACAAATGTTGATGGGTTAGTCCCTATTGCAGATCATGATTTGTATTCTGAGGAAGACAAGAAGCTGACTGAGAGAGATAACAGAGCTTTAGGATCAATCATCTTGACACTTTCGACTGAATTGTATCTCAATTTTGAGCAGCACGAGACAGCTCAAGGAATGTGGAATGCTTTATGTTTGAGGTTTGAAGGAAATGCAGCACTTCAAGAAAGCAAAACTGATCTTTTGTTGAAGCAGTATAATATGTTCAGTTATAAGAAGAATGAGACCCTCCGTGAACAAGTTAAAAGATTTACCACTATGATTAACAGGCTAAGAAATATAGGTATCAGGTTCGAAGAATATGATTTGGGAAAGAAGCCTTTGGATTCTCTACCTGATTGCTGGAGCATACCGTGTATGCTGATAAAGAATACAACTCCAGATCTTAAGAAAAAGTTGATGATTTAATATGTCTGCTTCAATCATATGAGCTAGATGCAAAGAAAAGAGAGTTGAATAATCAAGACAAGCAAATTGTTTCGGGTTCAGTTAATGCAGCTTTGTTTTTGGGAAATAATGATGGAAGCAGTGGTTCTAAATCTTAGAAGAGTAAGGGTAGTTGTCAACATTCATCTGGAGAAAATGTTAAGACAACTGGTCGGATTCCTAAAGATTAAATTGCTTTATTTGGAGCTTTTATGACCAGCTATGATGCCTTGGTAGCTGGCAAGCTTCAACCTATTGTGCATGATGTGGACGGCCTTGTACAAATAAATCCTGATGATCTTGAGTACATGGATTTACAATGGTAAATGGCCAAGATTGTTGTGAGGGCCAAGAAGTATCTTCAAAAGGTCAGAAAGGACAAGCTCCAGTTTGGAAAGAAAGTTGGTTTTGACAAAGCCAATCTCAGATGCTACAATTGCCAACAACTTGGACACTTTGCTCGTGAATGTCCAAAAGACAAGAAAAATAAAGTTGTAGGTAATGGTCTAAAGCTTGTGGAGATGATTGAGGAGGATGAGAAGTCGAAGAAGCTCCAACTGCTCTTATGTCAAAGCAACTAAACAATTGTGAGTGGGATGATGAAATTGAAGATGCTGAGGGTGAGTTTGATGAGGCCCTGATGGCTGAAATAGAAGTCTCAAAGAAAACAAATGAAGTTACCAGTGAATGTGCACCTAAAACTGATGACAAGGGAAATGTCACACCCCCAAATTCCACTAACGGAGTTTTACCATTTGGTGTGTGACAAACCAGGATCTCCGTTATTAGTTACATCAAACGACACTATATGGGACATAAGTGAAATATCATAAAAGTTCAGAGTTAATGCAGAAGCATTTAAATAAATGTGCAAAACAATCACGCCCATGTTTAGTTTAATAAAATAAGTAAATTTTTTTAAATGTTTACATAAGGATGAAATGATAGTAGGACTCCATGCATGTCCTAAGTGTGCAACATGTGCCTTAGCGACCTGAGAAACATGTAAGAAAAAGTGTCAACACGAGGTTGGTGAGTTCACAGGTTTGCATCAACGACTTTATGCTCACCATTGTCATCCTAAGTTTCAGGTTGTCTTTTGGACTTGGTAAAACTCGTTCAAAACAACATTGTGTGTGACATATTCTCCCCCTGAGCATCAAGTCGTTGAATCAGATAGAATTCACAGTTATCAAACAACTCGTTGCTTTTGCAGATGCCATTCTCTGTCATGTGCTAAGAACCACCACTATTAACAAACCAAATCGTATTAATAGTCCCTCTTGATTAATCTAGCACAACTAACAAGAAACATTACTTTGAAATTGGGACCTAAGCCATGTTAGTCATGGGTCGTCCATCTCTATCATAATAAAAGACTTCACTGTATTCACAATCGAATCTCTCATTGATTTTTGGTGATTGCTCCGACGAATCAGAAATTGAAAATTTAGATTTCCAAACATACTTATGTGCATTAAGTTCTTTTTGCTTAAAATATGAAGTGTTTGAACAATCTTGTTCATTTGAAAAATGTTTAGATTGTGAATGCTCTTGTTCTAAAAGTCTTCTTAATCTTGTGTTTCTCCTCCGTCTTTGAGGTCTAGAAAGCCTAACCTCAGATTTTGAATTACCCTTTGGTGTATCATGAGGTTTAACCACATTTGGGTTAACATAAGGCTTACCAGGAGTTGTTACCTTTTGTGGAGTAACATGTCGGTTACCTTTCACATTATGAGGATAAGCAATCCGAATGTGACCCATAAAACCATAGTAAAAGCAAGATCTCTTCTCATGATATTCTCTCATATAAGGAATCTTCAAACGATAAGATGCACTTGAAGAAGATTCGCCTACATGAACTTCTTTTGGAGTTTGAGATGGAACATACTTTTTCTGAACAGGTTTTGATTCAGGCTTCACCTTCTCAAGAACTACATGCGTCTTCCCTTTATTTTTGTAAGGACAATTCACCACAATGTTTCCTATCTCATGACAATGAAAACATGTACGCCTGTATTTATAATCTCTGACATATGGAACACTCCTTGAGTTTGAAGAACTTCCAAATGTATAATTTCCAAATGAATTAGAATCAACCTTTGACTCCTCAACTTTAGTTTCTTTCGGTATCCCCTCTACCTTAGCTTCATCAAAATATTCATCATCAGTCTTATCAGAATACACCATATCTTCACATGTGACTGGATTCACCTTCAACACAGTCTTATGATCTAAATCCTCATCTTTTATAATCTCAGGTTCCACTGCATAATTTCCATTAAATGGTGGAGGAACATAGCCCATACCACTAGTTCCCTTCCCCTCTTCAGTACTATTAAAATATCCCAGTAAGAATGATGAATTTCCAAAGCTTTTTAACTTTCTATGCAGTCTAATCACCTCTGCTTTAGATTTAGCAAGTTCCTTATCTTTCTCAGCAAGATCAATATTTTTTTTCTCAATTTCTGCAAAGGCCATATCCAGGTGATATGCCTGCTCTTTGATCTTCAAAGTTAGAGAAGTTATATCCCTCTTCAGTGATTCTATCCTTTCAACACACATATTCTCATTATCTTTTAATTTTTTATTTACAGTGTGCATCGATTTCATATCACAAATGAGGTTTACGTTGTCATCCATAACCCTCATCAGTTTATCCTTCACTGAAGCACAGTTAGAAAAAAAAGTTTCAAAGTTATAAACTACCTCGGGTTTTACTTCTGAAGAAGATGCACCAGGAGCCATGAAGACGTCATCGTCAGCTTCACTCTTTTGGTTAATAATGACAGGCTCTGCATCAATTTCTGATTCACTCATATCATCTTCAACTGTCTGGAAGCTTACTTCAGTCATCATATCACTCTCGGTAGACTGAGTACTTTCACCAGAACGAATACTTTTACTATCACTTAAATCTACAGAAGAATCACTTTGAGAATCACTCGGCTTCTCCAATACTTCTTTGATCAAGACCCCAAATGCTTGAGAAGTTGCTTCACCCTTTTTCTCCAATGTTTCCCATAGATCTCTTAAAGTTGGACACTTTCCGAGACTATGAATGATTTCTTTTGGTAAAGACATTTGTAAAGTTGCACGCGTCTTCATCTCTTGATCATACATCTGCTTTTCTGTTTTAGTAAGAGCTGACACTGGTTTAGGAATATCATAATATCCCATATATTCATATCTAGGATGCACATATCCTTCAAATATGGGTGGCCAAAAATTTTCATCAGTTTCTGATACGAACTGTTCGAACCAGACTTTCCAGCTACTGTAATCTTATATGCACAAAAGCCTCGGTGGCATAGTTCCAATCTCATTATCATCACAAGAAATTGACATTTTGAAATTTTTGCTAAAATATCTGGAAAAAAATTTCAAAATTTCAAAAATGATTCAAAACAAGCATATAATTTTTTTTATTTTTTTTATGAACACTAGCGAACTTAGTAAGTTCGCCTGAAACTAGATCGCTTGAAACTGCCTGAGCGAACTTAGTAAGTTCGCCTGAACAGAGCTGAGCGAGCTTGGTAAGTTTACCTGTAACTGAATCAGCAAGTTCGCCTCGTTCAGCAGCAAGAACTCAGGAAGATGAACTCTTCAACCAAAACACGAACAAAATATTCCGAAAATCATCATAACTCTTTGAATTGATGGAATTTGATGAAATTGAACCGTAGGATTGAGTATATTATGATTTAGAACACTTCTAACGGATCAATTTGTCACACCCCCAATTTCAACTAACGGAGTTTTACCGTTTGGAAGGCGACACACCAGGATCTCAGTCATTAGTTACATCAAACGACACTATATGGGACTTGAAATGTCATAACATAAAAGTTCAGAGTTAATGCGGAAGCGTAAACGTTAAAATGAAATAAAAAGTAATTACACGCAACGAGCGTCAACTAATGTAGTTAAATAAACTGTTTAAAATATTTGAAATGAATGATATGACAGTAGGACTCCATGCATGTCCTAAGTGCGCAACCTATGCCAAAGCGACCTGAGAAACATGTAAGAAAAATGTCAACACAAGGTTGGTGAGTTCACAGGTTTCAAGTTTGCAATAAAAGAGTGTTTGCTAGATTATGTACATTCAATATGCATATCTATAGGTAGCTAGCCTATGTTCATGTCTTACTAAAACGCTCACAACCGAAGCTGACTGTTTGTGTTTATATGCCTCCTGCCAGGTCTATTAACTCTGGCAAATGTGAGTAGGCTAACATTTCACTCGTTCGACCTCCAATCGAGTTAGCGCGACTAACGCGGGTGGGGCTTGTCAAACCCAGTAGTACTACTAAACATTACCTCGCTAAGATCCATATTAACGGTTCGATGTATGATGAAGACTTTCTGTGATAGTGTGTCACGCTTAGCCTCAACAGTAACAACATATGAATTACAATAATCTAAAAATAGTTGTGTCATGTTTTCTCCCCCAACGGGAAAAACATGTAACATAATGTTTGTCTGCGTACCTGTTCTCCCCCACGGGGAAAACAAGTAAAAGTATGATAGTTTGTATACATGTTTGTTTCTCCTCAACAGGAAAATAAGTAAAATATGTTTGTGTGTAAGCATGTTTCTCCCCCAATATTAAAACAAGTAAAAAGGGGTCGTGAAACTCAACTGAGTTGTGTACGAGTAGTAGATAGCACCACACAAGGATGCAAGTAGGAAACACAAGAGTTTGCCTGTGAACTGCTTACGTACGCCCTAAAATTATAAGCATAATAATTAGGGATACAATGGGGTTTTGTGACGACGACACGGAAGATTTGAATGTCTTAAGACATTCCTAGGATCAATGAGTAGACGAACGTGTCCACGGGAATAAGAGTTTCTTAATTTAATAATTAAGATAAATGCGTTACGTGTCAAACATCTCTAATACGAATGATATTAATTAATAAACAAATTTGTGCGTTTGTATCATTTAACAATGGCCTAAGAAAATAATATAACTAATATATTATTTTTGAACTCGTAGAAAATATACGATAATCGCTAAAGTGGCAAAAATAATAAATATATTATTTTTATTCGAGAATACAAACGTGAGAAAATAATATAAGTAATTATGTTATAATTAGTTTGAAACGCTATTTAAAGTATATAAACGTGGTGAGAATAATATATATATATATATATATATATATTATTTTTAATTGGAGTCACGGGTTGAAAATAATATAAATACATTATTTTATAAGTGGGTTATAATAATAAATATAGGTTACAAACCAAACCCGAGTCTACGGGTGGTTTTCGGGCATAAAACATATTAAAATAATATTCTATTATCATAGGGATAAGTTTTATTTAAAAATATAATGTGAAAAGTGGCTAAATAAAAAGATGGGGGTGGAGGGACTCGAACCCGGGTCTCCTCCCCCACAGTCCAACGAACTAACCACTCCAACCCGCTAGGGTTTCGCATTAAAAACCGGTTCTGAAATGTTTTAATCACGAACACTTCTGTGTTCATCCCTCCCACGCGACTCGATCCCAAATTCCCTCCTGAATCCATCGATTTGGATTTCGATTGAACCAAAAAACATAGGGGTTTTGTTCATCGATATTATACGAATCTGAGGGTGAGTTTGATTGCAAACTGATCGAGTTTAGGTTCGTTTAATTACATGTTTTAAAAACTGAAACCCTAGTTTAAGAACACAGATTTAATTTGTTCGAATTCGATAAGATCATGGACTGAAATCATAGGGCTTTCAACCAACAAAGGATCGCGATTCTAACCACGTAAATCAATTGGATTTAGGTTGAGTATAGGGTGGTGTTCGACTAAACCCGAATGGATACGAACCCTAGGTCTGATTCGAGTTCAATTCGGTGATATAAGACTGAGTTAGTATGGGGCTTTTGATTTACATATGAAAAAGATGCTAAAGGAGTGCTTTATTACCAGAATTAGGTTCGAATTGGTGGTGTACGACTAGAACTTAGTTCCGGCTTGCGTGTGTTAGTCTCCGACGACTCCGGCCTCTACTCCAACCACGTTCGTGTGTGCAAAAGTTCAATAGAGGTGCACGTAAGGTGTGGGAAGTATTTATTGCAGAATGGTAATCGAAATTAGTCGAATTCGAAGGTTCTTGTTAGGGGTCGACGGTTACGGAGTTAAAGCTCATAATTGGGATTAATTCGTGTCTAATAATGATGTTAAACTGCTCGAAGATGTCGTTTATTGCATTTAGAGATGATTCAGTTACAAATTTAAGTGCTTAACGAGTTATGAGTTTGAATTCGAGCCAAGAATCCATGGGTTTGACTTTTAAAAGTCAACAGAAAACAAAACTCCTCAATCTTGACTTTTCTGAGTCAACAAATTGAGTTTAGGATTATTACATAATCAGTCCCTGTAGTTTTTGTTGGAATAATGATAGGAATAGTCCCTGGGGTTTGAGATAAGTTAACTAGGTTAAGGTTTAACTGGATTTAACTAACGGAGTTAGTCTAAAAAGTCGGATTGTCACATCATCCCCTAGTTGAAAGAATTTTCGTCCCGAAAATTAAAATAACATAAAATAAAATTTCCTGGATGTCACACAATTTCTCCAAAATCACCTACAATTTGATGAATTCAGCCTCAAAATCATCTCAAGAATTTGAAAACTCCATGAATATGAAAATTTTGCAAAAGTCAACCAATTTCTTGTCAAAACATACACAAATCACCAGCATAGGCTCTGATACCACTTCTAGGTCCACATGACTCTCCTATAGATCGTACTCAAGACGTGACGTATCAATTACACGGAGTGCGGAATCCAACCGTGTCAATGATTGTGTATAATCTTATCTTTGTATTTCCTTATCAGACACTGATTACAATCTCTCACAGATTATCAGGTCTGATCACTCTCTGAAGTTTTCCAAGTCCTCACTCTAAGACTTGCAAACACCTATTTATAGTAAAACATAAAACCACACAACACTATAGGGGAACTTAACAAGTTCGCTCCTAAAGATGCTTAGGCGAACTTGTTAAAAATGAACAATCTTCACATATGGTTGGAACAAAGAATGATGTAAACTTGAAGGAACAAGTCGTTGTGACTAAGACTGTAAAAGTCAAAGTCAGCCCGGGTCAAAGATGACCTGGGGTCAAAGATGTTCTGGGTACCTGTTTCTCATTAAGTTTGTCTTGAATGTGTAGAGTTTAACCCGGGGGACTATTTGTAATGCATGGCATGTTGATAGCGGTTGCTCAAGACACATGGCATGACAAAGATAGATTCTGGATAATTTTTTATATTTTGATGGTGGTTTTGTTGCTTTTGCTGGAGACAAAAAGGGAGGGAAAATAACTGGTCGGGGAACAGTGTCAAATGATCTTATTACTCTTGAGAAAGTTAATTTTGTGTCTCAATTAGAGTTCAATTTACTCAGTGTCTCACAAGTGTGCAATAAAGATATACGAGTTCATTTTACTACAAAGAAGTGCTTATTCTTAAAGCCTAGACTGGTTATTCCTGAAGACATGATTTTAAAGCGTGCTCCAAGAAAATTCAACACATGTGGTTGATATGAATGATTATATAACACTAGTGAATGTTTCATGTTTGTTATCAAAAGCAACTGGCTCTGAATCATATCTGTGGCATCGTCGAATGGGACATGTAAACTTGAAAAATATGAATAATTTGGTTCATAAAGATTTAGTGCGAGGTTTACCCAAGAAAGAATTAATAATTCAATAGAGTTGTATGTCATGTGCAAAGGGAAACAGCACAAAAAGTCCCATCCGAGAAAGACCGTGACAACGTTGACTAGACCTTTATTTCTGATTCATATGGATTTATTTGGTCCAGTTCGTGTCAAAAGCATTGCGAAGAAATCATATTATTTTGTTATCACATATGATTTTTCATGATTTTCATGGGTGTTTTTCCTTGCAACAAAGGATGAGACACCTGAAACAATCATTGAATTTGTAAAAAGGATTGAAAACATCTGTGATAGCAAAGTATCAATCATTCGCGGTGACAATGGAACAAATTTCAAAAATCAACTGATAAATTCTTTTTGGGCAGAAAAAGGAATAACACATCAGTATAGTGTAGCAAGAACACCACAACAGAATGGAGTGGCTGAAAGGAAGAACCGAACTTTGATTGAAGCTACTCGCACAATGCTTGTAGATTCAAAGTTGCCCATTATTTTCTGGGCTGAAGCAGTCAACACGACATGTTATGTTTTGAACAAAGTTCTTATGGTGAAGCAACATACAAGACTTCCTGTGAATTGTTTTTCAAAAGAAAGTTGTATATCAAGTTCTTTAGGGCATTCGGTTGTTCGTGTACACTCTTAAATACACAAGATTCATTGCCAAAATTTGCAGCTGTTGGAGATGAATGCTACTTTCTGGGATACTCTTCATATCAGAAAGCTTACAGAGTATATAGCAAGAGAATTAAAATTGTTTAAGAGTCTTATTATGTGGAGTGGCAAGAGATGAATATTTCTCTAGAGCTGAAGGTCCTCATGGCGCTTCTACGGATCGATCTCGTGATAAGACGTGACGTTAACTCGGAGTGCGGAATCCAACGAATCAACGTTTATATGCATAAAATACAATGTAGACAATCACGTAAATAACATTCTCAATTGTATTCCAAATCACAATGGTGTTTACAGACTCAATCAGACTTATCGATAATTCTATGTTCTATGCGTATCGACTGACTCTGTAAACATACATATATATAGCCGTCTGACCTGATATAAGCGAACTTATTAAGTTCGCCTCTAACAGACTAAGCAAACTTAACAAGTTCGCCTCAGATAGACTTAAGCGAACTTGTTAAGTTCGCCTCTGATAGTCCAGGCGAACTTAACAAGTTCGCCTCTAGGTAAACTTGAATAAACACTTAGTGACTTTTTACATAACAAAAACATAAAGACATAAGATCTAACTATTACAAGCTTTTGTCATTACAAACTATGTCCTAACAGACTCCCCCTCTTCCAGTTATCCGGTAGTCTGCTGCCAGCATGCACTCCATATCTTCTGCATATCTCCAAAACTCTCTTGTACTGTAATCCTTGTTCTTTCCATTCATCAGTGAACATTATTTCATTCTTTCGCAACGTCCTCTGATCTTTCTTTGAAAAATTTATAAGATTCATTGCATCATAGAAACATACAATGACCTTATTGTCTTTATCTTCAATCCTTGCTTCACCAGTATTGACATCGACATACCACCATTTCATATTCCCAAGAAAGTCTTGAGGAATCTTCTTCAATGGTATCTTGTGTACAGCACGTACTGGTTTATACTTGTAACTCCAGGTCACCTTCCCAGTCTTCTGATCTGTGTTCTTCACTCTCTTTCCTTTTTGTGGTTTCGGTCGTTCATATTTTCCTGAACTACCTTCTCTCTTGATTAAGTTTGCTATCACATCAGCCAAACCATTCTTCGATCTATTAACAAGAGGATTTGAAGCTAGACCATTCATTTCACACCTTGGCAAGGTATTGAAATATTTGATCCTCGGCTTTAAGTATTGAACACCATCAGATCTTTTAATTGCAAATAATTTTGTATCACCATCATAGAACCAACTTATGATCCTTCCTACACATCGCTCGTTATTCACATATTTCTCTTTCTGAGCAGGTTGTGCTGGAGACTTGGGTAGCACCTTAATCTAACTATTTACAACTTCTCTCCATTGTTCTCTTATCATCCCTGTATTTCTATACATCACAGGTTCTTCATCAACCTTCGGAGACTCAGTGTGAGTAGTTTTAGTTTTAGCATCTATATTGGATTGAATATTCTCATCATCAGTATCCATCTTTGAATCAGCAGTGTCTTCAAGCAGTGTGACATCTTCAATAGAGTCCATAGAATCTGTTACTCCTTCATAAGTGAATTCAGGAATAACATCATCCTGGATGAAGTTATAAGGCACTTTAAGACCATCACAGCCTTCATAAGTAACATTATCTTTATCTTTCTCTATCTCTATCTCTTCTATCTCTCCTTCTTCTATTTCATTTTCAGACACTTCATCATCCATGTCATTGAATAAATCATCAATGTCATCAAGACATGCAATCTTTTCAGCTTCTTCTTCTTCAGAATCTACAAAGAATTCCAATAATAGAATTTCTTCTTCATTAGCACCAGAAGTATCTTTGTTTCTTTCAAGTGATTGTGATGTCGACTCCCCATGAACCTTTGATATAGGATTAGCCTCAGTGTATTGACGATCACCCTCAACATTTCCAGCAGGATCATTGTCTTCATCATCACGTCTTTGAATAGACTCTGTATGACATGTATCGTGTATCCTCAACTCCCCCGGAGCGTCAAGACACTCAACGAGTTTAGACACCAATGCTTAAATGTCAGCTATCTGTTGAGCTTGAGTCTGAATCACCAGCTGTCGTTGTGAATCAGTAGACACAAGAGTATCTACCTGAGCTTGAAGCGTAAGCACTTAAGATTCAAGGATAGTAATCCTTTCAGAATCAGAAGGCTTTGACGGACCAGCTGACAATTGTGGAATCGAAGGACTTGCAATAGGAGTAATGATTGGAGGAACATGAGTTATAACCGGAGATGTATCTTTAGATCTTCAAGGAGTAATAATCAAGGAAGCAACAAAATTAGCATCCTCTACTCCCTGCGAAGATTGAGCAGCAACAATTGAAGCAGACATTAACTTTTGAGTCTTTGGATCTGGATTAAAGTCACTATTAGACTCAGTACTCTCATCAACCAAGGATCATTTTCCAAGTACTGAACCAGAAGGAGGATCCCGAACAGACTTTCTTCTTGGTCGTCTGGCTTGAGATTTAATGCGTTTTCCAGCATTAGCCAGTGGAATAGCAGCCAATCGCTCACAATGATCTGAGGAAAAATCCCTAGATTCATCAGAGTCAGTGCTTTCATTAACAGGTAATATCGTATCACTTGAGCTTGAACTAGATTCATCATCAGTCACCACATTCCCTTCAGCTTCATGAATGGGCGAGTTCACAGCCTCATCAACGAAATTATCCATGTTCATTCCTAAATCATGTTCATGTGTATGAACGACCTCCTCTTGAATAGGTTCATGAATAGGTATTTCAACCTCAGCTTGTGGAATAGGAACTTGTTCAGGAATAGGAATTTGTGGTTGTACGGGAACCTGAACTTGTTGAACTGGAACTTGTTGTTGTATCGGTTGCTGTGGAATTTGTTGATGTTGTTGTGGTTGCTGTTGTTGTTGTGGAACATTTAATCCTTGAGCTTGAGCAATTTCATCAGGATGAAACCAGCTGTCATTAGGTGGTGCAACACAATCAGGATTGATTAAGTGACCAAACAAAGGAGTATTAACCGGTATCAATGCGGTATTCAGTTGTTTCACCTTCGTGCAATCAGTAAAGATACGCTTTGACATCAGAGTCAAAGTTAATCTTATAGGATGTTGTGGAAGATCAGGAATAAGATGATTTAAAATCATTTGAATAAAGCGAGGATACATCAAAAATCCTTGACCTTCAGCAGGATTAATCTGCATGACCATCTCTCGATAGAAGTAAAGGGCAAAATTGAATCGCTTATTCAACGTTAAAGCCACCATTGCAGTTTGAAGAGCCATCTTTAAACCATCGGTTCCAGCTTTATGAGGAGAGATGCATTGAATAATCACATGCATGAAGTATCTCTATTCACCGACTAAGCCACCTTTACGTGCTTGTGTATCATTTTGTCTCCCACGATAGCCCATTCTTTGAAAACAACCCATAATAAGAGTGCCCGGATAAGACAGTTGGTCTTCAGCATTACCACCCAAATCAAGAGCAGCACGAATTGTTTCTTCAGATATAGCAATTTCAGTATTATTGACAGTGGCACGAAGAACATGTGGTTCTACGTCTGTATCCTGATGAACTGTATCCCAAAATTGTTGTATGTATATCAGACTGATGTAAGGATCAGCAGATAACGCAGTATGGAGACGCGAACGGTTCAGAAATCCGATTATTCCTTGAAAATTGACTGCCTCTGACATGTTAGGATCTAACAATGCCACCTGATTATGCTTATATTCGACACGTCGAGCCATCTGAAAACATTCGGACAAAAAAACACATTAGTAAACATAACACACACAAACAGTTAAAAAAATTTAAACAACAAAAATTTAAAAAAAAATTATATTTCTCCAGAGCTGAAGGTCCTCATGGCGCTTCTACGGATCGATTTCGTGATAAGACATGACGTTAACTCGGAGTGCGGAATCCAGCAAATCAACGTTTATATGCATAAAAGACAATGTAGACAATCACATAAATAACATTCTCAATTGTATTCCAAATCACAATGGTGTTTACAGACTCAATTAGACTTATCGATAATTCTCTGTTCTATGCGTATCGACTGACTCTGTAAACATACATAAATATAGCCGTCTGACCTGATATAAGCGAACTTATTAAGTTCGCCTCTAACAGACTAAGCGAACTTAACAAGTTCGCCTCAGATAGACTTAAGCGAACTTATTAAGTTCGCCTCTGATAGACCAGGCGAACTGTAAACTTGAATAAACACTTAGTGACTTTTTACATAACAAAAACATAAAGACGTAAGATCTAACTATTACAAGCTTTTGTCATTGCAAACTATGTCCTAACAAGAGCAAAATGGGCCTGATTGGTTCTTTGATCAGAAACTTCTAGTAGATTCTGATGGTGCAGATGTAATTTTCAAGACCTTTGATCAGAAACTTCTAGTGGATTCTGATGGTGCAAGTACTTCGAGTACTGTAACTGAGTCTCTTGGAAAGATTGATCAATATGTTGAAAAGTTTATGGTTGGTCCACATCAAGTGATTGTTCACAATGAAATTTCTGAAGATGTTACTTCATCGACACAAACACAAGAAGATCATATTGTCAATTCAGTTACTAATACTAATTCTGAGGTACAAGAAATTCCAAACACTAATGATGAACCGAAAGTTATTGAAGTTCAGTTAGATCCATTAAATGATCAAACTGAGGATGTTATTCAGACAAGCTCTTCAAGTGTTGATGCTTCAAGTGATCAATCACCATATTTAAATGTTTCAAATATGCCAAAATCTGTGCACGTTGATAATGTTCCAATTCATAGAATTCATTCTGCCCATCCAGTTAAAAAATCATTAGATCTCCTAAGGATGGAGTTAAAACAAGAAGTCAAGCTGGAAAGATTAACGTATGTTTATACTCCTGTTTTTTGTCACAAGAACCTAAGAATGTCACAATAGCTTTACAAGATCCAAGTTGGATTGAAGCCATGTAATAGGAACTTCTTCAGTTCAAAAAGCTTAATGTTTGGCATTATGTGGATTTGCCTGAAGGAAAATATCCAATTGGAACAAAATGGGTTTTTTGAAATAAGAGAGATGATCATGGGATTGTGGTTCGTAACAAGGCACGTCTTGTTGTCCAAGGGTTTTATCAAGAAGAATGATTGGATTATGATTATGTTTTTGCTCCAGTCATGAATTGAAGCTATACGTATATTCTTGGCCTATGCTTCTTACAACAAGTTTAAGGTCGAGGAAGAGGTTTATGGAGTGGTAGATGAAGAGGTTTATGTTAATCAACCACCTCGTTTTAAAGATCCTAATCATCCATTCCAGGTGTACAAGCTCGATAAAGCATTGTGTGAAAACGGTTTATTTGAGCAAATCAAGCAATCAATTGGTAAAATAAACATTTATGGGAAAATGGCTAGTGGAATCATTGAAGCTCAAATACATGACAAAGTAACTTTTGGGCTTGGATATAAAGGAACTGGTGAAAACATTGAGGCTAAAGTTAATGATAAAGTGAATAGCGAGTTGGGATACAAGAGTGTTTCTCCTCCATTTACTACAAATGGATTTTATTCACAAATGCGTCAACTATACATTCCAGAGCCATTTGTGCCAAATGTTTATTCTTCGTGAAAACCAAAGAGAAATTCCAAAGAAAATAAAGTTGAATTGAAGATTCCAGGTGATCTTACTTCTGATGATGATTGCGTCAGTGACAAATCTGATTAAAATCAAGAATGTGTGGATTATTTTGATAATAAGGGTGGCTTAGGGTTCAAGAAAGACAGTCCACTTAATGCTAATGCCATCCCGTTCATTTCAATTAAATTTACTCTGCTTTGTTTGTTAAAGAGGTAGTAGAAATGTCAAAAGTTGTAAAACAGAAGTCTAAAGACAAGTCAGAATCTTGAAAGGAGCCTTATCAAAGACCATGTCTTGCTTTGAAGAAATGTTTCAGCTGTGGAAAGCAGGGTCATTTATCAAGAGAATGTTGTATTAAGAAACACAAATAGTTGAAGATCATGTAGCACTATTCTCATGTTGTATGCTTGCGTATGAGAATTTCATAGGTGGCAAGCATACTGATCCAGAGATAATTAAAGAAGATTTTTATCAAGTGGATCCTGATGACATGGAGGACATGGATATTCAATGGAATATGGCCATGCTATTGAGGAGAGCCAAGCGTTTCCTGAACAGAACAGGAAGAAAGTTTATTAGCGGGCATCCTAATGCCAAGGTCGGGTTTGACAAATCCAAGGCCAAATGTTACAAGTGTCTGAACTTTGGACACTTTGCTCGTGAGTGTCAGAAAGACAGAGCACCTGCCTCTGGTTTTACCTGACCCAGCCAAGGAAACAGCCATGGCCACAACAATCAAAACCACCACAATCAAAGCCAAGGTGGAACGTTCAATGCACTGGTAGCCCAACATGACGACAGCTTTGATTGGGGCGTTCATCTTGAAGATGCCATCATCACTCAAACCCAGGTTGGTCTCATGGCTGAGATCATGGAGATGATGGAAGCAGAGAAAAGGAAAGCTTCTAAGGCTGACCTAGAAGAATCTACATCTGCTGCTACAAAGGAGGTGAAGGAAGCTGAAGAAATGGAAGCACCTGTAGCTGATGAAGAGGAATCGACCACTGCTGTTGCTCTCATGGCCATTGGAGAAGCAACAAGTTCATCGTCTGAGGTAGATTCTAACCCTTTATCTGTTATTTCATGTTCTAAATGTCTAGGGCTAAAACTTAAAAATTCTAGGCTCCAAGACAAAATCGAACCCCTAAGTATGGCAGCTCTAAACTATAAAGAAAATGAAAAACGTTTTAAAGATTCTATTGAAACGTTAAAAAAAGAAAAATGTGAATATTCTCTAAAAATAAGTGATCAACAGCTTCACTTAGATGTTGCATTCAGGGGGTTAGAAAAATGGAACAATGAAATCAACAAACTACAAATGAGATCTTGCAGTTAAAATGCACTAATGAGAAGTTGAAAAACTCTCTCTTTGTGGTGGAACACTACGAGTCTGTGGTGAGACAACTGAATGGGTTAGGTTTGGGTACTAATGCCATTCCTCAACCAGTGAGCGGGAAGTTTGTCAATAGCTTAATAGACATTGATCTCACTTGTCTAGATGAGTCCTCTGATAAGGATAATTCGCCTAAAAAGGATGAATCCTCGTGTAAGGCTAACTCCACATCTAGTGAGGAGTTTGTTACTGCTTCTGAAGATGAGTCGGTTAATTCTTGCCCTGAAGGAGTAGTATCTGAGGAGTTGTTGACTGAACAAAAGGTAAAGAAAAACGTTATCACTAATGGTGATAATTGCATTTTAACTGAACCCGATATCATTGAAACAAATGATAATCTAAAGGTAATGCTTTATGGGGGTTATAAAAGTCTTAACCAAGCAAAGAAAGAGGCTTTTTCAGCTCATTATGGGCTTGGGTATAAAGAAAATTTGGAAAAATATTATACTCCCAAAAACCAAACTGTTAAGGTTCAGACTAATGTTCATAAACCAACTCCTCCTTCTCATAATGCTGAGTTATCTAAGGCCAGATCTAATGAGCCTTACAAGAGAACTTATGTAGACAAGAGGAACTGTTTTCACTGTTGCTTGGTTGGTCACATTTTGGTGAACTGTCCTTCGAAGAACAAAGGGAAACGGCCTGTTGTTTCACAACCATCTGTTATCCCCAGGTCGCCACCAGTGAAACCATCTCCCAAATATCCAAAGCAAAATGTGGTAAAACCACCAGTCAAACCGATGGTAAAGCCTAAGATCAAATCTGAAGCTAAACCATATGTTTCAAGAAAGGTAACGCAACCCGCTGTACCTTGTGTATCTACCTCCGGTAGTACACCCACTGGTGAGAAATCTATGGCGAGACTTTCTAAGCCACAAAGAAGAAGAAGAAACAAGAGGTTGAGAAAGCTCGAACAGCTGACTTCTGTTCAATCAGGTGAAGCTTTCACAAGTTCACCTGCTGTAGTTGAACCAAAGTCTCCTGCTCCGGTTAAGAAACAGAAGAGATCCTGGACTGTAAAGTCCAAAACTTCTGAATCTCCTATTTCTATTTCTTCTAAAGATTCATCAATTTTGAACAGTCATCATGACTGTGAGTTAAAGGAAGTAGTTTATTTTGAAAAGGATGGACGGCGCAAGACCACAATGGCTTGGGTCTCCAAATCTAACTAATTCTTTTGTTACTCGTGCAGGGACGTCCGAAGGGTACTATCTCTAACCGCTGGTATTTAGATAGTGGATGGTCCAGGCGCATGACAGGAAACTTGGCCCTGCTTCAAGATGTTAAACCATTTAGAGGCGGCTATGTAGCCTTTGCCAGAAAAAAAGGCGGCAGCATCACGTGTCAAGGCGTGGTTTCGAACGGTTGTGTCAGCTTTGACAATGTCAACTTCTGCGAGCAGCTGAAGCATAACCTGTTGAGTGTCTCCCAAATGTGTGATAAGGAGTACTCGGTGATGTTTGACAAGTCAGAATGCCTGATTCTCAAACCCGGTTTTAAAGTTCCGGAAGATTGGATCCTGATGAGTGCGCTAAGAACTAATGACACCTATCAGATCGATATGAGCGTGGCAACAACCACCTCATCAGTTGCTACCTGTTTGCTTACAAAAGCGACAGAGCTTGACTCCATCTTGTGGCATAGGAAACTCGGACATATTTCGTATCGTAAAATGAATCATCTTGTCCGAAACGGTTTGGTAACCGGGGTTCCTAAGCTGAGGTTTACCGTTGCAGATGACTGTATGCCTTGTAAAAAAGGCAAACAGCAACGGAAGTCTCATAAGTCGTTCTGTCTAGTAGTAACTGATGATTTCTCATGTTTTTCTTGGGTGCATTTTTTAGGTACTAAAGATGAGACTGCTGATATTCTTCAATACTTGATCCTGAGCTTGGAATCTCTTTGCAAGCTGAAAGTTAGAAGAATTAGGAGTGACAACGGAACTGAGTTCAAGAATAATTTGATGGAGCTTTTTTGTCTCAAGAAAGGGATCCATCACGAATTCAGCGCGTCGTACACGCCTCAGCAGAATGGAGTTGCTGAACGGAAGAACAGAACACTGATTGAGACTGCAAGGACTATGCTGTCAGATGCAAAGCTTCCTATCACTTTCTGGGCAGAAGCCGTTAATACAGCTTGTCACGTCTTAAACAGAGTTCTGGTTGTGAAGAGGCACAACAAGACTTGTTACGAGTTGATCAACAATCGACTCCCCAATCTTGATTACCTAGTTCCTTTTGGTAGTCCTTGTTCCTTGTTGCTACAGTACAAAGACCGCCAGTCTAAGTTTCATGCAAAAGCGGTGGAAGGCATCTTCTTAGGATATGTTTCCAACTCGCCTTGTAAGAGAGTGTAAAACATAGGAACTCGTACTGTCGAGGAATGGTTTGAAGTGGATTGTAGTAAACATAGCATTCCACCCGAACCAACAGATCCAGTTTGGGGTTTTGATTATGATGCGCTATTCAAGTCATTCAATCTTCCTGATCTATCCGCAGTTGATGCCGCGAATGTTTATGAATTTGTCACACCCCTAATTTCAACTAACGGAGTTTTAACGTTTGGGAAGTGACGAACCAGGATCTTAGACATTAGTTACTTTGAACGACTCTACATGGGACTCAAAATGAAAATACCATTCAAATCAGAGTATCAATGCGGAAGCGTAAAGAAAGTAAATGCGCAAAATACACGCGCCCAAAACCAAAGTCCAAAAGTCCCAAAAGGTCCAAAAGTCCAAACAAAGCAAAGTACAATAGAATAATTCAACCAAACATAAATAGACACAATCAAAGCAGTTGAATCCCATGCATGCCCTAACGTGCACCTGTGTCTTAGCTTAGCGACCCGACAAAACATGTAATAAAAAGTGTCAACACGAGGTTGGTGAGTTCACAGGTTTCAATAAATAAGTAAGCGTTTACCAGATTTATGATCATTTAATATGCATATCTATAGGTAGCTAACCTATGTTCATGTAGTGCTCGCAACCGAAGCTGACTGTTTGTTTATTGCCTCCTGCCAGGTCTATCAACACTGGCGGTGTGAGTAGGCTAACATTTCACCCGTTCGATATCTAATCGAGTTAGCGCGACTAACGCGGGTGGGATTTGTCAAACCCAGTAGTACTACTAAATATTACCTTGCTAAGATCCATATTAACGGTTCGATATAAGATGAGGACTTTCTGTGATAGTGTGTTACACTTAGCTTTAACATTGATATCATACGAAATACAAAATCTCAAAAGTAGTTAAGCATGTTTTCTCCCCCAAGTTAAAACAGTAAAAAGGGGCCGTGAAAACTCACATGTTTGGCGTTGAAGGTAGTTTCACACTAGAAGTAAGTTGGAACCACGAGGGTAAGTCTCAAAAGACCTACGAATGTCCTAAAATTATAAACATATAAATTAGGAACGATAATGGGAATTGTGACTGCGACACGGAAAGAAGCGTCTTAAAGAACCGCTCTAATAAGAAAGAGGGGACGAACGTGTCCACGGGTTTAGGAATTTCTATACGTGACGAACGACACAAATAATGGTATATATATACGAGTGGATAATATAATTAATTATTATTTAGTCTCGATTGATTCACGGCGTTATAAAATGATTTGAAATAATATAAATATATATTATTTAATAATCCGGGTCATAATTTGAGAATAATATAAATATATTATTTTACACGAGTTTACGGCTTAACTATAAAAGCGGGTACAATTTATGAAATCAAATAATAGTTCAAACCCGAGCCTACGGGTTGTTTTTCGGGCTAAAATATGTTTACATAATAATATAATATTATAAGGTTGATTTACATTAATTTAATATTCCAGAAATCTGTTTCAAAAAAATAGATGTGGGAGCCTGGTCCCTCCCACACGCACACACTGTCCAAACCATCACGCCCGCTAGGGTCATCGCAAACAAACCCGAGACTGATTTCTTTTAACATCCAGGTCAAACGTGATTTCCTTCCCCATAGATACCCAGATCGAATCCCGTCCCAAACATCGAATCTGATCGCGAGTAAGGTTTGGATTTACAGGGGTTTTGTTGTTTAGAAGATTGCGAAACTGATGATGCAAACAATTATAAAAATGGTTACGATTCGGGTTGTTAATTTCAGTTAAACAGAGTCGAAAACCCAAGGTTAAGAACACAGATCGATTCGATTAAATCCGATATTAAAACTTGTTGGAATTATGGGGTTTTTAACAAAGACTGAATTGCGAATCTAACCATACAAGTTAATTTGATTGAGGTTAAGTCTAGACCAGGGTTCGATTAAACCCACCACGTGATGAACCCTAGAATCGGTTCATCACTGATTCGATGTTACATACTCGAATTAGCATAGGGCTTTCATAGTATTGATTATGGCGATTCTAACCATATAGTTTGATTGGATTAACATTGTGTCTAGGTTAGAGTTTGATTGAAACGGTTTCACATGAACTCCAGAATTCGATTTTGTAAAATTGGATGTTGTTTGATTCAATTAACATGGGGTTTTCATTAAACTGAGTATTGCGAAACTACTGGTATGCTTTAATTGCGTTGAGAACAAGTCTAGAATGAAAAGCCCCAAATCCAATTTCTTAAGAACCCTAGAATCGGATTATGATTAAATCGATAATGTAAGCCCTTATTAGGATAGGGCTTTCATTCTAAAGCATAAAACGAATCAAACGAATGTTTCAATTACCCTGTTGGATGTCGGATTGACAGTGCACGAGTAAAACGGGGTTCGACGGCTGTGGGTTGATCCTCGGCGCTTCTGGTTGCTTCTCCGGCGTGGCTGGTGTATGGGAATTCTTCTGAGTGACTCGTACAAGGTTTGCAGGTGAATAATTTGGGAGAAGAATACAAGAATTCGACGAATTTGGTGATCGTTTGAGATAATGTCGACGGTTATGAATTTAATTATCATTATTTGAGTTTAATTCGATTAATGAGTATGATTGAGGCTTAATGATGATCGATTAAGGCATTTAGATGTTCATCAATTACAGAATTCGATTCATTTCCGTTATTAGTCGCGAATTTGAAACCAAAGAACCTCGATTTTGACTTCTAAAAGTCAACAGAAGACCAATTTGTCAATTTTGATTTTGAGGAGTCAAATTATTCAATTTGGCATAATTACACAATTAGTCCTTGCAGTTTTGAGAATTTCTGACCGAATCAGTCCCTGGGGTTAGATTTTGTTAACGGGGTTAAGTTTTTAATAGGAAACTTAACGGAATAGTTAACGGGGTTAACCTAAAGAGTCGGATTGTCACAGAATTATTGGGTGGCGACAATGACTCCAGCTTCTCTACTCGTGCTACTGTACCAATTATAATTCCTGATTCCAATGCTGCATCTGGAACTCATGACAGTGATAACAGTGAAGATGTTCTTGTTGTTGGAGATGACGCTCAAGCTAATCCTAACACAACTGTAGGAAATGAAGCTCCAGCTGATCCAATTAACATTGAATCTTCTTCCTCTAGAACACATGAAATGGGGGAATTAAGCACGAATCTAGATCCAGAAATTCAGGAACCGATCGTACCGGATACGAGAGTGCATAGGAATCATCCAATCGACAACATTATTGGTGATCCTTATGCCGGTGTTCAGACTCTTCATCGAACCATCACTGAGAACACCAGTCTTTACACAGAGATACTTGACGCCGGTGTCATGTAAACATGTCTGCATGCTGCATTCGTGTCCCAGTTAGAGCCGAAGAATGTGAAGGAGGCTCTCACTGACAACTGCTGGATTGAGGCGATGCAAGATAAATTGTCTCAATTCCAAAAGTTGCACGTGTGGGATTTGGTTGACTTGCCAAAAGGCTTTCAGCCAATTGGAACCAGATGGGTGTTCCAATGCAAGACAGATGATCGTCATGTAGTTGTGAAGAACAAAGTAAGATTGGTTGTTCAGGGTTTTTATCAGCAAGAGGGCTTGGATTACACGGAAGTATAGAATTGAAGCCATTCGACTGTTCTTGGCCTATGCCACGTATGTCGGCTTCAAGGTCTATCAACTTGATGTGAAGAGTGCTTTCCTTTATGGTAAAGTTCATGAAGAGGTCTATGTCACTCAACCTCCCGGCTTTGAAGATCCGTATAATATCAATAAAGTGTATAAGCTCGACAAAGCACTTTATGGTCTTCATCAAGCACCGCGGGCATGGTATGAGACATTATCTAAGCATTTACTGTCTAATGGTTTCGACCGTGGACAGATTGACTCGACTCTCTTCATTAAGAAAGTAGGAGGTGACATTCTTCTTGTACAAGTATACGTCGACGACATTATCTTTAGATCTACCAATGAAGGGATGTGTAGGGAATTCGAGCAGGTGATGAAGTCCAAGTTTGAAATGAGTAATATGGGTGAACTGTCATTCTTCCTGGGTCTGCAAGTCAGTCAAAGAGAGGATGGCATTTATCTACATCAAACTAAGAATGTGCAGGACATCTTGTCAAAATACAAGATGAATGATAGCAGTACTTATGGCACACCTATCCCAGTCAATCATGGTCTACATCCTGACAAAGATGGTAAGGATGTTGATAGCAGATTGTACCGTGGGATGATCGGATCACTTATGTATCTCACAGCTTCAAGACCCGATATAATGTTTGCTGTGTGTTTGTGCTCAAGTGTCACACCCCGACCGATGGCGGAATCATCGGTGCGGGACATGTAAGACTGTTCATAGCACATGGTTGACTAGATTGAAATAATATTAAGGTCAAATTTCCATTACACAAAATCCAAGTACAAAATCAAATTCAAACAAGAAACATAAACAACTCATAAAATTCTTGATTTATATTGCTAAGTCCAAATCCTATGTTGAACACGTCTTGTATCAATCTCACATATTGGGGCCTGAAACATGAATAAAATAAAGTCAACTAAAAAGTTGGTGAGTATAACACAGTTGTATATAGATAGCATATAGTTAAAAACAAATCCTATATAAGACATGATAAAATAAGGCATTTATGGAGAGCCGCTATTGTGTAACCAAGTACAATCAAACCTTAGTAACTAGTATGCAAATTGTGTTGTCGGTATCAATCACCTCCACTTGGGTGGGTTTGTCAGACTCAATAGATCTATCATTGAAAACCGTCAGCTTGTATAGTTAATGATTGTACATAATAGCATGCAAAAGTTAGCACAAATAGTCCTCGGGCATAAAGCTCAAATTGCACACATGAATGTAATAGGTTTTGTAATTGTGTTGTTTGCGTAAATGTAAACATGTAATTTGTATATAGTTCATGTTTCACCCCAAAAGTGTAAAAGAGTAAAAAGGGGGTTGTGAATACTCACTTGGTATGGAAGTGAAGCTAACAAGGAATATAGATAGCAAATAAGATCCTTGAAATGCACACTTTAACCTAAAGAGTAATATGTATTGAATCACATAGATGCATAAAGTTTAAGTCTAAAATGAAAGTTGAATTTGTATATAAAACCATTGATTTGTATTTAAAAAGTATTGGATAAAATATATAAATTTTGAGGTAAAATATGTTTGAAACAATTTAATTTGGTTTGAATTAAATAAATAAGTGTATAACTATAGTTTATGTAAATATTAATTGCAATTAAGTATAAGTGAATGAATGATTTTGTAAATTAAATAAATCATCATTATTTATAAATTTTGTAACTTAATTGTTTAAAATATCATTTAAGTGTAAGTTGATAAATAAATTTAATTTTTATAAACTTTTCAAAAATTTATATTTATGCCAAGATTAAAAATTTTAATTTTGATACAAATTCTGAGTCTAGCACGACCGTGCCTCGTAAGGGCACGATCGTGCTCAAGCCACGGGCGCGACCGTGCTAGTCGGGGCGCGACCGGGTTGATCAACAGGAGCACAATCTAGACAAGTTTGACAGGCACGACCGTGCCTTGGCCCGGCACGGTCGTGTCTATGATCTTTAGACACAACAGCGACTAGCCCAGAGGGCATGACAAGGTCTGGACAGGAGGACACGACCGCCCTGCTAATCGGCACGACCGCGCTAAATGAGGCACGGCCGCGCTAGATGATTAGCGCGACCGTGTCTTTTCCAAATCAGACACTAATTGACAGATTCTTGTATTTTAAACAATGTAATTGATAGGGATTTTGATTAATGGGTTATTACGAGTCTAATAATATAAATTAATTGTATGGAAATCGTGTTTAAGAGTGGAATCGATTAAATCCTTTTTTATTAATATGAGAATTCTGGTTCAGGACGATTCTTATGATGGAAGCCCCAATTAACAGAGGGCTTTTGATACAGATATTGAAATGAATAAATTAGAGGATTCAATTAACCTGAATAGAAGCGAATCGATAGAGAATGGTAAAGAGGAAGCTCCGGCGTCGACGGCTTGGGTTCCGGCGATCTTTGCTGCAACTCCGGTCAATGCAGATAGTCCAGGAGTTTCAGGGATGACTGAGAATCGAGACTTTACTGCTGGATTTGAGAGAATTCGGTTTGAAATACGAATTCTAGTTTCTTGGAAAGCTTGAGAGAGAATTTTCTTTGAGTTTCACGAATTTTGATTAATTGGATGAAAGGAGAATAATTGGCAGTATTATTTTTGAAAGCATAACGTAATTCGGTTACGGATTCGAGCAATCGGGCGATTAAAGTTGCAGTTACGATTCAGCTGTTTCGCAGGCGCGACCGTGCCAAAAATAGGCGCGACCGTGCCTAAGCACCGGGCGCGATCGTTCCAAAGCAGGTCGCGCGACCGTGCCAAAGCACTTGGCGCGACCGTGCTTATACGAAGCACGACCATGTCTAATTAGGGTTTCTTGACATTTTTCAACTTTAGTCCTTGACTTTTCAGATTTGATAAGTTTGTATAAAATAGTTTCTTGTATAGCGTTTAAATGTATATAACCGAGTAATATTTGCGAATTTGTATAGAATTATTGTATTAAATTTACGGCGAGAAAATAATGAGACATTGCACGAGTATAGAACTTGAAATTGCATTACATTGATTTGAAATAGGAATACTAAAATCAGAAATGTTACAGTCTCCCCATGTTGAGAGAATTTCGTCCCGAAATTTAGCTAGAGGAAACAACATTATTAGTAAAAAGATGAGGGTACTTGAGCTTCATTTGGTCTTCTCGTTCCCAAGTGAACTCAAGACCACGCTTAGATTCCCAACGAACTTTAACGATAGGAATGCGACTTCGCTTGAGCTGCTTGACTTCACGATCCATAATTTCTACCGGTTTCTCAACGAAGTGCATCGTTTCATCAATGCGCACGTCGTCGAGCGGTATATGGAGATTTTCATCGGCGAGACACATCTTTAGATTAGATATATGAAATGTAGGATGTACACTGCCAAGAGATGGAGGTAACTCGAGTTTGTAAGCCACTTTCCCAATCCTTTCAAGGATTTTGAACGGACCAACATAACGAGGTGATAACTTGCCTTTCTTTCCAAAACGGATCACACCCTTCCATGGAGATACCTTAAGAAGAACGAGATCACCGACTTGGAATTCCAAGGGTTTTCAACGTTTGTCGGCATAACTCTTTTGCCGACTCCTCACTACTTGAATATTGTCACGGATTTGAATAATCTTGTCGGAAGTTTCTTGAATTAACTCAGGACCGGTGATTTGTGCTTCACCAATCTCGTTCCAACAGATCGGAGAACGACACTTGCGACCATAGAGAGCTTCGAATGGAGCCATATTGATACTTGTGTGGTAGCTATTGTTGTAAGAAAACTCAATGAGGGATAAATGTGAATCCCAATTTCCACCAAAATCGATTACACAAGCTCTAAGCATGTCTTCAAGAGTTTGGATTGTTCGCTCGGTTTGACCATCAGTTTGCGGATGGTAAGCCGTGCTCAAATCCAATCGAGTACCAAGAGCCTTTTGGAGAGATTGCCAAAATCGAGAAGTGAACCGAGCGTCTCTATCGGATATTATGTTCAAGGGAACACCATGATGGCTCATGATTTCATCAATGTAAATTCGGGCTAATTTCTCCACTTTGAAGTCTTCACGAATAGGCAAGAAGTGGGCAGATTTGGTGAGACGATCAATGATCACCCAAATACTATCATAACCACTCGAGGTGCGAGGGAGCTTGGTAATGAAATCCATAGCTAAATTTTCCCATTTCCACACGGGAATTTCCGGTTGTTCAAGCAAACCAGAAGGACGTTGATGTTCGGCTTTGACTTTGGAGCAAGTTAAGCATTTGGCAACATAAAGAGCAATGTCCTTCTTCATACCAGGCCACCAATAAAGTTGGCGAAGATCTTGGTACATTTTATCCGCGCCAGGATGAATAGAATAACGAGTCTTATGAGCCTCGTTCATGAGAAATGCACGGAGATCATCGCGATCGGGAACCCAAATACGATTCAAATAATATAGTAAGCCATTGGGTTTTGATTCAAGAAGAAGTTCAACACCACACGACATTTCTTCATACATGTTACCCTCGGTTACCGAGACGTGTTGAGCGTCTAAGATACGGGTTTGAATATTGGTTTGAATACGGGCACAATGAAGCATAACATGGTCCTTTCGACTCAAAGCATCGGCTACGACATTCGCTTTGCCGGGATGGTAACGAATTTCACAGTCATAGTCGTTAAGGAGTTCGACCCAACGTCGTTGCCTCATATTGAGTTCTTTTTGGTTGAAGATATGTTGAAGACTTTTGTGGTCGGTGAATACCACACATTTCGTGCCATATAGGTAATGTCTCCAAATCTTTAACGCGAATACGACCGCACCCAACTCGAGATCGTGCGTCGTATAATTCTTTTCATGAATTTTGAGTTGTCTTGATGCATAAGCGATCACTTTTCCTCGTTGCATGAGGACACAACCAAGACCTTGGTTAGAAGCATCACAATAGACAACTAGATCATCATTTCCATCGGGAAGAGTTAAAATGGGAGCATTGCACAACTTATGCTTAAGAGTTTGGAAAGCTTCTTCTTGTTTCGGTCCCCATTCATAAGCTTTACCCTTATGGGTCAAGGCGGTAAGAGGGACAGCAATCTTTGAGAAGTTTGAGATGAAACGACGATAATAACCCGCAAGACCAAGAAATGAACGAACTTAGGTAGGAGTCTTCGGGGCATTCCAATTCTTAACCGTTTCAATCTTAGCAGGATCAACATGAATACCCTTGTCGTTGACGATGTGACAAAGAAATTGAACTTCTTTTAACCAAAATTCACATTTGGAGAACTTGGCATATAGTTGTTCTTTCTTTAAAAGGTCCAAAACCAATCTAAGGTGTTCTTCATGGTCGGCTTTAGTCTTGGAATAGATTAAGATATCGTCAATGAAAACGATCACGAATTTATCAAGGTACGGTTTGCACACACGGTTCATGAGATCCATGAAAACTGCGGGTGCATTGGTTAACCCGAAAGGCATAACCATGAACTCGTAATGACCATACCTTGTTCGAAAAGCAGTCTTAGGAATGTCATCTTCTTGAACACGGAGCTGATGATAAACGGATCGAAGATCAATCTTTGAGAAACATGTAGAACCTTGAAGTTGATCAAAGAGGTCATCGATTCTAGGCAAAGGATAACGGTTCTTGATAGTAAGCTTGTTGAGTTCGCGGTAGTCAATACACATACGGAATGATCCATCCTTCTTTATCACAAATAAGACGGGTGCACCCCACGGTGAATGACTCGGGCGAATGAAACCTTTGTCGGAGAGCTCTTGAAGTTGGCTTGCGAGTTCTTGCATTTCCGAAGGTGCAAGACGATAAGGAGCTCTAGCAACGGGGTTAGCTCCGGGCAAGAGATCAATGCGGAACTCTACTTGACGAACAGGAGGAAGACCGGATAAATCTTTAGGGAACACTTCGGGAAAATCTCTAATGATAGGAATGTCTTGGATACTCTTCTCCTTGACATCCTTTTGAACAATATGAGCTAAGAAGGCGATGTACTTCTTTCGTAAGTACTTTTGAGCGGTAGTACAAGACATCAACTTAAGACCCTTGCAAGGCTTTTCGCCAAAAACCCTTAATGTTTCTCCCGATGGTAGCGGAATTCGGATACATTTTTCAAAGCAAATGACTTCGGCATGATGATTTGATAGCCAATCCATACCTATGATAATATCAAAGCTTCCTAGTGGCATTGGAACAAGGTTGATTGGGAATGCATGATCATTAAGTTCTAAAGAGCAATCATAGATAATAGACTCAATTGTAAGGGAGTCACCATTTTCTATTTCAACGGTGAAGGTTTTCTCTAATTGGGATCGCGTCTTTGCAAGTAAAGGCTCAAAATTAAGTGACACAAAACTTTTATCGGCACCGGTATCGAACAAAATGGAGGCATAATGACTATTTACAAGGAACGTACCATTAACCACGTCGTTGTTGGCTTGAGCTTCGATGGCATTTATGTTGAACGCACGCCCACGAGCTCCACTTTGTGTAGCATTTGCAAGTCTTGGACATAGATTACGAAAATGGTTCGGGTCACCACACTCATAACAAGCACGCCTATTAGCAATGGTGGGAGCACTTTGATTAGCCACTCGCGGGTTAGGTTGGTTCGGTGGATTGACTTGACCCACAAAAGCTTTGGCCCTACAAATATTGATAGTGTGGCTATATATCCCACAATGAGTGCAAAGGCGACATGGGATATTTTGAGGATGATGAAAATTGCAGGTGGCACAAAGAGGATAAATCCCAACATATGGCTTTTTAGCCGGTGCTTGAACTACAAGTGCAACTTGATTAACGGGTACAGCAGGAGTAACCACAGCAAAGTTTCTAACTTTCCTCTTTTTGTTATTGCGAGAGGGTTCAGTTGTGGCTTCTTTGTTGTGGGTAGAAGGGGTTACGGTTTCAGCAACTTTCTTAGAACCCTTTTTGGTAAGAGTCCCAGCTTTTACATGATTATCAGTCAAAGTAGCAGATAGACGAATAGCATCCTCCAGAGTAGCAGGATTTCTACCTAAGACAGTATCTTGAATTTGTCTTGGTAGCCCACCAATATACTTTTCTATACAACGAGATAACGGAGTGACCATGTGGGGCACAAGAAGACTCAACTCATGGAACCGAGTTGTATATGCTAAGTTTTCCCCACTATCTTGGGCAAGATCCCAAAATTCGGCCTCTAACTTCTTCACTTCATTTCGAGGACAGAATTCCTCGGTCATAAGCCTTTTGACCTCATCCCAAGGTAAAGCCATAGCTACATCAACACCCCTATTCCTTTTCTCCCCATTCCACCAAGTAAGTGCCCGCTTTTGGAGGACACTTGTGGCATGACGAACGCGGAGGTTGTCGGGACAGTCACTATTGAGAAAGGTATTCTCAATACTTTCAAACCATTGAAGGAGTCCAGTAGCTCCTTCGGTTCCATAAAACTTTAGGGGATTGCACGAATTGAAGTGCTTGAAGGTGCATTGAGATGGATTATTTCCACCATTTCCACCATTACCACCATTATTACCATTATTACCACTATTGCTTCCATTTCCACCATTGCCATTAGTGGCACCATTGGCTTGGGTGAGTTGTGTCACCAATTGGGTAAGAATAGCAGCAATGTCGGAGTTGGCGTCGGCGGTGGGAGCACGACGAGGAGGCATTCTACAGATTTTCACAAAACAAGAAAAAGATTGTAAGAACTTATGAGAATTGCTAGGATTTTAATAGAATGAGAAAACCAAATAAAAGATAGATATTCATAGTTTGGATTGTACTCAAAAGTGATAAAATCACTTGAATACTAAGGCACATCAAGGTTAATTTAAACTCATATAATTTTCAAGGAGACATGATTTAGCCTATAAGTAAACACTTATCTCGGGAATTCCCAGGAAAGCATACAGGTCCCTCGGTTGATTGGGATTTATGCGAAATGCTTTCATAGACAGAAAACCCAAAATACAGGTGTCACCCTTCCAGATTGCACGTGTCCTCAAATAATTTAACAAGTTTAAAAACCTTAACGAAGAAAATAAAAGAAAATTTTAAAGATTTTTGCTTCAAGAATTTTTCCACATGGTTAGAAAGAATAAAGAAAGAAAGGAAGATAGAAATATTTTTTAGGAGATAGAAAAGGATATTATTTATTTAATTATTAAGAATATCCTAATAAGTCATGCATTTCTAACAAGTAAGGTACCAAATATAATAAACAATTTATCATGGTAAGCATGTAGCACGTAGCATGTAACACATAGCACAAAATCATGAAATATAGCATAAGTGGGTGTCCTAAAGTTATAGTCTAGGTCAAGGTGTCTAATAACCTAATTCCCTATAACCAAGGCTCTGATACCAATCTGTCACACCCCGACCGATGGCGGAATCATCGGGGCGGGACATGTAAGACTGTTCATAGCACATGGTTGACTAGATTGAAATAATATTAAGGTCAAATTTCCATTACACAAAATCCAAGTACAAAATCAAATTCAAACAAGAAACATAAACAACTCATAAAATTCTTGATTTATATTGCTAAGTCCAAATCCTATGTTGAACACGTCTTATATCAATCTCACATATTGGGGCCTGAAACATGAATAAAATAAAGTCAACTAAAAAGTTGGTGAGTATAACACAGTTGTATATAGATAGCATATAGTTAAAAACAAATCCTTTACAAGACATGATAAAATAAGGCATTTATGGGGAGCCGCTATTGTGTAACCAAGTACAATCAAACCTTAGTAACTAGTATGCAAATTGTGTTGTCGGTATCAATCACCTCCACTTGGGTGGGTTTGCCAGACTCAATAGATCTATCATTGAAAACCGTCGGCTTGTATAGTTAATGATTGTACATAATAGCATGCAAAAGTTAGCACAAATAGTCCTCGGGCATAAAGCTCAAATTGCACACATGAATGTAATAGGTTTTGTAATTGTGTTGTTTGCGTAAATGTAAACATGTAATTTGTATATAGTTCATGTTTCACCCCAAAAGTGTAAAAGAGTAAAAAGGGGGTTGTGAATACTCACTTGGTATGGAAGTGAAGCTAACAAGGAATATAGATAGCAAATAAGATCCTTGAAATGCACACTTTAACCTAAAGAGTAATATGTATTGAATCACATAGATGCATAAAGTTTAAGTCTAAAATGAAAGTTGAATTTGTATATAAAACCATTGATTTTTATTTAAAAAGTATTGGATAAAATATATAAAGTTTGAGGTAAAATATGTTTGAAACAATTTAATTTGGTTTGAATTAAATAAATAAGTGTATAACTATAGTTTATGTAAATATTAATTGCAATTAAGTATAAGTGAATGAATGATTTTGTAAATTAAATAAATCATCATTATTTATAAATTTTGTAACTTAATTGTTTAAAATATCATTTAAGTGTAAGTTGATAAATAAATTTAATTTTTATAAACTTTTCAATAATTTATATTTATGCCAAGATTAAACTTTTAATCTATTTTTAAATACAGAAAACATATTTTTATAAAATCTGAATCATTTACTGATTAAAATATAAAAATTTTAATTTTGATACAAATTCTGAGTCTAGCACGACCGTGCCTCGTAAGGGCACGATCGTGCTCAAGCCACGGGCGCGACCGCGCTAGTCGGAGCGCGACCGGGTTGATCAACAGGAGCACAATCTAGACAAGTTTGACAGGCACGACCGTGCCTTGGCCCGACACGGTCGTGTCTATGATCTTTAGACACAACAGGGACTAGCCCAGAGGGCATGACAAGGTCTGGACAGGAGGACACGACCGCGCTGCTAATCGGCACGACCGCGCTAAATGAGGCACGGCCGCGCTAGATGATTAGCGCGACCGTGTCTTTTCCAAATCAGACACGAATTGACAGATTCTTGTATTTTAAACAATGTAATTGATAGGGCTTTTGATTAATGGGTTATTACGAGTCTAATAATATAAATTAATTGTATGGAAATCGTGTTTAAGAGTGGAATCGATTAAATCCTTTTTTATTAATATGAGAATTCTGGTTCAGGACGATTCTTATGATGGAAGCCCCAATTAACAGAGGGCTTTTGATACAGATATTGAAATGAATAAATTAGAGGATTCAATTAACCTGAATAGAAGCGAATCGATAGAGAATGGTAAAGAGGAAGCTCCGGCGTCGACGGCTTGGGTTCCGGCGATCTTTGCTGCAACTCCGGTCAATGCAGATAGTCCAGGAGTTTCAGGGATGACTGAGAATCGAGACTTTACTGCTGGATTTGAGAGAATTCGGTTTGAAATACGAATTCTAGTTTCTTGGAAAGCTTGAGAGAGAATTTTCTTTGAGTTTCACGAATTTTGATTAATTGGATGAAAGGAGAATAATTGGCAGTATTATTTTTGAAAGCATAACGTAATTCGGTTACGGATTCGAGCAATCGGGCGATTAAAGTTGCAGTTACGATTCAGCTGTTTCGCAGGCGCAACCGTGCCAAAAATAGGCGCGACCGTGCCTAAGCACCGGGCGCGATCGTTCCAAAGCAGGTCGCGCGACCGTGCCAAAGCACTTGGCGCGACCGTGCTTATACGAAGCACGACCGTGTCTAATTAGGGTTTCTTGACATTTTTCAACTTTAGTCCTTGACTTTTCAGATTTGATAAGTTTGTATAAAATAGTTTCTTGTATAGCGTTTAAATGTATATAACCGAGTAATATTTGCGAATTTGTATAGAATTATTGTATTAAATTTACGGCGAGAAAATAATGAGACATTGCACGAGTATAGAACTTGAAATTGCATTACATTGATTTGAAATAGGAATACTAAAATCAGAAATGTTACAGTCTCCCCATGTTGAGAGAATTTCGTCCCGAAATTTAGCTAGAGGAAACAACATTATTAGTAAAAAGATGAGGGTACTTGAGCTTCATTTGGTCTTCTCGTTCCCAAGTGAACTCAGGACCACGCTTAGATTCCCAACGAACTTTAACGATAGGAATGCGACTTCGCTTGAGCTGCTTGACTTCACGATCCATAATTTCTACCGGTTTCTCAACGAAGTGCATCGTTTCATCAATGCGCACGTCGTCGAGCGGTATATGGAGATTTTCATCGGCGAGACACATCTTTAGATTAGATATATGAAATGTAGGATGTACACTGCCAAGAGATGGAGGTAACTCGAGTTTGTAAGCCACTTTCCCAATCCTTTCAAGGATTTTGAACGGACCAACATAACGAGGTGATAACTTGCCTTTCTTTCCAAAACGGATCACACCCTTCCATGGAGATACCTTAAGAAGAACGAGATCACCGACTTGGAATTCCAAGGGTTTTCAACGTTTTTCGGCATAACTCTTTTGCCGACTCCTCGCTACTTGAATATTGTCACGGATTTGAATAATCTTGTCGGAAGTTTCTTGAATTAACTCAGGACCGGTGATTTGTGCTTCACCAATCTCGTTCCAACAGATCGGAGAACGACACTTGCGACCATAGAGAGCTTCGAATGGAGCCATATTGATACTTGTGTGGTAGCTATTGTTGTAAGAAAACTCAATGAGGGATAAATGTGAATCCCAATTTCCACCAAAATCGATTACACAAGCTCTAAGCATGTCTTCAAGAGTTTGGATTGTTTGCTCGGTTTGACCATCAGTTTGCGGATGGTAAGCCGTGCTCAAATCCAATCGAGTACCAAGAGCCTTTTGGAGAGATTGCCAAAATCGAGAAGTGAACCGAGCGTCTCTATCGGATATTATGTTCAAGGGAACACCATGACGGCTCACGATTTCATCAATGTAAATTCGGGCTAATTTCTCCACTTTGAAGTCTTCACGAATAGGCAAGAAGTGGGCAGATTTGGTGAGACGATCAATGATCACCCAAATACTATCATAACCACTCGAGGTGCGAGGGAGCTTGGTAATGAAATCCATAGCTAAATTTTCCCATTTCCGCACGGGAATTTCCGGTTGTTCAAGCAAACCAGAAGGACGTTGATGTTCGGCTTTGACTTTGGAGCAAGTTAAGCATTTGGCAACATAAAGAGCAATGTCCTTCTTCATACCAGGCCACCAATAAAGTTGGCGAAGATCTTGGTACATTTTATCCGCGCCAGGATGAATAGAATAACGAGTCTTATGAGCCTCGTTCATGAGAAATGCACGGAGATCATCGCGATCGGGAACCCAAATACGATTCAAATAATATAGTAAGCCATTGGGTTTTGATTCAAGAAGAAGTTTAACACCACACGACATTTCTTCATACATGTTACCCTCGGTTACCGAGACGTGTTGAGCGTCTAAGATACGGGTTTGAATACGGGCACAATGAAGCATAACATGGTCCTTTCGACTCAAAGCATCGGCTACGACATTCGCTTTGCCGGGATGGTAACGAATTTCGCAGTCATAGTCGTTAAGGAGTTCGACCCAACGTCGTTGCCTCATATTGAGTTCTTTTTGGTTGAAGATATGTTGAAGAATTTTGTGGTCGGTGAATACCACACATTTCGTGCCATATAGGTAATGTCTCCAAATCTTTAACGCGAATACGACCGCACCCAACTCGAGATCGTGCGTCGTATAATTCTTTTCATGAATTTTGAGTTGTCTTGATGCATAAGCGATCACTTTTCCTCGTTGCATGAGGACACAACCAAGACCTTGGTTAGAAGCATCACAATAGACAACTAGATCATCATTTCCATCGGGAAGAGTTAAAATGGGAGCATTGCACAACTTATGCTTAAGAGTTTGGAAAGCTTTTTCTTGTTTCGGTCCCCATTCATAAGCTTTACCCTTATGGGTCAAGGCGGTAAGAGGGACAGCAATCTTTGAGAAGTTTGAGATGAAACGACGATAATAACCCGCAAGACCAAGAAATGAACGAACTTCGGTAGGAGTCTTCGGGGCATTCCAATTCTTAACCGTTTCAATCTTAGCAGGATCAACATGAATACCCTTGTCGTTGACGATGTGACCAAGAAATTGAACTTCTTTTAACCAAAATTCACATTTGGAGAACTTGGCATATAGTTGTTCTTTCTTTAAAAGGTCCAAAACCAATCTAAGGTGTTCTTCATGGTCGGCTTTAGTCTTGGAATAGATTAAGATATCGTCAATGAAAACGATCACGAATTTATCAAGGTACGGTTTGCACACACGGTTCATGAGATCCATGAAAACTGCGGGTGCATTGGTTAACCCGAAAGGCATAACCATGAACTCGTAATGACCATACCTTGTTCGAAAAGCAGTCTTAGGAATGTCATCTTCTTGAACACGGAGCTGATGATAAACGGATCGAAGATCAATCTTTGAGAAACATGTAGAGCCTTGAAGTTGATCAAAGAGGTCATCGATTCTAGGCAAAGGATAACGGTTCTTGATAGTAAGCTTGTTGAGTTCGCGGTAGTCAATACACATACGGAATGATCCATCCTTCTTTATCACAAATAAGACGGGTGCACCCCACGGTGAATGACTCGGGCGAATGAAACCTTTGTCGGAGAGCTCTTGAAGTTGGCTTGCGAGTTCTTGCATTTCCGAAGGTGCAAGACGATAAGGAGCTCTAGCAACGGGGTTAGCTCCGGGCAAGAGATCAATGCGGAACTCTACTTGACGAACAGGAGGAAGACCGGATAAATCTTTAGGGAACACTTCGGGAAAATCTCTAATGATAGGAATGTCTTGGATACTCTTCTCCTTGACATCCTTTTCAACAATATGAGCTAAGAAGGCGATGTACTTCTTTCGTAAGTACTTTTGAGCGGTAGTACAAGACATCAACTTAAGACCCTTGCAAGGCTTTTCGCCAAAAACCCTTAATGTTTCTCCCGATGGTAGCGGAATTCGGATACATTTTTCAAAGCAAATGACTTCGGCATGATGATTTGATAGCCAATCCATACCTATGATAATATCAAAGCTTCCTAGTGGCATTGGAACAAGGTTGATTGGGAATGCATGATCATTAAGTTCTAAAGAGCAATCATAGATAATAGACTCAATTGTAAGGGAGTCACCATTTGCTATTTCAACGGTGAAGGTTTTCTCTAATTGGGATCGCGTCTTTGCAAGTAAAGGCTCAAAATTAAGTGACACAAAACTTTTATCGGCACCGGTATCGAACAAAATGGAGGCATAATGACTATTTACATGGAACGTACCATTAACCACGTCGTTGTTGGCTTGAGCTTCGATGGCATTTATGTTGAACGCACGCCCACGAGCTCCACTTTGTATAGCATTTGCAAGTCTTGGACATAGATTACGAAAATGGTTCGGGTCACCACACTCATAACAAGCACGCCTATTAGCAATGGTGGGAGCACTTTGATTAGCCACTCGCGGGTTAGGTTGGTTCGGTGGATTGACTTGACCCACAAAAGCTTTGGCCCTACAAATATTGATAGTGTGGCTATATATCCCACAATGAGTGCAAAGGCGACATGGGATATTTTGAGGATGATGAAAATTGCAGGTGGCACAAAGAGGATAAATCCCAACATATGGCTTTTTAGCCGGTGCTTGAACTACGGGTGCAACTTGATTAACGGGTACAGCAGGAGTAAACACAGCAAAATTTCTAACTTTCCTCTTTTTGTTATTGCGAGAGGGTTCAGTTGTGGCTTCTTTGTTGTGGGTAGAAGGGGTTACGGTTTCAGCAACTTTCTTAGAACCCTTTTTGGTAAGAGTCCCAGCTTTTACATGATTATCAGTCAAAGTAGCTGATAGACGAATAGCATCCTCCAGAGTAGCAGGATTTCTACCTAAGACAGTATCTTGAATTTGTCTTGGTAGCCCACCAATATACTTTTCTATACAACGAGATAACGGAGTGACCATGTGGGGCACAAGAAGACTCAACTCATGGAACCGAGTTGTATATGCTAAGTTTTCCCCACTATCTTGGGCAAGATCCCAAAATTCGGCCTCTAACTTCTTCACTTCATTTCGAGGACAGAATTCCTCGGTCATAAGCCTTTTGACCTCATCCCAAGGTAAAGCCATAGCTACATCAACACCCCTATTCCTTTTCTCCCCATTCCACCAAGTAAGTGCCCGCTTTTGGAGGACACTTGTGGCATGACGAACGCGGAGGTTGTCGGGACAGTCACTATTGAGAAAGGTATTCTCAATACTTTCAAACCATTGAAGGAGTCCAGTAGCTCCTTCGGTTCCATAAAACTTTAGGGGATTGCACGAATTGAAGTGCTTGAAGGTGCATTGAGATGGATTATTTCCACCATTTCCACCATTACCACCATTATTACCATTATTACCACTATTGCTTCCATTTCCACCATTGCCATTAGTGGCACCATTGGCTTGGGTGAGTTGTGTCACCAATTGGGTAAGAATAGCAGCAATGTCGGAGTTGGCGTCGGCGGCGGGAGCACGACGAGGAGGCATTCTACAGATTTTCACAAAACAAGAAAAAGATTGTAAGAACTTATGAGAATTGCTAGGATTTTAATAGAATGAGAAAACCAAATAAAAGATAGATATTCATAGTTTGGATTGTACTCAAAAGTGATAAAATCACTTGAATACTAAGGCACATCAAGGTTAATTTAAACTCATATAATTTTCAAGGAGACATGATTTAGCCTATAAGTAAACACTCATCTCGGGAATTCCCAGGAAAGCATACGGGTCCCTCGGTTGATTGGGATTTATGCGAAATGCTTTCATAGACAGAAAACCCAAAATACAGGTGTCACCCTTCCAGATTGCACGTGTCCTCAAATAATTTAACAAGTTTAAAAACCTTAACGAAGAAAATAAAAGAAAATTTTAAAGATTTTTGCTTCAAGAATTTTTCCACATGCTTAGAAAGAATAAAGAAAGAAAGGAAGATAGAAATATTTTTTAGGAGATAGAAAAGGATATTATTTATTTAATTATTAAGAATATCCTAATAAGTCATGCATTTCTAACAAGTAAGGTACCAAATATAATAAACAATTTATCATGGTAAGCATGTAGCACGTAGCATGTAACACATAGCACAAAATCATGAAATATAGCATAAGTGGGTGTCCTAAAGTTATAGTCTAGGTCAAGGTGTCTAATAACCTAATTCCCTATAACCAAGGCTCTGATACCAATCTGTCACACCCCGACCGATGGCGGAATCATCGGGGCGGGACATGTAAGACTGTTCATAGCACATGGTTGACTAGATTGAAATAATATTAAGGTCAAATTTCCATTACACAAAATCCAAGTACAAAATCAAATTCAAACAAGAAACATAAACAACTCATAAAATTCTTGATTTATATTGCTAAGTCCAAATCCTATGTTGAACACGTCTTATATCAATCTCACATATTGGGGCCTGAAACATGAATAAAATAAAGTCAACTAAAAAGTTGGTGAGTATAACACAGTTGTATATAGATAGCATATAGTTAAAAACAAATCCTTTACAAGACATGATAAAATAAGGCATTTATGGGGAGCCGCTATTGTGTAACCAAGTACAATCAAACCTTAGTAACTAGTATGCAAATTGTGTTGTCGGTATCAATCACCTCCACTTGGGTGGGTTTGTCAGACTCAATAGATCTATCATTGAAAACCGTCGGCTTGTATAGTTAATGATTGTACATAATAGCATGCAAAAGTTAGCACAAATAGTCCTCGGGCATAAAGCTCAAATTGCACACATGAATGTAATAGGTTTTGTAATTGTGTTGTTTGCGTAAATGTAAACATGTAATTTGTATATAGTTCATGTTTCACCCCAAAAGTGTAAAAGAGTAAAAAGGGGGTTGTGAATACTCACTTGGTATGGAAGTGAAGCTAACAAGGAATATAGATAGCAAATAAGATCCTTGAAATGCACACTTTAACCTAAAGAGTAATATGTATTGAATCACATAGATGCATAAAGTTTAAGTCTAAAATGAAAGTTGAATTTGTATATAAAACCATTGATTTGTATTTAAAAAGTATTGGATAAAATATATAAAGTTTGAGGTAAAATATGTTTGAAACAATTTAATTTGGTTTGAATTAAATAAATAAGTGTATAACTATAGTTTATGTAAATATTAATTGCAATTAAGTATAAGTGAATGAATGATTTTGTAAATTAAATAAATCATCATTATTTATAAATTTTGTAACTTAATTGTTTAAAATATCATTTAAGTGTAAGTTGATAAATAAATTTAATTTTTATAAACTTTTCAATAATTTATATTTATGCCAAGATTAAACTTTTAATCTATTTTTAAATACAGAAAACATATTTTTATAAAATCTGAATCATTTACTGATTAAAATATAAAAATTTTAATTTTGATACAAATTCTGAGTCTAGCACGACCGTGCCTCGTAAGGGCACGATCGTGCTTAAGCCACGGGCGCGACCGCGCTAGTCGGGGCGCGACCGGGTTGATCAACAGGAGCACAATCTAGACAAGTTTGACAGGCACGACCGTGCCTTGGCCCGGCACGGTCGTGTCTATGATCTTCAGACACAACAGGGACTAGCCCAGAGGGCATGACAAGGTCTGGACAGGAGGACACGACCGCGCTGCTAATCGGCACGACCGCGCTAAATGAGTCACGGCCGCGCTAGATGATTAGCGCGACCGTGTCTTTTCCAAATCAGACACGAATTGATAGATTCTTGTATTTTAAACAATGTAATTGATAGGGCTTTTGATTAATGGGTTATTACGAGTCTAATAATATAAATTAATTGTATGGAAATCGTGTTTAAGAGTGGAATCGATTAAATCCTTTTTTATTAATATGAGAATTCTGGTTCAGGACGATTCTTATGATGGAAGCCCCAATTAACAGAGGGCTTTTGATACAGATATTGAAATGAATAAATTAGAGGATTCAATTAACCTGAATAGAAGCGAATCGATAGAGAATGGTAAAGAGGAAGCTCCGGCGTCGACGGCTTGGGTTTCGGCGATCTTTGCTGCAACTCCGGTCAATGCAGATAGTCCAGGAGTTTCAGGGATGACTGAGAATCGAGACTTTACTGCTGGATTTGAGAGAATTCGGTTTGAAATACGAATTCTAGTTTCTTGGAAAGCTTGAGAGAGAATTTTCTTTGAGTTTCACGAATTTTGATTAATTGGATGAAAGGAGAATAATTGGCAGTATTATTTTTGAAAGCATAACGTAATTCGGTTACGGATTCGAGCAATCGGGCGATTAAAGTTGCAGTTACGATTCAGCTGTTTCACAGGCGCGACCGTGCCAAAAATAGGCGCGACCGTGCCTAAGCACCGGGCGCGATCGTTCCAAAGCAGGTCGCGCGACCGTGCCAAAGCACTTGGCGCGACCGTGCTTATACGAAGCACGACCGTGTCTAATTAGGGTTTCTTGACATTTTTCAACTTTAGTCCTTGACTTTTCAGATTTGATAAGTTTGTATAAAATAGTTTCTTGTATAGCGTTTAAATGTATATAACCGAGTAATATTTGCGAATTTGTATAGAATTATTGTATTAAATTTACGGCGAGAAAATAATGAGACATTGCACGAGTATAGAACTTGAAATTGCATTACATTGATTTGAAATAGGAATACTAAAATCAGAAATGTTACATCAAGGTTTCAGTCTCAACCGAAGGAGTCACATATGATAGCCGTGAAGAGAATTTTCAGATACCTGAAAGGGAAACCCCTATTAGGTCTTTGGTACTCTAAGCAGCAGTCATTCGACTTCAAAGCCTACACTGATTCAGATTATGGCGGTTGTAACCTTGACAGAAAGTCAACTTCTGGTGGATGTCAATTCTTAGGAGACAGACTGGTCTCCTGGCAGGGTAAGAAGCAGCCAACCGTTTCTGTCTCAAGCAGAATACATTGCTGCAGCGAGCGGTTGTTCTCAAATACTGTGGATTCAGCAGCAGTTGAGAGACTACGGCTTAAACTTCACTGGAACTCCTCTATTCATTGACAACAATGCCACCATGTCCATCACAAATAACCCGATGAAACATTCCAAAACTAAACATATAGAGATTCGCCATTATTTCATCCGTGATTGTGCTGAAAAGCATTTAATTGAACATGTAAAGTTCACAAGGATGACAATCTTGCTGACCTTTTCACAAAGGCATTTGATCGATCCCGTTTTGAGCATCTTGTCAACTTGATAGGAATGTTCAATCCTGAGTAAAAATTAATTTTTCTTAAATTAATTCAATTCATGGAAGTTAAATTTTATTTTTTTTAAATTTTGTGTATAGTTCTTTTAAGTTTCAAAATATTTTACAAAAACAAAAACAAAATAGAAAATGGAGAAAACTTCAAAGTTAACTTGAGGAAAGAGGAAATGATAGTACATCAGAAATGATCTAAACGCCACAGCCTGCTCATATGAGAAATGATTGCGTCATGCTTACTTAATTGTTTACCTTATTATGTTTTTAATCTGCTTATTTACAAGTAATTTAAATTGTCAGTAGGCTGTATGCGTCTTTGAATCACTAGTAGTGTGGAAACTAAATCTAAAATACAACTGTGATTTGAACCCATGTTTGCAAGTGTGTGTGCGTAAAAGAATAGAAAAGATCATTATCAGATAAAGGATGTTAGATTTTGGCAATAATTTTCTTTTGAGGTCAGTTTCGGGTTATGTCATTAGCACAATTAATGCGGTTCATCTCACTGCCCATACTCACAAGTATGCAAGGAGAGATTGAATCAAGACATGTCTCTACATTAACCGTTGAGCATGTATTCACCCTTGAATCACTCCTGATTCATTGAAATCAAATCCAGATAAAAGTTGGATCCCCTTACCTTAAAACTCAAACACCATATATATTATCCTGAATCATCATACCGATATTCAATGCAGAAAATCAAATGAAACCAAGACAAATGAATCACTCGATTCTGAATCTTATGATTCCTAATAATCCTTATGGATTCTTCTTGATTTTTCCTGTGCTAATAGATATAACTTCATTCTGAAAATTTAGAAAATCATTGGGAAAATCTTAGATGCCTTGAGATAATGCAATTTACATGAGTATAGCATATCAGTGGGGTACACGTTGTATATCTTATAAATAATACCTTAATACACAAGAATGTGATACAAAGATGCTTATAGTTTCAAATCTTATAATATTGTCAACTTGAATTACTTGTCTATGTGCTTATTACGTATAAATAAATAGTAATCCATGACATGATCCCATATTCTTTGATGTTTATATTGTTTACATTTTTTCTAAAAGATAGCCTGATATGATCCTCTGCTCGTGTCTTTGATCAAAAATAGTTTGTGTGAATACTTGTATATTTTTATTAAAAAAGATCAAAAAGATTTTAAGTTTATGCATAGTTCAATTTTATTCAGAAAAATAAAAAATATTTGTGTTTAACCTTCCTGGATTGTATTTGAATCCTCTTGATTGAATATTTCTAACTTGTTCGTTATTTGACTTGAAAAACTTCATAAATTTTGAGTTGAAAGTTTGCGCACTTAAGGGTTTGTGCGTACTTGTAAGTGCGCATGAGGTAAGCCTTGCATACTTAACAAGTACGCAAGAGTTAAGTCTTGCGCACTTGTAAGTACGCAAGAGTTAAAGCTTGCGCACTTGTAAGTACGCACGAGTTAAAACGTGCGCACTTATTAAGTACGCACGGCCTTTTAGTGTTGAGTATATAAAGAGGACTTAGAAATTTTCAGGGTTTTCACCACATTCAAACCGATTTTTTCCCTCTGCAAACCTACTCAAAAATTCAAGTGTTCCAATCCATCTTTTCGTCCCACTACTAGTTTCATCACCTCATAACATCGATTTGGTGAGATTTTGGGCTTAATCCATCCACAAAAACTCTCGATTTTGGACCGATTCTTGACTAAGTAATTCTAGGCTCAAACCGTGATTTTTAGGGCAATTTGAGGGTTGTTTGGGTAACCTATTATCATTAAACATGATTAGATCACATAATCGACACTTAATCATCCTTTTTAATCTTCGATTTTGACCTTGTGTGTCACACCCCGACCGATGGCGGAATCATCGAGGCGGACAATGGAATGATTGTTCAAAAGCACATGATAGCTAAAATATTTCATAATTCATTAATCTAATTAAAAACAATAAATATTCAAGTACAATACAATTCAAATAACCTAGTCTATTCCAAAACATTGATTTAATTAACTAGGTCCATAAGTTCTTAAGTGGAGGAATCTTCAATAAGCAATCACATATCCAAACCTAAAACATTATTTAAAATCAAGTGTCAACTATAAAGTTGGTGAGTACATAGGTTTAGTGGAACCGATAAATAGTAAATAAAAAACGTTTTGCAACTCATTGTTTATCTTGTTAAACATAGCATACATGGTTGTATCATTTATCTAAGCACAATTCAAACCTTGATTGACGCGCTTGAACATAGCACAACAGCTAGGTCCGATATGTTTGAATATAGTTACCCACTATATCCGATATGTTTGAATATAACACGCGGCTATATCCGAGTATGCATTAATAAACACCCTACATGGGTGGGCTGGTCAGACACAATAGATCTATTAATATTACTTTTGGTTTTCTTGTGTTTAAAATAAATAAATGTACACCCAAGATAATTCATGATGAACAAGCATATAATTCACATGTATAACACGTATAAACAATTTGATGAGTAGCATGTATAATGTTTCACCCCAAAGTATGTAAAAATGTAAAATAGGGGCTATGTAACGCACTGGCTAGCGGATGTTTTAATCCACGAGTGCGGGTGATAAGGATGTTGAAAACTAAGCACCTTGAAACCCTATGTGGATAAATAAGTATTATTGTATGTTTTATATGTGCGTATTCGTATTTATATGTGTATAGGTTTATATTAATATTTCTTAACATTTATAAAATATGGTAGAAAGATGATAATGATTTTGTAAAACTTAATGTCAAAAATATATATATTTTAATCTTGTTAAAATATTATATTTTAAATAATTTGTTATCATGTTTATTGTATTTATATATATTAATAAATAAAAAGAAAAGTTTCTATTTGTTTAATTATGTTATCATTATTACATATTAAAATTTATTTAAACAAGTTTATAAAAATTATAGAGTGTATTATTTTATAAAGATTGGGTGGGTTATTATTATAAAAAAAATTGTTTTAATCGTTTTCAAAATAGACGAACGAGTCAACCCACTCGTAATAGTTTTTATTGTATGGAGAAATTATTAAAATGAGATAAAATAAATAAATAAAATAAAAGTTTTATAAAACAGAAATAAAAAAATTGGGCCGAAGGCCAACCGGAATCGAACCCGCGACCTCGGACATAATCACACACACGCATAACCAGCCGGGCTATCGCCCATCGCTGGTTATGTGTTTGGCGTTTAATTGATAACCACACAAGCAAAACTGGTCGCTGGTTCTCGGCAACCGGCAAACCATGTCCGAGGACACTTGTTTGCCCGGTAATCGAAGGTCTAAGGTCGGGTAGTCGATTGGAACCGATGGCCAGATGATAACAGAAGGTAAAGGAACGATTTTGAGACTCTTACTTGGTCGCGAATGGTCTGGACGACAGGGCCGATGGTCTGAAAATTCCAAGATCGATTAACTATGCTTCGGGATGAATTAGGTTCTGAAACTCTGGTCACAGCTTCACACAGTGGCGACGAACACAATGCCGGCCTCAATTTTGAGTGACAGTGGGTAGAGGAGAGGTGGCGAGCTTGAGCAGGTCCGGTAATAGCTTTTTATAGCCGAGCTCGATCCCGATAATGAGACAAGCAATTGAGCATGTCCAGACACTCGTCTGGACGAGACGAAAATGTCGAGCCATCTTTCAGGCTTGGAGGTTTCTTGTCGAGGCCGAATTCGTGGCGTGGACTTTCGGCCACAGACACGATCAGACTTTTCGTATGTTTAAACGACAAATTGGTCGAGGGCTTTTGTTCGCGTGGGGACGACGAGGTCAGAGAGGCCCTTTTCGGCTGTCGAGGTGCAGGGAACAGGCGTGTCGAGGAGTCGCCGGAAAATGGCTTGGACCGCCGGTCAATGGGGGAGACGACAGGAAACGCGAATTGGGATTTGGCATTTTTGGTCCCTGGAGTTTACTTCTGAATCTAGTTGGTCCCTGTGATAATTACGGATGAGTCCTTGTGGTTTGATTTGTCCACATTTAGTCCCTTAACTAATTTCTGTTTTAAAACCTTGTAGTTTTATTATTTTCAAAACAGACCCTTAACTTTTATAAAAATAACTAATTAGATTTCTTTTTATTTTCAATTATATTTTATAAACTTATATTATTATTATAAATATATTTTTATAAAAGTTAAGTATTATTTAGATAGATTATCATATTTATGTTATGAACCTTTTAAATTTAGATTTTTATATAAAATTTTATATATGTTTAAAACTTATAAAATTTTGATTATTTTAAATCCATAAAATAAAAATATATATTTTGTACAAAATTAAATAAAAACACTTGCATTTCATTTAATAGAAAATGAATACATGATATATATTACAAATGCGTGAATAAAAATCCGAAATGTCACAGTCTCCCCATGTTAAAGGAATTTCGCCCCGAAATTCAACTAGTGGAGGCTATGAAAAGAGATGCGGATATTTGGATTTCATTTGGTCTTCACGTTCCCAAGTGAACTCGGGTCCACGTGTAGACACCCAACGGACCTTGACAATGGGGATGCGGCTACACTTGAGTTTCTTGACTTCACGGTCTATGATTTCCACGGGTTTCTAAACAAAGTGCATTTTCTCGTCAATGCGCACTTCATCAAGAGGGATGTGAAGATTCTCGTTGGTTAGGCACTTTTCAAATTAGACACGTGAAAAGCTGGATGAACGTTGCTGAGCTCTGAAGGAAGATCGAGTTTGTAGGCCACTTTTCCTACCATTTCGAGTATCTTGAATGGACCCACATATCGAGGTGCAAGTTTTCCTTTCTTTCCAAATCGGACTACGCCTTTCCATGGTGATACCTTTAGAAGGACCATATCCCCAACTTGAAATTCCAAGGGTTTTCGTCGATTATCGGCATAGCTCTTTTGCCGACTCCTTGCTACTCGAATGTTGTCACGAATAAGAGAGACTTTATCGGTGGTCTCTTGGATAAGCTCGGGACCGGTGATTTGTGCTTCACCAATTTCGTTCCAACAAATCGGTGAACAACATTTTCATCCATAAAGAGCTTCAAACGGTGCCATGTTAATACTTGTGTGGTAGCTGTTGTTGTAGGAAAATTCGATCAGTGGAAGGTGAGAATTCCAATTGCCGCCAAAGTCAATGACACAAGCTCTAAGCATATCCTTGAGAGTTTGGATTGTTCGCTCGGTTTATCCATCAGTTTGAGGATGGTAAGCCATACTTAAATCCAAACGAGTACCAAGCACAGATTGTAATGATTGCCAAAATCGGGAAGTAAAACGCGAATCACGATCGGAGATGATGTTCAAAGGGATTCCGTGACGACTTACGATCTCATCAATGTAGATCCGAGCCAATTTCTCGACTCGATAGTCCTCACGAATAGGCAAGAAATGAGCAGACTTTGTGAGTCGATCGATAATAACCCAGATACTATCGTGCCCACTAGGAGTGCGTGGGAGTTTGGTGATGAAGTCCATAGCAAGGTTCTCCCACTTCCACATGGGAATTTCAGGTTGTTCAAGGAGTCCGGAAGGCTTCTGATGTTCGGCCTTTACTTTAGAACAAGTTAAGCATTTTTCCACAAAGAGGGCAATATCCTTTTTCATGCCGGGCCACCAATATTGTTGACGAAGACCCATGTAAATCTTATCAGCTCCGGGATGTACCGAATATCGAGTTTTGTGGGATTCGTTCATCAAAAATATACGAAGGTCGTCGCGATAGGGAACCCGGATACGATCTAAGTAATACAACAGGCCGTTGGCTTTGGTTTCTAGCAAGAGTTCTACACCACATGCCATTTCTTGGTACATGTTTCCCTCGGTAACCGAGGTGTGTTATGCTTGGAGAATGCGAGCTTGGATATCATTGTGAATATGAACACTATGAAGCATGATACGTTCCTTACGACTCAAGGCTTCGGCTACCACATTTGCTTTGCCGGGGTGGTAGCGAATCTCGCAGTCATAGTCGTTAAGAAGTTCGACCCATCGTCGTTGCCTCATATTAAGCTCTTTTTGATTGAAAATATGTTGGAGACTTTTGTGGTCGGTGAAAACCGTGCATTTGGTGCCATAAAGATAGTGTATCCAAATTTTCAAGGTGAAAATGACAGCACCAAGCTCGAGATCATGGGTCGTATAGTTCTTCTCATGGATTTTGAGCTGACGTGATGCGTATGTAATTACTTGGCCACGCTGCATAAGAACACAACCAAGACCTTGGTTGGATGCATCGCAGTAAACGACAAAGTCGTCATTACCACTAGGAAGAGTTAGAATAGGAGCGTTGCAGAGCTTGTGCTTGAGAGTTTGAAAAGCTTCCTCTTGTTTGGGTCCCCACTCGTAAGGTTTACCTTTGTGAGTCAAGGCAGTGAGCGGAACCGCAATCTTGGAGAAATTTGAGATGAAGCGACGACAGTAACCCGCTAGTCCAAGGAAGGAACGAATCTCGGTAGGAGTCTTAGGAGTATTCAAATTCTTTACCGCTTCGATTTTTGTCGGGTCCACATGAATCCCCTTATCGTTGACTATGTGTCCCAAAAATTGAACCTCCTTTAGCCAGAATTCACACTTGGAGAACTTGACGTATAGTTGTTCTTTCTTCAAGAGTTCCAAAATCAAACGAAGATGTTGTTCATGCTCCACTTTCGTTTTAGAATAGATGAAAATGTCGTCAATGAAAACGATCACAAACTTGTCCAAATAAGGTTTGCATACACGGTTCATGAGATCCATGAAAACCGCAGGTGCATTAGTCAAGCCAAAAGGCATGACCATGAACTCGTAGTGACCATATCTAGTCCGAAAGGCAGTCTTCGGAATGTCTTCATCGAGAACACGAAGTTGATGGTATCCGTAACGAAGGTAAATCTTGGAGAAACATGTTGAACCTTGAAGTTGATCGAAAAGATCGTCGATACGGGGTAAAGGATAACGGTTCTTGATTGTAAGCTTGTTGAGTTCACGATAATCAATGCACATTCGAAACGATCCATCCTTTTTCTTTACGAACAGCATGGGAGCATCCCAAGGTGAATGGCTTGGTCGGATGAATCCTTTGGATGAGAGTTCTTGTAATTGACTTGCGAGTTCTTGCATCTCGGAAGGTGCAAGACGATAGGGAGCTTTTACCACGGGAGTTGCTCCGGGCACAAGGTCAATACGAAACTCTACTTGTCTAGGGGGAGGAAGACCGGGTAAATCTTCGGGGAATACCTCGGGAAAGTGTCGAATGATCGGAATATCTTGCAATTTCTTACCCTTGTCTTTTGTGTCAACTACGTGGGCCAAGAAGGCAACGCACTTTTTCCGCAAGTACTTTTGTGCCAAGGTGCAAGACATGAGTTGAAGACCACGACACAGTTTTTCACCGAAAATAACTAACGTGTCGCCCGAAGGTAGGTATACGAATGCACTTTTCATAGCAAATAACCTCGGCATGGTGCTTGGATAACCAATCCATGCCAATTATAATATCGAAGCTTCCCAATTGCATCGGAAGGAGATCAACAGAGAACTCATGATTATTAAGATCGAGATTGCAGTCGCGGATAACAGAATTTATAGCAATAGATTTCCCATTTGCTATCTCCACGGAATAAGAATTGTCAAGTTTCGTTCTTTGTTTAGCAAGTCGAGATTCAAAGGTAAGAGACACAAAACTCCTATCGGCACTGGTATCAAATAAAATGGATGCATAATGATTGTTTACGAGAAACGTACCGTTTATCACGTCGTTGTTTGCTTGTGCCTCATTAGCGTTTATATTAAACGCTCGTCCTTGGGGACCACCTTGATGATGAAGTTTTAGGCATCGGTCACGGAAATGGTTTGGGTCTCCACATTCGTAACATGCCCGACCATGGAGAGGTGCCGGATAGTTAGGATGGTTGGCTGTAGCAGCTTGATGGACGGGAGGACGGGTACGACAAGTAGTGACCACGTGTCCATATCGTCCACAGCTTGAACACAATCGGCATGGTAAGTTGGCAGGACGGTGGTACTTGCAGGTCTGACATTGGGGATTTGCACCCAAATAAGGTTTCGGGTTTTGACCCAAAGGGGCCACTTGAATAGCAGGTACGGTGGGAGTTACGGCTGCGAAGTTTCGGCCCTTTCGTTTCTTGTTGCGGTTAGAAGACTCGGGCTTTACATCTTTGACGGCCGCAAAAGTAGAAACAACCTTCTTGGAACCCTTTCTTGTTAAGGTTCCGGCTTTGACGTGGTTGTCGGATAGCGTAGCGGATAGACGAACAGCAGCTTCAAGTGTAGGAGGATTGCTTCCTAACATAGCATCCTGAATTTGCATAGGCAGCCCGCCTATGTATTTTTCAATTTCCCGAGCAAGGGGAGTGATCATATGAGGTACCAGTAGGCTCAGCTCTTGAAATCGGGTGGTGTAAGCTAGATTATCCCCGCTGTCTTGGGCAAGATCCCAAAACTCAGTCTCCTATGACAAAGATCATCCCATGACAAAGATGTAGCAACCTCAACACCACGAGTGCGTTTCTCACCGTTCCACCGGGTGAGGGCTCTCTTTTGTAGTACACTTGAGGCATAGCGAACCCAAAGATTATCGGGACAGTCACTGTTTAGGAATGTGCTTTCCATGCTTTCAAACCATTGTAGTAGGCCGGTAGCACCTTCAGTCCCGTAAAATTTTGTAGGGTTGCATGAGTTAAAGTGATTAAACATGCATTGAGGCGGCTTGGTACCACCGTTTCCTTGGATGTTGTGAGACCCGTCACTGTTGTTATTGGCTTAGGTCATTTGTCCCACCAGTTGGCAAGAAGAGTAGCAAGATCCGGGTTGGAAGTGCTAGAGTTTGCACGTCGAGGAGGCATTCTAACACCATAAGAAAAGACAATAATTTATGATATTTTAGATAAAGTGGATATATATGAGCTATAGTGGGAATAATGTAAGCAGAAAAATGCGGGATTCATCATGTCGCGTGCCAATGTATGTGTATTTATTCAAGGTTGATGGGGAAAATAAGCCATCTATTCCGGGTAGGAGATGATGTCATAGATCATTATTCGCTTAATAGGAATTGCCGGGATTCGCATGCACTACAAATCGTTATTACGTGTGCACCCGTACTAATGATTTGCTTTGCATGTTCATCTAGTTCTTCCTATCTTACTGTAATGTCCCCAAATTTTGAGTTTAGGTTCGGATCGTATTCTTGCGAATACAATGACTTATCAACGTTAAGTAATTCCTCGAAACTTTCAAGGAGACATGCTTTAGCCTATAGGTAAACACTCACTTCAGGAATTCCCAGGAAAGCATACGGGTCCGTTTATTTTGATTTATACGAAACGCTTTCCTAGACAGAAAACCCAATGTACAGGTGTCACCCTTCCAGATTGCACATGTCTTTTACTAGTTTTCAAGATATTAAGTCGTTGACTATATTTTCAAGAATTTAATACACTTGTGAGTCTACGAGTATAAAATATGTAGGAATGTTGCAAATAGTATGGATGAGGAAGGAGTATGGATAAGGATGTGTAGTGTATTTGTTTGCATATGTCTATTTGTCAAATGTGTATGTAAAGTATGTATTGTATGTTTAAGGCCTTGTATGTATAAGTCTCATGTACTAAACTTGGGAAAATTCAAATAATACCTAACTACAAATAATTCATATAGCAAATAATCATTTAGCACGTATCACGTAAAAGGGAGTCCTATGGTTATAGTCTAGGTCATTGTGTCTAATAACCTAATTCCCTATAACCATGGCTCTGATACCAATCTGTCACACCCCGTCCGATGGCGGAATCATCGAGGTGGACAATGGAATGATTGTTCAAAAGCACATGATAGCTAAAATATTTCATAATTCATTAATCTAATTAAAAACAACAAATATTCAAGTACAATACAATTCAAATAACCTAGTCTATTCCAAAACATTGATTTAATTAACTAGGTCCGTAAGTTCTTAAGTGGAGGAATCTTCAACAAGCAATCACATATCCAAACCTGAAACATTATTTAAAATCAAGTGTCAACTATAATGTTGGTGAGTACATAGGTTTAGTGGAACCGATAAATAGTAAATAAAAAACGTTTTGCAACTCATTGTTTATCTTGTTAAACATAGCATACATGGTTGTATCATTTATCTAAGCACAATTCAAACCTTGATTGACGCGCTTGAACATATCACAACAGCTAGGTCCGGTATGTTTGAATATAGTTACCACTATATCCGATATGTTTGAATATAACAAGCGGTTATATCCGAGTATGTAGGTCCCTTCGTGTGTGTCGGATCGTTGCATGCAAGTGGTCTACTAGTCGGACTGGGTGCGAAATGCCCGTGACTAGGCGGAGAGTCTAACTAAAAAAAAGTAAACCAACACGAGAGTAACAATAAAAGCACTTTCTATTATAAACACTCGACGGTTACAGAGATAATATAAATTGCGTACTTAACAAACTGAGTTTGTCTAAGATATGAGTTCTGCGTACTTATCCTCTGTGAACCAAACCTATTTATACAGACCTGATGCCTGCGCACCTAGCAAGTGCGCAGGACCAAATGCTCTTGCGTACTTAGCAAGTACGCATGGGTCTTCCTGCGTACTTGCTAAGTACGCAGGAGCTTTCTCCTGCGCACATGTAAGTGCGCAAAACACTTAGAAGAAATGCAACATACACTATGTAAAAGTAAATACAACTCGATAAACTATTACATAACGACTCTTACATACAAAGACAAATTACAGACATTAGAAATACAAACTGAGACTCTATCCAGAGTGTTGTCACAGGAAAGTGCATCAACAAACTCCCCCTTGACAACAGCTCAGGATCTTCATCGTCTTCAGTCTTCAATCTTCAGTCTTCACAGTACTGGTCCCTTAGCTTCCATCTTCTTCTTGTAATCAAGGCAGAACTTAATCACCTTGTAATATTTAGAAGCAAGGAGCTTTGTCCATTCGTCCGTGTGGACACAGTAGCGTTCCGCTAGTACCTCCAGATCTTTCACAGAAAAGTTGATGAAGCAGACTTCATCAAAGATTCTGATCAGTTCTTTTGGTACTGTGTTCCCACTCTCGGAACGAACCTTTCCCATGATCACAACCTCGCCCGTTTTTGGATCTACGTACCAGTACCTCATGTCACCAAGAATATCCTGAGATAACTTGCTCAAGGTAATCTTAGTTTCATATTGCACTGGCTTGTATACAAATCTCTTTATGTGCTTCTTAGTCACAGGATGTACAGCGTGCTTATCCTTGACTCTTCTGGGCACTTGACGCTTGAAGTATTCAAATTTCCCTGATCTTGCTTCCCGCTGTAGTGTTACCCACAAACCCATTGCTACTGCATGACTCGAGTGACTCAGCAGGTCACGGTTTGTGAGGTTCACAGAGTCGTACTTGGGCAAAGAGTTGAACGCCTCACTGGTTGGTTTCAAGTGTTGAACCCCCCCCCCCCCAGATCTTTTGATGGCGAATAACTGCTTGTCCTCCTCGAACCTAACAGCCAAGATCATACCTGTAGCTCCGTGCTTGTCTTTGATGGACGTCTTTTGCCACACGGGAGCTGGACCCTTAGATGATGCAGAGGGCATGTCTTTATCTTTTGGTGCCTCGGGGTCCACAGGTGTAGGGTCGACTGGGGAGGCTTCAGTTGTAGCTTCAACATTACTTGCCATGTCAACTGAGCCTGTGTCAAGCAGAGATTCGAGCGATGGTACTTCAAAGATCTCACCATCCTCTAACTCGTACTCTCCTTCCCCATCGCCCTTGGGAATCTCTATCACCACATCCTCATCTTCATCATTCTAGCCATCACCAGAGTCGATCTCTCCTTCTTCTAGATTGAAGAGAGCATCGATCTGTGCTTCTTTAGAATAGTCAGGCTCTAGATATAGGATCTCATCATCAGATAAGTCCTTAAGTACTTCAACTACTGACTTCCCTTTATCACCACCACCACCAGATGTATCATCACCCTCTTGCTGAGTAGACTCCCCCTCAGCCATTGGAACAGAAGAGATGTGCACAATTGCCAAAGCTTGGTGCTCACCTCCACTAGGACCGGCTTCAGGATCCTTGTCTTTATCATCATCCTAAGTCAAGTCGACTGGATGACAAGGCTCAGCACCAGTGGATTTATTTTCTTTCTCTTTCTCCTTTTCTTTCTCTTTTTCCTTCTCTTTCTCCCCTTGAGCACCAAGCTTCTTGGTCAGTTCTTCAACTAATTTGACCATCGCTTCGTGCTCTTTTCTCTGCAAATCCATCCTTTTCATCAGCAGCTCGTTCTGTGCCATAACATTCTTCAGTTGCTCATTTGTCCCTGTTCTCTGGCTGTGGAGAATCCTAACTTCATCGGCCAGGGAATTAATCTGTGCTTGTTGAGCATCAGACTCCTCCTTTGACTTTTGAATGGTCTTCAACAGTTCAGCAACTTGGGTCTCTAGGACATTGATCCTTGCATCATACGGATCAGAATACCTAGATGATGAGGCTTCAGCATTCTGGATGGGGGAGGAGAAGATTGTGTCAAAGTCAAACCCTTGTGAAAAATCACCATAGTTGAAGGGTTGACCGGACGGCTCAGTGGTGTGAGGTGGGTGTGGGGATGTAATGATGGGGGTGGGTGTTATGGTTGGGGTGATGGTGACTGACTCCGTGAGAAGTGGAGTAGTCACCGTCACCTGGACGGATGTTGTAGGGAGGGTCACCGTCACAGGAACCTCCTCTGTGACTGTCGTGACTGCCACATCAGCTTGAACTTGTGTCCTTCTCCTCCTTCGGTACAATTGCTGTTCTGGTGGGGTAGCGGCTGAATCTGGACTGGCAGCTGGAACTTGTACTTGCTGCACAGTCGGGACCTCTACTACCCTGGGGATAGCAACCTCTTGCCTATCTCCTCTGTTCTTATGAACACGCTCTCATCTTTGTCTTTGTAGAGCAGCGTCAGAGTCAGATGTTGGCTCATAATTGCTGCTCGAGCTTTGTCGCTTCCTTTTGGAGGACGACTCAGGTAGGGTTACCTGTGCCGATCTCCTGGGGTGTGCTTGTGATGGTGCGTCATCGGAATCAGAAGAATCTGATTCTGTTGCTTCTGAATCGGATTCCTCAGCACCACCATCACCGCCTTCGTCGTCTCCATCCTCAGACGAGCTATCATCACTATCATTTTCCTCATGGTGTTATTCTTGTTGCTCATCGGAGTGTTCACTCATGTCAAGTTCCGAGTCGTGGCTATACCATCTCTAGTCTTCAGGTGCCACATATACTTCATTTAGAAGGTAGCCAAAGACTTCTGTGTGCACAGGGGTAGGTTCTACACTGCCTGGCTTCAGAAATTGAGCAAATACTCTTTTGTCCACCCGCTTGACTTGCAGTCTCTCCCCTATAGCAAGAAGGTTTGGCAACGCGTCATTTATCAAAAGTTGCACAAACCGAGGGTATAACAAGAACCGAAACCTCTCCACTGTGTTGATCTGGTCATTGATGGCCTTAAAGATGTAGCGGGAGAAGTTGTAGCCCTTGTTGAGAGAAAGGCCGACCATGGCTGCTGCAAGGTCATGACCCATGGCATCTTTCCCATCTTTCCTAGACGAGATGCACACGATCATGACGTGGGAGAAATACCGCCATTGGTCTAATACCCACTTCTTTTTATAAGAAGCATAGTCCCTTGCTCCGACGTATCCCATTCGTTGCCTCCAACACCCATCCACAAAGTAGTCCCTTTCAATTAGACGTCAAAAGTGTGTTTTTATATGGAAAGGTCAAGGAGGAAGTCTATGTTTGTCAGCCGCCGGGGTTTGAAGATCCACTGAATCCGAATATGGTCTTCAAGCTTGATAAGGCTCTCTATGGTCTTCATCAGGCTCCTCGTGCGTGGTATGAAACATTATCCACACATCTTTTGGCAAATGATTTTGTTCGTGGAAAGATAGACTCGACCTTATTCATAAAGAAATCAGGGGGAGATTACCTACTGGTGCAGATTTATGTGGATGATATTATTTTTGGCTCAACAAACGGAGGGTTATGTAAAGATTTTGAGGGTGTTATGAAGTCGAAATTTGAAATGTCTGCTATGGGAGAGTTATCGTTTTTCTTAGGTTTACAAGTAAATCAAAAGGAAGATGGTTTCTTTATTCATCAGTCCAAGTATGTCAAAGACATCTTGAGCCGATTCAAGATGGAGGACTGTACCCCATATGATACTCCAATTCCGGTCAATCATAAGTTGAATTCTGACCCGGAAGGAAAAGATGTGGATTTTCGACTTTACAGAGCTATGATTGGATCCCTCATGTACTGTAGATGCATAATATGTCCCTAATCCCTTGTAATATGTATTTCATCTATGTTTAATGTAATTAATTGATGTATTAATGAAATTACATGTTTATCCTTAATGTTTACTGATATATAATGACTGTGTATTAAACGATCTGATAAATAGCGATAACGTTGATCAATCGTGCTAATGAAAGGCCCATTCGCACGAATGGATCATGAGAATGATCCATTCGCGCGAATAGCTCATGAGAATGATTCATTTGCTAGAATAAGTCATGAGAATGATTAATTCGTACGAATGAACCATTCTGATGATTCATTCTTAAGAATGAACCATTCTGCTGATTCATTCGCACGAATGAGTCCATTCACATGGCTCATTCGTACGAATGGCCTCTGCACTATATATATAACTTTCACTTCATGAACACAGAAATACAACACATATACACATAGAGAGACTAACCAGAGCAGAACCAACAGAACACAAACTCTTTTCACCTGTATTGTCGAATCTCTGTCTGTTGAGAGTTTCCAGGTTTTGTATCCAACTTCTCTACACCAAAGGGTCGATAGAAACCTTCGTTTCGACATCTAATCCGCTCGTTTCTTAAGACCCGATCCGTGTCATAGATTGGATTGCCAATCAAATCGGATTCTGCACGATTTGGTTCGGTTAATGTGTTGAATCATTGGATCAAGGTAGATCCCGATCCAACAAAGTGGTATCAGAGCCTGATTGTGCTCTAGATTCAACATAGAAAATCTAATCTTTCTTTTAATCTTGCTTTTTCTAGCTTCTTGAATGTTATAAAGATCACTTGATCGTTGTTTAGCCACGTTCAAAACTTGTGATTATTGCTTCTGAGTGATCTGATCGTCTCAGTTTTCAGATCTGATAAAAGGATCAATCATTGGTGCTTTTTGGTGCAAAAAAGTCAAAAAGCTCTCTGTTGTACGAATGGCTACTATGATGAACTTCATTCGCACGAATGGCTCCTACCATTCGCACGAATAGATCAAGTCTCCCGCTCATTTGTTTAAACTTCCAATCGCACGAATAGAACATTCCATTCGCACGAATAGAAAATTCCATTTGCACGAATGGAAAATTCCATTCGCACGAATAGAAAATTCCATTCGCACGAATAGAAAATTCCATTTGCACGAATAGAACATTCCATTCGCACGAATAGACCCATTCGCATAAATCTCTTCTAAATTTTTTTATTGTGTCTAAAAACTTCATTTTTTACCATGTCGGACTTAGCTTTTGTTGCCAGTCAGAACAGTAAAATCCAAAACTTGTTATTAATCGATAATGAAGCTGGAAATGCTAACAAGGCTCCAAAACTCATGACAATGGACGAATATCATCACTGGAAAAACAGGTTTGAGATACACATTAATGGAGTTGATACAAACTTATGGATGATGATAGAGAATGGATATCAAAAATGTTGAGTGAGGATGGAACTCCTGTTTTGGCTTCCCTTTTAAGCGAACAACAAAGAAAAGATTATGACTTAGAAAAGAAGGCATATGCTATCTTATCTCAGGCCATATCAAGAGAAATATTTCATCAATTCAGGCAGTTTACATCTTCAAACTCTCTGTGGGTTGCCTTAGAACAACGTCACGAAGGAAATGCTTCGTTGAAAGCTATCAATGCTAAGGCCATTAAGAAGGAATTTGATAATTTCATGTATATTGGGAATGAGTCCTTAGATGATCTATTTGAGAGATTCTATCACTTGATGAGTGAATTGCATGCCCATGAGATCAAAACAACGAAAGAAGAAAAGGTTCAATGCATGGCAGATGCGCTACCACCAAAATGGGATTCATTCTTGATGATTCTCAAACAGAACAAGACTCTTGAAACCATTGATATCAATGAATTTCTTCAGAAATTGAGAGAACAAGAGGTGATGAATAAGTGGAAGTTAAAGAGAGGTGTACAAGCTCAGGATCCTTCATTGTACTATTCCACATCAACTCAACAAAATGCTCCTTTGCAGACTGCGTTTGTATCAAACATGTCAAATGTTTCAGCCAGCCAGTCTTCAACAGCTCATGCTTCAGTTTCATCAAGCTCGGTTCCACAACAGGGAAATACTGCTAGTACTCCTACACCAAGCCCCATTAAATTGCAAACAGACAACTTCGACAAGGTTAATATCGAAGTGGCCAAGGAACACATGGCACTGTTATCTACCGTTGTCAATTCATATGACAGTCTTGTTGCTGGACAGGTTGGAAACAGTCATCTGACAGTAGAAGACTATGCTCAGATTGATAAGGATGAAATGGATCGAATTGATATAATGTGGGATCTTGCAAGTGCAGTCAGAAGAGCGAGAGATTATGTAAAAAGGACAGGAAAAACTCTCGAAGGGAACAAAGACACTACTTATGGTTTTGATCTGTCTGCTGTTGTTTGTTTTAACTGTGGTGAGAAAGAGCATTTTGCTAGGCAATGTGAAAAGCCTAAACAGACTGGAAACCGCAACCCTTTCAACAACCGTCAAAGCCAACCGAAGCCACAAAATCAAAATACAGAAACAAACCTTGTTCCAGTTACTCTTGCACAAGATAAGGACACTTCAAGTGGAACAAAAGCTATGGTTGTTCAAACAGATGAGACTGAGCTGAGAATGAAGATAAATCATCTGTTGTCTCTTCAAGTCAATCGACAGCTGATGTGGATGATAACAATTCCTCTTCTGAATCTACCTGTAGCTGTGCTTTTATGGTAAAAACATCCACAAGCATTCAGGTAAATTCTGACAGTTTTGAAACTGAGTCTGAATCTCAACCGTGTTTAATTTGTGATGAACTTGAGAAGAAAGTTGAGACACTTAAAAGTCACAACACAGACTTAATTGTTGATTTAACTAATTGTCTTGAAGCAAACCGTGTTTTAAACGGAAACGAACTTGCCTTCAAAAACAAAATTGATCTTTTAAACAGGCAAGTTCATGAATTAGAAATCTGTGTTATCAACAAAAAAAAATGCCATCACTTTTTATTTAAACACGATTGATGAAACAAAGAAAAAGCTGGCGCTTGTCGAGTGTGATTATGAAACTTTAAATCAAAAGCTGAAAAGTTATTCAAATTCTGCTTACATTCTTGATTACATGATTTCACGGCGTCCAGGAAAGAAAAATGCTGGGTTTGGGTATAAAAATTGTCCTCCACCGGTGTTGAATACTATGGTAAACACACCGGATGATAACCCAATCATTGACTTTAAGGTCAAAACGCCACTTGTCGTTGATCCAACCGAAAACAAAATTCCTCAACCAAAGGTTAACGATAATGGTGCTTCGACCTCGAAGTCCCAGTGTGTTGATGGAATGGTAGAAGAGTGGGATGAAGACGACGATGAGTGCCCTACTCGTGGTTTGGGACACAAAAGCTCGTCTGCTCCACAGAATGACAGCATTGGTATTTCGAAATCTGCTTCTAAAGATGTTTTTAAAATTAAACAAACCAATTGCCGTCCATCTTATCCCACTACTTCTGATCAGAAGAGTCAAGTAACCAAAGCCTCAATCAAAAAGGTTAATTTTGTTAAAGCTGGAGAGTCTGTTCAATCAAACAAGTCACTCTCTTCAGCTGAACAAAAAGAAAATAAGGCTGGTGGTTCAAAAACTCACCAGAGTGAAAATCAATACAGATCTCCAAGGTTGGTTGAGCGGAGATACTGTTTTGAGTGCGGTACAAAAGGACACGTTGTTGTCAACCGTCCTTATCTTCAGAAGTCAAGTAAAAGAGTTAATCATTTTCCAGAAAATAAATAAAAGTTTTTAAAGTCAAAATCTAACTCTTTTACCCAACAACAAGTGCATCAAAAGAAAGTTAAACAAAAGATGCATGACTTGTTGGTCTCTGATTCGAGTTCCACACCTGTACAAATTGTTAAGCAATCCACTGTTTACCACAAACAGTCGTTGCACAAACAACATGTGTGGAAAGCAAAATCAGATGATGCTTCTGACGACTGTACTTCAAAGTCAAGTGGTTGTTCCAAAAATCCACAAGGACAGTGGATGGATTATACTGTTGTAGATGAGACTAGGAAACCCAAGACCGTAAAGGCTTGGGTTCCTAACCTAAACTAATTATTTTCCTTATTGTGCAGGTTGTCCTTTATAATCCTATTAGCAATAATTGGATTATTGATAGTGGGGCATCCAGGCACATGACTGGGAACTTAGCTCTCCTTTTCGACGTCAGAAATATCAAAGGGGGCTATGTTTCATTTGCAGGCGATAAAGGTGGTTTTATCTCAGCTCAGGGAACACTGTCTAATGGAGCTGTCAGCTTTGAGAAGGTCAACTTTGTCAAACAGTTGGATAACAACTTACTTTCTGTTTCTCAAATCTGTGATAAGGAGTTCAAGGTTCTTTTTGATGACAAGCATTGTTATATCTTGAAAAAGGAGTTTATGATTCCAGAAGACATGGTGGTTATGTCTGCTCCAAGAATGAATGATCTTTATATTCTTGACATGTCACAAGCATCATCCTCAGTGTCCACAGCATCATGTTTTGTTTCAAAAGCCACTGAGAAGGATTCTATTTTATGGCACAAAAGAATGGGACATCTCAGTCTCAGAAAAATGAATCATTTGGTGCACAAAAATCTTGTTGAAGGAGTCACTGTGAAAAGTTTTCATCTTCCTGACGTGTGTGTTTCTTGCAATAAAGGCAAACAAACCAAGAAATCTCATAAACCCAAATCTCAACATTCCATCACTATACCACTAGAGCTCTTACACATTGACTTGTTTGGTCCTATCAACCGGAAGAGTATTGCTGGAGACTTATATTGTTTGGTTGTGACAGATGAGTATTCAAGATATTCTTGGGTGATGTTCTTAAAAGAAAAATCTGAAACTTTTGAATATGTGGAGATTCTGATTACCAAATTGGAGTCTTTGTATAAGTTAAAGGTTAGGAGGATCCGTTCGGACAATGGTACTGAATTTAAAAATCATCTTATGGAAACTTTCTGTCAAAAACTTGGTATTCACCATGAATTCAGTGCACCATATGTTCCACAAATGAACGGTGTTGCTGAGAGGAAGAATCGGACCTTGATAGAAGCTGCAAGGACTATGCTCGCTGACTCAAACTTACCCGTGCAGTTCTGGAATGAAGCTATTGCTAATGCGTGTTACACGCTCAACCGGGTTCTAGTTATCAAGCGTCACGATAAAACTTGCTTTGAATTGTTGCATCGACGGAAACCGAACTTACAGTATCTTGAACCGTTCGGCGCTCCATGTACCATGTTGAAAAAGGATGCTCATGGCAAGTTTAACGAGAAAGTAGAGGAAGGTTACTTCTTAGGGTACAGCACTCCCAATAAAAGAGTTTACAACAAAGTCTCTGGGAATGTAGAAGAATGGTACCATGTTGATGTTCAAAAGTATACCTCTCCTGCTGCTGGAAAAGGTCTTCCTTGGATGTTTGATTATGAAGAACTTTTTGCCTCGTTTAATCTTCCTCCAGAATGTTCAGATGAGGAGGTTGCTGTTCAAATGATGTATGATGCTCAAAACGCACCTGATGAACATGTGCAACCTACTCCCTCATCATCTGACATTCCTGAGTCCTCCAATAACACACAAGTCACACAGGATGATGACTCTTCTTCTTCTTCAGAGTATGAAGGTTCTCGAAAAGAAATAGACCAGGAAATTGAAGATACTTCCCATGATGTTGTACAATTGAGTGATGATGTTTCACATTCTGTGGCAATTGAACAGAGTATCACAAACCTTGATCAAACTGTTGAGGTTCCTGCTCATCCTGTGGGTAGGATTGATAGAATTCATCCTCAACAGAACATTATTGGTGATCCCACATCTGGTGTTAAAACTAGGGGTCAGATCAACTCTGGAGTCTACTCAGAAATCATGGAATCTGGTGTGGTCAACGATTGTGTGCATTCATGTTTCGTCTCGCAAATCGAACCACGGTCTATAACAGATGCTTTAAAAGAAGAATCTTGGGTAAATGCAATGCAGGAAGAACTACTCCAATTTCAGAAGCTCGGAGTTTGGAAGTTAGTTGATTTACCAAAAGGAGCTAAGAAGATTGGTACTCGATGGGTTCTTCATTGCAAAAGAGATGATCAAGGAATAGTCATAAGAAATAAGGCTCGTTTGGTCGTTCAGGGATTTAGGCAAATTGAAGGTATAGATTACAATGAAGTGTTTGCACCGGTTGCTCGTCTGGAAGCAATTCGAATTTTTCTTGCTTATGCATCCTACAAAAGGTTCAAAGTCTATCAAATGGATGTAAAGAGTGCTTTCCTTCATGGAGAAATCAGTGAAGTCGTATACGTCAGTCAACCTCCCGGGTTTGAAGATCCTATGCATCGTGACCGTGTCTACAAATTGGACAAGGCACTGTACGGATTGCACCAAGCTCCGCGAGCGTGGTACGAGACACTTTCCACTCATCTTCTGAACAATGGTTTTAGAAGAGGTGTCATCGACTGCACGTTGTTCATTAGAGAAAAGGGTGGAGAACTTTTAATGGTACAGGTATACGTGGATGACATTATTTTCGGATCGACGAATGATGTTCTGTGCAAAGAATTTGAAAGAGTTATGTAGGACAAGTTCGAGATGAGTTCCATGGGAGAGATGAAGTTCTTTCTAGGGCTACAAGTAGTTCAATCTGAGACAGGGATTTTCCTTCATCAAACAAATTATGTTGGAGACATACTGAGCCGATTCAGTATGACTGATGCCAAACCTGTTGGTACTCCATTGGCGATCAATCACGGGATTTCGCCTGATGACAAGGGGGAGTATATTGATGCTACTCTCTATCGAGCCATGATCGGATCTCTCATGTATCTCATGGCATCTCGACCTGACATCATGTTCGCCACATGTCTCTGTGCCCGATATCAGTCAAAACCAAAAGTCTCCCACTTAATTGCTGTCAAAAGGATTTTTCGTTATCTGAAGGGTACTCCTGATCTTGGATTATGGTACTCTAATGATGATAACTTTGAGCTTACTGCATATAGTGATTCTGATTATGGTGGTTGCAAAACAGACTTCAAGTCTACATCTGCAGGGTGTCAGTTCTTTGGAAACCGTCTTGTGACATGGCAATGCAAAAAGCAGACTTCAGTGGCTACATCTACATGTGAAGCTGAATACATCGCTGCTGCCAGTTGCTGTTCACAGATTATCTGGATTCAACAGCAACTTCGGGACTACGGTTTGCAATTCTCTAACACTCCTATTTATGTAGATAATTCTGCTGCCATAGCTATCACTAAGAATCCGGTTCAGCATTCAAAAACCAAACACATCGGCATAAAATATCACTTCATTCGTGATTGTTTTGAAAAGAAACTGATTGATGTGGTTCAAATTAACACTGATTTCCAAAAGGTAGACCTCTATACAAAAGCCTTTGACAAACCAAGATTTTTATTCTTGTTAGAGGTAAACGGCATGAAAAAGAAGGATGACGTTGTTCCGGACCAAGAGTCGAGTCAATAATCATTTTTATCAATTACGTTCCTGTATATATACTTTCTTTCTTGCGTTTATTAAAAATCTCAAAAACTCAAAAAGATTTTTCATTTTAAGATTTTAGGGGGAGAAAATGTCAGTAAGAAAATGATCTCTCGCTGAGAAAAATGATAGTACACAGACGCTAGTTATCTGAGACTCCAAAAAGATTTCTATATTGTGTACAGTTATTTGTGTACAGTTTGTTATTAAAAAAAAAGATTTTCCATTTTTGTACAGTCTAAAACCCAAAAACATCTGAAAAACTCATAAATGAGAAATCGTATCCAACCTTTGGGAAGTGATGGCACATTAATCATATGTATGAAGCATATTGCATTTAATGTCATAGTGAATAGTCACACTAAGTCGACATGTGATGCATTGATAGACTTATCTTACTGACTCTCGACCATTGATGATCAATCTATACCATATTAGATATTGTCTTGTGAGTCACATAATGGTGAAAGGATTGACGAAAATCAACAATAGAAACTGAAGGTGTTACTCATTCTGTGCACACCAGTTATCATCGGTTTAATGAGATATCAGAAAGTAGTTATAAAATTAAAAATTAGATTCCGAAGTCGTATACGTGCCATATTGCCTTGTAAATACCTGGCTGAAGCCGTCCATGCGATTAAGAATAAAATAAAAGTATGAATCCGAATCCGTATATGTGCCATATTACCGGGTTGCAGCCTGGTTGAAGCCATCCATGGGATAAGATGAACACAAACACCGTTAGCTGTATACATGCCATATTACCTTGTAAATACCTGGCTGAAGCCGTCCATGAGCTGATGGCTGTCACTGTGAATACTAAAAAAAAATAAAAAAAATAAAATGAATTTTGGTGTAGTAAAGAAGTAACAGGGAATAACTGAGATCTCATGAACTTATGATGACTGGTTAAGTAAGTTGTGCTGATTTGAAACATTAACATGTTTTGAAAAGAAATTCAAGTCAATTCTTAACTAGTGTGGGACACACAGATAATGGACTTAATCCTTCAAGATCATCTTGTAAGTGTTGAGAAAAGGTCTGCATAAGTTTAAGATGGACAAACATATCAATGATCGCATTTTGACTAAGTGTACTTAAAGCTCAGATAATTTGCAATGTTGCTGATTGCTATGAGTTTAGTACTGATCCTATGTTTGGATCTTTCTTACAAAAAGATGTGTAAATACCATTGTATAGTTGTATCTACAAAATTCAAAATGTCTCAGATCATTAGTCACTAAGTCTGTATGATTTCTCATAAGGATCATTCTTATTAAGACATGCGTGTATATATCTTGTTGATATTATTTTCAGCATTACATATTCAAAAATCCAAAAAGATTTTACTTTTTCTGAATTTTAGATTATCTTATAAGACTCGAACGACTGTCTGAAAATCAAAATTTGAAAACCGCTTGACTTCCTGATTGATCAAATCGTTCCTTTACTTCATAAACTATTCCAAAACTTCATAATTGATCTCTCACTTCATAATTAAATGTAAATTACTTCATAATCAAATTGTTGTCAAGACCGATGTGGTCGGATACCCCATTTAACTTGAAAAGTTTAATTTGCATAAGGGGATTGTCCCATTCGTACGAATGGATGAGCAAAATGGCTCACTCGTACGAATGGATGAGGAGAATAGCTCATTCACATGAATGGACTGACCAGAATGGTCCACTCGTACGAAAGAGTGACAGAATGAATCAAGTCTAGCTCATTCACACGAATGGACTGACCAGAATGGTCCACTCGTACGAATGAGTGACAGAATGAATCAAGTCTAGCTCATTCGCACGAATGGACTGACCAGAATGGTCCATTCGTACGAATGAACCAGGCCATCCTATAAAAAGGCCATTCATTCGCATTCTCAGTCTCATTCGCACAAAACAGTCGCATTCGCACGTCTGTTTCATCCAATTCTGATTTTGAACAAAACTCCGTCAAATCACTGATCTAATCTTTCGATTTCATTTTACAGGTATAACCCCACAAGTATTCATCAAGTGTATACCAATTCGTGGACGTTCGACTAGATTTAGGGCTCAAAACCGAAAACAAAACCTAAAAAACGTAAAAAGTGTCTTAATAAACCGATAAAAATGCTAAATACTGGTTGAAAACCATAATCGAGTGTTTTGGTGTCTTTTTCGGCAAATCTTTTCGTGTCTTGGTTGATTTTTGGACAATTTGGATCGCGACCCGTCTGTCGTACGAATGGACACACTCTTCATGTTCATTCGTACGAATGAGAACCCATTCACACGAATGAGCACTCATTCACATGAATGAACACTCATTCGTACGAATGAAAACTCATTCACACGAATGAAAACTCATTCACACGAATGAAACTCATTCGCACGAATGAATACTCATTCATATGAATGAAACTCATTCGCACGAATGAATAGGCAGAATGATCCATTCGCACAAAGGGAACATGGTCCAAAAGTTCATATTTCCAAAATCTTGCATGTACTGATCTGATGTGCTTCATGTTTTTGTGTTTGCAGACTGATCGTTATGGCGAACAGAGCTCCAGTTGTTCTTAAGGCTTCCATTAAAAGCAACATATGTGCGTACATGATTCCTACATCAAAGAATGCACGACCGTTTGTTGGAATGATCGAATTTCTGTCTAGATCAAGGATTGCTCATGCTATATCCTATCACTGCACTCCATATACGTCACATCAAAGGGAGTTCTGGGCCTCTGTCGAGATTGACTGCGAGGTATCTCCACCGGTCATACGCGGGAAGATCGCAGGTCAAAATGTGGTTGTATCGGCAGCTCACATTCGCCGATTGTGTCAATTCAGTGATCATCCTGAAGATCCAGTGACACTGGATAAATATCTGGTCCGCGGATGCTTCATGAGAATAAAGTACAACGGGAATGTTGCCGAAGGAGTTTTAAATAAAGCGAACCTCTGTCCGCAGTACAAGTATCTAGGACATGTTCTTCTACATTGCCTCGGTTCCCGTCGTGGCGGATTTGATGATATGCGCGAAACAATTCAGAGCGCATTCGTTGCATTGGTGTTGAACATTCCGTTCAACTTTTCCGAGATGGTGTTCACACATCTTAAGGAAAACATCTATCTAAAAGGGGACAATGCGTATCTTATGTACCCCAGATTCTTACAGATGATAATAGATGACCAACTTCCTCTTCTGCCAAGGTCAGACATCGACATGATCAAGCTAGAACACATGACGGATGTCACTCTCAACAGGGTATAGACCTACAGGGGAAGACCAACAAAGCCACCTCACAAAAGACTTATTGGACATCTGGAAAATCCAGATTATGTGGCACCAACAAACAGAAAATGGCGTCATGATAACAGTGATTCTGACAGGGAGGATATTGTTGTACCTCCAGCTGACGACCAAGATGGTCAGGGAGATGGTGGCAATGCTCCTAATGTTCCATCTACCGCTGCCACCACCCACACTGTTGCTTCTATAGATTCTTCCCTTCCAACTAACCCAGAAGACGTTAACCTGGACACCGTCCTGTTTACTGATTCTGAGGACACTGAAGACGAATTTGTAATCAGTCAACAAAGGGCAAGATTGGTCGCAACAAAACGAAAAAGGGGAGCAGATCAAGGAAGCTCAAGGGTTGATGATGACGTCAGGGATGCTGACTTTGTCCCTGACTGACCACAAGTATCTGCTGCTCCTTCTTCCCAATCTACCCCAGTCAAGAAAGGAAGAGGAAAGAGAATGGCCAAACGCCAAAAGTTTAAACTTGTCAGAAGGACGGAGAGCACCTCTGCTACTACAGCAACTGCCACCAGGTCTGAGGCTCCAATGTCAACATCTATGCCTCAGACACAAACTGTGCCTCCTCCCATCTACACGACTGCTCCTACATCACAACCATCAACTATTCGAGCTGAATCTTCAATGTCACTGCCGACTGTTTCTCTACACGACCAGATCAGTACTTTAAACAGTTTGGTACTTCGTTTACTGGCTCAGAATGAAGAGCAATCAAAACGTATTGACCAACAGGGCTCGCAGATCAGTCAGTTGACTCTGCAAAATACTAAACAAGCCCAAGCCATCACAAGTCTTTCCACTAGATGCAATGATCAACAAGCCCTCCTTCTCACTTCTACAAACCAGAATCAACAGTTGTCTACAACTGTTAATACACATGCTCAGAGGATACAAAGACTTGAGGAGGAAAATAAGAGACTGGTGGAAGACTTAGAAAGCAGAAGAGACCCGACACCCAGAATTGAGGGTGCTCGCAAAGATGGTGATGATGGTGACGACGACGACGATGATGATGATGATGATGATGATGACGAGGATGATTATGGTGACGATGATGATGATAATAATGACAAAGATAAGGATGATGGTGCCAGTGCTTCAAAGACAGCAGAAGCAGAGGCACGCACAAAGCAAAAATCAGACAAATCAGAAGGCCCATCATCAGATACACAAAAGGGCACTGAAGGTTGATAGTTTTTGTTTTAAGTGTTTTAAGTTGTCTTATTGTAAATATTAGATTATTATGTAAATAATTTCAGTTTTATTTTGATTAAATCAATGAAACTTCAAATTCTCACATGTTTATTCTTTGTTTGTTTATGAAAATAGTTTTGGATGTGATGCCTCTCAAGCAACAACCTTCAAAGTTAACTTATGTGCTTGACATGCAAGGGATCATCCAACATTCAGTTATTTATGACAAAGAGGAAGGGGAAATCGTACATTGCTTGTCAAAAGAACAGATTGCCGAGCTATTTCAAATGAATCCCGACGAAGTCATTACTGAAGAGGCATCTGTTCCAACAACTGATTATCCCTCTTCTGACGAACTAGAAGACGTTGATGAGGTTGAAGTCGAAGACATCAGTGATCAAGAATATCCAAAGTACACATCAGTAGATGGTGATGATCTTCCCTCCTTCGTGGACTTATTCACTCAGCAGTCCGACGAGGAGGTCAACCGCATTATCGACAACAAACATGATGAAGCCGGTCCCTCCACTATTGACATTGATGAGCTGAATGAACGTAAAAGTCAGTGGATGGAATACATGGCCGAATTAAAAAAGAACTCAAAGCCCTCTCCTCCAACCAAGTACACTAAAGTTTATCGACTCAAAGGACACAAGTCTGATGGTCGTATAATCAGTTGGGCATACTTCAACGACTTAAGCTGCTATGCTATAAAAAGAGAGAAGGGCATACAATATTTCAGGTACCCTCATGATTTCAAGACGCTGCCCGTATTTGAAGTAAATCAATTGGCGCGTCTAAAGCTTCTATACAGCGAATCTTCCGGTCTATCCGAATGGTTTGAACGTCAATTACAATACGAATACCGGAAGAAGTGGGTGAACTTCAAGCCACAAATGCCTACACGTTACATTCATAAGGAAAAGGTTCATCCAGTCACCAAGAAGCCCCTAATTGTCTTAAAGTGGAAGCCTCCAACGATCATGAAGAAGATTCCTTTAAGGAAAATGATCCAGGACTTCTCAGATCAGTTCAAATGGTGGTACTATGATGGGCGTACTGGTGAAGCTGTTATAGTGCTTTGTAAAGAAGGGTCATGGGAGACCATCAGGGTCTTTGATCCCTTGTGGCTGACCAACTTGTCTGAACAAGATGTTACAACTCTATACAAGTGTCAACCGTTTTTTGAAGTTGCAGATATAGACCAGGCGTTGCAGTATGTGAAAGTAATGCGTATATGCTTTGCTTTTGACATACACGCCGGAGTTAACTGGAAAACTCATACAAAAGAGATGTTGAAGACCAACTAATGTTAGTTAGGTCATTTTGAAGGGATCTAGGTCCAAGGGGGAGTATGTAGATGCATAATATGTCCCTAATCCCTTGTAATATGTATTTCATCTATGTTTAATGTAATTATTTGATGTATTAATGAAATTACATGTTTATCCTTAATGTTTACTCATATATAATGACTGTGTATTAAACGATCTGATAAATAGCGATAACGTTGATCAATCGTGCTAATGAAAGGCCCATTCGCACGAATGGATCATGAGAATGATCCATTCACGCGAATAGCTCATGAGAATGATTCATTCGCTAGAATAAGTCATGAGAATGATTCATTCATACGAATGAACCATTCTGATGATTCATTCTTAAGAATGAACCATTCTGCTGATTCATTCGCACGAATGAGTCCATTCACATGGCTCATTCGTACGAATGGCCTCTGCACTATATATATAACTTTCACTTCATGAACACAGAAATACAACACATATACACATAGACAGACTGACCAGAGCAGAACCAACAGAACACAAACTCTTTTCACCTATATTGTCGAATCTCTGTCCGTTGAGAGTTTCCAGGTCTTGTATCCAACTTCTCTACACCAAAGGGTCGATAGAAACCTTCGTTTCGACATCTAATCCGCTCGTTTCTTAAGACCCGATCCGTGTCATAGATTGGATTGCCAATCAAATCGGATTCCGCACGATTTGGTTCGGTTAATGTGTTGAATCATTGGATCAAGGTAGATCCCGATCCAACATGTACTTAACCGCTTCAAGGCCGGATATAATGTTCGATGTGTGCATCCGTTCCAGATTCCAGGCAAAGCCAAAAGAATCTCACTTAATTGCTGTGAAAAGAATCTTTCGATATTTAAAAGGAAAACAACGTTTGGGGCTATGGTATCCTCGTGGTTCTAACTTTGATTTCAATGCTTATACTGATTCCGATTTTGTTGGTTGTTGTCTGGACAGGAAATCTACAACAGGTGGTTGCCAGTTCTTAGGTAATCGACTTATGTCCTAGCAATGCAAAAAGCAAACCACTGTCTCGATTTCTACATGCGAAGCAGAATATATCGCTGCTGCGAGTTGTTGTTCACAAATCCTGTGGATACAAAAGCAATTGAGAGATTACGGTTTGAATTTCAAAGGAACCCCCATGCTTATCGATAATAATGCTACTATGTCCATAACTAATAATCCTTTTAAACATAGTAAAACTAAGCACATCGAAATTCGATATCATTTTATACGTGATTGTGAGAGAAAAGGTTGATTGAGCTGGTCAAGGTACACACTGAAGATAATTTTGCTGATTTGTTTACCAAGGCATTTGATCGTAGCATGTTTGAATTCCTAATTAAAATGATTGGTATGATCAATCCCGAATAAAAGCTTTTCAAAATCAGAATTTCATGAAAAATTTTGTTTTTAAGTTTTTTTTATTGCTTTATTACATTTCTGCATTTACATTTTCAGTCAAAAAGTTTAACTTATAAATAGTCAAAACAAATTGAAAAATATAAAATTTGACATCATTTGAGGTTAGAGAAGAAATGATAGTACATCAGTGATTAGTTCATTTCACACAATCTTAGTAGACCTTTAATATATGATTGATTAAACTGAGTTGATCTGATCTAAATTTCAAAGTCTGCATAAATAAGAAATGATAGTGTTGTGAATGCTCTAATCTTGATAATTTGTTTTCAAATTTGTGTATGAGTTTTGAAACTTAAATTGTCAATAGACTAAAAGCGTTTTGAAACTAATAGTAGTGTGAAAATTAAATATAATATGATTACATCTGTGATTTAAATCCATTATATGCTTGGGTGTGTGTATAAAAGATCATTATCAGATAACGAATATATGGTTATAAAGAATTTCATGAGACCAATATCGAATTATATCTTTAGTGCAAATCTATTTCAGTTCACTTCACTGCCCATGCCCCGAAAAACATGCAAGGTGTTGCTGAACTAAGATATGCTTTCAAAATCTGTTGAAACATATATTCGCCCTTGGATCAGTTAGATACATCATCTAGTCTGACTCCATTGAATTTCGTCCAGATAATAGTTTGATCCTCATACCTGAATCTGTTGATTCTCACTATTCAACCAATCCATTAGAATCTTTTGATTCTGAATCATCATGATTCTTATATCCTTTGGGATCTGCTTTTATACTTGTGCTAAAAGAGATAATTTCATCTTTGAAATTGATCTAATCTTACTATTAACTGTATATGTCTTGAAGATAGTGCAATTTATATTTCTGTTTGGCATATATGTGGGGTACACGATGTTTTTCATCTAAATGGTACTAAATCACATGAATTTGGAAAATAAATGCTTATAGTTTCAAATCATATAATATTGACAAATTTAAAAATTCATGCTTTATATTTCAAATTCGGTATAAATTAAAGAACATTTTATAACCTGATCTTATTTACTTTGAAATTTATAGCGTATCATTTCAAATATTATTCAAATTGAATGAGTTTCAAAATGAAAAAGATGCAAAGTGCACAAAACTGAGTTGAATGGTTTCATACTATAGGTTACCCTTTATTATTGCTAAAATGTGTGATGAATTAATCAGATACTGATATGATCTTCTTACTCATGATGTTAATTCAAAAATATATGATTTCAGTTTATTTAGAAAAAAATCCAAAAATATGTGTTTCTGTTTGTACAGATAAAATCCAAAAATATGTGATTCCGTTTGTATAGATAAAACTCAAAAAGATTTTGATTTTTATTTTCCATGAAAATTCTAAACTTTTATTAAAATTGTTCGGGATTGGATCGGATACGTGTTGCTGACGGAAGTTCAAGATTTGACAGGTTGAAGTTGATAAAATTTTTGTTCAAGGCAAAAAGGTTGAAAAGCTATTAAGTTCGCCTGTGTACAGTGAAGCGAACTTAATAATTTCGCTTAAAAACAGTGAAGCGAACTTAATCTGGTTGTCTGTAGTGAAGCGAACTTAATCTGATAGTCTGTGGTGAAGCGAACTTATCTTGTTCGCCGAAGGCTTTTTAAGCGAACTTAACAAGTTCGCCTAATTAAGCGAACTTAATGTGTTTAAGGTTCTAGATCAAGCGAACTTATCAGATTCATCGTCTTCTTCATTTTAGGCGAACTTAACTGATAATTTTCAAAAATTTTAAATTGTGTTGTTGGAGTTGTTTACCGGTTCTATCATATTCCAAATTAAATTGTGAACTCAACCAAGGTAATTTCATTGAATTTCATCCATTTAATTGTGAGAATTTGGTAATTTTCATCTCGGTTTTCATCGAACGTTTAAACGGACGGTTTTTGACCTAATTTTGACCAGACTTATAAAATTGATCATCCTATTTGGTTGTTTATTGATATTCGACTGATGTTCATTACTTATTCCATGATTTTATCTCGAAATGCTGATTTTTGAACGTCTGTGTTTAAATTTGAATCGTCACAGGTTCAGGCGAACTTGTTCGAAGCGAACTTGTTCGAAGCGAACTTGTCAGGCGAACTTAATAAGTTCGCTTCTTGCACTACTAAGCGAACTTATTAAGTTCGCCTAGGGGTCAGGGAAGATTTGGACTTGTAAAATTTTTTTGTGTTCAAAATTTTTTTAAAATTTTTTGTTTTGTTTTGTTTTGTTGTTTGTTCGTGTTTGTTATTTTTGCTAATATGTTTGTTGTCCAACTTTTTCAGATGGCTCGACGTGTCAAATATAAATATAATCAAGTGGCTTTGTTAAATCCTAACATGTCTGAGGCTGTAAATTTTCAAGGCATTATAGGATTTTTGAACAGATCACGTCTTCACGTTGCTTTATCTGCTGATCCTTACATAAGTCTCGTGTACATACAGCAATTTTGGGACACAGTACATCAAGATACGGACGTTGAACCTCATGTTCTTCGTGCAACTGTTAATAATACCGAGATTGCCATTTCTGAAGAGACGATTCGTGTTGCTCTTGATTTGGGTGGAAATGCTGAAGATCCGTTATCTTATCCAGGAACTCTTATTCTGGGTTGTTTTCAAAGAATGGTATATCATGGGAAACAGAATGATACCCAAGCACGTAAAGGTGGCTTAGTCGGTGAATGGAGGTATTTCATGCATGTGATTATTCAATGCATCTCTCCTCACAAAGCTGGTACCGATGGCTTGAAGATGGCTCTTCAAACTGCTATGGTGGCTTTAACATTGAATAAGCGATTCAATTTTCCACTTTACTTCTATCGGGAGATGGTCATGCAGATTAATCCGGCTGAAGGTCAAGGATTCTTGATGTATCCTCGCTTTATTCAAATGATTTTGAATCACCTTATTCCGGATCTTCCACAACATCCAATAAGATTAACTTTGACGCCAATGTCAAAGCGTATCTTTACCGACTGCACGAAGGTGAAACAGCAGAATGCTGCATTGATATCAGTCAATACTCCAGTGTTTGATCACTTAATCAATCCTGATTATGTTGCACCACATAATGACAACTGGTTTCATCCTAATGAAATTGCTCAAGCTCAAGGCTTCAATGTTCAACAACAACAAAAGCAACAACCACAAAAACCAGCACAACAACAAGTTCCATAACAACAGATACCAGTTCAACAAGTACAAGTTCCAGTACAACCACAAATTCCTATTCCTGAATAAGTTCTTATTCCACAAGCTGAGGTTGAAATACCTATTCATGAACCTGTTCAAGAGGAGGTCGTTCATGCACATGAACAGGATTTCGGAATGAACATAGATGATTTCGTTGATGACGCTGTGAACTCGCCCATTCATGAAGCTGAAGGGAATGTGGTGACTGATGATGAATCTAGTTCAAGCTCAAGTGATAAGATATTACCTGTTAATGAAAGCACTGATTCTGATGATTCTAGGGATTTTTTCTCAGATCATTATGAACGTTTGGCTACAATTCCACTGGCTAATGCTGGAAAACGCATTAAATCTCAAGCCAGACGACCAAGAAGAAAGTCTGTTCGGGATCCTCCTTCCGGTTCAGTACTTGGAAAAAGATCCTTGGTTGATGAAAGTACTGAGTCGGATAGTGACTTTAATCCGGATCCCAAGACTCAAAAGTTAATGTCTGCATCCATAGCTGCTGCTAAATCTTCACAGAGAGTAGAGGATGCACAGTTTGTTGCTTCCTTGATTGTTACTCCTCCACGATCTAAGGATCCATCTCCGGTGATTACTCCTGTTCCTCCAGTCATTCCTACTACTGCAAGTCCTTCAGTTCCACAATCGACAGCTGCTACGTCTAAGCCTTCTAATTCTGAAAGGATTACTTTCCATGAATCTCAAGTGCTTACACTACAAGCTCAGGTAGATACTCTTGTGTCTACTGATTCACAACAGAAACTAGTGATTCAGACTCAAGCTCAACAAATAGCTGACATGCAAGCATTAGTGTCCAAACTCGTTCAGCGTCTTGACGCTCAGGGGGAGTTGAGGATACCTGTTACTTGTCACACAGAGTCTATTCAAAGACGTGATGATGAAGACAATGATCCTGCTGGAAATATTGAGGGTGATCGTCAATACACTGACGCTAATCCAATATCTAGGGCTCAGGGGAAGTCGACATCACAATCACTTGAAGGAAACAAAGATACTTCTGGTACTAATGAAGAAGAAATTCTATTATTGGAGTTCTTTCAAGATTCAGAAGAAGAGGAAGCTGAAAAGATTGCATGTCTTGATGACATTGATGATTTATTCAATGACATGGAAGATGATATGTCGGATAATGAGATAGAAGAAGGAGAAATAGTAGAGATTGAGATAGAGAAAGATAAAGATAGTGTTACTTATGAAGGCTGTGATGGTCTTAAAGTGCCGTATAACTTCATCCAGGATGATGTTATTCCTGAATTCACTTATGAAGGAGTAACAGATTCTATGGACTCTGTTGAAGACGTCACACTGCTTGAAGACACTGCTGATTCAAAGATAGATACTGATGATGAGACTATTCAATCCAATAAAGATGCTAAAACTGAAACTACTCACACTGAGTCTCTAAAGGTTAATGAAGAACCTGTGATGTACAGAGATACAGGGATGACAAGAGAACATTGGAGAGAAGTTGTAAACAATTGGATGAAGGTGCTACCCAAGTCTCTAGCACAACCTGCTCAGAAAGAGAAATATGTGAATAAAGAGCAATGTATAGGAAGGATCAGAAGTTGGTTCTATGATGATGAATCAAAATTATTTGCAATTAAACGATCTGACGGTGTTCAATACTTAAAGCCGAGGATCAAATATTTCAATACCTTGCCAAGGTGTGAAATAAATGGTTTAGCTTCAAAGCCACTCATTAATAGATCGAAGAATGGTTTGGCTGATGTGATAGCAAACTTGATCAAGAAAGAAGGTAGTTCAGAAAAGTATGATCGGATGAAACCACAAAAGGGAAAGAGAGTGAATAACACAGATCCAAAGACTGGGAAAGTAACCTGGAAATACAAGTATAAACCTGTATGTGCTGTACACAAGATACCGTTGAAGAAGATTCCTCAAGACTTTCTTGGGAATATGAAATGGTGGTATGTTGATGTTAATACTGGTGAAGCAAGGATTGAAGATAAAGACAATAAGGTCATTGTATGTTTCTATGATGCAATGAATCTTATAAATTTCTCAAAGAAAGATCAGAGGACGTTGCGAAAGAATGAAATAATGTTCACTGATGTTTGGAGAGAACAAGGTCTACAGTACAAAAGAGTTTTGAAGATATGTAGAAGATATGGAGTGCATGCTGGCAGCAGACTACCGGATAACTGGAAGAGTTCAAGATAAAGACTAAAGACTGAAGATCAAGCTATTGTCAAAGGGGAGTCTGTTAGGACATAGTTTGTAATGACAAAAGCTTGTAATAGTTAGATTTTATGTCTTTATGTTTTTGTTATGTAAATGTCAAATGTCACTAAGTGTTTTACAAGTATAGCCTAGAGGCGAACTTGTTAAGTTCGCCTGGTCTATCAGAGGCGAACTTAATAAGTTCGCTTAGGTCTAACTGAGGCGAACTTGTTAAGTTCGCTTAAGCTGTTAGAGGCGAACTTAATAAGTTCCCATATATCAGGTCAGTTGGTTATATATATGTGTGTTTACAGAGTCATTTATAATGAACTAGAGAGATCAGATCAGAGAAGTTCGATTGAGTCTGTAAACATCGATGTGATTTTAAATATGAATTGAGAAGGTTATTTACTTGCTTGTTTGCATTGTCTTTTATGCGTATAAACGTTGACTCGTTGGATTCCGCACTCCGAGTAAACGTCACGTCTTATCACGAGATCGATTCGTAGACGTGCCATGAGGACCTATAGTTATGCAATGTGATTAAGACAATATACATTTATGATTCTATGTCATTTCAGTTCACCAAACGAAAATAAAGAATAAAAGAATGTAAAATGTTTGAGAAAAAAGTCAAAAAGAGATAAGTTTGTTGTTAATAAATAAATGAATGTGCAGTTTGTGTTGATGTTTGTATGTGATTGTGTATGTGAAAAATATTAAAAATATTAAAACAGGTCTTAATGATATCAAGGTGGACATAAAAAAGAAAAAACAAAATAATAATAATATAACATTGTGTTTGTTAAATTTTATAAAGTTCACAGTTTTCGGTCAAAATATCCTTGACCGAAGAAGATTGTCCGAAAAGTGTTTTCGGTCGAAAAGTCCAAACCGAAATGTTTTCGATCGAAATCTAAATCTATAAATATTGGAATTTTTGATCGAAAACCTTTTCCCACTTCATCACCTTCGTCATTTTTCTCTCGTTGGATTTCTTCAAGTGCAAAGATTTCGTGCGAAAAACCGTTGTTTGTGACGTCATTGTGCTCCTTACAGTATTCCGATCATCAAGGTATGTTTTCGTGACTCGTAGAGGTTCGCATGGTAGATCCAAAGCCTTAGATTTAACTTGAATGTTTTAAAATTTGAATTGCCCGAAAACTATATTAAATAGCCGAAAAGTCCATAGAATGGACCGAAATCTTTTTTCGGATGGAAATGAAGAGTCGCAACTGATCTGTCCGAAATAAGTTTTCGATAGAAAAAGTTCAAAATTGAAAATGTTTAAGAGTTAGATTTTTCGATCAAAAATTTTTATGTTCAGGGGTTTTCGGTCGAAATGTTCATAGTTGAAATTGTTAGTTTGATTTGAGTTTTTGACCGAATTGTTGATATATTGATCAGAGAGTTTTCGATCGAAATGTTGGAATATTTTCAAAAGGGTTTTCAATCGAAAAGTTTATTTGAGTGTTTGAAATTTCTTAGCTTTTGGTCTCAAGATTAAAGAGAGTTTTCGATCGAAAAAGTAGTTGTTAAGGGGTGTTCGACCGAAATGTCAGGAGTTATGAATTTTTTAGAAATTTTTCAAAAGTTTCTAACTTTGATCTGATTGTTTCTTTCATATATGAATAGGTTGAAATTTGAACCGAAGCACAATATTTATGCATGTTTGACCACAGAAACAAAGAAATCTCATGGTTATGAAGAAATAGTTCGGTTTTTGATAAATTCAAGGATTAACATAGCAATATCTACTCAAGTCAGAGTATTTGAGAAGCATGTTCGAGAATTTTGGGATAATGTCGAGTACAAGCATGTGAACAAAGAAATATGGACCGAAAGTACAGTGGGTGGAAATACCATAAAGGTTACTGAACAAGTTATACGAGAAGTTCTGAATTTCAGAGATGCAGTAGATTTTCCTTACAAGATCTGCCACACTGCAGTTTCGGGAATTATTACTAAGACGATGTTCAGAAAACAGTGGAGATATTTGGTACATGTTTTGATTCACTACATGAGTTCAAGAACATCAGTGTTTGATCAAATTGGTGATGTTTTTAGTAAGGCGTTGGTATGTTTGGCTACACACAGAAGATTTAACTTCTCAAGAACGATCTTTGAAGCCATGATTAGTAACTTTGTGGGGCTGAGGCAGAATTACAAGTTTTTGATGTACTCAAGGTTTGTTCAAATAATAATCAACACGTTGTTACCAGGTCTTCAAAATGATGGAGTTGAACTTCCTTTAGAATCTATGAAAGAGGTCATATTTAGTAGTATGAACAATGTGAGGAAGGCTAGCAGATTCAGTAGAATAGTAACACCATTGTTTTCTAATATGTTAGCTGAGAATCCTGATCCAGACTTTAACATAGATGATGAGGTAGATGATCTGATGGCAAGTGATATAGAAGATGGCGCTGATAGTGATGATGATGGTGATGATGATCAGGGCAATGATGGTGGTGATTGTAATGTTATACCAGTGGTACAACCAGAGGTACAAGTGCAGGTTGTAGAACAGCAGGTTGATACAAATGTTGGTGATTATGAAATGGTTGATATGCATGTTAGAAATAATGAAGCTCCAGAAGTAACTGTTGAAGTAACTGAACCGATTCTAAGTCATACATAAGAGTTTGTAGCTGAAGAAGATGATGTATTAAGTGTTAATACAGAGGTGAATGAAGTACCTGGAGTTCAAGCAACTACAACAACATCAACAAGAAAGAGAAAAGAGCCTGAAATGACATAAAACCGTGCCTTCTAGACCTCCTCCATCTAAGGGTATCATGTATACAGATCCAAAATTAAATAAGGAAAAGACAACAACTACAACAAAGCTTGACAAAGGCAAAGGCAAGGCAAAGGAAATAACAAAAAAGCACAAGTCTAAGAAGTCAAAGAGTTATGGTCTTGTAGATGAAGATTTTCTGAATTATGCTACAAGAGAAACAGCTGATGTGGTGAGTCAGTTAAAGACTCAAATTTTAAACTTACAGATTAGAGAAGCTGCTAACTCTAGAGAAATAAGAGAGTTGAAGGTTGAAAGCAGCAGACAGAAAGGTGTAATTAACCTACAACAACAACAAATTGATCAACTTCAGAAAATGGTGCCGGATTTGATAGCTCATGCTGGTGCTCCAACAAATGAACAGAATGTCAATCAAGAAGCACATATTGAGAATCAAAGAAGGCAATCTTATACTGAACCCATTCTTTCTATAGTACAAGAAGCTACATTGTATGAATCGCAAAGTATGTTGGATATAGATATGTTGTTGAACAATGAAGGTGAAGGAATAGAGGTAATTGATGAAAATGATGAAGAGACTAAGAAAAAGGAAGAAGATGATGAAGAGTTGGTGATAACAGGTGAAAAGAAAGGTGATGATAAATCTGATGACGACAGTGACAATAATGGAGCTAGACGTGTTGGTGAAATTGGAAAGACAGCTGAAGAGGCTAATAAACAACCTGAGACAAGCACATAATATAAAAAGTATGAATATGAACAGCATCAAACTTATGTAGAAGAAGATGGGTCAGTGATTGGAAAGATGGATAACCTGGTAGATGAAAACCAGTCTTTTCAAGTACCAGATGAAGTTGAAGAGTCATCTGATTGTCCAAAGACTACAGGTGTTGATAAGAGTATGTGGTGGAAAGTAACAGAAAAGCTGACTCTTGTTGAACGAATTACTCAGAAGATAACAAATCCAGAGCAAGCTCTAACTGGTGAGATTTTAGGCTGGATGTATGATGATAAGAAGAAGATGTATGTCATCAAAAGAGGTTAAGGGAATATCCAGTACTTTGATCGAAGCTCCAAGTTAAACACTTTACCATACTAGGATATTCGAGAGATGAGTCGTCTGAAGTTGATCAATCCATCAAAGAACACCTTTGCTGAAAACTTTGAAGAATATTTGAAGAAAGAGTGTTCAAAAGATAAGTTTGAGAACTTTAAACCACAGGTGCCTGAATGCAGACAGTTAAAGAAGAAAGACAAAGATGGGAAAAGAAGATTCAGGTACATTGTCAAGCCAACTGATACAGTTTCAACTGTCTACATCCCGACAAGAAAGGAAGTGTTTATCAAGAACTTCAAAAGATGGGAGTATGACAGCAGAACTCATGAAGCTATAATCACACAACATGGTTTACGAGAGGTCAGAGTCTTCGATCCAGTGGACCTGTTCAGCTTTTCTGACAAAGATCTGAAGATTCTGTATCACAATCTGATTGAATGTGATATGAGCACCAAGATAAAGGCTGAAGCGAAGTTGTATATGAGAGTTGTTGCTCGATGCTTATCAAGAATATATGAAGCAGATGTTATCAAGAAAAGACTTGCCGAGCTGGATGCCAAGAAAGTGAAAGCTAAAGCCAATGCCAAGCCTGATAAAGACAACAAATGAAGAATTGATGTTCTGTGGACTAGGGGGAGATTGTTGGAACCTAGTAGTCCATAGAAATCAATTATAGGCTGAAATTGTATAACTCTAAGGTTTTCGGCCGAAAACACTTTTCGATCTGAAGTTTTTGGTTTAATTCCTTTTAGTATAAATATGTTGTCTTTTATATTTTAAAGTAGATTTCACATTTGTATAAAGATCAGACTTGTTCTTGTGAAATCAAAGCTTGTAGTTTGTTGATTAATCTTTTAATTACCAGAGTTTATAAATGGAAATCATTAGTTTGATTGGGCATTCCATGTGTGTGGCATTTCTCCTTCTAGTTTGTGTTTGATTCGATCTTCTCGGTGTCGGTAGATTTTCGGATTGTTTCCGCCATTCCAGAGGCTGTTAGAGGATTATAGACTTGGATATCAGAAGACCAGACAGAATCACACATATAAAATCACGATCTAAACAGTTCAACCTTGATTGCTGATGCGTGTAAACTATATATATACTTTTATAAGTATTTTTCACATAATTTGAGTTTTAAAATGGGTTTTCACCAAATACTAATCACACACACATCGGGCAGTGTACCTGTCAAATGGCAATATAGTAAATGTAAGAACCGGATATCAATCCGTGGACACGATGGAATGCGATAATAAACCGGGACAAAAATTCAATCAAGTATGGGTAAAAGATGTTTAAGTTGATTTTTAATTAAACTAATATGCAAGAATATAAAACTAAACTAAGAACACAAGTCAAACAATCAAGGAAGGAATATCACTTCGATCTCGAATCCATTTAGTAAACACCCAACAACAACTATGGATACATGGCAAATACACGAAACATATGTTGACTAAATTCTCATCAAAGACATCTAATCAAATGACTATTCGGAAAGCTAGAATGAATTATACAAACTAACCACCTAAAATCCTAAAATGAAGCTCACGTGCTATGAATACGTCAATGTTTAATAAAGATTGAACTAGCTTCCTGTAAAGGTTGGCTAACTCAACAACTAGTTGGAAAGATTACATGAATCAACACATAACCCATCTCAAGTTGATTAAAGTAAACAATAACATGCACTTCCTCAACGTACAGTGTTCATATCAAGATTACATAAATTAGAATATTGCGTCCGCAAGTCCTAGATAAATATAATACTAAATATGACACACCATAACAAGTACTTTGTCTTTCCAAACACAAGCACAAGGATGCACATTCAAGAGTTTTCAACCATAAACAAGACTTCATCCACCATTCCTAGTCAAAATCCATAAACTAGCATACATACATACACTAATCAATGAATACATACATAAACCATGGGTTTTCCAACATACAAATCCTACACATATACAAGTTTTGCAAACAATGTCAACTCCAAAATACACAATATTATTGAAGAATAATCATGCCATTGTTATAACATTAACATAAACTATGCCAAAAATCCATAAATGTTGTCAGACGTTACTAAACTTCATCTAAACCAAAGCGATATCAAGAGTTAGTTCATGGTGAGCATAAGAACAAGCACAAAGCAAGGAAAAGTTACAAGACTCATAAAGAAATGCCAAGAATCAAACCAACTTCCCCAAGCTAGATGATGATGATGATGATAATGTATGGTGATCCTCTTGATGTTGTAGTCCTTCCTAGAAGCTTGAAATGTGGCTAGAAACAAGGAAATTCGGAGCACAAAATAGTTCTTTGGGCTCCAACTCTCCAGGTCTCCCGACTTTTGATGTGAGAAAACTTCTGATATTTATAGAACAAGGTAGGCACGACCGTGCCAGGGGGTAAGGCATGACCGTGCCAGGGGGTAAGGCACGACCGTGCCAGGGGGTAAGGCACGACCATGCCTGTCATTGGGGCGGACTGTGCCCGGTGATAAGCACGGCCGTGGGATAGGTCGTTGACCGATCTGCTTCTTTCATTGGCTCTCTTTCTTCGAGGGAGTACGGCTGGTCAGACTCACGAGATTACACGCGGTCGTGGGGGTGTTGGAGCACGGTTGTGCTCGAGAAAGTGCCTTGGCGCGGTCGTGCCAGGTACGGGGCGCGACCGTGCCTAGGGTTTTCTGGCTTGGTGCGGTCGTGCCAAGTAGGGGGCACGACCGTGCCTCTACCTCAGAAGCCCTAAAAACTTCATCTTTATCCTGGAATTCCCATGTTTATTCCCTTAGCTTCACAAAAACCTACAAAACTGGAAATGAAGCAAATAAGTGTCTAAAGATTGGAAATAACCAAGAATTGATCGTGAAATGAGTGAAATTTTGTGCCAAAAGGATGTGTAAATTCTAACACATCAAACAACCCCACACTTGAACATTGTTTGTCCTCAAGCAAGAATAAAAATAAAACAAAACTTCCAATGGCACTAAAGATCAATTCAGAAAACCGTAAGCATTAATAAATTTATAAAGGTTTGGCAAGTTTTTCAAGAAATGCAAAGCTGACTAAATGAAACCCAAGGTGCCCAATAAAGTAACAACCGAACGAGCAAATGAACATGCCTAGGGAATCATTAGCATGCAATTTTATGCTTCTCACAATGTTCACACACACTCGGGAATATATATGATCATACAAGTAATGGAGTATGTATAGAACACTCAAATGCCAAGACAATGAATCATGCAAAAATCATAAGCTTGCTAAAAGATCAAATCTCTACCAACTAACATGAAACAAAGCACAAATCAAAAGGGCTTTAAACGGGTTGTAACTTGGCAATGGCTAAGGGTAAGGAAGTGGAATTTAAAAGTGGCTAAATGGCTAAAAACCTGGCGGCTATGCTAACTCAAAAACTAAAACAACTTCTAATATGAAAAATAAACTAACTAATACTTCCATATAGATAAGGGCTAACAACCGAATTCTTTGCATCTTTGCTCATAAAATTGCTATAATCGGTTATAATTCACCTAATTTTGGTGATTTTTTTTATTTATTTATTTTTACACTATTTCTTTTCTTTTCGTTTGAAGGGAACTAAGTCAATATGCATATTTCCTTAGCTAAAAACTTCTCAAAAATTTGAAGATTACAACAAAATAAAAGCTATAAAATTAACATTAGCCAACCGGATTTCTAACACGGGTGAAAAGTAGAGTAAATAAATAATAAGGCTAATGAAGGTTTAATGGCGGTGTAATGTGGGTAATAAAAGAAAAACATGGGATAAGCTCAACGTGGCTAACTAGTGGATGTGTTCGGATGAGGTGAAAAATAAAAATAAAAGGCTAACAAAGTGGTTTATCCTAATGCCTCAATCATTTTTATGCAATATTTATGTTCATGATTTCGAAATGTATACTAAAAGCAAGTTCTAACAAGCATGAAACATTCGGCACACTCAAATCCCCAAAAACAAGAGCAAACAATGTCTAAAGCTATCAAGGCTCAAAAATAAACTCAGCGAAATGGAAAGGAATGGGTGTAAGCAAAAGGTTACATGCAATTCATTCGTTTAGCCCACTAAAACTCATGGTTATCACAAAAAAAATTGGTTTGACTCGATGGAATTTCTATCTCAATTGCTTTCGAAAAATCAAACCTCTATTATTTACTAAAAATTGTGAATGCTAAATAGTTAACTTTTATTATATTTTTGTGTTTTTAAATTTTTATAAATATGATTAATGCCAATAAAAATTATGAAGGAAGATTTTGCAAAAAAAATGAATTGATAATATGCTAAAAGGACAAACATCGCGCGAATACATTCCCACCCTACACTTAGAATCGTACATTTCCCTCAATGTACAACAAAAAAATAATGTACAGCGAAGAATAAATACCCAACCCCACACTTAGAAACATACATTGCCCTCAATGTATACAAAAACATGCAAAGCAAAATGGGATGCAATGCAATGAAGTGTGAATGGAGAACTGAAACTTCCCTCATGTCGATCATGGCACACGCAAAATGCCTACCCACAACAATGACGTTCCACGTAGTTCCACAATTCCAAGATCTAATCAAGACTAACAACATCAAACACAGATCAGTAACATCAAGCCAAAATATAAACAGAAATGTAAAGACAAATATATACAAAAGTACACGGAAACAAAAGTACAAAGAAAGAGCAAATACAAACGCCGAAGCGTGATAACAGAGTTTGTACATAATACAACCAAGTACAACTCACAAAAATGATACCAAAAGGCAATGGGAGGTATTACTCCCACTACATGCCCTCGAGGTCGATGCCGGCGGCCCCGCCTCCCTCGCCTCCTGCTGCAGGCGGTGATGGTGGTGGTGACTGATGGTGCGGTGGAGATGGTGGTGGCGACTGATGATGCGGTGGAGATGGTGGTGGCTGATAGGGCTGCGGTGATGGTGGTGGATGATCGGGCTGCTGCTCCGGCTGCATAAAGAATGGGAGGGGAACCACGTATTGTGCCCTGCCAGCAGTAGCAGCGGCGCACTGGACCTCATACTGCCAGGCCCAGAAGCGCATGAATAAATCATGGGTGACGGTCACCGGAGGTGGTGGTGGCGGCGGAGGGGGAGAAGGCAGTTGGTCGGGCTCATGATGCTCGTGCCCGTGATGTGGGTCGATGTGCTCCTGCTCCTGCTCCTGCTGAGCGGCGTGTGCCTGATGGGCGGCGGAGATGGCCTCGGCCTGTATAAGATCTGGATCGGGACCCGAACGGTCTGGGTCCCATTTCCGTCCCCATCTGTCAACCAATCGAATCCCTCCTGCGCCAAGACGAGCTACGTGCATGTTTCTCAGTGTCTGCACGGTCATCACGACGGTCTCTGCCACAGGGGTCAGGTCCCCTATCAAATCATCGGTCAACAACTAAAAGTGCCTCGCCAACTTGGTCACAAAGTGACCTCCACAGATAGCGCTGGTAACAACGCGCCCTGGACTGTTCACCAAGTACTCCACGATAGAATGCGCAAGATTGCAGGTGCGCGAGCGTACAAGGCAATACAGATAAAACAGCTCCCTCAGGTTCACTAACGTCTCCCCTGACCTCTCCAAGATATCGAATAAACATTGCAGCGATGAAGAACACGGTGCAGAGGATTCCAAAGGCTCGAATCCTTTGTCAAACTCGGATCATACATTCCAAATCCAAACTCGTGCAAGAACTGGTCTTTATCCTCCTCTGTCGGGAACTCGGTGATACCCTCGGTGAATATCTCTGTCTGGAGCTCCTGTCTCATGTTCAAACCCAATAGTCTCCCGAACCTGGCAACGGACATCACTCGCCACTCCCCGCCTAGCCTAAACCTAATCGTCTCGGGTTGCTCTAGGTCTGCGCAAGGATAATCGAACTCATACATGGAGAAAAACTCCATCCCAAGCTCTACGTACTGGATAGCGTGGAGCCTAAACAAATGGCGCCAGGGGGTGGTGACAAGATCGTTCCATCGGTCCCGCTAACCGATGGCGTCAATAGCAGATGGCTCAAGGCGACGTGCAGCAAAAATCCGGCCCCGACGGGGCCACAAAACATCAAGACGAGCCTCGTACTCATGCTCATTGAGATCAAACTCCAAGTATTGGTGATCCCGGTTGCCTGCCATCTGCAAGACAACAAAAAATTGAAATTAGAATAGTTATGAAGACGATAGACAGAATTTATGAAGTTTCTGACCTAAGTTATGAAGGGGCACGGTAGCGCCTAGGCCAATTGTGCAGCCCACGGTTGCGCTGTGGCCGACCACTGGCTCAAGTACTCGACAACACGGTCGCGCCAGGTGCAGGGCACGACTGTGCTAAGGCAAAATCCAATAGGCACGGCCGTGCTCATCAGAGGCACGACCGTGCTTGACCAAACCAAGGTCTCATGGAATAGCAAAAGTCGAGCACGACCGCGCCTGGTCATGAGCGCGACCGTGCTCAACCCATTTTAGGGTTTTCAGATTTCAAAATTCTCTAATTAAGCATGTTTTATGAAGGGGCTTTCTTGGCCTAGCATCCCAGGGAGCAAGTACGACCTAAACTAACTACAAACAACAAATAAACGGACAAAGATTACGAAAACCTAAAACTAGCTAGAACTTTAGATTTCTGAACACACCAATGGACTACAATCCTAGGTATAAACACGAATATAAAAGAAAAGGAATCGAAAACGTACCTTAGATCGTGGAGAAGGAAGCAACGCGGCTGAAATCAGGGAGAATCGCAAGTAGGGGGTTCGTTAGGGGGGGGGGAATGAAAAGTCTGTCTTTGAAAACTAATTTGAACCGCCCCCAAATACTGAGGCATGACCACGTCAAGTGCTTAGGCATGACCGAACCTAGGGTTAGAGGCACGACCGCGTCAAGTGCTTAGGCACGACCGCGCCTAGGGTTAAAGGCACAACCGCGCCTATAGGGAGGCACGACCGTGTCTCTTGCCCAGCAGACAGAAAACCCTGATTTTTATGCAGCTTGTACCAAACCCGACTACGATTCTTCCAAACTAAAATTTCTAAAAATTCAGAAGACATACCTGAGACATCCCAATCAGTATCCCAAATCCGCTCGATCCAAAAACACATCCCGATAACCTAAACTCAAACATAACTAACGGATGAAAACCGAACATTCTAAGTTTATTAACGAGTCGTTAGCTAGACTCGTGTCCTAATGCGCGTCAATTTGGACAAATGATGGGGCAAACCAACAAACGGGTGGCCTATGATTCTTGAATACCCATCCGACCCATTTGGTTTAGTGCATTTACCACCGGCTAGTGACAACTAATAGTAAATGCAAAAACAAAGTTTCGTGCCACCAACACTTGTATTTACCCGGACCAAACCTGAGGTACATGATGTAGTGAAGGAGGCGATCATCCCGGTAAGATAGCGTTGGCTTGTCATGCTTTGTGGACCGATGTCGCGCCTTCCTAGTCTGTTGGTCCATGAAATGTCTCGCCCTCTCCCACTGTTTGGATGACTTGTATGACGAATCATGTTCATCTTCAATCACGGGTCCGCTTTCCTTGGTAAACCATAGAAGATCGGGTGTCACCATAGTCCTTGGTTCGTTGGTGAACCCATCCGTCTGCACATCATCCTCTTGGTGTGACTCCCCTTTAATTACCATGGTTGACTCTTCAGAAAATAATGTTTCCAATTCATCCAAATCACCAACCGGGCCGAATATAGGGTCCTCATAGCGCCTTGTGGGGTAGCCCGGGAACTGATAACAATCTAATGTGTAATGTGGTCCCCCATAAATCTCATACCAAACCTCCTCATGGTAACCCCATAGATCAAATGGGTACTCTTCACTGTAACTCCCATATCCATGAAAATCACTGCAAAGAACACTCAAACAAAACGATCACGGGTACCAGATAAAAATAAAAATAAAATAACATCCGAAGAACTGTACACAAAAATAAGACGAAGATGATAAAATAAAGATAAAAAATAAAAATAAAACAAATTTAAATAAGGAAAACTATTTACCAAGATATAGACAAATATGTACTAAATGACTAAATAATAATCCCAATCGTTCTCGCACAAACCGTATCCCCGGTGACGGCGCAAAAAACTTGATGTGTGTAAACTATATATATATATATATATATATATATATATATATATATTATTATAAGTATTTTTCACACAATTTGAGTTTTAAAATGGGTTTTCACCAAAAACTAAGCACACACACCTGGCAGTGTACCCGTCGAATGGCAATATAGTAAAGGTAAGAACCGGATATCAATCCATAGACACGGTGGAATGCGATAATAAACCGGGACTAAAATTCAATCAAGTATGGGTAAAAGATGTTTAAGTTGATTTTTAATTAAACTAATATGCAAGAATATAAAACTAAACTAAGAACACAAGTCAAACAATCAAGGAAGGAATATCACTTCGGTCTCGAATCCATTTAGTAAACACCCAATAACAACTATGTATACATGGCAAATACACGAAACATATGTTGACTAAATTCTCGTCAAAGACATTTAATCAAATAACTATTCGGAAAGCTATAATGAATTATACAAACTAACCACCTAAAATCATACAATGAAGCTCACATGCTATGGATACGTCAATGTTTAATAAAGATTGAACTAGCTTCCTATCAAGGTTGGCTAACTCAACAACTAGTTGGAAAGATTACACGAATCAACACATAACCCACCAGAAGTTGATAAAAGTAAACAATAACATGCACTTCCTCAACATACAATGTTCATATCAAGATTACAAAAATTAGAAGATTGCGTCATCAAGTCCTAGATAAACATAATACTAAATATGACACACTATAACAAGCACTTTGTCTTTCCAAACACAAGCACAAGGATGCACATTCAAGAGTTTTCAACCATAAACAAGACTTCATCCACCATTCCTAGTCAAAAGCCATAAACTAGCATACATACATACACTAATCAATGAATACATGCATAAACCATGGGTTTTCCAACAATCAAAGCCTACACATATACAAGTCTTGCAAACAATGTCAACTCCAAAATACACAATATCATTGAAGAATAATCATTGCATTGTTATAACATTAACATAAACTATGCGAAAAATTCATAAATTTTGTCAAACGTTACTAAACGTCATCTAAACCAAAGTCAAGAGTTAGCTCATGGTGAGCACAAGAACAAGAACAAAGCAAGGAAAAGTTACAAGACTCATAAAGAAATGCCTAGAATCAAACCAATTCCCCAAGCTAGATGATGATGATGATGATGATGTATGGTGATCCTCTTGATGTTGTAGTCCTTCCTAGAATCTTGAAATATGGCTAGAAACAAGGAAATTCGGAGCACAAAATAGTGCTCATGGCTCTAACTCTCCAGGTCTCCAGACTTGTGATGTGAGAAAACTTCTGATATTTATAGAACAAGGGAGGCACGACCGTGCCAGGGAGTAAGGCACGACCGTGCCAGGGGGTAAAGCACGACCATGCCTGTCATTGGGGCGCGACCGTGCCTGGTGATAAGCACGGTCATGGGACAGGTGGCTGACCGATCTGCTTCTTTCATTGGCTCTCTTTTTTCGAGGGAGTATGGCTGGTCAGACTCATGGGATTACACGCGGCCGTGGGGGTGTTGGAGCATGGTTGTGCTCGAGAAAGTGCCTTGGCGCGGTCGTGCTACGTACATGGCGCGACCGTGCCTAGGGTTTTCTTGCTTGGCGCGGTCGTGCCAAATAGGGGGCACGACCGTGCCTCTGCCTCAGAAACCCTAAAAACTTCATCTTTATCCTGTAATTCCCATGTTTATTCCCTCAGCTTCACAAAAACCTACAAAACTGGAAATGAAGCAAATAAGCGTCTAAACGTTGGAAATAACCAAGAATTGATCGTGAAATGAGTGAAGTTTTGTGCCAAAAAGATGTGTAAATTCTAACACATCAATTGCCAGTATATTTTTTAGCATAAACTCATACATCATATTTCTGCAAATACCGTGTGACATTTAAGGTAATATTAATCAATACACAGTGTACCCAAACATCGAGATGGATTGAACTAAGACTTAATACAAAACTTCACCAAAACATGATCCAATCAACAGCATGAGGGTAGCACTCTTAGAACAGAAAAATAATCCAAGTGGATTTGATATGAATCTTTTTTATTCTGAATCATTTGATTCTTTTGTCTTGGTTTCTGAGATGATAAGCACTAAATCATATTGATTAGAATGAAATGGAATGTAGATGTGATGAATTTTGATGAATTGATTGATTCATATTTGATTAGGGTATGTGGATATCCATAGGATATTGGATATGTCCATTGAAATCACGAATGATTCAAAGGGCTAATACAGACTGACTTCCTGGTTTCCATCTGAGATTTTCACCAGAACCATCAGCTGTATAAGGATGTTTAACTGTAAATCATAGATTTGACGAGTATAGTCAATTGAGCAAACAAATTGTGCTAAGAACCCATCAAGATCCTGGTCTCATGGTATGAATGGATTCACTTTGTATTTGAATGATGAAAGTACCGATATTCGATGAGGATAACACTAAGATTGCAATTTAGTTAATCACACAAATACCACCTAATTTATGTAAGGCCCCTTTCCCGGGTAACCTCACTCGTTGGATTTACTCATAAACATAGTCATAAATACTGAACTTAGATTAAAAACATTCATCATTCAATTACATAACATAACATAACTTGACAGCGGAAGTCTTAACACATATATTAAAGTGGGATGTCAGTCTTGTGTCGGGTAACCTTCACGCCATCACACGACCTTTTCTTCCTTTACCTGAAATGTATACTAAAAGTCAGCTAACGCTGGTGAGTTCTAGTTTAAAACTATTAAGTATGACCATTCTTTTCTTTATAAGTATACATAATTATATACATACATTTCTACAAATACGTATTCATAGCTTTTACTTTTCTTTCTTCATTCTTATGTGATTACATAGATATGTATTCACCTTTTCTTTTCCTTAACATTCATTGGTCATACACATAAGGGTGATCAACCCATCTTACGGTACGTATATCACAAAGACATACGCCCTCGAACTACCGTCGTAGCCCTTTTACTCGTCCGGTCCTAGAAACCGTCCGCCTTAACTTTGGTCCGGCCAACCTTCGGCCGTCCTTCTTTACCGTCCTACCGTCGTAGTCCGTCATATTCGCCCGTCTGCCCTAAGGCATCCGTTTCCCACTTGAGCTAACTATACAGCCGAATATTGATTTAGCGTCTTACTCCACCGTAGTGGCCTTTATTTAGTCTACCCTTCTAGACTTTCTTTCCTAGCTGCATAGTAGTCAAGTGGTCGTCCGACTACCGTAGTAGTCGTTAGCTTCGTTTCCGTTCATAACGTATACATACATTCTTAACATGCAATATATGTTTATAAAGCAAGATTTCATTATTTACGTTATACTATTCTTTCATTCATTCCTTGTAAACATACGTGTCGTTCTTTATTCGTCGTTCATAATTCATTTTCATATGTATCTACACATATACCTTACTATATCACGTATGATCACATTGACCTTCATATTATTTATTCATTTAGTGTATACACTTCAACCCCAAAACATTTATAAATCATTGCACATAACATAGAAAGGGGGGCACATAGAACTCACCTGATAGGCGGGTCCCTGAAGTATAATAGCTGGTTTCAAAACGTCACTAAGGTCACCCACAATCTGTATAATAAAGTCATACATATAAGGTAGGGCTCCTAAATGACACTAGACATTACTGTTCTTGAACTTAGTAGTTTCGGGAGGTGGGTCGCATCGAAACTATGGTAGTTTCGAGCTATGGTCTTACACTCGAAACTAGGTAGTTTCGAGTCATAATCCTTCTATCGAAACTAGGTAGTTTCGAGTCCTGAGTTCCTATCGAAACTATGGTAGTTTCGAGTCATTGGCTGCTATCGAAACTAGATAGTTTCGAGTCAAACATGACTATCGAAACTAGAGTAGTTTCGATGGGTCTGCATGTATCGAAACTATAGTTTCGAGTCATGGGTCTGCATCTTCCCTGACCAGAACCTTGCTCCAGCCAACTTATTTCCAATCGATTAAACCTTGAACATTTTACGTTAAACACCTTCCTTTATCGTTCTTGAGTTCAAATACGTGATTTGTTTCAAGTTTCATATGCAAAAATCGTATCTTTATTTGATTTAAACCCGAGACATGCAAAGACTCAGAATCAGAGGCGATGCTTACCTCAACAGGCCCGATTTCTGTTGCTATGCGTTGAAATGGTGGAGACGGATGATTCCCGAGCCCTTGAGTCTTCTCCTTGCGGTTTTCTTCACAAGCCGATCGCTCCCTCTCTCTCTCTAGTATTCTTGCGCAGGAAGATGAAATGAGAGGGGTTTGGGGTTGAAGCTGCTGTTTTGTAATGGGGTTCCCCCTTTTCTTTTCGGCCCATGGGCCGAAATTTTGGCCAAGCCCACTTTATTTCCCTTTTCTATTTGTCTTGTCATTATTTGGGATGTTACAAGTCTACCCTCCTTAATGAGGTTTCGTCCTCGAAACCTGTTACACGTTAAACAACTGGGGATACAGTTCCTTCATCTCGTCTTCTTTCTCCCAAGTAGCTTCGGACCCCTTCCTGTGTTTCCATTGTATTTTGACTAAAGGGATCGACTTATTGCGTAATCGTTTCTCGGCTCTGTCAAGAATAGCTATTGGTTCTTCTACATAGTTCAAGCTGTTATCCACTTCGATTTCGTCATAAGGTATGCGAGCCGTATCGTCAGCAAGGCACTTGCGTAAGTGTGATATGTGGAATGTAGGGTGAATTCCATCGAGCTCATCTGGTAAGTCGAGTTTGTAAGCAACTCGGCCAACTCTTGCTATGATTTTGAAAGGCCCGACAAACCTTGGGCTTAATTTGCCACGTTTTCTGTATCGGATAATCCCCTTCCAGGGTGACACTTTCAATAGTACCATGTCCCCTACTTGAAATTCTAAATCCCTTCTTCTCTTGTCCGCGTATGATTTTTGTCTGTCTTTTGCGGCTTTCATGCGTGCTTTTATCTGGTCAAATTTTTCAGAAGTAGCTTTGACCACTTCGAGACTTGCAAAGTCTTTCTGTCCAATTTCCCCCCAACAAACCGGGGTTCTGCATCTCCTCCCATACAACATCTCAAATGGCGGCATGCCAATAGTTGAGTGATAGCTATTGTTATATGAAAATTCTGCCAATGGTAGATGGCTGTCCCAGCTCCCACCAAAGTCAATGATACAGGCCCGGAGCATGTCCTCCAAGGTCTGAATGGTTCTTTCAGATTGACCATCGGTCTGAGGGTGGTAAGTTGTGCTGATGTTTAGCCTAGTGCCCATCGCTTCATTGAATTTCTTCCAAAACCTTGATGTGAATCTAGTATCCCTGTCGGACACAATTGACAGCGGCATACCATGTCTGCTCACAATTTCCTTGATAAAAATTTCTGCTAGTCTTTCTGATGAAGAAGTCTCACGTATTGGCAAGAAGTGAGCACTTTTCATCAAGCGGTCGACGATCACCCATATGGTATCATTGCCTTTAGCTGTTCGCGGTAGCTTTGTAATGAAGTCCATCGTGATCTCCTCCCACTTCCATTCCGGTATTGGTAATGGTTGCATTTTACCGCATGGTTTCTGGTGTTCGGCCTTAACTAGTGAACAAGTCAGGCACTTGCTCACATATTCAGTCACATCGTTCTTCATTCCAGGCCACCAGTAGTCTTTCCTCAAGTCTTGGTACATTTTGTTTGTCCTGGTGTGAATAGAGTAGCGAGACTTATGGGCCTCGTCAAGGATTTTGGCCCTAAGTTCACCAATCTTAGGTATCCACATCCGGCCAAAACGAGTTCGTACACCGTACGTATTGGTTTCCAGGTTACCCTGTTGTCCAACTATTCTTTCGCGTTTCACATTTCTCTCTAACAGTGCTTCACCTTGTGCCTTTACTATTTCATTCATTAAATCTGGTGTTATAATCAACTGACACGCCTTGATTCTAATAGGTGTCGACTCTTCCTTCCTGCTTAAGGCGTCAGCCACTACATTTGCCTTGCCTGGGTGGTATAATATTTCGCAATCGTAGTCTTTTAGTAGTTCCAACCACCTTCTTTGTCTCATGTTTAATTCCTTCTGCTCGAAGAAGTACTTCAGGCTCTTGTGATCGGAGTAGATGGTGCATTTAACCCCGTACAAATAGTGTCTCCATATTTTTAACGCGAAAACCACTGCTGCCAACTCCAGATCGTGAGTCGGGTAGTTAACTTCATGAATCTTTAGCTGCCGCGAGGCATAAGCAATAACTTTTCCCCTTTGCATAAGTACACAACCCAATCCTTGACCCGAAGCGTCGGAGTAAACTACCAAGTCCTCGTTCCCCTCAGGTAAGGTCAAAATTGGAGCTTGGGTTAATCGTGTCTTCAATTCTTCAAATGCGTTATTTTGGGATGGGCCCCATTCATACTTTACTTCCTTACGTGTCAGCTTCGTCAGTGGCGAGGCTATTCTCGAGAAATCCTGAATGAATCTCCGATAGTAGCCTGCCAATCCCAGAAAACTTCGTATTTCCGTTGGCGTTTTCGGGATGTTCCGTTCTTTTACCGTTTCGATCTTTGCAGGATCCACCATAATGCCGCCTGGGTTTATGACATGACCTAGGAATTGGACTTCTCTAAGCCAGAACGCGCATTTGGAGAATTTTGCATACAACTTCTCCTGCTTCAGAACTTCTAATACCTCTCTTAGGTGACAGCGGTGATCACCTTCGTTCTTTGAGTAGATGAGAATGTCGTCAATGAAAACTATAACTGATCGATCCAACAATGGTCGGCATACTCTATTCATTAGATCCATAAACGCTGCTGGTGCGTTGGTTAGTCCAAAGGACATCACGAGAAATTCATAATGTCCATAACGCGTACGGAACGCAGTTTTCGGTACATCTTCCTCCCTCACTTTCAATTGATGATACCCCGACCTAAGATCGATCTTAGAGAACCAACTCGCGCCTTGTAATTAATCAAAGAGATCATCTATTCTAGGTAGTGGGTATTTGTTCTTTACTGTTCGTTTGTTCAATTCTCGGTAGTCAATGCACATGCGCATGCTGCCGTCCTTCTTCTTTACAAATAATACCGGAGCGCCCCATGGTGAGATGCTCGGTCTTATAAAGCCTTTCTCTGTTAGCTCTTCCAATTGTGACATCAATTCTTTCATTTCTGACGGAGCCAATCGGTAGGGTGGTTTGGCAACGGGTTCAGCTCCTGGCAGTAAGTCAATCTGAAATTCTATTTCCCGATCGGGTGGCAAGCCAGATAGGTCCTCTGGGAACACTTCTGGAAAATTGCACACCACGGGTACATTTTTTTAGCTCTTTCGTTTTCATTCTATCGTCAATAACATACGCCAGATAAGCTTCGCAGCCGCGCCTCATGTAACTTTCGGCCTTGATCATCGAGATAACGTTCGGTATTGTGCTATTCCAGTCACCATAAACCGTAATCGGACTGCCGTCAGTGGCCTTGAGATGTATCATCTTTCGTTTACATATGATTTGAGCTTCGTTGGCAGCTAACCAATCCATGCCCAATACTACATCGAATCCTCCTAAGGTTAGAAGGTACAATTTAGATGGAAACTTATGGCCCTCTATTTCTACCATGCAATCGTCAGTCACTTGGATGACTACTGAGTTTTTACCAATAGCAGTTTGTACGCTAAAGGCCCTTATAAGGCTAGTGATTGTGCAGTCTAATTTGCGGCTAAATGCAGTGGATATAAAACTTATACTAGCACCAGAATCAAACAGAATAGCAGCATGTTCATCATTTACTAGGAACGTACCCGACACGACGTCAGGGTTTCCTCTTGCTTCTTCCTCGGTTAAAGCATAGGCCCGAGTCCTAGCCTTTGGCTGTTCCTTTTCCTTTTCTTTTCCCGAACCAGATTGGCCGGCCTTCCTGCAGTTCTTTGTCAGATGTCCAAACAATCCACATACTTGACACTTGACGTCTCTTACACATTCTCGAGAGAAGTGCCCCGGCTTCCCGCACTTATAGCATGTGGTGGTGCCGATTTTACATTCGCCAAGATGTTGCCTTCCACATTTCTTGCATGTTTCATATTCGTCCGACCTTGGCTTCTTAGTTTCAGTTGTTACGTTCCCTCTTCCTGTGCCTCTAGACGGGTTCTCCCACTTTCTCTTTTGGGTCTCTGTTGGTGGGTCCTCATTGGCATAATCGTCGTAGACGATTCCGCTCAGATTCACTACCGACTCGAAGGTCGAGGGTAGGTTAGCTTTTACATGAACACGGACCCGTTGTGGCAATCCCTTAACATAGTACTTGATCAAACGATCTTCAGTTTCCACCAGGTGTGGTACTAGTTGAGCCAGTTCATTGAATCTTGATGTATACTGGCGATGAGTCTTGTTGCCAGCCTTGAAGTTCAGGAACTCGTTCTCCACACGATCAATCTCATTTTGTGGGCAGAACTTTTGGATTACGAGCTTTTTCAAGTCTTCCCATGTCATTCTGGCAAGAGCATGTGGTGACTTTGTTCTTTGAATATTTCTCCACCAACCTAGTGCTTCATTGGTGAAAGAATGAGCAACATATTTAACAGCTTGGTCTGGTCGACACTCGCTGATGTTGATGACTGCGTTCATCCTCTCGATCCATTCGAACGTGTCCACCGAATCCTTGGTTCCATCAAACTTAGGTGGGTCTCCGTCCTTGAATCCTTTGTAAGTACACCCACGATTGCTTGATGCCACTTTTACTTCATCCCCGTCACTATCATAAATTTTCTCTTCATTGTTCCCTTCATCCTCCTCTTTACTTTTCTTTATTGCCTCAGATAGTAGATCAGGCAATACCTTCTTCAGTGTGAGCACAACTTCACGGGCAATAGCATCCCTGACTTCGGGTTCCAACTGTATCGGCCCTGGATTGTCGTCTCCAGTTGGGGTCACTTCTGTTTCGTGTACACTCTCGGTGTGTTCCGCGTGCACACTCTCTTCTTCTTCTAGTCTTTGATTCAACGGAGGTCTACCTCGTCGGCCAGTGCGACCGCCTCGGCGTCCAGTTCTTCCTCCGCCAGCCATAATTTCTTAATTTCCTGATAGTCATAAAGGGAATACATCAATGTCATTACTTCAGATCATAGTTTGGAACAGTACGAGCAAGGTAAATTTTTAATTACAGTGACCGGTTTGTGATTACTAATTTACATTGCTTTTCGGGTTCAAAACTCTTCAAATCGGTTGTGACATTGACATCTATTTGTTCTAAGTTAAGGTATCTATCCTTATTTAGAGCATTAGCTTTAGTACTTACTTACCGTGCTGCGTTGGCGTTGGTTACCCATACTGACATCCGTGCGTTGGTCCCATAATCAGTTTGAGTCCAGACATTTAGGGATGTCTGAATCTCTCAAACTATTGCTCTGATACCAACTTGTAAGGCCCCTTTCCCGGGTAACCTCACTCGTTGGATTTACTCATAAACATAGTCATAAATACTGAACTTAGATTAAAAACATTCATCATTCAATTACATAACATAACATAACTTGACAGCGGAAGTCTTAACACATATATTAAAGTGGGATGTCAGTCTTGTGTCGGGTAACCTTCACGCCATCACACGACCTTTTCTTCCTTTACCTGAAATGTATACTAAAAGTCAGCTAACGCTGGTGAGTTCTAGTTTAAAACTATTAAGTATGACCATTCTTTTCTTTATAAGTATACATAATTATATACATACATTTCTACAAATACGTATTCATAGCTTTTACTTTTCTTTCTTCATTCTTATGTGATTACATAGATATGTATTCACCTTTTCTTTTCCTTAACATTCATTGGTCATACACATAAGGGTGATCAACCCATCTTACGGTACGTATATCACAAAGACATACGCCCTCGAACTACCGTTGTAGCCCTTTTACTCGTCCGGTCCTAGAAACCGTCCGCCTTAACTTTGGTCCGGCCAACCTTCGGCCGTCCTTCTTTACCGTCCTACCGTCGTAGTCCGTCATATTCGCCCGTCTGCCCTAAGGCATCCGTTTCCCACTTGAACTAACTATACAGCCGAATATTGATTTAGCGTCTTACTCCACCGTAGTGGCCTTTATTTAGTCTACCCTTCTAGACTTTCTTTCCTAGCTGCATAGTAGTCAAGTGGTCGTCCGGCTACCGTAGTAGTCGTTAGCTTCGTTTCCGTTCATAACGTATACATACATTCTTAACATGCAATATATGTTTATAAAGCAAGATTTCATTATTTACGTTATACTATTCTTTCATTCATTCCTTGTAAACATACGTGTCGTTCTTTATTCGTCGTTCATAATTCATTTTCATCTGTATCTACACATATACCTTACTATATCACGTATGATCACATTGACCTTCATATTATTTATTCATTTAGTGTATACACTTCAGCCCCAAAACATTTATAAATCATTGCACATAACATAGAAAGGGGGGCACATAGAACTCACCTGATAGGCGGGTCCCTGAAGTATAATAGCTGGTTTCGAAACGTCACTAAGGTCACCCACAATCTGTATAATAAAGTCATACATATAAGGTAGGGCTCCTAAATGACACTAGACATTACTGTTCTTGAACTTAGTAGTTTCGGGAGGTGGGTCGCATCGAAACTATGGTAGTTTCGAGCTATGGTCTTACACTCGAAACTAGGTAGTTTCGAGTCCTGAGTTCCTATCGAAACTATGGTAGTTTCGAGTCATTGGCTGCTATCGAAACTAGATAGTTTCGAGTCAAACATGACTATCGAAACTAGAGTAGTTTCGATGGGTCTGCATGTATTGAAACTATAGTTTCGAGTCATGGGTCTGCATCTTCCCTGACCAGAACCTTGCTCCAGCCAACTTATTTCCAATCGATTAAACCTTGAACATTTTACGTTAAACACCTTCCTTTATCGTTCTTGAGTTCAAATACGTGATTTGTTTCAAGTTTCATATGCAAAAATCGTATCTTTATTTGATTTAAACCCGAGACATGCAAAGACTCAGAATCAGAGGCGATGCTTACCTCAACAGGCCCGATTTCTGTTGCTATGCGTTGAAATGGTGGAGACGGATGATTCCCGAGCCCTTGAGTCTTCTCCTTGCGGTTTTCTTCACAAGCCGATCGCTCCCTCTCTCTCTCTAGTATTCTTGCGCAGGAAGATGAAATGAGAGGGGTTTGGGGTTGAAGCTGCTGTTTTGTAATGGGGTTCCCCCTTTTCTTTTCGGCCCATGGGCCGAAATTTTGGCCAAGCCCACTTTATTTCCCTTTTCTATTTGTCTTGTCATTATTTGGGATGTTACAATTTATACATGCAGAGCCTACCGGCACATCAAAAATTGTAACCGATGTCACCATCATATCCAATTCATGCATAAGCTCAGCACATAAACGTACTATCATTTCCTATATACACGTCAATTAGTCACACAATTTTCTTTCCAACTTATATTTTTATAATTTTCAGACATTTCTTATCTTATTATCAAAAACATATCACGAACTTCAACTTTCAACATTATTCACGTGATACATTCATCAACTAGATTTTTATCTTTTCATTTTCTTTAATTCTCTCCCTAAAATTGTGATGCAATTTATTTCTCACGAAAACAAACACTTATAAGATGAACACATATAACAAACATAAGCACATAGAACATAACAGACAAATTTCAACACGATTTTTAAACCTAAAAGAAAATCTTTTTGAGGAACATTTTATGGTCTTTCTGTACAGATAAAGACTGATGGCTACAAATCTCTCTATGTAAAATTGTTACGGACTCCACAATTTTGCAAGTGACTTACAAGTTACTGCAGATAAGGTTAAGTGCTGCGGATAGTTGTGTTCTCCTGCTGATGAACAACTATGCTGCGGATAGCCTTATTTGCTAAAGTTCAAAGTTGCTGCTGACAGGCTTCTCAGCAGCATCAAACACTTGATGCTGCTGATAGGTAAATCATCAGCAGCTTTGACTTTGCTACTGACACCTCTGCTACAACAATGACACATCTATCAGCAGAAGGAATGTTATTGGTGCAGATGATAAAAGACAAGGCTACTACTTTTGTAGTGTCCTGCAAAGATTCCTAAGAAGACTTTTGACATGTTCATTACTGTTTGCTGCAGCTTGTCTTTTAGGTGTCTACCAATAGTAGTGTAACTTGTAACTGTCAAATATCAATGGCTTGTGTTTGATCTGATCCTTAGAATCAAGGGTCTGTCTTGATTCTACGTTTCTTTATATGTATTGTATCTTCCATTTGTACAAGTGTGCTTCCTTAGAGTTTTCTCTGTAACATGCAAACATTGAAGGTTAATACACTTTGCATTTATCAGTATTATCTTTGTTTCTTGTATACATTGCTTAGTTATTATTGTTTCCGCCAATCTCAACTAGAACTGAACCATCTTGTAAACACCGATCCTACAAGTGGTATTAGAGCTTTGGCTCTCAGATTAAACAAACGCACACTTTTTTAATCACTCTCTGGTTCTGTTTATCTCTTTGCAAAAAACCATCTATCCAAAAATATGGCACAGAATACTGGATTTGATGATATTGGAAGCCTCACCAGACCACCAAGACTGGTGTCTAGAGAAGACTATGATATGTGGAAAAACAGAATGGAAAGTTTCTTCTGTTATAAAGAATATGGAATGTGGATATCCATAATTGATGGTCCTTATGTACCTATGGTGGCCTCTGCTGATTTCGGATGTCCATCAGTTCCCAAAGAAGCTTCAAAATACTCTGAAGAAGACATCAAGAAGATGGAGGTAGATTTCAAATCCTTGGGAGCCATACGGATGTGCTTGCCAAATGAAGTTTTTCGTAACTTCAGAGAATTCAAGACTGCCAAGGAGCTATGGGAAGCTCTTGAGAAGATGTTTGTTGGATCAGAAGAGGTGAAGGAGAATAGAAGAGACATCTTGAAGCAACAATATGAAAACTTTTTCTGGAAGGAAGGTGAGTCTCTTACTATTCTGTACAACAGGTATACTTATCTTGTCGGAGAGCTATAGTGCTCTAAAGTAAAGCTGGAGAATGAAGATATTCTCCAAAAGTTCATCAAATCACTTCCAAGTTGCTGGACACTCCACACAGTGTCAATTAGAAGGATTGAAAACCTGAAAACTCTGCATATGACTGAGCTATTTGGTATGCTCAAGACCTATGAATTAGAAATGATTTAAACAAAAGAAAGAAGCTCATGTCATTCAACAACCTCATCATCCACCACAACTTCTTCTACACTACACTCTGACCACTCAGTTCCCAGTTCAAGCAACTACTATCCTCCCATTATTACCCATCCTCAGACTCCCAACTCACAATCAAATAACTCACCATTTCTCCTTGAAGCCCCACCTCAGACAACCTCTGCTACCTTTGTCTCTGAAAACCCAAGTAACATGTCCTTTATCAAAGAAGATCTGGAGTATTTTCATCCAGATGACTTACAAGAAATGGACATACACCATTCTTATGCCATTCTATATCTCAGAGCTAAACGGTTCTACTCTAGAACTGGAAGACCCATTCCAAACAACAATTCTAAAAGAAAGCTTAGATGTTACAAATACAACCAACTTGGTCACTTTGCTAGAGAATGCAAGGCACCAAAGGCAAATCCAGCTGCTGCACAACCAATACAAGGCCATCAAGGTCAAGCAAGTCAAGGTAACACCCCTCCTGCTCAAACTGTAGCTTGTGCAGCTGTTGGAACAGCTGATTTTGACTAGAGCTTTCAGTGTGAGGAACTTCCTGCCAACAACCAAGCACTCATGGTTGACACAACAGAGATACCACCTCAGGTATATGAACATCTCTATTCTCAAGCTTGTATTGATAAGATTCTAGGATACAGAAAGCATAACCAAAACCTTATAGATCAAAATGAAGAGTTTCACCAAATGATATCTGAATTCAAAAAGGTTGAAAACAGTTACAAAGAAAACATTAACCGTCTAAAGAAAGAGATTTCATCATTAAAACATGAACAAACAAATCTTGAAACTCAGATTGACGATCTATTGGTTAAGTTAAAAGCTACAAGATCTGAGTTGGCAGACCAAAAGGTCTATGCTGACAAGTATGAGTTTGCATCCAAAAAGCTGCAAAGACTTTTGGATGCTCAAATTCATGAAAAGGTGACTGCTGGTCTTGGGTTTCAGCTGAAAAGCCCTACAATGTTGTACCTCTACCTGCTGATTATGTAGCCATCCATGAACCGAACTTCAATATTTCAAACATTGAGCATGCAAACCAAAACCTTGATCCTTCCAAGGTAGAACCATTAGTGAAAGAATGCAGTAACTCATCTGAAGTTGAGTCCACGTGCTCAGAATCTATTGAAACCAGTGAAGCTCCATTACTCCCTACCAATGAAGTCATTCAAACCAAAACCAATGGTCCAAGCCCCTTCATTCCTTCAATATCAGTCTCTCAACTCACCAAACAGATCAAAATTAGCTATGCTCCCACAGGGAGAAAGTTAATTGTTGAAAGGGACAATCCTCAACCTCCACCAATCTCCAAGCAAAGCAAACCATCCAGCCCAAGAATGTATTTGACAATCACACTGCCAGCACCTGCTTCTACTACCTTCAGCAGCAAAGAAACCTCAAGCAACATGCTTTTGAGAAAACAAATGAGAATAAGAAGGTAAGAAGCTATGAAGCTAAGACTACTCACTTCAGAAAGTCTCTCTCTCCTCCAAGGAAGCAGCTCCCAAAACCTCAACAATCCTGCATTATATGTGGTGAATCAGACCACTTTACTACAGATTGTAAGTTAAATCCCTTCAACCAGATCTTTCCACTAGTTTCCACAGCAGTTCAAGCTACTCCAAAACAAAAGCCACTCTATAGAAGAACTCCTATAGAGAAACCCACTTTTAGTAGAAAGCTAAAGAAGGAGAAGCATGTATCTGTTGCACAATCAGCAAGCCAGCAAAAATGTTGCTGACCATTTGAAGCTAAAGAAGCCCAAACCAAAGTATTCAGCAGCAATCAAATCTGCTGCTGACCAGTTAAAGCCATCAGCAGCAATAAAGTTTGTTGCTCATCAGTCAAAGACTTCAGCAGCTACCAATGTTGCTGCTGATCAGTTAACACCATCAGCAACAATCAAGGTTGATGCTGACCAGTCAAGCAATCAGCTGCCAAAGCCACATCTGCTGCTGATACAGTAAAAAGATCTGGAAAAGCCAAATCCACAGCTTCTGTCTCTCAAAGCATCATCATTGGGTCCATTGAATGCAATAATACTGATGATTTTGGTCCAAAGACACACTCACCCAAGTCTACAAGTTCTTGGGTTGCTCTCTCTAACTAGATCTCTCTCATGTGTAGGGACAACCAGGTTACAAAGATAACACATGGGTTATAGACAGTGGTTGTTCTAGGCACATGACCAGCAACAGGTCCATCCTCTCCAACTTCAGACATTTAAATGGAGGATATGTTGCCTTTGGGAGTGATTCAAAGGGAGGATCTAAAACTGGACAAGGAACTGTGTCCAATGAAATAATGAGTATCGAAAAGTTAAACTTTGTTAAAGAATTGGAATTCAATCTCATGAGTGTGTCCCTGGTCTTTGATCAGAAGCATTGGATCCTTTTTACAAGAAAATAATGCTTTGTGCTCTCCTCTGGTTTAAGCAAACCCCCTCCAGAGAAGATTCTATTAACTTCTCAAAGAAAAGATAACTTATATGTGCTTGACATGAATGAGGTCACTCCATCTGGAAGTGTATCTTTATCTTCAACCATTGCTTCCCTAGTATTCACATCCATATACCACCATTTCATATCTCCAAGAAAGTCCTGTGATATTTTCCTTAAAGGAATTCTTTTCACAGCTCTTACTGGTTTGAACTTATACTTCCAAGTTACAACACCAGTACAGGGATCAACTATCTTCACTCTCTTTCTTCTTTGCGGTTTTAGCTTTTGAAACTCACATGATCCTCCTTCTTTACTAATCAGCTTTAAGATAATATCAGCTAATCCAAACTTTGACCTGTTGATCAGTGGTTTAGTAGCTACACCATTCATTTCACACCTTGGCAAGGTATTGAAATATTTGGTCCTAGGCTTCAAGTACTGAACACCATCTGATCTTTTTAAAGCAAACAACTTTACTTCTTCATCATAAAACCAACTTATAATTCTTCCAACACACCGCTCTTTGTTTACATATCTTTATTTTTGTGCTGGCTGTATAGGAGACTTTGGTAATTCCTTTTTCCAACTATTCACTACCTCTTTCCACTGCTCTTTTGTCATACCAGTATCTCTATACATCACTGGTTCTTCAGCTGACATAGATGGCATGGAATGAGTAGCTTCAGTTTCACTATTAACTTTGGATTGAGCAGAATCATCAGGCTTGGATGTGTCTTCAGCAGAGTCCATAGAATCAGTCATTCCTTCATTGGAGAACTCAGGAATAACGTCATCTTGGATGAAGTTATACGGTACATTAAGACCATCACAGCCTTCATACATAACCTCTACTTTGCTCTTTTCAATCTCTATTTCCACAATTTCACCTTCTTCAACTTCAGTATCTACAACATCATCTTCAATATCACCAAACAACTCATCAAGATCATCTAAGCATTCAATCTTCTCAGCTTCTTCTTCTTCAACATCAAAATCAGTTTGAAAGAATTCTAACAGTAAGATCTCTCCATTCACTTCATTTCCTTTCTTGCTTCCTTCAATAGTAGTTGATGTTGATGTCTCCCCCTGAACTCTTGAAATAGGATTCACGTCAGCGTATTGACAATCACCTTCCATGTTGCCACTAGGATCATTCTCATCACCATCTTTTCTTTGAATAGAATCAGTATGACAAGCATCAGGTAACCTTAACTCCCCCTGAGCGTCAAGACGCTCTAAAAGCTTAGAAACTAAGAGCTTCATTTCAGCTAACTGCTTAGATTGAGGTTGAATGACTAACGCTCTCTGAGAATCAATATTCACCAGAACATCAACCTGATTTTGCAAAGCAATCACTTGGGATTCAAGGTAAGTAATTCTCTCAGAATCAGAAGACTTAGAAGGACCAGCTTGAGATGATGTAGAAGCCTTTGGAGCAGGAGTAAACACAGGAGAAGGCCGTTTAGATAGAGGAGGTGTAACAATCAAAGATTCAACGAAAGTAGCATCGTCAACCCCTTGAGATGAAGTAGCAGCAACAATAGAAGCAGCCATAAGCTTCGGTGTCTTGGACACAGGAGTAAACTCCCTGTCAGAATCAGAAGATTCATCAGTCAGTGTTCGTTTTCCAAGAACTGTACCGGAAGGAGGATCCCAAACATATTTACGTCTTGGCTTTCTAGCTTTGGATTTCACTCTTTTCCCAGCATTTGCCAAAGGCAAATTAGCTAAACTTTCATAATGACCTGAGCTAAAGTCTCTTGAAGAATCAGAATCAGTCCCCTTAGAATCAGGAAGAATAGTGTCACTAGAACTCGTATCAACCACATTACCTTCAGGTTCATGAATGGGTGATTTCACATTATCATTAAAATCCTCCATATTAAGACCAAAGTCTTTATCTTCATTGTCAGCAGCATCATCATGAATAACAACATCAACATGAACTAGTTCATTCACTGGAACATCTTCTTGAATAGGAACCTGTTCTTGTTCTTGTTGAATTGGAACTTGCACTTGTCTTTGTTGAATTTTAGGTTGTTGTTGTTGCGGTGGTTCTTGATCTTGATCTTGTACCAACTCCTCTGGATGAAACCACTTTTCATTCGGTGGCTCAACATAATCAGGATTGATAATGTGACCGAATAGAGGAGTAGGAACAGGAAGCAACGCTGCATTCTGCTGTTTCATCTTTGTACAATCAGTGAATATCCTCTTTGTCATAGGAGTCAGTGTTAGACGTTGTGGATGCTGTCGTGGATTAGGAATCAGATGATTCAGAATCATTTGGACGAATCTAGGATACATTAAAAATCCTTGACCTTCTGGAGGATTAATTTGCATAACAAGCTCACGGTAAATGTATAGTGCAAAGTTGAAACGCTTGTTCAATGCAATGCAACCATAGCATCTTGTAAATTACTCTTCAACCCATCAGTTCCAGCCTTTCTCAGTGACAAGCATTGTATAATAACATGCATAAAATACCTCCATTCACCCACCAGACCACCTTTTCGAGCTTGAGTATCATTCTGACGTCCTCTATAACCCATCCTCTGAAAGCATCCTATGATTAAAGTTCCAGGTAAAGATATTGGATCATCATTTGCACCACCTAAGACAAGAGCAGCACGAATGGTATCCACTGAAATAGCCACCTTAGTATTGTTAAATGTAGCTCTTAGAACATGAGGATCAATATCGGTATCTTGATGTACGATATCCCACAACTGTTGAATATATGGCAGACTGATATAAGGATTTACTGAAAGAGCCATGTATAGTCTGGATCTATTCAGAAAGTTGATAATGCCTTGATAATTGACAGCTTCTGTAACATTTCTGATTTTTAGTATTCGTATTTTCAATTCAATGTAATGAATTTCAAACTCAATTCTAGTGCACGGTTTTGTTTCTTTTCGTACCATCAATTTAATACTATATTTCAATGCAAATCCGCAAATTTTACTCGGTTATATCCTATTAAAACAATACATAAGTATCTAATTATACAAATATGGCAAAAGACTAAAGTTACAAGATCTGATGTTGAAAAGTAACAAGAAACCCTAATAGGCGCGGTCGCGCCTCGTTCTGGCACGGTAGCGCCGAGTGCTTTGGCACGGCCGCACGACTTGCTTTGGAACGATCGCGCCCGGTGCCAAGGCACGGTCGCGCCTAGTACCAGTTGAAACGTAAATACAGTTTTAATCGCCCGATCGTTGAGTTCCGTAACCGATTTACACTTCATTACCATTAACGAAAGCAATAACATTTTCAATTACAACAAACGTCCCAGTTTATTTCCATCAGACTCAAAAAAAATCTCTCAAGCATTTCAAAGAAATCACAAACCCTCCTTTCGATCCGAATTCTCTCAATCAAGCAAAAGAGTCACGTTACTCGATTCTCCCTAAAACTTCTAGACTCTCTGGTTAGCCAGAATCACAGCAGAAGACGCCGGAAGCCACTCTCGTCGTTACCGGAACTCATTTCCATCGAACGCTATCAATGCATCGTCCTTCCGGGTAATTGAAATCTTGTCCTCAATCTATTTAGTCGCTATATCAAAAGCCCCATATCAATTTGGGCTTACAATATAGAAATCATCGTGAACCCGAATCCATATTTTATTAAAAATGGTTTAATCGATTTCGACCCAGAACATGTTGTTAATACAATAAAAACATCCCAACATACTCGTAACATCACTATGAATAAAAGCCCTATGATTTCAAACACTAACAATGTAAGAATCAGTCAATTCGTGTCTATTTTGGAAGAGACACGGTCGCGCTAATCATCTAGCGCGGTCGTGCCTCATGAGACGCGGTCGTGCCGACTACCAGCACGGTCGTATCCTCCTGTCCAGACCCAATCATGCCCTTTGGCTAATCTCAGTCGTGTCTTAGAATCATAGACACGATCGTGCCTGGCCAAGGCACGGTCGTTGCCTAATGATTTAGTTAGTTAAGCCCTCTGTTTGATCAACACGGTCGCGCTCTAACTAACATGGTCGCGCCCGTGGTTCGAGCATGATCGTGCCCTTCCCAGGCACGGTCGTGTGTGAGTTAAATTTTTGGCAGAATTATAATTTTATATATTTTTCAAACAATAAATATTTCTGATTAAATTACAAAATAAAAATAGTTGATTTTTATAAAAATGCATTTAATTCTATTTAGAAAGATCAAATATTTAATCTTGGAATAAATAGAAAATTATTTATTTAAAGTTTATAAAAATTAAATTTACAATTATTGCTAAACCATTCATTTAAAAAGTATTTAAATGGTTAAGTTACATTTTATAAATAAATAAATAAAATAATAATTATTTATTTACTTTATATTTAAACAAAGATATTTATTTATTTACACTTAATTACATTTAACACTTACAATATTTTCACAAACGAGAATTATTTAATTTACTTAATTAATTATTCAAACTCAAACCTTAAACAAAATGCTTCAAAAATGTTTATTTCAAAACCTTATATTTTATTCAATACTTTTAAGTACAAATCAATGGCCTTATACACAAATTCAAATTCAACTTTAAACTTAAACTTTTGTGCACACTATTGATACAATATGCATTACACACTAGGTTAACTTGTGCATTTCAAGGATCCTTATTCTATCTAGTATCTTTGTTAGCTACGCCTTCAAACCAAGTGAGTATTTCATAGCCCCTTTTACTCTTTTACACTTTTGGGGTGAAACTTGAACTCTATCAAATTACATGTTTACATTTACACAAACAACACAAGTACAAATCCTAATTTCATTCATGTGTATAATTTGAGCTTTATGCCCGAGTGCTATGTGTGCTAACTTTTGTGAACACTTATGTGCAATCTATAACTATTTAAGCCGACGGTTTTCAATGATAGATCTAATGAGTCTGACAAACCCACCCAGATTGGGGTGATTGATACCGACAACACAATTTTGAATGCTAGTTACAAAGGTTTGATTGTACTTAGTTACACAATAGCTGCTCCCCATAAATGCCTTATTTATCATGTTATGTATGGATTTGTTTTTCAAACTATATGCTATCTATATACAAACCTGTGTTATACTCACCAACTTTTTAGTTGACTTTATTTTATTCATGTTTCAGGTCCTAATGTGTGAGATTGATCAAGATGTGCTACATATAGGCTTGGACTTAGTTAAAATAAATAAAGAACTTATGTATTTCAATTATGTTTCTTTTCTTGGAATTGGTTTTGTCTGAATGCTTGTAATGGAATTTGACAATTAATATATTTCAATTTAGTCAACCTTGTGCTTATGAACAGTCTACATGTCCCGCCCCGATGATTCCGCCATCGGTTGGGGTGTGACAGATTGATATCAAAGCTTTGGTTATAGGGAATTAGGTTATTAGACACCTTGACCTAGACTATAACTTTAGGACACCCACTTATGCCATGCTTTATGATTATATGTTATGTGCTACATGCTATGTGCTACATGCTTACTATGATTAGTTATTATTTCATTTTTTATGCATTACTTGTTAAAAAAATTCATGACTTATTAAGATATCCTTAAATAATAATTAAATAAACAATATCCCTTCCTATATCCTAAAACCTCATAATATTCTTACCTCCTTCTCTATCTATATCTTTCTTAGCATGAGGAAACTTCATGAAGCTAAATCTATAAAATTTCTTTATTTCCTCGTTAAGGTTTTTAAACTTTGTTAATTATTTGAGGACACGTGCAATCTGGAAGGGTGACACCTGTATTCTGGGTTTTCTATCTAGGAAAGCATTTCGCATGAATCCCAATCAACCGAGGGACCCGTATGCTTTTATGGGAATTCCCGGGATGAGTGTTTACTTACAGGCTAAAGCATGTCTCCTTGAAAATTATATGAGTTTAATTAACCTTAATGTGTCATAGTATTCAAGTGATTATATCACTATTTGAGTAGAATCCAAACTATGATTAACTATTTTATTTCATTATCTTGTCCTTTTTAATCCAAGCAATTCTCATAAGTTCTTACATATTTTCTTGTGTTGTGCAAATCTGTAGAATGCCTCCTCGTCGTTCTCCCGTGGCCAACACCAACACCGACATTGCTACCATCCTTACACAACTCATAACTCAACTCACTCAAGCTAATGGTGCCGCCAATGGTAACCATGGTGGTAATGGTGGAAATGGTGGTGCCAACCCATCTCAATGCACCTTCAAGCATTTCAACTCATGTAATCCCCTATAGTTCTATGGTACCGAAGGAGCTACCGAACTTTTCAATGGTTCGAAAGTATTGAGAATACCTTTCTCAATAGTGACTGTCCCGACAACCTTCGTGTTCGTCATGCCACAAGTGTCTTAAAAAGCGGGCACTCACGTGGTGGAATGGGGAGAAAAGAAATAGAGGTGTGGATGTAGTAATGGCCTTACCTTGGGATGAGGTTAAAAGGCTAATGACTGAGGAATTCTGTCCTCGAAATGAAGTAAAGAAACTCGAAGCCGAATTTTGGGATCTTGCCCAAGATAGTGGTGAAAGCTTGGCATATACGACTCGGTTCCATGAGTTGAGTCTTCTTGTGCCCCACATGGTCACACCTTTGTCCCGTTGCATTGAAAAGTATATTGGGGGACTGCATAGACAAATTCAAGACACTGTCCTAGGAAGGAATCCTGCAACACTTGAGGATGCTATCCGCTTATCCGCCACCTTAACCGATAATCATGTGAAGGCGGGGACTCTTACTAAAAAGGGCACCAAGAAAGTTTCCGACACCATAACCCCTCCTACCAACATCAAAGAAGCCACATCTGAACCCTCTCGCAATAATCGAAAGAGAAAGGCTAGAAATTTTGCTGTGGTCACTCCTGCTATTCCTGTTAACCAAGCTACACCTATGGTTCAAGCACCGGTCAAAAATCCATATGTTGGAATCTAACCACTTTGTGCCACCTGCAACTACCATCATTCCCAAAGAATCCCATGTCGCCTTTGTACTCATTGTGGGAGATATGGCCATACGGTCAATGTTTGTAGGGCCAAAGCTCTTGCGGGCCAAGTCAACCCACCAAACCAAACCAACACCCAAGTGACTAATCAAGGTGCTCCCGCTATTGCAAATGGGCGTGCATGTTATGAATGTGGCAACCCGAACCATTTCCATGATCAATGCCTAAGGTTGGTCAATGCTAGACAAGGTGGAGCTCGTGGGCGTGCTTTCAACATAAACGCCAATGAAGTTCAAGCCAACAATGATGTGGTCAATGGTACGTTCCTTGTAAATAGTCAATATGCCTCCATTTTATTTGATACCGGTGCCGATAAAAGTTTTGTGTCACTAAATTTTGAACCCTTACTCGCAAAGACACGATCCTAATAAGAGAAAACCTTCACTGTCGAAGTAGCAAATGGTGATTCACTTACAATTGAGTCTGTTATCTATGACTGCTCTCTAGAACTTAATGAACATACATTCCCAATCAATCTTGTACCAATGCCATTAGGAAGTTTTGATATCATCATAGGCATGGATTGGCTATCAAATCATCATGCCGAAGTCATCTGTTTCGAGAAGTGCATCCGAATACCTCTACCATCGGGAGAAACGTTAAGAGTCTTTGGTGAAAAGCCTTGTAAAGGACTTAAATTAATGTCATGCACTACCGCTCAAAAGTACTTACGAAAGAAGTACATAGCCTTCTTAGCTCATATTGTCCAAAAGGATGTCAAAGAGAAGAGTATACAAGATATTCCCATCATTCGGGATTTTCCCGAAGTATTTCCCGAAGATCTATCCGGTCTTCCACCCGTTCGTCAAGTAGAATTTTGCATTGATCTTGTGCCCGGAGCTAACCCCGTGGCTAGAGCTCCTTACCGTCTTGCACCTTCTGAAATGCAAGAACTTGCAAGTCAACTTCAAGAGCTCTCTGACATGGGATTCATTCGTCCAAGTCATTCACCATGGGGTGCACCCGTCTTATTCGTCAAAAAGATGGATGGATCATTTCGCATGTGTATTGACTACCGCGAACTCAACAAGCTTACTATCAAAAATCGTTATCCTTTGCCTATAATTGATGACCTCTTTGATCAACTTCAAGGTTCTACTTGCTTCTCGAAGATTGACCTTCGATCCGGTTATCACCAACTCCGTGTGCAAGAAGACGATACTCCAAAGACTGCCTTCTGAACAAGGTATGGTCATTACGAGTTCATGGTTATGCCTTTTGGACTAACCAATGCACCCAAAGTTTTCATGGACCTCATGAATCATGTGTGAAAACCGTACCTTGATAAGTTCGTGATCATTTTCATCGATGACATCTTAATATATTCCAAGACTAAAGCCGATCATGAGCAACATCTTAGATTGGTTTTGGATCTCTTGAAGAAAGAACAACTATATGCCAAATTCTTCAAATGTGAATTTTGGTTAAAAGCAGTTCAATTTCTTGGTCATATCGTCAACGACAAGGGTATTCATGTTGACCCTGCTAAGATCGAAACGGTTAAGAATTGGAATGCCTCGAAGACTCCCACTGAAGTTCGTTCATTTCTTGGTCTTGCGGGATATTACCGTCATTTCATCTCAGACTTCTCTAAGATTGCTGTCTCCCTTACCGCTTTGACCCACAAGGGTAAGACTTATGAATGGGGACCAAAACAAGAAGAAGCTTTCCAAACCCTCAAGCAAAAGTTATGCAATGCTCCCATTTTGACTCTCCCTGATGGGAATGATGATCTAGTTGTCTACTGTAATGCTTCTAACCAAGGTCTCGGTTGTGTCCTCATGCAACGAGGCAAAGTAATCGCTTATGCATCAAGGCAACTTAAGATTCATGAGAAAAATTATACGACGCACGGTCTCGAGTTGGGTGCGGTCGTATTCTCATTGAAGATTTGGAGACATTATCTCTATGGCACAAAATGTGTGGTGTTCACCGACCACAAAAGTCTTCAACATATCTTCAATCAAAAGGAACTCAATATGAGGCAACGACGTTGGGTTAAACTCCTTAACGACTATGACTGCGAGATTCATTACCATCCCGGCAAAGCGAATGTTGTGGCCGATTCTTTAAGTCGAAAGGATCATGTCATGCTTCAATGTGTCCGAATTCAAACCGACATTCAAAACCGTATCTTAGAAGCTCAACACGTCTCAGTCACCGAGGGTAACATGTATGCGAAAATGTCGTGTGGTGTTGAACTTCAACTTGAATCAAAACTCTATGGCTTACTTTATTATTTGAACCGTATTTGGGTTCCCGATCGCGATGATCTCTGTACATTTCTTATGAACGAGGCTCATAAGACTCGTTATTCTATTCATCCTGGTGTGGATAAAATGTACCAAGATCTTCGCCAACAATATTGGTGGCCTGGTATGAAGAAAGACATTGCTCTCTATGTTGCTAAATGTTTAACTTGCTCCAAAGTCAAAGCCGAACATCAACGTCCTTCTGGTTTACTCGAACAACCGGAAATTCCCATGTGGAAATGGGAGAACTTAGCTATGGATTTCATTACCAAAATCCCTCGCACCTCAAGTGGTTATGATAGCATTTGGGTGATCATTGACCATCTCACCAAATCTGCTCATTTCTTGCCTATCCGTGAAGACTATCGGTTTGAGAAACTAGCCCGAACTTACATCGATGAAATTGTGAGCCGTCATGGTGTTCCCTTGAACATAATATCCGATCGAGATGCCCGGTTCACTTCTCGATTTTGGCAATCTCTCTAAACTGCTCTTGGCACACGATTGGATTTGAGCACAGCTTACCATCCTCAAACTAATGGTCAAACCGAGCGAACAATCCAAACTCTTGAAGACATGCTTAGAGCTTGTGTAATCGATTTTGGTGGCAATTGGGATTCACATTTATCCCTCATTGAGTTCTCTTACAATAATAGCTACCACACAAGTATCAACATGGCTCCATTCGAAGCTCTTTATGGTCGCAAGTGTCGTTCTCCTATCTATTGGAACGAGATTGGTGAAGCAAAAATCACCGGTCCCGAGCTAATTCAAGAAACATCTGATAAGATCATTCAAATCCGTGACAATATTCGAGTGGCGAGGAGTCGGCAAAAGAGTTATGCCGACAAACTTTGAAAACCCTTGGAATTCTAAGTCGGTGACCTTGTTCTTCTTAAGGTGTCCCCGTGGAAGGGTGTATCCGCTTTGGAAAGAAAGGCTAGTTAGCCCCTCGCTATGTTGGTCCATTCAAGATCCTTGAAAGGATTGGGAAAGTGGCTTACAAACTCGACTTACCTCCATCTCTTGGAAATGTGCATCCTACATTTCATGTATCTAATCTGAAGAAATGTCTCGCTGATCAGAATCTCCATATACCACTTGATGACGTGCGCATTGATGAAACGATGCACTTCGTTGAGAAACCGGTAGAAATTATGGATCGTGAAATCAAGCAACTCAAGCGAAGTCGTATTCCTATTGTCAAAGTTCGTTGGGAGTCTAAGTGTGGTCCTGAATTTACTTGGGAACGAGAAGACCAAATGAAGCTCAAGTACCCCCATCTTTTTACTGATGCCGTAGCTTCCTCTAGCTAAATTTCGGGACGAAATTCCCTCAACATGGGGACACTGTAACATTTCTGATTTTTAGTATCCGTATTTTCAATTCAATGTAATGCATTTCAAACTCAATTCTAGTGCACTGTTTTGTTTCTTTTCGTACCATCAATTTAAGACTATATTTCAATGCAAATCCGCAAATTTTACTCGGTTATATCCTATTAAAACAATACATAAGTATCTAATTATACAAATATGGCAAAAGACTAAAGTTACAAGGTCTGATGTTGAAAAGTAACAAGAAACCCTAACAGGCACGGTCGCGCCTCGTTCTGGCACGGTCGCGCCGAGTGCTTTGGCACGGTCGCGCCGAGTGCTTTGGCACGGTCGCGCGACTTGCTTTGAAACGATCGCGCCCGGTGCCAAGGCACGGTCGCGCCTAGTACCAGTTGAAACGTAAATACAGTTTTAATCGCCCGATCGTTGAGTTCCGTAACCGATTTACACTTCATTACCATTAACGAAAGCAATAACATTTTCAATTACAACAAACGTCCCAGTTTAATTCCATCAGACTCAAAAAAAATCTCTCAAGCATTTCAAAGAAAACACAAACCCTCCTTTCGATCCGAATTCTCTCAATCAAGCAAAAGAGTCACGCTACTCGATTCTCCCTAAAACTTCTAGACTCTCTGGTTTAGCCGGAATCGCAGCAGAAGACGCCGGAAGCCACTCTCGTCGTCCCCGGAACTCATTTCCATCGAACGCTATCCATCCATCGTCCTTCCGGGTAATTGAAATCTTGTCCTAAATCTATTTAGTTGTCACACTCCAACCGACGGCGGAATACGTCGGGGCGGGACATGTAGATTGTTCACAACTCATGGTTTACTAACGTTTGAATAATTATCAATCACATTTCATTTCAATTCAAGTAACACCAACATTCAATCCAATAACTCAACAAAGTAGATTACAAAAGATAAATTGTTCAAATTAATACTAGGCCAAATCCTAAGTGTAGCAAGACTTGAAGCACCTCAAACATTAGTACCTGAAACATGGTTAAAACAAAGTCAACTAGAAAGTTGGTGAGAATACATAGGTTTTCGTGTCATGTAATAGAATATAGTGTTGTGTGCATACAATTCATACAAACATGGCAATTAAGGCATTTATGGAGAGATACCATCGTGTGACCTAAGTATACAATCAAACCTTTGTAACTAGCATGCAAAACAAAAGCGTGTTGGCAGTAACAGTCACCCTACCTGGGTGGGTTTGTCAGACTCAATAGATCTATCACTGTTTACCGTCGGCTAAATAGTTAATGATTGTACAGAAGCATAAAGATGGTCTACACACCTACTACTCAAGAACAAAGCACAAAATTGTAACACATGGATGTAGGGTGGAATTGTATTGTGTAGTTTGTAAACATATAGATTGAACTCATGTTCCACCCCAAAAGTTTGTAAAATAGAGTAAAAGAGGGGCTATGTAACTCACATGTATAAAGAACGTAGATTGCACAATCAAATAGATAGTAGCGGTGAGTTGTAGGTCACTAGGTGCGACCTAATGAATAAATGTATAAACATGTATTATTGTTATGTACAAAGATCTAAAGTCTAAGGTTTTAGTGGGTTTATAAGTGTAAGGACTTGTGCTGATGGTTTGTGTCATTCTTTGTCAAAAATGGATTCGTTGGTGGTTATATAAAATAAGTTTAGGGTTTGTAAGAATAATGAATAAATAAATTAAACAATTTATTTATTTAGAATATTGCTTTTTAAGAAATAGTGTGGTATATATATTTATTTAAATATAATATAAATAAATAAATTTATTTTATTTATTTATTTATGAAAATGCCTCAAAATATAAAATAGTTATATATTAGTTTATATGTTTTGAAATAAGTTTTATTCGTTTGAATATGGTTTCTACACTATTATATTTGATTAAATAAAACGAATGGTTTATAAAAGTTCGTTTCACAATAATGCGTTTTACAAAATCTTGTCATAAATTTTTTTATAAATTTAGGAATTTAATTAAATAGTATATTTCCTTTTGATATTTAAAAGATGGAATTTTTTTTTAAACAATTTGAATTTATTAAAAATTTTTGTTTTAAGTCAAAGATTGCGAATTTCTGATTTAAACTGACTTAATTTATGTGGGGGTTTATAAAAATATTTTTATAGAATTCTTTTGTTTATAAAAACTGTTTAAAAAAATGATTTTAAATGAAAAGAACTCCACCCGGTTCGAACCCGGGTGGGTTCTGTGTGTGGCTCGTGTTCTACCGCCGGGCCAAGGGACTGATACTGATAACAAACCGGTCCGCATGGTTTTAACATAAACGAGAAGGGGTGCCGGGTCTGGTCAGTGGGACACGCGCAAAAAGAGGAACCGGGTTTTGGCCTGTGGGTTCGAACCCACGCCACTTGGCTCGTGGCGCAGTGACTTACCAGCCGAGCCAAGGGGTTTCGCTGGTTATAGGAGAATTCCAATTTTATTAGTACGCTAGATGGATCAAAGCCCCAAATTGAATCAGTGGTAAAGGAACGAATATGAACCCTAGGCTCAATCTTAGTCCAGTCGATCCTGTTCTCATCGATTGATATGGGGCTTCTGCTAAGTATGCTACTACGAATCGAAAGATGTAAAACTTACTTGCTATGATTGGGTATCGAATGTCGACGGCTAGATGAACAGAGGCGATGTTCTTGGTGATTAGCCGAGTTCCAGAAGCAATGTGCGGGCGAATTGAAGGTTTAGTAAGTTTGTATGAGGTCGTGCGAGGGTGCGTGGTGGGTTGAATTGGTTTAATTCCATCCCACTCATACGATCCGGTTAGAGTTTGAGGGCGACAGCTGTTGGAGGGAATTTCGGTGTTAATTAGATCAATCGAGGATGAATTGGGTCTCGCAACAGGTCTAGGTTCATTCAAGGTTGATCATGGGATGTTCTACGGGTTTTAATTGCATTTAATTTTTTTGATTTGGTAAGAATTGTACGCGGTTTGACCTTGGGAGGTCAAACTGTCTAAGAGTTGAATTTCATCCGCGCATTTAATCGTATTGGGCTGTTAATTGGATCGGGATATGGTCGGATATTGAGTTTGTAAACATGAGTAGCCCGTATCAATCGGATCCAATCGAATTTCAGTCTTGTATTGAGGAGATTTGGGCTGCTTGACTTTTGGAAGTCAAATCTGTTTAGGATTGTGATTTTGGCCATGAGACTTTGACAGATAGAGGTGTTATATGTCTCCATATGTGGGCTAACACTGATTATGCATCAATGGGAATCCATAACCGTTGAATTGACTGATTCTGGGCTAGAATTCTAGGCTGTTTGACTTTTTAAAGTCAAACCTGTCTAATATTGAATTATTGGTCCATATTCACAGGGCTCGGTTTGCGGGTTCGAGTAGTTTTGGTTCAAATGTTTAAGGGTTCAAGACCAATTAATAGTAACCATATATATGTTTGTATGTAAGCATATATACATATATATACCTATATTTATATATATATATATATATATATATATATATATATATATATAAAATCCTTGACTTTAGTTTAGAACCTTATATATACGTATATATATATATCTATATATGATTGTATTGTTTGCCTAATTTATACACAATATATATAATGGAGCGAATCAATAGCGAAATTTCAACTCTTTATAATAATATGCAAGAAGGAATTGTAATAATCAAAGAATTGTACTTTGAACTAGAAATGGAATTTGAAATATTGTTTATTGAAATAAATGACTACCGGAAAAATCAGAAATGTTACAGTCTCCCCATATTGAGGGGATTTCGTCCCGAAATTCAACTAGTTGAGGCTGCTGAATTGGTGAAAAGGTGAGGATACTTGAGCTTCATTTGGTCCTCACGTTCCCAAGTGAACTCAGGACCACGTTTAGAATCCCAATGGACTTTGACTATAGGAATTCGGCTTCGCTTGAGTTGTTTGATCTCACGGTCCATGATCTCTACCGGTTTCTCAACGAAGTGCATCGTTTCATCAACGCGCACATCGTCGAGGGGTATGTGAAGATTCTCGTCAGCAAGGCATTTCTTCAAGTTGGACACATGGAAAGTTGGATGGACATTGTTGAGTTCCGGAGGTAGGTCGAGTTTGTAAGCCACTTTCCCAATTCTTTCAAGGATTTCGAACGGGCCTACATAACGAGGTGCTAGTTTTCCATTCTTCCCAAAGCGAATCACACCCTTCCAAGGGGATACCTTTAGAAGCACAAGGTCACCCACATGGAATTCCAAGGGTTTTCGTCTCTTGTCGGCATAGCTCTTTTGTCGACTTCTCGCTACTCGGATATTGTCACGGATTTGAAGAATTTTGTCGGTTGTTTCTTGAATTAACTTGGGACCGGTGATTTGTGCTTCACCAATCTCGTTCCAACAGATAGGAGAACGACATTTGCGACCATAAAGAGCTTCAAATGGGGCCATGATGATGCTGGTGTGGTAGCTGTTATTATAGGAGAAATCAATAAGTGTCAAATGTGAATCCCAATTGCCACCAAAGTCTATGACACAGGCTCTCAGCATGTCTTCAAGGGTTTGAATGGTTCGCTCGGTCTGACCATCAGTTTGTGGATGGTAGGCCGTGCTTAAATCCAATCGTGTGCCAAGTGCCTTTTGTAGAGATTGCCAAAACCTGGAAGTGAAACGAGCATCTCTATCAGATATTATGTTCAAAGGAACACCGTGACGGCTCACAATCTCGTCAATGTAGATTCGGGCCAATTTCTCAACCCGATAGTCTTCACGGATGGGCAAGAAGTGTGCGGATTTAGTGAGACGGTCAATGATTACCCAAATTCTATCATAGCCGCTTGAAGTGCGGGGAAGTTTAGTAATGAAATCCATGGCTAGATTCTCCCATTTCCACACGGGGATTTCCGGCTGTTCAAGTAATCCGGAAGGACGTTGATGTTCGGCTTTGACTTTAGAGCATGTTAGACATTTTGCAACATAGAGTGCAATGTCTTTCTTCATACCAGGCCACCAATATTGTGGTCGAAGATTGTGATACATTTTATCCGCACCGGGATGAACAGAATACCGAGACTTGTGTGCCTCAGTCATGAGGAATGCCCGAAGATCATTGCGATTGGGAACCCAGATACGATCCAAGAAATAAAGTAAGCCATTGTTTTTAGTCTCCAATTGGAATTCAGCACCACAAGACATTTCCTCATATATATTGCCCTCGGTAACCGAGGGTGTGCTGAGCTGCTAGAATACGGGTTTGGATATCGGAGTGAATCTTGACACTTTGAAGCATGACATGTTCTTTACGGCTCAGTGCATCGGCTACAACGTTTGCCCTGCCGGGATGATAACGAATCTCGCAATCATAATCACTAAGGAGTTCAACCCAACGTCGTTGTCTCATGTTGAGATCTTTTTGGTTGAAGATGTGTTGGAGGCTTTTGTGGTCGGTGAATACCACACATTTTGTGCCATAGAGATAATGTCTCCAAATCTTCAAAGCAAATATGACCGCACCCAACTCCAGATCGTGCGTCGTATAGTTCTTCTCGTGGATCTTAAGTTGTCTCGATGCATAAGCGATTACCTTGCCTCGTTGCATGAGAACACAACCAAGACCTAGGTTAGAGGCATCACAGTAGACGACTAGATCATCATTTCCTTCAGGAAGAGTCAAGATGGGAGCATTGCACAATTTCTGCTTAAGAGTTTGGAAGGCATCTTCTTGCTTTGACCCCCATACATAAGGTTTACCTTTATGAGTCAAGGCGGTGAGGGGAACAACAATCTTGGAGAAATTGGAAATGAATCTTCGGTAATAACCCGTTAAACCAAGAAACGAACGAACCTCGGTAAGGGTTTTAGGAGCACTCCAATTCTTAACAGCTTCGATTTTGGCGGGGTCAACATGAATTCCCTTTTTATTAACAACGTGACCCAAAAATTGAACCTCCTTTAGCCAAAATTCACATTTTGAGAACTTGGCGTATAATTGTTCCGTCTTCAGGAGGTCCAAGATCAGTCTAAGGTGTTGCTCATGCTCTTCCTCATTCTTGGAATAGATCAGGATGTCGTCGATGAAAACAATCACGAACTTGTCAAGGTATGGTTTGCATACGCTGTTCATGAGATCCATAAAAACAACAGGTGCATTGGTTAACCCAAAAGGCATAACCATGAACTCGTAGTGACCATATCTTGTTCGGAAGGCGTTCTTGGGAATATCTTCCTCTCGTACACGTAGTTGGTGATAGCCAGATCGAAGATCAATCTTCGAGAAACAAGTAGAACCTTGGAGCTGATCGAAGAGATCATCAATCCTAGGTAAAGGGTAGCGGTTTTTGATTGTAAGCTTGTTGAGTTCTCGGTAGTCAATACACATGCGGAATGAACCGTCCTTCTTTTTAACAAATAGAACTGGTGCACCCCACGGTGAATGACTTGGGCGTATGAATCCTTTGTCGGCGAGTTCTTGAAGTTGACTTGCAAGTTCTTGCATCTCGGAAGGTGCAAGTCGGTATGGAGTTTTAGCCACTGGGTTTGCTCCGGGTACAAGATCGATGCGAAACTTTACTTGTCGAACAGGTGGAAGACCGGGCAAGTCATCAGGAAAGACTTTGGGAAACTCCCGAATGATGGGAATATCTTATACACTTTTCTTCTTGTCTTCATTTTGAATCACATGGGCTAGGAAAACCATGCACTTCTTTCGAATGTATTTCTGGGCAGTTATGCATGACATCAGTTTGAGTCCCTTGCAAGGTTTCTCGCCAAAGACTTTCAATATGTCTCCCGATGGAAGAGGTACTCGGATGTATTTTTCAAAGCACATGACTTCGGCATGGTTTTTAGACAACCAATCCATGCCGATGATGACGTCAAAACTTCCTAGTGGCATTGGTATAAGGTTGACTGGGAATGTGTGACCATTGAGTTCTAGGGAGCAGTCAAGAATAATGGAGTCAATAGTGATGGAATTTCCATCCGCTACTTCCACGATGAAGGTTCTTTCTAGTTTGGATCGTGTTTTTGCAAGTAAGGGTTCAAAGTTAAGTGACACAAAACTCTTATCGGCTCCGGTATCAAATAGTATGGATGCAAATTGCTTATTTACAAGGAACGTACCGTTAACCACATAATCGCTGGCTTGAGCTTCATTGGCGTTGATGTTGAAAGCACGCCCACGAGCTCCGGCTTGATTAGCATTCACAATTTTCGGACATTGGTTCCGGAAGTGAGTCTGGTCGCCACATTCAAAGCAAGCCCGTCCATTTGCATTGACTGGAATCACTTGATTAGCTCTTGGTTGATTAGCTGGGTTGGCTTGGGTACCAAGTGCCCTAGATCGGCAAATATTGGCCGTATGGCCAAGTTTCCCACAATGGTTGCAAAGGCGACATGGGATAGTTTGGGGGTGATGATAGTTGCAGTTGTTGCAGAGTGGGTAGGTGCCCCCATAAGGTTTCTTGGCTGGGTGTTGAGCCATAGGTGCAACTTGATTAACCGGAGTGGCCGGAGTGACCACCGCATAATTCTTCACCTTTCTCTTTCTAGTGTTTCGGTAAGGTTCGGTTTGGACTTCTTTGACATGAGCAGGAGGGGTTGTGGTGTCTTGGACTTTCTTGGCACCTTTTCGGGTAAGAGTACCCGCTTTAACATGGTTGTCGGTCAAAGTAGCAGCTAGGCGAATCGCATCCTCCAGATTAGCGGGATTTCTCCCCAAAACAGTGTCTTGGATTTGTCTAGGCAATCCACCAATGTACTTCTCAATACACCTAGACAAGGTTGTGACCATGTGCGGTACCAGCATGCTCAGTTCGTGGAAACGGTTGGTGTATGCTAAGCTCTCACCACTATCTTGGGTAAGATCCCAAAATTCTGCTTCCAACTTTTTCATTTCGTTCCGAGGACAGAATTCCTCGGTCATGATCCTCTTTAGCTCATCCCATGGCAGAGCCATTGCTACATCCACTCCCCTGGTTCTCTTCTCCCCATTCCACCAGGTTAGTGCCCGTTTCTGGAAGACACTGGTGGCATGGCGGACACGCAGATTGTCCGGACAGTCACTATTGAGGAGGGTGCCCTCAATACTCTCGAACCATTGAAGGAGTCCCGTGGCTCCTTCGGTGCCATAAAATTTGAGGGGATTGCAGGAGTTGAAGTGTTTGAAGGTACATTGTGGCGGGTTGGCACCACCACCACCTCCACCATTTGCACTACCACTGGTGTGCCCATTATTGTTGTTGTTATTGGCTTGGGTAAGTTGAGTCACAAGCTGGGTGAGCAGAGCAGCAAGATCATTGCTATTGTTGTTGCTATTGTTGTTGTTGACACGACGTGGAGGCATTCTACAGATTTAAATAACACAATGAGAGTTGTAAGAATTCTTGAATTACATAGAAAGGTGATAAAAACATAAGTATTTCATAGTTCGGATTGTACTCAAATAGTGACATAATCACTCGAATACTATGACATATTAAGGTTAATTAGACTCATATAATTACCAAGGAGACGTGCTTTAGCCTATAAGTAAACACTCATCCCGGGAATTCCCAGGAAAGCATATGGATCCCTCGGTTGATTGGGATTTATATGAAATGCTTTCCTAGACAGAAAACCCAGAATACAGGTGTCACCCTTCCAGATTGCACATGTCCTTTAATAATTAACAAAGCCTAAAAGCCTTAATGGAGAGAAAAAAAATTTATTTTAATAGACTAAAGTCTAGGAATACGATTCCACAAGCTATGATGATGATGATATGGAGCAGGCAAGAAGGATGTGTGGTTTAGGGTATGGGTATTGGTTATTTAATTTATTATTTGAGTTTACCTAATAAGTCATGAAGTTTAATAAGTTAAGTATCAAATAAACTAACACATAAAAAAAATATTAAACATGTGACATATAGCAAATAGCACGTATCACATAAAACATGTAGCATGGCATTGTTGGGTGTCCTAAAGTTATAGTCTAGGTCAATGGTATCTAATAACCTAAATCCCTATAACCAAGGCTCTGATACCAATCAGTCACACCCCAACCGACGGCGGAATACGTCGGGGCGGGACATGTAGATTGTTCACAGCTCATGGTTTACTAACGTTTGAATAATTATCAATCACATTTCATTTCAATTCAAGTAACACCAACATTCAATCCAATAACTCAACAAAGTAGATTACAAAAGATAAATTGTTCAAATTAATACTAGGCCAAATCCTAAGTGTAGCAAGACTTGAAGCACCTCAAACATTAGTACCTGAAACATGGTTAAAACAAAGTCAAGTAGAAAGTTGGTGAGAATACATAGGTTTTCGTGTCATGTAATAGAATATAGTGTTGTGTGCATACAATTCATACAAACATGGCAATTAAGGCATTTATGGAGAGATACCATCGTGTGACCTAAGTATACAATCAAACCTTTGTAACTAGCATGCAAAACAAAAGCGTGTTGGCAGTAACAGTCACCCTACCTGGGTGGGTTTGTCAGACTCAATAGATCTATCACTGTTTACCGTCGGCTAAATAGTTAATGATTGTACAGAAGCATAAAGATGGTCTACACACCTAGTACTCAAGCACAAAGCACAAAATTGTAACACATGGATGTAGGGTGGAATTGTATTGTGTAGTTTGTAAACATATAGATTGAACTCATGTTCCACCCCAAAAGTTTGTAAAATAGAGTAAAAGAGGGGCTATGTAACTCACATGTATAAAGAACGTAGATTGCACAATCAAATAGATAGTAGCGATGAGTTGTAGGTCACTAGGTGCGACCTAATGAATAAATGTATAAACATGTATTATTGTTATGTACAAAGATCTAAAGTCTAAGGTTTTAGTGGGTTTATAAGTGTAAGGACTTGTGCTGATGGTTTGTGTCATTCTTTGTCAAAAATGGATTCGTTGGTGGTTATATAAAATAAGTTTAGGGTTTGTAAGAATAATGAATAAATAAATTAAACAATTTATTTATTTATAATATTGCTTTTTAAGAAATAGTGTGGTATATATATTTATTTAAATATAATATAAATAAATAAATTTAATTTATTTATTTATTTATGAAAATGCCTCAAAATATAAAATAGTTATATATTAGTTTATATGTTTTGAAATAAGTTTTATTCGTTTGAATATAGTTTCTACACTATTATATTTGATTAAATAAAACGAATGGTTTATAAAAGTTCGTTTCACAATAATGCGTTTTACAAAATCTTGTCATAAATTTTTTTATAAATTTAGGAATTTAATTAAATAGTATATTTCCTTTTGATATTTAAAAGATGGAATTTTTTTTTTTAAACAATTTGAATTTATTAAAAATTTTTGTTTTAAGTCAAAGATTGCGAATTTCTGATTTAAACTGACTTAATTTATGTGGGGGTTTATAAAACTATTTTTATAGAATTCTTTTGTTTATAAAAACTGTTTAAAAAAAATGATTTTAAATGAAAAGAACTCCACCCGGTTCGAACCCGGATGGGTTCTGTGTGTGGCTCGTGTTCTACCGCCGGGCCAAGGGACTGATACTGATAACAAACCGGTCCGCATGGTTTTAACATAAACGAGAAGGGGAGCCGGGTCTGGTCAGTGGGACACGCGCAAAAAGAGGAACCGGGTTTTGGCCTGTGGGTTTCGAACCCACGCCCCTTGGCTCGTGGCGCAGTGACTTACCAGCCGAGCCAAGGGGTTTCGCTGGTTATAGGAAAATTCCAATTTTATTTGTACGCTAGATGGATCAAAGCCCCAAATTGAATCAGTGGTAAAGGAACGAATATGAACCCTAGGCTCAATCTTAGTCCAGTCGATCCTATTCTCATCGATTGATATGGGGCTTCTGCTAAGTATGCTACTACGAATCAAAAGATGTAAAACTTACTTGCTATGATTGGGTATCGAATGCCGACGGCTAGATGAACAGAGGCGATGTTCTTGGTGATCGGCCGAGTTCCAGAAGCAATGTGCGGGCGAATTGAAGGTTTAGGAAGTTTGTATGAGGTCGTGCGAGGGTGCGTGGTGGGTTGAATTGGTTTAATTCCATCCCACTCATACGATCCGGTTAGAGTTTGAGGGCGACAGCTGTTGGAGGGAATTTCGGTGTTAATTAGATCAATCGAGGATGAATTGGGTCACGCAACAGGTCTGGGTTCATTCAAGGCTGATCATGGGATGTTCTACGGGTTTTAATTGCATTTAATTTTTTTGATTTGGTAAGAATTGTACGCGGTTTGACCCTGGGAGGTCAAACTGTCTAAAAGTTGAATTTCATCCGCGCATTTAATCGTATTGGGCTGTTAATTGGATCGGGATATGGTCGGATATTGAGTTTGTAAACATGAGTAGCCCGTATTAATCGGATCCAATCGAATTTCAGTCTTGTATTGAGGAGATTTGGGCTGCTTGACTTTTGGAAGTCAAATCTGTTTAGGATTGTGATTTTGGCCATGAGACTTTGACATATAGAGGTGTTATATGTCTCCACATGTGGGCTAACACTGATTATGCATCAATGGGAATCCATAACCGTTGAATTGACTGATTCTGGGCTAGAATTCTAGGCTGTTTGACTTTTTAAAGTCAAACCTGTCTAATATTGAATTATTGGTCCATATTCACAGGGCTCGGTTTGCGGGTTCGAGTAGTTTTGGTTCAAATGTTTAAGGGTTCAAGACCAATTAATAGTAACCATATATATGTTTGTATGTAAGCATATATACATATATATACCTATATTTATATATATATATATATATATATATATATATAAAATCCTTGACTTTAGTTTAGAACCTTATATATACGTATATATATATATATATATATATATATCTATATATGATTGTATTGTTTGCCTAATTTATACACAATATATATAATGGAGCGATTCAATTGCGAAATTTCAACTCTTTATAATAATATGCAAGAAGGAATTGTAATAATCAAAGAATTGTACTTTGAACTAGAAATGGAATTTGAAATATCGTTTATTGAAATAAATGACTACCGAAAAAATCATAAATGTTACATTAGTCGCTATATCAAAAGCCCCATATCAATTTGGGCTTACAATATAGAAATCATCCTGAACCCGAATCCATATTTTATTAAAAATGGTTTAATCGATTTCGACCCAGAACATGTTGTTAATACAATTAAAACATCCCAACAAACTCGTAACATCACTATGAATAAAAGCCCTATGATTTCAAACACTAACAATGTAAGAATCAGTCAATTCGTGTCTGTTTTGGAAGAGACACGGTCACGCTAATCATCTAGCGCGGTCGTGCCTCATGAGACGCGGTCGTGCCGACTACCAGCGCGGTCGTGTCCTCCTGTCCAGACCCAATCATGCCCTTTGGCTAATCTCAGTCGTGTCTTAGAATCATAGACACGATCGTGCCTGTCCAAGGCACGGTCGTGCCTAATGATTTAGTAAGTTAAGCCCTCTGTTTGATCAACACGGTCGCGCCCTGACTAGCATGGTCGCGCCCGTGGTTCGAGCACGATCGTGCCCTTCCCAGGCACGGTCGTGTGTCAGTTAAATTTTTGGCAGAATTATAATTTTATATATTTTTCAAACAATAAATATTTCTAATTAAATTACAAAATAAAAATAGTTGATTTTTATAAAAATGCATTTAATTCTATTTAGAAAGATCAAATATTTAATCTTGGAATAAATAGAAAATTATTTATTTAAAGTTTATAAAAATTAAATTTACAATTATGGCTAAACATTTCATTTAAAAAGTATTTAAATGGTTAAGTTACATTTTATAAATAAATAAATAAAATAATATTTATTTATTTACTTTAAATTTAAACAAAGACATTTATTTATTTACACTTAATTACATTTAACACTTACAATATTTTCACAAACGAGAATTATTTACTTTACTTAATTAATTATTCAAACTCAAACCTTAAACAAAATGCTTCAAAAATGTTTATTTCAAAACCTTATATTTTATTCAATACTTTTAAGTACAAATCAATGGCCTTATACACAAATTCAAATTCAATTTTAAACTTAAACTTTTGTGCACACTATTGATACAATACGCATTACACACTAGGTTAACTTGTGCATTTCAAGGATCCTTATTCTATCTAGTATCTTTGTTAGCTACGCCTTCAAACCAAGTGAGTATTTCATAGCCCCTTTTACTCTTTTAAACTTTTGGGGTGAAACATGAACTCTATCAAATTACATGTTTACATTTAAACAAACAACACAAGTACAAATCCTAATTTCATTCATGTGTACAATTTGAGCTTTATGTGCTAACTTTTGTGAACACTTATGTGCAATCATTAACTATTCAAGCCAACGGTTTTTCAATGATAGATCTATTGAGTCTGACAAACCCACCCAGATTGGGGTGATTGATACTGACAACACAATTTTACATTGGTTACACAATAGTTGCTCCCCATAAATGCCTTATTTATCATGTTATGTATGAATTTGTTTTTCAAACTATATGCTATCTATATACAAACATGTGTTATACTCACCAACTTTTTAGTTGACTTTATTTTATTCATGTTTCAGGTCCTAATGTGTGAGATTGATCAAGATGTGCTACATATAGGCTTGGACTTAGTTAAAATAAATAAAGAACTTATGTATTTCAATTATGTTTCTTTTCTTGGAATTGGTTTTGTCTGAATGCTTGTAATGGAATTTGACAATTAATATATTTCAATTTAGTCAACCTTGTGCTTATGAACAGTCTACATGTCCCGCCCCGATGATTCTGCCATCGGTCGGGGTGTGACAGCTTCAAATAGTTCAGGATCTAATAAAGCAACTTGGTTATGTTTGTACTCAACACGGCGATCCATCTAAACATGAATTGGACAAAGAACAACATTAGTATAGTCACACACACATATAAGAAACACATACATGACAAACACAAGATAACAAAACAAAAAAATTATGTCAAACACAACCCAACACAAAAAAAATTCACATGTCCAATCAGTACTGACCACCTAGGCTAACTTACTAAGTTCGCTTAGAGTTACAAGAGGCGAACATAATAAGTTCACCTGAACAAATTTGCTTGTTGATAGAAATTCACAACAGATTTCCAACTTGTTCAAATCAACATTTCAATTCAAATCAGGCACACCACAAGCATCGATTTACCACAACTAAGCAAATTTAATAATCAATTTCATGTTTTAACCACTAACACACACTATTTAACCGAAACTCAGACCGACAGTCATCATGTGAAGAATACAGGGTCAAAAATGCAATTTACAAACGATTGAATGGATGAAACGCAATGAAACTACCTTAGAACGATTCGCAAATCAAAACCGATCAACAATAAACATCGAAAATTTCAATCGTGCAAACCAGATTTTAAAAATCAACAAGTTCGCCCTACTATGGCTTTGTTTGCTCATGTTATGTTCGCTCAAGAAAAATACAAAGTGACTAAATATGTTCTCCTGAAAACATATTTATAATCTCACTTTAAGTTCGCTTAATCAGGTGAACTTGTTAAGTTCGCTTAACAAGCATCAGACGAACATGATAAGTTCGCTTCAACTATTTCTTTGAAACATTTTGGAATTTCAACTTAAACAAACCTCAACCATCATCAATCCACAACCATGTGATCTTTCATCTATAACATGTATCTGATCCAATCCCGAATCATTTTAATAAAATTAAAAGATAGATATTTCATGGAAGACGGACAGAAAATCTTTTTGGATTTTATCTGTACAAACGAAATCACATATTTTTGGTTTTTATCTAAACAAAATTAAACACATATTTTTGGTTTTATCTGAACAAATTGAAACACATATTTTTGGTTTTCTGAAAATACACACATATTTTTGCTTGAATATCATGAGTAAGAAGATCATATCAGTATCTGAGCAATTCATCACACATTCTGTCACAAACTATAGGTAACGTTTGATAATAAATGAATTTTGATATGCATGTGAAATTATTCAAAATTGATATGAAACAACTAAAATCATTCTTATTCAATTTATATCTTTTTCATTATGTTCAATCTTTGTATTTCCTTATCAAACACTATTTACAATCTTTCAAAGATCTGTCTCTAAAATCTCCAAGTCTTGTAATCTTTTTCTCTTTTCAAACTTTTCAATCAATTTTAACCATCACTTGAAATGATACACGATAAATTTCAAAGTAAACTAGATCAGGTCATAAAATGCTCAATTATTCATACCGAAATTGTAATACAAAGCATGAATTATTAAGTTGTCAATATTATAAGATTTGAAACTATAAGCGTTTTTCTCCTATATTCATGTGAGTTAGTACCATTTAGATGAAAAACATCGTGTACCCCACATATATGCCCAACAGAATTTAAAATTGCATTATCTTCAAGACATATATGATTTATTGCAAGATTAGATCAATCACCAAGATGAAATTATCTCTATTAGCACAAGAATAGAATAGCATATCCCAAAGGATATAAGAATCAAGAAGATTCAGAATCAAAAGATTCTAATGAATTGGCTTTAGAATGAGAATCAGTAGATTCAGGTATGAGGATCCAATTATTACCTGGATAAGTTTCAATGGAATCAATATAGATGTTGTATCAATATGATCCAAGGGCTATCATATGTTCTAACAGATGTTGTCAGAAAACATATCTTAGTTCAACATCACATTGCATGTTTTTCGGGGCATGGGCAGTGAAGTGAACTGAATGAAATTGTGCTAAAGATATAATCTGATATTGGTCTCATGAAATTCTTAAAACCATCTATTTTTTTTATCTAATAATGATCTTTTACACACACACCCAGACATATAATGGATTCAAATCACAGATGTAATCATATCTTATTTAATTTTCATACTACTATTGGTCCAAAAACGCTTCTAGTCTATTGACAATCCAAGTTTCAAACTCATAATCAAATTAAAACAGATTATTAAGAGTAGAGCATTTATAACACAATCATTTCTTGTTCATGCAGACTTTGAAATTTATATCAAATCAATACACTTTGAGCACTCATATATCAGCATATCAAAGGTCTACTATGGTCATGTGTGATAAACTATTCACTGATGTACTATCATTTCTTCTCTAACTTCAAATAATGTCAATTATATATTTTTTTTAATTTTTTTTAAAAATTTTATAAATAACAATTTTTGACTGAAATTTAAAATGCATAAAAGTAATAAAGCAAAATAAAAGAAATATTAAAACAAAATCTCCCATGAAAAATTGTAAAACTTTTATTCGGGATTGATCATACCGATCATTTTGATAAGAAATTCAAACCAGGTACGATCAAATGCCTTGGTAAATAGATCAGCAAAATTATCATCGGTATGTACCTTCATCAGCTCAATCAACCTTTTATCTGCACAATCACGAATAAAATGATATCTAATTTCAATGTGCTTCCTTTTACTGTGCTTAACAGGATTATTTGTTATGGACATTGTGACAGTATTATCAATAAGCATGGGGTTCCTGTGAAATTCAAACCATAGTCTCTTAATTGTTGTTGGATCCACAAGATCTGGGAACAACAACTTACAGCAGCGATGCATTCTACTTCACATGTTGAAATGGACACCGTAGTTTGCTATTTGCACTGCCAGGAAACAAGACGATTACCCAAGAACTGGCAACCACCTGTTGTAGATTTTCTGTCCGAACAACAACCACCAAAATTAGAGTCAGTATATGCATTGAATTCAAAGTTAGAACCATGTGGAAACCATAATCCCAATCTTTGTTTTCCTTTCAGATAACGAAAGATTCTCTTGACTGCTATCAAATGAGACTCCTTTGGTTTTTCTTGGAATCTGGAACAGAGATACACAACAATCATTATATCTGGCCTTGAAGCGGTTAAGTACATGAGAGATCCAATCATTGCTCTGTAAAGTCGGTAATCAATGTATTTTCCATCCGGGTCAGGATTCAACTTATGATTCACCAGAATTGGAGTATCGTATGGGGTACAGTCTTCCATCTTGAACCGGCTCAAGATGTCTTTGCCATACTTAGACTGATGAATAAAGAAACCATCTTCCTTCTGATTAACTTGAAGTCCAAGGAAAAATGATAACTCTCCCATAGCTGACATTTCAAACTTCGATTTCATAACACTCTCAAACTCTTTGAATAACCCTTATTTGTTGAGCCGAAGATAATATCATCAACATATATCTGAACCAGTAGATAATCTCCCCATGCTTTCTTTATGAATAAGGTCGAATCAATTTGGCCACGCACAAATCCATTGTCCATAAGATGTTTAGACAAAGTTTCGTACCACGCTCGGGGAGCCTGATGTAAGCCATAAAGTTCCTTATCAAGCTTGAATACTTTAGACAGGTGAACTGGATCTTCAAACCCCGGCGGCTAACACACATAAACCTCTTCCTTGACCTTACCATATAAGAAAGCACTCTTCACATCTAATTGAACATTTGTAAGATGCAAAAGCAAGAAAGAACCGAATAGCTTCAAGCCTTGCCACAGGTGCATAAACCTCGGTGTAATCAATTCCTTCTTGTTGATTGAACCCCTGTACAACTAATCTTGCTTTATTTCTCACCACAACATCACGATCATCTTTCTTGCATTTAAACACCCACTTAGTGCCAATTGGATACATGCCCTTTGGAATATCTACAAGATTCCAGACCTTTAGCTTATCAAATTGAGCAAGCTCTTCCTGCATTGCTTCTATCTAATTGTTATCGCACAAAGAAATTTCCACATTTTTTGGTTCGACCTAAGAAATAAAACATGAATATGAGCAAACCTCAAGAACATCAGTATCCTTAATGCATGTATACAAACAAGTATTCTCGATTAAAGAACGCATCTGCACTCCATCTCTCAAATTCCCAATTATATTTGTCACCGGATGATCTGTAAGTTCTTTAATTGAAGCAACTTTAGGAACCGACAACACATCAACTTGAGTCGTTTCAGTTTGAGAAGAGATGTCCTGATTAACTGGTATCTCCGTGTCCAGATTCGTAGTAATCTCCCCCTGAACTTGTGTTGAAGTAGAAGGTTCATCAACGAATAATGGATCAGCAGAAGAGCTAGAAAAAAATCATCTTCTTCCTCACTATCAGAATCTTGTGGTCCCAAGCAAGAAGCAACATTAGGATCAGGAGTAGAAGTAGATGGAACAGATGAACTTGGAACCAAATTCGGTATAAAACCTCCGTCATGTGCATCCTGACACGACTCATATAACACAGCAGCCTCTTTTGGAGAGATATCAGAAGGTAAATGAAAAGACTTGAATAAGCTGTCATAATCAAAAGCCCAGTCTGGTCCAATCGCCATTTGAGGTAAAGAACGATTTGAACAATTAATATGAAACCATTCCTCAACCTGTCGAGTCTCTTTGTTATAAACCCTTTTGGTAGTAGAATTTGCAACATACCCCAGAAAGATCCCTTCAATAGCCTTAGCACTAAATTTGGTTGGAACGTCTCTAACCTTCAACAGGGTACATGGATTTCCAAAAGGTAGTAAATACTCCAAGTTAGGCTTCTGATTATTAAGCAACTCATAGCATGTCTTGCTGTGTCGCTTCACGGTCAGAATTCTGTTCAAAACGTGACAAGCAGTATTCACAGCCTCTGCCCAAAAAGTAACTGGGAGCTTAGAATCTGCAAGCATTGTACGTGCCGTTTCAACCAAAGTTCTGTTCATTCGTTCAGCAACCCCATTTTGTTTTGGTACATATGGCGCACTAAATTCATGATGAATTCCCTTTTGTAAACAAAATAAACCCATCTTGCTATTCTTGAACTCGCTGCCATTGTCACTCGTAATTCTTCTGACTTTCTGTTTGCACAAATTCTCTAAATCCATGATTAAGAACTGTACCATCTCTGTTGTTTCAGCTTTAGAAGCTAGGAACTTAACCCAATAAAATCTAGAGAAATCATCTGTTACCACCAGACAGTAAGATTTCCCTCCAATGCTCCTAATACTAATCGGTCCAAACAAATCCATATGTAGCAGCTCCAATGGAGTCATAATAGAATTCTTTGTCTTAGATTTATTGGACTTCTTGTGTTGTTTCTCCTTCTTGCAAGGAATACAATCACCAGGAACAGAGAATTTCATTTTCGGAATACCAATAACCAGATCATTCTTCACTAAGTAATTCATTTTCCTATAATTAATGTGAGCAAGCTTCCTGTGCCATAGAATATAATCAGATTCAAACGCCTTAGAGAGTAAACATGTCGGAATAGAATCCATTGTCGTTGCAACACTCATGTCTAAAACATATGTATGATTTCTCCTTGGAGCCTTCATTAGAATCCATTCTTCAGGAATAACAAATCCCGGCTTCAAGATATAACATTTAGTATCATTGAAATGGAATGAAAACTTCTTGTCACATACTTGAGATACACTCAAAAGATTGTGTTCGAGTTACTCAACATAGTTAACTTTCTCAAATTTAACCTTGTCATTCTTCAAGGTACCTTGACCTGTTATGTACCCTCCTTTATTCCCAGCAAAAGCGACATAACCGCCATCAATTTTAATAACATCTTCATGCAAACGAATATTGCCTGTCATGTGTCGAGAACAACCATTATCCACATACCAAGTATTGTTGATAGTCCTCCTTGGTTGCCCCTACATAAACAAAAGAAATCCGTTAAAATGGGAACCCAAGCCATTGTGGTCTTGGGTCGTCCAGAAATATCAAAATAAACAACTTTAATGTGTTCACAATCAACTTTATCATCAACCTTTGGTACATAAAGTCTAGCAGAAACAGAACTTCTCGATGGAGACACAGGATGATTATTTTGAAAAACATTGTTAGATTTATTATTATCTGATTAAGATGTTTCCAAAAGTTTCTTTAATTTTCTGTTACGTCTCCGCCTTTGTGGTCGAGAAAGTTTGACCTCATGTTGAGAATGTTTTATGATTCCAACATGTGGAATCTCAAAATGCTGTTGAAAATCAGCATCATTTCTCCCACCAGTATGCACAAACACTGGTTTAGAAATTTTTTTATCATTTTGCTTAAATCCCATAGATTTAGCAAATGATTGATTAGGCACAAATTGCCTCAATGGAACTTTCTTCACAACATCAGATGTAGGCTGATGCGTGTAAACTATATATATATATATATATATTTATAAGTATTTTTCACACAATTTGAGTTTTAAAATGGGTTTTCACCAAAGACTAATCACACACACGTCGGGCAAGTGTACCCGTCAGATAGCAATATAGTAAAGGTAAGAACCGGATATCAATCTGTGGACACGGTGGAATGCGATAATAAACTGGAACCAAAATCCAATCAAGTAAGGGTAAAAGATGTTAAAGTTGATTTTTAATTAAACTAAAATGCACGAATGTGAAACTAAACTAACAACACAAGTCAAACAATCAAGGAAGGAATATCACTTCGGTCTCGAGTACATTTAATAGACATCCAACAACGACTACAAATACATGACACGTACACGATATATAAGTTGACTAAATTCTTGTCAAAGACATCTACTCAAATGATTCTTCGGAAAGTTAGAATGAATTACACAAACCAACCACCTTATGAATACATCAATGTTTAATAAAGATTGAACTGGCTTCCTGTCAAGGTTGACTAATTCAACAAATAGTTGGAAAGATTACATGAATCAACAAATAACCCACCTCAAGTTGATTAAAGTAAACAACAACATGCACTTCCTCAACATACAATGTTCATATTAAGATTACATAAACTAGAAGATTGCGTCAACAAGTCCTAGATAAACATAATACTAAACACGACACACCATAACAAGCACTTTGTCTTTCCAAACACAAGCATAAGGATGCACATTCAAGAGTTTTCAACCATAAATAAGACTTCATCCACCATTCCTAATCAAAAGCTATAAACTAGCATATATACATACACTAATCAATGAATACATGCATAAACCATGGGTTTTCCAACATACATAACCTACACATATACAAGTCTTGCAAATAGTATCAACTCCCAAATACACAATATCATTGAAGAATAATCATGCCATTGTTATAACATTAACATAAACTATGCCAAAAATCCATAAATGTTGTAAAACATTACTAAACTTCATCTAAACCAAAGTGATACCAAGAGTTAGCTCATGGTGAGCATAAGAACAAGAGCAAAGCAAGTAAAAGTTACAAGACTCATGGAGAAATGCCAAGAATCAAACCAACTCTTCCACGCTAGATGATGATGATGTATGGTGATCCTCTTGATGTTGTAGTCCTTCCTAGAAGCTTGAAATGCGGCTAGAAACAAGGGAATTCGGAGCATAAAGACAGCTTAAGGCTCCAACTCTCCAAGTCTCCAAACTTTTAAAATGTGGAATTCTTCTAATATATATTGGACAGGGGGGCACGACCGTGCCAAGGTACTAGGCACGGCCGTGCCTAAGCATGGGGCACGACCGTGCCACCTTTTGGTGTCGTCGTATGACAGGTACGTTGACCGATCTGCTTCTTCCATTGGCTCTCTTTCTTTGAGGAAGTATGGATTTTAGGCTCACGGGTTTACACGCGACCGTGGGGAAGCAAAAGCACGTTCATCCTTGGTTTCTGATGCTGGCACGGTCGTGTCACTTCTGGGCGCGGTCGTGTCACTTCTGGGCGCAGTCGTGCCAATATGGGGCGCGACCATGTCTGGTCTGGCGCGGTCGTGCCTCCAACTCAGAAAACCTAATTTTTCTTGAAAACTCCTAGAATCCCCTCCTTTATCCACTTAGCTCCACAAAAACCTACAAAACTGAAAATGAAGCAATTCAGTGTCTAAACTCGGGAAATCACCTGGAATTGATCGTGAAATGAGTGAAGTTTTGTGCCAAAAATATGCGTAATTTATGACACATCAAACAACCCCACACTTGAACATTGCATGTCCTTAAGCAAGAAATCAAAATAAAACAAAACTTCTAATGTCACTATGGATCAATTCAGAAAACCGTAAGCATTAATAAACTTATAAAGGTTTGACAAGCCTTTAAAGAAATGCAATGTTGACTAAATGAAACCCAAAGATCCCAATGAAGTAACAACCGATGAGCAAATGAATATCCCTTAGAAAATCATTGGCATGCAACTTTATGCTTCTCATAATTGTAGGTCCCTCGGGTGTGGCTGATCGTCACTTGCAAGTGTGTTCGTGAGTCGGCCCGGGTGCGGAATGCCCGTGACTAGGTGGAGAGTCTTACAACACAAAGTAAACCTACAAGACAATCACTTTAAACTTTCGTCTATTATAAACACTTGAAGGTTACAAAGAGAAATACTGAGTATACAATGTCTGAGTATATGACTGCGTACTTGTCTACTGTCAACCTATGCTATTTATACACGACCTGGTCTCTGGACAATTAGCAAGTGCGCAGGGCAAATTGCTCATGCGTACTTAGCAAGTATGCAAAGTCTTCTTGAGTAATTGCTAAGTATGCAGTAACTAATTCCTGCGCACTTACTAAGTGCGCAAAACACTTAGAGAATTCAGCAACTATCAACATGCATTAGTAAATACAACTCGATAAGTAATACATACACACACTTACAAACAAAGACAAATACATACAATGAAAGTACAAAACTAAGACTCTATCCAGAGTGTTTGTCATACGGAAAGTGCTTCAACAAATTCCCCTTGACAAGAGCTCTGGATCGTCTTCGGTCTTCAGTCATCGGTCTTCAGCTCTGCATCTTTAGCTTCCATCTTCTTCTTGTAGTCAAGGCAAAACTTGATCACCTTGTTATATTTAGAAGCAAGGAATTTCGTCCATTCGTCCGTATGCATACAATACCTGTCTGCTAGTGCCTCCAGATCTTTCACAGAGAAGTTATTGAAGCAGACTTCATCAAATACTCTGATTAGTTCCCTCGGCACTAAGCATCCACTTTCTGACAGTACATTTCCTATCACCACTGCCTCGCCCGTTTTAGGATCTACGTACCAGTACAACATGTCACCGAGGATATCCTGAGATAACTTGCTCAGGGGAATCTTGGTTTCACATAGCACTGGCTTGTATACCAGTTTCTTTAGGCATTTCTTAGTCACAGGATGTCTAGCATTCTTATCCTTGACTCGCTTGGGCACTTGAGGGTTGAACACTTCAAACTTCCCATATCATGCTTCCCGTTGTAGAAGCTGCCACAAACCCATCGTCACTGCGTGATTTGAGTGACCCAACAGCTCTCGGTTTGCTAGGTTCACGAGGTCGTATCTAGGTACAGAGTTGAACGCTTCACTGGTTGGTTTCAAGTATTGAACCCCCCCCCCCAGATCGTTTGATTGCGAACAACTGCTTATCTTCCTCGAACCTTACAGCTAAGATCATCCCTGTTGCTCCTTGTTTGTCTATGATAGACGTCTTTTGCCAAATAGGAGCCAGATCCTTTGAAGAACTAGCAGGCATATCTTTATCTTTCTGTGCCTCTGGATCCACCAGTGTAGGGTCGGCCGGGGAGGCTTCAGTCGATGCTTCAACATTACTAGCAGACTCGACTGAACCTGTGTCGAGCTGAGATTCAAAGCATGGCACTTCAAAGATCTCACCATCTTTGAACTCATACTCTCCTTCCCCGTCGCCCTTGGGAACTTCAATAACTACATCCTCATCATCTTCATCCCAATCATCACCAGAGTCAATCTCTCCTTCTTCAAGATTGTAGAGAGCATCGATCTGTGCTTCCTTGGAATATTCAGGCTCTAAGTATAAGATCTCCTTGTCAGATAGATCCTTTAGAACATCAGCCGCTGACTTTCCTTTGTCACACCAGAGGTATCACCACCTTCTTGATGAGTAGACTCCCCCTCAGCCATTGGAATAGCAGAAATAGGCACGATTGCTAAAGCTTGGTGCTCACTTCCAATAGGACCGACTTCGGGATCCTTGTCGTTGTCATCATCCTTAGTCAAATCAACAGGATGACAAGGCTCATCACCAGTAGGTGTTGATGTCTTCTCTTTCAATTTCTCCTTCTCCCCCTAAGCATCAAGCTTCTTGGTCAGATCAAGAATTAGTTTGACCATCAGTTCATGCTCTTTCTGCTGCATATCAAACCTCAGCTCAAGAGACGACCTGTGTCCCAGAATCATATTATTAATCTTGATTAGAAGCTCGTTCTTGGCCATTACATTCTTGAGTCTCTCCTCTCTCCCCGTTCTCTGGCTTCTTAGAATTCTAACTTCGTCCACCAACGAATTAATCTGTGCCTGTTGAGCGTCAGATTCCTCCTTTGACTTCCGAACAGTTTCCAACAGACCAGCAACTTGGGTTTCTAGAATCTTTATCCTTTCTTCATTTGGATCAGGATGTCTGGATGTAGACGCTTCAGCATTGTGAATTGGGGAGGAGAAGATAGTATCAAAGTCAAACCCCTGAGTGAATTCTCCATAGTTAAAGGGTTGACTTATAGGTTCGGTGGTTGTAGGGATTGTGGATGTGATGATGGTTGTAGGGGTGATGGAAGGTGTGATGGTGACTGACTTTGTGCGAATTGGAGTAGTCACCACCACCTGGACAGATGTGACAGGGAGGGTCACTATCACAGGAACTTCCTCTATGCTAGTAGTGACCGCCACATCAGGTTGTACCTGTGGCCTTCTCCTCTGTTGCCGGTATAATTGCTGGGAAGGTGGGGTAGAGGCTGAATCAGTACTTGCAGCCGAACCTTGTACTTGTTGTTGGGAACTGACCTCCACCTCACTGGGAATAGCATGTTGCTGCCTATCCCCTATGTTCTTGTTTATACTTTCATGCCTTTGTCTCTGAATAGCAGCGTCAGAGTCAGAATCTGGCTCATATTCACTGCTTGATGACTGTCGCTTTCTCTTTGAGGACGACTCAGGAAGGGTCACCTTCTTCGTTCTCCTTGGGTGTGCCTATGATGGTGCATCATCTGAATCAGAAGAATCAGACTCTGTCTCTTCGGAGTCGGATCCCTCAGCACCATCACGACCTGCTTCTTCGTCTCCACTTTCCGACGATTCATCCACACGTTCAACTTCCTCTACTTGTTGTTGTTGTTCATCCGAATGTGCACTTAGCTCTGGCTCTGAGTCTTGGCTAAACCATCTCCAGTCAGCCGGTGCCACATACGCTTCGTTTATCAGGTGGCCAAAGAGTGTGGTGTGCTCAGGGGTAGGTTCTACATTGCCTGGCTTTAAGAATTGTGCAAACACCCTCTTGTCCACCTTTTTAACTTACAATCTCTCCCCAGTAGCAGGGAGGTTTGGCAACGCATCGTCAATCAGTAGTTGCACAAACCTTGGGTATAACAAGAACCTGAACCTCTCAGCCATGTTTATCTGATCATTTATGGCTTTGAATATGTATCTTAAGAAGTTGTAGCCCTTGTTGAGAGATAAGCCAACCATGGCTGCAGCAAGATCATGACCCATTGCATCCTTTCCAGCCTTTCTTGAGGAGATGCACATGATCATCATGTGGGCAAAATATCTCCATTGATCGAGCACCCACATTTTCTTGTATGAAGCATAATCTCTAGCACCGACGTACCCCATTCGTTGCCTCCAAAAACCATCCACAAAGTAGTCAGGATAGGCTGTTGGGTCAGTGGAGAGATCTCGGAATTGCAAGACCCATCTAATCGTGTCTTCAGAAAAGGCGATGTCATGACCCGCCACGGTAGCCCTTATAACATTGGGGGTTACCGTGCAATCATGCTCCGCAGTCTCCCAGAACTGCTCGAGATATGGTATTGAAACAATCGGGTCTGCATAAATAGCATAACTGATTCTTGAACGGTTCAAGAATTCAACTATCTCTTGGTACTGCAGTGCAGCACCCTTCCACTCTGGTTCTGTATGTGCTAGGAGAATGAACTCATTTGTAAACGCACGAGCCATACCTGCAAAAACACAAAGAAAACACAATAAGAACAACAAGTTTCATTGGAATTGAAAACACATGACTCAGTATAGCAGTTACTCATTGAACTGAAATTTCAGACTTAGAAATTTTTCACAAGTGTTGGTTCTACGTACTTAGCAAGTACGCATGTATTTGTTCTTGCGTACTTAACAAGTACGCATGAATTACTTCTTGCGTACTTGTTAAGTGCGCAAGAAACGCACTTGTACAATTTTCCAGAAATCCAAAAATGTCAACAGATGTTCAAAAATGATGTGGATTAGGTCACCACAAGGTCGGAATACATGATTCTATCCTATGGGACTAATATCAACACCAAATAAGTGCTACATTTGTCACAATTTTGACCTAAGTGGCGACTCAGTCGAACCGACGGTCAAATCCAATCCAAGGTCAAAATTAACAACAATCAGGACTATTAAGGTCTGATAGGGGATCTATTGAAGATTCTTAACACGTTTTAGTCATAAAATGTTTATAAAATGACCTAAAATTTGTCTAAAATCAAGATTGAAACCCTAAAATTTTGCAAATTCTGAATCGGTCCATAATTTGTCATTTTACGGATGGAATGCCTCTAGATTCTCACCAATTGATTATATAACTTGTTAAGTGCGCAAGACTTAACTCGTGCGTACTTGTTAAGTACGTAGGGCTTACTTCATGCGCACTTGTCAAGTACGCAGAAACCCTTATGTGCGCAAACTTTCAACTCAAATTATGAAGATTTCAAGTAAAATAATGAACAAGATAAACAACATTTAATCAAGAGGATTCAAAATCAATTCAGGAAGGTTAAACACAAATATTTTTGGCTTTTCTGATTAAGATTGAACTATACACAAACTTAAAATCTTTTTGATCTTTTCTAGATAGAAATATACACGTATTCATATAAACTATTTTTGATCAAAGACACGAGTAGAGGATCATATCAGGCTAACTTATAGCAAAAACGATACAATATAAACATCAAAGAATATGGGATCATGTCATGTATTACTATTTATTCATAAGTAATAAGCACATAAACATGTAATTCAAGTTGACAATATTATAAGATTTGAAACTATAAGCATCTTTGTATCACGTTCTTGTGTGTTAAGGTATTAATTATAAGATATACAACGTCCCCACTAATATGCTATAGTAATGTAACTTTCACTATCTCAAGGCATCTAAGATTTTCCCAACTATTTTCTAAATTTCCAAAATGAAGCTACATCAATTAGCAGAGGAAAAATCAAGCAGAATCCATAAGGATTATCAGGAATCATAAGATTCAGAATCGAGTGATTCATTTGTCTTGGTTTCATTTGATTTCTTCATTGAATATCGGTATGATGATTCAGGATAATGAATATGGTGTTTGAGTATTAAGGTAAAGGAATCCAACTTTTATCTGGATTTGAGTTCAATGAATCAGGAGTGATTCAAGGGTGAATACATGCTCAACGGTTAATGCAGAGACATGTCTTGATTCAATCTCTCCTTGCATATTTGTGAGTATGGGTAGTGAGATGAACCGCATTAATTGTGCTAACGACATAGCCCGAAACTGATCTCAGAAGAAAATTATTGCCAAAATCTAACATCCTTTATCTGATAATGATCTTTTCTATTCTTTTACGCACACACACTAGCAAACATGGGTTCAAATCATAGTTGTAATTTAGATTTAGTTTCCATACGACCTATTGAACTGTGGAACACATGCACTTCCTCAACATACAATGTTCATATCAAGATTACATAAACTAGAAGATTGCGTCAACAAGTCCTAGATAAACATAATACTAAACACGACACACCATAACAAGCACTTTGTCTTTCCAAACACAAGCACAAGGATGCACATTCAAGAGTTTTCAACCATAAATAAGACTTCATCCACCATTCCTAGTCAAAAGCTATAAACTAGTATATATACATACACTAATCAATGAATACATGCATAAACCATGGGTTTTCCAACATACATAACCTACACATATACAAGTCTTGCAAATAGTATCAACTCCCAAATACACAATATCTTTGAAGAATAATCATGCCATTGTTATAACATTAACATAAACTATGCCAAAAATCCATAAATGTTGTCAAACATTACTAAACTTCATCTAAACCAAAGTGATACCAAGAGTAAGCTCATGGTGAGCATAAGAACAAGAGCAAAGCAAGTAAAAGTTACAAGACTCATGGAGAAATGCCAAGAATCAAACCAACTCTTCCAAGCTAGATGATGATGATGTATGGTGATCCGCTTGATGTTATAGTCCTTCCTAGAAGCTTGAAATGTGGCTAGAAACAAGGAAATTCGGAGCATAAAGACAGCTTAAGGCTCCAACTCTCCAAGTCTCCAAACTATTAAACTGTGGAATACTATTGATATATGTAGGACAGGGGGGCACGACCGTGCCAAGGTACTAGGCACGACCGTGCCTAAGCATGGGGCACGACCGTGCCACCTTTTGGTACCGTTGTGTGACAGCTATGTTGACCGATCTGCTTCTTCCATTGGCTCTCTTTCTTTGAGGAAGTACGGATTTTAGGCTCACGGGTTTACACGCGACCGTGGGGAAGCAAAAGCACAGTCATCCTCGGTTTCTGATGCTGGCACGGTCGTGTCACTTCTGGGCGCGGTCGTGCCAGTAAGAGGCGCGACCATGTCTGGCCTGGCGCGGCCGTGCCAATTCTATGCGCGGTCATGCCTACAACTCAGAAAACCTAATTTTCCTTGAAAACTCCTAGAATCCCCTCCTTTATCCACTTAGCTCCACAAAAACCTACAAAACTGAAAATGAAGCAATTCAGTGTCTAAACTCGGGAAATCACCTGGAATTGATCGTGAAATGAGTGAAGTTTTGTGCCAAAAATATGCGTAATTTATGACACATCAAACAACCCCACACTTGAACATTGCATGTCCTCAAGCAATAAATCAAAATAAAACAAAACTTCTATTGGCACTATGGATCAATTCAGAAAACCGTAAGCATTAATAAACTTATAAAGGTTTGACAAGCCTTTCAAGAAATGCAATGCTGACTAAATGAAACCCAAGGAGCCCAATGAAGTAACAACCGATGAGCAAATGAATATGTCTTAGAAAATCATTGGCATGCAACTTTATGCTTCTCATAATGTTCACACACACTCGGGTATAAATATGATCATACAAGTAATGGTGTTTGTATAGAACACTCAAATGCCAAGACAATGAATCATGCATACATCATAGGCTTGCTAAAAGATCAAATCTCTACTAACTAACATGAAACAATGCATAAATCAAGAGGACTTTGAACGGGTTGTAACTTGGCAATGGTTAGGGGTAGGGATTTGGGATTTAAAAGTGGCTAAATGGCTAAAACCCCGGCGGCTATGATAACTCAAAAACTATTACAACTTCTAGAATGAAAAATAAACTAACTAATTCTTCCGTATAGATAAGAGCTAACAACTGAATTCTTTCCATCTTTTCTCACAAAATTGCTCTAATCGGCTATAATTCAACTAAATTTGGTGATTTTTTTTGTATCTTTTTATTTATTTTTATTTTTTTAACTCCTTCTTTACTTTTCTTTTGAAGGGAACCAAGTCAACATGCATCTTTCCTTATCTAAAAACTTCTCAAGAATTTCAAAATACAACAAAATAAAAGCTGTAAAATTAACATTAGCTAACCGGGTTTCTAACACGGGTGAAAAATAAAATAAATAGAAAAGGTTAATGAAGGTTTGAATGTGGTGTAATGTGGGTAATAAAAGAAAACGACAGGATATGCTTAACGTGGCTAACTAGTAGATGTGTTCGTGTAAGGCCCCAAACCCGGGAGGCCTCACATATTGGATTTACTCATTTACAAACAGTTCTTAAACTTGATTATCAAAATAACGCAGCGAAAAATTTCATTAAAACATAATCGTGACATTGTTCAACATGTGGAAGTGTAACATAGTCTAATACATAAACGTAACATAAGCTAATCATAACGGGATGCCAGTCTTCATATCATCCGGGTAACTAATCAAGCCGCCCAGCATCACCGCCCATCATCATAACATGCCTTAACCTGAATGTGCATACTAAAAAGTCAGCTACGCTAGTGAGTTCTAGCTTTTCATAAAACCTTAACTTCAAATATTTGCCAAAAAACATATCATTTAACTTCATTAATAAAAGCGTACGACAACATGAAATAACATAACATAACATCATAAACATACGTCAACGAACATATCGAATCCGCGCCTTCTCTTAACCGTCAAATCCAAACGTCACATACTCGCGGAATAATCTAAAGATCACCACCACTAGGCCCATCAACACCGTACTGTCCTTCGGGTGAAGAAATCCTAGGGCCCGATACTTAGGTCATTCAACACCAAACTTCAAGCATGACATCACAAGGATGACGCGTACCAAACTTCAAGCACTTCACCCGGTAAGGCACAAGTACCAAACTTCAAGCATGACTACCCCGTAAGGTAAACAGTACCAACTTCAAGGATCATGATAATCCCCTTGGTGACCGTCATCACCCCAGTTGTGCAACAGTTGGCCAGCCATAAAGGCCCCTAAAAGGTAAAGGCTCATAACTTACATCCCATACCCATAACCTTCATTCCCTAAGGAATAATGGCAGATTCGTTCGTGACTTTCGTAAACATTCACTTCTTGTACTTCAAAACATCAGTTAAAGTATTCATACATTTTATTAAAAATCATTCATTCATTCGTAAACACTTCGTAACCTTCTTTTGGAAAAATATTTCATAAACACTTCCTTCATAACCTTTTCCTTCCAAACATCATTTCATAAAACGTCACACATATCATTAATAAACATCGTTTTATAAAAACAGTCACATCGTTACGTATGCACACCAGCCCAAAAAACATTATTTAAAACATTTAAAAGAGGGCTTCTAGAACTCACTTGATAAGCTAATCTGGGTTTTCCTAAATAAAGATCCAACAACGTCACTTCCGATCTGAATTGATTAGTTAAATACACAGCAGACCAATCTCGACTCTAACGGTTTAACCATTCTGAATTAGGTGAACATACTGACTTTACTAACCAACATGATGCATGCACACTTAGCAAGTGCGCAGGGCCTTGTTCTTGCGTACTTAATAAGTGCGCAGAATTCGCTTCATGTATACTTGATAAGTACGCAGGGCCTTGTTCTTGCGTACTTAATAAATGCGCAGACTTCGCTTCATGCGTACTTGATAAGTACGCAGGACCTGCTTCATGCAAACGTGATAAGTACGCAGGACCTTCTTCATACTTACTTGATAAGTACGCAAGACCTGCTTCATGCGTACTTGATAAGTACGCAGGACCTGCTTCATGCGTACTTGATAAGTACACAGAACCTGCTTCCTGCGTACTTGATAAGTACGCAGGACCTTCTTCCCCTTAAAAACCCAAACTTTTGCACGCAGATCTGATCACGTCAAGATCCTGACTTTTTGTTCAAAATGTTCATTTTTCCTTCTAGATGCTAGACCTATGTTCATTTTCAAGTTTTATGCCTAAAAACATTACCTTTTCATCCAAAACCCGAAAACCCCAAAACGAACAAAAACTCAGATCTAGACCAGATCGTTACCTGTATCGAGCTTCTGATTCAGAGGTTCTTCTCACGAGCTATGGGGCAACACTTTGCTGAAATCTCGGGCCAATCCGTCTGCTCTCTCTCTCTCTTCGGTTTCTCTCTCTTGAACTTGTAAAATGAGAGAAGAGAGATGGGCTAGGGTATTTATAGGGAGAGACTACCTTTGAGCCCATACGCGCGCAAGCCTATAGCCGGCCCATTCCATGCTCGTTTATTCCATTTGTCTCGCGTTTAACCCGTTTCCATTTATTGTCGTTTATTATTTTTGGGATGTTACAAGTCTACCCCTTACAATAAGTTTCGTCCACGAAACCTGTCAAAAGTCAAATAGTTGAGGGTACGACTCCCTCATATCCGTCTCCATTTCCCAAGTGGCTTTCGATCCCTTTCGATGTTTCCATTGGACTTTAACCAATTGAATAATCTTATTACGCAAACTCTTCTCCTTTCTGTCTAAGTTGGCCACGGGTTCTTTGATGTAGTTAAGGCTGTTGTCGACCTCGATGTCAGTAAGTGGTACGTGAGCCGATTCATCCGCAAAACACTTTCGCAAGTGTGATACATGGAAGGTAGGATGAATCCCACTTAACTCACCAGGCAACACTAACCGATAAGCGACTTCACTAACCCGTGCCATTATCCTGAATGGTCCGACAAACCTCGGACTTAACTTTCCTCTCTTCCTGAATCGTATGATTCCCTTCCAGGGCGACACTTTCAACATTACTATGTCCCCAACATCAAACTCAATAGGCCTTCGTCATTTATCCGCATAGGATTTCTGACGTTCTTGTGCGGCCTTCATTCGTGCTTTGATTTTATCAAACCTTTCCGACGTTTCACTTACGACTTCAAGACTTCCTAATTGCTTCTGTCCAATCTCACCCCTAACAAATCGGGGTCCTGCATCTTCTCCCATACATCATTTCATAAGACGACATGCGTATCGTCGTGTGATGACTATTTTTGTAGGAGAATTCGGCTAACGGCAGATGACTGTCCCAACTACCGTCAAAATCGATAATACAAGCACGGAGCATATCCTCCAATGTCTGAATGGTCCTTTCGGACTGACCATCCGTTTGTGGGTGGTATGTCGTGCTAACATTGAGTCTCGTGCCCATTGCCTCGTGAAATCTTTTCTAGAACCCCGATCTGAATCGTGTGTCCCAGTCAGATACGATCATCAAAGGAATCCCATGTCGTGCTACTACTTCATTAATAAATACTTACGCTAACCTTTCCAACGAGAACGTCTCGCGAATAGGTAGGAAATGAGCACTCTTCATTAAACGGTCCACAATTACCCAAATGGTGTCATGACCTTTAGCTGTGCGAGGTAGCTTGGTTATGAAGTCCATGGTAATGTGTTCCCGCTTCCATTCCGGTATATCAATTGGTTGAATCTTTCCATACGGTTTCTGGTGTTCGGCCTTTACTTGTGAGCAAGTCAAGTACTTGCTTACATACTTTGTCACCTCATGTTTTATTCCAGGCCACCAGTATTCCTTCCTCAGATCTTGGTACATTTTATTGGTACCAGGATGGATAGAGTACCGAGACTTATGAGCCTCATCCAAGATTTTGGTTCTAAGCTCGTCACCTAAAGGTATCCATACCCGTCCAAAACATGTCCTAACACCAAGGGTGTTATATTCTAACTTGTCCTGTTGGCCAACCATCCTTTCCTTCTTTATGTTTTCTTCCTTAAGTGCTTCATCTTGAGCTCTTTCGATTTCCCTCATCACATCTGATGTTACCACCAACTGACAAGCTTTCACTCTAACAGGAGTAGGCACATCCTTTCGGCTTAGAGCGTCAGCCACCACGTTTTCTTTTCCAAGATGGTATATGATTTCACAGTCATAATCTTTTAGGAGTTCCAACCATCGTCTCTGCCTCATATATAACTCTCTTTGTTCGAAGAAGTACTTCAAACTTTTATGGTCGGAGTAAATAGTAAACTTTACCCTGTAGAGGTAGTGCCTCCTGATTTTCAATGCAAATACGACAGCAGCAAGTTCCAAATCATGATTCGGATAGTTGACTTCGTGAACTTTCAACTGCCGCGACACATATGCAATCACTCTCCCGCGTTGCATCAACACTCACCCTACTCCCTGACCCGAAGCGTCAGAGTATACCACCAAGTCTTCATTGCCCTCGGGAAGGGCGAAGACTGGAGCTTTGGTTAGTTTCTCCATCAATTCCTTAAACGCCTCATCCTGGGTCGAACCCCATTCGTACTTCACCTCCTTCCGAGTCAACTTTGTCAACGGTGAAGCTATTTTCGAGAAATCCTGGATGAATCTTCGATAGTATCCTGCCAATACCAAGAAACTGGATCGAATTTGATAAGTACGCTGGACTTGCTTCATGCATACTTGATAAGTACGCAGGACCTTCTTCCCCGTAAAAACCCTAACTTTTGCACGCAGATCTAATCATGTCAAGATCCTGAATTTTTGTTCAAAACGTTCGTTTTTCCTTCTAGATGCTAGACCTATGTTTATTTTCATGTTTTATATGGAAAAATGTTACCTTTTCATCCCAAACCCGAAAACCCCAAAATGAACAAAAACTCAGTTCTAGATTAGATCGTTACCTGTATCGAGCTTCTGATTCAGAGGTTCTTCTCGCGAGCTATGGGGCAACACTTTGCTGAAATCTCGGGCCGATCCGTCTACTCTCTCTCTCTCTTTAGTTTCTCTCTCTAGAACTTGTAAAATGAGAGAAAAAAGATGGGCTTGGGTTTTTATAGGGAGAGACTACCCTTGAGTCCATACGCGCGCAAGCCCATAGCCGGCCCATTCCACGCTCGTTTATTCCGTTCGTCTCGCGTTTAACCCCTTTCATTTATTGTCGTTTATTATTTTTGGGATGTTACAGTTCGGGTGAGGGAAAATAAAAATAAAAGGTTAACAAAGGGGTTTATCCTAATGCCTCAATCGTTTTTATGCAATATTTATGTTCATGATTTCGAAATGTATACTAAAAGCAAGTTCTAATAAGCATGAAACATCCGCCACACTCAAATCCGCAAAAACGAGAGCAAACAATGTCTAAAGCTATCAAGGCTCAAAAATAAACTCACGGAAACGGAAAGGAATGGGTGTAAGCAAAATTTTTCATGCAATTTATTCGTTTAGCCCACTAAAACTCATGGTTATCATAAAAAATTGGGTTTGACTCGATGGAATTTCTATCTCGAATGCTTTCGAAAAATCAAACCTCTAATATTTACTAAAAATGTGAATGCTAAACGATTAACTTTTATTATATTTTTGTGTTTTTAATTTTTAAAATTCATTTAATGCCAATAAAAATTATGAAGGAAGATTTTGCAAAAAATGAATTGATAAAATGCTAAAAGGACAAACATCGCGTGAATACATTCCCACCCTACACTTAGAATCGTACATTGCCATCAATTTACAACAAAAAATAATGTAAAGCGAAGAATAACACCCAACCCCACACTTTAGAACGTACATTGCCCTCAATGTACACAAAAAACATTCAATGCAAAATGGAATACAATGCAATGGAGTGTGAAGGGAGAACTGAAACTTCCCTCGTGTCAATCATGGTCACATGCAAAAAGCCTACCCATAAAAATGGCGTTCCACGCAGTTCCACAATTTCAAGATCTAATCAAGACTAACAACATCAAACACAAATCAATAACATCAAGCCAAAAATATAAACAGAAATGTAAAGACAAATATCTACATACATTGAATTATTATTTAGTCATTTAGTATATATTTGTGTATATCTTGGTAAATAATTTTTCTTTATTAAATTTCATTTTAATTTTTATTTTATCATTATCATCGTATGTTTGTGTATAGTTTTTGAATTATATTTATATTTTTATTTTTTATTTTCTATTTCATTTTTATCTAGTACCCGTGATCATTTTGTCTGAGTGTTCTTTGCAATGATTTTCATGGATCGCGACTATGGGAGTTACAATGACGAGTACCCGTTTGATCCACGGGGTTGCCACGAGGGATATGTGCAAACGAAAGGGTTCACCGACGAACCAATGACTATGGTTGTGACAATTCGTACTTTTCCAGGTTAACCCCGTTAACCAATTCCAGTTAAATCCTAACTTATTTAACAAACCTCAAACTACAGGGACTGTTTCTGTCATTTTCTAAATTAAAACTTTAAGGACTAGTTGTGTCATTAGTCCAAACCCTAATCCTATTGACTTTGAGGTCAAAATACACATAATCATATTCCTATTGACCTTAGAAAGTCAATTAACCAAGTTCTAACCCAAAATTCAAACCACAAGGGTCTTTTCTACCAATTTTCCAAAATCAAATACAAGAAACCTTGGGGACTAAATCTGTAATTTGACCAAAGTCAATTTAGTTAACTTTTGAAGTCAAACTCATGACAATCCACCCAAATTCAAATTTGCAAACCGATTCTGTTGAATTTGAAACCGTTATCGCTTGATTAATGTCATTAACGATCTTAAACATCAATTAAAACATCCATCATTAGCGAATTAAACAGGTTAATGGCGAATTATATCGTAACCATCGTGAACATCATCATTCCTATCGAATTTGATCAATTCGGATATCACTCTCACAAATCAATCGTCTGCACATCTTAATCGAGTATCCCCAAAGCTTTTCCACACGTCAACGTCACCGGAGAAGGAGTCAGGGTCACCGGAGATCAACCTCATCATCATCGGCGTCGGTTTTACTCGATCACCTTCAATTCAAACCACATTCTAGTAATTAAACCTTCCCTCTATTTCACTTTTACTCCTAGATCGAAAGCCCTATACCAATTAGGGCTTATAACAACAAATTGAACTCGAACCAATTCTAGGGTTCATAACTAATTCGGTTTAATCGAACGATACCCTTGACTCGATTTCAATCAAATTAAATCACTTCATTAGTATCGCAACACTTTATTTATGGATAACCCTATGCTAATTCGATCTCATAACATCGAATTGTGTAAGAACCCATATATAGGGTTTGTTCTTAAGCCTATTTGGGGGTTTTGATCTTAAACTAATTTTCAATCTAATTAAACCACAGGGATTGACTTGCAACCCTTTGCTTATCAAAAGCCCTATGATTCCATCGGTTTTATCATCTGAATTGCTTAAATCGAATCCATGCTAAGAACCTAGGGTTTCGGCTTTCAAAACATAAATTAAACGATCTAAAACTTAGTGTTTTTCGAATTAAACTCACATGCAGACTCGTAAACCTTCAATTAACAAAACCCCTATGTCTTTTACCTCAATCGTAGTCGAATTCAGTGGATTCAGGGGGGATATTCGATCGGTTCATGTGGGGGGAAAAACACAGAGACTTTGGATGTTAAAACAAATCAATCCGGATACTTGTTGCGATGACCCTAGCGGGCGGATTGGTTAAGGCAGTGTGTGTGTGTGGGAGAGACCCGGGTTCGAGACCGAGCTCCCACATCTATTTTTTTGAACAGTTTTCTTGAATTATTTTAATATAAAAATCAAACCCTATAATATTATAATATTGTATAAATGTGTTTTAGCACTGGAAACAACCCGTAGGCTCGGGTTTGAATTATTAACATATTTTGGAAATTTTCACTTTTATAAATGACATAGTATTGTTATCATGAAATAAAAATAATATGTTTATATTATTTTCAAATCGTAACTCCGTATAAATTAATATGTTTATATTATTTTCATACCGTGACACGTATTATTTAATAATATATATTTATAATATTTCGAATCACTTTATAACATCGTGTATCGGTTGAGATTAAAAATATATAATTAGTTATAATATTTACTCGTATATGTATATATTATTTATTTATTAATTTTCGTGAATGACAAAACACCCGATTACATTTATTATTATTTTTTTCATTCGTCGCGTAAAGTAATTATAATTTGATTATTTAAGAAATTCCTAACTCCGTGGACACGTTCGTCCACTATTGAATATTAGAGCGTTTCGTTAAGACGTTTCTCATTCCGTGTCGCTGTCACAATTTCCATTTTTATCCCTAATTTATGTGTTTATAATTTTAGGGCATTCGTAAGTCGTTTGAGACTTACACACGTGGTTCCAACTTATCCTTTGTGTGATACTACCTACAACGCAACGCAGTTGAGTTTTCACGGCCCTTTTTTACTGTTTTAACTTGGGGGAGAAAACATGATCAAACAATTTTGGTATTTTGTAATTCATATGATATCAATATTAAAACTAAGCGTAACACGCTATCTCAGAAAGTCCTCAACTTATATCGGACTGTTAATATAGATCTTAGCGAGGTAATATTTAGTAGTACTACTGGGTTTGACAAATCCCACCCGCGTTAGTCGCGCTAACTCGATTAGATATCGAACGGGTGAAATGTTAGCCTACTCACACCACCAGTGTTAATAGACCTGGCAGGAGGCAAATAAACAAACAGTCAGCTTCGGTTGCGAGCGCTTGAGTTAAACATGAGCATAGGTTAGCTACCTATAGATACATACTGAATGAACATAAATCTGGTAAACGCTTATTTACATATATTGAAACCTGTGAACTCACCAACCTCGTGTTGACATATTTTCTTACATGTTTTCTCAGGTCGCTAAGATAAGACACAAGTGCACGTTAGGGCATGCATGGGATTCAACTACTTTGATTATGACTTATTTATATTTTTTTGGATTATTCTATCGTACTTGTTTTGGTTGAACGTTTTGAACTTTTTGGACTTTGGTTTTGGGCGCGTGTGTTTTGCGCATTTACTTTCTTTACGCTTCCGCATTGAAACTCTGATTTGAATGATATTTTCATTTTGAGTCCCATGTAGAGTTGTTCAAAGTAACTAATGTCTGAGATCCTGGTTCGTCACTTCCCAAACGGTAAAACTCCGTTAGTTGAAATTGAGGGTGTGACAGATTGGTATCAGAGCCATTGGTTATAGAGAACTAGGATTGCATACAAGACTATAGCCTCACACATTAGTTACATGTCATTTGGATATTTGGCACTTATATGTATTGTTACAGGAACATGTCGTCAACCCCACCTCCATCACCTAAGGCATCAGGGCATAAGGCACCTATCCTATCATCCCCGGAGCCCAAAAGGCGCCGGACTACTTCCAGTGACTATTCAGTTAACTAGGGGGAAACGAGCAACGCGCAAGCAATGAATCCTGCTCGCAATTGGAATGCATACCCACAAATGATCCAAAGATGGATCGAAATGGGAAATGTCCTATCACCTTACTTCAGTTCTACTTCCTCATCATCTACATTGCCTAGCTTGCCATGTACTATGGAACAAGCTTTTGCAGCCTTTGTGTTTTATATGTCTAGAGAGTTAAGCATTATGAAAGATGCTACTGATGAGATACAGGATATTATGAAGAGGGAGCCTCAAATAGAGGAGAATAAAGTAGGGATAGAATTGTTGACTGCTGAACTAGCAGTAACTGACCAGGTCCATAACCTTTTGGTGGATCGTGTGACACATTTGGAGACGAGGGTGGACACCTCGGACAATGACATGGAAGGAGTTCTGGAGAAGGTGGCTGCTCTGAAAGCTCAGCTACATGTAGCAAACCACACTGCTGAAGGTATTCAAGAGAGGGTGACTCACTTGGAAGCCCAACTACAAGCCGCTCTATTTTCTGAGGAGATTCCACTTTCTGATGGCGAGGAGGAGCCCTTTGAGGAGGAGCCCTTTGAGGAAGAGCCCTTTGAGGAGGAGCCCTTTGAGGAAGAGCCATTCGAGGAGGAGCCCTTGGAGGAGGAACCGGTGGAGATAGACGATGCACAATCGTATGTTTCTTCCGATGACAGAGATGCTTGATGATCTACCTATCTATCTTCCTTTTCATGCCTATTTTTGCTTATGTTATTTCTCTTTTCAAACCTAGATGGGTAAGGTTGTTCCCATTCAATAAAAGCATGAGAAATTTAATGTTTGAGTTATTTATTTTGTAGCTTTACAATTTATTTAATTTTCAAAATATTAAATGTTGTACCTTCTTACTCATACCTGAATAATGTTTAATATGCGATATATTTCTCATTGTTTTTCATTTGTGATTGTGAAGAATCAGTCAGGGAGAGGACGCGGAGGTCGTGCCGGTGGTCGGGGTACCATTAACATGACGGCAGCAGAGCTAGCGGCACTAATAAACGATAGTGTGGTGGAGGCTCTAGCAGCACAGAATGCTGCAGGTAAATGCTTTAGCTATTGACTAATAATGTCAATCCATCTTCCTAAACCCTATAATTCCAATCCTATTTTTATTTCTAAATCCAGGCCAGCAAAACCAGCAGAATCAGCAACCAGCCGCACTTTCAAGGCATTCATGGATTGTAAGTCCCACGCCTTTAGTGGAGCTGAAGGAGCCGTTGGACTACTTCGTTGGTTTGAGAAGGTTGAATCAGTGATTGCCATGTGCAATTGCCCCGTGGCTAATTAGGTAAAGTTTGCCGCCGGAACTTTGGAGGGCCCGGCACTCACATGGTGGAACGCCCAGGTCCAAATGTTGGGTCTGTCCATGGCGAATGGATTCCCGTGGGAGGAATTTAAATCAATGATGAAGGAGGAATACTTTCCCCGCGATGAAATCTAGAAGTTAGAGGGAGAGTTTTGGAACCTGAAGATGGAGGGTTCTGAAATTGAACTCTACACCACACGTTCACATGAACTTGCTACTATGTACCCGCATATGGTGACCCCTGATTACAAGAGAAATGAGCTTTACATTGGAGGTCTAGTGCCTCAAATACAAAGCATGGTTACTTCATCCAATCCTGCCACTATCCAACAAACTATCCGACTTGCCCATAAGTTAACCGACCAGGCGGTGACTCAAGGGACTCTAGCTTCGAGAGGTTCGGTTTCTAAACCCACCAACAATCACAAACGCAAGTTTGATCACCATTCCAACACCCACAACCACTCCAACTCTCACTCCAAAGGACCCCAGCCCAACCAACCCTAGTTTAATCAACCACAACAACAGCAACAGTGTAGGTTTGAGCCTACTAAGAACTTCAACCAGTCGACCTCTTCATGTCAAAACCAGGGTGGTTACACGGGGAAGTCTCTGAAGTGTAACAAGTGCAACTTCCACCACTTCGGATTTTGCAACGGTTTCCAGAGGTGCGGCAAAATAGGTCATGCTGCTAAGGATTGCAGGGGTGAGTTACAAGCTAAACAACCTTTTCAACAACCTGGATCCACAAGGGGTTGTTTTGAGTGTGGAAAGGAAGGACATATTCGGAAGAATTGTCCTCAGTTGAAGAAAGGGGTAATGGAAACCACAACCCTAACCAGAATAATAATGGCAATGGTGGTAACAATGGCAATGGTGGAGGAAATGGTGCGAAGGGACGAGCCTTCGTACTAGGATCTGGAGAAGCCCGTTACAATCATAATGTGGTCACCGGTAAGTTTCTCTTAAATAATTACTTTGCTTCTGTCCTTTTTGACACTGGTGCTGATAGGGTTTTATATCTAAAAAACTTAGTGATATGATAAAAGGAACTCCAACCTTGTTAGAAGCTAAGTATATAATAGAGATAGCTGATGGCCAAATAATTGAAGCAAATCACATTATCAAGGGATGTAAGCTTGAGCAAGCTAGACATATATTAGAAATCGATCTTATGCCGGTCACACTTGGTAGTTTTGATGTAATTGTCGGCATGGATTGGCTATCTAAAAACCAAGCCGAAATTATCTGTCGTGAGAAGATTGTTCGTATCCCTTTCCCGAATGGAGAAATCCTTTCCGTTCAGGGCGAAAGAGTTGGTGCAGTCATGGGCATCATATCTTTTATGAAAGCACAAAAATGCCTTCGAAAGGGGCATACGGCTATTTTGGCTCTCGTTGCTGAGCAGCCATCAGAAGAAAAGAAGATTGAAGATATTCCCATGGTTCGTGAATTTTTGGAAGTATTTCCCGAGGATCTGCCTGGTCTGCCACCACACCGTCAAGTTGAATTCCAAATTGATCTAGCACCCGGAGCAGCATCGATTGCTCGGGCACCTTACAGACTGGCACCCAGTGAATTACAAGAGTTTTCCACGCAATTGCAAGATTTGTTAGATAAAGGTTTCATCCGACCTAGTTCATCACCGTGGGGAGCTCCGATACTATTTGTTAAGAAGAAGGACGGAACCTTTCGTATGTGTATTGACTACCGGGAGCTGAATAAAGTCACGATCAAGAATCGCTACCCTTTGCCTCGCATAGATGACCTCTTTGATCAACTCCAAGGATCAAGTTTCTATTCCAAAATAGATCTTAGGTCCGGCTACCATCAGTTAAGAGTCCGAGAAGAGGATATCTCTAAGACTGCGTTCAAAACAAGGTACGGCCATTACGAGTTTATGGTCATGCCTTTCGGGTTACCAACGCACCTGCGGTATTCATGGACCTCATGAACCATGTGTGTAAGCCTTACCTTGACCAGTTCGTTATCGTTTTCATCGACCACATCCTCATTTATTCCAAGAACAAGGAAGAACATGAGGAACATTTACGCCTAATTTTGGAATTACTTAAGCGAGAGCAATTGTATGCTAAGTTCTCCAAGTATGAATTCTGGATTTGGGAAGTTCAGTTTCTAGGGCATGTGGTTAACGAGAAAGGAATACATGTTGACCCATCAAAGATAGAAGCCATCAAGAATTGGGCGGCACCGACGACTCCGACTGAGGTGCAACAATTTATGGGATTGGCTGGATATTACCGTCGATTCATCGAAGGATTTTCAAAAATTGCTCAACCCCTCACTGCCTTAACTCAAAAGGGTAAAGCCTATAATTGGGGCGATAACCAAGAGTCAGCATTCCAACATCTTAAACAGAAACTTTGCAGTGCACCTATTCTAGCTCTTCTGGAAGGAACCAATGATTTTGTAGTGTATTGTGATGCATCTATTCAGGGTCTGGGTTGTGTCTTAATGCAACACGAAAAGGTGATCGCATATGCTTCACGTCAACTAAAGGTTCACAAGAAAAATTACACTACTCATGACTTAGAATTGGGAGCCATAGTCTTCGCACTTAAGATATGGAGACATTACTTGTACGGTACCAAATGAACCATCTACACCGATCACAAGAGTCTTCAGCATATCTTCGAGCAGAAAGAGTTGAACATGCGACAGCACCGTTGGGTCGAACTCTTAAACGATTATGACTGTGCGATCCGGTATCACCCGGGTAAAGCTAACGTTCTAGCTGATGCCCTGAGTCGAAAGGAAGCGAAACCCAAATGAGTTCAAGCATTACAGCTTACTATTCACCCCGGATTACCTGACAAAATCCGTAGTGCTCAACTCGAAGCCTTAAAAGAAGAAAACCTACCGCTGGAAGGTACACGCGGTATGGAAGCACAACTTGAGGTCAAATCTGACGGTATTCGCTACTTTGCCCAGCGAATATGGGTTCCAGTATTCGGAAACCTAAGGGAACTAGTTATGGATGAGTCTCATAAATCTCGTTACTCGATACATCCAGGTTCCGACAAAATGTACCATGATCTAAAGGTCAAAGTTGAATATCAAAAACCATCCGGTCTTCTCCAACAACCAGAAATTCCCATGTGGAAATGGGAACAAATATCCATGGACTTCATCACCAAATTACCACGAACTCCTACCGGATGTGATACCATTTGGGTGATTGTTGATCGATTAACAAAGTCCGCTCACTTCTTAGCAATCAAAGAGACCGACAAAATGGATAAGCTTACTCATACTTACTTGAAAGAAATAGTCTCTCGGCACGGGGTGCCAATCTCTATTATTTCAGATCGTGATGCACGATTCACTTCTCGTTTCTGGCAGTCGTTACATAAAGCTTTAGGTACGCGTCTAGATATGAGCACAGCATACCAGCCTCAAACTGATGGCCAAACAGAATGTACTATCCAAACTCTGGAGGACATGCTACGAGCTTGTGTGATTGATTTCGGTAACACTTGGGAGTCTCACCTACCGTTGGTGGAGTTATCCTACAACAACAGTTATCACACTAGCATCAAGGCAGCTCCATTTAAAGCACTTTATGGATGGAAATCCCGTTCTCCTATTTATTGGACCAAAGTTGGGGATAGTCAACTTACAGGTCCTGAACTTGTATTTGAAACTTCCGAAAAGATCGTTCAAATTAGAAACCGTAAGGCGACAGCTCGTGATCGTCAAAAGAGCTATGCCGACAAGCGTCGTAAACCCTTAGAGTTTCAAATAGGTGACATGATCTTATTCAAAGTCTCACCTTGGAAGGGTGTCATTCGTTTCGGGAAACAAGGCAAACTGAATCCTCGTTATGTTGGACCATTCAAGATAATGAAGAGAATCGGACAAGTAGCGTATCAACTGGACCTACCTGAAGGACTTAGTGGTGTACACAACGTCTTTCACGTCTCAAATTTAAAGAAATGCCTAGCAGACGAATCACTCGCAGTTCCTCTTGAGGAACTACACATTGATGAACAGTTACGTTTCATCGAAGAACCTGTGGAAATTATGGATAGGGAAGTTAAAACATTAAAGCACAGCAAAATCCCTATTGTCAGAGTTCGTTGGAACTCGAAACGTGGACCGGAATTCATGTGGGAGCACGAGGATCAGATGATGCGCAAATATCCTAATCAGTTCAAGCACTCCGCATCAAAATCTTAAGGTACTATTTTAATTTTCGGGACGAAAATTCTTTCAACTAGGGGATGATGTGACACCTCAGAAAAAAAAATTTATTTTAATTTTTGGGATGAAAATTCTTTCAACTAGGGAATGATGTGACAATTCGGACTTTTCCAGGTTAACCCCGTTAACCAATTCTAGTTAAATCCTAACTTATTTAACAAACCTCAAACTACAGGGACTGTTTCTGTCATTTTCTAAATTAAAACTTTAGGGACTAGTTGTGTCATTAGTCCAAACCCTAATCCTATTGACTTTGTAGTCAAAATACACATAATCATATTCCTATTGACCTTAGAAAGTCAATTAACCAAGTTCTAACCCAAAATTCAAACCACAAGGGTCTTTTCTGCCAATTTTCCAAAATCAAATACAAGAAACCTCGGGGACTAAATCTGTAATTTGACGAAATTCAATTTAGTTGACTTTTGAAGTTAAACTCGTGACAATCCACCCAAATTCAAATTTGCAAACCGATTCTGTTGAATTTGAAACCGTTATCGCTTGATTAATATCATTAACGATCTTAAACATCAATTAAAACATCCATCATTAGCGAATTAAACAGGTTAATGGCGAATTATATCGTAACCGTCGTGAACATCATCATTCCTATCGAATTCGATCAATTCGGATATCACTCTCATAAATCAATCGTCTGCACACCTTAATCGAGTCTCCCCAAAGCTTTTCCACACGTCAACGTCACCGGAGAAGGAGTCAGGGTCACCGGAGATCAACCTCATCATCGTCGGCATCGGTTTTAGTCGATCACCTTCAATTCAAACCGCATTCTGGTAATTAAACCTTCCCTCTATTTCACTTTTACTCCTAGATCGAAAGCCATATACCAATTAGGGCTTATAACAACAAATTGAACTCGAACCAATTCTAGGGTTCATAACCAATTCGGTTTAATCGAACGATACCCTTGACTCGATTTTAATCAAATTAAATCACTTCATTAGTATCGCAACACTTTATTTATGGATAACCCTATACTAATTCGATCTCATAACATCGAATTGTGTAAGAACCCGTATCTAGGGTTTGTTCTTAAGCCTATTTGGGGGGTTTTGATCTTAAACTTTTCAATCTACTTAAACCACTGGGATTGACTCGCAACCCTTTGCTTGTCAAAAGCCCTATGATTCCATCGGGTTTTATCATCTGAATTGCTTAAATCGATTCCATGCTAAGAACCTAGGCTTTCGGCTTTCAAAACAGAAATTAAACGATCTAAAACTTAGTGTTTTTCGAATTAAAATCACATGCAGACTCGTAAACCTTCAATTAACAAAACCCCTATGCCTTTTACCTCAATCGTAGTTGAATTCATTGGATTCAGGGGGGGGGGGATTCGATCGGTTCATATGGGGGGAAAAACACAGAGACTTTGGATGTTAAAATAAATCGATCCGGGTACTTGTTACGATGACCCTAGCAGGCAGATTGGTTAAGGCAGTGTGTGTGGGAGAGACCCGGGTTCGAGACCGGGCTCCCACATCTATTTTTTTGAACAGTTTTCTTGAATTATTTTAATATAAAAATCAAACCCTATAATATTATATAAATGTGTTTTAGCCCGGGAAACAACCCGTAGGCTCGGGTTTGAATTATTAATTTATTTTTGGAAATTTCCACTTTTATAAATAAAATAGTATTGTTATCATGAAATAAAAATATATGTTTATATTATTTTCAAATCGTAACTCTGTATAAAATAATATGTTTATATTATTTTCAAACTGTGACCCGTATTATTAAATAATATATATTTATATTATTTCGAATCATTTTATAACATCGTGTATCGGTTGAGATTAAAAATATATAATTAGTTATATTATTTACTCGTATATGTATATATTATTATTTTATTAATTTTCATGAATGACAAAACACCCGATTACATTTATTATTATTTTTGTCATTCGTCGCGTAAAGTAATTATAATTTGATTATTTAAGAAATTCCTAACTCCGTGGACACGTTCGTCCACTCTTGAATATTAGAGCGTTTCGTGAAGACGTATCTCATTTCGTGTCGCTGTTTCAATTCCTATTTTTATCCCTAATTTATGTGTTTATAATTTTAGGGCATTCGTAAGTCATTTGAGACTTACACACGTGGTTTCAACTTATCCTTTGTGTGATACTACCTACAGCGCAACGCATGTGAGTTTTCACGGCCCCTTTTTACTGTTTTAACTTGGGGGAGAAAACATGATCAAACAATTTTGGGATTTTATAATTCGTATGATATCAATGTTAAAACTAAGCGTAACACGCTATCACAGAAAGTCCTCAACTTATATCGGACCGTTAATATGGATCTTAGCGAGGTAATATTTAGTAGTACTACTGGGTTTGACAAATCCCACCCGCGTTTGTCGCGCTAACTCGATTAGATATCGAACGGGTGAAATGTTAGCCTACTCACACCGCCAGTGTTGATTGACCTGGCAGGAGGCAAATAAACAAACAGTCAGCTTCGGTTGCGAGCACTTGAGTTGAACATGAGCATAAGTTAGCTACCTATAGATACATACTGAATGAACATAAATCTGGTAAACGCTTATTTACATATATTGAAACCTGTGAACTCACCAACCTCGTGTTGACATATTTTCTTACATGTTTTCTCAGGTCGCTAAGATAAGACACAGGTGCACGTTAGGGCATGCATGGGATTCAACTACTTTGATTATGACTTATTTATATTTTTTTGGATTATTCTATCGTACTTGTTTTGGTTGAACGTTTTGGACTTTTTGGACTTTTGGACTTTGGTTTTGGGCGCGTGTGTTTTGCGCATTTACTTTCTTTACGCTTCCCCATTGAAACTCTGATTTGAATGATATTTTCATTTTGAGTCCCATGTAGAGTCGTTCAAAGTAACTAATGTCTGAGATCCTGGTTCGTCACTCCCTAAACGGTAAAACTCCGTTAGTTGAAATTGTAGGTGTGACAATGGTGACACCCGATCCTCCGTTGTGCATCGAGGAATGCCGGCCCGCCATTTATCATGATCACGATTCGTCATACGAGTCATCCGAGCAGCGGGAGAAGGATAGACATTTCACGGACAAACCAACTTGGAAGGCGCGACATAGACCCATAAAGCTTAGCAAGTCAACACTATGTGACAATCCGGACTTTTCATCTTAACTCAGTTAACAATTCTGTTAAACTTTCTGTTAAAAACCTAACCCCGTTAGCTAATCCAGTTAAGATCTAACTTCAGGGACTTGTTCTACCAATTCCTGAACTTGTATTCATGATTACAGAAGGACTAAGCATGCAATTACCTCATTCTTAATTTCTGTTTGACTTTTAGAAGTCAACCCGTGAACCTATGGTCCAAATTCGCAGCAATAACTTGAAACCGGTTCAATTCACAACTGTAATGACGAGCATTGATGATCTCGACCCTGTCATAATCATTCCCATATGTTTTTTGATCGTTAATGAGTACGAATTTAATCATAGAAACCGTAACCGTCGACCCCTAGTCATTAACCCATCAAATTCGATTACTTCGATCAGAATTCGCACGAAATGAACCCTACGCATCTAAATCGCATCCCCCTGAACTTGTTTCATCATCCAATTTGATCGAAAGTGAAGCCGTGGTAGCCGGAGACAAACTCGCGCAAGTCAGAATCTACATTTACTCGATCGTCATCAATTCGTGCATCATTTTGGTAATTTCTTACACCTATAGCTTCGTTTTCATTCCTAGATTGAAAGCCCTATGATTACTGAGGCTTATAACATCAAATCGATCAAGAACAATTAGCTAGGGTTCTTCGCAAACCGATCTAAACGAACCCTAATCTAGACACGTTTACAATTCAATTAACTTACATCAGTAGTTTCTAAATCCTCTAATCAATGAAAGCCCCATGAATACAACCCCAATCATTATAGGATTTATTCAATTTGATTTCAAGTTCTAACCTAGGGTTTTCGAACCTTGAATCAGAAATTAAACACACTTAAACTAGTCGGTTTTACAATTAAATTGATCCCCAGAATCGGATGTAGATGGCGAACAAGACCCCTATGATCCTATGATCAATTAATACCGAATTCAAGGATGTTGGGGCTGGGGATCGATCACGGCTTGAATGGGGAAGGGGGATCTCGGGAGTTCCTGATTAAAACCTGTCGATTCTAAGTCCTGTTGCGATTGAGTTGGTGGCTGGGTTGGCTAAGGCGTTTGGCTGTGAGGGAGGGGACCCGGGTTCGAGTCTCCCCACCCTCTTTTTATTTTTAAACGGTTTTTATACAAATATTTTAATATAAAACTTAACCCTATGATATTATAATCTTATATTAATGTGTTCTAGCCTCGTGAAACACCCGTAGGCTCGAGTTTGATTTTATAACCCATTTTTATATTAATTATCAACTTTTAAAATAATATATTTATATTATTTTCAAAACATAACTTCGTATAAAATAATATATTTATATTATTTTCAACCCGTGATTCGTGTTATAAAATAATATATAATTTATATTATTTCGTATCGTTTTATACCTTGTGTGAAGTTTCAAACCAATTAATAATATAATTGTTATATTATTTAACCACGTTTTTACACTCGATTAAAAATAATATATTTATTATTTTTTCACACAAATGACTATTTTAGTTAATCCTTCGAACCTAAAAATAATATATTAAATTATATTATTTTCCTAACTTTTGTAAACGACTTTAACATACGAATGTATTTATTTATTCATTATTCGTTATTAACGTACGACACGTGACGCTTTTTCCTTAATGATTATATTAAGAAATTTATATAATCTCGTAGACACGTTCGTCTACTCTTAAATCCTTAGAAAGCGTTAAGGTGTTCTAACTTCCGTGTCGTCGTCACAAATCTCATATGTCCCTAACTTATGTGTTATAATTATAGGGCATACGTAAGCCGTGCAGGCTAACACTTGAGATTCTAAATCTCATACTTATGTGATACTACCTACTACGCAACGCAGGTGAGTTTCACGGCCCCTTTTTACTTGTTTTACTATTGGGGGAGAAACATGCTTACACACAAACATTATTTTACCTGTTTTCCCTGTTGGGGAGAAACATGTATACACACAAACAGTATTTTACTTGTTTTCCCGTTGGGAAGAAACATGCATACGAACAGGCATGCGTTACTTGTCTCCCAGCCAGGGAGAGACATACACACGGACATGGATCACATAGTATTTCATTACCACTTGTGTACCTAAGTGCAAACATAACATGCAAAGTCCTTACACACTCGGACCGTTAATATATGGAGTATAGCGAGGAAATTTGAGTAGTACTACTGGGTTTGACAAACCCCACCCGGGTTAGTCGCGCTAACTTGATTGGAAGTCTAACGGGTGTAAATTGTCCTTAACACTTGCCATTGTTGATGTTAGCAATGGCGGAAGGCACCCAAACACAAACAGTCAGCTTCGGTTGCGAACGCTTAGAGTAACTTGTACATTGTCTAGCTAGTAATAGGTGTGACTTACGTATGTGGATCCAGCAACACTCAAACGGTTTATTTACATACAAACCTGTGAACTCACCAACCTTGTGTTGACACTTTTTCTTACATGTTTCTCAGGTCGCTTTGGCACAGGTTGCGCACTTAGGACATACATGGAGTCCTACTGTCATATCATTCATTTCAAATATTTTAAACAGTTTATTTAATTACATTAATTGACGCTTGTTGCGTGTAATTACGTTTGACTTCATTGTAACGTTTACGCTTCCGCATTAACTCTGAACTTTTATGTTATGGCATTTCAAGTCCTATATAGTGTCGTTTGATGTAACTAATGACTGAGATCATGGCGTATCACCTTCCAAATGGTAAAACTTCTTTAGTGGAATTTGGGGGTGTGACAGATTGGTATCAGAGCCATTGGTTATAGAGAACTAGGACTGCATACTAGACTATAGCCTCACACATTAGTTACACGGCACAGACACTTATACGTGATACATATAGCAACTATACATTGTAGTGCAGGCATGTAACACCATCCGTATCACCCTCAGTTGGCAAGGGACACATCATTGCATTGCATCATCATTCCCAGTGGCGACACTCGGGGAATCACAAGAACATCATCCACTCCCGTTCTAGGGCAGCGAGATGGAGCCTTCGGAGGAGTCACTTACATCACCATCACCCGTTGGGTATGGTGGGCTTTCTTAGGTCCATGTTATGGACGACACTCAGCACTAACGCATATCTCTTTGGGAGTTGGGATCGTCGGAGGCGAGTCCCTACTGTAACCACCAGCAACAATACGCCGACTGAAGGCAGACCGTTGCACGCATTATTTCAGAATTCATTGGCACGTAGATGTCATCACTTTACTGAGCCATGGGCTCGCATCTTTGTTTGATATTCTATTGAGAATAGATTGACCACAAATCTGAGAACGCATTGCTCAATGCATACTCAAACCCTATCCTGACTCAGTGGGAAGAACAACTACTTTCCTTCTTCCAGTAACACATATCCATGAAATAATTACACTTCTTGAAGTCGCATTTCATGTACATGTTTGCTTCATGTGCATGATTCCATCTGCAATCCGCTGGAATGAACTCCTGTATTGTGTTTCAACTCGAGTGAATACTCGGATCAAACCATCCTCAACTACTCATCCTGATATGAGTTCTAGTTGATTAACTTATAGTTGATGACTGAGATTTTCGATGACTTATCATATCTGACAACACTCTGTATTCAGCAATACAAACTAAAGGACATTTTGACACAGGACAGGGAAAACTAGGGTGAGCATGCAAAGCAAATTATCATTACGGGTGCACACGTAATAATAATTTGAGGTGCATGTAAGTCCTGGTGAAACCTAGTGTGTGGATAAATGGTCCTACTCTATGATTTACATACTTATATTTCCATTGACAATAGAAACTCTCATAACCCACTCAACGACTAGTTAGTATCGTTAAACTCGTTTAACAGCTGATAGACGCGACTATCAGGTTGAAGATGTTTACGGACACACAGAACTATCATTAATGGAATCCATCATGTTATTTTCACCCATGTAAGAGTCTTAGTGACCTTACGACTCTCATTTAAACTTGATCAAGGAAACAATCTCGATTGAAACTTCAATAGAACCTCATGGTAAACCCACCGACTCCAACTTTGTAAGCAGGAAATTATGGAATCCTTTCTAAGCTAACACGTTTTCCCTTACGCTCCAACAATAAATCTCATTCGACCCTATTGCCTTATCCGATGACTAATCCTTAGTCTAATACGAATTATACCCAGCATATTCAATCCTGTAAACGAATTTCTTTCTTCACGAAATGATTCCGTTGATCCAATGACAATAGGAAATGAAGATTTAACCTAACCAACCATCAGTTGAACGCAATTACTTAAACATACATTCTATCTCTTATGCTACTGGAATCTATATCTCATTAAACTTTTCTTTCTTACATATGAACCTCTTCTCTTAACCTATGCATTGGCTGACACTTGCCTTATAAGCGCGGGTCTCACTAGAAGTCTCAGTATGACTTCACAAATCCCATATTAGTGTGTCGTACTCTAACTCTATTAAAAGCCAAGTATACTATTGAGATAGGAGACTGTAATATCCCGCATCGGTTGAGGGGGAGAACGATACGTTCCTTATTTGGAGGTGGATACCTTCTCTATTGAGACGCGTTTTGCCTGGGCGAGCAACTCGTCGAAAAGGAGTGGTGCAGTCATTGGCATCATATCCTTCATGAAAGTACAGAAATGTCTTCGAAAAGGGGGCATATGGCTATTTTGGCTCTCATCGCCGATCAGCCATCTAAGGAAAAGAAGATTGACGACATCCCGATCATTCGTGATTATCCGTAGGTATTTCCCGAAGATCTACCAGGTCTTCTACCGCATCGTCAAGTCAAATTCCAAATTGATCTAGCACCCGGAGCATCGTCTATTACTCGGGCACCCTGTAGACTTGCACCCATTGAATTGCAAGAACTATCCACACAACTACAAGATCTGTTGGATAAAGGTTTCATTAGATCTAGCTCATCGCCATGGAGAGCTCCAGTCCTATTTGTCAAGAAGAAGGACAGGACCTTCCGTATGTGCATCGACTACCATGAACTTAATAAAGTAACCAACAAGGACCGTTATCCTTTACCCCACATCAATGATTTGTTTGATCAACTCTATGGATCAAGCTTCTATTCCAAGATATATCTTAGATCCGGTTATCATCAACTGAGAGTCTGAGACGAGGGCATCTCAAAGACGGCATTCAGAACTAGGTAAGGTCACTACGAATTCATGGTTATGCCCTTCGGATTGACCAGTGCACCTGCGGTATTAATGGACCTCATAAACCGTGTGTGTAAACCGTGCCTTGATCAGTTCGTTATCGTCCTCATCAATGACATCCTCATCTACTTCAAGGATAGGGATGAACATGAGGAACACCTGCGTTTGATTTCATAATTGCTAAAACAAGAGCAATTGTATGCCAAACTTTCTAAGTGCGAACTCTGGGTTCGAGAAGTACAATTCTTAGAACAGGTAGTCAACAAGACGTGAATACATGTCAATCCAGCTAAAGTAGAAGCAATCAAGAATTGGGCAGCACCTACAACGCCGACGGAGGTGTGTCAATTTCTGGGATTGGCTGGCTACTACCGTAGTCTCATTGAAGGATTCTCCAAGATTGCCCAACCCTTCACAACCTTAACTCAAAAAGGTAAACCCCATCTCTACAGTGCACCAAATCCTATCTCTTCCAGAGGGAACGGATGATTTTGTAGTGTATTGTGATGCATTCATTCAAGATCTTGGTTGTGTGCTGATGCAACGCGAGAAAGTGATCGCATACGCTTCTCGTCAACTGAAAATCCACAAAAAAAAAAAACTAGACGACTCATGACTTAGAGTTGGGAGTCGTGGTATTTGCACTAAAAATCTGGAGACATTGCTTATACGGTACCAAATGCACTACCTACACCGATCACAAGAGTCTTCAGCATATCGTTGAACAGAAAGAGTTGAACACACGACAGCGTCGTTGAGTCGAACACTTAAACGACTATGACTGTGCAATCAGATACCGTCCAGGGAAGGTTAAGGTGGTAGCCGATGCCCTAAGTCGTAAGGACACCAAACCTAAATGAGTTCGAGCATTACAAAATACTATTCACACCGGATTACCTGAATCCTCATTACGTTGGACCATTCAAAATAGTGAAGAGAATTGGCCCAGTAGCGTATCAACTAGACCTACCTGAAGGACTCCGTGGTGTACACGACGTCTTTCACGTTTCAAACTTGAAGAAATGTCTAGCAGACGAGACACTCGCAGTTCCTCTTGAGAAACTACACATTGATGAACAGTTGCGTTTCATCGAAGAACCTGTCGAAATTATGGATAGGGAAGTCAAAACGTTAAAGCGTAGTAAAATCCCTATTGTCAGAGTCCGTTGGAATTCGAAACGCGAACCGGAATTCACGTGGAAGCGCGAGGATCAGATGCTGCGCAAATATCCTAATATGTTCAAGCACTCCGCGTCAAACTCTTAAGGTACTACTCTAATTTTCGGGACGAAAATTCTTTCAACTAAGGGATGATGTGACATCCAGAATTTTTTTTTATTATTATATAATTTTCGGGACGAAAATTCTTTCAACTAGGGGATGATGTGACAATCCGGACTTTTCATCTTAACTCAGTTAACAATTCTGTTAAACTTTCTGTTAAAAACCTAACCCCGTTAGCTAATCTAGTTAAGATCTAACTTCAGGGACTTGTTCTACCAATTCTTGAACTTGTATTCATGATTACAAAAGGACTAAGCATGCAATTACCTCATTCTTAATTTCTGTTTGACTTTTAGAAGTCAACCCGTGAACCTATGGTCCAAATTCGCAGCAATAACTTGAAACCGGTTCAATTCACAACTGTAATGACGAGCATTGATGATCTCGACCCTGTCATAATCATTCCCATATGTTTTTTGATCGTTAATGAGTACGAATTTAATCATAGAAACCGTAACCGTCGACCCCTAGTCATTAACCCATCAAATTCGATTACTTCGATCAGAATTCGCACGAAATGAACCCTACGCATCTAAATCGCATCCCCCTGAACTTGTTTCATCATCCAATTTGATCGAAAGTGAAGCCGTGGTAGCCGGAGACAAACTCGCGCAAGTCGGAATCTACATTTACTCGATCGTCATCAATTCGTGCATCATTTTGGTAATTTCTTACACCTATAGCTTCGTTTTCATTCCTAGATTGAAAGCCCTATGATTACTGAGGCTTATAACATCAAATCGATCAAGAACAATTAGCTAGGGTTCTTCGCAAACCGATCTAAACAAACCCTAATCTAGACACGTTTACAATTCAATTAACTTACATCAGTAGTTTCGGATGATTCCTCCACCCCGAATTATATGTGTTGCTGTAGGGATTATTCTGGGGACGATTCTGGTTAGACATGAAATCAACCTGCTCGTGGGCTCCCTGATCCCCAACCTGACAAGCACTCGTGGGATGCGCCCCACCACAAAACTCACACAAGGACTGGGCCTTGTGGACGTGCATCTGTTCAATCTTGGTGGAAAGTGCTTCCACCTGGGCAGCTAAAGAGGTAATTCCATCCACTTGATGGACACCCTGCCTCTGAGATCTCGCTCGGGAAGTATGATGAGTGTAGCTCTTTGATGCTACCTTCTCTAGCAAGTCATACGCCTCCTGGGGTGTCTTCGTCCCAATGTCTCCACCCGTGTATGCATCGATCAGCTGCTTCCCAGTCATCTCTAGACCATTGTAGAAGGTCTCACACTACTGCCACTTCAACAATCCATGGTGGGGAACCTTCCTCATCAGTTCCTTGAATCTCTCCCACGCCTCATAGATCGTCTCCCCGTCGTCCTGCTGGAAAGAAAGAATCCTAGCCCTCAACTTTGATGTTTTCTCCGGAGGGAAATACTTTTCTAAGAATTTAGCAGCCATCTGGTCCCAAGTACTAATGGACCTAGGGGGAAGTGACAGTAACCAAGCCTTCGCTCGATCCCGTAAGGAAAACGGGAATAACCAGAGCCGAATAGCATCGTCGGTAGCGTCACGAATTTTGAAAGTGGCGCAAATCTCTAAGAATCCGGCCAAATGAGTATTAGGATCCTCGTGATCCTTGCCATCGAACTGACACATGTTCTGCACCATTTGTATAATGCTGGATTTGATCTCGAACTGATGTGCTCCAACCGTCGGCCTGTTGATGCTCGACTCCAAACCCTCAAGTGTTGGTTTGCCAAAATCCGAAAGTGTCCGACCCGCATCCTCGTTCGCCATCTCCTCTACCTCGTCAACAACAACCTCGTCAAACTCGAATAATCGGGCCACAATTCGGGAACGGGCTCGCAATCTCCGATGAAGATCACGCTCCGGCTCAGAAGACGGCTCAGGAACCTCCTCGACGGGAGTTGAGAACATACACGATCTGCACGACAAGTTAGATTTAAATACGCGAACCTAGGACAAAGACAACACAAGTTAGATAAAACAAATAAAGATAAAAATAAATAAAAATAAGAATAGAAGAAAATAAAATAGGATAAAAACAAAATATATATATATACAAATGAAGCTAGAGATAACAAGTAAAAATGCAAAAAATATCTATACACACAAAATTGTAAAATAATAAACAAGAAAACACGATATTCACAAAAATATATATACTAAATGACTAAAAATTAATTCTAATCGTTCTCGCAAAAACCGTGTCCCCGGCAACGGCGCCAAAAACTTGATGCGTGTAAACTATATATATTTTTTAATAAAGAATTTTCACACAATATGAGTTTTAAAAAGGGTTTTCACCAAACACTAATCACACACACATCGGCTAGTGTACCCGTCGGATAGCAATATAGTAAAGGTAAGAACCGGATATCAATCCGTGGACACGGTGGAATGCGATAATAAACTGGAACTAAAATCTAATCAAGTGAGGGTATAAAGATATTTTGGAGAGTTTTATTTAATTAACTAACACGCAAATATATAAAAACTAAGCTAAGGTCACAATTCAAACAATTAGGAAGAAAATATCACTTCGGTGTCGAATCCATCTAGAATACATCCAATACACTCATAGAAACATGGCAATCACACGAAACATAAATTGACCAAATTCTTGTCAAAGACATCTAATCAAATGACTATTCGGAAAGCTAGCATGAATTACACAAACTAACCACCTAAAGTCATACAATGAAGCTCACGTGTTTAACAATCATGTTAATGTTTATAAAGATTAAACTAGTTTCCGGTTAAGGTACACTAGTCCAACAACTAGTTGGAAAGATAATATGAACAACACACTACCCACCTCAAGTTGATTAAATTAGATAACAATATGCATTTCTTCAACATACAATGTTCATGTAAAGGTTATATAAATTAGGAGAATGTGTCAACAATTCCTAGATAAACATAAAACTAAGCATGAAACATTCTAACAAACACCTTGTCTTTCCAAACATAAGCATAAGGATACACATACAAATATAATGATTCATAAACAAGACTTCATTCACTATTCCTAGTCAAAAGCCACAAACTAGTACAAATACATACACCAATCCATGAATATAAGCATAAACCATAAGTTTTCCAACATAATATGATATAAACAAATACAAGTCTTGTAAACACCTCAAAACACTTGAATACATAATTTCATTGAAGAATAATCATACGGTTGTCATAACATTAACACAATAATTGCCAATAATCCATGAATGTTGTTAAATGTATCTAAACTTCATCTAAACCAAAGTGAACAAAAGTTTTAGCTCATCATGAGCATCAAAATTACAAATAAGCAGGGAAAATTAGAGAGAAACATGATATGAAAACAAGAATCAAACCACTCCTCCAAGCCTAGATGTTGTTGTTGATGTAAGATGATCCTCTTGATGTTGTATCCTCTCCAAGAATCTTGAAATATGGCTGGAACAAGAGAAATACGAGCTGGAACAGTAGACTTTCTCCCCTGGTTGCTTGATATCTGAATGAGAGTTTAAGTTCTGTTTAAATAGAAAAGGGGAGACACGACCGTGCCAAGAGAGGGGGCACGACCGTGCCACGTGCAAAGGTGCGGTCGCGCCTAGGTCTTTGCCGCGACCGTGTGACAGAGGGTTGACCGATCCGGAGCTTCCAATGGGTCTCTTGCTTCGAGGTGTCAGACTCACGTGTGTTCCCGCGACCGTGTGGAGGCAGGGCACGGTTGTGCCTTGCCTTTTGGCTTGGCGCGGTCGTGCCATGTACGGGGCGCGACCGTGCTTAGGGTTTGCAAGTTAGGCACGACCGTGTCAATTAGGGGAACGACCGTGCCTTCATCACAGAAACCCTAAAAACTTCACTTTTTATCCTGGAATCTTCTTGTTTGTTCACAAGCTTCACAAAAACCTACAAAACAGGAAATGAAGCAAATAAGTGGCTAAACGTTGAATATAACCAAGAATTGATCGTTAAATGAGCGAAGTTTTGGGCCAAATAGATGTGTAAATACTAACACATCAAGCACTGAGGTACAATGACTCTACGTACTACTTATACAGTAACTTAGAATCAAGACAGACCCTTGATTCTAAGGATCAGATCTAACACAAACCGTTGATCTTGTATTGAAGCTATTCAACATGTACAGACAATAATAATAACTATGCTAGTTAACTTTACTCAAACGTCTTCTTAGGCATCATTGCTTGCATGCTTGGAGAAGAGCGTCGTAGTGCTTTATTGTCTGCACCAGTGACATTCTTTCTGCATGGAGTGTGTCAGTGGTGTAGCAGAAAGTTGTCAGTAGTAATGGTTGCTTTATCGAAGTCAGTCATCTGCAACGTTTGATCTTCAGTGGAAATGGCTATCAGCTGTAAAGATGGAGATCAGCAGCAAGATGCAACCATCGAAAGCTGCTGATGATTTGCCTATCAGCAGCATCAAGTGTTGATGCTGCTGAGAAGCCTATCCGCAACAACTCTGGTCTTCAGTAGATAAGGCTATCCGCAACAGATTTGTTCTTCAGCAGAAGAACAAGTATCCGCTGTAGATAAGCTTATCTGCAGCAGTTTGTTGGTCAGCAGCAAACTCTGAGGTAAGTAGCATTTGTACTTAGAAAGTTTTGTAGCCATCAGTCTTTATTTCTACAAACTCTCCCTAGACTGATGCTACCAAAACTTACTTACTTCTTTTGCTGCTGAAGCTTTTCCATGTTGCTGACTATTCTTGCAACCTCATATCCTCTCTGGTCCTTGCTGGGATTGTTAAGAGGAAGCTCAGATAGAGTCTTAATGTCTTTGCTTGCCATTTTGAAGATGGCCTTGCTTGAACATCTCATCTTCTGTCCTTTAACATCTGTCAATGTGAACTCATTCTTTTCAGCATTGTAGGACCAACTGATGAATGGAGAGTGGGATTGGAGAGGTTTGGCATCAATGATTTCATCTTTGTTGAGGTTGAAGTAATGTTTGATCACCAGCAACAGATGTCTCCCACCTTCATTCTCAGGCTCATTGGCTTCACCCAGCTCCATCATTCTTCGTAGATCAGAATCTGGAAGCTGTAATACCTCATCAACAGTTGTATAAATTGATCTTCTTTCTTTTGTTCTTCACCTAAAAACTTCAAACCTTTGATCTTGAGTGCTGTAGAACCAGTTGACAATTTCTCTTGAGTCTTCTGGTTTGGTCGTAGGTTTGCTTTTCTTCTTGGGAGGTTGTTGATAAGTAGGAGCTGGGTGGGAGGATTTGGACTTTGTGGGTGGAGAGGAGGGAGGTCTAGGATGGAGAGTGGAAGGTTGTTGGATAGAGGAAGTGGTGGATGAGGGAGAAGGCTTGGGTTTCTTTGGTTTCCTTTCTTCTTCTTGATTGATTACCCTCTTCTTTGAGTCTTTCTTCCCCAGTCTTTCTTCCTCTTCCTTTTTGACTTTAAAGTAAAGAGCTTGCAGGTTAATGAAGCTCATGGGACCCAACCTTTTTCAACTCTCTCCTCTATCCTTTAGGAAGTCAATCATGACCTTCCTTTCTTCATGGGATCTTCTGTTAAAGGCAATGGTCTTCTTGGATTTTTGTTTGTCTTTTTCTTCTTCTTCAGCCCTTTTCTTGTTTGCCAATTGACCCTGCTGACCCATGAAGGCTCTGTGGATTTCTTTATTTGATATGTTTCTTTGGCTTCCTTTCTTCTTCTTGATTGATTACCCTCTTCTTTGAGCCTTTCTTCCCTAGTCTTTCTTCCTCTTCCTTTTTGACTTTAAAGTAAAGAGGTTGCAGGTTCATGAAGCTCATGGGACCCAACCTTTTTCCACTCTTTCCTCTAGCCTTTAGGAAGTCAATCATGAACTTCCTTTCTTCATGGGATCTTCTGTTAAAGGCAATGGTCTTCTTGGATTTTGTTTGGCTTTTTCTTCTTCTTCAGCCCTTTTCTTGTTTGCCAATTGACCCTGCTGACCCATGAAGGCTCTATAGATTTCTTTATTTGGTAGTTTCTCAAGGTAGTCTGCATCCTCGCCTTGAGAAATCAGAGCCTCTATCCACTCCTCTCTCATTTCTTTGGCTAGTTCTGAATCAGTTATTCTAAACTTGGCTTCTTCCTTCTTCTTCATCTCTCTTTCTTCTTCTTCTTTAATAAATTGTTCATGCAGTTGAAGAGCAAGAACTTCATCTTCTTGAATTTGATAGACTGCAGGAATCTTGACTTTCAGATCATCCAGCTGTTTGGCATACAGCTGGATCTGTTGTTCTCTGAGGAGAATGGCTGCTTTTCTTTCTTGAGCTTTTCTAAGTTCATCCATCTCCTCTTCTTCTCTTCTTCTTCTTCTTCTTCTTCTTCTTCTTCTTTCCTCCCTTTCCTTCCTCTATTTCAACAACTTTTCTTCATCTTCTTCTGTTATAGGTCTTTTTCCCTTGTCTTTGCTGGATGCCTCTGCTTCAGCTTCATGGACCACAACAGCAGATGTAAGAGATGCTGTTGGGATTTCAGCTTCAGCCTCATTGGCATGATGAGGAGTAGACACAGAGGAAAGGACTGCTTCACTCTCTTCCTTTTCCCATTCATTCCCATATATAGCTTTAAAGGCCTCTTTGATATTTTGAGCAGCCACTTTTCTTGACCCTTCTGCTGCGTTCAGTATGACAATTGGTGAGGAGGGAAGGGATAGATCTGAGTCAGAGTCATTCATTGCAGGTGATTCCTCCTTATAAAGAGAAGCCTTGATGAGTTTGATCATTTCTTGACTTTCTAAGGCGTTGATGTTGCAGATGAGTGATCTGAGCACAAAGACCTTGTGCACGAAGTCTGAAGGTAGGAGTAAGATCTCTTTGATGTTGATTGAGAGAGAAGATCCATTGCTTAGGAAGAAGGTGAAATCAGAGGAATCAGTGCTCACCCATCCTAGCACTTCCAAGTCTCTGACCATGATGTTGTACATGAATCTTCGCCAGCAGATAACTTCTTCTTCAGTTAAAGCACTGCTCCTGATTAAGTCAAGTCTTCTTGGAGCCAGTCTTTGTTCTGCTGTTGATGAAGATTCAGGATAAGCCACCCTATTTGCTTCTTTTAGTAGTCTTTCAAACCAGGGCATATTATCCTCCATTAAGTCATAGAACCTGCTGATTGCAAGTTCTGCTGAGAGATCTGATGAAGTGTTGATACATCTTGTTAGATACAGATTAAGAACCTAGAGGGCATTAAGAGTGTTCCAGTTTCGCTCTTCTACTCCACTAAACTTCCATTCAATCTAGAATCTCTCAGCTATGCCATCATACCCCCAAGCTAGAATGGAGTCGAATTCTAGCTTGTTTGAAGTTAGTGAGAATTGGGGAGTAGATGTTTGACTTATTATGGCTGCAGCTTCAGGAAGTATGCTGAATGATGGAGGTGTGTCTTCATGGAGAGTTTCATCTTGCAACACCTCATCAACAACTCGGACAACTAACTTCCGATCCTCAGTGATATCTTCCTCTTCATCTACTGAGTCTGGCAAGTCATGGATTTGAACTAAAGCAGGTTTGTATAGCGAACTTTGAAACACAGTCTGCTCTTGTATCCATTCTTCTAGGCTGTCCGCATCATCTTCCTTGGTAACTACCTCCCCCTTTTTGGTTGCATCAATGCATAGAGTGTTATCTGTTTGAGTGCCCACTGATATAAGGGAGGGAGAAGTCACTGGAGGGCATTGATCGGCTTCATGTATAGAGACTTGGTGCCATAGTTTGGACACTTCAGCCTCTAGCATTGCCACCCTGACCATCAATTCCAAATTATGAAGTTTCAGTCTGTCCTTATCCACAGTTGTGGAATCCTTGGAGCTGGATGGGGTCTTAGGCCTAGCCTCTGCATCCCCATCACCCTGGTTTTCTTGGCGCCTGGGATTCCTCTCAGTGAAGAGTGTTTCTAAGGAAACATCCTCACTGTGAGTTGTCGTGGTTAAGGTCTTAGTTATGTTATCTCTGTCCTCCCGGTCAGTTGATGTACCAGGAGTAGTGACAACCCTTTCCACATTCATTCTATCAGTACCACCAGAGTGAACCTTCTTGGGTGATGAACTTGGGTTAGGTGCACCAGTAGCCAAGTCAATCAATACCTCCGAGATAATGGTTGTTGGAGAAGGTATATCATCTTGACAAGGAGCCTCTGCACTTAAGTTCAGAGAAGAGAAATGAAGGTATGGCTCAGCAGGTTGTTCTATGGATCCGGGATGTGATCCTGATCCTAATAGAGAAACTTCCAAGGAGGTCTCTCTAATATTTTGGCTATCCCTTTTGATATTCTCATCAGAATGTTGGGATTCTGAATGAGGGCTTTGAGGTTGGGATTGGGCCTTTGAGACAAGAAGAGAAGGAGTCTTCTTGCTCATTTTTCTAGTGTATTCCGTTGCAACTGGGGCCCTTTGTTCCAGTTGAACAATAACATCCAAAACAGATGTAAGTGATTTTTGTAACTATGCATCCTTAGTAGTTTGCACAGGGGTTTGACCAATGGAAGCAGCTTGTTGTTCAGGATTTGAAGTGGAGGGTGTGGGATCAGTATTAGCTGGGATTGCTGAACTGTCACCCTGGGTACTTTGTATGTTCAACATTGTAGCTAACAATGGAACATTGACCCCTGAGAACTTTTTGGAAACAGTTCTCATACTTTGAAAAATATTATTTTTATGACCCAACATGATGTAGATTCTTGTAGGTTTTGAGAGATCTTTTAGTTCCTGGTTGAAAACCTCCTGCAAGAATCTGGAGTACCTAAAAAATTGTTGCTTTGCACCCTCTTGAAGGTTATATCTCAAACCCTCAAGGATGAGGTGTGCAAATTTGAATCCTTGGCTAGTAATCATACCGTGAACAACAGAGGCAAGTGCAGAGCTCACTTGATGCCATCCACTTCTATTCTGAGATATGCATTGTAGAAGAGTGTGGCAGAGATACTTCCATGGAGGGCCCATCAGTGCCTTCTCTATTGTGTACTCATTTTGATTTCCAATGTACCCTATGGATACAAAGGTCCTCATGTATTCTTCCTTTGAGTATGAGATGGCTGCCCCCTCATCTTAAAGCTGAAGATGTTTTCGGAGAGTAGCTTTAGAGATGATGATGTCTTTGTTGTCTACCTTGGCTTTTATTTGGGGAATCCCCTGTTCGGTAGAGTAGACGGCGGTATTCCAAAAATCCTCCATATGAGGAATATATATGGTAGGGTTGACTGTTAGTGCAAAATGTATCTATGATCGGCACAGAAAATCGATCATATCATCGAACCCCTCGGACTTCTTTCCTTTGGTTAAGTATGTCGTGAGGTTGTGATATGGGGAGAACTTATCATCAGGATTGTTTATGTCTGCCATTTTTATTGGATTTTGGAGGGAAAGAGGAAGGTTTTGAAGGGTGGTTAGGAATGAAAGGCTTTGAATGTTGTGGGGGCTTGAGAGAAAGTGATGGGAGTTAGGGCGAGACTGAATGTGAAGGGGTGGTGAAGAAATTTGATTTGTTCTTATAACGGCATAGGAGAGAAAAGCAAAATGACTTGTACAGTACAACCTCATTCACTTTTTACTGTTACAGCTGTAATGCACTATAGCAGTCATGAGAAAGACTGAAAGGAATTTTTACAGTGGGTAAAAGTTAATTTAGACTTATTTTTACCCATCAGCAGCAAACTTGGTTACTGCGGATGGTTAAGCCTATCCGCTGTAAGCTTGGTTGCGGCGAATAGTTAAGTCTGTCAGCAGCAAACACTATTGCTGCTGAAGGATGCATTGATCCGCAGCAAGGGAGTTGCTACTGACTGCCTTAAAGCTATCGGCCAGAAACTTGTTCATGCTGATAACTTAAAGCAGTCAGTGGCAAAAACTTTGCTGCTGATTATTAAATCTGTCAGCAGCAAAAATGGATGCTGCTGACTTGTAACTTTTATATATAACAAAAGACAAACATATTTACAAAGACAAAATTTTAGAGACATATTTTAATCAAAGTTCATCATACCACTAGATTCAACTAAATATCTAAATCTAGCTTCATCAAACGGTTTTGTAAACAAATCAGCATATTACTCATTGGTATGAACTTTGGTTAAAATAATTCTCTTTTTCTCAGCTTGATCTCTTATGAAGTGATACCTGATGTCAATGTGCTTTGTCTTGGAGTGCTGCACCAGATTGTTTGTGATTGATATAGCACTCATGTTGTCAATGTGAATAGGAGTTGCCATGAAAGTCATCCCATAATCCAACATTTGATTTTGTATCCAGATGACTTGTGCACAGCAACTTGAAGCTGCAATGTATTCTGCTTCTGCTGTAGAAGTTGAAACACATGTTTGCTTCTTGCACTGCCATGAAATCAGTCTCCCTCCTAGAAACTGACATCCCCCTGAAGTGGACTTTTTGTCCAAGTTGCATCCCCCATAATCAATGTCAGTGTATGCATACAGATTGAACTTATCATTTTAGGTATCTGAAAATTCTCTTGACAGCTTGAAGATGTGAAATCTTTGGAGCTGCTTGGAATCTTGCGCAGAGACATACTACAAACATGATATCTGGCCTTGAGGTAGTGAGATACATGAGAGACCCTATCATTGCACAGTACTGATGTTGATCAGTGTCTTGACCATCTATGTCTGGAGTCAGCTGATGGTGCACTTACATAGGGGTTCTTGCAGCAGAGCAGTCAGCCATCTTGAATCTTTCTAGAATGCTCTTGACATATTTGGATTGGCTGATGAAGATTCCATTTGGGACTTGTTTGACTTGAAGACCCAGAAAGAAATTTAGCTCACCCATTGAGCTCATTTCAAACTTTGAGTGCATCATGATCTCGAAGTCTTTACACAGCTTCTTCCTTGTTGATCCAAATATGATATCATCTACGTAGATTTTAACCAGTAAGATGTCTCCCCCTTCATCTTTGATAAAAAAGGTCTAGTCAATGGCACCTCTTATGAAGTTGTTGCTTAGTAGATATCCAGACAAAGTTTCATACCAGGCTCTTGGGGCTTGATGTAATCCATATAGAGCTTTGTCTAGTTTGAACACTTGGTTAGGATGTGCAGGGTCTACAACGCCTGGAGGCTGTTTGACGTATACTTCTTCACCAATCTTCCCATACAGAAAGGCACTTTGACATCCATTTGATAGACCATGAAATTCTTGGATGCAGCATATGCCAGGAAGATTCAGATGGCCTGTAGTTTGGAAACAAGAGCAAAGACTTCATCATAGTCAATTCCCTCTTCCTGAGTGTAGCCTTGAGCTACAAGTCTGGCTTTGTTCTTGACTATAATGCCTCTCTCATCTTGCTTGTTCCTGAATACCCATCTTATGCCAATGGCAGATTAACCAGGTGGAAGATCAACAAGCTTCCAGACATCCTATCTCTTGAATTGCAGCAACTCTTCCTGCATTGCTTTAATCCAACTGCTGTGTTGCAGAGCTTCATCTATCTTCTTTAGTTCCACCTGAGATAGAAAACATGAAAACAAACATGTATTGGCCTCATGAGATTTGCTTCTTGTTAGAACTCTTTGGTGAACTTGGCCAATAATATTTTCCAGAGGTTGTTTCTTGTTGATCCTTTGTGCTGGTACCACCTCCAGCTGTATCCCTTGCTCAAGATTGCTTTGATTTTGATCAGGGATTTCTTCATTCATGGTTGAAGAGTCTTTAAGATCAACAGCTACATCAGTATTATCAGCAATGGTATTTGCAGCATCTACAACATTTACCGAAGAGTCTTCATTCAAGTTTTCATTTTCAGACAGGCTGCTGCTGGTGACATTAGAGAGTGTGGTTCTAGCTACACTTGCTTCAATGGCTTCCATAACAGATGGAGGATCAATGGATGTTCTTCTCAAACTGATAGAAGATTTTGGAAAATCCAGTCTGTAGTCAGAGGAGGTGGAAGTAGGTGCTTGAGAAGAGGAATACTCCATATTTGAGAAGATGAGAGGCTCAAATATTTGAGTGAAGGAGTCTATGTCAAAAAGCCAGTTTGGGCCTTTTCCCTGTCACAGACAATGTGTTCTCTGCATTCCACATTGGTTGATTCTTCCATAATTCTTGTTCTTAAGTTAAATACTTTGTAGGCCTTGGATTGAGAGGAATAGCCCACAAAATATCCTTCATCAGATTTGGCACCAAACTTAGGAAGAACCCCATGTGTGATCAGAATTGTGCATGGACATCCAAAAGGTTTTAGAAATCCAATGTATGGAACTCTTTGGAACCATAGTTCATAGGGTGTCTTGTTGAGAGGCTTGACTATGAGAACTCTATTTTGCTCATAGCAGGTTGTGCTTACTGCTTCTGCCCAAAATGTGAGAGGTAGTTTTGAGTCAGCCAACATAGATCTTGCTGACTCAATTAGAGTTCTGTTTCTTCTTTCAGCAACTCCATTTTGTTGAGGAGTTCTTGGAGCACTTTATTGCCTTTCAATTCCCTTGCTCTCACAGAAACAGTTGAAAGTGTGGTTCTTGAACTCTGTGCCCTGATCACACCTTATGATCTTCACCTTCTGGCTGCTTTGATTTTCTACCTTAAGGATGTAGGATTTGAGGATCTCAACAGTTTCATCTTTAGTTCTCAAGAAGTATACCCATGAGAATATTGTGTAGTCATCAGTTATCACCAGACAGTATGACTTCTTGCCCATTGACATAATATTTGTAGGACCAAAGAGATCCATATGCAGCAGCTGTAGTGGAGTATCGTTTGTATTCAAAGTCTTAGGCTTGTGAGAACTCTTGTGTTGCTTCCCTTTCAAACAAGCAATACAGTGATCTTCTAGCTGGAACTCTTTATCAGGAAGCCCTCCAACAAGATTGTCCTTCACCAATTTGTTGATAGTTTTGATGTTAGCGTGGCTTAATCTCCTATGCCAGAGAGCTGATTCATCAACTGAAGCTTTTGACAGAAAACAGGATACATTTCCAGATGGAGTGACCTCATTCATGTCAAGCACATAAAGATTTTATTTTCTCTAAGCAGTTAATAAAATCTTTTCTGGAGGAGGTTTGGATAAGCCAGGAGATAGTACAAAGCATCCTTTGTCTGTGAAGAGCATCTAATGCTTTTGATCACAGACCTGGGAAACACTCATGAGATTGAAGTCTAATTCTTTGACATAATTTACTTTATCAATACTCATTCTTTCATTTGACACATTCCCTTGTCCAGTAATAGATCCTCCTTTTAAGTCACTCCCAAAGGAAACATATCCTCCATTGAAGTGTCTGAAGTTGGAGAGGATGGATCTGTTGCCTGTCATGTGCCTGGAACAACCACTGTCTACCACCCAAGTTTTATTCTTGTGACTTGGCTGCCCCTACACATGAGAGAGATCTAGTTGGTGGGAGGAATCCAAGAGCTTGCATCCTTGAAGAAAAGGGTTCTCGAAATATCAGATTCAGCATGTGTGCATTCAACAGAGCCAATGATGATTCTTGGAGGGATAGAAGCTGGGATCTTGGCTTTCCATTGCTGAGGAGATCGTTTTCCAGTTCTCTTTGCTCTGTCAGCAGCTGATGTTGCTTGGCTGCTGATGGATTTGCTTTATCAGCAGCAGATTTTGCTGCTGATGACTTTGGCTTATCAGCAGCTGATGTTGTTGCTGCTGAGGACTTCGGCTTATCGGCAGAGGATTTTGCTGTTGATGACTTTAGCTTATCAACAATAGATTTTGTTGACGCTGATGGTTTTGCCTGAGCAGCAGCAGACTTGGTTGCTGCTGAAGGCTTGTCCTTTGGTTTCTTGGGCTTGGCTTGATTATCAACATTTTTGCTGGCTGCTGATGGTTCAACAACCAATGTATGCTTATCCTTCTTTACCTTGTTGACGTAGGGCTTCTCTGTAGAATTTCTCATGCTGATGGGCTTTTGTTTAGGAAGGGCCTGATGAAGGATTTGGTTGAAAGGATTAAAATTACAATTTGCAGCAAAGTGGTCTGATTCACCATAAATGATGCAAGATTGTTGAGGCTTTGTCAGCTGCTTCCTTGGTGGGGAAAGAGAATTTTTGAAATGAGTTGCCTTGGCTTCAGAACTCCTTACCTTTCTGTTCTTGTGTGTCTTCTCAAAAGCATGTTGTTTGAGGTTTCTTTGCTGCTGAAGGTAGTAGAAGCAGGTGCTGGCAGTGTGGTTGTATTTTCCACAGACAAAGCATGATTTAGCCAGTTTGTCCCTCTGAAAGTACACATAGTCCTTTCATTTGAACAAGTCTTTGAAGTTGTAGGGGTGAGCTTTGTTGTGCTCAAAAGTGGCTTATTCCAATGTCTTTTGAACATATGGAACTCTTTCTCCAGGCGCATGACATATGTCAAACACCTTTCTTTGAGGCTTTGAGTTGGTAAAGGTTGAAGACTATCCCTTTTCAACAGTTAGCTTTCTACCTTCCGGAGGATAGATGATTTTGATTTGTTTGAAAGGCATAGGAACCGGAACAGCTGGTAAAGGAACAGGAGCACTTGTTTGAATGACTTCAAGAGCAGGCGGTGCTGGTACTTGTACTGATGATGAGGCCTCCTCAGTTTTAGTGGACTCTGAGCAAGTTGACTCAAACTCTGACGAGGTAGTGCATTCTTGCACCAATGGTTCATGCCTTGAAGGGTCAAGATCTCGGTTGGCCTTTTCAAGATTTGAGAGATTGAAGCTTGGTTCATGGATGGCAACGTAGTCAGCAGGAGGTGCAACGGCTTGGTATTGTTCAGCTTGATACCACAGACCAGTTTTTCACCTTGTCATGAATTTAAGCATCCAAAAGGCTTTGCAGCTTTTTGGATGCAAATTCATATTTGTCAACATGAACTTTCTATTCTGCCAATTCTACTCTGGTAGCTTTTAATCTAGCCAGTAGATCATCAATCTGAGTTTCAAGATTTTTTTGTTCATGTTTTAGAAATGAAATCTCTTTCTGTAGGTAGTTAATTTTTTCTTTATAACTGTTTTTGACTTTTGTGAATTAAGATTTCATATGATGAAACTCTTCATTTTGATCTATAAGGTTTTGATTATGCTTTCTGTAGCCTAACACCTTAGCAATACAAGCATGGGAACAGAGATGTTCATATACCTGAGGTGGTATCTCAGTTGTGTCTGCCATAAGAGCTTGGTTGTTAGCAGGCAGATCTTCATACTGGAAGCTCCAGTCAAAGTCAGAAGTTCCAATAGCTGCACAAGCTACAGTTTGAGCTGGAGGAGTAGCTTGTTGCTGTTGTTGTCTTGGTTGGGCTTGGTGAGCTTGTCTTGATTTAGGAGCTGCTGGGTTTGACCTAGGTGCCTTGCATTCTCTTGCAAAGTGACCCAGTTGGTTACAGTTGTAACATCTTAATTTGCTTTTATCCAAGCCAACTCTGGTGTTGGAGTTGTTACTTGTAATGGGTCTTCCGGTTCTAGAGTAGAACCTTTTTGCTCTTATAGAGAGCATGGCATACGAGTGCTGTATGTCCATTTCTTCTAAGTCATCTGGATGGAAGCATTCCAGATCCTCCTTGATAAAGGACATGTTGCTTGAGTTTTCAGAAACAAGAGCAGCGGAGGTTGAGGTTTGAGGAGGAGATTCTAGGAGAAATAGTGATGTGTTTGTTTGAGAGGTTGGAGTTTGGGGATGAGTGATGATTGGAGGATAATAGTTGCTTGAACTAGGACTTGAGTGGTCAGAGTGGAGGGCAGAAGAGGTGGTGGTGGATGTTGAGGCTGTTTGGTAGCTTGAGCTTCTTTTTTTGCCTGAATCATTTCTAGCTCATAGGTTTTTAGCATACCAATGAGCTCAGTCATCTGGAGAGTCTTCAGATTCTCAGTTCTTCTGATGGACACTGTGTAGAGTGTCCAGCAACTTGGTAGAGACCTGATGAACTTCTTGAGAATATCTTCATTCTCCAGCTTCACCTTTGAGCACTGCAGCTCACCTACAAGATAGGTAAATATGTTATATAAAATCGTTAGAGACTCACCTTCCTTCCAGACGAAGTTTTCATATTGCTGCTTCAGGATGTCTCTTCTGTTTTCTTTGACTTCTTCTGAACTAGCAAACATCTTTTCAAGAGCCTCCCATAGCTCCTTTGCAGTTTTATAACCTTTGAAGTTATGAAAAACTTCATTTTGTAAGCACATCTGGATGGCACCCAAGGCTTTGAAATCTACCTACATTTTCTTGATGTCTTCATCAGAGTACTTGGAGGGTTCTTTTGGAACCAGTGTACCTCCGGAATCAGCTGAGGCCACCATGGGTATGTATGGTCCATTTTTAATGGATTTCCACATCCCATATTCTTGATAGCAGAAGAAGCTTTCCATTCTGTTCTTCCACATATCATATTCTTCTCCAGACACCAGTCTTGGTGGTCTGGAGATGCTTTCAATATCTTCAAATCCATTGTTTTGTGCCATTTTGTTTTGATTTGTGAAAATAAGAGACTTTAACAAAGAGATAGTTTAGAATAGAACCAGAGAATGATTTAACAAGTGTGAGTTTGTTTAATCTGTGAGCCAAAGCTCTGATACCACTTGTTGGATCGGTAAATACAAGTTGGTTCTATTCCAGTTGAGATTGGCGGAAACAATCACAACTTAATCAAAGTAAACAAGTAAACACAAGAAGTACTGATAAATGCAATTTGTATTAAGCTTCAATGGTTACAAGATTACAGAGAAAAACTCTAAGAAAAGCACTGAGGTACAATGACTCTAAGTACTACTTATATAGTAACTTAGAATCAAGACAGACCCTTGATTCTAAGGATCAGATCTAACACAAACCGTTGATCTTGTATTGAAGCTATTCTACATGTACATACAATAATAATAACAATGCTAGTTAACTTTACTCAAACGTCTTCTTAAGCATCATTTCTTGCATTCTTGGAGAAGAGCGTTGTAGTGCTTTATTGTCTGCACCAGTGACATTCTTTCTGCATGGAGTGTGTCAGTGGTGTAGCAGAAAGTTTTCAGTGGTAATGGTTTCTCTATCGAAGTCAGTCAGCTGCAACGTTTGAACTTCAGTGGAAATGGCTATCAGCTGCAAAGATGGAGATCAGCAGCAAGATGCAACCATCCAAAGCTGCTGATGATTTGCCTATCAGCAGCATTAAGTGTTAATGCTGCTAAGAAGCCTATCCGCAGCAACTCTGGTCTTCAGTAGATAAGGCTATCCGCAGCAGATTTGTTCTTCAGCAAAAGGACAAGTATCCGCTGTAGATAAGCTTATCCGCATCAGTTTGTTGGTCAGCAGCAAACTCTGAGGTAAGCAGCATTTGTACTTAGAAAGTTTTGTATCCATCAGTCTTTATTTCTACATAGATTTAATTGATTGTTCTGAGCATTTCATTGGTGATATATCATAAATTGTAGCACAAAGTTGCTTGTTTTTGCTGAGCTAAAAGTTGTACATTCACAGAATGCCATATGTCACCCTTAGATCTGCTAGGGATTTTATATCTGAATGTGTCTATGTGTCATCAAAGATACTGATATGATCTTCTTACTCGCAGTGTTCGACCAAAAATATGTGATTCTGTTTGTACAGAGAAATACCAAAAAGATTTTATGTTTGTTATTTTTGAAAAATCCAAAAATATTGTCTTTACATTTCATATTTTTTGCATTTTTAATTCAAAAATCCCAAAAATATTTTCGGTGTGTTTAGATAAAAAAACTCAAAAACTTAAAAAGATTTTATTTATAGCTTCCATGGAAATTACAATATTTTTTCTGACTTGGGTACATGTTTGAAAAATTGAAAGTTGATCTAAATACTTAATATTTTGTGAGTGTTCGAGAGTGATTGAATGTAGACAAAGAATTCTCTTTCTTATGTCTTGTTCAATTTGAGTACAGATGGACATGGACTACAGGTACAAAAGGGACTACACGATGTAAGCAGACACCTTCTGAAGCTATTGTCAATGGAGAGTTTGTTAGAGCTTATTTGGAATCAAGTGACAAACATCTTCTGAAGCTGTTGTCAAGGGGGAGTCTGTTGGAGAATTTATGTGACAACGAGCTTGAAGAATGTTTATGTTATTTTATCTGATCGAGTTGTATTAGTCTTTGTCTAAGTGTCTAAGTTTGTTCTAGAATTCTTTGCTAAGTATGCTAGAAGGTTTGTGTTTACTATAAATAGGGGTTAAAAGTTCTTGTTTCATTAGAACACTAGAGAAGAAAAGATGTAGTGTGTGTTTTTTGGAGAGAACTTTTGTAATCAAGGATTATAGTAATACAACGAGTTTAATTTAGATCTTACGTGTTACTAGTCGATCGTTCATGTCTACGTGATTTGGATTCCACACTCGTCGCATAGATTCGTGGGTTCGTATACGTGATCCGTAGACCCCGAGGACCTACAATATATATATATATATATATATATATATATATATAGGGTGAAATTCATAAGAAACTAACATTTAGATAGAGAACTAGAGAACTATTCATTAAAGACAAAAAAAAATAATAAAAAAATTATAACTCAAAATATAAATAAAAAACTAAAAAACTGCTTCGGAGACCTTCTTTCCCACGTCTTCCTTGTTTAATAAAAAAGACGCAAAAATGCTCGATTTAGTTTAGGGTTTAGTTTAGATTTTAAGGTTAGGTTTTTCGGTCTAGATTTTAGGGTTAGGTTTTTGAGGGTAGGGGTGGGTGGGGTGGGTTTTGGTTTTTGGGGGTGGGGGTGGGGGTTGGGGGTTTACGTTTTTGGGGTGGGTGTGGGGGGTTTAGGTTGGTGGTGGGGGTGTGGTGGGGTTAGGTTTTTAGGTGGGGGTGGGGTGAGGGGTTAAGGTTTTTGGGGTGGTACTACACAATTTTTTAGTTTTATTTTATTTTATTTTTTTTGAACGAGGACGACGTGGAAAACAAGATTTCCGAAACAGTTTTTTAGTTTTTGATTTATATTTAGAGTTATGATTTTTTTTTGCCTTTAATGAAGAGTTCTCTAGTTCTCTCATTAAAATGAGTTCTCTCATGAACTCAACCCTATATATATATATATATATATATATATATATACAAGGAAATGGTAGAAAAGAAACCCACTTAGGATAAAGAAACCCACTAAACCCTTTGAAAAAAATTTGGATTGACTGTTTATATAAAAAAAGCCTCGGTCGCAAAAAAAAATTAAAAAAGCGTCGAATAAAAATAAAGATAAAAAATAACAAAAATCAATGTTTTTGTTATCTTACGTATGCATACGTCAGCAATTATATATGTAAAAAATATCAGATTTTTATAAAAAAATTTAGAAAAAATCACCCGACGCTTTTTTATATTTTTTTTCAGCAAAGTGATTAAATTGAATGTAGAATCCATTTCAAAAATAAAAAAAAGTTTTTTTTTCGTATGTAAAACAGAGTTTAGTGGGTTTCTTCATCTTAAGTGGGTTTGCATTATAACCATCCCATATATATATATATATATATATATATATATATATATATATATATGTATAAGGTTGAGTTCATGAGAGACTTCACTTCAAAGAAAAGTAGAGAACCGCTAAAAAAGAAAGGGTGGAATTTTAAAGAGCAAGGGTAAAATTGGAACTTAAAATATATAAATTTTTAAATATTTCTATCTTTTGAATACATTATTATATTTTAAAAAATATTACACCATTAAGTCAAGAATATCTTTATCTTTCATTTGAGTATAAATAATGTTATAAAAAAAAATTAGCTCGTCGTTTTTTTTCTTATTATTTTCAATATTGCATATGTGTAGTATCACCCCAAAAACCTAACACAACCTCAAAACCATAACACCCACCACACACCACCCCCAAAAACCTAAACCCACCAAACCCACCCCCACCCAAAAACCTAAACCCCTTCCCCCCACACACCCCACCCAAAAACCTAAACCCCCACCCAACCCACCCAAAAACCTAAACCCATCCACCCCCACCCAAAAACCTAAACTCACTGCACCCACCCCCTACCCTCAAAAACCTAACCCTAAACGTAATACTCCATATGTGTAGTGCCACCCTAAAAACCTAACCCACCCGTAAAAATCTAAACCCGTCACCCCACCCACTCCCCAAAAACCTAAACCCCCCACCCACCCCAAAAAAACCTATACCCCGCCACCCACCCCCCATCCAAAAACTTAACCTAAAAGTTAAGCTAAACCCGAAGAGTAAACCCTAAAACTAAACCGACTATTTTTTGAGTTTTTTTTTGAACGAGGACGTCGTGGGAAACAAGGTCTCTAATTCTGAGTTATGATTTATATTTTGAGTTATGATTTTTTATTATTTTTTTTACCTTTAAAGAGGAGTTCTCTAATTCTCTCTCTAAATATTAATTTTCTTATGAAATTCACCCTATATATATATATATATATATATATATATATATATATATATATATATATATATATATAGGGGTGAGTTCACTAGAAACTCATTTTCATGAGAAAACTAAAAAACTCCTCATTAAAGGTGCTGCATATGGGTAATACACTCAAAAGCCTAACCCCTACCCAAAAACCTAAACCCCCCACCCACCCCCATCCAAAAACCTAAACCCCCCACCCCACCCCCACCCAAAAACCTAAACCCCCCACCCCACCCCCACCCCCACCCAAAAACCTAAACCCACCCCACCTTCCCCCCAAAAACCTAAACCCGCCACCCACCCCCACCCCTCAAAAACCTAACCTAAAAGGTAAACTAAACCCAAAAAACCACCCTCAAAAGCTAACTATTCTACACATATGTTGCAAAACGCTGAATTTTTTTTTGAAAGAGGACGGCGTGAGGAACAAGGTCTCCGAAGCGGTTTTTTAGCTTTTTATTTATATTTTGAGTTATGATTTTTTATTACCTTTGATAAATAGTTTTTTTGGTTTTCTGATTAACAATGAGTTTTCTTATGATCCTTCCCCTATATATAGGGGAAGGATCATAAGAAAACTCATTGTTAATGAGAAAACCAAAAAACTATTTATTAAAGGTAAAAAAAATAATTAAAAAATCATAACTCAAAATGTAAATAAAAAACTAAAAAACCGCTTCGGAGACCTTATTCCCCACGTCGTCCTCTTTCAAAAAAAAATTCAGCGTTTTGCTATATATGTGTAGCATAGTTAGCTTTTGGGGGTGGTTTTTTGGGTTTAGTTTAGCTTTTAGGTTAGGTTTTTAGGGGGTGGGGGGTTTAGTTTTTAGGGGTTGGGTGGGGTGGGTTTAGGTTTTTGGGTGGGGGTGGGGGGTTTAGGTTTTTGGGTGGGGGTGGGGGGTTTGGGTGTACTACACATATGCGACTCCTTTAATGAGAAGTTTTTTGGTTTTCTCATGAAAATGAGTTTTTTAGTGAACTCACCCCTATATATATATATATATATATATAGGGTGAAGTTCATAAGAAAAATAACATTTAGGAAGAGAACTAGAGAACTACTCTTTAAAGGTAAAAAGACAAATAATAAAAAAATCATAACTCAAAATATAAATAAAAAACTAAACAAGTGGTTCGGAGACCTTGTTTCCACGTCGTCCTCGTTAAAAAAAAGGTCGGTTTAGCTTTAGGGTTTAGTTTTTAGGTTTAGCTTAGCTTTTAGGTTAGGTTTTTGGATGGGGGTGGGTGGGGGGTTTTAGGTTTTTTTTGGGGTGGGTGGGGGGTTTAGGTTTTTGGGGGGTGGGTGGGGTGTGGTTAGGTTGTTAGGTGAGGGTGGGGTGAGGGGTTTAGGTTTTTGTAGTGGTACTACACATATGCAGTATTACGTTTAGGGTTAGGTTTTTGAGGGTAGGGGTGGGTGAAGTGGGTTTAGGTTTTTGGGTGGGGGTGGTGGTTTAGGTTTTTGGGGGTGGGTGTGGGGGGTTTAGGTTTTTGGGTGGGGGTGGGGTGGGGGTGTAGGTTTTTGGGTGGGGGTGGGGTGGGGGTTTAGGTTTTTGGGGTGATACTACACATATGCAATATTTAAAATAATAAGAAAAAAATGACTAGTTAATTCTTATTTTTTTATAACGTTATTTATACTCAAATGAAAGATAAATAATTTTTTGATTTAATGGTGCAATTTTTAAAAAAAAAAATAATGTATGCAAAAGATAGAAATGTTTAAAAATTTATATATTTTAAGTTCCAATTTTACCCTTCATCTTTAAAATTTCACCCCTTATTTTCTTAGTGGTTTTCTAGTTCTAAAGCTAAATCCTAAAAAAACTAAACCTTAAATGCTAAAACTTAAAAAACTAAACCTTAAATGCAAAAACCAAAAGCTAAATCTTAAAAGCTAATATGACAAAGCTCGACGAGACGGTTCAAACGCCGCTGAAATGAGTTTAATCGGAGTTTGTATGAGCCGTATATTTAATTTTTTAAAATCCTTCTTAGGCTAGTTAGGTAAAATCCACTTCTTATTTGAATCTTTCTCTGTGTATATATATATATATATATATATATGTATGTATATATATATGTATATATATATATATATGTATATATATATATATATGTATATATATATATATGTATATATATGTATATATATATATGTATGTATATATATATATATATATATGTATACATATATATACATACATATATATATATATATGTGTATATATATGTATCTATATATATATATGTATGTATATATACATGGGGAGGTTCAAATAAGAAGTAAGTTTTCAGCGGCGTTGGAACCGTCTCGTCGAACTCTACCATCTTAGCGTTTAGGGTTTAGCTTTTAAGCTTTACATTTTACGTTTGAAGTTTATGGTTTTAGCCTTATGGTTTAGCCTTAGGGTTTAGATTTTATGGTTTACGTTTTTTTTGGGGGTGGAGGTAGGGGGTTTAGGTTTTTGGGGGTGGGTGGGGGTGGGGGTGGGTTTAGGTTTTTGGGGTGTGGTTGGGTGGTGGCTGTATGCTTTTTGGTGTGGGGTTGGAAGGGGGGGGGGTTTAGGTTTGTGGGGTGCAGCTGGAGGGGGTTTAGGTTTTTGGGTCCGGATTAGAGTTCGATAAGACGGTTCCAACGCCACTAGAATAAGATCAATCGTAGTTCGTTTGTCCCACTTCTTAGCGTTTTTTAGCGAAAAAAAACTTCTTAGTGGAAACTTCCCCTATATATGTGATTCCCTCTGAACTGCTGATATTCAAGGATAAAGTCTTCAATCACTCTCTGAATTGGCGGAATCAATCCAGAAATCAAAGTCACACCGAAATGATCGAATCAAATATGAACAAGAAGGATAGAATCAATCACGCAAGATGCATTCAAACATGTTGATAATCTTCATTATACCAGCAATGTAAATCACAGAATAACAACAAAACACACATAAATTCTCTCTGATATATTTGGAATCAAACAATACAAATGAGAATAGTTACTTGAAAATACAAAAGACAAGACTATTTATACTAAAGAGTTTCGATCGAAATCTTCTGATCGAAAAGTGTTTTCGACCGAAAACTTAAAGTTTTCGACCGAAAACTCTAATGTTATACAAATCTAAACCTAATTGATTTCTATGGACTACTAGGTTCCAACAATCTCCCCCTAGTCCACAGAACACCAATTCTTCATGTGTTGTCTTTTGCAGGATTGGTCTTGACTTTAACTTTCATCTTCTTAGCATCCAGAGCAGCAAGTCTCTTCTTGATCACTTCAGCTTCATGTCTTCTTGACAAACATCGAGCCACGACTCTCATATACAACTTGGCCTCAACTTTAATCTTCGTGCTCATATCACACCTAATAGGATTCTTGTACCTCTTCACCAGAAAAACTAAATAAATCAACTAGATCAAAGACTCTGAATTCTGGTGACTTATCCTGCACGATAAAAAATTCATGTGTTTTACTGTCATACATCCACTTTTTGAAGCTTTTGATGAACGTCTCTTTTCTTGCTGGGATGATATACAGTTGAAACTGTATCTGCTGGCTTCATAATGTACCTGAATCTTCTTTTTCATTCTTGTCCTTTCTTTTTAACTGTCTGCATTCAGGCACTTGTGGTTTGAAGTTCTCAAACTTATCTTTTCCACATTCCTTCTTCAAATATTCTTCAAAGTTAGCAGCAAATGTATTATTCGATGGATTGATCATCTTCAAGTGACTTAGCTCTCTAATATCCCAGTATGGCAATGTATTAACTTTGAGCTTCTATCAAAATACTGAATATTCCCATCACCTCTTTTTAACACATACATCTTCTTCTGATCATCATACATCCATGCTAATATTTCAGTATGTGTCTTTGAAGTCTTTGACTTTTCAGTTTGTGTTTCAACATCTTCAGGAACAGTAAATGGTTCTCGTTCATCTACAAGCTTATCCATCTTACCGATCACTGAACCATCTTCTTCAACATATGTTTGCTGTTGTTCGTATTCATATTTTTATATTCAATGTTGTTCTGAGTGTTTTGTTTAGCATCTTCAGTTGTTCTTTCACTTCCACCAACACCTCCATCACCACCACTATTATTGTCATCATCTGAAGAATGATTATCATCTTTCTTTTCTCCAGTGATTACAACTTCTTCATCATTTTCTTCCTCTTATCTATATCTTCTTGATTTTCATCAGTTCTCTCCAATCCTTCACCTTTATCATTCAGGAGCATATCAATGTCAAACAAAGTGTTGTCTTCATACATGTTTTCTTCAAAGATTGGAGTCTGAACTTGTAGAAGGAATTGGTTTAGTGGCTGCCGGACTTTGTACGTCTTCAACATTCTCATCTTGATTAGTAACAACTGGAGCACCAATCTGAGCTATCAAATCTTGAACAATCTTTTGAAGTTGATCAATTTGCTGTTGTTTGTGTGCAAGTAAACCCTTTTGTTTATTGCTTTCGGTTTTCAACTCTCTGATCTCTCTAGTATTTGCAGCTTCTCTGCTTTGTAGGTTGGAGATTTGAGTCTTCAGTTGACTAACTACATCTGCAGTTTCTCTTGTAGCATAATTCAGAAACTCTTCATCAACCAATCTATAACTCTTTAATTTCTTTGACTTGAGCTTCTCTGGTACTTCCTTTGCCTTACCCTTGCCTTTATCAAGTGCTGTTGTTGTTGTTTTCTTCTTCTTTTTCAATTCTGGATCTGTAAACACGATACCCTTAGACGGAGGAGGTCTAGAAGGTACGGTTTTTGACTTTTCAGGCTCTTTCCTCTTCTTAGATGGGGTTGTTGCTGTTGTTGTTAACTGTTCATCAGGAACTTCCAACACTTCAGTATTAACACTTAAAATATCTTCAGCTTCAGCTATGAATTCTTCTGTATGGCTCATCAATGGTTCTGTAAAGCTCTTCATTTACCTCATGAATCCTGTTATCTTCAAACATCAAATCAGGTGCTTCATACTCACCCATAGGTGTATCAACCCTCGGTTCTTCAACTTGAACTTGAAGTTCTTGCTGAATTTCGGGTAACACATTTATTTGACCACCATCATTGTTAGACCTAGACTTTTGGTTATGATTAAGCTTACTATTAATGTCTTATAGGGTGTAACCATGAACCAAGGGTTCACGGTTTGGGTAGTTTGGGCTGGCCATTGGGGCCGAGTATGTGTATACGGGCCTAGGTTAGTTGACTAGGTATATATACATGTATACCCTAACCGAATAGAGTTAGCGGTTGTTATTATTATTTTTCACTGTAATTATCTTAGGTAATACAAGTGTTTTACTTTGAATCCTCGTGTTCTTGAATCACCATAATCACTAGTTTCCGCCTATTGATTGTGAGACTTGATATCGTGTGTTTGTTATTCGAAGTTCCGCTAAGTTTGGGACTTACAATTGGTATCAGTGCCATTGAATTCGTTCAAGGCTCGGTTTGGATATCAACGATTCAAGAATCATCGTTTTTTTAGGCACTGTCCACTATATTTAGTTGAGGTTTGGTACTAATCAGTTTTCTTTGTGAATAATTATCATAGTTTTCTGCTAAGAATCGAGTTTCTCTAATAATTTTTGGCTGTTTTGCTGCACAAAAGACAATTTCTGGGTTGAACTTGCTTGAGAAGATTCAACGTGTTCATCGGGATTTACATTGAAATTCAAAATTTGAATTCCTTAATTAGAGGAGTTATTTTTGGAATTGAAATCAAGTCCGAGCTTGATTCACGGCTTATTTCATGGGAAAGTTCACGGGAATTCCACACGTTTCAGAGTTCACGGGAATTCCACAAGTTTCAGATTTCACGGTTTAAGGTTCACGGGTTAAGGTTCTCAGGAGGAGTTGACATTTCATGGGTTGGCACTTCACGGTTTGAGCTTTGTTTACGGTTTGAGTTCACGACAACTCATAGGTTCACGACCATTAACTGGTTCATGGTATTGAAGCAGTTCACGACCCAGTACAATTTCATGGTAGTTTTCATGGTTTCCAACAAGTCGGGTTCATTTTTGATCTTATTTACAGGTTTGATCAAGGACCTAGTACTCTGATAAGATGAATTATCAACAAGTCACCATGAACTTAAACAGTCTGCTCGACCTACAAATTGGTACAAGCACCAAACCCCCAAGACTGACTTGTGCTGAAGATTATGTGGACTGGAAATTTAGGTTCATGAATCATGTGTTGCTTTTTGAAACAAATATGTGGAGAAGTATACTCAAGGGACCACAAATCCCTATGTTTGATAAGGCTGATGGTACTAAGGCACCAAAACAGATAGAGAATTATAGTGATGAAGATTTTAATCTTGTTGAAAGAGACTTGAAAGCCTTAGCATCTCTGACTATGGCCCTGTCCCCCGATATAGCCCATAATTTTAAAGAATACACTTCTGCTAAGCAACTTTGGGAGTCGTTAGCTCACGCCTTTGAAGGGAATGATGATATGAAGACCAGTCGAAAAGAAATGATTCTGCAACAGTTTAACATGTTCAATCATGTTTTAGGTGAAACACTTGAAGCACAATTGCAGAGATTCACAAAGCTAGTTTCACAGATGAGAGGTGCTCAGATTGTAATGAGTGATGGAGATCTGAACAGAAAGTTGTTGAATGGCTTACCACAAAGCTGGGATTGGAACGTTTCTCTGCTGAAATGAACCAAAGATTTGAACAAGATCACCTTAAATGATCTGATCTCTATTATCAAATCCTATGATCTGGATGACCAGCAAAGAAAAGTCAATCATGTTAACACAATAAACTCTACTGGTGCACAAAGCAGCAACAGTGCTTTTCTCTCCAATGTTTCACAAGGAGGATCTAGATTTGGAGACCTGCAACTGAGCAGCTAGTGCTGCTGCTACAGCTAAGACATCTGTAATTGAGCAGCAGGCATATTCTGCTCAACAAGCTAAGCTTATTGAAGTAAATACCTCTTTGTGCACTGGCATCATGAATTGTTATGTAGCCTTTGTCTCAGGTAATCTATCACCTTCAGAGGTCCTTACTGCTGAACTAAATCAAATTCATCCAGATGATGTGGAGGAATTGGATATCTCTTGGCAACTGGCTATGGCTGTCTTCGGGGCTAAAAACTTCATTAACAAGACCGGAAAATTCAGATGGAGTGAAGACACATGGAAAAAGATTGGTTTTAACAAATCGAATCTTCGCTGCTACAATTGCCATGAGCCAGGACACTTTGCAAGAGAATGTACTAAACCAAAGGAGCAAAGAGGAAGTGATGCTGGATCATCTTCAGGAGGAAATAATGTTGCTAACTCAAAGGCCTTGATTAGTAAACAAACTGGTGGATATGACTGGGGAGATCAAATAAAGGAGTTGAACCGGAATCATGCGTTTATGGAAGAAATTATTGGAGAGTCTTCTGCATGTCCATCTTCTGATACTCCACCTGAGGTAATTGCTGCCCTATGTTCTCCATCTTGCATAGATAAAGTAGAACTTTATAGAAAACATAATGCTGATCTAATTTTTGGGATGTAAAATTTAAAATATCATAAAAAGAAATTTCTTAAAACTAAAAAGGATTATATAGATGCAAAAGAGACTGGTAAAAATGATGTTTCTTTACTCAAATCTCAACTCAGCAACACATGTTGTTTGCTTACTAATGCTAAGCAAGAAATTGACAGATTAACTACTGATCTAGAAAAGGCAAAATCAAACTTTTTCGAGGCAAAATTCAAAGTAGATTACTTTGGGTAATCTAGTAAAGTAGTTGACATACCTGAAAATCAACTTCATAAACCAGGTAATGGGAGCAAGGGTCTTGGGTATAACAATGTGCCTCCTCCTTTTAATGGAAATTGTACTACTGTTCCTCCCTCTGTAGAGGAACAAGTTAAGGAATTTTTCATGTTTACTCCTGGGAGCAAATCATGTGGTGGTGATTCCCAATCATCATCTTCAACCCCTAACTGTGTGAACACTTCTAATTCTTCTACCTCATGTGTAGAACAAATAGAAATATAGGATTGGTCAAGTGAGGATGATGAAGATGATAAGTCACAAGTTTGCAGTCTTAAGTTAAATCATAAAAAATTTGAAAACTATGTTCTTGTTCCTTCTATTTTGAAAAACTCTAAGTCTTCTGTGTGTGATGTGAGTGGTTTGAATGTTTCTGGTTCCAAAACTACTTATTCTAAAAATGCTAATATTCACAAGAATACTGTGTTTGTTAAACATTTAGCTAATGGAAACACTGAGAAGCATGTTTTCTAGAAATCAAAAATTGTGACTAAACAAAAGGTCACTAATCAAACCTCAAATGCTTTACCAAAGCATTTCACAAAGGATTAATTCTATGCTGATTATGATCATCACCATTTGTGGTCTGAGCAGAGACATGCTCATCAACAGTTTAAACCTAAACAGGTCTACAAGCAGGATGCGTCCTACTATCCTAACATTTTGTTTACAAGAAGTGTCATACATTGATGCAAATGGAATTACCCAGATCTACCATGACATGGGTTCCAATTACTAATTAATCTCGCTCTTTGTGCAGGAACACCCAAGGAGGACTGTCAATAATCTCTGGTTTGTTGATAGTGGATGTTCTATGCACATGACAGGGGGCATGTCTCTACTACATGATGTGCAAAATTTCAATTGAGGTTATGTCTCATTTGCGGGAGGTAAAGGTGGAAAAATCAGCAAGAAAGGTACTGTGATTAATGGATCTTTGAGTTTTCATGACGTGAGTTTCGTGAGTGACCTTATTCATAGATTACTGACTGTATCCCAAATTTGTGAAAAGTAGTTTTCAGCTCATTTCACAAATAAAAAATGCTTAATTTTAAAACCAGGATTTGTGGTTCTTGAGGAATGGATTTTGTTAAGAACACCCCGTAAGGGAAACTCCTATGTTATTGATATGGATAGTAAACCCGTTTATGAAAATACCTGTTTGTTATCAAAATCAGCTGAATCTGATGCAATGTTATGGCATCGTCATCTTGGACACGTAAATCTCAAGAACTTAAATCGAATTGCAAAAGGTAATCATGTTCGTGATTTGCCTGTCTCTGAGTTCTTTTCAATCGAAAAATGTGTGGCTTGTGCTAAGGGGAAACAACACCGAAAGCCTCACAAGTAAAAAATGCTTAATTCTATTTATTGCATTCTTCATCTCCTTCATATGGATTTATTTGGTCCTGTGCATGTGATGAGCATTGGGCAAAAATCCTATTGTCTAGTCATAACTGATGATTACTCACGTTTCTCTTGGGTTTTCTTTTTGGCTAATAAGAGTGAGACTGCAGAGCTAATAAAGAACTTTATCGTGTTGGTTGAAAATCAAAGAGATGTGAAGGTGAAATCAATTAGATATGATAATGGAACTGAATTCAAGAACGCAGTGTTGAATCAGTTTTGTACATAAAAAGGGATCGCCAGACAGTTTAGTGCAGCTCGAACACCTCAGCAAAATGGTGTCGCTGAAAGAAAGAACAGGACTCTCATTGAAGCTGCAAGAACAATGCTTTCTGAATCAAAGTTGCCCTTATTCGTCTGGGTAGAGGCTGTAAACACATAATGCTATGTGCTCAACCGAGTTCTTCTTAACAAGAAAATTCAAATGACTCCATACGAGGCGATCTACAATGAGAAACCACGGGTTGGTTACTTCAGAACTTTTGGGTGTCCGTGTATTGTATTGCATATAGAATCCACACCAAAGTTCAATGAAAAGGCAGATGAATGTTATTTTGTGGGTTATGGATCAAACTCCACTACTTACAGAGTCTACAACAACGTTACTAAAGAGATCAGAGAATCAACTTATGTTGATTGGCAAGAGCAAAATCCCACTGATGCTGAGTGCGGTCCATCATGGTTTTTTGATTATCATTCCTGATTTAAATCATTTAATCTCCGTACTGATGAAATAGTAGGGTTCCCAAGTGAACAGTTTAATGAGAGTGATGAAGATGAAGACTCTTATGTATGACCACTGCTCACTGTTGATCCTCCATAAGTTATTAACTCACCAAGTGATGAAAGATCTGACAATGGCCCTGTTTCCACAAATGTCTCTGAGGAGTCACCAGCTACTGCTGAAAATTCCTCGTCAGTTGTCAATGACGGTGCGTCTATACCTGAGACTTCAGACTCATCAATATTCAGGAGCCGATTCCTGATGAAAGCATTGTCGAGAAGCCGATTTCTGACCCTACAATTGAATCTAATGATGAGACACCTTCAAATGTGACGAACTTGCCCATCACAGTGCATGTTCCTGAGATTTCCTCTCACAGAGTCAATAAAGATCATCCAGTTGACACAATAATCGGTCACTAACAGATGGGGTCAGAACCAAGAGCACTGCTGGAGACATAAACAGATGTCTGTACTGTTGTTTTATCTCTCAAATTGAACCCAAGAACATCAAGATGGCTCTTCTCGAACCTAGTTGGGTTGATGCAATGCATGAAGAGTTGAATCAGTTTACTAAATTGCAAGTATGGGATTTAGTGCCATTACCCGTTGGGTATTCAAAAACAAACAAGATGAAAGGAAAGTGATCATTAGAAACAAAGCTTGATTGGTGGTGCAGGGTTTCTATCAACAAGAGGGGATAGATTATGAAGAAGTGTTCGGTCCCATTGCTCGTCTGGAAGCTATTCGAATATTCTTGGCATATGCATCATTGTGAATATGCTCCATATTGGTTTCCTTCTTCTTCATATTCAATCATGTGATTGAATCTTCCCAATAACATCTTCTAGAGACATGGTTTTGTATTTGGCATTTTCTTTGATCAACAAAGAATACACCTCAAATTTTGATGGTAAAGACTCTAAGAACTTATCATTGATCTCTTCAGTTTCATAAACAACCGAAGCACTGGATAATTCACTCAGCAAATGATAAAATCTCGTTGCAAGATCATCCAAAGATTCATTTTGAAAATACTTGAACACTAAGAATTGCTTCTTCAATAACTCTTTTCGACTTTTCATCACATCTAGACTCCCTTCACGTCTCTTCTGCAAAGCCTCCCATAATTGTTGAGAAGATTTAAATTGTTTGAAACTGTGATAAATTACCTTTGGAAGTGACATGGAAATACTAGCCATAGCTTTCTTCTCCCTATCAAACAATTGTTTCTCTTCTATAGTCAAGGCAGAAACTGGTTTAGGAACATCATCCTTTCCAATCCAAGAGTATGTCGGATGTGTATAGCCTTCCAAGATTGGAATCCATAAGCTCGTATCGGTAAAGGACATAAACTGGTCAAATTGATCTTTCCAGTTCGGATAATCAGCAAGACTTAACAACTTTGGTGGTTTATGAGATGTACCAATCTCATTATCATAACTGAACATATTTGTCACTTGCACCATATTTTCCATCTTGAGAAAAATTACCAAGCCTTGAAGAAGATTACACCTAGGCGAAGATAATAAGTTCTCTTCAAGCCTATCAAGCGAACTTGACCCCAAGCGAACTTGTTAAGTTCGCTTAAACAATTAAATTAGATAAGTTCACCTACTAAGTTCGCCTGTAACAGATTTTCAGCACTATGTTCGCCTGCATAGCTGTAATAACTCAGGAAGATGAGTTTTCAACCCAAACACGAACCAATAGTTTCGAAAATCATCATTTCTCACGGATTTGATGGAATTTGAAGAAATTGAACCGTAGGATTTAGTATTTCATGATTTAGAACACTTCTATCGGATTAATTTCACCAAAAACACCTTCAAATCCTTAAATTCAGCCTTAAAATCAACCTCAAGAACTTGAAAACTCCATGAAAGTGAAATCTTGCAAAAAATGATCAATTTCTTGTCAAATTGTACACAAATCGTCACAAATCACTCACAAATCACACAAAAATCACGAGCATAAGCTCTGATGCCACTTGAAGGTCCACATAACTCCACTACAGATCGATCTCGTCACATGACATATAGAAGACACGGAGTGCGGAATCCAACCATATCAACGTATGTATACAATAGATGACAGTAGAAACGATAACAATCAACAAGTAAATAATCTTTTTGTTGTATTCCACAAAATCACAGAGTATATAGAAACATTCAAAGACTGAGTTTTAGCTCTGTTTAAAACTTGAAATTGTAAACTCCTATTTATAGACTAAGCATCTGCTATAGGCGAACTTAATAAGTTCGCCTCTAATGAGACTAGGCGAACTTGCTAAGTTCGCCTCTAGCATAACTTATACAAAACTTAGACAAACATTAACAAAACATAAAGACAGTAAGATCTAAACTATTACAAGCTTTTGTCATACATCTATGTCCTAACAGAATCCCAGCATCAGACTGTTCTACCAAAAAGAACTGCATTTTTCCCATTAAGCTCACTTCGAATTTCAGTTTCATGACTGCTTCAAAATCTTTGTAAAGAGCTTCATTGGTTGAACCGTAGATGATATCATCAACATAGACTTGTACAATTAACAAATCAACACCAAATTTCTTCAGAAACAAAGTCTTGACTATTGTTCCACGAACAAAGCCATTGGATGTAAGATGCGTTGTTAAGGTTTCATACCACGCACGTGGCGCTTGATGTAACCCATACAATGCCTTATCGAGCTTATACACCTCAAATGGATGAGCTGGATCTTCAAAACTAGGTGGTTGATTTACGAAGACCTCTTCCTTTACCACTCCATAAAGAAAAGTTGTTTTCACATCCATTTGGTACACTTTAAATTTCTTGTAAGAGGCATGAGCCATGAATATACGTATGGCTTCAATATGTGCAACAGGAGCAAAGACATCATCATAATCCAATCCTTCCTCTTGATAAAAACCTTGGACAACAAGACGTGCTTTCTTGCGAACTACAATCCCATGATCATCTCTTTGTTTCAAAAAAACCATTTCATTCCAATTGGATATTTTCCCTCAGGTAAACCAACAAGATGCGACATGTTAAGCTTTTTGAACTGAAGGAGTTCCTCTTGCATGGCTTCAATCCAACCTAGATCTTGTAATGCTTCTGTAACATTCTTGGGTTTTTTTTTTGGATAAAAAGTAGGAGTACAAACATACATTAATATTTCCAGCTTGACTTCTTGTTTTAACTCCATCCTCAAGAGATCCAATTATATTCTCAACTGTATGAGCAGTATGAACTCTATGAATTGGGATAGTATCAACTTGCACAGATTCTGGCTTATTTGACACATTCAAATCTGGTGATTGATCACTTGAATCTTCAAAACTTGAAGAACTTGTTTTAATGACATCCTCAGTCTGATCATTTACAGGATCCAACTGAACTTCACTAACTACTGGTTCATCATTAGTAATTTGGACTTCTTGTACTTTAGAATCAGCAATAGTAACTGAATTGTCAACATGATCTTTTTGTGTTTGAGTTGATGAAGTAACAATGTCAGAAATCTCATTTTGAACAATCACATGCTGTGGACCAACCATAAACCTTTCAACAGATTGATCACTGCTTGTAGGAGACTCAGTTACAGTACCCAAAGTACTTGCTCCATTAGAATACATTTGAAGTTGTCGATCAAAAGGCTTGAAAATTAATTCAGCATCAAAGAATCAGTCAGGTCTATTTTGCTCTGGGGGAACATTCAGTTCTTGCCATTCCACATAGTAGGACTCTTGAACTATTTTGGTTCTCTTATGTATACTTTGTAAGCCTTCTGATATGAAGAGTATCCCAGGAAATAGCATTCATCACCAACAGCTGCAAATTTTGGCAATGAATTTTGTGTGTTTAAAAGTGAACAAGAACACTCGAATGCCCTGAAGAACTTGATGTACGACTTTCGTTTAAAAAACAGTTCATAGGAAGTCTTTGTAAGTTGCTTCACCATAAGGACTCTGTTCAAAACATAGCATGCCGTGTTGACTGCTTCAGCCCAGAAAATGATGGGCAACTTTGAATCTACGAGCATTGTGCGAGCAACTTCTATTAAAGTTCTGTTCTTTCTTTCAGCCACTCCATTCTGTTGTGGTGTTTGTTGATGCACTTTCCTGTGACAACACTCTGGATAGAGTCTTAGTTTGTATTTCTAATGTCTGTAATTTGTCTTTGTATATAAGAGTCGTTATGTAATAGTTTATCGAGTTATATTTACTTTTACATAATGTTTGTTGTTTTTCTGCTAAGTGTTTTGCGCACTTACATGTGCGCAGGAGAAAGCTCCTGCGTACTTAGCAAGTACGCAAGAACACCTCTGCGTACTTGTTAAGTACACAAGAGCAATTGGTACTGCGCACTTGCTAAGTGCGCAGGCATCAGGTCTGTATAAATAGGATAGGTTCACAGAAGCTAAGTACGCAGAAACCATTTTGTTCAGACGAACTCAGTTCTGCTAAGTACGCAGCTTGTATTCTCTCTGTAACCGTCGAGTGTTTATAATAGAAAGAACGTTTATTGTGACTCTCGTGTTTGGTTTACTTTGTTTTGTAAGACTCTCCACCTAGTCACGGGTATTCCGCAACCCGGTCCGACTAGTAGACCACTTGCATGTGACGATCCGACACACACGAAGGGACCTACAAGTGGTATCAGAGCATTGCTCTTGAATTCGAGTGTTGTAAGTGAGTTTGGAGACGTTTTACTGATTTTTACAAGCAAAAAGAGGTATTTTTGTTGATTTTTGTGATAAAAAAGGGGTAGCTCTTGAGCACTTTTTTAGAAGCAAAAATCTCTCAAAAACCGATTTTTGTTGTGTATTTTTGTGTTTTGAGCATCAAAGTTTGGTTAGAAACTTGTTTCTGATCCTTTGGCTCGATTGCATTGATCATCAGCCTACTTTTCACTATCTCCGGCGATTTTCAGGTGACCGGAAAAGGTTGGTGAGAGTTGCTGAAAAGGTGTCCTGCGTACTTACCATTTTTGGTAAAAAGTACAGTTTTCTGCGTACTTACTAACTACGCAATAGTTATCTCCTGCGTACTTACAAGTGCGCAAGACTGAACTTGTGCGAACTTAAGTTATATCCTGCGTACTTAATATTTCCTCCTACGTACTTACAAGTACGCAAGAGCAAATCTTAACTACGCAAGACCATTTCTCAAGTGCGCAAGGCCAAAACCAAGTGCGCAACAGTGTCTGACTTTTCTGATTTTTTGACCAAGTAATTCACTATGTCGAACCTTCAAAATCTTGGAAACATGTTAAATTATGATAATGAGATCGGTACACCTCAGAAACCGCCGAAACTATTAAATGTAAACGATTATTCGAATTGGAAGGCGCGTTTTGAGCACTACATTTCATACACCGACTCATCATTATAAATACCAATCCTTGAGGGATATAAGCATCCCACACACATCTATCTTGATGAAGAGGTGCCAAAGCCATCTCTAAGCTTGATGAAAAACAAAAGAAAGCTTATGATCGGGAAAAGAAGGCTCTTGGCTCAATCACTATGTCATTAACTCGGGAATTGTTTCACAGTTTCCGAGGCTATGACACCTCCAAGGATCTTTGGAAAGCACTTCAGAAAAGATTTGAGGGGAACAGTGACATTAAGAAGAGTAAGCGGGATCTTCTCCGGAAGTAGTATGAATGCTTCAATTTCATGGAAAATGAATCGTTAGATGATCTCATCTCTAGATTCTATCATTTACAAACGGAGTTGAAAGCTTTTGAACTGAAATATCCCGATGAAGAACTGGTGGAAAAATTTCTTGATGCTTTGCCACCAAAGTTTGAGATGTATACAACACTGATGAGGAAAAATCCTAAATTCTATGAGTTAACAGTAGATGAGGCTATTGGTAAGATTCAAGCTCATAACATGAATCTTATGAAGAAGGAGAGCTCGGGAAGACCTCAGATACAGGACCCTTCCATCTATCATGGGACGACTTCCACTTCAAAATCATCGGGCTTTGGAATTGCCCTCTTTACTGGACACTCTAATGAAGAAGACCACTCAAATGGGTGTGGTAGTCATGCTTGTTATGCATCCGGATCAGGGTTGGGAGCCAATCATCAACACACCTCAAGAAATCCTCCAGCTACGTCTTCAGCTAACCATTCTGCAATAGCCAAAATAGCTGAAGATCACGTAGCATTGTTTTCATCATGTATGCTTGCGTATGAGAATTTCATAGGCGGCAAGCTAACGGATCCCGAAACTATTGAAGAAGACTTTAACCAAGTGGATCCTGATGATATTGAGGACATGGATATTCAATGGAATATGGCCATGCTTTTGAGGAGGGCCAAGCGTTTCCTGAACAGAACAGGAAGAAAGTTCATTGGTGGACATTCTAATGCCAAGGTTGGATTTGATAAATCCAAGGCCAAATGCTACAAGTGTCTGAACTATGGACACTTTGCTCGTGAGTGTCAAAAAGACCGAGCACCGGCCTCTGGTTTCACCAGACCTAGCCAGGGAAACAGCCACCGCCACAACAACACTAGCCACCACAATCAACACCAAGGTGGTTCGTCAAATGCACTGGTAGCTCAGCATGACGAAAATTTTGATTGGGGTGTTCATCTAGAGGACGCCATCATTGCTCAAACACAGGTTGGTCTCATGGCTGAGATCATGGAGCTGATGGAGGCTGAGAGAAAAGAAGCTGAGGAGAAGGAAGCTTCTGTAGCTGTTGAAAAGGAGTCTACCACTGCCGTTGCTCTCATGGCCATTGGAGAAGCACAAAGTTCATCATCTGAGGTAGATTCTAACCCTTTCTTTGTTATTTCTTGTTCTAAATGTCTAGAGCTAAAGCATGAAATTTCTAAGCTCCAAGACAAAATCGAACCCCTAACTATGGCAGCTCATAATTACAAAGCAAACGAAAAACGTTTTAAAGAGTCTGTTGAAACGTTAAAAAAGGAAAAATGTGAATATTCTTTACAAATAAGTGAGCAACAAGTTCACTTGGATATTGCGTATAGGGGGTTAGAAAAACGGAACAATGAAATCAACAAACTGCAAAATGAGATCCTGCAGTTAAAATGTACAAATGAGAAGTTGAAAAACTCTCGCTTTGTGGTGGAGCACTACGAATCAGTAGTGAGGAAAATGAAGGGTATAGGTCTTGGTACCAATGCCATTCCTCCACCAATAAGTGGGAAGTTTGTCAATAGCTTGATAGACATTGATCTCACCTGTCTAGATGAGTCCTCTGATAAGGATGATTCCCCTAAAAAGGATGAATCCTCAAGTAAGGCTAACTCCACATCTAGTGAGGAGTATGTTACTCCTTCTGAAGATGGGTCGGTTGACACTTGCCCTGAAGGAGTAGTCTCTGAGGAGTTGTTGACTGAACAGAAAGTCCACAAAAACATTATCACTAATAGTGATAACTGCATTTTAACTGAACCTGATATCATTGAAACAAATGATAAACTTAAGGTAATGCTTTACGGGGGTTATAAAAATATTAACCAAGTTAAGAAAGAGGCTTTTTCAGCTCATTATGGGCTTGGTTACAAAGAGAATTTGCAAAAGTATTATACCCCCAAAAACCAAACTGAAAAAGGTCAGACTTCTATTCATAAACCAACTCCTCCTGCTCATAATGGAGAGTTATCTAAGCCCAGATCTAATGAGCCTTACAAGAGAACTTATGTAGAGAAGAGGAACTGTTTTCACTGTGGCTTGGTTGGGCACATTGTTGTGAACTGTCCTTCTAAGAACCAAGGGAAACAGCACGTTGTTTCACAGCCCGCTGTTATCCCCAGGTCGCCACCAGTGAAACCATCTCCCAAAAGTCCAAAGCAGAATGTGGTGAAACCACCAGTACAACCCATGGGAAAACCGAAGATTAAATCTGAGGCCAAACCATCTGTTGCAAGAAAGGTAAAGCAACCTGCTGTACCTCGTGTGTTTACATCTGGTAGTACACGCACTGGTGAGAAATCTGTGGCTAGAATCTCTAAGCCACAAAGAAGAAGAAGGAATAAGAGGTTGAGAAAGCTGGAACAGCTGACTAAGACTCAATCAAGTGAAGCTTCCACAAGTTCACCGGCTGTGGTTGAGCCAAAGTCTACTGTTCTGGTTAAGAATCAAAAGAGATCCTGGAACAAGAAAGTTAAAGGTTCTCAATCTCCTGTTACAAATTCATCCAAAGATTCACCAATTTTGAACAGTCATCATGACTGTGAGTTGAAAGAAGTAGTTTATTTTGAGAAGGATGGACGACCCAAGACCACAATGGCTTGGGTCTCCAAATCTAACTAATTCTTTTGTTACTTGTGCAGGGACGTCCGAAGGGTACTATCTCTAACCGTTGGTATGTAGATAGTGGATGCTCCCGGCACATGACAGGAAACATGGCCTTGCTTCAACACGTTAAACCATTCAGAGGCGGCTATGTGGCCTTTGCCGGAGAAAAAGGCGGCAGTATCACGTGTCAAGGCGTGGTTTCGAACGGTTGTGTCAGCTTTGACATTGTCAACTTCTGCGAGCAGCTGAAGCATAACCTGTTGAGTGTCTCCCAAATGTGTGACAAGGAGTACTCGGTGATGTTTGACAAATCAGAATGCCTGATTCTCAAACCTGGTTTTGAGGTTCCCGAAGACTGGATTCTGATAAGAGCACCAAGATCAAACGACACTTATCAGATCGATATGAGCGTGGCAAAAACCACCTCATCAGTTGCTACTTGTTTGCTTACAAAAGCGACAAAACTTGACTCCATCTTGTGGCATAGGAAACTCGGACATATTTCTTATCGTAAAATGAATCATCTTGTCCGAAACGGTTTGGTAACCGGGGTTCCTAAGTTGAGGTTTACCGTTGCAGATGACTGTATGCCGTGTAAAAAGGGCAAACAGCAACGGAAGTCTCACAAGCCCAAGCTCCAAAACTCTATCGATACCCCTTTGGAGCTATTACACATGGATCTGTTTGGCCCCATAAGTATCAGGAGTATTGGAGGTAAGTCGTTTTGTCTGGTTGTAACTGATGATTTCTCACGTTTTTCTTGGGTGCACTTTTTAGGTACAAAAGACGAGACTGCTGATATTCTTCAATACCTGATCCTGAGCTTGGAATCTCTTTGCAAGCTGAAAGTTAGAAGAATAAGGAGTGACAACGGAACTGAGTTCAAGAATAATTTGATGGAACTTTTCTGTCTCAAGAGAGGGATCCGTCACGAATTCAGCGCGCCGTACACACCTCAGCAGAATGGAGTGGCAGAACGGAAAAACAGAACACTGATCGAGACTGCAAGGACTATGCTGTCAGATGCAAAGCTTCCTGTCACTTTCTGGGCAGAAGCAGTTAATACAGCTTGTCACGTCTTAAACAGGGTTCTGGTTGTGAAAAGGCACAACAAGACATGTTATGAGTTGATCAACAATCGACTTCCCAATCTTGATTACCTAGTTCCTTTTGGTAGTCCTTGTTCCTTGTTGCTACAGTATAAAGACCGTCAGTCTAAATTTCATGCGAAAGCGATGGAAGGCATCTTCTTAGGATATGTTGCCAATTCGCCCTGCAAGAGAGTGTACAACATAGGAACTCGTACTGTCGAGGAATGGTTTGAAGTGGACTGTAGTAAACACATCACTCCACCAGAACCAAAAGGTCCAGCTTGGGGTTTTGATTATGATGCTCTATTCAAGTCCTTCAATCTTCCTGACTTATCTGATGAAGACGCCGCAAATGTCTATGATTTATTGCGTGGCGACAATGACTCTAGTTTTTCTACTCATGCTACTGTACTAATTATAACTCCTGATTCCAATGCTGCATCTGCATCTGGAACTCATGACAGTGATAACAGTGAAGGTGTTCATGTTGTTGGAGATGACGCTTAAGCCAATCCTAACACAATTATAGGAAATGAAGCTCCAGCTGATCCAATTAACATTGAATCTTCTTCCTCTGGAACACAGGAAATGGGGGAGTTAAGCACTAATCTAGATCCAGAAATTCAAGAACTGATTGTACCGGAGACGAGGGTGCATAGGAATCATCCAATCGACAACATTATTGGTGATCCTTATGCCGGTGTTCAGACTCGTCATAGAACCATCACTGAGAACACCAGTCTCTACACAGAGATATTTGAAACTGGTGTCATGGAAACATGTCTGCATGCTGCATTTGTGTCCCAGTTAGAGCCGAAGAATGTGAAGGAGGCTCTCACTGACAACTGCTGGATTGAGGCGATGCAAGATGAACTGTCTCAATTCCAAAAGTTGCACGTGTGGGATTTAGTTGACTTGCCAAAAGGGTTTCAGCCAATTGGTACCAGATGGGTGTTCAAATGCAAGACGGATGATCGTCATGTAGTTGTGAAGAACAAAGCAAGATTGGTTGTTCAGGGTTTTTATCAACAAGAGGGCTTGGATTACAATGAAGTATATGCCCCAGTTGCTAGAATTGAGGCCATTCGACTATTCTTGGCTTATGCCACATATGTCGGCTTCAAGGTTTATCAACTTGATGTGAAAAGTGCTTTCCTTTATGGTAAGGTGCATGAAGAAGTCTATGTCACTCAACCTCCCAGTTTTGAAGATCCGCATAATATCAATAAAGTGTACAAGCTCGACAAAGCACTTTATGGTCTTCATCAAGCACCGCGGGCATGGTATGAGACTTTATCTAAGCATTTACTGTCTAATGGTTTCGACCGTGGATAGATTGACTCGACTCTCTTCATACGGAAAGCAGGAGGTGACATTCTTCTTGTGCAAGTATATGTCGACGACATTATCTTTGGGTCGACCAATGAAGGGATGTGTAGGGAATTCGAGAAGGTGATGAAGTCCAAGTTTGAAATGAGCAATATGGGTTAACTGTCATTCTTTCTAGGTTTGCAAGTCAGTCAAAGGGAGAATGGAATTTATCTACAACAAACTAAGTACGTGCAGGACATTTTGTCAAAATACAAGATGAGTTATAGCACTACTTATGGCACACCAATCCCAGTCAATCATGGTTTGCATCCCGACAGAGATGGAAAGGATGTGGACAGCAGGTTGTACCGTGGGATGATCGGATCACTTATGTTTCTCACAGCTTCAAGACCCGATATAATGTTTGCTGTATGTTTGTGCTCAAGGTTTCAGTCTCAACCGAAGGAGTCACATATGATAGTCGTGAAGAGAATTTTCAGATACCTGAAAGGGAAACCCCGATTAGGTCTTTGGTACTCTAAGCAGCAGTCATTCGACTTCAAAGCCTACACTGATTCAGATTATGGCGGTTGTAACCTTGACAGAAAGTCAACTTCTGGTGGATGTCAATTCTTAGGAGACAGACTGGTCTCCTGGCAGTGTAAGAAGCAGCCAACCGTTTCTGTCTCAAGCAGAATACATTGCTGCAGCGAGCGGTTATTCTCAAATACTGTGGATTCAGCAGCAGTTGAGAGACTACGGCTTAAACTTCACTGGAACTCCTCTATTCATTGACAACAATGCCACCATGTCCATCACAAATAACCCGGTGAAACACTCCAAAACTAAACATATAGAGATTCGCCATCATTTCATCCGTGATTGTGCTAAAAAGCATTTAATTGAACTTGTAAAAGTTCACACGGATGACAATCTTGCTGACCTTTTCACAAAGGCATTTGATCGATCCCGTTTTGAGCATCTTGTCAACTTGATAGGAATGTTCAATCCTGAGTGAAAACTAAGTTTTCTTAACTCAATTCAATTCATGGAAGTTAAATTTTTAATTCTTTTAAATTTTCTGTACAGTTCTTTAGATTTTAAAATATTTTACAAAAATCAAATACAAAATAGAAAATGGAGAAAATTTCAAAGTTAACTTGAGAAAAGAGGAAATGATAGTACATCAGAAATGATCTAAACTTCATAGACTGCTCATATGGGAAATGATTGCGTCATGCTTACTTATCTATTTAAAATTATTATGTTTTTAATCTGTTTATTTACAAGTAATTTGAATTGTCAGTAGGCTGTATGCGTCTTTGAATCACTAGTAGTGTGGAAACTAAATCTAAATTACAACTGTGATTTAAACCCATGTTTGCAAGCGTGTGTGAGTAAAAGATTCGAAAAGATCACTATCAGATAAAGGATGTTAGATTTGGACAATAATTTTCTTTTGAGATCAGTTTCGGGTTATGTTGTTGGCACAATTAATGCGGTTCATCTCACTGCCCATACTCACAAGTATGCAAGGAGAGATTGAATCAAGACATGTCTCTACATGAGCATGTATTCACCCTTGAATCATTCCTGGTTCATTAAAATCAAATCCAGATAAAAGTTGGATCCCCTTACCCTATAATCAAACACCATGTTCATTATCCCGAATCATCATACCGATATTCAAAGAAGAAAATCACATGAAACCAAGACAAAAGAATCACTCGATTCTGAATCTTATAATTCCTGATAATCCTTATGGATTCTGCTTGATTTTTCTGTGCTAATTGATGTAACTTCATTCTGAAAATTAAGAAAATAATTGAAAATAATCTTAGATGCCTTGAAGATAGTGCAAAATATCATAGCATATCAGTGGGGTACACGTTGTATATCTTATAGTTAATACCTTAATACACAAGAACGTGATACAAAGATGCTTATAGTTTCAAATCCTATAATATCATCAACTTGAATTACTTGTTTATGTGCTTATTACGTATGAATAAAGAGTAATACATGACATGATCCCATATTCTTTGATGTTTATTTTGTATCGTTTTTGCGATAAGTCAGCCTGATATGATCCTCTGCTCGTGTCTTTGATCAAAAATAGCTTGTGTAAATGATTGTATATATCTATCTTGAAAAGAACAAAAAGATTTTAAGTTTTTAAGTTTATGCATAATTCAAGTTTAAATCAGAAAAAGGCCAAAAATATTTTATGTTTAATCCTCATGGATTGTATTTGAATCCTCTTGGTTGAATATTTTTATCTTGTTCGTTATTTGACTTGAAAAATCTTCATAATTTGAGTTGAAAGTGTGCGCACATAAGAGTCTCTGCGTACTTGATAAGTGCGCATGAGGTAAACCCTGCGTACTTAACAAGTACGCAAGACTTAAGTCATGCGTACTTAGTAAGTACGCAGGAGTTAAGTCCTGCGCACTTAGTAAGTACGCACGACCAATATGTGTTGGGTATAAATACAGGACTTAGAAAATTTTTTAGGGTTTATCACTTTCAAACATTTTCTCCTGTGATATTCCCTCCGACCATTTTCCTCAAAAATTTCGAGTGTTCCAACCGGATTTTTCATCCCAATCACATTGTCATCTTCGTATTTCAGCTCAGTGGTGAGATTATAGGCCAATTCCATCCATCGATTCTTGACATTTGGACTGATTTTTGACTTAGAAAATTTTAGGTTAAATCCGATACATTTTGGGGTGAAATGTGGTTGTTTGGGTAACTTATTGACATTAATTTGCTAATACACGCCTAATCGATCCTCTATTCATTCTCTTAGTCATCGTCTGATCCGTCGATTGAAGTTGAACAGTCAATGGGTCGTTCGACTGACCTAGGTCAAAATTGCTCGTGGTGTAGTGTTTTGTGGTGTTAATAATGGTACCATAGGGTGGAATCCCTGATTCCGACCTAGTGGCGACCTAATCAACACACGCTTTGAACGATTTTAAAATTCTGAATTTTTTGCTAAGGGTTGTTCTTGCGCACTTAGCAAGTACGCAAGAAGTAATTCTTGCGTACTAGTTAAGTACGCAAGAGGAAAAACCTGCGCACTTGCTAAGTGCGCAGGACCAACACTTAGAAATTTTTCCTAAGTCTGAAATTTTTTTCAAAGTGTAACTACTATACTATGTCCTGTGTGTCTACTTCCAGTGTTATAAGTTGTTCTAAATATGTTTTCTATGTGTGTTTGCAGGCTATGGCTCGTGCATTCACTGACGAATTCAACCTAGTGGCTAACACCGAACCAGAATGGAAAGGCGCAGCCTTGCAATACAGGGAGATTGTGGATTTTCTCAACAGATCAAGAATAAGTTATGCAATCTCAGCAAACCCAACAGTCTCAAGACCGTACCTGGAGCAATTCTGGGAGACTGCAGAGCACGATTGCACGGTATCCCCGAATGTCATACGGGCTACAGTTGACGGTCGGGCTATTGCTATCTCGGAAGATACAATAAGGAGAGTATTGCAATTCGGAGACCTTGCCACCGACCCGACATCCTATCCAGATTACTACGTGGATGGGTGTTGGAGGCACAGAATGAGATATGTCGGGGCAAAGGACTATGCTTCCTACAAGAAGATGTGGGTATTGGATCAATGGCGTTACTTTGCCCACATCATGATCGTGTGCATCTCATCTAGGAAAGCGGGAAAAGATGCCATGGGTCATGACCTAGCAGCGGCCATGGTGGGCCTGTCTCTCAATCGGGGCTATAACTTCTCTCGCTATATCTTCAAAGCACTAAATGACCAGATAAATACAGCAGAGAGGTTTAGGTTCCTTTTATACCCGAGGTTTGTGCAACTACTGATCGATGATGCATTGCCAAATCTGCGTGCTATCGGGGAGAGACTGCAGGTAAAAAGGGTGGACAAGAGAGTCTTTGCACAGTTTCTAAAGCCAGGCAGTGTAGAACCTACCCCTGAGCATACTGAACTCTTCGGCCACCTGATTAATGAAGCATACGTCGCTCCAGAGGACTGGAACTGGTATAGTCCCAACTCGGGACCATAGATGAGTGATCACTCTGATGAAGAACAAGATGAAGAGAATGAGGATGATGAAGGTGATGATGAACATGAAGGTGATGATGAAGGTGATGTTGGTGGTGCAGAGGAATCCGATTCGGAGGCAACCGAATCAGATTCTTCTGATTCCGATGACGCACCATCACAGGTACATCCGAGAAGGTCGGCACAGGTAACCCTGCCTGAGTCGTCTTCAAAAAGAAAACGACAAAGCTCGAGCAACGAATACGAGCCGGATTCCGACTCTGACGCTGCTCTACAAAGACGAAGGCGAGAGAAAGCCAACAAGAAAAGGGGCGATAGGCAAGAGGTTGCTATCCCTAGGGTTGAAGAGATTCAGACTGTGCAGCCAGTACAAGTTGAGGCTGCCCGTCCAGAGTCAGAATCTACCACGCCAGCACGACAACTGTTTACAAGGAGGAGAAGGCCACTGGTACAAGCAGATGTGGCAGTCACGGCGGTCACAAAGGTGATTCCCGTGACGGTGACCCTCCCTACTCCAACCGTCCAGGTGATGGTGACTGCTCCACTTCTCACGGAGTCAGTCACCATCACCCCAACCATAACTCCCATCATTTCATCCCCCATCCCAACACCCACCAAAGAGCCGTCATGTCAACCCTTCAACTATGGTGATTTCTCACAAGGGTTTGACTTTGACACAATCTTCTCCTCTCCCATCCATAATGCCGAAGCCTCATCCTCTAGGCATCCTGATCCGAATGATGCAAGGATCGATGTGCTAGAGACCCAAGTTGCTGAACTGTTGAAGACCATTCAAAAGTCAAAGGAGGAGTCTGATGCTCAACAAGCATAGATTAATTCCCTGGCCGATGAAGTTAGGATTTTCCACAGCCAGAGAACAGGGACAAATGAGCAATTGAAGAATGTCATGGCACAGAATGAACTGTTAATGAAGACTAACGAAATGATTCTAGGCCACATAACTTCACTTGAGCTGAGGATGGACTTGCAGAGAAAAGAGCACGAAGCGATGGTCAAATTAGTTGGTGAACTGACCGCGACGCTAGGTGCTCAGGGGGAGAAGGAGACAGAGAAAGAGAAAGACAAAGAAAAGAAATCCACTGGTGCCGAGTCTTGTCATCTAGTCGATCTGACTAAGGATGATGATAAAGACAAGGATCCTGAAATCGGTCCTAGTGGAGGTGAGCACCTAGCTTTGGCGATTGTGCCCATCTCTTCTGTTCCATTGGCTGAGGGGGAGTCTACTCAGCAAGAGGGTGGTGATACCTCAGGTGGTGGTGGTGGAGATAAAGGGAAGTCAGCGGCTGACGTGCTCAAGGACTTATCTGATGATGAGATCCTTTACTTAGATCCTGACTATTCCAAAGAGGCATAGATCGATGCTCTCCTTAATCTGGAAGAAGGAGAGATTGACTCTGGTGATGACTGGAACGATGATGATGATGTGATAATCGAGATTCCCAAGGGCGACGGGGAACTAGAGTAAGAGTTAGAGGATGGTGAGATCTTTGAAATACCATCGCTCGAATCTCTGCTCGAAAAAGACACAGGCTCAGTTGACATGGCAAGTAATGTTGAAGCTACAACTGAAGCCTCCCCAGTCGACCCTACACCTGTGGACCCCGAGGCACCAAAAGAGAAAGACATGCCTTCTGCATCTACAAATGGTCCAGCTCCCGTGTGGCAAAAGACGTCTATCACAGACAAGCACGGAGCGATAGGTATGATCTTGGCTGTTAGGTTCGAGGAGGACAAGCAGCTGTTCGCCATCAAAAGATCTGGGGGAGTTCGATACTTGAAACCCACCAGTGAGGCGTTCAACTCTTTGCCCAAGTACGACCTTGTGAACCTCGCAAACTGCGACCTGCTGAGTCACTCGAGTAATGCAGTAGCAATGGGTTTGTGGGTTACACTACAGCGGGAAGCAAGATCAGGGAAATTTGAATACCTCAAGCCTCAGGTACCTAGAAGAGTCAAGGATAAGCACGTCGTGCATCCTGTGACTAAGAAACCCTTAAAAAGATTGGTATACAAGCCAGTGCGATGTGAAACTAAGATTCCCCTGAGCAAGTTACCTCAGGATATTCTTGGTGACATGTGGTACTGGTACGTTGATCCAAAAACGGGCGAGGCTGTGGTTATGGGTAAAGGTAAGTCAGATAGTGGAAACACAGTACCAAAGGAAGTGATCAGAGTTTTTGATGAAGTCTGCTTCATCAATTTCTCTGTGAACGATCTGGAGGTACTAGCAGACAAGTTCTGCATCCACACTGACGAATGGACAAAGCTTCTCTCGGCCAAATACGACAAGTTAATCAAGTTTTGCCTTGATTACAAGAAGAAGATGGAAGCTAAGGAACAAGTGATGTGAAGACTGAAGAATGAAGACTGAAGACGATGAAGATCCCGAGCTGTTGTCAAGGGGGAGTTTGTTGATGCACTTTCCTGTGACAACACTCTGGATAGAGTCTTAGTTTGTATTTCTAACGTCTGTAATTTGTCTTTGTATGTAAGAGTCGTTATGTAATAGTTTATCGAGTTGTATTTACTTATACATAATGTTTGTTGTTTTTCTGCTAAGTGTTTTGCGCACTTACATGTGCGCAGGAGAAAGCTCCTGCGTACTTAGCAAGTATGCAAGAACACCTCTGCGTACTTGTTAAGTACGCAAGAGCAATTGGTCCTGCGCACTTGCTAAGTGCGCAGGCATCAGGTCTGTATAAATAGGATAGGTTCACAGAAGCTAAGTACGCAGAAACCATTTTGTTCAGACGAACTCAGTTCTGCTAAGTACGCAGCTTGTATTCTCTCTGTAACCGTCGAGTGTTTATAATAGAAAGAACATTTATTGTGACTCTCGTGTTTGGTTTACTTTGTTTTGTAAGACTCTCCACCTAGTCACGGGTATTCCGCAACCCGGTCCGACTAGTAGATCACTTGCATATGACGATCCGACACACACGAAGGGACCTACAGTGTTCTAGCAGTACTATACTGATGTGTTATTCCTTTTTCTGCACAAAAAGAATTTATCAGTTGATTTTTAAACTTTGTTCCATTGTCACTGCGAATGATTGATACTTTGCTATCACATATGTTTTCAATCCTTCTGAAAAATTCAATGATTGTGTTCAAGTGTCTCATCCTTTGTTGCAAGGAAAAACACCCAAGAAAATCTAGAAAATTCATCTGTGATAACAAGACAATATGATTTCTTCACAATGCTTTTAACTCGAACTGGACCAAACAAATCCATATGAATCAGGAATAATGGTCTAGTAAAAGTTGTTATGGTTTTTCTTGGATGAGACTTTTTGTGTTGTTTTCCCTTTGCACATGACATACAACTCTCTTCAATTATGAGTTCTTTCTTGGGCAATCCTCGCACCAAATCTTTATGAACCAAGTTATTCATGTTTTCAGATTCACATGACCCATTCGTCAATGCCACAAATAAGATTCTGAACCAGTCGCTTTTGATAACAAACATGAAACATTTACTGGTGTAGTATGATCATTCATGTCAACCAGGCTTTAAGAATAAGCATTCCTTTGTTGTAAAATGGACTGGTATGTCTTTTTCACACACTTGAGAAACACTGAGTAGATTAAATTCCAACCGAGACACGAAATTAACTTTCTCTAACGTGATAAGATCATTTGACACTGTTCACTGACTAGTAATTTTCCCTCCCTTTTTGTCTCCTGAAAAAGCAACAAAACCATCATCAAAAGATCGAAAATTATCCAGAATCTCTCTTTGTCCAGTCATATGCCTTGAGCAACCACTATCAACATGCCAAACATTATTAATAGTCCTCCCGGTTAAACTTTGCACATTCAAGACAAACTCAATGAGAAACAGGTACCTAGATCATATTTGACCCGGGCTGACTTTGACTTTTTACTGTCTTAGTCACAATGACTTGTTCCTTCAAGTTTACATCATTCTTTGTTCCAACCATATGTGAAGATTTTTCATTTTTTATTTTCTAAAATCAACCAACATTTTTCCGATATTTCTTAGTCATTTTTCCTTTAGCAAAATATGTTAGTTGGTTAAGTTTCTTCATATATTTTGAACTGATTGGGACACATGTGCCACAAAATTAGGTAACACATAATCACGACAAGCATTTGAATAAAAATCATGACAATTCCTAGAAAGCAATTAAGCACGACTGTAACATTGTTTCACTCCGGACTCGGACACACTGTCGTTCTCAAATGCTCTCCTGAAATGCTTTGTGATTTTGCTTTTAACTTTCTCTTTGTGCCTTGTGAACCTTGACTCTCTTGAGTTATGTTTGCAATTTCTCGGAAGATGGCCAACTTGACCACACACATAGCAATTGTAGCTTTTAGTCTTTAACTTTGACCCTGACTTTGAACACTTGGCTACTTCACTCTTTGATCCACGTACATTCTTTCTTAAGTGTCCTTTGCTATGAACATGCTTTTATTTGACATCAATGAACTTGTCTTTGACATCAATGGATTTGCCTTTGACACACCAAGACTTTCTTTGGACATTTGTTGGTACACTGACTTTAACTTTGACAACTTTGTTACTCTCTTGATCACGGTAAATATATGATTATCTGGTGCTATGAAATCATTTTTCTTAGGCCTTTCACTTGATAAATCATACTCTTCAATTAATGGATTTCCAAACTCATCTAAGACAACACCATCAGCTAGACTTGAGACTTTGTGAAGCGGTACATAATCTCTAGCCGTGTGCACCACTTTATCAAAGGAAGTGGAGGTTGATAACACTTCAGACACACAATGAGAATCATCACAAACATTAGTAGAAGATGCAAAAACATACGAAATATCAGAATCTGAGAAATTGTTTACATTAACATCAAAATTTCTACTAACAGAAACAAATCTATTGAGATTACAGTCAACATCTAGGTATTGCTTGCAATCTCTTATGAATTATCTAGTGCACTGTCTATTAAACGCAGAGAAACTTTTAACTCCATCAAGTTCAACATCATCATCAACACAACCTGTGTCTACATCTGCACTTATACACGTGCCATGAAAGTTAGAATTACCCGCATTTATCAACTCATTTTATTCATGCGGTTCAGGAAACGGTACAAAATTTTCAGGATGAGGCACTTTGTTATAACCCAAACAATCCTTGATATAAACAATTCTCTGTTTACTCACACACTCATCAAACACATTTTGTTACATTTTCCACTTTGCAACAATTACCCATTCTTTTATTAACTCTGTTTCTGATGTGACAAGTTTTTTCTGAAAGATCTTTTATTAAAACATCTTTTTTATCCAGATATTCTTTAAAATTTACATTATCTTTCAAAAGTGATTTTATTTTTCTTGTAAAATTAACCTCATTTTGTTTTAGTTCTTTATTTACCCTTTTCAGTTTATCATTTTTAGCAAGTAAGAAAGTGTTTGCTGCATGATAATTCTGCATTCTTTCTACACAAACAGAGGAACAAATATCAAAGTCATTGTTTGAATTTACCTCACTCTCAGACGAAATCTCATCATAAACAACAACTTTGCCCTTTCTCTTATCATCAGTTTTGAGCGGATAGACACTGGCAATTTCAACTGTTTTCTTTGAGACTTCAATCTCAGCCATCAAGGCTTCATCAAATTCGTCCTCAGCATCCTCAATTTCATCTTCCCACTCACAATTACTGAGTTGCTTTGACATAAGAGCAGTTTGAGCTTTCTTTGAGTTATCGGATTCATCAATCATCTCCATAAACTTTACTCCGCTTCCTTCAACTCTCTTCTTCTTGTCTTTGGTACACTCACGAGCAAAGTGACCAAGTTGTTGAAAATTATAGCATCTGAGCTTAGCTTTTTCAAAACCAACCTTCTTTCCAACTTGTAACTTATTTTTCCCAACCTTTTGAAGATACTTTTTAGCCCTTACATCTATCATGGCCATCTTCCATTGTAAATCCATGTACTCTAAATCATCATGATTGATTTTGCACAAGGTCCTCGATGTCATGCACAGTAGGTTGAAGCTTTCATGTTACCAAGGCATCATAACTGCTATTAAAAGCTCCAAACAAGGCAATCTGATCTTCAGGAATCTGACCAAAAGTCTTAACTTTCTCTCCAGAACAATGTTCACAGCAACCGTTACTTTTTTAGACTTAGACCCACTGCTTCCTTCACTACTCTCTGAAAACAAAGCTGCATTAGCTGAACCTGAATTGTTTTGCTTGTCCTGATTGTTCAGCTCTCTCTTCTTTGCATCTAATTCATATGACTCAAGCAGATATATTATTCCATCAAGTGATTTACTTTTCAGATCTAGAGTTGTATTCTTTATTAGCATACACGGTATGCTCCAGCAATCCGGTAGAGAATCCAACAATTTCTTTCCCAGATCATATTCTTCAAACTTCACTCCCATCTTTCTCAGCCTGTTGATCATAGTTGTTAATCTTGTCACTTGTTCGCTAAGAGTCTCATTCTTCTTATAACTGAACATATTATACCGCTTCAAGAAAAGGTCAGTTCTGCTTTCTTGAAGTGCTGCTTTTCCTTCAAACCTTAAACATAATGCATTCCACAGTCCCTGAGCTGTCTCATGCTGCTCAAAATTCAGATACAATTCAGTCGGTAGTGCCAGGATAATAGATCCCAAAGGTCTGTTATCTCTTTCAATCAGCTTCTTGTCTTCCTCTGAATACAGATCAGGATCTATAATAGGGACTAACCCATCAGCATTTACAGTCTTCGGTATATGAGGACCCTTCACAATTGATTCCCATAAAGTGTGATCAGTAAACTTGAAATAAGCCTTCATCATTATTTTCCAGCTGGAAAACTCTGATATTGACTTCAGCATCGGTGGTGACTTCCCCACAACCCTCTCAGTATCGTAAACCTTTCCAACCATTCTACACATTTACATTGAAACACAGTCGAAATCTGAAAAACTTCCAACTCAGGACTTTTCGGTCGAAAAACTAATTGATCGAAAACTATTTTAGGATAAGACTTTTCGGTCGAAAAGTCTAAGATTTCAAACACAGGAGAATTTTATCCTTGAGATTTTGGGCACTATTTTTCGATCGAAAACTGTATACTTTTTGATCGAAAAGAGATATCGAGTCCTTCAAGCTGACTTTTCGGGCAATTCTTCTAATGAACACTTGAATCGACCAAAAACTCTCTGCAGTGATCCAAATCCAAAATCAAGCCCCCAAACCTATTATAAACTTTATCTCCATTAGTTTTAGCTTAAAAAATACATCAATGGCACTCAAACTACTCTGATTCGATCAATTTTTGATGAAAGTCTTCTTGAATACCAAGTGCTTTAACCAACAGCTCTGATACCACTTGTGAACCCCTCTGATTTGCTGATATCCAAGAACAAACACCTCAAACAGTCTCTGGAATGGAGGAATCAATCCAGATATCTAACAACACCGAGAAGATCGAATCAAGCGTGAACTAGAATGGAAGAAATCACACACATAAGATACACAATCAAACTGGTAATCGTCATTGATAATCTCTATGATTTACAAGATGAAAACAACAAACTACACTTTGATTTCTCTTGAACACTTCTGATCAAAACTATACAAATGAGAAATCTGACTTGAAATTACAAAAGACAACATATTTATTCTAATCAGCATTCGATCAAAAACTCCTGATCGAAAAGTGTTTTCGGTCGAAAACACTTTTCGATTGAAAACACTTTTTGATCAAAAACTAAGTTTTCGACCGAAAACTCTGAAGTTATACATTTCAGCACATAATTGATTTTTATGGACTACTAGGTTCCAACAAGTTGTTTCAATGGGGGGTGGTGTGATAGTGACCGGCTCAGTTTGAATTGGAGTCATCACCACCATCTGTTGGACAGAATGAAGGGAAGGGATACTATTTCTGGCATCGCCTTTGAGACAGTTGTAGTCGCCACCTCAACACTAATATGTGGTTGCCTCCTCCGTTGTCGCTGATACAACTGGCTGAAAGTAGAAGTAGAGGGTGAAGCAGTACTCATGGCCTCTGAGATTGGCCGCGTTTGAGTACTAACTTCGACTTCTCTAGGGATAGCAACAAATGGCCTATCCCCCCGTCTTTGTAATTCAGCATTCGAATCAGAATCGGGTTCATATTCGCCTCCGATACTTTCTTGTCTTTGTCTTTTAGAAGGTGACTCGGGAAGGGAAACCTTTGTCAACTTCCTTGGGTGTGATTGATCTGGTGCATCATCAAAGTTAGATGAATCAGATTCAGTGGCTTCAGAATGTGACTCCTCAGCACCATCTCCTCCTTCTTGTTCTTCATCACCATCATCTCCAGATTCATCATTCCCAGACTCTTCATCTCCTTCATCTTCCTCCTCTACTTGTTCATGTAACATCTTGGAATTTAGTATTCATATTTCAATTCAATGTAATGCAATTTCAAATTCAATGTACGTGCACTGCCTTATTATTTTGCTTACCTTAAACGAAATGCAATGATTCAATACAAATTTACAAGTTTTGCTCGATTATATACACTTAAACGCTATACAAGTAACTATTTATTTCAAACTAATCAAACCTGAAAAAGTCAAGGACTAAAGTTGAAAATTTACCAAGAAACCCTAATTAGCACGGTCGTGCTTCGTCCTGGCACGGTCGCGCCAAGTGCCTCGGCACGATCGCGCGACTGGTCCTGGAACGATCGCGCCCGGTGCCTAAGCACGGTCGTGCCATATTTAGGCACGGTCGCGCCTGTGAAACAGCTGAAACGTAACTGCAACTTTAATTACCCGATCGTTCGAATCCGTAACATCCATCCGTTTCTTTTCCCTTAACAAATGTATTATTGCTTTCCAAATTATTCAAACGCCTCAGTTTCATATTACCAATCTCGAAATTTCTCTCTCAAAGCTTTTCAAGAAAACCAAGAAATTCTCTCCTGCAATCCGTATTCTCTCAAGCAAGATATTCGTGTCACTCGTCCCTCCCGAGAAGTTCTGGACTGACTGGATTGGCCGGAGTGCAACAAAGATCACCGGAACTCAATCTCGCCGTCGCCGAAATTTCCTCTCTACCAATATCCATCGATTCGCTACTGTTCAGGGTAACTTAAACCTTTAATTCATTCATTTCAGTATCAGTATCAAAAGCCCCTATTCAATTTGGGCTTCCATTATAGAAATCGATCTGAATCAGAACTCATGTTTTATAAAAAAATGATTTAATCGAATCCCTGCTTAAACACGATGTACATTCAATTAAGTTATATGAAAAGACTCGTAATAACCCATTAATCAAAAGCCCTAACAATTCCAGCGTTTAAAATACAAGAATTTGTCAATTCGTGTCTGATTTGGAAGAGACACGGTCGCGCTAATCATCTAGCGCGGCCGTGCCTCATGTAGCGCGGTCGTGTGGAATAGCGGCGCGGTCGTGTCCTCCTGTCCAGACCTTGTCATGCGCTCTGGGCTAGTCTCTGTTGTGTCTAAAGATCATAGACACGACCGTGCCGGGCCAAGGCACGGTCGTGCCTGTTGACTGGTCTAGTTTGTGCCCTCTGTTGATCAACCCGGTCGTGTCCCGACTAGCGCGGTCGCGCCCCTGGCTTGAGCACGATCGTGCCCTTCCGAGGCACGGTCTTGTGTGACTCAGAAATTGTAATAGAATTATAATTTTATATTTTTCGATCGATAAATGTTTCGATTTTATAAAAATATGTTTTCTGTATTTAAAAATGGATTAAAAGTTTAATCTTGGCATAAATATAATTTATTTAAAAGTTTATGAAAATTAAATTTATATTTATTATCTTACACTTAAATGATATTTTAAATAATTAAGTTACAAAATTTATAAATAAATAAGATAATGATTATTTATTTAATTTACATTTTAAATTAAAATCATTTATTTATTTATACTTAATTACAATTAATATTTACATTATTTCATAAACTATAATTATATATTTATTCAATTATCCAATTCAAACCTAATCAAATTGTTTCAATAATATTTTTACTTCAAACTCTATATATTTTATTCAATAGTTTTAAATACAAATCAATAGTTTTATACACAAATTCAACTTTCATTTTAGACTTAAACTTTTCGCATCTATTTGATTCAATACACATTACTCTTTAGGTTAAATTGTGTATTTCGAGGATCATATTTGCTATCTATAATCTTTGTTCGCTACACTTCCATACCATGTGAGTATTCACAACCCCTTTTTACTCTTTTACACTTTTGGGGTGGAACATGAACTCTATACACATTACACATTACACATTTACATTTACGCAAACAACACAAGTGCAAAAATCTTATTTACATACATGTGTGCAAAATTTGAGCTTTGTGCCCGAGTGCTAGTTGTGCTAACCTTTGTATGCGATTATGTGCAATCATTAACTAAACAAGCCGACGGTTTTCAATGACAGATCTATTGAGTCTGACAAACCCACCCATGGTGCGCGGTGATTGAAACCGACAACACAATTTTTGCATGCTAGTTACAAGGTTTGGTTGTACATGGTTACACAATAGCTGCTCCCCATAAATGCCTTATTTTATCATGTTTTGTAAAGGATTTGTTTTCAACTATATGCTATTTATTTACAACTGTGTTACTCACCAACTTTTTAGTTGACTTTATTTTATTCATGTTTCAGGCCCTAATATGTGAGAATGATTCAAGACGTGCTCAATATAGGATTGGACTTAGCAAAACAAATCAAGAATTTTATGAGTTGTTTCATGTTCCTTGTTTGAATTTTGTTTGTACTTGGATTATTTGTAATGGAAATTTAACTTTAATATATTTCAATTTAGTCAACCATGTGCTATGAACAGTCTTACATGTCCCGCCCCGATGATTCTGCCATCGGTCGGGGTGTGACAGATTGGTATCAGAGCCAGGTTATAGGGAATTAGGTTATTAGACACCTTGACCTAGACTATAACTTTAGGACACCCACTTATGCTATATTTCATGATTTTGTGCTATGTGTTACATGCTATGTGCTACATGCTCACCATGATTAATTATTATTATATTTGATACCTTACTTGTTAGAAATTCATGACTCATTAGGATCTTCTTGAATAATAATTAAATAAATAATATCCTTTCCTATATTCTAAAACCTCATAATATTTCTATCTTCTTTTCTATCCTTATCCTTTCTAAGCATGTAGAAAATCCTTGAACCAAAAATCTCTAAAATTTTTATTTCTTCGTTAAGGTTTTAAACTTGTTAAATTATTTGAGGACACGTGCAATCTGAAAGGGTGACACCTGTATTTTGGGTTTTCTGTCTAAGAAAAGCATTTCGCATAAATCCCAATCAACCGAGGGACCCGTATGCTTTCCTGGGAATTCCCGAGATGAGTGTTTACTTATAGGCTAAAGCATGTCTCCTTGAAAATTTTATAAGTTTAATTAACCTTAATGTGCCATGGTATTCAAGTGATTTTGTCACTTTTGAGTACAATCCAAACTAAGAATATCTATTTTATTTTGTTATCTCATTCTATTAAATCCTATCAAATCTCATAAGTTCTTACAATTTTTCTTGTCTTGTGAAAATCTGTAGAATGTCTCCTCGTCGTGCTCCCGCAACCAACGCCAACACCGACATTGCTGCTATTCTTACCCAATTGGTGACACAACTCACCCAAGCCAATGGTGCCACAAATGGCAACAATGGTGGAAATGGAAGCAATAGTGGTAATAATGGTGGAAATGGTGGTAATAATCCATCTCAATGCACCTTCAAGCACTTCAACTCTTGCAATCCCCTAAAGTTCTATGGTATCGAAGGAGCTACTTGACTCCTTCAATGGTTCGAAAGCATTGAGAATACCTTTCTCAATAGCGACTGTCCCGACAACCTCCGTGTTCGTCATGCTACAAGTGTCCTACAAAAACGGGCACTTACATGGTGGAATGGGGAGAAAAGGAATAGGGGTGTTGATGTAGCTATGGCCTTACCTTGGGATGAGGTCAAAAGGCTTATGACCGAGGAGTTTTGTCCTCGAAATGAAGTGAAAATGTTAGAAGCTGAATTTTGGGATCTTGCCCAAGATAGTGGGGAAAGCTTAGCATATACAACTCGGTTCCATGAGTTGAGTCTTCTAGTGCCCCACACGGTCACTCCTTTGTCCCGTTGTATCGAGAAGTATATTGGTGGGCTACCAAGACAAATCCAAGATACTGTCTTAGGTAGAAATCCTGCTACTCTGGAGGATGCTATTCGTCTATCCGCTACCTTAACTGATAACCATGTGAAAGCGGGAGCACTTACTAAGAAGGGTACTAAGAAAGTTTCTGAAACCGTAACCCCTCCTACTCACAACAAAGAAGCCACAACCGAGCCCTCTCGCAATAATAGAAAGAGGAAGGTGAGAAATTTTGCTGCGGTTACTCCTGCTGTTCCCGTCAACCAAGCTACACCTATGGTTCAAGCGCCGGCTAAAAAGCCATATGTTGGGATCTACCCTCTTTGTGCCACCTGCAACTACCATCATCCCCAAAACATCCCATGTCGCCTTTGTACTTATTGTGGGAGATATGGTCATACAGTTAGTGTTTGTAGGACCAAAGCTCTTGCGGGCCAAGTCAACCCTCCAAACCGAACTGTACCTCAAGTGGCTAATCAAGGTGCTCCCGCCATTGCTAATGGGCGTGCTTGCTATGAGTGTGGTGACCCGAACCATTTTCGTGATCAATGTCCAAGACTTGCAAATGCTAGACAAGGTGGAGCTCGTGGGCGTGCGTTCAACATAAACACCAACGAAGCTCAAGCCAACAATGACGTGGTCAATGGTACGTTTCTTGTTAATAGTCAATATGCCTCCATTTTATTCGATACCGGAGCCGATAAAAGTTTTGTGTCACTTAATTTTGAACCTTTACTTGCAAAGACTCGGTCCCAATTAGAGAAAACATTTACCGTTGAAGTAGCAAATGGTGACTCCCTTACAATTGAGTCCATTATCTATGATTGCTCTTTAGAACTTAATGATCACACATTTCCAATCAACCTTGTTCCAATGCCACTAGGAAGCTTTGATATTATCATAGGTATGGATTGGCTATCAAATCATCATGCCGAAGTCATTTGCTTTGAAAAGTGTATCCAAATTCCGCTACCATCGGGAGAAACCTTAAGAGTTTTTGGTGAAAAGCCTTGCAAGGGACTTAAGTTGATGTCGTGTACTACCGCTCAAACGTACTTACGAAAGAAGTACATTGCTTTCTTAGCTCATATTGTTCAAAAGGATATCAAGGAGAAGAATATCCAAGATATTCCGATCATTCAGGATTTCCCCGAAGTTTTTCCTAAGGATTTATCAGGTCTTCCTCCCGTTCGTCATGTAGAGTTCCGTATTGATCTTATACCTGGAGCTAACCCCGTTTCTAGAGCTCCTTATCGTCTTGCACCTTCCGAAATGCAAGAGCTTGCAAGTCAGCTCCAAGAGCTCTCCGACAAAGGTTTCATTCGCCCAAGTCATTCACCGTGGGGTGCACCCATCTTATTTGTTAGGAAGAAGGATGGATCATTTCGCATGTGTATTGACTACCGCGAACTCAATAAGCTTACTATCAAGAACCGTTATCCTTTGCCTAGAATCGATGATCTCTTTGATCAACTTCAAGGTTCTACTTGCTTCTCAAAGATTGATCTTCGATCCGGTTATCATCAGCTTCGTGTTCAAGAAGATGACATTCCTAAGACTGCTTTTCGAACAAGGTATGGTTATTATGAGTTCATGGTTATGCCTTTCGGGTTAACCAATGCACCCGCAGTTTTCATGGATCTCATGAATCGTGTGTGCAAACCGTACCTTGATAAATTCGTGATTGTCTTCATTGACGATATCTTAATCTATTCCAAGACTAAAGCCGATCATGAACAACACCTTAGATTGGTTTTGGAACTCTTGAGAAAAGAACAACTATATGCCAAATTCTCCAAATGCGAATTTTGGCTAAAAGAAGTTCAATTTCTTGGTCACATCGTCAACGACAAGGGTATTCATGTTGATCCTGCTAAGATTGAAACGGTTAAGAATTGATATGCCCCGAAGACTCCTACCGAAGTTCGTTCATTTCTTGGTCTTGCGGGTTATTATCGTCGTTTCATCTCAAACTTCTCAAAGATTGCTGTCCCTCTTACCACTTTGACCCACAAGGGTAAGACTTATGAATGGGGACCGAAACAAGAAGAAGCTTTTCAAACCCTCAAGCAAAAGCTGTGCAATGCTCCCATATTGACTCTCCCCTATGGAAATGATGATTTAGTTGTCTATTGTGATGCTTCTAACCAAGGTCTTGGTTGTGTTCTCATGCAACGAGGCAAAGTAATCGCTTATGCATCAAGGCAACTCAAAGTTCATGAGAAGAATTATACGACGCACGATCTCGAGTTGGGTGCGGTCGTATTCGCGTTAAAAATTTGGAGACATTACCTATATGGCACGAAATGTGTGGTGTTCACCGACCACAAAAGTCTTCAACATATTTTCAACCAAAAAGAACTTAATATGAGGCAACGACGTTGGGTCGAACTCCTTAACGACTACGACTACGAGATTCGTTACCATCCCGGCAAAGCAAATGTTGTAGCCGATGCTTTGAGTCGAAAGGACCATGTTATGCTTCATTGTGCCCGTATTCAAACCGATATTCAAACCCGTATCTTAGACGCTCAATACATCTCGGTAACCAAGGGTAATATGTACGAAGAAATGTCATGTGGTGTTGAACTCCTTCTTGAATCAAAACCCAATGGCTTACTATATTACTTGAACCGTATTTGGGTTCCCGATCGCGATGATCTCCATACATTTCTCATGAACGAGGCTCACAAGACTCGTTATTCTATTCATCCTGGTGCGGATAAAATGTACCAAGATCTTCTCCAACAATATTGGTGGCCCGGTATGAAAAAGGACATTGCTCTCTATGTTGCTAAATGCTTAACTTGTTCCAAAGTCAAAGCCGAACATCAACGTCCTTCTGGTTTGCTTGAACAACCGGAAATTCCCGTGTGGAAATGGGAGAACTTAGCCATGGATTTTATTACCAAACTCCCTCGCACCTCGAGTGGTTATAATAGTATTTGGGTGATCATTAATCGTCTCACCAAGTCTGCCCATTTCTTGCCTATCCATGAAGACTAGCCCGAATTTACATCGACGAAATCGTGAGCCGTCATGGTGTTCCCTTGAACATAATATCTGATCGAGATGCCCGGTTCACTTCTCGATTTTGGCAATCTCTCCAAACTGCTCTTGGTACACGATTGGATTTGAGCACGGCCTACCATCCCCAAACTGATGGTCAAACCGAGCGAACAATTCAAACTCTTGAAGACATGCTTAGAGCTTGCGTAATCGATTTTGGTGGCAATTAGGATTCACATTTATCCCTCATTGAGTTCTCTTACAATAATAGCTACCACACAAGTATCAACATGGCTCCATTCGAAGCTCTCTATGGTCGCAAGTGTCGTTCTCCTATCTGTTGGACGAGATTGGTGAAGCACAAATCACCGGTCCCGAGTAATTCAAGAAACATCCGACAAGATTATTCAAATCCGTGACAATATTCGAGTAGCAAGGAGTCGGCAAAAGAGTTATGCCGACAAACGTCGAAAACCCTTGGAATTCCAAGTCGGTGATCTTGTTCTTCTTAAGGTGTCCCCGTGGAAGGGTGTGATCCGTTTTGGAAAGAAAGGCAAGTTAGCACCTCGTTATGTTGGTCCATTCAAAATCCTTGAAAGGGTTGGGAAAGTGGCTTACAAGCTCGAGTTACCTCCATCTCTTGGAAATGTGCATCCTACATTTCATGTATCTAATCTGAAGAAGTGTCTCGTTGATGAAAACCTCCATATACCGCTTGACGACATGCGCATTGAGGAAACGATGCACTTCGTTGAGAAGCCGGTGGAAATTATGGATCGCGAAGTTAAACAACTCAAGCGAAGTCGCATTCCATTGTCAAAGTTCGTTGGGAATCTAAGTGTGGTCCTGAGTTCATTTGGGAACGAGAAGACCAAATGAAGCTCAAGTACCCTCATCTCTTTATTGATACTGTTGTAACCTCTAGCTAAATTTCGGGACGAAATTCTCTCAACATGGGGAGACTATAACATCTCGGAATTTAGTATTCATATTTCAATTCAATGTAATGCAATTTCAAATTCAATGTTCGTGCACTGCCTTATTATTTTGCTTACCTTAAACGAAATGCAATGATTCAATACAAATTTACAAGTTTTGCTCGATTATATACACTTAAACGCTATACAAGTAACTATTTATTTCAAACTAATCAAACCTGAAAAAGTCAAGGACTAAAGTTGAAAATTTACCAAGAAACCCTAATTAGCACGGTCGTGCTTCGTCCTGGCACGGTCGCGCCAAGTGCCTCGGCACGATCGCGTGACTGGTCCTGGAACGATCGCACCCGGTGCCTAAGCACGGTCGTGCCATATTTAGGCACGGTCGCGCCTGTGAAACAGCTGAAACGTAACTGCAACTTTAATTACCCGATCGTTCGAATCCGTAACATCCATCCGTTTCTTTTCCCTTAACAAACGTATTATTGCTTTCCAAATTATTCAAACGCCTCAGTTTCATATTACCAATCTCGAAATTTCTCTCTCAAAGCTTTTCAAGAAAACCAAGAAATTCTCACCTGCAATCCGTATTCTCTCAAGCAAGATATTCGTGTCACTCGTCCCTCTTGAGAAGTTCTGGACTGACTGGATTGGCCGGAGTGCAACAAGGATCACCGGAACTCAATCTTGCCGTCACCGGAATTTCCTCTCTACCAATATCCATCGATTCGCTACTGTTCAGGGTAACTTAAACCTTTAATTCACTCATTTCAGTATCAGTATCAAAAGCCCCTATTCAATTTGGGCTTCCATTATAGAAATCGATCTGAATCAGAACTCATGTTTTATAAAAAAATGATTTATTCGAATCCCTGGTTAAACACGATGTGCATGCAGTTAAGTTATATGAAAAGACTCGTAATAACCCATTAATCAAAAGCCCTAACAATTCCAGCGTTTAAAATACAAGAATTTGTCAATTCGTGTCTGATTTGGAAGAGACACGGTCGCGCTAATCATCTAGCGCGGCCGTGCCTCATGTAGCGCGGTCGTGTCGAATAGCGGCGCGGTCGTGTCCTCCTGTCCAGACCTTGTCATGCCCTCTGGGCTAGTCTCTATTGTGTATAAAGATCATAGACACGACCGTGTCGGGCCAAGGCACGGTCGTGCCTGTTGACTGGTCTAGTTTGTGCCCTCTGTTGATCAACCCGGTCGTGCCCCGACTAGCGCGGTCGTGCCCCGACTAACGCGGTCGCGCCCCTGGCTTGAGCACGATCGTGCCCTTCCGAGGCACGGTCGTGTGTGACTCAGAAATTGTAACAGAATTATAATTTTATATTTTTCGATCAATAAATGTTTCGATTTTATAAAAATATGTTTTCTGTATTTAAAAATGGATTAAAAGTTTAATCTTGGCATAAATATAATTTATTTAAAAGTTTATGAAAATTAAATTTATATTTATTATCTTACACTTAAATGATATTTTAAATAATTAAGTTACAAAATTTATAAATAAATAAGATAATGATTATTTATTTAATTTACATTTTAAATCAAAATCATTTATTTATTTATACTTAATTACAATTAATATTTACATTATTTCATAAACTATAATTATATATTTATTCAATTATCCAATTCAAACCTAATCAAATTGTTTTAAAAATATTTTTACTTCAAACTCTATATATTTTTTTCAATAGTTTTAAATACAAATCAATAGTTTTATACATAAATTCAACTTTCATTTTAGACTTAAACTTTAAGCGTCTATTTGATTCAATACACATTACTCTTTAGGTTAAATTGTGCATTTCGAGGATCATATTTGCTATCTATAATCTTTGTTAGCTACACTTCCATACCATGTGAGTATTCACAACCCCTTTTTACTCTTTTACACTTTTGGGGTGGAACATGAACTCTATACACATTACACATTACACATTACACATTTACATTTACGCAAACAACACAAGTGCAAAAATCTTATTTACATACATGTGTGCAAAATTTGAGCTTTGTGCCCGAGTGCTAGTTGTGCTAACCTTTGTATGCGATTATGTGCAATCATTAACTATACAAGCCGATGGTTTTCAATGATAGATCTATTGAGTCTGACAAACCCACCCATGGTGCGCGGTGATTGAAACCGACAACACATTTTTTGCATGCTAGTTACAAGGTTTGGTTGTACATGGTTACACAATAGCTGCTCCCCATAAATGCCTTATTTTATCATGTTTTGTAAAGAATTTGTTTTCAACTATATGCTATCTATTTACAACTGTGTTACTCACCAACTTTTTAGTTGACTTTATTTTATTCATGTTTCAGGCCCTAATATGTGAGAATGATTCAAGACGTGCTCAATATAGGATTGGACTTAGCAAAACAAATCAAGAATTTTATGATTTGTTTCATGTTCCTTGTTTGAATTTTGTTTGTACTTGGATTATTTGTAATGGAAATTTAACTTTAATATATTTCAATTTAGTCAACCATGTGCTATGAACAGTCTTACATGTCCCGCCCCGATGATTCCGCCATCGGTCGGGGTGTGACAGTTCATCTGAATGTTCACTTAGTTTGGGCTCAGACTCAGCACTAAACCATTTTAGATATGGATGGGCCATATACGCTTCATTGATAAGATGGCCAAAGAGAGGAGTGTGCTCAGGGGTAGGTTCTACACTGCCTGGCTTTAGAAATTCTACAAACGCTCTCTTGTCCACCCTTCGAACTTGTAAACATTCTCCAATCTGAGGTAGATTGGGCAAAGCATCATTGATCAACAATTGAACGAATCTCAGGTACAAAACGAATCTAAACTTCTCCGCTGTATTGATCTGATCGGTCAAGTCCTTGTGGATGTACTTAGAAATGTTGTAGCCCTTGTTGAGAGAAAGTCCAACCATTGCTGCTGCCAAGTAGCATGACGTGAGCGGCGTAACGCCACTGATCCAAGACCCACATCTTCTAGTATGAGGCATAGTCTCGAGCACCGATGTATCCCATCCTCTGTCTCCAGCACCCATCCACAAAGTAATCAGGATAAGTAACTAGGTCAGTTGCTAGATCCCTGAACTGTAGAACTCTCTGAATGGTGTCCTCTGAAATGGCTATGTCTTGACCAGCTACAGTAGCCCTAATTGTCACACCCCGACCGATGGCGGAATCATCGGGGCGGGACATGTAGACTGTTCATAGCACATGGTTGACTAGATTGAAATATATTAAAGTCAAATTTCCATTACAAATAATCCAAATACAAACCAAATTCAAACAAAGAAACATAAAACAACTCATAGAATTCTTGATTTAAATTGCTAAGTCCAAATCCTATATTGAGCACGTCTTGAATCATTCTCACATATTAGGGCCTGAAACATGAATAAAATAAAGTCAACTAAAAAGTTGGTGAGTATAACACAGTTGTACATAGATAGCATATAGTTGAAAACAGATCCTTTACATATCATGATAAATAAGACATTTATGGGGAGCAGCTATTGTGTAACCATGTACAACCAAACCTTTGTAACTAGCATGCCAAAATTGTATTGTCGGTTTCAATCACCGCGCACCTGGGTGGGTTTGTCAGACTCAATAGATCTATCATTGAAAACCGTCGGCTTGTATACTTAATGATTGCATATAATCGCATACAAAGGTTAGCACAACTAGCACTCGGGCACAAAGCTCAAATGTTGCACACATGTATGTAAATAGGATTTTGCACTTGTGTTGTTTGCGTAAATGTAAATGTGTAATGTGTATAAAGTTCATGTTCCACCCCAAAAGTGTAAAAGAGTAAAAAGGGGTTGTGAATACTCACTTGGTATGGAGATGTAGCTAACAAAGAGTATAGATAAAATAAGGGTTCTTGATACGCACGGGTTAACCTAGATAGTAATGTATATTGAATCAAATCGGTGTACAAAGTTTAAGTCTAACATTGAAGGTTGAATTTGTGTATAAAAAGTATTAAATGAAATATATAAAGTTGTAGTAACCATTTTTGGAACATTTGATTAAAATTTGGAATTTAAATAATAAAATAGAATTTTTATAAAATTGTTGATTATGAAAATAATGCATTTGTTAAATGTAAATTAATAAATAAATAAATGATTATAGTTTGTGAAATAATGTAAATATTGATTGTAATTAAGTATAAATAAATAAATGATTTTTGTTTAAATATTAAATAAATAATTATTATCTCATTTATTTATAAACTTGTAACTTAATCATTTAAAACATCATTTAAGTGTAAGATAAATATAAATTTCATTTTTATAAATTTTTAAATAAACTTTTAAATAAATAATATTTATCTCCAGATTAAACTTTAAATATCTTCAAATACAGAAAACATATTTTTATAAAATTTGAAACATTTATTGATTGAAAAATATAAAATTATAATTCTGTTAAATTTTCTGAGTCACACACGACCGTGCCTCGGAAGGGCACGATCGTGCTCAAGCCATGGGCGCGACCGGGTTGATCAACAGAGGGCACAAACTAGACCAGTCAAAAGGCACGACCGTGCCTTGGCCTGGCACGGTCGTGTCCAAGATTCTTAGACACAACAGAGATTAGCCCAAAGGGCATGACTTGGTCTGGACAGGAGGACACGACCGCGCTGCTACTCGGCACGACCGCGTTTCATGAGGCACGGCCGCTTGATGATTAGCGCGACCGTGTCTCTTCTAAATCAGACACGAATTGAACAAATCTTGTATTTATAGCGTTGGAATTGTTAGGGCTTTTGATTACTGAGTTGTTACGAGTCTATTAATATAAATTAATTGTATGGAAAACGTGTTTAAGAATGGATTCGATTAAATCCTTTTTATTAAAAATAGGAATTTCGGTTCCGGATAATTTCTGTAATGGAAGCCCAGATTAACATGGGGCTTTCGATATAAATACTAAAACGGATAATAACAAGTGATCAATTACCCGAAAGAGTAGGGAATCGATGGAGGTCGGTAGAAGGAGGTTCCGGCGACGGCAAGATTGCTTTCCGGCGTCTCCTACTGCGATTTCGGCTGATTCAACCCCTTCAGAAACTTAGAGATGCTCGGAGGATTGAGTTCCTCAATTAATTGATAGCAACATGATCGAAAAGAATGATTCGAGGCTTGGGAGAAATTTTGGACGGTTTTTCTTGAGAGAATTCGCAAATGGATGATAATGATCGTAATTGACAATTATTTTCTTTGATACTGAAAGAGAAACGCACATCGGATTTGAATTCAAACGACCGAGCGTTTTGAAACTGCATTTACGTTTCGACTGTTACGCAGGCGCGACCGTGCCAAGATAGGCGCGACCGTGCTTAGGCACTGGGCGCGATCGTTCCAGGACCAGTCGCGCGATCGTGCCGAGGCACTTGGCGCGACCGTGCCAGGACGAAGCACGACCGTGCTAATTAGGGTTTCTTGATAAATTTTCAACTTTAGTCCTTGACTTTTCAGGTTTGATTAGTTTGAAATAAATAGTTACTTGTATAGCGTTTAAGTGTATATAATCGAGCAAAACTTGTAAATTTGTATTGAATCATTGTATTTAGTTTACGGTAAGCAAAATAATAAGACAGTGCACGAGTATTGAATTCGAAATGCATTACATTGAATCGAAATATGGCTACTAAAAATCAGAAATGTTACAGTCGCCCCATGTTGAGAGAAGTTCGTCCCGAAATTTAGCTAGAAGAAACAATAGTATCGGTAAAAAGATGAGGGTACTTGAGCTTCATTTGGTCTTCTCGTTCCCAAGTGAACTCAGGACCACGCTTAGATTCCCAACGAATTTTGACAATAGGAATACGAATTCGTTTGAGTTGTTTGACTTCACGATCCATAATTTCTACCGGCTTCTCAACGAAGTGCATCGTTTCATCAATGCGCACGTCGTCAAGCGGTATATGGAGATTTTCATCAGCGAGACACTTCTTCAGATTAGATACATGAAATGTAGGATGCACGTTTCCAAAAGATGGAGGTAACTGGAGCTTGTAAGCCACTTTCCCAATCCTTTCAAGGATTTTGAATGGACCAACATAACGAGGGGCTAACTTACCTTTCTTTCCAAAACGGACCACACCCTTCCACGGGGACACCTTAAGAAGAACAAGGTCACCGACTTGGAATTCCAAGGGTTTTAATCGTTTATCGGCATAACTCTTTTGCCGACTTTTCGCTGTTCGGATGTTATCACGGATTTGAATAATCTTGTCGGATGTTTCTTGAATTAGTTCGGGACCGGTGATTTGTGCTTCACCAATCTCGTTCCAACAGATAGGAGAACGGCACTTGCGACCATAAAGAGCTTCGAATGGAGCCATGTTGATACTTGTGTGGTAGCTATTATTGTAAGAAAACTCAATGAGGGATAGATGTGAATCCCAATTGCCACCAAAATCGATTACGCAAGCTCTAAGCATGTCTTCAAGAGTTTGGATTGTTCGCTCGGTTTGACCATCAGTTTGGGGATGGTAAGCCGTGCTCAAATCCAATCGTGTGCCAAGAGAAGTTTGGAGAGATTGCCAAAATCGAGAAGTGAACCGGGCGTCTCGATCAGATATTATGTTCAAAGGAACACCATGACGGCTCACAATTTCATCAATGTAAATTCGGGCTAGTTTCTCAACCCGATAGTCTTCACGGATAGGCAAGAAATGAGCAGATTTGGTGAGACGATCAATGATCACCCAAATACTATCATAACCACTCGAGGTGCGAGGGAGTTTGGTAATAAAATCCATGGCTAAGTTCTCCCATTTCCACACAGGGATTTCCGGTTGTTCAAGCAAACCAGAAGGACGTTGATGTTCGGCTTTGACTTTGGAGCAGGTTAAACATTTGGCAACATAGAGAGCAATGTCCTTTTTAATACCGGGCCACCAATAATGTTGGCGAAGATCTTGGTACATTTTATCCGCACCTGGATGAATAGAATAACGAGTCTTGTGCGCCTCGTTCATGAGAAATGTACGGAGATCATCGCGATCGGGAACCCAAATACGGTTCAAGTAATATAGTAAGCCATTGGGTTTTGATTCAAGAAGAAGTTCAACACCACACGACATTTCTTCATACATGTTACCCTCGGTTACCGAGACGTGTTGAGCTTCTAAGATACGGGTTTGAATATCGGTTTGAATACGGGCACAGTGAAGCATAATATGGTCCTTTCGACTCAAAGCATCGGCTACAACATTCGCTTTGCCGGGATGGTAACGAATCTCGCAGTCATAGTCGTTAAGGAGTTCGACCCAACGTCGTTGCCTCATATTGAGTTCTTTTTGGTTGAAGATATGTTGAAGACTTTTGTGGTCGGTGAATACCACACATTTTGTGCCATATAGGTAATGTCTCCAAATCTTTAACGCGAATACGACCGCACCCAACTCGAGATCGTGCGTCGTATAATTCTTTTCATGAACTTTGAGTTGCCTTGATGCATAAGCGATTACTTTGCCTCGTTGCATGAGAACACAACCAAGACCTTGGTTAGAAGCATCACAATAGACAACTAAATCATCATTTCCATCGGGGAGAGTCAATATGGGAGCATTGCACAGCTTTTGCTTGAGGGTTTGAAAAGCTTCTTCTTGTTTCGGTCCCCATTCATAAGTCTTACCCTTGTGGGTCAAAGCGGTAAGAGGGACAGCAATCTTTGAGAAGTTTGAGATGAAACGACGATAATAACCCGCAAGACCAAGAAATGAACAAACTTCGGTAGGAGTCTTCGGGGAATTCCAATTCTTAATCGTTTCAATCTTAGCAGGATCAACATGAATACCCTTGTCGTTGACGATGTGACCAAGAAATTGAACTTCTTTTAGACAGAATTCACATTTGGAGAATTTGGCATATAGTTGTTCTTTTCTCATGAGGTCCAAAACCAATCTAAGGTGTTGTTCATGATCGGCTTTAGTCTTGGAATAGATTAAGATATCGTCAATGAAGACGATCACGAATTTATCAAGGTATGGTTTGCACACACGATTCATGAGATCCATGAAAACTGCGGGTGCATTGGTTAACTCGAAAGGCATAACCATGAACTCGTAATGACCATACCTTGTTCGAAAAGCGGTCTTAGGAATGTCATCTTATTGAACACGAAGCTGATGATAACCGGATCGAAGATCAATCTTTGAGAAATAAGTAGAACCTTGAAGTTGATCAAAGAGATCATCGATTCTAGGCAAAGGATAACGGTTCTTGATAGTAAGCTTATTGAGTTCGCGGTAGTCAATACACATGCGAAATGATCCATCCTTCTTTTTGATGAATAAGACGGGTGCACCCCACGGTGAATGACTTGGGCGAATGAAACCTTTGTCGGAGAGGTCTTGGAGCTGACTTGCAAGCTCTTGCATTTTGGAAGGTGCAAGACGATAAGGAGCTCTAGCAACGGGGTTAGCTCCAGGTATAAGATCAATACGGAACTCTACTTGACGAACAGGAGGAAGACCGGATAAATCCTTAGGAAAAACTTCGGGGAAATCCCGAATGATCGGAATGTCTTGGATACTCTTCTCCTTGACATTCTTTTGAACAATATGAGCTAAGAAAGCAATGTACTTCTTTCGTAAGTACTTTTGAGCGGTAGTACACGACATCAACTTAAGTCCCTTGCAAGGCTTTTCACCAAAAACCCTTAAGGTTTCTCCCGATGGTAGCGGAATTCGGATACACTTTTCAAAGCAAATGACTTCGGCATGATGATTTGATAGCCAATCCATACCTATGATAATATCAAAGCTTCCTAGTGGCATTGGAACAAGGTTGATTGGGAATGAATGGTCATTTAGTTCTAAGGAGCAATCATAAATAATGGAGTCAATGATAAGGGAGTCACCATTTGCTATTTCAACGGTGAAAGTTTTCTCTAATTGGGATCGTGTCTTTGCAAGTAAAGGCTCAAAATTAAGTGACACAAAACTTTTATCGGCACCGGTATCGAACAAAATGGAGACATATTGACTATTAACAAGGAACGTACCATTAACCACGTCGTTGTTGGCTTGAGCTTCGTTGGCATTTATGTTGAACGCACGCCCACGAGCTCCACCTTGTCTAGCATTTGCAAGTCTTGGATATTGATCACGAAAATGGTTCGGGTCACCACACTCATAGCAAGCATGCCCATTAGCAATGGCGGGAGCACCTTGGTTAGCCACTTGAGGTACGGTTCGGTTTGGAGGGTTGACTTGGCCCGTAAGAGCTTTGGTCCTACAAACACTAACTGTATGAACATATCTCCCACAATAAGTACAAAGGCGACATGGGATGCTTTGGGGATGATGGTAGTTGTAGGTGGAACAAAGTGGGTAAATTCCAACATATGGCTTTTTGACCGGTGTTTGAACCATAGGTGCAGCTTGGATAACCGGAATAGCAGGAGTGACCACAGTATAGTTTCTAGCCTTCCTTTTCCTATTATTGCGGGAGGGTTCAATTGTGGCTTCTTTGTTGTGGGTAGGAGGGGTTATAGTGTCAGAAACTTTCTTAGAACCCTTTTTGGTAAGAGTTCCAGCTTTCACATGATTATCAGTTAGGGTAGCGGATAGACGAATAGCATCCTCCAGAGTAGCAGGATTTCTACCTAGGACAATATCTTGGATTTGTCTTGGTAGCCCACCAATATACTTTTCGATACAACGGGACAAAGGAGTGACCATGTGGGGCACGAGAAGACTCAACTCATGGAATCGAGTTGTATATGCTAAGCTTTCCCCACTATCTTAGGCAAGATCCCAAAATTCAGCTTCTAACTTTTTCACTTCATTTCGAGGGCAGAACTCCTCGGTCATAAGCCTTTTGACCTCATCCCAAGGTAAGGCCATAGCTATGACAACACCCCTATTCCTTTTCTCCCCATTCCACCATGTAAATGCCCATTTTTGTAGGACACTTGTAGCATGACGAACACGGAGGTTGTCGGGACAGTCACTATTGAGAAAGGTATTCTCAATGCTTTCGAACCATTGAAGGAGTCCAGTAGCTCCTTCGGTACCATAGAAATTTAGGGGATTGCACGAGTTGAAGTGCTTGAAGGTGCATTGAGATGGATTATTACCACCATTTCCACCATTTCCACAATTATTACCACTATTGCTTCCATTTCCACCATTGTTGCCATTGGTGGCACCATTGGCTTGGGTGAGTTGTGTCACCAATTGGGTAAGAATAGCAGCAATGTCGGTGTTGGCGTTGGTTGCGGGAGCACGACGATGAGGTATTCTACAGATTTTTCACAAGACAAGAAAGATTGTAAGAACATATGAGATTTGATAGGGTTTAATAGAATGAGATAACAAAAATAAAAATGGATATTCTTAGTTTGGATTGTACTCAAAAGTGACAAAATCACTTGAATACCATGGCACATTAAGGTTAATTTAAACTTATAAAACTTTCAAGAAGACATGCTTTAGCCTATAAGTAAACACTCATCTTGAGAATTCCCAGGAAAGCATACGGGTCCCTCGGTTGATTGGGATTTATGCGAAATGCTTTCCTAGACAGAAAACCCAAAATACAGGTGTCACCCTTCCAGATTGCACGTGTCCTCAAATAATTTAACAAGTTTAAAAACCTTAACGAAGAAATAAAAATTTTAGAGATTTTTGCTTCAAGGATTTTCCACATGCTTAGAAAGGATAAAGATAGAAAAGAAGATAGAAATATTATGAGGTTTTAGAATATAGGAAAGGATATTATTTATTTAATTATTAAGAAAATCCTACTAAGTCATGGATTTAAAACACATAAGTCATCAAAATGAAATAATAAGTAATCATACTAAGCATGTAACATATAACATGTAGCACATAGCATGTAACACATAGCACAAAAATCATGAGACTTAGTATAAGTGGGTGTCCTAAAGTTATAGTCTAGGTCAAGATGTCTAATAACCTAATTCCCTATAACCAAGGCTCTGATACCAATCTGTCACACCCCGACCGATGGCGGAATCATCGGGGCGGGACATGTAGACTGTTCATAGCACATGGTTGACTAGATTGAAATATATTAAAGTCAAATTTCCATTACAAATAATCCAAGTACAAACCAAATTCAAACAAAGAAACATAAAACAACTCATAGAATTCTTGATTTAAATTGCTAAGTCCAAATCCTATATTGAGCACGTCTTGAATCATTCTCACATATTAGGGCCTGAAACATGAATAAAATAAAGTCAACTAAAAAGTTGGTGAGTATAACAAAGTTGTATATAGATAGCATATAGTTGAAAACAGATCCTTTACATATCATGATAAATAAGGCATTTATGGGGAGCAGCTATTGTGTAACCATGTACAACCAAACCTTTGTAACTAGCATGCAAAAATTGTATTGTCGGTTTCAATCACCGCGCACCTGGGTGGGTTTGTCAGACTCAATAGATCTATCATTGAAAACCGTCGGCTTGTATACTTAATGATTGCACATAATCGCATACAAAGGTTAGCACAACTAGCACTCGGGCACAAAGCTCAAATTTTGCACACATGTATGTAAATAGGATTTTGCACTTGTGTTGTTTGCGTAAATGTAAATGTGTAATGTGTATAAAGTTCATGTTCCACCCCAAAAGTGTAAAAGAGTAAAAAGGGGTTGTGAATACTCACTTGGTATGGAGATGTAGCTAACAAAGAGTATAGATAAAATAAGGGTTCTTGATACGCACGGGTTAACCTAGATAGTAATGTATATTGAATCAAGTCGGTGTACAAAGTTTAAGTCTAACATTGAAGGTTGAATTTTTGTATAAAAAGTATTAAATGAAATATATAAAGTTGTAGTAACCATTTTTGGAACATTTGATTAAAGTTTGGAATTTAAATAATAAAATAGAATTTTTATAAAATTGTTGATTATGAAAATAATGCATGTGTTAAATATAAATTAATAAATAAATAAATGATTATAGTTTGTGAAATAATGTAAATATTGATTGTAATTAAGTATAAATAAATAAATGATTTTTGTTTAAATATTAAATAAATAATTATTGTCTCATTTATTTATAAACTTGTAACTTAATCATTTAAAACATCATTTAAGTGTAAGATAAATATAAATTTCATTTTTATAAATTTATAAATAAACTTTTAAATAAATAATATTTATCTCCAGATTAAACTTTAAATATCTTCAAATACATAAAACATATTTTTATAAAATTTGAAACATTTATTGATTGAAAAATATAAAATTATAATTCTGTTAAAATTTCTGAGTCACACACGACCGTGCCTCGGAAGGGCACAATCGTGCTCAGGCCACAGGCGCGACCGCGCTAGTCGGGGCGCGACCGGGTTGATCAACAGAGGGCACAAACTAGACCAGTCAACAGGCACGACCGTGCCTTGGCCTGGCACGGTCGTGTCCAAGATTCTTAGACACAACAGAGATTAGCCCAAAGGGCATGACTTGGTCTGGACAGGAGGACACGACCGCGCTGCTACTCGGCACGACCGCGTTTCATGAGGCACGGCCGCGCTAGATGATTAGCGCGACCGTGTCTCTTCCAAATCAGACACGAATTGAACAAATCTTGTATTTATAGCGTTGGAATAGTTAGGGCTTTTGATTACTGAGTTGTTACGAGTCTATTAATATAAATTAATTATATGGAAAACGTGTTTAAGAATGGATTCGATTAAATCCTTTTATTAAAAATAGGAATTTCGGTTCCGGATAATTTCTGTAATGGAAGCCCAGATTAACATGGGGCTTTCGATCTAAATACTAAAACGGATAATAACAAGTGATCAATTACCCGAAAGAGTAGGGAATCGATAGAGGTCGGTAGAAGGAGGTTCCGGCGACGGCAAGATTGCTTTCCGGCGTCTCCTGCTGCGATTTCGGCTGATTCAACCCCTTCAGAAACTTAGAGATGCTCGGAGGATTGAGTTCCTCAATTAATTGATAGCAACAGGATCGAAAAGAATGATTCGAGGCTTGGGAGAAATTTTGGTCGGTTTTTCTTGAGAGAATTTGCAAATGGATGATAATGATCGTAATTGACAATTATTTTCTTTGATACTGAAAGAGAAACGCACATGGATTTGAATTCAAACGACTGAGCGTTTTGAAACTGCATTTACGTTTCGACAGTTACGTAGGCGCGACCGTGCCAAGATAGGCGCGACCGTGCTTAGGCACTGGGCGCGATCGTTCCAGAACCAGTTGCGCGATCGTGCCGAGGCACTTGGCGTGACCGTGCCAGGACGAAGCACGACCGTGCTAATTAGGGTTTCTTGATAAATTTTCAACTTTAGTCCTTGACTTTTCAGGTTTGATTAGTTTGAAATAAATAGTTACTTGTATAGCGTTTAAGTGTATATAATCGAGCAAAACTTGTAAATTTGTATTGAATCATTGCATTTAGTTTACGGTAAGCAAAATAATAAGACATTGCACGAGTATTGAATTCGAAATGCATTACATTGAATCGAAATATGGCTACTAAAAATCAGAAATGTTACACTAATAACATTCGGAGTCACTGTAAAATTGTGATTAGCAGTCTCTCAGAATTGCTCCAGATAAGGTCTTGAGACAATAGGATCGGCAAAGATAGCATAACTGATCTTCGAACGATTCAGAAAGTCAACTATCTCCCTGTATTATACTGCAACACCCTTCCATTCTGGTTGAGTTAAAGCTAGTAGGTTGAACTCACTTGTAAAAGCACGAGCAATCACTACAAGAACACAAAATGAACATTATAATAACAAATAGACTCATCGCAATTGGACAGACATGAAAAGGTATATCACATTCACAAAGAGCAGACTTCCAGACTTAGAAAATTTTCAAGGTTGCCCTTCCTGCGTACATAGCAAGTACATAGGTGGTTGTTCCCGGGTACTTAGCAAGTACGCACGACGTACTTGTTGCGTACATGGTAAGTGCGCAGGAACCCAACACTTAGACCATATTCAAAATCCTAAGTACGAACAAAGTGTGATTTTGTTGTGGATTCTGGTCACCACTTGGTCGAAAAACAAGTGTAGGACTAATGGGACCAAAACCGACATCAATATCATACTAAAACCTTGTCATTTTGACCTAGCTTGGGACTGACGTGAACCTACGGCCAACCAAGAGGTCAAAATCAAAATCAAACCATGTTACGAACAAAGTTGTGATACTTGAGCTTCGATTAGTGATTTATAACTAGTTTTAGGTCTTAATTTGCATCAAGAACATCCAAAATCGGTTAAAATTTCACTTTCAAAACCCGAGGTTCAAACGATCAAGGAATCGGTCTACAACGGGTGATTTAGTGGATGAAAAGGACTGAGATTCTCACCAAATATTGTTGAAGTGAATATGAACCAAAGATCGGGACGAAAAACTCGTTTGGAAACACACAAATATTTGAGGAAAAATGAGCAGATGTTATACTACAGTGTTAGTCGTTTGAAATGAGATGAACTCTTGAACGTTTGAAATGAGATGAACTCTTGAAAAAATGTCTAACACCTGTATATATACCCTCCACCTTAGGGTCTTGGGTACTTAACATGTATGCAGGACTTAACTCATGCGTACTAAGCAAGTACGCATGACTTAAGTCTTGCGTACTTGTAAGTACGCAAGGTTTAATTCCTGCGTACGTGTTAAGTACGCAGAAACCCTTGATTTCTCAAATTTCAACTCAAATTATGAAGGATTGTCAAGCCAAATAACGAACCGGATATGAGCATTCAATCTAATGATTTCAAAAGCAATTCAAGGAAGTTAAACACAAAATATTTTTGGCTTTTCTTAACTTTTTGATAAACTATACAGAAAAATTGAACTGTTCATAAACTTCAAATCTTTTTAATTTTTTTCTGAAGGAAGATATACAAGTATATACACACAAGCTCTTTTTGGTCAAAGTCATGAACAGAGGATCGTAGCAGGCTATTATAAGCAAAAATGATACACAATAAACATCAAAGAATATGGGATCACGTCATGGAGTACTACTTATGCATACGTAATAAGCAATATAAACAAGTAATTCAAGTTGGCAATATTATAAGATTTGAAATCATAAGCATCTTAGTATGATGTTCTTGTGTGTTAAGGTATTAATTATAAGTATACAACGTGTACCCCACAGTTATGCTACATGAATTTAATTTACACTATCTCAAGGCATCTAAGATTTTCCCAATGATTTTCAAAATTTCTAGAGTGAGGTTACATCAATTAGCACAGAAAAATCAAGCAGAATCATAAGGATTATAAGGAATCATAAGATTTAGAATCAAGTGATTCATATGTCTTGGTTTCATAGGATTTCTTCTGTGAATATCAGTATGATGATTCAGGATAATGAATATGGTGTCTGAAGATTTAGTTGAGGGGATCCAACTTTTATCTGGATTTGATTTTAATGAATCATGAATGATTCAAGGGTTAATATATGCTCAACGGTTAATGTCAAGACATATCTTGGTTCAATATCTCATTGCATACTTGTGAGTATTGGTAGTGATATGAACCGAAATAATTGTGCTAACGACCTAACCCGAAACTGGTCTCATTAGAAAATCTTTGCCAAAATCTTACATCCAATATCTGATAGCGATCTTTTGCAATCTTTTACACACATACACTAGCAAACATGGGTTCAAATCATAGTTGTAGTATTAATTTAATTTCCACGCTACTAATGATTCAAAGACGCTTACAGCCTACTGACAATTCAAATTACTTGCAAATATCCAGATTAACAAATCAAACAATTAAAACAATCAAGTAAGCATGACGCAATCATTTCTCATATATGCAATCTAAGACGTTTAGATCATTACTGATGTGTTATCATTTCCTCTTTTCTTCAAATGACTTTTAAATTTTCTTGATTTTCTATTTTTTTGGATTTTTCTGAAATAATTTGAAGGATAAGCAAACTGTACAAACTTAAAAAGAAATAAAAGTTAACTTCCAAGAAAATGTTTTGATTTGAAAACAAGTTTTCACTCCGGATTGAACATTCCTATCATGTTGACGAGATGTTCAAAATGAGTACGATCAACCGCCTCAGTGAAAAGGTCAGCAAAGTTGTCATCCGTGTGAACTTTTACAAGTTCAATCAAGTGTTTTTCAGCACAATCACGGATGAAGTGGTGACGAATCTCAATGTGTTTAGTTTTGGAATGTTTCACCGGGTTATTTGTGATGGACATGGTGGCGTTGTTGTCAATGAACAATGGGGTTCCAATGTAGTTTAAGACATTGTTGGATCGATGAATAGAAGATGGTTCTATTCTAGTTAAGATTGGCGGAAACAATCACAACTAAGCAATGTAAACAAGTAAACACAAAGAATACTGATAAATGCAATTTTTATTAAGCTTCAATGGTTACAAGATTACAGAGAAAACTCTAAGAAAGCACACTTGTACAACAAACAGAAACACTACTTATATAGTAACTTAGAATCAAGATAGACCCTTGATTCTAAGGATCATATCAAACACAACCTGTTGATCTTGTATACTAGAAGCTATACTACAAGTTAAGACAACGAATACTGCACATGTTAACTTTAATCAAACGTCTTCTTAGGCATCATTGCTTGGATACTTGGAAGGATAGCGTTGTTGTCTTTTATTGTCTGCACCAGTAACATTCTTGCTGCATGTGATGTGTCAGAGTTGCAGGAGAAAGTTGTCAGTAGCGAAGGTGATGATTTTGATATGCCAATCAACAACAACGATTGATCCTCAGTAGATATGCATATCAACAGCATAGTTGATGATTCGCAGCAAAACTTAACTATCCAAAGCTGCTGATGATTTACCTATCAGCAGCGTCAAGTGTTTGAAGCTGCTGAGAAGCCTATCAGTAGCAACTCCGGACTTCAGCAGATAAGGCTGTCCGCAGCAGAGTTGTTCATCAGCAGGAGAACAACTATCAGCAGCAAACAAACTTATTCGCAACAGCTTGTTGGTCAGCAGCAAAATTATCGAGTCTGCAGTAGTTGTACTTAGAGAACTTTGTAGACATCAGTCTTTTTATCTACAGCCGTAGTCTCTCAATTGCTGCTGGAACCACAATATCTGAGAACAACAGCTTACGGCAGCAATGTACTCTGCTTCACATGTTGAGACAGAAACCGTTGACTGCTTCTTGCACTGCCAGGAGACCAGTCTGTCTCCCAAGAATTGACATCCACCTTAGGTTCATTTTCTATCAAGATTACAACCGCCATAATCAGAATCAGTGTAAGCTCTGAATTCAAAGGACTGCTACTTGGAGTACCAAAGACCCAATCGGGGTTTCCCTTTCAGGTATCTGAAGTTTCTCTTCACAGCGATCATATGAGATTCCTTCAGTTGTGACTGAAACCTCGAGCATAAGCAGATGGCAAACATTATGCCGGGCCTTGAAGTTGTGAGATACATAAGAGATCCGATCATCCCACGGTACAATTTATAGTCCACATCCTTTCCATCTTTGTCTGGATGCAAACCGTGATTGACTGGGATTATTGTGCCATAAGTACTACATTCATTCATTTTGTATTTTGACTAAATGTCATGTTTATACTTAGTTTGATGTATATAAAATCCAACCTCCCTCTGACTGACTTGCAGACCCAAGAAAAATGACAGTTCACCCATGTTGCTCATTTCAAACTTGGATTTCATCACTCTCTCGAATTCCCTACACATCTCTTCATTGGTAGACCCAAAGATAATGTCGTCGACATACACTTGCACCAGTAGAATATCACCTCCTGCTTTCCGTATGAAGAGGGACGAGTCAATTTGTCCACGATCGAAACCATTGGACAAAAATGCTTTGATAGAGTCTCATACCACGCCCGAGGTGCTTGATGAGGACCATAAAGGGTTTTATCCAGTTTATACACTTTATCAATATTATGCGGATCTTTAAAACCAGGTGGTTGAGTGACATAGACCTCTTCATGAACTTTTCCGTATAGGAAAGCAGTTTTCACATCAAGTTGATAGACCTTGAAACCGACGAATGAGGCTTAAGACAGAAACATGCGAATGGCTTCAAGTCTAGCAACTGGGCATATACTTCAGTGTAATCCAAGCCCTCTTGCTGATAAAAACTCTGAACATCCAACCCAACTTTGTTTTTCACCACAACGTGTCGATCGTCCGTCTTGCATTTGAATACCTATCTGGTTCCAATTGGATGCATACCTTTCGGAAGTTCAACCAAATCCCACACATGCAACTTTTGGAATTGAAACGGATCATCTTGCATAGCCTCAATCTAGCAGTTATCAGCGAGAACCTCTTTCACATTCTTCGGATCCGATTGGGATACGAATGCAGCATGCAAACATGTTTCCATGACACCAGTGTCAAGTATCTCAGCAAATAAACTTGTGTTCTCGGCAATGGTCCTATGACGAGTTTGAACACCGACATTAGGATCACCAATAATTTTATCCATTGGATGATTCTTATGCACTCCCATCTCTGGTACATGCGGTTCCTGGATATTCGTGTCAAGATTCTTACTTAACTCCCCTATATCATGTGTACCAGAAGAAGAGGATTCAATGTTGATTGGATCGACTGGAGCTTCATTTCCTACACGAGTGTTAGGATCAGCTGGAGCGTCATTTCCATCAACATAAACAACTTCATCGTCATCACTTGCATGAGTTCCAGATGCAGATGCAGCATTGGAATTGGTAGTTACAATCGGTATAGTGGCACGGGTTGAGAAATTGGAGTCATGACCTCCATTAAAGAATTCGTACAAGTGGGCGGCATCTTCGGCAGACAGATTAGGAAGGTTGAAAGACTTGAATAGAACATGATAATCGAATCCCCACGCTGGACCAGTAGGTTCTGGTGGAGTACTGTGTTTACTACAATCCACTTCGAGCCATTCTTCAACTGAGCATGTTCCTATATTGTACACTCTCTTACAGGGTGAGTTATCAACATATCCTAAAAAGATGCCTTCTACCACTTTTGCATGAACTTTGGATTTGCGATCCTTGTACTGTAATAATAAGGAACATGGACTACCAAAGGGGACTAGGTAGTCAAGATTTGGAGGTCGATTGTTGATCAGCTCATAACATGTTTTGTTATGCCTTTAAACCACCAAAACTCTATTTAAAACGTGACAAGCTGTATTTACTGCTCTTACCTAGAAAGTTACAGGAAGCTTGGCATCTGACAAAATTATCCTTGCATTCTAGATCAAAGTTCTGTTCTTCCTTTCTACAACTCCATTCTGCTGAGGTGTGTACGGTGTGCTAAATTCATGACGAATACCCTTCTTGAGACAGAAAAGCTCCATCATGTTATTCTTGAACACCATTTCGTTATCACTCCTTATTCTTCTAACCTTCAGCTTGCATAAAGTTTCAAGGTTCAAGATCAGGTATTGAAGAATTTCAGCAGTCTCATCCTTTGTACCTAAGAAATCCACCCAAGAAAAAAGTGAGAAATCATCAGTTATAACTAGACAGTATGACTTACCTCCCATACTCCTGATACTTATGGGTCCAAATAGATTCATGTGTATGAGTTCCAAAGGGGTATTAATCGATTTTTGGAGCTTGGGCTTGTGTGATTTTCGATGATCTTTGCCCTTTTTACAAGGCATACAGTCATCTGCAACGGCAAATCTCAGCTTAGGAATCTCGGTTACCAAACCGTTTCGGACAAGATGATTCATTTTACAAGAAGAAATGCGTCCGAGTTTCATATGCCATAAGATTGAGTCAAGCTCCGTCACTTTTGTTAGCAAACAAGTAGCAACTGATGAGGTGGTTTTCGCCACGCTCATATCGATCCGATAGGTGTCATTTTTTATTGGTGCTCTCATCAGAATCCACTCAGCAGGAACCTCAAAACTAGGCTTGCGAATCAAGCATTCAGACTTGTCAAACATAACCGAGTACTCTTTGTTGCACATCTGAGAAAAACTCAACAGGTTATGCTTCAGCTTCTCGCAGTAGTTGACGTTGTCAAAGCTAATACATCCATTCGTAACCACGCCTTGACAAGTGAAACTGCCGCTTTCTCTCCTGAAAAGCCCACATAGCCGCAACTGAATGGTTTAACATCTTGAAGCAAACCATGTTGCCTGCCATGTGCCTGGAGCATCCACTATCCACATATCAACGGTAAGAGATAGTTCCCTTCAGATGTCCCTGCATGACTCACAAGCAAATTAGTTAGATTTGGAGACCCAAGCCATAGTGGTCTTGGGCCTTCCATCTTTCTCAAAGTATACAACCTCGATTAATTCGCAATCATGACTGTCAAAAATGGGTGAATCTTTAGAAGACTTAGGATCTGAAGATAGAGAACTTTTGGTTTTCTTGGTCCAGGGCCTTTTCTTTTTATCCTTCTGAACATTAGGCTTGCTAGTCTTTAGTTGAACTAGTGGAAGCTTCACCTTGTTGACTACCAACTAGTTGCTGTTCAAGTTTTCTTAACCTTTTGTTCCTTCTTCTTCTCCGCGGCTTAGAGAGCTTCACCATAGATTTCTCACCATTTTGTGTACTAGCAGAGGTAGATACACTAGGTTTGGCAGGTTACTTTTCCCATTTTGGAACAGATGGTTTAGCCTCAGATGGTGTCTTTGGCTTCGCCATAGGTTTCACTGGTGGTTTCACCACATTTGATTTGAGATTCTGGGGTTGCTTCACTGGCGGTGTCTTGGGAGAAACAACTTGTTGATGAACAACTGGCCGTTTTCCTTGGTTCTTGTCAGGACAGTTCACCAAAATGTGACCGACCATACCATTGTGAAAGCAAGCACGCTTTTCTTTGTAAGTCCTCCTGTAAGGCTCTCTGCTTTCAGATGCAGGTGAATCAACTATAGGAGTACCTATAGTTGTTTGGTGAACATAAAAAGGACCTTGTGCTTGTCCTGAGTCAGATTTATTACATTGACCATAATATTTGTCTATGTTTTTCTGAATGTTTTTACCCAAGTCATCAAGGTCTGGGACTGGCTTTATGGTTTTGAAACCTCCCTAAAGCATTAACTTAAGTTTCTCATTTGATTCAACAGTGTCAGGTTCAGTTAAAATACAATTATCATGATCAGTGACAATATTTTTCACAACTTTATGTTCACCAATTAACTCCTCTGAGACCACACTCTCACAATTGGTGTTCTCAGATCCCACATCTGAGAAGAACTCATCAGAAGCTGAGTCAGCGTTACTTGATTTATCTTCTTTGTTAGAGGAATCATCCTGACTTAAGGATTCATCTAAGCATGACAAGTCAATGTCAGTAAGACTGTTGATAAATTTCCCCTCACTGGTGGAGGAATCGCATTAGTGCCTAAACTCAATCCATTCACTTGCCTCACTATGGATTCGTAGTGTTCCACCACAAAGCGAGAAATTTTCAACTTCTCAATCTTGCCACTTAACTGCAGGATCTCATTTTGCAGTTTAGCAATTTCAGTATTCTTTTTCTCTAACCCTTTGTATGCAACGTCCAAATGAAACTGTTGTTCACTGATTTTAATTGAAAAATCATGTCTTTCTTCCTTAAGAGTTTCAATTGATTCTTTAAAGTGTATTTCATTTTCTTTGTAATTTAACAATGCAATACGAAGGGTTCGAGTTTATCTTGAATACGATCATTCTCTTCTCTCAATTTCAAACATTTGGTACAAGAAATGACAGCAAAAGAATTAGAATCTACCTCAGTTGTCGAACTAATTGCCTCTCAAATAGCCATGAGGGCAAATGCAGATATAGATTCTCTTTGGTCAGCAACAACTGCTTCCCTTTCTTCTGCTTCCATCATTACAACAATCTCAGCCATAAGACCCATTTGATTCTTAGCAAGTGTGCCATCTTCCACATGAACACCCCAATTAAAGTTGTCATCCTGCTGAACCACTAGGGCACTGGACGTTCCACCTTGACTCTGATTGCGGTTGTTCTGATTGTTGAATCCTTGGTTGTTTCCTTGGCTTGGTTTGGTGAAACCCGAAGCTGGTGCTTTGTCCTTTTGACATTCCCTAGCGAAATGTCCAAAGTTATTACATTTGTAGCACTTGGCCTTAGATTTATCAAATCCCATTTTGGCATTTAAATGACCACCAATAAATTTCCTTCCAGTTCTGTTCAGGAAACGCTTAGCCCTTCTCAAGATCATGGCCATATTACACTGAATATCCATGTCCTCCATGTCATCTGGATCTACCTGATTGAAGTCTTCCTTAATGGTCTCAGGATCCGTTAGCTTCCCCCCAATGAAGTTCTCGTAGGCAAGCATACATGATGAGAACAATGCTACATGTTCTTCAACAATCTTGGCAATAGCAGTCTGGTGAGCTGTAAAGGTAGTGTTTCTTGAGGAGGATTGGTTATGATGGTGTTGACTGGATCCTGATGCAGTAAAACATGTGTGATTACCACCACCATTTAAGTTTTCCTCTTCTTGAGGACTTCCGAGGTATAAGGCAATTCTAGTACTAGACGATTTTGCAGTAGAGTTTACCCCCAAGTACATTGAGGGATCTTGAATTTGGGGTCGTCCGGAACTTTCCTGGTTTATTACGTTCATATCATGTGCCTGAACCTTGCCTATCGCTTCCTCAATAGTCATCTCATCGAATTTTGAGTTTTCTTTCAAAAGAATAGTATACATGTCAAACTTAGGTGCTAAAGCATCCAGAAATTTCTCAACCAACTCATCATCAGGATACTTGAGCTCATAAGGCTTCAATTCAGTCTACAGATGATAGAATCTTGAGAAAGTTCATCTGTAGATTCATTCTACCTGAAACACTCATACTGCTTCCTCAACAGTTCTCTTTTGCTCTTCTTTACATCACTGTTCCCCTCAAACCTCTTCTGAAGTGCCTTCCATAGATCTTTAGAATTATCATAATTCCTAAATCTATGAAAAAGATCTCTAGACAATGCCATAGTAATAGACCCATGAGCCTTCTTTTCACAGTCATATACTTTCTTTTCTTATTCGTCTAGCTTGGAGATAGGCTTGGGAAAAGTCTCTTCAAGAAATACGTATGTTGGACGTTCATATCCCTCAAGGATAGGTATCCACAACGAGGAATAAGTGTACGAGGTGTACTCCTCAAAGCGTGCTTTCCAATTTGAATAATCATTAACATTAAGTAGCTTTGGTGGTTTCTGAGGAGTTCCTATCTCATTATCACAGTTAAACAGGCTACCTAGCTTTTGAAGATTTGCCATAGTGAAACACTTAGTCAAAAATCAGAAAAATCAGCACAACTTGCGCACTTAGAAATGGACTTGCGCACTTAGAAATGGACTTGCACACTTAGAGAATGGTCTTGCGCACTTATGAATTTCTTCTTGCGTACTTAGTAAGTACGAAGGAACAATATTTAAGTATGCAACAAACTGGTCTTGCGTACTTAACAAGTACGCAGCAACAGTGTACTTTTTCCCAAAAATGGTAAGTACGCGGTTCAGTTTATCCACCTGCTTCACCAACTTTTTTCGGTCGCCGAAAAATGCTCAAATCTTCAAAAATTGAAGTTTTGAACAAAATGATCAAGCCAAAAAGTTAGAAACTTGTTTCTAACAAACCCTTGGTGATCAAAACACTCAAACAAACAACAACAATGTCGGATTTTGACTGATTTTTGAGTCTAAAACAACGCTACAAGAGCTACCTCTGTTTTATCATAAAAATCACCAAAATCGATCACTTTTGCTTGTAGAAAGGCTGTAGATTGTGTCAAAAATTCTCCTAACACACTCACAACACTCGAAATCAAGAGCCATTGCTCTGATATCAGTTGTAGGTCCCCCGGGTGAATCAGATCGTTACGTGCGAGTGTGTGACTAGTCGGACCGGGTGCGGAATGCCCGTGACTAGTTAGAGTATCAAACAACACAAGGTAAACCGACAATAAACAAGAGTCACTTTTAAACTTCGTCTATTGATAATCACATCCGGTTATAGAGTTGGAATGAAGGCGTACATAACATAGGTTAAGACCATCTATATATACTAAGACTGATGCCTGCGTACTTAACAAGTGCGCAGGGCTTTGTTCCTGCGTACTTAGCAAGTACGCAGACTTTGTTCTTGCGTACTTGCTAAGTAAGCAGAATATACATCCTGCGCACCTGTTAAGTGCGCACAACACTTACTTAAGACTAAACAAGTACAAGTACCTACATTCACGTTTACAACTCGATAAACCAATATATATAGATACTAAATACAAATACAAATATAGAAAGTAAAGTACAAAAGCATAAGACATCATTCAGACTGTCTGTCACACAAACGTGCTCCAACAGTACTTTCTATCCATATCTGTTTGTTCACATTCTTGTACTCAACATTATCCCAAAACTCCCGAACATGCTTCTCAAACACTCTGACTTGAGTAGATATTGTTGTGTGAATCTTTGAATTGCTTAAAAACCTGACAATCTCTTCATAACCATGTGATTTCTTCAATGCTGTGGTTAAACACGCACAAATATTGTGCCTCGGTTCAAACTTTAAACGATTCATATTTGTAATGGATGACAAAATAAAGTTAGAAATTTTTTGAAAGATTCTAAAAAAATCATAACTCCGGACATTTCGGTCGAAAAACCATCAACATATATAATTTTTCGATCGAAAACTCTAAGTTAACACATTTTGATCAAAAACTCTGAATATTAAAACCTTCTTAACTCCTAATTTTTTGATTGAAAACTCTCTGAGCATAATACCAACAATTTGACTTAAAACTTAGATCAAAACAATACTTCCAACTTAGAACATTTCACCCGAAAACCCCTGAACATTATCTTTTTCGATTGAAAACTCTGATTTTTTAAAAATTTTATGAAATTCAACTCTTTGATGGAAAACACTTTTTGGTCGAAAACTTATTTCGGATGAATCAGTGGAGACTCTTCATTTCTATTCGAAAAGAGATTTCAGTTCATTCAAGGGACTTTTCGGTCCATTCAGGGGACTTTTTGGGCCATTCAAATATTCAATGTTAATCTAAGGCTTTGGATCTACCCTACGAACCTCTACGAGTCACGAAAACATACCTTGATGATCGAAAAACTATGATGAACTTGATGACGTCACAATCAACGAAATTTCGCACGAAATCTTTGCACTTCTAAAACTGACAGAGAGAAATAGACGACGGTGATGAAAGTGGGAAAAACATTTTCGATAGAAAATTCCAATATTTATAGTTTTTAAGAATTACACCGAAAACTTTTCGGTTTGGACTTTTCGACTGAAAACACTTTTCGAACAATCTTTTTCGGTCAAAAAGATTTCGACCAAAAACTTTTAACTTGATAAAATTCTAACAACTTTTATTTTTCTTTTATTTCCTTGTCCACTTTGATATTATTAAGACCTGTTCCAGAATTTTATTTTTAATATAAACAATCACGGAAAGACATCAACACAAAATCCCGTTTATAATAGCTATTTTATTCACAGAATTTTCATAAACACTTGATATCAAAGTAACCTTTTTTTTATATGAAACAAATTCAAAATACTAACAAAAAGATCAACCCACATTATATACTTCAAACCACATTTAAAAGCACACTTATTCATTTTCATAGACACTTCTTTCTTTTTGCATTTTTCTCTTTTATTTCCTTTTTGGTTAACTGAACTGACATAGGATCATAAATATATATTGTCTTAATCACACTGCATATTGTTAAAACCTAGTAGTCCATAGAAATCAGTTATAGGTTGAAATTGTATAACTCTAAGGTGTTCGGTCGAAAACTAAGTTTTCGATCGAAAAGTTTTTTCGACCGAAAACACTTTTCGATCAGAAGTTTTCGGTCGAATTCATTTTAGTATAAATATGTTGCCTTATATATTTTAAAGTAGATTTCACATTTGAATTGTTTGGATCAGACTTGTTCTTGAGAAATCAAAGCTTGTAGTTTGTTGATTAATCTTGTAATTACCAGAGTTTATCAATGGAAATCATTAGTTTAATTGTACATTTCATGTGTGTGGCCTTTGATTCGATCTTCTCGGTGTTGGTAGATTTTTGGATTGTTTCCGCCATTCCAGAGGCTGTTAGAGGATTATAGTCTTGGATATCAGAATATCAGAAGGAAACACAAGTGGTATCAGAGCTGTTGGTTAAAGCTCTTGGTATTCAAATAGTTTTTCATCAATTTCGATCGAATCAAAGTGTTTTTGTGTGCCATTGTTGTACTTTTAGAGCTAAAAGTGATGGAGATGAAGTCTACAATTGGTTTGGAGGCTTGATTTTGGATTCAGATTGTTGCAGAGAGTTTTAGGTCAATTGAAGTGTTCTTCGGAAAAATTACCCGAAAAGTCTGCTTGAAGGAGTCGAAATCTCTTTTTGACCGAAAAGTGTGTAGTTTTCAATAGAAAAGCATTGTCCAAAATCTCAAAGGATCAAAATCTTCTGTGTTCGAAATCTAGACTTTTGACCGAAAAGTCTTGTCCGGAAAGGGTTTTAGATCAAAACAGTTTTTTGACCGAAAAGTCCTGAGTTAGGAGTTTTTTTTTAGAATTCAACTAAGTGTTCAAAGTGAAAACGTAAGAGGGCTTGGAAGGTTTACGATACTGAGATAGTTGTGGGAAAATCACCACCAATGCTAAAATCAATCTCAGAGTATTCCAACTGGAAAATTATGATGAAAGCATATTTCAAGTTTACTGAGCATACTATATGGGAGTCAATTGTAAAGGGTCCTCATGTATCGAAAAATACAAATGTTGATGGGTTAGTCCCTATTGCAGATCATGATTTGTATTCTGAGGAAGACAAGAAGCTGACTGAGAGAGATAACAGAGCTTTAGGATCAATCATCTTGGCACTTTCGACTGAATTGTATCTCAATTTTGAGCAGCACGAGACAGCTCAAGGAATGTGGAATGCTTTATGTTTGAGGTTTGAAGGAAATGCAGCACTTCAAGAAAGCAAAACTGATCTTTTGTTGAAGCAGTATAATATGTTCAGTTATAAGAAGAATGAGACCCTCCGTGAACAAGTTAAAAGATTTACCACTTTGATTAACAGGCTAAGAAATATAGGTATCAGGTTCGAAGAATATGATTTGGGAAAGAAGCTTTTGGATTCTCTACCTGATTGCTGGAGCATACCGTGTATGCTGATAAAGAATACAACTCCAGATCTTAAGAAAAAGTTGATGATTTAATATGTCTGCTTCAATCATATGAGCTAGATGCAAAGAAAAGAGAGTTGAATAATCAAGACAAGCAAATTGTTTCGGGTTCAGTTAATGCAGCTTTGTTTTTGGGAAATAATGATGGAAGCAGTGGTTCTAAATCTTAGAAGAGTAAGGGTAGTTGTCAACATTCATCTGGAGAAAATGTTAAGACAACTGGTCGGATTCCTAAAGATTAAATTGCTTTATTTGGAGCTTTTATGACCAGCTATGATGCCTTGGTAGCTGGCAAGCTTCAACCTATTGTGCATGATGTGGACGGCCTTGTACAAATAAATCCTGATGATCTTGAGTACATGGATTTACAATGGTAAATGGCCAAGATTGTTGTGAGGGCCAAGAAGTATCTTCAAAAGGTCAGAAAGGACAAGCTCCAGTTTGGAAAGAAAGTTGGTTTTGACAAAGCCAATCTCAGATGCTACAATTGCCAACAACTTGGACACTTTGCTCGTGAATGTCCAAAAGACAAGAAAAATAAAGTTGTAGGTAATGGTCTAAAGCTTGTGGAGATGATTGAGGAGGATGAGAAGTCGAAGAAGCTCCAACTGCTCTTATGTCAAAGCAACTAAACAATTGTGAGTGGGATGATGAAATTGAAGATGCTGAGGGTGAGTTTGATGAGGCCCTGATGGCTGAAATAGAAGTCTCAAAGAAAACAAATGAAGTTACCAGTGAATGTGCACCTAAAACTGATGACAAGGGAAATGTCACACCCCCAAATTCCACTAACGGAGTTTTACCATTTGGTGTGTGACAAACCAGGATCTCCGTTATTAGTTACATCAAACGACACTATATGGGACATAAGTGAAATATCATAAAAGTTCAGAGTTAATGCAGAAGCATTTAAATAAATGTGCAAAACAATCACGCCCATGTTTAGTTTAATAAAATAAGTAAATTTTTTTAAATGTTTACATAAGGATGAAATGATAGTAGGACTCCATGCATGTCCTAAGTGTGCAACATGTGCCTTAGCGACCTGAGAAACATGTAAGAAAAAGTGTCAACACGAGGTTGGTGAGTTCACAGGTTTGCATCAACGACTTTATGCTCACCATTGTCATCCTAAGTTTCAGGTTGTCTTTTGGACTTGGTAAAACTCGTCCAAAACAACATTGTGTGTGACATATTCTCCCCCTGAGCATCAAGTCGTTGAATCAGATAGAATTCACAGTTATCAAACAACTCGTTGCTTTTGCAGATGCCATTCTCTGTCATGTGCTAAGAACCACCACTATTAACAAACCAAATCGTATTAATAGTCCCTCTTGATTAATCTAGCACAACTAACAAGAAACATTACTTTGAAATTGGGACCTAAGCCATGTTAGTCATGGGTCGTCCATCTCTATCATAATAAAAGACTTCACTGTATTCACAATCGAATCTCTCATCGATTTTTGGTGATTGCTCCGACGAATCAGAAATTGAAAATTTAGATTTCCAAACATAATTATGTGCATTAAGTTCTTTTTGCTTAAAATATGAAGTGTTTGAACAATCTTGTTCATTTGAAAAATGTTTAGATTGTGAATGCTCTTGTTCTAAAAGTCTTCTTAATCTTGTGTTTCTCCTCCGTCTTTGAGGTCTAGAAAGCCTAACCTCAGATTTTGAATTACCCTTTGGTGTATCATGAGGTTTAACCACATTTGGGTTAACATAAGGCTTACCAGGAGTTGTTACCTTTTGTGGAGTAACATGTCGGTTACCTTTCACATTATGAGGATAAGCAATCCGAATGTGACCCATAAAACCATAGTAAAAGCAAGATCTCTTCTCATGATATTCTCTCATATAAGGAATCTTCAAACGATAAGATGCACTTGAAGAAGATTCGCCTACATGAACTTCTTTTGGAGTTTGAGATGGAACATACTTTTTCTGAACAGGTTTTGATTCAGGCTTCACCTTCTCAAGAACTATATGCGTCTTCCCTTTATTTTTGTAAGGACAATTCACCACAATGTTTCCTATCTCATGACAATGAAAACATGTACGCCTGTATTTATAATCTCTGACATATGGAACACTCCTTGAGTTTGAAGAACTTCCAAATGTATAATTTCCAAATGAATTAGAATCAACCTTTGACTCCTCAACTTTAGTTTCTTTCGGTATCCCCTCTACCTTAGCTTCATCAAAATATTCATCATCAGTCTCATCAGAATACACCATATCTTCACATGTGACTGGATTCACCTTCAACACAGTCTTATGATCTAAATCCTCATCTTTTATAATCTCAGGTTCCACTGCATAATTTCCATTAAATGGTGGAGGAACATAGCCCATACCACTAGTTCCCTTCCCCTCTTCAGTACTATTAAAATATCCCAGTAAGAATGATGAATTTCCAAAGCTTTTTAACTTTCTATGCAGTCTAATCACCTCTGCTTTAGATTTAGCAAGTTCCTTATCTTTCTCAGCAAGATTAATATTTTTTTTCTCAATTTCTGCAAAGGCCATATCCAGGTGATATGCCTGCTCTTTGATCTTCAAAGTTAGAGAAGTTATATCCCTCTTCAGTGATTCTATCCTTTCAACACACATATTCTCATTATCTTTTAATTTTTTATTACAGTGTGCATCGATTTCATATCACAAATGAGGTTTACGTTGTCATCCATAACCCTCATCAGTGTATCCTTCACTGAAGCACAGTTAGAAAAAAAAGTTTCAAAGTTATAAACTACCTCGGGTTTTACTTCTGAAGAAGATGCACCAGGAGCCATGAAGACGTCATCGTCAGCTTCACTCTTTTGGTTAATAATGACAGGCTCTGCATCAATTTCTGATTCACTCATATCATCTTCAACTGTCTGGAAGCTTACTTCAGTCATCATATCACTCTCGGTAGACTGAGTACTTTCACCAGAACGAATACTTTTACTATCACTTAAATCTACAGAAGAATCACTTTGAGAATCACTCGGCTTCTCCAATACTTCTTTGATCAAGACCCCAAATGCTTGAGAAGTTGCTTCACCCTTTTTCTCCAATGTTTCCCATAGATCTCTTAAAGTTGGACACTTTCCGAGACTATGAATGATTTCTTTTGGTAAAGACAATTGTAAAGTTGCACGCGTCTTCATCTCTTGATCATACATCTGCTTTTCTGTTTTAGTAAGAGCTGACACTGGTTTAGGAATATCATAATATCCCATATATTCATATCTAGGATGCACATATCCTTCAAATATGGGTGGCCAAAAATTTTCATCAGTTTCTGATACGAACTGTTCGAACCAGACTTTCCAGCTACTGTAATCTTATATGCACAAAAGCCTCGGTGGCATAGTTCCAATCTCATTATCATCACAAGAAATTGACATTTTGAAATTTTTGCTAAAATATCTGGAAAAAAATTTCAAAATTTCAAAAATGATTCAAAACAAGCATATAATTTTTTTTATTTTTTTTATGAACACTAGCGAACTTAGTAAGTTCGCCTGAAACTAGATCGCTTGAAACTGCCTGAGCGAACTTAGTAAGTTCGCCTGAACAGAGCTGAGCGAGCTTGGTAAGTTTACCTGTAACTGAATCAGCAAGTTCGCCTGGTTCAGCAGCAAGAACTCAGGAAGATGAACTCTTCAACCAAAACACGAACAAAATATTCCGAAAATCATCATAACTCTTTGAATTGATGGAATTTGATGAAATTGAACCGTAGGATTGAGTATATTATGATTTAGAACACTTCTAACGGATCAATTTGTCACACCCCCAATTTCAACTAACGGAGTTTTACCGTTTGGAAGGCGACACACCAGGATCTCAGTCATTAGTTACATCAAACGACACTATATGGGACTTGAAATGTCATAACATAAAAGTTCAGAGTTAATGCGGAAGCGTAAACGTTAAAATGAAATAAAAAGTAATTACACGCAACGAGCGTCAACTAATGTAGTTAAATAAACTGTTTAAAATATTTGAAATGAATGATATGACAGTAGGACTCCATGCATGTCCTAAGTGCGCAACCTATGCCAAAGCGACCTGAGAAACATGTAAGAAAAATGTCAACACAAGGTTGGTGAGTTCACAGGTTTCAAGTTTGCAATAAAAGAGTGTTTGCTAGATTATGTACATTCAATATGCATATCTATAGGTAGCTAGCCTATGTTCATGTCTTACTAAAACGCTCACAACCGAAGCTGACTGTTTGTGTTTATATGCCTCCTGCCAGGTCTATTAACTCTGGCAAATGTGAGTAGGCTAACATTTCACTCGTTCGACCTCCAATCGAGTTAGCGCGACTAACGCGGGTGGGGCTTGTCAAACCCAGTAGTACTACTAAACATTACCTCGCTAAGATCCATATTAACGGTTCGATGTATGATGAAGACTTTCTGTGATAGTGTGTCACGCTTAGCCTCAACAGTAACAACATATGAATTACAATAATCTAAAAATAGTTGTGTCATGTTTTCTCCCCCAACGGGAAAAACATGTAACATAATGTTTGTCTGCGTACCTGTTCTCCCCCACGGGGAAAACAAGTAAAAGTATGATAGTTTGTGTACATGTTTGTTTCTCCTCAACAGGAAAATAAGTAAAATATGTTTGTGTGTAAGCATGTTTCTCCCCCAATATTAAAACAAGTAAAAAGGGGTCGTGAAACTCAACTGAGTTGTGTACGAGTAGTAGATAGCACCACACAAGGATGCAAGTAGGAAACACAAGAGTTTGCCTGTGAACTGCTTACGTACGCCCTAAAATTATAAGCATAATAATTAGGGATACAATGGGGTTTTGTGACGACGACACGGAAGATTTGAATGTCTTAAGACATTCCTAGGATCAATGAGTAGACGAACGTGTCCACGGGAATAAGAGTTTCTTAATTTAATAATTAAGATAAATGCGTTACGTGTCAAACATCTCTAATACGAATGATATTAATTAATAAACAAATTTGTGCGTTTGTATCATTTAACAATGGCCTAAGAAAATAATATAACTAATATATTATTTTTGAACTCGTAGAAAATATACGATAATCGCTAAAGTGGCAAAAATAATAAATATATTATTTTTATTCGAGAATACAAACGTGAGAAAATAATATAAGTAATTATGTTATAATTAGTTTGAAACGCTATTTAAAGTATATAAACGTGGTGAGAATAATATATATATATATATATATATATATTATTTTTAATTGGAGTCACGGGTTGAAAATAATATAAATACATTATTTTATAAGTGGGTTATAATAATAAATATAGGTTACAAACCAAACCCGAGTCTACGGGTGGTTTTCGGGCATAAAACATATTAAAATAATATTCTATTATCATAGGGATAAGTTTTATTTAAAAATATAATGTGAAAAGTGGCTAAATAAAAAGATGGGGGTGGAGGGACTCGAACCCGAGTCTCCTCCCCCACAGTCCAACGAACTAACCACTCCAACCCGCTAGGGTTTCGCATTAAAAACCGGTTTTGAAATGTTTTAATCACGAACACTTCTGTGTTCATCCCTCCCACGCGACTCGATCCCAAATTCCCTCCTGAATCCATCGATTTGGATTTCGATTGAACCAAAAAACATAGGGGTTTTGTTCATCGATATTATACGAATCTGAGGGTGAGTTTGATTGCAAACTGATCGAGTTTAGGTTCGTTTAATTACATGTTTTAAAAACTGAAACCCTAGTTTAAGAACACAGATTTAATTTGTTCGAATTCGATAAGATCATGGACTGAAATCATAGGGCTTTCAACCAACAAAGGATCGCGATTCTAACCACGTAAATCAATTGGATTTAGGTTGAGTATAGGGTGGTGTTCGACTAAACCCGAATGGATACGAACCCTAGGTCTGATTCGAGTTCAATTCGGTGATATAAGACTGAGTTAGTATGGGGCTTTTGATTTACATATGAAAAAGATGCTAAAGGAGTGCTTTATTACCAGAATTAGGTTCAAATTGGTGGTGTACGACTAGAACTTAGTTCCGGCTTGCGTGTGTTAGTCTCCGACGACTCCGGCCTCTACTCCAACCACGTTCGTGTGTGCAAAAGTTCAATAGAGGTGCACGTAAGGTGTGGGAAGTATTTATTGCAGAATGGTAATCGAAATTAGTCGAATTTGAAGGTTCTTGTTAGGGGTCGACGGTTACGGAGTTAAAGCTCATAATTGGGATTAATTCGTGTCTAATAATGATGTTAAACTGCTCGAAGATGTCGTTTATTGCATTTAGAGATGATTCAGTTACAAATTTGAGTGCTTAACGAGTTATGAGTTTGAATTCGAGCCAAGAATCCATGGGTTTGACTTTTAAAAGTCAACAGAAAACAAAACTCCTCAATCTTGACTTTTTTGAGTCAACAAATTGAGTTTAGGATTATTACATAATCAGTCCCTGTAGTTTTTGTTGGAATAATGATAGGAATAGTCCCTGGGGTTTGAGATAAGTTAACTAGGTTAAGGTTTAACTGGATTTAACTAACGGAGTTAGTCTAAAAAGTCGGATTGTCACATCATCCCCTAGTTGAAAGAATTTTCGTCCCGAAAATTAAAATAACATAAAATAAAATTTCCTGGATGTCACACAATTTCTCCAAAATCACCTACAATTTGATGAATTCAGCCTCAAAATCATCTCAAGAATTTGAAAACTCGATGAATATGAAAATTTTGCAAAAGTCAACCAATTTCTTGTCAAAACATACACAAATCACCAGCATAGGCTCTGATACCACTTCTAGGTCCACATGACTCTCCTATAGATCGTACTCAAGACGTGACGTATCAATTACACGGAGTGCGGAATCCAACCGTGTCAATGATTGTGTATAATCTTATCTTTGTATTTCCTTATCAGACACTGATTACAATCTCTCACAGATTATCAGGTCTGATCACTCTCTGAAGTTTTCCAAGTCCTCACTCTAAGACTTGCAAACACCTATTTATAGTAAAACATAAAACCACACAACACTATAGGGGAACTTAACAAGTTCGCTCCTAAAGATGCTTAGGCGAACTTGTTAAAAATGAACAATCTTCACATATGGTTGGAACAAAGAATGATGTAAACTTGAAGGAACAAGTCGTTGTGACTAAGACTGTAAAAGTCAAAGTCAGCCCGGGTCAAAGATGACCTGGGGTCAAAGATGTTCTGGGTACCTGTTTCTCATTAAGTTTGTCTTGAATGTGTAGAGTTTAACCGGGGGGACTATTTGTAATGCATGGCATGTTGATAGCGGTTGCTCAAGACACATGGCATGACAAAGATAGATTCTGGATAATTTTTTATATTTTGATGGTGGTTTTGTTGCTTTTGCTGGAGACAAAAAGGGAGGGAAAATAACTGGTCGGGGAACAGTGTCAAATGATCTTATTACTCTTGAGAAAGTTAATTTTGTGTCTCAATTAGAGTTCAATTTACTCAGTGTCTCACAAGTGTGCAATAAAGATATACGAGTTCATTTTACTACAAAGAAGTGCTTATTCTTAAAGCCTAGACTGGTTATTCCTGAAGACATGATTTTAAAGCGTGCTCCAAGAAAATTCAACACATGTGGTTGATATGAATGATTATATAACACTAGTGAATGTTTCATGTTTGTTATCAAAAGCAACTGGCTCTGAATCATATCTGTGGCATCGTCGAATGGGACATGTAAACTTGAAAAATATGAATAATTTGGTTCATAAAGATTTAGTGCGAGGTTTACCCAAGAAAGAATTAATAATTCAATAGAGTTGTATGTCATGTGCAAAGGGAAACAGCACAAAAAGTCCCATCCGAGAAAGACCGTGACAACGTTGACTAGACCTTTATTTCTGATTCATATGGATTTATTTGGTCCAGTTCGTGTCAAAAGCATTGCGAAGAAATCATATTATTTTGTTATCACATATGATTTTTCATGATTTTCATGGGTGTTTTTCCTTGCAACAAAGGATGAGACACCTGAAACAATCATTGAATTTGTAAAAAGGATTGAAAACATCTGTGATAGCAAAGTATCAATCATTCGCGGTGACAATGGAACAAATTTCAAAAATCAACTGATAAATTCTTTTTGGGCAGAAAAAGGAATAACACATCAGTATAGTGTAGCAAGAACACCACAAAAGAATGGAGTGGCTGAAAGGAAGAACCGAACTTTGATTGAAGCTACTCGCACAATGCTTGTAGATTCAAAGTTGCCCATTATTTTCTGGGCTGAAGCAGTCAACACGACATGTTATGTTTTGAACAAAGTTCTTATGGTGAAGCAACATACAAGACTTCCTGTGAATTGTTTTTCAAAAGAAAGCTGTATATCAAGTTCTTTAGGGCATTCGGTTGTTCGTGTACACTCTTAAATACACAAGATTCATTGCCAAAATTTGCAGCTGTTGGAGATGAATGCTACTTTCTGGGATACTCTTCATATCAGAAAGCTTACAGAGTATATAGCAAGAGAATTAAAATTGTTTAAGAGTCTTATTATGTGGAGTGGCAAGAGATGAATATTTCTCTAGAGCTAAAGGTCCTCATGGCGCTTCTACGGATCGATCTCGTGATAAGACGTGACATTAACTCGGAGTGCGGAATCCAACGAATCAACGTTTATATGCATAAAATACAATGTAGACAATCACGTAAATAACATTCTCAATTGTATTCCAAATCACAATGGTGTTTACAGACTCAATCAGACTTATCGATAATTCTATGTTCTATGCGTATCGACTGACTCTGTAAACATACATATATATAGCCGTCTGACCTGATATAAGCGAACTTATTAAGTTCGCCTCTAACAGACTAAGCAAACTTAACAAGTTCGCCTCAGATAGACTTAAGCGAACTTGTTAAGTTCGCCTCTGATAGCCCAGGCGAACTTAACAAGTTCGCCTCTAGGTAAACTTGAATAAACACTTAGTGACTTTTTACATAACAAAAACATAAAGACATAAGATCTAACTATTACAAGCTTTTGTCATTACAAACTATGTCCTAACAGACTCCCCCTCTTCCAGTTATCCGGTAGTCTGCTGCCAGCTTGCACTCCATATCTTCTGCATATCTCCAAAACTCTCTTGTACTGTAATCCTTGTTCTTTCCATTCATCAGTGAACATTATTTCATTCTTTCGCAACGTCCTCTGATCTTTCTTTGAAAAATTTATAAGATTCATTGCATCATAGAAACATACAATGACCTTATTGTCTTTATCTTCAATCCTTGCTTCACCAGTATTGACATCGACATACCACCATTTCATATTCCCAAGAAAGTCTTGAGGAATCTTCTTCAATGGTATCTTGTGTACAGCATGTACTGGTTTATACTTGTAACTCCAGGTCACCTTCCCAGTCTTCTGATCTGTGTTCTTCACTCTCTTTCCTTTTTGTGGTTTCGGTCGTTCATATTTTCCTGAACTACCTTCTCTCTTGATTAAGTTTGCTATCACATCAGCCAAACCATTCTTCGATCTATTAACAAGAGGATTTGAAGCTAGACCATTCATTTCACACCTTGGCAAGGTATTGAAATATTTGATCCTCGGCTTTAAGTATTGAACACCATCAGATCTTTTAATTGCAAATAATTTTGTATCACCATCATAGAACCACGGGCGCGACCGCGCTAGTCGGGGCGCGACCGGGTTGATCAACAGGAGCACAATCTAGACAAGTTTGACAGGCACGACCGTGCCTTGGCCCGACACGGTCGTGTCTATGATCTTTAGACACAACAGCGACTAGCCCAGAGGGCATGACAAGGTCTGGACAGGAGGACACGACCGCCCTGCTAATCGGCACGACCGCGATAAATGAGGCACGGTCGCGCTAGATGATTAGCGCGACCGTGTCTTTTCCAAATCAGACACTAATTGACAGATTCTTGTATTTTAAACAATGTAATTGATAGGGATTTTGATTAATGGGTTATTACGAGTCTAATAATATAAATTAATTGTATGGAAATCGTGTTTAAGAGTGGAATCGATTAAATCCTTTTTTATTAATATGAGAATTCTGGTTCAGGACGATTCTTATGATGGAAGCCCCAATTAACAGAGGGCTTTTGATACAGATATTGAAATGAATAAATTAGAGGATTCAATTAACCTGAATAGAAGCGAATCGATAGAGAATGGTAAAGAGGAAGCTCCGGCGTCGACGGCTTGGGTTCCGGCGATCTTTGCTGCAACTCCGGTCAATGCAGATAGTCCAGGAGTTTCAGGGATGACTGAGAATCGAGACTTTACTGCTGGATTTGAGAGAATTCGGTTTGAAATACGAATTCTAGTTTCTTGGAAAGCTTGAGAGAGAATTTTCTTTGAGTTTCACGAATTTTGATTAATTGGATGAAAGGAGAATAATTGGCAGTATTATTTTTGAAAGCATAACGTAATTCGGTTACGGATTCGAGCAATCGGGCGATTAAAGTTGCAGTTACGATTCAGCTGTTTCGCAGGCGCGACCGTGCCAAAAATAGGCGCGACCGTGCCTAAGCACCGGGCGCGATCGTTCCAAAGCAGGTCGCGCGACCGTGCCCAAGCACTTGGCGCGACCGTGCTTATACGAAGCACGACCGTGTCTAATTAGGGTTTCTTGACATTTTTCAACTTTAGTCCTTGACTTTTCAGATTTGATAAGTTTGTATAAAATAGTTTCTTGTATAGCATTTAAATGTATATAACCGAGTAATATTTGCGAATTTGTATAGAATTATTGTATTAAATTTACGGCGAGAAAATAATGAGACATTGCACGAGTATAGAACTTGAAATTGCATTACATTGATTTGAAATAGGAATACTAAAATCAGAAATGTTACAGTCTCCCCATGTTGAGAGAATTTCGTCCCGAAATTTAGCTAGAGGAAACAACATTATTAGTAAAAAGATGAGGGTACTTGAGCTTCATTTGGTCTTCTCGTTCCCAAGTGAACTCAAGACCACGCTTAGATTCCCAACAAACTTTAACGATAGGAATGCGACTTCGCTTGAGCTGCTTGACTTCACGATCCATAATTTCTACCGGTTTCTCAACGAAGTGCATCGTTTCATCAATGCGCACGTCGTCGAGCGGTATATGGAGATTTTCATCGGCGAGACACATCTTTAGATTAGATATATGAAATGTAGGATGTACACTGCCAAGAGATGGAGGTAACTCGAGTTTGTAAGCCACTTTCCCAATCCTTTCAAGGATTTTGAACGGACCAACATAACGAGGTGATAACTTGCCTTTCTTTCCAAAACGGATCACACCCTTCCATGGAGATACCTTAAGAAGAACGAGATCACCGACTTGGAATTCCAAGGGTTTTCAACGTTTGTCGGCATAACTCTTTTGCCGACTCCTCGCTACTTGAATATTGTCACGGATTTGAATAATCTTGTCGGAAGTTTCTTGAATTAACTCAGGACCGGTGATTTGTGCTTCACCAATCTCGTTCCAACAGATCGGAGAACGACACTTGCGACCATAGAGAGCTTCGAATGGAGCCATATTGATACTTGTGTGGTAGCTATTGTTGTAAGAAAACTCAATGAGGGATAAATGTGAATCCCAATTTCCACCAAAATCGATTACACAAGCTCTAAGCATGTCTTCAAGAGTTTGGATTGTTCGCTCGGTTTGACCATCAGTTTGCGGATGGTAAGCCGTGCTCAAATCCAATCGAGTACCAAGAGCCTTTTGGAGAGATTGCCAAAATCGAGAAGTGAACCGAGCGTCTCTATCGGATATTATGTTCAAGGGAACACCATGACGGCTCATGATTTCATCAATGTAAATTCGGGCTAATTTCTCCACTTTGAAGTCTTCACGAATAGGCAAGAAGTGGGCAGATTTGGTGAGACGATCAATGATCACCCAAATACTATCATAACCACTCGAGGTGCGAGGGAGCTTGGTAATGAAATCCATAGCTAAATTTTCCCATTTCCACACGGGAATTTCCGGTTGTTCAAGCAAACCAGAAGGACGTTGATGTTCGGCTTTAACTTTGGAGCAAGTTAAGCATTTGGCAACATAAAGAGCAATGTCCTTCTTCATACCAGGCCACCAATAAAGTTGGCGAAGATCTTGGTACATTTTATCCGCGCCAGGATGAATAGAATAACGAGTCTTATGAGCCTCGTTCATGAGAAATGCACGGAGATCATCGCGATCGGGAACCCAAATACGATTCAAATAATATAGTAAGCCATTGGGTTTTGATTCAAGAAGAAGTTCAACACCACACGACATTTCTTCATACATGTTACCCTCGGTTACCGAGACGTGTTGAGCGTCTAAGATACGGGTTTGAATATTGGTTTGAATACGGGCACAATGAAGCATAACATGGTCCTTTCGACTCAAAGCATCGGCTACGACATTCGCTTTGCCGGGATGGTAACGAATTTCGCAGTCATAGTCGTTAAGGAGTTCGACCCAACGTCGTTGCCTCATATTGAGTTCTTTTTGGTTGAAGATATGTTGAAGACTTTTGTGGTCGGTGAATACCACACATTTCGTGCCATATAGGTAATGTCTCCAAATCTTTAACGCGAATACGACCGCACCCAACTCGAGATCGTGCGTCGTATAATTCTTTTCATGAATTTTGAGTTGTCTTGATGCATAAGCGATCACTTTTCCTCGTTGCATGAGGACACAACCAAGACCTTGGTTAGAAGCATCACAATAGACAACTAGATCATCATTTCCATCGGGAAGAGTTAAAATGGGAGCATTGCACAACTTATGCTTAAGAGTTTGGAAAGCTTCTTCTTGTTTCGGTCCCCATTCATAAGCTTTACCCTTATGGGTCAAGGCGGTAAGAGGGACAGCAATCTTTGAGAAGTTTGAGATGAAACGACGATAATAACCCGCAAGACCAAGAAATGAACGAACTTCGGTAGGAGTCTTCGGGGCATTCCAATTCTTAACCGTTTCAATCTTAGCAGGATCAACATGAATACCCTTGTCGTTGACGATGTGACCAAGAAATTGAACTTCTTTTAACCAAAATTCACATTTGGAGAACTTGGCATATAGTTGTTCTTTCTTTAAAAGGTCCAAAACCAATCTAAGGTGTTCTTCATGGTCGGCTTTAGTCTTGGAATAGATTAAGATATCGTCAATGAAAACGATCACGAATTTATCAAGGTACGGTTTGCACACACGGTTCATGAGATCCATGAAAACTGCGGGTGCATTGGTTAACCCGAAAGGCATAACCATGAACTCGTAATGACCATACCTTGTTCGAAAAGCAGTCTTAGGAATGTCATCTTCTTGAACACGGAGCTGATGATAAACGGATCGAAGATCAATCTTTGAGAAACATGTAGAGCCTTGAAGTTGATCAAAGAGGTCATCGATTCTAGGCAAAGGATAACGGTTCTTGATAGTAAGCTTGTTGAGTTCGCGGTAGTCAATACACATACGGAATGATCCATCCTTCTTTATCACAAATATGACGGGTGCACCCCACGGTGAATGACTCGGGCGAATGAAACCTTTGTCGGAGAGCTCTTGAAGTTGGCTTGCGAGTTCTTGCATTTCCGAAGGTGCAAGACGATAAGGAGCTCTAGCAACGGGGTTAGCTCCGGGCAAGAGATCAATGCGGAACTCTACTTGACGAATAGGAGGAAGACCGGATAAATCTTTAGGGAACACTTCGGGAAAATCTCTAATGATAGGAATGTCTTGGATACTCTTCTCCTTGACATCCTTTTGAACAATATGAGCTAAGAAGGCGATGTACTTCTTTCGTAAGTACTTTTGAGCGGTAGTACAAGACATCAACTTAAGACCCTTGCAAGGCTTTTCGCCAAAAACCCTTAATGTTTCTCCCGATGGTAGCGGAATTCGGATACATTTTTCAAAGCAAATGACTTCGGCATGATGATTTGATAGCCAATCCATACCTATGATAATATCAAAGCTTCCTAGTGGCATTGGAACAAGGTTGATTGGGAATGCATGATCATTAAGTTCTAAAGAGCAATCATAGATAATAGACTCAATTGTAAGGGAGTCACCATTTGCTATTTCAACGGTGAAGGTTTTCTCTAATTGGGATCGCGTCTTTGCAAGTAAAGGCTCAAAATTAAGTGACACAAAACTTTTATCGGCACCGGCATCGAACAAAATGGAGGCATAATGACTATTTACATGGAACGTACCATTAACCACGTCGTTGTTGGCTTGAGCTTCGATGGCATTTATGTTGAACGCACGCCCACGAGCTCCACTTTGTGTAGCATTTGCAAGTCTTGGACATAGATTACGAAAATGGTTCGGGTCACCACACTCATAACAAGCACGCCTATTAGCAATGGTGGGAGCACTTTGATTAGCCACTCGCGGGTTAGGTTGGTTCGGTGGATTGACTTGACCCACAAAAGCTTTGGCCCTACAAATATTGATAGTGTGGCTATATATCCCACAATGAGTGCAAAGGCGACATGGGATATTTTGAGGATGATGAAAATTGCAGGTGGCACAAAGAGGATAAATCCCAACATATGGCTTTTTAGCCGGTGCTTGAACTACGGGTGCAACTTGATTAACGGGTACAGCAGGAGTAACCACAGCAAAGTTTCTAACTTTCCTCTTTTTGTTATTGCGAGAGGGTTCAGTTGTGGCTTCTTTATTGTGGGTAGAAGGGGTTACGGTTTCAGCAACTTTCTTAGAACCCTTTTTGGTAAGAGTCCCAGCTTTTACATGATTATCAGTCAAAGTAGCTGATAGACAAATAGCATCCTCCAGAGTAGCAGGATTTCTACCTAAGACAGTATCTTGAATTTGTCTTGGTAGCCCACCAATATACTTTTCTATACAACGAGATAACGGAGTGACCATGTGGGGCACAAGAAGACTCAACTCATGGAACCGAGTTGTATATGCTAAGTTTTCCCCACTATCTTGGGCAAGATCCCAAAATTCGGCCTCTAACTTCTTCACTTCATTTCGAGGACAGAATTCCTCGGTCATAAGCCTTTTGACCTCATCCCAAGGTAAAGCCATAGCTACATCAACACCCCTATTCCTTTTCTCCCCATTCCACCAAGTAAGTGCCCGCTTTTGGAGGACACTTGTGGCATGACGAACGCGGAGGTTGTCGGGACAGTCACTATTGAGAAAGGTATTCTCAATACTTTTAAACCATTGAAGGAGTCCAGTAGCTCCTTCGGTTCCATAAAACTTTAGGGGATTGCACGAATTGAATTGCTTGAAGGTGCATTGAGATGGATTATTTCCACCATTTCCACCATTACCACCATTATTACCATTATTACCACTATTGCTTCCATTTCCACCATTGCCATTAGTGGCACCATTGGCTTGGGTGAGTTGTGTCACCAATTGGGTAAGAATAGCAGCAATGTCGGAGTTGGCGTCGGCGGCGGGAGCACGACGAGGAGGCATTCTACAGATTTTCACAAAACAAGAAAAAGATTGTAAGAACTTATGAGAATTGCTAGGATTTTAATAGAATGAGAAAACCAAATAAAAGATAGATATTCATAGTTTGGATTGTACTCAAAAGTGATAAAATCACTTGAATACTAAGGCACATCAAGGTTAATTTAAACTCATATAATTTTCAAGGAGACATGATTTAGCCTATAAGTAAACACTCATCTCGGGAATTCCCAGGAAAGCATACGGGTCCCTCGGTTGATTGGGATTTATGCGAAATGCTTTCATAGACAGAAAACCCAAAATACAGGTGTCACCCTTCCAGATTGCACGTGTCCTCAAATAATTTAACAAGTTTAAAAACCTTAACGAAGAAAATAAAAGAAAATTTTAAAGATTTTTGCTTCAAGAATTTTTCCACATGCTTAGAAAGAATAAAGAAAGAAAGGAAGATAGAAATATTTTTTAGGAGATAGAAAAGGATATTATTTATTTAATTATTAAGAATATCCTAATAAGTCATGCATTTCTAACAAGTAAGGTACCAAATATAATAAACAATTTATCATGGTAAGCATGTAGCACGTAGCATGTAACACATAGCACAAAATCATGAAATATAGCATAAGTGGGTGTCCTAAAGTTATAGTCTAGGTCAAGGTGTCTAATAACCTAATTCCCTATAACCAAGGCTCTGATACCAATCTGTCACACCCCGACCGATGGCGGAATCATCGGGGCGGGACATGTAAGACTGTTCATAGCACATGGTTGACTAGATTGAAATAATATTAAGGTCAAATTTCCATTACACAAAATCCAAGTACAAAATCAAATTCAAACAAGAAACATAAACAACTCATAAAATTCTTGATTTATATTGCTAAGTCCAAATCCTATGTTGAACACGTCTTATATCAATCTCACATATTGGGGCCTGAAACATGAATAAAATAAAGTCAACTAAAAAGTTGGTGAGTATAACACAGTTGTATATAGATAGCATATAGTTAAAAACAAATCCTTTACAAGACATGATAAAATAAGGCATTTATGGGGAGCCGCTATTGTGTAACCAAGTACAATCAAACCTTAGTAACTAGTATGCAAATTGTGTTGTCGGTATCAATCACCTCCACTTGGGTGGGTTTGTCAGACTCAATAGATCTATCATTGAAAACCGTCGGCTTGTATAGTTAATGATTGTACATAATAGCATGCAAAAGTTAGCACAAATAGTCGTCGGGCATAAAGCTCAAATTGCACACATGAATGTAATAGGTTTTGTAATTGTGTTGTTTGCGTAAATGTAAACATGTAATTTGTATATAGTTCATGTTTCACCCCAAAAGTGTAAAAGAGTAAAAAGGGGGTTGTGAATACTCACTTGGTATGGAAGTGAAGCTAACAAGGAATATAGATAGCAAATAAGATCCTTGAAATGCACACTTTAACCTAAAGAGTAATATGTATTGAATCACATAGATGCATAAAGTTTAAGTCTAAAATGAAAGTTGAATTTGTATATAAAACCATTGATTTGTATTTAAAAAGTATTGGATAAAATATATAAAGTTTGAGGTAAAATATGTTTGAAACAATTTAATTTGGTTTGAATTAAATAAATAAGTGTATAACTATAGTTTATGTAAATATTAATTGCAATTAAGTATAAGTGAATGAATGATTTTGTAAATTAAATAAATCATCATTATTTATAAATTTTGTAACTTAATTGTTTAAAATATCATTTAAGTGTAAGTTGATAAATAAATTTAATTTTTATAAACTTTTCAATAATTTATATTTATGCCAAGATTAAACTTTTAATCTATTTTTAAATATAGAAAACATATTTTTATAAAATCTGAATCATTTTCTGATTAAAATATAAAATTTTTAATTTTGATACAAATTCTGAGTCTAGCACGACCGTGCCTCGTAAGGGCACGATCGTGCTCAAGCCACGGGCGCGACCGCGCTAGTCGGGGCGCGACCGGGTTGATCAACAGGAGCACAATCTAGACAAGTTTGACAGGCACGACCGTGCCTTGGCCCGGCACGGTCGTGTCTATGATCTTCAGACACAACAAGGACTAGCCCGGAGGGCATGACAAGGTCTGGACAGGAGGACACGACCGCGCTGCTAATCGGCACGACCGCGCTAAATGAGTCACGGCCGCGCTAGATGATTAGCGCGACCGTGTCTTTTCCAAATCAGACACGAATTGACAGATTCTTGTATTTTAAACAATGTAATTGATAGGGCTTTTGATTAATGGGTTATTACGAGTCTAATAATATAAATTAATTGTATGGAAATCGTGTTTAAGAGTGGAATCGATTAAATCCTTTTTTATTAATATGAGAATTCTGGTTCAGGACGATTCTTATGATGGAAGCCCCAATTAACAGAGGGCTTTTGATACAGATATTGAAATGAATAAATTAGAGGATTCAATTAACCTGAATAGAAGCGAATCGATATAGAATGGTAAAGAGGAAGCTCCGGCGTCGACGGCTTGGGTTTCGGCGATCTTTGCTGCAACTCCGGTCAATGCAGATAGTCCAGGAGTTTCAGGGATGACTGAGAATCGAGACTTTACTGCTGGATTTGAGAGAATTCGGTTTGAAATACGAATTCTAGTTTCTTGGAAAGCTTGAGAGAGAATTTTCTTTGAGTTTCACGAATTTTGATTAATTGGATGAAAGGAGAATAATTGGCAGTATTATTTTTGAAAGCATAACGTAATTCGGTTACGGATTCGAGCAATCGGGCGATTAAAGTTGCAGTTACGATTCAGCTGTTTCACAGGCGCGACCGTGCCAAAAATAGGCGCGACCGTGCCTAAGCACCGGGCGCGATCGTTCCAAAGCAGGTCGCGCGACCGTGCCAAAGCACTTGGCGCGACCGTGCTTATACGAAGCACGACCGTGTCTAATTAGGGTTTCTTGACATTTTTCAACTTTAGTCCTTGACTTTTCAGATTTGATAAGTTTGTATAAAATAGTTTCTTGTATAGCGTTTAAATGTATATAACCGAGTAATATTTGCGAATTTGTATAGAATTATTGTATTAAATTTACGGCGAGAAAATAATGAGACATTGCACGAGTATAGAACTTGAAATTGCATTACATTGATTTGAAATAGGAATACTAAAATCAGAAATGTTACATCAAGGTTTCAGTCTCAACCGAAGGAGTCACATATGATAGCCGTGAAGAGAATTTTCAGATACCTGAAAGGGAAACCCCGATTAGGTCTTTGGTACTCTAAGCAGCAGTCATTCGACTTCAAAGCCTACACTGATTCAGATTATGGCGGTTGTAACCTTGACAGAAAGTCAACTTCTGGTGGATGTCAATTCTTAGGAGACAGACTGGTCTCCTGGCAGTGTAAGAAGCAGCCAACCGTTTCTGTCTCAAGCATAATACATTGCTGCAGCGAGCGGTTGTTCTCAAATACTGTGGATTCAGCAGCAGTTGAGAGACTACGGCTTAAACTTCACTGGAACTCCTCTATTCATTGACAACAATGCCACCATGTCCATCACAAATAACCCGGTGAAACATTCCAAAACTAAACATATAGAGATTCGCCATTATTTCATCCGTGATTGTGCTGAAAAGCATTTAATTGAACATGTAAAGTTCACAAGGATGACAATCTTGCTGACCTTTTCACAAAGGCATTTGATCGATCCCGTTTTGAGCATCTTGTCAACTTGATAGGAATGTTCAATCCTGAGTAAAAATTAATTTTTCTTAAATTAATTCAATTCATGGAAGTTAAATTTTATTTTTTTTAAATTTTGTGTATAGTTCTTTTAAGTTTCAAAATATTTTACAAAAACAAAAACAAAATAGAAAATGGAGAAAACTTCAAAGTTAACTTGAGGAAAGAGGAAATGATAGTACATCAGAAATGATCTAAACGCCACAGCCTGCTCATATGGGAAATGATTGCGTCATGCTTACTTAATTGTTTACCTTATTATGTTTTTAATCTGCTTATTTACAAGTAATTTAAATTGTCAGTAGGCTGTATGCGTCTTTGAATCACTAGTAGTGTGGAAACTAAATCTAAAATACAACTGTGATTTGAACCCATGTTTGCAAGTGTGTGTGCGTAAAAGAATAGAAAAGATCATTATCAGATAAAGGATGTTAGATTTTGGCAATAATTTTCTTTTGAGGTCAGTTTCGGGTTATGTCATTAGCACAATTAATGCGGTTCATCTCACTGCCCATACTCACAAGTATGCAAGGAGAGATTGAATCAAGACATGTCTCTACATTAACCGTTGAGCATGTATTCACCCTTGAATCACTCCTGATTCATTGAAATCAAATCCAGATAAAAGTTGGATCCCCTTACCTTAAAACTCAAACACCATATATATTATCCTGAATCATCATACCGATATTCAATGCAGAAAATCAAATGAAACCAAGACAAATGAATCACTCGATTCTGAATCTTATGATTCCTAATAATCCTTATGGATTCTTCTTGATTTTTCCTGTGCTAATAGATATAACTTCATTCTGAAAATTTAGAAAATCATTGCGAAAATCTTAGATGCCTTGAGATAATGCAATTTACATGAGTATAGCATATCAGTGGGGTACACGTTGTATATCTTATAAATAATACCTTAATACACAAGAATGTGATACAAAGATGCTTATAGTTTCAAATCTTATAATATTGTCAACTTGAATTACTTGTCTATGTGCTTATTACGTATAAATAAATAGTAATCCATGACATGATCCCATATTCTTTGATGTTTATATTGTTTACATTTTTTCTAAAAGATAGCCTGATATGATCCTCTGCTCGTGTCTTTGATCAAAAATAGTTTGTGTGAATACTTGTATATTTTTATTAAAAAAGATCAAAAAGATTTTAAGTTTATGCATAGTTCAATTTTATTCAGAAAAATAAAAAATATTTGTGTTTAACCTTCCTGGATTGTATTTGAATCCTCTTGATTGAATATTTCTAACTTGTTCGTTATTTGACTTGAAAAACTTCATAAATTTTGAGTTGAAAGTTTACGCACTTAAGGGTTTGTGCGTACTTGTAAGTGCGCATGAGGTAAGCCTTGCATACTTAACAAGTACGCAAGAGTTAAGTCTTGCGCACTTGTAAGTACGCAAGAGTTAAAGCTTGCGCACTTGTAAGTACGCACGAGTTAAAACGTGCGCACTTATTAAGTACGCACGGCCTTTTAGTGTTGAGTATATAAAGAGGACTTAGAAATTTTCAGGGTTTTCACCACATTCAAACCGATTTTTTCCCTCTGCAAACCTACTCAAAAATTCAAGTGTTCCAATCCATCTTTTCGTCCCACTACTAGTTTCATCACCTCATAACATCGATTTGGTGAGATTTTGGGCTTAATCCATCCACAAAAACTCTTGATTTTGGACCGATTCTTGACTAAGTAATTCTAGGCTCAAACCGTGATTTTTAGGGCAATTTGAGGGTTGTTTGGGTAACCTATTATCAATAAACATGATTAGATCACATAATCGACACTTAATCATCCTTTTTAATCTTCGATTTTGACCTTGTGTGTCACACCCCGACCGATGGCGGAATCATCGAGGCGGACAATGGAATGATTGTTCAAAAGCACATGATAGCTAAAATATTTCATAATTCATTAATCTAATTAAAAACAATAAATATTCAAGTACAATACAATTCAAATAACCTAGTCTATTCCAAAACATTGATTTAATTAACTAGGTCCATAAGTTCTTAAGTGGAGGAATCTTCAATAAGCAATCACATATCCAAACCTAAAACATTATTTAAAATCAAGTGTCAACTATAAAGTTGGTGAGTACATAGGTTTAGTGGAACCGATAAATAGTAAATAAAAAATGTTTTGCAACTCATTGTTTATCTTGTTAAACATAGCATACATGGTTGTATCATTTATCTAAGCACAATTCAAACCTTGATTGACGCGCTTGAACATAGCACAACAGCTAGGTCCGATATGTTTGAATATAGTTACCCACTATATCCGATATGTTTGAATATAACACGCGGCTATATCCGAGTATGCATTAATAAACACCCTACATGGGTGGGCTGGTCAGACACAATAGATCTATTAATATTACTGTTGGTTTTCTTGTGTTTAAAATAAATAAATGTACACCCAAGATAATTCATGATGAACAAGCATATAATTCACATGTATAACACGTATAAACAATTTGATGAGTAGCATGTATAATGTTTCACCCCAAAGTATGTAAAAATGTAAAATAGGGGCTATGTAACGCACTGGCTAGCGGATGTTTTAATCCACGAGTGCGGGTGATAAGGATGTTGAAAACTAAGCACCTTGAAACCCTATGTGGATAAATAAGTATTATTGTATGTTTTATATGTGCGTATTCGTATTTATATGTGTATAGGTTTATATTAATATTTCTTAACATTTATAAAATATGGTAGAAAGATGATAATGATTTTGTAAAACTTAATGTCAAAAATATATATATTTTAATCTTGTTAAAATATTATATTTTAAATAATTTGTTATCATGTTTATTGTATTTATATATATTAATAAATAAAAAGAAAAGTTTCTATTTGTTTAATTATGTTATCATTATTACATATTAAAATTTATTTAAACAAGTTTATAAAAATTATAGAGTGTATTATTTTATAAAGATTGGGTGGGTTATTATTATAAAAAAAATTGTTTTAATCGTTTTCAAAATAGACGAACGAGTCAACCCACTCGTAATAGTTTTTATTGTATGGAGAAATTATTAAAATGAGATAAAATAAATAAATAAAATAAAAGTTTTATAAAACAGAAATAAAAAAATTGGGCCGAAGGCCAACCGGAATCGAACCCGCGACCTCGGACATAATCACACACACGCATAACCAGCCGGGCTATCGCCCATCGCTGGTTATGTGTTTGGCGTTTAATTGATAACCACACAAGCAAAACTGGTCGCTGGTTCTCGGCAACCGGCAAACCATGTCCGAGGACACTTGTTTGCCCGGTAATCGAAGGTCTAAGGTCGGGTAGTCGATTGGAACCGATGGCCAGATGATAACAGAAGGTAAAGGAACGATTTTGAGACTCTTACTTGGTCGCGAATGGTCTGGACGACAGGGCCGATGGTCTGAAAATTCCAAGATCGATTAACTATGCTTCGGGATGAATTAGGTTCTGAAACTCTGGTCACAGCTTCACACAGTGGCGACGAACACAATGCTGGCCTCAATTTTGAGTGACAGTGGGTAGAGGAGAGGTGGCGAGCTTGAGCAGGTCCGGTAATGGCTTTTTATAGCCGAGCTCGATCCCGATAATGAGACAAGCAATTGAGCATGTCCAGACACTCGTCTGGACGAGACGAAAATGTCGAGCCATCTTTCAGGCATGGAGGTTTCTTGTCGAGGCCGAATTCGTGGCGTGGACTTTCGGCCACAGACACGATCAGACTTTTCGTATGTTTAAACGACAAATTGGTCGAGGGCTTTTGTTCGCGTGGGGACGACGAGGTCAGAGAGGCCCTTTTCGGCTGTCGAGGTGCAGGGAACAGGCGTGTCGAGGAGTCGCCGAAAAATGGCTTGGACCGCCGGTCAATGGGGTAGACGACAGGAAACGCGAATTGGGATTTGGCATTTTTGGTCCCTGGAGTTTACTTCTGAATCTAGTTGGTCCCTGTGATAATTACGGATGAGTCCTTGTGGTTTGATTTGTCCACATTTAGTCCCTTAACTAATTTCTGTTTTAAAACCTTGTAGTTTTATTATTTTCAAAACAGACCCTTAACTTTTATAAAAATAACTAATTAGATTTCTTTTTATTTTCAATTATATTTTATAAACTTATATTATTATTATAAATATATTTTTATAAAAGTTAAGTATTATTTAGATAGATTATCATATTTATGTTATGAACCTTTTAAATTTAGATTTTTATATAAAATTTTATATATGTTTAAAACTTATAAAATTTTGATTATTTTAAATCCATAAAATAAAAATATATATTTTGTACAAAATTAAATAAAAACACTTGCATTTCATTTAATAGAAAATGAATACATGATATATATTACAAATGCGTGAATAAAAATCCGAAATGTCACAGTCTCCCCATGTTAAAGAAATTTCGCCCCGAAATTCAACTAGTGGAGGCTATGAAAAGAGATGCGGATATTTGGATTTCATTTGGTCTTCACGTTCCCAAGTGAACTCGGGTCCACGTGTAGACACCCAACGGACCTTGACAATGGGGATGCGGCTACACTTGAGTTTCTTGACTTCACGGTCTATGATTTCCACGGGTTTCTAAACAAAGTGCATTTTCTCGTCAATGCGCACTTCATCAAGAGGGATGTGAAGATTCTCGTTGGCTAGGCACTTTTTCAAATTAGACACGTGAAAAGTTGGATGAACGTTGCTGAGCTCTGAAGGAAGATCGAGTTTGTAGGCCACTTTTCCTACCATTTCGAGTATCTTGAATGGACCCACATATCGAGGTGCAAGTTTTCCTTTCTTTCCAAATCGGACTACGCCTTTCCATGGTGATACCTTTAGAAGGACCATATCCCCAACTTGAAATTCCAAGGGTTTTCGTCGATTATCGGCATAGCTCTTTTGCCGACTCCTTGCTACTCGAATGTTGTCACGAATAAGAGAGACTTTATCGGTGGTCTCTTGGATAAGCTCGGGACCGGTGATTTGTGCTTCACCAATTTCGTTCCAACAAATCGGTGAACAACATTTTCATCCATAAAGAGCTTCAAACGGTGTCATGTTAATACTTGTGTGGTAGCTGTTGTTGTAGGAAAATTCGATCAGTGGAAGGTGAGAATTCCAATTGCCGCTAAAGTCAATGACACAAGCTCTAAGCATATCCTTGAGAGTTTGGATTGTTCGCTCGGTTTATCCATCAGTTTGAGGATGGTAAGCCATACTTAAATCCAAACGAGTACCAAGCACAGATTGTAATGATTGCCAAAATCGGGAAGTAAAACGCGAATCACGATCGGAGATGATGTTCAAAGGGATTCCGTGACGACTTACGATCTCATCAATGTAGATCCGAGCCAATTTCTCGACTCGATAGTCCTCACGAATAGGCAAGAAATGAGCAGACTTTGTGAGTCGATCGATAATAACCCAGATACTATCGTGCCCACTAGGAGTGCGTGGGAGTTTGGTGATGAAGTCCATAGCAAGGTTCTCCCACTTCCACATGGGAATTTCAGGTTGTTCAAGGAGTCCGGAAGGCTTCTGATGTTCGGCCTTTACTTTAGAACAAGTTAAGCATTTTTCCACAAAGAGGGCAATATCCTTTTTCATGCCGGGCCACCAATATTGTTGACGAAGACCCATGTACATCTTATCAGCTCCGGGATGTACCGAATATCGAGTTTTGTGGGATTCGTTCATCAAAAATATACGAAGGTCGTCGCGATAGGGAACCCAGATACGATCTAAGTAATACAACAGGCCGTTGGCTTTGGTTTCTAGCAAGAGTTCTACACCACATGACATTTCTTGGTACATGTTTCCCTCGGTAACCGAGGTGTGTTATGCTTGGAGAATGCGAGCTTGGATATCATTGTGAATATGAACACTATGAAGCATGATACGTTCCTTACGACTCAAGGCATCGGCTACCACATTTGCTTTGCCGGGGTGGTAGCGAATCTCGCAGTCATAGTCGTTAAGAAGTTCGACCCATCGTCGTTGCCTCATATTAAGCTCTTTTTGATTGAAAATATGTTGGAGACTTTTGTGGTCGGTGAAAACCGTGCATTTGGTGCCATAAAGATAGTGTATCCAAATTTTCAAGGTGAAAATGACAGCACCAAGCTCGAGATCATGGGTCGTATAGTTCTTCTCATGGATTTTGAGCTGACGTGATGCGTATGTAATTACTTGGCCACGCTGCATAAGAACACAACCAAGACCTTGGTTGGATGCATCGCAGTAAACGACAAAGTCGTCATTACCACTAGGAAGAGTTAGAATAGGAGCGTTGCAGAGCTTGTGCTTGAGAGTTTGAAAAGCTTCCTCTTGTTTGGGTCCCCACTCGTAAGGTTTACCTTTGTGAGTCAAGGCAGTGAGCGGAACCGCAATCTTGGAGAAATTTGAGATGAAGCGACGACAGTAACCCGCTAGTCCAAGGAAGGAACGAATCTCGGTAGGAGTCTTAGGAGTATTCAAATTCTTTACTGCTTCGATTTTTGTCGGGTCCACATGAATCCCCTTATCGTTGACTATGTGTCCCAAAAATTGAACCTCCTTTAGCCAGAATTCACACTTGGAGAACTTGGCGTATAGTTGTTCTTTCTTCAAGAGTTCCAAAATCAAACGAAGATGTTGTTCATGCTCCACTTTCGTTTTAGAATAGATGAAAATGTCGTCAATGAAAACGATCACAAACTTGTCCAAATAAGGTTTGCATACACGGTTCATGAGATCCATGAAAACCGCAGGTGCATTAGTCAAGCCAAAAGGCATGACCATGAACTCGTAGTGACCATATCTAGTCCGAAAGGCAGTCTTCGGAATGTCTTCATCGAGAACACGAAGTTGATGGTATCCGGAACGAAGGTAAATCTTGGAGAAACATGTTGAACCTTGAAGTTGATCGAAAAGATCGTCGATACGGGGTAAAGGATAACGGTTCTTGATTGTAAGCTTGTTGAGTTCACGATAATCAATGCACATTCGAAACGATCCATCCTTTTTCTTTACGAACAGCATGGGAGCATCCCAAGGTGAATGGCTTGGTCGGATGAATCCTTTGGATGAGAGTTCTTGTAATTGACTTGCGAGTTCTTGCATCTCGGAAGGTGCAAGACGATAGGGAGCTTTTACCACGGGAGTTGCTCCGGGCACAAGGTCAATACGAAACTCTACTTGTCTAGGGGGAGGAAGACCGGGTAAATCTTCGGGGAATACCTCGGGAAAGTGTCGAATGATCGGAATATCTTGCAATTTCTTACCCTTGTCTTTTGTGTCAACTACGTGGGCCAAGAAGGCAACGTACTTTTTCCGCAAGTACTTTTGTGCCAAGGTGCAAGACATGAGTTGAAGACCACGACACAGTTTTTCACCGAAAATAACTAACGTGTCGCCCGAAGGGAGGTATACGAATGCACTTTTCATAGCAAATAACCTCGGCATGGTGCTTGGATAACCAATCCATGCCAATTATAATATCGAAGCTTCCCAATTGCATCGGAAGGAGATCAACAGAGAACTCATGATTATTAAGATCGAGATTGCAGTCGCGGATAACAGAATTTATAGCAATAGATTTCCCATTTGCTATCTCCACGGAATAAGAATTGTCAAGTTTCGTTCTTTGTTTAGCAAGTCGAGATTCAAAGGTAAGAGACACAAAACTCCTATCGGCACTGGTATCAAATAAAATGGATGCATAATGATTGTTTACGAGAAACGTACCGTTTATCACGTCGTTGTTTGCTTGTGCCTCATTAGCGTTTATATTAAACGCTCGTCCTTGGGGACCACCTTGATGATGAAGTTTTAGGCATCGGTCACGGAAATGGTTTGGGTCTCCACATTCGTAACATGCCCGACCATGGAGAGGTGCCGGATAGTTTGGACGGTTGGCTGTAGCAGCTTGATGGACGGGAGGACGGGTACGACAAGTAGTGACCACGTGTCCATATCGTCCACAGCTTGAACACAATCGGCATGGTAAGTTGGCAGGACGGTGGTACTTGCAGGTCTGACATTGGGGATTTGCACCCAAATAAGGTTTCGGGTTTTGACCCAAAGGGGCCACTTGAATAGCAGGTACGGTGGGAGTTACGGCTGTGAAGTTTCGGCCCTTTCGTTTCTTGTTGCGGTTAGAAGACTCGGGCTTTACATCTTTGACGGCCGCAAAAGTAGAAACAACCTTCTTGGAACCCTTTCTTGTTAAGGTTCCGGCTTTGACGTGGTTGTCGGATAGCGTAGCGGATAGACGAACAGCAGCTTCAAGTGTAGGAGGATTGCTTCCTAACATAGCATCCTGAATTTGCATAGGCAGCCCGCCTATGTATTTTTCAATTTCCCGAGCAAGGGGAGTGATCATATGAGGTACCAGTAGGCTCAGCTCTTGAAATCGGGTGGTGTAAGCCAGATTATCCCCGCTGTCTTGGGCAAGATCCCAAAACTCAGTCTCCTATGACAAAGATCATCCCATGACAAAGATGTAGCAACCTCAACACCACGAGTGCGTTTCTCACCGTTCCACCGGGTGAGGGATCTCTTTTGTAGTACACTTGAGGCATAGCGAACCCAAAGATTATCGGGACAGTCACTGTTTAGGAATATGCTTTCCATGCTTTCAAACCATTGTAGTAGGCCGGTAGCACCTTCAGTCCCGTAAAATTTTGTAGGGTTGCATGAGTTAAAATGATTAAACATGCATTGAGGCGGCTTGGTACCACCGTTTCCTTGGATGTTGTGAGACCCGTCACTGTTGTTATTGGCTTGGGTCATTTGTCCCACCAGTTGGCAAGAAGAGTAGCAAGATCCGGGTTGGAAGTGCTAGAGTTTGCACGTCGAGGAGGCATTCTAACACCATAAGAAAAGACAATAATTTATGATATTTTAGATAAAGTGGATATATATGAGCTATAGTGGGAATAATGTAAGCAGAAAAATGCGGGATTCATCATGTCACGTGCCAATGTATGTATATTTATTCAAGGTTGATGGGGAAAATAAGCCATCTATTCCGGGTAGGAGATGATGTCATAGATCATTATTCGCTTAATAGGAATTGCCGGGATTCGCATGCACTACAAATCGTTATTACGTGTGCACCCGTACTAATGATTTGCTTTGCATGTTCATCTAGTTCTTCCTATCTTACTGTAATGTCCCCAAATTTTGAGTTTAGGTTCGGATCGTATTCTTGCGAATACAATGACTTATCAACGTTAAGTAATTCCTCGAAACTTTCAAGGAGACATGCTTTAGCCTATAGGTAAACACTCACTTCAGGAATTCCCAGGAAAGCATACGGGTCCGTTTATTTTGATTTATACGAAATGCTTTCCTAGACAGAAAACCCAATGTACAGGTGTCACCCTTCCAGATTGCACATGTCTTTTACTAGTTTTCAAGATATTAAGTCGTTGACTATATTTTCAAGAATTTAATACACTTGTGAGTCTACGAGTATAAAATATGTAGGAATGTTGCAAATAGTTTGGATGAGGAAGGAGTATGGATAAGGATGTGTAGTGTATTTGTTTGCATATGTCTATTTGTCAAATGTGTATGTAAAGTATGTATTGTATGTTTAAGGCCTTGTATGTATAAGTCTCATGTACTAAACTTGGGAAAATTCAAATAATACCTAACTACAAATAATTCATATAGCAAATAATCATTTAGCACGTATCACGTAAAAGGGAGTCCTATGGTTATAGTCTAGGTCATTGTGTCTAATAACCTAATTCCCTATAACCATGGCTCTGATACCAATCTGTCACACCCCGTCCGATGGCGGAATCATCGAGGTGGACAATGGAATGATTGTTCAAAAGCACATGATAGCTAAAATATTTCATAATTCATTAATCTAATTAAAAACAACAAATATTCAAGTACAATACAATTCAAATAACCTAGTCTATTCCAAAACATTGATTTAATTAACTAGGTCCGTAAGTTCTTAAGTGGAGGAATCTTCAACAAGCAATCACATATCCAAACCTGAAACATTATTTAAAATCAAGTGTCAACTATAAAGTTGGTGAGTACATAGGTTTAGTGGAACCGATAAATAGTAAATAAAAAACGTTTTGCAACTCATTGTTTATCTTGTTAAACATAGCATACATGGTTGTATCATTTATCTAAGCACAATTCAAACCTTGATTGACGCGCTTGAACATATCACAACAGCTAGGTCCGGTATGTTTGAATATAGTTACCACTATATCCGATATGTTTGAATATAACAAGCGGTTATATCCGAGTATGTAGGTCCCTTCGTGTGTGTCGGATCGTTGCATGCAAGTGGTCTACTAGTCGGACTGGGTGCGAAATGCCCGTGACTAGGCGGAGAGTCTAACTAAAAAAAAGTAAACCAACACGAGAGTAACAATAAAAGCACTTTCTATTATAAACACTCGACGGTTACAGAGATAATATAAATTGCGTACTTAACAAACTGAGTTTGTCTAAGATATGAGTTCTGCGTACTTATCCTCTGTGAACCAAACCTATTTATACAGACCTGATGCCTGCGCACCTAGCAAGTGCGCAGGACCAAATGCTCTTGCGTACTTAGCAAGTATGCATGGGTCTTCCTGCGTACTTGCTAAGTATGCAGGAGCTTTCTCCTGCGCACATGTAAGTGCGCAAAACACTTAGAAGAAATGCAACATACACTATGTAAAAGTAAATACAACTCGATAAACTATTACATAACGACTCTTACATACAAAGACAAATTACAGACATTAGAAATACAAACTGAGACTCTATCCAGAGTGTTGTCACAGGAAAGTGCATCAACAAACTCCCCCTTGACAACAGCTCAGGATCTTCATCGTCTTCAGTCTTCAATCTTCAGTCTTCACTGTACTGGTCCCTTAGCTTCCATCTTCTTCTTGTAATCAAGGCAGAACTTAATCACCTTGTAATATTTAGAAGCAAGGAGCTTTGTCCATTCGTCCGTGTGGACACAGTAGCGTTCCGCTAGTACCTCCAGATCTTTCACAGAAAAGTTGATGAAGCAGACTTCATCAAAGATTCTGATCAGTTCTTTTGGTACTGTGTTCCCACTCTCGGAACGAACCTTTCCCATGATCACAACCTCGCCCGTTTTTGGATCTACGTACCAGTACCTCATGTCACCAAGAATATCCTGAGATAACTTGCTCAAGGTAATCTTAGTTTCATATTGCACTGGCTTGTATACAAATCTCTTTATGTGCTTCTTAGTCACAGGATGTACAGCGTGCTTATCCTTGACTCTTCTGGGCACTTGACGCTTGAAGTATTCAAATTTCCCTGATCTTGCTTCCCGCTGTAGTGTTACCCACAAACCCATTGCTACTGCATGACTCGAGTGACTCAGCAGGTCACGGTTTGTGAGGTTCACAGAGTCGTACTTGGGCAAAGAGTTGAACGCCTCACTGGTTGGTTTCAAGTGTTGAACCCCCCCCCCAGATCTTTTGATGGCGAATAACTGCTTGTCCTCCTCGAACCTAACAGCCAAGATCATACCTGTAGCTCCGTGCTTGTCTGTGATGGACGTCTTTTGCCACACGGGAGCTGGACCCTTAGATGATGCAGAAGGCATGTCTTTATCTTTTGGTGCCTCGGGGTCCACAGGTGTAGGGTCGACTGGGGAGGCTTCAGTTGTAGCTTCAACATTACTTGCCATGTCAACTGAGCCTGTGTCAAGCAGAGATTCGAGCGATGGTACTTCAAAGATCTCACCATCCTCTAACTCGTACTCTCCTTCCCCATCGCCCTTGGGAATCTCTATCACCACATCCTCATCTTCATCATTCTAGCCATCACCAGAGTCGATCTCTCCTTCTTCTAGATTGAAGAGAGCATCGATCTGTGCTTCTTTAGAATAGTCAGGCTCTAGATATAGGATCTCATCATCAGATAAGTCCTTAAGTACTTCAACTACTGACTTCCCTTTATCACCACCACCACCAGATGTATCACCACCCTCTTGCTGAGTAGACTCCCCCTCAGCCATTGGAACAGAAGAGATGTGCACAATTGCCAAAGCTTGGTGCTCACCTCCACTAGGACCGGCTTCAGGATCCTTGTCTTTATCATCATCCTAAGTCAAGTCGACTGGATGACAAGGCTCAGCACCAGTGGATTTATTTTCTTTCTCTTTCTCCTTTTCTTTCTCTTTTTCCTTCTCTTTCTCCCCTTGAGCACCAAGCTTCTTGGTCAGTTCTTCAACTAATTTGACCATCGCTTCGTGCTCTTTTCTCTGCAAATCCATCCTTTTCATCAGCAGCTCGTACTGTGCCATAACATTCTTCAGTTGCTCATTTGTCCCTGTTCTCTGGCTGTGGAGAATCCTAACTTCATCGGCCAGGGAATTAATCTGTGCTTGTTGAGCATCAGACTCCTCCTTTGACTTTTGAATGGTCTTCAACAGTTCAGCAACTTGGGTCTCTAGGACATTGATCCTTGCATCATACGGATCAGAATACCTAGATGATGAGGCTTCAGCATTCTGGATGGGGGAGGAGAAGATTGTGTCAAAGTCAAACCCTTGTGAAAAATCACCATAGTTGAAGGGTTGACCGGACGGCTCAGTGGTGTGAGGTGGGTGTGGGGATGTAATGATGGGAGTGGGTGTTATGGTTGGGGTGATGGTGACTGACTCCGTGAGAAGTGGAGTAGTCACCGTCACCTGGACGGATGTTGTAGGGAGGGTCACCGTCACAGGAACCTCCTCTGTGACTGTCGTGACTGCCACATCAGCTTGAACTTGTGTCCTTCTCCTCCTTCGGTACAATTGCTGTTCTGGTGGGGTAGCGGCTGAATCTGGACTGGCAGCTGGAACTTGTACTTGCTGCACAGTCGGGACCTCTACTACCCTGGGGATAGCAACCTCTTGCCTATCTCCTCTGTTCTTATGAACACGCTCTCATCTTTGTCTTTGTAGAGCAGCGTCAGAGTCAGATGTTGGCTCATAATTGCTGCTCGAGCTTTGTCGCTTCCTTTTGGAGGACGACTCAGGTAGGGTTACCTGTGCCGATCTCCTGGGGTGTGCCTGTGATGGTGCGTCATCGGAATCAGAAGAATCTGATTCTGTTGCTTCTGAATCGGATTCCTCAGCACCACCATCACCGCCTTCGTCGTCTCCATCCTCAGACGAGCTATCATCACTATCATTTTCCTCATGGTGTTATTCTTGTTGCTCATCGGAGTGTTCACTCATGTCAAGTTCCGAGTCGTGGCTATACCATCTCCAGTCTTCAGGTGCCACATATACTTCATTTAGAAGGTAGCCAAAGACTTCTGTGTGCACAGGGGTAGGTTCTACACTGCCTGGCTTCAGAAATTGAGCAAATACTCTTTTGTCCACCCGCTTGACTTGCAGTCTCTCCCCTATAGCAAGAAGGTTTGGCAACGCGTCATTTATCAAAAGTTGCACAAACCGAGGGTATAACAAGAACCGAAACCTCTCCGCTGTGTTGATCTGGTCATTGATGGCCTTAAAGATGTAGCGGGAGAAGTTGTAGCCCTTGTTGAGAGAAAGGCCGACCATGGCTGCTGCAAGGTCATGACCCATGGCATCTTTCCCATCTTTCCTAGACGAGATGCACACGATCATGACGTGGGAGAAATACCGCCATTGGTCTAATACCCACTTCTTTTTATAAGAAGCATAGTCCCTTGCTCCGACGTATCCCATTCGTTGCCTCCAACACCCATCCACAAAGTAGTCCCTTTCAATTAGACGTCAAAAGTGCGTTTTTATATGGAAAGGTCAAGGAGGAAGTCTATGTTTGTCAGCCGCCGGGGTTTGAAGATCCACTGAATCCGAATATGGTCTTCAAGCTTGATAAGGCTCTCTATGGTCTTCATCAGGCTCCTCGTGCGTGGTATGAAACATTATCCACACATCTTTTGGCAAATGATTTTGTTCGTGGAAAGATAGACTCGACCTTATTCATAAAGAAATCAGGGGGAGATTACCTACTGGTGCAGATTTATGTGGATGATATTATTTTTGGCTCAACAAACGGAGGGTTATGTAAAGATTTTGAGGGTGTTATGAAGTCGAAATTTGAAATGTCTGCTATGGGAGAGTTATCGTTTTTCTTAGGTTTACAAGTAAATCAAAAGGAAGATGGTTTCTTTATTCATCAGTCCAAGTATGTCAAAGACATCTTGAGCCGATTCAAGATGGAGGACTGTACCCCATATGATACTCCAATTCCGGTCAATCATAAGTTGAATTCTGACCCGGAAGGAAAAGATGTGGATTTTCGACTTTACAGAGCTATGATTGGATCCCTCATGTACTGTAGATGCATAATATGTCCCTAATCCCTTGTAATATGTATTTCATCTATGTTTAATGTAATTAATTGATGTATTAATGAAATTACATGTTTATCCTTAATGTTTACTCATATATAATGACTGTGTATTAAACGATCTGATAAATAGCGATAACGTTGATCAATCGTGCTAATGAAAGGCCCATTCGCACGAATGGATCATGAGAATGATCCATTCGCGCGAATAGCTCATGAGAATGATTCATTTGCTAGAATAAGTCATGAGAATGATTAATTCGTACGAATGAACCATTCTGATGATTCATTCTTAAGAATGACCCATTCTGCTGATTCATTCGCACGAATGAGTCCATTCACATGGCTCATTCGTACGAATGGCCTCTGCACTATATATATAACTTTCACTTCATGAACACAGAAATACAACACATATACACATAGAGAGACTAACCAGAGCAGAACCAACAGAACACAAACTCTTTTCACCTGTATTGTCGAATCTCTGTCTGTTGAGAGTTTCCAGGTCTTGTATCCAACTTCTCTACACCAAAGGGTCGATAGAAACCTTCGTTTCGACATCTAATCCGCTCGTTTCTTAAGACCTGATCCGTGTCATAGATTGGATTGCCAATCAAATCGGATTCCGCACGATTTGGTTCGGTTAATGTGTTGAATCATTGGATCAAGGTAGATCCCGATCCAACAAAGTGGTATCAGAGCCTGATTGTGCTCTAGATTCAACATAGAAAATCTAATCTTTCTTTTAATCTTGCTTTTTCTAGCTTCTTGAATGTTATAAAGATCACTTGATCGTTGTTTAGCCACGTTCAAAACTTGTGATTATTGCTTCTGAGTGATCTGATCGTCTCAGTTTTCAGATCTGATAAAAGGATCAATCATTGGTGCTTTTTGGTGCAAAAAAGTCAAACAGCTCTCTGTTGTACGAATGGCTACTATGATGAACTTCATTCGCACGAATGGCTCCTACCATTCGCATGAATAGATCAAGTCTCCCGCTCATTTGTTTAAACTTCCAATCGAACGAATAGAACATTCCATTCGCACGAATAGAAAATTCCATTTGCACGAATAGAAAATTCCATTCGCACGAATAGAAAATTCCATTCGCACGAATAGAAAATTCCATTTGCACGAATAGAACATTCCATTCGCACGAATAGACCCATTCGCATAAATCTCTTCTAAATTTTTTTATTGTGTCTAAAAACTTCATTTTTTACCATGTCGGACTTAGCTTTTGTTGCCAGTCAGAACAGTAAAATCCAAAACTTGTTATTAATCGATAATGAAGCTGGAAATGCTAACAAGGCTCCAAAACTCATGACAATGGACGAATATCATCACTGGAAAAACAGGTTTGAGATACACATTAATGGAGTTGATACAAACTTATGGATGATGATAGAGAATGGATATCAAAAATGTTGAGTGAGGATGGAACTCCTGTTTTGGCTTCCCTTTTAAGCGAACAACAAAGAAAAGATTATGACTTAGAAAAGAAGGCATATGCTATCTTATCTCAGGCCATATCAAGAGAAATATTTCATCAATTCAGGCAGTTTACATCTTCAAACTCTCTGTGGGTTGCCTTAGAACAACGTCACGAAGGAAATGCTTCGTTGAAAGCTATCAATGCTAAGGCCATTAAGAAGGAATTTGATAATTTCATGTATATTGGGAATGAGTCCTTAGATGATCTATTTGAGAGATTCTATCACTTGATGAGTGAATTGCATGCCCATGAGATCAAAACAACGAAAGAAGAAAAGGTTCAATGCATGGCAGATGCGCTACCACCAAAATGGGATTCATTCTTGATGATTCTCAAACAGAACAAGACTCTTGAAACCATTGATATCAATGAATTTCTTCAGAAATTGAGAGAACAAGAGGTGATGAATAAGTGGAAGTTAAAGAGAGGTGTACAAGCTCAGGATCCTTCATTGTACTATTCCACATCAACTCAACAAAATGCTCCTTTGCAGACTGCGTTTGTATCAAACATGTCAAATGTTTCAGCCAGCCAGTCTTCAACAGCTCATGCTTCAGTTTCATCAAGCTCGGTTCCACAACAGGGAAATACTGCTAGTACTCCTACACCAAGCCCCATTAAATTGCAAACAGACAACTTCGACAAGGTTAATATCGAAGTGGCCAAGGAACACATGGCACTGTTATCTACCGTTGTCAATTCATATGACAGTCTTGTTGCTGGACAGGTTGGAAACAGTCATCTGACAGCAGAAGACTATGCTCAGATTGATAAGGATGAAATGGATCGAATTGATATAATGTGGGATCTTGCAAGTGCAGTCAGAAGAGCGAGAGATTATGTAAAAAGGACAGGAAAAACTCTCGAAGGGAACAAAGACACTACTTATGGTTTTGATCTGTCTGCTGTTGTTTGTTTTAACTGTGGTGAGAAAGGGCATTTTGCTAGGCAATGTGAAAAGCCTAAACAGACTGGAAACCGCAACCCTTTCAACAACCGTCAAAGCCAACCGAAGCCACAAAATCAAAATACAGAAACAAACCTTGTTCCAGTTACTCTTGCACAAGATAAGGACACTTCAAGTGGAACAAAAGCTATGGTTGTTCAAACAGATGAGACTGAGCTGAGAATGAAGATAAATCATCTGTTGTCTCTTCAAGTCAATCGACAGCTGATGTGGATGATAACAATTCCTCTTCTGAATCTACCTGTAGCTGTGCTTTTATGGTAAAAACATCCACAAGCATTCAGGTAAATTCTGACAGTTTTGAAAATGAGTCTGAATCTCAACCGTGTTTAATTTGTGATGAACTTGAGAAGAAAGTTGAGACACTTAAAAGTCACAACACATACTTAATTGTTGATTTAACTAATTGTCTTGAAGCAAACCGTGTTTTAAACGGAAACGAACTTGCCTTCAAAAACAAAATTGATCTTTTAAACAGGCAAGTTCATGAATTAGAAATCTGTGTTATCAACAAAAAAAATGCCATCACTTTTTATTTAAACACGATTGATGAAACAAAGAAAAAGCTGGCGCTTGTCGAGTGTGATTATGAAACTTTAAATCAAAAGCTGAAAAGTTATTCAAATTCTGCTTACATTCTTGATTACATGATTTCACGGCGTCCAGGAAAGAAAAATGCTGGGTTTGGGTATAAAAATTGTCCTCCACCGGTGTTGAATACTATGGTAAACACACCGGATGATAACCCAATCATTGACTTTAAGGTCAAAACGCCACTTGTCGTTGATCCAACCGAAAACAAAATTCCTCAACCAAAGGTTAACGATAATGGTGCTTCGACCTCGAAGTCCCAGTGTGTTGATGGAATGGTAGAAGAGTGGGATGAAGACGACGATGAGTGCCCTACTCATGGTTTGGGACACAAAAGCTCGTCTGCTCCACAGAATGACAGCATTGGTATTTCAAAATCTGCTTCTAAAGATGTTTTTAAAATTAAACAAACCAATTGCCGTCCATCTTATCCCACTACTTCTGATCAGAAGAGTCAAGTAACCAAAGCCTCAATCAAAAAGGTTAATTTTGTTAAAGCTGGAGAGTCTGTTCAATCAAACAAGTCACTCTCTTCAGCTGAACAAAAAGAAAATAAGGCTGGTGGTTCAAAAACTCACCAGAGTGAAAATCAATACAGATCTCCAAGGTTGGTTGAGCGGAGATACTGTTTTGAGTGCGGTACAAAAGGACACGTTGTTGTCAACCGTCCTTATCTTCAGAAGTCAAGTAAAAGAGTTAATCATTTTCCAGAAAATAAATAAAAGTTTTTAAAGTCAAAATCTAACTCTTTTACCCAACAACAAGTGCATCAAAAGAAAGTTAAACAAAAGATGCATGACTTGTTGGTCTCTGATTCGAGTTCCACACCTGTACAAATTGTTAAGCAATCCACTGTTTACCACAAACAGTCGTTGCACAAACATGTGTGGAAAGCAAAATCAGATGATGCTTCTGACGACTGTACTTCAAAGTCAAGTGGTTGTTCCAAAAATCCACAAGGACAGTGGATGGATTGTACTGTTGTAGATGAGACTAGGAAACCCAAGACCGTAAAGGCTTGGGTTCCTAACCTAAACTAATTATTTTCCTTATTGTGCAGGTTGTCCTTTATAATCCTATTAGCAATAATTGGATTATTGATAGTGGGGCATCCAGGCACATGACTGGGAACTTAGCTCTCCTTTTCGACGTCAGAAATATCAAAGGGGGCTATGTTTCATTTGCAGGCGATAAAGGTGGTTTTATCTCAGCTCAGGGAACACTGTCTAATGGAGCTGTCAGCTTTGAGAAGGTCAACTTTGTCAAACAGTTGGATAACAACTTACTTTCTGTTTCTCAAATCTGTGATAAGGAGTTCAAAGTTCTTTTTGATGACAAGCATTGTTATATCTTGAAAAAGGAGTTTATGATTCCAGAAGACATGGTGGTTATGTCTGCTCCAAGAATGAATGATCTTTATATTCTTGACATGTCACAAGCATCATCCTCAGTGTCCACAGCATCATGTTTTGTTTCAAAAGCCACTGAGAAGGATTCTATTTTATGGCACAAAAGAATGGGACATCTCAGTCTCAGAAAAATGAATCATTTGGTGCACAAAAATCTTGTTGAAGGAGTCACTGTGAAAAGTTTTCATCTTCCTGACGTGTGTGTTTCTTGCAATAAAGGCAAACAAACCAAGAAATCTCATAAACACAAATCTCAACATTCCATCACTATACCACTAGAGCTCTTACACATTGACTTGTTTGGTCCTATCAACCGGAAGAGTATTGCTGGAGACTTATATTGTTTGGTTGTGACAGATGAGTATTCAAGATATTCTTGGGTGATGTTCTTAAAAGAAAAATCTGAAACTTTTGAATATGTGGAGATTCTGATTACCAAATTGGAGTCTTTGTATAAGTTAAAGGTTAGGAGGATCCGTTCGGACAATGGTACTGAATTTAAAAATCATCTTATGGAAACTTTCTGTCAAAAACTTGGTATTCACCATGAATTCAGTGCACCATATGTTCCACAAATGAACGGTGTTGCTGAGAGGAAGAATCGGACCTTGATAGAAGCTGCAAGGACTATGCTCGCTGACTCAAACTTACCCGTGCAGTTCTGGAATGAAGCTATTGCTAATGCGTGTTACACGCTCAACCGGGTTCTAGTTATCAAGCGTCACGATAAAACTTGCTTTGAATTGTTGCATCGACGGAAACCGAACTTACAGTATCTTGAACCGTTCGGCGCTCCATGTACCATGTTGAAAAAGGATGCTCATGGCAAGTTTAACGAGAAAGTAGAGGAAGGTTACTTCTTAGGGTACAGCACTCCCAATAAAAGAGTTTACAACAAAGTCTCTGGGAATGTAGAAGAATGGTACCATGTTGATGTTCAAAAGTATACCTCTCCTGCTGCTGGAAAAGGTCTTCCTTGGATGTTTGATTATGAAGAACTTTTTGCCTCGTTTAATCTTCCTCCAGAATGTTCAGATGAGGAGGTTGCTGTTCAAATGATGTATGATGCTCAAAACGCACCTGATGAACATGTGCAACCTACTCCCTCATCATCTGACATTCCTGAGTCCTCCAATAACACACAAGTCACACAGGATGATGACTCTTCTTCTTCTTCAGAGTATGAAGGTTCTCGAAAAGAAATAGACCAGGAAATTGAAGATACTTCCCATGATGTTGTACAATTGAGTGATGATGTTTCACATTCTGTGGCAATTGAACAGAGTATCACAAACCTTGATCAAACTGTTGAGGTTCCTGCTCATCCTGTGGGTAGGATTGATAGAATTCATCCTCAACAGAACATTATTGGTGATCCCACATCTGGTGTTAAAACTAGGGGTCAGATCAACTCTGGAGTCTACTCAGAAATCATGGAATCTGGTGTGGTCAACGATTGTGTGCATTCATGTTTCGTCTCGCAAATCGAACCACGGTCTATAACAGATGCTTTAAAAGAAGAATCTTGGGTAAATGCAATGCAGGAAGAACTACTCCAATTTCAGAAGCTCGGAGTTTGGAAGTTAGTTGATTTACCAAAAGGAGCTAAGAAGATTGGTACTCGATGGGTTCTTCATTGCAAAAGAGATGATCAAGGAATAGTCATAAGAAATAAGGCTCGTTTGGTCGTTCAGGGATTTAGGCAAATTGAAGGTATAGATTACAATGAAGTGTTTGCACCGGTTGCTCGTCTGGAAGCAATTCGAATTTTTCTTGCTTATGCATCCTACAAAAGGTTCAAAGTCTATCAAATGGATGTAAAGAGTGCTTTCCTTCATGGAGAAATCAGTGAAGTCGTATACGTCAGTCAACCTCCCGGGTTTGAAGATCCTATGCATCGTGACCGTGTCTACAAATTGGACAAGGCACTGTACGGATTGCACCAAGCTCCGCGAGCGTGGTACGAGACACTTTCCACTCATCTTCTGAACAATGGTTTTAGAAGAGGTGTCATCGACTGCACGTTGTTCATTAGAGAAAAGGGTGGAGAACTTTTAATGGTACAGGTATACGTGGATGACATTATTTTCGGATCGACGAATGATGTTCTGTGCAAAGAATTTGAAAGAGTTATGTAGGACAAGTTCGAGATGAGTTCCATGGGAGAGATGAAGTTCTTTCTAGGGCTACAAGTAGATCAATCTGAGACAGGGATTTTCCTTCATCAAACAAATTATGTTGGAGACATACTGAGCCGATTCAGTATGACTGATGCCAAACCTGCTAGTACTCCATTGGCGATCAATCACGGGATTTCGCCTGATGACAAGGGGGAGTATATTGATGCTACTCTCTATCGAGCCATGATCGGATCTCTCATGTATCTCATGGCATCTCGACCTGACATCATGTTCGCCACATGTCTCTGTGCCCGATATCAGTCAAAACCAAAAGTCTCCCACTTAATTGCTGTCAAAAGGATTTTTCGTTATCTGAAGGGTACTCCTGATCTTGGATTATGGTACTCTAATGATGATAACTTTGAGCTTACTGCATATAGTGATTCTGATTATGGTGGTTGCAAAACAGACTTCAAGTCTACATCTGCAGGGTGTCAGTTCTTTGGAAACCGTCTTGTGACATGGCAATGCAAAAAGCAGACTTCAGTGGCTACATCTACATGTGAAGCTGAATACATCGCTGCTGCCAGTTGCTGTTCATAGATTATCTGGATTCAACAGCAACTTCGGGACTACGGTTTGCAATTCTCTAACACTCCTATTTATTTAGATAATTCTGCTGCCATAGCTATCACTAAGAATCCGGTTCAGCATTCAAAAACCAAACACATCGGCATAAAATATCACTTCATTCGTGATTGTTTTGAAAAGAAACTGATTGATGTGGTTCAAATTAACACTGATTTCCAAAAGGCAGACCTCTATACAAAAGCCTTTGACAAACCAAGATTTTTATTCTTGTTAGAGGTAAACGGCATGAAAAAGAAGGATGACGTTGTTCCGGACCAAGAGTCGAGTCAATAATCATTTTTATCAATTACGTTCCTGTATATATACTTTCTTTCTTGCGTTTATTAAAAATCTCAAAAACTCAAAAAGATTTTTCATTTTAAGATTTTAGGGGGAGAAAATGTCAGTAAGAAAATGATCTCTCGCTGAGAAAAATGATAGTACACAGACGCTAGTTATCTGAGACTCCAAAAAGATTTCTATATTGTGTACAGTTATTTGTGTACAGTTTGTTATTAAAAAAAAAGATTTTCCATTTTTGTACAGTCTAAAACCCAAAAACATCTGAAAAACTCATAAATGAGAAATCGTATCCAACCTTTGGGAAGTGATGGCACATTAATCATATGTATGAAGCATATTGCATTTAATGTCATAGTGAATAGTCACACTAAGTCGACATGTGATGCATTGATAGACTTATCTTACTGACTCTCGACCATTGATGATCAATCTATACCATATTAGATATTGTATTGTGAGTCACATAATGGTGAAAGGATTGACGAAAATCAACAATAGAAACTGAAGGTGTTACTCATTCTGTGCACACCAGTTATCATCGGTTTAATGAGATATCAGAAAGTAGTTATAAAATTAAAAATTAGATTCCGAAGTCGTATACGTGCCATATTGCCTTGTAAATACCTGGCTGAAGCCGTCCATGCGATTAAGAATAAAATAAAAGTATGAATCCGAATCCGTATATGTGCCATATTACCGGGTTGCAGCCTGGTTGAAGCCATCCATGGGATAAGATGAACACAAACACCGTTAGCTGTATACATGCCATATTACCTTGTAAATACCTGGCTGAAGCCGTCCATGAGCTGATGGCTGTCACTGTGAATACTAAAAAAAAATAAAAAAAATAAAATGAATTTTGGTGTAGTAAAGAAGTAACAGGGAATAACTGAGATCTCATGAACTTATGATGACTGGTTAAGTAAGTTGTGCTGATTTGAAACATTAACATGTTTTGAAAAGAAATTCAAGTCAATTCTTAACTAGTGTGGGACACACAGATAATGGACTTAATCCTTCAAGATCATCTTGTAAGTGTTGAGAAAAGGTCTGCATAAGTTTAAGATGGACAAACATATCAATGATCGCATTTTGACTAAGTGTACTTAAAGCTCAGATAATTTGCAATGTTGCTGATTGCTATGAGTTTAGTACTGATCCTATGTTTGGATCTTTCTTACAAAAAGATGTGTAAATACCATTGTATAGTTGTATCTACAAAATTCAAAATGTCTCAGATCATTAGTCACTAAGTCTGTATGATTTCTCATAAGGATCATTCTTATTAAGACATGCGTGTATATATCTTGTTGATATTATTTTCAGCATTACATATTCAAAAATCCAAAAAGATTTTACTTTTCCTGAATTTTAGATTATCTTATAAGACTCGAACGACTGTCTGAAAATCAAAATTTGAAAACCGCTTGACTTCCTGATTGATCAAATCGTTCCTTTACTTCATAAACTATTCCAAAACTTCATAATTGATCTCTCACTTCATAATTAAATGTAAATTACTTCATAATCAAATTGTTGTCAAGACCGATGTGGTCGGATACCCCATTTAACTTGAAAAGTTTAATTTGCATAAGGGGATTGTCCCATTCGTACGAATGGATGAGCAAAATGGCTCACTCGTACGAATGGATGAGGAGAATAGCTCATTCACATGAATGGACTGACCAGAATGGTCCACTCGTACGAAAGAGTGACAGAATGAATCAAGTCTAGCTCATTCACACGAATGGACTGACCAGAATGGTCCACTCGTACGAATGAGTGACAGAATGAATCAAGTCTAGCTCATTCGCACGAATGGACTGACCAGAATGGTCCATTCGTACGAATGAACCAGGCCATCCTATAAAAAGGCCATTCATTCGCATTCTCAGTCTCATTCGCACAAAACAGTCGCATTCGCACGTCTGTTTCATCCAATTCTGATTTTGAACAAAACTCCGTCAAATCACTGATCTAATCTTTCGATTTCATTTTACAGGTATAACCCCACAAGTATTCATCAAGTGTATACCAATTCGTGGACGTTCGACTAGATTTACGGCTCAAAACCGAAAACAAAACCTAAAAAACGTAAAAAGTGACTTAATAAACCGATAAAAATGCTAAATACTGGTTGAAAACCATAATCGAGTGTTTTAGTGTCTTTTTCGGCAAATCTTTTCGTGTCTTGGTTGATTTTTGGACAATTTGGATCGTGACCCGTCTGTCGTACGAATGGACACACTCTTCATGTTCATTCGTACGAATGAGAACCCATTCACACGAATGAGCACTCATTCACATGAATGAACACTCATTCGTACGAATGAAAACTCATTCACACGAATGAAAACTCATTCACACGAATGAAACTCATTCGCACGAATGAATACTCATTCATATGAATGAAACTCATTCGCACGAATGAATAGGCAGAATGATCCATTCGCACAAAGGGAACATGGTCCAAAAGTTCATATTTCCAAAATCTTGCATGTACTGATCTGATGTGCTTCATGTTTTTGTGTTTGCAGACTGATCGTTATGGCGAACAGAGCTCCAGTTGTTCTTAAGGCTTCCATTAAAAGCAACATATGTGCGTACATGATTCCTACATCAAAGAATGCACGACCGTTTGTTGGAATGATCGAATTTCTGTCTAGATCAAGGATTGCTCATGCTATATCCTATCACTGCACTCCATATACGTCACATCAAAGGGAGTTCTGGGCCTCTGTCGAGATTGACTGCGAGGTATCTCCACCGGTCATACGCGGGAAGATCGCAGGTCAAAATGTGGTTGTATCGGCAGCTCACATTCGCCGATTGTGTCAATTCAGTGATCATCCTGAAGATCCAGTGACACTGGATAAATATCTGGTCCGCGGATGCTTCATGAGAATAAAGTACAACGGGAATGTTGCCGAAGGAGTTTTAAATAAAGCGAACCTCTGTCCGCAGTACAAGTATCTAGGACATGTTCTTCTACATTGCCTCCGTTCCCGTCGTGGCGGATTTGATGATATGCGCGAAACAATTCAGAGCGCATTCGTTGCATTGGTGTTGAACATTCCGTTCAACTTTTCCGAGATGGTGTTCACACATCTTAAGGAAAACATCTATCTAAAAGGGGACAATGCGTATCTTATGTACCCCAGATTCTTACAGATGATAATAGATGACCAACTTCCTCTTCTGCCAAGGTCAGACATCGACATGATCAAGCTAGAACACATGACGGATGTCACTCTCAACAGGGTATAGACCTACAGGGGAAGACCAACAAAGCCACCTCACAAAAGACTTATTGGACATCTGGAAAATCCAGATTATGTGGCACCAACAAACAGAAAATGGCGTCATGATAACAGTGATTCTGACAGGGAGGATATTGTTGTACCTCCAGCTGACGACCAAGATGGTCAGGGAGATGGTGGCAATGCTCCTAATGTTCCATCTACCGCTGCCACCACCCACACTGTTGCTTCTATAGATTCTTCCCTTCCAACTAACCCAGAAGACGTTAACCTGGACACCGTCCTGTTTACTGATTCTGAGGACACTGAAGACGAATTTGTAATCAGTCAACAAAGGGCAAGATTGGTCGCAACAAAACGAAAAAGGGGAGCAGATCAAGGAAGCTCAAGGGTTGATGATGACGTCAGGGATGCTGACTTTGTCCCTGACTGACCACAAGTATCTGCTGCTCCTTCTTCCCAATCTACCCCAGTCAAGAAAGGAAGAGGAAAGAGAATGGCCAAACGCCAAAAGTTTAAACTTGTCAGAAGGACGGAGAGCACCTCTGCTACTACAGCAACTGCCACCAGGTCTGAGGCTCCAATGTCAACATCTATGCCTCAGACACAAACTGTGCCTCCTCCCATCTACACGACTGCTCCTACATCACAACCATCAACTATTCGAGCTGAATCTTCAATGTCACTGCCGACTGTTTCTCTACACGACCAGATCAGTACTTTAAACAGTTTGGTACTTCGTTTACTGGCTCAGAATGAAGAGCAATCAAAACGTATTGACCAACAGGGCTCGCAGATCAGTCAGTTGACTCTGCAAAATACTAAACAAGCCCAAGCCATCACAAGTCTTTCCACTAGATGCAATGATCAACAAGCCCTCCTTCTCACTGCTACAAACCAGAATCAACAGTTGTCTACAACTGTTAATACACATGCTCAGAGGATACAAAGACTTGAGGAGGAAAATAAGAGACTGGTGGAAGACTTAGAAAGCAGAAGAGACCCGACACCCAGAATTGAGGGTGCTCGCAAAGATGGTGATGATGGTGACGACGACGATGATGATGATGATGATGATGATGATGACGAGGATGATTATGGTGACGATGATGATGATAATAATGACAAAGATAAGGATGATGGTGCCAGTGCTTCAAAGACAGCAGAAGCAGAGGCACGCACAAAGCAAAAATCAGACAAATCAGAAGGCCCATCATCAGATACACAAAAGGGCACTGAAGGTTGATAGTTTTTGTTTTAAGTGTTTTAAGTTGTCTTATTGTAAATATTAGATTATTATGTAAATAATTTCAGTTTTATTTTGATTAAATCAATGAAACTTCAAATTCTCACATGTTTATTCTTTGTTTGTTTATGAAAATAGTTTTGGATGTGATGCCTCTCAAGCAACAACCTTCAAAGTTAACTTATGTGCTTGACATGCAAGGGATCATCCAACATTCAGTTATTTATGACAAAGAGGAAGGGGAAATCGTACATTGCTTGTCAAAAGAACAGATTGCCGAGCTATTTCAAATGAATCCCGACGAAGTCATTACTGAAGAGGCATCTGTTCCAACAACTGATTATCCCTCTTCTGACGAACTAGAAGACGTTGATGAGGTTGAAGTCGAAGACATCACTGATCAAGAATATCCAAAGTACACATCAGTAGATGGTGATGATCTTCCCTCCTTCGTGGACTTATTCACTCAGCAGTCCGACGAGGAGGTCAACCGCATTATCGACAACAAACATGATGAAGCCGGTCCCTCCACTATTGACATTGATGAGCTGAATGAACGTAAAAGTCAGTGGATGGAATACATGGCCGAATTAAAAAAGAACTCAAAGCCCTCTCCTCCAACCAAGTACACTAAAGTTTATCGACTCAAAGGACACAAGTCTGATGGTCGTATAATCAGTTGGGCATACTTCAACGACTTAAGCTGCTATGCTATAAAAAGAGAGAAGGGCATACAATATTTTAGGTACCCTCATGATTTCAAGACGCTGCCCGCATTTGAAGTAAATCAATTGGCGCGTCTAAAGCTTCTATACAGCGAATCTTCCGGTCTATCCGAATGGTTTGAACGTCAATTACAATACGAATACCGGAAGAAGTGGGTGAACTTCAAGCCACAAATGCCTACACGTTACATTCATAAGGAAAAGGTTCATCCAGTCACCAAGAAGCCCCTAATTGTCTTAAAGTGGAAGCCTCCAACGATCATGAAGAAGATTCCTTTAAGGAAAATGATCCAGGACTTCTCAGATCAGTTCAAATGGTGGTACTATGATGGGCGTACTGGTGAAGCTGTTATAGTGCTTTGTAAAGAAGGGTCATGGGAGACCATCAGGGTCTTTGATCCCTTGTGGCTGACCAACTTGTCTGAACAAGATGTTACAACTCTATACAAGTGTCAACCGTTTTTTGAAGTTGCAGATATAGACCAGGCGTTGCAGTATGTGAAAGTAATACGTATATGCTTTGCTTTTGACATACACGCCGGAGTTAACTGGAAAACTCATACAAAAGAGATGTTGAAGACCAACTAATGTTAGTTAGGTCATTTTGAAGGGATCTAGGTCCAAGGGGGAGTATGTAGATGCATAATATGTCCCTAATCCCTTGTAATATGTATTTCATCTATGTTTAATGTAATTATTTGATGTATTAATGAAATTACATGTTTATCCTTAATGTTTACTCATATATAATGACTGTGTATTAAACGATCTGATAAATAGCGATAACGTTGATCAATCGTGCTAATGAAAGGCCCATTCGCACGAATGGATCATGAGAATGATCCATTCACGCGAATAGCTCATGAGAATGATTCATTCGCTAGAATAAGTCATGAGAATGATTCATTCATACGAATGAACCATTCTGATGATTCATTCTTAAGAATGAACCATTCTGCTGATTCATTCGCACGAATGAGTCCATTCACATGGCTCATTCGTACGAATGGCCTCTGCACTATATATATAACTTTCACTTCATGAACACAGAAATACAACACATATACACATAGAGAGACTGACCAGAGCAGAACCAACAGAACACAAACTCTTTTCACCTATATTGTCGAATCTCTGTCCGTTGAGAGTTTCCAGGTCTTGTATCCAACTTCTCTACACCAAAGGGTCGATAGAAACCTTCGTTTCGACATCTAATCCGCTCGTTTCTTAAGACCCGATCCGTGTCATAGATTGGATTGCCAATCAAATCGGATTCCGCACGATTTGGTTCGGTTAATGTGTTGAATCATTGGATCAAGGTAGATCCCGATCCAACATGTACTTAACCGCTTCAAGGCCGGATATAATGTTCGATGTGTGCATCCGTTCCAGATTCCAGGCAAAGCCAAAAGAATCTCACTTAATTGCTGTGAAAAGAATCTTTCGATATTTAAAAGGAAAACAACGTTTGGGGCTATGGTATCCTCGTGGTTCTAACTTTGATTTCAATGCTTATACTGATTCCGATTTTGTTGGTTGTTGTCTGGACAGGAAATCTACAACAGGTGGTTGCCAGTTCTTAGGTAATCGACTTATGTCCTAGCAATGCAAAAAGCAAACCACTGTCTCGATTTCTACATGCGAAGCAGAATATATCGCTGCTGCGAGTTGTTGTTCACAAATCCTGTGGATACAAAAGCAATTGAGAGATTACGGTTTGAATTTCACAGGAACCCCCATGCTTATCGATAATAATGCTACTATGTCCATAACTAATAATCCTTTTAAACATAGTAAAACTAAGCACATCGAAATTCGATATCATTTTATACGTGATTGTGAGAGAAAAGGTTGATTGAGCTGGTCAAGGTACACACTGAAGATAATTTTGCTGATTTGTTTACCAAGGCATTTGATCGTAGCATGTTTGAATTCCTAATTAAAATGATTGGTATGATCAATCCCGAATAAAAGCTTTTCAAAATCAGAATTTCATGAAAAATTTTGTTTTTAAGTTTTTTTTATTGCTTTATTACATTTCTGCATTTACATTTTCAGTCAAAAAGTTTAACTTATAAATAGTCAAAACAAATTGAAAAATATAAAATTTGACATCATTTGAGGTTAGAGAAGAAATGATAGTACATCAGTGATTAGTTCATTTCACACAATCTTAGTAGACCTTTAATATATGATTGATTAAACTGAGTTGATCTGATCTAAATTTCAAAGTCTGCATAAATAAGAAATGATAGTGTTGTGAATGCTCTAATCTTGATAATTTGTTTTCAAATTTGTGTATGAGTTTTGAAACTTAAATTGTCAATAGACTAAAAGCGTTTTGAAACTAATAGTAGTGTGAAAATTAAATATAATATGATTACATCTGTGATTTAAATCCATTATATGCTTGGGTGTGTGTATAAAAGATCATTATCAGATAACGAATATATGGTTATAAAGAATTTCATGAGACCAATATCGAATTATATCTTTAGTGCAAATCTATTTCAGTTCACTTCACTGCCCATGCCCCGAAAAACATGCAAGGTGTTGCTGAACTAAGATATGCTTTCAAAATCTGTTGAAACATATATTCGCCCTTGGATCAGTTAGATACATCATCTAGTCTGACTCCATTGAATTTCGTCCAGATAATAGTTTGATCCTCATACCTGAATCTGTTGATTCTCACTATTCAACCAATCCATTAGAATCTTCTGATTCTGAATCATCATGATTCTTATATCCTTTGGGATCTGCTTTTATACTTGTGCTAAAAGAGATAATTTCATCTTGGAAATTGATCTAATCTTACTATTAACTGTATATGTCTTGAAGATAGTGCAATTTATATTTCTTTTTGGCATATATGTGGGGTACACGATGTTTTTCATCTAAATGGTACTAAATCACATGAATTTGGAAAATAAATGCTTATAGTTTCAAATCATATAATATTGACAAATTTAAAAATTCATGCTTTATATTTCAAATTCGGTATAAATAAAAGAACATTTTATAACCTGATCTTATTTACTTTGAAATTTATAGCGTATCATTTCAAATATTATTCAAATTGAATGAGTTTCAAAATGAAAAAGATGCAAAGTGCACAAAACTGAGTTGAATGGTTTCATACTATAGGTTACCCTTTGTTATTGCTAAAATGTGTGATGAATTAATCAGATACTGATATGATCTTCTTACTCATGATGTTAATTCAAAAATATATGATTTCAGTTTATTTAGAAAAAAATCCAAAAATATGTGTTTCTGTTTGTACAGATAAAATCCAAAAATATGTGATTCCGTTTGTATAGATAAAACTCAAAAAGATTTTGATTTTTATTTTCCATGAAAATTCTAAACTTTTATTAAAATTGTTCGGGATTGGATCGGATACGTGTTGCTGACGGAAGTTCAAGATTTGACAGGTTGAAGTTGATAAAAATTTTGTTCAAGGCAAAAAGGTTGAAAAGCTATTAAGTTCGCCTGTGTACAGTGAAGCGAACTTAATAATTTCGCTTAAAAACAGTGAAGCGAACTTAATCTGGTTGTCTGTAGTGAAGCGAACTTAATCTGATAGTCTGTGGTGAAGCGAACTTATCTTGTTCGCCGAAGGATTTTTAAGCGAACTTAACAAGTTCGCCTAATTAAGCGAACTTAATGTGTTTAAGGTTCTAGATCAAGCGAACTTATCAGATTCATCGTCTTCTTCATTTTAGGCGAACTTAACTGATAATTTTCAAAAATTTTAAATTGTGTTGTTGGAGTTGTTTACCGGTTCTATCATATTCCAAATTAAATTGTGAACTCAACCAAGGTAATTTCATTGAATTTCATCCATTAAATTGTGAGAATTTGGTAATTTTCATCTCGGTTTTCGTCGAACGTTTAAACGGACGGTTTTTGACCTAATTTTGACCAGACTTATAAAATTGATCATCCTATTTGGTTGTTTATTGATATTCGACTGATGTTCATTACTTATTCCATGATTTTATCTCGAAATGCTGATTTTTGAACGTCTGTGTTTGAATTTGAATCGTCACAGGTTCAGGCGAACTTGTTCCAAGCGAACTTGTTCGAAGCGAACTTGTCAGGCGAACTTAATAAGTTCGCTTCTTGCACTACTAAGCGAACTTATTAAGTTCGCCTAGGGGTCAGGGAAGATTTGGACTTGTAAAATTTTTTTGTGTTCAAAATTTTTTTAAAATTTTTTGTTTTGTTTTGTTTTGTTGTTTGTTCGTGTTTGTTATTTTTGCTAATATGTTTGTTGTCCAACTTTTTCAGATGGCTCGACGTGTCAAATATAAATATAATCAAGTGGCTTTGTTAAATCCTAACATGTCTGAGGCTGTAAATTTTCAAGGCATTATAGGATTTTTGAACAGATCACGTCTTCACGTTGCTTTATCTGCTGATCCTTACATAAGTCTCGTGTACATACAACAATTTTGGGACACAGTACATCAAGATACGGACGTTGAACCTCATGTTCTTCGTGCAACTGTTAATAATACCGAGATTGCCATTTCTGAAGAGACGATTCGTGTTGCTCTTGATTTGGGTGGAAATGCTGAAGATCCGTTATCTTATCCAGGAACTCTTATTCTGGGTTGTTTTCAAAGAATGGGATATCGTGGGAAACAGAATGATACCCAAGCACGTAAAGGTGGCTTAGTCGGTGAATGGAGGTATTTCATGCATGTGATTATTCAATGCATCTCTCCTCACAAAGCTGGTACCGATGGCTTGAAGATGGCTCTTCAAACTGCTATGGTGGCTTTAACATTGAATAAGCGATTCAATTTTCCACTTTACTTCTATCGGGAGATGGTCATGCAGATTAATCCGGCTGAAGGTCAAGGATTCTTGATGTATCCTCGCTTTATTCAAATGATTTTGAATCACCTTATTCCGGATCTTCCACAACATCCAATAAGATTAACTTTGACGCCAATGTCAAAGCGTATCTTTACCGACTGCACGAAGGTGAAACAGCAGAATGCTGCATTGATATCAGTCAATACTCCAGTGTTTGATCACTTAATCAATCCTGATTATGTTGCACCACATAATGACAACTGGTTTCATCCTGATGAAATTGCTCAAGCTCAAGGCTTCAATGTTCAACAACAACAAAAGCAACAACCACAAAAACCAGCACAACAACAAGTTCCATAACAACAGATACCAGTTCAACAAGTACAAGTTCCAGTACAACCACAAATTCCTATTCCTGAATAAGTTCTTATTCCACAAGCTGAGGTTGAAATACCTATTCATGAACCTGTTCAAGAGGAGGTCGTTCATGCACATGAACAGGATTTCGGAATGAACATAGATGATTTCGTTGATGACGCTGTGAACTCGCCCATTCATGAAGCTGAAGGGAATGTGGTGACTGATGATGAATCTAGTTCAAGCTCAAGTGATAAGATATTACCTGTTAATGAAAGCACTGATTCTGATGATTCTAGGGATTTTTTCTCAGATCATTATGAACGTTTGGCTACAATTCCACCGGCTAATGCTGGAAAACGCATTAAATCTCAAGCCAGACGACCAAGAAGAAAGTCTGTTCGGGATCCTCCTTCCGGTTCAGTACTTGGAAAAAGATCCTTGGTTGATGAAAGTACTGAGTCGGATAGTGACTTTAATCCGGATCCCAAGACTCAAAAGTTAATGTCTGCATCCATAGCTGCTGCTAAATCTTCACAGAGAGTAGAGGATGCACAGTTTGTTGCTTCCTTGATTGTTACTCCTTCACGATCTAAGGATCCATCTCCGGTGATTACTCCTGTTCCTCCAGTCATTCCTACTACTGCAAGTCCTTCAGTTCCACAATCGACAGCTGCTACGTCTAAGCCTTCTAATTCTGAAAGGATTACTTTCCATGAATCTCAAGTGCTTACACTACAAGCTCAGGTAGATACTCTTGTGTCTACTGATTCACAACAGAAACTGGTGATTCAGACTCAAGCTCAACAAATAGCTGACATGCAAGCATTAGTGTCCAAACTCGTTCAGCGTCTTGACGCTCAGGGGGAGTTGAGGATACCTGTTACTTGTCACACAGAGTCTATTCAAAGACGTGATGATGAAGACAATGATCCTGCTGGAAATATTGAGGGTGATCGTCAATACACTGACGCTAATCCAATATCTAGGGCTCAGGGGAAGTCGACATCACAATCACTTGAAGGAAACAAAGATACTTCTGGTACTAATGAAGAAGAAATTCTATTATTGGAGTTCTTTCAAGATTCAGAAGAAGAGGAAGCTGAAAAGATTGCATGTCTTGATGACATTGATGATTTATTCAATGACATGGAAGATGATATGTCGGATAATGAGATAGAAGAAGGAGAAATAGTAGAGATTGAGATAGAGAAAGATAAAGATAGTGTTACTTATGAAGGCTGTGATGGTCTTAAAGTGCCGTATAACTTCATCCAGGATGATGTTATTCCTGAATTCACTTATGAAGGAGTAACAGATTCTATGGACTCTGTTGAAGACGTCACACTGCTTGAAGACACTGCTGATTCAAAGATAGATACTGATGATGAGACTATTCAATCCAATAAAGATGCTAAAACTGAAACTACTCACACTGAGTCTCTAAAGGTTAATGAAGAACCTGTGATGTACAGAGATACAGGGATGACAAGAGAACATTGGAGAGAAGTTGTAAACAATTGGATGAAGGTGCTACCCAAGTCTCTAGCACAACCTGCTCAGAAAGAGAAATATGTGAATAAAGAGCAATGTATAGGAAGGATCAGAAGTTGGTTCTATGATGATGAATCAAAATTATTTGCAATTAAACGATCTGACGGTGTTCAATACTTAAAGCCGAGGATCAAATATTTCAATACCTTGCCAAGGTGTGAAATAAATGGTTTAGCTTCAAAGCCACTCATTAATAGATCGAAGAATGGTTTGGCTGATGTGATAGCAAACTTGATCAAGAAAGAAGGTAGTTCAGAAAAGTATGATCGGATGAAACCACAAAAGGGAAAGAGAGTGAATAACACAGATCCAAAGACTGGGAAAGTAACCTGGAAATACAAGTATAAACCTGTATGTGCTGTACACAAGATACCGTTGAAGAAGATTCCTCAAGACTTTCTTGGGAATATGAAATGGTGGTATGTTGATGTTAATACTGGTGAAGCAAGGATTGAAGATAAAGACAATAAGGTCATTGTATGTTTCTATGATGCAATGAATCTTATAAATTTCTCAAAGAAAGATCAGAGGACGTTGCGAAAGAATGAAATAATGTTCACTGATGTTTGGAGAGAACAAGGTCTACAGTACAAAAGAGTTTTGAAGATATGTAGAAGATATGGAGTGCATGCTGGCAGCAGACTACCGGATAACTGGAAGAGTTCAAGATAAAGACTAAAGACTGAAGATCAAGCTATTGTCAAAGGGGAGTCTGTTAGGACATAGTTTGTAATGACAAAAGCTTGTAATAGTTAGATTTTATGTCTTTATGTTTTTGTTATGTAAATGTCAAATGTCACTAAGTGTTTTACAAGTATAGCCTAGAGGCGAACTTGTTAAGTTCGCCTGGTCTATCAGAGGCGAACTTAATAAGTTCGCTTAGGTCTAACTGAGGCGAACTTGTTAAGTTCGCTTAAGCTGTTAGAGGCGAACTTAATAAGTTCCCATATATCAGGTCAGTTGGTTATATATATGTGTGTTTACAGAGTCATTTATAATGAACTAGAGAGATCAGATCAGAGAAGTTCGATTGAGTCTGTAAACATCGATGTGATTTTAAATATGAATTGAGAAGGTTATTTACTTGCTTGTTTGCATTGTCTTTTATGCGTATAAACGTTGACTCGTTGGATTCCGCACTCCGAGTAAACGTCACGTCTTATCACGAGATCGATTCGTAGACGTGCCATGAGGACCTATAGATATGCAATGTGATTAAGACAATATACATTTATGATTCTATGTCATTTCAGTTCACCAAACGAAAATAAAGAATAAAAGAATGTAAAATGTTTGAGAAAAAGTCAAAAAGAGATCAGTTTGTTGTTAATAAATAAATGAATGTGCAGTTTGTGTTGATGTTTGTATGTGATTGTGTATGTGAAAAATATTAAAAATATTAAAACAGGTCTTAATGATATCAAGGTGGACATAAAAAAGAAAAAACAAAATAATAATAATATAACATTGTGTTTGTTAATTTTTATAAAGTTCACAGTTTTCGGTCAAAATATCCTTGACCGAAGAAGATTGTCCGAAAAGTGTTTTCGGTCGAAAAGTCCAAACCGAAATGTTTTCGATCGAAATCTAAATCTATAAATATTGGAATTTTTGATCGAAAACCTTTTCCCACTTCATCACCTTCGTCATTTTTCTCTCGTTGGATTTCTTCAAGTGCAAAGATTTCGTGCGAAAAACCGTTGTTTGTGACGTCATTGTGCTCCTTACAGTATTCCGATCATCAAGGTATGTTTTCGTGACTCGTAGAGGTTCGCATGGTAGATCCAAAGCCTTAGATTTAACTTGAATGTTTTAAAATTTGAATTGCCCGAAAACTATATTAAATAGCCGAAAAGTCCATAGAATGGACCGAAATCTTTTTTCGGATGGAAATGAAGAGTCGCAACTGATCTGTCCGAAATAAGTTTTCGATAGAAAAAGTTCAAAATTGAAAATGTTTAAGAGTTAGATTTTTCGATCAAAAATTTTTATGTTCAGGGGTTTTCGGTCGAAATGTTCATAGTTGAAATTGTTAGTTTGATTTGAGTTTTTGACCGAATTGTTGATATATTGATCAGAGAGTTTTCGATCGAAATGTTGGAATATTTTCAAAAGGGTTTTCAATCGAAAAGTTTATTTGAGTGTTTGAAATTTCTTAGCTTTTGGTCTCAAGATTAAAGAGAGTTTTCGATCGAAAAAGTAGTTGTTAAGGGGTGTTCGACCGAAATGTCAGGAGTTATGAATTTTTTAGAAATTTTTCAAAAGTTTCTAACTTTGATCTGATTGTTTCTTTCATATATGAATAGGTTGAAATTTGAACCGAAGCACAATATTTATGCATGTTTGACCACAGAAACAAAGAAATCTCATGGTTATGAAGAAATAGTTCGGTTTTTGATAAATTCAAGGATTAACATAGCAATATCTACTCAAGTCAGAGTATTTGAGAAGCATGTTCGAGAATTTTGGGATAATGTCGAGTACAAGCATGTGAACAAAGAAATATGGACCGAAAGTACAGTGGGTGGAAATACCATAAAGGTTACTGAACAAGTTATACGAGAAGTTCTGAATTTCAGAGATGCAGTAGATTTTCCTTACAAGATCTGCCACACTGCAGTTTCGGGAATTATTACTAAGACAATGTTCAGAAAACAGTGGAGATATTTGGTACATGTTTTGATTCACTACATGAGTTCAAGAACATCAGTGTTTGATCAAATTGGTGATGTTTTTAGTAAGGCGTTGGTATGTTTGGCTACACACAGAAGATTTAACTTCTCAAGAACGATCTTTGAAGCCATGATTAGTAACTTTGTGGGGCTGAGGCAGAATTACAAGTTTTTGATGTACTCAAGGTTTGTTCAAATAATAATCAACACGTTGTTACCAGGTCTTCAAAATGATGGAGTTGAACTTCCTTTAGAATCTATGAAAGAGGTCATATTTAGTAGTATGAACAATGTGAGGAAGGCTAGCAGATTCAGTAGAATAGTAACACCATTGTTTTCTAATATGTTAGCTGAGAATCCTGATCCAGACTTTAACATAGATGATGAGGTAGATGATCTGATGGCAAGTGATATAGAAGATGGCGCTGATAGTGATGATGATGGTGATGATGATCAGGGCAATGATGGTGGTGATTGTAATGTTATACCAGTGGTACAACCAGAGGTACAAGTGCAGGTTGTAGAACAGCAGGTTGATACAAATGTTGGTGATTATGAAATGGTTGATATGCATGTTAGAAATAATGAAGCTCCAGAAGTAACTGTTGAAGTAACTGAACCGATTCTAAGTCATACATAAGAGTTTGTAGCTGAAGAAGATGATGTATTAAGTGTTAATACAGAGGTGAATGAAGTACCTGGAGTTCAAGCAACTACAACAACATCAACAAGAAAGAGAAAAGAGCCTGAAATAACATAAAACCGTGCCTTCTAGACCTCCTCCATCTAAGGGTATCATGTATACAGATCCAAAATTAAATAAGGAAAAGACAACAACTACAACAAAGCTTGACAAAGGCAAAGGCAAGGCAAAGGAAATAACAAAAAAGCACAAGTCTAAGAAGTCAAAGAGTTATGGTCTTGTAGATGAAGATTTTCTGAATTATGCTACAAGAGAAACAGCTGATGTGGTGAGTCAGTTAAAGACTCAAATTTTAAACTTACAGATTAGAGAAGCTGCTAACTCTAGAGAAATAAGAGAGTTGAAGGTTGAAAGCAGCAGACAGAAAGGTGTAATTAACCTACAACAACAACAAATTGATCAACTTCAGAAAATGGTGCCGGATTTGATAGCTCATGCTGGTGCTCCAACAAATGAACAGAATGTCAATCAAGAAGCACATATTGAGAATCAAAGAAGGCAATCTTATACTGAACCCATTCTTTCTATAGTACAAGAAGCTACATTGTATGAATCGCAAAGTATGTTGGATATAGATATGTTGTTGAACAATGAAGGTGAAGGAATAGAGGTAATTGATGAAAATGATGAAGAGACTAAGAAAAAGGAAGAAGATGATGAAGAGTTGGTGATAACAGGTGAAAAGAAAGGTGATGATAAATCTGATGACGACAGTGACAATAATGGAGCTAGACGTGTTGGTGAAATTGGAAAGACAGCTGAAGAGGCTAATAAACAACCTGAGACAAGCACATAATATAAAAAGTATGAATATGAACAGCATCAAACTTATGTAGAAGAAGATGGGTCAGTGATTGGAAAGATGGATAACCTGGTAGATGAAAACCAGTCTTTTCAAGTACCAGATGAAGTTGAAGAGTCATCTGATTGTCCAAAGACTACAGGTGTTGATAAGAGTATGTGGTGGAAAGTAACAGAAAAGCTGACTCTTGTTGAACGAATTACTCAGAAGATAACAAATCCAGAGCAAGCTCTAACTGGTGAGATTTTAGGCTGGATGTATGATGATAAGAAGAAGATGTATGTCATCAAAAGAGGTTAAGGGAATATCCAGTACTTTGATCGAAGCTCCAAGTTAAACACTTTACCATACTAGGATATTCGAGAGATGAGTCGTCTGAAGTTGATCAATCCATCAAAGAACACCTTTGCTGAAAACTTTGAAGAATATTTGAAGAAAGAGTGTTCAAAAGATAAGTTTGAGAACTTTAAACCACAGGTGCCTGAATGCAGACAGTTAAAGAAGAAAGACAAAGATGGGAAAAGAAGATTCAGGTACATTGTCAAGCCAACTGATACAGTTTCAACTGTTTACATCCCGACAAGAAAGGAAGTGTTTATCAAGAACTTCAAAAGATGGGAGTATGACAGCAGAACTCATGAAGCTATAATCACACAACATGGTTTACGAGAGGTCAGAGTCTTCGATCCAGTGGACCTGTTCAGCTTTTCTGACAAAGATCTGAAGATTCTGTATCACAATCTGATTGAATGTGATATGAGCACCAAGATAAAGGCTGAAGCGAAGTTGTATATGAGAGTTGTTGCTCGATGCTTATCAAGAATATATGAAGCAGATGTTATCAAGAAAAGACTTGCCGAGCTGGATGCCAAGAAAGTGAAAGCTAAAGCCAATGCCAAGCCTGATAAAGACAACAAATGAAGAATTGATGTTCTGTGGACTAGGGGGAGATTGTTGGAACCTAGTAGTCCATAGAAATCAATTATAGGCTGAAATTGTATAACTCTAAGGTTTTCGGCCGAAAACACTTTTCGATCAGAAGTTTTCGGTTTAATTCCTTTTAGTATAAATATGTTGTCTTTTATATTTTAAACTAGATTTCACATTTGTATAAAGATCAGACTTGTTCTTGTGAAATCAAAGCTTGTAGTTTGTTGATTAATCTTTTAATTACCAGAGTTTATAAATGGAAATCATTAGTTTGATTGGGCATTCCATGTGTGTGGCATTTCTCCTTCTAGTTTGTGTTTGATTCGATCTTCTCGGTGTCGGTAGATTTTCGGATTGTTTCCGCCATTCCAGAGGCTGTTAGAGGATTGTAGACTTGGATATCAGAAGACCAGACAGAATCACACATATAAAATCATGATCTAAACAGTTCAACCTTGATTGCTGATGCGTGTAAACTATATATATACTTTTATAAGTATTTTTCACATAATTTGAGTTTTAAAATGGGATTTCACCAAATACTAATCACACACACATCGGGCAGTGTACCTGTCAAATGGCAATATAGTAAATGTAAGAACCGGATATCAATCCGTGGACACGATGGAATGCGATAATAAACCGGGACAAAAATTCAATCAAGTATGGGTAAAAGATGTTTAAGTTGATTTTTAATTAAACTAATATGCAAGAATATAAAACTAAACTAAGAACACAAGTCAAACAATCAAGGAAGGAATATCACTTCGATCTCGAATCCATTTAGTAAACACCCAACAACAACTATGGATACATGGCAAATACACGAAACATATGTTGACTAAATTCTCATCAAAGACATCTAATCAAATGACTATTCGGAAAGCTAGAATGAATTATACAAACTAACCACCTAAAATCCTAAAATGAAGCTCACGTGCTATGAATACGTCAATGTTTAATAAAGATTGAACTAGCTTCCTGTAAAGGTTGGCTAACTCAACAACTAGTTGGAAAGATTACATGAATCAACACATAACCCATCTCAAGTTGATTAAAGTAAACAATAACATGCACTTCCTCAACGTACAGTGTTCATATCAAGATTACATAAATTAGAATATTGCGTCCGCAAGTCCTAGATAAATATAATACTAAATATGACACACCATAACAAGTACTTTGTCTTTCCAAACACAAGCACAAGGATGCACATTCAAGAGTTTTCAACCATAAACAAGACTTCATCCACCATTCCTAGTCAAAATCCATAAACTAGCATACATACATACACTAATCAATGAATACATACATAAACCATGGGTTTTCCAACATACAAATCCTACACATATACAAGTTTTGCAAACAATGTCAACTCCAAAATACACAATATTATTGAAGAATAATCATGCCATTGTTATAACATTAACATAAACTATGCCAAAAATCCATAAATGTTGTCAGACGTTACTAAACTTCATCTAAACCAAAGATATATCAAGAGTTAGTTCATGGTGAGCATAAGAACAAGCACAAAGCAAGGAAAAGGTACAAGACTCATAAAGAAATGCCAAGAATCAAACCAACTTCCCCAAGCTAGATGATGATGATGATGATAATGTATGGTGATCCTCTTGATGTTGTAGTCCTTCCTAGAAGCTTGAAATGTGGCTAGAAACAAGGAAATTCGGAGCACAAAATAGTTCTTGGGCTCCAACTCTCCAGGTCTCCCGACTTTTGATGTGAGAAAACTTCTGATATTTATAGAACAAGGTAGGCACGACCGTGCCAGGGGGTAAGGCATGACCGTGCCAGGGGGTAAGGCACGACCGTGCCAGGGGGTAAGGCACGACCATGCCTGTCATTGGGGCGGACTGTGCCCGGTGATAAGCACGGCCGTGGGATAGGTCGTTGACCGATCTGCTTCTTTCATTGGCTCTCTTTCTTTGAGGGAGTACGGCTGGTCAGACTCACGAGATTACACGCGGTCGTGGGGGTGTTGGAGCACGGTTGTGCTCGAGAAAGTGCCTTGGCGCGGTCGTGCCAGGTACGGGGCGCGACCGTGCCTAGGGTTTTCTGGCTTGGTGCGGTCGTGCCAAGTAGGGGGCACGACCGTGCCTCTACCTCAGAAGCCCTAAAAACTTCATCTTTATCCTGGAATTCCCATGTTTATTCCCTTAGCTTCACAAAAACCTACAAAACTGGAAATGAAGCAAATAAGTGTCTAAAGATTGGAAATAACCAAGAATTGATCGTGAAATGAGTGAAATTTTGTGCCAAAAGGATGTGTAAATTCTAACACATCAAACAACCCCACACTTGAACATTGTTTGTCCTCAAGCAAGAATAAAAATAAAACAAAACTTCCAATGGCACTAAAGATCAATTCAGAAAACCGTAAGCATTAATAAATTTATAAAGGTTTGGCAAGTTTTTCAAGAAATGCAAAGCTGACTAAATGAAACCCAAGGTGCCCAATAAAGTAACAACCGAACGAGCAAATGAACATGCCTAGGGAATCATTAGCATGTAATTTTATGCTTCTCACAATGTTCACACACACTCGGGAATATATATGATCATACAAGTAATGGAGTATGTATAGAACACTCAAATGCCAAGACAATGAATCATGCAAAAATCATAAGCTTGCTAAAAGATCAAATCTCTACCAACTAACATGAAACAAAGCACAAATCAAAAGGGCTTTAAACGGGTTGTAACTTGGCAATGGCTAAGGGTAAGGAAGTGGAATTTAAAAGTGGCTAAATGGCTAAAAACCTGGCGGCTATGCTAACTCAAAAACTAAAACAACTTCTAATATGAAAAATAAACTAACTAATACTTCCATATAGATAAGGGCTAACAACCGAATTCTTTCCATCTTTGCTCATAAAATTGCTATAATCGGTTATAATTCACCTAATTTTGGTGATTTTTTTTATTTATTTATTTTTACACTATTTCTTTTCTTTTCGTTTGAAGGGAACTAAGTCAATATGCATCTTTCCTTAGCTAAAAACTTCTCAAAAATTTGAAGATTACAACAAAATAAAAGCTATAAAATTAACATTAGCCAACCGGATTTCTAACACGGGTGAAAAGTAGAGTAAATAAATAATAAGGCTAATGAAGGTTTAATGGCGGTGTAATGTGGGTAATAAAAGAAAAACATGGGATAAGCTCAACGTGGCTAACTAGTGGATGTGTTCGGATGAGGTGAAAAATAAAAATAAAAGGCTAACAAAGTGGTTTATCCTAATGCCTCAATCATTTTTATGCAATATTTATGTTCATGATTTCGAAATGTATACTAAAAGCAAGTTCTAACAAGCATGAAACATTCGGCACACTCAAATCCCCAAAAACAAGAGCAAACAATGTCTAAAGCTATCAAGGCTCAAAAATAAACTCAGGGAAATGGAAAGGAATGGGTGTAAGCAAAAGGTTACATGCAATTCATTCGTTTAGCCCACTAAAACTCATGGTTATCACAAAAAAAATTGGTTTGACTCGATGGAATTTCTATCTCAATTGCTTTCGAAAAATCAAACCTCTATTATTTACTAAAAATTGTGAATGCTAAATAGTTAACTTTTATTATATTTTTGTGTTTTTAAATTTTTATAAATATGATTAATGCCAATAAAAATTATGAAGGAAGATTTTGCAAAAAAAATGAATTGATAATATGCTAAAAGGACAAACATCGCGCGAATACATTCCCACCCTACACTTAGAATCGTACATTTCCCTCAATGTACAACAAAAAAATAATGTACAGCGAAGAATAAATACCCAACCCCACACTTAGAAACATACATTGCCCTCAATGTATACAAAAACATGCAAAGCAAAATGGGATGCAATGCAATGAAGTGTGAATGGAGAACTGAAACTTCCCTCATGTCGATCATGGCACACGCAAAATGCCTACCCACAACAATGACGTTCCACGTAGTTCCACAATTCCAAGATCTAATCAAGACTAACAACATCAAACACAGATCAGTAACATCAAGCCAAAATATAAACAGAAATGTAAAGACAAATATATACAAAAGTACACGGAAACAAAAGTACAAAGAAAGAGCAAATACAAACGCCGAAGCGTGATAACAGAGTTTGTACATAATACAACCAAGTACAACTCACAAAAATGATACCAAAAGGCAATGGGAGGTATTACTCCCACTACATGCCCTCGAGGTCGATGCCGGCGGCCCCGCCTCCCTCGCCTCCTGCTGCAGGCGGTGATGGTGGTGGTGACTGATGGTGCGGTGGAGATGGTGGTGGCGACTGATGATGCGGTGGAGATGGTGGTGGCTGATAGGGCTGCGGTGATGGTGGTGGCTGATCGGGCTGCTGCTCCGGCTGCATAAAGAATGGGAGGGGAACCACGTATTGTGCCCCGCCAGCAGTAGCAGCGGCGCACTGGACCTCATACTGCCAGGCCCAGAAGCGCATGAATAAATCATGGGTGACGGTCACCGGAGGTGGTGGTGGCGGCGGAGGGGGAGAAGGCAGTTGGTCGGGCTCATGATGCTTGTGCCTGTGATGTGGGTCGATGTGCTCCTGCTCCTGCTCCTGCTGAGCGGCGTGTGCCTGATGGGCGGCGGAGACGGCCTCGGCCTGTATAAGATCTGGATCGGGACCCGAACGGTCTGGGTCCCATTTCCGTCCCCATCTGTCAACCAATCGAATCCCTCCTGCGCCAAGACGAGCTATGTGCATGTTTCTCAGTGTCTGCACGGTCATCACGACGGTCTCTGCCACAGGGGTCAGGTCCCCTATCAAATCATCGGTCAACAACTAAAAGTGCCTCGCCAACTTGGTCACAAAGTGACCTCCACAGATAGCGCTGGTAACAACGCGCCCTGGACTGTTCACCAAGTACTCCACGATAGAATGCGCAAGATTGCAGGTGCGCGAGCGTACAAGGCAATACAGATAAAACAGCTCCCTCAGGTTCACTAACGTCTCCCCTGACCTCTCCAAGATATCGAATAAACATTGCAGCGATGAAGAACACGGTGCAGAGGATTCCAAAGGCTCGAATCCTTTGTCAAACTCGGATCATACATTCCAAATCCAAACTCGTGCAAGAACTGGTCTTTATCCTCCTCTGTCGGGAACTCGGTGATACCCTCGGTGAATATCTCTGTCTGGAGCTCCTGTCTCATGTTCAAACCCAATAGTCTCCCGAACCTGGCAACGGACATCACTCGCCACTCCCCGCCTAGCCTAAACCTAATCGCCTCGGGCTGCTCTAGGTCTGCGCAAGGATAATCGAACTCATACATGGAGAAAAACTCCATCCCAAGCTCTACGTACTGGATAGCGTGGAGCCTAAACAAATGGCGCCAGGGGGTGGTGACAAGATCGTTCCATCGGTCCCGCTGACCGATGGCGTCAATAGCAGATGGCTCAAGGCGACGTGCAGCAAAAATCCGGCCCCGACGGGGCCACAAAACATCAAGACGAGCCTCGTACTCATGCTCATTGAGATCAAACTCCAAGTATTGGTGATCCCGGTTGCCTGCCATCTGCAAGACAACAAAAAATTGAAATTAGAATAGTTATGAAGACGATAGACAGAATTTATGAAGTTTCTGACCTAAGTTATGAAGGGGCACGGTAGCGCCTAGGCCAATTGTGCAGCCCACGGTTGCGCTGTGGCCGACCACTGGCTCAAGTACTCGACAACACGGTCGCGCCAGGTGCAGGGCACGACTGTGCTAAGGCAAAATCCAATAGGCACGGCCGTGCTCATCAGAGGCACGACCGTGCTTGACCAAACCAAGGTCTCATGGAATAGCAAAAGTCGAGCACGACCGCGCCTGGTCATGAGCGCGACCGTGCTCAACCCATTTTAGGGTTTTCAGATTTCAAAATTCTCCAATTAAGCATGTTTTATGAAGGGGATTTCTTGGCCTAGCATCCCAGGGAGCAAGTACGACCTAAACTAACTACAAACAACAAATAAACGGACAAAGATTACGAAAACCTAAAACTAGCTAGAACTTTAGATTTCTGAACACACCAATGGACTACAATCCTAGGTATAAACACGAATATAAAAGAAAAGGAATCGAAAACGTACCTTAGATCGTGGAGAAGGAAGCAACGCGGCTGAAATCAGGGAGAATCGCAAGTAGGGGGTTCGTTAGGGGGGGGGAATGAAAAGTCTGTCTTTGAAAACTAATTTGAACCGCCCCCAAATACTGAGGCATGACCACGTCAAGTGCTTAGGCATGACCGAACCTAGGGTTAGAGGCACGACCGCGTCAAGTGCTTAGGCACGACCGCGCCTAGGGTTAAAGGCACAACCGCGCCTATAGGGAGGCACGACCGTGTCTCTTGCCCAGCAGACAGAAAACCCTGATTTTTATGCAGCTTGTACCAAACCCGACTACGATTCTTCCAAACTAAAATTTCTAAAAATTCAGAAGACATACCTGAGACATCCCAATCAGTATCCCAAATCCGCTCGATCCAAAAACACATCCCGATAACCTAAACTCAAACATAACTAACGGATGAAAACCGAACATTCTAAGTTTATTAACGAGTCGTTAGCTAGACTCGTGTCCTAATGCGCGTCAATTTGGACAAATGATGGGGCAAACCAACAAACGGGTGGCCTATGATTCTTGAATACCCATCCGACCCATTTGGTTTAGTGCATTTACCACCGGCTAGTGACAACTAATAGTAAATGCAAAAACAAAGTGACGGGTCGTGCCACCAACACTTGTATTTACCCGGACCAAACCTGAGGTACATGATGTAGTGAAGGAGGCGATCATCCCGGTAAGATAGCGTTGGCTTGTCATGCTTTGTGGACCGATGTCGCGCCTTCCTAGTCTGTTGGTCCATGAAATGTCTCGCCCTCTCCCACTGTTTGGATGACTTGTATGACGAATCATGTTCATCTTCAATCACGGGTCCGCTTTCCTTGGTAAACGATAGAAGATCGGGTGTCACCATAGTCCTTGGTTCGTTGGTGAACCCATCCGTCTGCACATCATCCTCTTGGTGTGACTCCCCTTTAATTACCATGGTTGACTCTTCAGAAAATAATGTTTCCAATTCATCCAAATCACCAACCGGGCCGAATATAGGGTCCTCATAGCGCCTTGTGGGGTAGCCCGGGAACTGATAACAATCTAATGTGTAATGTGGTCCCCCATAAATCTCATACCAAACCTCCTCATGGTAACCCCATAGATCAAATGGGTACTCTTCACTGTAACTCCCATATCCATGAAAATCACTGCAAAGAACACTCAAACAAAACGATCACGGGTACCAGATAAAAATAAAAATAAAATAACATCCGAAGAACTGTACACAAAAATAAGACGAAGATGATAAAATAAAGATAAAAAATAAAAATAAAACAAATTTAAATAAGGAAAACTATTTACCAAGATATAGACAAATATGTACTAAATGACTAAATAATAATCCCAATCGTTCTCGCACAAACCGTATCCCCGGTGACGGCGCAAAAAACTTGATGTGTGTAAACTATATATATATATATATATATATATATATATATATATATTATTATAAGTATTTTTCACACAATTTGAGTTTTAAAATGGGTTTTCACCAAAAACTAAGCACACACACCTGGCAGTGTACCCGTCGAATGGCAATATAGTAAAGGTAAGAACCGGATATCAATCCATAGACACGGTGGAATGCGATAATAAACCGGGACTAAAATTCAATCAAGTATGGGTAAAAGATGTTTAAGTTGATTTTTAATTAAACTAATATGCAAGAATATAAAACTAAACTAAGAACACAAGTCAAACAATCAAGGAAGGAATATCACTTCGGTCTCGAATCCATTTAGTAAACACCCAATAACAACTATGTATACATGGCAAATACACGAAACATATGTTGACTAAATTCTCGTCAAAGACATTTAATCAAATAACTATTCGGAAAGCTATAAAGAATTATACAAACTAACCACCTAAAATCATACAATGAAGCTCACACGCTATGGATACGTCAATGTTTAATAAAGATTGAACTAGCTTCCTATCAAGGTTGGCTAACTCAACAACTAGTTGGAAAGATTACACAAATCAACACATAACCCACCAGAAGTTGATAAAAGTAAACAATAACATGCACTTCCTCAACATACAATGTTCATATCAAGATTACAAAAATTAGAAGATTGCGTCATCAAGTCCTAGATAAACATAATACTAAATATGACACACTATAACAAGCACTTTGTCTTTCCAAACACAAGCACAAGGATGCACATTCAAGAGTTTTCAACCATAAACAAGACTTCATCCACCATTCCTAGTCAAAAGCCATAAACTAGCATACATACATACACTAATCAATGAATACATGCATAAACCATGGGTTTTCCAACAATCAAAGCCTACACATATACAAGTCTTGCAAACAATGTCAACTCCAAAATACACAATATCATTGAAGAATAATCATTGCATTGTTATAACATTAACATAAACTATGCGAAAAATTCATAAATTTTGTCAAACGTTACTAAACGTCATCTAAACCAAAGTGATATCAAGAGTTAGCTCATGGTGAGCACAAGAACAAGAACAAAGCAAGGAAAAGTTACAAGACTCATAAAGAAATGCCTAGAATCAAACCAATTCCCCAAGCTAGATGATGATGATGATGATGATGTATGGTGATCCTCTTGATGTTGTAGTCCTTCCTAGAAGCTTGAAATATGGCTAGAAACAAGGAAATTCGGAGCACAAAATAGTGCTCATGGCTCTAACTCTCCAGGTCTCCAGACTTGTGATGTGAGAAAACTTCTGATATTTATAGAACAAGGGAGGCACGACCGTGCCAGGGAGTAAGGCACGACCGTGCCAGGGGGTAAAGCACGACCATGCCTGTCATTGGGGCGCGACCGTGCCTGGTGATAAGCACGGTCGTGGGACAGGTGGCTGACCGATCTGCTTCTTTCATTGGCTCTCTTTTTTCGAGGGAGTATGGCTGGTCAGACTCATGGGATTACACGCGGCCGTGGGGGTGTTGGAGCGTGGTTGTGCTCGAGAAAGTGCCTTGGCGCGGTCGTGCTACGTACGTGGCGCGACCGTGCCTAGGGTTTTCTTGCTTGGCGCGGTCGTGCCAAGTAGGGGGCACGACCGTGCCTCTGCCTCAGAAACCCTAAAAACTTCATCTTTATCCTGTAATTCCCATGTTTATTCCCTCAGCTTCACAAAAACCTACAAAACTGGAAATGAAGCAAATAAGCGTCTAAACGTTGGAAATAACCAAGAATTGATCGTGAAATGAGTGAAGTTTTGTGCCAAAAAGATGTGTAAATTCTAACACATCAATTGCCAGTATATTTTTTAGCATAAACTCATACATCATATTTCTGCAAATACCGTGTGACATTTAAGGTAATATTAATCAATACACAGTGTACCCAAACATCGAGATGGATTGAACTAAGACTTAATACAAAACTTCACCAAAACATGATCCAATCAACAGCATGAGGGTAGCACTCTTAGAACAGAAAAATAATCCAAGTGGATTTGATATGAATCTTTTTTATTCTGAATCATTTGATTCTTTTGTCTTGGTTTCTGAGATGATAAGCACTAAATCATATTGATTAGAATGAAATGGAATGTAGATGTGATGAATTTTGATGAATTGATTGATTCATATTTGATTAGGGTATGTGGATATCCATAGGATATTGGATATGTCCATTGAAATCACGAATGATTCAAAGGGCTAATACAGACTGACTTCCTGGTTTCCATCTGAGATTTTCACCAGAACCATCAGCTGTATAAGGATGTTTAACTGTAAATCATAGATTTGACGAGTATAGTCAATTGAGCAAACAAATTGTGCTAAGAACCCATCAAGATCCTGGTCTCATGGTATGAATGGATTCACTTTGTATTTGAATGATGAAAGTACCGATATTCGATGAGGATAACACTAAGATTGCAATTTAGTTAATCACACAAATACCACCTAATTTATACATGCAGAGCCTACCGGCACATCAAAAATTGTAACCGATGTCACCATCATATCCAATTCATGCATAAGCTCAGCACATAAACGTACTATCATTTCCTATATACACGTCAATTAGTCACACAATTTTCTTTCCAACTTATATTTTTATAATTTTCAGACATTTCTTATCTTATTATCAAAAACATGTCACGAACTTCAACTTTCAACATTATTCACGTGATACATTCATCAACTAGATTTTTATCTTTTCATTTTCTTTAATTCTCTCCCTAAAATTGTGATGCAATTTATTTCTCACGAAAACAAACACTTATAAGATGAACACATATAACAAACATAAGCACATAGAACATAACAGACAAATTTCAACACGATTTTTAAACCTAAAAGAAAATCTTTTTGAGGAACATTTTATGGTCTTTCTGTACAGATAAAGACTGATGGCTACAAATCTCTCTATGTAAAATTGTTACGGACTCCACAATTTTGCAAGTGACTTACAAGTTACTGCAGATAAGGTTAAGTGCTGCGGATAGTTGTGTTCTCCTGCTGATGAACAACTATGCTGCGGATAGCCTTATTTGCTAAAGTTCAAAGTTGCTGCTGACAGGCTTCTCAGCAGCATCAAACACTTGATGCTGCTGATAGGCAAATCATCAGCAGCTTTGACTTTGCTACTGACACCTCTGCTACAACAATGACACATCTATCAGCAGAAGGAATGTTATTGGTGCAGATGATAAAAGACAAGGCTACTACTTTTGTAGTGTCCTGCAAAGATTCCTAAGAAGACTTTTGACATGTTCATTACTGTTTGCTGCAGCTTGTCTTTTAGGTGTCTACCAATAGTAGTGTAACTTGTAACTGTCAAATATCAATGGCTTGTGTTTGATCTGATCCTTAGAATCAAGGGTCTGTCTTGATTCTACGTTTCTTTATATGTATTGTATCTTCCATTTGTACAAGTGTGCTTCCTTAGAGTTTTCTCTGTAACATGCAAACATTGAAGGTTAATACACTTTGCATTTATCAGTATTATCTTTGTTTCTTGTATACATTGCTTAGTTATTATTGTTTCCGCCAATCTCAACTAGAACTGAACCATCTTGTAAACACCGATCCTACAAGTGGTATTAGAGCTTTGGCTCTCAGATTAAACAAACGCACACTTTTTTAATCACTCTCTGGTTCTGTTTATCTCTTTGCAAAAAACCATCTATCCAAAAATATGGCACAGAATACTGGATTTGATGATATTGGAAGCCTCACCAGACCACCAAGACTGGTGTCTAGAGAAGACTATGATATGTGGAAAAACAGAATGGAAAGTTTCTTCTGTTATAAAGAATATGGAATGTGGATATCCATAATTGATGGTCCTTATGTACCTATGGTGGCCTCTGCTGATTTCGGATGTCCATCAGTTCCCAAAGAAGCTTCAAAATACTCTGAAGAAGACATCAAGAAGATGGAGGTAGATTTCAAATCCTTGGGAGCCATACGGATGTGCTTGCCAAATGAAGTTTTTCGTAACTTCAGAGAATTCAAGACTGCCAAGGAGCTATGGGAAGCTCTTGAGAAGATGTTTGTTGGATCAGAAGAGGTGAAGGAGAATAGAAGAGACATCTTGAAGCAACAATATGAAAACTTTTTCTGGAAGGAAGGTGAGTCTCTTACTATTCTGTACAACAGGTATACTTATCTTGTCGGAGAGCTATAGTGCTCTAAAGTAAAGCTGGAGAATGAAGATATTCTCCAAAAGTTCATCAAATCACTTCCAAGTTGCTGGACACTCCACACAGTGTCAATTAGAAGGATTGAAAACCTGAAAACTCTGCAGATGACTGAGCTATTTGGTATGCTCAAGACCTATGAATTAGAAATGATTTAAACAAAAGAAAGAAGCTCATGTCATTCAACAACCTCATCATCCACCACAACTTCTTCTACACTACACTCTGACCACTCAGTTCCCAGTTCAAGCAACTACTATCCTCCCATTATTACCCATCCTCAGACTCCCAACTCACAATCAAATAACTCACCATTTCTCCTTGAAGCCCCACCTCAGACAACCTCTGCTACCTTTGTCTCTGAAAACCCAAGTAACATGTCCTTTATCAAAGAAGATCTGGAGTATTTTCATCCAGATGACTTACAAGAAATGGACATACACCATTCTTATGCCATTCTATATCTCAGAGCTAAACGGTTCTACTCTAGAACTGGAAGACCCATTCCAAACAACAATTCTAAAAGAAAGCTTAGATGTTACAAATACAACCAACTTGGTCACTTTGCTAGAGAATGCAAGGCACCAAAGGCAAATCCAGCTGCTGCACAACCAATACAAGGCCATCAAGGTCAAGCAAGTCAAGGTAACACCCCTCCTGCTCAAACTGTAGCTTGTGCAGCTGTTGGAACAGCTGATTTTGACTAGAGCTTTCAGTGTGAGGAACTTCCTGCCAACAACCAAGCACTCATGGTTGACACAACAGAGATACCACCTCAGGTATATGAACATCTCTATTCTCAAGCTTGTATTGATAAGATTCTAGGATACAGAAAGCATAACCAAAACCTTATAGATCAAAATGAAGAGTTTCACCAAATGATATCTGAATTCAAAAAGGTTGAAAACAGTTACAAAGAAAACATTAACCGTCTAAAGAAAGAGATTTCATCATTAAAACATGAACAAACAAATCTTGAAACTCAGATTGACGATCTATTGGTTAAGTTAAAAGCTACAAGATCTGAGTTGGCAGACCAAAAGGTCTATGCTGACAAGTATGAGTTTGCATCCAAAAAGCTGCAAAGACTTTTGGATGCTCAAATTCATGAAAAGGTGACTGCTGGTCTTGGGTTTCAGCTGAAAAGCCCTACAATGTTGTACCTCTACCGGCTGATTATGTAGCCATCCATGAACCAAACTTCAATATTTCAAACATTGAGCATGCAAACCAAAACCTTGATCCTTCCAAGGTAGAACCATTAGTGAAAGAATGCAGTAACTCATCTGAAGTTGAGTCCACGTGCTCAGAATCTATTGAAACCAGTGAAGCTCCATTACTCCCTACCAATGAAGTCATTCAAACCAAAACCAATGGTCCAAGCCCCTTCATTCCTTCAATATCAGTCTCTCAACTCACCAAACAGATCAAAATTAGCTATGCTCCCACAGGGAGAAAGTTAATTGTTGAAAGGGACAATCCTCAACCTCCACCAATCTCCAAGCAAAGCAAACCATCCAGCCCAAGAATGTATTTGACAATCACACTGCCAGCACCTGCTTCTACTACCTTCAGCAGCAAAGAAACCTCAAGCAACATGCTTTTGAGAAAACAAATGAGAACAAGAAGGTAAGAAGCTATGAAGCTAAGACTACTCACTTCAGAAAGTCTCTCTCTCCTCCAAGGAAGCAGCTCCCAAAACCTCAACAATCCTGCATTATATGTGGTGAATCAGACCACTTTACTACAGATTGTAAGTTAAATCCCTTCAACCAGATCTTTCCACTAGTTTCCACAGCAGTTCAAGCTACTCCAAAACAAAAGCCACTCTATAGAAGAACTCCTATAGAGAAACCCACTTTTAGTAGAAAGCTAAAGAAGGAGAAGCATGTATCTGTTGCACAATCAGCAAGCCAGCAAAAATGTTGCTGACCATTTGAAGCTAAAGAAGCCCAAACCAAAGTATTCAGCAGCAATCAAATCTGCTGCTGACCAGTTAAAGCCATCAGCAGCAATAAAGTTTGTTGCTCATCAGTCAAAGACTTCAGCAGCTACCAATGTTGCTGCTGATCAGTTAACACCATCAGCAACAATCAAGGTTGATGCTGACCAGTCAAGCAATCAGCTGCCAAAGCCACATCTGCTGCTGATACAGTAAAAAGATCTGGAAAAGCCAAATCCACAGCTTCTGTCTCTCAAAGCATCATCATTGGGTCCATTGAATGCAATAATACTGATGATTTTGGTCCAAAGACACACTCACCCAAGTCTACAAGTTCTTGGGTTGCTCTCTCTAACTAGATCTCTCTCATGTGTAGGGACAACCAGGTTACAAAGATAACACATGGGTTATAGACAGTGGTTGTTCTAGGCACATGACCAGCAACAGGTCCATCCTCTCCAACTTCAGACATTTAAATGGAGGATATGTTGCCTTTGGGAGTGATTCAAAGGGAGGATCTAAAACTGGACAAGGAACTGTGTCCAATGAAATAATGAGTATCGAAAAGTTAAACTTTGTTAAAGAATTGGAATTCAATCTCATGAGTGTGTCCCTGGTCTTTGATCAGAAGCATTGGATCCTTTTTACAAGAAAATAATGCTTTGTGCTCTCCTCTGGTTTAAGCAAACCCCCTCCAGAGAAGATTCTATTAACTTCTCAAAGAAAAGATAACTTATATGTGCTTGACATGAATGAGGTCACTCCATCTGGAAGTGTATCTTTATCTTCAACCCTTGCTTCCCTAGTATTCACATCCATATACCACCATTTCATATCTCCAAGAAAGTCCTGTGATATTTTCCTTAAAGGAATTCTTTTCACAGCTCTTACTGGTTTGAACTTATACTTCCAAGTTACAACACCAGTACAGGGATCAACTATCTTCACTCTCTTTCTTCTTTGCGGTTTTAGCTTTTGAAACTCACATGATCCTCCTTCTTTACTAATCAGCTTTAAGATAATATCAGCTAATCCAAACTTTGACCTGTTGATCAGTGGTTTAGTAGCTACACCATTCATTTCACACCTTGGCAAGGTATTGAAATATTTGGTCCTAGGCTTCAAGTACTGAACACCATCTGATCTTTTTAAAGCAAACAACTTTACTTCTTCATCATAAAACCAACTTATAATTCTTCCAACACACCGCTCTTTGTTTACATATCTTTATTTTTGTGCTGGCTGTATAGGAGACTTTGGTAATTCCTTTTTCCAACTATTCACTACCTCTTTCCACTGCTCTTTTGTCATACCAGTATCTCTATACATCACTGGTTCTTCAGCTGACATAGATGGCATGGAATGAGTAGCTTCAGTTTCACTATTAACTTTGGATTGAGCAGAATCATCAGGCTTGGATGTGTCTTCAGCAGAGTCCATAGAATCAGTCATTCCTTCATTGGAGAACTCAGGAATAACGTCATCTTGGATGAAGTTATACGGTACATTAAGACCATCACAGCCTTCATACATAACCTCTACTTTGCTCTTTTCAATCTCTATTTCCACAATTTCACCTTCTTCAACTTCAGTATCTACAACATCATCTTCAATATCACCAAACAACTCATCAAGATCATCTAAGCATTCAATCTTCTCAGCTTCTTCTTCTTCAACATCAAAATCAGTTTGAAAGAATTCTAACAGTAAGATCTCTCCATTCACTTCATTTCCTTTCTTGCTTCCTTCAATAGTAGTTGATGTTGATGTCTCCCCCTGAACTCTTGAAATAGGATTCACGTCAGCGTATTGACAATCACCTTCCATGTTGCCACTAGGATCATTCTCATCACCATCTTTTCTTTGAATAGAATCAGTATGACAAGCATCAGGTAACCTTAACTCCCCCTGAGCGTCAAGACGCTCTAAAAGCTTAGAAACTAAGAGCTTCATTTCAGCTAACTGCTTAGATTGAGGTTGAATGACTAACGCTCTCTGAGAATCAATATTCACCAGAACATCAACCTGATTTTGCAAAGCAATCACTTGGGATTCAAGGTAAGTAATTCTCTCAGAATCAGAAGACTTAGAAGGACCAGCTTGAGATGATGTAGAAGCCTTTGGAGCAGGAGTAAACACAGGAGAAGGCCGTTTAGATAGAGGAGGTGTAACAATCAAAGATTCAACGAAAGTAGCATCGTCAACCCCTTGAGATGAAGTAGCAGCAACAATAGAAGCAGCCATAAGCTTCGGTGTCTTGGACACAGGAGTAAACTCCCTGTCAGAATCAGAAGATTCATTAGTCAGTGTTCGTTTTCCAAGAACTGTACCGGAAGGAGGATCCCAAACATATTTACGTCTTGGCTTTCTAGCTTTGGATTTCACTCTTTTCCCAGCATTTGCCAAAGGCAAATTAGCTAAACTTTCATAATGACCTGAGCTAAAGTCTCTTGAAGAATCAGAATCAGTCCCCTTAGAATCAGGAAGAATAGTGTCACTAGAACTCGTATCAACCACATTACCTTCAGGTTCATGAATGGGTGATTTCACATTATCATTAAAATCCTCCATATTAAGACCAAAGTCTTTATCTTCATTGTCAGCAGCATCATCATGAATAACAACATCAACATGAACTAGTTCATTCACTGGAACATCTTCTTGAATAGGAACCTGTTCTTGTTCTTGTTGAATTGGAACTTGCACTTGTCTTTGTTGAATTTTAGGTTGTTGTTGTTGCGGTGGTTCTTGATCTTGATCTTGTACCAACTCCTCTGGATGAAACCACTTTTCATTCGGTGGCTCAACATAATCAGGATTGATAATGTGACCGAATAGAGGAGTAGGAACAGGAAGCAACGCTGCATTCTGCTGTTTCATCTTTGTACAATCAGTGAATATCCTCTTTGTCATAGGAGTCAGTGTTAGACGTTGTGGATGCTGTCGTGGATTAGGAATCAGATGATTCAGAATCATTTGGACGAATCTAGGATACATTAAAAATCCTTGACCTTCTGGAGGATTAATTTGCATAACAAGCTCACGGTAAATGTATAGTGCAAAGTTGAAACGCTTGTTCAATGCAATGCAACCATAGCATCTTGTAAATTACTCTTCAACCCATCAGTTCCAGCCTTTCTCAGTGACAAGCATTGTATAATAACATGCATAAAATACCTCCATTCACCCACCAGACCACCTTTTCGAGCTTGAGTATCATTCTGACGTCCTCTATAACCCATCCTCTGAAAGCATCCTATGATTAAAGTTCCAGGTAAAGATATTGGATCATCATTTGCACCACCTAAGACAAGAGCAACACGAATGGTATCCACTGAAATAGCCACCTTAGTATTGTTAAATGTAGCTCTTAGAACATGAGGATCAATATCGGTATTTTGATGTACGGTATCCCACAACTGTTGAATATATGGCAGACTGATATAAGGATTTACTGAAAGAGCCATGTATAGTCTGGATCTATTCAGAAAGTTGATAATGCCTTGATAATTGACAGCTTCTGTAACATTTCTGATTTTTAGTATTCGTATTTTCAATTCAATGTAATGAATTTCAAACTCAATTCTAGTGCACGGTTTTGTTTCTTTTCGTACCATCAATTTAATACTATATTTCAATGCAAATCCGCAAATTTTACTCGGTTATATCCTATTAAAACAATACATAAGTATCTAATTATACAAATATGGCAAAAGAGTAAAGTTACAAGGTCTGATGTTGAAAAGTAACAAGAAACCCTAATAGGCGCGGTCGCGCCTCGTTCTGGCACGGTCGCGCCGAGTGCTTTGGCACGGCCGCACGACTTGCTTTGGAACGATCGCACCCGGTGCCAAGGCACGGTCGCGCCTAGTACCAGTTGAAACGTAAATACAGTTTTAATCGCCCGATCGTTGAGTTCCGTAACCGATTTACACTTCATTACCATTAACGAAAGCAATAACATTTTCAATTACAACAAACGTCCCAGTTTATTTCCATCAGACTCAAAAAAAATCTCTCAAGCATTTCAAAGAAATCACAAACCCTCCTTTCGATCCGAATTCTCTCAATCAAGCAAAAGAGTCACGTTACTCGATTCTCCCTAAAACTTCTAGACTCTCTGGTTAGCCAGAATCACAGCAGAAGACGCCGGAAGCCACTCTCGTCGTTACCGGAACTCATTTCCATCGAACGCTATCAATGCATCGTCCTTCCGGGTAATTGAAATCTTGTCCTCAATCTATTTAGTCGCTATATCAAAAGCCCCATATCAATTTGGGCTTACAATATAGAAATCATCGTGAACCCGAATCCATATTTTATTAAAAATGGTTTAATCGATTTCGACCCAGAACATGTTGTTAATACAATAAAAACATCCCAACATACTCGTAACATCACTATGAATAAAAGCCCTATGATTTCAAACACTAACAATGTAAGAATCAGTCAATTCGTGTCTATTTTGGAAGAGACACGGTCGCGCTAATCATCTAGCGCGGTCGTGCCTCATGAGACGCGGTCGTGCCGACTACCAGCACGGTCGTATCCTCCTGTCCAGACCCAATCATGCCCTTTGGCTAATCTCAGTCGTGTCTTAGAATCATAGACACGATCGTGCCTGGCCAAGGCACGGTCGTTGCCTAATGATTTAGTTAGTTAAGCCCTCTGTTTGATCAACACGGTCGCGCTCTAACTAACATGGTCGCGCCCGTGGTTCGAGCATGATCGTGCCCTTCCCAGGCACGGTCGTGTGTGAGTTAAATTTTTGGCAGAATTATAATTTTATATATTTTTCAAACAATAAATATTTCTGATTAAATTACAAAATAAAAATAGTTGATTTTTATAAAAATGCATTTAATTCTATTTAGAAAGATCAAATATTTAATCTTGGAATAAATAGAAAATTATTTATTTAAAGTTTATAAAAATTAAATTTACAATTATTGCTAAACCATTCATTTAAAAAGTATTTAAATGGTTAAGTTACATTTTATAAATAAATAAATAAAATAATAATTATTTATTTACTTTATATTTAAACAAAGATATTTATTTATTTACACTTAATTACATTTAACACTTACAATATTTTCACAAACGAGAATTATTTAATTTACTTAATTAATTATTCAAACTCAAACCTTAAACAAAATGCTTCAAAAATGTTTATTTCAAAACCTTATATTTTATTCAATACTTTTAAGTACAAATCAATGGCCTTATACACAAATTCAAATTCAACTTTAAACTTAAACTTTTGTGCACACTATTGATACAATATGCATTACACACTAGGTTAACTTGTGCATTTCAAGGATCCTTATTCTATCTAGTATCTTTGTTAGCTACGCCTTCAAACCAAGTGAGTATTTCATAGCCCCTTTTACTCTTTTACACTTTTGGGGTGAAACTTGAACTCTATCAAATTACATGTTTACATTTACACAAACAACACAAGTACAAATCCTAATTTCATTCATGTGTATAATTTGAGCTTTATGCCCGAGTGCTATGTGTGCTAACTTTTGTGAACACTTATGTGCAATCTATAACTATTTAAGCCGACGGTTTTCAATGATAGATCTAATGAGTCTGACAAACCCACCCAGATTGGGGTGATTGATACCGACAACACAATTTTGAATGCTAGTTACAAAGGTTTGATTGTACTTAGTTACACAATAGCTGCTCCCCATAAATGCCTTATTTATCATGTTATGTATGGATTTGTTTTTCAAACTATATGCTATCTATATACAAACCTGTGTTATACTCACCAACTTTTTAGTTGACTTTATTTTATTCATGTTTCAGGTCCTAATGTGTGAGATTGATCAAGATGTGCTACATATAGGCTTGGACTTAGTTAAAATAAATAAAGAACTTATGTATTTCAATTATGTTTCTTTTCTTGGAATTGGTTTTGTCTGAATGCTTGTAATGGAATTTGACAATTAATATATTTCAATTTAGTCAACCTTGTGCTTATGAACAGTCTACATGTCCCGCCCCGATGATTCCGCCATCGGTTGGGGTGTGACAGATTGATATCAAAGCTTTGGTTATAGGGAATTAGGTTATTAGACACCTTGACCTAGACTATAACTTTAGGACACCCACTTATGCCATGCTTTATGATTATATGTTATGTGCTACATGCTATGTGCTACATGCTTACTATGATTAGTTATTATTTCATTTTTTATGCATTACTTGTTAAAAAAATTCATGACTTATTAAGATATCCTTAAATAATAATTAAATAAACAATATCCCTTCCTATATCCTAAAACCTCATAATATTCTTACCTCCTTCTCTATCTATATCTTTCTTAGCATGAGGAAACTTCATGAAGCTAAATCTATAAAATTTCTTTATTTCCTCGTTAAGGTTTTTAAACTTTGTTAATTATTTGAGGACACGTGCAATCTGGAAGGGTGACACCTGTATTCTGGGTTTTCTATCTAGGAAAGCATTTCGCATGAATCCCAATCAACCGAGGGACCCGTATGCTTTTATGGGAATTCCTGGGATGAGTGTTTACTTACAGGCTAAAGCATGTCTCCTTGAAAATTATATGAGTTTAATTAACCTTAATGTGTCATAGTATTCAAGTGATTATATCACTATTTGAGTAGAATCCAAACTATGATTAACTATTTTATTTCATTATCTTGTCCTTTTTAATCCAAGCAATTCTCATAAGTTCTTACATATTTTCTTGTGTTGTGCAAATCTGTAGAATGCCTCCTCGTCGTTCTCCCGTGGCCAACACCAACACCGACATTGCTACCATCCTTACACAACTCATAACTCAACTCACTCAAGCTAATGGTGCCGCCAATGGTAACCATGGTGGTAATGGTGGTAATGGTGGAAATGGTGGTGCCAACCCATCTCAATGCACCTTCAAGCATTTCAACTCATGTAATCCCCTATAGTTCTATGGTACCGAAGGAGCTACCGAACTTTTCAATGGTTCGAAAGTATTGAGAATACCTTTCTCAATAGTGACTGTCCCGACAACCTTCGTGTTCGTCATGCCACAAGTGTCTTAAAAAGCGGGCACTCACGTGGTGGAATGGGGAGAAAAGAAATAGAGGTGTGGATGTAGTAATGGCCTTACCTTGGGATGAGGTTAAAAGGCTAATGACTGAGGAATTCTGTCCTCGAAATGAAGTAAAGAAACTCGAAGCCGAATTTTGGGATCTTGCCCAAGATAGTGGTGAAAGCTTGGCATATACGACTCGGTTCCATGAGTTGAGTCTTCTTGTGCCCCACATGGTCACACCTTTGTCCCGTTGCATTGAAAAGTATATTGGGGGACTGCATAGACAAATTCAAGACACTGTCCTAGGAAGGAATCCTGCAACACTTGAGGATGCTATCCGCTTATCCGCCACCTTAACCGATAATCATGTGAAGGCGGGGACTCTTACTAAAAAGGGCACCAAGAAAGTTTCCGACACCATAACCCCTCCTACCAACATCAAAGAAGCCACATCTGAACCCTCTCGCAATAATCGAAAGAGAAAGGCTAGAAATTTTGCTGTGGTCACTCCTGCTATTCCTGTTAACCAAGCTACACCTATGGTTCAAGCACCGGTCAAAAATCCATATGTTGGAATCTAACCACTTTGTGCCACCTGCAACTACCATCATTCCCAAAGAATCCCATGTCGCCTTTGTACTCATTGTGGGAGATATGGCCATACGGTCAATGTTTGTAGGGCCAAAGCTCTTGCGGGCCAAGTCAACCCACCAAACCAAACCAACACCCAAGTGACTAATCAAGGTGCTCCCGCTATTGCAAATGGGCGTGCATGTTATGAATGTGGCAACCCGAACCATTTCCATGTTCAATGCCTAAGGTTGGTCAATGCTAGACAAGGTGGAGCTCGTGGGCGTGCTTTCAACATAAACGCCAATGAAGTTCAAGCCAACAATGATGTGGTCAATGGTACGTTCCTTGTAAATAGTCAATATGCCTCCATTTTATTTGATACCGGTGCCGATAAAAGTTTTGTGTCACTAAATTTTGAACCCTTACTTGCAAAGACACGATCCTAATAAGAGAAAACCTTCACTATCGAAGTAGCAAATGGTGATTCACTTACAATTGAGTCTGTTATCTATGACTGCTCTCTAGAACTTAATGAACATACATTCCCAATCAATCTTGTACCAATGCCATTAGGAAGTTTTGATATCATCATAGGCATGGATTGGCTATCAAATCATCATGCCGAAGTCATCTGTTTCGAGAAGTGCATCCGAATACCTCTACCATCGGGAGAAACGTTAAGAGTCTTTGGTGAAAAGCCTTGTAAAGGACTTAAATTAATGTCATGCACTACCGCTCAAAAGTACTTACGAAAGAAGTACATAGCCTTCTTAGCTCATATTGTCCAAAAGGATGTCAAAGAGAAGAGTATACAAGATATTCCCATCATTCGGGATTTTCCCGAAGTATTTCCCGAAGATCTATCCGGTCTTCCACCCGTTCGTCAAGTAGAATTTTGCATTGATCTTGTGCCCGGAGCTAACCCCGTGGCTAGAGCTCCTTACCGTCTTGCACCTTCTGAAATGCAAGAACTTGCAAGTCAACTTCAAGAGCTCTCCGACATGGGATTCATTCGTCCAAGTCATTCACCATGGGGTGCACCCGTCTTATTCGTCAAAAAGATGGATGGATCATTTCGCATGTGTATTGACTACCGCGAACTCAACAAGCTTACTATCAAAAATCGTTATCCTTTGCCTATAATTGATGACCTCTTTGATCAACTTCAAGGTTCTACTTGCTTCTCGAAGATTGACCTTCGATCCGGTTATCACCAACTCCGTGTGCAAGAAGACGATACTCCAAAGACTGCCTTCTGAACAAGGTATGGTCATTACGAGTTCATGGTTATGCCTTTTGGACTAACCAATGCACCCAAAGTTTTCATGGACCTCATGAATCATGTGTGAAAACCGTACCTTGATAAGTTCGTGATCATTTTCATCGATGACATCTTAATATATTCCAAGACTAAAGCCGATCATGAGCAACATCTTAGATTGGTTTTGGATCTCTTGAAGAAAGAACAACTATATGCCAAATTCTTCAAATGTGAATTTTGGTTAAAAGCAGTTCAATTTCTTGGTCATATCGTCAACGACAAGGGTATTCATGTTGACCCTGCTAAGATCAAAACGGTTAAGAATTGGAATGCCTCGAAGACTCCCACTGAAGTTCGTTCATTTCTTGGTCTTGCGGGATATTACCGTCATTTCATCTCAGACTTCTCTAAGATTGCTGTCTCCCTTACCGCTTTGACCCACAAGGGTAAGACTTATGAATGGGGACCAAAACAAGAAGAAGCTTTCCAAACCCTCAAGCAAAAGTTATGCAATGCTCCCATTTTGACTCTCCCTGATGGGAATGATGATCTAGTTGTCTACTGTAATGCTTCTAACCAAGGTCTCGGTTGTGTCCACATGCAACGAGGCAAAGTAATCGCTTATGCATCAAGGCAACTTAAGATTCATGAGAAAAATTATACGACGCACGGTCTCGAGTTGGGTGCGGTCGTATTCTCATTGAAGATTTGGAGACATTATCTCTATGGCACAAAATGTGTGGTGTTCACCGACCACAAAAGTCTTCAACATATCTTCAATCAAAAGGAACTCAATATGAGGCAACGACGTTGGGTTAAACTCCTTAACGACTATGACTGCGAGATTCATTACCATCCCGGCAAAGCGAATGTTGTGGCCGATTCTTTAAGTCGAAAGGATCATGTCATGCTTCAATGTGTCCGAATTCAAACCGACATTCAAAACCGTATCTTAGAAGCTCAACACGTCTCAGTCACCGAGGGTAACATGTATGCGAAAATGTCGTGTGGTGTTGAACTTCAACTTGAATCAAAACTCAATGGCTTACTTTATTATTTGAACCGTATTTGGGTTCCCGATCGCGATGATCTCTGTACATTTCTTATGAACGAGGCTCATAAGACTCGTTATTCTATTCATCCTGGTGTGGATAAAATGTACCAAGATCTTCGCCAACAATATTGGTGGCCTGGTATGAAGAAAGACATTGCTCTCTATGTTGCTAAATGTTTAACTTGCTCCAAAGTCAAAGCCGAACATCAACGTCCTTCTGGTTTACTCGAACAACCGGAAATTCCCATGTGGAAATGGGAGAACTTAGCTATGGATTTCATTACCAAAATCCCTCGCACCTCAAGTGGTTATGATAGCATTTGGGTGATCATTGACCATCTCACCAAATCTGCTCATTTCTTGCCTATCCGTGAAGACTATCGGTTTGAGAAACTAGCCCGAACTTACATCGATGAAATTGTGAGCCGTCATGGTGTTCCCTTGAACATAATATCCGATCGAGATGCCCGGTTCACTTCTCGATTTTGGCAATCTCTCTAAACTGCTCTTGGCACACGATTGGATTTGAGCACAGCTTACCATCCTCAAACTGATGGTCAAACCGAGCGAACAATCCAAACTCTTGAAGACATGCTTAGAGCTTGTGTAATCGATTTTGGTGGCAATTGGGATTCACATTTATCCCTCATTGAGTTCTCTTACAATAATAGCTACCACACAAGTATCAACATGGCTCCATTCGAAGCTCTTTATGGTCGCAAGTGTCGTTCTCCTATCTATTGGAACGAGATTGGTGAAGCAAAAATCACCGGTCCCGAGCTAATTCAAGAAACATCTGATAAGATCATTCAAATCCGTGACAATATTCGAGTGGCGAGGAGTCGGCAAAAGAGTTATGCCGACAAACTTTGAAAACCCTTGGAATTCTAAGTCGGTGACCTTGTTCTTCTTAAGGTGTCCCCGTGGAAGGGTGTATCCGCTTTGGAAAGAAAGGCTAGTTAGCCCCTCGCTATGTTGGTCCATTCAAGATCCTTGAAAGGATTGGGAAAGTGGCTTACAAACTCGACTTACCTCCATCTCTTGGAAATGTGCATCCTACATTTCATGTATCTAATCTGAAGAAATGTCTCGCTGATCAGAATCTCCATATACCACTTGATGACGTGCGCATTGATGAAACGATGCACTTCGTTGAGAAACCGGTAGAAATTATGGATCGTGAAATCAAGCAACTCAAGCGAAGTCGTATTACTATTGTCAAAGTTCGTTGGGAGTCTAAGTGTGGTCCTGAATTTACTTGGGAACGAGAAGACCAAATGAAGCTCAAGTACCCCCATCTTTTTACTGATGCCGTAGCTTCCTCTAGCTAAATTTCGGGACGAAATTCCCTCAACATGGGGACACTGTAACATTTCTGATTTTTAGTATCCGTATTTTCAATTCAATGTAATGCATTTCAAACTCAATTCTAGTGCACTGTTTTGTTTCTTTTCGTACCATCAATTTAAGACTATATTTCAATGCAAATCCGCAAATTTTACTCGGTTATATCCTATTAAAACAATACATAAGTATCTAATTATACAAATATGGCAAAAGACTAAAGTTACAAGGTCTGATGTTGAAAAGTAACAAGAAACCCTAACAGGCACGGTCGCGCCTCGTTCTGGCACGGTCGCGCCGAGTGCTTTGGCACGGTCGCGCCGAGTGCTTTGGCACGGTCGCGCGACTTGCTTTTAAACGATCGCGCCCGGTGCCAAGGCACGGTCGCGCCTAGTACCAGTTGAAACGTAAATACAGTTTTAATCGCCCGATCGTTGAGTTCCGTAACCGATTTACACTTCATTACCATTAACGAAAGCAATAACATTTTCAATTACAACAAACGTCCCAGTTTAATTACATCAGACTCAAAAAAAATCTCTCAAGCATTTCAAAGAAAACACAAACCCTCCTTTCGATCCGAATTCTCTCAATCAAGCAAAAGAGTCACGCTACTCGATTCTCCCTAAAACTTCTAGACTCTCTGGTTTAGCCGGAATCGCAGCAGAAGACGCCGGAAGCCACTCTCGTCGTCCCCGGAACTCATTTCCATCGAACGCTATCCATCCATCGTCCTTCCGGGTAATTGAAATCTTGTCCTCAATCTATTTAGTTGTCACACCCCAACCGACGGCGGAATACGTCGGGGCGGGACATGTAGATTGTTCACAACTCATGGTTTACTAACGTTTGAATAATTATCAATCACATTTCATTTCAATTAAATTAACACCAACATTCAATCCAATAACTCAACAAAGTAGATTACAAAAGATAAATTGTTCAAATTAATACTAGGCCAAATCCTAAGTGTAGCAAGACTTGAAGCACCTCAAACATTAGTACCTGAAACATGGTTAAAACAAAGTCAAGTAGAAAGTTGGTGAGAATACATAGGTTTTCGTGTCATGTAATAGAATATAGTGTTGTGTGCATACAATTCATACAAACATGGCAATTAAGGCATTTATGGAGAGATACCATCGTGTGACCTAAGTATACAATCAAACCTTTGTAACTAGCATGCAAAACAAAAGCGTGTTGGCAGTAACAGTCACCCTACCTGGGTGGGTTTGTCAGACTCAATAGATCTATCACTGTTTACTGTCGGCTAAATAGTTAATGATTGTACAGAAGCATAAAGATGGTCTACACACCTACTACTCAAGCACAAAGCACAAAATTGTAACACATGGATGTAGGGTGGAATTGTATTGTGTAGTTTGTAAACATATAGATTGAACTCATGTTCCACCCCAAAAGTTTGTAAAATAGAGTAAAAGAGGGGCTATGTAACTCACATGTATAAAGAACGTAGATTGCACAATCAAATAGATAGTAGCGGTGAGTTGTAGGTCACTAGGTGCGGCCTAATGAATAAATGTATAAACATGTATTATTGTTATGTACAAAGATCTAAAGTCTAAGGTTTTAGTGGGTTTATAAGTGTAAGGACTTGTGCTGATGGTTTGTGTCATTCTTTGTCAAAAATGGATTCGTTGGTGGTTATATAAAATAAGTTTAGGGTTTGTAAGAATAATGAATAAATAAATTAAACAATTTATTTATTTAGAATATTGCTTTTTAAGAAATAGTGTGGTATATATATTTATTTAAATATAATATAAATAAATAAATTTATTTTATTTATTTATTTATGAAAATGCCTCAAAATATAAAATAGTTATACATTAGTTTATATGTTTTGAAATAAGTTTTATTCGTTTGAATATGGTTTCTACACTATTATATTTGATTAAATAAAACGAATGGTTTATAAAAGTTCGTTTCACAATAATGCGTTTTACAAAATCTTGTCATAAATTTTTTTATAAATTTAGGAATTTAATTAAATAGTATATTTCCTTTTGATATTTAAAAGATGGAATTTTTTTTTTAAACAATTTGAATTTATTAAAAAATTTTGTTTTAAGTCAAAGATTGCGAATTTCTGATTTAAACTGACTTAATTTATGTGGGGGTTTATAAAAATATTTTTATAGAATTCTTTTGTTTATAAAAACTGTTTAAAAAAATGATTTTAAATGAAAAGAACTCCACCCGGTTCGAACCCGGGTGGGTTCTGTGTGTGGCTCGTGTTCTACCGCCGGGCCAAGGGACTGATACTGATAACAAACCGGTCCGCATGGTTTTAACATAAACGAGAAGGGGAGCCGGGTCTGGTCAGTGGGACACGCGCAAAAAGAGGAACCGGGTTTTGGCCTGTGGGTTTCGAACCCACGCCACTTGGCTCGTGGCGCAGTGACTTACCAGCCGAGCCAAGGGGTTTCGCTGGTTATAGGAGAATTCCAATTTTATTAGTACGCTAGATGGATCAAAGCCCCAAATTGAATCAGTGGTAAAGGAACGAATATGAACCCTAGGCTCAATCTTAGTCCAGTCGATCCTGTTCTCATCGATTGATATGGGGCTTCTGCTAAGTATGCTACTACGAATCGAAAGATGTAAAACTTACTTGCTATGATTGGGTATCGAATGTCGACGGCTAGATGAACAGAGGCGATGTTCTTGGTGATCAGCCGAGTTCCAGAAGCAATGTGCGGGCGAATTGAAGGTTTAGGAAGTTTGTATGAGGTCGTGCGAGGGTGCGTGGTGGGTTGAATTGGTTTAATTCCATCCCACTCATACGATCCGGTTAGAGTTTGAGGGCGACAGCTGTTGGAGGGAATTTCGGTGTTAATTAGATCAATCGAGGATGAATTGGGTCACGCAACAGGTCTAGGTTCATTCAAGGTTGATCATGGGATGTTCTACGGGTTTTAATTGCATTTAATTTTTTTGATTTGGTAAGAATTGTACGCGGTTTGACCTTGGGAGGTCAAACTGTCTAAGAGTTGAATTTCATCCGCGCATTTAATCGTATTGGGCTGTTAATTGGATCGGGATATGGTCGGATATTGAGTTTGTAAACATGAGTAGCCCGTATCAATCGGATCCAATCGAATTTCAGTCTTGTATTGAGGAGATTTGGGCTGCTTGACTTTTGGAAGTCAAATCTGTTTAGGATTGTGATTTTGGCCTTGAGACTTTTACAGATAGAGGTGTTATATGTCTCCATATGTGGGCTAACACTGATTATGCATCAATGGGAATCCATAACCGTTGAATTGACTGATTCTGGGCTAGAATTCTAGGCTGTTTGACTTTTTAAAGTCAAACCTGACTAATATTGAATTATTGGTCCATATTCACAGGGCTCGGTTTGCGGGTTCGAGTAGTTTTGGTTCAAATGTTTAAGGGTTCAAGACCAATTAATAGTAACCATATATATGTTTGTATGTAAGCATATATACATATATATACCTATATTTATATATATATATATATATATATATATATATATATATATATATAAAATCCTTGACTTTAGTTTAGAACCTTATATATACGTATATATATATATATCTATATGTGATTGTATTGTTTGCCTAATTTATACACAATATATATAATGGAGCGAATCAATAGCGAAATTTCAACTCTTTATAATAATATGCAAGAAGGAATTGTAATAATCAAAGAATTTTACTTTGAACTAGAAATGGAATTTGAAATATTGTTTATTGAAATAAATGACTACCGGAAAAATCAGAAATGTTACAGTCTCCCCATATTGAGGGGATTTCGTCCCGAAATTCAACTAGTTGAGGCTGCTGAATTGGTGAAAAGGTGAGGATACTTGAGCTTCATTTGGTCCTCACGTTCCCAAGTGAACTCAGGACCACGTTTAGAATCCCAATGGACTTTGACTATAGGAATTCGGCTTCGCTTGAGTTGTTTGATCTCACGGTCCATGATCTCTACCGGTTTCTCAACGAAGTGCATCGTTTCATCAACGCGCACATCGTCGAGGGGTATGTGAAGATTCTCGTCAGCAAGGCATTTCTTCAAGTTGGACACATGGAAAGTTGGATGGACATTGTTGAGTTCCGGAGGTAGGTCGAGTTTGTAAGCCACTTTCCCAATTCTTTCAAGGATTTCGAACGGGCCTACATAACGAGGTGCTAGTTTTCCATTCTTCCCAAAGCGAATCACACCCTTCCAAGGGGATATCTTTAGAAGCACAAGGTCACCCACATGGAATTCCAAGGGTTTTCGTCTCTTGTCGGCATAGCTCTTTTGTCGACTTCTCGCTACTCGGATATTGTCACGGATTTGAAGAATTTTGTTGGTTGTTTCTTGAATTAACTTGGGACCGGTGATTTGTGCTTCACCAATCTCGTTCCAACAGATAGGAGAACGACATTTGCGACCATAAAGAGCTTCAAATGGGGCCATGCTGATGCTGGTGTGGTAGCTGTTATTATAGGAGAAATCAATAAGTGTCAAATGTGAATCCCAATTGCCACCAAAGTCTATGACACAGGCTCTCAGCATGTCTTCAAGGGTTTGAATGGTTCGCTCGGTCTGACCATCAGTTTGTGGATGGTAGGCCGTGCTTAAATCCAATCGTGTGCCAAGTGCCTTTTGTAGAGATTGCCAAAACCTGGAAGTGAAACGAGCATCTCTATCAGATATTATGTTCAAAGGAACACCGTGACGGCTCACAATCTCGTCAATGTAGATTCGGGCCAATTTCTCAACCCGATAGTCTTCACGGATGGGCAAGAAGTGTGCGGATTTAGTGAGACGGTCAATGATTACCCAAATTCTATCATAGCCGCTTGAAGTGCGGGGAAGTTTAGTAATGAAATCCATGGCTAGATTCTCCCATTTCCACACGGGGATTTCCGGCTGTTCAAGTAATCCGGAAGGACGTTGATGTTCGGCTTTGACTTTAGAGCATGTTAGACATTTTGCAACATAGAGTGCAATGTCTTTCTTCATACCAGGCCACCAATATTGTGGTCGAAGATTGTGATACATTTTATCCGCACCGGGATGAACAGAATACCGAGACTTGTGTGCCTCAGTCATGAGGAATGCCCGAAGATCATTGCGATTGGGAACCCAGATACGATCCAAGAAATAAAGTAAGCCATTGTTTTTAGTCTCCAATTGGAATTCAGCACCACAAGACATTTCCTCATATATATTGCCCTCGGTAACCGAGGGTCTGCTGAGCTGCTAGAATACGGGTTTGGATATCGGAGTGAATCTTGACACTTTGAAGCATGACATGTTCTTTACGGCTCAGTGCATCGGCTACAACGTTTGCCCTGCCGGGATGATAACGAATCTCGCAATCATAATCACTAAGGAGTTCAACCCAACGTCGTTGTCTCATGTTGAGATCTTTTTGGTTGAAGATGTGTTGGAGGATTTTGTGGTCGGTGAATACCACACATTTTGTGCCATAGAGATAATGTCTCCAAATCTTCAAAGCAAATATGACCGCACCCAACTCCAGATCGTGCGTCGTATAGTTCTTCTCGTGGATCTTAAGTTGTCTCGGTGCATAAGCGATTACCTTGCCTCGTTGCATGAGAACACAACCAAGACCTAGGTTAGAGGCATCACAGTAGACGACTAGATCATCATTTCCTTCAGGAAGAGTCTAGATGGGAGCATTGCACAATTTCTGCTTAAGAGTTTGGAAGGCTTCTTCTTGCTTTGACCCCCATACATAAGGTTTACCTTTATGCGTCAAGGCGGTGAGGGGAACAACAATCTTGGAGAAATTGGAAATGAATCTTCGGTAATAACCCGCTAAACCAAGAAACGAACGAACCTCGGTAAGGGTTTTAGGAGCACTCCAATTCTTAACAGCTTCGATTTTGGCGGGGTCAACATGAATTCCCTTTTTATTAACAACGTGACCCAAAAATTGAACCTCGTTTAGCCAAAATTCACATTTTGAGAACTTGGCGTATAATTGTTCCGTCTTCAGGAGGTCCAAGATCAGTCTAAGGTGTTGCTCATGCTCTTCCTCATTCTTGGAATAGATCAGGATGTCGTCGATGAAAACAATCACGAACTTGTCAAGGTATGGTTTGCATACGCTGTTCATGAGATCCATAAAAACAGCAGGTGCATTGGTTAACCCAAAAGGCATAACCATGAACTCGTAGTGACCATATCTTGTTCGGAAGGCGTTCTTGGGAATATCTTCCTCTCGTACACGTAGTTGGTGATAGCCAGATCGAAGATCAATCTTCGAGAAACAAGTAGAACCTTGGAGCTGATCGAAGAGATCATCAATCCTAGGTAAAGGGTAGCGGTTTTTGATTGTAAGCTTGTTGAGTTCTCGGTAGTCAATACACATGCGGAATGAACCGTCCTTCTTTTTAACAAATAGAACTGGTGCACCCCACGGTGAATGACTTGGGCGTATGAATCCTTTGTCGGCGAGTTCTTGAAGTTGACTTGCAAGTTCTTGCATCTCGGAAGGTGCAAGTCGGTATGGAGTTTTAGCCACTGGGTTTGCTCCGGGTACAAGATCGATGCGAAACTTTACTTGTCGAACAGGTGGAAGACCGGGCAAGTCATCAGGAAAGACTTCGAGAAACTCCCGAATGATGGGAATATCTTGTACACTTTTCTTCTTGTCTTCATTTTGAATCACATGGGCTAGGAAAACCATGCACTTCTTTCGAATGTATTTCTGGGCAGTTATGCATGACATCAGTTTGAGTCCCTTGCAAGGTTTCTCGCCAAAGACTTTCAATATGTCTCCCGATGGAAGAGGTACTCGGATGTATTTTTCAAAGCACATGACTTCGGCATGGTTTTTAGACAACCAATCCATGCCGATGATGACGTCAAAACTTCCTAGTGGCATTGGTATAAGGTTGACTGGGAATGTGTGACCATTGAGTTCTAGGGAGCAGTCAAGAATAATGGAGTCAATAGTGATGGAATTTCCATCCGCTACTTCCACGGTGAAGGTTCTTTCTAGTTTGGATCATGTTTTTGCAAGTAAGGGTTCAAAGTTAAGTGACACAAAACTCTTATCGGCTCCAGTATCAAATAGTATGGATGCAAATTGCTTATTTACAAGGAACGTACCGTTAACCACATAATCGCTGGCTTGAGCTTCATTGGCGTTGATGTTGAAAGCACGCCCACGAGCTCCGGCTTGATTAGCATTCATAATTTTCGGACATTGGTTCCGGAAGTGAGTCTGGTCGCCACATTCGAAGCAAGCCCGTCCATTTGCATTGACTGGAATCACTTGATTAGCTCTTGGTTGATTAGCTGGGTTGGCTTGGGTACCAAGTGCCCTAGATCGACAAATATTGGCCGTATGGCCAAGTTTCCCACAATGGTTGCAAAGGCGACATGGGATAGTTTGGGGGTGATGATAGTTGCAGTTGTTGCAGAGTGGGTAGGTGCCCCCATAAGGTTTCTTGGCTGGGTGTTGAGCCATAGGTGCAACTTGATTAACCGGAGTGGCCGGAGTGACCACCGCATAATTCTTCACCTTTCTCTTTCTAGTGTTTCGGTAAGGTTCGGTTTGGACTTCTTTGACATGAGCAGGAGGGGTTGTGGTGTCTTGGACTTTCTTGGCACCTTTTCGGGTAAGAGTACCCGCTTTAACATGGTTGTCGGTCAAAGTAGCAGCTAGGCGAATCGCATCCTCCAGATTAGTGGGATTTCTCCCCAAAACAGTGTCTTGGATTTGTCTAGGCAATCCACCAATGTACTTCTCAATACACCTAGACAAGGGTGTGACCATGTGCGGTACCAGCATGCTCAGTTCGTGGAAACGGTTGGTGTATGCTAAGCTCTCACCACTATCTTGGGTAAGATCCCAAAATTCTGCTTCCAACTTTTTCATTTCGTTCCGAGGACAGAATTCCTCGGTCATGATCCTCTTTAGCTCATCCCATGGCAGAGCCATTGCTACATCCACTCCCCTGGTTCTCTTCTCCCCATTCCACCAGGTTAGTGCCCGTTTCTGGAAGACACTGGTGGCATGGCGGACACGCAGATTGTCCGGACAGTCACTATTGAGGAAGGTGCCCTCAATACTCTCGAACCATTGAAGGAGTCCCGTGGCTCCTTCGGTGCCATAAAATTTGAGGGGATTGCAGGAGTTGAAGTGTTTGAAGGTACATTGTGGCGGGTTGGCACCACCACCACCTCCACCATTTGCATTACCACTGGTGTGCCCATTATTGTTGTTGTTATTGGCTTGGGTAAGTTGAGTCACAAGCTGGGTGAGCAGAGCAGCAAGATCATTGCTATTGTTGTTGCTATTGTTGTTGTTGACACGACGTGGAGGCATTCTACAGATTTAAATAACACAATGAGAGTTGTAAGAATTCTTGAATTACATAGAAAGGTGATAAAAACATAAGTATTTCATAGTTCGGATTGTACTCAAATAGTGACATAATCACTCGAATACTATGACATATTAAGGTTAATTAGACTCATATAATTACCAAGGAGACGTGCTTTAGCCTATAAGTAAACACTCATCCCGGGAATTCCCAGGAAAGCATATGGATCCCTCGGTTGATTGGGATTTATATGAAATGCTTTCCTAGACAGAAAACCCAGAATACAGGTGTCACCCTTCCAGATTGCACATGTCCTTTAATAATTAACAAAGCCTAAAAGCCTTAATGGAGAGAAAAAAAATTTATTTTAATAGACTAAAGTCTAGGAATACGATTCCACAAGCTATGATGATGATGATATGGAGCATGCAAGAAGGATGTGTGGTTTAGGGTATGGGTATTGGTTATTTAATTTATTATTTGAGTTTACCTAATAAGTCATGAAGTTTAATAAGTTAAGTATCAAATAAACTAACACATAAAAAAAATATTAAACATGTGACATATAGCAAATAGCACGTATCACATAAAACATGTAGCATGGCATTGTTGGGTGTCCTAAAGTTATAGTCTAGGTCAATGGTATCTAATAACCTAAATCCCTATAACCAAGGCTCTGATACCAATCAGTCACACCCCAACCGACGACGGAATACGTCGGGGCGGGACATGTAGATTGTTCACAGCTCATGGTTTACTAACGTTTGAATAATTATCAATCACATTTCATTTCAATTCAAGTAACACCAACATTCAATCCAATAACTCAACAAAGTAGATTACAAAAGATAAATTGTTCAAATTAATACTAGGCCAAATCCTAAGTGTAGCAAGACTTGAAGCACCTCAAACATTAGTACCTGAAACATGGTTAAAACAAAGTCAAGTAGAAAGTTGGTGAGAATACATAGGTTTTCGTGTCATGTAATAGAATATAGTGTTGTGTGCATACAATTCATACAAACATGGCAATTAAGGCATTTATGGAGAGATACCATCGTGTGACCTAAGTATACAATCAAACCTTTGTAACTAGCATGCAAAACAAAAGCGTGTTGGCAGTAACAGTCACCCTACCTGGGTGGGTTTGTCAGACTCAATAGATCTATCACTGTTTACCGTCGGCTAAATAGTTAATGATTGTACAGAAGCATAAAGATGGTCTACACACCTAGTACTCAAGCACAAAGCACAAAATTGTAACACATGGATGTAGGGTGGAATTGTATTGTGTAGTTTGTAAACATATAGATTGAACTCATGTTCCACCCCAAAAGTTTGTAAAATAGAGTAAAAGAGGGGCTATGTAACTCACATGTATAAAGAACGTAGATTGCACAATCAAATAGATAGTAGCGATGAGTTGTAGGTCACTAGGTGCGACCTAATGAATAAATGTATAAACATGTATTATTGTTATGTACAAAGATCTAAAGTCTAAGGTTTTAGTGGGTTTATAAGTGTAAGGACTTGTGCTGATGGTTTGTGTCATTCTTTGTCAAAAATGGATTCGTTGGTGGTTATATAAAATAAGTTTAGGGTTTGTAAGAATAATGAATAAATAAATTAAACAATTTATTTATTTAGAATATTGCTTTTTAAGAAATAGTGTGGTATATATATTTATTTAAATATAATATAAATAAATAAATTTAATTTATTTATTTATTTATGAAAATGCCTCAAAATATAAAATAGTTATATATTAGTTTATATGTTTTGAAATAAGTTTTATTCGTTTGAATATGGTTTCTACACTATTATATTTGATTAAATAAAACGAATGGTTTATAAAAGTTCGTTTCACAATAATGCGTTTTACAAAATCTTGTCATAAATTTTTTTATAAATTTAGGAATTTAATTAAATAGTATATTTCCTTTTGATATTTAAAAGATGGAATTTTTTTTTTAAACAATTTGAATTTATTAAAAATTTTTGTTTTAAGTCAAAGATTGCGAATTTCTGATTTAAACTGACTTAATTTATGTGGGGGTTTATAAAAATATTTTTAAAGAATTCTTTTGTTTATAAAAACTGTTTAAAAAAAATGATTTTAAATGAAAAGAACTCCACCCGGTTCGAACCCGGGTGGGTTCTGTGTGTGGCTCGTGTTCTACCGCCGGGCCAAGGGACTGATACTGATAACAAACCGGTCCGCATGGTTTTAACATAAACGAGAAGGGGAGCCGGGTCTGGTCAGTGGGACACGCGCAAAAAGAGGAACCGGGTTTTGGCCTGTGGGTTTCGAACCCACGCCCCTTGGCTCGTGGCGCAGTGACTTACCAGCCGAGCCAAGGGGTTTCGCTGGTTATAGGAGAATTCCAATTTTATTTGTACGCTAGATGGATCAAAGCCCCAAATTGAATCAGTGGTAAAGGAACGAATATGAACCCTAGGCTCAATCTTAGTCCAGTCGATCCTATTCTCATCGATTGATATGGGGCTTCTGCTAAGTATGCTACTACGAATCAAAAGATGTAAAACTTACTTGCTATGATTGGGTATCGAATGCCGACGGCTAGATGAACAGAGGCGATGTTCTTGGTGATCGGCCGAGTTCCAGAAGCAATGTGCGGGCGAATTGAAGGTTTAGGAAGTTTGTATGAGGTCGTGCGAGGGTGCGTGGTGGGTTGAATTGGTTTAATTCCATCCCACTCATATGATCCGGTTAGAGTTTGAGGGCGACAGCTGTTGGAGGGAATTTCGGTGTTAATTAGATCAATCGAGGATGAATTGAGTCACGCAACAGGTCTGGGTTCATTCAAGGCTGATCATGGGATGTTCTACGGGTTTTAATTGCATTTAATTTTTTTGATTTGGTAAGAATTGTACGCGGTTTGACCCTGGGAGGTCAAACTGTCTAAGAGTTGAATTTCTTCCGCGCATTTAATCGTATTGGGCTGTTAATTGGATCGGGATATGGTCGGATATTGAGTTTGTAAACATGAGTAGCCCGTATTAATCGGATCCAATCGAATTTCAGTCTTGTATTGAGGAGATTTGGGCTGCTTGACTTTTGGAAGTCAAATCTGTTTAGGATTGTGATTTTGGCCATGAGACTTTGACATATAGAGGTGTTATATGTCTCCACATGTGGGCTAACACTGATTATGCATCAATGGGAATCCATAACCGTTGAATTGACTGATTCTGGGCTAGAATTCTAGGCTGTTTGACTTTTTAAAGTCAAACCTGTCTAATATTGAATTATTGGTCCATATTCACAGGGCTCGGTTTGCGGGTTCGAGTAGTTTTGGTTTAAATGTTTAAGGGTTCAAGACCAATTAATAGTAACCATATATATGTTTGTATGTAAGCATATATACATATATATACCTATATTTATATATATATATATATATATATATATATATAATCCTTGACTTTAGTTTAGAACCTTATATATACGTATATATATATATATCTATATATGATTGTATTGTTTGCCTAATTTATACACAATATATATAATGGAGCGATTCAATTGCGAAATTTCAACTCTTTATAATAATATGCAAGAAGGAATTGTAATAATCAAAGAATTGTACTTTGAACTAGAAATGGAATTTGAAATATCGTTTATTGAAATAAATGACTACCGAAAAAATCATAAATGTTACATTAGTCGCTATATCAAAAGCCCCATATCAATTTGGGCTTACAATATAGAAATCATCCTGAACCCGAATCCATATTTTATTAAAAATGGTTTAATCGATTTCGACCCAGAACATGTTGTTAATACAATTAAAACATCCCAACAAACTCGTAACATCACTATGAATAAAAGCCCTATGATTTCAAACACTAACAATGTAAGAATCAGTCAATTCGTGTCTGTTTTGGAAGAGACACGGTCACGCTAATCATCTAGCGCGGTCGTGCCTCATGAGACGCGGTCGTGCCGACTACCAGCGCGGTCGTGTCCTCCTGTCCAGACCCAATCATGCCCTTTGGCTAATCTCAGTCGTGTCTTAGAATCATAGACACGATCGTGCCTGTCCAAGGCACGGTCGTGCCTAATGATTTAGTAAGTTAAGCCCTCTGTTTGATCAACACGGTCGCGCCCTGACTAGCATGGTCGCGCCCGTGGTTCGAGCACGATCGTGCCCTTCCCAGGCACGGTCGTGTGTCAGTTAAATTTTTGGCAGAATTATAATTTTATATATTTTTCAAACAATAAATATTTCTAATTAAATTACAAAATAAAAATAGTTGATTTTTATAAAAATGCATTTAATTCTATTTAGAAAGATCAAATATTTAATCTTGGAATAAATAGAAAATTATTTATTTAAAGTTTATAAAAATTAAATTTACAATTATTGCTAAACATTTCATTTAAAAAGTATTTAAATGGTTAAGTTACATTTTATAAATAAATAAATAAAATAATATTTATTTATTTACTTTAAATTTAAACAAAGACATTTATTTATTTACACTTAATTACATTTAACACTTACAATATTTTCACAAACGAGAATTATTTACTTTACTTAATTAATTATTCAAACTCAAACCTTAAACAAAATGCTTCAAAAATGTTTATTTCAAAACCTTATATTTTATTCAATACTTTTAAGTACAAATCAATGGCCTTATACACAAATTCAAATTCAATTTTAAACTTAAACTTTTGTGCACACTATTGATACAATACGCATTACACACTAGGTTAACTTGTGCATTTCAAGGATCCTTATTCTATCTAGTATCTTTGTTAGCTACGCCTTCAAACCAAGTGAGTATTTCATAGCCCCTTTTACTCTTTTAAACTTTTGGGGTGAAACATGAACTCTATCAAATTACATGTTTACAATTAAACAAACAACACAAGTACAAATCCTAATTTCATTCATGTGTACAATTTGAGCTTTATGTGCTATTAACTATTCAAGCCAACGGTTTTTCAATGATAGATCTATTGAGTCTGACAAACCCACCCAGATTGGGGTGATTGATACTGACAACACAATTTTACATGCTAGTTATAAAGGTTTGATTGTACTTGGTTACACAATAGTTGCTCCCCATAAATGCCTTATTTATCATGTTATGTATGGATTTGTTTTTCAAACTATATGCTATCTATATACAAACATGTGTTATACTCACCAACTTTTTAGTTGACTTTATTTTATTCATGTTTCAGGTCCTAATGTGTGAGATTGATCAAGATGTGCTACATATAGGCTTGGACTTAGTTAAAATAAATAAAGAACTTATGTATTTCAATTAGGTTTCTTTTCTTGGAATTGGTTTTGTCTGAATGCTTGTAATGGAATTTGACAATTAATATATTTCAATTTAGTCAACCTTGTGCTTATGAACAGTCTACATGTCCCGCCCCGATGATTCTGCCATCGGTCGGGGTGTAACAGCTTCAAATAGTTCAGGATCTAATAAAGCAACTTGGTTATGTTTGTACTCAACACGGCGATCCATCTAAACATGAATTGGACAAAGAACAACATTAGTATAGTCACACACACATATAAGAAACACATACATGACAAACACAAGATAACAAAACAAAAAAATTATGTCAAACACAACCCAACACAAAAAAAATTCACATGTCCAATCAGTACTGACCACCTAGGCTAACTTACTAAGTTCGCTTAGAGTTACAAGAGGCGAACATAATAAGTTCACCTGAACAAATTTGCTTGTTGATAGAAATTCACAACAGATTTCCAACTTGTTCAAATCAACATTTCAATTCAAATCAGGCACACCACAAGCATCGATTTACCACAACTAAGCAAATTTAATAATCAATTTCATGTTTTAACCACTAACACACACTATTTAACCGAAACTCAGACCGACAGTCATCATGTGAAGAATACAGGGTCAAAAATGCAATTTACAAACGATTGAATGGATGAAACGCAATGAAACTACCTTAGAACGATTCGCAAATCAAAACCGATCAACAATAAACATCGAAAATTTCAATCGTGCAAACCAGATTATAAAAATCAACAAGTTCGCACTACTATGGCTTTGTTTGCTCATGTTATGTTCGCTCAAGAAAAATACAAAGTGACTAAATATGTTCTCCTGAAAACATATTTATAATCTCACTTTAAGTTCGCTTAATCAGGTGAACTTGTTAAGTTCGCTTAACAAGCATCAGACGAACATGATAAGTTCGCTTCAACTATTTCTTTGAAACATTTTGGAATTTCAACTTAAACAAACCTCAACCATCATCAATCCACAACCATGTGATCTTTCATCTATAACATGTATCTGATCCAATCCCGAATCATTTTAATAAAATTAAAAGATAGATATTTCATGGAAGACGGACAGAAAATCTTTTTGGATTTTATCTGTACAAACGAAATCACATATTTTTGGTTTTTATCTAAACAAAATTAAACACATATTTTTGGTTTTATCTGAACAAATTGAAACACATATTTTTGGTTTTCTGAAAATACACACATATTTTTGCTTGAATATCATGAGTAAGAAGATCATATCAGTATCTGAGCAATTCATCACACATTCTGTCACAAACTATAGGTAACGTTTGATAATAAATGAATTTTGATATGCATGTGAAATTATTCAAAATTGATATGAAACAACTAAAATCATTCTTATTCAATTTATATCTTTTTCATTATGTTCAATCTTTGTATTTCCTTATCAAACACTATTTATAATCTTTCAAAGATCTGTCTCTAAAATCTCCAAGTCTTGTAATCTTTTTCTCTTTTCAAACTTTTCAATCAATTTTAACCATCACTTGAAATGATACACGATAAATTTCAAAGTAAACTAGATCAGGTCATAAAATGCTCAATTATTCATACCGAAATTGTAATACAAAGCATGAATTATTAAGTTGTCAATATTATAAGATTTGAAACTATAAGCGTTTTTCTCCTATATTCATGTGAGTTAGTACCATTTAGATGAAAAACATCGTGTACCCCACATATATGCCCAACAGAATTTAAAATTGCATTATCTTCAAGACATATATGATTTATTGCAAGATTAGATCAATCACCAAGATGAAATTATCTCTATTAGCACAAGAATAGAATAGCATATCCCAAAGGATATAAGAATCAAGAAGATTCAGAATCAAAAGATTCTAATGAATTGGCTTGAGAATGAGAATCAGTAGATTCAGGTATGAGGATCCAATTATTACCTGGATAAGTTTCAATGGAATCAATATAGATGTTGTATCAATATGATCCAAGGGCTATCATATGTTCTAACAGATGTTGTCAGAAAACATATCTTAGTTCAACATCACATTGCATGTTTTTCGGGGCATGGGCAGTGAAGTGAACTGAATGAAATTGTGCTAAAGATATAATCTGATATTGGTCTCATGAAATTCTTAAAACCATCTATTTTTTTTTATCTAATAATGATCTTTTACACACACACCCAGACATATAATGGATTCAAATCACAGATGTAATCATATCTTATTTAATTTTCATACTACTATTGGTCCAAAAACGCTTCTAGTCTATTGACAATCTAAGTTTCAAACTCATAATCAAATTAAAACAGATTATTAAGAGTAGAGCATTTATAACACAATCATTTCTTGTTCATGCAGACTTTGAAATTTATATCAAATCAATACACTTTGAGCACTCATATATCAGCATATCAAAGGTCTACTATGGTCATGTGTGATAAACTATTCACTGATGTACTATCATTTCTTCTCTAACTTCAAATAATGTCAATTATATATTTTTTTTAATTTTTTTTAAAAATTTTATAAATAACAATTTTTGACTGAAATTTAAAATGCATAAAAGTAATAAAGCAAAATAAAAGAAATATTAAAACAAAATCTCCCATGAAAAATTGTAAAACTTTTATTCGGGATTGATCATACCGATCATTTTGATAAGAAATTCAAACCAGGTACGATCAAATGCCTTGGTAAATAGATCAGCAAAATTATCATCGGTATGTACCTTCATCAGCTCAATCAACCTTTTATCTGCACAATCACGAATAAAATGATATCTAATTTCAATGTGCTTCCTTTTACTGTGCTTAACAGGATTATTTGTTATGGACATTGTGACAGTATTATCAATAAGCATGGGGGTTCCTGTGAAATTCAAACCATAGTCTCTTAATTGTTGTTGGATCCACAAGATCTGGGAACAACAACTTACAGCAGCGATGCATTCTACTTCACATGTTGAAATGGACACCGTAGTTTGCTATTTGCACTGCCAGGAAACAAGACGATTACCCAAGAACTGGCAACCACCTGTTGTAGATTTTCTGTCCGAACAACAACCACCAAAATTAGAGTCAGTATATGCATTGAATTCAAAGTTAGAACCATGTGGAAACCATAATCCCAATCTTTGTTTTCCTTTCAGATAACGAAAGATTCTCTTGACTGCTATCAAATGAGACTCCTTTGGTTTTTCTTGGAATCTGGAACAGAGATACACAACAAACATTATATCTGGCCTTGAAGCGGTTAAGTACATGAGAGATCCAATCATTGCTCTGTAAAGTCGGTAATCAATGTATTTTCCATCCGGGTCAGGATTCAACTTATGATTCACCAGAATTGGAGTATCGTATGGGGTACAGTCTTCCATCTTGAACCGGCTCAAGATGTCTTTGCCATACTTAGACTGATGAATAAAGAAACCATCTTCCTTCTGATTAACTTGAAGTCCAAGGAAAAATGATAACTCTCCCATAGCTGACATTTCAAACTTCGATTTCATAACACTCTCAAACTCTTTGAATAACCCTTATTTGTTGAGCCGAAGATAATATCATCAACATATATCTGAACCAGTAGATAATCTCCCCATGCTTTCTTTATGAATAAGGTCGAATCAATTTGGCCACGCACAAATCCATTGTCCATAAGATGTTTAGACAAAGTTTCGTACCACGCTCGGGGAGCCTGATGTAAGCCATAAAGTTCCTTATCAAGCTTGAATACTTTAGACAGGTGAACTGGATCTTCAAACCCCGGCGGCTAACACACATAAACCTCTTCCTTGACCTTACCATATAAGAAAGCACTCTTCACATCTAATTGAACATTTGTAAGATGCAAAAGCAAGAAAGAACCGAATAGCTTCAAGCCTTGCCACAGGTGCATAAACCTCGGTGTAATCAATTCCTTCTTGTTGATTGAACCCCTGTACAACTAATCTTGCTTTATTTCTCACCACAACATCACGATCATCTTTCTTGCATTTAAACACCCACTTAGTGCCAATTGGATACATGCCCTTTGGAATATCTACAAGATTCCAGACCTTTAGCTTATCAAATTGAGCAAGCTCTTCCTGCATTGCTTCTATCTAATTGTTATCGCACAAAGAAATTTCCACATTTTTTGGTTCGACCTAAGAAATAAAACATGAATATGAGCAAACCTCAAGAACATCAGTATCCTTAATGCATGTATACAAACAAGTATTCTCGATTAAAGAACGCATCTGCACTCCATCTCTCAAATTCCCAATTATATTTGTCACCGGATGATCTGTAAGTTCTTTAAATGAAGCAACTTTAGGAACCGACAACACATCAACTTGAGTCGTTTCAGTTTGAGAAGAGATGTCCTGATTAACTGGTATCTTCGTGTCCAGATTCGTAGTAATCTCCCCCTGAACTTGTGTTGAAGTAGAAGGTTCATCAACGAATAATGGATCAGCAGAAGAGCTAGAAAAAAATCATCTTCTTCCTCACTATCAGAATCTTGTGGTCCCAAGCAAGAAGCAACATTAGGATCAGGAGTAGAAGTAGATGGAACAGATGAACTTGGAACCAAATTCGGTATAAAACCTCCGTCATGTGCATCCTGACACGACTCATATAACACAGCAGCCTCTTTTGGAGAGATATCAGAAGGTAAATGAAAAGACTTGAATAAGCTGTCATAATCAAAAGCCCAGTCTGGTCCAATCGCCATTTGAGGTAAAGAACGATTTGAACAATTAATATGAAACCATTCCTCAACCTGTCGAGTCTCTTTGTTATAAACCCTTTTGGTAGTAGAATTTGCAACATACCCCAGAAAGATCCCTTCAATAGCCTTAGCACTAAATTTGGTTGGAACGTCTCTAACCTTCAACAGGGTACATGGATTTCCAAAAGGTAGTAAATACTCCAAGTTAGGCTTCTGATTATTAAGCAACTCATAGCATGTCTTGTTGTGTCGCTTCACGGTCAGAATTCTTTTCAAAACGTGACAAGCAGTATTCACAGCCTCTGCCCAAAAAGTAACTGGGAGCTTAGAATCTGCAAGCATTGTACGTGCCGTTTCAACCAAAGTTCTGTTCATTCGTTCAGCAACCCCATTTTGTTTTGGTACATATGACGCACTAAATTCATGATGAATTCCCTTTTGTAAACAAAATAAACCCATCTTGCTATTCTTGAACTCGCTGCCATTGTCACTCGTAATTCTTCTGACTTTCTGTTTGCACAAATTCTCTAAATCCATGATTAAGAACTGTACCATCTCTGTTGTTTCAGCTTTAGAAGCTAGGAACTTAACCCAATAAAATCTAGAGAAATCATCTGTTACCACCAGACAGTAAGATTTCCCTCCAATGCTCCTAATACTAATCGGTCCAAACAAATCCATATGTAGCAGCTCCAATGGAGTCATAATAGAATTCTTTGTCTTAGATTTATTGGACTTCTTGTGTTGTTTCTCCTTCTTGCAAGGAATACAATCACCAGGAACAGAGAATTTCATTTTCGGAATACCAATAACCAGATCATTCTTCACTAAGTAATTCATTTTCCTATAATTAATGTGAGCAAGCTTCCTGTGCCATAGAATATAATCAGATTCAGACGCCTTAGAGAGTAAACATGTCGGAATAGAATCCATTGTCGTTGCAACACTCATGTCTAAAACATATGTATGATTTCTCCTTGGAGCCTTCATTAGAATCCATTCTTCAGGAATAACAAATCCCGGCTTCAAGATATAACATTTAGTATCATTGAAATGGAATGAAAACTTCTTGTCACATACTTGAGATACACTCAAAAGATTGTGTTCGAGTTACTCAACATAGTTAACTTTCTCAAATTTAACCTTGTCATTCTTCAAGGTACCTTGACCTGTTATGTACCCGCCTTTATTCCCAGCAAAAGCGACATAACCGCCATCAATTTTAATAACATCTTCATGCAAACGAATATTGCCTGTCATGTGTCGAGAACAACCATTATCCACATACCAAGTATTGTTGATAGTCCTCCTTGGTTGCCCCTACATAAACAAAAGAAATCCGTTAAAATGGGAACCCAAGCCATTGTGGTCTTGGGTCGTCCAGAAATATCAAAATAAACAACTTTAATGTGTTCACAATCAACTTTATCATCAACCTTTGGTACATAAAGTCTAGCAGAAACAGAACTTCTCGATGGAGACACAGGATGATTATTTTGAAAAACATTGTTAGATTTATTATTATCTGATTAAGATGTTTCCAAAAGTTTCTTTAATTTTCTGTTACGTCTCCGCCTTTGTGGTCGAGAAAGTTTGACCTCATGTTGAGAATGTTTTATTATTCCAACATGTGGAATCTCAAAATGCTGTTGAAAATCAGCATCATTTCTCCCACCAGTATGCACAAACACTGGTTTAGAAATTTTTTTATCATTTTGCTTAAATCCCATAGATTTAGCAAATGATTGATTAGGCACAAATTGCCTCAATGGAACTTTCTTCACAACATCAGATGTAGGCTGATGCGTGTAAACTATATATATATATATGTATTTATAAGTATTTTTCACACAATTTGAGTTTTAAAATGGGTTTTCACCAAAGACTAATCACACACACGTCGGGCAAGTGTACCCGTCAGATAGCAATATAGTAAAGGTAAGAACCGGATATCAATCTGTGGACACGGTGGAATGCGATAATAAACTGGAACCAAAATCCAATCAAGTAAGGGTAAAAGATGTTAAAGTTGATTTTTAATTAAACTAAAATGCACGAATGTGAAACTAAACTAACAACACAAGTCAAACAATCAAGGAAGGAATATCACTTCGGTCTCGAGTACATTTAATAGACATCCAACAACGACTACAAATACATGACACGTACACGATATATAAGTTGACTAAATTCTTGTCAAAGACATCTACTCAAATGATTCTTCGGAAAGTTAGAATGAATTACACAAACCAACCACCTTATGAATACATCAATGTTTAATAAAGATTGAACTGGCTTCCTGTCAAGGTTGACTAATTCAACAAATAGTTGGAAAGATTACATGAATCAACACATAACCCACCTCAAGTTGATTAAAGTAAACAACAACATGCACTTCCTCAACATACAATGTTCATATTAAGATTACATAAACTAGAAGATTGCGTCAACAAGTCCTAGATAAACATAATACTAAACACGACACACCATAACAAGCACTTTGTCTTTCCAAACACAAGCATAAGGATGCACATTCAAGAGTTTTCAACCATAAATAAGACTTCATCCACCATTCCTAATCAAAAGCTATAAACTAGCATATATACATACACTAATCAATGAATACATGCATAAACCATGGGTTTTCCAACATACATAACCTACACATATACAAGTCTTGCAAATAGTATCAACTCCCAAATACACAATATCATTGAAGAATAATCATGCCATTGTTATAACATTAACATAAACTATGCCAAAAATCCATAAATGTTGTAAAACATTACTAAACTTCATCTAAACCAAAGTGATACCAAGAGTTAGCTCATGGTGAGCATAAGAACAAGAGCAAAGCAAGTAAAAGTTACAAGACTCATGGAGAAATGCCAAGAATCAAACCAACTCTTCCACGCTAGATGATGATGATGTATGGTGATCCTCTTGATGTTGTAGTCCTTCCTAGAAGCTTGAAATGTGGCTAGAAACAAGGGAATTCGGAGCATAAAGACAGCTTAAGGCTCCAACTCTCCAAGTCTCCAAACTTTTAAAATGTGGAATTCTTCTAATATATATTGGACAGGGGGGCACGACCGTGCCAAGGTACTAGGCACGGCCGTGCCTAAGCATGGGGCACGACCGTGCCACCTTTTGGTGTCGTCGTATGACAGGTACGTTGACCGATCTGCTTCTTCCATTGGCTCTCTTTCTTTGAGGAAGTATGGATTTTAGGCTCACGGGTTTACACGCGACCGTGGGGAAGCAAAAGCACGTTCATCCTTGGTTTCTGATGCTGGCACGGTCGTGTCACTTCTAGGCGCGGTCGTGTCACTTCTGGGCGCAGTCGTGCCAATATGGGGCGCGACCATGTCTGGTCTGGCGCGGTCGTGCCTCCAACTCAGAAAACCTAATTTTTCTTGAAAACTCCTAGAATCCCCTCCTTTATCCACTTAGCTCCACAAAAACCTACAAAACTGAAAATGAAGCAATTCAGTGTCTAAACTCGGGAAATCACCTGAATTGATCGTGAAATGAGTGAAGTTTTGTGCCAAAAATATGCGTAATTTATGACACATCAAACAACCCCACACTTGAACATTGCATGTCCTTAAGCAAGAAATCAAAATAAAACAAAACTTCTAATGTCACTATGGATCAATTCAGAAAACCGTAAGCATTAATAAACTTATAAAGGTTTGACAAGCCTTTAAAGAAATGCAATGTTGACTAAATGAAACCCAAAGAGCCCAATGAAGTAACAACCGATGAGCAAATGAATATCCCTTAGAAAATCATTGGCATGCAACTTTATGCTTCTCATAATTGTAGGTCCCTCGGGTGTGGCTGATCGTCACTTGCAAGTGTGTTCGTGAGTCGGCCCGGGTGCGGAATGCCCGTGACTAGGTGGAGAGTCTTACAACATAAAGTAAACCTACAAGACAATCACTTTAAACTTTCGTCTATTATAAACACTTGAAGGTTACAAAGAGAAATACTGAGTATACAATGTCTGAGTATATGACTGCGTACTTGTCTACTGTCAACCTATGCTATTTATACACGACCTGGTCTCTGGACAATTAGCAAGTGCGCAGGGAAAATTGCTCATGCGTACTTAGCAAGTATGCAGAGTCTTCTTGAGTAATTGCTAAGTATGCAGTAACTAATTCCTGCGCACTTACTAAGTGCGCAAAACACTTAGAGAATTCAGCAACTATCAACATGCATTAGTAAATACAACTCGATAAGTAATACATACACACACTTACAAACAAAGACAAATACATACAATGAAAGTACAAAACTAAGACTCTATCCAGAGTGTTTGTCATACGGAAAGTGCTTCAACAAATTCCCCTTGACAAGAGCTCTGGATCGTCTTCGGTCTTCAGTCATCGGTCTTCAGCTCTGCATCTTTAGCTTCCATCTTCTTCTTGTAGTCAAGGCAAAACTTGATCACCTTGTTATATTTAGAAGCAAGGAATTTCGTCCATTCGTCCGTATGCATACAATACCTGTCTGCTAGTGCCTCCAGATCTTTCACAGAGAAGTTATTGAAGCAGACTTCATCAAATACTCTGATTAGTTCCCTCGGCACTAAGCATCCACTTTCTGACAGTACATTTCCTATCACCACTGCCTCGCCCGTTTTAGGATCTACGTACCAGTACCACATGTCACCGAGGATATCCTGAGATAACTTGCTCAGGGGAATCTTGGTTTCACATAGCACTGGCTTGTATACCAGTTTCTTTAGGCATTTCTTAGTCACAGGATGTCTAGCATTCTTATCCTTGACTCGCTTGGGCACTTGAGGGTTGAACACTTCAAACTTCCCATATCATGCTTCCCGTTGTAGAAGCTGCCACAAACCCATCGTCACTGCGTGATTTGAGTGACCCAACAGCTCTCGGTTTGCTAGGTTCACGAGGTCGTATCTAGGTACGGAGTTGAACGCTTCACTGGTTGGTTTCAAGTATTGAACCCCCCCCCCCCAGATCGTTTGATTGCGAACAACTGCTTATCTTCCTCGAACCTTACAGCTAAGATCATCCCTGTTGCTCCTTGTTTGTCTATGATAGACGTCTTTTGCCAAATAGGAGCCAGATCCTTTGAAGAACTAGCAGGAATATCTTTATCTTTCTGTGCCTCTGGATCCACCAGTGTAGGGTCGGCCGGGGAGGCTTCAGTCGATGCTTCAACATTACTAGCAGACTCGACTGAACCTGTGTCGAGCTGAGATTCAAAGCATGGCACTTCAAAGATCTCACCATCTTTGAACTCATACTCTCCTTCCCTGTCGCCCTTGGGAACTTCAATAACTACATCCTCATCATCTTCATCCCAATCATCACCAGAGTCAATCTCTCCTTCTTCAAGATTGTAGAGAGCATCGATCTGTGCTTCCTTGGAATATTCAGGCTCTAAGTATAAGATCTCCTTGTCAGATAGATCCTTTAGAACATCAGCCGCTGACTTTCCTTTGTCACACCAGAGGTATCACCACCTTCTTGATGAGTAGACTCCCCCTCAGCCATTGGAATAGCAGAAATAGGCACGATTGCTAAAGCTTGGTGCTCACTTCCAATAGGACCGACTTCGGGATCCTTGTCGTTGTCATCATCCTTAGTCAAATCAACAGGATGACAAGGCTCATCACCAGTAGGTGTTGATGTCTTCTCTTTCAATTTCTCCTTCTCCCCCTAAGCATCAAGCTTCTTGGTCAGATCAAGAATTAGTTTGACCATCAGTTCATGCTCTTTCTGCTGCATATCAAACCTCAGCTCAAGAGACGACCTGTGTCCCAGAATCATATTATTAATCTTGATTAGAAGCTCGTTCTTGGCCATTACATTCTTGAGTCTCTCCTCTCTCCCCGTTCTCTGGCTTCTTAGAATTCTAACTTCGTCCACCAACGAATTAATCTGTGCCTGTTGAGCGTCAGATTCCTCCTTTGACTTCCGAACAGTTTCCAACAGACCAGCAACTTGGGTTTCTAGAATCTTTATCCTTTCTTCATTTGGATCAGGATGTCTGGATGTAGACGCTTCAGCATTGTGAATTGGGGAGGAGAAGATAGTATCAAAGTCAAACCCCTGAGTGAATTCTCCATAGTTGAAGGGTTGACTTATAGGTTCGGTGGTTGTAGGGATTGTGGATGTGATGATGGTTGTAGGGGTGATGGAAGGTGTGATGGTGACTGACTTTGTGCGAATTGGAGTAGTCACCACCACCTGGACAGATGTGACAGGGAGGGTCACTATCACAGGAACTTCCTCTATGCTAGTAGTGACCGCCACATCAGGTTGTACCTGTGGCCTTCTCCTCTGTTGCCGGTATAATTGCTGGGAAGGTGGGGTAGAGGCTGAATCAGTACTTGCAGCCGAACCTTGTACTTGTTGTTGGGAACTGACCTTCACCTCACTGGGAATAGCATGTTGCTGCCTATCCCCCATGTTCTTGTTTATACTTTCATGCCTTTGTCTCTGAATAGCAGCGTCAGAGTCAGAATCTGGCTCATATTCACTGCTTGATGATTGTCGCTTTCTCTTTGAGGACGACTCAGGAAGGGTCACCTTCTTCGTTCTCCTTGGGTGTGCCTATGATGGTGCATCATCTGAATCAGAAGAATCAGACTCTGTCTCTTCGGAGTCGGATCCCTCAGCACCATCATGACCTGCTTCTTCGTCTCCACTTTCCGACGATTCATCCACACTTTCAACTTCCTCTACTTGTTGTTGTTGTTCATCCGAATGTGCACTTAGCTCTGGCTCTGAGTCTTGGCTAAACCATCTCCAGTCAGCCGGTGCCACATACGCTTCGTTTATCAGGTGGCCAAAGAGTGTGGTGTGCTCAGGGGTAGGTTCTACATTGCCTGGCTTTAAGAATTGTGCAAACACCCTCTTGTCCACCTTTTTAACTTACAATCTCTCCCCAGTAGCAGGGAGGTTTGGCAACGCATCGTCAATCAGTAGTTGCACAAACCTTGGGTATAACAAGAACCTGAACCTCTCAGCCATGTTTATCTGATCATTTATGGCTTTGAATATGTATCTTAAGAAGTTGTAGCCCTTGTTGAGAGATAAGCCAACCATGGCTGCAGCAAGATCATGACCCATTGCATCCTTTCCAGCCTTTCTTGAGGAGATGCACATGATCATCATGTGGGCAAAATATCTCCATTGATCGAGCACCCACATTTTCTTGTATGAAGCATAATCTCTAACACCGACGTACCCCATTCGTTGCCTCCAAAAACCATCCACAAAGTAGTCAGGATAGGCTGTTGGGTCAGTGGAGAGATCTCGGAATTGCAAGACCCATCTAATCGTGTCTTCAGAAAAGGCGATGTCATGACCCGCCACGGTAGCCCTTATAACATTGGGGGTTACCGTGCAATCATGCTCCGCAGTCTCCCAGAACTGCTCGAGATATGGTATTGAAACAATCGGGTCTGCATAAATAGCATAACTGATTCTTGAACGGTTCAAGAATTCAACTATCTCTTGGTACTGCAGTGCAGCACCCTTCCACTCTGGTTCTGTATGTGCTAGGAGAATGAACTCATTTGTAAACGCACGAGCCATACCTGCAAAAACAAAAAGAAAACACAATAAGAACAACAAGTTTCATTGGAATTGAAAACACATGACTCAGTATAGCAGTTACTCATTGAACTGAAATTTCAGACTTAGAAATTTTTCACAAGTGTTGGTTCTACGTACTTAGCAAGTACGCAGGTATTTGTTCTTGCGTACTTAACAAGTACGCATGAATTACTTCTTGCGTACTTGTTAAGTGCGCAAGAAACGCACTTGTATAATTTTCCAGAAATCCAAAAATGTCAACAGATGTTCAAAAATGATGTGGATTAGGTCACCACAAGGTCGGAATACATGATTCTATCCTATGGGACTAATATCAACACCAAATAAGTGCTACATTTGTCACAATTTTGACCTAAGTGGCGACTCAGTCGAACCGACGGTCAAATCCAATCCAAGGTCAAAATTAACAACAATCAGGACTATTAAGGTCTGATAGGGGATCTATTGAAGATTCTTAACACGTTTTAGTCATAAAATGTTTATAAAATGACCTAAAATTTGTCTAAAATCAAGATTGAAACCCTAAAATTTTGCAAATTCTGAATCGGTCCATAATTTGTCATTTTACGGATGGAATGCCTCTAGATTCTCACCAATTGATTATATAACTTGTTAAGTGCGCAAGACTTAACTCGTGCGTACTTGTTAAGTACGTAGGGCTTACTTCATGCGCACTTGTCAAGTACGCAGAAACCCTTATGTGCGCAAACTTTCAACTCAAATTATGAAGATTTCAAGTAAAATAATGAACAAGATAAACAACATTTAATCAAGAGGATTCAAAATCAATTCAGGAAGGTTAAACACAAATATTTTTGGCTTTTCTGATTAAGATTGAACTATACACAAACTTAAAATCTTTTTGATCTTTTCTAGATAGAAATATACACGTATTCATATAAACTATTTTTGATCAAAGACACGAGTAGAGGATCATATCAGGCTAACTTATAGCAAAAACGATACAATATAAACATCAAAGAATATGGGATCATGTCATGTATTACTATTTATTCATACGTAATAAGCACATAAACATGTAATTCAAGTTGACAATATTATAAGATTTGAAACTATAAGCATCTTTGTATCACGTTCTTGTGTGTTAAGGTATTAATTATAAGATATACAACGTCCCCACTAATATGCTATAGTAATGTAACTTTCACTATCTCAAGGCATCTAAGATTTTCCCAACTATTTTCTAAATTTCCAAAATGAAGCTACATCAATTAGCAGAGGAAAAATCAAGCAGAATCCATAAGGATTATCAGGAATCATAAGATTCAGAATCGAGTGATTCATTTTTCTTGGTTTCATTTGATTTCTTCATTGAATATCGGTATGATGATTCAGGATAATGAATATGGTGTTTGAGTATTAAGGTAAAGGAATCCAACTTTTATCTGGATTTGAGTTCAATGAATCAGGAGTGATTCAAGGGTGAATACATGCTCAACGGTTAATGCAGAGACATGTCTTGATTCAATCTCTCCTTGCATATTTGTGAGTATGGGTAGTGAGATGAACCGCATTAATTGTGCTAACGACATAGCCCGAAACTGATCTCAGAAGAAAATTATTGCCAAAATCTAACATCCTTTATCTGATAATGATCTTTTCTATTCTTTTACGCACACACACTAGCAAACATGGGTTCAAATCATAGTTGTAATTTAGATTTAGTTTCCATACGACCTATTGAACTGTGGAACACATGCACTTCCTCAACATACAATGTTCATATCAAGATTACATAAACTAGAAGATTGCGTCAACAAGTCCTAGATAAACATAATACTAAACACGACACACCATAACAAGCACTTTGTCTTTCCAAACACAAGCACAAGGATGCACATTCAAGAGTTTTCAACCATAAATAAGACTTCATCCACCATTCCTAGTCAAAAGCTATAAACTAGTATATATACATACACTAATCAATGAATACATGCATAAACCATGGGTTTTCCAACATACATAACCTACACATATACAAGTCTTGCAAATAGTATCAACTCCCAAATACACAATATCTTTGAAGAATAATCATGCCATTGTTATAACATTAACATAAACTATGCCAAAAATCCATAAATGTTGTCAAACATTACTAAACTTCATCTAAACCAAAGTGATACCAAGAGTAAGCTCATGGTGAGCATAAGAACAAGAGCAAAGCAAGTAAAAGTTACAAGACTCATGGAGAAATGCCAAGAATCAAACCAACTCTTCCAAGCTAGATGATGATGATGTATGGTGATCCGCTTGATGTTATAGTCCTTCCTAGAAGCTTGAAATGTGGCTAGAAACAAGGAAATTCGGAGCATAAAGACAGCTTAAGGCTCCAACTCTCCAAGTCTCCAAACTATTAAACTGTGGAATACTATTGATATATGTAGGACAGGGGGGCACGACCGTGCCAAGGTACTAGGCACGACCGTGCCTAAGCATGGGGCACGACCGTGCCACCTTTTGGTACCGTTGTGTGACAGGTATGTTGACCGATCTGCTTCTTCCATTGGCTCTCTTTCTTTGAGGAAGTACGGATTTTAGGCTCACGGGTTTACACGCGACCGTGGGGAAGCAAAAGCACGGTCATCCTCGGTTTCTGATGCTGGCACGGTCGTCTCACTTCTGGGCGCGGTCGTGCCAGTAAGAGGCGCGACCATGTCTGGCCTGGCGCGGCCGTGCCAATTCTATGCGCGGTCATGCCTACAACTCAGAAAACCTAATTTTCCTTGAAAACTCCTAGAATCCCCTCCTTTATCCACTTAGCTCCACAAAAACCTACAAAACTGAAAATGAAGCAATTCAGTGTCTAAACTCGGGAAATCACCTGGAATTGATCGTGAAATGAGTGAAGTTTTGTGCCAAAAATATGCGTAATTTATGACACATCAAACAACCCCACACTTGAACATTGCATGTCCTCAAGCAATAAATCAAAATAAAAGAAAACTTCTATTGGCACTATGGATCAATTCAGAAAACCGTAAGCATTAATAAACTTATAAAGGTTTGACAAGCCTTTCAAGAAATGCAATGCTGACTAAATGAAACCCAAGGAGCCCAATGAAGTAACAACCGATGAGCAAATGAATATGTCTTAGAAAATCATTGGCATGCAACTTTATGCTTCTCATAATGTTCACACACACTCGGGTATAAATATGATCATACAAGTAATGGTGTTTGTATAGAACACTCAAATGCCAAGACAATGAATCATGCATAAATCATAGGCTTGCTAAAAGATCAAATCTCTACTAACTAACATGAAACAATGCATAAATCAAGAGGACTTTGAACGGGTTGTAACTTGGCAATGGTTAGGGGTAGGGATTTGGGATTTAAAAGTGGCTAAATGGCTAAAACCCCGGCGGCTATGATAACTCAAAAACTATTACAACTTCTAGAATGAAAAATAAACTAACTAATTCTTCCGTATAGATAAGAGCTAACAACTGAATTCTTTCCATCTTTTCTCACAAAATTGCTCTAATCGGCTATAATTCAACTAAATTTGGTGATTTTTTTTGTATCTTTTTATTTATTTTTATTTTTTTAACTCCTTCTTTACTTTTCTTTTGAAGGGAACTAAGTCAACATGCATCTTTCCTTATCTAAAAACTTCTCAAGAATTTCAAAATACAACAAAATAAAAGCTGTAAAATTAACATTAGCTAACCGGGTTTCTAACACGGGTGAAAAATAAAATAAATAGAAAAGGTTAATGAAGGTTTGAATGTGGTGTAATGTGGGTAATAAAAGAAAACGACAGGATATGCTTAACGTGGCTAACTAGTAGATGTGTTCGTGTAAGGCCCCAAACCCGGGAGGCCTCACATATTGGATTTACTCATTTACAAACAGTTCTTAAACTTGATTATCAAAATAACGCAGCGAAAAATTTCATTAAAACATAATCGTGACATTGTTCAACATGTGGAAGTGTAACATAGTCTAATACATAAACGTAACATAAGCTAATCATAACGGGATGCCAGTCTTCATATCATCCGGGTAACTAATCAAGCCGCCCAGCATCACCGCCCATCATCATAACATGCCTTAACCTGAATGTGCATACTAAAAAGTCAGCTACGCTAGTGAGTTCTAGCTTTTCATAAAACCTTAACTTCAAATATTTGCCAAAAAACATATCATTTAACTTCATTAATAAAAGCGTACGACAACATGAAATAACATAACATAACATCATAAACATACGTCAACGAACATATCGAATCCGCGCCTTCTCTTAACCGTAAAATCCAAACGTCACATACTCGCGGAATAATCTAAAGATCACCACCACTAGGCCCATCAACACCGTACTGTCCTTCGGGTGAAGAAATCCTAGGGCCCGATACTTAGGTCATTCAACACCAAACTTCAAGCATGACATCACAAGGATGACGCGTACCAAACTTCAAGCACTTCACCCGGTAAGGCACAAGTACCAAACTTCAAGCATGACTACCCCGTAAGGTAAACAGTACCAACTTCAAGGATCATGATAATCCCCTTGGTGACCGTCATCACCCCAGTTGTGCAACAGTTGGCCAGCCATAAAGGCCCCTAAAAGGTAAAGGCTCATAACTTACATCCCATACCCATAACCTTCATTCCCTAAGGAATAATGGCAGATTCGTTCGTGACTTTCGTAAACATTCACTTCTTGTACTTCAAAACATCAGTTAAAGTATTCATACATTTTATTAAAAATCATTCATTCATTCGTAAACACTTCGTAACCTTCTTTTGGAAAAATATTTCATAAACACTTCCTTCATAACCTTTTCCTTCCAAACATCATTTCATAAAACGTCACACATATCATTAATAAACATCGTTTTATAAAAACAGTCACATCGTTACGTATGCACACCAGCCCAAAAAACATTATTTAAAACATTTAAAAGAGGGCTTCTAGAACTCACTTGATAAGCTAATCTGGGTTTTCCTAAATAAAGATCCAACAACGTCACTTCCGATCTGAATTGATTAGTTAAATACACAGCAGACCAATCTCGACTCTAACGGTTTAACCATTCTGAATTAGGTGAACATACTGACTTTACTAACCAACATGATGCATGCACACTTAGCAAGTGCGCAGGGCCTTGTTCTTGCGTACTTAATAAGTGCGCAGAATTCGCTTCATGTATACTTGATAAGTACGCAGGGCCTTGTTCTTGCGTACTTAATAAATGCGCAGACTTCGCTTCATGCGTACTTGATAAGTACGCAGGACCTGCTTCATGCAAACGTGATAAGTACGCAGGACCTTCTTCGTACTTACTTGATAAGTACGCAAGACCTGCTTCATGCGTACTTGATAAGTACGCAGGACCTGCTTCATGCGTACTTGATAAGTACACAAAACCTGCTTCCTGCGTACTTGATAAGTACGCAGGACCTTCTTCCCCTTAAAAACCCAAACTTTTGCACACAGATCTGATCACGTCAAGATCCTGACTTTTTGTTCAAAATGTTCATTTTTCCTTCTAGATGCTAGACCTATGTTCATTTTCAAGTTTTATGCCTAAAAACATTACCTTTTCATCCAAAACCCGAAAACCCCAAAACGAACAAAAACTCAGATCTAGACCAGATCGTTACCTGTATCGAGCTTCTGATTCAGAGGTTCTTCTCACGAGCTATGGGGCAACACTTTGCTGAAATCTCGGGCCAATCCGTCTGCTCTCTCTCTCTCTTCGGTTTCTCTCTCTTGAACTTGTAAAATGAGAGAAGAGAGATGGGCTAGGCTATTTATAGGGAGAGACTACCCTTGAGCCCATACGCGCGCAAGCCTATAGCCGGCCCATTCCATGCTCGTTTATTCCATTTGTCTCGCGTTTAACCCGTTTCCATTTATTGTCGTTTATTATTTTTGGGATGTTACAAGTCTACCCCTTACAATAAGTTTCGTCCACGAAACCTGTCAAAAGTCAAATAGTTGAGGGTACGACTCCCTCATATCCGTCTCCATTTCCCAAGTGGCTTTCGATCCCTTTCGATGTTTCCATTGGACTTTAACCAATTGAATAATCTTATTACGCAAACTCTTCTCCTTTCTGTCTAAGTTGGCCACGGGTTCTTTGATGTAGTTAAGGCTGTTGTCGACCTCGATGTCAGTAAGTGGTACGTGAGCCGATTCATCCGCAAAACACTTTCGCAAGTGTGATACATGGAAGGTAGGATGAATCCCACTTAACTCACCAGGCAACACTAACCGATAAGCGACTTCACTAACCCGTGCCATTATCCTGAATGGTCCGACAAACCTCGGACTTAACTTTCCTCTCTTCCTGAATCGTATGATTCCCTTCCAGGGCGACACTTTCAACATTACTATGTCCCCAACATCAAACTCAATAGGCCTTCGTCATTTATCCGCATAGGATTTCTGACGTTCTTGTGCGGCCTTCATTCGTGCTTTGATTTTATCAAACCTTTCCGACGTTTCACTTACGACTTCAAGACTTCCTAATTGCTTCTGTCCAATCTCACCCTAACAAATCGGGGTCCTGCATCTTCTCCCATACATCATTTCATAAGACGACATGCGTATCGTCGTGTGATGACTATTTTTGTAGGAGAATTCGGCTAACGGCAGATGACTGTCCCAACTACCGTCAAAATCGATAATACAAGCACGGAGCATATCCTCCAATGTCTGAATGGTCCTTTCGGACTGACCATCCGTTTGTGGGTGGTATGTCGTGCTAACATTGAGTCTCGTGCCCATTGCCTCGTGAAATCTTTTCTAGAACCCCGATCTGAATCGTGTGTCCCAGTCAGATACGATCGTCAAAGGAATCCCATGTCGTGCTACTACTTCATTAATAAATACTTACGCTAACCTTTCCAACGAGAACGTCTCGCGAATAGGTAGGAAATGAGCACTCTTCATTAAACGGTCCACAATTACCCAAATGGTGTCATGACCTTTAGCTGTGCGAGGTAGCTTGGTTATGAAGTCCATGGTAATGTGTTCCCGCTTCCATTCCGGTATATCAAGTGGTTGAATCTTTCCATACGGTTTCTGGTGTTCGGCCTTTACTTGTGAGCAAGTCAAGTACTTGCTTACATACTTTGTCACCTCATGTTTTATTCCAGGCCACCAGTATTCCTTCCTCAGATCTTGGTACATTTTATTGGTACCAGGATGGATAGAGTACCGAGACTTATGAGCCTCATCCAAGATTTTGGTTCTAAGCTCGTCACCTAAAGGTATCCATACCCGTCCAAAACATGTCCTAACACCAAGGGTGTTATATTCTAACTTGTCCTGTTGGCCAACCATCCTTTCCTTCTTTATGTTTTCTTCCTTAAGTGCTTCATCTTAAGCTCTTTCGATTTCCCTCATCACATCTGATGTTACCACCAACTGGCAAGCTTTCACTCTAACAGGAGTAGGCACATCCTTTCGGCTTAGAGCGTCAGCCACCACGTTTTCTTTTCCAAGATGGTATATGATTTCACAGTCATAATCTTTTAGGAGTTCCAACCATCGTCTCTGCCTCATATATAACTCTCTTTGTTCGAAGAAGTACTTCAAACTTTTATGGTCGGAGTAAATAGTAAACTTTACCCTGTAGAGGTAGTGCCTCCTGATTTTCAATGCAAATACGACAGCAGCAAGTTCCAAATCATGATTCGGATAGTTGACTTCGTGAACTTTCAACTGCCGCGACACATATGCAATCACTCTCCCGCGTTGCATCAACACTCACCCTACTCCCTGACCCGAAGCGTCAGAGTATACCACCAAGTCTTCATTGCCCTCGGGAAGGGCGAAGACTGGAGCTTTGGTTAGTTTCTCCATCAATTCCTTAAACGCCTCATCCTGGGTCGAACCCCATTCGTACTTCACCTCCTTCCGAGTCAACTTTGTCAACGGTGAAGCTATTTTCGAGAAATCCTGGATGAATCTTCGATAGTATCCTGCCAATACCAAGAAACTGGATCGAATTTGATAAGTACGCTGGACTTGCTTCATGCATACTTGATAAGTACGCAGGACCTTCTTCCCCGTAAAAACCCTAACTTTTGCACGCAGATCTAATCATGTCAAGATCCTGAATTTTTGTTCAAAACGTTCGTTTTTCCTTCTAGATGCTAGACCTATGTTTATTTTCATGTTTGATATGGAAAAATATTACCTTTTCATCCCAAACCCGAAAACCCCAAAATGAACAAAAACTCAGTTCTAGATTAGATCGTTACCTGTATCGAGCTTCTGATTCAGAGGTTCTTCTCACGACCTATGGGGCAACACTTTGCTGAAATCTCAGGCCGATCCGTCTACTCTCTCTCTCTCTCTTTAGTTTCTCTCTCTAGAACTTGTAAAATGAGAGAAAAAAGATGGGCTTGGGTTTTTATAGGGAGAGACTACCCTTGAGCCCATACGCGCGCAAGCCCATAGCCGGCCCATTCCACGCTCGTTTATTCCGTTCGTCTCGCGTTTAACCCCTTTCATTTATTGTCGTTTATTATTTTTGGGATGTTACAGTTCGGGTGAGGGAAAATAAAAATAAAAGGTTAACAAAGGGGTTTATCCTAATTCCTCAATCGTTTTTATGCAATATTTATGTTCATGATTTCGAAATGTATACTAAAAGCAAGTTCTAATAAGCATGAAACATCCGCCACACTCAAATCCGCAAAAACGAGAGCAAACAATGTCTAAAGCTATCAAGGCTCAAAAATAAACTCACGGAAACGGAAAGGAATGGGTGTAAGCAAAATTTTTCATGCAATTTATTCGTTTAGCCCACTAAAACTCATGGTTATCATAAAAAATTGGGTTTGACTCGATGGAATTTCTATCTCGAATGCTTTCGAAAAATCAAACCTCTAATATTTACTAAAAATGTGAATGCTAAACGATTAACTTTTATTATATTTTTGTGTTTTTAATTTTTAAAATTCATTTAATGCCAATAAAAATTATGAAGGAAGATTTTGCAAAAAATGAATTGATAAAATGCTAAAAGGACAAACATCGCGTGAATACATTCCCACCCTACACTTAGAATCGTACATTGCCATCAATTTACCACAAAAAATAATGTAAAGCGAAGAATAACACCCAACCCCACACTTTAGAACGTACATTGCCCTCAATGTACACAAAAAACATTCAATGCAAAATGGAATGCAATGCAATGGAGTGTGAAGGGAGAACTGAAACTTCCCTCGTGTCGATCATGGTCACATGCAAAAAGCCTACCCATAAAAATGGCGTTCCACGCAGTTCCACAATTTCAAGATCTAATCAAGACTAACAACATCAAACACAAATCAATAACATCAAGCCAAAAATATAAACAGAAATGTAAAGACAAATATCTACATACATTGAATTATTATTTAGTCATTTAGTATATATTTGTGTATATCTTGGTAAATAATTTTTCTTTATTAAATTTCATTTTAATTTTTATTTTATCATTATCATCGTATGTTTGTGTATAGTTTTTGAATTATATTTATATTTTTATTTTTTATTTTCTATTTCATTTTTATCTAGTACCCGTGATCATTTTGTCTGAGTGTTCTTTGCAATGATTTTCATGGATCGCGACTATGGGAGTTACAATGACGAGTACCCATTTGATCCACGGGGTTACCACGAGGGATATGTGCAAACGAAAGGGTTCACCGACGAACCAATGACTATGGTTGTGACAATTCGTACTTTTCCAGGTTAACCCCGTTAACCAATTCCAGTTAAATCCTAACTTATTTAACAAACCTCAAACTACAGGGACTGTTTCTGTCATTTTCTAAATTAAAACTTTAAGGACTAGTTGTGTCATTAGTCCAAACCCTAATTCTATTGACTTTGAGGTCAAAATACACATAATCATATTCCTATTGACCTTAGAAAGTCAATTAACCAAGTTCTAACCCAAAATTCAAACCACAAGGGTCTTTTCTACCAATTTTCCAAAATCAAATACAAGAAACCTTGGGGACTAAATCTGTAATTTGACCAAAGTCAATTTAGTTAACTTTTGAAGTCAAACTCATGACAATCCACCCAAATTCAAATTTGCAAACCGATTCTGTTGAATTTGAAACCGTTATCGCTTGATTAATGTCATTAACGATCTTAAACATCAATTAAAACATCCATCATTAGCGAATTAAACAGGTTAATGGCGAATTATATCGTAACCATCGTGAACATCATCATTCCTATCGAATTTGATCAATTCGGATATCACTCTCACAAATCAATCGTCTGCACATCTTAATCGAGTATCCCCAAAGCTTTTCCACACGTCAACGTCACCGGAGAAGGAGTCAGGGTCACCGGAGATCAACCTCATCATCATCGGCGTCGGTTTTACTCGATCACCTTCAATTCAAACCACATTCTGGTAATTAAACCTTCCCTCTATTTCACTTTTACTCCTAGATCGAAAGCCCTATACCAATTAGGGCTTATAACAACAAATTGAACTCGAACCAATTCTAGGGTTCATAACTAATTCGGTTTAATCGAACGATACCCTTGACTCGATTTCAATCAAATTAAATCACTTCATTAGTATCGCAACAATTTATTTATGGATAACCCTATGCTAATTCGATCTCATAACATCGAATTGTGTAAGAACCCATATATAGGGTTTGTTCTTAAGCCTATTTGGGGGTTTTGATCTTAAACTAATTTTCAATCTAATTAAACCACAGGGATTGACTCGCAACCCTTTGCTTATCAAAAGCCCTATGATTCCATCGGTTTTATCATCTGAATTGCTTAAATCGAATCCATGCTAAGAACCTAGGGTTTCGGCTTTCAAAACATAAATTAAACGATCTAAAACTTAGTGTTTTTCGAATTAAACTCACATGCAGACTCGTAAACCTTCAATTAACAAAAACCCTATGTCTTTTACCTCAATCGTAGTCGAATTCAGTGGATTCAGGGGGGATATTCGATCGGTTCATGTGGGGGGAAAAACACAGAGACTTTGGATGTTAAAACAAATCAATCCGGATACTTGTTGCGATGACCCTAGCGGGGGGATTGGTTAAGGCAGTGTATGTGTGTGGGAGAGACCCGGGTTCGAGACCGAGCTCCCACATCTATTTTTTTGAACAGTTTTCTTGAATTATTTTAATATAAAAATCAAACCCTATAATATTATAATATTGTATAAATGTGTTTTAGCACTGGAAACAACCCGTAGGCTCGGGTTTGAATTATTAACATATTTTGGAAATTTTCACTTTTATAAATAACATAGTATTGTTATCATGAAATAAAAATAATATGTTTATATTATTTTCAAATCGTAACTCCGTATAAATTAATATGTTTATATTATTTTCATACCGTGACACGTATTATTTAATAATATATATTTATAATATTTCGAATCACTTTATAACATCGTGTATCGGTTGAGATTAAAAATATATAATTAGTTATAATATTTACTCGTATATGTATATATTTTTTATTTATTAATTTTCGTGAATGACAAAACACCCGATTACATTTATTATTATTTTTTTCATTCGTCGCGTAAAGTAATTATAATTTGATTATTTAAGAAATTCCTAACTCCGTGGACACGTTCGTCCACTATTGAATATTAGAGCGTTTCGTTAAGACGTTTCTCATTCCGTGTCGCTGTCACAATTTCCATTTTTATCCCTAATTTATGTGTTTATAATTTTAGGGCATTCGTAAGTCGTTTGAGACTTACACACGTGGTTCCAACTTATCCTTTGTGTGATACTACCTACAACGCAACGCAGTTGAGTTTTCACGGCCCTTTTTTACTGTTTTAACTTGGGGGAGAAAACATGATCAAACAATTTTGGTATTTTGTAATTCATATGATATCAATATTAAAACTAAGCGTAACACGCTATCTCAGAAAGTCCTCAACTTATATCGGACTGTTAATATAGATCTTAGCGAGGTAATATTTAGTAGTACTACTGGGTTTGACAAATCCCACCCGCGTTAGTCGCGCTAACTCGATTAGATATCGAACGGGTGAAATGTTAGGCTACTCACACCACCAGTGTTAATAGACCTGGCAGGAGGCAAATAAACAAACAGTCAGCTTCGGTTGCGAGCGCTTGAGTTAAACATGAGCATAGGTTAGCTACCTATAGATACATACTGAATGAACATAAATCTGGTAAACGCTTATTTACATATATTGAAACCTGTGAACTCACCAACCTCGTGTTGACATATTTTCTTACATGTTTTCTCAGGTCGCTAAGATAAGACACAAGTGCACGTTAGGGCATGCATGGGATTCAACTACTTTGATTATGACTTATTTATATTTTTTTGGATTATTCTATCGTACTTGTTTTGGTTGAACGTTTTGAACTTTTTGGACTTTGGTTTTGGGCGCGTGTGTTTTGCGCATTTACTTTCTTTACGCTTCCGCATTGAAACTCTGATTTGAATGATATTTTCATTTTGAGTCCCATGTAGAGTTGTTCAAAGTAACTAATGTCTGAGATCCTGGTTCGTCACTTCCCAAACGGTAAAACTCCGTTAGTTGAAATTGAGGGTGTGACAGATTGGTATCAGAGCCATTGGTTATAGAGAACTAGGATTGCATACTAGACTATAGCCTCACACATTAGTTACATGTCATTTGGATATTTGGCACTTATATGTATTGTTACAGGAACATGTCGTCAACCCCACCTCCATCACCTAAGGCATCAGGGCATAAGGCACCTATCCTATCATCCCCGGAGCCCAAAAGGCGCCGGACTACTTCCAGTGACTATTCAGTTAACCAGGGGGAAACGAGCAACGCGCAAGCAATGAATCCTGCTCGCAATTGGAATGCATACCCACAAATGAACCAAAGATGGATCGAAATGGGAAATGTCCAATCACCTTACTTCAGTTCTACTTCCTCATCATCTACATTGCCTAGCTTGCCATGTACTATGGAACAAGCTTTTGCAGCCTTTGTGTTTTATATGTCTAGAGAGTTAAGCATTATGAAAGATGCTACTGATGAGATACAGGATATTATGAAGAGGGAGCCTCAAATAGAGGAGAATAAAGTAGGGATAGAATTGTTGACTGCTGAACTAGCAGTAACTGACCAGGTCCATAACCTTTTGGTGGATCGTGTGACACATTTGGAGACGAGGGTGGACATCTCGGACAATGACATGGAAGGAGTTCTGGAGAAGGTGGCTGCTCTGAAAGCTCAGCTACATGTAGCAAACCACACTGCTGAAGGTATTCAAGAGAGGGTGACTCACTTGGAAGCCCAACTACAAGCCGCTCTATTTTCTGAGGAGATTCCACTTTCTGATGGCGAGGAGGAGCCCTTTGAGGAGGAGCCCTTTGAGGAAGAGCCCTTTGAGGAGGAGCCCTTTGAGGAAGAGCCATTCGAGGAGGAGCCCTTGGAGGAGGAACCGGTGGAGATAGACGATGCACAATCGTATGTTTCTTCTGATGACAGAGATGCTTGATGATCTACCTATCTATCTTCCTTTTCATGCCTATTTTTGCTTATGTTATTTCTCTTTTCAAACCTAGATGGGTAAGGTTGTTCCCATTCAATAAAAGCATGAGAAATTTAATGTTTGAGTTATTTATTTTGTAGCTTTACAATTTATTTAATTTTCAAAATATTAAATGTTGTACCTTCTTACTCATACCTGAATAATGTTTAATATGCGATATATTTCTCATTGTTTTTCATTTGTGATTGTGAAGAATCAGTCAGGGAGAGGACGCGGAGGTCGTGCCGGTGGTCGGGGTACCATTAACATGACGGCAGCAGAGCTAGCGGCACTAATAAACGATAGTGTGGTGGAGGCTCTAGCAGCACAGAATGCTGCAGGTAAATGCTTTAGCTATTGACTAATAATGTCAATCCATCTTCCTAAACCCTATAATTCCAATCCTATTTTTATTTCTAAATCCAGGCCAGCAAAACCAGCAGAATCAGCAACCAGCCTGCACTTTCTAGGCATTCATGGATTGTAAGTCCCACGCCTTTAGTGGAGCTGAAGGAGCCGTTGGACTACTTCGTTGGTTTGAGAAGGTTGAATCAGTGATTGCCATGTGCAATTGCCCCGTGGCTAATTAGGTAAAGTTTGCCGCCGGAACTTTGGAGGGCCCGGCACTCACATGGTGGAACGCCCAGGTCCAAATGTTGGGTCTGTCCATGGCGAATGGATTCCCGTGGGAGGAATTTAAATCAATGATGAAGGAGGAATACTTTCCCCGCGATGAAATCTAGAAGTTAGAGGGAGAGTTTTGGAACCTGAAGATGGAGGGTTCTGAAATTGAACTCTACACCACACGTTCACATGAACTTGCTACTATGTGCCTGCATATGGTGACCCCTGATTACAAGAGAAATGAGCTTTACATTGGAGGTCTAGTGCCTCAAATACAAAGCATGGTTACTTCATCCAATCCTGCCACTATCCAACAAACTATCCGACTTGCCCATAAGTTAACCGACCAGGCGGTGACTCAAGGGACTCTAGCTTCGAGAGGTTCGGTTTCTAAACCCACCGACAATCACAAACGCAAGTTTGATCACCATTCCAACACCCACAACCACTCCAACTCTCACTCCAAAGGACCCCAGCCCAACCAACCCTAGTTTAATCAACCACAGCAGCAGCAACAGTGTAGGTTTGAGCCTACTAAGAACTTCAACCAGTCGACCTCTTCAGGTCAAAACCAGGGTGGTTACACGGGGAAGTCTCTGAAGTGTAACAAGTGAAACTTCCACCACTTCGGATTTTGCAACCGTTTCCAGAGGTGCGGCAAAATAGGTCATGCTGCTAAGGATTGCAGGGGTGAGTTACAAGCTAAACAACCTTTTCAACAACCTGGATCCACAAGGGGTTGTTTTGAGTGTGGAAAGGAAGGACATATTCGGAAGAATTGTCCTCAGTTGAAGAAAGGGGTAATGGAAACCACAACCCTAACCAGAATAATAATGGCAATGGTGGTAACAATGGCAATGGTGGAGGAAATGGTGCGAAGGGATGAGCCTTCGTACTAGGATCTGGAGAAGCCCGTTACAATCATAATGTGGTCACCGGTAAGTTTCTCTTAAATAATTACTTTGCTTCTGTCCTTTTTGACACTGGTGCTGATAGGGTTTTATATCTAAAAAACTTAGTGATATGATAAAAGGAACTCCAACCTTGTTAGAAGCTAAGTATATAATAGAGATAGCTGATGGCCAAATAATTGAAGCAAATCACATTATCAAGGGATGTAAGCTTGAGCAAGCTAGACATATATTAGAAATCGATCTTATGCCGGTCACACTTGGTAGTTTTGATGTAATTGTCGGCATGGATTGGCTATCTAAAAACCAAGCCGAAATTATCTGTCGTGAGAAGATTGTTCGTATTCCTTTCCCGAATGGAGAAATCCTTTCCGTTCAGGGCGAAAGAGTTGGTGCAGTCATGGGCATCATATCTTTTATGAAAGCACAAAAATGCCTTCGAAAGGGGCATACGGCTATTTTGGCTCTCGTTGCTGAGCAGCCATCAGAAGAAAAGAAGATTGAAGATATTCCCATGGTTCGTGAATTTTTGGAAGTATTTCCCGAGGATCTGCCTGGTCTGCCACCACACCGTCAAGTTGAATTCCAAATTGATCTAGCACCCGGAGCAGCATCGATTGCTCGGGCACCTTACAGACTGGCACCCAGTGAATTACAAGAGTTTTCCACGCAATTGCAAGATTTGTTAGATAAAGGTTTCATCCGACCTAGTTCATCACCGTGGGGAGCTCCGGTACTATTTGTTAAGAAGAAGGACGGAACCTTTCGTATGTGTATTGACTACCGGGAGCTGAATAAAGTCACGATCAAGAATCGCTACCCTTTGCCTCGCATAGATGACCTCTTTGATCAACTCCAAGGATCAAGTTTCTATTCCAAAACAGATCTTAGGTCCGGCTACCATCAGTTAAGAGTCCGAGAAGAGGATATCTCTAAGACTGCGTTCAAAACAAGGTACGGCCATTACGAGTTTATGGTCATGCCTTTCGGGTTACCAACGCACCTGCGGTATTCATGGACCTCATGAACCATGTGTGTAAGCCTTACCTTGACCAGTTCGTTATCTTTTTCATCGACGACATCCTCATTTATTCCAAGAACAAGGAAGAACATGAGGAACATTTACGCCTAATTTTGGAATTACTTAAGCGAGAGCAATTGTATGCTAAGTTCTCCAAGTATGAATTCTGGATTTGGGAAGTTCAGTTTCTAGGGCATGTGGTTAACGAGAAAGGAATACATGTTGACCCATCAAAGATAGAAGCCATCAAGAATTGGGCGGCACCGACGACTCCGACTGAGGTGCAACAATTTCTGGGATTGGCTGGATATTACCGTCGATTCATCGAAGGATTTTCAAAAATTGCTCAACCCCTCACTGCCTTAACTCAAAAGGGTAAAGCCTATAATTGGGGCGATAACCAAGAGTCAGCATTCCAACATCTTAAACAGAAACTTTGCAGTGCACCTATTCTAGCTCTTCTGGAAGGAACCAATGATTTTGTAGTGTATTGTGATGCATCTATTCAGGGTCTGGGTTGTGTCTTAATGCAACACGAAAAGGTGATCGCATATGCTTCACGTCAACTAAAGGTTCACAAGAAAAATTACACTACTCATGACTTAGAATTGGGAGCCATAGTCTTCGCACTTAAGATATGGAGACATTACTTGTACGGTACCAAATGAACCATCTACACCGATCACAAGAGTCTTCAGCATATCTTCGAGCAGAAAGAGTTGAACATGCGACAGCACCGTTGGGTCGAACTCTTAAACGATTATGACTGTGCGATCCGGTATCACCTGGGTAAAGCTAACGTTCTAGCTGATGCCCTGAGTCGAAAGGAAGCGAAACCCAAATGAGTTCAAGCATTACAGCTTACTATTCACCCCGGATTACCTGACAAAATCCGTAGTGCTCAACTCGAAGCCTTAAAAGAAGAAAACCTACCGCTGGAAGGTACACGCGGTATGGAAGCACAACTTGAGGTCAAATCTGACGGTATTCGCTACTTTGCCCAGCGAATATGGGTTCCAGTATTCGGAAACCTAAGGGAACTAGTTATGGATGAGTCTCATAAATCTCGTTACTCGATACATCCAGGTTCCGACAAAATGTACCATGATCTAAAGGTCAAAGTTGAATATCAAAAACCATCCGGTCTTCTCCAACAACTAGAAATTCCCATGTGGAAATGGGAACAAATATCCATGGACTTCATCACCAAATTACCATGAACTCCTACCGGATGTGATACCATTTGGGTGATTGTTGATCGATTAACAAAGTCCGCTCACTTCTTAGCAATCAAAGAGACCGACAAAATGGATAAGCTTACTCATACTTACTTGAAAGAAATAGTCTCTCGGCACGGGGTGCCAATCTCTATTATTTCAGATCATGATGCACGATTCACTTCTCGTTTCTGGCAGTTGTTACATAAAGCTTTAGGTACGCGTCTAGATATGAGCACAGCATACCAGCCTCAAACTGATGGCCAAACAGAATGTACTATCCAAACTCTGGAGGACATGCTACGAGCTTGTGTGATTGATTTCGGTAACAATTGGGAGTCTCACCTACCGTTGGTGGAGTTATCCTACAACAACAGTTATCACACTAGCATCAAGGCAGCTCCATTTAAAGCACTTTATGGATGGAAATCCCGTTCTCCTATTTATTGGACCAAAGTTGGGGATAGTCAACTTACAGGTCCTGAACTTGTATTTGAAACTTCCGAAAAGATCGTTCAAATTAGAAACCGTAAGGCGACAGCTCGTGATCGTCAAAAGAGCTATGCCGACAAGCGTCGTAAACCCTTAGAGTTTCAAATAGGTGACATGATCTTATTCAAAGTCTCACCTTGGAAGGGTGTCATTCGTTTCGGGAAACAAGGCAAACTGAATCCTCGTTATGTTGGACCATTCAAGATAATGAAGAGAATCGGACAAGTAGCGTATCAACTGGACCTACCTGAAGGACTTAGTGGTGTACACAACGTCTTTCACGTCTCAAATTTAAAGAAATGCCTAGCAGACGAATCACTCGCAGTTCCTCTTGAGGAACTACACATTGATGAACAGTTACGTTTCATCGAAGAACCTGTGGAAATTATGGATAGGGAAGTTAAAACATTAAAGCACAGCAAAATCCCTATTGTCAGAGTTCGTTGGAACTCGAAACGTGGACCGGAATTCATGTGGGAGCACGAGGATCAGATGATGCGCAAATATCCTAATCAGTTCAAGCACTCCGCATCAAAATCTTAAGGTACTATTTTAATTTTCGGGACGAAAATTCTTTCAACTAGGGGATGATGTGACACCTCAGAAAAAAAAATTTATTTTAATTTTTGGGATGAAAATTCTTTCAACTAGGGAATGATGTGACAATTCGGACTTTTCCAGGTTAACCCCGTTAACCAATTCTAGTTAAATCCTAACTTATTTAACAAACCTCAAACTACAGGGACTGTTTCTGTCATTTTCTAAATTAAAACTTTAGGGACTAGTTGTGTCATTAGTCCAAACCCTAATCCTATTGACTTTGTAGTCAAAATACACATAATCATATTCCTATTGACCTTAGAAAGTCAATTAACCAAGTTCTAACCCAAAATTCAAACCACAAGGGTCTTTTCTGCCAATTTTCCAAAATCAAATACAAGAAACCTCGGGGACTAAATCTGTAATTTGACCAAATTCAATTTAGTTGACTTTTGAAGTTAAACTCGTGACAATCCACCCAAATTCAAATTTGCAAACCGATTCTGTTGAATTTGAAACCGTTATCGCTTGATTAATATCATTAACGATCTTAAACATCAATTAAAACATCCATCATTAGCGAATTAAACAGGTTAATGGCGAATTATATCGTAACCGTCGTGAACAACATCATTCCTATCGAATTCGATCAATTCGGATATCACTCTCATAAATCAATCGTCTGCACACCTTAATCGAGTCTCCCCAAAGCTTTTCCACACGTCAACGTCACCGGAGAAGGAGTCAGGGTCACCGGAGATCAACCTCATCATCGTCGGCATCGGTTTTAGTCGATCACCTTCAATTCAAACCGCATTCTGGTAATTAAACCTTCCCTCTATTTCACTTTTACTCCTAGATCGAAAGCCATATACCAATTAGGGCTTATAACAACAAATTGAACTCGAACCAATTCTAGGGTTCATAACCAATTCGGTTTAATCGAACGATACCCCTGACTCGATTTTAATCAAATTAAATCACTTCATTAGTATCGCAACACTTTATTTATGGATAACCCTATACTAATTCGATCTCATAACATCGAATTGTGTAAGAACCCGTATCTAGGGTTTGTTCTTAAGCCTATTTGGGGGGTTTTGATCTTAAACTTTTCAATCTACTTAAACCACTGGGATTGACTCGCAACCCTTTGCTTGTCAAAAGCCCTATGATTCCATCGGGTTTTATCATCTGAATTGCTTAAATCGATTCCATGCTAAGAACCTAGGCTTTCGGCTTTCAAAACAGAAATTAAACGATCTAAAACTTAGTGTTTTTCGAATTAAAATCACATGCAGACTCGTAAACCTTCAATTAACAAAACCCCTATGCCTTTTACCTCAATCGTAGTTGAATTCAGTGGATTCAGGGGGGGGGGATTCGATCGGTTCATATGGGGGGAAAAACACAGAGACTTTTGATGTTAAAACAAATCGATCCGGGTACTTGTTACGATGACCCTAGCAGGCAGATTGGTTAAGGCAGTGTGTGTGGGAGAGACCCGGGTTCGAGACCGGGCTCCCACATCTATTTTTTTGAACAGTTTTCTTGAATTATTTTAATATAAAAATCAAACCCTATAATATTATATAAATGTGTTTTAGCCCGGGAAACAACCCGTAGGCTCGGGTTTGAATTATTAATTTATTTTTGGAAATTTCCACTTTTATAAATAAAATAGTATTGTTATCATGAAATAAAAATATATGTTTATATTATTTTCAAATCGTAACTCTGTATAAAATAATATGTTTATATTATTTTCAAACTGTGACCCGTATTATTAAATAATATATATTTATATTATTTCGAATCATTTTATAACATCGTGTATCGGTTGAGATTAAAAATATATAATTAGTTATATTATTTACTCGTATATGTATATATTATTATTTTATTAATTTTCATGAATGACAAAACACCCGATTACATTTATTATTATTTTTGTCATTCGTCGCGTAAAGTAATTATAATTTGATTATTTAAGAAATTCCTAACTCCGTGGACACGTTCGTCCACTCTTGAATACTAGAGCGTTTCGTGAAGACGTATCTCATTTCGTGTCGCTGTTTCAATTCCTATTTTTATCCCTAATTTATGTGTTTATAATTTTAGGGCATTCGTAAGTCATTTGAGACTTACACACGTGGTTTCAACTTATCCTTTGTGTGATACTACCTATAGCGCAACGCATGTGAGTTTTCACGGCCCCTTTTTACTGTTTTAATTTGGGGGAGAAAACATGATCAAACAATTTTGGGATTTTATAATTCGTATGATATCAATGTTAAAACTAAGCGTAACACGCTATCACAGAAAGTCCTCAACTTATATCGGACCGTTAATATGGATCTTAGCGAGGTAATATTTAGTAGTACTACTGGGTTTGACAAATCCCACCCGCGTTTGTCGCGCTAACTCGATTAGATATCGAACGGGTGAAATGTTAGCCTACTCACACCGCCAGTGTTGATTGACCTGGCAGGAGGCAAATAAATAAACAGTCAGCTTCGGTTGCGAGCACTTGAGTTGAACATGAGCATAAGTTAGCTACCTATAGATACATACTGAATGAACATAAATCTGGTAAACGCTTATTTACATATATTGAAACCTGTGAACTCACCAACCTCGTGTTGACATATTTTCTTACATGTTTTCTCAGGTCGCTAAGATAAGACACAGGTGCACGTTAGGGCATGCATGGGATTCAACTACTTTGATTATGACTTATTTATATTTTTTTGGATTATTCTATCGTACTTGTTTTGGTTGAACGTTTTGGACTTTTTGGACTTTTGGACTTTGGTTTTGGGCGCGTGTGTTTTGCGCATTTACTTTCTTTACGCTTCCCCATTGAAACTCTGATTTGAATGATATTTTCATTTTGAGTCCCATGTAGAGTCGTTCAAAGTAACTAATGTCTGAGATCCTGGTTCGTCACTCCCTAAACGGTAAAACTCCGTTAGTTGAAATTGTAGGTGTGACAATGGTGACACCCGATCCTCCGTTGTGCATCGAGGAATGCCGGCCCGCCATTTATCATGATCACGATTCGTCATACGAGTCATCCGAGCAGCGGGAGAAGGATAGACATTTCACGGACAAACCAACTTGGAAGGCGCGACATAGACCCATAAAGCTTAGCAAGTCAACACTATGTGACAATCCGGACTTTTCATCTTAACTCAGTTAACAATTCTGTTAAACTTTCTGTTAAAAACCTAACCCCGTTAGCTAATCCAGTTAAGATCTAACTTCAGGGACATGTTCTACCAATTCCTGAACTTGTATTCATGATTACAGAAGGACTAAGCATGCAATTACCTCATTCTTAATTTCTGTTTGACTTTTAGAAGTCAACCCGTGAACCTATGGTCCAAATTCGCAGCAATAACTTGAAACCGGTTCAATTCACAACTGTAATGACGAGCATTGATGATCTCGACCCTGTCATAATCATTCCCATATGTTTTTTGATCGTTAATGAGTACGAATTTAATCATAGAAACCGTAACCGTCGACCCCTAGTCATTAACCCATCAAATTCGATTACTTCGATCAGAATTCGCACGAAATGAACCCTACGCATCTAAATCGCATCCCCCTGAACTTGTTTCATCATCCAATTTGATCGAAAGTGAAGCCGTGGTAGCCGGAGACAAACTCGCGCAAGTCGGAATCTACATTTACTCGATCGTCATCAATTCGTGCATCATTTTGGTAATTTCTTACACCTATAGCTTCGTTTTCATTCCTAGATTGAAAGCCCTATGATTACTGAGGCTTATAACATCAAATCGATCAAGAACAATTAGCTAGGGTTCTTCGCAAACCGATCTAAACGAACCCTAATCTAGACACGTTTACAATTCAATTAACTTACATCAGTAGTTTCTAAATCCTCTAATCAATGAAAGCCCCATGAATACAACCCCAATCATTATAGGATTTATTCAATTTGATTTCAAGTTCTAACCTAGGGTTTTCGAACCTTGAATCAGAAATTAAACACACTTAAACTAGTCGGTTTTACAATTAAATTGATCCCCAGAATCGGATGTAGATGGCGAACAAGACCCCTATGATCCTATGATCAATTAATACCGAATTCAAGGATGTTGGGGCTGGGGATCGATCACGGCTTGAATGGGGAAGGGGGATCTCGGGAGTTCCTGATTAAAACCTGTCGATTCTAAGTCCTGTTGCGATTGAGTTGGTGGCTGGGTTGGCTAAGGCGTTTGGCTGTGAGGGAGGGGACCCGGGTTCGAGTCTCCCCACCCTCTTTTTATTTTTAAACGGTTTTTAAACAAATATTTTAATATAAAACTTAACCCTATGATATTATAATCTTATATTAATGTGTTCTAGCCTCGTGAAACACCCGTAGGCTCGAGTTTGATTTTATAACCCATTTTTATATTAATTATCAACTTTTAAAATAATATATTTATATTATTTTCAAAACATAACTTCGTATAAAATAATATATTTATATTATTTTCAACCCGTGATTCGTGTTATAAAATAATATATAATTTATATTATTTCGTATCGTTTTATACCTTGTGTGAAGTTTCAAACCAATTAATAATATAATTGTTATATTATTTAACCACGTTTTTACACTCGATTAAAAATAATATATTTATTATTTTTTCACACAAATGACTATTTTAGTTAATCCTTCGAACCTAAAAATAATATATTAAATTATATTATTTTCCTAACTTTTGTAAACGACTTTAACATACGAATGTATTTATTTATTCATTATTCGTTATTAACGTACGACACGTGACGCTTTTTCCTTAATGATTATATTAAGAAATTTATATAATCCCGTAGACACGTTCGTCTACTCTTAAATCCTTAGAAAGCGTTAAGGTGTTCTAACTTCCGTGTCGTCGTCACAAATCTCATATGTCCCTAACTTATGTGTTATAATTATAGGGCATACGTAAGCCGTGCAGGCTAACACTTGAGATTCTAAATCTCATACTTGTGTGATACTACCTACTACGCAACGCAGGTGAGTTTCACGGCCCCTTTTTACTTGTTTTACTATTGGGGGAGAAACATGCTTACACACAAACATTATTTTACCTGTTTTCCCTGTTGGGGAGAAACATGTATACACACAAACAGTATTTTACTTGTTTTCCCGTTGGGAAGAAACATGCATACGAACAGACATCCGTTACTTGTCTCCCAGCCAGGGAGAGACATACACACGGACATGGATCACATAGTATTTCATTACCACTTGTGTACCTAAGTGCAAACATAACATGCAAAGTCCTTACACACTCGGACCGTTAATATATGGAGTATAGCGAGGAAATTTGAGTAGTACTACTGGGTTTGACAAACCCCACCCGGGTTAGTCGCGCTAACTTGATTGGAAGTCTAACGGGTGTAAATTGTCCTTAACACTTGCCATTGTTGATGTTAGCAATGGCGGAAGGCACCCAAACACAAACAGTCAGCTTCGGTTGCGAACGCTTAGAGTAACTTGTACATTGTCTAGCTAGTAATAGGTGTGACTTACGTATGTGGATCCAGCAACACTCAAACGGTTTATTTACATACAAACCTGTGAACTCACCAACCTTGTGTTGACACTTTTTATTACATGTTTCTCAGGTCGCTTTGGCACAGGTTGCGCACTTAGGACATACATGGAGTCCTACTGTCATATCATTCATTTCAAATATTTTAAACAGTTTATTTAATTACATTAATTGACGCTTGTTGCGTGTAATTACGTTTGACTTCATTGTAACGTTTACGCTTCCGCATTAACTCTGAACTTTTATGTTATGGCATTTCAAGTCCTATATAGTGTCGTTTGATGTAACTAATGACTGAGATCATGGCGTATCACCTTCCAAATGGTAAAACTTCTTTAGTGGAATTTGGGGGTGTGACAGATTGGTATCAGAGCCATTGGTTATAGAGAACTAGGACTGCATACTAGACTATAGCCTCACACATTAGTTACACGGCACAGACACTTATACGTGATACATATAGCAACTATACATTGTAGTGCAGGCATGTAACACCATCCGTATCACCCTCAGTTGGCAAGGGACACATCATTGCATTGCATCATCATTCCCAGTGGCGACACTCGGGGAATCACAAGAACATCATCCACTCCCGTTCTAGGGCAGCGAGACGGAGCCTTCGGAGGAGTCACTTACATCACCATCACCTGTTGGGTATGGTGGGCTTTCTTAGGTCCATGTTATGGACGACACTCAGCACTAACGCATATCTCTATGGGAGTTGGGATCGTCGGAGGCGAGTCCCTACTGTAACCACCAGCAACAATACGCCGACTGAAGGCAGACCGTTGCACGCATTATTTCAGAATTCATTGGCACGTAGATGTCATCACTTTACCGAGCCATGGGCTCGCATCTTTGTTTGATATTCTATTGAGAATAGATTGACCACAAATCTGAGAACGCATTGCTCAATGCATACTCAAACCCTATCCTGACTCAGTGGGAAGAACAACTACTTTCCTTCTTCCAGTAACACATATCCATGAAATAATTACACTTCTTGAAGTCGCATTTCATGTACATGTTTGCTTCATGTGCATGATTCCATCTGCAATCCGCTGGAATGAACTCCTGTATTGTGTTTCAACTCGAGTGAATACTCGGATCAAACCATCCTCAACTACTCATCCTGATATGAGTTCTAGTTGATTAACTTATAGTTGATGACTGAGATTTTCGATGACTTATCATATCTGACAACACTCTGTATTCAGCAATACAAACTAAAGGACATTTTGACACAGGACAGGGAAAACTAGGGTGAGCATGCAAAGCAAATTATCATTACGGGTGCATACGTAATAATAATTTGAGGTGCATGTAAGTCCTGGTGAAACCTAGTGTGTGGATAAATGGTCCTACTCTATGATTTACATACTTATATTTCCATTGACAATAGAAACTCTCATAACCCACTCAACGACTAGTTAGTATCGTTAAACTCGTTTAACAGCTGATAGACGCGACTATCAGGTTGAAGATGTTTACGGACACACAGAACTATCATTAATGGAATCCATCATGTTATTTTCACCCATGTAAGAGTCTTAGTGACCTTACGACTCTCATTTAAACTTGATCAAGGAAACAATCTCGATTGAAACTTCAATAGAACCTCATGGTAAACCCACCGACTCCAACTTTGTAAGCAGGAAATTATGGAATCCTTTCTAAGCTAACACGTTTTCCCTTACGCTCCAACAATAAATCTCATTCGACCCTATTGCCTTATCCGATGACTAATCCTTAGTCTAATACGAATTATACCCAGCATATTCAATCCTGTAAACGAATTTCTTTCTTCACGAAATGATTCCGTTGATCCAATGACAATAGGAAATGAAGATTTAACCTAACCAACCATCAGTTGAACGCAATTACTTAAACATACATTCTATCTCTTATGCTACTGGAATCTAAATCTCATTAAACTTTTCTTTCTTACATATGAACCTCTTCTCTTAACCTATGCATTGGCTGACACTTGCCTTATAAGCGCGGGTCTCACTAGAAGTCTCAGTATGACTTCACAAATCCCATATTAGTGTGTCGTACTCTAACTCTATTAAAAGCCAAGTATACTATTGAGATAGGAGACTGTAATATCCCGCATCGGTTGAGGGGGAGAACGATACGTTCCTTATTTGGAGGTGGATACCTTCTCTATTGAGACGCGTTTTGCCTGGGCGAGCAACTCGTCGAAAAGGAGTGGTGCAGTCATTGGCATCATATCCTTCATGAAAGTACAGAAATGTCTTCGAAAAGGGGGCATATGGCTATTTTGGCTCTCATCGCCGATCAGCCATCTAAGGAAAAGAAGATTGACGACATCCCGATCATTCGTGATTATCCGTAGGTATTTCCCGAAGATCTACCAGGTCTTCTACCGCATCGTCAAGTCAAATTCCAAATTGATCTAGCACCCGGAGCATCGTCTATTGCTCGGGCACCCTGTAGACTTGCACCCATTGAATTGCAAGAACTATCCACACAACTACAAGATCTGTTGGATAAAGGTTTCATTAGATCTAGCTCATCGCCATGGGGAGCTCCAGTCCTATTTGTCAAGAAGAAGGACAGGACCTTCCGCATGTGCATCGACTACCATGAACTTAATAAAGTAACCAACAAGGACCGTTATCCTTTACCCCACATCAATGATTTGTTTGATCAACTCTATGGATCAAGCTTCTATTCCAAGATATATCTTAGATCCGGTTATCATCAACTGAGAGTCTGAGACGAGGGCATCTCAAAGACGGCATTCAGAACTAGGTAAGGTCACTACGAATTCATGGTTATGCCCTTCGGATTGACGAGTGCACCTGCGGTATTAATGGACCTCATAAACCGTGTGTGTAAACCGTGCCTTGATCAGTTCGTTATCGTCCTCATCAATGACATCCTCATCTACTTCAAGGATAGGGATGAACATGAGGAACACCTGCGTTTGATTTCATAATTGCTAAAACAAGAGCAATTGTATGCCAAACTTTCTAAGTGCGAACTCTGGGTTCGAGAAGTACAATTCTTAGAACAGGTAGTCAACAAGACGTGAATACATGTCAATCCAGCTAAAGTAGAAGCAATCAAGAATTGGGCAGCACCTACAACGCCGACGGAGGTGTGTCAATTTCTGGGATTGGCTGGCTACTACCGTCGTCTCATTGAAGGATTCTCCAAGATTGCCCAACCCTTCACAACCTTAACTCAAAAAGGTAAACCCCATCTCTGCAGTGCACCAAATCCTATCTCTTCCAGAGGGAACGGATGATTTTGTAGTGTATTGTGATGCATTCATTCAAGATCTTGGTTGTGTGCTGATGCAACGCGAGAAAGTGATCGCATACGCTTCTCGTCAACTGAAAATCCACAAAAAAAAAAAACTACACGACTCATGACTTAGAGTTGGGAGTCGTGGTATTTGCACTAAAAATCTGGAGACATTGCTTGTACGGTACCAAATGCACTACCTACACCGATCACAAGAGTCTTCAGCATATCGTTGAACAGAAAGAGTTGAACACACGACAGCGTCGTTGAGTCGAACACTTAAACGACTATGACTGTGCAATCAGATACCGTCCAGGGAAGGTTAAGGTGGTAGCCGATGCCCTAAGTCGTAAGGACACCAAACCTAAATGAGTTCGAGCATTACAAAATACTATTCACACCGGATTACCTGAATCCTCATTACGTTGGACCATTCAAAATAGTGAAGAGAATTGACCCAGTAGCGTATCAACTAGACCTACCTGAAGGACTCCGTGGTGTACACGACGTCTTTCACGTTTCAAACTTGAAGAAATATCTAGCAGACGAGACACTCGCAGTTCCTCTTGAGAAACTACACATTGATGAACAGTTGCGTTTCATCGAAGAACCTGTCGAAATTATGGATAGGGAAGTCAAAACGTTAAAGCGTAGTAAAATCCCTATTGTCAGAGTCCGTTGGAATTCGAAACGCGAACCGGAATTCACGTGGAAGCGCGAGGATCAGATGCTGCGCAAATATCCTAATATGTTCAAGCACTCCGCGTCAAACTCTTAAGGTACTACTCTAATTTTCGGGACGAAAATTCTTTCAACTAAGGGATGATGTGACATCCAGAATTTTTTTTTATTATTATATAATTTTCGGGACGAAAATTCTTTCAACTAGGGGATGATGTGACAATCCGGACTTTTCATCTTAACTCAGTTAACAATTCTGTTAAACTTTCTGTTAAAAACCTAACCCCGTTAGCTAATCTAGTTAAGATCTAACTTCAGGGACTTGTTCTACCAATTCCTGAACTTGTATTCATGATTACAAAAGGACTAAGCATGCAATTACCTCATTCTTAATTTCTGTTTGACTTTTAGAAGTCAACCCGTGAACCTATGGTCCAAATTCGCAGCAATAACTTGAAACCGGTTCAATTCACAACTGTAATGACGAGCATTGATGATCTCGACCCTGTCTTAATCATTCCCATATGTTTTTTGATCGTTAATGAGTACGAATTTAATCATAGAAACCGTAACCGTCGACCCCTAGTCATTAACCCATCAAATTCGATTACTTCGATCAGAATTCGCACGAAATGAACCCTACGCATCTAAATCGCATCCCCCTGAACTTGTTTCATCATCCAATTTGATCGAAAGTGAAGCCGTGGTAGCCGGAGACAAACTCGCGCAAGTCGGAATCTACATTTACTCGATCGTCATCAATTCGTGCATCATTTTGGTAATTTCTTACACATATAGCTTCGTTTTCATTCCTAGATTGAAAGCCCTATGATTACTGAGGCTTATAACATCAAATCGATCAAGAACAATTAGCTAGGGTTCTTCGCAAACCGATCTAAACGAATCCTAATCTAGACACGTTTACAATTCAATTAACTTACATCAGTAGTTTCTAAATCCTCTAATCAATGAAAGCCCCATGAATCCAACCCCAATCATTATAGGATTTATTCAATTTGATTTCAAGTTCTAACCTAGGGTTTTCGGACCTTGAATCGGAAATTAAACACACTTAAATTAGTCGGTTTTACAATTAAATTGATCCCCAGAATCGGATGTAGATGGCGAACAAGACCCCTATGATCCTATGATCAATTAATACCGAATTCAAGGATGTTGGGGCTGGGGATCGATCACGGCATGAATGGGGAAGGGGGCTCTCGGGAGTTCCTGATTAAAACTTGTCGATTCTAAGTCCTGTTGCGATTGAGTTGGTGGCTGGGTTGGCTAAGGCGTTTGGCTGCGAGGGAGGGGACCCGGGTTCGAGTCTCCCCACCCTCTTTTTATTTTTAAACGGTTTTTAAACAAATATTTTAAAATAAAACTTAACCCTATGATATTATAATCTTATATTAATGTCTTCTAGCCTCGTGAAACACCCGTAGGCTCGGGTTTGATTTTATAACCCATTTTTATATTAATTATCCACTTTTAAAATAATATATTTATATTATTTTCAAATCATAACTTCGTATAAAATAATATATTTATATTATTTTTAACCCGTGATTCGTGTTATAAAATAATATATAATTTATATTATTTCGTATCGTTTTATACCTCGTGTGAAGTTTCAAACCAATTAATAATATAATTGTTATATTATTTAACCACGTTTATATACTCGATTAAAAGTAATATATTTATTATTTTTCCACACAAATGACTATTTTAGTTAATCCTTCGAACCTAAAAATAATATATTAAATTATATTATTTTTCTAACTTTTGTAAACGACTTTAACATATGAATGTATTTATTTATTCATTATTCGTTATTAACGTACGACACTTGACGCTTTTTCCTTAATGATTATATTAAGAAATTTATATAATCCCGTAGACACGTTCGTCTACTCTTAAATCCTTAGAAAGCGTTAAGGTGTTCTAACTTCCGTGTCGTCGTCACAAATCTCATATGTCCCTAACTTATGTGTTATAATTATAGGGCATACGTAAGCCGTGCAGGCTAACACTTGAGATTCTAAATCTCATACTTGTGTGATACTACCTACTACGCAACGCAGGTGAGTTTCACGGCCCCTTTTTACTTGTTTTACTATTGGGGGAGAAACATGCTTACACACAAACATTATTTTACCTGTTTTCCCTGTTGGGGAGAAACATGCATACACACAAACAGTATTTTACTTGTTTTCCCGTTGGGAAGAAACATGCATACGAACAGGCATCCGTTACTTGTCTCCTAGCCAGGGAGAGACATACACACGGACATGGATCACATAGTATTTCATTACCACTTGTGTACCTAAGTGCAAACATAACATGCAAAGTCTTTACACACTCGGACCGTTAATATATGGAGTATAGCGAGGAAATTTGAGTAGTACTACTGGGTTTGACAAACCCCACCCGGGTTAGTCGCGCTAACTTGATTGGAGGTCTAACGGGTGTAAATTGTCCTTAACACTTGCCATTGTTGATGTTAGCAATGGCGGAAGGCACCCAAACACAAACAGTCAGCTTCCGTTACTTGTCTCCCAGCCAGGGAGAGACATACACACGGACATGGATCACATAGTATTTCATTACCACTTGTGTACCTAAGTGCAAACATAACATGCAAAGTCCTTACACACTCGGACCGTTAATATATGGAGTATAGCGAGGAAATTTGAGTAGTACTACTGGGTTTGACAAACCCCACCCGGGTTAGTCGCGCTAACTTGATTGGAAGTCTAACGGGTGTAAATTGTCCTTAACACTTGCCATTGTTGATGTTAGCAATGGCGGAAGGCACCTAAACACAAACAGTCAGCTTCGGTTGCGAACGCTTAGAGTAACTTGTACATTGTCTAGCTAGCAATAGGTGTGACTTACGTATGTGGATCCAGCAACACTCAAACGGTTTATTTACATACAAACCTGTGAACTCACCAACCTTGTGTTGACACTTTTTCTTACATGTTTCTCAGGTCGCTTTGGCACAGGTTGCGCACTTAGGACATACATGGAGTCCTACTGTCATATCATTCATTTCAAATATTTTAAACAGTTTATTTAATTACATTAATTGACGCTTGTTGCGTGTAATTACGTTTGACTTCATTGTAACGTTTACGCTTCCGCATTAACTCTGAACTTTTATGTTATGGCATTTCAAGTCCTATATAGTGTCGTTTGATGCAACTAATGACTGAGATCGTGGTGACACACTATCTTGCCGGGATGATCGCCTCCTACAGTACATCATGTACCTCAGGTTTTGTCCGGGAAAAAATGAAGTGTCGGTTCATGCCACCAACACTTGTATTTGCCCGGACCAAACCTGAGGTACATGATGTAGTGAAGGAGGCGATCATCCCGGCAAGATAGTGTTGACTTGCTAAGCTTTATGGGTCGATGTCGCGCCTTCCAAGTTGGTTGGTTCGTTAAATGTCTAGCCTTCTCACGCTGCTCGGATGACTCGTATGACGAATCGTGATCATGATAAAACGCGGGCCGGCTCTCCTCGGTGCACAACGAAGGATCGGGTGTCATCATAGTCATTGGTTCATTGGTGAACCCATCCGTTTGCACATATCCCTCGTGGTAACCCCGTGGATCAAACGGGTACTCGTCATGTAACTCCCATAGTCGCGATCCATGAAAATCACTGCAAAGAACACTCAGACAAAACGATCACGGGTACCAGATAAAAATGAAATAGAAAATAAAAAATAAAAATAAAAATATAATTCAGAAACTATACACAAACATACGATGATAATGATAAAATTAAAATTAAAATTAAAATGAAGTTTAATAAAGAAAAATTATTTACCAAGATATACACAAATATATACTAAATGACTAAATAATAATTCCAATCGTTCTCGCACAAACCGTATCCCCGGCAACGGCGCCAAAAAATTGATGCGTGTAAACTACGTCGGATATCAATATAGTAAAGGTAAGAATCGGATATCAATCCGTGGACACTGTGGAATGCGATAATAAACCGGAACCAAAATCCAATCAAGTATGGGTAAAAGATGTTTAAGTTTATTTTTAATTAAACTAATATGCATGAATGTGAAACAAAACTAACAACACAAGTCAAACAATCAAGGAAGGAATATCATTTCGGTCTCGAATCCATTTAATAGACATCCAACAACAACTACATATACATGACACGTACATGATATATAAGTTGACTAAATTCTCGTCAAATACATCTAATCAAATGATTGTTCGGAAAGTTAGAATGAATTACACAAACCAACCACCTAAAATCATACAATGAAGCTCACGTGCTATGAATACATCAATGTTTAATAAAGATTGAACTAGCTTCCTGTCAAGGTTGACTAATTCAACAACTAGTTGGAAAGATTACATGAATCAACACATAACCAACCTCAAGTTGATTAAAGTACACAACAACATGCACTTCCTCAACATACAATGTTCATATCAAGATTACATAAACTAGAAGATTGCGTCAACAAGTCCTAGATAAACATAATACTAAACACGACACACAATAACAAGCACTTTGTCTTTCCAAACACAAGCACAAGGATGCACATTCAAGAGTTTTCAACCATAAACAAGACTTCATCCACCATTCCTAGTCAAAAGCCATAAACTAGTATATATACATACACTAATCAATGAATACATGCATTGTCACACCCCCAAATTCCACTAACGGAGTATTACCGTTTGGGGAGTGACAAACCAGGATCTCAGACATTAGTTACATTGAACGACTCTACATGGGACTCAAATGAAAATATCCTTTTAAATCAGAGTATCAATGCGGAAGCGTAAAGAAAGTAAATGTGCAAAATACACGCGCCCAAAACCAAAGTCCAAACGTTCAACCAAACAAAGTACATTAAAATAATTCAATCAACATAAATAGACACAAAGCAAAGTAGTTGAATCACATGCATGCCCTAACGTGCACCTGTGTCTTAGCTTAGCGTCCTGAGAAAACATGTAAGAAAAAGTGTCAACACGAGGTTGGTGAGTTCACAGGTTTCAATATATAAATAAACGTTTACCAGATTTATTGTACAATCAACATAAATACCAAATGAGTAGCTAACCCATGTTCATTGTTTGCTATTACGCTCGCAACCGTAAACTAACTGTTTGTATTGCCTCCCACCAGGTCTATCAACCACGGTGCACGTTTAGGTCAATATTGCACCCGTTCGATATCCAATCGTGTTAGCGCGACTAACGCGGGTGAGGTTTGTCAAACCCAGTAGTACTACCCAACATACCTCGCTATATTCATATTTAAACGGTTCGATGTGAGGACTTTCATGATAGAGTTTACGCATAGTCATAACAATTGATATAAAATGAAGTACAAAAATCAAAAGAGTTGTATCTTGTTTTCTCTCCCAGTTTAAAAGCAGTAAAAAGGGGCCGTGAAAACTCACCTGAGTTAGAGTGAAAGATCGGGTTATGCTGATGGAGTTGAAACCACGGGTGTAAGTCTTAAACGACTTACGTGTGACCTAACAATATAACACAACAGTTAGGGACGATTCGGGACTTGTGACGATGACACGGGAAGTTAGAGTATCCTAAGTCGTTCTATGGATTTAAATTAAACGAACGCGTCGAACGTCGACATTAGAATAATTATTTTCTTTTGATTGAGTCGCTTGCGAAGGTTAGGAAATGATATAATATTTATTATTTTAGAAACGGTAAAAATAATATAATTTTTCACTAAATTCAAACCCGAGTCCTCGGGTCAATTCTCGGGCCAAAATGCGTTTAAATGGGTTTATAATAATATAAGTTTAATTTATATATACATTTATTTAACCGAAAATCGCCCAAAAATTTTATGTGGGAGCCCGGCCTCGAACCCGGGTCTCTCCCACACAAGCACCCAAGTTTAACCATTACGCCCGCTAGGGTCATCGCGTTAGAGACCCGGTTCCAAAAACTTTTATTAATCAGATCAAGTGGTTCCCTCTTCCCACTATACCCGCGATCGAATACCGGGCAGAACCCATGGATTCCGATGATGGATCGACCAAAACAGGAACAAGTTTTGATGCTCAGTGGATTACGAACCTGAGCATACAATCCAATTCGAAAACGATTAAGATTAGGCTGACTAAGTATCGAGATTTATACCGAAAATGTATTAGAAAACTTTGAATCGATTAGAATGATTTCGATGATAAAAATGATTAAAATCAAAGGGCTTTTGTTAATCGAGTTTCTGCGAAACATATTCTGTAGTTTAATTTCATTTCTTTTTAGTCAAAGATCAAAAACCTTAAATCAGAAGGCATATGAACCCTAATTTCCAGATTGATATGAATTCGATAATAAAATAACGAATTAACAGAGGGTTTTCAAAGGGTTTTGAATTGCGAAACTACCCATATCATTTAATTTGGTTTAAAGTAAGTCAAGGGTATCGTTCGATTAAACTGAAATGGTTATGAACCCTAGAATCGGTCCTTGTTTGAAATGATGAAATAAACCCAATTAGTCATAGGGCTTTCAATCTAGATACATAAACGAAGCTAAAGGTGAGACCAATTACCAAAATCGATATCGGATTGCAGGGGTTCGACTAAGGCAGGCTCCGACTGGGAATATCTTTATCTCCGGCAAATTTGGTTCCACTTCCGATCGAATTGATGCTTGAAACAGCTTCACAGGGTTTCGTAAGGAGCATGTAGAGTCTCAATTCGTGCGAATAGTATAAGAATTTGTCGAATTTGATAGATAAGCGGTAATGGTCGACGGTTAAGGATTTATTACTCATTATAGCGTTTTAATTCGATTAATTCTTATGATTAATTGGTTGGTTATGGGTGTAAATGTACTGATCGTGGAGGATGAGTTACGAATTCAATCCATAAACGGTTGATTTGCTTGGATTTGAGATTCTGCCGAGATTTTGACTTCTGAAGTCAACAAAATCAAGAATTTGGGAATGACAGGATTGGTCCTTGAAATTTCCTGTAGAAATCAAGTTTGAAACTTGGCAGAAAAGGTCCTTCTAGTTTAAATGGAGTTAACTCTTGGTTAATTTTAACTTTTAAAGTCAACAGAGTTGATTTTGACTTTCCAAAAGTCAACAGAATAGTTTAGGGTGTTTTGTGACCGAATTAGTCCTTGTGGTTAGATTTGATTAACGGGGTTAAGTTTTTCATAAGAAACTTAACGGAATAGTTAACAGGGTTAACTTAAAAAGTCGGATTGTCACATCATTCCCTAGTTGAAAGAATTTTCGTCTCGAAAATTGAAATAACTAAAAAAAAATTTCTAGGGTTTCACATCATTCCCTAGTTGAAAGAATTTTCGTCCCAAAAATTAAAATAGTACCTTAGGGATTTGACGCGGAGTGCTTGAACAGATTAGGATATTTGCGCATCATCTGATCCTCGCGCTCCCACGTGAATTCCGGTCCGCGTTTCGAGTTCCAACAGACTCTAACAATGGGGATTTTGCTGCGCTTTAACGTTTTTACTTCCCTATCCATAATTTCGACAGGTTCTTCGATGAAACGTAATTGTTCATCAACATGTAGTTCCTCCAGAGGAACTGCGAGTGATTCGTCTGCCAGGCATTTCTTTAAATTTGAGACGTGAAAAACGTTGTGTACACCACTAAGTCTTTCAGGTAGGTTCAGTTGATACGCGACTGGTCCGATTCTCTTTAATATTTTGAAAGGTCCAACATAACGAGGATTCAGTTTTCCTCGTTTCCCGAAACGAATGACACCTTTCCAAGGTGAGACTTTGAGTAAAACCATGTCACCTATTTGAAATTCCAAAGGTTTACGACGCTTGTCGGCATAGCTCTTTTGAGGATCACGAGCTGCCGCCATACGATTTCTAATTTGAACGATCTTTTCGGAAGTTTCAAATACAAGTTCAGGACCTGTGAGTTGGCTATCCCCAACCTCGGTCCAACAAATGGGAGAACGGCATTTCCGCCCATAAAGTGCTTCAAATGGAGCTGCCTTGATGCTAGTGTGATAACTGTTGTTGTAGGAGAACTCCACCAATGGTAGGTGAGACTCCCAAGTGTTACTGAAATCGATCACACAATAGTACGTTCAGTTTGGCCATCAGTTTGAGGATGGTATGCTGTGCTCATATCTAGACGCGTTCCTAATGCTTTATGCAATGATTGCCAGAAACGAGAAGTGAATCGTGCATCACGATCTGAAATAATAGAGATTGGCACTCCGTGCCGAGAGACCACTTCTTTCAAGTATACTCGAGTGAGTTTATCCATTTTGTCAGTTTCTTTGATGGCTAGGAAGTGAGCAGATTTTGTTAGGCGATCCACAATTACCCATATAGTATCACATCCGGTAGGGGTTCGGGGTAATTTGGTAATGAAGTCCATGGATATTTGTTCCCATTTCCACATGGGAATTTCAGGTTGTTGTAGGAGACCGGACGGTTTTTGGTATTCAACTTTGACCTTCGTGCAGGTCAGACACTTACTAACATAAGTGGCTATATCGGCCTTCATCTTCGGCCACCAATATAGTACTTTTAGATCATGGTACATCTTATCGGAACCCGGATGAATGGAGTAACGAGATTTATGAGCTTCATCCATGATTAGTTCCCTTAAATTTCCGAACACTGGAACCCATATTCGTTCGACAAAGTAACGAATTCCGTCGGATTTTACTTCAAGTTGTGCTTCCATGCCGCGAGTACCTTCTAACGGTAGGTTATCTTCTTTCAAGGCTTCAAGTTGAGCACTACGGATTCTGTCAGGCAATCCAGGATGAATAGTGAGTTGTAACGCTCGAACTCGTTTGGGTTTCGTTTCTTTTCGGCTTAGTGCATCAGCCACGACGTTAGCTTTACCCGGATGATACCGGATCGCACAGTCGTAATCATTTAAAAGTTAAACCCAACGACGTTGTCGCATGTTCAACTCCTTCTGCTCGAAGATATGCTGGAGGCTCTTGTGGTCGGTGTAGATGGTGCATTTGGTACCGTACAAGTAATGTCTCCATATCTTAAGTGCAAAAACTACTGCTCCCAACTCTAGGTCATGAGTGGTGTAGTTTTTCTCGTGAACCTTTAACTGACGTGAAGCGTATGCGATTACCTTTTCGTGTTGCATTAAGACACAACCCAGACCTTGAATAGATGCATCACAATACACCACAAAGTCATCGGTTCCTTCCGGAAGAGCTAAAATAGGTGCACTGCAAAGTTTCTGTTTGAGATGCTGGAAAGCTGATTCTTGAGTATCGCCCCAATTATAAGCTTTTCCTTTTTGAGTTAGGGCGGTGAGAGGTTGCGCAATCTTTGAAAATCCTTCGATAAAACGACGGTAATATCCAGCCAATCCCAGAAATTATCGCACTTCAGTCGGAGTCGTCGGTGCTGCCCAATTCTTGATGGCTTCTATTTTGGATGGGTCGACATGTATCCCTTTTTCATTTACCACATGCCCTAGAAATTGAACCTCTCGAATCCAAAATTCACATTTGGAAAACTTAGCATAAAGTTGTTCTTGCTTAAGTAGTTCCAAAATTAGACGCAGATGTTCTTCATGTTCTTCCTCGTTCTTGGAATAAATAAGAATGTCATCGATGAAAACGATAACAAACTGGTCAAGGTAAGGCTTACACACACGGTTCATGAGATCCATGAATACCGCAGGTGCGTTGGTTAGACCGAAAGGCATGACCATAAATTCGTAATGGTCGTACCTTGTCCTGAATGCAGTTTTAGAGATATCTTCTCCTAGGACTCTTAACTGATGATAGCCGGACCTAAGGTCTATTTTGGAATAGAAACTTGATCCTTGGAGTTGATCAAAAAGGTCATCAATACGAGGTAAAGGGTAGCGGTTCTTGATTGTAACTTTGTTCAACTCCCGGTAATCAATACACATACGGAACGTACCGTCCTTCTTCTTGACAAATAATACCGGAGCTCCCCACGGTGATGAACTAGGTCGGATGAAGCCTTTATCCAATAAGTCTTGCAACTGAGTGGACAGTTCCTGCAGTTCACTCGGTGCTAATCGATAAGGTGCCCGAGCAATCGGTGCTGCTCCGGGTGCTAGGTCAATTTGGAATTCAACCTGACGGTGTGGTGGCAGACCGGGCAGATCCTCGAGAAATACTTCTAAAAATTCATGCACAACGGGAATATCTTCGATCTTCTTTTCTTCTGACGGCTGTTCAGCAACAAGGGCCAAAATGGCCGTATGCCCCTTCCGAAGACATTTTTGTGCTTTCATGAAGGATATAATGCCCATGACAGTACCAACTCTTTCGCCCTGAACTGAAAGAATTTCTCCACTCGGGAGGGGTATGAGAACGATTTTCTCATGACAAATGATTTCCGCTTGGTTTCTAGACAACCAATCCATGCCAACGATTACATCAAAACTACCAAGTGTGACCGGCATAAGGTCGATATCTAGAATATGGCTAGCTAGATCAAGCTTACAACCCTTAAGAATATGGGTTGCTTCAATTATTTGGCCGTCAGCTATCTCTATTACATACTTAGCTTCTAACAGAGTTGGAGTTCCTTTTATCATATCACTAAGTTTCTTAGATATAAAACTCCTATCGGCACCAGTGTCAAAAAGGACAGAAGCAAAGTAATTATTTAAGAGAAATTTACCGGTAACCACATTATGGTCGTAACGGGCTTCTCCAGATCCTAGTACGAAGGCTCGTCCCTTCGCACCATTTCCTCCCCCATTGCTATTATTACCACCATTCCCATTGTTATTGTGGTTAGGGTTGTGGTTTCCATTACCCCCTTTCTTCAATTGAGGACAGTTTTTCCGAATATGCCCTTCCTTTCCACACTCAAAGCAAGCCCTAGTAGACCCTGGTTGTTGAAAGGGTTGTTTAGTTTGTAATTCACCCCTACAGTCCTTGGCAGCATGGCCTATTTTACCGCACCTCTGGCAACGATTGCAGAACCCAAAGTGGTGTAAGTTACACTTGTTACACTTCGGGGACTTCCCCGCATAACCACCCTGGTTTTGGCCAGAAGAGGTCGACTGATTGAAGTTCTTGGTAGGCTCGAACCTACGTTGTTGTTGTTGTTGCTGTTGGTTAGACTGTTGCTGGTTGGGTTGGGGTCCTTTGGTGTGGGAGTTAGAGTGGTTGTGGGTGTTGAAATGGTGATCGAACTTGCGTTTGTGGCTGTCGGTGGGTTTAGCAATTGAACCTCTTGGAGGTAAAGTTCCCTGTGTCACTGCCTGATCGGTCAATTTGTGGGCAAGTCTGATGGTCTGTTGGATGGTGGTAGGGTTGGATGAGGTCACCATGCTTTGAATCTGAGGTACCAAACCTCCAATGTATAGTTCAATCCGTTTGTAATCCGGAGTCACCATATGTGGGCACATGGTGGCAAGTTCGTGCGAACGGGTGGTGTAGAGTTCAATTTCTGAACCCTCCATCTTAAGGTTCCAGAACTCTCCTTCTAGTTTTTGAATTTCATCTCGTGGGCAGTATTCTTCTTTCATCATGGTTTTAAATTCCTCCCACGGGAGTCCATTTGCCATTGCTAGTCCTAACATTTGCACTTGGGCATTCCACCATGTTAGGGCCGGGCCTTCTAAAGTTCCAGCAACAAATTTTACTTGGTTAGCTACGGGGCAGTTGCACATGGCTATTACTGATTCAACCTTCTCAAACCAGCGAAGTAATCCAACTGCTCCTTCAGCTCCACTAAAGGTGTGGGGCTTGCAGTCCATGAATGCCTTAAAAGTGCAGGCTGGCTGTTGATTTTGTTGGTTTTGCTGATTTTGCTGGCCTGGATTTAGAAATACGAATTGAATTGGAATTATAGAGTTTAGAAAGATATTCTTAGGAAAAGGGATTGACACTACTAGTCAATAGTTGAAAGCATTTACCTGCAGCATTATGTGCTGCTAGGGCCTCTGCCACACTATTGTTTATCAAAGCTGCTAGTTCTGCTGCCGTCATGTTGATGGTACCACGACCACCGGTACGGCCTCCTCGTCCTCTTCCAGACATATTTCTTCACAATCACAAATGAAAACAATGAGAAATATATCGCATATTAAACATTATTCAGGTACGGGTAAGGAAATACAACATCTAATATTTTGAAAATTAAATAAATTGTAAGGCTACAAAATAAATAACTCAAATATTAAACTTCTCATGCTTTTATTGGATGGGAACAACCTTACCCATCTAGGTTTGAAAAGGGAAATAACATAAGCAAAAACAAAGATAGAATAGGAAGATCCTCAAATATCCTCGTCATCAGAAGAGACATATGACTGTGCATCATCAATCTCCACTGGCTCTTCCTCAGCTGGTTCCCCCTCTAAGGGTTCCTCCTCGAAGGGCTCCTCTTCAAAGAGCTCTTCCTCAAAGGGTTCCTCCTCATCGTCAGATACTGGAATGTCTTCCGGGTGTAGGGCCGCTTGCAGTTGGGCTTCCAAGTGAGTCACCCTCTCTTGAAGGCCTTCAGCAGTGTGGGTAGCCACATGTAGCTGAGCTTCCATAGCAGCTAATCTCTCCAGAACTCCTTGCATATCATCATCCATAATGTCAGCCCTCGTCTCTAGGTGTGCTACACGATTCACTAAAAGGTTGTGGACATGATCTGTTGCAGCTAGTTCGGTAGTCAAATCTTCTATTCCTACCCTATTCTTTTCCACTTGTTTTCCATTCTCCAGGAGTTTAGGTATCTCCTCGGTGGCATCTTGTACAAAACTTAATTCCTTTGACATATAGGACACAAATGCTGCGAAGGCTTGTTCCAAGGTACATGGTAAGCTAGGCAGTGTAGGCGATGAAGATGTGGATGCAAAGTACGGTGATGGAACATCTCCCATCTCGATCCACCTTTGGATCATATGTGGGTACATATCCCAATTGAGAGCATACTCCAATGCCCGTGCGTTGCTCGGTTCACCTTGCTCAATTGAGGTAGTCCGGCGCCTTTTGGGCTCCGGGGATGAGGGTACAGGTGCCTTATGCCCTGATGCGTTAGGTGATGGAGGTGGTGTTGACGACATGATCCTGCAACAATTTGTATAAGTGCCAACATCCAAATGGCATGTAACTCAAATGACATGTAACTAATGTATGAGGCTATAGTCTAGTATGCAATCCTAGTTCTCTATAACCAATGGCTCTGATACCAATCTGTCACACCCCCAAATTCCACTAACGGAGTATTACCGTTTGGGGAGTGACAAACCAGGATCTCAGACATTAGTTACATTGAACGACTCTACATGGGACTCAAATGAAAATATCCTTTTAAATCAGAGTATCAATGCGGAAGCGTAAAGAAAGTAAATGCGCAAAATACACGTGCCCAAAACCAAAGTCCAAAAGTCCAAACGTTCAACCAAACAAAGTACATTAAAATAATTCAATCAACATAAATAGACACAAAGCAAAGCAGTTGTATCCCATGCATGCCTTAACGTGCACCTGTGTCTTAGCTTAGCGTCCTGAGAAAACATGTAAGAAAAAGTGTCAACACGAGGTTGGTGAGTTCACAGGTTTCAATATATAAATAAACGTTTACCAGATTTATTGTACAATCAACATAAATACCAAATGAGTAGCTAACCCATGTTCATTGTTTGCTATTACGCTCGCAACCGTAAACTGACTTTTTGTATTGCCTCCCACCAGGTCTATCAACCACGGTGCACGTTTAGGTCAATATTGCACCCGTTCGATATCCAATCGTGTTAGCGCGACTAACGCGGGTGAGGTTTGTCAAACCCAGTAGTACTACCCAACATACCTCGCTATATTCATATTTAAACGGTTCGATGTGAGGACTTTCATGATAGAGTTTACGCATAGTCATAACAATTGATATAAAATGAAGTACAAAAATCAAAAGAGTTGTATCATATTTTCTCCACCAGTTTAAAAGCAGTAAAAAGGGGCCGTGAAAACTCACCTGAGTTAGAGTGAAAGATCGGGTTACGCTGATGGAGTTGAAACCACGGGTGTAAGTCTTAAACGACTTACGTGTGACCTAACAATATAACACAACAGTTAGGGACGATTCGGGACTTGTGACGATGACACGGGAAGTTAGAGTATCCTAACTCGTTCTATGGATTTAAATTAAACGAACGCGTCGAACGTCGACATTAGAATAATTATTTTCTTTTGATTGAGTCGATTGCGAAGGTTAGGAAATGATATAATATTTATTATTTTAGAAACGGTAAAAATAATATAATTTTTCACTAAATTCAAACCCGAGTCCTCGGGTCAATTCTCGGGCCAAAACGCGTTTAAATGGGTTTATAATAATATAAGTTTATATTATATATACTTTTATTTAACCGAAAATCGCCCAAAAATTTTATATGGGAGCCCGGCCTCGAACCCGGGTCTCTCCCACACAAGCACACAAGTTTAACCATTACGCCCGCTAGGGTCATCGCGTTAGAGACCCGGTTCCAAAAACTTTTATTAATCAGATCAAGTGGTTCCCTCTTCCCACTATACCCGCGATCGAATACCGGCCAGAACCCATGGATTCGGATGATGGATCGACCAAAACAGGAACAAGTTTTGATGCTCAGTGGATTACGAACCTGAGCATACAATCCAATTCGAAAACGATTAAGATTAGGCTGACTAATTATCGAGATTTATACCGAAAATGTATTAGAAAATTTTGAATCGATTAGAATGATTTCGATGATAAAAATGATTAAAATCATAGGGCTTTTGTTAATCGAGTTTCTGCGAAACATATTCTGTAGTTTAATTTCATTTCTTTTTAGTCAAAGATCAAAAACCTTAAATTAGAAGGCATATGAACCCTAATTTCCAGATTGATATGAATTCGATAATAAAATAACGAATTAACAGAGGGTTTTCAAAGGGTTTTGAATTGCGAAACTACCCATATCATTTAATTTGGTTTAAAGTAAGTCAAGGGTATCGTTCGATTAAACTGAAATGGTTATGAACCCTAGAATCGGTCCTTGTTTGAAATGATGAAATAAACCCAATTAGTCATAGGGCTTTCAATCTAGATACATAAACGAAGCTAAAGGTGAGACCAATTACCAAAATCGATATCGGATTGCAGGGGTTCGACTAAGGCAGGCTCCGACTAGGAATATCTTTATCTCCGGCAAATTTGGTTCCACTTCCGATCGAATTGATGCTTGAAACAGCTTCACAGGGTTTCGTAAGGAGCGTGCAGAGTCTCAATTCGTGCGAATAGTATAAGAATTTGTCGAATTTGATAGATAAGCGGTAATGGTCGACGGTTAAGGATTTATTACCCATTATAGTGTTTTAATTCGATTAATTCTTATGATTAATTGGTTGGTTATGGGTGTAAATGTACTGATCGTGGAGGATGAGTTACGAATTCAATCCATAAACGGTTGATTTGCTTGGATTTGAGATTCTGCCGAGATTTTGACTTCTGAAGTCAACAAAATCAAGATTTTGGGAATGACAGGATTGGTCCTTGAAATTTCCTGTAGAAATCAAGTTTGAAACTTGGCAGAAAAGGTCCTTCTAGTTTAAATGGAGTTAACTCTTGGTTAATTTTGACTTTTAAAGTCAACAGAGTTGATTTTGACTTTCCAAAAGTCAACAGAATAGTTTAGGGTGTTTTGTGACCGAATTAGTCCTTGTGGTTAGATTTGATTAACGAGGTTAAGTTTTTCATAAGAAACTTAACGGAATAGTTAACGGGGTTAACTTAAAAAGTCGGATTGTCACATGCATAAACCATGGGTTTTCCGACATACATAACCTACACATATACAAGTCTTGCAAATAGTATCAACTCCCGATACACAATAGCATTGAAGAATAATAGTGCCATTGTTATAACATTAACATAAACTATGCCAAAAATCCATAAATGTTGTCAAACATTACTAAACTTCATCTAAACCAAAGTGATACCAAGAGTTAGCTCATGGTGAGCATAAGAACAAGAGCAAAGCAAGTAAAAGTTACAAGACTCATGGTGAAATGCCAAGAATCAAACCAACTCTTCCAAGCTAGATGATGATGATGTATGGTGATCCTCTTGATGTTGTAGTCCTTCCTAGAAGCTTGAAATGTGGCTAGAAACAAGGAAATTCGGAGCACAAAGATAGCTTAAGGCTCTAACTCTCCAAGTCTCCAGACTTTTAAACTGTGGAATACTTCTGCAATATATAGGACAGGGGGCACGACCGTGCCTAAGCATGGGGCATGACCGTGCCACCTTTTAGCATGACCGTGTGACAGGTATGTTGATCGATCTGCTTCTTCCATTGGCTCTCTTTCTTCGAGGAGGTACGGATTTCAGGCTCACGGGTTTACACGCGACCGTGGGGAAGAAAAAGCATGGTCATCCTTGGTTTTTGATGATGTCACGGTCGTGTCACTTCTGGGCGCAGTCGTGCCAATAATGGGCGTGGCCATGTCTGGCCTGGCGCGGCCGTGCCAATTCTGGGCGCGGTCGTGCCTCTAACTCAGAAAACCTAATTTTCCTTGAAAACTCCTCGAATCTCCTTCTTTATCCACTTAGCTCCATAAAAACCTACAAAACTGAAAATGAAGCAATTCAGTGTCTAAACTCGGGAAATCACCTAGAATTGTTCGTGAAATGAATGAAGTTTTGTGCCAAAAAGATGTGTAATTTATGACACATCATAGGCTTTCCCACATTAGGACTTTTCAGAATCGTCACCACTTTTTGTTGTGGGGGAACAATTTTGGATTTCCCTTTCTCTGAAAGCATAGTCTTCTTCTCTTGATTCTTGTAAGGATAATTTATCAAAATATGACCCACTTCGTTACAATGAAAGCACAATCTTTTATCCTGATGATCTCTGACATAAGAACTCTTTCTTGAAGTTGATGAACAACCTGATGAATATTCTTCAGAACATTTCAATGAACTTTCAACTTTTCTTCGGAACATAAACTTGTTTAGATACTTTTAAGGATATCTTCTTATCACGACCAGCAGAAATAAAACCACTTGTTAATAACACCTTGGAAAATATTAGGTTGTACAACTTCATCAGGTTCGGTAAGAATGCATCTATCTCCTGTAACTTGTTTCACCACCTTTGGTTCATCTAGTTTCACCTCTTTAGGTACACCTTAAACCTTGTTTTCATCAAACACTGCATCATCATTGTCAGAATCGTAAACCATCTCTTCACATGTCACTGGATTAACCTTCAGAACTGTCTTTGGATCAATCTCCTTTTCATTTATAATTTCTGGTTCAACTACATAATTTCCATTAAATGGTGGAGGAACAAACCCAACTCCAGCAACTCTCTTTGCAGGATCAGCATTATCATGAAAATAATTCAATAATACTGATGAATTTCCAAAACTCTCCAGCTTTCGATGTAATTTGATCACTTCTGATTCTTTGTGAGAAATCTCCTTGTTTTTTTGAGTGTCAATTTCGTTTCGCTTCTCAATTTCAGCATAAGCCATATCTAGATGATATGCTTGTTCCTTGTACTTTAACCCCAACTAATTTAAATCTCTTTTCAAAGATTCAATTCTATCCATACATAATTTATCATTATCTTTCAACTTTTGTTTAACCACATGCATGGATTTCATATCACAAATTTTGTTTAACCAATTGGAATCTATTCAGAGATAGTCTCTTCAGAAGATCTGGTAGGCAAAACTATTTCATCTTCAAATACACCAGATGCAGAAGAAATATTAGAAGCAACATTGTGTACTTTAACATTTTCTTCATCATTTCTTTTCAGACTATCACCATCAATTGAACTATCATCATTAGTTGTTTCTTTAGAGTTATCAGAATGGATTTCAGCTACAAAAGCCTGACTCACAACACCAACTAGATCTTCTAGATGAATACCCCAATCATAATTTTCATCATTTTGTGCAACCCAAGCAGATGATGTGGATGCATGGTTTTGAATTTCCAGATCCAGAAGAACCATGTGATAGAGAACGATTATTCTGAAATTTTTTTGTCTTCTTCTGAGAATCAAACTCAATTTTCAGCTTCACACATTCCTTAGCAAAATGACCGTATTCTTGACAATTATAACATCGAACCTTTGATTTACCAAACCCCATTCTTGTTCGACTGTTAGAACCAATATACTTCATTCCAGTCTTTTTCGGAAAGTCTTTTGCTTGTCACGTTAGCATGGCCATATTCCATTGAATATTCATCTCCTCTAAATCAACAGGATCAATTTGACGAAAATCCTCTTCAAGAACATCAGGATCAAGAATCTTTCCTCCAATAAAGTTTTCATACGATGCCATGAAAGAAGAAAAACATTGCCAAATAATCATCAGCAACCCTTTGATTCATATGATATGAATTTGTATTTTGTGATCCGGAAGCTGAAGTTGATGTAATTGCAGAAAATCCAGTTTGACTTGAAGCTCCAGAAAATGTTCCAGATATATTTTTAGTTGTATTATCTTGACCATCACCAGAGAAAAATGCAACACCAAATCCAGTTTTGCCAGAAGTTTTAGCAAAATACATAGCAGGATCTTGAATATGCTCCATATTTGTCTCCTTTTTCTTCATATTCAAATCATGAGATTGAATTTTGCCAATAGCATCTTCAAGAGACATGGTTTTATACTTGACATTCTCTTTGATCAAAACAGAATACACATCAAATTTTGATGGTAAACACTCCAAAAACTTATCATTAATCTCCTCAGTTTCATAAACAGCCGATGCACTTGATAATTCACTCAGCAAGTGATAAAATCTTGTTGCAAGATCATCCAGAGATTCATTTTGAAAATGTTTGAAAACAAAAATTGCTTTTTCAATAACTCTTTCCGACTTTTCATCACATCTAGACTACCTTCACACCGCTTCGGCAAATCATCACACAATTGTTTAGAAGATTTAAATTGTTTAAAACTGTGATAAATCTCTTTTGGAAGTGACATGGAAATGCTCACCATCGCTTTCTTTTCACGATCAAACAACTGTTTTTCTTCAGTAGTCAATGCAGATACTGGTTTAGGAACATCATCCTTTCCCATCCATGAGTAGGTCGGATGTGTATACCCTTCCAAAATAGGAATCCATAAACTCGTATCAGTAAACGACACAAACTGATCAAAACGATCTTTCCAGTTTGGATAATCAGCAAGACTTAACAGCTTTGGTGGTTTCTAAGAAGTACCAATCTCATTATCATAGTTGAACATGTTAGTTACTGGCACCATATTTGCCATAGTCAACAAACTTTAAAAAAGTACAAAGTATGAACAAGAGTACACTTAGGCGAATATAATAAGTTCGCTCCTAGCCCTTCAAGCGAACTTAATCCCAAGCGAACTAGATAAGTTCGCTTAATCAAGAGTAACAGCTAAGTTCGCCTGCAATAGAATTCCAGAGCTAAGTTCGCCTGGTTCAGCTATAACAACTCAGGAATATGAGTTCTTCAACCAAAACACGAACAAAAACTTCCGAAAATCATCATAACTTGCTGAATTGATGGAATTTGATGAAATTGAACTATATGATTGAGTATAATATGGTTTAGAACACTTCTAATGGATCAATTTCTTCAAAAACACATTCAAATTTATGAAATCAGCTTCAAAATCACTGTCAAGAACTTGAAAACTCCATGAACATGAAAACATTGCAAAAATCAACCAATTCCTTGTCAAATCGTACACAAATCGTCACAAAACAATCACAAATCACGAGCATAGGCTCTGATACCACTTGTAGGTCCACATGACTCTCCTATAGATCGTACTCGAGATGTGACGTATCAATGACATAGAGTTCGGAATCTAACCGTATCAATGTATGTGTACACAAGATGACAATAGAAACACCAACAATCACAGTGTAAATAAGCTTCTCTTCTATTCCATGCAATCACAGAGTTTACAGATCTAGAACATGAACATTCAAAAGCATTACAAAAAATGAACATGTAAACTATATTTATAGACCTGATTCTGCTATAGGCAAACATAGTAAGTTCGCCTCCACTTAGACTAAGCGAACTTATTAAGTTCACCTCTAGCAGAACTTACAAAACACTTAGACAAAATCAAACATTTACAAGAACATAAAGAAATATAGATCAAAACTATTACAAGCTCTTGTCATACATCTATGTCCTAACGAAAGGTATTGATTGACTTGGCTGCCAAAGTACCCAGCCAAGTTCATCAACTTCATAATTTCCATTAAATGGTGGAGGAACAAACCCAACTTGTAAGGCCCCAAACCCGGGAGGCCCCACTTGTTGGAATTACTCATTCACAAACAGTTCTTAAACATGAATATCAAATAACGCAGCGGAAAAATTTCATTTAAACATAACTTAATCGTTGTTCATACATGCGGAAGCGTAAACATTGATTAAAACATATTTACATCATAACTAAACATAACGGGATGCCAGTCTTCAAAGCAGTCGGGTAACTCTTCATCTCTAGCCAAGCATCACCGTCCATCCTCATAACCTGCCTTAACCTGAATGTGTACACTTAAAAACGTCAGCTACGCTGGTGAGTTCTAGTTTTCGTTCGATTTAAGAAATGGTTCATCATTCAAACATTCATTAGGGTTTAACATTCGTATAAGAAAACAGGGCCTTTCATTCGTAAACCTTCGTACATTTAAACACGATCATTTGTTTAAATCATTAACATTCATTTAAGTCATACAATATTATCTAAAATCTGTATCGTTACGCGTCTCTATGTCCCCGTAGGAACTTTTAATGTTGTGGGCAACCGTCACGTATCGCCGTCATTGCCACAACCATACACTACGTAGGGTCAACCGTTACGTATCGCCGTCATTTCCCAACCCTTCAATGCGTGGGGTCAACCGTTACGTATCGTCGTCATTGCCCAACACGCATCTTTCCTTTGGAAATTAACCATTACGTATCGCCGTCATTAATTTCCCATTACCCTTTCCCTTAGGATGATCGTCATCACCCGAGTAACCGTCGTTACTCCCTTACCAGTTGTACAACATCAAAACCATTGGCAGGCCACTAAGACACTACCCCTGTTGTTCTTATGGTAACTATGGCTCGCTGTCCATAATCTACCACAAGGCTGGGAATCTCGTTCCCAGACTTCATTCGTCAATTCCATTCATTCGACAGATTAGATTTGTAATGACTTCTTTAAAACCTTTGCCCCTTTTTTGTATTCTTTTCATAAAACCTTTCTTCACTTTCAAAACCCTTTACCTTTTCATTAAACCATTTCTTTATAACATTCGTTCGTAAACATTCCGTTCATAAACTTTCTTTCCATAAACCCTTCGTTCCAAATCATTTCCTTTCGTAAACGTAGTTTCATGAACATCATTTTATAAAACATCATTTCATAAAACATCATTTCATACGTGTACACACCAGCCCGAAAACATTATATAAAAACATTTAAAAGAGGGCTTCTAGAACTCACCTTATTAGCTAGTCTTGGTTGTCCTAATCAATGGTCCAACCACGTCACTTCCGATCTGAATTGGTTACAAAACACATATATCAGACCTAACCTCGATTCCCACTCTTCTCAGCTGATATAGGCGAACTTAATGCTAAGTTCGCCTCCCCTGGCTTAGGCGAACTTATAAGCGAACTTAATAAGTTCGCTTACCCTGTGGCCAAGCGAACTTAACCCAGGCGAACATAATAAGTTCGCCTACCCTGTGGCCAAGCGAACTTAACCCAGGCGAACATAATAAGTTCGCCTACCCTGTGGCCAAGCGAACTTAACCCAGGCGAACATAATAAGTTCACCTACCCTGTGGCCAAGCGAACTTAACCCAGGCGAACATAATAAGTTCGCCTACCCTGTGGCCAAGCGAACTTAACCCAGGCGAACATAATAAGTTCGCCTACCCTGTGGCCAAGCGAACTTAACCCAGGCGAACATAATAAGTTCGCCTACCCTGTGGCCAAGCGAACTTGCCAAACGAACATAATCAGGCGAACTTGATAAGTTCGCCTCCCCAAGCGAACTTGACAGGCGAACTTGCTAAGTTCGCCTGCAACATCAGTCATCTTCCCCAAAAGTCCCAAAAATTGCGGATTTGGGTTCGGTTATGTCAAAACTTCAACCTTCTTTGCTCAAAACAACCGTTTTTAATTGTAGATACTAAACCTAAGCTTATTCTTAAGTTTCATCCGTAAAAACTTCCGATTTTTCACCCAAAACCCGAAAAACCCTAAAACGAACAAAAACTCAGATTTAGGTCGGATCGTTACCTGAATCGAGCTTCTGATCTGGAGGTTTCCTTCACGAGTGCAAGAGACACGTTCCGGTGCAATCTTGTGCGATTCCGTCACTTTCTCTCTCTACGGTTTTCTCTCTCTAGAATGTCAAAGAGCAGAAGAATGAGTGCCTTAGACTATTTATAGGGAAGACCTCCCCAAGCCCGGTTCGCGACTGACCCGGTCCGACTTCGGCCCGCTTGAACTCGTTAACTTTATTTTTCGTCATTTTGGGATGTTACAAGTCTACCCCCCTTATAATAGGTTTCGTCCCCGAAACCTATCACAAGTTAAATAATTGAGGGTAAGACTCCCTCATTTCCGCCTCCGTTTCCCATGTAGCCTCCGATCCCTTTCGGTGCCTCCATTGGACTTTAACCAATTGGATCACTTTGTTACGCAAACGCTTCTCCTTTCGGTCTAAGATAGCCACGGGTTCTTCGATGTAATTAAGGCTGTTGTCGACCTCGATGTCAGTAAGTGGTACGTGAGCCGATTCATCCGCCAAACACTTTCGCAAGTGTGATACATGGAAGGTAGGATGAATCCCACTTAACTCATCAGGCAACTCCAACCGATATGCGACTTCACCAACCCGTGCCATTATCCTGAATGGTCTGACAAATCTCGGACTTAACTTTCCTCTCTTTCTGAATCGTATGATTCCCTTCCAGGGCGACACTTTCAACATTACTCTATCCCCAACATCAAACTCGATAGGCCTTCGTCGTCTATCCGCATAGGACTTCTGACGATCTTGTGCGGCCTTCATTCGTGCTTTGATCTGATCAAACCTTTCCGACGTCTCTCTTACGACTTCGAGACTTCCTAATTCTTTCTGTCCAATCTCACCCCAACAAACCGGGGTCCTACATCTTCTCCCATACAACATTTCGTAAGGCGGCATGCCTATCGTCGTATGATGACTATTGTTGTAGGAGAATTCGGCTAACGGCAGATGACTGTCCCAACTGCCACCGAAGTCAATAATACAAGCACGGAGCATATCCTCCAAAGTCTGAATGGTCCTTTCGGACTGACCATCCGTTTGCGGGTGGTATGCTGTGCTGATATTAAGCCTCGTGCCCATCGCCTCGTGAAATCTTTTCCAGAACCTCGATGTGAATCGTGTGTCCCGGTCAGATACGATCGTCAAAGGCATCCCATGCCGTGCTACTACTTCGTTGATAAACACTTCTGCTAACCTTTCCGACGAGAACGCCTCGCGAATAGGTAGGAAATGAGCACTCTTCGTTAATCGGTCCACAATTACCCAAATGGCGTCATGACCTTTAGCTGTGCGAGGTAGCTTAGTTATGAAGTCCATGGTAATGTGTTCCCACTTCCATTCCGGTATATCAAGTGGTTGAATCTTTCCATACGGTTTCTGGTGTTCAGCCTTTACTTGCGAGCAAGTCAAGCACTTGCTTACATACTTCGTCACATCACATTTCATTCCAGGCCACCAGTAGTCCTTCTTCAGATCTTGGTACATTTTATTGGTACCAGGATGGATAGAGTAACGAGACTTATGAGCCTCATCCAAGATTTTGGTTCTAAGTTCGCCACCCATAGGTATCCATACCCGTCCATAACGTGTTCTAACACCAAGGGTGTTATATTCCAACTTGTCCTGTTGGCCCACCATCCTTTCTCCCTTTATATTTTCTTCCTTCAAAGCTTCATCTTGAGCTCTTTCGATTTCTCTCATCACATCCGGTGTTACCACCAACTGGTAAGCTTTCACTCTAATAGGAGTAGGCACATCCTTTCGGCTTAGAGCGTCAGCCACCACGTTTGCCTTTCCAGGGTGGTACATTATTTCACAGTCATAGTCCTTCAGGAGTTCCAACCATCTCCTCTGCCTCATATTAAGCTCCTTTTGTTCGAAGAAGTACTTCAAACTTTTGTGGTCGGAGTAAATAGTAAACTTTACCCCGTACAGGTAGTGCCTCCAGATTTTTAATGCAAATACGACAGCAGCAAGTTCCAAATCGTGAGTCGGATAGTTAACTTCGTGAACTTTCAACTGCCGCGACGCATATGCAATCACTCTACCGCGTTGCATCAACACACACCCTAACCCCTGACCCGACGCGTCAGAGTATACCACCAGGTCTTCACTGCCCTCGGGAAGGGCCAAGACTGGAGCTTGTGTTAGCTTCTCTTTCAATTCCTTAAACGCCTCATCCTGGGTCGAACCCCATTCGTACTTTACTTCTTTCCGAGTCAACTTTGTCAATGGCGAAGCTATTTTTGAGAAATCCTGGATGAATCTCCGATAGTAGCCTGCCAATCCCAAGAAACTGCGGATTTCAGTTGGCGTCTTAGGAATGTCCCATTCACTTACCGTTACTATCTTTGCTGGGTCAACCATAATGCCGTTCGGGCCAATGACGTGACCTAGGAATTGGACTTCCCTAAGCCAGAACGCACATTTGGAGAACTTAGCATACAACCTCTCCTTCTTCAGAACTTCCAATACTTCCTTCAAGTGACACGCGTGATCACCCTCATTCTTGGAGTAGATAAGGATGTCATCGATGAACACTATTACCGATCGATCCAGCATCGGTCGACACACCCTATTCATTAAATCCATGAACGCTGCGGGGGCGTTCGTCAATCCGAAAGACATTACGCGGAACTCGAAATGTCCATAACGCGTGCGAAATGCAGTTTTCGGTATGTCTTCTTCCCTTACCTTCAACTGATGGTACCCGGACCGAAGGTCGATTTTCGAAAACCAACTTGCGCCTTGCAACTGGTCGAGCAGGTCATCGATCCTTGGTAAAGGGTACTTGTTCTTCACCGTTCGTTTATTCAACTCGCGATAATCGATACACATTCTCATCGAACCATCTTTCTTCTTTACAAACAACACCGGAGCACCCCACGGCGAGATGCTCGGTTGGATAAATCCTTTCTCAAGTAACTCGTCTAGTTGGACCATAAGTTCCTTCATTTCCACTGGTGCTAGTCGATATGGAGCCTTAGCCACGGGCTGGGCATCTGGTACTAAGTCAATTCGGAACTCAATTTCTCTATCGCGTGGTATTCCAGGCAAATCCTCTGGAAACACCTCCGGGTACTCGCGTACCACGGGTACATCGTCTAGTTCCTTCACTTCCTTACACTTGTCAATCACGTACACCAGATAAGCCTCGCATCCGCGCCTCAAGTAATCCGCTGCCTTAATCATCGAGATGACGTTTGGCATCGGGGCGTCACGATCTCCAAAAACCTCAACTTTGCTACCATCCGGAGCCTTGAGTTGGATTATTTTTCGCTTACATATGATTTGTGCTTCATTGGCAGTTAACCAATCCATACCCAACACAACATCGAACCCTCCCAAAACCATAACGAACAATCTGACAGGGAACCTATGACCTTCTATTTTCATCGTGGAGTTGTCAACTACATCGGTCACTCTCGCAGTTCTACCCTCAGCGGTCTCTACGCTAAAGGCCCTTTCTAGCTTACTCACAGCATACTTTACTCTTTTACAAAAAGTCGCAGATATAAAACTCTTACTGGCACCCGAATCAAATAACACAGAAACAAGAGTGTTGTCAAGGACGAACGTACCTGACGCCACATCGGGATCCTTCCTAGCCTGATCCTGCGTCAGTGCATACGCACGAGTCTTTGCACGAGATCCCTCTCCCTTCTTTTCCGGGCCCTTTCCTTTCCCGGTTTCCCCCATTCTGGGCTTCGTACATTCTAGGCTCATATGGCCGAAATCCCCACAGTTGTAGCATTTGTAGCCTTGCGGGCATTCACGGGAGTAGTGCCCGGTCTTGCCACACTTAAAGCACAGGCTAGATCTCAGTCTGCATTCACCTACATGTTCCCTTCCACACTTCTTACAAACAGTCGGCTCATCCAACCAAGCCCTTTTATCACGAACCCCAAACATCTTTCCCCCAGTTCGCTTGTTTGAGAAGCTCGGTCTCTTCTTTTGTTCTTCAACGACAACAACATTCAGTGCCAGATCGTCAAATACCACGCCGTTTAGCTCTACTGCCGAATCATAGGTAGTGGGGGGTGTTTGCCTTCACGTAGGTGCGGACCTGGTCCGGCAACCCTTGAATATAACAGGCAATCTTTCTCTTTTCAGTAGTGACAAGGTGTGGCACCAGACGTGCCAGTTCATTAAATCGGGTTGTGTATTGCCGGTGCGTCATGCTTCCGGCCTACAAACCCAAAAATTCCCTCTCTACCTTCTCAATCTCGTTCTCTGGGCAGAAATTCTTGATTACCAAGGTTTTCAAGTCAGCCCACATCATCGCATCTACAATCTCGCTCCCTTTTGCCTGTCGTACACCTTCCCACCAATGGGATGCTTCCTCCCTCAAGGAGTTAGCAGCAAACTTCACTACTTGATTAGCTCGACACTCGCTCAGACGAATGGCAGCTTCCATACGGATCACCCAATCAAAAGTAGCCACCGCGTCCTTCTTCCCAGTCAGGATCGGCGGATCACATGCCTTAAAGGACTTATAATCACATCCGCGAGCAGGCGGTGTATTGTCAGTCTAATTATTTTGGGCACCAATTGCCGCGCTAGACCCACCCGCCCCATTGACCTGCTTCAATGCTTCTGCCAACAGACCTGGCAGAGAAGCCTTCATCAGTTCTGTGAACTCTCGAGCTATAGCTGCTCTCACTTCGGGTTCAAAAGTGAAAGGTTGTTCTTCAACCTGTGTCTGCTCAGCTTCATGCACACTAACCGCCGGTTCAGTGTGAACACTTCCTTCTTCACTATACTCTTGGCGCGCAGGGATCCTGCCACGCCCACCATTTCGACCGCCGGTACGACCACCGGTACGGCCACCACGTCTTCTGTTTCCTCTCCTTGCCATTACGTTCTATAAGACAAGAAATCCAATGTCATCACGCTAGTTAACAAATAAAATTCAATAAGTACTTTAAGATGTTAATATACACTGGCCATCTGCAATTAACCATTACACTACCTTTCGATTTCTATTTGACCACCTTTGTGATTCCATCAGAACACAAGTCCTTTCCTAACCCTTTCTAAGGCATACTACATACACATACTCTACTTTTCATACCTGATGCTGTGGCTCGAGTTACCCGTACTGGCATCCGCTTTCGGTCCCATTCAAAGTTTAAGTTCAGACACTGGGAGTGTCCGAATCTCTCAAACTATTGCTCTGATACCAACTTGTAAGGCCCCAAACCCGGGAGGCCCCACTTGTTGGAATTACTCATTCACAAACAGTTCTTAAACATGAATATCAAATAACGCAGCGGAAAAATTTCATTTAAACATAACTTAATCGTTGTTCATACATGCGGAAGCGTAAACATTGATTAAAACATATTTACATCATAACTAAACATAACGGGATGCCAGTCTTCAAAGCAGTCGGGTAACTCTTCATCTCTAGCCAAGCATCACCGTCCATCCTCATAACCTGCCTTAACCTGAATGTGTATACTTAAAAACGTCAGCTACACTGGTGAGTTCTAGTTTTCGTTCGATTTAAGAAATGGTTCATCATTCAAACATTCATTAGGGTTTAACATTCGTATAAGAAAACAGGGCCTTTCATTCGTAAACCTTCGCACATTTAAACACGATCATTTGTTTAAATCATTAACATTCATTTAAGTCATACAATATTATCTAAAATCTGTATCATTACGCGTCTCTATGTCCCCGTAGGAACTTTTAATGTTGTGGGCAACCGTTACGTATCGCCGTCATTGCCACAACCATACACTACGTAGGGTCAACCGTTACGTATCGCCGTCATTGCCCAACCCTTCAATGCGTGGGGTCAACCGTTACTTATCGCCGTCATTGCCCAACACGCATCTTTCCTTTGGAAATTAACCGTTACGTATCGCCGTCATTAATTTCCCATTACCCTTTCCCTTAGGATGATCGTCATCACCCGAGTAACCGTCGTTACTCCCTTACCAGTTGTACAACATCAAAACCATTGGCAGGCCACTAAGACACTACCCCTGTTGTTCTTATGGTAACTATGGCTCGCTGTCCATAATGTACCACAAGGCTGGGAATCTCGTTCCCAGACTTCATTCGTCAATTCCATTCATTCGACAGATTAGATTTGTAATGACTTCTTTAAAACCTTTGCCCCTTTTTTGTTTTCTTTTCATAAAACCTTTCCTTCACTTTCAAAACCCTTTACCTTTTCATTAAACCATTTCTTTATAACATTCGTTCGTAAACATTCCGTTCATAAACTTTCTTTCCATAAACCCTTCGTTCCAAATCATTTCCTTTCGTAAACGTAGTTTCATGTACATCATTTTATAAAACATCATTTCATAAAACATCATTTCATACGTGTACACACCAGCCCGAAAACATTATATAAAAACATTTAAAAGAGGGCTTCTAGAACTCACCTTATTAGCTAGTCTTGGTTGTCCTAATCAATGGTCCAACCACGTCACTTCCGATCTGAATTGGTTACAAAACACATATATCAGACCTAACCTCGATTCCCACTCTTCTCAGCTGATATAGGCGAACTTAATGCTAAGTTCGCCTCCCCTGGCTTAGGCGAACTTATAAGCGAACTTAATAAGTTCGCTTACCCTGTGGCCAAGCGAACTTAACCCAGGCGAACATAATAAGTTCGCCTACCCTGTGGCCAAGCGAACTTAACCCAGGCGAACATAATAAGTTCGCCTACCCTGTGGCCAAGCGAACTTAACCCAGGCGAACATAATAAGTTCGCCTACCATGTGGCCAAGCGAACTTAACCCAGGCGAACATAATAAGTTCGCCTACCCTGTGGCCAAGCGAACTTGCCAAACGAACATAATCAGGCGAACTTGATAAGTTCGCCTCCCCAAGCGAACTTGACAGGCGAACTTGCTAAGTTCGCCTGCAACATCAGTCATCTTCCCCAAAAGTCCCGAAAATTGCGGATTTGGGTTCGGTTATGTCAAAACTTCAACCTTCTTTGCTCAAAACAACCGTTTTTCATTGTAGATACTAAACCTAAGCTTATTCTTAAGTTTCATCCGTAAAAACTTTTGATTTTTCACCCAAAACCCGAAAAACCCTAAAACGAACAAAAACTCAGATTTAGGTTGGATCGTTACCTGAATCGAGCTTCTGATCTGGAGGTTTCCTTCACGAGTGCAAGAGACACGTTCCGGTGCAATCTTGTGCGATTCCGTCACTTTCTCTCTCTACGGTTTTCTCTCTCTAGAATGTCAAAGAGCAGAAGAATGAGTGCCTTGGACTATTTATAGGGAAGACCTCCCCAAGCCCGGTTCGCGACTGACCCGGTCCGACTTCGGCCCGCTTGAACTCGTTAACTTTATTTTTCGTCATTTTGGGATGTTACACAACTCCAGCAACTCTCTTTGCAGGATCAGCATTATCATGAAAATAACTCAATAATACTGATGAATTTCCAAACTCTCCAGCTTTCGATGTAATTTGATCACTTCTGATTCTTTATCAGAAATCTCCTTGTTTTTCTGAGTGACAATTTCATTTCGCTTCTCAATTTCAGCATAAGCCATATCTAGATTATATGCTTGTTCCTTGTACTTTAACCCCAACGAATTTAAATCTCTTTACAAAGATTCAATTCTATCCATACATAGTTTATCATTATCTTTCAGTATATATGAGATATCAATCACACATCTTGGATATAAAATCCATATAATATCAAATGGTATCCTATGTCATTCTTTCAAGCCTTGACAAATCAAACCAATATCTTTCAAGATTATCACACTCTATCTTTTCAAGACTTTTATATTGCATGTTATGATACGCGATAAACATTCAAAGAAAATAGGACCAGGCTATGACACACAAATTCAAATTGTCAATATTATAAGATTTGAAACTAAAGCATCTCATTCCCACTTTCTTGTGAGTTAAGATACCATTTAAGTATGAAATACAACGTGTACCCCACTAGTATGCCAACAGAAAGTAAATGCACTATCTTCAAGACATATGAGATTTTACTAAAGTTTATCCGAATTTCCAGAATGAGGAAACATCACTTAGCACATGAATAGCATAATCCAAATTGGATTGTATAGGAATCAATGAGATTCAGAATCGAATGATTCAATGTTTTGGCTTACATATGTGGAGTCATAAGATTTAGGTACATGGATCCAACTGTTATCTGGATTATAAATTCAATGGAATCGGTAAAGATGATTTATCAATATGATCCAAGGGCTAGTATATGTTTGAAAGATGTTGTCAAGTGCATATCTTGATTATACTTCAAATTGCATGCTTTTTGGGACATGGGCACTGAAGCAAATCGAATGAATAGTGCTAAGGACATAACCCAAAATTGATCTCATAGGACAATCTTTATTAAAAGCTAATATTCTTTATCTGATAGTGATCTTTTAACACACACACCCAGGCATAAAATGGGTTCAAATCACTGTTGTAACATATGCAATTATGTTTTCACACTACTAATGGTTCAGTGACGCTTTTAGTCTACTGACAATTCAAATTATATGCATACACAACACTATTATTTTCTATTTGTCCAGTCTCTGAAGTTTAGATCAAAACATATAATTCAGATATATTAACATAAAGCACCAAACAGTCAATCTAAGGTCATGTGTGACTGAACATCTATTTATGTACTATCATTTTTCCTTATAACTTCAAGTAATGTCGATTTTAATTTTTTCAATTTGTTTGGCTTTTTCAAAATCTTTTTCAAAGAAAGTAAAACAAACGAAAATAAACCTTCCATGAAAACATTTTATGAAAAACATTTTACTTGGTTACTTAGAATTAAGCAAGTCAATCAATTAAAACACAAACCGATGTAATACTGTAATTGAATGCCTTTGCTTTTGTCACCAACACAAATCTGTACTCCCCCTGTCCTGTAGACTCCCCCTCAACTAGTTAAATGGTTGTATCAACGACTTTATGCTCACCATTGTCATCCTAAGTTTCAGGTTGTCCTTTGGACTTTGTAAAACTCTTTCAAAAACATTGTGTGTGACATATTCTCCCCCTGAGCATCAAGTCGTTGAATCAAATAGATTCTTAGTTATCAATAACTCTTTACTCCCTCTTATGTCATTCCCTGTCATGTGCTTAGAACCACCACTATCAACAACCAAAATGGTATTAATAGTCCCTCTTAGTTAATCCTGCACTACTAACAAGAAACATTAATTTGAAATTGGGACCTAAGCCATGGTAGTCATGGTCATCGATCTGTATCAAAATAATAAACCTCACTCCATTCACAATCGAATCTCTCATCAATTTTCGATGATTGCTCCGACGAGTCAGAAACAGAAACTTTAGATTTCCAAACATACTTCTGTTCATTAAGTTCTTTTTGCTTAAAATGTGAAATGTTTGAACAATCTTGTTCATTTGAAAAATGTTTAGATTGTGAAAGCTCTTGTTCTAAAAGTTTTCTCAATCTTCTGTTTCTCCTCCGTCTTTGAGGTCTAGAAAGCCTAACATCATATTTTGAATTACCCTTTGGTATCTCATGAGGTTTAACCATATTTGAGTTAACATAAGGCTTACCATGAGTTCTTACCTTTCCTGGAGTAACATGTCGGTTACCTTTGGCGTTGTGAGGACAAGCAATCCTAATGTGACCCACAAGACCATAGTAAAAGCAAGATCTCGTCTCATGATAATCTCTCATATAAGGAATCTTCACACAATAAGATGAACTTGAAAAAGATTCGCCTATATGAACTTCTTTTGGATTTTGAGACGGAACAAACGTTTTTTCAACAGGTTTTGATTCAGGCTTCATCTTCTCAGGAAATACATGCTTTTTTCCTTTATTTTTGTAAGGACATTTCACCACAATGTGGCCCATCTCATTACAATGAAAGCATGTACGCTTGTTGTCACACCCCCAAATTTCAACTAACGGATTTTTACCGTTTTGGGAAGTGACTAACCAGGATCTCAGACATTAGTTACTTTGAACGACTCTACATGGGACTCAAATGAAAATACCATAATAATCAGAGTTCAATGCGGAAGCGTAAAGAAAGTAAATGCGCAAAATACACGAGCCCAAAACCAAAGACCAAAAGTCCCAAAAAGTCCAAACGTCCAAACAAAGCAAAGTACAATAGAATAATTCAACCAAACATAAATAGACACAATCAAAGCAGTTGAATCCCATGCATGCCCTAATGTGCACCTGTGTCTTAGCTTAGCGACCTGAGAAAACATGTAAAAATATGTCAACACGAGGTTGGTGAGTCCACATGTTTCAATATAAGTAAATAAGCGTTTACCGGATTTAAATTCATTCAGTACGTATCTATAGGTAGCTAACCTATATTCATGTTCAGCTCAAGCGCTCGCAACCGAAGCTGACTGTTTGTTTATTGCCTCCTGCGAGGTCTATCAACACTGGCGGTGTGAGTAGGCTAACATTTCACCCGTTCGATATCTAATCGAGTTAGCGCGACTAACGCGGGTGGGATTTGTCAAACCCCGTAGTACTACTAAATATTACCTCGCTAAGATCCATATTAACGGTCCGATATTAGTTGAGGACTTTCTGTGATAGCGTGTTACGCTTAGAATTTAACATTGATAACAAATGAATTAAAAGAAATCCAAAATCGTTTAGTCATGTTTTCTACCCCAAGTTAAAACAGTAAAAGGGGCCGTAAAAACTCACCTGCTTTGCGTTGAAGGTAGTTTCACCCTAAAGGTAAGTTGGAACCACGAGTGTAAGTCTCAAAAGACCTACGAATGTCCTAAAATTATAAACACATAAATTATGAATGATAATGGGAATTGTGACTGTGACACGGAAAGAAACGTCTTAAAGAACCGCTCTAATAAGCAAGAGTGAACGAACGTGTCCATGAGTTTAGGAATTTCTTTACGCGACAGATGACATAAATAATAATATATATATACGAGTGGATAATATAATTAATTATATTATTATTTTGTCTCGATTGATTCACGGCGTTATAAAATGATTTGAAATAATATAAATATATATTATTTAATAATACGGGTCATAATTTGAGAATAATATAAACATATTATTTTACACGAGTTTACGGCATAAAATAATATAAACATCTTATTTTTACTTAATAATAATAAAATTGTATAAATTATAAAAGCGGGTATAATTTATAAAGATAAGCTAATAATTCAAACCCGAGCCTACGGGTTGTTGTCCGGGTTAAAATACATTTATATAATAATATCATATTATAAGGTTGATTTATATTAATTTAATATTCCAGAAAAACTGTTTCAAAAATGAATGTGGGAGCCCGGTCTCGAACCCGGGTCTCTCCCACACGCACACACTGACCAAACCATCACGCCCGCTAGGGTCATCGCAAACAAACCCGAGACTTATTTCTTTTAACATCCAGATCAGACGCGGTTTCCTTCCCCATAAGTTCCCATATCGAATCCCGCCCCAAACACCGAATCTAATCGCGAATATGGTTTGGATTCACAGGGGTTTTGTTGTTTAGAAAATTGCGAAACTGATGATGCAAACAAACGTAAAAATGGTTAAGATTTGAGTTGTTAATTTCTGTTAAAAAGAGTCGAAAACCCTAGGTTAAGAACACAGATCAAATAGATTAAATTCGATTTTAAAACTTGTTAGAATTATGGGGTTTTTAACAAAGACTGAATTGCGAATCTAACCATACAACTTAATTTGATTGAGATTAAGTCTAGATCAGGGTTCGATTAAACTCCATACGTGATGAACCCTAGAATCGGTTCATCACTGATTCGAAGTTACATACTCGAATTAGCATAGGGCTTTCATAGGACTGATTATGGCGATTCTAACCATATAGTTTAATTGGATTAACATTGTGTCTAGGTTAGAGTTTGATTAAAACGTTTTCAAATGAACTCCAGAATCTGATTTTGTAAAATTGGATGTTGTTTAATTCAATTAACATGGGGTTATCATTAAACTGAATATTTTGAAACTAATGGTATGATTTAATTGCATTGAGAACAAGTCTAGAATCAAAAGCCCCAAATCCGATTTCTTTTGAACCCTAGAATCGAATTATGATTAAATCGATGATGTAAGCCCTGATTACGATAGGGCTTTCATTCTACAGCATAAAACGAATCAAACGAATGTTTCAATTACCCGGTTGGATGTCGGATTGACAGTGTACGACTAAAACGGGGTTCGAAGGCTGTGGGTTGATCTTCGGCGCTCCTGGTTGCTTCTCCGGCGCGGCTGGTGTATGGAATTTTTTCTGAGAGACTCGAACAAGATTCGCAGGTTTATAATTTGTGAGGGGAATACAAGGATTAGACGAATTCGATGATCGCTTGGAATAATGTCGACGGTTACGAACATAATTACCATTATCTGAGTTTAATTCGATTAATGCCCACGATTATAGTTCAATGATGAACGATTAAGGCATTTAGATGTTAATCAATTATAGAATTCAATTCATTTCCATTATCAGTCGCGAATTTAAAATCAAAGAGCCTCGATTTTGTCTTCTAAAAGTCAACATGAGATAAAATTGTCAATTTTGACTTTGGGGAGTCAAATTATTCAATTTGTCATATTTACACAACTAGTCCCTGCAGTTTTGAGTTCGATTTGTGACAGAATCATTCCCTGGGGTTAGATTTAATTAACGAGGTTAAGTTTTTAATAGAAAACTTAACGGAATAGATAACGGAGTTAACCTAAAAAGTCGAATTGTCACACATGTCTTTATAATCTCTGACATATGGAACTCTCCTTGAATTTGAAGAACTTCTAAATGTATAATTTCCAGATGAATTAGAATCAACCTTTGAGTCTTCTGTCTTAACCTCTTTCAGTATCCCCTCTACCTTAGCTTCATCAAAATATTCATCATCACTCTCATCAGAATACATCATATCTTCACCTGTGACTGGATTCACTTTCAACATAGTCTTAGGATCTAAATCCTCATCTTTTATAATCTCAGGTGTAATAGAATAATTTCTGTTGAACGGTGGAGGAACATAGCCAATACCACTAGTTCCCTTCCCCTCTTTAGTATTATCATGATAATGTCCTAATAAGAATGATGAATTTCCAAAGCATTCTAAGTTTCTGTGTAATCTGATCACCTCTGCTTTAGATGCAGCTAGTTCCTTATCTTTTTCAGCAAGATCATTATTTCTTTTCTCAATTTCTGCAAAGGACATATCCAGGTGATATGCCTGCTCTTTGATCTTCAAAGTCAGAGAATTTATATCCCTCTTCAGTGATTCTATCATTTCAACACACACATTATCATTATCTTTTAATTTCTGATTTACCGTGTGCATGGATTTCATATCACAAATGAGGTTTACATTGTCATCCATAACCCTCATCATTTTATACTTTACTGAAACACAGTTAGAACAAAACGTTTCAGAGTTAGAAACTACTGTATCCTTTTCTACTAAAGAAGATGCACCAGGAGCCATGAATATGTCATCATCAGCAACAATGACAGGCTCTGTTTCCATTTCTGATTCACTCAGATCATCTTCTACTGTCTGAAAGCTTGCTTCAGTCATCACATCAGTCTCAGTAGATTGAGTACTTTCACCAGAATGAATACTTTCACTACCAGTTAAATCTGCAGAAGAATCACTTTGAGAATCACCCTGCTTCTCCAATACTTCTTTGATCAAGACCACAAACGCTTGAGAACTTCACCCTTTTTCTACAATGCTTCCCATAGATCTCTTGAAGTAGAACACTTCCCGAGACTATGAATGATTCCTTTTGGTAAAGACATCATTAAAGTTTCACACGTTTTCATCTCTCGATCAAACTTCTGCTTTTCTACTTTAGTAAGAGCTGTCGCTGGTTTAGGAACATCACGAAATTCCAGAAAGTCAAAAGTAGGATGCACATATCCTTCTGTTATTGGTCTCTAAAAGTTTTCATCAGTTTCTGTTACGAACTGTTCGAACCGGACTTTCCAGCTACGGTAATCTGATATGCACAAAAGCCTCGGTGGCATAATTTCAATCTCATTATCATCACATGAAATTGACATTTTGAAATTTTTGCGAAAATATCCGGAAAAAAATTTCCCGCCAAAATACTCTTTCAAAATTACAAAAAAATTAAAAATTTTAAAAATGATTCAAAACAACCATATAAGCTTTCCCTAAAAAATTTACACAAAAGCCTGATCTTCACGGAGCGAACTTATTAAGTTCGCCTCCCTAAGTTCGCCTGCAAGTAAATCAGCAAGTTCGCCTAAAACGCTGAAACTTCATAAAAACGAAAACACGAACTCAGAACTCCGAAAATCATGATTTCTGATGTATATGATCAAATTAGACAAATCTAAACCGTAGGAATGTGTAGGGACAGATTAGGAACACTTCTATCGGATCAATTTCATCAAAAGAATCCAAAATCAATCCAAAATGATCAAAATTCTTCCATTTTTATCAAGAACGCAAAAAAGATAAAAAATCCTTCAAATCCTCATTAAATTCAGTGATATTTGATGTTGATTGTACATGAAAACACCACGAATCTTCTGCTAATTAAGAGCAAAAGCTCTGATACCACTTGTAGGTCCACATGACTCATCTTAGATCGATCTCGTGACAGGACGTCTCGTTAACACGGAGTGCGGAATCCTACCGTATTAACGTTTTGTATATCAATCGAAAATACAAACAACAGGTAAATAAACTCTCTCTTTTATATCACCAAACAGAGTTTACAGAATACTTGATTGTTCAATCTATCTCACGTGTACCGAAACAGACTCTGTAAACTCTATATTTATAGACACATGTTCTACAATAGGCAAACTTAACAAGTTCGCTTCAAAGATGCTTACGCGAACTTAACAAGTTCGCCTCTAATAGACCAGGGGAACTTATCAAGTTCGCCTCTAGCAGAATTTGTATTTATACTTAGACAAATCTAAACAATTACATACAAAACATAAAGACAATAAGACCTAAACTATTACAAAGCTTTTGTCATACAATCTATGTCCTAACAAGATCATGTCTTCAGGAATAACCAGTCTAGGCTTTAAAAATAAACACTCTTTTGTTGTAAAATGAACTAGTATATCTTTATCGCACACTTCTGAGACACTGAGTAAGTTAAACTCCAACAGAGACACGAAATTAACTTTCTCAAGCGTAATAAGATCATTCGACACTGTTCCCTAACCAGTAATCTTTCCTCCCTTTTTGTCTCCAACAAAAGCAACAAAACCACCATTAAAAGATAGAAAATTATCCAGAATCTCTTTCTGTCATGTCATGTGTCTTGAGCAACCACTATCAACATTCCAAGCATTACTAATAGTCCTCCCGGGTAAACTCTGCACATTCAGGACAAACTTAATGAGAAACAGGTACCCAGATTATCTTTGACCCGGGCTGACTTTGACTTTTTACAGTCTTAGTCATAACGACTTGTTCCTTCAAGTTTACACCATTCTTTGTTCCAACCATATGTGAAGATTGTTCATTTTTAATTTTTCAAAAACAACCAATATTATATTTCTTAGTGAATATTTCTTTAGCAAAATAGATTGGTTGGGTATTTTTCTTCACATATCTTGGACTGTTTTGGACCTTTTTGTCCAAAAATTTTGGTAACACATAATCACGACATGCATTTGAATACAAATCATAACAATCCCTAGAATGCAAATAAGCACGACTGTAACATTGTTTCACTCCGAACTCAGATACACTGTCGTTCTCAGACGCTTTAATGAAATGCTTTGTGACATTGCTTTTAACTCTCTTTTTGTGCCTTTTGAACCTTGACTCACTCGAGTTATATTTTCAATTTCTCGCAAAATGTCCAACTTTACCACAAACATAGCAATTGTAACTTTTAGTCTTTAACTTTGACTTTGACTTTGAACACTCGCCTACTTCAAACACATACTTTTTCTGTGTCACTCTTTGACCCCCGAACACTTTTTCTTAAGTATCCTTTGCTATAAGCAGGCTTATCTTTGTCATCAATGAACTTGTCTTTGACATCAACTAATTTGCCTTTGACACAAATTGACTCTCTTTGGGCCTTTGTTGGTACACTGATTTTAACTTTGACAAACTTCTTACTCTCTTGCTCACTGGTAAGTATATGATTCTCTGGTGTTGTGAACTCATTTTTCTTAGGTCTTTCACTTGACAAATCATACTCCTGATGTAACATTTCTGATTTTTAATATCCATATTTCAATTCAATGTAACGTATTTTAAACCTAATTCTAGTGCAATGTCTTATTCTATCTTGTGCCATAAATTAAATACAATGATTCAATACAAATCCTCAAATCTTACTCGGTTATATACTATCAAGCGCTACACAAGTAATCATTTTATACAATTTGTCGAAAACTAAAGTTACAAAAGCTAATGTTGAAAGATAACAAGAAACCCTAATTAAGCACGGTCGCGCCTCGTTTTGGCACGGTCGCGCCGAGGGCTTTGGCACGGTCGCCCGACTTGCTTTGGAACGATCGCGCCCGGTGCCTTGGCACGGTCGCGCCTAGTATCAATTGAAACGTAAATGCAGTTTTAATTGCTCGATCGTTGATTGTCGTAACCGGTATACGTTTCACTTTCATAGACAAAGAAACAAATATTATCAATCGTAACCATTAACAACAGAAAACCGATTCAAGAAAATCAAAACCTCCTCATTTGAAAATCCTCTCCTTTGAACATCGATCCTCCTATTCTGGGGTGAATTTCCCCCAACCAAACGCTACACGATTCTCCCAGAAGCTACTGAACCATTTGAAGCAGCCGGAATCGTAGCAGAAGACGTCGGAAGCCAAGCTCATCGACGCCGGAACTCCTTTCTACCGTTCTCAATCAATTCGCTACTCTTCCAGGTAATTGAAACCTTTTTCTCACTCGTTTCAGTTCATGGATATTTTAATCGAATCATGGATATTAATTTGGGCTTTCATTATGGAAATCATCTCGAACTCGAAGCCACATTTACATTCAAAATATTTTAATCGAATCCGGTCCTAAACACGTTTTAAATTCAATTAATCTATACAAAAAGACTCGTAATAATCTATTGGGTGAAAGCCCTATGATTTCCAACCCTGTTATTATAAAAATTAGTCAAATCGTTCCTAATTTGGAGCAGAAGCGGTCGCGCTAATCATCTAGCGCGGTCGTGCCTCATGAGACACGGGCGTGCCGGCTTCCAGCGCGGTCGTGCCTCCTGTTCAGACCCAGTCATACCCTTTGGCTAATCTCAGTCGTGTCTCAGAATCATAGACACGATCGTGCCGAGCCAAGGTACGGTCATGCCTAAAGATTTGGTTAGTTATGCCCTCTGTTTGATCAACACGGTCGCGCCCTGACTAGCACGGTCGCGCCCGTGGTTAGAGCATGATCGTGCCCTTCCCAGACACGGTCTTGTGTGAGTTAAATTTTTGGCAGAATTATAATTTTATATATTTTTCATACAATAAATATTTCTGATTAAATTTCAAAATAAAAATAGTTGATTTTTATAAAAATGTATTAATTCTATTTAGAAAGATCAAATAGTTAATCTTGGAATAAATAGAAAATTATTTATTTAAAGTTTATAAAAATTAAATTTACAATTATTGTTAAACCTTTCATTTAAAAAGTATCTTAATGGTTAAGTTACATATTTTATAAATATATAAGGAAATGATTATTTATTTAATTTATATTTAAACAAAAACAATTATTTACTTATACTTAGTTACATCAAATACTTACACTATTTTCATAAACAATAATTATTTAACCTACTTATTTAGCTATTCAATTTCAAACCTTAACACAAAATGTTCTAAAAATATTATTTAAAACTTTATATTGTATTCAATACTTTCAAATACAAATCAATGGCTTTATACACAAATCCAAGTTCAACATTTGACTCAAACTTTGTGCACGCTATTGATACAATATACATTGCACTTTAGGTTAACTTGTGCTTCTCAAGGATCCTTATTACTATCTAGTACCTTTTGTTAGCTACGCCTTCAAACCAAGTGAGTATTACATAGCCCCTTTTACTCTTTTACAATTTTTATGATTGTCTTCATAAATTTGTCAACCGTACCTTGATAAATTTGTGATTGTCTTCATCGTTGACATCTTATTCTACTCCAAGACTAAAGCCGACCATGAGCAACATCTTAGATTGGTTTTGGATCTCTTGAGGAAGGAACAACTATATGCCAAATTCTCCAAATGTGAATTTTGGCTAAAAGAAGTTCAATTTCTTGGTCACATCGTCAACGACAAGGGTATTCATGTTGACCCTGCTAAGATCGAAACGGTTAAGAATTGGAATGCCCCGAAGACTCCCACTGAAGTTCGTTCATTTCTTGGTCTTGCGGGATATTACTGTCGTTTCATCTCAAACTTCTCTAAGATTGTTGTCCCTCTTACCGCCTTGACCCACAAGGGTAAAACTTATGAATGGGGACCAAAACAAGAAGAAGCTTTCCAAACTCTCAAGCAAAAGTTGTGCAATGCTCCTATCTTGACTCTCCCTGATGGGAATGATGATCTAGTTGTCTATTGTGATGCTTCCAACCAAAGTCTTGGTTGTGTCCTCATGCAACGAGGCAAAGTAATCGCCTATGCATCAAGACAACTCAAGATTCATGAGAAGAATTATACGACGCACGATCTCGAGTTGGGTGCGGTCGTATTCGCATTGAAGATTTGGAGACATTACCTCTATGGCACAAAATGTGTGGTGTTCACCGACCACAAAAGTCTTCAACACATCTTCAACCAAAAGGAACTCAATATGAGGCAACGACGTTGGGTTGAACTCCTCAACGACTATGACTGCGAGATTCGTTACAATCCCGGAAAAGCGAATGTTGTAGCCGACGCTTTGATTCGAAAGGATCATGTCATGCTTCAATGTGTCCGAATTCAAACCGACATTCAAAACTGCATCTTAGAAGCTCAACACGTCTCAGTCACCGAGGGTAACATGTATGAGGAAATGTCGTGTGGTGTTGAACTTCAACTTGAATCAAAACCCAATGGCTTACTTTATTACTTGAACCGTATTTGGATTCCCGATCGCGATGATCTCCGTACATTTCTTATGAACAAGGCTCACAAGACTCGTTATTCTATTCAACCTAGTGCGGATAAAATGTACCAAGATCTTCGCCAACAATATTGGTGGCCCGGTATGAAAAAGGACATTGTTCTCTATGTTGCCAAATGTCTAACGTGCTCCAAGGTCAAAGCCGAACACCAACGTCCTTCCGGATTACTCGAACAACCGGAAATCCCCGTGTGGAAATGGGAGAACTTAGCTATGGATTTCATTACCAAACTCCCTCACACGTCAAGTGGTTATGATAGCATTTGGGTGATCATTGATCGTCTCACAAAATCTGCTCATTTCTTGCCTATCTGTGAAGACTATCGGGTTGAGAAAATAGCCCGAATTTACATTGATGAAATTGTGAGCCGGCATGGCGTTCCCTTAAACGTAATTTCCGATAGGGATGCTCGGTTCACCTCTCGCTTTTGGCAATCTCTCAAAACTGCTCTTGGTACACGATTGGATTTGAGCACGGCCTACCATCCCCAAACTGATGGTCAGACCGAGCGAACAATCCAAACTCTTGAGGATATGCTTATAGCTTGTGTAATTGATTTTGGTGGCAATTGGGATTCACATCTATCCCTAATCGAGTTCTCTTACAATAATAGCTACCACACGAGTATCAACATGGCTCCATTTGAAGCTCTCTATGGTCGCAAGTGTCGTTCTCCTATCTCTTGGAGCGAGATTGGCACAAATCACCAGTCCCGAGTTAATTCAAGAAACATTCGAGTAGCGAGAAGTCGGCAAAAGAGTTATGCTGACAAACGACGAAAACCCTTGGAATTCCAAGTCGGTGACCTTGTTCTTCTAAAGGTGTCTCCGTGGAAGGGTGTGATCCGTTTTGGAAAGAAAGGTAAATTATCACCTCGCTATGTAGGTCCATTCAAGATCCTTGAAAGGATTGGGAAAGTGGCTTACAAACTCGAGTTACCTCCATCACATGGTAACGTGCATCCTACATTTCATGTGTCTAACCTGAAGAAATCCCTTGCTGATGTAAATCTTCACATACCTCTTAACGACGTGCACATTGACGAAACGATGCACTTCGTTAAGAGACCGGTAGAAATCATGGATCGTGAAATCAAGCAGCTCAAGCGAAGTCGTATTCCTATTGTCAAAGTTCGTTGGGAATCAAAGCGTGGTCCTGAATTTACTTGGGAACGAGAGGACCAAATGAAACTCAAGTAACCCCACCTTTTTACTGATGCCATCGCTTCCTCCATCTAAATTTCGGGACGAAATTCTCTTAACATGGGGAGACTGTAACATTTCTGATTTTTAGTATCCGTATTTCAATTCAATGTAACGTATTTTAAACCTAATTCTAGTGCACTGTCTTATTCTGTCTTGTGCCATAAATTAAATACAATGATTAATTACAAATCCTCAAATCTTACTCGGTTATATACTATCAAGCGCTACACAAGTAATCATTTTATACAATTTGTCGAAAACTAAATTTACAAAAGATAACAAGAAACCCTAATTGAGCACGCTCGCGCCGAGTGCTTTGGCACGGTCGTGCGACTTGCTTTGGAACGATCGCGCCCGGTGCCTTGGCACGGTCGCGCCTCGTTTGGGCATGGTCGCGCCTAGTACCAGTTGAAACGTAAATGCAGTTTTAATCGCTCGATCGTTGATTGTCGTAACTGAATATACGTTTCACTTTCATAGACAAAGAAACGAATATTATCAATCATAACCATTAACAACAGATTACCGATTCAAGAAAATCAAAACCTCCTCATTTGAAAATCCTCTCCTTTGAATATCGATCCTCCTATTCTGGGGTGAATTTCCCCCAACCAAACGCTACACGATTCTTCCAGAAGCTACTGAACCATTTGAAGCAGCTGGAATCGTAGCAGAAGACGCCGGAAGCCAAGCTCACCGACGCCTGAACTCCTTACTACCGTTCTCAATCAATTTGCTACTCTTCCAGGTAATTGAAACCTTTTTCTCACTCGTTTCAATTCATGGATCAAAAGCCCCATATTAATTTGGGCTTTCATTATGGAAATCATCTCGAACTCGAAGCCACATTTACATTAAAAATTGTTTAATCGAATCCGGTCCTAAACACATTTTAAATTCAATTAATATATACAAAAAGACTTGTAATAATCTATTGGGTGAAAGCCCTATGATTTCCAACCCTGTTATTGTAAAAATTAGTCAAATCGTTCCTAATTTGGAGCAGACGCGGTCGCGCTAATCATGTAGCGCGGTCGTGCCTCCTGTTCAGACCAAGTCATACCCTTTGGCTAATCTCGGTCGTGTCTCAGAATCATAGACACGATCGTGCCGAGCCAAGGCACGGTCATGCCTAAAGATTTGGTTAGTTATGCCCTCTGTTTGATCAACACGGTCGCGCCGCCCTGACTATCACGGTCGCGCCCGTGGTTAGAGCACGATCGTGCCCTTCCAAGACACGGTCGTGTGTGAGTTAAATTTTTTGCAGAATCATAATTTTTATATATTTTTCAAACAATAAATATTTCTGATTAAATTTCAAAATAAAAATAGTTGATTTTTAGAAAAAAATGTATTAATTCTATTTAGAAAGATCAAATAGTTAATCTTGGAATAAATAGAAAATTATTTATTTAAATTTTATAAAAATTAAATTTATAATTATTGTTAAACCTTTCATTTAAAAAGTATCTTAATGGTTAAGTTACATATTTTATAAATAAATAAGGAAATGATTATTTATTTAATTTATATTTAAACAAAAACAATTATTTATTTATACTTAGTTACATCAAATACTTACACTATTTTCATAAACAATAATTATTTAACCTACTTATTTAGCTATTCAATTTCAAACCTTAACACAAAATGTTCTAAAAATATTATTTAAAACTTTATATTGTATTCAATACTTTCAAATACAAATCAATGACTTTATACACAAATCCAAGTTCAACATTTGACTCAAACTTTGTGCACGCTATTGATACAATATACATTGCACTTTAGGTTAACTTGTGCTTCTCAAGGATCCTTATTACTATCTGGTACCTTTTGTTAGCTACGCCTTCAAACCAAGTGAGTATTACATAGCCCCTTTTACTCTTTTACAATTTTTGGGGTGGAACATGAACACTATACAACACTATTACTTACACTTACACAAACTACACAAGTACAAATCCTCTTTACATCCATGTGTGCAATTTGAGCTTTATGCCCGAGTGCTAGTTGTGCTAACTTTTGTATGCGATTTTGTGCAATCATTAACTATTCAAGCCGACGGTAAACAATGATAGATCTATTGAGTCTGACAAACCCACCCAGGTAGGGTGATTGTTACCGACAACACAATTTTTGCATGCTAGTTACAAAGGTTTGATTGTACTTGGTTACACAATAGCTGCTCCCCATAAATGCCTTATTTTATCATGATATGTAAGGATTTGTTTATTTACAAACTATATGCTATCTTAATACAATCCTGTGTATGCTCACCAACTTTTTAGTTGACCTTATTTTATTCATGTTTCAGGTACTAATGTGTGATTTGATCAAGATGTGCTACACATAGGCTTTGGACTTGGCTAAATTAAATAAAGAAGTCTATGCATTACATTTATGTTTCTTTCTTGGATTTGGTTTCGTTTGAATGTTTGCAATGAAATTTGATGATTAATATATTTCAATTTAGTCAACCTTGTGCTCATGAACAGTCTACATGTCCCGCCCCGATGATTCCGCCATCGGTCGGGGTGTGACACCTGAATTAATGGATTCCCATACTCATCTAGTACGACACCATCATCTAGACTTGAGACTTTGTGAAGCAGTACATAGTCTCTAGCTGTGTGCTCCACTTTATCTAAGAAAGTAGAAGTTGATGACACCTCAGACACACAATCAGAATCATCACAAACAACATTGGTAGAACAAGCAGAAACATATGAACTATTAGAATCTGAACAATTGTTTACATCAAATTTTTTACAAACATTAACAAATCTATTGAAATCACAATCAACATCGAGATATTGCTTGCAATGTCTTATGAACTCCCTAGTACACTGTTTATTAAATGCATAAAAGCTCTTAACTTCATCAAGAACAACCTCATCCTCAACACAACCTGTGTTTACATCTGCACTTACATACATGTCATGAAAGTTACAATCAATCGCATTTATCAACTCATTTGATTTATGCGGTTCAGAAAATGACCCAAAATTATCAGGATGAGGTACTTTGTTATAACCCAATCCATCTTTTGATATAAACAATTCTTTGTTTGCTAACACAATCATCAAACACATTTCATTGCATTTTCCACTTAGCAATGATTGCCTGTTCTTTTATTAATTCAGTTTCAAATGCAATTAACTTTTCATAAAGATCTTTTATCAAAACATCCTTTTTATCAAGATATTCTTTAAAAGTGATATTATCTTTCAAAAGAGATTTGATTTTTCTGGTATAAGTAACCTCATTTTGTTTTAACTCTTTATTCACCATTTTTAGTATATCATTCTCAGCAATTAGAAAAGTATTTGCTGCATGATAATTCTGCATTTTATCAACACAATCAGAAGAACAAATATAAAACTAATTTTCAGAAGTTACCTCACTCTCAAAAGAAATCTCAACAGAATCAGAAATAGCTTTGCCTTTTCCTTTGTCATCAGTTTTAAATGCACAATCACTGGCAACATCAGCTGTTTTCTTTGAGACTTCTATTTCAGCCATCAGAGCCTCGTCAAACTCACCCTCAGCATCTTCAATTTCATCATCCCACTCACAGTTACTTAGTTTCTTTGACATTAGAGCAGTTGGATCTTTCTTGGACTGTTATCCTCCTTAATCATCTCTACAAGTTTCAGACCATTACCTTCAACTTTATTTTTCTTATCTTTTGGACATTCACGTGCAAAGTGTCCAAGTTGTTGGCAGTTATAACATCCGAGCTTTGCTTTATCAAAACCAACTTTCTTTCCAAACTAGACCTTGTCTTTTTCGACCTTTTGAAGATACTTCTTGGCTCTAACAGCGATCATGGCCGTTTGCCACTGTAAATGCATGTATTCAAGATCATCCGGATTTATCTGCACAAGGTCCTCCACGTCATGCACAGCAGGTTGAAGCTTGCCATTTGCCAAGGCATCACATCTACTCATAAAGGCTCCAAATAAAGCAATTTGATCCTCAGGAATCTGACCAGTTATCTTAACCTTTTCTCTAGATGAATGCTCACAGCAACCCTTACTCTTTTTAAACTTAGAACTACTGCTTCCATCACTATTTCAAGAAAACAAAGTTGCATTAGCTAAACTCAAAACATTTTGCTTGTCTTGATTATTCAACTCTCGTTTCTTTGCATCCAGCTCATATGATTCAAGCAAGCAAATTATATCATCAAGTGACTTGTTCTTCAGATCTGGAGTTGTATTCTTTATCAGCACACACGGTATGCTCCAGCAATCAGGTAGAGAATCCAATAGCTTCTTTCCCAAATCATATTCTTCAAACTTGGCACCCATCTTTCTTAATCTGTTAATCATAGTAGTGAATCTTGTAACTTGTTCACTAAGGGTTTCATTATTTTTGTAGCTGAACATATTGTATTAATTCAACAAAAGATCAGTTCTGCTTTCTTGTAGTGCTGCATTTCCTTCAAACCTTAAACATAAAGCATTCCACAATCCCTGAGCTGTCTCGTGCTACTCAAAGTTGAGATATAGTTAAGTTGGAAGAGCTAAGATGATTGATCCCAAAGCTCAGTTATCTCTCTCAATCAGCTTCTTGTCTTCCTCAGAATACATATCAGGATCTGCAATAGCAACTAACCCGTCAGCATTTGTAGTTTTTGATATATGAGGACCTTTTACAATTGACTCCCATAGAGTATGCTCAGTGAACTTGAAATATGCTTTCATCATAATTTTCTAGTTGGAAAACTCTGAGATTGACTTCAGCATCGGTGGCGACTTTCCCACAACTCTCTCAGTATCGTAAACCTTACCAGCCATCTTTTACTTGCACTTTTAATCACTTAGTCAAAATCTATAACTCTGAACTTTTCGGTAGAAAACTTTATCGATCGAAAACCTTTTTCGAACAAGACTTTTCGATCGAAAAGTCTAGATTTCGAACACAAGAGATTTTGATCCTCTAAGATTTTGGACAACACATTTCGATCGAAAACTGCACACTTTTCGGTTGATTCCTCCCAAGGACACTTCAATCAACCAAAAACTCTTTGCAATGATCCAAATCCAAAATCAAGTCTCCAAACTGATTATGGACTTCATCTCCATCAGTTGAATACCAATAGCTTTAACCAACAACTGATTCGATCGAATTTTAAGAAAAAAAACTCTGAAAGTACTTGAATACCATTGCTCTGAAAGTACACAATGGCACACGAAAACACACTGATTCGATCGAATTTTAAGAAAAAAAAACTACTTGAATACCAAGAGCTTTAACCAAAAACTCTGATACCACTTGTAATCCCTTCTGGTCTGATGATATCCAAGTCTATGATCTTCAAACAGTCTCTGGAAAGGCGGAAACAATCCAGAATCCAACTAAACTCATGTAGGTCGAATCAAACATAAACAATAATGAAAAACGCCACAATCATGAAATGCACAATCAAACAAGCAATCTTCATTGGTGAATTCTTGCAATCACGTATTAGACTGAACAACCAACAACAACTTTGATTTCACTAGAAAGATATGACAAAAGTTAAAATGAGAAATCTACTTTCAAATTACAAAGACAACCTATATTTATACTAGTAAAGATTTCGACTGAAAACTATAATCGAAAAGTGTTTTCGGCCGAAAACACTTTTTGATCTAAAACATAGTTTTCGACCGAAAACTCTATAGTTATACAATTTCAGTCTATAATTGATTTCTATGGACTACTAGGTTCCAACATCACCCACTCGGCATACTGAGAGATGAAACCTCTAACATAGTCATAACAACTAAGAGGACACCCTTCCCAATTACAGTCGTCAAATGTGTTATCAACAGTAATGTCTATGATCAAGTGATCTTCTATGGGAATGCATGCTTCCTTGATGTCTGAGCTTCTTTTCCATGACCACGACACATTCTGGATTCTTTAAGGCAACGTCTTTAATGTGTGACATTAAAGAGTGAGAAAAATCCATGTTGTAATCTTGATGGTATTTTACCTTAAAGTTACAAATCATGTCATAAGCAGACAACTTCAGAAGTGATATTCTAATCTCTGATTTAACAGATGCTAGCATATGGTTTGATATAGCACGGGTATCAACCTTAAGTTTGTTCCATGCATTTATGACAAACTCGCCAGTATCCTCAGATGGCTGCTTAGGGAGGGGAAATTTAAGAACATGCATCTTCTTGTTATATCTAAGGACTTTCTTTAGATTGTAGTACCATTACAAGAACTTTGTTCCATCGAGTTTGATTTTAAGAATATCGTTAAGACGCTCTAGGATAACAACAGCAGCAGACAGAGCCATCTACAAAATTCGATTAAATTTTAGGATTTTCATGCTTTAATTATTTTAATTAATGACCCAAAGACAAAAATATTTATAATTAAGAATGAGATCCCGTTTACTATGTTATAGTGAATGGCTAAGCACTTTTCACTGGTATAGCTAGAAAAGTAGGTAACGATTAACGATTGTATCAACTATACAACTCTCGGTTTGAGGGGCATGACAAGCAAGGTCACGCTTAGATACGATTCCCTCAATTACGCCCGCTTACACGACTTTAAGCGATATTTGTCCTTCAATTGTGCTGTTGTCTCGGCCTAAGTGACTTAGGAATCACAATCCTACCTTTAACCAAAACCTTGGCGTCGAATGCAGGATAATTCGCTAACATCGACGTTTTAGTCTAGTTGAAGTGTCATAATTAAGGGTGGCGCTAAAATATTGATTTTTAATAATTGGGATTTCTTTAATGTTTTAATTTACCGGTTAAGGGTCAAAAACATTTTGGACGACGCATAGCATGAAATAAGTCGTGTAAATTTTAGTAAAACAATTTTGGACGACGCATAGCACGGTTAAGCTCGTGAAACACCTTTCAACACTCGACACGGTCCAAATTTAAATACCTTATTTAATCTAAACACTCCAAATGAGAACACTCCAAATGAGAACCCGGTTCCCCTTTCCCTTATCCGGTTTGGCTCGCGAGGAAATAAGAAAACACTGCGGTGGCGCACGGCGGCGATGAAAGTGTTTGGTGGTGGCAGACAGCGGCAAGGGGGTGGCCGGCTTAGGTCGACGACGCAAAGGGGTAGGGGTTTCGACTTCTCCATTTTTGCGCAAACCTCTTGGTGGCTAGAACTAGCATTAGGGTTTTGGTATAATGATATATTTATAGTGAATCTAATTTTACTTAAAACCCTGAACAATTAACATTTAATTATTAACTGATTAACCCTTAACCAGTTCTACTCCTTATAGTTTATAATCACACTACTTATTAAACTATCTTGCGCTAACCGAACTGGTTTTATATTTAACTATTTAAATAAAAAAACCTGTCAATATATATTACACTAATATATACATGACAACACATTCCGTCTCTCGTCAGATTTAATTATTCTCAATAATTAAGTATAACGTAATAAATATCTCTTTAGATATTTAATCCACCGAATTCTTAATTCTTGTCTCGTGTAATAACGTTTAACAATCAAACGATACAAATTGTTCTTTGCCTGTAGAACCAAAGACTGATTGCTACCAAATTATTCTAAGTACAAATGCTGCTGATAGGCTTATCAGCAGCATTCAACACATATGGCTGCTGATAGGCTTATCAGCAGCATTCAACACTTGTTGCTGTTGATAGGCTTATCAGCAGCGTTCAACACAAGTTGCTGCTGATAGGCTTATCAGCAGCATTATTCTCATCTCTGCTGCTGATAGCTTTATTCACTGAAGACCAAACGTTGCAGCTGACTATCCATGTGAAGCGCCTCTGACACCTTTCTGCAAAAGCAACTGCCACACTCCAAGCAGAAGGAACCTCACTGGTGCAACCAATAAAGGACAATAACGCGTTTCTCCAAGCATGCAAAAAATGATGCCTAAGAAGAAGTTTCAGTAAAGTTATCTAGATTAGCCTTTGCGTGTAATTTAGATTAATAAACAAGATCAACGGCTTGTGTTAGATCTGATCCTTAGAATCAAGGGTCTGTCTTGATTCTAAGTTACTATAAATACTATGTAAACACTTCATAGTAAGTGTGTCTTTTGTGTACCTGCTATACCTTCACAGTGCTTTTTGATAGAGTTTTACTTGTAATCTTGTAATCTCAGAAGTTTAATACAACAGTGCATTTATCAGTATTCTTGCTGTTTACTTGTTTACTTTGTTGGTTGCTATTGTTTCCGCCAATATCAACTAGAATAGAATCACCTTGTAATCTTACGATCCTACAAGTGGTATCAGAGATTTGGCTCAAGATTAAACAAACTAACATTTGTTTAATCACTTTCTGATTCTATTCAAAACTCTATTCTTGATCAAGTCACAAAACAAAATGGCACAAAGTCATGGATCTGAAGACATCGGCAGTATCAACCGACCACCGAGGTTGGTGTCTGGGGAGGACTATTATATGTGGAAGAACCGTATGGAAAGCTTCTTCTGCTACCATGAATACGGAATGTGGAAATCCATAAGGGATGGACCCTATGTTCCCATGGTGGCCTCTGCAGACTCCGAAGGACCACTAGTTCCTAAAGAACCCTCCAAGTATTCTGAAGAAGACATCAAGAAAATGGAGGTGGACTTCAAGGCATTAGGAGCTATCCAAATGTGCCTTCCAAATGAAGTTTTTCACAACTTCAAGGCACACAAAACTGCAAAGGAATTATGGGGAGCCTTGGAAAAGATGTTTGCTGGATCTGAGGAGGTCAAGGAGAACAGACGTGACATTCTCAAGCAACAGTATGAAAACTTCGTCTGGAAGGAAGGTGAGTCACTAACAGTTTTATATAACAGGTACACGTACCTGGTTGGAGAACTGCAGTGCTCCAAGGTAAAGCTGGAGAATGAAGACATTCTCAAGAAGTTCATAAGATCTCTTCCTAGTTGTTGGACATTATATACAGTGTCCATCAGAAGAACAGAAAATCTGAAGACTCTTCAGATGACTGAGCTCTTTGGCATGCTCAAAACCTATGAATTAGAAATGATTCAAGCTAAAGAAAGGAGCTCCAGTTATCAAACAGCCACCACTTCCTCCACCACCACCTCAGCGTTTCACTCTGATCATTCTGGTCCTAGTGCAAGCAACTACTATCCTCCCATTGTTACTCATCCTCAAACACCAACTGCTTCACAATCCAACTCATCACCATTTCTCCTTGAGGCACCTCCTCAACAGCCAACCTCTACTACTTTTGTCTCTGACAACTCAAGTAGTATGTACTTCATAAAGGAGGATCTGGAATGCTTTCATCCAGATGATCTTGAAGAAATGGATATTCAGCACTCATATGTCATGCTCTCCCTCAGAGCAAAAAGGTTTTATTCTAGAACCGGGAGATCAGTTCCAAGCAACAACTCAAACACCAGAGTTGGGCTTGATAAAAGCAAGATCCGATGTTACAACTGTAACCAAATGGGTCACTTTGCTATGGAGTGCAAGGCACCTAAAGCCAATCAGGGTGCCAGCCATCAAAGACAAGCTTACCAAGGTCAGCCCAGGCAGCAGCAGCAGCAAGGAACTCCTCCAGCACAAACTGCAGCCTGTGCAAATGTTGGAACTACAGAATTTAACTGGAGTTTTCAATATGAAGATGTTCCTGCCTCCAACCAAGCACTTATGGCAGACAATGCAGAGATACCACCTCAGGTATTTGAACATCTTTGCTCTCAAGCTTGCATTGACAAAGTTTTAGGTTATAGAAAGCATAACCAAAATCTAATAGATCAAAATGAAAAGTTTCACCAAATGAAATCTGAATTCAAAAAGGTCGAAGACAGTTACAAAGAAAAGATTAACTGCCTTAAGAAAGAGATTTCTTCTTTAAAACATGAACAAACCAATCTTGAAACTCAGATTGATGATCTATTAGTAAAACTTAAAGCTACCAGAGCTGAACTGGCTGAACAGAAAGTTCATGTTGAAAAATATGAATTTTCATCTAAAAAGTTACAAAGATTGTTAGATATTCAAGTCCATGAAAGGGTAAAAACTAGACTTGGATATCATGATGATGAGTACAAGACAGTTCCTGCTCCTGCTGACTATGTTGCCATTCACCAACCAAGCTTTAATACTGAAAATCTTGACACGGCAAACCGAAACCTTGATCCTTCAATGGATGGATGTTTTGTGGAAGACTGCTCCACCTCTTCAGAACCTGAGTCAACCTGCTCAGATCACTGTGAAACTAGTGCAGTCCCATCTGCTCCCTTCCATAAAGCTGTTCTGAACAAAACTGAATGTCCTGTTGTTACTCCAACTATTCCAGCTCCTATCCCATTCAAACAGATCAAGATCAGCTATCCTCCAGGTGGAAGAAAACTAAACATTGAAAAGGGAGAGACATCAGGTTTCACCAACCCCAAATCTCAGTCAAAGTCAAAGGCGTTTGATATTTCTCATACACTTGGAGAAAAAGGTCCATATGTTCAAAGGACACTAGAAGAAGCCACCTTTGAACATAACAAAGCTCATCCCTGGAACTTCAAAGATTTGTTTCAAAGTAAGAACTATGTGGACTCTCACAGGGACAAGATTGCAGTATCCTGCTTTGTGTGTGGCAAATACAATCACACTGCCAGCACCTACTTCCACTACCGTGAACACCAAAGAAACTCAAAGCAGCATGCCTTTGAGAAAACAAACAGAAACAAACAGGTGAGAAGCTATGATGCAAAGGCAACAAAGTTCAGAGAATCTCTATCCCCTCAAAGAGTGAAGATGCAGAAAACTCAACAAACTTGCATCATATGTGGGGAATCAAACCACTTTGCTGCAACATGCAAGTTCAACCCTTTTAACCAAATTGCAAATCCTTCATCTGTGTTCAACCCATCAGCAGCAAACAAAATCGCTGCTGATAGAGTAAAGTCCAGGAAACCAAAGGCAAATCCTTTAGCAGCAAAAGTCTCTGCTGCTGACAAAGCAAAATAAAAAACAACTGCATCAGTAGCAAAAGGATCTGCTGCTGACAAAGCAAAATCCAAAATAAAGCTTCCAGCAGCAAAAACTGCTACTGCTCCAGCAAAGCCTTCAGCAGAAAAATCGGCTGCGAATAAGCCAGAATTGTCAGCAACAACATCTTCTGCCGACAATGTAAAGAAAGCCAGAAAACCACCAGCACAGCAATGGAGGGCCAAACAATCTCCAAGCATAACAAATGGTTCCATTGACTGCAAGCTTGCTGACAATGGCAAATTAGCAACGATTATCTACAATGCTGCAAGCTACAATGTTCCTCCCACTAATTAGATTTTTCCCATGTGCAGGGACAGCCAGGCAACAAACACAATACTTGGGTGGTAGATAGCGGCTGTTCCAGTCACATGACAGGCAACAGGTCCATCCTCTCTAACTTCAGACATTTTAATGGAGGATATGTTGCCTTTGGGAGTGACTCAAAAGGTGGATCTATCACTGGACAAGGAACTGTGTCCAATGAAAGGATGAGTATTGAAAGAGGCAACTATGATAAAGAACTTGACTTCAATCTCCTGAGTGTTTCCCAAGTATGTGATCAAAAGCATTGGATGCTCTTCACTGACAAAGAATGTTTCGTGTTAGCTCCTGGCCTATCTAAACCCCCTCCAGAGAAGATTCTCCTAACTGCTCGTAGAAAGGACAACTTATATGTGCTTGACATGAATGAAGCCACTCCATCTGGTAGTGTTTCATGTTTTCTGTCAAAGGCATCAGTTGATGAATCCGCTCTCTGGCACAGGAGGTTAAGCCATGTTAATATCAAAACAATCAATAAATTAGTGAAGGACAATCTTGTCAGAGGGCTTCCTGACAAAGAATTCCAGCTAGACGATCACTGCATTGCCTGCCTGAAGGGAAAACAACACCAGAGTTCCCACAAGCCCAAGACATTGAACACAAATGACACCCCTCTCCAGCTATTGCATATGGATCTCTTTGGTCCTATGAATGTCATGTCAATGGGCAAAAAGTCCTACTGTCTGGTGATAACTGATGACTTCTCCAGATTCTCATGGGTATTCTTCCTACGAACAAAAGATGAAACTACTGAGATTCTCAAATCCTATATTCTTAGGGTAGAGAACCAAAGCAATCTGAAGGTAAAGATCATAAGGTGTGATCAGGGAACAGAGTTCAAAAATCACACTTTGAACAGTTTCTATGAGAGCAAGGGCATTGAAAGGCAATACAGTGCTCCAAGAACCCCTCAACAAAATGGGGTTGATGAAAAAAGAAATAGGACTCTGATTGAATCAGCAAGATCTATGCTGGCTGACTCAAAGCTGCCCCTTACTTTCTGGGCAGAAGCAGTAAGCACAGCTTGTTATGTGCAGAATAGAGTCCTTATTGTTAAGCCTCTCCAGAAAACACCCTATGAACTATGGCTCAAAAGAGTTCCCTACATTGGCTTCCTGAAACCCTTTGGATGTCCATGTACCATCCTCATCACACATGGAGTTCTTCCTAAATTCGGTGCAAAGTCTGATGAAGGTTACTTTGTGGGTTACTCCTCTCAATCAAAGGCCTACCGAGTGTTCAATTCTAGGACTCGGATTGTGGATGAATCTGCTAATGTGGAATGTAGGGAACATGTTGTATGTGAACAGGGCAAAGGTCCTAACTGACTCTTTGATATAGACTCCTTCACCCAGATATTTGAGCCTCTTACATTCTCAAATATGGAGTGTTCTTCTTCAAAATCAACATCTTCTGCCTCAACCTCTTCTACTGACTACAGACTGGATTTTCCCAGTCCCTACATCAGGATGAAAAGACCATCCATTGATCCTCCATCAGTGGCAGAAGCTATTGAAGCCAGTACAGGTGGAGCCGGTACTTCTACCACAAGCAGTAATCTCTCTGACCAAGAAATCTGTAATGAAGCCTCCTCAATCCATGCTGAAGAGGCCTCTGATGCTAATACTGCTGACAATGTGGAACACAATGATCAGAACCTCCAAGCTCCTCTCCTCACAACTGAAGACAATCCTGATCTAAACCAAAGTAATCTTGAACAGGGAATACGGCTGGATGTGATACCAGCACAGAGAATAAACAAAGAGCATCCTTTGGAAAACATCATTGGCCAAGTCCACACATGTATCCAGACAAGAAGTAAGTCTCATGAAGCCAACATTTGTTTGTTCTCTTGCTTTCTATCTCAGGTGGAACCCAAGAAGATTGATGAAGCTCTCAAGCACAACAGCTGGATTGAAGCAATGCAGGAAGAATTGCTGCAGTTCAAAAGACAAGATGTTTGGAAGCTTGTTGATCTTCTACCTGGTCAAATAACCATTGGAACAAGATGGGTTTTCAGAAACAAGCAAGATGAAAGGGGCATCGTGGTCAAGAACAAAGCGAGACTGGTAGCTCAAGGTTACACTCAAGAAGAAGGCATTGACTATGATAAAGTCTTTGCTCCTGTTACCCGTCCGGAAGCCATCAGAATCTTTCTGGCATATGCAGCATCCAAAAACTTTATGATCTATCAAATGGATGTGAAGAGTGCCTTTTTGTATGGCAAGATTGGTGAAGAAGTCTATGTCATACAGCCTCCAGGCTTTGTGGATCCTGCACATCCAAATAAGGTCTTAAAACTGGACAAAGCTCTCTATGGCTTACACCAAGCCCCAAGAGCCTGGTATGAAACTTTATCTGGATATATACTTAGCAACAAATTCAGAAGGGGGGCCATTGATCAGACATTATTCATCAAAGATGAAGGGGGAGAAATTTTGTTGGTCCAGATTTATGTTGATGACATTATCTTTGGATCTACAAGAAAGAAGCTCTGCAAAGACTTTGAAGTTCTGATGCATTCCAAATTTGAAATGAGTTCAATGGGTGAACTAAATTTCTTTTTAGGACTTCAAGTCAAACAGGTACCAAATGGAATCTTCATAAGTCAATCCAAGTATGTCAAAAGCATCTTGGAGAGGTTCAAAATGACTGACTGCTCTGCTCCAAGGACTCCTATGCAAGTGCACCATCAATTATCTCCGGATAAAGAAGGACAAGACACTGATCAACTTCAGTACCGAGCAATGATAGGGTCTCTTATGTACCTCACTGCCTCAAGACCAGATATCATGTTTGCAGTTTGTCTCTGCGCAAGATTTCAAGCAGCTCCAAAAGTGTCTCATCTTCAAGCTGTCAAAAGGATCCTTCGATATCTAAAGGGAGCCCCAAAACTTGGGCTATGGTATCCAAAGAATGGAAATGTCAATCTCTATGCCTACACTGACAGTGACTATGGGGGTTGTAACTTGGACAAAAAGTCCACATCTGGGGGATGTCAATTTCTTGTAGGAAGGCTCATCTCATGGCAATGCAAAAAGCAAACATGTGTCTCTACTTCAACAGCTGAAGCAGAATACATTGCAGCTTCAAGCTGCTGTGCACAGGTCATCTGGATCCAAAATCAAATGCTTGACTATGGAATTACCTTCATGCAGACTCCAATTCACATTGACAACATGAGTGCAATCTCTATCACGAATAATCCAGTGCAGCATTCCAAGACTAAGCACATCGACATCAGGTATTACTTTATCAGGGATCAAGCTGAGAAAAAGAGAATTATCCTATCCAAGGTTCACACAAAAGAGCAATATGCTGATTTATTCACTAAACCTTTTGATGAAGCAAGATTTTGATATCTAGTTGAATCAATTGGCATGATGAACTTTGAATAAGACATGTCTCAATTTTTTATCCTCCCTTGTAAATATGTCTATGTTTTTGTTCTTAATAAAAGGTTATAGTCAGCAGCACTTTTTCACTGCTGACAGATTTAATCTTCAGCAGCAAAGCCTTTGCCACTGATCGCTTTAAGTTATCAGCAGGAACAAGTTTCCTGCGGATAGCTTTAAGGCGGTCAGCAGCAATCTTTTTGCTGCGGAATGAATACAACAGTCAGCAGCTACCAAATCTGCTGCTGAAAGACTTCACTATCCGCAGCAACCAAGTTTGCAGCGGATAGCACACCATCAGCAGCAACCAAGATTGCTGCTGATGGGTAAAACAAGTCTACATTAACTTTTACCTGCGGTAAAAACTACTCTCAGTCTTTACCATGACTGCTCGAGTGCTTTACAACTGTAACAATGAAAAGTGAAACAGGTTGTACTGTACAAGTAAAGTTGCTTTTTCTTCGTCTGCCGTTATATCACAATTTCAAACATTCCCACAACCTCTTCATATTCAATTTCAAACCCTAATCTCCCATCACTTTCTCTCCCGTCCCCACAGCATTCAAAGCCCTCCATAACTAACCACCATTCAAACATCCTTCTCTCTTCCCTCCAACTCCATAAAAATGGCAGGCGCAGACATAAACAACCCCAACGACAAGTTTTCCCCATATCACAACCTCACTGCATACCTAATAAAGGGCAAGAAATCGGAAGGTTTCGATGATATGATCGACTTCCTTTGTCGGTCCAAAATCCTCCATGCCCTAACAGTCAATCCAACCATCTACACTTCCCACATGGAAGATTTTTGGAGCTCAGCCGTGTATTCTACTGAACAGGGCACTCCCCAAATCAGAGGCACAGTAGACGGCAAGGAGATGATTATTACTGAAGCAAAGCTCCGCCAACACCTCAAGCTTCAGGATGAAGGGGACGCCATCTCTTACCAACGAGACGTATACATGAGGACCTTTGTATCCATAGGGTACACTGGGAATCAAGCAGAGTATACGATAGAGAAGGCACTCATGGGTCCCAAATGGAAGTATCTCTGCCACACTCTTCTCCAATGCATATCCCAGAAGAGGAGTGGCTGGAACCAACTTCGCTCCGGACTTGCGTCGGCAATTCACGGTATGATAACTGGGGAGGGTTCCAACTTTTCTCACCTCATTCTTGAAGGTTTGAGATACAACCTTCAAGAAGGGGTGAAATCACAGTTCTTCATGTACCCAAGATTCTTGTAGGAAGTGTTCAACACTGAGCACCAAGATCTTTCAAAAACTGCAAGAATCTACTCAATTCTGGGACATAAGAACAACATTTTTCAAAGCATGAGAACAGTTTCATCAAAGTTCTCAGGGGCCGATGTTCCATTGTTATCTACAATGTTGAACACGCAAAGTGCCAAGGGTAACAGTTCAGCAAACCCAGCTGATACTGATCCCACACCCTCCACCTCACTGCCACAAACTCAAACTACTGTTTCTCTTGATCGAACCCCTGTGCATTCTACTGAGGATGCACAGGCACATACATTACTCACCAACAGTTTGATTGCTCAACCGGAACACAGGGCCCCGGTTGCAGCCAAGTATACAAGGAAGAGGGGCAAGAGAACTCCTTCTTCTCTTGCCTCCAAGGCCCAAACCCATGCTAACATCCCTCACTCAGAATCACAACATTCTAGTGAGAATATCATAAGGGAAAGCCACATTTTTAGGGAGACTCCTTCGGAAGTTTCTCTATTAGGATTAGGATCACTTCCCGGATCCATAGAACAGCCCTTTGAGCCATTCCTATCTTCTTTGAACTTAAGTGTTGAGGAACCTGACCAAAGTGATGTACCTTCTCCAACTACCACTATCAAGGAGGTACTGATTGGTCTTGTTTCCGAAACACCCAACCCAAGTTCTTCACCCTTGAAGGTCCACTCTGGGAGTAATGATGGAGTGGATGTGGAAGAGGCTGTCACTACTGCTGGTCCATCAACTGACCCGGAGGACAGTGACAACATCCTTAAGACCTCAACCACGGCAACTCATGGTGAGGGTGTTTCCTTGGAAACTCCCCTCACTGAGAGGAATCTGTAACACACCACTTTTAAAATACGAAAACGCGCGGAAGACTTTTATCCCAAGATTTTTTTTTTTTTTTTTTTTTTTTATCCTCGCGTACCGCGAGGCGTTTTGGCCACCTCCCTCGCGTACCGCGAGGGAGTCCCAAAATTCTTACCCGGAATTCAAACCTCTCGCGTACCGCGAGAGGATACCACTATGATCTTCGCGTACCGCGAGAGAGCCAAAGGAAGGCAATCCGGATAACTTGTCCCTCGCGTACCGCGAAAGAACCATACCAGGTTCTTCGCGTACCGCGAGGCACCAGATTTCCAGTGAGTTTCCCTTCAGCTGCAGATTTCAAACTTTGCCATTTTTCCAACTTTTTGCATCCAAAACACAAACTAAAAATACCCGACACCTGGGTTTTGACCAAAAGTTTACCTACACCACAAAATCACCAAAACATAAATTCTTGACCCAAACGCACACCCCTTTCGAGGATTTCAATACATAGCCCAAAAACCAATCATTTGCACATACGAGAACCCGCCAGAGCCTTGGACTTGACTTGGACTACATCGGAGCTTTTCCTACATAACCACAAAACATAACACCATTAGTAATGAAGATAAAACATAACAAACAAGTAAATTCTACTTGTTTCCACCCATTCCCCCATTTGACCCGTTTCCACCAAATTTTAACATTTGGCTACATAACACTTGTATTTCACCTACAAGTTTCATTCTTTTCATTTATCATTCATATTAACACATTTCCTTTTCCATTATGGCACATTGGCCACAATCTCATTTCCATCATAACACTAGATCATAATTCACCCATTTGACCCATTTGACCCGTTTGCACCCATTTGGTCAATTAAGGTTTTCATACACATACTTTTCACATACAAGTTTCTTTCATCATTTCATTACCACATTTCCATTTCCATTATGGCACGTAGGCCATAACTTCATATCCATTTAGGATACGAGATTATACTCCATAACCATTCTATCCATTATGGTACTTGGACCATAACTCCATATTCATTCTATCCATTATGGTTCATAGACCATAACTCCGTATCCATTCTATCCATTATGGTTCATAGACCATAACTCCATATCCATTCTATCCATTATGGTTCATAGACCATAACTCCATATCCATTCTATCCATTATGGTTCATAGACCATAACTCCATATCGACATATCCATTATAGTATAAATACTATAACTACATTCCTTCAAATTTGCATACAATTTCATGCTCATTCATACCACATAACAAATTATGCAACTTTACACATTATGCATACAATCTTGCATAAAACTCATTTATCCCCGTTTCATTTATGATCAACACATGATCCATTTCCATTATAGCTTAACACTATAATTACATTCATTCATTGTACACACTAAATCATTCACAATTTATCATATCACAAGTATGTACACAATCACATAACACATAATTCACAAAATTCACCATTTATCATCAATACTAAGTAAGTGCATAGGCACTTACCTTTCGGGTTAGAAGATCCCGCACCGTTCTCAAGCTTGCAATTTGATTACCTAAACACATTCGCCTAGTTTAGTAATCTAACATATACCAACATTTCAGTACAATTGAGTTCACAACCCAATTTCCCAATTCCAACCCAAATTGACCCGTTTGGGTTATCCTCATAGCCAAACACCCTCTTTCACCACAAACTCACCTACTTGAGTTTCATTAACTTAATCTTAACACTAATTCTTCTTTCAAAAATTATTATTAAGTTAATTTGGTGTTTGCTCAAGTGTCTAACATTTTAAAAACACTTAATCTTCATTAATTCGCCATTTATCATCATGATCCAAACACCCCCAATTTCCACCATATGAACCCTAACTTTTCAAAATCATAATCAAAGGGTTCTAGGATGTTAATCACTACTCTTTACCTTTAGTTTAGCTAGATTATCAATAATCTAACACCATTTCATCACATGCATACAAAATTTCGGTTTTCTTTCAAAACCCATCAAGAACACATCTAAAGTGAGATCAAAAGGATGATTAACACTTACTTGATGTTAGGAAAGTGTTGTGTGAGCCAAAACCTCCTCATTCCGAGCTTCAAATGCAAGATTCAAGCTCCAAACCCGTTTCCTCTTTTTCTCCTTTGCTCTTGAACGACCTAAACACCAAATGAGACTCAATTTTGACTTTCACCAAGTCAAATAGCAGATTTTGGCCACTTTACACCTTTAGTCCCTCAACTTTCAATTTCACCCATATCTTTCCAAAACTAGTTAAAAACTAGTATAACCCCGTTACTAATTTGAAACCCGCTTGTTTCAACTTATTTCTAAAATATTATTTTCCCATAATATTTATTTAGAAATATTTATTCATTTATAACGAGACCCGGATTTTGGTTCGTTACAAATCACCTCCCCTTATTTGGGTTTCGTCCCCGAAACCCGACTTCACATAAAAAGGTTCGGATAATATTTGGGCATTTCCTCCTCGGTTTCCCAAGTCATTTCCGCTCCCTTCTTACGTTTCCACCTTGCCAAAACTTGGCTAATCTCTTTAATGCGTACACGCATCACCTTTCTATCCAAGATTGCCACCGTTTCCCCAACATAAATCAACTTATCATCCAATTCAATATCCTCCAATGGGACAAAAGTAGATTCATCCGTCAAACATTTTCGCAAATGAGACACATGAAACGTGCTATAAAGTCTGCTTAGTCCCTCCGGTAGCTCCAAACATAAGCTACCGCACCCACCCTTACTATCATCTTAAACGGTCCGACGAAACGTGGGCTTAACTTCCCCGTTTCCTAAACCGTATCACCCATTTCCAAGAAGAGACTTTCAAAAGCACAACGTCCCCCACTTGGAACTCAATCGCCCGCCTCCTATTATCCGCATAGGACTTTTGGCGATCTTGAGCCGTTTTCAAGCGTGCTCTAATTTGGTCAATACTATCATTAGTTTCCTTGACCGCCTCGACGTTACCAAGTTCCCGTTGACCAATTTCACCCCAACACACGAGTGTTCGACACTTTCTCCCATACAACGCCTCGAAAGGCGGCATACCAAAACTAGAACGGTAGCTATTGTTATAAGAAAATTCCTGCCAACGGTAAATGATCGTCCCAACTTTCCCCAAAAATCCAGAGCACACGCTCGCATCATAATCCTCGAGCGTTTGAATCGTTCGCTCGCTTTGCCCATCCATTAGTGGATGATAGGCGGTGCTAAGGTTCAACCTCGTTCCCATGTCCTCATGGAATTTCTTCCAAAAACGAGAAGTGAATCTCGTATCCCGGTCCGATATAATCGACACCGGCACCCCATGGCGTGACACAATCTCTTGTACATATAACTCTGTCAATCTATTCGATGAGTACGTTTCCTTTATAGGAAGGAATTATGCACTATTCGTCAACCGATCCACTACTACCCATATCGCATCATAACCCTTTCGGGTCTTTGGTAGTTTAGTGATCAAATCCATAGCTATATTCTCCCATTTCCAAAGCGGTATTTCAAGCGGTTGAAGCTTTCCATACGGCTTTTGGTGTTCCGCCATTACTCTTAAGCATGTGAGACACCCTTCAACATACTTAACAACTTCACGCCTCGTACCCGGCCACCAAAAATGATACCTTAAATCATAAAATATCTTTGTGGCCCCCGGATGGATAGAATATTTGGATTTATGCGCCTCATCTAAAATAGTTGTCAAAACACTTGACAACCTAGGAATCCAAATCCTATCAAAGCATGTCTTTAACCCCGAATTATTTTCCCAAAGCTTGTCAACATAAGAACCACCCGTTCCATCTTCAAATCCCCACCAAGTGTTAACTCCGTCTTTAATGGTTCCTTCGACGACGAAAACGCATTTTGTCTACTTTTTGCACCAATTAGATCGCCCACTATCTAAGATGGTCTCTGTTTCAATTAGGCGAAACGTTTATCATTTATCTTATCTTCACCATAATGAAATAACAACAGTTCCAACCTCCTAACGATTTCGTGTTTGGTCACGCATAATGTATTATGGAGCCCACTCGTTTCATCTGAGAAGTTCCCAAACATTAATCTATCCATCAATAAAGTCCCCATGTTGGACAACCCAACGATACGTGAACCTATCCTCCTATGATCTCAAACCCGAAACACCACATTTCAAAGGAAAACTTTTATGACGTCAAGTTTCCACTTGAATTTCAACACTCCTAACCATGGGATACTTGGATTTTTGAACCACCTTATACGAGTAGTCAACACGTTTGACAACTAAGGAAATCCAAGTTCTAATCCCACGTCATTCACCTCTTAAATGAAAATTTCAAAGCTATCTCACCAATCCACCCATTGAGACTCAAGGTCTCAAGTTCATACCTCTTGGGATTCGAGGATCCCAACACCCAAACATAATACCCCTTGAAGCTCGAGTCTTCAGCTCATCAATTCTTAATCGATAAAGCATGCAACCTCCTCAAGTAAGGATACGATAACTTCCTTACTTGAATCCTCTTTTACAACACTGGGAGGAAGATTCCTATCTGCGACCCAAACATCCTAAGAATTTCCATTGACTTAAACGTAAGTCATCCTTTGAGATTTAAGGATCTAAATCACCGAATCCACCTTTTGAAGTTCGAAGACTTCGCTTTCAAACACCGTTTGTGAAGTCCAAAAGACTTCCAACATCATTTATGAAGTTCTAAGACTTCATCCACCATTTATGTACACATTCCACCTATGTACATTTTATCATTTACCCCTTGACCATAAAGTCCACAAACCGTGAGACCTTTAGTCAGTTTTTATCCTATCACCGACTGTCAGTGCCAAAACGCACTCTTCCATTTTCCTTTTCCACCGAAAAGTTTATGTACTATAGAACAATCACATGGGTGCAATGACCCTTATCAAATCCCCTTTTCTCAACTGGAATACTAAGTATCCCTTTATATCCCCGGTTGATGTCAATGGCACAAGCCATGTATACACACCAATTCGTATGCCTCGTGTTTCACTGTCTCTAATGAGAACAGATTAACACGTCACCCCTTTATCATACTTGACTATGATATGGTTACTAAGTAACCCATCACCTCTTCTACAATCATCGGATCAAAATCTACCAAATTTCCGCCACGACCTGAAGTCAACTCATCGCGAGTGATGCACCTTCTTTCAATCACCATGGATTGCTTCAAAGCCAATACCATTATAGTGATCAACTGCTAATTAATCAAAGATTAATTCTCTCACCTTTCAACTCTTTTGGTTTGCACACCACGAATCCCCTTGTGAAAACAAGGTTTTCCTTCCACTTCGGTTCGCCAAACGATATACTTTCCGCTCTCAAGGCTTCATTCTGTTCCTCTCAAGGATTGCCTCAAATATCCCTATCTTCCTCGAAGGAAGATCAATACCACATGATAGAAAGCTCTAGCCATCCTCCGCTAGGTTGATGCATTCTATTTCTCCCAACACATTCCATGTTCCTCACCACCCACGAGGTGATACACGTCTAGACTCTAACGTACTCGAGTCCTTAAGATGACTTGCGTCCACCATTTCTTCTACTTACACATGTGCCCCTTAGTCTTCCCGAGAAATTTTAACCAAGTTGTAGATGTTCTACCTGCTTATAGGTCTTTAATCTACCCACTTGTTAAGGCACTATATCTTATCTTTGTGCATATGTATTATCCCCATATAATCATCCATAAACATACATACACATATAATCACCTTCACCTAATCCTTGCAAATGTTCATTGTCATATGGTTATCATAAAGACCCTTGCACATCCCGTCTTATTAAACATATTGGCCAGACATGTTTAATAGTACGCCATGCCCAATTGTAATTACCATCTCCATATAACAAGTCACAAAACAAGTTTCGGCACACATAACACCTTAACAACATTCATCATACATATATACATACACCATATATATATATTATCATTTTATCAAATCATTACTAACCTTTCATTTCCGCAAGCTCCGAGTCTTAGTCAAGTCCTTCATGGATTCTCGTATCATTTTCCCCCATATCAAGAGCATCCGGTTTGAGTTTGGTGCCACCACACCAAATCCCTCAAACCATTGCTCTGATACCAAGTTGTAACACACCACTTTTAAAATACGAAAACGCGCGGAAGACTTTTATCCCAAGATTTTTTATTATTTTTTTTTTTTATCCTCGCGTACCGCGAGGCGTTTTGGCCACCTCCCTCGCGTACCGCGAGGGAGTCCCAAAATTCTTACCCGGAATTCAAACCTCTCGCGTACCGCGAGAGGATACCACTATGATCTTCGCGTACCGCGAGAGAGCCAAAGGAAGGCAATCCGGATAACTTGTCCCTCGCGTACCGCGAAAGAACCATACCAGGTTCTTCGCGTACCGCGAGGCACCAGATTTCCAGTGAGTTTCCCTTCAGCTGCAGATTTCAAACTTTGCCATTTTTCCAACTTTTTGCATCCAAAACACAAACTAAAAATACCCGACACCTGGGTTTTGACCAAAAGTTTACCTACACCACAAAATCACCAAAACATAAATTCTTGACCCAAACGCACACCCCTTTCGAGGATTTCAATACATAGCCCAAAAACCAATCATTTGCACATACGAGAACCCGCCAGAGCCTTGGACTTGACTTGGACTACATCGGAGCTTTTCCTACATAACCACAAAACATAACACCATTAGTAATGAAGATAAAACATAACAAACAAGTAAATTCTACTTGTTTCCACCCATTCCCCCATTTGACCCGTTTCCACCAAATTTTAACATTTGGCTACATAACACTTGTATTTCACCTACAAGTTTCATTCTTTTCATTTATCATTCATATTAACACATTTCCTTTTCCATTATGGCACATTGGCCACAATCTCATTTCCATCATAACACTAGATCATAATTCACCCATTTGACCCATTTGACCCGTTTGCACCCATTTGGTCAATTAAGGTTTTCATACACATACTTTTCACATACAAGTTTCTTTCATCATTTCATTACCACATTTCCATTTCCATTATGGCACGTAGGCCATAACTTCATATCCATTTAGGATACGAGATTATACTCCATAACCATTCTATCCATTATGGTACTTGGACCATAACTCCATATTCATTCTATCCATTATGGTTCATAGACCATAACTCCGTATCCATTCTATCCATTATGGTTCATAGACCATAACTCCATATCCATTCTATCCATTATGGTTCATAGACCATAACTCCATATCCATTCTATCCATTATGGTTCATAGACCATAACTCCATATCGACATATCCATTATAGTATAAATACTATAACTACATTCCTTCAAATTTGCATACAATTTCATGCTCATTCATACCACATAACAAATTATGCAACTTTACACATTATGCATACAATCTTGCATAAAACTCATTTATCCCCGTTTCATTTATGATCAACACATGATCCATTTCCATTATAGCTTAACACTATAATTACATTCATTCATTGTACACACTAAATCATTCACAATTTATCATATCACAAGTATGTACACAATCACATAACACATAATTCACAAAATTCACCATTTATCATCAATACTAAGTAAGTGCATAGGCACTTACCTTTCGGGTTAGAAGATCCCGCACCGTTCTCAAGCTTGCAATTTGATTACCTAAACACATTCGCCTAGTTTAGTAATCTAACATATACCAACATTTCATTACAATTGAGTTCACAACCCAATTTCCCAATTCCAACCCAAATTGACCCGTTTGGGTTATCCTCATAGCCAAACACCCTCTTTCACCACAAACTCACCTACTTGAGTTTCATTAACTTAATCTTAACACTAATTCTTCTTTCAAAAATTATTATTAAGTTAATTTGGTGTTTGCTCAAGTGTCTAACATTTTAAAAACACTTAATCTTCATTAATTCGCCATTTATCATCATGATCCAAACACCCCCAATTTCCACCATATGAACCCTAACTTTTCAAAATCATAATCAAAGGGTTCTAGGATGTTAATCACTACTCTTTACCTTTAGTTTAGCTAGATTATCAATAATCTAACACCATTTCATCACATGCATACAAAATTTCGGTTTTCTTTCAAAACCCATCAAGAACACATCTAAAGTGAGATCAAAAGGATGATTAACACTTACTTGATGTTAGGAAAGTGTTGTGTGAGCCAAAACCTCCTCATTCCGAGCTTCAAATGCAAGATTCAAGCTCCAAACCCGTTTCCTCTTTTTCTCCTTTGCTCTTGAACGACCTAAACACCAAATCAGACTCAATTTTGACTTTCACCAAGTCAAATAGCAGATTTTGGCCACTTTACACCTTTAGTCCCTCAACTTTCAATTTCACCCATATCTTTCCAAAACTAGTTAAAAACTAGTATAACCCCGTTACTAATTTGAAACCCGCTTGTTTCAACTTATTTCTAAAATATTATTTTCCCATAATATTTATTTAGAAATATTTATTCATTTATAACGAGACCCGGATTTTGGTTCGTTACAGAATCCTAGGCGCCAAGAAACCACGGGTGATGGGGATGCTGAGGCTCGGCCTACGGCCCCATCTGGGTCCAAGGATTCCACAACTGTGGATGAGGACAGACTGAAACTTCATAACTTGGAATTGACGGCCAGGGTGGCTATGCTAGAGGCTGAAATGTCCAAACTACGACACCAAGTCGCTATGCATGAAGCCCATCAATGCCCAATTTTAGCCACTCCCTCTCTTGTATCAGTAGGCACCTAAACTGATGCTTACCTGTCTGCTGATGCAACCAAAAAGGGGGAGATGGTTTCAAGGGAAGAAGATACAGACAGTCTTGACGACTGGATTCAAGAGCAGGTTGTAATTCAAAGCTCACAATTCAAGCCAGCTTTTGTCCAAGTTCATGACTTGCCAGTCCCAGATAATGAAGACGAAGAAACATCTGAAGACTGGAAGTTGGTCGTCAGGGCTGTCGATTAAATGCTGAATGATGTTGAAGACACAGAACAAACAAATACATCATTCAGCATCCTTCCTGAAGCAGCAGCCATCATTGGTCAATCCTCAACCCCCCAACTATTCAGATCATCAAAGAAGCTAGAATTTGACTCCATTCTAGAATGGGGGTATGATGGATCAGCTGAGAGGTTTTGGATTGGATGGGAGTTCAGCGGAGTAGAAGAGCTGAACTAGAACTCTCTCAATGCCCTCCAAGTCCTACAGCTATACGTATTAAACTGCATCAACAACTCAGCAGATCTCTCAGCAGAACTTGCCATTGGCAGGTTCTATGACCTGATGGAGGATAATCTACCTAGGTTCCAAAGATTCCTACAAGCAGCACATCGGGTAGCTTATCCTGAATCCTCGGCGGCCGTAGAAAGGAGACTGACTCCTAGCAATCTTGAAATAACAAGGAGCAGTCTTCTCACTGAAGAAGATTCCTGGGCCTTCGAAGATTCCTGTATGCCTTCTTGGTCAAGGACTTGGATGTGCTAGGTTGGGTGAGCACTAAGTCTCTTGACCACACTCTTCTGCTCAGCAACGGCTCCTCTCTCATCATCAACACCAGGAACATCCTTCATCTGCCCTCAGACTTCCTATTCAAGATTTTTCAGCTCAGAGCCAACATCTGCAATATTAACTCATTAGAGAGCCAGGCAATGATGGTCACCATCAAAGCCCATCTTGAAAAAGAAGGACCGATTCCTCCGGAAGAGACTGTGTCAACCTCTGATACTGACTCCAACTCAGATACTCCACAAGTTGACATCACATCAGCAGCATTTGGCACAAGATCTTCCATCAGGGATCAACTGAGAGAAATAGAAGGTCCTGAGTATCAACTTGATGAAGACAGTGACCGTCCCTTGTCAATCTCTCAACTTGCCAATGAAGCTGAGGCAGAGATCTCAATAGCAGCATCATCATCTACTGTTGTGATCAGTGAAGCTGAAGCAGAGGCACCCAATGTAAACAAAGGAAAGGGAATCATAACTGATGAAGATGAAGAGAGGTTGCTAAAAGAGAAAAGAGAGAGGGAAGAGAAAAGAAGAAGAAGAGAAGAAGAGGAGATGGCTGACCTGAAAAAGGCTCAAGAAAGAAAAACAGCCATTCTCCTAAGAGAACAAACCATCCAGCTGTATGCTAAACAGTTGGATGAACTAAAAAGGAAGATTCATGCAGTTGACCGGATTGAAGAAGATGCAGCTCTTGCTCTTCAACTGCAGGAACAATTCAATAGAGAAGAGGAAGAGTTGGAGAAGAAGAAGAAAGAAGAAGCTAAGTTCAGAATAACCGATTCTGAACTAGCTAAAGAAATGAGGGAGGAGTGGATAAAGACTCTAGTCTCTCAAGGTGAGGATGCAGACTACCTTGAGAAACTATTAACTAAAGAAGTCTACAGAGCCTTCATGGGTCAGCAGGGTCAGTTGGCAAAGAAGAAAAAGGCTGAAGAAGAAGAAAAAGCCAAACAACAGTCCAAAAAGACCATTGCTTTTAATAAACGGACCCATGAAGAAAGGAAGGTCATGATTGACTTCCTTAAGGCTAGAGGAGATAGTGGAAAGAGGCTAGGTCCCATGAGTTTCATGAACCTACAAGCCCTCTACTTCAAAGTTAAAAGGGATGAGGAAGAAAGACTAGGGAAGAAGGGCTCCAAGAAAACGGTACTTATCAAAGAAGAAGAAAAACCAAAGACAAAGAAACCCAAGCCTTCTCCCTCACCTACCTCTTCTTCAGTCCATCATCCTTCCACTCTCCTCCCCAATCCTTCCACTCCTCCACCCAACAAGTCCAAATCATCCCACCCAACTCCCACTCATCAACAGCCTCCCTTAAAGAAATCCAAACCCTCATCTGAACCTGAAGACTCAAGAAACATAGTTGACTGGGCCTACAATCCACTGGATCAAAGGTTTGAGATCTTCAGGGGGAGAACTGAAAGAAGAAGATCTACATACAGGTCTATTGATGAGGTTCTGCAACTACCAGATTCAGACCTAAGAAGAATTTTGGAGCTGGGTGAAGCTCATGAGCCTGCAAATGAGAGTGGGAGACATCTTATGCTAGCAATCAGACATAACTTCAACCCTAGCAAAGATGTGGTCATAAATATCAAACCACTCAAGTCCCACTCTCCATTTGTATCTTGGTCCTACAATGCTGATTTGGATGAGTTCACTCTGATTGATGTAAAGAAGCAGCAGATGAGATGTTCAAGCAAAACAATCTACAAAATGCCACACAAAGACATCAAGACTCTGTCTGAACTTCCACTGAACAATCCCAGCAAGGATCCAAGAGGCTATGAGGTTGAAAGGATAGTTAGCCACATGCAAAAGCTTCAGCAGCAAAGTAATTAGAAGAATTTTGGTTGCATCAGTCTAGGGGGAGTTTGTAGAACCAAAGACTGATTGCTACCAAATTATTCTAAGTACAAATGCTGCTGATAGGCTTATCAGCAGCATTCAACACATATGGCTGCTGATAGGCTTATCAGCAGCATTCAACACTTGTTGCTGCTGATAGGCTTATCAGCAGCGTTCAACACAAGTTGCTGCTGATAGGCTTATCAGCAGCATTATTCTCATCTCTGCTGCTGATAGCTTTATTCACTGAAGACCAAACGTTGCAGCTGACTATCCATGTGAAGCGCCTCTGACACCTTTCTGCAAAAGCAACTGCCACACTCCAAGCAGAAGGAAACTCACTGGTGTAACCAATAAAGGACAATAACGCGCTTCTCCAAGCATGCAAATAATGATGCCTAAGAAGACGTTTCAGTAAAGTTATCTAGATTAGCCTTTGCGTGTAATTTAGATTAATAAACAAGATCAACGGCTTGTGTTAGATCTGATCCTTAGAATCAAGGGTCTGTCTTGATTCTAAGTTACTATAAATACTGTGTAAACACTTCATAGTAAGTGTGTCTTTTGTGTACCTGCTATACCTTCACAGTGGTTTTTGATAGAGTTTTACTTGTAATCTTATCATCTCAGAAGTTTAATACAACAGTGCAATTATCAGTATTCTTGTTGTTTACTTGTTTACTTTGTTGGTTGCTATTGTTTCCGCCAATATCAACTAGAATAGAATTACCTTGTAATCTTACGATCCTACATTGCCTAAAGTGTAACTCCTCGGATCGTACCTCGATAGCAATGTTGAAATTATCGATGATCGGACATCTAATATCCAACAGCTAGACGTCAATAACCATAGGAATATTGATTAATAAACTATTAAACTAAGTGTTCTACTTATCTAAATACCCGAAGAGTGATAGATAATCGATTAATCCTCATTGTTAGAGTGTCTGAGTGTAAACTATCTTAGAGGGCGTTTCCATAGGGTTTCTAGTACCGTTGTCAATTCGTGTCAAACAAGTTGATTTCAGGTTGCTCCTTGCATCTATGATGTATTGAGATAGTGATACCGAAAGGTGAGCTGTCTATTATGTACTTTAGCATAGTTGGTGAGACCGAGAGGTAATCCGACCCTTTGGTGACTTTAATATCCTATAGGTATCCTTTTGGTCACATCCTGAGATTATTTAGGAATCCATTAGGAAGTCTAGAGGTGTCAAATCTTAGGATCCTAGTGCCATAACATCTTCTTTAACCAATAGAAACCCGAGCTTAGCAAACAAGATTTGTAACCTAGGTAGTGTCTGTCTTCTTTACTAGTTTCATCCGAGTCTTTGCTAGATTATTAATTGTCTTTAATAGTGTTCTTTATTCAGTTATTTAAGTTCATTAGTTAACCTTAGTTCGTAGAATCCACCCAATTAAATAAAACAGTTAAGTCCTAGTAAGAGTCTAGTTCATGTTATAGTTAGTGTCTCGTGGCTTCGATATTTGGACTTCCATGGATTTGTGTTCAATTGATAGGTACACTTGCCTGTCTTTGTGGTCTAGTTTAGTAGGTTTGTCTAGAGTTTAACTAGAGAGTCTAGGTTAGTTTTGTGTTTAGTTTTATAGACCGTTGCCGGGGACACTTGGCAATTGCAAAATTAGCTTTGATTAGTTCATGTGTTGGTTAAATGTTTTATTTTCTCTTTTATTTTTATTTTATTCAGTAGTTTATTTCCTTACTTTGTTATTTTCTTTTTGTGTCTTGAGTGCTATTTGTGTGTCTTAGTTTGAGTCTTTCATTTGTTCTTAGTTTCTTCTGTTTCCTCTTTATTTTCTGTCTAGTTTATGCAACATACTGGTTCGCAGGGATCACCCGACTTTGAAGCCTATTCAGAGCCAGAATGTAACATCCCGGAAATCCGTAGAGCTAGTGAGACGGGTAATGGGCGACCCGAATTGTATCAAAGGGTACATGGAGGTCCGGGTTGCCACTAAAGGGTATGTTTAATAACGAAAGGTGGGCCGGTTAACATTTTAAAACACAGTTTGGGATCAAAACATACGAAAGAGAATTCTAGGGACCCGGATTGTAAACTTGAAGCAAATAAAATAAGTTTAGGGGTAAACCCTAGTCTCCATTTGGCCTAGGGAGAACTTGTGACGGCAGTGGGAAGCGGAGAAAGGAAGACGCCAAAAAAATGGAGGCCGACAACGGTGGTTCCCAACAGTTTCTAGTAGATATCTTAGCGTTAAACCAAGTTAACTCTCATTTAAATCTTTTACGTGTTGGTTTAATTTAGGTTACATGAAACCCGATTGAGGGTTGGGGTTATTTTCCACGGCTAGCGGCAGAGACAAGGACGAAGGGGTGGCCGACGGTGGCCGCGGTGGTCACGAAGGGAGGCGAGGACAGTGGTGAGGTCGGATGTAGTGGTAGTTGCGGGCGTAGTAGGTGTAGAAGAATGTTTTGGTAACTATATATAAAATTCTATGTATCGGTGTACGTGGCTAGTACGCAGGAGGGTGTTCGTGAGTACTTAGCCTGCACACTAGTTTGGTCCTGCGTACTTAGTAAGTACGCAAGGCTTTTGCCTTGCGTACTTGTCAAGTACGTATGACCAAACCATGCGTACTTAGACAAGTACGCAGGTATTGTTCCTACCCCCTATAAATAGAGGATTTGTCTTCATTTGTAGGTGGAACTCTGGAACTAGGTTGAGAGGTGTCCGGGTCGGGACGAGCTCTCCCGACCCCTTGACCGTGAGCTGAGATGAGAGATGTGTGCTCCTTCGGTATGTAGTCTGTAATACGAGATGACTTCTATGTTATGGATTAAGTATCATTTCATTCTCTTGTTTGTTGTTCATGTATTCTATGTCTCGTTTTCTTAGTTCCCACACAAATCACAGAACGTATCCCTGTATTTTCGCTGCACGACGAGGCTCGCAGGACCTATAGGGGGTGGTGGTGGGGTTTTTAAAATACTTTTTATACTTTTTAGGCTTCTTAGAATATCCCTCCCATATATATATATATATATAGGGGAGGATTCTAGAGAAAACCACATAGTAAGGAGAAAACCGAGAAAACCACAAAAAAACCGATTTTAACCAATAATATAATAATATTTATTTATTTATTTATTTATTTTTTATAAGAGTATCAATATAATATTATACATTTTTACCAAAAAATCATTTAAATATTGGCTTATGTATACGTAACCCATTGTGTTACATATACGTAAACAGAAAACAAAAAAGTTGTGGTTACGTATACGTAACCCATAGTATTACACATTATTTTAGTGGTTTTCTTGGTTTTCGCCTAATTTTGTGGTTTTCTCTTGATCCTACCCCTATATATATATATATATATATATATGAGATGGTTCTAGAGAAAACCAAGATTTAGGCGAAACCAGCAAAACCAACTTTTGACCATTGATTGAAATTGATCAATGGATGAGATTAATTAGTGGAAAATCTGTAAATATCTAATAGATAATGGATTAAATTAAATGCTATATGGGTATATTAGGTAGATTACAATTTTTTTATTTTGGAAACAATAAAAATATCTTAAAAAACTCTCTCTTCCCAATCTACACCTAAAATCATTTTTATTCAAAATCAAAATTAGGATTTACACAAATTATTGAAATGACTTGCATATACCTAGCAAAAAAATAAATCACGTTTACATATTTACATATGGGTCAACAGAACATAAAAAATTAAAAAAAAAACCAGTTACATATACGTATCTCAAACAAGTTACGAATATGTTGCTCATACGTAGCTCATACGAGTTACGTATACGTAGCTCATACGAACTGCCATCAAGAATTGTCTAGTCCGTGAGATGCACCTCACCTCTTTGCTAGTCACAAAATGGCTCCCATTTCCAACCCTACAAAACATAAGCAATTTCAATTGGTCACAAAATGACTCTCATTTCCAACCCTACAAAACATAAGCAATTTCAATGTGTTTAATAGAAGCAATTTCAAATTGTTTGAGGGTAAGGTGGAACATGAACATGAACAACAAACCAAAGAGCCAGAACTCAAATACATGTTACTTTACAAGCAAATAAAGCATGTGAAGATAAGATTAGATTTCAATAAAACCCCAAATTACTCGGCACCCAATAATCAAATAAAAAAATTAACTTAAATCCCATACAAGAAATGAAAAAATTGACTTAGAAAAGACTAAAAATTCCATCTTTTTAGTCAATGAAGTAAACCCTATTGACAAGATTCATCAAAAATGCAAAATTCACTTCAAAATCCATTGAATTGGAGGGAAAATTGAGATATTGGAAGTGGGTGTTACAGTGGGGAAAAGATCTACACATTAAAAAATGGGTCTCCAAGAAAAAGATGGTGATGGCTTGATACTCTCAACATCATCTGTGTATGACAAGAAGAAAGTGAGTGAAAAGAGATAAAGCGGAGTGTACAAGTCCAACTAAGCCTATCCACTTGAGTACCATATTTCTTCTAGTATCCCCTTTCATTAGAACGTACAGATGCAAACTGGTTCTCACTTTCTCTCTCACACACAAACACAGTGAGTGTTTATGCAAGAAGATTAGTCTTCTATGCAATTTACTGAAAGATCCAAACCTCGTTATCCATGCGATTGAAATCGGGTGAAACAGACATCGTAATTGAAGAAGTGCGAGTTTTGATTCTACAAGCCTCTTTCTCTGTTTGATAAAGCATATAAAAATGATTTAATTATCTATTCACTTCTAGAAGCATCTAATTCCATGGCGGGTGTGGTCGATTGGAGCGGTGGGTTGAAAAAGTATTCAACGGCAGAGTGAGAGAATCAGGGATTTTTAAAATTAAAAGGGTTAATTACCAAAAATAGTGTCACACCCTCAACCGACGGTGGAACATGTTGGAGTGGTACATGGAGACTGTTCATGGCACAAGATTTACTAAGTTGTAATATATTAAAACATCCAATTTTATTTCATAATTCAAATAACAAAATCCAACAGTACAAGAATTTGAAATACATAATAAACTAATTTAAATTCAAATACTAGGTCCTCAAACTTAAATGAAGTAACTTGATCATAACTTAATTATTCGTACTTGAAACATGATAAAAGAAGGTCCACTAAAATATAGTTGGTGAGCATACATAGGTGTTGACACCACAATTAGATTTCAGATGTTTTATACAATTTATATGACACATGGTAAATAAGGCATTTATAGAGAATCTATAGTTAAACTAGGTGCACAATCAAACCTTGTGACCGAAGGGCATAACACTCAATGTTATCCTAATGTAGGGCATAACTCTTAATGTTATCCTGATCTAATGTCGGTAACAATCACCCTACCTATAACATCCCCAAATAATACAACGAATAAATAACGATGAGATCGGTATTTAATCAAGGATTAAATGAAAAGTAAGGGAGCGGGCTTGGGCTTGGCGCCAATGGACCGATATGGACCCAAGTATATAAGGATATAATCAACACCATCTTCTGCATTCCTTTCAACACACACAAACATGTAACAACCAAAATTTCAACCAAATTTTAACTTTCAAAATATGCGGAATTTAGGACCCATAAAACATTTTTGATTAAACAACACATGTTACTATGAAGCGACAAACAATAAAGTTTTGTTAACGACGACAAAACGACATTTCAAAATGACAACAAGTTTTAACATCCAAGAGACAATTTAAAATAAGTTTCAAGACTCCTCAACCAGATGTTCTAACTCCAACCATGAACATCCACCAAAAGTATTGAGAATCCAATCCGACACGAAACGTGACCCGAGACTTCAACCGGAGCTTACCTACAAGAAAACACCATGAATAAAGCATTAGTAATGATATACAACCCCCATATGAGCCCCCAAGCTCTTACAACAACAACCGACCCAAATGAAAATACTTTATCAAAATTTTATGAAAAGCAAATTTTCAATCAAAACGCAGACCCGGGCGGGTCAAAATCCCACCCGGTCGGGCTGATATATTGCAAGGCTCAAAACTTCTAATTTATTAGCATACACATGTGAGGTTCGGAACCTCAAACAAACACTTACTTGTGAGATTCCTTGATCCCAAACTACATTCGTACTTGTGTGGTTCTTTTGACCACAAGTACTAACTAATCTTGTGAGATTCTAAGAACTCAAACACTACAAAACGACTATGTGAAGTTCATGACCTCAATAACTATCTTGTGAGGTTCATAGACTTCAAGTTCTTTTATATGAGGTTCTAAAAGACCTCAAACACCATAACCCAACCTTGTGAAGTTCATGACCTCAAATTACTTTCGTGTGAGGTTCTTAGACTTCAAGCAACAACGACATTAGTGAAGTTCAAAGACTTCAAGCCACATTGACATATGTGAGGTTCATGACCTCAATTCCACCAATTTTATTTTACTTTGACTCTTACCACATATTAGTCAAATTACACCAAATCACCACATTCCACAATTTAGTTTGACTCTTTACAACATAAGTCGATTTACACCAACACACCATATTACCCAATTTAGTTTGAATTTTTACCACATAAGTCAATTTACACCAACACACCACATTACCCAATTTAGTTTGACTCTTTACTACATAAGTCAAATTACACCAATACACCACATCCCACAATTTAGTTTGGCTATTTACCACATAAGTCAAATTACACAAAATAAACATATTTCACAAATTAGTTGACTCTTTACTACACTAAGTCAACTTACACCAAATCACCACACATAAAATAGAATTAAACTACATAATTATATTTACATGATACTAACACCATATCTATTACTAAGTAAGTGCAAAGCACTTACCTTTAGCTAGAGACGATTCCACTTAGTTTTCAAAGCTAGCTCCTTTACCTTGATCACCTAACAATCAAATTGAAATTAGCAATCATATGCTCTAAATATCAACACCCTAACTTAGTTTGGCTATCACAACCTTAACCAATCCTCCAACACCCAACTCAACCTCTCAACCCATTTTAACCCGTTAAGGAAATTTCCCAAGTTCATCCAACACTTTTGTTTCATAATTAACCCATTATGAATGTGGTTTCTACTTAGTCTAGTGGTCATGGACATGCCACAACACTCATACACCATTCAAACATCACCTAAGACTCCCTTAACCCAAATGACTCATTAAGGATTCACCCAAGTTACACCAAAGCTCAAATTTTACAAAACACCAAACTAATTGAGGTTTCTTACTAAATTATGTTTCTATTAAAAACCATAGACACTTAACAACCCTCAATTCACCATTTAACTTCATCAATTTGAAAACCCATAATTTTCACCTCACGAACCCAAATTTTGAAATCATCAAATTGGATGTTAGAATCTTGATTCTCCACCATTTACAACACTAGATTACGGATTATAACCAATAATAAACCAAAATCATTCCACCAATTGACCCAATTTGGGGTTTCTACTAAAACCCATCAAGATCATCTTCAAGGGTGATTCAATAGGTGAAAGGACTACTTACATGTTGCTTGCTTGATGATAAACACTCCAATTCCATCAGATTTCTCATGCAAAAATCCGAATTTAGTGTTCTCGATCCTCCATTTCTCTTCCCGTTTTGTCTTTCAAGCAAAAAGCTCACACCACAACAAAAATGGCGTGGGTTCTCCCACAACTCCACCAAAATCCAGAATTTTGTCTATTTACAAAATAACCCCTTCAACTTTAACAATTAAACCTTTAATCCAAAAGACTATGATTCACACTTTAAGGTTTAAACCTCCAACTTGGTTTTTAATCCATCTCACACGTCATAATATTATTTAAGATATAATATTATGTTTTGTATTTTGGTTCTTTACAAATCATCCCCTCTAACTTTGGGTTTCGTCCCCTAAACCCGCCACCACAATATCAACTTAGAGTAACAATTCAACACTCCTCCTCTTTACTTTCAGAAAGTAAATTTTTTCCTCATCTGTGATAATATAGACTAACACGTGGACAAAAATCCTCACAACACAACGACTCACCCTCACTATCCAAGATGCTCACTGATTTTTCTACATGAATGAAAATCATCTACCTCAAAGTCACCATGAGAAGCAACAACAACTTTTCTCGCCAAGAATTTCCGTTAATGAACCATGCGAAATGTATCATGAAGTCTACTCGATTCCCTTGGGTAATTCTAAACAGTATATCACTTACCAAACTAACATAAAGTTTGAACGGTCCAACAAAGCGGGGACTTAGCCTCCCACGTTTTTCAAACCCGAAACACCCCCTTTCAATACGAAACTTCGATACCGCTAAGTTTCCCATTTGAATATCAATACACGTCCCTATATTCGACCAGGGTTTTCTATTTATCTTGAGCGAATTTTCAATCGCACTCACTTACAAGATCTTCTACACCATGTCTTGAATCACGCCTTTAATTTTCACTATCTTGCAAATCGAACAATGGAACATCAATATCCACAAAGATGGATAAGATGACATCATCTCTCCCGACCAATAGTAAATTTATTACTCGGTTCCTCCAAATGAACAGGTGAAACCGACATTTCAATCCGACTCAAAAGGTATAGTCACGCCATGTCATATTACACCCTCTCCAGAATCGACATTCTTCAATTGTTCATAAGAGTAGATTTCCTCTAAGAATAGGAATAACATACTTCCCGGTCAAAAGACCAGCCACTAACCCAAACGCAACATGTTACCACCTTTTCATATACTCTTGTAGTCAAACTAATACAAGCTTCCCCTACCACACATAGGTATACGAAGCCATTAAAGCTTCCCATACGACAATCCTTTAGAGTTTGGCCTTAGCCTACAAGCCAACGAAATATTTGTCAACATTCTCGACTATGTATCCTCTCCTCCTTGGCCACCAAAGGTTTATGCTCCATAACCAAGCATTTTGTCACCCCGTGAATAGATTTCTTGAATTTATGAACCACCTCATAAAAGTAGTCAATGCATTTGACAACTAAGGAATTCAAGTTCATAACCTTCACACCAATCAATATATTGAGATTTTTAGGTCTCAAGTGTTTTATACTGTTGGGATTCAAGGATCCCATCACTTGCATACAACACTCATTTTAAACTCGAGATTTCAATTTAACCACCTAATATTCACGTGTGTATAAAGTCATCAATTCACCCCTCAAGTCCTCTCCTTTAATTGCTACAATCAAAGTTACAACAGGAGAATACGCGATACTCCCGCCTCAATGCATAAAGACATATCTGACTCTAATGCGCGAGGCACCAAAAGAACCGACAAGCATTCGGTTTCTCCAAGTAAGGACACGGCAATTACCTTACCAAAATCATTTTTCACAAATCTGAAAGGCAGCTCCTAATCCGTGACCCAACACTCAGTTCACATCCAACGATTAAATCATAAGTCCTCCTTTGAGATTTAAGGATCTTAATCGCACAATCTCCATTTGAAATTCGAAGACTTCATTCTCATACACCGTTGGTGAAGTTCCAAGACTTCAAACACTACTTTGTGAAGTTCTACGACTTCAAATATCACATGTGATGTTGTAAGTCCCTCGGGTGTCACAGATAGTCACATGCAAGAGCGTTGGCTAGTCGGACCGGGTGCGAAATACCCGTGACTAGGTGGAGAATCAAACAACACAAAGTAAATCGATAAGAGAATCACTTTAAACTTTCGTCTATTATAAACACTTGAAGGTTACAGAGAGAAAATACTGAGTGCACAATGTCTACATGCTTACATTCTATCAACCTATTCTATTTATACAAAACCTGACCTATGCGCACTTAGCAAGTGCGCATGACAAATTACTCATGCGTACTTAGCAAGTAAGCAGAGTATTCTTGCGTACTTGCTAAGTACACAAGAACTAATTCCTGCGCACATACTAAGTGCGCAAAACACTTAGAGAATTAATCAACAATCAACATGCATTAGTAAATACAACTCGATAACTAATACATACAAACGCTTACAAACAAAACAAATACATACAAAGAAAGTACATAAACTAAGACTCTATCCAGAGTGTTTGTCACACAAAAGTGCTTCAACAAACTCCCCCTTGACAACAGCTCTGGATCGTCTTCGGTCTTCACAGCTCTGTATCTTTAGCTTCCATCTTCTTCTTGTAGTCAAGGAAAAACTTGATCACCTTGTCATATTTAGAAGCAAGGAACATTGTCCATTCGTCCGTATGCATGCAGTACCTGTCAGCCAGTGCCTCTAGATCTTTCACAGAGAAGTTTATGAAGCAGACTTCATCAAATACTCTGACCATTTCCCTTGGCACTAAGCTTCCACTATCTGACCACACCTTTCCTATCACCACTGCCTCACCCGTTTTAGGATCTACGTACCAGTACCATATGTTACCGAGGATATCCTGAGATAACTTGCTCAGGGGAATTTTGGTTTCACACAGCACTGGCTTGTATACCAGTTTTTTAAGCATTTCTTAGTCACAGGATGTCTAGCATTCTTGTCCTTGACTCGCTTGAGCACTTGAGGCTTAAACATCTCGAATTTCCCAGATCTTACTTCACGTTGTAGAGCATTCCACAAACCCATCGCTACTGCATGATTTGAGTGACCCAGCAGCTCTCGGTTTGCTAGGTTCATGAGGTCGTATCTAGGTAAGGAGTTGAAAGCTTCGCTGGTTGGTTTCAAGTATTGAACCCCCTAGCTCGCTTAATTGCAAACAACTACTTATCCTCCTCGAACCTTACAGCTAAGATCATTCATGTTGCTCCATGTTTGTCTATGATAGAAGTCTTTTGCCAGACAGGAGCAGGATCCTTTGATGAACTAGCAGGCATATCTTTGTTTTTATGTGCCTCTAGATCCACAGGTGTAGGGTTGGCAGGGGAGGCTTCAATCGATGCTTCAACATTACTAGCAATCTCAACTGAACCTGTGTCGAGCTGAGATTCAAAGGATGGAACTTTGAAGAACTCTCCATCTTCAAACTCATACTCTCCTTCCCCGTCGCCCTTGGGAACTTCGATAACTACAACATCATCATCTTCATCACAATCATCACCAGAGTCGATCTCTCATTCTTCAAGATTATAGAGAGGATCGATCTGTGCTTCTTTGGAATAGTCAGGCTCTAAGTATAAGATCTCCTTGTCAGATAGATCCTTTAGAACATCAGCCGCTGACTTTCCTTTGTCACCACCAGAGGTATCACCACCTTCTTGATGAGTAGACTCCCCCTCAGCCATTGGAATAGTAGAAATAGGCACGATTGCTAAAGCTTGGTGCTCACTTCCACTAAGACCGACTTCAGGATCCTTGTCTTTGTCATCATCCTTCGTTAGATCAACCGGATGACAAGGCTTATCACCGGTAGGTTTAGATGTCTTGTCCTTCTCTTTTTCTTTCTCCCCCTGAGCAGCAAGCTTCTCGGTCAGGTCAGTTACTAACTTGACCATCATTTCATGTTCTTTTCGCTGCATGTCAAACCGAAGCTCTAGAGACGACCTGTGTCCGAGAATCATATTGTTTGTGTTGATCAGAAGTTCGTTCTGGGCCATCACATTTGCTAGTCTCTCTTGTGTCCCAGCCCTCTGGCTTCTCAAAATAGTAACCTTGTCCACCAACGAATTTATCTGAGCCTGTTGAGCCTCAGATTCCTTCCTTGATTTCCAAACAGTTTCTAGTAGAGCAGCAACTTGGGCTTCCAAGGTATCTATCCTTGCATCATTTGGATCAGGATTGCAGGACGTAGACGCTTTAGCATTATGAAGTGGGGATGAGAAGATCGTATTAAAGTCAAACCCCTGAGTAAAGTCTCCATAGTTGTAGGGTTGACTGATAGGTTCCGTGGTGGTAGTAGGGATTGTGGATGGGATGATGGTTGTAGGAGTGATGGAAGGTGTGATGGTGACTGACTCTGTAAGAATCGGAGTTGTCACCGCCAATGGACAGATGGTACAGGGAGGGTCACTATCACAGGAACCTCCTCTATGATAGAAGTGACCGCCACATCAAGTGTTACTTGTGGCCTTCTCCACTGTCACCGGTATAGCTGTTGTGAAGGTGGGGTAGAAGCTGAATCAGTACTCGCAGCCAATACTTGTACTTGCCTCTGAGCACTATCCTCCACCTCATGAGGAATAGCTTGTTGCTGCCTATCCCCCCCGTTTTTTGTTGATACTTTCACGTCTTTGTCTTTGTATAGCAGCGTCAGAGTCAGAATCTGGCTCGTATTCACTGCTCATTGATTGTTGCTTTCTCTTAGAAGATGACTCAGGAAAGGTCACCTTTGTCAATCTTCTCGGGTGTGCCTGTGATGGTGCACCATCAAAATCAGATGAATCAAACTCTGTATCTTCGGAGTCGGATCCTTCAGCACCATCATTAACTGCTTCTTCGTCTCCTCCTTCAGACGATTCATCCACACTTTCAACGTCCTCCTCTTCTTGTTGCTCGTCAGAATGTTCACTGAGTTTAGGCTCAGAGTCATGACTAAACCATCTCCAATCATCTGGTGCCACATATGCGTCATTTATCAGGTTGCCAAAGAGTGTGTGCTCAGGGTAGGTTCTACACAGCCTGGCTTTAAGAATTGTGCAAACACCTTCTTGTCCACCCGTTTTACTTGCAATCTCTCCCCATTAGCAGGCAGATTGGGCAACGCATCATCAATCAGTAGTTGCACAAATCTTTGATATAACAGGAATCTAAACCTCTCAGCTGTATTGATTTGATCATTTAAGGCTTTGAAGATGTATCTTGAGAAGTTATAACCCCCGTTGAGAGACAAGCCAACCATGGCTGCTGCAAGATCATGTCCCATAGCATCCTTCCCTGCTTTCCTGGAAGAGATGCACATGATCATCACGTGGGCAAAGTACCTCCAATGATCTAGCACCCACATCTTCTTGTATGACGAGTAATTCCGTACACCGACGTATCCCATACGCTGCCTCCAACATCCATCCACAAAGTAATCTGGATAGGCAGTTGGGTCGGTGGCGAGATCTCGGAACTGTAAGACTCGTCGAATGGTGTCCTCAGAAAGAGCAATATCATGACCCGCCACAGCAGCCCATATAACATTAGGGGTTACCGTGCAGTCATGTTCCGCTGTCTCCCAGAACTGCTCTAGGTACGGTCTTGATACTATTGGGTTTGCTGATATAGCATAGCTGATCCTTGAATGGTTCAAGAAGTCAACTATCTCTCGGTATTGTAGTGCAGCACCCTTCCATTCCGGTTATGTATGTGCTAAGTGTGCAGGACTCAACTCCTGCGTACTTACTAAGTACGCATGACTTAAGTCTTGCGTACTTGTTAAGTACGCAGGGTTTACCTCATGCGCACTTATTAAGTACGCAGAGACCCTTGTGTGCTCAAACTTTCAACTCAAGTTATGAAGATTTCAGTCAAATAAGGAACAAGATAAACGCATTCAATCAAGAGGATTCAAAGTCAATTCAAGAAGGTTAAACATAAATATTTTTGGCTTTTCTGATTAAAATTGAACTATACACAAACTTAGAATCTTTTGATCTTTTCAAGATAGAAATATACAAGTATATACACACACACTATTTTTGCTCAAAGACACGAGTAGAGGATCATATCAGGCTAAACTTTAGCAAAAATGATACAAGATAAACGTAAAAGAATATGGGATCATGTCATGAATTATAAGTTATTCATACATAATGAGCACATAAACAAGTTATTCAAGTTGACAATATTATAAGATTTGAAACCATAAGCATCTTTGTATCACGTTCTTGTGTGTTAAGGTATTAATTATAAGATATACAACATGTACCCCACTTATATGCTACAGAAATGTAAAATGCACTATCTCAAGGCATCTAAAATTTTCACAAAGATTTTCAAATCTCTAGAATGAAGTTACATCATTTAGCACAGGAAAAATCAAGCAGAATCCATAAGGATTATCAAGAATCATAAGATTCAGAATCGAGTGATTCAGATGTCTTGGTTTAATTGGATGTTCTTCGATGAATATCATATGATGATTCAGGTTAATAGATATGGAGTCTGAGGATTTAGGTAAGGTGATCCAACTTTTATCTGGATTTGATTTCAATGAATAAGGAATGATTCAAGGGTGAATACATGCTCAACGGTTGATGTAAAGACATGTCTTGATTCAAACTCTCATTACATATTTGTGAGTATGGGCAGTGAGATGAACCGCAGTAATTGTGCTAAACACGTAACCCGAAACTGGTCCCTTAAGAAAATATTTGCTAAAATCTTACATCCTTTATCTGATAATGATCTTTTTGTATTCTTTTACACACGCACACATGCATACATGGGTTCAAATTACAGTTGTAGTCTATATTTAGTTTCCACACTACTAATGATTCAAAGATGCCTACAGCTTACTGACAATTCAAATTACTTGTAAATAAGCATATTAAAAACATAATAATTTAAACCAATAAGTAAGCATGACGCAATCATTTCCCATATGAGCAATCTATGGCGTTTAGATCATTTCTAATGTACTATCAATTCCTCTTTTCTCAAGATAACTTTGAAATTTTTCTCCATTTTCTATTTTGTTTGAATTTTTAATAAAATATTTAAAAATTAAAAGAACTATACAGAAAAATTAAAAGAAATAACATTTAACTTTCATGAATTGAACTGATTTAAGAAAAACAAGTTTTCACTCAGGATTAAACATTCCTATCAAGTTGACAAGATGCTCAAAACGGGATCGGTCAAAGGCCTTAGTGAAAAGGTCAGCAAGGTTGTCATCCGTGTGAACCTTTACAAGTTCAATGAGATGCTTTTCAGCACAATCACGGATGAAATGATGGCGAATTTCAATATGTTTAGTTTTGGAATGTTTCACCGGGTTATTTGTGATAGAAATTGTGGCATTGTTGTCAATGAACAGAGGAGTTCCAGTGAAGTTCAAGCCATAGTCTCTCAATTGCTGCTGAATCCAAAATATTTGAGAACAACCGCTAGTTGCAGCAATGTATTCTGCTTCACATTTTGAGACAGAAACCGTTGACTGCTTGTTACACTGCCAGTAAACCAGTCTGTCTCCCAAGAATTAACATCTACCAGAAATTGACTTTCTATCAAGGTTACAACAGCCATAATCTGAATCAGTGTAGGCTTTGAAGTCAAATGACTACTGCTTAGAGTACCAAAGACCCAATCGAGGTTTCCCTTTTAAGTATCTAAAAATCCTCTTTACAGCTATCATATGGGACTCCTTCGGTTGTGACTGAAACCTTGAGCACAAGAATACATCAAACATTATATATGGCCGTGAAGCTGTGAGATACATAAGAGATTCGATCATCCCACGGTACAATTTGCAATCCACATACTGAAACCTTTCCATCTTTGTCAGGATGCAGACCATGATTGACTGGGATAGGTGTGCCATAAGTACTGCTATCATTCATCTTGTATTTCGACAAGATGTCCTGCACATACTTAGTTTGATGCAGATAAATGCCATCCTCTCTTTGACTGACTTGCAGACCCAGGAAGAACGACAATTCACCGATATTACTCATCTCAAACTTTGACTTCATCACCTGTTCGAATTCCCTACACATCTCTTCATTTGTAGACCCGAAGATAATGTCATCGACATACACTTGTACAAGAAGAATATCACATCCTGCTTTCCGTATGAAGAGGGTCGAGTCAATCTGTCCACGGTCGAAACCATTAGATAGTAGATGTTTAGATAATGTCTCATACCATGCCCTAGGTGCTTGATGAAGACCATAAAGTGCTTTGTCGAGCTTATACACTTTATTGATATTATGCGGATCTTCAAAGCGGGGAGGTTGAGTGACATAGACTTCTTCATGTACTTTTCCATACAGGAAAGCACTCTTCACATCAAGTTGATAGCCCTTGAAGCCAACATATGAGGCATAAGCCAGAAACAGTCTAATGGCCTCAAGTCTAGCAACTGGGGCATATACTTCTGTGTAATCCAAGCCCTCTTGCTGATAAAAACCCTGAACAACCAACCTTGCTTTGTTCTTCACCACAACATGATGATCATCCGTCTCGTATTTGAACACCCATCTAGTGCCAATTAGCTGTACGCCCCTTGGCAAGTCAACCAAATCCCACACATGCAACTTTTGGAATTGAGACAGTTCTTCTTGCATTACCTCAATCCAGCAGTTGTCAGCGAGAGCCTCTTTCACATTCTTCGGCTCTAACTGGGACACGAATGCAGCATGCAGACATGTTTCCATGACACCAGTGTCAAGTATCTCAGAGTAAAGACTAGTGTTCTCAGCAATGGTTTGATGACGAGTTTGAACACCGGCATGAGGATCACCAATAGTGTTATCAATTGGATGATTCTTATGCACTCTCATCTCTGGTACATTCGGTTCCTGAATTTCTGAATCGAGGTTCGTGCTTAACTCCCCCATGTCCTGTGTTCCAGAAGAAGAAGATTCAATGTTGATTGGATCAGCTGGAGCTTCATTTCCTACATGAGTGTTAGGATTAGCTTGAGCGTCATTTCCGTCAACATAAACATCTTCACTGTTATGACCGTCATGAGTTCCAGATGCAGATGCAGCATTGGAATCAGGAGTTACAATTGGTACAGTAGCACGTGTTGAGAAACTGGAGTCATCACCACCACCAAATAATTCATATACATTTGCAGACAAATCTGGAAGATTGAAAGATTTGAATAGCGCATCATAATCAAAACCCCAAGCTGGACCGGTTGGTTCTAGTGCAATGCTGTGTTTACTACAATCCACTTCAAACCATTCCTCGACAGTACGAGTTCCTATATTGTACACTCTCTTACAAGGCGAGTTGGCAACATATCCTAAGAAGATGCCTTCCACCGCTTTTGCATGAAACTTAGACTTGCGGTCTTTGTATTGTAGCAATAAGGAACAGGGACTACCAAAAGGAACTAGATAGTCAAGATTGGGAAGTCGATTGTTGATCAACTCAAAACAAGTCTTGTTGTGCCTCTTCATAGTCAGAACTCTGTTCAAGATGTGACAAGCCGTATTAACTACTTCTGCCCAGAATGTGACAGGACGCTTTGCATCTGACAGCATTATCCTTGCATTCTCAATCAAGGTTCTGTTCTTCCGTTCTGCGACTCCATTCTGCTGAGGTGTGTACGGGGCACTAAATTCGTGACGGATCCCCTTCTTGAGACAGAAAAGCTCCATCAAATTATTCTTGAATTCAGTTCCGTTGTCACTCCTTATTCTTCTAACGTTCAACTTGCAAAGAGATTCCAAGCTCAGGATCAAGTATTGAAAAATATCAGCAGTTTCGTCCTTCGTACCTAAAAAATGCACCCAAGAAAAACGTGAGAAATCATTAGTTACAACTAGACAAAATGACTTACCTCCAATACTCCTGATACTTATGGGGCCAAACAGATCCATATGTAATAGCTCCAAAGGGGTATCGATGGAGTTTTGGAGCTTAGGCTTGTGAGACTTCCGTTGCTGTTTGCCCTTTTTACAAGGCATACAGTTATCTGCAACGGTAAATCTCAGCTTAGGAACACCGATTACCAAACCGTTTCGGACAAGATGATTAATTTTACAATAAGAAATATATTCGAGTTTCCTATGCCACAAGATAGAGTGAAACTCTGTCGCTTTGGTAAGCAAACAAGTAGCAACTTATGAGGTGGTTGTTGCCACGCTCATATCAATCTGATAGGTGTTGTTTGTCCTTGGCGCTCTCATCAGAATCTAGTCTTCAGGAACCTCAAAACCAGGTTTGAGTATCAAGCATTCAGTCTTGTCAAACATCACTGATTACTCCTTGTCGCACATCTGGGAAACACTCAACAAGTTATGCTTCAGCTGCTCGAAGTAGTTGACATTGTCGAAGCTGACACAACCATTTGAAACCATGCCTTGACACGTGATACTACCGCCTTTCTCTCCAGCAAAGGACACATAGCCGCCTCTGAATGGTTTAACATCTTGAAGCAGGGCCATGTTACCTGTCATATGCCGGGAGCATCCACTATCTACATACCAATGATTAGAGATAGTACCCTTCAGATGTCCCTGCACGAGTCACAAAAAGAATTAACTAGATTTGGGGACCCAAGCTATAGTGGTCTTGGGTCGTCCGTCTTTCTTAAAATAAACAACCTAAATTAACTCACAGTCGTAACTGTTAAAAATGGATGAATCTTTAGAAGAATTGGGACTATGAGATTGAGAATTTTTGGCTTTGTTGTTCCAGGATCTCTTCTGTTTCTTAACTAGAACAGTAGACTTAGAATCAACCGCAGTAGGTGAACTAATGGAAGCTTCACCTGATCAACTCCAGGCAGTTATTCCAGCTTTCTCAATCTCTTGTTCCTTCTCCTTCTTTGTGGCTTAGAGAGTTTCACCACAGGTTTCTCACCAGTAGGTGTACTACCAAAGGTAGATACACAAGGTTTAGCAGGATGCTTTCCCTTTCTTGAAACAGATGGTTTAGCCTCAGATGTGATCTTTGGCTTTACCATAGGTTTTACAGGTGGTTTCACCACACTTGCTTTTGGACTTTTGGGACGCTTCACTGGTGGTGACTTAGGGATGACAACCAGTTGTGAAACAATTGGCCGTTTCCCATGGTTCTTAGAAGGGCAGTTCACAAAAATGTGACCAACCATACCACAGTGAAAGCAAGTCCTCTTGTCTGTGTAAGTTCTCCTGTAAGGCTCATTAGATGACTCAGCATTATGAGCAGGAGTAGTTGGTTGGTAAACAAGAGTTTGACCCGATAAAGATTGGTTTTTGGGAGTATAATATTTTTGCAAATGTTCTTTATAACCAAGCCCATAATGAGCTGAAAAGCTTCTTTCTTAACTTGATTAATGTGTTTATACCCCCATAAAGCATTACCTTTAATTTATCATTTGATTCAATGATATCGGGTTCAGTCAAAATACAATTGTCACTATTAGTGTTTTTCTTAATTTTCTGTTCACATAACAACTCCTCAGATACTACTCCTTCCGGGCAGGTGCTTTCAGACCCATCATCAGAAGCAGTAAAGAACTCCTCATTAGATGCGGAGTCAGCCTTACTTGAGGAATAATCCTTGTTAGAAGAATCATCCTTACCTGAGGACTCATCAAGGCAAGACAAATCAATGTCTATTAAGCCGTTGACAAATTTCCCGCTAACTAGTGGAGGAATAGCATTAGTACCCAACCCTAAGCCATTGAATTGCCTCACTACAGACTCGTAGTGTTCCACCACAAAACGAGAATTTTCAACTTCTCATTAGTATATTTCAACTACAAGATCTCATTTTGCAGTTTGTTAATCTCATTGTTCCTTTTCTCTAACCCCTTGTATGCAACATCCAAGTGAAACCGTTGATCGCTGATTTTAAGTGAATAATCACGTTTTTCTTTCTTCAATGTTTCAATTGAATCTTTAAATTGTTTTTCGTTTTCCTTGTAGCTTAACGCTGTAATACGAAGGGGTTCGACTTTGTCTTGAAGCTTAGAATTTTCAACCTTTAAGCTTAGACATTTAGAACAAGAAATTACAGCAAAAGGATTAGAGTCTACCTCATTTGATGAACCTGATGCCTCTCCAATAGCCATGAGGGCAACAATAGTTGTAGACTCTTCTTGGTCAGCCACAGAAGCTTCCCGTTCCTCAGCTTCCATCAACTCCATAATCTCAGCCATGAGACCAACCTGTGTTTGTGCAATAAGTGCATCCTCCAAATGAACACCCCAATCAAAGCTTTCGTCCTGTTGAGCCACCAATGCATTGGACGTTCCACCTTGACTTTGATTGCGGTTGTTAGAGTTGTACCCTTGGTTGTTTCCCTGGTTGCTTCCCTGGCTTGGTCTTGTGAATCCAGAGGAAGGTGCTTTGTCATTCTGACATTCACGAGCAAAGTGTCCAAAGTTCAGACACTTGTAGCACTTGGCCTTGGATTTGTCAAAACCAACCTTGGCATTTGAATGCTCACCAATGAACTTTCGGCCAGTTCTGTTCAGGAAACGCTTCGCCCTCCTTAAGATCATGGCCATATTCCATTGAATATCCATATCCTCCATATCATCAGGATCCACCAGATTAAAGTCTTCTTCGATGGTTTCAGGATCCGTGAGCTTACCGCCAATGAATTTCTCATAGGCAAGCATGCATGATGAGAATAAAGCCACATGATCTTTAGCTATCTTGGCTATTGCTGATTGGTTACCTGAAGATATGGGAGAAGGATTTCTTGAGGAGTTCTAGTGATGAGATCCAAAACCAGAACCAGATCCAGATGCTGCATAGCACGCATGACCACCACAAATCTTTACATTTTCTTCCTCATGAGAGTTTCCTGAGAAAAGGGCAATTCCAGAGCCCGATGACTTGGTTGTAGAAGATGTCCTATAATACATAGAAGGGTCTTGTATTTGAGGTCTTCCTGAGCTCTCCTTTCTTTTTAGGTTCATGTCATGTGCTTGAACCTTTCCAACTTCCTCGTCAATTGTCATCTCATAAAACTTAGAATTTTCTCTCATCAGGGTAGTATACATCTCAAATTTGGGTGGCAAAGCATCTACAAATTTTTCAACTAATTCCTCATTTGGATAAATAAGGTCAAAAGCCTTCAACTCAGTCTGCAGATGATAGAATTTAGAGATGAGCTCATCTGTGGATTCGTTCTCTAGATATCTGAAGCACTCATACTGCTTCCTGAGAAGATCCCTTTTACTCTTCTTGATGTCACTATTACCCTCGAATCTCTTCTGTAACGCCTTCCAGAGATCCTTGGAGTTATCGTATCCTTTGAAGCTGTGGAATAACTCCATGGTCAAGGCCATAGTGATAGATCCGTGTGCCTTCTTCTCTCTATCATAAACTTTCTTTTCTTCTTCATCAAGTTTAGAGATAGGCTTGGGAACTTCGTCATCAAGGTAAATGTATGTGGGATGCTTATAGCCACTAGAATGGGTATCCACAATGAAGAATCGGTATAAGAAATACCATGCTCAAAGCGTGCATTCCAGTTTGAATAATCATTTACATTAAGCAGCTTTGGCGGTTTCTGAGGGGTTCTGATCTCGTTGTCATAGTTCAGAAGGTTATCGAGGTTCTGAAGATTTGACATGGTGAACACTTAGTCAAATTTCAGAAAATTCAAAGAAGCTTGCGCACTTGTAACTGGCCTTGCATACTTAAAGAAGTAGTCTTGCGTAGTTAGGATTCGCTCTTGCGTACTTGATATGTACGTAGGAGTAAAAGATAAGTATGCAGGAAATAAATTAAGTACGCACCAAGATTGGTCTTGCGTACTTGGTAAGTACGCAGCAAGACTGTACTAGTTGCCAAATAAGGTAAGTACGCAGATCACCTTTTCACCAACTCTCACCAACCTTTTCCGGTCACTGGAAACTCACCGGAGATGGCAGAAATCGAAAAATTGACCAAACAAAATGAGCCAAAGGGTCAGAAACTCGTTTCTAGCCAACCTTTGATGCTCAAAACACTCAACTACACAACAAATGTCGGTTTTTTGAGTGATTTTTGCTTCTAAATTAGTGCTCAAGAGCTACCCCTAATTTATCACAAAAATCAACAAAAACACCTACTTTTGATTGCAAAAACTCTGTAGGATGTGTAGAAAATACTCCTAACACACTCACAACACTCGAAATCAAGAGCAATGCTCTGATACCACTTGTAGGTCTCTCGGGTGTCACGGATCATCACATGCAAGTGCTTTGGCTAGTCGGACCGGGTGCGGAATACCCGTGACTAGGTGGAGAATCAAACAACACAAAGTAAACCGACAAGAGAATCACTTTAAACTTTCATCTATTATAAACACTTGAAGGTTACAGAGAGAAAATACTGAGTGCACAATGTATCCGTGCTTACATTCTGTCAACCTATTCTATTTATACAAAATCTGACCTCTGCGCACTTAGCAAGTGCGCAAGACAAATTACTCATGCGTATTTCGCAAGTACGCATAGTATTCTTGCGTACTTGCTAAGTACGTAAGAACTAATTCCTGCGCACATACTAAGTGCGCAAAACACTCAGAGAATTAAGCAACAATCAACATGCATTAGTAAATACAACTCGATAACTAATACATACAAACGCTTACAAACAAAGACAAATACATACAAAGAAAGTACATAAACTAAGACTCTATCCAGAGTGTTTGTCCCACAAAAGTGCTTCAACAGATGTTCTAAGACTTCAAACACCACTTCATCCAATAACGGATTTCCACCAAAACCGAAACGGCACACCATTTATGGGATATTAACCTCCTCTACATTTATTGGTTGAATCTAGGATCTAAGTTACTTAGTTCAACCCCGACAATTGATGTACAACACGCTCTTCCATTCTTCAATTCTCGAAAGAATGGTTACACCCCAAAAAGAGACACTCGGGTATAAAAACCCTTAATGAACTTCTTCACGACCGGAACATCAAGTATTCCATTACTCCGATTGGTGTCAATGGCATAAGCGAGTAATACACTAATTCATGTGGCATGTGTTTCAGCATCTCTAGATGAAAACAGATCGACATGTAACCTCTAACTCATACATGACATTGACATGGCCACTAAGTAACCACACATGTTCTACTACAATCATAGGACTCCAGTCCATGTGATTGTTCCACCTGTAACCTACAAATATCAAATTATACGCTCGCCAACATTTAATCACCAATGTTGATTACCTCATAATCCACTATTTCACAAGGCTTCTTACCCGACAACAAAACCAAAGGACTTCAGTCTCTTCCTTAGCAATTAGAAATGTCCAACTCGAAGGCCTCATAATTTCTGTTTTCTCCCCTGTATCACCCTTGTGCATTGGCTCGAGACATCCACTTAAAATGTGTCTCAATTTCTAACAACTATAGCACATGTAATCAGGACTATAACACTATGGCATAGTGTATTCCACCATTCTCTAATCGAGTTACTTACCATACCTACAAGGGTAATAGGTATTGCCTCCCCAAAAGGTTTCTAGTTCGGCTAGAATATTTGGCTTTCTTGAAGCCACCTCTGATTCCTCCTTAGATTCCACTTGTCTCCCAAGTTTGATCTCCCTACAACATATAATAATCAACTCCACCAGAGTTGTACACCATGCAGGAGAATCCATTCTATATCGCCATCCTATAGTATTGAGAAGCCAATTTATCTTCATTCTTCCGACACTCCAAGGTTTAGGAAAGACTGTGCTTAGTCATACAACATGCCCTAAATCTTAATCAACTCACCGGTCTATCACACATGAAGGAATTCTTCATAGACGTGATCCACTACAGCTTGTGGATAGAAACATTTCAAGAACGCTGCTTGAATTCACCCCGACGCGTTGCCTTCACGACCTTAAACTTTCCTCCTTATGGAAAAATCCCAACAAATCTTCCACCATCTCCAGGAGTCAACTCACCACGAATCGTACTCTATCCGCTAATCACAATGGATTTCTTCTGAAGCCAATACCATTATAGTGATGCATCGTTAACTAACCAACGAATAAACTACCAACAATTAACTCCTTTTGTTCGCACTCCACGAACCCCTTGTGGAAACAAGGTTTTCTTCCTCCTTAATTCGCCAAAGTTGTTCCTCCCACTCTTAGGCTTCATATGTTTCTTCCAAAGGCTTGCCTCGAAGAGCCCTATCTTCTTTGAAGGAAGATTGACACAACTAGGTAGAAAGCTCTAGCCGTCCTCTACTAGAATCATGATCTCTAACTCTCCCAACTAACTTGAGATCCTCACCATTCCCGAGGTGATACACGTGTAGAAACTTACGTACATGAGTTTAACATCCGGGCTCTCGTACCAACAATATTGTCCGCTTTGCCCCCTAAGAGCTCACATATTTGTTTCCACCCGACGAGTTGCTCGCCAAGACAAAACGCGTTATGATAGAGAAGGTATCCACCCCCTTATAAGGAAGGCTTTGTTCTCCCCCTCAACCGATGTGGGATATTACAGTCCACCCCCCTCACGAAGCCCAGCGTCCTCACTGGCACACCTGTCCGGCCCCTAGCTCTGCCCTTGTTGCCGGTCTACCAGGGCTTGTTTTTGTTGTGGGGAAATCAGAAACTTGGTGAAGGATTGTCCTAAACTAGGGAACACACAAGATGGTATTAAAAGAGTGATTGTTCCACGTACTACAGGGGGACGAGTATTTTCTCTAACTGCGAGCGAGGCCGCTAACACTCTAGGTACCATTTTGAGAACTATTTATCTTGATAAATGTGATGTTTATGTGCTATGTGATACCGCAACAACTTATCATGTAGCTTCTCGTCTATTTGTTAGATACCTTAATATTGTGCCTGAATTTCTTGTTGAACACTCTAGGTACCGTTTCGGGAACTATTTATCTTGATGAACGTGACGTTTATGTGCTATTTGATACTGGGGCAACTCATTATGTGGTTTCTCATCTATTTGTTGGACACCTTAATTTTGATCCCGAATTGCTTGATTCTGCATTAGTAATTTTGACTCTGGTTAGGAATTCTATTATTATCATGCACATCTATCGAGACTGTCTGTTGCAAATCGAAAAGATTATCCGTAAAGTGAATCTGCTCCCCATGTAAATTGGTGACTTCGACGTGATTCTGGGCATGGATTGGTTGACTCAGCATCGGGCAACTATTGATTGCCATTCTAAGCGTGTTCTATCCGGAGATATTTCGCACCCTGAATTTGTTTATCATGGAACTCAACCTCGAAAAACTATTAAGGTTATATCTGCATTAAAAGCCCAGAAACTCATGTCTCACGGATGTCAAGGATTCTTAGCTTCAAATAAGGATGTATCAAGAGAGACACCTCGTATCGAAGACTTTCCGGTTGTCCGAGATTTTCCTGACGTCTTTCCGGTAGAATTACTAGGGATACCACCTGAACGTGAGGTAGAATTCACCATCGACTTAGTTCCCGGATCTGAACCTGTATCTAAGGCACCATATCGGATGGAACCATTAGAGTTGAAGGATTTGAAAGAGCAGTTGCAAGAACTATTGGAACTTGGATTTGTCAGACCAAGTGTTTCACCATGGGGCGCACCCATGCTTTTTGTGAAGAAGAAAGATGGTAGCATGCGTTTGTGCATTGACTACCGAGAGCTTAATAAAATCACAATCCGGAACCTATATCCCCTACCAGGTATCGATGACCTCTTCGATCAACTTCAAGGCGCCCAGTTTTTCTCCAAGATTGATTTGAGATCCGGTTATCATCAGCTGAGAGTCAGAGATCAGGATGTCCCTAAAACAACATTCCAGACACGTTACGGTCATTACGAGTTCTTAGTCATGCCTTTTGGTTTGACAAATGCTCCGGCTGTTTTCATGGATATCATGAACAGAGTGTTTCATAAGTATCTGGATCATTACGTGATAGTCTTTATCGATGATATCTTGGTATTTTCTAAAAGTAGAGGAGAACATGAAGACTACATTCGTACTATTGTCGAGACCTTACGCGAGAAAAAAGTTATATGTGAAGTTTTCTAAGTGTGACTTTTGGCTCGAACGATTGGCATTTCTAGGTCACGTAGTATTGGCTAAAGGAATCACTATAGATCCAGCAAAGGCGGAAGCTATTACTAAGTGGCCCAGACCAACCTCAGTTACCGAAATTCAAAGTTTTCTTGGTTTAGCAGGCTATTACCGATGTTTTGTAGAAGGATTCTCTAGCTTGGCTTTACCCCTCACTCAACTCATGAGGAAGGGTGTTAAGTTTACATGGAATGATGAACGGGAGAGGAGTTTTGAAGGAATGAAGAAAAGATTGGTGTCCGCTCCTATTCTTACTCTCCCGTCAGGTTCAGGCGGTTATCAAATCTATAGTGATGCCTCAAAGAAAGGACTTGGTTGTGTTCTTATGCAGCATGGAAAGGTCATTGCTTATGCTTCTTGTTGGCTTAAGCCTTATGAGGTGAACTACCCGACACACGATCTGGAATTGGTGGCTGTGATATTTGCAATCAATATTTGGAGACACTACCTATATGGAGAGATGTGTGACATCTTCACTGATCATTAGAGCCTTAAGTACATTTTCACTCAGAAAGAAATTAACATGAGACCGAGGAGATGGTTGGAACTACTCAAAGATTATGATGCCAACATTCAGTACCACCCTGGTAAGGCGAATGTTGTGGCAGATGCACTGAGTAGGAAGAATTCGGGTAGCCTGGCATGTCTCAGCATTCAACCCCATATTATCTCAGACATGGAGAGAATGGAAATTAGGTGGCAATCCGACGAGTCTGGCGGTTATCTAGCCAAACTAAAGTTAGAGCCTAACCTTATCACACAGATTAAGGAAGCTCAGAAATGGTGAGCTTTGGGCTATATTACAGAACTTGGAAGTGGTAAAGCAATCTGAATTTTGAGTTTATGAGAAAGGAGTTGTATGGTGTGGGAAGAGATTATATGTGCAAGATGATTTCACGCTTCGTGAATCATTATTAGCTGAAGCACATAATTCGCCATTTTCTATCCACCCAGGATCCACCAAGATGTATAGTGATTTGAGGCAGAACTTCTGGTGGAGCGGTATGAAAGACGATGTAGCTAAGTATGTGGGTCAATGTTTAACTTGCCAGCAAGTAAAGATCGAGCATCAGAGAGCCAGTGGAATGCTGCAACCATTGAACATTCCAGTTTGGAAATGGGATGATGTCTCTATGGATTTTGTAACAGGTCTACCGAGAACTCTTAAGAAAAATGACGCGATCTGGGTTGTAGTTGACAGACTCACAAAGTCAGCTCATTTCTTACCGATCCAGAAGGGGTACTCGGTGAGTAAACTGTCAGATATTTTCCTTCGCGGTATTGTTCGACTTCATGGCACACCGTCTTCTATAGTTTGTGACAGAGGTCCACGCTTCACATCTCGTTTTTGGAAGGGTTTTCAAAAGGCTTGGGGAACAAAGTTAAGATTTAGCACTGCCTTCCATCCATAGACTAACGGGCAGTCTGAGCGCACCATCCAGACATTGGAGGATATGCTCAGGGCGTGCGCACTCGAATGGACGGGTAATTGGGATGAATATCTGTTCTTGGTCGAGTTTTCATACAATAATAGTTAGCAGGCCAGTATCGATATGGCTCCTTTTGAACTGTTATATGGTCGGAAGTGCAGGGCTCCGCTATGTTGGAATAAGGTCGGGGAGATGTTGATTGAGGGCCCAGAACTTGTTCATATTACGAATGAAAAATTTTTATTGCACGTGAGAAACTAAAAGAGGCTCAAAGTAGGCAAAAGAGTTATGCGGACCGTCATCGACGAGCTTTAGAGTTTATTGTTGGTGATAAGGTATTTTTAAAAGTTTCGCCGTGTAGAGGTGTTCGACGCTTTGGTTTTAAAGGGAAGCTTAGACCTCGTTTTATTGGACCGTTTGAGATTCTCGAAAGAGTTGGAGAAGTCTTATACCGTTTGGCACTACCACCACAACTCTCTCATGTTCATAACGTATTTCATGTATCTTTATTGAGGGTATACAACTACTATCCGTTACTTGTTATCAATTACCCTCTACATGAAATTCAGGAAGACTTATCTTATGAAGAAGAACCTGAGGCCATTCTTGACCGGCAGGAACGAGTTATGAGACGCAATACCATTTGTTAAGGTTCTATGGAAGAATCATTCTGAGCGAGAAGCCACGTGGGAAACAGAGGAAATGATTCGTTCGCAGTACCTTAATCTATTTGAGAACTAAGTTATGTTTATCTGATTTTTGAGTATTTTCAATTATTCTGTTCGAACAACAAAGTTATGTTTATTGAGACTTATTCTATCTATGAACTAAGTTATGTTTACATGGTTTCTGATTATTTATCGTTATTATGTTTAAAGATTAAGCTTATATTTATTGACTTATTTACTTAGAATCTAAGTTGTGTTTATGTGACTTCAAAATACTTAGCTATTGGTTTATTTAAAACTTGCAATAGTTTACAAATTAGTTGCTTTAGTTATTATGTGTATACATAGGAGTTCGTTTCAATTTTAGTTAGAATTTCGAGAACGAAAATTAATTTAAGGGGAGTAGAGTTGAAATATCCGGGTTTTAAATAATAATAATAATAATACCTCTAATAAATAAATAAATAAATATGTTTTTTTATATGATTAAAGTGTTGACTAAATCATCCCATCACCGAGGCTCGTTGAAAATTCCTTTGATTTCATTTCCTAATCTACCATCACAACCTCCAAGGAAACAATCGTTATTTAGGAAATTCATTAAAAAGAATGAGAAAATAGACCGACCTTGTGAGACCAAATTGAAGGTTGATTTAAACCTCACAAACCCTCTCAAAAGAGTCTGGCTCACCCTCTCGTTAGGCTCCTCTGTTAAGTTAGAAAAAGCTGCCGACACACCACCGTAAGGAAGCCAGCGATTCTGCACCATCAACTTCTCAATCCGAATCAGGTACCATCCTTGTTCTATTCGGTCTCGGTTGTTCCATTCCGTATTTCTCCTGTTTTCTGAAACACCGGTGAAACTTCGATTGTCATCGTTGGAACAGACTGCTGCTTGATAGCTCCGATCATCACCATTGTCAACCGTTCTAACGACAACATACCCATCTACTTGTTGTTCAAAGAACTCGGTTGGTTAAACGCTGCATTGGCCGACTATTAATCTGCAAGTGAGGTAAATTTCTTTTCTTCTACACACCTCATTGTTTTATACATGCACACCTGTACGAGCATCGAATGATTAAACATGTTAATGATGAATATGAATATGAATATGAACCTGAACCTGACCTGTTATATTGTAAATAGGGTGTGAAGTTGGAATTCTTTTGTGTCATTATCCACTTCTACAAGGATTTGTCTCAATTAGTCATTTCTTCCTCTGTTTCATTAAAAAATAAATAAATAAATGCCACTACACCAACTAACCCATGCTTATAAAATTGTTTAAAAAAAAAGGAACAATGAGTAGGCTCATATATGCATATTTAGGTTTCTGTCCACCATTGGAATTAAAAATGTTGGCATTCTCTTAAATGAATATACGCATGGATTAACAGATGAAAACTTCTCTATATTTTGATAGTTAATTTACTTATTTTAAGATATTAATTTGGAGTAATATGAATAAACTGTATATAGATATGAGGTTAAGAAATTATAATGTCTAAGAAAGGAAATATAGCAACGAATAAATCTGAAAATAAAACTAATTTAAATTTAACACATATGTAGGATTTTGATCGGTTGGGATCGAGTTAGCTCCGTCATAGTTCTTGTGGTCGTTGCTTAAGGTACGGATAATCTAATCCATTCTACTATAAGTAGTGGATTTCTCTGAACTCTCTGTTCTATACTTAAATTCGGTGGCACTGTATTTAACCTTTGCATTAGTTAGGATTAAATGTTTCCAATATGATTTTGTATATACGCATACCTGACACATGATATATTCGTTTTATTATTTGGGCTACACTAGGAAATAGTTTTATTTTTGTTACTATCCTTGTATGATAAATTATGTTTTCTTGTTAAACTTGCTTGACTATGAAATTATTTGAATTTGGTTGCATTCATTTTTGATTTATTTAATTACATTAATTTTTCATGATACTTGGAACTCTAAATTCTGATACCCGAGCACACTTTCTATGGGGGTTCCATAGACTTGTCATTGCGGCATCGATGGCTTGGCACTATTCGTGGCGGTGTGATTAGACCACGACGTCTCTAATTTATCTGTATATCTATGTGCTCGGAGAAGTACTTAGCTATATATGTTAGGAGGCGTATGGAATGGTCCTAGGATATATCTGCATATGTGGATGGTGAGTGTATGCCAACACCCCATCGCACACGTCTGGTACTTAGGGACTGCATCCCTTTGTACAATATGGTTACTATTATATTTCTGATATCTGAATCTGGCTCATTCGGTATTTCTGTAAATCTGAACATGCTAATCTGTCTGAAATCTGTTAATCAGCTAAATTTGTTTAATTAGTTGATATGAAATATGTTATTACGAGATCTAGTATGACATGTTAATATGGATTTGAAATCTGATATCTGAAGTTATATAAGAAACTAATATGTTATTATGATATTGTTGTGTGATACTATGTTATTATATGTTATGTGGTTGGTTATATCGTATCGGTTGAACTTGTTACGATATTTGTGACAGCTCCATTTTATATGTTCACTGAGCTTCGCTCAGCCGCTTTCTTTCTTTGCGGTAGTTATGCAGGGAAATCATGGGAATGTGTGAAGAGGACTATTGGAAAGCTAGGAACTGAAGAAAACTGAAACTAATAAGAGATTAATATTTAATCTAAGACCTTTTGAATTTATTTTTCAGACTTTAATATTTTGGTATTTGGATTTTAATACTTATGTAAGGATCTGGACTTTCTTATCATTTAATTCCGCCTTTATTAGTATCTCTGATTTATGTATATGTGACACGCCAGTGCTATCCTGGGTGGGTGTTACAATGAGTCTTTAAGACAACTCCCATCTACTATTTTCGCCTACTAACATCAGTCTCCGTCAGTCATTCCTCGACTGTGATAAAATGATCGACTCGTTATACGTGTATAACCATAACTATAGGCATCTAACTTAAGTTATACTCCTATATGTATATAACTATATCCACATCTATATACATATAAATACATGTACAATCACCTTCACTTACTCCTTGGTGATAGTTACTATCACATGGCCACCATGAAGACACATAGACATGTTACATTATATAAATCCTAGCGGGTCTACCGATCGATCTCTGCTGTAAAACACATAATACGTAGACGAAGTGCGGAATCCTTACTTGTATGTATGTCTCGAATAGTCACGAACACAATACAATCACACAAGACACGATTTCATAAAAAGCTTCTTGTATTATCACTCAAAATAGTAAACACGGGGTAGTTCTAGTTACAAAATCAGAAGTTACAAATGAGAACAACTCTTGAACTATTTATAGAAAACACACACTGAAACAGGCGAACTTAATAAGTTTGCCACCTTTAGTTCAGGCGAACTTCTTGAAGCACTTTCCTGTGACAAACATTCTGGATAGATAGAGTCTTAGTTTAGTACTTTCATGTATGTATTTGTCTTTGTTTGTAAGTGTCTGTATGTATTAGTTATCGAGTTGTATTTACTTTTACATATTGACTGTTGTAGATTTCCCTAAGTGTTTTGCGCACTTGTATATGCGCAGGAGATAGTTCCTACGTACTTAGCAAGTACGCAAGAATAACTTTGCGTACTTGCTAAGTACGCATGAGCAAATTGCACTGTGCACTTGCTAAGTGCGCAGGCATCATGTCATGTATAAATAGGAATGGTTGACAGTAGATAAGTACGCAATCATAGGCATTCAGATTAGCAAATACGGACAACTTTGTAATCTCAGAACTTCTCTCTGTAACCTTCAAGTGTTTATAATAGACGAACGTTTATAGTGATTATCTTGTAGGTTTACATTGTTTCGTAAGACTCTCCACCTAGTCACGGGTATTCCGCACCCGGTCCGACTAGTAGACCCACTTACATGTGACGATCCGCCACACCCGAGGGACCTACAAGTGGTATCAGAGCATTGCTCTTGATTTCGAGTGTTGTGAGTGAGTTTGGAGAGTTTTCTACAGAGTTTTACAAGCAAAAGGAGGTGTTTTTGTTGATTTTCGTGATAAAATAGGGGTAGCTCTTGAGCACTATTTTAGAAGCAAAAATCACTCAAAAACCGACTTTTGTTGTGTATTTTGAGTGTTTTGGGCATCAAAGGTTGGTTAGAAACAAGTTTCTAACCCTTTGGCTCATTTTGATTGTTCATCCGTCCGATTTTTTCCATCTCCGGTGTGTTTCTAGTGACCGGAATAGTTTGGTGAGGTTGGTGAAAAGGTGTTCTGCGTACTTACCATATATGGCAAAAAGTATAGTCTTGCTGCGTACTTACTAAATACGCAAGACTAATCTTGTGCGTACTTAAGTTATATCCTGCGTACTTATCATTTACTCCTGCGTACTTATCAAGTACGCAAGAGCATCTTAAATACGCAAGACTCTAAGTGCGCAAGGCCAATATCAAGTGCGCAAGTGTCTCTGATTTTTCTGAAATTTGACTAAGTGTTCACCATGTCGAATCTTCAGAACTTTGGAAACCTTTTAAACTATGACAATGAGATCGGTACTCCTCAGAAACCACCAAAGCTGCTAAATGTAAATGATTATTCTAACTGTAAGGCACGCTTTGAGCATTACATTTCATACACTGATTCTTCGTTATGGATTCCAATTCTAGAAGGCTATAAGCATCCCACACATATTTATCTTGATGATGAACTACCTAAGCCTATCTCTAAACTCGATGAAGAAGAAAAGAAAGCTTATGATCGAGAGAAGAAGGCTCTTGGTTCAATCACTATGGCATTAAATCGGGAGTTGTTCCACAGCTTCATAGGTTATGACAACTCTAAGGATATTTGGAAGGCACTACAGAAAAGATTCGAGGGGAATAGTGATATCAAGAAGAGTAAATGGGATCTACTCAGGAAGCAATATGAATGCTTCAGATTTTTGGAGAATGAGTCTTTAGATGACCTCATCTCTAGATTCTATCATCTGCAGACATAATTGAAAGCTTTTGAGCTCAAGTATCCCGATGAAGAGTTGGTGGAAAAGTTTCTGGATGCTTTGCTACCCAAGTTTGAAATGTACACAACCCTGATGAGAGAGAATCCAAAATTCTATGAAATGACAGTGGAGGAGGCAATTGGAAAGGTTCAAGCTCATAACATGAACCTTAGAAAGAAGGAGAGCTCAGGATGACCTCAGATACAAGACCCTTCTATGTATCATGGGACGTCTTCTACAACTAAATCTTCGGGCTCAGGAATTGCCCTCTTCTCTGGAAACTCTACTGAAGAAGACCACTCAAATGGTTGTGGTGGTCATGCATGCTATGCATCTGGATCAGATTGTGGATCTCATCAACAACACACCTCAAGAAATCCTCCCGCTACAACTTCAGCTAACCAGTCAGCTATAGCCAAAATAGCTAAAGATCATGTAGCACTATTTTCATCTTGTATGCTGGCCTACGAGAACTTCATAGGTGGCAAGCTTACAGATCCCGAGACAATTGAAGAAGATTTTAATCAAGTGGATCCTGATGACACGGAGGACATGGATATTCAATGGAATATGGCCATGATCTTGAGGAGAGCCAAGCATTTCCTGAACAGTATAGAAAGAAAGTTCATTGGCGGGCATTCTAATGCCAAGGTTGGTTTTGACAAATCCAAGGACAAATGCTATAAGTGTCTAAACTATGGACACTTTGCTCGTGAATGTAAAAAAGACAGAGCACTGGCTTTGGGTTTCACCAGGCCTAGCCATGGAAATAGCCATGGCTACAACAACTCAAACAACCACAATCAAAGCCAAAGTGGAACGTCCAATGCACTGGTAGTTCAACATGACGACAACTTTGATTGGGGTGTTCATCTGGAAGATGCCATCATTGCACAAACTTACGTTGGTCTAATGGCTGAGATCATGGAGTTGATGGAAGCTGAGAAAAAGGAAGCTGAGGAGAAGGAAGCTGAAGAAAAGGAAGCTTCTGTAGCTGATTAAGAGGAATCTACTCCTGCTGTTGCTCTCATGGCTATTGGAGAGGCAACAAGTTCAACAACTGAGGTAGATTCTAATCCTTTTTCTGCTATTTCTTGTTCTAAATGTCTATCCTTAAAACTTGAAAATTCCAAGCTTCAAGACAAGGTCGAACCCCTTCGCATTGCAGCTCTAAGTTATAAAGAAAACGTAAAACGTTTTAAAGATTCAATTGAAACATTGAAAAAGGAAAAACGTGATTATTCACTAAAAATGAGCGGTCAACAGCTTCACTTGGATATTGCATATAAGGGGTTGGAGAAAAGGAACAATGAAATTAACAAGCTGTAAAATGAAATCTTGCAGTTGAAATGTTCTAATGAGAAGTTGAAAAAACTCTCGTTTTGTGGTGGAACACTACGAATCTGTAGTGAGGCAAATGTATGGCTTAGGGTTGGGTACTAATGCCATTCCTCCACCAGTTAGCGGGAAGTTTGTCAACAGCTTAGTAGACATTGATCTAACTTGTCTTGATGAGTCCTCAGGAAAGGATGATTCATCTAAAAAGGATGATTCCTCAAGTAAGGCCAACTCCGCATCTGATGAGGAGTTCTTTACTGCTTCTGATGATGGGTCGGTTAACACTTGCCCTGAAGGAGTAGTATCTGAGGAGTTGTTATCTGAAAAGAAAGTCAAGAAAAACATTATCACTAATAGTGATAACTGTATTTTAACTGAACCCGATATCATTGAATCTAATGAATAATTAAAGGTAATGCTTTATGGGGGTATAAAAATCTTAATCAAGTAAAGAAAGAGGCTTTTTTAGCTCACTTTGGGCTTGGTTACGAAGAAAATTTGTAAAAATACTATACTCCCAAAAACAAATCTGTATCGGGTCAAACTTCTGTTCACAAACGAACTCCTCCTGCTCATCATGCTGAGTCATCTAATGCCAGATCTAATGAGCCTTACACGAGAACTTACACAGACAATAGAACTTGTTTTCACTGTGGTATGGTTGGTCACATTCTTGTGAACTGCCCTTCTAAGAACCAAGGGAAACGGCCTATTGTTTCACAACCAGTTGTCATCCCTAAGTCACCATCAGTGAAACCTCCCAAATGTTCAAATCAAAATGTGGTGAAACCACCAGTTAAACCGATGGCAAAGCCAAAGATCAAATCTGAGGCTAAACCATCTGTTTTAAGAAAGGTAAAGCAACCTGCTGTACCTTGTGTATCTACCTCTGGTAGTACACGTACTGGTAAGAAACCTGTGGTGAAACTCTATAAGCCACATAGGAGGAGAAGGAATAAGAGGTTGAGAAAGCTAAAACAGCTGACTGGAGTTCAATCAGGTGAAGCTTCCACTAGTTCACCTGCTGTTGTTAAACATAAGTCTACTGTTCCAATTACGAAACATAAGAGGTCTTGGACTAACAAATTCAAAATCTCTCAATCTCCTAGTCCTAATTATTTTAAAGATTCATCCATTTTTAATAGTCATTACGACTGTGAGTTAAAAGAGATCGTTTATTTTGAAAAGGATGGACGACCTAATACCACTATGGCTTGGGTCTCCAAATCTAACTAATTCTTTTTGTGACTCGTGCAGGGACGTCCGAAGCGTACTATCTCTAACCGCTGGTATGTTGATAGTGGATGCTCCCGGCACATGACAGGAAACATAGCCTTGCTTCAAGATGTGAAACCATTCATAGGCGGCTATGTGGCCTTTGCTGGAGAGAAAGGCGGCAGTATCACGTGTCAAGGCATGGTATCAAATGGTTGTGTCAGTTTTGACAATGTCAACTTTTGCGAGCAGCTGAAGCATAACCTGCTGAGTGTCTCCCAAATGTCCGACAAGGAGTACTCGGTGATGTTTGATAAGAATGAATGCTTGATTCTTAAGCCTGGTTTTGAAGTTCCTGAAGACTGGATTCTGATGAGAGCGCCAAGGACAAACGACACTTATCAGATTGATATGAGCGTGGCAACAACCACCTCATCAGTTGCTACTTGTTTGCTTACCAAAGCGACAAAGCTTGACTCTATCTTGTGGCATAGGAAACTCGAACATATTTCGTATCGTAAAATGAACCATCTTGTCCGAAACGGTTTGGTAACCGGGGTTCTTAAGTTGAGATTTACCGTTGCAGATGACTGTATGCCTTGTAAAAAGGGCAAACAGCAATCGAAGTCTCACAAGCCCAAGCTCCAAAACTCCATTGATACCCCTTTGGAGCTATTACACATGGATCTGTTTGGCCCCATAAGTATCAGGATTATTGGAGGTAAGTCGTTCTGTATGGTTGTAACTGATGATTTCTCATGTTTTTCTTCGGTTCATTTTTTAGGTACTAAGGACGAGACTGCTGATATTCTTCAATACCTGATCCTGAGCTTAGAATCTCTTTGCAAGCTGAAGGTTAGAAGAATAAGGAGTGACAACGGAACTGAGTTCAAGAATAATCTGATGGAACTTTTCTGTCTCAAGAAGCAGATCCGTCACGAACTTAGCGCCCCGTACACACCACAACAGAATGGAGTTGCAGAACGGAAGAACAGAACACTGATTGAGACTGCAAGGACTATGCTGTCGGATGCAAAGCTTCCTGTCATGTTCTGGGCAGAAGCAGTTAATACAACCTGTCACGTCTTGAACAGAGTTCTGTTGTGAAGAGGCACAACAAGACTTGTTACGAGTTGATCAACAATCGACTTCCCAATCTTGATTACCTAGTTCCTTTTGGTAGTCCCTGTTCCTTGTTGCTATAGTACAAAGACCGCCAGTCTAAGTTTCATGCAAAAGTAGTGGAAGGCATCTTCTTAGGATATGTTGCCAACTCGCCTTGCAAGAGAGTGTACAATATAGGAACTCGTACTGTCGAGGAATGGTTTGAAGTGGTTTGCAGTAAACACAGCATTCCACCAGAACCAACAGGTCCAGCTTGGGGTTTTGATTATGATGCGCCATTCAAGTCATTCAATCTTCCTGATCTATCTGTAGTTGACGCCGCAAATGTTTATGAATTATTGGGTGGCTGTGACGACTCCAGTTTCTCTACTCGTGCTACTGTACCGATTGTAACTCCTGATCCTAATGCTGCAACTGCATCTGCAACTCATGACAGTGATAACAGTGAAGATGTTCATGTTGATGGAGATGACGCTCAAGCTAATCCTAACACAATTGTAGGAAATGAAGCTCCAGCTAATCCAATTAACATTGAATCTTCTTCTTCTGGAACACAGGAAATGGGGGAGTTAAGCATGAATCTCGATTCAGAAATTCAGGAACCGAATGTACCAGAGACGAGAGTGCATAAGAATCATCCAATCGATAACATTATTGGTGATCCTCATGCCGGTGTTCAGACTCGTCATCGAACCATTGCAGAGAACACTAGTCTTTACTCGGAGATACTTGACACTAGTGTCATGGAAACATGTCTGCATGCTGCATTCGTGTCCCAGTTAGAGCCGAAGAATGTGAAGGAGGCTCTCGCGGACAACTGCTGGATTGAGGCGATGCAAGATGAATTGTCTCAATTCCAAAAGTTGCACGTGTGGGATTTGGTTGACTTGCCAAAAGTCTTTCAGCCAATTGGAACTAGATGGGTGTTCAAATGTAAGACGGATGATCGTCATGTGGTAGTGAAGAACAAAGCAAGATTGGTTGTTCAGGGATTTTGTCAACAAGAGGGCTTGGATTACACGGAAGTATATGCCCCAGTTGCTACAATTGAGGCCATTCGACTGTTCTTGGCTTATGCCACATATGTCGGCTTCAAGGTCTATCAACTTGATGTGTTGAGTGCTTTCTTATATGGAAAAGTTCATGAAGAGGTCTATGTCACTCAACCTCCCGGTTTTGAAGATCCGCATAATATTAATAAAGTGTATAAGTTTGACAAAGCACTTTATGGTCTTCATCAAGCACCGCGGGCATTGTATGAGACATTATCTAAGCATCTATTGTCTAATGGTTTCGACCGTGGATAGATTGACTCGACCCTCTTCATTAGGAAAGCAGGAGGTGACATTCTTCTTGTACAAGTCTACGTCGACGACATTATTTTTGGATCTACAAATGAAGGGATGTGTAGGGAATTCGAGCAGGTGATGAAGTCGAAGTTTAAAATGAGTAACATGGGTGAATTGTCATTCTTCCTGGGTCTGCAAGTCAGTCAAACAGAGGATGGCATTTATCTACATCAAACTAAGTATGTGCAGGACATCTTGTCAAAATACAAGATGAATGATAGCAGTACTTATGGCACACCTATCCCAGTCAATCATGTTCTGCATCCTGACAAAGATGGAAAGGAAGTGGATTGCAGATTGTACCGTGGGATGATCGGATCACTTATGTATCTCACAGCTTCAAGACCCGATATAATGTTTGCTGTGTGCTTGTGCTCAAGGTTTCAGTCTCAACCGAAGGAGTCACATATGATGGCCGTGAAGAGAATTTTCAGATACTTGAAAGGGAAACCTCGATTGGGTATTTGGTACTCTAAGCAGCAGTCATTCGACCTCAAAGTCTACACTGATTCAGATTATGGCGGTTGTAACCTTGACAGAAAGTCAACTTTTGGTGGATGTTAATTCTTAGGAGACAGACTGGTTTCCTGGCAGTGTAAGAAGCAGTCAACGGTTTCTGTCTCAACTTGTGAAGCAGAATACATTGCTGCAGCGAGCGGTTGCTCTCAGATATTGTGGATTCAGCAGCAATTGAGAGACTATGGTTGAACTTCACTGGAACCCCTTTGTTCATTGACAACAATGCCACAATGTCCATCACAAATAACCCGGTGAAACATTGCAAAACTAAACATATAGAAATTCGCCGTCATTTCATCCGTGATTGTGCTGAAAAGCATTTAATTGAACTTGTTAAAGTTCACACGAATGACAATCTTGCTGACCTTTTCACAAAGGCTTTTGATCGATCCCATTTTGAGCATCTTGTCAACTTGATAGGAATGTTCAATCCTAAGTGAAAAACTTGTTTTTCTTAAATCAATTCAATTCATGAAAGTTAAACTTTTATTTTCTTTTAAGTTTTCTATATAGTTCTTTTAACTTTCAAAAAACATTTACAAAATCAAAAACAAAATAGAAAATGGGGAAATTTCAAAGTTAACTTGAGAAAAGAGGAAATGATAGTACATCAGAAATGATCTAAACGTCACAGACTGCTCATATGGGAAATGATTGCGTCATGCTTACTTAATTGTTTAAATTATTATGTTTTTAATCTGCTTATTTACAAGTAATTTGAATTGTCAGTAGGCTGTATGCGTCTTTGAATCACTAGTAGTGTGGAAACTAAAGTCTAAATTACAACTGTGATTTGAACCCATGTTTGCTAGTGTGTGTGTGTAAAAGAATTGAAAAGATCATTATTAGATAAAGGATGTTAGATTTTGGCAATAATTTTCTTTTGAGATCAGTTTCGGGTTATGTCGTTAGCACAATTAATGCGGTTCATCTCACTGCCCATACTCACAAGTATGCAAGGAAAGATTGAATCAAGACATGTCTCTACATCAACCGTTGAGCATGTATTCACCCTTGAATCACTCCTGATTCATTGAAATCAAATCCAGATAAAAGTTGGATTCCCTTACCTTATTCAAACACCATACTCATTATCCTAAATCATCATACCGATATTCAATGAAGAAAATCAAAAGAAACCAAGACATATGAATCACTCGATTCTGAATCTTATGATTCCTGATAATCCTTATGGATTCTGCTAGATTTTTCCTGTGCTAATTGATGTAGCTTCATTCTGAAAATTTAGAAAATCATTGGGAAAATCATAGATGCCTTGAGATAGTGCAATTTACATTACTGTAGCATATCAGTGGGGTACACGTTGTATATCTTATAATTAATACCTTAATACACAAGAACGTGATACAAAGATGCTTATAGTTTCAAATCTTATAATATTGTCAACTTGACTTACTTGTTTATGTGCTTATTAGGTATGAATAAATAGTAATCCATGACATGATCCCATATTCTTTGATGTTTATATTATATTGTATCGTTTTTGCTATAAGTTAGCCTGATATGATCCTCTGCTCGTGTATTTGATCAAAAATAGTTTGTGTAAATACGTGTATATTTCTATCTAGAAACGATCAAAAAGATTTTTGTGTTTATGAACAGTTCAATCTTAAACAGAAAAACCAAAAATATTTGCGTTTAACCTTCCGAATTGATTGTGAATCCTCTTGATTGAATATGTTTTATCTTGTTCGTTATTTGACTTGAAATCTTCATGATTTGAGTTGAAAGTTTGCGCACTTAAGGGTTTCTGCGTACTTGACAAGTGCGCATGAAGTAAGCCCTACGTACTTAACAAGTACGCAAGAGTTAAGCCTTGCGCACTTGTAAGTACGCAGGAGTTAAAGCTTACGCACTTAGCAAGTACGCACGACCTTTTGGTGTATATAAACATGAGTTAGAAAATTTCAGAGATTTATCTCATTCAAACTTAACGCCTGTTCATTTTCCCTCTGCAATTTTTACTCAAAAATCCGAGTGTTTATCTTGAGCCAATCCATCCATAAAAATCGTGTAACAATCATTCGGTGAGAATCTTCAGCCAACCCATCCACAAAAATCACGATTTTGGACCGGTTTGAACATTTGAAAAACTTAGGGTTTTGATTCGAGTTTTTAGTCAAATTGTTGGTTGTTTGGGTAAAACCTTATAATTAAAACTTGATTAGAACCGGTGATCGACCCTTAATCAGTCCGTTTAATCCCTTGATTTTGAACTTAGACCCTCGATGGTCGACGGTTCATCTGGGTGGTCGTTTAAGTCAAAATTGGACCATATGGCAGTGATTTGGTGTTGATGTTGGTTCCATGGGTCGTAATCACTGATACCGACCTTATGGTGACCTAATCCACCTCCTTTTTGAACATCGGTTGATTTTTACAACTTCTGACATTTTTTAAAACAAGTATGTTTCTTGCGCACTTAGCAAGTACGCATGAAGTAATTCTTGCGTACTTACTGTCACACCCCAACCGATGGCGGAATCATCGGGGCGAGACATGTAGACTGTTCATGAGCTCAAGGTTGACTAAATTGTAATATGTTAAATCCATTTACATCGAAAAAATCATGAATCAAGTTCAAAGTACATAATGAAATACAATTTGTTTTTGAATTAAGATTAACTAGGTCCAAAGCCTATGTGTAGCATGTCTTGATCTACTCATATGAAAACACCTAAAACATGAATAAAATAAGGTCAACTAAAAAGTTGGTGAGTATAACACGGGTTTGTATATAGATAGCATATAGTTTGTAAAACAAATCCTTACATAGCATGATAAATAAGGCATTTATGGGGGGCAGCTATTGTGTAACCAAGTACAATCAAACCTTTATAACTAGCATGCAAAATTGTGTTGTCGGTATCAATCACCCCAATCTGGGTGGGTTTGTCAGACTCAATAGATCTATCATTGAAAATCGTCGGCTTGAATAGTTAATGATTGCACATAAGTGTTCACAAAAGTTAGCACACATAGCACTCGGGCATAAAGCTCAAATTGTACACATGAATGAAATTAGGATTTGTACTTGTGTTGTTTGTGTAAATGTAAGCATGTAATTTGAGAGAGTTCATGTTTCACCCCAAAAGTGTAAAAGAGTAAAAGGGGCTATGAAATACTCACTTGATTCGAAGGCGTAGCTAACACGAGATACTAGATAGTAATGTGATCCTTGTATTGCACAATGTTAACCTAGAGTGTATTGTGTAGAACCAAAGACTGATTGCTACCAAATTATTCTAAGTACAAATGCTGCTGATAGGCTTATCAGCAACATTCAACACATATGGCTGCTGATAGGCTTATCAGCAGCATTCAACACATGTTGCTGCTGATAGGCTTATCAGCAGCATTCAACACTTGTTGCTGCTGATAGGCTTATCAGCAGCGTTCAACACAAGTTGCTGCTGATAGGCTTATCAGCAGCATTATTCTCATTCTTGCTGCTGATAGCTATGTTCCTTGAAGACAAATCGTTGCAGCTGACTATCCATGCAAAGCGCCTCTGACACCTTTCTGCAAAAGCAACTGCCACACTCCAAGCAGAAGGAACCTCACTGGTGCAACCAATAAAGGACAATGACGCGCTTCTCCAAGCATGCAAACAATGATGCCTAAGAAGACGTTTCAGTAAAGTTAACTAGATTAGCCTTTACGTGTAATTTAGATTAATAAACAAGATCAACGACTTGTGTTAGATCTGATCCTTAGAATCAAGGGTCTGTCTTGATTCTAAGTTACTATATATATCTTGTAAACACTTCAAACAAAGTGTGCCTTCATAGTGATCTTTGATAGTGTCTTGAGAGAGTTTTACTTGTAATCTTGTAATCTCAGAAGTATAATACAACAGTGCATTTATCAGTATTCTTGCTGTTTACTTGTTTACTTTGTTGGTTGCTGTTGTTTCTGCCAATATCAACTAGAATAGAATCACCTTGTAACCTTACGATCCTACAAGTGGTATCAGAGCTTTGGCTCAAGATTAAACAAACTAACATTTGTTTAATCACTTTCTGATTCTATTCAAAACTCTATTCTTGATCAAGTCACACAAAACAAAATGGCACAAAGTCATGGATCTGAAGACATCGGCAGTATCAACCGACCACCGAGGTTGGTGTCTGGGGAGGACTATGATATTTGGAAGAACCGTATGGAAAGCTTCTTCTGCTACCATGAATACGGAATGTGGAAATCCATAAGGGATGGACCTTATGTTCCCATGGTGGCCTCTGCTGACTCCGGAGGACCACTAGTTCCGAAGGAACCCTCCAAGTATTCTGAAGAAGACATCAAGAAAATGGAGGTGGACTTCAAGGCATTAGGAGCTATCCAAATGTGCCTTCCAAATGAAGTTTTTCACAACTTCAAGGCACACAAAACTGCAAAGGAATTATGGGGAGCCTTGGAAAAGATGTTTGCTGGATCTGAGGAGGTCAAGGAGAACAGACGTGACATTCTCAAGCAACAGTATGAAAACTTCGTCTGGAAGGAAGGTGAGTCACTAACAGTTTTATATAACAGGTACACGTCCCTGGTTGGAGAACTGCAGTGCTCCAAGGTAAAGCTGGAGAATGAAGATATTCTCAAGAAGTTCATAAGATCTCTTCCTAGTTGTTGGACATTATATACAGTGTCCATCAGAAGAACAGAGAATCTGAAGACTCTTCAGATGACTGAGCTCTTTGGCATGCCCAAAACCTATGAATTAGAAATGATTCAAGCTAAAGAAAGGAGCTCCAGTTATCAATCAGCTACCACTTCCTCCACCACAACCTCAGCGCTTCACTCTTATCATTCTGGTCCTAGTGCAAGCAACTACTATCCTCCCATTGTTACTCATCCTCAAACACCAACTGCTTCACAATCCAACTCATCACCATTTCTTCTTGAGGCACCTCCTCAACAGCCAACCTCTACTGCTTTTGTCTCTGACAACTCAAGCAGCATGCACTTCATAAAGGAGGATCTGGAATGCTTTCATCCAGATGATCTTGAAGAAATGGATATTCAGCACTCATATGCCATGCTCTCCCTCAGAGCAAAAAGGTTTTATTCTAGAATCGGGAGATCAGTTCCAAGAAACAACTCAAACACCAGAGTTGGGCTTGATAAAAGCAAGATCCGATGTTACAACTGTAACCAAATGGGTCACTTTGCTAGGGAGTGCAAGGCACCCAAAGCCAATCAGGGTGCCAGCCATCAAAGACAAGGTTACCAAGGTCAGCCCAGGCAGCAGCAGCAAGGAACTCCTCCAGCACAAACTGCAGCCTGTGCAAATGTTGGAACTACAGAATTTGACTGGAGTTTTCAATATGAAGATGTTCCTGCCTCCAACCAAGCACTTATGGCAGACAACGCAGAGATACCACCTCAGGTATTTGAACATCTTTGCTCTCAAGCTTTCATTGACAAAGTTTTAGGTTATAGAAAGCATAACCAAAATCTAATAGATCAAAATGAAGAGTTTCACCAAATGAAATCTGAATTCAAAAAGGTCGAAGACAGTTACAAAGAAAAGATTAACTGCCTTAAGAAAGAGATTTGTTCATTAAAACATGAACAAACCAATCTTGAAACTCAGATTGATGATCTATTAGTAAAACTTAAAGCTACTAGAGCTGAACTGGCTGAACAGAAAGTTCATGTTGAAAAATATGAATTTTCATCTAAAAAGTTACAAAGATTGTTAGATATTCAAGTCCATGAAAGGGTAAAAACTGGACTTGGATATCATAATGACGAATACAAGACAGTTCCTCCTCCTGCTGACTATGTTGCCATTCACGAACCAAGCTTCAATACTGCAAATCTTGACACGGCAAACCGAAACCTTGATCCTTCAATGGATGCATGTTTTGTGGAAGACTGCTCCACCTCTTCAGAACCTGAGTCAACCTGCTCAGACCACTGTGAAACTAGTGCAGTCCCATCTGCACCTATCTCTGAAGCTGTTCTGAACAAAACTGAATGTCCTGTTGTTACTCCAACTATTCCAGCTCCCATCCCATTCAAACAAATCAAGATTAGCTATCCTCAAAATGGAAGAAAGCTAAACATTGAAAAGGGAGAGACATCAGGTTTCACCAACCCCAAGTCTCAGTCAAAGCCAAAGGTGTTTGATATTTTTCATACACCTGGAGAAAAAGGTCCATATGTTGAAAGGACGCTAGAAGAAGCCACCTTTGAACATAACAAAGCTCATCCCTGGAACTTCAAAGATTTGTTTCAAAGTAAGAACTATGTGGACTTTCATAGGGACAAGATAGCACTATCCTGCTTTGTGTGTGGCAAATACAATCACACTGCCAGCACCTGCTATCACTACCGTGAACACCAAAGAAACTTAAAGCAGCATGCCTTTGAGAAAACAAACAAAAACAAACAGGTGAGAAGCTATGATGCAAAGGCAACAAAGTTCAGAGAATCTCTATCCCCTCAAATAGTGAAGATGCAGAAACCTCAACAAACTTGCATCATATGTAGGGAATCATGCCACTTTGCTGCAACATGCAAGTTCAACCCTTTTAACCAGATTGCAAATCGTTCATCTGTGCTCAACCCATCAGCAGCAAACAAAATCGCTGCTGATAGAGTAAAGTCCAGGAAACCAAAGGGAAAGCCTTCAGCAGCAAAAGTATCTGCTGCTGACAAAGCAAAATCCAAAATAAAGCTTCCAGCAGCAAAAACTGCTACTGCTCCAGTAAAGCCTTCAGCAGCAAAATCGGCTACGGATAAGCAAGAATTGTCAGCAACAACATCTTCTGCCGACAATGTAAAGAAAGCTAGAAAACCACCAACACAGTAATGGAAAGTCAAACAATCTCCAAGCATACCTATTGGTTCCATTAACTGCAAGCATGCTGACAATGACACATTAGCAACGATTTTCTACAATGCTGCATGCTACAATGTTCCTCCCACTAATTAGAATCTTCCATGTGCAGGGACAGCCAGGCAATAAACACAATACTTTGGTGGTGGATAGCGGCTGTTCCAGGCACATGACAGGCAACAGGTCCATCCTCTCTAACTTCAGACATTTCAATGGAGGATATGTTGCCTTTAGGAGTGACTCAAGGATATGTGTCCAATGAAAGGATGAGTATTGAAAGAGTCAACTATGTTAAAGAACTTGACTTCAATCTCATGAGTGTTTCCCAAGTATGTGATCAAAAGCATTGGATGCTCTTCACTGACAAAGAATGTTTCGTGTTAGCTCCTGGCCTATCTAAACCCCCTCCAGAGAAGATTCTCCTAACTGCTCATAGAAAGGACAACTTATATGTGCTTGACATGAATAAAGTCACTCCATCTGGTAGTGTTTCATGTTTTCTGTCAAAGGCATCAGTTGATGAATCCGCTCTCTGGCACAGGAGGTTAAGCCATGTTAACATAAAAACAATCAATAAATTAGTGAATGACAATCTTGTCAGAGGGCTTCCTGACAAAGAATTCCAGCTAGACGATCACTGCATTGCCTGCTTGAAGGGAAAACAACACAAGAGTTCCCACAAGCCCAAGACATTGAACACAAATGACACCCCTCTCCAGCTACTGCATACAGATCTCTTTGGTCCTACGAATGTCATGTCAATAGGCAAAAAGTCCTACTGTCTGGTGATAACTGATGACTTCTCCAGATTCTCGTGGGTATTCTTCCTAAGAACAAAAGTTGAAACTGTTGAGATTCTCAAATCCTATATTCTTAGGGTAGAGAATCAAAGCAATCTGAAGGTAAAGATCATAAGGTGTGATCAGGGAACAGAGTTTAAAAATCACACTTTGAACAGTTTCTGTGTGTTGGATCGGGATCTACCTTGATCCAATGATTCAACACATTAACCGAACCAAATCGTGCGGAATCCGATTTGATTGGCAATCCAATCTATGACACGGATCGGGTCGTAAGAAACGAGCGGATTAGACGACGAATCGAAGGTTTCTATCGACCCTTTGGTGTAGAGAAGTTGGATACAAGACCTAGAAACTCTCAACGGACAGATATTAGACAGTACAGGTGTAGAGAGTTTTTGTGTGTTCTGTTCTTAGTCTTGTTCTACTCTGGACAGTATGTGTATATGTGTTGTGTATTCTATTCTGTTGTGTGCTCATGAAGTGAAAGTTATATATATAGTGCAGATGCTATTCGTACGAATGAGCCATGTGAATGGACTCATTCGTGCGAATGAATCAGCAGAATGGTTCATTCGTAAGAATGAATCATCATAATGTTTCATTCGTGCGAATGAGTCATTCTCATGACATATTCTAGTGAATGAATCATTCTCATGATCTATTCGCACGAATGGATCATTCTCATGATCCATTCGTGCGAATGGGCCTTTCAATAGCACGATTGATCAACGTTATCGATATTTATCAGATCATTTAATACACAGTCGTTATATATGAGTAAACATTAAGGATAAACATGTAATTTCATTAATACATCAAATAGTTACATTAAACATAGATGAAATACATATTACAAGGGATTAGGGACATAATATGCATCTACATACTCCCCCTTGGACCTAGATCCCTTCAAAATGACCAAACTAACATTAGTTGGTCTTCAACATCTCTTTTGAACGAGTTTTCCAGTTGACCCCGGCGTGTATGTTAAAAGCAAAGCATATACGTATCACCTTCACATACTGCAACGCCTGGTCTATATGTTCAACTTCAAAAAACGGCTGACACTTGTATAAAGTGGTAACATCTTGTCCAGACAAGTTGGTCAGCCACAACGGATCAAAGACCCTGATGGTCTCCCATGACCCTTCTTTACAAAGCACTATTACAGCTTCACCAGTACGCCCATCATAGTACCACCATTTGAACTGATCTGATGTGCTTCATGTTTTTGTGTTTGCAGACTGATCATTATGGCGCACAGAGCTCCAGTTGTTCTTAAAGCTTCAACAAAAAGCAACATTTGTGCTTACATGATCCCAACTTCAAAGAATGCAAGACCGTTCATTGGAATGATCGAGTTCTTGTCTCGATCCAGGATAACCCATGCTATATCTTATATCTGCACTCCCTATGCTTCTCATCAACGGGAATTCTGGGCCACAGCTGAAATAGACTGTGAAGTTTCTCCAACTGTGATACGGGGAAAGATTGCAGGACAGGAGGTTATTGTATCTGCCTCTCACATTCGCCGATTGTGTCAATTCGGTGATCATCCTGAAGATCCAGTGACACTGGATAAATATCTGGGAGACTTGATCTATTCGTGCGAATGGTAGGAACCATTCGTGCAAATGAAGTTCATCATAGTAGCCATTCGTACGACAGAGAGCTGTTTGACTTTTTTGCACCAAAAAGCACCAATGATTGAGCCTCTTATCAGATCTTGAAACTGAAATGATCAGATCACTCAGAAGCAATAAACACAAGATTTGAACGTGGCTAAACAACGATAAAGTGATCTTTATAACATTCAAGAAGCTAGAAAAAGCAAGATCAAAAGCAAGATCAGATTTTCTATGTTGAATCTAGAGCACAACAGGCTCTGATACCACTTTGTTGGATCGGGATCTACCTTGATCCAATGATTCAACACATTAACGGAACCAAATCGTGCGGAATCCGATTTGATTGGCAATCCAATCTATGACACGGATCGGGTCGTAAGAAACGAGCGGAATCCCCTTTGGTGTAGAGAAGTTGGATACAAGACCTAGAAACTCTCAACGGACAGATATTAGACAGTACAGGTGTAGAGAGTTTTTGTGTGTTCTGTTCTTAGTCTTGTTCTACTCTGGACAGTATGTGTATATGTGTTGTGTATTCTATTCTGTTGTGTGCTCATGAAGTGAAAGTTATATATATAGTGCAGAGGCTATTCGTACGAATGAGCCATGTGAATGGACTCATTCGTGTGAATGGACTCATTCGTGCGAATGAATCAGCAGAATGGTTCATTCGTAAGAATGAATCATCAGAATGTTTCATTCGTGCGAATGAGTCATTCTCATGACATATTCTAGTGAATGAATCATTCTCATGATCTATTCGCACGAATGGATCATTATCATGATCCATTCGTGCGAATGGGCCTTTCAATAGCATGATTGATCAACGTTATCGATATTTATCAGATCATTTAATACACAGTCGTTATATATGAGTAAACATTAAGGATAAACATGTAATTTCATTAATACATCAAATAGTTACATTAAACATAGATGAAATACATATTACAAGGGATTAGGGACATAATATGCATCTACACTATGAGAGCAAGGGCATTGAAAGGCAATACAGTGCTCCAAGAACCCCTCAACAAAATGGGGTTGCTGAAAGAAGAAATAGGACTCTGATTGAATCAGCAAGATCTATGCTGGCTGACTCAAAGCTGCCCCTTACTTTCTGGGCAGAAGCAGTAAGCACAACTTGTTATGTGCATAATAGAGTCCTTATTGTTAAGCCTCTCCAGAAAACACCCTATGAACTATGGCTCAAAAGGGTCCCCTACATTGGCTTCCTGAAGCCCTTTGGATGTCCATGTACCATCCTCATCACACATGGAGTTCTTCCTAAATTCGGTGCAAAGTCTGATGAAGGTTACTTTGTGGGTTACTCCTTTCAATCAAAGGCCTACCGAGTGTTCAATTCTAGGACTCGGATTGTGGAAGAATCTGCTAATGTGGAATGCAGAAACACGTTGTCTGTGAACAAGGCAAAGGTCCTAACTGGCTCTTTGATATAGACTCCTTCACCCAGATATTTCATATTCTCAAATATGGAGTTTTCTTCTGCCTCAACCTCTTCTACTGACTACAGACTGGATTTTCCCAGTCCCTACATCAGGATGAAAAGACCATCCATTGATCCTCCATCAGTGGCAGAAGCTATTGAAGCCAGTACAGGTGAAGCCGGTACTTCCAACACCACAAGCAGCAATCTCTCTGACCAAGAAATCTTTAATGAAGCCTCCTCAGTCCATGCTGAAGAGGCCTCTGATGCTAATACTGCTGATAATGTGGAACACAATGATCAGAACCTCCAAGTTCCTCTCCTCACAACTGAAGATAATCCTGATCTAAACCAATGTAATCTTGAAGAGGGAATACGGCTGGATGTGATACCAGCACAGAGAATAAACAAAGAGCATCCTCTGGAAAACATCATTGGCCAAGTCCACACAGGTATCCAGACAAGAAGTAAGTCTCATGAAGCCAACATTTGTTTGTTCTCTTGCTTTCTATCTCAGGTGGAACCCAAGAAGATTGATGAAGCTCTCAAGCACAACAGCTGGATTGAAGCAATGCAGGAAGAATTGCTGCAATTCAAAAGACAAGATGTTTGGAAGCTTGTTGATCTTCCACCTGGTCAAACATCCATTGGAACAAGATGGGTCTTCAGAAACAAGCAAGATGAAAGGGGTATTGTGGTCAAGAACAAAGCCAGACTGGTAGCTCAAGGTTACACTCAAGAAGAAGGCATTGACTATGATGAAGTCTTTGCTCCTGTTACCCGTCTGGAAGCCATCAGAATCTTTCTGGAATATGCAGCATCCAAAAACTTTATGATCTATCAAATGGATGTGAAGAGTGCCTTTTTGTATGACAAGATTGGTGAAGAGGTCTATGTCAAACAGCCTCCAGGCTTTGTGGATCCTGCACATCCAAATAAGGTCTTAAAACTGGACAAAGCTCTCTATGGCTTACACCAAGTCCCAAGAGCCTGGTATGAAACTTTATCTGGATATCTACTTAGCCACAACTTCAGAAGGGGGGCCATTGATCAGACACTTTTCATCAAAGATGAAGGGGGAGAAATTTTGTTGGTCCAGATTTATGTTGATGACATTATCTTTGGATCTACAAGAAAGAAGCTCTGCAAAGACTTTGAAGTTCTGATGCATTCCAAATTTGAAATGAGTTCAATGGGTGAACTAAATTTCTTTTTAGGACTTCAAGTCAAACAGGTACCAAATGGAATCTTCATAAGTCAATCCAAGTATGTCAAAAGCATCTTGGAGAGGTTCAAAATGGCTGACTGCTCTGCTGCAAGAACTCCTATGCAAGTGCACCATCAATTATCTCCGGATAAAGAAGGACAAGACACTGATCAACATCAGTACCGAGCAATGATAGGGTCTCTCATGTATCTCACTGCCTCAAGACCAGATATCATGTTTGCAGTTTGTCTCTGCGCAAGATTTCAAGCAGCTCCAAAAGTGTCTCATCTTCAAGCTGTCAAAAGAATCCTTAGATACCTAAAGGGAGCTCCAAAACTTGGGCTATGGTATCCAAAGAATGGAAATGTCAATCTCTATGCCTACACTGACAGTGACTATGGGGGCTGTAACTTGGACAAAAAGTCCACATCTGGGGGATGTCAATTTCTTAGAGGAAGGCTCATCTCATGGCAATGCAAAAAGCAAACATGTGTCTCCACTTCAACAGCTGAAGCAGAATACATTGCAGCTTCAAGCTGCTGTGCACAGGTCATCTGGATCTAAAATCAAATGCTTGACTATGGAATGACCTTCATGCAGACTCCAATTCACATTGACAACATGAGTGCTATCTCTATCATGAATAATCCAGTGCAGCATTCCAAGATTAAGTACATCGACATCAGGTATCACTTTATCAAGGATCAAGCTGAGAAAAAGAGAATTGTCCTATCTAAGGTTCACACAAATGAGCAATATGCTGATTTGTTCACTAAACCTTTTGATGAAGCAAGATTTCGATATCTAGTTGAATCAATTGGCATGATGAACTTTGAATAAGACATGTCTCTAATTTTTATCTTTCCTTGTAAATATGTCTATGTTTTTGTTCTTAATAAAAGGTTATAGTCAGCAACACTTTTTTACTACTGACAGATTTACTCTTCAGCAGCAAAGCCTTTGCCACTGATCGCTTTAAGTTATCAGCAGGAACAAATTTCCTGCGGATAGCTTTAAGGCGGTCAACAGCAACCTTTTTGCTGCGGAATGAATACAACAGTCAGCAGCACCCAAATCTGCTGCTGAAAGACTTCACTATCCGCAGCAACCAAGTTTGCAGCGGATAGCTCACCATCAGCAGCAACCAAGTTTGCTGCTGATGGGTAAAACAAGTCTACATTAACTTTTACCCGAGGTAAAAACTACTCTCAGTCTTTACCATGACTGCTCGAGTGTTTTACAGCTGTAACAATGAAAAGTGAAACAGGTTGTACTGTACAAGTAAAGTTGCTTTTTCTTCGTTTGCCGTTATATCACAATCTCAAACGTTCCCACAACCTCTTCATATTCAATTTCAAACCCTAACCAACTATCACTTTCACCCTAAGTCCCCACCACATTCAAAACGCTCCATATTCTTCATACTCTCAAATCTACACCATATTCAAATCTTCCCTCCAAATCCATAACAATGGCATACGCAGACATAAACAACCCCAACGACAAGTTTTTCCCATATCACAACCTCACTGCATGCCTAATAAAGGGCAAGAAATCTGAAGGTTTCGATGATATGATCGACTTCCTTTGTCGGTCCAAAATCCACCATGCCCTAACAGTCAACCCAACCATCTATACTTCCCACATGAAAGATTTTTGGAGCTCAGCCATGTATTCTACTGACCAGGGCACTCCCCAAATCAGAGGCACAGTAGACGGCAAGGAGATGATTATCACTGAAGCAAAGCTCCGCCAACACCTCAAGCTTCAAGATGAAGGGGACGCCATCTCTTACCCAAGAGACGTATACATGAGGACCTTTGTATCCATAGAGTACACTGGGAATCAAACAGAGTATACGATAGAGAAGGCACTCATGGGTCCCAAATGGAAGTATCTCTGCCACACTCTTCTCCAATGCATATCCCAGAAGAGGAGTAGTTGGAACCAACTTAGCTCCGGACTTGCGTCGGCAATTCACGGTATGATAACTGGGGCGGGTTTCAATTTTTCCCACCTCATTCTTGAAGGTTTGAGATACAACCTTCAAGAAGGGGTGAAATCACTGTTCTTCATGTACCCAAGATTCTTGCAGGAAGTGTTCAACATTGAGCACCAAGATCTTTCAAAAACTGCAAGAATCTACATAATGCTGGGACATAAGAACAACATTTTTCAAAGCATGAGAACAATTTCATCAAAGTTCTCAGGGGCCGATGTTCCATTGTTGTCTACAATGTTGAACACGCAAAGTGCCCAGGGTGACAGTTCAGCAAACCCAGCTGATACTGATCCCACACCCTCCACCTCACTGCCACAAACTCAAACTGCTGCTTCCCTTGATCGAACCCTTGTGCATTCTACTGAGGATGTACACGCACATACTTTACTCACCCACAGTTTGATTGCTCAACCGGAACACAGGGCCCTGGTTGCAGCCAAATATACAAGGAAGAGGGGCAAGAGAACTCCTTCTTCTCTTGCCTCCAAGGCCCAAACCCAAGCCAACATCCCTCACTCAGAATCACAACATTCTAGTGAGAATATCATAAGGGAAAGCCACACTGTTAGGGAGACTCCTTCGGAAGTCTCTCTATTAGGATTAGGATCACTTCCCGGATCCATAGAACAGCCCTTTGAGCCATTCCTATCTTCTTTGGACTTAAGTGTTGAGGAACCTGACCAAAGTGATGTACCTTCTCCAACTACCACTATCAAGGAGGTACTGATTGGTCTTGCTTCTGAAACACCCAACCCAAGTTCTTCACCCTTGAAGGTCCACTCTAGGAGTAATGAAAGAGTGGATGTGGAAGAGGCTGTCACTACTGCTGGTCCATCAACTGACCAGGAGGACAGTGACAACATATTTAAGACCTCAACCACGGCAACTCATGGTGAGGGTGTTTCCTTGGAAACTCCCCTCACTGAGAGGAATCCCAGGCGCCAAGAAACCACGGGTGATGGGGATGCTGAGGCTCGGCCTAAGGCCCCATCTGGGTCCAAGGATTCCACAACTGTGGATGAGGACACACTGAAACTTCATAACTTGGAATTGACGGCCAGGGTGGCTATGCTAGAGGCTGAAGTGTCCAAACTACGACACCAAGTCTCTATGCATGAAGCCCATCAATGCCCAACTTTAGCCACTCCCTCTCTTGTATCAGTAGGCACCCAAACTGATGCTTACCTGTCTACTGATGCAACCAAAAAGGGGGAGATGGTCTCTATGGAAGAAGATACAGACAGTCTTGACGACTGGATTCAAGAGCTGGTTGAAATTCAAAGCTCACTATTCAAGCCGGCTTTTGTACAAATTCATGACTTGCCAGTCTCAAAAAACGAAGCAGAAGAGACATCTGAAGACTGGAAGTTGGTCGTCAGGGCTGTTGATGAAATGCTGAATGATGCTGAAGACACAGAACAAACAAATACATCATTCAGCATCCTTCCTGAAGCAGCAGCCATCATAAGTCAATCCATAACCCCCCAACTCCTTCAAACAACACATAAGCTAGAATTTGACTCCATTCTAGCTTGGGGTATGATGGATCAGCTGAGAGATTTTGGATTGGATGGGAGTTTAGTGGTGTAAAAGAGCTAAACTGGAACTCTCTCAATGCCCTCCAAGTCCTACAACTGCATTTAACCAACTGCATCAACACTTCATCAGATCTCTCAGTTGAACTTGCCATTGGCAGGTTCCATGACTTGATGGAGGATAATCTACCCCACTTCGAAAGACTAATTCAAAAAGCAAAACGGGTAGCTTATCCTGAATCTTCAGCAGCAGCAGCAAGAAGACTGTCTCCTAGAAGACTTGACATTATAAGGAGCAGTCTTCTCACTAATGAAGAAATTTGCTGCCTAAGAAGATTTCTATACTGCCTCATCGTCAAAGACTTAGAGGTGCTGGGATGGACAAGCACTAAGTCTCTTGACCATACCTTCTTACTAAGCAACGGCACCTCTCTCACCATCAACACCAGGAACATCTTGTCACTTCCTACAGACTTTCTCTACAAGATCTTTCAACTCAGGGCAAACATCTGCAATGTCAACTCACTTGAAAGCCAGGCAATGATAGCTACTGTCAGAGCCAAACTTGAACAAGTAGGAAGAATTACTGAGGCAGTATATGTGTCAAACTCTGACACTGACACTGACTCATCTTCCCCTCGAGTAGACATCTGCACTGCAGCATATGGGTCAAGATCAACTATCAAAGAAATGCTGAAAGAAGTCACAAGTCCTGAGTGCAAATCGAACGAGGCCAATGACCTTCCCATGTTCACATCCCAAATTGCCAATGAAGCTGAGGCAGAGATCCCAATAGCAGCATCATCATCTGCTGTTGTGATCAGTGAAGCTGAAGCAGAGGCATCCAATGTAAACAAAGGAAAGGGAATCATGACTGATGAAGATGAAGAGAGGTTGCTAAAAGAGAAAAGAGAGAGGGAAGAGAAAAGAAGAAGAAGAGAAGAAGAGGAGATGGCTGACATGAAAAAGGCTCAAGAAAGAAAAACAGCCATTCTCCTAAGAGAACAAACCATCCAGCTGTATGCTAAACAGCTAGATGAACTAAAAAGAAAGATTCCTGCAGTTGACTGGATTGAAGAAGATGCAGCTCTTGCTCTTCAACTACAGGAACAATTCAATAGAGAAGAGGAAGAATTGGAGAAGAAGAAGAAAGAAGAAGCTAAGTTCAGAATAACCGATTCTGAACTAGCTAAAGAAATGAGGGAGGAGTGGGTAAAGACTCTAGTCTCTCAAGGTGAGGATGCAGACTACCTTGAGAAACTATTAACTAAAGAAGTCTACAGATCCTTCATGGGTCTGCAAGGTCAGTTGGCAAAGAAGAAAAAGGCTGAAGAAGAAGAAAAAGCCAAACAATAGTCCAAAAAGACCATTGCCTTTAATAAACGGACCCATGAAGAAAGGAAGGTCATGATTGACTTCCTTAAGGCTAGATGAGATAGTGGAAAGAGGCTAGGTCCCATGAATTTCATGAACCTGCAAGCCCTCTACTTCAAAGTTAAAAAGGACGAGGAAGAAAGACTAGGGAAGAAGGGCTCCAAGAAAAGGGTACTTATCAAAGAAGAAGAAAAAAACCAAAGACAAAGAAACCCAAGCCTTCTCCCTCACCTACCTCTTCCTCAGTCCATCATCCTTCCACTCTCCTCCCCAAACCTTCCACTCCTCCACCCAACAAGTCCAAATCATCCCACCCAGCTCCCACTCATCAACAGCCTCCCTTGAAGAAATCCAAATCCTCATATGAACCTGAAGACTCAAGAAACATAGTTGAATGGGTCTACAATCCACAGGATCAAAGGTTTGAGATCTTCAGGGGGAGAACTGAAAGAAGAAGATCTACATACAGGTCTGTTGATGAGGTTCTGCAACTACCAGATTCAGACCTAAGAAGAATTTTGGAGCTGGGTGAAGCTCATGAGCCTGCAAATGAGAGTGGGAAACATCTTATGCTAGCAATCAGACATTACTTCAACCCTAGCAAAGATGTGGTCATGAATATCAAACCACTCAAGTCCCACTCTCCATTTGTATCTTGGTCCTACAATGCTGATTTGGATGAGTTCACTCTGATTGATGTAAAGAAGCAGCAGATGAGATGTTCAAGCAAAGCAATCTACAAAATGCCACACAAAGACATCAAGACTCTGTCTAAACTTCCACTGAACAATCCCATCAAGGATCTAAGAGGCTATGAGGGTTGAAAGGATAGTCAGCCACATGCAAAAGCTTCAGCAGCAAAGTGATTAGAAGAATTTTGGTCGCATCAGTCTAGGGGGAGTTTGTAGAACCAAAGACTGATTGCTACCAAATTATTCTAAGTACAAATGCTGCTGATAGGCTTATCAGCAGCATTCAACACATATGGCTGCTGATAGGCTTATCAGCAGCATTCAACACATGTTGTTGCTGATAGGCTTATCAGCAGCATTCAACACTTGTTGCTGCTGATAGGCTTATCAGCAGCGTTCAACACAAGTTGCTGCTGATAGGCTTATCAGCAGCATTATTCTCATTCTTGCTGCTGATAGCTATGTTCCTTGAAGACAAATCGTTGCAGCTGACTATCCATGCGAAGTGCCTCTGACACCTTTCTGCAAAAGCAACTGCCACACTCCAAGCAGAAGGAACCTCACTGGTGCAACCAATAAAGGACAATGACGCGCTTCTCCAAGCATGCAAACAATGATGCCTAAGAAGACGTTTCAGTAAAGTTAACTAGATTAGTCTTTACGTGTAATTTAGATTAATAAACAAGATCAACGGCTTGTGTTATATCTGATCCTTAGAATCAAGCGTCTGTCTTGATTCTAAGTTACTATATATATCTTGTAAACACTTCAAACAAAGTGTGCCTTCATAGTGATCTTTGATAGTGTCTTGAGAGAGTTTTACTTGTAATCTTGTAATCTCAGAAGTATAATACAACAGTGCATTTATCAGTATTCTTGCTGTTTACTTGTATACTTTGTTGGTTGCTATTGTTTCCGCCAATATCAACTAGAATAGAATCACCTTGTAACCTTACGATCCTACATAATGTATATCGCATTAATAATGCACAATAGTCTAAGTCTATATCTAAAGTTAAATTGGATAAAATTAGTGATTGGTACTTGAAAGTATTGTATAAAATGGAAGATTTGAAATGAATATTTTTAGAACATTTTTGAATAAGGTTTGAGTTTGGAATAATTAAATATATAAATTAAATAATTACTGTTTATGAAAATAATGTAAGTGTTAGATGTAATTAAGTATAACTAAATAAATGTTTTTGTTTAATTATAAATCAAATAAATAATTATTACCTTATTCATTTATTTATATAATGTAATTTAGACATTAAAAAATTATTTAAGTGTAGGGTTTATAAATTAAATGTTGAACTTCAAATAATTTCCATTTATTTTAAGATTAAATATTTGATATTTTCTAAATAAAAACAATGCAGATTTTTATAAATTCAATTATTTTTATTTTAGAAATTAATCTGAAATACTAATTGTTTAGAAATATAAAAGATTATAAACATTCTGCCAACACACACGACCGTGCCTAGGGTAGGGCACGATCGTGCTAGGGCGGGCGCGACCGTGTTGGTCAAACAGAGGACAACTAGCCAAACCACTAGGCATGACTGTGCCTTCGATAGGCACGACCGTGTCTATGCTTCTGGGGTACGATCAAGTCTATCCAACGAGCATGACTGGGTCTGAGCAGGAGGCACGATCGCGCTGGAAGTCGACACGACCGCGTCTCCCGAGGCACGACCGCGCTAGATGATTAGCGCTACCGTGTCTCTTTCAAAACAAGAACGAATTGATTGATTCTTATATTGATAGTGCTGGAATGTGTAGGGATTTCATTCACAAGGTTAGTACGAGTCTGTTGGTGTAGATTAATTGTGTTTAAAACATGTTTAAAGTTGGATTCGATTAAACCATTTTTAAATGAAACTTAGGATCGGGTTCGAGTAAATTTCGATATTGAGAGTCTAAATTGGATTAGCGCTTTTGATCTATAGAATAAATAGATAGTTTTGAAAGTTTCAATTACCCTGTGAGACGATGAATTGATGGCCTACGATGGGGACGAGTTCCGGCTATGACGGGTGTGGTCTCCGGTGCTTTCTGCTGCATCTCCGGCTAACTCAATGTGTTCTGAAGTTTTAGGGAGGATCGAATGATGTGTTTGTGTGTTTGTTTGAGAGGATTGCAATAAAAACGATGGAATCGCTGGTCACATGGAGGATATAGATAGTTTAGGAGAGGGATCGACCAAAATGGGTTTATTTGTTATAATTAAAATGATTAAACTCTTAATTGGGTCTGTTAATACGAGAAACGGTTACGAAATCGAATGGTCTTGCGATTAAAGGCTGCATTTACGTTTCAACTTATGTGAAGCGCGACCGTGCCAAGCTGAGGCGCGACCGTGCCAACAATAGGCGCGACCGTGCCAGACGAGGCGCGACCGTGCCAAAACGTGGCGCGACCGTGCCTACTAGGGTTTCTGGTTATTTACAAAATCAGCCCTTACAACTTCAGCTTTGATAGAATTAGCCTGGTTAGGATTTAACAGAACACCTAACGGGATTACTAACTGGATTAACTCTAGGAGGTGTTACCACATGAGTATGAGTTCCAAATCTTTGAATTGAATACGATCGGCTAACGATTAATGAGGTGTAGGTTTGAACAAGTATATGTTTTAATGTCATGTTGTTATTTTATTAGTTAAAATAAATTTAAAATAGGGTCGGAAAATCAGAAATGCTACAGTCTCCCCATGTTAATGGAATTTCGTCCCGAAATTTAACTAATGGAGACTACTAAATCAGGAAAAAGGTGGAAGTTTTGGGTTCCTGGTGAGTTTTGATTGTTGGATTCTGGGGAGTGTAACCGTTGTCATGGCTTAGGCTTAATACTCCAAGTTGAATATAAAGAGTGATAATGAATTTTGTTTTGAAATGAATTTAAGGAGGAGATTATCGAATACACGGCTGAGCTCTCACGTGTAATGTAAACAACATAGTATCACATGTATTATAGGAAATGAATTTCATGTATGGTGTTGACAACTTAGCATCATGTATTTTGTAGATAAGAAGCTCTCATGTGGAATGTAAACAATATAGTATCATGTGCAATATAAACAGTTTAGTATCATGTATATTGTATACAACTAAGTTTCGTGTATTATGTGCTCAATCTAGTAGCATGTGTATTGCAATTAAGCATGTTTCGTGTGTTATGTGATCAATCCAGTAAATTGTGATTTGTAGGCAAACTAGTTTCATGTATTATGTAATTTGGGTAGCATTGGGTATATTGATAATAATTGGGTTTCATGCACCATGTGGTTGCGTTGGGTATATTGTGAACGTGCATGTGTAAGTTATTGAACTTCGAGTGTGTTGTATACTAACGGGTTTTGTATGTGATTGAGCGTTGCGGACGAGCGGGTTGTTTGGCGTTCTTGTATAATGTGGTAGTTAGGTTCTAGCTCTTAATTCTCATTGAGGTTGATGGATAGGGTTAACGTCTACGCGGTATGGATCGTCTCTTGAAGCGACAAGTGAAAGGTAATGAGAAAGTTCTGAAAACGTTCGGGGAAATGTGTTTACAAATACGGATCTATGTTTGAAATTTGAAATTGGTAAGTCGTCCTTGATTGTAGATATATAACGTAGTGAATCCATTGAGTCACATAATTTAAATAAATAGACAATTTATAGGAAAAATCTTTTAATTTAAATTTTCAGCTATTTAATAAGAGAATACTTTTAAGCGGAATTATTGGCTAAACAAGTAGTCGTTTACTAATTTAGCCCGTGTTTAGAAATATTTTTCTTTAATGAGGAAAAATCATAATTATTTATCGATTCGAAATAATATTTTTTTATAAAATAGATTGTATTAAGTTTCCCTATCAGGTGAGAAGTTCTTTTATAGAAAATTTATGTTTTTGATACTATCTAACAGTTTGCTAAAACATTTTGTTTGAAGAAAATAACGAGGTTTGTTTAAATCAAATAGTAGGATGATTTGTTTACGAAGCAGATTGTTGGTAGTGTACTAAATCGTACTGAATGAAAAAGGTGATACTTGAGAAATTTGAATTAAAAAAAAATGACGAGTGTAATTCGCGCTCAACGGGTCAAATCAATGAACAATAACCTTTAGTATTGAAACATATAAAATTAATTAGATTCTGAAATGTTAAACATTGCTCAAAACATAGGGAAATGGTTCTCAAATCGAAAATTTAAAGACAATAATTAGAAATTTCTCATAACGTCTCTGGTAGCTTTCCACTAGAAAAAAAGAATAATTCCCAAGGCGAGCATCGCTATGGTCACTCGGGTAGCCGATCTGGCTTCAACTTTAGCTGTCTCCGTGCGATGCTCCAGTATTTCTTTTTCGAGGATGGAGGTTAACTCCTTTTGGTACCCTAATTGGTTTGCTAGACCATCAATTCTTTGTCCTTGCAAGTCGTGCATTACCCCTTGCTCCATTCTTTGCCTCTCAAATTCTGAGGTCCTTATATATTGGTGTGTGTCAATGATTGGAATTTCGATAGTACTAGTGAGTGCCATGATATGTCTTACCCAAGGATTAGAGTGATACGGGTCGGGCATTAGATATGGGTCTCTTAGTGGAGGTGGTAACTGATTGTGGAGATGAGGTGTCTGATACGGGTTTCTGGGCGCGGCTGATCTAGGTGTTCGAAGTCTTGGGCCGGTGTTCCTAATCTAATCTACCCTTACATTGAACCTTGGTCTAGCAGCTGCGGGTGTTGGTGATCGATGTACGAGTGATCCGGTGTCTTCTTCCTAATCAGACTCTTCTTCGGGACGGCATACCGGGGAGGTAGGAGAGTAGGAGTCCATGCTTAGTAGGAAAACAATGGAAAGGTTGTAAGCGATAAATAAATACTGAGTGTCAAACATAAGAGTTCTCATAGGTTTAGAGTTTTACTAGTCATAACGCCGAGTCTTCACAATAGTATTTTAGGAGTACACTTGACCTATAAGTAGTGTATCCCTGAGGAGAATTCGCAGGAAAGAGGGGTGGGTCACTAGGACACACTTAAGTACCCTATCTTTCCTTAGCCAGAATTTCTCATGGGCCTACACACTCTTCCAGCCATCATGTATTAATAACACTATTGTTGGGTTCATGGTCATGATGAGAATTGTTGTTAACTGGGCCTTGTGGCCCGAAAGTAAGGTTTATGCATTTCAGTGGGCTTTTGCTTCTTGGAGGATAGATGGATTTCTTAGTTTATTATTGATAGATATTAGGCCCAATAGTTTAAAAATTTGTTGTTCACAAGAGGTGTGGTATTATGTATGTGAGTCTAGGGTGCATGAAAAACTAAATGTGTATGAGTGTGTGTGGAAATTTAGGATAGCACTTTTAAATAAATTAAATGGGTGACAATGAATAAGAGGAAAAGTTGGCAGGTAATGTGACACATAGATTATTAAGTATTGTATCATATGATGTTATTATATAGTATAACATGTAAGAATATTCACAAAAAAATAATCATATAGCATGTAGATGGTAATGAGTGTAAGCACCAAAGTTATTAAGTAGTGTGACACATAAGTCATTATGTATTGTATCACATAGTGTAAATACTTATGATAGCATGTAAAAATATTTACACAAGAACTAATAATGTAACATGTAGCATGGAATTGTTTGGGCGTCCTAAAGTTATAGTCTAGGTCAAGGGTGTCTAATAACCTAGTTCCCTATAACCAAGGCTCTGATACCAATCTGTCACACCCCAACCGATGGTGGAATCATCGGGGCGAGACATGTAGACTGTTCATGAGCTCAAGGTTGACTAAATTGTAATATGTTAAATCCATTTACATCCAAACAATCATGAATCAAGTTCAAAGTACATAATGAAATACAATTTGTTTTTGAATTAAGATTAACTAGGTCCAAAGCCTATGTGTAGCATGTCTTGATCTACTCATATGAAAACACCTAAAACATGAATAAAATAAGGTCAACTAAAAAGTTGGTGAGTATAACACAGGTTTGTATATAGATAGCATATAGCTTGTAAAACAAATCCTTACATTACATGATAAATAAGACATTTATGGGGAGCAGCTATTGTGTAACCAAGTACAATCAAACCTTTGTAAATAGCATGCAAAATTGTGTTGTCGGTATCAATCACCCCAATCTGGGTGGGTTTGTCAGACTCAATAGATCTATCATTGAAAACCGTCGGCTTGAATAGTTAATGATTGCACATAAGTGTTCACAAAAGTTAGCACACATAGCACTCGGGCATAAAGCTCAAAATGTACACCTGAATGAAATTAGGATTTGTACTTGTGTTGTTTGTGTAAATGTAAGCATGTAATTTGATAGAGTTCATGTTTCACCCCAAAAGTGTAAAAGAGTAAAAGGGGCTATGAAATACTCACTTGATTCGAAGGCGTAGCTAACACGAGATACTAGATAGTAATGTGATCCTTGTATTGCACAATGTTAACCTAGAGTGTAATGTATATTGCATTAATAATGCACAATAGTCTAAGTCTATATCTAAAGTTAAATTGGATAAAGTTAGTGATTGGTACTTGAAAGTATTGTATAAAATGAAAGATTTGAAATGAATATTTTTAGAATATTTTTGAATAAGGTTTGAGTTTGGAATAATTAAATATGTAAATTAAATAATTACTGTTTATGAAAATAATGTAAGTGTTAGATGTAATTAAGTATAACTAAATAAATGTTTTTGTTTAATTATAAATCAAATAAATAATTATTACCTTATTCATTTATTTATATAATGTAATTTAGACATTAAAATATTATTTAAGTGTAGGGTTTATAAATTAAATGTTGAACTTTAAATAATTTCCATTTATTTTAAGATTAAATATTTGATATTTTCTAAATAAAAATAATGCAGATTTTTATAAATTCAATTATTTTTATTTTAGAAATTAATCTGAAATACTAATTGTTTAGAAATATAAAAGATTATAAACATTCTGTCAACACACACGACCGTGCCTAGGGTAGGGCACGATCGTGCTAGGGCGGGCGCGACCGTTCTAGATTGGACGCAACCGTGTTGGTCAAACAGAGGACAACTAGCCAAACCACTAGGCACGACCGTGCCTTCGATAGGCACGACCGTGTCTATGCTTCTGGGGTACGATCAAGTCTAGCCAACGAGCATGACCGGGTCTGAGCAGGAGGCACGACCATGCTGGAAGTCGACACGCCCGCGTCTCCCGAGGCACGACCGCGCTAGATGATTAGCGCGACTGTGTCTCTTTCAAAACAGGAACGAATTGATTGATTCTTATATTGATAGTGCTGGAATGTATAGGGCTTTCATTCACAAGGTTAGTACGAGTCTGTTGGTGTAGATTAATTATGTTTAAAGTTGGATTCGATTAAACCATTTTTGAATGAAACTTAGGATCGGGTTCGAATAAATTTCGATATTGAGAGTCTAAATTGGATTAGGGCTTTTGATCTATAGAATAAATAGATAGTTTTGAAATTTTCAATTACCCTGTGAGACGATGAATTGATGGCCTACGGTGGGGACGAGTTCCGACTATGACGGGTGTGGTCTCCAGTGCTTTCTGCTGCAACTCCAGCTAACTCAATGTGTTCTGAAGTTTTAGAGAGGATCGAATGATGTGTTTGTGTGTTTGTTTGAGAGGATTGCAATAAAAACGATGGAATCGCTAGTCACATGGAGGATATAGATAGTTTCGGAGAGGGATCTTGCAAAATGGGTTTATTTGTTATAATTAAAATGATTAAACTCTTAATTGGGTCTGTTAATACGAGAAACGGTTACGAAATCGAATGGTCTTGCGATTAAAGGCTGCATTTACGTTTCAACTTATGTGAGGTGCGACCGTGCCTATAAGTGGCTCGACCGTGCCAAGCTGAGGCGCGACCGTGCCAACAATAGGCGCGACCGTGCCAGACGAGGCGTGACTGTGCCAAAACGTGACGCGACCGTGCCTACTAGGGTTTCTGGTTATTTACAAAATCAGCCCTTGCAACTTCAGCTTTGACAGAATTAGCCTGGTTAGGATTTAACAGAACACCTAATGGGATTACTAACTGGATTAACTCTAGGAGGTGTTACCACATGATTATGAGTTCTAAATCTTTGAATTGAATACGATCGGCTAACGATTAATGAGGTGTAGGTTTGAACAAGTATATGATTTAATGTAGTGTTGTTATTTTATTAGTTAAAATAAATTTAAAATAGGGTCGGAAAATCAGAAATGTTACACTTATTAAGTACGCAAGAGGAAATTCCTGCGTACTTGCTAAGTACGCTGGACCAACACTTAGGAAAAATTTCTAAGTCTGAAATTTCAGTTCAAAGAGTAACTGCTATACTGCGTCATGTTTATTGTTCTGATTATGTTTTCTGTGTGTTTTTGCAGATTATGGCTCAGGCGTTTACGAACGAATTCAATCTGTTTGCTAATACTCAACCGGAATGGAAGGGTGCAGCGCTTCAGTATAGAAAGATAGTTGATTTTTTGAACCATTCAAGAATCAGCTACGCTATTTCAGTCGACCCGATCGTTTCAAGACCTTATCTGGAGCAATTTTGGGAGACTGCGGAGCATGATTGCACGGTAACCCCCAATGTTATAAGGGCTTCCATGGCTGGTCATGAGATCGCCTTCTCTGAAGATACAATTAGAAGGGTCCTGTAATTCCGAGATCTCTCGACCGACCCGACAGCCTATCCAGACTATTTTGTTGATGGCTGTTGGAGGCAACGAATGGGATATATCGGTGCGCGAGACTATGCTTCGTATAAGAAAATGTGGGTGCTTGACCAATGGAGATACTTTCCCCACGTCATGATCATGTGCATCTCCTCAAGAAAAGCGGGAAAGGATGCAATGGGTCATGACCTTGCTGCAGCCATGGTTGGATTATCTCTCAACAAGGGCTACAACTTCTCACGATACATATACAAAGCGATCAATGACCAGATCAACACGGGTGAGAGGTTCAGGTTCTTGTTATACCCTAGGTTTGTGCAACTTCTGATAAACGATGCGTTGCCAAACCTACCTGCTATCGGGGAGAGATTGCAAGTTAAAAGGGTGGACAAAAGGGTGTTTGCACAGTTTTTAAAGCCATGCAGTGTAGATCCTACCCCTGAGCACACAACACTCTTTGGCCACCTTATAAATGAAGCGTACGTGGCACCAGGTGACTGGAGATTGTATAGTCACGATTCGGAGCCAGAATTGAGTGAGCATTCAGATGAACAACAACAACAAGAAGAGGAAGATGAAAGTGAAGATGGATCGTCTGATAATGGAGACAAATAAGGAGGACATGATGGTGCTGAGGGATCCGACTCGGAAGAGACTGAGTCTGATTCTTCTGATTCCGATGATGCACCATCTCAGGCACACCCAAGGAGAACGACGAAGGTCACCCTTCCTGATCCTCAAAGAGAAAGCGACCGTCCACTAGCAGCGAATATGAACCAGATTCTGACTCTGACGCTGCTATTCAAAGGCAAAGACGTGAAAGTGTTCACAAGAACAGGGGGGATAGGCAGCAACAACCTACTCCTAGTGAGGTGGTGGTGAGTCCTCAGCAGCAAGTACAAGTTTCAGCTGCGAGTTCTGATTCAGCTTCCACCCCACCTTCACAGCAGCTATACAGGAGACAGAGGAGGAGGCCACATGTACAACCTGACGTGGAAGTCACTTCAATCACAGAGGAGGTTCTTGTGATAGTGACCCTCCCTATCACATCTGCCCAGGTGGCGGTGACTACTCCAATTCTCACGGAGTCAGTCACCATCACCCCTTCCATAACACCTACAACCGTCATCACATCCACAATCCCAACACTCACTATTGATCCTTTAAGTCAACCCTTCAACTATGGGGAATTTACTCAAGGGTTTGACTTCGACACCATCTTCTCCTCCCCAATTCACAATGCCGAAGCGTCATCATCCAGACCTCCTGATCCTAATGATGCAAGGATAGATGTTCTAGAAACCCAAGTTGCTGGATTATTGGAAACTATTAGGAAGTCAAAGGAGGAATCTGATGCTCAACAAGCACAGATTAATTCATTGGTGGATGAAGTTAGGATTCTAAGAAGCAAGAGAACGGGTACTGACGAGAGAATGTAGAACGAGCTTCTAAAAAGGACAAATGAAATGATTCTGGGTCACAGGTCATCTCTAGAGCTGAGGTTTGATAATCAACAGAAAGAGCTTGAGCTGATGGTCAAACTAATTGCTGATCTGACCAAGAAGCTTGATGCTCAGGGGGAGAAAGAGAAGGAGAAAGAGAAGGAGAAAACTACCGGTGATGAGGCTTGTCATCCTGTTGACTTGACTAAGGATGACGACAAAGACAAGGATCCCGAAGCCGGTCCTAGTGGAGGTGAGCACCAAGCTTTAGCAATTGTGCCCATCTCTGCTATTCCAATGGCTCAGGGGGAGTCTACTCATCAAGAGGGTGGTGATACCTCTGGTGGTGGTGACAAAGGAAAGTCAGCGGTTGATGTGCTTAAGGATCTATCTGATGATGAGATCTTATACTTAGAGCCTGACTATTCCAAGGAAGCACAGATCGATGCTCTCTTTATTCTAGAAGAAGGAGAGATCGACTCTGGTGATGATTAGGATGATGATGATGATGATGAGGATGTAGTAATTGAAATTCCCAAGGGTGACGGGGAAGGAGAATACGAGTTAGAAGATGGAGAGATCTTTGAATTTCCATCCTTCAAAGCTCAGCTCGACACAGGTTCAGTCGAGCATGCTAGTAATGTGGAAGCCTCGACTGAAGCCTCCCTAGTTGACCCTACACCCGTGGATCCGGAGGCACCAAAAGAAAAAGATATGCCTTCTACTTCATCTAAGGGTCCAGCTCCTGTTTGGCAAAAGACATCTATCATAGACAAACAAGGGGCAACAGGGAGGATCTTGGCTGTAAGGTTCGAGGAGGATAAGCAGTTGTTCACAATCAAAAGATCTGGGGGGTTCAATACTTGAAACCAACCAGTGAAGCGTTCAAATCCTTACCCAAATATGACCTTTTTAACCTAGCAAACCGAGAGCTGCTAGGTCATTCTAATCATGCAGTGGCGATGGGTTTGTGGGTGGTTTTACAGCGGGAATCAAGATCTGGGAAGTTTGATATGTTCAAGCCTCAAGTGCCCAAGAGAGTCAAGTATAAGACAGCAAGACATCCTATGACTAAGAAATTCTTAAAGAAATTGGTATACAAGCCAGTGCTATGTGAAACCAAGATTCCCCTGAGCAAGTTATCTTAGGATATCCTTGGTGACATGTGGTACTGGTACGTAGATCCAAAGATGGACGAGGCTGTGGTGATTGGAAAGGTGAGGTCAGAAAGTGGATGCTTAGTACCAAGGGAACTAATCAGAGTATTTGATATAGTCTGCTTCATTAACTTCTCCGTGAAAGATCTAGAGGCACTAGCAGACAGGTATTGCATGCATACAGATGATTGGACGAAACTCCTTGCTTCTAAATATGACAAGGTGATCAAGTTCTGCCTTGACTATAAGAAGAAGATGGAAGCTAAAGATGCATAGCTGTGAAGACTGAAGACTGAAGACCGAAGACTGAAGACTAAAGATCGAAGATGATCTATAGCAGTTGTCAAGGGGGAGTTTGTTGAAGCACTTTCATGTGAGGCCACAGGTACAACCTGACGTGGCAGTCACTTCAATCACAGAGGAGGTTCTTGTGATTGTTACCCTCCCTATCATATCTGCCCAGGTCGCGGTGAATACTCCAATTCTCATGGAGTCAGTCACCATCACCCATAACACCTACAACCGTCATCATATCCACAATCGCAACAATCACCATTGATCCTTTAAGTCAACCCTTCAACTATGGGGAATTTACTCAAGGGTTTGACTTCGACACCATCTTCTCCTCCCCAATTCACAATGCGGAAGCGTCATCATCCAATCCTCCTGATCCTAATGATGCAAGGATAGATGTTCTGGAAACCCAAGTTGCTGGATTATTGGAAACTATTCGGAAGTCAAAGGAGGAATCTGATGCTCAACAAGCACAGATTAATTCGTTGGTGGATGAAGTTAGGATTCTAAGAAGCCAGAGAACGGGTACTGACGAGAGACTAAAGAACGTCATGGCCCAGAACGAGCTTCTAAAAAGGACAAATGAAATGATTCTAGGTCATAGGTCATCTCTAGAGCTGAGGTTTGATAATCAACAGAAAGGGCTTGAGCTGATGGTCACACTAATTGTTGATCTGACCAAGAAGCTTGATGCTCAGGGGGAGAAAGATAAGGAGAAAGAGAAGGAGAAAACTACCGGTGATGAGGCTTGTCATCCTGTTGACTTGACTAAGGATGACGACAAAGACAAGGATCCCGAAGCCGGTCCTAGTGGAGGTGAGCACCAAGCTTTAGCAATTGTGCCCATCTCTGCTTTTCCAATGGCTCAGGGGGAGTCTACTCATCAAGAGGGTGGTGATACCTCTGGTGGTGGTGACAAAGGAAAGTCAGCGGCTGATGTGCTTAAGGATCTATCTGATGATGAGATCTTATACTTAGAGCCTGACTATTCCAAGGAAGCACTGATCGATGCTCTCTTTAATCTAGAAGAAGGAGAGATCGACTCTGGTGATGATTGGGATGATGATGATGATGATGATGAGGATGTAGTAATTGAAATTCCCAAGGGTGACGGGGAAGGAGAATACGAGTTAGAAGATGGAGAGATCTTTGAATTTCCATCCTTCAAAGCTCAGCTCGACACAGGTTCAGTCGAGCATGCTAGTAATGTGGAAGCCTCGACTGAAGCCTCCCTAGTTGACCCTACACCCGTGGATCCGGAGGCACCAAAAGAAAAAGATATGCCTTCTACTTCATCTAAGGGTCCAGCTCCTGTTTGGCAAAAGACATCTATCATAGACAAACAAGGGGAAACAGGGATGATCTTGGCTGTAAGGTTTGAGGAGGATAAGCAGTTGTTCGCAATCAAAAGATCTGGGGGGTTCAATACTTGAAACCAACCAGTGAAGCGTTCAACTCCTTACCTAAATACGACCTTGTTAACCTAGCAAACCGAGAGCTGCTAGGTCATTCTAATCATGCAGTGGCGATGGGTTTGTGGGTGATTCTACAGCGGGAATCAAGATCTGGGAAGTTTGATATGTTCAAGCCTCAAGTGCCCAAGAGAGTCAAGGATAAGACAGCAAGACATCCTGTGACTAAGAAATTCTTAAAGAAATTGGTATATAAGCCATTGCTATGTGAAACCAAGATTCCCCTGAGCAAGTTATCTCAGGATATCCTTGGTGATATGTGGTACTGGTACGTAGATCCAAAGATGGGCGAGGCTATGGTGATTGGAAAGGTGAGGTCAGAAAGTGGATGCTTAGTGCCAAGGGAACTAATCAGAGTATTTGATGAAGTCTTCTTCATTAACTTCTCCGTGAAAGATCTAGAGGCACTAGCAGACAGGTATTGCATGCATACGGATGAATGGACGAAACTCCTTGCTTCTAAATATGACAAGGTGATCAAGTTCTGCCTTGACTATAAGAAGAAGATGAAAGCTAAAGATGCATAGCTGTGAAGACTGAAGACTGAAGACCGAAGACTAGAGATCGAAGATGATCCAGAGCAGTTGTCAAGGGGGAGTTTGTTGAAGAACTTTCATGTGACAAACACTCTGGATAGATTCTGGATAGATAGAGTCTTAGTTTAGTACTTTCATGTATGTATTTGTCTTTGTTTGTAAGTGTGTGTATGTATTAGTTATTGAGTTGTATTTACTTTTACATATTGACTGTTGCAGATTTCTCTAAGTGTTTTGCGCACTTGTATGTGCGCAGGAGATAGTTCATGCGTACTTAGCAAGTACGCAGGAATAACTTTGCATACTTGCTAAGTACGCATGAGCAAATTGCCCTGCACACTTGCTAAGTGCGCAGGCATCAGGTCATGTATAAATAGGAATTGTTGATAGTAGATAAGTACACAATCATAGGCATTCAGATTAGCAAATACGCACAACTTTGTAATCTCAGAACTTCTCTCTGTAACCTTCAAGTGTTTATAATAGACGAACGTTTATAGTGATTATCTTGTCGGTTTACTTTGTTTCGTAAGACTCTCCACCTAGTCACGGGTATTCCGCACCCGGTCCGACTAGTAGACGCACTTGCATGTGACGATCCGCCACACCCGAGGGACCTACAGAACTTGTTATGTTCTCCTCAACTATACCAGACGAACTTATTAAGTTTTCCTGTGCAAACTTAACTAATTACAAATACAAAACATGCAAAACTATAAACATAAAGACTAATCTATTACAAAGCTTGCTGTCACAAAACATGCTCCAACAGACTCCCCCTTGACAACAACTTGGTCTTTATCTTCAAGTCTTGTTCTTCTAATTCTTTGGCAACGAGCTCCCTGCACATATCCTGTGTTTCAGACACACATCCAACACCTTATTATACTGTAATGCTTGCTCTCTGCTTTCCTCAGTATACATGATATCACTACGCTTTAGCATCTTTTGATCAGACCTTGAAATGTTAACAAGATTCATAGCATCGAAGAATCTCACTATAACCTTGCCATTAAAGTCTTTTATCACAGCTTCTCCCATACATCCATCAACGTACCACCATTTAAGATCATGTAAACAATCATAAGGAATCAGTTTCAATGGAATCTTTGGTTCTAATCTCACAGGTTTAAACTTGTATCTCCATGTCACCTTTTGAGTAACAGGATCTACTTCTTTTATTCTTCTTCCTTGTTGAGTTTCAGTCTCTCATACTTTCCAGAACCTCCTTCCATTCTTATCAAGATGGAAATCAAGTCATCTATTCCATTATTCGATCTGTTAATCAAGGGCTTTGTTGATAACCCATTGACTTCACATTTCGATAAAGAATTAAAGTATTTAAGCCTTGGCTTCAAATACTGAACTCCATCTGTTCTCTTCAAAGCAAATAGCTTGAACTCAGCTTCGTAAACCAACTTATTATTCTTCCAGAGCATTTGTCTTTGTTTACATATCTCTGCTTTTGCACTGGTGCCACTAGAGCAACTGGTAAGTTATCTCTCCAGCTCTTCACCATTTCCACCCATGGTGCCTTAGTCATTTAAGTATTCTTATACATTCTGTATCTTTAGGCAAACTTTCAGCAGAATCAGAGTTTTGTTTTTCTAGATCAGGATCAGATGCATCAGATTCTACAACTCCTTCTGAAAACCCTTTAGGAATTACATCATCTTCAAACACATCTGTATCAATTAAACCTTCACATCCTTCGTAAACAACTTTATTAGTATCACACTCCAGCTCTACCTGAACAATCTCTCCTTCCTCTACTCCTTCCTCTTATGTATCATCATCATTAGAAAGATCATCCAAATCTATCAAGCATTGAATTTTGTCAGCTTCATCCATATCAGAATCTTCAAAGAACAAAAAATTATCTAACATGTCAGCATCAGTAGCTTCATTGTCACCACTAGTCATCATATTGGCTTCCACAAAAACCTCTGACTCCCCCTGAGTTAATGAAGGATTAGAAGCAGCGTGTTGACGCTCACTAAACCATCACCAGCACTTGGTTCAACAACATCATCTGGATTCTTCTGAATACCAATACTGTGACAAGTAGATTTAACATTCTGAGCCCTCTCCCCCTGAGCGTCAAGACGCTCAACCAATTGAGTAATAAGGATCTGCATCTCGGAAAGCACCTTGTTTTGATCATGAATAGTCTGAGCATGATGGGCGTCTCTAGCAAGCAAATCATCTACCTGAGATTGTAAGCCTGAAACCTGTGTTTCCAAGGCTTGTATTCGTTCAGCAGTATCATCTCTTGTAGACGGACCAACCTCATCATGTGCCTTAGATACAGCAGGGATCACCGGAGGACTTGGAGATTGTGAAGGATTAGGAGTCACGATAAAAGAATCAACAAATTCTCTATCTATTGCAGATTTAGCAGGATCAATAGCCGAAGCCATCAGGTTAGGTCCTTTGACAACAGGAGCTTCATCATCCTCTGAACTAGATGTTCCGTCTTGTAATTTCCTTTTACCAAGTACTGTATTGTGAGGAGGACCCCGTACAGACTTGAGTCTTCGTAAAGATACCTTCTTCTTCCCTAGAGACTACTGACGACTATCATATATATTCCTAGTCACTCGAGGAAGTTTAGCTAACTGATCAGGGCCAAAATCCTGAGAACTCTCATCATTGTCATTAGAGCTACCAGATCCAGATGAACTGGTGCTAGTCTCTTCAACCTCAACATCAGCAACATGAGGTTCATTATCAACAAGTACATGTATATCAGCATCAACATTATCATCACCATCATCACCATCATCACTGTCAGTACCTTCATTATCAACACCACCTTCCTCATCATCTTGATCGTCAACTGGAGGTAATTCCAAAGCAGGATCATCATGTATCCAGTTATTGTTTGGCGGTTCAACATACGCATGATTGATTATGTGCCCAAACAATGGTGTAGCAACTGGAATTAAAGCAGGATTCTGTTGTTTAACATTCATACAATCAGTAAAGACCCGCTTTGTCATAGGAGTTAAATTCAAACAGGGATTTACTGGTGGGAAATTAGGGATCAAATGATTCAGGATAACCTGCAAGAATCGAGGGTAAATTAAGAAACCCTCACACTCAGGTGGTGTAATCTGCATCACCAATTCCCTATAGAAATAAAGAGCAAATTTGAAAGGTCGATTCAATGTCAAAGCGACCATTGCAGCTTGCAAAGAAGATTTTAACCTGTCAGTACCAGCTTTCCTTGGTGATAAGCATTGAATAACCACATGCATAAAATATCGCCATTGCCCTATAAGACCACCTTTGCTTGCTTGTGTATCATTCTGGCGACCTCGATAACTCATTCTTTGAAAGCAACCCATAACCAGGGTATTTGGTAAACTAATCGGGTCATCATTTCTTCACCCAAGGCAAGAGCTGTCCTGATATCCTGAGCATAAATAGCAATATTCTAATTATTCACTGTAGCACGAATTACATGGGGATCAACATCTGTATCTTGATGAGCCGTCTCCTAGAATTGTTGAATGTATAATAGGCTAATATGCAGATTAGCTGAAAGAGCGACATGAATTCTTGATCGATTGAGAAAAGTAATAATCTCTTGATAGTTTGCCGCCTCAGCTAACTCGGGATCAAGTAGTGCAACCTGATTGTGTTTATATTCCACACGACGATCCATGACCTGCTCAAAAAACATGATTAGACATTGACAAATCTTCAAAATAACAAAGATAAAAAGAAACAAAATAAAAAAAAATGTAACTTTGAAAAAAATAGGAAAAAATGGCAAGTCTAAACACTACTGACTCCCTAGGCGAACTTAACAAGTTCGCTTAGAGGTACAAGAGGCGAACTTGTTAAGTTCGCCTGGTCAAGTTCGCTCAAACAGACGAACAGTCACAGAAATCGAATTCATCGATTTTGATGTTATAAACCCAAATCAAAGACACACACCTACTCCCCAACACCCGATTAAGTTATAGGAACAATCAATTTCAGATTATATTCACAAATCGAAGATGATCAACCTTGTTGACAGTTACGATGATAACCCGATTATAAAAACACCAATTCAGAACAAATCGATCGATGAAATGAAGTGAATCTACCTTCAATGGACTCGCAATCAAATATTGAATAAGGAACTTGAACAAATAACAACCCTTAGACACAGAAAATTCAAACACGAAGAAATTTGCGCTAAAACCAATATGTTCGCCTGATAAGTTCGCACCAGTCAACAAACAAGTGAATTGGTCAAGTTCATTGAAATCAATATATACACATCTGATTAAGTTCGCCTAATTCAAGCGAACTTAACAAGTTCGCCTATCAAGCGAACATATTAAGCGAACTAGACAAGTTCGCCTAACCTATACTTTAACAAAGTTTTGACATTTTCCATTTTCTTCTCTTTCCGACATTCCGATTATCTTGCAACCTGTACAACAATCTCAATTCCAAACTTATAAGAATTTTTCATGGAAGATAAAAACAAAATCTTTTCAAATTTTTCTTAGAAAACTAAATGAACAAGTAAAGAACATATTTTTGGATTTTTCAAACATTTATGATAAAACACACTAAAATCTTTTTGAAATTTTTCTTAAAGACATAAAGCAGTAGATCTAGAAACATCTAAAAATAAATTCTTTTTTGTTTTTCTCTGTACATAAAGAATCACATCTTTTTGGTCGAACACGGCGAGTAAGAAGATCATGTCAATATCGTTGATGTATCACATACCCATTCTGAATATAAAATCCCTAGCAGATCTAAGGTTTGACCTATGACATTCTGCATATTCACAGATACTTGGCTCAACAAACAAACAATTTGTGCATCATTCTATCATATCTTAGCAAACTATTTCTCAGATCTAACACATCATGTTTTCATAAACTATTAAATCTTTTGAAATTTCTATTCAAACACTAACAGCTCACAGATATCACATCTTTCTTTTTCATGGTCTTTGAATATTGACCTTTTCCTTTTCAGAAGTTCATGAAATGATACACGATAAAATTCAAAGTAAACAAGATCAGATCATGACATGCTAACTTATTCATATCGAATTTACAATATACCACATGTCAATTCAAATTGTCAGCATTATAAGATTTGAAACTACAAGCGTTTTTATCCCACGTTCTTGTGAGTTAGTACCATTTATATGAAGACAATGTGTACCTCACAAATATGCCAACATAAATGTAAAATTGCACTATCTTCAAGACATATTAAGACTTATTCAAAGTTTAGATCAATCTCCAGGATGAGACTATCTCAATTAGCACATAAAAGAAATCAGATCCCGATGGATATATTGAATCATAATGATTCATATAGCTTGGTTTTGGATGAATTATCATGATTCGTAGTAACAGAAGAATGATCATAGAATCGATTGACTCAATGATACTAGGTAATGTGATCCAACTTCTATCTGGATATATTCAATGGAATAAAGATAATTGATCCAAAGGTGAGTATATGTTCCAACAAGTTGTCAGAAATATATCTTAGTCCAACTTCACATTGCATGTTTTTGGGGACATGGGCAGTAAAGTGAACTGAAACATTGTGCTAATCAATACAGTCCGATACTGTTCTCATGAAATATTTAAAGTCTCATATTCTTTATCTGATAATGATATTTTAACACACACACCCGACATACCATGGGTTCAAATCACAATTGTAACATAGATCATTATGTTTTCACATTACTAATGGAATAAAAACGCTTCTAGCCTAATGACAATTCAAATCACATGCAAATATCCAAATAAAAAAATTATATATACAATGTCATGCAGTCATGAAGCTATCATTTCATGTTTATGAAGACTTTAGAAGTTTAGAACAAATCAAGTAAGCACAATCATAAATACAGACACCAGGTAGTCAATCTATGGTCATGAGTATGTGATCACCTACTGATGTACTATCATTTCTTCTCTAACTTCAAACAGTGCCGATTATATCTTTTTCAAATTTGTTTGAGTTTTTCAGAAAGTAAGTAAACTAACTATAAAACTAAAAGAAAAACTTCCATGAAAAACCTTTTAAAAAACCTTTGTCCCGTTGGTTTAAGCATACCAATCATTCGAGTAAGAAATTCAAACCGTGAACGATCGAATGCTTTGGTAAACAAGTCAGCATAGTTGTCATCCATATGAACTTTCACCAACTAAAAGTGATTAGAAGAATTTTGGTTGCATCAGTCTAGGGGGAGTTTGTAGAACCAAAGACTGATTGCTACCAAATTATTCTAAGTACAAATTTTGCTGATAGGCTTATCAGCAGCATTCATCACATATGGCTACTGATAGGCTTATCAGCAGCATTCAACACTTGTTGCTGCTGATAGGCTTATCAGCAGCATTCAACACAAGTTGCTGCTGATAGGCTTATCAGCAGCATTCAACACTTGTTGCTGCTGATGGGCTTATCAGCAGCATTATTCTCATCTCTGCTGCTGATAGCCTTACTAACTGAAGACCAAACGTTGCAGCTGACTATCCATGTGAAGCGCCTCTGACACTTTTCTGTAAAAGCTACTGGCACACTCCAAGCAGAAGGAACCTCAGTGGTGCAACCAATAAAGGACAAGGACGCGCGTCTCCAAGCATGCAAACAATGATGCCTAAGAAGACGTTTCAATAAAGTTATCTAGATTAGCCTTTGCGTGTAATTTAGATTAATAAACAAGATCAACGGCTTGTGTTAGATCTGATCCTTAGAATAAAGGGTCTGTCTTGATTCTAAGTTACTATAAATACTGTGTAAACACTTCATAGTAAGTGTGTCTTTTAAGTGCTTGCTGTGCTTTCATAGTGCTTGTTGATAGTGTTTTACTTGTAAACTTGTAATCTCAGAAGTTTAATACAACAGTGCATTTATCAGTATTCTTGCTGTTTACTTTGTTGGTTGTTATTGTTTCCGCCAATATCAACTAGAATAGAATCACCTTGTAATCTTACGATCCTACAAGTCAGCATAGTTGTCATCCGTATGAACTTTCACCAACTCAATCTGCTTCTTCTCTGCACAATCACGAATAAAATGATGTCAAATCTCTATGTGCTTTTTCTTTGAATGTTTCACAGGATTTATTGTGATCGACATGGTGGAAGTGTTGTCAACCATCATTGGTGTCTCTATAAAGTTCAAACCATAATCCCTCAACTACTGTTGAATCCATAGGATTTGGGAACAAAAACTGGCTGCTGCAATATATTCTGCCTCACATGTTGAAATTTCAACTGAGGTTTGCTTTTTGCATTGCTAGGACACAAGTCTATTCCCTAGAAATTGATAACCACCAGATGTTGATTTTCTGTCCAGACCGCAACCTCCATAATCTGAATCTGTAAAAGCTTTAAAATCAAAGTCAGAATTAATTGGATACCATAATCCCAACCTTGGTTTACCATTTAAGTATCTAAAAATCCGCTTTACAGCAATCAAATGAGATTCCTTCGGCTTAGACTGAAATCTCGAACACAAGCATACTGTGAATATAATATCGGGACGTGAGACTGTCAGATACATTAAAGACCCAATCATTCCTCTGTATAATCGACAATCCACCTCTTTCCCTTTTAGGTCAGAATCTAGTTTTTGATTAACTGGAATTGGAGTGTTGAAAGCTGAAGCATTTTTCATATCAAACGTTTTGAGAATATCAGCAACATACTTTGTTTAATGAATATAAAAAACCATCTTCCTTTTGATAAACCTGAAGACCCAAAAAGAACGATAATTCTCCCATGCTGCTCATCTCGAATTTCAACTTCATTACTCTTTCAAAGTCTTTACATAGATCAACATTCATAGATCTAAATATTATGTCATCAACTTAGATTTGAACAAGTAATAAATCCCCCCTGCTTTTCTGAGAAAAGGGTAGAATCAATTTGACCACGCTCAAATCCATTCTCAAGTAAATGCACCGAAAAAGTTTCGTACCAAGCACAAGGAGCCTGATGAAGACCATATAACGCTTTATCCAACTTAAACACCTTTTCAGGAAACTTGGGATCTTCAAAACCATGCGGCTATTTCATGAAAAATTCTTCATTTACCTTTCCATACAGAAAAGCACTTTTGACGTCCAATTGAAAAACTTTGAAACCCTTGAAAGAAGCATAAGCAAGAAACAAATTTATTGCCTCAATCCTCGTAACTGGAGCGTAAACTTCGGTGTAATCAACGCCTTCTTGTTGATTAAAACTGTAGGTCCCTTCGTGTGTGTCGGATCGTCACATGCAAGTGGTCTACTAGTCGGACCGGGTTGTGGAATACCCGTGACTAGGTGGAGAGTCTTACAAAACAAAGTAAACCAAACACGAGAGTCACAATAAACGTTCTTTCTATTATAAACACTCGACGGTTACAGAGAGAATACAAGCTGCGTACTTAGCAGAACTGAGTTCGTCTGAACAAAATGGTTTCTGCGTACTTAGCTTCTGTGAACCTGTCCTATTTATACAGACCTGATGCCTGCGCAATTAGCAAGTGCGCAGGACCAATTGCTCTTGCGTACTTAACAAGTACGCAGAGGTGTTCTTGTGTACTTGCTAAGTACGCAGGAGCTTTCTCCTGCGCACATGTAAGTGCGCAAAACACTTAGCAGAAAAACAACAAACATTATGTAAAAGTAAATACAACTCGATAAACTATTACATAACGAATCTTACATACAAAGACAAATTACAGACATTAGAAATACAAACTAAGACTCTATCCAGAGTGTTGTCACAGAAAAGTGCATCAACAAACTCCCCCTTGACAACAGCTCGGGATCTTCATCGTCGTCAATCTTCATTCTTCAGTCTTCACAGCACTTGTTCCTTAGCTTCCATCTTCTTCTTGTAGTCAAGGCAAAACTTGATTAACTTGTCGTATTTGGCCGAGAGAAGCTTTGTCCATTCGTCAGTGTGGATGCAGAACTTTTCTGCTAGTACCTCCAGATCGTTCACAGAGAAATTTATGAAGCAGACTTCATCAAAAACCCTGATCACTTCCTTTGGTATTGTGTTTCCACTATCTGACTTACCTTCACCCATAACCACAGCCTCGCCCGTTTTTGGATCAACGTACCAGTACCACATGTCACCAAGAATATCTTAAGGTAACTTGCTCAGGGGAATCTTAGTTTCACATCGCACTGGCTTGTATACCAATCTCTTTAAGGGTTTATTAGTCACAGGATGCACAGCATGCTTATCCTTGACTCTTCTGGGCACCTGAGGCTTGAGGTATTCAAATTTCCCTGATCTTGCTTCCCGTTGTAGTGTAACCCACAAACCCATTGCTACTGCATTACTCGAGTGACTCAGCAGGTCACGGTTTGCGAGGTTCACAAGGTCATACTTGGGCAAAGAGTTGAACGCCTCACTGGTGGGTTTTAAGTATTGAACTCCCCCAGATCTTTTGATGGCGAACAGCTGCTTGTCCTCCTCGAACCTAACAGCCAAGATCATACCTGTCGCTCCGTGCTTGTCTGTGATAGACGTCTTTTGCCACACGGGAGCTGGACCCTTTGTAGATGCAGAAGGCATGTCTTTCTCTTTTGGTGCCTCGGGGTCCACAGGTGTAGGGTCGACTGGGGAGGCTTCAGTTGTAGCTTCAACATTACTTGCCATGTCAACTGAGCCTGTGTCTGTTTCGAGCAGAGATTCGAGCGATGGTATTTCAAAGATCTCACCATCCTCTAACTTGTACTCTAGTTCCCCGTCGCCCTTGGGAATCTCCATTATCACATCATCATCATCATCATCGTTCCAGTCATCACCAGAGTCAATCTCTCCTTCTTCCAGATTAAGGAGAGCATCGATCTGTGCCTCTTTGGAATAGTCAGGCTCTAAGTAGAGGATCTCATCATCAAATAAGTCCTTGAGCACGTCAGCCGCTGACTTCCCTTTATCTCCACCACCACCACCTGAGGTATCACCACCCTCTTGCTGAGTAGACTCCCCCTCAGCCAATGGAACAGAAGAGATGGGCACAATCGCCAAAGCTAGGTGCTCACCTCCACTAGGACCGACTTCAGGATCCTTGTCGTTATCATCATCCTTAGTCAGATCGACTGGATGACAAGACTTGTCTTTCTCTTTCTCTTTCTCTGTCTCCTTCTCCCCCTGAGCACCTAGCTTCGCGCTCAGTTCACCAACTAATTTGACCATCACTTCGTGCTCTTTTCTCTGCAAGTCCATCCTCAGCTCAAGTGAAGTTCTGTGGCCTAGAATCATTTCGTTAGTCTTCATTAACAGTTCATTCTGTGCCATGACATTCTTCAATTGCTCATTTATCCCTGTTCTCTGGCTGTGGAGAATCCTAACTTCATCGGCCAGGGAATTAATCTGTGCTTGTTGAGCATCAGACTCCTCCTTTGACTTTTGAATGGTCTTCAACAGTTCAGCAACTTGGGTCTCTAGCACATCGATCCTTGCATCATTCGGATCAGGATGCCTAGAGGATGAGGCTTCGGCGTTATGGATGGGAGAGGAGAAGATTGTGTCAAAGTCAAACCCTTGTGAGAAATCACCATAGTTGAAGGGTTAACCTGACGGCTCTTTGGTGGGTGTTGGGATGGGGGATGAATTGATGGGAGTTATGGTTGGGGTGATGGTGAGTGACTCCGTGAGAAGTGGAGCAGTCACCGTCACCTGGACGATTGGAGTAGGGAGGGTCACCGTCACAGGAATCACCTCTGTGACCGCCGTGACTGCCACATCTGCTTGTACCAGTGGCCTTCTCCTCCTTGTAAACAGTTGCCGTGCTGGCGTGGTAGATTCTGACTCTGGACGGGCAGCCTCAACTTGTACTGGCTGCACAGTCGGAATCTCTTCAACCGTGGGGATAGCAACCTCTTGCCTATCGCCCCTTTTCTTGTTGGCTTTCTCTCGCCTTCGTCTTTGTAGAGCAGCGTCAGAGTCAGAATCCCGCTCGTATTCGCTGCTCGAGCTTTGTCGTTTTCTTTTTGAAAACGACTCAGGCAGGGTTACCTGTGCCGACCTTCTCGGATGTACCTGTGATGGTGCGTCATCGGAATCAGAAGAATCCGATTCTGTTGCCTCCGAATCGGATTCCTCTGCACCACCTTCATGTTCATCATCACCTTCATGTTCATCATCACCTTCATCATCCTCATTCTCTTCATCTTGTTCTTCATTAGAGTGATCACTCATCTCTGGTCCCGAGTTGGGACTATACCAGTTCCAGTCCTTTGGAGCGACGTATGCTTCATTAATCAGGTGGCCGAAGAGTTCAGTATGCTCAGGGGTAGGTTCTACACTGCCTGGCTTTAGAAACTGTGCAAAGACTCTCTTGTCTACCCTTTTTACCTGCAGTCTCTCCCCGATAGCACGCAGATTTGGCAATGCATCATCGATCAGTAGTTGCACAAACCTCGGGTATAAAAGGAACCTAAACCTCTCTGCTGTATTTATCTGGTCATTTAGTGCTTTGAAGATATAGCGAGAGAAGTTATAGCCCCGATTGAGAGACAGGCCCACCATGGCCGCTGCTAGGTCATGACCCATGGCATCTTTCCCCGCTTTCCTGGATGAGATGCACACGATCATGATGTGGGCAAAGTAACGCCATTGATCCAATACCCACATCTTCTTGTAGGAAGCATAGTCCCTTGCCCCGACATATCCCATTCTGTGCCTCCAACACCCATCCACGTAGTAATCTGGATAGGATGTCGGGTCGGTGGCAAGGTCTCTGAATTGCAATACTCTCCTTATTGTACTTTCCGAGATAGCAATAGCCCGACCGTCAACTGTAGCCCGTATGACATTCGGGGATACCGTGCAATCGTGCTCTGCAGTCTCCCAGAATTGCTCCAGGTACGGTCTTGAGACTGTTGGGTTTGCTGAGATTGCATAACTTATTCTTGATCTGTTGAGAAAACCACAATCTCCCGGTATTGCAAGGCTGCGCCTTTCCATTCTGGTTCGGTGTTAGCCACTAGGTTGAATTCGTCAGTGAATGCACGAGCCATAGCCTGCAAACACACACAGAAAACATATTCAGAACAACTTATAACACTGGAAGTAGACACACATGACATAGTATAGTAGTTACACTTTGAAAAATTTTTCAGACTTAGAAAAAATTTCTAAGTGTTGGTCCTGCGCACTTAGCAAGTGCGTAGGTTTTTCCTCTTGCATACTTAGCAAGTACGCAAGAATTACTTCTTGCGTACTTGCTAAGTGCGCAAGAACAACCCTTAGCAAAAAATTCAGAATTTTAAAATCGTTCAAAGTATGGGTTGATTAGGTCGCCACTAGGTCGAAATCAGGGATTCCATCCTATGGTACCATTATTAACACACAAAACACTACACCACGAGCAATTTTGACCTAGGTCAATCGAACGACCCATTGACTGTTCAACTTCAATCGACGGATCAGACGATGACTAAGAGAATGAATAGAGGATCGATTAGGCGTGTATTAGCAAATTAATGTCAATAAGTTACCCAAACAACCCCATTTCACCCCAAAATGTATCGGATTTAACCTAATATTTTCTAAGTCAAAAATCGGTCCAAATGTCAAGAATCGATGGATGGAATTGGCCTATAATCTCACCACTGATATGAAATACGAAGATGACAATGTGATTGGGATGAAAAATCCGGTTGGAACACTCGAAATTTTTGAGGAAAATGGTCGGAGGGAATATCACAGGAGAAAACGATTTGAAAGTGATAAACCTTAGAAAAATTTCTAAGTCCTGTATTTATACCCAACACATATTGGTCGTGCGTACTTACTAAGTGCGCAGGACTTAACTCCTGCGTACTTACTAAGTACGCATGACTTAAGTCTTGCGTACTTGTTAAGTACGCAGGGTTTACCTCATGCGCACTTATCAAGTACGCAGAGACTCTTATGTGCGCACACTTTCAACTCAAATTATGAAGATTTGCAAGTCAAATAACTAACAAGTTAAAAATATTCAATCAAGAGGATTCAAAATCAATTCAGGAAGGTTAAATACAAATATTTTTGGCTTTTCTGAATAAAGTTGAACTATGCATAAACTTAAAAACTTCAAATCTTTTTGTTCTTTTCAAGATAGATATATACAATCATTTACACAAGCTATTTTTGATCAAAGACACGAGCAGAGGATCATATCAGGCTGACTTATAGCAAAAACGATACAAAATAAACATCAAAGAATATGGGATCATGTCATGTATTACTCTTTATTCATACGTAATAAGCACATAAACAAGTAATTCAAGTTGACGATATTATAGGATTTGAAACTATAAGCATCTTTGTATCACGTTCTTGTTTATTAAGGTATTAATTATAAGATATACAACGTGTACCCCACTGATATGCTATGATATTTTGCACTATCTTCAAGGCATCTAAGATTATTTTCAATTATTTTCTTAATTTTCAGAATGAAGTTACATCAATTAGCACAGAAAAATCAAGCAGAATCCATAAGGATTATCAGGAATCATAAGATTCAGAATCGAGTGATTCTTTTGTCTTGGTTTCATGTGATTTTCTTCTTTGAATATCGGTATGATGATTCGGGATAATGAACATGGTGTTTTGATTATAGGGTAAGGGGATCCAACTTTTATCTAGATTTGATTTCAATGAACCAGGAATGATTCAAGGGTGAATACATGCTCAACGGTTAATGTAGAGACATGTCTTGATTCAATCTCTCCTTGCATACTTGTGAGTATTGGCAGTGAGATGAACCACATTAATTGTGCTAACAACATAACCCGAAACTGATCTCAAAACAAAATTATTGTCAAAATCTAACATCCTTTATCTGATAGTAATCTTTTCGAATCTTTTACTCACACACGCTTGCAAACATGGGTTCAAATCACAGTTGTAATTTAGATTTAGTTTCCACACTACTAGTGATTCAAAGACGCATACAGCCTACTGACAATTCAAATTACTTGTAAATAAACAGATTAAAAACATAATAATTTTAAACAGATAAGTAAGCATGACGCAATCATTTCCCATATGAGCAGTCTATGAAGTTTAGATCATTTCTGATGTACTATCATTTCCTCTTTTCTCAAGTTAACTTTGAAATTTTCTCCATTTTCTATTTTGTATTTGATTTTTGTAAAATATTTTAAAACCTAAAGAACTGTACAGAAAATTTAAAGGAATTAAAAATTTAACTTCCATGAATTGAATTGAGTTAAGAAAACTTAGTTTCACTCAGGATTGAACATTCCTATCAAGTTGACAAGATGCTCAAAACGGGATCGATCAAATGCCTTTGTGAAAAGGTCAGCAAGATTGTCATCCGTGTGAACTTTTACAAGTTCAATTAAATGCTTTTCAGCACAATCACGGATGAAATGATGGCGAATCTCTATATGTTTAGTTTTGGAGTGTTTCACCGGGTTATTTGTGATGGACATGGTGGCATTGTTGTCAATGAATAGAGGAGTGCCAGTGAAGTTTAAGCCGTAGTCTCTCAACTGCTGCTGAATCCACAGTATCTGAGAACAACTGCTCGCTGCAGCAATGTATTCTGCTTCACAAGTTGAGACAGAAACCGTTGACTGCTTCTTGCACTGCCAGGAGACCAGCCTGTCTCCTAAGAATTGACATCCACCAGAAGTTGACTTTTTGTCAAGGTTACAACCGCCATAATCTGAATCAGTGTAGGCTTTGAAGTCGAATGACTGCTGCTTGGAGTACCAAAGACCTAATCGGGGTTTCCCTTTCAGGTATCTGAAAATTCTCTACACGGCTATCATATGTGACTCCTTCGGTTGAGACTGAAACCTTGAGCACAAACATACAGCAAACATTATATCGGGTCTTGAAGCTGTGAAATACATAAGTGATCCGATCATCCCACGGTACAACCTGCTGTCCACATCCTTTCCATCTCTGTCAGGATGCAAACCATGATTGACTGGGATTGGTGTGCCATAAGTAGTGCTATCACTCATCTTGTATTTTGACAAGATGTCCTGCACGAACTTAGTTTGATGTAGATAAATTCCATTCTCTCTTTGACTGACTTGCAAACCTAGAAAGAATGACAGTTCACACATATTGCTCATTTCAAACTTGGACTTCATCACCTTCTCGAATTCCCTACACATCCCTTCATTGGTCGACCCAAAGATAATGTCGTCGACATATACTTGCACAAGAAGAATGTCACCTCCTTCTTTCCGTATGAAGAGAGTAGAGTCAATCTGTCCACGGTCGAAACCATTAGACAGTAAATGCTCAGATAAAGTCTCATACCATGCCCGCGGTGCTTGATGAAGACCATAAAGTGCTTTGTCGAGCTTGTACACTTTATTGATATTATGCGGATCTTCAAAATCGGGAGGTTGAGTGACATAGACTTCTTCATGCACCTTACCATAAAGGAAAGCACTCTTCACATCAAGTTGATAAACCTTGAAGCCGACATATGTGGCATATGCCAAGAACAGTCGAATGGCCTCAATTCTAGCAACTGGGGCATATACTTCATTGTAATCCAAGCCCTCTTGTTGATAAAAACCCTGAACAACCAATCTTGCTTTGTTCTTCACAACTACATGACGATCATCCGTCTTGCATTTGAACACCCATCTGGTACCAATTGGCTGAAAGCCTTTTGGCAAGTCAACTAAATCCCACACGTGCAACTTTTGGAATTGAGACAGTTCATCTTGCATCGCCTCAATCCAGCAGTTGTCAGTGAGAGCCTCCTTCACATTCTTCGGCTCTAACTGGGACACAAATGCAGCATGCAGACATGTTTCCATGACACCAGTGTCAAATATCTCTGTGTAGAGACTGGTGTTCTCAGTGATGGTTCTATGACGAGTCTGAACACCTGCATAAGGATCACCAATAATGTTGTCGATTGGATGATTCCTATGCACCCTCGTCTCCGGTACAATCGGTTCTTGAATTTCTGGATCTAGATTCGTGCTTAACTCCCCCATTTCCTGTGTTCCAGAGGAATAAGATTCAATGTTAATTGGATCAGCTGGAGCTTCATTTCCTATAATTGTGTTAGGATTGGCTTGAGCGTCATCTCCAACAACATGAACACCTTCACTGTTATCACTGTCATGAGTTCCAGATGCAGATGCAACATTGGAATCAGGAGTTATAATTGGTACAGTAGAACGAGTAGAAAAACTGGAGACATTGTCGCCACGCAATAAATCATAGACATTTGCGGCGTCTTCATCAGATAAGTCAGGAAGATTGAAGGACTTGAATAGCGCATCATAATCAAAACCCCAAGCTGGACCTTTTGGTTCTGGTGGAGTGCTGTGTTTACTACAGTCCACTTCAAACCATTCCTCGACAGTACGAGTTCCTATGTTGTACACTCTCTTGCAAGGCGAATTGGCAACATATCCTAAGAAGATGCCTTCCATCGCTTTCGCATGAAATTTAGACTGACGGTCTTTATACTATAGCAACAAGGAACAAGGACTACCAAAAGGAACTAGGTAATCAAGATTGGGAAGTCGATTGTTGATCAACTCATAACATGTCTTGTTGTGCCTTTTCACAACCAGAACCCTGTTTAAGACGTGACAAGCTGTATTAACTGCTTTTGCCCAGAAAGTGACAGGAAGCTTTGCATCTAACAGCATAGTCCTTGCAGTCTCGATCAGTGTTCTGTTCTTCCGTTCAGCCACTCCATTCTGCTGAGGTGTGTACGGCGCGCTGAATTCGTGACTGATCCCTCTCTTGAGACAGAAAAGTTCCATCAAATTATTCTTGAACTCAGTTCTGTTGTCACTCCTTATTCTTCTAACTTTCAGCTTGCAAAGAGATTCTAAGCTCAGGATCAGGTATTGAAGAATATCAGCAGTCTCGTCTTTTGTACATAAAAAGTGTACCCAAGAAAAACGTGAGAAATCATCAGTTACAACCAGACAAAACGACTTACCTCCAATACTCCTGATACTTATGGGGCCAAACAGATCCATGTGTAATATCTCCAAAGGGGTATCGATAGAGTTTTGGAGCTTGGGCTTGTGAGACTTCCATTGCTGTTTTCCCTTTTTACACGACATACAGTCATCTGCAACGGTAAACCTCAACTTAGGAACCCCGTTTACCAAACCGTTTCGGACAAGATGATTCATTTTACGATAAGAAATATGTCCGAGTTTCCTATGCCACAAGATGGAGTCAAGTTCTGTCGCTTTTGTAAGCAAACAAGTAGCAATTGATGAGGTGGTTTTTTCCACGCTCATATCGATCTGATAAGTGTCGTTTGATCTTGGTGCTCTCATCAGAATCTAGTCTTCGGGAACCTCAAAACCAGGTTTGAGAATCAGGCATTCTGATTTGTCAAACATCACCGAGTACTCCTTGTCACACATTTGGGTGACACTCAACAGGTTATGCTTCAGCTGCTCGCAGAAGTTGACATTGTCAAAGCTGACACAACCGTTCGACACCACGCCTTGATGCGTGATACTGCCGCCTTTTTCTCCGGCAAAGGCCACATAGCCGCCTCTGAATGGTTTAACGTCTTGAAGCAAGGCCATGTTTCCTGTCATGTGCCGGGAGCATCCACTATCTACATACCAACGGTTAGAGATAGTACCCTTCGGACGTCCCTGCACGAGTAACAAAATAATTAGTTAGATTTGGAGACCCAAGCCATTGTGGTCTTAGGTCGTCCATCCTTCTCAAAATAAACTACTTCTTTCAACTCACAGTCATGATGACTGTTCAAAATTGGTGAATCTTTAGATGAATTTGGAACAGGAGATTGAGAACCTTTAACTTTCTTGTTCCAGGATCTCTTTTGATTCTTAACCAGAACAGTAGACTTTGGCTCAACCACAGCCGGTGAACTTGTGGAAGCTTCACTTGATTGAGTCTTAGTCAGCTGTTCCAGCTTTCTCAACCTCTTATTCCTTCTTCTTCTTTGTGGCTTAGAGAGTCTAGCCACAGATTTCTCACCAGTGCGTGTACTACCAGACGTAGACACACGAGGTACAGCAGGTTGCTTTACCTTTCTTGCAACAGATGGTTTGGCCTCAGATTTAATCTTAGGTTTTCCCATGGGTTGTATAGGTGGTTTCACCACATTCTGCTTTGGACTTTTAGGAGATGGTTTCACTGGTGGCGACCTGGGGATAACAGCGGGCTGTGAAACAACATGCAGTTTCCCTTGGTTCTTAGAAGGACAGTTCACAACAATGTGACCAACCAAGCCACAGTGAAAACAGTTCCTCTTGTCTACATAAGTTCTCTTGTAAGGCTCATTAGATCTGGCCTTAGAAAACTCTCCATTATGAGCAGGAGGAGTTGGTTTATGAACAGAAGTCTGACCTTTTTCAGTTTGGTTTTTGGGGGTATAATACTTTTGCAAATTCTCTTTGTAACCAAGCCCATAATGAGCTGAAAAAGCCTCTTTCTTAACTTGGTTAATATTTTTATAACCCCCGTAAAGCATTACCTTAAGTTTATCATTTGTTTCAATGATATCAGGTTCAGTTAAAATGCAGTTATCACTATTAGTGATAATGTTTTTGTGGACTTTCTGTTAAGTCAACAACTCCTCAGAGACTACTCCTTCAGGGCAAGTGTCAACCGACCCATCTTCAGAAGCAGTAACATACTCCTCACTAGATGTGGAGTTAGCCTTACTTGAGGATTCATCCTTTTTAGGGGAATCATCCTTATCAGAGGACTCATCTAGACAGGTGAGATCAATGTCTATCAAGCTATTGCCAAACTTCCCACTTATTGGTGGAGGAATGGCATTGGTACCAAGACCTATACCCTTCATTTTCCTCACTACTGATTCGTAGTGCTCCATCACAAAGCGAGAGTTTTTCAACTTCTCATTTGTACATTTTAACTGCAAGATCTCATTTTGCAGTTTGTTGATTTCATTGTTCCGTTTTTCTAACCCCCTATACGCAATATCCAAGTGAACTTGTTGCTCACTTATTTGTAAAGAATATTCACATTTTTCCTTTTTTAACGTTTCAACAGACTCTTTAAAACGTTTTTCGTTTGCTTTGTAATTATGAGCTGCCATAGTTAGGGGTTTGATTTTGTCTTGGAGCTTAGAAATTTCATGCTTTAGCTCTAGACATTTAGAACAAGAAATAACAAAGAAAGGGTTAGAATCTACCTCAGATGATGAACTCTGTGCTTTTCCAATGGCCATGAGAGCAACGGCAGTGGTAGACTCCTTTTCAACAGCTACAGAAGCTTCCTTCTCCTCAGCTTCTTTTCTCTCAGCCTCCATCAGCTCCATGATCTCAGCCATGAGACCAACCTGTGTTTGAGCAATGATGGCGTCCTCTAGATGAACACCCCAATCAAAATTTTTGTCATGCTGAGCTACCAATGCATTTGACGAACCACCTTGGTGTTGATTGTGGTGGCTAGTGTTGTTGTGGTCGTGGCTGTTTCCCTGGCTAGCTCTGGTGAAACCAGAGGCCGATGCTCGGTCTTTTTGACACTCACGAGCAAAGTGTCCATAGTTCAGACACTTGTAGCATTTGGCCTTGGATTTATCAAATCCAACCTTGGCATTAGAATGTCCACCAATGAACTTTCTTCCTGTTCTGTTCAGGAAACGCTTGGCTCTCCTCAAAAGCATGGCCATATTCCATTGAATATCCATGTCCTCAATATCATCAGGATCCACTTGGTTAAAGTCTTCTTCAATAGTTTTGGGATCCGTTAGCTTACCACCTATGAAATTCTCATACGCAAGCATACATGATGAAAACAATGCTACGTGATCTTCAGCTATTTTGGCTATTGCAGAATGGTTAGCTGAAGACGTAGCTGGAGGATTTCTTGAGGTGTGTTGATGATTGGTTCCCAACCCTGATCCGGATGCATAACAAGCATGACCACCACACCTATTTGATTGGTCTTCTTCATTAGAGTGTCCAGTAAAGAGGGCAATTCCAGAGCCCGATGATTTTGAAGTGGAAGTCGTCCCATGATACATGGAAGGGTCCTGTATCTGAGGTCTTCTCGAGCTCTCCTTCTTCATAAGATTCATGTTATGAGCTTGAATCTTACCAATAGCCTCATCTACTGTTAACTCATAGAATTTAGGATTTTCCCTCATCAGGGTTGTATACATCTCAAACTTTGGTGGCAAAGCATCAAGAAATTTTTCCACCAGTTCTTCATCGGGATATTTCAGTTCAAAAGCTTTCAACTCCATTTGTAAATGATAGAATCTAGAGATGAGATCATCTAACGATTCATTTTCCATGAAATTGAAGCATTCATACTGCTTCTGGAGAAGATCCCGCTTACTCTTCTTAATGTCACTGTTCCCCTCAAATCTTTTCTGAAGTGCTTTCCAAAGATCCTTGGAGGTGTCATAGCCTCGGAAATTGTGAAACAATTCCCGAGTTAATGACATAGTGATTGAGCCAAGAGCCTTCTTTTCCCGTTCATAAGCTTTCTTTTGTTCTTCATCAAGCTTAGAGATGGGCTTTGGCACCTCTTCATCAAGATAGATGTGTGTGGGATGCTTATATCCCTCAAGGATTGGTATCCATAATGATGAGTCGGTGTATGAAATGTAGTGCTCAAAACGCGCCTTCCAATTTGAATAATCGTTTACATTTAATAGTTTCGGCGGTTTCTGAGGTGTACCGATCTCATTATCATAATTTAACATGTTTCCAAGATTCTGAAGGTTCGACATAGTGAATTACTTGATCAAAAAATTAGAAAAGTCAGACACTGTTACGCACTTGGTTTTGGCCTTGCGCACTTGAGAAATGGTCTTGCGTAGTTAAGATTTGCTCTTGCGTACTTGTAAGTACGCAGGAGGAAATATTAAGTACGCAGGATATAACTTAAGTTCGCACAAGTTCAGTCTTGCGCACTTGTAAGTACGCAGGAGATAACTCTTGCGTAGTTAGTAAGTACGCAGAAAACTGTACTTTTTACCAAAAATGGTAAGTACGCAGGACACCATTTCAGCAACTCTCACCAACCTTTTTCCGGTCACCTGAAAATCGCCGTAGATAGTGAAAAGTAGGCTGATGATCAATGCAATCGAGACAAAGGATCAGAAACAAGTTTCTAACCAACCTTTGATGCTCAAAACACAAAAATACACAACAAAAATCGGTTTTTGAGAGATTTTTGCTTCTAAAAAAGTGCTCAAGAGCTACCCCTTTTTTATCACAAAAATCAACAAAAATACCTCTTTTTGCTTGTAAAACTCAGTAAAACGTCTCCAAACTCACTTACAACACTCGAATTCATGAGTAATGCTCTGATACCACTTGTAGGTCCCTTCGTGTGTGTCGGATCGTCACATGCAAGTGGTCTACTAGTCGGACCAGGTTGCGGAATACCCGTGACTAGGTGGAGAGTCTTACAAAACAAAGTAAACCAAACACAAGAGTCACAATAAACGTTCTTTCTATTATAAACACTCGACGGTTACAGAGAGAATACAAGCTGCGTACTTAGCAGAACTGAGTTCGTCTGAACAAAATGGTTTCTGCGTAGCTTCTGTGAACCTATCCTATTTATACAGACCTGATGCCTGCACACTTAGCAAGTGCGCAGGACCAATTGCTCTTGCGTACTTAACAAGTACGCAGAGGTGTTCTTGCGTACTTGCTAAGTACGCAGGAGCTTTCTCCTGCGCACATGTAAGTGCGCAAAACACTTAGCAGAAAAACAACAAACATTATTTAAAAGTAAATACAACTCGATAAACTATTACATAACGACTCTTACATACAAAGACAAATTACAGACATTAGAAATACAAACTAAGACTCTATCCAGAGTGTTGTCACAGGAAAGTGCATCAACAAAAAACCTTGGACAACAAGTCTCGCCTTATTACATACCACAACTCCACGATCATCATGTTTGCATTTGAATACCCACTTTGTGCCAATAGGTCTTGAACCCTTTGGTAATTCAACCAAAACCCAAACATGTAATTTATCAAATTTAACCAATTCTTCTTGCATGGCCTCAATCCAACAATCATCATCCAATGCCTCAACCACATTCTTAGGTTCTGTTTGAGAAATAAAGCAAGCATGTAAATACGTCTCCAAGATACCTGTATCCATAATCTGAGAATACAAATATGAATTTTCTGCAAGTGTACGATGCCTCTTTTGAACACCAGCATTCAAATCACCAATAATATTGTCAGTTGGATGATTCTTATGCACACGAGATTGAGGAATATCTGAAGGTTGAATAACAGCATCAAGATTTGAAGGCAACTCCCCCTCAACTGATGCCGATACTGATGAATCATCAACTATGTTATGGAAATCATTTGAAGACTCCTGAAACAAAGTTTCATCATCGTCAGAGTCATCACGTTGTGTTGTACCCGAAGTTGAAGCTACATTCGGACCAACTGAAGGAGTATCCACAATCGGAATAACCGAACGAGGATCGACAGTTGAGTCATCATTGCAGTAGGACTGATAGAGTATTTCAACTTCATCATGAGAAATTGTAGGAGTAATATTGAAAGATCTGAATAATGCATCATAATCAAATACCCAAGAAGGACCTTTTGCATCCTGAGGAATATAACGATTATCACAGTCAATATGAAATCATTCTTCAATTTGACGTGATTCTTTGTTAAACACTCTCTTATTATGAGAATTAGCAACATATCCCAAGAAAATACCCTCAATCGCCTTCGAGCTGAATTAAGTAGGAACATCGCCAGTCTTTAAGAAGGTACATGAATTCCCAAAGGGAAAAAGATACTCCAGATTAGGTTTTCGATTGATCAACAATTCATAACAAGTTTTGTTGTGTTTCTTCACAGTCAAAACCCTATTGAGAATATGACAAGCTGTATTTACTGCCTCTGGCCAAAAAGTAACCGGCAATTTTGAATCAGATAACATCGTACGAGCCATCTCAATAAGAGTTCGATTCTTCCGTTCAGCAACACCATTTTGTTGAGTAACATAAGGAGCACTGAATTCATGATTAATACCCTTCTTCAAATAGAATAAACCCAATTCCCATTCTTGAATTATGTGTCGTTGTCACTCCGAATTCTCCTTACTTTCTCAAAGCTCAATCTCCCATTCGACACAGTTCCTTGGCCAGAAATATTTCCTCCTTTCTTGCCCGCAAAAGCAACGTATCCTCCCTGAATTTCTTTCACATTTTCCAATAAATTAAGATTTCCCGTCATGTGCCGTGAGCATCCACTGTCAACATACCAATGGTTGCCAACGGTCCTCCCTGGACTTCCCTGCACACAAAGAAAAATGATTAGTTAGTAATAAATACCCAAGCCATTGTGGTCTTGGGTCGGCCTGATTCATCAAAATTGTTGTCTGGATAGTGTGACAGACACTCTGGATAATGTTTTAGCTGTTGTACTTGTCTTGTATGTATTAGTCTTTGTATGTTAGTGTCTGTATGTATTAGTTAACGAGTTGTAATTTCTAATGCATGTTATTGTCGTATAACTTCTCTAAGTGTTTTGTGCACTTAGCATGTGCGCAGGAATTACTTCCTGCGTACTTAGCAAGTACGCAGGAACACTCTGCGTACTTGCTAAGTACGCATGAACAATTTGCCATGCGCACTTGTTAAGTGCGCAGAGATCAGGTCTAGTATAAATAGAATAGGTTGAAAGAATTTATGGACGCGGACATTTGCCCTCAGTTTATTCTCTCTGTAACCTTTCAAGTTTATAATAGATGGAGTTTGAAAGTGATTTCGTTGTCGGTTTACTTTGTGTCGCTTGATTCTCTACCTAGTCACGGGCATTCCGCACCCGGTCCGACTAGTCACACACCCGCACGTAACGATCTGAGACACCCGGTGTCACACCCCGACCGATGGCGGAATCATCGGGGCGGGACATGTAAGACTGTTCATAGCACAAGGTTGACTAAATTGAAGTATATTAAAGTCAAATTTCCATTACAAATAATCCAAGTACAAACCAAATCCAAACAAGAAAATAAAACAACTCATAAACTTCTTGATTTAATATTGCTAAGTCCAAATCCTATATTGAGCACGTCTTGAATCATTCTCACATATTAGGGCCTGAAACATGAATAAAATAAAGTCAACTAAAAAGTTGGTGAGTATAGCACAGTTGTATATAGATAGCATATATAGTTGTAAACAAATCCTTTACAAGACATGAAAAATAAGGCATTTATGGGGAGCTGCTATTGTGTAATCAAGTACAATCAAACCTTAGTAACTAGTATGCAAATTGTGTTGTCGGTATCAATCACCTCCACTTGGGTGGGTTTGTCAGACTCAATAGATCTATCATTGAAAACCGTCGGCTTGTATAGTTAATGATTGCACATAGTTTTCACAAAGACTAGCACAACTAGCACTCGGGCACAAAGCTCAAATTTTGCACACATGTATGTATGTAGGATATTGCACTTGTGTTGTTTGTATAAATGTAGTTGTGAAATGTGTAATGTGTATAAAGTTCATGTTCCACCCCAAAAGTGTAAAAGAGTAAAAGGGGGTTGTGAATACTCACATGGTATGGAAGTGAAGCTAACAAGGAAATATAGATAGCAAATATGATCCTTGGAATGCACACTTTAACCTAAGAGTAAAGTGTATAGAATCAAATAGAGGTACAAAGTTTAGGTCTAAAGTGAAAGTTGAATTTGTATATATAAAACCATTGCTTTGTATAAAATATATAGAGTTTGAAGTAAAATATGTTTGAAATAATTTGATTAGGTTTGAATTGAATAAATGAATAAATATATAATTATAGTTTATGAAATAATGTAAATATTAATTGTAATTAAGTAAAAATAAATAAATGATTTTGATTTAAAATGTAAATTAAATAACTAATCATTAATTATAAATTTTGTAACTTAATTATTTAAAACATCATTTAAATAAATATAAATTTAATTTTTATAAACTTTTCAATAAATTATGTTTATGCCAAGATTAAACTTTTAATCCATTTTTAAATACAGAACACATATTTTTATAAAATCTGAAACATTTCCTGGTTAAATATAAAAATTATAATTCTGCTAAAATAATCTGAGTCTAGCACGACCGTGCCACGGAAGGGCACGATCGTGCTCAAGCCACGGGCGCAACCGCGCTAGTCGGGGCGCGACCGGGTTGATCAACAGGAGCACAATCTAGACCAGACAGCAGGCACGACCGTGCCTTGGCGCGGCACGGTCGTGTCTATGATCTTTAGACACAACAGGGACTAGCCCAGAGGGCATGACAAGGTCTGGACAGGAGGACACGACCGCGCTGCTAATCGGCACGACCGTGCTAAATGAGGCACGGCAGCGCTAGATGGTTAGCGCGACCGTGTCTCTTCCAAATCAGACACGAATTGACAATTTCTTGTATTTTAAACACTGGATTTGATAGGGCTTTCGATTAAAGAGATATTACGAGTCTAATAATATAAATTAATTGCATGAACATCGTGTTTAAGAGTGGAATCGATTAAATCCTTTTTATTTAAAATAACAATTCTGATTCGAACGATTTCTGTAATGAAAGCCCATATTAATAGGGGGCTTTTGATGATGATACTGAAACGAATGATATGGAGAGTATACTTACCCGGAAGCGTATTGAATCGATGAAGAATGGTAGAACGGAGTTCCAGCGACGGAGAAAATGGCTTCCGGCGACTTCCGCTGCAATTCCGTCTAGTCCAGAGAGTCCAATAATAACAGGGGAGATTGCTGAAAAGGATTCCTTGACTGCTTGGGAGAAATTTGGTCGAAATGAGGGATTTGAGTTTTGAGAGAATGATCGACGGTTTCTAGAGAAGAGTTTTGTATTTTGATGGTAATAGTTGCGATTGACCAAGATATTTTCTTTGATAACGAAGGTATAACGTAAATCGGGTTTGAATTCGAATGATCGAGCGTTTTGAAATCTCATTTACGTTTCGACTGTTACGCAGGTGCGACCGTGCCAAAATAGGCGCGACCGTGCCTAGGCACCGGGCGCGATCGTTCCAAAGCAGGTCGCGCGACCGTGCCAAAGCACCTGGCCCGACCGTGCTAGGACGAAGCACGACCGTGCTAGACTAGGGTTTGATGACATTTTTCAATTTTAGTCCTTGACTTTTCAGATTTGATAAGTTTGAATAAAATAGTTTCTTGTATAGTGTCTAAATGTATATAACCGAGTAAGACTTGCGAATTTGTATAGAATTATTGCATTAAATTTACGGCGAGAAAATAATGAGACATTGCACGAGTATAGAACTTGAAATTGCATTACATTGAATTGAAATAGGAATACTAAAATCAGAAATGTTACACCCGGGGACCTACAAGTGGTATCAGAGCATTGCTCTTGATTTCGAGTGTTGTGAGTGTTAGTAGCATCTTCTACACATCCTATAGAGATTTTGCAAGCAAAAGTGGGTGTTTTTGTTGATTTTTATGATAAAATAGGGGTAGCTCTTGAGCACTATTTTAGAAGCAAAAATCACTCAAAAAACCGACTTCTGTTGTGTATTTGAGTGTTTTGAGCATCAAAGGTTGGTTAGAAACGAATTTCTGACCCTTTGACTCATTTTGTTTGGTCATATCTTCAATTTCATCTGTCTCCGGTGTGATTCCAGTGACCGGAAAAAGTTGGTGAGGGTTGGTGAAAAAGTGACCTGCGTACTTACCATATTTGGTAACAAGTACAGTCTTGCTACATACTTACCAAATACGCAAGACCATATTTGCTGCGTACTTAAGTGATCTCCTGCGTACTTATCATTTTCTCCTGCGTACTTGTCAAGTACGCAAGAGCAAATTCTAAATACGCAAGACCAGATTTTTTAAGTGCGCAAGTTGTTTTGACTTTTCAGAAATTTGACTAAGTGTCACACTATGGCAAATCTTCAGAACCTCGGTAACCTACTTAATTATGACACTGAAATTGGAACCCCGCAAAAACAGCCAAAGCTGCTTAATGTAAATGATTATTCAAATTGGAAAGCACGCTTTGAACATTATATCTCATATACTGATTCCTCTTTGTGGATACCTATACTTGAGGGTATAAGCATCCAACTTATACATATCTTGATAATGTTTTCCCTAAGCCTATTTCTAAGCTAGACGAAGAAGAAAAGAAAGTCTACGATAGAGAAAAGAAAGCACATGGATCTATCACAATGGCCCTAACTAGAGAACTCTTTCACAGCTTCAGAGGTTATGATAATTCGAAAGATCTCTGGAAGGCATTGCAGAAAAGATTTGAAGGGAACAGTGACATCAAGAAGAGCAAGAGAGATCTTCCGAGAAGCAGTATAAATGCTTCAGATATCTAGAGAATGAATCTACTGATGAACTTATATCTAGATTCTATCATCTTCAAACTGAGTTAAAAGCTTTTGAGCTAAAGTAGATGAGGAATTAGTTGAAAAATTTATGGATGCTTTACCACCAAAGTTTGAGATGTATACCACTCTGCTAAGAGAGAACCCGAAGTTCTATGAGATGACGATTGAAGAAGCAATCGGTAAGGTTCAAGCTCACGATATGAACCTAAAAAGAAAGGAAAGCTCAGGAAGACCTCAAATCCAAGACCCTTCTATGTATTATGGGACGTCTTCCACAGCTAAATCATCTGGTTCTGGTATCGCCTTATTCTCAGGGAACTCTAATGAAGAAGATAACTCAAATGGTTGTGGTGGTCATACATGCTTTACAACATATGGATCTGGTTCTCACCACCAACATCCCTCAAGAAATCCTCCCTCTACATCTTCAGCTAACCAGACTGCTATAGCCAAGATAGCTGAAGATCATGTAGCATTATTTTCATCGTGTATGCTTGCCTATGAGAAATTCATTGGTGGCAAGCTTACAGATCCTGAGACAATTGAAGAAGATTTTAATCAGGTGGATCCAGATCACATGGAGGACATGGATATTCAGTGGAATATGGCCATGATCTTGAGAAGGGCCAAGCGTTTCTTGAACAGAACTGGCTGAAAGTTTATTGGTGGGCATTCAAATGCCAATGTGGGTTTTGAAAAATCCAAGGCCAAGTGCTACAAGTGTCTGAACTTTGGACACTTTGCTCATGAATGTTAGAAGGACAAAGCACCTGCCTCAGGATTCACAAGACCAAGCCAGGGAAACAACCAAGGAAACAATCAAGGGTACAACTCTAACAAACGCAATCAAAGTCAAGGTGGAATGTCCAATGCTTTGGTGGCTCTGTTAGGACATGTTTTGTAACTATTGATAAAATTCTGTGTAAGTTCATAGAGAGGCGAACTTAACAAGTTCGCCTAAGTATCTTTAGGAGCGGACTTGTTAAGTTCGCCTAAGGTGCTGAGTCATAGAGAGGCGAACTTCTTTGAGGCAAACTTGTTAAGTTTGCTTAAGGTGCTGTGTGTTCCTATAAATAGGAGTTACAAGTTCATATTCCATAGAACACTAGAGAAGAAAAAGGTGTAAGTGTGTGTTTTGGAGAGAACTGTTGTAATCAAGGATTATAGTAATACAAAGCGTTTATTTACACCGTGTTGTTGATTGAGTTACACGTTGCACGTTGATCATGGATTTGGCACGTTGTCACTCTGTCGTACCGCGTGTCTTGAGATCCGTCACGCATCAAATTGGGACCTACAGGCTCAACAGGACGAAGGCTTTGATTGGGGTGTTCACTTGGAGGATGCCCTTATTGCACAAACTCAGGTTGGGCTAATGGCTGAGATGATGGAGATGATTGAAACAGAAGAACGGGAAGCATCTGTAGCTGACCAAGAGGAGTCTACAACTGCTTTTGCCCTCATAGCCATTGGGGAAGCATCAAGTTCGTCAACTGAGGTAGAATCTAATTCTTTTGCTGTTATTTCATGTTCCAAATTTCTTGGCTTGAAAGAAGAAAACTCAAGGCTTCAGGACAAAGTCGAACCCCTTCGTATTGCAGCGTTAAGCTACAAGGAAAATGAAAAACGTTACAAAGATTCAATTGAAACTTTAAAGAAAGAAAAACGTGATTTTTCACTTAAAATCAGCGAACAACAGTTTCATTTGGATGTTGCATACAAGGGGTTAGAAAAGAGAAATAATGAAATTACCAAGCTGTAGAATGAGGTCTTATAGTTAAATGGTAAAATTGAGAAGTTAAAAAATTCTCGCTTTGTGGTGGAACACTACGAATCAGTAGTGAAGCAAGTGAATGACTTAGGGCTGGGTATTAATATCATTCCTCCACCAGTTAGCGGTAAATTTGTCAACGGATTATTTGACATTGTTTTTCTTGCCTTGATGAGTCCTCAAGCCAGGATGATTCCTCTAAAAAGGATGATTTCTGAAGTAAGGCTGAATCTGGATCTAATGAAGAGTTCTTTACTGCTTCTGATGATGGGTCTGAGAACACCTGCCCTGAAGGAGTAGTCTCTGAGGAGTTGCTAGGTGAACAAAAAGTTAAGAAAAACATTATCACTGATTGTGATAATTGTATTTTGACTGAACCCGGTATCATTGAATCAAATGAAAAATTAAAAGTGATGCTTTATGGGGGATATAAAATATTAATCAAGTTAAGAAAGAAGCTTTTTCAGCTCATTTTGGGCTTGGTTATCAAGAACATTTGCAAAATTTTATAATCCCAAAAACCAATCTTCATCGGGTCAAACTACAGTTCCCAAACAACTTCTCCTACTCATCATGCTGAGTCATCTAATGCCAGATCTAATGAGCCTTACAGGAGGACTTACAAAGAAAAGGGAACTTGCTTTCACTGTGGTATGGTGGGTCACATTCTTGTGAACTGTCCTCTTAAGAACCAAGGGAAGTGGCCAATTGTTTCACAACCGGTTGTTATCCCTAAGTCACCACTATTGAAGCATTCCAAAAGTCCAAAAGAAAATGTGGTGAAACCACCAGTAAAACCTATGGTAAAGCCAAAGATCACATCTGAGGCTAAACCATCTGTTTCAAAAAGGGGAAAGCTACACGCTAAACCTAGTGCATTTATCTCTGATAGTGCACCAACTGGTGAGAAACCTGTGGTGAAACTCTCTAAGCCACAGAGGAGAAGAAGGAACAAGAGATTGAGAAAGCTGGAACAGCTGGCTGGAATTCAATCAGGAGAAGCTTCCATTAGTTCACCTGCTGCTGTTGAATCTAAGTCTACTGTTTCAGTTAAGAAAAAGAAGAGGTCCTGGAATAAAAAATCCAAAAGTTCTCAATCTCCTGGTCCCAAATCTTCTAAAGATTCATCCATTTTTGGCAGTCACGACTGTGAATTATTTGAAGTTGTTTATTTTGAAAGAAACGGACAACCCAATACCACTATGGCTTGGGTCTCCAAATCTAATTAATTTCTTGTGACTCGTGCAGGGATATCCTAAGGGTACTATCGCTAATCGTTGGTATGTAGATAGTGGATGCTCCCGGCACATGACAGGTAATAAGGCCCTGCTTCATGATGTGAACCATTCAGAGGCAGCTATGTGGCCTTTGCTGGAGAGAAAGGCGGTAGTATCACGTGTCAAGGCGTTATTTCAAATGGTTGTGTCAGCTTCGACAACGCCAACTACTGCGAGCAGCTGAAGCATAACATGTTGAGTGTCTACCAGATGTGCGACAAGGAGTACTCGGTTGTGTTTAACAAGACTGAATGCATGATTCTCGAACCTGGTTTTGAGGTTCCTGAAGACTGGATTCTGATGCGAGCGCCAAGGACAAATGATACCTATCAGATCGACATGAGCGTGGCGAAAACCACCTCATCAGTTGCTACTTGTTTGCTTACCAAAGCGACAGAGCTTGACTCTATCTTGTGGCATAGGAAACTTGGACACATTTCTTATCAGAAAATGAATCATCTTGTCCGAAACGGTTTGGTAACCGGTATTCCTAAGCTGAGATTCACCGTTGCAGATGATTGTATGCCTTGTAAAAAGGGCAAACAGAAACGGAAGTCTCATAAGCCCAAGTTCCAAAACTCCATCGATACCCCTTTGGAGCTATTGCATATGTATCTGTTTGGCTCCATAAGTATCAGGAGTATTGGAGGTAACTCATACTGTCTGGTTGTAACTGATGATTTCTCACGTTTTTCTTGGGTGCATTTCTTAGGTACAAAGGACGAAACTGCTGACATTCTATAACATTTATGATTTCCATCCTGTTTGAAATTCAATGTAACTCGTTTAAATTCCAAATTCTAGTGCACTGGTTTAAACTGTTCGTACCAAATATTAAACCTCAAAACAAATCCGCAAACTCGTTTACGGGTATACATTTATAAAAAATTTCAATTAAATACATACACACATAGATACATTTATACCATTAACAAGAAATTTCACGGCTGATCGAACCCCAAAACAATTAAACCCTAAATTGGAACCCCACACTCCAATTTTGACCTTCCTTGACTTGTTTGACTTTCAAAAATCAAAGGGGCCAAAACCGTGACAATTCAAGTCGGCCATCGACGGATTTCTTTTGAATTGGACTCCTCATGATTTCCCAGACAAGAATCGATCCAATCTCGGCCCAGACAACAACCTAATTTGATCGATTTAGCGGTCAAGGTTCAAATTCAAATAAATTTGACTCCTGAAAGTCAAACCGTATCATTTTAAGTTTAATTCGTGTAAATAACGCGTATTCGATCCCTGAAATCATGCCCCAGTCAACCTTGAGTGAACCTGGACTGCTATCAGACTCAATTTGTTCCCAATTCAATGGAATAACGTGAAATCAGCCCCGCAAAAACGTTTCGGTCAAATCAAAATCGAATTGGTTAATTCGAATAAAATTGAACGAATTAAACCACTCACCCTCACGCGTATACCACCTCACAGACTCTCCCAACCTCTGGCGAACCTGCATTTCATCTCTGGAATCCTCTCGATCACGAAGAATAGTCGGAACCAACCTCGTAGCCGTCAGCACTTGTTGCCCAATCTCAACGTGTAAGTTTTACGTCATTAGAATCGTAATCGAACCCTGATCAATAGCCCTATATCAATTTATACTAACAATACAGAATCGAACCAATTTAAATTCTAGGGTTCTTGGCGCTCATACGGATTTGGGTTTCGATCCGAAGTTGTGTTTTTAAATTTTTGGTATTCATATAATCCAGCGAAACCACCTGGTCTGGCCGGCAAGTCACTGCGCCGCCGAACCAGGTGGCATGGGTTCGAAACCCACCAAACCAGCCTTTATACGCGAACCGTGAACATCAGACCCAGATACCTTTTCGTTACGGATTATCAGATACCCGAACGAGTCTTATACGCGAATAGCTCCCCTAGTCCAGCGGTATACACGCAACACTCACACAGGATCCACCCGGGTTCGAACGGGGTGGCCTGTTTATATTTTTAAATACCATTTTTAAAACTCAAAAAATTTTATAAAAAATATTTTTATAAACCTTGAAACATTTATAACAGAATAAAAGCAGAATCATTAAATTTCAATATAAATTCTGATTTAATCCGAATTAAAGTGTTAAATTGCATATTAAACTTTTAAATCAAAACTTTAAACATTTAAATTAATTTCTAAATATAAATAATTAATTTTATAAAAGTTATAAAAGATTAATTTTATTTAAAACAATCAAAATGCTTATTTTCCAAAGGATGAATAAATAAATATAAGTCATTTATTATAACATACAAAGTTAATATATTTTACTTTTTACACACCTATATAAATAAATATTATTTTTTACATATCTTTATAGATAAATAAATAAATTATTTATTTAAATAAGATAAATCACACGACTAATTTTATAACTAAATTATTAAATAATAATTATTTAATTTATTTAGTTATTCGAACTCAAAACTTAATTTAATTATTTTAAAACTATTTATTTAAATTCCTCATTTTATGAAACATTTCATTCAAATATGAACCACTAATACTTGCCCCTCCAACACTTGTCACACACAACCGATTCAATCCTTGACTTAGACATAGACTATTGTACCCTCTAAAAATTCAAATATACATTATACATTAGGTTAACGTGGTGAGTTGCAAGGATCAAATTACAATCTAGTATCCCGTGTTTAGCTACACCTTGAACCATGTGAGTATTTCATAGCCCCTTTTACTCTTTTACACTTTTGGGGTGAAACATGAACTCTATAAAAATTACTATTTATATTTACACAAACAACACAAATACAAATCCAATTTACATTCATGTGTGCAATTTGAGCTTTATGCATGAGTGCTAGGTGTGCTAAATTTTATGAACAACTTATGTGCAATCATTAACTATTCAAGTCGACAGTTTTCATTGATAAATCTATTGAGTCTAACAAACCCACCCAGGTAGGGTGATTGATACCGACAACACAATTTTGCATGCTAGTTACAAAGGTTTGATTGTACTTGGTTACACAATAGCTGCTCTCCATAAATGCCTTATTTATCATGTTATGTAGGGATTTGTTTTACAAACTATATGCTATCTATATACAAACATGTGTTATACTTACCTACTTTTTAGTTGATTTTATTTTATTCATGTTTCAGGTACTAATGTGTGAGTTTGATCAAGATGTGCTTCACATAGGCTTGGACTTAGTTAATATAAATAAGGAACTTATGTATTTCAATTATGTTGCTTTCTTGGATTTGTTTTGTCATGAATGTTGCAATGAAGTTTGATAATTAATATATTTCAATTTAGTCAAACTTGTGCTTATGAACAGTCAACATGTCCCGCCCCGATGATTCCGCCATCGGTCGGGGTGTGACAGATTGGTATCAGAGCCTTGGTTATAGGGAACTAGGTTATTAGACACCCTTGACCTAAACTATAACTTTAGTACACCCACTTATACCATGCTTCATGATTATGTGATTATGTGCTACATGCTATGTGTTACATGCTTATTATATTAATATTTATTTCACTATGGTGCCTTAGTTGTTAGAGTTCATGAATTATTAGAATATACTTAAATAATAAATTAAATAAAACAATATCCTTACCTACACCCTAAAACCTCACAATCTCCTTGCCTATTTATCTATCATCATCTTCTTAGCATGTGGAAACTTCATAAATCTAAACCTATAAAAATCTTTTTATACCCTCGTTAAGGTTTTTAAACTTTGTTAATTATTTGAGGACACGTGCAATCTGGAAGGGTGACACCTGTATTCTGGGTTTTCTGTCTAGGAAAGCATTTCGCATAAATCCCAATCAACCGAGGGACCCGTATGCTTTCCTGGGAATTCCCGGGATGAGTGTTTACTTATAGGCTAAAGCATGTCTCCTTGAAAATTATATGAGTTTAATTAACCTTAATGTGTCATAGTATTCAAGTGATTTTATCACTATTTGAGTACAATCCAAAGTATGATTAACTATTTTATTTGTTATCTTATTCTTTTAAATCCAAACAACATTCATAAATTCTTACATCTTTTCTTGTGTTGTGCAATTCTGTAGAATGCCTCCCCGTCGTGCTCCCGTGGCCAACACCAACACCGACATTGTAACATTTCTGATTTTAGTATTCCTATTTCAAATCAATGTAATGCAATTTCAAGTTCTATACTCGTGCAATGTCTCATTATTTTCTCGCCGTAAATTTGTCAAGAAACTATTTTATACAAACTTATCAAATCTGAAAAGTCAAGGACTAAAGTTGAAAAATGTCAAGAAACCCTAATTAGACACGGTCGTGCTTCGTATAAGCACGGTCGCGCCAAGTGCTTTGGCACGGTCGCGCGACCTACTTTGGAACGATCGCGCCCGGTGCTTAAGCACGGTCGCGCCTATTTTTGACACGGTCGCGCCTGCGAAACAGCTGAATCGTAACTGCAACTTTAATCGCCCGATTGCTCGAATCCGTAACCGAATTACGTTATGCTTTCAAAAATAATACTGCCAATTATTCTCCTTTCATCCAATTAATCAAAATTCGTGAAACTCAAAGAAAATTCTCTCTCAAGCTTTCCAAGAAACTAGAATTCGTATTTGAAACCAAATTCTCTCAAATCCAGCAGTAAAGTCTCGATTCTCAGTCATCCCTGAAACTCCTGGACTATCTGCATTGACCGGAGTTGCAGCAAAGATCGCCGGAACCCAAGCCGTCGACGCCGGAGCTTCCTCTTGACCATCCTCTATCGATTCGCTTCAATTCAGGTTAATTGAATCCTCTAATTTATTCATTTCAATATCTGTATCAAAAGCCCTCTGTTAATTGGGGCTTCCATCATAAGAATCGTCCAGAACCAGAACTCTCATATTGATAAAAAAGGATTTAATCGATTCCACTCTTAAACACGATTTCCATACAATTAATTTATATTATTAGACTCGTAATAACCCATTAATCAAAAGCCCTATCAATTACATTGTTTAAAATACAAGAATCTGTCAATTCGTGTCTGATTTGGAAAAGACACGGTCGCGCTAATCATCTAGCGCGGCCGTGCCACATTTAGCGCGGTCGTGTCCTCCTGTCCAGACCTTGTCATGCCTTCTGGGCTAGTCCCTGTTGTGTCCAAAGATCTTAGACACGACCGTGCCGGGCCAAGGCACGGTCGTGCCTGTCAAACTTGTCTAGATTGTGCTCCTGTTGATCAACCCGGTCGCGCCCCGACTAGCGCGGCTTGAGCACGATCGTGCCCTTCCGAGGCACGGTCGTGCTAGACTCAGAATTTGTATCAAAATTAAAATTTATATATTTTAATCAGTAAATGATTCAGATTTTATAAAAATATGTTTTATGTATTTAAAAATAGATTAAAAGTTTAATCTTGGCATAAATATAAATTATTGAAAAGTTTATAAAAATTAAATTTATTTATCAACTTACACTTAAATGATATTTTAAACAATTAAGTTACAAAATTTATAAATAATGATGATTTATTTAATTTATAAAATCATTCATTCACTTATACTTAATTGCAATTAATATTTACATAAACTATAGTTATACACTTATTTATTTAATTCAAACCAAATTAAATTGTTTCAAACATATTTTACCTCAAACTTTATATATTTTATCCAATACTCTTTAAATACAAATCAATGGTTTTATATACAAATTCAACTTTCATTTTAGACTTAAACTTTATGCATCTATGTGATTCAATACATATTACTCTTTAGGTTAAAGTGTGCATTTCAAGGATCTTATTTGCTATCTATATTCCTTGTTAGCTTCACTTCCATACCAAGTGAGTATTCACAACCCCTTTTACTCTTTTACACTTTTGGGGTGGAACATGAACTCTATACTCATTACACATTACACATTTACATTTACACAAACAACACAAGTGCAAAAATCCTATATACATACATGTGTGCAAAAATTTAAGCTTTGTGCCCGAGTGCTAGGTGTGTTAACCTTTGTATGCTCTTATGTGCAATCATTAACTATACAAGCCGACGGTTTTCAATGATGGATCTATTGAGTCTGACAAACCCACCCATGGTACGCGGTGATTGAAACCGACAACACATTTGTTTTGCATGCTAGTTACAAGGTTTGATTGTACATTTGGTTACACAATAGTTACTCCCCATAAACGCCTTATTTATCATGTCATGTAAAGGATTTGCTTTCATCTATATGCTATCTATATACAACTGTGTTATACTCACCAACTTTTTAGTTGACTTTATTTTATTCATGTTTCAGGCCCCAATATGTGAGATTGATTCAAGACGTGTTCAACATAGGATTTGGACTTAGCAAAATAAATCAAGAATTTTATGAGTTGTTATGTTTCTTGTTTGAATTTGATCTTGTACTTGGATTTCTTGTAATGCAAATTTGACTTTAATATATTTCAATTTAGTCAACCATGTGCTATGAACAGTCTTACATGTCCCGCCCCGATGATTCCGCCATCGGTCGGGGTGTGACAGATTGGTATCAGAGCCTTGGTTATAGGGAATTAGGTTATTAGACACCTTGACCTAGACTATAAGTTTAGGACACCCATTTATACTATATTTCATGATTTTGTGCTATGTGTTACATGCTATGTGCTACATGCTTACCATGATAAATTATTATTATATTTGATGCCTTACTTGTTAGAAATGCATGACTTATTAGGATCTTCTTAAATAATATCCCTTCCTATCTTCTAAAAATATTTCTATCTTTATTCTTTCTAAGCATGTGGAAAATTCTTGAAGCAAAAATCTTTAAATTTTTATTTTCTTCGTTAAGGTTTTTAAACTTGTTTAATTATTTGAGGACACGCGCAATCTGGAAGGGTGACACCTGTATTTTGGGTTTTCTGTCTAGGAAAGCATTTCGCATAAATCCCAATCAACCGAGGGACCCGTATGCTTTCCTGGGAATTCCCGAGATGAGTGTTTACCTATAGGCTAAAGCATGTCTCCTTGAAAATTATATGAGTTTAAATTAACCTTAATGTGCCATAGTATTCAAGTGATTTTATCACTTTTTGAGTACAATCCAAACTATGAATATCTATCTTTTTATTTGATTATCTCATTCTATTAAAATCCTAGCGATTCTCAGAAGTTCTTACAATCTTTTTCTTGTTTTGTGAAAATCTGTAGAATGCCTCCTCGTCGTGCTCCCGCCGCCAACGCCAACTCCGACATTGCTGCTATTCTTACCCAATTGTTGACACAACTCACCCAAGCCAATGGTGCCACTAATGGAAATGGTGGAAATGGAAGCAATAGTGGTAATAATGGTGGTAATGGTGGAAATGGTGGAAATAATACATCTCAATGCACCTTCAAGCACTTCAATTCGTGCAATCCCCTAAAGTTTTATGGAACCGAAGGAGCTGCTGGACTCCTTCAATGGTTTGAAAGTATTGAGAATACCTTTCTCAATAGTGACTGTCCCGACAATCTCCGCGTTCGTCATGCCACAAGTGTCCTCCAAAAGCGGGCACTTACTTGGTGGAATGGGGAGAAAAGGAATAGGGGTGTTGATGTAGCTATGGCCTTACCTTGGGATGAGGTCAAAAGGCTTATGACCGAGGAATTCTGTCCTCGAAATGAAGTGAAGAAGTTAGAGGCCGAATTTTGGGATCTTGCCCAAGATAGTGGGGAAAACTTAGCATATACAACTCGGTTCCATGAGTTGAGTCTTCTAGTGCCCCACATGGTCACTCCTTTGTCCCGTTGTATTGAGAAATATATTGGTGGGCTACCAAGACAAATCCAAGATACTGTCTTAGGTAGAAATCCTGCTACTTTGGAGGATGCCATCCGCCTGTCTGCTACCCTAACTGATAATCATGTGAAAGCTGGAACTCTTACCAAAAAGGGTTCTAAGAAAGTTTCTGAAACCGTAACCCCTCCTACCCACAACAAAGAAACCACAACTGAACCCCTTCGCAATAAGAAAAAGAGGAAGGTTAGAAATTTTGCTGTGGTTACTCCTGCTGTTCCCGTCAACCAAGCTGCACCTATGGTTCAAGCACCGGTCAAAAAGCCATATGGTGGAATTTACCCACTTTGTGCCACCTGCAACTACCATCATCCCCAAAACATCCCATGTCGCCTTTGTACTTATTGTGGGAGATATGGTCATACGGTTAATGTTTGTAGGACCAAAGCCCTTACGGGCCAAGTCAACCCTCCAAACCAAACCATACCTCAAGTGGCTAACCAAGGTGCTCCCGCCATTGCTAATGGGCGTGCTTGTTATGAGTGTGGTGACCCGAACCATTTTCATAATCAATGTCCAAGACTTGCAAATGCTAGACAAGGTGGAGCTCGTGGACGTGCGTTCAACATAAACGCCAACGAAGCTAAAGCCAACAATGACGTGGTTAATGGTACGTTCCTTGTTAATAGTCAATATGCCTCCATTTTGTTCGATACCGGCGCCGATAAAAGTTTTGTGTCACTTAATTTTGAGCCTTTACTTGCAAAGACACGATCCCAATTAGAGAAAACCTTCACCGTTGAAATAGCAAATGGTGACTCCCTTACAATTGAGTCTATTATCTATGATTGCTCTTTAGAACTTAATGATCATGCATTCCTAATCAACCTTATTCCAATGCCACTAGGAAGCTTTGATATTATCATAGGTATGGGTTGGCTATCAAATCATCATGCCGAAGTCATTTGCTTTGAAAAGTGTATCCGAATTCCGCTACCATCGGGAGAAACATTAAGGGTTTTTGGTGAAAAGCCTTGCAAGGGTCTTAAATTGATGTCTTGTACTACCGCTCAAAAGTACTTACGAAAGAAGTACATTGCTTTCTTAGCTCATATTGTTCAAAAGGATGTCAAGGAGAAGAGTATTCATGACATTCCGATCATTCGGGATTTCCCCGAAGTTTTTCCTAAAGATTTATCCGGTCTTCCTCCTGTTCGTCAAGTAGAGTTCCGCATTGATCTCATGCCTGGAGCTAACCCCGTTGCTAGAGCTCCTTATCGTCTTGCACCTTCCGAAATGCAAGAGCTCGCAAGTCAACTTCAAGAACTCTCCGATAAAGGGTTCATTCGCCCGAGTCATTCACCGTGGGGTGCACCCGTCTTATTTGTAAAGAAGAAGGATGGATCATTTCGCATGTGTATTGACTATCGCGAACTCAATAAGCTTACTATCAAGAACCGTTATCCTTTGCCTAGAATCGATGATCTCTTTGATCAACTTCAAGGTTCTAATTGCTTCTCGAAGATTGATCTTCGATCTGGTTATCATCAGCTCCGTGTTCAAGAAGATGACATTCCTAATACTGCTTTTCGAACAAGGTATGGTCATTACGAGTTCCTGGTTATGCCTTTCGGGTTAACCAATGCACCTGCAGTTTTCATGGACCTCATGAATCGTGTGTGCAAACCGTACCTTGATAAATTAGTGATCGTTTTCATTGACGATATCTTAATCTATTCCAAGACTAAAGCCGACCATGAAGAACACCTTAGATTGGTTTTGGACCTTTTAAAGAAAGAACAACTATATGCCAAGTTCTCCAAATGTGAGTTTTGGTTAAAAGAAGTTCAATTTCTTGGTCACATCGTCAACGACAAGGGTATTCATGTTGATCCTGCTAAGATTGAAACGGTTAAGAATTGGAATGCCCCGAAGACTCCTACCGAAGTTCGTTCATTTCTTGGTCTTGCGGGTTATTATCGTCGTTTCATCTCAAACTTCTCAAAGATTGCTGTCCCTCTTACCGCCTTAACCCATAAGGGTAAAGCTTATGAATGGGGACCGAAACAAGAAGAAGCTTTCCAAACTCTTAAGCATAAGTTGTGCAATGCTCCCATTTTAACTCTTCCCGATGGAAATGATGACCTAGTTGTCTATTGTGATGCTTCTAACCAAGGTCTTGGTTGTGTCCTCATGCAACGAGGAAAAGTAATCGCTTATGCATCAAGGCAACTCAAAATTCATGAAAAGAATTATACGACGCACGATCTCGAGTTGGGTGCGGTCGTATTCGCGTTAAAGATTTGGAGACATTACCTATATGGCACGAAATGTGTGGTATTCACCGACCACAAAAGTCTTCAACATATCTTCAACCAAAAAGAACTCAATATGAGGCAACGACGTTGGGTCGAACTCCTTAACGACTACCACTGCGAGATTCGTTACCATCCCGGCAAAGCGAATGTTGTAGCCGATGCCTTGAGTCGAAAGGACCATGTTATGCTTCATTGTGCCCGTATTCAAACCGATATTCAAACCCGTATCTTAGAAGCTCAACACGTCTCGGTAACCGAGGGTAACATGTATGAAGAAATGTCGTGTGGTGTTGAACTTCTTCTTGAATCAAAACCCAATGGCTTACTATATTACTTGAACCGTATTTGGATTCCCGATCGCGATGATCTCCGTGCAATTCTCATGAACGAGGCTCACAAGACTCGTTATTCTATTCATCCTGGTGCGGATAAAATGTACCAAGATCTTCGCCAACTTTATTGGTGGCCCGGTATGAAGAGGGAGATTGCTCTTTATGTTTCCAAATGCTTAACTTGCTCCAAAGTCAAAGCCGAACATCAACGTCCTTCTGGTTTACTCGAACAACCGGAAATTCCCGTGTGGAAATGGGAGAATTTAGCTATGGATTTCATTACCAAGCTCCCTCGCACATCGAGTGGTTATGATAGTATTTGGGTGATCATTGATCGACTCACCAAATCTGCCCACTTCTTACCTATTCGTGAAGACTTTAAGGTGGAGAAATTAGCCCGAATTTACATTGATGAAATTGTGAGCCGTCATGGTGTTCCCTTGAACATAATATCCGATAGAGACGCTCGGTTCACTTCTCGATTTTGGCAATCTCTCCAATCTGCTCTTGGTACTCGTTTGGATTTGAGTACGGCTTACCATCCCCAAACTGATGGACAAACCGAGCGAACAATCCAAACTCTTGAAGACATGCTTAGAGCTTGTGTAATCGATTTTGGTGGCAATTGGGATTCACACTTATCCCTCATTGAATTTTCCTACAACAATAGCTACCACACAAGTATCAACATGGCTCCATTCGAAGCTCTCTATGGTCGCAAGTGTCGTTCTCCGATCTGTTGGAACGAGATTGGTGAAGCACAAATCACCGGTCCTGAGTTAATTCAAGAAACTTCCGACAAGATTATTCAAATCCGTGACAATATTCGAGCAGCAAGGAGTCGGCAAAAGAGTTATGCCGACAAGCGACGAAAACCCTTGGAATTCCAAGTCGGTGACCTTGTTCTTCTAAAGGTGTCTCCATGGAAGGGTGTGATCCGTTTTGGAAAGAAAGGCAAGTTAGCACCTCGTTATGTTGGTCCATTCAAGATCCTTGAAAGGATTGGGAAAGTGGCTTACAAGCTCGAGTTACCTCCATCTCTTGGCAATGTGTTTCCTACATTTCATATATCTAATCTAAAGAAGTGTCTCGCCGATGAAAATCTCCATATACCGCTCGACGACGTGCGCATTGATGAAACGATGCACTTCGTTGAGAAACCGGTAGAAATTATGGATCGTGAAGTTAAGCAGCTCAAGCGAAGTCGCATTCCTATCGTTAAAGTTCGTTGGGAATCTAAGCGTGGTCCTGAGTTCACTTGGGAACGAGAAGACCAAATGAAGCTCAAGTACCCTCATCTTTTTACTAATAATGTTGTTTTCTCTAGCTAAATTTCGGGACGAAATTCTCTCAAAATGGGGAGACTGTAACATTTCTGATTTTAGTATTCCTATTTCAAATCAATGTAATGCAATTTCAAGTTCTATACTCGTGCAATGTCTCATTATTTTCTCGCCGTAAATTTAATACAATAATTCTATACAAATTCGCAAGTATTACTCGGTTATATACATTTAAACGCTATACAAGAAACTATTTTATACAAACTTATCAAATCTGAAAAGTCAAGGACTAAAGTTGAAAAATGTCAAGAAACCCTAATTAGACACGGTCGTGCTTCGTATAAGAACGGTCGCGCCAAGTGCTTTGGCACGGTCGCGCGACCTGCTTTGGAACGATCGCGCCCGGTGCTTAGGCATGGTCGCGCCTATTTTTGACACGGTCGCGCCTGCGAAACAGCTGAATCGTAACTGCAACTTTAATCTCCCGATTGCTCGAATCTGTAACCGAATTACGTTATGCTTTCAAAAATAATACTGCCAATTATTCTCCTTTCATCCAATTAATCAAAATTCGTGAAACTCAAAGAAAATTCTCTCTCAAGCTTTCCAAGAAACTAGAATTCGTATTTCAAACCGAATTCTCTCAAATCCAGCAGTAAAGTCTCGATTCTCAGTCATCCCTGAAACTCCTGGACTATCTGCATTGACCGGAGTTGCAGCAAAGATCGCTGGAACCCAAGCCGTCGACGCCGGAGCTTCCTCTTGACCATCCTCTATCGATTCGCTTCTATTCAGGTTAATTGAATCCTCTAATTTATTCATTTCAATATCTGTGTCAAAAGCCCTCTGTTAATTGGGGCTTCCATCATAAGAATCGTCCTGAACCAGAACTCTCATATTGATAAAAAAGGATTTAATCGATTACACTCTTAAACACGATTTCCATACAATTAATTTATATTATTAGACTCATAATAACCCATTAATCAAAAGCCCTATCAATTACATTGTTTAAAATACAAGAATCTGTCAATTCGTGTCTGATTTGGAAAAGACACGGTCGCGCTAATCATCTAGCGCGGCCGTGCCTCATTTAGCGCGGTCGTGCCGATTAGCAGCGCGGTCGTGTCCTCCTGTCCAGACCTTGTCATGCCCTCTGGGCTAGTCCCTGTTGTGTCCAAAGATCATAGACACGACCGTGCCGGGCCAAGGCACGGTTGTGCCTGTCAAACTTGTCTAGATTGTGCTCCTGTTGATCAACCCGGTCGCGCCCCGACTAGCGCGGTCGCGCCCGTGGCTTGAGCATGATCGTGCCCTTCCGAGGCACGGTCGTGCTAGACTCAGAATTTGTATCAAAATTAAAATTTTTATATTTTAATCAGTAAATGATTCAGATTTTATAAAAATATGTTTTCTGTATTTAAAAATAGATTAAAAGTTTAATCTTGGCATAAATATAAATTATTGAAAAGTTTATAAAAATTAAATTTATTTATCAACTTACACTTAAATGATATTTTAAACAATTAAGTTACAAAATTTATAAATAATGATGATTTATTTAATTTATAAAATCATTCATTCACTTATACTTAATTCCAATTAATATTTACATAAACTATAGTTATACACTTATTTATTTAATTCAAACCAAATTAAATTGTTTCAAACATATTTTACCTCAAACTTTATATATTTTATCCAATACTCTTTAAATACAAATCAATGGTTTTATATACAAATTCAACTTTCATTTTAGACTTAAACTTTATGCATCTATGTGATTCAATACATATTACTCTTTAGGTTAAAGTGTGCATTTCAAGGATCTTATTTGCTATCTATATTCCTTGTTAGCTTCACTTCCATACCAAGTGAGTATTCACAACCCCTTTTACTCTTTTACACTTTTGGGGTGGAACATGAACTCTATACTCATTACACATTACACATTTACATTTACACAAACAACACAAGTGCAAAAATCCTATATACATACATGTGTGCAAAAATTTGAGCTTTGTGCCCGAGTGCTAGGTGTGTTAACCTTTGTATGCTCTTATGTGCAATCATTAACTATACAAGCCGACGGTTTTCAATGATGGATCTATTGAGTCTGACAAACCCACCCATGGTACGCGGTGATTGAAACCGACAACACATTTGTTTTGCATGCTAGTTACAAGGTTTGATTGTACATTTGGTTACACAATAGTTACTCCCCATAAACGCCTTATTTATCATGTCATGTAAAGGATTTGCTTTCATCTATATGCTATCTATATACAACTGTGTTATACTCACCAACTTTTTAGTTGACTTTATTTTATTCATGTTTCAGGCCCCAATATGTGAGATTGATTCAAGACGTGTTCAACATAGGATTTGGACTTAGCAAAATAAATCAAGAATTTTATGAGTTGTTATGTTTCTTGTTTGAATTTGATCTTCTACTTGGATTTCTTGTAATGCAAATTTGACTTTAATATATTTCAATTTAGTCAACCATGTGCTATGAACAATCTTACATGTCCCGCCCCGATGATTCCGCCATCGGTCGGGGTGTGACAGACATCGCTACCATCCTTGCACAACTCGTAACTCAACTCACTCAAGCTAATGGTGCCACCAATGGTAACCATGGGGCAAATGGTGGTAATGGTGGAAATGGTGGTGCCAACCCATCTCAATGCACCTTCAAGCATTTCAACTCATGTAATCCCCTCAAGTTTTATGGTACTGAAGGAGCTACGGGACTTCTTCAATGGTTTGAAAGTATTGAGAATACCTTTCTCAATAGTGACTGCCCCGACAATCTTCTTGTTCGACATGCCACAAGTGTCTTACAAAAACGGGCACTCACGTGGGGGAATGGGGAAAAGAGGAATAGAGGTGCGGATGTAGCAATGGCCTTACCTTGGGACGAGGTGAAAAGGCTAATGACTGAAGAATTCTGTTCTCGAAATGAAGTAAAGAAACTCGAAGACGAATTTTGGGATCTTGCCCAAGATAGTGGTGAAAGCTTGGCATATACAACTCGGTTCCATGAGTTGAGTCTCCTCGTGCCCCCACATGGTCACACCTTTTTCTCACTGCATTGAGAAATATATTGGTGGATTACCTAGGCATATCCAAGATACTGTCCTAGGGAGAAATCCCACAACACTTGAAGATGCTATCCGTCTATCCGCTACCTTAACCGATAACCATGTGAAGGTGGGGACTCTTACTAAAAAGGGCACAAAGAAAGTTTCCGACACCACAACTCCTCCCACCCACAACAAAGAAGCCACAACTGAACCCTCCCGACATAATAGGAAGAGGAAGACTAGAAATTTTGCTGTGTTCACTCCTGCTATCCCTGTTAATCAAGCTGCACCTATGGTTCAAGCTCCAGCCAAAAAACCATATGTTGGGGTCTACCCGCTTTGTGCCACATGCAATTATCATCACCCCCAAAGCATCCCATGTCGCCTCTATACTCATTGTGGGAGATATGGCCATACGATTAATGTTTGTAGGGCCAAAGCTCTTGCGGGCCAAGTCAACCCCCCAAACCGAACCAACCCACAAATGGCTAATCAAGGTGTTCCCGCTATTGCAAATGGGTGTGCTTGTTATGAATGTGGCGACCCAAATCATTTCCGTGTCCAATGCCCAAGATGTACCAACACTAGACAAGGCGGAGCTCGTGGGCGTACTTTCAACATAAACGCCAATGAAGCTCAAGCCAACAATGATGTGGTCAATGGTACGTTCCTTGTTAATAGTCAATATGCCTCCATTTTATTTGATACCGGTGTCGATAAAAGTTTTGTGTCACTTAACTTTGAACCTTTACTTGCTAAGACACGATCCCAATTAGAGAAAACCTTGACCGTCGAAGTAGCAAATGGTGACTCTCTTACAATTGACTCCATTATCTATGACTGCTTCCTATAACTTAATGATCATACGTTTCCAATCAACCTTGTACCAATGCCACTAGGGAGTTTTGATGTAATCATAGGCATGGATTGGCTATCGAATCATCAAGCCGAAGTCATCTGTTTTGAGAAGTGGATCCGAATACCTCTACCGTCAGGAGAAACATTAAGGGTCTTTGGTGAAAAGCCTTGTAAAGGACTTAAGTTGATGTCATGTAGTACCGCTCAAAAGTACTTACGAAAGAAGTACGTGGCCTTCTTAGCTCACATCATTCAAAAGGATGTCAAGAAAAAGAGTATTCAAGACATTCCCGTTATCCAAGATTTTCCTGAAGTGTTCCCCGAAGACTTATCCGGTCTTCCACCAGTTCGTCAAGTAGAATTTCGCATTGACCTTGTACCCGGAGCTAACCCCGTGGCTAGAGCTCCTTACCGTCTTGCACCTTCTGAAATGCAAGAACTCGCAAGCCAACTCCAAGAGCTCTCCGACAAAGGTTTCATTCGTCCAAGTCATTCACCGTGGGGTGCACCCGTCTTATTCGTCAAGAAGAAGGATGGATCATTTCGCATGTGTATTGACTACCGCGAACTCGACAAGCTTACTATCAAAAACCGTTATCCTTTACCTAGAATTGATGACCTCTTTGATCAACTTCAGGGTTCTACTTATGTAGGTCCCTCGGGTGTGGCGGATCGTCACATACAAGTGGGTCTACTAGTCGGACCGTGTGCGGAATGCCCGTGACTAGGTGGAAAGTCTAGCTAAACAAAGTAAACCGACAAGAGAAAACACTTTAAACGTTCTTTGTATTATAAACACTTGAAGGTTACAGAAAGAAGCACTTGGTTTACAATCTGCGTATTTTGCACTAAAGCCTGCGTCCTTAACTACTGTCAACCTATCCTACTTATACCTGACCTGATGCTTGCGCACTTAACAAGTGCGCAGGGCAAATTGCTCTTGCGTACTTAAAAAGTACGCAAAGGTATTCTTGCGTACTTGCTAAGTACGCAGGAGCTTTCTCCTGCGCACATGTAAGTGCGCAAAACACTTAGAAAGAAATGCAACATTCTTTATGTAAAAGTAAATACAACTCGATAAACTAATACATAAAAACGCTTACATACAAAGACAATTACAGAGATGAAAATACAAACTAAGACTCTATCCAGAGTGTTGTCACAGGAGAGTGCTTCAACAAACTCCCCCTTGACAACAGCTCAGGATCTTCATCGTCTTCAGTCTTCAATCTTCAGTCTTCACACCTTTCTATCCTTAGCTTCCATCTTCTTCTTGTATTCAAGGTAGAACTTGATCACCTTGTCATATTTAGAAGCAAGGATCTTTGTCCATTCGTCCGTGTGGACACAATACCTATCAGCTAGTACCTCCAGATCTTTCACAGAAAAGTTGATGAAGCAGACTTCATCAAATATTCTGATCAGTTCTTTTGGCACTATGTTCCCACTATCGGAATGTCCCTTTCCCATGATCACAGCCTCGCCTGTTTTTGGATCTACGTACCAGTACCACATGTCACCAAGAATATCCTGAGATAACTTGCTCAGAGGAATCTTAGTTTCACATCGCACTGGCTTGTATACCAATTTCTTTAAGTGCTTCTTAGTCACAGGATGTACAGCGTGCTTATCCTTGACTCTCCTGGGCACATGAGGCTTGAACATTTCAAAGTTCCCAGATCTTGCTTCACGCTGCATAACCACCCACAAACCCATCGCTACTGCATGATTACACTTACCCAGTAGCTCTCGGTTTGCTAGGTTCACAAGGTCGTATTTGGGCAAGGAGCTGAACGCTTCACTGGTGGGTTTCAAGTATTAAACCCCCCAGATCTTTTGATAGCGAACAACTGCTTGTCCTCCTCGAACCTTACAGCTAAGATCATTCTTGTTTCTCCGTGCTTGTCTATGATAGAAGTCTTTTGCCACACAGGAGCTGGAGCCTTTGATGAGGTAGAAGGCATGTCTGTATCTTTCGGTGCCTATGGGTCCACAGGTTTAGGGTCAACTGGGGAGGCTTCAGTCAAGGCTTCTACATAACTGGCCTGCTCGACTGAACCTGTGTCGAGCGGAGCGTCGAAGGATGGAACTTCAAAGATCTCTCCATCTTCTAGCTCGTACTCTCCTTCCCTGTCACCCTTGGGAATCTCTATCACCACGTCTTCATCATCATCATTCCAGTCATCACCAGAGTCGATCTCTCCTTCTTCCAGATTAAAGAGAGCATCGATCTGTGCTTCCTTTGAATAGTCAGGCTCAAGATAAAGGATCTCATCATCAGATAAGTCCTTGAGCACATCGGCAGCTGACTTCCCTTTATCACCTCCACCAGAGGTATCACCACCCTCTTGCTGAGTAGACTCCCCCTCAGCCATTGGAATAGCAGAGATGGGCACAATTGCCAAAACTTGGTGCTCACCTCCACTAGGACCGGCTTCAGGATCCTTGTCTCTATCGTCATCCTTAGTCAAGTCAACTGGATGACAAGGCTCAGCACCAATGGATTTATTTTCTTTCTCTTTCTCTTTCTCCTTCTCCTTCTCTTTCTCCCCCTAAGCATCAAGCTTCTTGGTCAGTTCTGCAACTAATTTGACCATCGCTTCATGCTCTTTTCTTTGTAAATCCAGCCTTAGCTCAAGTGACGTTCTTTGGCCTAGAATCATTTCATTTGTCTTCATTAACAGCTCATTCTGTGCCATTACGTTCTTCAGCCGCTCATTAGTCCCCATTCTCTGGCTATGTAGAATCCTAACTTCATCGGCCAGTGAACTAAGCTATGCTTGTTGAGCATCAAATTCCTCCTTTGACTTCTGAATAGTCTTCAGCAGTCCAGCAACTTGGGTTTCTAGCAGATCGATCCTTGCCTCATTCGGATTAGGATGCCTAGACGATGATGCTTCGGCATTATGGATAGGGGAGGAGAAGATGGTACCAAAGTCAAACCTTTGAAAGAAATCTTCATAAGGGAAGGGTTGACTTGGACGATCAATGGTGGGTGTTGGGATTTGGGATGAGATGATGGGAGTGGGTGTTATGGTAGGGGTTATGGTGACAGACTCCGTGACTATTGGAGTAGTCATGCCACCTGGACGAATGTAGTCGGGAGGGTCACCGTCACAGGAACCTCCTCTGTGACTGCCGTGACTGCCACATCAGCTTGAACTTGTGGCCTTCTCCTCCTTCTGTTTAACTGCTGTGTGGGTGGGGTAGAGGATAAATCCGTACTGGCAGTTGAAACATGTACTTTTTGCACAATCGGTACCTCTACCACACTAGGGATAGCAACCTATTGCCGATCACCCCTGTTCTTATGAATGCTTTCCCTTCTTTGTCTTTGTACAGCAGCGTCAGAGTCAGAATTTGGCTCATATTCACTGCTTGAGCTTTGTCGCTTCCTTTTGGAGGACGACCCAGGTAGGGTTACCTGTGCCGATCTCCTGGGGTGTGCCCGTGATGGTGCATCATCGGAATCAGAAGAATCTGATTCTGTTGCTTCTGAATCGTATTCCTCAGCACCACCATTACCGCCTTCGTCATCTCCATCCTCAGACGAGCCATCATCACTATCATTCTCCTCATCGTGTTGTTCCTACTGTTCATCGGAATGTTCACTCAGTTCAGGTTCCGAGTCATGGCTGTACCATCTCCAGTCTTCAGGTGCCACATATGCTTCATTTAGAAGGTGCCCAAAGAGTTCTATGTGCACAGGGGTAGGTTCTACACTGCCTGGCTTCAGAAATTGAGCAAATACTCTTTTGTCCACCCGCTTGACTTGCAGTCTCTCCCCTATAGCAGGAAGGTTTGGCAACGCGTCATCAATCAAGAGTTGCACAAACCTAGGGTACAATAAGAATCTAAACTTCTCCGCTGTGTTGATCTTGTCATTGATTGCTTTGAAGATGTAGCGCGAGAAGTTGCAGCCCCTATTAAGAGACAAGCCCACCGTGACGGCTGCAAGGTCATGACCCATGGCATCTTTACCAGCTTTCCTTGACGAGATGCACACGATCATGACGTGGGAGAAATACCGCCATTGGTCTAATACCCACATCTTTTTGTATGAAGCATAGTCCCTCGCTCCGACATATCCCATTCTTTGTCTCCAACAGCCACCACAAAGTAGTCTTGATAGGCTGTCGGGTCGGTCGCGAGGTCTCTGAACTGCAGGACCCTTCTTATAGTATCTTCAGAGAAGGCAATAGCCTGACCTGCAACAGTAGCCCTAATGACATTGGGGGATACCATTCAGTCGTGCTCTGCCGTCTCCCAAAACTTCTCGAGGTAGGGTCTAGACACTATCGGGTCAGCAGAAATGGCGTAGCTGATTCTTGAACGGTTCAAGAAATCAACTATGTCTCTATACTACAATGATGCACCCTTCCACTCAGGTTCAGTGTTAACTAACAGGTTGAATTCGTTAGTAAACGCCCGAGCCATGATCTGCAAAAACACACAGAAAACAGAATTAGAACAACACGTATCATTGGAAATGAATAAAAACGACTCAGTATAGCAGTTACTCTTTGAACTGAATTTCAGAGTTAGGAATTTTTGCCAAGTGTTGGTCCTGCGTACTTAGCAAGTACGTAGGATTTTCCTCTTGCATACTTAACAAGTACGCAAGAATTACTTCTTGCGTACTTGCTAAGTGCACAAGAACTATACTTGGTGAAAATTCCAGAAGTTTGAAAAAGTCATTGATGTTCAAAAAACAGTGTGTATTGGGTCGCCACTAGCTCGGAATCAATGATTCTAGCCTATGGGACAAACAACACCACCAAATACCTGCAAATCTTGACTAATTTTGACTTAATAGTCGAATGAACCCACTGACGGTTCAAATTCAACTACAGGGACAAAATCAAAGACGAAATTGGATGATTAAGGGTAGATTAGTGATCGATTAATGATTATTAACAAGTCTTAATTATTAGGTATTACCCAAACAACCCAAAAATTGTCTAACAATCTCGAACAAAAAACCTAAGATAATCGGTCCAAAATCAAGATTTTTGTGGATGGATTAAGCCTAAAATCTCACCAAATCGATGTTATGAGATGATGAAACTTGTAGTGGGACGAAAAATCGGATTAAGTACACTTGGATTTTGAGTAAAAATTTGCAGAGGGAAAAGTCCGTTTGAATGCGATGGAAAACTCATAAATTTTCTAAGTCCCCCATTTATTCCCCACACCAAAAGGCCGTGCGTACTTAGCAAGTGCGCACGTTTTAAGTCATGCGTACTTACAAGTGCGCAAGAATTAACTCTTGCGTACTTACAAGTGCGCAAGGCTTACTTCATGCGCACTTACAAGTACGCACAAACCCTTAAGTGCGCAAACTTTCAACTCAAAATTTACGAAGTTTTTCAAGTCAAATAACGAACAAGTTAAAAATATTCAATCAAGAGGATTCAAATACACTTCAGGAAGGTTAAGCACAAATATTTTTGGTTTTTCTGAATATACTGGAACTATGCAAAAACTTAAAATCTTTTTTATCTTTTCTAGTAAAAATATACAAGTATTCACACAAAATTTTTATTTTTTTATTTTTTTTTTATTTTTTATTTTATCAAAGACACGAGCAGAGGATCATATCAGGCTATCTTTTAGCAAAAACGATACAATATAAACATCAAAGAATATGGGATCATGTCATGGATTCATACGTAATAAGCACATAGACAAGTAATTCAAGTTGACAATATTATAAGATTTGAAACTATAAGCATCTTTGTATCACATTCTTGTGTATTAAGGTATTATTTATAAGATATATAATGTGTACCCCACTGATATGCTACACTAATGTAAATTGCATTATCTCACGGCATCTAAGATTTTCCCAATGATTTTCTGAATTTTCAGAATGAAGTTACATCTATTAGCACAGAAAAAATCAAGCAGAATCCATAAGGATTATCAAGAATCATAAGATTCAGAATCGAGTGATTCATTTGTCTTGGTTTCATTTGATTTTCTTCATTGAATATCGGTTTGATGATTCAGGATAATATATATGGTGTTTGAGTTTTTAAGGTAAGGGGATCCCACTTTTATCTGGATTAGATTTCAATGAATCAGGAGTGATTCAAGGGTGAATACATGCTCAACGATTAATGTAGAGACATGTCTTGCTTCAATCTCTCCTTGCATACTTATGAGTATGGGCAGTGAGATGAACCGCATTAATTGTGCTAATGACATAACCCAAAACTGACCTCAAAAGAAAATTATTGCCAAAATCTAACATCCTATATCTGATAATGATCTTTTCTATTCTTTTACGCACACACACATGCAAACATGGATTCAAATCACAGTTGTAATTTAGATTTAGTTTCCACACTACTATTGATTCAAAGACGCATACAGCCTACTGACAATTTAAATTACTTGTAAATAAGCAGATTAAAAACATAATAAGTTAAACAACTATGTAAGCATGACGCAATCATTTCCCATATGAGCAGTCTATGACGTTTAGATCATTTCTGATGTACTATCATTTCCTCTTTTCTCAAGTTAACTTTGAAATTTTCTCCATTTTCTATTTTTGTTTTTGTTTTTGTAAAATATTTTGAAACTTAAAAGAACTATACAGAAAATTTAAAAAGAAATAAAGTTTAACTTCCATGAATTGAATTGAATTAAGAAAAATTAATTTTCACTCAGGATTGAACATTCCTATCAAATTGACAAGATGCTCAAAACGGGATCGATCAAATGCCTTTGTGAAAAGGTCAGCAAGATTGCCATCCGCGTGAACTTTTACAAGTTCAATTAAATGCTTTTCAGCACAATCACGGATGAAATGATGGCGAATCTCTATATGTTTAGTTTTGGAATGTTTCACTTGGTTATTTGTGATGGACATTGTGGCATTGTTGTCAATGAATAGAGGAGTTCCAGTGAAGTTTAAGCCATAGTCTCTCAACTGCTGTTGAATCCACAATATCTGAGAACAACTGCTCGCTGCAACAATGTATTCTGCTTCACAAGTTGAGACAGAAACCGTTGACTGCTTCTTACAATGCCAGGAGACCAGTCTATCTCCTAAGAATTGACATCCACCAGAAGTTGACTTTCTGTCAAGGTTACAACCGCCATAATCTGAGTCGGTGTAGGCTTTGAAGTTGAATGACTGCTGCTTAGAGTACCAAAGACCTAATCGGGGTTTCCCTTTCAGGTATCTGAATATTCTCTTCACGGCTATCATATGTGACTCCTTCGGTTGAGACTGAAACCTTGAGCACAAGCATACAGCAAACATTATATCGGGTCTTGAAGCTGTGAGATACATAAGTGATCCGATCATCCCACGATACAATCTGCTGTCTACATCCTTTCCATCTTTGTCAGGATGCAAACCATGATTGATTGGGATAGGTGTGCCATAAGTACTGCTATCATTCATCTTGTATTTTGACAAGATGTCCTGCACATACTTAGTTTGATGTAGACAAATGCCATCCTTTCTTTGACTGACTTGCAGACCCAGGAAGAACGACAGTTCACCCATATTACTCATTTCAAACTTGGACTTCATCACCTTCTCGAATTCCCTACACATCCCTTCATTGGTAGATCCAAAGATAATGTCGTTGACGTATACTTATACAAGAAGAATGTCACCTCCTGCTTTCCTAATGAAGAGAGTCGAGTCAATCTGTCCACGGTCGAAACCATTAGACAGTAAATGCTTAGATAATGTCTCATACCATGCCCGCGGTGCTTGATGAAGACCATAAAGTGCTTTGTCGAGCTTATACACTTAATTAATATTATGCAGATCTTCAAAACCGGGAGGTTGAGTGACATAGACCTCTTCATGAACTTTACCATAAAGGAAAGCACTCTTCACATCAAGTTGATAGACCTTGAAGCCGACATATGAGGCATAAGCCAAGAACAGTCTAATGGCCTCAATTCTAGCAACTGGGGGCATATACTTCTGTGTAATCCAAGCCCTCTTGCTGATAAAAACCCTGAACAACCAATCTTGCTTTGTTCTTCACAACCACATGACGATCATCCGTCTTGCATTTGAACACCCATCTGGTTCCAATTGGTTGAAAGCCCTTTGGCAAGTCAACCAAATCCCACACGTGCAACTTTTGGAATTGAGACAGTTCATCTTGCATCGCCTCAATCCAACAGTTGTCAGTGAGAGCCTCCTTCGCATTCTTCGGCTCTAACTGGGACACGAATGTAACATGCAGACATGTTTCCATGACACCAGTGTCAAATATCTCTGTGTAAAGATCTCAGTGATGGTTCGATGACGAGTCTGAACACCGGCACAAGGATCACCAATAATGTTGTCGATTGGATGATTCCTATGCACTCTCGTCTCCGGTATAATCGGTTCCTGAATTTCTGGATCTAAATTTGTGCTTAACTCCCCCATTTCCTGTGTTCCAGAGGAAGAAGATTCAATGTTAATTAGAGCAGCTGGAGCTTCATTTCCTACAGTTGTGTTACGATTGGCTTGAGCGTCATCTCCAACAACAAGAACATCTTCACTGCCATCATTGTCATGAGTTCCAGATGCAGATGCAGCATTGGAATCAGGAGTTATAATTGGTATAGTAGCACGAGTAGAGAAGCTGGAGTCATCACCGCCACCCAATAATTCATAAACATTTGCGGCGTCAACTGCAGATAGATCAGGAAGATTGAATGACTTGAATAGCGCATCATAATCAAAACCCCAAGCTGGACCTGTTGGTTCGGGTGGAATGCTTTGTTTACTACAATCCACTTCAAACCATTCCTCGACAGTACGAGTTCCTATGTTGTACACTCTCTTGCAAGGCGATTTGGCAACGTATCCTAAGAAGATGCCTTCCACCGCTTTTGAATGAAACTTAGACTGGCGGTCTTTGTACTGTAGCAACAAGGAACAAGGACTACCAAAAGGAACTAGGTAATCAAGATTGGGAAGTCGATTGTTGATCAACTCGTAACAAGTCTTGTTGTGCCTCTTCACAACCAGAACTCTGTTTATGACGTGACAAGCTGTATTAACGGTTTCTGCCCAAAAAGTGACAGGATTGCATCCGACAGCATAGTCCTTGCAGTCTCAATCAGTGTTCTGTTCTTCCTTTCAGCAACTCCATTCTGCTGAGGCGTGTACGGCGCGCTGAATTCGTGATGGTCCCTTTCTTGAGACAGAAGAGCTCCATCAAATTATTCTTGAACTCAGTTCCGTTGTCACTCCTAATTCTTCTGACTTTCAGCTTGCAAAGAGATTCCAAGCTCAGGATCAAACATTGAAGAATATCAGCAGTCTCGTCTTTAGTACCTAAAAAATGCACCCAAGAAAAACGTGAGAAATCATCAGTTACTACTAGACAGAACGACTTACCTCCAATACTCCTGATACTAATGGGGCCAAACAGATCCATGTGTAATAGCTCCAAAGGGGTATCAATAGAGTTTTAGAGCTTGGGCTTGTGAGACTTTCGTTGCTGTTTGCCCTTTTTACAAGGCATACAGTCATCTGCAACGGTAAACCTCAGCTTAGGAATCCCGGTTACCAAACCGTTTCGGACAAGATGATTCATTTTACGATACGAAATATGTCCGAGTTTCCTATGCCACAAGATGGAGTCGAGCTCTGTCGCTTTAGAAAGCAAGCAGGTAGGAACTGATGAGGTGGTTGTTGCCACGCTCATATCGATCTGTGTCGTTTGTTCTTGGCGCTTTCATCAGGATCCAATCTTCCGGAACTTCAAAACCGGGTTTGAGAATTAGGCATTCTAACTTGTCAAACATCACCGAGTACTCCTTATCACACATTTGGGAGACACTCAACAGGTTATGCTTCAGCTGCTCGCAGAAGTTGACATTGTCAAAGCTGACACAACCGTTCGAAACCACGCCTTGACACGTGATGCTGCCGCCTTTTTCTCCGGCAAAGGCCACATAGCCGCCTCTGAATAGTTTAACATCTTGAAGCAGAGCCATGTTTCCTGTCATGTGCCTGGAACATCCACTATCTACATACCAGCGGTTAGAGATAGTACCCTTCGGACGTCCCTGCACGAGTCACAAAAGAATTAGTTAGATTTGGAGACCCAAGCCATTGTGGTCTTGGGTCGTCCATCCTTTTCAAAATAAACTACTTCCTTTAACTCACAGTCATGATGACTGTTCAAAATTGATGAATCTTTAGAAGAGATAGAACTAGGAGATTGAGAACTTTTGGATTTTGCAGTCCAGGATCTCTTCTGTTTCTTAACTGGAACATGAGACTTTGGTTCAACTACAGCAGGTGAACTTGTGGAAGCTTCACCTGATTGAACTGAAGTCAGTTGTTCAAGCTTTCTCAACCTCTTGTTCCGTCTCCTCCTCTGTGGCTTAGAGAGTCTTGCTACAGGTTTCTCACCAGTACGTGTACTCCCGGAGGTAGATACACGAGGTACAGCAGGTTGCGTTACCTTTCTTGGAACAGATGGTTTAGCTTCATATATGATCTTAGGCTTTACCATTGGTTTGACTGGTGGTTTCACCACATTTTGCTTTGGATGTTTGGGAGATGGTTTCACTGGTGGCGACCTGGGGATAACAGCTGGTAGTGAAACAACAGGTCGTTTCCCTTGGTTGTTAGAAGGACAGTTCACAAAAATGTGACCAAACAAGCCACAGTGAAAACAGTTCATCTTGTCTACATAAGTTCTCTTGTAAGGCTCATTAGATCTGGCCTTAGATAACTCAACATTATGAGAAGGAGGAGTTGGTTTATGAACATTAGTCTGAACCTTGCCAGTTTGGTTTTTTGGAGTATAATATTTTTCCAAATTTTCTTTATACCCAAGTCCATAATGAGCTGAAAAAGCTTCTTTCTTCGCTTGGTTAAGACCTTTATACCCCCCCATAAAGCATTACCTTTAGATTATCATTTGTTTCAATGATGTCAGGTTCAGTTAAAATGCAATTATCACCATTAGTGATAACGTTTTTCTTTACCTTTTGTTCAGTCAACAACTCCTCAGGTACTACTCCTTTAGGACAAGAGTTAACCGACCCGTCTTCAGAAGCAGTAACAAACTCCTCACTAGATGTGGAGTTAGCCTTACTTGAGGATTCATCCTTTTTAGGGGAATCATCCTTATCAGAGGACTCATCTAGACAAGTGAGATCAATGTCTATTATGCTATTGACAAACTTCCCGCTCACTGGTGGAGGAATGGCATTAGTACCCAAACCTAACCCATTCAGTTGTCTCACCACAAACTCGTAATGTTCCACCACAAAGCGAGAGATTTTCAACTTCTCATTAGTGCATTTTAACTGCAAGATCTCATTTTGCAGTTTGTTGATTTCATTGTTCCGTTTTTCTAACCCCCTGTATGCAACATATAAGTGAAGCTGTTGATCACTTATTTTTAAAGAATATTCAGATTTTTCCTTTTTTAACGTTTTAATAGAATCTTTAAAACGTTTTTCATTTTCTTTATAGTTTAGAGTTGCCAAACTTAGGGGTTCGATTTTGTCTTGGAGCATAGAATTTTCAAGTTTTAGCCCTAGACATTTAGAACATGAAATAACAGAGAAAGGGTTAGAATCTACCTCAGACGATGAACTTGTTGCTTCTCCAATGGCCATGAGAGCAACAGCAGTGGTCGATTTCTCTTCATCAGCTACAGGAGTTCCATTTCTTCAGCTTCCTTCACCTCCTCTGTAGCAGCAGTTGTAGATTCTTCTAGGTCAGCCATAGAAGCTTCCGAGTTCACAGCTTCTATCATCTCCATGATCTCAGCCATAAGACCAACCTGGGTTTGTGCAATGATGGCATCCTCAAGATGAACACCCCAGTCAAAGCTGTCGTCCTGTTGTGCTACCAGTGCATTGGACGCTCCACTTTGGCTTTGATTGTGGTGGTTTGGATTGTTGTGGCCATGGCTGTTTCCTTGGCTGGGTCGGGTAAAACCAGAGGCAGGTGCTCTGTCTTTCTGACACTCACGAGCAAAGTGTCCATAGTTCAGACACTTGTAGCATTTGGCCTTGGATTTGTCAAACCCTACCTTGGCATTAGGATGCCCGCCAATAAACTTTCTTCCTATTCTGTTCAGGAAACGCTTGGCTCTCCTCAATAGCATGGCCATATTCCGTTGAATATCCATGTCCTCCATGTCATCAGGACCCACTTGATTAAAATCTTCTTCAATCGTCTCTGGATCAGTAAGCTTGCCACCTATGAAGTTTTCATATGCAAGCATGCAAGATGAGAATAGTGCTACATGATCTTCAGCTATTCTGGCTATAGCTGAGTTGTTAGCTGAAGACGTAGCAGGAGGATTTCTTGAGGTATTTTGATGATGAGACCCCAACCCTGATCCTGAAGCATAGCAAGCCTCAAGAATAGCCTCACCACTGACTAAACTGACACGGAAGGAAGAAAAGTATGAATGGGGTCAGACTCAAAGCAACGCGTTTGAGGAACTTAAGACACGATTAACCCAAGCTCCAGTCTTGACTCTACCTGAGGGAAATGAAGACTTGGTAGTCTACTCTGACGCTTTGGGGCAGGGTTTAGGTTGCGTACTTATGCAACGAGGAAGGGTAATTGCTTATGCTTCACGACAACTAAAGATTCACGAGGTTAACTACCCAACGCACGATCTAGAATTAGCAGCAGTAGTTTTCGTGTTAAAAATATGTAGGCACTACCTATATGGAGTTAAATGCACCATCTACTCCGATCACAAAAGCCTGAAGTACTTTTTCGAACAAAAGGAATTAAACATGAGACAAAGGAGATGGTTAGAGCTACTAAAAGGCTATGACTGTGAGATATTGTACCATTCAGGCAAGGCAAACGTAGTCGCTGACGCTTTAAGTAGGAAGGAAGAATCGGCACCTATCAGGATCAAAGCGTGTCAGCTGATCATAACGCCAGATTTGATGGGTGAAATAACAAAGGCACAAGATGAAGCACTGTTAGAAAGAAATGTGAAACGGGAAAGGATAGTAGGACAACAAGGGAACTTAGATACAAATGCATACGGAGTACGAACTAGGTTTGGCCGGATGTGGATACCTAAGATTGGCGAGCTTAGAGCCAAAATACTTGATGAGGCCCATAAGTCTCGTTATTCTATCCACCCCGGGACAAACAAAATGTATCAAGACTTGAAGAAAGAATACTGGTGGCCTGGCATGAAGAATGATGTGACAGAATACGTGAGCAAGTGCCTAACGTGTTCACTAGTTAAGGCCGAGCACCAGAAACCATGCGGTAAAATGCAACCTTTACTAATACCAGAATGGAAATGGGAGGAGATCATAATGGACTTCATTACCAAGCTACCGCGAATAACTAAAGGCAATGACACCATTTGGGTGATCGTCGACCGCTTGACGAAAAGTGCTCACTTCTTGCCAATACGTGAGACTTCTTCGTCTGAAAAGCTAGCAGAAGTATTTATCAAGGAAATTGTGAGTAGATATGGTATGCCGCTGTCAATTGTGTCCGACAGGGATACTAGATTCACATCTAGATTTTGGAGGAAATTCAACGAAGCGATGGGCTCAAGACTGAACATCAGCACCGCTTACCACCCTCAATCCGATGGCCAGTCTGAAAGGACCATTCAGACCTTGGAGGACATGCTCCGGGCCTGTATCATTGACTTCGGTGGGAGTTGGGATAGCCATCTACCATTGGCAGAATTTTCATATAACAACAACTATCACACGACTATCGGCATGCCGCCATTTGAAATGTTATATGGGAGAAAATGCAGAACCCCGGTTTGTTGGGGGGAAATTGGGCAGAAGGATTTTGCAAGTCTCGAAGTGGTCAAAGCAACTTCTGAAAAATTTGATCAAATCAAGGCTAGAATGAAAGCCGCAAAAGACAGACAGAAATCATACGCGGATAAGAGAAGAAGGGATTTAGAGTTTCAAGTGGGGGACATGGTACTGTTGAAAGTATCACCATGGAAAGGAATCATCCGATTCAGAAAGCGTGGCAAACTAAGTCCAAGGTTTGTCGGACCTTTCAAGATTTTAGAAAGAGTGGGTCAAGTTGCTTACAGACTCGACCTACCCGTTGAGCTTAGTGGAATACACCCTACGTTTCACGTGTCGCACTTACGCAAGTGTCTAGCTGACGACACAGCTCACATACCTTACGACGAGATCGAAGTGGATAACAGTCTAAACTATGTAGAAGAACCAATAGCCATTCTTGACCGAGCTGAAAAATGACTACGTAATAAGTCGATACCGTTAGTCAAGATACAATGGAAGCACAGAAAAGGGTCAGAAGCTACATGGGAAAAGGAAGACGAGATGAGGGGACTATACCCTCAATTGTTTAACGTATGAACAGTTTCGAGGACGAAACCTCCTTAAGGAGGGTAGACTTGTAACATCCCAAAAATAATAAAACGAATAAATATAGCGAGACCGGTGATTTAGTTGAGATATTTAAACAAAAAGGGAGCGGGCCTGGGCCCGGCTTCAATGGGCCGAGAGAAGCCCATGCACATAAGAGGCAAGGCAGCCCTCTTCCCTGCTCATTTCCCCAACTCACGCAGCTTTTAGAGAGAGAAAGGAGAGCTCGGGTCTAGAGAGAGAAAGTGACGGATCAACTCGGGAATTCAGGAGAACGTTGCCGCTGTTCTCGTGATCATATCCTCTGAATCAGAAATCCAATCCCGGTAACGATTCGATCACATTATGAGTTTTTGTTCGTTTTGGGAGTTTTAGGGTTTTGGTTAAAAAGATAACGATTTTGCGGATGAAACTTGAAAGTGAACTTAGGTATAGCATCTAGAATGAAAAACGAACGTTTTGATCAAAGAAAATTTAGATATCGACATGATCAGATTCGCATGCAGAACATTCGGATTTTTGGGGAAGGCGATAAGTGCAGACCCATCGAAACTACTTATTTTCGATATGTGTAGGTCCATCGAAACTACTTAGTTTCGATATGTGCAGGACCATCGAAACTACTTAGTTTCGATATGTGCAGACCTATCGAAACTACCCAGTTTCGATATATGCAGATCCAATCGAAACTACCATAGTTTCGATATGAGCCCCCGATCCAAAGCTAAGAAAATATATAAGTTACCTATCGAAACTACCTATCGAAACTACCAAGTTTCGACAGAAACAACCTATCGAAACTACCAAGTTTCGATATAAGCTAATCAATCGAAACTACTAGGTTCAAGCATAGTAATGTCTAGTGTCATCTAGGAGCACCACCTTATGCGTATGACTTTATTATACAGATCGTGAGCGACATTAGTGAAGCTCAGTAGCCAGCTTAGTATATTACAGGAACTACTCATCAGGTGAGTTCTATGTGCCCCCTTCTATGTTATGTGCAAATGATTTATAAATGTTTTGGGGCTGAAGTGTATACACTAAATGAATAAATGTTATAAATGTCAATGTGATCATACGTATATATATATATATATATATAAATATTTATATATGAAAATGAATTATGAATAAAGAATGAAGCGTATGACTATAAAGAATGAATGAAAGAAGGACATAACGTAAAAGAATGAAATCTTGCTTTATATTACATATATATTGCATGTTATGAATGAATGTAAACGTTATAAACCCTTTTGTGACAACGGCTACTTCGGTAGATGGACGACCACGTGACTATTTTGCAACCGGGACAAAAACGTTCCTTCGCAAGCTAGGATGTATGAAAAGGTATTAATGGACGGTCGAAGCAATCCTTAACTAATGTAGAACGGTTGCATACATAATGGTCACGTGGGAAACGGATGCCCTAGGGCAGACGGATAAAAATGACGGACTACGACGGTAGGACGGTAAAGAGCGGACGGACAAAGGTTGCCGGACGGATTTAATGATATGACGGACGGTTTTCTAGAGCCGGACGGTAATGAAACGGGCGACGACGGTAGCTCTGACTACGATGTCTTCGTGACATTCGCGACAAGTATGACGGGTTGATCACCCTTAAGATTATGGCCAATATGTGTTCTCTCAAAGAAAGTATGTATGTACATATGTATATACCCTCAATGAATGTTATGTGAGAACAGCAAAGTAGAGAATATTTAAAAGTACGAATATACATATATACATTATATTCATGATAAGATAAATTTTATGTATGGTTGTCTTTAAACTAGAACTCACCAGCGTTAGCTGACTTTTAATATACATTTCAGGTAACAAAGGAAAGGGGTCGTGCGAAGGCGTGAAGGTTACCCGACACAAGACTGATATCCCACTTTAATATATGTGTTAAGACTTCCGCTGTTATGTTATGTAATTGAACGACGAATGATTTGTAATTGAATGATGAATGTTTTTAATTTAAGTTCAGTATTTATGACTATGTTTATGAGTAAATCCAATAAGTGAGGTCACCCGGTTTAGGGGCCTTACACAACTTCAAGGCCAGACATAATGTTTGATGTATGCTTGTGCTCAAGGTTTCAGTCACAACCGAAGGAGTCTCATATGATAGCTATCAAGAGGATTTTCAGATACTTGAAAGGGAAACCCCGATTGGGTCTTTGGTACTCAAAACAGCAGTCATTTGACTTCAAAGCCTATACTGATTCAGACTATGGCGGTTGTAACCTTAATAGAAAGTCAACTTCTAGTGGATGTCAATTCTTGGGAGACAGACTGGTTTCCTAGCAGTGTAAGAAGCAGTCAACGGTTTCTGTCTCAACATGTGAAGCAGAAGCAGAATACATTGCTGCAGCTAGCGGTTGTTCTCATATATTGTGGACTCAGCAGCAATTGAGAGACTACGGCTTAAACTTCACTGGAACTCACTGTTCATAGACAACAATGCCACCATGTCCATCACAAACAACCCGGTGAAACATTCCAAAACTAAACACATTGAAATTCACCATCATTTCATCCGTGATTGTGCTGAAAAGCATCTTATTGAACTTGTAAAGGTTCACACGGATGACAACTTGGCTGACCTTTTCACTAAGGCGTTTGATCGATCCCGCTTTGAACATCTTGTCAAGTTTATAGGAATGTATGTCACACCCCGACCGATGGCGGAATCATCGGGGCGGGACATGTAGGACTGTTCATAGCACATGGTTGACTAAATTGAAATATATTAAAGTTAAATTTCCATTACAAATAATCCGAGTACAAAACAAATTCAAACAAGAAACATAAAACAATTCATAAAGTTCTTGATTTAAATTGCTAAGTCCAAATCCAATGTTGAACACGTCTTGAATCAATCTCACATATTGGGGCCTGAAACATGAATAAAATAAAGTCAACTAAAAGTTGGTGAGTATAACACAGTTGTATGTAGATAGCATATAGTTGAAAACAAATCCTTTACAAAACATGATAAAATAAGGCATTTATGGGGAGCAGCTATTGTGTAACCATGTACAACCAAACCTTGTAACTAGCATGCAAAAATTGTGTTGTCGGTTTCAATCACCGCGCACCATGGGTGGGTTTGTCAGACTCAATAGATCTATCATTGAAAACCGTCGGCTTGTATAGTTAATGATTGCACATAATCGCATACAAAGGTTAGCACAACTAGCACTCGGGCACAAAGCTCAAATTTTGCACACATGTATGTAAATAGGATTTTTGCACTTGTGTTGTTTGCGTAAATGTAAATGTGTAATGTGTAATGTGTATAGAGTTCATGTTCCACCCCAAAAGTGTAAAAGAGTAAAAAGGGGTTGTGAATACTCACTTGGTATGGAAGTGTAGCTAACAAAGATTATAGATAGCAAATATGATCCTCGAAATGCACAATTTAACTTAAAGAGTAATGTGTATTGAATCAAATAGATGCATAAAGTTTAAGTCTAAAATGAAAGTTGCATTTGTGTATAAAACTATTGATTTGTATTTAAAAGTATTGAATAAAATATATAGGGTTTGAAGTAAAAATATTTTTGAAACAATTTGATTAGGTTTGAATTGGATAATTGAATAAATATATAGTTTATGAAATAATGTAAATATTAATTGTAATTAAGTATAAATAAATAAATGATTTTGATTTAAAATGTAAATTAACTAGATAATCATTATCTTATTTATTTATAAGTTTTGTAACTTAATTATTTAAAATATCATTTAAGTGTAAGATAATAAATTTAATTTTTCATAAACTTTTGAATAAATTGTATTTATGCCAACATTAAACTTTTAATCCATTATTAAATACAGAAAACATATTTTTATAAAATTAGAAACATTTACTGATTAAAATATATAAAATTATAATTCTGTTAAAAGTTCTGAGTCTCACACGACCGTGCCTCGGAAGGGCACGATCGTGCTCAAGCCAGGGGCGCGACCGGGTTGATCAACAGGAGCACAATCTAGACAAGTCAACAGGCACGACCGTGCCTTGGGCCGGCACGGTCGTGTCTATGATCTTTAGACACAACAGAGACTAGCCCAGAGGGCATGACAAGGTCTGGACAGGAGGACACGACCACGCTGCTAGTCGGCACGACCGCGCTCTATGAGGCACGGGCGCGCTAGATGATTAGCGCGACCGTGTCTCTTCCAAATCACACACGAATTGACAAATTCTTGTATTTTAAACGCTGGAATTGTTAGGGCTTTTGATTAATGGGTTATTACGAGTCTTTTCATATAATTTAATTGTATGGAAATCATGCTTAAGTATGGATTCGATTAAATTATTTTTATTAAAACATGGTTTCTGGTTTAGACAGATTTACGAATTGAAAACCCAATTTAATAAAGGGCTTTTGATTCAGATAATGGAATGAATAAATTAGAGGATTCAATTAACCTGAATGGAAGCGAATCGATAGAGAACGATAGAGAGGGAGTTCCGGTGACGGCGGGATTGAGCCCCGGCGTCTTCTGATGTGATCCCGACTGTTTCAACGGTTCCGTAGCTTCAGGAGAGATCGGATGGCGTGACGATGATGCTGGATTTGAGAGAACTTGGATCGAATTGCTTGAGAGAGTTTCCTTGGAAATATTTGAGAGAGAATCCTTTGAGTTGAATGAATTTTTGGTTATTTGGTCGAAAAAGAAATAATTGGTAGTATTATTTTGAAAGTATAACGTAAAACGGTTATGGATTCGAACAATTGGACGATTAAAATTGCAGTTACGTTTCAGCTGTTTCACAGGCGCGACCGTGCCTAAATATGGCACGACCGTGCCTAGGCACCGGGCGCGATCGTTCCAAAGCAGGTCGCGCGACCGTGCCAAAGCACTTGGCGCGACCGTGCTAGGACGAAGCACGACCGTGCTAGACTAGGGTTTCTTGACATTTTTCAACTTTAGTCCTTGGCTTTTCAGGTTCGATGAGTTTGAATAAAATCATTTCTTGTGTAGTGTTTAAATGTATATAATCGAGTAAAACTTGTAAATTTGTATTGAATCATTGCATTTAGTTTACTGTACGCAAAATAACAAGGCAGTGCACGAGTATTGAATTTGAAATTGCATTACATTGAATTGAAATATGAATACTAAATTCAGAGATGTTACAGTTCAATCTAGAGTGAAAACTTATTTTTCTTAAATCAATTCAATTCATGAAAGTTAAATTTTATTTCTTTTAAGTTTTCTGTATAGTTCTTTTACTTTTCAAATATTTTACAAAAATCTAAACAAATTAGAAAATGACAAAAATTTCAAAGTTATCTTGAGAAAAGAGGAAATGATGGTACATCAGAAATGATCTAAACGCCATAAACTGCATGTATGGGAAATGAATGCGTCATGCTTACTTGATTGTTTAAGTTGTTGTGTTTTTAATATGCTTATTTACAAGTTATTTGAATTGTCAGTAGGCTGTAGGCGTCTTTGAATCACTAGTAGTGTGGAAACTAAATCTAGACTACAAATGTGATTTAAAACCATGTATGCATGTGTGCGTGTGTAAAAGAATACAAAAAGATCATTATCAGATAAAGGATGTAAGATTTTAGCAAATATTTTCTTAAGATTCCAGTTTCGGGTTATGTCTTTAGCACAATTACTGCGGTTCATCTCACTGCCCATACTCACAAGTATGCAATGGGAAGTTGGGCCAAGATATGTCTTAACATCAACCGTTAAGCTTTTATTCACCCTTGAATCATACCTGATTCATTGAAATCAAATCCAGATAAAAGTTGGATCACCTTACCTAAATCCTCATACTCCAAATCTATTAACCTGAATCATCATATGATATTCATAGAAGAAAATCCAATCATACCAAGACATCTGAATCACTCGATTCTGAATCTTCTGATTCTTGATAATCCTTATAGATTCTGCTTGATTTTTTCTGTGCTAAACGATGTAACTTCATTCTGGAGATCTAAAAATCTTTGGGAAAATTTTAGATGCCTTGAGATAGTATAATTTACATTTCTGTAGCATGTAAGTGGGGTACACGTTGTATATCTTAAAATTAATACCTTAACACACAAGAACATGATACAAAGATGCTTATGGTTTCAAATCTCATAATATTGCCAACTTGAATTACTTGTTTCTGTGCTTATTACGTATGAATAAATAGTAATCCATGACATGATCCCATATTCTGTGACGTTTATCTTGTATCGTTTTTGCTATAGTTTAGCCTGATATGATCCTATGCTCGTGTCTTTGAACAAAAAATAGTGTGTGTGTATATACTTGTATATTTCTATCTAGAAAAGATCAAAAAGATTCTAAGTTCGTGTACAGTTCAACTTTAATCAGAAAAGCTAAAAATATTTGTGTTTAAACTTCTTGAATTGACTTTGAATCCTCTTAATTGAATGTATTTATCTTGTTTGTTATTTGACTTGAAATCTTCATAATTTGAGTTGAAAGTTTGAGCACACAAGTGTCTCTGCGTACTTGGTAAGTGCGCATGAGGTAAACGCTGTGTACTTAACAAGTACGCAAGACTTAAGTCATGCGTACTTAGTAAGTACGCAGGAGTTAAGTCCTGCGCACTTAACAAGTACGCACGACCAGTTTGTGTTGGGTATATATACATTAGTTAGAATTTTTCTTGGTTTTCATCTCATTTCAAACATTTCACGACTGTTGAATACCTCCTGCTCTGTTTCACTAAAGTTTTTAGTGTGTTCCTAATCGATTTTCCATCCCGATCATTGTTTCATCTTCACTTTAATCATCTTTGGTGAGAATCACAGTGCATTTCATCCATAAAATCATATATTATTGACAGATTCATTCAAGGTTTTGATAGTGAGGATTTAACCAATTTTGGATGTTCTTAATGAACATTAAGACCTAAATCTAGTTATAAGTCACTAATCGAAGCTCCTTGACTCCTAAATTGGCTTTTACATGGTTTGATTTTGCTTTTGACCCCTTGTTTGACTGTAGGCTACCGTCGGACCAAGGCTAGGTCAAAATTGGCGAGTTTAGCAACTCATTGCTGTTGATAGTGGTTCCATAGGTCCTAATCATGTATTTTGACCTTGTGGTGACCCTAACCCACAGCTATGCCTCACATCTGTTGAATTTTGGAATTTGAAATTTGGCTAAGTGAAAGTTCTTGCGCACTTAACAAGTACGCAAGAAGTAATTCATGCGAACTTGCTTAGTACGCAAGAACTAACCCATGTGTACTTGCTAAGTACGCAGGAAGGACACTTGTGAAAAATTTCTAAGTCAGAAATTCAGTTCATTGTGTAGTTGCTATATCAAGTTATGTTTGATTCATTTCCCATGATGCTTCTTGTTCTTAATGTGTTTATTGTTTGTTTTTGTAGTGATGGCTCGTGCATTTACCAGCGAATTCAATCTACTGGCTCTAACACAGCCTGAGTGGAAGGGTGCTGCACTTCAATATAGGGAGATCATCGACATCCTGAACTGATCGAAGATCAGCTATGCCATCTCTGCTGATCCTATTGTCTCAAGACCGTATCTGGAGCAATTATGGGAATCTGCTGATCATGACTGTACAGTAACCCCAAACATCATTAGGGCTACTGTAGCAGGTCATGACATTGCTATTTCGGAAGACACCATCAGACGCGTGCTACAGTTTAGGGACTTATCAACTGATCCGGTGAGTTACCCTGACTACTTCGTTGATGGATGCTGGAGACAAAGGATGGGGTATGTCGGTACCATGGACTACTCCTCATATAAGAAGATGTGGGTACTTGATCAGTGGCGTTACATCGCTCACGTCATGATCATGTGCATGTCTGCTAGAAAGGCTGGAAAGGATGCCACAGAGCATGACTTGGCGGCTGCAATGGTTGCCCTCTCTCTCAACAAGGGTTATAACTTTTCAAAATATATCTACAAGTCTATCACCGATCAGATCAATGCTGCTGATAGTTTTAGATTTCTAGTATACCCTCGGTTCATGCAGCTATTGATTAATAATGATGTACCTAATCTACGGGCAATTAGAAAGAGACTTCAAGTCAAACGGGTGGCCAAGAGAGTTTTCTCACAGTTCTTTACGCCAGGCAGTGTAGAACCTACCCCTGAGCATACTCCACTCTTTGGCCACCTGATCAATGAAGCATATGTGGCCCCTGCTGACTTAAGATGGTATAGTGTCGAGTCTGAGCCAGAACTTAGTCGGCACAGTGATGAACCACAAGAAGAAGAGGAAGTTGTATCTGAAGATGAAAATTTTGAATAAGATGGAGATGAAGAACAAGTAGTTAGAGGTGCTGAAGATCCCAACTCTGAATCGACCAAGTCAGATTCCTCTGATTCTGATGATGCACCATCCAAGGCACACCCAAGAAGACTGACGAAGGTGACCCTTCCCAAGTCATCTTCCAAGAGAGAGCGATAAGAGACTAGCAGTGAATACGAGCCCGATTCGGACTCAGACGTTGCTATACAAAGACATAGGAGAGAAAGTATTAATAAGCAACGGGGGGATAGGCCGCAACAAGCTATCCTTCATGAGGTAGAAGTCAGTGCTCAGAGGCAAGCACATGTAACGGTTGTGAGTACTGATTCCAGTTCTACCTCACCTTCACAACAGCTTTACAGGCGACAGCGGATGAGGCCACGTGTAACAACTGATGTGGCAATCACTGCTATCACAAAGGAGGTTCCTGTGATAGTGTCCCTCCCTATACCATCTGTCCAAGTGGCGGTGACAACTCCAATTTTAACCGAGTCTGTCACCATCACTCCTACCACCATTCAAACAACCATATTCCCTACCTCAATCCCCTCAACCACTCTTCAACACATCAATCAACCATTTAATGAGTTCAATTTTACTCATGGATTTGATTTTGATGAAATCTTCACCTTCCCAACTCATCAAGCCAAAGCATCGTCTTCAAGGGGACCTGATCCTCGTGATACACGGATCACTACCTTAGAAACTCAAGTCGTGAGTCTTCTTGAAACGGTAAAGAAATCAAGAGAAGAATCTGACAAGCAACAGGGCCAGATAAACTCTTTGATTGATGAAGTAGCCGCGTTGAAGAAACAACAGGCGGCTGATGACAAGCAGCGGTTAGAGCATGACAGAATGGTGAAATTGGTCTGTGATATAGCCAAGACGCTTGCTGCTCAGGGGGAGAAGTTGAAGGAGCTGTTGGAGAAGCAACCACCTAAGCCTAGCAGTGAGGAGGCTTGTCACTTAGTTGATCTGAGCAGTGAAAAGGCTTGTCACTTAGTTGATCTGACTAAGGGTGATGATCAGGACAAGGATCCTGAAGCCTGACCGAGCAGAAGTGAGCAGCAATCGTCGGCTTGGGCGATTGTTCCCATTTCTGCCGTGCCTATGGCTGAGGGGGAGTCCACTCAGAGTGAAGGTGGAGGTGATGCTTCAGGTGACAATAAAGGAAAGTCGGTGGCTGACGTTCGGAAAGATCTATCTGACGACGTGTCGGATGATGTGATCTTATTCTTAGAGTCAGACTATTCCAAAGAAGCACAGATCGAGGCTCTCTACAATCTGGAAGAGGGAGAGATCGACTCTGGTGATGACTGGGATGAGGAAGATGATAATGTGGTATTCGAAGTCCCAAGGGCGACGAGGAAGGAGAGTATGAGTTTGAAGATGGAGAGATCTTCGAAGTTCCATCCTTTGAATCTCATCTTGACACAGGTTCATTTGAGCTTGCTAGTACTGTTGAGGCATTGACTGAAGCCTCCCCTGCTGACCCTACACCTATGGATCCAGAGACACAGAAAGACAAACACATGCCTGCAAGTTCATTGAAGGATCTGGCTCCTGTCTGGCAAAAGACTTCAATCATAGACAAACATGGAGCGACAGAGATGATCTTAGCTATGATGTTCGAAGAGGATAAGAAGTTTTTTGCAATCAAGCGAGCTGGGGGGGGGTTCAATACTTGAAACCAACCACCGAAGCTTTCAACTCCTTGCCAAGATACGACCTCGTGCACCTAGTAAACCGAGAGCTGCTGGGTCACTCAAATAATGCAGTAGCGATAGGTTTGTGGTAGGTTCTACAGCGAGAGGTAAGCTCTATGAAATTCGAAATGTTTAAGCCTCAAGTGCCCAAGCGAGTCAGGTACATGAACGTAGACATCCTGTGACTAAGAGAAGCTTAAAGAAACTGGTATATAAGCCAGTGCTGTGTGAAACCAAGATTCCCCTAAGCAAGTTATCTCAGGATATCCTCGGTAACATATGGTACTGGTACGTAGATCCTAAATCAGGTGAGGCAGTGGTGATTGGAAAGGTGTGGTCCGATAGTGGAAGCTTAGTGCCAAGGGAACTGATCAGAGTGTTTGATGGCGTTTGCTTCATAAACTTCTCTGTGAAAGATCTGGAGGTGCTAGCTGACAAGTACTGCATGTACACAGATGAATGGACAAAGTTCCTTGCTTCTAAATACGACAAGGTGATCAAATTCTGACTTGACTATAAGAAGAAGATGGAAGCTAAAGCTGGGGAGCAGTGAAGACCGAAGACAATCCAGAGCTGTTGTTAAAGGGGAGTTTGTTGAAGCACTTTTGTGTGACAGACACTCTGGATAGTGTCTTAGTTTTACTTATCTTGTATGTATTAGTCTTTGTATGTTAGTGTCTGTATATATTAGTTATCGAGTTGTAATTTCTAATGCATGTTATTGTCGTATAATTTCTCTAAGTGTTTTGCGGACTTAGCATGTGCGCGGGAATTACTTCCTACGTACTTAGCAAGTACGCAAGAACACTCTTCGTACTCGCTAAGTACGCATGAACAATTTGCCCTGCGTACTCAAATGAAGAGATCAGGTCTAGTATAAATAGTATAGGTTGACAGAATTTATGGACGCAGACATTTGCACTCAGTATATTCTCTCTGTAACCTTTCAAGTTTATAATAGACGGAGTTTGAAAGTGATTTTGTTGTCGGTTTACTTTGTGTCGCTTGATTCTCCACCTAGTCACGGGCATTCCACACCCGGTCCGACTAGTTACACACCCACACGTAACGATCCGAGACACCCGGGGACCTACAAAAATAAACTATTTCCTTCAATACACAATCAAATTTCTCCTGAATTATAGGAGATTGTTTCCCTGAAACAGAAACAGTGGATTTAGGTTTCTACTTTGATGTAACCTAAACCTTGTCAGCCTCTCTCACCACCTCAACCTTGTCATTTACCACTGGTTGTTCGAGAAGTTTTCTCAACCGTTTATTTCTTCGACGTCTTTGTGGTCTAGATAATTTTTCTTTTGGTTGGGTAGACTCACCAATTAACTCAACCTTCTTCACAACTTTCACTGAATCAGAAGCAGTCTAAACACTTGTCTTCTTTACACCACTATCCACATTCTTACTTACAGATTTTGCTGGTGGAGTCACAAAAGAGCGTGCCAACATTGGATTCTCCAGACGCTTCCCCAAGTTCTTATTTGGGCAATCTTTCAAGATATGACCAACAACACCACAATGAAAACAAGAACGTTTTTCCTTGTAGACACGAACATACTGTTCTTTCTGAACCTTGAATGAAGTAGATGATGAACACTGAGAAATAGTGTTTGAAGAATGAACAACCTTATGAGTTTCCTCTTCAAGTTTCTTTTTACAAAAATCAAGAGTTGAGATATTCTCAATCTTGTTTGTATCTTGTGAATCAAAACCACCACTTACAAACGGTTTAACTGGTTTAAAAGTAGATTTAGGTTTTGGTTGTTTAGTTACATCATCTGGCTCAGTTAGAATGCATCTGTCTCTTGTCACTGTTTTCATCACAACTGGTTCCACATACTTACAATCTTTCACTATGCCTTGAACTTTCTCTAAATCAAATACATCATCATCAGTTGAATCATCATATACCATATCATTACCAGTAACAGGATTGATGTTCAACACAGTTTTTGGTTCCAGATCATCAATAAAAACTTCTTCAATCAAACATGGGGTATAATTTGCATTAAACAGTGGACAATAACCAACACCACCCCCAAACTCTGTATCATCAAAAGAAGGACAAGAACCAACCCCACCAATAACCTTTTCACCCGAAGCTTTATCATTATAATATTCCAACAAGAAACTGGAATTCTTATAACACTCAAGCTTGCGTAAAAATTTTGTTACCTCTGTCGGTGACACAGCAAGTTCAGTAATTTTCTTTTCATACTCAGAGTATGACACATCGAGAAGAAATGCTTGTTCATTTACTTTGGTTTGCAAAACTTTAATATCATCTTTAGAGATTCAATTTTAGTTTTCAAAACCGGTTCATTATCCTTCAAAGTTTGGTTCGATGTGTACATTTCTTTCATGTCACAGATGAGATTCTTGTTATCATCACACAATCTCGTAATTTTGAATTGAAAATCAATGCATTTTGAACAAGAATCAACCTGTTTTACCTGTTTAGAATCGGCCATGAATGCATTTCCTTTAGCTAATATCTTTGCAATCTTTTCTGTAACCTTTCCAGCAGCTCCATCATTCAGTAAATCTTCATTTGAAAACTTTGATTCACTAATCTGAGGCACTGATTCTTCACTTTCATGTACACTCCCAGAATCTGTAGAGTCACTATCAGAAGAACCACTTTCAATTCCATCTTCAGGATGAATTTCAGCCAGGAAAGCTTGACTAACATGAGCCATAACATCTTCCAAATGAAAACCCCAGTCATAATTTTTATCTTGTTAAGATATCAAAGCTGTGGAATTACTCTGTTTGTTTTGATTGCCTTGAGAGTCTAAAGGTCCTTGATTCTGATTTCTTGATTTTGTACATTTTCGAGGCAAATGACCAAAATCCTAACAATTATAACACTTCACCTTAGACTTATCCATTCCCATCTTGGTTTTGCTTGATGCTCCAATGAACTTCTTTCCAGTTCTCTTCAAGTGATCTTTTCCTTGTCTCAACCACAATGCCATGTTCCACTGAATATTCATTTCTTCCAACGTATCTTTATCCAGCTGTTTAAAATCCTCCTCAATCATTTTAGGATCAGTGATCTTACCACCAATTAAGTTTTCATAAGAGGTTAAAAATGATGCAATCATTGCCATCATATCATTAGCTGCAGATGAAGACACTTTAGTAGAACACGAATGACCTTCATTGTTGCTATGCGTTGAACATCCAGAGTTTGAAGCAACAAAACATGTATTTTCTTGACAAGAATTGTCTTTAGGAACATCAAATGACTCTCCCGAAAATAAAGCAACTCCACCAGATTTTGATGACGATGTAACTTTCCCAAAATAAATGCTTGGATCTTGATAAACTATGTCTTTCTTTTGTTTACGCAAATCATATGATTGAATCTTTCCCATCAAATCCTCAAGACTAAGATCATCAAATCCAGATTGTTCTTTGATTACTATGGTGTGCATCTTAAAATGTGCTGGTAAAGCATCTAAGAACTTTTCAAGGTGATGTCATTGTTGACCATTTCACTTAGAAGATGATAATATCTTGACACGAGTTCATCCACTGATTCACCCTCAAAGTGTTTAAAAACACTAAACTGTTTCTTTAACAATTATTTTCTGCTCTTCTTGATATCAGTGCTACCTTCACATATTTTAGCCAAACCTTCCAAAAGTTCACCAGAAGTCTTAAACTTCTTGAAAGTATGGTAGATATCCAGATGTAAACACATGGATAAAGCTGCGAGAGCTTTCTTTTCACGATCATACAACTTCTTTTCATCATCATTAAGAGCTGAAATTGGTTTTGGTGTATCCGACACACCCATATGACGATGAACAGGATGCTCATATCCCTTACCAATGGGAATCCACAAACTCGTGTCATTAATATTAACATAATTCTCAAATCGACTTTTCCAATTAGAATAATCTTTGAGATTCATAAGCCTTGGTGGCATGGTTGGAGTTCCAATCTCATTGTCATGATTCAGTAAGTGAGCCATATTGTTCACTTGATTAAAAGTAGACGACATCCTTGAACAGACTTCAACACTTAGAAAAATTTGACAACTTTCTGTATGAAGCGAACTTAACAACTTCGCCCACTAAGTTCGTCTAACTTGAATCCAGCGAACTTAATAAGTTCGCTTGACAAGTTCGCCCGTAACAGAATAGACAAGTTCGCATGCATCAGCTGAAGAACAAGGAAGATTGTTCTAACACCCAAACGCACGAACGTGTCTAAAAATTTCTATAAATCTTGATTTAGAATGAATTGGAGAAATTCCTTCCGTAGGATTCTTCAAATACTGATTTAGAACACTTCTATCAGATCAATTTTGGTAAAACAACACCAAAAATGAAGAAATCAATCAAAATTCAGTCCAAAAAGTCGCTAACTTCTCAAGATCACAGAAAATTCTGAAAATCTTCATCTTGTTGTGAAAAATAAATCGAGATAATGTCAAAAGCTCTTATACCACTTGTAAGTCCCAGCGGGTCTAACGATCGATCTCTGTTGTAAAACACATAATACGTACACGAAGTGCGGAATCCTTACTTATACGTATGTCTTGAATAGTCACGAACGCAATACAATCACACAAGACACGATTTCATAAAAAGCTTCTTGTATTATCAATCAAAATAGTAAACACAGATTAGTTCTAGTTACAAAATCAGAAGTTACAAATGAGAACAACTCTTGAACTATTTATAGACAACACACACTGAAACAGGCGAACTTAATAAGTTCGCCACCTATAGTTCAGGCAAACTTGTTAAGTTCGCCTCAATTATACCAGGCGAACTTATTAAGTTCGCCTGTGAAAACTTAACTAATTACAAATACAAAACATGCAAAACTATAAACATAAAGACTAATCTATTACAAGGCTTGTTGTCACAAAACATGCTCCAACACATTACTAATCATCCTGGCCAGACATGATTAGTAATATACTATGCCAACATATACTCATTATCCCCATGTGATAACTCCCAAAACAAGTTTCAGCATACATAATCACCTTGGACATCAATTAGACTACCAACAAATATCACTACTAACCTCCACCTTAGCTCCGTGTCTCGGTCATGCCTTCGTTGGATTATCATTACACCCACCCATATCAAGAGCAAATTAGTTTGAGTTCGGTGTCTCACACACCCGAATCCCTCAAACAGTTGATCTGATACCAAGTTGTAACACCCAAAATTTAAACAAATTTTAAATTTCTAAATACGCGGAAGTTGTTGGTCCCCGGGTGTCTCGGATCGTTATGTGCGAGTGTGTGACTAGTCAAATAGGGTGCGGAATGCCTGTGACTAGTTGGAGTATTAAGCAACACAAAGTAAACCGAAAACAAACACAAGATACTTTAAAATTTGTTTATTGATAATCACAGCCGGTTACAAGTGAATGAATGCGTGCATATGACTTTCACTAACCTGCTATTTATACCACAGACCTGATGCCTGAGCACTTGCTAAGTGTGAAGGGCTTTGCTCATGCGTACTTAGCAAGTACACAGACTTGTTCTTGCGTACTTGCTATGTACGTAGGTTTAGCAACCTGCGCACTTGTTAAGTGCGCACAACACTTTACAAGATGATTACAACGACAAGTACCTACACACATGTTTACAAATCGATAAACCAATACATACAGACACTGAAATACAAATACAAATACATAAAAAAGAGATACAAAAGCAGAGACAAATATCCAGAGTGTTTGTCACAAAAACGTGCTCCAACAAACTCCCCTTGACAATAACTCTGTATTTTCTTTGGTCTTCAGACTTCCTCAGCTTTAGCTTCCCATCTTCATCTTGTAGTCAAGGAAAAGCTTGACCAACTTGTTGTATCTTGATGCTAGAAGCTTCGTCCATTCGTCCGTGTAGATGCAGTACTTGTCATTCAGAACCGTCAGATCTTTCACAGAGAAATTAATGAAAGTGATTTCATCAAAAACCCTAATCAATTCTCTAGGCTCCAAGTTTCCACTTAAGGACCTTGTCTTTCCCATAACCACCACCTCGCCCATCTTTGGATCCACGTACCAGTATGACATGTTACCAAGGATATCCTGAGATAACTTGCTCAAGGGAATCCTGGTTTCACATAGCACTGAGTTGTAGACCAGTTTCCTCAGACTTCTATTCGTCATGGGATGTCTGACATTCTTGTCTCGAACTCACTTGGGCATTTGAGGCTGAACACCTCAAAGTTCCCTGATCTTCCTTATCTCTATAGTGCACCCCACAAACCCTTCGCCACTGCATGACTAGTGTCACCAACCAGCACACGATTTGCTAAGTTAACTAGGTCGTACTTCGGCAGGGAGCTGAACGCCTCACTGGTTGGTTTCAAGTATTGAACCCCACCAACTCGTTTTATTGCAAAAAACTTCTTGTCATCGTCAAACCTGACAGATAAGATCATACCTGTGGCTCCATGCTTGTCTAAGATTGAAGTCTTTTGCCAAACAGGAGGCTGATCCCTTGTGAACAAACCTTGAGGATATTTGTTCTTCCAGGCCTCGACCTGCACAGGTTGGGGATCGGTGGGAGAGGCTTCAGTCGAGGTTGCTGCTCCACTAGCCTCAGCAACATTTTCAGGCTTGACTAAAGCTATAGGAAAAGTAGCTTTAAAGACTGGAGCCTCAAAAATCTCTCCATCCTCAAGCTCATTTACTCCTTCACCGTCACCCTTGGGAAACTCCACTATCACATTATCATCCTCCACATCCCACTCTTCATTAAACTCAATATCTCCTTCCTCTAGATAGCGGAGAGCATCGATCTGTGCTTCCTTGGAATAGTCCGGCTCAATCATCAGAATGACATCATCAAATAAATCATACAACACTTCAGCCGCAGACTTTCCTTCACCAATTCCACTACCACCAGCTCCAAAAGTAACACATGCACCTTCTTACTGAGTAGACTGCCCTTCAGCCATAGACATAGTAGAAATTGGAACAATAGCCAAAGCTTGTTTTGCTCACTTCCACTAGGACGGCTTCAGGATCCTTGTCTTTGTCATCATCCTTAGTCTGGTCGACCGGATGACAAGCCTCGTCACCAGTAGGTTTTGGTTTCTCCTTCTCCTTTTCTTTATTCCCCTAAGCAGCAAGCTTCTCGGTCAATTCACAAACTAACTTGACCATCATCTCATGTTCTTTTCTTTGCATATCAAACCATAGCTCCCATTTCATTAGTTTTGATCAAAAGCTCATTCTGGGCCATCAGACTCTTCAGTCACTGTCCTTTGGTTTCTTAGAATAGTTACTTCATCCACCAAGGAATTTATCTGACCTTGTTGAGCCTCTGACTCTTCCCTTGACTTCCAAATAGTCTCAAGCAAACTAGCCACCTGAGATTCCAGGGTAGCAATCCCGTACTCATGGGGATCAGGATCCCGGGATGAAGAGGTTTTGGCTGTGTGGGTGGGTGGGATTGGAGAATAACTCATCAAAGTCAAACTCTTGGGTGAAGTCACAAAAGGTATAGGGTTGACTGATGGGTTAAAGGGTGGTTGTGGGAATGGTGGTTGGGATTGAAATTAGAGTTGTGGTGGTTTCATCAGTGGTTGGGGTGATAGTGATCGATTCCGTCTAAATTGGAGTCATCGCTATCACTTGATGGACTGGTTGAATGTGGAGGGAGACTATCTCAGGTACCTCCTCTGAGATAGTAGTGGCAACCACCTCAGCAGTTAACCTTGGCTACCTTCTCCTCCTTTGATAAAGCTGAGGTAACGTGGACATAGATGTTGAAGCTGTCCTCGTAGCCGTAGTGCCTGCTAGGCGTTGAGCACGAGCTTCAGCTTCCTGTAGTATAACCTCAAAAGGTATGTCCCCTTTCTACTTAACTCGTCTCTCTCTTCTTTATCTTTGTAACTCAGTATCCGACTCGGGTTCATACTCGCTGTCGGTACTGTCTTTTCGTCTTCTCTGGGAAGATGACTCGATAAAGGGAAACCTTTGCCATTCTCCTTGGGTGTGTTTGGTCTGGTGCATCATCAGAGTCCAATGAATCATATTCAGTAGCTTCGGAATCCGACTCTTCTGCACCATCTCCTCTTATTTCTTCATCACCTCCATTACTAGATTCATCATTCTTAGAAGCAACTACATCTTCCTCTTCCTCCTCTAATTGTTCTTGAACATGTTCATCTGAGTGTTCGCTCAGCTCTGGTTCAGAGTCAACATTATACCATCTGAAGTCAGGAGAGGACACATATGCTTCATTAATTGGGTGGCCAAAGAGAGGAGTGTGCTTAAGGATAGGTTCTACACTTCCTGGCTTAAGGAATTGGGCAAACACTCTCTTGTCCACTCGTTTGACTTGTAGACGTTCTCCAATCTGAGGTAGATTGGGCAATGCATCATTAATCAACAATTGAACGAATCTCGGGTACAATAGGAATCTAAACCTCTCCGATGCATTGATCTGATCAGTCAAAGACTTGTAGATATACTTGGAAAATTTGTAGCCCTTATTGAGAGAGAGTCCAACCATTGAAGTCGCCAAGTCGTGACCCATAGCATCTTTTCCTGCCTTCCTTGCAGATAGGCACATGATCATGACGTGTGAAAAGTATCGCCACTGATCAAACACCCATATTTTCTTGTATGAGGCATAATCTGTTGTACCAACATATCCCATCCTCTGTCTGCAGCAACCATCCATAAAATAATCAGGATAAGTGACCAGATCAGTAGGTAGATCCCTTAACTATAACACTCTACGGATGGTGTCTTCCGAAATGGCTAACTCATGACCAGTCACAGTAGCCCTAATGACATTCGGGGTTACCGTGAAGTCATGATTAGCAGTATCCCAGAATTGATCCATGTAAGGTCGTGAAACAATTGGATCAGCAGAGATAGCATAGCTGATATTGGATCGGTTGAGAAAATCCACTATCTGCCGGTACTCAAGAGTAGCACCCTTCCATTCAGGGTGGGTCAATGCTAACATGTTGAATTCACTTGTAAATGCACGAGCCATCACTACAAGAACACAATAAGAACACAAAGAATCATTGGAATTGACAACTATGACTCGGTATAGCACTTGCACACTGAACCAATTTTTCAGACATAGAAAAATTTCCAAGTTGCTCTTCCTTCGTATATAACAAGTACGGAGGGTTTTGTTCTTGCGTACTTCCTAAGTGCATAAGAATTGGCACTTAGAGCATTTTTTTCAAATTTCAAGATCAGTATGAGGTGAGAAATTTATGTGAATGATGGTCACCACAAGGTCGAAAAACACTTCTACAACCTATGGGAGCTACATTAACATCAAAATCTTGCTAAGACCCGATGTTTTTGAACTAGCCTTTGACCGACGTTAACCTATGCCCACTGACGGGGTCAAAATCAAAATCAAACAAAGTTAAGGACAAGTTAGGTATCAAGAAGCTTCGATTGATGATTTTAAACTAGTTTTAGGGATTAATTTCACTTAAAAACACTTGAAATCGGTCTAAATTTCATCTCCAAAACCCTAGGTTCGAACATTCAAAGAATCGATTCAAAACACATGATTTAACAGTTGAAATGCTTTGAGATTCTCACCAAATGTTAGTTAGATGATAATGAAACTAAGATCAGGATGAAAAAACTCTTTTGAAACACATGAAATTTTGAGGAAAATCAAGTAGCAAGTATACAATAGTGTGAGACGTTTGAATGAGATAAACTGATGAAAAGGTTCTAACACCCGTTTTTATAGCCTGCACTGATAAGCCTTGCGTACTTGTCAAGTGCGCAGGACTTAACTCCTGCGTACTTAGTAAGTACATCTTAAGTCTTGCGTACTTGTTAAGTACGCATGGTTTAACTCTTGCGTACTTGACAAGTACACAGAGACCCTTGTGCACTCAAAGTTCAACTCAAATTATGAAGATTGTCAAGTCAAATAGCAAACCGGATAAGAACGTTCAATCACGAGGTTTTCAAAAACAAATCATGGAAGTTAAACACAAATATTTTTGCTTTTCTTCAGTTTTGATAAACTATACTTAAAATCTTTTTGTCATTTTTGAAAGTAAAAGAACTGTACACACATGAAAAATCTTTTTGGCCTTTTTCTAAATAAATATATAAATAAATATACACACCAGCTATTTTTGGTCAAAATCATGAGCAAGGGATCATATCAGGCTATTATAAGCAAATAAATGATACAAAATAAATATCAAAGAATATGAAATCATGTCATGGATTACTAATTATTCATCGTAATATGTAACATAAGCAAGTCAAATCAAGTTGGCAATATTATAAAATTTGAAACCATAAGCGTTTTTGTACCACATTCTTGTGAGTTAAGGTATGGATTTAAAGTCTACAACGTGTACCCCATAGTTATGCTACATGAATTTAAATTGCACTATCTCAAGGCATCTAAGTTTTTCCCAATGATTTTCATAATTTCCAGAATGAAGTTACACCATTTAGCACAGAAAAATCAAGCAGAATCCATAGGGATTATCAGGAATCATAAGATTCAGAATCGAGTGATTAATTAGTCTTGGTTTGATAGGATTTCGTCTGTGAATATCAGTTTGAAGATTCAGGATAATAAATATGGTGTCTGAGGATTAAGGTAAGGGGATCCAACTTTTATCTGGATTTGAGTTCAATGAACCAGATATGATCCAAGGGTTAATATATGCTTAACGGTTGATGTGAAGACATATCTTGGTTCAACTTCTCATTGCATACTTGTGAGTATGGGCAGTGAAATGAACCAAAAATTGTGCTAAAGACATTACCCGAAATTGGTCTCATACAAAGATCATTGCCAAAATTTTACATCCTATATCTGATAATGATCTTTATCAATCTTTTACACACACACAGATGCAAACATGGGTTCAAATCATAGTTGTAGTATGTTGATTTAGTTTTCGCACTACTAATGATTCAAAAAAGCTTATAGCCTACTGACAATTCAAAGTACTTGCATGTATTCAAATTAGCAGCAGAGAATAGTTAAAAACATTCAAGTAAGCATGACGCAATCATTTCCCATATGTGGAGTCTAATACGTTCAGATCATTTAATGATGTATTATCATTTCCCTTATTCCTCAAATGACTTAGAAATTTTCTTGTTTTTCTATTTTGTTTGGATATTTCTGAAATATTTTGAAAATGCAACTAACTGTAAAAACTTAAAAAGAAATAAACTTTAACTTCCATGAAAATATTTTGATTTGAAAATAAATTTTCACTCAGGATTGAACATTCCGATCATGTTGACGAGATGTTCAAACCAGGTACGATCAAACGCTTTAGTGAAAAGGTCAGCAAAGTTGTCATCCGTGTGAACTTTTACAAGTTCAACTAATTGCTTTTCCGCACAATCACGGATGAAGTGGTGACGAATCTCAATGTGTTTAGTTTTGGAATGTTTCACCAGGTTGTTTACGATGCACATGGTGGCATTGTTGTCAATGAATAAGGGGGTTCCAGTGTAGTTTAAGCCATAGTCTCTTAATTGTTGCTGGATCCACAATATCTGAGAACAACAGCTCGCGATGGCAATGTATTCTGCTTCACATGTTGAGACAGAAACCGTTGACTGCTTCTTGCACTGCTAGGAGACCAGTCTGTCTCCTAAGAATTGTCATCCACATGAAGTTGATTTTCTATCGAGGTTACAACCACCATAATCAGAATAGGTATAGGCTTTGAATTCAAAGGACTGCTGCTTGGAGTACCAAAGACCCAATCGGGGTTTCCCCTTCAGGTATCTGAATATTCTCTTTACATCTATCAAATGAGATTCCTTCGGTTGTGATTGAAACCTCGAGCACAAGCATACAAGAAACATTATGTCGGGCATTGAAGCTGTGAGATACATAAGAGATTCGATCATCCCACGGTACAATTTACAGTCCACATCCTTTCCATCTTTGTCTGGATGCAAAACGTGATTGACTGGTATCAGTGTGCCATAAGTACTATAATAATTCATTTTGTATTATGAGAAAATGTCCTTTACGTACTTAGTTTGACTTAGATAAATGTCATCCTCCCTTTGACTGACTTGCAGATCCAAGAAAAATGAAAGTTCACCCATGTTGCTCATTTCAAACTTGGACTTCATCACCCTTTCGAATTCCCAACACATCTCTACATTGGTAGACCCAAAGATAATGTCGTCGACATACACTTGAACAAGTAGAATATCACCTCCTGCTTTCCATATGAAGAGAGTCAAGTCAATTTGTCCACGATCGAAACCACTGGACAGTAGATGTTTTGAAAAAGTCTCATACCATGCCCTAGGTGCTTGATAAAGAACATAAAGTGCTTTATACAGTTTATACACTTTATTGATATTATGCGGATCTTCACAACCTTGAGGTTGAGTGACATAGACTTCTTCATGAACTTTTTCGTATAAGAAAGCACTCTTTAAATCAAGTTGGTAAACCTTGAAGCCAACAAAGGAGGCATAAGCCAGAAACAGTCTGTTAGGACATAGATGTGTGCAGGATCGGTGAATACAAGATGGTTCTATTCTAGTTGAGATTGGCGGAAACAATCACAACTATGCAATGTAAACAAGTAAACACAAAGAGTACTGATAAATGCAAATTGTATTAATCTTCAATGGTTACAAGATTACAGAGAAAACTCTAAGAAAGCACACTTGTACACTGAACAGATACACTACTTATACAGTAACTTAGAATCAAGACAGACCCTTGATTCTAAGGATCAGATCAAACACAAGTCGTTGATCTTGTATACTAGAAGCTATACTACAAGTTAAGACAACAAAGACTATAAAAGTTAACTTTAATGAAACGTCTTCTTAGGCATCATTGCTTGCATACTTGGAAGGTGAGCGTTGTCTTTTATTGTATACACCAATAACATTCTTTCTGCATGTGATGTGTCAGAGTTGCAGCAGAAAGTTGTCGGTAGTAAAGTTGACGCTTTTGATATGCCAATCAGCAGCAACGATTAATCTTCAGCAGATAAGGCTATCAGCCGCATAGTTGAAGATCCGCAGCAAAACTCAACTATCCAAAGCTGCTGATGATTTGCTTATCAGTAGCATCAAGTGTTTGATGCTGCCGAGAAGCCTATCAACAGGAACTCTAGACTTCAGCAGATAAGGTTATCTGCAGCAGAGTTGTTCATCAGCAGGAGAACAACTATCAGCAGCAAACAAGCATATCCGCAGCAACTTGTTGGTCAGCAACAAAATTGTGGAGTCCGTGGTAGTTGTACTTAGAGAATTTTATAGCCATCAGTCTTTATATCTACAAACTCCCCCTAGACTGATACTACCAAAACTTTCTTACTACTGTTGTTGCTGAAGCTTTTTCATGTATGCAAAATCCTTGCTACCTCATAGCCTTTATGGTCCTTGTCCCACCCCGACCGATGGCGGAATCATCGGGGCTTGACATGTAGACTGTTCATAAGCACAAGGTTGACTAAATTGAAATATATTAATTGTCAAATTCTATTACAAACATTCAATCAAAAGAAATTCCAAGAAAAGAAACATAATTGAAATACATAAGTTCTTTATTTATTTTAACTAAGTCCAAGCCTATATGTAGCACATCTTGATCAATCTCACATATTAGGACCTGAAACATGAATAAAATAATGTCAACTAAAAAGTTGGTGAGTATAACACATGTTTGTATATAGATAGCATATAGTTGTAAAACAAATTCTTACATAACATGATAAATAAGGCATTTATGGGGAGCAGCTATTGTGTAACCAAGTACAATCAAACCTTTGTAACTAGCATGAAAAATTGTGTTGTCGGTATCAATCACCCCAATCCAGGTGGGTTTGTCAGACTCAATAGATCAATCATTGAAAACCGTCGGCTTGAATAGTTAATGATTGCACATAAGTGTTCACAAAAGTTAGCCACATAGCACTCGGGCATAAAGCTTAAATTGCACACATGAATGTAAATAGGATTTGTATTTGTGTTGTTTGTGTAAATGTAAGCATGTAATTTGATAGAGTTCATGTTTCACCCCAAAAGTGTAAAAGAGGAAAAGGGGCTATGAAATACTCACTTGGTTTGAAGGCGTAACTAACAAAGATACTAGATAGAATAAAGATCCTTGAAATGCACAAGTTAGCCTAAAGTGTAATGTATATGGTATTAATAGTGTGCACAAAAGTTTAAGTCTAAAGTTGCATTTGGACTTGTGTAAAAAGTCATTGATTTGTAATTAAAAGTATTGAATAAAATATAAAGTTTGAAAGAATATTTTTAGAATATTTTGATTAAGGTTTGAGTTTGAATAATTAAATAAGTAATGTAAATAATTATTGTTTATGAAAACATTGTAAGTATTAGTTATAATTTGGTATAAATAATTAATTGTTTTTGTTTAAATATAAATTAAATAAATAATTATTTCTATATTTATTTATTTATTTATAATATATGTAACGTAACCATTAAAATACTTTTTAAGGTTTAACAATAAATGTAAATTAAATTTTATAAACTTTGAATAAAAATTTTCTATTTATTCCAAGATTAAATATTTGATCTTTCTAAATAGGATTAAATGCATTTTTATAAAAATCAACTATTTTTATTTTGTAATTTAATGGGTAATATTTATTGTTTGAAAAATATATAAAATTATAATTCTGCCAAAAATTTAACTCACACACGACCGTGCCTCGGAAGGGCACGATCGTGTTAATCAAACAGAGGGCTTAACTAACTAAATTATTAGGCACGATCGTGTCTATTGTTCTAAGACACGACTGAGATTAGCCAAAGGGCATGATTGGGTCTGGACAAGAGGACACGACCACCCTGGTAGTCGGCACGACCGCGTCTCATGAGGCACGACCGCGCTAGATGATTAGCGCGACCGTGTCTCTTCCAAAACAGACACGAATTGACTGATTCTTACATTGTTAGTGTTTGAAATCATAGGGCTTTTATTCATAGTGATGTTACGAGTATGTTGGGATGTTTTAATTGTATTAACAACATGTTCTGGGTCGAAATAGATTAAACCATTTTTAATAAAATATGGATTCGGGTTCGGGAAGATTTCTATAATGGAAGCCCAAATTAACATGGGGCTTTTGATCTAGAGACTAAATAGACTGAGGACAGAGTTTCAATTACCCGGAAGAGTAGCGAATTGATAGAGGACGGTAGGAAAGAGTTCCGGCGTCGACGAGGGTGGTTTCCGGTGCTCCTTGCTACGATTCCGGCTGTCTCAAAGCTTTCGGGAGTTTCCGAGAAGGTCGATGGAGCGTTTGGTTGGGGGAATTTCACTCCAGGATAGAATAATCGATGTTCAAGGGAGAGAATTTTGATTTCTTGGGACGAATCGGGTTTTCTGATGTTAATGGTTGAAATTGATAATATTATTTTCTTTGTTAATGAAAATGAAACGTATATCGGTTACGAAACTCAACGATCTCGCGTTTAAAACTGGTTTTACGTTTCAACTGGTACGAGACGCGACCGTGCCCAAACGAGGCGCGACCGTGCCAAGGCACCGGGCGCGATCGTTCCAAAGCAAGTAGCGCGACCGTGCCTATTTGGGTTTCTTGCTATTTTTCAACATCAGACCTTGTAACTTTAGTCATTTTCCATATTTGTATAATTAGATACTTATGTATTGTTTTAATAGGATATAACCGAGTAAAATTTGCGGATTTGCATTCAAATATAGTATTAAATTAATGGTACGAAAAGAAACAAAACAGTGCACTAGAATTGAGTTTGAAATGTATTACATTGAATTGAAATACCGATACTAAAAATCAGAAATGTTACAGTCTCCCCATGTTGAGGGAATTTCGTCCCGAAATTTAGCTAGAGGAAGCTACGTCATCAGTAAAAAGATGGGGGTACTTGAGCTTCACTTGGTCCTCTCGTTCCCAAGTGAATTCAGGACCACGCTTAGACTCCCAACGAATTTTGACAATAGGAATACGACTTCGGTTGAGTTTCTTGATTTCACGATCCATAATTTCTACCGGTTTCTCAACAAAGTGCATTGTTTCATCAATGCGCACATCATCAAGTGGTATATGGATATTCTCATCAGTGAGACATTTCTTCAGATTAGATACATGAAATGTTGGATGCACATTGCCAAGAGATGGAGGTAACTCGAGTTTGTAAGCCACTTTCCCTATCCTTTCAAGGATTTTGAATGGACCAACATAGCGAGGTGCAAACTTGCCTTTCTTTCCAAAATGGAACACACCCTTCCACGGAGACACCTTAAGAAGAACAAGGTCACTGACTTGGAATTCCAAGGGTTTTCGTCATTTATCGGCATAACTCTTTTGCCGACTTCTCGCTGTTCGGATGTTGTCACGGATTTGAATAATCTTGTCGGATGTTTCTTGAATTAGCTCGGGACCGGTGATTTGTGCTTCATCAATCTCATTCCAACAGATAGGAGAACGACGTTTGCGACCATAAAGAGCTTCAAATGGAGCCATGTTGATACTCGTGTGATAGCTATTGTTGTAAGAGAACTCAATTAAGGGTAAATGTGAATCCCAATTGCAACCAAAATCAATTACACAAGCTCTAAGCATGTCTTCAAGAGTTTGGATTGTCCGCTCGGTTTGACCCTCAGTTTGGGGATGATAAGCCGTGCTTAAATCCAATTGTGTACCAAGTGCAGTTTGGAGAGATTGCCAAAAGCGAGAGGTGAACCGAGCATCTCTATCGGAGATTATGTTTAAAGGAACACCGTGACGGCTCACAATTTCATCAATGTATATTCGGGCAAGTTTCTCAACGCGATAGTCTTCGCGGATGGGCAAGAAATGAGCAGATTTGGTGAGACGATCAATGATCACACAAATGCTATCATAGCCACTCGAGGTACGAGGAAGTTTGGTAACAAAATCCATGGCTAAGTTCTCCCATTTCCACACGGGAATTTCCGGTTGTTCAAGCAATCCGGAAGGACGTTGGTGTTCGGCTTTAACCTTGGAGCACGTTAGGCATTTGGCAACATAGAGAGCAATGTCCTTTTTCATACCGAGCCACCAATATTGTTGGCGAATATCTTGGTGCATTTTATCCGCACCAGGATGAATGGAATAACGAGTCTTATGAGCCTCGTTTAAGAGAAATGCATGGAGATCATCGCGATTGGGAACCCAAATACGGTTCAAGTAATAAAGTAAGCAATTGGGTTTTGATTCAAGCAGTAGTTCAACACCACACGACATTTCCTCGTACATGTTACCCTCGGTGACTGAGATGTGTTGAGCTTCTAAGACGCGGATTTGAATATCGGTTTGAATTCGGGCACAATGAAGCATAACACGGTCCTTCCGACTCAAAGCGTCGGCTACAACATTCGCTTTGCCAGGATGGTAACGAATCTCGCAGTCGTAGTCGTTAAGGAGTTCAACCCAATGTCGTTGCCTCATATTGAGTTCTTTTTGGTTGAAGATCTGTTGGAGACTTTTGTGGTCGGTGAACACCACACATTTTTTGGCATAGAGATAATGTCTCCAAATATTCAATGCGAATACGACCGCACCCAACTCGAGATCGTGCGTCATATAATTCTTCTCATGAATCTTAAGTTGCCTTGATGCATAAGCGATTACTTTGCCTCGTTGCATGAGGACACAACCGAGACCTTGGTTAGAAGCATCACAGTAGACAACTAGATCTTCATTCCCATCAAGGAGAGTCAAAATGGGAGCATTGCACAACTTTTGCTTAAGGGTTTGGAAAGCTTCTTCTTGTTTTGGTCCCCATTCATAAGTTTTACCCTTATGGGTCAAAGCGGTGAGAGGGACAGCAATCTTTGAGAAGTTTGAGATGAAACGACGGTAATATCCCGCAAGACCAAGAAATGAAGGAACTTCAGTGGGAGTCTTCGGGGCATTCCAATTCTTAACCGTTTCGATCTTAGCAGGGTCAACATGAATACCCTTGTCGTTGACGATGTGACCAAGAAATTGAACTTCCTTTAGCCAAAATTCACATTTGGAGAATTTGGCATATAGTTGTTCTTTCTTCAAGAGATCCAAAACCAATCTAAGGTGTTGCTCATGATCGGCTTTAGTCTTGGAATAGATTAAAATGACATCGATGAAAACGATCACAAACTTATCAAGGTACGGTTTGCACACACGATTCATGAGGTCCATGAAAACTGCGGTTGCATTGGTTAGTCCAAAAGGCATAACCATGAACTCGTAATGACCATACCTTGTTCGGAAGGCAGTCTTTGGTATATCTTCTTCTTGCACACGGAGTTGGTGATAACCAGATCGAAGATCAATCTTCGAGAAGCAAGTAGAACTTTGAAGTTGATCAAAGAGGTCATCAATTCTAGGTAAAGGATAACGGTTTTTGATAGTAAGCTTGTTGAGTTCACGGTAGTCAATACACATGCGAAATGATTCATCTTTCTTTTTGACGAATAAGACGGGTGCACCCCACGGTGAATGACATGGACGAATGAATCCCTTGTCGGAGAGCTCTTGAAGTTGACTTGCAAGTTCTTGCATTTCAGAAGGTGCAAGACGGTAAGGAGCTCTAGCCACCGGGTTAGCTCAGGGCACAAGATCAATGCGAAATTCTACTTGTTGAACGGGTGGAAGGCCGGATAAATCTTCGGGGAACACTTCGGGAAAATCTCGGATAATGGGGATGTCTTGAATACTCTTCTTTTTGACATCTTTTTGAACGATATGGGCCAAAAAGGCCATGTACTTCTTTCGTAAGTACTTTTGAGCAGTAGTGCATGACATTAATTTAAGCCCTTTGCAAGGCTTTTCACCAAAGACTCTTAGTGTTTCTCCCGATGGTAGAGGTATTCGAATAAACTTCTCGAAACAGATGACTTCGGCATGATGATTTGATAGCCAATCCATGCCTATGATGATATCAAAACTTCCTAATGGAATTGGTACAAGATTGATTGGGAATGTATGTTCATTAAGTTCTAGAGAACAGTCATAGATAATAGACTCGATTGTAAGTGAATCACCATTTGCTATTTCGACAGTGAAGGTTTTCTCTAATTGGGATCGTGTCTTGGCAAGTAAAGGTTCAAAGTTAAGTGACACAAAACTCTTATCGGCACCAGTATCAAATAAAATGGAGGCATATTGACTATTTACAAGGAACGTACCAATGACCACGTCATTGTTGGCTTGAGCTTCGTTGGCGTTTATGTTGAAAGCACGCCCACGAGCTCCACCTAGTCTAGCATTGGCAAATCTTGGGTATTGGTCACGGAAATGGTTCGGGTTGCCACATTCATAACATGCACGCCCATTTGCAATAGCGGGAGTACCTTGATTAGTCACTTGGGTGTTGGTTTGGTTTGGTGGGTTGACTTGGCCCGCAAGAGCTTTGGCCCTACAAACATTGACCGTATGGCCATATCTCCCACAATGAGTACAAAGGCGACATGGGATGCTTTGGGGATGATGGTAGTTGCAGGTGGCATAAAGTGGGTAGATTCCAACATATGGCTTTTTGGCCGGTGCTTGAACCATAGGTGCAGCTTGGTTAACAGGAATAACAGGAGTGACCACAACAAAATTTCTAGCCTTTCTCTTCTTATTATGCCGGGAGGGTTCAGTTATGGCTTCTTTGTTGTGGGTGGAAGGAGTTGCAGTGTCGGGGACTTTCTTGGTGCCCTTTTTAGTAAGAGTCCCCGCCTTCACATGATTATCGGTTAAGGTAGCGGACAAACGGATCGCATCCTCAAGTGTTGCAGGATTTCTTCCTAGGACAGTATCTTGAATTTGCCTAGGTAGTCCCCCAACATACTTTTCAATGCAGCGGGACAAAGGAGTGACCATGTGGGGCACAAGAAGACTCAACTCATGGAACCGAGTTGTATACGTCAAGTTTTCACCACTATCTTGGGCAAGATCCCAAAATTCGGCTTCAAGTTTCTTTACTTCATTTCGAGGACAGAATTCCTCGGTCATTATCCTTTTAACCTCATCCCAAGGTAAGGCCATTGCCACATCCACACCTCTATTTCTCTTCTCCCCATTCCACCACGTGAGTGCCCGTTTTTGTAGAACACTTGTGGCATGACGAACACGAAGGTTGTCGGGACAGTCACTATTGAGAAAGGTATTCTCAATACTTTCGAACCATTGAAGAAGTCCGGTAGCTCCTTCGGTACCATAGAACTTGAGGGGATTACACGAGTTGAAATGCTTGAAGGTGCATTGAGATGGGTTGGCACCACCATTTCCACCATTTCCACCATTCCCACCATTACCACCATGGTTACCATTGGCGGCACCATTAGCTTGAGTGAGTTGAGTTACGAGTTGTGTAAGGATGGTAGCAATGTCGGTGTTGGTGTTGGCCATGGGAGCACGACGAGGAGGCATTCTACAGATTTGCACAACACAAGAAAATATGTAAGAACTTATGAGAATTGCTTGGATTAAAAGGACAAGATAATGAAATAAAATAATTATTCATAGTTTGGATTGTACTCAAATAGTGATATAATCACTTTGAATACTATGACACATTAAGTTAATTAAACTCATATAATTTTCAAGGAGACATGCTTTAGCCTATAAGTAAACACTCATCCCGGGAATTCTCAGGAAAGCATACGGGTCCCTCGGTTGATTGTGATTTATGCGAAATGCTTTCCTAGATAGAAAACCCAGAATACAGGTGTCACCCTTCCAGATTGCACGTGTCCTCAAATAATTAACAATGTTTAAAAACCTTAATGAGGAAATAAAGAAATTTATAGATTTAGCTTCATGAATATTCCACATGCTAAGAAAGATATAGATAAAGAAGGAGATAAGAGTATTATGAGGTTTTAGGATATAGGAAATGATATTGTTTATTTAATTTATTATTTAAGTATATACTAATAAGTCTTGGATTTTTAATAAATAAGTCATCAAATAAAATAATAACTAATCATAGTAAGCATGTAGAACATAGCATGTACCACATAACATGTAGCACATAATCATATAAACATGAAGCATGGTATAAGTGGGTGTCCTAAAGTTATAGTCTAGGTCAAGGTGTCTAATAACCTAATTCCCTATAACCAAGGCTCTGATACCAATCTGTCACACCCCGACCGATGGCGGAATCATCGGGGCGGGACATGTAGACTGTTCATAAGCACAAGGTTGACTAAATTGAAATATATTAATTGTCAAATTCCATTACAAACATTCAATCAAAAGCAATTCCAAGAAAAGAAACATAATTGAAATACATAAGTTCTTTATTTATTTTAACTAAGTCCAAGCCTATATGTGGCACATCTTGATCAATCTCACATATTAGGACCTGAAACATGAATAAAATAAAGTCAACTAAAAAGTTGGTGAGTATAACACATGTTTGTATATAGATAGCATATAGTTGTAAAACAAATTCTTACATAACATGATAAATAAGGCATTTATGGGGAGCAGCTATTGTGTAACCAAGTACAATCAAACCTTTGTAACTAGCATGAAAAATTGTGTTGTCGGTATCAATCACCCCAATCTAGGTGGGTTTGTCAGACTCAATAGATCTATCATTGAAAACTGTCGGCTTGAATAGTTAATGATTGCACATAAGTGTTCACAAAAGTTAGCACACATAGCACTCGGGCATAAAGCTCAAATTGCACACATGAATGTAAATAGGATTTGTATTTGTGTTGTTTGTGTAAATGTGAGCATGTAATTTGATAGAGTTCATGTTTCACCCCAAAAATGTAAAAGAGTAAAAGGGGCTATGAAATACTCACTTGGTTGGTTTGAAGGCGTAGCTAACAAAGATACTAGATTGGATAAAGATCCTTGAAATGCACAAGTTAACCTAAAGTGTAATGTATATGGTATTAATAGTGTGCACAAAAGTTTAAGTCTAAAGTTGCATTTGGATTTGTGTAAAAAGTCATTGATTTGTAATTGAAAGTATTGAATAAAATATAAAGTTTGAAAGAATATTTTTAGAATATTTTGATTAAGGTTTGAGTTTGAATAATTAAATAAGTACTGTAAATAATTCTTGTTTATGAAAACATTGTAAGTATTAGTTATAATTTAGTATAAATAATTAATTGTTTTTGTTTAAATATAAATTAAATAAATAATCATTTATTTATTTATTTATAATATATGTAACGTAACCATTAAAATACTTTTTAAGGTTTAACAATAAATGTAAATTAAATTTTATAAACTTTAAATAAAAATTTTTTTCTATTTATTCCAAGATTAAATATTTGATCTTTCTAAATAGGATTAAATGCATTTTTATATAAATCAACTATTTTTATTTTGTAATTTAATCAGGAATATTTATTGTTTGAAAAATATATAAAATTATAACTCTGCCAAAAATTTAACTCACACACGACCGTGCCTGGGAAGGGCACGATCGTGCTCGAACCACGGGTGCAACCATGCTAGTCAGGGCGCGACCGTGTTGATCAAACAGAGAGCTTAACTAACTAAATTATTAGGCACGACCATGCCTTGGCCAGACACGATTGTGTCTATTGTTCTAAGACACGACTGGGATTAGCCAAGGGGCATGATTAGGTCTGGACAAGAGGACACGACCGCGCTGGTAACCAACACGACCGTGTCTCTTCCAAAACAGACACGAATTGACTGATTCATACATTGTTAGTGTTTGAAATCATAGGGCTTTTATTCATAGTGATGTTACGAGTATGTTGGGATGTTTTAATTGTATTAACAATATGTTCTGGGTCGAAATCGATTAAACCATTTTTAATAAAATATGGATTCGGGTTCACGAAGATTTCTATAATGGAAGCCCAAATTAACATAGGGCTTTTGATCTAGAGACTAAATAGACTAAGGACAGAGTTTCAATTACCCGAAAGAGTAGCGAATTGATAGAGGACGGTAGGATAGAGTTCCGGCGTCGACGAGGGTGGTTTCCGGTGCTCCTTGCTGCGATTCTGGCTGTCTCAAAGCTTTCGGGAGTTTCCGAGAAGGTCGATGGAGCGTTTGGTTGGGGGAATTTCACTCCAGGATAGAATAATCGATGTTCAAGAGAGAGAATTTTGATTTCTTGGGACGAATCGGGTTTTCTGATGTTAATGGTTGAAATTGATAATATTATTTTCTTTGTTAATGAAAATGAAACGTATATCGGTTACGAAACTCAACGATCTCGCGTTTAAAACTAGTTTTACGTTTCAACTGGTACGAGACGCGACCGTGCCCAAACGAGGCGCGACCGTGCCAAGTGTCACACCCCGACCGATGGCGGAATCATCGAGGCGAACAATGGAATGATTGTTTAAAAGCACATGATAGCTAAAATATTGCATAATTCATTATATTAATTAAAGACAACAAATATTCAAGTACAATACATGTCAAATGACCTAGTCTATTCCAAAACGTTGATTTTATTAACTAGGTCCATAAGTTCTTAAGTGGCAGAATCTTCAGTAAGCAATCACATATCCAAACCTGAAACATTACTTAAATCAAGTGTCAACTATAAAGTTGGTGAGTACATAGGTTTTGTGGACCCGATAAATAGTAGATAAAAACCTTTTGCAACTCATTGTTTATCTTGTTAAACATAGCATATATGGTTGTATCTTTCATGTTTATCTAAGCACGTTGAAACCCTATGTAGATAAATATGTATTATTGTATGTTTGTATATGTGTATTCGTACTTTAAACGTGTATGGGTTTATAAATAAAACATTCCTTGAAATTATTTGTATAAAATATTATGGTAAAATGATAACGATTTTTTTTTTAAATTTAACATCTAAAAATATATATTTTAATCTTGTTAAAATATTATAAATAAATAGTTATTTTGTTTATTGTATTTATATTTAAAAAAAAGTTTCTATTTGTTTATTTATATTATCATAAATATATATTTTGTGCGTTAAAACTATTTAAACAAGTTTATAAAATTATAGGACTTATTATTTTATAAAAATTTGACGGGTAAAATATGTGTAAAAGTCGTTTATTGGTTTCCAAAATAAACGAACAAGTCAACCGGTTCGTAATAATTTTTAATGTGTATAGAAAATAATAAAATAAAGTGAGATAAAATAAACAAAATAAATAAAATAAAAGATATTATAAAACAGCAAAAAAATGGTTGGGCCGGAGGCACAAGGATCGAACCCGCGACCTAAGACTCAAACACACACACGCATAACCAGCCGGGCTATCGCCCATCGCTGGTTATGTGTGTAACGTTTAATTGATAACCGTTTACGCGAAACTGGTCGTTGGTTCTCGGAAACCGGCAAACCAGTGTCCGAGAACATTGGTTTGCCCGGTAACCCAAGGTTTGAGGTCGCAATTTCGATGGTACAGTTTGCTAGATGATAACAGAAGGAAAAGGAGCAATTTTGAGGTCCTTACCTGGTCGCGAAGGGTCTGGACGACTGGGCCGAATGTCCGAAAATACCAAGATCGGGAATTCAAGCTTCGGGATGGAATTGGGCTTTGAGATTCTGGTCACAGCTTCTCACAGAGACGACGAACACAATGCCGTCTTCAATTTTGAGTGAGAGTGGGTGGAGGAGGGGTGGCGAGCTCGAGCAGGTCCGTAAATGGCTATTTATAGCCGAGCTCGATCCCTATAATAAAACATGCAATTGAGTATGTCCAGACATTCGTCTGGACAAGACGAAGCTAACGAGCCATCTTGCAGGCGTGGAGGTCTACTGTCTGGGCCAATTGCGCGGCGTGGGCTTTCGGCCACTAACACAATCAGATGTTTCGAATGTTGGGGAGACAAATTGGTCGGAGGCTTTTGTTCGCGTGGTGACGACGAGGTCAGAGAGACCATTTTTGGCTGTCGAGGTGTAGGGGACAGGCGTGTCGAGGGGTCGCCGGAAATTAGCTCGGACCGCCGGACAAGGGAAGGGATGACCGGAAACGAGAATTGGGAGTTGGAAGTTTTGGTCCTTGTAGTTTATTTTTGTATTAAGTTAGTCCCTGGGATTTTTACCCGTTAGTCCCTGTAGTTTAGTTTGTCCAGAAACAGCCCCTTAACAGATTTTTGTCCTAAAACCTTTTAGTTTGATTATTTCCAAAACAACCCCTTAACTTTTATAAAAATAATTAATTAAATTTCTTTTTAATTTCAATTATATTTTATAAACTTATATTACTATTATTATTATAAATATTTTTATAAAAGTTAATTATTTTATTTAAATGGGTTATCTTATTTATATATGAACCTTTTAGTTTAGATTTTTATATAAAATTTTATATAAGTTTAAAACTTATAAAATTTTAATTATTTTAAATCCATAAAATAAAAAAATATATATTTTGTACAAAATTAAATAAAACACTTGCATTTCATTTAATAGAAAATGATTACATGATACATAATATAAAAGCGTGAATAAAAACCCGAAATGTCACAGTCTCCCCATTTTAAAGGAATTCCGCCCCGAAATTCAACTAATGGAGGCTATGAAAAGAGATGCGGATATTTGGACTTCATTTGGTCTTCACGTTCCCAAGTGAACTCGGGTCCACGTTTAGACTCCCAACGGATCTTGACAATGGGGATGCGACTACGCTTGAGTTTCTTGACTTCACGGTCCATGATTTCCACGGGTTTCTCAACAAAGTGAATTTTCTTCTCAATACGCACTTCATCAAGAGGGATGTGGAGATTCTCGTCGGCTAGGCACTTTTTCAAATTAGATACGTGAAAAGTTGGATGAACGTTGCTGAGCTCTGAAGGAAGATCGAGTATGTAGGCCACTTTTCCTACCCTTTCGAGTATCTTGAATGGACCCACATATCGAGGTGCAAGTTTTCTTTTCTTTCCAAATCGGACTACGCCTTTCCAAGGTGATACATTTAGAAGAACCATATCCCCAACTTGAAATTCCAAGGGTTTTCGTCGTTTATCGGCATAGCTCTTTTGCCGACTCCTTGCTACTCGAATGTTGTCACGAATAAGAGAGATTTTATCGGTGGTCTCTTGGATAAGCTTGGGACCGGTGATTTGTTCTTCACCAATTTCGTTCCAACAAATCGGTGAACGACACTTTCGTCCATAAAGGGCTTCAAACGGTGCCATGTTAATACTTGTGTGGTAGATGTTGTTGTAGGAAAATTCGATCAGTGGTAGGTGAGAATTCTAATTGCCGCTAAAGTCAATGACACAAGCTCTAAGCATATCCTCGAGAGTTTGGATTGTTCGCTCGGTTTGTCCATCAGTTTGAGGATGGTAAGCCGTACTTAAATCCAAACGAGTACCAAGCGCAGATTGTATGATTGCCAAACTCGGGAAGTAAAACGCGAATCACGATCGGAGATAATGTTCAAAGGGATTCCGTGCCGACTTACGATCTCAACAATGTAGATCCGAGCCAATTTCTCGACTCCATAGTCCTCACGAATAGGCAAGAAATGAGCAGACTTTGTGAGTCGATCGATAATAACCCAGATACTATCGTGCCCACTAGAAGTGCGTGGGAGTTTGGTGATGATGTCCATAGCAAGGTTCTCCCACTTCCACATGGGAATTTCAGGTTGTTCGAGGAGTCCGGAAGGCTTCTGGTGTTCGGCCTTTACTTTAGAACAAGTTAAGCATTTTGACACAAAGAGGGCAATATCCTTTTTCATGCCGGGCCACCAATATTGTTGACGAAGACCCATGTACATCTTATCAGCTTCGGGATGTATCGAATATCGAGTTTTATGGGACACGTTCATCAAAAATATACTAAGGTTGTCGCGATCGGGAACCCAGATACGATCCAAGTAATACAACAGGCCGTTGGCTTTAGTTTCTAGCAAGAGTTCCACACCACATGCCATTTTGTGGTACATGTTTCCCTCGGTAACCGAGGTGTGTTGTGCTTGGAGAATGCGGGCTTGGATATCGTTATGAATACTAAGACTATGAAGCATGATACGGTCTTTACGACTCAAGGCGTCGGCTACAACATTTGCTTTGCTGGGGTGGTAGCGAATCTCGCAGTCGTAGTCGTTAAGAAGTTCGACCCATCGTCGTTGCCTCATATTAAGCTCTTTTTGATTGAAAATATGTTGGAGACTTTTGTGGTCGGTGAAAACCACGCATTTGGTGCCATAAAGATAGTGTCTCCAAATTTTCAAGGCGAAAACGACAGCACCAAGCTCGAGTCATGGGTTGTATAGTTCTTCTCATGGATTTTGAGCTGACGTGATGCGTATGCAATTACTTGGCCACGCTGCATAAGAACACAACCAAGACCTTGGTTAGATGCATCGCAATAAACGACAAAGTCGTCATTACCACTAGGAAGAGTTAGAACAGGAGCATTGCAGAGCTTGAGCTTGATAGTTTGAAAAGATTCCTCTTGTTTGGGTCCCCACTCGTAAGGTTTTCCTTTGTGAGTCAAGGCAGTGAACGGGACCGCAATCTTGGAGAAATTTGAGATGAAGCGGCGATAGTAACCCGCTAGTCCAAGGAAGGAACGAATCTCTGTAGGAGTCTTAGGAGTACTCTAATTCTTTACCACCTCGATCTTTGCCGGGTCCACATGAATCCCCTTTTCGTTGACTATGTGTCCCAAAAATTGAACTTCCTTTAGCCAGAATTCACACTTGGAGAACTTGGCGTATAGTCGTTCTTTCTTTAAGAGCTCCAAAATCAAACGAAGATGTTGTTCATGTTCCGCTTTCATTTTAGAATAGATGAGAATGTCGTCAATGAAAACGATCACGAATTTGTCCAAATAAGGTTTGCATACACGGTTCATTAGATCCATGAAAACCGCAGGTGCATTAGTCAAACCAAAAGGCATGCCCATGAACTCGTAGTGACCATATCTAGTCCGAAAGGCAGTCTTCGGAATGTCTTCATCGAGAACACGAAGTTGATGGTATCTGGAACGAAGGTCGATCTAGGAAAAACATGTTGAACCTTGAAGTTGATCGAAAAGATCGTCGATACGGGGTAAAGGATAACGGTTCTTGATTGTAAGCTTGTTGAGTTCACGATAATCAATGCACATTCGAAACGATCCATCTTTTTTCTTTACGAACAGCACGGGAGCACCCCAAGGTGAATGGCTTGGTCGGATGAAACCTTTGGATGAGAGCTCTTGTAATTGACTTGCGAGCTCTTGCATCTCGGAAGGTGCGAGATGATAAGGAGCTTTTGCCACGGGAGTTGCTCCGGGCACAAGGTCAATACGAAATTCTACTTGTCTAGGGGGAGGAAGACCGGGTAAATCCTCGGGGAATACCTCGGGAAAGTCTCAAATGATCAGAATATCTTGCAATTTCTTACCCTTGTCTTTCGTGTCAACTACGTGGGCCAAGAAGGCAACGTACTTTTTCCGCAAGTACTTTTGTGCCAATGTGCAAGACATGAGTTGAAGACCACGACACGGTTTTTCACCAAAAATAACTAACGTGTCACCCGAAGGGAGAGGTATACGAATGCACTTTTCATAGCAAATAACCTCGGCATGTTGCTTGGATAACCAATCCATGCCAATTATAATATCGAAGCTTCCCAATTGCATCGGAAGGAGATCAACAGAGAACTCATGATTATTAAGATCGAGATTGCAGTCGCGGATAACAGAATTTATAGCAATAGATTTCCCGTTTGCTATCTCCACGGAATAAGAATTGTCAAGTTTCGTTCCTTGTTTAGCAAGTCGAGATTCAAAGGTAAGAGACACAAAACTCTTATCGGCACCGGTATCAAATAAAATGGATGCATAATTATTGTTTACGAGAAACGTACCGTTTATCACGTCGTTGTTTGCTTGTGCCTTGTTAGCGTTTATATTAAACGCTCGTCCTTGAGGACCACCTTGTTAATGAAGTTTTGGGCATCGGTCACGGAAATGGTTTGGGTCTCCACATTCGTAACATGCCCTACCATTGAGAGGTGTCGGATAGTTTGGATGGTTGGCTGGAGCAGCTTGATGGACGGGAGGACGGGTACGGCAAGTAGTGGCCACGTGTCCATATCGTTCGTAACTTGAACACAATCGGCATGGTAAGTTGGCAGGATGGTGGTATTTGCAGGTCTGACATTGGGGATTTGGGACTAAATAAGGTTTTGGGTTTTGACCCGAAGGTGCCACTTGAATAGCAGGTGCGGTGGGAGTTACAGCTGCGAAGTTTCGACCCTTTCGTTTCTTGTTGCGGTTAGAAGACTCGGGCTTTATATCTTTGACGACCGCAAGAGTAGAAACAACCTTCTTGGAACCCTTTCTTGATAAGGTTCCGGCTTTGACGTGGTTGTCGGATAGCGTAGCGGATAGACGGATAGTACCTTCAAGTGTAGGAGGATTGCTTCCTAACACAACATCCTGAATTTGCATAGGCAGCCCGCCTATGTATTTTTCATTTTCCCGAGCAAGAGGAGTGATCATATGAGGCACCAATAGGCTCAGCTCTTGAAAGCGGGTGGTGTAAGCCAGATTATCCCCGCTGTCTTGGGCAAGATCCCAAAACTCAGTCTCGAGCTTCCTTATTTCATTTCGAGGACATAATTCATCAGTCATGGCTTTCTTCAGGTCATCCCATGATAAGGATGTAGCAACCTCAACACCACGAGTGCGTTTCTGACCGTTCCACCAGGTGAGGGCTCTCTTTTGAAGTACACTTGTGACATAGCGAACCCGAAGATTATCGGGATAGTCACTGTTTAGGAATGTGCTCTCCATGCTTTCAAACCATTGTAGTAGGCCAGTAGCACCCTAAGTCCCGTAAAATTTTGTACGGTTGCATGATTAAAGTGCTTAAACATGCATTGAGGCGGGTTGGTACCACCGTTCCTTAGATGTTGTGAGACCCATCACTGTTATTATTGGCTTGGGTCATTTGCCCCACCAATTGGGCAAGAAGAGTAGCAAGATCCGGGTTGGAAGTGCTAGAGTTTGCACGTCGAGGAGGCATTCTAACACCATAAGAAAAGACAATGATATTTTAGTTAAAGTGGATATATATGAGTTATAGTGGGAAATAATGTATGCAGAAATGTGGGATTCATCATGTCGCGTGCCAATGTATGTGTATTTATTCAAGGTTGATGGGGAAAATAAGTCATCTATTCCGGGTAGGAGATGATGTCATAGATCATTATTCGCGCAATAGGGATCGCCGGGATTCGCATGCACTACAAATCGTTATTACGTGTGCACCCGTAATAATGATTTGCTTTACATGTTCATCTAGTTCTTCCTATCTTACTATAATGTCCCCAAATTTTGAGTTTAGGTTCGGATCGTATTCTTGCGAATACAATGACTTATCAACATTAAGTAATTCCTCAAAACTTTCAAGGAGACATGCTTATAGGTAAACACTCACTTCAGGAATTCCCTGTAAAGCATACGGGTCCGTTTATTTGGATTTATATGAAATGCTTTCCTAGACAGAAAACCCAATGTACAAGTGTCACCCTTCCAGATTGCACATGTCCTTTACTAGTTTTCAAGATATTAAGTCGTTGACAAGATTTTCAAGAATTTAATACACTTGTGAGTCTACGAGTATAAAATATGTAGGAATGTTGCAAATAGTATGGATGAGGAAAGAGTATGGATAAGGATGTGTAGTGTATTTGTTTGCATATGTTTATTTGTCAAATGTGTATGTAAAGTATGTATTGTATGTTTAAGGCCTTGTATGTATGTGTATAAGTCTCATGTACTAAACTTGGAAAAATTCAAATAATACCTAACTACAAATAATTCACATAGCAAATAATCATTTAGCACGTAACACGTAAAAGGGAGTCCTAGGGTTATAGTCTAGGTCATTGTGTCTAATAACCTAATTCCTTATAACCATGGCTCTGATACCAATCTGTCACCCTGACCGATGGCGGAATCATCGAGGCGGACAATGGAATGATTGTTCAAAAGCACATGATAGCTAAAATATTGCATAATTCATTAATTTAATTAAAGACAACAAATATTCAAGTGCAATACAATTCAAATAACCTAGTTTATTCCAAAACGTTGATTTTATTAACTAGGTCCATAAGTTCTTAAGTGGCAGAATCTTCAGCAAGCAATCACATATCCAAACCTGAAACATTATTTAAATCAAGTGTCAACTATAAAGTTGGTCAGTACATAGGTTTTGTGGACCCGATAAATAGTAGATAAAAACGTTTTGCAACTCATTGTTTATCTTGTTAAACATAGCATATATGGTTGTATCCTTCATGTTTATCTAAGTACAATTCAAACCTTGATTGACGCGCTTGAGCATAGCACAACAGCTAGGCCCGGTATGTTTGAATATAGTTATCCACTATATCCGATATGTTTGAATATAACACGCGGCTATATCCGAGTATGCAGTAATAAACACCCTACATGGGTGGGCTGGTCAGGCATAATAGATCTATTAATATTACTGTTGGTTTTCTTGTGTTTAAAATAAATAAGTATACACCCAAGATAATTCACAATGAACAAGCATATAATTCACATGTATAACACGTATAAACAATTTGATGAGTAGCATGTATAATGTTTCACCCCAAAGTATGTAAAAATATAAAATAGGGGCTATGTAACTCACCTGGCTAGCGGATGTTTTAATCCACGTGTGTAGGTGATAAGGATGTTGATATCTAAGCACGTTGAAACCCTATGTAGATAAATATGTATTATTGTATGTTTGTATATGTGTATTCGTACTTTAAACGTGTATGGGTTTATAAATAAAACATTCCTTGAAATTATTTGTATAAAATATTATGGTAAAATGATAACGATTTTTTTTATAAAAGTTAACATCTAAAAATATATATTTTAATCTTGTTAAAATATTATAAATAAATACTTATTATGTTTATTGTATTTATATATAAAAAAAAGTTTCTATTTGTTTATTTATATTATCATTATTATATATTTTGTGCGTTAAAAGTATTTAAACAAGTTTATAAAAATATAGGACTTATTATTTTATAAAAATTTGACGGGTTAAATATGTGTAAAAGTCGTTTAATGGTTTCCAAAATAAACGAACGAGTCAAACGGTTCGTCATAATTTTTAATGTGTATAGAAAATAATAAAATAAAGTGAGATAAAATAAACAAAATAAATAAAACAAAAGATATTATAAAACAGCAAAAAAAATGGTTGGGCTGGAGGCCACAAGGATCGAACCCGCGACCTAAGACTCAAACACACGCACGCATAACTAGCCGGGCTATCGCCCATCGCTGGTTATGTGTGTAACGTTTAATTGATAACCGTTTACGCGAAACTGGTCGCTGGTTCTCGGTAACCGGCAAACCAGTGTCCGAGAACATTGGTTTGCCCGGTAACCCAGGGTTTGAGGTCACGATTTCGATTGGTACAGTTAGCCAGATGATAACAGAAGGCAAAGGAGCAATTTTGAGGTCCTTACCTGGTCGCGAAGGGTCTGGACGACTGGGCCGAATGTCCGAAAATACCAAGATCGGGAATTCAAGCTTCGGGATGGAATTGGGCTCTGAGATTCTGGTCACAGCTTCTCACAGAGACGACGAACACAATGCATGCTTCAATTTTGAGTGAGAGTGGGTGGAGGAGGGGTGGCGAGCTCGAGCAGGTCCGTAAATGGCTATTTATAGCCGAGCTCGATCCCTATAATAAAACTTGTAATTGAGTATGTCCAGACATTCGTCTGGACAAGACGAAGCTAACGAGCCATCTTACAGGCGTGGAGGTCTACTGTCGGGGCCAATTACGCGGCGTGGGCTTTCGGCCACTAACACAATCAGACGTTTCGAATGTTGGGGAGACAAATTGGTCGGGGGCTTTTGTTCGCGTGGGGGCGACGAGGTCAGGGAGACCATTTTCGGCTGTCGAGGTGCAGGGGACAGGCGTGTCGAGGGGGTCGCCAAAAATTAGCTCGGACCGCCGGACAAGGGAAGGAATGACCGGAAACGCGAATTGGGAGTTGGCAGTTTTGGTCCTTGTAGTTTGTTTTTGTTTTAAGTTAGTCCCTGGGATTTTTACCCGTTAGTCCCTGTGGTTTAGTTTGTCCAGAAACAGACCCTTAACAGATTTTTGTCTTAAAACCTTTTAGTTTGATTATTTCCAAAACAACCCCTTAACTTTTATAAAAATAATTAATTAAATTTCTTTTTAATTTCAATTATATTTTATAAACTTATATTACTATTATTATTATAAATATTTTTATAAAAGTTAATTATTTTATTTAAATGGGTTATCTTATTTATATATGAACCTTTTAGTTTAGATTTTTATATAAAATTTATAAAATTTTAATTATTTTAACTTATATAAAATAAAAAAATATATATTTTGTACAAAATTAAATAAAACACTTGCATTTCATTTAATAGAAAATGATTACATGATACATAATATAAAAACGTGAATAAAAACCCGAAATGTCACACCAAGGCACAGGGCGCGATCGTTCCAAAGCAAGTCGCGCGACTGTGCCAAAACGAGGCGCGACCGTGCCTATTAGGGTTTCTTGCTATTTTTCAACATCAGACCTTGTAACTTTAGTCTTTTTCCATATTTGTATAATTAGATACTTATGTATTATTTTAATAGGATATAACCGAGTAAAATTTGCGGATTCGCATTGAAATATAATATTAAATTGATGGTACGAAAAGAAACAAAACAGTGCACTAGAATTGAGTTTGAAATGTATTACATTGAATTGAAATACCGATACTAAAAATCAGAAATGTTACAGAAATGCACGGAGATCATCGCGATTGGGAACCCAAATACGGTTCAAGTAATAAAGTAAGCGATTGGGTTTTGATTCAAGCAGCAGTTCAACACCACACGACATTTCCTCGTACATGTTACCCTCGGTGACTGAGATGGGTTGAGCTTCTAAGACGCGGATTTGAATATCGGTTTGAATTCGAGCACAATGAAGCATAACATGGTCCTTTCGACTCAAAGCGTCGGCTACAACATTCGCTTTGCCGGGATGGTAACGAATCTCGCAGTCGTAGTCGTTAAGGAGTTCAACCCAACGTCGTTGCCTCATATTGATTTCTTTTTTGGTTGAAGATGTGTTGGAGACTTTTGTGGTCGGTGAACACCACACATTTTGTGCCATAGAGATAATGTCTCCAAATCTTCAATGCGAATACGACCGCACCCAACTCGAGATCGTGCGTCTTATAATTCTTCTCATGAATCTTAAGTTGCCTTGATGCATAAGCGATTACTTTGCCTCGTTGCATGAGGACACAACCGAGACCTTGGTTAGAAGCATCACAGTAGACAACTAGATCATCATTCCCCTCAGGGAGAGTCAAAATGGGAGCATTGCACAACCTTTGCTTAAGGGATTGGAAAGCTTCTTCTTGTTTTGGTCCCCATTCATAAGCTTTACCCTTGTGGGTCAAAGCGGTGAGAGAGACAGGAATCTTTGAGAAGTTTGAGATGAAACGACGGTAATATCCCGCAAGACCAAGAAATGAACGAACTTCAGTGGGAGTCTTCGGGGCATTCCAATTCTTAACCGTTTCGATCTTAGCAGGTTCAACTTGAATACCCTTGTCGTTGACGATGTGACCAAGAAATTGAACTTCCTTTAGCCAAAATTCACATTTGGAGAATTTGGCATATAATTGTTCTTTCTTCAAGAGATCCAAAACCAATCTAAGGTGTTGTTCATGATCGGCTTTAGTCTTGGAATAGATTAAGATGTCATCGATGAAAACGATCACGAACTTATCAAGGTACGGTTTGCACACACGATTCATGAGGTCCATGAAATCTGCGGGTGCATTGGTTAGTCCAAAAGGCATAACCATGAACTTGTAATGACAATACCTTGTTCGAAAGGCAGTCTTTGGTATATCGTCTTCTTGCACACGGAGTTGGTGATAACCAGATCGAAGATCAATCTTCGAGAAGCAAGTAGAACCTTGAAGTTGATCAAAGAGGTCATCAATTCTAGGTAAAGGATAATAGTTTTTTTGAGTAAGCTTGTTGAGTTCGCGGTAGTCAATACACATGCGAAATGATCCATCCTTCTTTTTGACGAATAAGACGGGTGCACCCCACGGTGAATGACTTGGACGAATGAATCCCTTGTCGGAGAGCTCTTGAAGTTGACTTACAATTTCTTGCATTTCAGAAGGTGCAAGACGGTAAGGAGCTCTAGCCACGGGGTTAGCTCCGGGCACAAGATCAATGCGAAATTCTACTTCTCGAACTGGTGGAAGACCGGATAAATCTTCGGGGAACACTTCGGGTAAATCTCGGATAATGGGGATGTCTTGAATACTCTTCTTTTTGACATCTTTTTGAACGATATGGGCCAAAAAGGCCACGTACTTCTTTCGTAAGTACTTTTGAGCAGTAGTGCATGACATTAATTTAAGCCCTTTGCAAGGCTTTTCACCAAAGACTCTTAGTGTTTCTCCCGATGGTAGAGGTATTCGAATACACTTCTCCAAACAGAGGAGTTGCGGTGTCGGAAACTTTCTTGGTGCCCTTTTTATAAGAGTCCCCGCCTTCACATGGTTATCGGTTAAGGTAGCGGACAAACGGATCGCATCCTCAAGTGTTGCGGGATTTCTCCCTAGAACAGTATCTTGAATTTTCCTAGGTAGTCCCCCAATATACTTTTCAATACAGCGGGACAAAGGAGTGACCATGTGGGGCACGAGAAGACTTAACTCGTGAAACCGAGTTGTATATGCCAAGCTTTCGCCACTATCTTGGGCAAGATCCCAAAACTCAGCTTCAAGTTTCTTCACTCCATTTCGAGGACAGAATTCCTCGGTCATTAGCCTTTTAACTTCATCCCAAGGTAAGGCCATTGCTACATCCAAACCTCTATTCCTTTTCTCCCCATTCCACCACATGAGTGCCCGTTTTTGTAGAACACTTGTGGCATGACGAACATGAAGGTTGTCGGGGCAGTCACTATTAAGAAAGGTATTCTCAATGCTTTCAAACCATTGAAGGAGTCCAGTAGCTCCTTCGGTACCATAGAACTTGGGAGGATTACACGAGTTAAAATGTTTGAAAGTGCATTGAGATGGGTTGTTACCACCATTTCCACCATTACCTCCATGGTTACCATTGGCGGCACCATTTGCTTGAGTGAGTTGAGTTACGAGTTGTGTAAGGATGGTAGCAATGTCGGTGTTGGTGTTGGCCATGGGAGCACGACTAAGAGGCATTCTACAGATTTGCACAACACAAGAAAATATGTAAGAACTTATGAGAATTGTTTGGATTAAAAGGACAAGATAATGAAATAAAATAATTAATCATAGTTTGGATTGTACTCAAATAGTGAAATAATCACTTGAATACTATGACACATTAAGGTTAATTAAACTCATATAATTTTCAAGGAGACATGCTTTAGCCTATAAGTAAACACTCATCTCGGAAATTCCTAGGAAAGCATACGGGTCCCTCCAGATTGCACGTGTCCTCAAATAATTAACAAAGTTGATTGGGATTTATGCGAAATGCTTTCCTAGACAGAAAAATCAGAATACAGGTGTCACCCTTCCAGATTGCACGTGTCCTCAAATAATTAACAAAGTTTAAAAACCTTAACGTGGAAATAAAGAAATTTTATAGATTTAGATTCATGAAGATTCCACATGCTAAGAAAGATATAGATAGAGAAGGAGATAAGAGTATTATGAGGTTTTAGGATTTAGAAAAGGATATTGTTTATTTAATTTATTATTTAAGTATATACTAATAAGTCATGGATTTTTAATAAATAAGTCATCAAATAAAATAATAATTAATCATAGTAAGCATGTAGCACATAGCATGTAACACATAACATGTAGCACATAATCATATAAACATGAAGCATGGTATAAGTGGGTGTCCTAAAGTTATAGTCTAGGTCAAGGTGTCTAATAACCTAATTCCCTATAACCAAGGCTCTGATACCAATCTGTCACACCCCGACCGATGGCGGAATCATCGGGGCGGGACATGTAGACTATTCATAAGCACAAGGTTGACTAAATTGAAATATATTAATTGTCAAATTCCATTACAAACATTCAATCAAAAGCAATTCCAAGAAAAGAAACATAATTGAAATACATAAGTTCTTTATTTATTTTAACTAAGTCAAAGCCTATATGTAGCACATCTTAATCAATCTCACATATTTAGACCTGAAACATGAATAAAATAAAGCCAACTAAAAAGTTGGTGAGTATAACAAAGGATTGTATATAGATAGCATATAGTTGTAAAACAAATCCTTACATAACATGATAAATAAGGCATTTATAGGGAGCAACTATTGTGTAACCAAGTACAATCAAACCTTTGTAACTAGCATGCAAAATTGTGTTGTCGGTATCAATCACCCCAATCTAGGTGGGTTTGTCAGACTCAATAGATCTATCATTGAAAACCGTCGGCTTGAATAGTTAATGATTGCACATAAGTATTCACAAAAGTTAGCACACATAGCACTCGGGCATAAAGCTCAAATTGCACACATGAATGTAAATAGGATTTGTATTTGTGTTGTTTGTGTAAATGTAAGCATGTAATTTGATAGAGTTCATGTTTCACCCCAATAGTGTAAAAGAGTAAAAAGGGCTATGAAATACTCACTTGGTTTGAAGGCGTAGCTAACAAAGATACTAGATGGAATAAAGATCATTGAAATGCACAGGTTAACCTAAGGTGTAATGTATATGGTATTAATAGTCTGCACAAAAGTTTAAGTTTAAAGTTGCATTTGGACTTGTGTAAAAAGTCATTGATTTGTAATTGAAAGTATTGAATAAAATATAAAGTTTGAAAGAATATTTTTAGAATATTTTGATTAAGGTTTGAGTTTGAATAATTAAATAAGTAATGTAAATAATTATTGTTTATGAAAACATTGTAAGTATTAGTTATAATTTAGTATAAATATTTAATTTTTTTTGTTTAAATATAAATTAAATAAATAATCATTTATTTATTTATTTATAATATATGTAACGTAACCATTAAAATACTTTTTAAGGTTTAACAATAAATGTAAATTAAATTTTATAAACTTTAAATAAAAATTTTCTATTTATTCCAAGATTAAATATTTGATCTTTCTAAATAGGATTAAATGTATTTTTATAAAAATTAACTATTTTTATTTTGTAATCTAATCAGTAATATTTATTGTTTGAAAAATATATAAAATTATAATTCTGCCAAAAATTTAACTCACACACGATCGTGCCTGGGAAGGGCACGATCGTGCTCGAACCACGGGCGCGACCGTGTTGATCAAACAGAGGGCTTAACTAATAAAATTATTAGGCATGACCGTGCCTTGGCCAGGCACGATCGTGTCTATTGTTCTAAGACACGACTGAGATTAGCCAATGGGCATAATTGGGTCTGGACAGGAGGACACGACCGCGCTGGTAGTCGGCACGACCGCGTCTCATGAGGCATGACCGTGCTAGATGATTAGCGCGACCGTGTCTCTTCCAAAACAGACACGAATTGACTGATTCTTACATTGTTAGTGTTTGAAATCATAGGGCTTTTATTCATGGTGATGTTACGAGTATGTTCGGATGTTTTAATTGTATTAACAACATGTTCTGGGTCGAAATCGATTAAACCATTTTTAATAAAATATGGATTCGGGTTCGGGAAGATTTCTATAATGGAAGCCCAAATTAACATGGGGCTTTTGATCTAGAGACTAAATAGACTAAGGACAGAGTTTCAATTACCCAAAAGAGTAACGAATTGATAGAGGACGGTAGGAAAGAGTTTCGGCGTCGACGAGGGTGGTTAACAGTACTCCTTGGTGCGATCCCGGCTGTCTCAAAGCTTTCGGGAGCGTTTGGTTGGGGGAATTTCACTCCAGGATAGAATAATCGATGTTCAAGGGAGAGAATTTTGATTTCTTGGGACGAATCGGGTTTTCTGATGTTAATGGTTGAAATTGATAATATTATTTTCTTTTTTAATGAAAATGAAACGTATATCGGTTACAAAAATCAACGATCTCGCGTTTAAAAATGGTTTTACGTTTCAATTGGTACAAGACGTGACCGTGCCCAAACGAGGCGCGACCGTGCCAAGGCACCGGGCGCGATCGTTCCGAAGCAAGTCGCGCGACCGTGCCAAATCACTTGGCGCGACCGTGTCAAAACGAGGCGCGACCGTGCCTATTAGGGTTTCTTGCTATTTTTCAACATCAGACCTTGTAACTTTAGTCTTTTGCCATATTTGTATAATTAAATACTTGTGTATTGTTTTAATAGGATATAACCGAGTAAAATTTGTGGATTTGCATTGAAATATAGTATTAAATTGATGGTACGAAAAGAAACAAAACAGTGCACTAGAATTTAGTTTGAAATATATTACATTGAATTGAAATACCGATACTAAAAATCAGAAATGTTACAGTCCTTGCTGGGATTGTCAAGAGGTAGCTCAGACAGATACTTGATGTCCTTGATTGGCATCTTAAAAATGGCCTGCTAAAACATCTCATTTTGCTGACCTCTGAAAAATGTTTTAGTGAATTCATCCTTCTTAGCATTGTAAGACCTACTAGTGAATGGAAAGAGGGATTGGAGAGGTTTAGCATCAATGACTACATCTTTTCTAGGGTTGAAGTGATGTTTGATCACTAGCAACACCTGTCTTCCGCTTTCATTCTCAGGCTCATGAGCTTCACCCAGCTCCATCATTCTTCTAAGATCATAATCTGGGAGCTGCATCACCTCATCAACAGTTTTATAGATTGACCTTTTTACTTCTTCCCTCCCCCTGAAGACTTCAAACCATTGATCTTGTTTACTGTAGAACCAACCAACAATTTCTCTTGAATCTTCTGGTTTGGTTTTCTTCTTGTGGGGTTGTTGATGAGGATGAGTTGGGTGGGAGGATTTGGACTCTTTGGGTGGATAGGAGGGAGGTATAGGAGGGAGAGTGAAAGATTGTTGGATAGAGGAAGGAGTGGATGAGTGAGTAGGCTTGGGTTTCTTTTGTTTTATGTCATCAGTTTAAGTATTTACCCTTTTTCTTTCAGCATGTTTCCCCAATCTTTCTTCCTCTTCCTTCTTTACTTTGAAATACAAGGCTTGCAGATTCATAAAACTCATTGCACCTAGCCTCTTTCCACTCTCTCCTATAGCCTTCAGGAAGTCCATCATGACCTTCCTTTCTTCATGGGTCCTTATGTTAAATGCAATGATCTTTTTGGACTTTTGTTTGGATTTTTCTTCTTCTTTAGCTCTTTTCTTGTTTGCCAATTGACCTTGCTGACCCATGAAAGCTCTGTAGATTTCTTTATTTGACAATTTCTCAAGGTAGTCTGCATCCTCACCTTGAGAAACCAGAGCTTCTGTCCACTCCTCTCTCATTTCTTTGGCTAGTCAAGAGTCAGCTATCCTGAACTTAGCCTCTTCTTTTATTTTCTTTTCTCTATCTTCTTCTTCTTTATTGAGTTGTTCCTGCAGCTGAAGAGCTAGAGCTTCATCTTTCTTATAATTGTGTAGCTGTAGGAACTTTAAATTTCAAAGCATCTAGTTGCCTAGCATGCAACTGGATCTGTTGTTCCCTAAGGAGAATGGCAGCTTTCCTTTCTTGAATCTTTCTAATCTCAGCCATCTCCTCTTCTTCTCTTTCTCTTCTTCTCTTCTCTTTTTACCTCTTATCTTTCTCTATTCTTTCTTCCTCTTCTTTCATGATGCCCTTCCCCTTGTCTTTATTGGATGCCTCTACTTCAGCTTCATGGATCACAACAGCAGATGTAAGAGATGCTGTTGGGATCTCAGCTACCGCTTCATTAGCAATCTGAGTAACAGACACAGAGGAAGGGACTGCTTCACTCTCTTCCTTTTCCCATTCACTCCCATGTATAGCTTTAAAAGCCTCTTTGACATTCTGAGCAACCACTTTTTTGACTCTACTGCTGCACTCAGTATAACAGTTGGTGATGAGAGAAGGGATAGATTTGAGTCAGAATCATCCATTGCAAGCCATCCCTCCTTTTCAAGAAAAGCTTTGATAATCTTGATCATTGCTTGACTTTCTAAGGAGTTGATGTTGCAGATGTGTGTCCTGACCTCAAAGACATTGTACATGAAATATGGATTGAGGAGCAGGATTTCTTGAATGTTGTTGATTTTGAAAGATGATCCATCACACAAGAAGAACTGAAAACCAGAGGACCCAGTGCTTGACCATCCTTGCACTTCCAGGCCCCTGACCATTTCATTGTAAAAGAATCTTCTCCAACATAGAACTTGTTCTTCTGTTAAAGCACTGATCCTTATCAAGCCAAGTCTTGGAGCCAGTCTTTGTTCTGATGTTCTTGAAGACTCTGCAGTTGATGGATAAGCCAATTTAGTTGCTTCTTGAAGAAACCATTCAGACCAGGGCATGTTGTCTTCCATTAGATCATAAAATCTTCCAATAGCAAGTTCAGCAGGAAGATTGTTTAATTGTTGATGCACTTTGTAAGGTACAGATCTAGGATATGGAGGGGATTTAGACTATTCCAATTTAACTCTTCAATTTTGCTAGATTCCCATCCAATCCAAAACCTTTCTGATAGACCATCATATCCCCAAGATAGAATTGAGTTATATTACGGATTCTGTGCAATCAATTGGGAATGAGGGGATATGACTTGTTTGGAGATGTTGGCTGCATCTGGAAGTATGTTAAATGACAAAGGTGTGTCTTCATCTTGACTTTCATTCTCCAACACCTCATCAACAGCTCTGACTACTAACTTCCAATCCTCAGAGATATCTTCATCTTCATCTACTGAGTCTGGCAAGTCATGGATTTGAACAAAAGCAGGTTTGAAGAGTGTACTTTGCTCTTGTATCCATTAATCAAGGCTGTCAGCATCATCTTCAGCAGTAACTATCTCCCTTTTTTGGTTGCATCAGTGTATAGAGTTTCATTTGTTTGAGTGCCCACTGATACAAGGGAAGGAGTAGTCACTGGAGGGCATTGATGGTCTTCATGTGTAGAGACTTGGTGCTGTAGTTTGGACACTTAAGCCTCTAGCATTGCCACCCTGGCCGTCGGTTCCATATTTTCAAGTTTCAGTATGTCCTCATCCACAGTTGTGGAATCCTTGGAACTAGATGGGGCCTTAGGCCTAGCCTCTGCATCCCCATCACCCTGGTTTTCTTGGCACCTAGGATTCCTCTCAGTGAAGAGTGTTTCAAGATAAACATCCTCAGTGTGAGTTTTCATGGTTGGGGACTTAGTGATGTTATCACTGTCCTCATGGTCAATTGATGTACAGTAGTAGTGATAGGCCTTTCCACATTCACTCTATCATCACTCCCAGAGTGAACCTTCTTAGGTGATGAACTTGGGCTGGGTACATTAGCAGCTAAGTCAATCAATAAATATGAGATAGTGGTAGTTGGAAAAGGCATATCATCTTGACTAGGTGCCTCTGCACTTAAGTTAAGAGAAGAAAAATAATGAAAGGTCTCAGAAGGTTGTTCTATGGATCCGGGATGTGATCCTGATCCTAATAGAGGAACTTCCAAGGAAGTCTCTCTAATAATTTGGCTATACCTTTTGATATTCTCATCAGAATGTTGGGATTCTGAATGAGGGCTTTTAGGTTGGGATTGGGCCTATGAGACAAGAATAGAAGGAGTCTTCTTGCTCCTTTTTCTTTTTCTTGTATAGCTTGCCTCAACTGGGGCCCTGTGTTCCAGTTAGACAGTGATAACATCCAAAACAGGTGTAAGTAGTTGTTGTGCCTGTGCACCCTCAATAGTGAACCTTCTCAAGTGATGAACTTGCGATGGGTACGTTTGGCAGCCAAGTCAATCAGTACCTTCTAGATATTGGCAGTTGGAGAAGGTACATCATCTTTGACATGGTCCCTCTGTACTTAAGTTCAAAGAAAAAGAAGAGCGTATAGGCTCAAAGGGTTGTTCTATGGATCCGGGTTGTGATCCTGATCCTAATAGAGGAACTTCCAAGGAAGTCTCTCTAATAATTTGGCTATCCCTTATAATATTCTCATCAGAATGTTGGGATTCAGAATGAGGGCTTTTAGGTTGGGATTGGGCCTTAGAGACAAGAATAGAAGGAATCTTCTTGCTCCTTTTTCTTTTTTCTAGTATCCACTTCTCTTCTGGGATATGCACTGCAGAATAGTGTGGCATAGAAACTTCCATGGAGGGCCTATCAGCGCTTTTTCAACAGTATAGTCGTTCTAATTTCATAGTGTACCCTATGTTAGGACATGTTTTGTAACTGTTGATAAAATTCTGTGTAAGTTCATAGAGAGGCGAACATAACAAGTTTGCCTAAGTATCTTTAAGAGCGAACTTGTTAAGTTCGCCTAAGGAATATTGTTCAAGTTCGTAGTGAGGCGAACTTAACAAGTTCGCCTAAGCATCTTTAGAAGCGAACTTGTTAAGTTCACCTATTGCAGAAAGTGTGTCTATAAATATAGATTTTACAGAGTCTATTGAAAAAGAATGAACGAACAAGTATTCTGAAAACTCTGTTTGGTGATATAAAAGAGAAATTTTATTTACCTGTTGTTTCTATTGTCAATTGTTATACAAACGTTAATACGGTAGGATTCCGCACTCCGTGTTAACGAGACGTCCTGTCACGAGATCGATCTAAGATGAGTCATGTTGACCTACAAGTGGTATCAGAGCAAAAAGAACTTAATGAACAAGATTGTTCAAACACTTCACATTTTAAGCAAAAAGAACTTAATGAACAGAAGTATGTTTCGAAATCTAAAGTTTCTGTTTCTGACTCGTTGGAGCAATCACCGAAAATAGATGAGATATTCGATTGTGAATGGAGTGAGGTTTATTATTTTGATACAGATGGGCGACCCATGACTACCATGGTTTGGGTCTCAATTTCAAATTAATGTTTCTTGTTAGTTGTGCAGGATTACCAAGAGGGACTATTATTACCATTTTGGTTGTTGATAGTGGTGGTTCTAAGCACATGACAGGAAATGACATCTGCAAGAGTAAAGAGTTGTTGATAACTGAGAATATATTTGATTCAACGACTTGATGCTCAAGGGGGAGAATATGTCACACGCAATGTTTTGGAAAGAGTTTTACAAAGTCCAAATGACAACCTGAAACTTAGGATGACGATGGTGAGCATAAAGTCATTGATGCAACTATTTGACTAGTTGAGGGGGAGTCTATAGGATAGGGGGAGTACAGAACTGTGTTGGTGACAAAGGCAAAGGCATTCAATTACATCGGTTTGAGTTTTTATTTGATTGAATTGCTTAATTCCAAGTAACAATGTAAAATATTTTTCTTAAAATGTTTTCATGGAAGATTTTATTTTCTTATCTTCTACTTTCTTTGAAAAAGATTTTGAAAAAGATTTTGAAAAAGCCAAACAAAGTGAAAAAGTTAAAATCGACATTACTTGAAGTTAAAGAAGAAATGATAGTACATCAGTAGATGTTCAGTCACACATGACCTTAGTTGGACTTTATGATGCTTATCTAATATATATGTGATAAATGTTTTGATCAGAATTTCTTAGACTGCACAGTATGGGAAATGATAGCTTCATAACTGCTTATGCTTAACAAAAATTGATGCTTGATGCTTATATTTTAATTTGGATACTAGCATGTAGTCTGAATTGTCAATAGGCTATGAGTATCTTTTGTCCATTAGTAGTGTGACAACTCAATGATCTTTGTGACAACTGTGATTTGAACCCATGGTATGCCGGGTATGTGTGTAAAAGATCATTATCAGATAAAGAATATACGATCTAAAGTACTTCATGAGACTAGTATCGGTTATGTCGTTAAACACAATTTTTCAGTTCACTTCACTGCCCATGCCCCGAAAAACATGCAATGTGTTGCTGAACTAAGATATGATTCTGACTACATTTGTTGGAACATATAATAGCCCTTGGATAAATATCGTGATTCTATTGAATATATCCACATAATATTGGATCACGCTACCCTACGTCATTCAATCAATCGATTCCTTGATCAATCTTATGTTGAAGAATTCTATTGGTACAATCTTTCTGTTACTATGAATCATGATACTTCATCCAAACCAAGACATTTGAATCATTCGATTCTGAATCATTCTGATTCTCTGCTTGATATTTTCCTGTGTTTATCGGTCTAATTCATCCTGGAGATTGAATATTATCTTGCAATGATCTTATATGTTTTGAAGATAGGGCACACTTAAATTTCTGTTGACATATTTGTGGGGTAGACTTATTACAAAATAAATGGTACCTTAATTCACAAGAACATGGGACAAAGATACTGATGGTTTCAATTCTTATAATATTGACAACTTAGATTAACATGTTATGTGTTGCAAATTCGTATGTAATTTATATTATAAGCATATTATGATCTGATCCCATCTTCTTTGAAGTTCTTCACGTATCATTACATGTTTTGGTTGAAGCTTAAAAGATTTGATCTTATCTGATATAAAGAAATGATGAATCTGGATAGGGTACCCTTAGAATGCTTAGGGATGTTTATCCAAGATGTGTGATTGATGCATTGTTTATACTGATATGATCTTCTTACTCGTGATGTTAGACCAAAAAGATTTTATTTTGTATCTTACATTTCAGTTTATATAGAGAAAAACCAAAAAGATTTTGTCTTTCTTATGTTTGAAAAACCAAAAAGATTTTCTTTTCCAGCTTCCATGGAAATCTTAATTGTTGGTTATTCTTGGTTATTCTCCTTTGCAAAAACTGAATATTGCAGACAGAAGTTGACAAGGGGTCCTTCCCCCAAGTTTTCTTCTAGAAATAAAGAGAGAGTGTGCAGATGAACAAGACGAAGACTACAGTGTGTTTGATGTTATATGAAGACGGATGACAATCTTCTAAAGCTATTGTCAAGGGGGAGTCTGTTGGAGCATATTCTGGTGACAACGAGCTTGAAGATATTATGTCTTAGTCTTAGAGTCTTTGACTTGTAATTGATAGAATTGTAAGCAACGGTTAAAGGGGAGTCTGTTAGGACATGTTTTGTAACTGTTGATAAAATTCTATGTAAGTTCATAGAGAGGCGAACTTAACAAGTTCGCCTAAGTATCTTTAGGAGCGAACTTATTGATTTCACCTAAGGAATATTATTCAAGTTCATGTTAAGTTCGCCTAAGCATCTTTAGAAGCGAACTTGTTATGTTCGCCTATTGCAGAAAGTGTGTCTATAAATAGAGATTTTACAGAGTCTATTGAAAAAGAATGAACGAACAAGTATTATGAAAACTCTGTTTGGTGATATAAAAGAGAAAGTTTATTTACCTGTTGTTTCTATTGTCAATTGATATACAAACGTTAATAAGGTATGATTCCGCACTCCGTGTTAATGAGACGTCCTGTCATGAGATCGATCTGAGATGAGTCATGTGGACCTACACCATATGAATACAAAGGTCCTCATATACTCTTCCCCGGTGTATGAAATGGCGGCCCCCTCGTCCTGAAGCTTGAGGTGTTTATGAGAGTAGCTTCAGTGATGATGATGTCTTTGCCGTCTACCGTGTCTTGGATTTGGGGAATCCCCTGTTCGGTAGAGAAGAAGGCGGTGTTCCAAAAATCCTCCATATGAGGGATGTATATGGTAGGGTTGACGGTTAGTGCAAAATAAATCTTTGATCGACAAAGAAAATCGATCATATCATCGAACCCTTTGGACTTCTTTCCTTTAAATAGGTATGCAGTGAGATTGTGGTAGGGAGAAAACTTGTCATCAGGATGGTTTATGTCGACCTCTACCATTGTCGTTGGATTTGGAGGGTAGGAGGATGTTTTTGAAAGGTGGTTAAGTATGGAAAGCTTTGAATGCTTTGATTGCTTGAGAGAAAATGGTGAGAGTTAGGTTGGAATTGAATGTGAAGGGGTGAAGGAGAAATTTGATTTGTGTTACAATGGTAGAGGAGGGAAAAAGCAAAGTTACTTGTATAGTACAAACCATTCACTTATCACTGTTACAGCTGTAATACACTATAGCAGTCATGGTAAAGAGTGAAAGTACTTTTTACAATGGGTAAAAGTTAATTTGGACTTATTTTTACCAATCAGCAGCAAACTTGGTTGCTGCGGATGGTTAAGCCTATCTGCTGCAAACTTGGTTGCTACGGATGGTTAAGTCTGTCAGCAGCAAACTCAATTACTACTGATGGATGTAATGGTCCACAGTAAATAAGTTGCTGCTGATTGCCTTAGAGTTATCCGCATGAAACTTGGTCCTGCTGATAACTTAAAGCAGTCAATGGCAAATTATTTGTTGTTGATGATTAGACCTGTCAACAGCAAAAAAAGGTTGCTGCTGACTTGTAACTTTTATTTACAACAAAATACAAACACATTGAAAAAAAAAATTTAGAGACAGATTTTAGTCAAAGTTCATTATACCAATGGATTCAACTAAGTATCTAAATCTAGCTTCATCAAAAGGTTTTCTAAACAAGTCAGCATATTGCTCATTGGTATGAACTTTGGTTAAAATAATTCTCCTTTTCGCAGCTTGATCTCTTATGAAGTGATACCTGATGTCAATGTGCTTTGTCTTGGAGTGCTGCACCAGATTGTTTGTGATTGATATAGCACTCATGTTGTCAATGTGAATGGGAGTGGCCATGAAAGTCATCCCATAATCCAGCATTTGGTTTTGTATCCAGATGACTTGTGCACAACAACTTTAAGCTGCAATGTATTCTGCTTCTGTTGTAGAAGTTGATACACAAGTTTGTTTCTTGCACTACCATGAAATCAGTCTTCCTCCCAGAAACTGACACCCCCCTGATGTGGATTTTTTGTCCAAGTTGCATCCTCCATAGTCACTGTCAGTGTATGCATACAGGTTGAACTTATCATTTTTAGAATACCATAGCCCAAGCCTTGGGGGTCCCTTTAGGTATCTAAATATTCTCTTAATAGCTTGAAAATATGTATTTTTTGGAGCTGCTTGTAATCTTTCAAAAAGGCATACTGCAAACATGGTATTTGGCCTTGAGGCGGTGAGATACATGAGTGATCCTATCATTACACGGTACTGATGTTGATCAATGTCTTGACCATCTTTGTCTGGAGTCAGTTGATGATGCACTTGCATAGGAGTTCGTGCAGCAGAACAATCAGCCATCTTGAATCTTTCCAAAATGCTCTTGACATATTTGGATTGGCTGATAAAGATTCCATTTGGAACTTGTTTGAATTGAAGACCCAGAAAGAAATTTAGTTCACCTATTGAGCTCATTTCAAACTTTGAGTGCATCAGGACCTCAAAGTCTTTACATAACTTCTTCCTTGTTGATCCAAAGATGATGTCATCAACATAGATTTGTACCAGTAGGATTTCTCCCCCTTCATCTTTGATAAACAAGCTCTGGTCAATGGCACCTCTTTTGAATTTGTTGCTTAGTAGATATCCAGACAGAGTTTCATACAAGGCTCTTGGAGCTTGATGTAAGCCATAGAGAGCTTTGTCTAGTTTGAACACTTTGTTAGGATGTGCAAGATCTACAAATCCTGGAGGCTGTTTGACATATACTTCCTCACTAATCGTCCCATGCAGAAAGGCACTCTTGACATCCATTTGATAAACTATGAAGTTCTTCGATGTAGCATCCACCTGGAGCAAAGACTTCATCATAGTCAATTCCCTCTTCCTGAGTGTAGCCTTGAGTTACAAGTCTGGCTTTGTTCTTGACTACAATGCCTCTCTCATCTTGCTTGTTCCTGAATACCCATCTTGTGCCAATAGCAGTTTGACCAGGTGGAAGATCAACAACTTTCCAGACATCCTGTCTCTTAAATTGCAGCAACTCTTCCTGCATTGCGTCGATTCAACTGTTGGCAGTGTGATTGTATTTACCTTAGATAAAACTTGATTTAGCCAGTTTGTCCCTTTGGAAGTACACATAATATTTTGTTTTGAACAAGTCTTTGAAATTCCAGGGGTGAACTTTGTTGTGCTCAAACGTGGCTTCCTCCAATGTCTTTTGAACATATGGAGCTCTCTCCAGGTGCATGAAATATGTCAAACACCTTCCTTGGTTGGGTGGATTTGGATTGAGGATGTGAGTTGGTGGAGGTTGAAGACTGTCCCTTTTAAACAGTTAGCTTTCTTCCTTCTGGAGGATGGCTGATTTTGATTTGTTTGGTGAATTGAGATACTGGTACTGTTTTTGAAGGGATGAAGGGGCTTGGACTGTTGGATTGAATAACTTCAAAGGCAGGTAGTGATGGAGCTTTATTAGTTACAGTGGAGTTTGAGCATGTGGACTCAGACAAAGATGAAGTAGTGCATTCTTGCACAGAGGTTTCTTAGACAGCAGGATCAAGATTTCGGTTGGCCAGATCAAGATTGGAAAGATTGAAACTTGGTTCATGAATGGCTACATAGTTAGCAGGTGGAGGAACAACATTGTAGGGTTGTTCAGCTTGAAACCCAAGTCCAACAGTTACCCTTTCATGAATTTGAGCATCCAAAAGTCTTTGCAGCTTTTTGGATGCAAACTCATATTTTTCACATGGACCTTTTGGTCTGCTAATTCAGCCCTCGTAGCCTTTAACTTATCCAGAAGATCATCAATCTGAGTTTCAAGGTTTGTTTGTTCGTGTTTTAATGATGAAATCTCTTTCTTTAAACATTTAATCTTTGCTTTGTAACTGTTTTCAACCTTTTTAAATTCAGATTTCATTTCGTGAAACTCTTCATTTTGATCTATGAGATTCTGGTTATGTTTTATGCATCCAAGAACCTTATCAATACAAGCCTGAGTACAAATATTTTCATATACCTGAGGTGGTAACTCTGATGTGTCTGCCATGAGAGCTTGATTGTTGGCAGGAAGATCCTCATACTGGAAGCTCCAGTCAAACTCAACAGTTCCAACAGCTACACACGCTGCAGTTTGACTAGTAGGGGTAGCATGTTGCTGTCTTGGCTGAGCTTGGCTTGTTTGACCTTGATGAGCTTGCCTTGGCAGGGCAGCAGCTGGATTTGCCTTTGGTGCCTTACATTCTCTGGCAAAGTGACTAAGTTGGTTACAGTTGTAACATCTCAGTTTGCTTTTGTCCAAGCCAACTCTGGTGTTGGAGTTGTTGCTTGGAATGGGTCTTCCTGTTCTAGAGTAGAACCTTTTTGCACTTAGAGAGAGCACGACATAGGAGTGCTGTATATCCATTTCTTCTATATCATCTAGATGAAAACATTCCAGATCTTCCTTGATAAAGGACATATTGCTTGAGTTTGCAGAGACAAAGGCAGCAAAAGTTGATGTTTGAGGTGGGGCTTCAAGAAGAAGTGGTTAGTTGTTTGATTATGAGGTTGGAGTTTAGGGATGAGTGACAATGGGAGGGTAGTAGTTGCTTGAACTAGGAAATGAGTAGTCTGAGTGAAGTGCAGAGGAAGTGGTGGTGGATGATGAGGATGTTGAGTAACTTGAGCTTCTCTCTTTGGCTTGAATCATTTCTAATTCATAGGTCTTTAGCATGCCAAACAACTCAGTCATCTGAAGAGTCTTTAAATTTTCAGTTCTTCTAATTGACACTGTGTAAAGTGTCCAGCAGCTTGGCAGACTCCTGATTAACTTCTTGAGAATGTCTTCATTCTCCAGCTTCACTTTTGAGCACTGTAGCTCTCCCACAAGGTAAGAGACTCACCTTCCTTCCAGACAAAGTTTTCATATTGTTGCTTCAGCATGTCTCTTCTATTTTCTTTCACTTCTTTTGACCCAGCAAACATCTTCTCAAGAGCCTCCCATTGCTCCTTGGCAGTCTTATATTCTCTGAAGTTGTGAAACACTTCATTTAGCAAGCACATCTGAATGGCTCCCAAGGCTTTGAAGTCTACCTCCATCTTCTTGATGTCTTCATCTGAATACTTTGAGGGTTCTTTGGGGACTGATGGACCTCCAGAATTAGCAGAGGCCACCATGGGTACATATGGTCCATCTTTAATGGATCTCCACATCCCATACTCTTGATAGCAGAAGAAACTTTCCATCCTGTTCTTCCACATATCATAGTCTTCTCTAGACACCAGTCTTGGTGGTCTGTTGATGCTTCCAGTATCATAAAAACCATTGTTTTGTGCCATTTTTGGATTTGTGATATATGGGGTTTTAGCAAAGAGATAGTAGTGAATAGAACCAGAGAGTGATTAAACAAGTGTGAGTTTGTTTAATCTGAGAGCCAAAGCTCTGATACCACTTGTAGGATCGGTGAATACAAGATGGTTCTATTCTAGTTGAGATTGGCGGAAACAATCACAACTATGCAATGTAAACAATTAAACACAGAGAGTACTAATAAATGCAAATTGCATTAAGCTTCAATGGTTAGACGATTACACTTGTACACTGAACAGATACACTACTTATATAGTAACTTAGAATCAAGACTGACCCTTGATTCTAAGGATCAGATCAAACATAAGCCGTTGATCTTGTATACTAGAAGCTATACTACAAGTTAAGACAACAAAGACTACAAAAGTTAACTTTAATCAAACGTCTTCTTAGGCATCATTGCTTGGATACTTAGAATTAGAGCGTTGTCTTTTATTGTCTGCACCAATAACATTCTTTCTGCATGTGATGTGTCAGAGTTGCAGCAGAAAGTTGTCAGTAGTAAAGTTGATGCTTAAGATAAGCCAATCAGCAGTAACGATTAATATTCAGCAGATAAGGCTATCAACTGCATAGTTGAAGATCCGCAGCAAAACTCAACTATCCAAAGCTGCTGATGATTTGCCTATCAGCATCATCAAGTGTTTGATGCTGCTGAGAAGCCTATCAGCAGGAACTCTGGACTTCAGCAGATAAGGCTGTCCGCAGCAGAGTTGTTCATCAGCATGAGAACAACTATCAGCAGCAAACAAGCTTATCCGCAGCAGCTTGTTGGTCAGGAGCAAAATTATGGAGTCCGCAGCAGTTGTACTTAGAGAATTTTGTAGCCATCAGTCTTTATATCTACAATGTGTGACAAAAGCTTGTAATAGTTTAGATCTTTATGTCTTTATATTTTTGTAATGTTTTGTAAATGTTCTAAGTATTGTGTAAGTTCTGCTAGAGGTGAACTTAGCAAGTACGCCGAATTCAAGGTGAGGCGAACTTACTAAGTTCGCCTATAGAAGAATGGTATCTATAAATAGAGTTTACATGTTCTTTTTCTGTATGCGTTCTGAGTGTTTTGTCTCAAGTTCTGTAAACTCTGAATTGGAATGATATAGAAGTGAAGATTATTTACATTGTGTGATTGTCACTATTTCTATTGTCTAGTACACACAATCAGTGATACGGTTGGATTCCGCACTCTATGTTATTGATACGTCACATCTAGAGTACGATCTATGGAGGTGTCAGAGCATATGCTCGTGAATTGTGGTTGGTTTGTTACGATTTGTGTATAATTTGACAACAAAAACTGTTGATTTCTGCATAAGTTTCATGTTCATGGAGTTTTCAAGTTCTTGAGAGGATTTTGGGATAAATTTATCAAATTTGAGGTGTTTTGGGAGAAATTGATCCATTAGAAGTGTTCTAAATCCAATTATACTCAATTCTACGGTTCAGTTTCATCAAATTCCACCAATTCAGCAAGAAATGATGATTTTCGGAAATTTTGGTTTGTGTTTGGGTTAAGAGTTCTTCTTCCTGAGTTCTTGAAAGTGATACAGGTGAACTTAATTTTGAAATTTTGTTACAAGCGAACTTATTAGGCGAACTTATTCTATATTCTTGCTTAAGCGAACTTATCAACTTCGCTCTGGGTCAAGTTCGCTTGAAGGGGTGAGAAGCGAACATATTAAGCTCGGTTGAGGGTAAAACTGTTCTACTCTTTGTTTTACATGTGATTTTCGTATACTTGTTGTTATGGCTAACATGGTACAGGTTACTAACATGTTCAACTATGATAATGAGATTGGTACTTCTCAGAAACCACCAAAGCTGTTGAGTCTTGCTGATTATCCAAACTGGAAAGCTCGCTTTGGTCAGTTTGTGTCATTTACTGATACCAGTTTATGGATTCCTATTCTGGAAGGATATACTCATCCGGCGTACTCATGGATGGATAGTGATAATGTTCCCAAGCCGGTATCTGCATTAACTTCTGAAGAAAAGCAGTTGTTTGATCGTGAAAAGAAAGCAATGGCAAGCATTTCAATGTCACTTCCAAAGGAAATTTATCACAGTTTCAAGCAGTTTAAATCATCAAAACAATTATGGGACACCTTTACAGAATAGGTGTGAAGGAAGTCTTGATGTGAAGAAAAGTCGAAAAGAGTTATTGAAGAAACAATTTTTGGTGTTCAAACACTTTCAGAATGAGTCTCTGGTTATCTTACTACAAGATTTTATCATATGATGAGTGAGTTATCAAGTGCTAAAGTGGTTTATGAACCTGCGGAGATTAATGACAAGTTTTTGGAATCTTTACCATCAAAGTTCGATATGTATTTAGTCTTGATCAAAGAAAATGAAAAATACAAATCCATGTCACTTGAAGATGTTCTTTGGTAAAATTTAATCTCATGATTTGAATATGAGGAAAAAGGAGACAAATATGGAGCATATTCAAGATCCTGCTATGTATTTTGCAAAGACTTTTGGAAAATCTGGATCTGGAGTTGCTTTATTTTCTGGTGATGGTCAAGATAATTTAAATGAGAATATATCTGGTTTTTCGTGTCAGACTGGATTCTCTACTAATGCATCAAATTCGACATCTGGATCACATAATACAAATTCAGATCATGTGAATCAAAGGGTTGATGATGATTATCTGGCAATGTTTTCTTCCTACATGGCATCGTATGAAAACTTTATTGGAGGAAAGATTCATGATCCTAAAGTAATTGAAGAGTAATTTCATCAAATTGATCCCGTTGATTTGGAGGAAATGAATATTCAATGGAATATCGCCATGCTTATGAGACAAGCAAAAGATTTTTTTGAAGAAAACTAGCAGGAAGTATATAGGTTCAAAAAGTCGAACAAGAATGGGATTTTATAAAACAAAAGTTCGATGTTACAATTGTCAAGAATATGGGCATTTTGCCAAGGAATGTGTGAAGCCAAAAGTTGAATTTGACTCTCAGAAAAAGAAATTTTTTTTTCAGAGTAATAGATCTCAAGCAAATGGATCTACTGGATCTGGCAATTCAGCTCATGCTTCTACATCATCTGCTTTGGTTGCACAAAATGATGACAATTATGATTGGGGCATTCATCTAGAAGATCTGGTTGGTGCTGTGAGTCAAGCATTTGTGGCAGCAATTCATTCTGAGGAAACATCGGATGGTGATAGTTCAAGTGATGGAGATAGTTCAAGGAGTGATGAAGAAAGTCAAAATGTAACATCTGAAGAAAGCATTGAAGATGAAAAAGTTGTGGTAAACAATATTGATACTGAAGTTCATTCTGAATCAAGTGCATCTGAAGATGAGATTGTGTTGACTACAAGATCTATTGATATGTCTGAAGATATTCCAATTGCTAAAGTCTTCATGTCTGACATGTTAGATCCTTCAAAGGTAAAAGACTCTATCTGTAATATATACTGTTCTAATTGAATTTTTGTGAAGGATAAAATGCATAAAGTCATGGATGACAATACAAACTTGATTTGTGATATGAAATCAATGCATATGGTAAATCAGAAGTTAAAGGATAACGATAAGTTGTGTATTGATTGGATTGAATCACTGAAGAGAGATCTAAATTCTTTGGGGTTGAAGTATAAAGAACAAGCATATCATCTGGATATGGCTTATGCCGAAATTGAGAAGAGAAATGACATAGCTGCTGAGAAAAACAAGGATATTTCATAAAAAGAATCAGAGGTGATCAGATTACATCGAAAGCTGGAGAGTTTTGGAAATATATCAATTAGGTTGAATTATTTTAATCACAATGCTGATACTGCTAAGAGAACAGTTAGAGTTGGATTTTTTCCTCCACCATGTGGTTGAATCATGAATTATGAATGAAGATGATATAGATCCAAAGACTGTTTTGAAGGTTAATCCGGTGACAGGAAAAGAAATGGTCTATGATTCTGATACTGAAGATGAAGTCTTTGATGAACAAAAGGTTGAATGTGTACCTAAAGAAGTAAAACTTGATGAACCAAAAGTGGTGAAGCAAGTTACAAGAGATCGGTGCATTTTAACTGAACGTGCTGAAGTTGTTTAACAAACTATTTCAAAAGTTCTATCTCAAAGTGTTTTTGTCAGTGCTGGACATGTTCAAAAGAAATTCAATATTCCATCCCCAAAGATTCATCAATCTACAGTTTCAAATCTTTATGTTGGAGAATCGTCAAGAAAAATCTATGTTCCCAAGAGGCTAGTTAATAATGTTGCTCAATCTTCTGAAGGATATTCATCATGAAGTTCTTCAACTTCAAGAAAAAGTCCTTATGTCAGAGAGCATCGGGATAAAAGTGTGTGTTTTCATTGTGATGAAGTGTGACACATTTTGATCAACTGTCCTTAAAAGAATAAAGAGAAGAATCCTATTGATACAGAAAAAGTCAAAGCATATGTTGCTAAACCACAACCAAAAGTTGTGCAGATTCTGAAATGAGCTAGTGTGGAAAAGCCTACATCTAATCATGTGAAGAGTATTACAGTGAGGCAATGTGTGCCTAAACAGTACTTTGCTAAACCTTCGGGATTAAGACAAAAAGAGAAATAGCATGTGAATGCAAGACATGTTTCTTCTAGACCAGTGTTTGTTCAAACTAGTGTAAGATGTGATGTTGATTTTCAACATTCTTTTGAGAATCCAAAAGTTGGACTCACAAAGAATTCCCAACCTGAGGTCAAACTTTCACGAAAACAAAGTCGGAGACAAACAGAAAATTAAAGAAACTTTTGGAAACAACTGAATCTGATAATAACAATCATAACAATATTTTTCCAAAGAACAATCATGTATCTCCATCAATTAAGCCTATGTGTGTTGGATCTCATGTACCAAGGGTTGATGATAATATTGATTGTGAACTCATTGAAGTAGTTTATTTTGATAATTCTGGTAGGCCCAAGACCACCATGGCCTGGGTCCCCATTTCTAATTGATTTATTTTGTTTATGTTGGGGCAACCAAGGAGGACTATCAACAAAACTTGGTATGTGGATAGTGGTTGTTCTCGACATATGATAGGAAATATTCAGTTGCTAGAAGATGTTATTAAAATTGATGGCGGTTATGTCGCTTTTGCTGGTAATAAAGGCGGGTACATAACCGGTCAAGGAACTTTGAAGAATGACAAGGTTAAATTTGAGAAAGTAAACTTTGTTGAGCAACTTGAACACAATCTTCTGAGTGTATCTCAAGTATGTGACAAGAAATTCTCATTCCATTTCAATGATGCTGAATGTTATATTTTGAAGCCGGGATTTGTTATTCCTAATGAATGGATTCTTATGAAGGCACCAAGGATATATGACACATATGTTTTAGACATGAGTGTTGCAACGACAACGGATTCTATTCTGACATGTTTACTCTCAATGGCGTATGAATCTGATTCTATTTTGTGACACAAGAAGCTTGCTCACATAAATTACAGGAAAATAAATTACTTGGTGAAGAATGATCTTGTTACTGGTGTTCCTAAGATGAAATTCTCTGTCCCTGATGATTGTATAACTTGCAAGAAGGGCAAACATCACAAAAGTCCCACAAATCCAAGAACAAGAATTCAATTGTGACTCCGTTGGAGCTACTTCATATGGATTTGTTTAGACCGATCAGTATTCGAAGCATTGGAGGCAAATCATATTGTTTGGTTGTTACAAATGATTTCCCTAGATTCTCTTGGGTTAAGTTCTTAGCTTCAAAAGCTGAAACGACAGAGATGGTTCAATACTTAATCTTGGGTTAGAGAATTTGTGCAAACAGAAGGTCAGGAGAATTAGAAGTGATAATGGTAGCGAGTTCAAGAACATCAAGATGGGTCTCTTTTGTTTACAAAAAGACATTCATCATGAATTTAGGGCACCACGTGTCCCTCAATAGAATGGCGTTGCTGAGCGAAAGAACAGAACTTTAGTTGAAACAGCACAAACAATGCTTGCAGATTCTAAGCTTCCTATTACTTTTTGGGCTGAGGCTGTGAATACTGCCTGTCATGTCTTGAATAGAGTTCTAATCGTGAAGCGCCATAATAAGACATGTTATGAACTGTTCAATAATCGAAAGGCTAATTTGGAGTATCTACTTCCTTCTGGAAGTCCTTATACTCTTTTGAAGATTCGAGATGTTACGGCCAAATTCAATGCTAAGGCAATTGAAGGAATATTTCTAGGCTATGTTGCAAATTCAACTACCAAGAGAGTATATAACAAAGAAACTCGTCAAGTTGAGGAATGGTTCCATATTGATTGTTCTAATCATTTTATACCTCAAACGATGGTTGGTCCAGAATGGGCGTTTGATTATGACAGTTTGTTCAAGTCTTTTCATTTATTCTTTGATCTTTCTCCTGAAGAAGCTGCTTTGTTGTATGAGTCTTGTCAGGATGCACAAGAAGGGGGTTTTACACCAACGATGGTGCATAATTCATCTGTCCCCTCATCCCTTAATCCGGATCCAAATATTACCTCTTGTTCAGGACCGTAAGATTCTGACAGTGAAGAAGATGATTTTCTGTTTCAAGATTCTTTTACTGATCCATTAATCATTGATGATTCTTCTACTTCTACACAAGTTCAATGGGAGATTCCTATGAATCTAGATTCAGAGATACTAGTGAATCAAGAAGTTCTTTCTTAAAATGAAACGACTCAAGTTGATGTGTTACAGGTTCCTGAAGTGGCTTCGATTAAAGAGTTTAAAAATCATCCAGTGACAAATATAATTGGGAATCTGAGACATGGAGTGAAAACACGTTCTTTAACTGAAAATACTTGTATGTATACATGCTTTAAAGATACTTGTGTTCTTGATGTTTGCTTACATTTGTGTTTTATTTCTCAGGTTGAACCTAAGATTGTGGAAATGGCTTTACAGGATAACAATTGGATAGAAGCAATTCAAGAGGAGCTTGCTCAATTTGATAAGCTGAAGGTGTGGAATCTGGTTGATCTTCCAAAGGGCGTGTATCCGATTGGCACCAAATGGGTTTTTAAATGTAAGACGGATGATCGTGGTGTCATGGTAAGAAATAAAAAAAGCAAGATTGGTTGTTTAGGTTTTCAATCAACAGGAAGGCATTGATTACACTGAGGTGTATTCACATGTGGCTCGGCTTGAAGCTATGCGTTTGTTTCTGGCGTTTGCTTCTTTAAAAGGATTTAAAGTGTATCAATTGTGCGTGAAGAGCGCTTTCTTGTATGGCAAGGTCAAAGAAGAAGTATATGTTTGTCAGCCGTCGGGGTGTGAAGATCAAATTCATCCGTCAAGAGTGTTCAAACTTGATAAAGATCTTTATGGCTTACATCAAGCACCCCGAGCGCGGTACGAAACTTTGTCAAAGCATCTCATGGACAATGGTTTCGTTCATGGTCAAATTGATTCGACCTTGTTCATAAAGAAAGCAGGGGGAGATTATTTACTGGTTCAGATATATGTAGACGACATTATCTTTGGCTCAACAAATGAAGAGTTATGCAAAGAGTTTGAGAGTGTTATGAAATCAAAGTTTGAAATGTCAGCAATGGGAGAGGTATCATTCTTTCTTAGACTTCAAGTGAATCAAAAGGAGGATGGTTTCTTCATTCATCAGTATAAGTATGTCAAAGACATCTTGAGCCGATTCAAGATGGAAGACTGTACCCCACATGATACTCCAATTCCGGTGAATCACAAGTTAAATCCTGATCCAGATGGAAAAGACATTGATTGCCATCTTTATCGAGCAATGATTGGTTCTCTTATGTATCTAACTGCTTCGAGGCCGGATATAATGTTTGCTGTATGTCTTTGTTCCAGATTTCAAGCAAAACCAAAGGAATCTCATCTGATAGCAGTCAAACGTATCTTTCGTTATCTTAAAGGAAAACAAAGATTAGGGCTGTGGTTTCCACATAGTTCTAACTTTTAATTTAATGCTTATACTGACTCTAATTTCGGTGGTTATTGTTTGGACATAAAATCTACAACAGGTGGTTGCCAATTTCTGGGTAATCGTCTTGTTTCGTGGCAATGTAAAAAAACAAACAACAGTCTCCATTTCAACATGTGAAGCATAATACATCGCTGCTGCAAGTGGTTGTTCCCAAATCTTGTGGATTCAACAGCAATTAAGAGACTATTGTTTGAATTTCACTTGTAGATATAAAGACTGATGGCTACAAAATTCTCTAAGTACAACTGTTGCGGACTCCACAGTTTTGCTGCTGACCAACAAGCTACTGCGGATAAGCATGTTTGCTGCGGATAGTTGTTCTCCTGCTGATGGACAACTCTGATGTGGACAACCTTATCTGCTGAAGACCAGAGTTGCTGCTGATAGGCTTCTCAGCAGCATCAAACGCTTGATGCTGCTGTTAGGAAAATCATCAGTAGCTTTGGATAGTTGAGTCTTAATGAGGATCACCAACTTTGCTGCTGATAGCCATATCTGCCAAAGATCAATCGTTGCTGCTGATTGGCAAAGCAAAAGCAAATTTACCACTGACAACTTTCTGCTGCAACTCTGACACATCTCATGCAGAAAGAATGTTACTGGTGCAGACAATAAAAGACAACAACGCTCTCCTTCCAAGTATCCAAGCAAAGATTCCTAAGAAGACGTTTGAGTAAAGTTATCCTTTGTAGTATTTATTGTCTTAATGTGTAGTATAGCTTCTAGTATACAAGATCAACGGCTTGTGTTTGATCTGATCCGTAGAATCAAGGGTCTATCTTGATTCTAAGTTACTATATAAGTAGTGTATCGTTTCATTGTACAAGTGTGCTTTTCTAAGAGTTTTCTCTGTAATATTGTAACCATTGAAGCTTAATACAAATTGCATTTATCAGTATTCTTCGTGTTTACTTTTTTACAGTGCTTAGTTGTGATTGTTTTCGCCAATCTCAAGTAGAATAGAACAGTCTTGTATTTTACGATCCTACAAGTGGTATCAGAGCTTTGGCTCTCAGATTAAACAAACTCACACTTGTTTAATCACTCTCTGGTTCTATTCTATACTATCTCTTTGCTAAGACACCCTATATCACAAATCCAAAATGGCCCAAAATAATGGTTTTGAAGATATTGGAAGCATCAACAGACCACCAAGACTGGTATCTGGAGAAGACTATGATATGTGGAAGAACATGATGGAAAGTTTCTTCTGCTATCAAAAGTATGGGATGTGGAGATCCATTAAAGATGGACCATATGTACCTATGGTGGCCTCTGCTGATTCCAGAGGTCCATCATTCCCCAAAGAACCCTCAAAGTATTCAGATGAAGACATCAAGAAGATGGAGGTAGACTTCAAACCCTTGGGAGCCATCCAGATGTGCTTGTGAAATGAAGTATTTCACAACTTCAGAGGATACAAGACTGTCAAGGAGCTATGGGAGGCTATTGAAAAGATGTTTGTTGGTTCAGAAGAAGTGAAAGAAAATATAAGAGACATTCTGAAGCAACAATATGAGAACTTTGTCAGGATGGAAGGTGACTCTCTAACTGTGTTGTATAACAGGTACACTTACCTTGTGGGAGAGCGACAGTGCTCAAAAGTGAAGCTGGAGAATAAAGACATTCTCAAGAAGTTCATTAGGTCTCTACCTAGCTGCCGGACACTTTACATAGTGTCAATCAGAAGAACTGAAAATTTGAAGACTCTGCAGATGACTGACCTGTTTGGCATGCTGAAGACCTATGAATTAGAAATGATTCAAGCCAAAGAGAGAAGCTCAAGTTACTCAACAGCCTCATTATCCACCACCACTTCCTCTACACTTCACTCTGATCACTCAGTTCCCAGTTCTAGCAACTACTACCCTCCCATTGTCACTCATCCCCAGACTCCAACCTCTCAATCAAATAACTCACCGTTTCTTCTTGAAGCCCCACCTCAGACATCAAGCTCTGCTGCTTTTTGTCTCTGAAAACTCAAGCAATATGTCCTTTATCAAGGAAGATTTGGAATGTTTTCATCCCGATGATCTAGAAGAAATGGATATACAACACTCCTATTCCATGCTCTCTATAAGAGCAAAAAGGTTCTACTCTAGAACGGGAAGACCTATTCCAAGCAACAACTCCAACACCAGAGTTGGCTTGGACAAAAGAAAATTGAGGTGTTACCACTGTAACCAACTTGGTCATTTTTCTAGAGAATGCAAGGCACCAAAGGCAAACCCAGCTGCTGCTCAGACAAGACAAGTTCAACCAAGACAGCAACAACAGCAACAGGCCACTCCTCCGGCTCAAACTGTAGCTTGTGCAGCTGTTGGAACTGCTGACTTTGACTAGAGCTTCCAATATGAGGATCTTCCTGCCTAAATCAAGCTCTCATGGCAGACACATCAGAGATACCACCTCATGTATATGAAAATCTTTGTACTCAAGCTTGTATTGATAAGGTCCTTGGATACAGGAAACATAACCAAAATCTCATAGATCAAAATGAAGAATTTCACCAAATGAAATCTGAATTTAAAAAGGTTGAAAAACAGTTACAAGGAAAAGATTGATTGTTTAAAGAAAGAATTTCGTCATTAAAACATGAACAAACAAACCTTGAAACTCAAATTGATGATCTTCTGGTTAAGTTAAAAGCTACAAGGGCCGAATTAGCAGACAAAAAGGTCTATGTGGAAAAATATGAGTTTGCATCTAAAAAGATGCAAAGACTTTTGGATGCTCAAATTCATGAAAAGGTAACAGTTGGACTTGGATTTCAAGCTGAACAACCCTACAATGTTGTTCCTCCACCTGCTGACTATGTAGCCATTCATGAACCAAGTTTCAATCTTTCTAACCTTGATCTGGCAAACCGAAACCTTGACCCTGCTGTCCAAGAAACCTCTGTGAAAGAATGTACTACTTCATCCTAGTCTGAGTCCACATGCTCAGATTCCACACCACCTGCCTTTAAAGTTATTCAAGCTAACAATCCAAGCCCTTTCATCCCTTCAAAAACAGTACCAGTATCTCAACTCACCAAACCAATTAAAATCAGCTATCCTCAGAAGGAAGAAAGCTAACTGTTGAAAAGGGACAGTCTTCAATCTCCACCAACCCAAATCCTCAACCCAAAACCATTCTACCTAGAGAGAAAGCTCCATATGTTCAAAAGACATTGGAGTAAGTCACCTTTGAGCACAACAAAGCCCATCCATGGAATTTCAAAGACCTATTCAAGAAAAAGGACTATGTGTACTTTCAAAGGGATAAATTGGCCAAATCATGCTTTGTCTGTGGCAAATACAACCATACTTCCAGTACCTGCTTCTACTGCCTTCAGCAACAAAGAAACCTCAAGCAACATGCTTTTGAGCAGACAAATAAGAACAAAAAGGTAAGCTTTGAAGCCAAGGCAACTCATTTTAGAAACTCTTTATCCCCACCAAGGAAGCAGCTGCCAAAACCTCAACAATCTTGCATCATCTGTGGTGAATCAGACCACTTTGATGCAAATTGTTAGTTTAATCCCTTCAACCAGATTCTTCATCAATTTCCTGTTAACCAAAAGCCTATCAACAAAAGAACTTCTACAGAGAAACCATCTGGTAATAAGTTAAAGAAGGATAGGCATACATCTGTTGTTAAACCATCATAAGCTAACAAAAATGTTGTTGATCAAGTGAAGTCCAAGAAATCAAAGGACAAGCCTTCAGCAGCAACCAAGCCTGCTACTGCTCAAGTAAAACCATCAGCAGCAACAAAATCTGCTGATGATAAGCCAAAGTCCTCAGCAGCAAAATCTGCTGCTGACAAAGCATATCTGTCAGCAGCCAAAGCAACATCAGCTGCTGACAAATCAAAGAGATCTGGAAAACCACCTCCTCATCAATGGAAAGTCAAGATCCCAGCTCCTATCCCTTCAAGCATCATCATTGGTTCCATTGAATGCAAGCATGTTGATACTGATTATCCAACAACACACTTACCCAAGTTTACAAGTTCTTGGGTTCCTCCCTCTAACTAGATCTCTCTCAAAGCACATTGACGCCAGGTATCACTTCATAAGAGATCAAGCTGAGAAAAAGAGAATTATTTTAACCAAAGTTCATACCAATGTGCAATATGCTGATTTGTTTACAAAACCTTTTGATAAAGCTAGATTTAGATATTTAGTTGAATCTATTGGTATGATGAACTTTGACTAAAATCTGTCTCTAAAATTGTTTTAAAATGTGTAGAAATAAAGACTGATGGCTACAAAATTCTCTAAGTACAAATGCTGCTGATCTCAGAGTTTGCTGCTGACCAACAAATCTGCTACGGATAGCCTTATCTGCTGAAGACCAGAGTTGTTGCGGATAGGCTTCTCAGCAACATCAACACTTGATGTTGCTGATAGGCAAATCATTAGCAGCATTGGATGGTTGCATCTTGCTGCTGATCAACAACTCTGCTGCTGATAGTTATTCATCCATTGAAGATCAAACATTGCTGCTGACCAGCCTTGCAAAAGCAAAAGTAACCATTACCACTGACAACTTTCGGCTACACCACTGACACACTTCATGCAGAAAGAATGTCACTAGTGCAGACAATAAAGCACTACAACGCTCTTCTCCAAGCATGCAAGCAATGATGCCTAAGAAGACGTTTGATTAACGTTAACCTTTATAGTGTTTATTGTCATTATACGTAGAATAGCTTCAATACAAGAACAACGGTCTGTGTTAGATCCGATCCTTAGAATCAAGGGTCTGTCTTGATTCTAAGTTACTATATAAGTAGTACTTAGAGTCATTGTATCTTAGTGCTTAAAGTTTTCTCTGTAATCTTGTAACCATTGAAGGTTAATACAAATTACTTGTTTACTTTGATTAAGTTGTGATTGTTTCCGCCAATCTCAACTGGAATAGAACCATCTTGTATTTACCGATCCAACAAAATGTGTTTGTCTTTTGTTGAAAATAAAAGTTATAAGTCAGCGGCAACCATTTTTGCTGCTGACAGGTCTAACTATCAATAGCAAAGAATTTGCCACTAACTGCTTTAAGTTATCAACGGGAACAAGTTTCCTACGGATAGCTTTAAGGCAGTCAGCAGCAACATCTTTGCTGCGGACCATTGTATCCATCAGCAGCAATTGAGTTTACTGCTAACTGACTTAACCATCCACAGCAATCAAGTTTGCAGCGGATAGACTTAACCATCCGTAGCAACCAAGTTTGCTGCTGATGGGTAAAGATAACTCCAAATTAACTTTTACCCACTGTAAAAAGTCCATTCAGTCTTTACCATGACTGCTATAGTGTATTACAGCTGTAACAGTGAAAAGTGAATAAGGTTGTACTGTATAAGTAACTTTGCTTTTTCCCTCCTCTGTCGTTATAACACAAATCAAATTTCTCCTTAACCTCTTCACATTCAATTCCAACCTAACTCTCACCATTTTCTCCCAAGCATTCACAACATTCAAAGCCTTCCATACTTAACCACCCTTCAAAAACTTCCTCCTTCCCTCCAAACCCAACAACAATGGCAGAGGTCCACATAAACCAGCCCGATGACAAGTTCTCACCTTACCACAATCTCACTGCATACCTAACAAAAGGCAAGAAGTCCGAAGGGTTCAATGATATGATTGATTTTCTCTATCGATCAAAAATATACTATGCACTAACCGTCAACCCTACCATATACATCCCTCATATGGAGGATTTTTGGAGCACCGCCGTCTACTCTACCAAATAGGGGATTCCCCAAATCCAAGCTACGGTAGACGGCAAAGACATCATCATCACTAAAGCTACCCTCAGAAAACATCTCAAGCTTCAGGACGAGGGGGCCGCTGTTTCATACTCAAGGGAAGCGTATATGAGGACCTTTGTATCCATAGGGTACACTAGAAATCAGAACGAATATACCATTGAAAAGGCGCTGATGGGTCCTCCATGGAAGTTGTAGGTCCCTCGGGTGTGGCGGATCGTCACATGCAAGTGCGTTCATTAGTAGGACCGGGTGCGGAATACCCGTGACTAGGTGGAGAGTCTTACAACACAAAGTAAACATACAAGTGAATCACTTTAAACTTTCATCTATTATAAACACTTGAAGGTTACAGAGAGAAATACTGAGTATACAAAGTCTACGTATATGACTGCGTACTTGTCTACTGTCAACCTATCCTATTTATACACGACCTGAACTTTGCGCACTTAGCAACTGCGCATGGCAAATTGCTCTTGCGTACTTAGCAAGTACGCAAGGTTTTCCTGCGTAGTTGCTAAATACGCAGGAACTAATTCCTGCGCACACACAAGTGCGCAAAACACTTAGAGATTTCTGCAACTATCAACATGCATTAGTAAATACAACTCGATAACTAATACATATAGAAACTTACAAACAAAGACAAATACATACAATGAAAGTACAAAACTAAGACTCTATCTAGAGTGTTTGTCACACAAAAGTGCTTCAACAAACTCCCCCTTGACAACATCTCTGGATCGTCTTCAGTCTTCTTTCTTTAGTTTTCGGTCTTCACAGCTCTGCATCTTTAGCTTCCATCTTCTTCTTGTAGTCAAGGCAAAACTTGATCACCATGTCATATTTAGAAGCAAGGAATTTCGTCCATTCGTTCGTATGCATGCAATACCTGTCCGCTAGTGCCTCCAGATCTTTAACAGAGAAGTTAATGAAGCAGACTTCATCAAATAATCTGATTAGTTCCCTCGGCACTAAGCATCCACTTTCTGACCATACCTTTCCTATCACCACAGCCACGCCCATTTTAGGATCTACGTACCAGTACCACATGTCACCGTGAATATCCTGAGATAACTTGCTCAGGGGAATCTTGGTTTCACATAGCACTGGCTTGTATACGAGTTTCTTTAAGCGTTTCTTAGTCACAGGATGTCTAGCATTCTTATCCTTGTCTCACTTGGGCACTTGAGGCTTGAACACTTCAAACTTCTCTGATCTTGCTTCCCGCTGTAAAACCTCACAAACCCATCGCCACTGCGTGATTTGAGTGACCCAGCATGTCACACCCCGACCGATGGCGGAATCATCGGGGTGGGACATGTAGACTGTTCAAAAGCACGAGGTTGACTATATTGAAATATATTAATTATCAAGTTTCATTGCAACATTCATGACAAAAAAATCAAAGAAAAACAACATAATTGAAATACATAAGCTCTTTGTTTAATTTAACTAGGTCCAAGCCTGTGTGTAGCACATCTTGATCACACTCACACATTAGTACCTGAAACATGAATAAAATAAAGTCAACTAAAAAGTTGGTGAGTATAACACAAGTTTGTATATAGATAGCATATAGTTTGTAAAACAAATCCTTATATGTCATGATAAAATAAGGCATTTATGGGGAGCAGCTATTGTGTAACCAAGTACAATCAAACCTTTGTAACTAGCATGCAAAAATTGTGTTGTCGGTAACAATCACCCTGGGTGGGTTTGTCAGATTCAATAGATCTATCATTGTTTACCGTCTGCTTGAATAGTTAATGATTGCACATAATCGCATACAAAAGTTAGCACAACTAGCACTCGAGCATAAAGCTCAAATTGCACACATGAATGTAAGGAGGATTTGTACTTGTGTAGTTTGTGTAAGTGTAAGTAATAGTGTTGTATAGTGTTCATGTTCCACCCCAAAAAGTGTAAAAGAGTAAAAGGGGCTATGTAATACTCACATGATTCGAAGGCGTAGCTTACATGAAATACTAGATAGAAATATGGATCCTTGGAATGCACAAGTTAACCTAGGGTGTAATGTATATTGTATTAATAGTGTGCACAAAAGTTTAAGTCTAAAGTTGCATTTGGACTTGTGTAAAAAGTCATTGATTTGAATTGAAAGTATTTAATAAAATATAAAGTTTGAAAGAATATTTTTAGAACATTTTGAGTTAAGTTTTGAAATTGATTAAATAAGTAATTATTGTTTATGAAAGTAATGTAAGTATTAATTGTAAGTAAGTATAAATAAATAATTGTTTTTGTTTAAATATAAATTAAATAAATAACCATTTCTTTATTTATTTATTTATAATATATGTAAGTTAACCATTAAAATACTTTTTAAGGTTTAACAATAAAAATAAATTTAATTTTATAAACTTTAAATAAATAATTTTCTATTTATTCCTAGATTAAATATTTGATCTATCTAAATAGAATTAAATGCATTTTTATAAAAATCAACTATTTTTATTTTGAAATTAAATCGGAAATATCTATTGTTTGAAAAGTATAAAAATTATAATTCTACCAAGAAAATCTAACTTACACACGACCGTGCCTGGGAAGGGCACGATCGTGTTCTAACCACGGGCGCGACCGTGCTAGTCAGGGCGCGACCGTGTTGATCAAACAGAGGGAATAACTAACCAAATCATTAGGCACGACCGTGCCTTGGACAGGCACGATCGTATCTATGATTCTAAAACACGACTGAGATTAGCCAAAGGGCATGACTGGATCTGAGCAGGAGGCACGACCACGCTAGAAGCCGGCACGACCGTGTCTTATGAGGCACGACCGTGCTAGGTGATAAGCGCGACCGCGTCTGTTCCAAATCAGGAACGATTTGACTAATTTTTATAATAACAGGGTTGGAAATCATAGGGCTTTCACCCAATAGATTATTACGAGTCTTTTTGTATAGATTAATTGAATTTAAAACGTGTTTAGGACCGGATTCGATTAAACTATTTTGAATGTAAATGTGGCTTCGAGTTCGAGATGATTCCCATAATGAAAGCCCAAATTAATATGCCATGAACTGAAACGAGTGAGAAAAAGGTTTCAATTACCTGGAAGAGTAGCGAATTGATAGAGAATGGTAGAAAGGAGTTCCGGCGTCGGTGAGCTTGGTTTCCGGCGTCTTCTGCTACGATTCCGGCTGCTTCAAATGGTTCAGTAGCTTCTGGGAGAATCGTGTAGCGTTTGGTTAGGGGAAATTCACTCCAGAATAGGAGGATCGATGTTCAAAGGAGAGGATTTTCAAATGAGGAGGTTTTGATTTTCTTGAATCGGTTTTCTGTTGTTAATGGTTACAATTGATAATATTCGTTTCTTTGTCTATGAAAGTGAAACGTATATCGGTTACGACAATCAACGATCTTGTGTTTAAAACTGCATTTATGTTTCAACTGGTACTAGGCGCGATCGTGCCCAAACAAGGCGCGACCGTGCCTAGGCACCGGGCGCGATCGTTTTAAAGCTGGTCGCGCGACCATGCCAAGGCACTTGGCGCGACCGTGCCAGAACGAGGCGCGACCGTGCCTATTAGGTTTTATTGTTACTTTTCAACATAAGACCTTCTAACTTTAGTCCTTGACATATTTGTTTAAATAGATACTTATGTAGTGTCTGGTAGGTTATAACCGAGTAAAATTTGTGGATTTGCATTTGAAACATAATATTTAATTGATGGTACAAATAGAACAAAACAGTGCACTAGAATTGGGTTTGAAATGCATTACATTGAATTAAAATACGGATACTAAAAATCAGAAATGTTACAGTCTCCCCATGTTGAAGGAATTTCGTCCCGAAATTTAGCTAGATGAAGCGACGGCATTAGTAAAGAGATGGGGGTACTTGAGCTTCATTTGGTCATCTCGTTCCCAAGTAAATTCAGGACCACGCTTAGATTCCCAATGAACTTTGACATTAGGAATACGACTTCGCTTGAGCTGTTTGATTTCACGATCCATGATTTCTACCGGTCTCTCAACGAAGTGCATCGTTTCGTCATTGTGCACGTCGTCAAGAGGTATGTGAAGATTTTCACCAGCAAGGCATTTCCTTAGGTTAGACACATGAAATGTAGGATGTACGTTACCAAGTGATGGAGGTAACTCGAGTTTGTAAGCCACTTTCCCAATCCTTTCAAGGATCTTGAATGGGCCCACATAGCGAGGTGATAATTCACCTTTCTTTCCAAAACGGATCACACCCTTCCACGGAGACACCTTTAGAAGAACAAGGTCACCGACTTGGAATTCCAAGGGTTCGTCGTTTGTCGGCATAACTCTTTTGCCAACTTATCGCTACTCGAAAGTTATCATGGATTTGAATAATCATGTCGGATGTTTCTTGAATTAGTTCGGGACCGGTGATTTGTGCTTCACCAATCTCGTTCCAACAGATAGGAGAACGACACTTGCGACCATAGAGAGCTTCAAATGGAGCCATGTTGATACTCGTGTGGTAGCTATTATTGTAAGAGAACTCGATTAGGGATGGATGTGAATCCCAATTGCCACCAAAATCAATTACACAAGCTCTAAGCATATCTTCAAGAGTTTGGATTGTTCGCTCGGTTTGACCATCAGTTTGAGGATGGTAGGCCGTGCTCAAATACAATCGTGTACCAAGAGCAGTTTGGAGAGATTGCCAAAAGCGAGAGGTGAACCGAGCATCTCTATCGGAGATTATGTTTAAGGGAACGCCGTGACGGCTCTCAATTTCATCAATGTAAATTCGGGCTAGTTTCTCAACCCGATAGTCTTCACGGATAGGCAAGAAATGAGCAGATTTGGTGAGACGATCAATGATCACCCAAATGATATCATAACCATTCAAGGTGCGAGGGATTTTGGTAATAAAATCCATGGCTAAGTTCTCCCATTTCCACACGGAAATTTCCGGTTGTTCAAGTAATCTGGAAGGACGTTGGTGTTCGGCTTTGACTTTGGAACACGTTAGACATTTGGCAACATAGAAAGCAATGTCCTTTTTCATACTGGGCCACCAATATTGTTGGCGAAGATCTTGGTACATTTTATCCGCACCAGGATGAATAGAATAACGAGTCTTGTGAGCCTCGTTCATAAGAAATGTACGGAGATCATCGTGATCGGGAACCCAAATGCGGTTCAAGTAACAAAGTAAGCCATTAGGTTTTGATTCAAGTTGAAGTTCAACACCACACGACATTTCCTCGTACATGTTACCCTCGGTGACTGAGACGTGTTGAGCTTCTAAGATGCGATTTTGAATGTCGGTTTGAATTCGAACACATTGAAGCATGACATGGTCCTTTCGACTCAACGCGTCGGCTACCACATTCGCTTTGCCGGGATGGTAACGAATCTCGCAGTCATAGTTGTTAAGGAGTTCAACCCAACGTCGTTGTCTCATATTGAGTTCTTTTTGGTTGAAGATGTGTTGGAGACTTTTGTGGTCGGTGAACACCACACATTTTGTGCCATAGAGGTAATGTCTCCAAATCGTGCGTCGTATAATTATTCTCATGAATTTTGAGTTGTCTTGATACGTAGGTGATTACTTTGCCTCGTTGCATGAGGACACAACCCAGACCTTGGTTGGAAGCATCACATTAGACAACTAGATCATCATTCCCATCTGGGAGAGTCAAGATAGGAGCATTGCACAACTTTTGCTTGAGAGTTTGGAATGCTTCTTGTTTTGGTCCCCATTCATAAGTTTTACCCTTGTGGGTCAAAGCGGTAAGAGGGACAACAATCTTAGAGAAGTTTGAAATGAATCGACGATAATATCCCGCAAGACCAAGAAATGAACGAACTTCGGTGGGAGTCTTCGGGGCATTCCAATTATTAACCATTTCGATCTTAGCAGGATCAACATGAATACCCTTGTCGTTGACGATATGACTAAGAAATTGAACTTCCTTTTTCCAAAATTCGCATTTAGAGAATTTGGCATATAGTTGTTCCTTCCTCAAGAGATCCAAAACCAGTCTAAGATGTTGCTCATGGTCGGCTTTAGTCTTGGAGTAGATTAAGATATCGTCAATGAAGACGATCAAAAATTTATCAAGGTACGGTTTACACACACGATTCATAAGGTCCATGAAAATTGCGGGTGCATTTGTTAGTCCAAAAGGCATAACCGTGAACTCGAAATGACCATACCTTGTTCGGAAGGCAGTCTTTGGAATATCGTCTTCTTGCACACGGAGCTGGTGATAACCGGATCGAAGATCAATCTTCGAGAAGCAAGTAGAACCTTGAAGTTGGTCAAAGAGGTCATCAATTCTAGGCAAAGGGTAACGGTTCTTGATGGTAAGCTTGTTGAGTTCGCGGTAGTCAATACACATGCGTAATGATCCATCTTTCTTTTTGACGAACACGACGGGTGCACCCCACGGTGAATGACTTGGACGAATGAATCCCTTGTCGGAGAGCTCTTGAAGTTGACTTGCAAGTTCTTGCATTTCAGAAGGTGCAAGACGGTAAGGAGCTCTAGCCACAGGGTTAGCTCATGGCACAAGATCAATGCGAAATTCTACTTGACGAACGGGTGGAAGACCGGATAGATCTTCAGGAAATACTTCAGGAAAATCCCGAATGATGGGAATGTCTTGTATACTCTTCTCTTTGACATCCTTTTGAACAATATGAGCTAAGAAGGCTACGTACTTCTTTCGTAAGTACTTTTGAGCGGCAGTGCATGACATTAATTTAAGTCCTTTACAAGGCTTTTCACCAAAGACTCTTAAGGTTTCTCCCGATGGTAGAGGTATTCGGATGCATGTCTCGAAACAGATGACTTCGGCATGATGATTTGATAGCCAATCCATGCCTATGATGATATCAAAACTTCCTACTGGCATTGGTACAAGATTGATTGGGAATGTATGTTCATTAAGTTCTAGAGAACAGTCATAGATAATAGACTCAATTGTAAGTGAATCACCATTTTCTATTTCGACAGTGAAGGTTTTCTCTAATTGAGATCGTGTCTTTGGAAGTAAAGGTTCAAAATTAAGTGACCCAAAACTTCTATCGGCACCGGTATCAAGTAGAATGGAGGCATATTGACTATTAACAGGGAACGTACCGTTGACCACATCATTGTTGGCTTGAGCTTCATTGGCGTTTATATTGAAAGCACGCCCACGAGCTCCGCCTTGTCTAGCACGGATCAACCTTGGGCATTGAGCACGGAAGTGATTTGGGTCACCACATTCAAAACATGCACTCCCATTTGCTATAGCAGGAACACCTTGATTAGCCACTTGTTGATTGGTTTGGGTTGGTGGGTTGACTTCGCCCACAAGAGCTTTGGCCCTACACACATTGACCGTATGGCCATATTTCCCACAATAAGTGCAAAGGCGACATGGGATGTTGTGAGGATGATGATAGTTGCATGTGGCACAGAGTGGGTAGATCCCAACATATGGCTTTTTGGCTGGTGCTTGAACCATAGGAGAAGCTTGGTTAACAGGCATAGCAGGAGTGACCGTAGAATAGTTTCTAGCCTTTCTTTTCTTATTATGTCGGGAGGGTTCAGTTGTGGCTTCTTTGTTGTGGTGGAACAAGTTGCAGTGTCGGAAACTTTGTTTGGGCCCTTTTTAGTAAGAGTCCCCGCCTTCACATGATTATCGGTTAAGGTAGCGGACAAACGGATAGCATCCTCAAGTGTTGCGGGATTCCTTCCTAGGATAGTATCTTGAATTTGCCTAGGTAGTCCCCCAATATACTTTTTAATGCAGTGGGACAAAGGTGTGACCATGTGGGGCACGAGGAGACTCAACTCATGGAACCGAGTTGTGTAAGCCAAATTTTCTCCACTATCATGGGCAAGATCCCAAAACTCAGCTTCAAGTTTTTTCACTTCATTTCGAGGATAGAATTCCTCGGTCATTAGCCTTTTAACCTCATCCCAAGGTAAGGCCATTGCTACATCCACACCCCTATTCCTCTTTTCCCCATTCCACCACGTGAGTGCCCGTTTTTGTAAGACACTTGTGGCATGACGAACACGAAGGTTATCGGGGCAATCACTATTGAGAAAGGTATTCTCAATACTTTCGAACCATTGAAGAAGTCCGGTAGCTCCTTCGGTACCATAGAACTTGAGGGGATTACATGAGTTGAAATGCTTGAAGGTGCATTGAGATGGGTTGACACCACCATTTCCACCATTACCACCATGGTTACCATTTGCGGCACCCTTAGATTGAGTGAGTTGAGTTACAAGTTGTGTAAGGATGGTAGCAATGTCGGTGTTGGTTTTGGCCACGGGAGCTCGACGAGAAGGCATTCTACAGATTTTCATAAGACAAGAAAAGATGTGAGAACTTATGAGAATTGCTTGAATTAAAAGGACAAGGTAATGAAATAAAATAGTTAATCATAGTTTAGATTGTACTCATATAGTGATATAATCACTCGAATACTATGACACATTAAGGTTAATTAAACTCATATAATTTTCAAGGAGAATGCTTTAGCCTATAAGTAAACACTCATCCCAGGAATTCCCAGGAAAGCATACGGGTCCCTCGGTTTGATTGGGATTTATGCGAAATGCTTTCCTAGACAGAAAACCCAGAATACAGGTGTCACCCTTCCAGATTGCACGTGTCCTCAAATAATTAACAAAGTTTAAAAACCTTAACGAGGGTATAAATTTTTTTTTTACAGTTTTAGATCCATGGAGTTTCCACATGCTAAGAGGATGAGGATAGAGAAGTAGATAAGAAGGTTATGAGGCTTAGGGTAAGGGTAGGGATATTGTTTATTTAATTTATTATTTAAGTATAGTCTAATAAGTCATAAATTTTTTTTAACAAGTAAGGCATCAAAAATGAAATAATAATCAATCATAGAAAACATGTAGCACATAGCATGTAGCACATATCACATAATCATGAAGCATGGCATAAGTGGGTGTCCTAAAGTTATAGTCTAGGTCAAGGGTGTCTAATAACCTAGTTCCCTATAACCAAGGCTCTGATACCAATCTGTCACACCCCGATGATTCCGCCATCGGTCGGGGTGTGACACAGCAGCTCTCGGTTTGCTAGGTTCACGAGGTCGTATCTAGGTAAGGAGTTGAATGCTTCTAATGGTTGGTTTCAAGTATTGAACCCCCCCCAGATCGTTTGATTGCGAACAACTGCTTATCTTCCTCGAACCTTACAGCTAAGATCATCCCTGTTGCTCCTTGTTTGTCTATGATAGACGTCTTTTGCCAAACAGGAGCCGGATCCTTTGATGAACTAGCAGGCATATCTTTATCTTTCTGTGCCTCTAGATCCACAGGTGTAGGGTCGTCCGGGGAGGCTTCAGTCGATGCTTCAACATTACTAGCAGACTCGACTGAACCTGTGTCGAGCTGAGATTCAAAGGATGGAACTTCAAAGATCTCTCCATCTTCGAACTCATACTCTCATTCACCGTCACCCTTGGGAACTTCAATAACTACATCATCATCTTCATCCCAATCATCACCAGAGTCGATCTCTCCTTCTTTAAGATTGTAGAGAGCATCGATCCGTGCTTCCTTGGAACAATCAGGCTCTAAGTATAAGATCTCATCGTCAAATAGATCCTTTAGAACATCAGCCGCAAACTTTCCTTTATTAGCACCAGAAGTATCACCACCTTCCTGATGAGTAGACTCCCCCTTAGCCATTGGAATAGCAGAAATGGGCACGATTGCCAAAGCTTGATGCTCACTTCCACTAGGACCGACTTCGGGATCCTTGTCTTTGTCATCATCCTTCGTCAAATCAACAGGATGACAAGGCTCATCACCAGTAGGTTTGGATATCTTCTCTTGCTCTTTCTCTTTCTTAACCTCCTTATCTTTCTCCCCCTGAGCATCAAGCCTCTTGGTCAGATCAGCAATTAATTTGACCATTACTTCATGCTCTTTTCGCTGTAGATCAAACCGAAGCTCAAGAGATGACCTGTGTCCAAGAATTTTGTTGTTTGTCTTGATTAGTAGCTCGTTCTGGGCCATCACATTAGCAAGTCTCTTCTGCGTCCCAGCCCTTTGGCTTCTCAGAATGGTAACCTCGTCCACCAATGAATTTATCTGAGCCTGTTGAGCCTCAGACTCCTCCTTTGATTTCAGAACTGTTTCAAGTAGAGCAGCGACTTGGGTTTCCAGAGTTTCTATCCTTGCATCATTTGGATCAGGATGTCTGGAGGTAGATGCTTCAGCATTATGAAGTGGGGATGAGAAGATAGTATCGAAGTTAAAACCCTGAGTAAAATCACCATAGTTGTAGGGTTGACTGATCGGTTCAATGGTGGTAGTAGGGATTGTGGATGTGATGATGGTTGTAGGAGTGATGGAAGGTGTGATGGTGACTGATTCTGTAAGAATCGGAGTAGTCACCATCACAAGGGCAGAGGATACAGGGAGGGTCACTATCACAGGAACCTCCTCTGTGATAGAAGTGACTGCCACATCAGGTTGTACCTGTGGCCTTTTCCGCTGTCGCCGGTATAGTTGCTGTGAAGGTGGGTAGATGCTGAATCAGTACTTCCAACTGAAACTTGTACTTGCTGCTGAGTACTTACCTCTACCTCACTGGGAATAGCTTGTTGCTGCCTATCCCCCAACGTTTGTTTACACTTTCACGTCTTTGTCTTTGAATAGAAGCGTCAGAGTCAGAATCTGGCTCGTATTCACTGCTTGTTGACTGTCGCTTTCTCTTCGAAGACGACTCAGGAAGGGTCACCTTCGTCGTTCTTCTCGGGTGTGCCTGTGATGTTGCATCATCAGAATCAGAGGAATCAGAACCTGTTGCTTCAGATTCGTATCCTTCAGCACCATCATGAACTGCTTCTTCGTCTCCACTTTCAGACGATTCATCCACACTTTCAACTTCCTTCGCTTCTTGTTGTTCATCCGAATGTTCACTTAGTTCTGGCTCCGAGTCATTGCTAAACCATCTCTCGTTAGCCGGTGCCACATACGCTCCTTTTATCAGGTGGCCAAAGAGTGATGTGTGCTCAGGGGTAGGTTCTACACTGCCTGGCTTTAAGAATTGTGCAAACACCCTCTTGTCCACCCGCTTGACTTTCAATCTCTCCCCAGTAGCAGGTAGGTTTGGCAACGCATCATCAATCAGTAGTTACACAAACCTTGGGTATAACAGGAATCGAAACCTCTCAGTCGTATTTATCTGATCATTTATGGCTTTGAAGATGTATCTTGAGAAGTTGTAGCCCCTATTGAGAGACAAGCCAACCATGGCTGCAGCAAGATCATGACCCATTGCATCCTTCCCTGCCTTTCTTGTAGAGACGCACATGATCATCATGTGGGCAAAACATCTCCATTGATCGAGCACCCACATTTTCTTGTATGAAGCATAATCACTTGCACCGACGTATCCCATACGCTACCTCCAACATCCATCCACAAAGTAGTCAGGATAAGCTGTTGGGTCGGTGGAGAGATCTCGGAATTGCAAGCCCCGTCTAATGGTGTCCTCAGAAAAGGCGATGTCATGACCCGCCACGGTAGCCCGTATAACGTTGGGGGTTACCGTGCAGTCATGTTTCGCGGTCTCCCATAACTGCTCTAGATACGGTCATGATACAATCGGGTCTGCTGATATAGCATAGCTGATCCTTGAACGGTTCAAGAAGTCAACTATCTCTCGGTATTGTAGTGTAGCACCCTTCCATTCCGGTTCAGTGTGTGCTAGGAGGTTGAACTCACTTGTAAACGCATGAACCATCACTGCAAAAACACACAGAAAACATAATAAGAACAAGAAGTTTCATTGGAATTGAATACACATGACTTAGTATAGCAGTTACTCATTGAATTGAAATTTCAGACTTAGAAAATTTCACAAGTGTTGGTCCTGCGTACTTAGCAAGTACGCAGGAATTTGTTCTTGCGTACTTAACTAGTACGCATGAATTACTTCTTGCATACTTGTTAAGTGCACAAGAATTGCACTTGTTCAAATTTTCAGAAATCCAAATTTTCAACTGATGATGAACATTGATGTGGATTAGGTCACCACAAGGTCGAAATCAGTGATCAAGACCCATGGAACCAATATCAACACCAAAGCCGCTACATTAGTCACATTTTGACCTAAATGACTACCCAAACGAACGACGGTCAATCGAGGGGTCAAGGTCAAAATCAAGAATCAATAAGGACGATTAAGTACTAATTAAGGTTCGATTGATGATTTTAAACATGTTTTAATCTTAATGTGTTACCAAATCGACTAATAAACGTCCAAAATGAAGATTCAAACCCTTAGAAATTTCAAAATCTATAATGGTCCTTAATTCTCGATTTAGCGGATGGAATGCCTTTAGATTCTCACCAAGTGATTGTAATACGATGATGGAACTAGAAACGGGACGAAACATCGGTTAGGAACACACGAAATTTTAGAGTAAAAGGAGCAGAGGGAATTCAACAGGCGTTTGAAATTTGAATGAGATAAAATTCTAAAATATTTCTAAGTCCTGTATATATACCCACCACAAAAAGGTCGTGCGTACTTACTAAGTGCGCATGACTTAACACCTGCGTACTTACTAAGTACGTGTGACTTATGTCTTGCGTACTTGTTAAGTACGCAGGGTTTACCCCATGCGCACTTATCAAGTATGCAGAAACCCTTGTGTGCTCAAACATTCAACTCAAACTATGAAGATTTCAAGTCAAATAAGGAACAAGATAAAAACATTCAGTCAAGAGGATTCAAGATCAATTCAAGAAGGTTAAACACAAATATTTTTGGCTTTTCTGAATAAAATTGAACAGTACACAAACTTAAAATCTTTTTGATCCTTTGAAGATAGAAATATACACATATTCACACAAACTATTTTTGATCAAAGACACGAGCAGAGGATCATATCAGGCTAACATATAGCAAAAATGATACAATATAAACATCAAAGAATATGGGATCATGTCATGGATTACTAGTTATTCATACGTAATAAGCATATAAACAAGTAATTCAAGTTGACAATATTATAAGATTTGAAACTATAAGCATCTTGGTATCACGTTCTTGTGTGTTAAGGTATTAATTATAAGATATACAACGTGTATCCCTCTGATATGCTACAGTAATGTAAGTTGCACTATCTCAAGGCATCTAAGATTATCCCAATTATTTTCTAAATTTTCAGAATGAAGCAACATCAATTAGCACAGGAAAAATCAAGCAGAATCCATAAGGATTATCAGGAATCATAAGATTCAGAATCGAGTGATTCATTTGTCTTGGTTTCATTTGATTTCTTCAGTGAATATCGGTATGATGATTTAGGATAATGAATATGGTGTTTGAGTATTCGGGTAGGGGAATCCAACTTTTATCTGGATTTGATTTCAATGAATTAGGAGTGATTCAAGGGTGAATACATGCTCCACGGTTGATGTAGAGACATGTCTTGATTCAATCTCTCATTGCATACTTGTGAGTATGGGCAGTGAGATGAACCGCAATAATTATGCTAAAGACATAACCCGAAACTGATCTCAGAAGAAAATTATTGCCAAAATCTAACATTCTTTATCAGATAATGATCTTTTGCATTATTTTACGCACACACACTAGCATACATGGGTTCAAATCACAGTTGTAGTTTAGATTTAGTTTCCACACTACTAGTGATTCAAAGACGCATACAGCCTACTGAAAATTCAAATTACTTGTAAATAAACAGATTAAAAACATAACAATTTAAACAATTAAGTAAGCATGACGCAATCATTTCCCATATGAACAGTCTATGGCGTTTAGATCATTTATGATGTACTATCATTTCCTCTTTTCTCAAGATTACTTTGAAAATTTTCTCCATTTTCTATTTTGTTTGAAGTTTTGTAAAATATTTGAAAATTAAAGGAACTATACAAAAATTTTAAGAGAAATAAAATTTAAGTTTCATGAATTGAATTGATTTAAGAAAAACAAATTTTCACTCTGGATTGAATATTCCTATCAAGTTGACAAGATGCTCAAAACGGGATCGGTCAAACGCCTTAGTGAAAAGGTCAGCAAGATTGTCATCCGTGTGAACCTTTACAAGTTCAATTAGATGCTTTTCACCACAATCACGGATGAAATGATGGCGAATTTCAATATGTTTAGTTTTGGAATGTTTCACCGGGTTGTTTGTGATGGACAAGGTGGCATTGTTACCAATGAACAGAGGAGTTCCAGTGAAGTTCAAGCCGTCATCTCTCAATTGCAGCTGAATCCATAATATTTGAGAACAACCGCTAGCTGCAGCAATGTATTCTGCTTCACATGTTGAGACAGAAACCGTTGACTGCTTCTTACACTGCCAAGAAACCAGTATGTCTCCTAAGAATTGACATCCACAAGAAGTTGACTTTCGATCAAGGTTACAACCGCCATAGTCTGAATCAGTCTAGGCTTTGAAGTCAAATGACTGCTGCTTAAAGTACCAAAAACCTAATCGGGGTTTCCCTTTCAAGTATTTGAAAATCCTCTTCACATCTATCATATGGGACTCCTTCGGTTGTGACTGAAACCTTGAGCACAAGCACATAGCAAACATTATATCGGGTCTTGAAGCTGTGGGATACATAAGTGATCCGATCATCCCACGGTACAATCTGCAATCCACATCCTTTCCATCTTTGTCAGGATGCAGACCATGATTGACTGGGATAGGTGTGCCATAAGTACTGCTATCATTCATCTTGTATTTCGACAAGATGTCCTGCACATACTTTGTTTGATGCAGATAAATGCCATCCTCTCTTTGACTGGCTTGCAGACCCAGGAAGAACGGCAATTCACCCATGTTACTCATTTCAAACTTGGACTTAATCACCTGTTCGAATTCCCTACACATCTCTTCATTTGTAGACCCAAATATAATGTCGTCGACATACACTTGTACAAGAAGAATGTCACCTCCTGCTTTCCTAATAAAGAGGGTCGAGTCAATCTGTCCACGGTCGAAACCATTTGACAGTAGATGTTTAGATACTGTCTCATACCATGACCGTGGCGCTTGATGAAGACCATAAAGTGCTTTGTCGAGCTTGTACACTTTATTGATATGGATCTTCAAAGCTGGGAGGTTGAGTGACATAGACCTCGTCATGTACTTTTCCATACAGGAAAGCACTCTTCACATCAAGTTGATAGACTTTGAAGCCAACATATGAGGCATAAGCCAGAAACAGTCGAATGGCTTCAAGTCTAGCAACTGGGGCATATACTTCTATGTAATCCAAGCCCTCTTGTTGATAAAAACCCAGAACAACCAACCTTGCTTTGTTCTTCACCACAACATGACGATCATCCGTCTTGCATTTGAACACCCATCTGGTGCCAATTGGTTGTACGCCCCTTGGCAGGTCAACCAAATCCCACACATGCAACTTTTGGAATTGAGACAATTCATCTTGCATCGCCTCAATCCAGCAGTTGTCAGCGAGAGCCTCTTTCACATTCTTCGGCTCTAACTGGGACACGAATGCAACATGCAGACATGTTTCCATGACACCAGTGTCAAGTATCTCAGACTAGAGACTAGTGTTCTCATTAATGGTTCGATGACGAGTTTGAACACTGGCATGAGGATCACCAATAATGTTGTCAATTGGATGATTTTTATGCACTCTCGCCTCTGGTACATTCGGTTCCTGAATTTCTGAATCAAGGTCCGTGCTTAACTCCCCCATATTATGTGTTCCAGAAGAAGAAGATTCAATGTTAATTGGATTAGCTGGAGCTTCATTTCCTACACTAGTGTTAGGATTAGCTTGAGCGTCATTTCCTTCAACATGAACATGTTCACTGTTATCACCATTAAGAGTTCCAGATGCAGATGCTGCATTGGAATCAGGAGTTACAACTGGTACAGTAGCACGTGTTGTGAAACTAGAGTCATCACCGACACCAAATAATTCATATACATTTGCGGCATCAACTACAGACAAATCAGGAAGATTGAATGACTTGAATAGCGCATCATAATCAAAACCCCAAGCTGGACTAGTTGGTTCTGGTGGAATGTTGTGCTTACTACAATCCACTTCAAACCACTCCTCGACAGTACGAGTTCCGATATTGTACACTATCTTGCAAGGTGAGTTGGCAACGTATCCTAAGAAGATGACTTCCACCGCTTTTGCATGAAACTTAGACTTGCGGTCTTTGTACTGTAGCAACAAGGAACAGGGACTACCAAAAGGAACTAGGTAATCAAGATTGGGAAGTCGATTGTTGATCAACTCATAACAAGTCTTGTTGTGCCTCTTCACAACCAGAACTCTGTTCAAGACGTGACAAGCTGTATTAACTGCTTCTGCCCAGAAAGTGACAGGAAGTTTTGCATCCGACAACATCGTCCTTGCAGTCTCGGTCAAGGTTCTGTTCTTCTGTTCTGCAACTCCATTCTGCTGAGGTGTGTACAGGGCACTAAATTCGTGACGGATACCCTTCTTGAGACAGAAAAGTTCCATCAAATTATTTTGAACTCAGTTCCGTTGTCACTCCTTATTCTTCTAACCTTCAACTTGCAAAGAGATTCCAAGCTCAGGATCAGGTATTGAAGAATATCAGCAGTTTCGTCCTTCGTACCAAAAAAATGCACCCATGAGAAACGTGAGAAATCATCAGTTACAACCAGACAGAATGACTTACCTCCAATACTTCTGATACTTATGGGCCAAACAGATCCATATGTAATAGCTTCAAAGGGGTATCGATGGAGTTTTGGAGCTTAGGCTTGTGAGACTTCCATTGTTGTTTGCCCTTTTTACAAGGCATACAGTCATCTGAAACGGTAAATCTCAGCTTAGGAACACCGGTTACCAAACCGTTTCGAACCAGATGATTAATTTTACGATAAGAGATATGTCCGAGTTTCCTATGCCACAAGATAGAGTCAAGTTCTGTCGCTTTGGTAAGCAAACAGCTAGCAACTGATGAGGTGGTTGTTGCCAAGCTCATATCAATCTGATAGGTGTCGTTTGTCCTTGGCGCTCTCATCCGAATCCAATCTTCAGGAACCTCAAAACTAGGTTTGAGTATTAAGCATTCATTCTTGTCAAACATCACTGAGTACTCCTTGTCACACATTTGGGAGACACTCAACAAGTTATGCTTCAGCTGCTCGTAAAAGTTGACATTGTCAAAGCTGACACAACCATTTGACACCACGCCTTGACACGTGATACTACTACCTTTCTATCCAGCAAAGGCCACATAGCCGCCTCTGAATGGTTTCACGTATTGAAGCAAGGCCATGTTTCCTGTCATGTGCCGGGAGCATCCACTATCTACATACCAACGGTTAGAGATAGTACCCTTCGGATGTCCCTGCACGAGTCACAAAAAGAATTAGTTAGATTTGGAGACCCAAGCCATAGTGGTCTTGGGTCGTCCGTCTTTTTCAAAATAAACAACCTCTTTTAACTCACAGTTATGACTGTTCAAAATGGATGAATCTTTAGAAGAATTAGGACTAGGAGATTGAGAACTTTTAGATTTGGTAGTCCAGGACCTCTTCTGTTTCTTTACTGGAACAGTAGACTTAGGTTCAACAACAACCGGTGAACTAATGGAAGCTTCACCTGAATGAACTCCAGCCAGCTGTTCTAGCTTTCTCAACATCTTATTCCTTCTTCTCCTATGTGGCTTAGAGAGTTTCACCACAGATTTCTCACAAGTAGGTGTACTACCAGAGGTAGATACACAAGGTATAGCAGGTTGCTTTCCCTTTCTTGAAACAGATGGTTTAGCCTCAGAGGTTATCTTTGGCTTTACCATCGGTTTTACTGGTGGTTTCACCACATTTGTCTTTGGACTTTTGGGATGCTTCACTTGTGGTGACTTAGGGATGACAGCCGGTTGTGAAACAATTGGCCATTTCCCATGGTTCTTAGAAGGGCAGTTCACAAAAATGTGACCAACCATACCATAGTGAAAGCAAGTCCTCTTGTCTGTGTAAGTCCTCTTATAACGCTCATTAGATCTGGCATTAGATGACTCAGCATGATGAGCATGAGGAGTTGGTTTGTGAACAAGAGATTGACCCGATATAGATTGGTTTTTGGGAGTATAGTATTTTTGCAAATTTTCTTTATAACCCAGCCCATAGTGAGCTGAAAAAGCTTCTTTCTTAACTTGATTAAGATTTTTATACCCTCCATAAAGCATTACCATTAATTTATCATTTGATTCAATGATATCGGGTTCAGTTAAAATACAATTGTCACTATTAGTGATAATGTTTTTCTTGACTTTCTGTTCAGTTAACAACTCCTTAGATACTACTCCTTCAGGGCAGGTGCTATCAGACCCATCATCAGAAGCAGTAAAGAACTCCTCATTAGATGTGGAGTCAGCCTTACTTGAGGAATCATCCTTGTTAGAGGAATCATCCTTACCTAAGGACTCATCAAGGCAAGTTAGATCAATTTCTACTAAGCCGTTGAAAAATTTCCCGCTAACTGGTGGAGGAATGGCATTAGTACCTAGCCCTAAGCCATTCATTTGTCTCACTACAGATTCGTAGTGTTCCACCACAAAACGAGAATTTTTCAACTTCTCTTTAATACATTTTAACTGCAAGATCTCATTTTACAGCTTGTTGATATCAGTGTTCCTTTTCTCTAACCCCTTATATGCAATATCCAAGTGAAGCTGTTGATCGCTCATTTTATGTGAATAATCACGTTTTTCTTTCTTCAACGTTTCAATTGAATCTTTAAATCATTTTTCGTTTTCTTTGCAGCTTAAAGCTGCAATATGAAGGGGTTCGACCTTTTCTTGAAGCTTAGAGTTTTCAATTTTTAAGCCTAGACATTTGGAACAAGAAATGATAGTGAAAGGATTAGAATCTACCTCATTCGATGAATGTGATGGTCACACCCCAACCGACGGCGGAAACGTCGGGGCGGGACATGTAGACTTTTCATGAGCTCAAGGTTCACTAGATTTCAATATTTAATCATCAATTTCATTTCAAACCATTCAAACACAAATAGCAAAATTCAACAAGTACATAAATGAAAATACAAATTGTTCTTTGAATTTAAATTAACTAGGTCCAACTTAAGTGTAGCATGTCCTGCTCAAATTCACACGTTAGCACCTGAAACATGAATAAAATAGGGTCAACTAAAAAGTTGGTGAACATACATAGGTTTGTACATAGATAGTTTATAAATATGAATAAGCAAATCCTTACATGTCATGATAAATAAGGCATTTATGGGGAGCAGCTATTGTGTAACTAAAGTACAATCAAACCTTTGTAACTAGCATGCAAATTGTGTTGTCGGTAACAATCACCCCAATCTGGGTGGGTTTGTTAGACTCAATAGATCTATCATTGTTAACCGTCGGCTTAAATAGTTAATGATTGCACATAATTTGTACACAAAAGTTAACACACCTAGCACTCAAACATAAAGCTCAAATTTACACACATGAATGTAAACAGGATTTGTGTTTGTGTAGTTTATGCAAATGTAAGCTATTGTTTGTATAAAAATTCATGAATCACCCCAAAAAGTGTAAAAGAGAAAAGGGGCTATGTAATACTCACATGGATCAAGGGTGCAGTTAGCACGCGAGACTAGGTAGTAAAATGATTCTTGTAACTCACCACGTTAACCTAGTGTGTAATATATATCAAATTAATAGTGTGTACGATAGTCTAGGTCTAAGTCTCGGATTTAATTGAGTGTGTGTACAAAGAGTGGTAGTATGTACAGGAGTGTAGGAAACCATGGTTTGTTTTTGAATTGGTTTTGTATAAATTGGAAGATTTGAAATGAATAGTGTTAAAAATATTTTAATTGGGGTTTGGGTTTGAATAAACTAAATAATTTAAATAATCGATGTTTAGTTATTTAGTTATGAAAATAGTGTGTGGATTATCTTAAACATAAATTAAATAAATTATTTTATTTTATTTATTTATTTATAAAAATGTGTAAAAATAATATTTATTTATAAAGATGTGAAAATGATATTCATTAATAAAGATGTGAAAATGATATCTATTTATAATGATGTGAAAATGATGTTTATTTAAATATACCTTTAACCCAGTTTTTTTGTAGTTTATAATAAATAAACTTATTTATTTATTTATCATTAAAAACAAGTATTTGATTTAAATAAAGTTAAAATTTTATAAACTTTATAAAAACAAATATTTTATTTGGAAGTTAATTTTTTTTTAATATCTAAAATTTTGTTTTAATTATTTAATATACAATTTTAACAACGAAATTTGTAATAAAAATGAATTTATATTGTAAATTTACAAATCTGGTTTTATTCTGTTACAAATATTGTAAGGTTTATAAAAATATTTTTTCATAAAATTTTTGAAGCTGTAAAACTGGTTTTGAAAATTTAAACAGGCCACCCGGTTCGAACCCGGGTGGCACCTGTGTGGTTAGTTCGCTTGTACCGCTGGACAAGGGGAGTTACTCGTGTACCAGTCTGGTTCAATTGGATATTAACATGAAGGGGAAAGGAAACCGGCCTTGATGTTCAGGACATGGGCAAAAAGGCCAACCGGATACGGGCCGTGGGTTTCGAACCCACGCCACCCGGTTCAATGGTGCAGTGTCTTAACCAGTTGAGCCGGGTGGTTCGCTGGTCTAAATGGGAACAAGAAAAATTAAATACGCTAAGTTGATTAACCCAAATTACCCAAATCAGAATTCGAGCAAAACGACCAAGAACCCTAATTCCAATTGATTTCGATAGATTATGATAGCTCGAATTGATAAGGGGCTATTGTTCAGGGCTCGATTACGAAGCTAATGATCTATAACTTACTTGATGAGATTGGGCAACGAGTGCAGTCGGCTACGATTTCAGGCCCGATGATCATGATACTCGATGAACTTGCAGAGAGGTAATGCAAGTCAATTGATCATTCTGGAAGTTAGTAATAGGTAAGGCGAGGGTGAGGGAGTGTTTTAATTGGATTGGTTTCATCTAATTTACGCGATTTGGTTTCGATTTGGCCGTAACTCCCGAAGGGACGGATTACGCATTAATTTGCTCAATTGGGGATGAATCGAGTCATGATAAGGCATTGGATACATGCGGGATTGGTTTGTGCGTGATTTGCGGGATCCATTACATGTTAATTGTATTAATTGATTCCGGTTTGATGCGGTTTGGCTTTGTGAAGTCAAATTCGTTTGAATTTGAAATTTGCCCGCTTTAATGGACGAATTGGCATGATGTTTGGGCCTGAGCTGGGTCGTTTGTTGTTTGTATAATCATAGAAGTCCAAACTAACTAGAATTTGGTTGTAGGCAGCCTTGGATTATCACGAAATGGGTTGTTTTGACTTTTGAAAGTCAACCGGATCATACGGAGGTCAAAATTGATGTTAAGAGTCAAAATTTGAAAGTGTGGGTTCAATGCTTGAGGGTTCAACTAGTTTAGGGTTCAATCAAATGTAAAATCCTTGTAAATTGGGTGTAAATGTATATATATATACATGTATGTCTAACTATATATATATATATATAGGGATTCTAAAACAAATGCGGGGTGGAATTTGTGATGGGGATGCAGAGGCTAGGCCTAAGGCCCCATCTAGTTCCAAGGATTCCACAACTGTGGATGAGGACAGACTGAAACTTCAAAATTTTTAATTGACGGCCAGGGTGGCAATGCTAGAGGCTGAAGTGTCCAAACTACGACACCAACTCTCTATGCATGAAGCCCAGCAATGCCCTCCAGTTACTACTCCCTCCCTTGTATCAGTGGGCACTCAAACAAGTGAAACTCTATGCACTGATGCAACCAAAAGGGGGAGATAGTTACTATCGAAGATGATGCTGACAGCCTCGATGAATGGATACAATAGCAGTCTGCTTTTCAAAGTTCTCTCTTCAAACATGCTTTTGTTCAAATCCATGACTTGCTAGACTCAGTATATGAAGAGGAAGATATCACTGAGGATTGGAAGTTAGTTGTCCGAGCCATGGATGAAGTGTTGAAGAATGAAAGTCAAAATGAAGACGCACCTTTATCATTCAGCATACTTCCTGCTGCTGCAAACATATCAAGACAGACCATTGCCCCTCAATTCACACCGACTGCACATAAGCTAGAGTTTGACTCCATTCTAGCTTGGGGTATGATGGACTATCTGAGAGATTCTGGATTGGAAGAGAGTTTGGTGGAATAGAAGAACTGATTTGGAATACACTGAATCCACTTCAGGTTCTTAAACTGTACCTATCAAAATGCATCAAAACATCCACTGTTCTCTCAGCAGAACATGCAATCAGCAGGTTCTATGTCTTGATGGAGGGTAATCTCCCCTGGTTTGAAAGGTTTCTAGAAGAAGCAAACAGGGTGGCCTATCCTGAACACCATGCAGAATATTCAACAACATCAGAACAAAGATTGGCTCCAAGATTTGACTTGATAAGGAGCAGTGCTTTAATAGAAGAGGAAGTTCTATGTTGGAGAAGATTTTTCTACAATGAAGTTGTCAGGGGCTTGGAAGTGCAAGGATGGTCAAGCACTGGGTCCTCTGGTTTTCAGTTCTTCTTGTGTGATGGATCATCTTTCAAAATCAACAACATTCAAGAAATCCTGCTCCTCAATCCATATTTCATGTACAACGTCTTTGAGGTCAGGACACACATCTGCAATATCAACTCCTTAGAAAGTCAAGCAATGATCAAGATTATCAAAGCTTTTCTTGAAAAGGAGGGATGGCTTGCAATGGATGACTCTGACTCAGATCTATCCCTTCCCTCCTAACCAATTGTCACACTGAATGCAGCAGAAGGGTCAAGAAAGGTGGCTGCTCAGAATGTCAAAGAGGCCTTTAAAGCTATATATGGGAATGAATGGGAAAAGGAAGAGAGTGAAGTAGTCCCTTTTTCTGTGTCTATTCCTCAGCTTTCCAATGAAGCTGAAGCTTAGATCCCAACAGCATCTCTCACATATCTTGTTGTGATCCATGAAGCTGAAGCAGAGGCATCCAACAAAGACAAGGGGAAGGGCATCATGACAGAAGAAGAAAGATTAAAGAAGGAGAAGAGAGAAAGGGAGAAGAAAAGAAGGGAAAGAGAATAAGAGGAGATGGCAGAGTTTAAAAAGATTCAAGAAAGAAAAGCTGCCATTTTTCTCAAAGAACAACAGATCTAGTTGCATGCTAGGAAACTGAATGCTATGAAAGTTCAACATACTGCAGCTACTAAATTACAAGAAGATGAAGCTCTAGCTCTTCAACTGCAAGAACAACTGAATAACGAATAAGAAGAAAGAGAAAGGAAAAGAAGAGAAGAGGCTAAGTTCAGGATAACTGACTCTGAACTAGCCAAAGAAATGAGAGAGGAGTGGATAGAAGCTCTGATTTCTCAAGGTGAGGATGCAGACTACTTTTAGAAATTATCAAATAAAAAAATCTACAGAGCTTTCATGGGTTAGCAAGGTCAACTGGCAAACAAGAAAAGGGCTGAAGAAGAAGAAAAAACCAAATAGAAAACCAAGAAGACGATTGCTTTTAACATTAGGACCCATGAAGAAATGAAGGTCATGATGGACTTCCTTAAGGCTAGAGGAGAAAGTGGAAAAAGGCTAGGTCCCATGAGCTTCATGAACCTACAAGCCTTATATGTTAAAGTCAAGAAGGAAGAGGAAGAAAGATTGGGGAACACAGGCTCAAAGAAAAGGGTAAACACTCAAACAGAAGATAGAAAACAAAAGAAACCCAAGCCTACTCCCTCATCCACTCCTTCCTCTATCCAACAACCTTCCACTCTCCCTCCTCGACCTCCCTCCTCTCCACCCAAAGAATCTAAATCCTGACACTGTAGGTCCCTCGGGTGTGGCGGATAATCACATGCAAGTGTGTTCCTGAGTCGGACCGGGTGCGGAATACCCGTGACTAGGTGGAGAGTCTTACAACACAAAGTAAACCGACAAGAGAATCACTTTAAACTTTCGTCTATTATAAACACTTGAAGGTTACAGAGAGAAATACTAAGTATACAATGTCTACATATATGACTGCATACTTGTCTACTGTCAACCTATCGTATTTATACACGACCTGAACTCTGCGCACTTAGCAAGTGCGCAGGGCAAATTGCTCATGCGTACTTAGCAAGTACGCAAGGTATTCTTGCGTACTTGCTAAGTACGCAGGAACTAATTCCCGCGCACATACAAGTGCACAGAACACTTAGAGATTTCAGCAACTATCAACATGCATTAGTAAATACAACTCGATAACTAATTCATACAGACACATACAACACAAAGACAAATACATACAATGAAAGTACAATAAACAAGACTCTATCCAGAGTGTTTGTCACACAAAAGTGCTTCAACAAACTCCCCCTTGATAACAGCTCTGGATCGTCTTCGGTCTTCAATCCTCAGTCTTCACAGCTTTGCATCTTTAGCTTCCATCTTCTTCTTGTAGTCAAGGCAAAACTTGATCACCTTGTCATATTTAGAAGCAAGGAACTTCGTCCATTCGTCCATATGCATGCAATACCTGTCAGCTAGTGCCTACAGATCTTTCATAGAGAAATTTATGAAGCAGACTTCATCAAATACTTTGATTAGTTCCCTCGGCACTAAGCATCCACTTTCTGACCGTACCTTTCCTATCACGACAGCCTCACCCGTTTTAGGATCTATGTACCAGTACCACATGTCACCGAGGATATCCTGAGATAACTTGCTCAAGGGATTCTTGGTTTCACATAGCACTGGCTTGTATACCAGTTTCTTTAAGCGTTTCTTAGTCACAGGATGTCTAGCATTCTTATCCTTGACTCGCTTGGGCACTTGAGGGTTGAATACTTCAAACTTCCCAGATCTTGCTTCCCGCTGTAGAATCTGCCACAAACCCATCGCCACTGCGTGATTTGAGCGATCCAGTAGCTCTCGGTATGCTAGGTTCACGAGGTCGTATTTTGGTAAGGAGTTGAATGCTTCACTGGTTGGTTTCAAGTATTGAACCCCCCCCCCAGATCGTTTGATTGCGAACAACTGCTTATTTTCCTCGAACCTTACAGCTAAGATCATCCCTGTTGGTCCTTGTTTATCTATGATAGACGTCTTTTGCCAAACAGGAGCCAGATCCTTTGATGAACTAGCAGGCATATCTTTATCTTTCTGTGCCTCTGGATCCACAGGTGTAGGGTCGTCTGGGGAGACTCCAGTCGATGCTTCAACATTACTAGCAGACTCGACTGAACCTGTGTCGAGCTGAGATTCAAAGGATGGAACTTTGAAGATCTCTCTATCTTCGAACTCATACCCTCCTTCCCCGTCACCCTTGGGAACTTCAATAACTACATCATCATCTTCATCCCAATCATCACTAGAGTCGATCTCTCCTTCTTTAAGATTGTAGAGAGCATCGATCTGTGCTTCCTTGGAATAGTTAGGCTCTAAGTATAAGATCTCATCATCAGATAGATCCTTTAGAACATCAGCTGCTGACTTTCATTTATCACCACCAGAAGTATCACCACCTTCCTGATGAGTAGACTCCCCCTCAGCCATTGGAATAGCAGAAATGGGCACGATTGCCAAAGCTTGATGCTCACTTCCACTAGGACCGACTTCGGGATCCTTGTCCTTGCCATCATCTTTTGTCAAGTCAACAGGATGACAAGGCTCATCACCAGTAGGTTTGGATGTCTTCTCCTTCTCTTTCTCTTTATCTTTCTCCCCCTGAGCATCTAGCTTCTTGGTCAGATTAGCAATTAATTTGACCATCATGTCATGCTCAAGAGATGACCTGTGTCCTAGAATCATATTGTTTTTCTTGTTCAGTAGCTCGTTCTAGGCCATCACATTTTTCAGTCTCTCTTCAGTCCCCATCCTTTGGCTTTTCATAATTGTAACTTCGTCCACCAACGAATTTATCTGAGCCTGTTGGGCATCAGATTCCTCCTTTGATTTCAGAACAGTTTCCAGTAGAGCAGCCACTTGGTTTTCCAGAGTTTCTATCCTTGCATCATTAGGATCAGGATTCCTGGATAAAGACGCTTCATCATTATGAAGTGGGAATGAGAAGACAGTATCGAAGTCAAACCCCTAAGTAAAATCTCCATAGTTGTAGGGTTGACTGATAGGTGCAACGGTGGTAGTAGGGATTGTGGAAGTGATGATGGTTGTAGGAGTGATGGAAGGTGTGATGGTGACGACTCTATAAGAACAAGAGTACTTACCGTCACAGGGACAGATGGTACAGGGAGGGTCACTATCACAAGTACCTCCTCTGTGATAGAAGTAACCAACACATCAGGTTGTACCTGTGGCCTTCTTCGCTGTCGCCGGTATAGTTGCTGTGAAGGTGAGGTAGATGCTGAATCAGTACTTCCAGCCGAAACTTGTACCTGCTGCTGAGTACTAACCTCTACCTCACTGGGAATATCATGTTGCTGCCTATCCCCCCTACGTTTGTTTACACTTTCACGTCTTTGTCTTTGAATAGCAGCGTCAGAGTCAGAATCTGGCTCATATTCACTGCTTGTTGACTGTTGCTTTCTCTTCGAAGACGACTCAGGAAGGGTCACCTTCATCGTTCTTCTCGGGTGTGCTTGTGATGGTGCATCATCAGAATCAGAGGAATCAGACTCTGTAGCTTTGGAGTCTGATCCTTCAGCACCATCATGAACTGCTTCTTCGTCTCCACTTTCAGACGATTCATCCACACTTTCAACTTCCTCCTCTTCTTGTTGTTCATTTCAACGTTCACTTAGTTCTGGCTCCGAGTCGTGGCTAAACCATCTCCAGTCATCCGGTGCCACATACGCTTCGTTTATCAGGTGGCCAAAGAGTGATGTGTGCTCAGGGGTAGGTTCTACACTGCCTGGCTTTAAGAATTATGCAAACACCCTCTTGTCCACCCGCTTGACTTTCCATCTCTCCCCAGTAGCAGGTAGGTTTGGCAACGCATCATCAATCAGTAGTTGCACAAACCTTGGGTATAACAGGAATCGAAACCTCTCAGTCGTATTTATTTGATCATTTATGGCTTTGAAGATGTATCTTGAGAAGTTGTAGCCCCTATTGAGAGACAAGCCAACCATGGCTGCAGCAAGATCATGACCCATTGCATCCTTCCCTGCCTTTCTTGTAGAGATGCACATGATCATCATGTGGGTAAAACATCTCCATTGATTGAGCACCCACATTTTCTTGTATGAAGCATAATCTCTTGCACCGACGTATCCCATACGCTACCTCCAACATGTGACATCCGATATTTTTCAGGTTAACTCCGTTAACTCAAACACGTTATCTCGAACAGTTATTTATTCAAACTCAGTTATCTCGAACATTCATTCATGCATTACATTTAATTAAGATTAATTAGATGTGTCAGTTTCGCACAAACACTCACGTATCGGTAATCTGTAAAATTACCGGATCACACACGAGTCGAACCCGGAACGTTGGTGAACTAATAAAAATAATTAAGATTAATTATTTTATATATAAATTATGTGTATTTATATGTTCTGTGATTATTCTGTGAATTATGTGACTTTCGTGAAATCGCGTACTGTCACGCGAAACAGTCTGACTTTTACTGGTTTTGTGATTTTTATAAATGAGTTTTATAAAAATTAATTATTTAAAAATGATATTATCTGGTGGATGTAATTAATTAGTTTCTTTTCAAATTTAGAGATTATCCATTCTTGTTTTAAAAATAAAATGCATTTAAATTTAAATAAATAGAATTACAAAAGATAAACCCTAAGCTAATCTCTAATCTCTTTCTCTCTCTATCAATTACGATCCCAAACCCCCACCCTCACCATTTTCATGAACCAAGAAGCACCAAGCACCCCTCATTCGATCTCCGATCTTGAAATTAATTGCGTATTCGGACTCTCCTCGACGTTTCTAACGCTAACACGTAAGTTGTTTCGTTCAATTTTGAGTTTTTATGATTTCAAGATTTTGAATCTAAACCCTAGTTCATCCAAGCTTTGATTTTTATGAAAAAGATTCAAACTTTATTGTTGATTTGTTGATCGTATGCAAAACCCTAGTTCCATATGTTTAGTAACTTGTTAGATAATTAGATTTTTTGATTATGTAATGGTACTAAATCGCATGTTAGAGATGTTATATGATTTCTATTGTTATAATCATGTTAGATGAATCCTATGGAATTGATTTGTGGTGTTGAAATTAGTTAAACAAGCATAAAAACCCTAGCTTTCCTATAATAGTAACTTTTTATGATTTCTATCTTGCGTATTAGAACTGATTATGATGATATGATGATGGTTATATGTTATTTAGTACAAGTATTAGTGATCTGTGAAGTTACATTTCTAAAACCTAGCTCGGTTTTGCAAACTTACTAAAAGAGGAAACTTTTTAGGTTTTGAAACTTGCATGCTAGACTTGAATTGCATGAGGTAGAAGTTGTTATGTATTACTTGATGCTTGGTTAGATGAATTATGAAATCGGATCTTTAATAGCTAACTCGGTTTGGTGAGCTTTCCAATTAAGGAAACTTTATTTTGCAAAAGTAGTCACAACTTGCTATTTAGACTTGCATGATTGGTTTATTGGATTTGAATATGTAGTATGAGACATAGTAACATGTTGAAACGTGCTAAGTGATGTAAAACACGCATGCTAGTCGTAGGTTACTAAAGATGGCAGCTTTATGTGAATTTATGAATTAAATGTTAGAGTGGTCTTATGAACATGTTAACAGTAATAGTTTCCAAGAAACACGAATCCCGAACATGCTTGCTAGTTATGGAAACTTTCTATTTATAGAAACCTGCTATTTATGGAAACCTGTTATTTATGGAAACCTGCTATTTTTGGAAAGTTGCTATCTTGCTAGAACAAATAGGATTTGTTGCTAAGTGATACAGCATGATCATGTGTGTACTATGTGTTAGTATTCAATTCGAACATTAAATCACAAACGTGTCACCAACGGGTCGTCGTGTCAAACTCGAGTCAAACTTGCAAACCTTTTCTAAAACACTTAAACAATAGTATTGTTTGGATGCTAAGGGTTTATATCAACTTGCACGAACACGCACTTATAGACTACGATTATAGGTGGCAGTTAGAGGTTCAGCTGTTTCTTAGCTTTCATTTGCATTCACACTCAGGTGAGTTTCATAACCCCTACTTTTACTTGTTTTCCTTTTTGGGGGAGAAAACATGCTTTCAAACATTTCAAACATTTTGGATTTTGTATTACTGTTTTACCGCTTGCGTACTGAAAGTGCACAAACATACCAAACAAGTCCTTACATTTCGAACCGTTAGTATTGGGGAGTAGCGAGGGGATTTTGAGTAGTACTACTGGGTTTTGACAAAGCCCCACCCGAGTTAGTCGCACTAACTATGATTGGAGGTCAACGGGTGTAAAATTTGCCTAAACATTAGCCAGTGTTCGGTAGACATGGCTGGAGGCATTCAAACATACAAACAGTCAGCTTCGGTTGCGAACACTTAAAGTAGCAATGCATTAGACTAGCTATCTATCGGTAAACAATAATTACTTTATCTGACAAACATTGAGCATGGGATGCTTGCGTTAAACAATTGGATTTACTTACATTACTTTATGAACTCACCAACCATTGTGTTGACACTTTTTAGCATGTCTTTCTCAGGTCACTAAGGTATCCAAGCACGAGCATAGGGCATGCATGGAGTCTTATCACTATCGAACATTGAATTTACGTTATTTACTTAAACTGCATGGTTTTGGGCGCTTTGTTTTGCGCAACTTACTTTTACTTGCATTGGTTTATGTTTACGCTTCCGCAACGTTTTCAAACTTGAACTTTTGTTGTCTCGTGACTATGAGCAGCATTAGTGGTTTATTTAAATTCATATAGAGTCGTTCCGTGTAACTAATGACTGAGATCCTGATGTGTCACCTTCCAAAACGGTAAAACTCCGTTAGTGGGATTTGGGGGTGTGACAGATTGGTATCAGAGCCATTGGTTTTAGTGAACTAGGAATTGCATTGCATTCTAGACTTTAACCACACACTTGCATTAGTTACACAACACTTACACTCATACAGTACACTGACTCATCACACTACAGGAAATGTCTCATTCACCCAAGTCACCAGATTCCCCGATCGAGCAGGAACCCGAGGTTCCAACAGTACCTTCACCCGAGCCAAAGAGGCGAAGGATGACGCCCATTGATGATACTAGAGTGTATGGCGAGCCATTCCATGTGCGTATTAGAGACGACACGGAGCATTGGGATTGGTATCCCGACATGATTAGGAGTTGGATCCGCGAGGAGCAGGTTCCACCTCCACTTGCTGCTGACATTCCTACTTCTTCCTCTTCTACTTCGCGAACTTTGCCACCGTTGAGATATCCACCTGAGCAGGTTCTAGCTGCATTTGTAGCTAAGATGGACCGAGAGATCAGAAACATGCGCGAGGGCGCTGGTGAGATCACCGGGCTACTACAGCGTGGATACAAGACTGACCAGAGGGTGGAGAAGCTGCTTAACAACCAGGGAAGGTTGAACACTGTGCAAGACCAACTAGCAGCAGCATACTATGAGTTACGAGATCAAGTGAACGTCCAGCGCCTTAACCTCGAGGCAGCAGAGGCTAGGATTGAGCAGCTGGAGGAGCAGCTTGAGGCTGCCAATGCTGCAGAGGTTGAGCAGGAGGAGGAGCAGGGTGAGGATGAAGAGCAGGGTGATGATGAGGAACAGGATGAGGATGAGGATACTGTTTCTGATGTGACTTCAGTTGACAGTGATGATGACTGATAGACTATCTTTTGAGTTATTTTGCTTTTATTTAAACCTAGATGGGCAGGGTTGTTCCCATCCAACAGATATTTCTGGATTTTGATGTTTGATTGAAAGTACTTTGTAGCCTTTACAATTTATTTTATCAAGTATTATTATTGAAATGTTAGATGTTGTGGTTTAATTTTCTGTTATTTACTTATACTTGTATGACAATGATATGCGATGTATTTTTGCTCATGATTTTGTATTTGTGAATGTGAAGAACATGTCTGGACGAAGAGGTGGACGTAACGCCGGGCGTGGTAGCATCAATCTGACCCCAGCAGAGCTTACTGCTATGATTAACGAGCGTGTGGCTGAGGCTTTGGCAGCCAACCCGAATGGAGGTAAATCTATCATCTGTCGACTTTAACGAGTCAACATTCATTCTGAACTCACTTCCGAATCTTATTTGTCCCTGAACGCATTCTTTATATTTAATCCAGGTCAGAACAACCACCAACAGGCCTGCACTTATAAGACATTTATGGACTGTAAGCCCCACACTTTTAGTGGAGCCGAAGGAGCTGTAGGTCTACTCCGCTGGATGGAGAAGACAGAGTCTGTCTTTGCTATGTGCAACTGCCCACAAGCCAACCAGGTGAAGTTTGCATCTGGCACACTGGAGGGTCCAGCCCTCACCTGGTGGAACGCCCAGGTACAAATGCTGACTCTAGAAATGGCAAATGCTTTGCCATGGAATGAGTTCAAGACTATGTTAACAGAGGAGTACTGCCCTCGCGATGAGGTGCAGAAGCTTGAGGTCGAGTTCTGGAACCTCAAGATGGAAGGGTCAGAGATCGAAGCCTACACTACCCGCTCTCATGAACTAGCTACTTTGTGCCCACAGATGGTGACTCCAGTGTACAAGCGCATTGAGAGGTTTATCGAGGGTCTAGTCCCTCAAATTCAGAGTATGGTGACATCATCCAACCCCACCACTATCCAGCAAACCATCCGTTTGGCTCACAGGTTGACCGATCAGGCGGTCGCACAGGGTACACTTCCTCCCAGGAGAGCACTTTCTAAGCTGGCAGATAATAAGCGTAAGTTTGAAAGTCCACATTTCAAGTCTTCTCAGTCCAATCCGCCTCAACAGCAGCATCATCAGCAACGAAAGTTCGAGCCTGCTAAGAGCCATTCACAGTCTAACTCGGCTCAGCAGAATCAGGGATCTTATGCTGGTAAGTACCCTAAGTGTAATAAATGCAACTTTCATCATACTGGGGCGTGCGACAGGTACCGTTGCCAGAGGTGCGGGAAGATGGGCCATTCGGCCAAGGATTGTAGAGGGGATCTACAAGCTAAACAGGCACCGACTGGTGAGGCGCCTAAAGGGTGTTTTGAGTGTGGCAAGGAAGGGCACTACAAGCGGGATTGCCCTCAACTGAAGAAAGCTGGTAATGGGAACGGAAACGGCAACCATCAGGGTGGTAATGGTAATGGCAACGGTAATGGTGCGAAGGGTCGGGCCTTCGTAATTGGTTCAAGTGAAGCTCGTAAAGATCAAAATGTTGTCACTGGTATGTTTCCTTTAAACGATCATTTTGCTTCTGTTCTCTTTGATACTGGTGCCGATAGGAGCTTTATTTCCGAAAACTTTAGTAAACACTTAGAGCTGACCAAAACCCCGTTAGAGCACAAATATTCCATAGAAATAGCTGACGGTAAACTAATCGAGGCAACTCATATCCTCGAGGGGTGTAAGTTAGGACTATCTGGTCACAAACTCGACATCGATCTCATGCCAGTTACACTTGGCAGCTTCGACATAATAGTTGGCATGGATTGGTTGTCCAAAAACCAAGCCGAAATCATCTGTAGGGACAAAATCGTTCGTATCCCTCTACCTAGTGGAGAGATTCTTTCTGTGAAGGGCGAGAAGAGTGGTGCCGTCGTGGGCATCATATCTTACATGAAAGCGTAGAAATGCCTACGCAAGGGTCATACTGCGATACTAGCCCTTGTCGTTGACAAACCTTCCGAGGAGAAGAAAATTGCAGATATCCCTATTGTTCGCGACTTCCCAGAAGTCTTTCCTGATGACTTACCCGGTCTTCCACCCCATCGACAGGTCGAATTTCAGATTGACCTAACCCCCGGAGCAGCACCTATTGCCAGAGCACCTTATAGACTTGCACCAAGTGAGCTGCAGGAGTTGTCCACACAGTTGCAAGAACTGTTGGATAAGGGTTTCATCCGACCCAGTTCATCACCATGGGGAGCCCCAGTCCTATTTGTCAAAAAGAAAGATGGGACTTTCCGTATGTGTATTGACTACCGAGAGTTGAACAAGGTAACCATCAAGAACCGCTACCCACTTCCCCGCATTGACGATCTATTCGACCAACTTCAAGGGTCGAGTGTTTACTCAAAAATCGATCTAAGATCTGGATATCATCAGCTACGAGTTTGTGATGAGGATATATCCAAAACCGCTTTCAGAACCCGGTACGGCCATTACGAGTTTTTGGTCATGCCATTTGGATTAACCAACGCACCCGCGGTGTTCATGGACCTCATGAACCGTGTGTGTAAGCCCTACCTCGATCAATTCGTCATTGTATTCATTGACGATATCCTTATCTATTCTAAGAGTAAGGAAGAACACGAAGAACATTTGCGCTTAATCCTTGAACTGCTTAGGCAGGAGCAGCTATACGCGAAGTTTTCCAAATGCGATTTTTGGATTCGCGAGGTTCAATTCCTTGGACATGTAGTCAACGAGAAGGGAATACATGTCGACCCATCCAAAGTAGAGGCCATTAAGAATTGGGCAGCACCAACGACTCCGACTGAGGTGCGACAATTTTTGGGATTGGCTGGCTACTACCGCCGGTTTATCGAGGGATTTTCTAAGCTCGCTCAACCCCTCACCGCCTTAACTCAAAAAGGTAAACCTTATACCTGGAGCGAAACCCAAGAATCAGCATTCCAACTTTTGAAACAGAAACTTTGCAGCGCACCCATCCTATCCCTACCTGAAGGAACCGATGATTTCATAGTGTATTGCGATGCATCGATCCAAGGTCTCGGTTGTGTGCTTATGCAACGTGAGAAAGTTATCGCATACGCTTCCCGACAATTGAAAATCCACGAGAAGAACTACACGACTCACGACTTGGAGTTGGGAGCCGTGGTGTTCGCACTGAAAATCTGGAGACACTACTTGTACGGTACCAAGTGCACCATTTACACCGATCACAAGAGTCTTCAGCACATATTCGAGCAGAAAGAGTTGAACATGCGACAGCGTCGCTGGATCGAACTTCTAAATGATTATGATTGTGCAATCAAATACCATCCGGGCAAAGCTAACGTGGTAGCCGATGCCCTAAGCCGAAAGGAAACTAAACCCCGACGAGTTCGAGCGTTGCAACTCACTATTCATACGGGATTACCCGAACAAATCCGCAATGCTCAACTTGAAGCACTAAAGGAAGAGAACTTAACTCTGGAAGCCACCCGTGGTATGGAGAAACAACTAGAGGTTAAATCCGATGGTATTCGCTACTTCGCAGAGCGAATATGGATTCCAGTGTACGGAAACCTGAGAGAGCTCGTTATGGATGAAGCTCACAAATCCCGATACTCTGTTCACCCGGGATCTGACAAACTGTACCACGATCTGAAAGTGTTGTATTGGTGGCCAAACATGAAAGCCGACATAGCCACCTATGTGAGCAAGTGTCTTACTTGTTCAAAAGTTAAGGTGGAGTATCAAAAACCATCCGGATTGCTTCAACAACCGGAGATTCCAATGTGGAAATGGGAACAAATTTCCATGGACTTTATTACCAAATTACCCCGAACTCCAACCGGTTGTGACACAATTTGGGTAATAGTGGATCGTCTGACCAAGTCCGCACACTTCCTTGCTATCAAAGAAACAGACAGAATGGAGAAGTTAACTCGCATTTACCTGAAGGAAGTAGTCTCTCGGCACGGAGTGCCAGTTTCAATCATCTCCGATAGAGACGCTCGTTTTACTTCGCGCTTCTGGCAATCACTGCAGAAAGCTCTAGGCACGCGTCTAGATATGAGCACAGCGTACCATCCCCAAACAGACGGCCAGAGTGAGCGTACAATTCAAACCCTGGAAGACATGTTACGAGCTTGCGTAATTGATTTCGGGAATAGTTGGGAGACTCACCTACCTTTGGTGGAGTTCTCTTATAACAATAGCTATCATACGAGCATCCAGGCAGCACCGTTCGAAGCGTTATATGGACGGAAGTGCCGATCACCTCTTTGTTGGGCTGAAGTTGGAGATAGCCAAATTACAGGCCCTGAACTTGTGCACGAAACTTCTGAAAAGATTGTGCAAATTCGAAACCGCATGGCGGCAGCACGTGACCGTCAAAAGAGCTACGCCGACAAACGCAGAAAACCATTAGAGTTCCAGGTAGGCGACAGGGTATTGTTAAAAGTTTCACCGTGGAAAGGGGTGATCCGTTTCGGAAAACGAGGCAAGCTTAATCCGCGCTACGTTGGACCATTCGAGATAGTGAAAAGGATCGGTCCAGTGGCTTATCAGTTAAACCTACCAGATGAACTAAACGGAGTACACAATGTATTTCATGTCTCAAATTTGAAAAAGTGCTTATCCGACGAGACACTAGTGATTCCACTCGAGGAGTTGGAAATCGACGAACAGTTGCGGTTCATTGAAGAACCAGTTGAAATCATGGACCGTGAGGTCAAAACACTCAAGCACAGCAAGATCCCAATTGTTAGAGTTCGCTGGAACTCAAAACGTGGACCCGAGTTCACATGGGAACGAGAGGATCAGATGATGAAGAAATATCCTCAGCTATTCAAACACTCAACGGCAAACACGAAAGGTACTAATTAAATTTCGAGACGAAATTTCTTTCAACAAGGGGATGATGTGACAACCCAAACTTTTTGTTTTAGACAACTAGCAACTTGGATTAATTTTCGGGACGAAAATTCTTTCAACAAGGGGATGATGTGACATCCGATATTTTTCAGGTTAACTCCGTTAACTCAAACACGTTATCTCGAACAGTTATTTATTCAAACTCAGTTATCTCGAACATTCATTCATGCATTACATTTAATTAAGATTAATTAGATGTGTCAGTTTCGCACAAACACTCACGTATCGGTAATCTGTAAAATTACCGGATCACACACGAGTCGAACCCGGAACGTTGGTGAACTAATAAAAATAATTAAGAATAATTATTTTATATATAAATTATGTGTATTTATATGTTCTGTGATTATTCTGTGAATTATGTGACTTTCGTGAAATCGCGTACTGTCACGCGAAACAGTCTGACTTTTACTGGTTTTGTGATTTTTATAAATGAGTTTTATAAAAATTAATTATTTAAAAATGATATTATCTGGTGGATGTAATTAATTAGTTTCTTTTCAAATTTAGAGATTATCCATTCTTGTTTTAAAAATAAAATGCATTTAAATTTAAATAAATAGAATTACAAAAGATAAACCCTAAGCTAATCTCTAATCTCTTTCTCTCTCTATCAATTACGATCCCAAACCCCCACCCTCACCATTTTCGTGAACCAAGAAGCACCAAGCACCCCTCATTCGATCTCCGATCTTGAAATTAATTGCGTATTCGGACTCTCCTCGACGTTTCTAACGCTAACACGTAAGTTGTTTCGTTCAATTTTGAGTTTTTATGATTTCAAGATTTTGAATCTAAACCCTAGTTCATCCAAGCTTTGATTTTTATGAAAAAGATTCAAACTTTATTGTTGATTTGTTGATCGTATGCAAAACCCTAGTTCCATATGTTTAGTAACTTGTTAGATAATTAGATTTTTTGATTATGTAATGGTACTAAATCGCATGTTAGAGATGTTATATGATTTCTATTGTTATAATCATGTTAGATGAATCCTATGGAATTGATTTGTGGTGTTGAAATTAGTTAAACAAGCATAAAAACCCTAGCTTTCCTATAATAGTAACTTTTTATGATTTCTATCTTGCGTATTAGAACTGATTATGATGATATGATGATGGTTATATGTTATTTAGTACAAGTATTAGTGATCTGTGAAGTTACATTTCTAAAACCTAGCTCGGTTTTGCAAACTTACTAAAAGAGGAAACTTTTTAGGTTTTGAAACTTGCATGCTAGACTTGAATTGCATGAGGTAGAAGTTGTTATGTATTACTTGATGCTTGGTTAGATGAATTATGAAATCGGATCTTTAATAGCTAACTCGGTTTGGTGAGCTTTCCAATTAAGGAAACTTTATTTTGCAAAAGTAGTCACAACTTGCTATTTAGACTTGCATGATTGGTTTATTGGATTTGAATATGTAGTATGAGACATAGTAACATGTTGAAACGTGCTAAGTGATGTAAAACACGCATGCTAGTCGTAGGTTACTAAAGATGGCAGCTTTATGTGAATTTATGAATTGCATGTTAGAGTGGTCTTATGAACATGTTAACAGTAATAGTTTCCAAGAAACACGAATCCCGAACATGCTTGCTAGTTATGGAAACTTTCTATTTATAGAAACCTGCTATTTATGGAAACCTGTTATTTATGGAAACCTGCTATTTTTGGAAAGTTGCTATCTTGCTAGAACAAATAGGATTTGTTGCTAAGTGATACAGCATGATCATGTGTGTACTATGTGTTAGTATTCAATTCGAACATTAAATCACAAACGTGTCACCAACGGGTCGTCGTGTCAAACTCGAGTCAAACTTGCAAACCTTTTCTAAAACACTTAAACAATAGTATTGTTTGGATGCTAAGGGTTTATATCAACTTGCACGAACACGCACTTATAGACTACGATTATAGGTGGCAGTTAGAGGTTCAGCTGTTTCTTAGCTTTCATTTGCATTCACACTCAGGTGAGTTTCATAACCCCTACTTTTACTTGTTTTCCTTTTTGGGGGAGAAAACATGCTTTCAAACATTTCAAACATTTTGGATTTTGTATTACTGTTTTACCGCTTGCGTACTGAAAGTGCACAAACATACCAAACAAGTCCTTACATTTCGAACCGTTAGTATTGGGGAGTAGCGAGGGGATTTTGAGTAGTACTACTGGGTTTTGACAAAGCCCCACCCGAGTTAGTCGCACTAACTATGATTGGAGGTCAACGGGTGTAAAATTTGCCTAAACATTAGCCAGTGTTCGGTAGACATGGCTGGAGGCATTCAAACATACAAACAGTCAGCTTCGGTTGCGAACACTTAAAGTAGCAATGCATTAGACTAGCTATCTATCGGTAAACAATAATTACTTTATCTGACAAACATTGAGCATGGGATGCTTGCGTTAAACAATTGGATTTACTTACATTACTTTATGAACTCACCAACCATTGTGTTGACACTTTTTAGCATGTCTTTCTCAGGTCACTAAGGTATCCAAGCACGAGCATAGGGCATGCATGGAGTCTTATCACTATCGAACATTGAATTTACGTTATTTACTTAAACTGCATGGTTTTGGGCGCTTTGTTTTGCGCAACTTACTTTTACTTGCATTGGTTTATGTTTACGCTTTCGCAACGTTTTCAAACTTGAACTTTTGTTGTCTCGTGACTATGAGCAGCATTAGTGGTTTATTTAAATTCATATAGAGTCGTTCCGTGTAACTAATGACTGAGATCCTGATGTGTCACCTTCCAAAACGGTAAAACTCCGTTAGTGGGATTTGGGGGTGTGACACAACATCTATCCACAAAGTAGTCAGGATAAGCTGTTGGGTCGGTGGAGAGATCTCGGAATTGCAAGACCCGTCTAATGGTGTCCTCATAAAAGGCGATGTCATGACCCGCCACGGTAGCCCGTATAACGTTGGGGGTTACCGTGCAGTCATGTTCCGCGGTCTCCCATAACTGCTCCAGATACGGTCTTGATACAATCGGGTCTGCTGATATAGCATAGCTGATCCTTGAACGGTTCAAGAAGTCAACTATCTCTCGGTATTGTAGTGCAGCACCCTTCCATTCCGGTTCAGTATGTGCTAGGAGGTTGAACTCACTTGTAAACGCATGAGCCATCACTGCAAAAACACACAGAAAACATAATAAGAACAAGAAGATTCATTGGAATTGAATACACATGACTAAGTATAGCAGTTACTCATTGAACTGAATTTTCAGACTTAGAAAATTTTCACAAGTGTTGGTCCTGCGTACTTAGCAAGTACGCATGGATTTTTTCTTGCGTACTTAACAAGTACGCATGAATTACTTCTTGCGTACTTGTTAAGTGCTCAAAAATTGCACTTGTTCAAATTTTCAGAAATCCAATTTTTTTTAACTGATGATGAACATTGATGTGGATTAGGTCCCCACAAGATCGAAAACCGTGATTATAGCCTATGGGGCCAATATCAACACCAAATAGCCGCTACATTAGTCACTTTTTGACCTAAATGGCGACCCAGTCGAACCGACAGTCAAAATCCAAGCCAAAGTCAAAATTAAGAATCGATAAGAACGATTAAGGACTAAATAAGGACCGATTGTTGATTCTAAGCAATTTTTAATTATAGTGTGTTACCAAAACAACTAAAAGATTGACAAAAATCAAGATTCAACCCTAAAAAATTTTTATAGTCTAAATCGGTCCATAATTCGAGATATAATGGATGAAATGCCTTTAGATTCTCACCAAGTGATTGTAATACGATGATGGAACTAGAAACTGGACAAAAAACCGGTTAGGAACACACGAAATTTTATGAGTAAAAGGAGCAGAGGGAATTCAACAGGAGTTTGAAATTTGAATGAGATAGAATTCTGAAATTTTTCTAAGTCCTGTACTATACCCACCCCAAGTTGGTCTTGCGTACTCAGTCATGCGTACTTGTTAAGTACGCAGGGTTTACCTCATGCGCACTTCTCAAGTACGCAGAGACCCTTGTGTGCTCAAACTTTCAACTCAAATTATGAAGATTTCAAGTCAAATAACGAACAAGATAAAAAAACATTTAATCAAGAGGATTCAAGATCAATTCAAGAAGGTTAAACACAAATATTTTTGGCTTTTCTAAATAAAATTGAACTATACACAAACTTAAAATCTTTTTGATCTTTTTAAGATAGAAATATACACATATTCACACAAACTATTTTTGATCAAAGACACGAGCAGAGGATCATATCAGGCTAACATATAGCAAAAACGATACAATATAAACATCAAAGAATATGGGATCATGTCATGGATTACTATTTATTCATACGTAATAAGCACATAAACAAGTAATTCAAGTTGACAATATTATAAGATTTGAAACTATAAACATCTTTGTATCACGTTCTTGTGTGTTAAGGTATTAATTATAAGATATACAACGTGTACCCCACTGATATGCTACAATAATGTAAGTTGCACTATCTCAAGGCATCTAAGATTTTCTCAATGATTTTAAAAAATTTCCAGTATGAGGCTACATTAATTAGCACAGGAAAAATCAAGCAGAATCCATAGGGATTATCAGGAATCATAAAATTCATAATCGAGTGATTCATTTGTATTGGTTTCATTTGATTTCTTCATTGAATATAGTTATGATGATTCAGGATAATGAATATGGTGTTTGAGTATTAGGGTAAGGGAATCCAACTTTTATCTGGATTTGATTTCAATGAATTAGGAGTGATTCAAGGGTCAATACACGCTCCACGGTTGATGTAGAGACATGTCTTGATTCAATCTCTTATTGCATACTTGTAGTATGGGCAGTGAGATGAACCGCATTAATTGTGCTAAAGACATAACCCGAAACTGATCTTAGAAGAAAATTATTGCCAAAATCTAACATTCTTTATCTGATAATGATCTTTTCTATTCTTTTACGCACACACACTAGCAAACATGGGTTCAAATCACAGTTGTAATTTAGATTTAGTTTCCACACTACTAGTGATTCAAAAATGCCTACAGTCTACTGACAATTCAAATTACTTGTAAATAAGCAGATTAAAAACATAACAATTTAAACAATTAAGTAAGCATGATGCAATCATTTCTCATATGAGCAGTCTATGGCGTTTAGATCATTTCTGATATATTATCATTTCCTCTTTTCTCAAGTTAACTTTGAAATTTTCTCCATTTTCTATTTTGTTTTTGATTTTGTAAAACATTGTGAAGATTAAATAAACTATACAGAAATTTTAAGAGAAATAAAATTTAACTTTCATGAATTGAATTGATTTAAGAAAAACAAGTTTTCACTCAGGATTGAACATTCCTATCAAGTTGACAAGATACTCAAAACGGGATCGGTCAAACGCCTTAGTGAAAAGGTCAGCAAGATTGTCATCCGTGTGAACCTTTACAAGCTTAATTAAATGCTTTTTAGCACAATCACGGATGAAATGATGGCGAATTTCTATACGTTTAGTTTTGGAATGTTTCACCGGGTTATTTGTGATGGACATGGTGGCATTGTTGTCAATGAACAGAGGAGTTCCAGTGAAGTTTAATCCGTAGTCTCTCAATTGCTGCTGAATCCACAATATATGAGAACAACCACTCGCTGCAGCAATGTATTCTGCTTCACATGTTGAGACAGAAACCGTTGACTGCTTCTTACACTGCCAGGAAACCAGTCTGTCTCCTAAGAATTGACATCCACCATAAGTTGACTTTCTATCAAGGTTACAACCGCCATAGTCTAAAGCAGTGTAGGATTTGAAGTCAAATGACTGCTGTTTATAGTACCAAAGACCCAATCGGGGTTTCCCTTTCAAGTATCTGAAAATTCTCCTCACAGCTATCATATGGGACTCCTTCGGTTGTGACTGGAACCTTGAGCGCAAGCACACAGCAAACATTATGTCGGATCTTGAAGCTATGAGATAAATAAGTGATCCGATCATCCCACGGTACAATCTGCAATCCACATATTTTCCATCTTTATCAGGATGCAGACCATGATTGACTGGGATAGGTGTGCCATAAGTACTGCTATCATTCATCTTGTATTTTGACAAGATGTCCTGCACATACTTAGTTTGATGCAGATAAATGCCATCCTCTCTTTGACTGACTTGCAGACCCAGGAAGAACGACAATTCACCCATGTTACTCATTTCAAACTTAGACTTCATCACCTGTTCGAATTCCTTACACATCTCTTCATTTGTAGACCCAAAGAAAATGTCGTCGACATACACTTGTACAAGAAGAATGTCACCTCTTGCTTTCCCAAGGAAGAGGGTCGAGACAATCTATCCACGGTCGAAACCATTTGACAGTAGATGTTTAGATAATGTCTCATACCATGCCCGAGGTGCTTGATGAAAACCATAAAGTGCTTTATCGAGCTTATACACTTTATTGATATTATGCGGATCTTCAAAGCCGAGAGGTTGAGTGACATAGACCTTTTCATGAACTTTTCCATACTGGAAAGCACTTTTCACATCAAGTTGGTAGACCTCGAAACCAACATATGAGGCATAAGCCAGAAACAGTCGAATGGCTTCAAGTCTAGCAACTAGGGCATATACTTCTATGTAATCAAAGCCCTCTTGTTGATAAAAACCCTGAACAACCAACCTTGCTTTGTTTTTCACCACAACATGACGATCATCTGTCTTGTATTTGAACACCCATCTGGTGCCAATTGGTTGTACGCCCCTTGGCAAGTCAACCAAATCCCACACATGCAACTTTTGGAATTGAGACAGTTCATCTTGCATTGCCTAAATCCAGCAGTTTTCAGCGAGAGCCTCTTTCACATTCTTCGGCTCTAACTGGGATACGAATGTAGCATTCAGACATGTTTCCATGACACCAGTGTCAAGTATCTCATAGTAGAGACTAGTGTTATCAGTAATGGTTCGATGACGAGTCTGAACACCGGCATGAGGATCACCAATAATGTTGTCAATTGGATGATTCTTATGCACTCTCGTCCCTGGTACATTTGGTTCCTGAATTTCTGAATCAAGGTTCGTGCTTAACTCCCCCATATCCAGTGTTTCAGAAGAAGAAGATTCAATGTTAATTGGATCATCTGGAGCTTCATTTCCTATACTAGTGTTAGGATTAGCTTGAGCGTCATTTCCGTCAACATGAACATCTTCACTATTATCACCATTAAGATTCCAGATGCAAATGCAGCATTGGAATTAGGAGTTACAATCGGTACAGTAGCACGAGTTGAGAAACTGGAGTCATCGCTGCCACCCAATAATTCATACACATTTGAGGCATCAACTGCAGACAAATCAGGAAGATTGAATGACTTGAATAGCGCATCATAATCAAAACCCCAAGCTGGACCAGTTGGTTCTGGTGGAATGCTGTGCTTACTACAATCCACTTCAAACCATTCTTTGACAGTACGAGTTCCTATGTTGTACACTCTCTTGCAAGGCGAGTTGGCAACGTATCCTAAGAAGATGCCTTCCACCGCTTTTGCATGAAACTTAGACTTGCGGTCTTTGTACTGTAGCAACAAGGAACATGGAATACCAAAAGGAACTAGGTAATCAAGATTGGGAAGTCGATTGTTGATCAACTCATCACAAGTCTTGTTTTGCCTCTTCACAACCAGAACTCTGTTCAAGACGTGACAAGCTGTATTAACTGCTTCTACCAAGAAAGTGACAGGAAGCTTTGCATCCGAAAGCATCGTCCTTGCAGTCTCGATCAAGGTTCTGTTCTTCCGTTCTGCAACTCCATTCTGCTGAGGTGTGTACGGGGCACTAAATTCGTGATGGATCCCTTTCTTGAGACAGAAAAGTTCCATCAAATTAATCTTGAACTTAGTTCCGTTGTCACTCCTTATTCTTCTAACCTTCAACTTGCAAAGAGATTCCATGCTCAGGATCAAGTATTGAAGAATATCAGCAGTTTCGTCCTTCGTACCTAAAAAATGCACCCAAGAAAAACGTGAGAAATCATCAGTTACAACCAGAGAGTATGACTTACCTCCAATACTCCTGATACTTATTGGGCCAAACATATCCATATGTAATAGCTCCAAAGGGGTATCGATGGATTTTTGGAGCTTAGGCTTGTGAGACTTCCATTGCTGTTTGCCCTTTTTACAAGGCATTAAGTCATTTGTAACGGTAAATCTCAGCTTAGGAACACCGGTTACCAAACCGTTTCGGACAAGATGATTCATTTTACATTAAGAAATATGTCCGAGTTTCCTATGCCACAAGATAGAGTCAAGTTCTGTCGCTTTGGTAAGTAAACAGGTAGCAACTGATGAGGTGGTTGTTGCCACGCTCATATCAATATGATAGGTGTCGTTTGTCCTTTGCGCTCTCATCAGAATCCAGTCATCAGGAACTTCAAAACCAGGTTTGAGAATCTGGAATTCATTCTTGTCAAACATCACCGAGTACTCCTTGTCGCACATTTGGGAGACACTCATCAGGTTATGATTCAGCTGCTCGCAAAAGTTGACATTGTCAATGCTGACACAACCATTTGACACCACGCCTTGACACGTGATATTGTCGCCTTTCTCTCCAGCAAAGGCCACATAGCCGCCTCTAAATGGTTTCACATCTTGAAGCAAGGCCACGTTTCCTGTCATGTGTCGGGAGCATCCACTATCTATATACCAACGGTTAGAGATAGTACCCTTCGGGTGTCCCTACACGAGTCACAAAAAGAGTTAGTTAGTGTGACATCCAAAAGTTTTTTTTTTATTTTATTTATTATTTTAATTTTCAGGACGAAAATTCTTTCAACTAGAGGATGATGTGACATCCAATTTTTTTTAATATTATTTTAATTTTCGGGACGAAAATTCTTTCAACTAAGGGATGATGTGACAATCCGACTTTTCAAGTTAACTTTGTTAGCAATCCTGTTAAATATTCCGTTAAATCCTAACCCAATTAACCAAACCTTAAAACCTAGGGGCTATTTCTGCTAATATTTAATCTTGAACTACAAGGACTAGTTATGTAATTTCTTAAAAATCAAATCTGTTGACTCTAAGAAGTCAAAATCGCAAGTTTTGTATTCTGTTGACTTTTAGAAGTCAAACCCGTGAACCTATGATCAAAATTCACAGCAATAACTTGAAACCGGTTCAATTCACGACTGTAATGACGAGCATTGATGATCTCGACCCTGTCATAATCATTCCCATACGTTTTTGATCGTTAATGAGTACGCATTTAATCATAGAACCCGTAACCGTCGACCCCTAGTCATTAACCCATCAAAAACGATTACTTCGATCAGAATTCGCATGAAATGAACCCCTGCGCATCTGAATCGCATCCCCCTAAACTTGTTTCACCATCCAATTTGATCGAAAGTGAAGCCATGGTAGCCGGAGACAAAACTCGTGTAACATTTCTGATTTTAGTATTCCTATTTCAATTCAATGTAATGCAATTTCAAGTTCTATACTCGTGCAATGTCTCATTATTTTCTCGCCGTAAATTTAATGCAATAATTCTATACAAATTCGCAAGTCTTACTCGGTTATATACATTTAGACACTATACAAGAAACTATTTTATTCAAACTTATCAAATCTGAAAAGTCAAGGACTAAAATTGAAAAATGTCAACAAACCCTAGTCTAGCACGGTCGTGCTTCGTCCTAGCACGGTCGCGCCAGGTGCTTTGGCACGGTCGCGCGACCTGCTTTGGAACGATCGCGCCCGGTGCCTAGGCACGGTCGCGCCTATATTGGCACGGTCGCGCCTGCGTAACAGTCGAAACGTAAATGTGATTTCAAAACGCTCAATCATTTGAAATTCAAATCCGATTACGTTTCTTCTTCCACAAACGTGAGTTATACCATTCTTAATTATTCAACGCCTCAGTTTCATACCATCAATCTCGAATTCTCTCTCAAACAATTCAAGCAAAACTCGAATCCTATTCTGAGACGCAAATTCCCCCGATCAAGAAAGGATTACGCATCTCCCGGATCTCTCCAAGACTCTGGACTCTCTGGCCTAGCCGGAATTGCAACCGAAGTCGCCGGAAGCCGTTTCCTCCGTCGCTGGAACTCCCTTCTACCGATCGTTACCAATTCCTTCCTGTTTTAGGTAAGTATACTCTCCATCTCATTCGTTTCAGTATCATCATCAAAAGCCCCCTATTAATCTGGGCTTTCATTACAGAAATCGTTCGAATCAGAATTGTTATTTTAAATAAAATAGATTTAATCGATTCCACTCTTAAACACGATGTTCATGCAATTAATTTATATGATTAGACTCGTAATATCTCTTTAATCGAAAGCCCTATCAATTCCATCGTTATAAATACAAGAAATTGTCAATTCGTGTCTGACTTGGAATAGACACGGTCGCGCTAATCATCTAGCGCGGCCGTGCCTCGTGTAGCGCGGTCGTGCCGACCTGTCCAGACCTTGTCATGCCCTCTGGGCTAGTCTCTGTTGTGTCTAAAGATCATAGACACGATCGTGCCTGGTCAAGGCACGGTCGTGCCTGTTGTCTGGTCTAGATTGTGCTTCTGTTGGTCAACCCGGTCGCGCCCCGACTAGCGCGGTCGCGCCCGTGGCTTGAGCACGATCGTGCCCTTCCTAGGCACGGTCGTGTGAGACTCAGATTATTTTAACAGAATTATAATTTTTATATTTAATCAGGAAATGTTTTAGATTTTATAAAAATATGTGTTCTGTATTTAAAAATGGATTAAAAGTTTAATCTTGGCATAAATATAATTTATTGAAAAGTTTATAAAAATTAAATTTATATTTATTTAAATGATGTTTTAAATAATTAAGTTACAAAATTTATAAATAATGATTAGTTATTTAATTTACATTTTAAATCAAAATCATTTATTTATTTATACTTAATTACAATTAATATTTACATTATTTTATAAACTTTAATTATATATTTATTTATTTATTTAATTCAAACTTAATCAAATTATTTCAAACATATTTTACTTCAAACTCTATATATTTTATACAAATCAATAGTTTTATAAACAAATTCAACTTCCATTTTAGACTTAAACTTTGTACATCTATTTGATACTATACACATTATTCGATAGGTTAAATTGTGCATTCCAAGGATCATAATTGCTATCTATAATCTGTGTTAGCTACATCTTCATATCAAGTGAGTATTCACAACCCCTTTTTACTCTTTTACACTTTTGGGGTGGAACATGAACTTTATACACATTACACATTTCATAACTACATTTACTCAAACAACACAAGTACAAAATCCTACATACATACATGTGTGCAAAATTTGAGCTTTGTGCCCGAGTGCTAGTTGTGCTAGTCTTTGTGAAAACTATGTGCAATCATTAACTATACAAGCCGACGGTTTTCAATGATAGATCTATTGAGTCTGACAAACCCACCCAAGTGGAGGTGATTGATACCGACAACACAATTTGCATACTAGTTACAAAGGTTTGGTTGTACTTGATTACACAATAGCAGCTCCCCATAAATGCCTTATTTTTCATGTCTTGTAAAGGATTTGTTTTCAACTATATGCTATCTATATACAACTGTGTTATACTCACCAACTTTTTAGTTGACTTTATTTTATTCATGTTTCAGGCCCTAATATGTGAGAATGATTCAAGACGTGCTCAACATAGGATTTGGATTTAGTAATATTAAATCAAGAAGTTTATGAATTGTTTATTGTTCTTTGTTTGGATTTTGGTTTGTACTTGGATTATGTGAAATGGAAATTTGGCTTTAATATATTTCAATTTAGTCAACCTTGTGCTATGAACAGTCTTACATGTCCCGCCCCGATGATTCCGCCATCGGTCGGGGTGTGACAGATTGGTATCAGAGCCTTGGTTATAGGGATTTAGGTTATTAGACATCTTGACCTAGACTATAACTTTAGGACACCCACTTATACTATGCATCATGATTTTGTGCTATGTGTTACATGCTATGTGCTACATGCTTACCATGATAAATTGTTTATTATATTTGGTACCTTACTTGTTAGGATCTTCTTAAATAATACCTTTCCTATATCCTAAAACCCCATGATATTTCTACCTTCTTTTCTATCTTTATTCTTTCTAAGCATGTGGAAAAAAATTAAAAAAAATATAATAATTCTTGAAGCAAAAATCTTTAATTTTTTTTTTATTTTCTTCGTTAAGGTTTTTAAACTTGTTAAATTATTTGAGGACACGTGCAATCTGGAAGGGTGACACCTGTATTTTGGGTTTTCTGTCTAGGAAAGCATTTCACATAAATCCCAATCAACCGAGGGACCCGTATGCTTTCCTGGGAATTCCCGAGATGAGTGTTTACCTATAGGCTAAAGCATGTCTCCTTGAAAATTATATAAGTTTAAATTAACCTTAATATGCCTTAGTATTCAAGTGATTTTGTCACTTTTGAGTACAATCCAAACTATGAATATCTATCTTTTATTTGGTTTTCTCATTCTATTAAATCCTAGCAATTCTCATAAGTTCTTACAATCTTTCTTGTCTTGTGAAAATCTGTAGAATGCCTCCTCGTCGTGCTCCCGCCGCCAACGCCAACTCCGACATTGCTGCTATTCTTACCCAATTGGTGACACAACTCACCCAAGCCAATGGTGCCACAAATGGCAATGGTGGAAATGGAAGCAATAGTGGTAATAATGGTGGTAATGGTGGAAATGGTGGAAACAATCCATCTCAATGCACCTTCAAGCACTTCAATTCTTGCAATCCCCTAAAGTTTTATGGAACCGAAGGAGCTACTGGACTCCTTCAATGGTTTGAAAGTATTGAGAATACCTTTCTCAATAGTGACTGTCCCGACAACCTCCGTGTTCGTCATGCTACTAGTGTCCTTCAAAAGCGGGCACTTACATGGTGGAATGGGGAGAAAAGGAATAGGGGTATTGATGTAGCTATGGCTTTACCTTGGGATGAGGTCAAAAGGCTTATGACCGAGGAATTCTGTCCTCGAAATGAAGTGAAGAAGTTGGAAGCTGAATTTTGTGATCTTGCCCAAGATAGTGGGGAAAACTTAGCATATACAACTCGGTTCCATGAGTTGAGTCTTCTTGTGCCCCACATGGTCACTCCTTTAGCCCGTTGTATCGAAAAGTATATTGGTGGGCTACCAAGACAAATTCAAGATACTGTCTTAGGTAGAAATCCTGCTACTTTGGAGGATGCCATCCGCCTGTCTGCTACCTTAACTGATAATCATGTTAAAGCTGGAACTCTTACCAAAAAGGGTTCTAAGAAAGTTGTTGAAACCGTAACCCCTCCTGCCCACAACAAAGAAGCCACAACTGAACCCTCTAGCAATAACAAAAAGAGGAAGGTTAGAAACTTTGCTGTGGTTACTCCTGCGGTGCCCGTTAATCAAGTTGCACCCGTAGTTCAAGCACCGGCTAAAAAGCCATATGTTGGGATCTACCCTCTTTGTGCCACCTGCAATTTTCATCATCCTCAAAATATCCCATGTCGCCTTTGCACTCATTGTGGGATATATGGTCACACTATCAATATTTGTAGGGCCAAAGCTTTTGAGGGTCAAGTCAGTCCACCGAACCAACCCAACCCGCGAGTGGCTAATCAAGGTGCTCCCGCCATTGCTAATAGGCATGCTTGCTATGAGTGTGGTGACCCGAACCATTTTCGTAATCTATGTCCAAGACTTGCAAATGCTAGACAAGGTGGAGCTCATGGGCGTGCGTTCAACATAAACGCCAACGAAGCTCAAGCCAACAACGACGTGGTTAATGGTACGTTCCTTGTTAATAGTCAATATGCCTCCATTTTGTTCGATACCGGTGCCGATAAAAGTTTTGTGTCACTAAATTTTGAGCCTTTACTTGCAAAAACACGATCTCAATTAGAGAAAACCTTCACCGTTGAAATAGCAAATGGTGACTCCCTTACAATTGAGTCTATTATCTATGATTTCTCTTTAGAACTTAATGATCATGCATTCCCAATCAACCTTGTTCCAATGCCACTAGGAAGCTTTGATATTATCATAGGTATGGATTGGCTATCAAATCATCATGCCGAAGTCATTTGCTTTGAAGAGTGTATTCGAATTCCGCTACCATCGGGAGAAACCTTAAGGGTTTTTGGTGAAAAGCCTTGCAAGGGTCTTAAGTTGATGTCTTGTACTACCGCTCAAAAGTACTTACGAAAGAAGTACATCGCCTTCTTAGCTCATATTGTTCAAAAGGATGTCAAGGAGAAGAGTATCCAACACATTCCCATTATTCGAGATTTTCCCGAAGTGTTTCCCAAGGATTTATCCGGTCTTCCTCCCGTTCGTCAAGTCGAGTTCCGCATTGATCTTATACCTGGAGCTAACCCCGTTGCTAGAGCTCCTTATCGTCTTGCACCTTCCAAAATGCAAGACCTCGCAAGTCAACTTCAAGAACTCTCCGATAAAGGTTTCATTCGCCCAAGTCATTCACCGTGGGGTGCACCCGTCTTATTTGTTAAAAAGAAGGATGGATCATTCCGTATGTGTATTGACTACCGCGAACTCAATAAGCTTACTATCAAAAATCGTTATCCTTTGCCTAGGATCGATGACCTCTTTGATCAACTTCAAGGTTCTACTTGTTTCTCGAAGATTGATCTTCGATCCGGTTATCATCAGCTCCGTGTTCAAGAAGATGACATTCCTAAGACTGCTTTTCGAACAAGGTATGGTCATTACGAGTTCATGGTTATGCCTTTCGGGTTAACCAATGCACCCGCAGTTTTCATGGATCTCATGAACCGTGTGTGCAAACCGTACCTTGATAAATTCGTGATCGTTTTCATTGACGATATCTTAATCTATTCCAAGACTAAAGCCGACCATGAAGAACACCTTAGATTGGTTTTGGACCTTTTAAAGAAAGAACAACTATATGCCAAGTTCTCCAAATGTGAATTTTGGTTAAAAGAAGTTCAATTTCTTGGTCACATCGTCAACGAAAAGGGTATTCATGTTGATCCTGCTAAGATTGAAACGGTTAAGAATTGGAATGCCCCAAAGACTCCTACCGAAGTTCGTTCATTTCTTGGTCTTACGGGTTATTATCGTCGTTTCATCTCAAACTTCTCAAAGATTGCTGTCCCTCTTACCGCCTTGACCCATAAGGGTAAAACTTATGAATGGGGACCGAAACAAGAAGAAGCTTTCCAAACTCTTAAGCATAAGTTGTGCAATGCTCCCATTTTGACTCTCCCTGATGGAAATGATGATTTAGTTGTCTATTGTGATGCTTCTAACCAAGGTAAGGTCTTGGTTGTGTCCTCATGCAACGAGGAAAAGTAATCGCTTATGCATCAAGACAACTCAAAATTCATGAAAAGAATTATACGACGCACGATCTCGAGTTGGGTGCGGTCGTATTCGCGTTAAAGATTTGGAGACATTACCTATATGGCACGAAATGTGTGGTATTCACCGACCACAAAAGTCTTCAACATATCTTCAACCAAAAAGAACTCAATATGAGGCAACGACGTTGGGTCGAACTCCTTAACGACTATGACTGCGAAATTCGTTACCATCCCGGCAAAGCGAATGTAGTAGCCGATGCTTTGAGTCGAAAGGACCATGTTATGCTTCATTGTGCCCGTATTCAAACCGATATTCAAACCCGTATCTTAGAAGCTCAACACGTCTCGGTAACCGAGGGCAACATGTATGAAGAAATGTCGTGTGGTGTTGAACTTCTTCTTGAATCAAAACCCAATGGCTTACTATATTACTTGAATCGTATTTGGGTTCCCGATCGCGACGATCTCCGTGCATTTCTCATGAACGAGGCTCATAAGACTCGTTATTCTATTCATCCTGGTGCGGATAAAATGTACCAAGATCTTCGCCAACTTTATTGGTGGCCCGGTATGAAGAACGACATTGCTCTTTATGTTGCCAAATGCTTAACTTGCTCCAAAGTCAAAGGCGAACATCAACGTCCTTCTGGTTTACTTGAACAACCGGAAATTCCCGTGTGGAAATGGGAGAATTTAGCTATGGATTTCATTACCAAGCTCCCTCGTACCTCGAGTGGTTATGATAGCATTTGGGTGATCATTGATCGACTCTCCAAATCTGCCCACTTCTTGCCTATTCGTGAAGACTTCAAAGTGGAGAAAATAGCCCGAATTTACATTGATGAAATTGTGAGCCGTCATGGTGTTCCCTTGAACATAATATCCGATAGAGACGCTCGGTTCACTTCTCGATTTTGGCAATCTCTCCAAAAGGCTATTGGTACTCGATTGGATTTGGTCACGGCTTACCATCCGCAAACTGATGGTCAAACCGAGCGAACAATCCAAACTCTTGAAGACATGCTTAGAGCTTGTGTAATCGATTTTGGTGGCAATTGGGATTCACATTTATCCCTTATTGAGTTTTCTTACAACAATAGCTACCACACAAGTATCAACATGGCTCCATTCGAAGCTCTCTATGGTCGCAAGTGTCGTTCTCCTATCTGTTGGAGTGAGATTGGTGAAGCATAAATCACTGGTCCCGAGTTAATTCAAGAAACATCCGACAAGATTATTCAAATCCGTGACAATATTCGAGTAGTGAGGAGTCGGCAAAAGAGTTATGCCGACAAACGTCGAAAACCCTTGGAATTCCAAGTCGGTGACCTTGTTCTTCTAAAGGTGTCTCCATGGAAGGGTGTGGTCCGTTTTGGAAAGAAAGGCAAGTTAGCACCTCGTTATGTTGGTCCATTTAAAATCCTTGAAAGTATTGGGAAAGTGGCTTACAAGCTCGAGTTACCTCCATCTCTTGGCAATGTGCATCCTACATTTCATATATCTAATCTGAAGAAGTGTCTCGCCGATGAAAATCTCCATATACGGCTCGACGAAGTGCGCATTGACGAAACGATGCACTTCGTTGAGAAACCGGTAGAAATTATGGATCGTGAAGTCAAGCAGCTCAAGCGAAGTCGCATTCCTATCATTAAAGTTCGTTGGGAATCTAAGCGTGGTCCCGAGTTCACTTGGGAACGAGAAGACCAAGTGAAGCTCAAGTACCCTCATCTTTTTACTAATAATGTTGTTTCCTCTAGCTAAATTTCGGGACGAAATTCTCTCAACATGGGGAGACTGTAACATTTCTGATTTTAGTATTCCTATTTCAATTCAATGTAATGCAATTTCAAGTTCTATACTCGTGCAATGTCTCATTATTTTCTCACCGTAAATTTAATGCAATAATTCTATACAAATTCGCAAGTCTTACTCGGTTATATACATTTAGACACTATACAAGAAACTATTTTATTCAAACTTATCAAATCTGAAAAGTCAAGGACTAAAATTGAAAAATGTCAACAAACCCTAGTCTAGCACGGTCGTGCTTCGTCCTAGCACGGTCGCGCCAGGTGCTTTGGCACGGTCGGGCTACCTGCTTTGGAACGATCGCGCCCGGTGCCTAGGCACGGTCGCGCCTGCGTAACAGTCGAAACGTAAATGTGATTTCAAAACGCTCAATCATTCAAAATTCAAATCCGATTACGTTTCTTCTTCCACTAACGTGAGATATACCATTCTCAATTATTCAACGCCTCAGTTTCATACCATCAATCTCGAATTCTCTCTCAAACAATTCAAGCAAAACTCGAATACTATTCTGAGACGCAAATTCCCCCGATCAAGAAAGGATTACGCATCTCCCGGATCTCTCCAAGACTCTGGACTCTCTGGCCTAGCCGGAATTGCAACCGAAGTCGCCGGAAGCCGTTTCCTCCGTCGCTGGAACTCCCTTCTACCTATCGTTACCAATTCCTTCCTGTTTTAGGTAAGTATACTCTCCATCTCATTCGTTTCAGTATCATCATCAAAAGCCCCCTATTAATCTGGGCTTTCATTACAGAAATCGTTCGAATCAGAATTGTTATTTTAAATAAAAAAGGATTTAATCGATTCCACTCTTAAACACGAAGTTCATGCAATTAATTTATATGATTAGACTCGTAATATCTCTTTAATCGAAAGCCCTATCAATTCCATCGTTATAAATACAAGAAATTGTCAATTCGTGTCTGACTTGGAATAGACACGGTCGCGCTAATCATCTAGCGCGGCCGTGCCTCGTGTAGCGCGGTCGTGCCGACTATCAGCGCGGTCGTGTCCTCCTGTCCAGACCTTGTCATGCCCTCTGGGCTAGTCTCTGTTGTGTCTAAAGATCATAGACACGATCGTGCCAGGTCAAGGCACGGTCGTGCCTGTTGTCTGGTCTAGATTGTGCTTCTGTTGGTCAACCCGGTCGCGCCCCGACTAGCGCGGTCGCGCCCGTGGCTTGAGCACGATCGTGCCCTTCCTAGGCACGGTCGTGTGAGACTCAGATTATTTTAACAGAATTATAATTTTTATATTTAATCAGGAAATGTTTTAGATTTTATAAAAATATGTGTTCTGTATTTAAAAATGGATTAAAAGTTTAATCTTGGCATAAATATAATTTATTGAAAAGTTTATAAAAATTAAATTTATATTTATTTAAATGATGTTTTAAATAATTAAGTTACAAAATTTATAAATAATGATTAGTTATTTAATTTACATTTTAAATCAAAATCATTTATTTATTTATACTTAATTACAATTAATATTTACATTATTTCATAAACTATAATTATATATTTATTTATTTATTCAATTCATACCTAATCAAATTATTTCAAACATATTTTACTTCAAACTCTATATATTTTATACAAATCAATAGTTTTATACACAAATTCAACTTCCATTTTAGACTTAAACTGTGTACATCTATTTGATACTATACACATTACTCGATAGGTTAAATTGTGCATTCCAAGGATCATAATTGCTATCTATAATCTGTGTTAGCTACATCTTCATATCAAGTGAGTATTCACAACCCCTTTTTACTCTTTTACACTTTTGGGGTGGAACATGAACTTTATACACATTACACATTTCACAACTACATTTACTCAAACAACACAAGTACAAAATCCTACATACATACATGTGTGCAAAATTTGAGCTTTGTGCCCGAGTGCTAGTTGTGCTAGTCTTTGTGAAAACTATGTGCAATCATTAACTATACAAGCCGACGGTTTTCAATGATAGATCTATTGAGTCTGACAAACCCACCCAAGTGGAGGTGATTGATACCGACAACACAATTTGCATACTAGTTACAAAGGTTTGGTTGTACTTGATTACACAATAGCAGCTCCCCATAAATGCCTTATTTTTCATGTCTTGTAAAGGATTTGTTTTCAACTATATGCTATCTATATACAACTGTGTTATACTCACCAACTTTTTAGTTGACTTTATTTTATTCATGTTTCAGGCCCTAATATGTGAGAATGATTCAAGACGTGCTCAACATAGGATTTGGACTTAGTAATATTAAATCAAGAAGTTTATGAATTGTTTATTGTTCTTTGTTTGGATTTTGGTTTGTACTTGGATTATGTGAAATGGAAATTTGGCTTTAATATATTTCAATTTAGTCAACCTTGTGCTATGAACAGTCTTACATGTCCCGCCCCGATGATTCCGCCATCGGTCGGGGTGTGACAGATTGGTATCAGAGCCTTGGTTATAGGGATTTAGGTTATTAGACATCTTGACCTAGACTATAACTTTAGGACACCCACTTATACTATGCATCATGATTTTGTGCTATGTGTTACATGCCATGTGCTACATGCTTACCATGATAAATTGTTTATTATATTTGGTACCTTACTTGTTAGAAATTCATGACTTATTATGATCTTCTTAAATAATACCTTTCCTATATCCTAAAACCCCATGATATTTCTACCTTCTTTTCTATCTTTATTCTTTCTAAGCATGCGGAAAAAATAAATAAAAAAAAAATTTCTTGAAGCAAAAATCTTTAAATTTTTTTTTTATTTTCTTCGTTAAGATTTTTAAACTTGTTAAATTATTTGAGGACACGTGCAATCTGGAAGGGTGACACCTGTATTTTGGGTTTTCTGTCTAGGAAAGCATTTCGCATAAATCCCAATCAACCGAGGGACCCGTATGCTTTCGTGGGAATTCCCGAGATGAGTGTTTACCTATAGGCTAAAGCATGTCTCCTTGAAAATTATATAAGTTTAAATTAACCTTAATATGCCTTAGTATTCAAGTGATTTTGTTACTTTTGAGTACAATCCAAACTATGAATATCTATCTTTTATTTGGTTTTCTCATTCTATTAAATCCTAGCAATTCTCATAAGTTCTTACAATCTTTCTTGTCTTGTGAAAATCTGTAGAATGCCTCCTCGTCGTGCTCCCGCCGCCAACACCAACTCCGACATTGCTGCTATTCTTACCCAATTGGTGACACAACTCACCCAAGCCAATGGTGCCACAAATGGCAATGGTGGAAATGGAAGCAATAGTGGTAATAATGGTGGTAATGGTGGAAATGGTGGAAACAATCCATCTCAATGCACCTTCAAGCACTTCAATTCTTGCAATCCCCTAAAGTTTTATGGAACCGAAGGAGCTACTGGACTCCTTCAATGGTTTGAAAGTATTGAGAATACCTTTCTCAATAGTGACTGTCCCGACAACGTCCGTGTTCGTCATGCTACTAGTGTCCTTCAAAAGCGGGCACTTACATGGTGGAATGGGGAGAAAAGGAATAGGGGTATTGATGTAGCTATGGCTTTACCTTGGGATGAGGTCAAAAGGCTTATGACCGAGGAATTCTGTCCTCGAAATGAAGTGAAGAAGTTGGAAGCTGAATTTTGGGATCTTGCCCAAGATAGTGGGGAAAACTTAGCATATACAACTCGGTTCCATGAGTTGAGTCTTCTTGTGCCCCACATGGTCACTCCTTTAGCCCGTTGTATCGAAAAGTATATTGGTGGGCTACCAAGACAAATTCAAGATACTGTCTTAGGTAGAAATCCTGCTACTTTGGAGGATGCCATCCGCCTGTCTGCTACCTTAACTGATAATCATGTTAAAGCTGGAACTCTTACCAAAAAGGGTTCTAAGAAAGTTGCTGAAACCGTAACCCCTCCTGCCCACAACAAAGAAGCCACAACTGAACCCTCTAGCAATAACAAAAAGAGGAAGGTTAGAAACTTTGCTGTGGTTACTCCTGCGGTGCCCGTTAATCAAGTTGCACCCGTAGTTCAAGCACCGGCTAAAAAGCCATATGTTGGGATCTACCCTCTTTGTGCCACCTGCAATTTTCATCATCCTCAAAATATCCCATGTCGCCTTTGCACTCATTGTGGGATATATGGTCACACTATCAATATTTGTAGGGCCAAAGCTTTTGAGGGTCAAGTCAGTCCACCGAACCAACCCAACCCGCGAGTGGCTAATCAAGGTGCTCCCGCCATTGCTAATAGGCATGCTTGCTATGAGTGTGGTGACCCGAACCATTTTCGTAATCTATGTCCAAGACTTGCAAATGCTAGACAAGGTGGAGCTCGTGGGCGTGCGTTCAACATAAACGCCAACGAAGCTCAAGCCAACAACGACGTGGTTAATGGTACGTTCCTTGTTAGTAGTCAATATGCCTCCATTTTGTTCGATACCGGTGCCGATAAAAGTTTTGTGTCACTAAATTTTGAGCCTTTACTTGCAAAGACACGATCTCAATTAGAGAAAACCTTCACCGTTAAAATAGCAAATGGTGACTCCCTTACAATTGAGTCTATTATCTATGATTGCTCTTTAGAACTTAATGATCATGCATTCCAAATCAACCTTGTTCCAATGCCACTAGGAAGCTTTGATATTATCATAGGTATGGATTGGCTATCAAATCATCATGCCGAAGTCATTTGCTTTGAAGAGTGTATTCGAATTCCGCTACCATCGGGAGAAACCTTAAGGGTTTTTGGTGAAAAGCCTTGCAAGGGTCTTAAGTTGATGTCTTGTACTACCGCTCAAAAGTACTTACGAAAGAAGTACATCGCCTTCTTAGCTCATATTGTTCAAAAGGATGTCAAGGAGAAGAGTATCCAAGACATTCCCATTATTCGAGATTTTCCCGAAGTGTTTCCCAAGGATTTATCCGGTCTTCCTCCCGTTCGTCAAGTCGAGTTCCGCATTGATCTTATACCTGGAGCTAACCCCGTTGCTAGAGCTCCTTATCGTCTTGCACCTTCCGAAATGCAAGAGCTCGCAAGTCAACTTCAAGAACTCTCCGATAAAGGTTTCATTCGCCCAAGTCATTCACCGTGGGGTGCACCCGTCTTATTTGTTAAAAAGAAGGATGGATCATTCCGTATGTGTATTGACTACCGCGAACTCAATAAGCTTACTATCAAAAATCGTTATCCTTTGCCTAGGATCGATGACCTCTTTGATCAACTTCAAGGTTCTACTAGTTTCTCGAAGATTGATCTTCGATCCGGTTATCATCAGCTCCGTGTTCAAGAAGATGACATTCCTAAGACTGCTTTTCGAACAAGGTATGGTCATTACAAGTTCATGGTTATGCCTTTCGGGTTAACCAATGCACCCGCAGTTTTCATGGATCTCATGAACCGTGTGTGCAAACCGTACCTTGATAAATTCGTGATCGTTTTCATTGACGATATCTTAATCTATTCCAAGACTAAAGCCGACCATGAAGAACACCTTAGATTGGTTTTGGACCTTTTAAAGAAAGAACAACTATATGCCAAGTTCTCCAAATGTGAATTTTGGTTAAAAGAAGTTCAATTTCTTGGTCACATCGTCAACGAAAAGGGTATTCATGTTGATCCTGCTAAGATTGAAACGGTTAAGAATTGGAATGCCCCGAAGACTCCTACCGAAGTTCGTTCATTTCTTGGTCTTGCGGGTTATTATCGTTGTTTCATCTCAAACTTCTCAAAGATTGCTGTCCCTCTTACCGCCTTGACCCATAAGGGTAAAGCTTATGAATGGGGACCGAAACAAGAAGAAGCTTTCCAAACTCTTAAGCATAAGTTGTGCAATGCTCCCATTTTGACTCTCCCTGATGGAAATGATGATTTAGTTGTCTATTGTGATGCTTCTAACCAATGTCTTGGTTGTGTTCTCATGCAACGAGGAAAAGTAATCGCTTATGCATCAAGACAACTCAAAATTCATGAAAAGAATTATACGACGCACGATCTCGAGTTGGGTGCGGTCGTATTCGCGTTAAAGATTTAGAGACATTACCTATATGGCTCGAAATGTGTGGTATTCACCGACCACAAAAGTCTTCAACATATCTTCAACCAAAAAGAACTCAATATGAGGCAACGACGTTGGGTCGAACTCCTTAACCACTATGACTGCGAAATTCGTTACCATCCCGGCAAAGCGAATGTAGTAGCCGATGCTTTGAGTCGAAAGGACCATGTTATGCTTCATTGTGCCCGTATTCAAACCGATATTCAAACCCGTATCTTAGAAGCTCAACACGTCTCGGTAACCGAGGGCAACATGTATGAAGAAATGTCGTGTGGTGTTGAACTTCTTCTTGAATCAAAACCCAATGGCTTACTATATTAATTGAACCGTATTTGGGTTCCCGATCGCGACGATCTCCGTGCATTTCTCATGAACGATGCTCATAAGACTCGTTATTCTATTCATCCTGGTGCGGATAAAATGTACCAAGATCTTCGCCAACTTTATTGGTGGCCCGGTATGAAGAAGGACATTGCTCTTTATATTGCCAAATGCTTAACTTGCCCCAAAGTCAAAGCCGAACATCAACGTCCTTCTGGTTTACTTGAACAACCGGAAATTCCCGTGTGGAAATGGGAGAATTTAGCTATGGATTTTATTACCAAGCTCCCTCGCACCTCGAGTGGTTATGATAGCATTTGGGTGATCATTGATCGACTCACCAAATCTGCCCACTTCTTGCCTATTCGTGAAGACTTCAAAGTGGAGAAATTAGCCCGAATTTACATTGATGAAATTGTGAGCCGTCATGGTGTTCCCTTGAACATAATATCCGATAGAGACGCTCGGTTCACTTCTCGATTTTGGCAATCTCTCCAAAAGGCTATTGGTACTCGATTGGATTTGAGCACGGCTTACCATCCGCAAACTGATGGTCAAACCGAGCGAACAATCCAAACTCTTGAAGACATGCTTAGAGCTTGTGTAATCGATTTTGGTGGCAATTGGGATTCACATTTATCCCTTATTGAGTTTTCTTACAACAATAGCTACCACACAAGTATCAACATGGCTCCATTCGAAGCTCTCTATGGTCGCAAGTGTCGTTCTCCTATCTGTTGGAGTGAGATTGGTGAAGCACAAATCACTGGTCCCGAGTTAATTCAAGAAACATCCGACAAGATTATTCAAATCCGTGACAATATTCGAGTAGCGAGGAGTCGGCAAAAGAGTTATGCCGACAAACGTCGAAAACCCTTGGAATTCCAAGTCGGTGACCTTGTTCTTCTAAAGGTGTCTCCATGGAAGGGTGTGGTCCGTTTTGGAAAGAAAGGCAAGTTACCACCTCGTTATGTTGGTCCATTCAAAATCCTTGAAAGGATTGGGAAAGTGGCTTACAAGCTCGAGTTACCTCCATCTCTTGGCAATGTGCATCCTACATTTCATATATCTAATCTGAAGAAGTGTCTCGCCGATGAAAATCTCCATATACCGCTCGACGAAGTGCGCATTGACGAAACGATGCACTTCGTTGAGAAACCGGTAGAAATTATGGATCGTGAAGTCAAGCAGCTCAAGCGAAGTCGCATTCCTATCGTTAAAGTTCGTTGGGAATCTAAGCGTGGTCCTGAGTTCACTTGGGAACGAGAAGACCAAGTGAAGCTCAAGTACCCTCATCTTTTTACTAATAATGTTGTTTCCTCTAGCTAAATTTCGGGACGAAATTCTCTCAACATGGGGAGACTGTAACATTTCTGATTTTAGTATTCCTATTTCAATTCAATGTAATGCAATTTCAAGTTCTATACTCGTGCAATGTCTCATTATTTTCTCACCGTAAATTTAATGCAATAATTCTATACAAATTCGCAAGTCTTACTCGGTTATATACATTTAGACACTATACAAGAAACTATTTTATTCAAACTTATCAAATCTGAAAAGTCAAGGACTAAAATTGAAAAATGTCAACAAACCCTAGTCTAGCACGGTCGTGCTTCGTCCTAGCACGGTCGCGCCAGGTGCTTTGGCACGGTCGGGCTACCTACTTTGGAACGATCGCGCCCGGTGCCTAGGCACGGTCGCGCCTGCGTAACAGTCGAAACGTAAATGTGATTTCAAAACGCTCAATCATTCGAAATTCAAATCCGATTACGTTTCTTCTTCCACTAACGTGAGATATACCATTCTCAATTATTCAACGCCTCAGTTTCATACCATCAATCTCGAATTCTCTCTCAAACAATTCAAGCAAACCTCGAATACTATTCTGAGACGCAAATTCCCCCGATCAAGAAAGGATTACGCATCTCCCGGATCTCTCCAAGACTCTGGACTCTCTGGCCTAGCCGGAATTGCAACCGAAGTCGCCGGAAGCCGTTTCCTCCGTCGCTGGAACTCCCTTCTACCTATCGTTACCAATTCCTTCCTGTTTTAGGTAAGTATACTCTCCATCTCATTCGTTTCAGTATCATCATCAAAAGCCCCCTATTAATCTGGGCTTTCATTACAGAAATCGTTCGAATCAGAATTGTTATTTTAAATAAAAAAGGATTTAATCGATTCCACTCTTAAACACGAAGTTCATGCAATTAATTTATATGATTAGACTCGTAATATCTCTTTAATCGAAAGCCCTATCAATTCCATCGTTATAAATACAAGAAATTGTCAATTCGTGTCTGACTTGGAATAGACACGGTCGCGCTAATCATCTAGCGCGGCCGTGCCTCGTGTAGCGCGGTCGTGCCGACTATCAGCGCGGTCGTGTCCTCCTGTCCAGACCTTGTCATGCCCTCTGGGCTAGTCTCTGTTGTGTCTAAAGATCATAGAAACGATCGTGCCTGGTCAAGGCACGGTCGTGCCTGTTGTCTGGTCTAGATTGTGCTTCTGTTGGTCAACCCGGTCGCGCCCCGACTAGCTCGGTCGCGCCCGTGGCTTGAGCACGATCGTGCCCTTCCTAGGCACGGTCGTGTGAGACTCAGATTATTTTAACAGAATTATAATTTTTATATTTAATCAGGAAATGTTTTAGATTTTATAAAAATATGTGTTCTGTATTTAAAAATGGATTAAAAGTTTAATCTTGGCATAAATATAATTTATTGAAAAGTTTATAAAAATTAAATTTATATTTATTTAAATGATGTTTTAAATAATTAAGTTACAAAATTTATAAATAATGATTAGTTATTTAATTTACATTTTAAATCAAAATCATTTATTTATTTATACTTAATTACAATTAATATTTACATTATTTCATAAACTATAATTATATATTTATTTATTTATTCAATTCATACCTAATCAAATTATTTCAAACATATTTTACTTCAAACTCTATATATTTTATACAAATCAATAGTTTTATACACAAATTCAACTTCCATTTTAGACTTAAACTTTGTACATCTATTTGATACTATACACATTACTCGATAGGTTAAATTGTGCATTCCAAGGATCATAATTGCTATCTATAATCTGTGTTAGCTACATCTTCATATCAAGTGAGTATTCACAACCCCTTTTTACTCTTTTACACTTTTGGGGTGGAACATGAACTTTATACACATTACACATTTCACAACTACATTTACTCAAACAACACAAGTACAAAATCCTACATACATACATGTGTGCAAAATTTGAGCTTTGTGCCCGAGTGCTAGTTGTGGTAGTCTTTGTGAAAACTATGTGCAATCATTAACTATACAAGCCGACGGTTTTCAATGATAGATCTATTGAGTCTGACAAACCCACCCAAGTGGAGGTGATTGATACCGACAACACAATTTGCATACTAGTTACAAAGGTTTGGTTGTACTTGATTACACAATAGCAGCTCCCCATAAATGCCTTATTTTTCATGTCTTGTAAAGGATTTGTTTTCAACTATATGCTATCTATATACAACTGTGTTATACTCACCAACTTTTTAGTTGACTTTATTTTATTTATGTTTCAGGCCCTAATATGTGAGAATGATTCAAGACGTGCTCAACATAGGATTTGGACTTAGTAATATTAAATCAAGAAGTTTATGAATTGTTTATTGTTCTTTGTTTGGATTTTGGTTTGTACTTGGATTATGTGAAATGGAAATTTGACTTTAATATATTTCAATTTAGTCAACATTGTGCTATGAACAGTCTTACATGTCCCGCCCCGATGATTCCGCCATCGGTCGGGGTGTGACAGATTGGTATCAGAGCCTTGGTTATAGGGATTTAGGTTATTAGACATCTTGACCTAGACTATAACTTTAGGACACCCACTTATACTATGCATCATGATTTTGTGCTATGTGTTACATGCTATGTGCTACATGCTTACCATGATAAATTGTTTATTATATTTGGTACCTTACTTGTTAGAAATTCATGACTTATTATGATCTTCTTAAATAATACCTTTCCTATATCCTAAAACCCCATGATATTTCTACCTTCTTTTCTATCTTTATTCTTTCTAAGCATGCGGAAAAAATAAATAAATAAAAATAAAAAAAAATTTCTTGAAGCAAAAATCTTAAAATTTTTTTTTTTATTTTCTTCGTTAAGATTTTTAAACTTGTTAAATTATTTGAGGACACGTGCAATCTGGAAGGGTGACACCTGTATTTTGGGTTTTCTGTCTAGGAAAGCATTTCGCATAAATCCCAATCAACCGAGGGACCCGTATGCTTTCCTGGGAATTCCCGAGATGAGTGTTTACCTATAGGCTAAAGCATGTCTCCTTGAAAATTATATAAGTTTAAATTAACCTTAATATGCCTTAGTATTCAAGTGATTTTGTTACTTTTGAGTACAATCCAAACTATGAATATCTATCTTTTATTTGGTTTTCTCATTCTATTAAATCCTAGCAATTCTCATAAGTTCTTACAATCTTTCTTGTCTTGTGAAAATCTGTAGAATGCCTCCTCGTCGTGCTCCCGCCGCCAACACCAACTCCGACATTGCTGTTATTCTTACCCAATTGGTGACACAACTCACCCAAGCCAGTGGTGCCACTAATGGCAATGGTGGAAATGGAAGCAATAGTGTTAATAATGGTGGTAATGGTGGAAATGGTGGAAACAATCCATCCCAATGCACCTTCAAGCACTTCAATTCTTGCAATCCCCTAAAGTTTTATGGAACCGAAGGAGCTACTGGACTCCTTCAATGGTTTGAAAGTATTGAGAATACCTTTCTCAATAGTGACTGTCCCGACAACGTCCGTGTTCGTCATGCTACTAGTGTCCTTCAAAAGCGGGCACTTACATGGTGGAATGGGGAGAAAAGGAATAGGGGTATTGATGTAGCTATGGCTTTACCTTGGGATGAGGTCAAAAGGCTTATGACCGAGGAATTCTGTCCTCGAAATGAAGTGAAAAAGTTGGAAGCTGAATTTTGGGATCTTGCCCAAGATAGTGGGGAAAACTTAGCATATACAACTCGGTTCCATGAGTTGAGTCTTCTTGTGCCCCACATGGTCACTCCTTTAGCCCGTTGTATCGAAAAGTATATTGGTGGGCTACCAAGACAAATTCAAGATACTGTCTTAGGTAGAAATCCTGCTACTTTGGAGGATGCCATCCGCCTGTCTGCTACCTTAACTGATAATCATGTTAAAGCTGGAACTCTTACCAAAAAGGGTTCTAAGAAAGTTGCTGAAACCGTAACCCCTCCTGCCCACAACAAAGAAGCCACAACTGAACCCTCTCGCAATAACAAAAAGAGGAAGGTTAGAAACTTTGCTGTGGTTACTCCTGCGGTGCCCGTTAATCAAGTTGCACCCGTAGTTCAAGCACCGGCTAAAAAGACATATGTTGGGATCTACCCTCTTTGTGCCACCTGCAATTTTCATCATCCTCAAAATATCCCATGTCGCCTTTGCACTCATTGTGGGATATATGGTCACACTATCAATATTTGTAGGGCCAAAGCTTTTGAGGGTCAAGTCAATCCACCGAACCAACCCAACCCGCGAGTGGCTAATCAAGGTGCTCCCGCCATTGCTAATAGGCGTGCTTGCTATGAGTGTGGTGACCCGAACCATTTTCGTAATCTATGTCCAAGACATGCAAATGCTAGACAAGGTGGAGCTCGTGGGCGTGCGTTCAACATAAACGCCAACGAAGCTCAAGCCAACAACGACGTGGTTAATGGTACGTTCCTTGTTAGTAGTCAATATGCCTCCATTTTGTTCGATACCGGTGCCGATAAAAGTTTTGTGTCACTAAATTTTGAGCCTTTACTTGCAAAGACAAGATCTCAATTAGAGAAAACCTTCACCGTTGAAATAGCAAATGGTGACTCCCTTACAATTGAGTCTATTATCTATGATTGCTCTTTAGAACTTAATGATCATGCATTCCAAATCAACCTTGTTCCCATGCCACTAGGAAGCTTTGATATTATCATAGGTATGGATTGGCTATCAAATCATCATGCCGAAGTCATTTGCTTTGAAGAGTGTATTCGAATTCCGCTACCATAGGGAGAAACCTTAAGGGTTTTTGGTGAAAAGCCTTGCAAGGGTCTTAAGTTGATGTCTTGTACTACCGCTCAAAAGTACTTACGAAAGAAGTACATCGCCTTCTTAGCTCATATTGTTCAAAAGGATGTCAAGGAGAAGAGTATCCAAGACATTCCCATTATTTGAGATTTTCCCGAAGTGTTTCCCAAGGATTTATCCGGTCTTCCTCCCGTTCGTCAAGTCGAGTTCCGCATTGATCTTATACCTGGAGCTAACCCCGTTGCTAGAGCTCCTTATCGTCTTGCACCTTCCGAAATGCAAGAGCTCGCAAGTCAACTTCAAGAACTCTCCGATAAAGGTTTCATTCGCCCAAGTCATTCACCGTGGGGTGCACCCGTCTTATTTGTTAAAAAGAAGGATGGATCATTCCGTATGTGTATTGACTACCGCGAACTCAATAAGCTTACTATCAAAAATCGTTATCCTTTGCCTAGGATCGATGACCTCTTTGATCAACTTCAAGGTTCTACTTGTTTCTCGAAGATTGATCTTTGATCCGGTTATCATCAGCTCCGTGTTCAAGAAGATGACATTCCTGAGACTGCTTTTCGAACAAGGTATGGTCATTACAAGTTCATGGTTATGCCTTTCGGGTTAACCAATGCACCCGCAGTTTTCATGGATCTCATGAACCGTGTGTGCAAACCGTACCTTGATAAATTCGTGATCGTTTTCATTGACGATATCTTAATCTATTCCAAGACTAAAGCCGACCATGAAGAACACCTTAGATTGGTTTTGGACCTTTTAAAGAAAGAAAAACTATATGCCAAGTTCTCCAAATGTGAATTTTGGTTAAAAGAAGTTCAATTTCTTGGTCACATCGTCAACGAAAAGGGTATTCATGTTGATCCTGCTAAGATTGAAACGGTTAAGAATTGGAATGCCCCGAAGACTCCTACCGAAGTTCGTTCATTTCTTGGTCTTGCGGGTTATTATCGTCGTTTCATCTCAAACTTCTCAAAGATTGCTGTCCCTCTTACCACCTTGACCCATAAGGGTAAAGCTTATGAATGGGGACCGAAACAAGAAGAAGCTTTCCAAACTCTTAAGCATAAGTTGTGCAATGCTCCCATTTTGCTCTCCCTGATGGAAATGATGATTTAGTTGTCTATTGTGATGCTTCTAACCAAGGTCTTGGTTGTGTCCTCATGCAACGAGGAAAAGTAATCGCTTATGCATCAAGACAACTCAAAATTCATGAAAAGAATTATACGACGCACGATCTCGAGTTGGGTGCGGTCGTATTCGCGTTAAAGATTTAGAGACATTACCTATATGGCTCGAAATGTGTGGTATTCACCGACCACAAAAGTCTTCAACATATCTTCAACCAAAAAGAACTCAATATGAGGCAACGACGTTGGGTCGAACTCCTTAACGACTATGACTGCGAAATTCGTTACCATCCCGGCAAAGCGAATGTAGTAGCCGATGCTTTGAGTCGAAAGGACCATGTTATGCTTCATTGTGCCCGTATTCAAACCGATATTCAAACCCGTATCTTAGAAGCTCAACACGTCTCGGTAACCGAGGGCAACATGTATGAAGAAATGTCGTGTGGTGTTGAACTTCTTCTTGAATCAAAACCCAATGGCTTACTATATTAATTGAACCGTATTTGGGTTCCCGATCGCGACGATCTCCGTGCATTTCTCATGAACGAGGCTCATAAGACTCGTTATTCTATTCATCCTGGTGCGGATAAAATGTACCAAGATCTTCGCCAACTTTATTGGTGGCCCGGTATGAAGAAGGACATTGCTCTTTATATTGCCAAATGCTTAACTTGCCCCAAAGTCAAAGCCGAACATCAACGTCCTTCTGGTTTACTTGAACAACCGGAAATTCCCGTGTGGAAATGGGAGAATTTAGCTATGGATTTCATTACCAAGCTCCCTCGCACCTCGAGTGGTTATGATAGCATTTGGGTGATCATTGATCGACTCACCAAATCTGCCCACTTCTTGCCTATTCGTGAAGACTTCAAAGTGGAGAAATTGGCCCGAATTTACATTGATGAAATTGTGAGCCGTCATGGTGTTCCCTTGAACATAATATCCGATAGAGACGCTCGGTTCACTTCTCGATTTTGGCAATCTCTCCAAAAGGCTATTGGTACTCGATTGGATTTGAGCACGGCTTACCATCCGCAAACTGATGGTCAAACCGAGCGAACAATCCAAACTCTTGAAGACATGCTTAGAGCTTGTGTAATCGATTTTGGTGGCAATTGGGATTCACATTTATCCCTTATTGACTTTTCTTACAACAATAGCTACCACACAAGTATCAACATGGCTCCATTCGAAGCTCTCTATGGTCGCAAGTGTCGTTCTCCTATCTGTTGGAGTGAGATTGGTGAAGCACAAATCACTGGTCCCGAGTTAATTCAAGAAACATCCGACAAGATTATTCAAATCCGTGACAATATTCGAGTAGCGAGGAGTCGGCAAAAGAGTTATGCCGACAAACGTCGAAAACCCTTGGAATTCCAAGTCGGTGACCTTGTTCTTCTAAAGGTGTCTCCATGGAAGGGTGTGGTCCGTTTTGGAAAGAAAGGCAAGTTAGCACCTCGTTATGTTGGTCCATTCAAAATCCTTGAAAGGATTGGGAAAGTGGCTTACAAGCTCGAGTTACCTCCATCTCTTGGCAATGTGCATCCTACATTTCATATATCTAATCTGAAGAAGTGTCTCGCCGATGAAAATCTCCATATACCGCTCGACGAAGTGCGCATTGACGAAACGATGCACTTCGTTGAGAAACCGGTAGAAATTATGGATCGTGAAGTCAAGCAGCTCAAGCGAAGTCGCATTCCTATCGTTAAAGTTCGTTGGGAATCTAAGCGTGGTCCTGAGTTCACTTGGGAACGAGAAGACCAAGTGAAGCTCAAGTACCCTCATCTTTTTACTAATAATGTTGTTTCCTCTAGCTAAATTTCGGGACGAAATTCTCTCAACATGGGGAGACTGTAACATTTCTGATTTTAGTATTCCTATTTCAATTCAATGTAATGCAATTTCAAGTTCTATACTCGTGCAATGTCTCATTATTTTCTCACCGTAAATTTAATGCAATAATTCTATACAAATTCGCAAGTCTTACTCGGTTATATACATTTAGACACTATACAAGAAACTATTTTATTCAAACTTATCAAATCTGAAAAGTCAAGGACTAAAATTGAAAAATGTCAACAAACCCTAGTCTAGCACGGTCGTGGTTCGTCCTAGCACGGTCGCGCCAGGTGCTTTGGCACGGTCGGGCTACCTGCTTTGGAACGATCGCGCCAGGTGCCTAGGCACGGTCGCGCCTGCGTAACAGTCGAAACGTAAATGTGATTTCAAAACGCTCAATCATTCGAAATTCAAATCCGATTACGTTTCTTCTTCCACTAACGTGAGTTATACCATTCTCAATTATTCAACGCCTCAGTTTCATACCATCAATCTCGAATTCTCTCTCAAACAATTCAAGCAAAACTCGAATACTATTCTGAGACGCAAATTCCCCCGATCTAGAAAGGATTACGCATCTCCCGGATCTCTCCAAGACTCTGGACTCTCTGGCCTAGCCGGAATTGCAGCCGAAGTCGCCGGAAGCCGTTTCCTCCGTCGCTGGAACTCCCTTCTACCGATCGTTACCAATTCCTTCCTGTTTTAGGTAAGTATACTCTCCATCTCATTCGTTTCAGTATCATCATCAAAAGCCCCCTATTAATCTGGGCTTTCATTACAGAAATCGTTCGAATCAGAATTGTTATTTTAAATAAAAAGGATTTAATCGATTCCACTCTTAAACACGATGTTCATGCAATTAATTTATATGATTAGACTTGTAATATCTCTTTAATCGAAAGCCCTATCAATTCCATCATTATAAATACAAGAAATTGTCAATTCGTGTCTGACTTGGAATAGACACGGTCGCGCTAATCATCTAGCGCGGCCGTGCCTCGTGTAGCGCGGTCGTGTCCTCCTGTCCAGACCTTGTCATGCCCTCTGGGCTAGTCTCTGTTGTGTCTAAAGATCATAGACACGATCGTGCCTGGTCAAGGCACGGTCATGCCTGTTGTCTGGTCTAGATTGTGCTTCTGTTGGTCAACCCGGTCGCGCCCTGACTAGCGCGGTCGCGCCCGTGGCTTGAGCACGATCGTGCCCTTCCTAGGCACGGTCGTGTGAGACTCAGATTATTTTAACAGAATTATAATTTTTATATTTAATCAGGAAATGTTTCAGATTTTATAAAAATATGTGTTTTGTATTTAAAAATGGATTAAAAGTTTAATCTTTACATAAATATAATTTATTGAAAAGTTTATAAAAATTAAATTTATATTTATTTAAATGATGTTTTAAATAATTAAGTTACAAAATTTATAAATAATGATTAGTTATTTATTTTACATTTTAAATCAAAATCATTTATTTATTTATACTTAATTACAATTAATATTTACATTATTTCATAAACTATAATTATATATTTATTTATTTATTCAATTCAAACCTAATCAAATTATTTCAAACATATTTTACTTCAAACTCTATATATTTTATACAAATCAATAGTTTTATACACAAATTCAACTTCCATTTTAGACTTAAACTTTGTACATCTATTTGATACTATACACATTACTCGATAGGTTAAATTGTGCATTCCAAGGATCATAATTGCTATCTATAATCTGTGTTAGCTACATCTTCATATCAAGTGAGTATTCACAACCCCTTTTTACTCTTTTACACTTTTGGGGTGGAACATGAACTTTATACACATTACACATTACACATTTCACAACTACATTTACTCAAACAACACAAGTACAAAATCCTACATACATACATGTGTGCAAAATTTGAGCTTTGTGCCCGAGTGCTAGTTGTGGTAGTCTTTGTGAAAACTATGTGCAATCATTAACTATACAAGCCGACGGTTTTCAATGATAGATCTATTGAGTCTGACAAACCCACCCAAGTGGAGGTGATTGATACCGACAACACAATTTGCATACTAGTTACAAAGGTTTGGTTGTACTTGATTACACAATAGCAGCTCCCCATAAATGCCTTATTTTTCATGTCTTGTAAAGGATTTGTTTTCAAGTATATGCTATCTATATACAACTGTGTTATACTCACCAACTTTTTAGTTGACTTTATTTTATTTATGTTTCAGGCCCTAATATGTGAGAATGATTCAAGACGTGCTCAACATAGGATTTGGACTTAGTAATATTAAATCAAGAAGTTTATGAATTGTTTATTGTTCTTTATTTGGATTTTGGTTTGTACTTGGATTATGTGAAATGGAAATTTGGCTTTAATATATTTCAATTTAGTCAACCTTGTGCTATGAACAGTCTTACATGTCCCGCCCCGATGATTCCGCCATCGGTCGGGGTGTGCCAACTCGCGCAAGTCGGAATCTGCAATTACTCGATCGTCATCAATTCGTGCATCATTTTGGTAATTTCTTACACCTACAGCTTCGTGTTTGTTCCTAGATTGAAAGCCCTATGCTATATAGGCCTTACAACACCGAATCGATCTTGAACCGAATTCTAGGGTTCATAACTTTTGGGTTTAATCAAACACCCACCTACACTCGATTTCAATCAAATTAAATCACTCCACCAAAATCGCAACACTCTGTTTATTGATAACTCTATTCCAATTCGGTCTCATAACATCGAATTGTGTAAGAACCAGTATCTAGGGTTTACTCTTAAAAAGATTTAGGGATTTTAATCCTAACAACCTTGTAAATCTAATTAGTATATATGTACAGAATCGAAATGATCTATTCAAAGAAAACCCTATGATTCCAACGACTGTTAATATCAGATTCTATCAAATCGATTTGGTGTTCTTGAACTAGGGTTTCGGTTTCTAAAAACAGGAATTAAACGACTAAAAACTTAATGATTCCAAAATTAAATCCGCCTACAGCTTCAAAATGGATTGATAATCAAAACCCCCAAACTCTCATTTCAAATCATTGTTGTAATCATTGGAATCGGGACTGGTTTTGTTTAGATCATCGAATGGGGAAGGAACACCGGTTGGCTTCGTGTTAAAACCCAACTGATCCGGCTTTGGTTGCGATACCCTAGCGGGCTGAGTTGGTTAAAGCTTAGTACATACACGCAGGAGACCCGGGTTCGAACCTTTGTATGTGTGTAATTTGAGCTTTATGCCGGAGTGCTAGGTGTGCTAACCTTTGTATGCGATTATGTGCAATCATTAACTATTCAAGCCGACGGTTTTCAATGATAGATCTATTGAGTCTGACAAACCCACCCAGATTGGGGTGATTGATACCGACAACACAATTTTGCATGCTAGTTACAAAGGTTTGATTATGCATGGTTACACAATAGCAGCTCCTCATAAATGCCTTATTTATCATGATATGTATAGATTTGTTTTACAAACTATATGCTATCTATATAAACTTGCGTTATACTCACCAACTTTTTAGTTGACTTTATTTTATTCATGTTTTAGGTTCTAATGTGTGAGATTGATCAAGATGTGCTACACATAGGCTTGGACTTAGTTAAATTAAATAAAAGAATTCTATGTATTTCAATTTTAGTTTCTATCTTGGATTTGGTTGTGTTTGGATTATTTGCAATGAAATTTGACGTTTAATATATTCAATCTAGTCAACCTTGTGCTTCTGAACAGTCAACATGTCCCGCCCCGATGATTCCGCCATCGGTCGGGGTGTGACAGATTGGTATCAGAGACTTGGTAATAGGGAATTAGGTTATTAGACACCTTGACCTAGACTATAACTTTAGGACACCTACTTATGCTATGTTTCATGATTACATGCTATATGTTATATATTATGTGTTACATGCTATGTGTTACATTCTTACTATGATTAGTTATTATTTTATTTGATGACTTATTTATTAAAAATCCATGACTTATTAGTACATACTTAAATAATAAATTAAATAAACAATATCCTTCCCTATATCCCAAAACCTCATAATATTCTTATCTCCTTCTCTATCTTTACCTTTCTAAGCATGTGGAAACTTAATGAAGCTAAATTCAAAAAAAAAATATTCTTTTCTACCTCGTTAAGGTTTTTAAGCTTTGTTAATTATTTGAGGACACGTGCAATCTGGAAGAGTGACACCTGTATTTTGGGTTTTCTGTCTAGGAAAGCATTTCGCATAAATCCCAATCAACCGAGGGACCCGTATGCTTTCCTGGGAATTCCCGAGATGAGTGTTTACTTATAAGCTAAAGCATGTCTCCTTGAAAATTATATAAGTTTAATTAACCGTAATGTGTCATAGTATTCGAGTGATTATATCACTATTTGAGTACAGTCCAAACTATGATTATCTATTTATTTTGTTATCTTATTCTATTAAATCCAAACAATTCTCATAAGTTCTTACATCTTTTCTTATCTTGTGAAAATCTGTAGAATGCCTCCTCGTCGTGCTCCCGCTGCCAACACCAATACCGACATTGCTGCTATTCTTGCACAACTCGTGACACAACTCACTCAAGCTAATAGTGCCACCAATGGCAACAATGGTGGAAATGGTAGTAATAGTGGTAATGCTGGTAATGGTGGAAATGGTGGTAACAACCCACCTCAATGCACCTTCAAGCACTTCAACTCGTTCAATCCCCTCAAGTTCTATGGCACCGAAGGAGCTACTGGACTCCTTCAATGGTTTGAAAGCATTGAGAATACCTTCCTCAATAGTGACTGCCCCGACAACCTTCGTGTTCGTCATACCACAAGTGTCCTACAAAAACGGGCACTCACGTGTTGGAATGGGGAGAAGAGAAATCGAGGTGTGGATGTAGCAATGGCCTTACCTTGGGATGAGGTTAAAAGGCTAATGATTGAGGAATTCTGTCCTCGAAATGAAGTAACGAAACTTGAAGCCGAATTTTGGGATCTTGCCCAAGATAGTGTTGAAAACTTGGCATACACAACTCGGTTCCATGAGTTGAGTCTTCTTGTGCCCCACATGGTCACTCCTCTGTCCCGCTGTATTGAAAAGTATATTGGGGGACTACCTAGGCAAATTCAAGATACTGTCCTAGGAAGGAATCCCGCAACACTTGAAGATGCTATCCGCTTATCCGCTACCTTAACCGATAATCACGTGAAGGCGGGGACCCTTACTAAAAAGGGCACCAAGAAAGTTTCTGACACTTTAACCCCTCCTACCCACAACAAAGAAGCCACAACTGAACCCTCCCGCAATAATAGGAAAAGGAAGACTAGAAACTATGCTGTGGCCACTCCTGCTATTCCTGTTAACCAAACTGCACCTATGGTTCAAGCACCGGCCAAAAACCCATATGTGGGAATCTACCCACTTTGTGCCACCTGCAACTACCTTCATCCCCAAGGCATCCCATGTCGCCTTTGTACTTATTGTGGGAAATATAGCCATACAGTTAATGTTTGTAGGGCCAAAGCTCTTGCCGGCCAAGTCAACCTACCAAACCAAACCAACACCCAAGTGGCTAATCAAAGTGTACCCGCTATTGCAAATGGGCGAGTATGTTATGAGTGTGGCAACCCGAACCATTTCCGTGACAAATGCCCAAAGTTAGTCAATGCTAGACAAGGTGGAGCTCGTGGGCGTGCTTTCAACGTAAACGCCAATGAAGCTCAAGCCAACAATGACGTGGTCAATGGTACGTTTCTTGTTAATAGTCAATATGCCTCCATTTTATTCGATACCGGTGCCGATAAAAGTTTTGTGTCACTTAACTTTGAACCTTTACTTCCAAAGACACGATCCCTTTTAGAGAAAACATTTACCGTTGAAGTAGCAAATGGTGACTCTCTTACAATTGAATCCATTATCTATTATTGCTCTTTAGAACTTAATGAACATACATTCCCAATCAACCTTGTTCCAATGCCACTAGGAATCTTTGATATCATCATAGGCATGGATTGGCTATCAAATCATCATGCCGAAGTCATTTGTTTCGAGAAGTGAATCCGAATACCTCTACCATCGGGAGAAACACTAAGAGTCTTTGGTGAAAAGCCTTGTAAAGTGCTTAAACTAATGTCATGCACTACTACTCAAAAGTACTTACGAAAGAAGTACGTGGCCTTTTTGGCCCATATCGTTCAAAATAATGTCAAAAAGAAGAGTATTCAAGATATCCCCATTATCCGAGATTTTCCTGAAGTATTCCCCGAAGACTTATCCGGTCTTCCACCCGTTCGTCAAGTAGAATTTCGCATCGATCTTGTGCCCGGAGCTAACCCCGTGGCTAGAGCTCCATACCGTCTTGCACCTTCTAAAATGCAAGAACTTGCAAGTCAACTTCAAGAGCTCCCCGACAAGGAATTCATTTGTCCAAGTCATTCACCGTGGGGTGCACCCGTCCTATTCGTCAAAAAGAAGGATGGATAATTTCGCATGTGTATTGACTACCGCGACCTCAACAAGCTTACTATCAAAAACCGTTATCCTTTGCCTAGAATTGATGATCTCTTTGATCAACTTCAAGGTTCTAAAGATTGATCTTCAATCTGGTTATCACCAACTCCGTGTGCAAGAAGACGACATTCCAAAGACTGCCTTCCGAACAAGGTATGGTCATTACGAGTTCATGGTTATGCCTTTTGGACTAACCAATGCACCCACAGTTTTCATGGACCTCATGAATCGTGTGTGCAAACCGTACCTCGATAAGTTCGTGATAGTTTTCATCGATGACATCTTAATCTATTCCAAGACTAAAGCCGACCATGAGCAACATCTTCGATTGGTTTTGGATCTCTTGAAGAAGGAACAACTATATGCCAAATTCTCCAAATGTGAATTTTGGTTAAAGGAAGTTCAATTTCTTGGTCATATTGTTAACGACAAGGGTATTCATGTTGACCCTGCTAAAATCGAAACGGTTAAGAATTGGAATGCCCCGAAGACCCCCACAGAAGTTCGTTCATTTCTTGGTCTTGCGGGATATTACCGTCGTTTCATCTCGAACTTCTCAAAAATTGTTGTCCCCCTTACCGCTTTGACCCACAAGGGTAAGACTTATGAATGGGGACCAAAGCAAGAAGAAGCTTTCCAAACCCTCAAACAAAAATTGTGCAATGCTCCCATTTTGACTCTCCCTGATGGAAGTGATGATGTAGTTGTGTACTGTGACGCTTCTAACCAAGGTCTCGGTTGTGTCCTCATGCAACGAGGCAAAGTAATCACTTATGCATCAAGGAAACTTAAGATTCATGAGCAGAATTATACGACGCACGATCTCGAGTTGGGTGCGGTCGTATTTGCATTAAAGATTTGGAGACATTATCTCTATGGCACGAAATGCGTGGTGTTCACCGACCACAAAAGTCTCCAACACATCTTCAATCAAAAGGAACTCAATATGAGGCAACGACGTTGGGTTGAACTCCTTAACGACTATGACTGCGAGATTCGTTACCATCCCGGCAATGCGAATGTTGTAGCCGACGCTTTGAGTCGAAAGAACCATGTCATGCTCCAATGTGTTCGAATTCAAACCGACATTCAAAACCGCATCTTAGAAGCTCAACACGTCTCAGCCACCGAGGGTAACATGTACGAGGAAATGTCGTGTGGTGTTGAACTTCTGCTTGAATCTAAACCAAATGGCTTCCTTTATTACTTGAACCGTATTTGGGTTCCCGATCGCGATGATCTCCGTAGATTTCTCATGAACGAGGCTCACAAGACTCGTTATTCTATTCATCCTGGTACGAATAAAATGTACCTAGATCTTCGCCAGCAATATTGGTGGCCCGGTATGAAGAAAGACATCGCTCTCTATGTTGCCAAATGTCTAACGTGTTCCAAAGTCAAAGCCGAACACCAACGTCCTTCCGGATTACTTGAACAACCGGAAATTCCCGTGTGGAAATGGGAGAACATAGCCATGGATTTCATTACCAAACTCCCTCGCACCACGAGTGGTTATGATAGCATTTGGGTGATTATTGATCGTCTCACCAAATCTGCTCATTTCTTGCCTATCCGTGAAGACTATCGGGTTGAGAAACTAGCCCGAATTTACATTGATGAAATCGTGAGTCATCATGGTGTTCCCTTGAATATAATATCTGATCGAGATGCCCGGTTCACTTCTCGATTTTGGCAATCTCTCCAAACCGCTCTTGGCACACGATTAGATTTGAGCACGGCTTACCATCCCCAAACTGATGGTCAAACCAAGCGGACAATCCAAACACTTGAAGACATGCTTAGATCTTGTGTAATCGATTTTGGTGGAAATTGGGATTCACATTTATCCCTCATCGAGTCCTCTTACAATAATAGCTATCATACAAGTATTAACATGGCTCCATTCGAAGCTCTTTATGGTCGCAAGTGTTGTTCTCCTATCTGTTGGAATGAGATTGGTGAAGCACAAATCACTGGTCCCGAGCTAATTCAAGAAACATCCGACAAGATTATTCAAATCCGTGACAACATTCGAACAGCAAGAAGTCGGCAAAAGAGTTATGCCGATAAACGACGAAAACCCTTGGAATTCCAAGTCGGTGACCTTGTTCTTCTTAAGGTGTCCCCATGGAAGGGTGTGATCCATTTTGGAAAGAAAGGCAAGTTAGCCCCTCGCTATGTTGGTCAATTCAAAATCCTTGAAAGGATTGGGAAAGTGGCGTACAAACTCGAGTTACCTCCCTCTCTTGGCAATGTGCATCCTACATTTCATGTATCTAATCTGAACAAATGTCTCGCCGATGAGAATCTCCATATACCGTTAGATGACGTGCACATTGATGAAACGATGCACTTCGTTGAGAAACCAATAGAAATTATGGATCGTGAAATCAAGCAACTCAAGCGAAGTCGTAGTCCTATTGTCAAAGTTCATTGGGAGTCTAAGCGTGGCCCTGAATTCACTTGGGAACGAGAGGACCAAATGAAGCTCAAGTACCCCCATCTTTTCACTGATGCCGTAGTTTCCTCTAGCTAAATTTCGGGAAGAAATTCCCTCAACACGGGGAGACTATAACATTTCTGATTTTTTATTATCCGTATTTCAATTCAATGTAATGCATTTCAAACCCAAGTTCTAGTGCACTATTTTGTTCTATTCGTACCATCAATTAAGTACTATATTTCAATGTTAACCCGCAAATTTTACACGGTTATAACCTACTAAAACACTACATAAGTATCTAATTATACAAATATGTCAAAGACCAAAGTTACAAGGTCTGATGTTGAAAATTTACAAGAAACCCTAATAGGCACGGTCGCGCCTTGTTCTGGTACGGTCGCGCCGAGTGCCTTGGCACGGTCGCGCGACTTGCTTTGGAACGATCGTGCCTCGTTTAGGCACGGTCGCGCCTAGTATCAGTTGAAACGTAAAATCAGTTTTAAACGCGAGAATCGTTGAGTTTCGTAACCGATATACGTTTTACTTTCTTTATCAAAGACAATAATATTATCAATCGTAACAACTGACAACAGAAATCGATTCATCTCAAAGAAAACAAAAATCATTCACTTGAACCAAAATCCTCCTATTCTAAAGTGCAATTCCCTCGGTCAATCGCTCCATAGAATCTCTCTGAAACCCCTGAACACACGGGTTTAGCCGGAAGTGCAGTGGAAGACGCCGGAGACCGAACTCGTCGACGCCGGAACTCCTTTCCTACCGTCATCTATCAATTCGTCGTCCATCCGGGTAATTGAAACTCTTTCCACAGTCTATTTAGCCTATAGATCAAAAGCCCCATATTAATTTGGGCTCTCAATATAGAATTAGTCCGAAACCCGAATCTGAGTTTTGTTCAAAAACGATTTAATCGAACCCAGTTCTAAACATGACTTACATACAATTAATCTATATAACCAGACTCATAATAGCACCGTAAATAAAAGCCCTATGATTCCCAGCAGTAACAATATAAAAATCAGTCAATTCGTGTCTATTTTGGAAGAGACACGGTCGCGCTAATCATCTAGCGCGGTCGTGCCTCATTACACGCGGTCGTGCCGATTACCAGCGCGGTCGTGTCCTCCTGTCCAGACCCAATCATGCCCTTTGGCTAATCTCAGTCGTGTCTTGAAATCATAGACACGATCGTGCCTGGCCAAGGCATGGTCGTGCCTAACGATTTAATCAGTTTAAGCCTCTGTTTAATCAACACGGTTGCGCCCTGATTAGCATGGTCGCGCCCGTGGTTCGAGCACGATCGTGCCCTTCCCAGGCACGGTCGTGTGTGAGTTAAAATCTTGGTAGAATGATAAATTTTATATATTTTGCAAACCACAAATATTCTAATTGAATTACAAAATAAAAATAGTTAAATTTTATAAAAGTTGCATTTAATCTTATTTAGAAAGAACAAATATTTAATAAATGGAAAAATTAATTATTTAAAGTTTATAAAAATTTAATTTACAATTATTGTTAAACCTTTCATTTAAAAAGTATTTAAATGGTTAAGTTACATTTTATAAATAAATAAATAAAATAATTATTTATTTAATTTATATTTAAACAAAAACAATTAATTAATTATACTAACTTATAACTAATACTTACAATGTTTTCATAAACAAAAATTATTTACATTACTTAATTAATTATTTACACTCAAACCTTAATCAAAATGTTCTAAAAATACTCTTTCAAACTTTATATATTTTATTCAATACCTCCAATTACAAATCAATGACCTTATTACACAAGTCCAAATGCAACTTTAGACTTAAACATTGGTGCACACTATTAATACCATATACATTACACTTTAGGTTAACTTGTGCATTTCAAAGATCTTTATTCTTTCTAGTACCTTTGTTAGCAACGCCTTTAAACCATGTGAGTATTTCATAGCCCCTTTTACTCTTTTACACTTTTGGGGTGAAACTTGAACGTTATTCAAATTACATGTTTACATTTACACAAACAACACAAGTACAAATCATATTTACATTCATGTGTGCAATTTGAGCTTTATACCCGAGTGCTAGGTGTGCTAACCTTTGTATGCGATTATGTGCAATCATTAACTATTCAAGCCGACGGTTTTCAATGATAGATCTATTGAGTCTGACAAACCCACCCAGATTGGGGTGATTGATACCGATAACACAATTTTGCATGCTAGTTACAAAGGTTTGATTGTGCATGGTTACACAATAGCTGCTCCCCATAAATGCCTTATTTATCATGATATGTATGGATTTGTTTTACAAACTATATGCTATCTATATAAACCTGTGTTATACTCACCAACTTTTTAGTTGACTTTATTTTATTTATGTTTCAGGTTCTAATGTGTGAGATTGATCAAGATGTGCTACACATAGGCTTGGACTTAGTTAAATTAAATAAAAGAATTCTATATATTTCAATTTTAGTTTCTATCTTGGATTTGGTTGTGTTTGGATTACTTGAAATGAAATTTGACATTTATTATATTCAATCTAGTCAACCTTGTGCTTATGAATAGTCAACATGTCCCGCCCCGATGATTCCGCCATCGGTCGGGGTGTGACAGTATAAAATAATATATTTATATTATTTTCAACCCGTGACTCCTATTATAAAATAATATATATTTATATTATTTCTTCTCGTTTATAAACCTCGTGTAACGTTTCAAACTAATTGATAATTATTTATATTATTTACTCACGTATTATAACCCTGAATAAAAACAACATATTTATTATTTTTGTCACGTAAATGATTATCGTATATTTTCTACGAATTCAAAATAATATATTAATTATATTATTTTCTTAGCCATTATTTTAATGGTACAAACGTACGAATATATTTATATATTAATATTATTCGTAATTAGAGACGTTCGACGCGTAATGTAACTATCTTAATAATTAAATTAAGAAACTCTTATTCCCGTGGACACGTTCGTCTACTCATTGATCCTTGGAATGTCTTAAGACGTTCAAATCTTCCGTGTCGTCGTCACAAAACCCCATTGTATCCCTAACTATTATGCTTGTAATTTTAGGGCATACGTACACAGTTCACAGGCAAACTCTTGTGTTTCCTACTTGCATCCTTCTGTGATGCTATCTACTACTCGTACACAACTCAGGTGAGTTTCACGGCCCCTTTTTACTCGTTTTACTATTGGGGGAGAAACATGCTTACACACAAACATTATTTTACTTGTTTTCCTGTTGAGGAGAAACATGCATACTCACAAATAGTATTTTACTTGTTTTCCCGTTCGGGTGAAACATGCATACACACAAACAGTATTTTACTTGTTTTCCCGTTGGGGAGAAACATGCATACGAACAGGCATCCGTTACTTGTCTCCCAGCCAGGGAGAGACATACACTCGGACATGGATCACATAGTATTTCATTACCACTTGTGTACCTAAGTGCAAACATAACATGCAAAGTCCTTACACACTCGGACCGTTAATATATGGAGTATAGCGAGAAAATTTGAGTAGTACTACTGGGTTTGACAAACCCCACCCGGGTTAGTCGCGCTAACTTGATTGGAGGTCTAACGGGTGTAAATTGTCCTTAACACTTGCCATTGTTGATGTTAGCAATGGCGGAAGGCACCCAAACACAAACAGTTAGCTTCGGTTGCGAACGCTTAGAGTAACTTGTACATTGTCTAGCTAGCAATAGGTGTGACTTAGGTATGTGGATCGAGGAACACTCAAACAGTTTATTTACATACAAACCTGTGAACTCACCAACCTTGTGTTGACACTTTTTCTTACATGTTTCTCAGGTCGCTTTGGCACAGGTTGCGCACTTAGGACATGCATGGAGTCCTACTGTCATATCATTCATTTCAAATATTTTAAATAGTTTATTTAATTACATTAATGGACGCTCGTTGCGTGTAATTATTTTTACTTCATTTTAACGTTTACGCTTCTACATTAATTCTAAACTTTTATGTTATGACATTTCAAGTCCCATATAGTGTTGTTTGATGTAACTAATGACTGAGATCCTGGTGTGTCACCTTCCAAACGGTTAAACTCCGTTAGTTGAAATTGGGGGTGTGACAGTTAGATTTGGAGACCCAAGCCATAGTGGTCTTGGGTCGTCCGCCTTTTTCAAAATAAACAACCTCTTTTAACACACAGTCATGACTGTTCAAAATGGATGAATCTTTAGAAGAATTAGGACTAGGAGATTGAGAACTTTTAGATTTGGCAATCCAGGAACTCTTCTGTTTCTTAACTGGAACTGTAGACTTAGGTTCAACAACAGCCGGTGAACTAATGGAAGCTTCACCTGATTGAACTCCAATCAGTTGTTCTAGCTTTCTCAACCTGTTATTCCTTCTCCTCCTCTGTGGCTTAGAGACCACAGATTTCTCACCAGTAGGTGTACTACCAGAGGTAGATACAAAAGGTATAGCAGGTTGTTTTCCCTTTCTTGAAACAGATGGTTTAGCCTCGGAGGTTATCTTTGGCTTTACCATCGGTTTTACTGGTGGTTTCACCACATTTGCTTTAGGACTTTTGGGATATTTCACTGGTGGTGACTTAGGAATGACAGCCGGTTGTGAAACAATAGCCCGTTTCCCTTGGTTCTTAGAAGGGCAGTTCACAAGGATGTGACCTACCAAACCATAGTGAAAGCAAGTCTTCTTATCTGTGTAAGTCCTCCTATAAGGCTCATTCGATTTGGCATTAGATGACTCAGCATGATGAGCAGGAGGAGTTGGTTTGTGAACAGGAGTTTGACCCGATGAGCAGGAGGAGTTCTTTATAACCAAGCCCATGGTGAGCTGAAAAAGCTTCTTTCTTAACTTGATTAAAATTTTTATACCCCCCATAAAGCATTACCTTTAATTTATCATTTGATTCAATGATATCGGGTGTAGTTAAAATACAATTGTCACTATTAGTGATCATGTTTTTCTTGACTTTCTGTTCTGATAACAACTCCTCAGATACTACTCCTTCAGGGCAGGTGCTATCAGACCCATCATCAGAAGCAGTAAAGAACTCCTCATTAGATGCAGAGTTGGCCTTACTTGAGGAATCATCCTTGTTAGGGTAATCATCCTTACCTGAGGACTCATCAAGGTAAGTTAGATCAATGTCTACTAAGCCGTTGACAAATTTCCCGCTAACTGGTGGAGGAATTGCATTAGTACCCAGCCCTTAGCCATTCATTTGTCTCACTACAGATTCGTAGTGTTCCACCATAAAACGAGAATTTTTCAACTTCTCATTAGTACATTTCAACTGCAAGATCTCATTTTGCAGCTTGTTGATCTCATTGTTCATTTTCTGTAACCCCTTGTATGCAATATCCAAGTGAAGCTGTTGATCGCTCATTTTAAGTGAATAATCATGTTTTTCTTTCTTCAACGTTTCAATTGAATCTATAAATCGTTTTTCATTTTCTTTGTACCTTAAAGCTGCAATACGAAGGGGTTCGACTTTGTCTTGAAGCTTAGAATTTTCAATTTTTAAGCCTAGACATTTGGAACAAGAAATGACAGTAAAAGGATTAGAATCTACCTCATTCGATGAATGTGATGCCTCTCTGATAGCCATGAGGGAAACAACAGTTGTAGACTCTTCTCGGTCAGCCACAGAAGCTTCCCTTTCCTCAGCTTCCATCATCTCCATAATCTCAGCCATGAGACCAACCTGAGTTTGTGCAATAATGGCCTCCTCCAGATGAACACCCCAATAAAAGCTTTTGTCCTGTTGAGCTACCAATGCATTGGACGATCCACTTTGGCTTTGATTGTGGTTGTTTGAGTTGTTGTAGCCTTGGTTGTTTCCTTGGCTAGGTCTGGTGAAACCCGAAGCTGGTGCTCTGTGTTTTTGACATTCACGAGCAAAGTGTCCATAGTTCAGACACTTGTAGCACTTGGCCTTGGATTTTTCAAAACTAACCTTGGCATTAGAATGCCCGCCAATGAACTTTCTTCCTGTTCTGTTCAGGAAACGCTTGGCTCTCCTCAATATCATGGCCATATTCCACTGAATATCCATGTCCTCCATGTCATCTTGATCCACTTGATTAAAATCTTCTTCAATTGTTTCAGGATCTGTAAGCTTGCCACCAATGAAGTTCTCATAGGCAAGCATACATGAAGAAAATAAAGCTACATGATCTTCAGCTATTTTGGCTATAGCTGACTGGTTAGCTGAAGATGTAGCGGGAGGATTTCTTGAGGGATGTTGTTGATGAGATCCAGAACATGATCCGGATGCTGCATAGCATGCATGACCACCACGAGCCTTCACAGTTTCTTCCTCATGAGAGTTTCTAGAGAAAAGGGCAATTCCAGAGCCCGATGACTTGGTTGTAGAAGACGTCCAATGATACATTGAAGGGTCTTGTATCTGAGGTCTTCCTGAGCTCTCCTTCCTTTTTAGGTTCATGTCATGAGCTTGAACCTTCCCAATTGCCTCATCATTTTTCATCTCATAGAACTTAGGATTCTCTCTCATCAGGGTTGTATACATCTCAAACTTGGGAGGCAATGCATCCAGAAACTTTTCAACTAGTTCTTCATCAGGATACTTCAGCTCAAAAGCTTTCAACTCGGTCGGCAGATGATAGAATCTACAGATGAGCTCGTCTATAGATTCGTTCTCCAGAAATCTGAAGTACTCATACTGCTTCCTGAGGAGATCCCGTTTACTTTTCCTGATGTCACTATTGCCCTCGAGCCTTTTCTGTAACGCCTTCCAAATATCCTTAGAGTTATCATATCCTCTGAAACTGTGGAATAACTAGTCAAGGCCATAGTGATAGAACCGTGAGCCTTCTTCTCTCGATCATAAACTTTCTTTTCTTCTTCATCGAGTTTAGAGATAGGCTTGGGCATTACTTCATCAAGGTAAATGTGTGTGGGATGCTTATATCCTTCTTGAATTAGTATCCATAACGAAGAATCGGTATAAGAAACGTAATGCTCAAAGCGTGCTTTCCAGTTAGAATAATCATTTACATTTAGCAACTTTGGCGGTTTTTGAGGTATTCCGATCTCGTTGCCATAGTTTAGAAGGTTACCGAGGTTCTGAAGATTCGACATGGTGAACACTTAGTCAAATTTCAGAAAGGTCAAAGACACTTGCGCACTTGATACTGGCCTTACGCACTTAGAGAAATAGTCTTGCGCACTTATGATTTGCTCTTGCGTACTTGATAAGTACGCAGGAGTAGAAGATAAGTATGCAGGAGTTGACTTAAGTACGCAGAAAGATTAGTCTTGCGTACTTGATAAGTACGCAACAAGACTGAACTTTTTGCCAGATATGGTAAGTACGCAGATAACCTTTTCACCAACTCTCACCAAACTATTCCGGTCACTGGAATCTCACCGGAGATGGCAAAAATCGGACAGATGAACTAACAAAATGAGCCAAAGGGTCAGAAACTTGTTTCTAACCAACCTTTGTTGCTCAAAACACTCAAATACACAACAAAAGTTGGTTTTTGAGTGATTTTTGCTTCTAAAATAGTGCTCAAGAGCTACCCCTATTTTATCACAAAAATTAACAAAAATACCCACTTTTGCTTGTAAAATCTCTGTAGAAAACTCTCCAAACACACACAACACTCGAAATCATGAACTTTCTTCTGATACCACTTGTAGGTCCCTCGGGTGTGGCGGATCATCACATGCAAGTGTGTTCCTGAGTCGGACCGGGTGCGGAATATCCGTGACTAGGTGGAGAGTCTTACAACACAAAGTAAACCGACAAGAGAATCACTTTAAACGTTCGTCAACTATAAACACTTGATGGTTATAGAGAGAAATACTGAGTATACAATGTCTGCGTATATGACTGCGTACTTGTCTACTGTCAACCTATCCTATTTATACACGACCTGAACTCTGCGCACTTAGCAAGTTCGCAGGGCAAATTGCTCATTCATACTTAGCAACTACGCAAGGTATTCTTGCGTACTTGCTAAGTACGCAGGAACTAATTTCTGCGCACATACAAGTGCGCAAAATACTTAGAGATTTCAGCAACTATCAACATGCATTAGTAAATACAACTCGATAACTAATACATACAGACACCTACAAACAAAGACAAATACATACAATGAAAGTACAATAAACAAGACTCTATCCAGAGTGTTTGTCACACAAAAGTGCTTCAACACACACCCAGCTCCTCCTCATCAACAACCTCCCAAGAAGAAAACCAAACCTACTCCCACACCAAAAGATTCAAGAGAAATTGTCATCTGGTTCTACAGCAATCAAGATCAATGGTTTGAGGTTTTCAGGGGAAGGACAAAGGTAAAAAGATCAATCTACAAATTTGTTGATGAGGTAATGTAGCTCCCAGATTCTGATCTTAGAAGAATGATGGAGCTGGGTGAAGCCCATGAGCCTGAGAATGAAGGTGGGAGGCATTTGTTGCTAGTGATCAAACATCACTTCAATCCTAGCAAAGATGTAATATTTGATGCTAAACCTCTCCAATCCCACTCTCCATTCATCAGTTGGTCCTACAATGCTGCTCGGGATGAGTATACTTTGATAGATGTCAGAGGACAGAAGATGAGATGTTCAAGCAAGGCCATCTTCAGTATGCCAAGCAAAGACATCAGGACTATGTCTGAGCTTCCTCTTGACAATCCCAGCAAGGACCCTAGATGCTATGAGGTTGCAAGTATAGTTGCCAACATGCAAAATCTTCAGCAAAAAAAGCAGTAAGAGAGTTTTGGTAGCATCAGTCTAGGGGGAGTTTGTAGATATAAAGACTGATGGCTACAAAATTCTCTACGTACAACTGCTGCGGACTCCACAGTTTTGTTGCTGACCAACAAGCTGCTACGGATAAGCTTTTTTGCTGCGGATAGTTGTTCTCCCGCTGATGGACAACTCTGCTGCGGACAACCTTATCTGCTAAAGACCAGAGTTGCTGCTGATAGGCAAATCATCAACAGCGTTTGATAGTTGAGTCTTGATGCGGATCACCAACTTTGCTGCTGATAGCCATATCTGCCGAAGATCGATCGTTGCTGCTGATTGGCAAAGCAAAATCCACTTTACCACTGACAACTTTCTGTTGCAACTCTGACACATCTCATGCAGAAAGAATGTTACGGGTGCAGACAATAAAATACAACAACACTCTCCTTCCAAGTATCCAAGCAATGATGCCTAAGAAGACGTTTGAGTAAAGTTATCCTTTGTAGTATTTATTATCATAACGTGTAGTATAGCTTCTAGTATACAAGATCAACGGCTTGTGTTCGATCTGATCCTTAGAATCAAGGGTATGTCTTGATTCTAAGTTAGTATATAAGTAGTGTATCGTATCATTGTACAAGTGTGCTTTCTAAGAGTTTTCTCTGTAATCTTGTAACCATTGAAGCTTTATACAAATTGAATTTATCAGTATTCTTCGTGTTTACTTGTTTACAGTGCTTAGTTGTGATTTTTTCCGCCAATCTCAACTAGAATAGAACCGTCTTGTATTTTCCGATCCTACATCACTTGCACCCCCATGTTCATTGATAATACTACCACAATGTCCATAACAAATAATCATGTTAAGCACAGTAAAACGAAGCACATTGAAATTAGATATCATTTTATTCGTGATTGTGCAGATAAAAAGTTGATTGAGCTAGTGAAGGTACATACTGATGATAATTTTGCTGATCTCTTTACCAAGGCATTTAATCGTACCATGTTAGAATTTCTGATCAAGATGATTGGTATGATCAATCCCAAATAAAAGTTTTCAAAACAATTTTCATGGAAGGTTTGTTTTTATTTTTTTCTTTTATTGCTTTATTACTTCTGCATTTTATGTTTAGTCAAAAATGATTATTTATAAAAATTCAAAACAAAATGAAAAAGATGAAACTGACATCATTTGAAGTTAGAGAAGAAATGATAGTACATCAGTGAAAAGTTTATCACACAGGACCATAAAAGACCTTTGATAAGTTATAAACATTTGTAATTGTGTTCTTTTGATTTGATCTAAATTTCAAAATCTGCATGAACAAGAAATGATAGTGTTAAAATTGCTCTAATCCTGATAATCTGTTTGTTTTTAATTTGAGTATGAGTTTGTAACTTAGATTGTCAGTAGACTAGAAGCGTTTTTGGACCATTAGTAGTTTGAAAACTAAACAATAAATGACAACATCTGTGATTTGAACCCATTGTATGCCTGGGTGTGTGTGTAAAAGATCATTATCAGATAAAGTAAATATGATTTTAAGAATTTCATGAGAGTAATATCGAATTATATCTTTAGCACAAATCTTTTCAGTTCACTTCACTGCCCATGTCCCGAAATAATGCATTGTGTTGTTGAACTAAGATATGTTTCTGACAACATCAGTTGGAGTATATACTAGCCCTTGGATCATATTGATACATCATCAATATTGATTCCATTGAAATTTATCTAGATAGTAGTTGGATCCTCATACCAGAATCATTTGATTCTCAGTCTAAAGCCAATTCATTATAATCTTTTAATTCTGAATCTTCATGATTCTCATATCCTATGGGATCTTCTATTCTTATCATTGTGCTAATAGAGATAATTTCATCTTGGAGATTGATCTAATCCTGCAGAAAATTATGTATGTCTTGAAGATAATGCAATTTTATTTTTAAAGTTGGGCATATATGTGGGGTACACGATGTTTTTCATCTAAATGGTACTAACTCGCATGAATTTGAAAGAAAAACGCTTGTAGTTTCAAATCTAATAATACTGAAAACTTAGGTTTACATGCTTTGTATTGCAAATTCGGTATTAATAAATGAGCATTTTATGACCTGATCTTGTTTACATTGAAATTTATCGTGTGTCATTTCAAGTATGCTAGCTGAATATAATCAAGAAAAGATTGATTGAGTTTCAAGGAAGATTGTCTTATAATTGATATGATCTGATCTCATAAGTTAATATCATGATAAGTTAGAAGTTTAAATAAAGTTTGTCAAGATTCTAAAGTATCATAGGTGACCTATATTTCATAATAGAATTTGTGATGAACTGCTCAGATACTGATATGATCTTCTTACTCATGATGTTCAAACTAAAAATATGTGTTTGTGTTGATATATTTCAGAAAAAAAATTCAAAAATATGTGTTTCAGTTTGTAAAGATAAAAACCAAAATTATGTGATTTTATGTGTATAGATAAAATTCAAAAAGATTTTCTTTTCGTCTTCCATGAAAATCCTATCTTTTTTTTTCATAAAATGTTCGGGATTGGATCAGATAAATGTACTAGATGGAAGATAACAAGGATTGAAAATTGAAAGTGTAGAAATAGAGACTGATGGCTACAAAATTCTAAGTACAAATACAGCTGATCTCATAGTTTGCTGCTAATCGACAAACTGCTGCGGACAAGCTTATCTGCTGCGGATACTTGTTCTCCTGCTGAAGAACAAATCTGTTGCGGAAAGCTTTATCTGCTGAAGACCAATGTTGCTGCTGGCTGCTGATAACTGTGTTCCTTGAAGACAAATCGTCGCAGCTGACTATCCATGTCAAGCGTCACTGACAACTTTCTGCAAAAGCAACTGACACACTCAAAGTAGAAGGAACCTCAATGGCACAACCAGTGAAACTAAGCAATGCTCTTCTCCAGACATGCAAGCAATGATGCATAAAGAAGACGCTTCAATAAAGTTAGCTAGTTTAGCTTTAACGTGTATTGTTAGTTTTTGTATAAGAGATCAACGGTCCGTGTTCGATCTGATCCTTAGAATCAAGGGTCTATCTTGATTCTAAGTTAGTATAAATACCGAGTAAACACTTCATTGTATGTGTGCTTTCGAAATTAGAGTTTTTCATTTGTAATCGTTTATTCACAAAAGAGTAATACAAAAGTGTTCTTATCAGTATTCTTTCTGTGTAGTTGATTGTAATTGTGTAGTTGTTATTGTTTCCGCCAATCTCAACTAAGAACAGAACCATCTTGTAATTTCACGATCCTACAAGTGGTATCAGTGCCTTGGCTCAGATTAAACAAACTAACACTTGTTTAATCACTTCTGGTTCTATTCTAAACTCTCTCTCTTTCATCAAGTCACCCAGAACAAAAATGGCACAAAGCAACGGGTTTGAAGACATCCTGAAGCAGCAGTATGAAAACTTCGTGTGGAAGGAAGGTGAGTCTCTAACTGTTTTATACAACAGATTTACCTATCTTGTAGGAGAGCTGCAGTGCTCAAAGGTGAAGCTAGAGAATGAAGATATTCTCAAGAAGTTCATCAGGTCTCTACCAAGCTGCTGGACACTTTACATAGTGTCAATCAGTAGAACGGAGAATCTGAAAACTCTCCAGATGACTGAGCTCTTTGGAATACTAAAAACCTATGAGTTAGAGATGATTCAGGCAAAAGAAAGAAGCTCAAGCTACCTAATAGCCTCAACATCCACCACTACCTCCTCTGCCCTCCATTCTGAGCACTCTGGTCCTAGATCAATTCAAACTGCAGACTGTGCAACAGTTGGAACTTCTGAGTTCGACTAGAGCTTTCAATATGAAGAATTGCCCGTCAACAATCAAGCTCTAATGGTAGACACTACAGAGATACCACCTCAGGTACTTGAACATCTTTGCTCTCAAGCTTGTATTGATAAAGTTTTGGGTTATAGAAAGCCCAACCAAAACCTTATAGATCAAAATGAAGAGTTTCATCAGATGAAATCTGAGTTCAAAAAGGTTGAAAATACTTATAAAGAAAAGATTAACTGCCTTAAGAAAGAGATTTCATCGCTAAAACACGAACAAACTAATCTTGAAACTCAGATTGATGATCTACTGGTCAAACTAAAGGCTACCAGAGCTGAACTGGCAGAACAGAAAGTTCATGTTGAAAAATATGAATTTTCCTCCAAAAAGTTACAAAGACTTTTAGATATTCAAGTCCATGAGAAGGTAAAAACTGGACTTGGGTATAACAATGATCAGTACAATGTTGTTCCTCATCCTGCTGACTACGTTGCCATCCATGAACCAAGCTTCAATCTGGCCAAACTTGATATGGCCAACAGAAACCTTGATCCTTCAACGGATGAACCTTTCATCGAAGACTGCACTACCTCATCAGAATCTGAGTCAACTCACTCAGACCATGATGAAACCAGTGCAGTCCCATCTGAAGCTGTTCTGAATAGAGATGCAGTTCCTGCTGTTCTTCCAGCTGTTCCAGCTCCTGTACCATTCAAACAGATCAAGATCATCTATCCTCCAGATGGAAGAAAGCTAAAAATTGAAAAGGGACAGACAGCAGAACCCTCAAACCCCAAGCCTCAGTTCAAGCCAATCACAAAGAGAAAGGTATTTGATATATGTCGTAAGCCGGAAGAAAAAGTTCCATATGTTCAAAGGACCCTAGAAGAAGCCACCTTTGAACATAACAAAGCTCATCCATGGAACTTCAAGGATCTGTTCCAAAGAAAGAACTATATGCACTATGAAAGGGACAAACTGGCGAAATCATGCTTTGTGTGTGGGAGATACAATCACACTGCTAGCATATGCTTCTACTACCTTCAGCAGCAAAAGAATCTCAAGCAACAGGCTTTTGAGAAGACAAAGAAGAACAAACAGGTAAGAAGGTTTAAAGCTAAGACAACTCAATTCAGAAACTCTCTTTCTCCATCAAGGGAGCAGTTGTCAAAAACTCTACAAACGTGCATTATTTGTGGTGAATCAGACCACTTGGCTGCAAACTGTAAGTTTAACCCTTTCAACCAGATCCTTCATCAAGCTCCTCAAAGACAAAGGGAAAAGAAGGATCAGCATACATCGGTTGTTAGTTCAGCTCAGCCCAAGAAAACAAAGCAAAAGTTGTCAGCAACAACCAAGTCTGCTGCTGATAAGCTAAAATTCTCCGCAGCAAAATCTGCTGCTGATAAGGCAAAGACATCAGCAGCAAGAGTGTCCACTACTGATAAGGCAAATCCCAAGGCAAAGCCTACAGTAGCAAAGAATGCTGACACTTCAACAAAGCTGTCAGCAGCAGGATCTACTGTAAACAAGCCAGAAACATCAGTAACAAAATCTGCTACTGACAGTGTGAGGAAAACTGGAAAACCACCAACTCAACAATGGACGGTAAAGAAACCACCAAGCATCATCATCGGTTCAGTTGAGTGCATCTATCATTTGTTGTAAATATGTCTGTCTAATGTTGTAAATAAAAGTTATAAGTCAGCAGCATCCTTTTTGGATGCTGACAGGTCTGATCCTCTGCAGCAAAGGATTTGCCTCTTACTGCCTTAAGTTATCAGCAGGAACAAGTTTCCTGCAGATAGCTTTAAGGCCATCAGCAACAACATCCCTGCTACAGATCATTGCATCTATCAGTAGCAATTAAGTTTGCTGCTAACAGACTTAACCTTCCACAGCAACCAAAGTTGCAGCGGACAGGCTTATTCATCCACAGCAACCAAGTTTGCTGCTGATGTGTAAATTTAAGTCCAAATTAACTTTTACCCGCTGTAAAAGAAATCAACGTCAGTCTTTACCATGACTGCCTCGGTGCATTACAGCTGTAACAATAAAAGGTAAATAAGGTTGTATGGTACAAGTCATTTTGCTTTTTCTCACCTCTGCCGTTATAAAAACAAAATCAAATTTCCTTACCAACCCTTAACCTTCAGCATCACTTTCTCACAAGTCCCAACCAACCCTCATCCACCAACCTTCAAACCTTCCATCCATGGAAGGATCTCTAGAAATCAATCAGGTACACTGGAAATCAAAATGGGTATACAGTAGAGAAAACGCTGATGGGCCCTCCATGGAAGTATCCCTGTCACACTCTTCTCCAATGCATATATCAAAAGAAAAGAAAATGGCATCAAGTAAACTCCGCTCTTGCCACCACAAAGAAGAAGGACAAGGCGGAGAGTTGACTCCTTCTGGATGTTGTAATCGGCTAAGGCTCTGCCGTCCTCGAGCTGTTTTCCGGCGAAGATTAGACGTTGCTGGTCTGACGGGATGCCTTCCTTGTCCTAAATCTTTGCCTTCACATTGTCGATTGTGTCAAAGGATTCGACCTCAAACGTGATCGTATTACCAGTTAGGGTTTTCACGAAGATCTGCATTTTTGCCGATTTGGAGTGATAAGATGAAGTTGTTTCCAAAAAGGTACTCAGGGGTCAATGTTCCATTGTTATCTACAATGCCGAACATACAAAGTACCCCGGGTGACAGTTCAGCAATCCCAGCTGATACTGATCCCACACCCTCCACCTCACAACTTGAATAACAGTCTGCTTCTACTATTCGAACCCCTGTGCATACCACTAAGGATGCACAGGTATAAAAAATCACTTCACATCGTTTGGATGTTATCGATCAACCGGAATACAGGGTCCCAGTTGAAACGACTAGAAAAAGGGGCAAGAGAACTCCTTCTTCTCTTGCCTCCAAGGCCCAAACCCAACCTAACAGCCCTCACTCAGAATCACAACATTCTGGTGAGAATATCATAAGGGACAGCCACATTATTAGGGAGACTTCTTTGGATGTCTCTCTATTAGGATTAGGATCACTTCCCGGATCCATAGAACAGCCCACTGAGCCATTCCTTTTTCTTGTGAACTTAAGTGTTGAGGAACCTGATCAAAATGATGTTCCTTCTCTAACTACTACTATCTCGGAGGTACTGATTGATCTTGCTTCCAACACACCCAAACCCAAGTTCGTCTACCCTGAAGGTCCACTCTAGGAGTTATGAAAGAGTGAATGTGGAAGAGGCTGTCACTACTGCTGGTCCGTCAAATGACCAGGAGGACAGTGACAACATTGCTAAGACCTCAACCACGGCAACTCACAGTGAGGATGTTTTCTTAGAAACTCCCTTCACTTAGAGGAATCCCAGGTGCCAAGAAACCATGGGTGATGGGGATGAAGAGGCCAGGCCTAAAGCCCCATCTGGATCCAAGGATTCCACAGCTGTGGATGAGGACAGACTGTAACTTCATATCTTGAAATTGACGGCCAGGATGGTCATGCTAGAGGCTGAAGTGTCCAAACTAAGACACCAAGTCTCTATGCATGAAGCTCATAAATTCCAAACTTTTCCTACTCTCTCCCTTGTATCAGTGGGCACCCAAACTGACGCTTATTCGTCCACTGATGCACCCAAAAAGGGGGAGATGGTCCCAATGGAGGATATAAGGTTGAAAGGATAGTCAGAAACAAGCAAAAGCTTCAGCAACAAAGACAGTAAGAGAATTTCGGTAGCATCAGTCTAGGCGGAGTTTGTATAAACAGAGACTGATGGCTACAAAATTCTAAGTACAAATACAGCTGATCTCACAGTTTGCTACTGAACAACAAACTGTTGCGAACAAGCTTATCTGCTGCGGATACTTGTTCTCCTGCTGAAGAACAAATCTGCTGTGGATAGATTTATCTGCTGAAGACCAATGTTGCTGCTGATAGGCTTATCAGCAGCATCATTCTCATTCTTGCTGCTGATAGCTGTGTTCCTTGAAGACAAATCGTCGCAGCTGACTATCCATGCCAAGCGTCACTGACAACTTTCTGCAAAAGCAACTGACACACTCAAAATAGAAGGAACCTCAATGGCACAACCAATGAAACTAAGCAATGCTCTTCTGCAGACATGCAAGCAATGATGCATAAAGAAGACGCTTCAATAAAGTTAGCTAGTTTAGCTTTAACGTGTATTGTTAGTTTTTGTATAAGAGATCAACGGTCTGTGTTCGATCTGATCCTTAGATTCAAGGGTCTGTCTTGATTCTAAGTTAGTATAAATACCGAGTAAACACTTCATTGTATGTGTGCTTTCGAAATTAGAGTTTTTCATTTGTAATCGTTTATTCACAAAAGATTAATACAAAAGTATTCTTATCAGTATTCTTTTTGTATACTCGATTGTAATTGTGTAGTTGTTATTGTTTCCGCCAATCTCAACTAAGAACAGAACCATCTTGTAATTTCACGATCCTACAGAAAGGTTGAAGCATGAACGGGTTGAAAGTTCAAAAGTTTCTAAGTGTGGAGATAAAGTTTGCCTAGTTAAGCGAACTTACCAAGTTCGCCTGGTTAAGCGAACTTACCAAGTTCGCCTGGTTAAGCGAACTTACCAAGTTGTTAAGTGAACTTAACAGTGGAGTATATATAAAATCACATGTTTTCGAATTGAAAAGTAAGATTTGACTGTCGGACTTGTTCTAGGTTAATTGAGGATGTTTTTGAGGTTAAAAGTTGAAATTGTTGCTTGTTATTGCTTTATCGGTGTTGAGTGGTGTTAGTTGAGTGATGATTTTGGTCCTATTCCATTGTTTTGAGCTTGATTGAATTCTAGTTTAAATGTGTATCGATAGGCGAACATGTTCAGGCGAACTTATTAAGTTCACCTCTTGCAACACTAAGCGAACATAGTAAGTTCGCCTAGGGGCATAGTAGTGTTTGGACTTGTATATTTTTTTAAGTGTTAAATTTTTTTTTGTTATTTTTGTTTTTGTTTGTTATTTTTAATTTTTGTTGCGTTTGTGTTTACTATGTGTGTGTGTTTACTATTTGCTTGTTTTCTAATGCTGGTTGTCCAAAATTATTACCGATGGATCGTCGTGTTGAATACAAACATAATCAAGTGGCGTTATTTGATCATGAGATGTCTGAAGCGATGAACTACCAAGGCATAATCAACTCTCTGAATAGATCAAGATTACACTTAGCATTGTCTGGTAATCCCTATATTAGCCTTCTATTCAGTCAATAGTTCTGGGCTACAGTGGAATATGATATGAATGTTGAACCAAGTGTGCTACGTGCTACAGTCAACAATACTAAAGTTCAAATTTATGTGGATACTATAAGGAATGCTCTAGAACTTGGTGGAAACAATGATGACCCTCTCAGCTATCCTGGTACTCTTATTATGGGTTGTTTTCAATGAATGGGTTATCGAGGAAGACATAATGACACACAAGCTAGAAAAGGAGGTCTTGTTGGTCAGTGGAGGTACTTTATGCATGTGATAATCCAGTGTTTGTCACCTAGGAAGGCTAGAACTGATGGTTTAAAATCTTCTTTACAGGCTGCAATGGTTGCTCTGACTTTGAATAAACGTTTTAACTTTGCATTACACATATTCAAAGAGCTTGTTATGCAAATCACACCTCCTGAATGTCAAGGGTTTCTAATGTACCCTAGATTTATCCAAATGATCTTGAATCATCTGATTCCTAACCTACCTCACCATCCACAGCGTCTTACCTTGACCCCTATGACCAAGAGAATCTTTACATATTGTACAAAGGTCAAACAACAAAATGTGGATTTGATTCCTGTTCCTACTCCCTTGTTTGGACATAATATTAATCCTGATTATGTGGAGCCTCCAAATAACAATTGGTTTCATCCAGAAGAGTTGGCTCAGGAACAAGATCAAGAACAACCACATCAACAACCTCAAGTTCAAGCATAAATACAACAACCACAACAACAAGTTCAACAGGTACAACAAGATCAAGTACAAGAACAAGTTCATGCTCCAGTTCAACAAGAGAATGAACCAGCTGATGTTGATGTTGAAGTTCATGCAAATGTTGATGATGTTGTTGATTTACATGAAAATCAAGTCTTAGGTCTTAATTTGGATGATTTTCAAGATGATGTTGTACAATCACCCATTCATGAAGCTGAAGGGAATGTTGTTGATACAAGTATAAGGTCTTCTGATGTGCCTAATGCTGATAGCATTGATTCTGATTCTTCAAGGGACTTCAGTTCTAGACATTATGAAAGATTGGCTTAACTGTCACTGGCTAAGGGTGGGAAGAGAAAGAAATCCCAAGCCAAGAAACCGCTGAAGAAACCAAGACGTACGCCTGTCCGAGGTCTTCCTCCTGGTGGAGTTCTTGGTAAGAGTACATTATTGTATGAATCTTCTGATTCTGATGAGGAGTTTACTCCTGCTACTAAGTCACAAAAGCTTATGGCTGCTGCTGCTAGATCTCAAGGTGTTGACGATGCTTATTTTATGGATTCCTTGCTTATTACACCACAACCATCTCAACAAACTTCACCTGATGCTACTTCTGCTCCTAAAGTAGCTTCTAAATCTCAAGCTGGTCCTTCCACTTCTTCTGACACTGAGAGGATTGTTTATCAAGAATCTCAGGTGATTGCTTTACAAGGTCACGTTGATGTCTTGGTGGCTAATGACTCTAAAAGAGAGTTGGTCATTCAAGAACAATCTAAACAAATTTCTGAGATGAAACTTCTAGTCTCTCAGCTTGTAGAGCATCTTGACGTTCATGGGGAGATGAGGTTGAAAGATGTATGTCACAATGTGAGGTTCAAAGAAAAGATGATGATGACAATGATCCCAATGGAAACATTGAAGGTGATCGTCAATACGCTGACGTGAATCCTGTATCTAAGGTTTAGGGGGTTTCAACATCTACTAATCAAAGCATTGAAGGCGGTAAAGAAGGAAATGAAGCTAATGAAGAGATTCTACTTCTAGAATTCTTCAACAATGATTCAGATCTTGAAGATGAAGCTGAAAAGCTTGATTGTTTAGATGGTTTTGATGAATTGTTTGATGATCTGGAGGATGAAGTCTTAGATTCTGAAGTTGAATAAGGAGAAATTATAGAGATAGAAATTGAGAAAAATAATGCTGGTGTTACTTATGAAGGATGTGACGGTCTGAATGTGCCTTATAACTTCATCCAAGATGATGTTATTCCTGAATTTACAAATGAAGTGATGACAGATTATTTGGACTCTATTGAAGATGTGTCCAAGCCAGAAGCCAAAGAAGATACTGCTCAATCCAAAGATGAGTCTACTCAATCTATGCCATTTGAGGAAGCATTGATGTATAGGGATACTGGTATGACAAAGGAACAATGGAGAGAGTTGGTGAATAGCTGGAAGAAAGTATTACCTATGTCTCCTTCACTACCTGCTCAGAAAGAACTTTATGTGAACAAAGAGAGGTGTGTTGGTAGAATAATAAGTTGGTTTTATGATGAAGAGATCAAATTGTTTGCATTGAAGAAATCAGATGGTGTTCAGTATCTGAAACCAAGGATCAAGTATTTCAACACCTTACCTATGTGTGAAATGAATGGTCTAGCTACTAAGCCACTGATAAACAAATCAAAGTTTGGTCTAGCTGATGTAATAGCCAAACTGATTAGTAAAGAAGGAGGATCTGGTGATTACTAGAAGCTGAAACCTTAGAAAGGAAAGAGCGTGAAGTTAGTGGATCCAAGTACTGGTGTGATTACTTGGAAATACAAGTTTAAACCAGTGAAAGCTGTACAAAATATTCCAAGCATGAAATGGTGGTATGTTGATGTTAATACTGGGAAGCAAGGATTGAAGATAGGGATAATAATGTCATAGTAAGTTTCTATGATGCTATGGACCTTATTAATTTTTCAAAGAAAGACCAGCGGACTCTAAAGAAGAATGAGATCATGTTTTGTAAGGCCCCAAAGCCGGGAACCCGACACGTTGGCATACATGTAAGCACAATAGTAAATGACCTCAAATAATCTTATTAAATGCAGCGGAAAAAAACAGTCAACAGTGGTCAACGACCCAAGTAATAATATCAAAAACATTCAACATCATAACGGGAAATTAAATGTCATCACAGCGATCACGGTAACCATACGCCATCCAGAAGCCGCCAACTGACACTTTCTCCTTAACTGAAATACATGCTAAAAGTCAGCTACTGTAGGTCCTCATGGCGCTTCTACGGATAGATCTCGTGACAAGACGTGACGTTTACTCAGAGTGCGGAATCCAACGAGTCAACGTTTATACGCATAAAAGACAATGCAAACAAGCAAGTAAATAACCTTCTCAATTCGTATTTCAAATCACAATGATGTTTACAGACTCAATCGGACTTCTCTGATCTATTTGGTTCTGTTCTATTCTCTCTAGTTCTTTATGACTGACTCTGTAAACATACATATATATAACCAACTGACCTGATATAAGCGAACTTATTAAGTTCGCCTCAGTTAGACCTAAGCGAACTTATTAAGTTCGCCTCTGATAGACCAGGCGAACTAGGCTATACTTGTAAAACACTTAGTGACATTTGACAGTTACATAACAAAAACATAAAGACATAAAATCTAACTATTACAAGCTTTTGTCATTACAAACTATGTCCTAACAGACTCCCTCTTGACAATAGCTTGATCTTTAGTCTTTAGTCTTTATCTTGAACTCTTCCAGTTATCCGGTAGTCTGCTGCCAGTATGCACTCCATATCTTCTGCATATCTCCAAAACTCTTTTGTACTGTAGACCTTGTTCTCTCCAAACATCAGTGAACATTATTTCATTCTTTCGCAACGTCCTTTGATCTTTCTTTGAGAAATTGATAAGATTCATTACAAAAGATCGACCAGGCAAATTCTTCTCCAAACTAGAAGACGACGTTCCCTCATCTTTTCTTTTCAGAATCTTCACCACTTTCGGTTGTGAAGGAACATTCTTCATTTTACCCTGGTTCTTGTAAGGACAATTGATTAGAACATGACCAGCCTCATGACAATGAAAACACACTCTTCTTTCTTGATAAGTTCTGAAATAAGAAGTTTTCTTTGAATTTGAGGATCCATCAGAGGTATAAGCTTCAAAGGAATGTCCAGAACAGTTTGTCGGCTTATTTGGAACATAAGTCTGTGTTGGCACCTTTGAAGAATTCACTTTTGATAACCAGCCGCAACAAACCCACTTGACTGTAAGATTGGAGAAAGTTTAGTTGGAACAACTTTCACCTCTTCGGGATCAGTCATAATGCATCTATCCCGGGTAACAGTTTTAACAACTGTTGGGTCATCAATTTTCACTTCTTTTGGAATGCCCTCGACCTTCTTTTCATCGAACATCTCATCTTCAGAATCAGACACATACACCATATCCTCCCCAGTTACCGGATTCACCCTTAACACAGTTTTTGGATCTATCTCCTCTTCATTTATGATTTTAGGTTCCACCACATAATTTGCATTAAACGGTTGAGGAATAAATCCAATTCCAGCAACACGCTTAGTAGGATCAGCATTTGAGTTAAAATAATCCAAAACAATTGAAGAACTTTCAAATTGTTCCAACTTTTGATGAAGTTTGATCACCTCAAACTCTTTGTCAGATATTTCTTTATTCTTTTGGGCAACAACTTCATTACGTTTTTCTATTTCAGCACAAGCCATATCTAGATGATAACCCTGCTCTTTGTATTTTAGCCCAAGAGAATTTAAGTCACTTTTCAAAGACTCAATTCTATCAATGCACAGCTTATCATTATCTTTCAGTTTCTGATTAACTGAATGCATTGATTTCATGTCACAAATCAAGTTTGTGTTATCATCCATGACCTTTTGAAGTTTATCTTTAACAGAAATGCAGTTAGAACAGTAAATATGACAAACAGAGTCTTTTACCTTAGACGGATCAGACATGTCTGCCATGAATACTTTGGCAATGGGAATATTCTCTGAATCATCACCAACTGAAGCATTTTCTGTAAGAACAATATCCTCCTCAGCAACCCCTGATGCAGCATCAGAATCAATATTCTGCCCTTGTTCTACCTCATCATCAACGCTTGGAACATTGTCACCATCACAAGAATCATCACTAGAACTTTCATCATCGGTAGACTCCTCTGGTTTTTCAGAATGAATTTCTGCAACAAAAGCCTGACTAACAGCACCCACCAAGTCTTCCAAATGAATGCCCCAGTCATAGTTTTCGTCGTTTTGAGCAACCAATGCTGATGATGCAGATGCATGATTTGTATTACCAGAAGAACCATGTGATTGATTCCTATTATGCTGAAAATTAGGCTGCTTCTTTTGAGAATCAAACTCGACCTTTGGCTTTACACATTCCTTAGCAAAGTGACCATATTCTTGACAGTTGTAACACCAAACATTGCTCTTATCAAAACCCATACGAGATCGACTATTTGAACCAATATATTTTCTGCCAGTTTTCTTTAAGAAATCTTTAGCTTGGCGCATCAACATAGCCATATTCCATTGGATATTCATTTCTTCCAGATCAACAGGGTCAATCTGTCTGAAATATTCTTCTATAACCTCAGGATCATGTATTTTTCGTCCAATAAAATTCTCATATGATGCCATGAAAGATGAAAACATAGCAAGATATTCATCAGCAACTTTCTGATTTAAATGAGATCCAGATGATGTTGAAGCTGTATTCACAGAAAATCCAGAATGGCTTGAATGACCAGAATAAATTGGAACTCCAGAACACTGATCATTTGAAGACTCTTGAGCATCACCAGAAAAGAATGCCACTCCAGTACCAGATTTACCAGTAGATTTGGCAACATACATTGAGGGATCCTGGATATGCTCCATATTAGTCTCTTTATTCTTCATATTCATGTCATGTGACTGAATCTTCCCTAGAACTTCTTCAATAGACATGGTTTTATACTTAATATTCTCTTTGATTAAAACCGTGTACACATCAAATTTTGATGGTAAAGCCTCCAAGAATTTATCATTGATTTCCTCAGTCTCATACACCACAGACGCACTAGCCAGTTCACTAAGAAGATGATAGAATCTTGTAGCAAGATCATCCAAGGATTCGTTTTGAAAATGTTTAAAGACCAAGAACTGCTTCTTTAATGGCTCCTTTCTACTCTTCTTCACATCCAAACTTCCTTCACACCTTTTCTGTAATGCTTCCCACAGTTGTTTAAAAGACTTGAACTGTTTAAAACTGTGATATATTTCCTTTGGAAGAGACATCGAAATACTAGCCATTGCTTTCTTTTCCCTATCAAATAACAACTTCTCTTCAGTAGTTAATGCTGACACCGGCTTCAGAACATTATCCTGTCCCATCCAAGAATAAGTTTGATGCGTATAACCTTCCAAAATCGGAATCCACAAACTGGTGTCGGTAAAAGATACAAACTGGTCGAACCGATCTTTCCAATTAGAATAATCAGCTAGACTCAACAACTTCGGAGGTTTTTGAGATGTACCGATCTCATTGTCATAATTGAACATATTCGTGACTTGAACCATATTTGCCATTTTTTAAAAAAAAATTTCTGAAAAATTTCCAAGTACTGAACAATCTTACCCTCAGGCGAAGATAATAAGTTCGCCTAGAATACACCCAAGCGAACTTAATGAGGAGCGAACTAAGAAGTTTGCTTAAATCAGAATTCAACAATCTGATTAAGTTCGCCTAAAATAAGTTCGCTTAACCCGTGAGAAGCGAACTTGACAAGTTCGCTTGCTAAGTTCGCCTGCACAGAAATCAGCAAGTTCGCTTGCCATAACAGAATCAAGATCAAGAACTTCTTCAGACCAAAATCGCGAACCAAGAACATCTAAAAATCATCATTAATCACTGAATTGGAGGAATTAAACAAAATTGGACCGTAGGATCGTGTAATTTGTCAATTAGAAGCTTTCTATCGGATCAATTTCATCATAATCCTTTTCAAAAACACCAAATCATATCAAAATCAGTCTTGAAAATTCCATTGAAATGAAAAACTCAAAAATGATGAATTTGATGTCAATTTGCATATAAAATCATCTAGAATCAACAAGAATCACGAGCAATAGCTCTGATACCACTTGTAGGTCCCTAATTTGGTGCGTGACGGATCTCTAGACTCGCGGTACGACACGGTGATAACGTGCGAAATCCATGATCAACGTGCTCGTGTAACTCAATCAACAACAACGGTGTAAATAAACGCTTTGTATTTCCACCACAATATCAGATTACAAGATTCACATAATTCTCTTAAGTCTCTCTGATATCCTGATTCTGTTTCTGCTGAAATATCCTATTTATAGACTAACGATCTGCTTAAGTTCGCCTCAAAGATGCTTAGGCGAAATTATTAAGTTCGCCTCTAATAGGCTAGGCGAACTTAACAAGTTCGCCTCTGATATGCTAGGCAAACTTGTTAAGTTCGCCTCTAGCAGAACTTACACAAAATTTTATCAACAGTTACAAAACATGTCCTAACAGATTTGTGCAGTCTCTAAAGTTTAGATGAAAACATATAATTCAGATATATTAACATAAGCTCTGATACCACTTGTAGGTCCTCATGGCGCGTCTACGGATCGATCTCGTGATAAGACGTGATGTTTACTCGGAGTGCGGAATCCAACGAGTCAACGTTTACATGCATAAAAGACAATGCAAACAAGCATGTAAATAACCTTCTCAATTCGTATTTCAAATCACAATGATGTTTACAGACTTAATCGGACTTCTCTGATCTATTTGGTTATGTTCTGTTCTCTCTAGTTCGTTATGACTGACTCTGTAAACACACATATATATAACCAGCTGACCTGATATAAGCGAACTTATTAAGTTCGCCTCTAACAGCTTAAGCGAACTTATTAAGTTCGCCTCTGATAGACCAGGCGAACTTAACAAGTTCGCCTCTAGGCTATACTTGTAAAACACTTAGTGACATTTGACATTTACATAACAAAAACATAAAGACATAAAATCTAACTATTACAAGCTTTTGTCATTACAAACTATGTCCTAACAGCTACGCTGAGTGAGTTCTATAGTAATTCGTTCGGGGATATCTGTAGGATCGTGAAATTACAAGATGGTTCTGTTCTTAGTTGAAATTGGCGGAAACAATAGCAACTACACAAGTATAATTGAGTAAACAGAAAGAATACTAATAAGAACACTGTTGTATTAAGCTTTTGCAAATAAACAATTACAAATGAAACTCATTCAAAAAGCACACTTACAATGAAGTGTTTACACAGTATTTATACTCACTTAGAATCAAGACAGCCCCTTGATTCTAAGGATCAGATCTAACATAGACCGTTGATCTGTTATATATAACTAACTATTACACGTTTAGTTTAAGACTAGTTAACTTTATTGAAGCGTCTACTTTGTGCATTATTACTTGCATGCTTGGAGAAGACAATTGTTGTCTGTCATTGGTTGTGCCATTGAGGTTCCTTCTGCTTTGAGTCTGTCAGTGGCTTTTGCAGAAAGTTGTCAGTGACGCTTGGCATGGATAGTCAGCTGCAACGATTTGTGTTCAAGGCACAAGGCTGTTAGCAGCAAAGATGATAATCAGCAGCAAGATATAACCATCCAAAACTGCTGATGATTTGCCTGTCAGCAGCATCAAGTGTTAATGCTGCTAAGAAGCCTATCCGCAGCAACTTTGGTCTTCAGCAGATAAGGCTATCCGCAGCAGATTTGTTGGTCAGCAGCAAACACTGAGATCAGTAGCATTTGTACTTAGAGAATTTTGTAGCCATCAGTCTTTGTTTCTACAAACTCCCCCTAGACTGATGCTACCAAAATTCTCTTACTGCCTTTGTTGCTAAAACATTTGCATGATTCTGACTAACCTTTCAACCTCATATCCTCTCTGGTCCATGCTGGGATTGTTAAGAGGAAGCTCAGATAGAGTCTTGATGTCTTTGCTTTCCATTTTGAAGATAGCTTTACTTGAACACCTCATCTTCTGTCCTTTAACATCTATTAGAGTGAATTCATTCTTCTCAGCATTGTAGGACCAGCTGATGAATGGAGAGTGGGATTGGAGAGGTTTGACATCAATGATTTCATCTTTGCTGGGGTTGAAGTAATGTCTGATTGCCAGCAATAGATGTCTCCCACCTTCATTCTCAGGCTCAGAGGATTCACCCAGCTCCATCATTCTTCTTAGATCAGAATCTGGAAGGTGCAATACCTCATCAACAGATATATAGATTAATCTTTTAGGTTCTGTCCTCCCCCTAAACACTTCAAACCATTGGTCTTGAGGGCTGTATGACCATCTGATGATTTCTCTTGAGTCTTCAGGATTGGAAGTGGGTTTATTTTTCTTTTTAGGAGGTTGTTGATGAGTAGGAGATGGGTGTGAGGATTTGGACTTTGAGAGAGGAGAGGAGGGAGGTCTAGGAAGGAGAGTGGAAGGTTGTTGGATTGAGGAAGTGTTGGGTGAGAGAGAAGGCTTGGGTTTCTTTGATTTTCTTTCTTCTTCTTGAATGTTTACCCTTTTCTTGGAGCCTTTCTTCTCCAATCTTTCTTCCTCATCCTTCTTTACTTTAAAATAGAGGGCTTCCAGGTTCATGAAATTCATGGGACCTAGCCTCTTTCCATTCTCTCCTCTAGCCTTAAGGAAGTCAATCATGACCTTCCTTTCCTCATGGGTCCTTTTATTAAAGGCAATGGTCTTTTTGGACTTTTGTTTGGCTTTTTCTTCTTCTTCAGCCTTTTTCTTCTTTGCCAATTGACCCTGTTGACCCATGAAGGCTCTGTAAATTTCTTTATTTGATAGTTTCTCAAGGTAGTCTGCATCCTCACCTTGAGAAAATAGAGCCTTTACCCACTCCTCTCTCATTTCTTTGGCTAGTTCAGAATCAGTTATTCTGAACTTAGCCTCTTCCTTCTTCTTCTTCTCTAGTTCTTCTTCTTCCTTGTCAAATTGTTCCTGCAGTTGAAGAGCAAGAGCTTCATTTTCTTCAATCTGATAAACTGCAGGAATCTTTACTTTGAGCTCATCCAGCCGTTTTGCATACATCTGGATTTGTTGTTCTCTGAGGAGAATGGTTGTGAGTCTATCTTGAGCTTTCTTTGTTTCAGCCATCTCCTCTTCTTCTTTTCTTCTTCTTCTTCTTCTTTCTTCTTTCTCTTTCTTTTCTCTTTGCAACCTGTCTTCGTCTTCTTTGGTTATAATTCTCTTTCCCTTATCTTTGTTGGATGCCTCTGCTTCGGCTTCACATATCACAACAGCAGATGATTGTGCTGCTGTGGGAATCTCAGCCTCAGCTTCATTGGCAATTTGAGAGGTTGATAACGGAAGGTCATTAGCTTCATCTGTTTTGCACTCAGGACTTGTAAATTCTATCAGCATTTCTTTGACAGTGGATCTTGATTCGTATGCAACATCAAAGATGTCTACTCGAAGGGAAGCTGAGTCAGAATCAGTGTCAGAATTTGACACATATACCGCTTCAGCAATCCTTCCTTCTTATTCAAGATGGGCTCTGACAGTAGCCATCATTGCCTGGCTTTCGAGGGAGTTGACATTGCAGATATTTGCTCTGAGTTGAAAGATCTTGTAAAGAAAGTCTGTAGGCAGTAGCAGGATGTTCCTGGTGTTGATGGTGAGAGAGGAGCCTTTGCTTAGCAGAAAGGTGTGGTCAAGAGACTTAGTGCTTACCCATCCTAGCACATCTAATTCCTTGACAATGGAGTTGTACAGAAATCTTCTTAAGCACAGAACTTTTTCTTCAGTGAGAAGACTGCTCCTTATTATTTCAAGTCTTCTTGGAGTCAGTATTTTTTCTGCTGTTGTTGAAGATTCAGGATAGGCTACCCTTTTTGCTGCTTGTATTTGTCTTTGAAAGTTGGGTAGATTATCCTCCATCAAGTCATAGAACCTGCCAATGGCAAGTTCTGCTGAGAGGTCTGTTGAGTTGTTGATGCATTGTAGATGGTATAGGTGAAGGACTTGGATGATGTTGAGAAAGTCCCAGTTTAGCTCTTCTACTCCGCCAAACTCCCAACTAATCCAGAACCTCTTAGACTTTCCATCATACCCCTAAGCTAGTATTGTATCAAACTCTAGCTGTGTTGAAGTCAGTGGAAATTGGGGGGCAGTGGAGTGACTTATGATGGCTGCTGCTTCAGGGATGATGCTGAAAGATGTATATGTTTGTTCTGTGTCTTCAACATCATTCTGCATATCATCAACAGCCCTGACGACTAACTTCCAGTCTTCATATGTCTCTTCTTCTTCGTTATCTGAAGATGGCAAGTCATGAACCTGTACAAAAGCCGGCTTGAATAATGTGCTTTGAAATACAGCCTGCCCTTGAATCCAGTCGTCAAGACTGTCTGAGTCTTCCTCCATTGGGACCATCTCCCCCATTTTGGTTGCATCAGTGGACAAATAAGCATCAGTTTGGGTGCCCACTGATACAAGAGAGGGAGTAGGTACAGTTGGGCATTGATGGGCTTCATGCATAGAGACTTGGTGTTTTAGTTTGGACACTTCAGCCTCTAGCATAGCCACCCTGGCCGTCAATTCCAAGTTATGAAGTTTCAGTCTGTCCTCATCCATAGTTGTGGAATCCTTGGATCCAGATGGGGCCTTAGGCCTGGCCTCTTCATCCCCATCACCCATGGTTTCTTGGCACCTGGGATTCCTCTCAGTGAGGGGAGTTTCCAAGGAAGCATCCTCACTGTGAGTTGTCATGGTTGAGGTCTTAGCAATGTTGTCACTGTCCTCCTGGTCATTTGATGGACCAGTAGTAGTGACAGCCTCTTCCACATCCACTCTTTCATAACTCCTAGAGTGGACCTTCATGGTAGATGAACTTGGGTTGGGTGTGTTGGAAGCAAGATCAATCTGTACCTCCGAGATAGTGGTAGTTGGAGAAGGTACATCATCTTGATCTGGTTCCTCAACACTTAAGTTCAGAAGAGAAAGGAAAGGCTCAGGGAGCTGTTCTATGGATCTGGGAAGTGATCCTGATCCTAATAGAGAGACATCCAAAGGAGTTTCCCTAATAATGTGGCTGTCCCTTATGATATTCTCATTAGAATGTTGTGATTTTGAGTGAGGGCTGTTAGGTTGGGTTTGGGCCTGGTGAGCTTGTCTTGACAGAGGAGTAGCTGGATTTGCTCTTGGTGCCTTGCATTCTCTAGCAAAGTGACCCAGTAGATTACAGTTGTAACATCTTAGTTTGCTTTTATCCAAGCCAACTCTGGTGTTGGAGTTGTTACTTGGAATGGGTCTTCTGGTTCTAGAGTACAACCTTTTTGCTCTTATAGAGAGCATGGCATACAAGTGTTGTATGTCCATTTCTTCTAAATCATCTGGATGAAAGCATTCTAGATCCTACCTGATAAAGGACATGTTGCTTGAGTTTTCAGAAACAAAAGCAGTAGAGGTTGATGTTTGAGGAGGAACTTCTAGGAGAAATGGTGAGCTGTTTGTTTGAGAAGTATGAGTTTGTGGATGGGTGATAATAGGAGGATAGTAGTTGCTTGAACTAGGAACTGAGTGGTCGGAGTGAAGCGCAGATGAGATGCTGGAGGAAGAAGATGCTGATTGATGATTGGAGCTCCTTTCCTTGGCTTGAATCATTTCTAATTCATATGTTTTCAGCATGCCAAAGAGCTCTGTCATCTGGAGAGTTTTTAAATTCTCCGTTCTTCTTATAGACACTGTGTATAGTGTCCAGCAGCTTGGGAGAGATCTGATAAACTTTTTGAGAATATCTTCATTGTCTAGCTTTACTTTGGAGCACTGCAGTTCTCCCACCAGGTAAGTGTACCTGTTATACAAAATGGTTAGTGACTCACCTTCCTTCCATACGAAGTTTTCGTATTACTGTTTCAGGACATCTCTTCTGTTTTCTTTGACTTCCTCAGAGCCATCAAACATCTTCTCAAGAGCCTCCCAGAGCTCTTTAGCAATTTTGTAACTTCTGAAGTTATGAAAAACTTCATTTGTACGGCACATTTGGATAGCTCCTAGTGCCTTGAAGTCCACCTCCATCTTCTTTATGTCCTCTTCTGAGTACTTGGAGGGCTCCTTTGGAACTGATGGTCCTCCAGAGTCAGCAGAGGCCACCATGGGAATGTAGGGTCCATCCCTGATGGATTTCCACATTCCGTAATCCTGATAACAGAAAAAGCTTTCCATGCGATTCTTCCACATGTCGTAGTCTTCCCCAGATACCAATCTTGGTGGTAGGTTGATGCTGCTGATGTCTTCAAATCCATTGCTCTGTGCCATCTTTGTTTTTGTGGTGACTTGATGAAAGAGAGAGTTTAGAATAGAACCAGAAGTGATTAAACAAGTGTGAGTTTGTTTAATCTGAGCCAAAGCTCTGATACCACTTGTAGGATCGTGAAATTACAAGATGGTTCTGTTCTTAGTTGAAATTGGCGAAAACAATAGCAACTACACAAGTATAATCGAGTAAACAGAAAGAATACAAATATGAACACTGTTGTATTAAGCTTTTATAAATAAACGATTACAAATGAAACTCAATCAAAAAGCACACTTACAATGAAGTGTTTACACAGTATTTATACTCACTTAGAATCAAGACAACCCCTTGATTCTAAGGATCAGATCTAACACAGACCGTTGATCTGTTGTATATAGCTAACTATTACACGTTTAGTTTAAGACTAGTTAACTTTATTAAATCATCTTCTTTGTGCATTATTACTTGCATGCTTGGAGAAGAGCATTGTTGTCTGTCATTGGTTGTGCCATTGAGGTTCCTTCTGCTTTGAGTGTGTCAATGGCTTTTGCAGAAAGTTGTCAGTGACTGTGACACCCGGCAAATTCAGGTTAATATCCATACCCGACTATTACTTGAATTCACATGATTTCACTTGCATCATACTTAATTATAGAGTAATTAAGTACATATTTCGTTTAATAAGTCCATTCGTTTCATTTCATTTCATGCATCGGTAATCGGGCGGATTACTGGGTCACACACGCGTCCTGTCACACGAACATTTGTGAATTTTAGAAATAATACTTAGACATATAATTGGTGTGTAAAAATTATATGTGATACTGTGATTTAATATTTTATGCTTATGTGAATTTTTCCGGAATTTTTAGAGCAACTTTTAAATTAACGCTTTTTAAGCGGATACGCGATATGTGCCAACAACACTACTTTAGATTTTATAAAAATGATGGATTTATTATTTGGACTAAATAATTCAGCAAATTAAAATGGGTAATCCATATTAGAAGCCCATATTAGTTAAGAAGCCTTAAAAGAGTTAAGAAAGCCCAACCAATTTTAATTAAACTCCTTAATCACTCCCACATCCCTCATTTCTACCCTAAACCTAAAAACACTCTTCCCTCCCTCTCCTCTCATTTTTGGCCGCCACCATCACCTCCTAGCCACCACCCCTCTCAAATTTGTTCATCCATTTCAAGCTCCATTCAAGGTGTTTCAAGGTGATACAAGGAGGATTCAAGCTAGTGCAAGACCATATCTACACCATACCTTGGTTTTGTAAGCATCCCATTCATACTTTTTCTTATTATTTTTGGCCAAAATGGGAAACACCTCTATCCAAACGATTTTTGTTGATTCAAGTGTTATAATGCATGTTTCTAACTAAAAGTTTTCATAAAATAAGGTTGTTAACACATATATGCACATTTTATGGTTTGAAATACTTGTTTAGATGGTTATTTGCTTGTTTCTATTTATAGAAACTTTGTTGGATGCATTTTTGCAAAACTTGATGTGTGATATGTTTGTTAGTTTAAATGGTACACATAATAGTGGAATAGATAGGAAATATAAATTTTTGGTTGAAATGTTGTTTTACACTCGGTTATGGACAACTTACTATTTAAGGAAACTTTAATTTTGCATATTTTGTGTTATGAGTTTTTCATGGGTAAAAACTTGATATTATTGTTCTATAATATATATTAAAGTAGTAAAAAGAGTTATTTGAGGTTACACATGTGCAATAGGGTCGTTTGGACCACTTTCCTAAAAAGGAAACTTTAATTGTTCATATTTGGCATGTGTAGGTTATAAATGTTTAAAATGGATTATATAGCTTCATTATCATATGAATAGATGACTTATGCAAGAATATGTAATTTGAAGTTGTGTTATGACATGTTTTGGTGAACCTTGCTAAATAAGGAAACTTTATTTGTTGAGAAAACTTCATAATTGCTTGAAATAGAAAGTAAATGCATAGAATCATGTTATTAATATGTTAATAGTATAAATTCCTGTATAACTCGTTTGGTTTAGCTATGGCACCTCAAGTGCACTAAAACCCTAATTGTCAAAAATGGAAACTTTATTATGTTAAGAGTTATGGAATTTTGCAATGACATATTATGCTACTTGTTTGAAAGTGTTGAAATGATACTAATAGGTTATTAATATGATGACATGAATTATGTGTATGAAATGTGCCATAAAGATGTGCAAATGCTATGTCACTTATCACATGTTAGTTTCTTATACAACTAGTTGAAGCTTGTATGTTATGTCACAAGGGGTTACTTATACATTACTTAGGTACAACTTATATGTTCTTTATGTGTCACACATGTACAACTTATATGCTACTTGAGTGCTACACATGTATAACTTGTATGATGCTTATGTGTTACATGTTTACAACTTATATGTTACTTGTGTGTTGTTTATACATGACTTCAATATGAGTCAACATTGGTCAACATTAGTCAACATTGGTCAAACTTGGTCAACATTGGTCAACATTGGTCAACACTAGTCAACATTGGTCAACATTAGTCAACATTAGTCAAACTTGGTGAAAGTTGGTCAAACCTTGGTCAAAGTTGGTCAAACCTCGGTCAACTTTGGTCAAACCTTTTCAAAACGTCAACGTAACCTTTCAAAGTTGAGTCGTTTGGATGAATGTGGTTACATAAACCATGTTTAATTTCATAGACCTTATAGCCTTATTAATTCTTAGGGCTCGGTTAGGTCGGTTACCCGGAGTTACTCGATTCCTCTCGTTGCTTCTATTTCTCATTCACCGCATTTCCAGGTGAGTTTTCACGGCCCCATTTTACTTACTTTTCCATTTGGGGGAGATACATGCTAAACCATTTTCTTACTTAGTCGTATGACAATTACTTTGATTTCGCTTTAATTTATATAAGTGGGTGCATTTCCCGCACATAAAGTCCTCTCATATTCGAACCGTTAATTATTACACAAAGCGAGGTGATTCATGAATAGTACTATTGGGTTTAACAACCCCCACTCGTGTTAGTCGCGCTAACTCTGACTGGGAGTCAAACGGGTGCATAATTGACCTAATCCATTGCGTGCTGGGCACGTAAGAGGCAAAATGCTAGTTTCTGCATTCCTTCGTTGAGCTTCGGTTTCGGTGTTGCTTATATAGTTAATGTTTATTGTCTGATCAACAATCGAATCAATAGTATACATGTGTACTGTTACACTATTTTCATTTCTGTTTCTGTTACTTAAACCTGTGAACTCACCAACCCTGTGTTGACACTTTAAGCATGTTTATCTCAGGTCGCTAAGCATTCATACACGGACTAGGATTGCACTCCAAGAGTCCCACAGCATGTTTTCATTTAGAAGCTTAGGTTTATGGGAACCTAATTTGTCATGCTTCTGTATTTTGCAACATTACTTTTTCTTCCGCACTTTACATTCCGCATTTTCAAACTCTGTATTACTATTTAATTTTGTATGATGTTCAAACGGAATGTCTTTTCGAAAACCAGTTAGAGGTCATTCGAAATGACCGGGACTGATGATCCTTGACACTCACAACCCGCGGGTAACCCGCTGTGGAATTTCAGGGTGTGACAGATTGGTATCAGAGACCTGGTTATAGAGAACTAAGTTGCATTTAGTGTACTTAGACTATAACTGTAGGCTCACATAGTTCACATCACATCATACATGCATTTTCATACATGAATACAATGGATTACTGGATAACAGGATGTCGACCTCATCGGACCCCATTGTGATCTCGGACTCTGAGGAGTACACACCGGCTACCCCATCATCATCAGTGGAGCCACTCACCCCACCTTCATCACCCCACTCATCCACGGATGAGGAGCAGACACATGACTCAGTGGATTTTGTAGAGTTGGATTCTGAAGAGGATCCTGAGGAGGACCCGGAGGAGGATCCTGAGGAGGACCCGGAGGAGGATCCTGAGGAGGATCTAGAGGAGGAGGAAGACGACGCACCAGCCCCCGGAGGTGACGGAGACGCCAGCGAGGGGAGCGACTCGGGCGAGACGGTGCCCTACTCCGTACTACACGGGGACTCATCGTCCGACGACGGCTCCATACTACCTTCACCACCTCGTCTGGCGGACCCGACACCGCCATCACCATTACTTGCACCGGTGGGAGCGAAGACCAAACTCACAGCTCGAAAGAAGAACATTCGCAGAGGAAAGCGACCAGCCCACTCCCCTGACATTCCTGGACCATCAGCCAAAAGGGCCCGGATTGCACCATCGGACACTTCATCTATGGGAGAGTCAACTGGACCATCCTATCCACCACCTTATTGGCTCCGGCCTACCCGGGAGGTACTACCGATACTTGCGACGTGCAGCAGGTTACATGACGCTGACATATCATCCCTCCAGGATGAGTTGGCATTGACAGACCAGGCACTACTGATAGTACGAGACCGGATCGAGGCCGCGGAGGAAAAGGCTCGGGAGGCCACGGCGAGAGCAGAGGAACTGGGCACGGAACAAAGGCTTGCACCTACAAATCCTTTATGGATTGCAAGCCGCATACATTTACCGGGACGGAAGGAGCAGTGGGACTGCTACGATGGATAGAAAAGATCGAATCGGTCTTCAGTATGAGCCAATGCACAATGGAGAACAGAGTCATGTACGGAGCTGGGACTCTCGAGGGCCAAGCCCTCTCCTGGTGGAACTCTTATATCCAGACTCTGGGCCGGGATAATGCGAACGCCATTCCTTGGGAGGAATTCAAGGAAATGTTGAAAGAGGAGTACTGTCCTCGTAACGAACTCCAAAAGTTGGAACAGGGGTTTTGGAACCTAAGGATGGAGGGTGCTGACATCGCGGGATATACCGCAAGATTCCATGATTTAGCAAGGCTACTACCGCACACGGTTACACCGGAGTACAAACGAATTGAGCGGTACATTTGGGGTTTGGCACCTCAAATACAATGCATGGTTACTTCTGCAGAACCCCCAATTATCCACAACACAGTGAGACTGGCTCATAATCTCACGGATCAGGCAGTCCGTCAGGGACTGTTCAACAAGAAAGAAAGTTTTGTGAAAACCTTTGACAACAAGAGAAAGTGGGAAAATGCTCCTGCCAAATCCTATGTGCCTAGTAACCAGAAGAAGCAGGAACCGGCCCGGGTGTTTGTGGCTAACCAACCGGATAAAAGGCCAAGAGGGACATACACTGGAACCCTACCTAAGTGCAACAAGTGCCAGTTTCACCACAATGGTACTTGTGAAGATTCTCGGTGCCAGAAGTGTAAACGTTTTGGACACACTGCCCAGAGCTGCCGATCAGTTGAACAAGCCCCGGCTGGCGGGGGAAACCGCGGATGTTTCGGGTGCGGTGATCCCGGACATTTCCGCAAGGACTGCCCAAAGAACCGGAAACCTGGAAATACAAACACTCGGGGCAGAGCATTTGTCATTAGAGCCGGCGAGGCTAGGCAGGATCCCAACATTGTTACTGGTACGTTTCTCGTAAACAACTGCTATGCTTCTATCTTATTTGACACGGGTGCCGATAAGAGTTTTGTATCCACTGAGTTTAGCTCATTACTTGGGATTACTCCCATCGCCTTAGATTACTTATACACGGTAGAGCTAGCAGATGGTAAGCTAATAGAGACAGAACAAGTAATCCCAGGTTGTGTCTTAACACTAGCCAATCATCCTTTCACTATAGACCTATTGCCAGTGACGTTGGGAAGCTTCGACATAGTAGTCGGTATGGACTGGTTGTCCAAGAACTGAGCCGAAATCGTCTGTCACGGGAAGATAGTCCGCATTCCACTGTCGGACGGAGAAACACTGACCATTCAAGGAGAACAGAGTGGTGCTACGTTAAGAATCATTACCTGCATGAAAGCCCGAAAGTACTTGCGGAAGGGTTATCATGCGATCCTAGCACACGTGACGGAAAAGAAAGAAGAAGAAAATAAGATTAAAGACATACTGATCGTCCGAGACTATCCGGAAGTATTTCCCGACGACTTGCCCGGACTTCCACCGCAGCGACAAGTCGAGTTCCGGATTGATCTCACACCTGGAGCTGCTCCGATAGCAAGGTCACCTTACCGACTGGCGCCATCGGAAATGCATGAACTGTCTAACCAATTACAGGAACTGTTAGACAAAGGCTTCATCAGACCAAGCTTCTCGCCTTGGGGAGCACCAGTCTTGTTCGTTAAGAAGAAGGACGGATCATTCCGTATGTGTATCGATTACAGAGAACTGAATAAGGTAACGATCAAGAACCGATATCCACTACCAAGGATCGATGACCTGTTCGATCAATTGCAAGGGTCGAGCTATTACTCAAAGATCGATCTACGGTCGGGATACCACCAGCTAAGGATTCAGGAAGACGACATTCCAAATACCGCCTTCCGAACTCGTTACGGTCACTACGAGTTCAGGGTCATGCCATTTGGGTTAACCAATGCACCGGCGGTATTCATGGACCTCATGAACCGAGTGTGCAAGCCCTACTTGGACAAGTTTGTGATTGTGTTCATAGACGATATCCTGATATACTCACAGAACAAAGAGGAACATGCCGAGCATTTGAAGTTAATTATGGAGTTGCTGAAAGCCGAGAAATTGTACGCCAAGTTCCCGAAATGCGACTTCTGGATTCGCGAAGTACAGTTCCTTGGACACGTGGTCAACGAGAAAGGCATACATGTTGACCCATCCAAAATCAAGGCTATTAAGAATTGGGAAGCACCTAAGACTCCGACTGAGGTACGACAGTTCTTAGGCCTTGCGGGCTACTATCGACGATTCATCGAAAATTTCTCTAAGATAGCCCAACCTCTCACCACACTGACACACAAGGATAAGAAATACGAATGGAATGACAAGGCAGAAACCGCTTTTCAATTACTCAAACAGAAACTTTGCAGCACGCCGATCCTATCGTTACCAGAAGGAACAGACGATTTCGTGGTGTACTGCGATGCGTCACATCAAGGGCTCGGGTGCGTGTTAATGCAAAGGGAGAAGGTCATAGCCTACGCTTCTCGACAACTGAAAGTGCACGAGAAAAACTACACTACCCACGATTTGGAGCTGGGAGCGGTAGTATTTGCACTCAAGATCTGGAGGCACTACTTGTATGGCACGAAGTGCACAATTTTCACCGATCACAAAAGCCTTCAACACATCTTCGATCAGAAGGAACTTAACATGAGGCAACGTCGATGGGTCGAATTGCTAAACGACTACGACTGCGCTATCCGTTACCATCCTGGAAAGGCAAAGGTCGTGGCTGATGCCTTGAGCAGAAAGGATCAACCCAAACCGCGACGAGTGCGGGCGTTACAGTTGACCATCCACACGAACTTACCCATGCAAATCCGCGACGCCCAACTCGAAGCAATCAAGGAGGTAAACCTATGCCATGAGTCCTTACGTGGTATGGACAAGCAATTTGAGGTCAAATCCGATGACATCCGTTATTTCATGGATCGGATTTGGGTACCAAGCTTTGGGGATCTAAGGGATCTGGTGATGGACGAGGCACACAAGTCCAGGTACTCGATCCACCCCGGTGCTGACAAGATGTACCATGACCTCAAGGAACATTATTGGTGGCCTAACATGAAAGCCGAAATTGCTACCTACGTCAGTAAATGCTTGACCTGTGCTAAGGTCAAGGTAGAGTATCAGAAACCATCAGGGTTACTCCAACAACCAGAGATCCCACAGTGGAAGTGGGAACAGATTTCAATGGACTTCATCACGAAATTGCCCAGGGCCTCTAATGGCTGTGACACAATCTGGGTAATTGTCGACAGACTAACCAAATCTGCGCACTTCCTTCCTATTAAAGAAACGGACAGGATGGAGAAACTAACCAGAACTTACTTAAAGGAAGTAGTCACAAGACATGGAGTGCCAATCTCCATCATTTCAGATAGGGATAGTCGATTCAAATCCCGATTCTGGCAATCCTTACAGAAAGCCTTGGGTACTCGGCTAGATATGAGTACTGCATACCACCCCCAGACGGACGGTCAAAGTGAAAGGACCATCTAGACCTTGGAGGTCATGCTCAGAGCTTGTGTGGTTGACTTCGGGAACGGATGGGATGCCCATCTACCGTTGGTCGAATTTTCATACAACAACAGCTACCACACTAGCATTAAGGCCGCACCATTCGAAGCACTTTACGGACGAAAGTGTAGATCGCCGATTTGCTGGACAGAAGTGGGAGATAGCCAACTCACAGGTCCAGAAGTTATTCATGAAACTACAGAGAAGATTGTACAGATACGCGAACGCATCAAGGCCGCGCGTGATCGTCAAAAGAGTTACGCTGACGTGAGACGCAAACCATTAGAATTTCAAGTGGGAGACAAGGTACTACTGAAAGTCTCGCCATGGAAAGGAGTGATACGTTTCGGCAAGCGTGGAAAGCTTAATCCTCGTTACATTGGACCTTTCGAGATTCTGAAAAGGATTGGTCCTGTTGCTTACAAACTCAACCTACCAGAAACCCTCAGTGGCGTTCATGACGTGTTTCACGTGTCAAATCTGAAGAAGTGCTTGTCAGACGAGACACTAGTCATACCATTGGAGGAAATTCAAATAGACGATCAGCTTCACTTCGTCGAAGAACCAGTCGAGATCATGGACCGCGAGGTCAAACAGTTAAAACAAAGTCGCATTCCCATAGTTAAAGTTCGTTGGAATTCTAGACGTGGACCCGAGTTCACTTGGGAGCGCGAGGATCAATTCAAGCGTAAATACCCTCACTTGTTCAAAACTACACCGTCTATCAGTGACGCGAACTGAATTTCGGGACGAAATTCCTTTTAACAGGGGGAGTATGTGACACCCGGCAAATTCAGGTTAATATCCATACCCGACTATTACTTGAATTCACATGATTTCACTTGCATCATACTTAATTATAGAGTAATTAAGTACATATTTCGTTTAATAAGTCCATTCGTTTCATTTCATTTCATGCATCGGTAATCAGGCGGATTACTGGGTCACACACGCGTCCTGTCACACGAACATTTGTGAATTTTAGAAATAATACTTAGACATATAATTGGTGTGTAAAAATTATATGTGATACTATGATTTAATATTTTATGCTTATGTGAATTTTTCCGGAATTTTTAGAGCAACTTTTAAATTAACGTTTTTTAAGCGGATACGCGATATGTGCCAACAACACTACTTTAGATTTTATAAAAATGATGGATTTATTATTTGGACTAAATAATTCAGCAAATTAAAATGGGTAATCCATATTAGAAGCCCATATTAGTTAAGAAGCCTTAAAAGAGTTAAGAAAGCCCAAACCATTTTAATTAAACTCCTTAATCACTCCCACATCCCTCATTTCTACCCTAAACCTAAAAACACTCTTCCCTCCCTCTCCTCTCATTTTCGGCCGCCACAATCACCTCCTAGCCACCACCCCTCTCAAATTTGTTCATCCATTTCAAGCTCCATTCAAGGTGTTTCAAGGTGATACAAGGAGGATTCAAGCTAGTGCAAGACCATATCTACACCATACCTTGGTTTTGTAAGCATCCCATTCATACTTTTTCTTATTATTTTCGGCCAAAATGGGAAACACCTCTATCCAAACGATTTTTGTTGATTCAAGTGTTATAATGCATGTTTCTAACTAAAAGTTTTCATAAAATAAGGTTGTTAACACATATATGCACATTTTATGGTTTGAAATACTTGTTTAGATGGTTATTTGCTTGTTTCTATTTATAGAAACTTTGTTGGATGCATTTTTGCAAAACTTGATGTGTGATATGTTTGTTAGTTTAAATGGTACACATAATAGTGGAATAGATAGGAAATATAAATTTTTGGTTGAAATGTTGTTTTACACTCGGTTATGGACAACTTACTATTTAAGGAAACTTTAATTTTGCATATTTTGTGTTATGAGTTTTTCATGGGTAAAAACTTGATATTATTGTTCTATAATATATATTAAAGTAGTAAAAAGAGTTATTTGAGGTTACACATGTGCAATAGGGTCGTTTGGACCACTTTCCTAAAAAGGAAACTTTAATTGTTCATATTTGGCATGTGTAGGTTATAAATGTTTAAAATGGATTATATAGCTTCATTATCATATGAATAGATGACTTATGCAAGAATATGTAATTTGAAGTTGTGTTATGACATGTTTTGGTGAACCTTGCTAAATAAGGAAACATTATTTGTTGAGAAAACTTCATAATTGCTTGAAATAGAAAGTAAATGCATAGAATCATGTTATTAATATGTTAATAGTATAAATTCATGTATAACTCGTTTGGTTTAGCTATGGCACCTCAAGTGCACTAAAACCCTAATTGTCAAAAATGGAAACTTTATTATGTTAAGAGTTATGGAATTTTGCAATGACATATTATGCTACTTGTTTGAAAGTGTTGAAATGATACTAATAGGTTATTAATATGATGACATGAATTATGTGTATGAAATGTGCCATAAAGATGTGCAAATGTTATGTCACTTATCACATGTTAGTTTCTTATACAACTAGTTGAAGCTTGTATGTTATGTCATAAGGGGTTACTTATACATTACTTTGGTACAACTTATATGTTCTTTATGTGTCACACATGTACAACTTATATGCTACTTGAGTGCTACACATGTATAACTTGTATGATGCTTATGTGTTACATGTTTACAACTTATATGTTACTTGTGTGTTGTTTATACATGACTTCAATATGAGTCAACATTGGTCAACATTAGTCAACATTGGTCAAACTTGGTCAACATTGGTCAACATTGGTCAACACTAGTCAACATTGGTCAACATTAGTCAACATTAGTCAAACTTGGTCAAAGTTGGTCAAACCTTGGTCAAAGTTGGTCAAACCTCGGTCAACTTTGGTCAAACCTTTTCAAAACGTCAATCTAATCTTTCAACGTTGAGTCGTTTGGATGAATGTGGTTACATAAACCATGTTTACTTTCATAGACCTTATAGCCTTATTAATTCTTAGGGCTCGGTTAGGTCGGTTACCCGGAGTTACTCGATTCCTCTCGTTGCTTCCATTTCTCATTCACCGCATTTCCAGGTGAGTTTTCACGGCCCCATTTTACTTACTTTTCCATTTGGGGGAGATACATGCTAAACCATTTTCTTACTTAGTCGTATGACAATTACTTTGATTTCGCTTTAATTTATATAAGTGGGTGCATTTCCCGCACATAAAGTCCTCTCATATTCGAACCGTTAATTATTACACAAAGCGAGGTGATTCATGAATAGTACTATTGGGTTTAACAACCCCCACCCGGGTTAGTCGCGCTAACTCTGACTGGGAGTCAAACGGGTGCATAATTGACCTAATCCATTGCGTGCTGGGCACGTAAGAGGCAAAATGCTAGTTTCTGCATTCCTTCGTTGAGCATCGGTTTCGGTGTTGCTTATATAGTTAATGTTTATTGTCTGATCAACAATCGAATCAATAGTATACATGCGTACTGTTACACTATTTTCATTTCTGTTTCTGTTACTTAAACCTGTGAACTCACCAACCCTGTGTTGACACTTTAAGCATGTTTATCTCAGGTCGCTAAGCATTCATACACGGACTAGGATTGCACTCCAAGAGTCCCACAGCATGTTTTCATTTAGAAGCTTAGGTTTATGGGAACCTAATTTGTCATGCTTCTGTATTTTGCAACATTACTTTTGCTTTCCACTTTACATTCCGCATTTTCAAACTCTGTATTACTATTTAATTTTGTATGATGTTCTAATGGAATGTCTTTTCGAAAACCAGTTAGAGGTCGTTCGAAATGACCGGGACTGATGATCCTTGACAGTCACAACCCGCGGGTAACCCGCTGTGGAATTTCAAGGTGTGACAGTGACGCTTGGCATGGATAGTCAGCTGCAACAATTTGTCTTCAAGGCACAAGGCTGTCAGCAGCAAAGATGATAATCAGCAGCAAGATGTAACCATCCAAAGCTGCTGATGATTTGCCTGTCAGCAGCATCAAGTGTTGATGCTGCTGAGAAGCCTATCCGCAGCAACTTTGGTCTTCAGCAGATAAGGCTATCCGCAACAGATTTGTTAGTCAGCAGCAAATACTGAGATCAGCAGCATTTGTACTTAGAGAATTTTGTTGCCATCAGTCTTTGTTTCTAAAATATCAAGTCCTAAACCTTTATTAAAAACAATTCATGTCTCAAAGGTTTTCTCATTGCTTTACCGTTTAATCAAATAATATATTTTATCGACATAAACGAAATCATGTCGACTGGTCTAAGGACTCGTGCGATCATAACTCATTGACTGATTATCGTCAGTCATAACAACTCACCGACCAACACCGACTTACGATCACGCTTAAGCAACCCATTTCATCCGACTAAGGTCAGACTAAATTCGCGTCGACTAGGGTCGACACAATATCAATTAACTCCTAATTAACCGTCATGACATTCAATTACGTGACGCCAAATCCTACGCATACAATTATAACTATTATTTCACAACACAAATATTAACATCAAAATCCTTTTCATTCCGTGCCTTTGCTATATTGCATGTTGCATGTATTCATGCCCAAAACTACAAAAAGTTTAAAAGTGGGCGATAGAAACTCACATTTGCTAGACGCAACTCGATCACTAGAACTTGCTAACTTCTCGTGCTCGTCCTTCAACCTCGTACCTAGAAATTACACAATACATGACTCGATGTTCGTCCTCTCGCTCACTCACTTGACCCGACCCGGTGTTTAACAGCCGCACACGCACGTCACCATGCATGGCTTGCATGCGTACACACTTTAACGCACCCAAACTGTCACCCCGCTTTCAATGCTAGACCATTCACGCGCACCCGTCATTCTCGGTCAGTCTTGCATCATCGTATACCGCCTCCCCCACCTCTGTCGTGAACTTCTGCAACCACCGCAGCCATCGACGTGTGCTTCAATTTGCTCCCGCCTAGGCGTTAGTCGCCCCACGCATTCGCCGAACCACCCTTAACTGCTCCTGTCGTCCCTGTCGAGCCGACCAGCCCTGGTCTAGCCTCCTTTCGCTGCTTTCGTGGTCAACCGGTATCACCCGTCCATCGAACTAACTCCGCGGGTCACCCCCTTCGCCCTCAGGCCACCAATGAGTCGCAGGCCAACCCTAAGGGTTCCGGCCGAACACCAAACACATCCCAACAGGTTCTAAGACATAAACCACCATCATAACTGGTGTATATTAGAGTTATACCTTCGATCCAAGTGACTCATGCTAACCGAATCTCTAGAGAACAAGTCCTCTTCCGCTACTCGTCTCCTCTGAAAACCTAAATCCATAAAAATGATTATTACGATTAACCGAGGCTTAGAACATTCATACGATGGTTAGCGACTCACGATTATACCTTGACCTTGGCGAGAATTCGATGAACGGTCTCCTTTTCCTCTCCTTTCTTTCTTGGCAACTGCAAACATGAATGCGGAACCCCCCTTTCGCCGTAACCATTTAGGGTGCAATACCCTTGATCCGAGCCTCGGCCCTTGCGGCTTTCCTTTCGGGCTTAGCCCATCCCGTATCTTTTTACAAAACTCTCTCCCAAGTTCCGATATTTACACCCTATACCCGTCCAATTGTTTATAAAATCAATAACGCGCAAAACATGTCCAGTCTCCTAACCTTGTGAACAGTTATTTACAATAATTACAAACCCGTTTTCTAAACGAAAAACCGGGATGTTACAAGTCTTCCCCCCTTAAAGAGGTTTCATCCCCGACACCTGTGTCATCTTGAAACAAATGCGGATAATGCTCACGCATATCCGCTTCTGGCTCCCAAGTTGCTTCGGATCCCTTACGATGCTTCCATTCCACCTTAATAATAGGGACCGCCTTCCTTCGCGGTCTCTTTTCCTTTCAATCCAGTATAGCCACTGGTTCCTCTATGTAATTTAGCTTGTCATCCACCACAATTTTGTCAAACAGTACGTGTTCTGTAGCATCCGCCAAACACTTCAGTAAATGGGACACATGAAACGTTGGGTGTATCCCTGCCAGTTCTTCTAGCAACTGTAGTCTGTACGCAACACCACCAACAAGTTCCTCTATCATAAATGGTTCAATGTATCTCGGGCTAAGCTTTCCCCATTTTTGAAAATGAATAATGCCATTCCAGGGCGACACTTTAAGCATCACATGATCTCCTGCATTAACTCTATAGGTCGCCGTCTCTTGTCAGCGTAAGACTTATGCCGATCCTGAGCGGCTTTCATTCTTTGTTTCACCAGTTCGAACTTCTCAGAAGTTGCTTTTGCAATGTCTAAACTCCCAAAATCTTTCTATCTGATCTCTCCCCAGCACACTGGGGTCCTACACCTCCTCCCATAAAGCATCTCGTATGTCGGCATCCCAATAGTCGCATGATTATTGTTATAAGAGAATTCCGCCAAAGGTAGGTGACTATCCCATGCACCTCCGAAATCAATCACACATGCACGCAACATGTCCTCTAACGTTTGTATCATCCACTTTAACTGTTCGTCAGTCTGAGGGTGTTACGTAGTGCTAATGTGCAATCTCTTCCCCCATAGCTTCATTGAACCTCTTCCAAAACTTTGACATGAATCTCGTATCCCGGTCGGATACAATAGAAATTGGCACTCCTTGACTTGTGCGTTTCGTCAAGTACCCGTTCTCTAAATCCACCAAGAATGGGTATCCAGATACAGTCATCCTTGACCCACACCCCTTGACTGTTCTCAGTCAACAGATCACGTTGTCCAAAAATCCTTTCTTCTTTTAGCCTTTCATTTCTCAAGGATTCCGTCTGCACATCCTTTAATAATGTCAGGAAGTCTGACGTTAATACCAGTTGACTCGCTTTAACTCTAATTGGTGTGTGTTTCTCCTTACGGCTTAATGCGTCGGCAACCACATTTGCCTTTCCCGGATGGTAAAGGATCTCACAGTCGTAGTCCTTGATTATCTCTAACCACCTCCTCTGCCTCAGGTTCAACTCCTTTTGCTCAAAAAAGTACTTCAAGCTCTTATGATCCGTGTAGATCGTGCACTTGATTCCGTACAAGTAGTGTCTCCACAAACTTGAGTGCAAACACCACCGCTTCTAACTCTAAATAATAAGTAGGGTAATTCACCTCATGCGTCTTCAATTACCTCCATGCATACGCTATTACTTTCCCTCGTTGCAAACCCAACCCCAAATAAGACGCACCCGAATACACCACTAAGTTGTTTGTTCCTTCCGGTAATGTGAACACCGGTGCCTCAGTTAACCGTTCCTTTAACTCCTGAAACCACGCTCTTGATCCGCTCCCCAAGCAAACTTCACTCCTTTACTAGTCAATTTAGTTAGTGGGGCTGCCAGCTTAGAGAAGTCCTTGATGAACTTCCTGTAATAACTGGCTAACCCCAAGAAGCTACACACCACCGTTGGAGTCTTAGGAGCATTCCACTTCACCACTGCTTCAATCTTTGCAGGATCCACCATAATCCCTTCTGGGTTAATAACATGCCCCAGAAACTGCCCTTCCCATAGCCAAAACGAACACTTGGAGAATTAGCAAAAAGCTTTTATCGCCTCAATGTCTCTAACACTTCCCGTAGATGATCTCCATGCTCCTTCTCACTCTTAGAGTATATTAGAATATCATCGATAAACACAATCACTGACCTATCTAGCATTGGACGGCACACGTGGTTCATTAAGTCCATGAACGCTGCCGGAGCATTCGTCAATCCAAATGACATAACCAAGAACTCATAATGTCCATAACGTGTCCTAAATGCCGTCTTCAGGATATCTTTTTCCCTAACCTTCAGCTGATGATATCATGACCTCAGATCTATACGTGAAAACCACTTTGCTCCTTGTAGTTGATCGAACAAGTCATCAATTCGCGGTAACGGATACTTGTTCTTAACCGTCAACTTATTGAGCTCCCGGTAGTCGATGCACATACGCATGCTACTATCCTTCTTCTTCACAAACAAGACCGGTGCACCCCATGGTGAGATACTTGGTCTTATAAACCCCTTGTCTAACAAATCCTAAAGTTGCTCCATTAGCTCCTTCATCTCTGTCGGTGCCAATCGATACAGAGCTTTAGCAATCAACTGAGCTCCTGGCTGTAGATCGATCTGGAACTCGATCTCTCTTTCCTGCGGTACTCCCGTCAAGTCATTAGGGAAGACATCCGGAAACTCTTGTACCATTGGAACTTCTGACAAGTCCATGCTTTTTGCTTCAGCGTTGATGACATAAGCTAAGTATGTCCCGCACCCACGTCTTAATGACTTCACCGCCTTCATCATAGAGATAACTCTCGGTAAAGAGCTCACTCTGTCGCCATAATCTGTCACTACCGTTCCTTCTAAGGACATCAACCGTATCATCTTCTGTCAGCACACAATATCCGCATCGAACATGGCCAACCAATCCATTCCTAACACAACATCGAATCCACCTAGAGCAATAATAAATAATCTAACAGGGAACCTATGACCCTCTAGATCAATAAAGCAGTCATCTAACGCTTCTATTACTCTGGTGGGTGCTCCCACCGCGGTCTCAACACTAAACGACTTTTCAATCATCCTAGTCGTCCTACACAAACTCTTGCAAAAAGATGGGGCTACGAAGCTCTTACTTGCCCCCGAATCAAATAAAGCAAATGCTGGTACATTATTAATGGGAAAAGTACCTAAAACCACACCAGTATCAGTCTTAGCTTCAGCCGCAGACATGGTGAAGGCTGTGGCCTTTGACTTAGACTTTTCGTCTTCTTTCTTCACTGGGACTGCTTCCTTGCTTTGTCTCGCACCCTGTCCTGCCTTACACTCTTTCGCCAGATGGCCAAAAACCCCACATTGGTAACACTTAGGACTGTGCGGGAAGTCTCTAGCAAAATGTCCCACTTTACCACACCTATAACAGAAACCTACTGCAGCCCTGCACTCACTCGAGTGCATCTTACCACACTAATGACTTGAATCCGAACCATCTGTCCTAGCCTTCTTCACGAATGGAACCTTCAAATCTTTACCGAACCTCTTGAGGGGTACGGTCCACTTCTTGTCCTTTGATTTCTTCTCTTGCACCTCAGCTCCCATGACATCATCATACAAAGTCCCACTAAGCTCCATCGCATCGTCAAAACTCGAATGTTGCTGAGCCTTGACTAAATGCCTAACACGATCCGGTAGACCGGCTACATACGGCTTCATCCATCGCTCGTCATTTCCAGCTAAGTGTGGCACCAGACGTGCCATCTCTTTAAACTTCGACATTTACTCCCGATGAGTCGATTTACCCGCTTTAAGAGTAAGAAACTCTCTCTCTACCCTTTCAAGCTCTCCCGAGGCACAAAACTTCTTCCTAACCAAACCCTTCAGATCCTCCCAAGTCATAGCTTCCAACTCCTGTGTAGTCTTTCTTTCCTTCACCGAGTTCAACCAGTGCAAAGCCTCAGGAGAGAAAGAGTGAGAAACGAACTTCACTATCTGATTCGGCTTGCACTCATTGATAGAGATGGTGAACTCCATCTCAGTAAGCCAGTTGTGCGTGGCCACTACATCCTTCAACCCATCGAACATAGGCAGATCGCATTTCTTGAAGTGCCCGTATTCACAGTTTCCACCCGTTCCAGTTGTCTTCTTCTTTTTCTCCACTTCCACTAGCACTCTCATCTATAGCTCCTCAAACGCTGCCTTCACGATATCAGGAAAGTACTCGTGAATCATATCAACCACTTCCTTCTTAACCGCCTCGCAAACTTCTGGTTCGAACTAGAACCCTTCATTGCGCTCAGAATGCACCGAAGGTTCAGCACGCACTGATGGTTCAGTATGAACCGACACCTCATGATGATTAGCATTGTCATCCTGAGCGTTCTCAAGACGCCCCCTACCACCAGCATTAGCAGCAATTTGCCTTCTAGGTTCCATCGGTTACTAAAAATAATAACAAACAGAGCAATACTTAAGTATCATTTAAAACAATCCAAGCAGTGCAATTAGTTAATGACGGTGGCCGGTGGCCAGTCGCCAATACCCTCTTGCCTTTCAGGTTTTAAACAATCCCCTTTACTGAATCTTGGCATAACGCCCCTGTCTTAGCCTACTAAGACACACATATACACTAACTCATACCTGACGCTTCTGGCTTTTGGTTACGCGTGATGACATTCCCTACATATTGGTCCCATTCTCAGTCTAAGTCTAGGCATCGAGGATGCCCAGATTATTTAAACCACCGCTCTGATACCAACTTGTAAGGCCTGAAAGCCGAGAACCTGACACGTTGCCATACACGTTAGCACTGTAGTAAATAACCTCAAATAATCTCATTAAATGCAGCGAAAAACAAACAGTCAACAGTGGTCAACGACCCAAATCTCAAACATCATCCTATCAAGTAATAATATCTAAAACATTCAACATCATAACGGATATTAAATGTCATCACAACGATCACGGTAACCATACGCCATCCACAAGCCGCCAGCTCACACATTCTCCTTACTTGAAATACATGCTAAAAGTCAGCTACGCTGAGTGAGTTCTATAATAATTCATTCCGAGATATCAAGTCTCGAACATTTATTATAAACAATTCATGTCTCAAAGGTTTTCTCATTGCTTTACCGTTTAATCAAATAATATATTTTATTGACATACACGAAATCATGTCGACTGGTCTAAGGACTCGTGTGATCATGACTCATTGACTGATTATCATCAGTCATAACAACTCACCAACCAACACCGACTTACGATCACGCTTAAGCTACCCATTTCATCAGACTAAGGTCAGACTAAATTCCCGTCGACTAAGGTCGACATAATATCAATTAACTCCTAATTAACCGTCACGACATTCAATTACGTGGTGCCAAATCCTACGCTTACAATTATAACTATTATTTCACAACACAAATATTAACATCAAAACCCTTTTCATTCTGTGCCTTCGCTATATTGCACGTTGCATGCATTCATGCCCAAAACTACAAAACGTTTAAAAGTGGGCGATAGAAACTCACATTTGCTACACGCAACTCGATCACTACAACTTGCTAACTAATCATGCTCGTCCTTCAACCTCGTACCTAACAATTACACAATACACGAGTCAATACAAGACTAGACGTTCGTCCTCTCGTCACTCACTCGACCCGACCCGGTGTTTAACACCCGCGCACGCACGTCGCCATGCATGGCTTGCATGCACGCGTACACACTTTAACGCACCCAAACCGTCACCCCGCTTTCAATGCAGGACCATTCGCACGCACCAGCCACTCTCGGCCATCCTTGAATCGTCGTCTACCGCCTCCCCCACCTCTGCCGTGAACTTTCGTAACCACTGCAGCCACCGACATGTGCTCCGGTTTGCTCCCGCCTAGCCGTTAGTCACCCCACGTCTTTGCCGAACCACCCTTACCGGCTCCCGTCGTCCCTTGCAAGCCGACCAGCCCTGGTTCAGCCTCCTTTCTCTGCTGCCATGGTCACCCGGTATCACCCGTCCGTCGAACTAACTCCGCGGGTGACCCCCTTCGCCCTCCGGCCACCAACGAGTCACCAGCCAGCCCTAAGGGTTCCGGCCGAACACCAAACACATCCCAACACGTTCTAGGACAGAAACCACCATCATAACGAGTCTAGATTAGAGTTATACCTTCGATCCAAGTGAGCCGTGCTAACCGAATCACTAGAGAACTCGTCCTCTTCAGCTACTCGTCTCCTCCGAAACCCTAAATCTTTAAAAATGATTATTACGATTAACCGAGGCATAGAACATTCATACGATGGTTAGAGACTCACGATTATACCTTAACCTGGACAAGAATTCGATGAGCGGTCACCTTCTCCTCTCCTTTCTTTCTCGGCAGCCGCTAACACGAAAGGGGAACCCCTATTTCGCCGTAACCATTTATGGTGCAACACCCTTGATCCGGGCTTCGACCCTTGCGGCTTTTCTCTCGGGCTTGGCCCGTCCCGTATCTTTTTACAAAACTCTACCCCAAGTTCTAATATTTACACCTTATACCCGTCCAATTGTTTATAAAAACAATAACGCGCAAAACTCATCCAGTCTCCTAACCTTTTGAACAGTTATTTACAATAATTACAAATATGTTTTCTCAATGAAAAACCGGGATGTTACATGTTTACAAGAGAGTGGAGAGAGCAGGGACTGCAATACAAAAGAGTTTTGGAGGTATGTTACAAGTACGATGTATGTGGAGGCAGCAAGTTATCAGAAAATTGGAAGAGTTCATCATGAAGACTGAAGACAGAAGATCAAGCTATTGTCAAGGGGAGTCTGTTAGGACATAGATGTGTGACAAAAGCTTGTAATAGTTTAGATCTTTATGTCTATATGTTTTTGTAAGGTTTTGTAAATGTTCTAAGTATTGTGTAAGTTCTACTAGAGGTGAACTTAGCAAGTTCGCCTAATTCAAGGTGACGTGAACTTAGTAAGTTTGCCTATAGCATAACGGTGTCTATAAATAGAGTTTACATGTTATGTTTATGTATGCGTTCTGAGTGTTTTGTCTCAAGTTCTGTAAACTCTGAATCAGAATGATATACACAATCGGTGATATAGTTGGATTCCGTACTCCGTGTTATTGATACGTCACGTCTCGCGTACGATCTATAGAGGTGTCATGTGGACCTACACAGTCGAATGGCTTCAAGTCTAGCAACTGGTGCATATACTTCTGTGTAATCCAAGCCCTCATGTTGATAAAAACCCTGGACAACCAACCTTGCTTTATTCTTCACTACAACGTGTCGATCGTCCATTTTACATTTGAAAACCTATTTGGTTCCAATTGGATGCATACCTTTCGGAAGGTCAACCAAATCCCACACATGCAACTTTTGGAATTGAGATAGTTCCTCTTCATCGCCTCAATTCAGCAGTTGTCAGTGAGAGACTCTTTCACATTCTTCGGCTCCATTTGGGATACGAATGCAGCATGCAAACATGCATCCATGATACCTGTGTCAAGTATCTCAACATACAAATTGGTGTTCTCGGCAATGGTTCTGTGACGAGTTTGAACACCGGCATGAGGATCACCAATAATGTTGTCCATTGGATGATTCTTATGCACTCTTGTCTCTTGAACATTTGGTTCTTGGATACCTGAATCGAGGTTTGTGCTTAACTTCCCCATATCATGTGTACTAGAAGAAGATTCAATGTTAATTGGATCAGCTAGAGCTTCATTTCCTACAGGAGTGTTAGGATCAGCTGGAGCGTCATTTCCTTCAACATGAACAACATCCTCGTTATCACTTTCATGAGTTCTAGATGTAGATGCAGCGTTGGAATTGGAAGTTACAATAGGTACAGTTGCTCTGGTTGAGAAATTAGAGTCATCACCGCAACTACAGAACTTGTAAAAATGGGCATAATCTTCAGCAGATAAATCATGACGGTTTAAAGACTTGAATAGAGCATCATAATCAAATCCCCATGCTGGACCTGTAGGTTCTGGTGGAGTGTTGTGTTTACTGCAGTCCACTTCGAACCATTCTTCAACTGAACGAGTTCCTATATTGTACACTCTCTTGTAGGGGGAGTTGGCAACATATCCTAAGAAGATGCCTTCCACCGCTTTATCATGAAATTTGGATTTGCGGTCCTTGTATTGTAGCAATAAGGAATAGGTACTACCAAATGGGACCAGGTAGTCAAGATTGGGATGTCGATTGTTAATCAGCTCATAGCAAGTTTTGTTGTGTCTTTTAACCACCAAAACTCTGTTCAAAACTTGACAAGCTGTGTTGACTACTTCTGCCCAGAAAGTTACAGGAAGCTTTGCATCTGACAGCATCGTCCTTGCAGTTTCAATAAGAGTTCTGTTCTTCCTTTCTACAACTCTATTCTGCTGGGGTGTATACGGCGCACTGAATTCATGAAGAATATCCTTTTTGAGATAGAAAAGCTCCATCATGTTATTCTCGAACTTTGTGCAGTTATCACCTCTTATTGTTCTAACCTTCAGCCTGCATAAAGATTCCAGGCTCAAGATCAGGTATTCAAGAATTTCAGCAGTCTCATCCTTTGTACCTAAAAAATGCAACCAAGAAAAATGTGAGAAATCATCAGTTACAACTAGACAGTATGACTTACCTCCAATACTCCTGAAACTTATGGGTCCAAACAAATCCATGTGTAGGAGTTCCAAAGGGGTATTAATAGAGTTTTGGGTCTTGGGCTTGTGAGATTTCCGTTGCTGTTTGCTCTTTTTACAAGGCATATAGTCATCTGCAACGACAAATCTCATCTTAGGAATCCTGGTTACCAAACCATTTCAGACAAGATAATTTATTTTACGATAAGAAATGTGTCCGAGTCTCCTATGCCACAATATTGAGTCAAGTTTTGTCGCTTTTGTAAGCAAACAAGTAGCAACTGATGAGGTGGTTGTTGCCACGCTCATATCAATCTGATAGGTGTCGTTTATTCTTGGTGCTCACATCAGAATCCAATCTTCAGGAACCTCAAAACCAGGTTTGAGAACCAAGCATTCAGACTTGTCAAACATAATCGAGTACTCCTTGTCGCACATTTGAGAGACACTCAACAGGTTATGCTTCAGCTGCTCGTAGTAGTTGACGTTGTCGAAGCTAATACGTCCATTTGTAACCACGCCTTGACAAGTGATACTGTCGCCTTTCTTTCATGCAAAGGCCACATAGCCGCCTCTGAATGGTTTAGCATCTTGAAGGAGGGTCATGTTGCCTTTCATGTGTCGGGAGCATCCACTATCTACATACCAATGATTAGAGATAGTTCCCTTCGGATGTCCCTGCACGAGTCACCTGAAATTAAATAGTTTTGGAGACCCAAGCCATAGTGGTCTTGCGTCGTCCGTTTTTCTCAAAATAAACAACCTCAATTAATTCGCAATAGTTACTGTCAAAAATGGGTGAATCCTTAGAAGGTTTGGGATCAGAAGATTGAGAGCTTTTGGTTTTCTTGTTCCAGGACCTTTTCTTCTGTTTCTTCTAAACAATGGGCTTACTAATATCAACCAAAGGTGAAGTAGAAGAAGCTTCACCTAGTTGACAACCAGCTACCAATTGTTCAAGTTTTCTCAATCTTTTGGTCCTTCTTCTCCTCTGTGGCTTCGAAAGTTTCACCGTAGGTTTCTCACCAGTTTGTATACTACCAGAGGTAGATACACTGGCTTTAACCATTGGTTTCACTGGTGGTTTCACCCCATTTGATTTGTGATTCATGGGTTCCTTCAGTGCTGGTGTCTTAGGAACAATGGCCTTTTGTGGAACAACTGGCCGTTTCCCTTGGTTCTTATCAGGATAGTTCACCAGAATGTGACCTATCATACCATAGTGAAAGCAAGCTATTCTTTCCTTGTATGTCCACCTAAAAGGCTCTTTGCTCATGCATGCAGATTACTCAGTTTGATGAGTACTAGGAATTGGTTGGTGATCATTACAAGCATCTTGTGCTTGACCTGACTTTATTTAACATTTTGAGTGTAATATTTTGAAACATCCATGACTTTTCGGGCATTATTTCATTTAATTTTCTTTATTTTAAAATAATGACATTTTCATTTTCAATCTTATACTTGTACGACGCAATATGTCACATTAATTATTTTTCTAAACATGTATCAATCTAAAATGTCAACATTTCAATTTCATGTTATTTTCTATTAAATATATCATAAGTATGTTTATTTATATAAACATATATATATATATATATATATACAAAACAAAAATCAAAATAAAACTTAAAAAAGTTTGGTTACATCTTTCTATATTAAACTATAAATTAATATATAAATTAATATATAAATTCATATACATTTAATAAACCACTTTGTAATCCTATTAAAATGAAAGTTATTTTCTTTATAAATAAATATAATAACAACTAGGTTTTTATAAATCTTATAAAACATTTTTTTATAAACATTTAAAAAGTAATTTAAGATAATTAATGTTGAGCCTTGAACCCCCACATTTTTGGACTTGAACCCTTTCATCCAATCTTGACCCCATCCTCCACATTTGACCACAGTCAACATTCTTGACCTATTTTGATCACCAAAAAGTCAACAGCCTCAATTCCTTACAAATCAATACCGAAATAAAGTTGAATCGACTATTAGGGACTTTCCATTCATACTTAATCGATGTTGGACTACTCCTAAAACCAAATTCCATTTCAATTTATCAATCTTCGCGGATTAATTCGAATTCAAACAGGTTTGACCATTCTGAGTAAAACTGAACCAAATTTAAACTCCAAATCGCAAAATTGAACGCGGATACAGCCCATAAAACATGCCTTGATGGACTCACATGTACCCAGACCATAAACGTGACCTAATACATCAGCTAATTGAATGAAACCGCGTACGCATTATGTCGACAGTTGTCATCTGCAAGATATAATCAATTTGAGCGATTTCGATGAAATTGAGTAATCAAAATCATTCTTTCACCTTTACAGACTCTCTAAGCCTACAATTAATTCAAACTTCACCTCTGGTTCGCAATCCAGCACCAAGAACCGCCGACCTTTCTTCCCAGTCGTTCTCTCACCCGATACTCCACCAATTCAAGTGAGTTTTAGACTCCTGTCCTCACCTAGGACCAACCGGGTTCGAACCCAGTCTGCTACAAACCTTTTTAAAAAAGGTTTTTAACACTCTAAACATTTTATAAAAGATAATTTATAAAACCTTATATCCTTTAGAACTGATTTGGACAAAACAAACCGCTTCTAAATGAAAATACTATTTTTACAATTTAAATTGTTTTAGCACTTTAATTCCAATATAAAAATCATTTAATTTTTTTTAAATGAAATAGTAAATTTAAAAAAAAAATAAAGTATGTAATTGCTCATTTAAAATGCTAGTTTTGTCAAGACTTTTATAAACATTAATTATCCATTTTATACCCTACAAAATTATACATAGTCTCATAAGATTTTTAATTTAGATTTAAGATTTATTTAAACAAATCTTAATGTTTACTAAACATATCTATATTTACATTTCATTTGTTCTTTATAAAGACACACTATATTTATAATAACTAAATAAAAAGAATTTAGTTATTTAAATTAGTCATCTTTTCACATTAATAATTTCATTTCGGGTTTAAATTGTAATATATATTCACACTATATTTTTGACATATTATTACAATAAAATTATTTATTTTGATTATATATGTATATACATATTTATTCACGCTACCTTTGACACACTATTATAATATTAAAATAAATAAATAAATAGAATTTATTTATTTAAAATAGTTAAACCGTAAGACGATTAAGTTATACTTTGGGGTTTACATTTTTTATTCAAATACAAGCATTAACTTACACACAATCATTTCATAGAATTCCCCAAATACTTTTGTACAAATCCCCGCACTCAAAATCCGTTGAACCCTAAACTTACCTTAGACTTTATACATGACAATAATTCAAGTTCATACATTTTCACTCTAGGTTAACTTGGTGATTTACAAGAATCACTTTTGCTACCTATTTTTCGTGCTATCTACACCGTTAATACATGTGAGTTTACATAGCCCCTTTTTACACTATTTACATTTTTTGGGTGGAACATGAATACAAATACACAATGTTTGCCAACTACACAATACAATTCCACCCTACACTCATGTGTTCAATTTGAGCCTTATGTTTGAGTACTAGGTGTGTTAACTACATTTTGTGTGCAATTTACATATGAAATCATTAACTATACAAGCCGACGGTTAACAATGATAGATCTATTGAGTCTGACAAACCCACCCAGTTAGGGTGATTGTTACCGACAACACAATTGGTTTTTGCATGCAGGTTACAAAGGTTTGATTGTATAATTTGGTTTCACAATAGTAACTCTCCATTTTTACCTTATTAACCATGATATGTATGGATTGTATACACACAACACTTTGATGCTACTTAGAGTCAAAACCTATGTATGCTCACCAACTTTTTAGTTGACTTTGTTTTAATCATGTTTCAGGTATGAATGTTTGAGTTCAACAAGCTTACTATGTCACACCCCCAAATTCCACTAACGGAGTTTTACCGTTTTGGAATGTGACATACCAGGATCTCAGACATCAGTTACTTCAAACGAAACTATATGGGACTTGAAATGTAATAACATAAAATATCAAGGTTCAGAGTGTATATGCGGAAGCGTTAAACGAAAGTAAATGCGCAAAACAACGCGCCCAAATCCAAATACAAACAAAACATAAAGATTATTCAATAGATAATTATTTCATTTGTAGTCCAAGAAACATGCATGACTTAACGTGATCCTGAGTGCCAACCTGAGAAAACATGTAAGAAAACGAGTCAACACTAGGTTGGTGAGTTCACAGGTTTCAATCATTTCAAATAAAGAATTTGCGGATTATGTACATTCAATATGTATATCAATAGGTTGCATGCCTATATTCATGTTTTGCTAAAGCGCTCGCAACCGAAACTGACAGTGTGTTTTTTTGTTTGCCTCCAGTCAGGTCTATCAACTCTGACTAATGTGTTAAGGTCAATATAACACCCGTTCGACCTCCAATCGAGTTAGCGCGACTAACGCGGGTGGGGTTTGTCAAACCCAGTAGTACTACCAAAATTACCTCGCTCATACCATATTAACGGTCCGATGTGTGTGAGGACTTTTCATGATAGTGTGTTACGCTTACCCTCAACAGTGATATCATATGAATTACAATAACCCAAAAAGGGTTGTGACATGTTTTCTCCCCCAAATAAAAACAGTAAAAGGGGTCATGAAACTCACCTGCGTTGCGTAGTAGGTAGTCTCACAAGAGTATGAGATTTGAAATCTCAAGTGTTAGCCTGCACGGCTTACGTATGCCCTAGAATTATAAACACATAAGTTAGGGACAAATGGGATTTGTGACGACAACACGGAAGTTAGAATATCTTAACGCTTTCTAAGGATTTAAGAGTAGACGAACGTGTCTACGGAATTATATAAATTTATTAATATAATTATTAATGGAAAAGCGTTACGCGTCGAGCGTTAATAACGAATAATGTTAAATAAATAATAAATTCGTACATTAAAGTTGTTTACAAAAGTTAGGAAAATAATATAATTTAATATATTATTTTTAGGTTTGTATGATCATTAATAATCATTGTTGAAAAAATAATAAATATATTATTTTTAATCGAAGTAATAAACGCGAGTAAATAATATAACTAATTGTATTATTTTTAGTTTAAACATCACACAAGGTAACTAAACGAGTTGAAATAATATAAAAATATATATTATCTAATAGGATTTGTCACGAGTTAAAAATTATAAAAATATATTATTTTATACGAAGTTGCGGTTTGAAAATAATATAAATATATTATTTTTAAAAGTGAGAATAATAATAAAATAGGTTGTAAAACCAAACCCGAGCCTATGGGTTGTTTCTCAGGCTAAAACACATTTATATAATAATATAATATAAAAGATTTTATAATTAATTAATGCTTAAAAATAAATAAAAACCAAAACAGGGGGGAGGGACACTCGAACCCGGGTCTCCTCCCTGCATGCATACATGATTAACCAGTCCGCCCGCTAGGGTCATCGCAACATGATTCGGATCTAAAAGGTTTTAATCAATAACTCCAGTGGGTTCTTCCCCCTTATGCGATCGATCCCAAACCAGTCTCAAATCCCTCGAATTCGATAACGATCGATCAAATCAGCAAAGCGGTTTTGTTAGCTGAGTTCATGTGAGTCTGTAGGTGAGGTTTAATTGAAGTTATAACAAGTTTAGGATCGTTTAATTAAGGATTTATTGACCGAAAAATTTAGTTATGAACACAATATCAAATCGATCAAATTGGATGAGAGAAATCGATGAAATCATGGGGCTTTTATACTTTAGGATGTTGCGAAACTGATGATGCAATTTAATTGAATTTAAACAGGGTTTAGACTTGAATTCGATTAAACCCGTTTCGCATGAACCCTAGAATTTAGATCATATTCAATTCGATAATGCAAGCCTCTCAAAGCATAGGGCTTTTGATCTAGACGTCGAGACGAGTCAGTGGACGTGATCAATTTCAGTATTTGTTATCGAATTGATATGGTTCGATTAAACCCGAAAGTAAATGAACCCAAGAATTGGTTCACGTGAATTCGATAATGTAAGCCCTGGAATTGATAGGGCTTTTGATTTATGTATTGAGACGAAACAAAGACTGCAAACAATTACCAGAATGCGATTCGAATTGATGGGGATCGAGTAAAACAGTTCTGACGTGTACGGGTTTGATCTCCGGCGACTTCTGTTATGATTCCGGTCGAATTGAGACATGCAAAGGTTCCAGAGGTATGCGATTAAGGTGTGAGAAAGCTAGAATTGTAAAAATCATACGCGAATTTACCTATTTTGATGAAGGGGTCGACGATTTCGACCGAATTGGTTTCATTAGCAATTAATATGCTTAATTCGCGATTGATGGGGCTGTTAACGGTCGTGGTGATTGTTGTTAAAGGTATGGATGTTTTTCAGTTACAATATCAAACGAGAATTGATAGTGGGATTCGAATTTGGAATCAAAGGATTACGGGTTTGACTCTTAGAAATCAACAGGAAACAAATTCGTTTGATTTTGACTTTGAGAAGTCAACTAATAGAGTTTTGGGACTTGGCAGATTCAGTCCCTAAAGTTTCATGTGAATTGGAGTTTCAGAGTTTGACAGAATTAGCCCTTGTGGTTTGTATAGAGTTAAGAACTAGTTTGTTTGACTTTCAGAAGTCAACAGAATAAAATTTTCAAAAGTCAACAGAATAAAAATTTGACTTTTCAAAGTCAACAGATTTGATTTATGAGTATTTACATAACTAGTCCTTGTAGTTAGAGTTTGAAGGAATGATAGAAACAGTCCCTGAAGTTTGAGTTTGGGTTACCAAGGTTAGGATTTAACTGGAATAGTTAACGGAGTTGGACTAAAAGTCTGAATTGTCACATCATCCCTTAGTTGAAAGTATTTTCGTCCCGAAAAGTAAAATAATAAAAAAAAATTTCTGAGGTGTCACATCATCCCCTAGTTGAAAGAATTTTCGTCCCGAAAATTAGAATAGTAGCTTAAGAGTTTGAAGTGGATTGCTTGAACATATGCGGATACTTGCGTATCATCTGATCCTCGCGCTCCCACGTGAATTCCGGTCCGCGTTTCGAGTTCCAATGAAATATGAAAATAGGGATTTTACTGCGTTTCAGCGTTTTGATTTCCCTCAGGAAGAGGAAGGCGAACTATTCTTTTTTTTTTTCATGACAGACAATCTCGGTTTGGTTATTAGATACCCAGTCCATTCCGACAATTACGTCGAAACTACCGAGTGTGCTCGGCATGAGATCAATGTCAAATTTATGACTAGCAAGTTCTAGTTTACAACCCTTAATAACATGGGTTGCTTCTATTATTTGTCAGTCTGCTATTCCTATGGTGTATTTATCCTCTAACAGGGTCGGGGTTTTTCTTAGTAGGTTACTAAGTTTATTAGTCATGAAACTCCTATCAGCACTAGTGTCAAATAGTACAGAAGCAAAATAGTTGTTTAGAAGGAACTTACCGGTAACCACGTTGTGGTCATAACGAACTTCTCTGGATCCTAGTACAAAGGCTCGCCCCTTTGCACCATTCCCTCCATTATTGTCCTGGTTTTTATTATTGCCTTGGTGGTTGTTGTTGTCTTCGTTTCCACCCTTCTTTAATTGTGGGCAATCCTTTCGGAAGTGTCCCTCTTTTCCACATTCAAAACAACCCTTGGTAAGACCCGGTTGTTGGAAGGGCTGTTTGGCTTGTAATTCCCCTCTGTAGTCTTTGGCAGCATGGCCCATCTTGCCACACCGCTGGCAATGGTTTTTGTCACAAGAACCGAGGTGATGGTAATTACATTTGCTACACCTGGGGTGTCTCCCAGTATAACCACTTTGATGCTGACCAGAAGAGGTCGACTGGTTGAAGCTCTTCGTAGGTTCAAACCTACGCTGTTGTTGTTGCTGTGGCTGATTCGGCTGAAATCCCATGTTGTTATTGCTACTGTCAAACTTCCTCTTGTTGTTGTCAGTAGACTTGTATGCTGACTTCCTGGGAGGTAGTGTCCCTTGGGTAACAGTTTGGTCCGTCAGTTTGTGAGCAAGACAGATGGTTTGTTGGATAGTAGTGAGGTTGGATGAAGTAACCATGCTCTAGAATTGTGGTACTAATCCACTGATGAACATTTCTATCCGCCTGTAGGGTGGTGTAACCATGTGAGGACACATCCCCGCTAGCTCGTTCGAGCGAGTAGTGTAGAGTTCTATTTCAGAACCCTCCATTTTCAGATTCCATAATTCTCCCTCGAGTTTCTGGATCTCATCCCTGGGACAGTACTCTTCCTTCATCATGATCTTGAATTCTTCCCATGGTGATGCATTGGCCATGTCCAGACCTAGCATCTGGACCTGTGCATTCCACCACGTGAGGGCAGGACCCTCTAAAGTTCCCGATGCAAATTTGACTCGATCGGCTACAGGGCAGTTACACATGGAGAACACAGATTCAATCTTTTCAAACCATCGGAGTAATCCCTCAGCTCCACTGAATGTGTGGGGCTTGCAGTCCATAAATGTCTTGAAGGTACAGACATGCTGATTGTTCTGTAGATTGTTCGCTTGCCCTGGATTGGAAAGAGTAGGTTGGGTTTGGGAAAGAGTGGAATAAATGCATACAGTTGGTTGCCTAGAGTTAACGGTTAACAGGTTTACCTGCAATGTGTGCTGCTAAGGCTTAAGCAACGCTGTCATTAATCAACGCGGCCAGTTCGGCTGGTGTCAGGTTGATATTTCCACGACTACTGTTGCGACCGCCACGACCACGTCCGGCCATGATTCTTCATATTCACAAACATAAGAAATGAGTAAATACATCGCATATTGACCTCATTCAAGTGTAAGCAAATAGAAGGAGATGTGTAAAGACATGCAGGTTTATGATTATAGTACAAGGTTAACTTAAATCATAAGGCCATAGAATAAATCATTCAACACAAACAGTTCACTAAGGTTTTATTGGTATGGGAACATCCTTACTCATTTAGGTTTTTATTTAAAACATAAAGAAATGACAAGATAAGATAAGATAGAATAGAATGGAATATCAAGCTCCACTGCCAGCGGATGAGATGACTGACTCAGTATCATCCTCCTCTACTTCCTCGGGCTCATATTCAGGCTCAAGGTCGGGTACTTCAGCTGGCTCTAAAGTAGCTGCAAGTTGTATCTCTAACTCCCCAATTCTTTCCTGAGATTCTACCTCAGCCTCCTCGAGTACATTCACCCTAGCTTGTAACTCCCTTACCTCGTCCGCTAATGCATTATGCAAGTGGTCAGTGCCTGCCAGTTCTGCTACTAGCAGATCCATCCAGTGATCCGTCTGTTTCTCCCCTCTTAACAGACCTGTGATCGCTCCTGCTGCGTCTCTCATATTACGGATCTCCCGATCCATAGTTGCTACAAATGCTACAAAGGCTTGCTCCAAGTGACAAGGTAGCAATGGTAAACGTGGTCTTGATGATGATGAAGCTCCAAAGTACGGTGATGGAACTCGTTCCTGTCTAACCCATTTGTTCAGTAGACCGGGGTACCAATCCCAGTCACTCCCATTCCGAATATGCATGGGCTCTCCATACACAATAGAGTCATCAATGGGCTCAAGCCTACGTCTCTTGGGCTCCTGTGATGCAATGGTAGGAATGTCACGTTCCTGAATAGTAGGTTGTGAAGATGGTGGTGTAGACATAATTCCTGAAACATAAGGAGTAAGTGTCTATGCCAAGTAACTAATGTGTGTGGCTATAGTCTAGAATGCAGTCCTAGTTCTCTATAACAAATGGCTCTGATACCAATCTTTCACACCCCCAAATTCCACTAACGGAGTTTTACCATTTTGGAAGGTGACATACCAGGATCTCAGACATCAGTTACTTCAAACGACACTATATGGGACTTGAAATGTAACAACATAAAATATCAAGGTTCAGGGTGTATATGCGGAAGCGTTAAACGAAAGTAAATGCGCAAAACAACGCCGCCAAATCCAAATTCAAACGAAACATAAAGATTATTCAATAGATAATTATTTCAATTGTAGTCCAAGACACATGCATGACTTAACGTGATCCTGAGTGCCAACCTGAGAAACCATGTAAGAAAACGAGTCAACACTAGGTTGGTGAGTTCACATGTTTCAATCATTTCAAATAAAGCACTTGCGGATTATGTACATTCAATATGTATATCAATAGGTTGCATGCCTATATTCATGTTTTGCTAAAGCGCTCACAACCGAAACTGACAGTGTGTTTGTTTGTTTGCCTCCAGTCAGGTCTATCAACTTTGACTAATGTGTTAAGGTCAATATAACACCCGTTCGACCTCCAATCGAGTTAGCGCGACTAACGCGGGTGGGGTTTATCAAACCCATTAGTACTACCAAAATTACCTCGCTCATACCATATTAACGGTCCGATGTGTGTGAGGACTTTTCATGATAGTGTGTTACGCTTACCCTCAACAGTGATATCATATGAATTACAATAACCCAAAAAGGGTTGTGACATGTTTTCTCCCACAAATAAAAACAGTAAAAAGGGCCGTGAAACTCACCTGCGTTGCGTAGTAGGTAGCCTCACAAGAGTATGAGATTTGAAATCTCAAGTGTTAGCCTGCACGGCTTACGTATGCCCTAGAATTATAAACACATAAGTTAGAGACATATGGGATTTGTGACGACAACACGGAAGTTAGAATATCTTAACGCTTTCTAAGGATTTAAGAGTAGACGAACGTGTCTACGGAATTATATAAATTTCTTAATATAATTATTAAGGGAAAAGCGTTACGTTACGAACGTTAATAACAAATAATGTTAAATAAATAATAAATTTGTACGTTAAAGTTGTTTACAAAAGTTAGGAAAATAATATAATTTAATATATTATTTTTATGTTCGTATGATCAATAATAATCATTGTGGCAAAAATAATAAATATATTATTTTTAATCGAAGTAATAAACGCGAGTAAATAATATAACTAATTATATTATTTTTAGTTTAAACGTCACACAAGGTAATTAAACGAGTTGAAATAATATAAAAATATACATTATTTAATAGGATTTGTCACGGGTTAAAAATATATTATTTTATACGAAGTTACGGTTTGAAAATAATATAAATATATTATTTTTAAAAGTGGGAATAATAATAAAATAGGTTATAAAACCAAACCCGAGCCTATGGGTTGTTTCTCGGGTTAAAACACATTTATATAACAATATAATATTATAGGAAAATATTTTATAATTAATTAATGCTTAAAAATAAATAAAAACCAAAACAGGGGGAGGGAAACTCGAACCCGGGTCTCCTCCCTGCATGCATACATGATTAACCAGTCCGCCCGCTAGGGTCATCGCAACATGATTCGGATCTAAAAGGTTTTAATCAATAACTCCAGTGGGTTCTTCCCCCTTATGCGATCGATCCCAAACCAGTCTCAAATCCCTCGAATTCGATAACGATCGATCAAATCAGCAAAGGGGTTTTGTTAGCTGATTTCATGCAAGTCTGTAGTGAGGTTTAATTGAAGTTATAACAAGTTTAGGATCGTTTAATTAAAGATTTATTGACCGAAAAATTTAGTTATGAACATAGTATCAAATCGATCAAATTGGATGATAGAAATCGATGAAATCATGGGGTTTTTATACTTTAGGATGTTGCGAAACTGATGATGCAATTTAATTGGATTTAAACAGTGTTTAGAGTTGAATTCGATTAAACCCGTTTCGCATGAACCCTAGAATTTAGATCATATTCAATTAGATAATGCAAGCCTCTTAAAGCATAGGGCTTTTGATCTAGACGTCGAGACGAGTCTGTGGATGTGATCAATTTCAGTATTTGTTATCGAAATGATATGGTTCGATTAAACCCGAAAGTAAATGAACCCTAGAATTGGTTCACGTTGAATTCAATAATGTAAGCCCTGGAATTGATAGGGCTTTTGATTTATGAATTGAGACGAAACTAAGACTGCAAACAATTACCAGAATGCGATTCGTATTGATGGGGATCGAGTAAAACAGTTCATACTTGTACGGGTTTGTTCTCCGGCGACTTCTGTTATGATTCCGGTCGAATTGAGACGTGCAAAGGTTCCAGAGGTATGCGATTAAGGTGCGAGATAGCTAGAATTGTAAAAATCATACACGAATTTACCTATTTTGATGAAGGGGTCGAAGGTTTCGACCGAATTGGTTTCATTAGCCATTAATATGCTTAATTCGCGATTGATGGGGCTGTTAATGGTCGTGGTGATTGTTGTTAAAGGTATGGACGTTTTTCAGTTACAATATCAAACGAGAATTGATAGTGGGATTCGAATTTGGAATCAAAGGATTACGGGTTTGACTCCTAGAAGTCAACAGGAAACAAATTCGTTTGATTTTGACTTTGAGAAGTCAACTGATAGAGTTTTGGGACTTGGCAGATTCAGTCCCTGAAGTTTCATGTGAATTGGAGTTTTAGAGTTTGACAGAATTAGCCCTTGTGGTTTGTATAGAGTTAAGAACTAGTTTGTTTGACTTTCAAAAGTCAACAGAATAAAAATTTGACTTTGCAAAGTCAACAGATTTAATTTATGAGTATTTACCTAACTAGTCCTTGTAGTTAGAGTTTGAAGGAATGATAGAAACAGTCCCTGAAGTTTGAGTTTGGGTTACAAAGGTTAGGATTTAACTGGAATAGTTAACGGAGTTGGACTAAAAGTCCGGATTGTCACATACTACACTTAAGTTGTGGACCTGGTTAATCAATAAAAAAACTTATTATGTATTTGAATTTCATGTACTTGATTGGATTCTGTTTCGATTGTTTATGAAACGAAATGTGATGATTTAATATATTACAACATATTCAACCATGTGCTCATGAACTGTCTACATGTCCCACACCAACGTTTTCACCTTCTGTTGGGGTGTGATAGATTGGTATCAGAGCCTTGGTTATAGGGAATAGGTTATTAGACACTTTTGACCTAGACTATAACCTTAGGACACCCATCAAATGCCATGCTCTATGTTATATGATTTTTTGCTACGTGTTACATGTTCACTACTAAGTGTGATCTTCTTACATGTTATTCTAAGTAATTACAACACATAATACAATACATATTAATCTATGTGTCACCCTATTTGATAACTCTTGTGCTTCTAAACATTACTATCTACATGCTACCTAGTTGATTCATTAAGTGCTACCCTAAGTTTCACCACACACTTATACACACCTAATTTTTCATACACCTTTAATATCACACACATGATACCATCGTCCTTGGTGAACAAAAATTTAAACTATTGGGCCTAATGACCCATTAACAATAAACTAAGAAGCCCACTTATCCTCCAAGAATAAGAAGCCTGCTTGAATGAATAAACCTTACTTTCCGGCCTCAAAGCCCGGTCCACAATGATTCTCATCATGACCATGAGCCCAACAATAGTGTTATTAGTAAATGATGGTTGGTATAGTGTGTAGACCCATGAGAGATTCTGGCTAAGGAAAGACAGAGTACTTAAGTGTGTTCATGTGACCCACCCCTCTTTCCTAGGAATTCTCCTCATGTATACATTACTTATAGGTCAAATTTCACTTCTAAAATACTATTGTGAAGACTCGGTCTTATGACTAGTCAAACTCTAAAGCTATGAGAACTCCTATATTTAACACTTAGTATTTTACTATCGCTTACAATATCTTCATTTTTCTGCTAGACATGGACTCCTACTCACCTCCCTCCCCGGTCTGATCAGGAAGAAGACATCGGGTCACCAGTATATTGGTCACCAACACCCCTAGCTGCTAGGCCAAGGTTTGACGTAAGCGCAGATTAGATTAGGAACACTGGCCTGAGACTTCGAGCATTTGGATCACCCCCATCAAGAAACCCTTATCAGCCACCTCACCTACACAACCAGTTACCATCCCATCTGAGGACCCCTACCTACCATCCGACCCATATCACCTTAACCCGGAAAGGCATACCATGGCACCCCTAGTGCTATGGGAGTCCCATTCGATGCCATTCAGTTATTCGTAAACACATTACTCAGAATGTTTTCATAACCTCCTCGTTATCTTTCACCTTCAGTAATATATGAGTGTACTTGCCACTTGAAGAGATGACCCATTTCGCGTAGACGTTAACCATCCCTAAAAACCTCAATGAGATTTAAAAAGCTAAAACCTAACTACCCACATTATACATGAACGCCTAACAACACGCTTGTTCGCAACACTTGATCACATACAAAACTCATTAGTATACGTCACACACGGAATTCAATAATCAACGTATGCACGTTCACAAAATACACAACCCGATCACATAATACACGAAACTTAGTTATTTGCAATATACATAATGTTACACTGATCACATAATACATGAAACTTAGTTGTTTGCAATATACATGATACTAAATTGATAACAAAATACATAAAATTGTTTGTTCGGTACACAATACTAGATTGACTACATTAATCATGAAACTTATTTGGTTACAAAGTACATGATACTAAATTGTGTATATAAGTGTTCCTGTCATACTATCAGAAGTAGCGTTATTCGTATCACGTAAAGTTTTATGTTGTTTGACAGGGCCAGTGTTTGTGAAATCTCATACCCACTAACAATTGCTGAACATATTAAACTACATCTTAAACAAACCCTGACCGTCAAGTTCCCATAAAATCCATTCCATGTAATGCATTCCACCTTTAGATTCTTTTACAGATCTCTCCTAAACTCTTTTGAAACTAAAACCCACTGATATCATTCATACTTAACTTAAGCTTTAGACCTAAATCTTGCTATCCATAATACTCCTCAAACCAAAAATCAAAACTTAAACTCACTTCTTTCCTGATTCAGTAGTCTCCACTAGTTAAATTTCGGGACGAAATTCCCTTAACATGGGGAGACTGTAACATCTATGATTTTTTGGTATTTTTTCATTTTATTTTCTTTATTTTATAATAATGACATATTCATTTTCAATCTTGTACTTGTATGACGCAAGATGTCACATTAATTATTTTTCTAAACATGTATCAATAAAAAATGTCAACATTTCAATTTTATGTTATTTTCTATTAAATATATATCATACGTATGTTTATTTATATAAACATATATATATATATATACTTTACTACAAAACATAAATAAAACTTAAAAAAGTTTGGTTACATCTTTGTATATATATATATATATATATTTATGCATGTATTAAACTATAAATTAATATACATTTAATAAACCACTTTGTATTCCTATTAAAATGAAAGTTATTTTCTTTATAAATAAATATAATAACAACTAGGTTTTTATAAATCTTATAAAAACATTTTTTTATAAACAATTAAAAAAGAATTTAAGATAATTAATGTTGAGCCTTGAACCCCCACATTTTTGGACTTGAACCCTTTCATCCAATCTTGACCCATCCTCCACATTTGACCACATTCAACATTCTTGAACTACTTTGACCACCAAAAAGTCAACAGCCTCAATTCCTAACAAATCAATATCGAAATCAAGTTAAATTGACTATTAGGGACTTTCCATTTATACGTAATCGATGTTGGACTACTCCTAGAACCAAATTCCGTTTCAATTTATCAATCTTCGCGGATTAATTCGAATTCAAACAGGTTTGACCATTTTGAGTCAAACTGAACCAAATTCAAACTCCAAATCGCAAAATTGAACGCAGATACAGCCCGTAAATCACACCTTAATGGACTCACATGTACTCAGACTTTAAACGTGACCCAATGCATCAGCTAATCGAATGAAACCGCGTACGTATTATGCCGATAGTTGTCATCTGCAAGATCGAATCAATTTGAGCGATTTCGGTGAAATTGAGTAATCAAAATCATTCTCTCACCTTCGCTTAACCCCATACAGACTCTCTAAGTCTACTTCATCTCTGGTTCACAATCCAGCACCAAGAACAGCCGACCTTTCTTCCCAGTTGTTCCCAGACGATACTCCACCAATTCAAGTGAGTTTTAGCATTTCTGAATCGTTTTTCATTGACAAATAATAACCCTCTGTCAATTTCAGATGACAGATGGTATCAAACTCAATTTTTATATAGGGTTCTTGTTCATTGATCGCTAATCCGATTTCGGATTTATTTCTTGATTTAATGATGTAGGTCCTCATGGCACTTCTACGGATCGTTGTCGTGATAAGACGTGTCGTTAACTCGAAGTGCGGAATCCAACGAATCAACGATTGCATACACAAGAGACAATCAAGTAAATAACATTCACGCTTGTATTCCAATTCTCAATAGAGTTTACAGACTCAATCAGACCAAATTGTTCAATTCTGTTCGCTTTCTGATTGTTGTTCAAACTGACTCTGTAAACCCTATTTATAGACATCTGACCTGCATTAGGCGAACTTAACAAGTTCGCCTCTAACAGACTAAGCGAACTTAACAAGTTCGCCTAAGATAGACTTAAGCGAACTTAAAAAGTTCGCCTCTGTTAGACTAGTTCGCCTCTAGCATAAATTGCATAAACACTTAGAACATTTTACATTACAAAAACATAAAGACATTAGATCTAAACTATTACAAAGCTTTTGTCATTACAAACTATGTCCTAACAGACTCCCCCTTGACAATAGCTTGATCCTTAGTCTTCTGTCTTTATGATGAGCTCTTCCAATTATCCGGTAATCTGCTGCCTGCATGCACTCCATATCTTCTACATATCTCCAACACTCTCTTGTACTGTAATCCTTGTTCTTTCCATTCATCAGTGTACATGATCTCATTCTTTCTCAACGTCTTCTGATCTTTCTTTGAAAAGTTAATAAGATTCATTGCGTCAAAGAAACACACAATGACCTTGTTGTCTTTATCTTCAATCCTTGCTTCACCAGTATTAACATCTACATACCACCATTTCATATTCCCAAGGAAATCTTGAGGAATCTTCTTCAATGGTATTTTGTGTATAGCACGTACTGGTTTGAATTTGTACTTCCAGGTCACTTTCCCAGTCTTTTGATCTATGTTCTTCACTCTCTTTCCTTTTTGAGGCTTTAGCCTTTCATACTTCCCCGAACCACCTTCTCTCTTGATCAGATTTGCAATCACATCAGCTAAACCAAACTTGGATCTAGTAATAAGTGGCTTTGAAGCTAGACCATTCATTTCACACATTGGCAAGGTATTGAAATACTTGATCCTCGGCTTTAAGTACTGAACACCATCAGATCTTTTAATAGCAAATAATTTTGTGTCATTATCATAAAACCAGCATATGATTCTTCCTACACACCTCTCTTTATTCACATATTTTTCTTTCTGAGCAGGTTGTGCTTGAGACTTGGGTTGCACCTTCATCCAGCTATTCACAACCTTTCTCAATTGTTCTCTAGTCATACCTGTATTTCTGTACATCACAGGTTCTTCATTCACATTTGGAGACTCAGTGTGAGTAGTATCAGTTTCAGCATCTTTATTGGATTGAATGTTTTCATCAACAGTATCAATCTTAGAATTAGCAGTATCTTCAGGCAGTGTGATGTCTTCAAAAGAGTCTATAGAATCTGTTACTCCTTCATAAGTGAACTCAGGAATAACATCATCTTGGATGAAGTTATAAGGGACATTAAGACCATCACAGCCTTCATAAGTCACTTTATCTTGACCTTTCTCTATCTCTATCTCCACTATCTCTCCTTCTTCTATTTTATTATCCGACACATCATCTTCTATGTCATTGAATAATTCATCAATGTCATCAAGACATGTTATCTTTTCAGCTTCTTCCTCCTCAGACTCTGCAAAGAACTCCAATAATAAAATTTCTTCTTCATTAACTCCAGAAGTATCTTTGTTTCCATCAATGGATTGTGATATCGACTCCCCCTGAACTCTAGATATAGGATTAACATCAGCGTATTGACGATCACCCTTAATATTACCAGAAGGATCATTATCTTCATCATCATGTCTTTGAATAGACTCAGTGTGACATGTATCACGTATCCTTAACTCCCCCTAAGCGTTAAGACGCTCAAAAAGTTTGGACACTAATGCCTGCATGGCAGCAATCTGCGTAGCTTGAGTCTGAATCACCAGCTGTCTTTGAGTATTAGTAGATACAAGAGTATCCACCTGAGTATGTAAAGCAAGCACTTGAGATTCAAGGAAAGTAATCCTATCAGAATCAGAAGGCTTGGAAGGACCAGCCGAAGATTGAGGAACCGAAGGACTAGGAGTAGGAATAATCACAGGAGGAACAGGAGTTAGAACAGGAGATTGATCTTTAGAACTTGGAGGTGTAACTATTAAGGAAGCAACAAAAGTAGCATCCTCTACACCCTGTGAAGATTGAGCAGCTGCAATTGAAGCAGACATAAGCTTTTGAGTTTTAGGATCCTGATTAAAATCACTATCAGAACTCTCATCCACCAATGTTCTTTTGCCAAGTACTGATCCGGAAGGAGGATCCCGAACAGACTTACGTCTTTGTCTTCTAGCTGTAGATTTAATACGTTTACCAACATTAGCCAATGGTATACTAGCCAACCTTTCATAATGATCTGAGGGAAAATCTCTAGATTCATCAGATTCGGTTTCTTCATAAATAGGTAAAATCGTATCACTTGAGCTAGAACTCGACTCATTATCTGTCACCACATTCCCTTTAGCTTCATGAATGGGTGAGTTCACAGCGTCATCAACAAAATCATCCATATTCATCCCTAGATCTTGTTCATGGTCATGAACGACCTCTTCTGGAACAGGTTCATTAACAGGTATATCAACCTGAGCTTGTTGAATTGGAACTTGTTCTTGAATAGGAATTTGTTGTTGTACGGGAACTTGTTGTTGTTGAACTATTACTGGTAGTTGAATAGGTTGTTGTGGTTGTTGTTGTTGTTGTTGAACATTCGGACCTTGCACTTGAGCTATCTCATCAGGATGAAACCAGTTGTCATTCGGTGGTTCAACATAATCAGGATTGATTAAGTGACCAAACAAAGGAGTATTAACGGGAATCAACGCTACATTCTGTTGTTTCACCTTAGTGCAATCAGTAAAGATACGTTTGGACATTGGAGTCAAAGTTAATCGAATCGGATGCTGTGGGAGATCAGGAAGAAGATGATTCAGAATCATTTGGATGAACCGATGATACATAAGAAATCCTTGACCTTCAGCAAGTGTGATTTGCATAACCATCTCCCGATAAACATAACGTGCAAAATTGAACCGCTTGTTCAAAGTCAAAGCTACCATAGCAGCTTGAAGAGCAGTCTTTAATCTATCTGTACCAGCTTTACGAGGAGATAGGTATTGGATAATCACATGCATGAAATATCTCCATTCACCAACCAAACCACCCTTACAAGCTTGTGTATCATTAGGTCTTCCACGGTAACCCATCCTTTGAAAGCATCCCATAATCAATGTACTAGGATATGATATAGGATCATCAGCAGCACCACCTACAGCAAGAGCAGCACGAATAGTTTCTTCCGATATTGCAATCTCCGTATTGTTTACATTGGCACGAAGAACATGAGGTTTTACGTCAGTATCTTGATGAACTGTGTCCCAAAATTGCTGAATATACACCAAGCTAATGTATGGATCTGCAGATAATGTGACACGAAGTCGAGAACGATTCAGAAATCCAATAATTCCTTGAAAGTTTATGGCCTCTGACATGTTAGGATCTAACAATGCCACCTGGTTATGTTTGTATTCGACACGACGAGCCATCTGAAAAATATTTGGACAACAAACACATTAGACAAATAACAAACACAAAAAAAATTACAAGTCCAAAAACAAAAAAAATTAACAAGTCCAAAATTCCTTCTGACCCCTAGGCGAACTTAATAAGTTCTCTTAGTGTTGCAAGAGGCGAACTTATTAAGTTCGCCTAGACAAGTTCGCTTGAACAAGTTCGCCTGAACCTGTCTGACGTTTCAAATACCAACCCAGAAATCAACTATCTTCAAATCGATTGGAAAACATGAAATAAGCATTTGAATCACATCGATTAGCACTAATGAATCAATATCAATGATCAATTTTAAGATTTAAGTCCGAATAACCATCAATTTAGGGCAAGACAGTCACGCGATCAAAACCAACTGAAAAAGGTAATTTTCGCACGATTGAACGGATGAAATTCGATGAAAATACCTTAGTCAAGTTCGTATTTCAAATCCGAACAAGAATAAATCGGTAAACAACCCAACAACCACTGATTTTGAAAATTTAAAAAAATTCTCCAAACACAGACAAGTTCGCTTGAAAGTTTGAAGAGGATGATTGATTAAGTTCGCCTAGACAAAACCTTATACGGATTAAGTTCGCTTAACAAGCCCTTGGAGAACATAATAAGTTCACTTCACCAACAGCAGGCGAACATATTAAGTTCGCTTCACCAGAGTTAGGCGAACATAATGACTTCAACTTTTCCCTTAATCAAATTTTTTTACCAACTTTCAACCCATCACTTCTTGAACTTCCGCCAGCAGCATGTATTCGATCCAATCCCGAAGAATTTAATAAAAGCTTAGAATTTTCATAGAAAATAAAAAACAAAATCTTTTTGAATTTTATCTATACAAACGGAATCACATATTTTTAGATTTTTATCTGTACAAACTGAAATCACATATTTTTGAATGAACATCATGAGTAAGAAGATCATATCAGTATCTGAGTAGTTCATCACACATTTTAGCAATACCCAAGGGTAACCTATGATATGAAACAATCCAACTCATTATTGTGCGCTTTACATCTTTTCATTTTTATACATTCTTTTCAGTATTTGAATAATATTTGAAATGATACGCGATAAATTTCAAAGTAAATGAGATCAGGTTATGAAAAGCCCAATTATTCATACCGAATTTATAATATAAAGCATGAATTCTTAAATTTGTCAATATTATATGATTTGAAACTATAAGCGTTTATTCTCCAAATTCATGTGATTTAGTACCATTTAGATGAAAAACATCGTGTACCCCACATATATGCCAAACAGAAATAAAAATTGCACTATATTCAAGACATATACAGTTTATTTTAAGATTAGATCAATTTCCAAGATGAAATTATCTCATTTAGCACAAGAATAGAAGCAGATCCCAAAGGATATAAGAATCATGATGATTCAGAATCAGAAGATTCTAATGAATTGGTTGTATAATGAGAATCAACAGATTCAGGTATGAAGATCCAACTATTTTCTGGATAAGATTCATTGGAGTCAGACTAGATGATGTATCTAACTGATCCAAGGGCTAATATATGTTTCAACAGATTTTGAAAGCATATCTTAGTTCAACAATATATTGCATGTTTTTCGGGGCATGGGCAGTAATGTGAGCTGAAATAGATTTGTGCTAAAGATATAATTCGATATTGGTCTCATGAAATTCGTTAAAACGATATATTCTTTATCTGATAATGATCTTTTACACACACACCCGGGCATATAATGGATTCAAATCACAGATGTAATCATATCATATTTAATTTTCACACTACTATTAGTTTTAAAACGCTTCTAGTCTATTGACAATTTAAGTTTCAAAACTCATACACAAATTTAAAAAACAGATTATCAAGATTAGAGCATTCACAACACTATCATTTCTCATTTATGCAGACTTTCAAATTTAGATCAAATCAAATTACTTTAAACAATCATATATCAAAGGTCTACTAAAGTCGTGTGAAATGAACTAATCACTGATGTACTATCATTTCTTCTCTAATTTCAAATGATGTCAAATTTTATATTTTTCACTTTGTTTTGAATTTTTTTTTTTTATAAATTAAGAACTTTTTGACTGAAAATTTAAAATGTAGAAACGTAATAAAGCAATAAAAGAAATTAAAAAACAAAATTTTCCATGAAAATCTGATTTTGAAAAACTTTTATTCGGGATTGATCATACCTATCATTTTGATTAGAAATTCAAACCTGGTACGATCAAATGCCTTGGTAAACAAATCGGCAAAATTATCATCAGTGTGAACCTTTACCAGCTCAATCAACCTTTTCTCTGCACAATCACGAATAAAATGATATCTGATCTCAATGTGCTTTGTTTTACTGTGCTTAACAGGATTATTAGTTATAGACATTGTAGCATTATTATCAATAAGCATAGGGGTTCCTGTGAAATTCAAACCGTAATCTCTTAATTGTTGTTGTATCCACAGGATCTATGAACAACAATTTGCAGCAGCGATGTATTCTGCTTCGCATGTAGAAATGGAGACTGTGGTTTGCTTTTTGCATGCCCGGAAACAAGTCGATTACCCAAGAATTGGCAACCACCTGTTGTAGATTTCCTGTCCAAACAACAACCACCAAAATCAGAATCAGTATAAGCATTAAAATCAAAGTTAGAACCATGTTAATACCATAGTCTCAATCTTTGTTTTCCTTTCAAATAACGAGAGACTCTTTTTACAGCTATTAAGTGAGATTTTTTTGGTTTTGCCTAGATTCTGGAACAGATGCAAACAACGAACATTATATCTGACCTTGAAGCGGTTAAGTACATGAGAGATCCAATCATTGCCCTGTAAAGTCGACAATCCACATCTTTTCCATCTAGGTCAGAATTCAACTTATGATTGACCGGAATCAGAGTATCATATGGGGTACAGTCCTCCATCTTGAACCGGCTCAAGATGTCTTTGACATACTTGGATTGATGAATAAAGAAACCATCTTCCTTTTGACTTACTTGTAAACCTAAGAAAAACGATAACTCTCCCATAGCTGGCATTTCAAACATCGACTTCATAACACTCTCAAAATCTTTGCATAATCCTTCATTTGTTGAGCTAAAAATAATATCGTCCACATATATCTGCACCAGTAGGTAATCTCCCCCTGATTTCTTTATGAAAAAGGTCAAGTCAATCATGCCACAAACAAAATCATTTGCCAAAAAATGTGTGGACAATGTTTCATACCATGCTCGAGGAGCCTGATGAAGACCATAGAGGGACTTATCAAGCTTGAAAACCATATTCGGATTAAGTGGATCTTCAAACCCCGGCGGCTGACAAACATAAACCTCCTCCTTGACCTTTCCATATAAAAACGCACTTTTTACATCAAATTGAAATACCTTAAAACCTTTATAAGAAGCAAAAGCCAGAAACAACCGTATAGCTTCAAGCCTCGCAACAGGCGCATAAACCTCGGTGTAATCAATTCCCTCTTGTTGATTGAAACCCTGGACAACTAATCCTGCCTTGTTTCTTACCACGACACCTCGATCGTCTTTCTTACATTTAAACACCCATTTAGTACCAATCGGATACACACCCTTCGGAAGATCTACAAGATTCCAAACCTTAAGTTTGTCAAACTGAGCAAGTTCTTCCTGCATGGCCTCTATCCAATTGTTATCATTTAAAGCCATTTCAACATTTTTGGGTTTGACCTGAGAAATAAAACATGAATGTGAGCAATCATCAAGAACACCAGAATCTTTAATACATGTATACAAACAAGTATTGTCAACAATAGAACGTGTTTTCACTCCATCCTGCAAATTTCTGATTATATTTGTCATCGGATGATCTTTGAGTTCCTTGATGGAAGCAACCTCAGGAACCAACAACACTTCAACATGAGTTGTATCAGATTGATAAGACAAATCATGATTAATTGGAATTTTCGAGTCTAAATTTGTAGGAATCTCCCCCGAATCCTGTGTCGAAGGTAATGGATCATCACCCAACAAAGGATCAGTAGAAGAATCTTGAAAAATAGCATTGTCTTCCTCACTCTCTGAATCTTGTGGTCCCGAACAAGAAGCAACATTAGGATCGGGAGCAGAAGTAGATGGAACTGATGAATGTGGAACTGCATTTGGTAGAAAGCCATTGTGATGTGCATCCTGACATGAATCATAGAGAACAGCAGCTTCATCAGGAGAAATATCAGAGGGTAAATGAAAGACTTGAATAAGTTTTCATAATCAAATGCCCAATCTGGTCCAATCGCCATTTGAGGTAAAGACCGATTTGAACAGTCAATATGGAACCATTCTTCAACTTGGCGCGTCTCTTTGTTATAAACCCTCTTGGTAGTAGAATTTGCAACATACCCCAGAAAAATCCCTTCAATAGCCTTAGCACTGAATTTGGTTGGGACATCTCTAACTTTCAACAGGGTGCAAGGATTACCAAAAGGTAGTAAATAATCCAGATTCGGCTTTCGATTATTTAGCAACTCGTAGCAAGTCTTGTTGTGTTGCTTGACGGTCAAGACCCTGTTCAAAACGTGACACGAAGTATTCACAGCTTCAGCCCAAAAAGTAACTGGAAGCTTAGAATCTGCAAGCATCGTGCGTGCCGTTTCAACCAACGTCCTGTTCTTTCGTTCAGCAACATCGTTTTGTTGAGGAACACATGGCGCACTGAATTCATGATGAATTCCCTTATGTAGACAGAATAAGACCATCTTGCTATTCTTAAACTCGATGCCATTGTCACTCCTAATTCTTTTGACCTTCAGATTGAACAAATTCTCTAAACCCAGGATTAAGTATTGTACCAACTCAGTGGTTTCAGCTTTAGAAGAAAGAAACTTAACCCATGAAAATCTAGAGAAATTATCTGTTACTACCAAACAGTACGATTTTCCACCAATGCTCCGGATACTAATCGGACCGAACAAATCCATATGCAACAGCTCCAAAGGAGTTACGATAGAATTCTTCGATTTAGATTTGTGTGATTTCTTTCGTTGTTTTCCCTTCTTGCAAGGAATACAATCATCAGGAACTGGGAATTTCATCTTCGGAATACCAAGAACCAGATCATTCTTAACAATATAGTTCATCTTCCGATAGTTGATGTGAGCTAGTTTCCTGTGCCACAAAATAGAATCTGATTCCGACGCCTTTGAGAGTAAACATGTATGAATTGAATCCATTGTAGTAGCTACACCCGTGTCAAGGACATACGTGTCATTTCTCCTCGGAGCCTTCATGAGAATCCATTCGTCAGGAATAACGAAACCCGGTTTCAAGATATAACACTCAGCATCATTGAAATGGAACGAAAACTTCATGTCACAAACTTGTGATACACTCAAAAGATTGTGTTCAAGCTGCTCCACATAATTCACCTTCTCAAATTTGACTTTCTCATTCTTTAAAGTACCATATCCAGTTATGTACCCGCCTTTATTACCCGCAAAAGCGACATAACCTCCATCAATATTTTTAACATCTTCAAGCAATCTAATATTCCTTGTCATATGTCGAGAGTAACCACTATCCACATACCATGTATTGTTGATAGTCCTCCTTGGTTGTCCATACATAAACAACGAAAATAAATATGAACCCAAGCCATTGTGGTCTTGGGTCATCCAGATTGATCAAAATAAACAACTTCTAGCAATTCACAATCAATGTTAGCATTAACCTTTGGAATAGAAGTTTCACCATCAGACTTTTTCAAAGAAGACACATTTTGATTATTTTGAAAAGCATTATTTGATATATTATTATTAGATTCAGATGTTTTCAAAATTTTCTTCAATTTTTCGTTTCGGCTTCTCCTTTGTGGTCTAGACAATTTAACTTCAGATTGAGAATCTTTTGAAATTCTAACATGAGGAATCTCAAGTTTCTCTTGACAAACAAATGATTTAGAATTCAATTTATCCTGCTATTTAAATCCAGAGGATTTAACAAAAGATCGACAGGACATATTTTTCTCCAAACTAAATGATAACTTTCCCTCATCTGTTCTTTTCAGAATCTTCACCACTTTTGGTTGTGAAGGAATAGTCTTCAATTTGCCCTGGTTCTTATAAGGACAATTGACCATAATGTGACCAGCCTCGTTGCAATGAAAACAAACTCTTCTCTCTTGATGAGTTCTAAAATAAGAAGTGTTCTTTGAGTTTGAGGAGCCATCAGAGGAATAAGCTTTAGAAGATTTTCCAGAACAGTTTACTGAGTTATTTGGGACATAAACCTTTGTAGACACCTTTGATGAATGCACCTTTTGATGACCAGCAGTGACGAAACCACTTGATTGTAAAATTGGGGAAAGCTTAGGTGTAACAACTTTCACCTCATTAGGTTCAGTCAGAATGCATCTATCACGAGTAACAGTTTTTACAACTGTTGGTTCATCAAGTTTCACCTCTTTTGGAATACCTTCGACTTTCTTCTCATCAAACACCTCATCCTTAGCATCAGATTCATAAACCATATCCTCACCAGTTACCGGATTGTCTTTCAACACTGTTTTTGGATCTATTTCTTCTTCATGTATGATTTCAGGTTCAACCACATAATTTGCATTAAATGGTGGAGGAACAAATCCAATCCCAGCAACTCTCTTAGTAGGATTAGCATTAGCATTAAAATAATCCAATACTACAGAAGAATTTTCAAAATTTTCCAACTTTCTATGAAGTTTGATCACCTCAGACTCTTTGTCAGAAATTTCTTTATTCTTTTGAGCAACAACTTCATTTCGTTTTTCTATCTCAGCAAAAGCCATATCCAGATGATAAGCTTGTTCTTTATATTTTAACCCTAGAGAATTTAAGTCTCTTTTCAAATACTCAATTCTAGCGATGCACAATTTATCATTATCTTTCAGTTTCTGATTAACTGAATGCACCGATTTCATATCACAAATCAAGTTTGTGTTATCATCCATGACCTTTTGCAATTTATCTTTTACAGTAATGCAGTTAGAACAGTAAATATGACAAACAAAGTCTTTTACCTTTGACGGATCAGACATGTTTGCCATGAAAACTTTGGCAATGGGAATATTATCTGAATCAACACCATCTGAAGCATTTTGTGTTAGAATAATATCATCTTCAGCAACACCTGATGCAACATCAGAATCAATATTCTGCACTTGTTCTATCTCTTCATCAACAATCTGCACACTTTCACCATCACTCGAACCATCACTCGAACTGTCATCATCAATCACTTCTTCTGATTTTTCAGAATGAATTTCTGCTACAAAGGCTTGACTTACAGCACCCACTAAATCTTCCAGATGAATACCCCAGTCATAGTTTTCATCGTTCTGAGCAACCAACGCCGATGATGCAGATGCATGATTTGAATTTCCAGATGAACCATGTGACTGATTACGATTATTCTGAAAATTATTCTGAGAATCAAACTCAACCTTTTGCTTTACACACTCTTTAGCAAAGTGACCATACTCTTGATAGTTATAACAACGCACTTTGGTTTTATCAAATCCCATGCGTGATCGACTATTAGATCCAATATAGTTTCTGCCAGTTTTCTTCAAGAAATCCTTTGCTTGACGCATCAACATGGCCATATTCCATTGGATGTTCATTTCTTCCAGATCAACAGGGTCAATCTGTCTGAAATCATCTTCAATAACCTCAGGATCATGAATTTTCCCTCCAATAAAATTCTCATACGAAGCCATGAATGAGGAAAACATAGCTAGATAATCATCAGCAACCTTTTGATTTATATGAGATCCAGAAGCTGTAGTCGCAGAAAATCCAGAATGAATAGAATGACCAGAATGAATAGGAACTCAGAACACTGATCATTAGAAGAATCTTGAGCATCACCGGAAAAAAATGCAACTCCTGTACCAGTTTTAGCAGAAGTCTTGGCAAAATACATTGAAGGATCCTGGATATGCTCCATGTTAGTCTCTTTCTTCTTCATATTCAGGTCATGCGATTGAATCTTCCTAAGAACTTCTTCAAGAGACATTGTTTTGTACTTGATGTTTTCTTTTATCAAAACCGTATACACATCAAATTTTGATGGTAATGCCTCCAAGAACTTATCATTAATTTCTTCAGTCTCGTACACCACAGAAGCACTCGACAGTTCACTAAGCAGATGATAGAATCTGGTAGCAAGATCATCCAAGGATTCATTTTGAAAATGTTTGAAGACCAAGAATTGCTTCTTCAGTAGCTCTTTTCTACTCTTCTTTACATCCAAACTACCTTCACATCTTTTCTATAATGCTTCCCACAGTTGTTGAGAAGACTTGAATTGTTTAAAACTGTGATATATTTCCTTTGGAAGAGACATCAAAATACTTGCCATCGCTTTCTTTTCCCTATCAAATAGCAACTTTTCTTCAGTAGTTAACGCTAACACCGGCTTTGGAACATCATCCTTTCCCATCCACGAATAAGTCGGATGCGTATAACCTTCTAAAATAGGAATCCATAGACTGGTATCGGTAAAAGATATGAACTGATCAAATCTATCTTTCCAATTAGAATAATTAGGAAGATTCAACAACTTTGACGGTTTTTGAGATGTACCAATCTCATTATCATAATTGAACATAATCGTTACTTGTACCATATTTGCCATTTTCCTGAAAAATTTCCAAGTGTTGAACACCCACTACCCTTAGGCGAAGATAATAAGTTCGCTTCTGTTATACCCAAGCGAAGTTAATATGAAGCTTAACTAGGTTACCCTTAGTTAATATTCGTTACTTAATAAGTTCGCTTAACTAGAATCCAGAAAATCTAACTAAGTTTGCCTAAAAATAAGTTCGCCTAATTTGTGAGAAGCGAACGTTCGGCTGCTAAGTTCGCCTACACACCAAATCAGCAAGTTCGCTTGCTTCAGCAAAATCAAAATCAAGAACAGTTCAGTCCAGAAACCGCGAACCAAAAATCAACATAAAACTTCATAATTCACTGATTTGAAGGAATTAGTCAAAATGAATCCATAGGATTGTGTAATTTCTCAATTAGAACCTTTCTATCGGATCAATTTCTTCAAAATCACCAAATCAGAACCAAATTAAGCTTGAAAACTCCATGGAAATGAAAATTTCAAAGATGATGAATTTCTTGTCAATTTGCATACAAAACCATCTAGAATCACCAAGAATCACGAGTACAAGCTCTGATACCACTTGTAGGTCCTCATGGCACTTCTACGGATCGTTCTCGTGATAAGACGTGTCGTTAACCCGAAGTGCGGAATCCAACGTATCAACGATTGCATACACAAGAGACAATAGAGACAATCAAGTAAATAACATTCACGCTTGTATTCCAATTCTCAATAGAGTTTACGGACTCAATCAGACCAAATTGTTCAATTCTGTTCGCTTTCTGATTGTTGTTCAAATTGACCCTGTAAACCCTATTTATAGACATCTGACCTGCATTAGGCGAACTTAACAAGTTCGCCTCTAACAGACTAAGCGAACTTAACAAGTTCGCCTCTGTTAGACTAGGCGAACTTAACAAGTTCGCCTCTAGCATAACTTGCATAAACACTTAGAACATTTTACATTACAAAAACATAAAGACATTATATCTAAACTATTACAAAGCTTTTGTCATTACAAACTATGTCCTAACAAATGATCGTATATTCATGTTTGTGTTCCATGTTAGAGCAGTGAAAGCACCTGGTCCGGACAGTAAGCCACTGCACCGCCGAACCAGGTTACGTGGGTTCGAAACGTATATCCAGTGGTCCTTTTTGGCTTTAACTTATACCAGACCCGGTCCCTTCCACGGGAGTGCTTATCACATTTTAGATCCACTCTCGTAACTGTTGGAGCATATTCTGGTGACAACGAGCTTGAAGATATTATGTCTTAGTCTTAGGGTCTTTGACTTGTAATTTATAGAATTGTTAGCAACAGTTAAAGGGGAGTCTGTTAGGACATGTTTTGTAACTGTTGATAAAATTCTGTATAAGTTCGTAGAGAGGCGAACTTAACAAGTTTGCCTAAGAATCTTTAGGAGCGAACTTATTAAGTTCGCCTAGCCTATTAGAGGCGAACTTAATAAGTTCGCCTAAGCATCTTTGAGGTGAACTTGTTAAGTTCGCCTATGGCAGAACATGTGTCTATAAATAGAGTTTCAGAGTCTGTTTAGAGGAAAGCAGCAGAGGAGCGTTGAACAGAAGTGAACGAATTGTCTGATTGCGTCTGTAAACTCTATGATTGTTTGAATATAAGCTTGAATGTTATTTACGTGATTGTTTCTATTGTCTTTTGTGTTTACAATTGTTGATTCGGTTGGATTCCGCACTTCGCGTTAACAATACGTCTTATCACGAGAACGATCCGTAGAAGAGCCATGTGGACCTACAAGTGGTATCAGAGCTTATGCTCGTGATTTTTGGTGATTTTAGACGGTTTTGTATGCAAATTGACAAGAAATTCATCATCTTTGAAATTTTCATTTCCATGGAGTTTTCAAGCTTATTTTACTTCTGATTTGGTGTTTTTGAAGTGGATTTTGAAGAAATTGATCCGATAGAAAGGTTCTAATAGAGAAAATACACAATCCTATGGTATAATTTGGTCTAATTCCTTCAAATCAGTGAATTATGAAGATTTTTGATGAAATTGGGTTCGTGTTCTTGAGGTGAATCTGTTACTGAGTTTTGATTCGGCTGAAGCAAGCGAACTTGCTGAATTGGTCTTCAGGCGAACTTAGCAGGCGAACTTGTCAAGTTCGCTTATCTCAAATTAGGCGAACTTAATTTTTATGCGAACTTAATCAGATTTCTGGATTCTGGTTTAAGCGACTTATTAAGTTCGCTTCATATTAAAATCGCTTGGGTGTATCTGAAGCGAATTTACTATCTTCGCCTCTGTCAATTTCAGATGACAGATGGTATCAAACCTAATTTGATTTAGGGTTCTTGTTCATTGATCGCTAATCCGATTTGGGATTTATTTCTTGATTTAATGATCGTATATTCATGTTTGTGTTCCATGTTAGAGCAGTGAAAGCACCTGGTCCGGACAGTAGGCCACTGCACCGCCGAACCAGGTTGCGTGGGTTCGAAACCCATATTCAGCGGTCCTTTTTGGCTTTAACTTATACCAGACCCGGTCCCTTCCACGGGAGTGCTTATCACGTTTTAGATCCACTCTCATAACACAGTTAGACTACTGGTTTAGTGGTTAGACTCTTGTCCTCACCCAGGACCAACCAGCTTCGAACCCAGTCCACTACAAACCTTTTGAAAACAAGTTTTTAACACTCTAAACATTTTATAAAAATTAGTTTATAAAACCTTATATCCTTTAGAACTGATTTGCACAAAACAAATCGATTCTAAATGAAAATACTATTTTTACAATTTGAATTGTTTTAGCACTTTAATTCCAATATAAAAATCATTAAAAAAAATTTTAAATAAAAGAGTAAATTAAAAAAAAAAAAAGTATGTAATTGCTTATTTAAAATGCTAGTTTTGTCAAGACTTTTATAAACATTAATTATCCATTTTATACCCTACAAAATTATACATAGTCTCATAAGATTTCTAATTATGATTTAAGATTTATTTAAACAAATCTAAATGTTTACTAAACATATCTATATTTACATTTCATTTGTTCTTTATAAAGACACACTATATTTATAATAATTAAATAAAAAGAATTTAGTTATTTAAATTAGTCATCTTTTCACATTAATAATTTCATTTAGGGTTTAAATTGTAATATATATTCACACTATATTTTTGACATATTATTATAATAAAATTATTTATTTGGATTATATATATATACACATATTTATTCACACTACTTTTGACACAATATTATAATATTAAAATAAATAAATAAATTGAATTTATGTATTTAAAATAGTTAAACCCTAAGACAATTAAGTTGTACTGTGGGGTTTACATTTTTATTCAAATACAAGCATTAACTTACACACACTCATTTCATAGAATTCCACAAATACTTTTGTACAAATCCCCGCACTATCTACACCATTAATACATATGAACCCTAAACTTACCTTAGACTTGGTGATTTATATGAATCACTTTTGCTACCTATTGTTCGTGCTATCTACACCATTAATACATATGAGTTTACATAGCCCCTTTTTATACTATTTGCATTTTTGAGTTGGAACATGAATACAAATATACAATGTTTGGAAACTACACAATACAATTCCACCATACATTCATGTGTGCAATTTGAGTCTTATGTTTGAGTACTAGGTGTGTTAAATACATTTTGTGTGCAATTTACATATGCAATCATTAATTATACAAGCCGACGGTTAACAATGATAAATCAATTGTGTCTGACAAACCCACCCAGTTAGGATGATTGTTACCGACAACACAATTGGTTTTTGCATGCAAGTTATAAAGGTTTGATTGTACAATTTGGTTTCACAATAGTAACTCTCCATTTTTGCCTTATTAACCATGATATGTATGGATTGTATACACACAACACTTTGATTCTACTTAGAGTCAAAACCTATGTATGCTCACCAACTTTTTAGTTGACCTTACTTTAATCATGTTTCAGGTACGAATGTTTGAGTTGAACAAGCTTGCTACACGTAAGTTGCGGACCTAGTTAATCACTAAAGAAACTTATTATGTATTTGAGTTTCATGTACTTGATTGGATTCTGTTTGGTTTGTTTATGAAACGAAATGTGATGATTTAATATATTACCACATAGTCAACCATGTGCTCGTGAACTGTCTACATGTCCCGCCACGATGTTTCCGCCGTCGGTTGGGATGTGATAGATTGGTATCAGAGCCTTGGTTATAGGGAATTAGCTTATTAGACACTTTTAACCTAGACTATAACCTTAGGACACCCATCAAATGCCATGCTCTATGTTATATGATTTTTTGCTACGTGTTACATGTTCACTTCTAAGTGTAATCTTCTTACATGTTATTCTAAGTAATTACAATACATAATCTATGTGTCACCCTATTTGATAACTCTTGTGCTTATAAACATTACTATCTACATGCTACTTACTTGATTCAGTAAGTGCTACGCTAAGTTTCACCACACACTTATACACACCTAATTTTTCATACACCTTTAATATCACACACATGATACCATCATCCTTGGTGAACAAAAATTTAAACTATTGGGCCTAAAGACCCATTAATAATAAACTAAGAAGCCCACTTATCCTCCAAGAAGAAGAACCTACTGGAATGAATAAACCTTACTTTCAGGCCTCAAAGCCCGGTACACAATGATTCTCATCATGACCATGAGCCCAACAATAGTGTTATTAGTACATGATGGCTGGAATAGTGTGTAGACCCATGAGAGATTCTGGCTAAGGAAAAACAAGGTACTTAAGTGTGTCCTTGTGACCCACCCCTCTTTCTTGGGAATTCTCCTCATGGATACATAGTCAAGTGTCACCTCTAAAATACTATTGTGAGACTCGGTGTTATAACTAGTCAAACTCTAAAGCTATGAGAACTCCTATATTTAACACTTAGTAGTTTACTATCACTTACAATATCTTCATTTTTTCTTCTAGACATGGACTCCTACTCATCTCCCTCCTTGGTATACCAACCCGGAGCAGAGTCTGATCAGGAAGAAGACATCGGGTCACCAGTATACTAGTCACCAACACCCCTAGCTGCTAGGCCAAGATTTCACGTAAGGGTAGATTGGATTAGGAACACTGGCCCGAGACTTCGAGCATCTGGATCACCTCCGTCAAGAAACCCGTATCAGACACCTCACCTACACAACCAGTTACCATCACATCTGAGGGACCCCTACCTAGCATCCGACCTATATCACCCTAACCCGGAAAGGCATACCATGGCACCCTTAGTGCTTTGGGAGTCCCATTCGATGCCATTCACCAATATGTGAGGACCCCAGAGTTCGTGAGACAAGGGATGGATCACGGGATAAGCACGACCTGCAAGGAAAAGAGAATCGATAGCCTAGCGAATCAAATATGGTACCAAAAGGAGAAAATTTCCACCCTCAAAAAAGACAAAGAAATGCTTGAGAATCCCACGGAATTAGCTAGAGCTAAGGCCATATCGGCTACCCGAGTAACCATAGCGGTGCTCGTCTTCGTGATTATCTGCTTCCTAGTGGAAAGCTACCTGAGACGTTAGCAGAAATTTCTATTTATTGCCCTTAAATTTTCAGTTTGAGAACCATTTCTCTATGTTTTGAATAATGTTCAAGATTTCAGCATTGAATAAATTTTATATTACAACTATTAAGTTATTATTCATTGATTTGACACAGTGAGTGTGAATTACACCCGTCATATTTTCATCAGAATTCTCCAAGTATCACCTTCTTCATTCACTATAATTTAGTACACTACCGGCAATCACCTTCGTAAACAAATCATCCTATTATTTGATTTAAACAACCTCGTTATTTGTTCAAACAGAACGTATATCAAACTTTTAGATAGTATTTGAAATATAAATTTTCTATAAACATTTTCACCTTGTAAGGAAACTTAATACAACCAGTTTTATAAAAGCATTATTTCAAATTGATAAATAATTATGACTTGTTCTCGTTAAATTAATTATTTCTAAACATTGGCTAAATTAATATACAACTACTTGTTTAGCCATAAATTTCTCTTAAAAATATTCTCCTTAGAATAATTGAAAATTTAATAAAAAGGTTGTCCTATAAATTGTCCATTTATTTAGATTATTCAACTCATTAGTTTCACTACCTTATTTATCTACAAACAAGAACAAATTACAATTACCTACTTACAAACAAAAATCAGTTATTCGTAAATACATTACTCAGAATGTTTTTAGAACCTCCTCGTTATCTTTCACCTTCAGTAATATATGAGTGTACTTGCCACTTCAAAAGACGACCTATTTTGCGTAGACGTTAACCATCCCTACAAACCTTAATGAGATTTAAAAAGCTAAAACCTAACTACCCACATTAGACATGAACGCCAAACAACACGCTTGTCCGCAACACTTGATCACATACAAAACTCGTTAGTATACGTCACACACGAAATTCAATAATCTACGTATGCACGTTCACAAAATACACAGCCCAATCACATAATACACGAAACTTAGTTGTTTGCAATATACATAATGTTCCACTTATCAGATAATACATGAAACTTAGTTGTTTGCAATATACATGATACTAAATTGATCATAAGATACATAAAATTGTTTGTTTGGTACATAATACTAGATTGACCATATTAAACATGAAACTTATTTGGTTACAAAGTACATGATACTAAATTATGCGTATTATACAATATACATGATACTAAATTGTTTATATTACACATGAAAGCTTATTTGTCTACAAAATACATGATACTAAGTTGTTAAGATTATACATTAAATTCATTTGTTGCCATATACATGATGCTAAGTTGTTCACGTTACACATGAAACCTATCTGATTACAAGCTACATGACACTAGATCATACATGAAACTCGGGTGTTACATTATACACAAAATAAATTGCTTACAATTGTTGCAATTGATTTATCACATTATACACAAGGCATGGTCATACACTTTGTTCACCAAAGTTGAAAACCATAACACATTGAAACAACTCGGGGTTTGACGTATTCTTGATTCAAACACGAGTAAACTATGGAACTTTAAGTTATACTACCTTATTACTCTTTAGTTGCTAACTGACCTGCCTATTTAGGGACATAGTGCTTATTAGCAATTCATATGTGAAAAAAATATACATGAACTAAGTGAATTTGTTCCCTTTTTGACCCACACACAACGGAAGGATCTATACGGACCATGCAATTATTCGAGTAATTACGGTGCACACATAATTATAAAAATCAACGCATGGAAAACATAGAAAATTCTGTCATGTGTTATGACATTAAACCTATCATGATATTTAATAATGAAACTAATGTGATATGAAAAGGGCATGGAGGATACGCCACTGGTACTTCCTATATATAAGTGTTCCAGTCATATTATCAGAAGTAGCGTTATTCGTGTCACGTAAAGTTTTATGTTGTTTGACGGGGCCAGTGTTTGTGAAATCTCTTACCCACTAACAATTGTTAAACATATTAGACTACATCTTAAACAAACCCTGACCGTCAAGTTCCCATAAAATCTATTCCATGTAATGCATTTCACCTTTAGATTCTGCGACAGATCTCTTCTTGACTCTTTTGAAACTAAAACCCACTGATATCATTCAAACTTAACTTGAGGTTTAGACCTAAATCTTTCTATCCATCATACTCCTCAAACCGAAAAGCAAAACTCAAACTCACTTCCTTCCTGATTCAATAGTCTCCACTAGTTAAATTTCAGGACGAAATTCCCTTAACATGGGGAGACTGTAACTTCCATGATTTTTAGGGTATTTTTTCATTTTATTTTCTTTATTTTATAATAATGACATTTTTATTTTCAATCTTGTACTTGTACGACGCAATATGTCAGATTAATTATTTTTCTAAACAGGTATCAATCTAAAATGTCAACATTTCAATTTCATGTTATTTTCTATTAAATATATATCATACGTATGTTTATTTATATAAACATATATGTATGTATATATATATACCTTACTACAAAACTTAAATAAAAATAAAACTTATAAAGTATGTATCAAAATATATATATATATATATATATATACCTTACTACATCTTTGTATATATATATATATATATATGTATGTATTAAACTATAAATTCATATACATTTAATAAACCACTTTGTAATCCTATTAAAATGAAAGTTATTTTCTTTATAAATAAATATAATAACAACTAGGTTTTTATAAATCTTATAAAAACATTTTTTTATAAACAATTAAAAAGGAATTTAAGATAATTAATGTTAAGCCTTGAACCCTTTCATCCAATCTTGACCCCATCCTTCGCATTTGACCACATTCAACATTCTTGACCTATTTTAACCACCAAAAGGTCAACATCCTCTTTTCCTTACAAATCAATACCGAAATCAAGTTGAATCGACTATTAGGAACTTTCCATTTATACTTAATCGATGTTGGACTACTCCTAAAACCAAATTCCATTTCAATTTATCAATCTTCGTGAATTTATTCGAATTCAAACAGATTTGACCATTCCGAGTCAAACTGAACCAAATTCAAACTCTAAATCGCAAAATTGAATGCGGATACAGCCCGTAAATCATGCCTTGATGGCTCACATGTACCCAGACCATAAACGTGACCCAATACATCAGCTAATCGAATGAAACTGTGTACGCATTATGCCGAAAGTTGTCATCTGCAAGATGGAATCAATTTGAGCGATTTCGGTGAAATTGAGAAATCAATATCATTCTCTCACCTTCGCTTAACCCCATACAGACTCTCTAAGCCTACAATTAATTCAAACTTCATCTCTGGTTCGCAATCCAGCCCTAAGAACAACCAACCTTTCTTCCCAGTCGTTCTCAGACGATACTCCACCAATTCAAGTGAGTTTTAGAATTTTTGATTCGTTTTTCATCGACAAATAATAACCCTCTGTCAATTTTAGATGACAGAGGGTATCAAACTCAATTTGATTTAGGGTTCTTGTTCATTGAGCGCTAATCCGATATGGGATTTATTTCTTGATTTAATGATCGTATATTCATGTTTATGTTCCATGTTAGAGCAGCGAAACCACCTGGTCCGGACGGTAAGCCACTACACCGCCGAACCAGGTGGCGTGGGTTCGAAACCCACATCCAGTGGCCTTTTTGGCTTTAACTTATACCAGACCCGGTCCCTGCCACGGGAGTGCTTATCACGTTTTAGATCCACTCTCATAACACAATTAGACCACTGGTTTAGTGGTTAGACTCTTGTCCTCACCCATGACCAACCCCGGTTCGAACCCAGTCCACTACAAACCTTTTTAAAACAAGTTTTTAACACTCTAAACATTTTATAAAAATTAGTTTATAAAACCTTATATCCTTTAGAACTGATTTGCACAAAACAAACCGATTCTAAATGAAAATACTATTTTTATAATTTAAATTGTTTTAGCACTTTAATTCTAATATAAAAATCATTTAAATTTTTTAAAAAATAAAATAGTTAACTTAAAAAAAATAAAGTATGTAATTGCTCATTTAAAATGCTAGTTTTGTCAAGACTTTTATAAACATTAATTATCCATTTTATACCCTACAAAATTATACAATGTCTCATAAGATTTCTAATTAAGATTTAAGATTTATTTAAACAAATCTAAATGTTTACTAAACATATCTATATTTACATTTCATTTGTTCTTTATAAAGACACACTATATTTATAATAACTAAATAAAAAGAATTTAGTTATTTAAATTAGTCATCTTTGTAGAGATAAAGACTGATCGCTACAAAATTCTCTAAGTACAATTGTTGCGGACTCCACAATTTTACTACCAACCAACAAGCTACTACGGATTGTACGTACCGGGAGCCTCGTCGCGAAGGGGAAATTCACGGATATGTTCTCTGATTAGTGTGGTAACTAAGAAAATGAGACAAAGAATACATGAACCACAAACAAGAGAATGAAACAATACGTAATCCGTAACAAAGAAGTCACCCCGTATTACAGACTACATACCGAAGGAGCACACATCTCTCATCTACACTCACGGTCCAGGGGTCGGGAGAGCTCGTCCCGACCCAGACACCTCTCAACCTAGTTCCAGAGTTCCACCTACAAATGAAGACAAGTATTCTATTTATAGGGGGCATAAACAATACCTGCGTACTTGTCAAAGTACGATGGGTTTGGTCATGCGTACTTGACAAGTACGCAGGACCAAACTGGTATGCAGGCTAAGTACTTAGTAACACCCTCCTGCATACTAGTCACGTACACCGATACATAGAATTTTATTTATAGTTACCAAAACATGCTTCTACACGTATAAGGTTAGTTGATGCGGATAGTTGTTCTCCTGCTGATGAACAACTATGATGCGGATAGCCTTCTCTGCTGAAGTCCAGAGTTGTTGCTGATAGGCTTCTCAGCAGAATCAAACACTTGATGCTGCTGATAGGCAAATCATCAGCAGCTTTGACTTTTCTACTGACACCTCGCTACAACACTGATACATCTATCAGTAGAAAGAATGTTATTGGTGCAGATGATTAAAGACAAACCACTTTTGAAGTCTCCTGCAAAGATTCTGAAGAAGACTTTTGACCTAAACACAACTGTTTGCTGCAGTTTGTCTTTTAGTTGTCTACCAATTGTAGCATAGCTTGTAACTGTCCAAGATCAACGGTCTGTGTTTGATCTGATCCTTAGAATCAAGGGTTTGTCTTGATTCTAAGTTCCTTTATATATATTGTATCTTCCATTTGTACAAGTGTGCTTCCTTAGAGTTTTCTCTGTAATCTTGTAAACATTGAAAATTAATACAATTTGCATTTATCAGTATTCTCTTTGTTTATCTGTTTACATTGCATAGTTGTGATTGTTTCCGCCAATCTCAACTAGAATGGAACCATCTTGTAATCACCGATCCTAAAAGACACAAATCATCAGCAGCTTTGACTTTGCTACTGACACCTCTGCTACAACACTGACACATCTATCAGCAGAAGAAATGTTATAGGTGTAGATGATTAAAGACAAACCACTTCTGAAGTCTCCTACAAAGATTCCTAAGAAGACTTTTGACCTGAACACAACTGTTTGCTGCAGTTTGTCTTTTAGTTGTCTACCAATTGTAGCATAGCTTGTAACTGTCCAAGATCAATGGTCTGTGTTTGATCTGATCCTTAGAATCAAGGGTTTGTCTTGATTCTAAGTTCCTTTATATGTATTATATCTTCCATTTGTACAAGTGTGCTTCATTAGAGTTTTCTCTATAATCTTGTAAACATTGAAGATTAATACAATTTGCATTTATCAGTATTCTCTTTGTTTATCTGTTTACATTGCATAGTTTTGGTTGTTTTCGCCAATCTCAACTAGAATAGAACCATCTTGTAATCACTGATCCTACAAGACACAAATCATCAGCAGCTTTGACTTTGCTACTGATACCTCTGCTACAACATTGACACATCTGTCAGTAGAAGGAATGTTATTAGTGCAGATGATTAAAGACAAACCACTTCTGAAGTCTCGTGCAAAGATTCCTAAGAAGACTTTTGACTTGAACACAACTTTTTGCTTGTAGGTCCAGGTAACTCAACTACTGATCGAACTCGTGATATGACGTTTCTATTGCATGAAGTGCGAAATCCTTCGTGTTAACGTTTGTATACTAACCGACAATTCCAAACAACACGCGTAAATAACCTTCTCAAATATATTCAGATTCACAATGGTTTACAGACTCAATCAGACAAATCGTTCTCTCTGTTCGGTGTTCTGTCTAATGACTCTGTAAACTCATATATATATAGAAACCAACCTGCTGTAAGCAAACTTGTTAAGTTCGCCTGAAACAGACTAAGCGAACTTAACAAGTTCGCCTCAGTTAAACCTAAGCGAACTTATTAAGTTCGCCTCTGATTGACCAGGCGAACTTAACAAGTTCGCCTCTAGGCACACTTGTAAAAACACTTAGCAACTTTAAACAATTACATAACAAAACATAAAGACACAAAATCTAACTATTACAAGCTTTTGTCATTACAAATATATGTCCTAACAGACTCCCCCTTGACAATAGCTTGATCTTCTGTCTTCAGTCTTTATCTTGAACTCTTCCAGTTGTCTGGTAGTCTGCTTCCAGCATGCACACCGTATCTTCTGCATATCTCCAAAACTCTTTTGTACTGTAGACCTTGTTCTCTCCATTCATCAGTATACATTATCTCATTCTTTCGCAGCGTCCTCTGATCTTTCTTTGAAAAATTAATAAGATTCATTACGTCATAGAAACACACAATGACCTTATTATCTTTATCTTCAACCCTTGCTTCACCAGTACTAACATCAACATACCACCATTTCATATTCCCAAGAAAGTCTTGAGGAATATTCTTTAATGGTATCTTGTGTATAGCACGCACTGGTCTATACTTGTATCTCCAGGTTACTTTCCCAGTCTTAGGATCTGTAATCTTCACTCTCTTTCCCTTCTGTGGTTTCAGCCGTTCATACTTACCCGAACTACCTTCTTTCTTTATCAGGTTTGCTATCACATCAGTCAAACCATTCTTCGATCTATTTATGAGTGGCTTTGAAGCTAGACCATTTATTTCACACCTCGGCAAGGTATTGAAATATTTGATCCTTGGCTTTAAGTATTGAACACCATCAGATCGTTTGATTACAAACAATTTTGATTCACCATCATAGAACCAACTTATGATCCTTCCTACACACTGCTCTGTATTCACATATCTCTCTTTCTGAGCAGGTTGTGCTGAAGACTTGGGTAGCACCTTCATCCAACTGTTTACAACTTCTCTCCACTGTTCTCGTGTCATTCCTGTATCTCTGAACATCACATGTTCTTCATTAATCTTCGGAGACTCAGTGTGAGTAGTTTCAGTTTTAGCACCCTTATTGAATTGAAGATTCTCATCATCAGTGTCCATCTTTGACTCGGCTGTATCATCAGGCAGTGTGACGTCTTCAATAGAGTCCATAGAGTCAGTTATTCCGTCATAAGGGAACTCAGGAACAACATCCTCTTGGATGAAGTTATACGACACCTTAAGACCGTCACAACCTTCATAGGTAACACTGTCTTTATCTTTCTCTATTTCAATCTCTACTATTTCTCCTTCTTCTATCTCAGTATCTGACATATCATCTTCCATGTCATTGAATAAATCGTCAATGTCATCAAGACATTCAATCTTTTCAGCATCCTTTTCTTCTGAATCTTGAAAGAATTCTAATAACAGAATTTCTTCGTCATTAGTACCCGAAGTATCTTTGTCCTTGTTTCCTTCAAGAGATTGTGATGTCAACTCTCCCTGAACTCTAGATATAGGATTAGCGTCAGTGTATTGACGATCACCCTCAATATTTTCAGCAGGATCATTGTCTTCATCATCACGTCTTTAAATTGACTCTGTGTGACACGTATCAGGTATCCTCAACTCCCCCTGAGCATCAAGACGCTGAACGAGTTTGGACACTAGTGCTTTCATATCAGCAATCTGTTGAGCTTGAGTCTGAATCACCAGCTGTCGTTGTGAATCAATAGATATAAGTGAGTTAACTTGTGTTTGTAAAGATAGCACTTGAGATTCAAGGAAAGTAATCATGTCAGAATCAGAAGGCTTTGACGGACCAGCTGTTGATTGTGGAATAGAAGGACTTGAAGTAGTAGGAATGACTGGAGGAATAGGAGTATGAACTGGAGATGGATCCTTAGATCGTGGAGGAGTATTTATCAGAGAAGCAACAAAATTTGCATCCTCAACTCCCTGAGAAGATTTGGCAGCAGCAATTGATGCAGACATTAACTTTTGACGTGTAGGATCTGGATTAAAGTAACTGTCAATGTCAGAACTTTCATCGACCAAAGATCGTTTTCCAAGTACTGATCCGGAAGGAGGATCCCGAACAGACTTGCGTCGTGGTCGTCTGGCTTGAGATTTAATGCGTTTTCCAGCATTAGCCAGTGGAATAGCAGCCAACCGTTCATAATGACCTGGAGAAAAATCCCTAGACTCATCAGAATCAGTGTTGTCATCATCAGATGATGTTGTATCACTTGAACTGGAACTAGACTCAGCGTCTGTCACCACATTCCCTTCTTGTTCATGAATGGGCGAGTTCACAGCTTCATCAACAAAATCATCCATGTTCATACCTAGATCTTGATTAGGATCATGAACGACCTCTTCTTGAACTGGTTCCTGAATCGGAATATTGACTGCAGCCTGTGGAATAGGAACTTGTTCAGGAATAGGAATTTGTATTTATGGTTGTTGAACTTGAAATTGTGGAACTGGTATCTGTTGTTGTTGGGCAGGTTGTTGTGGTCGTTGCTGTTGTTGTTGTGCAGGAACGTTAACACCTTGAGCTTGAGCAAGTTCATTAGGATGAAACCAGTTATCATGAGGTGGTGCCACATAATCAGGATTGATTAAGTGCCCAAACAGAGGTGTATTAACTGGAATCAAAGCAGCATTCTGCTGTTTCACCTTTGTACAATCAGTAAAGATACGTTTTGACATTGGAGTCAAAGTCAATCTTATAGCATGTTGTGGAAGATCTGGAATAAGATGATTGAGTATCATTTGAATGAAACGTGGATACATCAAGAAACCTTGACCTTCAGCCGGATTTATCTGCATTACCATCTCCCTATAGAAATAAAGCGGAAAATTGAATCTTTTATTCAAAGTTAAGGCCACCATTGCTGTTTGAAGTGCCATCTTCAAGCCATCTGTACCAGCTTTTCGCGGAGAGATGCATTGTATAATCACATGCATAAAGTATCTCCATTCACCTACTAGTCCACCTTTCCTAGCTTGTGTATCATTTTGTCGTCCACGATAACCCATCCGTTGAAAACAACCCATAATAAGAGTGTTAGGATAAGATATTGGATCTTCAGCATTTCCACCCAAAGCTAGAGCAACACGAATTGTCTCTTATGAAATGGCAATCTCGGTATTATTAACTGTTGCACGAAGGACATGTGGTTCCACATCGATATCTTGATGTACCGTATCCCATAATTGTTGGATGTACACCAAGCTAATATAAGGATCCGCAGATAATGCAACATGAAATCTTGATCGATTCAGAAAATTGATGATGCCTTGAAAATGAACTGCTTCTGGCAAATTAGGATCTAACAAAGCCACTTGATTATGCTTATATTCGACACGTCGAGCCATCTGTGAAAAATTTTGGACAACACAACAAACATTAGTAGACTAACACATATATGAAACAACAAACAAAAAAAATCAAACAAAAAAAATCTTAAAAAAATTTTCAAACAAAAACAAAAAAAAATGTTAAACAAAAAAAATATCACAAGTCCTTTTCACTAATGACCCCTAGGCGAACTTAATAAGTTCGCTTAGTAGTGCAAGAGGCGAACTTATTAAGTTCGCCTGACAAGTTCACTTCGAACAAGTTCGCTTGGAACAAGTTCGCTTGGAACAAGTTCGCTTGGAACTTGAGACGTTTCAAATTCAAAACACAGATTTTCTTCAAACTTCGGCAAATCGATCGTCATCATGAAATAACCATGTACAAGCAGTCGAATAACACATTACAGTCAAAAATGATGATCAATTTTATATTTAGGTCAAAAATTAGGTCAAAAATTGTTCCTGTAACCGTTCGACGAAATCCGAAACTAAAAACCTCGAATACACTCAATTTAGCGGATGAAAATCAACGAAACTACCTTTGTTAGATTCGCAATGCGATTTTGATCAAGATTCAACCAGCAAATAACACTCACAACACAGATTTAAATTTTCGAAAAATTTGGGCAAGTTCGCTTATTTTTCTGATGAAGACGATGAGAGACAAGTTCGCCTAATTCAACACTTATTGAGATTAAGTTCGCTTAACTAAGCGAACTTGTTAAGTTCATTTAACAAGCCTTCGGCGAACAAGATAAGTTCGCTTCACCCTTAAGTTCGCTTCACCCCAGACTGTAAATTTAAGTTCGCTTCACTGATTTAAGCGAACTTATTAAGTTCGCTTCACTGTACACAAGCGAACTTAATTACTGTTCAACCTTTTTGTCTTGAACACAAATTTTACCAACTTCAACCTTTCAAATCTCGAACTTCCGTCAGCAACACATATTTGATTCAATCCCGAACAATTTTAATAAAAGTTTAGAATTTTCATGGAAAATAAAAATCAAAATCTTTTTGAATTTTATCTATACAGACGGAAACACATACTTTTGATTTTTCTCTGTACAAATTGAAATCACATATTTTTGGTTTTTCTCTATACAAACTGAAATGTAAAATACAAAATCACATCTTTTTGGTCGAACATCACGAGTAAGAAGATCATATCAGTATTCAATTAATTCATCACACATATTATCTAAAACAAAGGGTAACCTATAGTAAGAGACCATTCAACTCAATTTTGTGCATTTTGCATCTTTTTCCTTTTGAAACTCATTTAATTTGAATAATTTTTGAAATGATATGCGATAAATATCAAAGTAAATAAGATCAGGTTATAAAATGCTCTTTTATTTATACCGAATTTGAAATATAAAGCCTGAATTCTTAAAATTGTCAATATTATATTATTTGAAACTATAAGCGTTTATTCTCCAAATTCATGTGATTTAGTACCATTTAGATGATAAACATAGTGTACCCCACATATATGCCAAATAGAAAATAAATGCACTATCTTCAAGACATATATAAGATTTTACTAAAGATTATCCGAATATTCAGAATGAGGAGACATCACTTAGCACAAGAATAGCAGAATCCAAATTGGATTGTAAAGGAATCAATGAGATTCAGAATCGAATGATTCAATGTTTTGGCTTATATATGTGGAATCATAAGATTCAGGTACGTGGATCCAACTGTTATCTGGATTATGAATTCAATGGAATCAGTAAAGATGATATATCAATATGATCCAAGGGCTAGTATATGTTTGAAAAATGTTGTCAAGTACATATCTTGATTATACTTCAAATTGCATGCTTTTCGGGACATGAGCACTGAAGCAAATCGAATGAATAGTTCTAAGGACATAACCCGAAACTGATCTCATATGAAAATCCTTATTAAAAGCTAATATTCTTTATCTGATAGTGATCTTTTAACACACACACCCAGGCATATAATGGATTTAAAGCATAGATGTAATCATATTATATTTAATTTTCACACTACTATTAGTTTCAAAACGCTTTTAGCCTATTGACAATTTAAGTTTCAAATTTTATACACAAATTATAAAACAAATTATCAAGAATAGAGCATTCACAACACTATCATCTCTTATTTATGCAGACTTGAAATTTAGATCCGATCAACTTATTTTAATCATTCATATATCAAGGTCTATTAAGGTCGTGTGAAATGAACTAATCACTGATGTACTATCATTTCTTCTCAAAACCTCAAATGATGTCAAATTTTATATTTTTCAATTTGTTTTGACTTTTTATAATTTAAGTTTTTTTTTTTTTGACTGAAAAAGTAAATGCAGAAATGTAATAAAGCAATAAAAGAACTTAAAAGAAAATTTTCCATGAAATTCTGATTTTGAAAAACTTTTATTCGGGATTGATCATACCAATCATTTTTATCAAGAATTCAAACCTGGTACGATCAAATGCCTTAGTAAACAAATCAACAAAATTATCTTCAGTGTGTACCTTGACCAGCTCAATCAACCTTTTCTCTGCACAATCACGTATAAAATCATATCGAATTTCGATGTGCTTAGTTTTACTATGTTTAACGGGATTATTCGTTATGGACATAGTAGCATTGTTATCAATAAACATGGGGGTTTCTGTGAAATTCAAACCGTAATCTCTCAATTGTTGTTGTATCCACAGGATTTGTGAACAGTAACTTGTAGCAGCAATGTATTCTGCTTCGCATGTAGAAATCGAGACTGTGGTTTTCTTTTTGCATTGCCAAGATACAAGTCGATTTCCTAAGAATTGGCAACCACCTGTTGTAGATTTCCTGTCCAGACAACAACCACCAAAATCAGAATCAGTATAAGCATTGAAATCAAAGTTAGAACCATGAGGATACCATAGCCCTAAACGTTGTTTTCCTTTTAAATACCAAAAGATTCTTTTCACAGCAATTAAATGAGATTCTTTTGGCTTTGCCTGAAATCTGGAACAGATACACACGGCGAACATTATATCCGGCCTTGAAGCGATTAAGTACATGAGGGATCCAATCATAGCTCTATAAAGTCGACAATCTACATCTTTTCCTTCCGGGTCAGAATTTAACTTATGATTGACCGGAATTGGAGTATCGTATGAAGTACAGTCCTCCATCTTGAACCGGCTCAAGATGTCTTTGACATACTTGGACTGATGAATAAAGAAACCATCTTCCTTTTGATTTACTTGTAAACCTAAGAAAAACGATAACTCTCCCATCGCAGACATTTCAAATTTCGACTTCATAACACCCTCAAAGTCTTTGCACAACCCTTCATTTGTCGAGCCAAATATAATATCATCCACATAAATCTGTACCAGTAGGTAATCTCCCCCTGATTTCTTTATGAATAAGGTCGAATCTATCTTTCAATGAACAAAGTCATTCGCCAAAAGATGTCTAGATAAAGTCTCATACCATGCACGAGGAGCCTGATGAAGACCATAGAGGGCCTTATCTAGCTTGAAAACCATGTTCGGATTCAGTGGATCTTCAAACCCCGGCAGCTGACACACATAGACTTCCTCCTTGACCTTTCCATATAAAAATGCACTCTTGACGTCTAATTGAAACACCTTAAAACCTTTAAAGGAAGAAAAAGCTAGAAATAGCCTTATAGCTTCAAGCCTTGAAACCGGCGCATAAACTTCGCTGTAATCAATTCCTTCTTGTTAATTGAAACCCTGGACAACTAATCTTGCCTTATTGCGTACCACGACACCTCGATCGTCCTTTTTACATTTAAACACCCATTTTGTTCCTATCGGATACGCACCTTTCGGAAGATCAACCAGATTCCAAACCTTAAGTTTGTCAAATTGAGCAAGTTCTTCCTGCATAGCTTCTATCTAGTTATTGTCATTTAAGGCCATTTCTACATTCTTGGGTTCAACCTGCGAAATAAAGCAAGAATGTGAGCAATCATCAAGAACACCAGAATCTTTAATGCAAGTATACAAACAAGTATTGTCAACAAGAGAACGAGTTTTCACTCCATCCTGTAATTTTCCAATTATATTTGTTACTGGATGATCTTTGTGTTCCTTGATGGATGCGACCTCAGGAATCGGCAACACATCAACTTGAGTAAAGTTAGATTGATAAGAATAATCTTGAGGAATTGGAATTTTCGAGTCTAAATTTGTTGGAATCTCCCCCTGAGCCTGTGTCGAAGGTAAAGGATCATCACTCAACAACGGATCAGCAGAAGAATCTTGAAAAATAGCATTATCCTCCTCACTCTCTGAATCTTGTGGACCTAAACAAGAAGCAACATTTGGATCTGGAGCAGAAGTAGATGGAATCGAAGAATTGGGAACTGCATTTGGTAGAAATCTATTGTGCTGAGCATCTTGACAAGAATCATAGATAACAACAGCATCTTCATCAGAAATATCAGAAGGTAATGAAAAGACTTGAATAAGTTTTCATAATCAAATGCCCAATCCGGACCGATTGCCATTTGTGGTAAAGACCGATTTGAACAGTCAATATGGAACCATTCTTCAACTTGGCGTGTCTCTTTGTTATAAACCCTCTTGGTTGTTGAATTAGCCACATACCCCAGAAAAATTCCTTCAATAGCCTTTGCGCTGAATTTTGTTGGGACATCTTTAACCTTCAGTAGGGTACACGGATTACCAAAAGGTAATAAGTATTCCAGATTTGGCTTTCGATTATTTAGTAATTCATAGCAAGTCTTGTTATGGCGCTTTACGGTCAAGACCCTGTTCAAAACATGACACGCAGTATTCACAGCTTCAGCCCAAAAGGTGACTGGAAGCTTAGAATCTGCAAGCATCGTGCGAGCTGTTTCGACCAACGTCCTGTTCTTTCGTTCAGCGGTTTCAGCTTTAGAAGAAAGAAACTTAACCCATGAAAATCTGGAGTAATCATCAGTTACGACCAAACAATACGATTTCCCACCAATGCTCCTAATATTGATAGGACCGAACAAATCCATATGCAGCAACTCCAAAGGAGTTACGATAGAATTCGTCGACTTCGATTTGTGAGATTTCTTTCTTTGCTTCCCCTTCTTGCACGGTATACAATCATCAGGAACTGAGAATTTCATTTTCGGAATACCAAGCACAAGATCATTCCTAACAATGTAGTTCATCTTCCTGTAGTTTATGTGAGCTACCCTCCTGTGCCACAATATTGAATCAGATTCCGACGCCTTGGAGAGTAAACATGTTGGAATTGAATTCGTTGTAGTGGCGACACTCATGTCAAGGACGTACGTGTCATTTCTCCTTGGAGCCTTCATGAGAATCCATTCATCAGGAATCACAAAACCCGGTTTCAGAATATAACATTCATGATCGTTGAAATGGAACGAAAACTTCTTGTCACAGACTTGTGATACGCTTAAAAGATTATGTTCCAGCTGCTCAACATAATTCACCTTTTTAAATTTTACTTTGTCATTCTTTAACTTACCCTGGCCTGTTATGTACCCGCCTTTATTACCTGTAAAAGTGACATAACCACCATCAATTTTAATCACATCCTCAAGCAATCTAACATTCCCTGTCATATGTCGAGAGCAACCACTATCCACATACCAAGTATTGTTGATAGTCCTCCTTGGTTGTCCCTACATAAACAACGAGAATTAGTTAGAAAGTGGAACCCAAGCCATCGTGGTCTTAGGTCGTCCGGATTGATCAAAATAAACAACTTCTTGTAATGTACAATCAATTTTATCATTCAATTTTGGATCAGATGTTTGACAATCAGACCTTTTCAAAGAAGAACCATTTTTATTATTTTGAAAAACAATATGTGATATATTTTTGTCATATTCAGATGTTTCCAAAATCTTCTTTAATTTTCTGTTTCTTCTTCTTCTTTGAGGTCTAGACAATTTAACCTCCTGAACAGAATCCTTTGAAATTCCAACTTTTGGAATCTCAAGTTTCTCTTTGCAAACAAAGGATTTTGCATTCAATAAATTCTATTGTTTAAATCCATGGGATTTAACAAAATAATGACCAATCACATTTTTCTCCAAACTAGAAGACGATTTTCCCTCATCGTTTCTTTTAAGAATCTTCACCACTTTCGGTTGTGAAGGGACAGTCTTCATTTTACCCTTGTTCTTGTATGGACAATTAATCAAAATATAACTAGGCTCTTTGCAATGAAAACACACTCGTCTTTCTTGATAACTTCTGAAATACGATGTTTTCTTTGAATTTGAAGAACCATCAGAAGAATAAGCTTCGGATGAATGCCTAGAACAATTTACCGGCTTCTTAGGAACATAAGTCTGTTTTGGCACTTTTGAAGAATTCACTTTTTGAAAAACATTTGAAGAATTCACCTTTTGAAAACCAGCCGCAACAAACCCACTTGACTGTAAGATTGGAGAAAGTTTAGTTGGAACCACTTTCACCTCTTCAGGTTCTGTCAAGATGCATCTATCCCTAGTAACATTCTTCACAACCTTTGGTTCCTCAATTTTCACTTCTCTCGGAATGCCTTCAACCTTTGAATCATCAAACACTTCATCCTCTGTATCAGAATCATACACCATGTCTTCACCCGTCACTAGATTCACTTTTAATATTGTCTTGGGATCAATCTCCTCTTCATGAATGATTTCAGGCTCAACTACATAATTTGCATTGAACGGGGGAGGAATAAACCCAATACCAGCAACTCTTTTTGTGGGATCAGCATTAGCATTGAAATAATCCAAAACTACAGACGAATTCTCAAACTGTTCCAGCTTTCTATGTAACTTTATCACCTCAGATTCTTTTTCAGAAATCTCCTTGTTCTTTTGGGCAACTACTTCATTTCGTTTTTCAATTTCAGCATAAGCCATGTCTAGATGATAACCCTGCTCTTTGTATTTTAACCCAAGAGAATTTAAGTCTCTTTTCAAAGACTCAATTCTATCAATGCACAGTTTATCATTATCTTTCAGTTTCTGATTAACTGAATGCATTGATTTCATGTCACAAATCAAATTTGTGTTATCATCCATGACTTTTTGTAGTTTATCTTTAACAGAAATGCAATTAGAACAAAATATATGACAAACAGAGTCTTTTACCTTAGTCGGGTCAGACATGTCTGCCATGAATACTTTGGCAATCGGAATGTTCTCTGAATCTTCACCAACTGACGCATTTTCTGTAAGAACAATTTCTTCCTCATCAACCCCTGTCACAGCATCAGAATCAATACTTTTCTCTCTTTCTTCCTCATCATCAACACTTGGAACACTATCACCATCACATGAATCATCACTCGAACTTTCATCATCAGTAGACTCTTCTAGTTTTTCTGAATGAATTTCTGTAACAAAATTCTGACTCACAGCACCCATCAAATCTTCCAGATGAATGCCCCAATCATAGTTTTCGTCATTTTGAGCAACTAAAGCTGATGATGCAGATGCATGATTTGTATTACCAGAAGGACCATGATTTTCATTACCAGATGAACCATGTGGTTGATTCCTATTATGCTGAAAGTTAGATTGCTTCTTTTGAGAATCAAATTCTACCTTTGGCTTAACACACTCCTTAGCAAAGTGACCATAGTCTTGGCAATTGTAACACCTAACTTTGCTCTTATCAAAACCCATACGCGATCTACTATTTGAACCAATATATTTTCTGCCAGTTCTCTTCAAAAAATCTTTAGCTTGTCGCATTAACATGGCCATATTCCATTGGATATTCATTTCTTCCAGATCAACAGGATCAATCTGTCTGAAATCTTCTTCTATTACCTCAGGATCATGTATTTTTCCTCCAATAAAATTCTCATATGATGCCATGAATGAAGAAAACATAGCCAGATAATCATCAGCAACTTTATGATTCACATGAGATCCAGATGATGTTGAAGCAGTAGTAGCAGAAAATCCAGAATGGCTTGTATGACCAGAATAAATTGGAACTCCAGAACACTGATCATTTGAAGATTCTTGAGCATCACCAGAAAAGAATGTCACTCCAGCACCAGATTTACCAACAGATTTGGCAAAATACATCGAGGGATCCTGGATATGCTCCATATTAGTCTCTTTCTTTTTCATATTCATGTCATGTGAGTGAATCTTTCCTAGGACTTCTTCAAGAGACATGGTTTTGTACTTAACATTTTCTTTGATCAAAACCGTATACACATCAAACTTTGATGGTAAAGCCTCCAAGAATTTATCATTGATTTTCTCAGTCTCATATACCACAGATGCACTAGCCAGTTCACTAAGAAGATGATAGAATCTTGTAGCAAGATCATCCAAAGATTCATTCTGAAAATGTTTAAAAACTAGGAACTGCTTTTTTAGTAACTCTTTTCTACTTTTCTTCACATCTAAACTCCCTTCACACCTTTTCTGTAGTGCTTCCCACAGTTGTTGAGAAGACTTGAACTGTTTAAAACTGTGATAAATTTCCTTTGGTAGAGACATCGAAATGCTAGCCATTGCTTTCTTTTCTCGATCAAATAACAACTTCTCTTCAGTAGTTAAAGCTGATACTGGTTTTGGAACATCATCTTTTCCCATCCATGAATAAGTAGGGTGTGTATATCCTTCCAAAATTGGAATCCACAAACTAGTATCGGTAAAAGATACGAATTGGTAAAACCGATCTTTCCAATTTGAATAATCAGCTAGATTCAGCAACTTCGGAGGTTTTTGAGATGTACCTATCTCATTGTCATAATTGAACATGTTTGTGACTTGAACCATATTTGCCATGTTAAAAATTTTCTGAAAAATTTCTAAGTATTGAGTTGTTTTACCCTCAGGCGAACTTAATAAGTTCGCTTTAGTGAGTACTAAGCGAACTTGATGTCAGGCGAACAAGACAAGTTCGCTTAAGGAAGAAATCTGGTAAGTTCGCTTAACATCTAAGTTCGCTTGAAAATGTGAGAAGCAAACTTAATAAGTTCGCTTGCTAAGTTTGCCTGCACAGGAACTCAGCAAGTTCGCTTAAACTGCTGTAACAGATTCAACAGAATCTTCATCCAAACACGAACCGAAACCTTCAAAATTCATGATTTCTCAGCGAATTGATGGAATTTAAGGAAATTGAACCGTAAGATTATGAATTTTATCAAATAAAACAGTTCTATCGGACTAATTTCGTCAAAAACACTTCCAAAATCACGAATTCAGCAGAGAAACAATCTTCAAGAACTTGAAAAACTCCATTGTTGCAGAAAATTCAAAAATGTTGAATTTCTTGTCGAATTGTACACAAAAACCGTCACTAATCACCGAGAATCGTACTTAATTCACGAGCATAAGCTCTGATACCACTTGTAGGTCCAGGTAACTCAACTACTGATCGAACTCGTGATATGACGTTTCTATAGCACGAAGTGCAGAATCCTTCGTGTTAACGTTTGTATACTAACCGACAATTCCAAACAACACGCGTAAATAACCTTCTCAAATATATTCAGATTCACAATGGTTTACAGACTCAATCAGACAAATCGTTCTCTTTGTTCTCTCTGTTTGGTGTGCTGTCTAATGACTCTGTAAACTCATATATATAGAAACTAACCTGCTGTAAGCGAACTTGTTAAGTTCGCCTGAAACAGACTAAGCGAACTTAACAAGTTCGCCTCAGTTAAACCTAAGCGAACTTATTAAGTTCGCCTCTGATAGACCAGGCGAACTTAACAAGTTCGCCTCTAGGCACAATTGTAAAAACACTTAGCAACTTTAAACAATTACATAACAAAACATAAAGACACAAAATCTAACTATTACAAGCTTTTGTCATTACAAATCTATGTCCTAACATTGCTGCAGTTTGTCTTTTAGTTGTCTACCAATTGTAGCATAGCTTGTAACTGTCCAAGATCAACGGTCTGTGTTTGATCTAATCCTTAGAATCAAGGGTTTGTCTTGATTCTAAGTTCCTTTATATGTATTGTGTCTTCCATTTGTACAAGTGTGCTTCCTTAGAGTTTTCTCTGTAATCTTGTAAAAATTGAAGATTAATAAAATTTGCATTTATCAGTATTCTCTTTGTTTATCTGTTTACATTGCATAGTTGTGATTATTCCAATCTCCACTAGAATAGAACCATTTTGTAATCACTGATCTAACAAGACACATATCATCAACAGCTTTGACTTTGCTACTGACACCTCTGCTACAACACTAACACATCTATCAGCAGAAGAATTGTTATTGGTGTAGATGATTAAAGACAAACCACTTCTGAAGTCTCCTGCAAAGATTCCTAAGAAGACTTTTGACGTGAACACAACTGTTTGCTGCAGTTTGTCTTTTAGTTGTCTACCAATTGTAGCATAGCTTGTAACTTTCCAAGATCAACGGTCTATGTTTGATCTGATCCTTAGAATCAAGGGTTTGTCTTGATTCTAAGTTCCTTTATATGTATTGTATCTTCCATTTGTACAAGTGTGCTTCATTAGAGTTTTCTCTGTAATCTTGTAAAAATTGAAGATTAATACAATTTGCATTTATCAGTATTCTCTTTGTTTATTTGTTTACATTGCATAGTTGTGATTATTCCAATCTCCACTAGAATAGAACCATTTTGTAATCACTGATCTAACAAGACACAAATCATCAACAGCTTTGACTTTGCTACTGACACCTCTGCTACAACACTGACACATCTATCAGCAGAAGAATTGTTATTGGTGTAGATGATTAAAGACAAACCACTTCTGAAGTCTCCTGCAAAGATTCCTAAGAAGACTTTTGACGTGAACACAACTGTTTGCTGCAGTTTGTCTTTTAGTTGTCTACCAATTGTAGCATAGCTTGTAACTTTCCAAGATCAACGGTCTGTGTTTGATCTGATCCTTAGAATCAAGGGTTTGTCTTGATTCTAAGTTCCTTTATATGTATTGTATCTTCCATTTGTACAAGTGTGCTTCATTAGAGTTTTCTCTGTAATCTTGTAAAAATTGAAGATTAATACAATTTGCATTTATCAGTATTCTCTTTGTTTATTTGTTTACATTGCATAGTTGTGATTGTTTCCGCCAATCTCAACTAGAATAGAACCATCTTGTAATCACTGATCCTACAAGACACAAATCATCAGCAGCTTTGACTTTGCTACTGATACCTCTGCTACAACATTGACACATCTATCAGTAGAAGGAATGTTATTGGTGCAGATGATTAAAGACAAACCACTTCTGAAGTCTCCTGCAAAGATTCCTAAGAAGACTTTTGACTTGAACACAACTGTTTGCTGCAGTTTGTCTTTTAGTTGTCTACCAATTGTAGCATAGCTTGTAACTGTCCAAGATCAACGGTCTGTGTTTGATCTAATCCTTAGAATCAAGGGTTTGTCTTGATTCTAAGTTCCTTTATATGTATTGTATCTTCCATTTGTACAAGTGTGCTTCCTTAGAGTTTTCTCTGTAATCTTGTAAAAATTGAAGATTAATACAATTTGCATTTATCAGTATTCTCTTTGTTTATCTGTTTACATTGCATAGTTGTGATTGTTTCCGCCAATATCAACTAGAATAGAACCATTTTGTAATCACTGATCCAACAAGACACAAATCATCAACAGGTTTGACTTTGCTACTGACACCTCTGCTACAACACTGACTCATCTATCAGCAGAAGGAATGTTATTGGTGCAGATGATTAAAGACAAACCACTTCTGAAGTTTCCTGCAAAGATTCCTAAGAATACTTTTGACCTGAACACAATTGTTTGTTGCAGTTTGTCTTTTAGTTGTCTACCAATTGTAGCATAGCTTGTAACTGTCCAAGATCAACGGTCTGTGTTTGATCTAATCCTTAGAATCAAGGGTTTGTCTTGATTCTAAGTTCCTTTATATGTATTGTGTCTTCCATTTGTACAAGTGTGCTTCCTTAGAGTTTTCTCTGTAATCTTGTAAACATTGAAGATTAATACAATTTACATTTATCGGTATTCTCTTTGTTTATCTGTTTAGATTGCATAGTTGTGATTGGTTCCGCCAATCTCAACTAGAATAGAACCATCTTGTAATCACCGATCCTACAAGCGGTATCAGAGCTTTGGCTCTCAGATTAAACAAACTCACACTTTTTTAATCACTCTCTGGTTCTATTTACTACTATCTCTTTGCTAAAACACCATTTATTATGAAATGGCTCAAAACAATGATTTTGATGATACTGGAAGCATCAACAGACCACCAAGACTGGTGTATGGAGAAGACTATGATATGTGGAAGAACAGGATGGAAAGTTTCTTCTGCTATCAAGAGTATGGGATGTGGAGATCCATAAAAGATGGACTATATGTACCCATGGTGGCCTATGTTGATTCCAGAGGTCCATCAGTCCCTAAAAACCCTCAAAGTACTCAGAGGAAGTCATCAAGAAGATGGAGGTAGATTTCAAAGCTTTGGGAGCCATCCAGATGTGCTTGCCAAATGAAGTTTTCCACAACTTCAGAGAATACAAGACTGCAAAGGAGCTATGGGTGGCTCTTGAGAAGATGTTTGCTGAGTCAGAAACAGTAAAGGAAAACAGAAGAGGCATCCTGAAGAAACAATATGAAAACTTTATCTGGAAGGAAGGTGAGTCTCTTACTGTTCTGTACAACAGGTACACCTACCTTGTGGGAGAGCTACACTGCTCAAATGTGAAGCTGGAGAATGAAGATATTCTCAAAAATTTTATCAGATCTCTTCCCCACTGCTGGACACTCTATACAGTGTCAATCAGATGAACAGAAAACCTAAAGAACTTGCAGATGACTGAGCTTTTTGGTATGCTCAAAACATATGAATTAGAAATGATTTAGGCCAAAGAAAGAAGCTTAGGTTATTCTACAGCCTCATCATCTAACCCCACCTCTTCTGCACTACTTTCAGGCCACTCAGTCTCCAGTTCAAGCAACTACTATCCTCCCATTGTCACTCATCCCCAGACTCCAACCTCACAATCAAACAACTCACCATTTCTTCTTGAAGCCCCACCTCAGACAACTCCTGCTGCCTTTTTCTCTGAAAACTCAAGTAATATGTCCTTTATCAAGGAAGATCTGGAGTGTTTCCATCTAGATGATCTACAAGAAATGGACATACAACACTCCTATGCCATGCTTTCTCTCAGAGCAAAAAGGTTCTACTCTAGAACATGAAGACCCATTCCAAGAAATAACTCCAACACCAGAGTTGGCTTGGACAAAAACAAGCTGAGATGTTACAACTGAAACTAACTTAGCCATTTTGCCAGAGAATGCAAGGCACCAAAGGCAAATCCAGCTACTACTCAGCCAAGATAAGCTCATCAAGGTAAAACAAGCCAAGCTCAGCCAAGCCAGCAACAAGCTACCCCTCCTGCTCAAACTGCAGCTTGTGTAGCTATTGGAACTGCTGAGTATGACTGGAGCTTTCAGTATGAGGATCTTCCTGCCAACAACCAAGCTCTTATGGCAGACGCTACAGAGATACCACCTCAGGTATATGAACATCTTTGTTACCAAACTTGTATTGATAAGGTTCTAGGTTACAGAAAGCATAATCAAAACCTTATAGATCAAAATAAAGAGTTTAACCAAATGAAATCTGAATTCAAAAAGGTTGAAAACAGTTATAAAGAAAAGATTAACTGCCTAAAGAATGAGATTTCAACATTAAAACATGAACAAACAAATCTTGAAACTCATATTGATGATCTAGTGGTTAAATTAAAAGCTACCAGAGCAGAATTGGCAGAACAAAAAGTTCATGTTGAGAAATATGAATTTGCATCCAAAAAGCTGCAAAGACTTTTAGATGTCCAAGTTCATAACAAAGTAAAGACTAGTCTGGGGTACCATGCTGACCAGTACAAAACTATTGCACTACCTGCTGATTATGTAACCATCCATGAACCAACCTTCAATCTCTCCAATCTTGACTTGGCAAACTGAGATCTTGATCCTTCTATGCAAGAATACACTAATTCATCTGAGTCTGAGTCCACATGCTCAGACTCCACTAAACTAAATGGCCCAAGCCCCTTCATTCCTTCATTACTAGTACCTCCACATCCAAACAAATCAAAATTAGCTATCCTCTAGAAGGAAGAAAGCTAAATGTTGAAAAGGGACAATCTTCAACCTCCACCAATCCCTAATTAAACTCCAATCAACCCAGGAAGGTGTTTGACATTTGTCATACACCTGGAGAGAGACCTCCATGTGTTCAGAAAACATTGGAGGAAGCCACTTTTGAACATAACAAAGCTCATCCCTGGAACATCAAAGATCTATTCAAAAGGAAAGATTATGTATACTTTTATAGGGATAAATCAGCTAAATCATGTTTTGTCTATGGTAAATACAATCACACAGCCAACATCTGCTTCTATTACCTACAGCAGCAAAGAAATCTCAAGCAAGATGCTTTTGAGAAAACAAACAAGAACAAAAAGGTGAGAAGCTATGAAGCCCAGACAACTCAATTCAGAAAGTCTCTCTCTCATCCAAGGAAGCAGATCCCAAAACCCCAACAATCGTGCATCATTTGTGGTGAATCAGACCACTTTGCTGCGGATTGTAAATTCAATCCTTTCAACCAGCTCATGCTACTCCAAAACAGAAACCAATCTATAGAAGAACTCCCATAGAGAAACCCACTTTCAATAGAAAGGTAAAGCAGGAGAAGCATGTATCTGTTGTTGAACCATCAGCCGCCAACAAAAATGCTGATGATCGTGAGAAGCCAAAGAAATCAAGAACCAAGCCTTCAGCAACAACCAAGTCTGCTGCTGATCAAGTAAAACCATCAGCAGCAACCAAGTCTACTGCTGAAAAGCCAAAGTCCTCAATAGCAACCAAGTATGCTGCTGATAAGCTAAAGTCCTCAGCAGCAAAGTCTGCTGCTGATCAAGCAAAACCTTCATCAGCCAAAGCAACATCAGCTGCTGACAGGGTAAAAAGATTTGGAAAATCATCCCAACAATGGAAAGCCAAGTCCACAACTTCTATCCCTCAAAGCATCATCATTGGATCCATTGAGTGCAAGCATACTGATGCTATTAACCCAAAGACACACTCACCCAAGTCTGCAAGTTCTTGGGTTCCTCCCTCTAACTAGATCTCTCTCATGTGCAGGGACAACCAGGTCACAAGGATAACACCTGGGTTGTAGACAGTGGTTGTTCCACGCACATGACTGGCAACATGTTCATCCTCTCCAACTTCAGGCATTTCAATGGAGGATATGTTTCCTTTGGGAGTGATTCAAAAGGAGGATCAATTACTAGACAAGGAACTGTGTCCAATGAAAGAATGAGTATTGAAATAGTAAACTTTGTCAAAGAATTGGACTTCAATCTCAAGAGCGTGTCTCAGATCTGTGATCAAAAGCATTGGATGCTTTTCACGGACAAAGAATGTTTTGTGCTCTCCCCTGGTGTCACACCCCGACCGATGGCGGAATCATCGGGGCGGGACATGTAGACTATTCATAGCACATGGTTGACTAAATTGAAATATATTAAAGTCAAATTTCCATTTCAAATAATCCAAGTACAAATCAAATTCAAACAAAGAAACATAAACAACTCATAGAATTCTTGATTTAAATTGCTATGTCCAAATCCTATATTGAGCACGTCTTGAATCATTCTCACATATTAGGGCCTGAAACATGAATAAAATAAAGTCAACAAAAAAGTTGGTGAGTATAACACAGTTGCATATAGATAACATATAGTTGAAAACAAATCCTTTACAAGACATGATAAAATAAGGCGTTTATGGGGAGCAACTATTGTGTAACCAAGTACAATCAAACCTTTGTAACTAGCATGCAAAAATTGTGTTGTCGGTTTCAATCACCGCGCACCTTGGTGGGTTTGTCAGACTCAATGGATCTATCATTGAAAACCGTCGGCTTGTATAGTTAATGATTGCACATAAGTTTTCACAAAGATTAGCACAACTAGCACTCGGGCACAAAGCTCAAATTTTGCACACATGTATGTATATAGGATTTTGCACTTGTGTTGTTTGGGTAAATGTAAATGTGTAATGTGTATAAGGTTCATGTTCCACCCCAAAAGTGTAAAAGAGTAAAAAGGGGTTGTGAATACTCACTTGGTATGGAGATGTAGCTAACAAAGAGTATAGATAAAATAAGGGTTCTTGATACGCACGGGTTAACCTAGATAGTAATGTATTTTGAATCAAATCGGTGTACAAAGTTTAATTCTAACATTGAATGTTGAATTTGTGTATAAAAAGTATTAAATGAAATATATAAAGTTGTAGTAACCCTTTTTGGAACATTTGATTAAAGTTTGGAATTTAAATAATAAAATAGAATTTTTATAAAATTGTTGATTATGAAAATAATGCATGTGTTAAATGTAAATTAATAAATAAATAAATGATTATAGTTTATGAAATAATGTAAATATTGATTGTAAATAAGTATAAATAAATAAATGATTTTTGTTTAAATATTAAATAAATAATTATTATCTTATTTATTTATAAACTTTGTAACTTAATCATTTAAAACATCATTTAAGTGTAAGATAAATATAAATTTAATTTTTATAAATTTTTAAATAAACTTTTAAATAATTAATATTTATCTCCAGATTAAACTTTAAATCTCTTCAAATACAGAAAACATATTTTTATAAAATTTGAAACATTTATTGATTGAAAAATATGAAATTATAATTCTGTTAAAATTTCTGAGTCACACACGACCGTGCCTCGGAATGGCACGATCGTGCTCAAGCCACGGGCGCGACCGCGCTAGTCGGGGCGCGACCGGGTTGATCAACAGAGGGCACAAACTAGACCAGTCAACAGGCACAACCGTGCCTTGGCCTGGCACGGTCGTGTCCAAGATTCTTAGACACAACAGAGATTAGCCCAAGGGCATGACTTGGTCTGGACAGGAGGACACGACCGCGTTGCTACTCGGCACGACCGCGTTTAATGAGGCACGGCCGCGCTAGATGATTAGCGCGACCGTGTCTCTTCCAAATCAGACACGAATTGACAAATTCTCGTATTGTAAATGCTGGAATTGTTAGAGCTTTTGTTTATTGAGTTTTTATGAGTATTCTGGGATATTTTAATTGTATGAAGAACATGATTAAAACCGGATTTGATTAAACCATTTTTAATAAGAAAAGGATTCTGGTTCTGGATGATTTCTGTAATGAAAACCCAAATTAATATGGGGCTTTTGATATATGGACTGAAATGAATGAGAGGAATGTTTCAATTACCCAAAACAGTAGAGAATTGATAGAGATCGGTAGAAGGAAGTTCTGGCGTCGACGGCTTGAGTTCCGGCGACCTTTACTGCAACTCCGGCCAATCCAGATAGTCCGGGAGCTTCAGGGATGATTGAGTATCGTGACTCTGTTGCTGGATTGAGAGAATTCGGGTTGAAAGGCGTATTCCGAATTTTCTTGAAATGTTTTGAGAGGTTTTTCGAGATTGATAGGATTAAGTTGGAGCGTTTGTGAATTCGAAAGTTGTATTACTCACGTAAATGGAAAAGAAACGGTGGACGGTTACTGATTCTCGACGATCGGCGATTAAAAGTGTATTTACGTTTTGACAGTTACGCAGGCGCGACCGTGCCCAATAGAGGCGCGACCGTGCCAAGGCACCGGGCGCGATCGTTCCAGGGCTAGTCGCGCGATCGTGCCAGAGCACTTCGGCGCGACCGTGTCGGGACAAGCGCGACCGTGCTTAGCTAGGGTTTCTTGTTATTTTTCAACTTTAGTCCTTGACCTTTCAGGTTTGACAAGTTTGAATAAGATAGCTACTTGTATAGTGTTTAAGTGTATATAACCCAGTAAAACTTGCGGATTTGTATTGTATCATTGTATTTAATTTATGACGAAAAATATAATAAGACAGTGAACGAGTATTGAGTTTGAAATGCATTACATTGAATCGAAATATGGCTACTAAAAATCAGAAATGTTACAGTCTCCCCATGTTGAAAGAATTTCGTCCCAAAATTTAGCTAGAGGAAACAACGGTATCAGTAAAAAGATGAGGGTACTTGAGCTTCATTTGGTCTTCTCGTTCCCAAGTGAACTCAGGACCACGCTTAGATTCCCAACGAACTTTGACAATAGGAATGCGACTTCGCTTGAGTTGTTTGACTTCACGATCCATAATTTCCACCGGCTTCTCAACGAAGTGCATCATTTCATCAATGCGCACGTCGTCAAGTGGTATATGGAGATTTTCATCAGCGAGACACTTCTTCAAATTAAATACATGAAATGTAGGATGCACATTTCCAAGAGATGGAGGTAACTCAAGTTTGTAAGCCACTTTCCCAATCCTTTCAAGGATCTTGAATGGACCAACATAACGAGGTGCTAACTTGCCTTTCTTTCCAAAACGGACCACACCCTTCCACGGGGACACCTTAAGAAGAACAAGGTCACCGACTTGGAATTCCAAGGGTTTTCGTCGTTTATCGGCATAACCCTTTTGCCGAGTTCTCGCTGTTCGGATGTTATCACGGATTTGAATAATCTTGTCGGATGTTTATTGAATTAGTTCGGGACCGGTGATTTGTGCTTCACCAATCTCGTTCCAACAGATAGGAGAACGTCACTTGCGACCATGAAGAGCTTCGAATGGAGCCATGTTGATACTTGTGTGGTAGCTATTATTGTAAGAGAACTCAATGAGGGATAAATGTGAATCCCAACTGCCACCAAAATCGATTACGCAAGCTCTAAGCATGTCTTCAAGAGTTTGGATTGTTCGCTCGGTTTGACCATCAATTTGGGGATGGTAAGCCGTGCTCAAATCCAATCGTGTGCCAAGAGCAGTTTAGAGAGATTTCCAAAATCGAGAAGTGAACCGGGCGTCTCGATCAGATATTATGTTCAAAGGAACACCATGACGGCTCACAATTTCATCAATGTAAATTCGGGCTAGTTTCTCAACCGGATAGTCTTCACGGATAGGCAAGAAATGATCAGATTTGGTGAGGCAATCAATGATCACCCAAATACTATCATAACCACTCGAGTGTCACACCCCGACCGATGGCGGAATCATCGGGGCGGGACATGTAGACTGTTCATAGCACATGGTTGACTAAATTAAAATATATTAAAGTCAAATTTCCATTTCAAATAATCCAAGTACAAATCAAATTCAAACAAAGAAACATAAACAACTCATAAAATTCTTGATTTAAATTGCTAAGTCCAAATCCTCTATTGAGCACGTCTTGAATCATTCTCACATATTAGAGCCTGAAAATGAATAAAATAAAGTCAACTAAAAAGTTGGTGAGTATAACACAGTTGTATATAGATAGCATATAGTTGAAAACAAATCCTTTACAAAATATGATAAAATAAGGCATTTATGGGGAGCAGCTATTGTGTAACCATGTACAACCAAACCTTTGTAACTAGCATGCAAAAATTGTGTTGTCGGTTTCAATCACCGCGCACCTGGGTGGGTTTGTCAGACTCAATAGATATATCATTGAAAATCGTCGGCTTGTATAGTTAATGATTGCACATAATCGTATACAAAGGTTAGCACAACTAGCACTTGGGCACAAAGCTCAAATTTTGCACACATGTATGTAAATAGGATTTTGCACTTGTGTTGTTTGCGTAAATGTAAATGTGTAATGTGTATAAAGTTCATGTTCCACCCCAAAAGTGTAAAAGAGTAAAAAGGGATTGTGAATACTCACTTGGTATGGAGGTGTAGCTAACAAAGAGTATAGATAAAATAAGGGTTCTTGATACGCACGGGTTAACCTAGATAGTAATGTATATTGAATCAAATCGGTGTACAAAGTTTAAGTCTAACATTGAAGGTTGAATTTGTGTATAAAAATTATTAAATGAAATATATAAAGTTGTAGTAACCCTTTTTGGAACATTTGATTAAAGTTTGGAATTTAAATAATAAAATAGAATTTTTATAAAATTGTTGATTATGAAAATAATGCATGTGTTAAATGTAAATTAATAAATAAATAAATGATTATAGTTTATGAAATAATGTAAATATTGATTGTAATTAAGTATAAATAAATAAATGATTTTTGTTTAAATATTAAATAAATAGTTATTATCTTATTTATTTATAAACTTTGTAACTTAATCATTTAAAACATCATTTAAGTATAAGATAAATATAAATTTAATTTTTATAAATTTTTAAATAAACTTTTAAATAATTAATATTTATCTCCAAATTAAACTTTAAATCTCTTCAAATACAGAACACATATTTTTATAAAATTTAAAACATTTATTGATTGAAAAATATGAAATTATAATTCTGTTAAAATTACTGAGTCACACACGACCGTGCCTCGAAAGGGCACGATCGTGCTCAAGCCACGGGCGCGACCGCGCTAGTCGGGGCGCGACCGGGTTGTATGCATACACTGACAGTGACTGGAGGATGCAACTTGGACAAAAATTCCACATCAGGGGGATGTAAGTTTCTAGGAGAAAGACTGATTTCATAGCATTGCAAGAAGCAAACTTGTGTATCAATTTCTACCGCAGAAGCAGAATACATTGCAACTTCAAGTTGTTGTGCACAAGTCATCCGGATACAAAACCAAATGCTGGATTATGGAATGACTTTCATGGCTACTCCCATTCACATTAACAACATGAGTTCAATATCAATTACAAACAATCCGGTGCAGAACTCCAAGAAAAGGCACATTGACATCAAATATCATTTCATAAGGGATCAAGCTGAGAAAAAGTGAATTATTTTAACCTAAGTTCATACCAATGAGCAATATGCTGACTTGTTAACAAAACCTTTTGATGAAGCTAGATTTAGATATTTAGTTGAATCCATTGGTATGATGAACTTTGACTAAAATATGTCTCTAAAACTTTTTGAATAAAATGTGTTTGCCTTTGTTGTAAAAAAAAGTTATAAGTCAGCAGCAAACAATTTTGCTGCTGACAGGTTTAATTATCAGCAGCAAAGAATTTGCCTCTGACGGCCTTAAGTTATCAGCATGAACAAGTTTCCTGCGGATAGCTTTGAGGCAATCAGCAGCAACATCTTTACCGCGGACCATTATATCCATTAGCAGCAATTGAGTTTGCTGCTGATAGACTTAACCATCCGCAGCAACCAAGTTTGCTGCAGATGAGTAAAGTAAGTCCAAATTAACCTTTACCCGCTGTAAAAAATACTTTCAGCCATTACCATGACTGCTACAGTGTATTACAGCTGTAAAACAGTGAAAAGTAAATGGGTTGTACTGTGCAAGTAACTTTTCTTTTTCCCTCCTCTGCCATTATAACACAAATCAAACTTTTCCTTCCCCACTTCACATTCAATTCCGACCTAACACTCACCATTTTCTCTCAAGCATTCAAAGCTCTTCATACTTAACCACCTTTCAAAGCTTCCTCTTTCCCTCCAAATCCAACGACAATGGCAGAGGTCGACATCAACAACCCCGGTGACAAGTTCTCAACCTACCATAATATCACCGCATACCTGGTTAAAGGAATGAAATCCGAAGGCTTTGATGACATGATCGATTTCCTTTGTCAATCAAAGATTTATTTTGCACTCACCGTCAACCCTACCATCTACATCCCTCATATGGAGGATTTCTGGAACACAGCCGTCTACTCTACTGAACAGGGGATTCCCCAAATCAATGCCAGGGTAGACAACAAATACATCACTGTCACTGAAGCCACACTTAGAAAAACCTCAAGCTTCTGGACGAGGGGGCCGCCATCTCATACACCAAAGAAGAATATATGAGGACATTTGTATCCATAGGGTACACTGGAAATCAGGATGAACACACAATAGAAAAGGCGCTGATGGGTCCTCCATGGAAGTTTCTATGCCACACTCTTCTTCAATGCCTATCTCAGAAGAGAAGTGGGTGGCATCAAGTGAGGTTTGCTCTTTCCTCTGCTGTCCACGGTATGGTTACTTGCCAAGGCTTTAACTTTGCACCTGATTTTTGAAGGCTTGAGATATAACCTTCAGGAAGGTGCAAAACATGCCTTCTTTATGTACCCAAGGTTCTTGCAGGAAGTTTTTAACAATGAACTAAAAGATCTTTCAAAACTTGCAAGAATCTACCTAATGTTGGGACATAAAAATAACATTTTTCAAAGCATGAGAACTGTGTCCAAAAAGTTCTCAGGGGCATTGTTATCTACAATGATGAACATACAAAGCACCCAGGGTGATAGTTCGGCAATCCCAGCTGATACTGATCCCACACCCTCCACTTCACAGCCTGAACATCAAACAGTTTCCATTGTTCGAACCCCTGTGCATCCTATTGAGGTTGCACCGGCACAACAAATACTTACCCCAGTTTTAGAAGCCCAACTGGAACACAGGGCTCCAGTTGAGGCTATTTATACCAGAAAAAGAAAAAGGAGCAAGAAGACTCCTTCTATTCTTGTCTCTCAGGCCCAATCCCAACTTAAAAGCCCTCATTCTAAATCCCAACATTCTGATGAGAATATTGTAAGGGATAGCCAAATTATCAGAGAGACGTCCTTGGAAGTTCCTCTATTAGGATCAGGATCACATCCCGGATCCATAGAACAACCCTTTGAGCCTATACACTCTTCTTTTTCTTTGGACTTAAGTACAAAGGGACCATGTCAAAGATGATGTACCTTCTCCAACTGCCAATATCTTGAAGGTACTGATTAACTTGGCTGCCAAAGTACCCAGCCCAAGTTCATCACCTAAGAAGGTTCACTCTGGGAGTGATGATAAAGTGAATGTGGAAGTGGCTATCACTACTACTGGTACATCATTTGACCAGAAGAACAGTGATAACATCACTAAGTCCCCAACCACGACAAGTCACAGTGAGGATGTTTCTTTTGAAACACTCTTCACTGAGAGGAATCCCATGCGCCAAGAAAACCAGGGTGATGGGGATGTAGAAGCTATGCCTAAGGCCCCATCTAGTTCCAAGGACTCCACACCTGTGGATGAGGACAGACTGAAACTGGAAAACATGGAATTGACGGCCAGGGTGGCTATGCTAGAGGCTGAGGTGTCCAAACTAAAGCACCAAGTCTCTATGCATAAAGCCCTTCAATGCCCACCTGTGACTACTCCTACCCTTGTATCAATGGGAAGTCAAACAAATGAAACCTTATGCACTGATGCATCCAAAAGGTGGGAGATTGTTACTGTTGAAGATGACAAGGACAGTCTTGATGACTGAATACAAGAGTAGGCTGCCTTTCAAAGTACACTTTTCAAGCCTACTTTAGTTCAAGTTCATGACTTGCCAGAATCGGTAGATGAAGAGGAAGAAATCTCTGAGGATTGGAAGTTAGTTGTCAGAGCTGTTGATGAGGTCTTGAAAAATGAAAGTGAAGATGAAGACACACCTCTATCATTCAGCATACTACCAGCTGTTGCAAGCATATCAAGTCAGACCATTGCCCCTCAATTCACACTGACTGCACATAAGCTAGAGTTTGACTCTAATTTATCATGGGGGTATGATGGTCTATCTGAGAGATTCTGGATTAGATGGGAATTTGGTGGAATAGAAGAGCTAAATTGGAATAAATTGAATCTACTCAAAGTCCTGGATCTGTACTTAACAAGATGCATCAACACATCCACAGATCTCTCAGCTGAACTTGCAATTGATAGATTCTACGACTTGATGGAGGATAACATGCCTTGGTTTGAATGGTTTCTTCAAGAAGCAAACAAGTTGGCTTATCCAAACACTGCAGATTCTTCAAGAGCAGCTGAACAAAGACAAGCTCCAAGACTTGACTTGATAAGGAGCAGGGCTTTAACATAAGAGCAAGTACTTTGCTTTAGAAGATTCTTATATAATGAAGTGGTCAGGGGTCTGGAAGTGCATGGATGGTCACGTACTGGGTCCTCTGGCTTTTAGTTCTTCCTGTGTGATGGATTATCCTTCATAATTAACAACATTCAAGAAATCTTGCTCCTCAACCTAGATTTCTTGCACAAAGTCTTTGAGCTAAGGACACACATATGCAACATCAACTCCTTAGAAAGTCAAGAAATGATCAAGATTATCAAAGCTTTTCTTGAAAAGGAGGGATGGATTGCAATGGATGATTCTAACTCAAACCTATCTATTCCCTCCTCACCAACTGTCATCCTGAATGCAGCAGAAGAATCAAGCAAAGTGGTTTCATAGAATGTTAAAGAGGCTTATAAGGCTACATATGGAAATGAATGGGAGAATGAAGCAGTCCCTTCCACTGTGTCTGTTCCTCAAATTACAAATGAAGCTGAAGCTGAGATATCAACAGCATCTCTCACATCTGCTGTTGTGATCCATGAAGCTGAAGCAGAGGCATCCAATAAAGACAAAGGGAAGGGTCTCATGACTGAAGAAGAAGAAGAAGAAAGGATAGATGTCACACCCCAACCGACGGCGGAATACGTCGGGGCGGGACATGTAGACTGTTCAAAAGCTCAAGGTTTACAAAGGTTTAAATATTTAAACAACCAATTTCATATCACCAATAATCATGAATCCAACAATACAAGGAAAATAGAAATACATAAATGGTCTCTTTAAATTAACTTCTAGGTCCTCGGTCCTAAGTGAAGCATCTTGTACTTATTCTCAAGCGTTAGTACCTAAAACATGATGAAAACAAGGTCAACTAAAAAGTTGGTGAGCATACATAGGTTTTGACACACAACCAAGTTTAAAGTGTTTTATACAATTCATACGATACACGTGTATACGGCATTTATGGAGAATCTATAGTTAAATTAAGTGTGTACAATCAAACCTTGTGACTGAGGCATAACACGCAGATTACCCTAATGTAAAGTCGGTAACAAACACCCTAACCAGGTGGGTTTGTCAGACACAATAGATCTATCAATGTTAACCGTTGGCTTGTACGGAGTTAATGATTGTACTAAAGTCATGTATATGTAGTCTTAACTCATAGCATTCAAGCCTAAATAACATAACACATAATATCATATTATTGAATTGTATTTTAAGTCTATGCAAAAAGCTTCAAAGGTAAATCACGTTTCACCCCAAAAATTGTAAAATATAAAAAAAGGGGCTATGTAAACTCACCTGTAATAATGGTGTAGATAGCACGAGCTATTAAGTAGCACAAGTGATTTTGTAATCACAAAGTCAACCTAGAGTGAATTTGTATGAATGTGAATTAATAATATGCACAAAGTTTATGGCAAGATCTAGGGTTCAACGGGTTTTGATGTATGTGAATTCGTACAAAGATTGAGTCATATGTAATTAGATAATAGTTTGGTATGAAAATTGTAAGTTCAAAATATGTTTGGAAAATAATTATTGTGTTAGGGTTTAAGTGTGAAAAAAAATATAAATAAATAAATTCTTTTCATTTATTCATTTATAAAAGTATGTCAAAAATATGTAGGGTTAAATTATATATATATATATATATATATATATATATCTTTTTAAATGTAATTTAAATGCTAGAGAATTAATATTATAACAAAATAATCCATATTAAAGAAATAATTCTTTTTTTTATTTATCTGACATGTTTTTAAAATGATGAGTCTCAAAAGTGGGTAAATAAGAATGTATTTATTTATACATATAGGAATTTGTTTGATATGTTTAAACCTTAATTAGTATATATATTTTCTTAAAAAAAATATATAATGTTGTAAAGGTATCAATTGGTTAGGTAGAATTTATATAAATCTTATCGAAATTTACAACTTAAACGACTAGTTTAATTGCTTGGTTTGTAAAATAATTATTTTATTTAATATAACATTTTAGATTTTTTTTATATTGGAAATATAGTTTTAAAACTTTTTAAATTGTAAAAATAATTGTTTTCCTTTAAAATTTGTTAAATATCGTACTAAATCAGTTTCTATAGGGTGTAGGTTTCCTAAACTAATTTTTATAAAGTTTTTAAGATGTCAAAAACTGTTAAAAAAATAATTGAGGGCCACCCGGCTCGAACCCGGGTGGATCCTGCATGACAGAAGCGATCTACCACTAGACCCAAGGGTCAGTGGTGATAGAACCCGTATTTAATTCAGTTTTACTGTGAGGTCAGAGAGGAAACGGGTTTGGGTATTACTTGAAGACAAAAAGGATGCCAAGGATGCGGGCATGGGTTTCGAACCCGCAACCAATCGTGTATGAGTCAAGTGATTTAACCGGTGGGTTTGGGCGAATGCCTTGACAATAAACGGGTGTGAAAATAGAAAATCCCTTACAAACCCAAGCCCCTTCGTCCCCAAAGCGTATCCCGGAACCCTAGCCACCCAAATTACCTGACTCAAACAACGATCGAACTTGGTGTCATAGGGCTTTCAATCCTGGGATCTAAACGTAACTAAAGGTACACGAATTACCTGGAATGACTGCGTATAGAGGACGAACGACAGAAGTTTTAGGCTCGGTGCTCTTTGATCTTGACAACGCTTTAGAGGTGCAATGTTGGTTACGAGAGAGGTTAGGATGTTCGTGAGAGGGTTGGCGCATATAAAGGGAGTAATTCAAATGGACCAATTTCACTTAATTCGGGTGATTCGAATTGGTTTGACAGGCAACAGTTGTAGGGGATTATTCGTGCATTGAATTGACAATTGATGATGAATTGATTCTTACATATTGTCTGATTATGTGCGAGAAGTAATTTCGCGTGATTTGCGGACTCTAACGCGTCTACTTCTTCTGATTTGTAGCCGAATTTGCTCGGCTTGACTTTGGATTGTCAATGTAAATCTAAATTTCGAATTTTGACGCGCCTTGGACTAAATTAGTATACTTAACGAGTTTAGGAAGATTCGAAAAGAAGTTAAAAGCAAACAATGGGCAGGAATCATCGTGTATTGACGATTTGGTTGATCAATTTGGATATTGTGACACCCGACATTTCAGGTCAATATCCGTACATGTTATAAACGAGTTTACATTATAATTGTTTTCGAGATTTACTTAATTTCACAATCAAGGACATTAAGGTCCAACAAAAACCGTACATTGTCTCATTTCATATTTTAGTTATTCTAGGAGTTACCGATTCATGTACCAGGATAACCCGACTAAATACAAACATTAGTGGTTAAATTAAATAACCAGAAAAATATATATACATATATATTACATAAACTCTACGTTGGACAATAATTTAATTTTTAGACTAAATCATATAATATACGTAAAAGTAAAATATCGAACCCTTTCGAAGACGTTACCATGTAGCGTCACCTTTAGGTACGTACACCTACAAATAATCACCTCAACGAATTATACAATCCAAGATTTCAATATCTTTCGTTAACGAGCCATAAACTTAATAAATTTATAATACCGTGGAAAACCTAAACCAAATTAAATTACCGTTTGAAACTCTAATTAATATTAATACACTTAATGAATTAAATAAATTTACACTTAAATCTAATTATTTGATTAATTAACCCAACCCACCCCGTTGACTTTCTCCGCCGAAATTCAGATAAGGCCTCATTCCCACTTCCTACTTCACTCACATTCTAATTATCTATACTAAAACCCATACCTCATGACTTCAAAGTTGAGATAAAAACCATACCACCTCATTGTCTATCAATTCATCCATCAAGAGCAAAATCTCACAAACCCTTTTTATCTCCATTTTCTTCTACTGCCAACAACAAAAATAGCTATCTTCACTCTCTTTTGGTGATCTTCCATAATCGAAGACTCGAATCCTTTATTTCGGTATTCTAAGGAGTTTCAAGGATTTTCTCAAGGATTTCTAACCAAGCGAAGTCAAGATCATTCTCTGTTTCTCTCAAAAATCATCATCTCTGTTTAGAGGTAAAAACTCAACATTATTCATATTATTTTCTTTAAAACCGTAGCTAAACATACAGTTTACTCGAACGTAAGAAAAATAACCAGAAAAGTGTGTCGAATTCAAGATTAAAACATGAATATATGCGTATATGTATGAATAAAGTTTTGAAACTGATTCTGTCAATCAAAATTTCAGTAATCGAAACTATAGTTTCGATACCTGTTTACTCAATCGTAACTAGGTAGTTTCGATACCTGTTTACTCAATCGAAACTAGGTAGTTTCGATACCTGTTTACTTAATCGAAACTAGGTAGTTCCGATACCTATTACTCAATCGAAACTAGGTATTTTCGATACCTATTACTCAATCGAAACTAGGAAGTTTCGATACCTATTTGCTCAATCGAAACTAGGTCGTTTCGATACCTATTACTTAATCGAAACCAGGTAGTTTCGATACCTGTTTTGCTCAATCGAAACTAAGAAGTTTCGACATCTGTTCTGTTCAATCGAAACTAAGAAAGTTTCGATACCTGTTCATCAGTCCCACGGGGCAGTAACTTAGAACTATTTTGTAACGAAACAAGTATTGAAAAACTAAAAAGATATTTAAACAAAAGCAATCAGATTTGCTAAGTCGGTGAACAATTTGCATATGAGACATTCGGTCATAACACGAATTACCCTTTTTGTAATTAGGGTACGAATAGTCAAGTTTGACTAGAACAATTATCATTGCAAGCATACACAAACTCAAGGTGAGTTTCACGGCCCCTTTTTACCGTTTTCAATATTTGGGGGAAGAACATACTTACAACTATTTTTATGTGATAACAAGAGAACAAGACTCGACTTTTATGTTTACATGAGTTAAACGATTTTAGGCCGCTAAAGTCCCCTGGAACAATTTAGTAACCATTAACTGTAGCCTAGGGTCCTATGAATAGTACTATGGAGAGTGACTTCTCCCGGTCATGGTTAGTCGCGCTAACCACAATCTAGAGGATTTATGGCCGCATAGAACCAGATAACGAAATTAGGGGCGAAGAACAATTGTCATGGTTTGGTTACGGCTCATGTAGGAACATATTATTTGTATTCCTAGCTAGTTTACAAATGGGTCAAACAATTCTTATTTTGATTATCACATGCACCTGAAACTGTTTACGAACAATTGAATTTTGCAAAGAACTATTTGATTAAACCTGTGAACTCACCAACCTAGCGTTGACATTTTCATGTATGTTTTTCAGGAAATTGAACGTGATCGCAAGGTTAGCAATGTAGATTACATGCATGCACTATGGATACAACTTTTGGGGGATTTCTCTTGCATAACTCATTGTAATAGAGTCATATTTGCGAAATTTTCACTTTTTGTAAACTCAATTTACATTTTGGAATGTAAAACTTTAAACTTGTTTATGTATCCATTTATCATGTATGTGTTTGCGGTTATCATATGTTTTGGAAACCATGAACGTTACGCCTCGCGTTTTCGCCTTGGCGGGGTGTGACAGATTTGGTATCAGAGCCATTGATTATAGCGAACTTGGAGTCTAAAACGGAACCTAGTCTATAATTTAAATGACTCACTAAAACGTTTTCATTGCATAAGCATTGCATAACCAGTAATCATGTCATGTGGATATGGTAGTCACAAGCATGTCGTCACATTCACACTCTGACCCCGTATCTGACCCTGAATCCAACGAGGAACTTTCCGCCACACGCCCCAAAAATCGAGTACAAGTTCGCAGCTCCACACCACCCAATGTTGACCTGGGAGAACCGCTTATCGTCTACCGAAAGAAAAGTGGAGGACCAGTTATGGTAAAGTGTGCTAGGAAGAAGGTTCGATTTCCACACAAGAAAACCCTGGCAGCCAGTGACTCGAAAGACTTGGAGACGGATGAGGAGCCACCTAGGCAACGACCCTGTTACCACCCTACGGTGAGGACTATCCGTTGGATGCCCCGTACCCTGGCACGATGAAGGGAGATGGAGAGCATTCCCTCTACCTTTGAGCTCGGAGAGTCCTCCAACTCCCCAACACCCCTACCCCATACTGGGGAAGCCATGGAGCTCACAGTGCCTACATTAGTAGCACGCGTTCATACGCACGAGGAGCGTCTTGATGATCTCCTAGATGATATTCGGGCACATGGGGATGCAACCACGCGACTACGTCAAGGGCTCGGATCTCGAGTACAGACTCTGGAGGACAGCACCCGAGACATACAGGGTGCCACTGACTATCTAGAGTTGAGAGCTGACATGGACTGGCAGTTCACTCTCACGGTCCGAGACATGGTGGAGGCGCTGGAAGAAAGGACTTTGGGTGCAGAATTTGTGGCTAGGGCTAGCTTTGTCATGGCAGGACTTGCCATGATGATTGGATTGTACTCCCACTTCTTCTTTTAAACCTATTATGGGCGGGTTGTGCCCATAGCACATTATGTAGTTTAAAACTTTGGTACTGATGTGGTCATGTGAACCCATCCCTATTTTTATCCTTGTCTTTTGGAACAATGTACTATGCATGTTTTAACTATGTATGTGATGGTTTATGTTGTAATGATGGTTGTTTACGTTTGATGTTGTTGTATCCTTATGTCATGATCTATCATTATTATTATATAATGTTGTTTCTTTTTAATTGATATGTTAGAAAGAACGTCATGGCACCTAAGCGTAGGACACCCCGTGATACTACTGGTGACAACAACGAGACGATTTCCCCAAATGTAGAGCAACTCATAGCACAGCGAGTAGCTGCTGCCATGGAACAGTATGAGGCAAATCGAAATAGTGGAGGAGGAAACGGCAGTGGTACCGGCGGAGGAGGTGCAGGAGGTAGCGGTACAGCCGGAGGTTTCGGAGGTAATAGAATAAATAAGCCATAACACATAGTCATGATCCGAATTAATGACGTTATGACTTGTAATTCTACAGATGCTCCAAATAAGAAGTGCTCCTACAAGGCCTTTCTATCTTGCAACCCCCGCAACTTCAATGGCACCGAGGGTGCAGTTGGGCTAATGAGATGGATAGAAAAGATGGAGTCGGTGATTGATATTAGTGAATGCACCGCTGACTGCATGGTGAAGTATTCTACATGCACACTCACTGATAAGGCTTTAACTTGGTGGAATTCACAAGTGAAAACCCTGGGAAGACAGATTGCATACCAACTGACTTGGGAGGAGCTGAAAGCCATGATGACTGAGGAGTACTGTCCTCGAAATGAGTTGCAAAAGATCGAATCTGAAATGTGGAATTTACAAATGATAGGAGATGATGTGGCTGGTTACACTGATAGATTCAGCGAGTTAGCAAGTTTAGTTCCACACATGGTTACCCCAGAATACAAGAAGGTTGAAAGATACTTGTGGGGTCTCGCACCTCAAATCTGAAGCCTGGTGACTTCATCGAACCCTATGGATGCCAAGAGCGCTATAATTCTAGCTTTCAAGAATGCTATGCGTGATGGTTTGTTTGAGAAGAAGGAGACCGAGGAAGGAAGGTCTGGAGAAAAGAGGAAATGGTTTGGAAAACCAAGTAATCAAAACAAGAATCAAACTTACAAGAGACCTGGAAATATGAAAGCCTATGCTGTCAACACTGTGGAAGAAAAAGGATATCTTGGAACACGACCAAAGTGTGACAAATGTGGATATCATCACAGTGGAAGGTGTACCCAATATGGAAAGTGTAAAAAGTATGGGCATCTAGCCCATAACTGTTGGAACAATGCGAACCCTAATAAGACCAATCAAGTAGCAGGAAAGGTCAACCCAGGAGCAGAAAGGATGAATCAGGGATGCTTTGAGTGTGGAGATCCAAAGCACTTTAGAAAAGACTGTCCAAAGTTGAAGAACCGAAATGACAATCAGGCCCGTGGAAGAGCATTTGTGATGGGGGCTGGTGACGCACGACAAGATCCGAACATTGTCACTGGTACGTTCCCGATAAATAATCACTGTGCCTCTATACTTTTTGATACGGGTGCTGATATGAGTTTTGTGTCAAATGACTTTAAGTCCCTACTCGGTATTAAGCCCAGCAAACTAGACCAAAATTATACAATTGAATTAGCAAACGGGAAATTAATTAAAACTGGAGAAGTCATTCAGGGTTGTACCTTATGTTTTAAGAACCACACATTTAGTATAGACCTACTACCTGTTGACTTGGGAAGTTTTGACGTTGTTATTGGTATGGATTGGTTGTCGAAGAATCACGCCGAGATTGTTTGTTTTGAGAAGATTGTCCAAATTCCACTCCGGAACAGAAAAGTTCTTTCGATTCAAGGTGAGAAGAGTGGAGTAACATTAAGGATGATAAACTGCATGAAAGCTCGTAAGTACCTACATAAAGGCTATTGCGTGTTCCTGGCTTACGTCGTCGAGAAGAAACCCGAGGAACGAGTTTACATTATAATTGTTTATCAATTCATCCATCAAGAGCAAAATATCACAAACCCTTTTTATCTCCATTTTCTTCTACTGCCAACAACAAGAATAGCTATCTTCACTCTCTTTTGGTGATCTTCCATAATCGAAGACTCGAATCCTTTATTTCGGTATTCTAAGGAGTTTCAAGGATTTTCTCAAGGATTTCTAACCAAGCGAAGTCAAGATCGTTCTCTGTTTCTCTCAAAAATCATCATCTCTGTTTAGAGGTAAAAACTCAATATTATTCATATTATTTTCTTTAAAACCGTAGCTAAACATACAGTTTACTCGAACGTAAGAAAAATAACCAGAAAAGTGTGTCGAATTCAAGATTAAAACATGAATATATGCGTATATGTATGAATAAAGTTTTGAAACTGATTCTGTCAATCAAAATTTCAGTAATCGAAACTAAAGTTTCGATACCTGTTTACTCAATCGAAACTACGTAGTTTCGATACCTGTTTACTCAATCGAAACTAGGTAGTTTCGATACCTGTTTACTTAATCGAAACCAGGTAGTTCCGATACCTATTACTCAATCGAAACTAGGTAGTTTCGATACCTATTACTCAATCGAAACTAGGAAGTTTCGATACCTGTTTACTCAATCGAAACTAGGTAGTTTCGGTACCTATTACTTAATCGAAACCAGGTAGTTTCGATACCTGTTTTGCTCAATCGAAACTAGGAAGTTTCGACATCTGTTCTGTTCAATCGAAACTAAGAAAGTTTTGATTCCTGTTCATCAGTCCCATGGGGCAGTAACTTAGAACTATTTTGTAACGAAACAAGTATTGAAAAACTAAAAAGATATTAAAACAAAAGCAATCAGATTTGCTAAGTCGGTGAACAATTTGCATATGAGACATTCGGTCATAACACGAATTACCCTTTTTGTAATTAGGGTACGAATAGTCAAGTTTGACTAGAACAATTATCATTGCAAGCATACACAAACTCAAGGTGAGTTTCACGGCCCCTTTTTACCGTTTTCAATATTTGGGGGAAGAACATACTTACAACTATTTTTATGTGATAACAAGAGAATAAGACTCGCCTTTTATGTTTACATGAGTTAAACGATTTTAGGCCGCTAAAGTCCCCTGGAACAATTTAGTAACCATTAACTGTAGCCTAGGGTCCTATGAATAGTACTATGGAGAGTGACGTCTCCCGGTCATGGTTAGTCGCGCTAACCACAATCTGGAGGATTTATGGCCGCATAGAACCGGATAACGAAATTAGGGGCGAAGAACAATTGTCATGGTTTGGTTACGGCTCATGTAGGAACATATTATTTGTATTCCTAGCTAGTTTACAAATGGGTCAAACAATTCTTATTATGATTATCACATGCACCTGAAACTGTTTACGAACAATTGAATTTTACAAAGAATTATTTGATTAAACCTGTGAACTCACCAACCTAGCGTTGACATTTTCAAGTATGTTTTTCAGGAAATTGAACGTGATCGCAAGGTTAGCAATGTAGATTACATGCATGCACGATGGATACAACTTTTGGGGGATTTCTCTTGTATAACTCATTGTAATAGAGTCATATTTGCGAAATCTTCACTTTTTGTAAACTCAATTTACATTTTGGAATGTAAAACTTTAAACTTGTTTATGTATTCATTTATCATGTATGTGTTTGCGGTAATCATATGCTTTGGAAACCATGAACGTTACGCCTCGCGTTTCCGCCTTGGCGGGGTGTGACAGATATGGTTGACTTTTAAAGTCAAACTTTTGAGGTGTGTTGTTCTTGTCGACTTTTCTAGGTCAAATTTGGAGAAAAAAGAAAAGGTCCAATTTGAGATAAAAGGTTTCAACTTTAAGGGTTCATGTGTTCAAAGAGTTTCAACAGATTTGTTTAAAAGTGTAACTAATTATATTATAAATTTTAAAATGGTTTATTTAAAAATGTTGAATATATATATAAAATCATATATACATATTTTTGTATAAAACTAAAGCAATATTATTATGTGGTTTAATAATTTCGAATGTATAAATATATTTGAATACATAATTTTACAAATAGTCATATATATTTACATGTGTTTTAGAGGGACTATACGCGATGCAAGGTTCGAAAAGGATTGAACTGATATATTAGTATAATAATAAGAAATGTGACATTATGGGTTTGAACAAGTACATGACTTCAAGCTTTTATAAAATGAAACGACTAAAGAAAATTTATGGTCCGAAAATCCTGGATGTTACAGTCTCCCCATGTTAAGGGAATTTCGTCCCGAAATTTAACTAGTGGAAATTACTGAATCTGGAGGGAAGTGAGTTTGAGTTTTGATTAACGATTTGAGAAGTATGATAGATAACAAGATTTAAGTCTAAAGCTCAAGTTTAGTATGAAAGATATGAGTGGGTTTTAGTTTCAAGAGAGTTAAGGAGAGATCTGTAGAAGAATCTAAAGGTGAAATGCGTTACTTGGAATGGGTTTGATGGGAACTTGACAATTAGGGTTTGTGTAAGATGTAGTCTAATATGTTTAAAATTGTCAGTGGGTAACGGATTTCATAAACATTAGTCTGGGTCAAAACTTCACGTGACACGAACAACGCTACTTCTGATAATATGATAGGGCACTTATATATAGGAAGTACCATCGGCGTATCCACCATGCCCTTGTCATATCACATCAGTTTCGTTGTTACATATAATGATAAGTTTTAGGTCACAACACGCGACAAAATTTACTATGTTTTCCATGCGCTGATTCTTATAATTCCGTGTGCACCCGTAATTACTCAAATCATCGCATGGTTCGTATAGATCGTTCCGTTGTGTGCGGGTCAAGAGGGGCACAATTTCACTCCGTTCATGTCTATTATTTTCATATAAAAGTTGCTAAAAAGTAACTATGTCCTTAAGCAGGTCAGTTAGCAACTAGAGAGTAATAAGGTAGTATAACTTAAAGTCTCTTAGTTTACTCGTGTTTGAACAAGAATACGTCAAACCCCGAGTAGCTTCAATGTGTTATGGTTTCCAAGTTTGGTGAACAAAGTGTATGACCATTCTTTGTGTATAATGTGCTCAATCATTTGTAACCATTGCAAGCAACTTAGTTTCGCGTATAATGTAAACACACAAGTCTCATGCATGATCTAGTGTCACGTAGCTTGTAATCAAATAGGTTTCATGTGTAGTGTGAACAACTTAGCATCATGTATTTTGTAAATTATTAAGCCCTCATGTGTAATGTAAACAACGTAGTTCTTGTATGGTGTTGACAACTTAGTGTAGAACCAAAGACTGATTGCTACTAAATTATTCTAAGTACAAATGCTGCTGATAGGCTTATCAGCAGCATTCAACACATGTTGCTGCTGATAGGCTTATCAGCAGCATTCAACACATGTTGCTGCTGGTAGGCTTATCAGCAGCATTCAACACTTGTTGTTGCTGATAAGCATATCAGCAGCATCATTCTCATTCTTGCTGCTGATAGCTGTGTTCCTTGAAGACAAATCGTTGCAGCTGACTATCCATGCCAAGCGTCACTAACAACTTTCTACAAAAGCGACTGACACACTCAAAGCAGAAGGAACCTCAGTGGTGCAACCAATGACGGACGACAATGCTCTTCTCCAGACATGCAAGCAATAATGCATAAAGAAGACGCTTCAATAAAGTTAGCATCATATAGACAAAACTTGTAATAGTTAGCTAGATACAACAGATCAACGGTCTGTGTTAGATCTGATCCTTAGAATCAAGGGGTTGTCTTGATTCTAAGTGAGTATAAATAATCTGTAAACACTTCATTGTAAGTGTGCTTCTTCACTGAGTTTTCATTTGTAATCGTTTATTCACAAAGCTTAATACAACAGTGATCTTATTAGTATTCACTCTGTTTACTCGATTATACTTGTGTAGTTGTTATTATTTCCGCCAATTTCAACTAAGAACAGAACCATCTTGTAATTTCACGATACAACAAGCGGTATGAGAGCTTTGGCTCAGATTAAACAAACTCACGCTTGTTTAATCACTTCTGGTTCTATTCTAAACTTTCTCTTTGATCAAGTCACCCAAAATCACGAAACAAAAAATGGCACAAAGCAATGGTTTTGAAGACATCGGTAGCATTAACCGACCACCAATATTGGTGTCTGGAGAAGACTACGACATGTGGAAAAATCGCATGGAAAGTTTTTTTTGCTATCAGGAGTACGGAATGTGGAAATCCATCAGGGATGAACCCTACATTCCCATGGTGGCATATACTGACTCTGGAGGACCATCAGTTCCAAAGGATCCCTCCAAATACTCAGAAGAGGATAAAAAAAAGATGGAGGTGGACTTCAAAGCACTAGGAGCTATCCAAATGTGCCTTCCAAATGAAGTTTTTCATAACTTCAGAAGTCACAAAACCGCCAAAGAGCTCTGGGAGGCTCTTGAGTAGATGTTTGCTGGCTCAGAAGAAGTCAAAGAAAACAGAAGGGACATCCTGAAGCAGCAGTACGAAAACTTCGTATGGAAGGAAGGTGAGTCCCTAACTGTTTTATATAACAGATTTACTTATCTTGTAGGTGAGCTGTAGTGCTCAAAGATGAAACTGGAGAATGAGGATATTCTCAAAAAGTTCATCAGGTCTTTACCTAGCTGCTGGACACTCTACACGGTGTCCATTAGAAGAACTAATAATCTGAAGACTCTCCAAATGACTGAGCTCTTCGGTATGCTGAAGACTTATGAGCTAGAGATGATTCAGGCAAAAGAACGAAGCTCAAGCTACCAAACAGCTTCAACATCCACCACCACCTCTTCTGCTTTTCACTCTGAGTACTCAGGTCCTAGTACTAGCAACTACTATCCTCCCATAGTCACACATCCTCAAACTCCTACCTCTAAAACAAACACATCACCATTTCTTCTTGAAGCTCCTTCTCAAGCCTCAACCTTCGCTGCTTTTGTTTCTGAAAACTCAAGTAACATGTAATTTATCAAGGAGGATCTTGAGTGCTTCCATCCAGATGATCTAGAAGAAATGGATATACAGCACTCCTATGCCATGCTCTCTATAAGAGCAAAAAGGTTCTACTCTAGAACCGGAAGACCCATTCCAAGTAACAGCTTCAACACCAGAGTTGGCTTAGATAAAAGTAAAGTGAGATGTTACAACTGTAACCAACTGGGTCATTTTGCTAGAGAATGCAAGGCACCTAGGGCAAACCCTACTGAGGATCGAACAAGACAAAGCCAACCTAGCCAACCTAGACAACAACAACAAGCTACTCCTCCAGCTCAAACTGCAGCTTGTGCAGCTGTTGGAACATCTGACTTTGACTGGAGCTTCCAGTATGAAGATCTGCCTGCTAACAACCAAGCTCTTATGGCAGACACAACCGAGATACCGCCTCAGGTATATGAACATCTATGTTCCCAAGCCTGTATTAATAAGGTTTTAGGCTATAGAAAGCATAATCAAAACCTCATAGATCAAAATGAAGAGTTTCATCAAATGAAATCTGAATTCAAAAAGGTCGAAAACAGTTACAAAGATAAAATTAACTGCCTAAAGAAAGAGATTTCATCATTAAAACATGAACAAACCAATCTTGAAACTCAGATTGATGATCTACTGGCCAGATTAAAAGCTACCAGAGCAGAATTGGCAGAACAAAAAGTTCATGTCGACAAATATGAATTTGCATCCAAAAAGCTGCAAAGACTTTTGGATGCTCAAATTCATGAAAAGGTAAAGACTGGTCTGGGGTATCATACTGAACAATATCAAGCCGTTGCACCTCCTGCTGACTACGTTGCCATCCATGAACCAAGCTTCAATCTTGCAAATCTTGATATGGCCAATAGAAATCTTGATCCTTCTAAGGATGAACCTTTGGTACAAGAATGTACTACCTCATCAGAGTCTGATTCAACCTGCTCAGACTCCACTGAAACAAGTGAAGCTTCATATTTGGTACAAGAATCCACTACTTCATCTCCTCCTACTCCTAAAGATATTCTGACTAAAGATGAAGTCCCCATTATCTATTCAGCACCATTACCAGCCATTTTAGTACCAGTTCCTACACCATTCAAACAAATCAAAATTAGCTATCCTCCAGAAGGTAGGAAGCTAAATACTAAAATGGGCCAGTCCTCATCTTCAGTCCAGCCAAGGAAGGTGTTTGACATATGTCATGCGCCTGGAGAAAGGGTTCCATATGTTCAAAAAACATTGGAAGTAGCTACTTTTGAGCACAACAAAGCTCACCCTTGGAATTTCAAAGACCTTTTCAAAAGAAAGGATTATGTGTATCTTTCAAGGGATAAACTGGCAAAATCATGTTTTGTCTATGGAAAATATAACCACACTGCCAGCACCTGCTTCTACTACCATCAGCAGCAAAGAAACCTCAAGCAACATGCTTTTGAGAAGACAAAGAAGAACAAACAGGTAAGAAGTTTTGAAGCTAAGACAACTCAATTCAGAAAATCTCTTTCTCCACCAAGGGAACAGTTGTTAAAACCTCAACAATCTTGCATCATCTGTGGAGAATCAGACCACTTTGCTGCAAATTGTAAGTCTAATACTTTCAATCAGATTCTTCTTCCAACCCCAGTTATACAAAAGCCTATCGGCAAGGTGAAGAAGGATAAGCATACATCTGTTTCTAAGCCATCAGCAGCCAAAATAACTGCTGCTGATCGAGTAAAGCCCAAGCAACCAAAAGGAAAGCCTTCAGCAGCAACAAAGTCTGCAGCTGCTCAAGTAAAACCATCAACAGCAACAAAATCTGTTGCTGATAAACCAAAATCCTCAGATACAACATCTGCTGCTGAAAAGACAAAGAGAGCTGGAAAACCACCAACTCAACAATGGAAGGTAAAGAAACCACCAAGCATCATCATCTGTTCAGTTGAGTGCGTCTATCCTTTGGTGTAAATATGTCTGTCTTATGCTGTAAATAAAAGTTATAACTCAGCAGCATCCTTTTGGCTGCTGACAGGTCTAATTTTCAGCAGCAAAGAATTTGCCCCTGACTGCTTTAACTTATCAGAAGGAACAAGTTTCCTGCAGATAGCTTTAAGGCTGTCAGGAGCAACATTCTTGCTGCAGATCATTGCATCTATCAGCAGCAATTAAGTCTGCTGCTGACAAACTTAACCTTCCGCAGCAACCAAAGTTGCAGCGGACAGGCTTATTCATTCACAGCAACCAAGTTTGCTGATGATGGATAAATTTAAGTCCAAATTAACTTTTACCCGCTGTAAAAGATATTAACGTCAGTCTTTACCATGATTTCCTCGGTGTATTACAGCTGTAACAATAAAAAGTAAATAAGGTTGTATTGTACAAGTCATTTTGCTTTTTCTCTCCTCTGCCATTATAAGAATAAATCAAATTTTCTTTATCACCTCTTCACATTCAATTCAACCCTAAGTCCCCACCACATTCAAAGCTCTCCATATTCTCCATATTCTCAAGTCTCCACCATACTCAAACCATCCCTCCAAAATCAAACGGCTAGGGCAGATATCAACAACCCAGATGACAAGTTTTCCTCATACCATAACCTAACAGCATACCTCACCAAAGGAAAGAAATCCGAAAGATTTGACGATATGATTGATTTCTTATGTCGATCAAAGATCTACTTTGCCCTCACCATCAACCCTACCATATATATCCCTCATATGGAGGATTTCTGGAGTACCGCTGTCTACTCTACCGAACAGGGGATTCCCCAAATCAAAGCGAAAGTAGACGGCAAGGATATCACCAATTTGGAAGCTACACTCAGAAAACATCTTAAGCTTCAAGATGAGGGAGCAGCGATCTCATACTCGAAGGACGAATATATGAGGACCTTTGTCTCCATTGGATACACTTGAAATCAGACCGAGTATACGATCGAGAAGGCACTGATGGGCCCTCCATGGAAGTATCTCTGCCACACTCTTCTCCAATGCATATCTCAGAAGAGGAGTGGATGGCATCAGGTGAGCTCTGCACTTGCCTCCGCCTTCCATGGTATGGTCACTAACCAAGGCTTCAACTTTGCACACCTCATCTTTGAGGGTTTGAGATATAACCTTCAAGAGGGTGCAAAGCAGCAATTTTTTATGTACCCAAGATTCTTGCAGGAAGTTTTCAATCAAGAACTAAAAGAACTTTCAAAACCTGTAAGAATCTACATCATGTTGGGTTATAAAAATAACATTTTTCAAAGCATGAGGACTGTTTCCAAAAAGTTCTCAGGGGTCAATGTTCCATTGTTATCTACAATGCTGAACATGCAAAGAACCCCGGGTGACAGTTCAACAATCCCAGCTGATACTGATCCCACACCCTCCACCTCACATCCTGAACAACAATTTGCTTCTACCATTCGAACCCCTGTGCATACTACTAAGGATGCACAGGCACAAAAATTACTTACTCCTCTTTTGGATGTTATCGTTCAACCAGAACACAGGACCCCCGTTACAACAACTTATACTAGAAAAAGGGGTAAGAGAACTCCTTCTTCTCTTGCCTCCAAGGCCCAAACCCAACCTAACAGCCCTCACTCAGAATCCCAACATTCTGGTGAGAATATCATAAGGGAAAGCCACATTATTAGGGAGGCTTCTTCAGATATCTCTCTATTAGGATCAGGATCACTTCCCGGATCTGTAGAACAGCCCCCTGAGCCCTTTCTTTCTCTTCTGAACTTAAGTGCTAAGGAACCTGGTCAAGATGATGTACATTCTCCAACTACCAATATCTCAGAGGTACTGATTGATCTTGCTTCCAACACACCCAACCCAAGTTCTTCTACCCTGAAGGTCCACTCTAGGAGTTATGAAAGAGTGGATGTGGAAGAGGCTGTCACTACTGTTGGTCCATCAAATGACCAGGAGGACAGTGAAAACATTGCTAAGACGTCAACCACGGCAACTCACAGTGAGGATGCTTCCTTGGAAACTCCCTTCACTAAGAGGAATCCCAGGCGCCAAGAAACCATGGGTGATGGGGATGAAGAGGCTAGGCCTAAGGCCCCATATGGATCCAAGGATTCAATAACTGTGGATGAGGACAGACTGAAACTTCATAACCTGGAATTGACGGCCAGGGTGGCTATGCTAGAGGCTGAAGTGTCCAAACTAAGACACCAAGTCTCTATGCATGAAGCCCATCAATGCCCAACTGTACCTTCTCCCTCTCTTGTATCAGTGGGCACCCAAACTGATGATTATTTGTCCACTGATGCAACCAAAAAGGGGGAGATGGTCCCAATGGAGGAGGACAAAGATAGTCTTGATGACTGGATTCAAGAGCAGGCTGTTTTTCAAAGTACACTTTTCAAGCCAGCTTTTGTACAGGTCCATGACTTGCCAGCTTCAGATAACGAAGAAGAAGAAACAACTGAAAACTAGAAGCTAGTCGTCAGGGCTATTGATGAGGTGTTGAATGAAGCTGAAGACAAAGAACAAAAATATACAGCTTTCAGCATCCTCCCTGTAGCAGCAGCCATCATAAGTCAATCCATTACCCCCCAGCTCTTTCAAACTTCACAAAAGCTAGAATTTAACTCCATTCTAGCTTGGGGGTATGATGGATCAGCTGAGATATTTTGGATTGGATAGGAGTTTAATGGAGTAGAAGAGCTAAACTGGAACTCTCTCAATGCCCTCCAAGTCCTACAACTGTATTTAACTAACTGCATCAACACTTCATCAGATCTCTCAGCAGAACTTGCCATTGGCAGGTTCTATGACTTGATGGAGGATAATCTACCCAACTTCGAAAGACTCAAACAAACAGCAAAACGACCTGAATCTTCGGCAGCAGCAGAAAGAAGACTGACTCCTAGAAGACTTGAAATTATAAGGAGCAGTCTTCTCACTAAAGAAGAAGTTTGCTGCTTAAGAAGATTTTTGTACTCCTTCATTGTCAAAGACTTAGATGTGCTGGGATGGATAAGCACTAAGTCTCTTGACCACACCTTCTTACTGAGCAACGGCTCCTCTCTCACCATCAACACCAGGAACATCCTGTCACTTCCTACAGACTTTCTCTACAAGATCTTTCAACTCAGGGCAAATATCTGCAATGTCAACTCCCTTGAAAGCCAGGCAATGATAGCTACTGTCAGAGCCCATCTTGAACAAGAAGGAAGAATTACTGAGGAAGTATATGTGTCAAACACTGACACTGATACTAACTCAGCTTCCCCTCGAGTAGACATATTTGCTGCAGCATATGAGTCAAGATCAACTATCAAAGAAATGCTAAAAGAATTCACAGGTCCTGAGTGCAAATCGGATGATGTGACAACCCGACATTTCAGGTCAATATCCGTACACATTATAAACAAGTTTACATAATAATTATTTTTGTGATTTATTTAATTTCACAAACAAGGACTTTAGAGTCTAACAAAAACCGAGCATTGTCTCAGTTCACATTTGGTAATTCTAGGAGTTACCGGATCACGTGTTATATACACCGACAAATTCAAACAATAGTGGATAAATTAAATATCCAGGCATATATATATTACACAAATTTTAAGTTGGTCAATAAATTATTTTTAGAATAAAATTATAATACTGTGGGGAAAATAAACCGAATTAAACTACCCCTTTAAAACTCTAATAGATGTTAATACCATTAATAAATTAGTGGTAAAAACAAATTGTTTGATTTAATTTGACCCAAACCACCCACCCTTGACTATTCGGCCGAAATGCAGAGAAAACCATCCCCCCCCCCCATTCTCACGTCCCATTTTACCATATTTTCAGATATAACCCATACCCTTTCACTCAAAAACTCTCACAAACCTTTTATCTCTCTCATTTTCGTACGAAAATCTTCTCATTTCTCTTCAAAATCGAAGCCAAGTTTTAAGGTAAAAATCCACCACAATCTAGTGTTTTAAGAAGATTTCAAGTGTTTCTAAAGAAAGTTCAACAGAAGATTCGAGACCATTCTCTGTTTTCTCTCATCATCTTCATCACTGTTTTTAAGGTAAAAACTCGATATTTTTCATATTATGTTCTTTAAAACCGTAACTAAACTTACATCTTATTTAAACGCAAGAAAGATAACAAGAAGAGTGTGTCGAATTCAAGTTTAAAACATCAAAATATGCCGGACTGATTCTGTCAAAACAGAAGTCCAGTAATCGAAACTAGGAGTTTCGATACCTGTTTCTCAATCGAAACTAGGAGTTTCGATACCTGTTGCTCAATCGAAACTAGGAGTTTCGATACCTGTTTCTCAATCGAAACTAGGAGTTTCGATACCTGTTTCTCAATCGAAACTAGGAGTTTCGATACCTGTTTCTCAATCGAAACTAGGAGTTTCGATACCTGTTGCTCAATCGAAACTAGAAGTTTCGATACCTGTTTCTCAATCGAAACTAGGAGTTTCGATACCTGTTTCTCAATCGAAACTAGGAGTTTCGATACCTGTTGCTCAATCGAAACTAGGAGTTGCGATACCTGTTGGTCAATCGAAACAAGGAGTTTCGATACCTTTTACTCAATCGAAACTAGGTTGTTTCGACTCCTGACCACTCCATCGAAACTAAGTAGTTTCGACACACATATGCCCAATCGAAACTAAGAAGTTTCGACACCTGTACAACAGTCTCAGTTGGGCAGTAACTCAAAACTATTTTATAACAAAACATGTGTTGGAAAACTAAAACGATATTTAAACAAACATAATCAGATTTACAAGGTCGGTGAACAATTTACAATTAAGACGTTGGTCTTAACAACAATTTACCCTTGGTATCTAGGGTACAAACAGTCAAGGTTGACTACAACAAATATTATTACAAGTATATACACAAACACAAGGTGAGTTTCACGGCCCCTTTTTTTTTTTACTGCTTTCTAATATTTGGGGGAAAAACATACTTCAACTATTTTATGGGATAACAAGAGAATAAGACACGACTTTTATGTTTACATGGGATGAGAACAACACAATGGAGGCCGCGAAAGTCCCCTGGAACAACATAGTAACCATTAACTGTAGCCTAGGGTCCTATGAATAGTACTATGGAGAGTGACGTCTCCCGGTCATGGTTAGTCGCGCTAACCACAATCTGGAGGATTTATGGCCGCATAGAACTGAATAACGAAATTAGGGGCGTGTACACATGTCAAGGTTTGGTTACGCCCCATGTATGAACATATTATTTGTATTCCTAGCTAGTTTACAAATGGGTCAACAATTCTTATTCTGTTTATCACATACAACTGAAACTATTTACGAACAATTGAATTTTACAAAGAACTATTTGATTAAACCTGTGAACTCACCAACCTCGTGTTGACGATTTTAAGTATGTTTTTCAGGTAACTGAACGTGATTTCAAGGTTAGCAATATAGATTACATGCATGCACGATGGATACTACTCAAGGAGGATTTCCCTTGTATAACTCATTGAGTTGAGTCATATTTGTGAAATCTTAACTTTTTGTAAACTCAGATTATGTTTTGTAATGTAAAACATTAAACTTGTTAATGTATCCATTTATCATGTATGTGTTTGCGGTAATCATATGCTTTGGAAACCATGAACGTTGCGCCTCGCGTTTCCGCCTTGGCGGGGTGTGACAGAACTGGTATCAGAGCCATTGATTATAGTGAACTAGGAATCTAAATTGGAACCTAGTCTATAATCTAAATGACTCACTAAAACGTTTTCATTGCATAAGCATTGCATAAGCATTGCATGACCAGTCATTTTGTCATATGGATATTGTAGTCACAAGCATGTCGTCACATTCACATTCTGATCCCGTCTCTGACACTGAATCAAATGAGGAATTTTCCGCCTCATGTCCCAAAAATCAAGTACAAACCCGTAGCTCCACACCACCTAAAGTCGCCTTGGGAAAACCGCCTATCGTCTACCGAAAGAAAAGCGGAGGACCAGTTAAGGTGCAAAGCGCTAGGAAGAAGGTTCGACTTCCACGCAAAAGGAATCTAGCAGCCCGTGACCCAGAAGACTTGGTGGCTGGTGAAGAACCACCTAGGCAAAGACCCTGCTACCACCCTACTGTGGGAACCATCCGTTGGATGCCTCGTACCCTGGCACGTTGGAGGGAGATGGAGAGCATTCCATCTACCTTTGAGCTTGGAGAGTCTTCTAACTCCCCAACACCCCTACCCCACACTGGGGAAGCCATAGAGCTCACTGTGCCTACCTTGGTAGCTCGCGTTCGTACGCATGAGGAGCGTCTTGATGATCTCCTAGATGACATCCGGGCACAGGGGGATGCAGCCACGCGACTTCGTCAAGGACTCGGATCTCGAGTTCAGACTCTAGATAACCGCACCCGAAACATACAGGATGCCACTAACTATCTAGAGTTGAGAGCTGACATGGATTGGCAGTTCACTGTTACGGTCCGAGACATGGTGGAGGCTCTGGAAGAAAGGACGTTGGCTGCAGAATTTGTGGCGAGAGCTAGTTTTGTCATGGCAGGACTTGCCATGATGATTGGATTGTACTCTCACTTCTTCTTTTAAACCTATTACGGGCGGGTTGTGCCCGTAGTACATTAAGTAGTTTAAAACTTTAGTACTGATGAGGTCATGTGAACCCATCTCTTTTGTATCCTTGTCTTTTGGAACAATGTACTATGAATGTTTTGACTATGTATGTAATGGTTTATGTTGTGATAATGGTTGTTTACATTTGACGTTGTTGTATCCTTATGTCATGAGCTATCATTATTGTCATATAATGTTGTTTCTTTTTAATTGATATGTTAGAAAGAACGTCATGGCACCTAAGCGTAGGACAACCCGTAACACTACTGGTGACAACAACGAGGCGATTTCCCCAAATGTGGAACAACTTATAGCACAACGAGTAGCTGCTGCCATGGAGCAGTATGAAGCCAATCGAAATAGTGGAGGAGGTGTAGGAGGTAGCGGTACAGCTGGAGGTTCCGGAGGTGCAGGAGGTAGCGGTACAGCTGGAGGTTCCGGAGGTAATAAAATAAATAAGCCATAACATATAGTCATGATTCGAATTAATGACGTTATGACTTGTAATTCTACAGATGCTCCAATTAGAAAGTGCTCCTACAAGACCTTTCTGTCTTGCAAACCCCGTAACTTCAATGGCACCGAGGGTGCAGTTGGACTAATGAGATGGATAGAGAAGATGGAATCGGTGATTGATATTAGTGAATGCACCGCTGACTGCATGGTGAAGTATTCTACATGCTCACTCACTGATAAAGCTTTAACCTGGTGGAATTCACAAGTAAAGACTTTGGGAAGGCAGACATCATATGAGTTGTCATGGGAAGACTTAAAAGCCATGATGATCGAGGAATACTGTCCTCGAAATGAGTTGCAAAAGATCGAATCTGAAATGTGGAATTTACAAATGACAGGAGATGATGTTGCTGGCTACACTGACCGATTCAATGAGTTAGCAATCTTGGTTCCACACATGGTCACCCCAGAATACAAGAAGGTTGAAAGATACTTGTGGGGTCTCGCACCTCAAATCCGAGGTCTGGTGACTTCATCGAACCCTATGGATGCCAAGAGCGCCATAACTCTGGCTTTCAAACTAAGGGATAATGCTGTACGTGATGGTTTGTTTAAGAAGAAGGAGACCGAGGAAGGAAGGTCTGGGGAAAAGAGGAAATGGTTTGGAAAACCAATTAACCAAAACAAGAATCAAATTTACAAGAGACCTGAAACTACGAAAGCCTTTGTCGCCAACACTGTGGGACAAAATGTATATCTTGGAACATTACCGAGGTGTGACAAGTGTGGATATCATCACAGCGAAAAGTGTATCCAATGTGGGAAGTGTAAAAAGTATGGGCACCTGGCCCATAACTGTAGGACTAATACGAACCCTAACAAGATAAATCAAGTAGCAGGAAAAGTCAACCCAGGAACAGAAAGGATGAATCAAGGATGCTTTGAGTGTGGAGATCCAAAGCACTTCAGAAAAGACTGTCCAAAGTTGAAGAACCGAAACGACAATCAGGCCCGTGGAAGAGCATTTGTGATGGGAGCTGGTGACGCATGACAAGATCCAAACATTGTCACTGGTACGTTCCCGATAAATAATCACTATGCCTCTATACTTTTCGATACGGGTGCTGATTTGAGTTTTGTGTCAAATGACTTTAAGTCCCTACTCGGTATTAAGCCCAGCAAACTAGAACAAAAGTATACAATTGAATTAGCGAACGGAAAATTAATTAATACCGAAGAAGTCATTCAGGGTTGTACCTTATGTCTTAAAAACCACACATTTAGTATAGATCTGTTACCCGTTGATTTAGGAAGCTTTGACGTTGTTATTGGCATGGATTGGTTGTCGAAGAATCACGCCGAGATTGTTTGTTTTGAGAAAATTGTCCAAATCCCACTCCCAAACGGAGAAGTTCTTTCGATTCAAGGTGAGAAGAGTGGAGTAACATTAAGGATGATAAACTGCATGAAAACTCGTAAGTATCTACGTAAAGGCTATTGCGTATTCCTGGCTCACGTCGTCGAGAAGAAACCCGAGGAACGTCGACTTGAGGATATACCAATCGTTAAGGATTATCCTGAAGTTTTCCCTGAAGACTTACCTGGATTACCACCACCGAGGCAAGTCGAATTCCGAATCGATTTGGTACCAGGATCCGCACCGATTGCGCGATCGCCGTATCGATTAGCACCTTCTGAAATGCAAGAGTTATCAAATCAACTACAAGAGTTGCTTGATAAAGGTTTCATAAGACCGAGTTTCTCACCTTGGGGAGCTCCGGTCTTATTCGTAAAGAAAAAGGATGGAACCTTTAGGATGTGTATAGATTACCGAGAATTAAACAAGCTTACAATCAAAAACCGATACCCACTACCTCGAATAGATGATTTGTTCGATCAACTACAAGGTTCTAGCTTCTACTCTAAGATCGATCTACGGTCAGGGTATCATCAACTAAGAATCCAAGAAGAAGATGTACCAAAGACAGCATTTAGGACTCGTTATGGTCACTACGAATTCCTAGTTATGCCATTTGGTTTGACAAACGCACCAGCTGTTTTCATGGATCTCATGAACCGCGTGTGCAAACCATACTTGGATAAATTCGTGATTGTGTTTATCGATGACATATTAATATATTCACGAACCAAGGAGGATCATGAACATCATCTTAAATTAATCTTAGAACTACTCAGAAACGAGAAACTTTACGCTAAATTCTCTAAGTGTGAGTTTTGGATCCAAGAAGTGCATTTTCTTGGACATGTCATCAACAAGGAAGGAATTCACGTTGATCCATCTAAAATTGAAGCGATCAAAAACTGGGAAGCACCAAAGACTCCGACAGAAGTACGTCAATTTTTAGGTTTGGCCGGCTATTACAGACGATTCATCGAGAATTTTTCAAAAATAGCCCTGCCTTTAACCAAATTAACCCAGAAAGAAAATAAGTATGATTGGAATGACAAGCAAGAGTCAGCTTTTCAAATACTAAAGCAGAAGCTGTGTAGTGCACCAATTCTATCCCTTCCTGAGGGAATCGACAATTTTGTCGTATACTGCGATGCATCACACCAAGGACTGGGTTGTGTGTTAATGCAAAGAGACAAAGTCATCGCATATGCCTCACGACAACTAAAAGTGCACGAAAAGAATTATACGACCCACGACTTGGAATTGGGTGCAGTTGTGTTTGCGCTCAAAATTTGGAGACATTACCTTTACGGTACAAGATGTACTATCTTTACTGATCACAAGAGTCTCCAGCATATCTTTGATCAAAAGGAACTTAACATGAGACAACGTCGTTGGGTAGAACTACTAAACGATTATGATTGTGATATCAAGTACCATCCCGGGAAAGCCAATGTCGTAGCGGACGCTTTAAGTCGCAAAGAACGAGTTAAAACTCTTCGTGTTCGTGCCTTAGAATTGACAATTCATACGAATCTTACTACTCAAATTCGGATGGCACAACATGAGGCAATCAAAGAAGAAAACATTCAGAATGAAGCTTTACGAGGAATGATAAAGCAATTGGAGCCAAAGTCAGATGACACTTTATACTTCATGAATAGAATTTGGGTGACACGTTTTGGTAACTTACGGGAGTTAGTTATGGACGAAGCCCACAAGTCCAGGTACTCCATTCACCCGGGTTCAGATAAAATGTATAAAGATCTAAAAGAATTATATTGGTGGCCCAATATGAAAGGAGATATTGCCACATATGTCAGTAAATGCTTAACGTGTTCAAAAGTAAAAGCCGAACATCAGAAACCGTCTGGTTTGTTACAACAACCTGAAATTCCCCAATGGAAATGGGAACAGATTTCTATGGATTTCATCACAAAATTACCCAGGACTTCCAGTGGTTATGATACCATATGGGTTATTGTCGACCGATTAACAAAATCTGCTCACTTTCTGCCAATGAAAGAAACTGACAAAACCGAGAAACTTGCAAAGCTTTATATCAAGGAAATTGTGGCTAGGCATGGAGTGCCAATTTCTATTATCTCCGATAGAGACAGCAGATTCGTGTCTAGGATCTGGAAATCATTACAAGAAGCAATGGGCACACGTCTTGACATGAGCACGGCATATCACCCACAAACAGATGGTCAAAGCGAAAGGACCATTCAGACATTAGAAGATATGCTCCGTGCATGTGTAATTGATTTCGGAGGAAATTGGGATACTCATTTACCATTAGCTGAGTTTTCATATAATAACAGCTACCATACGAGCATTAAAGCAGCACCGTTTGAAGCTTTATATGGTCGTAAATGCCGCTCACCGCTATGTTGGGCGGAAGTTGGTGAAAAACATTTGACAGGCCCTGAGATTGTCCAGGAAACCACTGATAAGATTTTCAAAATTAAGGACCGTTTGAAAGCGGCCCGAGATAGACAAAAGAGCTACGCTGACAACAGACGAAAACCATTAGAATTTCAAATTGGTGACCGAGTAATGTTAAAAGTCTCACCATGGAAAGGCGTTGCAAGGTTTGGTAACCGTGGTAAGCTCAACCCTAGATACGTTGGTCCGTTCGAAATACTGGCTAGGGTTGGCCCTGTAGCTTACAAACTCAAGCTACCACAAGAACTAAACAATGTACACAATACATTTCATGTGTCAAATCTCAAAAAGTGTCTATCAGACGAGACTTTGATCATACCGCCTGATGAAATTCACATTGACGATAAACTTCATTTCATCGAGCAACCAATTGAGATATCAGATTGGAAGGTTCAAAAGCTGAGACGTAGTCGAATCAAACTGGTTAAAGTACGTTGGAACTCAAAGCGTGGTCCTGAGTATACATGGGAACGAGAGGACCAAATGAAAACAAAATACCCATCCTTGTTTGAGGATGCCCCAGTTCAAGAGGACACGAATTGAATTTCGGGACGAAATTCTGTTAACATGGGGAGAATGTGACAACCCGACATTTCAGGTCAATATCCGTACACATTATAAACAAGTTTACATAATAATTATTTTTGTGATTTATTTAATTTCACAAACAAGGACTTTAGAGTCTAACAAAAACCGAGCATTGTCTCAGTTCACATTTGGTAATTCTAGGAGTTACCGGATCACGTGTTATATACACCGACAAATTCGAACAATAGTGGATAAATTAAATATCCAGGCATATATATATTACACAAATTTTAAGTTGGTCAATAAATTATTTTTAGAATAAAATTATAATACTGTGGGGAAAATAAACCGAATTAAACTACCCCTTTAAAACTCTAATAGATGTTAATACCATTAATAAATTAGTGGTAAAAACAAATTGTTTGATTTAATTTGACCCAAACCACCCACCCTTGACTATTCGGCCGAAATGCAGAGAAAACCATCCCCCCCCCCCATTCTCACGTCCCATTTTACCATATTTTCAGATATAACCCATACCCTTTCACTCAAAAACTCTCACAAACCTTTTATCTCTCTCATTTTCGTACGAAAATCTTCTCATTTCTCTTCAAAATCGAAGCCAAGTTTTAAGGTAAAAATCCACCACAATCTAGTGTTTTAAGAAGATTTCAAGTGTTTCTAAAGAAAGTTCAACAGAAGATTCGAGACCATTCTCTGTTTTCTCTCATCATCTTCATCACTGTTTTTAAGGTAAAAACTCGATATTTTTCATATTATGTTCTTTAAAACCGTAACTAAACTTACATCTTATTTAAACGCAAGAAAGATAACAAGAAGAGTGTGTCGAATTCAAGTTTAAAACATCAAAATATGCCGGACTGATTCTGTCAAAACAGAAGTCCAGTAATCGAAACTAGGAGTTTCGATACCTGTTTCTCAATCGAAACTAGGAGTTTCGATACCTGTTGCTCAATCAAAACTAGGAGTTTCGATACCTGTTTCTCAATCGAAACTAGGAGTTTCGATACCTGTTTCTCAATCGAAACTAGGAGTTTCGATACCTGTTTCTCAATCGAAACTAGGAGTTTCGATACCTGTTGCTCAATCGAAACTAGAAGTTTCGATACCTGTTTCTCAATCGAAACTAGGAGTTTCGATACCTGTTTCTCAATCGAAACTAGGAGTTTCGATACCTGTTGCTCAATCGAAACTAGGAGTTGCGATACCTGTTGGTCAATCGAAACTAGGAGTTTCGATACCTTTTACTCAATCGAAACTAGGTTGTTTCGACTCCTGACCACTCCATCGAAACTAAGTAGTTTCGACACACATATGCCCAATCGAAACTAAGAAGTTTCGACACCTGTACAACAGTCTCAGTTGGGCAGTAACTCAAAACTATTTTATAACAAAACATGTGTTGGAAAACTAAAACGATATTTAAACAAACATAATCAGATTTACAAGGTCGGTGAACAATTTACAATTAAGACGTTGGTCTTAACAACAATTTACCCTTGGTATCTAGGGTACAAACAGTCAAGGTTGACTACAACAAATATTATTACAAGTATATACACAAACACAAGGTGAGTTTCACGGCCCCTTTTTTTTTTTACTGCTTTCTAATATTTGGGGGAAAAACATACTTCAACTATTTTATGGGATAACAAGAGAATAAGACACGACTTTTATGTTTACATGGGATGAGAACAACACAATGGAGGCCGCGAAAGTCCCCTGGAACAACATAGTAACCATTAACTGTAGCCTAGGGTCCTATGAATAGTACTATGGAGAGTGACGTCTCCCGGTCATGGTTAGTCGCGCTAACCACAATCTGGAGGATTTATGGCCGCATAGAACTGAATAACGAAATTAGGGGCGTGTACACATGTCAAGGTTTGGTTACGCCCCATGTATGAACATATTATTTGTATTCCTAGCTAGTTTACAAATGGGTCAACAATTCTTATTCTGTTTATCACATACAACTGAAACTATTTACGAACAATTGAATTTTACAAAGAACTATTTGATTAAACCTGTGAACTCACCAACCTCGTGTTGACGATTTTAAGTATGTTTTTCAGGTAACTGAACGTGATTTCAAGGTTAGCAATATAGATTACATGCATGCACGATGGATACTACTCAAGGAGGATTTCCCTTGTATAACTCATTGAGTTGAGTCATATTTGTGAAATCTTAACTTTTTGTAAACTCAGATTATGTTTTGTAATGTAAAACATTAAACTTGTTAATGTATCCATTTATCATGTATGTGTTTGCGGTAATCATATGCTTTGGAAACCATGAACGTTGCGCCTCGCGTTTCCGCCTTGGCGGGGTGTGACAGATGAAGCCAATGACCTTCCCTTGTTCACCTCTCAATGTGCCAATGAAGCTGAGGCTGAGATCCCAATAGCAGCACCATCATCTGCTGTTGTGGTCAGTGAAGCCGAAGCAGAGGCATCCAATATAAACAAGGGAAAGGGAATTATGATAGATGAAGATGAAGAGAGATTGCTAAAAGAGAAAAGAGAGAGGGAAGAGAAGAGAAGAAGAAGAAGAAGAAGAGAAGAAGATGAGATGGCTGACATTAAAAAGGCTCAAGAAAGAAAAACAGCCATTCTCTTCAGGGAACAAACCATCCAGCTGTATGCTAGACAGCTGGATGAACTGAAAAGAAAGATTCCTGCAGTTGACCAGATTGAAGAAGATGCAGCTCTTGCTCTTCAACTACAGGAACAATTTAACAGAGAAGAGGAAGAATTGGAGAAGAAGAAAGAAGAAGCTAAGTTCATAATAACTGATTCTGAACTAGCAAAAGAAATGAGGGAGGAGTGGGTAAAGGCTCTAGTTTCTCAAGGTGAGGATGCAGACTACCTTGAGAAACTATCAAATAAAGAAGTCTACAGAGCCTTCATGGGTCAGCAAGGTCAATTGGCAAAGAAGAAACAGGCTGAAGAAGAAGAAAAAGCTAAACGAAAGTCCAAGAAGACCATTGCCTTTAATAAATGGACCTATGAAGAAAGGAAGGTCATGATTGACTTCCTTAGGGCTAGAGGAGAGAGTGGACAGAGGCTAGGTCCCATGAACTTCATGAACCTGCAAGCCCTCTACTTCAAAGTCAAGAAGGATGAGGAAGAGAGATTGGGGAAGAAGGGCTCCAAGAAAAGGGTACCTATTCAGGTAGAAGAAGAATCAAAAGCAAAGAAACCCAAGCTTTCTCCCTCACCTACCTCTTCCTCAGTCCAACAACCTTCCACTCACCTCCCCAAACCTTCTACTCCTCCACCAAAAAAGTCCAAACCATCCCACCCAGCTCCCACTCATCAACAGCCTCCCTTAAAGAAATCCAAACCCACACCTAAGCCAGAAGACTCAAGAGACATAGTTGATTGGGTCTATAATCCACATGATCAAAGGTTTGAGATCTTCAGGGGGAGAACTGAAAGAAGAAGATCTATCTATAAATCTGTTGATGAAGTTCTGTAATTGCCAGATTCAGATCTTGACAGAATTTTGGAGCTGGGTGAGGGTGGGAAAGTTCTTGTGCTAGCCATCAAACACTACTTCAACCCTAGCAAAGATGTGATCATTGACATCAAACCACTCAAGTCCCACTCTCCATTTGTAAGTTGGTCCTATAATGCTGATTTGGATGAGTTCACTTTAACTGATGTAAGGAAGCCGAAGATGATATGTTCAAGCAAAACAATCTACAAAATGCCACATAAAGACATCAAGACTCTATCTGCACTTCCACTGAACAATCCCAGCAAGGATCCAAGAGGCTATGAACATGCAAAAGCTTCAGCAGCAAAGTGATTAGAAGAATTGTGGTTGCATCAGTCTAGGGGGAGTTTATAGAACCAAAGACTGATTGCTACTAAATTATTCTAAGTACAAATGCTGCTGATAGGCTTATCAGCAGCATTCAACACATGTTGCTGCGGATAGGCTTATCAGCAGCATTCAACACATGTTGCTGCTGATAGGCTTATCAGCAACATTCAACACATGTTGCTGCTGATAGGCTTATCAGCAGCATTCAACACTTGTTGCTGCTGATAAGCGTATCGGCAGCATCATTCTCATTCTTGCTGCTGATAGCGGTGTTCTTTGAAGACAAATCGTTGCAGCTGACTATCCATGCCAAGCGTCACTGACAACTTTCTGCAAAAGCGACTGACACACTCAAAGCAGAAGGAACCTCAGTGGTGCAACCAATGACGGATGACAATGCTCTTCTCCAGACATGCAAGCAATAATGCATAAAGAAGACGCTTCAATAAAGTTAACTAGATATAGATAAAACTTGTAATAGTTAGCTAGATACAACAGATCAACGGTCTGTGTTAGATCTGATCCTTAGAATCAAGTGGCTGTCTTGATTCTAAGTGAGTATAAATAATCTGTAAACACTTCATTGTAAGTGTGCTTCTTCACTGAGTTTTCATTTGTAATCGTTTATTCACAAAGCTTAATACAACAGTGATCTTATTAGTATTCACTCTGTTTACTCGATTATACTTGTGTAGTTGTTATTGTTTCCGCCAATTTCAACTAAGAACAGAACCATCTTGTAATTTCACGATCCTACACTTAGCATCATGTATTTTGTAACTCAATAAGTTTCATGTTCAATGTAGTCAATCTAGTATTATGTACCAAGCAAACAGTTGTTATGTATCATGTATATTGCAACCAACCAAGTTCCATGTGTCCAACCCAGTAGCATGTGTATTGCAAATAAGCAAGTTTCATGTGTTATGTGATCAATCCAGTAAATTATATATTGCAAATAAACAAGTTTCATGTGTTACGTGATCAATCCAGTAAATTGGGATTTGTAAATAAACTAGTTTCATGTATTATGTGATCGTGTTGTGTATCTTGTGAATGTGCATACGTAAATTATTGAATTCCGCGTGTGACGTATACTAACGAGTTTTGTATGTGATCGAGTGTTGCGGACAAGCGTGTTATTTGGCGTTCATGTATAATGTGGTAGTTAGGCTCTAGCTCTTTAAGTCTCGTTGAGGTTTGTAGGGATGGTTAATTTCTATGCGAAATGGGTCGTCTCTTGAAGCGGCAAGTGAAAGGTAATGAGGAGGTTCAGAAAATATCACGAGAAATGGGTTTACAAGGAACTGATCTTTGTTTGAATATAGGAAATTGTAACATGTTCTTGGTGGTAGATATATGAAGTAGTGAAACTATTGAGTCAAATAATCTAAATAAATAACCAATTTATAGGAAAAACCTTTTTATTAAAAATTTTAATTATTATAATAAGAACATTTTTAAGAGAAATTTATTGGCTAGACAAGCGGTTGTATATTAATTTAACCAGGGTTTAGAATTTATTAACTTATCGAGAAAAGTCATAATTATTTATCAATTTGAAATACTGCTTTTATAAGACAGATCGTATTAAGTCTCCATATAGGGTGAAAAGGTTTATGGAAAATTTATATTTTTGATACTATCTAAAAGTTTGACAAACATTTTGTTTGAACAAGATAACGAGGTTTGTTTAAATCTAATAGGATGGGTTGTTTACGAAGGAGATTGTTGGTAGTGTACTAAATCGTATTGAATGAAGAAGGTGATACTTGAGAAATTTTGATGAAAATATGATGGGTGTAATTCATACTCAACGGATCAAATCAATTATTAGTAATTTTAGAGTTGGAATATATAAAATTGATTAAATGCTGAAATGTTAAACATTACTCAAAACATAGGGAAATGGTTCTTAAACTGAAAATTTAAAGACAATAAATAATTTAAAAATAATTTTGTTAACGTCTCTTGTAGCTTCCCACTAGAAGGAGAATAATTCCCGAGATGAGTACCGCTATGGTCACTCGGGTAGCCGATATGGCTTCTGCTTTAGCTGTCTTCGTGCAATGCTCCAGTATTTCTTTTTCGAGGATGGAGATTAACTACTTTTGGTACCCTAATTGGTTTGCTAGGCTATCCATTCTTTGTCCTTACAAGTCGTGCATTACCCCCTGCTCCATCCTTTGCCTCTCAAATTCTGAGGTCCTTACATATTGGTGAATGTCATTGGTTGGAATTCCCATAACACTAGTGGGTGCCGTGGTATGCCTTACCTAAGGGTTAGGATGGTACGGGTCGGGCATTAGATATGGGTCTCTTAGTGGGGGTGGTAACTGATTGTGGAGATGGGGTGTCTGATACGGGTTCCTGGGTGCGGGTGATCCAGATGTTCGAAGTCTTGGGCCGGTGTTCCTAATCCAATATGCCCTTACATCAAACCTTGGTCTAGCAGCTGGGGGTGTTAGTGACCGATGCTCGGGTGTCCCAATGTCTTCTTCCTAATCAGACTCTTCTTCGGGACGGTATACCGGGGATGGAGGAGAGTAGGAGTCTATGTCTAGCAGGAAACAATAAAAGGTTGTAAGTGATAATGAAATATGGAGTGTTATACATAGGAGTTCTGTCACACCCCAACCGACGGCGGAAACATCGGGGCGTGAAGCGTGCAGACTGTTCATTGCTCATGGTTTGCTAAAGTTTGAATAATTAATAATTGTTTTCATTGCAATCAAACAAGTTCAACAAACATAGATTCAATCCACCAAACAATAATGAAAATTACATCAAAATATAACTGGTTCAATTAAAACTAGGTCAAAATCCTATATGTAGCATATCTTGATCACTTCAAACATTGGTACCTGAAACATGGTTAAAACAGGGTCAACTAGAAAGTTGGTGAGAGTACATAGGTTTAATCGTGTGATAGCAAAATACGTGTTGTGTGCATACAGTTCAATACAATCATGACAATTAAGGCATTTATGGAGAGAAAAACATCGTGTGACCTATACAATCAAACCTTTGTAACTTGCACTCAAAATTTGTGTTGTCAGTAACAGTCACCCTACCTGGGTGGGTTTGTCAGACTCAATAGATCTACCACTGTTTACTGTCGGCTGTTAGTTAATGATTGTACATGAAGAGCATAATAATTGGTCTACAAAATGTACTCAAGCACAAAGCGTAAAACTGTAAACATGCATAGGATGGAACTGTATATGTGTATAATTGAAAAACATGTAAATAGAACGCATGTTCCACCCCAAAACGTTTGTAAAATAGAGTAAAAGAGGGGCTATGTAACTCACGTGTTATGTAGCGTGTAGGTTGCACAAGCAAATGGAAAACAGCGATGTGTTGTAGATTGCTAGGTTCGACCTAATGAACAATGTATATGTGTTATTGATTTGCGTTATTTAATGACGGAAGTGAATTTGTCATTCTTAAACGTGTAGGGTTTGTCTTAAAATAATTATTTAAACTGTTATTTATTTATCAAATTAACAGAATAAAAATAAAAATAAAAGTAAAGATTCTGTTTGAGGGATGAGCACGATCGTGCTTGTATATGGCACGACCACGCCCGGCACGTACGCGACCGCGCTTGGTCGGTAACGCGCCCGTGGTTGGTTAGAAGTCAAAACAAGAGTTTCGTCCTGAGACACGACCGCGTCCGTATCCGGCACGACCGCGCCTAGGGTTTTGACTAGGTCAGGACTTGGTTTGATCGGTAAACACGACCGGGCCTCTTACGGGGCACGACTGTGCTTGGTCAGGCACGACCGCGCTCATAGGCTGGCGCGACCGTGTCTGGTCAATTCCAGAAGCAATTCGCCTGATTCTTGTAATAAAACAGATTAGAAACTTAGGGTTTTCATTGATATGATGTTTGCGAATCGAATTACACCATTTAATTAGGTTTATATCCTGTTTAACGTGTCGATCGTTTAAAACCATTTTTTATCAAAACTCAGATTCAATTCTGTAAAATCATGTAATGTGGTTACGAATTAAGTTAGGGCTTTCGATTAGCTTGGAGAGACGATCCTAATGAAATATTACTAACCTGTTTTGAATGGGCAACAAGTGCAGATGGCTACGGGGAGACTTCGCGGCTTTTTCTTGATTGACAGACGAGATAGAAATGATGGAATGATGGATTTAGGGTTTAGGAAAGTTTATATATGTCTCGGGTAGGTATGGGCTTAACTTAATTCGTTTGATTCTTGCCCCAATTACTTGATTCGTTTTAAAAAGTCGGTTTAGAATTTGCGAGTATTTGGACGATTGCATGTGTATTTGGTCGTGTTTTAGTCTCAATTAGCCGAATATCTTCTTCTGCAAGTTTCGCGACCTTCTAAACGTGTTTACAATCTATTTTTGGACAAGATTTGAGTCGGTTTGACTTTGCGGAGTCAAACTGTAAACGAGGCGCGACCGTGCTTAATGTTAAGCACGACCGTGGTCATGGCACAAGCGCGACCGTGCCTAGGACTAGGCGTGACCGTGCTTGTGTTGGTTTTTGGAAGTTTCAAGACTAGTCCTTGTAGTTTTGTAATATTGATGTTGTTTTGAGTTTTTGGTCAAGTTTGATTCTCGAGGTTTGTAAGATTGTTTTCGTTAATATTGTATTATAATGAACGCGTGTATGCTTGTAAGTGTATATGAACAATAAATGTAAGGTTGAAATCTTTTATTGCACGGCATAAAATACATAGGAAAAACATGAAAATCAGAAAGGTTACAGTATCCCCATGTTGAGGGAATTTCGTCCCGAAATTCAACTGGTTGAGGCTACTGCTTCAGCAAAAAGATGTGGGTACTTGAGCTTCATTTGGTCTTCTCGTTCCCAAGTAAACTCGGGTCCTCGTTTAGATTCCCAACGAATCTTGACAATAGGAATACGGCTGCTCTTGAGTTGTTTTATCTCGCGATCCATAATCTCGACTGGTTTTTCAACGCAGTGCATCGTCTCATCAATGCGCACATCGTCAAGAGGTATATGAAGGTTTTCATCAGCAAGACACTTCTTGAGGTTGGATACGTGAAATGTAGGATGTACGTTGCCAAGTGATGGAGGTAACTCGAGCTTGTAAGCCACTTTCCCAATCCTTTCAAGGATCTTGAATGGACCCACATAGCGAGGTGCTAGCTTGCCTTTCTTCCCAAAACGGATCTCCCCCTTCCAAGGAGACACCTTTAGAAGTACAAGATCACCATCTTGGAATTCCAAGGGTTTGCGTCGTTTGTCGGCATAGCTCTTTTGCCGACTCCTCGCAACTCGAATGTTGTCACGGATTTGGATAATCTTGTCGGAGGTTTCTTGAATTAACTCGGGACCGGTGATTTGTGCTTCACCAATCTCGTTCCAACAGATGGGGGAATGACACTTACGACCGTAGAGAGCTTCAAACGGAGCCATGTCGATGCTGGTGTGGTAACTATTGTTGTAGGAAAATTCGATAAGTGTCAAATGTGAATCCCAATTGCCACCAAAGTCGATGACACAGGCTCTCAGCATGTCTTCCAGGGTTTGGATTGTTTGCTCGGTCTGACCATCAGTTTGGGGATGGTAGGCCGTGCTCAAATCCAATCGTGTACCAAGTGCCTTTTGGAGAGATTGCCAAAACCGAGAAGTGAAACGAGCATCTCTATCGGAGATTATGTTCAAAGGAACACCGTGACGACTCACGATCTCGTCAATGTAAATTCGGGCCAATTTCTCAACCTTATAGTCTTCACGGATAGGCAAGAAGTGTGCGGACTTAGTGAGACGGTCAATGATCACCCAGATGCTGTCATAACCGCTCGAAGTGCGAGGGAGTTTAGTGATGAAATCCATAACTAGATTCTCCCATTTCCACACGGGGATTTCCGGTTGTTCAAGTAAACCAGAAGGACGTTGATGCTCAGCTTTGACTTTAGAACCTGTGAGACATTTTGTTACAAACAAAGCAATGTCTTTCTTCATACCGGGCCACCAATATTGTGGACGAAGATTTTGGTACATTTTATCCGTACCAGGATGGATAGAATATCGAGACTTGTGTGCTTCGGTCATGATGAATGCTCGGAGATCGTCACGATCGGGAACCCAAAGACGATTTAGAAAATAAAGCAAGCCATTGGTTTTAGTCTCTAATTGGAATTCAGCACCACAAGACATTTCCTCATACATATTGCCCTCGGTAACCGAGACATGTTGAGCTTCTAGAATACGAACTTGAATATCGGAATGGATCTTGACACTTTGAAGCATGACATGTTCCTTGCGGCTTAGTGCATCGGCTACAACATTAGCCTTGCCGGGATGATAACGAATCTCTCAATCGTAATCGTTGAGGAGTTCAACCCAACGTCGTTGTCTCATGTTGAGTTCCTTTTGGTTGAAGATATGTTGGAGGCTTTTGTGGTCGGTCACCACACATTTCGTGCCATAGAGATAATGTCTCCAAATCTTCAACGCAAATATGACAGCACCCAACTCCAGATCATGCGTCGTATAATTCTTCTCATGGATTTTGAGTTGTCTTGATGCATAAGCGATCACCTTGCCTCGTTGCATGAGAACGCAACCAAGACCTTGGTTTGAAGCATCACAGTAAACAACTAGATCATCTTCACCTTCAGGAAGGGTGAGGATAGGAGCATTGCACAACTTTTGCTTGAGAATTTGAAAGGCTTCTTCTTGTTTCGGTCCCCACTCATAGGGTTTACCTTTTTGGGTTAAGGCAGTGAGGGGAACAGCGATCTTGGAGAAATTAGAGATGAACCTTCGATAGTAACCTGCTAAGCCAAGAAACGAACGAACTTCGGTAGGGGTTTTAGGAGCTTTCCAATTCTTAACAGCTTCAATTTTGGCGGGGTCAACATGAATTCCCTTTTTATTGACAACGTGACCCAAAAATTAAACTTCTTTTAGCCAAAATTCACATTTGGAGAACTTGGCGTATAGCTGTTCGGTTTTCAAGAGATCCAAAATCAACCTAAGGTGTTGTTCATGATCTTCCTTAGTTCTTGAATAGATCAAGATGTCATCAATGAACACGATAACAAATTTATCAAGGTATGGTTTGCACATGCGATTCATGAGGTCCATGAAGACAGCAGGTGCATTGGTTAGCCCAAAAGGCATAACCATGAACTCGTAGTGACCATATCTCGTTCGGAAGGCGGTCTTGGGAATATCCTCCTCTTGCACACGGAGTTGATGATAACCAGATCGAAGATCAATCTTCGAGAAGTAGGTAGAACCTTGGAGTTGATCGAAGAGATCGTCAATCCTAGGTAAAGGGTAGCGGTTTTTGATTGTAAGCTTGTTGAGTTCTCGATAGTCAATACACATGCGGAAAGAACCGTCCTTCTTTTTAACAAATAAGACTGGTGCACCCCACGGTGAATGACTCGGCCGTATGAAACCTTTGTCGGAGAGTTCTTGAAGTTGACTTGCAAGTTCTTGCATCTCGGAAGGTGCAAGCCGGTATGGAGCTTTAGCCACCGGGTTTGCTCCAGGTACAAGATCGATGCGAAATTCCACTTGCCGAACAAGTGGAAGACCTGGTAAGTCATCAGGAAAAACTTCAGGAAAATCCCGAACGATGGGGATGTCTTGTACACTCCCCTTCTTGTCTTCTTTTCGGATAATGTGGGCTAGGAAAACCATGCACTTCTTTCGTATGTACTTTTGGACGGTAATGCATGACATTAGTTTGAGTCCTTTGCAAGGTTTCTCACCAAGGCCCTTCAACGTTTCGCCGGATGGGAGTGGTATACGGATGCATTTTTCAAAGCACATGACTTCGGCGTGGTGCTTCGACAACCAATCCATACCTACGATGACGTCAAAACTTCCTAATGGCATTGGTATGAGGTTGATTGGAAAGGTGTGTTTATTTAGTTCTAGGGAGCAATCATAAATGATGGTGTCAATTGCAACGGTGTTACCATCGGCTACCTCAACGATAAAGGTTTTCTCTAGTTTAGACCGGGTTTTTGCAAGTAACGGTTCGAAGTCTAGTGACACAAAACTTTTATCGTCTCCGGTATCAAATAGTATAGAAGCATAATGATTATTCATAAGGAACATACCGTTAACCACATCAGTGTTGGCCTGAGCCTCATTGGCGTTGATGTTGAAAGCATGCCCACGAGCTCCGCCTTGGTTAACATTGATCAGTCTTGGGCACTGGTTACGGAAGTGGTTCGGGTCACCACATTCGAAGCAAGCACGTCCATTTGCAATGGCGGGGATGGCTTGGTTAGTTGTTTGATGATTGGCTTGATTTGCTGGGTTGGTTTGGTTGGCAAGTGCCTTGGCTCGACAAATATTGGCTGTGTGGCCATGTTTCCCGCAGTGGTTGCAAAGGCGACAAGGTATGTTTGGAGGGTGATGGTAGTTGCAGGTGTTGCAAAGTGGGTAGCTGCCCCCATAGGGCTTCTTTGCTGGGTTTGGAGCTATGGGTGCAACTTGATTTACTGGAGCAGCCGGAGTGATTACAGCACAGTTCTTGACCTTTCTCTTCCTAGTATTGTGGTACGGTTCAGTTTGGACTTCTTTGACATGAGCGGGAGGTGTTGTTTCAGAAACTTTCTTGGCACCCTTTCTTGTAAGTGTACCCGCTTTAACATGATTGTCAGTAAGTGTAGCTGACAAACGGATAGCATCCTCCAGAGTAGCAGGATTTCCTCCTACCACAGTATCTTGAATTTGTCTAGGTAGACCACCAATGTACTTTTCAATACACCTAGACAGAGGTGTAACCATGTGTGGCACAAGTAGACTCAGCTCGTGAAAACGGGTGGTGTATGCTAAGCTTTCACCACTATCTTGAGCAAGATTCCAAAATTCCGCTTCTAGCTTTTTCATCTCATTTCGAGGACAGAATTCCTCAGTCATGATCCTTTTCAACTCATCCCACGGCAGTGCCACTGCTACATCCACTCCCCTAGTCCTTTTCTCACCATTCCACCAAGTAAGCGCCCTTTTTTGAAAGACACTAGTAGCATGACGAGTACGGAAGTTGTCGGGACAGTTGCTATTGAGAAAAGTGCTCTCAATGCTTTCAAACCATTGAAGGAGTCCCGTGGCTCCTTCGCTGCCATAGAATTTGAGGGGATTACAGGAGTTGAAGTGTTTGAAGGTGCATTGTGGCGGGTTGGCACCACCACCACCTCCAGTAGCAGCACTTCCACTGGCATGGCCATTATTGTTGTTGTTGGCTTGGGTAATTTGGTTCACCAGCTGTGTGAGTAAAGCAGCCAGGTCAGTGTTATTGATGTTGTTGCTGTTGACACGACGAGGAGGCATTCTACAGATTTAGACACAATAAGAGTTGTGAGATTTTCTTGGATTAAATAGAAGAATAAATAGATGCAAGTAGTTCATAGTTTGGATTGTACTTAAATAGTGACATAATCACTCGAGTACTATGACATATTAAGGTTAATTCAAACTCAGATAATTATCAAGGAGACGTGCTTTATCCTATAAGTAAACACTCATCCCGGGAATTCCCAAGAAAGCATACGGGTCCCTCGGTTGGTTGGGATTTATACGAAATGCTTTCCTAGACAGAAAACCCAGAATACAGGTGTCACTCTTCCAGATTGCACGTGTCCTTTAACAATCAAACAAAGTCTAAAACCTTAACGGGTGTAAAAGAAAATTTTTATAGACCCAAGTCTAAGAATATGATTCAGGTTATGTTGATGATGACATGGAAGCAGGCATGAAGGATATGTGGTTTAGGATTTGGGTAGGGATATTGTTTATTTAAGTTGTTATTCATATATACATATAAAACATGTAGCATGTATCATATAGCATGTAGCACATAGCATGTAAATCATGAAGCATGGCATAAGTGGGTATCCTAAAGTTATAGTCTAGGTCAAAGGTGTCTAATAACCTAATTCCCTATAACCAAGGCTCTGATACCAATCTGTCACACCCCAACCGACGACGGAAACATCGGGGCGTGAAGCGTGCAGACTGTTCATTGCTCATGGTTTGCTAAAGTTTGAATAATTAATAATTGTTTTCATTGCAATCAAACAAGTTCAACAAACATAGATTCAATCCACCAAACAATAATGAAATGTACATCAAAATATAACTGGTTCAATTAAAACTAGGTCAAAATCCTATATGTAGCATATCTTGATCACTTCAAACATTGGTACCTGAAACATGGTTAAAACAGGGTCAACTAGAAAGTTGGTGAGAGTACATAGGTTTAATCGTGTGATAGCAAAATACGTGTTGTGTGCATACAGTTCAATACAATCATGCCAATTAAGGCATTTATGGAGAGAAAAACATCGTGTGACCTATACAATCAAACCTTTGTAACTTGCACTCAAAATTTGTGTTGTCAGTAACAGTCACCCTACCTGGGTGGGTTTGTCAGACTCAATAGATCTACCACTGTTTACTGTCGGCTGTTAGTTAATGATTGTACATGAAGAGCATAATAATTGGTCTACAAAATGTACTCAAGCACAAAGCGCAAAACTGTAAACATGCATAGGATGGAACTGTATATGTGTATAATTGAAAACATGTAAATAGAACGCATGTTCCACCCCAAAACGTTTGTAAAATAGAGTAAAAGAGGGGCTATGTAACTCACGTGTTATGTAGCGTGTAGGTTGCACAAGCAAATGGAAAACAGCGATGTGTTGTAGATTGCTAGGTTCGACCTAATGAACAATGTATATGTGTTATTGATTTGCGTTATTTAATGACGGAAGTGAATTTGTCATTCTTAAACGTGTAGGGTTTGTCTTAAAATAATTATTTAAACTGTTATTTATTTATCAAATTAACAGAATAAAAATAAAAATAAAAGTAAAGATTCTGTTTGAGGGATGAGCACGACCGTGCTTGTATATGGCACGACCGCGCCCGGCACGTACGCGACCGCGCTTGGTCGGTAACGCGCCCGTGGTTGGTCAGAAGTCAAAACAAGAGTTTGGTCCTGAGACACGACCGCGTCCGTATCCGGCACGATCGCGCCTAGGGTTTTGACTAGGTCAGGACTTGGTTTGATCGGTAAACACGACCGGGCCTCTTACGGGGCACGACTGTGCTTGGTCAGGCACGACCGCGCTCATAGGCTGGCGCGACCGTGTCTGGTCAATTCCAGAAGCAATTCGCCTGATTCTTGTAATAAAACAGATTAGAAACTTAGGGTTTTCATTGATATGATGTTTGCGAATCGAATTACACCATTTAATTAGGTTTATATCCTGTTTAACGTGTCGATCGTTTAAAACCATTTTTTATCAAAACTCAGATTCAATTCTGTAAAATCATGTAATGTGGTTACGAATTAAGTTAGGGCTTTCGATTAGCTTGGAGAGACGATCCTAATGAACTATTACTAACCTGTTTTGAATGGGCAACAAGTGCAGACGGCTACGGGGAGACTTCGCGGCTTTTTCTTGATCGACAGACGAGATAGAGATGATGGAATGATGGATTTAGGGTTTAGGGAAGTTTATATATGTCTCGGGTAGGTATGGGCTTAACTTAATTCGTTTGATTCTTGCCCCAATTACTTGATTCGTTTTATAAAGTCGGTTTAGAATTTGCGAGTATTTGGACGATTGCATGTGTATTTGGTCGTGTTTTAGTCCCAATTAGCCGAATATCTTCTTCTGCAAGTTTCGCGACCTTCTAAACGTGTTTACAATCTATTTTTGGACAAGATTTGAGTCGGTTTGACTTTGCGGAGTCAAACTGTAAACGAGGCGCGACCGTGCTTAATGTTAAGCACGACCGTGGTCATGGCACAAGCGCGACCGTGCCTAGGACTAGGCGCGACCGTGCTTGTGTTGGTTTTTGGAAGTTTCAAGACTAGTCCTTGTAGTTTTGTAATATTGATGTTGTTTTGAGTTTTTGGTCAAGTTTGATTCTCGAGGTTTGTAAGATTGTTTTCGTTAATATTGTATTATAATGAACGCGTGTATGCTTGTAAGTGTATATGAACAATAAATGTAAGGTTGAAATCTTTTATTGCACGGCATAAAATACATAGGAAAAACATGAAAATCAGAAAGGTTACAAGTTCTCATAAGTTTAGAATTTGACTAGTCATAACACTGAGCCTTCACAATAGTATTTTGGAAATACACTTGACCTATAACCAATGTATCCCTGTGGTGAATTCCTAGAAAAGAGGGGTGGGTCACTAGGACACCCTTAAGTACCCTGTCTTTCCTTGGCCAGAATTTGTCATGGGCCTACACACTCTTCCAGCCGTCATGTACTAATAACACTATTGTTGGACTCATGGTTATGATGAGATTTGTTGTAAACTGGACCTTGTGGCCCGAAAGTAAGGTTTATGCATTTCAGTGGGCTTCTTCTTCTTGGAGGATAAATGGGCTTCTTAGTTTAATATTAATGGGTATTAGGCCCAATAGTTTAAGTCTTTGTTCTGAAGAGGTGATGGTATCATGTATGTGAGTTCAAAGGTGTATGAAGAATTTGGTGAGTATGTGTGTATATTAAACTTAGGATAACACTTTAAATAAATTAAATAGGTAGCAATGAATGGGAGACAAAAGTTGGCAGGTAATGTGACACATAGACTATTAAGTATTGTATCATATGATGTAATTATATAGTATAACATGTAAAAATATTCACATAAGAAATGATCATATAGCATGTAGTAGCATGGCATAGTATGGGTGTCCTAAGGTTATAGTCTAGGTCAAGAGCGTCTAATAACCTAATTCCCTATAACCAAGGCTCTGATACCAATCTGTCACACCCCAACCGACGGCGGAATACGTCGGGGCGGGACATGTAGACTGTTCAAAAGCTTAAGGTTTACTAAGGTTTAAATATTTAAACAACCAATTTCATATCACCAATAATCATGAATCCAACAATACAAGGAAAATAGAAATACATAAATGGTCTCTTTAAATTAACTTCTAGGTCTTCGGTCCTAAGTGAAGCATCTTGTACTTATTCTCAAGCATTAGTACCTGAAACATGATGAAAACAAGATCAACTAAAAAGTTGGTGAGCATACATAGGTTTTGACACACAACCAAGTTTAAAGTGTTTTATACAATTCATACGATACACGTGTATAAGGCATTTATGGAGAATCTATAGTTAAACTAAGTGTGTACAATCAAACCTTGTGACTGAGGCATAACACGCAGGTTACCCTAATGTAAAGTCGGTAACAAACACCCTAACCGGGTGGGTTTGTCAGACACAATAGATGTATCAATGTTAACCGTTGGCTTGTACGGAGTTAATGATTGTACTAAAGTCATGTATATGTAGTCTTAACTCATAGCATTCAAGCATAAAGCACATAACACATAATATCATATTATTGAATTGTATTTTAAGTCTATGCAAAAAGCTTCAAAGGTAAATCACGTTTCACCCCAAAAAGTGTAAAATATAAAAAAAAGGGCTATGTAAACTCACCTGTAATAATGGTGTACATAGCATGAGCTATTAAGTAGCACAAGTGATTTTGTAATCACAAAGTCAACCTAGAGTGAATTTGTATGAATGTGAATTAATAATATGCACAAAGTTTATGGCAAGATCTAGGGTTCAACGAGTTTTGATGTATGTGAATTCGTACAAAGATTGAGTCATATGTAATTAGATAATAGTTTGGTATGAAAATTGTAGGTTCAAAATATGTTTGGAAAATAATTATTGTGTTAGGGTTTAAGTGTGAAAAAAAATATAAATAAATAAATTCTTTTCATTTATTCATTTATAAAAGTATGTCAAAAATATGTAGGGTTAAATTATATATATATATATATATATATATATATATCTTTTTAAATGTAATTTAAATGCTAGAGAATTAATATTATAACAAGATAATCCATATTAAAGAAATAATTCTTTTTTTTTATTTATCTGACATGTTTTTAAAATGATGAGTCTCAAAAGTGGGTAAATAAGAATGTATTTATTTATACATATAGGAATTTGTTTGATATGTTTAAACCTTAATTAGTATATATATTTTCTTAAAAAAAATATAATGTTGTAAAGGTATCAATTGGTTAGGTAGAATTTATATAAATCTTATCGAAATTTACAACTTAAACGACTAGTTTAAATGCTTGGTTTGTAAAATAATTATTTTATTTAATATAACATTTTAGATTTTTTTTATATTGGAAATATAGTTTTAAAACATTTTAAATTGTAAAAATAATTGTTTTCCTTTAAAATTTGTTAAATATCGTACTAAATCAGTTCTATAGGGTGTAGGTTTCCTAAACTAATTTTATAATGTTTTTAAGATGTCAAAAACTGCTAAAAAATATAATTGAGGGCCACCCGGCTCGAACCCGGGTGGATCCTGCATGACAGAAGCGATCTACCACTAGACCCAAGGGTCAGTGGTGATAGAACCCGTATTTAATTTAGTTTTACTGTGAGGTCAGAGAGGAAACGGGTTTGGGTATTACTTGAAGACAAAAAGGATTCCAAGGATGCGGGCATGGGTTTCGAACCCGCAACCAATCGCGTATGAGTCAAGTGATTTAACCGGTGGGTCTGGGCGAATGCCTTGACAATAAACGGGTGTGAAAATAGAAAAGCCCTTACAAACCCAAGCCCCTTCGTCCCTAAAGCGTATCCCGGAACCCTAGCCACCCAAATTACCTGACTCAACCAACGATCGAACTTGGAGTCATAGGGCTTTCAATCCTGGGATCTAAACGAAACTAAAGGTACACGAATTACCTGGAATGACTGCGTATAGAGGACGAACGACAAAAGTTTTAGGCTCGGTGCTCTTTGATCTTGACAACGCTTTAAAGGTGCAATGTTGGTTACGAGAGAGGTTAGGATGTTCGTGAGAGGGTTGGCGCATATGAGGGAGTAATTCAAATGGACCAATTTCACTTAATTCGGGTGATTCGAATTGGTTTGACAGGCAACAACTGTAGGGGATTATTCGTGCATTGAATTGACAATTGATGATGAATTGATTCTTACATATTGTCTGATTATGTGCGAGAAGTAATTTCGCGTGATTTGCGGACTCTAACGCGTCTACTTCTTCTGATTTGTAGCCGAATTTGCTCGGCTTGACTTTGGATTGTCAATGTAAATCTAAATTTCGAATTTTGACGCGCCTTGGACTAAATTAGTATACTTAACGAGTTTAGGAAGATTCGAAAAGAAGTTAAAAGCAAACAATGGCCAGGAATCATCGTGTATTGACGATTTGGTTGATCAATTTGGATATGGTTGACTTTTAAAGTCAAACTTTTGAGGTGTGTTGTTCTTGTTGACTTTTCTAGGTCAAATTTGGAGAAAAAAGAAAAGGTCCAATTTGAGATAAAAGGTTTCAACTTTAAGGGTACATGTGTTCAAAGAGTTTCAACCGATTTGTTTAAAAGTGTAACTAATTATATTATAAATTTTAAAATGGTTTATTTAAAAATGTTGAATATATATATATATAATCATATATACATATTTTTGTATAAAACTAAACCAATATTGTTATGTGGTTTAATAATTTCGAATGTATAAATATATTTGAATACATAATTTTACAAATAGTCATACATATTTACATGTGTTTTAGAGGGACTATACGCGATGCAAGGTTCGAAAAGGATTGAACTGATATATTAGTATAATAATAAAAAATGTGACATTATGGGTTTGAACAAGTACAGGACTTCAAGCTTTTATATGAAACGACTAAAGAAAATTTATGGCCCGAAAATCCTGGTTGTTACAATAGAGAAAGAGAAGAAAGAAAAGGAGTAGAGAAGAAGAGAAAGAGAATAGGAGGATATGGCTGAGCTAAAAAAGATTCAAGAAAGAAAAGCTGCCATACTCCTTCGAGAACAGCAGATCCAGTTGCATGCTAGGCAACTGGATAAATTGAAGGTCAAAGTTTCTGTAGCTGCACAACTAAAAGAAGATGAAGCTTTAGCTCTTCAACTGCAGGAACAACTTAATAAAGAAGAAGAAGAAGAAGAGAGAGAGAGAAGAAGAGAAGAGAAGAATCTAAATTCAGGATAACTGGCTCTGAATTAGCCAAAGAAATGAGAGAGGAGTGGACTGAAGCTCTGATTTCTCAAGGTGAGGATGCAGACTATCTTGAGAAATTATCAAATAAAGAAATATATAGAGCTTTCATGGGACAGAAAGGTCAACTGGCAAATAAGAAAAGGGCTGAAGAAGAAGAAAAAGCCAAACAGAAAACCAAGAAGACCATTGCATTCAATGTCAGAACCCATGAAGAAAGGAAGGTCATGATGGACTTCTTGAAGACTAGAGGAGAGAGTGGAAAGAGGTTGGGTCCCATGAGCTTCATGAACCTGCAAGCTATATATGTCAAAGTTAAGAAGGGAGAGGAAGAGAGATTGGGGAAGACATGCTCAAAAAGAAGGGTAAACACTCAAACTGATGAAAGAAAACAAAAGAAACCCAAGCCTACTCCCTCATCCATTCCTTCCTCTATCCAACAACCTTCCACTCTCCCTCCTAGACCTCCCTCCTCTCCACCCAAAGAGTCTAAATCCTCTCACCCAGCTCCTCCTCATCAACAGCCTCCCAAGAAGAAAACCAAACCTACTACCACACCAGAAGATTCAAGAGAAATTGTAGTATGGTTCTACAGCAATCAAGATCAATGGTTTGAAGTCTTCAGGGGAAAGGCAGAGGTAAAAAGATCAATCTACAGATCTGTTGATGAGGTGACGCGGCTTCCAGATTCTGATCTTCAAAGAATGATGGAGCTGGGTGAAGCTCATGAGGCTGAGAATGAAAGTGGGAGGCATCTGTTGCTAGTGATCAAACAGCACTTCAATCCCACAAAAGATGTAATAATTGATGTTAAACCTCTCCAATCCCACTTTCCATTCACTAGTTGGGCCTATAATGCTGAGAAGAATGAATACACTGTGACAGATGTCAGAGGTCAGAAGATGAGATGTTCTAGCAAGGCCATCTTTAGCATGCCAAGCAAGGACATCAAGTCTCTATCTTAACTTCCTCTTGACAATCCAAGCAAGGACCCTAGAGGCTTTTAGACAGCAAGGATTGTTGCCAATATGCAAAAGCTTCAGCAACAAAGGCAGTAAGAGAATTTTTGTAGCATCAGTCTAGGGGAGTTTGTATAGATAAAGACTGATGGCTACAAAATTCTCTAAGTACAACTGTTGAGGACTCCACAATTTTGCTACTGACTAACAAGCTACTGCGGATAAGGTTAGTTGCTGCGCATAGTTGTTCTCCTGTTGATGAACAACTATGCTGCGGATAGCCTTATCTACTAAAGTCCAGAGTTGCTGCTGACAGGCTTCTCAGTAGCATCAAACACTTGATGCTGCTGATAGGAAAATCATCAACAGTTTTGACTTTGCTACTGACACCTCTGCTATAACACTGACACATCTATCAGCAGAAGGAATGTTATTGGTGCATATGATTAAAGATAAACCACTTCTGAAGTCTCCTGCAAAGATTCCTAAGAATAATTTTGACCTGAACACAACTGTTTGTTGCAGTTTGTCTTTTAGTTGTCTACCAATTGTAGCGTAGCTTGTAACTGTCCAAGATCAACGGTCTGTGTTTGATCTAATCCTTAGAATCAAGGGTTTGTCTTGATTCTAAGTTCCTTTATATGTATTGTATCTTCCATTTGTACAAGTGTGCATCCTTAGGTTTTTCTCTGTAATCTTGTAAACATTGAATATTAATACAATTTGCATTTATCAGTATTCTCTTTGTTTATCTGTTTACATTGCATAGTTGTGATTGTTTTCGCCAATCTCAATTAGAATAGAACCATCTTGTAATCACCGATCCTACAATCTTTTCACATTAATAATTTCATTTAGTCTTTAAATTATAATATATATTCACACTATATTTTTGACATATTATTATAATAAACTTATTTATTTGCATTATATATATACATATTTATTCACACTACTTTTAACACAATATTATAATATTAAAATAAATAAATAAATAGAATTTATTTATTTAAAATAGTTAAACGCTAAGACAATTAAGTTATACTCTGGGGTTTACATTTTATTCAAATACAATCATTAACTTACACACACACATTTCGTAAAATTCCCCAAATACTTTTGTACAAATCCCCGCACTCAAAATCCGTTGAACCCTAAACTTACCTTAGACTTTATACATGACAATAATTCAAGTTCATACATTTTCACTCTAGGTTAACTTGGTGATTTACAAGAATCACTTTTTCTACCTATTGTTCGTGCTATCTACACCATTAATACATGTGAGTTTAAATAGCCCCTTTTTACACTATTTACATTTTTGGGGTGGAAAATGAATACAAATATACAATGTTTGCAAACTACACAATACAATTCCACCCTACATTCATGTGTGCAATTTGAGCCTTATGTTTGAGTACTAGGTGTGTTAACTACATTTTGTGTGCAATTTACATATGCAATCATTAACTATACAAGCCGACGGTTAACAATGATAGATCTATTGAGTCTGACAAACTCACCCAGTTAGGGTGATTGTTACCAACAACGCAATTGGTTTTTACGTGCAAATTACAAATGTTTGATTGTAGAATTTGGTTTCACAATAGTAACTCTCCATTTTTTCCTTATTAACCATGATATGTATGGATTGTATACACACAACACTTTGATGCTACTTAGAGTCAAAACCTATGTATGCTCACCAACTTTTTAGTTGACCTTGTTTTAATCATGTTTCAGGTACGAATGTTTGAGTTGAACAAGCTTGCTACACTTAAGTTGTTGACCTAGTTAATCAATAAAGAAACTTATTATATTTGAATTTCATGTACTTGATTGGATTCTGTTTGGTTTGTTTATGAAACAAAATGTGATGATTTAATATATTACAACATAGTCAACCATGTGCTCCTGAACAGTCTACATGTCCGCCCCGACGTTTCCGCCGTCAGTGTTTTTGTGAAAAGTTTTACTCAAATGATTAACAAATGCTTCTTTCTTGACTTGCTTTATGGTTTTAAAACCTCCATAAAGCATCAGTTTTAGTTTATCATTGGACTCAACTGTGTTTGGTTCAGTTAAAATGCAATTATCACGATCAGTGACAATGTTTTCTCAGTTTTATGTTCACCAATCAACTCCTCTGAGACAACACCCTCAACTTTGGTGTTCTCAGAGCCTTCTTCAGAAAAGAACTCCTCATTAGAAGTTGAATCAGCCTTACATGAGGAATTATCCATGTTAGAGGAATCATTCTGACTTGAGGATTCATCAAGAAATGACAAATCAATGCCAACCGGCCCATGGACAAACTTGTCGCTAACTGGTGGAGGAATGGCATTAGTCCCTAAACCTTTGCCACTCACTTTTATCACTACAGACTCGTAGTGTTCCACCACAAAGCATGAGGTTTTCAACTTCTCAAGTTTGCAACTCAACTGCAGGATTTCATTTTGCAGTCAACGTCCAAATGAAACTGTTGTTCACTGATTTTAATTGAAAAATCACGTCTCTCTTTCTTAAGAGTTTCAATTGAATCTTTAAAACGTTTTTCATTTACCTTGTAGTTTAAGGCTGCACTACGCAGAGGTTCAAGTTGATCCTGGATTCGATCATTCTCGTCCTTCAAATTCAAACATTTTGAACAAGAAATAACAGCAAAAGAATTATAATCTACCTCAACTGACGAACTTGATGCTTCTCCAATAGCCATGAGAGCCAGTGCAGATGTAGATTCTGGTTGGTCGGCTCCAGATGCTTCCCTTTTCTTCTGCTTCCATCATCTCAACATTATCTGCCATCAAAGCTATTTGAGTCTGATCAGTTATGGCATCTTCCAGATGAACACCCCAATCAAAGCTATCGTCCTATTGAACCACTAAAGCACTGGACGTTCCACCTTGACTATGACTTCGGTTGTTCTGATTGTTGTATCCTTGGTTGTTTCCCTGGCTTGGTCTGGTGAAACCCGAAGCTGGTGCTTTATCCTTCTGACATTCACTTGGGAAATGTCCAAAGTTTTGACATTTGTAGCACTTAACTTTGGATTTATCAAATCCAACCTGGCATTGGACTGGCATTGGAATGCCCACCAATGAACTTCCTGCCTGTTCTGTTTAGAAAACGATTTTCCCTTCTTAAGATCATGGCCATATTCCATTGAATATCCATATCCTCCGTGTCGTCTGGATCCACCTCATTGAAATCTTCTTCAATGGTCTCTGGATCAGTCAGCTTCCCACCAATAAAGTTCCCGTACGTAAGCATGCACGAGGAGAACAATGCCACATGATCTTCAACAATCTTGGCACTAGCGGTTTGGTTAGCTGAAGAGGTAGATGTAGGATTTCTTGATGAAGATTGATTATGATGGTGTTGGATGGATCCTGATGCATTGAAACAAGTGTGACCACCACAACTAGTTGCATTCTCTTCTTCCTGAGGACTCCCAAGAAATAGGGCAATTTCTAGAACCCAATGACTTAGCTGTGGAAGGCACCCCATAATACATAGAAGGATCTTGAATCTGAGGTCTTCCAAAGCTTTCTTTCTCTGGTTCATATCATGTGCCTGAACCTTTCCAATTGCTTCTTCAACTGTCATCTCATAAATCATGGGGTTCTCTCTCAGCAAAGTAGTGTACATGTCAAACCTCGGTGGTAAAGCATCCAGGAATTTCTCAACCAACTCATCGTCAGGGTAATTGAGTTCATACGAATTCAGCTTGGTCTGCAAGTGATCGAATCTAAAGATAAGTTCATCAATAGATTCATTCTCTAGGTATCTGAAGCACTCATACTGCTTCCTCAGAAGCTCCCTCTTGCATTTCTTGACATCAATGTTGCCCTCAAACCTTTTCTGTAGGGCCTTCCAGAGATCTTTAGAAGTATCATAACCTCTAAAACTATGAAACAGATCTCTGGTCAATGCCATAGTTATGGAACCATGAGCCTTCTTTTCACGATCATAAGCTTTCTTTTCATCTTCATGTAATCTGGAAATAAGTTTGGGAACATTTTCTTCAAGAAACAGATGGGTTGGATGTTTACCCCTCAAGAATGGATGTCCATAGAGTTGAGTCAGTGTATGAGATGTACTCCTCAAAGCGTGCTTTCTAGTTTGAATAATCATTTACATTAAGCAGCTTAGGTGGTTTCCGTAGAGTCCCAATCTCGTTGTCATAGTTCAGCAAACTACCAATGTGCTGAAGGTTTGCATAGTGAAACACTTAGACAAAAATAAGAAAAATATGTGGAGTCCCAATCTCGTTGTCGTAGATATGGACGAATTAATCAAGCCAAAAAACAAACCCTTGATGATCAAAACACTCAAACAAACAACAAAAAGGTCGAATTTTGAATGATTTTTGCCTCTAAAATAGCGCTCAAAAGCTAGCTCTGTTTTAGAACAACAATCGAAAAAATCGTTCACCTTTTCTTGTAAATAGGCTGTAACTTGTGTCGAAAATGCTCCTAACACACTCACAACACTCGAAATCAAGAGCAATTGCTCTGATAAGACTTCTTGGTCCCCGGGTGTCTCAGATCGTTACGTGTGAGTGTGTGACTAGTCAAACAGGGTGCAGAATGCCCGTGACTAGTTGGAGTATCAAGCAACACAAAGTAAACCAACAACAAACACAAGCTACTTTAAACTTCGTCTATTGATAATCACATTCGGTTACATTTGAATGAATGTGTACATATGACTTTCACTAACCTGCTATTTCTACCACAGACCTGATTCCTGCGCACTTGCTAAGTGCACAGGCCTTTGCTCATGCGTACTTAGCAAGTACGCAGACTTGTTCTTGCGTACTTGCTAAGTACGCAAGTTTAGCAACCTGCGCACTTGTTAAGTGCGCACAACACTTTAGAAGACGATTACAATGACAAGTACCTACACACATGTTTACAACTCTATAAACCAATACGTACAGACACTGAAATACAAATACAAATACATAAACAAGAGATACAAAGCAGAGACAAATTATCTAGAGTGTTTGTCACACAAACGTGCTCCAACAAAATTTAGGACCCATAAAACACCCTTGATTAAACAACACATGTTATATACTATGAACCGACAAATGATAAAGTTTTGTTAAAGACGACAAAATGACATTTCAAAATGACTACAAGTTTTAACATCCAAGAGACAATTTAAAACTAGTTTCAAGAATCCTCAACCAGATGTTCTAACTCCAACCATGAACATCCACCAAAAGTATTGAGAATCCAATCCGACATGAAGCGTGACCCGAGACTTCAACCGGAGCTTACCTACAAGAAAACACCATAAATAAACCATTAGTAATGATATACAACCCCCATATGGCCCCCAAGCTCTTACAACAACAACCGTCTCAAAATGAAAATACTTTATCGAAATTTTATGAAAACAAATTTTCAATCAGAACGCAGACCAGGCGGGTCAAAACCCCACCCCGTCGGGCTGATTTGTGTAAAATGAATTAGAACTGTGACCCGTGCAGGTCAAAATCCCACCCGGTCGGGCTGATATATTGCAAGGCTCAAAACTTCTAATTTATTCGCATACACTTGTGAGGTTCGTAACCTTAAACAAACACTTACTTGTGAGATTCCTTGATCTCAAACTACATTCGTACTTGTGTCATTCTGTTGACCACAAGTACTAACTAATCTTGTGAGATTCTAAGAACTCAAACACCACAAAACAACTATGTGAAGTTCATGACCTCAATAACTATTAAATAATAAGTCCTCCTTTGAGATTTAAGGATCTTAATCTCCCCCTTTGAAATTCAAAGACTTCATTCTCATACACCGTTGGTGAAGATCCAAGACTTCAAACACTACTTTGTGAAGTTATACGACTTCAAATACCACATGTGAAGTTCTAAGACTTCAAACACCACTTCAATCAATAATGGATTTCCACCAAAACCGAAACGGCACACTGTAATTCTCATACTATCCGCAATGGATTTCATAACCTCCTCTACATTTATTGGTTGAATCTAGGATCTAAGTCACTTAGTTCAACCCTGACAATTTATGTACAACACGTTCTTCCATTCTTCAACTCTCCAAAGAATGGTTACACCCCAAAAAGAGACACTCGGGTATAAAAACCCTTAATGAACTTCTTCACGACCGAAACATCAAGTATTCCATTACTCCGGTTGGTGTCAATGGCATAAGCGAGGAATACACCAATTCATCTGCCATGTTTTTCAGCGTCTCTGGATGTAAACAGATCGAGACGTCACCTCTTAATCACACATGACATTGACATGGCCACTAAGTAACCACACAAGTTCAACTACAATCGTAGGACTCCAGTCCATGTTATTGTTCCACCTACAACCTACAAATATCAAATTATACGCTCGCCAACATTTAATCACCAATGTTGATTACCTCATAATCCACTGATTCATAAGGCTTCTTGCCCGACAACAAAACCAAAGGACTTCAGTCTTGTCCTTAGCAGTTAGAAATGTCCAACTCGAAGGCCTCATAATTTCTATTTTCTCCCCTTTATCACCCTTGTGCATTGGCTCGATACATCCACTTCAAATGTGTCTCAATTTCTAACAACAATAGCACATGTAATTAGGACTATAACACTATGGCATAGTGTATTCCATCATTCTCCAATCGAGTTACTTACCATACCTACAAGGGTAATAGGTATTGCCTCCCTAAAAGGTTTCTAGTTCGGCTAGAATATTTGGCTTTCTTGAAGCCACCTATGATTCCTCCTTACATTCCACTTGTCTCCCAAGTTTGATCTCCCTACAACATATAATAATCAACTCCACCAGAGTTGTACACCATGCAGGAGAATCCATTCTATATCGCTAACCGATAGTATCGAGAAGCCGATTTATCTTCATTCTTCTGACACTCCAAGGTTTAGGAAAGACTGTGCCTAGTCATACAACATGCCCTAAATCTTAATCAACTCACCGGTCTATCACACATGAAGTAATTCTTCATATACGCGATCCACTACAGCTTGTGGATAGAAACATATTAAGAACGACGCTTGAATTCACCCCGACGCGTTGCCTTCACGACCTTGAACTTTCCTCCTTAAGGAAAAATCCCAACAAATCTTCCACCAACTCCAGGAGTCAACTCATCGCGAATCGTACTCTATCTGCCAATAACAATGGATTGCTTCCGAATCCAATACCATTATAGTTATGCATCGTTAACTAACTAACGAATAAACTACCACCAATTAACTCCTTTGGTTCGCACTCCACGAACCCCTTGTGGAAACAAGGTTTTCTTCCTCCTTAATTTGCAAAAGTTGTTCCTCCCACTCTTAGGCTTTATATATTTCTTCTGAAGGCTTGCCTCGGAGAGCCCTATCTTCTTTGAAGGAAGATTGACACAACTAGGTAGAAAGCTCTAGCCATCCTCTACTAGAATGATGATCTCTAACTCTCCCAACTAACTTCGAGATCCTCACCATCCCCGAGGTGATACACGTGTAGACTCTTTCATACATGAGTCTTTAAGACAACTCCCATCTACTATTTCCGCCTACTAACATCCGTCTTTGTCAGTCATTCCTCGACTGTGATAAAATGATCGACTCGTTATACGTGTATAACCATAACTATAGGCATCTATCTTAAGTTATACTCCTATATGTATATAAGTATATCTACATCTATATACATATAAATACATGTACAATCACCTTCACTTACTCCTTGGTGATGGTTACTATTACATGGCCACCAAGAAGACACATAGACATGTTACATTACTAATCATCCTGGCTAGACATGATTTGTAATATAATCATTATCCCCATGTGATAACTCCTAAGACAAATTTCAGCACACTTAATCACCTTGGACACCAATTAGACTACCAACAAATATCACTACTAACCTCCACCTTAGCTTCGTGTCTCGGTCATTCTTTCGTTGGATTCTCATAACACCCAAACATATCAAGAGCAAATTAGTTTGAGTTTGGTGTCTCACACACCCGAATCCCTCAAACCATTGCTCTGATACCAAGTTGTAACACCTAAAATTTAAACCAAATTTTAACTTTCAATATATATATATATATAGGGAAATGATAGAATAAAAACCCACTTGAGTTGAAAAAACCTTAGAAACCATTTGAAAAAAATTAGATATTTTTTTTAAAATTAGGATTGATTATTTGTATAAAATAAGGCATAGTCGCACAAAAAAATGCCAAAGGGTATAAAAAATAAAAAACACGTAAAAAATAACCAAAATCAGCGTTTTTTTTCTTACGTCAGCAATTACATATGTAAAAAACATTAGATTTTTAGAAAAAAAAACCACTCGACGTTTTTTTATAATTTTTTCACCAAATGTGATAAAATTGAATGTAGAATCCATTCCAAAAATAAAAAAAAAAATTTTTTACATATGTAAAAACGGGTTTCCAAGGTTTTTTCAATTCAAGTAGGTTTTTATTATAACCACCCTCTATATATATATGAAAATGAACGATGAACGAAACGTATGTGTACAAAGAATGAATGAACGACTGCCATAACATAAATGAATGAAATCTTGCTTTATATTTTATATATTGCATGTTATGAATATGTGTAAACGTTATGGACGCTTCGATGATAACGACTACTTCGGTAGACGGACGACCACGTGACTATTTTGCAACCGGGACATATACGTACCTTCATCAGCTAGGATGTATAAAAGGGCATTAACAAACAGTCACATATATTGCCAAATGATAAAAGTAGAACGTTTGTATAAATAATAATTCGTGTGGGAAACGGATGTCTTCGGGTAGACGGGCGAATTACGGACTATGACGGTAGTACGGTATGACGAACGGCCGAAGGTTTGCTGGACGGTTTTAAGCTATTGAGGGACAGTTTCTAGAGCCGGACGGTGAAGAAAATGAGCTACGACGGTAGTTCGAGAACATTTGTCTTTGTGCTTACGTAAGACGGGTTGATCACCCTTATATGTATAACCAATGAATGTTTAAGGAAAGTAAAGGTGAATACATATTTATGTACTCACATATGAACGATAAAAGAAAGCAAAGGACGTGTTAATGTGTATTTATATATATATATATATATATATATATATATACATATATACTAGCAGAAAACCCGTGCGACGCGGCGGCGTCGACAATTTGCATTACGGTACTTGTTTTTATTTAGTTCATCAATCATAACATGATATATCGTAACATTTTCAGTAACAAATAGTGCCCTAATATCTATAAAAACACTCTTAAATCTAAAAAACCGCTTGCAGATGTTCAAGTCAACATTAAACTCAAATGCAGGTCACGGCCGTTAACCTTAAATGCCATTTATTTGACCTTATCATCGTATTTAAGATACACTATCAATTAAGTTTTTTTTAAATAAGTATTCATCACTCATATTATTACCAAAAGAATTCATTGTCTAAAGTTTCAAGACATCATGAGATAATAGAAAAGATTAATCAAACTCCCATACAAATTTAGGGAAAAAATAAAAAACAGGGCAATTTCGTATATCTTCCAAAAATTACAAAATTCCATGTCCTAAATTTAAAAAAAGTACATAAAAATTAGTTAACGTATAATAATCACCTACAACGAAGATAATTTAAGTTAAGAAAGAGTTGCAACCATATCTAGTAAAATTTTCGCGTGAGTGCCCGTAGCGCCACGAATTCATAAACGTCAAATAAGTGTAAGCAACATAGAACCACAAAACAGTTTCTAAACAATTGCATAAGAAGCATTTGGAAGTTTAGGGCACAAAGTTCCTTTCCAAGTGTTGGAGATCCTGTTAAAAATATAGTATTCAAATTGAAAAATTGAAATCAACTCATTGCTAAATTTAAGTCAATCGCAATACTAAAATAAACATATACCGACATCACTGTATATAGAGATATAATTAAATTGGATCAAGAACTCTTGACCTTACGGACTAAAACGAAATCCCAAAACTAAAATAAACATATACCGTTGTTAATTTTGATCTCAATAAAAGTATGCAAAAGATGCGAATAATCAGCACAGATCAAATGATGGGCACTTGTTACACACAAAATAATTATGCATATTATTAGTACAATTTAACCATCCATATTAGCATCAGATGGTTCCCTTTAACTTCAAAGACACTAATATTCTACTCCATTTGTGTTCATTTAACCATAGCTCTATTATCTTAAGCACTTGCCTGGTTCCCATTAATTTCAGAGTAAACTCGTCATACCTGTCGGCAGCAAAAAAAAAACATAATTCCCATATTATTTAAGCACGCAAGCTTAAATTGAATTGGAAGATCAGTATTTAATATATATTTAAATTAGTCATAACTGATGGCAACTTCTTTTCAAACTTTTAGTAGCACAACTTTCAACTTTTTTATTAAAGAAAACTAACTTATGAGGCTAGCAAGAAGCAAGCAATATTACATACAAACACCAAGAATGAAAAGACACCCAAACAGCACACTACATGAACATTACACACTTGTTTTCCAAGTAACATCCATTTAGTAATCTTAGATAATCGAAGTTTTGATGTAATAATGTAATATAATAAAAGTCAAAATCTGAGATCAAATATGAAAAAAAGTCAAAGTTAGATAATGGATGATATCAAATCTAGTTAAATCACCAACACATGGGCTGCAAGTTGTACCCATGAAACCTACAATTGTTATATCTTAAGTTTGACTTGAAAAAGAAATTAGGCAATTGTTATATAACCAACATGCACTCTCAAAATTCGTATCTAAGTTGTCAGATTTTATTTATGAATGGGTAAATCCCTAAACTTTCAGAACTTAATGACAGGGAGCACCTTTTTAAATTATACAAAAAAGTTCTTTATTTTTTACCTTATTAAATTCCTAAACTTTATAAAGAATACCTTTTCATTAAGTTTTAAAAATCAAAGAATTTAATCTGCAAAACAAAGTGCAGCGACTAATGTTCGAATTTAGTGAAGTCCGTATAATTTCTCAACAATTACCAATAGGAATTTCACCAAAGTGGGCTACTTTTTACTCAGTTAGCAGTTTTCTTATAGGAACTCCTTACTTGAGTATTTGAATCTGATTATTTTGACAGAAGGCAATTAACAATCATAATCATAATCAGTTTATCCAAAAAAAGAATATTTCAAGTTAAAGTAAAGAAAAAAAAAGAATCTATTTACTTACTGGGCTCGGGCTGCTAAAAGTCAAGGATGTTTTGATTATTATGATGCATAATGCGATAAGACCAGTAGCAAAAATCATCTTTCTTACTACACCACTCTTCTTCACAAGATCCACAAAATCCATTCCTATAAACACATAAAAAAATTACTTCAAAACCTCTAATTTTCATGTAATAAAGTAATTAATACCAAACATAAAAAGAAAATTGTCATTTGGCCAGTCTGTATGTTTGATTTTCTGCACTCAAATTTAGTTAACATCAAGGAACATGTTGTCATAGAATAGCATTCTTTACAAACTAAAACAAAGACAACATATATAATAATTATTAAATTAAACATAAACATTAAACGCAAATTAGATTTAATATTGTCTGATAAAGGTCTGCTGCATCTTTTCGTATATCTGATGTGCTACAGAAGTAGGTCTGCTACAGCTGCTCCCTTTTCATTTAGACAATAGTGGTAAGTATATCCACCATTTGATTTTGACCCGCTAGCTACCAGAATAGACACATTTCCATACAATGGGTTCACATTACCACTACTATCAACCATAGTTGAAGTAAACTTACGACAGTAGCTGATAAGCAGAGCCTAGTTTAGGACTAAAGGCAATTGCTGTAATTGCCCCTGTGTGACCACGTAGTACTGAATCTGCAATTTTTGCGACTATTGAAACTGCAACAAATTAAGGGAGAGATTAGCTAAAGTTGAATATTTATTTAGTAATAAACTTTGAATCTAGACAAAGCTTAACCTGAAACAAATTAAGGGAGTATCCTTGATAGGAGCAGAGATAATGACTTTTTGGGGTCATAAGTTTCCTTCTAGACTATTCCTTCTAACCTTAGGGGGATTCGATATAGTATTGGGCATGTATTGATTAGCTGCCAACGAAGCTCAAATCACATGTAAACGAAAGATGATAGATCTCAAAGCCACTGACGGTAGTCCGGTTACGGTTTACGAGTATTGGAATGGTACTGATGCGTGCAAACTATATATATATTTTTGTATTTTTCACACAATTTTAGTTTTAAAAAGAGTTTTCACCAAAGACTAATCACACACACGTCGGGTAAGTGTACCCGTCGGATAGCAATATAGCAACGGTAAAAACCGGATATCAATCCGTGGACACGGTGGAATGCAATAATAGACCGGAACTAAGAATCAATCAACTGATGGTAAAAAGATGTTTTGAAAAGTTTGTTTTAATTAACTAAAATGCAAATATATAAAACTAGTGTAGCTCCCTGGGTGTCTCGGATCGTTACGTGCGAGTGTGTGACTAGTCGGACCGGGTGCGGAATGCCCGTGACTAGCTGGAGTATCAGAAAACACAAAGTAAACCGACAATAAAACACGAAATACTTCAAACTTCGTCTATTGATAATCACAGCCGGTTACAGAGTTGAAAATGAGTGCGTAAATAACTTTTGTCACAACCAGCTATATATACTAGACCTGATGCCTGCGTACTTAGCAAGTATGCAGGACTTTGTTCCTGCGTACTTAGCAAGTTCACAGGACTTTGTTCCTGCGTACTTAGCAAGTACGCAGACAATTGTTCTTGCGTACTTGTTAAGTACGCAGGTTATAATACATGCGCACTTACTAGGTGCACACAACACTTATCAAAGACAACTAAGTACAAGTACCTATATACATGTTTACAACTCGATAAACAAATACATACTGGTACAAAATACAAGTACAAATACATAAAGTAAAGATTCAAAAGCATAAGACAACATCCAGAGTGTCTGTCACACAAACGTGCTCCAACAAACTCCCCCTTGACAACAGCTCTGGATTGTCTTCGGTCTTCAACCTCCTCCAGCTCTAGCTTCCCATCTTCAGCTTGTAGTCAAGACAGAACTTGACTAGCTTGTCGTATCTTGATGCTTGAAGCTTTGTCCACTCGTCCGTGTAGAGAAATTGATGAAAGTGATTTCATTAAAAACCCTGATCAGCTCCTTAGGTTCCAAGCTTCCACTTGCGGACCTAACTCTTCCAATCACCGCCGCCTCGCCCATCTTTGGGTCCACGTACAAGTACCATATGTTACCAAGGATATCATGAGATAACTTGCTCAGGTGAATCCTAGTTTCATATAGCACTAGCTTGTAAATCAGCTTCTTTAGACTACGGTTTGTCACGGGATGTTTGACACTCTTATCCCGTAATCTCTTGGGCATTTGAGGCTTGAAGACCTCAAAGTTTCCCGATCTTCCCTCTCTATAGTGTTCCCCATAGACCCTTTGCTACTACTTGACTTGTGTCACCCAACAGCTCACGATTTGCAAGGTTCACCAGATCGTACTTCGGCAGAGAGCTGAACGCCTCACTGGTCGGTTTCAAGTATTGAACCCCACCAGCTGGTTTGATGGCGAACAACTTCTTGTCGTCATCGAACTTGACAGAAAAGATCATACCTGTAGCTCCGTGTTTGTCTATGATATATGTCTTTTGCCAGACTGGAGCTTGATCCTTAGTAAACCATCCGCAAGGATATTTACTCTTCCATGCTTCAGGATCAACAGGTTCGGGATTGGTGGGAGAGGCTTCAGTCGAGGTTGCTGCATAACTAGCCTCAGCAACAGTCTCAGGCTCGACTGATATTGTGTTAAAAGTAGCTTCAAAGGCTGGAGCCTAAAAAATCTCTCCATCCTCAAGCTCGTATACTCATTCACCGTCCCCCTTGGGAAACTCCACCACAACGTCTTCATCCTCCACATCCCATTCGTCAACAGACTCGATGTCTCCTTCTTCTAGATTGCTGAGAGCATCGATCTGAGCTTCTTTGGAATAGTTTGGCTCAGTCATTAGAATGACCTCATCAGATAGGTCATGAAGAACATCAGCCGTAGACTTTCCTTTATCACCTCCACTACCAGAAGGATCACCTTGACGATCATGCTGAGCAGACTCCCCTCAGCCATAGGCACAACATAAATAGGAATAATAGCTAACGCTTGTTGCTCACTTCCACTAGGACCAGCTTTAGGATCCTTGTCTGTTTCATCATCCTTAGTCAAGTCGACTAGGTGACAAGCCTCATCACTACTTGGCTTTGTTGGCTTCTCCTTCTCCTTCAATAATTACTGAATCTTCTCCCCTTGAGCAGCAAGCGTTTTGGTCATGTCATAGACTAACTTAACCATCATTTCGTGCTTTTTACGTTACAAATCATCAACAGTCTGTTGTTTCTTTAAAGTTGCTACTTCATCAACCAAAGAATTAATTTGACATTGTTGCTTACTCTTCCCTTGACTTCCCTACCGTCTCAAGTAAACCAACTACCTGAGTCTCTAGAGTAGTGATCCTGGCATCACGTGGATCAGGATCCATAGACGTAGAAGCTTCGGATGTTTGAGTGGGAAAGGTGAAGATCTCATCAAAGTCGAACCCGTGGGTGAACTCGCCATATCAAAAGGGTTCGCTGATGGGTTGAAGGGTAGTAGTGGGAATGGTGGTTGGGATGGTGGTGGTTTCAATGGTGGTTGGTGTGATAGTGATCGACTCCGTCTGAATTAGACTCGACACCATCACCTGGTGGACATATTGAAACGGGAGGGATACTATCATAGGAACCTCCTCTGTGATAGTAATGGCAGCCACTTCAGCAGTACCCTATGGTTGCTGCCTCCTTCGATATAGCTGGGTTGAGGTCGAGGTCGAGGTCGAGGTCGAGGTCGAAGTAGAGGTTTAGGTAGTGCTCACGGCCTCAGTGACTAGTTGCCGTGAAGCACGAGCTTCAACTTCTCTAAGGTTAGCCGCAAATGCCCTATCCCCCTTCTACTTTACTCTTCTCTCTCGCCTCTGTCTTTGTACATCAGTATCCGACTCTGGGTCATATTCACTATCGGTACTGTCTTGTCATTGTCTTTTAGAGGTTGACTTGGGAAGGGAAACCTTTGTCGTCCTCCTTGGGTGTGATTGATTTGGTGCATCAATAGAGTCAGATGAATCAGATTCAGTTGCTTTAGAATCCGACTCTTCAACACCATCGCCTCCTTCTTGTTCTTCATCACCGCCATCTTCAGATCCATCACTCTTAGAACCTTCATCTCCTTCCTCTTCCTCCTCTACTTGTTCATCAGAGTGTTCACTCAGTTCAGGCTCAGACTCAGCACTAAACCATCTGAAGTCTGGAGGGGCCACATATGCTTCATTGATAAGATGGCCAAAGAGAGGAGTGTGCTTAGGGGTAGGTTCTACACTGCCTAGCGTTAGAAATTGTGAAAAACTCTCTTGGCCACTCGTTTGACTTGAAGTCTCTCACCAATTACAGGTAGACTTGGCAATGCATCATTGATGAGCAACTGAACAAATCTTGGGTACAACAGGAATCTAAACTTCTCCGCCATATTGATCTGATCGATTATAGCCTTGTAGATGTATTTGGAGAAGTTGTAGCCCTTATTGAGAGACAACCCAAGAAATGCAGCCGCCAAGTCGTGACCCATGGCATCCTTGCCTGCCTTCCTACAAGAGATGCACATAATCATGACGTGTGCAAAGTAACATCACTGGTCCAGTACCTACATCTTCTTGTAGGAAGAATAATCCCTTGCACCGGCATAGCCCATTCTCTGTCTCCAGCATCCATCAACGAAGTAGTCAGGATACGTTACCGGATCCCTGAACTGCAGCGCTCGTCTAATTGTGTCTTCAGAAATAGCAATATCATGACCCGCTACAGTAGCCCTAGTTTGGGGTTACCGTACAGTCACGATCAGCTGTTTCCTAGAACTGTTCCAGGTATGGTCTTGAGACAATTGGATCAGCAGATATGGCATAACAGATCTTCGAACGATTCCGAAAATCAACTATCTCCCTATATTGTAGTGCAACACCCTTCCATTTTGGATGAGTGAGAGCAAGAAGATTGAATTCACTGGTAAAAGCACGAGCCATCATTACAAGAACACACAATGAACACAATAAGAACAAATAGAAACATTGGAATGGAATAAACCTAACTTGATATAGCAATTACACAATTAACCGAATTCCAGACTTAGAATTTTTTTAGAAATGCCCTTCCTACGTACTTAGCAAGTACGCAGGGATTAGTTCTTGCGTACTTAGCAAGTACGTAGGAGTTATAACATGCGTAGTTGCTAATTGCGCAAGTAATCACACATAGAAAAATTTCAAATTCCAAGATTCAACCTATGTGAGGTTTTGCCATAGATTATGGTCACCACAAGGTCGAAATACACGATGATGACCCATGGAACCAACACCAATAGCAAATGACTTGCTAAACCAGGTCAGTGTTGACCTAACCTTGGACGGACGCAACCTCATGCGAACCCAAGGGGTCAAAACCAAAATCAAAGTATGTTAAGGACAAATTTGAGATGCAAGAGCTTAGGATAACGATTTTAAACTAATTTTAGTTCTCAATTTGTGTCAAGAACAACTAAAACCGGTCAAACAATTATCAATAAAGACCTAGGTTCAGTTTTTTAAGAATCGGTCCAAAACACATGATTTAATGGTTGGAATCGTTTGAGAATCTCACCGAATGTTAGTAAGAAGTTGATGAAACTAAGATCGGGATGAAAAATGAGTTTAGGAGCACACAAATTTTTGAGTAATTTTGAGCTCAGTGGGATAGAACAGTGTTAACGTTTGAATGAGATGAAACCTTGGAATATTTCTAACACTCGTATATATACCCCACCGCTAAAGCTCTTGGGTACTTAACTAAGTGCGCAGGATGTTACTGCTGCATACTTACTAAGTACGCATGACTAAGTCCTGTGTACTTGGTTAAGTTCGCAGAAGTTCCTTCTTGAGCACTTAGCTAAGTACGCAGAACCCTGCTCAGAAATCAACCCAAAATATGAAGATTGTCAAGTCAAATAGCAAATCGGATATGAACATTCAATCTAGAGGTTTCAAAAGCAATTCAAGGAAGTTAAACACAAATATTTTTGGCTTTTCTTAACTTTTTGATAAACTGTACAGAAAATCTTTTTTGATCTTTTCTGAATAAAGATATACAAGGATATATTCACAAGCTATTTTTGGTCAAAGTCATGAGCATAGGATCATATCAGAATATTCTAAGCAAAAATGATACAATATAAACATCAAAGAATATGGGATCATGTCATGGATTACCACTTATTCATACGTAATAAGCAATATAAGCAAGTTAATTCAAGTTGGAAATATTATAAGATTTGAAACCATAAGCATCTTTGTATCACGTTCTTGTGTGTTAATGTATTTATTATAAGTATACAGCGTGTACCCCACAGTTATGCTACCTAAATTTAAAGTTGCACTATCTCAAGGCATCTAAGATTTTCCCAATGATTTTCAAAATATTCAGAATGAAGTTACATCAATTAGCACAGAAAAATCAAGCAGAATCCATAAGGATTATCAGGAATCATAAGATTCAGAATCGAGTGATTCAGATGTCTTGGTTTGATAGGATTTATTCTATGAATATCAGTATGATGATTCAGGATAATAAATATGGTGTCTGAGGATTTAGGTGAGGGGATCCAACTTTTATCTGGATTTGATTTCAATGAATCAGGAATGATTCAAGGGTGAATATATGCTCAACGGTCAATGTAAAGACATATCTTGATTAAATCTCTCATTGCATACTTGTGAGTATGGGTAGTGAGATGAACCGAAATAATTGTGCTAACGACATAACCCGAAACTGGTCTCATAAGAAAATACTTACCAAAACCCTACATCCTATATCTTATAGGGATTTTTTGCAATCCTTTACACACACACACACTAGCAAACATGGGTTCAAATCACAATTGTAGTATTAATTTAGTTTACACACTACTAATGATTCAAAGACGCTTACAGCCTACAGACAATTCAAATTACTTGCAAATATTCAGATTAACAAATCAAATAAATTAAACAATCAAGTAAGCATGACGCATTATTTCCCATATGTGCAATCTAAGACGTTTAGATCATTACTGATGTGCTATCATTTCCTCTTTTCTGCAAATGACTTTGAAATTTTATTGGTTTTCTATTTTGTTTGGGTTTTTCTGAAATAATTTGAAAGATAAGCAAACTGTACAAAATTAAAAAGAAATAAAATTTAACTTCCAAGAAAATGTTTTGATTTGAAAACAAGTTTTCACTCTGGATGGAACATTCCTATCATATTGACGAGATGTTCAAAACGGGTACGATCAAACGCCTTAGTGAAAAGGTCAGCAAAGTTGTCATCCGTGTGAACTTTTACAAGTTCAATTAAGTGCTTTTCAGCACAATCATGGATGAAGTGGTGACGAATCTCAATGTGTTTAGTTTTGGAATGTTTCACCAGGTTATTTGTTATGGACATGGTGGTGTTGTTGTCAATGAACAAGGGGGTTCCAGTGTAGTTTAAGCCATAGTTTCTCAATTGCTGCTGGATCCACAATATCTGAGAACAACAGCTTGCGGCAGCAATGTACTCTGCTTCACATGTTGAGACAGAAACCGTTGACTGCTTCTTGCACTTCCAGGTGACCATCATGTCTCCCAAGAACTGACATCCACTAGAGGTTGATTTTCTATCGATATTTCAACTGCCATAATCAGAATCGGTGTATGCTTTGAATTCAAACGACTGTTTCTTGCAGTACCAAAGACCTAATCGGGGTTTCCCTTTCAAGTATATGAATATTCTCTTCACAGCGATCATATGAGATTCATTCGGTTGTGACTAAAACCTCGAGCACATGCAGACTGCAAACATTATGCCGGGCCTTGAAGCTGTGAGATACATAAGAGAACCGATCATCCCACGGTACAATTTACTGTCAACATCCTTTTCGTCTTTGTCTGGATGCAAACCGTTATTACAATCATTCATTTTGTATTTTGCCAAAATGTCCTGTACATAATTAGTTTGATGTAGATAAATGTCATCCTCCCTTTGACTGACTTGCAGACCCAAGAAAAATGACAGTTCACCCATGTTGCTCATTTCAAACTTGAACTCCATCACCCTTTCGAATTCCCTACACATCTCTTCATTGTTAGACCTAAAGATAATGTCATCAACATACACTTACACAAGTAGAATATCACCTCCTGCTTTTCGTATGAAGAGGGTCTAGTCAATTTGTCCATGATCGAAACCGTTGGATAATAAATGTTTTGATAGAGTGTCATACCATGCCCGAGGTGCTTGATGAAGAACATAAAGTGCTTCATCCAGTTTATACACTTTATCAATATTATGCGGATCTTCAAAACCTGGTGGTTGAGTGACATAGACCTCTTCATGAACCTTGCCGTAAAGGAAAACAGTTTTCACATCAAGTTGATAGGCCTTGAAACCGACAAATGAGACATAAGCCAGAAACAGTCAAATGGCTTCAAGTCTAGCAACTGGGGCATATACTTCAGTGTAATCCAGGCCCTCTTGCTGATAAAAACCCTGAACAACCAACCTTGCTTTATTCTTCACTACAACATGTCGATCGTCCGTTTTGCATTTGAACACCCATCTGGTTTCAATTGGATGCATACCTTTCGGTAGGTTAACCAAATCCCACACATGCAACTTTTGGAATTGAGACAACACATCTTGCATAGCCTCAATCCAGTAGTTGTCAGCGATAGCCTCATTCACATTCTTCGGCTCCAATTGGGATACGAATGCAACATGCAAACATGTTTCCATGATACCAATGTCAATTATCTCAGCATACAAACTTGTGTTCTCGGCAATGGTCCTATGACGAGTTTGAACACCGGCATTAGGATCACCAATAATTTTGTCCATTGGATGATTCTTATGCACTCTCGTCTCTGGTATATGCGGTTCCTGGATATTTGTGTCAACATTCGTACTTAACTCCCCCATATCATGTGTACTAGAAGAAGAGGAATCAATGTTAATTGGATCAGCTGGAGCTTCATTTCCTACACGAGTGTTAGGATCAGCTGAAGCGTCATTTCCATCAACATGAACAACTTCATCGTCATCACTTGCACAAGTTCCAAATGCAGATGCAACGTTGGAATCGGGAGTTACAATCGGTACAGTGGCACGGGTTGAGAAATTGGAATCATCACCTCCATTATAGAATTCGTACAAGTGGGTGGCATCTTCGACAAATAGATCAGGAAGGTTGAAAGAGTTGAATAGAGCATCATAATCGAATCCCCACGCTGGACGTGTAGGTTCTGGTGGAGTACTGTGTTTACTGCAATCCACTTCGAACCATTCTTCAACTGAGCGTGTTCCAATATTGTACACTCTCTTGCAGGGTGAGTTGGCAACATATCCTAAGAAGATGCCTTCTACCTCTTTTGCATGAAATTTGTATTTGCGATCCTTGTACTGTAGCAATAAGGAACAGGGAATACCAAATGGGACTAGGTAGTCAAGATTTGGAGGTCGATTGTTGATCAGATAATAACAAGTTTTGTTGTGCCTTTTAACCACCAAAACTCTGTTCAAAACATGACAAGCTGTATTTACTGCTTTTGCCCAGAAAGTTATAGGAAGCTTGGCATCTGACAGCATTGTCCTTGCAGTCTCGATCACAGTTCTGTTCTTCCTTTCTGCAGCTCCATTCTGCTGAGGAGTGTACGGTGCACTAAATTCATGACGAATACCCTTCTTGAGACAGAAAAGCTCCATCATGTTATTCTTGAACTCCGTTCCTTTGTCATTCCTTATTCTTCTAACCTTCATCTTGAATAAAGATTCCAGGCTCAAGATCAGGCATTGAAAGAATTTCAACAGTCTCATCATTTGTACCTAAGAAATGCACCCAAGAAAAACATGAGAAGTCATCAGTTACAACTAGACAGTATGACTTACCTCCAATACTCCTGATACTTATGGGTCCGAACAAATCCATGTGTAGGAGTTCTAAATGGATATCAATGGAGTTTTGCAGCTTGGGCTTGTGAGATTTCCGGTGTTGTTTGCCCTTTTTATAAGGCATACAGTCATCTGCAACGGTAAATTTCAACTTCGGAACCCAGGTTACCAAACCGTTTCGGAAAAGATGATTCATTATACGATAAGAAATGTGTCCAAGTTTCCTATGCCACAAGATTGAGTCAAGCTCTGTCACTTTTGTAAGCAAACAAGTAGCAACTGATAAGGTGGTTGTCGCCATGCTCAAATCGATTTGATAGGTGTTGTTTGTTCTTGGTGCTCTCATCAGAATCCACTCAGCAGGAACCTCAAAACCGAACTTGAGAATCAAGCATTCGGACTTGTCGAACACAACCGAGAACTCTTTGTGAACATTTGAGAGACACTCAACCGGTTATGCTTCAGCTGCTCGCAGTAGTTGACGTTGTCGAAGCTAATACATCCATTCGTAACCACGCCATGACAAGTAATCCTGCCACCTTTCTCTCCTGCAAAGGCCATATAGCCGCCTCTGAATGGTTTAACATCTTGAAGCCGGGCCATGTTGCCTGTCATGTGCCGGGAGCATCCACTATCCACATACCAACGGTTAGAGATAGTTCCCTTCGGATGTCCCTGCATGAGTCAAAATCAAATTAGTTAGTTTTGGACACCCAAGCCATAGTGGCCTTCGGTCATCCGTCTCTCAAAGTATACAACCTCAATTAATTCGCAATCATGACTATAAAAATTGGGTGAATCCTTAGAAGACTTAGGATCAGAAGATTGAGAACTTTTGGTTTTCTTGGTCCATGACCTTTTCTTCTTTTCCTTCTGAACATCAGGCTTGCTAGTCTCAAATTTGGGTGAACTAGTGGAATCTTCACCTACTTGACTACCAGCTAGCTGCTGTTCAAGTTTTCTCAACCTTTTGTTCCTTCTTTTTCTCTGTGGCTTAGAAAGTTTCACCACAGGCTTCTCACCAGTTTGTGTACTACCAGATGTAGATACACTGGGTTTAGCAGGTTACTTCTCCCGTTTTGGAATAAATGATTTAGCCTCAGGTTTTGCCTTTGAATTCACCATAGGTTTCACTAGTGGCTTCACCACATCTGATTTGGGTTTCACGGGTTGCTTCACTAATGGTGTCCTAGGGAAAGCGGCTTGTTGTGGAAACATTGGCTGTTTCCTTTGGTTCTTATCGGGGCAGTACACCAGAATGTGACCGACCGTACCACAGTGAAAACACATCCGTTTATCTTTGTAAACCCTCTTGTAAGGATCTCTGTTTTTGTATGTAGATGAATCAGCTTTAGGAATGCCAATGGTTGTTTGGTGAACATAACAAGGAACCTGTGCTTGAGCTGACTTAGATTTATCACCATGAGCATAATATTTGTTAATGTTTTCTGGTAATTTCTACTCAAGTGATTTGCAAAAGTTTCTTTCTTGGTTTGCTTAATGGTTTTGAAACCTCCATAATGCATTAACTTCAGTTTATCATTTGACTCAACAGTGTCAGGTTCGGATAAAATACAATTATCACGATCAGTGACAATGTTTTTCACAATATTTTATTCACCATGCAGCTCCTCTAAAACAACACCCTCAAGATTATTGTTCTCAGAGCCTTCATCCGAGAAGAAATCCTTATTGGATGTTGAGCTAACCTTACATGAGGACTCATCATTGGTCGACGAATCATCCTTGCTTGATGAATCATCCTTTCTTGAGGATTCATCAAGACATGACAGATCAATGTCAACCAACCCGTTGACAAACTTACCGCTTACTGGTGGAGGAATGGCATTAGTACCTAAGCCCAATCCATTCACTTGCCTCACTACAGATTCGTAGTGTTCCACCACAAAGCGAGAGTTATTCAACTTCTCAATCTTGCCACTTAACTGCAGGATCTCATTTTGCAGTTTGGTAATTTCAACCTTCTTTTTCTCTAACCCCTTGTATATAACGTCCAAATGAAACTGTTGTTCAATGATTTTAATTGAAAAATCATGTCTTTCTTTCTTAAGAGTTTCAATTGAATCTTTATAACATTTTTCAATTTCTCTATAGCTTAGAGCTGCAATACAAAGGGGTTCAACTTTGTCTTGAAGTTGAACATTTTCTTCTTTCAAGCCTAAACACTTAGAACATAAAATAACAACAAAATAATTGGAATCTACCTTAGTTGACGCTTGATGCCTCTCCAATAGCCATGAGGGCAAATGCAGATGTAGATTCTCTTTGGTCAGCTACAGATGCTTCCCTTTCTTCTGCTTCCATCATCTCAACAATCTCAGCCATGAGACCCATTTGAGTATGAGTAAGAATGGCATCTTCTAAATGAACACCCCAATCAAAGCTGTTGTCCTGCCGAACCACTAGAGCACTGAATGTCCCACCTTGACTCTGATTGCGGTTGTTCTGATTATTGAACCCTTGGTTGTTTCCTTGGCTGCTTCTCTGGCTTGGTCTTGTGAAACCCGAAGCTGGTGCTTTGTGTAATATCGAAGGTTTTTTTTCCGACTTATCAAATTCCTATTATCAGTATCAATCCAATGTAACCTATATATTTTCAAAGGCAATGAACGTATCATCTCAAAATCTTTGCACATATTATTATTTTCATCCTTAGAATAATACATATAAGACAATTAGGGTTTTTTTTTTTATCATTTAGTATATATAAATATATATATGTACATATACCTTTAGGATAAAACCTCAAAACTTTATAAGTTATAATTATTATTGTGTGAATAAAATAAATAATAAACTTTTAAACACTTAAACGTGTAACTTAATAAACCTGTAAATTACAAACTTAAAAAGGATATAAAAGTTATTTGATTTTTTTTATAAAGTTCAGGAGCTAAATCTGTCAATACCTGAAACCTATATTAAACTAAAACTCCAAATTCCAGCATAAAATGATAAACCTTCAAACTTCGGGGACCTGTTGTGCCAATCGCCCAAACCCCAGGAAGCCCAAACTAGTCGCGAGTTCGACCGTCGCGACACCCAGTTTTCGTCCCTCTTTACTCAAAAAAATGTGTTTCCGGCTAGATTCATCGAACCTTGGGCATCCCTTCGCGCATGCGACCATCACCGAGGTAAATCAATGCTCGATTCCAACGGTATCAACGCGTGGGTTCGAATTCAGATTTAATTCCCTCAACCGTAAACCCACAAACCGATTGAGCATTAAACACCAAATTGATTATAAATACGGGTATGAACTCATAGACGACACCACACCCAAGCTCCCTGAACTAGCAATTCTTCGAACTCGTACCTGCATTGCGGATTAAAGCTTGCGTCGGTCGATTCTGAACTCAGACCCGACCTCGTTCATTTCGATATCGTTTCAGGTAATTCCAATGGCCAAAGGCTTCGTTTTCGTGTATAGATCAAAAGCCCTATGTCCAATTACACTGACAGAGGGTAAACCGATCCGTATTTTGGGTTTGAAATTTCTAGGGTTCATACGGGTTTGGAGCTAGATTGAGATTGTGTTTAAAAAAATTCTTTTTCCAGGTTTGAACACAACAAAGCTCGTAGTCGGGTGGTTGTGCGTGCGTTTGTTGGCTCGGGCGGCCCGGGTTCGAATCCGGCCGGCTTGAGTTTTGAAATTCAATTTTTTTTATGTTTTCTGATTAGATTTAATTTTTCTAAATATTTTTATAAAATCTGATGGACTTTTATAAACTTAAAACTAAGTTCCATTTATACTTTTGTTGCGAAAAACATTTAAAACTTGATTAAAACTTATAAATAATTAAAAAAAAAGAATATTAAGTTTAGCTTAAAACTATAAAACACTTTTAAAACTTTATAAAACTTATGATTTAAGCATAAACTATTTTAAAATCAGAAATTTAACTTATGATAAATAAATAAAAAAAAATATTTTAGATTTAAAAATTTAAATAATATATTTATAAACTTTAATTAAAAAGAAAAACTTATATAATCTTTACAAAATCAGAAAATTTTTGAAAACTTGCGTCTTTACTTTAGAAGTCATAAGCTTATGAAGTTGGATATATAGAATTAAAACTTAAAACTTAACTAATTATTTAATTTAAAATAAATATGTTTTATTTATTTAAACCATGATATCTATTCAAAACATAAACTTGTTTAAAATATTTGTACACATGGAAATTAAAAAGAAACCGCGTTTTCATATAAATCCATGTTACATTCTTTTAAACTCTTAAATACCTTCTAAATATTATTTAGACTAATTACAAGACATTTAAATAAAATAAATAATTAATAGACAAATACTTTAAATAATTTTAATTTATACATCATTTGCTTAAGCAATTATTTACAAACTTTTTAGATGATTATTATTTGCCTTTAATAATTATCTACTCTATTTAAATAAATTATTATTTATCATTGATAATTATTTATTTGAGTACTTTTATCCACAATAAATATTGTTCTAGACAACTATTATATATTTTAAATAATTATTTAACCTTTGTAGATAATTATTTATTTATTTCTTAAATATACATTTTACTTTTAATTATGATACTTGGAAAACTATTTGAAGTCTTTATTAAACTTGTAACATTTATTTAAGACTTGTTATAACCCAAACCTTATAAACACAATCATCCCCACTTTCCATATAAAATCCTAGTCCATTTTAATCTTGGAATCCTTGTCAAAGATTTTAGAATCAAACCTTAAACTTTAGGCTTGTCATTAGGCTTGTTGTGAGGATATCTTCCTCAAAGCTTTGCTACCCTTATTCTTTGTCGGACACTCTTGCATCATTTTAAGGTGAGTATACTTAGGCCCTTTTTTGTTTTGATTTATAAACTTTGGGGTGGAACATGTTCAAACTTTTTAGACTTATACAATTCAAACGTAACTATGCTTATATGTTTTCTATATGTTATATGCTTTGAGACTCGCATGCTTAAATTAAACTTAAGACTAGCATGTTCATTAACTTTGGTCGAGCCTACAGTGACAATAGTAGATCTATTGCAGTTGACCAATCCACCTTGATTGATTGATCCTTCGGGGGGAGCCCATGGTAATTGTTACTGAATTTAAACTTTAAACTTTTAAGGGTAACCCTCGGATTATGCCTAAACTTGGTTGGAGGTTTGAAGTGCACAATGTTTAACTTGCTTGTTCTCACATTTATACTTAGATACAATAACATAGTGAATTGTAAAACTTTTAAAGACTTTGTTAAACGGTGTCAAAATCTTTGTATCTCACCAACTATTTTTAGTTGACAGTTTACTTGACATGTTTCTGGTTCTCAAGTTTGATGCTTATCTTGTGAACACGTAGGATGCTTGGACCTAGAAAGACTATAAATTTAAATCTTATGTTTCTTCATCATTGTTGAAAAATGTATTTTTCCTTGTTATGTTTGAACCTTTTGAATCCCATTAATGAAATATTGAAACCTTATTAGTCGACCTTGTGCTTTTGAACAACCGGGTCCGCCCCGACGTATAATCCGCCATCGGTTAGGGTGTGACAGATTGGTATCAAATCCTTGGTTATAGGGAATTAGGTTAGTAGACACATGACCTTGACTATAACTTAAGATTCCCCAAAACATGAGTGATCTCATGTGCTTACTTGGAATCTCTTCTCTATTCTACCCTTTAACCATAAACCCTATATATACATGGGAAACTTACATCTACTTACAACAAGAGTCTAGTGCATCAAGTCTATATACTTAGGTTTCCGGTCTAAAAACTAACTCTCGTCAAAAGTATTTGAGTTCTATATAATGTATGAGAACTTGTGCGGACCGGAAGGGTGGATGCCTGTATTCTGGGAAATTCTGTCAAGGAAAGCATTTCGTACAAATCCAGATCAACCGTTGGACCCGTATGCTTTCCTGGAAATTCTTGGGGTGAGTGTCTACTTATAGGAATGCGTGACTTCTCTAACTTTAGTGAACTTAAACTACTTCTGATGTGTCAAAGTACCTATTTAGTAACATGAACTAAGTGGGTACCATCTAAATATCTTATACTTCATGATTTATACCCTCATTCTATAATCCTTACTCTATGATTCTTACGTCCAAACTTTTCATTTTATAGTATGCCTCCCCATCATAGTCAAAGCAGAGTCATGGTAACACTCATTGCACAACAGATGGCTAAGGTCCTACCTACCTTTGTCACTGAACTAAACCAAGCTGCAGCTAACAACAGTGCTAACTCTGGATCTCTCCAGTCTGGTTCAAACCCTCTGTCCATTTTCAAGCATTTTAACTCTAGCAATCCCGCCAAATTCTTTGGAACTGAGGGAGCCACTAGCCTCCTCCAATGGTTTGAAATCATGGAGAGAACTTTCCTAACACAGAGATTGTCCTGATAACCTCAGAGTCCGTCATGCATCAAGTGTCCTACATAAAAGGGCATTAACATGATGGAATGAAGAGAAACGCAATCGAGGTGCTGACGCTGCTATGACACTAACCTGGGAGGAATTCAAGGAACTAATGATCGAAGAGTTTTCCCAAGGAACGAGATGAAAAAGCTCGAAGCTGAATTCTGGGATCTTGCTCACGACAGTGGGGAGAACCTGGTGAATACAACCTGTTTTCACGAACTAAGTCTGCTAGTCCCCCATATGGTTACTCCTCTGTCTCGGGGAATTGAAAAGTATATCAGTGGACTGCCGATGAAGATTCAGGACACAGTGTGGGGTCGAAACCATGCCACTCTGGAAGACGCCATACGTCTCTCTGCTACCCTGACGGATAATCACGTGAAATCAGGGACCCTATCCAGGAAAAGTTCCAAGAAGCCTGTTGACACCCCTACTCCTGAGCCTCTCAAAACGGTCAAGACTGAATCCTCATTCAACAAGAAACGTAAGGTCAAAAACTATGCATTGGTCACACCGACTGCCCCTTTGGCACAAGTTGCTTCGGTCAAAAAGCCATATGTGGGAGCACACCCTCAATGTAACACCTGCAAGTTTCATCATCCGACCACCATGCCATGCTGTTTGAGCACCCTTTGTGGCCGCTATAGACACATGTCCACCACTTGTTTCGTTAATAGGCCTCCAGTGGTTCAAGGAAATCATCCCAATGCTCATGTACTACCAGCTTTGGCAAATGGTCGAGCTTGTTTTGGATGTGGTGATCCAACCCACTTCCGTAACTAGTGCCCAAAGCTCACCAATGCAAATCCGGGAGCACGAGGACGTGCCTTTAACATCAATGCTAACAAAGCTCAGGCCAACGCAGAGGTGGTCAATGGTATGTTTCTAGTAAATCAACAATATGCTTCAGTTCCGGTGCCGATAAGAGTTTCGTTTCTTTGGTATTTGAATTGCTACTTGCTAAAAACTGCTCTAAGTTAGAACAATCTATTACGATAGAAGTAGCTGATGGAAATCCTGTAACTATTGACTCTGTTATCCATGAATGCGTTCTTAACCATAACGATCACAACTTTCCATTTAACCTTATCCCGATGCGTCTTGGAAGCTTCGACATAATAGTCGGCATGGATTGGTTAGCCGAACATCATGCAGAGATCGTGTGTTTTGAGAAATGTATCCGTATTCCCCTATCATCAGGAAGCACTTTACAAATCTATGGTGAAAAACCATCTAGCGGTCTCAAACTCATGTCTTGTACCACGGCTCGTAAGCACCTACGGAAGAATTATGTGGCATTTTTAGCTAACATCGTGGAAAAGAAGGAAAAGGGAATGAATATTCAAGACATCCCTGTCATTCGTGACTTTCCCGAGGTATTTCCCGAAGATTTGCCAGGCCTTCCTCCCGTACGTCAAGTTGAATTCAGAATCGACCTCATTCTGGGAGCAAACCTCGTAGCAAAATCACCTTACCCTCTTGCACCTTCGGAGATGCAAGAATTAGCAAGCCAATTACAAGAGCTTTCGGTTTCATTTGTCCTAGCGTCTCACCATGGGGAGCACCCGTTTTATTCGTGAAGAAGAAGGAAGGATCCTTTCACATGTGTACTGATTATCATGAACTCAATAAGCTTACCGTCAAAAACCGTTATCCATTACCAAGAATTGACGATCTTTTTGATCAACTTCAAGGTTCTTCGTGTTTTTCTAAAATTGATCTCCGTTCTAGCAACCATCAACTTCGTGTCCTCGAGGAGGATATTCCTAAAATAGCTTTTCGTATGAGATATGTTCACTACGAGTTTATGGTTATGCCTTTCGGCCTAACTAATGCACCCGCGGTATTCATGGACTTAATGAACCGTGTGTGTAGACCATACCTGGACAAATTCGTAATCGTCTTTATTGACGATATCTTGATCTATTCTAAGACTAAAAAGGATCACGAGGAACATATGCGGTTGGTGTTAGACCTCTTATAGAAGGAGAAGTTATTTGCCAAACACTCTAGATAGATAGAGTCTTAGTTTTGTACTTTCATGAATGTATTTGTCTTTGTTTGTAAGTGTCTGTATGTATTAGTTATCGAGTTGTATTTACTTTTACATATTGACTGTTGCAGATTTCTCCAAGTGTTTTGCGCACTTGTATGTGCGCAGGAGATAGTTCCTGCGTACTTAGCAAGTATGCAAGAATACCTTTGCGTACTTGCTAAGTACGCATGAGCAAATTGCCCTGCGCATTTGCTAAGTGCGCAGGCATCAAGTTGTGTATAAATAGGAATGGTTGACAGTAGATAAGTACGCAATCTCAGACGCATTCATAGTAGCAAATACACAGAACATGTAATCTCAGTATTTCTCTCTGTAACCTTCAAGTGTTTATAATAGACGAAAGTTTAAAGTGATTCTCTTGTCGGTTTACTTTGTGTTGTAAGACTCTCCACCTGGTCACGGGTATTCCTGTAACATTTCTGATTTTCATTATCTGTATTTCAATTCAATGTGATACATTTCAAACCCAATTCTAGTACACTGATTTGTTCTATTCGTACCAACAATTAAATACTATGTTTCAATGCAAATCCACAAATTTTACACGAGTATATCCTATTAAATTCTACATAAGTTCATATTTATACAAATCTGTCAATATTGAAATTTGCAAGGACTGATTTTATAAATAACCAGAAACCCTAATAGGCACGGTCGCGTCAAGTGCTTTGGCACGGTCGCGCGCCTTGCTTTGGAACGGTCGCGCCCGGTGCCTTGGCACGGTCGCGCCTCTTATAGGCACGGCCGCGCCTTGCGTCAGTTGAAACGTAAATGCAGTTTTAAACGCGGAATCTTTTGAATTCGTAACCGATATACACATCATTACTAGTAACGAAAACAATTAATCGAATAATGTCCACAATTACATTCAATAACTCCAAGAAATTCAATTAGTCTCAAAAACCGAAATTCTTTCATTTGAACCACAATTCGTCTATTCTGAATTGAAATCCTTCCAAGCAAACACTCCATCGAACCCCTCTGAACGCCCGAAAACATTGAAGCAGCCGAAATTGCAGCAGAAGACGCCGGAAACCAAACCCGTCACCGCCGAAACTCGTTCCTACCGTACGCTATCGATTCATCGTCTTCCGGGTAATTGAAATCTCATACTCAATCGATTTAGTCTATAGATCAAAAGCCCCAACTTAATTTGGGCTTACAATATGGAAATTAACACGAACCCAAATCTATATTTCATTCAAAAATGTTTTAATTGAATCCGGTTTTGGAAATATTTTAAATACAATAAATCTATACCAATAGACTCGTAATAACCTAATGGATGAAAGCCCTATGATTTCCAACATTAACATTATAAGAATTAGTTAATTCATTCCTGAATTGGAATAGACACGATCGTGCTAATCCCAGCGCGGTCGTGCCTCACGCACTCAGACCCGGTCGTGCCTTGGCTAGACTTGGTCGTGCCTTAGAACCCTTGACACGGTCGTGCCTGTCCCATACACGGTCATGCCTAGTGTACAACTTAGTTATGTCTTCTATTTGATCAACACGGTCGCGCCCTGACTAGCACGGTCGCGCCCGTGGTCCTAGCACGATCGTGTCTTGTCCCAAGCACGGTCGTGTGTGTGAGAAAATCTTGGCAGAATACTAAATTTTATATTTTAAATACAATAAACATTTCAAATGAATTTTCAAATAAAAATAATTGATTTTATTAAGATTTATATTAACCTTATTTAAAAAAGATCAAATTCCTATTCTAAAATAAATAGAAGTTATTTATTTAAACCTATAAAATTAAATTTATACTTATTATTAAACCCTACACCTAGATATTATTTATACAACCCATATGCACATATTTATAAAAATAGATTAACAAAAGCTATTTACTAAATTTATACTTAATATAAAACGCTCGATACATTTTTATCACTAAATGACTAAGTACATATTTTTACAAATAAATAAATAAAGTATCAATTATTTATTTAATCTATATTTAAACAAAGATTGTTTATTTAGGTTATACCTAACAAAACTTAACGCCTACAACTCCAACTCTTTGAACACATATCCAATTCGACCCTAGACTTAGACATAGACTACTGTGCACACTACTAATTCAATACATATTACACTCTAGGTTAACGTTGTGTATTACAAGGATCTCGTTACTATCTAGTCTCTCGTGCTAGCTACGCCTTCGGAATCATGTGAGTATTACATAGCCCTTTTACTCGTTTACACTTTTTGGGGTGGAACCTGAACACTATACAAACTATTGCTTACATTTACAGAAACTACACAAATACAAATCCTCTTTACATTCATGTGTGAAATTTGAGCTTTATGCCTGAGTGCTAGTTGTGCTAACTTTTGTGTGCAATTTATGTGCAATCATTAACTATTCAAGCCTATAGTAAACAATGATAGATCTATTGAGTCTGACAAACCCACCCAGATTGGGGTGATTGTTACCGACAACACAATTTTGCATGCTAGTTACAAAGGTTTGATTGTAATGGGTTACACAATAGCTGCTCTCCATAAATGCCTTATTTTATCCTGTTATGTAAGGATTTGTTTATCCATAATCTATATGCTATCTATATACAAACCTGTGTATGCTCACCAACTTTTTAGTTGACCTTATTTTATTCATGTTTCAGGTGCTAATGAGTGAGTTTGATCAAGGCATGCTACACATAGGCTTTGGACTTAGTTAAATTTAAATAAAGACTATTATGTATTTCGATTATGTATTTGTTTGAATTTGGTTGTGTTGAATTATTTGAAGTTAAATTTGATGATTAAAATATTGAAATCTAGTCAACCTTGTGCTCATGAACAGTCTACATGTCCCGGCCCGACGTTTCCGCCGTCGGTTGGGGTGTGACAGATTGGTATCAGAGCCTTGGTTATAGGGAACTAGGTTATTAGACACCCTTGACCTAGACTATAACTTTAGGACACCCACTTATGCCATGCTTCATGATTATGTGATATGTGCTACATGCTATGTGTTACATGCTTACTATTATTAGTTATTATTTCGTTTTTGATGACTTACTTGTTAAAAATTCATGACTTATTAAGATATACTTAAATAATAATTAAACAAGCAATATCCCTACCTATACCCTAAAACCTCATAATATTCTTACCTACTTCTCTATCATCATCTTCTTAGAATGTGAAAACTTCATGGATCTAAATCTATAAAAAATTTCTTTATTTCCTCATTAAGGCTTTTAAACTTTGTTAATTATTTGAGGACACGTGCAATCTGGAAGGGTGACACCTGTATTCTGGGTTTTCTGTCTAGGAAAGCATTTCACATAAATCCCAATCAACCGAGGGACCCGTATGCTTTCCTGGGAATTCCCGGGATGAGTGTTTACTTATAGGCTAAAGCATGTCTCCTTGAAAAATTATATGAGTTTAATTAACCTTAATGTGTCATAGTATTCAAGTGATTATATCACTATTTGAGTACAATCCAAACCATGATTAACTATTTTATTTGTTATCTTATTCTTTTAAATCCAAACAACATTCATAAGTTCTTACATCTTTTCTTGTGTTGTGCAATTATGTAGAATGCCTCCCCGTCGTGCTCCCGTGACCAACAACAATACCGACATTGTTGTTATCCTTGCACAACTTGTAACTCAACTCACTCAAGCTAATGGTGCCACAAATAGTAACCATGGGGCTAATGGTAATGGTGGTGCCAACCCGTCACAATGCACCTTCAAGCATTTCAACTCATGTAATCCTCTTAAGTTCTATGGTACCGAAGGAGCTACGGGACTTCTTCAATGGTTCGAAAGTATTGAGAATACCTTCCTCAATAGTGACTGCCCTGATAACCTTCGTGTTCGTCATGCCACAAGTGTCTTACAAAAACGGGCACTCACGTGGTGGAATAGGGAAAAGAGAACTAGAGGCGTGGAAGTAGCAATGGACTTACCTTGGGATGGGGTTAAAAGGCTAATGACCGAAGAATTTTTTCCTCGAAATGAGGTAAAGAAACTGGAAGCCGAGTTTTGGGATCTTGCCCAAGATGGTGGTGAAAGTCTAGCTTATACAACTCGGTTCCTTGAGTTGAGTCTCCTTGTGCCCCATATGGTCACACCTTTATCCCATTGCATTGAGAAGTATATTGGTGGATTACCTAGGCAAATTCAAGATACTGTCTTAGGAAGAAATCCCGCAACACTCGAAGATGCTATCCGCTTATCTGCTACATTAACCGACAACCATGTGAAAGCGGGAACTCTGACTAGAAAAGGCACCAAGAAAGTTCCCGACACCACAACCCCTCCCACACACATCAAAGAAGCCCCAACTGAACCCTCCAGTAATAATAAGAAAAGAAAGGCTAGAAACTATGCTATGGTCACTCCTGCTATCCCTGTTAACCAAGTTGCGCCTATGGTTCAAGCACCAGCCAAAAAGCCATATGTTGGGATCTACCCACTCTGTGTCACATGCAACTATCACCATCTCCAAAACATTCCATATCGCCTTTGCACTCTGATAGGGTGCGAAAGCACACGTCTTTATTCCTTTGTTTTAATGTGTTCTAAGTAGTTTTATATTAGTTTTAAGTCAATTTTATGTACATTTGAGTCGTTGGTCTTATTTGTAGGAGCTTGGGAATATTAATGAAGAATACGTGAAGAAAACGAGCGAAGAAACGAAGCCCGGAAAAGTCCAAAGATCAAAAGACAATTTTCTGAAATTTAGGTCTCTCGCGGTACGCGAGAGACGAGTGTAATAATTCTCGCGGTACGCGGGAAACTCCAGGAATCCGCCCGACTATTTTGGTCCTCGCGGTACGCGAGGATCCAGTCAACATTCTCTCGCGGTACGCGAGAGGGCCGTTTTCCGCAAAACCCTAATTTTCTAAATTAAAAAGATTTAAACGGCCATTAGGGGAGAGTTCGATTCTGAGCCGTTTTGAGGGAAGAAAAGAGGCGATTTTGAGCTTGGAAGTCAATTGAAGCTGAAGATTGAAGCTTTTGGATTCCGGGTTTGTGTAGTTGCATTCTAGGGTTTAAAGATTCAAACTTTATCTTTGATTTTGTGTTTTGAACCTATGGATCTTGCTATTTGCTTCTGTGTAGATGTTCTTAGTATGATTCTAGGCTAGATCCTTGATCTACCTAGGTCAATATGATGATTATGTGTTAAAGTTTCGATTTTTATTCGGTTTTTGGATTTGAATGTTGGATTTATGATTTAGTAAAGGTTTGAGTTTGTTTATGTGTGATGTTAGTGCATGTTTAATTCTGATTATGTGGTTGATTATGCTTTTCTGCGTTGATTGTGGTTGTCTGCCAGTTTGATCTTCGTTTCTGGTTCATAGACTTTAGGGTTTGTGAGTTAGAGTGGTGTCTAGACGTAGTAGCCATAGAAAACCTAGTTAATTACTGATTAGAAGTGAATGTGTATCCTAGTTCAATACCCGAGAGGTGAGAATTAGTCGTTTAGTCTTCGTCATTAGGAATCCGAGTGTCAGCTGTCTGAGAGGAAGTTGGTATTAGATGTCTAGTGATAGTTGCTATCCGAATCATAGTATCCATTCTAGAACTACCCCATGCATTCCTTGAGTGTATGGTAAGCGGTGAGACTGAGAGGTAATCCGTTTATTAGGGTACTTGTCATAGTAGGAAATACCCGAGAGGTGATCCGATCATCTGGTGAGTTAATATCCTTAGGTTGTCTTCTGGTCACATCCCGAGACCGAGAGTGATCGGGAATCCACTAGATATCTTTTAGGTGTTATATCTTTAGAAACCCAGATCCAACCTAGTTCCAAAACCGATAGAAGTTGAGCTTTACACATAGGATTCCGACCTAGGTAGTGACTTCTCCATTCTTGATTTCATCTTTAGTTTACTCTTGATAGCTTGAATTGTCCTTAGTTTATTGCATTCTTAGTTAATCTTTAGTGTAGTAAACCCCCCAATCAATTAATCATATTAAGTCCTAGTTGAGTCTAATTTAGTTATTCAGTGTCTTTTGGGTTCGATATCCGGACTTCGTTAGGCTATATTACATTGATCGGTACACTTGCCGGTTGTGTGGTCTAGTTTTAGGTCGAGTCTAGGTTTTATAAATTTAAAGCTAGAGAGTCTAGATTAGGTTTTATTTGATAGTTTTTATAGACCGTCTGGACGACATCAAGTTTTTGGCGCCGTTGCCGGGGACACTTGGCAATAGCAATATTAGCTTTGACTAGTTCTTTGTTAGATTTTTGGTTTATTTGAGTCTTTTGTTCTCTTTTGAGTCTTTGTTCTATTTTTCCTTCTTAGAGTCTTTCTGTGTATGCCCAATACTCGTTCGCAAGGATCACCATCTTTTGCATCTTTTCAAGAGCCCGAACGAGAGCTTCACGAGCGCACCCGCGACTTTCGGGAGCGTTTAGAGGAGCTGGTTAAATCTAAGGTACGTTCTACTAGCCCAGTTCCAATTTCTATCATGGGCGACGCTGATCCTCCAGCGAGGCGTACAGTACACCAGAGGGCCAGTGAGGGGGTCACGGGCGCGAGATCTTCGATCACACGCCCCACTATACCGAACACCAATTCTTGGCAGATCCCATCACATGTCATGAGTACGATCACTCATGCCACTCAATTCCATGGCCTCGAGGATGAGGATGCACCCGGACATTTGTCCCGCTTCGCGCGGATATGTGATACATTTAATATCACGGGTGTATCTAAGGACGCAATCTACTTGCGTCTCTTTCCATTCTCTCTTTCTGGGCGTGCATCTACTTGGCTCGACACTCTTCCCGACAATTCTATCACCACATGGGAGGATCTCGAAGCCAAGTTCTTCAAGAAATACTTTCCACCTTCCAGGGCCGCTCGCCTTCGGGACCAGATCCATTCGTTCCGGATGGATCCCGACGAGCCTTACCACATCGCCTGGGAGCGGTTCAACGCGCTGTTGAGCCGATGTCCCCAGCACGGTCTCCCCGACTGGGCACTAGTGGAGAAGTTCTATAATGGCCTCACCTTCGAGACGCAGCAAATGTTCAACACAGCTGCAGGAGGCCATATCATGGATAGACTCGAGCCTGAGGAGTGCGAGGATATGTTCGAGAGCTTCGCTCAAGCCGAACAGCAGCACCCACGTTCTGTTAGGGATTCCATCCCTACTGCTAGGTCACACGCCTCTTCTCCTAGAGGTGTGCATCAGGTCACTCCTGATACTAGCGTGGCTGCTGCCCTCGCCTCGATGGCGAATGAGATAAAGGAGCTCAAGCTCAGTGCTTTGAGGTGTCAGGTGTGCAGGGGAGGACACGACACCCGAGATTGCCCGGTAAATAATCAAGAGCATGTGAGCTATGCTGGCAACCAATACCAGAACCGAAATTACAACAATTCTAATACTTTTGGTTCGGGATGGAGATCTGGATTCACTGGTCGTCAGCAACAGTATGGAGGAGCAGAAGAAGGAGCGAGTTCTGGGAGCACTGTTGGGTCACGAAGGATTGAGGAGATGATGGAGACTCAGACACAGTTGCTTGCCCAGCTGGTGCAGAATAACAAGGATGCTCGGCTAAGACTGGATAGCCATGACACTTTGATGAAGAATCAGCAATCGGCGTTCCAGGATTTGCAACGCACGGTAGGAGACATTGCTAGGAGCATACATGATAGACAAGGAAGCCCTTCTACGGGCCCGAACGCTTCAGTGATGGCCGTGTCTATAGAGAGTGTGGAGAGTAAAGTGGTTGAAGAGGTTGACCCCCACTCTAAGGAGCATAATATTCCCTCAGTGGAGGAGGTGAACAAGATTGACTGGGAAGCTCGATTTGCTGAGATCGATGCTAGGATGCTAAAAGAGACCGAGTCGAATGCTGTTTCGACGAGGAGCATGATAGAGAAGGAGGATGAGAGCCCACCGGTAGTAGAAGAAGAAGAGCCGGTGGAGGAGGAGATAGTGGTTGAGGTGCCTACCAAGAAGGCACAGGAGAAGAAGAAGGGGGTGGAGATGAAGTCCCCCGAGATTGACTTGAGTCGTATTCCTTATCCCGCACGTGTGTTGCCACATAAACACGCTAAGGAATACGGTCACTTCCTTGATATGTTCAAACAACTCAAGGTCAATCTCCCGTTTGTAGAGGTCCTCCAGCATATGCCCAAATATGCCAAGTTCTTAAAAGGCCTTCTTTCCAACAAGAAGAAACTTGAGGTGGTCTCTGGAGTCTCACTTGGTGAGCAGTGCTCGGCTGTGGTGCAAAATCATTTGCCAGAAAAGTTGTCTGATTCGGGTCGGTTCACGATCCCGTGCTTGTTGGGCAACCTACCATTACACCACGCGTTGGCCGACCTAGGTGCTAGCATCAATTTGATGCCCTATTCATTGTACAAGCAGCTGGACCTAGGTGAACCACAACCAACGCGCATGAGCATTTCCTTGGCTGACCGCTCAGTCAAGTATCCACGGGGAATAGTGGAAAATCTATTAGTGAAAGTGGGCAATTTTGTTTTCCCCGTGGATTTTGTGATTCTAGATATGGAGGTGGATGACAAGGTCCCACTCATCTTAGGACGCCCGTTCCTACGAACCGCAAAGGCGATGATTGATGTCTTTGACGGGAAGCTCACACTAAGTGTGGGGGATGAGGTCCTTACATTCAATGCTGTAGAGTCCGGGAAGGATGTTGGCGAGCACAGCCACTCCGTGTGCATGCTCGATTCTTTCATGGACCACCATTGGGACCCCGATCCGGTGATAGAAGTAGGTGAACCCGCCCCGAATATAGAAGAACCATATGATTGGGCGTTGGAGTTAGAAGGATTGCTAGATAAGCCGGACGATTATGGAGATGAGGTGCCTGATGATTTGCTGGAGATGATGGCAGAGTTTGAAGAGGTCATAGGCAAAACCCCAAGTGTGGGGAAGTTGGTGGAGGTTGTTGAGGATCCCGAGGATCCTGGTGAGATTGTGGAGGTCATTCCTTTAGAAGTGCCCATTCCTAAACCCCTACATATCTTCACCACTGTTTGTGCTTTGGGGAGAAAGATCGAGTCACCCCCTAGGTCTAGGCCGCCTCGTAAGAGGACTCGAGAGTTAATTGACTTAGGCAACGTAGATAGAGTGCTAACCCCAAGTGTGGGGATATCGAGGAGTGACAAACTACTTGGTTATTTAATGCGTATTATCTTCGGACCGGGTAGATTTAAGTTGTGGTGGAAGGAGATGAAGGATAGAAATCCATGGTGCGGTAGGAGTAGTTGTTTGCTGAGGCTGTGGAGAACCGGTAGGCCGCGCAGGATGAAGGCGGTACCGGTTAGGATCAAGGAGAAGCCTCCTGATAGGCTTGCTTGAGTCCTGGGCAAGTGCCCGGGATGTAGAGTTTGTATGATTTCATTGGGTTGAGTCCATGTCTTTTTCTTTGTTTTTCGGTTTGTGTTTTGTTTGTGTCAAGTTTTGCAGGAATCCATGCTTGATTCGGTAAGGAAAATCGTCGGGAATGAAGCCCCAGGTATAGTTACATATGTTTTTATGCTTGGGATAGGTTTTTAGTGAGTTTGGGTGAAACAAGATCTTAAATGACCAAAAATATTCTAAGTATAAAACTTGAAAATTCTTCATAACTTTCTGTTAACGACACCCTCCCGCGGTACGCGAAGAACGAGAGGAAGATATCTCGCGGTACGCGAGAGACAAAAGTCTCGGCCGGCCTAACTTTTTGGCCTTCGCGGTACGCGACGAATATACCCTTCGACTTACGCGGTACGCGAGGGACTGCTGGTGTCACCCTATTTCCTTTGTTTCCCATGGTTTCCCGTACCCGTTTCTGTCCCCGTTTTCACTCACCACCACTATTCATCACCTACCTTCGTACCACCACTACCATGAAGCATCACCTTTAACCACCATCATCCATCACATTAATTCACCCACCTACCACCATCCGACCACCGTGACCATGGGAAACTAGAAACCGTTTATGACCGATGTTCGAACTTGCTGTGGTATTCATGTCTTTGTGTTTGCAACATGTCGAGTATGTTTTCTCTGCATCTATCTATCTTGAGTCTTTTAGTTTTCTTGAGTCTGTCTAGTCTCTATATTTTATTTGAGTCAGTTTAATGCTGTGGGTTTGTATGAGGTTTATTTTGCAGGTTTTATCATTCTGTCCGTACTCAATCTCCATTCGGGCGGGTTTGATGATTACCATTACTATCTTGTAAAGGCAACCCGACAGCTGATGTGTAACCGCGACCGAAATGCTATACGGTGCACACAAGGAAGAACGAAGCTGCATACTAGATTGCATCTACATTACCAGCTAAGTCGCTTCCTGTTCTGTTTTGTTTTTTTTTATTTTTGCATTTTTTTTTTAGTTGTGTTTTGCTTCACATTGAGGACAATGTGTCTTTCAAGTGTGGGGATGTGAGTGTTTAGCTAGTTTGTCTTGTTTATAAAAAAATTAAAAAAAAAATTGAAAAATTTGAAAAATGTTCTTGAAAATAATTGCATATATTTGGAAAATGATAGTAGAACTGGATCTATTTATGAGTTTAAAAGATTAAATAATTGAAAACGTGTCTAATTAGTGATGTTTTGGTAGACCCAGCTAACTAGTAGAGCTTAAATATCCTGTTTGTGTTATTTAGGATTAATCACGGAATAAAATCATGATATCTTGTGGGTATTCATCTTAGAGTAATGGTAATACTGAAACTGTCAATATAGGGTGATAGGTACCACGATTAAGTTAAAATTTAAAGGTTTTTGAAATTTTTTATGGCACACCATTCTCTTTTTATGAGAATAAATCCGAGTTTCGGTGGCGCCCGCATTCCATAATCCATTATTCCATAATTTATGAGCTATACTGAGTTTTGCTTATGTGTTTCCCTCTGGGATAGCGACTTGGAGGATACACCCCTAAGTAAGATTTATGTGCTTCATTGATAGAATGTAGTCTATGTGTTACCCTCCGGGATAGTGACTTGGTTGAAACACCTCTAGACGAAAGTTCTTTTGCTTATTATGCTCATTATCATCCATTCATTCATGATTTCATCTGATTTCTAAAAACCTGTAAATAGTAGTTTAACGTGGTAGGGTAAATCTATATGGTTTAATCCGTGCCTAAACATGACCTTGAGACGGGATTAGGTAGAGCTGTAACTTCTAAGTGTGAGTCACATAGATTGATTGATATGTTGTATAAAATGGATTTAGAACACGTAACGGGGGCTTGAAAGTTAGTGCTTGGGTTTAATCGGACAGAAATACTAATTGTTGCTTTTTAACACGTGAGTATGTTTTGAAAATTGAAATTTATGTTTGTTGAGTTAGATGCCAGTTATGATTCCATTTGCAGATTTTTCGAGGACGAAAAAAGGTTAAGTGTGGGGATATTTGATAGGGTGCGAAAGCACACGTCTTTATTCCTTTGTTTTAATGTGTTCTAAGTAGTTTTATATTAGTTTTAAGTCAATTTTATGTACATTTGAGTCGTTGGTCTTATTTGTAGGAGCTTGGGAATATTAATGAAGAATACGTGAAGAAAACGAGCGAAGAAACGAAGCCCGGAAAAGTCCAAAGATCAAAAGACAATTTTCTGAAATTTAGGTCTCTCGCGGTACGCGAGAGACGAGTGTAATAATTCTCGCGGTACGCGGGAAACTCCAGGAATCCGCCCGACTATTTTGGTCCTCGCGGTACGCGAGGATCCAGTCAACATTCTCTCGCGGTACGCGAGAGGGCCGTTTTCCGCAAAACCCTAATTTTCTAAATTAAAAAGATTTAAACGGCCATTAGGGGAGAGTTCGATTCTGAGCCGTTTTGAGGGAAGAAAAGAGGCGATTTTGAGCTTGGAAGTCAATTGAAGCTGAAGATTGAAGCTTTTGGATTCCGGGTTTGTGTAGTTGCATTCTAGGGTTTAAAGATTCAAACTTTATCTTTGATTTTGTGTTTTGAACCTATGGATCTTGCTATTTGCTTCTGTGTAGATGTTCTTAGTATGATTCTAGGCTAGATCCTTGATCTACCTAGGTCAATATGATGATTATGTGTTAAAGTTTCGATTTTTATTCGGTTTTTGGATTTGAATGTTGGATTTATGATTTAGTAAAGGTTTGAGTTTGTTTATGTGTGATGTTAGTGCATGTTTAATTCTGATTATGTGGTTGATTATGCTTTTCTGCGTTGATTGTGGTTGTCTGCCAGTTTGATCTTCGTTTCTGGTTCATAGACTTTAGGGTTTGTGAGTTAGAGTGGTGTCTAGACGTAGTAGCCATAGAAAACCTAGTTAATTACTGATTAGAAGTGAATGTGTGTCCTAGTTCAATACCCGAGAGGTGAGAATTAGTCGTTTAGTCTTCGTCATTAGGAATCCGAGTGTCAGCTGTCTGAGAGGAAGTTGGTATTAGATGTCTAGTGATAGTTGCTATCCGAATCATAGTATCCATTCTAGAACTACCCCATGCATTCCTTGAGTGTATGGTAAGCGGTGAGACTGAGAGGTAATCCGTTTATTAGGGTACTTGTCATAGTAGGAAATACCCGAGAGGTGATCCGATCATCTGGTGAGTTAATATCCTTAGGTTGTCTTCTGGTCACATCCCGAGACCGAGAGTGATCGGGAATCCACTAGATATCTTTTAGGTGTTATATCTTTAGAAACCCAGATCCAACCTAGTTCCAAAACCGATAGAAGTTGAGCTTTACACATAGGATTCCGACCTAGGTAGTGACTTCTCCATTCTTGATTTCATCTTTAGTTTACTCTTGATAGCTTGAATTGTCCTTAGTTTATTGCATTCTTAGTTAATCTTTAGTGTAGTAAACCCCCCAATCAATTAATCATATTAAGTCCTAGTTGAGTCTAATTTAGTTATTCAGTGTCTTTTGGGTTCGATATCCGGACTTCGTTAGGCTATATTACATTGATCGGTACACTTGCCGGTTGTGTGGTCTAGTTTTAGGTCGAGTCTAGGTTTTATAAATTTAAAGCTAGAGAGTCTAGATTAGGTTTTATTTGATAGTTTTTATAGACCGTCTGGACGACATCACACTCGCTATGGGAAATATGGCCATACAGTCAATGTTTGTAGAGCCAAAGCACTTGCAGGCCAAGTCAACCCACCAACCAGAACCAACCAACAAGTGACTAATCAAGGTGTTCCCGCTATTGCAAATGGGCGTGCTTGTTATGAATGAGGTAACCCAAATCATTTTCGTGACAAGTGCCCAAGGTTCATCAATGCTAGACAGGGCGGAGCTGGTGGGCATGCTTTCAACATAAACGCCAATGAAGCTCAAGCCAACAATGATGTGTTCAATGGTACGTTCCTTGTTAATAGTCAATATGCCTCCATTTTATTTGATACCGGTGCCGATAAAAGTTTTGTATCACTTAACTTTGAACCCTTACTTGCAAAGACACGATCCCAATTAGAGAAAACCTTCACCGTCGAAGTAGCAAATGGTGACTCCCTTACAATTGACCATGTTATCCATGACTGCTCTCTAGAACTTAATGATCATACATTTCCAATCAACCTTGTACCAATGCCACTAGGAAGTTTTGATATCATCATAGGCATGGATTGGCTATCAAATCATCATGTCGAAGTCATCTGTTTCGAGAAGTGCATCTGAATACCTCTACCATCGGGAGAAACGTTAAGAGTCTTTGGTGAAAAGCCTTGCAAAGGACTCAAGTTAATGTAATGCACTACCGCCCAAAAGTACTTACGAAAGAAGTACGTATCCTTTTTAGCTCATGTTATTTAAAAGGATGTCAAAGAGAAGAGTATCCAAGACATTCCATCATTCAGGATTTTCCCGAAGTATTTCCCAAAGATCTATCCGGTCTTCCACCCGTTCGACAAGTAGACTTTCGCATTGACCTTATACCCGGAGCTAACCCCGTGGCTAGAGCTCCTTACCGTCTTGCACCTTCTAAAATGCAAGAACTTGCAAGTCAACTCCAAGAGCTCTCCGACAAGGGCTTCATTCATCCAAGTTATTCACCGTGGGGTGCACCCGTCTTATTCGTCAAGAAGAAGGATGGATCATTCCGCATGTGTATTGACTACTGCGAACTCAACAATCTTACCATCAAGAACCGTTATCCTTTGCCTAGAATTGATGATCTCTTTGATCAACTTCAAGGTTCTACTTGCTTCTCGAAGATTGACCTTTGATCTGGTTATCACCAACTCCGTGTACAAGAGGAAGATATTCCAAAGACTGCCTTTCGAACAAGGTATGGTCACTACGAGTTCATGGTCAAGCCTTTCGGGTTAACCAATGCACCCACAGTTTTCATGGACCTCATGAATCGTGTGTGCAAACCGTACCTTGATAAATTCGTGACCGTCTTCATTGATGATATCTTAATCTACTCCAACACTAAAGCCGACCATGAGCAACACCTTAGACTGGTTTTGGACCTCTTGAGGAAGGAACAACTATATGCCAAATTCTCCAAATGTGAATTTTGGCTAAAGGAAGTTCAATTTCTTGGTCATATCGTCAACGATAAGGGAATTCATGTTGACCCTGCTAAGATCGAAGCGGTTAAGAATTGGAATGCCCCGAAGACCCCCACCGAAGTTCGTTCATTTCTTGGTCTTGCGGGATATTATCGTCGCTTCATCTCAAATTTCTCTAAGATTGCTGTCCCTCTTACCGCTTTAACCCACAAGGGTAAACCTTATGAATGGGGACCAAAGCAAAAAGAAGCTTTCCAAACTCTCAAGGAAAAGTTGTGCAATGCTCCTATTTTAACTCTCCCTGATGGGAATGATGATGTAGTTGTCTACTATGATGCTTCCAACCAAGGACTCGGTTGTGTCCTCATGCAACGAGGCAAAGTAATCGCTTATGCATCAAGGCAACTTAAGATTCATGAGAAGAATTATACGACGCACGACCTCGAGTTGGGTGCGGTCGTATTCGCATTGAAGATTTGGAGACATTACCTCTTTGGCACAAAATGTGTGGTGTTCACCAACCACAAAAGTCTCCAACACATCTTCAGCCAAAAGGAACTCAATATGAGGCAACGACGTTGGGTTGAACTCCTTAACGACTATGACTGCGAGATTCGTTACCATCCCGGCAAAGCGAATATTGTAGCCGATGCTTTGAGTCGAAAGGACCATGTCATGCTTCATTGTGTCCGAATTCAAACCGACATTTAAAATCGCATCTTAGAAGCTCAACACGTCTCAGTCACCGAGGGTAACATGTACGAGGAAATGTTGTGTGGTGTTGAACTCCAACTTGAACCATAACCCAATGACTTACTTTATTACTTGAACCGTATTTGGGTTCCCGATCGCGATGATATCCGTACATTTCTCATGAACGAGGCTCACAAGACTCGTTATTCTATTCATCCTGGTGCGGATAAAATGTACCAAGATCTTCGCCAACAATATTGGTGGCCTGGTATGAAGAAAGACATTGCTCTCTATGTTGCCAAATGTCTAACTTGCTCCAAAGTCAAAGCCGAACACCAACGTCTTTCCGGTTTACTTGAACATCAAGAAATTCCCGTGTGGAAATGGGAAAATTTAGCTATGGACTTCATTACGAAACTCCCTTGCACCTCAAGTGGTTATGATAGAATTTGGGTGATCATTGACCGCCTCACCAAATCTGCTCATTTCTTGCCCATCCGTGAAGACTATCGGGTTGAGAAATTGGCCCGAATTTACATTGATGAAATTGTGAGCCATCACGGTGTTCCCTTAAACATAATATCCGATAGAGATGCTCGGTTCACCTCCCGTTTCTGGCAATCTCTCCAAACTGCTCTTGGCACACGATTGAATTTGAGCACGGCTTACCATCCCCAAACTGATGGTCAGACCGAGAGTACAATTAAAACTCTGGAGGACATGCTTAGAGCATGCGTAATTGATTTTGGTGGCAATTGTGATTCACATTTATCCCTAATTGAGTTCTCTTACAATAATAGCTACCACACAAGTATCAACATGGCTCCATTTGATGCTCTCTATGGTCGTAAGTGTCGTTCCCCATCTGTGGGAACGAGATTGGTGAAGCACAAATCACCGGTCCCGAGCTAATTCAAGAAACATCCGACAAGATTATCCAAATACGTGACAACATTCGAGTAGCGAGGAGTCGGCAAAAGAGTTATGCCGATAAATGACGAAAACCCTTGGAATTCCAAGTCAGTGACCTTGTACTTCTAAAGGTGTCTCCGTGGAAGGGTGTAATCCGCTTTGGAAAGAAAGGCAAGTTAGCACCTCGCTATGTGGGTCCATTCAAGATCCTCGAAAGGATTGGGAAAGTGGCTTACAAACTCGACTTACCTCCATCACTTGGCAATGTGCATCCTACATTTCATGTGTCTAATCTGAAGAAATGTCTTGCTGATGACAACCTCCACATACCTCTTGACGACGTGCATATTGACGAAACAATGCGCTTCGTTTAGAGACCGGTAGAAATCATGGATCGTGAGATCAAGCAGGACAAGCGAAGCCGTATCCCTATTGTCAAAGTTCGTTGGGAATCTAAACGTGGTCCTGAATTTACTTGGGAACGAGAGGACCAAATGAAGCTCAAGTACCCCCATCTCTTCACTGATGCCGTCGCCTCCACTAGCTAAATTTCGGGACGAAATTCCCTCAACATAGGGATACTGTAACATTTCTAATTTTCATTATCTGTATTTCAATTCATTGTGGTACATTTCAAACCCAATTCTAGTACATTTATTTGTTCTATTCGTACCAACAATTAAATACAATGTTTCAATGCAAATCCGAAAATTTTACACGAGTATATCCTATTAACTTCTACATAAGTTTATATTTATACAAATCTTTCAATACTGAAATTTGCAAAGACTGCTTTTATAAATAACTAGAAACCCTAATAGGCACGGTCGCGCCTCATTCTGGCACGGTTGTGTCAAGTGCTTTGGCACGGTCGCGCGCCTTGCTTTGGAACGTCGCACCCGGTGCCTTGGCACGGTCGCGCCTCTTATAGGCACGGTCGCACCTGGCGTCAGTTGAAACGTCGGTCACGCCTTGGCATGGTCGTAACCGATATACACATCATTATTAGTAACGAAAACAATTAATTGAATAATGTCCACAATTACATTCAATAACTCCAAGAAATTCAATTAGTCTCAAAAACTGAAATTCTTTCATTTAAACCACAATTGGTCTATTCTGAATTGAAATCCTTCCATGCAAACACTCCATCGAACCCCTCTGAAACTCCCGAAAACATTGAAGCAGCCGGAATTGCAGTAGAAGACGCCGGAAACCAAACCCATCGCCGCCGGAACTCGTTCCTACCGTACGCTATCGATTCATCGTCTTCCGGGTAATTGAAATCTCATACTCAATCGATTTAGTCTATAGATCAAAAGCCCCAACTTAATTTCGGCTTACAATATGGAAATTAACACGAACCCGAATCTATGTTTCATTCAATAATGTTTTAATCGAATCCGGTTATGGAAATGTTTTAAATACAATCAATCTATACCAATACACTCGTAATAACCAAATGGATGAAAGCCCTGTGATTTCCAACATTAACATTATAAGAATTAGTAAATTCATTCCTGAATTGGAATAGACACGGTCGTGCTAATCCCAGCGCGGTCGTGCCTCACGCACTCAGACCTGGCCGTACCTTGGCTAGGCTTGGTCGTGCCTCAGAACCCTAGACACGGTCGTGCCTGTCCCAGATACGGTCGACCCCGTGGTCCTAGCACGATCGTGCTTTGTCCCAAGCACGGTCGTGTGTGTGAGAAAATCTTGATAGAATACTAAAATTTATATTTTAAAAACAATAAGCATTTCAAATGAATTTTTAAATAAAAATAATTGATTTTATAAAGATTTATATTAACCTTATTTAAAAAGATCAAATTCCTATTCTAAAATAAATAGAAGTTATTTATTTAAACCTACAAAATTAAATTTATACTTATTATTAAACCCTACACCAAGATATTATTTATACAACCCATTTGCACATATTTATAAAAATAGATTAACAAAAGCTATTTACTAAATTTATACTTAATATAAAACGCTCGATACATTTTTATCACTAAATGACTAAGTACATATTTTTATAAATAAATAAATAAATAAAGTATCAATTATTTATTTAATCTATATTTAAACAAAGATTGTTTATTTAGGTTATACCTAACAAAACTTAACGCCTGCAACTCCAACTCTTTGAACACACATCCAATTCGACCCTAGACTTAGACATAGACTACTGTGCACACTACTAATTCAATACATATTACACTCTAGGTTAACGTTGTGCATTACAAGGATCTCGTTACTATCTAGTCTCTCGTGCTAGCTACTCCTTCTGAATCATGTGAGTATTACATAGCCCTTTTACTCGTTTACACTTTTTAGGGTGGAACCTGAACACTATACAAACTATTGCTTACATTTACACAAACTACACAAATACAAATCCTCTTTACATTCATGTGTGAAATTTGAGCTTTATGCCTGAGTGCTAGTTGTGCTAACTTTTGTGTGCAATTTATGTGCAATCATTAAATATTCAAGCTTATAGTAAATAATGATAGATCTATTGAGTCTGACAAACCCACCCAGATTGGGGTGATTGTTACCGACAACACAATTTTGCATGCTAGTTACAAAGGTTTGATTGTACTGGGTTACACAATAGCTGCTCTCCATAAATGCCTTATTTTATCATGTTATGTAAGGATTTGTTTATCCATAATCTATATGCTATCTATATATAAACCTGTGTATGCTCACCAAATTTTTAGTTGACCTTATTTTATTCATGTTTCAGGTGCTAATGAGTGAGTTTGATCAAGGCATGCTACACATAGGCTTTGGACTTAGTTAAATTTAAATAAAGACTATTATGTATTTCATTTATGTATTTGTTTGAATTTGGTTGTGTTGAATTATTTGAAGATAAATTTGATGATTAAAATATTGAAATCTAGTCAACCTTGTGCTCATGAACAGTCTACATGTCATGCCCCGATGTTTCCGCCGTCGGTTGGGGTGTGACAATTCCACACCCAGTCCGACTAGTAGAGCCACTTGCATGTGACGATCCGCAACACCCGAGGGACCTACAAGTGGTATCAGAGCTTTGCTCTTGATTTCGAGTGTTGTGAGTGAGTTTGGAGAGTTTTCTACAGAGTTTTACAAGCAAAAGGAGGTGTTTTTGCTGATTTTTGTGATAAAATAGGGGTAGCTCTTGAGCACTATTTTAGTAGCAAAAATCACTCAAAAACCGACTTTTGTTGTGTATTTTGAGTGTTTTGAGCATCAAAGGTTGGTTAGAAACAAGTTTCTGACCCTTTGGCTCATTTTTATTGTTCATCCATCTGATTTTTGCCATCTCCGGTGTGTTTCTAGTGACCGGAATAGTTTGGTGAGAGTTGGTGAAAAGGTGTTCTGCGTACTTACCATATCTGGCAAAAAGTGCAGTCTTGCTGTGTACTTACTAAATACGCAAGACTAATCTCTTGTGTACTTACTAAATATGCAAGACTAAGCTTGTGCGTACTTAAGTTATATCCTGCATCCTTAACATTTACACCTGCATATTTATCAAGTACGCAAGAGCAAATCTTAAATACGCAAGACCATTCCTCTAAGTGCGCAAGACCAATATAAAGTGCGTAAGTGTCTCTAATTTTTCTGAAATTTCACTAAGTGTTCACCATGTCGAATCTTCAGAACCTTGGAAACCTTTTAAACTATGAAAATGAGATCGATACTCCTCATAAACCTCCAAAGCTGCTAAATGTAAATGATTATTCTAACTGGAAGGCACACTTTGAGCATTACATTTCATACACCGATTCCTCTTTATGGATACCAATCCTAGAAGGATATAAGCATCCCAAACACATTTATCTTGATGATGAACTGCCTAAGCCTATCTCTAAACTCGATGAAGAAGAAAAGAAAGCTTATGATCGAGAGAAGAAGGCTCTTGGTTTAATCACTACGACATTAACTCAGGAGTTGTTCCACAGCTTCAGAGGTTATGAAAACTCTAAGGATCTTTGGAAGGCGTTACAGAAAAGATTCTAGGGGAATAGTGATATCAAGAAGAGTAAACGGAATCTACTCAGGAAGCAGTATGAATGCTTCAGATTTTTAGAGAATGAGTCCTTAGATGACCTCATCTCTAGATTCTATCATCTGCAGACAGAATTGAAAGCTTTTGAGCTCAAGTATCCCGATGAAGAGTTGGTGGAAAAGTTTCTGGATGCTTTGCCACCCAGGTTTGAAATGTACACAACCCTGATGAGAGAGAATCCAAAATTCTATGAATGAGCCTTATAGGAGGACTTACACAGACAAGAGGACTTGCTTTCACTATGGCTTGGTTGGTAACATTTTTGTGAACTGTCCTTCAAAGAACCAAGGGAAACGGCCTATTGTTTCACAACCGGCTGTCATCCCTAAGTCGCCATCAATGAAACCTCCCAAATGTCCAAAACAAAATGTGGTGATACCACCAGTTAAACCTATTCCAAAGCCAAAGATCAAATCTGAGGCCAAACCATCTGTTTCAAGAAAGGTAAAGCAACCTGTTGTACCTTGTGTATCTACGTCTGGTAGTACACGTACTGGTGAGAAACCTATGGTGAAACTCTCTAAGCCACAAAGAAGGAGAAGGAATAAGAGGTTGAGAAAGCTAGAACAGCTGACTGGAGTTCAATCAGGTGAAGCTTCCACTAGTTCACCTGCTGTTGTTGAACATAAGTATATTGTTTCGGTTAAGAAAAAGAAGAGGTCCTGGATTATCAAATCTAAAAATTCTCAATCTCCTAGTCCTAATTCTTTTAAAGATTCATCCATTTTGAACAGTCATCACGACTGTGAGTTAAAAGAGGTAGTTTATTTTGAAAAGGATGGACGACCCAAGACCACTATGGCTTGGGTCTCCAAATCTAACTAATTCTTTTTGTGACTCGTGCAGGGACGTCCGAAGGGTACTATCTCTAACCGCTGGTATGTAGATAGTGGATGCTCCCGGCACATGACAGGAAACATGGCCTTGCTTCAAGACGTGAAACCATTCAGAGGCGGCTATTTGGCCTTTGCTGGAGAGAAAGGCGGCAGTATCACGTGTCAAGGAGTGGTATCAAATGGTTGTGTCAGTTTTGACAATGTCAACTTTTGCGAGCAGCTGAAGCATAACCTGCTGAGTGTCTCCCAAATGTGCGACAAGGAGTACTCGGTGATGTTTGATAAGAATGAATGCTTGATTCTCAACCCTGGTTTTGAAGTTCCTGAAGACTGGATTCTGATGAGAGCGCCAAGGACAAACGACACCTATCAGATTGATATGAGCGTGGCAACAACCACCTCATCAGTTACTACTTGTTTGCTTACCAAAGCGACAGAGCTTGACTCTACTTTGTGACATAGGAAACTCAGACATATTTCTTATCATAAAATGAATCATCTGGTCTGAAACGGTTTGGTAACCGGGGTTCCTAAGCTGAGATTTACCGTTGCAGATGATTGTATGCCTTGTAAAAAGGGCAAACAACAGCGGAAGTCTCACAAGCCCAAGCTCCAAAACTCCATTGATACCCCTTTGGAGCTATTACACATGGATCTGTTTGGCCCCATAAGTATCAGGAGTATTGGAGGTAAGTCGTTCTGTCTGGTTGTAACTGATGATTTCTCACGTTTTTCTTGGGTGCATTTTTTAGGTACAAAGGACGAGACTGCTGATATTCTTCAATACCTGATCCTGAGCTTGGAATCTCTTTGCAAGCTGAAGGTTAGAAGAATAAGGAGTGACAACGGAACTGAGTTCAAGAATAATTTGATGGAACTTTTCTGTCTCGAGAAGGGGATTCTACATGAATTCAGCGCCCCGTACACACCTCAGCAGAATGGAGTTACAGAACGGAAGAACAGAACATTGATTGAGACTGCAAGGACTATGTTGTCGGATGCAAAGCTTCCTGTCAAGCTCTGGGCAGAAGTAGTTAATACAGCTTGTCACGTCTTAAACAGAGTTCTGGTTGTGAAGAGGCACAACAAGACTTGTTACGAGTTGATCAACAATCGACTTCCCAATCTTGATTACCTAGTTCCTTTTGGTAGTCCATGTTCCTTATTGCTACAATACAAAGACCGCCAGTCTAAGTTTCATGCAAAAGCGGTGGAAGGCATCTTCTTAGGATACGTTGCCAACTCGCATCGTAAGAGAGTGTACAATATAGGAACTCGTACTGTCGAGGAATGGTTTGAAGTGGATTGCAGTAAACACAGCATTCCACCAGAACCAACGGGTCCAGCTTGGGGTTTTGATTATGATGCGCTATTCAAGTCATTCAATCTTCCTGATCTATCTGCAGTTGACGGCGCAAATGTTTATGAATTATTGGGTGGCGGTGATGACTCAAGTTTCTCTACTCGTGCTACTGTACCGATTGTAACTCCTGATTCCAATGCTGCATTTGCATCTGGAAATCATGACAGTGATAACAGTGAAGATGTTCATGTTGATGGAGATGACGCTCAAGCTAATCCTAACACAACTGTAGGAAATGAAGCTCCAGCTGATCCAATTAACATTGAATCTACTTCTTCTGGAACACAGGAAATGGGGGAGTTAAGCACGAATCTCGATTCAGAAATTCAGGAACCGAATGTACCAGAGACGAGAGTGCATAAGAATCATCCAATCGACAACATTATTGGTGATCCTTATGCCGGTGTTCAGGCTCGTCATTGAACCATTACAGAGAACACTAGTCTTTACGCGGAGATACTTGACACTGGTGTCATGGAAACATGTCTGCATGCTGCATTCGTGTCCCAGTTAGAGCCGAAGAATGTGAAGGAGGCTCTCGCGGACAACTGCTAGATTGAGGCGATGCAAGATGAATTGTCTCAATTCCAAAAGTTGCACGTGTGGGATTTGGTTGACTTGCCAAAAGGCTTTCAGCCAATTGGAACCAGATGGGTGTTCAAATGCAAGATGGATGATCGTCATGTGGTTGTGAAGAACAAAACAAGATTGGTTGTTCAGGGTTTTTATCAACAAGGGGGCTTGGATTACACGGAAGTATATGCCCCAGTTGCTAGAATTGAGGCCATTCGACTATTCTTGGCTTATGCCACATATGTCGGCTTCAAGGTCTATCAACTTGATGTGAAGAGTGCTTTCCTATATGGAAAAGTACATGAAGAGGTCTATGTCACTCAACCTTCAGGCTGTGAAGATCCGCATAATATCAATAAAGTGTATAAGCTCGACAAAGTACTTTATTGTCTTCATCAAGCACCGCGGGCATGGTATGAGACGTTATCTAAGCATCTATTGTCTAATGGTTTCAACCGTGGACAGATTGACTCGACCCTCTTCATTAGGAAAGCAGGAGGTGACATTCTTCTTGTACAAGTATATGTCGACGACATTATTTTCGGATCTACAAATGAAGGGATGTGTAGGGAATTCGAGCAGGTGATGAAGTCCAAGTTTGAAATGAGTAACATGGGTGAATTGTCGTTCTTCCTGGGTCTGCAATTCAGTCAAAGAGAGGATGGCATTTATCTACATCAAACTAAGTATGTGCAGGACATCTTGTCAAAATAAAAGATGAATGATAGCAGTACTTATGGCACACCAATCCCAGTCAATCATGGTCTGCATCCTGACAAAGATGGAAAGGATGTGGATTGCAGATTGTATCGTGGGATGATCAGATCACTTATGTATCTCACAGCTTCAAGACCCGATATAATGTTTGCTGTGTGCTTGTGATCAAGGTTTCAGTCTCAACCGAAGGAGTCACATATGATAGCCGTGAAGAGAATTTTCAGATACTTGAAAGGGAAACCTCGATTGGGTATTTGGTATTCTAAGCAGCAGTCATTCGACTTCAAAGCCAACACTGATTCTGACTATGGCGGTTGTAACCTTGACAGAAAGTCAACTTCTGGTGGATGTCAATTCTTAGGAGACAGACGGTTTTCCTGGCAGTGTAAGAAGCAGTCAACGGTTTCTGTCTCAACTTGTGAAGCAGAATACATTGCTGCGGCGAGCGGTTGTTCTCAGATATTGTGGATTCAGCAGCAATTGAGAGAGTACGGCTTAAACTTCATTGGAACTCCTTTGTTCATTGACAACAATGCCACAATGTCCATCACAAATAACCCAGTGAAACATTCCAAAACTAAACATATAGAAATTCGCCATCATTTCATTTGTGATTGTGCTGAAAAACATTTAATTGAACTTGTTAAAGTTCACACGGATGACAATCTTGCTGACCTTTTCACAAAGGCATTTGATCGATCCCGTTTTGAGCATCTTGTCAACTTGATAGGAATGTTCAATCCTGAATGAAAACTTGTTTTTCTTAAATCAATTCAATTCATGAAAGTTAAAATTTTATTTTCTTTTAAGTTTTCTGTATAGTTCTTTTAACTTTCAAAAACATTTTACAAAATCAAAAACAAAATAGAAAATGGAGAAAATTTTAAATTGAGAAAAGAGGAAATGATAGTTCATCAGAAATGATCTAAATGTCACAAACTGCTCATATGGGAAATGATTGCATCATGCTTACTTAATTGTGTAAATTATTATGGTTTTAATCTGCTTATTTACAAGTAATTTGAATTGTCAGTAGGCTGTATGCGTCTTTGAATCACTAGTAGTGTGGAAACTTAATCTAAAATTACGACTGTGATTTGAACCCATGTTTGCTAGTGTGTGTGCGTAAAAGAATAGAAAAAATCATTATCAGATAAAGGATGTTAGATTTTGGCAATAATTTTCTTTTGAGGTCAGTTTCGGGTTATGTCGTTAGCACAATTAATGCGGTTCATCTCACTGCCCATACTCACAAGTATGCAAGGAGAGTTTGAATCAAGACATGTCTCTACATCAACCGTTGAGCATGTATTCACCCTTGAATCACTCCTGATTCATTGAAATCAAATCTAGATAAAAGTTGGATTCCCTTACCTTATTCAAACACCATATTCATTATCCTGAATCATCATATCGATATTAAATGAAGAAATCAAATTAAACCAAGACAAATGAATCACTCGATTCTGAATCTTATGATTCTTGATAATCCTTATGGATTCTGCTTGATTTTTCCTGTGCTAATTGATGTAGCTTCATTCTGAAAATTTAGAAAATCATTGGGAAAATCTTAGATGCCTTAAGATAGTGCAATTTACATTATTGTAGCATATCAGTGGGGTACACGTTGCATATCTTATAATTAATACCTTAATACGCAAGAACGTGATACAAAGATGCTTAGAGTTTCAAATCTTATAATATTGTCAACTTGAATTACTTGTTTATGTGCTTATTATGTATGAATAAATAGTAATCCATGACATGATCACATATTCTTTGATGTGTATATTGTATCGTTTTTGCTATAAGTTAGCCTGATATGATCATTTGCTCGTGTCTTTGATCAAAAGTAGTTTGTGTAAATACGTGTATACTTCTATCTAGAAAAGATCAAAAAGATTTTAAGTTTGTGTATAGTTCAATCTTAATCAGAAAAACCAAAAATATTTGTATTTAACCTTCTTGAATTGAGTTTGAATCCTCTTAATTGAATGTTGTTTATCTTGTTCGTTATTTGACTTGAAAAAAACCTTCATAATTTGAGTTGAAAGTTTGCGCACTTAAGGGTTACTGCTTACTTGACAAGTGCGCATGAAGTAAGCCCTGCGTACTTAACAAGTACGCAAGAGTTAAGTCTTGCGTACTTGTAAGTACGCAGGAGTTAACGCTTGCGCACTTAGCAAGAACGCAAGACCGTTTTGTGTTCGGTATAAATATGGCACTTAGAAAATTTTCAGACTTTTATCATTCAAACTCAAAAGCCTGTTCAATTCCCTACGCAAATTTCCTCAAAAATTCCGAGTGTTCCAACTGATTTTTCGTCCCGTTACTAGTATCATCTTTGTACTACAATCCATTGGTGAGAATCTAGACTCAACCCATCCACAAAATCGCGATTATGGACCGATTCAGAAACTTAAAAAATTTAGGGTTTAATCTGTGATTTTAGACAAATTATTAGTTGTTTTGTTAATTCATGATAACTAAAACTTGCTTAGAATCATTAATCGACTGTTAATCAGCTCTTAATCGTCCGTTTAATCCTTTGATTTTGACCTTGGGCTTAGATTTGACCGTCGGTTTGAATGGTCGTCGTTTTGGTCAAAATTGGACCAATGTAGCAGTGATTTGGTGTTGATGTTGGTTCCATGGGTCGTAATCACTGATTCCGACCTTGTGGTGACCTAATCTAGAGCATCAGTGGATTTCTTAGACTTCTAGAATTTTGAACAAGTACGTTTCTTGCGCACTTAGCAAGTACGCAAGAGGTAATTCTTGCGTACTTGTTAAGTACGCAAGAGGAAATTCCTGCGTACTTGCTAAGTACGCAGGACCAACACTTGGGAAAAATTTCTAAGTCTGGAAATTCAGTTCAAAGAGTAACTGCTATACTGAGTCATGTTTATTCAATTCCAATGAAACTTGTTGTTCTGATTATGTTTTCTGTGTGTTTTTACAGATTATGGCTCGTGCGTTTACAAATGAGTTCAATCTTCTAGCTCATAATCAACCTGAATGGAAGGGTGCAGCACTTTAGTATCGAGAGATAGTTGTTTTCTTGAACCGTTTAAGAATCAGCTATGCTATTTTAGCTAACCCTATCATTTCAAGACCTTATCTCGAGCAATTTTGGGAGACCGCGGAGCATGATTGCACGGTAACCCCAATGTTATAAGGGCTACCGTTGCGGGTCATGATATCGCCTTTTCTGAAGACACTATTCGACGGGTCTTGCAATTCAGAGATCTTTCCACCAACCCGACAGCCTATCCTGACTACTTTGCGGATGGCTGTTGGAGGCAACGAATGGGGTATGTCTGTGCGAGAGACTACGCTTCTTACAAGAAAATGTGGGTGCTTGATCAATGGAGATATTTTGCCCACATCATGATCATGTGCATCTCCTCAAGAAAAGTTGGAAAGGATGCAATGGGTCATGACCTTGCTGCTGCCATGGTTGGCTTATCTCTCAATAAGGGATACAACTTCTCACGATACATATTCAAAGCCATCAATGATCAGATTAACACGGCTGAGAGGTTCGGGTTCTTATTATACCCAAGGTTTGTGCAACTTCTGATTGACGATGCGTTGCCAAACCTACCTGCAACTAGGGAGAGATTGCAAGTTAAAAGGGTGGACAAAAGAGTGTTTGCACATTTTTTAAAGCCAGGCAGTGTAGATCCTACCCCTGAGCATACAACACTTTTTGGCCACCTAATAAACAAAGCATATGTGGTACCGGCTGACTGGAGATGGTATAGCCACGATTCTGAGCCATAGTTGAGTGAACATTCAGATAAACAACAACAATAACAAGAGGAGGAGGTTGAAAGTGTAGATGGATCGTCAGAAAATGGAGACAAAGAAGAAGGTCATGATGGTGCTGAGGGATCCGACTCGGAAAAGATAGAGTCTGATTCTTATGATTCCGATGATGCACCATCGCAGGCTCACCCGAGGAGAATGACGAAGGTAACCCTACCTGAGTCGTCCTCAAAGATAAAGTGACAAGCTTCAAGCAGCGAATATGAGCCAAATTCTGACTCTGACATTGCTATACAGAGACAGAGGCGTGAAAGTGTTAACAAGAACAGAGGGGATAGGTAGCAACTTGCTATTCCCAGTGAGGTGGAGGTTACTACTCTGCAGCAAGTACAAGTTCCAGCTATAAGTACTGACTCTGCCTCTACCCCACCTTCACAGCAATTATGCCAAAGACAGAGGAGGAGGCCACAGTTACAACCTGAGGTGGCAGTCGCTTCAATCACAGAGGACCCTCCCTGTCACATCTGTCCAGGTGGCGGTGATTACTCCAATTCTCACGGAGTCAGTCACCATCACCCGTTACATAACACCTACAACCGTCATCACATTCTCAATCCCAACAACCACCATTTAATCGATAACTCAACCCTTCACCTACGGAGAATTTACTCAAGGGTTTGACTTCGATACTATCTTCTCCTCCCCAATTTACAATGCTGAAGCATCTACCTCCAGACATCCTAATCCTAATGAAGAAAGGATAGCAATTCTGGAAACCGAAGTTGCTGGTTTGTTGGAAACTATTCAGAAGTCAAAGGAGGAATCTGATGCTCAATAAGCACAGATTAATTCATTGGTGGACGAAGTTAGAATTCTTCGAAGCCAGAGAACGGGGACAGACGAGAGACTGAAGAACATAATGGCCCAGAATGAGCTTCTGATCCAGACAAACAACATGATTCTGGGGCACAGGTCGTCTCTCGAGCTGAGGTTTGATATGCCGAAGAAGGAGCATGAGATGATGGTCAAACTAATTGTTAATCTAACCAAGAAGCTTGATGCTCAGGGGGAGAAAGATAAGGAGAAGGAGAAAGAGAAAGAAAAGACACCTACTGGTGATGAGCCTTGTCATCCTGTCGACTTGAAAAAGGATGATGACAAAGACAAGGATCCCGAAGTCGGTCCTAGTGGAGGTGTCACACCCCGCCAAGGCGGAAACGCGAGGCGCAACGTTCATGGTTTCCAAAGCATATGATTACCGCAAACACATACATGATAAATGGATACATTAACAAGTTTAATGTTTTACATTACAAAACATAATCTGAGTTTACAAAAAGTTAAGATTTCACAAATATGACTCAACTCAATGAGTTATACAAGGGAAATCCTCCTTGAGTAGTATCCATCGTGCATGCATGTAATCTATATTGCTAACCTTGAAATCACGTTCAGTTACCTGAAAAACATACTTAAAATCGTCAACACGAGGTTGGTGAGTTCACAGGTTTAATCAAATAGTTCTTTGTAAAATTCAATTGTTCGTAAATAGTTTCAGTTGTATGTGATAAACAGAATAAGAATTGTTGACCCATTTGTAAACTAGCTAGGAATACAAATAATATGTTCATACATGGGGCGTAACCAAACCTTGACATGTGTACACGCCCCTAATTTCGTTATTCAGTTCTATGCGGCCATAAATCCTCCAGATTGTGGTTAGCGCGACTAACCATGACCGGGAGACGTCACTCTCCATAGTACTATTCATAGGACCCTAGGCTACAGTTAATGGTTACTATGTTGTTCCAGGGGACTTTCGCGGCCTCCATTGTGTTGTTCTCATCCCATGTAAACATAAAAGTCGTGTCTTATTCTCTTGTTATCCCATAAAATAGTTGAAGTATGTTTTTCCCCCAATTATTAGAAAGCAGTAAAAAGAAAGGGGCCGTGAAACTCACCTTGTGTTTGTGTATATACTTGTAATAATATTTGTTGTAGTCAACCTTGACTGTTTGTACCCTAGATACCAAGGGTAAATTGTTGTTAAGACCAACGTCTTAATTGTAAATTGTTCACCGACCTTGTAAATCTGATTATGTTTGTTTAAATATCGTTTTAGTTTTCCAACACATGTTTTGTTATAAAATAGTTTTGAGTTACTGCCCAACTGGGACTGTTGTACAGGTGTCGAAACTTCTTAGTTTCGATTGGGCATATGTGTGTCGAAACTACTTAGTTTCGATGGAGTGGTCAGGAGTCGAAACAACCTAGTTTCGATTGAGTAAAAGGTATCGAAACTCCTAGTTTCGATTGACCAACAGGTATCGAAACTCCTAGTTTCAATTGAGCAACAGGTATCGAAACTCCTAGTTTCGATAGAGAAACAGGTATCGAAACTCCTAGTTTCGATTGAGAAACAGGTATCGAAACTCCTAGTTTCGATTGAGCAACAGGTATCGAAACTCCTAGTTTCGATTGAGAAACAGGTATCGAAACTCCTAGTTTCGATTGAGAAACAGGTATCGAAACTCCTAGTTTCGATTGAGCAACAGGTATCGAAACTCCTAGTTTCGATTGAGAAATAGGTATCGAAACTCCTAGTTTCGATTACTGGACTTCTGTTTTGACAGAATCAGTCCGGCATATTTTGATGTTTTAAACTTGAATTCGACACACTCTTCTTGTTATCTTTCTTGCGTTTAAATAAGATGTAAGTTTAGTTACGGTTTTAAAGAACATAATATGAAAAATATCGAGTTTTTACCTTAAAAACAGTGATGAAGATGATGAGAGAAAACAGAGAATGGTCTCGAATCTTCTGTTGAACTTTCTTTAGAAACACTTGAAATCTTCTTAAAACACTAGATTGTGGTGGATTTTTACCTTAAAACTTGGCTTCGATTTTGAAGAGAAATGAGAAGATTTTCGTACGAAAATGAGAGAGATAAAAGGTTTGTGAGAGTTTTGAGTGAAAGGGTATGGGTTATATCTGAAAATATGGTAAAATGGGACGTGAGAATGGGGGGGGGGATGGTTTTCTCTGCATTTCGGCCGAATAGTCAAGGGTGGGTGGTTTGGGTCAAAATAAATCAAACAATTTGTTTTTACCACTAATTTATTAATGGTATTAACATCTATTAGAGTTTTAAAGGGGGTAAATAAATTCGGTTTCTATGACACGTGAACCAGTAACTCCTAGAATTACCAAATGTGAAGTGAGACCATGTACGGTTTTTGATGGACCTTAATGTCCTTGTTTGTGAAATTACGTAAATCACAAAAATAATTATAATGTAAACTTGTTCATAATGTGTACGGATATTGACCTGAAATGTCGGGTGTCACATTCTCCCCTTGTTAAAAGAATTTCGTCCCGAAATTCAATTCGTGTCCTCTTGAACTGGTGTATCCTTAAACAAGGATGGGTATTTTGTTTTCATTTGGTCCTCTCGTTCCCATGTATACTCAGGACCACGCTTTGAGTTCCAACGTACTTTAATCAGTTTGATCCGACTACGTCTCAGCTTTTGAACCTTCCAATCTGAAATCTCAATCGGTTCCTCGATGAAATGAAGTTTATCGTCAATATGAATCTCGTCAGACGGTATAATTAGTGTCTCGTCTGATAAACACTTCTTGAGATTTGATACATGAAACGTATCATGTATATTGTTTAGTTCTTGTGGTAGCTTGAGTTTGTAAGCTACAGGGCCAACCCTAGCCAGTATTTCGAACGGACCAACGTATCTAGGGTTGAGCTTACCACGGTTACCAAACCTTGCAACGCCTTTCCATGGTGAGACTTTTAACATTACTCGGTCGCCAATTTGAAATTCTAATGGTTTTCGTCTGTTGTCAGCATAGCTCTTTTGTCTATCTCGGGCCGCTTTCAAACGGTCCTTAATTTTGAAAATCTTATCAGTGGTTTCCTGGACAATCTCAGGGCCTGTCAAATGTTTTTCACCAACTTCCGCCCAACATAACGGTGAGCGGCATTTACGACCATATAAAGCTTCAAACGGAGCTGCCTTAATGCTCGTATGGTAACTGTTATTGTAGGAAAACTCAGCTAATGGTAAATGAGTATCCCAATTTCCTCCGAAATCAATTACACATGCACGGAGCATATCTTCTAGTGTCTGGATAGTCCGTTCACTTTGACAATCTGTTTGTGGGTGATATGCCGTGCTCATGTCAAGACGTGTGCCCATTGCTTCTTGTAATGATTTCCAGATTCTAGACACGAATCTGCTATCTCTATCTGAGATAATAGAAATTGGCACTCCATGCCTAGCCACAATTTCCTTGATATAAAGCTTTGCAAGTTTCTCGGTTTTGTCAGTTTCTTTCATTGGCAGAAAGTGAGCAGATTTTGTTAATCGGTCGACAATAACCCATATGGTATCATAACCACTGGAAGTCCTGGGTAATTTTGTGATGAAATCCATAGAAATTTGTTCCCATTTCCATTGGGGAATTTCAGGTTGCTGTAGTAAACCAGACGGTTTCTGATGTTCGGCTTTTACTTTTGAGCACGTTAGGCATTTACTGACATATGTGGCAATATCTCCTTTCATATTGGGCCACCAATATAATTCTTTTAGATCCTTATACATCTTATCTGAACCTGGGTGAATGGAGTACCTGGACTTGTGGGCTTCGTCCATAACTAACTCCCGTAAGTTACCAAAACGTGTCACCCAAATTCTATTCATGAAGTATAAAGTGTCATCTGACTTTGGCTCCAATTGCTTTATCATTCCTCGTAAAGCTTCATTCTGAATGTTTTCTTCTTTGATTGCCTCATGTTGTGCCATCCGAATTTGAGTAGTAAGATTCGTATGAATTGTCAATCCTAAGGCACGAACACGAAGAGTTTTAACTCGTTCTTTGCGACTTAAAGCGTCCGCTACGACATTGGCTTTCCCGGGATGGTACTTGATATCACAATCATAATCGTTTAGTAGTTCTACCCAACGACGTTGTCTCATGTTAAGTTCCTTTTGATCAAAGATATGCTGGAGACTCTTGTGATCAGTAAAGATAGTACATCTTGCACCGTAAAGGTAATGTCTCCAAATTTTGAGCGCAAACACAACTGCACCCAATTCCAAGTCGTGGGTCGTATAATTCTTTTCGTGCACTTTTAGTTGTCGTGAGGCATATGCGATGACTTTGTCTCTTTGCATTAACACACAACCCAGTCCTTGGTGTGATGCATCGCAGTATACGACAAAATTGTCGATTCCCTCAGGAAGGGATAGAATTGGTGCACTACACAGCTTCTGCTTTAGTATTTGAAAAGCTGACTCTTGTTTGTCATTCCAATCATACTTATTTTCTTTCTGGGTTAATTTGGTTAAAGGCAGGGCTATTTTTGAAAAATTCTCGATGAATCGTCTGTAATAGCCGGCCAAACCTAAAAATTGACGTACTTCTGTCGGAGTCTTTGGTGCTTCCCAGTTTTTGATTGCTTCAATTTTAGATGGATCAACGTGAATTCCTTCCTTGTTGATGACATGTCCAAGAAAATGCACTTCTTGGATCCAAAACTCACACTTAGAGAATTTAGCGTAAAGTTTCTCGTTTCTGAGTAGTTCTAAGATTAATTTAAGATGATGTTCATGATCCTCCTTGGTTCGTGAATATATTAATATGTCATCGATAAACACAATCACGAATTTATCCAAGTATGGTTTGCACACGCGGTTCATGAGATCCATGAAAATAGCTGGTGCGTTTGTCAAACCAAATGGCATAACTAGGAATTCGTAGTGACCATAACGAGTCCTAAATGCTGTCTTTGGTACATCTTCTTCTTGGATTCTTAGTTGATGATACCCTGACCGTAGATCGATCTTAGAGTAGAAGCTAGAACCTTGTAGTTGATCGAACAAATCATCTATTCGAGGTAGTGGGTATCGGTTTTTGATTGTAAGCTTGTTTAATTCTCGGTAATCTATACACATCCTAAAGGTTCCATCCTTTTTCTTTACGAATAAGACCGGAGCTCCCCAAGGTGAGAAACTCGCTCTTATGAAACCTTTATCAAGCAACTCTTGAAGTTGATTTGATAATTCCTGCATTTCAGAAGGTGCTAATCGATATGGTGATCGCGCAACCGGGGCGGCTCCTGGTACCAAATCGATTCGAAATTCGACTTGCCTAGGTGGTGGTAAACCAGGTAAGTCTTCAGGAAAAACTTCAGGATATTCCTTAACGATTGGTATATCCTCAAGTCGACGTTCCTCGGGTTTCTTCTCGACGACGTGAGCCAGGAATACGTAATAGCCTTTGCGTAGGTACTTACGAGTTTTCATGCAGTTTATCATCCTTAACGCTACTCCACTCTTCTCACCTTGAATCGAAAGAACTTCTCCGTTTGGGAGTGGAATTTGGACAATCTTCTCAAAACAAACAATCTCTGCATGATTCTTTGACAACCAATCCATGCCAATAACAACGTCAAAGCTTCCTAAGTCAACAGGTAACAGATCTATACTAAATGTGTGATTTTTAAGATATAAGGTACAACCTTGAATGACCTCTCCGGTATTAATTAATTTTCCGTTCGCTAATTCAATTGTATACTTTTGTTCTAGTTTGCTGGGCTTAATACCGAGTAGGGACTTAAAGTCATTTGACACAAAACTCAAATCAGCACCCGTATCGAAAAGTATAGAGGCATAGTGATTATTTATCGGGAACGTACCAGTGACAATGTTTGGATCTTGTCGTGCGTCACCAGCTCCCATCACAAATGCTCTTCCACGGGCCTGATTGTCGTTTCGGTTCTTCAACTTTGGACAGTCTTTTCTGAAGTGCTTTGGATCTCCACACTCAAAGCATCCTTGATTCATCCTTTCTGTTCCTGGGTTGACTTTTCCTGCTACTTGATTTATCTTGTTAGGGTTCGTATTGCTCCTACAGTTATGGGCCAGGTGCCCATACTTTTTACACTTCCCACATTGGATACACTTTTCGCTGTGATGATATCCACACTTGTCACACCTCGGTAATGTTCCAAGATATACATTTTGTCCCACAGTGTTGGCGACAAAGGCTTTCGTAGTTTCAGGTCTCTTGTAAATTTGATTCTTGTTTTGGTTAATTGGTTTTCCAAACCATTTCCTCTTTTCCCCAGACCTTCCTTCCTCGGTCTCCTTCTTCTTAAACAAACCATCACGTACAGCATTATCCCTTAGTTTGAAAGCCAGAGTTATGGCGCTCTTGGCATCCATAGGGTTCGATGAAGTCACCAGACCTCGGATTTGAGGTGCGAGACCCCACAAGTATCTTTCAACCTTCTTGTATTCTGGGGTGACCATGTGTGGAACCAAGATTGCTAACTCATTGAATCGGTCAGTGTAGCCAGCAACATCATCTCCTGTCATTTGTAAATTCCACATTTCAGATTCGATCTTTTGCAACTCATTTTGAGGACAGTATTCCTCGATCATCATGGCTTTTAAGTCTTCCCATGACAACTCATATGATGTCTGCCTTCCCAAAGTCTTTACTTGTGAATTCCACCAGGTTAAAGCTTTATCAGTGAGTGAGCATGTAGAATTCTTCACCATGCAGTCAGCGGTGCATTCACTAATATCAATCACCGATTCCATCTTCTCTATCCATCTCATTAGTCCAACTCCACCCTCGGTGCCATTGAAGTTACGGGGTTTGCAAGACAGAAAGGTCTTGTAGGAGCACTTTCTAATTGGAGCATCTGTAGAATTACAAGTCATAACGTCATTAATTCGAATCATGACTATATGTTATGGCTTATTTATTTTATTACCTCCGGAACCTCCAGCTGTACCGCTACCTCCTGCACCTCCGGAACCTCCAGCTGTACCGCTACCTCCTACACCTCCTCCACTATTTCGATTGGCTTCATACTGCTCCATGGCAGCAGCTACTCGTTGTGCTATAAGTTGTTCCACATTTGGGGAAATCGCCTCGTTGTTGTCACCAGTAGTGTTACGGGTTGTCCTACGCTTAGGTGCCATGACGTTCTTTCTAACATATCAATTAAAAAGAAACAACATTATATGACAATAATGATAGCTCATGACATAAGGATACAACAACGTCAAATGTAAACAACCATTATCACAACATAAACCATTACATACATAGTCAAAACATTCATAGTACATTGTTCCAAAAGACAAGGATACAAAAGAGATGGGTTCACATGACCTCATCAGTACTAAAGTTTTAAACTACTTAATGTACTACGGGCACAACCCGCCCGTAATAGGTTTAAAAGAAGAAGTGAGAGTACAATCCAATCATCATGGCAAGTCCTGCCATGACAAAACTAGCTCTCGCCACAAATTCTGCAGCCAACGCCCTTTCTTCCAGAGCCTCCACCCTGTCTCGGACCGTAACAGTGAACTGCCAATCCATGTCAGCTCTCAACTCTAGATAGTTTGTGGCACCCTGTATGTCTCGGGTGTGGTCCTCCAGAGTCTGAACTCGAGATCCGAGCCCTTGACGTAAGCGCCTGGTTGCATCCCCCTGTGCCCGAATATCATCTAGGAGATCATCAAGACGCTCCTCATGCGTACGAACGCGAGCTACCAAGGTAGGCACAGTGAGCTCTATGGCTTCCCCAGTGTGGGGTAGGGGTGTTGGGGAGTTAGAAGACTCTCCAAGCTCAAAGGTAGATGGAATGCTCTCCATCTCCCTCCAACGTGCCAGGGTACGAGGCATCCAACGGATGGTTCCCACAGTAGGGTGGTAGCAGGGTCTTTGCCTAGGTGGTTCTTCACCAGCCACCAAGTCTTCTGGGTCACGGGCTGCTAGATTCCTTTTGCGTGGAAGTCGAACCTTCTTCCTAGCGCTTTGCACCTTAACTGGTCCTCCGCTTTTCTTTCGGTAGACGATAGGCGGTTTTCCCAAGGCGACTTTAGGTGGTGTGGAGCTACGGGTTTGTACTTGATTTTTGGGACGTGAGGCGGAAAATTCCTCATTTGATTCAGTGTCAGAGACGGGATCAGAATGTGAATGTGACGACATGCTTGTGACTACAATATCCATATGACAAAATGACTGGTCATGCAATGCTTATGCAATGAAAACGTTTTAGTGAGTCATTTAGATTATAGACTAGGTTCCAATTTAGATTCCTCGTTCACTATAATCAATGGCTCTGATACCAGTTTTGTCACACCCCGCCAAGGCGGAAACGCGAGGCGCAACGTTCATGGTTTCCAAAGCATATGATTACCGCAAACACATACATGATAAATGGATACATTAACAAGTTTAATGTTTTACATTACAAAACATAATCTGAGTTTACAAAAAGTTAAGATTTCACAAATATGACTCAACTCAATGAGTTATACAAGGGAAATCCTCCTTGAGTAGTATCCATCGTGCATGCATGTAATCTATATTGCTAACCTTGAAATCACGTTCAGTTACCTGAAAAACATACTTAAAATCGTCAACACGAGGTTGGTGAGTTCACAGGTTTAATCAAATAGTTCTTTGTAAAATTCAATTGTTCGTAAATAGTTTCAGTTGTATGTGATAAACAGAATAAGAATTGTTGACCCATTTGTAAACTAGCTAGGAATACAAATAATATGTTCATACATGGGGCGTAACCAAACCTTGACATGTGTACACGCCCCTAATTTCGTTATTCAGTTCTATGCGGCCATAAATCCTCCAGATTGTGGTTAGCGCGACTAACCATGACCGGGAGACGTCACTCTCCATAGTACTATTCATAGGACCCTAGGCTACAGTTAATGGTTACTATGTTGTTCCAGGGGACTTTCGCGGCCTCCATTGTGTTGTTCTCATCCCATGTAAACATAAAAGTCGTGTCTTATTCTCTTGTTATCCCATAAAATAGTTGAAGTATGTTTTTCCCCCAATTATTAGAAAGCAGTAAAAAGAAAGGGGCCGTGAAACTCACCTTGTGTTTGTGTATATACTTGTAATAATATTTGTTGTAGTCAACCTTGACTGTTTGTACCCTAGATACCAAGGGTAAATTGTTGTTAAGACCAACGTCTTAATTGTAAATTGTTCACCGACCTTGTAAATCTGATTATGTTTGTTTAAATATCGTTTTAGTTTTCCAACACATGTTTTGTTATAAAATAGTTTTGAGTTACTGCCCAACTGGGACTGTTGTACAGGTGTCGAAACTTCTTAGTTTCGATTGGGCATATGTGTGTCGAAACTACTTAGTTTCGATGGAGTGGTCAGGAGTCGAAACAACCTAGTTTCGATTGAGTAAAAGGTATCGAAACTCCTAGTTTCGATTGACCAACAGGTATCGAAACTCCTAGTTTCGATTGAGCAACAGGTATCGAAACTCCTAGTTTCGATTGAGAAACAGGTATCGAAACTCCTAGTTTCGATTGAGAAACAGGTATCGAAACTCCTAGTTTCGATTGAGCAACAGGTATCGAAACTCCTAGTTTCGATTGAGAAACAGGTATCGAAACTCCTAGTTTCGATTGAGAAACAGGTATCGAAACTCCTAGTTTCGATTGAGCAACAGGTATCGAAACTCCTAGTTTCGATTGAGAAACAGGTATCGAAACTCCTAGTTTCGATTACTGGACTTCTGTTTTGACAGAATCAGTCCGGCATATTTTGATGTTTTAAACTTGAATTCGACACACTCTTCTTGTTATCTTTCTTGCGTTTAAATAAGATGTAAGTTTAGTTACGGTTTTAAAGAACATAATATGAAAAATATCAAGTTTTTACCTTAAAAACAGTGATGAAGATGATGAGAGAAAACAGAGAATGGTCTCGAATCTTCTGTTGAACTTTCTTTAGAAACACTTGAAATCTTCTTAAAACACTAGATTGTGGTGGATTTTTACCTTAAAACTTGGCTTCGATTTTGAAGAGAAATGAGAAGATTTTCGTACGAAAATGAGAGAGATAAAAGGTTTGTGAGAGTTTTGAGTGAAAGGGTATGGGTTATATCTGAAAATATGGTAAAATGGGACGTGAGAATGGGGGGGGGGGATGGTTTTCTCTGCATTTCGGCCGAATAGTCAAGGGTGGGTGGTTTGGGTCAAAATAAATCAAACAATTTGTTTTTACCACTAATTTATTAATGGTATTAACATCTATTAGAGTTTTAAAGGGGGTAAATAAATTCGGTTTCTATGACACGTGAACCAGTAACTCCTAGAATTACCAAATGTGAAGTGAGACCATGTACGGTTTTTGATGGACCTTAATGTCCTTGTTTATGAAATTACGTAAATCACAAAAATAATTATAATGTAAACTCGTTTATTGTAATGTAAACTTGTTCATAATGTGTACGGATATTGACCTGAAATGTCGGGTGTCACAGGAGGTGAGCACCAAGCTTTAGTAATTGTGCCGATCTCTGCTATTCCAATGGCTTAGGGGGAGTCTTCTCATCAGGAGGGTGGTGATACTTCTGGTGGTGGTGGTGACAAAGGAAAGTCAGTGGCTGATGTGCTTAAGGATCTATCTGACGACGAGATCTTATACTTAGAGCCTGACTATTCCAAGGAAGCACAGATCGATGCTCTCTACAACCTAGAAGAAGGAGAGATCGACTCTGGTGATGATTGGGATGAAGATGATGAGGATGTAGTGATAGAAGTTCCCAAGGGCGATGGGGAAGGAGAGTATGAGTTAGAAGATGGAGAGATCTTTGAAGTTCCATCATTCGAAGCTCAGCTTGACACAGGTTCAGTCGAGCATGCTAGTAATGTTGAAGCCTCGACTGAAGCCTCCCCAGTTGACCCTACACCTGTGGATCCGGAGGCACCAAAAAAAAAAGATATGCCTTGTACTTCATCTAAGGGTCCAGCTCCTATTTGGAACAAGACGTCTATCATAGACAAACAAGGGGCAACAGGGATGATCTTGGCTATAAGGTTCGAGAAGGATAAGCAGTTGTTCGCAATCAAAAGATCTGTGGGGGGTTCAATACTTGACACCAACCAGTGAAGCGTTCAACTCCTTACCCAAATACGACCTTGTGAACCTAGCAAACCGAGAGCTGCTGGGTCATTCTAATCACGCAGTGGCGATGGGTTTGTGAGTGTTTCTACAGCGGGAAGCAAGATCTGGGAAGTTTGATGTGTTCAAGCCTCAAGTGCCCAAGAGAGTCAAGGATAAGACAGCAAGACATCCTGTCACTAAGAAATTCTTAAAGAAATTGGTATACAAGCCAGTGCTATGTGAAACCAAGATTCCCATGAGCAAGTTATCTCAGGATATCCTCGGTGACATGTGGTACTGGTACGTAGATCCAAAGACGGGTGAGGCTATGGTGATTGGAAATGTGAGGTAAGAAAGTGGATGCTTAGTGCCGAGGGAACTAATCAGAGTATTTGATAAAGTCTGCTTCATTAACTTCTCTGTGAAAGATCTGGAGGCACTAGCAGACAGGTATTGCATGCATACGGACGAATGGATGAAATTCCTTGCTTCTAAATATGACAAGGTGATCAAGTTCTGCCTTGACTATAAGAAGAAGATGGAAGCTAAAGATGCATAGCTGTCAAGACTGAAGACTGGAGACTAAAGATCGAAGATGATCCAGAGCTGTTGTCAAGGGGGAGTTTGTTGAAGCACTTTCCTGTGACAAACACTTTGGATAGATAGAGTCTTAGTTTTGTACTTTCATGAATGTATTTGTCTTTGTTTGTAAGCGTCTATATGTATTAGTTATCGAGTTGTATTTACTTTTACATATTGACTGTTTCAGATTTCTCCAAGTGTTTTGCGCACTTGTATATGCGTAGGAGATAGTTCCTTGCGTACTTGCTAAGTACGCATGAGCAAATTGCCCTGCGCACTTGCTAAGTGCGCAGGCATCAGGTCGTGTATAAATAGGAATGGTTGACGGTAGATAAGTACGCAATCTCAGACGCATTCAAAGTAGCAAATACGTAGAACTTGTAATCTCAGTATTTCTCTCTGTAACCTTCAAGTGTTTATAATAGACGAAAGTTTAAAGTGATTCTCTTGTCGGTTTACTTTGTGTTGTAAGACTCTCCACCTGGTCTCGGGCATTCCGTACCCGGTCCGACTCGTAGACCCACTTGTAGGTGACGATCCGCCACACCCGAGGGACCTAAACCTGGAAAGCCCCAAAGACTCCTACGGAAGTCCGTTCATTGCTTGGTTTAACTGGTTATTACCGTCGTTTCATTTCCAACTTCTCCAAAGTTGCGGTGCCCTCATAGCCTTAACTCATAAAGGCAAGCCTTACGAGTGGGGACCAAAACAAGAAGAAGCCTTTCAAACTCTTAAACAGAAGCTTTGTGACGCTCCAATCTTGACCCTTCCTTAGGGTAACGATGACTTCGTAGTTTATTGTGATGCATCTAACCAAGGCCTAGGTTGTGTCCTTATGCAATGAGGCAAGGTTATTGCTTACGCGTCAAGACAACTCTAAATTCATGGAAAGAACTACACAATGCACGATCTTGAATTGGGTGTAGTTGTCTTTGCTCTCAAAATCTGGCGACACTACCTCTACGGTACTAAGTGTATGGTTTTCACAGACCACAAAAGCCTTCAGCACATTTTCATTCAGAAAGAACACAACATGAGGCAACGTCGTTAGGTGGAGTTACTTAACGACTACGACTGTGACATTCGTTATCATCCTGGAAAAGCGAATGTTGTAGCCGATGCCTTGAGTCGAAAAGAACACACCATGTTACATTGTGTAAGAGTTCAAAATGACCTTCAAATCCGTATTCTCGAAGCCCAACACCTTTCGGTCACCGAAGGGAATATGTACGAAGAAATGGCATGCGGAGCTGAACTCCAATTGGAGACTAAGCCTAACGGCTTACTCTACTTCCTAAACCGTATCTAGATTCCTGGTCGTGATTATCTTCATACCGTCATTTTAAACGAAGCTCATAAACCGCTATTCGGTTCATCCTGGTGCACACAAGATGCACAAGGATCTTCGTCACCAATACTGGTGGCCCAGTATGAAGAAGGACATTGCTTTGTACGTAGCAAAGTGTCTCACTAGCTCAAAAGTCAAAGCCGAGCACCAACGTCCATCTGGCCTTCTAGAACAACCAGAGATTCCCGTGTGGAAATGGGAGTGTATAGCAATGGATTTCATTACCAAGCTACCCCATACCACTCATGGTCATGATAGCATCTGGGTAATCGTTGACATACTAACTAAATCTGCACATTTCTTGCCTATCTGCGAGGACTATGGAGTCGAGAAATCGGCTCGAATTTACATAAATGAAATAATTGGTCGTCATAGTGTCACACCCCAACAGACGGCGGAATACGTCGGGGCGGGACATGTACACTGTTCATGAGCTCAAGGATGACTAAATTTCAATATATTAAATCCATTTCAATTCGAAAAACATAAACCAATTCCAAAGTACATAAATGAAATACAAATTGTTCTTTGAATTAAAATTAACTAAGTTCCAAAGCCTATGTGTAGCAAGCCTTGATCAACATTAGCACCTGAAACATGAATAAAATAAGGTCAACTACAAAGTTGGTAAGCACACATAGGTTTATACATAGATATTATATAGATGTGAATTAACAAATCCTTACATAGCATGATAAAATAAGACATTTATGGGGAGCAACTATTGTGTAACCAAAAGTGCAATCAAACCTTTGTAACTAGCATGCAATATGTGTTGTCGGTAACAATCACCCCAATCTGGGTGGGTTTGTTAGACTCAATAGATCTATCATAGTTAACCATCGGCTTGAATAGTTAATCATTGCACATAAATTGCACACAAACACTTAACACACCTAGCACTCAAACATAAAGCTAAAATTTTGCATACATGAATGCAAAGAGGATTTGTGTTTGTGTAGTTTGTGTAAATGTAAGCAATTGTGTGTATAAAGTTCATGTTTCACCCCAAAAAGTGTAAAAGAGTAAAAGGGGCTATGTAATACTCACCTGTATTGGAGATGGAAGTGATATGAATTGGTAACTATTGATAGGCTTCGTGAGAATTTCTCACAATAAACCTACATATGTAAGGATACTCTAAATTCAATGCACAACTAAATGGAATTAAGGAGATTTTTTGGGACTTTAGGGTTTCATGGGATTTAGGTTCGAAGATGGACTTGAATATATGTTTGTTAGGAAAAAATAGAAGTTTGCGACTTGTTGAAATAGTTAACTAGGAATTGTTTACAAAATCAATTAGAAATAAATCAAAACTTCTAATTAATTATATGGTATTTTGTTTAAAAATTTATTCTTTGAAGACGATGAATGAAATTATGAAATGGGACAACATCAATATATTTACCATCATTCGAAAATGATTTTCAAATAAGTCTTGAAATAAAAAATGTTTAATTATTTTATATTTTATTTGAATAAAATAATTAATTAAACTAGTAGTTAATGTAAATTAATCTATTAGTAAATGCAAATAAAGTGGTTATATAAACATTTGAATAAATGAATTTATAAAAGAATAAATCGGTTTTAAATAGCATAATTATTTTGAATAATTATTTGGGTATTTATGAATTTAAAAGCATTTTTAAATAATCATTCTTGTAAAATAATTAATTATGAATATATTAATGTCTTAATAATTTTAATTAAAATTTGTGCAATAACCTATAAATAAATAACACAATTAAATTTGCTAAAACAAATCATTTCCATAATTTATTTGTACAATCAAAATGCTTTATAAAATGTTGTTAAATAAAATAAATAGGTAAACCTCATTTTATAACTTCAATTTTTATAAAACTTACAAATTATTTTTATAGAATTTATAAAATTTAAGTTGGAATTTTTAAAAATGAAATAATGGTTCAAAAATGGCTAAAGGAAACAATTTGGAACGAAAATGGTGGCCGAGACTCGAACTCGCGCCCCCTGCCGGGTCATATGCACACAGACATGAATAAACCATCAGACTGGGCATACTGCCTTGATTCTAAAACGATTTGTTCAATTTAAATATTTTGGTCTCCGGTTCATCTTCTTCCCCACTCTACTACCGTAACCCTAATCCACCAATTGACTTGGTTTTCTCAGAACAATTGAACCCGAATCATAGGGCTTTTGATCATGAGACTGGTACGAATTCAATGATGGAAAAATTACCTGTAATGGTTGGGTGACGGAGGAGAACGACTGGCAAGTAGTGTTCGGTGTTCTTGGAGCTCGACAGGGTTCCAGAGGGTTAACGCCAGTCGCGAAGGTGTTTAGAAAGCCTGTAACTAGGTTTACGAAGGTGTGAGGGTGGATTGATTCGGTTGCTTTCGCTTTAAAGACGTGATTCGATTTGGTTTTAATGAGAACGACCGACAGCTGCAAATTCCGAGATAATTCATTTGAATGTGGATGCATTGAGTCATGTAAATGGTCAGATTCATGCGAGGTTAATCCGAGCATGATTCTCGGGATTGAACGCTGTTCAATTTCTTGATTTGAGTACTAATTGGACACGATTTGACTTGGAAAGTCAAATTCATTCGGACTGATTTGAATGTTGAATCTTGACCGTGCTAGGATCGAATTGAGGTGCCATTTGGGTTTGATAAAGGTTGCTAATCCGTCTAGAATTCGAGCCAGGTCCGGTATCGACGGATTTTACTCGAATTCAGCCCTGACTTGGGCTGTTGACTTCTCAACAGTCAAAATAGGTCAAGAACTTTTAGATAGGGTCAAAATTTAGGATTTGGGATTCATGTGAAGGTTTAATGCAAATAGTGGGGGTTCAAAAGGTGGGGGGGGGGTGGGGGGTTTAGTTGGGGTTCAAAGCTCAAATTAATTATCTTAAAATTATTTTAATTGTTTATAAAACTTGTTTTGATTTTTATAAAGTTTATAAAATCTTAATTATTTGTTTCATTTTGAATGTATATAAAGGAATATATCCGTTTAAAAGAATTTATAAATTGTATAATGGTCTATAAAACATATACATATTTATTTATAAATACATACATATGTATCTAAAAGATAACTACATGATTAAAGCTCATAGTTTTTGTGTTTTGATTTAATTTCCAAAACAGGGTATATATAAATATATATATAAGTCCATATAAATATACATGCATGTGCTATACCTATAAGTAGAAAATTATATGTAAGTGAAAAGTTAATGTGACTCATTGAGTGGGGCAGGTACGAGATTCAAACGGAGTATCATTAAAATGGATAACTTGATACATAGATAAGTTAAAATGGTATCGGAAAATCATGGATGTTACAGTATCCCCATGTTGAGGGAATTTTGTCCCGAAAATTAGCTAGTGAAGGTTACCGAATCAGGAAGGAGGTGAGAGTTTTGGGTTCTCAATGTGTTATGACAGTTGGTCTGGGGAGTGTAACTGGTGACAAAACACAGATTTTGATATTCAAGGTCGAATATGAGTGATGATAGTGAATTTTAGTTTTGAAGTGGATTTAAGGAGTAAATCTGTCAAATAAAAATTAGGATTCTAAAGGTGAATTACATTACTTGGAATGGATTTGATGGAAATTTGATGATCAGGGTTTGATTAAGGTGTAGTCTAATATGCTCAGGAGTCGTCAGTGGATAAGATAGTTCACAATCATTGGTCTAGGTCAAACTTCACGCGACACGAACAACCCTACTTCTGATAATATGACAGAGCACTTATATATAGGAAGTACCATCGGCGTATCCACCATGCCCTTGTCATATCACGTAAGTATCATTGTTATATGTTACGATAGGTATTAGGTCACAACACACAATAGAATTTACTATGTTTTTCCATGTGCTGATTTTTATAATTATGTGTGCACACGTAATTACTCGAATCATCACATGGTCCGTATAGATCCTTCTGTTGTGTGTGGGGCAAGAGGGGGGGGGGTATAATTTCCCTTAGTTCATGTCTATTGATTTTACATATGAGTTGCTAAATAAGTAACTGTGTCTTTAAGTAGGCAGGCCAGTTAGCAACTAAAGAGTAATAAGGTAGTATAACTTAAAGTTCCATAGTTTACTCATGTTTGAACAAGAATACGTCAAACACCGAGTTGTTTTAAAGTGTTACAGCTTCCTCGAGTTTGAACAAGAATACGTCAAACCCCGAGTAACTTCAATGTGTTATGGTTTTTAACTTTGGTGAACAAAGTGTATATGCCTTGTGTATAATGTAATCAATTAATTGCAACAATTGTAAGCAAATTAGTTTCGTGTGCACCCAAGTTTCATGTATGATCTAGTGTCATGTAGCTTGTAATCAAATAGGTTTCATGTGTAACGTGAACAATTTAACGTCATGTATATGGCAAGAAATGAATTTCATGTATGATGTTAACCACTTAGTATTATGTATTTTGTAAACAAATAAGCTTCCTTGTGTAATTTAAACAATTTAGTATCATATATATTGTATAATATGCATAATTTAGTATCATGTACTTTGTAACCAAATAAGTTTCATGTTCAATGTGGTCAATCTAGTATTATGTACCAAACAAACAATTGGTATGTATCATGTATATTACAAACAACCAAGTTTCATGTATTATGTGTTCAATCTGGTAGAGTTTGTATTGCAACTGAACAAGTTTTGTGTGTTATGTGATCGTGCTATGTATCTTGTGAACGTTCATACGTAAGTTATTGAATTTTGTACATGACTTATTCTAACGAGTTTTGCATGTGATCAAGTGTTGCGGAGAGGCGTGTTGCTTTGCGTTCGTGTAAGAGGTGGTAGTTAGGTTCTAGCTCTTTAAATCTTGTTGAGGTTTGTACGGATGGTTAACGTCTTTGCGGTATGGATCGTCTCTTGGAGCGGCAAGTGAAGGGTAACGAGGGGTTTTTGAAAACACTCAGGGAAATGTGTTTACAAATAACTGATCTTTGTTTGAAAATAGGAAATTGTAAATTGTTCTTGGTTGTAGATGTATAAAGTAGTGAAAGTATTGAGTTATATAATCTAAATAAATAGACAATCTATGGGAAAAACCTTTTTATTAAATTTTCAATTATTATAAGGATAATATTTTCAAGAGAAATTATTGGCTAAACAGTAATTGTATATTAATTTAGCCATGGTTTAGAAATAATTACTTTAATGAGGAGAATCATAATTATTTATCAATTTGAAATAATATTTTTATAAAATAGGTTGTATTAAGTTCCCTTACAAAGTAAAAAAGTTTATGGAAGAATTTATATTTCTGATACTTTCTAAAAGTTTGATAAACATTTGGTTTGAAAGTAACGAGGTTGTTTAAATCTAATAGGATGATTTGTTTATGAGGGAGATTGCCGGTAGTGTACCAAATCGTGCTGAATGAAGTGGGTGATACTTGGAAAATTTTGATGAAAATATGATGGGTGTAATTCACACTTACTTTTCAAATCAATGAATAATAACCTTAGAGTTGGAATATATAAAATTTATTAAATGCTGAAGTGTTAAACATTATTCAAAACATAGGGGAATGGTTCTTAAATTGAAAATTTAAAAATAATAAATAGAAACTTTTGCTAACGTCTCTAATAGTTTACCACTAGAAGGAAGATAATCACCAAGATGAGCACCGCCATGGTTATTCGGGTAGTCGATCTGGCTTCAGCTCTAGCTGTTTCCGTGCGATTCTCAAGCATTTCTTTTTCAAGGATGGAAATTAACTCCTTTTGATACCCTAATTGATTTAGTAGGCTATCCATTCTATGTCCGTGCAGGTCGTGCCTTATCTCGTGCTCCGTTCTTTGCCTCTCAAACTCTGAGGACCTCACTTATTGGTGAATGTCATTGATTGGAATTCCCATGGCACTAGTGGGTGCCATGGTATGCCCTATCCAAGGGTTTGAATGATATAGGCCGGGCACCGGATACGGGTATCTTAGTGGGGGTGGTAACTGAGTGTGTAGGTGGGGTGTCGGATATTGGTTTCTGGGTGGGGGTGTTCCAGATGTTCGAAGTCTTGGGCCTGTGTTCCTAATCAAATCTGTCCTTGCATCAATCCTTTGCCTGGAAATTGGGGGTGTTGGTGACCGATACATGGGTGACCTGATGTCTTCTTCCCAATCCGACTCTGCTCCAGGACGGTATACCAGGGAGGAAGGAGAGTAGGAGTCCATGTCTAGCAGAGAAACAATGAAAAGGATGTAAGTGATAATGAAACATTGAGTGTTAAATATAGGAGTTCTCACAGGTTTAGAGTTTGACTAGTCATAACACCGAGTCTTCACAATAGTATTTTATAAATACACTTGACCTATAAGCAATGCATCCCTGAGGAGAATTCCCAGGAAAGAGGGGTGGGTCAATAAGACACACTTAAGTACCCTGTCTTTCCTTAGCCAGAATCCCTCATGAGCCTACACACTCTTCCAGCCATCATGTATTAATAGCACTATTGTTGGGCTCATAGTCATGATGAGAATTATTGTGGACTGGGCTTTGAGGCCCGAAAGTGAGGCTTATATATTGTAGTAGGCTTCTTCTTCTTGGAGGGTAAGTGGGCTTCTTGTTTATTATTAATGGGCGTTAGGCCCAATAGTTTAGATTTAGATCACAAGAGGTGGTGACATTATATGTGTGAGTTTAAGGTTACATGAAAAGCTAAGTATGTATAAGTGTGTGTTAAAACTTAGGATAGCACTTAAATGAATCAAATAGATATCATGAATATAGTACAACAATTACCAGGCAGGATGACACAAAAATTATTAAATATTGTATCAGGTAGTGTATTTATTTATGATAGTATGTAGGAATATGCAAGGATACTCTAAATTCAATGCACAACTAAATGGAATTAAGGAGAGTTTTTGGGAATTTAGGGTTTCATGGGATTTAGGTTCGAAGATGGATTTGAATATATGTTTGTTAGGAAAAAATAGAAGTTTGCAACTTGTTGAAATAGTTAACTAGGAATTGCTTACAAAATCAATTAGAAATAAATCAAAACTTCTAATTAATTATATATTATTTTGTTTATAAAGTTATTCTTTGATGGCGATGAATGAAATTATGGAACGGGACAACAATAATATATTTACCATCATTCAAAAATGATTTTCAAATAAGTCTTGAAATAAAAAGGTTTAATTGTTTTATACTTTAAGTGAATAAAATAATTAGTTAAACTAGTAGTTAATGTAAATTAATCTATTAGTAAATGCAAATGAAGTGGTTATATAAACATTTGAATAAATGAATTTATAAAAGAATAAATCGGTTTTAAATAGGATAATTATTTAGAATAATTATTTGGGTATTTATGAATTTAAAAGCATTTTTAAATAATCATTCTTGTAAAATAATTAATTATGAATTTATTAATGTCTTAATAATTTTAATTAAAATTTATACAATAACCTATAAATAAATAACACAATTAAATTTGCTAAAACAATTCATTTTCGTTATTTAATTGTGCAATCAAAATGCTTTATAAAATGTTGTTAAATAAAATAAATAGGTAAACCTCATTTTATAATTTCAATTGGTATAAAACTTACAAATTATTTTTATATAATTTATAAAATTTAAGTTGGAATTTTTAAAAATGAAATAATGGTTCAAAAATGGCTAAAGGAAACAATTTGGAACGAAAATGGTGGCCGAGACTCGAACTCGCGCCCCCTTCCGGGTCATATGCATACAGACATGAATAAATCATCAGACTGGGCATACTGCCTTGATTCTAAAACGATTTGTTCAGTTTAAATATTTTGGTCTCCGGTTAATCTTCTTCCCCACTCTACTCCCGTAACACTAATCCACCAATTGATTTAGTTTTCTCAGAACAATTGAACCTGAATCATAGAGCTTTTGATCATGAGACTGGTACGAATTCAATGACGTAAAAATTACATGTAATGGTTGGGTGACGAAGGAGAACGACTGGCAACTAGTGTTCGGTGTTCTTGGAGCTCGACAGGGTGCAGAAGGTTAACGCCAGTCGCGAAGGTGTTTAGAAAGCTTGTAACTAGGTTTACAAAGGTGTGAGGGTGGATTGATTCGGTTGATTTCGCTTTAAAGACGTGATTCGATTTGGTTTTAATGAGGACGACTGACAGCTGCAAATTCTGAGTTAATTCGTTTGAATGTGGATGCACTGAGTAATGTAAATGGTCATATTCATGCGAGGTTAATCCGAGCATGATTCTCGGGATTGAACGCGGTTCAATTTCTTGATTTGAGTACTATTTGGACACGATTTAACTTGGAAAGTCAAATTCGTTCGGACTGATTTTAATTTTGAATCTTGTCCGCGCTAGGATCGAATTGAGGTGTCATTTGGGTTTGATAAAGGTTGCTAATCCGTCTAGAATTCGAGCAGGGTCCGGTATCGATGGCTTTTACTCGAATTCAGCCCTGACTTGGGCTGTTGACTTCTGAATAGTCAAAATAGGTCAAGAACTTTAAGATAGGGTCAAAATTTAGGATTTGGGATTTATGTGAAGGTTCAATGCAAATAGTGGGGGTTCAAAAGGTGGGGGGGGGGGGGTTAGTTGGGGTTCAAAGCTCAAATTAGTTATCTTAAATTTATTTTAATTGTTTATAAAACTTGTTTTCATTTTTATAAAGTTTATAAAATCTTAATTATTATTTGTTTCATTTCGAATGTATATAAAGGAATATATTCGTTTAAAAGAATTTATAAATTGTATAATGGTCTATAAAACGTATACATATTTATTTATAAATACATACATATGTATCTAAAAGATGACTACATGATTAAAGCTCATAGTTTTTGTGTTTTGATTTAATTTCCAAAACGGGGTATATATAAATATATATATAAGTCCATATAAATATACATGCATGTGCTAGACGTATAAGTAGAAAATTATATGTAAGTGAAAAGTTAATGTGACTCATTGAGTGGGGCAGGTACGGGATTCAAACAGAGTATCATTAAAATGGATAACTTGATAAATAGATAAGTTAAAATGGTATCGGAAAATCATGGATGTTACAGTATCCCCATGTTAATGGAATTTCGTCCGGAAAATTAGCTAGTGAAGGTTACCGAATCAGGAAGGAGATGAGAGTTTTGGGTTCTCAATGTGTTATGACAGTTGGTCTAGGGAGTGTAACTGGTGACAAAACACAGATTTTGATATTCAAGATCGGATATGAGTGATGATCGTGAATTTTAGTTTTGAAGTGGATTTAAGGTGTAAAACTGTCGAATAACAATTTGGATTCTAAAGGTGAATTACATTACTTGGAATGGATTTGATGGAAATTTGATGATCAGGGTTTGATTAAGGTGTAGTCTAATATGCTCAGAAGTCGTCAGTGGATAAGATAGTTCACAATCATTGGTCTAGGTCAAACTTCACGCGACACGACCAACGCTACTTCTAATAATATGACAGATCACTTATATATAGGAAGTACCATCGGCGTATCCACCATGCCCTTGTCATATCACGTTAGTATCGTTGTTATATTTTACGATAGGTATTAGGTCACAACACACAATAGAATTTACTATGTTTTTCCATGTGCTGATTTTTATAATTATGTGTACACCCGTAATTACTCGAATCATCGCATGGTCCGTATAGATCCTTCTGTTGTGTGTGGGGCAAGAGGGGGGGTACAATTTCCCTTAGTTCATGTCTATTGATTTTACATATGAGTTTCTAAAAAAAGTAACTATGTCTTTAAGTAGGCAGGCCAGTTAGCAACTAAAGAGTAATAAGGTAGTATAACTTAAAGTTCCATAGTTTACTCATGTTTGAACAAGAATACGTCAAACACCGAGTTGTTTTAAAGTGTTACAGCTTCCTCGAGTTTGAACAAGAATACGTCAAACCCCGAGTAACTTCAATGTGTTATGGTTTTCAACTTTGGTGAATAAAGCGTATGACCATGCCTTGTGTATAATGTAATCAATTAATTGCAACAATTGTAAGCAATTTAGTTTCGTGTATAATGTAGCACCCAAGTTTCATGTATGATGTTAACCACTTAGTATTATGTATTTTGTAAACAAATAAGCTTCCTTGTGTAATGTAAACAATTTAGTATCATGTATATTGTATAATGTGCATAATTTAGTATCATGTACTTTGTAACCAAATAAGTTTATGTTCAATGTGGTCAATCTAGTATTATGTACCAAACAAACAATTGTTATGTATCATGTATATTACAAACAACCAAGTTTCATGTATTATGTGTTCAATCTGATAGTGTTTGTATTGCAAATGAACAAGTTTCGTGTGTTATGTGATCGTGCTATGTATCTTGTGAACGTTCATACGTAAGTTATTGAATTTCGTACCTGACTTATACTAACGAGTTTTGCATGTGATTAGGTGTTGCAGAGAGGCGTGTTGTTTTGCGTTCGTTTAAGAGGTGGTAGTTAGGTTCTAGCTCTTTAAATCTCGTTGAGGTTTGTACGGATGGTTAACGTCTTCGCGGTATGGATCGTATCTTGGAGCGACAAGTGTAGGGTAACGAGGGGGTTTTGAAAACACTCAGAAAAATGTGTTTACAAATAACTGATCTTTGTTTAAAAATAGGAAATTGTAAATTGTTCTTGGTTGTAGATATATAAAGTAGTGAAAGTTTTGAGTTAGATAATCTAAATAAATAGACAATCTATGGGAAAAACCTTTTTATTAAATTTTCATATATTATAAGGATAATATTTTCAAGAGAAATTATTTGCTAAACAGTAATTGTATATTAATTTAGCCAGGGTTTAGAAATAATTACTTTAATGAGGAGAATCATAATTATTTATCCATTTGAAATAATATTTTTATAAAATAGGTTGTATTAAGTTCCCTTACAAAGTGAAAATGTTTATGGAAGAATTTATATTTCTGATACTCTCTAAAAGTTTGATTAACATTTGGTTTGAAAATAACGAGGTTGTTTAAATCTAATAGGATGATTTGTTTATGAGGATGATTGCCGGTAGTGTACCAAATCGTGATGAATGAAGAGGGTGATACTTGGAAAATTTTGATGAAAATATGATGGGTGTAATTCACACTTACTTGTCAAATCAATGAATAATAACCTTAGAGTTGGAATATATAAAATTTATTAAATGCTGAAGTGTTAAACATTATTCAAAACATAGGGGAATGGTTCTCAAACTGAAAATTTAAAAACAATAAATAGAAATTTCTGCTAACGTCTCTGGTAGTTTCTCACTAGAAGGAAGATAATCACCAAGACGAACACCGCTATGGTTATTCTGGTAGTCGATCTGGCTTCAGCTCTAACTGTTTCCATGCGATTCTCAAGCATTTCTTTTTCGAGGATGGAAATTAACTCATTTTGATACCCTAATTGATTCACTAGGCTATCCATTCTCTGTCCCTGCAAGTCGTGTCTTATCTCGTGCTCCGTTCTTTGCCTCTCAAACTCTGAGGCCCTCACATATTGGTGAATGCCATTGATTGGAATTCCCATGGCACTTGTGGGTGCCATGGTATACCCTACCCAAGGGTTAAAATGATATAGGCCGGGCACTAGATACGGGTCTCTTAGTGGGGGTGGTAACTGAGTGTGTACGTGGGGTGTCGGATACTGGTTTCTGGGTGGGGGTGTTCCATATGTTCAAAGTCTTGGGCCTGTGTTCCTAATCCAATCTGCCCTTGCACCAATCCTTGGCCTGGCAGCTGGGGTGTTGGTGACCGATACACGGGTGACCTGATGTCTTCTTCCCAATCCGACTCTGCTCCGGGACGGTATACAGGGGAGGAAGGAGAGTAGGAGTCCATGTCTAGCAGAGAAACAATGAAATGGTTGTAAGTGATAATGAAACATTGAGTATTAAATATAGGAGTTCTCACAGGTTTAGAGTTTGACTTGTCATAACACCGAGTCTTCACAATAGTATTTTAGAAATACACTTGACCTATAAGCAATGCATCCCTGAGGAGAATTCCCAGGAAAGAGGGGTGGGTCAATAAGACACACTTAAGTACCCTGTCTTTCCTTAGCCAGAATCCCTCATGGGCCTACACACTCTTCCAGCCATCATGTATTAATAGCATTATTTTTGGGCTCATGGTCATGATGAGAATTGTTGTGGACTGGGCTTTGAGGCCCGAAAGTGAGGCTTATATATTGTAGTAAGCTTCTTCTTCTTGGAGGGTAAGTGGGCTTCTTGTTTATTATTAATGGGCGTTAGGCCCAACTGTTTAGATTTAGATCACAAAAGACATTATATGTGTGAGTTTAAGGGTGCATGAAAAGCTAAGTGTGTATAAGTGTGTGTTAAAACTTAGGATAGCACTTAAATGAATCAAAGAGATAGCATGAATATAGAACAAAAATTATCAGGCAGTGTGACACATAAATTATTAAATATTGTATTAGGTAGTGTATTTACTTATGATAGTATGTAGGAATATTCACACAAGGAGAAATCATGTAGCATGTAGTAGCATGACATTGTATGGGTGTCCTAAGGTTATAGTCTAGGTCAAAAGTGTCTAATAACCAAATTCCCTATAACCAAGGCTCTGATACCAATCCGTCACTCCCCAACCGACAGCGGAATACGTCGGGGCGGGACATGTAGACTGTTCATGAGATCAAGGATAACTAAATTTCAATATATTAAATCCATTTCAATTCTACAAACATAAACCAATTCCAAAGTACATAAATGAAATACAAATTGTTCTTTGAATTAAAATTAACTAAGTCCCAAAGCCTATGTGTAGCAAGCCTTGATCAAACATTAACACCTGAAACATGAATAAAATAAGGTCAACTATAAAATCGGTGAGCATACACAGGTTTGTACATAGATAGTATATAGATGTGAATTAACAAATCCTTACAAAACATGATAAAATAAGACATTTATGGGAAGCAACTATTGTGTAACCAAAAGTACAATCAAACCTTTGTAACTAGCATGCAAATTGTGTTGTCGGTAACAATCACCCCAATCTGGGTGGGTTTGTCAGACTCAATAGATCTATCATTGTTAACCATCGGCTTGAATACTTAATGATTGCACATAAATTGCACACAAATAGTTAACACACCTAGCATTCAAACATAATGCTCAAATTTTGCATACATGAATGTAAAGAGGATTTGTGTTTGTGTAGTTTGTGTAAATGTAAGCAATTGTGTGTATAGAGTTCATGTTTCACCCCAAAAAGTGTAAAAAAGTAAAAGGGGCTATGTAATACCCACCTGTATTGGAGATGAAAGTGATATGAATTAGTAAAGATTGATAGGCTTCGTGAGAATTTCTCACAATAAACCTACATATGTAATGATACTCTAAATTCAATGCACAACTAAATGGAATTAAGGAGATTTTTTGGGACTTTAGGGTTTCAAGGGATTTAGGTTCGAATATGGACTTGAATATATGTTTGTTAGGAAAAAATAGAAGTTTGTGACTTGTTGAAATAGTTAACTAGGAATTGTTTACAAAATCAATTAGAAATAAATCAAAACTTCTAATTAATTATATATTATTTTGTTTATAAAGTTATTCTTTGAAGGCGATGAATGAAATTATGGAATGGGACAATATTAATATATTTACCATCATTCGAAAATGATTTTCAAATAAGTCTTGAAATAAAAAGGTTTAATTATTTTATATTTTATTTGAGTAAAATAATTAATTAAACTAGTAGTTAATGTAAATTAATGTATTAGTAAATGCAAATAAAGTGGTTATATAAACATTTGATTAAATGAATTTATAAAAGAATAAATCGGTTTAAATAGGATAATTATTTAGAATAATTTTTTGGGTATTTATGAATTTAAAAGCAATTTTAAATAATCATTCTTGTAAAATAATTAATTATGAATTTATTAATGTCTTAATAATTTTAATTAAAATTTGTGCAATAACCTAGTTCCATTAAGCATTTTCGTTATTTATTTGTGCAATCAAAATGCTTTATAAAATGTTGTTAAATAAAATAAATAGGTAAACCTCATTTTATAATTTCAATTGTTATAAAACTTACAGATTATTTTTATAGAATTTATAAAATTTAAGTTGTCATTTTTAAAAATGAAATAATGGTTCAAAAATGGCTAAAGGAAACAATTTGGAATGAAAATGGTGGCCAAGACTCGAACTCGCGCCCCCTGCCGGGTCATATGCACACAGACATGAGTAAACCATCAGACTCGGCATGCTGCCTTGATTCTAAAACGGTTTGTTCAGTTTAAATATTTTGGTCTCCGGTTCATCTTCTTCCCCACTCTACTCCCGTAACCCTAATCCACCAATTGACTTGGTTTTCTCAAAACATCTGAACCCGAATCATAGGGCTTTTGATCATGAGACTGGTACGAATTCAATGATGGAAAAATTACCTGTAATGGTTGGGTGACGGAGGAGAACGACTGGCAACTAGTGTTCGGTGTTCTTGGAGCTCGACAGGTTCCAAAGGGTTAACGCTAGTCGCGAAGGTGTTTAGAAAGCTTGTAACTAGGTTTGCGAAGGTGTGAGGGTGGATTGATTCGGTTGATTTCGCTTTAAAGATGTGATTCGATTTGGTTTTAATGAGGACGACCGACAGCTGCAAATTCCGAGTTAATTCGTTTGAATGTTGATGCATTGAGTCATGTAAATGGTCAGATTCATGCGAGGTTAATCCGAGCATGATTCTCGGGATTGAACGCGGTTCAATTTCTTGATTTGAGGACTAATTGGACACGATTTGACTTGGAAAGTCAAATTCGTTCGGACTGATTTGAATTTTGAATCTTAGCCGCTCTAGGATCGAATTGAGGTGTCATTTGGGTTTGATAAAGGTTGCTAATCCGTCTAGAATTTGAACCAGGTCTGGTATCGAACTTATTAAGTTCGCCTCTAATAGGCTAGGCGAACATAACAAGTTCGTCTCTGATAGGCTAGGCGAACTTGTTAAGTTCGCCTCTAGCAGAACTTACACATAATTTTATCAACAGTTACAAAACATGTCCTAACAGACTCCCCTTTAACTGTTGCTAACAATTCTATCAATTACAAGTCAAAGACTACGACATAATATCTTCAAGCTCGTTGTCACCAGAGTATGCTCCAACAGACTCCCCTTTAACTGTTGCCAACAATTCTATCAATTACTAGTCAAAGACTCTAAGACTAAGACATAATATCTTCAAGCTCGTTGTCACCAGAGTATGCTTCAACAGACTCCCCCTTGACAACAGCTTTAGAAGATTGTCATCAGTCTTCATATATCATCAAACAAGTTGTAGTCTTCGTCTTGTTCATCTGCACTTTCTCTTTCTATCTAGAAGAAAACTTGGGAGAAGGACCCCTTGTCAACTTCTGTCTGCAATATTCAGTTTATGCAAAGGAGAACAACTAAGAATAACCAACAATTAAGATTTCCATGGAAGCTGGAAAAATAAAATCTTTTTGATTTTTTAAACATAAGAAACACAAAATCTTTTTGGTTTTTCTGTATATAAACTGAAATGTAAAATACAAAATCACATCTTTTTGGTCGAACATCACGAGTAAGAAGATCATATCAGTATATATGAGATATCAATCACACATCTTGGATATAAAATCCATATAATATCAAATGGTATCCTATGTCATTTTTTCAAGCCTTGACCAATCAAACCAATATCTTTTAAGATTATCACACTCTATCTTTTCAAGACTTTCATATTGCATGTTATGATACGCGATAAACATTCAAAGAAAATAGGATCAGGCTATGACACACAAATTCAAATTGTCAATATTATAAGATTTGAAACTAGAGCATCTCATTCCTACTTTCTTGTGAGTTAAGGTACCATTTAAGTATGAAATACAACGTGTACCCCACTAGTATGCCAACAGAAAGTAAATGCACTATCTTCAAGACATATGAGATTTTACTAAAGATTATCCGAATTTCCAGAATGAAGAGACATCACTTAGCACATGAATAGCAGAATCCAAATTGGATTGTATAGGAATCAATGAGATTCAGAATCGAATGATTCAGTGTTTTGGCTTATATATGTGGAATCATAAGATTCAGGTACGTAGATCTAACTGTTATCTAGATTATGAATTCAATGGAATCAGTAAAGATGATTTGTCAATATGATCCAAGGGCTAGTATATGTTTGACAGATGTTGTCAAGTACATATCTTGATTATACTTCAAATTGCATGCTTTTTAGAACATGGGCACTGAAGCAAATCGAATGAATAGTGCTAAGGACATAACCCGAAACTGATCTCATAGGAAAATCTTTATTAAAAGCTAATATTATTTATCTGATAGTGATCTTTTAACACACACACCTAGACATAAAATGTGTTCAAATCACAGTTGTAACATATGCAATTATGTTTTCTCACTACTGATGGTTCAGTGACGCTTTTAGTCTACTGACAATTCAAATTATATACATACACAACACTATCATTTTCTATTTGTGCAGTCTCTGAAGTTTAGATCAAAACATATAATTCAGATATATTAACATAAAGCACCAACCAGTCAATCTAAGGTCATGTGTGAAAGAACATCCACTGATGTACTATCATCTCTTCTTTAACTTCAAGTAATATCGATTTTAACTTTTTCAATTTGTTTGGCTTTTTCAAAATCTTTTTCAAAGAAAGTAAAACAAACGAAAATAAAATCTTCCATGAAAACATTTTAAGAAAAACATTTTACTTGGTTACTCAGGATTAAGCAAATCAATCAATTAAAAACTAAAACCGATGTAATGTAATTGAATGTCATTGCCTTTGTCACCAACACAGTTCTGTACTCCCCCTGTCATGTAGACTTCCCCTCAACTAGTCAAATGGTTGCATCAACAACTTTATGCTCACCATCGTCATCCTAAGTTCCAGGTTATCTTTTGGACTTTGTAAAACTCTTTCCAAAACATTGTGTGTGACATATTCTCCCCCTTGAGCATCAAGTCGTTTAATCAGATTCTCAGTTATCAACAACTCGTTACTCTTGCAGATGTCATTCCCTGTCATGTGCTTAGAACCACCACTATCAACAACCAAAATGGTATTAATAGTCCCTCTTGGTTAATCCTGCACAACTAACAAGAAACCTTAATTTGAAATTGGGACCCAAGCCTTGGTAGTCATGGGTCGTCCATCTGTATCAAAATAAAAAACCTCACTCCATTCACAATCAAATCTCTCATCGATTTTTGGAGATTGTTCCGACGAGTCAGAAACAGAAACTTTTAATTCTGAAGATTAGTTGTTTGAGGGCATTCCAAAAGAGGTCAAAATTGATGACCCAACAGTTGTTAAATCTGTTACGCGAGATAGATGCATTCTGACTGAACCTGAAGAGGTGAAAGTTGGTCCATCTAAGCTTTCTTCGATTTTACAATCGAGTGGTTTTGTAGAGCCGGTTATCAAAAAGTGTGTTCTTCAAAGGTGCCAACACAGGCTTATGTTCCATAGAAGCCGACAAACTGTTCTAGACATTCCTCTGAAGCTTATACCTCTGATGGATCCTCACATTCAAAGAAAACTCCTTATTTCAGAACCTATCAAGAAAGAAGAGTGTGTTTTCATTGTCATGAGGCTGGTCATATTCTGATAAGTGGTCCTTACAAGAAACAGGGTAAAATGAAGAATGTTCCTTCACAACCGAAAGTGGTGAAGATTCTGAAAAGAAAAGATGAGGGAAAGTCGTCTTCTAGTTTGGAGAAAAATTTGCCTGGTCGGTCTTTTGTTAAATCCTATGGATTTAAACAACAAGATAAATTGAATGCTAAATCTTTTGTATGCAAAGAGAAGCTTGAGATTCCTAATGTTGGAATTTCAAAAGATTCTCACCAGGAAGTTAAATTGTCTAGACCTCAAAGGAGAAGACGAAACAGAAAATTGAAGAAAATTTTGGAAACATCTGAATCTAACAATAATATATCAAATAATGTTTTTCAAAATAATGAAAATGGATCTTCTTTGAAAGAGTCTGATTGTCAAACTTCTGTTCCAAAAGTGAATGATAAGATTGATTGTAAATTATGTAGGATCGTGAGAATACAAGATGGTTCTGTTCTTAGTTGAGGTTGGCGGAAACAAAATCAACTACACAATTTATAATCAAGTAAACACAAAGAATACTGATAAACACTGTTGTATTAAGCTTTTGTGAATGCAAAGATTACAAGTGAGAAACTCAATGAATAAGTATGACAAGCACTACTAGCACTATCAAGACACACTCAAGACACACTTACAATGAAGTGGCAACTCAGTATTTATAGTAACTTAGAATCAAGACAGACCCTTGATTCTAAGGATCAGATCGAACACAAGCCGTTGATCTTGTTTATTAATTTACATTACACGTAAAGGCTAATCTAGTTAACTTTACTGAAACGTTTTCTTTATTCATGATTGTTTGCATGCTTGGAGAAGTGTATTATTGTCCGTCATTGGTTGACCATAGCGGTTCCTTCTGCTTTGAGTCTGTCAGATTCTTTTGCAGAAAGGTGTCAGAGACGCTTGGCCTGGATAGTCAGCTGCAACATTTGGTCTTCAGTGAATAAGGCTATCAGCTGCAAAGAGTGAAGGTTGCTGCTGGTAAGCCTATCAGCAGCAAACATGGATGACCGCTGCTGATAAGCCTATCAGCAGCAACTTGTACTGAATGCTGCTGATAAGCCTATCAGCAGCAACAAGTGTTGAATGCTGCTGACAAGCTTATCAGCAGCATTTGTACTTAGAATAATTTGGTAGCAATCAGTCTTTGGTTCTACAAACTCCCCCTAGACTGATGCAACCAAAAATTCTTCTAATCACTTTGCTGCTGAAGCTTTTGCATGTGGCTGACTATCCTTTCAACCTCATAGCCTCTTGGATCCTTGCTGGGATTGTTCAGTGGATGTTCAGACAGAGTCTTGATGTCTTTGTGTTGCATTTTGTAGATTGCTTTGCTTGAACATCTCATCTGCTGCTTCTTTACATCAGTCAGTGTGAACTCATCCAAATCAGCATTGTAGGTCCAAGATACAAATGGAGAGTGGGACTTGAGTGGTTTGATGTTTATGATCACATCTTTTCTAGGGTTGAAGTAGTGTTTAATTGCTAGCACAAGACGTTTCCCACTCTCATTTGCAGGCTCATTAGCTTCACCCAGCTATAAAATTCTTTGAAGATCGGAATCAGGTAGTTGCAGAACCTCATCAACAGACCTGTAAGTGGATCTTCTTCTCTCAGTTCTCCCCCTGAAGATCTCAAACACTTGATCTTGTGAATTGTGGAACCAGTTAACTATATTTCTTGAGTCTTCTGGTTTAGGAGTGGGTTTGGGTATCTTCAAGGGAGGCTGTTGATGAGTGGGAGCTGGATGGGATGACTTGGACTTTTTGAGTGGAGGAGTGGAAGGTTTAGGGAGGAGAGTGGAAGGATGATGGACTGAGGAAGAGGTAGGTGAGGGAGAAGGCTTGGGTTTCTTTGTCTTTGGTTCTTCATCTTCTTTGATAAGTACCCTTTTCTTGGAGCCCTTCTTCCCTAGTCTTTCTTCCTCATCCTTTTTAACTTTAAAGTAGAGGGCTTGCAGGTTCATGAAATTCATAGGACCTAGCCTCTTTCCACTATCTCCTCTGGCCTTAAGGAAGTCAATCATGACCTTCCTTTCTTCATGGGTCCTTTTATTGAAGGCAATGGTCTTTTTGGACTGTTGTTTGCCTTTTTCTTCTTCTTCAGCCTTTTTCTTCTTTGCCAACTGACCTTGCTGACCCATGAAGGCTCTGTAGATCTCTTTGTTTGAAAGTTTTTCAAGGTAGTCTTCATCCTCACCTTAAGAGATCAAAGCTTCAGTCCACTCCTCCCTTAATTCTTTTGCTAATTTAGAATCAGTGATTCTAAACTTAGCATCTTCCTTCCTTTTCTCTTTAGCTTCTTCTTCTTCTTCTTCTTTTGCAAACTGTTCCTACAGCTGTCTAGCAAGTTGTTCATCTTCCTCAACTTGAGACCCTGCAAGGACTTTTACCTTCATTTCATCCAGCTGTTTGGCATACAGCTGGATTGTCTGTTGTCTGAGAAGTATGGCTGCCTTTCTATCTTCATGCCTTTGTTTTTGAGCCATCTCTTCAGCCAACTCTTCTTCTTCTCTTTTCCTTCTTCTCTCTTCTTTCTCTTTCTTTTCCTTTTGCAACCTCTCTTCATCCTCTTTTGTCATGATGCCCTTCCCTTTATTAACATTGGATGCCTCTGCTCTGGCTTCACTGATCACAGAAACAGTTGATTGTTGTGCTGTTGGGATCTCTGCCTCGGCTTCATTGGCAATTTGAGATGTGAATAGGGGAAGGTCATCGTCTTCATCAAGTTGATACTCAGGACCTTCTATTTCTCTCAGTTTTTCTTTGATAGTTGATCTTGACTCATAAGCTGCAGTGCAGATGTTAACTCGAGGGGAAGCTGAGTCAGTGTCAGTGTCAGAGTTTGACACATATACTGCCTCAGTAATTCTTCCTACTTGTTCAAGTTTGGATCTGACAGTGTCTATCATTGCCTGGCTTTCAAGTGAGTTGACATTGCAGATGTTTGTTCTGAGTTGATAGATCTTGAGGAGAAAGTCTGAGGGCAGATGAAGGATGTTTCTGGTGTTGATGATGAGAGAGGAGCCGTTGCTGAGCAGAAAAGTGTGGTCAAGAGACTTAGTGCTCACCCAACCTAGCACATCCAAGTCCTTGACCAGGAAGGCATACAGGAACCTTCGAAGGCCCAGAACTTCTTCTTTAGTGAGAAGACTGCTCCTTGTTATTTCAAGATTGCTAGGAGTCAGTCTTCTTTCTGCGGCCGCCGAGGATTCAGGATAAGCTACCAGATGTGGTGCTTGTAGGAATCTTTGGAACCTGGGTAGATTATCCTCCATCAGGTCATGGAACCTGCCAATGGCAAGTTCAGCTGAGAGATCTGTTGAAGTGTTGATGCAGTCAGTTAGATGCAGTTCTAGGACTTGGAGGGCATTGAGAGAGTTCCAGTTCAGCTCTTCTACTCCGCTGAACTCCCATCCAATCCAAAACCTCTCAGCTAATCCATCATACCCCCAAGCTAGAATAGAGTCAAACTCTAGCTTCTTTGAAGATTTGAAGATTTGGGGGGTAGTGGATTGACCTATGATGGCTGCTGCTTGTGGAAGGATGCTGAATGATGCATTTGTTTGTTCTGTGTCTTCAGCATCATTCAGCATTTCATCGACAGCCCTGACGACCAACTGCCAGTCTTCAGATATTTCTTCGTCTTCGTTATCTAGGGTTGGCAGGTCATGAACTTGGACAAAAGCTGGCTTGTATTGTGAGCTTTGAAGTACAAACTGCTCTTGAATCCAGTCGTCAAGACTGTCTGTATCATCTTCCATAGAAACCATCTCCTCCTATTTGGTTGCATCAGCAGACAGGTAAGCATCAGTTTGGGTGCCTACTGATACAAGAGAGGGAGAGGCTAGAGTTGGGCATTGATGGGCTTCATGCATAGCGACTTGGTGTCTTAGTTTGGACATTTCAGCCTCTAGCATAGCCACCCTGGCCGTCAATTCCATGTTATGAAGTTTCAGTCTGTCCTCATCCACAGTTGTGGAATCCTTGGACCTAGATGGGGCCGTAGGCCTAGCCTCAACATCCCCATCACCCGCGGTTTCTTGGCGCCTGGGATTCCTCTCAGTGAAGGGAGTTTCCAAGGAAACACCCTCACCGTGAGTTAAGTTAAACCCTAAACCCTAAACTGAAACCACTGAGTTGGTACAATACTTAATCCTAGGTTTGGAAAATTTATTCAATCTGAAAGTCAGAAGAATAAGGAGTGACAATGGCAGCGAATTTAAGAATAGCAAAATGGGCTTATTCTGTCTACAGAAAGGAATTCACCATGAATTCAGTGCGCCATATGTTCCTCAACAAAACGGTGTCGCTGAACGAAAGAACAAGACTTTAGTCGAAACGGCTCGCACGATGCTTGCAGATTCTAAGCTTCCAGTCACCTTTTGGGCTGAAGCTGTGAATACTGCGTGTCACGTTTTGAATAGGGTCTTGACCGTCAAGCGACATAACAAGACTTGCTATGAATTACTGAATAATCGAAAGCCGAATCTAGATTATTTACTACCTTTTGGTAATCCTTGCACCCTATTGAAAGTTCAAGATGTCCCAACAAAATTCAATGCGAAGGCTATTGAAGGGATTTTTCTGGGGTATGTGGCTAATTCGACAACCAAGAGGGTTTATAATAAAGAAACGCGTCAAGTTGAAGAATGCTTCCATATTGATTGTTCAAATCGGTCTTTACCACAACTGGCGATTGGTCCGGATTGGGCATTTGATTATGAAAACTTATTCAAATCTTTTCATTTACCTTCTGATATTTCTGATGAAGATGCTGCTGTTCTCTATGAGTCATGCCAGGATGCACAGTACAATGGATTTCTACCAACTACAGTTCCAAATTCATCGATTCCATCTACTTATGTTCCCGATCCTAATGTTTCTTCTTATTCAGGTCCACAAGATTCAGAGAGTGAGGAGGATAATGCTATTTTTCAAGATTCTTCTGCTGATCCGTTGTTGGGTGATGATCTATTACCTTCGACACAGGCTCAGGGGGATATACCTACAAATTTAGACTCGAAAATTCCTATTAATCACGATTATTCTTATCAATCTGAATCTACTCAAGTTGACGTGTTGCCGGTTCCTGAGGTTGCATCCATCAAGGAACTCAAAGATCATCCAGTGCCGAATATAATTGGAAATTTACAGGATGGAGTGAAAACACGTTCTCTTGTTGACAATACTTGTTTGTATACCTGCATTAAAGATTCTGGTGTTCTTGATGATTGCTCACATTCATGCTTTATTTCACAGGTTGAACCCAAGAATGTTGAGATGGCTTTAAATGACAACAATTGGATAGAAGCTATGCAGGAAGAACTTGCTCAATTTGACAAACTTAAGTTTGGAATCTTGTTGATCTACCGAAGGGTGAGTATCCGATAGGAACAAAATGGGTGTTTAAATGTAAGAAAGACGATCGAGGTGTCGTTGTACGCAACAAGGAAAGATTAGTTGTCCAGGGCTTCAATCAACAAGAAGGAATTGATTACACCGAGGTTTATGCGCCGGTTGCGAGGCTCAAAGCTATAAGGCTGTTTCTAGCTTTTGCTTCTTTTAAAGGTTTTAAGGTGTTTCAATTAGACGTCAAAAGTGCGTTTTTATATGGAAAGGTAAAGGAGGAAGTTTATGTTTGTCAGCCGCCGGGGTTTGAAGATCCATTGAATCCGAATATGGTTTTCAAGCTTGATAAGGCCCTCTATGGTCTTCATCAGGCTCCTCGTGCGTGGTATAAAACACTATCCACACATCTTTTGGCAAATGACTTTGTTCGTGGAAAGATAGACTCGACCTTATTCATAAAGAAATCAGGGGGAGATTACCTACTGGTGCAGATTTATGTGGACGATATTATTTTTGGCTCGACAAACGAAGGGTTATGTAAAGATTTTGAGGGTGTAATGAAGTCGAAGTTTGAAATGTCTGCTATGGGAGAGTTATCGTTTTTATTAGGTTTGTAAGTAAATCAAAAGGAAGATGGTTTCTTTATTCATCAGTCCAAGTATGTCAAAGACATCTTGAGCCGGTTCAAGATGGAGGATTGTACCCCATATGATACTCCAATTCCGGTCAATCATAAGTTGAATTCTGATGCAAATGGAAAAGATGTGGATTGTCGACTCTACAGAGCTATGATTGGATCCGTCATGTACTTAACTGCTTCAAGGCCAGATATAATGTTCGCCGTGTGCATCTGTTCCAGATTCCAGGCAAAGCCAAAAGAATCTCACTTAATTGCTGTGAAAAGAATCTTTCGATATTTGAAAGGAAAACAACGTTTAGGGCTATTGTATCCTCATGGTTCTAACTTTGATTTCAATGCTTATACTGATTCTGATTTTGGTGGTTGTTGTTTGGACAGGAAATCTACAACAGGTGGTTGCCAGTTCTTAGGTAATCGACTTGTATCCTGGCAATGCAAAAAGCAAACCACAGTCTCGATTTCTACATGCGAAGCAGAATATATCGCTGCTGCAAGTTGTTGTTCACAGATCCTGTGGATACAACAGCAATTGAGAGATTACGGTTTGAATTTCATAGGAACCCCTTTGCTCATCGATAATAATGCTACTATGTCCATAACTAATAATCCTGTTAAACATAGAAAAACTAAGCACATTGAGATTCGATATCATTTTATTCGTGATTGTACAGAGAAAAGGTTGATTGAGCTGGTAAAGGTACACACTGAAGATAATTTTGCTGATTTGTTTACCAAGGCATTTGATCGTACCAGGTTTGAATTCCTAATTAAAATGATTAGTATGATCAATCCCAAATAAAAAGCTTTTCAAAATCAGAATTTCATGGAAAATTTTGTTTTTAATTTTTTTTATTGCTTTATTACATTTCTGCATTTACATTTTTAGTCAAAAAGTTTTAATTTATAAAAGGTAAAACAAACGAAAATAAAATCTTCCAGGAAAACATTTTAAGAAAAGCATTTTACTTGGTTACTCAGGATTAAGTAAATCAATCAATTAAAAACTCAAACCGATGTAATGTAATTGAATGTCATTGCCTTTGTCACCAACACAGTTCTGTACTCCCCCTGTCCTGTAGACTTCCCCTCAACTAGTCAAATGGTTGCATCAACAACTTTATGCTCACCATCGTCATCCTAAGTTCCAGGTTATCTTTTGGACTTTGTAAAACTCTTAACAAAACAATGTGTGTGACATATTCTCCCCCTTGAGCATCAAGTCGTTGAATCAGATTCTCAGTTATCAACAACTCGTTACTCTTGTAGATGTCATTCCCTGTCATGTGCTTAGAACCACAACTATCAACAACCAAAATGGTATTAATAGTCCCTCTTGGTTAATCTTGCACAACTAACAAGAAACATTAATTTGAAATTGGGACCCAAGCCTTGGTAGTCATGGGTCGTCCATCTGTATCAAAATAAAAAACCTCACTCCATTTACAATCAAATCTATCATCGATTTTTTTGAGATTGTTCCGACGAGTCAGAAACAGAAACTTTAGATTTCCAAACATACTTCTGTTCATTGTGTTCTTTTTGCTTAAAATGTGAAGTGTTTGAACATTTTCGTTCATTTGAAAAATGATTAGACTGTGAAAACTCTTGTTGTTCTAAAAGTTTTCTCAATCTTCTGTTTCTCCTCCGTCTTTGAGGTCTAGAAAGCCTAACCTCATATTTTGAATTACCCTTTGGTGTATCACGAGGTTTAACCACATTTGGGTTAACATAAGGCTTACCAGGAGTTCTTACCTTTTCTGGAGTAACATGTCGGTTACCTTTGACTTTATGAGGACAAGCAATCCTAAGGTGACCCACAAGACCACAGTAAAAGCAAGATCTCGTCTCACTATATACTCTCATATAAGGAATCTTCACACGATAAGATGCACTTGGAGAAGATTCTCCTACATGAACTTCTTTTGGAGTTTGAGACGGAACAAACTTTGTCTCAAAATGTTTTGATTCAGTTCACCATAATGTGTCCTATCGCATTACAATGAAAACATGTACGCATGTCTTTATAATCTCTGACATATGGAACTCTCCTTGAATTTGAAGAACTTCCAAATGTATAATTTCTAGATGAATCAGAATCAACCTTTGAATCTTCTTTCTTAACCTCTTTCGGTATCCCTTCAACCTTAGCTTCATCAAAATATTCATCATCAATCTCATCAGAATACACAATATCTTCACCTGTGACTGGATTCACCTTCAACATAGTCTTAGGATCTAAATCCTCAACGTTTATAATCTCAGGTGTAACAGAATAATTTCCGTTGAACGGTGGAGGAACATAGCCAATACCACTAGTTCCCTTCCCCTCTTCAGTATTATCATGATAATATCCTAATAAGAATGATGAATTTCCAAAGCTTTCTAACTTTCTATGCAATCTGATCACCTCTTCTTTAGATTCAGCTAGTTCCTTATCTTTCTCAACAAGATCATTATTTCTTTTCTCAATTTCTGCAAAGGACATATCCAGGTGATATGCCTGCTCTTTAATCTTCAATGTCAGAGAATTTATATCCCTCTTCAGTGATTCTATTCTTTCAACACACACATTCTCATTATCTTTTAGTTTCTGATTTACCGTGTGGATTGATTTCATATCATAAATGAGGTTTGCATTGTTATCCATAACCCTCATCATTTTATCCTTCACTGAAATACAGTTAGAACAAAATGTTTCAGAGTTAGAAAATACCTCAGGTTTTACTTCGGAAGAAGATGCACCTGGAGCCATGAATACGTCATCATCAGCTTCACTCTTTTGATCAACAATGACAGGCTCTGCATCAGTTTCTAAGTCACTCAGATCATCTTCAACAGTCTGAAAACTTTCTTCACTCATCACATCAGTCTCAGTAGATTGAGTACTTTCACCAGAACAAATACTCTCCCTATCAGTTAAATCTGCAGAAGAATCACTTTGAGAATAACTCGACTTCTCCAATACTTCTTTGATCAAGACCACAAACGCTTGAGTAGTAGCTTTACCCTTTTTCTTCAAAGCTTCCCATAGATCTCTTGATGTTGGACACTTCCCAAGACTATGAATGATTTCTTTTGGTAAAGACAACGTTAACGTTTCACACGTTTTCATCTCTCGATCAAAATTCTGCTTTTCTACTTTAGTAAAAGCTGTCACTGGTTTAAGAACATCATAATATCCCATATAGTGATAAGTAGGATGCACATATCCTTCAAATATGGATGCCCAAAAGTTTTCATCAGTTTCTGATACGAACTGTTCGAACCGAACTTTCCAGCTACGAAAATCTGATATGCACAAAAGTCTCGGTGGCATAGTTCCAATCTCATTATCATCACAAGAAATTGACATTTTGAAATTTTTGCGAAAATATCCGGAAAAAATTTCCCGCCAAAATACTATTTTTTAAAATTTCGAAAATTCAAAATTTAAAAAAATGATTCAAAACGACCATATAAACTTTCCCTAAAAAATTTGAACACGAAGAAATTTCCCGCCAAAACACTCGAAAATTCTTTTTTTTTTTAAGAACACTAGCAAACAGATAAGTTCGCATGATACTATACAAGCGAATTTAATAAGTTCGCCTGAACTTCACTGAGAAGCGAACTTGTTAAGTTCGCCTGATCTTCACCAAGCGAACTTATTAAGTTCGCCTAATACTGAGTGAAGCGAACTTATTAAGTTCGCCTACTAAGTTCGCCTGCAACAGAATTTTAAGTTCGCCTGATTCAGCTGTTCAACCCAAACACGAACCAAAAATTCCGAAAATTATCATATCTTGTTGAATTGATGGAATTTGATAAAATTTAACCGTAGGAATGTGTAGTAACTGATTAGAAACACTTCTATCGGATCAATTTCATCAAAAGAATCCAAAATCAATTCAAAATGATCAAAAATTCTCCATTTTTATCAATAACACAAAAAAGATGAAAAATCTTCAAAATCTCGAAATTTGATGTTGATTGGACATGAAAACACCACGAATCTTTTGATAATCAAGAGCAATAGCTCTGATACCACTTGTAGGTCCCTAATTCGGTGCGTGACGGATCTCTAGACTCGCAGTACGACACGGTGATAACGTGCGGAATCCATGATCAACGTGCTTGTGTAACTCAATCAACAACAACGGTGTAAATAAACGCTTTGTATTTCCACCACAATATCAGGTTACAAGAATTCACTGAATTTCTCTCGTCTCTAATCTGTCTTTTTCTAAACAGAAACTGATATCTCCTATTTATACACAAACGATCTGCTATAGGTGAACTTAATAAGTTCGCCTCAAAGATGCTTAGGCGAACTTATTAAGTTCGCCTCTAATAGGCTAGAAGAACTAAACAAGTTCGCCTCTGATAGGCTAGGCGAACTTGTTAAGTTCGCCTTTAGCAGAACTTACACAGAATTTTATCAACAATTACAAAACATGTCCTAACAAATATAAACATAACCAGGTGGCATTGTTAGATTCTAACATGTCAGAGGCCGTCAGTTTTCAAGAAATAATCAGATTTCTGAACCGTTCGCGTCTCCATACTGCTTTATCTGCTGATCCTTACATCAGTCTGGTATACACACAACAATTTTGGGATACAGTTCATCAGGATACAAACGTAGAACCTCATGTTCTTCGTGCCACTGTAAATAATACTGCAATTGCCATATCTGAAGAAACAATTCGTGCTGCTCTTGCTTTGGGTGGTAATGCTGAAGATCCGTTGTCATATCCGGGCACTCTTATTATGGGTTGTTTTCAAAGAATGGGTTATCGTGGGAGACAGAATAATACACAAGCTCGTAAAGGTGGCTTAGTCGGTGAATGGAGATACTTGATGCATGTAATTATTCAATGCATCTCTCCTCGTAAAGCTGGAACTGATGGCTTAAAGATGGCTCTTCAAAATGCAATGGTGGCTTTAATGTTGAATAAGTGATTCAATTTTACACTTTACTTCTATCGAGAGATGGTCATGCAAATTAATCCTGCTGAAGGTCAAGGATTTTTGATGTATCCTCGCTTTATTCAAATGATTCTAAATCATCTTATTCCGGATCTTCCACAATATCCTATACGATTAACTTTGACTCCGATGTCAAAGCGTATCTTTACTGATTGCACGAAGGTGAAACAGCAGAATGCCGCATTGATACCGGTTAATACTCCCTTATTTGGTCACTTAATCAATCCTGATTGTGTTGCACCACCGAATGACAACTGGTTTCATCCTGATGAAATTGCTCAGATGCAAGGTCCAAATGTTCAACAACGATAACCACAACAACAACAAGTTCAAGTTCCTTTACAACAACAAGCTCAAGTTCCTGTACAATAACAAGCTCAAGTTCCTGTACAACCACAAATTCCTATTCCTGAACAAGTTCAAATTCCACAAGCTGAGGTTGAAATACCTATTCATGAACTAGTTCAAGAAGAGGTCGTTCACGCACATGAACAAGATCTAGGAATGAACATGGATGATTTCGTTGATGATGCTGTGAACTCGCCCATTCATGAAGCTGAAGGGAATGTGGTGACTGATGATGAATCTAGTTCAAGCTCAAGTGATACGATCTTACTCGTTACTGAAAGCACTGACTCTGATGCATCTAGGGATTTTTCCTCAGATCATTATGAGCGGTTAGCTGCTATTCCACTAGCTAATGCTGGAAAACGCATTAAATCTCAAGCCAGACGACCAAGAAGAAAGTCTGTTCGGGATCCTCCTTCCGGATCAGTACTTGGAAAAAGATCCTTGGTTGATGAGAGTACTGATTCTGATAGTGACTTCAATCCAGATCCAGAGACTCAAAAGTTAATGTCTGCTTCTATAGCTGCTGCTCAATCTTCGCAGGGAGTAGAGGATGCTAATTTTGTTGCTTCCTTGATTATTACTCCTCCAAGATCTAAAGATACATCTCCGGTTATAACTCCTGTTCCTCCAGTTATTACTCCTACTGCAAGTCCTTCAGTTCCACAATCGTTAGCTGGTCCGTCAAAGCATTCTGATTCTGAAAGGATTACTTTCCTTGAATCTCAAGTGCTTACACTACAAACACAGGTGAATATTCTTGTTTCTACTGATTCCTAACGATAGCTGGTGATTCAGGCATAAGCTCAACAGATAGCTGACATGCAAGCATTGGTGTCTAAACTCGTTCAACGTCTTGACGCTCAGGGGGAGTTGAGGATACATGGTACTTGTCACACAGAGTCTATTCAAAGATGTGATGATGAAGACAATGATCCTTCTGGTAATATTGAGGGTAATCGTCAATACGCTGACGTTAATCCAATATCTAGAGTTCAGGGGGAGTCGACGTCACAATCTATTGAAGGAAACAAAGATACTTCTGGAGCTAATGAAGAAGAAATTTTATTATTGGAGTTCTTTGCAGATTCTGAAGAAGAAGAAGCTGAAAAGATAGCATGTCTTGATGACATTGATGAGTTATTCAATGACAAAGAAGATGATGTGTCAGATAGTGAAATAGAAGAAGGAGAGATAGTGGAGATAGAGATAGAGAAAGGTCAAGAGAAAGTGACTTATGAAGGCTGTGATGGTTTTAATGTTCCTTATAACTTCATCCAAGATGATGTTATTCCTGAGTTCACTTATGAAGGAATAACTGATTCTATGGACTCTTTTGAAGACATCACACTGCCTGAAGATACTGCTGATTCTAAGGTTAATACTCATGATGAAAACATTCAATCTAAGAAAGATACTGAAGCTGATACTTCTCACACTGAGTCTCCAAAGGTGAATGAAGAACCTGTGATGTACAGAAATACAGGGATGACTAGAGAACAGTGGAGAGAAGTAGTGAATAGTTGGATGAAGGTGCTACCCAAGTCTCAAGCACAACCTCCTCATAAAGAGAAATATGTGAATAAAGAGAGGTGTGTTGGAAGAATCATAAGTTGGTTTTATGATAATGACACAAAGTTATTTGCTGTTAAAAGATTTGATGGTGTTCAGTACTTAAAGCCGAGGATCAAGTATTTCAATACCTTGCCAAGGTGTGAAATGAATGGTCTAGCTTCAAAACCGCTTATTAATAGATCCAAGAATGGTTTAGCTGATGTGATAGCAAATCTGATCAAGAGAGAAGGTGGTTCGGGAAAGTATGAAAGGTTAAAACCTCATAAAGGAAAGAGAGTGAAGAACTTAGATAAGAAGACTGTGAAAGTGACCTGGAATTACAAGTATAAACCAGTACGTGTTGTACACAAGATATCATTGAAGACGATTCCTCAAGATTTCCTTGGGAATATGAAATGGTGGTATGTCGATGTTAATACTGGTGAAGCAAGGATTGAAGATAAAGACAATAAGGTCATTGCGTGTTTCTATGACGCAATGAATCTTATCAATTTTTCAAAGAAAGATCAGATGACGTTGAAAAAGAATGAGATAATGTTCACTGATGAATGGAAAGAACAAGGATTACAGTACAAGAGAGTTTTGGAGATATGCAGAAGATATGGAGTGCATGCAGGAAGCAGACTACCGGATAATTGGAAGAGCTCATCATAAAGACAAAAGACTGAAGATCAAGCTATTGTCAAGGGGGAGTCTGTTAGGACATAGTTTGTAATGACAAAAGCTTGTAATAGTTTAGATCTTATGTCTTTATGTTTTTGTTATGTAAAAGTCACTAAGTGTTTATGCAAGTTTACCTAGAGGCAAACTTGTTAAGTTCGCCTGGTCTAACAGAGGCGAACTTAATAAGTTCTCTTAAGTCTATCTGAGGCGAACTTGTTAAGTTCGCTTAATATGTTAGAGGCGAACTTCAGGTCAGTCGTCTATAAATAGGAGAACAGACTAGAAAAAGAACAGAACAGAGAATTATCGAATTAGTCTGATTGAGTCTGTAAACTCTACTGTGATTTGGAATACAATTGTGAAGGTTATTTACTTGATTGTCTACATTGTCTTTTGTGCGTATAAACGTTGATTCGTTGGATTCCGCACTTTGAGTTAACGTCACGTCTTATCACGAGAACGTTATGTAGAAGTGCCATGAGGACCTACAAGTGGTATCAGAGCTTTTGCTCTTGATTAGCAGATGATTCGTGGTGTTTTCGTGTCCAATCAACATCAAATTTCAGAGATTTTGAAGATTTTTTGTGTTCTTGATAAAAATGGAGAATTTTTGATCATTTTCGATTGATTTTGGATTCATTTGATGAAATTGATCCGATAGAATTGTTCCTAATCAGTTCCTACACATTCATACGGTTCAATTTAATCAAATTCCATCAATTCAGCAAGATATGATGATTTTCGGAATTTTTGGTTCGTGTTTGGTTGAACAGCTAATGCAGGCGAACTTAGCAATTCTGTTGCAGGCGAACTTAGAGAGGCGAACTTAATAAGTTCGCTTGGTGCAGATTAGGCGAACTTAATCAGGCGAACTTAACAAGTTCGCTCGGGTCAAGTTCGCTCAGTCAGGCGAACTTATTAAGTTCGCTTAGGTAGTATCGGGGAAACTTAGCTAGTGTTCTTAAAAAAAATGTCCTAACAGACTCCCCTTTAACTGTTGCTAACAATTCTATCAATTACAAGTCAAAGACTCTAAGACTAAGACAAAATATCTTCAAGCTCGTTGTCACCAGAATATGCTCCAACACTGATACAACTTGTAGGTCCCCGGGTGTCTCGGATCGTTACGTGCGAGTGTGTGACTAGTCGGACCAGGTCGGAATGCCCGTGACTAGCTGGAGTATCAGACAACATAAAGTAAACCCACAACAAAACACGAAATACTTCAAACTTCGTTTATTGATAATTACAGCCGGTTACAGAGTTGAAATGAGTGCGTACATAACTTCTGTCACAACCAGCTATATATACTAGACCAGTTGTCTGCGTACTTAGCAAGTGCGCAGGACTTTGTTCCTGCATACTTAATAGGTGCGCAGACAATTGTTCTTGCGTACTTGTTAAGTACGTAGGTAATAATAGTTGCGCACTTACTAAGTGCACACAACACCTATCAAAGACAACTAAGTACAAGTACCTATATACATGTTTACAACTCGATAAACAAATACATATAGGTACAAAATACAAGTACAAATACATAAAATAAAGACACAAAAGCATAAGACAACATCCAGAGTGTGTGTCACACAAACGTGCTCCAACAGCTAGACTAAGATCACAAATCAAACAATCGAGGAGAAAAATATCACTTTGGTGTCAAACCCATCTAGAATACATTCAATACACTCATAGAAACATGACAAATACATGAAACATAAATTGACTAAATTCTTGTCAAAGACATCTAATCAAATGACCATTCGGAAAGCTAGCATGAATTACACAAACCAACCACCTAAAGTCATACAATGAAGCTCACGTGTTTAGCAATTATGTCAATGTTTATGAACAACACACTACCCACCTCAAGTTGATTAAGGTAACTAACAATGTTTATACAAAGATTATATAAATTAGGTAACTAATCCAACAACTAGCTTCCGATTAAGGTAACTAATCCAACAACTAGTTGGAAAGATAATATGAACAACACACTACCCACCTCAAGTTGATTAAACTAGACAACAATATGCATTCCTTTAACAAACAATGTTTATACAAAGATTATATAAATTAGGAGAATGTGTCAATAATTCCAAGATAAACATAAGGCTAAGCATGAAACATCATAACAAACACTTTGTCTTTCCAAACAAAAGCATAAGGATACACATGCAAATATAATGATCCATAAACAAGACTTCATTCACCATTTCTAGTCAAATGCCATAAACTAGCATAAATACATACACCAATCCATGAATATAAGCATAAACCACAAGTTTTCCAACATGATATGGCATACAGAAATACAAGTCTCGTAAATAACTCAAAATACTTGAATACAAAATTTCATTGAAGAATTATTATACGGTTGGCATAACATTAACACAATAATTGCCAATAATCCATGAATATTGTCAAATGTATCTAAACTTCATCTAAACCAAAGTGAACAAGAGTTTTAGCTCATCATGAGCACAAGAATTACAACTAAGCAGGGAAAAATAGCAAGAAACATGGTATGAAAACAAGAATCAAACCACTCCTCCAAGCCTAGATGTCGTAGTTGATGTATGATGATCCTCTTGATGTTGTCTTTGTAGGTCCTGGTGGGGTCTACGGATCTATCTCCGCTATAAAACACCAATACGTACACGAAGTGCGGAATCCTAACGTATATGTACGTATCGAATACTCACACACACGATACAATCACACGTAAGACAAGATTTCATAAAAGCTTCTTGTATTTACTCTGTAAACAGTACACACATAGTAGTTCTAGAATTACAGATCATTACAAATGAGAAAAACTACTGCAATATTTATAGGCAACACATTCTGGTATAGGCGAACTTATCATGTTCGCCAACTTTAGTTCAGGCGAACTTGTTAAGTTTGCCTCAACTAGATTAGGCGAACATGTTAAGTTCGCCTGTGAAAATTTAACTAATTACAAGACAAAACATACAAAACATAAACATAAAGACTAATCTATTACAAAGGCTAGTGGTCACATAAAATTCTCCAACAGACTCCCCCTTGACAACAGCTTGGACTTTATCTTCAGGTCTTGTTCTTCCAATTCTTTGGCAACGAGGATCTCCCTACACAAATTCTGTGTTTTAAACAGACATATAACACCTTCTTGTACTGCAACGCCTACTCTCTACTCTCGTCTGTGTACATGATCTCTCTACATTTCAGCATCTTCTGATTAGACATTGAGAAGTTAACAAGGTTCATAGCATCAAAGAACCTTACTATAACCTTGCCACTCATGTCTTATATCATTGCTTTGCCCGTACAGACATCCACATACCACCATTTGAGATCATTCAGGCAATCATAGGAAATTAACTTTAAAGGAATCTTCGGTACTGATCTCACAGGATTGAACTTGTATCTCCAAGTCACCTTTTGAGTAACTGGATCAACTTCTTTGATTCTCTTACCCTGTTGAGGTTTCAGTTTCTCATACTTACCAGATCCACCTTCAATTCTTATAAGTTTAACAATTGATTCAGCTATTCCATTATCTGATCATTTAATCAAGGGCTTAGTTGATAACCCATTGACTTCACATCTTGGTAAGGAGTTAAAGTACTTTAGCCTTGGCTTCAGATACTGAACTCCGTCTGATCTTTTCAAAGCAAATAGCTTGAACTCAGCTTCATAAAACCAACTGATAATCCTGTCAGAGTATATCTCTTTATTTACATATATTTGTTTCTGTACTGGAGCAGCTGGAGAGACTGGAAACTTAGTTCTCCAACTCTTCACCATCTCTGCACACTGTGCCTTTGTCATTCCAGTGTTCTTATACATCTCTGTATCTTCAGGTAGACTCTCAGCAGTGTCAGGATTTTGTTTCTCCACAACAGGATCAGACTCTTCAGATTCTGCAACATCTTCAAACAAATCATCAGATATTACATCATTGTCAAAGACATCCATATTAATCAATCCGTCACACCCTTCATATACAACCTTTTGTTTATCACTCTCTACCTCCACTTCTACAATCTCTCCCTCCTCTAACTCCTCCTCACCTGTATCCTCGTCATCAGATAAATCATCCAAGTCTAGTAAACATTCAATCTTGCCTGCATCATCTATGTCAGAGTCTTCAAAGACTGAATTATCTAACATATCAACATCAAACTCAGCTGGTTCTTTATCATCACCACTAGTCCTCATATTGGCTTCAACAAGAATCTCTGACTCCCCCTGAGTTAATGACGTAGGGTTCGTATCAGCGTTTTGACGCTCACCCAAACCATCACCAGCATCCGGTTCGTCATCATCATCTAAGTTCTTTTGAACACCAATACTATGACATGTAGACTTATCAGCTTGGACCTTCTCCCCCTGAGCTTCAAGATGCTCTACCAACTGGCTTAGAAGGATTTACATCTCTGCAATCACCTTGTTTTGTTCATTAACGATCAGAACACGCTGGGCTTATCTGTCAATCAAATCATCTACTTATGATTTTAACCCTGAAACCTGTGTTTCCAAGGCTTGTATTCTTTCATCACGAGCATCTCTAGTAGATGGACCAGGTTCATCCTGAGTCTTGGATACAGTTGGAGTAGCATGTGGAGTATTAGACTGTGAAGGAATAAGAGTTATGACTAAAGAATCTATAAATTCTCTATCCTGTGCAGATTGTGCAACATGAATAGCCGAAGCCATTAGTTTAGGACCTTTTGCTACAGGAGCTTCATCATCCTTAGAGCTAGAAGATTCATCTTGTAACTTTCTCTTTCCAAGTACTGCATCGGGAGGAGGACCCCTTACAGATTTGCGTCTTGGTACTTTCACTTTCTTCTTACCAAGAGACTTCTGACGTTTTTCCTATACATTCCTAGTAAGCCTAGTAACTTTAGCTAACTGAGCATAATGCTCAAGACTAAAATCATGGGAACTCTCATCATTATCGTAAGCTTCACCAGATCCAGATAAACTAGTGCTAGTCTCTTCAACCTCTACATTTTCACCTTGAGGTTCATCCATATTAGCATTCAAATGAATATTATCTCTATCATTTCCACCATCATCATTATCATCATCATTCTCATCATCATCAACATTATTGTCATCAGCACCATCATTGTTATCATCACCATCATCATTATCATCAGACTCACTCTCAGTCTCATCACTATCATTCTCATCATCACCATCCTCTTCCTCCTCATCTTGATCACCAACCGAAGGTAATTCCAAAGTGGGATCATCATGTATCCACTTGTTGTTTGGCGGTGCAACATTAGCAGAATTGATTATGTGCCTAAACAACGAAGTAGCCACTGAAATTAAAGTAGGAATCTGCTGCTTAATATTCAAGCAATCCATGAAAATCCTCTTTGTCATAGGACTAAGGGTCAATCTAGGATTCACCGGTGCTAGGTTGGGAATTAGATGGTTCAAAATAGCCTGCAAGAATCTAGGGTACATCAAGAAACTCTGACCCTCAAGTGGTGTAATTTGCATGACTAGCTCCCAGTATATGTATAATACAAAGTTGAACTGTTCAATGTCAAAGCCACCATAGCAACTTGTAATGATGTCTTTAATCCATCTGTTCCAGCTTTCCTTAGGGATAGACATTGAATAATAACGTGCATCAAATACCTGCATTGATCAACTAGACCACCCTTTCGTGCTTGAGAATCATTTGGTCTACCTCTATACCCCGTCCTTTGAAAACAACCCATAATCAAAGTATTCGGTAAACTAATAGGATCAGCATTCGCACAACCAAGAGCTAGTGCTGTGCGTATGTCTTGAACAAATATTGCAATGTCTTGATTATTCATGGTAGCTCTAATCACATGTGGTTCAACATTGGTGTCTTGTTGTGCCGTCTCCCAGAACTGTTGAATGTATAACAAGCTAATATGAGGATTAGCTGAGAGTGCAACATTGATCCTTGACCGGTTAAAAAATTTATAATCTCCTGATAATTTGCTGCCTCGGCTAACTCTGGATCAAGCAACTCCACCTGATTGTGCTTATACTCAACACGACGATCCATGTCCTGCTCAGAACAAATGATTAGACACTGACAATTTTCAAAAACAAACACAAAATGATAAAACAACAAAAAGAATTAAACTAAAAAAAATCACAACTTTGAAAATTGCTAAGTCTTTCAACACTGGTTCCCTGGGCGAACTTAACAAGTTCGCATAGAGTTACAAGAGGCGAACTTATCTTCGCCATAACACATGAACAGTCACAGAATTCAATTTTGACAAATTCAATGTTATAATCCACAAACAAGTTGTAGGTCCACATGACTCATCTTAGATCGATCTCGTGACAGGACGTATCGTTAACGCGGAGTGTGCAATCCTACCGTATTAACGTTTTGTATATTAATGGACAATAGAAACAACAGGTAAATAAACTTTCTCCTTTATATCACCAAACAGAGTTACAGAATACTTGATTGTTCAATCTATCTCACGCGTACAGAACAGACTCTGCAAACTCTACATTTATAGATACATGTTCTGCAATAGGCGAACTTAACAAGTTCGCTTCAAAGATGCTTAGGAAAACTTAACAAGTTCGCCTCTAATATACCAGGCGAACTTATCAAGTTCGCCTCTAGCAGAACTTGTATTTATACTTAGACAAATATAAACAATTACATACAAAACATAAAGACAATAAGACCTAAACTATTACAAAGCTTTTGTAATTCAATCTATGTCCTAACAGACTCCCCCTTGACAATAGTGTAGGTCCCTCGGGTGTGGCAGATCGTCACATGCAAGTGGGTCTACTAGTCGGACCAGGTGCGGAATGCCCGTGACTAGGTGGAGAGTCTTGCTAAACAAAGTAAACCGATAAGAGAAAACACTTTAAACGTTCTTTGTATTATAAACACTTGAAGGTTACAGAGAAAAGCACTGAATTTACAATCTGCGTATTTGCTATAATGTCTGCGTACTTAACTTCTGTCAACCTATCCTATTTATACCTGACCTGATGCCTGCGCACTTAGCAAGTGCGCAGGGCAAAATGCTCTTGCGTACTTAACAAGTACGCAAAGGTATTCTTGCGTACTTTCTAAGTACGCAGGAGCTTCCTCCTGCGCACATGTAAGTGCGCAAAACACTTAGAAAGAAATGCAACATTCAATATGTAAAAGTAAATACAACTCGATAAACTAATACATAAAGACTCTTACATACAAAGACAATTACAGACATGAAAATACAAACTGACTCTATCCAGAGTGTTGTCATAGGAAAGTTCTTCAACAAACTCCCCCTTGACAACAGCTCGGGATGTTCATCGTCTTCAGTCTTCAATCTTCAGTCTTCACAGCTTCAGCCTTTAGCTTCCATCTTCTTCTTGTAATCAAGGCAGAACTTAATCACCTTGTCGTATTTAGAAGCAAGGAGATTTGTCCACTCATCCGTGTAGACGCAGTAGCGTTCTGCTAGTACCTCTAGATCTTTCATAGAAAAGTTGATGAAGCAGACTTCATCAAAGATTCTAATAAGTTCCTTTGGCACTATGTTCCCGCTCTCTGAACGTCCTTTACCCATGATCACAGCCTCGCCCGTTTTTGGATCTACGTACCAGTACCACATGTCACCAAGAATATCCTGAGATAACTTGCTCAGGGGAATATTAGTTTCACATCGCACTGGCTTGTATACCAATTTCTTTATTTGCTTCTTAGTCACAGGATGTAAAGCGTGCTTATCCTTGACTCTCTTGGGCACTTGAGGCTTGAACATTTCAAAGTTCCCAGATCTTGCTTCACGCTGCAGAACCACCCACAAACCCATCGCCACTGCGTGATTGGAATGACCCAGCAGCTCTCGGTTTGCTAGGTTCACTAGGTCGTATTTGGGCAAGAAGTTGAACGCTTCACTGGTGGGTTTCAGGTATTGAACCCTGCCAGATCTTTTGATGGCGAACAGCTGCTTGTCCTCCTCGAACCTTACAGCCAAGATCATCCCTGTTGCTCCATGCTTGTCTATGATAGACGTCTTTTGCCACACCGGAGTTGGACCCTTTGAACTAGTAGAAGGCATATTTGTCTCTTTTGGTGCCTCTGGGTCTACAGGTTCAGGGTTAACTGGGGAGGCTTCAGTCGAGGCTTCTACATTACTAGCCTGCTCGACTAAACCTGTGTCAAGCGGAGCGTCGAAAGATGGAAATTCAAAGATCTCTCCATCTTCTAGCTCGTACTCTCCTTCCCCGTCACCCTTGGGAATCTCTATCACCACGTCTTCATCATCATCATTCCAGTCATCACCAGAGTCGATCTCTCCTTCTTCCAGATTAAGGAGAGCATAGATCTGTGCTTCCTTGGAATAGTCAGGCTCTAGATAAAGGATCTCATCATCAGATAAGTCCTTGAGCACATCGGCAGCTGACTTCCCTTTATCACCACCACCACTAGAGGTATCACCACCCTCTTGCTGGGTAGACTCCCCCCAGCCATTGGAATAGCAGAGATGGGCACAATTTCCAAAGCTTGGTGCTCACCTCCACTAGGACCGGCTTCAGTATCCTTGTCTTTATCGTCATCCTTAGTCAAGTCGACTGGATGACAAGGCTCAGCACCAGTGGATTTCTTTTCTTTCTCTTTCTCTTTCTCTTTCTCCTTCTCCTTCTCCTTCTCTTTCTCCCCCTGAGCATCAAGCTTCTTGGTCAGTTCTGCAACTAATTTGACCATCGCTTCGTGCTCTTTTCTTTGTAAATCCAGCCTTAGCTCAAGTGACGTTCTGTGGCCTAGAATCATTTCATTTGTCTTCATTAATATCTCATTCTGTGCCATTACGTTCTTCTGTCGCTCATTAGTCCCCGTTCTCTGGCTATGTAGAATCCTAACTTCATCGGCCAGTGAATTAATTTGTGCTTGTTGAGCATCAGATTCCTCCTTTGACTTCTGAATAGTCTTCAGCGGTCCAGCAACTTGGGTTTCTAGCACATCGATCCTTGCCTCATTCGGATCAGGATGCCTAGACGATGACGCTTCGGCATTATGGATAGGAGAGGAGAAGATGGTACCAAAGTCAAACCCTTGTGAGAAATCTTCATAAGTGAAGGGTTGACTTGGAGGATTAATGGTGGGTGTTGGGATTTGGGATGAGATGATGGGACTGGGTGTTATGGTAGGGGTGATGGTGATAGACTCCGTAAAAATTAGAGTAGTCACCGCCACCTGAACGGATGTAGTAGGGAGGGTCACCGTCACAGTAACCTCCTCTGTGACTGCCGTGACTGCCACGTCAGCTTGAACTTGTGGCCTTCTCCTCCTTCGGTGCAATTCCTGTTCTGGTGGGGTAGAGGCTGAATCTGGACTGGCAGTTGGAACTTGTACTTGCTGCACAGTCGAGACCTCTACTACCCTGGGGATAGCAACCTCTTGCCTATCTCCCCTGTTCTTATGAATGCTTTCCCTTCTTTGTCTTTGTACAGCAGCGTCAGAGTCAGAATTTGGCTAATATTCGCTGCTTGAGCTTTGTCGCTTTCTTTTGGAGGACGACTCAGGTAAGGTTACCTTAGCCGTTCTCCGTGGGTGTACCTGCGATGGTGTGTCATCGGAATCAGAAGAATCTGATTCTGTTGCTTCTGAATCGGATTCCTCAGCACCACCATCACCGCCTTCGTCGGCTCCATCCTCAGACGATCCATCATCACTTTCCATTTCCTCCTGTTGTTGTTCCTGTTGCTCATCGGAGTGTTCACTCATTTCAGGCTCCGAGTCGTGGCTGTACCATCTCCAGTCTTCAGGTGCCACATATGCTTCATTTAGAAGGTGGCCAAAGAGTTCTATGTGCACAGGGGTAGGTTCTACACTGCCTGGCTTCAAGAATTGAGCAAATACTCTTTTGTCCACCCGCTTGGCTTGCAGTCTCTCCCCTATAGCAGGAAGGTTTGGCAACGCGTCATTTATCAAAAGTTGCACAAACCGAGGGTATAACAAGAACCGAAACCTCTCCGCTGTGTTGATCTGGTCATTGATGGCCTTAAAGATGTAGCGGGAGAAATTGTAGCCCTTGTTGAGAGAAAGGCCGACCATGGCTGCTGCAATGTCATGACCCATGGCATCTTTCCCAGCTTTCCTTGATTAGATGCACATGATCATGACATGGGAAAAATATCGCCATTGGTCTAATACCCACATCTTTTTATAAGAAGCATAGTCCCTCGCTCCGACGTATCCCATTCTTTGCCTCCAACACCCATCCACAAAGTAGTCTGGATAGGCTGTCGGGTCGATAGCAAGGTCTCTGAACTGCAGGACCCTTCTTATGGTATCTTCAGAAAAAGCAATAGCCTGACCAGCAACGGTAGCCCTTATGACATTGGGGGTTACCGTGCAGTCGTGCTCCGCCGTCTCCCAGAATTGTTCCAAGTAAGGTCTTGACACGGTCGGGTCAGCTGAGATAGCATAGCTGACTCTTGAGCGGTTCAAGAAGTCAACTATCTCCCTATATTGCAATGTTGCACCTTTCCATTCGGGTTGAGTGTTCGCTAACAGGTTGAATTCGTTAGTAAACGCCCGAGCCATAATTTGCAAAATCACACAGAAAGCACAATCAGAACAACACGTATCATTGGAAATGAATAAAAACGACTCAGTATAGCAGTTACTCTTTGAACTGAATTTCAGACTTAGGAATTTTTGCCAAGTGTTGGTCCTGCGTACTTAGCAAGTACGCAGGATTTTGCTCTTGCGTACTTAACAAGTACGCAAGAATTACTTCTTGCGTACTTGCTAAGTGCGCAAGAACTATACTTGGTGAAAATTCCAGAAGTTTGAAAATGTCATTGATGTTCAGAAAACGGTGTGTATTGGGTCACCACTAGGTCGGAATCAGTGATTCTAGCCTATGGGACCAACAACACCACCAAATACCGGCTAATCTTGACCAATTTTGACCTCATAGTCGAATGAACCAACTAACGGTTCAAATTCAACTACAGGGACAAAATCAAAGACGAAATTGGACGATGAAAGGTAGATTAGTGATCGATTAGTGATTATTAACAAGTTTTAAGTATTAGGTATTACCCAAACAACCCAAAAAATTGTCTAACAATCTCGAACAAAAAAACTAAGAAAATCGATCCAAAATCAAGAATTTTGTGGATGGATTAAGCCTAGAATCTCACCAAGTCGATGAAATGAGATGATGAAACTATAGACGGGACGAAAAGATGGTTTAGGAACACTTTAATTTTGAGTAAAAGTCGGAGGGAATTTGAACCGGTTTGAATGAGATGAAACTCTAAAATTTTTCTAAGTCCAGTTTAAATACCCCACGCCAAAAGGTCGTGCGTACTTAGCAAGTGCGCACGCTTTAACTCTTGCGTACTTACAAGTGCGCAAGACTTAACTCTTGCATACTTAGCAAGTACGCATGGATTACTTCATGCGCACCTACAAGTACGCACAAACCCTTAAGTGCGCAAACTTTCAACTCAGATTTATGAAGTTTTTTCAAGTCAAATAACTAACAAGATAAAAATATTCAATCAGGAGGATTCAAATACAATTCAGGAAGGTTAAACACAAATATTTTTTTTGGCTTTTCTGAATAAAGTTGACTATGCATAAACTTAAAATATTTTTGATCTTTTCTCATAGAATTATACAAGTATTCACACAAACTATTTTTGATCAAAGACACGAGCAGAGGATCATATCAGGCTATCTTTTAGCAAAAATGATACAAAATAAACATCAATGAATATGGGATCATGTCATTGATTACTATTTATTTATACATAATAAACATATAGACAAGTAATTCAAGTTGATAATATTATAAAATTTGAAACTATATGCATCTTTGTATCACATTCTTGTGTATTAAGGTATTACTTATAAGATATACAACGTGTACCCCACTGATATGCTATTCTAACTTGCACTATCTCAAGGCATCTAAGATTTTCCCAATGATTTTGTAAATTTTCAGAATGAAGCTACATCTATTAGCACAGGAAAATCAAGCAGAATCCATAAGGATTATCAGGAATCATAAGATTCAGAATCGAGTGATTCAGTTGTCTTGGTTTCATTTGATTTTCATCATTCAATATCGGAGTGATGATTCAGGATAATATATATGTTGATTGAATAAGGTAAGGGGATCCAACTTTTATCTGGATTTGATTTCAATGAATCAGGAATGATTCAAGGGTGAATACATGCTCAACGGTTAATGTAGAGACATGTCTTGATTCAATCTCTCCATGCACACTTGTGAGTATGGGCAGTGAGATGAACCGCATTAATTGTGCTAACGACATAACCCGACACTGACCTCAAAAGAAAATTATTGCCAAAATCTAACATCCTATATCTGATAATGATCTTTTCTATTCTTTTACGCACACACACTTGCAAACATGGGTTCAAATCACAGTTGTATTATAGATTTAGTTTCCACACTACTAGTGATTCAAAGACGCATACATCCTACTGGCAATTTAAATTACTCGTAAATAAGCAGATTAAAAAACATAATAAGTTAAATAATTAAGTAAGCATGACGCAATCATTTCCCATATGAGCAGTCTGTGACATTTAGATCATTTCTGATGTACTATCATTTCCTCTTTTCTCAAGTTAACTTTGAAATTTTCTCCATTTTCTATTTTTGTTTTTGTAAAATATTTTGAAACCTAAAAGAACTATACAGAAAATTTAAAAAGAAATAAAGTTTAACTTCCATGAATTGAATTGAATTAAGAAAAATTAATTTTCACTCAGGATTTAACATTCCTATCAAGTTGACAAGATGCTCAAAACGGGATCGATCAAATGCCTTTGTGAAAAGGTCAGCAAGATTGTCATCCGTGTGAACTTTTACAAATTCAATTAAATGCTTTTCAGCACGATCACGGATGAAGTGATGGCGAATCTCTATATGTTTAGTTTTGGAAAGTTTCACCGGGTTATTTGTGATGGACATTGTGGCATTGTTGTCAATGAATAGAGGAGTTCCAGTGAAGTTTAAGCCGTAGTCCTCAACTGCTGCTGAATCCACAGTATCTGAGAACAACTGCTCGCTGCAGCAATGTATTCTGCTTCACAAGTTGAGACAGAAACCGTTGACTGCTTCTTACACTGCCAGGAGACCAGTCTGTCTCCTAAGAATTGACATCCACCAGAAGTTGACTTTCTGTCAAGGTTACAACCGCCATAATCTGAATCAGTGTAGGCTTTGAAGTTGAATGACTGCTGCTTAGAGTACCAAAGACCTAATCGGGGTTTCCCTTTCAGGTATCTGAAAATTCTCTTCACGGCTATCATATGTGACTCCTTCGGTTGAGACTGAAACCTTGAGCACAAGCACACAGCAAACATTATATCGGGTCTTGAAGCTGTGAGATACATAAGTGATCCGATCACCCCACAGTATAATCTGCTGTCTACATCCTTTCCATCTTTGTCAGGATGCAGACCATGATTGACTGGGATAGGTGTTCCATAAGTACTGCTATCATTCATCTTGTATTTTGATAAGATGTCCTGCACATACTTAGTTTGATGTAGATAAATGCCATCCTCTCTTTGACTGACTTGCAGACCCAGGAAGAACGACAATTCACCCATATTACTCATTTCAAATTTGGACTTCATCACCTGCTCGAATTCCCTACACATCCCTTCATTGGTAGATCCAAAGATAATGTCGTCGACGTATACTTGTACAAGAAGAATGTCACCTCCTACTTTCCTAATGAAGAGGGTCGAGTCAATCTGTCCACGGTCGAAACCATTAGACAGTAAATGCTTAGATAATGTATCATACCATGCCCACGGTTCTTGATGAAGACCATAAAGTGCTTTGTCGAGCTTATACACTTTATTGATATTATGCGGATCTTCAAAACCGGGAGGTTGAGTGACATAGACTTCTTCATGAACTTTAACATAAAGGAAAGCACTCTTCACATCAAGTTGATAGACCTTGAAGCCGACATATGTGGCATAAGCCAAGAACAGTCGAATGGCTTCAATTCTAGCAACTGGGGCATATACTTCCGTGTAATCCAAGCCCTCTTGCTGATAAAAACCCTGAACAACCAATCTTGCTTTGTTCTTCACAACAAAATGACGATCATCCGTCTTGTATTTGAACACCCATCTGGTTCCAATTGGCTAAAAGCCTTTTGGCAAGTCAACCAAATCCCACACGTGCAACTTTTAGAATTGAGATAATTCATCTTGCATCGCCTCAATCCAACAGTTATCAGTGAGAGACTCCTTCACATTCTTCGGCTCTAACTAGGACACGAATGCAGCATGCAGACATGTTTCCATGACACCAGTGTCAAATATCTCTGTGTAAAGACTGGTGTTCTCAGTGATGGTTCGATGACGAGTCTGAACACCGGCATAAGGATCACCAATAATGTTGTCGATTGGATGATTCCTATGCACTCTCGTCTCCGGTACAATCGGTTCCTGAATTACTGGATCAAGATTCGTGCTTAACTCCCCCATTTCCTGTGTTCTAGAGGAAGAAGATTCAATGTTAATTGGATCAGCTGGAACTTCATTTCCTACAGTTGTGTTAGGATTGGCTTGAGCTTCATCTCCAACAACAAGAACATCTTCACTGTCATCACTGTCATGAGTTCCAGATGCAGGTGCAGCATTGGAATCAGGAGTTATAATTGGTACAGTAGCACGAGTAGAGAAGCTGGAGTCATCACCACCACCCAATAATTCATAAACGTTTGCGGCGTCAACTGCAGATAAATCAGGAAGATTGAATGACTTGAATAGCGCATCATAATCAAAACCCCAAGCTGGACCTGTTGGTTCAGGTGGAATGCTGTGTTTACTACAATCCACTTCAAACCATTCCTCGACAGTACGAGTTCCTATGTTGTACACTCTCTTGCAAGGCGAGTTGGCAACGTATCCTAAGAAGATGCCTTCCACTGCTTTTGCATGAAACTTAGACTGACGATCTTTGTACTGTAGCAACAAGGAACAAGGACTACCAAAAGGAACTAGGTAATCAAGATTGGGAAGTCGATTTTTGATCAACTCGTAACATGTCTTGTTGTGCCTCTTCACAACCAGAACTCTGTTTAAGACGTGAGAAGCTGTATTAACGGCTTCTACCCAAAAAGTGACAGGAAGCTTTGCATCCGACAGGATAGTCCTTGCAGTCTCAATCAGTGTTCTGTTCTTCCGTTCAGCAACTCCATTCTGATGAGGCGTGTACGGCGCGCTGAATTCGTGACGGATCCCTTTCTTGAGACAGAAAAGCTCCATCAAATTATTCTTGAACTCAGTTCTGTTGTCACTCCTAATTCTTCTAACTTTCAGCTTGCAAAGAGATTCCAAGCTCATGATCAAATATTAAAGAATATCAGCAGTCTCGTCTTTAGTACCTAAAAAATGCGCCCAAGAAAAACGTGAGAAGTCATCAGTTACAACCAGACAGAACGATTTACCTCCAATACTCCTGATACTTATGGGGCGCCAAACAGATCCATGTGTAATAGCTCCAAAGGGGTATCAACAGAGTTTTGGAGCTTGTGCTTGTGAGACTTCCATTTTTGTTTGCCCTTTTTACAAGGCATACAGTCATCTGCAACGGTAAATCTCAGCTTAGGAACCTCGGTTACCAAACCATTTCGGATAAGATGATTCATTTTACGATACGAAATATGTCCGAGTTTCCTACGCCACAATATGGAGTCAAGCTTTGTCGCTTTAGAAAGCAAACAGGTAGGAACTGATGAGGTGGTTGTTGCCACGCTCTTATCGATCTGATAGGTGTCGTTTGTTCTTGGCGCTCTCATCAGGATCCAATCTTCTGGAACTTCCAAACCGGGTTTGAGAATTAGGCATTCTGACATGTCAAACATCACCGAGTACTCCTTATCACACATTTGGGAGACACTCAACAGGTTATGCTTCAGCTGCTCGCAGAAGTTGACATTGTTAAAGCTGACACAACCGTTCAAAACCACGCCTTGACACGTGATGCTGCCGCCTTTTTCTCCGGCAAAGGCCACATAGCCGCCTCTGAATGGTTTAACGTCTTGAAGCATGGCCATGTTTCCTGTCATGTACCTGGAACATCCACTATCTACATACCAGCGGTTAGAGATAGTACCCTTCGGACGTCCCTGCACGAGTCACAAAAGAATTAGTTAGTTTTGGAGACCCAAGCCATTGTGGTCTTGGGTCGTCCATCCTTTTCAAAATAAACTACTTCCTTTAACTCACAGTCATGATGACTGTTCAAAATTGATGAATCTTTAGAAGAAATAGAACTAGGAGATTGAGAAGTTTTGGATTTGGCAGTCCAGGATCTCTTCTGTTTCTTAATCGAAATAGGAGACTTTGGTTCAACTACAGCAGGTGAACTTGTCGAAGCTTCACCTGATTGAACTGAAGTCAGCTGTTCAAGATTTCTCAACCTCTTGTTCTGTCTCCTCCTCTGTGGCTTAGAGAGTCTTGCCATAGGTTTCTCACCAGTACGTGTACTACCAGAGGTAGATACACGAGGTACAACAGGTTGCGTTACCTTTCTTGGAACAGATGGTTTAGCTTAAGATATGATCTTAGGCTTTACCATCGTTTTGACTGGTGGTTTCACCACATTTTGCTTTGGATGTTTGGGAGATGGTTTTACTGGTGGCGACCTGGGGATAACAGCTGGTTGTGAAACAACAGGCCGTTTCCCTTGGTTCTTAGAAGGACAGTTCACAAAAATGTGACCAACCAAGCTACAGTGAAAACAGTTCCTCTTATCTACATAAGTTCTCTTTTAAGGCTCATTAGATCTGGCCTTAGATAACTCAGCATTATGAGAAGGAGGAGTTGGTTTATGAACATTAGTCTGAACCTTACCAGTTTGGTTTTTGGGAGTATAATATTTTTCAAAATTTTCTTTATACCCAAGCCCATAGTGAGCTGAAAAAGCCTCTTTCTTTACTTGGTTAAGACTTTTATACCCCCCGTAAAGCATTACCTTTAGTTTACCATTTGTTTCAATGATGTCGGGTTCAGTTAAAATACAGTTATCACCATTAGTGATAACGTTTTTCTTTACCTTTTGTTCAGTCAACAACTCCTCAGATACTACTCCTTCAGGGCAAGAGTTAACCGACCCGTCTCCAGAAGCAGTAACAAACTCCTCACTAGATGTGGAGTTAGCCTTACTTGAGGATTCATCCTTTTTAGGGGAATCATCCTTATCAGAGGACTCATCTAGACAAGTGAGATCAATGTCTATTAAGCTATTGACAAACTTCCCGCTCACTGGTGGATGAATGGCATTAGTACCCAAACTTAACCCATTCAGTTGTCTCACCACAGACTCGTAGTGTTCCACCACAAAGCGAGAGTTTTTCAACTTCTCATTAGTGCATTTTAACTGCAAGATCTCATTTTGCAGTTTGTTGATTTCATTGTTCCGTTTTTCTAACCCCCTGTATGCAACATCTAAGTGAAGCTGTTGATCACTTATTTTTAAAGAATATTCAGATTTTTCCCTTTTTAACGTTTCAATAGAATCTTTAAAACGTTTTTCATTTTCTTTATAGTTTAGAGCTGCCAAACTTAGGGGTTCGATTTTGTCTTGGAGCCTAGAATTTTCCAGTTTTAGCCCTTGACATTTAGAACATGAAATAACAGAGAAAGGGTTAGAATCTACCTCAGACGATGAACTTGTTGCTTCTCCAATGGCCATGAAAGCAACAGAAGTGGTCGATTCCTCTTCATCAGCTACAGGAGCTTCCATTTCTTCAGCTTCCTTCACCTCCTCTGTAGCAGCAGTTGTAGATTCTTCTAGGTCAGCCATAGAAGCTTCCCTTTTATCTGCTTCCATCATCTCCATGATCTCAGCCATGAGACCTTCCTGGGTTTGTGCGATGATGGCATCCTCAAGATGAACACCCCAGTCAAAGCTGTCGTCCTGTTGTGCTACCAGTTCATTGGACGTTCCACTTTGGCTTTGATTGTGGTGGTTTGGATTGTTGTGGCCATGGCTGTTTCCTTGGCTGGGTCGGGTGAAACCAGAGTCAGGTGCTCTGTCTTTCTGACACTCACGAGCAAATTGTCCATAGTTCAGACACTTGTAGCATTTGGCCTTGGATTTGTCAAACCCGACCTTGGCATTAGGATGCCCGCCAATAAACTTTCTTCCTGTTCTGTTCAGGAAACGTTTGGCTCTCCTCAATAGCATGGCCATATTCCATTGAATATCCATGTCCTCCATGTCATCAGGATCCACTTGATTAAAATCTTCTTCAATCGTCTCTGGATCAGTAAGCTTGCCACCTATGAAGTTTTCATATGCAAGCATGCAAGTTGAGAATAGCGCTACATGATTTTCAGCTATTCTGGCTATAGCTGAGTTGTTAGCTGAAGACGTAGCAGGAGGATTTCTTGAGGTATTTTGATGATGAGATCCCAACCCTGATCCTGAAGCATAGCAAGCATGACCACCACACCCAGTTGAGTGGTCTTCTTCAGTAGGATTTCCAGTGAAGAGGGCAATTCCAGAGCCCGATGACTTGGATGTAGAAGTCGTCCCGTGATACATAGAAGGGTCTTGTATCTGGGGTCTACTAGAGCTCTCCTTTCTTCTTAGGTTCATGTCATGAGCTTGAACCTTTCCTATTGCCTCCTCAACTATCAGCTCATAGAATTTAGGATTTTCCCTCATCAGGGTTGTGTACATCTCAAATTTGGGTGGTAAAGCATCCAAAAACTTTTCCACCATCTCTTCATCCGGATACCTGAGTTCAAAAGCCTTCAACTCCGTCTGTAAATGATAGAACCTAGAGATGAGGTCATCTAAAGATTCGTTTTCAAAAAAATCTGAAGCACTCATACTGCTTCCTGAGAAGATCCCGTTTACTCTTCTTGATGTCACTATTTCCTTCGAATCTCTTCTGTAAAGCTTTCCATAGATCCTTAGAATTGTCATACCCTCAGAAATTATGGAACAATTCCCGAGTTAATGCCATAGTGATCGAACCAAGAGCCTTCTTTTCTCGATCATAAGCTTTCTTTTCTTCATCATCAAGCTTAGAGATAGGCTTTGGCATCACCTCATCAAGATAGATGTGTGTGGGATGCTTATATCCCTCAAGGATTGGTATCCATAATGATGAGTCGGTATATGAAATGTAGTGCTCGAAACATGCTTTCCAATTAGAATAATCGTTCACGTTCAGCAACTTTGGTGGTTTCTGTGGTGTACCGATCTCATTATCATAATTCAGCAGGTTTCCAAGATTCTGAAGATTCGACATTGTGAACACTTAGTCAAATTTCAGAAAAGTCAGACAGTTGCGCACTTGGTTTTGGCCTTGCGCACTTAAGAAATGGTCTTGCGTATTTAGATTTCCTCTTGCGTACTTGTAAGTACGCAGAAGTAGATGTAAGTACGCGGGATATAACTTAAGTTCGCACAAGTTCAGTCTTGCGCACTTAAAAGTACGCAAGAGATAAGTCTTGCGTATTTAGTAAGTATGCACAAAACTGTACTTTTTGCCAGAAATGGTAAGTACGCACAACACCTTTCCAGCAACTTTCACCAAACTTTTCCGGTCACCTGAAATTCGCCGGAGATGGTAAAAATTGGTCTGATGATCAATGCAAATGAGCCAAAGGGTCAGAAACTTGTTTCTAACCAACCTTTGATGCTCAAAACACTCAAATACACAACAAACATCAGTTTTTTAAGTGATTTTTGTTTCTAAAATAGTGCTCAAGAGCTACCCCTATTTTATCACAAAAATCACCAAAAATACCTCTTTTTGCTTGTAAAAACTCTCCAAACTCACTCACAACACTCGAAATCAGGAGCAAAGCTCTGATACCACTTGTAGGTCCCTCGGGTGTGGCGGATCGTCACATGCAAGTGGGTCTACTAGTCGGACCGGGTGCGGAATGCCCGTGACTAGGTGGAGAGTCTTGCTAAAAAAGTAAACCGACAAGAGAAAACACTTTAAACGTTCTTTTTATTATAAACACTTGAAGGTTACAGAGAAAAGCACTGAATTTACAATCTGCGTATTTGCTATAATGTCTACGTACTTAACTTCTGTCAACCTATCCTATTTATACCTGACCTGATGCCTGCGCACTTATCAAGTGCACAGGGCAAAATGCTCTTGCGTACTTAACAAGTACGCAAAGGTATTCTTGCGTACTTGCTAAGTACGCAGGAGCTTCCTCCTGCGCACATGTAAGTACGCAAAACACTTAGAAAGAAATGCAACATTCAATATGTAAAAGTAAATACAACTCGATAAACTAATACATAAAGACTCTTACATACAAAGACAATTACAGACATGAAAATACAAACTAAGACTCTATCCAGAGTGTTGTCATAGGACAGTGCTTCAACAAACAGCTTGATCTTCTGTCTTCAGTCTTTATGACGAACTCTTCCAGTTGTCTGGTAATGTACTTCCTGCATGCACTTCATATCTTTGACATATCTCCAACACTCTTTTATACTGTAATCCTTGTTCTCTCCATTCATCAGTGAACACGATCTCATTCTTTCTTAACGTCCTATGATCTTTCTTTGAGAAGTTAATAAGATTCATTGCATCATAGAAACTGACAATGACCTTATTATCTTTATCATCAATCCTAGCTTCACTAGTCTTCACATCAACATACCACCATTTCTAATTCCCTAGAAAATCTTGGGGAATTTTCTTCAATGGTATCTTCTGTACAACACGTACTGGCTTGAACTTATACTTCCACGTCACATTCTTAGTCTTTTGATCTATAAGCTTAACTCTTTTTCCCTTATGTGGTTTTAACCTTTCATACTTCCCTGATCCACCTTCTCTCTTTATCAAATTGGCAATCACATCGGCTAATCCACACTTAGATCTATTAATCAATGGTTTCGTAGCTAGACCATTCATTTCACACCTTGGCAAGGTATTGGAATACTTGATCCTAGGCTTTAGGTATTGAACACCATCAGATCTTTTAAGAGCAAACAGCTTAGTCGTAACATTTCTGATTTTTAGTATCCGTATTTCAATTCAATGTAATGCATTTCAAACCCAATTCTAGTGCACTGTTTTGTTCTATTCGTACCATTAATTAAATATTATGTTTCAAATGCAAATCCACAAATTTTACTCGGTTATAACCTACTAGACACTACATAACTATCTATTTATACAAATATGTCAAAGACTAAAGTTACAAGGTCTTATGTTGAAAAGTAACAAGAAAACCTAAAAGGCACGGTCGCGCCTCGTTCTGGCACGGTTGCGCCAAGTGCTTTGGCACGGTCGCGCGACCAGCTTTGAAACGATCGTGCCCGGTGCCTAGGCACGGTCGCGCCTCGTTTGGTTACGGTCGCGCCTAGTACAAGTTGAAACGTAAATGCAGTTTTAAACGCGAGATCGTTGATTGTCGTAACCGATATACGTTTCACTTTCATAGACAAAGAAACGAATATTATCAATTATAACCATTAACAACAGAAAACCGATTCAAGAAAATCAAAACCTCCTCATTTGAAAATCCTCTCCTTTGAACATCAATCCTCCTATTCTGGAGTGAATTTCCCCCAACCAAACGCTACACGATTCTCGCAGAAGCTACTGAACCATTTGAAGCAGCCGGAATCATAGCAGAAGAAGCCGGAAACCAAGCTCACCGACGTCGGAACTCCTTTCTACCGTTCTCTATCAATTCGCTACTCTTCCAGGTAATTGAAACCTTTTTCTCACTCTTTTCAGTTCATGGATCAAAAGCCCCATATTAATTTGGGCTTTCATTATGGGAATCATCTCGAACTCGAAGCCACATTTACATTCAAAATAGATTAATCGAATCCGGTCCTAAACACATTTTAAATTCAATTAATCTATACAAAAAGACTCGAAATAATCTATTGGGTGAAAGCCCTATGATTTCCAACCCTGTTATTATAAAAATTAGTCAAATCGTTCCTGATTTGGAACAGACGCGGTCACGCTAATCACCTAGCGCGGTCGTGCCTCATGAGACACGGTCGTGCCAGCTTCCAGCGCGGTCATGCCTCCTACTCAGACCGAGTCATGCCTTTGGCTAATCTCAGTCGTGTTTTAGAATCATAGACACGATCGTGCCTGGCCAAGGCACGGTCGTGCCTAATGATCTGGTTAGTTATGCCCTCTGTTTGATCAACACGGTCGCGCCCTGACTAACATGGTCGTGCCCGTGGTTAGAACACGATCGTGCCCTTCCGAGGCACGGTCGGGTGTAAGTTAGATTTTCTTGGCAGAATTATAATTTTTATATTTTTCAAACAATAGATATTTTCGATTTAATTTCAAAATAAAAATAGTTGATTTTTATAAAAAAAATGCATTTAATTCTATTTAGAAAGATCAAATATTTAATCTTGGAATAAATAGTAAATTATTTATTTAAAGTTTATAAAATTAAATTTACATTTATTGTTAAACCTTAAAAAGTATTTTAATGGTTAAGTTACATATATTATAAATAAATAAATGGTTATTTATTTAATTTATATTGAAACAAAAACAATTATTTATTTATACTTACTTATAATTAATACTTACATTACTTTTATAAACAATAATTAATTATTTAATCAATTTCAAACCTTAACTCAAAATGTTCTAAAAATATTCTTTCAAACTTTATATTTTATTCAATACTTTCAATTACAAATCAATGACTTTTTACACAAGCCCAAATGCAACTTTAGACTTAAACTTTTGTGCACACTATTAACACAATATACGTTACACCCTAGGTTAACTTGTGCATTCCAAGGATCCATATTTCTATCTAGTATTTCGTGTAAGCTACGCCTTCGAATCATGTGAGTATTACATAGCCCCTTTTACTCTTTCACACTTTTTGGGGTGGAACATGAACACTATACAACACTATTACTTACACTTACAAAAACTACACAAGTACAAATCCTCTTTACATTCATGTGTGCAATTTGAGCTTTATGCCCGAGTGCTAGTTGTGCTAACTTTTGTATGCGATTATGTGCAATCATTAACTATTCAAGCCGACGGTAAACAATGATAGATCTATTGAGTCTGACAAACCCTCCCAGGTAGGGTGATTGTTACCGACAACACAATTTTTGCATGCTAGTTACAAAGGTTTGATTGTACTTAGTTACACAATAGCTGTTCCCCATAAATGCCTTATTTTATCATGACATGTAAGGATTTGTTTTACAAACTATATGCTATCTATATACAAACCTGTGTTATACTCACCAACTTTTTAGTTGACTTTATTTTATTCATGTTTCAGGTACTAATGTGTGAGTGTGATCAAGATGTGCTACACATAGGCTTGGACCTAGTTAAATTAAATAAAGAACTTATGTATTTCAATTATGTTGTTTTTCTTGGATTGTTTTGTCATGAATGTTACAATGAAATTTGATAACTAATATATTTCAATATAGTCAATCTCGTGCTTTTGAACAGTCTACATGTCCCGCCCCGATGATTCCGCCATCGATCGGGGTGTGACAGATTGGTATCAGAGCCTTGGTTATAGGGAATTAGGTTATTAGACACCTTGACCTAGACTATAACTTTAGGACACCCACTTATGCCATGCTTTATGATTATATGTTATGTGCTACATGCTTACTATGACTAGTTATTATTTCATTTTTGATGCATTACTTGTTAAAAATTCATGACTTATTAGGATCTTCATAAATAATAATTAAATAAATAATATCCCTTCCCATATCCTAAAACCTCATAATATTCTTATCTCCTTCTCTATCTATATCTTTCTTAGCATGTGGAAACTTCATGAAGCTAAATCTATAAAATTTCTTTATTTCCTCGTTAAGGTTTTTAAACTTTACTAATTATTCGAGGACACGTGCAATCTGGAAGAGTGACACCTGTATTCTGGGTTTTCTTGTCTAGGAAAGCATTTCGTATAAATCCCAATCAACCGAGGGACCCGTATGCTTTCCTGGGAATTCCTGGGATGAGTGTTTACTTATAGGCTAAAGCATGTCTCCTTGAAAATTATATGAGTTTAATTAACCTTAATGTGTCATAGTATTCAAGTGATTATTTCACTATTTTAGTGCAATCCCAACTATGAATTATTATTTTATTTGTTATCTTATTCTTATAAACCCAAACAACATTCATAAATTCTTACATCTTTTCTTGTCTTGTGAAAATCTGTAGAATGCCTCCTCGTCGTGCTCCCGTAGCCAACACCAACACCGACATCGCTACTATCCTTGCACAACTCGTAACTCAACTCACTCAAGCTAATGGTGCCAAAAATGGTAACCATGGGGCTAATGGTGGTAATGGTGGAAATGGTGGTGCCAACCCATCTCAATGCACCTTCAAACACTTCAACTCGTGCAATCCCCTCAAGTTTTATGGTACCGAAGGAGCTACGGGACTTCTTCAATGGTTCGAAAGTATTGAGAATACCTTTCTCAATAGTGACTGTCCCGACAACCTTCGTGTTCGTCATGCCACAAGTGTCTTACAAAAACGGGCACTCACGTGGTGGAATGGGGAGAAAAGAAATAGAGGTGTGGATGTAGCAATGGGCTTACCTTGGGATAAGGTTAAAAGGCTAATGACTGAGGAATTCTGTCCTCGAAATGAAGTAAAGAAACTCGAAGCCGAATTTTGGGATCTTCCCCAAGATAGTGGTGAAAACTTGGCATATACAACTCGGTTCCACGAGTTCAGTCTCCTCGTACCCCCACATGGTCACACCTTTATCCCGCTGCATTGAAAAATATATTAGTGGATTACCTAGGCAAATTCAAGATACTGTTCTAGGGAGAAATCCCGCAACACTTGAAGATGCTATCCGTCTATCCGCTACCTTAACCGATAACCATGTGAAGGCGGGGACTCTTACTAAAAAGGGGACAAAGAAAGTTTCTGATATTGCAACTTCTTCCACCCACAATAAGGAAGCCACAACTGAACCCTCCCAACATAATAAGAAAAGAAAGGCTAGAAACTATGCTATGGTCACTCCTGCTATGCCTGTTCACCAAGTTGCTCCTATGGTTCAAGCACCAGCCAAAAAGCCATATGTTGGAATCTACCCACTTTGTGCCACATTCAACTATCATCACCCTCAAAACATCCCATGTCGCCTTTGCACTTATTGTGTGAAATATGGCCATACGGTTAATGTGTGTAGGGCCAAAGCTCTTGCGGGCCAAGTTAACCCACCAACCAGAACCAATGAACAAGTGACTAATCAAGGTGTTCCTGCTATAGCAAATGGGCATGCATGTTTTGAATGTGGTGACCCAAATCACTTCCGGGATCAGTGCCCAAGGTTGATCAATGCTAGACAAGGCGGAGCTCGTGGGCGTGCTTTCAATATAAACGCCAATGAAGCTCAAGCCAACAATGATGTGGTCAACGGTACGTTCCTTGTTAATATTCAATATGCCTCCATTCTATTTGATACCGGTGCCGATAAAAGTTTTGTGTCACTTAATTTTGAACTTTTACTTGCAAAGACACGATCCCAATTAGAGAAAACCTTCACTGTCGAAATAGCAAATGGTGATTCACTTACAATTGAGTCTATTATCTATGACTGTTCTCTAGAACTTAATGAACATACATTCCCAATCAATCTTGTACCAATGCCACTAGGAAGTTTTGATATCATCATAGGCATGGATTGGCTATCAAATCATCATGCCGAAGTCATCTGTTTCGAGAAGTGCATCCGAATACCTCTACCATCGGGAGAAACCTTAAGAGTCTTTGGTGAAAAGCCTTGTAAAGGACTTAAATTAATGTCATGCACTACCGCTCAAAAGTACTCACGAAAGAAGTACGTAGCCTTCTTAGCTCATATTGTTCAAAAGGATGTCAAAGAGAAGAGTATACAAGACATTCCCATCATTCGGGATTTTCCCGAAGTATTTCCAGAAGATCTATCCGGTCTTCCACCCGTTCGACAAGTAGAATTTCGCATTGATCTTGTGCCCGGAGCTAACCCCGTGGCTAGAGCTCCTTACCGTCTGTTAGGACATGTTTTGTAACTGTTGATAAAATTCTGTGTAAGTTCTGCTAGAGGCGAACTTAATAAGTTCGCCTAGCCTATCCGAGGCGAACTTAATAATTTCGCCTGGTCTATCTGAGGCGAACTTATTAAGTTCGCTTTGCCTATTAGAGGTGAACTTAATAAGTTCGCCTAAGCACAGTGAAGCGAACTTGTTAAGTTCGCTTGGTGCAGAACAGTGCTAATATATTGACAGAACAGAGTCTGTTAAAGGACACAGAACACAGAGAAAACGGTGAGACATAGACGATATCAGAGTAGACGAGAGAGAATTCTTGTAACCTGATATTGGTGGAATACAAAGCGTTTATTTACATCGTTGTTGTTGATTGAGTCACACGAGCACGTTGATCATGAATTCCGCACGTTATCACCGTGTCGTACCGCGAGTCTAGAGATCCGTCACGCACCGAATAAGGGACCTACAAGTGGTATCAGAGTTATTGCTCTTGATTAGCAAAAGATTCGTGGTGTTTTCGTGTCCAATCAACATCAAAATTCAGAGAATTTGAAGGATTTTTCATCTTTTTCGTGTTCTTGATAAAAATGGAAGATTTTTGATCAATTTGGATTGATTTTGGATTGGTTTGAAGAAATTGATCCGATAGGATTGTTCCTAATCAGTTTCTACACAATCATACGGTTCAGAATTGCTTAATTCCATCATTTTGATCAGAAATCATGATTTTTGGAATTTTTTATTCGTGTTTGGGTTGAACAGCTGAACCAAGCGAACTTAACATTCTGTTGCAGGCGAACTTATAGGAGAACTTAATAAGTTCGCTTCACTAAGTATTAGGCGAACTTAATAAGTTCGCTTGGTGAAGATCAGGCGAACTTAACAAGTTCGCTTCGGGTCAAGTTCGCTCAGTTAGGCGAACTTAGCTAGTATTCTTAAAAAAAAAAAAGTGACATCTTAAAAAAAAAAAAAAAGTTCGCTCAGTTAGGCGAACTTGGCTGGAAAATTCATCTTGTTCAAATTTTTTAGGGAAAGCTTATATCGTCATTTTGAATCATTTTTGAAATTTTGAATTTTCGAAATTTTTTAAAAAGAGTATTTTGGCGGGAAATTTTTTCCGGATATTTTCGCAAAAAATTTCAAAATATCAATTTCATGTGATGATATTGAGATTGGAACTATGCCACCGAGACTTTTATGCATATCAGATTTTCGTAGCTGGAAAGTCCGGTTTGAACAGTTCGTATCAGAAATTGATGAAAACTTTTTGACATCCATATTTGAAGGATATGTGCATCCTACTTATGACTATATGAGATATTATGATGTTCCTAAACCAGTGACAGCTCTTACGAAACTAGAAAAACAGAAGTTTGATCGAGAGATGAAGACGCGTGAAACTTTAACGTTGTCTTTACCAAAAGAAATCATTCATAGTCTCGGGAAGTGTCTAACTTCAAGAGATCTATGGGAATCATTAAAGAAAAAGGGTGAAGCAACTTCTCAAACGTTTGTGGTCTTGATCAAAGAAGTATTGGAGAAGCCGAGTTATTCTCAAAGTGATTCTTCTGTAGATTTAACTGATAGCGAGAGAATTCATTCTGGTGAAAGTACTCAATCTACTAAGACTGATGTGATGAGTGAAGAAAGTTTTCAGAAAGTTGAAGATGATTTGAGTGTATCAGAAATTGATTCAGAGCCTGTCATTATTGATCAAAAGTGTGAAGCTGATGATGATGTTTTTATGGCTCCTGGTGCATCTTCTTCAGAAGTAAAAGCTGAGGTATTTTCTAACTCTGAGACGTTTTGTTCTAACTGTGTTTCAGTTAAGGATAAAATGATGAGGGTTATGGATGATAACGTCAACCTCATTTGTGATATGAAATCGATGCACACGGTAAATCAGAAACTAAAAGATAATGAGAATGTGTGTATTGAGAGAATAGAATCACTGAAGAGGGATATAAGTTCTCTGACTTTGAAGATCAAAGAGCAGGCATATCACTTGGATATGTCCTTTGCAGAAATTGAGAAACGAAATAATGATCTTGTTGAGAAAGATAAGGAACTAGCTGAATCTAAAGCAGAGGTGATTAGATTACATAGAAAGTTAGAAAGCTTTGCAAATTCATCATTCTTATTAGGATATTATCATGAAAATACAGAAGAGGGGAAGGGAACTAGTGGTATTGGCTATGTTCCTCCACCATTCAACGGAAATTATTCTGTTACGCCTGAGATTATAAACGATGAGGATTTAGATCCTAAGACTGTGTTGAAGGTGAATCCAGTCACAGGTGAAGATATGGTGTATTCTGATGAGAGTGATGATGAATATTTTGATGAAGCTAAGGTAGAGGGGATACCGAAAGCTGTTAAGAAAGAAGACTCAAAGGTTGATTCTAATTCATCTGGAAATTCTACATTTGGAAGTACTTCAACCTCAAGGAGAGTTCCATATGTCAGATATTATAAAGACATGCTTACATGTTTTCATTGTAATGAGATGGGACACATTGCGGTGACCTGTCCTTACAAAAATAAAGGGAAGAAGCATGTATTTCCTGAGAAGATGAAACCTGAATCAAAACCTGTTGCAAAATCTGGAGTTCCAGAGAAAATAAAGCAAAAAGAAGTTCATGTAGGAGAATCTTTTTCAAGTGTATCTTATCGTGTGAAGATTCCTTATATGAGAGATTATCGTGAGACGAGATCTTGCTTTTCTTGTGGTCTTGTGGGTCATATTCGGATTGTGTGTCCTCACAAAGACAAAGGTAACAGACATGTTACTCCAGAAAAGGTAAGAACTCATGGTAAGCCTTATGTTAACCTAAATGTGGTTAAACCTCGTGATACACTAAAGAGTAATTCAAAATCTGAGGTTTGGCTTTCTAGACCTCAAAGACGGAGGAGAAACAGAAGATTGAGAAAACTTTTAGAACAACAAGAGTTTTCACAATCAAATCAATTTTCAAATAAAAGAAAATGTTCAAACACTTCACATTTTAAGCAAAAAGAACTTAATGAAAAGAAGTATATTTGGAAATCTAAAGTTTCTGTTTCTGACTCGTCGGAGCAATCTCCTAAAATCGATGAGAGATTCGATTGTGAATGGAGTGAGGTTTATTATTTTGATACAAATGGAAGACCCATGACTACCATGGATTAGGTCCCAATTTCAAATTAATATTTATTGTTAGATGTGCAGGATTTACCAAGAGGGACTATTAATACCATTTTGGTTGTTGATAGTGGTGTTTCTAAGCACATGACAGGGAATGACATCTGCAAGAGTAAAGAGTTGTTGATAACTGAGAATATTTTTGATTCAACGACTTGATGCTCAAGGGGGAGAATATGTCACACACAATGTTTTGGAAACAGTTTTACAAAGTCCAGATGATATCCTGAAACTTTGGATGACGATGGTGAGCATAAAGTCGTTGATGCAACCATTTGACTAGTTGAGGGGGAGTCTACAGGACAGGGGGAGTACAGAACTGTGTTGGTGACAGAGGCAATGATATTCAATTACATTACATTGGTTTGAGTTTTTAATTGATTGAATTGCTTAATCCCGAGTAACTAAGTAAACTGTTTTTCTTAAAATGTTTTCATGGAAGATTTTATTTTCGTTTGTTTTACTTTCTTTGAAAAAGATTTTGAAAAATCCAAACAAATTGAAAAAGATAAAATCGACATTACTTGAAGTTAAAGAAGAGATGATAGTACATCAGTAGATGTTCTTTCACACATGACTTTAGATTGACTGGTTGGTGCTTTATGTTAATATATCTGAATTATATGTTTTGATCTAAACTTCAGAGGCTACACAAATAGGAAATGATAGTGTTGTGTATGCATATAATTTGAATTGTCAGTAGACTAAAAGCGTCACTGAACCATTAGTAGTGTGAAAACATAATTGCATATGTTACAACTGTGATTTGAACCCATTTTATGCCTGGGTGTGTGTGTTAAAGATCACTATCAGATAAAGAATATTAGCTTTTAATAAGGATTGTCCTATGAGATCAGTTTCGGGTTATGTCCTTAGCACTATTCATTCGATTTGCTTCAGTGCCCATGTCCCGAAAAGCATGCAATTTGAAGTATAATCAAGATATGTACTTGACATCATCTGTCAAACATATACTAGCCCTTGGATCATATTGATAAATCATCTTTACTGATTCCATTGAATTCATAATCCAGATAATAGTTGGATCCACGTACCTGAATCTTATGTTTCCACATATATAAGCCAAAACATTTAATCATTCGATTCTGAATCTCATTGATTCCTATACAATCCAATTTGGATTCTGCTATTCATGTGCTAAGTGATGTCTCCTCATTCTGGAAATTTGGATAATCTTTAGTAAAATCTCATATGTCTTGAAGATAGTGCATTTACTTTCTGTTGGCATATTAGTGGGGTACACGTTGTATTTCATACTTAAATGGTACCTTAACTCACAAGAAAGTGGGAATGAGATGCTTTAGTTTCAAATCTTATAATATTGACAATTTGAATTTATGTGTCATAGCCTGATCCTATTTTCTTTGAATATTTATCGCGTATCATAACATTCAATATGAAAGTCTTGAAAATATAGAGTGTGATAATCTTGAAAGATATTGGTTTGATTGATCAAGACTTGAAAGAATGACATAGGATACCATTTGATATTATATGGATGTTTATCTAAAATGTGTGACTGATGCATTGTTTTTACTGATATGATCTTCTTACTCGTAATGTTAGACCAAAAAGATGTGATTTTGTATTTTACATGTCAGTTTGTATAGAGAAAAACCAAAAAGATTTTGTCTTTCTTATGTTTGAAAAACCAAAAAGATTTTATTTTTCCAGCTTCCATGGAAATCTTAATTGTTGGTTATTCTTGGTTATTCTCCTGTTCAAAAACTGAATATTGCAGACAGAAGTTGACAAGGGGTCTTTCTCCCAAATTTTCTTCTAGAAATAAATAGAGAGTGTGCAGATGAACAAGACGAAGACTACAGTGTGTTTGATGATATATGAAGACTGATGACAATCTTCTGAAGCTGTTGTCAAGGGGGAGTCTGTTGGAGCATATTATGGTGACAACGAGCTTGAAGATATTATGTCTTAGTTTTAGAGTGTTTGACTTTTAATTGATAGAATTGTTAGCAACAGTTAAAGGGGAGTCTGTTAGGACATGTTTTGTAACTGTTGATAAAATTCTGTGTAAGTTCTGCTAGAGGCGAACTTAATAAGTTCGCCTAGCCTATCCGAGGCGAACTTAATAAGTTCGCCTGGTCTATCTGAGGCGAACTTTTTAAGTTCGCTTAGCCTATTAGAGGCGAACTTAATAAGTTCACCTAAGCACAGTGAAGCGAACTTGTTAAGTTCGCCTGGTGCAGAACAGTGCTTATATATTGACAAAACAGAGTCTGTTGAAGGACACAGAACACAGAGAAAACGGTGAGACATAGACGATATCAGAGTAGACGAGAGAGAATTCTTGTAACCTGATATTGGTGGAATACAAAGCGTTTATTTACATCGTTGTTGTTGATTGAGTCACACGAGCACGTTGATCATGGATTCCGCACGTTATCACCGTGTCGTACCGCGAGTCTAGAGATCCGTCACGCACCGAATTAGGGACCTACACCGTCTTGCACCTTCTGAAACGCAAGAACTTGCAAGTCAACTTCAAGAGCTCTCCGACAAGGGATTCATTCATCCAAGTCATTCAGCGTGGGGTGCACCCGTCTTGTTCATCAAAAAGAAAGATGGATCATTCCGCATATGTATTGATTACCACGAACTCAACAAGCTTACTATAAAAAACCGTTATCCTTTACCTAGAATTGATGACCTCTTTGATCAACTTCAAGGTTCTACTTGCTTCTCGAAGATTGACCTTCGATATCGTTATCACCAACTCTGTTTACAAGAGGAAGATATTCCAAAGACTGCCTTCCGAACAAGGTATGGTCACTATGAGTTCATGGTCATGCCTTTTGGACTAACCAATGCACCCGCAGTTTTCATGGACCTCATGAATCGTGTATGCAAACCATACTTTTATAAGTTCGTGATCGTTTTCATCGATGACATCTTACTCTATTCCAAGACTAAAGTTGACCATGAGCAACACCTTAGACTGGTTTTGGATCTCTTGAGGAAGGAACAACTATATGCCAAATTCTCCAAATGCGAATTTTGGCTAAAGGAAGTTCAATTTCTTGGTCATATCGTCAACGACAAGGGTATTCATGTTGATCCTGCTAAGATCGAAACGGTTAAGAATTGGAATGCCCCGAAGACTCCCACCGAAGTTCGTTCATTTCTTGGTCTTGTGGGATATTATCGTCGATTCATTTCAAACTTCTCTAAGATTGATGTCCCTCTTACCGCTTTGACCCACAAGGGTAAAACTTATGAATGGGGACCAAAACAAGATTCCAAACTCTCAAGCAAAAGTTATGCAATGCTCCTATCTTGACACTCCCTGATGGGAATGATTATCTAGTTGTCTACTGTGATGCTTCCAACCAAGGTCTTGGTTGTGTCCTCATGCAACGAGGCAAAGTAATCGCCTACGCATCAAGGCAACTCAAAATTCACGAGAAGAATTATACGACGCACGATCTCGAGTTGGGTGCGGTCGTATTCGTATTGAAGATTTGGAGACATTACCTCTATGGCACAAAATGTGTGGTGTTCACCGACCACAAAAGTCTCCAACACATCTTCAACCAAAAAGAACTCAATATGAGACAACGACGTTGGGTTGAACTCCTTAACGACTATGACTGTGAGATTCGTTACCATCCCGGCAAAACGAATGTGGTAGCCGACGCTTTGAGTCGAAAGGACCATGTCATGCTTCAATGTGTTCGAATTCAAAATCGCATCTTAGAAGCTCATCACGTCTCAGTCACCGAGGGTAACATGTACGAGGAAATGTCGTGTGGTGTTGAACTTCAACTTGAATCAAAACCTAATGGCTTTCTTTATTACTTGAACCGCATTTGGGTTCCCGATCGCGATGATCTCCGTACATTTCTTATGAACGAGGCTCACAAGACTCGTTATTCTATTCATCCTGGTGCGGATAAAATGTACAAAGATCTTCGCCCACAATATTGGTGGCCCGGTATGAAAAAGGACATTGCTCTCTATGTTGCCAAATATCTAACGTGTTCCAAAGTCAAAGCCGAACACCAAGGATTACTTGAACAACCGGAAATTCCCATGTGGAAATGGGAGAACTTAGCCATGGATTTTATTACCAAACTCCCTCGCACCTCGAGTGGTTATGATAGCATTTGGGTGATCATTGATCGTCTCACCAAATCTGCTCATTTCTTGCCTATCCGTGAAGACTATCGGGTTGAGAAACTAGCCCGAATTTACATTGATGAAATTGTGAGCCGTCACGGCGTTCCCTTAAACATAATCTCCGATAGAGATGCTCGGTTCACCTCTCGCTTTTGGCAATCTCTCCAAACTGCTCTTGGTACACGATTGGATTTGAGCACGGCCTACCATCCTCAAACTGATGGTCAGACCGAGCGAACAATCCAAACTCTTGAAGATATGCTTAGAGCTTGTGTAATTGATTTTTGTGGCAATTGGGATTCACATCTATCCCTAATCGAGTTCTCTTACAATAATAGCTACCACACGAGTATCAACATGGCTCCATTTGAAGCTTTCTATGGTCGCAAGTGTTGTTCTCCTATCTGTTGGAACGAGATTGGTGAAGCACAAATCACCGGTCTCGAGCTAATTCAAGAAACATCCGATAAGATCTTTCAAATCCGTGACAATATTCGAGTAACGAGGAGTCGGCAAAAGAGTTATGCCGACAAACGTCGAAAACCCTTGGAATTCCAAGTTGGCGACCTTGTTCTTCTTAAGGTGTCTCCATGGAAGGGAGTGATCCGTTTTGGAAAGAAAGGCAAGTTAGCACCTCGCTATGTTGGTCCATTCAAGATCCTTGAAAGGATTGGGAAAGTGGCTTACAAACTCCAGTTACCTTCATCACTTGGTAACGTGCATCCTACATTTCATGTGTCCAACCTGAAGAAATGCATTGCTGATGAAAATCTTCACATACCTCTTGACGACGTGCACATTGACGAAACGATGCAGTTCGTTGAGAGACCGGTAGAAATCATGGATCGTGAAATCAAACAGCTCAAACGAAGTCGTATTCCTATTGTCAAAGTTCGTTGGGAATCTAAGCGTGGTCCTGAATTTACTTGGGAACGAGAGGACCAAATGAAGCTCAAGTACCCCCCCATCTCTTTACTGATGCCGTCGCTTCCTCTAGCTAAATTTTGGGACGAAATTCCCTCAACATGGGGAGACTGTAACATTTCTGATTTTTAGTATCCGTATTTCAATTCAATGTAATGCATTTCAAACCCAATTCTAGTGCACTGTTTTGTTCTATTCGTACCATCAATTAAATATTATGTTTCAAATGCAAATCCACAAATTTTACTCGGCTATAACCTACTAGACACTACATAAGTATCTATTTATACAAATATGTCAAAGACTAAAGTTACAAGGTCTTATGTTGAAAAGTAACAAGAAAACCTAATAGGCACGGTCGCGCCAAGTGCCTTGACACGGTCGCGCGACCAGCTTTGAAACGATCGCGCGACCAGCTTTGAAACGATCGCGCCCGGTGCCTAGGCACGGTCGCGCCCGGTGCCTAGGCACGATCGCGCCTCGTTTGGGCACGGTCGCGTCTAGTACCAGTTGAAACGTAAATGTAGTTTTAAATGCGAGATCGTTGATTGTCATAACCGATATACGTTTCACTTTCATAGACAAAGAAACGAATATTATCAATTGTAACCATTAACAACAGAAAACCGATTCAAGAAAATCAAAACCTCCTCATTTGAAAATCCTCTCCTTTGAACATCGATCTTCCTATTCTGGAGTGAATTTCCCCCAACCAAACGCTACACGATTCTCCCAGAAGCTACTAAACCATTTGAAGCAGCCGGAATCGTAGCAGAAGACGCCGGAAACCAAGCTCACCGACGCCGGAACTCCTTTCTACCGTTCTCTATCAATTCGCTACTCTTCCAGGTAATTGAAACCTTTTTCTCACTCGTTTCAGTTCATGGATCAAAAGCCCCATATTAATTAGGGCTTTCATTATGGGAATCATCTCGAACTCGAAGCCACATTTACATTCAAAATAGTTTAATCGAATCCGGTCCTAAACACGTTTTAAATTCAATTAATCTATACAAAAAGACTCGTAATAATCTATTGGGTGAAAGCCCTATGATTTCCAACCCTGTTATTATAAAAATTAGTCAAATCGTTCCTGATTTGGAACAGACGCGGTCGCGCTAATCACCTAGCGCGTAGTGCCTCAAGAGACACGGTCGTGCCGGCTTCCAGCGCGGTCGTGCCTCCTGCTCAGACCCAGTCATGCCCTTTGGCTAATCTCAATCGTGTTTTAGAATCATAGACATGATCGTGCCTGGCCAAGGCATGGTCGTGCCTAATGATTTGGTTAGTTATTCCCTCTGTTTGATCAGCACGGTCGCGCCCTGACTAGCACGGTCGCGCCCGTGTTTAGAACACGATCGTGCCCTTCCCAGGCACGGTCGTGTGTAAGTTAGATTTTCTTGGCAGAATTATAATTTTTATATTTTTCAAACAACAGATATTTCCGATTTAATTTCAAAATAAAAATAGTTGATTTTTATAAAAATGCATTTAATTCTATTTAGAAAGATCAAATATTTAATCTTGGAATAAATAGAAAATTATTTATTTAAAGTTTATGAAATTAAATTTACATTTATTGTTAAACCTTAAAAAGTATTTTAATGGTTAAGTTACATATATTATAAATAAATAAATAAATAAATGGTTATTTATTTAATTTATATTTAAACAAAAACAATTATTTATTTATACTTACTTATAATTAATACTTACATTACTTTTATAAACAATAATTAATTATTTAATCAATTTCAAACCTTAACTCAAAATGTTCTAAAAATATTCTTTCAAACTTTATATTTTATTCAATACTTTCAATTACAAATCAATGACTTTTTACACAAGCCCAAATGCAACTTTAGACTTAAACTTTTGTGCACACTATTAACACAATATACGTTACACCCTAGGTTAACTTGTGCATTCCAAGGATCCATATTTCTATCTAGTATTTCATGTAAGCTACGCCTTCGAATCATGTGAGTATTACATAGCCCCTTTTACTCTTTCACACTTTTTGGGGTGGAACATGAACACTATACAACACTATTACTTACACTTACAAAAACTACACAAGTACAAATCCTCTTTACATTCATGTGTGCAATTTGAGCTTTATGCCCGAGTGCTAGTTGTGCTAACTTTTGTATGCGATTATGTGCAATCATTAACTATTCTAGCCGACGGTAAACAATGATAGATCTATTGAGTCTGACAAACCCACCCAGGTAGGGTGATTGTTACCGACAACATAATTTTTGCATGCTAGTTACAAAGGTTTGATTGTACTTAGTTACACAATAGCTGCTCCCCATAAATGCCTTATTTTATCATGACATGTAAGGATTTGTTTTACAAACTATATGCTATCTATATACAAACCTGTGTTATACTCACCAACTTTTTAGTTGACTTTATTTTAATAATGTTTCAGGTACTAATGTGTGAGTGTGATCAAGATGTGCTACACATAGGCTTGGACCTAGTTAAATTAAATAAAGAACTTATGTATTTCAACTATGTTGTTTTTCTTGGATTATTTTGTCATGAATGTTGCAATGAAATTTGATAATTAATATATTTCAATATAGTCAACCTCGTGCTTTTGAACAGTCTACATGTCCCGCCCCGATGATTCCGCCATCGGTCGAGGTGTGACATTAGTTTCATCATCATAAAACCAACTTATGATCTTTCCAATACACCTCTCTTTATTCACATATCTTTCTTTCTGAGAAGGTTGTATAGGTGAGTTTGGTAGTACCTTCATCCAACTAATAACTACTTCTCTCCACTATTCTCTAGTCATACCTGTATTTCTATATATCACAGGTTTTTCATTCGGCTTAGGAGACACAGCATGAGTAGTATCAACATCAGAATCTATCTTGGATTGAGCAGTATCATCAGGTGTAGTGATGTCTTCAACAGAGTCCATAGAATCTGTTACTCCAACATAAGAAAACTCAGGAATAACATCATCTTGGATGAAGTTATATGGAACATTCAGACCATCACATCCTTCATATGTAACCTTAGATTTACTCTTTTCTATTTCAATCTCTACAATCTCTCCTTCTTCAACATCATTATCCAACACATCTTCTTCATCGTCATCAAATAACTCATCTATATCATCCAGACATTCTAATTTCTCAACTTCTTCTTCTTCAGAATCTTGAAAGAATTCCAATAGAAATATTTCTTCATTCACTCCAAAATCATGCTTGGTTCCTTCAATAGTATGTGATGTCGACTCCCCCTGAGCTCTGGATATTGGATTCACGTCAGGGTATTGACGATCACCCTCAACATTACCACTAGGATCATTATCATCATTATCTTTTCGTTGAATTGATTCAGCATGACATGTATCATGTAGCCTTAACTCCCGCTGAGCGTCAAGACGCTCAACAAGTTTAGACACCAATAATTGCATGTCAGTAATCTGTGTAGCTTGAGCTTGAAGAACCAACTATCTCTGAGAATCAGTAGACGCAAGAGTATCTACCTGAGTCTGTAAAGCTAGCACCTATGATTCAAGGAATGTAATTCTTTCAGAATCAGATGGCTTAGAAGGACCAGCTTCAGATGTGTGTGGAACATGTGGAGAAAGCACTGGAGATGTATGTTTAGAAGCAGGAGGTGTAAGCAGTAAGGAAGCAACAAAATTTGCATCCTCTACACCCTGAGATGAATGAGCAGCAGCAATAGAAGCAGACATAAGCTTCTGAGCTTTAGGTACTGGAATAGCATCACTATCCGAGTCAGAACTTTCATCTACTAAAGTTCTTTTGCCAAGAACTGATCCAGAAGGAGGATTCCGAACAGTCTTACGACTCGGTTTTCTGGCTGTAGATTTAATACATTTTACCACATTAGCCAATGGTAACGTAGCCAACCTTGCATAATGATCTGAGCTAAAATCTCTAGACGAATCGGTATCGGTAGCTTCAGAATCATCCATATTCATACCCAACTCTTGAATAGGTGAGTTCACAGCTTCATGATCAAAATCATCCATATTCATACCCAACTCTTGATCATTATCTTGAGCAATCTCTTCTTGAACTGGTTCATTAACAGGAATTTGAACTTGTTCTTGTGGAATAGGAACTTCTTGTTGTTGTTGAGCTTGAACTGGCTGTGGAATTGGAACTTTATTCTGGACTTGGCCTTGTACTAACTCCTCAGGATGAAACCAATTATCATTAGGTGGCTCAACATAACTAGGATTGATTATGTGACCAAACAAAGGAGTCGGAACAGGAATAAGAGCAGCATTTTGTTGTTTCACCTTCGTACAATCAGTAAAGATCCTTTTTGACATAGGAGTCAATGTTAAACGGATTGGATGCTGAGGTAAATCCGGAATTTATTGATTCAAAATCATTTGCACGAACCTAGGATACATAAGGAACCCTTGTCCTTCTAGAGGATTTATTTACATGACCAACTCACGGTAGAAGTAAAAAGCAAAGTTAAACCATTTGTTAAGTGTCAAAGCAACAATAACAGCCTGTAGTGCACTCTTTAACCCATCAGTACCAGCCTTCCTAGGAGACAGACATTGTATGATGACGTGCATAAAATATCTCCATTCGCCAACTAAACCTCCTTTTCTTGCTTGTGTATCATTCGGTCTTCCTCTGTAACCCATCCGATGAAAACACCCCATAATAAGTGTTCCAGGATATGACATAGGATCATCCACAGCACCTCCTAATCCCAATGCAGCACGAATAATTTCTACAGAAATAGCAACCTCCGTATTATTCACTGTAGCAAGAAGTACGTGAGGTTCAACATCCGTATCTTGATGGACGGTATCCCAGAATTGTTGAATATACGGTAAACTTATATACGGATTAGCAGATAAAGCCAGTTGCAATCTTGAACGATGTAAATGTATGTTTGTACATATTCAGATCCAATACGCCACTTGATTATGATTGTACTCAACACGACGAGCCATCTGTAAATGTAGAGGACAACAACACATTAGTAAGAAAAACGAACAACAAAAAAATGTTAATACAAAAATTTTCAACAAAAAAAAATCACAAGTCCAAAACATTCCTGAGCCCTTAGGCGAACTTACTAAGTTCGCTTAGTGTTTCAAGAGGCGAACATAATAAGTTCGCCTAAACAAGTTCGCCTGAACAAGTTCGCCTAAACCTGTCTGACGATACAAATTCCAAACAGAATCACAAATATGTCTAAATCCAGAAGAGTTACCGGATAAAATTCGTTGAGATTACCCTAGAATTACTTTCAATCGAAAACGATCAAGAAACAACCACACAAAATTCTAATCAGAAACCCTAGATCTAAAATCACAAGTTCACTAAAATATTCCGTAAGTTCGCTCGTATAAGTTCGCTCAAACAGTGAAGAGGATAAATGAATAAGTTCGCCTGAACATAATACTAAATAACCATTAAGTTCACTCCATTAGGCGAACTTGTTAAGTTCTCTTAACAAGCCTCAGGCGAACATATTAAGTTCGCTTACTCAGAACCAGGCGAACATATTAAGTTCGCTCCAAACCTTTTCCTTGGACAAAAATTCTTCACTTTCAACACGACACATTCTTGTGAACTTCCATCTGTAGCAAGTATCTGATCCAATCCCGAAACATTTTAAAATTAAAACTTTCATGGAAGATAGAAACAAAATATTTTTGAATTTTATCGGTACAAACGGAATCACATATTTTTTTTATATGAGCAAAATAAAATACATATTTTTGAATGAACATCATGAGCAAGAAGATCATATCAGTATATGAGCAATTCATCACACAGTTATAATCAACTAAGGGTAACCTATGATATGAAACAATCAAACTTATACTTATGTAAGTCATACTTTTTCAATTTTATGAAACTTTTGCAATCTATTTGAATAATACTTGAAATGCTACGCGATAAATTTCAAAGTAAACAAGATCAGGTTATGAAATACTCAATTTTTCATTCCGAATTTGCAATACAAAGCATGAAATTTTAAATTGTCAATATTATATGATTTGAAACTATAAGCATTTTCTTCCAAATTCATGTGAGTTAGTACCATTTAGATGAAAAACAACGTGTACCCCACATATATGCCAACATAAATTAAATTTGGATTATCTTCAAGACATACACAGTTTATTGAAAGATTAGATCAATCTCCAAGATGAAATTATCTCTATTAGCACAAGTATAGAATAGCAGATCCCAAAGGATATAAGAATCAGAATGATTCAGAATCGAAAGATTTTAATGAATTGACTTTATAATGAGAATCAAAAGATTCAGGTAGGAGGATTCAACAATTATTTGGATAAATTTTAATGAAATCTGAATAGATGATGTATCTAACTGATCCAAGGGTGAATATATGTTCTAACAGATGGTGTCAGAAACATATCTTAGTTCGTCAACACCTTGCATGTTTTTCGGGGCATGGGCAGTGAAGTGAACAGAAAGTGATTGTGCTAAAGACATAATTCGATATTGGTCTCATGAAATTTCTTAAAACCATATATTCTATATCTGATAATGATCTTTTACAAACACACACAAGCATATAATGGATTCAAATCACAGATGTAATCATATCGTATTTAATTTTCACACTACTATTGGTTCAAAAACGTCTCTAGTCTATTAACAATTCAAGTTTCAAAATCATTCAAATTAAAACATATTATCAAGATTAGAGCATTCAAAACACTATCCTTTCTCATTTATGCAGACTTTGAAATTTAGATCAAATCAAATTACTTTAAACTTTCATATATCAAAGGTCTACTAAGGTCATGTGTAATGAATTATTCACTGATGTAATATCATTTCTTCTATAACATCAAATGATGTCAATTTTATATTTTTCATTTTGCTTTGAATTTTTATAAATAACAATTTTTGACTGAAATTTAAAATGCAGAAATGTAATAAAGCAATAAAAGAAATTTAAAACAAAAACTCCCAAGAAAATTTGTTTTTGCAAAAAACTTTTATTCGGGATTGATCATACCTATTATTTTGATTAGAAATTCAAACCTGGTACGATCAAATGCCTTGGTAAAAAGATCATCAAAATTATCATGTGTATGTACCTTTACCAGCTCAATCAACTTCTTATCTACACAATCACGAATAAAATGATATCTAATTTCAATGTGCTTTGTTTTACTGTGCTTCACAGGATTATTTGTGATAGACATTGTAGCATTATTATCAATAAACATGGGGGTTCCTATAAAATTCAAACCGTAGTCTCTTAATTGCTGTTGGATCCACAAGATCTGTGAACAACAACTTGCAGCAGCAATGTATTCTGCTTCGCATGTTGAAATGGAGACCGTAGTTTGCTTTTTGCATTTCCAGGAAACTAGACGATTACCCAAGAACTAGCAACCACCTGTAGTAGATTTCCTGTCCAAACAACAACCACCAAAATCAGAATCAATGTAAGCATTGAATTCAAAGTTAGAACCATGAGGTAACCATAGTGTCAATCTTTGTTTTCCTTTCAGATAACGAAAGATTCTTTTAACTGCAATCAAATGAGACTCTTTTGGTTTCGCTTGGAACCTGGAACAAATACACTCAGCAAACATTATATCTGGCCTTGAAGCGGTTAAATACATTAGAGATCCAATCATTGCACGGTAAAGTCGGCAATCAACTTCTTTTCGATCCGGGTCAGAATTCAATTTATGGTTGACCGGAATCGGAGTATCATATGGGGTACAGTCCTCCATCTTGAATCGGCTCAAGATGTCCTTTACATACTTAGACTGATGAATAAAGAAACCATCTTCCTTCTGATTAACTTGAAGACCTAGGAAAAATGATAACTCTCCCATAGCTGACATCTCAAACTTTGATTTCATAATACTCTCCATCTCTTTGCATAATCCTTCATTTGTAGAGCCAAAAACAATATCGTCTACATATATCTGTACCAGTAGGTAATCTCCCCCTGCTTTCTTAATGATTAAAGTCGAGTCAGTATGTCCACGAACAAAATCATTCTCTAAAAGATGTGTAGACAATGTTTCATACCACGCTCGAGGAGCTTGATGAAGACCATAGAGAGCTTTATCAAGCTTGAAGACTTTGGACGGATTAATTGGATATTCAAACCCTGGCGGCTGACATACATAAAATTCCTCCTTGACTTTACATATAAGAAAGCACTTTTTACATCTAATTAAAACACCTTAAACCCTTTGTATGAAGCAAAAGCAAGAAACAACCTTATAGCTTCAAGCCTAGCAACAGGCACATAAACCTCGATGTAATCAATACCCTCTTGTTGATTGAAACCTTGTACAACTAATCTTGCCTTATTTCGCAACACAACACCGCGATCGTCTTTCTTACATTTAAACACCCACTTCGTACCAATTGGATACACACCCTTTGGAAGATCTACAAGATTCCAAACTTTAAGTTTGTCAAACTGAGCAAGTTCTTCCTGCATGGCCTCTATCCAATTGTTATCACTTAATGCCATTTCAACATTCTTTGGTTCGACCTGAGAAATAAAATAGGAATGTGAGCATATATCAAAACACACCAGTCTCTTTAAAACCTGTATAAAAGCAAGTGTTGTCAGGAGTAGAACGCGTTTGCACTCCATCACGCAAATCCCCAATGACATTTGAAATCGGATGAGCTTTGAGTTCCTTGATTGATGCAACCTCAGGAACTAGCAACACATCAACTTGAGTTGTATCAGATTGATAAGACAGATCTTGAGTAACTGGTATCCCCGAGTCAGTCTCCCCATGATCCTGTGACAAATTAGAAGGGTCATCAACTAACAACGGATCAGCAGAAGAATCTTGGAAAGTAACATTTTCATCTTCACTATCAGACTCTTGTGTTCCCGAAACAAGAAGCAGCATTAGGATCCAGAGCAGATGTAGAAGGAACAGATGATTGTAGAACTGCCGTCGGTAGAAAACCACTATTCTGTGCATCTTGACATGAGTCATATAAAACAGCAGCTTCCGCAGGAGAAATATCAGAAGGTAAATGAAAAGACTTTAATAAATTCTCATAATCAAAAGCCCAGTCTAGTCCTATCGCCATTTGAGGTAACGACCGATTAGAACAGTCAATATGAAACCATTCTTCAACCTGGAGAGTCTCTTTATTATAAACCCTCTTGGTAGTGGAATTAGCAACATACCCCAGAAAGATCCCTTCAATTTCCTTAGCACTGAACTTGGTTGGGACATCACGAACTTTCAAAAAGGTGCATGGATTACCAAAACGTAGTAAATATTTTAGATTCGGCTTACGATTATTAAGCAACTCATAGCACGTCTTGTTGTGTCGCTTAACGGTCAAGACTCGATTCAAAACATGACACGCAGTATTTACAGCCTCGGCCCAAAAAGTTACTGGAAGCTTAGAATCAGCAAGCATAGTACGTGCAGTTTCAACTAAAGTCCTGTTCTTTCGTTCAGCAACACCATTTTGTTCAGGTACATATGGCACACTGAATTCATGATGAATTCCCTTTTGAATATAGAATAACCCCATTTTGCTATTCTTAAATTCACTGCCATTGTCACTCCTAATTCTTCTGACTTTCCGATTGAACAAATTCTCTAAACCTAGGATTAAGAATTGTACCAACTCTGTGGTTTCGGCTTTAGAAGCAAGGAACTTAACCCATGAAAATCTTGAGAAATCATCTGTTACCACCAGACAGTAAGATTTACCACCAATGCTCCTGATACTAATCGGTCCAAACAAATCCATATGCAGTAGCTTCAAAGGAGATACAATAGAATTCTTTTTCTTAGATTTGTGGACTTCTTGTGTTGTTTCCCCTTATTGCAAGGAATACAGTCATCAGGAACTGAAAATTTCATTTTTGGAACACCAAAAACCAGATCATTCTTCACTAGATAATTCATTTTCCGATAACTGATGTGAGCAAGTTTCCTGTGCCACAGAATAGAATCCCACTCAGACGCCTTGGAGAGAAAACAAGTAGGAATTGAATCCATAGTAGTAGCAACACTCATGTCGAGGACATATGTGTCATTTCTCCTTGGAGCCTTGATGTGTTAGTATTTACACATATTTTTGGCACAAAACTTCTCTCAATTAACGATCAATTCTTGGTTATATTCAACGTTTAGACACTTATTTGCTTCATTTCCTGTTTTGTAGGTTTTTGTGAAGCTTAGTGAACAAACAAGAAGATTCCAGGATAAAAAGTGAAGTTTTAGGGTTTCTGTGATGGAGGCACGGTCGTGCCCCTATTTGGCACGGTTGTGCCAAGATTGCAATCCCTAGGCACGGTCGCGTCCACATCTGGCACGACCATGCCAAGCCAAAAACCAAGGCACAACCGTGCCTTGGCCCCCCCACGATCGCGTGTCGCCCCGTGAGTCTGCTCCTCGAAGAAAGAGAGCCAATAAGAGAAGCAGATCGGTCAACCCTACTGTCACACGACCGCGCCAAAAGGTTGCACGGTCGTGTCCCCTTCTCAGGCACGGTCGCGCCCAGTGTCCTGGCACGGTTGTGCCTCCTTGCTTTTATTTATATCAGTAGTTTTCCCACAGCCAAAAAGGGTAGAGAGTTGGAGCCCAGAGCACTGTTTTATGCTTCGAATTTCCTTGTTTCTAACCACATTTCAAGCTTCTAGGAAGGACTACAACATCAAGAGGATCATCATACATCATCATCACCTAGCTTGGGGAAGTTGGTTTGATTCTTGGCATTTCTTTATGAGTCTTGTAACTTTCCCTTGCTTTGTTCTTGTTCTCATGCTCACCATGAGCTAACTCTTGATATCACTTTGGTTTAGATGAAGTTTAGTAACATTTGACAACATTTATAGATTTTTGGCATAGTTTATATTAATGTTATAACAATGACATGATTATTCTTCAATGATATTGTGTATTTGGGAGTTGATATTGTTTGCAAGACTTGTATATGTATAGGCTTTGTATGTTGGAAAACCCATGGTTTATGCATGTATTCATTGATTAATGTATGCATGTATGCTAGTTTATGGCTTTTGACTAGGAATGGTGGATGAAGTCTTGTTTATGGTTGAAAACTCTTGATGTCCTTCAGACTAACCAACGCACCAGCAGCATTTATGGATTTGATGAACAGAGTGTGCCGACCAATGTTGGATTGGGTTGTGTACTTATGCAGTGAGGAAAAGTAATCGCTTATGCCTCGCGACAGTTAAAGATCCACGAGGTTAACTACCCGACTCACAATCTTGGGCTGGCGGCGGTAGTATTCTCATTAAAGATATGGGGACACTATCTGTACGAGGTTAAATGCACCATTTACTCCGATCACAAGAGACTCAAGTACTTCTTCGAACAAAAGGAATTAAACATGAGACAAAGGAGGTGGTCAGAGCTGCTAAAAGATTATGATTATGAGATATTGTACCATTCAGGCAAGGCCAATGTAATGGCTGACGCCTTAAGCAAAAAGGAAGAGTCGACACCTATCAGAATCAAAGCATGTCAGTTGATTATAACACCAGATCTTATAAATGAAATGGCGAAAGAACAAGATGAAGCACTGCTAGAAAGGGATATGAAATGGGAAAGGATAGTAGGACAACAGGGAAATCTGGAGACCAATGCGTACGGTGTACAAACTCGTTTTGGCCGAATGTGGATACCCAATATTGGTGAACTTAGGGCCAAAGTTCTTGACGAGGCCCATAAGTCTCTCTACTCTATTCACCCCGTAACAAACAAAATGTATCAATACTTGAAGAAAGAATATTGGTGGCCTGGCACGAAGAACGATGTGATAGAACATGTGAGCAAATACCTAACTTCTTCACTAGTTAAGGCCGAGTACCAGAATCCATGCGGTAAAATGCAACCCTTACCGATACCAGAATGGAAATGGGAGGAGATCATGATGGATTTCATTACCAAGCTAACAAGAATAACCAAAAGCAATGATACCATTTGGGTGATCGTCGACCGCTTGACGAAAACTGCTCACTTCTTACCAATACATGAGGTATTTTCGTCTGAGAAGCTAGCAGAGTTATTCATCAAGAAATTGTAAGCATACATGGTATGCCTGTGTCAGTTGTGTCCAATAGGGATACTAGATTCACATCAAGATTTTGGAAGAAATTCATCAAAACAATGGGTACTAGACTGAATACCACCCTCGCACCGATTGTCAATCGGAAAGAACCATTCAGAACTTGGAACACATGCTCCTGACTTGTATCATTGATTTCAGTAGGAGCTGGGATAGCCACCTGCCATTGGCAGAATTCTCATATAATAACAGCAATCACTCAACCATCGGCATGCTGCCATTTGAGATGTTGCATGGAAGGAGATGTAGAACCCCAGTATGTTGGGGGAAATTGGACAGATAGAGTTTACGAGTCTCGTAGTGGTCAAAACTACTTTCGAGAAATTCAAACAGATCAAAGCTCGCATGAAAGCCGCTAAAGATAGACAAAAATCATATGGAGATAAGAGAAGAGGAGACATAGAATTTCAAGTAGGGGACATGGTACTATTAAAAGTGTCACTCTGGAAAAGAATCAACCGATTCAGGAAGCATGGCAAACTAAGTCCAAAGTTTGTAGGACCTTTCAAAATCCTAGCAAGAGTGGGTCACGTTGCTTACTGACTGGATCTACCCAATGAGCTTAAAGGTTACCCTACATTCCACATGTCGCACTTACGCAAGTGCTTGGCTGACGACACGGCTCACATACCATATGATGAAATCGAAGTAGATAATGGTTTAAACTATGTAGAAGAACCAATAGCTGTTCTTGACCGAGTCGAGAAACGACTACGCAATAAGTTGATTTCTTTGGTTAAAGTACAATGGAAGCACACGAAAGGGTCGGAAGCTACTTGGGAAAAAGAGTGTGGGATGAAAGAACTGTACCCTTAAATATTTAACTTGTAGCAGGTTTCGAGGACGAAACCTATATAAGTGGGTAGACTTGTACATCCCTAAATAATAAAACGAATAAATAACGACGAGACCGGGATTTAATCAAGGATTAAATGAAAAGTAAGGGAGTGGGCTTGGTTTTGCACCAATGGGCCGATATGGACCCACGTATATAAGGATATAATCAACACCATCTTCCTCATTCCATCCAACACACACAAACCCTAGAGAGAGAAAGAGAGAGTTCTAGTGAGAGAAAGCTCAAGGAAGCACTATCAAGATTGGATCCTATTTCCATCTTGTTTCTCCATCATCCCTGATCATTTCTACATGAAGAACCACAAGTTTTGAGGTAAGATCGATCTAAGATCTGAGTTTTTCTTCAAAAATGGGGTTTTAGGGCTTATGGGGTTTTCAATATAAAGGTTGGATTTTTACGCATGAAAAACGATTTAAAGCTCAGATCTAGCTTCATGGAAGCTAGATAAACGTTTTGAACGTAAAAAAATAAGGGTTTTGGATCAAAATCGGACATGAAAATGCTCAATAATTTTGAGTCGACTCTCGAGAGTGGGCCATCTAAAAGTGGCGACTATCGGCGAGGAAAAAGAAGAGAGTCGACTGTCAGAGTCGCCCGTCAGAAAGTTGACTGTCAAAAAGTAGATTGTCTGAGAGTCGACTATCTAAGGAAAACGTTGAGTATCGACCCATTACACGACACAAAGTCCTGAACATAAGTTCAGGCGACACTCTTGAGTGTGGCTAGTTGTAACACCCAAAATTTTTCAACTGATTTTAACTTTCAAAATCACGCGAAAGTAGGTCTCATTAAACACTCTTGACAAAACAACACATGTTAACTACAACAAAATGACAACGACATAGTTTCTTTTAAAAAGACCGACCGAAATCTTGAAAGCAACAATAAGTTTCAACATCCATGAGATGGCTCAAAACAAGTTTAACGACTCCCAACTGAGAGTTCTAACTCCAACATTTACGACCACCCATACAACCAAGAATCCAATCCAACACGAAGCTTGACCCGAGACACCAAACCGGAGCTTTACCTACAAGTAAACACAAAAAATAACACCATTGGTAATGATATATAACCTCCCTTAAACCTCATAGGTTAAACACAAGCAATTACCCTAAAAATGGGGAGTTTTGAAGAAACAAGATTTCTGACATGGCCATGTGCAAAATCAGACATGGCCATGTGCACCTGATGCCCACAACAATTTCCAAACATGGCCATGTACAGACTGACATAACCATGTGCAGATTAGACATGGTCATGTCCACCTACAACAAAAGTTAGTTTTCGACCTTTTCGACTCTCCCGACTGGACCCCCAATCATTTTAAACAACCAATAACATTTTGTGAATGTTTTAAAACTCCTCATACTAGAACCACAACTCGTTTTTACCCCTTATCCGATCCGACTCATTCGTTATTACTTGGAGTCGTTGACTACAAGCTTACCACCCGAGTTTACCACACTCGTCAAGTTATGTCATTGAGTAATTGACTTCAAGACCGATATTTAGACAAGTGTTGACATCATACAAGTCCTATTAATATAATATTTTACCATTATTCCACAATGGTTTGACTTATACCACATTAAGTCAATTTACAATATTTCACCAATTTTCCACAATGGTTTGACTTATATACCACATAAGTCAATTTACATCAAATTCACCATTATTCCACAATGGTTTGACTTATTTACCACATAAGTCAATTTACACCAAATTCACCATCATTCCACAATGGTTTGACTTATATACAACATAAGTCAATTTACACCAAACTACACATTATACTTTTTAGTTTAACTATATACCACATACTCAACTACGCCAATATACCATATTCTACATTTTAGTTTGACTATATACCAAATAGTCAACTACACCAATTTCAAACTACGTTATGCATACAAGTTTGACTTTTATCACACAAGTCAATTTTACACCAATACACCATATAAGTTTCTTAACTTAATTCATCAAACAACAAGGCGAGGTTCTTAGACCTCAAACACCACACACCCGTCCTTGCATATTATCACCATATGCAATTTCCTCAATTTTCAACATACAATCAAACACATATAAGATATTTGAACAACCAACATGTAAATCAAATATGTGAAATTACCACCATCTATCATTACTAAGTAAGTGCAAAGCACTTGTAGGTCCTCATGGCACTTCTACAGATCATTCTCGTGATAAGACGTGTCATTAACTCGGAGTGCGAATCCAACGAATCAACGATTGCATACACAAAAGACAATATAGACAATCAAGTAAATAACATTCACGCTTGTATTCCAATTCTTAATAGAGTTTACAGACTCAATCGTTCAACTCTGTTCTAGTTCTTATCGATTATGTTCTATCTGTCAAACTGACTCTGTAAACATCTATATATAGACTACTGACCTGCGTTAGGCGAACTTAACAAGTTCGCCTCAGATAGACTTAAGCGAACTTAACAAGTTCGCCTCTGTTAGACTAGGCGAACTTAACAAGTTCGCCTCTAGCATAACTTGCATAAAACACTTAGAAAATTATTACATTACAAAAACATAAAGACATTAGATCTAAACTATTACAAAGCTTTTGTCATTACAAACTATGTCCTAACAGACTCCCCCTTGACAATAGCTTGATCTTCAGTCTTCTGTCTTCATGATGAGCTCTTCCAATTATCCGGCAATCTGCTGCCTGGATGCACTCCATATCTTCTACATATCTCCAACACTATCTTGTACTGCAATCCTTGTTCTTTCCATTCATCAGTGAACATGATTTCATTCTTTCTCAGTGTTCTCTGATCTTTCTTTTAAAAATTGATAAGATTCATTGCGTCATAGTAACATATAATGACCTTATTATCTTTGTCTTAAATCCTTGCTTCACCAGTATTAACATCGACATACCACCATTTCATATTCCCAAGGAAATCTTGAGGAATCTTCTTCAATGGTATCCTGTGTACAGCACGTACTGGTTTGAATTTATACTTCCAGGTCACTTTCCCAGTCTTTTGATCTATGTTCTTCACTCTCTTTCCTTTTTGAGGCTTTAGCCTTTCATACTTCCCCGAACTACCTTCTCTCTTGATCAGATTTGCTATCACATCTAATAAGTGGCTTTGAAGCTAGACCATTCATTTCACACCTTGGCAAGGTATTGAAATACTTGATCCTCGGCTTTAAGTACTGAACACCATCAGATCTTTTAATAGCAAATAATTTTATGTCATTATCATAAAACCAACTTATGATTCTTCCTACACACCTCTCTTTATTCACATAGTTTTCTTTCTAAGCAGGTTGTGCTTGAGACTTGGGTAGCACCTTCATCCAGCTATTTACAACTTCTCTCCAATGTTCTCTGGTCATACCTGTTTTTCTGTACATCACAGGTTCTTCATTCACCTTTGGAGACTCAGTGTGAGTAGTATCTGTTTCAGCATCTTTATTGGATTGAATGTTTTCATCATCAGTATCAATCTTAGAATCAGCAGTATCTTCAGGCAGTGTGATGTCTTCAAATGAGTCCATAGAATCTGTTGCTCCTTCATAATTAAAGTTAGGAATAACATCATCTTGGATGAAGTTATAAGGGACATTAAGACTATCACAGCCTTCATAAATCACTTTATCTTGACTTTTCTCTATCTCTATCTCCACTATCTCTCCTTCTTCTATTTCATTTTCCGACACATCATCTTCTATGTCACTGAATAATTCATCTATGTCATCAAGACATGCTATCTTGTCACACCCCGACCGATGGCGGAATCATCGGGGCGGGACATGTAAGACTGTTCATAGCACATGGTTGACTAAATTGAAATATATTAAAGTCAAATTTGCATTACAAGAAATCCAATTACAAGATCAAATTCAAACAAGAAACATAACAACTCATAAAATTCTTGATTTATTTTGCTAAGTCCAAATCCTATGTTGAACACGTCTTGAATTTATCTCACATATTCGGGCCTGAAACATGAATAAAATAAAGTCAACTAAAAAGTTGGTGAGTATAACACAGTTGTATATAGATAGCATATAGATGAAAACAAATCCTTTACATGACATGATAAATAAGGCGTTTATGGGGAGCAACTATTGTGTAACCAAATGTACAATCAAACCTTGTAACTAGCATGCAAAACAAATGTGTGGTCGGTTTCAATCACCGCGTACCATGGATGGGTTTGTCAGACTCAATAGATCCATCATTGAAAACCGTCGGCTTGTATAGTTAATGATTGCACATAAGAGCATACAGAGGTTAACACACCTAGCACTCGGGCACAAAGCTCAAATTTTTGCACACATGTATGTATATAGGATTTTTGCACTTGTGTTGTTTGTGTAAATGTAAATGTGTAATGTGTAATGAGTATAGAGTTCATGTTCCACCCCAAAAGTGTAAAAGAGAAAAAAGGGGTTGTGAATACTCACTTGGTATGGAAGTGAAGCTAACAAGGAATATAGATAGCAATTAAGATCCTTGAAATGCACACTTTAATCTAAAGAGTAATATGTATTGAATCACATAGATGCATAAAGTTTAAGTCTAAAATGAAAGTTGGATTTGTATATAAAACCATGGGTTTGTATTTAAAAAGTGTTGGATAAGAAAGACGTATAAAGTTTGAGGTAAAATATGTTTGAAACAATTTAATTAGGTTTGAATTAAATAAGTAAGTGTATAACTATAGTTTATGAAATAATGTAAATATTAATTGTAATTAAGTATAAATAAATAAATGATTTTTGATTTAAAATGTAAATTAAATAACTAATCATTATTTATAAATTTTGTAACTTAAAATATCATTTAAGTAAAGATAATAAATATTAATTTTTTTTTATAAACTTTTCAATAAATTATTTTTGTGCCAAGATTAAACTTTTAATCTATTTTTAAATACAGAAAACATATTTTTATAAAATCTGTAATGTTTACTGATTAAAATAAATAACATTGAAATTCTGTTAAAATTTCTGAGTCTAGCACGACCGTGCCTCGGAAGGGCACGATCGTGCTCAAGCCAAGGGCGCGACCGGGTTGATCAACAGGAGCACAATCTAGACAAGTTTGACAGGCACGACCGCGCCTTGGCCCGGTACGGTCGTGTCTATGATCTTTGGACATAACAGGGACTAGCCCAGAGGGCATGACAAGGTCTGGACAGGAGGACACGACCGCGCTGATAAACGGCACGACCGCGCTAAAAGAGGAACGGCCGCGCTAGATGATTAGCGCGACCGTGTCTATTCCAATTCAGACACGAATCGAGAATTTCTTGTATTTTAATTGGTGAAATTGTTAGGGCTTTTCATTTATGGGTTATTACGAGTGTTCTGAGATATTTTAATTGCATTAATAACATGATTAGGAGTGATTCCGATTAAACCATTTTTCTTATAAAAAGGATTCTGGTTCTGAATGATTCCTGTAATGAAAGCCCGAATTGACGGAGGGCTTTTGATACATGGACCGAAACGAAAGAGAGGGATGATTTAATTACCTCAAAAAGAAGGGAATTGATAGCGATCAGAAGAAGGGAGTTCCGGCGACGGCAAGATTGGCTTCCGGCGGCTTCTGCTGCGATTCCGGCTGATCCAACCCTTTAGAAACCTTAGAAATGATCGGAGGATCGAGTTCCTTGAATAATTGGTAGAATTTTGATCGAAAACAGAGATTCGAGGCTTGGGAGATAATTTGGACGTTTTTCTTGAGAGAATATGCAATCAAATGGTAATGATCGTAAATGGCAAAATTATTTTCTTTGTCAATGAAAATGAAACGTATCGGTTTTGAATTTCGAACAATCGGGCGTTTTGAAACTGCATTTACGTTTCGACTGTTACGCAGGCGCGACCGTGCCAAGATAGGCGCGACCGTGCCAAAGCACTTGGCGCGACCGTGCTAGGATGAAGCACGACCGTGTTAACTAGGGTTTTCTTGATATTTTTCAACTTTAGTCTTTGACTTTTCAGGTTGGATAAGTTTGTACCAAATAGTTTCTTGTATAGCATTTAAATGTAAATAATCGAGATTTACGGCGATAAAATAATGAGACATTGCACGAGTATAGAACTTGAAATTGCATTATATTGAATTGAAATAGGAATACTAAAAATCCGAGATGTTACAGTCTCCCCATGTTGAGAGAATTTCGTCCCGAAATTTAGCTAGAGGGAACAACATTATTTGTAAAAAGATGGGGGTACTTGAGCTTCATTTGGTCTTCTCGTTCCCAAGTGAACTCAGAACCACGCTTAGATTCCCAACGAACTTTGACTATAGGAATACGACTTCGCTTGAGTTGCTTGACTTCACGATCCATAATTTCCACCGGCTTCTCAACGAAGTGCATCGTTTCATCAATGCGCACGTCGTCAAGCGGTATATGGAGATTTTCATCAGCGAGACACTTCTTTAGATTAGATATATGAAATGTAGGATACACATTGCCAAGAGATGGAGGTAACTCGAGCTTGTAAGCCACTTTCCCAATCCTTTCAAGGATCTTGAATGGACCAACATAACGAGGTGCTAACTTGCCTTTCTTTCCAAAACGGATCACACCCTTCCATGGAGACACCTTTAGAAGAACAAGGTCACCGACTTGGAATTCCAAGGGTTTTCGTCGCTTGTCGGCATAACTCTTTTGCCGACTCCTTGCTGCTTGAATATTGTCACGGATTTGAATAATCTTGTCGGAAGTTTCTTGAATTAACTCAGGACTGGTGATTTGTGCTTCACCAATCTCGTTCCAACAGATCGGAGAACGACACTTGCGACCATAGAGAGCTTCGAATGGAGCCATGTTGATACTTGTGTGGTAGCTATTGTTGTAGGAAAACTCAATGAGGGATAAGTGTGAATCCCAATTGCCACCAAAATCGATTACACAAGCTCTAAGCATGTCTTCAAGAGTTTGGATTGTTCGCTCGGTTTGTCCATCAGTTTGGGGATGGTAAGCCGTGCTCAAATCCAAACGAGTACCAAGAGCAGATTGGAGAGATTGCCAAAATCGAGAAGTGAACCGAGCGTCTCTATCGGATATTATGTTCAAGGGAACACCATGACGGCTCACAATTTCATCAATGTAAATTCAGGCTAATTTCTCCACCTTAAAGTCTTCACGAATAGGCAAGAAGTGGGCAGATTTGGTGAGTCGATCAATGATCACCCAAATACTATCATAACCACTCGAGGTGCGAGGGAACTTGGTAATGAAATCCATAGCTAAATTCTCCCATTTCCACACGGGAATTTCCGGTTGTTCGAGTAAACCAGAAGGACGTTGATATTCGTCTTTGAATTTGGAGCAAGTTAAGCATTTGGCAACATAAAGAGCAATGTCCCTCTTCATACCGGGCCACCAATAAAGTTGGCGAAGATCTTGGTACATTTTATCCGCACCAGGATGAATAGAATAACGAGTCTTATGAGCCTCGTTCATGAGAATTGCACGGAGATCATCGCGATCAGGAATCCAAATACGGTTCAAGTAATATAGTAAGCCATTGGGTTTTGATTCAAGAAGAAGTTCAACACCACACGACATTTCTTCATACATATTACCCTCGGTTACCGAGACGTGTTGAGCTTCCAAGATACGGGTTTGAATATCGGATTGAATACGGGCACAATGAAGCATAACATGGTCCTTTCGACTCAAAGCATCGGCTACAACATTCGCTTTGCCGGGATGGTAACGAATCTCGCAGTCGTAGTCGTTAAGGAGTTCGACCCAACGTCGTTGCCTCATATTGAGTTCTTTTTGGTTGAAGATATGTTGAAGACTTTTGTGGTCGGTGAATACCACACATTTCGTGCCATATAGGTAATGTCTCCAAATCTTTAACGCGAATACGACCGCACCCAACTCGAGATCGTGCGTCGTATAATTCTTTTCATGAATTTTGAGTTGCCTTGATGCATAAGCGATTACTTTTCCTCGTTGCATTAGGACACAACCAAGACCTTGGTTAGAAGCATCACAATAGACAACTAGGTCATCATTTCCATCGGGAAGAGTTAAAATGGGAGCATTGCACAACTTATGCTTAAGAGTTTGGAAAGCTTCTTCTTGTTTCGGTCCCCATTCATAAGCTTTACCCTTATGGGTCAAGGCGGTAAGAGGGACAGCAATCTTTGAGAAGTTTGAAATGAAACGACGATAATAACCCGCAAGACCAAGAAATGAACGAACTTCGGTAGGAGTCTTCGGGGCATTCCAATTCTTAACCGTTTCGATCTTAGCAGGATCAACATGAATACCCTTGTCGTTGACGATGTGACCAAGAAATTGAACTTCTTTTAACCAAAATTCACATTTGGAGAACTTGGCATATAGTTGTTCTTTCTTTAAAAGGTCCAAAACCAATCTAAGGTGTTCTTCATGGTCGATTTTAGTCTTGGAATAGATTAAGATATCGTCAATGAAAACGATCACGAATCTATCAAGGTACGGTTTGCACACACGATTCATGAGGTCCATGAAAACTGCAGGTGCATTGGTTAACCCGAAAGGCATAACCATGAACTCGTAATGACCATACCTTGTTCGAAAAGCAGTCTTAGGAATGTCATCTTCTTGAACACGGAGCTAATGATAACCAGATCGAAGATCAATCTTCGAGAAGCAATTAGAACCTTGAAGTTGATCAAAGAGATCATCGACTCTAGGCAAAGGATAATGGTTCTTGATATTAAGCTTATTGAGTTCGCGATAGTCAATGCACATGCGAAATGATCCATCCTTCTTCTTTACAAATAAGACGGGTGCACCCCACGGTGAATGACTCGGGAGAATGAACCCTTTATCGGATAGTTCTTGAAGTTAACTTGCGAGCTCTTGCATTTCGGAAGGTGCAAGAAGATAAGGAGCTCTAGCAACGGGGTTAGCTCCGGGCATGAGATCAATACGGAACTCGACTTGACGAACGGGAGGAAGACCGGATAAATCTATAGGAAATACTTCGGGGAAATCCCGAATGATCGGAATGTCTTGAATACTCTTCTGCTTGACATCCTTTTGAACAATATGAGCTAAGAAAGCGATGTACTTCTTTCGTAAGTACTTTTGAGCGGTAGTACAAGACATCAATTTAAGACCCTTGCAAGGCTTTTCACCAAAAACCCTTAATGTTTCTCCCGATGGTAGCGGAATTCGGATACACTTTTCAAAGCAAATGACTTCGGCATGATGATTTGATAGCCAATCCATACCTATGATAATATCAAAGCTTCCTAGTGGCATTAGAACAAGGTTGATTGGGAATGCATGATCATTAAGTTCTAAAGAGCAATCATAGATAATAGACTCAATTGTAAGGGAGTCACCATTTGCTATTTCAACGGTGAAGGTTTTCTCTAATTGGGATCGTGTCTTTGCAAGTAAAGGCTCAAAATTAAGTGACACAAAACTTTTATCGGCACCTGTATCGAACAAAATGGAGGCATATTGACTATTAACAAGGAACGTACCATTAACCACGTCATTGTTGGCTTGAGCTTCGTTAGCGTTTATGTTGAACGCACGACCACGAGCTCCACCTTGTCTAGCATTTGCAAGTCTTGGACATTGATTACGAAAATGGTTCGGGTCACCACACTCATAACAAGCACGCCCATTAGCAATGGCGGGAGCACCTTGGTTAGCCACTTGAGGTACGGTTTGGTTTGGAGGGTTGACTTGGCCCGTAAGGGCTTTGGTCCTACAAAAATTAACCGTATGACCATATCTCCCACAATAAGTACAAAGGCGACATGGGATGTTTTGGGGATGATGGTAGTTGTAGGTGGCACAAAGTGGGTAAATTCCACCATATGGCTTTTTGACCGGTGCTTGAACCATAGGTGCAGCTTGGTTGACGGGAACAGCAGGAGTAACCACAGCAAAATTTCTAACCTTCCTCTTTTTGTTATTGCGAGGGGGTTCGGTTGTGGTTTCTTTGTTGTGGGTAGGAGGGGTTACGGTTTCAGCAGTTTTCTTAGAACCCTTTTTAGTAAGAGTTCCAGCTTTCACATGATTATCAGTTAGGGTAGCAGACAGGCGGATGGCATCTTCCAAGGTAGCAGGATTTCTACCTAAGACAGTATCTTGGATTTGTCTTGGTAGCCCACCAATATATTTCTCAATACAACGGGACAAAGGAGTGACCATGTGGGGCACTAGAAGACTCAACTCATGGAACCGAGTTGTATATGCTAAGCTTTCCCCACTATCTTGGGCAAGATCCCAAAATTCGGCCTCTAACTTCTTCACTTCATTTCGAGGACAGAATTCCTCGGTCATAAGCCTTTTGACCTCATCCCAAGGTAAGGCCATAGCTACATCAACACCCCTATTCCTTTTCTCCCCATTCCACCAAGTAAGTGCTCGATTTTGGAGGACACTTGTGGCATGACGAACGCGGAGGATGTTGGGACAGTCACTATTGAGAAAGGTATTCTCAATACTTTCAAACCATTGAAGGAGTCCAGTAGCTCCTTCGGTTCCATAAAACTTTAGGGGATTGCACGAATTGAAGTGCTTGAAGGTGCATTGAGATGGATTATTTCCACCATTACCACCATTATTACCACTATTGCTTCCATTTCCACCATTGCCATTAGTGGCACCATTGGCTTGGGTGAGTTGTGTCACCAATTGGGTAAGAATAGCAGCAATGTCGGAGTTGGCGTTGGCGGCGGGAGCACGACGAGGAGGCATTCTACAGATTTTCACAAAACAAGAAAAAGATTGTAAGAACTTATGAGAATTGCTAGGATTTTAATAGAATGAGATAATCAAATAAAAAATAGATATTCATAGTTTGGATTGTACTCAAAAAGTGATAAAATCACTTGAATACTATGGCACATTAAGGTTAATTTAAACTCATATAATTTTCAAGGAGACATGCTTTAGCCTATAGGTAAACACTCATCTCGAGAATTCCCAGGAAAGCATACGGGTCCCTCGGTTGATTGGGATTTATGCGAAATGCTTTCCTAGATAGAAAACCCAAAATACAGGTGTCACCCTTCCAGATTGCACGTGTCCTCAAATAATTAAACAAGTTTAAAAACCTTAACGAAGAAAATAAAAATTTAAAGATCTTTTGCTTCAAGAATTTTCCACATGCTTAGAAAGAATAAAGATAGAAATATTTTTAGAAGATAGGAAGGGATATTATTTAAGAAGATCCTAATAAGTCATGCATTTCTAACAAGTAAGGCATCAAATATAATAATAATTTATCATGGTAAGCATGTAGCACATAGCATGTAACACATAGCACAAAATCATGAAATATAGCATAAATGGGTGTTCTAAAGTTATAGTCTAGGTCAAGGTGTCTAATAACCTAATTCCCTATAACCAAGGCTCTGATACTAATCTGTCACACCCCGACTGATGGCGGAATCATCAGGGCGGGACATGTAAGACTGTTCATAGCACATGGTTGACTAAATTGAAATATATTAAAGTCAAATTTGCATTACAAGAAATCCAAGTACAAGATCAAATTCAAACAAGAAACATAACAACTCATAAAATTCTTGATTTATTTTGCTAAGTCCAAATCCTATGTTGAACACGTCTTGAATTAATCTCACATATTGGGGCCTGAAACATGAATAAAATAAAGTCAACTAAAAAGTTGGTGAGTATAACACAGTTGTATATAGATAGCATATAGATGAAAACAAATCCTTTACATGACATGATAAATAAGGCGTTTATGTGGAGCAACTATTGTGTAACCAAATGTACAATCAAACCTTGTAACTAGCATGCGAAACAAATGTGTGGTCGGTTTGTCAGACTCAATAGATCCATCATTGAAAACCGTCGGCTTGTATAGTTAATGATTGCAAATAAGAGCATACAAAGGTTAACACACCTAGCACTCGGGCACAAAGCTCAAATTTTTGCACACATGTATGTATATAGGATTTTTGCACTTGTGTTGTTTGTGTAAATGTAAATGTGTAATGTGTAATGAGTATAGAGTTCATGTTCCACCCCAAAAGTGTAAAAGAGAAAAAAGGGGTTGTGAATACTCACTTGGTATGGAAGTGAAGCTAACAAGGAATATAGATAGCAATTAAGATCCTTGAAATGCACACTTTAACCTAAAGAGTAATATGTATTGAATCACATAGATGCATAAAGTTTAAGTCTAAAATGAAAGTTGGATTTGTATATAAAACCATGGGTTTGTATTTAAAAAGTGTTGGATAAGAAAGACGTATAAAGTTTGAGGTAAAATATGTTTGAAACAATTTAATTAGGTTTGAATTAAATAAGTAAGTGTATAACTATAGTTTATGAAATAATGTAAATATTAATTGTAATTAAGTATAAATAAATAAATGATTTTTGATTTAAAATGTAAATTAAATAACTAATCATTATTTATAAATTTTGTAACTTAAAATATCATTTAAGTAAAGATAATAAATGTTAAAAAAAATTTTTAAAAACTTTTCAATAAATTATTTTTGTGCCAAGATTAAACTTTTAATCTATTTTTAAATACAGAAAACATATTTTTATAAAATCTGTAATGTTTACTGATTAAAATAAATAAAATTGAAATTCTGTTAAAATTTCTGAGTCTAGCACGACCGTGCCTCGGAAGGGCACGATCGTGCTCAAGCCACGGGCGCGACCGCGCTAGTCGGGTCGCGACCGGGTTGATCAACAGGAGCACAATCTAGACAAGTTTGACAGGCACGACCGCGCCTTGGCCCGGCACGGTCGTGTCTATGATCTTTGGACATAACAGGGACTAGCCCAGAGGGCATGACAAGGTCTGGACAGGAGGACACGACCGCGCTGATAAACGGCACGACCGCGCTAAAAGAGGAACGGCCGCGCTAGATGATTAGCGCGACCGTGTCTATTCCAATTCAGACACTAATCGAGAATTTCTTGTATTTTAATTGGTGAAATTGTTAGGGCTTTTCATTTATGGGTTATTATGAGTGTTCTGAGATATTTTAATTGTATTAATAACATGATTAGGAGTGATTCAGATTAAACCATTTTTCTTATAAAAAGGATTCTGGTTCTGAATGATTCCTGTAATGAAAGCCCGAATTGACGGAGGGCTTTTGATACATGGACCGAAACGAAAGAGAGGGATGATTTAATTACCTCAAAAAGAAGGGAATTGATAGCGATCAGAAGAAGGGAGTTCCGGCGACGGCAAGATTGGCTTCCGGCGGCTTCTGCTGCGATTCCGGCTGATCCAACCCTTTAGAAACCTTAGAAATGATCGGAGGATCGAGTTCCTTGAATAATTGGTAGAATTTTGATCGAAAACAGAGATTCGAGGCTTGGGAGATAATTTGGACGTTTTTCTTGAGAGAATATGAAATCGAATGGTAATGATCGTAAATGGCAAAATTATTTTATTTGTCAATGAAAATGAAACGTATCGGTTCTGAATTTCGAACAATCGGGCGTTTTGAAACTGCATTTACGTTTCGACTGTTACGCAGGCGCGACCGTGCCAAGATAGGCGCGACCGTGCCAAAGCACTTGGCGCGACCGTGCTAGGATGAAGCACGACCGTGTTAACTAGGGTTTTCTTGATATTTTTCAACTTTAGTCTTTGACTTTTCAGGTTTGATAATTTTGTACCAAATAGTTTCTTGTATAGCGTTTAAATGTAAATAATCGAGTAAAACTTGCGAATTTGTATAGAATCATTGCATTAAATTTACGGCGAGAAAATAATGAGACATTGCACGAGTATAGAACTTGAAATTGCATTATATTGAATTGAAATTGGAATACTAAAAATCCGAGATGTTACAGTCTCCCCATGTTGAGAGAATTTCGTCCCGAAATTTAGCTAGAGGGAACAACATTATTAGTAAAAAGATGGGGGTACTTGAGCTTCATTTGGTCTTCTCGTTCCCAAGTGAACTCAGGACCACGCTTAGATTCCCAACGAACTTTGACTATAGGAATACGACTTCGCTTGAGTTGCTTGACTTCATGATCCATAATTTCCACCGGCTTCTCAACGAAGTGCATCGTTTCATCAATGCGCACATCGTCAAGCGGTATATGGAGATTTTCATCAGCGAGACACTTGTTTAGATTAGATATATGAAATATAGGATGCACATTGCCAAGAGATGGAGGTAACTCGAGCTTGTAAGCCACTTTCCCATTCCTTTCAAGGATCTTGAATGGACCAACATAACGAGGTGCTAACTTGCCTTTCTTTCCAAAACGGATCACACCCTTCCATGGAGACACCTTTAGAAGAACAAGGTCACCGACTTGGAATTCCAAGGGTTTTCGTCGCTTGTCGGCATAACTCTTTTGCCGACTCCTTGCTGCTCGAATATTGTCACGGATTTGAATAATCTTGTCGGAAGTTTCTTGAATTAACTCAGGACCGGTGATTTATGCTTCACCAATCTCGTTCCAACAGATCAGAGAACGACACTTGCGACCATAGAGAGCTTCGAATGGAGCCATGTTGATACTTGTGTGGTAGCTATTGTTGTAGGAAAACTCAATGAGGGATAAGTGTGAATCCCAATTGCAACCAAAATCGATTACACAAGCTCTAAGCATGTCTTCAAGAGTTTGGATTGTTCGCTCGGTTTGTCTATCAGTTTGGGGATGGTAAGCCGTGCTCAAATCCAAACGAGTACCAAGAGCAGATTGGAGAGATTGCCAAAATCGAGAAGTGAACCGAGCGTCTCTATCGGATATTATGTTCAAGGGAACACCATGACGGCTCACAATTTCATCAATGTAAATTCGGGCTAATTTCTCCACCTTAAAGTCTTCACGAATAGGCAAGAAGTGGGCAGATTTGGTGAGTCGATCAATGATCACCCAAATACTATCATAACCACTCGAGGTGCGAGGGAGCTTGGTAATGAAATCCATAGCTAAATTCTCCCATTTCCACACGGGAATTTCCGGTTGTTCGAGTAAACCAGAAGGACGTTGATGTTCGGCTCTGACTTTGGAGCAAGTTAAGCATTTGGCAACATAAAGAGCAATGTTCCTCTTCATACCGGGCCACCAATAAAGTTGGCGAAGATCTTGGTACATTTTATCCGCACCAGGATGAATAGAATAACGAGTCTTATGAGCCTCGTTCATGAGAATTGCACGGAGATCATCGCGATCGGGAATCCAAATACGGTTCAAGTAATATAGTAAGCCATTGGGTTTTGATTCAAGAAGAAGTTCAACACCACACGACATTTCTTCATACATATTACCCTCGGTTACCGAGACGTGTTGAGCTTCCAAGATACGGGTTTGAATATCGGATTGAATACGGGCACAATGAAGCATAACATGGTCCTTTCGACTCAAAGCATCGGCTACAACATTCGCTTTGCCGGGATGGTAACGAATCTCACAGTCGTAGTCGTTAAGGAGTTCGACCCAACGTCGTTGCCTCATATTGAGTTCTTTTTGGTTGAAGATATGTTGAAGACTTTTGTGGTCGGTGAATACCACACATTTCGTGCCATATAGGTAATGTCTCCAAATCTTTAACGCGAATACGACCGCACCCAACTCGAGATCGTGCGTCGTATAATTCTTTTCATGAATTTTGAGTTGCCTTGATGCATAAGCGATTACTTTTCCTCGTTGCATGAGGACACAACCAAGACCTTGGTTAGAAGCATCACAATAGACAACTAGGTCATCATTTCCATCAGGAAGAGTTAAAATGGGAGCATTGCACAACTTATGCTTAAGAGTTTGGAAAGCTTCTTCTTGTTTCGGTCCCCATTCATAAGCTTTACCCTTATGGGTCAAGGATGTAAGAGGGATAGCAATCTTTGAGAAGTTTGAGATGAAACAACGATAATAACCCGCAAGACCAAGAAATGAACGAACTTCGGTATTAGTCTTCGGGGCATTCCAATTCTTAACCGTTTCGATCTTAGCAGGATCAACATGAATACCCTTGTCGTTGACGATGTGACCAAGAAATTGAACTTCTTTTAACCAAAATTCACATTTGGAGAACTTGGCATATAGTTGTTCTTTCTTTAAAAGGTCCAAAACCAATCTAAGGTGTTCTTCATGGTCGGTTTTAGTCTTGGAATAGATTAAGATATCGTCAATGAAAACGATCACGAATCTATCAAGGTACGGTTTGCACACACGATTCATGAGGTCCATGAAAACTGCAGGTGCATTGGTTAACCCGAAAGGCATAACCATGAACTCGTAATGACCATACCTTGTTCAAAAAGCAGTCTTAGGAATGTCATCTTCTTGAACACGGAGCTGATGATAACCAGATCGAAGATCAATCTTCGAGAAGCAATTAGAACCTTGAAGTTGATCAAAGAGATCATCGATTCTAGGCAAAGGATAACGGTTCTTGATAGTAAGCTTATTGAGTTCGCGATAGTCAATGCACATGCGAAATGATCCATCCTTCTTCTTTACAAATAAGACGGGTGCACCCCACGGTGAATGACTCGGGCGAATGAACCCTTTATCGGAGAGTTCTTGAAGTTGACTTGCGAGCTCTTGCATTTCGGAAGGTGCAAGAAGATAAGGAGCTCTAGCAACGGGGTTAGCTCCGGGCATGAGATCAATACGGAACTCGACTTGACGAACGGGAGGAAGACCGGATAAATCTATAGGAAATACTTCGGGGAAATCCCGAATGATCGGAATGTCTTGAATACTCTTCTCCTTGACATCGTTTTGAACAATATGAGCTAAGAAAGCAATGTACTTCTTTCGTAAGTACTTTTGAGCGGTAGTACAAGACATCAATTTAAGACCCTTGCAAGGCTTTTCACCAAAAACCCTTAATGTTTCTCCCGATGGTAGCGGAATTCGGATACACTTTTCAAAGCAAATGACTTCGGCATGATGATTTGATAGCCAATCCCTACCTATGATAATATCAAAGCTTCCTAGTGGCATTGGAACAAGGTTGATTGGGAATGCATGATCATTAAGTTCTAAAGAGCAATCATAGATAATAGACTCAATTGTAAGGGAGTCACCATTTGCTATTTCAACGGTGAAGGTTTTCTCTAATTGGGATCGTGTCTTTGCAAGTAAAGGCTCAAAATTAAGTGACACAAAACTTTTATCGGCACCGGTATCGAACAAAATGGAGGCATATTGACTATTAACAAGGAACGTACCATTAACCACGTCATTGTTGGCTTGAGCTTCGTTGGCGTTTATGTTGAACGCACGACCACGAGCTCCACCTTGTCTAGCATTTGCAAGTCTTGGACATTGATTACGAAAATGGTTCGGGTCACCACACTCATAACAAGCACGCCCATTAGCAATGGCGGGAGCACCTTGGTTAGCCACTTGAGGTACGGTTTGGTTTGGAGGGTTGACTTGGCCCGTAAGGGCTTTGGTCCTACAAAAATTAACCGTATGACCATATCTCCCACAATAAGTACAAAGGCGACATGGGATGTTTTGGGGATGATGGTAGTTGTAGGTGGCACAAAGTGGGTAAATTCCACCATATGGCTTTTTGACCGGTGCTTGAACCATAGGTGCAGCTTGGTTGACGGGAACAGCAGGAGTAACCACAGCAAAATTTCTAACCTTCCTCTTTTTGTTATTGCGAGGGGGTTCGGTTGTGGTTTCTTTGTTGTGGGTAGGAGGGGTTACGGTTTCAGCAGTTTTCTTAGAACCCTTTTTAGTAAGAGTTCCAGCTTTCACATGATTATCAGTTAGGGTAGCAGACAGGCGGATGGCATCTTCCAAGGTAGCAGGATTTCTACCTAAGACAGTATCTTCGATTTGTCTTGGTAGCCCACCAATATATTTCTCAATACAACGGGACAAAGGAGTGACCATGTGGGGCACTAGAAGACTCAACTCATGGAACCGAGTTGTATATGCTAAGCTTTCCCCACTATCTTGGGCAAGATCCCAAAATTCGGCCTCTAACTTCTTCACTTCATTTCGAGGACAGAATTCCTCGGTCATAAGCCTTTTGACCTCATCCCAAGGTAAGGCCATAGCTACATCAACACCCTTATTCCTTTTCTCCCCATTCCACCAAGTAAGTGCCCGATTTTGGAGGACACTTGTGGCATGACGAACGCGGAGGTTATCGGGACAGTCACTATTGAGAAAGGTATTCTCAATACTTTCAAACCATTGAAGGAGTCCAGTAGCTCCTTCGGTTCCATAAAACTTTAGGGGATTGCACGAATTGAAGTGCTTGAAGGTGCATTGAGATGGATTATTTCCACCATTACCACCATTATTACCACTATTGCTTCCATTTCCACCATTGCCATTAGTGGCACCATTGGCTTGGGTGAGTTGTGTCACCAATTGGGTAAGAATAGCAGCAATGTCGGAGTTGGCGTTGGCGGCGGGAGCACGACGAGGAGGCATTCTACAGATTTTCACAAAACAAGAAAAAGATTGTAAGAACTTATGAGAATTGCTAGGATTTTAATAGAATGAGATAATCAAATAAAAAGATAGATATTCATAGTTTGGATTGTACTCAAAAAGTGATAAAATCACTTGAATACTATGGCACATTAAGGTTAATTTAAACTCATATAATTTTCAAGGAGACATGCTTTAGCCTATAGGTAAACACTCATCTCGGGAATTCCCAGGAAAGCATACGGGTCCCTCGGTTGATTGGGATTTATGCGAAATGCTTTCCTAGACAGAAAACCCAAAATACAGGTGTCACCCTTCCAGATTGCACGTGTCCTCAAATAATTAAACAAGTTTAAAAACCTTAACGAAGAAAATAAAAATTTAAAGATCTTTGCTTCAAGAATTTTCCACATGGTTAGAAAGAATAAAGATAGAAATATTTTTAGAAGATAGGAAGGGATATTATTTAAGAAGATCCTAATAAGTCATGCATTTCTAACAAGTAAGGCATCAAATATAATAATAATTTATCATGGTAAGCATGTAGCACATAGCATGTAACACATAGCACAAAATCATGAAATATAGCATAAATGGGTGTCCTAAAGTTATAGTCTAGGTCAAGGTGTCTAATAACCTAATTCCCTATAACCAAGGCTCTGATACCAATCTGTCACACCCCGACCGATGGCGGAATCATCGGGGCGGGACATGTAAGACTGTTCATAGCACATGGTTGACTAAATTGAAATATATTAAAGTCAAATTTGCATTACAAGAAATCCAAGTACAAGATCAAATTCAAACAAGAAACATAACAACTCATAAAATTCTTGATTTATTTTGCTAAGTCCAAATCCTATGTTGAACACGTCTTGAATTAATCTCACATATTGGGGCCTGAAACATGAATAAAATAAAGTCAACTAAAAAGTTGGTGAGTATAACACAGTTGTATATAGATAGCATATAGATGAAAACAAATCCTTTACATGACATGATAAATAAGGCGTTTATGGGGAGCAACTATTGTGTAACCAAATGTACAATCAAACCTTGTAACTAGCATGCAAAACAAATGTGTGGTCGGTTTCAATCACCGCGTACCATGGGTGGGTTTGTCAGACTCAATAGATCCATCATTGAAAACCGTCGGCTTGTATAGTTAATGATTACACATAAGAGAATACAAAGGTTAACACACCTAGCACTCGGGCACAAAGCTCAAATTTTTGCACACATGTATGTATATAGGATTTTTGCACTTGTGTTGTTTGTGTAAATGTAAATGTGTAATGTGTAATGAGTATAGAGTTCATGTTCCACCCCAAAAGTGTAAAACAGAAAAAAGGGGTTGTGAATACTCACTTGGTATGGAAGTGAAGCTAACAAGGAATATAGATAGGAATTAAGATCCTTGAAATGCACACTTTAACCTAAAGAGTAATATGTATTGAATCACATAGATGCATAAAGTTTAAGTCTAAAATGAAAGTTGGATTTGTATATAAAACCATGGGTTTGTATTTAAAAAGTGTTGGATAAGAAAGACGTATAAAGTTTGAGGTAAAATATGTTTGAAACAATTTAATTAGGTTTGAATTAAATAAGTAAGTGTATAACTATAGTTTATGAAATAATGTAAATATTAATTGTAATTAAGTATAAATAAATAAATGATTTTTGATTTAAAATGTAAATTAAATAACTAATCATTATTTATAAATTTTGTAACTTAAAATATCATTTAAGTAAAGATAATAAATATTAAATTTTTTTTTTATAAACTTTTCAATAAATTATTTTTGTGCCAAGATTAAACTTTTAATCTATTTTTAAATACAGAAAACATATTTTTATAAAATCTGTAATGTTTACTGATTAAAATAAATAAAATTGAAATTCTGTTAAAATTTCTGAGTCTAGCACGACCGTGCCTCGGAAGGGCACGATCGTGCTCAAGCCACGGGCGCGACCGGGCTAGTCGGGTCGCGACCGGGCTGATCAACAGGAGCACAATCTAGACAAGTTTGACAGGCACCACCGCGCCTTGGCCCGGCACGGTCGTGTCTACGATCTTTGGACACAACAGGGACTAGCCCAGAGGGCATGACAAGGTCTGGACAGGAGGACACGACCGCGCTGATAAACGGCACGACCGCGCTAAAAGAGGCACGGGCGCGCTAGATGATTAGCGCGACCGTGTCTATTCCAATTCAGACACGAATCGAGAATTTCTTGTATTTTAATTGGTGAAATTGTTAGGGCTTTTTATTTATGGGTTATTACGAGTGTTCTGAGATATTTTAATTGTATTAATAACATGATTAGGAGTGATTCCGATTAAACCATTTTTCTTATAAAAAGGATTCTGGTTCTGAATGATTCCTGTAATGAAAGCCCGAATTGACGGAGGGCTTTTGATACATGGACAGAAACGAAAGAGAGGGATGATTTAATTACCTCAAAAAGAAGGGAATTGATAGCGATCAGAAGAAGGGAGTTCCGGCGACGGCAAGATTGGCTTCCGGCGGCTTCTGCTGCGATTCCGGCTGATCCAACCCTTTAGAAACCTTAGAAATGATCGGAGGATCGAGTTCCTTGAATAATTGGTAGAATTTTGATCGAAAACAGAGATTCGAGGCTTGGGAGATAATTTGGACGTTTTTCTTGAGAGAATATGCAATCGAATGGTAATGATCGTAAATGGCAAAATTATTTTCTTTGTCAATGAAAATGAAACGTATCGGTTTTGAATTTCGAACATTCGGGCGTTTTGAAACTGCATTTACGTTTCGACTGTTACGCAGGCGCGACCGTGCCAAAGCACTTGGCGCGACCGTGCTAGGATGAAGCACGACCGTGTTAACTAGGGTTTTCTTGATATTTTTCAACTTTAGTCTTTGACTTTTCAGGTTTGATAAGTTTGTACCAAATAGTTTCTTGTATAGCGTTTAAATGTAAATAATCGAGTAAAACTTGCGAATTTGTATAGAATCATTGCATTAAATTTACGGCGATAAAATAATGAGACATTGCACGAGTATAGAACTTGAAATTGCATTATATTGAATTGAAATAGGAATACTAAAAATCCGAGATGTTACATATCTTTTCAGCTTCTTCCTCCTCAGACTCTACAAAGAACTCCAATAATAATATTTCTTCTTCATTAACTCCAGAAGTATCTTTGTTTCCATCAATTGATTGTGATGTCGACTCCCCCTGAACTTTAGATATAGGATTAACGTCAGCATATTGACGATCACCCTCAATATTACCAGAAGGATCATTGTCTTCATCATCATGTCTTTGAATAGACTCAGTGTGACATGCATCACGTATCCTTAACTCCCCCTGAGCATCAAGACACTCAACAAGCTTGGACACTGATGCCTGGATAGCAGCAATCTGCGTTGCTTGAGTCTGAATCACCAGCTGTCGTTGAGTATCAGTAGATACAAGAGTATCCACCTGAGTTTGTAAAGCAAGCACTTGAGATTCAAGGAAAGTAATCCGATCAGAATCAGAAGGCTTAGAAGGAACAGCCGAAGATTGAGGCACTGAAGTACTAGGAGTCGGAATAATCACAGGAGGAACAGGAGTTTGAACAGGAGATTGATCTTTAGAACGTGGAGGTGTGACAATTAAGGAAGCAACAAAGGTAGCATCCTCTACATTCTGTGAAGATTAAGCAGCGGCAATTGAAGCAGCCATAAGCTTTTGAGCTTTAGGATCTGGATTAAAATCACTGTCAGAACTCTCATCTACTAATGTTCTTTTGCCAAGTACTGATCCGGAAGGAGGATCCCGAACAGACTTACGTCGTTGTCTTTTGGCTGTAGATTTAAGGCGTTTACCAGCATTAGCCAATGGTATACGAGCCAACCTTTCATAATGATATGAGAAAAAATCTCTAGACTCATCAGAATTGGTGTCTTCAGAAATAGGTCAAATTGTATCACTCGAGCTAGAACTCGACTCATTATCTGTCACCACATTCCCTTCAGCTTCATGAATGGGCGAGTTCACACCTTCATCAACAAAGTCATCCATATTCATCCCTAGATCTTGTTCATGTTCATGAACGACCTCTTCTAGAACAGGTTCATTAACAGGTATATCAACCTGAGCTTGTGGAATTGGAACTTGTTCTTGAATAGGAATTTGTTGTTGTATGGGAACTTGTTGTTGTGGAACTTGTACTTGTGGAATAGGTTGTTGTTGTTGAACATTCTGACCTTGTACTTGAGCTATCTCATCAGGATGAAACCAGTTGTCATTTGGTGGTTCAACATAATCAGGATTGATTAAGTGACCAAACAATGGAGTATTAACAGGAATCAACGCTTGAATCTGTTGTTTCACCTTAGTGCAATCTATAAAGATACGCTTGGACATCGGCGTCAAAGTTAATCCAATCGGATGTTGTGGGTGATCAGGAAGAAGATGATTCAGAATCATCTGCATGAACCGAGGATACATAAGGAATCCTTGACCTTCAGCAGGTGTGATTTGCATAACCATCTCCTGATAGATATATCATGCAAAATTGAATCGTTTGTTCAACGTCAAAGCTACCATTGCAGCTTGAAGAGCAGTCTTTAAGCCATCTCTACCAGCTTTACGAGGAGACAGACATTGAATAATTACATGCATGAAATATCTCCATTCACCCACCAAACCACCTTTACGTGCTTGTGTATCATTCGATCATCCTCGATAACCCATCCTCTGAAAGCATCCCATGATCAAAGGATTAGGATATGATATAGGATCATCAGCAACACCACCTAGTGTAAGAGCAACATGAATAGTTTCTTCAGATATAGCAATCTCCGTATTGTTGATAGTGGCATGAAAAACATGAGGTTCTACGTCAGTATCTGAATGAACTGTGTCCCAAAACTGTTGAATATACACCAGAATGATGTATGGATCGGCAGATAATGCGACACGAAGTCGTGAACGGTTCAGAAATCCGATAATCCCTTGAAAATTTACGGCCTCAGACATGTTAGGATCTAACAATGCCACCTGGTTATGTTTGTATTCGACACGACGAGCCATCTGAAAAACATTTGGACAACAAACATATTAGACAAATAACAAACACAAACAACACGAAAAAAATTTGAAACAAAAAACAAAAAAAAAGTTTATTAAAAAAATTTCAAACACACAAAAATTTTGACAAGTCTAAAAACCCTTCTGACCCCTAGGTGAACTTAATAAGTTCGCTTAGTGTTTCAAGAGGCGAACTTATTAAGTTCGCCTAGACAAGTTCGCTTGAACAAGTTTGCCTGAACTGTCTGTCGTTTCAAATTCAATCTCAGAAATCAAATTTCTTTCAAAACATGTGGAAATCATGAAATAAGCATTATACACAACTCGATTAGTATTACTAAGTCAAACACAATGATCAATTTCAAGATTTAATGCTGGTATATCCACAATTAGGGCAAAACCATCACACGAATAAAACCGAGACAAAAACCTTAATTTCCTCACAATTGAACGGACGAAAATCAATGAAATTACCTTAGTTATGTTCGCAATTCAATTTCGATTCAGAATGTACTGATTAACTACCCAACAACCACTTAATTTGAAGATTTAAAAAAAATGTAAAAGTCCAGAGAAGTTCGCTTAAACTGGGTGTTAGGACATAGATTTGTATGACAATATCTTTGTAATAGTTTTAGATCTTATTGTCTTTATGTTTTTGTAATGTTTTCTAAGTGTTGTAAACAAGTTCTACTAGAGGCGAACTTGTCTAGTTCGCCTAGTCTATCAGAGGCGAACTTAGTAAGTTCGCTTAGTCCAGTAGAAGCGAACTTGTTAAGTTCGCTTATGCTCTGAGAGGTGAACTTGATAAGTTCGCTTATATCAGAACTTGTGTTTATAAATATAGAGTTTACAGTTTGTTTCAGAGAAGCATAGCAGAACAGAGAGAAGCAGAAGTGATTATCTTGTAAACTCTATGAAATTTGGAATATAACGAAAAGTTTATTTACGCGTGTTGTTTCAATTGTCGGTTAGTATACAAATGTTAACATGAAGGATTCCGCACTTCATGTTATAGCATTCTCTTATTACGAGTCCGATCAGTAGTTGAGTTACCACATAAATCTTGCAAAGACTTTGAGGGTGTTATGAAGTCAAAATTTGAAATGTCTGCTATGGGAGAGTTATCGTTTTTCTTAGGTTTACAAGTAAATCAAAAGGAAGATGGTTTCTTTATTCATCAGTCCAAGTATGTCAAAGACATCTTGAGCCGATTCAAGATGGAGGACTGTACCCCATACGATACTCCAATTCCGGTCAATCATAAGTTGAATTCTGACCCGGAAGGAAAAGATGTGGATTGTCGACTTTACAGAGCTATGATTGGATCCCTCATGTACTTAACCGCTTCAAGGCCGGATATAATGTTCGTCATGTGTATCTGTTCTAGATTTCAGGCAAAGCCAAAAGAATCTCACTTAATTGCTGTGAAAAAAATCTTTCGGTATTTAAAAGGAAAACAACGTTTAGGTCTATGATATCCTCATGGTTCTAACTTTGATTTCAATGCTTATACTGATTCTGATTTTGGTGGTTGTTGTCTGGACAGGAAATCTACAACAGGTGGATGCCAGTTCTTAGGTAATCGACTTGTATCCTGGCAATGCAAAAAGTAAACCACAGTCTCGATTTCAACATGCGAAGCAGAATACATCGCTGCTGCAAGTTGTTGTTCACAGATCCTGTGGATACAACAACAATTGAGAGATTACGGTTTGAATTTCACAGGAACCCCTATGCTTATTGATAATAATGCTACTATGTCCATAACGAATAATCCTGTTAAACATAGTAAAACTAAGCACATCGAAATTCGATATCATTTTATACGTGATTGTGCAGAGAAATAGGTTGATTGAGCTGGTCAAGGTACACACTGAAGATAATTTTGCTGATTTGTTTACCAAAGCATTTGATCGTACCCGGTTTGAATTCCTAATTAAAATGATTGGTATGATCAATCCCGAATAAAAGCTTTTCAAAATCAGAGTTTCATGGAAAATTTTGTTTTTAAGTTCTTTTATTGCTTTATTACATTTCTGCATTTACATTTTCAGTCAAAAATTGTAAATTTAAAAAAAAATAAAAAAATTAAAAATTAAAAAAAAAATTAAAAAATATAAAATTTGACATCATTTGAGGTTAGAGAAGAAATGATAGTACATCAGTGATTAGTTCATTTCACACGACCTTAGTAGACCTTGATATATGATTGATTAAAATAAGTTGTTTTGATCTAAATTTCAAAGTCTGCATAAATAAGAAATGATAGTGTTGTGAGTGCTCTAATTTTGATAATTTGTTTTAAAATTTGTGTATAAAATTTGAAACTTGAATTGTCAATAGGCTAAAAGCGTTTTGAAACTAATAGTAGTGTGAAAATTAAATATAATATGATTACATCTGTGATTTAAATCCATTATATGCCTGGGTGTGTGTGTAAAAGATCATTATCAGATAAAGAATATTAGCTTTTAATAAAGATTTTCTTATGAGATCAGTTTCGGGTTATTTCCTTAGCACTATTCATTCGATTTGCTTCAGTGCCCATGTCCCGAAAAGCATGCAATTTGAAGTATAATCAAGATATGTACTTGACAACATCTGTCAAACATATACTAGCCCTTGGATCATATTGATAAATCATCTTTACTGATTCCATTGAATTCATAATCCAGATAACAGTTGGATCCACGTACCTGAATCTTATGATTCCATATATATAAGCCAAGATATTGAATCATTAGATTCTGAATCTCATTGATTCCTATACAATCCAATTTGGATTCTGCTATTCATGTGCTAAGTGATGTCTCCTCATTCTGAAAATTCGGATAATCTCTAGTAAAATCTTATATGTCTTGAAGATAGTGCATTTATTTTCTGTTTGGCATATATTTGGGGTACATGATTTTTTTCATCTAAATGGTACTAAATCACATGAATTTGGAGAATAAACGCTTATATTTTCAAATAATATAATATTAACAAATTTAAGAATTCAGGCTTTATATTTCAATTTCGGTATAAATAAAAGAGCATTTTATAACCTGATCTTATTTACTTTGAAATTTATCGCGTATCATTTCAAATATTATTCAAATTGAATGAGTTTCAAAATGAAAAAGATGCAAAGTGCACAAAATTGAGTTGAATGGTTTCATACTATAGGTTACCCTTTGTTATTGATAATTTGTGTGATGAATTAATTGAATACTGATATGATCTTCTTGCTCATGATGTTAAAACCAAAAATATGTGATTTCAGTTTGTACAGATAAAAACCAAAAATATGTGATTTCAGTTTATTCAGATAAAAGTCAAAGTTTGTACAGATAAAACTCAAAAAGATTTTTATTTTTTAGTTTCCATGAAAATTTTATCTTTTATTAAAATGTTCGGGATTGGATTGGATACATGTTACATATGGAAGATCACAAGAATGAGGATTGTTGACAGTTGTCAAAATGGTTCAAAGTGTTGTTGAAAATGGTTCAAAGTGTTGTTGAAAATGTTTCAAAGAATTATTGAATTTTGGTTAAGCGAACTTATCTTGTTCGCCCGGGATGTTTGAAGCGAATTTAATATGTTTGCTTGGCTTTTATTAAGCGAACTTAACAAGTTCGCCTAAGGAAGCGAACTTATTGTGAGTAAATATCTCTATCAGGCGAACTTAACCTTTTTACCCCAAAATTCTCTGGAGCGAACTTATATAGAGCGACCTTACGGTTTTTTACAAAATTTGATAAATTTGTTGTGTAATCGATTTTTTCTGGTACATTCTTACTCGGTTTCAGTTTGCGACTACAAAGAAGGTAATCTTTTGGATTATTGTCCGTTAAATCGACGGGAAATGTTCAAATTTGAATTGTGTTCTTCGTGAGTTGACTGTTGACTGTTCTTGACCGATTAGGGTTATAGAGTCTGAAATTGACCATTGAATATAGTTTGTTGTTATTAATCGATGCTGTTGATATGTTTGTTATGCTAAATCGTTGTAAATTTGACTGATTTGTGATTTTGAAATTGAATCTGTAACGACACTCAGGTTCAGGCGAACTTGGGTAGGCGAACTTATTATGTTCGCCTCTTGCAACTCTAAGTGAACTTATTAAGTTCGCCTAAGGCTCAGAAGTGAATATGGACTTGTATTTTTTTTTTGTAAAAATTTTTTTTAAAGTTTTTTTTTTAATTGTGTGTATTATTAAATGTGTGTTTCATATATGTGTAAGTGTACTAATGTTTGTTGTGTTGTCCAAAACTTTCACATATGGCTCGTCGTGTCGAATATAAACATAATTAAGTGGCATTGTTAGATCCTAACATGCCAGAAGCAGTTAATTTTCAAGGCATCATAAATTTTCTGAATCGATCACGACTGCATGTTGCCTTATCTGCAGATCCCTATATCAGCCTGGTGTATATACAGCAATTCTGGGATACGGTGCATCAAGATACTGACGTGGAACCGCATGTACTTCGTGCAACAGTAAACAATACTGAAGTTGCTATTTCGGAGGAAACGATTCGTGCTGCTTTAGGATTAGGAGGTGCTCCGGGCGATCCTATGTCTTATCCTCGAACAACGATTATGGGTTGTTTTTAGAGGATGGGATATCGAGGCAAACAAAATGATTCTCATGCACGCAAAAGCGGATTAGTTGGAGAATGGAGATACTTTATGCACGTGATTATTCCGTGTTTATCCCCACGAAAGGCAGGCACTGATGGACTGAAGAGTGCTCTCCAGGCTGCAATGGTTGCATTGATTCTTAACAAACGGTTCAACTTTGCTTTGTACATATACCGTGAGTTAGTCATGCAGATAAATCCTACAGAGGGTCAAGGGTTTCTAATGTACCCTAGGTTCGTGCAACTAATTCTGAATCATCTTATACCGGGTCTTCCACAACGTCCTATACGTTTGGCTTTGACTCCAATGTCAAAAAGAATCTTTACAGAATGTACTAAGGTTAAACAGCAGAATGTTGCACTGATTCCTGTTCCTACTCCGTTATTTGGTCACTTAATCAATCCTGATTATGTTGAACCTCCAAATGACAATTGGATTCATCCAGAAGAATTAGTTCAAGGTCAACCTCCACAACACCAACATGTTCCACAACCACAAGTACATGTTCCAATAGTTTAACAACCAGCACAACCACAACATGTCCCTATTCCACAACAAGATGTTCATATTCAACCACAACAGGTTAATGTTCCAGTTCATGAAGAAGTTGCTCAAGATCATGCTCACGATTTGGGTATGAATATGGATGATTTTATTGATGACGCTGTGAACTCACCCATTCATGCATCCGAAGGGAATGTGGTGGATTCTAGTTCCAGCTCAAGTGATACTCATTTACCAGATTCTGAGGCTACTGTTTCTGATTCATCTAAGGACTTTAGCTCAGATCACTATGAACATTTAGCTGCATTGCCTTTGGCTAATAGAGGCACACGTGCTAAATCTAGTGCCAAAAGAACAAGAAGAAAGACTGTTTGGAATCCTCCTTCCAGTTCAGTTCTTGGAAAGAGAACATTAATTGATGAGCATTCTAATTCGGATAGTGATTTTGTTCCAAGTCCTAAATCTCAGAAGCTTATGTCTGCTTCTATTGCTGCTGCACAGTCTTCTCAAGGTGTTGAGGACGCTTCGTTTGTTGCTTCCTTGATAGTTATACCTCCTGTATCAAGACATACATCTCCTGTAATTTCTCCGGTTCCTACAGTTCCTACTGTTCCTATAGTTTCTCCCATTCATAATAATTCTACCATTCCTACTTCCTCTACTACTACTCCAAAACAATCTGATTCCGATCGGATAGCCTTTCTTGAATCCCAAGTCATTGCTTTACAATCTCAAGTCACAACTCTTGTAACTGCTGATTCTCAACGACGGTTGGTTATTCGGGATCAAGCTACTCAGTTAGCTACTCAAGCTTCCCAGATTGCTGATATGCAATTATTGGTGTCTAAGCTTGTTGAGCGTCTTGACGCTCAGGGGGAGTTAAGGATCCATGAGAAATGTCATGACGATTCTATTCAACAAAAAGATGATGAAGACAATGATCCTCGTGGAAATGTTGAGGGTGATCGTCAAGTCGCTACTGACGTGAATCCTTTAACAAGTGTTCATGGGGAGTCGACATCAAAAGCAATTGAAGGAGATAAGACGGATTCTGGTGTAAATGAAAAAGAGATTCTATTATTAGAATTTTTTGCTAATTCTGAAGAAGAAAGTGCCGAGAAATTAGAGTGTCTAGATGACATAGAAGAACTGGTTAATGATAGTGATATGTCGGACACTGAGATAGAAGAAGGGGAGATAGTAGAGATTGAAATAGAGAAGGGAAAAGAGAGTGTGACATATGAAGGCGGTGATGGTCTGAATATTCCGTATAACTTCATCCAAGAGGATGTTGTTCCAAGAACTTATCATTAATTTCTTCAGTTTCATACACCACAGAAGCACTCGATAGTTCACTAAGCAGATGATAGAATCTGGTAGCAAGATCATCCAAGGATTCATTTTGAAAATGTTTGAAGACCAAGAATTGCTTCTTCAATAGCTCTTTTCTACTCTTCTTTACATCTAAACTGCCTTCACATCTTTTCTGTAATGCTTCCCACAGTTGTTGAGAAGATTTGTTTGAAACTGTGATATATTTCCTTCAGAAGAGACATCGAAATACTTGCCATCGCTTTCTTTTCCCTATCAAACAGCAACTTTTCTTCAGTCGTTAATGCAGACACTGGCTTTGGAACATTATCCTATCCCATCCACGAATAAATCGGATGCATATAACCTTCTAAAATAGGAATCCAGAGACTGGTATCGGTAAAAGATACGAACTGATCAAACCTATCTTTCCAATTAGAATAATCAGCAAGATTCAACAACTTCGGTGGTTTTGAGATGTACCAATCTCATTATCATAAGTGAACATATTCATTACTTGTACCATATTTGCCATTTTTCTGAAAAATTTCCAAGTGTTGTACTCACTAACCTTAGGCGAAGATAATATGAAGCGAACTTAATAAGTTCGCTTAAACCAGAAAACAGAAAATCTGATTAAGTACGCCTAAAAATAAGTTCGCTTAATTTGTAAGAAGCGAACTTGATAAGTTCGCCTGCTAAGTTCACCTGTACACAAACTCAGCAAGTTCGCTTGCTTTAGCAGATTCAAACTCAAGAATAGTTCAAACCAAAAACCGCGAACCAAGAATCTTCATAATTCACTGATTTGAAGGAATTAATCAAAATCAAACTGTAGGATTGTGTAATTTCTCAATTACAACCTTTCTATCAGATCAATTTCTTCAAAATCCTCTTCAAAAACACCAAATCAGAACCAAATTAAGCTTGAAAACTCCATGAAAATGAAAATGTCAAAGATGATGAATTTCTTGTCAAATTGCATACAAAACCGTCTAGAATCACCAAGAATCACGAGCAAAAGCTCTGATACCACTTGTAGGTCCTCATGGCACTTCTACAGATCGTTCTCGTGATAAGACGTGTCGGTAACTCAGAGTGCAGAATCCAATGAATCAACGATTGCATACACAAAAGACAATATAGACAATCAAGTATATAACATTCACGCTTGTATTCCAATTCCCAATAGAGTTTACAGACTCAATCGTTCAACTCTGTTCTAGTTCTGATCGATTCTGTTCTATCTATCAAACTGACTCTGTAAACATCTATATATAGACTACTGACCTGCGTTAGGCGAACTTAACAAGTTCGCCTCTAACAGACTAAGCGAACTTAACAAGTTCGCCTCTAGCATAACTTGCATAAAACACTTAGAACATTATTACATTACAAAAACATAAAGACATTAGATCTAAACTATTACAAATCTTTTGTCATTACAAACTATGTCCTAACAGCACTTACCTTTAGCTAAAGACGATTCCACTTGGTCTTCAAAGCTAGCTCCCTCAACACCTTGATTACCTATCAATCAACTTGCATTTAGTAATCATACAATATCAATTCATTCACCACATTGAGATTCATGACACACCTATTATCTAAAGATCAACACCCCAACTTAATTTGGTTAACACAACCTTAACCAAACCTCCAACACTCAATTTAACATTTCAACCCATATTGACCCGTTTCACCCATTAAGTCAAACTCCCATATTCACCAATTCACCATTTACCAATAGAGGTCTAACACCCATCATAGACGTTATGAATTTCTCCCATTCTAAACTTGATTAATCACAAACCTCCTTAAACAACATTCGCCCATTATGACCCATTTGGGTTTTCACCAAAGTTACACAAAAACTCCTTTTACAAATCAACACAAAAAATGGGGCTTTATGTTTATTGTGTGTCTAATAACTCCCTTGACACTTAAACAACCTCAATTTAACATTCAAATATCCTTAGATTGCAAACCCCCAAATCGCCCTCAAGAACTCTAATTCTTGAATCATCAAATTGAGTGTTAAAATCATGTAAAACATGATTATCCAACATTTGTAATACTAGATTAAGGTCTATAAATGACATTAAACCCAAATCACCACACGAATTGGGTTTTCTACCCTAAACCCACCAAAACTCCATTGATGGAGGTATAGGTGAAGAAGATGAATTTATTTGATGGTTGCTTGACCTCAATCATCATCAAATCCATGATCTTTTAACTCCATCTTTAAGATTTAAGCTTCTTGGCTCATCCTCCCTTTTCTCCTTTTTGGTTTTCATGAACACACAATAAAATGTGTTCATTTCTCCCCCATTATTTCCTAAAATGCATAATTTTGCAAATTACACAACTAGTCCCTGCACTTTCATTTTTGGCTCCTCCTTCCTAAAGTTAAGAAAGTCCACCTTTTGCAACAAACCCTCAACTTTCATTTTTATTTATTTGCATCCTTATAATATGTTTTAACATATTATATTATAAACCCGAAAGTTGGTTCGTTACAAATCATCCCCCCTAACTTTGGGTTTCGTCCCCGAAACCCGCCCACCACATACTCCACTTAGGGTAGCAATTCAACATTCCTCCTATTTACTTCTCAAAGTCAATTCCACCTTTCATTGTGCTTTCAAGGAATAATACATGGTAGATTACTGTTTGCACAATTAACTCGTCCCACCTGTCTAAGATAGTCACGGGTTCTTCCACAAGATTAAAAATATCACATCTCATACACACCATGAGAAGCGACAACAACTTCTCCTACCAAACATTTTCGTGAATGCGCCACACGAAATGCATCATAGAGTTTAATCGATTCCCTCGGGTAACTCTAAACAGTAAACCACTTATCAAACTAACATAAAGTTTTAACGGACCAACAAAACGAGGACTTAGCCTCCCACGTTTTTTCGAACCCAAATCACCCCCTTTCATGGGAATACTTTTAGAGCGCCAAGTCTCCCACATGAATATTGACACATCTCCTCCCTACATTCGACTAGGGTTTACTATTACATCTTGAGCGGATTTGCAATCGCGCTTACTTACAAGGTCTTCTACATTAAGTCTTGAATCACACCATTGATTCTAGACTACCGACAATCAATTCCACCAAATGGACAAGTGAAACCAACATTTCAATCTAAATCAAGAGATACGATCAAGACATGTCGTATCACAGCCTCCACTAAATTGACACTATTCAATCAATCATAAGAGTAGGTTTCCTCCAAGAATAGGAATTGCATGCTCCTTGGTCAAAAGACCCACCACTACCCAAATCGATACATGTTCCCACCGTTTTCATATACTCTTGTAGTCAAACTACTACAAGTTTCTCAGTCCACGCATAGGTATATGAATCCATTGAGGCTTCCCACACGTAGCATTTGCCCTTAGTCCATAAGTCAACGAGACATTCGTCAACATCCTCGACTATGTCTCCATCCACCTCTTGCCACCAAAATTTTATGCTCTATAAAGCATTATTGCCACCCCGTGTGTATAGATTACTTGAATTTATGAATCATCTCATAAGAGTAGTCAATACGTTTGATAACTAAGGAATTCAAGTTTTATCACACCATTTCTCCTACCTCGTAAATGGAAGTTTCATAACCTCTACACCAATGCACCCATTGAGATTTAATTTCTCAAGTGTTTCATACTGTTGGAATTCAAGGATACCATCACCTACATACAACAATCCTTTGAAGCTCAAGACTTCAAATCAACCCCCTAATATTCACCCGCGTATACAGTCACCCGTTCCCTCCTCATGTGTCACACCCCAAATTCAACTAACGAAATTTTACCGTTTGGGAAGTGACAAACCAGGATCTCAGTCATTAGTTACATTGAACGACACTATATGGGACTAAAATGAAAATATCATAAACGATCAAAGTAAATGCGGAAGCGTATAACGAAAGTAAATGCGCAAAACAAACGCCCCCAAAAATGACCCAAGAGTTCAGTCCAAACAAAATAATAAAATATATTTCAATTATAGGACTCCATGCATGTCCTATATGTGCACCTGTGCCTTATCTTAGCGACCTGAGAAAACATGTAAGAAAATATGTCAACACGAGGTTGGTGAGTTCACAAGTTTCAATATGTAAATAAACGTTTACTAGATTTATTGTACAAACAATATACATATCAACAGGTAGCTAACACATGTTCATGTTTGCTATTACGCTCGCAACCGTAAGCTGACTGTTTGAATGCCTCCCACCAGGCCTATCAACCATGGTGCACGTTTAGGTCAATATTGCACCCGTTCGATATCCAATCGAGTTAGCGCGACTAACGTGGGTGAGGTTTGTCAAACCCAGTAGTACTACCCAACATACCTCGCTATACTCATATTTAAACGGTTTGATGTGAGGTCTTTCCTGAGAGAGTTTACGCATAGTCATAACAAGTGATACATAATGAACTACAAAAATGAAAAAGTGTTTGCGTCATGTTTTCTTCCCTAGTTTAAAAGCAGTATAAGGGGCTGTGAAAACTCACCTGATTGCGTAGGAAATAATCACACAAGTATAAGACAGAAATCTCAAGCGTTAGCCCGACACGGCTCACGAATGCCCTTGAATTACAACATAATTATTAGGGATAGAAATGGAATATGAGACGACGACAAGGAATGAGGAACGTCCTAAAAGAAACGCTCTAATGACCATGAGTAAACGAACGTGTCCACGAACATAAAGGATTCTTAAATTAACTAATTAAGATAATTACGATTTGCGACGAATGACAAATAATAATATATAATAAATATATTCGAGTGTTTTCGTCATTAAATCGAAGTCTACGAAAATAATATAATTTATTATATTATTTTTAGCGAAGTAACACAATAATTAAATTGTGTGACAAAAATAATAAATACATTTTTATTCGAAGATATAAGCGTGTTGAGAATAATATAAATAATTATATCATTTGTTAGTTTGAAATGCCTCACAATATTTAGAACGTGATGAAAATAATATATGAATATATTATTTTAAATTGAAGTTGTGGTTTAAAGATAATATTAATATATTGTTTCAAAGTTTTAATAATATAATATATTATTACGTAAGTGTGAAACAATATGAAAATTGTGTTATAAAATCTAAACCCGAGTCCACGGGTGATTTTTCGGGTTAAAACCTTTCAATATATAAATACAAAAATATAAGAAATGACTTTTAATCCAAAATATTAACCAAATATGAAATTAAAAAGAAAACAAGGGAGGAGGGTTCGAACCTGGGTCTCCTCCCCATGAGCACACACACTTAACCAACTCAGCTCCAACCCAATTTGCATATAGAACCTGACCAAAAACGTTTTTATCAATCATGTCCCTGTGATTTCCCCCCATATCAACACGCGATCGATCCTAGCGCAAAACTCACAAATTCGATAACAATGATTCAAATCAGTAAAGGAGTTTTGTAAATCGAGTAACGGCGATTCTGTGGTTAAGTTTAATTGAGAAATCGTCATGTTTAGGATGGTTTAATTACTCGTTTAAGATGGAATCAATTCGGTAAAATTGGATGTTAAAACTCAAAGGAATCATGGTGCTTTTACTGAAAAGAACATTGCGAATCTACTGGTGCAGTTTAATTGAATTGAGGTGATGTCTAGAATCAAAACCCCCAAAACAGATTTAGAACAAACCCTAGATTCTAGTTCTTGTCCAATTCGATGAAGATTGATTCAATTGACATGGGGTTTCAAAGAATGACAAGTTGCGAATCTAATGGTATGGTTTAACTTGATTAAAACAGTGCTGAAGATCAAAATCCCCAAATCGTTCTTATGAACAAACTCTAGAATTTGGATCATGACAAATTCGATGTTATTAAACTGAATTGACATAGGTCTTCCATTAAACAGATGGCTACGAGTCTAATGGTGTAGTTTAATTTGATTGAAATCGGGTCTAGGGTAGAGTTCGATTAAACCGATTTCAGATGAACCCTAGAATCGGGTTCATGGTCGAATCGATGATATAAGCCCCAATTGGCATAGGGCTTTTAATCTAGAGATAAAAATGAAACTAATGGTGTAATAGATTACCAGAATGAATATCGAATTGCAGGAGTTCGACTAAAATGGCTCCGACTTCGGCGAGTTTGATCTCCGATCACACCGGATCCTTCTCCGATCGAGTTTGTGTGTGCAACAGGCTCTCTGAGACTCGTAAAAGATGTGCAGGGGTTCAGTTTGTGACTTGATAATACGAATTTGCCGAATTCGATGAATATACGATGATGGTCGATGGTTACGATTTGATTATCCATAATTGGGGTTTAATTCGATTAATGCCGATGTTTAAAGCCTCAATGATGGTCGTTAATAGCTGAGACGTGCATATAGGTTACGAAATCGAACGAATTTGAAGTTGTAGGATTCAAATTTGGATTACAAGCTACGGGTTTGACTATCAAAAGTCAACAGAACTCAAAACCCATGATTTTGACTTTTCAGAGTCAACCAATTCAACTTTGGTTTAATTATCGAATTAGCCCCGCTAGTTTTAGTTTAGATATAGACAGAATCAGTCCCTGGGGTTTGGATTTGAGTTAATTAAGTTAGGACTTAACTAGATTATGATAACGGGGTTAACCCTAAATTGTCGGATGTCACATCATCCCCTAGCTTAAGCGTTTTGACTTCCCTATCCATGATTTCTACCGGTTCTTCGATGAAACGCAACTGTTCATCGATGTGCAGTTCTTCAAAAGAAACCACGATTGACTCGTCTGCCAGACATTTCTTTAGGTTTGAGACGTGAAAGACGTTGTGTACACCACAAAGTCCTTCAGGTAGGTCCAGTTGATACGCTACTGGACCAATTCTCTTCACTATCTTGAATGGCCCAACATAACGAGGACTCAGTTTGTATCGTTTCCCAAAACGAATGACACCCTTCCATGGTGAGACTTTTAACAAGACCATATCCCCTACTTGAAATTCTAGCGGTTTGCGACGCTTATCGGCATACCTCTTTTGACGATCACGAGCTGCTGCCTTACGATTTCTAATTTGAACAATTTTCTCAGAAGTAAATACGAGTAAGTTTCTCCATTTTTTCTGTTTCCTTGATTGCTAAGAAGTGAGCGGACTTTGTTAACCGATCAACAATTACCCAAATGGTATGACATATAGTAGGAGTTCGTGGCAATTTTGTGATAAAGTCCAAGGATATCTGCTCCCATTTCCACATGGGAATCTTCGGTTGCTGGAGTAGACCGGAAGGCTTTTGATATTCCACTTTGACCTTTGCGTAAGTCAGGCACTTGCTCACATAGGTGGCTATATCGGCCTTCATCTTTGGCCACAAATACAACACCTTTAGGTCATGGTACATCTTGTCGGAACCTGGATGAATGGAGTAATGGCATTTATGAGCTTCATCTATGACTAGTTCCCTTAAGTTTTCGAATACTGGAACCCATATTCATTCGGTGAAGTAGCGAATGCCGTCAGATTTGAACTCGAGTTGTGCTTCTAAACCGCGTGTGGCTTCCAGTGGTAGGTTTTCCTCCTTCAGAGCTTCAAGTTGAGCACTATGGATTTTGTCGGGTAATCCTGTGTGAATAGTAATCTGTAATGCTCGAAGTAGTTTGGGCATCATCTACAACGTTAGCCTTTCCCGGATGATACCGTATCGCACAGTCATAATCATTTAAAAGCTCGACCCAACGACGCTGTCGCATGTTCAGCTTTTTCTGCTCGAAGATATGCTGAAGACTCTTGTGATCGGTGTAGATAGTGCACTTGGTACCGTACAAGTAATGTCTCCATATCTTAAGCGCGAAAACTACGGCTCCCAACTCTAGGTCATGACTGGTGTAGTTTTTCTCGTTAATCTTTAGTTGACGTGAAGCATATGCGATCACCTTTTCTCGTTGCATCAACACACAACCCAGACCCTTAATGGATGCATCACAATACACTACAAAATCATTCGTTCCCTCCGGAAGGGCTAGAATAGCTGCACTACAAAGTTTCTACTTGAGGTGTTGGAATGCTGACTCCTGGTTATCGCCCCAGTTATAGGCTTTACCCTTCTGAGTTAAGGCAGTTAGAGGTTGTGAAATCTTAGAAAATCCTTCGATGAATCGACGATAATAGCCAGCCAATCCCAGAAATTGTCGCACCTTCGATGAATCGACGATAATAGCCAGCCAATTCTTGATGGCTTCTATCTTTGATGGATCGACATGTATTCCCTTCTCATTAACCACATGCCCTAAGAATTGAACTTCCCGGATCCAAAATTCACACTTGGAAAACTTATAATATAGGTGCTCCTACTTTAGTAATTCCAGAATTAAACGTAGATGTTCCTTATATTCCTCCTTGTTCTAGGAATAAATGAGGATGTCGTCGATGAAAACGATGAAAAATTGATCAAGGTATGGCTTACATACACGGTTCATGAGGTCCATGAAAACCGTGGGTGCGTTGGTTAATCCAAAAGGCATGACCATAAACTCATAGTGGTCGTACCTTGTCCTGAAAGCAGTCTTGGAGATATCTTCATCTCAGACTCTCAATTAGTGGTAACCAGATCTAAGATCTATCATGGAATAGAAGCTTGATCCTTGGAGTTGATCAAATAGATCATCTATACGAGGCAGAGGATAACGATTCTTGATTGTCACTTTATTCAGTTCACGGTAGTCGATACACATGCGGAAAGTCCCGTCCTTATTCTTGACAAACAGAACTGGAGCTCCCCACGGCGATGAGCTAGGTCGGATGAAACCTTTATCCAACAATTCCTGTAGCTGAGTGGATAGTTCTTGCAATTCACTAGGTGCTAATTTGTAAGGTGCCTGAACGATCGGTGTTGCTCCGGGTGCTAGATCGATTTGGAATTCAACTTGACGGTGTGGTGGCAGACCAGGCAATTCTTCGGGAAACACTTCTAGAAAATCACGAACGATGGGAATATAATCAATTTTCTTCTCTTTCGATAGTTGCTCAGCAACGAGAGCCAGAATAGTCGTATGGCCTTTTCGAAGACATTTCTGTGCTTTCATGGAGGATATGATGCCCATGATTGCACCAACCTTTTCGCCCTGAACGGAAAGAGTTTCTCCACTCGGGAGAGGAATGTGAACGATTGTCACACCCCCAATTTCAACTAACGGTGTTTTACCGTTTGGGAAGTGACGAACCAGGATCTCAGACATTAGTTACTTTGAACGACTCTACATGGGACTCAAAATGAAAATATCTTTTAAATCAGAGTATTAATGCGGAAGCGTAAAGAAAGTAAATGCGCAAAATACACGCGCCCAAAACCAAAGTCCAAAAAGTCCAGAATGTCCAACCAAAACAAGTACAATAGAATAATTCAAACAAACATAAACAAGTCATAATCAAAGTAGTTGAATCCCATGCATGCCCTAACGTGCACCTGTGTCTTATCTTAGCGACCTGAGAAAACATGTAAGAAAATATGTCAACACGAGGTTGGTGAGTCCACAGGTTTCAATATATGTAAATAAGCGTTTACCGGATTTTTGTTCATTCAGTACGTATCTATAGGTAGCTAACCTATGTTCATGTTCAGCTCAAGCGCTCGGAACCGAAGATGACTGTTTGTTTATTGCCTCCTGCCAGGTCTATCAACACTAGCGGTGTGAGTAGGCTAACATTTCACCCGTTCAATATCTAATCGAGTTAGCGCGACTAACGCGGGTGAGATTTGTCAAACCCAGTAGGACTACTAAATATTACCTCGCTAAGATCCATATTAATGGTCCGATATTAGTTGAGGACTTTCTGTGATAGCGTGTTATGCTTAGCATTTAACATTGATATCATACGAATTAAAAATCCAAAATTGTTTAGTCATGTTTTCTCCCACAAGTTAAAACAGTAAAAGGGGCCGTGAAAACTCACCTGCGTTGCGTTGTAGGTAGTATCACACAATGGACAAGTTGGAACCACGAGTGTAAGTCTCAAATGACTTACGAATGCCCTAAAATTATAAACACATAAATTAGGGATAAAAATGGGAATTGTAACAATGACCCGGAATGAGAAACGTCCTAAAGAAACGCTCTAGTAACTGAGAGTAGACGAACGTGTCCACGGGAATAGGAATTCTTTAATTAATGATTAAATTATATATATACATTACGCGACGAATAACAAAAATAATAATGAATATATTCGAGCTTCTTGTTATTTACAAAAATTAGGAAAATAATATAATTTAATATATTATTTTTAGGTTCGAAAGAATATTCTAATTACCCATTCATGGTACAAAATAATAAGTATACTATGTTTATGAACGTAATAAATGCGAGTAAATAATATAACTAATTATATTATCATTTAGTTTCAAGTGTTATACGAGGTTATTCAATGATACGAAATAATATATATATTATTTATTAATACGAGTCACGGGTTGAAAATAATATAAACATATTATTTTATACAACTTTATGGTAATTATATTATTTTTAAAAGTGAGGAAATAACATAAAAATAGGTTAATAATTCAAACTCGAGCCTACGGGTTGTTTCTCGGGCTAAAACATATTTATATAATAATATAATATTATAGGGTTTGATTTTTAAATTAAAATAATACTAAAAAAATGTTTAAAAACAAAACAGTGTGGAGAGACTCGAACCTGGGTCTCTCCCACACAAGCACACACACTTAACCAGTCCCGCCCGCTTGGGTTTCGCAACAAATACCCGGATCGGTTTGTTTTAACAGTTAAGGTCTCTGTGATCTACTCCCCTTTCGAAACTGAGCCCAATCCAGTCTCGATTCTACTCATATGGACTTCGATCGAACAAATTAGGTTAGGGGTTTTGTAAATCGGGTATAGGCGAATGTGTGGTGAGGTTTAATTGCAATATCATCGAGTTTTAAACTATAAATTCTTAGACTATCAATCGAAACCCTAGTTTTAAGAACACAATTTAAATCCGCTGATTCTGATAATAAAACTTATTAGGATTATAGGGTTTTTATTAAAACTGAAATTGGGAAACTGATGATGTAGTTTAATTTCATTTCAAACGGGTGTAGGTAAGAGTTCGATTAACCAGAAATATGCATGAACCCTAATTACGGGTCACGATCAATTCGATGTTGTTTGACTGAATTATCATAGGGTTATCCATAAACGAAGTGTTGTGATTCTAATGGGGTGATTTAATTTGATTTAAACATCGTCTAAGACCAAAACCCCCAATTGATTTTATGAAGAAAACATAGTTTAGGATCTTGACAGATTCGATGGTAATTGATCAAATAAACATGGGGCTTTCATTATACAGATGATTACGAGTCTAATGGTGTAGTTTAATTGAATTGTAATCGGGTCTAGGATAGAGTTTGATTAAACCAATTTAAGATGAACCCTAGAATCTGGATTGATCGAATTGGATGTTAGAAGCCCCAATTATGATAGGGCTTCCATCAGAAGGTTAAAACGAAACCGAGGGTGTAAGAATTTACCAAAACAAATGTCGATTTGATAGGGATCGACTAGAATGACTGCCGACTGCGACTGTGTTGATCTCCGGCAACCACAACTTCGATTCCAATGAAATTGACGAGTGAAATAGCTTCTGAGATACTCGACTACGGTACGCAGGTGTGAATTTTTTGTGAGAGGAATACAAGAATTTGGCGAATTCGATGATCATTTAGGTAGGGGTCGACGGTTTCAACTTGAATTATAATAATTGAGATTAATTCATTGAATTACAACTTAATTATGATATCATTATAGTCGGTAATAGATTTAAAGTGCATGATTGTTGTAATTCCAAACGATTTCGGTTATAGAACATAGATTTGAGAAAAAAGACGCGATGTTGACTTTAAAAAGTCAACAGATCAAGTTTTATCTAAATACAGAAGTAATCCCTAAGGTTTTCCTGAGAATTGGAGTTTGAAACTTGGCAGAATAGGTCCCTTTAGTTTAGATGGAGTTAAAATTTGGTTAGTTTGACTTCTACAGTCAACAGGATTTGAATTTTGACTTTTCAAAAAAGCCAACATAGTAGATTAGGGTTGTTACATAACTAGTCCCTCGAGTTAAAGTTTGAAATATTGGCAGAAACAATCCCTGCAGTTTGAGTTAAGTTAACTTAGTTAACTTTAACTGGATTTTGTTAACGGGGTTAACTGAAAAAAATCCGGATTGTCACATCATCTCCTAGTTGAAAGAATTTTCGTCCCGAAAATTAAATACTAATTTTTTTTGTAGAAGCATGTTTTGTAACTATAGATTAAATTCTATGTATCAGTGTACGTGGCTAGTACGTAGGAGGGTGTTCCTGAGTACTTAGCCCGCACACCAGTTTGGTCCTGCGTACTTAGTAAGTACGCAAGGCTTTTGCCTTGCGTACTTGTCAAGTACGCATGACCAAACCATGCGTACTTAAGCCTTGCGTACTTGTCAAGTACGCAGGTAGTGTTCCTTCCCCTATAAATAGAAGACTTGTCTTCATTTGTAGGTGGAATTCTAGAACTAGGTTTAGAGATGTCCGGGTTGGGAAGAGCTCTCCCGACCCCTGGACCGTGAGCTTAGATGAGAGATGTGTGTTCCTTCGCTATGTAGTCTGTAATATGGGATGACTTCTTTGTTATGGATTACGTGTCGTTTCCTTATCTGTTGTCTTTGTTCTTGTTTATCTGCTTCGTTCTTTTTGTTCCCACACAAATCACAGAACAGGTCCGTGTAAATCCGCTGCGCGACGAGGCTCCCGGGACCTACAAGTGGTATCAGAGCCTCGGTGTTCGTTGATTTGTGTTCCAGTTTTTGGTTTTAGGGTTTTTGAGCAGATCTGAGATATTGTCAAGTTCGCTACTTTTTCATCCAAAAATCCTCAAATCCGAGTTTGTTATCACTTCATTTAGTGTTTGGAAGGCTAAGGGTTTGTTAGATGATGTTTTCGAAGCTTTTAGAAGCATTAAATTCTCAGATCCATCACTTTTCGAGCATTCTCCTCAAGATCCGTCAAGAACACTGCTGTACTGAACAAGTACGCAGAATCACCTTTTCTGTGTATTTGCTAAGTACGCATGGGTTAGCCCTACGTACTTAGTAAGTACGCATGAGAAGTGACCTGCGTACTTAGCTAAGTACGCAAGAGCATTTCTCTGCGCACTTAACAAGTACGCATGAGTACTTGGCTTTGCGAACATACTAAATATGCAGCAACACCCTACATATGCGTATTTACTAAGTACGCATGGACTAGCCTCTGGGATTCGGAAAAAAAATAAAAAATTGTGTGATCATATGTACGCGTGTTTTGGCCCATTCTTGAGAAGATAGTAATTTTGGTTTTTCCGGACCAGAATTTGTATACAATGTGGCTTGGCGAAACACGGACGAGATTTTTGTTGGATGATACCACTTGTAATACATTGTTTAAGTGTCCATACCTGAAAATGTAGGCTACGAGTATCCGGGATACTTATTTAATAGGGTATGAATGCTGAACTAATGGGAGCAATTGGGTCGTCATCGGCTAAAGGTCTCGTTCTATTTGTGAAGATGTGGCTGCTTTGGGTCTTTTGGAAACAGAATCATCTTGTTTAGGTATTCAAACCTGAATATGTAGGCTACGAGTATCTGGGATACTTATTTAATAGGGGATGAATACTGGAACAACTTGAACCCAAAGATTTGCTGTTTTGGATCTTTGCAAAGGAATAAAAGAATAAAATCCTGGACTTGGCTAGTTGTGCTTTTTGAGGATTTGAGTGAAGTGATGATGAAGCTGGTCATAGTTTACAGAGAAATGAGGGGGATAAAATCTGTATGCATGAGACATTAAAGAGGTGGTGGAAAAGCCGTTGGTACTTCCTATATATATATACCTCTTTGACGTAACATGGATCTCAACCGTGATTTCTCGTGTAAACTATATTTTTCGTGTTTGATTCTATCGTGTGTCTTCAAGATGAAGCTGGATATTCGTTGGATTATTAGTTGAAGATGGAACCTTTTATCATTGGCCGATGGGATAGGAAACATACCCTTGTTTCTGGTCTAGTCAGATAGAGCTTAAACTGAAAGGGGATATTGGAAATGAACATCTTCGGGAATTTGGTTGACTCGTGAAGATACAGGATAGAGTTGGACACATCTGGTTGAAGAATTAAGTTTATCTTACTGGAATTCCTATGGGAGCTGATTAGTTTGATGCAGGTTATTGGAAACTCAAACTCTCTATCATATGCCAGCTGATTTGGAGTTGTCTTAGTCTACTATTGTTACCTGGTTAGGAAGACATTGTCAGACTCAGAGTCCTAAGTCAGGGTGGAGGTTGCTACTGCTGAGAGGATGAACTACAATGAGTTGTGTTGGGTTAGTTGGTTCTTATTGAAGCACTTGGTTTGGTCTACAATGAAAGCTACAGTTATGAGGGAGTCGGGTTTCTCATCACTTGGCAACTGAAGACTGAAGTTTAAGGATCTCAAGTGGAATGCCAGAAGATCAAGTCTCGCCAGAAGACACGTGATGTCATTAGTTTATAAGGAGTCTGTTAGGACATTCTTTGTAAACTAATGTATATCAGTGTTAGAGATATATAAAATTTGATGCTATAGTTAAGAGGGAGTTTGTAGAAGCATGTTTTGTAACTATAGATTAAATTCTATGTATCAATGTACGTGGCTAGTATGTAGGAGGGTGTTCCTGAGTACTTAGCCCGCACACCAGTTTGGTCCTGCATACTTAGTAAGTACGCAAGGCTTTTGCCTTGCGTACTTGTCAAGTACGCATGACCAAACCATGCGTACTTAGTAAGCCTTGCGTACTTGTCAAGTACGCAGGTAGTGTTCCTTCCCCTATAAATAGAAGACTTGTCTTCATTTGTAGGTGGAATTCTGGAACTAGGTTTAGAGATGTTCGGGTCGGGAAGAGCTCTCCCGACCCCTGGACCGTGAGCTTAGATGAGAGATGTGTGTTCCTTCGGTATGTAGTCTGTAATACGGGATGACTTCTTTATTATGGATTATGTTTCGTTTCATTATCTTTTGTCCTTGTTCTTGTTTATCTGCTTCGTTCTCTTTGTTCCCACACATATCACAGAACAGATTGTGTTAAATCCGCTGCGCGACGAGGCTCCCGGGACCTACAAATTTTCCGGGATATCACATCATCCCCTAGTTGATAGAATTTTCGTCCCAAAAATTTAAATAGTACCTTGAGAATTTTATGTGGAGTGCTTGAACAGATTAGGTTATTTGCGCATCATCTGATCCTCGTTCTCCCACGTGAATTCCGGTCCGCGTTTCGAGTTCCAACGAACTCTGACAATAGGGATCTTACTGTGTTTTAACGTTTTAACTTCCCTATCCATAATTTCCACAGGTTCTTCGATGAAACGTAACTGTTCATCAATGTGTAGTTCCTCCAGATGAACTGCGAGTGATTCGTCTGCTAGGCATTTCTTTAAATTTGAGACGTGAAAGACGTTGTGTACACCACTAAGTCCTTCAGCTAGCTCCAGTTGATACGCTACTGGTCCGATTCTCTTCATTATCTTGAATGGTCCAACATAAAGAGGATTCAGTTTGCCTCGTTTCCCGAAACGAATGACACCTTTCCAAGGAGAGACTTTGAGTAAGACCATGTCACCAATTTGAAACTCTAAAGGTTTACGACGCTTGTCGGCATAGCACTTTTGATGATCACTAGCTGCCTCCAAACGGTTTCTAATTTGAACGATCTTTTCGGAAGTTTCAAATACAAGTTCAGGACCTGTGAGTTGGCTATCTCCAACCTCGGTCCAACAAATGGGAGAACGGCATTTCCGTCTATAAAGTGCTTCAAATGGAGCTGCCTTGATGCTAGTATAATAACTATTGTTGTAGTAGAACTCCACTAACGGAAGGTGAGACTCCCAAGTGTTACCGAAATCAATCACACAAGCTCGTAGCATGTCCTCCAGTGTCACACCCCAACCGACGGCGGAAACGTCGGGGCGGGACATGTAGACTGTTCATGAGCACAAGGTTGACTAAATTGTAATATATTAAATCCATTTACATTCAAACAAACATGAATCAATTCCAAAATACATAATGAATTACAATTTGTTTTCGAATTAAAATTAACTAAGTCCAAAGCGTATGTGTAACATGTCTTGATCAAACTCATATCATAGCATCTGAAACATGAATAAAATAAGGTCAACTAAAAAGTTGGTGAGCATACACAGGTTTGTATATAAATAACATATAGTTTGTAAATAAACAAATCCTTACATATCATGATAAAATAAGGCATTTATGGGGAGCAGCTATTGTGTAACCAAGTACAATCAAACCTTTGTAACTAACATGCAAAAATTGTGTTGTCGGTTACAATCACCCTACCTGGGTGGGTTTCTCAGACTCAATAGATCTATCATTGTTTACCGTCGGCTTGAATAGTTAATGATTGCACATAATCACAAACAAAAGTTAGCACAACTAGCACTCAGGCAGAAAGCTCAAATTGCACACATGAATGTAAAGAGGATTTGTACTTGTGTAGTTTTTGTAAGTGTAAGTAATAGTGTTGTATAGTGTTCATGTTCCACCCCAAAAAGTGTAAAAGAGTAAAAGGGGCTATGTATACTCACTTGATTTGAAGGCGTAGCTAACACGAGACCCTATATAGTAACAGGGTCCTCGTAATGCACAACGTTAACCTAGAGTGTAATATGTACTGAATCAATAGTGTGCATAATAGTCTATGTCTAAGTCTAAGGTTAAATTGGATGTGTGTATAGGGTATTTGAAGTTATAGGTGTTAGTGGTATGTACTTGAACGGTGTTGTATAAAATTTGAGTTTGGAATAACTAAATAATGAAATAATAAAATTATTATTGGTTTACTTAGTTATAAAAAAATAATGTATGTATTAGAGGTGATTAAGTATAACCTAAACAAATAGTTTTTGTTTAAATGTAATTTAAATAAATAATTGTAATCTTATTTATTTATTTATAAAATATGTAACTTAGTCATTTAGTTATGAAAATGTATTAAATGTTTTATATTAAATATAAATTTAATTTTGTAGGTTATAATAAATAACTTCTATTTATTTAGAAATAAGAATTTGGATCTTTTAAATAAAGTTAATCCAAATCTTTATAAAACTAATTATTTTTATTTAAAAATTAATTTGGAATACTTATTGTTTTTGAAAAATATAAATTAAGCATTCTGACAAGATTTTCTCACACACACGACCGTGCCTGGGACAACGCACGATCGTGCTAGGACCACGAGCGCGACCGCGCTGGTCAAGGGTGCGACCGTGTTGATCAAACAGAAGATACACAAGGCTGCTCACTAGGTACGACCGTGCCTGGGCCAGGCATGACCGTGTCTAGGGTTCTGATAGCACGACCAGGTCTAGCCAAGAGGCACGACCGGGTCAGAGGGTGAGGCACGACCGCGCTTGGAGAGGCGCGACCGTGTCTTCATGGAGCACGACCGCGCTAGAAGACTAGCGCGACCGTGTCTGTTCCAAAACAGGAACGAATTGGTAGATTCTTATGATAATAGTGTTAGGAATCATAGGGCTTTCACCCACCAGGTTATTACTAGTCTTTTTGTGTAGTTTAATTGTATTTAAAACACGTACAAGGTACGATTCGATTAAGCCATTTTAGAACGAACTCTAGATTCGGGTTCGTGTAAATTTCTCTATTGTAAGCCAAAATTAGTTTGGGGCTTTTGATCTATAGACTAAATCCAATGTGTGGAAGGTTGCAATTACCCGAAAGGAGAATGAATCGATGGTTTACAGGTAGAATGAGTTCCGGCGATGACGGTTTGATCTCCGGCGTCTTCTGCTACAATCCCGACTAAATCAGCGTGTCCAGAAGCCTTAGAGAGGATCGAGTGGTGTAGTTTGTTTATTTGCTTGAGAGGGTTTGGATTGAAATGGAGGAATTTGTGGTTGCAATGAAGATGATCGACGGTTATGAGGGGGATCGACAAGATTGGGATAACACGTCGTAAAGATGATGATTAAAACCTTAATTTGGTTTGTTAAAGTGTGAAATGGTTACGAATTCGAATGGTTTTGTGATTAAAGGTTGTATTTACGTTTCAACTGATGTGAGGCGCGACCGTGCCTATAAGAGGCGCGACCGTGCCAGACGAGTCGCGACCGTGCAAAAACGTGGCGCGACCGTGCCTACTAGGGTTTCTGGTTATTTACAAAATCAGCCCTTGTAACTTCAGCTTTGAAAGAATTAGCTTGGTTAGGATTTAACAGAACACCTAACGGGATTATTAACTGGATTAACTCTAAGAGGTGTTACCACATGATTATGAGTTCTAAATCTTTGAATTGAATACGATCGGCTAACGATTAACGATGTGTAGGTTTGAACAAGTATATGATTCAATGTCGTGTTGTTATTTCATTAGTTAAAATAAATTAAAATAGGGTCGGAAAATCAGGAATGTTACAGTCTCCCCATGTTAAGAAAATTTCGTCCCGAAATTTAACTAATGGAGGCTACAAAAATCAAGAAAAAGGTGGGAGTTTTGGGTTCTCGGTGAGTTTTGATTGTTGGATTCTGGGGAGTGTAACCATTGACATGGCTTAGGCCTGATACTCAAAGTTGAATATGAAGTGTGATAATGAATTTTGTTTTGAAATGAATTTAAGGAGGAGATTGTCGAATAAAAATTCTGAATTCTAAATGTGAGATGTATTATTTGGAATGAATTTGATGGGACCTTGATAGTTAGGGTTTGTGCATGATGTAGTCTAATATGTTTAAAAATGTCAGTGGTAAAAGATTTCATAAACATTGGTCTAGGTCAAAACTTCACGTGACACGAACAACGCTACTTCTGATAATATGATAGGACACTTATATATAGGAAGTACCATCGGCGTATCCACCATGTCCTTGTCATATCCCATCAGTTTCGTTGTTACATATCATGATAAGTTTTAGGTCATTTCGTTGTGTGCGGGTCAAGGGGGCACAATTTCACTCCGTCCATGTCCATTGTTTTCACATAAAAGTCGCTAACAAGTAACTATGTCCTTAAGCAGGTAAGTTCACAACTAAAGAGTAGTAAAGTAGAATAACTTAAAGTTTCTTAGTTTGCTCGTGTTTGAACAAGAATACGTCAAACCCTGAGTCGTTTCCATGTATTATGGTCTTCAACTTTGGTGAACAAAGTGCATGACCATGTCTTGTGTATAATGTAATCAATCAATTGTAATAATTGTAAGCAATTTTGTTTCGTGTACAAAGTAAACACACAAGTTTCTTGTGTAGCATGAACAGCTAGCATTATGTATTTTGTAAATCAATGAGCTCTTACATGTGATGTAAACAGCATAGTATCACATGTATTATAGGAAATGAATTTCATGTATGGCGTTGACAACTTAGCATCATGTATTTTGTAAATCAATATAATGTGTACAGTTTAGTATGATGTACTCTGTAACTAAATGAGTTTCATGTTTAATGTGGTCAATCTAGAATTATGTATCAATCAAACAATTGTTATGTATCACGAATATCGCAAACAATTAAGTTTCGTGTATTATGTGCTCAATCCGGTAGCAGGTGTATTGTAAATAAACATGTTTCGTGTGTTATGTGATCAATCCAGTAAATTGTGATTTGTAGGTAAACTAGTTTCTTGTATTATGTAATTTGTGTAGCATTGGGTATATTGAGAATAATTGAGTTTCATGTACCATATGGTTGCGTTGGGTATATTGTGAACGTGTATGCGTAAGTTGTTGGACTTCGTGTGTAATGTATACTAACGGGTTTTGCATGTGATCGAGTGTTGCGGATAAGCTTGTTGTTTGGCGTTCCTGTATAATGTGGTAGTTAGGTTTTAGCTCTTAAATCTCATTGAGGTTGATGGGGGGTTAACATTTACGCTGTTCGATCGTCTCTTGAAGTGACAAGTGAAAGGTAACGAGCAGGTTCTGAAAATATTCGGGGAAATGTGTTTACAATTACTGATCTTTGTTTGAAAATAAGGAGTTGTAAATTATTCTTGATTGTGGATATATAAAGTAGTGAAAACCATTGGATCACATAATTTAAATAAGTAGACAATTTATGGGAAAAATCTTCTAATTTAGATTTTCAACTATCAATAAGAGAATATTTTTAAGCGAAATTATTGGCTAAACAAGTAGTCGTATACTAATTTAGCCAGGGTTTAGAAATATTTTTTTATTTTTTTATGAGGAAAATCATAATTATTTATCAATTCGAAATAATATTTTTATAAAATAGTTTGTATTAAGTTTCCTTATCAGGTTAGAAGTTTTATGGAAAATTTATGTTTTTGATATTATCTAAAAGTTTGATAAACATTTTGTTTGAACAAAATAACGAGGTTTGTTTAAATCAACCAATAGGATGATTTGTTTACGAAGGAGGTTGCTCGTAACGTACTAAATTGTGGTGAATGAGAAAGATGATACTTGGAGAACTTTGATGAAAATATGATGGGTGTAATTCACACTCAGTGGGTCAAATCAATGAATAATAACTTCAGAGTTGAAATATTGATTAAATGCTGAAATGTTAAACATTACTCAAAACATAGGGAAATGGTTTTCAAACCAAAAATTTTAAAGACAATAAATAGAAATTTCTCCTAACGTCTCTGGTAGCTTTCCACTAGGAAGAAGATAATCACCAAGATGAGCACCGCTATGGTCACTCGAGTAGCAGATCTGGCTTCAGCTTTGGCGGTCTCCGTGCGATGTTCCTTTATTTCTTTTTCGAGAATGGAGATTAACTCCTTTTGGTACCCTAATTGGTTTGCTAGGCTATCCATTCTTTGTCCTTGCAAATCATGCATTACTCCCTGCTCCATCCTTTGCCTCTCAAATTCTGAGGTCCTTACATATTGGTGAATGTCATGGGTTGGAATTGCCATAACATTAGTGGGTGTCGTGGTATGCCTTACCCAAGGGTTAGGATGGTACGGGTCGGGCATTAGATACGAGTCTCTTAGTGGGGGTGGTAACTGATTGTGAATATGGGGTGTCTGATACGGGTTTCTGGGTGCGGGTGATCCAGGTGTTCGAAGTCTTGGGCCGGTGTTCCTAATCCAGTCCGCCCTTACATCAAACCTTGGCCTAGCAGCTGGGGGTGTTGGTGACCGATACACGGGTGTCTTAGTGTCTTCTTCCCAATCAGATTCTGTTGCGGGACGGTATACCGGGGAGGAAGGAGAGTAAGAGTCCATGTCTAGTAGAAAACAATGAAAAGGTTGTAAGTAAAAATGGTATATTGAGTGTCAAATATAGGAACTCTCACAGGTTTTGAGTTTGACTTGTCACAACACCGAGTCTTCTCGATAGTATTTTAGGAGTACACTTGACCTATAAGTAGTGTATCCTTGAGGATAATTCCCAGGAAAGAGGGGTGGGTCACTAAGACACACTTAAGTACCCTATCTTTCCTTAGCCAGAATTCCTCATGGGCCTACACACTCTTCCAGCCATCATGTATTAATAATACTATCGTTGGGCTCATAGTCATGATGAGAATTGTTATGAACTGGGCCTTGTGGCCCGAAAGTAAGGTTTATGCATTTCAGTGGGCTTTTGATTCTTGGAGGATAGATGGGCTTCTTAGTTTATTATTGATGGACATTAGGCCCAATAGTTTAAAAATTTTGTGTTCACAAGAGGTGTGGTATTATGTATGTGAGTTTAGGGGTGCATGAATAACTAAGTGTGTATGAGTGTGTGTGGAAACTTAGGATAGCACTTTAAATAAATTAAATAGATAGCAATAAATAGGAGAAAAAGTTGGCAGGTAATGTGACACATAGATTATTAATTATTGTATCATATGATGTAATTATATAGTATAACATGTAAGAATATTCGCATAAAAAAATAATCATATAGCATGTAGATAGTAATGAGTGTAAGCTCAAAAGTTATCAAGTAGTGTGACACATAAGTCATTATGTATTGTATCACGTAGTGTAAATACTTATGATAGCATGTAAAAATATTTACACAAGAACTAATAATGTAACATGTAGTAGCATGGCATTGTATTGGTGTCCTAAAGTTATAGTCTAGGTCAAGGGTGTCTAATAACCTAGTTCCCTATAACCAAGGCTGTGATACCAATCTGTCACACCCCAACCGACGGCGGAAACGTCGGGGCGGGACATGTAGACTGTTCATGAGCACAAGGTTGACTAAATTGTAATATATTAAATCCATTTCCATTCAAACAAACATGAATCAATTCCAAAATACATAATGAAATACAATTTGTTTTCGAATTAAAATTAACTAAGTCCAAAGCCTATGTGTAACATGTCTTGATCAAACTCATATGATAGCACCTGAAACATGAATAAAATAAGGTCAACTAAAAAGTTGGTACACAGGTTTGTATATAGATAACATATAGTTTGTAAATAAACAAATCCTTACATATCATAATAAAATAAGGCATTTATGGGGAGCAGCTATTGTGTAACCAAGTACAATCAAATATTTGTAACTAGCATGCAAAAATTGTGTTGTCGGTAACAGTCACCCTACCTGGGTGGGTTTGTCAGACTCAATAGATCTATCATTGTTTACCGTCGGCTTGAATAGTTAATGATTGCACATAATCGCATACAAAAGTTAGCACAACTAGCACTCGGGCATAAAGCTCAAATTGCACACATGAATGTAAAGAGGATTTGTACTTGTGTAGTTTGTGTAAGTGTAAGTAATAGTGTTGTATAGTGTTCATGTTCCACCCCAAAAAGTGTAAAAGAGTAAAAGGGGCTATGTATACTCACTTGATTTGAATGTGTAGCTAACACGAGATCCTAGATAGTAACGGGGTCCTCGTAATGCACAACGTTAACCTAGAGTGTAATATGTATTGAATCAATAGTGTGCACAATAGTCTATGTCTAAGTCTAAGGTTAAATTGGATGTGTGTATAAGGAATTTGAAGTTGTAGGTGTTAGTGGTTTGTACTTGAATGGTGTTGTATAAAATTTGAGTTTGGAATAACTAAATAATGTAATAATAAAATTATTATTTGTTTACTTAGTTTTAAAAAAATAATGTATGTATTACGGGTGATTAAGTATAACCTAAACAAATAGTTTTGTTTAAATGTAATTTAAATAAATAATTGTAATCTTATTTATTTATTTATAAAATATGTAACTTAGTCATTTAGTTATGAAAATGTATTAAATGTTTTATATTACATATAAATTTAATTTTGTAGGTTATAATAAATAACTTCTATTTATTTAGAAATAAGAATTTGGATCTTTTAAATAAAGTTAATCCAAATCTTTATAAAACAAATTATTTTTATTTAAAAATTAATTTGGAATACTTATTGTTTTTGAAAAATATAAATTAAGCATTCTGACAAGATTTTCTCACACACACGACCGTGCCTGGGACAAGGCACGATCGTGCTAGGACCACGGGCGCGACCGCGCTGGTCAAGGGTGCGAGCGTGTTGATCAAACAGAAGATACACAAGGCTGCTCACTAGGCACGACCGTGCCTGGGCCAGGCACGACCGTGTCTAGGGTTCTGATAGCACGACGAGGTCTAGCCAAGAGGCACGACCGGGTCAGAGGGTGAGACACGACCGCGCTTGGAGAGGCGCGACCGTGTCTTCATGGAGCACAACCGCGCTAGAAGACTAGCGCAACCGTGCCTGTTCCAAAACATGAACGAATTGGTCGATTCTTATGATAATAGTGTTAGGAATCATAGGGCTTTCATCCACCAGGTTACTACTAGTCTTTTTGTGTAGTTTAATTGTATTTAAAACATGTACAAGGTATGATTCGATTAAGCCATTTTAGAACGAATTCTAGATTCGGGTTCGTGTAAATTTCGCTATTGTAAGCCCAAATTAGTTTGGGGCTTTTGATCTATAGACTAAATCGAATGTGTGGAAGGTTTCAATTACCCGAAAGGAGAATGAATCGATGGTGTACAGGTAGAATGAGTTCCGGCGATGACGGTTTGATCTCCGGCGTCTTCTGCTACAATCCCGACTAAACCAGCGTGTCTAGAAGCCGTAGAGAGGATCGAGTGGTGTAGTTTGTTTGTTTGCTTGCGAGAGTTTGGATTGAAATGGAGGAATTTGTGGTTGCAATGAAGATGATCGACGGTTATGGGGCGACTGAAAAGATTGGGTTAATACGTCGTAAAGATGATGATTAAAACCTTAATTTGGTTTGTTAAAGTGTGAAACTGTTACGAATTCGAATGGTTTTGCGATTAAAGGCTGTATTTACGTTTCAACTGATGTGAGGCGCGACCGTGACTATAAGAGGCGTGACCGTGCCAGACGAGGCGCGACCGTGCCAAAACGTGGCGCGACCGTGCCTACTAGGGTTTCTGGTTATTTACAAAATCAGCCCTTGCAACTTCAGCTTTGACAGAATTAGCTTGGTTAGGATTTAACAGAACACCTAACGGGATTATTAACTGGATTAACTCTAAAAGGTGTTACCACATGATTATGAGTTCTAAATCTTTGAATTGAATACGATCGGCTAACGATAAATGAGGTGTAGGTTTGAACAAGTATATGATTCAATGTCGTGTTGTTATTTTATTAGTTAAAATAAATTAAAATAGGGTCGGAAAATCAGGAATGTTACATCCAGCGTTTGAATAGTACGTTCTGTCTGGCCGTCAGTTTGAGGATGGTATGATGTGCTCATGTCTAGATGCGTGCCTAAGGCTTTATGTAACGACTGCCAGAAACGAGACGTGAATCGTGCATCACGATCCAAAATAATAGAGATTGGCACCCCTTGCCGAGAGATTATTTCTTTCAAGTAAGTACGAGTAAGCTTATCAATTTTGTCGGTCTCTTTGATTGCTAGGAAGTGAGCGGACTTTGTTAATCGATCAACAATTACCCAAATGGTATCACATCCGGTAGGGGTTCGTGGTAATTTGGTGATGAATTCCAAGGATATTTGTTCCCTTTTCCACATGGGAATTTCTGGTTGTTGCAGAAGACCGGATGGTTTTTGATATTCAACTTTGACCTTCACGCAAGTCAGACACTTACTAACATAGGTGGCTATATCGGCCTTCATCTTCGACCACCAATATTGTACCTTTAGATCATGGTACATTTTGTCGGAACCTGGATGAATAGAGTAACGAGATTTATGAGACTCATCCATAATTAGTTCCCTTAGGTTTCTGAATACTGGAACCCATATTCGCTCGGCAAAGTAGCGAATACCGTCAGATTTGACTTCAAGTTGCGTTTCCATACCGTGTGTACCTTCCAGCGGTAGATTTCTTCTTTTAGGGCTTCAAGTTGAGCACTACGGATTTTGTCAGGTAATCCGGGGTGAATACTAAGCTGTAATGCTCGGACTCGTTTGGGTTTCGTTTCCTTTCGACTCAGGGCATCAGCTACAACGTTAGCTTTACCCGGTGGTATCGGATCGCACAGTCATAATCGTTTAAGAGTTTGACCCAACGACGTTGTAGCATGTTCAACTCTTTCTGCTCGAAGATATGCTGAAGACTCTTGTGATCGGTATAGATGGTGCATTTGGTAGCGTACAAGTAATGTCTCCATATCTTAAGTGCGAAGACTACGGCTACCAATTCCAAGTCATGAGTGGTGTAGTTTCTCTTGTGGACCTTTAGTTGTCGTGAAGCGTATGCGATCACCTTTTCGCGTTGCATTAAGACACAACCCAGACCTTGAATAGATGCATCACAATACACTACAAATCATCGGTTCCTTCCGGAAGAGCTAGAATAGGTGCACTGCAGAGTTTTTGTTTTAGATGTTGGAATGCTGACTCTTGGGTATCGCCCCAATTATAGACTTTACCTTTTTGAGTTAAAGCAGTGAGAGGTTGAGCAATTTTTGAAAATCCTTCAATGAATCGACGGTAATATCCAGCCAATCCCAGAAATTGTCGCACCTCAGTCGGAGTCGTCGGTGCTGCCCAATTCTTGATGGCTTCTATCTTGGATGGGTCGACATGTATCCCTTTCTCGTTAACCACATCCCCTAGAAACTTAACTTCTCGGATCCAGAATTCACACTTGGAAAACTTAGCATACAGTTGCTCTCGCTTAAGTAATTCCAAAATTAGGCGTAGATGTTCTTCATGTTCTTCCTTGTTCTTGGAATAAATGAGGATGTCGTCGATGAAAACGATAACGAACTGGTCAAGGTAAGGCTTATACACACGGTTCATGAGATCCATGAATACCGCAGGTGCATTTGTTAACCCGAAAGGCATGACCATAAACTCGTAATGGCCGTACCTCGTTCTGAATGCAGTCTTAGAGATATCCTCTTCTCGGACTATTAACTGATGGTAGCCAGACCTAAGATCTATTTTGGAATAGAAACTTGATCCTTGGAGTTGATCAAAGAGGTCATTTATGCAAGGTAAAGGGTAGCGGTTCTTGATTGTGACTTTATTTAGCTCCTGGTAGTCAATACACATACGGAAGGTTCCGTCCTTCTTCTTGACAAATAGTATCGGAGCTCCCCATGGCGATGAACTAGGTCAGATGAAACCTTTATCCAACAAATCTTGCAGTTGAGTGGACAGCTCTTGTAATTCACTGGGTGCTAGTCTGTAAGGTGCCCGAGCAATCGGTGCTGCACCGGGAGCTAAATCAATTTGGAATTCAACTTGACGGTGTGGTGGCAAACCGGGTAGATCCTCGGGAAATAATTCCAAAAATTCACGCACGACAGGAATATCTTCAATCTTCTTCTCTTCTGAGGGCTGCTCAGCAACGAGAGCCAAAATAGCCGTATGCCCCTTTCGAAGGCATTTTTGTGCTTTCATAAAAGATATGATGCCCATGACTGCACCAACTCTTTCGCGTTGGACGGAAAGGGTTTCTCCCCTCGGGAGAGGTATATGAACAATCTTCTCATGACATATAATTTTGGCTTGGTTTTTAGATAACCAATCCATGCTGACAATTATATCAAAACTACCAAGTGTGACCGTCATAAGATCGATATTAAATATATGTTTAGCTAACTCAAGCTTACATCCCTTAAGAATGTGAGTTGCTTCAATTATTTGACCATCAGCTATCTCTATTATATACTTAGCTTCTAAAAGTGTTTGAGTTCCTTTTATCATATCACTAAGTTTCTTAGATATAAAACTTCTATCAGCACCAGTGTCAAAAAGGACAGAAGCAAAGTAATTATTTAAGAGAAACCTACCGGTGACCACATTATGGTCAAAACAGGCTTCTCCAGATCCTAGTATGAAGGCTCGTGCCTTCGCACCATTTCCTCCACCATTTCCATTATTACCATCATTACCATTGTTATTCTGGTGAGGATTGTGGTTTCCATTACCCCCTTTCTTCAATTGAGGACAATTCTTCCGAATATACCCTTCCTTTCCGCACTCAAAGAAACCCCTTGTGGATCCCGGTTGTTGAAAAGGTTGTTTAGTTTGTAACTCACTCCTGCAGTCCTTAGCAGCATGACCTATTTTGCCGCACCTCTGGCAACGATTGCAGAACCCAAAGTGGTGGAAGTTACACTTGTTACACTTCGGAGACTTCCCCGCGTAACCACCCTGGTTTTGACCTGAAGAGGTCGACTAGTTGAAGTTCTTGGTATGCTCAAACCTACGCTGTTGCTGCTGCTGCGGTTGATTAAACTGGGGTTGGTTGGATTGGAGTCCTTTGGAGTGAGAGTTGGAGTGGTTGTGGGTGTTAGAATGGTGATCAAACTTGCGTTTGTGAGTGTCGGTGGATTTAGAAACTGAACCTCTCAGAGGTAGAGTCCCTTGTGTCACCGCTTGGTCGGTTAACTTATGGGCAAGTCGGATGGTTTGTTGGATAGTGGCAGGATTGGATGAAGTAACCATGCTTTGTATTTGACGCACTAGACCTCCAATGTAAAGCTCAATTCTTTTGTAATCAGGAGTTACCATATGCGGGCACATAGTAGCCAGTTCATGGGAACGTGTGGTGTAGAGTTCAATTTCAGAACCCTCCATCTTTAGGATCCAAAACTCTCCCTCTAACTTTTGGATCTCATCGCGAGGACAGTATTCCTATTTCATCATTGATTTAAATTCATCCCACGGGAGTCCATTCGCCATGGCCAGACCCAAAATTTGGACATGGGCGTTCCACCATGTGAGTGTCGGGCCTTCTAAAGTTCTGGCGAAAAACTTCACCTGATTAGCCATGGGGCAGTTGCACATGGCAATTACTGATTCAACATTCTCAAACCAACGAAGTAGTCCAACGGCTCCCTCAGTTCCACTAAAGGCGTGGGGCTTGCAATCCATGAATGCCTTGAAAGTGCAGGCTGGTTGTTGATTTTGCTGGTTTTGCTGGCCTGGATTTAGAAATAAGAATAGTATTGGAATTATAGAATTTAGGAAGGTGTTTTTAAGAGATGGATTGACATCATTAGTCAATAGCTAAAGCAGTTACCTGCAGCATTCTGTGCTGCTAGAGCCTCCGCCACACTATCGTTTATTAGTGCCACTAGCTCTGCTGCCATCATGTTAATGGTACCACGACCACCGGCACGGCCTCCGTGTCCTCTCCCTGAAATGATTCTTCATAATCACAAATGAAAAACAATGAGAAATATATCGCATATTAAACATTATTCAGGTATGAGTAAGGAGATACAACATCTAATATTTTGAAAATTAAATAAATTGTAAGGCTACAAAATAAATAACTCAAATATTAAACTTCTCATGCTTTTATTGGATGGGAACAACCTTACCCATCTAGGTTTGAAAATAGAAATAACATAAGCAAAAGCAAACATGAAAAGGAAGATAGAATAGGAAGATCATCAAAAATCTTCGTCCTCGGAAGAAACATACGATTATGCATCGTCTATCTCTATTGGTTCCTCCTCCAAGGGCTCCTCTTCGAAGGGCTCCTCCTCGAAGGGCTCTTCTTCAAATGGCTCCTCCTCAAAAGGTTCCTCCTCAAAAGGTTCCTCCTCGCCATAAGAATGTGGAATTTCTTCAGGATATAAAGCGGCTTGCAGTTGGGCTTCCAAGTGAGTCACCCTCTCTTGAAGACCTTCAGCAGTGTGGTTTGCTACATGTAGCTGAGCTTCCAGAGCAGCTACTCTCTCCAGAACTCCTTCCATGTCATCGTCTGAGGTGTCCACCTCGTCTCCAAGTGTGTCACACGATCCACCAAAAGGTTATGGACATGGTCAGTTACTGCTAGTTCAACAGTTAAAAGTTCTATCCCTACATTACTCTCCTCTATTTGAGGCTCCCTCTTCAGAATATTCAGTATCTCGTCGGTAGCATCATTCACAATGCTTAACTCTCTAGACCTATAAAACATGAAGGATGTAAAAGGTTGTTCCATAGTACATAGCAAGATAGGAAAAGTGGGTGATGAGGAAGTAGAACCGAAATAAGGTGATGGGACATTTCCCATTTCGATCCATCTTTGGATCATTTGTGGGTATGTGTTCCAGTTTCAAGCAGGATTCATTGCTTGCGCGCTGCTCGCTTCCCTTGGTCAACTGAATAGTTACTAGAAGTAGTCCGGTGCCTTTTGGGCTCCGGGAATGATAGGATAGGTGCCTTATGTCTTGGTGCCTTAGGTGATGAAGGTGGGGTTGACGACATGTTCCTGTAACAATATATATAAGTGCCAAACATCCAAATGACATGTAACTAATGTGTGAGGCTATAGTCTAATATGCAATCCTAGTATCCAATCTGTCACACCCCCAATTTCAACTAACAGAGTTTTACCATTTGGGAAGTGACGAACCAGGATCTCAGACATTAGTTACTTTGAACAACTCTACATGGGACTCAAAATGAAAATATCTTTTAAATCAGAATATCAATGCGGAAGCGTAAAGAAAGTAAATGCGCAAAATACACGTGCCCAAAACCAAAGTCTAAAAGTCCAAAAAGTACAGAAGGTCCAACCAAAACAAGTACAATAGAATAATTCAAACAAACATAAACAAGTCATAATCAAAGTAGTTGAATTCCATGCATGCCCTAACGTGCACCTGTGTCTTATCTTAGCGACCTAAGAAAACATGTAAGAAAATATGTCAACACGAGGTTGGTGAGTCCACAGGTTTCAATATATGTAAATAAGCGTTTACCGGATTTATGTTCATTCAGTACGTATCTATAGGTAGCTAACCTATGTTCATGTTCAGCTCAAGCGCTCGCAACCGAATTAACGCGGGTTTGTCAACACTGGCGGTGTGAGTAGGCTAACATTTCACCCGTTCGATATCTAATCGAGTTAGCGCGACTAACGCGGGTGGGATTTGTCAAATCCAGTAGTACTACTAAATATTACCTCGCTAAGATCCATATTAGCGGTCCGATATTAGTTGAGGACTTTCTGTGATAGCGTGTTACGCTTAGCATTTAACATTGATAACATACGAATTAAAAATCCAAAATTGTTTAGTCATGTTTTCTCCCCCAAGTTAAAACAGTAAAAGGGGTCGTGAAAACTCACCTGCGTTGCGTTGTAGGTAGTATCACACAATGGACAAGTTGGAACCACGAGTGTAAGTCTCAAACAACTTACGAATGCCCTAAAATTATAAACACATAAATTAGGGATAAAAATGGGAATTGTGACAATGACCCAGAATGAGAAACGTCCTAAAGAAACGCTCTAGTAACTGAGAGTAGACGAACGTGTCCACGGGAATAGGAATTCGAGCTTCTTGTTATTTACAACAATAATAATGAATATATTCGAGCTTCTTGTTTTTTACAAAAATTAGGAAAATAATATAATTTAATATATTATTTTTAGGTTCGAAAGAATATTCTAATTACCCATTCGTGGTACAAAATAATAAGTATATTATGTTTATGAACGTAATAAATGCGAGTAAATAATATAACATATTATATTATCATTTAGTTTCAAGTGTTATACGAGGTTACACAACGATACGAAATAATATATATATGTATATATTATTTATTAATACGAGTCACGGGTTGAAAATAAGATAAACATATTATTTTATACAACTTTATGGTAATTATATTATTTTTAAAAGTGTGGAAATAACATAAAAATAGGTTAATAATTCAAACCCGAGCCTACGGGTTGTTTCTCGGGCTAAAACACATTTATATAATAATATAATATTATAGGGTTTGATTTTTATATTAAAATAATACTAAAAAAATGTTTAAAAACAAAACAGTGTGGAGAGACTCGAACCCGGGTCTCTCCCACACAAGCACACACACTTAACCAGTCCCGCCCGCTAGGGTTTCGCAACAAATACCCGGATCGGTTTGTTTTAACAGTTAAGGTCTCTATGATCTACTCCCCTTTCGAAACGGAGCCCAATCCAGTCCTGATTCTACTCATATGGACTTCGATCGAACAAATTAAGTTAGGGGTTTTGTAAATCGGGTATAGGCGAATGTGTGGTGAGGTTTAATTGCAATATCATTGAGTTTTAAACTATAAATTCTTGGACTATCAATCGAAACCCTAGTTTTAAGAACACAATTTAAATCCGCTGATTCTGATAATAAAACTTGTTAGGATTATAGGGTTTTTATTAAAACTGAAATTGCGAAACTGATGATGTAGTTTAATTTCATTTTAAACGGGTGTAGGTAAGAGTTTGATTAACTAGAAATATGCATGAACCCTAATTACGGATCACGATCAATTCGATGTTGTTTGACTGAATTATCATAGGGTCATCCATAAACGAAGTGTTGTAATGGGGTGATTTAATTTGATTTAAACATCGTCTAAGACCAAAATCCCCAAATTGATTTTATGAAGAAAACATAGTTTAGGATCTTGACAGATTCGATGGTAATTGATCAAATAAACATGGGGCTTTCATTATACATATGATTACGAGTCTAAAGGTGTAGTTTAATTGAATTGTAATCGGGTCTAGGATAGAGTTTGATTAAACCAATTTAAGATGAACCCTAGAATCTCGATTGATCGAATTGGATGTTATAAGCCCCAATTATGATAGGGCTTTCCATCAGAAGGTTAAAACAAAACTGAGGGTGTAAGAATTTACCAAAACAAATGTCGATTTGATGGGGATCGACTAGAACGACAGCCGACTGAGACTGTGTTGATCTCTGGCAACCACAACTTCGATTCCGATGAAATTGACGAGTGAAATAGCTTCTTAGATACTCGACTACGGTACGCAGGTGTGTGATTTGCGAGAGGAATACAAGAATTAAGCGAATTCGATGATCATTTAGGAAGGGGTCGACGGTTTCAAGTTGAATTATCATAATTGAGATTAATTCACTCAATTACAACTTAATTATGATCTCATTATGGTCGGTAATAGAATTAAAGTGCATGATTGTTGTAGTTCCAACGATTTCGGTTATGGAACACGGATTTGAGAAAAAAGACGCGATGTTGACTTTCAAAAGTCAACAAATCAAGTTTGATCTAAATACAGAAGTAATCCCTGAGGTTTTCCTGAGAATTGGAGTTTGAAACTTGGCAGAATAGGTCCCTCCAGTTTAGATGGAGTTAAAATTTGGTTAGTTTGACTTCTACAGTCAACAGGATTTGAATTTTGACTTTTCTAAAAGTCAACATAGTAGATTAGGGTTATTACATACCCTCGAGTTTAAGTTTGAAATATTGGCAGAAACAATCCCTGCAGTTTGAGTTAAGTTAACTTAGTTAACTTTAACTGGATTTTGTTAACGGGGTTAACTGAAAAAAATCCGGATTGTCACAACGATTTTCTCACGACAGATGATTTCAGCTTGGTTTTTAGATAACCAATCAATGCCGACAATTACACCGAAACTACCAGGTGTGACTGGCATAAGGTCAATATCAAGTTTATGGCCAGCCATCTCAAGCTTACAACCCTTAAGAATGTGGGTTGCTTCAATTATCTGGCCATCGGCTATTTCTATTGCATACTTAGCTTCTAATAGGTTTGGAGTTTCTTTTATCATATCACTAAACCTCATAGATATAAAACTCCTACCAGCACCAGTGTCAAATAGGACAGAAGCAAATTAATTGTTTAAGAGGAACTTACCGGTGACCACATTATGATCACATCGAGCCTCTCTGGATCCTAGTACGAAGGCTCGTCCCTTCGCACCATTCCCTCCATTATTGCCATTATTTCCACCATTGTTGTTGTTGCCTTTATTATCGTTGTTACCATTGTGGCCCTGATTATTGTCGTTGCCGTTACCGTTTCCATTACCATTTCCACCTCTTGTAGAATGAGGATAATCTCTTTGAATGTGTCCCTCCTTGTCGCACTGAAAACATCCTCTTGTAAATCCTTGTGGTCAAAATTGTTGCTTGTTCGGAAGTGAAACCCTACAGTCTTTCGCAGCGTGGCCCATCTTACCACATCGCTGGCAACACAGTCGGTCACAAGTGCCCGCGTGGTGATAGCCACATTTGTTGCACTTGGGATACCTCCCAGCATATTCACCCTGATTCGGACCTGAAGAGGTCGTCTGATTGGAGTTCTTAGCAGGCTCAAACTTTCGCTGTTGCTGATGAGGTTGATTAAACTGGGGCCCCTTGGAGTTGGAGTTGTGATCAAACTTGCGCTTATGATTGTCGGTGGATTTAGAAACTGAATCCCTCAGAGGTAGGGTCCCTTGAGTCACCGCCTGATCGGTTAACTTGTGGGCAAGTCTGATAGTCTGCTGGATGGTAGTAGGGTTGGATGAGGTGACCATACTCTGAATCTGAGGCACTAAACCTCCAATGTACAGCTCAATCCTCTTGTAATCAGGAGTCACCATGTGTGGGCACATGGTAGCAATCTCATGGAAGCGAGTGGTATATAGTTCAATTTCAAAACCTTCCATTTTCAGGTTCCAGAATTCCCATTCCAACTTCCGAATCTCATCCCGAGGACAATACTCCTCCTTCATCATCGTCTTAAATTCCTCCCACGGAAGTGCGTTGGCCATAGCTAAACCCAACATTTGGACCTGTGCATTCCACCATGTGAGAGTCGGGCCCTCCAAAGTACCAGAAGCAAGTTTGCCTTGATTGGCCAGGGGACAGTTGCACATGGTAAATACCGACTCTAATTTCTCGAACCACCGGAGTAGTCCGACAGCTCCTTCTGTTGACCTGGATTTAGAAACATGATATAGGTTAGAGGTCATAAAGCTTGGGAAAAGCGCTTTGAGAGATGAATTGACCTCATTAGTCAATGGTTATAGCATTTACCTCCAGCATTCTGTGCTGCTAGAGCCTCAGCCACACTATCATTGATTAGTGCCGCCATCTCAGCTACTGTCATGTTGATGGTACCTCGGCCACCAGCACGACCTCCACGTCCTCTTCCCGACATGATACTTCACATTCACAAATACAAAACAATGAGAATATATCGCATATCAAGCATTATTTATGTATAAGTAAGGGAAGGATAACACAACATCTAATATTTCAAAATTAAATAAGTTGTAAGGCTACAAAATAAATAACTCAAAACATCAAACTTCTCAAGCTTTTATTGAATGGGAACAACCTTACCCATCTAGGTTTGAAAATAGAAGAACGGAAACAAATCATAAATGAAAGGAAACATAGGATAGAATAATCGTCAAACATCCTCGTCATCGGAGGAAACACATGATAGTGCATCATCAATCTCGACCGACTCCTCCTCAGGTGGCCCCTCCTCTAAGGGCTCATCCTCAAACGGCTCCTCCTCGTCGTCCGAAAGTGGGATATTATCCGGCCAAAGTGCTGCATGCATTTGGGCTTCCAGATGGGTCACTCTCTCCAGAATCCCTTCAGCAGCATGGTCCGAGGTGTCCACCCTCGTTTCCAAATGTTGCACCCTATCCACTAGATGGTCATGGACCTGGTCCGTTGCTGCTAGTTCAGTGGTCAAATGCAGAATTTGTTCCTTCTTCTCTTTCACTTGCAACTCCCATTGTAGAATGCCAAGTATCTCATCAGTAGTATCTTTCACAATGCTTAACTCCCTAGACATGTAAAGTAAAAAGGCCGCAAAAGCTTGTTCCATGGTACATGGCAAGCTAGGTAAAGTAGATGATGAGGAAGTGGAACCAAAGTAGGGTGATGGGACATTTCCCATTTCAATCCATCTTTGGATCATTTTCGGGTATGCATCCCAATTGTGTGCTGGATTCCTTGCTTGTGCGCTACTCGGTTGACCCTGATCAACCGAATTGTCACTAGAACTAGTCCGGCGCCTTTTGGGCTCTAGGGACGATAAGATAGGTGCATCTTGTCCCGGTGCCTTAGGTGATGGTGGTGGGTTGACGACATGGTCCTGTAATGTAAGATATAAGTGCTAACCGAAAAATGCTCATGACATGTAACTAATGTGTGAGGTTATAGTCTAGTATGAAATCCTAGTTCTCTATAACCAATGGCTCTGATACCAATCTCTCACACCCCCAAATTCAACTAATGGAGTTTTACCGTTTAGGAAGTGACAAACCAAGATCTCAGTCATTAGTTACATTGAACGACACTATATGGGACTAAAATGAAAATATCATAAACGATCAAAGTAAATGCGAAAGCGTACAACGAAAGTAAATGCGCAAAACAAACGTGCCCAAAAATGTCCCAAGAGTTCAGTCCAAACAAAATAATAAAATATATTTCAATTGTAGGACTCCATGCATGTTTTATACGTGCACCTGTGCCTTATCTTAACGACCTGAGAAAACATGTGAGAAAAGATGTTAACACGAGGTTGGTGAGTGCACAGGTTTCAATATGTTAATAAACGTTTACGAGATTTATTGTACAAACAATATATATATATATATATATATATATATATATATATATATCAACAGGTAGCTAACTCATGTTCATGTTTGCTATTATGCTCGCAACCGTAAACTGACTGTTTGAATGCCTCCCACCAGGCCTATCAACCATGGTGCACGTTTAGGTCAATATTGAACCCGTTCGATATCCAATCGAGTTAGTGCGACTAACGCGGGTGAGGTTTGTCAAACCAAGTAGTACTACCCAACATACCTCGCTATACTCATATTTAAACGGTTCGATGTGAGGACTTTCATGATAGAGTTTACGCATAGTCATAACAAGTGATACATAATGAAGTACAAAAATCAAAAAATGTGTGCGTCATATTTTCTCCCCCATTTTAAAAGCAGTAAAAGGGGCCGTGAAAACTCACCTGGTTGCGTAGGAAGTAATCACACAAGTATGATACTGAAATCTCAAGGGTTAGCCCGACATGGCTCACGAATGCCCTAGAATTACAACATAATTATTAGGGATAGAAATGGAATATGCGAAGACGACACGAAATGAGGAACATCCTAAAAGAAACGCTCTAATGACCATGAGTAGATGAACGTGTCCACGAAAGTAAAGGATTCTTAAATTAACTAATTAAGATAATTGCGATTTACGACGAATGACAAATAATAACATATAATAAATATATTCGTGTGTTTTCGTCATTAAATCAAAGTCTAGGAAAATAATATAATTTATTATATTATTTTTAGCGAAGTAACACAATAATTAAATTGTGCGACAAAAATAATAAATACATTTTTATTCGATGATATATGCGTGTTGAGAATAATATAAATAATTATATCATTTGTTAGTTTGAAATGCCTCACAATATTTAGAACGTGGCGAAAATAATATATGAATATATTATTTTAAATTGAAGTTGTGGTTTAAAGATAATATTAATATATTGTTTTGAAATTTTAATAATATAATATATTATTACGCAAGTGTGAAACAATATGAAAATTGTGTTATAAAATCTAAACCTGAGCCCACGGGTGATTTTCCGGGTTAAAACCTTTCAATATATAAATACAATAATATAGGAAATGATTTTTAATCCAAAATATTAACCAAATATGAAATTAAAAAGAAAACAGTGGAGGAGGGTTCGAACCCGGGTCTCCTCCCCATGAACACACACACTTAACCAACTCAGCTCCAACCCAATTTGCAAACAGACCCTGACCAAAAACGTTTTTATCAATCAAGTCCCTGTGATTTCCCCCATATCAACCTGCGATCGATCCTAGCCCAAAACTCACAAATTCGATAACATTGATTCAAATCAGTAAAGGGGTTTTGTAAATCGAGTAAGGGCGATTTTATGGTTAAGTTTAATTGAGAAATCATCGTGTTTAGGATGGTTTAATTACTCGTTTAAGAACCGAAAAACCTAGGTATGAACATGGAATCAATTCGATAAAATTGGATGTTAAAACTCAAAGGAATCATAGGGCTTTTACTAAAAAGAACATTGTGAACTGCACTGGTGCAGTTTAATTGAATTGAGGTGATGTCTAGAATCAAAACCCCCAAAACAGATTTAGAACAAACCCTAGATTCTAGTTCTTGTCCAATTCGATGATGATTGATTCAATTGATATGGGGTTTTCAAAGAATGACAAGTTGCGAATCTAATGGTATGGTTTAATTTGATTAAAACAGTGCTTAAGAGTCTAATGGTGTAGTTTTGGATCATGACAAATTTGATGTTATTAGACTGAATTAACATAGGTCTTTCATTAAACAGATGGTTACGAGTCTAATGGTGTAGTTTAATTGGATTGAAATCGGATCTAGGGTAAAGTTCGATTAAACCAATTTCAGATGACCCCTAGAATCGGGTTCACGGTCGAATCGATGATCTAAGCCCTAATTGGCATAGGGCTTTTAATCTAGAGATAAAAACGAAACTAATGGTGTAAGAGATTACCGGAATGAATATCGAATTGCAGGAGTTCGACTAAAATGGCTCCGACTTTGGCGAGTTTGATCTCCGATCACAGTGGCTCCTTCTCCGTTCGAGTTTGTGTGTGCAACATGCTCTATGAGACTCGTAAAAGATGCACATGAGTTCAATTTGAGAATTGATAATACGAATTTGCTGAATTTGATGAATATACGGTGATGGTCGACGGTTACGGTTTGATTCGCCATAATTAGGGTTTAATTCGATTAATGTCGATGTTTAAAGCCTCAATGATGGTCGTTACTAGCTAAGACGTGCATATCGGTTACGAAATCGAACGAATTTGAATTTATAGGATTCAAATTTGGATTACAAGCTATGGGTTTGACTTTCAAAAGTCAACATAACTCAAAACCCATGATTTTGACTTTTTAGAGTCAACCAATTCAACTTTTGTTTAATTACAGAATTAGCCCCGACAGTTTTAATTTAGATATCGACATAATCAGTCCCTGGGGTTTGGAATTGAGTTAATGAAGTTAGGATTTAACTGGATTATGATAACGGGGTTAACCCTAAATTGCCTGATGTCACATCACGTTATCTCCTTTAGTTGCCACAATTAAGCTTACAACTGTTTAGAAGAATAGGCGATAATCCCACCTCGTTGCATAAAGATATAACTGAATCTAATGCGTGAGGCACCAAAATAACCGACAAGCAAACCATTCCTCCAAGTAAGGACACGCCAATTGCCTTACCCAATTCCTCTTTCACAACTTTTAGTACAACTCCTTATCCGTGACTTAAAACTCAGTTTATCTCCAATGACTTAATCATAACTCCTCATTTGAGATTCAAGGATCTCAATCACACAACCCGTTCATTTTCAAACATCGTTGGTGAAGTTCTAAGACTTCAAACACCACTTGTGAAGTTCTAGACTTCAAACACCACTTTCTCTTGTTTATCTCTATCATTAAAGGGTCTAAAGGTAAGCCTTCATAATTTTAAACCTTATCCAAAATGGATTTCCACCAAAGCCGAAATGATACACCGCAATCTCATGGTATTCTCAGTGGATTTCATAACCATTTATGGAATATTATCCTCCTATACATTTATTGGTTGAATCTAGGACCTAAGTCACTTGTTCAACCCCAACAATTGATGCACAACGCATTCTTCCATTCTTCAACTCTACAAAGATTGGTTTCACCCCAAAAAGTGACACTCGGGTATAAAACCCTTAATGAACTTCTTAACGTATGAAACATCAAGTATTACATTGCTCCGATTGGTGTCAATGGCATACGCCAGGTATACAACAATTCATGCACCATGTGCTTCACCGTCTCTAGATGAGAACAGATCGACACGTCACCTCTTAGTCACACACGACATTGATAAGGTCCATAAGTAACCACACAAGTTCCACTACAATTGTAGGACTCCATTCCATGTGATTGTTTGCCAACAACCTCCACATTATCAAATCATGAAATCATCAACTTTTGATACCCCCAACGTTGATCACTTCCAAATCCACTGATCTATATAGATTCTCTCACGACAATAAAACCAAAGGACTTCAATCTCATCCTTGGCGGCTAGAAATGTCCGACTCGAAGGCCTTGGAATTTCCAATATCTCTCCTTTATCACCCTCATGCTTTAACTCGAGACATTCCTCATAGTGTGTCCCGATTTATAACAACGATAGTTCATGATATTAGGACTATAACACTATGGAATAGTGTGTCCCATCATTCTCTACTCGAGATACTTTCCCCACTTACAACAAAAATAAGTATTGCCTCCACAGAAGGTTTCTGGCTTGGCCAGAATATTTGGCTTCCTTGAAGCCACCTTTAATTTCCTTCTTACACTCCACTTGTCTCTCGAATTTGATCTCCCTGCAACATATAATAATCAACTCCACCAGAGTTGTACACCATGTAGGAGAATCCACTCAATATCGCCAATCGATAGTATCGAAAAGTTAATCTATCTTCATTGCTTCTGACACTCCAAGATTTAGGTAAGACTATGCTTAGTCATACAACATGCCCTGGAGTCGAATCATCGCGAATCATACTCTATCCGCCAATCACAATGGATTTCTTCTAAAGCCAATACCATTATAGTAATGCATCGTTGACTAACCAACGAATAAACTACCACCAATTAACTCCTTTGGTTCGCACGCCACGAACCCTTTGTGAAAACAAGGTATTCTTCCTCCTTAATTTGTCAAAGTTGTTCCTCCCGCTCCTTAGGCTTTGCACGTTTCTTTCAAAGGCTCGCCTTGAAAAGCCCTATCTTCCTTGAAGGAAGTTTCATACGACAAGATAGAAAGCTCTAGCCGTCCTCCACTAGAATGATGCTCTCTAATTCTCCCAACTAACTTCGAAATCCTCACCATCCCCGAGGTGAATACACGCGTAGACTCTTTCATACATGAGTCTTTAAGACAACTCCCGCCTATAATTCCACCTACTAACATCTGTCATGTGTGTTATACTCAAATATAACAAATTTCGAGCATTGTTATATTTTTTCTAAAAAACATCATTTTTTTTAAATAAAAAATATAACAATACTATACTCAAATTAAAGACAAAAAAATGTTCTATTTTATGGTGTATTTTTTTAAAAAATAATAATGTATAAAAAGTTATATTAGTTTAAAAATGATGGTGAAACTATTATTAAATGTAAAAGGAAAGTCAACAAAAGGGCAAAAATTCTATTTTACCCCTCTAGTCATTAATTAACATATAAATCAATCTTAGTCATTGGATGAGTCTGATCAAATGACTACATTACTTTCTACATTTTTTAGGCAAAAGATACTTTGTAGTTGAACCTTCCTCTATATATATAAAACCTTAAAACTCTCATCCAATGGTTGTTTTAATCTCAAACACATAAGATGTTGCCATGTGTATTCCTTATTATTTTATATGAAAAAGACATAATAGTCATTTAACACATCACATAAAAATCAGATTCATTAAAATGTGACATGTGTCACCTTCTCTCTCCAATTAATTTCCCCCTTTTTAAATAAAAATATTCCCTCATTTTTTTAAAAAAATGATAACTTTTTTATTTTATGTTATTTTTTTACAAAACATGCATCATTAAACTTATCACATTTTTCTCTTTAATTTAATTACAGTGTCGTCGTTTTTTTTTCAGACGTCCGTAATTACATTGGTGTAACTACCGGTTACATTAGTGTAATGCACATGGTTTAATACTCTAGTTACATTGGTGTAATACTCTATTTACATTGGTTTAATAATATAAAAATTCAGACCTTAAACATAAAAATCCAGGCCTTCGAACACTTACATTGATGTAAGCAAATTGAACTCAATAGTAAATAAAAACTAGTTACATTGGTTTAATACTCTAATTACATTTAAAAAAATTCAGGATTTCGTAATTACATCATTGTAATAAATGATTGCATTTGTGTAATAACCTAGTAACATTAGTGTCACGAACAAAAACAACAAAAAATAGTATTCACTCTAACACCAACGGAAACAAAAATTTCAACACAAAAGTGTCAATAGCCTAATAAAATGCTCTAGAAGCATTAACTAATACTTGCCAAGCTCTATAAGCAAAATACATTGCAGAAGTGTAAATTGCCTAGAAAAATGACTATAACTGTGCCAAAGGATATTGTACCTGTACACGATCTCATCAAAATTGACAATAATTTCTTTAGCAAAATGCTCCATAGAAGTGTCAATAATTTCTTTTGGTTGCATACATGTACAAAAAAAATGACTTTCATCAAATTCAACAACCCACAATCAAGCTACAAAATTTTATCAAAAAAATAACATAAAAAGGTTAAATTTGTGAAAAGAAAAAAAGGCATCACCTTGTCAAGCAAATATCTTGTTTCATTCACATGGATAAATACAGAACTAAGCATATACAATATACTCTGAAAATTTTAGTATCGTAAATTACCTTCTCATTCCAAAGTTTGTCGTCGGAACCCTCCGTCTTCTCTTACTTCGCGAAAATCATACAAACGAAGAGCATAAGAAACACAAGTACACCAAACCTCGACCTAAATCACCATCTCGATCATTATCTCCGACACATTAACGCCTTGAACCGGTTGATTGCTCCTCCGCGAGATGGTCTTCGACGATGATTTTTGAAAGAGGGGTTTTTGGTTAGAACTGGAGGAATTTCAGGATCAGACGACGATTAGCTGAGAAAACGTCCCGACCTGCGACTTGCTGCTGCACCAACCGTTGGTGATGCACCACCAGTTTCCACGTCGGACCACCTTCTACCACCAGTTTCCTGAAGTGACGAATCAGGGAGAAAAAAGTGAAGATTATGATCCTCTGTTAAAGAATCAAGCTCGAATCATGAAGAAAAACTGACGATTATGATCTGGGCACCGGTGGTCACGAAATGATCAGATCTGAAAATGGAGGAATGAGATGAAGATGAGAGAGAGAATAAAAAGGGGGAAATGACCCGCTCTAAAAATAAGCAGATAGCAAAACTACATTTTCACCCTTTATCTCATCTTAACCTTTGATTTGGAATATTGATTATTTTAGATTAAATCAATGGTTCACATAGAGTTTTAGGGTTTTCTCATGAAATGAGGGTTTTCATTAGAACACTCCCATATATATATATATATATATAGGGGAAGAATCATAAGAAAACTCGTTGTTCATGATAAAACCAAATAAATATTTATTAAATGTAAAAAATAATAAAAAAATCATAACTTAAAATATAAATCAAAAACTAAAAAACCGCTTCGGAGACCCTGTTCCCCACGTCGTCCTCTTTCAAAAAAATAAAAAAATAAAAAAATTCAGTGTTTTGCTACATATGTGTAGCTTAGTTAGCTTTTGGGGGTGATTTTTTGGGTTTAGTGTAGCTTTTAGGTTAGGTTTTGGGGGGATGGGGGTGGGTGGGGGGTTTAGGTTTTTGGGGGGTGAGTGGGGGGTTTAGGTTTTTTTGGGGGGGGGGGGGGGGTGGGTGGGGGGTGGGTTTAGGTTTTTTGGGGGGGGGGTGGGTTTAGGTTTTTGGGTGGGGGTTAGGCTTTTGTGTGTACTACACATATGCAACACCTTTAATGAGAAGTTTTTTGGTTTTCTCATGAAAATGTGTTTTCTAGTGAACTCACCCCTATATATATATATATATATTTATAAGGGTGAAGTTCATAAGAAAACTAACATTTAGGGAGAGAACTAGAGAACTCTTCTTTAAAGGTAAAAAATAATAATAAAAAAATCATAACTCAAAATATAAATCAAAAACTAAAAAAGTGGTTCGGAGACTTTGTTTCCCACGTCATCCTCGTTCTTAAAAAAAACCTCGAAAAATAGTCGGTTTAGTTTAGCTGAGTTTAGGTTTTTTGGGGTTGGGTGGGGGGTTTAGGTTTTTGGAGGGTGGGTGGGGTTTGGTTAGGTTTTTGGGTGGGGTGAGGGGTTTAGGTTTTTGGGGGTGGGTTAGGTTTTTGTGGTGGTACTACACATATGAAGTATTACGTTTAGGGTAGGTTTTTGAGGGTAGGGAGTGGGTGCGGTGGGTTTAGGTTTTTTGGTGTGGGTGTGTGGGTGGGGGGTTTAGGTTTTTGGGTGGGGTTTAGGTTTTTGGATGGGTGTGTTTGGTGGGTTTAGGTTTTTGGGGGTGGGTGTTTGGGGGGTTTAGGTTTTTAGGGGTGGGTGTGGGGTGGGGGTTTAGGTTTTTTGGTGGGTTTGGGTGGGGGTTTAGGTTTTTGGGTGGGGGTGTTTGGGGGGTTTAGGTTTTTGGGGTTGGGTGTGGTGGGTTTAAGTTTTTGGGGGTGGGTGTGGGGTGGGGGTTTAGGTTTTTTTTTGGGGGGGGTGTTAGGTTTTGGGGGTGATACTACACATATGCTGTATTGAAAATAATAAGAAAAAAAAGACGAATTAATTCTTATTTTTTATAACGTTATTTATACTCAAATGAAAGATAAATATATTCTTGATTTAATGGTGGAATTTTAAAAAAAATATAATAGCGTATGCAAAAGATAGAAATATTTAAAAATTTATATATTTTAAGTTCCAGTTTTACCCTTTCTGTTTAAAATTCCACCCTTTCTCTTTTTAGTGGTTCTATAGTTATCTCATTAAAATGAGTTTTCTCATGAACCTAACTCTCTCTCTCTCTCTCTATATATATATATATATATATATATATATATATATATATATAAGTTCATGAGAGAACTAACTTGAATGAGAGATCTAGAGAGCTCCTCATTAAAAGAAAAAAAAAATCATAACTCAAAATATAAATTGATATGTCATCATTTATAGATGTTTTACATGCATAATAATCCCCATATTATGGTACTATTTGAACAATAACATTACAATTGATGCTTAAAACGTTAATATTTTGTAATTGCAAGTTATTTGTTGCTGAAAATATAAATCAAGCTAAATCGTATAAAAAAAACACTAAGAAATCAAGCTTTTAGAAGGTTCATTCCCGATCATTGACACCCAAGAAGTCAAAATTGGTCAACAATAGTCAAAAGGAGGCTAAAAGACAAACTAGTAGATAAAACAGTCGTGCATCCCATTGCACGGCCGTGCAATGCCCTTCTTGCTCCCCAAGGCTCGAGTACACTGTCCCTCTGTATCCTGTTTGATTCCCGAGGCCGTTGCACAACCGTGCAACCCAATGCACAACCGTGCATTGCTCTATTTGATGCCTAAAATAGAGGGCTTGAGTTCTTCATTCAAAACACCCATCCATACCTCAAGAACACACCAGAGAGAGTTCATTTCGTAGTTTGAGTAGTGAGTAGAGAGTAGAGGGGCTTGTGAAATTCGACAATTTTTAGGTTATTTACCATAAAACCTTAGAACGCGTTTATGTAGGTCCACATGACTCATCTCAGACCGATCTCGTGGCAGGACGTCTCGATAACACGGAGTGCGGAATCCTACGTGTTAACGTTTGTATATCAATTGACAATAGAAACATCATTTAATAAACTTTCTCTTTTATATCACCAAACATAGTTTACAGAATACTTGTTCGTTCATTCGTTCTTTTTCCGTACTAAACAGACTATGTAAACTCTTTATTTATAGACACACGTTCTGTAATAGGCGAACTTAACAAGTTCGCTTCAAAGATGCTAAGGCGAACTTATCAAGTTCGCCTCTAGCAGAACTTGTACTAATACTTAGACAAAAACTAAACAATTACATAAAAACATAAAGACAATAAGACCTAAACTATTACAAAGCTTTTGTCATACAATCTATGTCCTAACAATTTATAATTTAATTACGTGAGTCTTAGATTTAATTTTAGTTAATTAGGTTATTATAAAGTCTAGCAAAGCTGTACATATGCATAGGTTTGCATTCCATGAAATTCTGGAAATTTCGGTACAACATATTGGTAAAATATCCATATTTAGCGTTGGTGATGACCCGGTTAATTTAATAACGTTAGTGCTACTTATGTGCTACTTGTCAAATATCACTTTTGATGATTTTCGTTGCGTTTTACCCATTACAATCGCGTACCGGATGAGTTAAAATGAATTTTTAGCAAAAAATATTATTTTTACTGATCATGATAGCAAACAATTAGTGGGTATTTTATATATTTTTATTTTGATAAAAAACCATGTTTAAAGTGGTAAAATTGTATAAAAGTGTTGTAGTTTTTATAAAATGTCACCTACACTTGTGTGGTCTAGTTTTTATAATATAAAAAATGTTCTAGAAGACTTCTCTCCCCAAAAATCAGCCATAAAATGGGTCCCACACACTAATCAAGTGTTAAACACAATCATCTTTGTTACTTACACATTTTGTAGAAAACTACACTCCACAAATTTGATCATCAGATTGCATGGATTTCTAATCGAAGATGTCAAATCCTCTATCCTCTCTCCTCTCTTGGCCGAAATCCAACCCCCACCCCCTAAAAATACCCCCACCATCTCTACTACTGTAGGTCCCCGGGTGTCTCGGATCGTTATGTGTGAGTGTGTGACTAGTCGAACCGGGTGCGAAATTCCCGTGACTAGGTGGAGAATCAAACAACACACAATAAACCGACAACAAACACAAGATACTTTTAAACTTCGTCAATTTATAATCACAGCTGGTTACAGTTAGAATGAATGCGTACATGTTACTAACACAAACCAGCTATATATACTAAGACCTGATGCCTGCGTACTTAGCAAGTGCGCAGGATTTTGTTCCTACGAACTTAGCAAGTATGCAGACATTTGTTCTTGCGTACTTGCTATGTACGCAGGTTATACAAGATGCGCACTTGTCAAGTGCGCACAACACTATAAAAGACTAAACAAGTACAAGTACCTACATACATGTTTACATCTCGATAAACCAATACATACATATACTAAAATACAATTACAAGGACAGAAAGTGAAGATACAAAAGTATAGACAACATTTAGAGTGTCTGTCACACAAACGTGCTCCAACAACTACTCTCTCTAAATTTTCTTGGAGCATTTTCTTGAAGATTCAAGTGTGTGGAGCCAAGTACCCAAGAAAACCATCAATCATCTTTCATATTATTTTAAGTATCTCCCTTGATTTAGTCATGTGGTATGAATCTCCATCTCTTTCTTATTTTTCTTAAAGAAAGCTTTGATTTTTGTAAGTATTGTTCACCTTTAGTAAAAGGATTTTTATGAACTATTAAAATCAGCAAATAATGGGTCTTTATTGAAGATTTTCATGGATGTATTTGTATGTATGTATGTCGTGTACATGCATGCATGTTTATATGTTCATATCTTGCAAAAAGTGGTGAATTAGGGCTTGATCTTTACATGCAATCAAATGTTTTGTTTTGGTTTGTTTCAAACAGAAAATAATGGTATATTATTGCATGAAAACATGTTAGTTTTTGTATGGATCATTGAATTGATGATTTGGGTGTTATTTGCTAAAGAATGTTGTCCAAAAGCATGATTTAAACTAGGGTTTGGCATGAATTATTTTGATTGATTAAAATATGGAAATATGATGTATTATGGTTCTAATAATCAGGTCTAAAAGTATTATTTAAGTGGTGATGATTTGCTAAGTGTATGGCATGATTATGATGCTTAAAAGATGCTAAAAATGTAGATTTTGGTATGAAAATATATAGATTTTGTAAATTTGGAATCATGGCTGTAATATGATGATATTTTATGTCTAAAATATAGATTTTTAGTAATATATATGATCCTTGGTGTTGGATATGTTTCGTTAGGTTTTATGCTAAACTAGTCGATTAAAACGGTAGTTTTCGGCATGAAAATGTGTTTTTGTTAAATCTTATTTTGAGCAGTAAGTTTTAGTATATTTTAAGGTATATAATGAGTTCATGTTATGAGATATGCTTTAGTACTTGTCGTTTGACGTTTCGGTTGTCACGTATGCACTAGAAATTGCCATGTTTAGGTACTTGTATGTCAAAATAATGAAAGATTGTTTTGTTGATGAAATATAAACTATTAAGTATATTTTGATGATATATGATGTTATAGGAACTCATGTGTTAGAAACTTGTAATATTATTTCTTAAAAGTTAGTAGTTTTGCTTGAAAAGTTATGTGCAAATATAGTGTCTTAAGTGCTTTTCCATGTGATTTAGGACTTATAAGCATATGTATGAGTATATATATAAATATGTGTGTGTGTGTTACTAGCTTCATATTTTCATGTTGGTTTTTGATAAGTATTAACACCAAATTGTCTACGTATGGGTAATCCACTGTTTTTCGTTAAAAACATAACCATGTGTCGTACTCACCAACATACCGTTTAAATAAATATTTTCTTAAAAATATAATAAGTCTAAGTAGGTTGGGAGAACAACTAGCTTGTATGACTTGAGGTTCAATTAGTAATGTATCCCTCGTGTTTAAGGCACCACGAAGAGGAATCTGATGATGAAAAGGAGTCTCATTGGGAAGAGACAGTTGAGATGAGTCCTTTGGTTGAGAAACCTATGGAGGAGACTCCAGCTTGTGATTAGCCTACTCTAGTGATTCCCGTGACTATTAGCCATGTTCATGAGAACGATGAGGTTATGACTGTCATTGAACCTATTAGGCCAACTACGGGAAATTTACGTCTTGTATCTCATCGGTCTTATCGTGAACATCCTGAAGGTCCAATTCTGAAGTTTACCGCTAGGAAGACTGTGTCGCCATTAAAGAAGAGAAAACTGGCCGATAGAGATGATGATGATGCGGCAACCAGGAAAGGAAACCAGGTTCAGGCCCGAGAAGATATGGTTGAATTGAGGATAAGGTTGGAAGAAAGCGAGAAGAAGACCGAAGTAGCAATAAAGATGGCCGAGAAGGTGACTGCAAGAGCCGCGGAAGCGGAAGTCAGAGTGGTTGAGGCACTACAGTGCTTAGGTGCACTTAAGGAGTGCCTGAAGGCCTCTCTAGCCCTTGCAGTTATGTATGTTCTCATCACTGCCACTATTGCTCGCCTTGGTGTTCTCCCAGTCACAACCGCTAGTCCTTGTCCTTGGCGATGTTGTTTTTGGATTTCATGTCTTGTCTTTTTGTTATATATTAGAGAAACTTGTTAGGGTTTGGTCGTATGCCACACCCATTTTTGAATCATTTGGTTTAATGATGTATTCAAGTTTGAACTCATTTTTTATCAATGATGACATGAAGTGGTTGATTTTGGTTTATTATGGTGTTTGCTAAATTCTTTTATGAATGACATAGATATAGAGTGATATATGTATTGTCTCACTCGCTGTATTGTTTGTATTGGAAAAAGGAATATGCCTCCGCGAAGTGAAAACCAAAATGCTAATCCACTCCCCACTACGGCCGAGGTATTGGCCTAGTTGATTTCGCAACACGTCAACACCACCCTTACTAATCAGATGGCTAATCAGAACATGAACCATGGGAACCAAATTGAAGGGTGCTCTTATAAGACCTTTGAAGCATGTCAGCCCCGACTCTTTTCTGGAACTGAAGGACTAGTCGACATTGTCCACTGGATTGTGAAAATGGAGTCTGCGATGGAATGAAACAAATTCATTTCAGGATGAAGCTCTAACCTGGTGGAATACTCAGATTCAGGGTGTCGGTGAGGCTAATACCTACCGTCTCACTTGGGATCAATTGAAGGAAATGTTGCTGCATGAGTATTGTCCACGCAATGAGATTCAGAAATTAGAAGCAGAATTCTAGAATTTGGCCATGGTAGATGCCGAAGTAAGGGAATACACGACCAAGTTTCATCAGTTGGCATGACTTGTACACCATCTCGTAACATCAGAGCACAAAATAGTTAAGCGTTACATCTGGGGCTTTGCACCTCATATTTTTAGTATGGTGACATCAGCAAACACTATGACTATTCATAGTGCTGTGCAATTAGCATACTCCGTGACTGATGATGTTGTTTTATGGGGACATTAAAGGAAAGTGGTTCATGGAAGAATCCGGTGGAATTTTTTGATGGAACGCCTGAGAAAAAATAAGTGGAAAATGAAGGGAAGCGTAAGTGGTCTGAGGGATTTGGGAGTCATGTTGGTAACTCTTATAACAAAATACGGAACCAAGGAAGGATGTATTGTAACATCCCAAAAATAAAACGACAATTATAATATCGGCATAAATGAACGAGGCATGACGAGTCGGGCCGGATGGGCCGGCGGGCTAGAAGGGGCGAGCATAGGGGAGCCTCCCTATATAGCCTAAGTCACCACCATTTCTCTCATTTGAAAGTTCTAGAGAGAGAAACTGTAGAGAGAGAAAGTTGGCGGATCGACCCGAGATTGAAGAAGTGTGTTGCTCCAGAGCTTGTGAGAAGAACCTCCGGATCAGAAGCTTGATACAGGTAACGATCTGGCCTAGATTTGAGTTTTTGTTCCTTTTGAGGTTTTTTGGGTTTTGGATGAAAAGGTAACGTTTTTACGGATGAAACTGGAAGAAAAACATAGATTTGAGTTCCTTAATTAAAAGCAAACTTTTTGAATGTAAACAAGTTCCGGATCTTGACGTGATTAGACCCAAATGCGAAAGTTAGGATTTTTGTGGGGAAGCAGATCCTGCGTACTTATCAAGTACGCATGAAGCAGATCCTGCGTATTTCTCAAGTACGCACGAAGAGGGTCCTGCGTACTTATCAAGTACGCATGAAGCAAAGTTTGCGCACTTATTAAGTACGTAAGAAGAAGGCCCTGCGCACTTGCTAAGTGCGCAGGCATCATGCTGTTTAGGTAAAGTCAATATGTTTAGAAGGTTAAACCGTTAGAGTCGGGATTTGGTCTGATATGTATTTAACTAATCAATTCAGATCGGAAGTGACATTGTGGGACCTTTGTTTAGAACAACCCAGATTAGCTTATCCGGTGAGTTCTAGAAGCCCTCTTTTAAATGTTTTGAATAATATTTTTGGGCTGGTGTGCATACGTAACGATGTGACTATTTTATAAAACGATGTTTATGAATGTTGTGTGTGACATTTTATAAAATGATGTTTATGAACGATGTTTTGAAAGGAAGGGTTATGAAAGAAGTGTTTGTGAAATATTTTGCCAAAAGAAGTTTATGAAGTGTTTATGAATGAAGGAATGATTTTTAATAAAACGTACCAATGCTTTAACTGAAGTTTTGAAGTAAAAGAAGTGAATGTTTACGAAAGTCACAAACGAACGAATCTGCCAATATTCCTTAGGGAATGAAGGTTATGGGTATGGGATGTATGTTATGGGCCTTTACCTTTTAGGGGCCTTTGTGGCTGGCCAACTGTTGTACAATTGGGGTGATGACGGTCACCAAGGGGATTATCGTGATCCTTGAAGTTGGTACGATTTACCTTACGGGGTAGTCGTGCTTGAAGTTTGGTACTTGTGCCTTACGGGGTGCAGTGCTTGAAGTTTGGTACGTGTCATCCTTGTGATGCCGTGCTTGAAGTTTGGAGTTGAATAACCTAAGTATTGGGCCCTAGGAGTTCTTCACCCGAAGGACAGTATGGTGTTGATGGGTCTAGTGGTGGTGATCTTTAGGTTATTCCACTAGCATGTGACGTTTAGAAGGCACATATTCGATATGTTCGTTGACTTATGTTTATGATGTTTTGTTATGTTATGTTATTGCATGTTTTTGTACGCTTTTATTAATGAAGTTAAATGATATGTTTTTTGCAAACATTTGAAGTTAATGTTTGTATGAAAAGCTAGAACTCACCAGCATAGCTAACTTTTTAGTATGCACATTCAGGTTAAGGCAGGTTATGATGATGGATGGTGATGCTGGGCAGCTTGATGAGTTACCCGGATGATATGAAAACTGGCATCCCGTTATGATTAGATTATGTTATGTTTATGTACTTAACTATGTTACACTTCCGCATGTTGAACAATGTCACAATTATGTTTTAATGAAATTTTCCACTGTGTTGTTTTGATATTCAAGTATAAGAACTGTATGTGAATGAGAAAATCCAACGAGTGAGGCCTCTTGGGTTTGGGGCCTTACATGTATGCAACCAACACCATTGAAACGAGAAGGTATCAGGGTCCTAACCCAAAGTGCAACAAATGTGGTTATTTTCACACTAGTCAGTGCAACGTCTGCGACCATTGCGAAAAATTTGGACATCAAGCCCAAACCTGTCGTGTAAGATTTGGTGTGAAGAAAGAAGAATCGAACCCTAGATGTTTTGAATGCTGGATTGCAAGGCATTTCAGGAAGGATTGCCCAAAACTGAAGAACCAGGGAAACGTGGCAGAGCATTCGTGATGGAGGCCAAGAAAGCCCCAAAAGATCCATCGGTTGTTACCGGTACGTCCCTCGTTAATGACCGTTATGCTTACGTTTTATTTGATACCGGAGCCAATAAAGGCTTTTTTTTCCAAAAACTTTGAACCTTTTCTTAGATCAAAATCAAGTAAATTAGATGTTAAGTATTCTATAGAGTTGGCTAACGAAAAGTTAATAGAAACCAAAGAAGTCTTTCATGAGTGTACCATGCATTTGGGAGATCATACATATAGTATTGATCATTTACCAGTAGAACTTGGAAGTTTCGATGTCATTATTGGCATGGATTGGTCATCAAAGAACCACATAGAGATTGTGTGCGATAAGAAGATAGTCCGTCTTCTACCCCCGACTGGCGAACCATTGGAAATTCAAGGTGACGAGTGTGCCCCTTTGAGAATTGTTAATATGATGAAAGCTCAGATGTATTTGCAAAAGGATATCCAGCAGACATAGCCCATGTGGTTGACACTAGGGTTGAGGTGCAGAAGCTTAAAGAGATTCCTATAGTTCGCGATTATCGGGAGGTATTTCCTAAAGAGATACATGGATTACCGCCGCAAAGGCAAGTCGAGTTCAGGACTGACCTAGTGTCCAGAGCAGCGCCGATTGCTCGATCTCCTTATCGTTTGGCACCATCTGAAATGCAAGAGCTATCCAAGCAATTGCAAGAATTGTTGGATAGGTTTTATAAGACCGATTTTCTCTCCGTGGGGAACGCCGGTTCTATTAAATGAAAAAGAAAGATGGTTCCATGAGGATGTGTATTGATTATCGAGAATTGAACAAGCTCACCATCAAGAATCGGTATTCGTTGCCGAGAAATGATGAATTGTTTGATTAGCTGCAAGGATCGAGTTACTATTCAAAGATCGATTTACGTTCAGACTACCATCAATTGAGGATTGTTGAAGAAGATATTCCAAAGACTGTGTTCCGAACCTGGTATGGTTATTATGAGTTTTTGGTCATGCCTTTTGGTTTGACAAACGCTCATGCGGTATTCATGGATCTCATGAATAGAGTGTGCAGACCGTACTTGGACAAGTTAGTGATAGTGTTTATCGATGATATACTCATCTATTCGCGGACCAAGGAGGAGCACGAGCATCATCTAAATTTGATTTTGGAGATATTGAGGAATAAAAAGCTATATGCTAAACTTTCAAAATGCGAGTTTTGGATCCGAGAAGTTCACTTTCTTGGACATATTATCAATGAGAAGGGTATACACGCGGATCCAACAAAGATTGAAGCAATTAAGAATTGGGAAGCGCCGAAGAATCCAACCGAGGTACGACAATTCCTAGGTTTGGCAGGTTATTATCGAAGGTTTATTGAGAATATCTCCAAGATAGCGTAATCCCTAATGCTGTTGACCCAGAAAGATAAGGAGTGTATATGGGGAGAATGGTCAGAGGTAGCGTTTCAGTTGTTGAAAAAGACGCTCTGCGGTGCCCCTATCTTGTCTCTTCCCGAAGGGACAGATGGATTCGTAGTGTACTGTGACGCCTCTCGCCAAGGTCTTGGTTGTGTCCTAATGCATAATGGAAAGGTCTTAGCTTATGCATCTCGTCAACTCAAGGTGCATGAACAAAACTATGCGACACATGATTTGGAACTGGGTGAGGTACTTTTTGCACTCAAAATTTGGAAGCACTACCTTTACGGTACTAAGTGAATAATTTTTACACATCATAAGAATCTCCAACACATTTTTTACCAGAAAGAGTTGAATATGAGGCAACGACGTTGGATGGAAATGCTCAATGACTAAGATTGTGATATTCGTTATCATCCACACAAGGCTACTGACGTGGTCGATGCCTTGTGTAGGAAGGAGGGAGTCAAGCCCTTACACGTGCATGCGTTAGGACTGACCATTCACACAAACCTCACAGCTCAGATTCATGATGCACAACAAGAAGCTCTTAAGGATGAGAGTCTTCATGGTATGGTTAGATAACTTATACCCATGTCCGACAACTCCTTGTACTTTATGGATAGAATATGGGTGCCTCTGGCAGGCAATTTACGAGAAATGGTTTTGGATGAGACCCATAAATCAAGATATTCGATTCACCCAGTATCAATGAAAATATATAAGGATATCAATGAGCACTATTGGTGGCCGAACATGAAGGGTGATATTGCTTCATACGTTGGTAAATGTTTGACTTGCGCAAAAGTCAAGACCGAGTACCAAAATCCATCTGGACTTCTGCAACAATCGGAGATTTTGCAGTGGAAATGGGACTGTATTGTCATAGATTTATTCACCAAGTTACCTCGAACATCTAGTGGCTACGATTCCATCTGGGTAATTGTGGATCGTTTGACGAAATCGACACATTTCCTGCCCGTGAAATAATCTTACCGAATGAAGAAATTTGCCAGTATATATCTCAAGGAAGTAGTGCCCGACATGGGGTGCCGACTTCGATCATCTCCGATAGAGATAGTCGTTTCACATCGAAGTTTTGGTGGTCACTATAGAAAGTTGTAACATACATGATTTTCTAGGCCATAATTTTTCCTTTAAAGTCCCATACCTACCCAAACAACATACATTACATTAAATTATTACTTTTAACACGTATCAATTTAAAGTTTTCAACCTTGCAATTATATATATATATATATATGTATATATATATATATATATATATATATATATATGAATGTACTTTCAAATATAAAAATATATATGCATTATCAAAGAAAAATTTATAAACCTTCGAATCCTGTGTTTACAACCCTATTATGTAGATATACACATTTACTCATAAATATGTACATGTAACCATATATTATTGATTAATTAATTTATAAAAATATCAAAACTTTAATAGAATAAGTGGGTTCTATAAATATTATGAATAAAATGTCATGTATACTTAAAATGAATATTAAAACTAAAAGAAAGTGACCTTTGAACCCATTCTTTTCATTTAAACCCCTTTATTTAGCATTTGAACCCTCCTTTTATTATGCTTGAACCCTTGTGAGCCCCCTCATCATCTTTTTGGACCCTGGATAACACAAACCAACGATTTTGACCATAGAAGGTCAAAAGCACATTTCAAACTCATAAATCCCCCACTTTCAATCAGAATTGTTACCATACTCGACCAAATCATACTTTCCCCAAATCACACACACATTTCTACAACCATAATCATCCATTACTACTCATAAATCGCAAAAAAAATCAAAACCAATTATAAAAGGAAACTTGAAATCAATCCGTAAATCAAGCTACAATCCCACATTTACGCGTTGTAACTGACCTAGAAACGCGTCTCTTACCAATACCAAACCTATTCCATCTGAAACCAAGAATCACAGAATAAGTCCCTGTGGAGAACGACGCAGTAGATCCGGGGCTCCCATGATCGATAGTGCTCCGTTTTCCTTGGATTTGTGATCACATAATAACTCCAGGTAATCAATTTTGTTGTTATACGCTGCCTCTTATTCCATCGCTGCATTCGAAATCACTCTTGGAGATTTAGGGCTTAGGTTCACGACCTGTATTGTTTAAGGGAAAAAGATGATACCGTACACAGTGATTAAATATTTATTTTTCCCAACTTGTTTATCAAATATGACGCTGGTTGAGTGGTAAAAACCCATCAAATTTGACGCCAGCATCTCTACTACTTTCTCTAAGTGTTCTTGCAAGTATTCTTTAGCTCTTGGTGTTCTTGGAGCATTTTCTTGAAGATTCAAGTGTGTGGAGCCAAGTACCTAAGAAAACCATCAATCATCTTTCATATTCTTCTAAGTATCTCCCCTGATTAAGTCGAGTGGTATGAATCTCCATCTCTTTCTTATTTTTCTTAAAGAAAGCTTTGATTTTTGCAAGTATTGTTCACCTTTAGTAAAATGATTTTTATGAACTATTAAAATTAGCAAATAATGGGTCTTTACTAAAGATTTTCATGGATGTATTTGTATGTATGTATGTAGTATACATGCATGTATGTTTATATGTTCATATCTTGAAAAGAGTGGTGAATTAGGGCTTGATATTTACATACAATCAAGTGTTTTGTTAAGGTTTGTTTCAAACAGAAAATAATGGTATATTATTGCCTGAAAACATGTTAGTTTTTGTATGGATCCTTAAATTGGTGATTTAGGTGTTATTTGCTAAAGATTGTTGTCCAAAAGCATGATTTAAACTACGGTTTTGGCATGGATTATTTAGATTGATTAAAATATGGAAATATGATGTTAAATATGATGTATCCATGCAACAAGATTTTGGCTGAGCTTCGTAGTCTTCCCGATAATACCATTAGAGATATGGCTCTGATGTTTAAAGTTGAAGACGTCTCTGATGATGCTGAACTTTGAAAATTTTAACTGGCATAACTGAAGGAATAAGTATCTCAATGGAGACCAAAATGGATTTTCTTAAATCCTTAAGTTAGGTTACTATATTAAATATTGTTTGGTGTTTTATGTTATATTTGCTTGTATGTTTTCGTGTTTTAATGGTGATATCATGTTTTTTTATGTTTAATAAATATTTTTTTTTAAATCATGGCGTTTTACGAGTTCCACAACTAACCTTTTTGAACATTTAATTTATCATAAATGCAGGTTGTAGTATTTTATTGTATCAAGTTGTTAGTTGCACCAACACCACGTGATAGAGAGATGTACAAGAATACTGGAATGACAAAGGCGCAGTGGGTTGAAACGGTGAAGAGCTGGAGAACTAAGTTGCCAGTTTCTCCAACTGCACTAGTCCAAAAAGAAAGATATGTAAACAAGGACAAGTGCTCTGGCAGGATTATCAGTTGGTTTTATGAAGATAACTTTAAGCTATTTTCCTTAAAGAGATTCGATGGTGTACAATACCTAAATCCAAGGCTGAAGTACTTTAATTCCTTGCCGAGATGTGAAGTCAATGGGTTATCAACAAAGCCCTTTATTAACAGATTAGGCAACGACATAGTTGACTCAATTGCTAAGATTATAAGAATTAAAGGTGGATTTGGGAAGTATGAAAAACTGAAACCTCAACAGGGAAAGAGAATCAAAGAAGTTGATACTACGACTGCCTGAATGATCTTAAATGGTGGTACGTTGATGTCTATACGGGTGAAGTAGTGATAGAAGATTTGAGTGGCAAGGTTATAGTGAAGTTCTTTGATGCTATGAACGTTGTTAACTTCTCAAAGTCTGATCAGAAGATGTTGAGATGTAGAGAGATCATGTACACAAATGAGTGCAGAGAGTAAGTGTTGCAGTACAAGAGAGTGTTGTATGTTTGTTTAAAGAATGGAATTTGTGCAGGGAACTCATTACCGAAAGAATTGGAAGAACAAGACTTGAAGATAAAGACCGAGTTGTTGTCAAGGGGGAGTCTGTTGGGAGTTTTAGTGTGACAACTAGCTTGTGTAATAGATTAGTCTTTATGTTCTGTTTTGTATTGTTTTGTCCTGTAAATGTTAAGTTTGTAACAGGTGAACTTAACATGTTCGCCTGATATGGTTGAGGCGAACTTAACAAGTTCGCTTGAACTAAATATTGACAAACATGCTAAGTTCGCCTAAATAAGTAGTATTGTCTATAAATAGTGTTGTAGTTGTCTCATTTGTAACTTCTGTAATATTTGGAACTACAACTTGTATGCACTGTTTAGAGATATAATACAAGGAGCTTTATGATATCTTGTCTTGCGTGTGATCTTATCGTGTGTGTGAGTATTCGAGACTTGCGTATTCGTTAGGATTCCGCACTACGTGTACGTATTGCGTGTTTTACAACTGATATAGATCCGTAGACCTCTAGGACCTATAGTAATTAATGCAGTTATTACTGTTTATTAAAATATACGAAAAAAATAACACCAAATCTTGTAAAACGAAATACTGTAATACGATGAAAGTTTAATACTAAACTAAAATGAAAATAAACACAAACACCCCACATCATGGTGTTTTTTCAAAATATTTAATTTTTACAAATCATTTAATCTATATTTTCAGCCATTCATGCTCTATTTTTTTGTTTACTGTTTCATGTAGTTTTTTCCTTTCCTCTAATGGTAGTTCCCTGTATTTTTTTAAATCTTTCATCATTTCATTTTTGTCTTGTACTCGTTGAGATCATGAAGCACAATCTTGGTGGATTTGTTCTGTTGGGCGTTTGTTCTCTTCATCCTCCTTACAAACACCTGGTGTATTATTTCTGTACCTTTGTATGTTTCCATGTGCCTCCTAGCAAATAGTCCACAGTCTATGTTGAAGCACTTTTGTGTGAAAAATACTTTGGATATTTTCTTAGCTTTTGTACATGTCTTGTATGTATTAGTCTTTGTATCTTAGTGTATGTATGTATTAGTTATCGAGTTGTATTTACTATTGTATGTACCCGTTGTCTAAATTATCTAAGTGTTTTACGCACTTAGCATGTGTGCAGGAGTTATCTCCTGCGTACTTAGCAAGTACGCAAGAACTCTCTGCGTACTTGCTAAGTACGCATGAGCATTTTGCCCTGCGCACTTGCTAAGTGCGCAGCGCCCATGTCTAGTATAAATAGGCAAGGTTAACAAAACTTATGTATGTATTCTTATGCGCTCAATGGTATTCTCTCTGTAACCCTCAAGTTTATAATAGACGGAGTTTGTAAGTGATTTCATTGTCCGTTTACTTTGTGTTGCTTGTTTCTCCACCTAGTCACGGGTATTCCGCACCCGGTCCGACTAGTCACACACCCACCCGTAATGATCTGAGACACCCAGGGACCTGCAAGTGGTATCAAAGCAAGGCTATTGATTTCGAGTGTTGTGAGTTTGTTAGGAGCATCTTCTTCACAATCTACAGAGATTTTGCAAGCAAAAGTGTGTGTTTTTGTTGATTTTTGTGATAAAATAGGGGTAGCTCTTGAGCACTTTTTTAGAAGAAAAAATACTCAAAAACCGACCTTTTGTTGTGTATTTGAGTGTTTTGAGCATCAAAGGTTGGTTAGAAACGAGTTTCTAACCCTTTGGATCATTTTTTTGATCATTCCTTCAACTTTTCCTATCTTCGGTGAGATTCCAGTGACCGGAAAAAGTGGGTGAGGGTTGGTGAAAAGTGATCTGCGTACTTACCATTTTTTGGAAACAAGTACAGGCTTCCTGCGTACTTACCAAGTACGCAAGAACATTTCTTGTTGCGTACTTAACTTACTCCTGCGTACATATCATTTACTCCTGCGTACTTGTTATGTACGCAAGAGCAAACTTTAAGTGCGCAAGGCCAGAATTTAAGTGCGCAAGTTGCTTTGATTTTTCTGAAAATTGACTAAGTGTTTCACTATGGCAAATATTTAGAACCTCGGTAACCTTCTAAATTATGACAACGAGATTGGAACCCCACATAAACCACCAAAGCTGCCTAATGTAAATGATTACTCAAACTGGAAAGCACGTTTTGAACACTATATTTCTAATGCCGATTCTTCATTGTGGATACCCATTCTTGAGGGTTATAAGCATCCCACATATACATATCTTGATGAGGAAGTTCCCAAGCCCATCTCCAAACTTAATGAAGAAGAAAAGAAAGTTTATGATAGAGAGAAGAAGGCACATGGATCTATTACAATGCCCTTGACCATGGAGTTATTTCATAGCTTTAGAGGATACGATAACTCCAAGGATCTCTGGAAGGCTTTGCAGAAGAGATTCGAGGGAAACAATGACATCAAGAAGAGTAAGAGGATCTTCTTCGAAAGCAGTATGAGTGCTTTAGATTTCTAGAGAATGAATCTATAGATGAGCTTTTCTCTAGATTCTATCATCTGCAAACTGAGCTAAAAGCTTATGACCTGATCTATCCAAATGAGGAGTTAGTTGAGAAGTTGAGGGATGCCCTACCACCAAAATTTGAGATATACACCACTCCGATGAGAGAGAACTCAAAATTCTATGAGATGACTATTTATGAAGCAATTGGAAAGGTTCAAGCACATGATATGAACCTGAAAAGAAAGGAGAGCTCAGGGAGACATCAAATACAAGACCCTTCTATGTTATATGGGACGTTTTCCATAGCCAAGTCATCGTGTTCTAGAATTTCCCTTTTCTCAGGGAACTCTCATGAGGAGGATAACTCAAATGTTTGTGGTGGTCATGCTAGCTATGTAGTATCTGGATCAGGATTTGGATCTCACCACCAGAATTCCTCAAGAAATCCTTCTCCCACATCTTCAACTAACCAATCATCAATAGCCAAGATAGATGAAGATCATGTGGCTTTATTCTCATCATGCATGCTTGCCTATGAGAACTTCATTAGCGGTAAGCTCACGGATCCTGAAACCATAGAAGAAGACTTCAATCATGTGGATCCGGATGATATGGAGGACATGGATATTCAATGGAATATGGCCATGATCTTGAGAAGGGCGAAGCGTTTCCTGAATAGAACTGGCAGGAAATTTTTGGTGGACATTCAAATGCCAAGGTGGGATTTGATAAATCAAAGGCCAAGTGCTACAAATGCAATAACTTTGGGCATTTTGCAAGAGAATATCAAAAGGAGAAAGCACTGGCCTCGGGGTTCACCAGATCTAGCCAAGGAAACGGTCAAGGGTACAACAACTCCAACAACCGCAATCAAGGTCAAGGTGGAACGTCCAAAGCTTTGGTAGCACAACAGGACGACAGCTTTGATTGGGTTCTTCATCTGGAGGATGCCCTTATTGCTCAAACGCAACTTGGTCTCATGGCTAAGATCGTGGAGATGATGGAAGCAGAGGAACGGGAAGCTTCTGTGGCTGACCAAGAAGAGTCTACAACTACAGTTGCCCTCATGGCTATTGGAGAGGCATCATGTTCATCAGCTGATGTAGATTCTAATTCTTTTGTTGTCATTTCTTGTTACAAAGGTCTAAGCTTAAATGATGAAAATTCTAAGCTTCAAGACAAAGTCGAACCCCTTCGTATTGCAGCTTTAACCTACAAAGAAAACGAAAAATGATACAAAGATTCAATTGAAACGTTGAAGAAAGAAAAACCTGATTATTCACTTAAAATCAGCGATCAACAGTTTCATTTGGATGTTGCGTACAAGGGGTTAGAGAAAAGGAAGAATGAGATCAACAAGCTGCAAAATGAGATCATGCAGTTAAAAGGCAATATTGAGAAGTTGAAAAACTCTCGGTTTGTGGTGGAACACTACAAATCCGTAGTGAGACAAATGAATGGCTTTGGGCTGGGTACTAATGCCATTCCTCCACCAGTAAGCAGGAAATTTGCCAACGGCTTAATTGACATTGATTTGTCTTGCCTTGATGAGTCCTCGAGTTAGGATGATTCCTCAAGTAAGGCTGACTCTGCATCTGATGAAGAGTTCTTTACTGCTTTTGATGATGGGTCTGAGAACACCTACCCTAAAGGTGTAGTCTCCAAGGAGTTGCTCAGTGAACATAAAGTGAAGAAAAACACTGTCACTAATCGTGATAATTGTATTTTGACTGAACCCGATATCATTGAATCAAATGAAAAATTAAAAGTGATGCTTTATGGGGGATATAAAAACATTAATTAAGTTAAAAATGAAGCCTTTTTAGCTCATTATGGGCTTGGCTACTAAGAAAATATGCAAAAGTATTATATTCCCAAAAACCAATCACCATCGGGTCAAACTAATGTTCACCAAACAACTTCTCCTGTTCATCATGCTGAGTCAAAAAACTTAAAATCAAATGAGCCTTACAGGAGTGTAGAACCAAAGACTGATGGCTACAAAATTCTCTAAGTACAAATGCTACTGATCTCAGAGTTTGCTGCTGACTAACAAACTGCTGCGGACAAGCTTATCTGCTGCGGATACTTGTTCTCCTGCTGAAGAACAAATCTGCTGCGGATAGCCTTATCTGCTGAAGACCAAAGTTGCTGCGGATAAGCTTCTCAGCAGCATCAACACTTGATGCTGCTGACAGGCAAATCATCAGCAGCTCTGGATGGTTACATCTTGCTGCTGATCAACATCTTTGTTGCTGACAGCCTTGTGCCTTGAAGACAAATCGTTGCAGCTGACTATCCATACCAAGCGTCACTGACAACTTTTTGCAAAAGCAACTGACACACTTAAAGCAGAAGGAACCTCAATGGCACAACCAATGACGGACAACAATGCTCTTCTCCAAGCATGCAAGTAATGATGCATAAAGAAGACGCTTCAATAAAGTTAGCTAGTTTAGCTTTAACGTGTATTATTATCTTTTGTATAAAAGATCAACGGTCCGTGTTAGATCTGATCCTTAGAATCAAGGGTCTGTCTTGATTCTAAGTTAGTATAAATAATCTGTAAACACTTCAATGTAAGTGTGCTTTTTGTGCTTCTTCACTGAGTTTTCAATTGTAATCGTTTATCTGCAAAAGCTTAATACAACAGTGTTCTTAAAAGTATTCTTTGTGCCTGTTCGATTACATTTGTGTAGTTGTTATTGTTTCCACCAATTTCAACTAAGAACAGAACCATCTTGTACTTTCACGATCCTACAAGTGGTATTAGAGCTTTGGCTCAGATTAAACAAACTCACACTTGTTTAATCACTTCTGGTTCTATTCTAAACTTTCTCTTTGATCAAGTCACCCAAAATCACAAAACAAAAATGGCACAAAGCAATGGTTTTGAAGACATCGGCAGCATCAACCGACCACCAAGGTTAGTATCTGGGGAAGACTACGACATGTGGAAAAATAGCATGGAAAGCTTCTTCTGTTATCAGGAGTACGGAATGTGGAAATCCATCAGGGTTGGACCATACACTCCCATGGTAGCCTCTGCTGACTCTGGAGGACCATCAGTCCCGAAGGAGCCCTCCAAGTACTCAGAAGAGGACATAAAGAAGATGGAGGTGGACTTCAAGGCACTAGGAGCTATCCAAATGTGCCTTCCAAATGAAGTTTTTCATAACTTCAGAAGTTACAAAACTGCTAAGGAGTTATGGGAGGCTCTTGAGAAGATGTTTGCTGGCTCAGAAGAAGTCAAAGAAAACAGAAGGGACATCCTGAAGCAGCAGTACGAAAACTTCGTCTGGAAGGAAGGTGAGTCCCTAACTGTTTTATATAACAGATTTACTTATCTTGTAGGTGAGCTGCAGTGCTCAAAGGTGAAACTGGAGAATGAGGATATTCTCAAAAAGTTCATCAGGTCTTTACCTAGCTGCTGGACACTCTACACGGTGTCCATTAGAAGAACTGAGAATCTGAAGACTCTCCAAATGACTGAGCTCTTCGGTATGCTGAAGAATTATGAGCTAGAGATGATTCAGGCAAAAGAACAAAGCTCAAGCTACCAAACAGCTTCAACATCCACCACCACCTCTTCTGCTTTTCACTCTGAGCACTCAGGTCCTAGTACTAGCAACTACTATCCTCCCATAGTCACACATCCTCAAACTCCTACCTCTAAAACAAACACATCACCATTTCTTCTTGAAGCTCCTTCTCAAGCCTCAACCTCCGCTGCTTTTGTTTCTGAAAACTCAAGCAACATGTACTTTATCAAGGAGGATCTTGAGTGCTTCCATCCAGATGATCTAGAAGAAATGGATATACAACACTCTTATGCCATGCTCTCTATAAGAGCAAAAAGGTTCTACTCTAGAACCGGAAGACCTATTCCAAGCAACAGCTCCAACACCAGAGTTGGCTTAGATAAAAGTAAATTGAGATGTTATAACTGTAACCAACTGGGTCATTTTGCTAGTGAATGCAAGGCACCTAGGGCAAACCCTGCTGAGGATCGAACAAGACAAAGCCAACCTAGACAACAACAGCAACAAGCTACTCCTCCAGCTCAAACTGCAGCTTGTGTAGCTGTTGTTACTTCTGACTTTGACTGGAGCTTTCAGTATGAAGATCTGCCTACCAACAACCAAGCCCTTATGGCAGATACAACTGAAATACCGCCTCAGGTATATGAACATCTATGTTCCCAAGCCTGTATTGATAAGGTTTTAGGCTACAGAAAACATAATCAAAACCTCATAGATCAAAATGAAGAGTTTCATCAAATGAAATCTGAATTCAAAAAGGTCGAAGACAGTTACAAAGAAAAAAGTAACTGCCTAAAGAAAGAGATTTCATCATTAAGACATGAACAAACCATTCTTGAAACTCAGATTGATGATCTACAGGCCAGATTAAAAGCTACCAGAGCAGAATTGGCAGAACAAAAAGTTCATGTCGACAAATATGAATTTGCATCCAAAAAGCTGCAAATACTTTTGGATGCTCAAATTCATGAAAAGGTAAAAACTAGTCTGGGGATCATGCTGAACAATATCAAGCCGTTGCACCTCCTACTGACTACGTTGCCATCCATGAACCAAGCTTCAATCTTGCAAATCTTGATATGGCCAACAGAAATCTTGATCCTTCTAAGGATGAACCTTTGGTACAAGAATGCATTACCTCATCAGAGTCTGATTCAACTTTCTTAGACTCCACTGAAACAAGTGAAGCTTCATATTTGGTACAAGAATCCACTACTTCATCTCCTCCTGCCCCTAAAGTCATTCTGACTAAAGATGAAGTCCCCATTATCCATTCAGCACTAGTACCAGCCATTTCAGTACCAGTTCTTACACCATTCAAACAAATAAAAATTAGCTATCCTCCAAAAGGTAGGAAGCTAAATACTGAAAAGGGCCAGTCCTCAACTTTAGTCCAGCCAAGGAAGGTGTTTGACATATGTCATGTGCCTGGAGAGAGGGTTCCATATGTTCAAAAGACATTGGAAGAAGCTACTTTTGAGCACAACAAAGCTCACCCTTGGAATTTCAAAGACCTTTTCAAAAGAAAGGATTATGTTTATCTTTCAAGGGACAAACTGGCAAAATCATGTTTTGTCTGTGGAAAATATAACCACACTGCCAGCACCTGCTTCTACTACCTTCAACAGCAAAAAACCTCAAGCAACATGCTTTTGAGAAGACAAAGAATAACAAACAGGTAAGAAGGTTTGAAGCTAAGACAACTCAATTCAGAAACTCTCTTTCTCCACCAAGGGAGCAGTTGTCAAAACCTCTACAATCTTACATCATCTGTGGTGAATCAGATCACTTTACTGCAAACTGTAAGTTTAATCCTTTCAATCAAATTCTTCTTCCAACCCCAATTATACAAAAGCCTATCAGTAAGGTGAAGAAGGATAGGCATACGTATGTTCTTAAACCATCAGCAGCCAAAATAACTGCTGCTGATCAAGTAAAGCCCAAGCAACCAAAAGGAAAGCCTTCGGTAGCAACAAAGTCTGCAGCTTCTCAAGTAAAACTATCAGCAGCAACAAAATCTGCTGCTCTTAAGCCAAAGTCCTCAGATACAACGTCTGCTGCTGAAAAGGCAAAGAGATCTAGAAAACCACCAACTCAACAATGGAAGGCAAAGAAACCACCAAGCATCATCATCAGTTCAGTTGAATGCGTGTATCCATTGTTGTAAATATGTATGTCCTCTGCTGTAAATAAAAGTTATAAGTCAGCAGCATCCTTCAGCTGCTGACAGGTTTAATCCTCAGCAGCAAAAGATTTGCAGCTGACTGCTTTAAGTTATCAGCAGGAACAGGCTTCCTGCGGATTTCTTTAAGACTGTCAGCAGCAACATCCTTGCTGCGGATTATTAAATCCATCCACAGCAGATAAGTTTACTGCTGATAGACTTAACCTTCCGCATTCACAGCAATCAAGTTTGCTGCTGATTGGTAAATTTAAGTCCAAATCAACTTTTACCCACTGTTAAAATTCCCGTCAGTCTTTACCATGACTGCCTCGGTGTATTACAGCTGTAACAATAAAAGGTGAATTGGGTAGTACTGCACAAGTCATTTTGCTTTTTCTCTCCTCCGCTGTTATAAAAACAAATCAAATTTCCACCTCTTCACCTTCCACTTCTCCCTAAAACAACATCACTTTCCTTCAAGCCCCCATCACTTTCAAAGCCCTTCATCCCTCACTGTCATACCCAACCAAGTGAAAGATATCCGAAGGATTCAATGATATGATCGACTTCTTATGTCGATCAAAGATCCAATTTTCCCTCACAACCAACCATGTCACACATATCCCTCATATGGAGGATTTCTGTAGTACCGCCGTCTACTCTACCGAACAGGGGATTCCCCAAATCAAAGCCAAGGAAGACGGCAAGGATATCACCATCTCGAAAACCACACTCTTCTCCAATGCATATCTCAGAAAAGAAGCGGATGTCATCAGGTAAGCTTCGCACTTGTCTCCGTCTTCCATGGTCTTCTTCTTGCGCTTCTTCGCGCCACCGTCGAGAAGAAGGATGAGGCAAAGATTTGACTCCTTCTGGATGTTGTAATCGGCTACGGTTCTGCAGTCCTCGAGCTGTTTTCCGGCGAAGATTAGACGCTGCTGATCTGACGGAATACCTTCCTTGTCTTGGATCTTTGCCTTCACGTTGTCGATTGTGTCAAAGGATTCGACCTCAAACGTGATCGTCTTACCCGTTAGGGTTTTCACGAAGATCTGCATTTTCGCCGATCTGAAGTGATAACATGAAAACTGTTTCTAAAAAGGTTCTCAGGGGACAATGTTCCATTGTTATATACAATACTGAACATACAGAGTACCCCGGGTGACAGTTCAGCAATCCCAGCTGATACTGATCCCACACCCTCCACCCCACATTCTGAATAACAGTCTGCTTCAACCATTCGAACCCCTGTGCATACTACTAAGGATGCACAGGCACAAACATTACTTACACCTGTTTTGGATGTTATCGTTCAACCGGAACTCCGGGCCCCGGTTGCAACGACATATACTAGGAAAAGGGGCAAGAGAACTCCTTCTTCTCTTGCCTCGAAGGCCCAAACCCAACCTAACAGCCCTCACTCAGAATCACAACATTCTGGTGAGAATATTATAAGGGAAAGCCACATTATTAGGGAGACTCCTTTTGATGTCTCTCTATTAGGATCAGGATCACTTCTCGGATCTATAGAACAGCCCCCTGAGCCTTTCCTTTCTCTTCTGAACATAAGTTTTGAGGAACCTGATCAAGATGATGTACCTTCTCCATCCACCACCATCTCGGAGGTACTGATTGATCTTGCTTCCAACACACCCATCCCAAGTTCTTCTACCCTGAAGGTCCACTCTAGGAGTTATGACATAATGGATGTGGAAGAGGTTGTCATTACTGCTGGTCCATCAAATAACCAGGAGGACAGTGACAACATTGCTTAGACCTCAACCATGGCAACTCACAGTGAGGATGCTTCCTTGGAAACTCCCCTCACTGAGAGGATTCCCAGGTGCCAAGAAACCATGGGTGATGGGGATGAAGAGGCTAGGCCTAAGGCCCCATCTGGATCCAAGGATTCCACAACTGTGGATGAGGACAGACTGAAACTTCATATCTTGGAATTGACGGCCAGGGTAAATATGATAGAGGTACATCAATGCCCAACTTTTCTTACTCCCTCCTTTGTATCAGTGGGCACCCAAACTGATGCACATTTCTCCACTGATGCAACCAAAAAGGGGGAGATGGTCCCAACGGAGAAAGACTCAGACAGTTTTAACGACTACAGGCTGTATTTCAAAGTACAAGATGGCTGTTTTCGAAGCTTTTTCCTTTGGTTGAAAGGATAGTCAGAAATGTGCAAAAGCTTCAGCAACAAAGGCAATAAGAGAATTTTAGTAGCATCAGTCTAGGGGGAGTTTGTAGAACTAAAGACTGATGGCTACAAAATTCTCTAAACACAAATGCTACTGATCTCAGAGTTTGCTGCTGACCAACAAACTGCTGCGGACAAGCTTATCTGCTGCGGATACTTGTTCTCCTGCTGAAGAACAAATCTGCTGCGGATAGCCTTATCTACTAAAGACCAAAGGTGCTGCGGATAAGCTTCTCAGCAGCATCAACACTTGATGTTGCTGACAGGCAAATCATCAGCAGCTCTGGATGGTTACATCTTGCTGCTGATCAACATCTTTGTTGCTGACAGCCTCGTGCCTTGAAGACAAATCGTTGCAGCTGACTATCCATACCAAGCGTCACTGACAACTTTCTGCAAAAGCAACTGACACACTCAAAGCAGAAGGAACCTCAATGGCACAACCAACGACGGACAACAATGCTCTTCTCCAAGCATGAAAGTAATGATGCATAAAGAAGACGCTTCAATAAAGTTAACTAGATATAGACAAAACGTGTAATAGTTAGCTAGATAAAACAGATCAACGGTCTGTGTTAGATCTGATCCTTAGAATCTAGACAGTATAAATAATCTGTAAACACTTCATTGTAAGTGTGCTTTGTGTGCTTCTTCACTGAGTTTTCAATTGTAATCGTTTATCTGCAAAAGCTTAATACAACAGTGTTCTTAAAAGTATTCTTTCTGCCTGTTCGATTACATTTGTGTAGTTGTTATTGTTTCCACCAATTTCAACTAAGAACAGAACCATCTTGTACTTTCACGATCCTACAAGGAGGACTTACAAAGATAGGAGAACTTGTTTTAACTGTGGTACGGTCGGTCACATTATTGTGAACTGCCCGAATAAGAACCAAGTGAAACGACTAGTTGTTTCACAACCAGCTGTTATCCCCAAGTCACTACCAGTGAAACAACCTAAAACTCCAAAGAAGAATGAGGTGAAACCACCAGTGAAACCGTTGGTGAAGCCAAAGATCACCGCTGAGGCTAAACACACTGTTCCAAAAAGGTAAAAGCATCCTGCTAAACCCTGTGTATCTACCTCTGGTAGTGCACCAACTAGTGAGAAACCTGTGGTAAAACTCTCCAAACCACAGAGAAGAAGAAGGAACTAGAGATTGAGAAAGCTGGAACAGCTGGCTGGAGTTCAATCAGGTGAAACTTCCATTAGTTCACCTGCTGCTGTTGAATCTAAGCCTACTGTTCCAGTTAAGAAAAAGAAGAGGTCCTGGAACAAGAAAAAAAAAGGTTCTCAATCTCCTGGTCCCAAGTCTTCTATAGATTCACCCGTTTTTTACAGTCACGACTGTGAGTTAATAGAGGTAGTTTATTTTGAGAAAGACGGACGACCCAAGACCACTATGGCTTGGGTCTCCAAATCTAACTAACTCGTTTGTGACTTGTGCAGGGACATCCGAAAGGGTACCATCTCTAATCGTTGGTATGTAGATAGTGGATGCTCCCCGCACATGACATGCAACATGGCTATGCTTCAAGATGTCAAACCATTCAGAGGCGGCTACGTGGCCTTCGCAGGAGAGAAAGGCGGTAGTATCACATGTCAAGGCGTGGTTTCGAATGGTTGTGTTAGCTTCGACAATGTCAACTACTGCGAGCAGCTGAAGCATAACTTGTTGAGTGTCTCTCAAATGTGCGACAAGGAGTACTCGGTTTTGTTTGACAAGTCAGAATGCTTAATTCTCAAGCCTGGTTTTGAAGTTCCTAAAGACTGGATTCTGATGCGAGCACCAAGGACAAACGACACTTATCAGATCGATATGAGCGTGTCAATAACCACATCATCAGTTGCTACTTGTTCGCTTACCAAAGCGAAAGAGCTTTACTCAATCTTGTGGTATAGGAAACTCGGACACATTTCTTATCGAAAAATGAATCATCTTGTCCGAAATGGTTTGGTAACCGGGGTTCCTAAGCTGAGGTTTGCTGTTGAAGATGACTGTATGCCTTGTAAAAAGGGCAAACAGAAACGGAAGTCTCACAAGCCCAAGCTCCAAAACACCATCGATACCCCTTTGGAGCTACTACATATGGATCTGTTTGGCCCCATAAGTATCAGGAGTATTGGAGGTAAGTCATATTGTCTAGTTGTAACTGATGATTTCTCACGTTTTTCTTAGGTGCATTTCTTAGGTACAAAGGACGAGACTGCTGACATTCTTCAATATCTGTTCCTGAGATTGGAATCCCTTTGCAAGTTAAAGGTTAGAAGAATAAGGAGTGATAACGGAACTGAGTTCAAGAATAATTTGATGGAGCTTTTCTGTCTCAAGAAGGGCATTCGTCACGAATTTAGTGCCCCGTACACACCTCAGCAGAACGGATGAAGGAGGTGTAACAAGTAAGGATTCCACAAAAGTAGCATCCTCTACACCTTGAGACGAATGAGCATTGGAGGTAAGTCATACCCCTTTGGAGCTACTAAATATGGATCTGTTTGGCCCCATAAGTATCAGGAGTATTGGAGGTAAGTCATACTGTCTGGTTGTAACTGATGATTTCTCACGTTTTTCTTGGGTGCATTTCTTAGGTATAAAGGACGAGACTGCTGACATTCTTCAATATCTGATCCTGAGATTGGAATCCCTTTGCAAGTTAAAGGTTAGAAGAATAAGGAGTGATAACGGAACTGAGTTCAAGAATAATTTGATGGAGCTTTTCTGTCTCAAGAAGGGCATTCGTCACGAATTTAGTGCCCCGTACACACCTCAGCAGAACGGATGAAGGAGGTGTAACAAGTAAGGATTCCACAAAAGTAGCATCCTCTACACCTTGAGACGAATGAGCATTGGAGGTAAGTCATACCCCTTTGGAGCTACTAAATATGGATCTGTTTGGCCCCATAAGTATCAGGAGTATTGGAGGTAAGTCATACTGTCTGGTTGTAACTGATGATTTCTCACGTTTTTCTTGGGTGCATTTCTTAGGTATAAAGGACGAGACTGCTGACATTCTTCAATATCTGATCCTGAGATTGGAATCCCTTTGCAAGTTAAAGGTTAGAAGAATAAGGAGTGATAACGGAACTGAGTTCAAGAATAATTTGATGGAGCTTTTCTGTCTCAAGAAGGGCATTCGTCATGAATTTAGTGCCCCGTACACACCTTAGCAGAACGGAGTTGCAGAAAGGAAAAAAAGAACCTTGATTGAGATTGCAAGGATAATGCTGTTAGATGCAAAGCTTCCTGTCACTTTCTGGGCAGAAGCAGTCAACACAGCTTGAAACATCTTGAACAGAGTTCTTGTTGTTAAAAGGCACAACAAGACTTGCTATGAGTTGATCAACAATCGACCTCCCAACCTTGACTACCTAGTTCCTTTTGGTAGTCCTTGTTCCTTATTGCTATAATACAAGGATCGGAATTCTAAATTTCATGCAAAAGCAGTGGAAGGCATCTTCTTAGGATACGTTGCCAATTCACCATGCAAGAGAGTGTACAATATAGGAACTCGTACTGTCGAGGAATGGTTCGAAGTGGATTGCAGCAAACATAGCATTCCACCAGAACCAACTGGTCCAACTTAGGGTTTCGATTATGATGCGCTATTCAAGTCTTTCAACCTTCCTGATCTATCTACCAATGATGCCACAAATGTGTACGATTTCTTTAATGGCGGCGATGTCTCCAACTTGTCAACCCGTGCCACCGTACCTATTATAAATCCCGATTTCAATGTTGCATCTACATCTAGAACTCATGACAGTGATGACATTGAAGTTGTCCATGTTGATGGAAATGACACTCCAGCTGATCCTAACACTCGTGTAAGAAATGAATCTCCAGGTGATCCAATCAACATTGAATCGTCTTCTTCTAGATCACAGGATATGGGGGAGTTGAGCATGAATCTAGACACAAATCTCCAGAAACCGCATGTACCAGAGACGAGAGTGCATAAGAATCATCCTATTGACAACATTATTAGTGATCTTCATGCCGGTGTTCAGACTCGTCCTAGAACCATTGCTGAGAACACCAGCTTGTATGCTTTGACACTAGTATCATGGAAACATGTTTGCATGCTGCAGTCGTGTCCCAATTGGAGCCGAAGAATGTGAAGGAGGCTCTCACTAACAACTGCTAGATTGAGGCAATGCAAGATGAACTGTCTCAATTCCAAAAGTTGCATGTGTGGGAATTAGTTGACTTGCCAAGAGGCATATAACCAATTGGAACTAGATGGGTGTTCAAATGCAAAACGGATGATCGACATGTCATAGTGAAGAATAAAGCAAGGTTGGTTGTTCAAGGATTTTATCAACAAGAGGGCTTGGAGTACACTGAAGTATATGCGCCAGTTGCTAGACTTGAGGCAATTCGACTATTTCTATCTTATGCCTCCTATGTCGGCTTCATGGTCTATCAACTTGTTGTGAAGAGTGCTTTCTTGCATGGAAAAGTTCATGAGGAGGTCTATGTCACTCAACCACCCCGCTTTGAAGATCCGAATAATATCAATAAAGTCTATAAGCTCGACAAAGCACTTTATGGTCTTCATCAAGCACCTCAGGCATGGTTTGAGACGTTATCAAAACATCTATTATCCAATGGTCTTGATCGTGGAAAAATTGACTCGACCCTCTTCATTCGGAAATTAGGAGGTGATATTCTACTCTTACAAGTGTATGTCGACAACATTATCTTTGGGTCTACAAATGAAGAGATGTGTAGGGAATTCGAACAGGTGATGAAGTCCAAGTTTGGGATGAGCAACATGGGTGAATTGTCATTCTTCCTAGGTCTGCAAGTCAGTCAAAGAGAGGATGGCATCTATTTACATCAAACTAAGTATGTGCAGGACATCTTGTCGAAATACAAGATGAATGATAGCAGTACTTATGGCACACCTATCCCTGTCAATAACGGTTTGCATCTAGACAAATATGGAAAGGATGTGTATTGTAAATTATACCGTGGGATGATCGGTTCTCTCATGTGTCTCACAACTTCATGGCCCGACATAGTGTTTGTTGTATGCGTGTGCTCAAGGTTTCAGTCACAACCGAAGGAGTCTCATATGATAGCTGTCAAGAGGATATTCAGATACTTGAAAAGGAAACCCTGATTGGGTCTTTGGTACTCAAAGCAGCAACATTTGACCCCAAAGCCTATACTAATTTAGACTATGGCGGTTGCAACCATGATAGAAAATCAACCTCAGGTGGATGTTAATTCATAGAAGACAGGCTGGTCTCCTGGAAGTGTAAGAAGCAGTCAACGGTTTTTGTCTCAACATGTGAAGTAGAGTACATTGCTGCAACGAACGGTTATTCTCAGATATTGCGGATTCAGCAACAATTGAGAGACTATGGCTTAAACTTCACTGGAACTCCACTGTTCATTGACAACAATGCCACCATGTCCATCATAAACAACTGGATGAAACATTCCAAAACTAAACATATTGAAATTCTCCATCATTTCATCCGTGATTGTGCTGAAAAGCATCTCATTGAACTTGTAAAGGTTCACACAGATGACAACTTTGCAGACCTTTTCACTAAGGCGTTTGATCGAACACGTTTTGAACATCTTGTCAACATGATAGGAATGTTCAATCTGGAGTGAAAACTTGTTTTTCTTAAATCAATTCAATTTATGGAAGTTAAATTTTTTATTTCTTTTAAATGTTTTATGTATAGTTCTTTTAATTTTCAAATATTTTACAAAAATACAAAAAAAGTAGAAAACCGAGAAAATTTCAAAGTCATTTTGAGAAAACTGGAAATGATAGTACATCAGAAATGATTTAAACGTCTTAGATTGCACATATGGGAAATGATTGCGTCATGCTTACTTGATTGTTTAAATTGTTGTGTTTTTAATCTGCTTATTTACATGTAAATTGAATTGTCAGTAGGCTATAAGCATTTTTGAGTCATTAGTAGTGTGAAAATTTAATCAATACTACAAATGTGATTTGAACCCATGTTTGCTAGTGTGTGTGCGTAAAAGAATGCAAAAGATCACTATTAGATATAGGATGTTAGATTTTGGAAATTATTTTCTTCTGAGACTAGTTTCGGGTTAGGTCGTTAGCAAAATTAATGCGGTTCATCTCACTGCCCATACTCCCAAGTATGCAATGAGAGATTGAATCAAGATATGTCTTGACATCAACCGTTAAGCATATATTCGCTCTTGAATCACTCCTGATTTATTGAAATCAAATCCAGATAAAAGTTGGATCCCTTTACCCAAATCCTCAAACACCATATTCATTATCCTGAATCATTATACCGATATTCACTGAAGAAATCACATGAAACCAAGACAAATGAATCACTCGATTCTGAATCTTATGATTCCTGATAATCCTTATCGATTCTGTTTGATTTTTCCTGTGCTAATTGATGTAGCTTCATTCTGGAAATTTAGAAAATCATTGGAAAAATCTTAGATGCCTTGAGATTAGTGCAAAGTTAAATTCATAGCATAACTGTAGGGCACACGTTGTAGATTTATAATTATTTGTAGGTCCACATGACTCCACTACAGATCGATCTCGTGACGTGACGTATAAAAGACACGGAGTGCGGAATCCAACCGTATCAACGTATGTATACAATAGATGACAGTAGAAACGATAACAATCAATAAGTAAATAATCTTCTCGTTTTTTTCCACAAAATCAAAGAGTTTACAGAAATATTCAAAGACTGAGTTTTAGCTCTCTACCAAACTTGAAACTGTAAACTCCTATTTATAGACTAAGCATCTGCTATAGGCGAACTTAATAAGTTCTCCTCTAATGAGACTAGGCGAACTTGCTAAGTTTGCCTCTAGCAGAACTTATACACAAACTTAGACAAAAACATTAACAAAACATAAAGACAATTAGATCTAAACTATTGGAAGCTTTTGTCATACATCTATGTTCTAACAGACTCCCCCTTGACTATAGCTTGATCTTCTGTATTCAGTCTCTATGATAAGCTCTTCAAATTCTCTGGTAGTCTGTTGCTTGCATGCACTCCATATCTGTGACATATCTCCAACACCCTTTTATACTTCAATCCTTGTTCTCTCCATTCATCAGTAAACATTATCTCATTTTTCCTTATAGTTCTTTGATAACTTCTTAGAAAAATTAATAAGATTCATTGCATCATAGAATCTCACTATGATCGTATTATTTTTATCTTCCACTCTGGCTTCACCAGTATTTACATCCACATACCACCATTTCATATTTCCTAGAAAATCTTATGGTATTTTCTTCAATGGAACCTTTTTCACAGCTCTTATCGACTTGAATTTATATTTCCAAGTAACTACACCAGTATTCTGATCAACAAGCTTCACTCACTTTCCCCTTATGTGGTTTCAGCTTCTCATACTCTCTCGATCCACCTTCTTTACTAATCAGTTTAGCTATAACATCAGCTAGCCCAAACTTTGATCTTTTTATCAATGGTTTAGTAGCAAGACCATTCATTTCACACCTCGGCAAGGTATTGAAATACTTGATCCTGGGCTTTAACTACTGAACACCATCAGATCTCTTGAGAGCAAACAATTTAATTTCTTCGTCATAGAACCAGCTAATGATTCTTCCAACACAACACTCTTTATTTATATATCTTTCTTTTTGAGCTGGTTGTATAAGAGACTTAGGTAACACTTTCTTCCAGCTGTTAACTACTTCTTTCCACTGTTCTCTAGTCATACTTGTATTTCTGTACATCACAAGTTCTTCAGTAGTCATAGGAGACACAGAACAAGTAGTATCAGCTTCAATATCTATTTTGGATTAAGCAGTATCATCAGGCTTTGTAACATCTTCAACAGAGTCTATAGAATCTGTCACTCGTTTATTTGAAAATTCATGAATAACATCATCCTGGATGAAGTTATAAGGCACATTCTGACCATCACAACCTTCATAAGTAACTTCAACTTTACTCTTCTCTATTTCAATCTCCATAATTTTTCCTCTTCAACTTCATTATCAATCATATCATCTTCAACATCATTAAACCATTCATCAATATCATCCAAACACTCTAACTTCTCAGCATCATCTTCTTCAACATCAAAATCAGTTTGAAAGAATTCCAGTAACAGAATCTCTTCATTCTCAACAAGTTTGGAAAGCATGAACTTCATTTCATCAGTCTGTTATGCTTGAGTCTGAAGGACCAACTGCCTCTGAGCATCAGTATTCACTAGAACATCTACCTGATTTTGCAATGCAATCACCTGTGATTCAAGATAAGTAATCCTTTCAGAATCAGATGTCTGTGAAGTACCAGTAGCAGATGATTGAGTAGTTTTAGGAGTAGGAGTAATCATTGGAGAAGGACGTCTTGATGAAGGAGGTGTAACAAGTAAGGATTCCACAAAAGTAGCATCCTCTACACCTTGAGACGAATGAGCAACAGCAATTGAAGCAGACATGAGCTTCTGTGCTTTGGGAACTGGAATAAACTCCCTATCAGAGTCAGAACTCTCATCAATTAATGTTCTTTTCCCAAGTATTGAACCGAAAGGAGGATCCCAAACAGACTTACGCCTCGACTTTCTAGCCTCAGATTTAACACGTTTCCCTGCATTTGCCAATGGCAAATTATCCAGCCTCTCATAGTGATCCGACCTAAAATCTCTAGACGAATCTGAGTCAGTAGCTTCAGAATCAGGAAGGATTGTATCACTAGAACTTGTATCCACCACATTCCTTTCAGCTTCATGAATGGGTGAGTTCATAGCTTCATCATGAAAATCCATATTAAGACCGAACTCTTGTTCATCTTCATTTGCAATAGCTTCAACTTGAACTGGTTCATTAACAGGAATATCAACTTGAATATGAACCTGTTCTTGCTGAATAGGAACTTGTACTTGTGCTTGAGCTTGAGCTTGTGGTTGATGTTGGTGTTGTTGTTCATGTGAAGCTTGATTCTGATCTTGTTCTTGAACTAACTCCTCATGGTGAAACCAATTATCATTGGGAGGCTCAACATAATCATGATTGATTATGTGACTAAACAAAGGAGTTGGAACTGGAATCAAAGCTATGTTCTGTTGTTTAACCTTGGTACAATCAGTAAAGATCCTTTTGGTCATTGGAGTCAAGGTCAAATGTTGTGGATGCTGCGGTAGATTCGCAATAAGATGGTTCAAAATCATTTGTAAGAACCTAGGGTACATGAGAAACCCTTGACCTTCAGGAGGATTGATTTGCATGACCAACTCACGGTATATATACAAAGCAAAGTTGAACCGTTTCTTCAGGGTCAATGCAACCATTGAAGTTTGTAGTGCACTCTTCAGTCCATCAGTTCCAGCCTTTCATGGAGATAAGCACTGGATGATGCAATGCATAAAGTACCTCCATTCACCAACCAAACCACCTTTTTAGGCTTGAGTGTCATTAGGTTTTCCCTTGTATCCCATCCTCTGAAAACAACCCATGATCAGTGTTCCAAGATAAGATATAGGGTCATCATTTGCACCTCCCAATGCTAAAGCAGCACGAATAGTATCAACTGAGATTGCCACCTCTGTATTATTAATTGTAGGTTGAAGCACATGAGGTTCAACATCAATGTCTTGATGTACTGTATCCCAGAATTGTTGGATATATGGCAGACTTATATACGGGTCTCCTGATATGACCACATGTAATCTTGCACGATTCATGAAATTAATGATTCCTTGATAATTTGCTGCCTCGGACATATGCGGATCTAACAATGCCACTAGATTATGTTTGTACTCAACACGGCGATCCATCTGTAAATGCATTGGACATGAAACAACATTTGTAAAACAACAAACACAAGTAACACAGAAAACATGATATACACACATATATGATATACACACACCCACACAAAATTTCAAACACAAAAAAAATATGCACAAGTCCATATTACACTGAACCTCTAGAGGTGAACTTAGCAAGTTCGCTTAGTGTTGCAAGAGGCAAACATAATAAGTTTGCCTGAACAAGTTCGCCTGTCGATACAGATTCTTCACATAAATCAAACTCATTCATGACGACGAATCTATGCAAAACAAACACACAACAAGCATCGACTCACAACAACCTAGCAATTTTAAGCTTTAATTTCAAGTTTTACCCACCGATAAACCCTATTCTATCAAAAACCAGTCCGACTAACAAGTTACGATGAACACAAGTTTAAAAATGCAAATTCCAGATGATTTATCAGATGAAACTCAATGAAATTACCTTAGAAAGTAGCGCAAATCAAAACCGATTAAGATTTAATCAAGAAAATTTCAAACCAAACACACCAGAATTCAAAAAGAACAAGTTCACAATACTGTTGCGTTGTTCGCTCAAAACAAGTTCGCTCAGGAAAAGGAGAAATGGTATGGATTATGTTCGCCTGAAAAGATATTTATACTCTCAGTTAAGTTCGCTTAGTTAGGTGAACTTGTTAAGTTCGCTTAACAAACACGAGGCGAATGTAACACCCTAGGCAAATCCCACATCGGCCGTGCACAAGAGAGATCCTTGGTTCATAAGAAATGTCCTGCCTCAAATACAACAACGCGTTTTGGGGCTTAATGTAGTGGATGAGAGGAGAACTCCACAGTTAAGCGTGCTCGGGTGGGAGTAATCCAGGGATGGGTGACCCCCTGGGAAGTTTTCACCCGGGCAACCAAAAACAAATCCATGAGCTCTTAGTGGGCAAAGCGGACAATATTGTTGGTATGAGGGGCCGGATGTTACAAATGGTATCAGAGCCATTCTTGTGTCGTTCGGGATGGTGGGGCAAACCTCAGCGGTCACGGTTGAGTCCCCGGGGGTGTCCAGAAGGACACCTTAGGCGAATCCCACATCCCTGAATTGGATGGTGGGGCAAACCTCATCGAGGACGATGAGTCCAAAAGGGGGGGTGATTGTAACACCCTAGGCGAATCCCACATCGGTCGTGCACAAGAGAGATCCTTGGTTCATAAGAAATGTCCTGCCTCTTAAATCAACAACGCGTTTTAGGGCTTAATGTAGTGGATGAGAGGAGAACTCCACAGTTAAGCGTGCTCGAGTGAGAGTAATCCAAGGATGGGTGACCCCCTGCGAAGTTTTCACCCGGGCAACCAAAAACAAATCCGTGAGCTCTTTGGGGGCAAAGCGGACAATATTGTTAACATCCCAAAAATAGTAAATAAGTAATTAATAATACGATAGAGATTTAAACGTCAAGAAACGAAAGAAAAATGGATGGGCTTGGGTTCGGCTCGAACGGGCCAAAGGAAGCCCAGGTATATAAAGGACAAGGGCTGCCACAATTCATATCTTTTCACCACTTGCTATTCTAGAGAGAGAAAGGGGAGCTCGGTTCTAGAGAGAGAAAGTGACGGATCGACTCGGGAATTCAGGAGAACGTTGCTACTGTGCTCGTGATCATCTTCTCTGAATCCTAACTCCAATCCAGGTAAGCGTTCGATCATAATCTGAGTTTTTATGATTATTTTAGTATTTTCGGTTTTAGCTAAATAGGTGAAGTTTTTATGGATGAAACATGAAAATGAACAAAGATCTAGCATCTAGAATAAAAACCGAACGTTCTGATCAAATAAAATTTAGATATTGACATGATCAGACCCGCATGCAAAAGTTAGGGTTCTTACGCCTGAATCAGATCCTGCGTACTTATCAAGTACGCAGGAAGAAGGGTTCTGCGTACTTATCAAGTACGCATGAAGTAAAGTCTGCGTACTTACTAAGTGCACATGAAGTAAAGTCTGCGTACTTATCAAGTACGCATGACCAAGATCCTGCGCACTTGCTAGGTGCGCAGGCATCAGAATGGTTAAGTAAAGTCAGTATGTTTAGAATGATTAAACCGTTAGAGTCGAGATTAGGTCTGATGTGTATTTAACTACTCAATTCAGATCAGAAGTGACGTTGTTGGACTTTGTTTAGGACAATCCAGACTAGCTCATCAGGTGAGTTCTATGTGCCCCTTTCTATGTTATGTGCAAACCTTATTAAATGTTTTGGGGCTGAAATGTATACACTAAATGAATAAATACTAAGAATGCCAATGTGATCATACATGATATACAAATATATATATATATTTATATATATATATATATGAGAATGAATTATGAACAAAGAATGAAACGTGTGTTTATAAAGTATGAATGAAAGAATGACAAAATATGAATGAATGAAATCTTGCTTATTATAATATATACTGCATGTTATGAATATACGTGAATGTTATGGACGCTTCGATGCTAACGGCTACTACGGTAGACGGACGACCACGTGTCTATCTTGCAACCGGGACAAAAATATTCCTTCATCAGCTAGGAAATAAAAAGGGGCATTAATGGACGGTCGAAGCAAATGCCAAATCATATGTAGAACGGTTGCAAACATGGTAGCACGTGGTAAACGGATACCTTCGGGTAGACGGGCAAAAAGGACGGACTACGACGGTAGGACGGTTTACAACGGACGGCCGGACGGTTTTAAGGCGGACGGTTTCTAGGACCGGACGAGTCAAAGGGCTACGATGGTAGCTTCATGGCGTATGTCTTTGTGACATACGTAGTTAAAAGACGGGTTGATCACCCTTATGTGTACGACCAAATGAATGTTAAGGAAAAACTAAAGGTGAATGCATATCAATGTAGTCACTCAAGAATGATTAAAGAAAAGTAAAAGTTAATAATACGTATTTATGTTCTTTATATATAAACTTATGTATACTTTTGAAGAAATAATGTTTATATCTAATCTTTTAAACTAGAACTCACCAGCGTTAGCTGACTTTTAGTATACATTTCAGGTAACAAAGAAAAGGGTCGTGCGAAGGCGTGAAGGCTGCCCGGCTATAGAATGACATTCTGATTTATGTTTTCTTTTGTTAAACAATGATGTATGTTTTAAATGTTGAGACTTCCGCTGTAATGTACTCAAACGTGAATGCTTTTGTTGTTAATTGAACGTGTTAAATTTAAAGTTCAGTATTAATGACTTTGTTTATGAGTAAACCCAACAAGTGAGGTTACCCGGGATAAGGGGCCTTTCAAGTTGGTATCAGAGCCACTCTTGTGTCGTTCGGGATGGTGGGACAAACCTAAGCGATCACGGTTGAATCCTTGGGGGTGTTCAGAAGGACACCTTATGCGAATCCCACATCCCTGAATTGGATGGTGGGGCAAACCTCATCGAGGACGATGAGTCCAAAAGGGGGGGTGATTGTAACACACTAGGCGAATCCCACATCGGCCGTGCACAAGAGAGATCCTTGGTTCATAAGAAATGTCCTACCTCTTAAATCAACAACGCGTTTTGGGGCTTAATGTAGTGGATGAGAGGAGAACTCCACAGTTAAGCGTGCTCGAGTGAGAATAATCCAGGGATGGGTGACCCCCTGGAAAGTTTTCACCCGGGCAACCATAAACAAATCCGTGAGCTCTTAGGGGGCAAAGCGGACAATATTGTTGGTACGAGAGGCCGGATGTTATAGCGAACATGATAAGTTCGCTTCATTCTGTTTCCTTGAACACTTTTGGAATTTAAACAAACCTCAACCGTCATCATGTCACAACCTTGTGATCTTCCATCTGTAATATGTATCCGATCCAATACCGAATCATTTTAATAAAATTTAAAAGATAGAATTTTCATGGAAGACAGGATGGAAAATCTTTTTGGTTTTTATCTATACAAATGGAATCACATATTTTTGGGTTTTATCTGTACAAATTGAAACACATATTTTTGGTTTTTTTTATGTAAATACACACATATTTTTGCTTGAACATCATGAGTAAGAAGATCATATCAGTATCTGATCAATTTATCACACATTCTTATACAAACTATGGGTAATCTATGATACGTCAGAATACACATCATGATATGAAATTTGATATTCTTGTGAATTTGATTCACTTATTCTCTTCAATATAATGATCAAGATTACAAACATATTAAATCAGATTTGATATTTAAGAAACAAGATCATTCTCTTTTTCTTTCTTAATCTATCACAGATTTGTTTCTAAAACCTCCATGTCTTGTAATCTTTTTCTCTTTTCAAACTTTTCAATCAATTTTAAACCATCACTTGAAATGATACGCGATAAATTTTAAAGTAAACAAGATCAAGTCATAAAATGCTCAATTATTTATACTGAATTTGCAATACCAAGCATGAATTCTTCAGTTGTCAATATTATAAGATTTGAAACTACAAACGTTTTTCTCTCAAATTCATGTGAGTTAGTACCATTTAGATGAAAAACATCGTGTCCCCCACATATATGACCAACAAAATTTAAAATTGCACTATCTTCAAGACATATACGATTTATTGCAAGATTAGATCAATCTCCAAGATGAAATTATCTTTATTAGCACAAGAATAGAATAGCAGATCCCAAAGTATATAAGAATCAAGATGATTCAGAATCAAAAGATTCTAATAACTTGGCTTTAGAATGAGAATCAATAGATTCAGGTATGAGGATCCATCTATTATCTGGATAAATTTCAATGGAATCAATAAAGATGATTTATCAATATGATCCAAGGACAATCATATGTTCTAACAGATGTTGTTAGAAAACATATCTTAGTTCAACAACACATTGTATGTTTTTCGGTGCATGGGCAGTGAAGTGAACTGAAAGAGTTTGTGCTAAGGATATAATCCGATATTGGTCTCATGAAATTCTTAAAACCATATATTCTTTATCTGATAATGATCTTTTACACACACACACTCGGGCATATAATGGATTCAAATCACAGATGTAATCATATCATATTTAATTTTCACACTATTATTGGTTCAAAAACGCTTCTAGTCTATTGACAATTCAAGTTTCAAACTCATATTCAAATTAAAACAGATTATCAAGAGTAGAGCATTTATAACACTATCATTTCTTATTTATGCAGACTTTGAAATTTAGATCAAATTAATAAAATTTAAACACTCATATATCAACATATCAAAGGTCTACTATGGGCATGTGTGATGAACTATTCACTGATGTACTATCATTTCTTCTCTAACTTCAAATGATGTCAATTTTATATTTTTCATTTTGTTTTGAATTTTTATAAATAACAATTTTTGACTGAAACTTAAACTGCAGAAATGTAATAAAGCAATAAAAGAAACTTAAAAACAAAATCTCCCAAGAAAATTTTTTTTTTTAAACTTTTATTCGGGATTGATCATACCGATCATTTTGATCAGAAATTCAAACCTGGTACGACCAAATGCCTTGGTAAAGAGATCAATAAAATTATCATCTGCATGTACCTTCACCAGCTCAATCAACTTTTTATCTGCACAATCACGAATAAAATGATATCTAATTTCAATGTGCTTTGTTTATTGTGCTTAACATGATTATTTGTGATAGACATTGTAGCAGTATTATCAGTGAACATGGGGGTTCATTTAAAATTCAAACCGTAGTCTCTTAATTGTTGTTGGATCCACAAGATCTGTGAACAACAACATGCAGCAGCGATGTATTTTACTTCCCATGTTGAAATGGAGACCGTAGTTTGCTTTTTGCACTGCCAGGAAACTAGACGATTATCCGAGAACTGGAAACCACCTGTTGTAGATTTCTTGTCTAAGCAACAACCACCAAAATCAGAGTCAGTATATGCATTGAATTCAAAGTTAGAACCATGTGGAAACCATAATCCCAATCTTTGTTTTCCTTTCGGATAACCAAAGATTCTCTTGACTGCTATCAAATGAGACACCTATGGTTTTGCTTGGAATCTGGAACAAATACACACAGCAAACATTATATCTGGCCTTGAAGCGGTTAAGTACATGAGAGATTCAATCATTGCCCGGTAGAGTCGACAATCAATTTCTTTTCCATCCGGGTCAGAATTCAACTTATGATTGACCAAAATTGGAGTATCGTATGTGGTACAGTCCTCCATCTTGAACCGGCTCAAGATGTCTTTGAAATACTTGGACTGATGAATAAAGAAACCATCTTCCTTCTGATTAACTTGAAGTCCTAGGAAAAATGATAACTCTCCCATAGCAGACACTTCAAACTTCGATTTCATAACACTCTCATACTCTTCGCACAACCCTTCATTTGTAGAGCCAAAGATAATATCATCTACATATATTTGAACTAGTAGGTATTCTCCCCCTTCTTTCTTTATGAATAAGGTCGAGTCAATATAGCCACGCACAAAGCCATTGTCCATAAGATGTTTAGATAACGTTTCGTACCATGCTCGGGGAGCTTGATGTAAACCATAGAGAGCCTTATCAAGCTTGAATACTCTAGACGGATGAACTGGATCTTCAAACCCCGGCGGCTGACACACATAAACCTCTTCCTTGTCCTTTCCATATAAGAAAGCACTCTTCACATCTAATTGAAACACCTTAAACCCTTTGTATGAAGCAAAAGCAAGAAACAGCCGTATAGCTTCAAGCCTAGCAACAAGAGCATAAACCTCGGTGTAATCAATTCCCTCTTGTTGATTGAAACCCTGTACTACTAATCTTGCCTTACACCACGACACCCTTTCTTGCATTTAAACACCCACTTAGTGCCAATTGGATACACGCCCTTTGGAAGATCTATAAGATTCCAAACTTTTAGCTTATCAAATTGAGCAAGCTCTTCCTGCGTTGCTTCTATCCAATTGTTATCGCGCAAAGCCATTTCGACATTCTTTGGTTCGACCTGAGAAATAAAACATGAATGTGAGCAAACATAAAGAACACCAGTATCCTTAATACATGTATACAAGCAAGTGTTTTCAATTATAGAACGCGTCTGCACTCCATCTCGCAAATTCTCAATTATATTTGTCACCGGGTGATCTTTAAGTTCTTTGATTGAAGCAACTTCAAGAACCGGCAATACATCAACTTGAGATGTTTCAGATTGAGAAGACAATTCCTGATTAATTGGTATCTCCGAGTCCAGATTCATAGGAATCTCTCCTTTAAGTTGTGTCGAAGTAGAAGGTTCATCAACGAATAATGGATCAGCAAAAGAATCTTGAAAAACAACATCTTCTTCCTCACTATCAGAATCTTGTGGTCCTGAGCAAGAAGCAACATTAGTATCCGAAGTAGAAGTAGATGGAACAGATGAATGTTGAACCACAGTCGGTATAAAACCACCATTATGTGCATCCTGACAAGACTCATACAACACAGCAGCCTCTTCAGGAGAAATATCAGAAGGTAAATGAAAAGACTTGAATAAGCTGTCATAATCAAAAGCCCAGTCTGGTCCAATCGCCATTTGAGGTAAAGAACGATTTGAACAGTCAATATGAAACCATTCCTCAACCTGACGAGTCTCTTTGTTATAAACCCTTTTGGTAGTAGAATTTACAACATACCCCATAAATATCCCTTCAATAGCCTTAGCACTGAACTTGGTTGGGACATCTCTAACCTTCAACATGGTACATGGATTTCCAAAAGGTAGTAAATATTCAAGATTTGGCTTCCGATTATTAAGCAACTCATAGCATATCTTGTTGTGTCGCTTCACGGTCAAAACTCTGTTCAAAACGTGACACACAGTATTCACAGCCTCATCCCAAAAAGTAACTGGAAGCTTAGAATCTGCAAGCATCGTACGTGCCGTTTTCAACCAAAGATCTGTTCTTTCATTCAACAACTCTGTTTTGTTGAGGTACATATGGTGCACTGAATTCATGATGAATTCCCTTTTGTAGACAGAATAAACCCATCTTGCTATTCTTGAACTCGCTGCCATTGTCACTCCTAATTCTTCTGACTTTCTATTTGCACAAGTTCTCTAAACCCAGGATAAACCCATCTCTGTGGTTTCAGCTTTAGAAGCAAGGAACTTAACCCATGAAAATCTAGGGAAATCATCTGTTACCACCAAACAGTAAGATCTACCTCCTATGCTCCTAATACTAACCGGTCCAAACAAATCCATATGTAGCAGCTCCAATGGAGTTACAATAGAATTCTTTGACTTAGATTTGTGGGACTTCTTGTATTGTTTCCCCTTCTTGCAAGGAATACAGTCATCATGAACGAAGAATTTCATTTTTAGAACACCAATCACCAGATCATTCATCACTAGATAATTCATTTTCTTGTAATTGATATGAGCAAGCTTCATGTGCCACATAATAGAATCTAATTCAGACGCCTTAGAGAGTAAACATGTCAAAATAGAATTTGTTGTCGTTGCAACCCTCATGTCTAAAACATATGTGTCATTTCTCCTCGGAGCCTTCATTAGAATCCATTCGTCAGGAATAACAAATCCCGGTTTCAAGATATAACATTCAGTATCATTGAAATGGAATGAGAACTCCTTGTCACACACTTGAGACACACACAAAAGGTTTTGTTCAAGTTGCTCCACATAGTTCACTTTCTCAAACTTGACCTTGTCATTGTTCAAAGTACCTTGACTAGTTATGTACCCGCCTTTATTCCCAGCAAAAGCGACATAACCTCCATCAATTTTAATAACATCTTCAAGCAAACGAATATTCCCTGTCATATGTCGAGAACAACCACTATCCACAAACCACGTATTGTTGATAGTCCTCCTTGGTTGCCCCTACATAAACAAAGAAAATCAGTTAGAAATGGGAACCCAAGCCATTGTGGTCTTGGGTCGTCTAGAAGGATCAAAATAAACTAGTTCAATTAGTTCACAATCCACTTTATCATCAACCTTTGGAACATAAATATCACAATCAGACCTTCTCGATGGAGAAACAAGATGATTATTTTGAAAAACAGTTTTAGATTTATTATTATCAAATTCAGATGTTTCCAAAATTTTCTTTAATCTTCTGTTACGTCTTCTCCTTTGTGGTCGAGAAAGTTTGACCTCGGGTTGAGAATCTTTTGTGATTCTTGTAGGTCCACATGACTCATCTACAGATCGATCTCGTGACAGGACGTCTCGATAACACGGAGTGCGGAATCCTACCTTGTTAACGTATGTATACAAATTGACAATAGAAACAACAGGTAAATAAACTTCTCTTTGTATTCCACCAAACACAGAGTGTCACACCCCAACCGACGGCAGAAACGTCAGGGCGGGACATGTAGACTGTTCATGAGCACAAGGTTGACTAGATTTCAATAATTTAATCATCAAATTTCATTTCAAACGATTCAACCACAAACAAATTCAAATAAGTGCATAATGGAAATACATAATATTCTTTATTTAAATTTAACTAAGTCCAAAGCCTATGTGTAGTATGTCTTGATCAAACTCACATATTAGCACCTGAAACATGAATAAAATAAAGTCAACTAAAAAGTTGGTGAGCATACACAGGTTTATACATAGATAGTGTCTAGATATAAATAATCAAATCCTTACATAACATGATAAAATAAGGCATTTATGGGGAGTAGCTATTGTGTAACCTAAGTACAATCAAACCTTTGTAACTAGCATACAAATTGTGTTGTCGGTAACAATCACCCCAATCTGGGTGGGTTTGTCAGACTCAATAGATCTATCATTGTTTACCGTCGGCTTGAATAGTTAATGATTGCACATAAATTGCACACAAAAGTTAGCACACCTAGCACTCAGGCATAAAGCTCAAATTGCACACATGAATGTAAAGATGATTTGTATTTGTATAGTTTGTGTAAATGTAAGCAATAGTTTGTATAGTGTTCATGTTCCACCCCAAAAATGTAAAAGAGTAAAAGGGGGTATGTAATACTCACTTGTAAGTTGTTTGTAGATTGTATCGGCAATAGGTAGCAAAGTGATCCTTGTAAATCACAAAGTTAACCTAGAGTTGAATTATATGAATTTGGGTCAATGCTATTCACGAAAGTCTAAGTGCAAAGGGATTGAATAAAAGTCTAATTGAACGGATGCGTGGAATTGTACAAAGTGTTTATATTATTTCATGTAATGGATGTGTGTGAGTTGGTGTTTGTAATTGAATAAGGGTTTAATATAAAATGTAAGTATATAGGAATTTTAAAATAATAATAATTGATTTAAGGTGTAATTTGATTTATACTAGAGAAATAATTTAAATAAATAAAATCTATTTATTTATTTATTATTGAAATAATGCGCCTTTAAAAGAAGTGTATATAATATATATGTTTAAGAAATTATGCTTATTCAATATAACTTAAACTTTGATAAGTAATTGTATTTATACTTTGATTAAGTGAAAAAGTAATTAAATGATTTTTTTTTTGTATAAGTAAATAAATAATTGATCAAATAAATAGGTAACTTAATAAATAAATAAATAACTGTATAAATAAATAAACTCTTTTATTTATTTATTGATTGAATTCTATGAAAATTAAGTGTAAAGATAATGATCTAATTAAATTCATAATTAAATCAAAATTAAAGTACCTAATATGTTTTAAATGATTCTATATGAGAAGGATAATTTAATTTAGGGAATGTTTAAATCTTAAAAAGGCAACTGGTTTTATTAAAAAAAAAACCACATTTATACCCCAAATATAATTTATAAATTTGAGGTTTCAACTAGTTAATTTCAACAAAACAAAAAAAATAATTATATAAATTAATTAAGGTTATATTAAGTTTATCCTCAAAATAATAAATGATATTGTTTTTCTCAAAAACTTATCGATTTAAAGTAATAAGACTGATATGAGTTTCATAAGTTTATAACAAAAATTTTATAAAATGATTTTATATGTGAAAATCGAGTTTTAAAAATAAATGCAGTGTACCGGGATCGAACCCGGGTTGGTTCTAGGTGAGCACCATCGTCCAACCACTGGACCAGTGGTTAGATAGTGTTATAATGTCGGGTTCACATGGTGTTAATCTGGAAATAGAAGGGGACCCGTTTGGGTTTACTGAGCACGCAAAAAGGGAAGCCGGTTGTGGGTTTCGAACCCACGCCTCTCGGTTCAGGGTTCCTGTGCATTAACCGCTGAACTGGGAGGTTTCGTTGGTCGTATAAGCAAACCAGAAGTCTAAATACATTAATCAAATGAATCAAAATCCAAATTCGTGAATGCGCCGGCCGATTCAGAGATCCATACCAAATTGGGTTCGATTCCCTCTCTCAAATGAAATTGAGAAAGGGCTTTCGATCAGAATTCAATTACGAATTGAATGGAATAAATCTTACCTAGAATGGTTGGGGAACGAGGGAGAACGACTGGGACTTAGGTCCGGCTGTTCTTGGTTCTTGATCAGGACATAATGATGTAATGAGGATATAATGGGTGTCGAGAGAGTTTGCAGAGGCGTTTACGAAGGTGTGGGGTGATTCTATTCGTTCAACCCCACCTCAAAAGCATGATTTCGGTTCGGAAGTGGTGTATAACAACTGTTGAGGCGATTTTTGGGTAAATTTGGACGAACGCAAATGAATTGGGTCTCGTTTTTGGTCCGGATACGTGCGTGAACTGATTTCGCGTGACTTATGGGCATTAACGCGTTTAATTTCTTGTTTAGGAAAGAATTTATGGCCTATTTTGACTCGATTTGACTTGGATAGTCAACCCCTTTTGAATTTCGAAATGGTCGCGGATTATATGGAATTGAAGTGTGCTTTGGGTCTAATAGAGGTCGACAACTGGTCTAGTATGCAAGGCAAATCCAAAATAACCCGGATTGATCGAACTTGTATGCTAGAATATGTGATTTGGGACTTGTTTGACTTTAAAGTCAAAATTTGGGGTTTGGTTCAAAATCATTCAAATGCTCTTGATTGGGGTCAAAAGCGTCAAATATGAGGGTTCAAACTTGCTATTCAAATTGTAAATGTGCGTGTGCATGTATTTACAATTTAACATGCTTTGAAAATGTTTTTATATCTCTACTTTTGTATGCTAAAATAATATTTATTGTAATATTTTAAATTAGAATAAGTAAAGGGTTTCAAGCGTTTATAAAATGAAACGACTAAAGAAAAATTATGGCCCGAAAATCCTGGATGTTACACAGAGTTTACAGAATACACTTGGTCGATTACTTTCTATTTTTTCTCTGTTATAGAACAGATTCTGTAAACTCCTATTTATAGACACAAACTCTTCAATAGGCGAACTTAACAAGTTTGCCTCAAAGATGCTTAGGCGAACTTAACAAGTTCTCCTCACATGAGACTAGGCGAACTTAACAAGTTCGCCTCTAGCAGAACTTGTTCTATCACTTAGACAAAATCTATACAATTACATAAAAATATAAAGACAGTAAGACCTAAACTATTACAAAGCTTTTGTCATACATTCTATGTCCTAACAGACTCCCCCTTGACAATAGCTTGATCTTCTGTCTTCAGTCTTTATGATGAGCTCTTCCAGTAATCTGGTAATCTGCTTCCTGCGTGCACTCCATATCTCTGACAGATCTCCAACACTCTTTTATACTACAATCCTTGTTCTCTCCATTCATCAGTAAACATAATCTCATTCTTTCTTAACGTCCTCTGATCTTTCTTTGAGAAGTTAATAAGATTCATTGCATCATATAAACTAACAATGACCTTATTATCTTTATCATCAATTCTAGCTTCACCGATATTCACATCTACGTACCACCATTTATATACCTCAGAAAATCTTGAGGTATTTTCTTCAATGGTATCTTCTGTACAGCACGTACTTGCTTGAACTTATACTTCCAGGTCACAATCTCAGTCTTTTGATCTACAATCTTCACTCTTTTTCCTTTCTGTGGCTTTAATCTTTCATACTTCCCTAATCAACTTTCTCTTTTAATTAAGTTAGCAATCACATCAGCTAATCCACACTTTGATCTATTAATCAGTGGTTTCGTAGCTAGACCATTCATTTCACACCTTGGCAAGGTATTGAAATACTTGATCCTAGGCTTTAAGTAAAGAACACCATCAGATCTTTTAAGAGCAAACAACTTCGTGTCATCATCATAAAACCAACTGATGATTCTTCCAATACACCTTTTTTTATTCACATATCTTTCTTTCTGAGCAGGTTGTATAGGTGACTTGGGTAGTACTTTCATCTAACTGTTAACTACTTCTCTCCACTGTTCTCTAGTCATTCATGTCTTTCTATGCATCACAGGTTCTTCATTCTAATTAGGAGACACACGATGAGTAGTATCAACATCATAATCTATCTTGGATTGAGCGGTATCATCAGGTGTAGTGATATCTTCAACAGAGTTCATAGAATCTGTTACTCCTTCATAAGAAAACTCAGGAATAACATCATCTTGTATGAAGTTATACGGTATATTCAGACCATCATTGTCTTCATATGTAACTTTATCTTTACTCTTTTCTATCTCAATCTCTACAATCTCTCCTTCTTCAACTTCATTATCCAACACATCCTCTTCACTATCATAAAATAATTCATCAATATCATCCAGACATTCTAACTTCTCAGCTTCTTCTTCTTTAGAATCAGCAAAGAATTCCAATAGTAAAATATCTTCATTCACTCCAGAATCATTCTTGGTTCCTTCAATATTACCTGATGTAGACTCCCCCTGGACTCTTGATATTGGATTCACGTCAGCGTATTGACGATCACCCTCAATATTACCACTAAGATCATTGTCATCATCATTCTTTCGTTGAACAGAATCAGCATGACAAGTATCATGTATCCTTAACTCCCCTAAGCGTCAAGACGCTCAACAAGTTTAGAAACCAATAACGGCATGTGTCACACCCCAACCGATGGCGGAATCATCGGGGTGAGACATGTAGACTGTTCATGAGCTCAAGGTTGACTAAATTGTAATATGTTAAATCCATTTACATCCAAACAATCATGAATCAAGTTCAAAGTACATAATAAAATATAATTTGTTTTTGAATTAAGATTAACAAGGTCCAAAGCCTATGTGTAGCATGTCTTGATCTACTCATATGAAAACACCTGAAACATGAATAAAATAAGGTCAACTAAAAAGTTGGTGAGTATAACACAGGTTTGTATATAGATAGCATATAGTTTGTAAAACAAATCCTTACATAACATGATAAATAAGGCATTTATGGGGAGCAACTATTGTGTAACCAAGTACAATCAAACCTTTGTAAGTAGCATGCAAGATTGTGTTGTCGGTATCAATCACCCCAATCTGGGTGGGTTTGTCAGACTCAATAGATCTATCATTGAAAACCGTCGGCTTGAATAGTTAATGATTGCACATAAGTGTTCACAAAAGTTAGCACACCTAGCACTCGGGCATAAAGCTCAAATTGCACACATGAATGTAAATATGATTTGTATTTGTGTTGTTTGTGTAAATGTAAACATGTAATTTGATAGAGTTCATGTTTCACCCCAAAAGTGTAAAAGAGTAAAAGGGGCTATGAAATACTCACTTGATTCGAAGGCGTAGCTAACACGAGATACTAGATAGTAATGTGATCCTTGTATTGCACAATGTTAACCTAGAGTGTAATGTATATTGCATTAATAATGCACAATAGTCTAAGTCTATATCTAAAGTTAAATTGGATAAATTTAGTGATTGATACTTGAAAGTATTGTATAAAATGGAAGATTTGAAATGAATATTTTTAGAACATTTTTTAATAAAGTTTGAGTTTGGAATAATTAAATATGTAAATTAAATAATTATTGTTTATGAAAATAATGTAAGTGTTAGATGTAATTAAGTATAACTAAATAAATGTTTTTGTTTAATTATAAATCAAATAAATAATTATTACCTTATTCATTTATTTATATAATGTAATTTAGACATTAAAATATTATTTAAGTGTAGGGTTTATAAATTAAATGTTGAACTTTAAATAATTTCCATTTATTTTAAGATTAAATATTTGATCTTTTCTAAATAAAAATAATACAGATTTTTATAAATTCAATTATTTTTATTTTAGAAATTAATCTGAAATACTAATTGTTTAGAAATATAAAAAATTATAAACATTCTGCCAACACACACGACCGTGCCTAGGGTAGGGCACGATCGTGCTAGGGCGGGCGCGACCATTCTAGACAGGGCGCGATCGTGTTGGTCAAACAGAGGTCAACTAGCCAATCCACTAGGCACGACCGTGCCTTCGATAGGCACGACTGTGTCTATGCTTCTGGGGTACGATCAAGTCTAGCCAACGAGCATGACTGGGTCTGAGCAGGAGGCACGACCGCGCTGGAAGTCGACACGACCGCGTCGGAAGTCGACACGACCGCGTCCCCCGAGGCACGACCGCGCTAGATGATTAGCGCGACCGTGTCTCTTTCAAAACAGGAACGAATTGATTGATTCTTATTTTGATAGTGCTGGAATGTAACGGGCTTTCATTCACAAGGTTAGTACGAGTCTATTGGTGTAGATTAATTGTGTTTAAAACATGTTTAAAGTTGGATTCGATTAAACCATTTTTAAATGAAACTTATGTTCAGGTTCATGTTAAATTCGGTATTGTAAACCCAATTTATGTTGGGGCTTTTGATCTATAGACTAAAACTAAGATGTAGGTGGTTTCAATTACCAGGAAGGATGATGTATTGATAGCGTACGATAGGAATGAATTCCGGCGACGGCGGTTCGATCTCCGGTGCCTTTTGCTGCAACTTCGGCTGACTCAAGGTTTTCAGGAGCTCCAGAGAGGGTCGATGATGCGTTTGCATGGGAGGATTGCAATTCATAATGGATGGATCGTTGGTATCATGAAGGAATTGGCGGTTTTGAGAGGATCGACTTAATTGGAGTTATTTGTTGGAATTACGATGATTGAAAACTTAATTGGGTTTGTTAAAGTGTGAAACGGTTACGAACTCAACCGATTCTGCGTTTAAAGGCTGCATTTATGTTTCAACTGATGTGAGGCACGACCGTGCCTATAAGAGGTGCGACCGTGCCACACGAGGCGCGACCGTGCCAAAACGTGGCGCGACCGTGCCAGACGAGGCGCGACCGTGCCAGACGAGGCGCGACCGTGCCAAAACGTGGCGCGACCGTGCCTACTAGGGTTTCTGGTTATTTACAAAATCAGCCCTTGTAACTTCAGCTTTAACTTCAGCTTTGACAGAATTAGCTTGGTTAGGATTTAACAGAACACCTAACGGGATTACTAACTGGATTAACTCTAAGAGGTGTTACCACTTGATTATGAGTTCTAAATCTTTGAATTGAATACGATCGGCTAACGATTAATGAGGTGTAGGTTTGAACAAGTATATGATTCAATGTCGTGTTGTTATTTTATTAGTTAAAATAAGTTAAAATAGGGTTGGAAAATCAGGGATGTTACAGCATGGCAGCAATCTGTGTAGCTTGAGCTTGAAGGACCAACTATCTCTGAGTATCAGTAGACACAAGAGTATCTACCTGAGTTTGTAATGCAAGCACCTATGATTCAAGGTAGGTAATCCTTTCAGAATCAGAAGTGTAACATCCATGAATTTTTTTTTCGGTATTATTTTCATCTCATTCTATACAACTATGAAATTTTATCTCAATTTAATACTCGGTCAACACAATAAGCCACATACGTTATTATTGTAACAATTCGAGTTTCAACCTAGCATTTAGAAAATTCTGTTATCTAATATATATATATATATACATATATACTTAGGGGGTGTATATAGGTATATTTAAGTACTCTTATAATGATTAAATAAAAAAGAGCCTTAATAACATAATTACATTTTTTTTCATATACATATTGGTTTATAAACATTAAATATGACTATGTATATACTTAATAAACTTGTACACAATATGTAACTTAAATAAAACTTATTTTCTTATTAAGTAGCCATGGTTAAACAAATAATAATAAGGTTCATATATTTTGTTAAACGATTATTTTGGATAAAATAAATCAAATGACAGGGATTTTAAAACAAATGCAACCAAGTCTTGAACCCTCTAAATAGGCCTTGAACCCCCACCTTTGAAATTCAACCGACATACCCAACAATTTGACCCATGCCCATACCTTGACCTGTGTTGACTTTCTGAAGTCAAACAGGATCGAAAATATAACAATTCGAAATTCAAGATCAATCAAACCTGTAATCAAAGGATTTGCCTTGTATACCGGATCGATTATCAACCTTCCTAAACCCAAATTGCATTTCAGTTCCACCATATACGCGTTTTAATTTGAATTCAAGCAGTGTTGACTTCTCGGAGTCAAACCAAACCAAATCGGTTTCAAATCAAACGATTGAACGCGTTTAAACGTCCGCAAATCACGCCCAGAGTATTTGCATATGAATCCAGACCCTAATGTCGACTCAATTCATCAATTTACAGTTTAATTCACGCGCATTGCGTGTTGACAACTAGCCCCTGCGGATCCGAATTCAATTAAACGAATTAGGTGAAATTGATTCGTTGGAATCATACACACACCTTTGTATACAACCCTACAAACACTCTAAATCAATTATTTCAATCCTTTCCTCGTCTGGAACTCTACCAATCAACAAGAACAGCCGAAGGTTCGAACCAGTCCTTCTCACTCGTTTCTTCAACAAAACAAGTAAGATTTGTCTCGTTTAATTCGTATTTGAGTCCCAATCATAAGCCCTTTATAAATTAATGTAAACAAAACCTATCGGGTTCGATTTTGAGTTAGGGTTTCTATTTAGTTTTCGCGACCAGGGGGATGTGGATTGCGTTCGTGTTATATCTAATTGGGATCCCTTGTTAACCAGCGAAACCACTCGGTCCGAATGGTTAAGTAATTGCACCATCGAATCAAGTGGTTCGGGTTCGAAACCCGAATACCCGATACCTTTTTGCACAACCCTTAAACAAAGAACCGGCTTCACCGTAACCCTATATTAAGACCTTGTGGACTTGTTCTGTGTCACGGATTGAACCTTTGGACCAGTGGTAAGTCACACTCACAAAACGATACCCCACCCGGGTTCGAACCGGGTGGGGTTCTTTTTATTTAAAATCTTTTTTAAACAGTAACTAAACAAAAACAAAATTTATTTTATGAACCTATCATAATCTAGACAAAGTTTGTACAATAGTATACAACTTTAAACATAAAATCTTTATTTTTAAAATTCAAATTATTTAAAAATTCCATGTTTCAACATAAAAACCATTTAAAAGTTTATTTAAATTAATTTAATAAATTACAAAATAAATTATAATCTTAATAAGAATTTATAAAATACATCACCATTTTATAAAGCAAGTTTTATAAAACGTTTTTCTATAAAATCATTTATATTAGGAATACCTCCTATTTACAAAAATAAAACTTTTAAATATATAGATATACATACTCACATTTTACATTTTTATTAGAATAGACTGTTTTAAATAAATAAAAGAAAATTTATTTAAATTTATTATCTTTTAGACTATTATAATATAAAGATAAATAAATAAAAGGAATTTATTTATTTAAATCATCTTTTTATATTAATAGTCCATATAGGGTTTAACTTATATTAGGTATAATTTCTTTATTATACATACTCTAATATATATATTTACACTCCTTTTTATGACGCGTTATTATAATAAATAAATAAAAGGAAGTTTATTTATTATTGGTGTATGGTGAGTTAAAGCCGAATTAAACTATTATTAGATTTATACATTACATGTTTGGATTTAACTTTTATTCAACTACCAACACAAACTCATACACAATCCTTTCACATAATATAACACGAACTCGTTGGACAAGTCCCTACACTCACTCCCATTGAAACCCTAGACTTGGCCTTAGACTTTCGTACATGTTATTAATTTAGATCCATATACATTACACTCTAGGTTAACGTTGTGAGTTACAAGGACTACTTTGCTACCTATTCTCTTGAGCTATCTACACCTTCGATACAAGTGAGTATTACATAGCCCCTTTTACACTTTTACACTTTTTGGGGTGAAACATGAACTCTATACACACAATTGCTTACATTTACACAAACTACACAATCACAAATCCTCTTTACATTCATGTATGCAAAATTTGAGCTTTATGTTTGAGTGCTAGGTGTGTTAACTGTTTGTGTGCAATTTATGTGCAATCATTAACTATACAAGACGACGGTTAACAATGATAGATCTATTGAGTTTAACAAACCCACCCATATTGGGGTAATTGTTACCGACAACACAATTTGCATGCTAGTTACAAAGGTTTGATTGTACTTTGGTTACACAATAGTTGCTCCCCATAAATGCCTTGTTTTATCATGTTATGTAAGGATTTGTTAATTCAAATCTATATACTATCTATGTACAAACCTGTGTATGCTCACCAACTTTATAGTTGACCTTATTCTATTCATGTTTCAGGTGCTAATGTTTGATCAAGGCTTGCTACACATAGGCTTTAGGACATAGTTAATTTTAATTCAAGAACAATTTGTATTTCATTTATGCACTTTGGAATTGGTTTATGTTTGTTTGAATTGAAATGGATTTAATATATTACAATTTAGTCAACCTTGAGCTCATGAACAGTCTACATGTTCCGCCCCGACGTATTCCGCCGTCAGTTGGGGTGTGACAAGAAGGCTTTGAAGGACCAGCGTCAGATGAATGTGACACATATGGAGAAATCACCGGAGATGGATGTTTAGATGTAGGAGGTGTAACCAGTAAGGATGCAATAAAAGTAGCGTCCTCAACACCTTGATATGAATGAGCAGCAGCAATAGAAGTAGACATAAGCTTCTGAGCTTTTGGAACTGGAATAACATCGCTATCCGAGTCAGAATTCTCATCAAGTAATGTTTTCTTGCCAAGTACTGTTTTCTTGCCAAGTACTGATCCAGAAGGAGGATTCCGAACAGACTTACACGTCGGTTTTCTGGCTTTAGATTTAATACGTTTCCCCGTATTTGCCAATGGTAATGTAGCCAATCTCTCATAATGATCTGAGCTAAAATCTCTAGATGAATCAGAATCAGTAGCTTCAGAATCACGTAAAATAGTATCACCGGAACTCATGTCCACCACATTTCCTTCAGCTTCATGAATAGGTGAGTTCACAGCGTCGTTGTCAAAATCTTCCATATTCATACCCAAATCTTGTTCATTATATTGAGCAACATCTTCCTGAACTGGTTCATTAACAGGAATATGAATCTGTTCTTGTGGAATAGGAACTTGTTGTTGTTGAATAGGAACTTGTTGTTGTTGAATAGGAACTTATTGCTGTGCTTGTACCTGAGCTTTAACTTGTTGCGGTTGTTGTGCTTGATTCTGGACTTGTCCTTGAACTAACTCCTCAGGATGAAACGAATTATCATTAGGAGGCTCAACATAATCAGGATTGATTAAGTGACCAAACAAAGGAGTCGAAACAGGAATCAAAGCAACATTTTATTGTTTAACCTTAGTACAATCAGTAAAGATTCTTTTGGACATAGGAGTCAAGGTTAAACGTATTGGATGCTATGGTAAATCAGGAATTAAATGATTCAGCATCGTTTGCAAGAACCTAGGGTACATAAGAAACCCTTGACCTTCTAGAGGATTGATTTGCATGACCAACTCATGGTATATATAAAGCAAAGTTAAACCGTTTGTTCAGGGTCAATGCAACCATTGCAGCTTGTAATGCACTCTTCAAACCATCAGTACCAGCCTTTCTTAGAGATAAACATTGGATGGTTACGTGCATAAAATACCTCCATTCTCCAACTAAACCACCTTTTCGTGCTTGAGTATCATTTGGTCTGCCTCTGTAACCCATCCTCTGAAAACACCCCATAATCAGTGATCCAGGATAAGACATAGGATCTTCATTAGCACCTCCCAATGCCAAAACAACACGAATAGTTTCCACTGAAATAGCGACCTCTGTATTATTCACCGTATCATGAAGTACGTGAGGTTCAACATCTGTGTGTTGATGTATTGTATCCCAGAATTGTTGAATATATGGTAAGCTGATGTATGGATCTGCAGATAAGGCTACATGTAAACGTGAACGATTCAAGAAGTTGATAATTCCTTGAAAATTTACAGTCTCATACATATTTGGATCTAATAAAGCCACTTGACTATGTTTGTACTCAACACGACGAGCCATCTGTAAACATATTGGACTAAGAACACACATTAGTCATATAACAAACAAAAGAAAAAAAATCATAAAAAATTTCACAAAAAAAACATGACAACTCCAAACACTGCTTAGCCCTTAGGCGAACTTAATAAGTTCGCTTAGTGTTACAAGAGGCGAACGTAATAAGTTCGCCTGAACAAGTTTGTCGATATAAATTCTACAGCAGAATCCAAAATGTCTAAATCTATAATTTTTTTCAAATTAAACACATCATAATCAACGATTTTCAACCACGAAACAATATTAAGCGTCAATTGTAAGTTTAACCATGAAAAGACACCATATCAGATGAATCTCAGACCGGCGGTCAAGATACGATGAACACAGGGTCAAAGGTTCAATTTACCATCGATTTAACGGATAAAAAACCTTGAAATTACCTTAGAGAGATTCGCAATTCAAATCCGATCCAGAGAGAAACACGAAAATTTCAAATCGAAAACCCTAGTTCAGAATTTTCACAAGTTCGCTAAAAACCCGTAAGTTCGCTCCCACAGTGAAACAAATAAAAAGGATAAGTTCACATGAACAAAATATTTAATCACAATTAAGTTCGCTTCATTAGGCGAACTTGTTAAGTTCGCTTAACAAGCTCTAGGCGAACATATTAAGTTCGCTTAATCAGAAACAAGCGAACATATTAAGTTCGCTCCAAACCATTGCCTTTGAACAATTTCTTCACCTTCAACACCACACATTCTTATAAACTTCCATCTGTAGCATGTATCCGATCCAATCCCGAATCATTTTAATAAAAATAAAATTCTCATGGAAGATCGAAACAAAATATTTTTGGATTTTATCTGTACAAACGGAATCACATATTTTTGGTTTTTATCTGAGCAAACTGAAACACATATTTTTGGATGAACATCATGAGTAAGAAGATGTGACAATCCGACTTTTTCAGTTAACCCCGTTAACAAAATCCAGTTAAAGTTAACTGAAATTAACTTTACTCAAACTTCAGGGACTATTTCTGTCAATATTCCAAACTTAGACTTCAGGGACTAGTCATGTCATAACCTTAAACTATTCTGTTGACTTTTGAAAAGTCAAAATCAACTCTGTTGACTTTAAAAGTCAAAATTTACCAACAGTTAACTCCATTTAAACTAGAAGGACTTAATCTGCCAAGTCCCAAACTTCAATTCTGAAGGAAACCTCAGGGACTAGTTCTGTAATTCTCCAATCCTTGATTTGTTGACTTCAGAAAGTCAAACACCGCGATTTTGCATGAACCCGACCGTTTCTAGTTGAAATCCGTTAGTATTGAAACCGATTCCCATGATCTTACCGTTTTGGATCATCATTATCATCTTTAATTCTGACATTAAAGCGGATTAAACTCAATTAAACCCAATTAAACTCAAAACCGTCGACCACGGTCTGATTACCATCAATTCGCTTCATCTCGATAATAGTTCTACGAATTGAGTCATTCCTCATAATCGTCGAACCTCCCTAAAGTTTTCGCACAACCTGCATTGGCCGGAGAAGCAGTAGAACTCGCCGGAGCTCAGCCTGTGCAGCCGACGCCTGCAAGTACTCGAACTCAGTCAATTCGACACCTAATTTGGTAAACTCTTACTGTAATTGCGTCGTTTCTATACTCTGAATGAAAGCCCTATGTCAATTCGGGTTTACACTATCAATTCGATCGAGTTTTTGATCTTAGGGTTCATCATCAGACTGGTTTAGTCGAACCCTAATCTAGACCCATTAAAAATGAAATTAAACTATGCAGAAAGATTCGCTAAGTCATACTCTTTGAAAGCCCTCTATCAATTTCAAGTTTCACTATCGAAATCTCTGTAACCCGTAATTAGGGTTCATATGAACTTAGATTGTTGAATTCTATTATAAACTGTTTTTAAATCAAATTAATCTACCCCTTTAGCTTCGCAAACGTCTGTAGAGTGAAACCGTGTGAAACATCGGGCTTCTACTATCGAATTGATCATGAACCCGTAATTAGGGTTCATCTGCTTTCTGAATTGGGGTTTTCGATTGTAGAATCAAAAGAAACGAAATTAAATTACAGCATCAGTTTCGTAACAACTCGATTAACAAAAGCCCTATGGTTCCTTGGGCGATCGAGTTCGAATTCAGAGGTTTAGGGAGGGATTTTGGTTCGGTTTCGTGTAAAGGGGAAGAACACAAGGAACTTTTAGATTAAAAACTTTTAAAACCGGGTATTGGACGCGATGACCCTAGCGGGCGTAATGGTTAGAGCAGTGTGTGTGTGTGGGAGAGACCCGGGTTCGAGTCCGGGCTCCCACAATCATTTTTAAACATTTTTCTGTTAATATTTAATTAATAAAAATCAAACCCTATAATATTATAATATTATACAATTGTGTTTTTACCCAAAAAACAACCCGTAGGCTCGGGTTTGAATTATTAACATATTTTTATATATTATACCCACTTTTATAAATAATTTAGTGTTATTATCCCCAAGTGAAAATAATATGTTTATATTATTTTAAGCCACAAATTTGTATAAAATAATACGTTTAGTTTCAAACCGTGACTCGTGTTACTTAGTAATGTGTATACATATATTACTTCGTATCGTTTTACAACCTCGTGTAACATCTGAAAACTAAATAATAATATAATTAGTTATATTATTTACTCGCATTGCTACGTTCATAAAAATAATATATTTATTATTTTATACCCCAAACGAGTAATTAGAATGTTCTTTCGAATCTAAAAATAATATATTAAATCATATTATTTTCCTAATTTTTGTGAATGACAAAACACTCGATTTTATTTATTATTATTTTTGTCATTCGTCGCGTAACGTATATATATATATCATAATAATAAATTAAGGAATTTATATCCCCGTGGACCCGTTCGTTTACTCTTGAATATTAGAACGTTTCTTAGGACGTTCCTCTTTCCGTGTCACTGTCACAATTCCCAACTTGTCCCTAATTTATATGTTTATAATTTTAGGGCATACGTAAGTCGTCTGAGACTTACACTCGTGGTTCCAACTTTTTCCTTGTGTGATTCAAATCCCTACTCAAGCTCAAGTGAGTTTTCACGGACCCTTTTACTGCTTTTAAACTGGGGGAGAAAACATATACAAACTCTTTGATTTTTGTACTTCATTTTATATCAATTGTTATGACTATGCGTAAACTCTATCATAAAAGTCCTCACATCGAACCGTTTAAATATGAATATAGCGAGGTATGTTGGGTAGTACTACTGGGTTTGACAAACCTCACCCGCGTTAGTCGCGCTAACACGATTGGATATCGAACGGGTGCAATATTGACCTAAACGTACACCGTGGTTGATAGACCTGGTGGGAGGCAATACAAACAGTCAGTTTACGGTTGCGAGCGTAATAGCAAACATGAACATGGGTTAGCTACTCATTTGGTATATATGTTGATTGTATAATAAATCTGGTAAACGTTTATTTATATATTGAAACCTGTGAACTCACCAACCTCGTGTTGACACTTTTTCTTACATGTTTTCTCAGGACGCTAAGCTAAGACACAGGTGCACGTTAGGGCATGCATGGGATTCAACTGCTTTGCTTTGTGTCGATTTATGTTGATTAAATTATTTTAATGTACTTTGTTTGGTTGGACGTTTGGACTTTTGGACTTTGGTTTTGGGCGCGTGTATTTTGCGCATTTACTTTCTTTACGCTTCCGCATTGATACTCTGATTTAAAAGATATTTTCATTTTGAGTCCCATGTAGAGTCGTTCAATGTAACTAGTGTCTGAGATCCTGGTTTGCCACTTCCCAAACGGTAATACTCCGTTAGTTGAAATTGGGGGGTGTGACAGATTGGTATCAGAGCTATTGGTTATAGAGAACAAGGATTGCATACTAGACTATAGCCTCACACATTAGTTACATGTCATTTGGATGTTTGGCACTTATACAAATTGTTGCAGGATCATGTCATCAACACCACCTCCATCACCTAACGCATCTGGGCATAAGGCACTTGTACCCTCATCCCCAGAGCCCAAAAGGCGCCGGACTACCTCAATTGATCAAGGCGAACCGAGTAACGCACGAGCATTGGATTATGCTCTTAATTGGGATATGTACCCACATATGATCCAAAGGTGGATCGAAATGGGAGATGTTCCATCACCGTACTTTGGATCCACGTCTTCATCATCTACCTTGCCTAGCTTACCATGCACCATGGAACAAGCCTTCGCAGCATTCGTGTCCTATATGTTAAAGGAATTAAGTTTTGTACAAGATGCTACCGAGGAGATACCTAAACTCCTGGAGAATGGACCCCAAGTAGAGAAGAATAGGGTAGGAATAGAACATTTGACTACCGAATTAGCTGCAACGGACCATGTCCACAACCTTTTAGTGGATCGTGTGGCACACCTAGAGACGAGGGCTGACACTATGGATGATGATATGCAAGGAGTTCTGGAGAGATTAGCTGCCATGGAAGCTCAGCTACATGTGGCAAACCACACTGCTGAAGGCCTTCAAGAGAGGGTGGCTCACTTGGAAGCCCAACTGCAAGCGGCCCTACACCCGGAAGACATTCCAGTATCTGACGATGAGGAGGAACCCTTTGAGGAAGAGCTCTTTGAGGAGGAGCCCTTCGAGGAGGAACCCTTAGAGGGGGAACCAGCTGAGGAAGAGCCAGTGGAGATTGATGATGCACAGTCATATGTCTCTTCTGATGATGAGGATATTTGAGGATCTTCCAAATCTATCTTCTTTTCATGTTTGTTTTGCTTATGTTATTTCCCTTTTCAAAGCTAGATGGGTAAGGTTGTTCCCATCCAATAAAAGCATGAGAAGTTTAATATTTGAGTTATTTATTTTGTAGCCTTACAATTTATTTAATTTTCAAAATATTAGATGTTGTAATTCCTTACCCGTACCTGAATAATGTTTAATATGCGATATATTTCTCATTGTTTTCATTTGTGATTGTGAAGAAACATGTCTGGGAGAGGACGAGGAGGCCGTGCCGGTGGTCGTGGTACCATCAACATGACGGCAGCAGAACTAGCAACTTTGATAAACAATAGTGTGGCAGAGGCCCTAGCAGCACATAATGCTGCAGGTAAATGCTTTCAACTATTGACTAGTAGTGTCAATCCCTTCTCCTAAGAACATCTTTCTAAACTCTATAATCCCAATTCAATTTGTATCTCTAAATCCAGGCCAGCAAAACCAGCAAAATCAACAGCCAGCCTGCACTTTCAAGGCATTCATGGACTGCAAGCCCCACACCTTTAGTGGAGCTGAAGGAGCAGTTGGATTACTTCGCTGGTTTGAGAAGGTTGAATCAGTAATAGCCATGTGCAACTGCCCCGTGGCTAACCAAGTGAAATTTGCTGCTGGAACTTTAGAAGGCCCGGCCCTAACATGGTGGAATGCCCAAGTGCAAATGTTGGGACTAGCAATGGAAAATGGACTCCCGTGGGAGGAATTTAAAACAATGATGAAAGAAGAATGCTGCCCACGAGATGAAATTCAAAAGCTAGAGGGAGAGTTCTGGAACCTTAAGATGGAGGGTTCGGAAATTGAACTCTATACCACCCGTTCGCACGAACTTGCCACCATGTGCCCACACATGGTGACTCCGGATTACAAACGGATTGAACTATACATTGGAGGTTTGGTACCTCAGATTCAAAGCATGGTGACCTCATCCAACCCTACCACCATCCAACAGACCATCAGACTTGCTCACAAATTGACCGATCAGGCAGTGACACAGGGAACTTTACCTCTGAGAGGTTCGGTTTCTAAACTCACCGACAACAATAAGCGCAAGTTCGACCATCACTCCCACTCACACTCCCACTCTAATTCTAAAGGATCCCAACCCAATCAACCTCAGCACCAACAGCAGCGAAGGTTTGAACCTGCTAGAAACTTTAATCAAATGACCTCATCAGGTCCGAATCAGGGAGAATATGCTGGGAGGTACCCCAAGTGCAACAAATGTGGCTATCACCACACGGGCACTTGTGACCGACAACGTTGCCAGCGGTGTGGAAAAATGGGCCACGCTGCGAAGGACTGTAGGCTTGCACTCCCGAACAAACAACCATTTCAATCACAGGGATTCACGAGGGGATGTTTTTAGTGCGGTGAAGAGGGGCACATTCAAAGGAATTGTCCTCAGTTGAAAAAGGGTGGAAATGGTAAAGGCAGTGGTAGTGGTAACGGTAATAACCAGGGCAACAATGGTAACAACCCCAATCAAAACAACAATGGTGGGAATAACGGTAATAACGGTGGTAATGGAGGAAATGGGGCGAAAGGAAGAGCTTTTGTACTGGGATCCGGAGAGGCTTGCTACGATCATAACGTGGACACCGGTAAATTTCTTGTAAATAATTTCTTTGCTTCTGTCCTTTTTGACACCGGTGCTGATAGAAGTTTTATATCTAAGAAATTTAGTAATATGATAAAAGGAACTTCATCTCTATTAGAAGATAAGTATACAATAGAGATAGCTGACGGTCAAATAATTGAGGCAACTCACATACTTAAAGGATGTAAACTTGAGCTAGCTACACATACATTTGATATCGACCTTATGCCGGTCATACTTGGTAGTTTTGATATAATTATTGGTATGGATTGGCTAACTAAAAACCAAGCCAAAATTATTTGTCGTGAGAAGATTGTACGTATACCTCTCTCAAATGAAGAAACCCTTTCCATCCAAGGCGAAAGAGTTGGTGCAGTCATGGGCATTATATCCTTCATGAAAGCACAAAAATGTCTTCGAAAGGGACATACGGCTATTTTGGCCCTTGTTGCTGAACAGCCGTCAGAAGAGAAGAAGATCAAAGATATTCCCGTTGTGCGTGAATTTTTGGAAGTATTTCCCGAGGATCTGCCCGGTTTGCCACCGCACCATCAAGTAGAATTTCAAATCGATTTAGCACCTGGAGCAGCGCCGATCGCTCGGGCACCTTATCGATTAGCACCCAGTGAATTGCAAGAACTGTCCACTCAATTGCAAGACTTATTGGATAAAGGTTTCATCCGACCTAGTTCATCACCATGGGGAGCTCCGGTATTATTTGTCAAGAAGAAGGATGGTACGTTCCGTATGTGTATTGATTACCGGGAGCTGAATAAAGTTATAATCAAGAACCGCTACCCTTTACCTCGTATTGATGACCTTTTTGATCAACTCCAAGGATCAAGTTTCTATTCCAAAATAGATCTTAGGTCCGGCTATCATCAGTTAAGAGTCCGAGAAGAAGATATCTCCAAGACTGCATTCAGAACGAGGTACGGCCATTACGAATTTATGGTCATGCCTTTCGGTTTAACCAACGCACCTGCGGTATTCATGGATCTCATGAACCGTGTGTGTAAGCCTTACCTTGACCAGTTTGTTATCGTTTTCATCGATGACATCCTTATTTATTCCAAGAACGAGGAAGAACATGAAGAACACCTGCGTCTAATTTTGGAACTACTTAAGCAAGAGCAACTTTATGCTAAGTTTTCCAAATGTGAATTTTGGATTCGAGAGGTTCAGTTTCTAGGGCATGTAGTAAATGAAAAAGGGATACATGTCGACCCGTCCAAAATAGAAGCCATCAAGAATTGGGCAGCACCGACGACTCCGACTGAGGTGCGACAATTTCTGGGATTGGCGGGATATTACCGTCGTTTTATCGAAGGATTTTCAAAGATTGCGCAACCTCTCACCGCCCTAACTCAAAAAGGAAAAGCCTATAAATGGGGCGATAACCAAGAGTCAGCTTTCCAGCACCTCAAACAGAAACTTTGCAGTGCACCTATTTTAGCTCTTCCGGAAGGAACCGATGATTTTGTGGTGTATTGTGATGCATCCATCCAAGGCTTGGGTTGTGTCTTAATGCAGCGCGAAAAGGTAATCGCATACGCTTCACGTCAGTTAAAGGTTCACGAGAAAAACTACACCACTCATGACCTAGAGTTGGGAGCAGTAGTTTTTGCACTTAAGATATGGACACATTACTTGTACGGTACCAAATGCACAATTTACACCGACCACAAGAGCCTCTAGCATATCTTCAGGCAGAAGGAGTTGAACATGCGACAACGTCGTTGGGTTGAACTTTTAAATGATTACGACTGTGCGATCCGGTATCATCCGGGTAAAGCTAACGTTGTGGCTGATGCACTAAGCTGAAAGGAAACGAAACCCAAACGAGTTCGAGCATTACAACTTACTATTCACCCTGGATTGCCTGACAGAATCCGTAGTGCTCAACTTGAAGCCTTGAAAGAAGATAACCTACCGTAAGAAAGTATTCACGGCATGGAAGCACAACTTGAAGTAAAATCTGACGGAATTCGTTACTTTGTCGAACGAATATGGGTTCCAGTGTTCGGAAATTTAAGGGAACTAATCATGGATGAAGCTCATAAATCTCGTTACTCCATTCATCCGGGTTCCGATAAAATATACCATGATCTAAAAGTACTATATTGGTGGCCGAAGATGAAGGCCGATATAGCCACTTATGTTAGTAAGTGTCTGACCTGCGCGAAGGTCAAAGTTGAATACCAAAAACCGTCCGGTGTCCTACAACAACCTGAAATTCCCATGTGGAAATGGGAACAAATATCCATGGACTTCATTACCAAATTACCCCGAACCCCTACCGGATGTGATACTATATGGGTAATTGTGGATCGCCTAACAAAATCTACTCACTTTCTAGCAATCAAAGAAACCGATAAAATGGATAAACTCACTCGCATATACTTGAAAGAAGTAGTCTCTCGGCACGGAGTGCCAATCTCTATTATTTCAGATCGTGATGCACGATTCACTTCCCGTTTCTGGCAGTCATTGCATAAAGCATTAGGCACGCGTCTAGATATGAGCACAACTTACCATGCTCAAACCGATGGTCAAACAGAACGTACTATCCAAACTCTGGAGGACATTCTACGAGCTTGTGTGATCGATTTCGGTAACACTTGGGAGTCTCACCTGCCGTTGGTGGAGTTCTCCTACAACAACAGCTATCACACTAGCATCAAGGCAGCTCCATTTGAAGCACTTTATGGACGGAAATGCCGTTCTCCCATTTGTTGGACCGAGGTTGGGGATAGCCAACTCACAGGTCCAGAACTTGTATTTGAAACTTCCGAAAAGATCGTTCAAATTAGAAACCGTATGGCGGCAGCTCGGGATCGTCAAAAGAGCTACGCCGACAAACGCCGTAAACCTTTGGAATTTCAAGTAGGTGACATGGTCTTACTCAAAGTCTCACCTTGGAAAGGTGTCATTCATTTCGGAAAACGAAGTAAACTGAATCCTCGTTATGTTGTACCTTTCAAAATATTAAAGAGAATCGGACCAGTCGCGTATCAACTGGATCTACCTGAAAGACTTAGTGGTGTACACATCTTTCACGTCTCAAATTTAAAGAAATGCCTAGCAGATGAATCACTCGCAGTTCCGCTGGAGGAACTACATGTTGATGAACAGTTACGTTTCATCGAAGAACTTGTGGAAATTATGGATAGGGAAGTCAAATCGTTAAAGCACAGTAAAATCCCTATTGTTCGAGTCCGTTGGAACTCGAAACGCGGACCAAAATTTACTTGGGAGCGCGAGGATCAGATGATGCGCAAATATCCTAATCTGTTCAAGCACTCTGCGTCAAATCCCTAAGGTACTATTTAATTTTCGGGACGAAAATTCTTTCAACTAGGGAATGATGTGAAACCCCAGAAATTTTTTTATTTTAGTTATTTTAATTTTCGGGACGAAAATTCTTTCAACTAGGGAATGATGTGACAATCCAACTTTTTCAGTTAACCCCGTTAACAAAATCCAGTTAAAGTTAACTGAAATTAACTTTACTGAAACTTCAGGGACTATTTCTGTCAATATTCCAAACTTAGACTTCAGGGACTAGTTATGTCATAACCTTAAACTATTATGTTGACTTTTGGAAAGTCAAAATCAACTCTGTTGACTTTAAAAGTCAAAATTTACCAACAGTTAACTCCATTTAAAATAGAAGGACTTAATCTGCCAAGTCCCAAACTTCAATTCTGAAGGAAACCTCAGGGACTAGTTCTGTAATTCTCCAATCCTTGATTTGTTGACTTCAGAAAGTCAAACACCGCGATTTTGCATGAACCCGACCGTTTCTAGTTGAAATCCGTTAGTATTGAAACCGATTCCCACGATCTTACCGTTTTGGATCATCATTATCATCTTTAATTCCGACATTAAAGCGGATTAAACTCAATTAAACCCAATTAAACTCAAAACCGTCGACCACGGTCTGATTACCATCAATTCACTTCATCTCGATAATAGTTCTACAAATTGAGTCATTCCTCATAATCGTCGAACCTCCCTAAAGTTTTCGCACAACCTGCATTGGCCGGAGAAGCAGTAGAACTCGCCGGAGCTCAGCCTGTGCAGCCGACGCCTACAAGTACTCGAACTCAGTCAATTCGACACCTAATTTGGTAAACTCTTACTGTAATTGCGTCGTTTCTATACTCTGAATGAAAGCCCTATGTCAATTCGGGTTTACACTATCAATTCGATCGAGTTTTTGATCTTAGGGTTCATCATCAGACTGGTTTAGTCGAACCCTAATCTAGACCCATTAAAAATGAAATTAAACTATGCAGAAAGATTCGCTAAGTCATACTCTTTGAAAGCCCTCTATCAATTTCAAGTTTCACTATCGAAATCTCTGTAACCCGTAATTAGGGTTCATATGAACTTAGATTGTTGAATTCTATTATAAACTGTTTTTAAATCAAATTAATCTACCCCTTTAGCTTCGCAAATGTCTGTAGAGTGAAAGCCCTGTGAAACATCGGGCTTCTACTATCGAATTGATCATGAACCCGTAATTAGGGTTCATCTGCTTTCTGAATTGGGGTTTTCGATTGTAGAATCGAAAGAAACGAAATTAAATTACAGCATCAGTTTCGTAACAACTCGATTAACAAAAGCCCTATGGTTCCTTGGGCGATCGAGTTCGAATTCAGAGGTTTAGGGAGGGATTTTGGTTCGGTTTCGTGTAAAGGGGAAGAACACAAGGAACTTTTAGATTAAAAACTTTTAAAACCGGGTATTGGACGCGATGACCCTAGCGGGCGTAATGGTTAGAGCAGTGTGTGTGTGTGGGAGAGACCCGGGTTCGAGTCCGGGCTCCCACAATCATTTTTAAACATTTTTCTGTTAATATTTAATTAATAAAAATCAAACCTATAATATTATAATATTATACAATTGTGTTTTTACCCAAAAAACAACCCGTAGGCTCGGGTTTGAATTATTAACATATTTTTATATATTATACCCACTTTTATAAATAATTTAGTGTTATTATCCCCAAGTAAAAATAATATGTTTATATTATTTTAAGCCACAAATTTGTATAAAATAATACGTTTAGTTTCAAACCGTGACTCGTGTTACTTAGTAATGTGTATACATATATTACTTCGTATCGTTTTACAACCTCGTGTAACATCTGAAAACTAAATAATAATAATATAATTAGTTATATTATTTACTCGCATTGCTACGTTCATAAAAATAATATATTTATTATTTTATACCCCAAACGAGTAATTAGAATGTTCTTTCGAATCTAAAAATAATATATTAAATCATATTATTTTCCTAATTTTTGTGAATGACAAAACACTCGATTTTATTTATTATTATTTTTTTCATTCGTCGCGTAACGTGTATATATATATATATCATAATAATAAATTAAGGAATTTATATCCCCGTGGACCCGTTCGTTTACTCTTGAATATTAGAACGTTTCTTAGGACGTTCCTCTTTCCGTGTCACTGTCACAATTCCCAACTTGTCCCTAATTTATGTGTTTATAATTTTAGGGCATACGTAAGTCGTCTGAGACTTACACTCGTGGTTCCAACTTTTTCCTTGTGTGATTCAAATCCCTACTCAAGCTCAAGTGAGTTTTCACGGCCCCTTTTACTGCTTTTAAACTGGGGAAGAAAACATGATACAAACTCTTTGATTTTTGTACTTCATTTTATATTAATTGTTATGACTATGCGTAAACTCTATCATAAAAGTCCTCACATCGAACCGTTTAAATATGAATATAGCGAGGTATGTTGGGTAGTACTACTGGGTTTGACAAACTTCACCCGCGTTAGTCGCGCTAACACGATTGGATATCGAACGGGTGCAATATTGACCTAAACGTACACCGTGGTTGATAGACCTGGTGGGAGGCAATACAAACAGTCAATTTACGGTTGCGAGCGTAATAGCAAATATGAACATGGGTTAGCTACTCATTTGGTATATATGTTGATTGTACAATAAATCTGGTAAACGTTTATTTATATGTTGAAACCTGTGAACTCACCAACCTCGTGTTGACACTTTTTCTTACATGTTTTCTCAGGACGCTAAGCTAAGACACAGGTGCACGTTAGGGCATGCATGGGATTCAACTGCTTTGCTTTGTGTCTATTTATGTTGATTAAATTATTTTAATGTACTTTGTTTGGTTGGACGTTTGGACTTTTGGACTTTGGTTTTGGGCGCGTGTATTTTGCGCATTTACTTTCTTTACGCTTCCGCATTGATACTCTGATTTAAAAGATATTTTCATTTTGAGTCCCATGTAGAGTCGTTCAATGTAACTAGTGTCTGAGATCCTGGTTTGTCACTTCCCAAACGGTAATACTCCGTTAGTTGAAATTGGGGGTGTGACAGAAGATCATATCAGTATATGAGCAATTCATCACACATTCTATCATCAACTATGGGTAACCTATGAAATGCAAAAAAAAAAATGATATGAAACAATCAAACTCATTCTTATGTAACTCGAATCTTTTTCATTTTTATGAAATTTTTGCAATCAATTTGAATAATACTTGAAATGATACGCGATAAAATTCAAAGTAAACAAGATCAGGTCATGAAATGCTCAGTTTTTCATTCCGAATTTGTAACACAAAGCATGAATTCTTAAGTTGTCAACATTATATAATTTGAAACTATAAGCATTTTTCTTCCAACTTTATGTGCGTTAGTACCATTTAGATGAAAAACATCGTGTACAAAAATTTAAATTTGTACTATCTTCAAGACATACACAGTTTATTGTAAGATTTGATCAATCTCCAAGATGAAATTATCTCTATTAGCACAAGTATAGAATAGCATATCCCAAAGGATATAAGAATTAGGATGATTCAGAATCAAAAGATTCTAATGAATTGGCTTTATAATGAGAATCAATAGATTCATGTAAGAGGATCCAACTATTATCTGGATAAATTTCAATGAAATCAGAATAGATGATTTATCTAACTGATCCAAGGGTTAGAATATGTTCAAACAGATTTTGTTAGAAAACATATCTTAGTTCAGCAACACATTGCATGTTTTTCGGGGCATGGGCAGTGAAGTGAACTGAAAGAGATTGTGCTAAAGACATAATTCGATATTGGTCTCAAGAAATTCTTAAAACAATATATTCTTTATCTGATAATGATCTTTTAGACACACACCCAGGCATATAATGGATTCAAATCACAGATGTAGTCATATCATATTTAATTTTCACACTAATATTGGTTCAAAAACACTTCTAGTCTATTGACAATTCAAGTTTCAAACTCATATTCAAATTAAATACATTATCAAGATTAGAGCATTCAAAACACTATCATTTCTCATTTATGCAGACTTTGAAATTTAGATCAAATCAAATTACTTTAAACTATCATATATCAAAGGTCTACTATGGTCATGTGTAATGAACTATTCACTGATGTACTATCATTTCTTCTCTAACTTCAAATGATGTCAATTTTATATTTTTCATTTTGTTTTGAATTTTTATAAATAACAATTTTTGACTGAAATTTAAAATGCAGAAATGTAATAAAAAAATAAAAGAAATTTAAAACAAAATCTCCCATGAAAAATTGTTGTTGAAAACCTTTTATTCGGGATTGATCATACATAACATTTTGATCAGAAATTCAAACCTGGTACGATCAAATGCCTTGGTAAAAAGATCAGCAAAATTATCATCTGTATGTACCTTTACCAGCTCAATCAACTTTTTATCTGCATAATCACAAATAAAAGGATTTCTAATTTCAATGTGCATTGTTTTACTGTGCTTAACATGATTATTTGTGATAGACATTGTAGCATTATTATCAATAACACATAGGGGTTCCTATAAAATTCATACCGTAGTCTCTTAATTGCTGTTGGATCCACAAGATCTGTGAACAACAACTTGCAGCAGCAATGTATTCTGCTTCACATGTTGAAATGGAGACCGTAGTTTGCTTTTTGCATTGCCAGGAAACTAGACGATTACCCAAGAACTGGCAACCACCTGTAGTAGATTTCCTCTCTAAACAACAACCACCAAAATCAGAATCAGTGTATGCATTGAATTCAAAGTTAGAACCATGTGGAAACCATTGTCCCAATCTTTGTTTTCCTTTCAAATAACGAAAGATTCTCTTTACTACAATCAAACGAGACTCTTTTGGTTTTGCTTGGAATCTGGAACAAATACACACAGTGAACATTATGTCTGGCCTTGAAGCGGTTAAGTACATGAGAGATCCAATCATTTCACGGTAGAGTCGGCAATCAACTTCTTTTCCATCCGGGTCAGAATTCAATTTATGATTGACCGGAATCAGAGTATCGTATGGGGTACAGTCCTCCACCTTGAACCGGCTTAGGATGTCCTTTACATACTTGGACTGATGAATAAAGAAACCATCTTCCTTCTGATTAACTTGAAGACCTAGGAAAAATGATAACTCTCCCATAGCTGACATCTCAAACTTCGATTTCATAATACTCTCAAACTCTTTGCATAACCCTTTATTTGTAGAGCCAAAAATAATATCATCTACATATATCTGTACTAGTAAATATTCTCTTCCTGTTTTCTTAAAGAATAAAGTTGAGTTAATATGTCCACGAAAAAAATCATTATCCATAAGATGTGTAGGCAACGTTTCATACCACGCTCGAGGAGCTTGATGAAGACCATAGAGAGCTTTATCAAGATTGAAAACTTTAGACGGATTAATTAGATCTTCAAACCCCGGTGGCTGACACACATAAACTTCCTCCTTGACTTTTCCATATAAGAAAGCACTTTTTACATCTAATTGAAACACCTTAAACCCTTTGTATGAAGCAAAAGAAAGAAACAGTCGTATAGCTTCAAGCCTAGCAACAGGAGCATAAACCTCGGTGTAATCAATTCCTTCTTGTTGATTGAAACCTTGTACAACTAATCTTGCCTTATTTCTCACCACAACACCTCGATCGTCTTTCTTGCATTTAAACACTCACTTTGTACCGATTGGATACACACCCTTTGGAAGATCTACAAGATGCTAAACTTTGAGTTTTTCAAACTGAGCAAGTTCTTCCTGCATGGCCTCTATCCAATTGTTATCACGTAACGCCATTTCGACATTCTTTGGTTCGACCTGAGAAATAAAACAGGAATGTGAGCATACATCAAAAATACCAGAATTCTTAATACCTGTATACAAGCAAGTGTTGTCAATAATAGAACGCGTTGGCACTCCATCACGCAAATTCCCAATGATATTTGTAATCGGATTGAGTTCCTTGATTGATGCAACCTCAGGAACCGGCAACACATCAACTTGAGTTGTATCAGATTGATAAGACATATCCTGATTAACTGGTATCTCCGAGTCCAGATTTGTAGGAATCTCCCCCTGAGCCTGTGTCAAATTAGAAGGTTCATTAACTAACAAAGGATCAGCAGAAGAATCTTGTAAAATAACATTTTCGTCCTCACTATCAGACTCTTGTGTTCTCGAACAAGAAGCAACATTAGGATCTTAAATAGATGTAGAAGGAACAGATGATTGTGGAACCGCAGTCGGTAAAAAACCACTATTCTATGCATCCTGACATGAATCATATAAGAAAGCAGCTTCCTCAGGAGAAATATCATAAGGTAATTGAAAAGACTTGAATAAATTGTTATAATCAAAAGCCCATTCTGGTCCAATCGCCATTTGAGGTAAAGACCGATTAGAACAGTCAATATGAAACCATTCTTCAACCTGACGAGTCTCTTTATTATAAACCCTCTTGGTAGTAGAATTTGCAACATACCCCAGAAAGATCCCTTCAATAGCCTTAGCACTGAACTTGGTTGGGACATCTCTAACTTTCAACAGGGTGCACGGATTACCAAAAGGTAGTAAATATTCCAAATTCGGCTTCCGATTATTAAGCAATTCATAACATGTCTTGTTGTGTCGCTTAAGGTTCAAGACTCTGTTCAAAACGTGACACGCAGTATTCACAGCCTCAGCCCAAAAGGTTACTGGAACCTTAGAATCTGCAAGCATCGTACGTGCCGTTTCAACCAAAGTCCTGTTCTTTCGTTCAGCAACTCCACTTTGTCGAGGTACACATGGCGCACTGAATTCATGATGAATTCCCTTTTGAAGACAAAATAAACCCATCTTGCTATTTTTAAACTCGCTGCCATTTTCACTCCTAATTCTTCTGACTTTCTGTTTGAACAAAGTCTCTAAACCCAGGATTAAGAATTGTACTAACTCTGTGGTTTCGGCTTTAGAAGCAAGGAACTTAACCCATGAAAATCTAGAGAAATCATCTGTTACTACCAGATAGTAAGATTTACCGCCAGTGCTCCTGATACTAATCGGAACAATCCATATGAAGTAGCTCCAAAGGAGACACAATTGAATTCTTTGACTTAGATTTGTGGGACTTCTTGTGTTGTTTCCCCTTCTTGCAAGGAATACAGTCATTAGGAACTGGAAATTTCTTTTTCGGAATACCAATTCTTCACAAGATAATTCATTTTCCTATAATTGATGTGAGAAAGTTTCCTGTGCCACAAAATAGAACCCGGCTCAGACGCCTTGGAGAGTAAACATGTAGGAATTGAATCCGTTGTAGTATCAACACTCATGTCTAGGACATATGTGTCATTTCTCCTCGGAGCCTTCATTAGAATCCATTCAGCAGGAATAACAAAGCCCGGTTTCAAGATATAACACTAAGAATCATTGAAATGAAATGAAAACTTTTTTGTCACACACTTGAGATACACTCAATAGATTGTGTTCAAGTTGCTCCACATAGTTCACTTTCTCAAATTTGACTTTATCGTTCTTCAAAGTACCCTGACCAGTTATGTACCCGCCTTTATTTCCTGCAAAAGCAACATAACCACCATCAATATGAATAACATCTTCCAGCAAACGAATATTCCCTGTCATATGTCGAGAACAACCACTATCTACATACCATGTATTTTTGATAGTCCTCCTTGGTTGCCCCTACATAAACAAAGAATATCAGTTAGAAATTGGAACCCAAGCCATTGTGGTCTTGGGTCGTCCAGATGGATCAAAATAAACAACTTCAAGCAATTTACAATGAACATTGTCATCAACCTTTGGAACATAAGATTCACAGTTAGACCTTCTCAATGAAGACACAGTATGATTAATTGGAAAAACATTATTAGATTTATGATTATCAGATTCAGTTATGTTAAAAAATTTCTTTAATTTTCAGTTACGTCTTCTTCGTTGTAGTCTAGAAATTTTGACCTCAGGTTGTGAACCTTTTGGAATTCCAACATGTGGAATCTCAAACTTATTTTGAAAAACAACTGGTTTAGAAATATGCTTATCATGTTGCTTAAATCCCGAAGATTTAGCAAATGATTGACAAGGCACATTCTTTACAACACTAGACGTAGGCTTTCCCACATTTGGTCCTTTCAGAATCGTCACCACGCGTTGTTGTGAGGAAACACTCTTTAATTGCCTTGATTCTTATAAGGACAATGAATTAGAATATGACCAGCCTCATTATAGTGAAAGCAAACTCGTCTATCTTGATGATTTCTGATATAAGGAGTTTTTCTTGAAATTGATGACCCTTCCGATGAACAATCTTCAAAAGATTTTATTAAACAGTTGACTAGAGTCTTTTGAACAAAAACTTGTTTAGTCACCATTGATAAATTCTTCTTCTGATGACCAGTAGCAACAAACCCACTTGATTGTAACATTTTGGATAGTTTAGGTTGATCAACTTTCACCTCATCAGGTTTTGTTAAAATGCATCTATCACGTGTAACATTTTTCACTACCTTTGGTTCATCAAGTTGCACTTCCTTCGGAATGGCTTCAACCTTTTTATCATTAAAAACTTCATCTTCGGAATCAGAATCATAGATCATATCTTCACCAGTTACTGGATTTACTTTCAACACCGTCTTTGGATCAATTTCCTCTTCATGAATAATTTCTGGTTCAACCACATAATTTGCATTGAATGGTGGAGGAACAATTCCAATTCCAGCAACCCTCTTAGTACGATCAGCATTAGCATTAAAGTAATCCAATACCACAGATGAATTTTCAAAATTTTCCAGCTTTCTATGTAATTTGATCACTTCAGATTCTTTATCAGAAATTTCTTTATTCTTCTAAGCGACAATTTCATTTCGCTTCTCAATCTCAGCATAAGCCATATCCAGATGATATGCTTGTTCCTTATATTTTAATCCCAAAGAGTTCAAATCTCTTTTCAAAGACTCAATTCTATCTATACACAATTTATCATTATCTTTCAATTTTTGATTAACTGAATGCATCGATTTCATATCACAAATTAAATTTGTGTTATCATCCATTACTTTTTGCATTTTATCTTTTATACTGATGCAATTAGAGTAATAAATGTGACAGACATAATCTTTTACCTTTGAAGGATCTGACATATCTGCCATGAAGACTTTTGCAATCGAAATATTGTTAGAATCAGCACCATCAGAAGAATTTTGAGTTAATACTATATCATCTTCAGAAACACCAGATGCAATATTAGACTCAACATTTTGTACTTGATAATGTTTTTCATCAGCACTTGGCAAACTCTCACCATCACTTGAGCTATCATCATCACTTGACTCTTCAGATTTTGCAGAATGAATCTCAGCTACAAAAGCTTGACTTACTGTACCAACCAAATCTTCAAGATGAATACCCTAGTCATATTTTTCATCATTTTGAGCAACCGAAGCATATGATGCAGATGCATGATTAGAATTTCCAGAGCCAGAGGAGCCATATGACTGATTACGATTGTTCTGAAAGTTATTAGGCTTCTTCTGAGAATCAAATTCAACTTTTGGTTTCACACATTCTTTAGCAAAATGAACATACTCCTGACAATTATAGCAACGAACTTTGGTTTTGTCAAATTCCATACGTGAACGACTGTTAGAACCAATATACTTTCTTCCAGTCTTCTTCAATAAATCCTTTGCTTGTCTCATCAGCATAGCCATATTCCATTGAATGTTCATCTCTTCCAGATCAACATGATCAATTTGTCTGAAATCCTCTTCAATAACATCTGGATCATGAATCTTTCCTCCAATAAAATTTTCATAAGAAGCCATAAAGGAAGAAAACATCGCTAAATAATCATCTGCAACTCTGTGATTCATATTATGTGTTCCAGATGATGAAGAAGTTGTATTTGCAGAGAAACCAGAATAACTTGGAACCCCAGACAATGATCATTAGAAACATCTTGAGTATCACCAGAAAAGAACGCAACCCCTGCACCAGTTTTGCCAGAAGACTTAGCAAAATACATTGAAGGATCTTCGATATGCTCCATATTAGTTTCCTTCTTCTTCATATTCAAATCATGTGATTGAATCTTGCCAAGAACCTCTTCAAGAGACATAGTTTTATACTTGACAGTCTCTTTTATCAAAACCGTATACACATCAAATTTAGATAGTAATGCCTCCAAAAACTTATCATTTATCTCTTATGTCTCATAAACCACTGAAACACTAGACAATTCACACCGCTTTTGTAACGCTTCCCACAATTGTTGAGAAGTCCTGAATTGTTTAAAGCTATGATAAATTTCTTTAGGAAGAGACATAGAGATACTAGCCATTGCCTTCTTTTCCCTATCAAACAATAATTTTTCTTCTTTGGTTAACGCAGATACCGATTTAGGAACATCATCCTTTCCCATCCAAGTATATGTCGGATGTGTATAGCCTTCCAAGATTGGAATCCATAAACTTGTATCAGTAAAAGACACGAAGTGATCAAATCGATCTTTGTAGTTAGAATAATGTGCAAGACTTAACAATTTGGGTGGTTTCTGAGATGTACCAATCTCGTTATCGTAATTTAACATGTTAGTCACTTGCACCATATTTGCCATTTTCTGAAAAATTTCAAGTATTGAACAAGTACTCCCCTCAGGCGAAGATAATAAGTTCGCTTCAAATCCAAACAAGCAAATTTGATATCAAGCGAACTTGATAAGTTCGCTTAAAACAAGAAAACCCGGTAAGTTCACCTACTGAATAAGTTCGCTTAAATTGAGAGAAGCGAACTTGATAAGTTCGCTTTCTAAGTTCGCCTGCAACAAATATCAGTAAGTTCGCTTACTTTAGCTGTAACAAACTCAGCAAGAACTTCAACCCAAACACGAACAAACATCACCTAAAATCATCATTTCTCACAGATTAGAAGAAATTTGAAGAAATTGAACCATAGGATTTAGTATTTTATGAATTAGAACACTTTTATTGGATTAATTTCACCAAAAACCACTACAAATCCACGAATTCGGCAGTAAAATCAGCTTCAAGAACTTGAAAACTCCATGGATACAAAAACTTGTAAAAATGATCAATTTCTTGTCAAATTGTACACAAAATCGTCTCTAATCGCCAAGAATCAACCACAAATCACGAGCAAAAGCTTTGATACCACTTGTAGGTCCACATGACTCATCTACAGATCGATCTCATGACAGAACGTCTCGATAACATGGAGTGCGGAATCCTACCGTGTTAACGTATGTATACGAATTGACAATAGAAACAACAGGTAAATAAACTTCTCTTTGTATTCCACCAAACACAGAGTTTACAGAATACACTTGGTCGATTACTCTCTATTTTTTCTCTGTTACAGAACAGATTCTGTAAACTCCTATTTATAGGCACAAACTCTGCAATAGGCGAACTTAACAAGTTCGCCTCAAAGATGCTTAGGCGAACTTAACAAGTTCGCCTCACATGAGACTAGGCGAACTTAACAAGTTCGCCTCTAGCAGAACTTGTTCTATCACTTAGACAAAATCTATACAAGTACATAAAAACATAAAGACAATAAGACCTAAACTATTACAAAGCTTTTGCATACATTCTATGTCCTAACAATTCCAACACGTGGAATCTCAGAATGCTTTTGAAAAGCAGCAACATTTCTCACACCAGTATGGCTAACCACTGGTTTAGAAAAATGTTTATCATTTTGCTTAAATCCCGAAGATGTAACAAATAATTGAGTAGGCACATATTGCCTCAAAAGAACTTTCTTCAAAACATCAGATGTAGGCTTTCCCACATTAGTTCTTTTCAGAATCGTCACCACTTTTTGTTGTGGGGGAACACTTTTGGATTTGCCTTTTTTTCTGAAATCATAGGCTTTTTTTATTGATTCTTATAAGGACAGTGAATCAGAATATGACCTGCTTCATTACAATGAAGGCAAACTTTTCTATCTTGATGATTTCTGATATACAGACTTTTTCTTGAATTTGATGAACAACCCGATGAACATGCTTCAGAAGATTTTACTGAACTGTCAACCGTCTTCTTTTGAACATAAACTTGTTTAGTTACCTTTGATGATATCTTCTTCTGATGACCAGCAACAACAAAACCACTTGTTTGTAACACCTTGGAAAGCTTAGGTTGAATCACTTCATCAGGTTCTGTCAAAATACACCTATCTCGGGTAACTTCTTTCACCACCTTTGGTTCAACAATACGCCTTCAACTTTTTTATCATCAAACTCTTCATCTTCAGTATCAGAATCAAACATCATTTCTTCACCAGTTACAGGATTAACCTTCAACACTGTCTTTGGATCAATTTCCTCCTCATGAATAACCTTTGGTTCAACTACATAATTCCCATTGAATGGTGGAGGAACAAACCCAACTCCAGCAAACCTCTTTGTGGGATCAGCGTTGTCATGAAAATAATCCAACACCACCGATGAATTTCCTAAACTCTCCAGCTTTTGATGTAATTTGATCACTTCGGATTCCTTGTCAGAAATCTCTTTGTTTTTCTGAGCGACAATTTCATTTCGCTTTTCAATTTCAGCATAAGCCATATCCAGATGATATGCTTGTTCTTTGTATTTCAACCCCAAAGAATTTAAATCTCTTTTCAAAGATTCAACTCTATCCATACACAGCTTATCATTATCTTTCAACTTTTGATTTACCACGTGCATAGATTTCATATCAAAATTAAATTTGTATTATCATTCATAACCTTTTGCATTTTATCCTTCACACAGATGCAGTTAGAGCAGTAAATATGACAGATAAAATCTTTTACCTTTGAACAATCTGACATATCTGCCATGAAAACTTTAGCAATTTGAATATCTTCAGATACATCATCATCAGAAGATCTTTTAGTCAACACTATGTCATCTTCAGATACACCAGAGGCAGAAGCAATATCATAATCAACATTTTGTACTTTAACATGCTCTTCATCAGCACTGTGCAAACTCTCACCATCACTTGAATTATCATCATTAGTTGTCTCTTCAGGATTTTCAGAGTGTATTTCAACTACAAAAGCTTGACTCACAGCACCAACCAGATCTTCTAGATGAATACCCCAATCATAATTTTCATCATTCTGAGCAACCAGTGCAGATGATGTGGATGCATGATTAGAATTCCCAGATCCAGAGGAACCATGTGACTGAGTACGATTGTTCTGAAAAGTATTAGGCTTCTTTTGAGAATCAAATTCTACTTTTGACTTTACACATTCTTTAGCAAAATGACCATATTCTTGACAATTATAACATCGAACTTTTTTTTTGTCAAACCCCATTCTTGATCGACTGTTAGAACCAATATACTTCCTGCCATTCTTCTTCAAAAAGTCCTTTGCTTGTCGCATAAGCATGGCCATGTTCCATTGAATGTTCATTTCTTCCAGATCAACAAGATCAATTTGTTTGAAATCCTCTTCAATAACTTCCGGATCATGAATCTTACCTCCAATAAAATTCTCATAACATGCCATAAAGGAAGAAAGCAATGCTAAATAATCATCAACAACTCGTTGATTCATATGATGTGATCCAGACTATGAAGGAGTTGTGTTTGCAAAAAATCCAGTTTGACTTGGAACTCCAGAACCATGTTCAGTTGAAGTATCTTGATTATCACCAGTAAAGAAGGCAACACCTGTACCAGTTTTGCCAGAAGACTTAGCAAAATACATTGAAGGATCTTGAATATGCTCCATATTGGTTTCCTTCTTCTTTATATTCAAATCATGTGATTGAATCTTCCCAATAACATCTTCAAGAGACATGGTTTTGTATTTGGCATTTTCTTTGATCAACACATAATACACATGTAGAAATAAAGACTGATGGTTATAAAATTCTCTAAATACAAATGATGCGTACCTCACAGTTTGGCTGCTGACCAATAAGCTGCTACGGATAGCCTTATCTGCTAAAGACCAGAGTTGCTGCGGATAGGCTTCTCAGCAGTATCAACACTTGATGCTGCTGATAGGCAAATCATCAGCAGCTTTGGATGGTTGCATCTTGCTGCTGATCTCTAACTTTGCTGTTGATAGCCAATCCCACTGAAGATCAAATGTTGCAGCTGACTCGCTTCGATAAAGCAACCATTACCACTGACAACTTTCTGCTGCAACACTGGCACACTCCACGCAGAAAGAATGTCACTGGTGCAGACAATAAAGAACCACAACGTTCTTCTCCAAGCATGCAAGCAATGATGCCTAAGAAGACGTTTGAGTAAAGTTAACTAGTATAGTTGTTATTGTCGTTACATGTAGAATAACTTCAATACAAGATCAACGACTTGTGTTAGATCTGATCCTTAGAATCAAGGGTCTGTCTTAATTCTAAGTTACTATATAAGTAGCACTTCTAGTCATTATAAGTGTGCATTTTGCTTAAGAGTTTTCTCTGTAATCTTGTAAACCTTGAAGCTTAATACAAATTGCTTTTATCAGTATTCTTATTGTTTACTTGTTTACATTGCTTAGTTGTGATTGTTTCCGCCAATCTCAACTAGATTAGAACCATCTTGTATTCACCGATCAACAAGTGTTATCAGAGCTTTGGCTCACAGATTAAACAAACTCACACTTGTTTAATCATTCTCTAGTTCTATTCAAAAATATCTCTTTGCGAAAGTCACCCAGTATCACCAATCAAAAATGGAAAAAATAGTGGAGTTGAAGACACTGGAAGCATCAGCAGACCACCAAGACTGGTGTCTGGAAAAGACTATGATATGTGGAAGAACGGAATAGAAAGCTTCTTCTGCTATCAAGAATATGGGATGTGGAAATCCATAAAGGATGGACCATACATACCCATGGTGGCCTCTGCTGATTCCAGAGGTACACTGGTTCCCAAAGATTCCTCCAAATACTCTGATGAAGACATCAAGAAAATGGAGGTAGATTTCTAGGCTTTGGGAGCCATTTAGATGTGCTTACCAAATGAAGTTTTTCACAACTTCAGAGGATACAAAACTGCAAAAGAGCTATGGGAGGCTCTTGAGAAGATGTTTGCTGGAGGCTCTTGAGAAGATGTTTGCTGGTTCAGAGGAAGTAAAAGAAAACAGAAGAGACATCCTAAAGCATCAATATTGAAACTTCGTCTGGAAGGAAGGTGAGTCTCTAACTGTTTTATTTAACAGATATACTTATCTTGTAGGTGAGTTGCAGTGCTCAAAAGTGAAGCTAGAGAATGAAGATATTCTCAAGAAGTTCATCAGATCTCTACCCAGTTGCTGGACACTCTACATAGTGTCCATCAGAAGAACTGAAAATCTGAAGACTCTTCAGATGACTGAGCTTTTTGGTATGCTAAAAACCTATGTATTAGAAATGATTCAGGCCAAGGAAAGAAGCTCAAGCTACAAAAAAACCTCAACTTCCACCACCACCTATTATGCCTTCCACTCCAACCACTCATGTTCTAGTTCAAGCAACTATTATCCTCCCATTGTCACTCATCCCCAAACTCCAACCTCTCAATCAAACAACTCACCATTTCTTCTTGAAGCCCCACCTCAAACATCAACCTCTGCTGCTTTTGTCTCTGAAAACTAAAGCAATATGTCCTTTATCAAGGAAGATCTGGAATGTTTTCATCCAGATGATCTAGAAGAAATGGACATACAGCACTCCTATGCCATGCTCTCTCTAAGAGCAAAAAGGTTCTACTCAAGAACAGGAAGACCCGTTCCAATCAACAACTCTAACACCAGGGTTGGCTTGGACAAAAGCAAACTGAAGTGTTACAACTGTAACCAACTTGGTTATTTTGCTAGGGAATGCAAGGCACCAAAGGCAAACCAAGCTGCTGCTCATACCAGGCAAGCTCACCAAGCTCAACCAAGACAGCAACATTCCACTCCACCTGCACAAACTACTGCCTGTGCAGCTGTTGGAACTGTTGACTTTGACTGGAGCTTCCAGTATGAGAATATTCCTGCCAACAATTAAGCTCTCATGGCAGACACATCAGAGGTACCACCTCAGGTATATGAAAATATGTGTACTCAGGCTTGTATTGATAAGGTTCTTGGATATAGGAAACATAACCAAAATCTCATAGATCAAAATGAAGAATTTCACCAAATGAAATCTGAATTTAAAAAGGTTGAAAACAGTTACAAGGAAAAGGTTGATTGTTTAAAGAAAGAAATTTCATCATTAAAACATGAACAAACAAACCTTGAAACTCAAATTGATGACCTTCTGGTTAAGTTTAAAGCTATAAGGGACGAATTAGCAGACCAAAAGGTCCATGTGGAAAAATATGAATTTGCATCCAAAAAGCTGCAAAGACTTTTGGATGCTCAAATTCATGAAAAGGTAACTGCTGGTCTTGGATTTCAAGCTGAACAACCCTACAATGTTGTTCCTCCACCCGCTAACTATGTAGCTATCCATGAACCAAGTTTCAATCTTTCTAACCTTGACATAGCCGACCGAAATCTTGACCCTGTTGTCCAAGAAACCTCTGTGCAAGAATGCACTACCTCATCCGAGTCTGAGTCAACATCCTCAGACTCCACTGAAACCAATAAAGCTTCATCATCTCCTACCTGTGAAGCTTTTAATGCCAATAATCCAAGCCCTTTATCCCTTCAAAAACAGTACCAGTATCTCAGCCAACCAAACAAATCAGAATCAGCTATCCTCCAGAAGGAAGAAAGCTAACTGTTGAAAAGGGACAGTCTTCAATCTCCACCAACTTAAAGCCTCTATCCAAATCCCAACAAAGGAAGGTGTTTGACATATGTCATGCACCAGGAAAGAGGGCTTCATATGTTCAAAATACATTGGAAGAAGCCACCTTTGAGGACAACAAAGCTCACCCCTGGAACATCAAAGACTTGTTCAAACGAAAGGACTATGTGTACTTTCAGAGGGATTAACTGGCAAAATCATGCTTTGTATGTGGGAAATACAATCATATTGCCAGCACCTGCTTCTACTACCTTCAGCAACAAAGAAACCTCAAGCAACATGCTTTTGAAAAGACGAAAAAAAACAAGAAGGTAAGAAGCTTTGAAGCCAAGGCAACTCATTTCAGAAACTCCCTCTCCCCACCAAGGAAGAAGATGCCAAAACCTCAACAATCTTGCATCATCTGTGGTGAATCAGAACACTTTGCTGCAAATTGTAAGTTTAATCCCTTCAACTAGATTAACCAAAAGCCTATCAACAAAAGAACTTCTACATAGAAACCATCTGGTAACAAGGTAAAGAAGGATGGGCTTACATCTGTTGTTAAACCATCAGCAGCCAGCAAAAATGTTGTTGATCAAGTACAACCCGAGAAACCAAAGGACAAGCCTTCAGCAGCAACCAAGTCTGCTGCTGCTCAAGTAAAACAATCAGCAGAAACAAAATCTGCTGCTAATAAGCCAAAGTCCTCAGTAGCAAAATCTGCTACTGATCAAGCAAATCTGTCAGCAGGCAAAGCAACATCAGCTGCTGACAAAGCAAAGAGAGCTGGAAAACAACCAATTCAGCATTGGAAAGTCAAAATTCCTCCCAGAATCATCATTGTTTCTGTTGACTGCAAACATGCTGATACTGAAAATCCGAGAACCCTTTTCTACAAGGATGCAAGCTCTTGGATTCCTCCCACTAACTAGATCTCTCTCATGTGCAGGAACAGCCAGGTCACAAGAATAACACCTGGGTGGTAGACAGTGGTTGTTCCAGGCACATGACAGGCAACAGATCCATCATCTCCAACTTCAGACATCTCAATGGAGGATATGTTGCCTTTGGAAGTTTCTCAAAAGGAGGATCTATTACTGGACAAGGAACTGTGTCCAATGAAAGAATGAGTATTGATAAGGTAAACTATGTCAAAGAATTGGACTTCAATCTCATGAGTGTTTCCCAGGTCTGTGATCAAAAGCATTGGATGCTCTTCATGGATAAAGAATGCTTTGTATTGTCTCCTGGTTTTTCCAAACCTCCTCTAGAAAAGATTTTATTAACTGCTCAAAGAAAAGAAAATCTTTATGTGCTTAACATGAATAAGGTCACTTCATCTGGCAGTGTATCCTGTTTTCTGTCAAAAGCTTCAGTTGATGAATCAACTCTCTGGGACAGGAGATTAAGCCATGTTAACATCAAAACCATAACAAATTGGTGAAGGATAATCTTTTTAGAGGGCTTCCTGATAAACAATTCCAGCTAGAAGATCATTGCATTGCTTGTTTGAAGGGGAAGCAACACAAGAGTTCTCACAAGCCCAAGACTTTGAATACAAATGATACTCCACTACAGCTGCTGCATATGGATCTCTTTGGTCCTACAAATATTATGTCAATGGGTAAGAAGTCATACTGTCTAGTGATAACTGATGACTACACCAGATTCTCATGGGTATACTTCTTGAGAACAAAAGATGAAACTGCTGAAATTCTCAAATCCTACATCCTTAGGGTAGAGAATCAAAGCAATCAGAAGTTAAAGATAATAATGTGTGATCAGGGCACAGAGTTCAAGAACCACACTTTGAACTGTTTCTGTGAGAGCAAGAGAATCGAAAGGCAATACAGTGCTCCAAGAACTCCTCAACAAAATGGAGTTGCTGAAAGAAGAAACATAACTCTAGTTGAGTCAGCAAGATCTATGTTGGCTGACTCAAAACTGCCTCTCACGTTCTAGGCAGAAGCAGTAAGCACAGTCTGCTATGTGCAAAATAGAGTTCTCATAGTCAAGCCTCTCAACAAGACACCTTATGAACTATGGTTCCAAAGAGTTCCCAACATTGGATTTCTAAAACCTTTTGGATGTCCATGCATAATTATGATCACACATGGGGTTCTTCCTAAGTTTGGTGCCAAATCTGATGAAGGATTGTAGGTCCTGAACAGATCCGAAAACACAAATCTGTGGAGAAATCTTCAAACAGTCCGGATCAAGAGGCGGAATCTCTGGATCCGGTATCACTCTCGAATCAGAAATGGTAGAGACGGGTGCGGGAATCACATACACGAACAGAAACATATGAAAATGAAAAGAACAGATAATTGAAAGCATAAAACGTATGATTCTTTGATTGATATGAAAATTAAAAGCTCGATCATACACTAACAATTAGTCTCACCCCAGGGTGAGCTCCCCCTGGGGTGGTGATTCCCTCTACAGACACACACTCACTCCTAGGGCATAATCTGCTATATATAGGAGGCCAAGCACATGCGCCTTGTTTTCCAAGCCACCGCCCAATGGGCCTGAAAAACAGGTATCGAAACTACCTAGTTTCGATTGAACAAATGTTCAACCGAAACTAGTAGTTTCGATTGAACAAATGTTCAACCGAAACTAGTAGTTTCGATTGAACAAAAGTTCAACCGAAACTAGTAGTTTCGATTGAACAAAAGTTCAACCGAAACTAGTAGTTTCGATACTGTAATTTCGATTGACAGCATTAGTCTCAAAATTATACCCAACAAGGATATTTTGTGGGTTATTCCTCTCAATCCAAGGCCTACAGAGTATTCAACTCAAGAACAAGAATTGTGGAAGAATCAGCCAATGTGGAATGTAGAGAACACATTGTCAATGAACAGGGAAAAGACCCAAACTGGCTTTTTGACATAGACTCCCCCACCCAAATATTTGAGCCTCTCATCTCCTCAAATATGTAGTCTTCCTCTTCTCAAGCACCTGCTTCCACATTCTCCTCTGACTACAGACTAGATTTTCTAAAATCTTCTATCAGTCTGAGAAGACCATCCATTGATCCTCCATCTGTTATGGAAGCCACTAAAGCAAGTGCAGCCAGAACCACACTCTCAAATGTCACCAGCAGCAGCCTGTCTGAAAATGAAAATTTGAATGAAGACTCTTCGGTAAATGTTGTAGATGCGGCAAATACTATTGCTGATAATACTGATGTAGTTGTTGATCTTGAAGACTCTTCAACCATTAATGAAGAAATCCCTGATCAAAATCAAAGCAATCTTGAGCAAAGGATACAGCTAGAGGTGGTACCAGCACAAAGGATCAACAAGGAACATCCTCTAGAAAATATTATTGGCCAAGTTCACCAAGGAGTTCTAATAATAAGCAATCTCATGAGGCCAATATATGTTTGTTTTCATGTTTTCTATCTCAGGTGGAACCCAAGAAGATAGATGAAGCTCTGCAACACAGCAGTTGGATTGAGGCAATACAGGAAGAGTTGCTGCAATTCAAGAGACAAGATGTCTGGAAGCTTGTTGATCTTCCACCTGGTCAATCTGCCATTGGCACAAGATGGGTATTCAGGAACAAGTAAGATGAGAGAGGCATTGTAGTCAAGAACAAAGCCAGACTTGTAGCTCAAGGCTACACTAAGGAAGAGGGAATTGACTATGATGAAGTCTTTGCTCCTGTTGCCAGACTGGAGGCCATCAGAATCTCCCTGGCATTTGCTGCATCCAAGAATTTCATGGTCTATCAAATGGATGTCAAGAGTGCCTTTCTGTATGGGAAGATTGGTGAAGATGTATATGTCAAACAGCCTCCAGGCTTTGTAGATCCTTCAAATCCTAACCAAGTGTTCAAACTAGACAAAGCTCTGTATGGCCTACATCAATCCCCAAGAGCTTGGTATGAAACTTTGTCTGGATATCTACTAAGCAACAACTTCAGAAGAGGTGACATTGACCAGACCTTGTTTATCAAAGATAAAGGGGGAGAAATCTTACTGGTACAAATCTATGTAGATGATTTCATCTTTGGATCAATAAGGAAGAAGTTGTGTAAAGACTTTGAGATCCTGATGCACTCAAAGTTGGAAATGAGTTCAATGGGTGAACTAAATTTCTTTCTGGGTCTTCAAGTCAAACAAGTCCCAAATGGAATCTTCATCAGCCAATCCAAATATGTCAAGAGCATTCTGGAATGATTCAAGATGGCTGACTGCTCTGCTGCAAGAACCCCTATGCAAGTGCACCATCAGCTGACTCCAGAAAAAGATGGTCAAGACACTTATCAACATCAGTACCGTGAAATGATAGGGTCTCTCATGTATCTTGTCACACCCCAACCGACTGTGGAATCATCGGGGCGGGACATGTAGACTGTTCATGAGCTCAAGGTTGACTAAATTGTAATATGTTAAATCCCTTTCCATTCAAACAAACATGAATCAAGTTCAAAGTACATAATGAAATACAATTTGTTTTTGAATTAAGATTAACTAGGTCCAAAGCCTATGTGTAGCATGTCTTGATCAAACTCATATGAAAGCACCTGAAACATGAATAAAATAAGGTCAACTAAAAAGTTGGTGAGTATAACACGGGTTTGTATATATATAGTATATAGTTTGTAAAACAAATCCTTACATAACATGATAAATAAGGCATTTATGGGGAGCAGCTATTGTGTAACCAAGTACAATCAAACCTTTGTAACTAGCATGCAAAATTGTGTTGTCGGTATCAATCACCCCAATCTGGGTGGGTTTGTCAGACTCAATAGATCTATAATTGAAAACCGTCGGCTTGAATAGTTAATGATTGCACATAATCGCATACAAAAGTTAGCACACATAGCACTCGGGCATAAAGCTCAAATTTGTACACATGAATGTAAATAGGATTTGTACTTATGTTGTTTGTGTAAATGTAAACATGTAATTTGTATATAGTTCATGTTTCACCCCAAAAGTGTAAAAGAGTAAAAGGGGCTATGAAATACTCACCTTGATATCAAAGATGTAGTCAACAGGAGTAAATTTGTAGCTCAAGTGATTCTCAAAATCACAAGTTAACCTAGATTACAATGTATGAAATTTGGGGTTAATAATGTGCACAAGGTCTAGGTCTTGATCCAAAGTTCATAGGGTCTTGATATGTAACACAGGTTGAGTCGTTTCATGTAAAAAGAGGTTTGGTAAGAAAATGTAGGTTCAAAGAATACTTGGAATTAATTATTGTTTTAAGTGTCTAATTAATTTAAATAAACAGATTCCTTTTACTTATATAAAATAATGTGTGTTTAAATGAATATAACATTGTATTAAATATATTTATTTGTTTATGATACATGTCTAGACATAGGGTAAGTATATATTTTGTACATATTTAAACCCCAAATGATTTTATAAATAAAATAAAAAGGTAACTACTAAATAAATTTGTTTATTTATTTAATATTAAAGTAGTGTGTAAAAGATGTACGAAATGTAGACGCATTTGTTATTATATTTTAGAAACAAAGGTTTATATGATTTTAAACTCTAATATATGTTTATAATTAATTTAATAAATGAATGGTTCATAACTTTTGTTGCATGGAAAAGTATTTTAATAAATCCTTGTTATAATAATTAAGTAATTTAAAATACTTTGTTTTGTACTTTAAACAGTTGGATTTAAAATATATTTTTAAATGAATTAAATGAGTTTTTAACAATATAAATGTGTAAAATAAATATTTTATGTTAAAATCGTAAATTACTGTTTTATTTTGATCTAAAAAAATGTCGGGTTTATAAAAATAATTTTATACCATTTTTAGAGCCTCAAAAACGATTTCTAATAATAAATGAGGCTTGCCCGGGTCGAACCCGGGTCTGCTCTATGTAGGCTCAGCGAGTTTAGCCACTGCACCGGGGGCTAATCATTGAACTAGATCCGGTTTGAATCCATTTTAATATACAATTGAAGAGATCCGGATTCTGGTAACTAAAAGGGATTTAAACGGCGTCGGGTACGGGTTTGGAACCCGCAACTACGCGTGTGGAGGCCAAGGGTGCTAACCGGTCGGACTGGGCATATGCCTTGGTTGATTAATGGCTAGTTAAATACTTAACACCCACACACCCCAACCACCTTCTTCCCCAAACCGATCAAATTCAAGCCCTAGCCCCAAATTGTACCGATCAAGCAAATGATCAATGATCGAATCATGGGGCTTTAAATCAGTGGGTTATAACGATCAAATGGATGTGCTATTTACCTGATATGATTACGAGGCGAAGGAAGGCGGCTAAATCCTCAGTTCCGGTGTTCTTGATGCTTGATTGATGACCAGAGGTGTATTGCGGATAGGATGAGGGTTGGGAGAGTTTAAAACAGGGTTTGCGATGGTGTGGGAATGGTTTGTGGCGTTCAATTTTTCCTTAATCGCACGATTCAATTCGGGGTTTGAGGGAGAAACGGTTTCGGAAGGATTTTGAGTTCAATACCCTTGATTTCCATTAAGTTGGAATACGATTCGAATTAGAACGCATTTGCGTAACGTGTATGCGTTAATTACGGGATTGATCAAGTTTCAATTTCGCAGATTTCGGTCTTTCGGGCTCGGCTTTGACTCTGATAAGTCAACCCTTTCAAATTTCAAATTTTAGCCACGTGATTGATTGAATTGCTGTTGATGCACTTTCCTGTGACAACACTCTGGATAGAGTCTTAGTTTGTATGTCTAATGTCTGTAATTTGTCTTTGTATGTATGAGTCATTATGTAATAGTTTATCGAGTTGTATTTACTTTTACATAATGTATGTTGCTTTTCTGCTAAGTGTTTTGCGCACTTACATGTGCGCAGGAGAAAGCTCCTGCGTACTTAGCAAGTACGCAAGAACACCTTTGCGTACTTGTTAAGTACACAAGAGCAATTGGTCCTGCGCACTTGCTAAGTGCGCAGGCATCAGGTCTGTATAAATAGGATAGGTTCACAGAGGTTAAGTACACAGAACCATTTGTTCAGACGAACTCAGTTTTGCTAAGTACGCAGGTTGTATTCTCTCTGTAACCGTCGAGTGTTTATAATACAAAGAACGTTTATTGTGACTCTCGTGTTTGGTTTACTTTGTTTTGTAAGACTCTCCACCTAGTCACGGGTATTCCGCAACCCGGTGCGACTAGTAGACCACTTGCATGTGACGATCCGGCACACACGAAGGGACCTACAAGTGGTATCAGAGCTTTGCTCTTGAATTCGAGTGTTGTAAGTGAGTTTGGAGACGTTTTACTGAGTTTTACAAGCAAAAAGAGGTATTTTTGTTGAATTTTGTGATAAAAAAGGGGTAGCTCTTGATCACTTTTTTAGAAGCAAAAATCTCTCAAAAACCGATTTTTGTTGTGTATTTGTGTTTTGAGCATCAAAGGTTTGTTAGAAACTTGTTTCTGATCCTTTGGCTCGATTGCATTGATCATCAGCCTATTTTTCACTATCTCCGGCGATTTTCAGGTGACCGGAAAAGTTTGGTGAGAGTTGCTGAAAAGGTATCCTGCGTCCTTACCATTTTTGGTAATAAGTACAGTCTTCTGCGTACTTACTAACTACGCAAGAGTTATCTCTTGCGTACTTACAAGTGCGCAAGACTGAACTTGTGCGAACTTAAGTTATATCCTGCGTACTTAATATTTCCTCCTGCGTACTTACAAGTACGCAAGAGCAAGTCTTAACTACGCAAGATCATTAAAACCAAGTGCGCAACAGTGTCTGATTTTTCTGATTTTTGACCAAGTAATTCACTATGTCGAACCTTCAGAATCTTGGAAACATGTTAAATTATGATAATGAGATCGGCACACCTCAGAAACCGCCTAAACTATTAAATGTAAATGATTATTCCAATTGGAAGGCGCGTTTTGAGCACTACATTTCATACACCGACTCATCATTATGGATACCAATTATTGAGGGATATAAGCATCCCACACACATCTATCTTGATGAAGAGGTGCCAAAGCCCATCTCTAAGCTTAATGAAGAACAAAAGAAAGCTTATGATCGGGAAAAGAAGGCTTTTGGCTCAATCACTATGTCATTAACTCGGGAATTGTTTCACAGTTTCTGAGGCTATGACACCTCCAAGGATCTTTGGAAAGCACTTCAGAAAAGATTTGAGGGGAACAGTGACATTAAGAAGAGTAAGCGGGATCTTCTCCGAAAGCAGTATGAATGCTTCAATTTCATGGAAAATGAATCGTTAGATGATCTCATCTCTAGATTCTATCATTTACAAACGGAGTTGAAAGCTTTTGAACTGAAATATCCCGATGAAGAACTGGTGGAAAAATTTCTTGATGCTTTGCCACCAAAGTTTGAGATGTATACAACCCTGAGGAGGGAAAATCCTAAATTCTATGAGTTAACAGTAGATGAGGCTATTGGTAAGATTCAAGCTCATAACATGAATCTTATGAAGAAGGAGAGCTCGGGAAGACCTCAGATACAGGACCCTTCCATGTATCATGGGACGACTTCCACTTCAAAATCATCGGGCTCTGGAATTTCCCTCTTTACTGGACACTCCAATGAAGAAGACCACTCAAATGGGTGTGGTGGTCATGCTTGTTATGCATCCGGATCAGGGTTGGGAACTAATCATCAACACACCTCAAGAAATCCTCCAGCTACGTCTTCAGCTAACCATTCTGTAATAGTCAAAATAGCTGAAGATCATGTAGCTTTGTTTTCATCATGTATGCTTGCGTATGAGAATTTCATAGGCGGCAAGCTAACGGATCCCGAAACTATTGAAGAAGACTTTAACCAAGTGGATCCTGATGATATTGAGGACATGGATATTCAATGGAATATGGCCATGCTTTTGATGAGGGCCAAGCGTTTCCTGAACAGAACAGGAAGAAAGTTCATTGGTGGACATTCTAATGCCAAGGTTGGATTTGATAAAACCAAGGCCAAATGCTACAAGTGTCTGAACTATGGACACTTTGCTCGTGAGTGTCAAAAAGACCGAGCACCGGCCTCTGGTTTCACCAGACCTAGCTAGGGAAACAGCCACGGCCACAACACCAGTAGCCACCACAATCAACACCAAGGTGGTTCGCATGATGAAAACTTTGATTGGGATGTTCATCTAGAGGACGCCATCATTGCTCAAACACAGGTTGGTCTCATGGCTGAGATCATGGAGCTGATGGAGGCTGAGAGAAAAGAAGCTGAGGAGATGGAAGCTTCTGTAGCTGTTGAAAAGGAGTCTACCACTGCCGTTGCTCTCATGGCCATTGGAGAAGCACAGAGTTCATCATCTGAGGTAGATTCTAACCCTTTCTCTGTTATTTCTTGTTTTAAATGTCTAGGGCTAAAGCTTGAAATTTCTAAGCTCCAAGACAAAATCGAACCCCTAACTATGGCAGCTCATAATTACAAAGAAAACAAAAAACGTTTTAAAGAGTCTGTTGAAACGTTGAAAAAAGAAAAATGTGAATATTCTTTACAAATAAGTGAGCAACAAGTTCACTTGGATATTGCGTATAGGGGGTTAGAAAAACGGAACAATGAAATCAACAAACTGCAAAATGAGATCCTGCAGTTAAAATGTACAAATGAGAAGTTGAAAAACTCTCGCTTTGTGGTGGAGCACTACGAATCAGTAGTGAGGAAGTTGAAGGGCCTAGGTCTTGGTACCAATGCCATTCCTCCACTAATAAGTGGGAAGTTTGTCAATAGCTTGATAGACATTGATCTCACCTGTCTAGATGAGTCCTCTGATAAGGATGATTCCCCTAAAATGGATGAATCCTCAAGTAAGGCTAACTCCACATCTAGTGAGGAGTATGTTACTGCTTCTGATGATGGGTCGGTTAACACTTACCCTGAAGGAGTAGTCTCTGAGGAGTTGTTGACTGAACAGATAGTCCACAAAAACATTATCACTAATGGTGATAACTGCATTTTAACTGAACCTGATATCATTGAAACAAATGATAAACTTAAGGTAATGCTCTACGGGGGTTATAAAAATATTAACCAAGTTAAGAAAGAGGCTTTTTCAGCTTATTATGGGCTTGGTTACAAAGAGAATTTGCAAAAGTATTATACCCCCAAAAACCAAACTGAAAAAGGTCAGACTCCTGTTCATAAACCAACTCCTCCTGCTCATAATGGAGAGTTATCTAAGGCCAGATCTAATGAGCCTTACAAGAGAACTCATGTGGACAAGAGGATGTGTTTTTATTGTGGCATGGTTGGTCACATTCTTGTGAACTGTCCATCAAAGAACCAAGGGAAACGGCATGTTGTCTCACAGCCAGCCGTTATCCCTAAGTCGCCAATAGTGAAACCTCCCAGAAGTCCAAAGCAGAATGTGGTGAAACCACCAGTACAACCTATGGGAAAACCTAAGATTAAATCTGAGGCAAAACCATCTATTGCAAGAAAGGTAAAGCAACCTGTTGTACCTCGTGTGTCTACATCTGGTAGTACACGCACTGGTGAGAAATCTGTGGCTAGACTCTCTAAGCCACAAAGAAGAAGAAGGAATAAGAGGTTGAGAAAGCTGGAAAGCTGACTAAAACTCAATCAGGTGAAGCTTCCACAAGTTCACTGGCTGTGGTTGAGCCAAAGTCTACTGTTCTGGTTAAGAATCAAAAGAGATCCTGGAACAAGAAAGTTAAAGGTTCTCAATCTCCTGTTCCAAATTCATCCAAAGATTCACCAATTTCGAACAATCATCATGACTGTGAGTTGAAAGAAGTAGTTTATTTTGAGAAGGATGGACGACCCAAGACCACAATGGCTTGGGTCTCCAAATCTAACTAATTCTTTTGTTACTCGTGCAGGGACGTCTGAAGGGTACTATCTCTAACCGTTGGTATATAGATAGTGGATGCTCCCGGCACATGACAGGAAACATGGCCTTGCTTCAAGATGTAAAACCATTCAGAGGCGGCTATGTGGCCTTTGCCGGAGAAAAAGGCGGCAGCATCACGTGTCAAGGCGTGGTTTCAAATGGTTGTGTTAGCTTTGACAATGTCAACTTTTGCGAGCAGCTGAAGCATAACCTGTTGAGTGTCTCCCAAATGTGTGACAAGGAGTACTCGGTGATGTTTGACAAGTCAGAATGTCTGATTCTCAAACCCGGTTTTGAGGTTCCTGAAGACTGGATTTTAATGAGGGCACCAAGATCAAACGACACTTATCATATCGATATGAGTGTGGCAAAAACCACCTCATCAGTTGCTACTTGTTTGCTTAAAAAAGCGACAGAACTTGACTCCATCTTGTGGCATAGGAAACTCGGACATATTTCTTATCGTAAAATGAATCGTCTTGTACGAAACGGTTTGGTAACCGGGGTTCCTAAGTTGAGGTTTACCGTTGCAGATGACTGTATGCCGTGTAAAAAGGGCAAACAGCAACGGAAGTCTCACAAGCCCAAGCTCCAAAACTCTATCGATACCCCTTTGGAGCTATTACACATGGATCTATTTGGCCCCATAAGTATCATGAGTATTGGAGGTAAGTCGTTCTGTCTAGTTGTAACTGATGACTTCTCACGTTTTTCTTGGGTGCATTTTTTAGGTACAAAAGACGAAACTGCTGATATTCTTCAATACCTGATCCTGAGCTTGGAATCTCTTTGCAAGCTGAAAGTTAGAAGAATAAGGAGTGACAACGGAACTAATTTGATGGAACTTTTCTGTCTCAAGAAAGGGATCCATCACGAATTCAGCGCGCCGTACACACCTCAGCAGAATGGAGTTGCTGAACAAAGAATAGAACACTGATCGAGACTGCAAGGACTATGCTGTTAGATGCAAAGCTTCCTGTCACTTTCTGGGCAGAAGCAGTTAATACAGCTTGTCACGTCTTAAACAGGGTTCTGGTTGTGAAAAGGCACAACAAGACATGTTATGAGTTGATCAACAATCGACTTCCCAATCTTGATTACCTAGTTCCTTTTGGTAGTCCTTGTTCCTTGTTGCTACAGTATAAAGACCGTCAGTCTAAATTTCATGCGAAAGCGGTGGAAGGCATCTTCTTAGGATATGTTGCCAATTCGCCCTGCAAGAGAGTGTACAACATAGGAACTCGTACTGTCGAGGAATGGTTTGAAGTGGACTGTAATAAACACAGCACTCCACCAGAACCAAAAGGTCCAGCTTGGGGTTTTGATTATGATGCGCTATTCAAGTCCTCCAATCTTCCAGACTTATCTGCAGAAGACGCCGCAAATGTCTATGATTTATTGCGTGGCGACAATGACTCCAGTTTTTCTACTCGTGCTACTGTACCAATTATAACTCCTGATTCCAATGCTGCATCTACATCTGGAACTCATGACAGTGATAACAGTGAAGGTGTTCATGTTGTTGGAGATGACGCTCAAGCCAATCCTAACACAATTATCGGAAATGAAGCTCCAGCTGATCCAATTAACATTGTGTAGGTCCCTAATTCGGTGCGTGACGGATCTCTAGACTCGCGGTTAGACACGGTGATAAAGTGCGGAATCCATGATCAACGTGCTCGTGTGACTCAATCAACAACGGTGTAAATAAACGCTCTTTTTATTCCACTACAATATCAGTTTACACAATTTACAGAATTCTCAGTCCCTCCTGATATCGTCCAAGTCTATTTCTGTTTTCTGCTGATAACTGCTATTTATAGACACTGAACAGTATTAGGCGAACTTGTTAAGTTCGCCTCTAATAGGCTAAGCGAACTTAACAAGTTCGCCTTTGATAGACTAAGCGAACTTGATAAGTTCGCCTCTGATAGCCTAGGCGAACTTAACAAGTTCGCCTCTAGGAGAACTTACACAGAATTTTATCAACAGTTACAAAACATGTCCTAACAGACCCCCCTTTAACTGTTGCTAACAATTCTATCAATTACAAGTCAAAGACTCTAAGACTAAGACATAATATCTTCAAGCTCGTTGTCACCAGAATATGCTCCAACAGACTCCCCCTTGACAACAGCTTCAGAAGATTGTCATCCGTCTTCATATATCATCAAACAAGTTGAAGTCTTCGTCTTGTTCATCTGCACACTCTCTCTCTTTCTAGACGAAAACTTGGGAGAAGGACCCATTGTCAACTTCTTTCTGCAATATTCATTTATGCAAAGCAGAACAACCAAGAATAACCAACAATTAAGATTTCCATGGAAGCTGGAAAAATAAAATCTTTTTGGTTTTTCAAACATAAGAAACACAAAATCTTTTTGGTTTTTCTCTGTATAAACTGAAATGTAAAATACAAAATCACATCTTTTTGGTCGAACATCACGAGTAAGAAGATCATATCAGTAAAAACAATGTATCAATCACACATTTTGGATAAACATCCCTAAACATTCTAAGGGTATCCTATCCAGATTCATCATTTCTTTATATCAGATAAGATCAAATCTTTTAAGCTTCAACCAAAACATGTAATGATACGCGAAGAACTTTAAAGAAGATGAGATCAGATCATAACATGCTTATTACATACGAATTTGCAACACATAACATGTCAATCTAAGTTGTCAATATTATAAGAATTGAAACCATCAGTATCTTTGTCCCATGTTCTTGTGAATTAAGGTACCATTTATTTTGTAATACAACGTGTACCCCACAAATATGCCAACAGAAATTTAAATGTGCACTATCTTCAAGACATATAAGATCATTGCAAGATAATATTCAATCTCCAGGATGAATTATACCGATAAACACAGGATAATATCAAGCAGAGAATCAGAATGATTCAGAATCGAATGATTCAAATGTCTTGGTTTGGATGAAGTATCATGATTCATAGTAACAGAAAGATTGATCAAGGAATCGATTGATTCAATGACATAGGGTAGCGTGATCCAACTGTTATCTGGATATATTCAATGGAATCAGGATATTGATCCAAGGGTTATTATATGTTCCAACAGATGTTGTCAGAAACATATCTTAGTCCAACAACACATTGCATGTTTTTCAGCGCATGGGCAGTGAAGTGAACTGAAAAATTTGTGTTTAACGACATAACTGATACTGGTCTCATGAAGTACTTTAGATCTTATATTCTTTATCTGATAATGATCTTTTACAAACACACCCGGCATACCATGGGTTCAAATCACAGTTGTCACAAAGATCATTATGTTGTCACACTACTAATGGACCAAAGATACTCATAGCCTATTGACAATTCAGACTACATACTAGTATCTAAATTAAAATATAAGCATCAAGCATCAATTTTTATTAAGCATAAGCAGTTATGAAGCTATCATTTCTCATACTGTGCAGTCTAAGAAGTTCTGATCAAAACATTTATCACAGATATGTTAGATAAGCATCATAAAGTCCAACTAAGGTCATGTGTGACTGAACATCTACTGATGTACTATCATCTCTCCTTTAACTTCAAGTAATGTCGATTTTATCTTTTTCAATTTGTTTGGCTTTTTCAAAATCTTTTTCAAAGAAAGTAAAACAAACAAAAATAAAATCTTCCATGAAAACATTTTAAGAAAAACATTTTACTTGGTTACTCAAGATTAAGCAAGTCAATCAATTAAAAACTCAAACCAATGTAATCCTGTAATTGAATGTCATTGCCTCTGTCACCAACACAGTTCTGTACTCCCCCTGTCCTGTAGACTCCCCCTCAACTAGTCAAATGGTTGCATCAACGACTTTATGCTCACCATCGTCATCCTAAGTTTTAGGTTATCATTTGGACTTTGTAAAACTATTTCCAAAACATTGTGTGACATATTCTCCCCCTTGAGCATCAAGTCGTTGAATCAAATAGATTTACCAACTTCTGTAACGACTCATTGCTCTTGCAGATGTCATTCCCTGTCATGTGCTAAGACCCACCACTATCAACAACCAAACTGGTATTAATAGTCCCTCTTGGTTAATCCTGCACAACTAACAAGAAACATTAATTTGATATTGGGACCCAAGCCATGGTAGTCATGGGTCGTCCATCTGTATCAAAATAATAAACCACACTCCACTCACAATCGAATCTCTCATCGATTTTCGGAGATTGTTCCGACGAGTCAGAAACAGAAACTTTAGATTTCCAAACATACTTCTTTTCGTTAAGTTCTTTTTGCTTAAAATGTGAAGTGTTTGAACATTTTCTTTCATTTAAAAATTGATTTGATTGTGAAAACTCTTGTTGTTCTAAAAGTTTTCTCAATCTTCTGTTTCTCCTCCGTCTTTGAGGTCTAGAAAGCCTAACCTCAGATTTTGAAATACCCTTTTGTATAGCATGAGGTTTAACCACATTTGGGGTTAACATAAGGCTTAACAGGAGTTCTTACCTTTTCTGTAGTAACATGTCGGTTACCTTTGGCTTTGTGAGGACAAGCAATCCGAATGTGACCAACAATACCACAGTAAAAGCAAGATCTCGTCTCACGATATTGTCTCATATAAGGAATCTTCACACGATTAGATGCACTTGAAGAAGATTCTCCTACATGAACTTCTTTTGGAGTTTGAGACGGAACAAACTTTTTCTCAAAAGGTCTTGAAGCAGGTTTCATCTTCTCAGGAACTACATGCTTCTTTCCTTTATTTTTGTAAGGAAAATTCACCACAATGTGTCCCATCTCATTACAATGAAAGCATGTACGCCTGTCTTTATAATCTCTGACATATGGAACTCTCCTTGAGTTTGAAGAACTTCCAAATGTAGAATTTTCAAATGAATTAGAATCAACCTTTGATTCCTCAACTTTAATTTCTTTAGGTATCCCCTCTACCTTAGCTTCATCAAAATATTCTTCATCACTCTCATCAGAATACACCATATCTTCACCTGTGACTGGATTCACCTTCAACACAGTCTTAGGATCTAAATCCCCATCATTTATAATCTCAGGTGTAACAGAATAATTTCCATTGAATGGTGGAGGAACATATCCAATAAAAGTAGTTCCGTTCCCCTCTTTAATTGTATCATGATAATATCCTAATAAAAATGATGAATTTCCAAAGCTTTCTAACTTTCTATGCAAGCTGATTACCTCGGCTTTAGATTCAGCTAGTTCTTTATCTTTCTCAATAAGATTATTATTTCTCTTCTCAATTTCTACAAAGGACATATCCAGGTGATATGCCTGCTCTTTGATCTTCAAAGTCAGAGAACTTATATCTCTCTTTAGTGATTCTATTCTCTCAATGCACACATTCTCATTATCTTTTAATTTCTGATTTACTGTGTGCATCGATTTCATATCACAAATGAGGTTGACGTTGTCATCCATAACCCTCATCATTTTTTCCTTAACTGAAACATAGTTAGAACAAAACGTCTCAGAGTTAGAAAATACCTTTGGTTTTACTTCTGAAGAACATGCACCAGGAGCCATGAAAACGTCATCATCAGCTTCACTCTTTTGTTCAACAATGACAGGCTCTGCATCAGTTTCTGATACACTCAGATCATCTTCAACTGTCTGGAAGCTTACTTCAGTCTCTACATCACTCTCGGTAGACTGAGTACTTTCACCAGATCTAACACTCTCACTATCACTTAAATTTGCAGAAGAATCACTTTGAGAATAACTCGGCTTCTCCAATACTTCTTTGATCAAGACTACAAACGCTTGAGAAGTTGCTTCACCCTTTTTCTTTAATGATTCCCATAGATCTCTTGAAGTTGGACACTTCCCGAGACTATGAATGATATCTTTCGGTAAAGACAACGTTAAAGTTTCATGCGTCGTCATCTTTCGATCAAACTTCTGCTTTTCTAGTTTAGTTAGAGCTGTCACTGGTTTAGGAACATCATAATATCCCATATAGTCATAAGTAGGATGCACATATCCTTCAAATATGGATGTCCAAAAGTTTTCATCAGTGACTGATACGAACTGTTCGAACCGGACTTTCCAGCTACGAAAATCTGATATGCACAAAAGTCTCGGTGGCATATTTCCAATCTCAATATTATCACATGAAATTGACATTTTGAAATTTTTGCGAAAATTTCCGGAAAAAATTTTGAAAAAATTTTCCCGCCAAAAACAACTCTTTTTAAAAAATTTCGAAAATTCAAAATTTCAAAAATGATTCGAAACGATCATATATGCTTTCCGTAAAAAAGTTGGACAAGGTGAATTTTCCCGCCAAAAAACTCTTTTTTTTTAAGCTCGCCTGAAACTGACCCGAAGCGAACTTGACCCGGAGCGAACTTGTTAAGTTCGCCTGCTGATTAAGTTCGCTTACTCTGCACCAAGCGAACTTATTAAGTTCGCCTAATATTCACCAAGCGAACTTATAAAGTTCGCTTCCTTAAGTTCGCCTGCACAACAGATTCAGCAAGTTCGCTTGCTTCAGCAGATTCAAAATCAAGAACATTTCAAACAGATACCGCGAACCAGAAACATGCTGAAATCATCATTAATCACTGATTTGAAGGAATTAATCAAAATTGGACCGTAGGATTATGTAATTTGTCAAACAGAAACTTGTTATCGGATCAATTTCGTCAATTTCGTCTTCAAAATCACCAAATCAGAATCAAAACAGTCTTGAAAACTCCATTGAAATGAAAAACTCAAAAATGATGAATTTGATGTTGATTGGACACGAAAACACCACGAATCTTTTGCTAATCAAGAGCAATAGCTCTGATACCACTTGTGTCTAAGCGAACTTAACAAGTTCGCCTCTAGGAGAACTTACACAGAATTTTATCAACAGTTACAAAACATGTCCTAACACATTGAATCTTCTTCCTCTGGAACACAGAAAATGGGGGAGTTAAGCACAAATCTAGATCCAGAAATTCAAGAACTGATTGTACCGGAGACGAGAGTGCATAGGAATCATCCAATCGACAACATTATTGGTGATCCTTATGTCGGTGTTCAGACTCGTCATAGAACCATCACTGAGAACACCAGTCTTTACACAGAGATATTTGACACTGGTGTCATGGAAACATGTCTGCATGCTGCATTCGTGTCCCAGGTAGAGCCGAAGAATGTGAAGGAGGCTCTCGCTGACAACTGCTGGATTGAGGCGATGCAAGATGAACTGTCTCAATTCAAAAAGTTGCAAGTGTGGGATTTAGTTGACTTGCCAAAAGGCTTTCAGCCAATTGGTACCAGATGGGTGTTCAAATGCAAGACGGATGATCGTCATGTAGTTGTGAAGAACAAAGCAAGATTGGTTGTTCAGGGTTTTTATAAACAAGAGGGCTTGGATTACAATGAAGTATATGCCCTAGTTGCTAGAATTGAGGCCATTCGACTGTTCTTGGCTTATGCCACATATGTCGGCTTCAAGGTCTATCAACTTGATGTAAAGAGTGCTTTCCTTTATGGTAAGGTGCATGAAGAAGTCTATGTCACTCAACCTCCCGGTTTTGAAGATCCGCATAATATCAATAAAGTGTACAAGCTCGACAAAGCACTTTATGGTCTTCATCAAGCACCGCGGGCATGGTATGAGACATTATCTAAGCATTTACTGTCTAATGGTTTCGACCGTGGACAGATTGACTCGACTCTCTTCATACGGAAAGCAGGAGGTGACATTCTTCTTGTGCAAGTATATGTCGACGAGATTATCTTTGGGTCGACCAATGAAGGGATGTGTAGGGAATTCGAGAAGGTGATGAAGTCCAAGTTTGAAATGAGCAATATGGGTGAACTGTCATTCTTTCTAGGTCTGCAAGTCAGTCAAAGAGAGAATGGTATTTATCTACATCAAACTAAGTACGTGCAGGACATCTTGTCAAAATACAAGATGAGTGATAGCACTACGTATGGCACACCAATCCCAGTCAATCATGGTTTGCATCCCGACAGAGATGGAAAGGATGTGGACAGCAGGTTGTACCGTGGGATGATCGGATCACTTATGTATCTCACAGCTTCAAGATCCGATATAATGTTTGCTGTATATTTGTGCTCAAGGTTTCAGTCTCAACCGAAGGAGTCACATATGATAGCCGTGAAGAGAATTTTCAGATACCTGAAAGGGAAACCCCGATTAGGTCTTTGGTACTCTAAGCAGCAGTCATTCGACTTCAAAGCCTACACTGATTCAGATTATGGCGGTTGTAACCTTGACAGAAAGTCAACTTCTGGTGGATGTCAATTCTTAGGAGACAGACTGGTCTCCTGGCAGTGTAAGAAGCAGTCAACGGTTTCTGTCTCAACTTGTGAAGCAGAGTACATTGCTGCAGCTAGCGGTTGTTCTCAGATATTGTGGATTCCGCAGCAATTGCGAGACTACGGCTTGAACTTCACTGGAACTCCTCTATTCATTGACAACAATGCCACCATGTCCATCACAAATAACCCGGTGAAACATTCCAAAACAAAACATATAGAGATTCGCCATCATTTCATCCGTGACTGTGCTGAAAAGCATTTAATTGAACTTGTAAAAGTTCACACGGATGACAATCTTGCTGACCTTTTCACAAAGGCATTTGATCGATCCCGTTTTGAGCATCTTGTCAACTTGATAGGAATGTTCAATCCTGAGTGAAAACTAAGTTTTCTTAACTCAATTCAATTCATGAAAGTTAAATTTTTAATTCTTTTAAATTTTCTGTATAGTTCTTTTAGTCTTTAAAATATTTTACAAAAACCAAAAACAAAATAGAAAATGAAAAAAAAATTTCAAAGTTAACTTGAGAAAAGAGGAAATGATAGTACATCAGAAATTATCTAAACACCATAGACTACTCATATGGGAAATGATTGCGTCATGCTTACTTATCTGTTTAAAATTATTATGTTTTTAATCTGTTTATTTACAAGTAATTTGAATTGTCAGTAGGCTGTATGCGTCTTTGAATCACTAGTAGTGTGTAAACTAAATCTAAATTACAACTGTGATTTGAACCCATGTTTGCAAGCGTGTGTGAGTAAAAGATTAAAAAAAAATCACTATCAGATAAAGGATGTTAGATTTTGACAATAATTTTCTTTTGAGATCAGTTTCGGGTTATGTTGTTAGCACAATTAATGCGGTTCATCTCACTGCCCATACTCAAAAGTATGCAAGGAGAGTTTGAATCAAGACATGTCTCTACATTAACCGTTGAGCATGTATTCACCCTTGAATCACTCCTGATTCATTGAAATCAAATCCAGATAAAAGTTGGATCCCCTTACCCTATAATCAAACAGGATGTTCATTATCCCGAATCATCATACCGATATTCAAAGAAGAAAATCACATGAAACCAAGACAAAAGAATCACTCGATTCTGAATCTTATGATTCCTGATAATCCTTATGGATTCTGCTTGATTTTTCTGTGCTAATTGATGTAACTTCATTCTGAAAATTAAGAAAATAATTGAAAATAATCTTAGATGCCTTGAAGATAGTGCAAAATATCATAGCATCTCAGTGGGGTACACGTTGTATATCTTATAATTAATACCTTAATACACAAGAACATGATACAAAGATGCGTATAGTTTCAAATCTTATAATATTGTCAACTTGAATTACTTGTCTATATGCTTATTACGTATGAATAAATAGTAATCCATGACATGATCCCATATTCTTTGATGTTTATATTGTATTGTTTTTGCTATAAGTTAGCCTGATATGATCCTCTGCTCGTGTCTTTGATCAAAAATAGCTTGTGTGAATGGTTGTATATTTCTATGAGAAAAGATCAAAAATATTTTAAGTTTATGCATAGTTCAACTTTATACTAAAAAAGCCAAAAATATTTGTATTTAACCTTCCTGAATTGATTTTGAATCCTCTTGATTGAACACTTTTATCTTGTCCGTTATTTGACTTAAAATCTTCATAATTTGAGTTGAAAGTGTGCGAACATAAGAGTCTCTGCGTACTTGATAAGTGCGCATGAGGTAAACCCTGCATACTTAACAAGTACGCAAGACTTAAGTCATGCGTACTTAGTAAGTACGCAGGAGTTAAGTCCTGCGCACTTAGTAAGTACGAACGACCAATATGTGTTGGGTATAAATACAGGACTTAGAAAATTTTTTAGGGTTTATCACTTTCAAATCGTTTTCTCCTGTGATATTCCCTCCGACCATTTTCCTCAAAAATTTCGAGTGTTCCAACCGGATTTTTCATCCCAATCACATTGTCATCTTCGTATTTCATATCAGTGGTGAGATTATAGGCCAATTCCATCCATCGATTCTTGACATTTGGACCGATTTTTGACTTAAAAAATATTAGGTTAAATCTGATACATTTTGGGGTAAAATGGGGTTGTTTGGGTAACTTATTATCTGTAACAAGCGAATAGGAAGCCTTAATCGATACCCTAATCATCTCCTGGTCCTCGATTGATCCGTCGGTTGAAGGTGAACCGACAGTGGGTCGGCGACTGGTCAAGGTCAAAAATTGAACGAGTTTAAGCAGTGTGTGGTGTTGATAATGGTACCATAGGTTAGAATCCTTGATTCCGACCTAGTGGCGACCTAATCAACCCACGTTTTGAACGAATTACAAGTTTAGAAAATTTTTGCTAAGGGTTGTTCTTGCGCACTTAGCAAGTACGCAAGAAATACTTCTTGCGTACGCAAGAGGAAAATCCTACGCACTTGCTAAGTGCGCAGGACCAACACTTAGAAATTTTTCCTAAGTCTGAAAATTTTTTCAAAGTGTAACTACTATACTATGTCATGTGTGTCTACTTCCAGTGTTATAAGTTGTTCTGAATATGTTTTCGGTGTGTGTTTGTAGGCTATGGCTCGTGCATTTACTGACGAATTCAACCTATTGGCTAACACCGAACAGAATGGAAAGGCGCAGCCTTGCAATACAGGGAGATTGTGGATTTTCTTAACAGATCAAGAATAAGTTATACAATCTCAGCAAACCCAACAGTCTCAAGACCTTACCTGGAGCAATTCTGGGGGACTGCAGAGCACGATTGCACGGTATCCCCGAATGTCATAAGGGCTACCGTTGACGGTCGGGCTATTGCTATCTCTGAGGATACAATAAGGAGAGTATTGCAGTTCGGAGACCTTGCCACCGACCCGGCATCCTATCCATATTACTACGTGGATGGGTGTTGGAGGCACAGAATGGGATATGTCGGGGCTAGGGACTATGCTTCTTACAAGAAGATGTGGGTATTGGATCAATGGCGTTACTTTGCCCACATCATGATCGTGTGCATCTCATCCAGGAAAGCGGGGAAAGATGCTATGGGTCATGACCTTGCAACGGCCATGGTAGGCCTGTCTCTCAATCGAGGCTACAACTTCTCTCGCTATATCTTCAAAGCACTCAATGACCAGATAAATACAGCAGAGAGGTTCATGTTCCTTTTGTACCCGAGGTTTGTGCAGCTCCTGCTCGATGATGCATTGCCAAACCTACGTGCTATCGGGGAGAGACTACAGGTAAAGAGGGTGGACAAGAGAGTCTTTGCTCAGTTTCTAAAGCCAGGCAGTGTAGAACCTACCCCTGCGCACACTGAACTCTTTGGCCACCTACTGAATGAAGCATACGTCGCTCCTGAAGATTGGAACTGGTATAGTCCCAACTCAGCACCAGAGATGAGTGATGATTCTGGTGAAGAGCAAGAGGAAGAGCATGATGATGATGAAGGTGATGATGAAGGTGATGTTGGTAGTGCCGAGGAATCCGATTCGGAGGCAACAGAATCAGATTCTTCTAATTCCGATGACGCACCATCACAGGTACATCCGAGAAGGTCGGCACAGGTAACCCTGCCTGCGTCGTCTTCAAAAAGAAAACGACAAAGCTCGAGCAACGAATATGAGCCGGATTCCGACTCTGACGCTGCTCTACAAAGACAATGGCGTGAGAGGGCCAACAAGAACAGGGGCGATAGGCAAGAGGTTGCTATCCCCAGGGTTGAAGACATTCCGACTGTGCAGCCAGTACAAGTTGAAGCTGCCCGTCCAGAGTCAGAATTTACCCCGCCAGCACAGCAACTGTTTAGAAGGAGGAGAAGGCCACTGGTACAAGCAGATGTGGCAGTCACGGCGGTCACAGAGGTGATTCCTGTGACGGTGACCCTCCCTACTCCAACCGTCCAGGTGACGGTGACTGCTCCACTTCTCACGGAGTCAGTCACCATCACCCCAACCATAACTCCCATCATTCCATCCCCCATCCCAACACCCACCAAAGAGCCGTCAGGTCAACCCTTTAACTACGGTGATTTCTCACAGGGGTTCGACTTTGACACAATCTTCTCTTCCCCCATCCACAACGCCGAAGCCTCATCATCTAGGCATCCGGATCCAAATGAAGCTAGGATCGATGTGCTAGAAACCCAAGTTGCTGGCTTGTTGAAGACTATTCAAAAGTCAAAAGAGGATTCTGATGCTCAACAAGCACATATAAACTCTCTGGCGGATGAAGTTAGGATTCTGCGTAGCCAGAGAACGGGGACTGATGAACGGTTGAAGAATGTCATGGTACAGAATGAACTGTTGATGAAGACTAATGACACGATTCTAGCCCACAGAACTTCCCTGGAGCTAAGGTTGGATCTACAAAGGAAGGAGCACGCAGCTATGGTCAAACTAGTTGGTGAACTGACCGCGAAGCTAGGTGCTCAGGGGGAGAAGGAGACAGAGAAAGAGAAAGAAAAAGACAAGAAATCCACCGGTGCTGAGTCTTGTCATCCAGTCGATCTGACTAAGGATGATGATAAAGACAAGGATCCTGAAGTCGTACCTAGTGGAGGTGAGCACCTAGCTTTGGCGATTGTGCCCATCTCCTCTGTTCCATTGGCTGAGGGGGAGTCTACTCAGCAAGAGGGTGGTGATACATCAGGTGGTGGTGGCGGAGATAAAGGGAAGTCAGCGGCTGACGTGCTCAAGGACTTATCTGATGATGAGATCCTCTATTTAGAGCCTGACTATTCCAATGAGGCACAGATCGATGCTCTCCTTAATCTGGAAGAAGGAGAGATCGACTCTGGTGATGACTGGAACGAGGATGACGATGATGTGGTGATTGAGATTCCCAAGGGCGACGGGGAAGGTAAGTATGAGTTAGAAGATGGTGAGATCTTTGAAGTACCATCGCTCGACTCTATGCTCGAAATAGTTGACACGACAAGTAATGTTGAAACTACAACTGAAGCCTCCCCGGTCGACCCTATACCTGTGGACCCCGAGGCAAAAAAAAAGAGAAAGGCATGCCTTCTGCATCTACAAAGGGTCCAGCTCCCGTGTGGCAAAAAACGTCTATCACAGACAAGCACGGAGCGACAGGTATGATCTTAGCTGTTAGGTTCGAGGAGGACAAGCAGCTGTTCGCCATCAAAAGATCTGGGGGGGTTCAATACTTGAAACCCACCAGTGAGGCGTTCAACTCTTTGCCCAAGTACGACCTAGTTAACCTCGCAAACCACGATCTGCTAAGTCACTCGAGTAATGCAGTAGCAATGGGTTTGTGGGTAACACTACAGCGTGAAGCAAGATCAGGGAAATTTGAATACCTTAAGCCTCAGGTGCCCAGAAGAGTCAAGGATAAGCACGCTGTGCATCCTGTGACTAAGAATCCCATAAAGAGATTGCTATGCAAGCCAGTGCGATGTGAAACTAAGATTCCCCTGAGCAAGTTACCTCAGGATATTCTTGGTGACATGTGGTACTGGTACGTTGATCCAAAAATAGGAGAGGCTGTGGTAATGAGTAAAGGTAAGTCAGCAAGTGGAAATTTTGTGCCAAAGGAAGTGATCAGGATATTTGATGAAGTCTGCTTCATCAACTTTTCTGTGAACGATCTGGAGGTACTAGCCGACAAGTACTGCATCCATACTGACGAATGGACGAAGCTTCTCTCTGCCAAATACGACAAGTTGATCAAGTTCTGTCTTGATTACAAAAAGAAGATGGAAGCTAAGGAGCAGATGTTGTGAAGACTGAAGACCGAAGACTGAAGACGATGAAGATCCCGAGCTGTTGTCAAGGGGGAGTTTGGTGATGCACTTTCCTGTGACAACACTCTGGATAGAGTCTTAGTTTGTATGTCTAATGTCTGTAATTTGTCTTTGTATGTATGAGTCATTATGTAATATTTTATCGAGTTGTATTTACTTTTACATAATGTATGTTGTTTTTCTGCTAAGTGTTTTGCGCACTTACATGTGCGCAGGAGAAAGCTCCTGCGTACTTAGCAAGTACGCAAGAACACCTTTGCGTACTTGTTAAGTACGCAAGAGCAATTGGTCCTGCGCACTTGCTAAGTGCGCAGGCATCAGGTCTGTATAAATAGGATAGGTTCACAGAGGTTAAGTACGCAGAACCATTTGTTCAGACGAACTCAGTTTTGCTAAGTACGCAGGTTGTATTCTCTCTGTAACCGTCGAGTGTTTATAATACAAAGAACGTTTATTGTGACTCTCGTGTTTGGTTTACTTTGTTTTGTAAGACTCTCCACCTAGTCACGGGTATTTCGCAACCCTGTGCGACTAGTAGACCACTTGCATGTGACGATCCGACACACACGAAGGGACCTACAATTGCTTTGTTGTGTGGGCCTGAATTGGGTTGATTTCAATTTGCACACGAGTTAGGAACCTGAAGGGCTTGATTTGGATTGAAATTTGCTTGGATTTAAAAGAATCGACCCTGTTTGACTTTTGAAAGTCAAACAGGCGAGTTCCTTTGACTTCCTTGGTCAACATTCGTTATAGTATCCAGAGAAGATCCGTATTCGTCGGGTTTGATTGATTTTGGCCTTGAATTTTCAAGAGTCTTGGGGTTGTTTGACTTAAAAGTCAAAGTAGGTCAAAGTGGGTTTAATTTGAGGGTTCAAGGGTATGAAGGGAGTTTCAAGACCACTTTAAAACGTTTTATTTATAAAACTTTTGACATATTAATGGTTTGATTAGTTACATATTTTTATAAGGAAATTGTATTTTATCTTTCATGAAAATTATAATTTGTTAAATAGTTTTAACAAAGAATATATATATATATATATATATATATATATATATATATATATATATATATATATATATATTTGCATATTCACTTAAAAATAAGTACATGTATACATTTAGAAGGTGTAAAGGTGTGATCATGAGTTTTTAAAAAAAGAACTTGAATTGAAATACGTTTAGCTAATAATTAATGAGGCATAGGTTTGAACAAGTACAGGACTTAATGTAGTGTTGTTATTTGTATTAACTAAAATAAACTAAAATAGGATTGGAAAATCAGGGATGTTACAGTATCCCCATGTTGAGGGAATTTCGTCCCGAAATTGAACTAGTGGGGGCTACTGAATTGGGAAAGAGGTGAGAGGTTTGAGTTGGTTGGTTGGAGAATATAACTGATGAAAAAGACTCAGGCTTGTTTCTCAAGGTAATGTGTGAAGGATAGCAGTGGATTTAGTTTGAAGTTTAACTTAAAGAAGAAAGCCTGTTGAATGATAATTTGGATTCTAAAGGTGAATTGCATTAGTTGGAATGGGTTTGAAGAGGATTTGATTATTAGGGTTTGTTTATGATGTAGTCTGGTGTGCTCAAGAGTTGTCAGTGGATAAGAGAGTTCACAGACATTGGTCTAGGTCAAAACTTCACGTGACACGAACAACGCTACTTATGAAAATATGATAGAACACTTATGTATAGGAAGTACCATCGGCGTATCCACCATGCCCTTGTCATATCACATCAGTTCCGTCGCTACATATCATGATAAGTTTTAAGTCACAACACACAACAAAATTTCACTATAGTTTCCATGCGCTGATTTTTATAATTCCGTGTGCACCCGTAATTATTCAAATCCTCGTATGGTCCGTATAGGTCATTTCGTTATGTGCGGGTAAGGGGGCGCAATTTCACTCAAATCACGTCTATTGCTTTCACATAAAAGTCGTTAGCAAGTAATTATGTCCCTAATCACGTCAGTTCGCAACTAAAAAGTAGTAAAGTAGTATAGCTTAAAGTTTCTTAGTTTGCTCGTGTTTGAACAAGAATACGTCAAACACCCGAGTCGTTTCACTGTATTATGGTCTTCAACTTTGGTGAACAAAGTGCATGGCCATGTCTTGTATATAATGTAATCAATCAATTGCACTAATTGTAAGCAAATTTTGTTTCGTGTATATAGTAAACATACAAGTCTTTCGTGTAGTGTAGACATCTAGCATCATGTATTTTGTAAAGCACTAAGCTCTCACGTGTAGTGTAAACATAATAGTATCATGTGTATTGTAGGAAATGGATCTCATGTATAGTGTTAAACTTAGTATCATGTATTTTGTAAACCAATAATCTTTCATGTGTAATGTGAGTAATGTAGTATCATGTACCTTGTAACCAAGTAAGTTTCGTGTTCATTTTGATCAATCAAGTATTGTATATAAAACAATAAATTGTCATGTACTATGTATGTTGTAAACAACTAAGTTTCATGTACTATGTGTTCAAGCAAGTAGTATGTTTATTGCAAATAAACAGGTTTCATGGATTATGTGATCAATCCAGTAAATTGCGATTTGTAAATAAACTTGTTTCATGTATTATGTGGTCGTAATTTATTGAATTTCGTGTGTGACGTATACTAACGAGTTTTGTAGGTGATCAAGTGTTGTGGAGAAGCGCGTTGTTTGGCGTTCATGTAAAATGTGGTAGTTAGGTTCTAGTTCTTTAGATCTCATTGAGGTTTGTGAGGAGGGTTAACGTCTACGCGGTATGGATCGTCTCTTGAAGCGTCAAGTGAAAGGTAACGAGGAGGTTTTGAAAATATTCAGGTATTGCGTTTACAAATACGGGTCTTTGCTTGAACATAGAAAATGGTAATTCGTTCTTGATTATAGATATATAAAGTAGTGAAATCATTGAATCGCGTATTTTAAATGAATATGCAATTTATGGAGAAGAAAAAAAAATATTTTTTTTTTAATTTAAACTTTCAATTATTAATAAAAGAATATTTTTAAGTGGAACCATTGGCTAAACAAGTAGTCACATATAATTTAGCCAAAGTTTAGAAATATTTACTTTAATGAAGAAAAATCATAATTATTTATCAATTTGAAATAATATCTTTATAAAATTGGTTGTACTATCTTTCCTTATCGGATGAAAAGTTTTGTGGAACATTTATATTTTTGATACTATTTAAAAGTTTGGTAAACGTTTTGTTTAAACGAGATAACGAGGTTTTGCTTAAGTCACATAATAGTATGATTTGTTTATGAAGGAGATTATTGGTAGTGTACTAAATCGTATTTGAATGAAGAAGGTGATACTTGAGAAATTTTTAGAAAAAAATCTGATAGGGAAATTCATGTTCCATGGGTCAAATCAACAATTAATAACCGTAGAGTTGAAACATATGAAATCGATTAAAGGCTGAAATGCTAAAAATTATTCAAAACATAGGGAAATGGTCCTTAAATAAAAAATTTAAAGATAATAAATAGAAATCTTCGATTAACGTCTCTGGTAGCTTTCCACTAGGAAGAAGATAATCGCCAAGATGAGTACCGCTATGGTCACTCGAGTAGCAGATCTGGCTTCAGCCCTGGCGGTCTCCGTGCGATGTTCCTGATCCAGTCCGCCCTTACATCAAACCTGGGACTGGCAGTTGGGGGTGTTGGTGACCGATACACGGGTGTCTCAGTGTCTTCTTCCCAATCAGATTCTGTTCCGAGATGGTATATCGGGGAGGGAGGAGGGTAGGAGTCCATGTCTAGCAGAAAACAATGAAAAAGTTGTAAGTGATAATGAAATATTGCGGGTTAGACATAGGAGTACTTATAGGTTTTAGAGTTTGACTAGTCATAACGCCGAACCTTCACGATAGTATTTTAGAAATACACTTGACCTATAAACAATGTATCCCTGAGGAGAATTCCCAGGAAAGAAGGGTGGGTCACAAAGACACACTTAAGTACCCTATCTTTCCTTAGCCAGAATTTCTCATGGGATTACACACTCTTCCAGCCGTCACGTATTAATAATATTATTATTGGGCTCATGGTTATAATGAGAATTGTTGTGGACTGGGCTTTGAGGCCCAAAGGTAAGGTTTATGCATTTCAGCGGGCTTCTTCTTCTTGGGGGATAGATGGGCTTCTTAGTTTATTGCTGGTGGGCATTAAGCCCAATAGTTTAAGTCTTTGTTCGTAAAGGGTGATGGTATCATGTATGTGAGTCCAATGGTTTATGAATAATTTGGTGTGTATGTGTGTGTGTTAAACTTAGGATAGTGTTTTAAATAAATTAAGTAGGTAGCAATGAATAGAAGAAAAAGTTGACAGGAAAGGTGACACATAAACTATTGAGTATTGTATTATGTGATGTAATTATATAGTATAACATATAGAGATATTCACATAGGAAATAATCATATAGTACGTAGGTAGTAATGAGTGTAAGCACGAGAGTTATCAAGTAGTGTGACACATAAGTCATTATGTATTGCATCATATGGTGTAAATACTTATGATAGCATGTAAAAATAATCACATAGGAATTGAAAATGTAACATGTAGTAGCATGACATTGTATGGGTGTCCTAAAGTTATAGTCTAGGTCAACAGTGTCTAATAACCTAATTCCCTATAACCAAGGCTCTGATACCAATCTGTCACACCCCAACCGACGGCGGAATTATCGGGGCGAGACATGTAGACTGTTCATGAGCTCAAGGTTGACTAAATTGTAATATGTTAAATCCCTTTCAATTCAAACAAACATGAATCAAGTTCAAAGTACATAATGAAATACAATTTGTTTTTGAATTAAGATTAACTAGGTCCAAAGCCTATGTGTAGCATGTCTTGATCAAACTCATATGAAAGCACCTGAAACATGAATAAAATAAGGTCAACTAAAAAGTTGGTGACTATAACACGGGTTTGTATATAGATAGTATATAGTTTGTAAAACAAATCCTTACATAACATGATAAATAAGGCATTTATGGGGAGCAACTATTGTGTAACCAAGTACAATAAAACCTTTGTAACTAGCATGCAAAATTGTGTTGTCGGTATCAATCACCCCAATCTGGGTGGGTTTGTCAGACTCAATAGATCTATCATTGAAAACCGTCGGCTTGAATAGTTAATGATTGCACATAATCGCATACAAAAGTTAGCACACATAGCACTCGGGCATAAAGCTCAAATTTGTACACATGAATGTAAATAGGATTTGTACTTATGTTGTTTGTGTAAATGTAAACATGTAATTTGTATATAGTTCATGTTTCACCCTAAAAGTGTAAAAGAGTAAAAGGGGCTATGAAATACTCACCTTGATCTCAAAGGTGCAGTCAACAGGAGTAAATTTGTAGCTCAAGTGATTCTCAAACTCACAAGTTAACCAAGATTATAATGTATGAAATTTGGGGTTAATAATGTGCACAAGGTCTAGGTCTTGATCCAAAGTTCGTAGGGTCTTGATATGTAACACAGGTTGAGTCGTTTCATGTAAAAAGAGGTTTGGTAAGAAAATGTAGGTTCAAAGAATACTTGGAATTAATTATTGTTTTAAGTGTCTAATTAATTTAAATAAACAGATTCCTTTTACTTGTATAAAATAATGTGTGTTTAAATGAATATAACCTTGTATTAAATATATTTATTTGTTTATGATACATGTCTAGACATAGGGTAAGTATATATTTTGTACATATTTAAACCCCAAATGATTTTATAAATAAAATAAAAAGGTAACTACTAAATAAATTTGTTTATTTATTTAATATTAAAGTAGTGTGTAAAAGATGTACGAAATGTAGACGCATTTGTTAATATATTTTAGAAACAAAGGTTTATATGATTTTAAACTCTAATATATGTTTATAATTAATTTAATAAATGAATGGTTCATAACTTTTGTTGCATGGAAAAGTATTTTAATAATTCCTTGTGATAATAATTAAGTAATTTAAAATACTTTGTTTTGTACTTTAAACAGTTGGATTTAAAATATATTTTTAAATGAATGAAATGAGTTTTTAACAATATAAATGTGTAAAATAAATATTTTATGTTAAAATCGTAAATTACTGTTTTATTTTGATCTAAAAAAATGTCGGGTTTATAAAAATAATTTTATACCATTTTTAGAGCCTCAAAAACGATTTCTAATAATAAATGAGGCTTGCCCGGGTCGAACCCGGGTCTGCTCTATGCAGGCTCAGCGAGTTTAGCCACTGCACCGGGGGCTAATCATTGAACTAGATCCGGTTTGAATCCATTTTAATATACAATTGAAGAGATCCGGATTCTGGTAACTAAAAGGGATTTAAACGGCGTCGGGTACGGGTTTGGAACCCGCGACTACGCGTGTGGAGGCCAAGGGTGCTAACCGGTCGGACTGGGCATATGCCTTGGTAGATTAATGGCTAGTTAAATACTTAACACCCACACACCCCATCCACCTTCTTCCCCAAACCGATCCAATTCAAGCCCTAGCCCCAAATTGTACCGATCAAGAAAATGATCAATGATCGAATCATGGGGCTTTAAATCAGTGGGTTATAACGATCAAATGGATGTGCTATTTACCTGATATGATTACGAGGCGAAGGAAGACGGCTAAATCCTCAGTTCCGGTGTTCTTTATGCTTGATTGATGACCAGAGTTGTATTGCGGATAGGATGAGGGTTGGGAGAGTTTGAAACAGGGTTTGCGATGGTGTGGGAATGGTTTGTGCGTTCAATTTTTCCTTAATCGCACGATTCAATTCGAGGTTTGAGGGAGAAACGGTTACGGAAGGATTTTGAGTTCAATACCCTTGATTTCCATTAAGTTGGAATACGATTCGAGTTGGAACGCATTTGCGTAACGTGTATGCGTTAATTACGGAATTGATCGAGTTTCAATTTCGCAGATTTCGGTCTTTCGGGCTCGGCTTTGACTCTGATAAGTCAACCCTTTCAAATTTCGAATTTTGGTCGCGTGATTGATTGAATTGCTTTGTTGTGTAGGCCTGAATTGGGTTGATTTCTATTTGCACACGAGTTAGGAACCTGAAGGGCTTGATTTGGATTGAAATTTGCTTGGATTTAGAAGAATCGACCCTGTTTGACTTTTGAAAGTCAAACAGGCGAGTTCCTTTGACTTCCTTGGTCAACATTCGTTATAGTATCCAGAGAAGATCCGTATTCTTCGGGTTTGATTGATTTTGGCCTTGAATTTTCAAGAGTCTTTGGGTTGTTTGACTTAAAAGTCAAAGTAGGTCAAAGTGGGTTTAATTTGAGGGTTCAAGGGTATGAAGGGAGTTTCAAGACCACTTTAAAACGTTTTATTTATAAAACTTTTGACATCTTAATGGTTTGATTAGTTACATATTTTTATAAGGAAATTGTATTTTATCTTTCATGAAAATTATAATTTGTTAAATAGTTTTAACAAAATATATATATATATATATATATATATATTTGCATATTCACTTAAAAATAAGTACATGTATACATTTAGAAGGTGTAAACGTGTGATCATGAGTTTTTAAAAAAAGAACTTGAATTGAAATACGTTCAGCTAATAATTAATGAGGCATAGGTTTGAACAAGTACAGGACTTAATGTAGTGTTGTTATTTGTATTAACTAAAATAAACTAAAATAGGATTGGAAAATCAGGGATGTTACATATCTCACTGCCTCAAGGCCAGATATCATGTTTGCAGTATGTCTCTGTGCAAGATTCCAAGCAGCTCCAAAGATTTCACATCTTCAAGCTATCAAGAGAATTTTTAGATACCTAAAGGGAGCCCCTAGACTTGGGCTATGGTACTCCAAAAATGATAAGTTCAATCTGTATGCATACACTGACAGTGACTATGGGGGATGCAACTTGGACAAAATGTCCACATCAGGGGGATGTCAGTTTCTGGGAGGGAGACTGATTTCATGGCAGTGCAAGAAGCAAACATGTATTTCAACCTCTACAGCAGAAACATAATACATTGCAGCTTCAAGTTGCTATGCACAAGTCATCTGGATACAAAATCAAATGTTGGATTATGGGATGACTTTCATGGCAACTCGAATTCACATTGACAACATGAGTGCTATATCAATCACAAACAATCCGGTGTAGCACTATAAGACAAAACACATTGACATCGGGTATCACTTCATAAGAGATCAAGCTGAGAAAAAGAGAATTATTTTAACCAAAGTTCATACCAATGAGCAATATGCTGATTTGTTTACAAAACCTTTTGATGGATATTTAGTTGAATCTATTGGTATGATGAACTTTGATTAAAATATGCCACTAAAATCTTGTTTTTGTAAATGTGTTTATCTTTTGTTATAAATAAAAGTTATAAGTCAGCAGCATCTATTTCTTGTTGCTGACAGGTTTAATCATCAGCAGCACAGATTTTGCCACTGACTGCTTTAAGTTATCAGCAGGAACAAGTTTCCTGCGGATAGCTTTAAGGCAGTCAGCAGCAACATCCTGGCTGCAGATTAGTGCATCCATCAGCGGCAAAGATTTTGCCAATGACTACTTTAAGTTATCAGCATGAACAATTTTCCAGCGAATAGCTTTAAAGCTGTCAGCAACAACATCTTTGCTGCAGATCATTGCATCCATCAGCAGCAATTGAGTTTGTTGCTGACCGACTTAACCATCCGCCGCAACCAAGCTTGCAGCAGACAGGCTTAACCAATCCGCAGTAACCAAGTTTGCTACTGATGGGTAAAAATAAGTCTAAATTAACTTTTACCTGCTGTAAAAATTACCTTCAGTCTTTACCATGACTGCTATAGTGTATTACAACTGTAACAGTAAATGGTGAATGAGGTTGTACTGTACAAGTAAGTTTGCTTTTTCCCTCCCCTGCCGTTATAACTCAAATCAATTTCTCCACAACCTCTTCACATTCAATTTCAACCTAACCCTCATCATTTTCTCTCAAACCTCCATAGCATTCAAAGCCTTCCATACTTAACCACCTTTCAAAACCTTCTTCCTTCCCAACAAATGGCAGAGGTAGACATAAACCATCCCGATGATAAGTTTTCCCCATACCACAACCTCACAGCACACTTAATAAAAGGGAAAAAGTCCGAGGGGTTTGACGACATCATCGACTTTCCGTGTCGATCAAAGATATATTTTACACTAACCGTCAACCCTACCATATACATCCCTCATATGGGGGATTTTTGGAACACCGCCGTCTACTCTACCGAACTGGGATACCCCAAATCAAAGCCAAGGTAGATGGCAAGGACATCACCATTTCTGAAGCCACTCTTCGCAAACACCTCAAGCTTCAAGACGAGGGGGCCGCCATTTCATACTCAAAAGAATTCTATATGAGGACCTTTGTATCCATAGGGTACACTGGAAATCAAAATGAGTAAACAATAGAGAAGGCACTTATGGTCCCCCTATGGAAGTATCTGTGCCACACTCTTCTACAATGCATATCTCAGAAGAGAAGTGGATGGCATCAAGTGAGCTCTGCACTTGCCTCTGCTGTTCACGGTATGGTTACTAGCCAAGGATTCAACTTTGCACATCTCATCTTTGAAGGTTTAAGATACAACCTTCAAGAGGGTGCAAAGCAACAATTTTATATGTACCCAAGGTTCTTGTAGGAGGTCTTTAACAATGAATTAAAAGAGTTTTCAAAACCTGCAAAAATCTATCTTATGTTGGGTCATAAAAGCAACATTTTTCAAAGTATGAGAACTGTTTCCTAAAAGTTCTCAGGGGTCAATGTTCCATTGTTATCTACAATGATGAACTTACAAAGTACCCAGGCTGACAGTTCAATAATCCTAGCTGATACTGATCCCACACCCTCCACTTCAAATCATGAACAACAAACTGCTTCCATTGCTCGAACCCCTTTGCATACTACTAAGGATGCACAGACACAGAAATTACATACATCTGTTTTTGATGTTATCGTTCAACTGGAACAATGGGCCCCAGTTGCAGCAAAATATACTAGAAAGAGGAGCAAGAAGACTCCTTCTCTTCTTGTCTGAAAGGCCCAATCCCAACCTAAAAGCCCTCATTCAGAATCCCAAAATTCTAATGAGAATATCAAAATGGATAGCCACATCATTAGAGAGACTTCCTTGGAAGCTTCTCTATTAGGATCAGGATCACATCCCGGATCCATAGAACAACCCTCTGAGCCATTCCATTATCTTTCTTCTCTGAACTTAAGTGCAGAGGCACCTTGTCAAGATGATATACCTTCTCCAACAACTACTATCTCAGAGGTATTGATTGACTTGGCTGCTAGTGCACCTAACCCAAGTTCTTCACCCAAGAAGGTTCACTCTGGGAGTGATGATAGAGTGAATGTGGAAAGGGCTGTCACTACTCCTGGTACATCAACTAACCAGGAGGACAGTGACAACATCACTAAGACCCTAACCATCGCAACTCACAGCGAGGATGTTTCCTTTGAAACAGTCTTCACTGAGAGGAATCCTAGGTGCCAAGAAAACCAGGGTGATGGGGATGCAGAGGCTACACCTAAGGCCCCATCTGGATCCAAGGATTCCACAACTATGGATGAGGATAGACTGAAACTTCATAACATGGAATTGACGGCAAGGGTGGAAATGCTAGAGGCCGAAGTGTCAAAACTAAGGCACCAAGTCTCTATGCATGAATCCCATCAATGCCCTCGAGTGACTACTCCCTCCCTTGTCTCAGTGGGCACTCAAACTGACCAGACTCTATGCACTGATGCAACCAAAAAGGGGGAGATAGTTGTTGTGGAAGACGATGCTAACAGCCTCAACGAATGGATACAAGAGCAGGCTGCATTTCAAAGTTCCCTATTCAAACCTGCCTTTATTCAAGTTCATGACTTGCAAGACTCAGTAGATGAAGAGGAAGAAAACACTGAGGATTAGAAGTTGGTTGTCCAAGCTGTTGATGAGGTGTTAAAGAATGAAAGTCAAAATGAAGACACACCTCCATTGGTTAGCATACTTCCTGAAGTCGCAGCCATAATAAGTCAAACCACTGCCCCCCAATTCACACTGTCTGCAAATAAGTTAGAATTTGAATCCATTCTAGCATGGGGGTATGATGGTCTATCTTAGAGATTCTGGACTAGGAAAGAGTTCAGCGGAGTAGAAGAGCTGAACTGGAATGCACTAAATCCACTCCAAGTGCTTGAAATGTACCTATCCAGCTGCATCAACACTTCTACAGATCTCTCAGCAGAACTTGCAATCTGCAGGTTCTATGACTTAATGGAGGATAATCTGCCCTGGTTTAAACATTTACTAGAAGAAGCAAAAAGGTGGCTTATCCTGAAAATAGTGCAGAATCTTCAGTAGCAGCAAAACAAAGACTGGCTCCAAGAAGACTTGACTTAACTAGGAGCAGTATTTTAATAGAAGAAGAAGTTGTATGCTGGAGAAGATTTCTATACAACAAAGTGGTCAGGGACTTGGAAGTGCTAGGATGGTCGAGCACTGGGTCTTCTGGCTTCACATTCTTCCTGAGTAATGGATCAACTCTCTCAATTAACATCAATGAGATCCTACTCCTAAATTCAGACTTCCTTCACAGGTCTTCAAGCTCATAACACACATCTTCAACGTAAATTCCTTAGAGAGTCAAGCAATGATAAAAACCATCAAAGCTCAGCTTGAAAATGAAGGATGACTTGCAATAGATGCCTCCGACTCCGACTCAGACCTATCCCTCCTTTCCTCACCAACAGTCAGACTAAACACAGAAGAAGAATCCAAAAGAAGAGAAAAGGAAAAGGTGAAGGAAGGGTGGAAAGAAGTGACAGCTCTTGAATGGGAAGACTATGAAGAAAACGTCCTTCCCTTGTCTATTCCAAAAAATGCCAATGAAGCTGAAGTTGAGATCCCAACAGCATCTCTTACATCTGCTGTTGAGGTTAATGAAGCTGAAGCAGAGGCCTCCAGTAAAGACAAGGGGAAGAGACCTATGGCAGAAGAAGATGCAGAAAAGTTATTGAAAGAGAAGAAAGAAAGGGAGGAAAGAAGAAGAAGAAGAGGAGATGGCTGAATTAAGAAAAGCTCAAGAAAGAAAAGCGGCAATTCTCTTCAGAGAACAACAGATCCAGCTGTATGCTAAGCAGCTGGATGATCTAAAAGTCAAGATTCCTGCAGCTTTCCAAGTAGAAAAAAATGAAGCTCTAGCTCTTCAGCTGCAGGAACAATTCAATAAAGAAGAAGAAGAAAGAAAGAAGAAGAAAAAGGAAGAGGCTAAGTTCAGAATAATTGATTCTGAACTAGCAAAAGAAATGAGAGAGGAGTGGATAGAGGCTCTGATTTCTCAAGGTGAGGATGCAGACTACCTTGAGAAACTATCAAATAAAGAAATCTACAGAGCCTTTATGAGTTAGCAAGGTCAATTGGGAAATAAGAAAAGGGCTGAAGAAGAAGAAAAAGCCAAACAGAAATCCAAGAAGACCATTTCCTTTAATAGAAGAACCCATGAAGAAAGGAAGGTCATGATTGACTTCCTAAAGGCTAGAGGAGAGAGTGGAAAAAGGCTGGGTCCCATGAGCTTCATGAACCTGCAAGCCCTATACGTTAAAGTTAAGAAGGAAGAGGAAGAAAGAGTGGAGAAGAATGGCTCAAAGAAGAGGGTAATTAATCAAGAAGAAGAAACGAAACCAAAGAAACCCAAGCCTTCTCCCTCATCCACCACTTCCTCTATCCAAAAAACTTCCTCTCTCCATCCTAGACCTCCCTCCTATCCACCCACAAAGTCCAAATCCTCCCACCATGCTCCTACTCATAAAAAAGCTCCCAAAAAGAAAAGCAAACCTACTACCAAACCAGAAGACTCAAGAGAAATCGTCAACTGGTTCTACAGCACTCAAGATCAATGATTTGAAGTCTAATCTATACATAAGAAAGAAGATCAATCTATACAACTGTTGATGAGGTATTGCAGCTTCCAGATTCAGATCTAAGAAGAATGATGGAACTGGGTGAAGCTAATGAGCCTGAGAATGAAGGTGGGAGACATCTGTTGCTGGTGATCAAACATCATTTCAACCCTAGCAAAGATGAAATTATTGACGCCAAACCTCTCCAATCCCACTCTCCATTCATCAGTTGGTCCTACAATGCTGAAAAGGATGAGTTCACATTGACAATTGTTAAAGGAAAGAAGATGAGGTGTTCAAGCAAGGCTATCTTCAAAATGCCAAGCAAAGACATCAAGACTCTATCTAAGATTTTTCTTAACAATCCTAGCAAGGACCAGAGAGGCTATGAGGTTGCAAGAATAGTCAACAACATGGAAAAAATTCAGCAGCAAAAGAAGTAAGAGAGTTTTGGTAGCATCAGTGTAGGGGGAGTTTGTAGAAATAAAGATTGATGGCTATAAAATTCTTTAAGTACAAATCCTACGTACCTCACAGTTTGGCTGCTGACCAACAAGCTGCTGCGGATAGTCTTATCTGCTAAAGACCAGAGTTGCTGCGGATAGGCTTCTCAGCAGCATCAACACTTGATGCTGCTGGTAGGCAAATCATCAGTAGCTTTGGATGGTTGCATCTTGCTGCTGATCTCTAACTTTGCTGCTTATAGCCATTCCCACTGAAGATCAAACGTTGCAGCAGACTGGCTTTGATAAAACAGCCATTACCACTGCCAACCTTCTGCTGCAACGCTGACACACTCCACGCAGAAAGAATGTCACTAGTGCAGACAATAAAGAACCACAACGCTCTTCTCCAAGCATGCAAGCAATGATACCTAAGAAGACGTTTGAGTAAAGTTAACTAGTATAGTTGTTATTGTCGTTACATGTAGAATAGCTTCAATACAATATCAACGGCTTGTGTTAGATCGGATCCTTAGAATCAAGGGTCTTTCTTGATTCTAAGTTACTATATAAGTAGCACTTCTAGTCATTATAAGTGTGCTTTTTGCTTAAGAGTTTTCTCTGTAATCTTGTAACCATTGAAGCTTAATACAATTGGTTTTATCAGTATTCTTATTGTTTACTTGTTTATATTGCTTAGTTGTGATTGTTTCCGCCAATCTCAACTAGAATAGAACCATCTTGTATTCACCGATCCTACAACACATCAAATTTTTATGGTAAAGACTCCAAGAACTTATCATTGATCTCTTCAGCTTCATAAATAACCGAAGCACTGGATAATTCACTAAGAAAATGATAAAATCTCGTTGCAAGATCATCTAAAGATTCATTTTGAAAATGCTTGAACACTAAGAACTGCTTCTTAAATAACTCTTTCCAACTTTTCATCACATCTAGACTCCCTTCACATCTCTTCTGCAAAGCTTCCCACAATTGTTAAGAAGATTTAAATTGTTTGAAATTGTGATAAATTTCCTTTGGAAGTGACATAGAAATACTAGCCATAGCTTTCTTCTCTCTATCAAACAATTGTTTCTCTTCTGTAGTCAAGGCAGAAACTGGTTTAGGAACATTATCATTTCCCATCTAAGAGTATGTCGGATGTGTATAGCCTTCCAAAATTGGAATCCATAAGCTCGTATCGGTAAAGGAAACAAACTGATCAAATCGATCTTTCCAGTTCGGATAATCAACAAGACTTAACAACTTTGGTGGTTTCTGATATGTACCAATCTCATTATCATAATTGAACATATTTGTCACTTGCACCATATTTGCCATTTTCAAAAAGAACTACTAAGTCTTGAACAAGATCACCCCTAGGAGAAGATATAAAGTTCACTTCAAGCCTATCAAGCGAACTTGTTAAGTTCGCTTAATCAAGTAAATCAGATAAGTTCACCCACTAAGTTCGCCTGTAACAGATTTTCAGCACTAAGTTCGCTTGCACAGCTGTAAGAACTCAGGAAGATGAGTCTTCAACCCAAACACGAACCAATAGTTTCGAAAATTATCATTTCTAACTGATTTGATGGAATTTAAAGAAATTGAACTGTAGGATTTAGTATTTCATGATTTAGAACACTTCTATCAGATTAATTTCACCAAAAACACCTTCAAATCCACAAATTCAGCCTTAAAATCAACCTCAAGAACTTGAAAACTCCATGAAGGTGAAATCTTGCAAAAAATGATCAATTTCTAGTCAAATTGTACACAAATTGTCACAAATCACTCACGAATCACACACAAATTGCGAGCATAAATTATAGGTCCACATGACTCCACTACAGATCGATCTCGTGATGTGTTGTATAGAAGATACGGAGTGGGGAATCCAACCATATCAACGATTGTATACAATAGATGACAGTAGAAACGATAACAATCAACAAGTAAATAATCTTCTCGTTGTATTTCACAAAATCACAGAGTTTACAGAAATATTCAGAGACTGAGTTTTAGCTCTCTACCAAACTTGAAAACTGTAAACTCCTATTTATAGACTAAGCATCTGCTATAGGCGAACTTAATAAGTTTGCCTCTAATGAGACTAGGCGAACTTGCTAAGTTCGCCTCTAGCAGAACTTATACACAAACTTACAAAAAAAACATTAACAAAACATAAAGACAATTAGATCTAAACTATTACAAGCTTTTGTCTTGCATCTATGTCCTAACACTATTAGCTAAACACACAAGAACATGATACTAAGATGCTTATAGTTTCAAATCTTATAATATTTCCAACTTGAATTACTTGTTTATGTGCTTATTACGTATGAATAAATTATAATCCATGACATGTTCCATATTCTTTGATGTTTATCTTGTATCATTTTTGCTATAGTTTAGTGTGACAATCCAGACTTTTCCAGTTATTTCCGTTAGCAAATCCAGTTAAATCTTGACCTTGTTAACCCTGGCTCAAACCCCAGGGACTAATTCTGCCTATTTTTAAACTCACATACACAAAACATGGGGGACCAAACTTGTAATTAACTTATAGTTAATTCCTATTGACTTTCATAAAGTCAAACTAACCAAAAATATAACTTAATTAACTCAATTCTAACTTCAAGGACTAATTCTGTCAAACTCTAAACTTAAAAACATAGAATTACATGGACTAATCTTGCAATAAACAAATTCTCGATTATGCTGACTTTTAGAAAGTCAAAATCACAGGATTTATTCAAAATCGAGCTTTACAATCGATCTTCGTTTGAATCCATAACCGAAATAGGTGTTAATGATATTCACGACGTGTTTAAGGCTTTAAACATCATCATTATGCACGATTTAAACCGATTTATGACTCATTATAGCATAACCGTCGACCACCACCATATATCCAACATATTCGATGAATTCGTGCATCTATTTCGCAAACTAACCATCGGCACACACTAGAAGAATTCCTCTCAAGCATTTGCACACATCAATTCGATCGGAGAAGTGGTCGGAGTCACCAGGGACCAAAGCAGTCGAAGCCGGAACCCATTCTAAGCGTACACCATCAATTCGAGCCCTACTCTACTAATTGTGTACATACTTAGCTTCGTTTTAATCTGTTAATCAAAAGCCCTATCATAATTGTGGCTTCCATTATCGGATTTAACACGATCCAATATCTAGGGTTCATACAGTTTTGGTCTAATCGAACCATATCAATTCGATGTCAGTCTCATCAATTAGACAAGTCCTGGGAGTCGTTTCTATGCTGGGAGTGAAAGCCCTATGAAATCTAGGGTTCATATCATCTAATCGAAACCGGATCGAATCTAGGGTTCATATGGTTTCGGTTTGATCGAGCCCCAATCTAAACACCATTTCAATCAAATTAAACCATGGGGATACGATCGCAAGGCCTTAATCTGTAAAAGCCCCATGGTTTCAACAATTTTTAAGATAAGATTCGATCGAATAGATTATGAGTTCATAGTTAGGGTTATCGACATTTGAATATGAGTTTAAACGACCCTATGGTTGACGATTTCCAAATTAAACAAACCCACAGAATCGCCAATACCCGATTATCACAACCCCTAATCAATCATACTTATTCGTTGTCGAAATTTGTGGTTTGGGGACGGGTTTCGAACCGGGTATGCGTGGGGGAGGGAACCCGCAGTGAATTGTATGTTAAAACCATTCCCATCCGGATTTGTTCGCGATGCCCTAGCGGGTGGAGATGGTTAAGACACTGGACTCGTGTGCAGGAGACCCGGGTTCGAGTCCGGTCTGCTACATTTTATTTTTGGGGCCTTTTCTAGTATTATTTTAATATAAAAACTTACCCATATATTAATATGTTAGTATATTAAAGTGTTTTAGCCTCGAAAAACACCCGTAGGCTCGTAACTCCTATAATTTATAACCTATTTTAATTATTATTTCCACTTTTAAAAATAATATATTTATGTTATTATCAAATTAAAATAATATGTTTATATTTTTTTCAACCCGTAACTCCTACTATTAAATAATATATATCTTTATATTATTTTACCTCGTTTAAATTACTTTGCGTGACGTTTAAACTAAAAATAATATAATTGTTTATATTATTTACTCGCGTTTATTATACTCTGTTAAAAATAATATATTTATTATTTTTTTTCACACAAATAATTATTTAAATAATCATGCGAATTAAAATTAATATATTAAATTATATTATTTTCCTAATTTTTGTAAACGACTCGAACGTACGAATTTATGTATTTGTTTAATTATTATTCGTTATTAACGTAAGACACGTAACGCTTCGATCGTAATTTTTATATTAAGTATATTTATTCCCGTAGACACGTTCGTATACTCTTAAATCCTTAGAATGCGTTAAGACGTTCTAACTTTCCGTGTCATCGTCACAAATCCCAACTTGTCCCTAATTTATGTGTTTATAATTTTAGGGCATACGTAACTTACACTTGTGGTTTCAACTCATCTCTTGTGTGATCCAAACCACTACTCAATCCAGGTGAGTTTCACGGCCCCTTTTACTATTTTTATTTTGGGGAGATAACATGTCACAACCTTTTTGGGTTATTGTAATTCATATGTATCAGTGTTGAGGCTAAGCGTAACACACTATCATGAAAAGTCCTCACCCACATCAGACCGTTAATATGGTATGAGCGAGGTAATTTTGGTAGTACTTCTGGGTTTGACAAACCCCACCCGGGTTAGTTGCTAACTCGATTGGAGGTCGAACGGGTGTTATATTGACCCTAACACATTAGTCAGAGTTGATAGACCTGGCTGGAGACAAACAAACAAACACACTGTCAATTTCGGTTGCGAGCGCTTTATCAAAACAAGAATATAGGCATGCAACCTATTGATATATATATTGAATGTACATAATCCGTAAACGCTTTATTTGAAATGATTGAAACCTATGAACTCACCAACCTAGTGCTGACTTGTTTTCTTACGTGTTTTCTCAGGTTGGCACTCAGGATCACGTTAAGTCATGCATGTGTCTTGGACTTCAATTGAAATAATTATCTATTGAACAATCTTTATGTTTCGTTTGTATTTGGATTTGGGCGCGTTGTTTTGCGCAGTTACTTTCGTTTAACGCTTCCACATATACACTCTGAACCTTGATCTTTTATGTTATTACATTTCAAGTCCCATATAGTGTCGTTTGAAGTAACGGATGTCTGAGATCCTGGTTTGTCACCTTCCAAAACGGTAAAACTCCGTTAGTGGAATTTGGGGGTGTGACAGATTGGTATCAGAGCCATTGGTTATAGAGAACTAGGACTGCATTCTAGAATACAGCCACACATGTTAGTTATTTGGCATAGACACATGACATAGATACTTACTCCTTATGTTTCAGGAATTATGTCTACAACACCATCTTCACCACCTACCATTCAGGAACATGACATTCTTGCCATTGCATCACCGGAGCCCAAGAGACGTAGGCTTGAGTCCATTGATGACTCTATTGTGTACCCCGGTTTACTGAACAAATGGGTTAGACAGGAACGAGTTCCATCACTGTACTTTGGAGCTTCATCATCATCAGGACCACATTTACCATTGCTACCTTGCCACTTAGAGCAAGCCTTTGCAGCATTTGTAGCAACTATGGATCGAGAGATCCGGAATATGAGAGATGCAACAGGAGCGATCACAGGTCTATTAAGAGGAGAGAAACAGACGGATCACAAGATGGATCTGCTAGTAGTAGAACTGGCAGGCACTAACCACTTGCATAATGCATTAGTGGACAAGGTAAGGGCATTATAGGCTAGAGTGAATGTCCTCAAGGAGGCTGAGGTAGAATCTCAGGAAAGAATTGAGGAGTTAGAGATACAACTTGCAGCTGCTTTGGAGCCAGCTGAAGTACCCGAATCTGAGCCTGAGGAGGAGCCCGAGTAGGTAGAGGAGGATGATGCTGAGTCAGTCATCTCATCCGCCGGCAGTGGAGCTTGATATTCCATTCTATTCTATCTTATCTTATTTTGTCATTTCTTAATGTTTTAAATCAAAACCTAAATGGGTAAGGATGTTCCCATTCCAATAAAATCTTAGTGAACTGTTAACGTTGAGTTATTTATTCTATGCCCTTATGATTTAAGTTAGCCTTGTACTATAATCATAAACTAGCATGTCTTTACACATCTCCTTCTATTTGCTTACACTTGAATGATGTTAATATGCGATGTATTTACTAATTTCTTGTGTTTGTGAATATGAAGAAACATGGCCGGACATGGGCGTGGCGATCGCAATGGTGGTCGTGGAAATATCAACCTAACACCAGCCGAACTGGTCGCGTTGATTAATGACAGTGTTGCTGAAGCCTTAGAAGCACACATTGCAGGGTAAGCGAACTATCCACAGAATAATCAGCATGTTTGTACCTTCAAGATATTTATGGACTGCAAGCCCCACATATTCAATGGAGCTAAGGGAGCTGTCGGATTACTCCAATGGTTTGAAAAGATTGAATTTCTGTTCTCCATGTGTAACTGTCCTGTGGCCGACTGAGTCAAATTTGTATCGGGAACTTTAGAGGGTCCTGCCCTCACATGGTGGAATGCACAGGTTCAGATGCTAGGTCTGGAAATGGCCAATGCATCACCATGGGAAGATTTCAAGAACATGATGAATGGAGAGTACTGTCCCAGGGATGAGATTCAGAAACTCGAGGGAGATATCTGGAATCTGAAAATGGAGGGTTCTGAAATAGAACTCTACCCTACTCGCTCGCATTAGCTAGCGGGTATGTGTCCTCACATGGTCACACCACCCTACAAGCGGATAGAAATGTTCATCAGTGGATTAGTACCACAACTCCAGAGCATGGTTACTTCATCGAACCCCACTACCATCAAACAAACCATCTGTCTTGCTCACAAACTGACGGACCAAGTTGTTACCCAAGGGACACTACCTCCCAGGAAGTCAGCGTCCAAGTCTACTGACTACAAAAGGAAGTTTGATAGTAGTAATAACAATAGAGGATTTCAGCCGAATCAGCCACAACAGCAACAGCGTAGGCACGAGCCTATGAAGAACTTCAACCAGTCGACCTCTTCGGGTCAGCATCAGAGTGGTTATACTGGGAGACACCCCAGGTGTAGCAAATGTAATTACAACCACCTCGGTAATTGTGACAAAAACCGTTGCTAGGGGTGTGGCAATGTGGGCCATGCTGCCAAAGACTGCAGAGGGGAATTACAAGCCAAGAAGCCCTTCCAACAACCGGGTCTTACCAAGGGTTGTTTTGAATATGGAAAAGAGGGACATTTCTGAAAGGATTGTCCACAATTAAAGAAGGGTGGAAACGGCAACAACAACAACCACCAAGGCAATAATAACAACGAGGGCAATAATGGAGGGAATGGTGCAAAGGGGCAAGCCTTTGTGCTAGGATCGTAAGAAGCTCGTTATGACCACAACGTGGTTACTGGTAACTATTTCGCTTCTGTACTATTTGACAGTGGTGCTGATAGGAGTTTCATGACTAATAAACTTAGTAACCTACTAAGAAAAACTCTAACCCTGTTAGAGGAAAAATACACCATACAAATAGCAGACGGACAAATAATAGAAGCAACCCATGTTCTTAAGGGTTGTAAACTTGAACTGGCTAGTCATAAATTTGACATTGATCTCATGCCGGTCACACTGGGTAGTTTCGACGTAATTTTTGAAATGGACTGGTTATCTAAGAACCAAGCTGAGATTGTCTGTCACGAGAAAATCGTTAGCCTTCCTCTTCCTAATGGCGAAATCCTCTCCGTCCAAGGCGAAAAGGTTGGTGCAGTCATGGGCATCATATCCTTTATGAAAGCACAGAAATGTCTTCGAAAAGGGTATACTGCTATTTTGGCTCTTGTTGCTGAGCAGCCATCAGAAGAGAAGAAGGTTGATGATATTCCCATCGTTCATGATTTTCTAGAAGTATTTCCCAAGGATTTGCCTGGTCTGCCACCACACCGTCAAGTTGAATTTCAAATCGATCTAGCACATGGAGCGGCACCTATTGCTCAGGCACCTAGTGAATTGCAAGAGCTATCTAATCAGTTACATGAATTGTTGGATAAAGGTTTCATCCGACCTAGCTCATCTCCATGGGGAGCTCCGGTCCTGTTTGTCAAGAAGAAGGACAGAACTTTCCGTATGTGTATCGACTACCGTGAACTAAATAAAGTCACAATCAAGAACCGTTATCCTTTTCCTCGTATAGATGATCTCTTTGATCAACTCGAAGGATCAAGTTTCTATTCCAAGATAGATCTTAGGTCCGGTTACCATCAATTGAGAGTCCGAGATGAAGATATCTCTAAGACTGCTTTCAGGACAAGGTACGGCCACTATGAGTTTATAGACATGCCTTTCGGATTAACCAATGCACCTGTGGTATTCATGGACCTCATGAACCATGTGTGTAAACCCTACCTCGATCAGTTCGTCATTGAGTTTATTGATGACATCCTCATCTATTCAAAGAATGAAGAAGAACATGAGGAGCATCTTCGTTTGATTCTGGAATTGCTAAGGAAAGAACAACTGTATACAAAACTCTCTAAGTGCGAATTCTGGATTCGTGAAGTGCAATTTTTAGGACATGTAGTCAACGGGTCAGGAATACATGTCGACCCATCTAAAATAGAAGCAATCAAGAAATGGGCGGCACCGACAACGCCAACTGAGGTGCGACAATTTCTGGGATTGGCTGGCTATTACCGTCATTTCATTGAGGGATTTTCCAAGATTGCACAACCCCTCACCGCTCTGACCCAAAAGAGTAAACCTTATGACTGGGGTGATACCCAGGAGGTACACGAGGAATGGAACAACAAGTGGAAGTTAAATCAGACGGCAGTCGCTACTTCGCAGAGCGGATTTGGATTCCAGTGTACAGAAACTTAAGGGAACTTGTCATGGATGAAGCTTATAAATCTCGTTACATTATTCATCCAGGTTCCGACAAGATGTATCATGACCTAAAGGTGCTGTATTGGTGGCCAAATATGAAGGCCGATATAGCCACCTATGTGAGTAAGTGCCTGACTTGCGCGGAGGTCAAGGTTGAATATCAAAAGCTTTCCGGTCTTCTCCAACAACCAGAGATTCCCATGTGGAAATGGGAACAGATATCCATGGACTTTATCACAAAATTTCCACGAACTCCTACTGGATGTGATACCATTTGGGTAATAATCGATCGTTTAACAAAGTCCGCTCACTTCTTAGCAATCAAGGAAACCGAAAAATGGATAAGCTTACTCGTATTTACTTGAAGGAAGTAGTCTCTCGACACGGTGTGCCAATTTCAATCATTTCGGATCGTGATGCACGATTCACCTCTCGTTTCTGGCAACCGTTACATAAAGCTTTAGGCACGCGTCCAGATATGAGCACAGCATACCATCCTCAAACTGATGGCCAGATAGAGCGTACTATTCAAACTCTGGAGGATATGCTACGAGCTTATGTGATTGACTTCGGTAACACCTGGGAGTGTCACCTACCGTTGGTGGTGTTCTCCTACAACAACAGTTGTCACACTAGCATCAAGGCAGCTCCATTTGAAGCACTATATGGATGTAAATGCCGATCTCCTATCTGTTGGGCTGAAGTTGGGGATAGCCAGCTTACGGGTCCTGAACTTGTGTTCAAAACATCTGAAAAGATTGTTCAAATCCGAAACCGTATGGCGGCAGCTCGTGATCGTCAAAAGAGCTACGCCGATAAGCGTCGTAAACCATTAGAATTTCAAGTAGAGGATATGGTTTTGTTAAAAGTCTCACATTAGAAGGGTGTCATTCATTTTGGGAAGCGGGGCAAGCTGAATCCTTATTATGTTGGATCATTCAAGATAGTGAAGAGAATCGGGCCAGTAGCATATCAACTGGACCTACCTGAAGGACTTAGTGGTGTACACAACGTCTTTCTCGTCTCAAACTTGAAGAAATGTCTGGCAGACGAGTCACTCGCAGTTCCTCTTGAGGAACTACACATCGATGAACAACTGCGGTTCGTTGAAGAACCGGTGGAAATCATGGATAGGGAAATCAAAACGCTGAAACGCAGTAAAATCCCTATTTTCAGAGTTCGTTGGAACACGAAACGCGGACCGGAATTCACGTGGGAGCGCGAAGATCAGATGATTCGCAAATATCCTAATCTGTTCAAGCACTCCACGTCAAATTTTTAAGGTACAATTCTAATTTTTGGTACGAAAATTCTTTCAACTAGGGGATGATGTGACACCTCATAATGTTTTTTATTATTTTAATTTTTGGGACGAAAATTCTTTCAACTAGGGGATGATGTGACAATCCAGACTTTTCCAGTTATTTTCGTTAGCAAATCCAGTTAAATCTTAACTTAGTTAACCCTAACTCAAACCCTAGGGACTAATTCTGCCTTTTTTCAAACTCACATACACAAAACTTGGGGGACCAAACTTGTAATTAACTTATAGTTAATTCCTGTTGACTTTCATAAAGTCAAACTAACCAAAAATATAACTTAATTAAATCAATTCTAACTTCAAGGACAAATTCAAGCAAACTCTAAACTTAAGAACATAGAATTACATGGAATAATCTTGCAATAAACAAATTCTCGATTATGCTGACTTTTAAAAAGTCAAAATCTCGGGATTTATTCAAATTCGAGCTTTACAATCGATCTTCGTTTGATACCATAACCGAAATAGGTGTTAATGATATTCACGACGTCTTTAAGGCTTTAAACGTCATCATTATGCATGATTTAAACCGATTTATGACTGATTATAGCTTAACCGTCGACCACCACCGTATATCCAACGAATTCGATGAATTCGTGCATTCATTTCGCAAACTAACCATCGGCACACACTAGAAGAATTCCTCTCAAGCTTTTGCACACATCAATTCGATCGGAGAAGTGGCTGGAGTCACCAGGGAACAAAGCAGTCCAAGCCGGAACCCATTCTAAGCGTACACCATCAATTCGAGCCCTACTCTGGTAATTGTGTACATACTTAGCTTCGTTTTAATCTGTTAATCAAAAGCCCTATCATAATTGTGGCTTCCATTATCGGATTTAATACGATCCGATATCTAGGGTTCATACAGTTTTGGTCTAATCGAACCCTATCAATTCGATGTCAGTTTCATCAATTAAACAAGTCCTTGGAGTCGTTTCTATGCCAGAGTGAAAGCCCTATTAAATCTAGGGTTCATATCATCTAATCTAAACCGGATCGAATCTAGGGTTCATGTGGTTTCGGTTTTATCGAGCCTAATCTAAACACCATTTCAATCAAATTAAACCACGGGGATAGGTTCGCAAGGCCTTAATCTGTAAAAGCCCAATGGTTTCAACAATTTTTAACATAAGATTCGATCGAATCGATTCTGAGTTCATAGTTAGGGTTTTCGACATTTGAATCTGAGATTAAACGACCCTAGGGTTGACGATTTCCAAATTAAATACACCTACAGAATCGCCAATACTCGATTATCATAACCCCTAATCAATCTTAGTTATTCGTTGTCGAAATTTGTGGTTTGGGGACGGGTTTCGAACCGGGTATGCGTGGGGGGGGGGGAACCCGCATTGAATTGTATGTTAAAACCATTCCCATCCGGATTTGTTCGCAATGCCCTAGCGGGTGGAGATGGTTAAGACACTGGACTCATGTGCAGGAGACCCGGGTTCGAGTCCGGTCTCCTGCATTTTATTTTTGGGGCCTTTTCTAGTGTTATTTTAATATAAAATCTTACCCCTATATTAATATATTAGTATATTAAAGTGTTTAGCCTCAGAAAACACCCGTAGGCTCGGGTTTGAATTTATAACCTATTTTAATTATTATTCCCACTTTTAAAAATAATATATTTATGTTATTATCAAATTAAAATAATATGTTTATATTATTTTCAACCCGTAACTCCTACTATTAAATAATATATATTTTTATATTATTTTACCTCGTTTAAATTACTTTGCGTGACGTTTAAACTAAAAATAATATAATTGTTTATATTATTTACTCGCGTTTATTATACTCGGTTAAAAATAATATATTTATTATTTTTTTTTCACACAAATAATTATTTAGATAATCCTTCGAACTTAAAAATAATATATTAAATTATATTATTTTCCTAATTTTTGTAAACGACTCGAACGTACGAACTTATGTATTTGTTTAATTATTATTCGTTATTAACATAAGACATGTAACGCTTCGATCGTAGTTTTTATATTAAGAATCTTTATTCCCGTAGACACGTTCATCTACTCTTAAATCCTTAGAATGCGTTAAGACGTTCTAACTTTCCGTGTCGTCGTCACAAATCCCGACTTGTCCCTAATTTATGTGTTTATAAGGGCATACGTAAGTCGTCTGAAACTTACACTTGTGGTTTCAACTCATCTCTTGTGTGATCTAAACCACTACTCAATCCAGGTGAGTTTCACGACCCCTTTTACTGTTTTTATTTGGGGGAGATAACATGTTACAACCTTTTTGGGTTATTGTAAATCATATGATATCAGTGTTGAGGCTAATCGTAACACACTATCATGAAAAGTCCTCACACACATCGGACGGTTAATATGGTATGAGTGAGGTAATTTTGGAAGTACTACTGGGTTTGACAAACCCCACCCGCGTTAGTCACGCTAACTCGATTGGAGGTCGAACGGGTGTTATATTGACCTTAACACATTAGTCAGAGTTGATAGACCTGGCTAGAGGTAAACAAACAAACACACTGTCAGTTTCGGTTGCGAGCGCTTTAGCAAAACATGAATATAGGCATGCAACCTATTGATATATATATATTGAATGTACATAATCCACAAACGTTTTATACGAAATGATTGAAACCTGTGAACTCACCAACCTAGTGTTGACTCGTTTTCTTATATGTTTTCATAGGTTGGCACTCAGGATCACGTTAAGTCATGCATGTGTCTTGGCCTTCAATTGAAATAATTATCTATTGAACAATCTTTATGTTTCGTTTGTATTTGGATTTGGGCGCGTTGTTTTGCGCATTTACTTTCGTTTAACTCTTTCGCATATACACTCTGAAACTTGATATTTTATGTTATTACATTTCAAGTCTCATGTAGTGTCGTTTGAAGTAACTAATGTCTGAGATCCTGGTTTGTCACCTTCCAAAACGGTAAAACTCCGTTAGTGGAATTTGGGGGGTGTGACATTTAGCCTGATATGATCCTCTACTCGTGTCATTGAACAAAAATAGCTTGTGTGTGAATATGTGTATATCGTTATTTAGAAAATATCAAAAATATTTTAAGTTTGTGTAAAGTTCAAATTACAATCAGAAAAACCAAAAATATTTGTGTTTAACCTTCGTGAATTGACTTTGAATCCTCTTGATTGAATGTGCTAATCATGTTCGTTATTTGACTTTGACTTTTTCATAATTTGAGTTGGAAAATTGACTTCAAATAAGTCTATGCGTACTTAACAAGTGCGCAAGGGTTAAACCCTACGTACTTATCAAGTACGCAAGACTTAAGTCATGTGTACTTAGTAAGTACGCATGAGTTAAGTCCTGTGCACTTAACAAGTACGCACGACTGTTGTGGGCCGGGTATATAAACATGTGTTAGAATTGTTTCTCGGTTCATCTCATTCAAATGAACCTAACACTGTTGTAAACTCCCTGTTCGATTTTCACACAAAATTTGGTGTGTTCCTAAACGATTTTTCATCCCGATCTTAGTTTCAACATCATCTAACTATCATTTGGTGAGAATCTAGGACCATTTCATCAATTAAATCATGAGTTTTGGACCAATTTGTGACTTTGAAAAACTAGGATTTTGATGTTTGATTTTTGACAATTTCTGGTTGTTTTTGCAACACATTATGACCTAAACGTGTTTAAAATTATCATTTGAAGCTTGATCATCACTTAATCATCCATTTCGACTCTTGATTTTGATTTTGACCTAGTGAGTGACCGTAGGTTTACGCATGTGGACTCTAAGGTCAAAATGACTGGGATGTAGCACAAAATTGATGTTGGTTTTGGTTCCAGCAATCTCAAACATGTTTTTCGACTACCTGGTGACCAACATCATCATCAAATTTCACAATATGTAGATTTTGGAAATTTTGAAATTTGGTCAAGTGTTAAGGTTGCGTACTTAACAAGTACGCAAGACATCAGTCATGCGTACTTGTTAAGTACGCAAGGCATACACCCTGCGTACTTGACAAGTGTGCAGGAAGGCCAAACTTGAAATTTTTCTAAATCTGAATTGTCTGTTCATTGTGAATGTGCTATACTTGGTCATGTATATTCAATTCCAATGAGTCTTCTTGTTCTTATTGTGTTTACTGTGTGTTTTTACAGTGATGGCTCGTGAATTTACAAGTGAGTTCAATCTGCTGGCTCTTACTGGACCGGAATGGAATGGTGCTGCACTTGAGTACTGGGAGATCATCGATTTCTTGAACCTCACAAATATAAGCTACGCTATTTCAGCAGACCCTGTCGTATCAAGACCGTACTTGGAGCAGTTCTGGGATACGGCAGAACATCATTGCACAGTAACCCCAATGACATTCGGGCTAATGTGGCAGGTCATGACATTACCATTTCTGAGGACACTATCAGGAGGGTCTTACAGTTCCGGGATCTTGCAACCGACCCAATTTCCTATCCTGATTATTTTGTGGATGGGTGTTGGAGACAACGTATGGGATACGTTGGTGTGCGAGATTATTCATCTTACAAGAAGATGTGGGTGCTAGATCAGTGGAGGTACTTTGCCGACGTAATGATCATGTGCATTTCTTTTAGGAAGGTAGGGAAGGATGCCATGCGACATGATCTAGCAGCCTCTATGGTTGGACTGTCTCTGAATAGGGGCTTTAACTTCTCTTGATACATCTACAAGGCTATAACTGATCAGATTGACACAGCAGAGAGGTTTAGGTTCTTGTTATACCCCAGATTTTAGCAACTCTTGATAAATGATGCGTTGCCAAATCTACCTGTTATTGGGGAGAGATTGCAAGTTAACCGGGTGGCCAAGAGAGTTTTCTCACAGTTCTTAACGCCAGGCAGTGTAGAACCTACCCTGAGCATACTCCACTCTTTGGCCACCTGATCAATGAAGCATATGTGGCACAAGCAAATTGGAGATGGTATAGTGTAGAGTCTAAGCCTGAACTCAGTGAACACGGTGATGAACAATAGGAAGAGGAGGAAGTTGAATCTGAGGATGAAGTGTTTGAAGAAGGAGGAGACGAAGAAGCGGGAAGTGGTGGTGCTAAAGAATCTGACTCAGAAGCAACAGAGTTAGATTCATCTGATTCTGATGATGCACCATCACAGTCAAACCCAAGGAGATTGACGAAGGTGACCCTTCCTGAGTCATCTTCTAAGAGAATGAGACAGGAGAGTACTAGCAGTGAATATGAGCCCGATTCTGATTCGGATGCTGCTATACAAAGACATAGAAGAGAGAGTATAAACAAGCGTCTGGGGGATAGGCCACACCTAGCTATCCTTTGTGAGGTAGAAGTCAGTGCTCATAGGCAAGCAAGTGTAACAGCTGCGAGTACTGATTCCACTTCTACTTCACATTCACAAGAACTCTATATGCAACAACGGAGGAGACCACGTGCAACACCTGATGTGGCTACCACTTCTATCACAGAGGAGGTTCCTGTGATAGTGACCCTCCCTGTGCAATCTGTCCGAGTGGAGTGACAAATCCAATTCTAACCAAGTCTGTCACCATCACCCCAACCACCATCCAAACAACTACCATCCTTACCTCAATCCCCACAACCACTCTTCAACACATAAGTGAACCATTTGCTGATCTTGACTTCAATCAGGGATTCAATTTTGGAGAATTCTTTTCCTTCCCGACTAATCAAGCCGAAGCATCGTCTTCTAGGGGACATGATCCTCGTGATACCTGGATCACTACCCTAGAGACTCAAGTCGCTGGACTTCTTGAAACGCTACGGAAATTGAGAGACGAATCTCACAAACAACAGGGGCAGATTAACTATTTGCTTGATGAGGTAGCCGCGCTAAAGAAATAGCGGGCGATTGATGACAAGTAGCGTTTAGAGCATGACACTATGGTGAAACTGGTCTGTTATATGGCCAAGACGCTTGCTGCTCAGGGGGAGAGATTGAAGGAATTATTGGAGAAGCAACCACCTAAGCCTAGCAGTGAAGAGGCATGCCACTTAGTTGATCTAACTAAGAGTGATGACCAGGAAAAGGATCCTAAAGTCGGACCGAGTGGAAGTGATCAGCAATCGTCGGCTTTGGCGATTGTTCCCATTTCTGCCGTTCATATGGCTTAGGGGGAGTCCACTCAGAGTGAAGGTGGAGGTGATGCTTCAGGTGGTAATAAAGGAAAGTCAGTGGCTGACGTTTTGAAATATCTATCTGACGACGTGTCGGATGATGTGATCTTACTACTAGAACCGGACTATTCCAAGGAAGCACAGATCGATGCTCTCTGCAATTTGGAAGAGGGAGAGATCGAGCCTTTTGATGATTGGGATGAGGAGGATACGGATGTTGTAATCAAAGTTCCCAAGGGCGACGGGGAAGGAGAGTATGAGTTTGAAGACGGAGAGATTTTCGAAGCTCCATCATTTCAAACTCATCTTGACACAGGTTCAATCGAGCCTGCTAGTACTGTGGAGGCGTCGACTGAAGCCTCCCCTGCCGACCCTACACCTGTGGATCCAGAGGCACAGAAAGACAAACATATGCCCGCAAGTTCATCGAAGGACCCGACTCCTATCTGGAAAAAGACATCAATCATAGACAAACATGGAGCGACAGGGATGATCTTAGCTGTGATGTTCGAGGAGGATAAGAAGTGGTTTGCAATCAAGAGAGCTGGGGGGATCAATACTTGAAACCAACCAGTGAAGCTTTGAACTCCTTGCCAAGATACGACCTCATGAACCTAGCAAACCGAGAGCTGCTGGGTCACTCAAATCACGCAGTAGCGATGGGTTTGTGGCAGGTTCTGCAGCGAGAGGGAAGATCAGGGAAGTTCGAGGTGTTTTAGCCTTAAGTGCCTAAGCGAGTCAGGTTCAAGAACGTTAGATATCCCGTGACTCATAAAAGTTTAAAGACACTGGTGTACAAGTCAGTGCTTTGTGAAACCAGGATTCCCCTGAGCAAGTTATCTCAAGATATCCTCGGTAACATATGGTACTGGTATGTAGATCCTAAAACGGGCGAGGCAGTGGTGATTAGGAAGGTGTGGTCCGAGAGTGGAAGCTTAGTGCCAAGGGAACCGATCAGAGTTTTTGATGAAGTCTGCTTCATAAACTTTTCTGTGAAAGATCTGGAGGCGCTAGCTGCCAAGTACTGCATGTACACGGACGAGTGGACAAAGTTCCTTGCTTCTAAATACTAAAAGGTGGTGAAGTTCTGCCTTGACTACAAGAAGAAGATGGAAGCTAAAGCTGGGGAGCTGTGAAGACCGATCACAATCCAGAACTGTTGTCAAGGGGAAGTTTGTGAAGCACTTTTGTGTGACAAAGACTTTGGATATTGTGTTAGCTTTTGTACTTGTCTTGTATATATTAGTCTTTGTATCTTAGAGTCTGTATGTATTAGTTATCGAGTTGTATTTACTATTGTATGTACTTGTTGTCTAAATTCTCTAAGTGTTTTGCGCACTTAGCATGTGCGCAGGAGTTATCTCCTGCGTACTTAGCAAGTATGCAAGAACTCTATGCGTACTTGCTAAGTACACATGAGCATTTTGCCCTGCGCACTTGCTAAGTGCGCAGAGCCCAGGTCTAGTATATGCACTCAGATGTATTCTCTCTGTAACCTTCAAGTTTATAATAGACAGAGTTTGAAAGTGATTTTGTTGTCTGTTTACTTTGTGTTGCTTGTTTCTCCACCTAGTCACGGGTATTCCGCACCCGGTCCGACTAGTCACACACCCACACGTAACGATCCGAGACACCCGAGGACCTACAGTCTACTTCGTTCTCTTTTGTCCTCCATTCCTGTCACACCCCAACCGACGGCGGAAACGTCAGGGCGGGACATGTAGACTGTTCATGAGCACAAGGTTCACTAGATTTCAATATTTAATCGCCAATTTCATTTCAAACAATTCAACCACAAATAGCAAAATTCAACAAGTAAATAAATGAAAATACAAATTGTTCTTTGAATTTAAATTAACTAAGTCCAAACTTAAGTGTAGCATGTCTTGATCAAACTCACACATTAGCACCTGAAACATGAATAAAATAAGGTCAACTAAAAAGTTGGTGAGCATACACAGGTTTATACATAGGTAGCATATAGATTATAAATAAACAAATCCATACATAACATGATAAAATAAGCCATTTACGGAGAGCAGCTATTGTGTAACCAAGTACAATCAAACCTTTGTAACTAGCATGCAAAATTGTGTTGTCGGTAACAATCACCCCAATCTGGGTGGGTTTGTCAGACTTAATAGATCTATCATTGTTTACCGTCAGCTTGAATAGTTAATGATTGCACATAAATTGCACACAAAAGTTAGCACACCTAGCACTCAGGCATAAAGCTCAAATTTGCACACATGAATGTAAAGAGGATTTGTACTTGTATAGTTTGTGTAAATGTAAGCAATAGATTGTATATTGTTCATGTTCCACCCCAAAAAGTGTAAAAGAGTAAAAGGGGCTATGTAATACTCACTTGATTCGAAGGCGTAGCTAACATGAGATACTAGATAGTAGTATGATCCTTATAATGCACAACGTTAACCTAGTATAGAATGTATATTGAATTAATAGGGTGCACAATAGTCTATGTCTAAGTCTAAAGTTAAATTGGATGTGTATATAAGGAATTTGAAGTTGTAGGTGTTAGTGGTTTGTACTTGAATGGTGTTGTATAAATAATAAAATTATTATTTATTTACTTAGTTGTAAAATAATGTAAGTACTAGGGGTAATTATGTATAACCTAAACAAATCATTTTTGTTTAAATGTAAATTAAATAAATAATTGTTACCTTATTTATTTATTTTTAAAATATGTAACTTAGTCATTTGGTTATAAAAATGTATTAGATGTTTTATATTAAATATAAATATCTATACTTTGTTTTCATAAAGGTGTTTAAATAAATTGTGTAAATAATAATTAAGTGTAGAGTTTAACAATAAATACAAATTAAATTTTGAAAGTTTTAAATAAATAATTTCTATTTATTTTAGAATAGAAGTTTGATCTTTTTAAATAAAATTAATATAACTCTTTAACAAATCAATTATTTTTCTTTGAAAATTAATGTGAAATACTTATTGTTTTTTTTTAAATATAAAAATAATTATTCTGCCAAGATTTTTCCTCTTACACACGACCGTGCTTGAGACAAGGCACGATCGTGCTAGTACCACGGGCGCGACCGTGCTAGTCAGGGACGCGACCGTGTTGACCAAACAGAAGATATAGCTAAGCTGTTCACTAGGCACGACCGTGTCTGCTCCAGGCACGACCGTGTCTAGGGTTCTGAGGCACGACCAAGTCTAGCCAAGAGGCATGACCGGGTCTGAGTGTGTGAGGCACAACCGCGCTGGTATTAGCACGACCGTGTCTCATGAAGCACGACCGCGCTAGAATACTAGCGCGACCGTTTCTTTTCCAAAACAGAAACGATTTGACTAATTCTTATATTGTTAATGTTGGAATTCATGAGGCTTTTATCCATTAGGTGATTTCGAGTCCATATGTATAGGTTAATTGTATTTAAAACATGTACAAGGTATGATTCGATTAAACCATTTTTAGAGTGAACCCTAGATTCGGGTTCGTGTTAAATTTGATATTGTAAGCCCTAATTAGTTTGGGGCTTTTGATCAATAGATTAAATCGACCGCGTAAGAGGTTTGGATTTCCCGGAAAGACGGCGAAGTGCTGGCAAACGGTAGGACGAGTTCCGGTGGCGATGAGTTTGGTTTCCGGCGTCTTCTGCTACAATTCCGGCTTAACCAGTATCTCCAGAAGCTTTAGAAAGGATCGACGGATTGTTTGTTGGGAGTGCCACAATTCAGAAAAGGTGAATTGTTGGTTCAAGTGAAATAATTTTGGTTTCTTTGAGGCTAATCGAATTTCTTGGAGTTATTGGACGTAATTGTGGTAATTGCAAGTTTAATTGTGTTTGTTAATGGTAATATTATGGGTAATAGTTACGAATTCGAACGTCCCTATGATTAAAGTTGTATTTACGTTTCAACTGTCGTGAGGCGCGACCGTGCCTAAACGAGGCACGACCGTGCCAAGGCACCGGGCGCGACCGTTCCAAAGCAAGGCGCGCGACCGTGCCATAGCACTTGGCGTGACCGTGCCAGAACAAGGCGCGACCGTGCCTATTAGGGTTTCTGGTTATTTATTTATGTCACACCCCGACCGATGGCGGAATCATCGGGGCGGGACATGTAAGACTGTTCATAGCAGAAGGTTGACTAAATTGAAGTATATTAAAGTCAAATTTCCATTACAAATAATCCAAGTACAAACCAAATCCAAACAAGAAAATAAAACAACTCATAAACTTCTTGATTTAATATTGCTAAGTCCAAATCCTATATTGAGCACGTCTTGAATCATTCTCACATATTAGGGTCTGAAACATGAATAAAATAAAGTCAACTAAAAAGTTAGTGAGTATAACACAGTTGTATATAGATAGCATATAGTTGTAAACAAATCCTTTACAAGACATGAAAAATAAGGCATTTATGAGGAGCTGCTATTGTGTAATCAAGTACAATCAAACCTTAGTAACTAGTATGCAAATTGTGTTGTCGGTATCAATCACCTCCACTTGGGTGGGTTTGTCAGACTCAATAGATCTATCATTGAAAACCGTCGGCTTGTATAGTTAATGATTGCACATAGTTTTCACAAAGACTAGCATAACTAGCACTCGGGCACAAAGCTCAAATTTTGCACACATGTATGTATGTAGGATATTGCACTTGTGTTGTTTGTATAAATGTAGTTGTGAAATGTGTAATGTGTATAAAGTTCATGTTCCACCCCAAAAGTGTAAAAGAGTAAAAGGGGTTGTGAATACTCACTTGATATGATGATGTAGCTAACACAGATTATAGATAGCAATTATGATCCTTGGAATGCACAATTTAACCTATCGAGTAATGTGTATAGTATCAAATAGATGTACAAAGTTTAAGTCTAAAATGGAAGTTGAATTTGTGTATAAAACTATTGATTTGTATAAAATATATAGAGTTTGAAGTAAAATATGTTTGAAATAATTTGATTAGGTTTGAATTGAATAAATAAATAAATATATAATTATAGTTTATGAAATAATGTAAATATTAATTGTAATTAAGTATAAATAAATAAATGATTTTGATTTAAAATGTAAATTAAATAACTAATCATTATTTATAAATTTTGTAACTTAATTATTTAAAACCTCATTTTAAATAAATATAAATTTAATTTTTATAAACTTTTCAATAAATCATATTTATGCCAAGATTAAACTTTAAATCCATTTTTAAATACAGAACACATATTTTTATAAGATCTGAAACATTTACTGATTAAAATATAAAAAAATTTATAATTCTGATAAAAATTCTGAGTCTAGCACGACCGTGCCTAGGAAGGGCACGATCGTGCTCAAGCCACGGGCGCGACCGCGCTAGTCGGGGCGCGACCGGGTTGACCAACAGAAGCACAATCTAGACAAGTCAACAGGCACGACCGTGCCTTGGCCCGGCACAGTCGTGTCTATGATCTTTAGACACAACAGGGACTAGCCCAGAGGGCATGACAAGGTCTGGACAGGAGGACACGACCGCGCTGCTAGTCGGCACGACCGCGCTCGATGAGGCACGACCGCGCTAGATGATTAGCGCGACCGTGTCTCTTCCAAATCAGACACGAATTGACAATTTCTTGTATTTTAAACACTGGATTTGATAGGGCTTTTGATTAATGGGTTATTACGAGTCTTTTCATATAACTTAATTGTATGAACATCGCGTTTAAGTAGGGATTCGATTAAATCGTTTTCAATAAAATATGAGTTCTGATTCGGATCGATTTCAATAATGGAAGCCCAAATTGAATAGGGGCTTTCGATACTGATACAGAAAGGAATGAAATAGAAGATTCAATTACCCGGAATAGAAGCGAATCGATAGAGAACGGCAGCGAGGAGTTTCGGCGACGGAGATAAAGATTTCCGGTGACTTCGACTGCGATTCCGACTGCTTCAATGGCTTCGGATTGATTTAGTGATGGTCTGGAAATGCTTGATTGGATTGCTTTGAGAATATTGAGAGAATTTGGGTTCTTCTTGAAATGCTTAATCGTTTGGAATTTGGTAGGACAAAACCGAAGTGAATTCGAGTAATGGGAATGGTTTATTGAGTTTGTTAATGTGATTAAAGCGTGTTAAAGTTACGAATTCGAACGATCGGATGATTAAAGTCACAATTACGATTCGACTGTTACGCAGGCGCGACCGTGCCAAGATAGGCGCGACCGTGCCTAAGCACCGGGCGCGATCGTTCCAAAGCAGGTCGCGCGACCGTGCCAAAGCACTTGGCGCGACCGTGCTTATACGAAGCACGACCGTGTCTAATTAGGGTTTCTTGACATTTTTCAACTTTAGTCCTTCACTTTTCAGATTTGATAAGTTTGAATAAAATAGTTTCTTGTATAGTGTCTAAATGTATATAACCGAGTAAACTTGCGAACTTGTATAGAATCATTGCATTTAATTTACGGCGAGAAAATAATGAGACAGTGCACGAGTATTGAATTCGAAATTGCATTACATTGAATTGAAATAGGAATACTAAAATCAGAAATGTTACAGTCTCCCCATGTTGAGAGAATTTCGTCCCGAATTTAGCTAGAGGAAACAACATTATTAGTAAAAAGATGAGGGTACTTGAGCTTCATTTGGTCTTCTCGTTCCCAAGTGAACTCAGGACCACGCTTAGATTCCCAACGAACTTTAACGATAGGAATGCGACTTCGCTTGAGCTGCTTGACTTCACGATCCATAATTCCACCGGCTTCTCAACGAAGTGCATCGTTTCATCAATGCGCACGTCGTCGAGCGGTATATGGAGATTTTCATCGGCGAGACACTTCTTTAGATTTGATATATGAAATGTAGGATGTACATTGCCAAGAGATGGAGGTAACTCGAGCTTGTAAGCCACTTTCCCAATCCTTTCAAGGATTTTGAACGGACCAACATAACGAGGTGCTAACTTTCCTTTCTTTCCAAAACGGACCACACCCTTCCATGGAGACACCTTTAGAAGAACAAGGTCACCGACTTGGAATTCCAAGGGTTTTCGACGTTTGTCGGCATAACTCTTTTGCCGACTCCTCGCTACTCGAATATTGTCACGGATTTGAATAATCTTGTCGGATGTTTCTTGAATTAACTCGGGACCAGTGATTTGTGCTTCACCAATCTCACTCCAACAGATAGGAGAACGACACTTGCGACCATAGAGAGCTTCGAATGGAGCCATGTTGATACTTGTGTGGTAGCTATTGTTGTAAGAAAACTCAATAAGGGATAAATGTGAATCCCAATTGCCACCAAAATCGATTACACAAGCTCTAAGCATGTCTTCAAGAGTTTGGATTGTTCGCTCGGTTTGACCATCAGTTTGCGGATGGTAAGCCGTGCTCAAATCCAATCGAGTACCAATAGCCTTTTGGAGAGATTGCCAAAATCGAGAAGTTAACCGAGCGTCTCTATCGGATATTATGTTCAAGGGCACACCATGACGGCTCACAATTTCATCAATGTAAATTCGGGCTAATTTCTCCACTTTGAAGTCTTCACGAATAGGCAAGAAGTGGGCAGATTTGGTGAGTCGATCAATGATCACCCAAATGCTATCATAACCACTCGAGGTGCGAGGGAGCTTGGTAATGATATCCATAGCTAAATTCTCTCATTTCCACACGGGAATTTCTGGTTGTTCGAGTAAACCAGAAGGACGTTGATGTTCGGCTTTGACTTTGGAGCAAGTTAAGCATTTGGCCACTTAAAGAGCAATGTCTTTCTTCATACCGGGCCACCAATAAAGTTGGCGAAGATCTTGGTACATTTTATCCGCACCAGGATGAATAGAATAACGAGTCTTATGAGCCTCGTTCATGAGAATTGCACGGAGATCATCACGATCGGGAATCCAAATACGGTTCAAGTAATATAGTAAGCCATTGGGTTTTGATTCAAGAAGAAGTTCAACACCACACGACATTTCTTCATACATGTTGCCCTCGATTACCGAGACGTGTTGAGCTTCTAAAATACGGGTTTGAATATCGGTTTGAATACGGGCACAATGAAGCATAACATGGTCCTTTCGACTCAAGGCATCGGCTACAACATTCGGTTTGCCGGGATGGTAACGAATCTCGCAGTCGTAGTCGTTAAGGAGTTCGACCCAACGTCGTTGCCTCATATTGAGCTCTTTTTGGTTGAAGATATGTTGAAGACTTTTATGGTCGGTGAATACCACACATTTCGTGCCATATAGGTAATGTCTCCAAATCTTTAACGCGAATACGACCGCACCCAACTCGAGATCGTGCGTCGTATAATTCTTTTCATGAATTTTGAGTTGTCTTGATGCATAAGCGATTACTTTTCCTCGTTGTATGAGGACACAACCAAGACCTTGGTTAGAAGCATCACAATAGACAACTAAATCGTCATTTCCATCGGGGAGAGTCAAAATGGGAGCATTGCACAACTTATGCTTAAGAGTTTGGAAAGCTTCTTCTTGTTTCGGTCCCTACTCATAAGTTTTACCCTTATGGGTCAAGGCGGTAAGAGGGACAGCAATCTTTGAGAAGTTTGAGATGAAACGATGATAATAACCCGCAAGACCAAGAAATGAACGAACTTCGGTAGGAGTCTTCGGGGCATTCCAATTCTTAACCGTTTCAATCTTAGCAGGATCAACATGAATACCCTTGTCGTTGACGATGTGACCAAGAAATTGAACTTCTTTTAACCAAAATTCACATTTGGAGAACTTGGCATATAGTTGTTCTTTCTTTAAAAGGTCCAAAACCAATCTAAGGTGTTCTTCATGGTCGGCTTTAGTCTTGGAATAGATTAAGATATCGTCAATGAAAATGATCACGAATTTATCAAGGTACGGTTTGCACACACGGTTCATGAGATCCATGAAAACTGCGGGTGCATTGGTTAACCCGAAAGGCATAACCATGAACTCATAATGACCATACCTTGTTCGAAAAGCAGTCTTAGGAATGTCATCTTCTTGAACACGGAGCTGATGATAACCGGATCGAAGATCAATCTTCGAGAAGCAAGTAGAACCTTGAAGTTGATCAAAGAGATCATCGATTCTAGGCAAAGGATAACGATTTTTGATAGTAAGCTTGTTAAGTTCGCGGTAGTCAATACACATGCGAAATGATCCATCCTTCTTCTTAACAAATAAGACGGGTGCACCCCACGGTGAATGACTCGGGCGAATGAAACCTTTGTCGGAGAGTTCTTGAAGTTGACTTGCGAGCTCTTGCATTTCGGAAGGTGCAAGACGATAAGGAGCTCTAGCAACGGGGTTAGCTCCGGGCATAAGATCAATACGGAACTCTACTTGACGAACAGGAGGAAGACCGGATAAATCTTTAGGAAACACTTCGGGAAAATCCCTAATGATAGGAATGTCTTGGATACTCTTCTCCTTGACATCCTTTTGAACAATATGAGCTAGGAAGGCGATGTACTTCTTTCGTAAGTACTTTTGAGCGGTAGTACAAGATATCAATTTAAGACCAATGCAAGGCTTTTCACCAAAAACCCTTAAGGTTTCTCCTGATGGTAGCGGAATTCGAATACACTTTTCAAAACAAATTACTTCGGCATGATGATTTGATAGCCAATCCATACCAATGATAATATCAAAGCTTCCTAGTGGCATTGGAATAAGGTTGATTGGGAATGTATGATCATTAAGTTCTAAGGAGCAATCATAGACAATAGACTCAATTGTAAGGGAGTCACCATTTGCTATTTCAACGGTGAAGGTTTTCTCTAATTGGGATCGTGTCTTTGCAAGTAAAGGCTCAAAATTTAGGGCCACAAAACTTTTATCGGCACCGGTATCGAACAAAATGGAGGCATATTGACTATTAACAAGGAACGTACCATTAACCACGTCGTTGTTGGCTTGAGCTTCGTTGGCGTTTATGTTGAACGCACGCCCACGAGCTCCACCTTGTCTAGCATTTGCAAGTCTTGGACATAGATTACAAAAATGGTTCGGGTCACCACATTCATAGCAAGCACGCCTATTAGCAATGGCGGGAGCACCTTGATTAGCCACTCGCGGGTTGGGTTGGTTCGGTGGATTGACTTGACCCTCAAAAGCTTTGGCCCTGCAAATATTGATAGTGTGACCATATATCCCACAATGAGTGCAAAGGCGACATGGGATATTTTGAGGATGATGAAAATTGCAGGTAGCACAAAGAGGGTAGATCCCAACATATGGCTTTTTAGCCGGTGCTTGAACTACGGGTGCAACTTGATTAACGGGCACCGCCGGAGTAACCACAGCAAAGTTTCTAACTTTCCTCTTTTTGTTATTGCGAGAGGGTTCAGTTGTGGCTTCTTTGTTGTGGGCAGGAGGGGTTACGGTTTCAGCAAATTTCTTAGAACCCTTTTTGGTAAGAGTTCCAGCTTTAACATGATTATCAGTTAAGGTTGCAGACAGGCGGATGGCATCCTCCAAAGTAGCAGGATTTCTACCTAAGACAGTATCTTGAATTTGTCTTGGTAGCCCAGCAATATACTTTTTGATACAACGGGCTAAAGGAGTGACCATGTGGGGCGCAAGAAGACTCAACTCATGGAACCGAGTTGTATATGCTAAGTTTTCCCCACTATCTTGGGCAAGATCCCAAAATTCAGCTTCCAACTTCTTCACTTCATTTCGAGGACAGAATTCCTCGGTCATAAGCCTTTTGACCTCATCCCAAGGTAAAGCCATAGCTACATCAATACCCCTATTCCTTTTCTCCCCATTCCACCATGTAAGTGCCCGCTTTTGAAGGACACTAGTAGCATGACGAACACGGAGGTTGTCGGGACAGTCACTATTGAGAAAGGTATTCTCAATACTTTCAAACCATTGAAGGAGTCCAGTAGTTCCTTCGGTTCCATAAAACTTTAGGGGATTGCAAGAATTGAAGTGCTTGAAGGTGCATTGAGATGGATTGTTTCCACCATTTCCACCATTACCACCATTATTACCACTATTGCTTCCATTTCCACCATTGCCATTTGTGGCACCATTGGCTTGGGTGAGTTGTGTCACCAATTGGGTAAGAATAGCAGCAATGTCGGAGTTGGCGTTGGCGGCGGGAGCACGACAAGGAGGCATTCTACAGATTTTCACAAGACAAGAAAGATTGTAAGAACTTATGAGAATTGCTAGGATTTAATAGAATGAGAAAACCAAATAAAAGATAGATATTCATAGTTTGGATTGTACTCAAAAGTGATAAAATCACTTGAATACTAAGGCACATCAAGGTTAATTTAAACTTATATAATTTTCAAGGAGACATGCTTTAGCCTATAGGTAAACACTCATCTCGGGAATTCCCAGGAAAGCATACGGGTCCCTCGGTTGATTGGGATTTATGCGAAATGCTTTCCTAGACAGAAAACCCAAAATACAGGTGTCACCCTTCCAGATTGCACGTGTCCTCAAATAATTTAACAAGTTTAAAAACCTTAACGAAGAAAATAAAAAAATTTTAAAGATTTTTGCTTCAAGAATTTTTTTTTCCACATGCTTAGAAAGAATAAAGATAGAAAAGAAGGTAGAAATATCATGGGATTTTAGGATATAGGAAAGGTATTATTTAAGAAGATCCTAATAAGTCATGAATTTCTAACAAGTAAGGTACCAAATATAATAAACAATTTATCATGGTAAGCATGTAGCACATAGCATGTAACACATAGCACAAAATTATGAAGTATAGTATAAGTGGGTGTCCTAAAGTTATAGTCTAGGTCAAGATGTCTAATAACCTAAATCCCTATAACCAAGGCTCTGATACCAATCTGTCACACCCCGACCGATGGCGGAATCATCGGGGCGGGACATGTAAGACTGTTCATAGCACAAGGTTGACTAAATTGAAGTATATTTAAAGTCAAATTTCCATTACAAATAATCCAAGTACAAACCAAATCCAAACAAGAAAATAAAACAACTCATAAAATTCTTGATTTAATATTGCTAAGTCCAAATCCTATATTGAGCACGTCTTGAATCATTCTCACATATTAGGGCCTGAAACATGAATAAAATAAAGTCAACTAAAAAGTTGGTGAGTATAACACAGTTGTATATAGATAGCATATAGTTGTAAACAAATCCTTTACAAGACATGAAAAATAAGGCATTTATGGGGAGCTGCTATTGTGTAATCAAGTACAATCAAACCTTAGTAACTAGTATGCAAATTGTGTTGTCGGTATCAATCACCTCCACTTGGGTGGGTTTGTCAGACTCAATAGATCTATCATTGAAAACCGTCGGCTTGTATAGTTAATGATTGCACATAGTTTTCACAAAGACTAGCACAACTAGCACTCGGGCACAAAGCTCAAATTTTGCACACATGTATGTATGTAGGATATTGCACTTGTGTTGTTTGTATAAATGTAGTTGTGAAATGTGTAATGTGTATAAAGTTCATGTTCCACCCCAAAAGTGTAAAAGAGTAAAAGGGGTTGTGAATGCTCACTTGATATGATGATGTAGCTAACACAGATTATAGATAGCAATTATGATCCTTGGAATGCACAATTTAACCTATCGAGTAATGTGTATAGTATCAAATTAGATGTACAAAGTTTAAGTCTAAAATGGAAGTTGAATTTGTGTATAAAACTATTGATTTGTATAAAATATATAGAGTTTGAAGTAAAATATGTTTGAAATAATTTGATTAGGTTTGAATTGAATAAATAAATAAATATATAATTATAGTTTATGAAATAATGTAAATATTAATTGTAATTAAGTATAAATAAATAAATGATTTTGATTTAAAATGTAAATTAAATAACTAATCATTATTTATAAATTTTGTAACTTAATTATTTAAAACCTCATTTTAAATAAATATAAATTTAATTTTTATAAACTTTTCAATAAATCATATTTATGCCAAGATTAAACTTTAAATCCATTTTTAAATACAGAACACATATTTTTATAAGATCTGAAACATTTACTGATTAAAATATAAAAAAAATTATAATTCAGATAAAAATTCTGAGTCTAGCACGACCGTGCCTAGGAAGGGCACGATCGTGCTCAAGCCACGGGCGCAACCGCGCTAGTCGGGGCGCGACCGGGTTGACCAACAGAAGCACAATCTAGACAAGTCAACATGCACGACCGTGCCTTGGCCCGGCACGGTCGTGTCTATGATCTTTAGACACAACAGGGACTAGCCCAGAGGGCATGACAAGGTCTGGACAGGAGGACACGACCGCGCTGCTAGTCGGCACGACCGCGCTCGATGAGGCACGACCGCGCTAGATGATTAGCGCGACCGTGTCTCTTCCAAATCAGACACGAATTGACAATTTCTTGTATTTTAAACACTGGATTTGATAGGGTTTTTGATTAATGGGTTATTACGAGTCTTTTCATATAACTTAATTGTATGAACATCGCGTTTAAGTAGGGATTCGATTAAATCGTTTTCAATAAAATATGAGTTCTGATTCGGATCGATTTCTATAATGGAAGCCCAAATTGAATAGGGGATTTCGATACTGATACAGAAAGGAATGAAATAGAAGATTCAATTACCCGGAATAGAAGCGAATCGATAGAGAACGACAGCGAGGAGTTTCGGCGACGGAGATAAAGATTTCCGGTGACTTCGACTGCGATTCCGACTGCTTCAATGGCTTCGGATTGATTCAGTGATGGTCTGGAAATGCTTGATTGGATTGCGTTGAGAATATTGAGAGAATTTGGGTTCTTCTTGAAATGCTTAATCGATTGGAATTTGGTAGGACAAAACCGAAGTGAATTCGAGTAATGGGAATGGTTTATTGAGTTTGTTGATGTGATTAAAGCGTGTTAAAGTTACGAATTCGAACGATCGGATGATTAAAGTCACAATTACGATTCGACTGTTACGCAGGCGCGACAGAGCCTAAGCACCGGGCGCGATCGTTCCAAAGCAGGTCGCGCGACCGTGCCAAAGCTCTTGGCGCGACCGTGCTTATACGAAGCACGACCGTGTCTAATTAGGGTTTCTTGACATTTTTCAACTTTAGTCCTTCCCTTTTCAGATTTGATAAGTTTGAATAAAATAGCTTCTTGTATAGTGTCTAAATGTATATAACCGAGTAAACTTGCGAACTTGTATAGAATCAATGCATTTAATTTACGGCGAGAAAATAATGACACAGTGCACGAGTATTGAATTCGAAATTGCATTACATTGAATTGAAATAGGAATACTAAAATCAGAAATGTTACAATTTATAAAATCAGTCCTTGCAAATTTCAGTATTGACAGATTTGTATAAATATGGACTTATGTATAGTTTAATAGGGTATACTCGTGTAAAATTTGTGGATTTGCATTGGAATATAGTATTTAATTGTTGGTACGAATAGAACAAGTCAGTGTACTAAATTTGAATTTGAAACGTGTCACATTGGATTGAAATACAGATAACAAAAATCAGAAATGTTACATTATCCCCATGTTGAGGGAATTTCATCCCGAAATTTAGCTAGTGGAAGCGACGGCATCGGTGAAGAGATGGGGGTACTTGAGCTTCATTTGGTCCTCTCATTCCCAAGTGAATTCAGGACCACGTTTAGATTCCCAACGAACTTTGATAATAGGGATAAGGATTCGCTTGAGCTGTATGATCTCACGATCCATGATTTCTACCGGTCTCTCAACGAAGTGCATCGTTTCGTCAATGTGCACGTCGTCAAGAGGTATGTGAAGGTTTTCATCAGCAAGGCATTTCTTCAAATTAGACACATGAAATGTAGGATGCACATTGCCAAGTGATGGAGGTAACTCGAGTTTGTAAGCCACTTTCCCAACCCTATCAAGGATCTTGAATGGACCCACATAGCGAGGTGCTAACTTGCCTTTCTTTCCAAAACGGATCACACCCTTCCACGGAGACACCTTTAGAAGAACGAGGTCATCGACTTGGAATTCCAAGGGTTTTCGTTGTTTGTCGGCATAAATCTTTTGCCGACTTCTCGCTACTCGAATGTTTTCACGGATTTGGATAATCTTGTCGGATATTTCTTGAATTAGCTCGGGACCGGTGATTTGTGCTTCACCAATCTCGTTCCAGCAGATAGGGGAACGACACTTGCGACCATAGAGAGCTTCAAATGGAGCCATGTTGATACTCGTGTGGTAGCTATTATTGTAAGAGAACTCGATTAGGGATAGATGTGAATCCTAATTGCCACCAAAATCAATTACACAAGCTCTAAGCATATCCTCAAGAGTTTGGATTGTTCGCTCGGTCTGACCATCAGTTTGGGGATGGTAGGCCGTGCTCAAATCAAATCGTGTACATGGAGCAGTTTGGAGAGATTGCCAAAAGCGAGAGGTGAACCGAGCATCTCTATCGAAGATTATGTTTAAGGGAACACCGTGACGACTCACAATTTCGTCAATGTAAATTCGGGCTAGTTTCTCAAACCGATAGTCTTCACGGATAGGCAAGAAATGAGCAGATTTGGTGAGACGGTCAATAATCACCCAAATGCTATCATAACCACTTGAAGTACGAGGGAGTTTGGTAATGAAATCCATAGCTAAGTTCTCTCATTTCCACATCGGAATTTTCGGTTGTTCGAGTAAGCTGGAAGGACGTTGATGTTCGGTTTTGACTTTGGAGCAAGTTAGACATTTGGCAACATAGAGAGCAATGTCCTTCTTCATACCGGGCCACCAATATTGTTGACGAAGATATTGGTACATTTTATCCGCACCAGAATGAATAGAATAACGAGTCTTGTGGGCCTCGTTCATAAGAAATGCACGGAGATCATCGCGATCGGGAATCCAAATACGGTTCAAATAATAAAGTAAGCCATTGGGTTTTGATTCAAACTGAAGTTCAACACCACACGACATTTCCTCATACATGTTACCCTCGGTGACTGAAACGTGTTGAGCTTCTAAGGGGCGATTTTGAATGTCGGTTTGAATTCGAACACAATGAAGTATGACATGATCCTTTCAACTCAAAGCGTCGGCTACAACATTCGCTTTGCCGGGATGGTAACAAATCTCGCAGTCATAGTCATTCAGGAGTTCAACCCAACGTCGTTGCCTCATATTGAGTTCTTTTTGGTTGAAGATGTGTTGGAGACTTTTGTGGTCAGTAAAACCACACATTTTGTGCCCATAGAGGTAATGTCTCCAAATCTTTAATGCGAATACGACCGCACCCAACTCGAGATCGTGCGTCGTATAATTCTTCTCATGAATCTTAAGTTGCCTTGATGCATAAGCGATTACTTTGCCTTGCTGCATGTGGACACAACCTAGACCTTGGTTAGAAGCATCACAGTAGACAACTAGATCATCATTCCCATCAGGGAGAGTCAAAATAGGAGAATTGCATAACTTTTGCTTGAGAGTTTGGAAAGCTTCTTCTTGTTTTGGTCCCCATTCATAAATTTTACCCTTGTGGGTCAAAGCGGTAAGGGGGACAACAATCTTATAGAAATTTGAGATGAAACGACGATAATATCCCACAAGACCAAGAAATGAACGAACTTCGGTGGTCTTCGGGGCATTCCAATTTTTAACCGCTTCGATCTTAGCAGGGTCAACATGAATTCTCGTCGTTAATGATATGACCAAGGTTACAATAATTCTCTCTCGTCTACTCTGATATCGTCTCACTCTCACCTATTTTTTGTTTTCTGTTTCTGCTACAATCTGCTATTTATAGCCACTGATCAGCATTAGGCGAACTTATTAAGTTCGCCTCTAACAGGCTAAGCGAACTTAATAAGTTCACCTCTGATAGACTTAAGCGAACTTATTAAGTTCGCCTCTGATAAGCTAGGCGAACTTATTAAGTTCGCCTCTGATAGGCTAGGCGAACTTGTTAAGTTCGCCTCTAGCAGAACTTACACAGAATTTTATCAACAGTTACATAACATGTCCTAACAGACTCCCCTTTAACTGTTGCTAACAATTCTATCAATTACAAGTCAAAGACTCTAAGACTAAGACATAATATCTTCAAGCTCGTTGTCACCAGAATATGCTCCAACAGACTCCCCCTTGACAACAGCTTCAGAAGATTGTCATCCGTCTTCATATATCATTAAACACACTTTAGTCTTCGTCTTGTTCATCTGCACTTTCTCTTTCTATCTAGAAGAAAACTTGGGAGAAGGACCCCTTGTCAACTTCTGTCTGCAATATTCAGTTTTTGCAAAGGAGGACAACCAAGAATATCCAACAATTAAGATTTCCATGGAAGCTGAAAAAATAAAATCTTTTTGGTTTTTCAAATATAAGAAACACAAAATCTTTTTGGTTTTTCTCTATATAAACTGAAATGTAAAATACAAAATCACATCTTTTTGGTCGAACATCACGAGTAAGAAGATCATATCAGTATATATGATGAATCAATCACACATTTTGGATATAAAATCCATATAATATCAAATGGTATCCTATGTCATTCTTTCAAGCCTTGAGCAATCAAACGAATATCTTTCAAGATTATCACACTCTATCTTTTCAAGACTTTCATATTGCATGTTATGATACGCGATAAACATTCAAAGAAAATAGGATAAGGCTATGACACACAAATTCAAATTGTCAATATTATAAGATTTGAAACTAAAGCATCTCATTCCCACTTTCTTGTGAGTTAAGGTACCATTTAAGTATGAAATACAACGTGTACCCCACTAGTATGCCAACAGAAAGTAAATGCACTATCTTCAAGACATATGAGATTTTACTAAAGATTATCCGAATTTTCAGAATGAGGAGACATCACTTAGCACATGGATAGTAGAATCCAAATTGGATTGTATAGGAATCAATGAGATTCAGAATCGAATGATTCAATGTCTTGGCTTATATATGTGGAATCATAAGATTCAGGTACGTGGATCCAACTGTTATCTGGATTATGAATTCAATGGAATTAGTAAAGATGATTTATCAATATGATCCAAGGGCTAGTATATGTTTGACAGATGTTGTCAAGTACATATCTTGATTATACTTCAAATTGCATGCTTTTCGGGACATGGGCACTGAAGCAAATCGAATGAATAGTGCTAAGGACATAACCCGAAACTGATCTCATAGGAAAATCTTTATTAAAAGCTAATATTCTTTAACTGATAGTGATCTTTTAACACACACACCCAGGCATATAATGGGTTCAAATAACATTTGTAACATATGAAATTATGTTTTCACACTACTAATGGTTCAATGACGCTTTTAGTCTACTGACAATTCAAATTATATGCATACACAACACTATCATTTCCTATTTGTGTAGTCTCTGAAGTTTAGATCAAAAAATCTAATTTAGATATATTAACATAAAGCACCAACCAGTTAATCTAAGGTCATGTGTGAAAGAACATCTACTGATGTACTATCATCTCTTCTTTAACTTCAAGTAATGTCGATTTTATCTTTTTCAATTTGTTTGGCTTTTTCAAAATCTTTTTCAAAGAAAGTAAAACAAACGAAAATAAAATCTTCCATGAAAACATTTTAAGAAAAATATTTTACTTGGTTACTCAGGATTAAGCAATTCAATCAATTAAAAACTCAAACCGGTGTAATGTAATTGAATGTCATTGCCTCTGTCACCAACACAGTTCTGTACTCCTCCTGTCCTGTAGACTCCCCCTCAACTAGTCAAATGGTTGCATCAACAACTTTATGCTCACCATCTTCATCCTCAGTTCCAGGTTATCATTTGGACTTTCCAAAACATTGTGTGTGACATATTCTCCCCCTTGAGCATCAAGTCGTTGAATCAAATAGATTCTCAGTTATCAACAACTCTTTACTCTTGCAGATGTCATTCCCTGTCATGTGCTAAGAACCACCACTATCAACAACCAAAATGGTATTAATAGTCCCTCTTGGTAAATCCTGCACATCTAACAAGAAACATTAATTTGAAATTGGGACCCAAGCCATGGTAGTCATGGGTCTTCCATTTGTATCTAAATAATAAACCTCACTCCATTCACAATCAAATCTCTCATCAATTTTTGGAGATTGTTCCGACGAGTCAGAAACAGAAACTTTAGATTTCCAAACATACTTCTGTTCAATAAGTTCTTTTTGCTTAAAATGTGAAGTGTTTGAACATTTTCTTTCATTTGAAAAGTGATTTGATTGTGAAAACTCTTGTTGTTCTAAAAGTTTTCTCAATCTTTTGTTTCTCCTCCGTCTTTGAGGTCTAGAAAGCCTAACCTCAGATTTTGAATTACCCTTTGGTATATCACGAGGTTTAACCACATTTGGGTTAACATAAGGCTTACCATGAGTTCTTACCTTTTCTGAAGTAACATGTCGGTTACCTTTGGCTTTGTGTGGACAATCAATCCGAATATGACCAACAAGACCACAAGAAAAGCAAGATCTCGTCTCACGATAATCTCTCATATAAGGAATCTTCACACGATAAGATGCACTTGAAGAAGATTCTCCTACATGAACTTCTTTTTGCTTTATTTTCTCTGGAACTCCGGATTTTGCAATAGGTTTTGATTCAGGCTTCATCTTCTCAGGAAATACATGCTTCTTCCCTTTATTTTTGTAAGGACAGGTCACCACAATGTGTCCCATCTCATTACAGTGAAAACATGTACGCCTATCTGTATAATTTCTGACAAATGGAACTCTCCTTGAATTTGAAGAACTTCCAAATGTATAATTTCCAGATGAATTAGAATCAGCCTTTGAGTCTTCTTTCTTAACAGCTTTCGGTATCCCCTCTACCTTAGCTTCATCAAAATATTCATCATCACTCTCATCAGAATACACCATATCTTCACCTGTGATTGGATTCACCTTCAACACAGTCTTAGGATCTAAATCCTCATCTTTTATAAGCTCAGGTGTAACAGAATAATTTTTGTTGAATGGTGGAGGAACATAGCCAATACCACTAGTTCCCTTCCCCTCTTCAGTATTCTCATGATAATATCCTAATAAGAATGATGAATTTGCAAAGCTTTCTAACTTTCTATGTAATTTGATCACCTCTGTTTTAGATTCAGCTAGTTCCTTATCTTTTTCAACAAGATCATTATTTCTTTTCCCAATTTCTGCAAAGGACATATCCAGGTGATATGCCTGCTCTTTGATCTTCAAAGTCAGAGAACTTATATCTCTCTTCAGTGATTCTATTCTCTCAATGCACACATTCTCATTATCTTTTAATTTCTGATTTACCGTGTGCATCGATTTCATATCACAAATGAGGTTTACGTTGTCATCCATAACCCTCATCATTTTATCCTTAACTGAAATACAGTTAGAACAAAACGTCTCAGAGTTAGAAAATACCTCAGGTTTTACTTCTGAAGTAGATGCACCAGCAGCCATGAAAACGTCATCATCAGCTTCACCCGTTTGATCAACAATGACAGGCTCTGCATCATTTTCTAATTCACTTAGATCATCTTCAACTGTCTGAAAACTTTCTTCACTCATCACATCAGTCTCAGTAGATTGAGTACTTTCAACAGAACGAATACTCTCACTATCAGTTAAATCTGCAGAAGAATCACTTTGAGAATAACTCTTCTTCTCTAATACTGCTTTGATCAAGACCACAAACGCTTGAGTAGTAGCTTCACCCTTTTTCTTCAAAGCTTCCCATAGATCTCTTGAAGTTGGACACTTCCCGAGACTATGAATAATTTCTTTTGGTAAAGACAACGTTAAAGTTTCACGCGTTTTCATCTCTCGATCAAAATTCTATTTTTCTACTTTAGTAAGAGATGTCACTGGTTTAGGAACATCATAATATCCCATATAGTCATAAGTAGGATGCACATATCCTTCAAATATGGATGTCCGAAAGTTTTCATCAGTGACTGATACGAACTGTTCGAACCGGACTTTCCAGCTACGAAAATCTAATATGCACAAAAGTCTTGGTGGCATAGTTCCAATCTCATTATCATCACATGAAATTGACATTTTGAAATTTTTGCGAAAATACCCGGAAAAAATTTCCCGCCAAAATACTCTTTTTTTTTAAAGAACACTAAGTTCGCCTGATACTGTACAAGCGAACTTGACCCGAAGCGAATTTGACCCAACAGATTGTTAAGTTTGCTTGGTTCAGCTGTTCAACCCAAACACGAACCAAAAATTCCAAAAATCATGATTTCTTACTGAATTGATGGAATTTGATAAAATTGAACCGTAGGAATGTGTAGGAACTGATTATGAACACTTCTATCGGATCAATTTCATCAAATGAATCCAAAATCAATCGAAAATGATCAAAAATTCTCCATTTTTATCAAGAACACAAAACGGATGAAAAATCATGATTATCTCTGAAATTTAATGTTGATTGGACACGAAAACACCACGAATCTTCTGCTAAGCAAGAGCAATGGCTCTGATACCACTTGTAGGTCCCTAATTCGGTGTGTGACGGATCTCTAGACTCGCGGTACGACACGGTGATAACGTGCGGAATCCATGATCAACGTGCTCGTGTAACTCAATCAACAATAACGGTGTAAATAAACGCTTTGTATTTCCACCAATATCAGGTTACAAGAATTCTCTCTCGTCTACTCTGATATCGTCTCACTCTCACCTATTTTCTGTTTTCTGTTTCTACTACAATCTGCTATTTATAGCCACTGATCAGCATTAGGCGAACTTATTAAGTTCGCCTCTAACAGGCTAAGCGAACTTAATAAGTTCGCCTCTGATAGACTTAAGCTAACTTATTAAGTTCACCTCTGATAAGCTAGGCGAACTTATTAAGTTCGCCTCAGATAGGCTAGGCGAACTTGTTAAGTTCGCCTCTAGCCGAACTTGTTAAGTTCGCCTCTAGCAGAACTTACACAGAATTTTATCAACAGTTACAAACATGTCCTAACAGACTCCCCTTTAACTGTTGCTAACAATTCTATCGATTACAAGTCAAAGACTCTAGGACTAAGACATAATATCTTCAAGCTCGTTGTCACCAGAATATGCTCCAACAAAATTGAACCTCTTTTAGCCAAAATTCACATTTAGAGAATTTGGCATATAGTTGTTCCTTCCTTAAGAGGTCCAAAACCAATCTAAGGTGTTGTTCACGGTCGGCTTTAGTCTTGGAGTAAATTAAGATATCGTCAATGAAGAAGATCACAAATTTATCAAGGTACGGTTTGCATACACGATTCATGAGGTCCATGAAGACCGCGGGTGCATTGGTTAGTCCAAAAGGCATGACCATGAACTCGTAGTGACCATACCTTGTTTGGAAAGCAGTCTTTGGAATATCTTCCTTTTGTACACGGAGTTGGTGATAACCAGATCGAAGATCAATCTTCCAGAAGCAAGTAGAACCTTGAAGTTGATCAAAGAGATCATCAATTCTAGGCAAGGGATAACGGTTCTTGATGGTAAGCTTGTTGAGTTCGCGGTAGTCTATACACATGCGGAATGATCTATCCTTCTTTTTGTCAAATAATACGGGTGCACCCCACGGTGAATGACTTGGACGGATGAACCCCTTTTCGGAGAGCTCTTGGAGTTGACTTGCAAGTTCTTGCATTTTAGAAGGTGCAAGACGGTAAGGAGCTCTAGCCACGGGGTTAGCTCCGGGTACAAGGTCAATGCGAAATTCTACTTGTCGAACGGGTGGAAGACCGGATAGATCTTCGGGAAAATATCGAATTATGGGAATGTCTTGGATACTCTTCTCTTTAACATCCTTTTGAACAACATGAGCTAAGAAGGCTATGTACTTCTTTTGTAAGTACTTTTGGGCGGTAGTGCATGACATTAACTTTAGTCCCTTGCAAAGCTTTTCACCAAAGACTCTTAACGTTTCTCCCGACGGTAGAGGTATTCAGATTCACTTCTCGAAACAGATGACTTCAGCATGATAATTTGATAGCCAATCCATGCCTATGATGATATCAAAACTTCCTAGTGGCATTGGTACAAGGTTGAGTGGAAATGTATGATCATTAACTTCTAGTGAACAGTCGTGAATAACAGAGTCAATTGTAAGTGAGTCACCATTTGCTACTTCGACGGTGAAGGTTTTCTCTAATTTGGACCGTGTTTTTGCAAGTAAGGGTTCAAAGTTAAGTGACACAAAACTTTTATCTGCACCGGTATCAAATAAAATGGAGGCATATTGACTATTAACAAGGAACGTACCGTTGACCACATCATTGTTGGCTTGAGCTTCATTGGCATTTATGTTGAAAGCACGCCCACGAGCTCCGCCTTGTCTAGCATTGATGAACTTCGGGCACTGGTCACGGAAATGATTCGGGTTGCCACATTCATAACAAGCTCGCCCATTTTCTATGGCGGGAACACCTTGATTAGTCACTTGTTGATTGGTTCGGGTTGGTGGGTTGACTTGGCCTGCAAGTGCTTTGGCTCTACAAACATTGACCGTATGGCCATATTTCCCATAGTGAGTGCAAAGGCGATAGGGAATGTTTTGGAGGTGGTGATAATTGCATGTGGCACAGAGTGGGAAGGTCCCCACATATGGCTTCTTGACTAGTGCTTGAGCCATGGGAGCAACTTGGTTAACAGGCATAGCAGGAGTGACCACAGCAAAATTTCTAGCCTTTCTTTTCTTATTATTGTGGTAGGTTTCAGTTTTGGCTTCTTTGATGTGTACGGGAGGGGTTGTGGTGTCGGGAGCTTTCTTGGTGCCATTTCTAGTTAGAGTACCTGCTTCCACATGGTTGTCGGTCAAAGTAGTAGATAATTGGATAACATCTTTGAGTGTTGCGGGATTTCTCCCTAAGACAGTATCTTGAATCTGCCTAGGTAATCCACCGATGTACTTTTCAATGCAACGGGATAAGGGTGTGACCATATGGGGCACAAGGAGACTAGGTTCATGGGACCGGGTTGTATAAGCCAGACTTTCACCACTATCTTGGGCAAGATCCCAAAACTCAGCTTCCAGTTTCCTCACTTCATTCCGAAGACAGAACTCTTCGGTCATTAGTCTCTTAACCTCATCCCATGGTAAGGCCATGGTTGCCTCTATACCTCTAGTTCTCTTTTCCCCATTCCACCACGTGAATGCCCGTTTTTGGAAGACACTTGTGGCATGACGGACACGAAGGTTATCGGGGCAGTCACTATTGAGGAAGGTGCCCTCAATACTTTCGAACCATTGAAGGAGTCCCGTAGCTCCTTCGGTACCATAGAACTTGAGAGGGTTACACGAATTGAAGTGCTTGAAGGTACATTGCGGTGGGTTAGCACCACTACCACCATTAGTTCCACGGTTACCGTTTGTGGCACCATTAACTTGAGTGATGTAACATTCCTTATTTTCCGACCCTATTTTAATTTATTTAAATTAATAAAATAATGATACATCATTAAACCTTGTACTTGTTCAAACCTGCACCACATCAATTGTTAGCTAAACGTATTTTAATTCAAAGTTTTAGAACTCAAATCACGTGGTAACACCTCCTAGAGTTAACTCAGTTAGTAATCCCGTTAGGTGTTCTGTTAAATCCTAACCAAGCTAATTCTGTCAAAGCTGAAGTTGCAAGGGCTAATTTTGTAAATAACCAGAAACCCTAGTAGGCACGGTCGCGCCTCATGTTGGCACGGTCGCGCCTCGTCTTGACACGGTCGCGCCTTGTTTTGGCACGGTCGCGCCTCATGTTGGCACGGTCGCGCCTCGTCTTTACACGGTCGCGCCTTGTTTTGGCACGGCCGCGCCTCATGTCTGAGAAAACGTAACTGCAGCTTTAATCGCCCGATCGTTGGTTTCCCGTAACTGATTTCCACTTAATATCCATTAACAAAAACATTTACACTGCCAATTTCAACCATTATCATCTGGAACCGATTCATCTCAAGAAAACTAAACGAAACCACAAATTTCTTCCTTTCGATCCATATACTCTCAAGTAAACAAACGATATACATCACACGATCCTCACTGAAACTCACGAGTACACTGGTGTAGCCGGAATTGCAGCAAGAGACGCCGGAGACCAAATTCGTCACGCCGGAACTCCTTCCAACCGTAAGCTACCAATCCATCGTCGTACAGGGTAATTGAAACCTTCTAAACCTTCTATTTATTCTATAGATCAAAATCCCCAATCTAATTTGGGCATTCAATATCGAAATCTACTCGAACCCGGAACCATATTTTCATTCAAAATAGTTTAATCGAATCCGGTCCTAAACATGTTTTAAACACAATTAATCTACACCAAAAGACTTTTAATGACTTTGTGAATGAAAGCCCTATAAATTCTGACACCATCAATATAAGGATCAATCAATTCGTTTCTGTTTTGAAAGAGACACGGTCGCGCTAATCATCTAGCGCGGTCGTGCCTCGGGAGACGCGGTCGTGCCGACTTCCAGCGCGGTCGTGCCTCCTGCTCAGACCCAGTCATGCTCGTTGGCTAGACTTGGTCGTGCCCTTGAAGCATAGACACGGTCGTGCCTGTACAAGGCACGGTCGTGCCTAGTGATTTGTCTAGCTATGTCCTCTGTTGATCAACACAGTCGCGCCCTGACTAGCGCGGTCGCGCCCGTGGCCCGAGCACGATCGTACCCTGTCTAGGCACGGTCGTGTGTGTTCACAGAATCCTTAAAATTTCTATATTTTTAAACAATTAATATTTCAAGTTAATTTTCAAAATAAAAATAGTTGAATTTATAAAAAATGCGTATTATCTTTATTTAAAAAGATCAAGTATTTAATCTTAAAATAAATGGAAATTATTTAAATAAAGTTTCAACCTTTAAATTATAAACCCTACACTTAAATAATATTTTAATGTCTAAGTTACATTTTATAAATAGATGAATAAGGTAATAATTATTTATTTGATTTATAATTAAACAAAAACATTTATTTAGTTATACTTAATTACATCTAATACTTACATTATTCTCATAAACAATAATTAATTAATTTACTTATTTAATTATTCCAAACTTAAACCTTATTCAAAATGTTGTAAAAATATTCATTTCGAATCTTCCGTTTTATACAATACTTCCAAGTACCAATCACTAACTTTATCCAATTCAACCTTAGACTTAGACTTAGACTATTGTACATTATTGATGCAATATACACTACACTCTAGGTTAACGTTGTGCGATACAAGGATCACATTACTTTCTAGTATCTCGTGTTAGCTACGCCTTCGAATCAAGTGAGTATTTCATAGCCCCTTTTACTCTTTTACACTTTTGGGGTGAAACATGAACATTATTCAAACTACACATTACATTTACACAAACAACACAAAGTACAAATCCTATTTACATTCATGTGTGCAATTTGAGCTTTATGCCCGAGTGCTAGGTGTGCTAACCTTTGTATGCGATTATGTGCAATCATTAACTATACAAGCCGACGGTTTTCAATGATAGATCTATTGAGTCTGACAAACCCACCCAGGTGCGCGGTGATTGAAACCGACAACACAATTTTTGCATGCTAGTTACAAAGGTTTGATTGTACTTGGTTACACAATAGCTGCTCCCCATAAATGCCTTATTTATCATGTTATGTAAGGATTTGTTTTACAAACTATATGCTATCTATATACAAACCTGTGTTATACTCACCAACTTTTTAGTTGACCTTATTTTATTCATGTTTCAGGTTCTTTCATATGAGTTTGATCAAGACATGCTACACATAGGTTTTGGACCTAGTTAATCTTAATTCAAGAACGAATTGTATTTCATTATGTACTTGAACTTGATTATGTTTGTTTGAATGGAAATGGATTTAACATATTACAATTTAGTCAACCTTGAGCTCATGAACAGTCTACATTGTCCTGCCCCGATGATTCCGCCATCGGTTGGGGTGTGACAGATTGGTATCAGAGCCTTGGTTATAGGGAACTAGGTTATTAGACACTCTTGAGCTAGACTATAACTTTAGGACACCCATACAATGCCATGCTACTACATGTTACATTATTAGTTCTCGTGTAAATATTTCTACATGCTATCAAAAGTATTTACATTACGCGATACAATACATAATGATTTATGTGTCACACTACTTGATAACCTCTGTGCTTACACTCATTACTACCTACATGCTATGTTATTATTTTTGTAAATATTCTTACATGTTATACTATATAACTACATCATATGATACAATACTTAATAATCTATGTGTCACATCACCTGCCAACTTTCTCCCCTATTCATTGCTACCTATTTAATTTATTTAAAGTGCTATCCTAAGTTTCCACACACACATACACACTTAGTTATTCATGCACCCCTAAACTCACCTACATTACACCTCTTGTGAACAACAAATTTTTAAATTATTGGGCCTAATGTCCATCAATAATAAACTAAGAAGCCCATCTATCCTTCAAGAAGCAAAAGCCCACTGAAATGCATAAACCTTACTCTCAGGCCACAAGGCTCAGTTCACAACAATTCTCATCATGACCATGAGCCCAAAAATAGTATTATTAATACATGATGGCTGGAAGAGTGTGTAGTCCCGTGAGGAATTCTGGCTAAGGAAAGATAGGGTACTTAAGTGTGTCCTAGTGACCCACCCCTCTTTCCTGGGAATTCTCCTCAGGGATACACTACTTATAGGTCAAGTGTACTTCTAAAATACTATTATGAAGACTCGGCGTTATGACTAGTCAAACTCTAAACCTATGAGAACTCCTATGTTTGACACTTAGTATTTATTTATCGCTTACAACCTTCCCATTGTTCTCCTGCTAAGCATGTACTCTCCTACCTCCCCGGTATGCCGTCCCGAAGAAGAGTCTGATTGGGAAGAAGACATCGGATCACCCGTACATCGATCACCAACACACACAGCTGCTAGACCAAGGTTTGATGTAAGGGTAGATTGGATTAGGAACACCGGCCCGAGACTTCGAACACCTGGATTAGCCGCGCCCAGAAACCCGTATCAGACACCCCATCCCCACAAACAACTACCACACCTACTAAGAGACCCATATCTAATGCCCGACCCGTATTACTCTAATCCTTGAGTAGGGCATATCATGGAACTCACTAGTACTATCGAATTTCCAATCAATGACACGCACCAATATGTAAGGACCTCGGAATTTGAGAGACAAATAATGGAGCAAGGGTTAACGCACGATTTTGCAAGGACAAGGAATGAATAGCCTAGCAAACCAATTAGGGTACCAAAAGGAATTAATCTCCATCCTCGAAGCGGTGCTCGCCTTGGGAATTATTTTCCTTCTAGTGGAAAGCTACAGGAGGCGTTAACAGGATTATTGTTCGTACTTATTTCGGTTTGAGAACCATTTCCCCTGTGTTTTGAATACGTCTCAGCATTTCTAAATTTTATATTTTCCAAAGTTATTATTCATAAATTCAATACTTTGATTATGAATTACACCCATCAAATTTTCCTCAAAATTTCTCAAGTATCACCTTCTTCATTCAATACGATTTAGTACACTACCAATAATCTCCTTCATAAACAAATTATCCTATTGTTCGATTTAAACAAAATCTCATTATCTTTTTCAAACAAAATGTTTATCAAACTTTTAGATAGTATCAAAAACATAAATTCTCCATAAAACTTTTTCACTTAATAAGGAAAGTTAATGCAATCAATTTTATAAAAATATTTTTTTAAAACTGAGAAATATTTATGATTTTTATTCATTAAAGTAAATAATTCTAAACTTTGGCTAAATTAATATGCTACTACTTGTTTAGCCAAAAGTTGAAATTTTAAATTAAAAATATTTTCTCATAAATTGCATATTCATTTAAAATATGCGATTAAATGATTTCACTACTTTATATATCTACAATCAAGAACGAATATCCCACTTTCTACGTTCAAACAAAGACCTGTATTTGTAAACATAATTCCCGAATATCTCCAAAACCTCCTCGTTACCTTTCACTTGACGTTTCAAGAGACGACCCGTACCGCGTAAACGTTAACCTTTCCCACCAACCTCAATGAGGTTTGAGGACTTGAACCTAACTACCACATTATGCAAGAACGCCAAACAACACGTTTGTCCGCAACACTCGATCACATGCAAAACCCATTAATATACATCGCACGCGAAGTTCAATACTTACGTATACACGTTCATAATATATCTAACGCAACCACATGGTACATGAAACTCAAATATTCTCAATATATCCAATGCTACACAAATTACATGATACATGAAACTAGTTTGCTTACAAATCACAACTTACTCGATTGATTACGTAATGCATGAAACACGTTTATTTGCAATACACATGCTACTGGATTGAGCACATGTTACACTAAACTTAATTGTTTGCAATATACATGATACATAAGAATTGCTTCATTGATACATAATTCTAGATTGACCACACTATACATGAAACTTATTTGGTTACGAAGTACATTACACTAAGCTGTGCACATTGTACAATATACATGATGCTAAGTTGCCAATACTCTACATGAAATTCATTTCCTACTATACACAAAATACTATGTTGTTTACATTACACATCAGAGTTCATTGACTTACAAAATACAAGACGCTTAATTATTTACGCTATATATGAGACTTATTGATTACGAGCTACGTGACACTAGATCATACATGAGACTTGTGTGCTTACTATATACTCGAAACAAAAATTTGCTTACAATTATTGCAATGGATTGATTACATTCTGCACAAGACATGGTCATGCACTTTGTACACCAAAGTTGAAGACCATAATACATTGAAACGACTCGGGGTTTGACGTATTCTTGTTCAAACACGAGCAAACTAAGAAACTTGAAGTGTTACTACTTTACTACTCTTTAGTTGCGAACTGACCTGATTAGGGACATAGTTACTTGTTAATGACTTTTTATGTGTAAACAATAGACGTGATCATAGTGAAATTGTGCCCCCCCTACCCGCACACAACGAAACTATTTATACGGACCATACGATGATTTAAATAACTACGGGTGCACACGGAATTATAAAAATCAGCGCATGGAAACTATAGAGAAATTTTATCGTGTGTTGTGACCTAAAACTTATCATGAGGTGTAACAACGAAACTGATGTGATATGACAAGGACATGGTGGATACGCCGATGGTACTTCCTATATATAAGTGTCCTATCATATTATCAGGAGTAGCGTTGTTCGTGTCACGTGAAGTTTTGACCTAGACCAATGTTTATGAAATCTTTTACCCACTAACAATTTTGAGCACGTTAGACTACATCTTACACAAACTCAAAATTTCAAGATTTCATCAAATTCATTCCAAATAATACATCTCACATTTAGAATTCAGAATTATTATTTGACAATCTCCTCCTTAAATTCATTTCAAAACAAAATTCTTTATCACCCTTCATATTCAACTTTAAGTACCAGGCCTAAGCCATGTCAATGGTTACACTCCCCAGAATTCAACAATCAAAACTCACCGAGAACCGAAAACTCCCTCCTCTTTCTTGATATTTTTACAGCCTCCATTAGTTAAATTTTGGGACGAAATTCCTTTAACATGGGAAGACTGTAACATTCCTGATTTTCCGACCCTATTTTAATTTATTTAAATTAATAAAATAACGATACATCATTAAACCTTGTACTTGTTCAAACCTGCACCTCATCAATTGTTAGCTAAACGTATTTTAATTCAAAGTTTTAGAACTCAAATCACGTGGTAACACCTCCTAGAGTTAACTCAGTTAGTAATCCCGTTAGGTGTTCTGTTAAATCCTAACCAAGCTAATTCTGTCAAAGTTGAAGTTGCAAGGGTTGATTTTGTAAATAACCAGAAACCCTAGTAGGCACGATCGCGCCTCACGTTGGCACGGTCGCGCCTCGTCTTGGCACGATCACGCCAGGTTTTGGCACGGTCGCGCCTCGTCTTGACACGGTCGCGCCTTGTTTTGGCACGGTCGCGCCTCATGTCTGAGTAAACGTAACTGCAGCTTTAATCGCCCGATCGTTGGTTTCCCGTAACTGATTTCCACTTAATATCCATTAACAAAAACATTTACACTACCAATTTCAACCATTATCATCTGGAACCGATTCATCTCAAGAAAACTAAACGAAACCACAAATTTCTTCCTTTCGATCCATATACTCTCAAGTAAACATACGATATACATCGCACGATCCTCACTGAAACTCACGAGTAAACTGGTGTAGCCGGAATTGCAGCAAGAGACGTCGGAGACCAAATTTGTCACGCCGAAACTCCTTCCTACCATAAGCTACCAATCCATCGTCGTACAGGGTAATTGAAACCTTCTAAACCTTCTATTTATTCTATAGATCAAAATCCCCAATCTAATTTGGGCATTCAATATCGAAATCTACTTGAACCCGGAACCATATTTTCATTCAAAATAGTTTAATCGAATCCGGTCCTAAACATGTTTTAAACACAATTAATCTACACCAAAAGACTTTTAATGACCTTGTGAATGAAAGCCCTATAAATTCTGACACCATTAATATAAGGATCAATCAATTCGTTTATGTTTTGAAAGAGACACGGTCGCGCAAATCATCTAGCGCGGTCGTGCCTTGGGAGACGCGGTCGTGCCGACTTCCAGCGCGGTCGTGCCTCCTGCTCAGACCCAGTCATGCTCGTTGGCTAGACTTGGTCGTGCCCTTGAAGCATAGACACGGTCGTGCCTGTACTAGGCACGGTCGTGCCTAGTGATTTGTCTAGCTATGTCCTCTGTTGATCAACACAGTCGCGCCCTGACTAGCGCGGTCGCGCCCGTGGCCCGAGCACGATCGTGCCCTGTCTAGGCACGGTCGTGTGTGTTCACAGAATCCTTAAAATTTCTATATTTTGAAACAATTAATATTTCAAGTTAATTTTCAAAATAAAAATAGTTGAATTTATAAAAATGCGTATTATCATTATTTAAAAAGATCAAGTATTTAATCTTAAAATAAATGGAAATTATTTTATTAAAGTTTCAACTTTTAAATTATAAACCTTACACTTAAATAATATTTTAATGTCTAAGTTACATTTTATAAATAGATGAATAAGGTAATAATTATTTATTTGATTTATAATTAAACAAAAACATTTATTTAGTTATACTTAATTACATCTAATACTTACATTATTCTCATAAACAATAATTAATTAATTTACTTATTTAATTATTCCAAACTCAAACCTTATTCAAAATGTTGTAAAAATATTCATTTCGAATCTTCCGTTTTATACAATACTTCCAAGTACCAATCACTAACTTTATCCAATTCAACCTTAGACTTAGACTTAGACTATTGTACATTATTGATGCAATATACACTACACTCTAGGTTAACGTTGTGCGATACAAGGATCACATTACTTTCTAGTATCTCGTGTTAGCTACGCCTTCGAATCAAGTGAGTATTTCTTAGCCCCTTTTACTCTTTTACACTTTTGGGGTGAAACATGAACATTATTCAAATTACACATTACATTTACACAAACAACACAAAGTACAAATCCTATTTACATTCATGTGTGCAATTTGAGCTTTATGCCAGAGTGCTAGGTGTGCTAACCTTTGTATGCGATTATGTGTAATCATTAACTATACAAGCAGACGGTTTTCAATGATAGATCTATTGAGTTTGACAAACCCACCTAGGTGCGCGGTGATTGAAACCGACAACACAATTTTTGCATGCTAGTTACAAAGGTTTGATTGTACTTGGTTACACAATAGCTGCTCCCCATAAATGCCTTATTTATCATGTTATGTAAGGATTTGTTTTACAAACTATATGCTATCTATATACAAACCTGTGTTATACTCACCAACTTTTTAGTTGACCTTATTTATTCATGTTTCAGGTTCTTTCATATGAGTTTGATCAAGACATGCTACACATAGGCTTTGGACCTAGTTAATCTTAATTCAAGAACGAATTGTATTTCATTATGTACTTGAACTTGATTATGTTTGTTTGAATGGAAATGGATTTAACATATTACAATTTAGTCAACCTTGAGCTCATGAACAGTCTACATTGTCCCGCCCCGATGATTCCGCCATCGGTTGGGGTGTGACAAGTGAGTTGAGTTACAAATGGTGCAAGGATAGCAGCAATATCAGTGTTGTTGTTGGCCACGGTAGCACGACGGGGAGGCATTCTATAGATTTGCATAACACAAGAAGAGATGTAAGAATTTATGAAGGTTGATTGAATTTAAAAGATAAGGTACAAATAAAATGGTAAATCATAGTTTGGATTGTACCCAAATAGTGATATATTCACTTGAATACTGTGACACATTAAGGTTAATTAAACTCATATAATTTTTCAAGGAGACATGCTTTAGCCTATAAGTAAACACTCATCCCGGGAATTCCCAGGAAAGCATACGGGTCCCTCGGTTGATTGGGATTTATACGAAATGCTTTCCTAGACAGAAAACTCAGAATACAGGTGTCACCTTTCCAGATTGCACGTGTCCTCAAATAATTGACAAATTTTAAAAGCCTTAATGAGGAAATAAAGAAATTTTTATAGATTTAACTCCATGAAGTTTCCACATGCTATGATGATAATGATAAAGAAGTAGGCAAGGAGGTTATGAGGCTTAGGGTAAGGGTAGGGATATTTTTTTATTTAATTTATTATTTAGGTATAGTCTAATAAGTTATAAATTTTTAACAAGTAAGGCATCAAAAATTAAATAATAACTAATCATAGAAAACATGTAACACATAGCATGTAGCACATATCACATAATCATGAAGCATGGTATAAGTGGGTGTCCTAAAGTTATAGTCTAGGTCAAGGGTGTCTAATAACCTAGTTCCCTATAACCAAGGCTCTGATACCAATCTGTCACACCCCAACCGACGACGGAAACGTCGGGGCGGGATATGTAGACTGTTCATGAGCACAAGGTTCACTAGATTTCAATATTTAATCATCAATTTCATTTCAAACAATTCAACCACAAATTGAAAACTTAACAAGTACATAAATGAAAATACAAACTTAAGTGTAGCATGTCTTGATCAAACTCACACATTAGCACCTGAAACATGAATAAAATAAGGTCAACTAAAAAGTTGGTGAGCATACACAGGTTTATACATAGGTAGCATATAGATTGTAAATAAACAAATCCTTACATAACATGATAAAATAAGGCATTTATGGAGAGCAGCTATTGTGTAACCAAGTACAATCAAACCTTTGTAACTAGCATGTAAAATTGTGTTGTCGGTAACAATCACCCCAATCTGGGTGGGTTTGTCAGACTCAATAGATTTATTATTGTTTACCGTCTGCTTGAATAGTTAATGATTGCACATAAATTGCACACAAAAGTTAGCACGCCTAGCACTAAGGCATAAAGCTCAAATTTGCACACATGAATGTAAAGAGGATTTGTACTTGTGTAGTTTGTGTAAATGTAAGCAATAGATTGTATATTGTTCATGTTCCACCCCAAAAAATGTAAAAGGGTAAAAGGGGCTATGTAATACTCACTTGATTCGAAGGCGTAGCTAACACGAGATACTAGATAGTAATATGATCCTTGTAATGCACAACGTTAACCTAGTATAGAATGTATATTGAATTAATAGGGTGCATAATAGTCTATGTCTAAGTCTAAGGTTAAATTGGATGTGTATATAAGGAATTTGAAGTTGTAGGTGTTAGTAGTTTGTACTTGAATGGTGTTGTATAAAATAAAATAATAAAATTATTATTTATTTACTTAGTTATAAAATAATGTAAGTACTAGGGGTAATTAAGTATAACCTAAACAAATCATTTTTGTTTAAATGTAAATTAAATAAATAATTGTTACCTTATTTATTTATTTTTAAAATATGTAACTTAGTCATTTGGTTATAAAAATGTATTAGATGTTTTATATTAAATATAAATTTCTTTACTTTATTTTCATAAAGGTGTTTAAATAAATTGTGTAAATAATAATTAAGTGTAGAGTTTAACAATAAATATAAATTAAATTTTGTAAGTTTTAAATAAATAATTTCTATTTATTTTATAATAGAAGTTTGATCTTTTTAAATAAAATTAATATAACTCTTTATAAAATCAATTATTTTTCTTTGAAAATTAATCTGAAATACTTATTGTTTTTTTTTAAATATAAAAATAATTATTCTGTCAAGATTTTCCTCTTACACACGACCGTGCTTGGGACAAGGCACGATCGTGATAGGACCACGGGAGCGACCGTGCTAGTCAGGGACGCGACCATGTTGACCAAACAGAAGATATAGCTAAGATGTTCACTAGGCACGACCGTGTCTGGGACAGGCACGACCGTGTCTAGGGTTCTGAGGCACGACCAAATCTAGCCAAGAGGCATGACCGGGTCTGAGTGTGTGAGGCATGACCACGCTGGTATTAGCACGACCGTGTCTCATGAAGCACGACCACGTTAGAATACTAGCGTGGCCGTGTCTTTTCCAAAACAGAAACGATTTGACTAATTCTTATATTGTTAATGTTGGAATTCATGGGGCTTTTATCCATTAGGTGATTTCGAGTCCATATGTATAGGTTAATTGTATTTAAAACATGTACAAGGTATGATTCGATTAAACCATTTTTTGAGTGAACCCAAGATTCGGGTTCGTGTTAAATTTGATATTGTAAGCCCTAATTAGTTTGGGGCTTTTGATCAATAGATTATTTCGACTGCGTAAGAGGTTTGAATTACCCGGAAAGACGGCGAATTGCTGGCAAATGGTAGGACGAGTTCCGGTGGCGATGAGTTTGGTTTCCGACGTCTTCTGCTACAATTCCGGCTTAACCAGTGTCTCCAGAAGCTTTAGAGAGGATCGATGGATTGTTTGTTGGGAGTGCCACAATTCAGAAAAGGTGAATTGTTGGTTCAAGTGAAAGAATTTCGGTTTCTTTGAGGCTAATCGAATTTCTTGGAGTTATTGGACGTAATTGTGGTAATTGCAAGTTTAATTGTCTTTAATAATGGTAATAATATGGGTAATAGTTACGAATTCGAACGTCCCTGTCATTAAAGTTGTATTTACGTTTCAACTGTAGTGAGGCGCGACCGTGCCTAAACGAGGCGCGACCAAGCCAAGGCACCAGGCGCGACCGTTCCAAAGCAAGGCGCGCGACCGTGCCATAGCACTTGGCGCGACCGTGCCAGAACGAGGCGCGACCGTGCCTATTAGGGTTTCTGGTTATTTATTTATAAAATCAGTCATTGCAAATTTCAGTATTGACAGATTTGTATAAATATGGACTTATGTATAGTTTAATAGGGTATACTCGTGTAAAATTTATGGATTTGCATTGGAACATAGTTTTTAATTGTTGGTAAGAATATAACAAGTCAGTGTACTAAATTTGAATTTGAAACGTGTCACATTGGATTGAAATACAGATAACAAAAATCAGAAATGTTACAATTCCATTGGGACTCTTTCAACTTTTGCTTCCTTTATCAGCTTTCCACTCGGATGACATTGTTTTATTAAATAATGTCCAAAAGCATCTGGCTGCAAATTAGCCATTTTATTAAAATTTATGGTGTTTATGTATGTATAGTAATGGTGGCTTACCAGAATATTTGGCGATCCTTCATATCTTTTACCCAGGGCTATTTTTTGCTGCATAGCATTGTTGTTAATCAACTCCGCTGTATGCTTTTCAGATTGATGAACAACATATAAAAATGTGCTTTGTATACAATTGGAACGAACACAAGATCGAATCCAACCAAATTTGGTCTTTTCACCTCTTTTAGCATTGTTTGCATGTTTCTATTGAATTCTTGATTTATATATTCAGTACTTTTCTTATAAGTGTATCTATGCTGTGTAATCAAAATAGTTACATTACCATATAAAATCAACATTTTTAATAATTATGGTGTTTATAAAATACATACCAACATTATCTCTATGCATAATAGTCTTGACAATGATTCCTTTTACCTGTACCTTTCATCGTAATTTAGGATGTGTGCCCCGACATAAATGATGTAGTGTAAAGCACACATCTTTATTACTGTGTTTTCGAGTCGTTTTAACTAGTTTTCTATTCGTTTTGAGTCGTTTTGGTCTGTATTAAGTCTTTTTTATGTTCTCATGTGCTCATGATGATTAAAAGTGAAAACCCGAAGAAACCGAGCATGAGAATGAAGCCCGAAGATTAAAAGTTAAAAGATGGGAAAGTTTAAGTCCTCGCGGTATGCGAAGACCTGTCTGATATCTTTCACTGTACGTGAACATCCCAGAATCCGGGCGCGGCTATTTTGGTTCTCGCGTTACGCGAGAAACCATGTCCCACCTCTCGCGGTCCGCGAGAGGCCGGTGAAATCCAAAAAAATCCCTAATCGACTTTTAAATCAAATTGTAATCCCATTATGCAAGGGGTTCGTATCTTTGCCGTCTAAGGAGAGTCCAGAGGCGCTTTTGGGAGCAAGGAAGAAGAATTAAGCATAAAGTTTAGGCATTTGGATTCCGGGTTTGTTAATTTAGCATTCAAGGGTTTCAAGATTAGATTTTTATTGGTTGTTTCTGAGTTGGATGACCATGTTAATGTTTAATACTTTTGTTCTAGTTGTTTTGAGCATGATCCTAGGCTAAACTCATATACTGCCTAGGTCACATGATGAATATTTGTTAAAGTTTCCGTTTTTATTGGTTTTTGGATTAATTAATGGTTTAATGATTTTGTAACAATCCTAGTTTGATTAATTGTGATGAATATGCGTGATATAATTCTGGTCTGCCAGTTTGATTAGTGTATCTAGGTCATAGATCTTGGTGTTTGTGATTTCGGTAGTTTGCTAGACGTAGTAACCATAGGAGTTGTGATTAATTGCTGATTAGAGTTGAGTGTGTGTCCTAGTTCAATACCCGAGAGGTGAGAATTAGTCGTTTAGTCTTCGTCATCAGGAAACCGAGTGTCAACTGTTTGAGAGGAAATTGGTTTAGGTGTCTAGTGATTGATGCTATTCTGAATCATAATTGTTATTCTAGGATTACCCTGTGCATTCTTTGAGTGTATTATGGAGGGTGAGACTGAGAGGTAATCCATCCATTAGGGTACACTATCATAGTTGGAAATACCTGAGAAGTGATCGAACAATCTGGTGAGTTTAGTACATCTTTAGGTAGCTTAGTTGGTGACACCCTGAGAGTGATTAGGGATCCACTAGGTTGTCTAGAGCTATTATCTTTAGAAACCCAGATCCATCATAGTTCAAGAATCGGTAGAAGTTGAGCTTTACAAGTAGGATTCCGACCTAGGTAGTGTTCTTCTCATTCCTGATATCCACCTTTGTTCCTGTCTTGATAGTTTGAGTCGTCCTTAGTTTTCTACATTCGTTAGTTAATTCAGTAGCGTAGTAAACCCCCATCAATCAAATATTTATTCCGAGTCAGAGTCTAGTATTGTTACGTAGTGTCTCTAGGGTTCGATAATCCGGTTTACCATTAAGCAGTGCTACACTGGATAGGTCCACTTGCCTGTTAGTGCGGTTTAGTTAGAGTGTATTCCATTTATTACTTAGGAGTCTAGGTTAGGTTTAGTAGTTATTTTCATAGACCGTCTGGACGATATAAAGTTTTTGGCGCCGTTGCCGGGGACACTTGGCAATAGCAATATTAACTCTGAATAGTTCTTTGTTTGATTTTTGGTTTATTTGTTTTCTTTGAGTCTGTTTCGTGTGCTTGTCTTACGTGCTACTTGTGTGTCATATCTGTGTGTCTAATTTAGAATCGAGTCTTTCTATTCTTGAGTCTCTGTTTCTTTTTCCTATTGAGTCTTTCTTTGTAAGCACCATACTCGTTCATAGGGATCACCACCACATTCTGCTTTCTTAGAGCCAGAACAAGAGCTTCACGAGCGCACCCGCGACTTTCGGGAGCGTTTGAAACAGTTGTGCGAAAACCAGGTACATCCGACTATCCCTATGCCATTTCCTACTATGGGTGACGTTGATCCACCAGCGAGGCGTACTGTACACCAGAGGGCCAGTGATGGGGTCACGGGCATGAGATCTTCGATCACGCGCCCCGCTATTCCTATTGTCAATTCTTGGCAGATCCCGTCACATGTCATGAGTACGATCACTCATGCTACTCAGTTCAATGGCCATGAGGATGAGGATGCATGGACACGTGTCCCGCTTTGCGCGCATATATGATACCTTCAATATCACGGGTGTGTCTAAGGACGTAATTTACTTGCGCCTCTTCCCATTCTCTCTCTATGCGTGCATCTACTTGGCTGGATACCCTTCCATATAACTCAATCACCACTTAGGAGGATCTCAAAGCCAAATTCTTTAAGAAGTACTATCCACCTTCCAGGGCCACTCGTCTTATGGATCAAATCCACTCCTTCCGGATGGACCCCGACGAGCCCTATCACTTGGCCTAGGAGTGGTTTAACGCGCTGTTGAGCCGGAGTCCCTAGCATGGTCTTTCTAACTGGGCGTTAGTGGAGAAGTTTTATAATTGCCTTACCTTCGAGAAGCAGCAGATGTTCAATACAGCTACAGGAGGCCATATCATGGAAAAGTTTGAGCCCGTTGAATGCGAGGAGATGTTCGAGCGCTTCGCGTAAGCCGAATAGTAGTATCCATGTACTAGGACTTCCATTCCTAGTGCTAGATCATCTACCTCATCTTCTAGAGGTGTGCATCAGGTCACTCCTGATTCTAGCGTGGTTGCTGCCCTCGCCTCAATGGACAACGAGATTAAGGAGCTAAAGCTCAGTGCTTAGCGGTGTCAAGTGTGTAGGGGAGGCCACGACACCCGTGATTGCCCGGTAAATAATCAAGAGAAGGTGAGGTATGCTGGCAACCAATACCCGAACTGAGGATACAACAACTATAATTCTTTTGGCTCGGGATGGAGATCTGGTAACAACCCACCTGGGTTTAACGGTTGTCAGCAGCAACAGCATGGAGGAGGAGATACATGACCTAGCACGGGAAGCATTGTTGACACGACTTCAATCAAAGAGATGCGTGAGACTCAGAGACAGCTGCTTGCCCACCTAGTCCAGCAAAGCAAGGCAGAGATTGGAAGACCATGACACTTTACTAAAGAATTAGCAATCGAAATTCCATGATCTGCAACGTACAGTTGAGGACATCCCTAAGAGCTTGAAGAATTGACAGGGAGGTCCATCTTCAAGCTCCAATGCTTCAGTGATGGCCGTGTCAGTTAGGAGTGAGGGGAAGAAAGAAGTTGTTGAGGATAAAACCCACTCCAGCAAGTACAATATTCCGTCACCTGAGGAGGAAAAGAATATTGACTGGAGGGCTCGATTCGCTGAGATCGATGCCAAGATGTTCGAGGAGCAGGTATACGAGGAGATAGTAGTTGAGGGGCCTGCTAAGAAGGTAGAGGAGGAGAAGAAGGGGGTGGAGATGAAGATCCCCGAGAATGACCTGACTCGTGTTCCCTACCCATCACGTTTGCTGCCATTTAAGCAAGCTAGGGAGCACGGTCACTTCCTTGACGTGTTCAAACTTCTTAAGTTCAACCTCCCACTCATAGAGACCCTCCAAAGTATGCCAAAGTATGGCAAGTTTCTTAAAGATCTTCTTTCGAACAAGAAGAAGCTCGAGGAGGTCTCTAAAGTCTCACTTAGTGAGCAATGCTCTGAGGTGGTGCAGAACAAGCTGCCAGAGAAACTGGGAGATTCGGGTCATTTCACAATCCCATGTCACCTAGGCAGTTTGCCTTTGCACCACGCGTTGGCCGATCTAGGTGCTAGCATCAATCTGATGCCCTATTCCTTATATAAGCAGCTAGACCTAGGTGAACCAAATCCGACTCGCATGAGCATTTCCTTGGCTGACCGCTCAGTCAAGTATCCACAGGAAATTGTGGAGAATCTTCTAGTGAAAGTAGGTAAATTTGTCTTCCCCGTGGATTTTTTCATTCTATATATGGAAGTGGATGATGGAGTCCCAAACATCTTAGGGTGCCCATTCTTGCGCACTGCCAAGGCATTGATTGATGTCTTTGACGGGAAACTCACACTTCGTGTGGGGGACGAGTCAGTTATATTTGATGCCACAAAGTCCGGGGAGGATGTTGGCAAGCATAGCCACTCCGTATGCATGCTTGATGCCTCCGTGGATGATCATCGGGACTCTAATCCAATAGAGGATGTTATTGATGGAGATGAAGGTGGGATGACAGAGGAGCCTCCGGATTGGTTGGAAGAGTTTGAAAGGAAATTGGTAGGGTCCTCATTTTTAAGTGCTAGCGATGATGAGTTCAGTTTAAGTGACATATTATCTCAGGTAGAGAAGATAGTTTGTTAATCGCCCGTGGTTGAAAGTGTAGAGGTCATGCATTTAGAAATATCTATTCCCAAACCTCTACCTGTTATTTGTGCTGAGGGGAGAGAGACCGAGTCACCTCCTAGCTCTAGGTTATACCGTAAGAGAACCCGTGCTCAATAGATTCATCTAGGTTGAGGGTAGTGCAAACCCTAAGTGTGGGGATGTGTAAGAATGATAACTTGCTTGGCTATATGATGAATATCTTTTTTCGGGCCGGGTAGGTATAAACTTTTGTGGAAAGATTTGAATGCTACATGTAAAATGAGTTCATTGGTTGGGAATAGTATGATTGCGTTGATGTGTAGGACAGGGAGACCGCGTAGAATGATGGTGGTTCCAGTTAGGATCAAGGAAAAGCCTCCTGATAGGTTTGTTTGATTATTGGGCAAGTACCCGGGATGTAGAGTTTGTATACACTACGTGGTCTGTGTCAGTGTAATTTTTTATGTTTTTCGGTAGTGTGTTTTGTGTGTCTTGCAGGGATTCGTGCTTGATTCGGTGAGAAAAAAATCATTGGGAACGACGTTCCAGGCATGTTTTGTATTGGTTTTTATCATTGGAATGAGTTTTGAAAGAATTGGGTGAACAAGAATTTTAAGGGGATAAAAATTTTCTAAGAATAAAAATTGAAAAAAATTCGTAACTTTCTGTGAAGGATCTCCCCTCGCGGTACGCGGAGGGCATAATCACGCCTCTCGCGGTACGCGAGATACAAGAATGTGAGCCGAGCAGAATTTTGGCTCCTCGTGGTACGCGAAGAGTGGCTCATGGTTTCTCACGGTATGCGAGGGGATCCTGAGTCAGTCACATTTCCCTTTTTTTTCCATGGTCTCCCATATCCGTTCACCGATACCGACCACCATCCACATCATCCGTTACGATGACCCACCGTCACTCATCACCGTCTACATTCATTACCCATTACCCTATCATCTATCATACACACCATTCATCCATCATTTATTCAAATCATCCACTCACCACCATGACCATGGGAAAGTAGGAACCGTTCATCACCGATGACCCACCTTACCGTGGCATTCCATGTCTATGTGTTTGTCACCCATCGGGTACGTATCCTTGTATATCTATCCAGAGTCGTTTAGTGAGTTAATGAGTCTTTTATTTGTGTCAGTTTAATGCTGCGGGTTTGTTGTGATGTTTAATTTGCAGGTATTTTTTGTCCTGTCCGTACTCAATCTCCATTCAGGCGGGACGAATGCTTCTACCACTTTGTAAATGCAACCCAACAGTGTGTGCAACCACGACTGAAATGCTATACGGTGCACACAAGGAAGAACGAAGCTACACATTTTTTGCAAATTCATTACGAGCTAAGTTGCTTCCTGTTTTTATTTTTGCATTGTTATTATTAGTTGTGTCTTGCTTCACATTGAGGATAATGTGTCTTTCAAGTGTGGGGATGTGAGTGTTTACTTCGTCTAGTTTATGTCTTTATAAAAATCTAAAGAAAAAATTGAAAAATTTGAAAATAAATGTCCTTTGAAAGTATAAGTTTTTGCATACTAAATGGAAAATGATTCTACAACTGGATCTACTTGTTTTTTTAAACGATATAAATAATTGAAAACGCGTCTAATTAGTGATGTTTTGGTAGACCCAGCCGACTTGAATAGCTTAAATAACATGCGAGTGTTACTTAGGATTAATCACGTAATAAATTTATGATATCTTGTGGGTACTCATCTTAGGGTGTCGGTAATACTGAAACTATCAACATAAGGTGATAGGTACCACATTAAGTTAAAATTTAGAGGTTTTTAAAAATTTTCTTGGCACACCACTCTCTTTTTATGAGAATAAATCCGAGTTTCGGTAATTCACAATTCCATAACTATGAGCTTAATTACTTTGAAATAAGAGTCTTGCTTATGTGTTTCCCTCTGGGATGGCGAGTTGGAGAATACACCCCTAAGTGAAATTTATGTGCTTAAATGTTTAGAATCTAGTTTATGTGTTAGCTTCTGGGATATTGACTTGGTTGAGACACCTCTACGGTTTAATTAGCGCTCAGTTCCACACATTCATTCCATAATCCATTGATTTCTAAAAATCTGTAAATCTTAGTTAAACGTGGTGAGCAAATCTATATGGTTTAATCCGTGCCTAAACGTGACCGTGAGACGGGATTAGGTAGATTTGTATCTTTTAAGTGTGCGTCACATATATAGACTGATTGTTGTATAAACTGGAATTAGAACACATCACGGGGGCTAGATAGTTGGTGCTTGGGTTTAATCGGACAGAAATACTGATTATTGCTTTTTAACTCGTGAGTATGTTTAACTAATTGGTAATTGTTTGTAAAGTTAGATCTCAGTTATGATTCCATTGCAGACTTTTTCGAGGACGAAAAAAGGTTAAGTGTGGGGATGCTTTGATGTAGTGCAAAACACATATCTTTATTCCTGTGTTTTTTAGTCGTTTTAACTAGTTTTCTATTCGTTTTGAGTCGTTTTTGGTCTGTATTAAGTGTTTTTTATGTTCTCAGGTGCTCATGATAATTACAAGTGAAAACCCAAAGAAACCGAGCACGAGAATGAAGCCCGAAGATTAAAAGTTAAAAAATGGGAAAGTTCAAGTCCTCGCGGTACGCGAAGACCTGTCTGATATCTTTCGCGATACGCGAAGTTCCCAGAATCCGGGCGCGACTATTTTGGTTCTCGCGTTATGCGAGAAACCATGTCCCACCTCTCGCGGTACGCGAGAGGCCTGTGAAATCCGAAAAAAGCCCTAATCGACTTTTAAATCAAATTGTAATCCCATTATGCAAGGGGTTCGTATCTTTGCCATCTAAGGAGAGTCCAGAGGCGATTTTGGGAGCAAGGAAGAAGAATTAAGGATAAAGTTGAGGCATTTGGATTCTGGATTTGTTAATTTAGCATTCTAGGGTTTCAAGATTTGATTTTTATTCGTTGTTTTTGGGTTAGATGACTATGTTAATGTTTGATACTTCTGTTCTAGTTTTTTTGAGCATGATCCTAGGCTAAACTCATATACTGCCTAGGTCACATGATGAATATTTGTTAAAGTTTCCATTTTTACTGGTTTTCGGATTAATTAATGGTTTAATGATTTTGTAACAATCCTAGTTTGATTAATTGTGATGAATATGCATGCTATAATTCTGGTCTTGTGCTTGATTTCAATTCGTTGCATTGATTGTGGTTGTCTGCTTGTTTGATTATCGTATGTAGGTCATAGATCTTAGGGTTTGTGATTTCGGTGGTTTGCTAGACGTAGTAACCATAGGAGTTGTGATTAATTGCTGATTAGAGTTGAGTGTGTGTCCTAGTTCAATACCCGAGAGGTGAGAATTAGTCGTTTAGTCTTCGTCAATAGGAATCCGAGTGTCAATTGTCTGAGTGGAAGTTGGTTTAGGTGTCTAGTGATTGTTGCTATTATGAATCATAATTGTTATTCTAGGATTACCCCATGCATTCTTTGAGTGTATTGTGGATGGTGAGACTGAGAGGTAATCCATCCATTAGGGTACGCTATCATAGTTGGAAATACCTGTGTAGTGATCCAACAATCTGGTGAGTTTAGTACATCTTTAGGTAGATTAGTTGGTGACACCCTGGGAGTGATTAGGGATCCACTAGGTTGTCTAGAGCTGTTATCTTTAGAAACCCATATCCACATAGTTCAAGAACCGGTAGAAGTTGAGCTTTACAAGTAGGATTCCGACCTAGGTAGTCTTATTCTCATTCCTGTTATCCACCTTTATTGTTGTGTTGATAGTTTAAGTCGTCCTTAGTTTTCTGCATTCATCAGCTAATTCAGTAGTGTAGTAAACCCCCCCATGAATCAAATCTTTAGTCCGAGTCAGAGAATAGCATTGTTACGTAGTGTCTCTAGGGTTTGATAAACCGGTTTACCATTAAGCTGTGCTACACTCAATAGGTCCACTTGCCTGTCAGTGCGGTTTAGTTAGAGGGTATTCCTTTTATTACTTAGGAGATTAGGTTTAGTAGTTATTTTCATATACCGTCTGGACGCCATCAATAAATAATGTTGATGTGGATGTATTGTCCATGTCTCAAACTCTTAAACACCACCCTTGACCCCTAACATTTTTACTAATAACTATGGTGTTTATGTGTATAGTGTCTTTTTAAAACTGTAATTTTTATACCATTGGTACGCATATGCACAGAACAAATAGTTGGCAATATTTCCCTCCAATCCTGTTATCTTCTCCATCAGACTTACCTCTCTATCAACATATGGTGAGCAAAATCTTTCCTACAATTTTCTATTTCTTTCTTCTCTTTGTTTGTTGCCCACATCAAATTCTACCTTTTCCACACCGGTTATTGTTAATGGAGATTGAAAAATTGATACACCTATTCTGAATCCAACTGGTGTTTTTTCAGATTTTGCATCCAAAATGTTGTTTTCTTTATCAATTTGTTTATATCAACTTCTCCACTGTCTTCTTCTGTTTGATTCTGCATTGGTTCAGCTTCTTTGTATCTTCTGGTGTTAGTTGTGAGATTAATTTAAATGTTGGTGGTTCAAATGGCATTTTTCCAAATATTTTACTTTCAACCTTATCTTCATGCCATTGTTTTGAATCCAACCGTGCATCCTTATTAATAATTGATGAAATCATTTGTGGTGTTTCATCATATACTGGCTCACCATCATGGATTCCTTCATGTGATTTCTGTGAATTATTATTTTCGGATGTCTGGAACTCATCACATGTTTCTTTAGATTTTACTCCACTTACACATTCTCCCAATGTCTCATTATGTGGTGTCTTGTCATATTTTAGGTGCATGTTTTCTTCATCGAAAATGAACTTCTTCATACATAATATGGTATCATTTTCTTTGCTTGATATATCTTTTCCAACATCTTTAAAATGTATCATCCGTTTTAAATCTCCAATTAGAAGATACAACACTTTAATTAATACTTTTCAAATAAAAAATGCTCTCATTTGTCCTTTTCATTCAAAAATGATTCGTCTTATAAAAGAAATCCCATTCTTCAATCTATTTTTCATCGGCTTTCTCATCTAATTTCGTTTCCAATTTATAATTACACAAATTTTTTATATCCTCTTCTGGATCTCTTTCAAGTTTCACCAGCTTCAACATATTTTTCAAATCTTCAATACGCTCCATTGCCATGTGACGCTCCAATTTTATGTACGTGTTTTCCTTCACCAATGCAGTTGCTCTCAATTTTGAAGCTTCCACCTCGTCTTTCAAACTCTTAATCTCATATTCCAATTTCATAATGTTTACCTCTAACTCCACTACTTCAGGGTTTTTCATGGTGTGTTTTTCACCTCCATCTTCCATTTTCTTTCCTTTTTCAAAGTCCATGTTAACTTCATTTGCACCTTACTATTGATATGCTCCATAAATGTAACACAACATCTATATGTTTTTTTAGTTGAGAAGTTGCTTCACCCTTTTTCTTCAATGCTTCCTATAGATCTCTTGAAGTTGGACACTTCCTGAGACTATGAATGATTTCTTTTGGTAAAGACATCTTTAAAGTTTCACACGTTTTCATCTCTCGATCAAACTTCAGCTTTTCTACTTTAGTAAGAGCTGTCACTGGTTTAGGAACATCACTAAATTCCAGAAAGTTAAAAGTAGGATGCACATATCCTTCTATTATTGGTCTCCAAAAATTTTTAATAGTTTTTGATACGAACTGTTCGAACCGGACTTTCCAGCTACTGTAATCTGATATGCACAAAAGCCTCGGTTACATAATTTCAATCTCATTATCATCACATGAAATTGACATTTTAAATTTTTTGCGAAAATATTCGGAAAAAATTTCCAGCCAAAATACTCTTTTTTTTTTAAATTTCAAAAATTCAAAATTTTAAAAATGATTCAAAACGACCATATAAGAATTCCTTAAAAAATTTGGACAAGAAGAAATTTCCCGTCAAAATACTTTTTTGAACACTAGCTAAGTTCGCCTATATACTTTTTTGAAATATTTTTTTTAAGAACATTAGCTAAGTTCGCCTGATACTGCCTGAGCGAACCTAATATGTTCGCCTGACCTTCACTGAGCGAAATTGACCCCAAGCGAACTTATTAAAATCGCCTGATTTCACTGAGCGAACTATTAAGTTTGTCTCCCTAAGTTCGCCTGCAACTGAATTAGCAACAAAACGTTGAAACTTCAGAAACACGAAAACACGAACTCAGATCTTCGAAAATCATTATTTCTGATGTATATGATCAAATTAGACAAATCTGAACCATAGGAATGTGTAGGGACTGATTAGTAACACTTCTATCGGATCAATTTCATCAAAATCAACCTCAAATTCACGAATTCAGCAGTAAAATCAGTTTCAAGAACTTGTAAACTCCATGGATACAAAATCTTCAAAAATAATTGTATACAAAAAACATCTCTTATCAACAAAAATCAACCACAAATCACGAGCAAAAGCTCTGATACCACTTGTAGGTCCACATGACTCATCTCAGATCGATCTCGCGATAAGACGTCTTGATAACACGGAGTGCGGAATCCTTCGTGTTAACGACTGTATACTAATTGACAAGTAAACACATCATGTAAATAAAGCTTTCTCTTTGTATTCACAAACATAGAGTTTACAGATTCGCAGAATACACTCGTTCAAAGTCCCTCTGCTACTCTCGTTTTCTACACTGAAATTGTAAACTCCTATTTATAGACACACGCTCTGCCATAGGCGAACTTAACAAGTTCGCCTCAAAAGATGCTTAGGCGAACAATAGGCTAGGAGAACTTATCAAGTTCGCTCCTAAAGATGCTTAGGCGAACTTGTTAAGTTCGCCTCTCTTTGAACTTATACAGAATTTTATCAACAGTTACAAAACATGTCCTAACAATCAGTGCATAGAGTTTCATCTGTTTGAGTGCCCACTGATACAAGGGAGGGAGTAGTCACTAGAGGGCATTTGATGGGCTTCATGCATAGAGACTTGGTACCATAGTTTGGACACTTCAGCCTCTAGCATTGCCACCCTGGCCGTCAATTCACAGTTGTGGAATCCTTGGAACTAGATGGGGCCTTAGGCCTAGCCTCTACATCACCATCACCATGGTATTCTTGGCACCTGGGATTCCTCTCAGTGAAGAGTGTTTCAAGAGAAACATCCTCACTGTGAGTTGTCGTGGTTAGGGTCTTAGTGATGTTGTCACTGTCCTCCTGGTCAATTGATGTACCAAGAGTAGTGATAGAACTTTCCACATTCATTCTATCATCACTCCCAGAGTGAACCTTCTTGGGTGATGAACTTGGGCTAGGTAAATTAGCAGCCAAGTCAATCAATACCTCTGAAATAGTGGTAGTTGGAGAAGGTATATCATTTTGACTATATGCCTCATCACTTAAGTTCAGAGAAGAAAAATAATGACAAGGCTCAGCATGTTGTTCTATGGATCCGGGATATGATCCTGGTCCTAATACAGAAACTTCCAAGGAAGAATCTCTAATGGTTTGGCTATCCCTTTTGATATTCTCATCAGAATGTTGGGATTCTAAATGAGGGCTTTTAGGTTGGGATTGGGCTTGTGAGACAAGAATAGAAGGAGTCTTCTTGCTCCTTTTTCTGGTATATTTTGCCACAACTGGGGCAATGTGTTCCAGTTGGGCGGTGATAACAACCAAAATAGGTGTAAGTAATTTTTGTGCCTGTGCATCCTTAGTAGTATGCACAGGGTTCGAACAGTGGAAGCAGTTTGATGTTCAGGATTTGAAGTGGAGGGTGTGGGATCAGTATCAGCTAGGATTGCTGAACTATCACCCTGGGTACTTTATATGTTTATCATTATAGATAATAATGGAACATTGACCCGTGAGAACTTTTTGGAAACAGTTCTCATGCTTTGAAAAATATTATTTTTATGTCCCAGCATAAGATAGATTCTTGCAGGTTTTGAAAGATCTTTTAGTTCATTATTGAAAACTTCCTGCAAGAATCTTGGGTACATATAGAATGCCTGCTTTGCACCTTCTTGAAAGTTATATCTCAGACCCTTAAAGATAAGATGTGCAAAGTTAAAACCTTGGCCAGTGACCATACTGTGAATAGCAGAGGCAAGTGCAGAGCTCACTTGGTGCCATCTACTTCTCTTTTGGGATATACATTGTAGAAGAGTGTGGCATAGAAACTTCAATGGAGGGCCCATCGGCGCCTTTTCAATGGTATATTCATTTTGATTTCCAGTGTACCCTATGGATACAAAGGTCCTCATATACTCTTCCCTTGAGTATGAAACGATGCCCCCCTCGTCCTGAAGCTTGAGATGTTTTCTGAGGGTAGCTTCAGCGACGATGATGTCTTTTTCGTCTACCTTAGCTTGGATTTGGGGAATCCCTTGTTCGGTAGAGTAGACGGCGGTGTTCCAAAAGTCCTCCATATGAGGGATGTATATGGTAGGGTTGATGATTAGTGCATAGTATATCTTTGATCGACAGAGAAAATCGAACATATCATTGAACCCCTCGGACTTCTTTCCTTTTACTAGGTATGCAGTGATATTGTGGTATGGTGAGAACTTGTTATCGGGCTGGTTTATGTCGACCTCTGCCATTGTTGTTGGGTTTTGAGGGAAGGAGGAAGTTTTTGAAAGGTCGTTAAGTATGGAAGGCTTTGAATGATGTGAGTGCTTGGGAGAAAATGGTGAGAGTTAGGTTGGAATTGAATGTGAAGAGGTTAAGGAGAAATTTGATTTGTGTTATAACGATAGAGGATGGAAAAAGCAAAGTTACTTGTACAGTACAACCTTATTCACTTTTCACTGTTACAGTTGTAATACACTATAGCAGTCATGGTAAAGACTGAAAGGACTTTTTACAGTGGGTAAAAGTTAATTTGGACTTATCTTTACCCATCAACAGCAAACTTGGTTGCTGCGGATGGTTAAGCCTATATGCTGCAAACTTGGTTGTTGCGGATGGTTAAGCCTATCCCCTGCAAACTTGTTTGTTGTGGATGGTTAAGTCAATCAGCAGCAAACTCAATTGCTGCTGATGGATACAATGGTCCACAACAAAGATGTTGCTGCTGACTGCCTTAAACCTATCCGCATGAAACTTGTTCCTGTTGATAACTTAAAGCAGTCAGTGGCAAATTCTTTGCTGCTGATGATTAAACCTATCAGCAGCAAAAAAAGGTTGCTGCTGACTTATAATTTTTATTTACAACATAAAACAAACACATTTATAAAACAATTTTTAGAGACAGATTTTAGTTAAAGTTCATCATACCAATGGATTCAACTAAATATCTAAATCTAGCTTCATCAAAAGGTTTTGTAAACAACTCAGCATATTGCTCATTGGTATGAACTTTGGTTAAAATAATTATCTTTTTCTCAGCTTGATCTCTTATGAAGTGATACCTGATGTCAATGTGCTTTGTCTTGGAGTGTTGCACTCAATGGAGCCTATGATGATGCTTTGAGGGACTGGGATCTTGGCTTTCCATTGCAGAGGAGGAGGTTTTCCAGATCTCTTTACTTTATCAGCAGCTGATGTTGCTACTGAGGACTTTGGCTTATCAGCAGCAGATTTTGTTGCTGCTGATGGTTTTTCTTGAGTAGCGGCAGACTTCTTTGGTTTCTTGGGCTTTACCTGATCAATAACATTTTTGCTGGCTGCTGATGGTTTAACAACAGATGTATGCCTATCCTTCTTTACCTTGCTGATAGGCTTTTGTTTATAGGGGCTTGATGAAGAATCTGATTGAAGTGATTGAATTTTTACAATTTGCAGCAAAGTGGTCTGATTCACCACTGATGATGCAAGATTGTTGAGTTTTTGGTAGCTGCTTCCTTGGTGGGGATAGAGAGTTTCTGAAATGAGTTGCTTTAGCTTCAAAGCATCTTACCTTTTTGTTCTTGTTTGTCTTCTCAAAAGCATGTTGCTTTAGGTTTCTTTGTTGCTGAAGGTAGTAGAAGCATGTGCTGGCAGTATGGTTGTATTTGCCACAGCTAAAGCATGATTTAGCCAATTTGTCCCTTTGAAAGTAGATATAATCCCTTTTCTTGAATAAGTCTTTGAAATTCCAGGGACGAGCTTTGTTGTGCTCAAAGTGGCTTCCTCCAATGTCTTTTGAACACATGGAGCTTTCTCTCTAGGTAGATTGGTGTTAGGTTGAGGAATTGGGTTGGTGGTGATTGAAGACTGTCCCTTTTCAACAGTTAGCTTTATTCCTTCTGGAGGATAACTGATTTTGATTTATTTGGTGAGTTGAGATACTGGTACTGTTTTTGAAGGGATGAAAGGGCTTGGATTGTTGGCTTTAATAACTTCAATGGCAGGTGGTGATGGAGCATTATTGGTTTTAGTGGAGTCTGAGCATGTGGACTCAGACTCAGATGAAGTAGTGCACTCTTGCACAGGGGTTTCTTGGACAACAGGGTCAAGATTTTGGTTGGCCAGATCAAGGTTGGAAAGATTGAAACTTGGTTCATGAATGGCTACATAATCAGCCGGTGGAGGAACAACATTGTAGGGTTTTTTAGCTTAAACCCAACTCCAATAGTTACCCTTTCATGAATTTGAGCATCCAAAAGTCTTTGCAGCTTTTTGGATGCAAACTCATTTTTTTCAACATGGACCTTTTGGTCTGCTAATTCAGCCCTTGTAGCCTTTAACTTAACCAGAATATCATCAATTTGAGTTTCAAGGTTTGTTTGTTCATGTTTTAATGATGAAATTTCTTTCTTTAAACAATCAATGTTTTCCTTGTAACTGTTTTCAACCTTTTTAAATTTAGATTTCATTTGGTGAAATTCTTCATTTTGATCTATGAGATTCTGGTTCTTTTTCCTATATCAAAGGACCTTATCAATACAAGCTTGAGTACAAAGATTTTCATATACCTGAGGTGGTATCTCTGATGTGTCTGCCATGAGAGCTTGATTGTTGGCAAGAAGATCCTCATACTGGAAGCTCCAGTCAAACTGACCAGTTCCAACAGCTACACAAGGTGCAGTTTGAGTAGGAGGAGTGGCCTGTTTATGTCTTGGTTGAGCTTGGTGAGCTTGTCTTGTTTGAGCAGCAGCTGGGTTTGCCTTTGGTGCCTTGCATCTCTGGCAAAGTGACCAAGTTGGTTACGGTTGTAATATCTCAGTTTGCTTTTGTCCAAGCCAACTCTGGTGTTGGAGTTGTTACTTGGAATGGGTCTTCTTGTTCTAGAGTAGAACATTTTTGCTCTTAGAGAGAGCATGGCATATGAGTGCTGTATATTCATTTCTTCAAGATCATCTGGATGAAAACATTCCATGTAACATTTCTGATTTTTTTATCCGTATTTCAATTCAATGTAATGCATTTCAAACTCAATTCTAGTACACTGTTTTTGTTCTATTCGTACCATCAATTAAATACTATACCTCAATGCAAATCCACAAATTTTACTCAGTTATATTCTATTAAAACACTACATAAGTATCTATTTATACAAATACGTCAAATACTAAAGTTACAAGGTCTAATGTTGAAAATTTACAAGAACCCTAATAGGCACGGTCGCGCCTCGTTCTGGCACGGTCGCGCCTAGTGCTATGGCACGGTCGCGCGCCTTGCTTTGGAACGGTCGCGCCCGGTGCCTTGGCACCGTCGCGCCTCATATTGGCACGGTCGCGCCTCTCATCAGTTGAAACGTAAATGCAGACCTTTAATCACCGGAACGTTCGGTTTCATAACCGTTCTACACGTTTTCGTCATTAACAAACTCCATTAAGCCCTTTAATCATCACCATTACAACAAATGAACTTATTTCCATCGAATTACCTCATAATCACCAAATCCTCTCACGAAATCACCAAATTCACCAATTAGATTACAATTCTTCCAAGCCAACATACCATCGATCCTCTATAAGGCTTCTGGACACGCTGGTTAAGTCGGAATTGCAGTAGAGGATGCCGGAGACAGAACCCGTCGTCGCCGGAATTTCTCTCTTCCGAACACTATCAATTCGTTGTCCTTCCGGGTAATTGAAACCTCTCACACTTACGTTTTAGTCTACTAATCAAAAGCCCTAATCTAATTTGGGCTTACAATATGGGAATCATCACGAACCGGAGTCTAGTTTTCGTTCAAAATAGATTTAATCGAATCCTACCTTGAACATGTTTAAAATAAATTAATGTATCCCAAAATACTCGTAATAAATCTACAGATGAAAGCCCTATGAAATCCAACATTAACATTATAAGAATCAGTCAACATGTTTAAAATAAATTAAGAATCAATCCAACATTACCTCTCAGTCTCACCCTCCACAATACACTCAAAGAATGTATGGGGTAATCCTAGAATAACAATTATGATTCATAATAGCAACAATCACTAGACACCTAAACCAACTTCCTCTCAGACAGTTGACACTCGGATTCCTATTGGCGAAGACATAAACTAGATTTGATTTAAAAGAATTCGGATCCCAGAAGATTAACACAGAATGGAGTCTTAAACGTTTAGACACCTAAACCAACCTCACAGAATACGCCAATATTAAATCACATCTAGTTTTTGTTTAAATACAAATCAAATTGTAAATAATACCATATTATGTATCAAATCTTCTATGATATGCAATGATTTTGCTTAGTTCAACACTCCAACTCTTTCCTTTTCTCTACATATATACGATTCCCACACACACACTCACACACTAGCATTATTTCAAAATCCAAGAGCAAAAAGTGGAAAGTTTTAGCTAAGATCTTTGAAGTTTCAAGGCGTTTCAAGAGTGATTTCAAGAGTTCAAGCTTCCTACACCATTCCATCCTTCTCCTTGCTTGCTTTAAGTGAGTATTTCATAGCCCCTTTTACTCTTTTACACTTTTGGGGTGAAACATGAACTCTATCAAATTACATGTTTACATTTACACAAACAACACAAGTACAAATCCTATTTACATTCATGTGTGCAATTTGAGCTTTATACCCGAGTGCTAGGTGTGCTAACCTTTGTATGTGATTATGTGCAATCATTAACTATTCAAGCCGACGGTTTTCAATGATAGATCTATTGAGTCTGACAAACCCACCCAGATTGGGGTGATTGATACCGACAACACAATTTTGCATGCTAGTTACAAAGGTTTGATTGTACTTGGTTACACAATAGCTGCTCCTCATATATGCCTTATTTATCATGTTTCTCACTACTTTTCCCTGTTTATTTGTAATTCTTGTGCTCATGATGGGCTAAAACTCCTGTTCACTTTGGTTTAGATGAAGTTTAGATACATTTAACAACATTCATGGATTATTGGCAATTATTGTGTTAATGTTATGACAACCGTATGATTATTCTTCGATGAAATTATGTATTCAAGTGTTTTGAGATGTTTACAAGACTTGTGTTTGTGTATATCATATTATGTTGGAAAACTTATGGTTTATGCTTATATTCATAAATTGGTGTATGTATTTATACTAGTTTATGGCTTTTGACTAGGAATGGTGAATGAAGTCTTGTTTATGAATCATTATATTTGTGTGTGTATCCTTATGCTTATGTTTGGAAAGACAAAGTGTTTGTTAGAATGTTTCATGCTTAGTTTTATGTTTATCTAGGAATTGTTGACACATTCTCCTAATTTATATAATCTTTACACGAACATTGTATGTTGAAGAAATGCATATTGTTGTCTAATTTAATCAACTTGAGGTGGGTAGTGTGTTGTTCATATTATCTTTCCAACTAGTTGTTGGACTAGCGTACCTTAATCGAAAACTAGTTTAATCTTTATAAACATTAACATGATTGTTAAACACGTGAGCTTCATTGTATGATTTTAGGTGGTTAGTTTGTATAATTCATGCTAGCTTTCCGAATAGTCATTTGATTAGATATCTTTCACAAGAGTTTAGTAAATTTATGTTTCGTGTGATTGCCATGTTCCTATGAGTGTATTGGATGTATTCTAGATGGATTCGACACCGAAGTGATATTTTCTCCCTAATCGTTTGAATTGTGACCTTAGCTTAGTTTTCATATATTTGCATGTTAGTTAATTAAACAAAACTCTTCAAAATATCTTTATACCCTCACTTGATTAGATTTTAGTTCCGGTTTATTATCGCATTCCACCGTGTCCACGGATTGATATCCGGTTCTTACCTTTACTATATTGCTATCCGACGGGTACACTGCCCTATGTGTGTGTGATTAGTTTTTGGTGAAAACCCTTTTTAAAACTCATATTGTGTGAAAATTCTTTATTAAAATATATATACAGTTTACACGCATCAGAATCTAACAAAGAAAATTATATCAAAATAGTAATTTTTAAGAATTACTAGGAAAATAAGCAGTGATAACCCGCAAAGTACGGTCGTTGGTGATTAACAAGAACTTGACAGTAAAAGTCTAGTGAGACGTTTTAATAAATAAAGATATTAAAGCGGGTATAAATCTCAGGTATTATACCACACCTAAAGATCACATCATCATCATGATTGCTTTGCTTACACAACACTCAAGCGTCATAATCATCATGATTATGACCAAAGATGCAAGCAACATAAAGATCACATCATCATCATGATTGCTTTGCTTACACAACACTCAGGCGTCATAATCATCATGATTATGACCAAAGATGCAAGCAACATAAAGATCACATAACCATCATTATATCCTTGCTTATACTCCACTCCAACATCAATTAGTAATGATGATGACTTGTTAAGATCTATACTCAAACCCCGTTTCATCTAATAATTTTATATATATACATCTAGGTATATAGATATAAAGTTTTAATCACTAAAAAAAAAAATTCCTACACCGAGTATTATATCACGGTATCACCCACCGGGTGTATCCTAACTAGAACCGACCTAACTAACCATTGGATCCTAACTACCAGATTTGACAACACCCAACCCCCCACCCATACCCTATTCTCGGCCGAATTGGCCCTAGAAGGGGGACCCACCTTCTTGTCTTCTCCATGGCACCATCCCTTGTGTCATAATACACCATACCCTTTCAAGTGAAAGACAAGAAAGGGTCAAATCCATCAAACATCCCATACCTTGTGATGATGAAGATGGAACCAACACTCCATCTCCATCTCTTCTCTCTATATAAATCGATACATACATACACACCCACACTTCACCACCAAACCCATCAAACTCCATCATTTTGTGTCATGAAACCCATATTCATTAAACCAAAAATCAAGCAAGAATCAAATCAAGAGTCTAGTCCATCAAATCTTCTATGATATGCAATGATTTTGCTAAGTTCAACACTCCAACTCTTTCCTTTTCTCTACATATATACGATTCCCACACACACACTCACACACTAGCATTATTTCAAAATCCAAGAGCAAAAAGTGGAAAGTTTTAGCTAAGAGCTTTGAAGTTTCAAGGCGTTTTAAGAGTTCAAGCTTCCTACACCATTCCGTCCTTCTCCTTGCTTGCTTTAAGTGAGTATTTCATAGCCCCTTTTACTCTTTTACACTTTTGGGGTGAAACATGAAATCTATCAAATTACATGTTTACATTTACACAAACAACACAAGTACAAATCCTATTTACATTAATGTGTGCAATTTGAGCTTTATGCCCGAGTGCTAGGTGTGCTAACCTTTGTATGCGATTATGTGCAATCATTAACTATTCAAGCCGACAGTTTTCAATGATAGATCTATTGAGTCTGACAAACCCACCCAGATTGGGGTGATTGATACCGAGAACACAATTTTGCATGTAGTTACAAAGGTTTGATTGTACTTGGTTACACAATAGCTGCTCCCCATAAATGCCTTATTTATCATGTTATGTAAGGATTTGTTTTACAAACTATATGCTATCTATATACAAACTTGTGTTATACTCACCAACTTTTTAGTTGACCTTATTTTATTCATGTTTCAGGTGCTTTCATATGAGTTTGATCAAGAAATGCTACACATAGGCTTTGGACCTAGTTAATCTTAATTCAAAAATAAATTGTATTTCATTATGTACTTGGAACTTGATTCATGTTTTTTTGAATGGAAATGGATTTAACATATTACGATTTAGTCAACCTTGAGCTCATGAACAGTCTACATGTCCCGCCCCGATGATTCCGCCGTCGGTCGGGGTGTGACATGTAATGGAATTTGAAGTTTAATATATTTCAATTTAGTCAACCTTGTGCTTATGAACAGTCTATATGTCCCGCCCCGATGATTCCGCCATCGGTCGGGGTGTGACAGATTGGTATCAGAGCCTTGGTTATATGGAATTAGGTTATTAGACACCTTGACCTAGAATATAACTTTAGGACACCCACTTATGCTATGTTTCATGATTACATGTTATATGCTACATGCTATATGTTATATGTTATGTGTTACATGCTATGTGCAACATTCTCACTATGATTAGTTATTATTTTATTTGATGACTTATTTGTTAAATAAATAAAAAAACCCCATGACTTATTAGTATATACTTAAATAATAAATTAAATAAACAATATCCTTTCCTATATCCTAAAACCTCATAATATCCTTATCTTCTTCTCTATCTTTATCTTCTAAGCATGTGGAAACTTCATGAAGCTAAATCCATAAAATTTCTTTATTTCCTTGTTAAGGTTTTTAAGCTTTGTTAATTATTTGAGGACATGTGCTATCTGGAAGAGTGACACCTGTATTTTGGGTTTTCTGTCTAGGAAAGCATTTCGCATAAATCCCAATCAACCGAGGGACCCGTATGCTTTCCTGGGAATTCCCGAGATGAGTGTTTACTTATAGGCTAAAGCATGTCTCCTTGAAAATTATATAAGTTTAATTAACCTTAATGTGTCATAGTATTCGAGTGATTATATCACTATTTGAGTACAATCCAAACTATGATTACCAATTTATTTTGTTATCTTATTCTATTAAATCGAAAAAATTCTCATAAGTTCTTATATCTTTTCTTGTCTTGTGAAAATCTGTAGAATGCCTCCACGTCGTGCTCCCGCGGCCAACACCAATACCGACATTGCTGCTATTCTTGCACAACTCGTGACACAACTCACTCAAGCTAATAGTGCCACCAATGGCAACAATGGTGGTAATGGTAGTAATAGTGGCAATAGTGGAAATGGTGGTAACAACCCATCTCAATGCACTTTCAAACATTTCAACTTGTGCAATCCTCCCAAGTTCTATGGTACCGAAGGAGCTACGGGACTTCTTTAATGGTTCGAAGGTATTTAGAACACCTTTCTCAATAGTGACTGTCCCGACAACCTTCGTGTTCGTCATGCCACAAGTGTCCTACAAAAACGGGCACTCACATGGTGGAATGGAGAGAAAAGAAATAGAGGTATGGATGTAGCAATGGCCTTACCTTGGGATGAAGTTAAAAGGCTAATGACCGAGGAATTCTGTCCTCGAAATGAAGTGAAGAAACTTGAAGCCGAATTTTGGGATCTTGCCCAAGATAGTGGCGAAAGCTTGGCATATACAACTCGGTTTCACGAGTTAAGTCTTCTCATGCCCCACATGGTCACTCCTTTGTCCCGCTGCATTGAAAAGTATATTGGGGGACTACCTAGACAAATTCAAGATACTGTCCTAGGAAGAAATCCTGTAACACTTGAGGATGCCATCCGTTTGTCCGCTACCTTAACCGATAATCATGTGAAGGCGGGGACTCTTACTAAAAAGGGCACCAAGAAAGCCTCCGACACTGCAACTCCTTCCACCCACAACAAAGAAGCCATAATTGAACCCTCCCGGCATAATAAGAAGAGAAAGGCTAGAAATTTTGCGGTGGTCACTCCTGCTATTCCTGTTAACCAAGCTGCACCTATGGTTCAAGCACCGACCAAAAAGCCATATGTTGGAATCTACCCACTTTGTGCCACCTGCAACTACCATCATCCCCAAAGCATCCCATGTCGCCTTTGTACTCATTGTGGGAGATATGGCCAAACGGTTAATGTTTATAGGGCCAAAGCTCTTGTGGGGCAAGTCAACCCACCAAACCAAACCAACACCCATGTGACTAATCAAGGTACTCCCGCTATTGCAAATGGGCGTGCATGTTATGAATGTGGCAACCCGAACCATTTCCGTGATCAATGCCCAAGATTTACCAATGCTAGACAAGGTGGAGCTCGTGGACGTGCTTTCAACATAAACGCCAACGAAGCTCAAGCCAACAATGACGTGGTCAATGGTACGTTCCTTGTAAATAATCAATATGCCTCCATTTTATTTGATATCGGTGCCGATAAGAGTTTTGTGTCACTTAACTTTGAACCTTTACTTGCCAAGACACGATCTCAATTAGAGAAAACCTTCACTGTCGAAATAGCAAATGGTGATTCACTTACAATCGAGTCTATTATCTATGACTGTTCTCTAGAACTTAATGAACATACATTCCCAATCAATCTTGTACCAATGCCATTATGAAGTTTTGATATCATCATAGGCATGGATTGGCTATTAAATTAATGTCATGCACTACTGCTCAAAAGTACTTACGAAAGAAGTACGTGGCCTTTTTGGCCCATATAGTTCAAAAAGATGTCAAAAAGAAGAGTATTCAAGATATCCCCATTATCCGAGATTTTCCTTAAGTATTCTCGAAGACTTATCCGGTCTTCCACCCGTTCGTCAAGTAGAATTTCGCATTGATCTTGTGCCCGGAGCTAACCCCGTGGCTAGAGCTCTTTACCGTCTTGCACCTTCTGAAATGCAAGAACTTGCAAGTCAACTTCAAGAGCTCTCTGACAAGGGATTCATTCGTCCAAGTCATTCACCGTGGGGTGCACCCGTCTTGTTCGTCAAAAAGAAAGATGGATCATTCCGCATGTGTATTGACTACCGCGAACTCAACAAACTTACCATCAAGAACCGTTACCCTTTGCCTAGAATTGATGACCTCTTTGATCAACTTCAAGGTTCTACTTGCTTCTCGAAGATTGATCTTCGATCCGGTTATCACCAACTCCGTGTGCAAGAAGACGATATTCCAAAGACTGCCTTCCGAACAAGGTATGGTCATTACGAGTTCATGGTTATGCCTTTTGGACTAACCAACTGACCCGCAGTTTTCATGGACCTCATTAATCGTGTGTGCAAACCGTACCTTGATAAGTTCGTAATCGTTTTCATCGATGACATTTTAATATATTCCAAGACTAAAGCTAACCATGAGCAACATCTTAGACTGGTTTTGGATCTCTTGAAGAAGGAACAACTATATGCCAAATTCTCCAAATGTAAATTTTGGCTAAAGGAAGTTCAATTTCTTGGTCACATCGTCAACGACAAGGGTATTCATGTTGACCCTCCTAAGATCGAAACGGTTAAAAATTGGAATGCCCCGAAAACTCCCACTGAAGTTCGTTCATTTCTTGGTCTTGTGGGATATTACCGTCGTTTCATCTCAAACTTCTCTAAGATTGCTGTCCCCCTTACTGCTTTGACCCACAAGAGTAAAACTTATGAATGGGGACCAAAACAAGAAGAAGCTTTCCAAACTCTCAAGCAAAAGTTGTGCAATGCTCCTATCTTGACTCTCCCCGATGGGAATGATGATCTAGTTGTCTACTGTGATGCTTCCAACCAAGGTCTTGGTTGTGTCCTCATGCAACGAGGCAAAGTAATCGCTTATGCATCAAGGCAACTTAAGATTCATGAGAAAAATTATACGACGCACGATCTCGAGTTGGGTGCGGTCGTATTCGCATTGAAGATTTGGAGACATTATCTATATGGCACAAAATGTGTGGTGTACACCGACCACAAAAGTCTTCAACATATCTTCAATCAAAAGGAACTTAATATGAGGCAACGACGTTGGGTCGAACTCCTTAACGACTATGACTGCGAGATTCGTTACCATCCCGGCAAAGCGAATGTCGTAGCCGATGCCTTGAGTCGAAAGGACCATGTCATGCTACATTGTGCCCGAATCCAAACCAACATTCAAATTCGCATCTTAGAAGCCCAACACGTCTCCGTCACCGAGGGTAACATGTACGAGGAAATGTCATGTGGAGTTGAACTTCAACTTGAATCAAAACCAAATGGCTTACTTTATTACTTGAACCGTATTTGGGTTCCCGATCGCGATGATCTCCGTACGTTTCTCATGAACGAGGCTCACAAGACTCGTTATTCTATTCATCCTGGTGCGGACAAAATGTACCAAGACCTTCGCCAATAATATTGGTGGCCCGGTATAAACAAAGACATTGTTCTCTATGTTGCCAAATGTCTAACGTATTCCAAAGTCAAAGCCGAACACCAACGTCCTTCTGGATTACTTGAACAACCGGAAATTCTCGTGTGGAAATGGGAGAACTTAGCCATGGATTTTATTACCAAACTCCCTCGCACCTCGAGTGGTTATGATAGTATTTGGGTGATCATTGATTGTCTCACCAAATCTGCTCATTTCTTGCCCATCCGTGAAGACTATCGGGTTGAGAAACTAGCCTGAATTTACATTGATGAAATTGTGAGCCGTCATGGTGTTCCCTTGAACATAATATCCGATCGAGATGCCCGATTCACTTCTCGATTTTGGCAATCTCTCCAAACTGCTCTAGGCACACGATTGGATTTGAGCACGGCTTACCATCCTCAAACTGATGGTCAAACCGAGCGAACAATCCAAACTCTTGAAGACATGCTTAGAGCTTGTGTAATCGATTTTGGTGGCAATTGGGATTCACATTTATCCCTCATTGAGTTCTCCTACAATAATAGCTACCACACGAGTATTAACATGGCTCCATTTGAAGCTCTCTATGGTCGCAAGTTTCGTTCTCCTATCTGTTGGAACGAGATTGGTGAAGCACAAAAAACCGGTCCCTAGCAAATTCAAGAAACATCCGACAAGATTATCTAAATCCGTGACAGCATTCGAGTAGCGAGAAGTCGGCAAAAGAGTTATGCCGACAAACGTCGAAAACCCTTGGAATTCCAAGTCGGTGACCTTGTTCTTCTTAAAGTGTCCCCGTGGAAGGGTGTGATCCGTTTTGGAAAGAAAGGCAAGTTAGCACCTTGCTATGTTGGTCCATTCAAGATCCTTGAAAGGATTGGGAAAGTGACTTACAAACTCGAGTTACCTCCATCTCTTGGCAATGTGCATCCTACATTTCATATATCTAATCTGAAGAAATGTCTCGCTGATGAGAATCTCCATATACCACTTGATGACGTGCGCATTGATGAAATGATGCACTTCGTTGAGAAACCGGTAGAAATTATGGATCGTGAAATCAAGCAACTCAAGCGAAGTCGTATTCCTATTGTCAAAGTTCGTTGGGAGTCTAAGCGTGGTCCTGAATTCACTTGGGAACGAGATGACCAAATGAAGCTCAAGTACCCCCACCTTTTTACTGATGCCGTAGCCTCCTCTAACTAAATTTCGGGACGAATCTCCCTCAACATGGGGAGACTGTAACATTTCTGATTTTTTTATCCGTATTTCAATTCAAGGTAATGCATTTCAAACTCAATTCTAGTACACTGTTTTTGTTCTATTCGTACCATCAATTAAATACTATACCTCAATGCAAATCCACAAATTTTACTCAGTTATATTCTATTAAAACACTACATAAGTATCTATTTATACAAATACGTCAAATACTAAAGTTACAAGGTCTAATGTTGAAAATTTACAAGAAACCCTAATAGGCACGGTCGCGCCTCGTTCTGGCACGGTCGCGCCAAGTGCTATGGCATGGTCGCGCGCCTTGCTTCGGTTTCTATAAGGCTTCTTGACACGCTGGTTTAGTCGGAATTGCAGTAGAGGACGTCGGAGACAGAACCCGTCGTCGCCGGAATTTCTCTCTACCGAACACTATCAATTCGTCGTCCTTCCGGGTAATTGAAACCTCTCACACTTACGTTTTAGTCTACTAATCAAAAGCCCTAATCTAATTTGGGCTTACAATATGGGAATCATCACGAACCGGAGTCTAGTTTTCGTTCAAAATAGATTTAATCGAATCCTACCTTGAACATGTTTAAAATACAATTAATGTATCCTAAAATACTCGTAATAAATCTACAGATGAAAGCCCTATGAAATCCAACATTAACATTATAAGAATCAGTCAATTCGTTCCTGTTTTGGAACAAACACGGTCGCGCTAGTCTTCTAGCGCGATCGTGCTTCATGAGACACGGTCGCGCCAAATACCAGCGCGGTCGTGCCTCACACGCTCAGACCCAGTCATGCCTTTGGCTAGACTTGGTCATGCCTCAAAACCCTAGACACGGTCGTGCCTAGTCCAGGACACGGTCGTGCCTAGAGAACAACCCAATTGTGCATTCTGTTTGATCAACACGGTCGCGCCCTGACTAGCATGGTCGCGCCCTGACTAGCATGGTCGCGCCCGTGGTTCGAGCACGATCGTGCCCTTCCCAGGCACGGTCGTGTGTGAGTTAAATTTTTTGGCAGAATTATAATTTTATATATTTTGCAAACAATAAATATTCTGATTAAATTACAAAATAAAAATAGTTGATTTTTTATAAAAAATGCATTTAATCCTATTTAGAAAGATCAAATATTTAATCTTGGAATAAATAGAAAATTATTTATTTAAAGTTTATAAAATTTAATTTACATTTATTGTTAAACCTTAAAAAGTATTTTAATGGTTACGTTACATATATTATAAATAAATAAATAAAAAAATAATTATTTATTTAATTTATATTTAAACAAAAACAATTAATTATTTATACTAAATTATAACTAATACTTACAACGTTTTCATAAACAATAATTATTTACATTACTTATTTAATTATTCAAACCCAAACCTTAATCAAAATATTCTAAAAATATTCTTTCAAACTTTATATTTTATTCAATACTTTCAATCACAAATCAATGACTTTTTACACAAGTCCAAATGCAACTTTAGACTTAAACTTTTGTGCACAATATTAATACCATATACATTACACTTTTGGTTAACTTGTGCGTTTCAAGGATCCTTTTTATTATCTAGTATCTTTTGTTAGCTATGCATTCGAATCAAGTGAGTATTTCATAGCCCCTTTTACTCTTTTACACTTTTGGGGTGAAACATGAACTCTATCAAATTACATGTTTACATTTACACAAACAACACAAATACAAATCCTATTTACATTCATGTGTGCAATTTGAGCTTTATGTCCGAGTGCTATGTGTGCTAACTTTTGTGAACACTTATGTGCAATCATTAACTATTCAAGCCGACGATTTTCAATGATAGATCTATTGAGTCTGACAAACCCACCCAGATTGGGGTGATTGATACCGACAACACAATTTTGCATGCTAGTTACAAAGGTTTGATTGTACTTGGTTACACAATAGCTGCTCCCCATAAATGCCTTATTTATCATGTTATGTATGGATTTGTTTTCAAACTATACGCTATCTATATACAAACCTGTGTTATACTCACCAACTTTTTAGTTGACTTTATTTTATTCATGTTTCAGGTCCTAATATGTGAGTTTGATCAAGATGTACTTCACTTAGGCCTTGGACTTAGCTAATTTAAATAAAGAAGTCTATGTTTTGAAATATTGTTTCTGTCTTGGATTTGGTTTTGTTTGAATGATTGTAATGGAATTTGAAGTTTAATATATTTCAATTTAGTCAACCCTGTGCTTATGAATAGTCTGCATGTCCCGCCCCCGATGATTCTGCCATCGGTCGGGGTGTGACATTCCAGATCTTCCTTGATAAAGGACATATTGCTTGTGTTTTCAGAAACAAAGGCAGCAGATGTTGATGTCTGAGGTGGGGCTTCAAGAAGAAATGGTGAGTTGTTTGATTAAGAGGTTGGAGTCTTGGGATGAGTGACAATGGGAGGGTAGTAGTTGCTAGAACTGGGAACTGAGTGCTTAGAGTGAAGTCAGAGGAAGTGGTGGTGGATGATGAGGCTGTTGAGTAACTTGAACTTCTCTCTTTGGCTTGAATCATTTCTAATTCATAAGTCTTCAGCATGCCAAACATCTCAGTCATCTGTAGGGTCTTTAAATTTTCAGTTCTTCTTGTTGACAATGTGTAAAGTGTCCAGCAGCAGGGCAGAGACCTGATGAACTTCTTGAGAATGTCTTCATTCTCCAGCTTCACTTTTGATCACTGTAGCTCTCCCACAAGGTAGGTGTACCTGTTATACAACACAGTAAGAGACTCACCTTCCTTCTAGACAAAGTTCTCGTATTGTTGCTTTAGAATGTCTCTTCTATTTTCTTTCACTTCTTCTGAACCAGCAAACATCTTCTCAAGAGCCTCCCATAACTCCTTGGCAGTCTTGTATCCTCTGAAGTTGTGAAATACTTTTTAGCATTGGTGAATACAAGATGGTTCTATTCTTGTTGAGATTGGCGGAAACAATCACAACTAAGCAATGTAAACAAGTAAACAAGAAGAATACTGATAAATGCAATGTGTATTAAGCATCAAATATTACAAGATTACAGAGAAAACTCTTAAGCAAAAAGCACTAGTATACAATGACTCTAAGTACTACTTATATAGTAACTTAGAATCAAGATAGACCCTTGATTCGAAGGATCAGATCTAACACAAGCCATTGATCTTGTATTGAAGCTATTCTACATGTAACAACAATAAAAACTACAAAGGTTATCTTTACTCAAACGTCTTCTTAGGCATCATTGCTTGAGTCCATGGAAGAAAAGCATCGTTTTCTTTTATTGTCTTGCACCAGTACCATTCTTTCTGCAAGGAGTGTGTCAGTATTGCAGCAGAAAGTTTGTCACACCCCGACCGATGGCGGAATCATCGGGGCGGGACAATGTAGACTGTTCATGAGCTCAAGGTTGACTAAATTGTAATATGTTAAATCCATTTCCATTCAAACAAACATAATCAAGTTCAAGTACATAATGAAATACAATTCGTTGTTGAATTAAGATTAACTAGGTCCAAAGCCAATGTGTAGCATGTCTTGATCAATCTCATATGAAAGAACCTGAAACATGAATAAAATAAGGTTAACTAAAAAGTTGGTGAGTATAACACAGGTTTGTAAATAGATAGCATATAGTTTGTAAAACAAATCCTTACATTACATGATAAATAAGGCATTTATGGGGAGTAGCTATTGTGTAACTAAGTACAATCAAACCTTTGTAACTAGCATGCAAAATTGCGTTGTCGGTATCAATCACCCCAATCTGGGTGGGTTTGTCAGACTCAATAGATCTATCATTGAAAACCGTCGGCTTGAATAGTTAATGATTGCACATAATCGCATACAAAAGTTAGCACACATAGCACTCGGGCATAAAGCTCAAGTTTATACACATGAATGTAAATCAGATTTGTACTTGTGTTGTTTGTGTAAATGTAAACATGTAATTTGAATAGTGTTCATGTTTCACCCCAAAAATGTAAAAGAGTAAAAGGGGCTATGTATACTCACTTGATTCGAAGGCGTAGCTAACACAAGATACTAGATTGTATTAAAGATCCTTGAATTGCACAAGTTAACCTAAAGCGTAATATATATTTCATTAATAATACACAATAATCTAAGGCTAAGTCTAAGGTTGAATTGGATAAAGTTAGTGATTGATACTTGAAAGTATTGTATGAAATGGAAGATTTGAAATGAATATTTTTAGAGTATTTTGAATAATTGTTGAGTTTAAATAATTAAATAAGTAAATTAAATAATTATTGTTTATGAAAATAATGTAAGTATTAGATGTAATTAAGTATAACTAAATAGATGCTTTTGTCTAAATATAAATCAAATAAATAATTATTACCCTATTCATTTATTTATAAAGTGTAACTTAGACATTAAAATATTATTAAGTGTGGGGTTTATAAATTTAATGTTGGACTTTAAATAATTCTCTTTTATTTTAAGACTAAACATTTGATCATTTCTAAATAAAGATAGTACAGATTTTTAAATTCAATTACTTTTATTTTTAAAACAAATCTGGAATATTAATTCTTTAAAAAAAAAACAAAAATATAAACATTCTTCCCACACACACGACCGTGCCAGGTAAGGGCACGATCGTGCTAGGTCGGGCGCGACCGTCCTAGACAGGGCGCGACCGCGTTGGTCAAACAGGGGACAACTAGCCAAAACACTAGACATGACCGTGCCTCGGACAGGCCCGACCGTGTCTATGCTTCTGGGGCATGACCAAGTCTAGCCAACGAGCATGACTGGGTCTGAGCAGGAGGCACGACCGCGCTGCTAGTCGACACGACCGCGCTAGATGATTAGCGCGACCGTGTCTCTTCCAAATCAGACACGAATTGACTAAATCTTATATTGATAGCGATGGAATTGTTAGGGCTTTTGTTTATCAAGATATTAGAGTCTTTTCATATAAATTAATTGTATGTAAATCCTGTTTAGAAACGGGTTCGATTAATTCATTTTTAATAAAATAAGGAATTCGGTTCTGGATGATTTCTGTAAGGAAAGCCCAAACTAAAATGGGGCTTTTGATATAAGGATTGAAACGAATGAGAGAAAGGTTTCAATTACCTGAGAGGACGACTGATGGCTAAAGTTCCATAGAAAGGAGTTCCGGCGACTATGTGACGGCTTCCGGCATCTTCTGCTGCAATCCCGGCAAAACCAGAGAGTCCAGGTGATTTCGTGAGGATTGAGTAGCGTGAGTATTCAGTTTGATTGGGGAAATTCCGATCGAAAGGGAGGATTTGTGTTTTCTTGAATGGTTTCTGCGATTTTTTTGAGAGTTGTGGGATTAAACGGAATTGATTCGTGTAATTGAAAAGGTTATTGCTTCGTTAATGGGAATAAAGTGTAAAACTGTTACGGAACTCAACGATCTGTGATTAAATTAACATTTACGTTTCAACTGGTACGCAGGCGCGACCGTGCCCAAATGAGGCGCGACCGTGCCAAGGCACCGGGTGCGACCGTTCCAAAGCAAGGCACGCGACCGTGCCAAGGCACTTGGCGCGACCGTGCTAAGGGAGTCGCGACCGTGCCTATTAGGGTTTCTGGTTTATTTACCAAATCAGCCCTTGAAACTTCAGTTTTGCCATAATTTACTTGGTTAGGATTTAACAATACACCCAACGGGGTCACTAACTGAGCTAACTCTAGGAGGTGTTACCACGCGAAAATGAGTTCAAAATATTTGAATTAAATATGATCGGTTAATAATTAATGAGGCGTAGGTTGAATAAGTATAGGGTCTAGTGTTGTATTGTCATTAAAATAAGTTAAAATAGGGTCGGAAAATCAGGAATGTTACAGTCTCCCCATGTTAAGGGAATTTCGTCCCGAAATTTTATCTAATGGAGGCTGCAAAATCAAGAAAGTGGAGGGAGTTTTGGGTTCTCGGGTAGTTTTGAGTGTTGGATTCTAGGGTGTGTAACCGTTGACATGGCTTAAGCCTGATACTTTGAATATGAAGAGTGATAATAAATTTTGTTTTGAAATGAAGATTGTCGAATAAAAATTGAATTCTAAATGTGAGATGTGTTACTTGGAATTGATATGAGGGGATTTTGACATTTAGAGTTTGTGTAAGATATAGTCTAATATACTCAAAATTGTTAGTGGGTAAGAGATTTCATAACCATTGGTCTGGGTCAAAACCTCACGTGACACGAACGACGCTACTTATGATAATATGATAGGACACTTATATATAGGAAGTACCATCGGCGTATCCACCATGCCCTTTTCCTATCACATTAGTTTCGTTGTTACATATCATGATAAACAAAGTTTCACTATAGTTTCCATGCGTTGATTTTTATAATTCCGTGTGCACCCGTAATTATTTAAATCATCGTATGGTCCGTATAAATTGTTTCGTTGTGTGCGGGTAAGGAGGAATAATTTCACTATGATCACGTCTATTGTTTACACATAAAAAGCCGTTAACAAGTAACTATGTCCCTAATCAGGTCAGTTCGCAACTAAAGAGTAGTAAAGTAGTAACACTTAAAGTTTCTTTGTTTGCTCGTGTTTGAACAAGAATACGTCAAACCCCGAGTCGTTTCAATGTATTATGGTCTTCAACTTTGGTGTACAAAGTGCATGACCATGTCTTGTGTAGAATGTAATCAATCCATTGCAATAATTGTAAGCAAATTTTTGTTTAGAGTATATAGTAAGCACACAAGTCTCATGTATGATCTAGTGTCACGTAGCTCGTAATCAAATAAGTCTCATATATAGAGAAAATAATTAAGCGTCTTGTATTTTGTAAGTCAATGAACTCTGATGTGTAATGTAAACAACATAGTATTTTGTGTATAGTAGGAAATGAATTTCATGTAGAGTATTGTCAACTTAGCATCATGTATATTGTACAATGTGCACAGCTTAGTGTAATGTACTTCGTAACCAAATAAGTTTCATGTATAGTGTGGTCAATCTAGAATTATGTATCAATGAAGCAATTCTTATGTATCATGTATATTGCAAACAACTAAGTTTCGTGTATCATGTGCTCAATCCAGTAGCATGTGTATTGCAAATAAACGTGTTTCGTGCATTACGTAATCAATCGAGTAAGTTGTGATTTGTAAGCAAACTAGTTTCATGTATCATGTAATTTGTGTAGCATTGGATATATTGAAAATATTTGAGTTTCATGTACCATGTGGTTGCGTTGGATATATTATGAACGTGTATACGTAAGTATTGAACTTCGCGTGCGATGTATATTCACGGTTTTGCATGTGATCGAGTGTTATGGACAAACGTGTTGTTTGGCGTTCTTGCATAATGTGGTAGTTAGGTTCGAGTCCTTAAATCTCGTTGAGGTTGGTGGGAAAGGTTAACGTCTACGCGGTATGGATCGTCTCTTGAAGCGTCAAGTGAAAGGTAACGAGGAGGTTTTGGGAATATTCGGGAATTGTGTTTACAAATACTGGTCTTTGTTTGAACATAGAAAGTGGTAAATTGTTCTTGGTTGTAGATATATAAAGTAGTGAAATTATTGAATCGCATATTTTAAATGAATATGCAATTTATGGAAAAAAATATTTTTAAGTTAAATTTTCAACTACTGGCTTAAACAAGATTTAGTCAAAGTTTTAGAAATATTTACTTTAATGAAGAAAAACCATAATTATCTATCAGTAAAAAAAAATATATATATTTTTATAAAATTGGTTGTATTAACTTTCCTTATCAGGTGAAAAAGTTTTATGGAAAATTTTATGTTTTTGATATTATCTAAAAATTTGATAATCATTTTGATTAAACAAGGTAACGAAGTTTTGTTTAAATCATAGAATAGGATGATTTGAATAAGATTGTTGGTAGTGTACTAAATCGTATTTGAATGAACAAGTTGATACTTGAGAATTTTTTTTTTTATTTAATTTTTTTTTTGTAAAAATATGATGGGAAAATTCACGCTTCATGGGTCAAATCAACAATTAATAACCTTAGAGTTGACGCATATGAAATCGATTAAAGGCTGAAATGTTAAACATTATTCAAAACATAGGAAAATAGTCCTCAAATCGAGAATTTAAAGATAATAAATAAAAATTTTCGCTTAATGTCTCTGGTAGCTTTCCACTAGGAAGAAGATAATCGCCAAGATGAGTACCGCTATAGTCACTCGTCTAACAGATCTGGCTTCAGTCCTTGCGGTCTTCGTGCGATGTTCTTGTTCTTCCTTTTCGAGGATGGAGATTAGCTCCTTTTGGTACCCTAATTGGTCTGCTAGGCTATCCATTCTTTGTCATTGCGTGTAATACTCCTTGCTCTATCCTTTGCCTCTCAAATTCTGAAGTTCTTACATATTGAGGGAAGTCATTGGTTGGAATTCCCATAACACCAGTGGATTCCATGGTATGCCTTACCCAAGGGTTAGGAAGGTACGGGTCGAGCATTAGATATGGGTCTCTCAGTGGGGGTGGTAATGGATTGTGGAGATGGGGTGTATGATACGGGTTTATGGGTGTGGGTGATTCAGGTGTTCGAAGTCTTGGGCCAGTGTTCCTAATCCAATCTACCCTTACATCAAACCTTGATCTAGCAGCTGCGGGTGTTGGTGATCGATGTACGGGTGATCCTGTGTCTTCTTCACAATCAGACTCTTCTTCGGGACGGCATACCGGGGAGGTAGGAGAGTAGGAATCCATACTTAGAAGGAAAACAATGGAAAGGTTGTAAGCGATAATAAAATACTGAGTGTCAAATGTAGGAGTTCTCATAGGTTTAGAGTTTGACTAGTCATAACGCCGAACCTTCACAATGGTATTTTAGAAATACACTTGACCTATAAGCAATGCATCCCTGAGGAGAATTCCCAGGAAAGAGGGGTGGGTCACTAGGACACACTTAAGTACCCTATCTTTCCTTAGCCAGAATCCCTCATATGGGCCTACACACTCTTCTAGCCATCATGTACTAATAATACTATTGTTGGGCTCATGGTCATGATGAGAACTGTTGTGAACTGGGCCTTGTGGCCCGAAAGTAAGGTTTATGCATTTCAGTAGGCTTTTGCTTCTTGGAGGATAGACGGACTTCTTAGTTTATTATCGATGGACATTAGGCCCAATAGTTTAAAATTTGTTGTTCACGAGAGGTGTGGTATTATGTATGTGAGTTTAGGGGTGCATGAAAAACTAAGTGTGTATGAGTGTGTGTGGAAACTTAGGATAGCACTTTTCAATAAATTAAATAGGTAGCAATGAATAAGAGAAAAAGTTGGCAGGTAATGTGACACATAGATTATTAAGTATTGTATCATATGATGTAGTTATATAGTATAACATGTAAGAATATTCACATAAAAAAAATAAACATATAGCATGTAGATAGTAATGAGTGTAAGCACAAAAGTTATCAAGTAGTGTGACACATAAGTCATTATGTATTGTACCACATAGTGTAAATACTTATCATAGTATGTAAAAATATTTACACAAGAACTAATAATGTAACATGTAGTAGCATGACATTGTATGGGTGTCCTAAAGTTATAGTCTAGGTCAAAGGTGTCTAATAACATAGTTCCCTATAACCAAGGCTCTAATACCAATCTGTCACACCCCGACCGATGGCGGAATCATCGGGGCGGGACAATGTAGACTGTTCATGAGCTCAAGGTTGACTAAATTGTAATATGTTAAATCCATTTCCATTCAAACAAACATAATCAAGTTCAAGTACATAATGAAATACAATTCGTTCTTGAATTAAGATTAACTAGGTCCAAAGCCTATGTGTAGCATGTCTTGATCAAACTCATATGAAAGAACCTGAAACAAGAATAAAATAAGGTCAACTAAAAAGTTGGTGAGTATAACACGGGTTTGTAAATAGATAGCATATAGTTTGTAAAACAAATCCTTACATTACATGATAAATAAGGCATTTATGGGGAGCAGCTATTGTCTAACCAAGTACAATCAAACCATTGTAACTAGCATGCAAAATTGTGTTGTCGGTATCAATCACCCCAATCTGGGTGGGTTTGTCAGACTCAATAGATCTATCATTGAAAACCGTCGACTTGAATAGTTAACGATTGCACATAATCGCATACAAAAGTTAGCACACATAGCACTCGGGCATAAAACTCAAATTTGTACACATGAATGTAAATCGGATTTGTACTTGTGTTGTTTGTGTAAATGTAAACATGTAATTTGAATAGTGTTCATGTTTCACCCCAAAAATGTAAAAGAGTAAAAGGGGCTATGTATACTCACTTGATTCGAAGGCGTAGCTAACACAAGATACTAGATTGTATTAAAGATCCTTGAATTGCACAAGTTAACCTAAAGCGTAATATATATTTCATTAATAATACACAATAATCTAAGGCTAAGTCTAAGGTTGTTGGATAAAGTTAGTGATTGATACTTGAAAGTATTGTATGAAATTGAAGATTTGAAATGAATATTTTTAGAGTATTTTGAATAATTGTTGAGTTTAAATAATTAAATAAGTAAATTAAATAATTATTGTTTATGAAAATAATGTAAGTATTAGATGTAATTAAGTATAACTAAATAGATGCTTTTGTCTAAATATAAATCAAATAAATAATTATTACCCTATTCATTTATTTATAAAGTGTAACTTAGACATTAAAATATTATTAAGTGTGGGGTTTATAAATTTAATATTGGACTTTAAATAATTCTCTTTTATTTTAAGATTAAACATTTGATCTTTTTTAAATAAAGATAGTACAGATTTTTAAATTCAATTACTTTTATTTTTAAAACAAATCTGGAATATTAATTATTTAAAAAAAAAAACAAAAATATAAACATTCTGCCCACACACACGACCGTGCCAGGGAAGGGCACGATCGTGCAAGGTCGGGCGCGACCGTCCTAGACAGGGCGCGGCCACGTTGGTCAAACAGGGGACAACTAGCCAAAACACTAGACATGACCGCGTCTATGCTTCTGGAGCACGACCAAGTCTAGCCAACGAACATGACTGGGTCTGAGCAGGAGGCACGACCGCGCTGCTAGTCGACACGACCGCGTCTCATACGGCACGACCGCGCTAGATGATTAGCGCGACCGTGTCTCTTCCAAATCAGACACGAATTGACTAAATCTTATATTGATAGCGATGGATTTGTTAGGGCTTTTTTTTATCAAGATATTAGAGTCTTTTCATATAAATTAATTGTATGTAAATCCTGTTTAGAAACGAGTTCGATTAATTCATTTTTAATAAAATAAGGAATTCGATTCTGGATGATTTCTGTAAGGAAAGCCCAAACTAAAATGGGGCTTTTGATATAAGGATTGAAACGAATGAGAGAAAGGTTTCAATTACCTGAGAGGACGACTGATGGCGAGAGTTCGATAGAAAGGAGTTCCGGCGACTATGTGACGGCTTCCGGCGTCTTCTGCTGCAATCCCGGCTAAACCAGAGAGTCCAGGTGACTTCGTGAGGATTGAGTAGCGTGAGTATTCAGTTTGATTGAGGAAATTCCGATCGAAAGGGAGGATTTGTGTTTTCTTGAATGGTTTCTGCGATTTTTTTGAGAGTTGTAGGATTAAACGGAATTGATTCGTGTAATTGAAAAGGTTATTGCTTCGTTAATGGGAATAAAGTGTAAAACTGTTACGGAACTCAACGATCGGTGATTAAAGTAACATTTACGTTTCAACTGGTACGCAGGCGCGACCGTGCCCAAATGAGGCGCGACCGTTCCAAAGCAAGGCACGCGACCGTGCCAAGGCACTTGGCGCGACCGTGCTAAATGGAGGCGCGACCGTGCCTATTAGGGTTTCTGGTTTATTTACCAAATCAGCCCTTGCAACTTCAGTTTTGCCATAATTTACCTAGTTAGGATTTAACAATACACCCAACGGGGTCACTAACTGAGCTAACTCTAGGAGGTGTTACCACGCGAAAATGAGTTCAAAATCTTTGAATTAAATATGATCGGTTAATAATTAATGAGGCGTAGGTTGAATAAGTATAGGGTCTAGTGTTGTATTGTCATTAAAATAAGTTAAAATAGGGTCGGAAAATCAGGAATGTTACAAAGTTGTCAGTGGTAATGGTTGCTTTATCGAAGCCAGTCAGCTGCAACGTTTGATCTTCAGTGGGAATGGCTATCAGCAGCAATGTTGTTAATCAGCAGGAAGACACAACTGTCTACAGCTGCTGATGATTTGCCTATCAGCAGCAACTTTGGTCTTCAGCAGATAAGGCTATCCGCAGGAGATTTGTTCTTCAGCAGCAGAACAAGTATCCACTGCAGATAAGCTTATCCTCAGCAGTTTGTACTTAGAGAATTTTGTAGTCATCAGTATTTATTTCTACAAACTCCCCCTAGACTGATGCTACCAAAACTCTCTTATTGCTTTTGCTGCTGAAGCTTTTTCATGTTGCAGACTATCCTTTCTACCTCATAGCCTCTTGGGTCCTGTCTGGGATTGTTTAGAGGAAGCTCAAACAGAGTCTTTATGTCTTTTCTTGGCATTTTGAGGATGGCCTAGCTTGAACATATCATCTTCTGTCCTTTAACATCAATCAGGATAAACTCGTTGGTATCAGCCTTGAAGGACCAATTGGTGAATGGAGAATGGGTTTGAAGAGGTTTGGCATCAATGATTACATATTTACTAGGGTTGAAGTGATGTTTGATCACTAGCAAAAGATGTATCCCACGTTCAATCTCTGGCTTATGGGCTTCACCCAACTCTAATATTCTTCTTAGATCTGAGTCTGGGAGTTGCAGTACCTCATCAACAGATTTATAGACTGATCTTTTCAATTCTTCCTTTCCCCTAAAAACTTCAAACTATTTATCTTGACTGTTATAGAACCAGACATATATTTCTATAGAGTCTTTTGGTATGATGGTAGGTTTGGTTTTCTTTTTGGAAGGCTGCTGATGAGGTGGAGCTGGGTGGAAGGATTTTGACTTTGTGGGTGGAGAGGAGGGAGGTCTAGGATTGAGAGAGGAAGGTTGTTGAATAGAGGAAGTGGTGGATGAGGGAGAAGGCTTGGGTTTCTTTTGTTTCCTTTCATCTTCTTGATTAATTTCCCTATTCTTTGAGCCTTTCTTCCCCAGACTTTCTTCCTCTTCCTTCTTGACTTTAAAGTAAAGGGCGTGTAGGTTCATGAAACTCATAGGACCTAGCCTTTTTCCACTCTCTCCTCTAGCCTTTAGGAAGTCAATCATGACCTTCCTTACTTCATGGGTTCTTCTGTTAAAGGCAATGGTCTTCTTGGATTTCTGTCTGGCTTTTTCTTCTTCTTCAGCCCTTTTCTTAGTTGCCAATTGACCTTGCTGACCCATGAAGGCTCTGTAGATTTCTTTATTTGATAGTTTCTCAAGGTAGTCTGCATCCTCGCCTTGAGAAATTAGAGCCTCTATCCACTCCTCTCTCATTTATTTGACTAGTTCAGAATCAGTTATTCTGAACTTAGCTTCTTCCTTTTTCTTCTTCTCTCTTTCTTCTTCTTCTTTATTGAATTGTTCCTGTAGTTGAAGAGCTAGAGCTTCATCTTCTTGAATTTGAGAAGCTGCAGGAATCTGGACTTTCTGATCATCTAGCTGCTTAGCATAGAGCTGGATCTGTTGTTCTCTAAGGAGTATGGCCGTTTTTCTTTCTTGTGCTTTTCTTAATTCAGCCATCTCCTCTTCTTCTTCGTCTTCTTCTTTCCTCCATTTCCTTCTTCTCTTTCAATAACCTTTCTTCATCTTCTTCTGTCATAGGTCTCTTCCCCATGTCTTTGCTGGATGCCTCTGCTTCAGCTTCATAAACCACAACAGCAGATGTGAGAGATGCTGTTGGGATCTCAACTTCAGCTTCATTGGCATTTGTGGAATGGATAAGGGAAGGACTCTTTCTTCATCTTCTACCCATTCAAGACCTGTCACTGCTTTCCATTCTTTCTTCATCTTTTCCTTTTCTCTCCTTCTGGATTCTTCTACTGTGTTTAATCTGACAGTTGGAGAGGAAAGAAAGGATAGGTCTGAGTCGGAGTTGGAGTCAACCATTGCAAGTCGTCCTTCATTTTCAAGCTTAGATTTAATGGTTTTTATCATTGCTTGACTCTCTAAGGAATTTACATTGCATATGTGTGTTTTGAGCATGAAGACCTTGTGCAGGAAGGCTGAATTTAAAAGTAGGATCTCATTGATGTTGATTGGGAGAGATGATCCATTACTCAGGAAGAATGTGAAGTCAGAAGACCCAATGTTTGACCATCCGAGCACTTCCAAGTCTCTGACCACTGTGTTGTAGAGAAATCTTCTCCAACATAAAACTTCTTCTTCTGTTAAAACACTGCTCCTGATCAAGGCAAGTCTTGGAGCCAGTCTTTGTTCTGATGTTGTTGAAGATTCTGCATGGTGTTTAGGATAGGCCACCCTGTTTGCTTCTTTTAGGATACTTTCAAACCAGGGAAGATTATCCTCCAACAAGACGTAGAACCTGTCGATTGCATGTTCTGTGGAGAGATCTGTACAGTTGTTAGAGTAGTTGGATAGGTACAGTTCAAGCACTTGGAGTGGATTTAGTGCCTTCCAGTTCAGCTCTTCTACCCCACTGAATTCCTTTCCGATCCATAATATCTCAATTGAACCATCATACCCCCAAGCTAGTAAGGAGTAAAATTCTAGCTTATTTGAGGACAGTGTGAATTGAGCGGCAATGGTCTGTCTTGTTATGGTTGCAGCAGTAGGAAGTATGCTGAAAGATAATGGTGTGTCTTCATTTTGGCTTTCATTCTTTAACACCTCATTAACAGTTTGGACAACTAACTTCCAATCCTCAGTGATATCTTACTCTTCATCTACTGAGTCTGGCAAGTCATGAACTTGAACGAAAGCAGGTCTGAATAGAGAACTTTGAAAGGCTGTCTGCTCTTGTATCCATTTGTCGAGGCTGTCAGCATCGTCTTACACAGCAACTATCTCCCCCTTTTTTGTTGCATCAGTGCACAGAGTCTGGTCAGTTTGGGTGCCCACTGAGACAAGGGAGGGACTAGTCACTGGAAGGCATTGATGGGCTTCATGCATAGAGACTTGGTGCCTTAGTTTTGACACTTCGGCCTCTAGCATTTCCACCCTTGCCGTCAATTCCAATTTATGAAGTTTCAGTCTATCCTCATCCACAGTTGTGGAATCCTTCGATCCAGATGGGGCCTTAGGCCTAGCCTCTGCATCCCCATCACCCTGGGATTCCTCTAAGTGATCACTGTGAGTTGACGTGGTTAGGGTCTTAGTGATGTTATCACTGTCCTCCTGGTCAGTTGATGTACCAGGAGTAGTGACAGCCTTTTCCACATTCACTCTATCAGTACTCCCAGAGTGAACCTTCTTGGGTGAAGAACTTGGGTTAGGTGCACTAGCAGCGAAGTCAATCAATACCTCCGAGATAGTGGTTGTTGGAGAAGGTATATCATCTTGACAAGGTGCCTCTACACTTAAGTTCAGAGAAGAAAGATAATGGAATGGCTTAGTGGGTTGTTCTATGGATCCGGGCTGTGATCCAGATCCTAATAAAGAAGCTTCCAAGGAAGTCTCTCTAATGATGTGGTTATCCCTTTTGATATTCTCATCAGAATTTTGGGATTCTGAATGAGGGCTTTTAGGTTGGGATTGGGCCTTTGAGACAAGAAGAGAAGGAGTCTTTTTGCTCCTTTTTCTAGTATATTTTGCTGCAACTACGGCCCTTTGTTCCAGTTGAACGATAACATCCAAAACAGGTGTAAGTAATTTCTGTGCCTGTGCATCCTTAGTAGTATGCACAGGGGTTCGAACAGTGGAAGCAGATTGTTGTTCAGGATGTGAAGAGGAGGGTGTGGGATCTGCAACAGCTGGGATTGTTGAACTGTCACCCTGGGTACTTTGAATGTTCAACATTGTAGATTACAATGGAACATTGACCCTTGAGAACTTTTTGGAAACAGTTCTCATAGTTTGAAAATTGTTACTTTTATGACCCAGCATAAGATAGATTTTTAAGGTTTTGAAAGCTCTTTTAATTCATTGTTAAAAACCTCCTGCAAGAACCTTGGGTACATATAAAATTGTTGCTATGCACCATCTTGAAGGTTGTATCTTAAACCTTTAAAGGTGAGATGTGCAAAGTTGAATCCTTGGCCAGTAACCATACCGTGAATAGCAGAGGCAAGTGCAGAGCTCACTTGATGCCATCCACTTCTCTTCTGAGATATGCATTGTAGAAGAGTATGGCATTGATACTTCCCTGTGGGGCCCATCAGTGCCTTCTCTATTGTGTACTCATTCTGATTTCCAGTGTACCCTATAGATACAAAGGTCCTCATATAGACTGCATTTGAGTATGAAATGGCGGCCCCCTCGTCTTGAAGCTTGAGGTGTTTTCTAAGTGTTGCTTTAGTGACGATGATATCTTTGCTGTCTACCGTGATTTGGATTTGGGGAATCCCCTGTTTGATAGAGTATACGGCGGTGTTCCAAAAATCCTCCATATGAGGGATGTATATGGTAGGGTTGACGGTTAGGGCAAAATATATCTTTGGTCGACAAAGAAAATCAATCATATCATCAAACCCCTCTGACTTCTTCCCTTTTATAAAGTATGTTGTGAGGTTATGGTATGGAGAAAACTTATCATCGGGACGGTTTATGTCTACCTCTGCCATTTGTTGGGTTTGGAGGGAAGGATGAAGGTTTTGAAAGGTGGTTAAGTATGGAAGGCTTTGAATGCTTATGGAGGTTTGAGAGAAAATGATGAGGGTTAGGTTGAAATTGAATGTGAAGAGGTTATGGAGAAATTGATTTGAGTTATAACGACGGAGGAGGGAAAAAGAAAACTTACTTGTACAGTATAACCTCATTCAGTTTTTACTGTTACAACTGTAGTGCACTATAGCAGTCATGGTAAAGACTGAAAGGAATTTTTACAGCGGGTAAAAGTTAATTTAGACTTTTTTTTTTACCCATCAGCAGCAAACTTGGTTACTGCGGATGGTTAAGCCTATCCGCTGCAAGCTTGGTTGCGGCGGATGGTTAAGTCTGTCAGCAGCAAACTCAAATGCTGCTGATGGATGCAATGATCTGTAGAAAGGATGTTGCTGCTGACAGCCTTAAAGCTATCCTCTGGAAACTTGTTCCTGCTGATAATTTAAAGCAGTCAGTGGCAAATTCTTTGCTGCTGATGGATGCAATAATCTGCAGCAAGGATGTTGCTGCTGACAGCCTTAAAGCTATTCGCAGAAAACTTGTTCCTGCTGATAACTTAAAGCAATCAGTGACAAAATCTTTGCTGCTGATGATTAATCCTGTCAGCAGCAAGAAATGGATGCTGCTGACTTATAACTTTTATTTATAGCAAAAGACAAACACATTTACAAAAACAACTTTTTAGAGACATATTTTAATCAAAGTTCATCATACCAATAGATTCAACTAAATATGTAAATCTAGCTTCATCAAAAGGTTTTGTAAAAAAATCAGCATATTGCTCATTGGTATAAACTTTGGTTAAAGTAATTCTCTTTTTCTCAGCTTGATCTCTTATGAATTGATATCTGATGTCAATGTGCTTTGTCTTGGAGTGTTGCACCGGATTGTTTGTGATTGATATAGCACTCATGTTGTCAATGTGAGTTGGAATTTCCATGAAAGTCATCCCATAATCAAGCATTTGATTTTGTATCCAGATGACTTGTGCACAGTAACTTGAAGCTGCAATGTATTATGCTTCTGTTGTAGAAGTTGAAACACATGTTTGCTTCTTGCACTGCCATGAAATCAGTCTCCTTCCTAGAAACTAACATCCCCCTGATGTGGACTTTTTGTCCAAGTTGCATCCCCCATAATCATTGTCGGTGTATGTATACAGATTGAACTTATCATTTTTAGAGTACCATAGCCCAAGTTTTGGGGCTCCCTTTAGGTATCTAAAAATTCTCTTGACAGCTTGAAGATGTGAAATCTTTGGAGCTACTTGGAATCTTGCACAGAGACATACTGCAAACATGATATCTGGCCTTGAGGCAGTGAGATACATGAGAGACCCTATCATTGCACGGTACTGATGTTGATCAGTGTCTTGACCATATTTGCTTGGAGTCAGCTGATGGTGCACTTGCATAGGGGTTCTTGCAGCAGAGCAGTCAGCCATCTTGAATCTTTCCAGAATGCTCTTGACATATTTGGATTGGCTGATGAAGATTCCATTTGGAACTTGTTTGACTTGAAGACCTAGAAAGAAATTTAGTTCACCCATTGAACTCATTTCAAACTTTGAGTGCGTCAGGATCTCAAAGTCTTTACACAACTTCTTCCTGTTGATCCAAAGATGATATCATCTACGTAGATTTGTACCAGTAAGATTTCTCCCCCTTCATCTTTGATAAACAAGGTCTGGTCAATGGCACCTCTTCTAAAGTTGTTGCTTAGTAGATATCCAAGCAAAGTTTCATACCAGGCTCTTGGGGCTTGATGTAAGCCATACAGAGCTTTGTCTAGTTTGAACACTTGGTTAGGATGTGCAGGATCTATAAAGCCTGGAGGCTGTTTGACATATACTTCTTCACCGATCTTCCTATACAGAAAGGCACTATTGACATCTATTTGATACACCATGAAATTCTTGGATGCAGCAAATGCTAGGAAGATTGTGATGGCCTCCAGCCTGGCAACAGGAGCAAAGATTTCATCATAGTCAATTCCCTCTTCCTGAGTGTAGCCTTGAGATACAAGTCTGGCTTTGTTCTTGACTACAATGCATCTCTCATCTTGCTTGTTCCTGAATACCCATCTTGTGCTAATGGCAGATTGACCAGGTGGAAGATCAACAAGTTTCCAGACATCCTGTCTCTTGAATTGCAGCAACTCTTCCTGCATTGCCTCAATCCAACTGATGTGTTTCAGAGCTTCATCTATATTCTTGGGTTCCACCTGAGATAGAAAACACGAAAACAAACATATATTGGCCTCATGAGATTTGCTTCTTGTTAGAACTCCTTGGTGAACTTGGCCAATAATATTTTCCAAAGGATGTTCCTTGTTGATCCTTTGTGCTGGTACCACCTCCAGCTGTATCCCTTGCTCAAGATTGCTTTGATTTTGATCAGGGATCTCTTCATTCACGGTTGAAGAGTCTTCAATATCAACAGCTACGTCAGTATTATCAGCAATAGTATTTGCAGCATCTACAGCATTTATCGAAGAGTCTTCATTCAAATTTTCATTTTCAGACAGGCTGCTGATGGTGACATTGGAGAGTTTGGTTCCGGCTTCACTTGCTTCAATGTCTTCCATAATAGATGGAGGATCAATGGATGGTGTTTTTAGACTAATAGAAGATTTTGGAAAATCCAGTCTGTAGTCAGAGGAGAAAGTGGAAGCAGATGCTTGAGAAGTGGTAGACTCCATATTTGAGAAGATGAGAGGCTTAAATATTTGGGTGGAGGAGTCTATGTCAAAGAGCCAGTTTGGGCCTTTTCCCTGTTCACAGACAATGTGTTCTCTATATTCCATGTTGGCTGATTCTTCCATAATTCTTGTTCTTGATTTGAATACTATGTAGGCCTTAGATTGAGAGGAATAGCCCCTAAAATATCCTTCATCAGATTAGGCACCAAACTTAGGAAGAACCCCATGTGTGATCAGAATTGTGCATGGACATCCAAAAGGTTTTAGAAATCCAATGTAGGGAACTTTTTGGAATCATAGTTCATAAGGTGTCTTGTTGAGAGGCTTGACTATGAGAACTCTATTTTGCACATAGGGCTGTGCTTACTGCTTATGCCCAGAATGTGAGAGACAGTTTTGAGTCAGCCAACATAGATCTTGCTGACTCAATTAGAGTTCTGTTTCTTCTTTCAGCAACTCCATTTTGTTGAGGAGTTCATGGAGCACTGTATTGCCTTTCTATTCCCTTGCTCTCACAGAAACAATTCAAAGTGTGGTTCTTGAACTCTGTGCCCTGATCATACCTTATTATCTTTACCTTCTGATTGCTTTGATTCTCTACCCTAAGGATGTAGGATTTGAGATTTTCAGCAGTTTCATCTTTTGTTCTCAAGAAGTATACCCATGAGAATGTGGTGTAGTCATCAGTTATATCAGACAATATGACTTCTTACCCATTGACATAATATTCGTAGGACCAAAGAGATCCATATGCAATAGTTGTAGTGGAGTATCATTTGTATTCAAAGTCTTGGGCTTGTGAGAACTCTTGTGTCGCTTCCCCTTTAAACAAGCAATGCAATGATCTTCTAGCTGGAATTCTTTATCAGGAAGCCCTCTTACAAGATTATCCTTCACCAATTTGTTGATAGTTTTGATGTTAACATGGCTTAATCTCCTGTGCCAGAGAGCTGATTCATCAACTAAAGCTTTTGACAGAAAACAGGATACACTGCCAGATGGAGTGACCTCATTCATGTCAAGCACATAAAGATTTTTTTTTCTCTGAGTAGTTAATAAAATCTTTTCTGGAGGAGGTTTGGATAAACAGGAGACAGTACAAAGCATTCTTTATATGTGAAGAGCATCCAATGCTTTAGATCACAGACCTGGGAAACACTCATGAGATTGAAGTCAAATTCTTTGACATAGTTTACCTTATCAATACTCATTCTTTCATTGGACAAAGTTCCTTGTCCAGTAATAGATCCTCCTTTTGAGTCACTTCTAAAGGAAACATATCCTCCATTGAAATGTCTGAAGTTGGAGAGGATGGATCTGTTTCCTGTCATGTGCCTGGAACAACAACTATCTACCACCCAGGTGTTATTCTTGTGACCTGGCTGTCTCTACACTTGAGAGAGATCTAGTTTGTGGGAGGAATCCAAGATCTTGCATCCTTGTAGAAAAGGTTCTCGGATTATCAGTATCAGCATGTTTGTAATCAACGGAACCAATAATGATTCTTGGAGGAATTTTGGCTTTCCAATGTTGAATTGGTGGTTTTCCAGCTCTCTTTGCTTTGTCAGCAGATGATGTTGCTTTGGCTGCTGACAAATTTGCTTGACCAGCAGCAGATTTCGCTACTGAGGACTTTGGCTTATCAAGCAACAGATTTTGTTGCTGCTGATTATTTTACTTGAGCAGCAGCAGACTTGGTTGCTGCTGAAGGCTTGTCCTTTGGTTTCTTGGGATTTACTTGATCAACAACATTTTTGCTGGCTGCTGATGGTTTAACAACAAATGTATGCCCATCATTCTTTACCTTGTTACCCGATGGTTTCTCTGTAGAAGTTCTTTTGTCGATAGGCTTTTAGTTAATCTGGTTGAAGGGATTAAATTTATATTTTGCAACAAAGTGGTCTGATTCACCACAGATGATGCACGATTGTTGAGGTCTTGGCAACTTCTTCCTTGGTGGGGAGAGGGAGTTTCTGAAATGAGTTGCCTTAGCTTCAAAGCTTCTTACCTTTTTGTTCTTGTTCATCTTTTCAAAAGCATGTTGCTTGAGGTTTCTTTTTTGCTGAAGGTGGTAGAAGCAGGTGTTGACAATATGATTGTATTTCCCACACACAAAGCATGATTTAGCCAGTTTGTCCCTTTGAAAGTACACATAGTCCTTTCTTTTGAACAAGTCTTTGAAGTTCCAGGGGTGAGCTATATTGTTCTCAAAGGTGGCTTCTTCCAATTTCTTTTGAACATATGGAGCTCTCTCTCCAGGCGCGTGAAATATGTCAAACACCTTCCTTTGTTGGATTGAGGTTGAAGACTATCCCCTTTCAACAGTTAGCTTTCTTCCTTCTGGAGGATAACTGATTCTGATTTGTTAAGTTTGTTGAGATACTGGTACTGTTTTTGAAGGGATGAAAGGGCTTAGATTGTTGGCTTTAGCAGCTTCACAGGTAGGAGGTGATGAAGCTTTATTGGTTTCAGTGGAGTATGAGCATGTTGACTCAGACTCGGATGAAGTAGTGCATTCTTGCACAAGGGTTTCTTGGACAACAGGGTCAAGATTTTGGTTGTCCATGTCAAGGTTGGAAAGATTGAAACTTGGTTCATGGATGGCTACATAGTCAGCTGGTGGAGGAACAACATTGTAGGGTTGTTCAGCTTGAAATCCAAGACCAGCAGTTACCTTTTCATGAATTTGAGTATCCAAAAGTCTTTGTAGCTTTTTGGATGCAAATTCATATTTTTCCACATGGACCTTTTGGTCTGCTAATTCGGCCCTTCTAGCTTTTAACTTAACCAGAAGGTCATCAATTTGAGTTTCAGGGTTTGTTTGTTCATGTTTTAATGATGAAGTTTCTTTCTTTAAACAATCAATCTTTTCCTTGTAACTGTTTTCAACCTTTTTAAATTCAGATTTTATTTGGTGAAATTCTTCATTTTGATCTATGAGATTCTGGAATATGTTTTATGTATCCAAGGACCTTATCAATACAAGCTTGAGTACACAGATTTTCATATACCTGAGGTGGTACCTCTGATGTGTCTGCCATGAGAGCTTGATTGTTGGCAAGAATATCATCATACTGGAAGGTCCAGTCAAAGTCAGCAGTTCCAACAGCTGCACAAGCTGCAGTTTGTGCAGGAGGAGTGGCCTGTTGCTGTCTTGGTTTAGCTTGTCTGGTATGAGTAGCAGCTGGGTTTTCCTTTGGTGCCTTGCATTCTCTAGCAAAATGACCAAGTCGGTTATAGTTGTAACACTTCAGTTTGCTTTTGTCCAAGCCAACCCTGGTGTTAGAGTTGTTGATTGGGACGGGTCTTCCTGTTCTTGAGTAGAACATTTTTGCTCTTAGAGAGAGCATGGCATAGGAGTGCTGTATATCCATTTCTTCTAGATAATCTGTATGAAAACATTCCAGATCTTCCTTGATAAAGGACATATTGCTTGAGTTTTCAGAGACAAAAGCAGCAGAGGTTGATGTTTGAGGTGGGGCTTCAAGAAGAAATGGTGAGTTGTTTGATTGAGAGGTTAGAGTTTGGGGATGAGTGACGATGGGAGGATAATAGTTGCTTGAACTAGGACCTAAGTGGTTGGAGTGGAGGGCAGAAGAGGTGGTGGTGGAAGTTGAGGCTTTTTGGTAGCTTGAGCTTCTTTCCTTGGCCTGGATCATCTCTAATTCATAGGTTTTTAGCATACCGAAAAGCTCAGTCATCTGAAGTGTCTTCAGATTTTCAGTTCTTATGATGGACACTAAGTAGAGTGTCCAGCAACTAGGTTGAGACCTGATGAACTTTTTGAAAATATCTTCATTCTCCAGCTTCACTTTTAAGCACTGCAGCTCACCTACAAGATAAGTATATCTGTTAAATAAAACAGTTAGAGACTCACCTTCCCTCTAGACGAAGTTTTCATATTGCTGCTTCAGGATGTCTCTTCTGTTTTCTTTTACTTCCTCTGAACCAGCAAACATCTTCTCAAGAGCCTCCCATAGCTCCTTTGCAGTTTTGTATCCTCTGAAGTTGTGAAAAACTTCATTTGGTAAGCACATATGGATGGGTCCCAAAGCCTTGAAATCTACCTCCATTTTCTTGATGTCTTCATCAGAGTATTTGGAGGATTCTTTTGGAACCAGTGTACCTCCAGAATCAGCGGAGGCCACCATGGGTATGTATGGTCCATCTTTTATGGATTTCCACATCCCATATTCTTGATAGCAGAAGAAGCTTTCTATTATGTTCTTCCACATATCATAGTCTTCTCCAGACACCAGTCTTGGTGGTCTGCTAATGCTTCCAGTGTCTTCAACTCCATTGTTTTGTGCCATTTTTTTTTGTGATAATGGGTGACTTTAGCAAAGAGATAGTTTTGAATAAAACCAGAGAATGATTAAACAAGTGTGTGTTTGTTTAATCCGTGAGCCAAAGCTCTGATACCACTTGTAGGATCGGTGAATACAAGATAGTTCTATTATTGTTGAGATTGGCGGAAACAATCACAACTAAGCAATGTAAACAAGAAGAATACTGATAAATGCAATGTGTATTACGCTTCAAAGATTACAAGATTACAGAGAAAACTCTTAAGAAAAAGCACTGGTATACATTGACTCTAAGTACTACTTATATAGTAACTTAGAATCAAGACAGACCCTTAATTCTAAGGATCAGATCTAACACAAGCCGTTGATCTTGTATTGAAGCTATTCTACATGTAACGACAATAAAAACTACAAAGGTTATCTTTACTCAAACGTCTTCTTAGGCATCATTTCTTGAGTCCTTGGAAGAAGAGCGTCGTTGTCTTTTATTGTCTTGCATGGGTACCATTCTTTATGCGTGGAGTGTGTCAGTGTTGCAGTAGAAAGTTGTCAGTGGTAATGGTTGCTTTATCAAAGCCTGTCAGTTGTAACGTTTGATCATCAGTGGGAATGGCTATCAGCAACAATGTTATTGATCAGCCTCATTTTAAGAGATTTAGATACTACAGGAATAATATCTAGACTTAAACTAGGACTCTGAGATTAGTTTGGAATGCCCCAGGATAAGTCAAGTGTATACATTCAGTACGACCTATAACGGGAAATACCTAGAAATCGGATAATTAAAGGTATTTTTGGCCAAGTGTTGTTAATTTCTAAATTTAAGGATTATGACCGGTTATACGAATTCTAATGTTATTCATTTTTATGTAGGTACCAGATGGCAGGACGTGGTAGAGGAAGAGGTAGGGGTAGGACGCCCAATACTAGGTCTCATACTCGCGATACGTCAAACACTAATCCAAACGAGAATGTAAATACGAATACCGAACCCCAACAACTTGTGGAAGAAGTCATTATGACTGAAGCTCAATTCCAGGGAGTGATGGCATCTGAGGTCACCTGTATGGTCTAAATAACTCTACCTGGAATGCTTGATGTTGCCCTTAGAAGAAGGGAGAACCATAACAGTTTAGGAAACCGGAATGAAGGAACTAGTGGTGTTGTTCCCCACACAGAAGATATCCTTTAAACCATTCCACTAGGTATAACCCGAACCCATGAAACAGTTGGAATGACAAATCATAGCATGGGAATTAATGGACATGGATGCAACTATAAGAATTTCCGTGACTGTCATCCTAAGCCATTTAATGGAAAGAAAGATGCCATTGCAGCCTTGCAATGGATCACATCCATGGAAGCTGTTATAAAGATGAGTGAATGTAGACCAGACCAAGCTATAAAGTTTGCTAACATTCTTTCGAAGAGGAAGCTCTTGACTGGTGGGAGAATCCGTGCTTCAATAGATTCATCTAGGTTGAGGGTAGTGCAAACCCTAAGTGTGGGGATGTGTAAGAATGATAACTTGCTTGGCTATATGATGAATATCTTTTTTGGGTCGGGTAGATATAAACTGGTGGAAAGATTTGAATGATATATGTAAAATGAGTTCAGTGGTTGCGAATAGTATGATTGTGTTGATGTGTAGGACTGGGAGACCGCGTAGAATGATGGTGGTTCCGGTTAGGATCAAGGAAAAGCCTCCTGGTAGGTTTGTTTGATTCTTGGGCAAGTGCCCGAGATGTAGAGTTTGTATGCACTACGTGGTCCGTGTCAGTGTAATTTTTTGTGTTTTTCGGTAGTGTGTTTTGTGTGTGTCGTGTCTTGCAGGGATTTGTGCTTGATCCGGTGAGAAAAAATCGTTGGGAACGACGTTCCAGGCATGTTTTGTATTGGTTTTTATCATTGGAACGAGTTTTGAAAGAATTGGGTGAACAAGAATTTTAAGGGGTTAAAAATTTTCTGAGTATAAAAATTGAAAAAAAGTCATAACTTTCTGTGAAGGATCTCCCCTCGCGGTACGCGGAGGGCATAATCACGCCTCTCGCGGTACGCAAGAGACAAGAATGTGAGCCGGGCAGAATTTTGGCTCCTCGTGGTACGCGAGGAGTGGCTCATGGTTTCTCGCGGTACGCGAGGGGATCCTGAGTCAGTCACATTTCCCTTGTTTTTTCCATGGTCTCCAATATCCGTTCACCGATACCGACCACCATCCACATCATCCGTTACGATGACCCACCATCACTCATCACCGTCTACATTCATTACCCCTATCATCTATCATACACACCATTCATCCTTCATTTATTCAAATCATCCACCCACCACCATGACCATGGGAAACTACGAACCGTTCGTCACCGATGACCCACCTTACCGTGGCATTCCATGTCTATGTGTTTGTCACCCATCGGGTACGTGTCCTTGTATATCTATCCATAGTCAGTTAGTGAGTTAATAAGTCTTTTATTTTTGTCAGGTTAATGCTGCGGGTTTGTTGTAAGGTTTATTTTGCAGGTATTTTTTGTCCTGTCCGTACTCAATCTCCATTCGGGTGGGACGAATGCTTCTATCACTTTATAAATGCAACCCAATAGTGTGTGCAATCGCGGCCGAAATGCTATACGGTGCACACAAGGAAGAACGAAGCTACAGATTTGGATGCAAATTCATTACCAGCTAAGTCGCTTCCTGTTTTTATTTTTACATTTTTGTTATTAGTTGTGTCTTGCTTCACATTGAGGACAATGTGTCTTTCAAGTGTGGGGATGTGAGTGTTTACTTCGTCTAGTTTATGTCTTTATAAAAATCAAAAAAAAATTGAAAAATTTGAAAATAAATGTCCTTTGAAAGTATAAGTTTTTGCATAATAAATGGAAAATGATACTACAACTGGATCTACTTGTTTTTTTAAATGATATAAATAATTGAAAACGCGTCTAATTAGTGATGTTTTGGTAGACCTAGCCGACTTGAATAGCTTAAATAACATGCGAGTGTTACTTAGGATTAATAACGTAATAAATTTATGAAATCTTGTGGGTACTCATCTTAGGGTGTCGGTAATACTGAAACTATCAACATAGGGTGATAGGTACCATGTTAAGTTAAAATTTAGAAGTTTTTGAAAATTTTCATGGCACACCACTCTCTTTTTATGAGAATAAATCCGAGTTTTGGTAATTCATAATTCCATAACTATGAGCTTAATTACATTGAAATATGAGTCTTGCTTATGTGTTTCCCTCTGGGATGGCGACTTGGAGAATACACCCCTAAGTGAAATTTATGTGCTTAAACGTTTAGAATCTAGTTTATGTGTTAACTTCTGGGATCCGAGTGTCAACTGTCTAAGAGCGTCAACTGTCTGACATAAACTACATTGCATATCATAGAAGATTAACACTCCATCTCCATCATGGATTCCTTCGTGTGATTTCTGTGAATTATTCTTTTCAGATGTCTGGAACTCATCACATGTTTCTTTAGATTTTACTCCACTTACACATTCTCCCAATGTCTCATTATGTGGTGTCTTGTCATATTTTAGGTGCATGTTTTCTTCATCGAAAATGAACTTCTTCATACATAATATGGTATTATTTTCTTTGCTTATATATCATTTCCAACATCTTTAAAATGTATCATCCATTTTAAATCTCCAATTAGAAGATACAACACTTTAATTAATACTTTTCAAATAAAAAATGCTCTCATTTGTCCTTTCATGCAAAAATGATTCGTCTTATAAAAGAAATCCCATTCTTCAATCTGTTTTTCATCGGATTTCTCATCTAATTTCGTTTCCAATTTATAATTACACAAATGTTTTATATTCTCTTCAGGATCTCTTTCAAGTTTCACCTGCTTCAACATATTTTTCAAATCTTCAATACGCTCCGTTGCCATGTCATGCTCCAATTTTAAGTACGTGTTTTCCTTCACCAATGCAGTTGCTCTCAATTTTGAAGCTTCCACCTCGTCTTTCAAACTCTTAATCTCAAATTCCAATTTCATAATGTTTACCTCTAACTCCACTACTCCAGGGTTTTTCATGCTGTGTTTTTCATCTCCATCTTCCATTTTCTTTCCTTTTTCAAATTCCATGTTAACTTCATTTGCACCTTACTATTGATATGCTCCATAAATGTAACACAACAATTATATGTTTTTTAAGTTGACTATTCCACTCCTTTTCCTTCTGTTATATCATGTTACTGTTAGGGTATTCTTCCACAGCCTTTGAAACTAATCTATGAACCGTATTGAAGCATTCTTCATATTCCCCTAATGCACTAGATAGTAAACATGTCCTTTTCTGTTTTTCAAAACAAAATTAGATGAATATGGTGTTTTTTAACATTGTATAAATGTAATACGTAAAGTAATTTTTTACCTCTTCGTTGTCGAATTCACAATCTTCATTCACTTCAACAACATGGGTTTTACCTTTCACAATAACCAAAGTCCAGGGACTTAGAATGAAAATTCTGAAAAATCAAGGGGTAGCGGACCGCTACCCAGGACATTAGCGGTCCGCTACGTGTGGACTAAGGAAAACCCCGAGAGCCAACACGTGTCCCTGTCACTCACCGATGGGGATCTGCCGCGTGGAAGGGTGGCAGACCGCTAAGCTATACCATAACGGTCCGCTACGTGTACCCCAAGCTGATTACACCGCCACACGGGGTGGCGGACCGCTACCACCAAACGTAGCGGTCCACTACGGGTCCCACTTTCACCATATAAATAGATCATTGATTTCAGACACTGCCCACACACTAACACACCTTCTCCAACACACACACACTCTGGTTCTCTGATCCCTAGCCCTGGTTCGCGTACGAGAGTTCAGTTTCTAAGCATTCGTCTTCAAGGTTCCGTAGATAGTATTGAGGTAAGGTTCCGACCTCTCATTAATCTTTGGTTATGAACCATTAAACTAGAATTGTATAATTAAGTAATGTTATGAATATCTAGGAACTCTGCCCTAGGTGATTATAACATTACTGATTATTAACCAAAAATACTGTCGAGGTGAGTTCATAAACTGTGATGCATGAACCCTGTAGGATCGGTAAATAAAAGATGGTTCTATTCAAGTTGAGATTGGCGAAAACAATCACAACTAAGCAATGTAACAAGTAAACACAAAGAAGACCGAAAAATGCAATTTGTATTAAGCTTCAATGGTTACAAGATTACAGAGAAAACTCTAAGAAAGCACACTTGTACAATGAAATGATACACTACATATATAGTAACTTAGAATCAAGACAGACCCTAGATTCGAAGGATCAGATCGAGCACGTTAAGACAATAGAAGCTATACTACACGTTAAGACAATAAATAATACAAAGGATAACTTTACTCAAACGTCTTTTATTATCTGCACCAGTAACATTCTTTCTGCATGAGATATGTCAGAGTTGCAGCAGAAAGTTGTCAGTGGTAAAGTTGCTTTCGCTTTGCCAATCAGCAGGAACGATTGATCTTCGGCATCAAGACGCTGGTCTTCGGCAGATAAGGCTGTCCGCAACAGAGTTGTCCGTCAGCAGGAGAACAACTATCCGCAGCAAAGTCGGTGATCCGTATCAAGACTCTTGTCTTCGGCAGATAAGGCTGTCCGCAGCAGAGTTGTCCATTAGCAGGAGAACAACTATCCGCAGCAACTTGTTGGTCAGCAGCAAAACTGTGGAGTCCGCAGCAGTTGTACTTAGAGAATTTTGTAGCCATCAGTCTTTATATCTAAAAACTCCCCCTAGACTGATGCTACCAAAACTCTCTTACTACTTTTGTTGCTGAAGCTTTTGCAAGTTAGCAACTATCCATGCAACCTCATAGCCTCTAGGGTCCTTGCTGGGATTGTCAAGAGGAAGCTCACACAGAGTCTTGATGTCTTTGCTTGGAAAACTAAAGATGGCCTTGCTTGAACATCTCATCTTCTGTCCTCTGACATCTATCAAAGTGTACTCATCCTGAGCAGCATTGAAGGACCAACTGATGAATGGAGAGTGGGATTGGAGAGGTTTAGCATCAAAGATTACATCTCTACTAGGATTGAAGTGATGTTTGATCACTAGCAACACATGCCTCCCACCTTCATTCTCAGGCTCATGAGCTTCACCCAGCTCCATCATTCTTCTAAGATCAGAATCTGGGAGCTGCGTTACCTCATCAACAAATTTGTAGATTGATCTTTTTACCTCTGTCCTTCCCCTGAAAACCTCAAACCATTGATCTTGATTGTTGAAGAACCAGATAACAATTTCTCTTGAATCTTCTTGTGTGGTAGTAGGTTTGGTTTTCTTCTTGAGAGGCTGTTGATGAGGAGGAGCTGGGTGTGAGGATTTGGACTCTTTGGGTGGAGAGGAGGGAGGTCTAGGAGGGAGAGTGGAAGGTTGTTGGATAGATGAAGGAGTGGATGAGGGAGTAGGCTTGGGTTTCTTTTGTTTTCTATCTTCTGTTTGAGTGTTTAACCTTTTCTTTGAATCTGTCTTCCCCAATCTTTCTTCCTCTTCCTTTTAGAGTTTGACACATAAGGCTTGTAGGTTCATGAAGCTCATGGGACCTAGCATCTTTCAACTTTCTCCTCTAGCCTTCAGGAAATCCATCATTACCTTCCTTTCTTCATGGGTCCTAATGTTAAAAGCAATGGTCTTCTTGGTTTTTAGTTTGGCTTTTTCTTCTTCTTCAGCCCTTTTCTTGTTTCCCAGTTGACCTTGCTGACCCATGAAAGCTCTATAGATTTCTTTATTTGATAATTTATCAAGGTAGTCTGCATCCTCACCGTGAAAAATCAGAGCTTCTATCCACTCCTCTCTCATTTCTTTGGCTAGTTCAGAGTCAGTTATCCTGAACTTAGCCTATTCTTTTCTTTTCTTTTCTCTTTCTTCTTCTTTATTCAGTTGTTCCGGCAGTAGAAGAGCTAGAGCTTCATCTTCTTGTAATTGAGTAGCTGCAAGAATTTTAACTTTCAGAGCATCCAGTTGCCTAGCATGCAACTGGATCTGTTGTTCTCTGAGGATAATGACGACTTTTCTTTCTTGAATCTTTCTAAACTCTGTCATCTCCTCTTCTTCTCTTTCCCTTCTTTTCTTCACCCTTTCTCTTCTCCTTCTTTAATATTTCTTCTTCTTCTGTCATGATGCCCTTCCCCTTGTCTTTGTTGGATGCCTCTACTTCAGCTTCATGGATCACAACAGCAGATGTAAGAGATGCTGTTGGGATCTTAGCTTCAGCTTCATTGGCAAGTTGAGGAATAGACACAGAGGAAGGGACTGATTCACTCTCTTCCTTTTCCCATTCACTCCCATGTATAGCTTTGAAGGCTTCTTTGACATTCTGAGCAGCCACTTTTCTTGACTCTACTGCTGCACTCAGTATGACTGTTGGAGAGGAGGGAAGGGATAGATCTGAGTCAGAGTTATCTATTGCAAGCCATCCCTCCTTTTCAAGATAAGCTTTGATAATTTTTATCATTGCTTGACTTTCTAAGGACTTGATGTTGCAGATGTGTGTCCTGAGCTCAAAGACCTTATGTAGGAAGTCAGGATTGAGGAGCAGGATCTCTTGAATGTTGTTGATTTTGAATGATGATCCATCACATTAGAAGAACTGAAAGCCAGAGGACCTAGTGCTTGACCATCCTTGCTCTTCCAGACCCCTGACCACTTCATTGTAGAAAAATCTTCTCCAGCATAGAACTTCTTCTTCTGTTAAAGCACTGCTCCTTATCAAGTCAAATCTTGGAGCCAGTCTTTGTTTTGATGTTATTGAAGATTCTGCATGGTGTTAAGGATAGGCCACCTTGTTTGCTTCTTCTAGAAACCTTTCAAACCAGGGCAGATTATCCGCCATCAAGACATTGAACATGTTGATTGCAAGTTCTGTTGAGAGATCTGTGGAAGTGTTGACGCAGCTTGATAGGTATAGTTCAAGAACTTAAAGTGGATTCAGTGTATTCCAATTTAGCTCTTCTATTCCACCAAACTCCCATCCAATCCAGAATCTCTCAGATAGTCCATCATACCCCCAAGCTAGAACGGAGTCAAATTCTGGCTTATTTGCAGTCGGTGTGAATTGAGGGGCAATGGTCTGTCTTGATATGTTTGCAGTAGCAGGAAGTATGATGAATGACAAAGGTGCGTCTTCGTTTTGACTTTCATTCTTCAACACCTCATCCATAGCTCGGACAACTAACTTCCAATCCTCAATGATATCTTCCTCCTCATCTATTGAGTCTGGAAAGTCATGGATTTGAGCAAAAGCAGGTTTGAAGAGAGAACTTTGAAAAGTAGCCTACTCTTGTATCCATTCATCGAGGATGTCAGCATCATCTTCCGAAGTAACTATCTCTCCCTTTTTGGTTGCATCAGTGTAGGTCCACATGACTCATCTCAGATTGATCTCGTGATAAGACGTCTTGATAACACGGAGTGCGGAATCCTTCGTGTTAACGACTGTATACTAATTGATAAGCAAACACAGCATGTAAATAAAGCTTTCTCTTTGTATTCACAAACACAGAGTTTACAGATTCTCAGAATACACACGTTTAAAGTCCCTCTGTTGCTCTCTTTTTCTACACTGAAACTGTAAACTCCTATTTATAGACACACGCTCTGCTATAGGCGAACTTAACAAGTTCGCCTCAAAAGATGCTTAGACGAACTTATTAAGTTCGCCTCTAATAGGCTAGGTGAACTTATCAAGTTCGCTCCTAAAGATGCAAGTTCGCCTCTCTATGAACTTATACAGAATTTTATCAACAGTTACAAAAAATGTCCTAACTGACTCCCCTTTAACTGTTGCTAACAATTCTATCAATTACAAGTCAAAGACTCTAAGACTAAGACATCCCCTTGACAACAGCTTTAAAAGATTGTCATCCGTCTTCAAATATCATCAAACACATTGTAGTCTTCGTCTTGTTCATCTGCACTTTCTATTTCTATCTAGAAGAAAATATGGGAGAAGGACCCCTTGTCAACTTCAGTCTGCAATATTCAGTTTTTGCAAAGGAGAATAACCAAGAATAACTAACAATTAAGATTTCCATGGAAGCTGGAAAAATAAAATCTTTTTGATTTTTCAAACATAAGAAAGACAAAGTCTTTTTGGTTTTTCCAACATAAGAGACACAAAATGTTTTTGATATCAATCACACATCTTGGATATAAAATCCATATAATATCAAATGGTATCCTATGTCATTCTTTCAATCCTTGACCAATCAAACCAATATATTTCAAGATTATCACACTCTATCTTTTAAAGACTTTCATATTGCATGTTATGATATGCGATAAACATTCAAAGAAAATAGGATCAGGCTATGACACACAAATTCAAATTGTCAATATTATAAGATTTGAAACTAAAGCATCTCATTCCCGCTTTCTTGTGAGTTAAGGTATCATTTAAGTATGAAATACAACGTGTACCCCACTAGTATGCCATAAAGTAAATGCATTATCTTCAAGACATATGAGATTTTACTAAAGATTATCCAAATTTCCAGAATGAGGAGACATCACTTAGCACATGAATAGCAGAATCCAAATTGGATTGTATAGGAATCAATGAGATTCAGAATCGAATGATTCAATGTTTTGGCTTATATATATGGAATCATAAGATTCAGGTACGTGGATCCAACTGTTATCTGGATTATGAATTCAATGGAATCAATAAAGATGATTTATCAATATGATCCAAGGGCTAGTATATGTTTGACAGATGTTTTCAAGTATATATCTTGATTATACTTCAAATTGCATGCTTTTCGGGACATGGGCACTGAAGCAAATTGAATGAATAGTGCTAAGGACATAACCCGAAACTGATCTCATAGGACAATCTTTATTAAAATCTAATATTGTTTATCTGATAGTGATCTTTTAACACACACACCCAGGCATAAAATTGGTTCAAATCATAGTTGTAACATATGCAATTATGATTTCACACTACTAATGGTTCAGTGACGCTTTTCGTCTACTGATAATTCAAATTATATGCATACACAACACTATCATTTCCTATTTGTGTAGTCTCTGAAGTTTAGATCAAAACATATAATTCAGATATATTAACATAGATCACCAACCAGTCAATCTAAGGTCATGTGTGAAAGAACATCTACTAATGTACTATCATCTCTTCTTTAACTTCAAGTAATGTCGATTTTATCTTTTTCAATTTGTTTGGCTTTTTCAAAGAAAGTACAACAAACGAAAATAAACCTTCCATGAAAACATTTTATGAAAAACATTTTACTTGGTTACTCAGGATTAAGCAATTCAATCAATTAAAAACTCAAACTGATGTAATGTAAATGAATGTCATTGCCTCTGTCACCAACACAGTTCTGTACTCCCCTTGTCCTGTAGACTCCCCCTCAACTAGTCAAATGGTTGCATCAACGACTTTATGCTCACCATCGTCATCCTAAGTTTCAGGTTATCATTTGGACTTTGTAAAACTCTTTCCAAAACATTGTGTGTGACATATTCTTTGTAAAAATCTTTCCAAAACATAGTGTGTGACATATTCTCCCCTTGATCATCAAGTCGTTGAATCAAAAAGATTCTCAATTATCAACAACTCTTTACTCTTACAGATGTCATTCCCTGTCATGTGCTTAGAACCACCACTATCACCAACGAAAATGGTATTAATAGTCCCTCTTTGTAAATTTTGCACAACTAACAAAAAACATTAATTTGAAATTGGGACCCAAGCCATGGTAGTCATGTGTCGTCCATCTGTATCAAAATAATAAACCTCACTCCAATCACAATCGAATCTCTCATCAATTTTCGGAGATTGTTCCGACGAGTAAGAAACAGAAACTTTAGATTTCCAAACATACTTCTGTTCATTAAGATCTTTTTGCTTAAAATGTGAAGTGTTTGAACATTTTATTTCATTTGAAAATTGATTTGATTGTGAAAACTCTTGTTGTTCTAAAAGTTTTTTCAATCTTCTGTTTCTCCTCCGTCTTTGAGGTCTAGAAAGCCTAACCTCAGATTTTGAATTACCCTTTGGTGTATCATGAGTTTTAACCACATTTGGGTTAACATAAGGCTTACCATGAGTTCTTACCTTTCCTAGAGTAACATGTCGGTTACCTTTGTCTTTGTGAGGACAATCCATCCGAATGTGACCCACAAGACCACAATAAAAGCAAGGTCTCTTCTCACTATATTCTCGCATATAAGGAATCTTCACACGATAAGATGCACTTCAAGAAGATTCTCCTACATGAACCTCTATTAGAGTTTGATACGGAACAAACTTTTTCACAACAGGTTTTGATTCAGGCTTCATCTTCTCAGGAACTACATGCTTCTTTCCTTTATTTTTGTAAGGACAGTTCACCACAATGTGTCCCATCTCATTACAATGAAAGCATGTACGCCTGTCTTTATAATCTCTGACATATGGAACTCTCCTTGAATTTGAAGAACTTCCAAATGTATAATTTCCAGATGAATTAGAATCAACCTTTGAGTCTTCATTCTTAACCTCTTTCGGTATCCCCTCTACCTTAGCTTCATCAAAATGTTCATCATCACTCTCATCAGAATACACCATATCTTCACCTGTGACTGGATTCACCTTCAACACAGTCTTAGGATCTAAATCCTCATCTTTAAAAATCTCAGGTGTAACAGAATACTTTACGTTGAATGGTGGAGGAACATAACCAATACCATTTGTTCCCTTCCCCTCTTTAGTATTATTATGATAATGTTCTAATAAGAATGATGAATTTCCAAAGCTTTCAAACTTTCTGTGTAATCTGATCACCTCTGCTTTAGATTCAGCTAGTTCTTTATCTTTCTCAACAAGATCATTATTTCTTTTCTCAATTTCTACAAAGGACATATCCAGGTGATATGCCTGCTCTTTGATCTTCAAAGTCAGAGAATTTATATTCTTCTTCAGTGATTCTATTCTTTCAATACACACATTCTCATTATCCTTTAATTTCTGGTTTACCGTGTGCATCGATTTCATATCACAAATGAGGTTTACGTTGTCATCCATAACCCTCATCAATTTATCCTTCACTGAAATACAGTTAAAACAAAACGTTTTAGAGTTAGAAACTACCTCAGGTTTTACTTCTGAAGAAGATGCACCAAGAGCCATGAATACGTCATCATCAGCTTCACCCTTTTGAGTGACAATGACAGGCACTACATCAGTTTCAAATTCACTCATATCATCTTCAACTGTCGGAAAGCTTTATTCAGTCATCACATCAGTCTCAGTAGATAGAATACTTTCACCAGAACGAATACTCTTACTATCACTTAACTTTGCAGAATAATCACTTTGAGAAACACCTTGCTTCTCCAATACTTCGTTGATCAAGACCACAAACGCTTGAGAAGTTGCTTCACCCTTTTTCTTCAATGCTTCCCATAGATGACTTGAAGTTGGACACTTCCCGAGACTATGAATGATTTCTTTTGGTAAAGACATCTTTAATGTTTCACACGTTTTCATCTCTCGATCAAACTTCTGCTTTTCTACTTTTGTAAGAGCTGTCACTGGTTTAGGAACATCACTAAATTCCAGAAAGTTAAAAGTAGGATGCACATATCTTTCTATTATTAGTCTCTAAAAATTTTCATTAGTTTTTGATACGAACTATTCGAACCGGACTTTCCAGCTACTGTAATCTGATATGCACAAAAGCCTCGGTGGCATAATTTCAATCTCATTATCATCACATGAAATTGACATTTTGAAATTTTTGCGAAAATATCCGGAAAACATTTCCTGCCAAAATACTCTTTTTTTTTAAATTTCAAAAATTCAAAATTTCAAAAATGATTCAAAACGACCATATAAGTTTTCCCTAAAAAATTTGGACAAGAAGAAATTTCCCGCCAAAATACTTTTTTGAACACTAGCTAAGTTCACCTATATACTTTTTTGAATTTTTTATTTATTTATTTTTTTTAAGAACACTAGCTAAGTTCGCATGATACTGCCTGGGCGAACCTAATAAGTTCGCCTGACCTTCACTGGGCGAACTTGACCCCAAGCGAACTTAACTCCAAGCGAACTTATTAAGTTCGCCTGATTCACTGAGCGAATTTATTAAGTTCGCCTGCAACTGAATCAGCAACAAAACGCTGAAACTTCAGAAACACAAAAACACGAACTCAGAACTTCGAAAATCATTATTTTCTGATGTATATGATCAAATTAGATAAATCTGAACCGTAGGAATGTGTAGGGACTGATTAGGAACACTTCCATCGGATCAATTTCATCAAAATCAACCTCAAATTCATGAATTCAGCAGTAAAATCAGTTTCAAGAACTTGTAAACTCCATGGATACAAAATCTTCAAAAATAACCAATTTCTTGTCAAATTGTACACAAAAACCGTCTCTAATAAAAAAAAATCAACCAAAAATCACGAGCAAAAGCTCTGATACCACTTGTAGGTCCACATGACTCATCTCAGATCGATCTCGTGATAAGACGTCTTGATAACACGGAGTGCGGAATCCTTCGTGTTAACGACTGTATACTAATTGACAAGTAAACTCAGCATGTAAATAAAGCTTTCTCTTTGTATTCACAAACACAGAGTTTACAGATTCTAAGAATACACTCGTTCAAAGTCCCTATGCTGCTCTCGTTTTCTACACTGAAATGGTAAACTCCTATTTATAGACACACGCTCTGCCATAGGCGAACTTAACAAGTTAGCCTCAAAAGATGCTTAGGCGAACTTACTAAGTTCGCCTCTAATAGGCTAGGCGAACTTATCAAGTTCGCTCCTAAAGATGCTTAGGAGAACTTGTTAAGTTCGCCTATCTATGAACTTATACATAATTTTATCAACAGTTACAAAACATGTCCTAACAATCAGTGCATAGAGTTTCATATGTTTGAGTGCCCACTGATACAAAGGAGGGAGTACTCACTAGAGGGCATTTGATGGGCTTCATGCATAGAGACTAGGTGCCGTAGTTTGGACACTTCAGCCTCTAGCATTGCCACCCTGGCCGTCAATTCCAAATTTTGAAGTTTCAGTCTGTCCTCACCCACAGTTGTGGAATCCTTGAAACGAGATGGGGCCTTAGGCCTAGCCTCTACATCCCCATCACCCTGGTTTTCTTTGCACCTGGGATTCCTCTCAGTGAAGAGTGTTTCAAGAGAAACATCCTCACTGTGAGTTGTCGAGGTTAGGGTCTTAGTGATGTTATCACTGTCCTCCTGGTCAATTGATGTACCAAGAGTAGTGATAGACCTTTCCACATTCATTCTATCATCACTCCCAAGTGAAACTTCTTGGGTGATGAACTTGGGCTGGGTAAATTAGCAGCCAAGTAAATCAATACCTCTGAAATAGTGGTAGTTGGAGAAGGTATATCATTTTGACTATGTGCCTCTGTACATAAGTTCAGAGAAGAAAAACAATGACAAGGCTCAGCATATTGTTCTATGGATCCAGGATGTGATCCTGATCCTAATAGAGAAACTTCCAAGGAAGTATCTCTAATGGTTTGGCTATCCCTTTTGATATTCTCATCAGAATGTTGGGATTCTAAATGAGGGCTTTTAGGATGGGATTGGGCATGTGAGACAAGAATAGAAGGAGTCTTCTTGCTCCTTTTTCTGGTATATTTTGCCACAACTAGGGCCCTGTGTTCTAGTTGGGCGGTGATAACATCCAAAACAGGTGTAAGTAATTTTTGTGCTTGTGCATTCTTAGTAGTATGCACAAGGGTTCGAACAGTGGAAGCAGTTTGATGTTGAGGCTTTGAAGTGGAGGGTGTGGGATCAGTATCAGCTAGGATTGCTGAACTATCACCCTAGGTACTTTGTATGTTTATCATTATAGATAACAATGGAACATTGACACCTGAGAACTTTTTGGAAACAGTTCTCATGCTTTGAAAAATATTATTTTTATGTCCCAGCATAAGATAGATTCTTGCAGGTTTTGAAAGATCTTTTAGTTCATTGTTGAAAACTTCCTGCAAGAATCTTGGTTATATATAGAATGCCTACTTTGCACCTTCTTGAAAGTTATATCTAAAATCCTCAAACATAAGATATGCAAAGTTAAAACCTTGGCCAGTGACCATACCGTGAATAGCAAAGGCAAGTGCAGAGCTCACTTGGTGCCATCTACTTCTCTTCTGGGATATTCATTGTAGAAGAGTGTGGCATAGAAACTTCCATGGAGGGCCTATCAGCGCCTTTTCGATGGTATATTCATTCTGATTTCCAGTGTACCCTATGGATACAAAGGTCCTCATATACTCTTCCCTTGAGTATGAAACGACGGCCCCCTCGTCCTGAAGCTTGAGTTGTTTTCTGAGGGTAGCTTCAGCGACGATGATGTATTTTCCATCTACCTTAGCTTGGATTTGGGGAATCCCCTGTTCGGTAGAGTAGAGAGCGGTGTTCCAAAAGTCCTCCATATGAGGGGTGTATATGGTAGGTTGATGGTTAGTGCATAGTATATCTTTGATCGACAGAAAAAATCGATCATATCATTGAACCCCTCGGACTTCTTTCCTTTTACTAGGTATGCAGTGAGATTGTGGTATGGTGAGAACTTGTCATCGGGCTGGTTTATATCGACCTCTGCCATTGTTGTTGGGTTTCGAGGGAAGGAGGAAGTTTTTGAAAGGTCGTTAAGTATGGAAGGCTTTGAATGCTGTGAATGCTTTGGAGAAAATGGTGAGAGTTAGGTTGGAATTGAATGTGAAGAGGTTAAGGAGTAATTTGATTTGTGTTATAACGACAGAGGAGGGAAAAAGCAAAGTTACTTGTACAGTACAACCTTATTCACTTTTCACTGTTACAGCTGTAATACACTATAGCAGTCATGGTAAAGACTGAAAGGACTTTTTACAGTGGGTAAAAGTTAATTTGGACTTATCTTTACCCATCAACAACAAACTTGGTTGCTGCGGATGGTTAAGCCTATCCGCTGTAAACTTGGTTGCTGTGGATGGTTAAGTCAATCAGTAGCAAACTCAATTGCTGCTGATGGATACAATGGTCCGCAGCAAAGATGTTGCTGCTGACTGCCTTAAAGCTATCCGTATGAAACTTGTAACTGCTGATAACTTAAAGCAGTGAGTGGCAAATTCTTTGCTGCTGATGATTAAACCTGTCAGCAGCAAAAAAAGGTTGTTGTTGACTTATAACTTTTATTTATAACATAAGACAAACACATTTATAAAACTATTTTTAGAGACATATTTTAGTTAAAGTTCATCATACCAATGGATTCAACTAAATATCTAAATCTGGCTTCATCAAAAGGTTTTGTAAACAACTCAGCATATTGCTCATTGGTATGAACTTTGGTTAAAATAATTATCTTTTTCTCAGCTTGATCTCTTATGAAGTGATACGTGATATCAATGTGCTTTGTGTTGGAGTGTTGCACTCAATGGAGCCTATGATGATGCTTTGAGGGACTGGGATCTTGGCTTTCCATTGCAGAGGAGGAGGTTTTCCATATCTCTTTACTTTATCAGTAGCTGATGTTACTATTGAGGACTTTGGCTTATCAGCAGCTGATTTTGTTGCTGCTGATGGTTTTTCTTGAGTAGCGGCAAAGTTCTTTGGTTTCTTGGGCTTTACCTGATCAATAACATTTTTGCTGGCTGCTGATGGTTTAACAACAGATGTATGCCTATCCTTCTTTACCTTACTGATAGGCTTTTGTTTAAGAGGGGCTTGATGAAGAATCTGATTGAAGGGATTGAATTTTACAATTTGCAGCAAAGGGGTCTGATTCACCACAGATGATGCAAGATTGTTGAGGTTTGGCAGCTGCTTCCTTGGTGGGGATAGGGAGTTTCTGAAATGAGTTGCTTTAGCTTCAAAGCATTTTACCTTTTTGTTCTTGTTTGTCTTCTCAAAAGCATGTTGCTTTAGGTTTCTTTGTTGCTGAAGGTAGTAGAAGCATGTGCTGGCAGTATGGTTGTATTTGCCACAGCCAAAGCATGATTTAGCCAATTTGTCCCTTTGAAAGTATATGTAATCCCTTTTCTTGAATAAGTCTTTGAAATTCTAAGGATGAGCTTTGTTATGCTCAAAGGTGGCTTCCTCCAATGTCTTTTGAACATGTGGAGCTTTCTCTCTAGGTAGATTGGTGTTAGGTTGAGGAATTGGGTTGGTGGTGATTGAAGACTGTCCCTTTTCAACAGTTAGCTTTCTTCCTTCTGGAGGATAACTGATTTTAAATTATTTGGTGAGTTGAGATACTGGTACTATTTTTGAAGGGATGAAAGGGCTTGGATTGTTGGCTTTAATAACTTCAATGGCAGGTGGTGATGGAGCATTATTGGTTTCAGTGGAGTCTGAGCATGTGAACTCAAACTCAGATGAAGTAGTGCATTCTTGCACAAGGGTTTCTTGGACAACATGGTCAACATTTCGGTTGGCCAGATCAAGGTTGGAAAGATTGAAACTTGGTTCATGAATGGCTACATAGTCAGCCGGTGGAGGAACAACATTGTAGGGTTTTTCAGCTTGAAACCCAACTCTAGTATTTATCCATTCATGAATTTGAGCATCCAAAAGTGTAGAACCAAAGACTGATTACTACCAAATTATTCTAAGTACAAATGCTGCTGATAGGCTTATCAGCAGCATTCATCACATATGGCTGCTGATAGGCTTATCAGCAGCATTCATCACATATGGCTGCTGATAGGCTTATCAGCAGCATTCATCAAATATGGCTGCTGATAGGCTTATCAGCAGCATTCAACACTTGTTGCTGCTGATAGGCTTATCAGCAGCATTCAACACAAGTTGCTGCTGATGGGCTTATCAGCAGCATTCAACACAAGTTGCTGCTGATAGGCTTATCAGCAGCATTCAACACAAGTTGCTGCTGATAGGCTTATCAGCAGCATTCAACACTTATTGCTGCTGATGGGCTTATCAGCAGCATTATTCTCATCTCTGCTGCTGATAGCCTTACTCACTGAAGACAAAATGTTGCAGCTGACTATCCATGCAAAAGCACCTCTGACACCTTTCTGCAAAAGCAACACTCCAAGCAGAAGGAACCTCAGTGGTGCAACCAATAAAGGAGAAGGACGCGCGTCTCCAAGCATGCAAACAATGATGCCTAAGAAGACGTTTCAATAAAGTTATCTAGATTAGCCTTTGCGTGTAATTTAGATTAATAAACAAGATCAACGGCTTGTGTTAGATCTGATCCTTAGAATCAAGGGTCTGTCTTGATTCTAAGTTACTATAAATACTAAGTAAACACTTCATAGTAAGTGTGCTTTTCAGTGTATCTTTACAGTGCCTTTTGATAGAGTTTTACTTGTAATCTTTTAATCTCAAGTTTAATACAACAGTGCATTTATCAGTATTCTTGTTGTTTACTTGTTTACTTTGTTGGTTGCTATTGTTTCCGCCAATATCAACTAGAATAGAATCACCTTGTAATCTTACGATCCTACAAGTGGTATCAGAGCTTTGGCTCAAGATTAAACAAACTAACATTTGTTTAATCACTTTCTGATTCTATTCTAAACTCTATTCTTGATCAAGTCACATCAAATCAAAAAAAAAATGGCACAAAGCAACGGGCTTGAAGACATCCTGAAGCAGCAATACGAAAACTTTGTCTGCAATGAATGTGAGTCACTAACCAGAGTGTATAACAGGTACACTTACTTGGTAGGAGAGCTGCAGTGCTCGAAGGTGAAACTGGAGAATGAAGACATTCTCAAAAGGTTCATCAGATCTCTTCCTAGTTGCTGGACACTTTACACAGTGTCAATAAGAAGAACTGAGAATCTGAAGACTCTGCAGATGACCGAGCTCTTTTGTATGCTAAAAGCCTATGAATTAGAAATAATTCAAGCCAAAGAAAGAAGCTCAAGCCATCAATCAGCCTCTTCCTCCACCTCTCCCGCGCTGTACTCTGACCACTCAGGTCCTAGTTCAAGCGACTGCTATCCTCAAGCACAAACTGCAGCCTGTGCAAATGTTGGAACTACTGACTTTGACTGGAGCTTCCAGCCTGAGGATCTTTCTACCAACAATCAAGCTCTCATGGCAGACACATTAGAGGTATCCTCTCAAACTTCAGACACATCAGAGGTACCACCAAAGGTATATGAAAATCTATGTACTCAAGAGTGCATTGATAAGGTCCTTGGATATAGGAAACATAACCAAAAGCTCATAGATCAAAATGAAGAATTTCACCAAATGAAATCTGAATTTAAAAAAGTTGAAAATAGTTACAAGGAAAAGAATGATTGTTTAAAGAAAGAAATTTCATCATTAAAACATGAACAAACAAACCTTGAAACTCAAATTGATGATATTCTGGTTAAGTTGAAAGCTACAAGGGCTGAATTGGCAGACCAAAAGGTCCATGTGGAAAAATATGAATTTGCATCCAAAAAGCTGCAAAGACTTTTGGATATTCAAATCCATGAAAATGTAAAACTGGGCTGGGATATCATGCTGACCAGTATTAAACCGTCGCACCTCCTGCTGATTATGTTGCCATCCATGAACCAAGCTTCAATCTAGCAAATCTTGACATGGCCAACCGAAATCTTGACCCTGCTATCAAAGAAACCCCTGTGCAAGAATGCACTACTTCATCAGAGACTGAGTCAACTTGCTCAGACTCCACTGAATCAAGTAATGCCTCATATCCTCCTTCCCCTCAAGTGATAGTCACTAAAGATGAAGTCTCTATTATCCCTTCAATACTAGTTCCTAAACCCTTCAAACAAATCAGAATTAGCTATCCTCCAGAAGGAAGAAAGCTAACTATTGAAAAGGGACAGTCTTCCACATCCACCAACTCAAAGCCTTCTTCCAATTCAGTCCAGCCAAGGAAGGTGTTTGACACATATCATGCGCCTAAAGAAAGGGTTCCATATGTTCAAAAAACATTGGAAGAAGCTACTTTTGAGCACAACAAAGCTCACCCTTGGAACTTCAAAGACCTTTTCAAAAGAAAGGATTATGTGCATCTTTCAAAGGATAAACTGGCAAAATCATGTTTTGTCTGTGGGAAATATAACCACACTGCCAGCACCTGCTTCTACTACCTACAGCAGCAAAGAAACCTCAAGCAACATGCTTTTGAGAAGACAAAGAAGAACAAACAGGTAAGAAGCTTTGAAGCTAAGACAACTCAATTCAGAAAATCTCTTTCTCCACCAAGGGAGCAGTTGTGAAAACCTCAAAAATCCTGCATCATCTGTGGAGAATCAGACCACTTTGCTGCAAACTGTAAGTTTAACCCTTTCAACCAGATTCTTCATCAAGCCCCTCAAGGACAAAGGGTAAAGAAGGATCAGCATACATCAGTTGTTAGTCCAGTTAAGCCCAAGAAAACAAAGCAGAAGCCTTCAGCAGCAACCAAGTCTGCTGCTGATAAGCTAAAATCCTCCGCAGCAAGAGTGCCCACTGCTGATAAGGCAAAATCCAAGGCAAAGCCTACAGTAGCAAAGAATGTTGACACTTCAACAATGCTGTCAACAGCAGGATCTACTGTCAACATGCCAGAAACATCAGCAACAAAATCTGCTGCTGGTAGTGTGAGGAAAACTAGAAAAACACCAATAATGCAATGGAAAGCCAAATCATCAGATACAACGTCTGCTGCTGAAAAGACAAAGAAAGCTGGAAAACCACCAACTCAACAATGGAAGGTAAAGAAAACTCCACGCATCATCATCAGTTAAGCTCAATGCATCTATCTTCTGTTGTAAATATGTCTGTCTAATGTTGTAAATAAAAGTTATAAGTCAGCAGCATTTTTGCCTTTCAGCTGCTGACAGGTTTAAATTTTCATCAGCAAAGCCTTTGCCACTGATCGCTTTAAGTTATCAGCAGGAACAAGTTTCCTACGGATAGATTTAAGGCGGTCAGCAGCAACCTTTTTGCTGCGAAATGAATACAACAGTCAGCAACTACCAAATCTGCTGCTGAAAGACTACACTATCCGCAGCAACCAAGTTTGTAGCGGATAGCACACCATCAGCAGCAACCAAGTTTGCTGCTGATGAGTAAAACAAGTCTACATTAACTTTTAACCGCGGTAAAAACTACTCTCAGTCTTTACCATGACTGCTCGAGTGCTTTACAGCTGTAACAATGAAAAGTGAAACAGGTTGTACTGTATAAGTAAGGTTGCTTTTTCTTCGTCTGCCGTTATATCACAATCTCAAACGTTCCCACCACCTCTTCATTTTCAATTTCAAACCCTAACCTCCCATCACTTTCTCTCCCGTCCCCACAACATTCAAAGCCCTCCATAATCAACCACCATTCAAACACCCTTCTCCCTTCCCTCCAAATCCATAACAATGGCAGGCGCAGACATAAACAACCCTACCGACAAGTTTTCCCCATATCACAACCTCACTGCATACCTAATAAAAGGCAAGAAATCCAAAGGTTTCGATGATATGATCGAATTCCTTTGTCGGTCCAAAATCCACCATGCCCTAACAGTCAACCCAACCATCTACACTTCCCACATGGAAGATTTTTGGAGCACAGCCGTGTACTCTACTGAACAGGGCACTCCCCAAATCAGAGGCACAGTAGACGGCAAGGAGATGATCATCACTGAACGAAGCTCCGCCAACACCTCAAGCTTCAGGATGAAGGGGACGCCATCTCATACCAAAGAGACGTATACATGAGGACCTTTGTATCCATAGGGTACACTGGGAATCAAACAGAGTATACAATAGAGAAGGCACTCATGGGTCCCAAATGGAAGTATCTCTGCCACACTCTTCTCCAATGCATATCCCAGAAGAGGAGTGGCTGGAACCAACTCAGCTCCGGACTTGCGTCGGCAATTCACGGTATGATAACTGGGGAGGGTTTCAATTTTTCTCACCTCATTCTTGAAGGTTTGAGATACAACCTTCAAGAAGGGGTGAAATCACAGTTCTTCATGTACCCGAGATTCTTGTAGGAAGTGTTCAACATTGAGCACCAAGATCTTTCAAAAACTGCAAGAATCTACTCAATTTTGGGACATAAGAACAACATTTTTCAAAGCATGAGAACAGTTTCATCAAAGTTCTCAGGGGCTGATGTTCCATTGTTGTCTACAATGTTGAACACGCAATGTGCCCAGGGTGACAGTTCTGCAAACCCAGCTGATACTGATCCCACACCCTCCACGTCACTGACACAAACTCAAACTACTGTTTCCCTTGATCGAACCCCTGTGCATTCTACTGAGGATGCACAGGCACTACATTACTCACCCCAAGTTTGATTGCTCAACCGGAACATAGGGCCCCGGTTGCAGCCAAATATACAAGGAAGAGGGGCAAGAGAACTCCTTCTTCTCTTGCCTCCAAGGCCCAAACCCAAGCCAACATCCCTCAGTCAGAATCACAACATTCTAGTGAGAATATCATAAGGGAAAGCCACATTGTTAGGGAGACTCCTTCGGAAGTCTCTCTATTAGGATTAGGATCACTTCCCAGATCCATAGAACAACCCTTCGAGCCATTCCTCTCTTCTTTGAACTTAAGTGTGGAGGAACCTGACCAAAGTGATGTACCTTCTCCCACCACCACCATCAAGGAGGTACTGATTGCTCTTGTTTCCGAAACACCCAATCCAAGTTCTTCACCCTTGAAGGTCCACTCTAGGAGTTATGATGGAGTGGATGTGGAAGAGGCTGTCACTACTGCTGGTCCATCATCTGACCAGGAGGGCAGTGACAACATCTTTAAGACCTCAACCATGGCAACTCTTGGTGAGGGTGTTTCCTTGGAAACTCCCCTCACTGAGAGGAATCCCAGGCGCCAAGAAACCGCGGGTGATGGGGATGCTGAGGCTCGGCCTACGGCCCCATCTGGGTCCAAGGATTCCACAACTGTGGATGAGGACAGACTGAAACTTCATAACTTGGAATTGACGGCCAGGGTGGCTATGCTAGAGGCTGAAGTGTCCAAACTAAGACACCAAGTCTCTATGCATGAAGCCCATCAATGCCCAACTTTAGCCACTCCCTCTCTTGTATCAGTAGGCACCCAAACTGATGCCTACCTGTCTACTGATGCAACCAAAAAGGGGGAGATGGTCTCAATGGAAGAAGATAAAGACAGTCTTGACGATTGGATTCAAGAGCAGGTTGTACTTCAAAGCTTACTATTCAAGCCAGCCTTTGTCCAAATTCATGACTTGCCAGTCCCAGATAACGAAGACGAAGAGAAATCTGAAGACTGGAAGTTGGTCGTCAGGGCTGTCGATGAAATGCTGAATGGTACTGAAGACACAGAACAACACTCCATCCTAGCTTGGGGGTATGATGGATCAACTGAGAGGTTTTGGATTGGATGGGAATTCAGTGGAGTAGAAGAGCTGAACTAGAATTCTCTCAGTGCCCTCCAAGTCCTAGAGCTATACGTATCAAACTGCATCAACAACTCAGCAGATCTCTAAGCAGAACTTACCATTGGCAGGTTCTATGACCTGATGGAGGATAATCTACCCAGGTTCCAAAGATTCCTAAAAGCAGCACATCGGGTAGCTTATCCTGAATCCTCGGCGGCCGCAGAAAGGAGACTGACTCCTAGCAATCTTGAAATAACAAGGAGCAGTCTTCTCACTGAAGAAAAAGTTCTGGGCCTTCGAAGATTCCTGTATGCCTCCCTGGTCAAGGACTTGGACGTGCTAGGTTGGGTGAGCACTAAGTCTCTTGACCACACTCTTCTGCTCAGCAATGGCTCCTCTCTCATCATCAACACCAGGAACATCCTTCATCTGCCCTCAGACTTCCTATTCAAGATCTTTCAGCTCCGAGCCAACATCTGCAACATTAACTCATTAGAGAGCCAGGCAATGATGGTCATCATCAAAGCCCATCTTGAAAAGGAAGGACTGATTCCTCCGAAAGAGACAGTGTCAACTTCTGATACTGACTCCAGCTCAGATACTCCACATGTTGATATCACATCTGCAGCTTATGGCGTAAGATCTTCAATTAGGGATCAACTGAGGGAAATAGAAGGTCCTAATTATCAACTTGATGAAGACAGTGACCGTCCCTTGTCAATTTCTCAAATTGCCAATGAAGCTGAGGCAGAGATCCCAATAGCAGCATCATCATCTGCTGTTATGATCAGTGAAGCTGAAGCAGAGGCATCCAATATAAACAAAGGAAAGGGAATCATGACTGATAAAGATGAAGAGAGGTTGCTAAAAGAAAAAAGGGAGAGGGAAGTGAAAAGAAGAAGAAGAGAAGAAGAGGAGATGGCTGACCTGAAAAAGGTTCAAGAAAGAAAAACAGCCATTCTTCTAAGAGAACAAACCATCCAGCTGTATGCTAAACAACTGGATGAACTAAAAAGGAAGATTCCTGCAGTTGACCGGATTGAAGAAGATGCAGCTCTTGCTCTTCAACTGCAGGAACAATTCAATAGAGAAGAGGAAGAGTTGGAGAAGAAGAAGAAAGAAGAAGCTAAGTTCAGAATAACCGATTCTGAACTAACTAAAGAAATGAGGGAGGAGTGGATAAAGACTCTAGTCTCTCAAGGTGAGGATGCAGACTACCTTGAGAAACTATCAACTAAAGAAGTCTACAGAGCCTTCATGGGTCAGCAGGGTCAATTGGCTAAAAAGAAAAAGGCTAAAGAAGAAGAAAAAGCCAAGCTACAGTCCAAGAAGACCATTGCCTTCAATAAACGGACCCATGAAGAGAGGAAGGTCATGATTGACTTCCTTAAGGCTAGAGGAGATAGTGGAAAGAGGCTAGGTCCTATGAATTTCATGAACCTGCAAGCCCTCTACTTCAAAGTTAAAAAGGATGAGGAAGAAAGACTAAGGAAGAAGGGATCCAAGAAAAGGGTACCTATCAAAGAAGAAGAAAAACCAAAGACAAAGAAACCCAAGCCTTCTCCCTCACCTACCTCTTCCTCAGTCCATCATCCTTCCACTCTCCTCCCCAAACCTTCCACTCCTCCACCCAACAGGTCCAAATCATCCCACCCAGCTCCCTCTCATCAACAGCCTCCCTTGAAGAAATCCAAACCCTCATCTGAACCTGAAGACTTAAGAGACATAGTTGAATGGGTCTACAATCCATAGGGTCAAAGGTTTGAGATCTTCAGGGGGAGAACTGAAAGAAGAAGATCTACATACAGGTCTGTTGATGAGGTTCTGCAATTACCAGATTCAGACCTACGAAGAATTTTGGAGCTGGGTGAAGCTCATGAGCCTGCAAATGAGAGTGGGAAACGTCTTGTGCTAGCAATCAAACACTACTTCAACCCTAGCAAAGATGTAATCATTAACATCAAGCCACTCAAGTCCCACTCTCCATTTGTATCTTGGTCCAACAATGCTGATCTGGATGAGTTCACTCTGATTGATGTAAAGAAGCAGCAGATGAGATGTTCAAGCAAAGCAATCTACAAAATGCCACACAAAGACATCAAGACTCTGTCTGAACTTCCACTGAACAATCCCAGCAAGGATCCTAGAGGCTATGAGGTCGAAAGGATAGTCAGCCACATGCAAAAGCTTCAGAAGCAAAGTGATTAGAAGAATTTTGGTTGCATCAGTCTAGGGGGAGTTTGTAGAACCAAAGACTGATTGCTACCAAATTATTTTAAGTACAAATGCTGCTGATAGGCTTATCAGCAGCATTCATCACATATGGCTGCTGATAGACTTATCAGCAGCATTCATCACATATGGCTGCTGATAGGCTTATCAGCAGCATTCATCAAATATGGCTGCTGATAGGCTTATCAGCAGCATTCAACACTTGTTGCTGCTGATAGACTTATCAGCAGCATTCAACACAAGTTGCTGCTGATGGGCTTATCAGCAGCATTCAACACAAGTTGCTGCTGATAGGCTTATCAGCAGCATTCAACACAAGTTGCTGCTGATAGGCTTATCAGCAGCATTCAACACTTGTTGCTGCTGATGGGCTTATCAGCAGCATTATTCTCATCTCTGCTGCTGATAGCCTTACTATCTGAAGACAAAACGTTGCAGCTGACTATCCATGCAAAAGCACCTCTGACACCTTTCTGCAAAAGCAACTGCCACACTCCAAGCAGAAGGAACCTTAGTGGTGCAACCAATAAAGGACAAGGACGCGCGTCTCCAAGCATGCAAACAATGATGCCTAAGAAGACGTTTCAATAAAGTTATCTAGATTAGCCTTTGCGTGTAATTTAGATTAATAAACAAGATCAACGGCTTGTGTTAGATCAGATCCTTAGAATCAAGGGTCTGTCTTGATTCTAAGTTACTATAAATACTAAGTAAAAACTTCATAGTAAGTGTGCTTTTCAGTGTATCTTTACAGTGCCTTTTGAAAGAGTTTTACTTGTAATCTTTTAATCTCAAGTTTAATACAACAGTGCATTTATCAGTATTCTTGCTGTTTACTTGTTTACTTTGTTGGTTGCTATTGTTTCCGCCAATATCAACTAGAATAGAATCACCTTGTAATCTTACGATCCTACAAAAAGTCTTTGCAGCTTTTTGGATGCAAACTCATTTTTTTCAACATGGACCTTTTGGTGTGCTAATTCAGCCCTTGTAGCCTTTAACTTAACCAGAAGATCATCAATTTGAGTTTTAAGGTTTGTTTGTTCATGTTTTAATGATGAAATTTCTTTCTTTAAACAATCAATCTTTTCCTTGTAACTGTTTTCAACCTTTTTAACTTTAGATTTAATTTGATGAAATTCTTCATTTTGATCTATGAGATTCTGGTTCTTTTTCTTATATCAAAGGACCTTATCAATACAAACTTGAGTACAAAGATTTTCATATACCTGAGGTGGTATCTCTGATGTGTCTGCCATGAGAGCTTGATTGTTGGCAAGAAGATCCTCATACTGGAAGCTCCAGTCAAAGTCACCAGTTCCAACAGCTACACAAGCTGCAGTTTGAGCAGGATGAGTGGCCTGTTGCTGTTGTTTCTGTCTTGGTTGAGCTTGGTGAGCTTGTCTTGTTTGAGCAGCAGCTGGGTTTGCCTTTGGTGCCTTGCATCTCTGGCAAAGTGACCAAGTTGGTTACAGTTGTAACATCTCAGTTTGCTTTTGTCCAAGCCAACTCTGGTGTTGGAGTTGTTGCTTGGAATGGGTCTTCTTGTTCTAGAGTAGAACATTTTTGCTCTTAGAGAGAGCATGGCATAGGAGTTTTGTATATCCATTTCTTCTAGATCATCTGGATGAAAACATTCCAGATCTTCCTTGATAAAGGACATATTGCTTGAGTTTTCAGAAACAAAGGCAGCAGATGTTGATGTCTGAGGTGGGGCTTCAAGAAGAAATGGTGAGTTGTTTGATTGAGAGGTTGGAGTCTGGGGATGAGTGACAATGGGAGGGTAGTAGTTGCTAGAACTAGGAACTGAGTGATCAGAGTGAAGTCAGAGGAAGTGGTGGTGGATGATGAGGTTGTTGAGTAACTTGAACTTCTCTCTTTGGCTTGAATCATTTCTAATTCATAAGTCTTCAGCATGTCAAACAGCTCAATCATCTGCAGGGTCTTTAAATTTTCAGTTCTTCTTGTTTACAATGTGTAAAGTGTCTAGGAGCTAGGCAGAGACCTGATGAACTTCTTGAGAATGTCTTCATTCTCCAGCTTCACTTTTGAGCACTGTAGCTCTCCCACAAGGTAGGTGTACCTATTATACAACACAGTAAGAGACTCACCTTCCTTCTAGACAAAGTTCTCGTATTGTTGCTTTAGAATGTCTCTTCTATTTTCTTTCACTTCTTCTAAACCAGCAAACATCTTCTCAAGAACCTCCCATATCTCCTTAGCAGTCTTGTATCCTCTGAAGTTGTGAAATACTTTGTAGGATCGGTGAACACAAGATGGTTCTGTTCTTGTTAAGATTGGTGGAAACAATAACAACTAAGCAATACAAACAAGTAAACAAGAAGAATACTGATAAATGCAATGTGTATTAAGCATCAAAGATTACAGGATTACAGAGGAAACTCTTAAGCAAAAAGCACTAGTATACAATGACTCTAAGTACTACTTATATAGTAACTTAGAATCAAGACAAACCCTTGATTCTAAGGATCAGATCTAACACAAGCCGTTGATCTTGTATTCAAGCTATTCTACATGTAACGACAATAAAAACTACAAAGGTTATCTTTACTCAAAAGTCTTCTTAGGCATCATTGCTTGAGTCCATGGAAGAAGAGCATCGTTGTCTTTTATTGTCTTGCACCAGTACCATTCTTTCTGCATGGAGTGTGTCAGTATTGCATCAGAAAGTTTTCAGTGGTAATGGTTGCTTTATCGAAGCCAGTCAGCTGCAACATTTATTCTTCAGTGGGAATGGCTATCAGCAGCAATGTTGTTAATCAGCAGGAAGACACAACCGTCCACAGCTGCAAATGATTTGCCTATCAGCAGCAACTTTGGTCTTCAGCAGATAAGGCTATCCGCAGGAGATTTGTTCTTCAGCAGTAGAAAAAGTATCCACTGCAGATAAGCTTATCCGCCGCAGTTTGTACTTAGAGAATTTTGTAGTCATCAGTCTTTATTTCTACAAACTCCCCCTAGACTGATGCTACCAAAACTCTCTTACTGCTTTTGCTGCTGAAGCTTTTTCATGTGGCAAACTATCCTTTCTACCTCATAGCCTCTTGGGTCCTAGCTGGGATTGTTTAGAGGAAGCTCAGATAGAGTCTTTATGTCTTTTCTTGGCATTTTGAAGATGGCCTTGCTTGAACATATCATCTTCTGTCCTTTAACATCAATCAGAATAAACTCGTTGGTATCAGCCTTGAAGGACCAACTGGTGAATGGAGAATGGGTTTGAAGAGGTTTGGAATCAATGATTACATCTTTACTAGGGTTGAAGTGATGTTTGATCACTAGCAAAAGATGTCTCCCACCTTCAATATCTGGCTTATGGGCTTCACCCAACTCTAATATTCTTCTTAGATCTGAGTCTGGGAGTTGCAGTACCTCATCAACATATTTATAGACTGATCTTTTCAATTCTTCCTTTCCCCTGAAAACTTTAAACCATTTATCTTGACTGTTATAGAACCAGACATTTATTTCTCTTGAGTCTTTTGGTGTGATGGTAGGTTTGGTTTTCTTCTTGGAAGGCTGCTGATGAGGAGGAGCTGGGTGGAAGGATTTGGACTTTGTGTGTGGAGAGGAGGGAGGTCTAGGATTGAGAGAGGAAGGTTGTTGAATAGAGGAAGTGGTGGATGGGGGAGAAGGCTTGGGTTTCTTTTGTTTCCTTTCATTTTCTTGATTAATTTCCCTCTTCTTTGAGCCTTTCTTCCTCTTACTTCTTGACTTTAAAGTAAAGGGCTTGCAGGCTCATGAAACTCATAGGACCCAGCCTTTTTCCACTCTCTCCTCTAGCCTTTAGGAAGTCAATCATGACCTTCCTTTCTTCATGGGTTCTTCTGTTAAAGGCAATGGTCTTCTTGGATTTCTGTTTAGCTTTTTCTTCTTTTTCAGCCCTTTTCTTAGTTGCCAATTGACATTGCTGACCCATGAAGGCTCTGTAGATTTCTTTATTTGATAGTTTCTCAAGGTAGTCTGCATCCTCGCCTTGAGAAATTAGAGCCTCTATCCACTCCTCTCTCATTTCTTTGGCTAGTTCAGAATCAGCTATTCTAAACTTAGCTTCTTCCTTTTTCTTCTTCTCTCTTTCTTCTTCTTCTTTATTGAATTGTTCCTGCAGTTGAAGAGCTAGAGCTTCATCTTCTTGAATTTGAGAAGCTGCATGAATCTTGACTTTCAGATCATCTAGCTGCTTAGCATAGAGCTGGATCTGTTGTTCTCTAAGGAGTATGTCAGTTTTTCTTTCTTGTGCTTTTCTTAATTCAGCTATCTCCTTTTCTTCTCTTCTTCTTCTTCTTCTTCTTTCCTCCATTTCCTTCTTCTCTTTCAATAACATTTCTTCATCTTCTTCTGTCATAGGTCTCTTCCCCTTGTCTTTGCTGGATGCCTCTGCTTCAGCTTCATTGACCACAACAACAGATGTGAGAGATGCTGTTGGGATCTCAGCTTTAGTTTCATTGGCATTTTGTGGAATGGACAAGGGAAGGACACTTTCTTCATCTTCTACCCATTCAAGACCTGTCACTGCTTTCCATTCTTTCTTCATCTCTTCCTTTTCTCTCCTTCTGGATTCTTCTGTTGTGTTTAATCTGACAGTTGGAGAGGAAAGAAAGGATAGGTCTGAGTCAGAGTTGGAGTTATCCATTGCAAGTATTCCTTCCTTTTAAAGCTTAGCTTTAATGGTTTTTATCATTGCTTGACTCTCTAAGGAATTTACATTGAATATGTATGTTCTGAGCTCGAAGACCTTGTGCAGGAAGTCTGAATTTAAGAGTAGGATCTCATTAATGTTGAGTGAGAGAGATGATCCATTACTCAGGAAGAATGTGAAGTCAGAAGACCCAGTGTTTGACCATCCTAGCTCTTCCAAGTCTCTAACCACTGTGTTGTAGAGAAATCTTCTCCAACATAAAACTTCTTCTTCTGTTAAAGCACTGCTCCTGATCAAGGCAAGTCTTGGAGCCAGTCTTTTTTCTGATGTTGTTGAAGATTCTGCATGGTTTTTAGGATCGGCCACCCTGTTTGCTTCTTCTAGGAGACTTTCAAACCAGGGAAGATTATCCTCCATCAAGACGTAGAACCTGTTGATTGCAAGTTCTGTTGAGAGATCTGTAGAGTTGTTAGTGCAGCTGGATAGGTACAGTTCAAGCACTTGGAGTGGATTTAGTGCCTTCCAGTTCAGCTCTTCTACCCCACTGAACTCCTTTCCGATCCAGAATCTCTCAGTTGAACCATCTTACCCCCAAGCTAGTATGGAGTCAAATTCTAGCTTATTTGAGGACAGTGTGAATTGAGGGGCAATGGTCTGTCTTGATATGGCTGCAGCAGTAGGAAGTATGCTGAAAGATGAAGGTGTGTGTTCATTTTGACTTTCATTCTTTAACACCTCATCAACAGCTCGAACAACTAACTTCCAATCCTCAGTGATATCTTACTCTTCATCTACTGAGTCTGGCAAGTCATGAGCTTGAACGAAAGTCTGAATAAAGAACTTTGAAAGGATGTTTGCTTTTGTATCTATTTGTCGAGGCTGTCAACATCGTCTTCCACAGAAACTATCTCCCCCTTTTTGGTTGCATCAGTGCACAAAGTCTGGTCAGTTTGTGTGTCCACTGAGACAAGGGAGGGAGTAGTCACTGGAGGGCATTAATGGGCTTCATGCATAGAGACTTGGTGCCTTAGTGTTAGGACATAGCTTGTAATAGTTAGATCTTATGTCTTTATGTTTTTGTTATGTAAAAAGTCACTAAGTGTTTATTCAAGTTTACCTAGAGGCGAACTTGTTAAGTTCGCCTGGTCTATCAGAGGCGAACTTAATAAGTTCGCTTAAGTCTATCTGAGGCGAACTTATTAAGTTCGCTTAGTCTGTTAGAGGTGAACTTAATAAGTTCACTTATATCAGGTCAGATGGTTATATATATGTGTGTTTACAGAGTCAGTCATAACAAGAACGCATAGAACAGAGAATTATCGATTAGTCTGATTGAGTCTGTAAACACCATTGTGATTTGGAATACAATTGAGAAGTTTATTTATGTGATTGTTTACATTGTCTTTTATGCATATAAACGTTGATTCGTTGGATTCCGCACTCCGAGTTAACGTCACGTCTTATCACGAGATCGATCCGTAGAAGAGCCATGAGGACCTACAAGTGGTATCAGAGCTATTGCTCGTGATTCTTGTTGATTCTAGACGGTTTTATATGCAAATTGACATGAAATTCGTCATTTTTGAGTTTTTCATTTCCATGGAGTTTTCAAGACAGATTCAGATCTGATTTGGTGTTTTTAAAGAGGATTTTGACGAAATTGATCCGATAGAAAGCTTCTAATTGACAAATTACACAATCCTACGGTCCAATTTTGTTTAATTCCTTCAAATCAGTGATTAATGATGATTTCCGAACTTGCTGACTTGTGTGCAGGCGAACTTAGCAAGCGAACTTGTCAAGGTCGCTTCTCACAAGATTAAGCGAACTTATTTTAGGCGAACTTAAGCAGATTTCAAGTTTCTGGTTTAAGCGAACTTATTAAGTTCGCTTCTCATTAAGTTCGCTTGGGTGTATCAGAGGCGAACTTATTATCTTCGCCTAAGGGTAAAGAAGTTCAACACTTGGAAAATTTTTCAGGAAAAACGGCAAATATGGTTCAAGTCACGAATATGTTCAATTACGACAACGATATCGGTACATCTCCAAAACCTCCGAAGTTGTTGAATCTAGCTGATTATTCAAATTGGAAAGATCGGTTCGACTAGTTTGTATCTTTTACCGACACTAGTTTGTGGATTCCGATTTCGGAAGGTTATACGCATCCGACTTATTCTTGGATGGGATAGGATAATGTTCCAACGCCGGTGTCAGCGTTAACTACTGAAGAGAAGCTACTATTTGACATGGAAAAGAAAGTGATGGCTAGTATTTCGATGTCTCTTCCAAAGGAAATATATCACAGTTTTAAACAGTTCAAGTCTTCTCAACAATTGTGGGAAGCATTACAGAAAAGGTGTGAAGGAAGTTTGGATGTGAAGAAGAGTAGAAAGGAGCTATTAAAGAAGCAGTTCTTGGTCTTTAAGCATTTTCAAAATGAATCCTTGGATGATCTTGCTACAAGATTCTATCATCTTCTTAGTGAACTGGCAAGTGCTTCTGTGGTGTATGAGACTGAGGAAATCAATGATACATTCTTGGAGGCTTTACCATCAAAATTTGATGTGTACACGGTTTTAATCAAAGAGAATATTAAGTATAAAACCATGTCTCTTGAAGAAGTTCAAGGGAAGATTCAGTCGCATGACATGAATATGAAGAAGAAAGAGACTAACTTGGAGCATATTCAGGATCCCTCAATGTATTTTGCCAAATCTACCGGTAAATCTGGTAATGGAGTGGCATTTTTTTCTGGTGATGCTCAAGATTCTTCAAATGATCAGTGTTATGGAATTGCAATTCATTATGGTCATTCAAGCCATTCTGGATTTTCTGTGACTATAGCTTCAACTTCATCTGGATCTCATTTGAATCAAAAGGTTGCTGATGATTATCTTGCTATGTTTGCTTCATTCATGGCGTCATATGAAAATTTTGTTGGAGGTAAAATACATGATCCTGAGGTTATAGAAGAAGATTTCAGACAGATTGACCCTGTTGATCTGTAAGAAATGAATATCCAATGGAATATGGCTATGTTGATGCGTCAAGCTAAAGATTTCTTGAAGAAAACGGGAAGAAAATATATTGGTTCAAATAGTCGATCTCGTATGGGTTTTGATAAAATCAAAGTTCGGTGTTACAACTGTCAAGAATATGGTCACTTTGCTAAGGAATGTGTGAAGCAAAAGGTCGTGTTTGATTCTCAAAAGAAGCAGCCTAATTTTCAGCATAATAGGAATCAGTCACATAATTCATCTGGTAATACAAATCATGCATCTACTTCATCGGCTTTGGTTGCTCAGAACGATGAAAAATATGATTGGGGCATTCATCTAGAAGATTTGGTGGGTGCTGTGAGTCAGGCTTTTGTTTCAGAAATTCATTCTGAAAAACCAGAGGAGTCGACCGATGATGAAAGTTCTAGTGATGATTCTTGTGATGGTGACAGTGTTCCAAGCGTTGATGAAGAAGTAGAACAAGTGCAGAATATTGATTCTGATGATGCATCAGGTATTGCTGAGGAGGATACTGTTCTTACTCAAAATGCTTCTGATGGTGCTGATTCGAAAAATATTCCTATTGCCAAAGTATTCATGGCAGACATATCTGATCCGTCAAAGGTAAAAGACTATGTTTGTCATATTTACTGTTCTAATTGCATTTCTGTTAAAGATAAATTGCAAAAGGTCATGGATGATAACACAAACTTGATTTTTGACATGAAATCGATGCATACTGTTAATCAGAAACTGAAAGATAATGATAAGTTGTGCATCGATAGAATTGGGTCTTTGAAAAGAGACTTAAATTCTCTGGGGTTGAAATATAAAGAGCAAGGTTATCATCTAGATATGGCTTATGCTGAGATAGAAAAACGTAATGAAGTTGTTGCTCAAAAGAACAAAGAAATATCTGACAAAGAATCTGAAATGATCAAACTTCATAGAAAGATGGAAAAATTTGAAAATTCTTCGGTTATTTTGGATTATTTTAACTCAAATGCTTATCCTACTAAGCGTGTTGCTGGAATTGGATTTATTCCTCCACCGTTTAATGCAAATTATGTGGTGGAACCTGAAATCATACATGAAGAGGAGATAGATCCAAAGACTGTGTTAAAGGTGAATCCGGTAACTGGGGAGGATATGGTGTATGAGTCTGACTCTGAAGATGAGGTGTTTGATGAGAAGAAGGTCGAGGGCATTCCAAAAGAGGTCAAAATTGATAACACAATAGTTGTTAAATCTGTTAACCGAGATAGATGCATTCTGACTGAACCTGAAGAAGTGAAAGTTGGTACATCTAAACTTTCTCCGATTTTACAGTCGAGTGGTTTCGTAGCAGCTGGTTATCAAAAAGTGTGTTCTTCAAAGGCGCCACCACAAGCTTATGTTCCAAAGAAACCGATAAACTGTTCGGGATATTCCTCTGACGCGTATACCTCTGATGGATCCTCACATTCAAAGAAAACTCCTTATTTTAGAACTTATCAAGAAAGAAGAGTGTGTTTTCATTGTCATGAGGCTGGTCATATTCTGATCAATTGTCCTTACAAGAACCAGGGTAAAATGAAGACTGTTCCTTCACAACCAAAAGTGGTGAAGATTCTGAAAAGAAAAGATGAGGGAAAGTCGTCTTCTAGTTTGGAGAAAAATTTGCCTGGTCGATCTTTTGTTAAATCCTCTGGATTTAAACAAAAGGATAAATTGAATGCTAAATCTTTTGTACGCAAAGAAAAGATTGAGATTTCTAATGTTGGAATTTCAAAAGGTTCTCATCAGGAAGTTAAATTGTCTAGACCTCAAAGGAGAAGACGAAACAGAAAATTGAAGAAAATTTTGGAAACATCTGAATCTGACAATAATATATCAAATAATGTTTTTCAAAATAATAAAAATGGATCTTCTTTGAAAAAGTCTGGATGTCAAACTTCTGTTCCAAAAGTGAATGATAAAATTGATTGTAAATTACAAGAAGTTGTTTCTTTTGATCAAACTGGACGACCCAAGAACACGATGGCTTGGGTTCCTATTTCTAACTGATTCTCGTTGTTTATGTAGGGACAACCAAAGAGGACTATCAACAATATATGGTATGTGGATAGTGGTTGCTCTCGACATATGATAGGGAATGTTAGATTGCTTGAGGATGTAAAACAAATTGATGGAGGTTATGTCACTTTTGCGGGTAATAAAGGCGGGTACATAACTGGACATGGTACGTTAAAGAATGACAAAGTAAAATTTGAGAAGGTAAATTATGTTGAGCAGCTGGAACACAATCTTTTAAGTGTATCACAAGTTTGTGACAAAAATTTTTCGTTTCATTTCAACGATGCTGAATGTTATATTTTGAAACCGGGCTTCGTGATTCCTGATGAATGGATTCTTATGAAGGCTCCGAGGAGAAATGACACGTATGTCCTTGACATGAGTGTCGTCACTACAACGGATTCAATTCCAACATGTTTACTCTCCAAGGCGTCAGAATCTGATTCAATATTGTGGCACAGGAAGCTAGCTCACATTAACTTTAGGAAGATGAACTACATTGTTAGGAATGATTTGGTTCTTGGTTTTCCGAAAATGAAATTCTCAGTTCCTGATGATTGTATTCCGTGCAAGAAGGGGAAGCAAAGAAGGAAATCTCACAAATCTAAATCGACGAATTCTATCGTAACTCCGTTGGTGCTGCTGCATATGGATTTGTTCGGTCCAATCAGTATCAGAAGCATTGGTGGAAAATCATACTGCTTGCTAGTAACTGATGATTACTCCAAATTTTCATGGGTTAAGTTTCTTTCTTCTAAAGCTGAACCCACTGAGTTAGTACAATACTTAATACTGGGTTTGGAGAATTTATTCAATCTGAAAGTCAGAAGAATAAGGAGTGACAATGGCAGCGAATTTAAGAATAGCAAAATGGGCTTATTCTGTCTTCAAAAAGGAATTCATCATGAATTCAGTGCGCCATATGTTCCTCAACAAAACGGTGTCGCTGAACGAAAGAACAGGACTTTAGTCGAAACGGCTCGCACGATGCTTGCAGATTCTAAGCTTCCAGTCACCTTTTGGGCTGAAGCTGTGAATACTGTGTGTCACGTTTTGAACAGGGTCTTGACCGTCAAGCGACATAACAAGACTTGCTATGAATTACTGAAATTATCGAAAGCCGAATCTGGATTATTTACTACCTTTTGGTCATCCTTGCACCCTATTGATAGTTCGAGATGTCCCAACAAAATTCTGTGCAAAGGCTATTGAACGGATTTTTCTAGGGTATGTGGCTAATTCAACAACCAAGAGGGTTTATAACAAAGAGACGCGCCAAGTTGAAAAATGGTTCCATATTGACTGTTCAAATCGGTATTTACCACAAATGGCGATTTGTCCGGATTGGGCATTTGATTATGAAAACTTATTCAAGTCTTTTCATTTACCTTCTGATATTTCTGATGAAGATGCTGGTGTTCTCTATGAGTCATGTCAGGATACACATCACAATGGATTGCTACCAACTGCAGTTCCAAATTCATCGATTCCATCTACTTCTGTTCCCGATCCTAATGTTGCTTCTTGTTCAGGTCCACCAGATTCAGAGAGTGAGGAGGATAATGCTATTTTTCAAGATTCTTCTGCTGAACCGTTGTTGGGTGATGATCCATTATCTTCGACACAGGCTCAGGGGGAGATTCTTACAAATTTAGACTCGGAAATTCCAATTAATCTAGATTATTCTTATCAATCTGAATCTACTCAAGTTGACGTGTTTCCGGTTCCTGAGGTTGCATCCATCAAGGAACTCAAAGATCATCCAGTGACAAATATAATTGGAAATTTACAGGATGGAGTGAAAACACGTTCTCTTGTTGACAATACTTTTTGTATACCTGCATTAAAGATTCTAGTGTTCTTGATGATTGCTCACATTCATGCTTTATTTCACAGGTTGAACCTAAGAATGTTGAGATGGCTTTAAATGACAACAATTGGATAGAAGCTATGTAGGAAGAACTTGCTCAATTTGACAAACTTAAGGTTTGGAATCTTGTTGATCTTCCGAAGGGTGCGTATCCGATAGGAACAAAATGGATGTTTAAATGTAAGAAAGACGATCGAGGTTTCGTGGTACGCAACAAGGCAATATTAGTTGTCCAGGGATTCAATCAACAAGAAGGAATTGATTACACCGAGGTTTATGCTCCGGTTGCGAGGCTCGAAGCTATAAGGTTGTTTCTAGCTATTGCTTCTTTTAAAGGTTTTAAGGTGTTTCAATTAGACATCAAAAGTGCGTTTTTATATGGAAAGGTCAAGGAGGAAGTCTATGTTTGTCAGCCGCCGGGGTTTGAAGATCTACTGAATCCGAATATGGTTTTCAAGCTTGATAAGGCCTTCTATGGTCTTCATCAGGCTCCTCGTGGTTGGTATGAAACACTATCCACACATCTTTTGGCAAATGACTTTGTTCGTGGAAAGTTAGACTCGACCATATTCATAAAGAAATCAGGGGGAGATTACCTACTGGTGCAGATTTATGTGGACGATATTATTTTTGGCTCAACAAACGAAGGGTTATGTAAAGATTTTGAGGGTGTAATGAAGTCGAAGTTTGAAATGTCTGCTATGGGAGAGTTATAGTTTTTCTTAGGTTTGCAAGTAAATCAAAAGGAAGATGATTTCTTTATTCATCAGTCCAAGTATGTCAAAGACATCTTGAGCCGGTTCAAGATGGAGGACTGTACCACATATGATACTCTAATTCCGGTCAATCATAAGTTGAATTCTGACCCGGATGTAAAAGATGTGTATTGTCGACTTTACAGAGCTATGATTGGATCCGTCATGTACTTAACCACTTTAAGGCCAGATATAATGTTCGTCATGTGCATCTGTTCCAGATTCCAGGCAAAGCCAAAATAATCTCACTTAATTGTTGTGAAAAGAATCTTTCGATATTTGAAAGGAAAACAACGTTTGGGGCTATGGTATCCTCATGGTTCTAACTTTGATTTCAATGCTTATACTGATTCTGATTTTGGTGGTTGTTGTTTGGACAGGAAATCTACAACAGGTGGTTGCCAGTTTTTAGGTAATCGACTTGTATCCTGGCAATGCAAAAAGAAAACCACAGTCTCGATTTCTACATGCGAAGCAGAATATATCGCTGCTGCAAGTTGTTGTTCACAGATCCTGTGGATACAACAGCAATTGAGAGATTACGGTTTGAATTTCACAGGAACCCCTATGTGTTAGGACATAGTTTGTAATGACAAAAGCTTGTAATAGTTAGATTTTATGTCTTTATATTTTTGTTATGTAAATGTCAAGTGTCACTAAGTGTTTTACAAGTATAGCCTAGAGGCGAACTTGTTAAGTTCACATGGTTTATCAGAGGCGAACTTAATAAGTTTGCTTAGGTCTAACTGAGGCGAACTTGTTAAGTTCGCTTAACCTGTTAGAGGCGAACTTAATAAGTTCTCTTATATCAGGTCAGTCGATTATATATATGTGTGTTTATAGAGTCAGTCATAACGAACTAGAGAGATCAGATCAGAGAAGTCCGATTGAGTCTGTAAACATCATTGTGATTTGAAATACGAATTGAGAAGGTTATTTACTTGCTTGTTTGCATTGTCTTTTATGCGTATAAACGTTGACTCGTTGGATTCCGCACTCCGAGTAAACGTCACGTCTTATCCGGATATCGATACGTAGACGCGCCATGAGGACCTACAAGTGCTATCAGAGCATTTGCTCATGATTCTTGTTGATTCTAGACGATTTTATATGCAAATTGACATCAAATTTATCATTTTTGAGTTTTTCATTTCAATGGAGTTTTCAAGACTGATTTTGATCTGATTTGGTGTTTTTGAAGAGGATTATGACGAAATTGATCCGATAGAAAGCTTCTAATTGACAAATTACACGATCCTACGGTCCAATTTTGTTTAATTCCTTCAATTGAGTGATTAATGATGATTTTTGGATGTTCTTGGTTCGCGATTTTGGTCTGAAAAAGTTCTTGATATTGATTATGTTACTGCAAGGATTTCTTGTGCAGGCGAACTTAGCAGCAGGCGAACTTGTCAAGTACGCTTCTCACAGGATTAAGCGAACTTATTTTAGGCGAACTTAATCAGATTGTTGAATTCTGATTTAAGTGAACTTAAGTTCGCTTCTCATTAAGTTCGCTTGGGTGTATTATAGGCGAACTTATTATCTTCGCCTAAGGGTAAGACTGTTCATCACTTAGAAATTTTTCAGAAATTAAAAAAAAAATGGCAAATATGGTTCAAGTCACGAATATGTTCGATTATGACAATGAGATCGGTACATCTTAAAAACCTCCGAAGTTGTTGAATCTAGCTGATTATTCTAATTGGAAAGATCGATTTGACCAGTTCGTATCTTTTACCGATACTAGTTTGTGGATTCCAATTTTGGAAGGATATACGCATCCGACTTATTCTTGGATGGGACAGGACAATGTTCCAAAGTCGGTGTCAGCGTTAACTACTGAAGAGAAGTTGTTATTTGATAGAGAAAAGAAAGCGATGGCTACTATTTTGATGTCTCTTCAAAAGGAAATATATCACAGTTTTAAACAGTTCAAGTCTTCTCAACAACTGTGGGAAGCATTACAGAAAAGGTGTGAAGGAAGTTTGGATGTGAAGAAGAGTAGAAAGGAGTTACTAAAGAAGCAGTTCCTGGTCTTTAAACATTATCAAAACGAATCTTTGGATGATCTTGCTACAAGATTCTATCTTCTTCTTAGTGAACTGGCTAGTGCGTCTGTGGTGTATGAGACTGAAGAAATCAATGATAAATTCTTGGAGGCTTTACATCAAAATTTGATGTGTATACGGTTTTAATCAAAGAGAATATTAAGTACAAAACCATGTCTCTTGAAGAAGTTCTAGGAAAGATTCAGTCGCATGACATGAATATGAAGAAGAAAGAGACTAATATGGAGCATATCCAGGATCCCTCAATGTATTTTGCCAAATGTACTGGTAAATCTAGTACTGGTGTGGCAATCTTTTCTGGTGATGCTCAAGAGTCTTAAAATGATCAGTGTTCTGGAGTTCCAATTTATTCTGGTCATTCAAGCCATTCTGGATTTTCTGCGACAACAGCTTCAACATCATCTGGATCTCATTTGAATCAGAAAGTTGCTGATGATTATCTTTCTATGTTTTCATCTTTCATGGCATCATATGAGAATTTTATTGGAGGGAAAATACATGATCCTGAGGTTATAGAAGAAGATTTCAGACAGATTGATCTTGTTGATCTGGAAGAAATGAATATCCAATGGAATATGGCCATGTTGATGCGTCAAGCTAAAGATTTCTTGAAGAAAACCGGCAGAAAATATATTGGTTCAAATAGTCGATCTCGTATGGGTTTTGATTAAATCAAAGTTCGTTGTTACAACTGCCAAGAGTATGGTCACTTTGCTAAGGAGTGTGTGAAGCCGAAGGTAGAATTTTATTCTCAAAAGAAGCAGAATAATTTTCAAAACAATCAGCCTAACTTTCAGCATAATAGGAATCAATCACATGGTTCTTCTGGTAATACAAATCATGCATCTGCATCATCAGCATTGGTTGCTCAAAACGATAAAAACTATGACTGGGGCATTCATTTGGAAGACTTGGTGGGTGCTGTGAGTCAGGCTTTCATTGCAGAAATTAATTCTGAAAAACCAGAGGAGTCGACCGATGATGAAAGTTCTAGTGACGATTCTTGTGATGGTGATAGTGTTCCAAGCGTTGATGATGAGGTAGAACAAGGGCAGAATGTTGATTCTGATGCTACATCAGGGGTTGCTGAGGAGGAAATTGTTCTTACAGAAAATGCTTCAGTTGGTGATGATTCAGAGAATATTCCCATTGCCAAAGTATTCATGGCAGACATATCTGATCCGTCTAAGGTAAAAGACTCTGTTTGTCATATTTACTGTTCTAACTGCATTTCTGTTAAAGATAAATTGCAAAAGGTCATGGATGATAACACAAACTTGATTTGTGACATGAAATCAATGCATTCAGTTAATCAGAAACTGAAAGATAATGATAAGTTGTGCATTGATAGAATTGAGTCATTGAAAAGAGACTTAAATTCTCTTGGGCTAAAATACAAAGAGCAGGGTTATCATCTAGATATGGGTTATGCTAAAATAGAAAAACATAATGAAGCTGTTGCCCAAAAGAATAAAGAAATATCTGACAAAGTGTCAGAGGTGATCAAACTTCATCGAAAGTTGGAACAATTTTAAAGTTCTTCAGTTGTTTTGGATTTTTTTAACTAAAATGCTGATCCTACTAAGAGTGTTGCTGGTATTGGATTTATTCCTCCACCGTTTAATGCAAATTATGTGGTGGAACCTGAAATCATAAATGAAGAGGAGATAGATCCAAAAACTGTGTTAAAGGTGAATCCTGTAACTGGGGAGGATATGGTGTATGAGTCTGATTCTGAAGATGAGATGTTCGATGAAAGAAGGTCGAGGGCATTCCAAAAGAAGTGAAAATTGATGACCCAACAGTTGTTAAAACTGTTACCCGGGATAGATGCATTATGACTGAACCCGAAGAGGTGAAAGTTGTTCCATCTAAACTTTCTCCAGTCTTACAGTCAAGTGGGTTTGTTGCGGCTGGTTATCAAAAAGTGGATTCTTCAAAGGTGCCAACACAGACTTATGTTCCAAAGAAACTGATAAACTGTTCGGGACATTCCTCTGAAGCTTTTACCTCTGATGGATCCTCAAATTCAAAGAAAACTTCTTATTTCAGAACTTATCAAGAAAGAAAAATGTGTTTCCATTGCAATGAGGCTAGTCACATTCTAATCAATTGTCCTTACAAGAACCAGGGTAAAATGAAGATTGTTCCTTCACAACCAAAAGTGGTGAAGATTATGAAAAGAAAAGATGAGGGAAAGTCGTCTTCTAGTTTGGAGAAAAATATGCCTGCTCGATCTTTTGTTAAATCCTCTGGATTTAAACAACATGATAAATTGAATGCTAAATCTTTCGTATGCAAAGAGAAGCTTGAGATTACTAATGTTGGAATTTCAAAAGATTCTCATCAGGAAGTTAAATTGTCTAGACATCAAAGGAGAAGACGAAACCGAAAATTAAAATTTTTTTTGGAAACATCCGAATTTGACAATAATATATCAAATAATATTTTTCAAAATAATAAAAATGGATCTTCTTTGAAAAAGTCTGATTGTCAAACTTCTGTTTCAAAAGTGAATGATAAGATTGATTGTAAATTACAAGAAGTTGTTTATTTTGATCAATCTGGACGACCCAAGACCACGATGGCTTGAGTTCCTATTTCAAACTGATTCTCGTTGTTTATGTAGGGACAACCAAGGAGGACTATCAACAATACATGGTATGTGGATAGTGGTTGCTCTCGACATATGACAGGGATTGTTAGACTGCTTGAAGATGTTAAACAAATAGATGGTGGTTATGTCACTTTTGCGGGTAATAAAGGCGGCTACATAACTGGACATGGAACGTTAAAGAATGGCAAAGTCAAATTTGAAAAGGTGAATTATGTTGAGCAGCTGGAACACAATCTTTTAAGCGTTTCACAAGTCTGTGACAAGAAGTTTTCGTTCCATTTCAACGATACTGAATGCTATATTCTGAAACCGGGCTTCGTGATTCCTGATGAATGGATTCTCATGAAGGCTCCAAGGAGAAATGACATGTATGTCCTTGACATGAGTGTCGCCACTACAACGGATTCAATTCCAACATGTTTACTCTCCAAGGCATCAGAATCTGATTCAATATTGTGGCACAGGAAGCTAGCTCACATTAACTACCGTAAGATGAACTATATTGTTCGAAATGATCTGGTTCTTGGTATTCCGAAGATGAAATTCTCAGTTCCTGATGAGTGTATTCCTTGCAAGAAGGGGAAGCAAAGAAAGAAATCTCACAAATCTAAATCGACGAATTCTATCGTAACTCCTTTGGAGTTGCTGCATGTGGATTTGTTCGGTCCTATCAGTAACATGAGCATCGGTGGGAAATCGTATTGCTTGGTAGTAACTGATGATTACTCCAGATTTTTATAGGTTAAGTTTCTTTCTTCTAAAGCTGAAACCACTGAGTTGGTGCAATACTTAATCCTGGGTTTGGAGAATTTATTCAATCTGAAAGTCAGACGAATCAGGAGTGACAATGGCAGCGAATTTAAGAATAGAAAAATGGGCTTATTCTGTCTACAAAAAGGAATTCATCATGAATTCAGTGCGCCATATGTTCCTCAACAAAACGGTGTCGCTGAACGAAAGAACAGGACTTTAGTCGAAACGGCTCGCACGATGCTTGCAGATTCTAAGCTTCCAGTCACCTTTTGGGCTGAAGCTATGAATACTGCGTGTCACGTTTTGAACAGGGTCTTGACCGTTAAGCGACATAACAAGACTTGCTACGAATTGCTCAATAATCGAAAGCCGAATCTGGATTATTTACTACCTTTTGGTAATCCTTGCACCCTATTGAAAGTTCGAGATGTCCCAACAAAATTCAGTGCGAAGGCTATTGAAGGGATTTTTATGGGGTATGTTACTCAATTTGATAAACTTAAGGTTTGGAATCTTGTTGCTCTTCCGAAGGGTGCGTATCCTATAGGAACAAAATGGGTGTTTAAATGTAAGAAAGACGATCGAGGTGTCGTGGTACGCAACAAGGCAAGATTAGTTGTCCAGGGCTTCAATCAACAAGAAGGAATTGATTACACCGAGGTTTATACGCCGGTTGCGAGGCTCGAAGCTATAAGGCTGTTTCTCGTTTTTGCTTCTTTTAAAGGTTTTAAGGTGTTTCAATTAGACGTCAAAAGTGCGTTTTTATATGGAAAGGTCAAGGAGGAAGTCTATGTGTGTCAGCCGCCGGGGTTTGAAGATCCACATCATCCGAATATGGTTTTCAAGCTTGATAAGGCCCTCTCTGGTCTTCATCAGGCTCCTCGTGCGTGGTATGAAACATTATCCACACATCTTTTGGCAAATGATTTTGTTTGTGGAAAGATAGACTCGACTTTATTCATAAAGAAATCAGGGGGAGATTACCTACTGGTGAAGATTTATGTGGATGATATTATTTTTAGCTCAACAAATGAAGGGTTATGTAAAGATTTTGAGGGTGTTATGAAGTCGAAATTTGAAATGTCTGCTATGGGAGAGTTATCGTTTTTCTTAGGTTTACAAGTAAATCAAAAGGAAGATGGTTTCTTTAATCATCAGTCCAAGTATGTCAAAGACATCTTGAGCCGATTCAAGATGGAGGACTGTACCCCATATGATACTCCAATTCCGGTCAATCATAAGTTGAATTCTGATCCGGAAGGAAAATATGTGGATTGTCGACTTTACAAAGCTATGATTGGATCCCTCGTGTACATAACCGCTTCAAGGCCAGATATAATGTTCGCCGTGTGCATCTGTTCCAGATTTCAGGCAAAGCCAAAAGAATCTCACTTAATCGCTGTGAAAAGAATCTTTCGGTATTTAGAAGGAAAATAACGTTTGGGGCTATGGTATCCTCATGGTTCTAACTTTGATTTCAATGCTTATACTGATTCTGATTTTGGTGGTTGTTGTCTGGACAGGAAATCTACAACAGGTGGTTGCCAGTTCTTAGGTAATCGACTTGTGTCATGGCAATGCAAAAAGCAAACCACTGTCTCGATTTCTACATGCGAAGCAGAATATATCGCTGCTGCGAGTTGTTGTTCACAGATCCTGTGGATACAACAGCAATTGAGAGATTACGGTTTGAATTTCACAGGAACCCCCATGCTTATCGATAATAATGCTACTATGTTCATAACTAATAATCCTGTTAAACAAAGTAAAACTAAGCACATCGAAATTCGATATCATTTTATACGTGATTGTGTAGAGAAAAGGTTGATTGAGCTGGTCAAGGTACATACTGAAGATAATTTTGCTGATTTGTTTATCAAGGCATTTTATCGTACCAGGTTTGAATTCCTAATTAAAATGATTGGTATGATCAATCCCGAATAAAAGCTTTTCAAAATCAGAATTTCATGAAAAAAAAATTTAAGTTTTTTTATTGCTTTATTACATTTCTGCATTTACATTTTCAGTCAAAAAGTTTAACTTATATAAGGTCAAAACAAATTGAAAAATATAAAATTTGACATCATTTGAGGTTAGAGAAGAAATGATAGTACATCAGTGATTAGTTCATTTCACATAACCTTAGTAGACCTTTAATATATGATTGATTAAACTGAGTTGATTTGATCTAATTTCAAAGTCTGCATAAATGAGAAATGATAGTGTTGTGAATGCTCTAATCTTGATAATTTGTTTTCAAATTTGTGTATGAGTTTTGAAACTTAATCTGTCAATAGACTAAAAGCGTTCTGAAACTAATAGTAGTGTGAAAATTAAACATAATATGATTACATCTGTGTTTAAATCCATTATATGCCTGGGTGTGTGTGTAAAAGATCATTATCAGATAAAGAATATATGGTTATAAAGAATTTCCTGAAACCAATATCGAATTATATCTTTAGCACAAATCTATTTCAGTTCACTTCACTGCCCATGCCACGAAAAATATGCAAGGTGTTGTTGAACTAAGATATGCTTTCAAAATCTGTTGAAACATATATTCGCCCTTGGATCAGTTAGATACATCATCTAGTCTGACTCCATTGAATTTCATCCAGATAATAGTTGGATCCTCATACCTGAATCTGTTGATTCTCACTATTCAACCAATCCATTAGAATCTTCTGATTCTGAATCATCATGATTCTTATATCCTTTGGGATCTGCTTTTATACTTGTGCAAAAAGAGATAATTTCATCTTGGAAATTGATCTAATCTTACTATTAATTGTACATGTCTTGAAGATAGTACAATTTATATATTTTTTTTGGCATATATGTGGGGTACACGATGTTTTTCATCTAAATGGTACTAAATCACATGAATTTGGAAAATAAACGCTTATAGTTTCAAATCATATAATATTGATAAATTTAAAAATTCATGCTTTATATTTCAAATTCGGTATAAATAAAAGAGCATTTTATAACATGATCTTATTTACTTTGATATTTATCGCGTATCATTTCTAATATTATTCAAATTGAATGAGTTTCAAAATGAAAAAGATGCAAAGTGCACAAAACTGAGTTGAATGGTTTCATACTATAGGTTACCCTTTGTTAGTGCTAAAATGTGTGATGAATTAATCAGATACTGATATGATCTTCTTACTCATGATGTTAATTCAAAAATATGTGATTTCAGTTTATTCAGATAAAAATCCAAAAATATGTGTTTCTGTTTGTACAGATAAAATCCAAAAATATGTGTTTCTATTTGTAGAGATGAAATCCAAAAATATGTGATTCCGTTTGTATAGATAAAATTCAAAAAGATTTTGATTTTATTTTCCATGAAAATTCTAAACTTTTATTAAAATTGTTCGTGATTGGATCGGATACGTGATGCTGACGAAAGTTCAAGACTTGAAAGGTTGAAGTTGGTAAAATTTTGTTCACGGCAAAAGTGATTAAATATTAAGTTCGCATGTGTAGAGTGAAGCGAACTTAATAAGTTCGCTTAAAAACAATAAAGCGAACTTAATCTGGTTGTCTGTGGTGAAGCGAACTTATCATGTTCGCCAAAGGCTTGTTAAGCAAACTTAACAAGTTCGCCTAATTAAGCGAACTTAATGTGTTTAAGGTTCTAGATCAAGCGAACTTATCAGATTCATCGTCTTCTTCATTTTAAGCGAACTTAACTGAAATTTTTCAAAATTTTAATCTATGTTGTTGAAGTTGTTTACTGGTTCTATCATATTCCAAATTGAATTGCGAACTCAACCAAGGTAATTTCATTGAATTTCATCCGTTAAATTGTAAGAATTTGGTAATTTTCCTTTCGTTTTCGTCGAAAGTTTAAACGGACGGTTTTTGACCTAATTTTGATCGGACTTATAAAATTGATCATCCTATTTGGTTATAAATTGATATTCGACTGATGTTCATTGCTTATTCCATGATTTTATCTCGATTTGCTGATTTTTGAATGACTGTGTTTGAATTTGAATCGTCACAGGTTCAGGCGAACTTGTTCCAAGCGAACTTGTTCCAGGAGAACTTGTTCCAAGCGAACTTGTTCGAAGCGAACTTGTCAGGCGAACTTAATAAGTTCGCCTCTTGCACTACTAAGCGAACTTATTAAGTTCGCCTAGGGGTCAGGGAAGATTTGGACTTGTAAATTTTTTGTGTGTTAAAAAAAATTTTTTTAATTTTTTTTGTTTTGTTGTTTGTTCGTGTTTGTTATTTTTGCTAATATGTTTGTTGTCCAACTTTTTCAGATGGCTCGACGTGTTGAATATAAACATAATCAAGTGGCATTGTTAGATCTTAACATGTCCGAGGCTGTAAATTTTCAAGGCATTATAGGATTTTTTTAACAGATCACGTCTTCACGTTGCTTTATTTGCTGATCCTTACATAAGTCTCGTGTACATACAGCAATTTTGGGACACAGTACATCAAGATACGGACGTTGAACCTCATGTTCTTCGTGCCACTATTAATAATACCGAGATTGCCATTTCTGAAGAGACGATTCGTGCTGCTCTTGATTTAGGTGGAAATGCTGAAGATCCGTTATCTTATCCAGGAACTCTTATTCTGGGTTGTTTTCAAAGAATGGGATATCATGGGAAACAGAATGATACCCAAGCACGTAAAGGTGGCTTAGTCGGTGAATGGAGGTATTTCATGCTTGTGATTATTCAATGCATCCCTCCTAGCAAAGCCGGTACCGATGATTTAAAGATGGCTCTTCAAACGGCTATGGTGGCTTTAACATTGAATAAGCGATTTAATTTTCCACTTTACTTCTATCGGGAGATGGTCATGTAGATTAATCCGGCTGAAGGTCAAGGATTCTTGATGTATCCTCGCTTTATTCAAATGATTCTCAATCATCTTATTCCGGATCTTCCACAACATCCTATAAGATTAACTTTGACTCCGATGTCAAAGCGTATCTTTACTGACTGCACGAAGGTGAAACAGCAAAATGCTGAATTGATACCAGTCAATACTCCATTGTTTGGGCACTTAATCAATCCTGATTATGTTGCACCACCTAATGACAACTGGTTTCTTCCTGATGAAATTGCTCAAGCTCAAGGCTTCAATGTTCAACAACAACAACAGCAACAACCACAACAACCACAACAACAAGTTCCACAACAACAGATACCAGTTCAACAAGTACAAGTTCCCGTACAACCATAAATTCCTATTCCTGAACAAGTTCCTATTCCACAAGCTGAGGTTGAAATACCTATTCATGAACCTGTTCAAGAGGAGGTCGTTCATGCACATGAACATGATTTAGGAATGAACATGGATGATTTCGTTGATGACGCTGTGAACTCGCCCATTCATGAAACTGAAGGGAATGTGGTGACTGATGATGAATCTAGTTCAAACTGAAGGGAATGTGGTTGGCTAAAATTCCACTGGCTAATGCTGGAAAACGCATTAAATCTCAAGCCAGACGACCAAGAAGAAAGTCTGTTCGGGATCCTCCTTCCGGATCAGTACTTGGCAAAAGATCCTTGGTTGATGAAAGTACTGACACTGATAGTGACTTTAATCCGGATCCCAAGACTCAAAAGTTAATGTCTTCATCCATAGCTGCTGCTAAATCTTCACAGGGAGTAGAGGATGCACAGTTTGTTGCTTCTTTGATTGTTACTCCTCCATGATCTAAGGATCCATCTTCGGTGATTACTCCTGTTCCTCCAGTCATTCCTACTACTGCAAGTCCTTCCGTTCCACAATCGACAGCTGCTCCGTCTAAGCCTTCTGATTCTGAAAGGATTACTTTCCTTGAATCTCAAGTGCTTACACTACAAGCTCAGGTAGATACTCTTGTGTCTACTGATTCACAACGACAGCTGGTGATACATACTCAAGCTCAACAGATAGCTGATATGCAAGCATTGGTGACTAAACTCGTTCAGCGTCTTGACGCTCAGGGGGAGTTGAGGATACCTGATACTTGTCACATAGAGTCTATTAAAAGACGTGATGATGAAGACAATGATCCTGCTAGAAATATTGAGGGTGATCGTCAATACACTGACGCTAATCCTATATCTAGGGTTCAGGGGGAGTCGACATCACAATCACTAGAAGGAAACAAAGATACTTCTGGTACTAATGAAGAAGAAATTCTATTATTGGAGTTCTTTCAAGATTCAGAAGAATGAAAAGATTGCATGTCTTGATGACATTGATGATTTATTCAATGACATGGAAGATGATATGTCGGATAATGAGATAGAAGAAGGAGAAATAGTAGAGATTGAGATAGAGAAAGATAAAGATAGTGTTACTTATGAAGGTTGTGATGGTCTTAAAGTGTCGTATAACTTCATCCAGGATGATGTTATTCCTGAATTCACTTATGAAGGAGTAACAGATTCTATGGACTCTGTTGAAGACGTCACACTACCTGAAGACACTGTTGATTCAAAGATAGATACTGATGATGAGACTATTCAATCCAATAAAGATGCTGAAACTGAAACTACTCACACTGAGTCTCCAAAGGTTAATGAAGAACCTGTGATGTACAGAGATACAGGGATGACAAGAGAACAGTGGAGAGAAGTTGTAAATAGTTGGATGAAGGTGCTACCCAAGTCTCCAGCACAACCTGCTCAGAAAGAGAAATATGTGAATAAAGAGCAATGTGTAGGAAGGATCATAAGTTGGTTCTATGATGATGAATCAAAATTATTTGCAATTAAACGATCCGACGGTGTTCAATACTTAAAGCCGACGATCAAGTATTTCGATACCTTGCCAAGGTGTGAAATAAATGGTCTAGCTTCAAAGCCACTCATTAATAGATCGAATAATATTTGGCTGATGTGATAGCAAACTTGATCAAGAAAGAAGGTAGTTCAGGAAAGTATGATCGGCTGAAACCACAAAAGGGAAAGAGAGTGAAGAACACAGATCCAAAGACTAGGAAAGTGACCTGGAGATACAAGTATCAACTAGTGCGTGCTATTCACAAGATACCGTTAAAGAATATTCCTCAATAATTTCTTGGGAATGTGAAATGGTGGTATGTTGATGTTAATACTGGCGAAGCAAGGATTGAAGATAAAGACAATAAGGTCATTGTATGTTTCTATGATGCAATGAATCTTATCAATTTCTCAAAGAAAGATCTGAGGACGTTGTGAAAGAATGAAATAATGTTCACTGATGTTTGGAGAGAACAAGGTCTACAGTACAAAAGAGTTTTGGATATATGCAGAAGATATGGAGCGCATGCTGGTAGCAGACTACCTGATAACTGGAAGAGTTCAAGATAAAGACTGAAGATCAAGCTATTGTCAAGGGGGAGTCTGTTAGGACATAGTTTGTAATGACAAAAGTTTTTAACAGTTAGATTTTATGTCTTTATGTTTTTGTTATGTAAATGTCAAATGTCACTAAGTGTTTTACAAGTATAGCCTAGAGGCGAACTTGTTAAGATTTTGATTTTTATTTTCCATGAAAATTCTAAACTTTTATTAAAATTGTTCGGGAATGGATCGGATACATGATGCTGACGAAAGTTCAAGACTTGAAAGGTTGAAGTTGGTAAAATTTTGTTCAAGGCAAAAGTGAATAGATATTAAGTTCGCCTGTGTACAGTGAAGCGAACTTAATAAGTTCGCTTAAAAACAGTGAAGCGAACTTAATCTATTTGTCTATGGATGGTGAAGCGAACTTAGCATGTTCGCCGATGGCTTGTTAAGCGAACTTAACAAGTTCGCCTAAATAAGAGAATTTAATGTGTTTAAGATTCTTGGCCAAGCGAACTTGACAGTCATCGTCTTCATTCCAAGCGAACTTATCTGAAAATTTTTTCGAAATTCTTAATCTGTGTTGTTAGGGTTGTTTACTGGTTCTATCATATTCCAAATTGAATTGCGAACTCAACCAAGGTAATTTTGTTGAATTTCATCCATTCAATTGTGCATATTTGGTGTTTTTATTCTCGGCTCACATCGTAAATTTGAATGAACGGTTTTTGACTTAATTTTGACTGGAGATATAAATTTGATCATTCTAATTGATTGAAAATTGATATTCGACTGATGTTCATTACTTTTTCCATGATTTTAACTCGATTTGCTGATTTTTGAACTTCTGTGTTTGAATTTGAATCGTCATAGGTTCAGGCGAACTTGTCTGAAGCGAACTTGTCCATGCGAACTTAATAAGTTCGCCTCTTGCAACACTAAGCGAACTTATTAAGTTCGCCTAGGGGTCAGAGAGTATTTGGACTTGTAATTTTTTATTGTTAGAAAATTTTTTTTTTGTTAATTTTTTTTTAAAATTTTTGTGTTTGATTGTGTTAGTTATGTTTACTAATGTGTTTTGTTGTCCGAATGTTTTCAGATGGCTCGACGTGTCGAATATAAGCATAATCAAGTGGCATTGTTAGATTCTAACATGTCCGAGGCAGTCAATTTTCAAGGAATAATCGGATTTCTAAATCGTTTGCGTCTTCATACTGCTTTATCTGCAGATCCTTACATCAGTTTGTTATACATACAAAAATTTTGGGATACAGTTCATCAGGATACAAACGTAGAACCTCATGTTCTTCGTGCTACTGTCAATAATACTGAAATTGCTATATCTGAAGAAACAGTTCGTGATGCTCTTAATTTGGGTGGTAATGCTGAAGACCCAATGACAAAAGCTTGTAATAGTTAGATCTTATGTCTTTATGTTTTTGTTATGTAAAAAGTCACTAAGTGTTTATTCAAGTTTAACTAGAGGCGAACTTGTTAAGTTCGCCTGGTCTATCAGAGGCGAACTTAATAAGTTCGCTTAAGTCTATCTGAGGCGAACTTATTAAGTTCGCTTAGTCTGTTAGAGGCGAACTTAATAAGTTCGCTTATATCAGGTCAGATGGTTATATATGTGTGTTTACAGAGTCAGTCATAACAAGAACGCATAGAACAGAGAATTATCGATTAGTCTGAATGAGTCTGTAAACACCATTGTGATTTGGAATACAATTGAGAAGTTTATTTACGTGATTGTTTACATTGTCTTTTATGCATATAAACGTTGATTCGTTGGATTCCGCACTCCGAGTTAACGTCACGTCTTATCACGAGATTGATCCTTAGAAGCGCCATGAGGACCTACACTTAGTTTTGACACTCCGGCCTCTAGCATTTCCACCCTTGCCGTCAATTCCAAGTTATGAAGTTTCAGTATATCCTCATCCACAGTTGTGGAATCCTTGGATCCAGATGGGGCCTTAGGCCTAGCCTCTGCATCCCCATCACCCTGGTTTTCTTGGCACCTGGGATTCCTCTAAGTGAAGAGTGTTTTGAAGGAAAGAACCTCACAGTGAGTTGACATGGTTAGGGTCTTAGTGATGTTATCACTGTCCTCCTAGTCAGTTGATGTACCAGGAGTAGTGACAGCCCTTTGCACATTCACTCTATCAGTACTCCCAGAGTGAACCTTCTTGGGTGAAGAACTTGGGTTAGATGCACTAGCAGCGAAGTCAATCAATACCTCCGAGATAGTGGTTGTTGGAGAAGGTATATTGTAACATTTCTGATTTTAGTATCCGTATTTTCAATTCAATGTAATGCATTTCAAACTCAATTCTAGTGCACTGTTTTATTCCTTTTCGTACCATCAATTAAATACTATATTTCAATGTTAACCCGCAAATTTTACACGGTTATAACCTACTAAAACACTACATAAGTATCTATTTATACAAATATGTCAAAGACCAAAGTTACAAGGTCTGATGTTGAAAATTTACAAGAAACCCTAATAGGCACGGTCGCGCCTCGTTCTGGCACGGTCACGCCGAGTGCTTTGCCACGGTCGCGCGACCTGCTTTGGAACGATCGCGCCTGGTGCCTTAACACGGTCGCGCCTCGTTTGGGCACGGTCGCGCCTAGTATCTGTTGAAACGTAAAATCAGTTTTAAACGCGAGAATCGTTGAGTTTCGTAACCGATATACGTTTCACTTTCGTTATCAAAGACAATAATATTATCAATCATAACAACTGACAACAGAAATCGATTCATCTCAAAGAAAACTAAAATCCTTCACTTGAACCAAAATCCTCCTATTCTAAAGTGCAATTCCCTCGATCAATCGCTCCATAGAATCTCTCTGAAACCCCTAAACACACTGGTTTAGCCTGAAGTGCAGTGGAAGACGCCGGAGACCGAACTCGTCGACGCCGGAACTCCTTCCTACCGTCATCTATCAATTCGTCGTCCATCCGGGTATTTGAAACTCTTTCCACGATCTATTTAGCCTATAGATCAAAAGCCCCATATTAATTTGGGCTCTCAATATAGAATTAGTCCGAAACCCGAATCTGAGTTTTGTTCAAAACTGATTTAATCGAACCCAGTTCTAAACATGACTTACATACAATTAATCTATATAACAAGACTCGTAATAGCACGGTAAATAAAAGCCCTATGATTCCCAGCAGTAACAATATAAAAATCAGTCAATTCGTGTCTGTTTTGGAAGAGACACGGTCGCGCTAATCATATAGTGCGGTCGTGCCTCATTAGACGCGGTCGTGCCGATTACCAGCGCGGTCGTGTCCTCCTGTCCAGACCCAATCATGCCCTTTGGCTAATCTCAGTCGTGTCTTGAAATCATAGACACGATCGTGCCTAACGATTTAATTAGTTTAAGCCCTCTGTTTGATCAACACGGTCACGCCCTGACTTGCATGGTCGCGCCCGTGGTTCGAGCACGATCGTGCCCTTCCCAGGCACGGTCGTGTGTTAGTTAAAATCTTGGCTGAATTATAAATTTTATATATTTTTTTCAAACCACAAATATTCTGATTGAATTACAAAATAAAAATAGTTGAATTTTATAAAATTGCATTTAATCTTATTTAGAAAGAACAAATATTTAATAAATAGAAAAATTAATTATTTAATGTTTATAAAATTTAATTTACAATTATTGTTAAACCTTTCATTTAAAAAGTATTTAAATGGTTAAGTTACATTTTATAAATAAATAAATAAAATGATTATTTATTTAATTTATATTTAAACAAAAACGATTAATTAATTTTACTAACTTATAACTAATACTTACAATATTTTCATAAACAATAATTATTTACATTACTTATTTAATTATTTAAACTCAAACCTTAATCAAAATGTTCTAAAAAATACTCTTTCAAACTTTATATATTTTATTCAATACCTCCAATTACAAATCAATGACCTTATTACACAAGTTCAAATGCAACTTTAGACTTAAACATTGGTGCACACTATTAATACCATATACATTACTCCTTAGGTTAACTTGTGCATTTCAAGGATCCTTATTCTATCTAGTATCTTTGTTAGCTACGCCTTCGAACCAAGTGAGTATTTCATAGCCCCTTTTACTCTTTTACACTTTTGGGGTGAAACATGAACGTTATTCAAATTACACGTTACATTTACACAAACAACACAAGTACAAATCCTAATTACATTCATGTTTGCAATTTGAGCTTTATGCCCGAGTGCTAGGTGTGCTAACCTTTGTATGCGATTATGTGCAATCATTAACTATACAAGCCGACGGTGTACATGGTTACACAATAGCTGCTCCCCATAAATGCCTTATTTATCATGTTATGTATAGATTTGTTTTACAAACTATATGCTATCTATATAAACCTGTGTTGTACTCACCAACTTTTTAGTTGACTTTATTTTATTCATGTTTCAGGTTCTAATGTGTGAGATTGTTCAAGACGTGCTACATATAGGCTTGGACTTAGTTAATTTAAATAAATAGAACTCTATGTATTTCAATTTTGTTCTATCTTGGATGTGGTTGTATTTGGATTAATTGCAATGGAAATTGATGTTTAATATATGCAATTTAGTCAACCTTGTGCTCATGAACAGTCTACATGTCCCGCCCCGATGATTTCGCCATCGGTCGGGGTGTGACATATATCATCTTGACAAGGTGCCTCTGCACTTAAGTTCATAGAAGAAAGATGATGGAATGGCTCAATGGGTTGTTCTATGGATCCGGGATGTGATCCTGATCCTAATAAAGAAGATTCCAAGGAAGTTTCTCTAATGATGTGGCTATCCCTTTTGATATTCTCATCAGAATTTTGGGATTCTGAATGAGGGCTTTTAGGTTGGTATTGGCCCTTTGAGACAAGAAGAGAAGGAGTCTTCTTGCTCCTTTTTCTAGTATATTTTGCTGCAACTAGGGCCCTTTGTTCCAGTTGAACAATAACATCCAAAACATGTGTAAGTAATTTATGTGCCTGTGCATCCTTAGTAGTTTGCATAGGGTTGACGGTTAGGGAAAAATATATCTTTGATCGACAAAGAAAATCGATCATATCATCAAACCCCTAGGACTTCTTCCCTTTTATTAAGTATGCTGTGAGGTTGTGGTATGGAGAAAACTTATCATCGGGACGGTTTATGTCTACCTCTGCCATTTGTTGGGTTTGGAGGGAAGGATGAAGGTTTTGAAAGGTGGTAAAGTTGGAAGGCTTTGAATGCTTATGGAGGTTTGAGAGAAAATGATGAGGGTTAGGTTGAAATTAAATGTGAAGAGGTTATGGAGAAATTGATTTGAGTTATAACGACAGAGGAGGGAAGAAGCAAACTTACTTGTACAGTACAACCTCATTCACTTTTTACTGTTACAGCTGTAGTGCACTATAGCAGTCATGGTAAAGACTGAAAGGAATTTTTACAGCGGGTAAAAGTTATTTTAGACTTATTTTTTTACCCATCAACATCAAACTTGGTTACTGCGGATGGTTAAGCCTATCCGCTGCAAGCTTGGTTGCGGCGGATGGTTAAGTCTGTCAGCAGCAAACTTAATTGCTGCTGATGGATGCAATGATCTGCATCAAGGATGTTGCTGCTGACAGCCTTAAAGTTATCCGCTGGAAACTTGTTCCTGCTGATAATTTAAAGCAGTCAGTGGCAAATTCTTTGCTACTGATGGATGCAATAATCTGCAGCAAGGATGTTGATGTTGACACCCTTAATGCTATCCGCAGAAAACTTGTTCCTGCTGATAACTTAAAGCAATCAGTGACAAAATCTTTGCTGCTGATGATTAAACCTGTCAACAGTAAGAAATGGATGCTGTTGACTTATAACTTTTATTTATAGCAAAAGACAAACACATTTACAAAAACAAATTTTTAGAGACATATTTTAATCAAAGTTCATCATACCAATAGATTCAACTAAATATCTAAATCTAGCTTCATAAAAAGGTTCTATAAACAAATCAGCATATTGCTCATTGGTATGAACTTTGGTTAAAATAATTCTCTTTTTCTCAGCTTGATCTCTTATGAAGTGATACCTGATGTCAATGTGCTTTGTTTTGGAGTGTTGCACCGGATCTTTTGTGATTGATATAGCACTCATGTTGTCAATGTGAGTTGGAGTTGGCATGAAAGTCATCCCATAATCCAGCATTTGATTTTGTATCCAGATGACTTGTGCACAGTAACTTGAAGCTGCAATATATTCTGCTTATGTTGTAGAAGTTGAAACACATGTTTGTTTCTTGCACTGCCATGAAATCAGTCTCCCTCCCAGAAACTGACATCCCCCTAATGTGGACTTTTTGTCCAAGTTGCATCCCCCATAATCACTGTCGGTGTATGCATACAAATTGAACTTATCATTTTTAGAGTACCATAGCCTAAGTTTTGGGGCTCCCTTTAGGTATCTAAAAATTCTCTTGACAGCTTGAAGATGTGAAATCTTTGGAGCTGCTTGGAATCTTGCACAGAGCATACTGCAAACATGATATCTGGCCTTGAGGCAGTGAGATACATGAGAGACCCTATCATTGCACGATACTGATGTTGATCAGTGTCTTGACCATCTTTGTCTGGAGTCAGCTGATGGTGCACTTGCATAGGGGTTCTTGCAGCAGAGCAGTCAGCCATCTTGAATCTTTCCAGAATGGTCTTGACATATTTGAGTTGGCTGATGAAGATTCAATTTGGACCTTGTTTGACTTGAAGACCTAGAAAGAAATTTAGTTCACCCATTGAACTCATTTCAAACTTTGAGTGCATCAGGATCTCAAAGTCTTTACACAACTTCTTCCTTGTTGATCCAAAGATGATATCATCTGCGTAGATTTGTACCCGTAAGATTTCTCCCAATTCATCTTTGATAAACAAGGTCTGGTCAATGGCACCTCTTCTGAAGTTGTTTCTTAGTAGATATCCAGACAAAGTTTCATACCAGGCTTTTGGGGCTTGATGTAAGCCATATAGAGCTTTGTCTAGTTTGAACACTTGGTTAGGATGTGCAGGATCTACAAAGCCTGGAGGCTGTTTGACATATACTTCTTCACCGATCTTCCCATACAGAAAGGCACTATTGACATCCATTTGATAGACCACGAAATTCTTGGATGCAGTAAATGCTAGGAAGATTCTGATGGCCTCCAGCCTGGCAACAGGAGCAAAGACTTCATCATAGTCAATTCCCTCTTCATGAGTGTAGCCTTGAGCTACTAGTCTGGCTTTGTTCTTGACTACAATGCGTCTCTCATCTTTCTTGTTCCTGAATACCCATTTTGTGCCAATCGCAGATTGACCAGGTGGAAGATCAACAAGTTTCCAGACATCCTGTCTCTTGAATTGCACCAACTCTTCCTACATTGCCTCAATCCAACCGATGTGTTTCAGAGCTTCATCTATCTTTTTGGGTTCCACCTGAGATTGAAAACATGAAAACAAACATATATTGGCCTCATGAGATTTGCTTCTTGTTAGAACTCTTTGGTGAACTTGGCCAATAATATTTTCCAAAGGATGTTCCTTGTTGATCCTTTGTGCTGGTACCACCTCCAGCTGTATCCCTTGCTCAAGATTGCTTTGATTTTGATCAGGGATTTCTTCATTCATGGTTGTAGAGTCTTCAATATCAACAGCTACATCAGTATTATCAGCAATAGTATTTGCAACATCTACATCATTTATCGAAGAGTCTTCATTCAAATTTTCATTTTCAGACAGGCTGCTGCAGGTGATATTGGAGAGTTTGGTTCCGGCTTCACTTGCTTCAATGGCTTCCATAGCAGATGGAGGATCAATGATGGTGTTTTCAGACTAATAGAAGATTTAGGAAAATCCATTCTGTAGTCAGAGGAGATAGTGGAAGCAGGTGCTTGAAAAGAGGTAGACTCCATATTTGAGAAGATGAGAGGCTTAAATATTTGGGTGAAGGAGCCTATGTTAAAGAGCCAGTTTGGGCCTTTTTCCTGCTCACAGACAATGTGTTCTCTATATTCCACGTTGGCTGATTCTTCCATAATTTTTGTCCTTGAGTTGAATACTCTGTAAGCCTTGGATTGAGAGGAATAGCCCACAAAATATCCTTCATCAGATTAGGCACCAAACTTAGGAAGAACCCCATGTGTGATCAGAATTGTGCATGGACATCCAAATGGTTTTAGAAATCCAATGTAAGGAACTCTTTGGAATCATAGTTCATAAGGTGTCTTGTTGAGAGGCTTGACTATGAGAACTCTATTTTGCACATAGCAGGCTGTGCTTATTGCTTCTGCCCAGAATTTGAGAGGAAGTTTTGAGTCAACCAACATAGATCTTGCTGACTCAATTAGAGTTCTGTTTCTTCTTTCAGCAACTCCATTTTGTTGAGGAGTTCTTGGAGCACTGTATTGCCTTTCTATTCCCTTGCTCTCACAGAAACAGTTCAAAGTGTGGTTCTTGAACTCTGTGCCCTGATCACACATTATTATCTTTACCTCCTGATTGCTTTGATTCTCTACCCTAAGGATGTAGGATTTGAGAATTTCAGCAGTTTCATCTTTTGTTCTCAAGAAGTATACCCATGAGAATCTGGTGTAGTCATCAGTTATCACCAGACAGTATGACTTCTTACCCATTGACATAATATTTGTAGGACCAAAGAGATCCATATGCAACTGTTGTAGTGGAGTATCATTTGTATTCAAAGTCTTGGGCTTGTGAGAACTCTTGTGTCGCTTCCCTTCAAACAAGCAATGCAATGATCTTCTAGCTGGAATTCTTTATCAGGAAGCCCTCTGACAAGATTATCCTTCACCAATTTGTTGATAGTTTTGATGTTAACATGGCTTAATCTCCTGTGCCAGAGAGCTGATTCATTAACTGAAGCTTTTGATAGAAAACAGGATACACTGCCAGATGGAGTGACCTCATTCATGTCAAGCACACAAAGATTTTATTTTCTCCGAGTAGTTAATAAAATATTTTCTCGAGGAGGTTTGGATAAACCAGGAGACAGTACAAAGCATTCTTTATCTATGAAGAGCATCCAATGCTTTTGATCACAGACCTGGGAAACAATCATGAGATTGAAGTCCAATTCTTTGGCATAGTTTACCTTATCAATACTCATTCTTTCATTGGACACAGTTCCTTGTCCAGTAATAGATCCTCCTTTTGAGTCACTTCGAAAGGCAACATATCCTCCATTGAAATGTATGAAGTTGGAGAGGATGGATCTGTTGCCTGTCATGTGCCTGGAACAGCCATTATCTACCACCCAGGTGTTATTCTTGTGATATGGCTATCCCTGCACTTGAGAGAGATCTAGTTAGTAGGAGGAATCCAAGAGCTTGCATCCTTGTAGAAAAGGGTTCTTGGATTATCAGTATCAGCATGTTTGCAATCAACGGAACCAATAATGATTTTTGGAGGAATTTTGACTTTCCAATGCTGAATTGGTGGTTTTGCATCTCTCTTTGCTTTGTCAGCAGCTGATGTTGCTTTAGATGCTGACAGATTTGCTTGATCAGCAGCAGATTCTGCTACTAAGGAATTTGGCTTATCAAGCAGCAGATTTTGTTGCTGTTGATTGTTTTACTTCAGCAACAGCAGACTTAGTTGCTGTTGAAGGCTTGTCCTTTGGTTTCTTGGGATTTTCTTGATCAACAACATTTTTGCTGGCTGCTGATGGTTTAATGAAAAATATATGCCCATCCTTCTTTACCTTGTTACCCGATGGTTTCTCTGTAGAAGTTCTTTTGTCGATAGGCTTTTAGTTAATATGGTTGAAGGGATTAAATTTACAATTTGCAGCAAAGTGGTCTGATTCACCACAGATGATGCACGATTGTTGAGGTCTTGGCAGCTTCTTCCTTGGTGGGGAGAGGGACTTTCTGAAATGAGTTGCCTTGGCTTCAAAGCTTCTTACCTTTTTGTTCTTGTTCGTCTTTTCAAAAGCATGTTGCTTGAGGTTTCTTTGTTGCTGAAGGTAGTAGAAGCATGTGTTGGCAGTATGATTGTATTTCCCACACATAAAGCATGATTTAGCCAGTTTGTCCCTTTGAAAGTACACATAGTCCTTTCTTTTGAACAAGTCTTTGAAGTTCCAGGGGTGAGCTATATTGTGCTCAAAGGTGGCTTCTTCCAATGTCTTTTGAACATATGGAGCTCTCTCTCCAGGCGCGTGAAATATGTCAAACACCTTCCTTTGTTGGATTGAGGTTGAAGACTATCCCCTTTCAACAGTTAGCTTTCTTCCTTCTAGAGGATACCTGATTCTGATTTGTTTGGTTGGTTGAGATACTGGTACTATTTTTGAAGGGATGAAAGGGCTTGGATTGTTGGCTTTAGCAGCTTCACAGGTAGGAGGTGATGAAGCTTTATTGGTTTCAGTGGAGTCTGAGCATGTTGACTCAGACTCGGATGAAGTAGTGCATTCTTGCACAGGGGTTTCTTGGACAATAGGGTCAAGATTTTGGTTGGCCATGTCAAGGTTGGAATGATTGAAACTTGGTTCATGGACGGGTGGAGGAACAACATTGTAGGGTTGTTCAGCTTGAAATCCAAGACCAACAGTTACCTATTCATGAGTTTGAGCATCAAAAAGTCTTTGCAGCTTTTTGGATGCAAATTCATATTTTTCCACATGGGCCTTTTGGTCTGCTAATTCGAACCTTGTAGCTTTTAACTTCACAAGAAGGTCATCAATTTGAGTTTCAAGGTTTGTTTGTTCATGTTTTAATGATGAAGTTTCTTTCTTTAAACAATCAATCTTTTCCTTGTAACTATTTTCAACCTTTTTCAATTCAGATTTCATTTGATGAAATTCTTCATTTTGATCTATGAGATTCTGGATTATGTTTCCTGTATCCAAGGACCTTATCAATACAAGCTTGAGTACATAGATTTTCATATACCTGAGGTGGTACCTCTGATGTGTCTGCCATGAGAGCTTGATTGTTGGCAGGAATATCCTCATACTGGAAGGTCCAGTCAAAGTCAGCACTTCCAACAGCTGCACAAGCTGCAGTTTATGCAGGAGGAGTGGCCTGTTGCTGTCTTGGTTAAGCTTGGTGAGCTTGTCTGGTATGAGCAGCAGCTGGGTTTGCCTTTGGTGCCTTGCATTCTCTAGCAAAATGACCAAGATGGTTACAGTTGTAACACTTAAGTTTGCTTTTGTCCAAGCCAACCCTGGTGTTAGAGTTGTTGATTGGGACGGGTCTTCCTGTTCTTGAGTAGAACATTTTTGCTCTTAGAGAGAGCATGGCATAGGAGTGATGTATATCCATTTCTTCTAGTTAATCTGGATGAAAACATTCCAGATCTTCTTTGATAAAGGACATATTGCTTGAGTTTTCAGAGACAAAAGCAACAGATGTTGATGTTTGAGGTGGGGCTTCAAGAAGAAATGGTGAGTTGTTTGATTGAGAGGTTAGAGTTTGGGGATGAGGGACGATGGGAGGATAATAGTTGCTTGAACTAGGACCTGAGTGGTTGGAGTGGAGGGCAGAAGAGGTGGTGGTGGAAGTTGAGGCTGTATGGTAGCTTGAGCTTCTTTCCTTGGCCTGAATCATCTCTAATTCATAGGTTTTTAGCATACCAAAAAGCTCAGTCATCTGAAGTGTCTTCAGAATTTCAATTCTTATGATGGACACTGTGTAGAGTGTCCAGCAACTAGGTTGAGACCTAATGAACTTCTTGAGAATATCTTCATTCTCCAGCTTCACTTTTGAGCACTGCAGCTCACCTACAAGATAAGTATATCTGTTAAATAAAACAGTTAGAGACTCACCTTCCTTCCAGACGAAATTTTATTATTGCTGCTTCATGATGTCTCTTCTGTTTTCTTTTACTTCCTCTGAACCAGCAAACATCTTCTCAAGAGCCTCCCATAGCTCCTTTGTAGTTTTGTATCCTCTGAAGTTGTGAAAAACTTCATTTGGTAAGCACATCTGGATGGGTCCCAAAGCCTTGAAATCTACCTCCATTTTCTTGATGTCTTCATCGGAGTATTTGAAGGATTCTTTGAGAACCAGTGTACCTCCAGAATCAGCGGAGGCCACCATGGGTATGTATGGTCCATCTTTTATGGATTTCCACATCCCATATTCTTGATAGCAGAAGAAGCATTCCATTCTGTTCTTCCACATATCATAGTCTTCTCCAAACACCAGTCTTGGTGGTCTGCTGATGCTTCCAGTGTCTTCAACTCCATTGTTTTGTGCCATTTTTATTTGTGATAATGGGTGACTTTAGCAAAGAGATAGTTTTGAATAGAACAGAGAATGGTTAAACAAGTGTGAGTTTGTTTAATCTGTGAGCCAAAGCTCTGATACCACTTGTAGGATCGGTGAATACAAGATGGTTCTATTATTTTTGAGACTGGCGGAAACAATCATAACTAAGCAATGTAAACAAGTAAATAAGAAGAATACTGATAAATGCAATGTGTATTAAGCTTCAAAGATTACAAGATTACAGAGAAAACTCTTAAGCAAAAAAACACTGGTATACAATGACTCTAAGTACTACTTATATAGTAACTTAGTATCAAGACAGACCCTTGATTTTAAGGACCAGATCTAACATAAGCCGTTGATCTTGTATTGAAGCTATTCTACATGTAACGACAATAAAAACTACAAAGGTTATCTTTACTCAAACGTCTTCTTAAGCGTCAATGCTTGAGTCCTTGGATGAAGAGCGTCGTTGTCTCTTATTGTCTTACACCAGTACCATTCTTTCTGCATGGAGTGTGTCAGTGTTGCAGCAGAAAGTTGTCAGTGGTAATGGTTGCTTTATCGAAGCCAGTCAGCTGTAACGTTTGATCTTCAGTGGGAATGGCTATCAGCAGCAATGTTGTTGATCAGCAACAAGACACAACTGTCCACAGCTGCTGATGATTTGCCTATCAGCAGCAACTTTGGTCTTCAGCAGATAAGGCTATCCGCAGCAGATTTGTTCTTCAGCAGAAGAACAAGTATCCTCTGCAGATAAGCTTATCCACAGCAGTTTGTACTTAGAGAATTTTGTAGCCATCAATCTTTATTTCTACATACTTCATTTGGCAAGCACATCTGAATGGCTCCTAGAGCTTTGAAGTCTACCTCCATCTTCTTGATGTCTTTATCTGAATACTTTGAAGGTTCTTTAGGGACTGATGGACCTCCGGAAACAGCAGCAGAGGCCACCATGGGTACATATGGTCCATCTTTAATGGATCTCCACATCCCATACTCTTGATAGCAGAAGAAGCTTTCTATCTTGTTCTTCCACATATCATAGTCTTTTCCAGACACTAGTCTTGGTGGTCTGTTGATGCTTCCAATATCTTCAAAACCATTGTTTTGTGCCATTTTGGATTTGTGATATAGGGTGTCTTAGCAAAGAGATAGTATTGAATAGAACCAGAGAGTGATTAAACAGGTGTGAGTTTGTTTAATCTGAGAGCCAAAGCTCTGATACCACTTGTAGGATCGGTAAATACAAGATGGTTCTATTCTAGTTGAGATTGGTGGAAACAATCACAACTAAGCAATGTAAACAAGTAAACACAAAGAATACTGATAAATGCAATTTGTATTAAGCTTCAATGGTTACAAGATTACAGAGAAAACTCTAAGAAAGCACACTTGTATAATGAAATGATACACTACTTATATAGTAACTTAGAATCAAGACAGACCCTTGATTCTAAGGATCAGATCGAACACAAGCCGTTAATCTTGTATACTAGAAGCAATACTACACGTTAAGACAATAAATACTACAAAGGATAAATTTACTCAAACGTCTTCTTAGGCATAATTGCTTGGATACTTGGTAGGAGAGCATTGTTGTCTTTTACTGTCTGCACCAATAACATTCTTTCTGCATGAGATGTGTCAGAGTTAGAGCAGAAAGTTGTCAGTGGTAAAGTTGCTTTTGCTTTGCCAATCAGCAGCAACGATTGATCTTCGATAGATATGGCTATCAGCATCAAAGTTGGTAATCCGCATCAACTATCCAAAGCTGCTGATGATTTGCCTATCAGCAGCAACTCTGGTCCTCAGCAGATAAGGCTGTCCGCAGTAGAGTTTTCCATCAGTAGGACAAAAAACTATCCGCAGCAAACAAGCTTATCCGTAGCAGCTTGTTAGTCAGCAGCAGAACTGTGGAGTCCACAGCAGTTGTACTTAGAGAATTTTGTAGCCATCATTCTTTATATCTACAAACCCTTTCAAGACCTTATTGTATTTCACTTGCCCGTGGAACGACATGTTGGACAGGACCCGTGGAACGGTCTTTGGTTATCTATATACTGATTGTTCATAGTTATCTATGAATTTGGGGGTGGAACCCCATGGATGTGTACAAGACACTTTGGCGGGTCATTTTAATAAACTATTTTAGTTTATGAATTCACCAACTTTGTGCTGACCCATGTTTTATCAAATGTTTTTGACTGCATCACAGGTAGTCATTAGACAGGGCATTCCAGGGCTAGAATGAAATGATGAACGATCCAGATGATGGGCATGCCATGAACTATAAGTCCCGAATGATATGTCCCTTGTTTGGGATAAGTGATGTAAACAATATTTTGATATTAATAAAAGTTATCATTTAGTCTTCCGCTGTGTGCTTTTGATATCAAAGTCACAGTAACTAGAAGGCGACCTTCTGACTAGTATGTAGTTATCTCACAAACGAAATGTTCTGTCTAGGAAAGAGCGGTGTATAAATCTCTCCTAGACCCGTCGCTCTTACCTGGGAACATATCTGTTGGAGGTACTACTCTAGTTAGATAACTGTCCTGTGTTACGGGCGTGATAATTTGGTATCAGAGCCTCATTTTAAGAGATTTAGATACTACAGGAATAGTATCTAGACTTAAACTAGGACTCTGGGATTAGTTTGGAATGCCCCAGGATAAGTCAGGTGTATACATTCAGTACGACCTATAACAGGAAATACCTAGAAATCGGATAATTAAAGGTATTTTTGGCCAAGTGTTGTTAATTTATAAATTTTTGGATTATGACCGGTTATACGAATTATGATGTTATACATCTGTATGTAGGTACCAGATGGCAGGACGTGGTAGAGGAAGAGGAAGGGTAGGACGCCCAATACTAGGTCTCATACTCACGATACATCAAACACTAATCCAAACGAGAATGTAAATACGAATACCGAACCCCAACAACCTTTGGAAGAAGTCATTATGACTGAAGCTCAATTCCGGGGAGCGGTGGCATCTGAGGTCACCCGTATGCTCCAAACAACTCTACCTGGAATGCTTGATGTTGCCCTTAGAAGAAGGGAGAACCATAATAGTTTAGGAAACCAGAATGAAGGAACTAGTGGTGTTGTTCCCCACACAGAAGATATCCTTTATACCACTCCACTAGGTATAACCCGAACCCATGAAACAGTTGGAATGACAAATCATAGCATGGGAATTCATGGACATGGATGAAACTATAAGAATTTCAGTTACTGTCATCCTAAGTCATTTAATGGAAAGAAAGATGCCATTGCAGCCTTGCAATGGATCACATCCATGGAAGCTGTTATAAAGATGAGTGAATGTAGACCGGACCAAGCTATAAAGTATGCTAAACATTCTTTCGAAAAGGAAGCTCTTGACTAGTGGGAGAACCCGTGCTTCAATAGATTCATCTAGGTTGAGGGTATTGCAAACCCTAAGCTCGTGGTACGCGAGGAGTGGCTCATGGTTTCTCGCGGTACGCGAGGGGATCCTGGGTCAGTCACATTTCCCTTGTTTTTTTCCATGGTCTCCCATATCCATTCACCGATACCGACCACCATCCACATCATCCGTTACGATGACCCACCGTCACTCATTACCGTCTACATTCATTACCCATTACCATATCATCTATCATACACACCATTCATCCATCATTTATTCAAATCATCCACTCACCACCATGACCATGGGAAACTAGGAACCTTTCGTCACCGATGACCCACCTTACTGTGGCATTCCATGTCTATGTGTTTGTCACCCATCGGGTACGTGTCCTTGTATATCTATCCAGAGTTAGTTAGCGAGTTAATGAGTCTTTTATTTGTGTCAGTTTAATGATGCGGGTTTGTTGTGAGGTTTATTTTGCATGTATTTTTTTGTCCTGTCCGTACTCAATCTCCATTCGGGCGGGACGAATGCTTCTATCACTTTGTAAATGCAACCCAACAGTGTGTGCAACCGCGACCGAAATGCTATACGGTGCACACAAGGAAGAACGAAGCTACACATTTGTTTGCAAATTCATTACGAGCTAAGTCGCTTCCTGTTTTTATTTTTGCATTTTTATTATTAGTTGTGTCTTGCTTCACATTGAGGACAATTTGTCTTTCAAGTGTGGGGATGTGACTGTTAACTTCGTTTAGTTTATGTCTTTATAAAAATCTAAAAAAAAATTGAAAAATTTGAAAATAAATGTCCTTTGAAAGTATAAGTTTTTGCATAATAATTGGAAAATGATACCACAACTGGATCTACTTGTTTTTTAAACGATATAAATAATTGAAAACGCGTCTAATTAGTGATGTTTTGGTAGACCCAGCTGACTTGAATAGCTTAAATAACATGCGAGTGTTACATAGGATTAATCACGTAATAAATTTATGATATCTTGTGGGTACTCATCTTAGGGTGTCGGTAATACTGAAACTATCAACATAGGGTGATAGGTACCACGTTAAGTTAAAATTTAGTGGTTTTTGAAAATTTTCATGGCACACCACTCTCTTTTTATAAGAATAAATCCGAGTTTCGATAACTCATAATTCCATAACTATGAGCTTAATTACTTTGAAATATGAGTCTTGCTTATGTGTTTCCCTCTGGGATGGCGACTTGGAGAATACACCCATAAGTGAAATTTATGTGCTTAAACGTTTAGAATCTAGTTTATGTGTTAGCTTCTGGGATAGTGACTTGGTTGAGACACCTCTACACTTTAATTAACGCTCAGTTCCACGCATTCATTCCATAATCCATTGATTTCTAAAAATCTGTAAATCTTAGTTTAACGTGGTGAGCAAATCTATATGGTTTAATCCGTTCCTAAACATGACCGTGAGACGGGATTAGGTAGAGTTGTATCTTGTAAGTGTGCGTCACATATATAGACTGATGGTTGTATAAACTGGAATTAGAACACATCATGGGGGCTAGATAGTTGGTGTTTGGGTTTAATCGGACATAAATACTGATTATTGTTTTTTAACTCGTGAGTATGTTTAACTAATTGGTAATTGTTTGTAAAGTTAGATCTCAGTTGTGATTCCATTGCGGACTTTTTCGAGGACGAAAAAAGGTTAAGTGTGGGGATGTTTGATGTAGTGCAAAGCACATATCTTTATTCCTGGGTTTTTGAGTCGTTTTAACTAGTTTTCTATTCGTTTTGAGTAGTTTTTGGTTTGTATTAAGTCTTTGTTATGTTCTCAGGTGCTCATGATGATTACAAGTGAAAACCCGAAGAAACCGAGCACGAGAATGAAGCCCGAAGATTAAAAGTTATAAAATGGGAAAGTTCAAGTCCTCGCGGTACGCGAAGACCTGTCTGATATCTTTCGCGGTACGCGAAGACCCCAGAATTCGGGCGCGAATATTTTGGTTCTCGCGTTACGCGAGAAACCATGTCCCACCTCTCGCGGTACACGAGAGGCCTGTGAAATCCGAAAAAAGCCCTAATCGACTTTTAAATCAAATTGTAATCTCATTATGCAAGGGGTTCGTATCTTTGCCATCTAAGGAGAGTCCAGAGGAGATTTTGGGAGCAAGGAAGAAGAATTAAGCATAAAGTTGAGGCATTTGGATTCTAGGTTTGTTAATTTAGCATTCTTGGGTTTCAAGATTTGATTTTTATTCGTTGTTTCTGAGTTAGATGACTATGTTAATGTTTGATACTTCTGTTCTAGTTGTTTTGAGCATGATCCTAGGCTAAACTCATATACTGCCTAGGTCACATGATGAATATTTGTTAAAGTTTCCATTTTTACTGGTTTTTGGATTAATTAATGGTTTAATGATTTTGTAACAATCCTAGTTTGATTAATTGTGATGAATATGCATGCTATAATTCTGGTCTTGTGCTTGATTTCAATTCCTTGCGTTGATTGTGGTTGTCTGCCAATTTAATTAGCGTATCTAGGTTATAGATCTTAGGGTTTGTGATTTCGGTGGTTTGCTAGACGTAGTAACCATAGGAGTTGTTATTAATTGCTGATTAGAGTTGAGTATGTGTCCTAGTTCAATACCCGAGAGGTGAGAATTAGTCGTTTAGTCTTCGTCAATAGGAATCTGAGTGTCAATTGTCTTAGAGGAAGTTGGTTTAGGTGTCTAGTGATTGTTGCTATTATGAATCATAATTGTTATTCTAGGATTACCCCATGCATTCTTTGAGTGTAATCTGGAGGGTGAGACTGAGAGGTAATCCATCCATTAGGGTACGCTATCATAGTTGGAAATACATGTGAAGTGATCCAACAATCTGGTGAGTTTAGTACATCTTTAGGTAGCTTAGTTGGTGACACCCTGGGAGTGATTAGGGATCCATTAGGTTGTCTAGAGCTGTTATCTTTAGAAACCCAAATCCATTATAATTCAAGAACCGGTAGAAGTTGAGCTTTACAAGTAGGATTCCGACCTAGGTAGTGTTATTCTCATTCATGATATCCACCTTTGTTGTTGTGTTGATAGTTTAAGTCGTCCTTAGTTTTCTGCATTCATCAGCTAATTCATTAGTGTAGTAAACCCCCCCATCAATCAAATCTTTAGTCCGAGTCAGAGTCTAGCATTGTTACTTAATGTCTCTAGGGTTCAATAATTCGGTTTACCGTTAAGTTGTGCTACACTCATAGGTCTACTTGCCTGTCAGTGCACTTTAGTTAGAGGGTATTCCTTTTATTACTTAGGAGATTAGGTTTAGTAGTTATTTTCATATACCGTCTGGACGACATCAATAAATAATGTTGATGTGGATGTAATGTCCATGTCTAAAACTCTTAAACACCACCCTTGGAATTTCAGAGACCACTAACATTTTGAAAAGGATGTCCCTGCGAATTAGACATAGCGTTAAAATCATGAATAGTTTTACTAATAACTATGGTGTTTATGTGTATAGTGTCTTTTTAAAACTGAAATTTTTATACCATTGGTACACATATGCATAGAACAAATAGTTGGCAATATTTCCCTCCAATCCTGAATCTTCTCCGTCAGACTTACCTCTCTATCAACATATGGTGAGCAAAATCTTTCCTGCAATTTTCTATTTCCTTCTTCTCTTTGTTTGTTTCCCACATCAAATTCTACCTTTTCCACACCGGTTATTGTTAATGGAGATTGAAAATTTGATACACCTATTCTGAATCCAACTGGTGTTTTTTCAGATTTTGCATCCAAAATGTTGTTTTCTTTTATCAATTTGTTTATATCAACTTCTCCACTGTCTTCTTCTGTTTGATTCTGCATTGGTTCAGCTTCTTTGTATCTTCTGGTGTTAGTTGTGAGATTAATTTAAATGTTGGTGGTTCAAATGGCATTTTTCCAAATATTTTACTTTCAACCTTATCTTCATACCATTGTTTTGAATCCAACTGTGCATCCTTATTGATAATTGATGAAATCGTTTGTGGTGTTTCATCATATACTGGCTCACCATCATGGATTCCTTCATGTGATTTCTGTGAATTATTCTTTTTGGATGTCTGGAACTCATCACATGTTTCTATAGATTTTACTCCACTTACACATTCTCCCAGTGTCTCATTATGTGGTGTCTTGTCATATTTTTGGTGCATGTTTTCATCATCGAAAATGAACTTCTTCATAGATAATATGGTATCATTTTCTTTGCTTGATATATCTTTTCCAGCATCTTTAAAATGTATCATCTGTTTTAAATCTCCAATTAGAAGATACAACACTTTAATTAATAATTTTCAAATAAAAAATGCTCTCATTTGTCCTTTTCATGCAAAAATGATTCGTCTTATAAAAGAAATCCCATTCTTCAATCTGTTTTTCATCGGCTTTCTCATCTAATTTCGTTTCGAATTTATAATTACACAAATGTTTTATATCCTCTTCAGGATCTCTTTCAAGTTTCACCTGCTTCAACATATTTTTCAAATCTTCAATACGCTCCATTGCCATGTCACGCTCCAATTTTATGTACGTGTTTTCCTTCACCAATGCAGTTGCTCTCAATTTTGAAGCTTCCACCTCGTCTTTCAAACTCTTAATCTCATATTCCAATTTCATAAAGTTTACCTCTAACTCCACTACTTCAGGGTTTTTCACCTCGATCATCCATTTTCTTTCCTTTTTCAAATTCCATGTTAACTAAACTTGCACCTTACTATTGATATGCTCCATAAATGTAACAAAACAATTATATTATTTTTTAGTTGACTATTCCACTCCTTTTCCTTATGTTATATCATGTTACTGTTAGGGTATTCTTTCACAGCCATTGAAACTAATCTATGAACCCTATTGAAGCATTCTTCATATTCCCCTAATGCACTAGATAGTAAACATGTCCTTTTCTGTTTTTCAAAACAAAATTAGATGAATATGGTGTTTTTTAACATTGTATAAATGTAACACGTAAAGTAATTTTTTACCTCTTCGTTGTCGAATTCACAATCTTCACTCACTTCAACAACATGGGTTTTACCTTTCACAATAACCATTTGAAGGTTTAATGCCTACAACTTTGTATGCTAAATTATTTAGTTGGATTACTTTAGTAAAAATAGTGTTCATGGTGTTTTTTTATCCACTATATCTCTGGTGCTGATTCCTCATGAATTAAATTTTCATTTACATTTGGTTCTTCTTCATGGTCTATTTCTGTTGCCTCTGACGAAACATTGTCCTCTTCATTATTATCAATTACATTTTCTGATTCATCCTTTGCATCAAACTGCATAAATCATTTTAAATTTGCATCATCACTACAAAAGCATGGTGTTCTATGTCCAAAATATATATATAATGACTTGCCTGTTCTTTGATATGTTTATCATCATCTTCAAGAGGTGTGCAGTTGTTCATCCAAACTTGAGAAACTGCAGGCAGGATCAAGTGGTTTCCAGATTCTGATATCATGAAATCATTTTCTTCGTTCTCCTTATATTCATTACAAATTGCCAAATATTCTTCTTCTTCAATATCATACACATCATCTTCTTCTACAACAACTAATCGTTTGGTGTTTCAATCAAGATTGTCTTCCAATGTTGTACTACCCTTTGTTTGTTTAGTTTTTTTTTCACCGTTTTTTATTTTTTTCTCCACTTTTGTTTTGCGTCCAGGTTTCATATAGTTTTCAATGTTTTTCAGATGTGTTTCACAAACCCATTCTAGTGTATAATGCTCACTTTTCCTCTTTGCTCTTTCATTTATATCATTCACTACTACAAGTTGCAAAAATGAAGAAGATAAATGTAACACCCCAAAATTTCCCAAGAAATAAGGGATAAGCTTGCCAAATTTCATAATTGAAGGATAGATACGTAAATAATCAAAGTCCAGGGACTTAGAATGAAAATTCTGAAAAATCAAGTGGTAGCGGACCGCTACCCAGGACATTAGCGGTCCATTATGTGTGGACTAAGGAAAACCCCCGGAGCCGACACGTGTCCCTGTCACTCACCGATGGGGATCTGCCGCGTGCAAGGGTGGCGGACCGCTAAGGTAGACCATAACGGTTCGCTACGTGTGCGCCAAGCTGATTTCACCGCCACAAGGGGTGGCGGACCGCTACGACGAAACGTAGCGGTCCACTACGGGTCCCACTTTCACCATATAAATAGATCATCGATTTCAGACACTGCCCACACACTAACACACCTTCTCCAACACACACACTCTCTGGTTCTCTGATCCCAAGCCCTGGTTCGCGTACGAGAGTTCGGTTTCTAAGCATTCGTCTTCAAGGTTCCGTAGATAATATTGAGGTAAGGTTCCGACCTCTCATTAAGCTTTGGTTATGAACCATTAAACTAGAATTGTATAATTAAGTAATGTTATGAATATCTAGGAACACTGCCCGTGGTGATTGTCACAATACAGATTATTAACCAAAAATATTGTCGAGGTGAGTTCTTAAACTGTGATGCATGAACCCTGTAGGATCAGTAAATAAAAGATGGTTCTATTCTAGTTGAGATTGGCGGAAACAATCACAACTAAGCAATGTAAACAAGTAAACACAAAGAAGACTAAAAAATGCAATTTGTATTAAGCTTCAATGGTTACAAAATTACAAAGAAAACTCAAAGAAAGCACTGTACATTGAAATGATATACTACTTATATAGTAACTTAGAATCAAGAAAGACCCTTGATTCGAAGGATAAGATCAAACACAAGCCGTTGATCTTGTATACTAGAAGCTATACTACACGTTAAGACAATAAATACTACAAAGGATAACTTTACTCAAACGTCTTCTTAGGCATCATTGCTTCAATACTTGGAAGGAGAGCGTTGTTGTCTTTTATTATCTGCACCAGTAACATTCTTTCTGCATGAGATATGTCAAAGTTGCAGCAGAAAGTTGTCAGTGGTAAAGTTGCTTTTGCTTTGCCAATCAGCAGCAACGATTGATCTTTGGCAGATATGGCTATCAGCAGCAAAGTTGGTGATCCGCATCAAGACTCAACTATCCAAAGCTGCTGATGATTTGCCTATCAGTAGCATCAAGTGTTTGATGTTGCTGAGAAGCCTATCAGTAGCAACTCTGGTCTTCGGCAGATAAGGTTTTCCGCAGTAGAGTTGTCCATCAGTAGGAGAACAACTATCCGTAGCAAACAAGCTTATCCGCAGCAACTTGTTGGTCAGCAGCAAAACTGTGGAGTCCGCAGCAGTTGTACTTAGAGAATTTTGTAGCCATCAGTCTTTATATCTACAAACTCCCCCTAGACTGATGCTACCAAAACTCTCTTGCTGCTTTTGTTGCTGAAGCTTTTGCATGTTAGCAACTATCCTTGCAACCTCATAGCCTCTAGGGTTCTTGTTGGGATTGTCAAGAGGAAGCTCAGACAAAGTCTTGATGTCTTTGCTTGGCAAACAGAAGATGGCCTTGCTTGAACATCTCATCTTCTGTCCTCTGAAATATATCAAAGTGTACTCATCCTGAGCAGCATTGTAGGACCAACTGATGAATAGAGAGTGGGATTGGAGAGGTTTAGCATCAAAGATTACATCTCTGCTAGGATTGAAGTGATGTTTGATCACTAGCAACAGATGTCTACCACCTTCATTCTCAGGCTCATGAGCTTCACCTAGCTCCATCATTCTTCTAAGATCAGAATCTGGGAGCTGCATTACCTCATCAACAGATTAATAGATTGATCTTTTTACCTCTGTCCTTCCCCTGAAAACCTCAAACCATTGATCTTGATTGATGTAGAACCAGATAACAATTTCTCTTGAATCTTCTTGTGTGGTAGTAGGTTTGGTTTTCTTCTTGGGAGGCTGTTGATGAGTAGGAGCTGGGTGTGAGGATTTGGACTCTTTGGGTGGAGAGGAGGGAGGTCTAGGAGGGAGAGTAGAAGGTTGTTGGATAGAGGAAGGAGTGGATGGGGGAGTAGGCTTGGGTTTCTTTTGTTTTCTATCTTCTGTTTGAGTGTTTACCCTTTTCTTTGAGTCTGTCTTCCTCAATCTTTCTTCCTCTTCCTTCTTGACTTTGACACATAAGGCTTGTAGGTTCATGAAGCTCATGGGACCTAGCCTCTTTCAACTTTCTCCTCTATCCTTCAGGAAGTCCATCATTACCTTCCTTTCTTCATGGGTCCTAACGTTAAAAGCAATGGTCTTCTTGGTTTTTAGTTTGGCTTTTTCTTCTTCTTCAGCCCTTTTCTTGTTTCCCAGTTGACCTTGCTGACCCATGAAAGCTCTGTAGATTTCTTTATTTGATAATTTATCAAGGTAGTCTACATCCTCACCTTGAGAAATCAGAGCTTCTATCCACTCCTCTCTCATTACTTGGCTAGTTCAGAGTCAGTTATCCTGAACTTAGCCTCTTCTTTTCTTTTCTTTTCTCTTTCTTCTTCTTTATTCAGTTGTTCCTGCAGCTGAAGAGCTAGAGCTTCATCTTCTTGTAATTGAGTAGCTGCAGGAATTTTAACTTTCAGAGCATCCAATTGCCTAGCATGCAACTGGATCTGTTGTTCTCTGAGGAGAATTGCAGCTTTTCTTTCTTGAATCTTTCTAAACTCTGTCATCTCCTCTTCTTCTCTTTCCCTTCTTTTCTTCACCCTTTCTCTTCTCCTTCTTTAATCTTTCTTCTTCTTCTGTCATGATGCCCTTCCCCTTGTCTTTGTTGGATGCCTCTACTTCAGCTTCATGGATCACAACAGCAGATGTAAGAGATGCTGTTGGGATCTCAGCTTCAGCTTCATTGGCAAGTTGAGGAATAGACACAGAGGAAGGGACTGATTTACACTCTTCCTTTTCCCATTCACTCCCATGTATAGCTTTGAAGGCTTCTTTGACATTCTAAGCAGCCACTTTTCTTGACCATACTACTGCACTCAGTATGATAGTTGGTGAGGAGGGAAGGGATAGATCTGAGTCATAGTCATCCATTGCAAGCCATCCCTCCTTTTCAAGATAAGCTTTGATAATTTTTATCATTGCTTGACTTTCTAAGGTGTTGATGTTGCAGATGTGTGTCCTAAGCTCAAAGACCTTATGTAGGAAGTCAAGATTGAGGAGCAGGATCTCTTGAATGTTGTTGATTTTGAATGATGATCCATTACATTAGAAGAACTGAAAGCCAGAGGACCCAATGCTTGACCATCCTTGCTCTTTGTAGGTCAAGATTTCACTTGAAATCACTGATTTGATCGATTACACACACACACAGGCGGAAACTGTGTGTATGGTGGTGAAACAGATAATAGAAACAGGGTTGGTGAAGATAACAGGCTAACCACAGTTTGAATCAACACGCAAATGGTATGAAAGTGTAAGAACACAGTGAATAAACAACTGCAAATTGTATTGATTCAGGAAAAATGTGAAAGAGAAGGTTCAGGGTTACAGATTAAACTTTAAATCTCTTCAAATACAGAAAACATATTTTTATAAAATTTGAAACTTTTATTGATTGAAAAATATAAAATTATAATTCTGTTAAAATTTCTGAGTCACACACGAACGTGCCTCGGAAGGGCACGATCGTGCTCAAGCCACGGGCGCGACCGCGCTAGTCGGGGCGCGGCCGGGTTGATCAACAGAGGGCACAAACTAGACCAATCAACAGGCACGACCGTGTCTTGGCCTGGCACGGTCGTGTCCAAGATTCTTAGACACAACACAGGTTAGCCCAAAGGGCATGACTAGGTCTGGACAGGAGGACACGACCGCGCTGCTACTCGGCATGACCGCGTTTCATGAGGCACGGCCGCGCTAGGTGATTAGCGCGACCGTGTCTCTTCCAAATCAGACACAAATTGAACAAATCTTGTATTTATAGCGTTGGAATTGTTAGGGCTTTTGATTACTGAGTGGTTACGAGTCTATTCTTATAAATTAATTGTATGGAAAACGTGTTTAAGAATGGATTCGATTAAATCCTTTTTATTAAAAATAGGAATTTCGGTTCCGGATAATTTCTGTAATGGAAGCGCAGATTAACATGGGGCTTTCGATATAAATACTAAAACGGATAATAACAAGTGATCAATTACCCGAAAGATTAGGGAATCGATGGAGGTCGGTAGAAGGAGGTTCCGGCGACGGCAAGATTGCTTTCCGGCGTCTCCTGCAGCGATTTCGGCTGATCCAACCCCTTCAGAAACTTAGAGATGCTCGGAGGATTGAGTTCCTCGATTAATTGATAGCAACAGGATCGAAAAGAATGATTCGAGGCTTGGGAGAGATTTTGGACGGTTTTTCTTGAGAGAATTCGCAAATGGATGATAATGATTGTAATTGACAATTATTTTCTTTGATACTGAAAGAGAAACGCACATCGGATTTGAATTCAAACGATCGAGCGTTTTGAAACTGCATTTACGTTTCGACTGTTACGCAGGCGCGACCGTTCCAGGACCAGTCGCGCGATCGTGCTTAGGCACTGGGCGCGATCGTTCTAGGACCAGTCGCGCGATCGTGCCGAGGCACTTGGCGCGACCGTGCCAGGACGAAGCACGACCGTGCTAATTGGTGTTTCTTGATAAATTTTCAACTTTAGTCCTTGACTTTTCAGGTTTGGTTAGTTTGAAATAAATAGTTACTTGTATAGCGTTTAAGTGTATATAATGGAGCAAAACTTGTAAATTTTTATTGAATCATTGCATTTAGTTTACGGTAAGAAAAATAATAAGACAGTGCACGAGTATTGAGTTCGAAATTGTATTACATTGAATTGAAATATGAACACTGAAAATCAGAAATGTTACAGTCTCCCCATGTTGAGAAAATTTTTTCCCGAAATTTAGCTAGAGGAAACAACGGTATCGGTAAAAAGATGAGGGTACTTAAGCTTCATTTGGTCTTCTCGTTCCCAAGTGAATTCAGGACCACGCTTAGATTCCCAACGAACTTTGACAATAGGAATGCGACTTCGCTTGAGTTGTTTGACCTCACGATCCATAATTTCCACCGGCTTCTCAACGAAGTGCATCGTTTCATCAATGCGCACGTCGTCAAGCGGTATATGGAGATTTTCATCAGCGAGACACTTCTTCAGATTAGATATATGAAATGTAGGATGTACATTTCCAAGAGATGGAGGTAACTCGAGCTTGTAAGCCACTTTCCCAATCCTTTCAAGGATTTTTAATGGACCAACATAATGAGGTGCTAACTTGCCTTTCTTTCCAAAACGGATCACACCCTTCCACGGGGACACCTTAAGAAGAACAAGATCACCGACTTGGAATTCCAAGGGTTTTCAACGTTTGTCGGCATAACTATTTTGCCGACTCCTCGCTACTCGAATATTGTCACGGATTTGAATAATCTTGTCGGATGTTTCTTGAATTAACTCGGGACCGGTGATTTGTGCTTCACCAATCTCGTTCCAACAGATAGGAGAACGACACTTGCGACCATAGAGAGCTTCGAATGGCGCCATGTTGATACTTGTGTGGTAGCTATTGTTGTAAGAAAACTCAATGAGGGATAGATGTGAATCCCAATTGCCACCAAAATCGATTACACAAGCTCTAAGCATGTCTTCAAGAGTTTGGATTGTTCGCTCGGTTTGACCATCAGTTTGCAGATGGTAAGCCGTGCTCAAATCCAATCGAGTACCAAGAGCCTTTTGGAGAGATTGCCAAAATCAAGAAGTGAACCGGGCGTCTCGATCAGATATTATGTTCAAAGGAACACCATGATGGCTCACAATTTCATCAATGTAAATTCGGGCTAGTTTCTCAACCCGATAGTCTTCATGGATAGGCAAGAAATGAGCAGATTTGGTGAGACGATCAATGATCACCCAAATACTATCATAACCACTCGAGGTGCGAGGGAGTTTGGTAATAAAATCCATGGCTAAGTTCTCCCATTTCCACACGGCGATTTCCGGTTGTTCAAGCAAACCAGAAGGACGTTGATGTTCGGCTTTGACTTTGGAGCAGGTTAAACATTTGGCAACATAGAGAGCAATGTCCTTTTTCATACCGGGCCACCAATATTGTTGGCGAAGATCTTGGTACATTTTATCCGCACCAGGATGAATAGAATAACGAGTCTTGTGAGCCTCGTTCATGAGAAATGTACGGAGATCATCGCGATCGGGAACCCAAATACGGTTCAAGTAATATAGTAAGCCATTGGGTTTTGATTCAAGAAGAAGTTCAACACCACACGACATTTCTTCATACATGTTACCCTTGGTTACCGAGACGTGTTGAGCTTCTAAGATACGGGTTTGAATATCGGTTTGAATACGGGCACAGTGAAGCATAACATGGTCCTTTCGACTCAAAGCATCGGCTACAACATTCGCTTTGCCGGGATGGTAACGAATCTCGCAGTCATAGTCGTTAAGGAGTTCGACCCAACGTCGTTGCCTCATATTGAGTTCTTTTTGGTTGAAGATATGTTGAAGACTTTTGTGGTCGGTGAATACCACACATTTTGTGCCATATAGGTAATGTCTACAAATCTTTAACGCGAATACGACCGCACTCAACTCGAGATCGTGCGTCGTATAATTTTTCTCATGGATTTTGAGTTGTCTTGATGCATAAGCGATTACTTTGCCTCGTTGCATAAGAACACAACCAAGACCTTGGTTAGAAGCATCACAATAGACAACTAAATCATCATTTCCATCGGGGAGAGTCAATATGGGAGCATTGCACAGCTTTTGCTTGAGGGTTTGAAAAGTTTCTTCTTGTTTCGGTCCCCATTCATAAGTCTTACCCTTGTGGGTCAAAGCGGTAAGAGGGACAGCAATCTTTGAGAAGTTTGAGATGAAACGACGATAATAACCCGCAAGACCAAGAAATGAACGAACTTCGGTAGGAGTCTTCGGGGCATTCCAATTCTTAATCGTTTCAATCTTAGCAGGATCAACATGAATACCCTTGTCGTTGACGATGTGACCAAGAAATTGAACTTCCTTTAGCTAGAATTCACATTTGGAGAATTAGGCATATAGTTGTTCTTTTCTTAAGAGGTCCAAAACCAATCGAAGGTGTTGTTCATGATCGGCTTTAGTCTTGGAATAGATTAAGATATCGTCAATGAAGACGATCACGAATTTATCAAGGTATGGTTTGCACACACGATTCATGAGATCCATGAAAACTGCGGGTGCATTAGTTAGCCCAAAAGGCATAACCATAAACTCGTAATGACCATACCTTGTTCGGAAGGCAGTCTTAGGAATGTCATCTTCTTGAACACGAAGCTGATGATAACCGGATCGAAGATCAATCTTTGAGAAACAAGTAGAACCTTGAAGTTGATCAAAGAGATCATCGATTCTAGGTAAAGGATAACGGTTCTTGATAGTAAGCTTATTGAGTTCGCGGTAGTCAATACACATGCGAAATGATCCATCCTTCTTCTTAACAAATAAGACGGGTGCACCCCACGGTGAATGACTTGGGCGAATGAAACCTTTGTCGGAGAGCTCTTGAAGTTGACTTGCAAGCTCTTGCATTTCGGAAGGTGCAAGACGATAAGGAGCTCTAGCGATGGGGTTAGCTCCAGGTATAAGATCAATACGGAACTCTACTTGACGAATGGGAGGAAGACCGGATAAATCCTTAGGAAAAACTTCGGGAAAATCTCGAATAATGGGAATGTCTTGGATATTCTTCTTCTTGACATCCTTTTGAACAATATGAGCTAAGAAAGCAATGTACTTCTTTCGTAAGTACTTTTGAGCGGTAGTACACGACATCAATTTAAGTCCTTTGCAAGGCTTTTCACCAAAAACCCTTAAGGTTTCTCCCGATGGTAGCGGAATTCGGATACACTTTTCAAAGCAAATGACTTCGGCATGATGATTTGATAGCCAATCCATACCTATGATAATATCAAAGCTTCCTAGTGGCATTGGAACAAGGTTGATTGGGAATGAATGGTCATTTAGTTCTAAGGAGCAATCATAAATAATGGAGTCAATTGTAAGGAAGTCACCATTTGCTATTTCAACGGTGAAGGTTTTCTCTAATTGGGATCGTGTCTTTGCAAGTAAAGGCTCAAAATTAAGTGACACAAAACTTTTATCGGCACCGGTATCGAACAAAATGGAGGCATATTGACTATTAATAAGGAACGTACCATTAACCACGTCGTTGTTGGCTTGAGCTTCGTTGGCGTTTATGTTGAACGCACGCCCACGAGCTCCACCTTGTCTAGCATTTGCAAGTCTTGGACATTGATCAAGAAAATGGTTCGGGTCACCACACTCATAGCAAGCACGCCCATTAGCAATGGCGGGAGCACCTTGATTAGCCACTTGAGGTACAGTTCGGTTTGGAGGGTTGACTTGGCCCGCAAGAGCTTTGGCCCTACAAACATTGATAGTATGACCATATCTCCCACAATGAGTAAAAAGGCGACATGGGATAGTTTGAGGATGATGATAGTTGCAGGTGGCACAAAGAGGGTAGATCCCAACATATGGCTTTTTAGCCGGCGCTTGAACCATAGGTGCAGCTTGGTTGACGGGAACAGCAGGAGTAACCACAGCAAAATTTCTAACCTTCCTCTTTCTATTTTTGCGAGAGGGCTCGGTTGTGGCTTCTTTGTTGTGAGTAGGAGGGGTTACGGTTTCAGAAACTTTCTTAGAACCCTTTTTGGTAAGAGTTCCAGCTTTCACATGATTACCAGTTAAGGTAGCGGATAGACGAATAGCATCCTCCAGAGTAGCCGGATTTCTACGTAAGACAGTATCTTGGATTTGTCTTGGTAGCCCACCAATATACTTTTCGATACAACGGGACAAAGGAGTGACCATGTGGGGCACGAGAAGACTCAACTCATGGAACCGAGTTGTATATGCTAAGCTTTCCCCACTATCTTGGGCAAGATCCCAAAATTCAGCTTCTAACTTTTTCACTTCATTTTGAGGACAGAACTCCTCGGTCATAAGCCTTTTGACCTCATCCCAAGGTAAGGCCATAGCTACATCAACACCCCTATTCCTTTTCTCCCCATTCCACCATGTAAGTGCCCGTTTTTGTAGGACACTTGTAGCATGACGAACACGGAGGTTGTCGGGACAGTCACTATTGAGAAAGGTATTCTCAATGCTTTCGAACCATTGAAGGAGTCCAGTAGCTCCTTCGGTACCATAGAACTTTAGGGGATTGCACGAGTTGAAGTGCTTGAAGGTGCATTGAGATGGATTATTACCACCATTTCCACCATTTCCACCATTATTACCACTATTGCTTCCATTTCCACCATTGTTGCCATTGGTGGCACCATTGGCTTGGGTGAGTTGTGTCACCAATTGGGTAAGAATAGCAGCAATGTCGGTGTTGGCGTTGGTTGCGGGAGCACGATGAGGAGGCATTCTACAGATTTTTCACAAGACAAGAAAGATTGTAAGAACTTATGAGAGTTGATAGGATTTAATAGAATGAGATAACAAAAATAAAAATAGATATTCTTAGTTTGGATTGTACTCAAAAGTGACAAAATCACTTGAATACCATGGCACATTAAGGTTAATTAAACTTATATAATTTTCAAGGAGACATGCTTTAGCCTATAAGTAAACACTCATCTCGGGAATTCCCAGGAAAGCATACGGGTCCCTCGGTTGATTGGGATTTATGCGAAATGCTTTCCTAGACAGAAAACCCAAAATACAGGTGTCACCCTTCCAGATTGCACGTGTCCTCAAATAATTTAATAAGTTTAAAAACCTTAACGAAGAAATAAATTTTTATTTAATTTTATTTTTTTAAAGATTTTTGCTTCAACAATTTTCCACATGCTTAGAAGGATAAAGATAGAAAAGAGGATAGAAATATTATGAGGTTTTAGAATATAGGAAAGGATATTATTTATTAAATTATTATTCAAGAAGATCCTAATAATTCATGAATTTCTAACAAGTAAGGTATCAAATATAATAATAATTAATCATGGTGAGTATGTAGCACATAGCATGTAACACATAGCACAAAATCATGAAATATAGCATAAGTGGGTGTCCTAAAGTTATAGTCTAGGTCAAGGTGTCTAATAACCTAATTCCCTATAACCAAAGCTCTGATACCAATCTGTCACACCCCGACCGATGGCGGAATCATCGGGGCGGGACATGTAGACTGTTCATAGCACATGGTTGACTAAATTGAAATATATTAAAGTCAAATTTCCATTTCAAATAATCCAAGTACAAATCAAATTCAAACAAAGAAACATAAACAACTCATAGAATTCTTGATTTAAATTGCTAAGTCCAAATCCTATGTCTTGAATCATTCTCACATATTAGGGCCTGAAACATGAATAAAATAAAGTCAACTAAAAAGTTGGTGAGTATAACACAGTTGTATATAGATAGCATATTGTTGAAAACAAATCCTTTACAAGACATGATAAAATAAGGCGTTTATGGGGAGCAGCTATTGTGTAACCAAGTACAATCAAACCTTTGTAACTAGCATGCAAAAATTGTGTTGTTGGTTTTAATCACCGCGCACCTGGGTGGGTTTGTCAGACTCAATAGATCTATCATTGAAAACCGTCGGCTTGTATAGTAATGATTGCACATAAGTTTTCACAAAGATTAGCACAACTAGCACTCGGGCACAAAGCTCAAATTTTGCACACATGTATGTAAATAGGATTTTGCACTTGTGTTGTTTGCGTAAATGTAAATGTGTAATGTGTATAAAGTTCATGTTCCAGCCAAAAGTGTAAAAGAGTAAAAAGGGGTTGTGAATACTCACTTGGTATGGAGATTTAGCTAACAAAGAGTATAGATAAAATAAGGGTTATTGATACGCACGGGTTAACCTAGATAGTAATGTATATTGAATCAAATCGGTGTACAAAGTTTAAGTCTAACATTGAAGGCTGAATTTGTGTATAAAAAGTATTAAACGAAATATATAAAGTTATAGTAACCATTTTTGGAACATTTGATTAAAGTTTGGAATTTAAATAATAAAATAGAATTTTTATAAAATTGTTGATTATGAAAATAATGCATGTGTTAAATGTAAATTAATAAATAAATAAATGATTATAGTTTATGAAATAATGTAAATATTGATTGTAATTAAGTATAAATAAATAAATGATTTTTATTTAAATATTAAATAAATAATTATTATCTTATTTATTTATAAACTTGTAACTTAATCATTTAAAACATTATTTAAGTGTAAGATAAATATAAATTTAATTTTTATAAATTTTTAAATAAACTTTTAAATAAATAATATTTATCTCCAGATTAAACTTTAAATCTCTTCAAATACAGAAAACATATTTTTATAAAATTTGAAACATTTATTGATTGAAAAATATAAAATTATAATTCTGTTAAAATTTCTGAATCACACACGACCGTGCCTCGGAAGGGCACGATTGTGCTCAAGCCACGGGCACGATCGTGCTCAAGCCACGGGAGCGACCGTGCTAGTCGGGGCGCGACCGGGTTGATCAACAGAGGGCACAATCTAGACCAGTCAAATGGAACGACCGTGTCTTGGCCTGGCATGGTCGTGTCCAAGATTCTTAGACACAACAGAGGTTAGCCCAAAGGGCATGACTAGGTCTGGACAGGAGGACACGACCGCGCTGCTACTCGGCACGACCGCGTTTCATGAGGCACGGCCGCGCTAGGTGATTAGCGCGACCGTGTCTCTTCCAAATCAGACACAAATTGAACAAATCCTGTATTTATAGCGTTGGAATTGTTAGGGCTTTTGATTACTGAGTTGTTACGAGTCGATTCATATAAATTAATTGTATGGAAAACGTGTTTAAGAATGGATTCGATTAAATCCTTTTTATTAAAAATAGGAATTTCGGTTCCGGATAATTTCTGTAATGGAAGCCCAGATTAACATGGGGCTTTTGATATAAATACTAAAACGGATAATAACAAGTGATCAATTACCCGAAAGAGTAGGGAATAGATGGAGGTCGGTAGAAGGAGGTTCCGGCGACGGCAAGATTGCTTTCCGGCGTCTCCTTCTGCTATTTCGGCTGATCCAACCCCTTCAGAAACATAGAGATGCTCGGAGGATTGAGTTCCTAGATTAATTGATAGCAACAGGATCGAAAAGAATGATACAAGGCTTGGGAGAGATTTTGGACGATTTTTCTTGAGAGAATTCGCAAATGGATGATAATGATCGTAATTGACAATTATTTTCTTTGATACTGAAAGAGAAACGCACATCGGATTTGAATTCAAACGACCGAGCGTTTTGAAACTGCATTTACGTTTCGACTGTTACGCAGGCGCGACCGTGCAAAGATAGGCGCGATCGTGCTTAGGCACTGGGTGCGATCGTTCCAGGACCAGTCACGCGATCGTGCCGAGGCACTTGGCGTAACCGTGCCAGGACGAAGCACGACCGTGCTAATTGGGGTTTCTTGATAAATTTTCAACTTTAATCCTTGACTTTTCAGGTTTGATTAGTTTGAAATAAATAGTTACTTGTATAGCGTTTAAGTGTATATAATCGAGCAAAACTTGTAAATTTTTATTGAATCATTGCATTTAGTTTACGGTAAGCAAAATAATAAGACAGTGCACGAGTATTGAGTTCGAAATTGTGTTACATTGAATTGAAATATGAACACTGAAAATCAGAAATGTTACAACACAAATGGAATGAAAGTGTAAGCACACAGTGAATAAACAACTGCAAATTGTATTGATTCAGGAAAAATGTGAAAGAGAAGGTTCAGGGTTACAGCCGCTACTCACACCCTAAACATTCTCAAACTAGCCTATTTATAGTAGTGACAGTATCGAAACTATGTTCAATCGAAACTACTAGTTTCGATTGACCATTTACAAGTGACACAAAAACTGTCGAAACTACCATCTATCGAAACTACTAGTGTCGATTGAACAGACTCAATCGAAACTAAGTAGTTTCGATGGCCCAGACTTAGAAATAAAAAAAGTAAATTACATAAAACTGAAATTACAATTCTCTCAAGAAAATAATTGTAGAGTCATATCTTAATGTATAAGCTGTTGTCATTTATTGTTTTGGGAGAGATGGGAGAGATTTTGGACGGTTTTTCTTGAGAGAATTCGCAAATGGATGATAATGATCGTAATTGACAATTATTTTCTTTGATACTGAAATAGAAACGCACATCGGATTTGAATTCAAACGACCGAGCATTTTGAAACTGCATTTACGTTTCGACTGTTATGCAGGCGCGACCGTGCCAAGATAGGCGCGACCGTGCTTAGGCACTAGGCGCGATCGTTCCAGGACCAGTCGCGCGATCGTGCCGAGGCACTTGGCGCGACCGTGCCAGGACGAAGCACGACCGTGCTTTCGTCCGTGCTAATTGGGGTTTCTTGATAAATTTTCAACTTTAGTCCTTGACTTTTCAGGTTTGATTAGTTTGAAATAAATAGTTACTTGTATAGCGTTTAAGTGTATATAATCGAGCAAAACTTGTAAATTTTTATTGAATCATTGCATTTAGTTTACGGTAAGCAAAATAATAAGACAGTGCACGAGTATTGAGTTCGAAATTGTATTACATTGAATTGAAATATGAACACTGAAAATCAGAAATGTTACAACGCAAATGGTATGAAAGTGTAAGAACACAGTGAATAAACAACTGCAAATTTTATTGATTCAGGAAAAATGTGAAAGAGAAGGTTCAGGGTTACAGCCGCTACTCACACCCTAAACATTCTCAAACTAGCCTATTTATAGTAGTGACAGTATCGAAACTATGTTCAATCGAAACTACTAGTTTCGATTGACCATTTACAAGTGACACAAAAACTGTCGAAACTACCATCTATCGAAACTACTAGTGTCGATTGAACAGACTCAATCGAAACTAAGTAGTTTCGATGGCCCAGACTTAGAAATAAAAACAGTAAATTACATAAAACTGAAATTACATTTAATGAAATGACAGAAAGTAAACTAGTCTAAAACTGTTTAAACAAACAATAAATGACAACAGCTTATACATTAAGATATGACTCTACACTCTTCCAGGCCCTTGACCACTTCATTGTAGAAAAATATTCTCCAACATAGAACTTCTTCTTCTGTTAAAGCACTGCTCCTTATGAGGTCAAATCTTTCAGCCAGTCTTTGTTATGATGTTGTTGAAGATTCTGCATGGTGTTGAGGATAGGCCACCCTGTTTGCTTCTTCTAGAAACCTTTCAAACCAGGGCAGATTATCCGCCATCAAGACATTGAACATGTTGATTGCAAGTTCTGCTGAGAGATCTGTGGAAGTGTTGACGCAGCTTGATAGGTACAGTTTAAGAACCTGAAGTGGATTCAGTGTATTCCAATTCAGCTCTTCTATTCCACCAAACTCCCGTCCAATCCAGAATCTCTCAGATAGTCCATCATACCCCCAAGCTAGAACGGAGTGAAATTCTAGCTTATTTGCAGTCGGTGTGAATTGAGGGGCAATGGTATGTCTTGATATATTTGCAGCAGCAGGAAGTATGATGAATGACAAAGGTGCGTCTTCATTTTGACTTTCATTCTTCAACACCTCATCCATAGCTCGGACAACTAACTTCCAATCCTCAATGATTTCTTCCTCTTCATCTACTGTGTCTGGAAAGTCATGAATTTGAGCAAAAGCAGGTTTGAAGAGAGAACTTTGAAAAGCAACCTACTCTTGTATCCGTTCATCGAGGCTGTCAGCATCATCTTCCGAAGTAACTAACTCCCCCTTTTTGGTTGCATCAGTGTAGGTCCACATGACTCATCTCATATCGATCTCATGATAAGACGTCTTGATAACACGGAGTGCGGAATCCTTCATTGTTGGGTATAGAAATGAGACTGATGCTGTCAATAGAAACTACAGTATCGAAACTAGTAGTTTCGGTTGAACTTTTGTTCAATCGAAACTAGTAGTTTTGGTTGAACATTTGTTCAATCGAAACTACCTAGTTTCGATGCCTGTTTTTCAGGCATGTTTGGCAGGTGGCTTGGAAAACAAGGAACATGAGGCCTCCTATATATAGTAGAATATCCATTAGGAGTGAGTGTGTCTGTAGAGGGAATCACCACCCCAAGGGGAGCTCACCCTGGGGTGAGACTAATTGTTAGTGTATGATCGAGCGTTTATTTTCATTTCAATCAAAGAATCATACGTTTTATGCTTTCAATTATCTGTTCTTTTCATTTTCATATGTTTCTGTTTGTGTATGTGATTCCCGCACCCGTCTCTACCCATTTATGATTCGAGAGTGATACCGGATCCAGAGATTCCGCCTCTCGATCCGGACTGTTTGATGAATTTCTCCGCAGATCTGTTCTTTCAGGTCTGCTCAGGACCTACAAGTGGTATTAGAGCCATGGTGGCTCTTATTGCTCTCAATTATGCTCGAAAAACAGAGAAAAACCCACCATTGAGACGTTAAACATGAAGAAATCGATGTGTAGCAGGTTCGTGACTGTTGTTCTACATTTCCACTTTCAAAATCTAAAGATGTAATGCTTTTGAAGCATTTTTCAGACCTGGATTGGGGGAAGATGGTCAATCGAAACTATGTGGCGGCTGAACATTTTCTATCGAAACTACTGGTGTTGCCCTAAATCAGAAGTAGAAGACATCGAAACTAGGCTGTCGAAACTAGAGGGTATCGAAACTACAAGTTTCGGTTGAAGAATCTCCTATCGAAACTACTAGTTTCGATTGAAGAATCTCTCTATCGAAACTTCTTGTTTCGATACTGCCTCTATCGAAACTAGCCTTGTTTCGACTGAAGTAGAGCCTATCGAAACTACAGGCAGAACTGTCCAAGTACTTTCTAAAAAAAAAGTTTTTTGGAAATTTTCTTGGATAAATTTTTTAACAGGGTATTGCATAGAAGGATGGGAGTTTTGGAAGAAAACTTGGAGACAACCTTTTTCGGGTTTTCGAAAATTTCGTTTCTTCAGCAATATACATGATGTTTCTGCCTGATTCAGCCGTAATTCCTTTGAACAAAGTTCAAGTTTGGGCAGCGGGTAACAAGTCAAGCATATTTGTCACAAACCGGGTCATTAGTTGTTGATTACATGGTGATTCGATCCCTTATCTTTTGCCTAGAAATAGGAGGGTCTACACTTCAGGGGGAGAATTACCATGAAAGACTTCAAATTATCAGCAGAGTTATGAAGATGCAAGACAAAGTGAGCCTTTGCTTGAAATTGACCTTTTTTTAGGGGGAGAGAAGGCAAAAGTTGATCAAGTGTTCGTGAATGTCAAGAATCTTTGTAGAAAGATGGTTATTTACTGCTTAATACTTGGGATTCAAACCTTTATCAATTGCCTACAAGATAGGAGGGTCTACACTTGAGGTGGAGAATCACAACGAAAGGCTTTGGATCATCAGTCATTCTATGAAGACGAAAGACAGAGTCGGACAAGATTTGATAGCATCAGTCTAGGGGGAGATTGTTGGGTATAGAAATGAGACTGATGCTGTCAATAGAAACTACAGTATCGAAACTAGTAGTTTCGGTTGAACATTTGTTCAATAGAAACTACATAGTTTCGATGCCTGTTTTTCAGCCCTGTTTGGCAGGTGGATTGGAAAACAAGGCACATGAGGCCTCCTATATATAGTAGAATATCCATTAGGAGTGAGTGTGTCTGTAGAGGGAATCACCACCCCAGGGGGAGCTCACCCTGGGGTGAGACTAATTGTTAGTGTATGATCGAGCGTTTATTTTCATTTCAATCAAAGAATCATACGTTTTATGCTTTCAATTATCTGTTCTTTTCATTTTCATATGTTTCTGTTTGTGTATGTGATTCACGCACCCGTCTCTACCCATTTCTGATTCGAGAGTGATACCGGATCCAGAGATTCCGCCTCTCGATCCGGACTGTTTGAAGAATTTCTCCGCAGATCTGTTCTTTCAGGTCTTCTCAGGACCTACATTCGTGTTAAAGACTGTATACTAATTGACAATTAAACACAGCATGTAAATAAATCTTTCTCTTTGTATTCATAAACACATACTTTACAGATTCTCAGAATACACTCGTTCAAAGTCCCTCTGCTGCTCTCGTTTTCTACACTGAAACTGTAAACTCCTATTTATAGACACACGCTCGTTAAGTTCGCCTCAAAAGATGCTTATGCGAACTTATTAAGTTCGCCTCTAATAGGCTAGGCGAACTTATCAAGTTCGCTCCTAAAGATGCTTAGGCGAACTTGTTAAGTTCGCCTCTCTATGAACTTATACAGAATTTTATCAATAGTTACAAAACATGTCCTAACAGACTCCCTTTTAACTGTTGCTAACAACTCTATCAATTACAAGTCAAAGATTCTAAGACTAAGACATAATATCTTCAAGCTCATTGTCACCAGAATATGCTCCAACAGACTCCCCCTTGACAACAGTTTTAAAAGATTGTCATCCGTCTTCAAATATCATCAAACACACTATAGTCTTCGTCTTGTTCATCTCCACTTTCTCTTTCTATCTAGAAGAAAACTTAGGAGAAGGACCCCTTGTCAACTTCTGTCTGCAATATTCAGTTTTTGCAAAGGAGAACAACCAAGAATAACCAACAATTAAGATTTCCATGGAAGCTGGAAAAATAAAATCTTTTTGATTTTTCAAACATAAGAAAGACAAAATCTTTTTGGTTTTTCAAACATAAGAGACACAAAATCTTTTTGATATCAATCACACATCTTGGATATAAAATCCATATAATATCAAATGGTATCCTATGTCATTCTTTCAAGCCTTGACCAATCAAACCAATATATTTCCAGATTATCACACTCTATCTTTTCAAGACTTTCATATTGCATGTTATGATATGCGATAAACATTCAAAGAAAATAGGATCAGGCTATGACACACAAATTCAAATTGTCAATATTATAAGATTTGAAACTAAAGCATCTCATTCCCACTTTCTTGTGAGTTAAGGTACCATTTAAGTATGAAATACAACGTGTACCCCACTAGTATGCCAATATAAAGTAAATGCACTATCTTCATGACATATGAGATTTTACTAATGATTATCCGAATTTCCAGAATGAGGAGACATCACTTAGCACATAAATAGCAGAATCCAAATTGGATTGTATAGGAATAAATGAGATTCATAATCGAATGATTCAATGTTTTGGCTTATATATATGGAATCATAAGATTCAGGTACATGGATCCAACTATTATCTGGATTATGAATTCAATGGAATCAGTAAAGATGATTTATCAATATGATCCAAGGGCTAGTATATATGTTTGACAGATGTTTTCAAGTACATATCTTGATTATACTTCAAATTGCATGCTTTTCGGGACATGGGCACTGAAGCAAATCGAATGAATAGTGCTAAGGACATAACCCGAAACTGATCTCATAGGAAAATCTTTATTAAAAGCTAATATTCTTTATCTGATAGTGATCTTTTAACACACACACACCCAGACATAAAATGGGTTCAAATCACAGTTATAACATATGCAATTATGTTTTCACACTACTAATGGTTCAGTAACGCTTTTAGTCTACTGACAATTCAAATTATATGCATACACAATACTATCATTTCCTATTTGTGTAGTCTCTAAAGTTTAGATCAGAACATATAATTCAGATATATTAACATAGAGCACTAACCAGTCAATCTAAGGTCATGTGTGAAAGAACATCTACTGATGTACTATCATGTCTTCTTTAATGTCGATTATATCTTTTTCAATTTGTTTGGCTTTTTCAAAATCTTTTTCAAATAAAGTAAAACAAACGAAAATAAACCTTCCATGAAAACATTTTATGAAAAACATTTAACTTGGTTACCCAGGATTAAGCAATTCAATCAATTAAAAACTCAAACCGATGTAATGTAAATGAATGTCATTGCCTCTGTCACCAACACAGTTCTGTACTCCCCTATCTTGTAGACTCCCCCTCAACTCGTCAAATGGTTGCATCAACGACTTTATGCTCACCATCGTCATCCTAAGTTTCAGGTTATCATTTGGACTTTGTAAAATTCTTTCCAAAACATTGTGTGTGACATATTCTTTGTAAAACTCTTTCCAAAACATTGTGTGTGACATATTTTTGATCGGTGTCGAAGGGACCGGTCAAAGATAAAGAAATAGAGTGTCCTAATCACCTTAAACTAGTTAGGGTAAGAAGGGTGTCGAACCACGAAGAGTTTGTGGTCGGTGCTCAACTTCAATTAACAATGCAAATTATGAAGTTACAACGGGTCTTTCTGACCAAACACAATCAATGATTTAAGTGAAAACTTTATAAACTCAATAAACAAATCAAGTACCAAACAAAACGGCTTAAGTTGTAAACAATAATTAAAAAGGGTATCACACCCGGGTTTCAAGCTCACAAATAATTAGGGATTATCACACAAACATTTGAGTTCAAACAATCGAATGGTTATTCAAATCTAATTAACCATATCTAACCAAGAACATCAACATTCATACATCATCGGCAAATAGTGTAAAACAATATTCACGAATGAAATCGAGACAAATGTATGCAATATAGAATTAGATTAATCAATAGATTCAACATAAATCAAAGTTCATAGCAATTATCATCTAACGGGGTCAATGGTGCAAGAATTTATCGACTCCCGTGAGTTCATAACCATACTAAACACAAAGATTCAAGTGTTTCAAACCAAACGATTACAAGAATTGTTTCTCAAAGCTAGCACATGATAAAACCCTAAAAACTTACAAACAATCCACCCGGGAATGATTACCGGTGGATTAGCCGCTCATGGTTATGGAATGCATCTTCGATTCTTCAATATTTCGAGTATCAATCTTCACTTGCATGTTAGAATTGTGTTCCTTAGCCTCCTCGAATGACCAAAATCGCCCAAGAACTGTGTTGTCAAAGATCGATTCGAATTTGGGGAAGAAAAACCTAAATAACCATTGAAAATCAGCTGTTTCGCCCAAAACCCGCGTCTGAAACGCACCCAGCGTAGGCTTACGCTGGGAGGGCGTAGGCTTACGTCGGGCCTCTGATGCTGCTGTGAAGGAAAACTTTAGGCATAGGCCTACGCTGATATGGTGTAGCCTTACGCTGCAGGTCTGATGCTTCTGTTTGAAAACTTGGTCCGACGTAGGCTTACGCTGTAGTAGCGTAGCCTTACGCTGACCCTGCATTTTGCCCCGTTTTCTCCGTGTCTCTTCCGACTCTTTCATCTCTCGCCTAATATCTTCCAAAATCATACTTTAAGCTTCCAAAACCTGCACATGCATGACTACACAAAACCTTTGTATTCCACATATCAAATTGCATAAATATAACATATTACACCTTTTAATACATGAAAATTTGGCCACTTATCAATTCTCCCCCTTGAGCATCAAGTCGTTGAATCAAAAAGATTCTCAGTTATCAACAACTCTTTACTCTTGCAGATGTCATTCCCTGTAATGTGCTTAGAACCACCACTATCACCAACCAAAATAGTATTAATAGTCCCTGTTGGTAAATCCTGCACAACTAACAAAAAACATTAATTTGAAATTGGGACCCAAGCCATGGTAGTCATTGGTCGTCCATCTTTATCAAAATAATAAACCTCACTCGATTCACAATTGAATCTCTCATCAATTTTCGGAGATTGTTCCGACGAGTTAGAAACAGAAACTTTAGATTTCCAAACATACTTCTATTCATTAAGATCTTTTTGCTTAAAATGTGAAGTGTTTGAACATTTTATTTCATTTGAAAATTGATTTGATTATGAAAACTCTTGTTGTTCAAAAAGTTTTCTCAATCTTCTGTTTCTCCTCCGTCTTTGAGGTCTAGAAAGCCTAACCTCAGATTTTGAATTACCCTTTGGTGTAACATGAGGTTTAACCACATTTGGGTTAACATAAGGCTTACCATGAGTTCTTACCGTTCCTGGAGTAACATGTCGGTTACCTTTGTCTTTGTGACGACAATCCATCCGAATGTGACCCACAAGACCACAATAAAAGCAAGATCTCTTCTCACTATATTCTCGCATATAAGGAATCTTCACACGATAAGATGCACTTGAAGAAGATTCTGCTACATGAACTTCTATTGGAGTTTGAGACGGAACAAACTTTTTCGCAATAGGTTTTGATTCAGGCTTCATCTTCTCAGGAACTACATGCTTCTTTCCTTTATTTTTGTAAGGACAGTTCACCACAATGTGTCCCATCTCATTACAATGAAAGCATGTACGCCTGTCTTTATAATCTCTGACATATGGAACTCTCCTTGAATTTGAAGAACTTCCAAATGTATAATTTCCAGATGAATTAGAATCAACCTTTGAGTCTTCATTCTTAACCTCTTTCGGTATCCCCTCTACCTTAGCTTCATCAAAATATTCATCATCACTCTCAGCAGAATACACCATATCTTCACCTGTGACTGGATTCACCTTCAACATAGTCTTAGGATCTAAATCCTCATCTTTTATAATCTCAGGTGTAACAGAATACTTTCCGTTGAATGGTGGAGGAACATAACCATTACCATTTGTTCCCTTCCCCTCTTTAGTATTATTATGATAATGTTCTAATAAGAATGATGAATTTCCAAAGCTTTCTAACTTTCTGTGTAATCTGATCACCTCTGCTTTAGATTCAGCTAGTTCTTTATCTCTCTCAACAAGATCATTATTTCTTTTCTCAATTTCTGCAAAGGACATATCCAGGTGATATGCCTGCTCTTTGATCTTCAAAGTCAGAGAATTTATATCCTTTTTCAGTGATTCTATTCTTTCAATACACACATTCTCATTATCCTTTAATTTCTGGTTTACCGTGTGCATCGATTTCATATCACAAATGAGGTTTACGTTGTCATCCATAACCCTCATCATTTTATCCTTCACTGAAATACAGTTAGAAAAAAATATTTCAGAGTTAGAAACTACCTCAGGTTTTACTTCTGAAGAAGATGCACCAAGAGCCATGAATACGTCATCATGAGCTTCACCCTTTTGAGAAACAATGACAGGCACTGCATCAGTTTCTAATTCACTCATATCATCTTCAACTATCTGAAAGCTTTCTTCAGTCATCACATCAGTCTCAGTAGATTGAATACTTTCACCAGAACAAATACTCTCACTATCACTTAACTCTGAAGAAGAATCACTTTGAGAATCACCTTGCTTCTCCAATACTTTGTTGTTCAAGACCACAAACGCTTGAGAAGTTGCTTCACCCTTTTTCTTCAATGCTTCCCATAGATCTCTTGAAGTTGGACACTTCCCGAGACTATGAATGATTTTTTTTGGTAAAGACATCTTTAAAGTTTTACACGTTTTCATCTCTGGATCAAACTTATGCTTTTCTACTTTAGTAAGAGCTGTCACTGGTTTAGGAACATCACTAAATTCCAGAAAGTTAAAAGTAGGATGCACATATCCTTCTATTATTGGTCTCCAAAATTTTCATTAGTTTTTGATACGAACTGTTCGAATCGGACTTTCCAGCTACTGTAATCTGATATTCACAAAAGCCTCGGTGGCATGATTTCAATCTCATTATCATCACATGAAATTGACATTTTGAAATTTTTGCGAAAATATCCCGAAAAAATTTCCCGCCAAAATACTTTTTTTTTTAATTTCAAAAATTCAAAATTTCAAAAATGATTCAAAACGACCATTTAAGCTTTCCCTAAAAAATTTGGACAAGAAGAAATTTCCCGCCAAAATACTTTTTTGAATACTAGCTAAGTTCGCCTATATACTTTTTTTTTTAAGAACACTAGCTAAGTTCGCCTGATACTGCCTGAGCGAACCTAATAAATTCGCCTAACCTTCACTGAGCGAACTTGAGCCCAAGCAAACTTAACCCCAAGCAAACTTATTAAGTTCTCCTGATTTCACCGACGAACTTATTAAGTTCGCCTACAACTGAATCAGCAACAAAACGCTGAAACTTCAGAAACAGAAAAACACGAACTCAGAACTTCGAAAATCATTATTTCTGATGTATATGATCAAATTAGACAAATCTGAACCGTAGGAATATGTAGGGACCGATTAGGAACACTTCTATCGGATCAATTTCATCAAAATCAACCTCAAATTCACGAATTCAGCAGTAAAATCAGTTTCAAGAACTTGTAAACTCCATGGATACAAAATCTTCAAAAATAACCAATTTCTTGTCAAATTGTACACAAAAACCGTCTCTTATCAACAAAAATCAACCACAAATCATGAGCAAAAGCTCTGATACCACTTGTAGGTCCACATGACTCATCTCAGATCGATCTCGTGATAAGATGTCTTGATAACACGGAGTGCGGAATCCTTCGTGTTAACGACTATATACTAATTGACAAGTAAACACAGCATGTAAATAGAGCTTTCTCTTTGTATTCACAAACACAGAGTTTTACAGATTCTTAGAATACACTCGTTCAAAGTCCCTATACTGCTCTCGTTTTCTACACCGAAACTGTAAACTCCTATTTATAGACACACGCTCTGCCATAGTCGAACTTAGCAAGTTCGTCTCAAAAGATGCTTAGAAGTTCGCCTCTAATAGGCTAGGCGAACTTATCAAGTTCGCCCCTAAAGAGGCTTAGGCGAACTTAACTTATACAGAATTTTATCAACAGTTACAAAACATGTCCTAACAATCAGTGCATAGAGTTTCATCTGTTTGAGTGCCCACTGATACAAGGGAGGGAGTAGTCACTAGAGGGCATTTGATGGGCTTCATGCATAGAGACTTGGTGCCGTAGTTTGGACACTTCAGCCTCTAGCATTGCCACCCAGGTCGTCAATTCCAAATTTTGAAGTTTCAGTCCGTCCTCATCTACAGTTGTGGAATCCTTGGAACTAGATGGGGCCTTAGGCCTAGCCTCTACATCCCCATGACCCTGGTTTTCTTGGCACTTGGGATTCCTCTCAGTGAAGAGTGTTTCAAGAGAAACATCCTCACTGTGAGCTGTCATGGTTAGGGTCTTAGTGATGTTATCACTGTCCTCCTGGTAAATTAATGTACCAAGAGTAGTGATAGCCCTTTCCACATTCATTCTATCATCACTCCCAGAGTGATGAACTTGGGATGGGTAAATTAGCAGCCAAGTCAATCAATACCTTTGAAATAGTGGTAGTTGGAGAAGGTATATCATTTTGACTATGTGCCTCTGCACTTAAGTTCAGAGAAGAAAAATAATGACAAGGCTCAGCATGTTGTTCTATGGATCCGGGATGTGATCCTGATCCTAATAGAGAAACTTCCAAGGAAGTATCTCTAATGGTTTGGCTATCCCTTTTGACATTCTCATCAGAATGTTGGGATTCTAAATGTGGGATTTTAGGTTGGGATTGGGCCTGTGAGACAAGAATAGAAGGAGTCTTCTTGCTCCCTTTTTTGGTATATTTTGCCACAACTGGGGCCTTGTGTTCCAGTTGGGTGCTGATAACATTCAAAATAGGTCTAAGTAATTTTTGTGCCTGTGCATCCTTAGTAGTATGCACAGGGGTTCGAACAGTGGAAGCAGTTTGATGTTCAGGCTTTGAAGTGGAGGGTGTGGGATCGGTATCAGCTAGGATTGCTGAACTATCACCCTGGGTACTTTGTATGTTTATCATTATAGATAACAATGGAACATTGACCCCTGAGAACTTTTTGGAAATAGTTCTCATGCTTTGAAAAATATTATTTTTATGTCCCAGCATAAGATAGATTCTTGCAGGTTTTGAATGATCTTTTAGTCATTGTTGAAAACTTCCTACAAGAATCTTGCGTACATATAGAATGCCTGCTTTGCACCTTGTTGAAAGTTGTATCTCATACCCTCAAAGATAAGATGTGCAAAGTTAAAACCTTGGCCAGTGACCATACCGTGAATATCAGAGGCAAGTGCAGAGCTCACTTGGTGCCATCTACTTCTTTTATGGGATATGCATTGTAGAAGAGTGTGGCATAGAAACTTCAATGGAGGGCACATCAGCGCCTTTCCGATGGTATATTCATTCTGATTTCCAGTGTACCCTATGGATACAAAGGTCCTCATATACTCTTCCCTTGAGTATGAAACGACGGCCCCCTCGTCATGAAGCTTGAGATGTTTTCTGAGGGTAGCTTCAGCGAAGATGATGTCTTTTCCGTCTACCTTAGCTTGGATTTGGGGAATCCCCTGTTCGGTAGAGTAGACGACGGTGTTCCAAAAGTCCTCCATGTAACATTTCTGATTTTCATTATCTGTATTTCAATTCAATGTGATACATTTCAAACCAAATTCTAGTACACTGATTTGTTCTATTCGTATGAAAAATTAAATAATATGTTTCAATGCAAATCCTCAAATTTTACACGAGTATATCCTATTAAAACCTACATAAGTTCATATTTATACAAATCTATCAAAACTGAAATTTGCAAGGACTAATTTTATAAATTAACAAGAAACCCTAATAGGCACGGTCGCGCCTCGTTCTGGCATGGTCGCGCCAAGTGCCTTGGCACGGTCGCGCGCCTTGCTTTGGAACCGTCGCGCCTGGTGCCTTAGCACGGTCGCGCCTCGCATAGGCACGGTCGCGCCTCGCGTTAGTTGAAACGTAAATGCAGTTTTAAACGCAGAATCGCTTAAAGTCGTAACAGATATACAAATCATTACTAGTAACGAAAATAATAAATCGAATAATGTCCACAATTACATCCAATAACTCCAAGAAATTCAATTAGTCTCGAAAACCGAAATCCTTTCACTTGAACCACAATTCGCCTATTCTGAATTGAAATCCTCCCAAGCAAACACTCCATCGAACCTATCTGAAGCTCCCGAGAACATTGAGGCAGCCGGAGTTGCAGCAGAAGACGCCGAAAACCAAACCCGTCGCCGCCGGAACTCGCCTCTACCGTACGCTATTGATTCATCATCTTTTCGGGTAATTGAAACCTCCTACACTTTCTTTTTAGTCCATAGATCGAAAGCCCCAACTTAATTTGGGCTTACAATAGCCAATTTAACACAAACCCGAATCTAGGGTTCATTCAAAAATGGTTTAATCGAATCATACTTTGTACATGTTTTAAATACAATTAACCTATACAAATAGACTCGTAATAACCTAATGGGTGAAAGCCCTATGATTTCCAACAATAACATCATAACATTTAAGCAATTCGTTTCTGTTTTAGAACAGACACGGTCACGCTAATCTCCTAGTGCGGTCGTGCTTCATAGAGACATGGTCGTGTCAATCCAAGCGCGGTCGTGCCTCACGCACTCAGACCCGGTCGTGCCCTTGGCTAGACTTGGTCGTGCCTCAGAACCCTAGACACGGTCGTGCCTGGCCCAGACACGGTCGTGCCTATTGAACAACTTAGTTATGCTTTCTGTTTGATCAACACGGTCGCGCCCTGATTAGCACGGTCGCACCCGTGGTCCTAGCACGATCGTGCCTTGTCCCAAGCACGGTCGTGTGTGTGAGAAAATCTTGGCAGAATACTAAAATTTATATTTTAAAATCAATAAGCATTCCAATTGTATTTTTAATAAAAGTAATTGATTTTATAAAAATTTATATTTACTTTATTTAAAAAGATCAAATTCCTATTTCTAAAATAAATAGAAGTTATACATTTAAATCTACAAAATTATATTTACACATATTTATAAAAATAGATTAACAAAAGTTAATTATTAAATTATAATTAATATAAAACACCCGATACATTTTTATAACTAAAAGACTAGATTACATATTTTATAAATAAATAAATAAGGTAAAAATTATTTAATTTATATTTAAGAATTAATTATTTAAGTTATACTTAATTACCCTTAAGTACCTACATTATTTTTATAACTACGTAAATAAGTAATAATTTTCTAATTTATTTATTTAGTTATTCCAAACTCAGACCTTAATTTTTTACAACACCATTCAAGTACAAACCACTAACACCTACCACTTCAATTCATTATACACACATCCAAATCAACCCTAGATTTAGACATAGACTATTGTGCACACTATTAATTCAATACTTATTACACTCTAGGTTAACGTTGTGCATTACAAAGATCTCGTTACTCTCTAGTCTCTCGTGTTAGCTACGCCTTTTGAATCAAGTGAGTATTACATAGCCCCTTTTACTCTTTTACACTTTTTGGGGTGGAACATGAACACTATACAAACTATTGATTACATTTACATAAACTACACAAATACAAATCCTCTTTACATTCATGTGTGCAATTTGAGCTTTATGCCTGAGTGCTAGTTGTGCTAACTTTTGTGTACAATTTATGTGCAATCATTAACTATTCAAGCCGACGGTAAACAATGATAGATCTATTGAGTCTGACAAACCCACCCAGATTGGGGTGATTGTTACCGACAACACAATTTTGCATGCTAGTTACAAAAGTTTGATTGTACTTGGTTACACAATAGCTGCTCTCCATAAATGCCTTATTTTATCATGCTATGTAAGGATTTGTTTATTCATAATCTATATGATATCTATATACAAACCTGTGTATGCTCACAAACTTTTTAGTTGACCTTATTTTATTTATGTTTCAGGTGCTAATGAGTGAATTCGATCAAGGCATGCTACACATAGGCTTTGGACTTACTTAAATTTAAATAACGACTATTATGTATTTTGTTTATGTACTTGTTTGAATTTGGTTGTGTTGAATTTTTTGAAGTTAAATTTGATGATTAAAATATTGAAATCTAGTCAACCTTGTGCTCATGAACAGTCTACATGTCCCGCCCCGATGATTCCGCCGTCGGTTGGGGTGTGACAGATTGGTATCAGAGCCTTGGTTATTGGGAACTAGGTTATTAGACACCCTTGACCCAGACTATAACTTTAGGACACCCACTTATGCCATGTTTCATGATTATGTGATATGTGCTACATGCTATGTGTTACATGCTTACTATGATTAGTTATTAATTCGTTTTTGATGCCTTGTTAAAAATTCATGACTTATTAAGATGTACTTAAATAATAATTAAATAAACAATATCTCTACCTATACCCTAGAACCTCATGATATTCTTACCTACTCCTCTACCATCATCTTCTTAGCATGTGGAAACTTCATGGATCTAAATAAAAAAAAAATTTCTTTATTTCCTCGTTAGGGCTTTTAAACTTGATTAATTATTTGAGGACACGTGCAATCTGGAAGGGTGACACCTGTATTCTAGGTTTTCTGTCTAGGAAAGCATTTCGCATAAATCCCAATCAACCAAGGGACCCGTATGCTTTCTTGGGAATTCCCGGGATGAGTGTTTACTTATAGGCTAAAGCATGTTTCCTTGAAAATTATATGAGTTTAATTGACCTTAATGTGTCATAGTATTCAAGTGATTTTATCACTATTTGAGTACAATCCAAAGTATGATTAACTATTCTATTTATTCTTTTAAATCCAAACAACATTCATAAATTCGTACATCTTTTCTTGTGTTGTGCAATTCTGTAGAATGCCTCCCCGTCGTGCTCCCGTGACCAACAAAAATACCGACATTGCTGCTATCCTTGCACAACTTGTAACTCAACTCACCCAAGCTAATGGAGCCATTAATGGTACCCATGGAACTAATGGTGGTGGTGGTGCCAACCCACCGCAATGCACCTTCAAGCACTTCAATTCGTGTAATCCTCTTAAGTTCTATGGTACGAGGGAGCCACAGGACTTCTTCAATGGTTCGAAAGTATTGAGAATACCTTCCTCAATAGTGACTACCCCGATAACCTTCTTGTTCGTCATGCCACAAGTGTCTTACAAAAACGGGCACTCACGTGGTGGAATGGGGAAAAGAGAACTAGAGGCGTGGAAGTAGAAATGGCCTTACCTTGGGATGAGGTTAAAAGGCTAATGACTGAAGAATTTTGTCCTCGAAATGAGGTAAAGAAACTGGAAGCCGAGTTTTGGGATCTTGCCCAAGATGGTGGTGAAAGTCTAGCTTACACAACTCGGTTCCATGAGTTGAGTCTCCTTGTGCCCCATATGGTCACACCTTTATCCCGCTGCATTGAGAAGTATATTGGTGGATTACCTAGGCAAATTCAAGATACTGTCTTAGGGAGAAATCCCGCAACACTCGAAGATGCTATCCGCTTATCTGCTACATTAACCGACAACCATGTGAAAGCGGAAACTTTGACTAGAAAAGGCACCAAGAAAATACCCGACACCACAACCCCTCCCACACACATCAAAGAAGCCACAACTGAACCCTCCTGTAATAATAAGAAAAGAAAGGCTAGAAACTATGCTATGGTCACTCTTGCTATCCCTGTTAACCAAGCTGCGCCTATGGTTCAAGCACCAGCCAAAAAGCCATATGTTGGGATCTACCCACTCTGTGCCACATGCAACTATCACCATCTCCAAAACATTCCATGTCGCCTTTGCACCCACTGTGGGAAATATGGCCATACAGTCAATGTTTGTAGAGCCAAAGCACTTGCAGGCCAAGTCAACCCACCAAACTGAATCAACCCACAAGTGGTAAATCAAGGTGTTCCCGCTATTGCAAATGGGTTTGCTTGTTATGAATGTGGCGACCCAAATCATTTATGTGATTAGTGCCCAACGTTAATCAATACTAGACAAGGCGGAGCTCGTGGACATGCTTTCAACATAAACGCCAATGAAGCTCAAGCCAACAATGATGTGGTCAACGGTACGTTCCTTGTTAATAGTCAATATGCCTCCATTTTATTTGATACCGGTGCCGATAAAAGTTTTGTGTCACTTAACTTTGAACCCTACTTGCAAAGACACGATCCCAATTATAGAAAACCTTCACCGTCGAAGTATCAAATGGTGACTCCCTTACAATTGATTTTGTTATTCGCGAGTTCTCTCAAGAACTTAATGATCATACATTTCCAATCAACCTTGTACCAATGCCACTAGGAAGTTTTGATATCATCATAGGCATGGATTGGCTATCAAATCATCATGCCGAAGTCATCTATTTCGAGAAGTGCATCCGAATACCTCTACCGTCGGGAGAAATGTTAAGAGTCTTTGGTGAAAAGCCTTGCAAAGGACTCAAGTTAATGTCATGCACTACCGCCCAAAATTACTTACAAAAGAAGTACGTAGCCTTCTTAGCTCATGTTGTTCAAAAGGATGTCAAAGAGAAGAGTATCCAAGACATTCCCATCATTCGGGATTTTCCTGAAGTATTTCCCGAAGATCTATCCGGTCTCCCAACCCGTTCGACAAGTAGAATTTCGCATTGACCTTATACCCGGAGCTAACCCCGTGGCTAGAGCTCCTTACCGTCTTGCACCTACTGAAATGCAAGAACTTGCAAGTCAACTCCAAGAGCTCTCCGAAAAGGGCTTCATTCGTCCAAGTCATTCACCGTGGGGTGCACCCGTCTTATTCGTCAAGAAGAAGGATGGATCATTCCGCATGTGTATTGACTACCGCGAACTCAACAAGCTTACCATCAAGAACCGTTATCCTTTGCCCACAATTGATGATCTCTTTGATCAACTTCAAGGTTCTACTTGCTTCTTGAAGATTGATCTTCGATCTGGTTATCACCAACTCCGTGTACAAGAGGAAGATATTCCAAAGACTGCTTTCCGAACAAGGTATGGTCACTACGAGTTCATGGTCATGCCTTTTGGACTAACCAATGCACCCGCAGTTTTCATGGACCTTATGAATCATGTGTGCAAATCGTACCTTGATAAATTCATGATCGTCTTCATTGATGATATCTTAATCTACTCCAAGACTAAAGCCGACCATGAGCAACACCTTAGACTGGTTTTGGACCTCTTGAGGAAGGAACAACTATATGCCAAATTCTCCAAATGTGAATTTTGGCTAAAGGAAGTTCAATTTCTTGGTCATATCGTCAACGAAAAGAGAATTCTTGTTGACCCCGCTAAGATCGAAGCTGTTAAGAATTGGAATGCCCCGAAGACCCCCACCGAAGTTCGTTCGTTTCTTGGTCTTACGGGATATTATCGTCGTTTCATCTCAAATTTCTCTATGATTGATGTCCCTCTTACCGCTTTGACCCACAAGGGTAAAACTTATGAATGGGGACCAAAACAAGAAGAAGCTTTCCAAACTCTTAAGCAAAAGTTGTGCAATGCTCCTATTTTGACTCTCCCTGATGGGAATGATGATCTAGTTGTCTACTGTGATGCTTCTAACCAAGGTCTCGGTTGTGTCCTCATGCAACGAGGCAAAGTAATCGCTTATGCATCAAAACAACTCAAGATTCACGAGAAGAATTATATGATGCAAGATCTCGAGTTGGGTGCAGTCGTATTCGCATTGAAGATTTGGAGACATTACCTCTATGGCACAAAATGTGTGGTGTTCACCGACCACAAAAGTCTTCAACACATTTTCAACCAAAAAGAACTCAATATGAGGCAACGACGTTGGGTTGAACTCCTTAACGACTATGACAGCGAGATTCGTTACCATCCAGGCAAAGCGAATGTTGTAGCCGACGCTTTGAGTCGAAAGGACTATGTCATGCTTCAATATGTCTGAATTCAAACCGACATTCAAAATCGCATCTTAGAAGCTCAACACGTCTCAGTCGTCGAGGGTAACATGTACGAGGAAATGTCGTGTGGTGTTGAACTTCAGCTTGAATTAAAACCCAATGGCTTACTTTATTACTTGAACCGTATTTGGGTTCCCGATCGCGATGATCTCCGTACATTTCTCATGAACGAGGCTCACAAGACTCGTTATTCTATTCATCCTGGTGCGGATAAATTGTACCAAGATCTTCGCCAACAATATTGGTGGCCCGGTATGAAGAAAGACATTGCTCTATATGTTGCCAAATGTCTAACTTGCTCCAAAATCAAAGCCGAACACCAACGTCCTTTTGGTTTGCTTGAACAACCAGAAATTCCCGTGTGGAAATGGGAAAACTTAGCTATGGACTTCATTACCAAACTCCCTCGCACCTCAAGTGGTTATGATAGCATTTGGGTGATCAATGACCGTCTCACCAAATCTGCTCATTTCTTGCCTATCCGTGAAGACTATCGGGTTGAGAAACTAGCCCGAATTTACATTGACGAAATTGTGAGCCGCCACAGTGTTCCCTTAAACATAATCTCCGATAGGGATGCTCGGTTCACCTCTCGTTTTTGGCAATCTCTCCAAACTGCTCTTGGTACATGATTGGATTTGAGCACGGCCTACCATCCCCAAACTGATGGTCAGACCGAGCGAACAATCCAAACTCTTGAGGATATGCTTAGAGCTTGTGTAATTTATTTTGGTGGCAAATGGGATTCACATCTATCCCTAATCGAGTTCTCTTACAATAATAGCTACCACACGAGTATCAACATGGCTCCATTTGAAGCTCTCTATGGTCGCAAGTGTCGTTCTCCTATTTGTTGGAACGAGATTGGTGAAGCGTAAATCACCGGTCCCGAGCTAATTCAAGAAACATCCGACAAGATTATCCAAATCCGTGACAACATTCGAGTAGCGAGAAGTCGGCAAAAGAGTTATGCCGACAAACGACGAAAACCCCTGGAATTCCAAGTCGGTGACCTTGTTCTTCTAAAGGTGTCTCCGTGGAAGGGTGTGATCCGTTTTGGAAAGAAAGGCAAGTTAGCACCTCGCTGTGTGGGTCCATTTAAGATCCTTGAAAGGATTGGGAAAGTGGCTTACAAACTCGACTTACCTCCATCACTTGGCAATGTGCATCCTACTTTTCACGTGTCTAATCTGAAGAAATGTCTTGCCAATGAGGATCTTCACATACCTCTTGACGATGTGCACATTGACGAAACGATGCACTTCATTGAAAGACCAATGGAAATCATGGATCGTGAGGTCAAGCAGCTCAAGCGAAGCCGTATTCCGATTGTCAAAGTTCGTTGGGAATCTAAACGTGGTCCTGAGTTTACTTAGGAACGAGAGAACCAAATGAAGCTCAAGTGTAGGTCCCTTCATGTGTGTCGGATCGTTGCATGCAAGTGGTCTACTAGTCGGACCGGGTGCGGAATACCCGTGACTAGGCGGAGAGTCTAACTAAAACAAAGTAAACCAACACGAGAGTCACAATAAAAGCTCTTTCTATTATAAACACTCGATTGTTACAGAGAGAATACAAATTGCCTACTTAACAAACTGAGTTCCTCTAAGATATGAGTTCTGCGTACTTATCCTCTGTGAACCAAACCTATTTATACAGACCTGATGCCTGCGCACTTAGCAAGTGCGTAGGACCAAATGCTCTTGCGTACTTAGCAAGTACGCATGGGTCTTCCTGCGTACTTGCTAAGTACGCTGGAGCTTTCTCCTACGCACATGTAAGTGCGCAAAACACTTGGAAGAAATGCAACATACACTATGTAAAAGTAAATACAACTCGATAAACTATTACATAACGACTCTTACATACAAAGACAAATTACAGACATTAGAAATACAAACTAAGACTCTATCCAGAGTGTTGTCACAGGAAAGTGCATCAACAAACTCCCCCTTGACAACAGCTCGGGATCTTCATCGTCTTCAGTCTTCAATCTTCAGTCTTCACAGCACTGGTCCCTTAGCTTCCATCTTCTTCTTGTAATCAAGGCAGAACTTAATCACCTTGTCATATTTAGAAGCAAGGAGTTTTGTCCATTCGTCCGTGTTGACACAGTAGCGTTCCGCTAGTACCTCCAGATCTTTCACAGAAAAGTTGATGAAGTAGACTTCATCAAAGATTCTGATCAGTTCTTTTGGTACTGTGTTCCCACTCTCGGAACGAACCTTTCCCATGATCACAGCCTCGCCCATTTTTGGATCTACATACCAGTACCACATGTCACCAAGAATATCCTGAGATAACTTGCTCAAGGGAATCTTAGTTTCACATTGCACTGGCTTGTATACCAATCTTTTTAAGTGCTTCTTAGTCACAGGATGTATAGCATGCTTATCCTTGACTCTTCTGGGCACTTGAGGCTTGAAGTATTCAAATTTCCCTAATCTTGCTTCCCGCTGTAGTGTTACCCACAAACCCATTGCTACTGCATGACTCGAGTGACTCAGCAGGTCGCGGTTTGCGAGGTTCACAAGGTCGTACTTGGGCAAAGAGTTGAACGCCTCACTGGTTGGTTTCAAGTATTGAACCCCCCAGATCTTTTGATGGCGAACAACTGTTTGTCCTCCTCGAACCTAACAGCCAAGATCATACCTGTAGCTCCGTGCTTGTCTGTGATGGACGTCTTTTGCCACACGGGAGCTGGACCCTTAGATGATGCAGAAGGCATGTCTTTATGTTTTGGAGCCTCGGGGTCCACAGGTGTAGGGTCGACTGGGGAGGCTTCAGTTGTAGCTTCAACATTACTTGCCATGTCAACTGAGCCTGTGTCGAGCAGAGATTAGAGCGATGGTACTTCAAAGATCTCACCATCCTCTAACTCGTACTCTCCTTCCCCGTCGCCCTTGGGAATCTCTATCACCACATCCTCATCTTCATCATTCCAGTCATCACCAGAGTCGATCTCTCCTTCTTCTAGATTGAAGAGAGCATCGATCTGTGCTTCTTTAGAGTAGTCAGGCTCTAGATATAGGATCTCATCATCAGATAAGTCCTTAAGTACTTCAGCCACTGACTTCCCTTTATCACCACCACCACCAGATGTATCACCACCCTCTTGCTGAGTAGACTCCCCCTCAGCCATTGGAACAGAAGAGATGGGCACAATCGCCAAAGCTTGGTGCTCACCTCCACTAGGACCGGTTTCAGGATCCTTGTCTTTATCATCATCCTTAGTCAAGTCGACTGGATGACAAGGCTCAGCACCAGTGGATTTATGTTCTTTCTCTTTTTCTTTTTCTTTCTCCTCCTGAGCACCAAGCTTCTTGGTCAGTTCTTCAACTAATTTGACCATCGCTTCGTGCTCTTTTCTCTGCAAATCCATCCTTAGCTCAAGTGAAGTTCTATAGCCTAGAATCATTTCATTGTTTTTCATCAGCAACTCGTTCTGTGCCATAACATTCTTTAGTTGCTCATTTGTCCCTGTTCTCTGGCTGTGGAGAATCCTAACTTCATCGGCCAGGGAATTAATCTGTGCTTGTTGAGCATCAGACTCCTCCTTTGACTTTTGAATGGTCTTCAACTGTTCAGCAACTTGGGTCTCTAGGACATTGATCCTTGCATCATATGGATCAGAATGCCTAGATGATGAGGCTTCAGCATTATGGATGGGGGAGGAGAAGATTGTGTCAAAGTCAAACCGTTGTGAGAAATCACCATAGTTGAAGGGTTGACCTGACGACTCAGTGGTGTGAGGTGGGTGTGGGGATGTAATGATGGGAGTGGGTGTTATGGTTGGGGTGATGGTGACTGACTCCGTGAGAAGTGGAGTAGTCACCGTCACCTGGACGGATGTTGTAGGGAGGGTCATCATCACAGGAACCTCCTCTGTGACTGTCGTGACTGCCACATCAGCTTGAACTTGTGGCCTTCTCCTCCTTCGGTATAATTGCTGTTCTAGTGGGGTAGAGGCTGAATCTGGACTGGCAGCTGGAACTTGTACTTGCTGCACAGTCGGGACCTCTATTACCCTGGGGATAGCAACCTCTTGCCTATCTCCTCTGTTCTTATGAACACGCTCTCGTCTTTGTCTTTGTAGAGCAGCGTCAGAGTCAGATGTTGGCTCATAATCGCTGCTCGAGCTTTGTCGCTTCCTTTTGGAGGACGACTCAGGTAGGGTTACATGTGCCGATCTCCTGGGGTGTGCCTGTGATGGTGCGTCATCGGAATCAGAAGAATCTGATTCTGTTGCTTCTGAATCGGATTCCTCAGCACCACCATCACCTTCTTCATCGTCTCCATCCTCAGACAAGCTATCATCACTATCATTTTCCTCATGGTGTTGTTCTTGTTGCTCATCGGAGTGTTCACTCATGTCAGGTTCCGAGTCGTGGCTATACCATCTCCAGTCTTCAGGTGCCACATATGCTTCATTTAGAAGGTGTCCAAAGAGGTCTGTGTGCACATGGATAGGTTCTACACTGCCTGGCTTCAGAAATTGAGCAAATACTCTTTTGTCCACCCGCTTGACTTGCAGTCTCTCCCCTATAGCAGGAAGGTTTGGCAACGCGTCATTTATCAAAAGTTGCACAAACCGAGGGTATAACAAGAACTGAAACCTCTCCGCTGTGTTGATCTAGTCATTGATAGCCTTAAAGATGTAGCGGGAAAAGTTGTAGCCCTTTTTGAGAGAAAGGCCGACCATGGCTGCTATGGCTGCTGCAAGGTCATGACCCATGGCATCTTTCCCAGCTTTCCTAGACGAGATGCACACGATCATGACGTGGGTGAAATACTGCCATTGGTCTAATACCCACATCTTTTTATAAGAAGCGTAGTCCCTTGCTCCGACGTATCCCATTCGTTGCCTCCAACACCCATCCATAAAGTAGTCTGGATAGGCTGTCAGGTCGGTAGCAAGGTCTCTGAACTGCAGGACCCTTCTAATGGTATCTTCAGAAAATGCGATAGCTTGACCTGCAACGGTAGCCCTAATGACATTGGGGGATACCGTGCAGTCGTGCTCCGCCGTCTCCTAGAATTGTTCGAGATAGGGTCTTGACACGATAGGGTCAGCAGAAATGGCGTAGCTGATTCTTGAACGGTTCAAGAAATCAACTATGTCTCTGTACTGCAACGCTGCACCCTTCCATTCTGGTTCAGTGTTAGCTAACAGGTTGAATTCGTTAGAAAACGCCCGAGCCATGATGTGCGAAAACACACAGAAAACATAATCAGAACAACACGTATCATTGGAAATGGATAAACATGACTCAGTATAGTAGTTACTCAATGAAGTGAATTTCAGACTTAGGAAATTTTGCTAAGTGTTGGTCTTGCGTACTTAGCAAGTACGCAGGAGTTTGTTCTTGCGTACTTAACAAGTACGCAGGAATTACTTCTTGCGTACTTGTCAAGTGCGCAAGACTTGTACTTAGCCAAAATTCCAGAAGTCTCAATTTCAAACAGAAGTAGGCATTGCCGTGGATTATGGTCACCACAAGGTCGAAATACTTTATTAAGACCTATGGGACCACTATCCACCTCAAGTAACTGCTAAACTCGTCAATTTTATGACCTAGATGACGACCCAGTGGAAACAACGGTCAATCGAGGGTCAAGGCCAAAAATCAAACCATGTTAAGGACAAATTCGGAGTCAATAGGTTTCGATTAGTGATTATTAACAAGTTTTAGGTCTTAATTTGTATTTAGAACACCAAAATCGGTCAATAATTTCACACTCAAAACCGTCGATGAATCGGTCGAAAACTTGGGATTTAATGGATGATACTGACCGAGATTCTCACCAAGTAAATGTTTGATGATGATTAAACAATGAGTGGGACGAAAAATCCGGTTGGAACACTCAAAATTTTTTGAGGAAGATGGTCGGAGGGAATATCACAGGAGAAAACGATTTGAAAGTGATAAACCATAAAAAATTTTCTAAGTCCTGTATTTATACCCAACACATTTTGGTCGTGCGTACTTACTAAGTGCGCAGGACTTAACTCCTGTGTACTTACTAAGTACGCATGACTTAAGTCTTGCGTACTTGTTAAGTACGCAGGGTTTACCTCATGCGCACTTATCAAGTACGCAGAGACCCTTATGTGCACACACTTTAAACTCAAATTATGAAGATTTTAAGTCAAATAACGAACAAGATAAAAGCGTTCAATCAAGAGGATTCAAAATCAATTCAGGAAGGTTAAATACAAATATTTTTGGATTTTCTGAATAAAGTTGAACTATGCATACACTTAAAATATTTTTGATCTTTTCTCATAGAAATATACAAGTATTCACACAAACTATTTTTGATCAAAGACACGAGCAGAGGATCATATCAGGCTGTCTTTTAGCAAAAACGATACAGAATAAACATCAAAGAATATGGGATCATGTCATGGATTACTATTTATTCATACGTAATAAGCATATAGACAAGTAATTCAAGTTTACAATATTATAAGATTTGAAACTATAAGCATCTTTGTATCACATTCTTGTGTATTAAGGTATTATTTATAAGATATACAACGTGTACCCCACTGATATGCTATTCTAACTTGCACTATCTCAAGGCATCTAACATTTTTCCAATGATTTTCTAAATTTTCAGAATGAAGCTACATCTATTAGCACAGGAAAAATCAAGCAGAATCCATAAGGATTATCAGGAATCATAAGATTCAGAATCGAGTGATTCATTTGTCTTGGTTTCATGTGATTTTCTTCTTTGAATATCGGGATGATGATTCAGGATAATAGATATGGTGTTTGATTATCAGGTAAGGGGATCCAACTTTTATCTGGATTTGATTTCAATGAATCAAGAGTGATTCAAGGGTGAATACATGCTCAACTGTTAATGTAGAGACATGTCTTGATTCAATCTCTCCTTCCATACTTGTGAGTATGGGCAGTGAGATGAACCGCATTAATTGTGCTAACGACATAATCCGAAATTGATCTCAAAAGAAAATTATTGCCAAAATCTAACATCCTTTATCTGATAATGATCTTTTCTATTCTTTTACGCACACACGCTTGCAAACATGGGTTCAAATCACGGTTGTAATTTAGATTTAGTTTCCACACTACTAGTGATTCAAAGACGCATACAGCCTATTGACAATTCAAATTACTTGTAAATAAACAGATTAAAAACATAATAATTTAAACAATTAAGTAAACATGACACAATCATTTCCCATATGAGCAGTCTATGGTGTTTAGATCATTTCCTCTTTTCTCAAGTTAACTTTGAAATTTTCTCCATTTTCTATTTTGTTTTTGGTTTTTGTAAAATATTTTAAAGACTAAAAGAACTATATAGAATATTTAAAAGAATTAAAATATTAACTTTCATGAATTGAATTGAGTTAAGAAAACTTAGTTTTCACTCAGGATTGAACATTCCTATCAAGTTGACAAGATGCTCAAAATGGGATCGATCAAATGCCTTTGTGAAAAGGTCAGCAAGATTGTCATCCGTGTGAACTTTTACAAGTTCAATTAAATGCTTTTCAGCACAGTCACGGATGAAATGATGGCGAATCTCTATATGTTTAGTTTTGGAATGTTTCACCGGGTTATTTATGATGGACATGGTGGCATTGTTGTCAATGAATAGAGAAGTTCCAGTGAAGTTTAAGTCGTAGTCTCTCAACTGTTGCTGAATCCACAGTATCTGAGAACAACTGCTCACTGCAGCAATGTATTCTGCTTCACAAGTTGAGACAGAAACCGTTGACTGCTTCTTACACAGCCAGGAGACCAGTCTGTCTCCTAAGAATTGACATCCACCAGAAGTTGACTTTCTGTCAAGGTTACAACCGCCATAATCTGAATCAGTGTAGGCTTTGAAGTCGAATGACTGCTGCTTAGAGTACCAAAGACCTAATCAGGGTTTCCCTTTTAGGTATCTGAAAATTCTACTCACGGCTATCATATGTGACTCCTTCGGTTGAGACTGAAACCTTGAGCACAAACATACAGCAAACATTATATCGGGTCTTGAAACTGTGAGATATATAAGTGATCCGATCATCCCACGGTACAATCTGCTGTCTACATCCTTTCCATCTTTGTCAGGATGCAAACCATGATTGACTGGGATAGGTGTTCCATAAGTACTGCTATCATTCATCTTGTATTTTGATAAGATGTCCTGCACATACTTAGTTTGATGTAGATAAATGCCATCCTCTCTTTGAGTGACTTACAGACCCAGGAAGAACGACAATTCACCCATATTACTCATTTCAAATTTGGACTTCATCACCTGCTCGAATTCCCTACACATCCCTTCATTGGTAGACCCAAAAATGATGTCGTCGACATATACTTGTACAAGAAGAATGTCACCTCCTGCTTTCCTAATGAAGAGGGTCGAGTCAATCTGTCCACGGTCGAAACCATTAGACAGTAAATTCTTAGATAATGTCTCATACCATGCCCGCGGTGCTTGATGAAGACCATAAAGTGCTTTGTCGAGCTTATACACTTTATTGATATTATGCGGATCTTCAAAATCGGGAGGCTGAGTGACATAGACTTCTTCATGAACTTTACCATAAAGGAAAGCACTCTTCACATCAAGTTGATGGACCTTGAAGCAGACATATGTGGCATAAGCCAAGAACAGTCGAATGGCCTCAATTCTAGCAACTGGGGCATATACTTCCGTGTAATCCAAGCCCTCTTGCTGATAAAAACCCTGAACAACCAATCTTGCTTTGTTCTTCACAACAACATGACGATCATCCGTCTTGCATTTGAACACCCATCTGGTTCCAATTGGCTGAAAGCCTTTTGGCAAGTCAACCAAATCCCACACGTGCAACTTTTGGAATTGAGACAATTCATCTTGCATCGCCTCAATCCAGCAGTTGTCAGTGAGAGCCTCCTTCACATTCTTCGGCTCTAACTGGGACACGAATGCAGCATGCAGACATGTTTCCATAACACCAGTGTCAAGTATCTCTGTGTAAAGACTGGTATTCTCAGTGATGGTTCAATGACGAGTCTGAACGCCGGCATAAGGATCACCAATAATGTTGTCGATTGGATGATTCCTATGCACTCTCGTCTATGGTACAGTCGGTTCTTGAATTTCTGGATCAAGATTCGTGCTTAACTCCCCCATTTCCTGTGTTCCAAAAGAAGAATATTCAATGTTAATTGGATCAGCTGGAGCTTCATTTCCTACAGTTGTGTTAGGATTGGCTTGAGCGTCATCTCCAACAACAAGAACATCTTCACTGTTATCACTGTCATGAGTTCCAGTTGCAGATGCAGCATTGGAATCAGGAGTTACAATCGGTACAGTAGCACGAGTAGAGAAGCTGGAGTCATCACCGCCACTCAATAATTCATAAACATTTGCGGCGTTATCTACAGATATATCAGGAAGGTTGAATGACTTGAATAGCGCATCATAATCAAAACCCCAAGCTGGACCTGTTGGTTCGGGTGGAATGTTGTGTTTACTACAATCCACTTCAAACCATTCCTCGACAGTACGAGTTCCTATGTTGTACACTCTCTTGCAAGGCGAGTTGGCAACGTATCCTAAGAAGATGCCTTCCACTGCTTTTGCATGAAACTTAGACTGGCGGTCTTTGCACTGTAGCAACAAGGAACAAGGACTACCAAAAGGAACTAGGTAATCAAAATTGGGAAGTCGATTGTTGATCAAGTCGTAACAAGTCTTGTTGTGCCTCTTCACTACCAGAACTCTGTTTAAGACGTGACACGCTGTATTAACTGCTTCTGCCTAGAAAGTGACAGGAAGCTTTGCATCCAACAGCATAGTCCCTGCAGTCTCAATCAGTGTTCTGTTCTTACGTTCAACAACTCCATTCTGCTGAGGCGTGTACGGCGCGCTGAATTCGTGACGGATCCCTTTCTTCAGACAGAAAAACTCCATCAAATTATTCTTGAACTCAGTTCTGTTGTCGCTCCTTATCCTTCAAACTTTCAGCTTACAAAGAGATTCCAAGCTCAGGATCAAGTATTAAAGGATATCAGCAGTCTCGTCTTTAGTACCTAAAAAATGCACCCAAGAAAAACGTGAGAAATCATCTGTTACAACCAGATAGAACGACTTACCTCCAATACTCCTGATACTTACGGGGCCAAACAGATCCATGTGTAATAGCTCCAAAGGGGTATCAATAGAGTTTTGGAGCTTGGGCTTGTGAGACTTCCGTTGTTGTTTGCCCTTCTTACAAGGCATACAGTCATCTGCAACGGTAAACCTCAGCTTAGAAACCCCGGTTACCAAACCGTTTCGGACAAGATGATTCATTTTACGATACGAAATATGTCCGAGTTTCCTATGCCACAAGATAGAGTCAAGTTCTGTTGCTTTTGTAAGCAAACAAGTAGCAACTGATGAGGTGGTTGTTGCAACGCTCATATCGATCTGATATGTGTCATTCGTTCTTGGTGCTCTCATAAGAATCCAGTCTTCGGGAACCTCAAAACCAGGTTTGAGAATCAGGCATTCTGACTTGTCAAACATCTCCGAGTACTCCTTATCACACATTTAGGAGACACTCAACAGGTTATGCTTCAGCTGCTCGCAGAAGTTGACATTGTCAAAGCTGACACAACCGTTTGAAACCACGCCTTGACACGTGATGCTGCCTCATTTTTCTCCGGCAAAGGCCACATAGCCGCCTCTGAATGGTTTAACGGCTTGAAGCAGGGCCATGTTTCCTGTCATGTGCCTAGAACATCCACTATCTACATACCAGCGGTTAGATATAGTACCCTTCGGACGTCCCTGCACGAGTCACAAAAGAATTAGTTAGATTTGGAGACCCAAGCCATTGTGGTCTTGGGTCGTCCGTCTTTCTCAAAATAAACTACTTCTATCAACTCACAGTCATGATGACTATTCAAATTTGGTGAATCTTTGGAGGATTTGGGAACAGGATATTGAGAACCTTTTACTTTCTTGTTCCAGGATCTCTTTTGATTCTTAACCAGAACAGGAGACTTTGGCTCAACCACAGCCGGTGAACTTGTGGAAGCTTCACCTGATTGAGCTTTAGTCAGCTGTTCTAGCTTTCTCAACCTCTTATTCCTTCTTCTTCTCTGTGGCTTAGATAGTCTAGCCACAGATTTCTCACCAGTACGTGTACTACCGGATGTAGTTACACGAGGTACAGCAGGTTGCTTTACCTTTCTTGCCGCAGATGGTTTGGCCTCAGATTTGATCTTTGGCACTGCCATTGGTTGGACTGGTGGTTTCACCACATTCTGCTTTGGATGTTTGGGAGATGGTTTCACTGGTGGTGACCTGGGAATAACAGCTGGTTGTGAAACAACAGGCCGTTTCCCTTGGTTCTTAGAAGGACAGTTCACAAAAATGTGACCAACCAAGCCACAGTGAAAACAGTTCCTCTTTTCTACATAAGTTCTCTTGTAAGGCTCATTGGATCTGGCCTTAGAAAACTCTCCATTATGAGCAGGAGGAGTTGGTTTCTGAACAGCAGTCTGAACCTTAGCAATTTGATTTTTGGGAGTATAGTATTTTTCCAAATTTTCTTTGTAACCAAGACCAAAGTGAGCTGAAAAAGCCTCTTTCTTTACTTGGTTAAGGTTTTTATACCCCCCATAAAGCATTACCTTAAGTTTATCATTTGATTCAATGACATCAGGTTCAGTTAAAATGCAATTATCACCATTAGTGATAATGTTTTTCTTGACTTTCTGTTCAGTCAACAACTCCTCAGATACTACTCCTTCAGGGCAAGAGTTAACCGACCCATCTTCAGAAGCAGTAACAAACTCCTCACTAGATGTGGAGTTAGCCTTACTTGAGGATTCATCCTTCTTAGGGGAATCATCCTTATCAGAGGACTCATCTAGACAAGTGAGATCAATGTCTATTAAGCCATTGACAAACTTCCCGCTCACTGGTGGAGGAATGGCATTGGTACCAAGACCTAGACCATTCATTTTCCTCACTACAGATTCGTAGTGTTCCACCACAAAGCGAGAGTTCTTCAACTTCTCATTAGTGCATTTTAACTGCAAGATCTCATTTTGCAGTTTGTTGATTTCATTGTTCCGATTTTCTAACCCCTTATAAACAATATCCAAGTGATGTTGTTGATCGCTCATTTTTAAAGAATACTCACGTTTTTCCTTTGTCAATAGATTCTTTAAAACGTTTTTCATTTTCCTTATAGTTTAGAGCTGCCATACTTAGGGGTTCGATTTTGTCTTGGAGCTTAGAGTTTTCAAGTTTTAGCCCTAGACACTTAGAACATGAAACAACAGAAAAAGGATTAGAGTCTACCTCATGAGATGAACATGTTGCTTCTCCAATGGCCATGAGAGCAACAGCAGTCGATTCCTCTTTCTCAGCTACCGAAGCTTCCTTTCCTTCAGCTTCCTCCTCTTCCTCTGTAGCAGCAGTAGTAGACTCTTTTGGGTCAACAATAGAAGCTTCCCTTCTCTCTGCTTCCATTATTTCCATGATCTCAGCCATGAGACCAACCTGTGTTTGTGCGATGATGGCATCCTCAAGATGAATACCCCAATCAAAGTTGTCGTCCTGTTGGGCTACCAGTGCATTTGACGTTCCACTTTGGCTTTGATTGTGGTGGTTTGGATTGTTTTGGCCATGGCTGTTTCCTTGGTTGGGTCGGGTAAAACCAGAGGCAGGTGCTCTGTCTTTCTGACACTCACGAGCAAAGTGTCCATAGTTCAGACACTTGTAGCATTTGGCCTTAGATTTGTCAAACCCGACCTTGGCATTAGGATGCCCGCTAATAAAATTTCTTCCTGTTCTGTTTAGGAAACGCTTGGCTCTCCTCAAAAGCATGGCCATATTCCATTGAATATCCATGTCCTCAATGTCATTAGGATCCACTTGATTAAAATCTTCTTCAATCGTCTATGGATCAGTAAGCTTGCCACCTATGAAATTTTCATATGCAAGCATACAAGATGAGAATAAAGCTACACGATCTTCAGCTATTCTGGCTATAGCTGAGTTGTTAGCTGAACACGTAGCAGGAAGATTTCTTGAGGTATTTTGATAGTGAGACCCCAACCCTGATCCTGAAGCATAGCAAGCATGACCACCACATCTAGTTGAGTGGTCTTCTTCAGTAGGATTTCCAGTGAAGAGGGCAATTCCAGAGTCAGATGACTTGGATGTAGAAGTTGTCCCATGATACATAGAAGGGTCTTGTATCTGGGGTCTTCCTGAGCTCTCCTTTCTTTTCAAGCTCATTTCATGAGCTTGAATCTTTCCTATTGCTTCCTCTACTGTCAACTCATAGAATTTAGGATTTTCCCTCATCAGGGTTGTGTACAACTCAAATTTGGGTGGTAAAGCATCCAAAAACTTTTCCACCATCTCTTCATCTGGATACTTGAGGTCAAAAGCATTCAACTCAGTCTGTAAATGATAGAACCTAGAGATGAGGTCATCTAAAGATTCGTTCTCAAAGAATCTGAAGCACTCATACTGCTTCCTGAGAAGATCCCACTTACTCTTCTTGATGTCACTATTTCCTTCGAATCTCTTCTGTAAGGCTTTCCAGAGATCCTTAGAATTGTCAAACCCTCGAAAACTGTGGAACAATTCCCGAGTTAATGCCATAGTGATCGAACCAAGTGCCTTCTTTTCTCGATCATAAGCTTTCTTTTCTTCGTCAGAAAGCTTAGAGATAGGCTTGGGCAATTCATCATCAAGATAGATGTGTGTGGGATGCTTATATCCCTCAAGGATTGGTATCCATAATGATGAGTCAGTATATGAAATGTAGTGCTCAAAACGTGTTTTCCAATTAGAATAATCGTTCACGTTCAGCAACTTTGGTGGTTTCTGTGATGTACCGATCTCATTATCATAATTCAGCAGGTTTCCAAGATTCTGAAGATTCGACATAGTGAACACTTAGTCAAATTTCAGAAAAGTCAGACACAGTTGCGCACTTGGTTTTGGCCTTGCGCACTTGAGAAATGGTCTTGCGTATTTAGATTTCCTCTTGCGTACTTGTAAGTACGCATGAGTAAATGTAAGTACGCAGTATATAACTTAAATTCGCACAAGTTCAATCTTGCGCACTTGTAAGTACGCAGGAGATAACTCTTGCGTATTTAGTAAGTACGCAGAAGACTGTACTTTTTGCCAAAAATGGTAAGTACGCAGGATACCTTTTCAGCAACTCTCACCAACCTTTTCCGGTGACCTGAAAAACGCCGGAGATGGTAAAAATTGTTCTGATGATTAATGCAAATGAGCCAAAGGGTCAGAAACTTGTTTCTAACCAACCTTTGATGCTCAAATAACTCAAATACACAACAAAAATTGGTTTTTGAGAGATTTTTGCTTCTAAAAAAGTGCTCAAGAGCTACCCCTTTTTTATCACAAAAATCAACAATACCTCTTTTTGCTTGTAAAACTCAGTAAAAACGTCTCCAAACTCACTTACAACACTCGAATTCAAGAGCAATGCTCTGATACCACTTGTAGGTCCCTTCGTGTGTGTCGGATCGTTGCATGCAAGTGGTCTACTAGTCGGACCGGGTGCGGAATACTCGTGACTAGGCGGAGAGTCTAACTAAAACAAAGTAAACCAACACGAGAGTCACAATAAAAGCTCTTTCTATTATAAACACTCGACGGTTACAGAGAGAATACAAATTGCGTACTTAACAAACTGAGTTCGTCTAAGATATGAGTTCTGCGTACTTATCCTCTGTGAACCAAACCTATTTATACAGACCTGATGCCTGCGCACTTAACAAGTGCGCAGGACCAAATTCTCTTGCATACTTAGCAAGTACGCATGGGTCTTCCTGCGTACTTGCTAAGTACGCAGGAGCTTTCTCCTGCGCACATGTAAGTGCGCAAAACACTTGGAAGAAATGCAACATACACTATGTAAAAGTAAATACAACTCGATAAACTATTACATAACGACTCTTACATACAAAGACAAATTACAGACATTAGAAATACAAACTAAGACTCTATCCAGAGTGTTGTCACAGGAAAGTGCATCAACATCAAGTACCCCCATCTCTTCACTGATGCCGTCGCCTCTACTAGCTAAATTTCGGGACGAAATTCCCTCAACATGGGGATACTGTAACATTTCTAATTTTCATTATCTGTATTTCAATTCAATGTGATACATTTCAAACTCAATTCTAGTACACTGATTTGTTCTATTCGTACCAACAATTAAATACTATGTTTCAACGCAAATCCACAAATTTTACACAAGTATATCCTATTAAAACCTACATAAGTTCATATTTATACAAATATATCAAAACTGAAATTTGCAAGGACTAATTTTATAAATTAACAAGAAACCCTAATAGGCACGCTCGCGTCTCGTTCTAGCACGGTCACGCCAAGTGCCTTGGCACGGTCGCGCCAAGTGCCTTGGCATGGTCGCGCGCCTTGCTTTGGAACGGTCGCGCCTGGTGCCTTAGCACGGTCGCGCCTCGTATAGGCACGGTCGCGCCTCACGTCAGTTGAAACGTAAATGCAGTTTTAAACGCAGAATCGTTTAAAGTCGTAACCGATATACACATCATTACCAGTAACGAAAATAATAAATTGAATAATGTCCACAATTACATCCAATAACTCCAAGAAATTCAATTAGTCTCAAAAACCAAAATCCTTTCACTTGAACCATAATTCGCCTATTTTGAATTGAAATCCCCCCAAGCAAATACTCCATCGAACATCTCTGAAGCTCCCAAGAATATTGAGGCAGCCGGAGTTGCAGCAGAAGACGCCGGAAACCAAACCCGTCGCTGCCGGAACTCGCCTCTACCGTACGCTATCGATTCATCATGTTTTTGGGTAATTGAAACCTCCTACACTATCGTTTTACTCCATAGATCAAAAGCCCCAACTTAAGTTGGGCTTACAATAGCCAATTTAACACGAACCCGAATCTAGGGTTCATTCAAAAATGGTTTAATCGAATCATACTTTGTACATGTTTTAAATACAATTAACCTATACAAATAGACTCGTAATAACCTAATGGGTGAAAGCCCTATGATTTCCAACATTAACATCATAAGATTTAAGCAATTCGTTTCTGTTTTAGAACAGACACAGTCGCGCTAATCTCCTAGCGCGGTCGTGATTCATAGAGACACGGTCATGTCAATCCAAGCGCGGTCGTGCCTCACGGACTCAGACCCGGTCGTGCCCTTGGCTAGACTTGGTCGTGCCTCAGAACCCTAGACACGGTCGTGCCTGGCCCAGACACGGTCGTGCCTAGTGAATAGCTTAGTTATGCCTTCTGTTTGATCAACACGGTCGCGCCCTGATTAGCACGGTCGCGCCCGTGGTCCTAGCACGATTGTCCCTTGTCCCAAGCACGGTCGTGTGTGTGAGAAAATCTTGGCAGAATAATAAAATTTATATTTTAAAAGCAATAAGCATTCCAAACGAATTTTTAATAAAAATAATTGATTTTATAAAAAAATTTATTTACCTTATTTAAAAAGATCAAATGTCTATTTCTAAAATAAATAGAAGTTATACATTTAAATCTACAAAATTTTAACAAAAGTTAATTATTAAATTATAATTAATATAAAACACCCGATACATTTTTATAACTAAAAGACTAGATTACATATTTTATAAATAAATAAATAAGGTAAAAAATATTTATTTAATTTATATTTAAGAATTAATTATTTAAGTTATACTTAATTACCCTTAACTACCTACATTATTTTTATAACTAAGTAAATAAATAATAATTTTGTAATTTATTTATTTAGTTATTCCAAACTCAGACCTTAAATTTTTACAACACCATTCAAGTACAAACCACTAACACCTACCACTTCAATTCCTCATACACACATACAATTCAAACCTAGATTTAGACATTGACTATTGTGCACACTATTAATTCAATACATATTACACTCTAGGTTAACGTTGTGAATTACAAGGATCTCGTTACTATCTAGTCTCTCGTGTTAGCTACGCCTTTTGAATCAAGTGAGTATTACGTAGCCCCTTTTACTCTTTTACACTTTTTGGGGTGGAACATGAACACTATACAAACTATTGCTTACATTTACACAAACTACACAAATACAAATCCTCTTTACATTCATATGTGCAATTTGAGCTTTATTGAGTGCTAGTTGTGCTAACTTTTGTGTGCAATTTATGTGCAATCATTAAATATTCAAGCCGACGGTAAACAATGATAGATCTATTGAGTCTGACAAACCCACCCAGATTGGGGTGATTGTTACCGACAACACAATTTTGATTGCTACTTACAAAGGTTTGATTGTACTTGGTTACACAATAGCTGCTCTCCATAAATGCCTTATTTTATCATGCTATGTAAGGATTTGTTTATTCATAATCTATATGATATCTATATACAAACCTGTGTATGCTCACCAACTTTTTAGTTGACCTTATTTTATTTATGTTTCAAGTGCTAATGAGTGAATTCGATCAAGGCATGCTATACATAGGCTTTGGACTTAGTTAAATTTAAATAAAGACTATTATGTATTTCGTTTATGTACTTGTTTGAATTTGGTTGTGTTAAATTATTTGAAGTTAAATTTGATGATTAAAATATTGAAATCTAGTCAACCTTGTACTCATGAACAGTCTACATGTCCCGCTCCGATGATTCCGCCATCGGTTGGGGTGTGACACTCCATATGAGGGATGTTTATGGTGGGGTTGATGGTTAGTGCATAGTATATCTTTGATCGATAAAGAAAATCGATCATATCATTGAACCCCTCGGACTTCTTTCCTTTTACTAGGTATGCAGTGAGATTGTGGTATGGTGAGAACTTGTCATCGGGCTGGTTTATGTCGACCTCTGCCATTGTTGTTGGGTTTGGAGGGAAGGATGAAGGTTTTGAAAAGTGGTTAAGTATGGAAGGCTTTGAATGCTTATGTAGGTTTGAGAGAAAATGATGAGGGTTAGGTTGAAATTGAATGTGGAGAGGTTAAGGAGAAATTTGATTTGTGTTATAACGGCAGAGGAGGGAAAAAGCAAAGATACTTGTACAGTACAACCTTATTCACTTTTCACTGTTACAACAGTAATACATTATAGCAGTCACGGTAAAGACTGAAAGGACTTTTACAGTGGGTAAAAGTTAATTTGGACTTATCTTTACCCATCAACAGCAAACTTGGTTGCTGAGGATGGTTAAGCCTATCCGCTGCAAACTTGGTTCCTGCGGATGGTTAAGCCTATCCGCTGCAAACTTGGTTGCTGTGGATGGTTAAGTCAATCAGCAGCAAACTCAATTGATGCTGATGGATACAATGGTCCGTAGCAAAGATGTTGCTGTTGAATGCCTTAAAGCTATCCGCATGAAACTTGTTCCTGCTGATAACTTAAAGCAGTCAGTGGCAAATTCTTTGCTGCTGATGATTAAACCTGTCAGCAGCAAAAAAAGGTTGCTGCTGACTTATAACTTTTATTTACAACATATGACAAACACATTTATAAAACAATTTTTAGAGAGAGATTTTAGTTAAAGTTCATCATACCAATGAATTCAACTAAATATCTAAATCTAGCTTCATCAAAAGGTTTTGTAAACAACTCAACATTTTGCTCATTGGTATGAACTTTGGTTAAAATAATTATCTTTTTCTCAGCTTGATCTCTTATGAAGTGATACCTGATATCAATGTGCTTTTACTTGGAGTGTTGCAATCAATGGAGCCTATGATGATGCTTTGAGGGATCGGGATCTTGGCTTTCCATTGCAGAGGAGGAGGTTTTCCAGATCCCTTTACTTTATCAGCAGCTAATGTTGCTACTAAGGACTTTGGCTTATCAGCAGCAGCTTTTGTTGCTGCTGATGGTTTTTCTTGAGTAGCGGCAGACTTCTTTGGTTTCTTGGGCTTTACCTGATCAATAACATTTTTGCTGGCTGCTGATGGTTTAACAACAGCTGTATGCCTATCCTTCTTTACCTTCCTGATAGGCTTTTGTTTAAGAGGGGCTTGATGAAGAATCTGATTGAAAGGATTGAATTTTACAAATTGCAGCAGAGTGGTCTGATTCACCACAGATGATGCAAGACTGCTGAGGTTTTGGCAGCTGCTTCCTTGGTGGGGATAGAGAGTTTCTGAAATGAGTTGCTTTAGCTTCAAAGCATCTTACCTTTTTGTTCTTGTTTGTTTTCTCAAAAGCATGTTTCTTTAGGTTTCTTTGTTGTTGAAGGTAGTAGAAGCATGTGCTGCCAGTATGGTTGTATTTGCCACAGCCAAAGAATGATTTAGCCAATTTGTCCCTTTGAAAGTACATACAATCCCTTTTCTTGAATAAGTCTTTGAAATTCCAAGGATCAGCTTTGTTGTGCTAAAAAGTGGCTTCCTCCAATGTCTTTTGAACATATGGAGCTTTCTCTCTAGGTAGATTGGTGTTAGGTTGAGGAATTGGGTTGTTGGTGATTGAAGACTGTCCCTTTTCAACAGTTAGCTTTCTTCTTTCTGGAGGATAACTGATTTTGATTTATTTGGTTAGTTGAGATACTGGTACTGTTTTTGAAGGGATGAATGGGGTGGATTGTTGGCTTTAATAACTTCAATAGCAGGTGGTGATGGAGAATTATTGGTTTCAGTGGAGTCTGAGCATGTGGACTCAGACTCAGATGAAGTAGTGCATTCTTGAACAGGGGTTTCTTGGACAACAAGGTCAAGATTTCGGTTGGCCAGATCAAGGTTGGAAAGAGTGAAACTTGGTTCATGAATGGCTACATAGTCAGCCGGTGGAGGAACAACATTGTAGGGTTTTTCAGCTTGAAACCAAACTCCAGTAGTTACCCTTTCATGAATTTGAGCATCCAAAAGTCTTTGCAGCTTTTTGGATGCAAACTCATTTTTTTCAACATGGACCTTTTGGTCTGCTAATTCAGCCCTTGTAGCCTTTAACTTAACCAGAAGATCATCAATTTGAGTTTCAAGGTTTGTTTGTTCATGTTTAATGATGAAATTTCTTTCTTTAAACAATCAATCTTTTCCTTGTAACTGTTTTCAACCTTTTTAAATTTAGATTTCATTTGGCGAAATTCTTCATTTTGATCTATGAGATTCTGGTTCTTTTTCTTATATCCAAGGACCATATAAATACAAGCTTGAGTATAAAGATTTTCATATACCTGAGGTGGTATCTATGATGTGTCTGCCATGAGAGCTTGATTGTTGGCAAGAAGATCCTCATATTGGAAGCTCCAGTCAAAGTCACCAGTTCCAACAGCTACACAAGCTGCAGTTTGAGCAGGAGGAGTGGCCTGTTGCTGTTGTTTCTGTCTTGGTTGAACTTGGTGAGCTTGTCTTGTTTGAGCAGCAGCTGGGTTTGCCTTTGGTGCCTTGCATCTCTGGCAAAGTGACCAAGTTGGTTACAGTTGTAACATCTCAGTTTGCTTTTGTCCAAGCCAACTCTGGTGTTGGAGTTGTTGCTTGGAATGGGTCTTCTTGTTCTAGAGTAGAACCGTTTTGTTCTTAGAGAGAGCATGGCATACGAGTGCTTTATATATCCATTTCTTCAAGATCATCTGGATGAAAACATTCCAGATCTTCCTTGATAAAGGACATATTGCTTGAGTTTCCAAAAACACAGGCAGCAAATGTTGATGTCTGAGGTGGGGCTTCAAGAAGGAATGGTGAGTTGTTTGATTGAGAGGTTGAACATATCATCTTCTATCCTTTAACATCAATCAGGATAAACTCATTGGTATCAGCCTTGAAGGACCAACTGGCGAATGGAGAATGGGTTTGAAGAGGTTTGGCATCTTCACTAGGGTTGAAGTCATGTTTGATCACTAGCAAAAAATGTCTCCCACCTTCAATCTCTGGCTTATGGGCTTCACCCAACTCTAGTATTCTTCTTAGATCTGAGTCTGGGAGTTGCAGTACCTCATCAACAGATTTATAGACTGATCTTTTCAATTCTTCCTTTCCCCAGAAAACTTCAAACAATTTATCTTGACTGTTATAGAACCAGACAATTATTTCTCTTGAGTCTTCTGGTGTGATGGTAGGTTTGGTTTTCTTCTTGGAAGGCTGCTGATGAGGAGGAGCTGGGTGGAAAGATTTGGACTTTGTGGGTGGAGAGGAGGGAGGTCTAGGATTGAGAGAGGAAGGTTGTTGAATAGAGGAAGTGGTGGATGAGGGAAAAGTCTTGGGTTTCTTTTGTTTCATTTCATCTTCTTGATTAATTTCCCTTCTTTGAGCCTTTCTTCCCTAGTCTTTCTTCCTCTTCCTTCTTGACTTTAAAGTAAAGGGCTTGCAGGTTCATGAAACTCATAGGACCCAGCCTTTTTCCACTCTCTCCTCTAGCCTTTAGGAAGTCAATCATGACCTTCCTTTCTTCATGGGTTCTTCTGTTAAAGGCAATGGTCTACTTGGATTTCTGTTTGGCTTTTTCTTCTTCTTCATGTAGGTCCCGGGAGCCTCGTCACGCAGCGGAAATAACACGATCTATTCTGTGATTTGTGTGGGAACAAAGAAACAAGACAGAGATAAACAAGAACAAAGACAACAGATAATGAAACGACACGTAATCCATAACAAAGAAGTCATTCCGTATTACAGACTACATACCGAAGGAGCACACATCTCTCATCTAAGCTCACGGTCCAGGGGTCGGGAGAGCTCTTCCCGACCCGGACATCACTCAACCTGTTCCAAAGTTCCACCTACAAATGAAGAGAAGTCTTCTATTTATAGGGGCAGGAACACTTCCTGCGTACTTACTAAGTACGCATGGTTTGGTCATACGTACTTGACAAGTACGCAAGGCAAAATCCTTGCATACTTACTAAGTACGCAGGACCAAACTGGTGTGCAGGCTAAGTACTCAGGAACACCCTCCTACGTACTAGCCACATACACTGATACATAGAATTTAATCTATAGTTACAAAACATGCTTCTACACTTCAGCCCTTTTCTTAGTTGCCAATTGACCTTGCTGACCCATGAAGGCTCTGTAGATTTCTTTATTTGATAGTTTCTCAAGGTAGTATGCATCCTCTCCTTGAGAAATTAGAGCCTCTATCCACTCCTCTCTCATTTCTTTGGCTAGTTCAGAATAAGTTATTCTAAACTTAGCTTCTTCCTTTTTCTTCTTCTCTCTTTCTTCTTCTTCTATATTGAATTGTTCCTGCAGTTGAAGAGCTAGAGCTTCATCTTCTTGAATTTTAGAAGCTGCAGGAATCTTGACTTTCAGATCATCTAGCTGCTTAGCATAGAGCTGGATCTGTTGTTCTCTAAGGAGTATGGCAGTTTTTCTTTCTTGTGCTTTTCTTAATTCATCCATCTCCTCTTCTTCTCTTTTTCTTATTCTTCTTCTTTCCTTCATTTCCTTCTTCTCTTTTAATAACCTTTCTTCATCTTCTTATGTCATAGGTCTTTATTGGATGCCTCTGCTTCAGCTTCATGGACCACAACAGCAGATGTGAGAGATGCTGTTGGGATCTCAGCTTCAGCTTCATTGGCATTTTGTGTAATGGACAAGGGAAGGACACTTTCTTCATCTTCTATCCATTCAAGACCTGTTAATGCTTTCCATTCTTTCTTCATCTTTTCCTTTTCTCTCCTTCTGGATTCTTCTGCTGTGTTTAATCTGATAGTTGGAGATGAAACAAAGGATAGGTCTGAGTCAGAGTTGGAGTCATCCATTGCAAGTCGTCCTTCCTTTTCAATCTTAGATTTAATGGTTTTTATCATTGCTTGACTCTCTAAGGAATTTACATTGCATATCTGTGTTCTTAGCTCGAAGACCTTGTGCAGGAAGTCTGAATTTAAGAGTAGGATCTCATTGATGTTGATTGAGAGAGATGATCCATTACTCAGGAAGAATGTGAAGTCAGAAGACCTAGTGTTTGTCCATCCTAGCACTTCCAAGTCTCTGACCACTGTGTTGTAGAGAAATCTTCTCCAACATAAAACTTCTTCTTTTGTTAAAGCACTGCTCATGATCAAGGCAAGTCTTGTAGCCAGTCTTTGTTCTGATGTTGTTGAAGATTCTGTATGGTGTTTAGGATAGGCCACACTGTTTGCTTCTTCTAGGAGACTTTCAAACCAGGGAAGATTATCCTCCATCAAGACGTAGAACCTGTCGATTGCAAGTTCTGTTGAGAGATATGTAGAGTTTTTAGTGCAGCTGGATAGGTACAGTTCAAGCACTTGGAGTGGATTTAGTGCCTTCCAGTTCAGCTCTTCTACCCCACTGAACTCCTTTCCGATCCAGAATCTCTCAGTTGAACCATTATACCCCCAAGCTAGTATGGAGTCAAATTCTAGCTTATTTGAGGACAGTGTGAATTGAGGGGCAATGGTCTGTCTTGATATGGTTGCAACAGTAGGAAGTATGCTGAAAGATGAAGGTGTGTCTTCATTTTGACTTTCATTCTTTAACACCTCATCAACAGCTCGGACAACTAACTTCCAATCCTCAGTGATATCTTACTCTTCATCTAGTGAGTCTGGCAAGTCATGAACTTGAATGAAAGCAGGTCTGAATAGAGAAATTTGAAAGGCTGTCTGCTCTTGTATCCATTTGTCGAGGCTGTCAGCATTGTCTTCCACAGCAACTATCTCCCCCATTTTGGTTGCATCAGTGCATAGAGTCTGGTCAGTTTGTGTGCCCACTGAGACAAGGGAGGGAGTAGTCAATGGAGGGCATTAATGGGCTTCATGCATAGAGACTTGTTGCCTTAGTTTTGACACTTCGGCCTCTAGCATTTCCACCCTTGCCATCAATTCCAAGTTATGAAGTTTCAGTCTATCCTCATCCACAGTTGTGGAATCCTTGGATCCAGATGGGGCCTTAGGCCTAGCCTCTGCATCCCCATCACCCTGGTTTTCTTGGCACCTTGGATTCCTCTAAGTGAAGAGTGTTTTGAAGGAAACATACTCACTGTGAGTTCACGTGGTTAGGGTCTTAGTGATGTTATCACTGTCCTCCTGGTCAGTTGATGTACCAGGAGTACTGATAGCCCTTTCCACATTCACTCTATCAGTACTCCCAGAGTGAACCTTCTTGGGTGAAGAACTTGGGTTAGGTGCACTAGCAGCGAAGTCAATCAATACCTCCGAGATAGTGGTTGTTGGAGAAGGTATATCATCTTGACAAGGTGCCTCTGCACTTAAGTTCAGAGAAGAAAGATAATGGAATGGCTCAGTGGGTTGTTCTATGGATCTGGGATGTGATCCTGATCCTAATAAAGAAGCTTCCAAGGAAGTCTCTCTAATTATGTGGCTATCCCTTTTGATATTCTCATCAGAAATTTGGGATTCTGAATGAGGGCTTTTAGGTTGGGATTGGGCCTTTGAGACAAGAAGAGAAGGACTCTTCTTGCTCCTTTTTCTAGTATATTTTGCTGTAACTAGGGCCCTTTGTTCTAGTTGAACGATAACATCCAAAACAGGTGTAAGTAATTTTTGTGCATGTGCATCCTTAGTAGTATGCACAGGGGTTCGAACAGTGGAAGCAGATTGTTGTTCAGGATGTGAAGAGGAGGGTGTGGGATCAGCATCAGCTGGGATTGCTGAACTGTCACCCTGGGTACTTTGCATATTCAACATTGTAGATAACAATGGAACATTGACCCCTGAGAACTTTTTGGAAACAGTTCTCATACTTTGAAAAATGTTACTTTTATGACCCAGTATAAGATAGATTTTTGCAGGTTTTGAAAGCTCTTTTAATTCATTGTTAAAAACCTCCTGCAAGAACCTTGGGTACATATAAAATTGCTGCTTTGCACCCTCTTGAAGGTTGTATCTTAAACCTTCAAAGATGAGATGTGCAAAGTTGAATCCTTGGCCAGTAACCATACCGTGAACAGCAGAGGCAAGTGCAGAGCTCACTTGATGCCATCCACTTCTCTTCTGAGATATGCATTGAAGAAGAGTGTGGCATAGATACTTCCATGTGGGGCCCATCAGTGCCTTCTCTATTGTGTACTCATTCTGATTTCCAATGTACCCTATGGATACAAAGGTCCTCATATAGACTTCCTTTGAGTATGAAATGGCGGCCCCCTCGTCTTGAAGCTTGAGGTGTTTTCTAAGAGTAGCTTCAGTGACGATGATATCTTTGCTGTCTACCGTGGCTTGGATTTGGGGAATCCCCTGTTTGGTAGAGTAGACTGCGGTGTTCCAAAAATACTCCATATGAGGGATGTATATGGTAGGGTTGACGGTTAGGGCAAAATGTATCTTTGATCGACAAAGAAAATCGATCATATCATCAAACCCCTCAGACTTCTTCCTTTTTATTAAGTATGCTGTGAGGTTGTGGTATGGAGAAAACTTATCATTGGGACGGTTTATGTCTACCTCTTCCATTTGTTGGGTTTGGAGGGAAGGATGAAGGTTTTGAAAGGTGGTTAAGTATGGAAGGCTTTGAATGCTTATGGAGGTTTGAGAGAAAATGATGAGGGTTAGGTTGAAATTGAATGTGAAGAGGTTATGGAGAAATTGATTTGAGTTATAACGACAGAGGAGGGAAAAAGCAAACTTACTTGTACAGTACAACCTCATTCACTTTTTACTGTTACAGCTGTAGTGCACTATAGCAGTCATGGTAAAGACTGAAAGGAATTTTTACAGCGGGTAAAAGTTAATTTAGACTTACTTTTTTTATCCATCAGTAGCAAACTTGGTTACTGTGGATGGTTAAGCCTATCCGCAGCAAGCTTGGTTGCGGTGGATGGTTAAGTTTGTCAGCAACAAACTCAATTGCTGCTGATGGATGCAATGATCTGCAGCAAGGATGTTGCTGCTGACAGCCTTAAAGCTATCCGCTGGAAACTTGTTCCTGCTGATAATTTAAAGCAGTCAATGGCAAATTCTTTGCTACTGATGGATGCAATAATCTGCAGCAAGGATGTTGCTGCTGACAGCTGATGAGTGTAAACTATATACTTATATTTTTTTAAGTATTTTACACAATTAGTTTTAAAAAGGGTTTTCACTAAACACTAATCGCACACACCGGGCAGTGTACCTGTCTGATAGCAATATAGTAAAGGTAAGAACTGGATATCAATTCGTGGACACGGTGGGATGCGATAATAAACCGGGACTAAGATTCAATCAAGTATGGGTAAAAGATGTTTAAGTTGATTTTTAATTAAACTACTATGTAAGAATATAAAACTAGACTAAAGTCACAAATCAAACAATCAAGGAGAAAGTATCACTTTGGTGTCGAATCCATTTAGAATACATTCAATACACTCATAAAAACATGGCAAATACACGATATATAAATTGACTAAATTCTCGTCAAAGATATCTAATCAAATGACTATTCGGAAAGCTAGCATGAATCACACAAACCAACCACCTAAAATCATACAATGAGGCTCACGTGTTTAATAATCATGACAATGTTTATAAAAATTAAACTAGCTTCCGATTAAGGTACACTAATCCAACAACTAGTTGGAAAGATAATATGAACAACACACTATCCACCTCAAGTTGATTAATTTAGACAACAATATGCATTTCTTCAACTTACAACGTTCATATAAAGGTTATATAAATTTGGAGGATGTGTCAACAATTCCTAGATAAACATAATACTAAATATGACACATCATAACAAATACTTTGTCTTTCCAAACATAAGCATAAGGTTACACAAACAAATATAATAATTCATAAACAAGACTTCATTCACCATTCCTAGTCAAATGCCATAAACTAGTATAATTACATACACCAATCCATGAATATAAGCATAAATCATAAGTTTTCCAACATAATATGACATACACAAATACAAGTCTTGTAAACAACTCAAAATACTTGAATACATAATTTCATCGAAGAATAATCATACGGTTGTCATAACATTAACACAATAATTGCCAATAATCCATGAATGTTGTCAAATGTATCTAAACTTCATCTAAACCAAAGGGAACAGGAGTTTTAGCTCATCATGAGCATCGAAATTGCAAATAAGCAGGGAAAATTAGTGAGAAACATGATATGAAAACAAGAATCAAACCACTCCTCCAAGCCTATATGTTGTTGTTGATGTATGGTGATCCTCTTGATGTTTTATCCTCTCTAAGAATCTTGAATTATGGCTGGAACAAAGAAAACTCGAGCTAGAACAGTAGGTTTCTCCCCTGGGTTGCTGAATGTCTGAATGAGAATTAAGTTCTGTTTAAATAGAAAAGGGGAGGCACGACCGTGCCATGAGAGAAGGCACGACCGTGCCTAGCACAAGGACGCGGTCGTGTCTAGGTCTTGGCACGACCGTGTGACAGAGGTTTGACCGATCCGTAGCTTCCATTGTGTACCACTAATCGAGGACGTACGGCTGTTCAGACTCACGAGATGACACGCGATCGTGGGCGGCCAAGGCGCGGTTGTGCTTGGAAATTGGCTTGGCGCGGTCGTGCCAGATGTGGGCGCGACCGTGCCTAGGGTTTGGGAGCTTGGCACGACCGTGCCAAATAGGGGCACGACCGTGCCTCTATCATAGAAACCCTAAAACTTCACTTGTTTATCCTGGAATCTTCTTGTTTATTCACCAAGCTTCACAAAAACCTACAAAACAGGAAATGAAGCAAATAAGTGTCTAAACGTTGAATATAACCAAGAATTGATCATTAAATGAGCGAAGTTTTGTGCCAAAAAGATGTGTAAATACTAACACATCAAACAACCCCACACTTGAACATTGCTTGTCCTCAAGCAAGAAATCAAAATGAAACAAAACTTCCAATGACACTATAGATCAAATCGGGAAAACCGTAAGCATTAATAAACTTATAAAGGTTTGAAAAGATTTTCAAGAAATGCAAAATTAACTAAATGAAACCCAATGAGCCCAATGACGTGATAACCGAATGAGCAAATGAATATGCCTATGAAATCATTATCATGCAACTTTATGCTTCTCACAATGTTCACACACACTCGGGAATATATATGATCATACAAGTAATGGAGTATGTATAGAACACTCAAATGCCAAGACAATGAATCATGCATAAATCATAAGCTTGCTAAAAGTTCAAATCTCTACCAACTAACATGAAACAAAGCACAAATCAAGAGGGCTTTAAATGGGTTGTAATTTGGTAATGGCTAAGGGTAAGGAAGTGGAATTTGAAAGTGGCTAAATGGCTAAAAACCCGGCGGCTATGCTAACTCAAAAACTAAAATAACATCTAATAAGAAAAATAAACTAGCTAATGCTTCCGTATAGATAAGAGCTAATAACCGAATTATTTCCATCTTTGCTCACAAAATTGCTCTAATCGGCTATAATTCACTTAATTTTGGTGAATTTTTTTTTTCCAACTATTTCTTTTCTTTCTTTTGAAGGGAACTAAGTCAATACGCATCTTTCCTGAGCTAATAACTTCTCAAGAATTTAAAAATTACAACGAAATAAAAGCTATAAAATTAACATTAGCCAACCGGATTTCCAACACGGGCGAAAAATAAATGAAAAGGCTAATGAAGGTTTAATGGCGGTGTAATGTGGGTAATTAAAGAAAAGAACAGGATAGGCTAAACGTGGCTAACTAGTGGATGTGTTCGGGTGAGAGAAAATAAAAATAAAAGGCTAACAAAGTGGTTTATCCTAATGCCTCAATCATTTTTATGCAATATTTATGTTCATGATTTCGAAATGTATACTAAAAGCAAGTTCTAATAAGCATGAAACATCCGGCACACTCAAATCTGCAAAAACGAGAGCAAACAATGTCTAAAGCTATCAAGGCTCAAAAATAAACTCACGGAAACGGAAAGGAATGGGTGTAAGCAAAAGGTTACATGCAATTCATTCGTTCAGCCCACTAAAACTCATGGTTATCACAAAAAATTGGGTTTGACTCGATGGAATTTCTATTTCAATTGCTTTCGAAAAATCAAACCTCTATTATTTAGTAAAAATTGTGAATGCTAAACGGTTAACTTTTATTATATTTTGGTGTTTTTCAATTTTATAAAACTGATTTAGTGTCAATAAAAATTATGAAGGAAGATTTTGCAAAAAATTGAAGTGATAGAATGCTCAAAAGGACAAACATCGCGCGAATAAATTCCCACCCTACACTTATAATTATACATTGCCCTCAATGTAGAACAAAAATAATGTAAAGCAAGGAATAAACACCCAACCCCACACTTAGAAATATACATTGCCCTCAATGTATACAAAAACATGCAAAGCAAAATGGAATGCAATGCTATGAAGCGTGAAGGGAGAACTGAAACTTCCCTCGTGTCGATCATGGCACACGCAAAAAGCCTACCCACAAAAGTGACGTTCCACGAAGTTCCACAATTCCAAGATCTAATCAAGACTAACAACATCAAACACAGATCAGTAACATCAAGCCAAAATATCAACAGAAATGTAAATACAAATATATATAACAGTACATGGAAATAAAAGTACAACAAAAGAACAACATAAATGCCGAAGCGTGATACAAGAGCTTGTACAACAGACAGTAAAGTACAACTCACAAAAATGATACCAAAAGGCAATGGGAGGTACTACTCCCACTGCACGCCCTCAAGGTCGACGCCGGAGGCCCCGCCTCCCTCGCCTCCTCCTGCTGATGGTGGTGATGGTGGTGGTGACTGATGATGTATTCAAGCCAACGGTTAACAATGATAGATCTATTGAGTCTGACAAACCCACCCAGATTGGGGTGATTGTTACCGACAACACAATTTGCATGCTAGTTACAAAGGTTTGATTGTACTTTGGTTACACAATAGTTGCTCCCCATAAATGCCTTATTTTATCATGTTATGTAAGGATTTGATTATTCACATCAATATATACTTTCTATGTTCAAACCTGTGTATGCTCACCAACTTTTTAGTTGACCTTATTTTATTCATGTTTTAGGTGCTAATGTTTGATCAAGGTTTGCACACATAGGCTTTGGACTTAGTTAATCTTAAATGAAGAACCATTTGTATTTCAGTTATGTACCTTTGAACTTGATTGTGTTTGAAACAGAATTTGATGATTAATATATTGAAATCTAGTCAACCTTGTGCTCATGAACAGTCTACATGTCCCGCCCCGACGTTTCCGCCGTCGGTTGAGGTGTGACAGATTGGTATCAGAGCCTTGGTTATAGGGAATTAGGTTATTAGACACTCTTGACCTAGACTATAACCTTAGGACACCCATACTATGCCATGCTACTACATGTTACATGATTATTTCTTATGTGAATATTTTTACATGTCTTACTATATAATTACATCACATGATACAATACTTATTAGTCTATGTGTCACGTTACCTGCCAACTTTTGTCTCCTATTCATTACTACCTATTTGATTTATTTAAAGTGCTATCCCAAGTTCCCACACACACTCATACACACTTAGTTCTTCATGCAACCTTAAACTCACACATATAATGTCACCACCTCTTGTGATCTAAATCTAAACTATTGGGCCTAAAGCCCATTAATAATAAACAAGAAGCCCACTCACCCTCCAAGAAGAAGATGCCTACTACAATATACAAGCCTCACTTTCGGGCCTCAAAGCCCAATCCACAACAATTCTCATCATAACCATGAGCCCAACAATGGTGTTATTAATACATGATGGCTGGAAGAGTGTGTAGGCCTATGAGGGATTCTGACTAAGGAAAGACAGGGTACTTAAGTGTGTCTTAGTGACCCACCCCTCTTTCCTTGGAATTCCCCTCAGGGATGCATCGCTTATAGGTCAAGTGTTTTTCTAAATTACTATTGTGAAGACTCGGTGTTATGACTAGTCAAAATCTAAACCTATGAGAACTCGTATATTTAACACTCAGTATTTTATTATCACTTACAACCTTTTCTTCATTTCTCTACTAGACATGGACTCCTACTCTCCTTCCTCCTCGGTATACCATCCCGAAGCAGAGTCCGATTAGGAAGAAGACATCAGGTCACCAGTGTATCGGTCACCAACACCCCCAGCTGCTAGACCAAGGTTTGATGTAAGGGCAGATTGGATTAGGAACACCGGCCCAAGACTTCGAACATCTGGATCACCCGCACCTAGGAACCCGTATCAGACATCCCATCTCCACAATCAGTTACCACCCCCACTAAGAGACCCATATCAAATGCCTGACCCGTACCATCCTAACCCTTGGGTAAGGCATACCACGGCACCCACTAGTGTTATGGGAATTCCAACCAATGACATTCACCAATATGTAAGAACCTAAGAATTTGAGAGGCAAAGGATGGAGCAGGGGGTAATGCACGACTTGCAAGGACAAAGAATGGATAGCCTAGCAAACCAGTTAGGGTACCAAAAGGAGTTAATCTCCATCCTCGAAAAAGAAATACTGGAGCATCGCATGGAGACAGCTAAAGCTGAAGCCAGGTCGGCTACCCGAGTGACCATAGCGGTGCTCGTCTTGGGAATTATCTTACTTCTAGTGGGAAGCTACCAGAGACATTAACATAAATTTATAATTATGGTCTTTAAATTTTTAGTTTGAGAACCATTTCCCCTATGTTTTTAATAATGTTTACCATTTCAGCATTTAATAAATTTTATATTTTTCCAACTCTGAAGTTATTATTCATTGATTTAATACGTTGAATGTGAATTTCATCCATCATATTTTCATCGAGATCCTCCAAGTATCACCTTCTTCTTCCAACACGATTTGGTACACTACCGGCAATCTCCTTCATAAACAAATCATCCTATTAGATTTAAACAACCTCGTTATTTTGTTCAAACCAAACGTTTATCAAACTTTTAGAGAGTATCAAAAATATGAATTTTCTATAAACACATACACCTTGTAAGGGAAATTTAATACAACCTATTTTATAAAAATATTATTTCGAATTGATAAATAATTATGATCTTCCTCATTAAAGTAATTATTTTTAAACCCTGGCTAAATTAATATACAATCACTATTTAGCCAATAATTTCTTTTGAAAATATTCTCCTTGTAAAAAAAAAAAAAAAGTTCTCCCATAGATTTGCTATTTGTTTAGATTAATTAACTCAATAGTTTAATTACTCTATACATCTACAACCAATAACAATTTACAATTTCCTATTTTCAAACAAAGATCAGTTATTTGTAAACACATTTCCCTGAGTATTTTCAAAACCTCCTAGATACCTTTCACTTGCCTTCTTTACAAACCTCAACGAGATTTAAAGAACTAGAATCTAACCACCACATTTTTCACAAACGCCAAACGACACGCTTCTCCGCAACATTTGATCACATGCAAAACTCGTTAGTATATGTCACAAACGAAATTCAATAACTTACGTATGCACGTTCACAAGATACACAACACGATCACATAATACATGAAACTAGTTTATGTGTAAATCACAATTTACTGGATTGATCACATAACCCATGAAACATGTTTGTTTGCACTACATATGCTACGAGCTTGAACACATAATACATGAAACTTAGTTGTTTGGAATATACATGGTACATAACAATTGATTGTTTTATATACAATACTTGACTGACCATTAGAACATGAAACTTATTTGGTTACAAAGTACATGATACTACATTACTTACATTACACATGAAAGATTATTGGTTTACAAAATACATGATACTAGGTTTTAACACCATACATGAAATTCATTTCTTGTAATACACATGATACTACATTATTTACCTTACACGTGAAGGCTTGTTGATTTACAAAATACATGATGTCTAGTTTCTCACATTACACAAGAAACCTATTTGATTACTAGCTACATGACGCTAGATCATACATGAGACTTGTGTGTTTACATTATACCTGAAACTAAGTTACTTACAATCATTGCAATTGATTGATCACAATATACATGAAGCATGGTCATACACTTTGTTCACCAAACTTGAAAATCATAACACATTAAAGCTACTCGGGGTTGACGTATTCTTGTTCAAATACGAGCAAACTATAGGACTTTAAGTTATACTACCATATTTCTCTTTAGTTGCTAACTGGCCTGTCTACTAGGGACATAGTTACATATTAGCAACTAATATGTGAAAACAATATACATGAACTAAGTGAATGTGTGCCCTCTTGACCCGCACACAACGGAATGATCTAAACGGACCATGCGATGATTTGAGTAATTACGGGTGCACACGGAATTATAAAAATCAGCGTATGGAAAACATAGTAAATTTTGTTGTGTGTTGTGACCTAAAACTTATCATGACATGTAACAACGAAACTGATGTGATATGACAAGGGCATGGTGGATATGCCGATGGTACTTCCTATATATAAGTGCTCTATCATATTATCAGAAGTAGCGTTGTTTGTGTCACGTGAAGTTTTGACCTGGACCAATGATTTTGAAATCTCTTATCCGCTGATAATTCTTAAGCATAGTAGACTACATCTTAAACAAACCCTTATTATCAGATTCTAATCAAATCCACTTCAAGTAAAGCAATTCACCTTTAGAATCCAAATTATTATCCTTAAGTTCATTTTAAAACTAAATCCACTGTTATCCTTCGTGCCTAACCTTGAGAAACAAACCTCATTCTTTTCATTAGTTATACTCCTCAACCCAACAATCCAAACTCACCTCTTTTCTGACTCAGTAGCCTCCATCAGTTGAATTTCGGGACGAAATTTCCTTCAACTTGGGGATACTGTAACATCCATGATTTTCTGGTATTATTTCAATTTATACAAATATGACACTCCTTTGCAACCTCGTGCTTGTTCAAACACAATATAGCACGTTAATTAATAACGTGTATAAACTCAAAAATTTCAAACTTGTATTTACATATTGTTTCCTATTATATTCATAACACATGTATTTATTTATAAATATATATGTAAATATATATACATTTAATCATATTAAATAAACATTTATACGATTGGTGAAATTTATTAAATTGGAAACTTTACTTTTACAGAATATTTATAATTAAACAAACAAAAATGTTTAGTTTTATAAACTTTATTAAAACAATATTATTTATTTTCATAAACAAACGATTAAAAAAGATTTAAATCAAAGAATAGTCTTGAACACCATTTACTTGCATTTAAACCCCCTCATAAGTGTTTGAACCTCATTTGAACCATTTCCCTTCATATTACAAACCTGGACAAAAATCAATTTAGGGTTGACTTGTAAAAGTCAAAACCCGAAAACCATCCACAAATTTCCACAAATCCGTCATCCAAATCATCCCTAATTAAGTCCAAATCATTCACTACCAACTAGAGATATTGTATTCGCCTTTAATTCAAAAAGTTGGAACCGAATTCGTTAAGATTTGGATACCATTTTGGTAACTCGCGTGAATGATGTTTGCTTGCTTAATTCCGGAAATCAAGCCTCTAATCCCGTAAATCTCGCTCCATTAACAGCTGTAAGCATGCCGGTCATCATTTTATAAATTGAAATAACAATACGCAAATCGAAACCATCTCAAATCCTTTCTTTCTTTCTCTTGGTTCGCATTCGACGCAAGGCGGGGGAGACATTCAAATCCGAACGACTCAAGGCCAACTTCAGGTATCACATTACTCGTTAAGTTATGCACCTCTGGTTTCGATTTTCCTGTATTGCGATTTGGATTTTAGGGTTAAAAGTGGGATGGTTTGCGACTGGTATAATGGGGAAGAAGAAAGGCAGAAAACTTCGCTTTATATATTTTTGATTTTGAGGTCTTAAACAAAATGGGCTTATTCTAGTGTTAAAACCCTTGTGTTTCCAGGGGCAGGTCGCGAGTTCAAGCCAAGCAGACCCCATTCCTTTATTTTTTTTTTGTTTTTGTTTAACAATCTATCACACACTATTATATATAAACACTATTACTCTTATAAACCTTTAGAATGATCAAAGATCTTAATTTTTATAAACTAAAGTATTAACATGAGTAATATTATCATTGATAATAATAATTTACAAATTAATAATCTCATTTTATTTTTAGTTTGGCAATGGAAGTGATAAATTCTTAAAAATATGATTTATAAAGAAAATATCATGATTTTGTTACTGATATATGGTAGTAATGCTAATAACAAAACTGTTGCAAATCCGTTTGTATATTGACCATTTTAATATGCTATTAGTAGTTAATTAATTTTACTAAATTTAATTTTCATAAATGGTAATCTTACAACTCACATAATCAATTTAATTATTTTAAATCATGTCCTTATAAATATTATTTTATATAATATTTCAAAATGATGATCATTTTTAAAAGACTAATTCTAAGCACCTTTGACATCGTCTTAAAAATGTAAATATTGTAGTAATTTCATTAATACTTTCTTTTACAAAATAACTCCTTTTAATTAACACCTAAATCCCTTTTATAGATTCAATTTATAAATTATCATCTTATTTAACTTAGTATCAATAATTCGAATCATAAATAGTCTCTCGTTCGTTCATTCGTTCCAAATCTTAAAGTCCAAATCATTCCGTTCCTATTTATTTTAAATCATTCCTATATATTAAATATGTGTAATTATTTAATTAGGGCATCGTTGATCTGGTTCACTTATCTTCTCGATATAGTACAAGTTTTAGTCATACAATATCAAGGTGAGTATTACATAGCCCCTTTTACTCTTTTACACTTTTTGGGGTGAAACATGAACTCTATACACACAATTGCTTACATTTACACAAACTACACAAACACAAATCATATTTACATTCATGTATACAAAATTTGAGCTTTATGTTTGAGTGCTAGGTGTGTTAACTGTTTATGTGCAATCATTAACTATTCAAGCCGACGGTTAACAATGATAGATCTATTGAGTCTGACAAACCCACCCAGATTGGGGTGATTGTTACCAACAACATAATTTGCATGCTAGTTACAAATGTTTGATTGTACTTTGGTTACTGTAGAACCAAAGACTGATTGCTACAAAATTGTTCTAAGTACAACTGCTGCGGACAACACAAGATTGCTGCTGACCAAAACAGCTGCTGATACTTTGTCTGCTGCTGAAGACCAAAGTAGCTGCGGATAGGCTTATCAGCAGCAATTCAACACATGCTGCTGATAGCTTTATTCTCTGAAGACCAAACGTTGCAGATGACTATCCATGCGAAGCGCTTCTGACACCTTTCTGCAAAAGCAACTGCCACACTCCAAGCAGAAGGAACCTCACTGGTGCAACCAATAAAGGACAATGACGCTCTTCTCCAAGCATGCAAACAATGATGCCTAAGAAGACGTTTCAGTAAAGTTAACTAGATTAGCCTTTGCGTGTAATTTAGATTAATAAACAAGATCAACGGCTTGTGTTAGATCTGATCCTTAGAATCTAGGGTCTGTCTTGATTCTAAGTTACTATATATATCTTGTAAACACTGCAAACAAAGTGTTCCTTCATAGTGCTTTTTTATAGTGTCTTGATAGAGTTTTACTTGTAATCTTGTAATCTCAGAAGTCTAATACAACAGTGCATTTATCAGTATTCTTGCTGTTTACTTGTTTACTTTGTTGGTTGCTATTGTTTCCGCCAATATCAACTAGAATAGAATCACCTTGTAATCTTACGATCCTACAAGTGGTATCAGAGCTTTGGCTCAAGATTAAACAAACTAACATTTGTTTAATCACTTTCTGATTCTATTCAAAACTCTATTCTTGCTCAAGTCACACAAAACAAGATGGCACAAAGTAATGGATCTGAAGACATCGGCAGTATCAACCGACCACCGAGGTTGGTGTCTGGGGAGGACTATGATATGTGGAAGAACCGTATGGAAAGCTTCTTCTGCTACCATGAATACGGAATGTGGAAATCCATAAGGGATGGACCTTATGTTCCCATGGTGGCCTCTGCGGACTCCGGAGGACCACTAGTTCCGAAGGAACCCTCCAAGTATTCTGAAGAAGACATCAAGAAAATGGAGGTGGACTTCAAGGCATTAGGAGCTATCCAAATGTGCCTTCCAAATGAAGTTTTTCACAACTTCAGGGTTTACAAAACTGCAAAAGAGTTATAGGAAGCCTTGGAAAAGATGTTTGCTGAATCTGAGGAGGTCAAGGAGAACAGACGTGACATTCTCAAGCAACAGTATGAAAACTTCGTTTGGAAGGAAGGTGAGTCACTAACAGTTTTATATAACAGGTACACGTACCTGGTTGGAGAACTGCAGTGCTCCAAGGTAAAGCTGGAGAATCAAGACATTCTCAAGAAGTTCATAAGATCTCTTCCTAGTTGTTGGACATTATATACAGTGTCCATCAGAAGAATAGAGAATCTGAAGACTCTTCAGATGACTGAGCTCTTTGGCATGCTCAAAACCTATGAATTAGAAATGATTCAAGCTAAAGAAAGGAGTTCCAGTTATCAATCAGCTACCACTTCCTCCACCACCACCTCAGCGCTTCACTCTGATCATTCCGGTCCTAGTGCAAGCAACTACTATCCTCCCATTGTTACTCATCCTCAAACACCAACTGCTTCACAATCCAACTCATCACCATTTCTTTTTGAGGCACCTTCTCAACAGCCAACCTCTACTGCTTTTGTCTCTGACAACTCAAGCAGCATGCACTTCATAAAGGAGGATCTGGAATGCTTTCATCCAGATGATCTTGAAGAAATGGATATTCAGCACTCATATGCCATGCTCTCCCTCAGAGCAAAAAGGTTTTATTATAGAACCGGGAGATCAGTTCCAAGCAACAACTCAAACACCAGAGTTGCGCTTGATAAAAGCAAGATCCGATGTTACAACTGTAACCAAATGGGTCACTTTGCTAGGGAGTGCAAGGCACCTAAAGCCAATCAGGGTGCCAGCCATCAAAGACAAGCTTACCAAGGTCATCCTAGGCAGCAGCAGCAAGGAACTCCTCCAGCACAAACTGCAGCCTGTGCAAATGTTGGAACTACAGACTTTGACTGGAGTTTTCAATATGAAGATGTTCCTGCCTCCAACCAAGCACTTATGGCAGACAATGCAGAGATACCACCTCAGGTATTTGAACATCTTTGCTCTCAAGCTTGCATTGACAAAGTTTTATGTTATAGAAAGCATAACCAAAATCTAATAGATCAAAATGAAGAGTTTCACCAAATGAAATCTGAATTAAAAAAGGTCGAAGACAGTTACAAAGAAAAGATTAACTGCCTTAAGAAAGAGATTTCTTCATTAAAACATGAACAAACCAATCTTGAAACTCAGATTGATGATCTATTAGTAAAACTTAAAGCTACCAGAGCTGAACTGGCTTAACAGAAAGTTCATGTTGAAAAATATGAATTTTCATCTAAAAAGTTACAAAGAATGTTAGATATTCAAGTCCATGAAAAGGTAAAAACTGGACTTGGATATCATAATGACCAGTACAAGACAGTTCCTCCTCCTGCTGACTATGTTGCCATTCACAAACCAAGCTTCAATACTGCAAATCTTGACACGGCAAACCGAAACCTTGATCCTTCAATGGATGCATGTTTTGTGGAAGACTGCTCCACCTCTTCAGAACCTGAGTCAACCTGCTCAGACCACTGTGAAACTAGTGCAGTCCCATCTGCTCCTATCTCTGAAGCTGTTCTGAACAAAACTGAATGTCCTGTTGTTACTCCAACTATTCCAGCTCCAGATGTGGACTTTCACAGGGACAAGATAGCACTATCCTACTTTGTGTGTGGAAAATATAATCACACTGCCAGCACCTGCTTTCACTACCGTGAACATCAAAGAAACTCAAAGCAGCATGCCTTTGAGAAAACAAACAGAAACAAACAGGTGAGAAGCTATGATGCAAAGGCAACAAAGTTCAGAGAATCTCTATCCCCTCAAAGAGTGAAAATGCAGAAACCTCAACAAACTTGTATCATAAGTGGGGAATCAAACCACTTTGCTGCAACATGCAAGTTCAACCCTTTTAACCAGATTGCAAATCGTTCATCTGTGCTCAACCCATCAGCAGCAAACAAAATCGATGCTGATAGAGTAAAGTCCAGGAAACCAAAGGCAAAGCCTTCAGCAGCAAAAGTCTCTGCTGCTGACAAAGCAAAATAAAAAAACAACGGCATCAGCAGCAAAAGTATCTGCTGCTGACAAAGCAAAATCCAAAATAAAGCTTCCAGCAGCAAAAACTGCTACTACTCCAGCAAAGCCTTCAGCAGCAAAATCGGCTGCGGATAAGCCAGAATTGTCAGCAACAACATCTTCTGTTGACAATGTAAAGAAATCTAGAAAACCACCAACACAGCAATGGAAGGCCAAACAATCTCCAAGCATAACTATTGGTTCCATTGACTGCAAGCATGCTGACAATGGCAAATTAGCAACAATTTTCTACAATGCTGCATGCTACAATGTTCCTCCCACTAATTAGATATCTTCCATGTGCAGGGACAGCCAGGCAACAAACACAATACTTGGGTGGTAGATAGCGGCTGTTCCAGGCACATGACAGGCAACAGGTCCATCCTCTCTAACTTCAGACATTTCAATGGAGGATATGTTGCCTTTGGGAGTATTGAAAGATTCAACTATGTTAAAGAACTTGACTTCAATCTCATAAGTGTTTCCCAAGTATGTGATCAAAAGCATTGGATGCTCTTCACCGACAAAGAATGTTTCGTGTTAGCTTCTGGCCTATCTAAACCCCCTCCAGAGAAGATTCTCCTAACTGCTAATAGAAAGGACAACTTATATGTGCTTGACATGAATGAAGTCACTCCATCTGGTAGTGTTTCATGTTTTCTGTCAAAGGCATCAGTTGATGAATCCGCTCTCTGGCACTGGAGGTTAAGCCATGTTAACATCAAAACAATCAATAAATTAGTGAAGGACAATCTTGTCAGAGGGCTTCCTGACAAAGAATTCCAGCTAGACGATCACTGCATTGCCTGCTTGAAGGGAAAACAACACAAGAGTTCCCACAAGCCTAAGACATTGAACACAAATGACACCCCTCTCCAGCTACTGCATATGGATCTCTTTGGTCCTACGAATTTCATGTCAATGGGCAAAAAGTCCTACTGTCTGGTGATAACTGATGACTTCTCCAGATTCTCATGGGTATTCTTCCTAAGAACAAAAGATGAAACTGCTGAGATTCTCAAATCCTATATTCTTAGGGTAGAGAATCAAAGCAATCTGAAGGTAAAGATCATAAGGTGTGATCAAGGAACAGAGTTCAAAAATCACACTTTGAACAGTTTCTGTGAGAGCAAGGGCATTGAAAGGCAATACAGTGCTCCAAGAACCCCTCAACAAAATGGGGTTGCTGAAAGAAGAAATAGGACTCTGATTGAATCAGCAAGATCTATGTTGGCTGACTCAAAGCTGCCCCTTACTTTCTGGGTGGAAGTAGTAAGCACAGCTTGTTATGTGCAGAATAGAGTCCTTATTGTTAAGCCTCTCCAGAAAACACCCTATGAACTATAGCTCAAAAGAGTTCCCTACATTGGCTTCCTGAAGCCCTTTGGATGTCCATGTACCATCCTCATCACACATGGAGTTCTTCCTAAATTCGGTGCAAAGTCTGATGAAGGTTACTTTGTGGGTTACTCCTCTCAATCAAAGGCCTACCGAGTATTCAATTCTAGGACTCGGATTGTGGAAGAATCTGCTAATGTGGAATGCAGGGAACACGTTGTCTGTGAACAAGGCAAAGGTCCTAACTGGCTCTTTGATATAGACTCCTTCACCCAGATATTTGAGCCTCTCATATTCTCAAATATGGAGTTTTCTTCTTCAAAATCAACATCTTCTGCCTCAACCTCCTCTTCTTCTGACTACAGACTGGATTTTCCCAGTCCCTACATCATGATGAAAAGGCCATCCATTGATCCTCCATCAGTGGCAGAAGCTATTGAAGCCAGTACAGGTGAAGCCGGTACATCCAACACCACAAACAACAATCTCTCTGACCAAGAAATCTTTAATGAAGCCTCCTCAATCCATGCTGAAGAGGCCTCTGATGCTAATACTGCTGACAATGTGGAACATAATGATCAGAACCTCTAAGCTCCTCTACTCACAACTGAAGATAATCCTGATCTAAACCAAAGTAATCTTGAAGAGGGAATACGACTGGATGTGATACCAGCACAGAGAATAAACAAAGAGCATCCTCTGGAAAACATCATTGGCCAAATCCACACAGGTATCCAGACAAGAAGTAAGTCTCATGAAGCCAACATTTGTTTGTTCTCCTGCTTTCTATCTCAGGTGGAACCCAAGAAGATTGATGAAGCTCTCAAGCACAACAGCTGGATTGAAGCAATGCAGGAAGAATTGCTGCAATTCAAAAGACAAGATGTTTGGAAGCTTGTTGATCTTCCACCTGGTCAAACAGCCATTGGAACAAGATGGGTCTTCAGAAACAAGCAAGATGAAAGGGGCATCGTGGTCAAGAACAAAGCCAGACTGGTAGCTCAAGGTTACACTCAAGAAGAAGGCATTGACTATGATGAAGTCTTTGCTCCTATTGCCCGTTTGGAAGCCATCAGAATCTTTCTGGCATATGCAGCATCCAAAAACTTTGTGGTCTATCAAATGGATGTGAAGAGTGCCTTTTTGTATGGCAAGATTGGTGAAGAGGTCTATGTCAAACAGCCTCCTGGCTTTGTGGATCCTGCACATCCAAATAAGGTCTTAAAACTGGACAAAGCTCTCTATGGCTTACACCAAGCCCCAAGAGCCTGGTATGAAACTTTATCTGGAAATCTACTTAGCAACAACTTCAGAAGGGGGGCCATTGATCAGACACTTTTCATCAAAGATGAAGGGGGAGAAATTTTGTTGGTCCAGATTTATGTTTATGACATTATCTTTGGATCTACAAGAAAGAAGCTCTGCAAAGACTTTGAAGTTCTGATGCATTCCAAATTTGAAATGAGTTCAATGGGTGAACTAAATTTATTTTTAGGACTTCAAGTCAAACAGGTACCAAATGGAATCTTCATAAGTCAATCCAAGTATGTCAAAAGCATCTTGGAGAGGTTCAAAATGGCTGACTGCTCTGCTGCAAGAACTCCTATGCAAGTGCACCATCAATTATCTCCGGATAAAGAAGGACAAGACACTGATCAACATCAGTACCGAGCAATGATAGGATCTCTCATGTATCTCACTGCCTCAAGACCAGATATCATGTTTGCAGTTTGTCTTTGCGCAAGATTTCAATCTGCTCCAAAAGTGTCTCATCTTCAAGCTGTCAAAAGGATCCTTAGATACCTAAAGGGAGCTCCAAAACTTGGGCTATGGTATCCAAAGAATGGAAATGTCAATCTCTATGCCTATAATGACAGTGACTATGGGGGTTGTAACTTGGACAAAAAGTCCACATCTGGGGGATGTCAATTTCTTGGAGGAAGGCTCATCTCATGGCAATGCAAAAAGCAAACATGTGTCTCTACTTCAACAGCTGAAGCATAATACATTGCAGCTTCAAGCTGCTGTGCACAGGTCATCTGGATCCAAAATCAAATGCTTGACTATGGAATGACCTTCATGCAGACTCCAATTCACATTGACAACATGAGTGCTATCTCTATCACGAATAATCTAGTGCAGCATTCCAAGACTAAGCACATCGACATCAGGTATCACTTTATTAGGGATCAAGCTGAGAAAAAGAGAATTGTCCTATCCAAGGTTCACACAATTGAGCAATATGCTGATTTGTTCACTAAACCTTTTGATGAAGCAAGATTTTGATATCTAGTTGAATCAATTGGCATGATGAACTTTGAATAAGACATGTCTCTATTTTTTTATCTTTCCTTGTAAATATGTCTATGTTTTTGTTCTTAATAAAAGGTTATAGTCAGCAGCACTTTTTTCACTGCTGACATATTTACTCTTCAGCAGCAAAGCCTTTGCCACTGATCGCTTTAAGTTATCAGCAGGAACAAGTTTTCTGCGGAATGAATACAACAGTCAGCAGCTCCCAAATATGCTGCTGAAAGACTTCACTATCCGCAGCAACCAAGGTTGCAGCGGATAGCTCACCATCGGCAGCAACCAAGTTTGCTGCTGATGAGTAAAACAAGTCTACGTTAACTTTTACCCGAGGTAAAAACTACTCTCAGTCTTTACCATGACTGCTCGAGTGTTTTACAGCTGTAACAATGAAAAGTGAAACAGGTTGTACTGTACTAGTAAAGTTGCTTTTTCTTCGTCTGCCGTTATATCACAATCTCAAACGTTCCCACAACCTCTTCATATCCAATTTCAAACCTATCTCCCATCACTTTCTCTCCCGTCCCCACAGCATTCAAAGCCCTAAATAATTAACCACCATTCAACCACCCTTCTCTCTTCCCTCCAAATCCACAACAATGGCAGGCGCAGACATAAACAACCACAACGACAAGTTTTCCCCATATCACAACCTCACTGCATACCTAATAAAGGGCAAGAAATCTGAAGGTTTCGATGATATGATCGACTTCCTTTGTCGGTCAAAAATCCACCATGCCTTAACAGTCAACCCAACCATCTATACTTCCCACATGGAAGAGTTTTGGAGCTCAGCCGTGTATTCTACTGACCAGGGCACTCCCCAAATCAGAGGCACAGTAGACGGCAAGGAGATGATTATCACTGAAGCAAAGCTCCGCCAACACCTCAAGCTTCAAGATGAAGGGGACGCCATCTCTTACTCAAGAGACGTATACATGAGGACCTTTGTATCCATAGGGTACACTGGGAATCAAACAGAGTATACGATAGAGAAGGCACTCATGGGTCCCAAATGGAAGTATCTCTACCACACTCTTCTCCAATGCATATCCCAGAAGAGGAGTGGCTGGAACCAACTTAGCTTCGGACTTGCGTCGGCAATTCACGGTATGATAACTGGGGCGGGTTTCAATTTTTCCCACCTCATTCTTGAAGGTTTGAGATACAACCTTCAAGAAGGGGTGAAATCACAGTTCTTCATGTACCCAAGATTCTTGCAGGAAGTGTTCAACATTGAGCACCAAGATCTTTCAAAAACTGCAAGAATCTACATGATGCTGGGACATAAGAACAACATTTTTCAAAGCATGAGAACAGTTTCATCAAAGTTCTCAGGGGCCGATGTTCCATTGTTGTCTACAATGTTGAACACGCAAAGTGCCCAGGGTGACAGTTCAGCAAACCCAGCTGATACTGATCCCACACCCTCCACCTCACTGCCACAAACTCAAACTGCTGCTTCCCTTGATCGAACCCCTGTGCATTCTACAGAGGATGTACAGGCACATACTTTACTCACCCACAGTTTGATTGCTCAACCGGAACACAGGGCCCCGGTTGCAGCCAAATATACAAGGAAGAGGGGCAAGAGAACTCCTTCTTCTCTTGCCTCCAAGGCCCAAACCCAAGCCAACATCCCTCACTCAGAATCACAACATTCTACTGAGAATAGCATAAGGGAAAGCCACACTGTTAGGGAGATTCCTTCGGAAGTCTCTCTATTAGGATTAGGATCACTTCCCGGATCCATAGAACAGCCCTTTGAGCCATTCCTATCTTCTTTGGACTTAAGTGTTGAGGAACCTGACCAAAGTGATGTATCTTCTCCAACTACCACTATCAAGGAGGTACTGATTGGTCTTGCTTCCGAAACACCCAACCCAAGTTCTTCAACATTGAAGGTCCACTCTAGGAGTAATGAAAGAGTGGATGTGGAAGAGGCTGTCACTACTGCTGGTCCATCAAATGACCAGGAGGACAGTGACAACATCTTTAAGACCTCAACCATAAATGCCTTATTTTATCATGTTATGTAAGGATTTGATTATTCACATCTATATATACTATCTATGTACAAACCTGTGTATGCTCACCAACTTTTTAGTTAACCTTATTTTATTCATGTTTCATGTGCTAATGTTTGATCAAGGCTTGCTACACATAGGCTTTGGACTTAGTTAATCTTAAATGAAGAACCATTTTTATTTCAATTATGTACCTTTGAACTTGATTGTGTTTGAAACAGAATTTGATGATTAATATATTGAAATCTAGTCAACCTTGTGCTCATGAACAGTCTACATGTCCCGCCCCGACGTTTTCGCCGTCGGTTGGGGTGTGACAGGATCATCTTCGGATATGCACTCCAATTAAGTGTTGTGTTCTTTGCTCGCACATTACTAGGTTCTCCATGTTCCATCGAGTTGTCACTAGAACTAGTCTGGCGCCTTTTGGGCTCCGGGGACGATACGGTAGGTGCCTTAGGTGATGGTGGTGGAGTTGACGACATGTTCCTGTAATATAACATATAAGTGTCAAACATCCAAGGTTTATGGCATGAAACTAATGTGTGAGGTTATAGTCTAGTATTCAATCCTAGTTCTCTATAACCAATGGCTCTGATACCAATCTGTCACACCCCCAAATTCCACTAACGGAGTTTTACCGTTTAGGAAGTGACAAAATAGGATCCCAGTCATTAGTTACATTGAACGACTCTACATGGGACTCAAATGAAAATATCATATTAATCAGGGTTTTAATACGGAAGCGTAAAGAAAGTAAATGCGCAAAACACACGCACCCAAAAAGTCCAACCTAAACATAATTCAAAGAAAGTCCAAACAATTTGTTCCGTCTCAAACTCCAAAAGAAGTTCATGTATGAGAATCTTCTTCAAGTGTAGCTTATCGTGTGAAGATTCCTTATATGAGAGATTATCTTGAGACGATATCTTGCTTTTACTGTGGTCTTGTGGGTCACATTCGGATGGATTGTCCTCATAAAGACAGAGGTAACCAACATGTTACTCCAGAAAAGGTAAGAACTCATGGTAAGCCTTATATTAACCCAAATGTGGTTAAACCTCATGTTACACCAAAGGGTAATTCAAAATCTGAGGTTAGGCTTTCTAGACCTTAAAGACAGAGGAGAAACAGAAGATTGAGAAAACTTTTAGAACAACAAGAGTTTTCACAATCAAATCAATTTTCAAATGAAAGAAATTGTTCAAACTCTTCACATTTTAAGCAAAAGGAACTTAATGAACAGAAGTATGTTTGGAAATCTAAAGTTTCTGTTTCTGACTCGTTAAAACAATCTCCAAAAATCGATGAGAGATTCGATTGTGAATGGAGTGAGGTTTATTATTTTGATACAGATGGACGACCCATGACTACCATGGCTTGGGTCCCAATTTCAAATTAATGTTTTTTGTTAGTTGTGCAGGATTAACCAAGAGGGACTATTAATACCATTTTGGTTGTTGATAGTGGTGGTTCTAAGCACATGACAGGGAATGACATCTGCAAGAGTAACGAGTTGTTGATAACTGAGAATTTATTTGTTTCAATGACTTGATGCTCAAGGGGAGAATATGTCACACACAATGTTTTGGAAAGATTTTTACAAAGTCCAAATGACAACCTGAAACTTAGGATGACGATGGTGAGCATAAAGTTGTTAATGCAACCATTTGACTACTTGAAGGGGAGTCTACAGGACAGGGAGAGTACAGAACTGTGCTGGGGACAAAGGAAAAGGCATTCAATTACAGGATTACATCTTGATTGGTTGATTTTTAATTGTCTGTGTTTGAATTTGAAACGTCACAGGTTCAGGCGAACTTGTCAGGCGAACTTAATAAGTTCGCCTCTTGCACTACAAAGCGAACTTATTAAGTTCGCCTAGGGGACAATGTGGATTTGGACTTGTGAATTTTTTTTTTTGTTTGTTTGAAAAAATATTTTAAATTTTTTTTTTATCTTTGCTGTTTTGGTTTGTTTTGTTTGTACTCGTTATTTTTTCTAATATGTTTGTTGTCCAAATGTTTTCAGGTGGCTCAACGTGTCGAATATAAACATAATCAAATGGCATTGTTAGATCTGAACATGTCCGAGGCTGTAAATTTTCAAGGCATTATAGGATTTTTTTAACAGATCACGTCTTCATGTTGCTTTATCTGCTGATCCTTACATAAGTCTCGTGTACATACAGCAATTTTGGGATATTGTGCATCAAGATACGGAGGTTGAACCTCATGTTCTTCGTGCCACTGTTAATAATACCGAGATTGCCATTTCTGAAGAAACGATTCGTGCTGCTCTTGATTTGGGTGGAAATGCTGAAGATCCATTATCTTATCCAGGCACTCTTATTCTAGGTTGTTTTCAACGAATGGGATATCGTGGGAAACAGAATGATACCCAAGCACGGAAAGGTGGATTAGTGGGTGAATGGAGGTATTTCATGCATGTGATTATTCAATGCATCACTCCTCGCAAAGCTGGTACCGATGGATTGAAGATAACTCTCCAAACTGCTATGGTGGCTTTAACATTGAATAAGAGATTCAATTTTCCACTTTATTTCTATAGGGAGATGGTCATGCAGATTAATCCAGCTGAATGTCAAGGATTCTTGATGTATCCTCGTTTTATTCAAATGATTCTCAATCACCTTATTCTGGATCTTCCACAACATCGTATAAGATTAACTTTGACTCTAATGTTAAAGCGTATCTTTACCGACTGCACTAAGGTGAAATAGCAGAATGCTGCATTGATTCCAGTCAATACTCCTTTGTTTGGGCACTTAATCAATCCTGATTATGTTGCACCACTAAATGACAACTGGTTTCATCCTGATGAAATTGCTCAAGCTCAAGGCTTCAATGTTCAACAACTGCAGCAACAACCACAACAACAACAGCAACAACAGCAACAACCACAACAACCCGCACAAATACAAGTTCAACAACAACAGATACCAGTTCCACAAGTACAAGTTCACGTACAACCTCAAATTCCTAGTCCTGAACATGTTCCTATTCCACAAGCTGAAGTTGAAATACCTATTCAGGAACCAGTTCAAGAAGAGGTCGTTCATGATCCTGATCATGATCTAGGAATGAACATGGAAGATTCTGTTGATGATGCTGTGAACTCGCCAATTCCAGAAGCTGAAGGGAATGTGGTGACCGATGATGATGCTGTGAACTCGCCCATGTCACGAAAAGCATGCAATTTGAAGTATAATCAAGATATGTACTTGACAACATCTGTCAAACATATATACTAGCCCTTGGATCATATTGATAAATCATCTTTACTGATTCCATTGAATTCATAATCCAGATAACAGTTGGATCCACGTACCTGAATCTTATGATTCCACATATATAAGCCAAGACATTGAATCATTCAATTCTGAATCTCATTGATTCCTATACAATCCAATTTGGATTCTGCTATTCATGTGCTAAGTGATGTCTCCTCATTCTGGAAATTCGGATAATCTTTAGTAAAATCTCATATGTCTTGAAGATAGTGCATTTACTTTCTGTTGGCATACTAGTGGGGTACACGTTGTATTTTATACTTAAATGGTACCTTAACTCACAAGAAAGTGGGAATGAGATGCTTTAGTTTCAAATCTTATAATATTGACAATTTGAATTTGTGTGTCATAGCCTGATCCTATTTTCTTTGAATGTTTATCGCGTATCATAACATGCAATATAAAAGTCTTGAAAAGATAGAGTGTGATAATCCTGAAAGATATTCGTTTGATTGCTCAAGGCTTGAAAAAATTACATAGGATACCATTTGATATTATATGGATTTTATATCCAAGATGTGTGGTTGATATCTCATATATACAGATATGATCTTCTTACTCGTGATGTTCGACCAAAAAGATGTGATTTTGTATTTTACATTTCACTTTAGATAGAGAAAAACCAAAAAGATTTTGTCTTTCTTAAGTTTGAAAAACCAAAAAGATTTTATTTTTCTAGCTTCCATGGGAATCTTAATTGTTGGTTATTCTTGGTTGTTCTCCTTTGCATAAAAACTGAATATTGCAGACAGAAGTTGACAAGGGGTCCTTCTCCTGAGTTTTCTTCTAGATAGAAAGAGAGAGTGTGCAGATGCACAAGAGGAAGACTACAGTGTGTTTGATGATATATGAAGACGGATGACAATCTTCTGAAGCTGTTGTCAAGGGGGAGTCTGTTGGAGCATATTCTGGTGACAACGAGCTTGAAGATATTATGTCTTAGTCTTAGAGTCTTTGACTTGTATTTGTTAGAATTGTTAGCAACAGTTAAAGGGGAGTCTGTTAGGACATGTTTTGTAACTGTTGATAAAATTCTGTGTAAGTTCTGTTAGAGGCGAACTTAACAAGTTCGCCTAGACTATCAGAGGCGAACTTATTAAGTTCGCCTAGTATATCAGAGGCGAACTTATTAAGTTCGCTTAGCCTATTAGAGGCGAACTTAATAAGTTCTCCTAAGCATCTTTGAGGCGAACTTAGAACTGGTGCTTATATATACAGTTACAGAGTCTGTTATCAGTGTATGAGATTTAGAGGCGATATCAGGAGGAACTGATTAGAGACAGGATTATTGTAAACTGATATTGTGGTGGAAATACAAAGAGTTTATTTACACTGTTGTTGTTGATTGAGTCACACGAGCACGTTGATCATGGATTCCGCACGTTATCACCGTGTCGTACCGCGAGTCTAGAGATCCTCACGCACCAAATTAGGGACCTACAACCCATCTTCATCATATCAACTCTTTCTTATTAACCAAGATACCATCTTAGTAATTTCAAAGTACCACCAAAGAAAAATAAGAAATCCAAGTGGATTAGAAGATTAAAATGAAAAATATCCAAGTAGATATTAAAAAGGTACGAACATTCTAGATATTTGCGTAAGCAAAACAAAAGAAGTCGTAAAATTATCCAAGCGGATAGAAAAATGTTGAACACCCGAGATCTTTGCGTAAGCAAAACAGACGGGGTCAAATCATCCAAGTTGGTGGGAAAAGGATGAATACCCGAGATCTTTGGGTAAGCAAAACATACGGGGCCTTTGGTGGTAAATATCGTTAATTTGACGGTCACTTGGCGCATGAATAGGAATCCAACACGTAAGACTGTGTCTGATTGAATTGGTTTTCTTAGATATATAAAAGGGGTTAGATGTTTCAATAATGGGTTCAAACTCACAAGTATGAGATATGTTTTAGGTTTTCACACTACTTACAAGTTTTAACCATACGTCATGCCTACCAGCTATACCTCAGTAAACACCATCGCTTTCGGTCCATTCCATGTCCAAGAGATAAGATCAGACACTATCATTTCTCAAAGGTCATATTCAATTTTCCTGTAACAAAACTACTTGTAAGACTATATACAAAGATATTCTTTTCAATTTTTGACATATTAAATTCTTATTTCTCCCCCAAAAGATTTTCTTGTAACTGAAAGTAATTATACAGAAAAATAAAATCTTTTTGGAATTTTCTTGACAATTAATCATAAACTTGAAACACACTAATAATCACATGGTTTACTGAAAGTTTATCATGCCGAGCATCTCCACCATTTGTGCAAATCTGGTAGAGTCAAAAACCTTTGTGAAGATGTCTGCGGTTTGCTTGTCGTTTTTTACCTCAACGATTTGAATATGCTTCTTTTCAACACAATCACGGATAAAATGATGTTTGATGTCAATGTGTTTGCTTTTGGAATGCTGAACTGGTTTTTGGTGATATGGGGAATGGCAGTGTTGTCACATATAATGGGTGTCTCATGGAATGTGATCCCATAGTCAAGCATCTGATGGTGTATCCATCTGACTTGGGAACAACAGAGGGCGGCAGCAATGTATTCGGCTTCGGTAGTGGATTCGGAAATGGTGGATTGTTTTTTACATTGCCATGAGACAAGGCGGTTGCCAAGGAACTGACAACCTCCAGAAGTGGATTTACGGTCTAAGTTGCATCCCCCGTAGTCTGAATCTAAATAAGCCACAAGGTCAAACAAGTCATTTTTAGGATACCAAAGACCCAATTTTGTCTTGTACTTTAAATATCTCAAAATACGTTTGACAGCAGAAAAATGAGAGAGTTTAGGATTAGCCTAAAAACGTGCACACAAGCACACTGCAAACATGATGCCTGGTCTGCTGGCCGTGAGATACATGAGAGATCCTATCATAGAGCGATAGAGATGCTGATCAACGCTTTCACCATCCACATCAGGAGTCAGACAATTTCGAACTTCTACAGGAGTTTTTACTAGATGGGAATCAGCCATTTTGAACTTGGTCAAGATTTCTTTCATATATTTCTCTTGATGAATGAGAATTCTAGACTCGGACTGATCAACTTGCAATCCCAAAAAGAATTTAATTTCTCACATAGAGCTCATTTTGAATTTAGAACGCATCACTTCTTCAAATCCAATGCAGAGACGAGGATTTGTGGATCCTAAGATGATATCGTCCACATAGATTTGCACCATGATTGTATCCTTTCCATCCTTCCATTTAAACAAATTTTGGTCAATTGCATCTCGTGTGAAACCATTTTCTAGCAGGTGCTTTGATAACGTTTCATACCACGCAAGAGGTGCTTGGTGAAGACCATACAGTGCCTTGTCTAGTTTGTAGACACGGTCTGGAAAGTTAGGATCAATGAAACCCAGTGGCTGCTTGACATATACTTTCTCTTGAACTTTTCCATACAGAAATGCGCTTTTGACATCCGTTTGATGAACAGTGAAGTCCATATAGGCTGCATAGACGAGAAACATTCTGATGGTCTCTAAGCGGGCCAGTGGTGCAAACACTTCCTCAAAGTCAATCCCTTCTTCTTGATAAAAGCCTTGAACAACCAAACGAGCTTTGTTTCGAACCACAATTCCTCCTTCATCCTTTTTGTTTCGAAATACCCAACGAGTATCGATAGGTACTTTTTCTTGGGAAGATCCACCAGATTCCACACATTCAACTTTCAGAATTGCTGTAACTCTTCTTGCATAGCTTCCACCCAGCTATTCTAAAGCAAAGCTCCTTTTGATATTCTTAGGTTTGACTTAAGATATGAAACATGAGAACATGTTGTTATCTAAAGCATCACACACACTTCGGGTACGAACACCCACATTGAGAGGACCAATGATATTGTCGGTGGGATGATTCTTGTTAATTCTTAACTGAGGAATCTCATCTTCTTCCAAGACTTCTTACAAATTTGTAATATTTTAAGCAGGAAGATCAGCTACATTATCAATAGGATCTTCAGCAGGTGATTGTGTTGCAACATCTACTATTGGAATTGTGTTGTCTTCAACAGTTTCACTTGTTGCACCAGAATCGAAAGACTCCATATTGATTCAGCATCAGTATGTACAGGGATTTCAATATGAGCAGATGAGGAGGAAGCTTGATCATTTATATTCCCTAGATTGTTCACAGAGAAGTAAGGATTAGCAGGAGTTGATTCATTAGAGAGCTCAGGAAGATTAAATGACTTAAACAATGAATCAACATCAAAAAGCCAATTAGGACCGTCTCCTGAGTCCGTATGATTGTTTTCATGCCAAATGATATTAATGGACTCCAGCACTATCCTTCTCTTCTTATGGTAGACACGAAAAGCTCGTTGATTGGATGAATTCCCCACAAAATAGCATTCATCAGCTTTGGCTTCAAACTTGTCCAGCTGATCTAAAGTATTCAGCATTGTGCACACACACCTAAATTTTCTGAAGAAATCAATAACTGGCTTGCGCTTGTACATGATCTCATAAGGTGTCTTGTTGCAACTTTTGTTGATGAGAACCCAATTTTGCACAAAACATGCAGTGTTGACCGCCTCAGCCCAAAAAGTCACGGGAAGCTTAGAATCAACAATCATAGTTCGTGCAGCTTCAATTAAAGTGCGGTTTCTCATTTCAGCTACACCATTTTGTTGAGAAGTACGAGGTGCACTAAATTGTCGAGAAATTCCTTTGCTTTCATAGAAGGAATCAATAGTGGCATTTTTGAGTCCTGTTCCATGATCACTGCAGATAGTCTTCACACTTAGATTGAAGAGTTTCTCAATTTGAAGCAGATAGGTTTTCAAAATCTCTGGCGTCTTATCTTTCTTAGCTAGGAAGAACACCCAAGTAAACCGAGAGAAATCATCGGTTACCACTAAACAGTACGACTTTCGTCCAAGACTCATGACACTCACAGGATAGAAGAGATCCATGTGAAGTAATTGGAGAGGAGAGTCAATGGAATTTGTGGTTTTAGGCTTATGAGAAGATTTGTGCTACTTTCCCTTGGAACATCAGATGCAGTGTTCCACAGGAGGGAAATCTTTAAGAGGTAATCCAGTGACGAGGTTTCCTCGAACCAGTCGGTTCATGGTTTTGAAATTTACGTGTCCCAAACTCTTATGCCATAGGAATGATTCATCTTCAGAAGCCTTTAAAAGAAAGCACGATTCATGTAGGTCCCGGGGGCCTCGGTCGAGCACAGCGGAAGACTGATAAGTGCAATGTAAGACCTGCTCATGATTTGTGGGGAGAACAGATGAAGGAAATGATGGACCAGAGCATGTGAACAATAAGAATAGATAAACAAGAGAATCGATAATCCATAACAACGTTATCATCACATATTACATACCGAAGGATTATACATCTCTAGTTTAAGCTCACGGTCCAGGGGTCGGGAGAGCTCGTCCCGACCCGACCTATCTCAGAACCTCACATTTTTTTCTCTACACTTAACAAATGATCCCAACAGCTCTATTTATATAGGCTTCAACATTAACAGCACTAGAACTCTGTACTTCTTCGCCCCTTTCACTGTTAACACTTTGAGTTCCAGTTTCAGAGAACATCAGATCATCTAGATGTAGATCCACCATGTCTTCAAGGTTCTCAACATTTTCTTCGTTCTCGAAGTATATCGGCCCTTCAATATTATAATTGAATTCATATTCATGTTCGTTAGCCAATTGTGCATTAGGGATCACAAGTTCATTAACAATAGGAACTTTAGCCTGATTTTGAGCCTGTTGACGAACACATCTAGGTTTACGACGAGGTTGTGGTGGTGGTGGTTGTTGTGGTTGTGGAGGTGGTGGTTGTTGTGGATGTGGAGGAGGTGGTGGTGGTTGTGGGTGTGGAGGTGGTGGCGGTGGTTGTTGGGTTTGATTACCGTCTAGATCTGGAAAAACACTGATTTTCTCCAAGGGTCTCAGACCAACGTAATACCCATGTTTGTTCATGCACATATAGGACAGAATGCTCTTGTCCATCACTTTTACATGCAACCTTCTTTGAGTCAAAAACAACTCTACATGATCTCGATTTATGATCATCTGCAGGAATCAAGGGTATATTAAGAACACAGACTTCTTCTTTCCAATCAGATTACTCATCATCTCATCAAATACGATCCTTGAGAAATTGAAGTTCTCCCCCGTAACCAATGCATAGACCATTGAGGTCATATTCACGCTCAATTCATCATACCCTCCTTTTCTTCCGGAAATGCACTGATTCACCACGTGAGCTAAGTACCTCTAGTACGGTGGCAGATATCTTTTTAGCATTGAGGGTAGTTCTCCCTCATAGCTCATTCTTTGAAACGTTTCAGTCATATGATCAGCAGTGAAACTTGTAGGGTGTTCGGGACCATCACCAAAGTTCAAACAAGTTCTGATAACAGTTTCAGTGATAACAATACATTTTCCCGCAACTGTACCAGGTATCCCTTCCACATCATTTTCAGAGATTATTTCAGCTGTGCTCCAAAAATCTCTAATAAAGTCTTCACATGTGTCTGGATGTTAAGATAGAGCATGAAAAACTCTGGACGCCCGTAATCCCATGATCATAGATCTGAAAACACTGTGATTCTGTGGTGGGTCTTCCAAGTAGGCCGGCTTATTGTGATCCTTGACAAATTTTAAGTCTGCCATGCCTGCAATTAATAGAGTAAGTTAGATTTCCAAAATTGACACACTTGAAGTATGCGGCCAAGTTATCAAACCACAAACTTTGTTTATACCGCATACTTTAACAAACACCGCAAACTTGGTGTTACACCACAAACTTGATTTTAACACTGCAAACTTTAATGAACCCCAAAATTGACATTAACACCACAAACTTTAATGAACCGCAAACTTCAATACGAACCGCAAACTTCAATACGACCTATTCCCTTAGATCAATCTCAGTTTTTACATAGATTTTGATGGTCAATTTGGTCAAAAAGTCCGGTTCATTATCAGTTTCAATTAAACACATCCCACATGCTTGATTTGCATGAATCCATCGACAAACTCTTTACCTTTGATGTGGCCTATACCAATTGATCAAAAATATATCAACACTTTCACTTAGAAGTAAAGAAATCGGTCGATTTAGAACAAAGATGAAGTATGCAGCTTGACAGGAAATGAAGTATGCGGTTGAGATAAAGCTTGAACCGCAAACTTCGATGCTATTTATAGAAAACCTTCAAGTACGCGGCCGCATACTTCTGATAAACCTTGAACTTTTCAGAGGTCTTTTCTTTTGGATTATCGGGTCAAGCAGGGACAGTCATTTTGATAAATATGAAGTACAAACAAAAGATAAAAATTAAATTAAATTAACTTAAACTAACCTAAAAACACAAAATCTTTTTGTTCTTTTCAAATATATCATACTACCTTGAAATAATAAAACACAATAATTTTGAGAGAAACTTTGTTATGGGATCATATCATTCTAGGGCAGACTAAACTATACTTATCAGTCGCTCGTTTTCTTAGTCAGGTCTTGGTGGTTGCCAACATGTTATCCTTCTAAACTTAAGCCTTTATATCTTAGTTGACAAGCAAGTAGTGAATGATGTTATCATGTTTTTGGGTAATATTTATTCATGAATTAGTGGGTCCCACACTCACATCTCAGAAACCTGTATTTATTTTATTACGAATTAGATGTGTTTTTGATTAACTGAATGGACCCCACAACTTATCGAATAAACCTTACCTTCCTCATGATCTTTTGAGCACCTAAAAAAACTAAATGAGCATAAATAGCATGGGTCTATGGACTGTTCAGGAAATCTCTGACAAACTTGATTAAGAACACAGCACAATGGACTTACATATTCAAAAACAGTAAATGTTCAGGGTCATAGCACTACGGACTTACATGCCTTGATAAGAGATTCCTTCTCAGTCACACGTTCCCAAAGAGAAAAATATTTACAAGTATACTAATATTTACGTCTTTAGACATATCTTTTTGAATTTTCCTATAGCTGTTGAAGCACGTTTGTGTGACAAACACTCCAGATATTGTCTTAGCTTTTGTACTTGTCTTGTATGTATTAGTCTTTGTAGTGTCTGTACGTTTTAGTTATCGAGTTGTAATTACTAATGTATGTACTAGTCGTATGTTTTCTCTAAGTGTTTTACGCACTTAGCATGTGCGCAGGAATTACTTCCTGCGTACTTGTTATGTACGCAGGAATAATTTGCCCTGCGCACTTGTTAAGTGCACAGAGATCAGGTCTAGTATAAATAGGCTAGGTTAACAGAAGATATGTACGCAGGCATTTTGCACTCAATTGTATTTTCTCAGTAACCTTCAATTTTATAATAGACGGAGTTTTAAAGTGATTTCGTTGTCGGTTTACTTTGTGTTTCTTGATTCTCCACCTACTCACGGGCATTCCGCACCCGGTCTGACTAGTCACACACTCACACGTAATGATCTGAGACACATGGAGACCTACAAGTGGTATCAGAGCATAGCTCTTGATTTCGAGTGTTGTGAGTGTGTTAGGAGCATCTTCTACACATCCTACAGAGATTTTGCAAGCAAAAGTGGGTTTTTTTGTTGATTTTTGTGATAAAACAGGGATAGCTCTTGAGCACTATTTTAGAAGCAAAAATCACTCAAAAACTGACTTTTGTTGTGTATTTGAGCATCAAAGGTTGGTTAGAAACGAGTTTCTGACCCCTTGGCTCATTTTGTTTGGTCATATCTTCAACTTTTTCTATCTCCGATGAGATTCTAGTGACCAGAAAAAGTTGGTGAGGGTTGGTGAAACAGTGACCTGCGTACTTACCTTTTTTGGCCAAAAGGACAGTCTTCCTGCGTACTTACCAAGTACGCAAGACCATTTCTTGTTACGTACTTGTCATTTACTCTTGCGTACTTATTAAGTACGCAAGAGCAAATTCAAGTGCGCAAGTTGTTTTGACTTTTCTGAAAATTGACTAAGTGTTTCACTATGGAAAATCTTCAGAACCTCAGTAACCTTCTTAATTATGACAATGAGATTGGAACCCCACAGAAACCAGCAAAGCTGCTTAATGTAAATGATTATTCGAACTGGAAAGCAGGCTTTGAGCATTATATCTCATCCACCGATTCTTCACTTTGGATACCCATTTTAGAGGGTTATAAGCGTCCCACGTATACATATCTTGATAAGGAAGTTCCCAAGCCTATCTCCAAACTTGATGAAGAAGAAAAGAAAGTTTATGAAAAAGAGAAGATGGCACACGGATCTATCACTATGGCCTTGACCAGGGAGTTATTTCAAGCTTCAGAGGATACGATAACTCCAAGGATCTCTGGAAGGCTTTGCAGAAGTGATTCGAGGGAAACATCGACATCAAAAAGAGTAAGAGGGATCTTCTTTGGAAGCAGTATGAGTGCTTCAGATATCTGGAGAATGAATCTATAGATGAGCTTATCTCTAGATTCTATCATCTGCAAACTGAGCTGAAACCTTATGACCTGATCTATCCGAATGAGGAGTTAGTCGAGAAATTTCTGGATGCCCTACCACCAAAATTTTAGATGTACACCACTCTGATGAGAGAGAACTCAAAGTTTTATGAGATGACTATTGATGAAGCAATCGGAAAGGTTCAAGCACATTATATGAACCTAAATCGAAAAGAGAGCTCAGGGAGACCACAAATACAAGACCCTTCTATGTATTTTGGAACGTCTTCCACAGCCAAGTCATCTGGTTCTGGAATTGCCCTTTTCTCAGGGAACTCTCATGAGGAGGATAACTCAAATATTTGTGGTGGTCATGCTTGCTATGCAGCATCTGGATCTGATTCTGGTTCTAGATCTCATGACCAGAATTCCTCAAGAAATCCTTCTACCACATCTTCAGCTAACCAATCAGCAATAGCCCAGATAGCTGAAGATCATGTGGCTTTATTCTCATCATGCATGCTTGCCTATGAGAACTTCATTGGCGGTAAGCTCACGGATCCTGAAACCATAGAAGAAGACTTCAATCAGGTGGATCTCGATGATATGGAGGACATGGATATTCAATGGAATATGGCCATGATCTTGAGAAGCGCGAAGCGTTTCCTGAATAGAACTTGCAGGAAATTTATTAGTGGACATTCAAATGCCAAGGTGGGATTTGATAAATCCAAGGCCAAGTGCCACAAATGCAATAACTTTGGGCATTTTGCAAGAGAATGTCAAAAGGACAAAGCACCGGCCTCGGGGTTCACCAGACCTAGCCAAGGAAATGGTCAAGGGTACAACAACGCCAACAACCGCAATCAAGGTCAAGGTGGAACGTCCAACGCTTTGGTAGCACAACAGGACGACAACTTTGATTGGGGTGTTCATCTGGAGGATGCCCTTATTGCTCAAACGCAAGTTGGTCTCAAGGATGAGATCATGGAAATGATGGAAGCAGAGGAACGGGAAGCTTCTGTGACTGACCAAGAAGAGTCTACAACTACAGTTGCCCTCATGGCTATTGGAGAGGAATCATGTTCTTCAGCTGAGGTAGATTCTAATTCTTTTGCTGTCATTTCTTGTTCCAAATGTCTAAGCTTAAAGGATGAAAATTCTAAGCTTCAAGACAAAGTCGAACCCCTTCGTATTGCAGCTTTAAGCTACAAAGAAAATGAAAAACGATACAAATATTCAATTGAAACGTTGAAGAAAGAAAAATGTGATTATTCACTTAAAATCAGCGATTAACAGTTTCATTTGGATGTTGTGTACAAGGGTTTAGAGAAAAGGAACAATGAGATCAACAAGCTGTAAAATGAGATCTTGCAGTTGAAAGGTAATATTGAGAAGTTGAAAAATTCTCGTTTTGTGGTGGAACACTACGAGTCTTTAGTGAGACAAGTGAATGGCTTAGGGCTGGGTACTAATGCCATTCCTCCACCAGTAAGCGGGAAATTTGTCAACGGATTAATTGACATTGATTTGTCTTGCCTTGATGAGTCCACGAGTCAGGATGATTCCTCTAACAAGGATGATTCCTCAAGTAAGGCTGACTCTGTATCTGATGAAGTGTTCCTTACTGCTTCTGATGATGGGTCTGAGAACACCTGCCCTGAAGGAGTAGTCTCTGAGGAGTTGCTCGGTGAACAGAATGTTAAGAAAAACATTATCACGGATAGTGATAATTGTATTTTGACTTAACCCGATATTGTTGAATCAAATAAAAATTAAAAGTGATGCTTTATGGGGGATATAAAAACATTAATCAAGTTAAAAAGGAAGCCTTTTCAGCTCATTTTGGGCTTGGTTATCAAGAAATTTTGCAAAAATATTATATTCCTAAGAACCAATATTCATCAGGTCAAACTACTATTCACCAAACAACTTCTCATGTTCATCATGCTGAGTCATCTAATGCCAGATCTAATGAGCCATACAGGAGGACTTACAAAGAAAAGAGAACTTGCTTTCACTGTGGTATGGTTTGTCACATCTTTATGAACTGCCCTGCTATGAACCAAGGGAAACGCCAATTGTTTCACAACCAGCTGTTATCTCTAAGTCACCACTAGTGAAGCATTCCAAGAGTCCAAAAGAAAATGTGGTGAAACCTGTTAGGACCGTGTACGTACGGATTACAATAGATTCAACGTGAAACCGAATCAAATAGCGCGGAATTCTATTTGATTGGCGATCCAATCAGTGAGAACGACAACCCGGATCAATCTAATGATTGATAAACGTTATGAATGTGTAGGAATCGATCCGGGAACGAACTATGAAGTTGGACAAAGTCTCTGGACGATTTCGTGCGGCTAGGGTTGATTGATATGACTTGGTTTTTTAACAACACGATTTAAGATGTATTTATAGTCTGCAGGTTCCAGTCGTACGAATGGCTCATACGGATGATCCATTCGTGCGACTGAGTCATTCGGCAGATTGAACCATCCTTATGGTTCATTCGTACGAATGAGCCATACTTATGACTCATTCATGCGACTGAGTCCATTCTGACTCATCAGCATGAACAACTTCTGCATAAGTATTATTTAAACATGTTAAGGGTATATATCAACGGTGATCAATAATAATAAACATAAACAACCATAAATACTCAAAACACACTGTTTTATATCACAACTGACTGATTACATTTGACTCGAACGCTTACAATGAACTGGGGACATATGTGTACCAACAAACTCCCCCTTGGACCTAGTTCATTCTATCTTCAATCAGTCCTCAGAAATTCCTTTGTCTTCTCCTTCCATGAAACTCGAGCGTGTATCTCGTACGCAAAGCACACTTCGATAACACGTTGAAATTGTAGCGCTTGCTCCATATCCCATATATCTGAAAATATTGGACACTTGTACAAAGTATAAACATCTCGTTCTGACAAGTTTGTGAGCCACATGGGATCATACACTCGAATTGTTTCCCAATCATCACCTTTATCCAATACAATAACAGCTTCACCCGTTCTTGAATCGTAATTCCACCACTTGAAATACCTCGAGAAGTTCTGAGGTAATTTTCGAAGTGGGATCTTCTTCATTGTAGTCGGTGGCTGCCATTTCAATGTTACCTTGGGGCGCTTTGTGATCGGATTGATTTTGTTCTTGTGAATAATACGTTGTGGTCTTTGAGGCTTGAAGTTTACCCATTTATTGCGGTACTCGAACTTCAACGCTCTTTCCAACCAACCCGATCTACCCCCTTCTTCAGCATATAATAATTTCAAACATGCTAACCGGTTCATCTCGAATCCTGGCAGCGTCTTTAGCTCGTGTGCATATCTGAAATACTGGACTCCACCTTCTCTTTTGACAGCGTAAACGTTAAGATCAGAGAAGTAAGCCCAGCTGATGATTTTTCCCCATTCGTGGCTCCCCCTAATGTTATAAAACTTTGTATATTCGACAAGGGGAGGGGGCATTTTCTTCATTCTTATTTCAGCAGTGCATGCCTCCCATTCGGCCTTTTTTGTTTCTACATCTTCAGAGCTTGGCCCGGAGGTCCCTACATCTGCCACTTTCTCTTGTATCTTCCTGTGAAGATCATCTGAAGAGGTTTGACAGAATAGATCATTTAGGGTCGGAAGTTCCTCATTGTTATCTGCTACATAAGAGGACTTTTCTTCTGTCACATCTTCAATTATTATCTCTTCAATGTCTTCTACCTCTTCTTCAGGACTGCCACCAGCCGATGCAGCATCCTTTTCTTCTGTGACAACCTCATCGGGATTCAACAGGAACAGTTCAGCTATTTGTTCCCGAGTGAGGTTGTGAATTATCTCCCCCTCTTCTTTAGAGTAACTGACCGATTGCTGGACAATGCCTTGGGCATCCAGAATCATGGTCAGTTTAGCTTGTACTTTCTGTAGGGGAGTTACATCATGGACTTCAGTGGAGTCTTGGGTTTCTGTTAGATTTAAACATGATAGAACACACACATAAGCCAGATAAACACAATTTATTTATAAACAAATAATTACAAACATTTCAAATTACATCAATTGTCTAAGTATTACTTGTCTTTTCTTTAGTGGATGGCTTAGGTTGAGGCTGAGAGGTGGAGGCATTTTTATCATGTTCAGTTTTTGATCTACCTTCCTTGGTTGCCTCTCCACCTTCTTCATCATCATCATCTTCTTCACTTCCTTCATCGCCATCATCACTTCCTTCTTCATCATCCTTCTCATCATCATCGTCTTTCTCACTCTCAGTGCTATCACTTTCATCTCCGTCGTCTCCTCCATCGTCATTTCCCTTAATTTTCAGAGTACCGTCTTTCTTTACTCTGAGCCTATCCATCAACCATTTGTGAGACTTAGAAATCTTCTTCAACTTCTTTTTGGTTGCTGTTAAAGCCTGAGATTGAGTTTGCAGAGCTAGTTGACTTTCAGTATTTTTCTTTGTTAGCTCCACAATTTGTCTATTTTGTTCTTCATGCTGAGAGGTCAGTAGAGATATCTGTTTTGATTTGACCTCATCACTTGCCAGCAGTTTCATTACCAACATGCTCATGTTGGAGAGCTGTTCTTGAATGGACACGGGAGGCGAGGCAGATGTGAACCTAGTAGTAGACGGCCCTGTGGTGGAGGATGTAAAGATGGGTGTAGGTATTTGGGTGGTATGGGAAGGAATAGAAGTGTTGGAGGTGGTAGTTGTAGGTGAGGAATGTGTTGTGGTAGGTAGAGTAGGTGAGGAATGTGTTGTGGTAGGTAGAGTAGTGGTGGTGGGTGTAGATGTAACGGGGATAGATGACGTAGGCGCTGAAGTTACCAGCTCAAACCGTTGTCTTTTCGTCTGCTTTTCCTTTGGTGGTTTGGCCATCCTTTTCCTTCTAGATCCTGGCATCGGTGTGCCGTGAAAATCTGGAGAATAAGTTGGATCCTTTTCTTTCAGTTTAGAACCACTTTCTACAGTTACCTTCTTTCCCTTGTCTAATCCAACCACTCTACTTCCAATTGTGGTGGTTAGTGGTTCTTCATCACTTGAGTTGGATTCATCTCTGAGGTCATAGCTCAGTGGATCGTCCCTTATGGATATTTCAGGTTGAGATGAGGATGGACCTTCCTCCTGGACTGATCCACCAGCAGCTGATGAACCTGGCTGGCTTGGTGTTGTGGGAACAGTGGTGGTTGTCGTGGTAGATGTGACATGAGAAGTTCCAGCACTGCCACCATGTCCCTGATCATCATTGTCATCATCTGAGTCAACCGGAATGACCATATTTTCTCTATCTGAATCGCTATCATCATGACGCCACTTCTTCCCACCAGGCGCCACATAAGCTGGGTTACTCAGATGACCGAACAATCTTCTCACCGGAGGCTTCACTGACCTGCCTCTATACACCTTCATTCTATTTAAGGTCGTGTCATCCATGACCTCCAAAAATATCTTATCGTCATCTTCTTTTGGTAGATCCGGCAATTTGTCGTTGATAAGCATTTGAAGAAACCGAGGATACATGCAGTACTTATCCTTCTTGTGCTCCAAGTTCTCTTTCATAAAATTGAAGACCATATGAGAGAAACTATATGGAAGATTTAGTACTAATGCTACAAATGCGCTTTGCATCACTTCGTTTAGCTCATCAAACCCTCCTCTTCTAGATCCCATGCATTTTAGAAGAATGTGCCCAAGATACTTGAAAGGAGGACACAGGTTACTCTTGTTCAGCACTCCACTCTCGATGTTCCCAACATACTTCATTCGTAAGAAACACCCTCGAACCAGATACTTGTTTAATACCGTTGTGCTGACAGTCTCTTCACCAAAAAGTAATATCCTCCTAATATCCTCCGCACCAAAGATGATTGGTTGACCAAAAATAGAACTTCGAATCACGTGAGGTCTTTCACTCTTGTCAACAGTAGCATTCATCAAAAATCCAGCTGATGGGAGCGGTATGGCGTGCATGGCGTTGAGATTGCATGTGAGATCCTTGATCTGGCTAGGAAATGGATTATATTAACAAAATCAGCAGAATTCTTAGACGTGGTCCCCATATAAGCGCAAATGTTGTTCTTGTTTGAAATAGGAAACCTGTCCATCTTATCTGTAACATTATTCAATTCATACAGCACTCATTGTTAGTGATACCTAAGTAAATCAGAAAATTTGAACTTGGCAATCTGATTCATGCGAATGAGTCATACGTGTGACTGGCTTAACCGACTGGTCCATTCGGACGATTGAACATCCGAATGGAACACATTTTGTCCGACTGGGCCAGTCGTACGACTGAAGTTCTTGTTCAATTTTTCAGTCGTATGACAGAACACGAGCGCCCAAATTTTTAAAAATTCACAATGAATGAAACACCACAAGATCGACATACAAACAATCATAAACGACCGATTAAGTGATTTCGGGTGGTTTCATGGTCAATAACACCCTATTCTTTGTTCGATTTGTGATTTTAGATTTAGGGTTTTAATGGCCGGATTTGAACATGTTATTACCAATTTAAATTCGACTAAAACATGTAGGATATATGCACTAACCTTGTACAATCTTTTGGAGTGCTTGGAATGGCAAGATTTCACGAAAAATTTGAAAAGGGGTGTGGGGCGATTAGGGTTTTGCGACTGAGTAGTTTGAACGATAGGGGAACAGTTGGTGCGATTGATTGGTTTATATACTTACCTGACCTTCATTCGTGCGAATGGGCCAATCGCACTCACCATTCGTGCGAATGGACCAACCGCACTCACCATTCGTGCGAATGGACCAACCATATGTTCCAATCGTGCGACTGATATCCAGTCATGCGAATAGACTCAATCGCATGGACCAATCGTATGACTGAACCATACTTATGGCTCATACGTACACCAGAGTTTCATACATCTGAATGGACCAACCGTATGGTCCATTCGTGCTACTGAGTGAATCCATCGGTGTGTGACATGTTCGATTCACTCTTGCACTCGGTCACCTCAGTCGTGACCCTTTTACCTCAAACATTTTACTTAATTTGATCACCTCAGACGTGATCCTTTTACCCAGTCTTCCCAGTTTCCTAACTGGTCACCTCAGACGTGACCCTTTTACTTTTTCAAAATTTTGACAAGCTGTCTTGTTTGGATTTAGAATTTTAGTTTCAAGGAGTCTTGTCTTGTCGCACAGTCCAATAATAAAATCAAAACCTTTAAAGGAAATAAAGCAAACTGAGATTTAAACGAAACAAACATTTAAAACTTTCTCCCCCTCAACAGAACACCCGTTCTGATGTCACAGACTAAAGGAAAGATCCATGTGGAATCATACAGGCATTGACACTAGTATTTGAGACTTTTCAAGTAATTTTAACTTTAAAAAATAAAATACTGTACACAAAATTAATAGAAGCTGTAAAAACAGAAAGCACATTCTTTTTGTGAGACTTGTAATTTTGGGGAATCATATCAGTATACGAAGCGGTTGACATCATGTTTTGTTCAAGTTATGATATGTTAGCACACTGCCGATCCAGTCGATTACCAGTATATAATCCATTTAAACTCACCAAAATCGGAACAATCAGCACTTGTGATATTCGAATGGTTCCCACTGCTCAACATACTTTCGTATCCAGGTATTGCCAAGAATTCCGTTATACCAGTGATTATGTTGTATTCATTCAACTAGAGAATATGTGTGAGATAAGAGAGATTTAGGCTAGGTTTTGGGTACTTGGGCATTTTTGGTAATTTGGCTTTTGAGCTTTTGGAGTGTTTGAGCTTTGAAGGATGAAGAACTTTTGATTTGTTCTTTGAGATTTGACTTTGGGCTTGAGAACTTTTTACCAGTTCTTTGAGATTTGACTTTGGGCTTGAGAACTTTTTACCAGTTCTTTGAGATTTGAGAAGCCTTTTGCTCTTTGTGTGATAGGACTTTGTGGAGCCTTTGGCTCTTTGGGAGATTTGGGCTTATGAACTTAATACCAGTTCATTTGAAGTTTGACCTAGAGGGTATTTTCTCAGAGTCACTATCCCCAAGGGTAATACCATAGGCCATTTGGGAACTCCACCTAGAGAGTATATCCTCAGAGTCGCTATCCCCAAGGGTAATACACTAGATTTCGTTAAGGTATGGGTGATGGGTAGGTTTACGGGATTTGAAGAAAGAGGCATTGATTGAATACAACACAACGACCAAGTACATTAGTTCTCGGCAATCTTAGACCCGAAATTACCACCAAGGACATATGTCAGTGCAGTGTTCACCCACTCGACGCAAAAGATTGTTATCTTTTTATCGCGTTGAGCTTCCTGTCCGATTGAGAGAGCCTACCAATATATCGAACTGGACGTAGTATATGGTGAATCATTTAGGTTTAGACATAATATCAACCGTCCACTGATATACTATCATTTCCCCACCACTTAACACAAGCTCATTTTTTTTTCAATTTTATATTGTTTTTGAATTTTCTTAAAAAATAAACTTTAACTCATAAAATCTTTTTGGTGTCTCAAATACCTCGATGCCTGTGTACTATCATTTTCCACAGACCAGGATCAATTTCCCCATATCTGCCCTTCCCAAAGTTTTTTTTTTTTTTTTTTTTTTTTTTTTTTTTTTTTTTTTAATAAACTTAGAAATATCTCCCCCTAAAATTTTAAAACAGAAAATCTTTTTGTGTTTTTGAATTTTAAATAACGACTAGAAAAAGAAAAAGAAAAAAACAAAAAATTAAATTTGGACTATGAACTCGACTCATCCGAAACGACTTCATTTTTCTTCTTGACACCATTTACCTCTAGCAGATAGAAAAACCGTGGTTTATCAAAAGCTTTAGTGTAGAGGTCGGCTCTTTGAAAATCAGTGTTAATTTTGATCACATCAATTAAGTTCTTTTCAAAACAATCACGTATAAAGTGATATTTAATGCCGATGTGTTTTGTTTTTGGATGGTGCACGGGATTTTTAGTGACGGCAATAGCAGCTGTGTTATCAACATAAATAGGAGTGTTAGAGAATCTCAAACCGTAGTCCCGCATTTGCTGTTGAATCCAGATGATCTGAGAACAGCAGCTAGCGGCAGCAACATATTCAGCTTCACAGGTTGACAGAGCAACTGAGGTCTGCTTCTTACATTGCCACGTAACGAGACGACGTCCGAAAAATTGACATCCTGCAGATGTTGATTTGAAGTTTGTCTTACAGCCACCATAATCTGAGTCACTATATGCAGTAAGTTCAAAGTCATCGTCATGAGGATACCATAACCCAAGAGTAGGGGTACCCTTCAGATAACGTAAGATCCGTTTCACCCCGATCAGATGGTTCACTTTGGGTTTAGATTGATATCTTGAGCAGAGACATGTGGCGAACATGATATCAGGACGAGAAGCAGTGAGATACATTAGAGATCCGATCATACCTCTGTACATAGTAGCGTCGACCAAGTCCCCATTCTCATCAGGTGCCATGTCATGATTTGTGGCGAGAGGGGTACCAGCAGGAGTAACGCCTTCCATATCGAATCGGCTCAAAATGTCACCGACGTACTTTGTTTGATGAAGAAAAATGCCGGTAGAGGTTTGGTCAACTTGTAATCCAAGAAAATACTTCATTTCTCCCAATGAACTCATTTCAAACTCATCCTTCATCACCTTCTCAAATTCGGTGCACATTGATTCATTTTTTGAACCGAAAATGATGTCATCTACATATACTTGAACCATCAGCAGATCCCCATGTGTCTCTTTAATAAATAACGTGCAGTCAATTACTCCCCTACGAAACCCGTTTTTCAGCAGATGAGTGGAGAGCTTTTCATACCAAGCCCGAGGAGCTTGATGTAACCCATACAGTGCCTTGTCCAATTTGTAGACTCGATCACGATGGTAAGGATCTTCAAACCCCTCCGGTTGACTCACGTAGACAGTTTCACTGATTTTCCCATGAAGAAAGGCACTCTTTACATCCATTTGGTATACTTTAATCTTCATAAAGGATGCATAAGCAAGGAAAATTCGGATTGCTTCCATTCTGGCAACGGGAGCAAACACTTCATTATAATCAATGCCTTCAACTTGTCGGAATCCCTGAACTACAAGACGAGCCTTGTTTCTGATTACAACCCCTTGATCATCTTTCTTGCACCGAAGAACCCATTTAGTACCAATCACTTTAACACCCTTTGGTCTGTCAACCAATGTCCATACTTCCAATTTCTTGAATTGGAGGAGTTCTTCTTGCATCGCATTGACCCACGAATCATCTTTCAGGGCATCACTTACAAACTTCGGCTCAATTTGAGAAACAAAACACTTATAAGCCCTATCATGCACATATCCCTTTTCCATTACGGCAGCATAATCAGCCGAGTAAGACGAGCTTCGTGTTTGAACTCCTGAGAGAAGATCGCCGATTATGTTTTCTTGCGGATGATTTACATTAATTCGTCCCACTTGTTGAGTTGGGACAGTCACTTCATCTCCCATAGGAGTGACATCAACATCATCTGTCTCGATCGGCTGCTGATTGTCATTTGACCTTTCTTCATTTCCATTTTCAACAACCAAAGGATCATCATCCTGAGTGGGTCCGTCATCATCAGATGAGGAGTCACTCTCTTCTTCAGTGATGCCTGAGGTACTTGGCATATCAGCAGTTTCTTGTACCTGAACTTGTTGCTCATCAGTGGAATTCAGATAATCATACATCATTTGAGCAGTAATTTCTTCTTCAGAATAGACCGGAGGAAGGTTGAAAGATTTGAAGAAAGCATCATAATCAAAGAACTCTGAAGGACCTTTTCCAGCAGGAGGTGTTGTGAATCTTTGAACTTCAACATTACACCACACCTCAACTTGTCCTGTTGAGTTATTGTACACTCTCTTATCAGGAATACTGTATCCAAGAAAAATCCCTTCCTCTGCCTTCTCATTGAACTTGCCACCCTTGTCTTTCTTTAGCAACATGCACGGAGCACCGAAAGGTTCCAGATACTCCAGATTGGGCTTTCGACACTGAAGAAGTTCGTAGCAAGTTTTTCCGTGACGCTTGACAATAAGGACTCTGTTCAAGGTGTAGCAGGCGTTAGACACAGCCTCTGCCCAGAATTGCACTGGAAGTTTAGAGTCAGCAAGCATGGTTCTAGCTGTCTCGATCAAGGTCCGGTTCTTTCGTTCAGCTACCCCATTCATTTGAGGAGTATAGGAGGATGAAAACTGATGGACGATACCTCTTGCCTTGCAGAACGCATCCATCCATTGGTTTTTAAATTCTGATCCATTATCCGAACGAATCTTTCTCACTTCCAATTTGTACAGAGACTCCAGGGTGGTGACAAGAACCCTAAATTTTTCAAAAGTCTCTGATTTTGCAGTAAGGAACATAACCCAAGAAAATCTTGAGTATTCATCAGTAACAACAAAACAATACCATTCGCCTGCTATGCTTCGGATGTTGACCGGACCAAACAGATCCATGTGGAGGAGCTCAAGTGGTATGTCAACGGAAAAAACTTTCTTCAACTTGTGAGCCTTTTTCGTTTGTTTTCCTTTCTTGCAAGAGATACAGAAATCAGGCAAGTGGAAATTTTTGCATGTGACTCCTTCAACCAGGCCATTGTGAACCAGATGGTTCATTTTCCTTAAGTGTATGTGCCCCATCCTCCTATGCCATGAGATTGATTCTTTCTCTGTGGCTTTGGACATGAAGCATTGTACTGTTGATTCTGATGTTGCAGCTTGAGACATACTCAAAACATATAAGTCACTCATTCTAGGGGCCGACATTAATACCAAATCTTCAGGAATCTCAAAGTTTTTCTTCATTATGTAACACTTCTTGTCATCGAAGAGTACCTTAAACTTTTTGTCACAAATTTGAGAAACTGACAGCAGATTGTTCTCTAGTTGCTGAACATAGTTCACTTTATCAAAGCTGACTTTCCCATTTGAAACTTCACCTTGAGCAGTAATAAACCCTCCTTTATCACCAGCAAAAGAAACATGTCCTCCTTTTATATTTTTGACATTTGACAGGAGTGACAAATTTCCTGTCATGTGCCTGGAAGCCCCACTATCAACAATCCACGTGTTTGTAGAAGCAGTGTAGCGGACAACCTGCACACAACAAAGAAACTCAGTTTAGGTTAGGTACCCAAGCCCTCATGGTCTTGGGTTTGCCGTCAGCATCGCGCAATAGGAAATCAACCCATTGTCCCTTCTCAGTGGTTAACTCAGGGGATTTTCCTTTATCTTTGTTCTCAGACACATGATCCGACTTAACTTTCCACGAACCAGTTTTGTGCAGTGATCGCTTGTGATAAACGGTCGACTGGTTTACTGGGTATGCACGTGGTTTGTTGTCATCAGTATTCACCATGTTGTTCAGTACAGGTTTGTGAGGAACATTCCTATAATGTACTTGATGGTGTAAGGGAGAGGTTGAGTTAAACTTGGAATAATGAGTTTTTTTATAAAAATTTTCAACCTTCCTCTTTGGTGTCTTAGAATTAGGACAATTTTGTGCTAAGTGTCCCCTTTTCCCACATCCATAGCAGGATCTCCGCTCTACAATCCTCGGAGATCTACTTTGATGCGCATTGTGGTGATTCTGAAACCCATCCTTTTTCTCAATATTAGGTTTTTGGCCCTCCTTGAGGAATTGGATGGATTTGCTCAAGTTCGTGACCACTGCCTTTCCTTTCTCAAGGCTAGGACGAGGCTGAGGATTGGTCTGCCTTGGTTTGGGATTCTGAATGGTTTGAGTTCCCAAACAAGGTCTTACATAATCCTCTTCCTCATCCCTTTTTCCAATAGTGAATATATCTTTAACGCAGGAAGATGTTCCACAATTTTCAGTGATCGGTTGTAATGGTTTTACAAGAGTGTCCGGATCACTGACAAGTGGAGTTGTCACAACATGGTCTTTCACTGGGTTGTCATTTAAAGGTTTGCTTTTCATGTTCAAAAGACCCTCAAGAGGTGGTGGAACCTCTCGATAACCAATGCCCTCTCCCCCCTTTCTAACATTCACCAGATTCTTCAAGATGTGAGAAGAACTGGCAACACTGTGTAACTTTTGTTTGAGAGAGTCATACTCAACTTGGAGAAGAGCGAGTTCTTTCTTTGCTTGTTCAATTGATTTTAAGTAAAAATTGATGTCATTTGACTGATTAAAAACTACGACTTCAGTTTCCTTAAGTTGTTTCTTCAACACTTCAATTTGTTCTTTAAAACCGCTTTCATTTTGTTTTAGAACTCGATTCGCTTCTATACATTGTTGTAGGTCAGTTACCAGGCTTTCATTATGATCTAATAACCTAGCAAATTTCAGGTCAATTGTTTCCCGGAATTTTTCACAATCATTGCAAGCATGTTTATTAAACAGTTCATCTTTGGAACATACCTGAGTCTCACTAGCGGTGTTTGTCATGAAAGCGCATGTGGAATCAGCATCTTCCACCGGTTCGGATCTTGAAACAAACTGGGCGTCTTCGGCAGCATCTTCTCCATCTGAGTTAGCACTATCAGAAGAGTTATCCCTTTCACTCGCAGAGTCATCATTCAACTCTTCTACATTTGCCATGTTTGCCTCAGTTGCTGGTCCAAATCTGAATGACCAATCTTGTCCCTCGTCTCCTTGAGCTGCCATGGCTGCTGTGTTTGATTTAGGAGTAAGAGTAGCAGTTGTGTTTTCCCTAGCATTTGAGTTAAAAGGATTACTGTTCCCTGTCTTCTTTGGCTTCACACACTCTCTTTTGAAATGGCCCTTTTCCCCGCAATTGAAGCACGTAACTTTGGATTTGTCGAAGCCAAACTTGGTTCCTTTGTTGGCTATCAGCTCTTCTCCAGTCTTCTTGACGAACTCCTTTGCTCGTCGTACAGCACTTGCGAGAGCCCAAGAAATGTCCATTCTCTCCATCTCCACAGGGTCTACTTGTTCGTAATCCTCGTCAGTAAGGTGGCAATTTCCTATTTGCCCTGCCACCAACCCATTATATGAAACTACCATTGCTGCAAGCAACCCCATATGTTCCTTTGCCACTTCCACAGTCACGTTCCCAAGGTTGTCAGTTTTTAACTTTGCGGTTGAATCGGATGTATTCTTCTGTGAAGATGTGCCCGACGAACCACCAGTGGATGTGGTGTTCTGAGGAGAGCCCGAGGTGTTTGATACAAACGCGGTTTGAATAGGAGTACCAGATGATGCGGAAGCAGGAGTTGCATTGTATAAGGCTGGATTCTGATTATACGTTCCTCTTTGGGCCTTGTATTTTTCTACCAGCGCCTGTTCTCTCAGCTTGATGGTGAACTCATTTATATCCAACATCTCCAGAGTGCCATTTTGTTTCAAGATAGTGATAAAGGAGTCCCATTTGTCTGGCAAACCATCAGCAAGGCTCAACACTTTTTCTTCCATAGTAGTCACTATCCCATGAGTATGCAACTCACTCATTAGATGATAAAAACGATCAAGTATTTCATCTAACGTTTCTCTTCCAATCGCAGCAAAGTTATCAAATTCCTTTTTCAGTGCCTTGGCCCTCATATTCTTTAGAGCTGCATTCCCTTCATATCTCTTTTCTAAAGCATCCCATAAAGGTTTGGACAGTCTATTTTCTGAAAATTGGTGAAAAATATCCTTTGGAATGGATTGTGTGAGGAGAGCATATGCCTTCTTCTCAGCATTATATGTAGTCTTCTGGGCTTCAGACATCCCAGTCAACGTTAGTTTGACTCCATCAGCTCCCACAGGAACAGTGTATCCTGTTTCAATTGATACCCAAAGCATTGGATCTACCCCGTTGAGATAGATCTCAAAACGATGTTTCCAGTGTGGGTAGTCATCAAGTGACACAAGTTTCGGAGCTTTCTGTCCATTTCCCGCTTCATTTTCTATTATCATCATGTTTTGAAGTCTTGCGTTCTGCCCGGCTGTATAGGCTGAGTGCTCGTCAGTCATTTTTTAAAAAAATTTTGGATTTTCAACACTTAGAAAAATTTTGGAAGGATAGAACCGATTGAGTCCAGTCGTACGAATGAGTTCACCGAAAGAGCTATCCGTGCGATTGAGTTGTACGAATGAGAGAAAATTGATGCGGATGGTCTATTCGTACGAATGGAGAAGCGACTGAGGTCAATCGTGCGAATGGAGTCCACGAATGAGTCAATCGTCCGAAAGGGCTAATCGAATGGATTCAGTCGGCCGAATGGGCTATTCGTCCGATTGAGTCAGTCGTCCGAATGTGCTACAGGACGCGCAGAAACCCTAAAAACGTGAAAATTTTCGAAAAACGAGATTTTGATCGAGTTTTTGGGGCTGCAAAAGATGTAGAACTTTAGAAAACAAGAACCAAGTGTAAAGCAATGACTTTTTCGCAAAAACACAAGTAAAACAAGATTTAACCACGAAAAATTTAGCTTTTGAACAAAAACGAGAATTTTATACCAAAACAAGATTGAATACACGAAGAATCACGAGCCAAAGCTCTGATACCACTTGTTAGGACCGTGTACGTACGGATTACAATAGATTCAACGTGAAACCGAATCAAATAGCGCGGAATTCTATTTGATTGGCGATCCAATCAGTGAGAACGACAACCCGGATCAATCTAACGATTGATAAACGTTATGAATGTGTAGGAATCGATCCGGGAACGAACTATGAAGTTGGACAAAGTCTCTGGACGATTTCGTGCGGCTAGGGTTGATTGATATGACTTGGTTTTTTAACAACACGATTTAAGATGTATTTATAGTCTGCAGGTTCCAGTCGTACGAATGGCTCATACGGATGATCCATTCGTGCGACTGAGTCATTCGGCAGATTGAACCATCCTTATGGTTCATTCGTACGAATGAGCCATACTTATGACTCATTCGTGCGACTGAGTCCATTCTGACTCATCAGCATGAACAACTTCTGCATAAGTATTATTTAAACATGTTAAGGGTATATATCAACGGTGATCAATAATAATAAACATAAACAACCATAAATACTCAAAACACACTGTTTTATATCACAACTGACAGATTACATTTGACTCGAACGCTTACAATGAACTGGGGACATATGTGTACCAACAAAACCACCAGTAAAACCTATGGTAAAGCCAAAGATCACATCTGTGGCTAAACCATATGTTCCAAAAAGGGAAAAGCTATCTGCTAAACCTTGTGCTTCTACCTCTGGTAGTGCACCTACTGGTGAGAAACATGTGGTTAAGCTTTCTAAGACACAGAGGAGAAGAAGGAACAAGAGATTGAGGAAGCTGGAACAGCTTGCTGGAATTCAACCAGGTGAAGCTTCTACTAGTTCACCTGGTGCTTCTGAATGCAAGCCGACTGTTCCAGTAAAACAAAAGAAAAAGCCCTGGAATAAGAAATCTAAAAGTTCTCAATCTCCTGCTCCCAAGTCTTCTAAAGATTCATCCATTTTTGACAGTCACGACTGTGAATTAATTGAGGTTTTTTATTTTGAGAAAGACGGACGACCCAAAACCACTATGGCTTGGGTCTCCAAATCCAATTAATTTCTTGTGACTCGTGCAGGGACATCCAAAGGGTACTATCTCTAATCGTTGGTATGTAGATAGTGGATGCTCCCGGCACATGACAGGTAACCTGGACCTGCTTCAAGATGTAAAACCATTCAGAGGCGGCTATGTGGCCTTTGCTGGAGAGAAAGGAGGTAGTATCACTTGTCAAGGAGTTGTGTCAAATGGTTGTGTCAGCTTCGACAATGTCAACTACTGCAAGCAGCTAAAGAATAACTGTTGAGTGTTTCTCAGATGTGCGACAAGGAGTACACCGTTATGTTTGATAAATCTGAATGCATGATTCTCATACCTGGTTTTGAAGTTCCTGAAGACTGGATTCTGATGCGAGCACCAAGGACAAACGATACTTATCAGATTGATATGAGCGTGGCAATAACCACCTCATCAGTTGCTACTTCTTTGCTTACCAAAGAGACAGAGCCTGACTCTATCTTGTGGCATAGGAAACTCTGACACATTTCTTATCGTAAATTGAATCCTTGTTTGAAACGGTTTGGTAACCGGTGTTCCTAAGCTGAGATTTTCCATTGTAGATGACTGTATGCCTTGTAAAAAGGGCAAACAACAACGGAAGTCTCATAAGCCCAAGCTCCAAAACTCCATCGATACCCCTTTAGAGCTATTACATATGGATCTGTTTGGCCCCATAAGTATCAGGAGTATTTGAGGTAAGTCATATTGTCTAGTTGTAACTGATGATTTCTCACGTTTTTCTTTGGTACATTTTTTAGGTACAATGGACGAGACTGCTGACATTCTTCAATACCTGATCCTGAGCTTGGAATCTCTTTGCAAGTTGAAGGTTATAAAAATAAGGAGTGATAACGTAACTGAATTCAAGAATAATTTGATTGAACTTTTCTGTCTCAAGAAGGGGATCCGTCACGATTTTAGTGCCCCGTACACACCTCAGTAGAATGGAGTTACAGAACGGAAGAACAGAACCTTGATTGAGACTACAAGGACAATGCTGTCAGATGCAAAGCTTCCTCTCACTTTCTGGGCAGAAGCAGTAAATACAGCTTGTCACGTTTTGAACATAGTTCTGTTTATGAAGAGGCACAACAAGACTTGCTATGAGTTAATCAACAATCGACCTCCCAATCTTGACTACCTAGTTTCTTTTGGTAGTCCCTATTCCTTATTGCTACAATACAACTGCAAGTCTAAGTTTCATGCAAAAGCGATGGAAGGCATCTTCTTAGGATATGTTGCCAACTCGCCTTGCAAGAGAGTGTACAATATAGGAACTTGTACTGTCAAGGAATGGTTTGAAGTGGATTGCAGTAAACACAACATTCCACCAGAACCAACTAGTCCAGCATGGGGTTTTGATTATGATGCGCTATTCAGGTCTTTCAACCTTCCTGATTTATCTGCCGATGATGCCGCAAATGTGTATGAATTCTTTGGAGGCGGTGATGACTCCAGTTTCTCAACCCTTGCAACTGTACCGATTGTAACTCCCAATTCCAATGCTGCATCTGCATCTGGAACTCATGAAAATGATAACATAGAAGTTGTTCATGTTGACGGAAATGACGCTCAAGCTAATCCTAACACTCGTGTAGGAAATGAAGCCCCAGCTGATCCAAGTTTCATTGAATCTTCTTCTTTTGGAACACAGGATATGGGGGAGTTGAGCACGAACCAAAATTCAAAAATTCAGGAACCGGATATACCAGAGACGAGAGTGCATAAGAATCATCTAATTGACAACACTATTGGTGATCCTCATGCCAGTGTTCAGACGCGTCATAGAACCATTACTGAGAACACTAGTTTGTACTCTGAGATACTTGACACTGGGGTCATGGAAACATGTTTGCATGCTGCATTCGTGTCCCAGTTGGAGCCGAAGAATGTGAAGGAGGCTCTCGCTGACAACTGCTAGATTGAGGCGATGCAAGATGAATTGTGGGATTTGGTTGACTTGCCAAGAGGCATTCAACCAATTGGAACCAGATGGGTGTTCAAGTGCAAGACGGATGATCGTAGTGAAGAATAAAGCAAGTGGATTACACTGAAGTATATGCCCCAGTTGCTAGACTTGAGGCCATTCGATTGTTTCTGGCTCATGTCTCCTATGTCGGCTTCAAGGTCTATCAACTTGATGTGAAGAGTGCTTTCCTGTATGAAAAAGTTCATGAAGAGGTCTATGTCACTCAACCTCCCAGCTTTGAAGATCTGCATAATATCAATAAAGTGTATAAGCTCGACAAAGCACTTTATGGTCTTCATCAAGCACCTCGGGCATGGTATGAGACGTTATCAAAACATCTACTGTCAAATGTTTTCGACCGTGGACAGATTGACTCGACCCTCTTCATTCGGAAAGCAGGAGGTGATATTCTTCTTGTACAAGTGTATGTCGACGACATTATCTTTGGGTCTATAAATGAAGAGATGTGTAGGGAATTCGAACAGGTAATGAAGTCCAAGTTTCAGATTAGTAACATGGGTGAATTGACGTTCTTCCTCGGTCTGCAAGTCAGTCAAAGAGAGGATGGCATCTATCTACATCAAACTAAGTATGTGCATGACATCTTGTTAAAATACAAGATGAATGAGAGCAGTACTTATGGCACACATATCCCTATCAATCATGGTCTGTATCCAGACAAAGATGGAAAGGATGTGGATTGCAAATTATACCGTGGGATGATCGGATCTCTTATGTATCTCACAGCTTCAAGGCCCGAGTCTCAACATGTGAAGCATAATACATTGCTGCAGCGAGCGGTTGTTCTCAGATATTGTGGATTCAGCAGCAATTGAGAGACTACCACTGAAACTTCACTAGAACTCCTCTATTCATTGACAACAATGCCACCATGTCCATCACAAACAACCCGGTGAAACATTCCAAAACTAAACATATTGAAATTCGCCACCATTTCATCCGTGATTGTGCTGAAAAGCATCTCATTGAACTTGTAAAGGTTCACACTGATAACAACTTTGCTGACTTTTTCACTGAGGCGTTTGATCGAACTCGTTTTGAACATCTTGTCAACATAATAGGAATGTTCAACCCAGAGTGAAAACTTGTTTTTTCTTAAATCAATTCAATTCATGAATGTTAAATTTTATTTCTTTTAAGTTTTCTGTATAGTTCTTTTAATATTCAAATATTTTACAAAAAACCAAACAAAATAGAAAACCAAAAAATTTCAAAGTTCTCTTGAGAAAAGAGGAAATGATAGTACATAAGAAATGATCTAAACGTCATAGACTGCTCATATGGGAAATGATTGCGTCATGCTTACTTGATTATTTAAATTTTTGTGTTCTTAATCTGCTTATTTACAAGTAATTTGAATTGTCAGTAGGTTGTAAGCATCTTTGAATCATTAGTAGTGTTGAAATTAAGTCAATACTACAACTATGATTTGAACCATTAGTTGCCAGTGTGCGTGCGTAAAAGAATGCAAAAGATCACCATCGGATACAGGATGTTAGATTTTGGAAATTATTTTCTTCTGAGACCAATTTCGGGATACGTCGTTAGCACAATTAATGCGGTTCATCTCACTGTCCATACTCACAAGTATGCAATGAGAGATTGAATCAAGACATGTCTTTACATCAACCGTTGAGCGTGTATTCACCCTTGAATCACTCCTGATTCATTGAATTCAAATCCAGATAAAAGTTGGATTCCATTACCTAAATACTCAAACACCATATTCATTATCCTGAATCATCATACTGATATTCACTGAAGAAATCACATGAAACCAAGACAAATGAATCACTCGATTCTGAATCTTATGATTCCTGATAATCCTTATGGATTCTGTTTGATTTTTTCTGTGCTAATTGATGTAGCCTCATTGTGGAAATTTAGAAAATCATTGGGAAAATCTTAGATGCCTTGAGATAGTGCAATTTACATTCCTGTAGCATAACAGTGGGGTACACGTTGTATATCTTCAAATTAATACCTTAACACACAAGAACGTGGTACAAAGATGCTTATGGTTTCAAATATTATAATATTGTCAACTTGAATTACTTGTTTATGTGCTTATTTCGTATGAATAAATAGTAATCCATGACTTGATCCCATATTCTTTGATGTTTATCTTGTATTGTTTTTGCTATAGTCTAGCCTGATATGATCCTCTGCTCGTGTCTTTGAACAAAAATAATGTGTGTGAATATGTGTATATCGTTACTCTGAAAAGATCAAAAACATTTTAAGTTTGTGTATAGTTCAATTCCAATCAGAAAAACCAAAAATATTTGTGTTTAACCTTCGTGAATTGACTTTGAATCCTCTTGATTGAACATTTTTATCCTGTTCGTTATTTGATTTGACTTCTTCATAATTTGAGTTGAAAAATCTGGGTACACATGAGTCTCTACGTACTTATTTAGTGCGCAAGGGTTAAACCATGCGTACTTAGCAAGTACGCAAGACTTAAGTCATGCGTACTTAGTAAGTACGCAGGAGTTAAGTCCTGCGCACTTAACAAGTACGCACGACTAATCTTGTGTGGGTATATATACAAGACTTAGAAATTCTTCTGAGTTTATCTCATTCAAACTTCTTTGACACTGTTAATCTTTTTCACTCAAAATTCCATGTCTTCCTAAACGGTTTTTCGTCCCGATCTTAGTTTCATCATCATCTAACTTACATTTGGTGAGGATCTTGGAGCATTTCATCCGTTAAATCTTGAGTTTTGGACCAATTTGTGATCTTGAGAACTAGGTTTTAGACTTTGATTTTTGACAAATTTTGGTTGTTTTTAACTAACATTATGACCTAAAACTTGTTTGAAATCACTAATCGAAGCTCGATCAACACATAATCGTCCTTAACTTTCTTTAATTATGGTTTTGACCCTTGGTTTGACCGTGGGTTACGTGGGTCGACACTTAGGTCAAATTGACCGGTTTTTAGTGCATGTTTGATGTTGGTCTTGTTTCCATTGGTTGTAAACATGGTTTTCGACCTAGTGGGAACCAACATTTCCCTAAAAAATCACAGGTACGCAAGACATAAGTCATGCGTACTTTCTAACTACGCAAGACCTAAACCATGCGTACATGACAAGTATGTAGGAAGGAAATTTCTGAAATTTTTCAAAGTCTGGATTTTTAGTTCTTTGTGAATGTACTATACTTGGTCATGTGTATTCAATTCCAATGAGTCTTCTTGTTCTTATTATGTTTACTGTTTGTTTGTGCAGTGATGGCTCATGCGTTTACAAGTGAATTCAATCTGCTGGCTCTAACACAACCCGAGTGGAAGGGTGCTACACTTCAATATCAGGAGACAGTCGATTTCTTGAACCGCTTGAAGATCAGCTATGCCATCTCTGCTGATCCTATTGTCTCAAGACCATATCTAGAGCAATTCTGGGAAACTGCTGATCACGACTGTACAGTAACCCCAAACGTCATTAGGGCTACTGTAGCAGGTCATGATATTTCCATTTCTGAAGACACCATCAGATGAGTACTACAGTTTAGGGACTTATCAACTGATTCGATGACTTACCCTGACTATTTCGTTGATAGATGTTGGAGACAAAGGATGAGGTATGTTGGTACAATGGATTACTCCTCGTACAAAAAGATGTGGGTACTTGATCGGTGGCGTTACTTCGCGCACGTCATGATCATTTGCCTGTCTGCTAGAAAGGAGGGAAAGGATGCCATGGGGCATGACTTGGCAGCTGCAATGGATGGCCTCTATCTTAACAAGGGTTATAAATTTTCTAAGTATATCTACAAGTCTATCACCGATCAGATCAATGATGCTGATAGGTTTAGATTTCTATTATACCCTCGGTTTGTGCAGCTTTTGATTAATGATGTTGTACCCAATCTACCTCAGATTGGAGAGACACTACAAGTCAAACAGGTGGACAAGAGAGTGTTTGCATAATTTCTAAAGCAAGGCAGTGTAGAACCTACCCCTGAGCACACTCCTCTCTTTGGCCACCTAATTAATGAAGCATATGTGGCCCCTGCTGACTTCAGATGGTATAGTGCAGAATCTGAGCCTGAACTCAGTGAACATAGTGTTGAACAACATGAAGAAGAGGAAGCTGAATCTGAAGATGATATTTCTGATGATGAAAGAGACGAAGAATAGGGAATTGGAGGTGCTGAAGAGTCTGACTCAGAAACGACTGAGTCAGATTCCTCTGATTCCAAGAAGATTGACGAAGGTGACCCTTCCCGAGTAATCTTCCAAGAGAAAGAGACAAGCGACTAGCAGTGAATACAAGCCTGATTCTGAATCGGATGCTGCTATAGAGAGACGCAGAAGAGAAAGTATAAACAAGCAACGGGGGGGATAGGGCGCACCAAGCTATCCTTCGTGAGGTAGAAGTTAGTTCTCAGAGGCAAGCAAGTATCACGGCTGCGAGTACTGATTCCACTTCTACTTCTCCTTCACAATAGCTTTATAGGCGACAGTGGAGGAGGCCACGTGTAACACCTGATGTGGCTACCACTGCTACCACAGAGGAGGTTCGTGTGATAGTGTCCCTCCCTGTGCAATCTGTTCAAGTGGTGGTGACAACTCCTAATATAACCGAGTCTGTCACCATCACCCCTACCACCATCCAATCAACCTCCATCCCTACCTCAATCCCTACAACCACCCTCCACCACATCAGTGAACCTTATCATGACTTTGACTTCAATCAAGGGTTCGATTTTGGAGAATTCTTTTCCTTCCCGACCAATCAAGCCGAAGCATCGTCCTCCGGGGTAGCTGATCCTCGTGATACCCGGATCACTACCCTAGAGACTCAGGTCACTGGTCTTCTTGAAATGCTACGAAAATCGAGAGAAGAATCTGACAAACAACAAGGGCAGATTAACTCTCTGATTGATGAGATAGCCGCACTAAAGAAACAGTGAGCGGCTGATGACAAGCAGCGTTTAGAGCATGACACTATGGTGAAACTGGTCTATGATATGATGTGACATTCCGGACTTTTCCAGTTAACTCTGTTAACAAAATCCAGTTAAAGTTAACTAAATTAACTTAACTCAAACTTCAGGGACTGTTTCTGCCAATATTTCAAACTTAAACTCGAGGGACTAGTTATGTAATAACCCTAATCTTCTATGTTGACTTTTAGAAAGTCAAAATCCAAATCCTGTTGACTTTGGAAGTCAAACTAACCAAATTTAACTCCATCTAAACTGGAGGGACCTATTCTGCCAAGTTTCAATCTCCAATTCTCAGGAAAACCTCAGGGACTACTTCTGTATTTAGATCAAACTTAATTTCACTGACTTCAGAAGTCAACATCGCGGATTCAATCAAATTCGACCGTTTCTAACCGAAATTCGTTGGAATTGAAACTGTTCTTGCACGACCATGATCATAATGATCATCATTAATCCATTAAAACCAACAAATAATCGAATTAACTCGAATTATTAGAGTTAAACAAGTAACCGTCGACCAACAGCTAGTATCCATCAAATTCGACAAGTTCTTGTATCAATCTTGCGTACTATCACTCTGCACACATTGAACGAACCTGTCTGATGCTTTTACACATCCCACATTGGCTAGAGAAGTAGCCAGAGACGCCAGAGACCACGCCCCCGGAGTCGCAACTGTGTTTTAGTCGGGGACTATCAATTCGAATACGTTTCCGGTAATTACATACTCCTTTAGATTCGTTTCCATATCTAGAAGAAAAGCCCTATAACAATTGAGGCTTAGAGTATCGAATTTCACACGAACCAGATCCTAGGGTTCATGTGAAACCGGTTTGATCGAACTCCATTGCAGACTCAATTTAAATCAAATTAAAGTATACCATTAGCTTCGCAATCATCTAATCATTAAAAGCCCTCTGCTAACTCTACGATCTATTATTGAATTAATCGCGACCAGTAACCTAGGGTTCATATGAAACCTGCTCAATCGAATCCTACCCTAGACCTTGTTTAAATCAAATTAAATCACTTCTACAGAATGGAAACACACTACACGTTGATAACTCTATGTTAGTTTAATACCCTATCATCGGATTATTCGAAATCCAGAAATTAGGGTTTGTTCTTGAAACGATTTGGGGTTTTCGATCTTAAACACAGTTTTAATGCAATTAAACCTTATCAACAGATTCGCAATTTCTTTTTTGTTAAAAGCCCTATGTTTTCATCAAGTATTAATATCAGATTTGAGTAAATCGATTCGATGTTCATGTCAGGGTTTTCGGTTCCTAAATCGAGGATTAAACGATTCAAAAGTTGATATTTTTCCAATTAATCCTGAAACCAGATTCGCTTATGCCTCGTAATCAAAAACCCTCTCCTGCTTCGATCGATCATTATCGGATTCGATGGATTGGGACTGGATTCGATCGAAGGTGCTTTAGGGAGGGAAGCCGCTTGAACTTGGCGGTTAAAATCATTTAGAACCGGTTAACATCGTGATACCCTAGCGGGCGGGACTGGTTAGAGGCGTGTGCGTGTGTGGGAGAGACCCGGGTTCGAGACCGGGCTCCCACAAATATTTTTGAACATTTTTATTTATTATATTTAATTAATAAAAATCAAACCCTATACTATTATATTAATATACAAATGTATTTTAGCCCGGGAAACAACCCGTGGGCTCGGGTTTGAATTTTATAACTTATATTATTATTTCTCCCACTTTTAAAAATAACGTATTTGTATTATTTTTAAACCGTAATCTCGTATAAAATAATATAATTATATTATCTTCAACCCGTATTCAACATTAATAAAACAATATATAAATTATATTATTTTCGACTCATTTTATTGTCTTGCTTGACATGTATTTTAAAAACTATAAATAATATAAACGATGTTATATTATTTACCTACGTTATTTTACTCGATTAAAAATAATATATTTATTATTTTTCTACTTCAAGAATTATTTAGTAAATCTTTCGAACTTAAAAATAATATATTAAATTATATTATTTTCCTAACATTTGTAAACGACTCAAACGTATGAAAATAATTATTTAATTATTATCCGTTATCAACGTTCGACGCGTAACGCAAATTTCCTGAAATCATTATAACAAGATATGCATACATTTATATATATATATATATATATATAACTCCGTCGACACATTCGTTTATTCCTAAATCCTTAGAATGCGTTAGAACATTCAAACTTTCCTTGTCGCCGTCACAATTCCCAAATTGTCCCTAATTTATGTGTTTATAATTTTAGGGCATACGTAAGCCATGTAGGCTAGCGCTTGAGATTCAAAATCTTTCAATTGTGTGATACTACCTACAACGCAACGCAGGTGAGTTTTCACGGCCCCTTTTTATCGTTTTAACTTGGGGGATAAAGCATGATCTAAATCTTTTACTAGTTTTTGTAATTCATATATTATCGCTTGTATGACTATGCGTAACTCTATCATGAAAGTCCTCACGTCGAACCGTTTAAATATTGAAGAATAGCAAGGTATGTTGAGTAGTACTACTGGGTTTGACAAACCCCACCCGCGTTAGTCGCGCTAACTCGATTGGAGTTCGAACAGGTGTAATATTGACCTAAAACATGTACCATGGTTGATAGGCCTGGTCGGAGGCACAAACATAAACTGTCAGTCTACGGTTGCGAGCGCATTAGTATACTTGAATATTGGTTAGCTACCTTTGATATATATATTGAATGTACAATAAACTGCAAACTCTTTACTTGAACTATTAAAACATGTGAACTCACCAACCAAGTGTTGACCTATTTTCTTTACATGTTTTCTCAGGTTGGCACTCAAGAACATGTTAGGTCATGCATTTTCTTGGATCATCTGTGACACTTTTAATCACCAAACAACTTTCATTGTTTTGATTACACTTTGGTTTTGGGCGCGTTGTTTTGCGCATGTACTTTCGTTTTATGCTTTCGCAAACTTTTACTCTGACATTTATGATTTTATGAAATTATGTTTTCAAGTCCCATATAGTGTCGTTTGATGTAACCAATGTGTGAGATTCTGCTCAGTCACCCCTCCAAAACGGTAAGACTCCGTTAGTTGAAATTTAGGGGTGTGACATATGGCCAAGACGCTTGCTGCACATGGGAGAGATTGAAGGAATTATTGGATAAGCAACCACCTAAGCCTAGCAGTGAAGAGGCTTGTCACTTAGTTGATCTAACTAAGGGTGATGATCAGGATAAAGATCCTGAAGCCGGACCGAGTGTAAGTGAGCAGCAATCATTCGCTTTGGCGATTGTTCCCATCTCTGCCGTGTCTATGGTTGAGGGGGAGTCCACTCAGAGTGAAGGTGGAGGTGATGCTTCTGGAGGTAATAAAGGAAAGTCGGTGGCTAACGTTTTAAAAGATCTATCTGACGATGTATCGAATGATTTGATCCTATTCTTGGAGCCAGACTACTCCAAAGAAGCACATATCGAAGCTCTCTGCAATCTGGAAGAGGGAGAGATCGACTCTATTGACGACTGGGATGAGGAGGATGATGATGTTGTAATCGAAGTTCCCAAGGGCGACGGGGAAGGAGAGTATGAGTTTGAAGATGGAGAGATTTTTTAAGTTCCATCCTTTGAAGACACAGGTTCAGTCGAGCCTGCTAGTACTGTTGAGGCATTGACTAAAGCCTCCCCTACCGACCCTACACCTGTGGATCCAGAGGCACAGAAAGACATACATATGCCTGCAAGTTCATCGAAGGATTCGGCTCCTGTCTGGCAAAAGACATCAATCATAGACAATCATGGAGCGACAAGGATGATCTTAGCTGTGAGGTTCGAGGAGGATAAGAAGTTGTTCGCAATCAAGCGAGCTGGGGGGTTCAATACTTGAAACCAACCAGCGAAGCTTTCAACTCCTTGCCAAGATATGACCTCGTGAACCTAGCAAACCGAGAGCTGCTGGGTCACTCAAATCACGCAGTAGCGATGGGTTTGTGGCAAGTTCTACAGCGAGAGGTAAGATCTAGGAAGTTTGAAATGTTTAAGTCTCAAGTGCCCAAGCGAGTCAGGGACAAGAACGTTAGACATCCTATGACTAATAAGAGCTTAAAGAAACTGGTATACAAGCTAGTGCTGTGTGAAACCAAGATTCCCCTGAGCAAGTTATCTCAGGATATCCTCGGTAATATATGGTACCGGTACGTAGATCCTAAATCGGTCGAGGCAGTGGTGATTGGAAAGGTGTGGTCCAAGAGTGGAAGCTTAGTTCCAAGGGAACTAATCAGAGTGTTTGATGAAGTTTGCTTCATAAACATTTCTGTGAAAGATCTGGAGGCGCTAGCGGACAGCTACTACATGTACACGGACAAGTGGACAAAGTTCCTTGCTTCTAAATACGACAAGGTGATCAAGTTCTGCCTTGATTACAAGAAGAAGATGGAAGCTAAAGCTAAGGAGCAGTGAAGACCGAAGACAATCCAGAGCTGTTGTCAAGGGGGAGTTTGTTGAAGCACGTTTGTGTGACAAACACTCTGGATATTGTCTTAGATTTTGTACTTGTCTTGTATGTATTAGTCTTTGTATTGTAGTGTATGTACGTTTTAGTTATCGAGTTGTAATTACTAATGTATGTACTAGTCGTCTGTTTTCTCTAAGTGTTTTACGCACTTAGCAGGTGCGCAGGAATTACGTCCTGCGTACTTAGCAAGTATGCAAGAATACTCGGCGTACTTGTTATGTACGCCGGAACAATTTGCCCTGCGCACTTGTTAAGTGCGCAGAGATCAGGTCTAGTATAAATAGGCTAGGTTAGCAGAAGATATGTACGCAGGCATTTTGCACTCAGTTGTATTTTCTCTGTAACCTTCAAGTTTATAATAGACGGAGTTTTAAAGTGATTTCGTTGTCGGTTTACTTTGTGTTACTTGATTCTCCACCAAGTCACAGGCATTCCGCACCCGGTCCGACTAGTCACACACTCACACGTAACGATCCGAGACACCTGAAGACCTACAATAGCACGACATTAACATTGCGTGTATTTTTGCTCAAATTTATGTTTTGCACTATCATTGAGTGTTTTTTCACCTATTGCGTGACATTGCATGTCTTTTATCTATATATATATTTATACATACTTGTATCAAGTCAGCTCGCAACCCCTTTGTGAAGGGTCTCGGTTTGTGCAATCTAGATATAGTATGTTCATCCATAGTTCATCAACCTTTATGTTTAAGTGTTCAATTATTAACAAGAGATAATTATTCTACCAGTCTATGAGATGTTCCCCACTATAACAATGGCCTTTAAGTTTAAGTGAAACGCTATCATGATGTCCTTTCAGTTTTAGCAGAGCCTATCAACATATCACCCTAAGATCCTATTCTTTTCAACTACAAGCCTTACATAAGATGATCCAACCTCTAGAATGATGTACTATCATTTCCCATTAGATAGAGTTTTCAGCTTTTCTAAGAAACACAATCTTTTTTTTTGTATTTTTATGATTTTTGATTTAAAGATGAAACTAAAAACTTAAACCGAAAATCTTTTTGGTGTTTTTAGGAAATTTCTCCCCCTAAACTTTTGCATTTATGTAATAAATCAAAATTTAAACAAGCTAAAAACTAAGAAAAATATTTTCGGTGACCAAACCTGCGACCTTCTAATCAAAGTAGATCATTTTCAGACATTCAACCAGAAAGTTGAATCTTGCCAAATCAAAAGCTTTTGTAAAAATATTAGCAACATTCTTATCAGTAGATACCTATACAAGATGCGTGAGTTTTCTTTCAAAACAATCACGAATGTGATGCACTCTTATGTCTATGTGCTTAGCTTTAGAGTGTTGGACAGGGTTCTTAACAATCTGTAAAGCAGCTTCATTATCACAAAAAATAGGAGAGTCACAGAAATTCAAACCATAATCCAGCAATTGGTGTTGCATCCATATAACCAGGGAGAAACATGCGGATGCGGCGACATATTCAGCTTCAACGGTATAAGTTGAAACGGTGGTATGTTTCTTGCACTGCCATGATACAAGTCTCTCCCCTAGAAATTGACATCCTCCGGTTTGTTAATTTTCTGTCCAGATTGCAACCACCATGATCACTGTCAGTAAAGCAAACAAGTTAAATTCTGAATCCTTTGGATACCAAAGGCCTAGCCGAGGCTTGCTCTTCAAGTATTTAAAGATTCTTTTGACAGCATTAAGGTGAGAAAGTTTCGGATTAGCCTTATATCGTGCACACTGGCAAACCGCAAACATGATGTATGGATAGCTGGCGGTCAGGTACATTAACGATCCAATCATTTAGTTGTAGAGATGTTGGTCAATTCCCGGTTCACCTAAATCTGGAGTGAGAATAGGACGAGTTGCCATAGGAGTCAAAGCTGGTTTGGAGTCCGCACAGTTGAATTTGATCAGTATGTCATTGACATATTTGGCCTGATGAATTTGGATTCCGTCACCACTTTGCTTTACCTGCAACCCTAGAAAAAAAGCCATTTCTCACGTTGAACTCATTTCAAACTTTTTCTTCATAACTTCTTCAAACTCCTTGCACAGTGTAGCATTCGTTGATCCAAAGATGATGTCATCAACATAGATTTGGACAAGAATAAGATCGTCTCCCTGCTTCTTAAGAAACAATGTCTGATCTATGGCTCCCCGAGTGTAGCCATTTGCAAGCAGATGCTCTGTCAAAGTGGCATACCATGCACGTAGTGCTTCATGTAAACCATACAAAGCTTTGTCTAGTTTAGAGACATGATGTGGATAATTGGTGTCTTCAAACCCCGTTGGTTGACACACAAAGATCTCTTCTTGAACCTTTCCATACAGAAAGGTTGTCTTCACATCCATTTGAAATACCTTGAAGTTCATGTACGAGGCATTGGCCAAAAAGATTCTAACGGCCTCAAGTCTTGCAACCGGTGCAAATACTTCTTCATAGTCTATTCCTTCTTGCTGATAAAATCCTTGCATAATCAGTCTTGCTTTGTTCCAAACAATAACTCCACTGTCATCTTTCTTGTTTTTGTAAACCCAACGAGTTCCGATTGGTAACTTGCCTTGTGGTAGTGGCACAAGTTCCCAAAAATTTAGCTTCTCAAACTGCATCAGCTCCTCCTGCATAGACTCCACCCAGCTTGCCTCACTCAAAGCCATTTTAATGTTCTTTGGCTCTATTTGAGATATGAATGCAAAGTACAAGCAGATATTGATTACTCCAGATTGACTTCTAGTCTTCACCTCGTCAGAGAGAGGCCCCATGATATCCTCTACGGGATGATTCTTATGCATCCTCAATGATGGGACATCTTCTTCTTGCAATGTTTCAGGTAAATTGGTAATATGTTGATCTGCTTCTTCTGTTATGGGAATCGGCTCCTCAATAACATTTGGTTCAGGAATCGTAATCTGTGATGTTTGACTGCTTTCAGGTGCAGCAGTTTCTAATGAAGCAGGACTGCTGCCAGATGCAACAGTCTCTTGTGAAGCATGACCACTGCCAAATTGTAACATTTCTGATTTTTATTATCTGTATTTCAATTCAATGTGATACATTTCAAACCCAATTCTAGTACACTGATTTGTTCTATTCGTACCAACAATTAAATACTATGTTTCAGTGCAAATCCATAAAATTTTGCACAAGTATATTCTATTAAATTCTACATAAGTTCATATTTATACAAATCTATCAAAACTAAAATTTGCAAGAACTGATTTTATAAATTAACAAGAAACCCTAATAGGCACGGTCGCGTCTCGTTCTGGCACGATCGCGCCAAGTGCCTTGGCACGGTCGCGCGCCTTGCTTTGGAACGGTCGCGCCCGGTGCCTTGGCACGGTCGCGCCTTATATGGGCACAGTCGCGCCTCTCGTCAATTGAAACATAAGTGCAGCCTTTAATCACAGAGACGTTCGATTTCGTAACCGTTTCCACACGTTTTCAACTATTAACAAACAAAATTAAGTCTTTTAATCATCATATTTACAACAAATAAACTAAATTGCATCGATTCATCTCATAACCGTCCAATTCTTTCACGAGACCATCAAATCCACCATTTTGATTGCAATTCTCCGAAGCAAACGCACTATCGATCCTCTCTGAAGCTCCCGAAAACACTGAGTCAACCGGAGTTGCAGCAAAGGGGCACCGGAGATCAAACCGTCGTCGCCAGAACAAGTTCCTACCGTAATCTATCAATACATCATCCTTCCGGGTAATTGAAACCTCCTACACCTTCGTTTTAATCTATAGATCAAAAGCCCTAACCTAGTTTGGGCTTACAATAACTGATTTAACGTGAACCCGAATCTAGGGTTCATTCCAAAATGGTTTAATCGAATCCTACTTTGTACATGTTTTAAATACAATTAACCTATACCAACAGACTAGTAATCACCTAATGGATGAAAGCCCTATGATTTCCAACATTAACAATATAAGATTTAAGCAATTCGTTTCTGTTTTGGAACAGACACGGTCGCGCTAGTCTTCTAGCGCGGTCTTGCTTCATGAGACACAGTCGTGCCAATACCAGCGCGGTCATGCCTCTTGGCTAGACTTGGTCGTGCCTCAGAACCCTAGACACGGTCGTGCCTGGCCCAGACACGGTCGTGCCTAGTGAACAACTTAGTTATGTCTTCTATTTGATCAACACGGTCGCGCCCTGACTAGCACGGTCGCGCCCATGGTTCTAGCACAATCGTGCCTTGTCCCAGGCACGGTCGTGTGTGTGAGAATATCTTGGCAGAATACCAAATTTATATTTTAATAAAAACAATAAGCATTTCAAATAAATTTTTAAATAAAAATAACTGCTTTTATAAAAATTTATATTTAAAAAAAAAGATCAAATTTCTATTCTAAAATGAATAGAAATTATTTATTTAAACCTACAAAATTAAATTATTATTAATCTCTACACTTAGATATTATTTATACAAACCCTTTAACGCATATTTATAAAAAAAAATAGATTAACGAAAGTTATCTACTAAATTTATATTTAATATAAAACGCTCGATACATTTTTTTAACTGAACGACTAGGTTACATATTTTATAAATAAATAAATAAGGTAAAAATTATTTATTTAATTTATATTTAAGAATTATTTATTTAAGTTATACTTAATTACCCCTAATACCTACATTATTTTTATAACTAAGTAAATAAATAATAATTTTGTTTTATTATTTAGTTATCCCAAACTCAAACCTTAATTTTATACAGCGCTATTCAAGTACGAATCACTAACACCTACAACTTCAATTCCTTATACACACATCTAATTCAACCCTAGACTTAGACATAGACTATTGTGCACACTATTGATTTAATACATATTACACTCTAGGTTAACGTTGTGCATCACGAGGATCTCGTTACTATCTAGTCTCTCGTGTTAGATACGCCTTTTGAATCAAGTGAGTATTACATAGCCCCTTTTACTCTTTTACACTTTTTGGGGTGAAACATGAACACTATAAAAACTATTGCTTACATTTACACAAACTACACAAATACAAATCCTCTTTACATTCATGTGTGCAATTTGAGCTTTATGCCTGAGTGCTAGTTGTGCTAACTTTTGTGTGCAATTTATGTGCTATCATTAACTATTCAAGCCGAAGGTAAACAATGATAGATCTATTGATTCTGACAAACCCATCCAGATTGGGGTGATTGTTACCGACAACACAATTTTGCATGCTAGTTACAAAGGTTTGATTGTACTTGGTTACACAATATCTGCTCTTCATAAATGCCTTATTTTATCATGCTATGTAAGGATTTGTTTATTCATAATCTATGTGCTATCTGTATACAAACATGTGTATGCTCACCAACTTTTTAGTTGACCTTATTTTATTCATGTTTCAGGTACTAATGTGTGATTTTGATCAAGACTTGCTACACTTAAGTTTTGGACCTAGATAATTTTAAATAAAGGATTATGTATTTCATTTTATGTACTTGGTTTGATTTGGTTTTATCTTGAATACTTGAAATGAATTTGAATGATTAATATATTTCAATTCAGTCAACCTTGTGCTCATGAACAGTCTACATGTCCCGCCCCGATGATTCCGTCGTCGGTTGGGGTGTGACACAGATGCAGCAGTCTCCTTGTTGATAGGAGTAGCAGATTGTTGATCATTCTCCTGAGAAGATGATTCCAGAGTTCTGGAAGATGAAGTAGATGCATGATCCGGGTCTTCATCAATTCTGTAATCGACTGTGCTGTATTTATAGAAGCCATCATCTGACACAGAAACATCAGAATAAACATTAAATAGCTTAAAATATAGAGTCATAATCATATAACCAATTTGGACCAGTATCTACATCAGTTTTGTTGAGCTCCTGCCAGTCGATGTAATAGGATTCCATAATTCGTTTTGTTCTCTTGTTGTAAACTCTGTAGGCGATCTTGCTGGATGAGTATCCAACAAAGTAACATTCATCCGCCTTTGCATCAAACTTAGACCCAACTACGTCATTTTGCAACAAAGTGCATTGGCATCCAAATTTTCTAAAGTAATCGACCTTCGGCTTCTGCTTAAACATGATTTCATATGGAGTCTTCAATTGATGCTTGTTAAATAGCACCCTGTTTTGCACATAGCATGCAGTGTTGATGGTTTCAGCCCAGAAGAATACCAGCAATTTGGAGTCAGAAATCATTTTTCATGCGGCTTCAATCAGGGTACGATTTCTTCGTTCAGCAACTCCATTTTGTTGAGGAGTTCTAGCAGTGTTGAACTGTCGTGCAATTCCTTTTTCATCACAAAAGCTATCAAGAACTTCGTTACGAAATTCTGTCCCGTTTTCACTTCTGATGATTTTGATCTTCAAGTTTAGTTGATTTTCAACGAGTGTCATGAATTGCCTAAGAATATCTGTAGTCTCACTTTTCTTGCTAAAAAAGAACACCCAAGTAAATCGTGACTAATCATCAGTAACAACAAGACAATAGGATTTCTTCCCAAGACTCATCACACTTACGGGGCCAAACAGATCTATGTGAAGCAACTGAAGAACAAATTCTATTGAATTAAACAGCTTGGGTTTGTGTGTTCATTTATGTTGTTTGCCTTTAGCACACAAAATACGTTTTTCAACCTCACAAAATTCTTTTAAGGGCAAACTGACGACAAGTGCTCCTTTAGCAATTCTATTTAGGTTTTTAAAGTTTATGTGACCTAAACGACGATGCGAAAGCATGGAGTCATTCTCAGAAGCTTTTGATAACATACAAGTATTAGTTAAAGCCAACTCACTATTCATATCCAACAAATATGAGTCCTTACACGTCGGTGTTCTCATTAAAATCCAATCCTCAGGGATAACAAACCCTGGTTTTAAAATCAAACACTCTTTATCAGTAAAATGAGTTGAAAACTTTTTGTCAAAAATTTGAGAAACACTTAACAAGCTGTGATTCAATTCAGACACATAATTCACATCTTCGAAACAGGGAGTACCATTAGTGACAGTACTTTTCATTGTGATTTGCCCACCTTTATCACCTGCAAAGGAAACACACCCTCCATCAAACATTTTAATGTTGTGAAGCTACGAGATGTCTCTTGTCATGTGCCAGGAACAACCACTATCAACATACCAGAGGTTATTGATAGGCCTCCTTGGCTGCCCCTGTACGATAGAACGCATTAATTAGTAATCGGAACCCAAGCCATGGTTGTCTTGGGTTGCCCTAAATCATCCAAGTATGAAACTTCTTGTAATTTCATATCCCTTTTGTCATTTAACTCAACTGGTGCTGTATGAACATTTGATTTTCGTTTCCAGACAGGCTTTTGATTTTGAAAATTTAAATCCACTGTTTGAGTGACGACCTTTTCTTTACCCTTTTATGATTTTATGGGTTTCTCAACTTTCTTCTGTTTATGTTTGAAAGCATTATTTTCTTTAACATAACATTGAGATTTATGCACAGCACCAGTTCTTTTATCCGATGGTTTATCATTGGGCTTTTTGTGATGTTGAGCCATGTGTCTTTTAGACGTGTGTGGCCTTAGATATGTAGTATCCCATTGATTAACATTTGGACTTCTACCAGAGTGTTCACGATTGTGAATGCAGTTTTGAGCAAAGTGTCCAGGATTCCCAAAGACATAACATGTTTACCTTCTCGGATACGGGGCATAGTATCCGGTGTCCCATGATGATGACCGTTGAGGAGAACTTGTGAACTAACCTGCAGTTTCACAGTTCCTAGAAAACTTTCTATCATGTACTCGATCATCATTATAACTTATGTGATTTGATTTGAAATTATTTCTATCAATATTTCAAACATTTTGTTCAAAAGCACGATGATGATTATCAAATGTTGCATAAAATTCGCTTTTGGTAAAACGTTGAGGCATTTTCCTTGAGTTAGACTGACTTGTTGATGGTTTACTAGTTTCCCAATTTATAGAACGGTTTTTGTTTTTAACAAGCTGAGGATTTTTACCATTAGCAATCTGTGTTTCTTCCTTTTCTAAAGTCCCACCTTTCACAAAAGTGGATTTCAATTTTGATTTTAACGTATTCTCCACTTTAACATCACAATTTTTAAAACCAACATTCAAACCAGGATTAACAAAAGTATCAGACTTTGAAAAACCAGACAAAGTATTTTTGAAAAACAAAGACTTGGAATTAAAAACACGATCCTCCTCCACATCATCACTCCCACAATCCTCCTCTATGCCTTCTACTAATCATGTTGTTGCACGAGACTTAGACGGGTTATTAACGTTCACATGTTGTACCGAGGGACCACTAGTCACAGGTATGGACTGTGTGGATGAAGAAGGTTGAGCTGGTTTACGGCCTATACCATATTCCACTTCAACTTCTTCAAGTTGAACATTTGGCATTGAAGTGAAATTTCCATTAAAGGGATGTTCAACTCCATGATATCTGATTCTTGGATTCCCTTTCATTCTGACTTGAGAATCTATCATGTCGTAAACCACAGATCGAGAATGATCAATTTTCTCGATGATCAACTTAGTGTTTGCCAATTGAGTCACACCGTCGTTTAACTTTAAACTAAGTTCGTCTATTCGTTTTAAAGAATCACGGTAGAGACATTCCTTATTACTAAAATCCATTCCAAGTTTTGAAAAATCACTTTTACAAGCATGAATTTTATCTTTAAACATTTTCTCAGAAAGCTTATACTCAGTATTGGCATACTTAAGTTGAGTTATTTCTTTTATAAGCATTTCATTGTCACACTTATATCTGTTTATTTTATCTACACAGTTTTGAGAGCAAGTATTAGTGTATACCTTAGTGTCGTCAATTTTTGCCATAAGAGCATGATTTGACACCTTCATTGATAGCTCATTGATTTGATCTTCCCAATCATATCATGCAGTTTGCTCTCTCACTAAGGCTTTGCTATCACCAGATGCAGCTGCCTCCTTTTCTTCTGATTTGCTTGATGAGCTTACCTTCTACACATTAGGCTATATACATTTCCTAACGAAGTGACCAGGTTTGCTGCAATTGTAGCACCTTAAGTTGGACTTGTCAAAACCAATCTTCTTTGTACCAGACTCCAACCCATCAAACGAATTTTTGCCAGTTCTCTTGATAAACCTCTTAGAACGACACACAGCCATTGCCATGTGCCACTTGATATCCATTTCCTCCAAGTCATCAGGATATATTTGATCAGTGTCATCTTGAATTAGATTAGCAGGAGCGAGTTTTCCAGCTAGCATGGAATTGTAGCTATTCATGAAAACACTAAACAGAGCAACATGCATTTCAACATCCTTGACAGTATTTAAGCATAGTGAGTTGCTTTGTTGAACAGATGTAGCAAGAGCTGTCTGATTTGAAACAACAGACAAGTTTAGAGTGTATGGAGAAGACATGCTGGAGAGTAAGACATTTCCCTGAGCCATTAAGTGATCTATCTCTGATGAAAACATCATTTGCCTTTGATGATCGTCTATCTCGTATGACCTTAGAATGAAATCAGTTCACTATGAGGAGTGGTATACATGTCTTTTATTCTCTTGATGGTGGTTATGTTGAAATTTCAGTTCAATGGCAACGAATTGAGCAATTTCTTGTTTATTTCACCATTGGTCATCTCAATGCATGCAATATTAATCTCAGCCATCAAGTGAGTGAACCTATTAATTTTAGCTTCCAAATTTCCCCTTTCACATACTTGAACATATTGAACTTCTGCCTTAGCATATCCTTTCGACTTTCTCTCATGTCAGCATTTCCTTCAAATCTTTCCACCAGTGCATCCAAAGAGATTTAGCAGTCTTGTACTTTTTGAATCCTTGAGCAATTTCTGTTGACAAGGTCATGGTTAACCCAGCATAAGCTTTCTCGTCCTTCTCAATTTGAAGGATTTCTTCAGCAACACAGAGATCAGGTTCCTTGGGAATAAACTCATTCTTCTCATTTCTGACCATAGGAATTTGAGGACCCTTTTCAATGGACCTCCAGATTGATGAATCCTTGTATCCAGCAAAATTCTCATATCGATACTTCCAGTTATCAAAAGTGTTTAAAACTGGGGGAGAAAACATAACATATATGAATTACATAAACAAAAGGGTTTCTGGTAAATTACAAAATCAGCCCTTACAACTTCAGCTTTGACAGAATTGATCCCTTGGTTTTAGAAGTGAGTTAACTTGGTTAGGATTTAACAGAATATTTAACGGAATTGCTAACGGGGTTAACTTGAACCGTCGGATTGTCACACAATGGATTCAACTACGTGTTGAACCTGGCGGAAACAGACTCGACACGTGACTTATAGGTATAAACAGTAAGGACGAGACACAATCAATTGTTAAACGATTCGTATATTAATAAAACCACTGAAAAACAATACATGATCACTCAACAACTCGTCTAACCGAATACAGATACAAAGCAAACTATATATACTATTCAGTTGGGCTTGGTGGGCACCGCATACTTCAAGTATGCGACTAGGCAATGAAGTATGCGGCCGCATACTTCAAAAACACCATCTTCTGAACTTCCCGGTGATCTCTTGATGCGTTAGCCTATTAGGTGTGATCGTTACATATATCAAATGAATCATACAATGAATCTGACGGTGTTACTCCACAAAGTAACAAAGTTGAATCTGATCAAGGATCATTAGTCATGTCAAGTAATCAAAAGCAAAAAAGGCAAAAGCAGAAGGCAAATCAAACTGCCAGTTCAGCAACAATCATCCTCGGCATCTTATCAACCTCCACATAAAAGAAAATCTTATAAACATGAGAATTGTTTCAATTATGGGAAGGAAGGTCATACTGCTAAGCAATATAGTAATGCATCTTATCATAAAAATTGGGTCAAATTTGAGAGACCTAAGATGCATAATGTGGGAAAATATGAAAAACATCAACTAGATAATGAACCATTTTATCATAAAATCATCAAAATTCGTCAAAATGTATATCACTTTCTAAAAGGAACATGTTGGTTGAAAGTCAGAACAAACAAAAACCCTAAAACTGATGTCCCACCCAAGTTGGGAAAGACTTTGGTTTCGGTTTCTCAATAAATTGTCTTGTGTGTGACAAGGCTTCCCAGGAGAAATATTGATAATGCTTGGCATGTTGATATTGGGTGCTCTCGTCACATGACCGGGCAAAAAGATCCGCTTACTAATTGTAGGTCCAGATAACTCAACTACTGATCGAACTCGTGATATGATGTTGCTATAACACGAAGTGCGGAATCCTTCGTGATAACGTTTGTATACTAACCGACAATTCAAACAACATGTGTAAATAAACTTCTCAATTATATTCCAAATCATAGTGGTTACAGACTCAATCAGACAAGTTTATCTCTCGGTTCTCTCTCTGATCAGTCCTTTATCTAATGACTCTGTAAACACATATATATAGAAACTAACCTGCTGTAAGCGAACTTATTAAGTTCTCCTGAAACAGACTAAGCGAACTTAACAAGTTCGCCTCAGTTAGACATAAGCGAACTTATTAAGTTCGCCTCTGATAGACCAGGTTCGCCTCTAGGCTCACTAGTAAAAACACTTAGCAACTTTATACAATTACATATCAAAAACAAAAAGACATAAAATCTAACTATTACAAGCTTTTGTCATTACAAATCTATGTCCTAACAGACTCCCCCTTGACAATAGCTTAATCTTCTGTCTTCAGTCTTTAACTTGAACTCTTCCAGTTGTCCGGTAGTCTGCTGCCAGCATGCACTCCATATCTTCTGCATATCTCCAAAACTCTTTTATACTGTAGACCTTGTTCTCTCCATTCATCAGTATACATGATATCATTTTTTCGTAGCGTCCTCTGATCTTTCTTTGAAAAATTAATAAGATTCATTGCGTCATAGAAACACACAATGACCTTATTATCTTTATCTTCAATCCTTGCTTCACCAGTATTAACATCAACATACCACCATTTCATATTTCCAAGAAAGTCTTGAGGAATATTCTTTAATGGTATCTTGTGAATAGCACGCACTGGTCTATACTTGTATCTCCAGGTTACTTTCCCATTCTTAGGATCTGTGTTCTTCACTCTCTTTCCCTTCTGTGGTTTCAGCCGTTCATACTTACCCGAACTACCTTCTTTCTTTATCAGGTTTGCTATCACATCAGCCAAACCATTCTTCGATCTATTTATGAGTGGCTTTGAAGCTAGACCATTTATTTCACACCTCGGCAAGGTATTAAAATATTTGATCCTCGGCTTTAAGTATTGAACACCGTCAGATCGTTTGATTACAAATAATTTTGATTCACCGTCATAGAACCAACTTATGATCCTTCCTACACACTGCTCTTTATTCACATATTTCTCTTTCTGAGCAGGTTGTGTTGGAGACTTGGGTAGCACCTTCATCCAACTGTTTACAACTTCTCTCCACTGTTCTCGTGTCATCCCTGTATCTCTGTACATCACAGGTTCTTCATTAATCTTCGGAGACTCAGTGTGAGTAGTTTCAGTTTCAGCACCCTTATTGAATTGAAGATTCTCATCATCATTATCCATCTTTGACTCAGCTGTATCATCAGGCAGTGTGACGTCTACAACAGAGTCCATAGAATCTGTTACTCCTTCATAGGTGAATTTAGGAATAACATCATCCTGGATGAAGTTATACGGCACCTTAAGACCATCACAGCCTTCATAAGTGACATTGTCTTTATCTTTCTCTATTTCAATCTCTACTATTTCTCCTTCTTCTATCTCAGTATCCGACATATCATCTTCCATGTCATTGAATAAATCGTCAATGTCATCAAGACATTCAATCTTTTCAGCTTCCTCTTCTTCTGAATCTTGAAAGAACTTCAATAACAGAATTTCTTCTTCATTAGTACCAGAAGTATCTTTGTCTTTGTTTCCTTCAAGTGATTGTGATGTCGACTCCCCCTGAACTCTAGATATAGGATTAGCGTCAGTGTATTGACGATCACCCTCAATATTTCCAGCAGGATCATTGTCTTCATCATCACGTCTTTGAATTGACTCTGTGTGACAAGTATCAGGTATCCTCAACCCCCCCTGAGCGTCAAGACGCTGAACGAGTTTGGAAACTAATGCTTGCATATCAGCAATCTGTTGAGCTTGAGTCTGAATCACCAGCTGCCGTTGTGAATCAATAGACACAAGAGAGTTTACTTGTGATTGTAGAGAAAGCACTTGAGATTCAAGGAAAGTAATCCTGTCAGAATCAGAAGGCTTTGACGGACCAGTTGTTGATTGTGGAATAGAAGGACTTGAAGTAGTAGAAATGACTGGAGGAACAGGAGTTTGAACTGGAGATGGATCCTTAGATCTTGGAGGAGTAATTATCAGAGAAGCAACAAAATTAGCAACCTCGACTCCTTGAGAAGATTTTGCAGCAGCAATCGACGCAGACATTAACTTTTGCCGTGAAGGATCTGGAGTAAAGTCACTATCAGTGTCAGTACTCTCATCAACCAAAGATCTTTTACCAAGTACTGATCCGGAAGGAGGATCCCGAACAGACTTGCGTCGTGGTCGTCTGGCTTGAGATTTAATGCGTTTTCCAGCATTAGCCAGTGGAATAGCAGCCAACCGTTCATAATGACCTGGAGAAAAATCCCTAGATTCATCAGAATCAGTGCTGTCATCATCAGATGAAATCGTATCACTTGAGCTAGAACTAGACTCAGCGTCTGTCACCACATTCCCTTCTTGTTCATGAACGGGCGAGTTCACAGCATCATCAACGAAATCATCCATGTTCATTCTTAGATCGTGATCAGGGTCATGAACGACCTCTTCTTGAACTAGTTCCTGAATAGGAATATCAACTGCAGCTTGTGGAATAGGAATTTGTGGTTGTACAGGAACTTGTATTTGTGGAACTGGTATCTGTTGTTGTTGTGCTTGTTGTTGTGCGGGTTGTTGTGGTTGTTGAACATTTAAGCCTTGAGGTTGAACAATTCAATTAGGATGAAAGCAGTTGTCATTAGGTGGTGCAACATAATCAGGATTGATTAAGTGCCCAAACAGTGGAGTATTGACTGGAATCAAAGCAGCATTCTGCTGTTTCACCTTTGTACAGTTGGTAAAGATACGTTTTGACATCGGAGTCAAAGTCAATCTTATAGCATGTTGTGGAAGATCCGGAATAAGATGATTGAGTATCATTTGAATAAATCGAGGATACATCAAGAAACCTTGACCTTCAGCTGGATTGATCTGCATTACCATCTCCTGATAGAAATAAAGAGGAAAATTGAATCGTTTATTCAATGTTAAGGCCACCATAGCTGTTTGAAGAGCCATCTTCAATCCATCGGTACCAGCTTTTCGCGGAGAGATGCATTGAATAATCACATGCATAAAATAGATTCACCCACTATTCCACCTTTCCGAGCTTGGGTATCATTTTGTTTCCCACGATAACCCATCCTTTGAAAACAACCCATAATAAGAGTGTTAGGATAAGATATTGGATCTTCAGCATTTCCACCCAAATCAAGAGCAGCACGAATCATCTCTTCAGAAATTGCAATCTCGGTATTGTTTATCGTTGCACGAAGTACATGCGGTTCCACATCGATATCTTGATGTACCATATCCCAGAATTGTTGTATATACACCAAGCTAATATAGGGATCCGCAGATAAGGCAACATGCAGTGTTGATCGATTCAGAAAATTTATGATGCCTTGAAAATGAACTGCTTCTGGCATATTAGGATCTAACAACGCCACTTGATTATGCTTATATTCGACACGACGAGCCATCTGTGAAAATATCGGACAACACAACAAACATTAGTACACTTACACATATATGAAACACACATATTCAAAACAAAAAAAATTTTAAAACAAAAAAAAATTTCAACAAAAAAAAAATTCACAAGTCCATTTCACTTCTGACCCCTAGGCGAACTTAATAAGTTCGCTTAGTAGTGCAAGAGGCGAACTTATTAAGTTCGCTTCGAACAAGTTCACTTGGAACAAGTTCGCCTGAACCTGAGATGTTTCAAATTCAAACACAGATTTTCAAAACTTCGGCAAATCAATAGAGAATCAAGAAATACGCATATACAATCAATCGAATATCAATTTATAACCAAATATGATAATCAATTTTATATTTCGGTCAAAAATTAGGTCAAAATCATCCTTGGAATCGTTCGACGAAAACCGAGACTAAAAACCCCAAATACTCTCAATTTAGCGGATGAAAATTGACGAAAATACCTTTGTTAGATTCGCAATCTAATTTGGAACAAGATACAACCAGCAAATAACTCCCACGACTCAGTTTAAAATTTTTGAAAAGTTTGGTCAAGTTCGCTTAATCTGAGGAAGACGATGAGAATGACAAGTTCGCCTGATTAAACCTTTATTCAGATTAAGTTCGCTTGACTAAGCGAACTTGTTAAGTTCGCTTAACAAGCCTTCGGCGAACAAGATAAGTTCGCTTCACCCCAGACTGTCGATTAAGTTCGCTTCACTGATTTAAGCGAACTTATTAAGTTCGCTTCACTGTACACAGGCGAACTTAATTACTTTTCAACCTTTTTGCCATGAACACAAATTTTACCAACTTCAACCTGTCAAATCTTGAACTACCGTCAGCAACACATATTTGATCCAATCCCAAACAATTTTAATAAAAGTTTAGAATTTTCATGGAAAATAAAAATCAAAATCTTTTTGAGTTTTATCTATACAGACGGAAATACATATTTTTGGATTTTATCGATACAAACAGAATCACATATTTTTTTTTTTACTTTTATCTGAATAAACTGAAATCACATATTTTTTGTTTTTCTCTGTACAAACTGAAATCATATATTTTTGGTTTTTCTCTGTACAAACTGAAATCACATATTTTTGGTTTTTTTTTATTTTTTATTTATTTATTTTTTTTTAACATCATGAGCAAGAAGATCATATCAGTATTTAATTAATTCATCACACATATTATCAATAACAAAGGGTAACCTATAGTATGGGACCTATTCAACTCAATTTTATGCATTTTGCACCTTTTTCATTTTGACATTCCTTCAATTTTAATAATATTTGAAATGATACGCGATAAATTTCAAAGTAAATAAGATCAGGTTAGAAAATGCTCTTTTATTTATATCGAATTTGAAATATAAAGCCTGAATTCTTAAATTTGTCAATATTATATTATTTGAAACTATAAGCGTTTATTCTCCATATTCATGTGATTTAGTACCATTTAGATGATAACCATCGTGTACCCCACATATATGCCAAATAGAAAGTAAATGCACTATCTTCAAGACATATATAAGATTTTACTAAAGATTATCCGAATATTCAGAATGAGGAGACATCACTTAGCACATGAATAGCAGAAACCAAATTGGATTGTATAGGAATCAATGAGATTCAGAATCGAATGATTCAATGTTTTGGCTTATATTTGTGGAATCATAAGATTCAGGTACGTGGATCCAACTGTTATCTGGATTATGAATTCAGTGGAATCAGTAAAGATGATATATCAATATGATCCAAGGGCTAGTATATGTTTGACAGATGTTGTCAAGTACATATCTTGATTATACTTCAAATTTCATGCTTTTCGGGACATGGGCACTGAAGCAAATCGAATGAATAGTGCTAAGGACATAACCCGAAACTGATCTCATAGGAAAATCTTTATTAAAAGCTAATATTATGTATCTGATAATGATCTTTTACACACACACCCATGCATATAATGGATTTAAATCATAGATGTAATCATATTATATTTAATTTTCACACTACTATTAGTTTCAAAAACGCTTTTAGTCTATTGACAAAGAGAGAAGAAGGCACACGGATCTATTACAATGGCTTTGACCAGGGAGTTATTTCACAGCTTTAGAGGATACGATAACTCCAAGGATCTCTGGAAGGCTTTGCAGAAGAGATTCGAGGGAAACAACTACATCAAGAAGAGTAAGAGAGATCTTCTTAGGAAGCAGTATGAGTGCTTCAGATATCTGGAGAATGAATCTATAAATGAGCTTATCTCTGTTAGGACATAGTTTGTAATAACAAAAGCTTTGTTATAGTTTAGATCTAATGTCTTTATGTTTTTGTTATGTATAATGTTCTAAGTGTTTAATACAAGTTATGCTAGAGGCGAACTTGTTAAGTTCGCCTAGTCTAACAGATGCGAACTTGTTAAGTTCGCTTAAGTCTATCTGAGGCGAACTTGTTAAGTTCGCTTAGTCTGTTAGAGGCGAACTTGTTAAGTTCGCCTAATGCAGGTCAGTAGTCTATATATAGATGTTTACAGAGTCAGTTTGTAAGAGAATAGGATCGATCAGAACTAGAACAGAGTTGAACGATTGAGTCTGTAACTCTATTGAGAATTGGAATACAAGCGTGAATGTTATTTACTTGATTGTCTATATTGTCTTTTGTGCGTGCAATCGTTGATTCGTTGGATTCCGCACTCCGAGTTAACGACACGTCTTATCACGAGAACGATCTGTAGAAGTGCCATGAGGACCTACAAGTGGTATCAGAGCTTTTGCTCTTGATTAGCAGAAGATTCGTGGTGTTTTTGTGTCCAATCAACATCAAATTTCAGAGATTTTGAAGATTTTTCATCTTTTTTGTGTTCTTGATAAAAATGGAGAATTTTTGATCATTTTGGATTGATTTTGGATTCTTTTGATGAAATTGATCCGATAGAAGTGTTGCTAATCAGTTCTTACACATTCCTACGGTTCAATTTAATCAAATTCCATCAATTCAACAAGATATGATGATTTTCGGAATTTTTGGTTCGTGTTTGGTTGAACAGCTGATGCAGGCGAACTTAGCAATTCTGTTGCAGGCGAACTTAGAGAGGCGAACTTAATAAGTTCGCTTGGTGCAGATTAGGTGAACTTACTCAGGCGAACTTAACAAGTTCGCTCGGGTCAAGTTCGCTTGGAGTCAAGTTCGCTCGGGTCAGTTTCAGGTGAATTTTGTCAGGCGAACTTATTAAGTTCGCTTGAGATTAAAAAAAAAGTATATGGTCGTTTTGAATCATATGGTCGTTTTAAATTGTTTGGACTATTATGGTCGTTTAGGGAAAGCTTATTATTTTGGCGGGAAATTCCTTCTTGTTTAAATTGTTTAGGGAAAGCTTATATGGTCGTTTTGAATCATTTTTGAAATTAAAAAAAAAAGAGTATTTTGGCGGGAAATTTTTTTCCGGATATTTTCGCAAAAATTTCAAAATGTCAATTTCATGTGATGACAATGAGATTGAAATTATGACACCGAGACTTTTGTGCATATCAGATTACTGTAGCTGGAAAGTTCGGTTCGAACAGTTCGTATCAGAAACTGATGAAAACTTTTGTACATCCATATTTGAAGGATATGTGCATCCTACTTATGACTATATGGGATATTATGATGTTTCTAAACCAGTGACAGCTCTTAGTAAACTAGAAAAGCAGAAATTTGATCGAGAGATGAAGACGCGTGAAACTTTAACGTTGTCTTTACCAAAAGAAACCATTCATAGTCTCGGGAAGTGTCCAACTTCAAGAGAACTATGGGAAGCTTTGAAGAAAAAGGGTGAAGCTACTACTCAAGCGTTTGTGGTCTTGATCAAAGAAGAAGTAGTAAAGCAGAGTGTTTCTGAAAGTGATTTTTCTACAGAGTTAAGTGATAGTGAGAGTATTAGATCTGGTGAAAGTACTCAGTCTACTGTAGGATCGTGAAATTACAAGATGGTTCTGTTCTTAGTTGAAATTGGCGAAAACAATAACAACTACACAAATGTAATCAAACAGACAGAAAGAATACTAATAAGAACACTGTTGTATTAAGCTTTTGCAGGTGACAATTACAAGTGAAACTCTATCAGAAAGCACAAAAAGCACACATACAATGAAGTGTTTACATATTATTTATACTCACTTAGAATCAAGACAGCCCCTTGATTCTAAGGATCAGATCTAACACAGACCGTTGATCTGTTGTATCTAGCTAACTATTACACGTTTTGTCTATAATTGAAGCGTCTTCTTTATGCATCATTACTTGCATGCTTGGAGAAGAGCATTGTTTTCCGTCATTGGTTGTGCCATTGAGATTCCTTCTGCTTTGAGTGTGTCAGTTGGTTTTGCAGAAAGTTGTCAGTGACGCTTGGTATTGATAGTCAGCTACAACGATTTGTCTTCATGGCACAAGGCTGTCAGCAGCAAAGATGTTGATCAGCAACAAGATATAACCATCCATAGCTACTAATGATTTGCCTGTCAGCAACATCAAGTGTTGATGCTGCTGCGATGCTTATCCGCAGCAACTTTGGTCTTCAGCAGATAAGGCTATCCGCAGCAGATTTGTTCTTCAGCAGGAGAGCAAGTATCCGCAGCAGATAAGCTTGTCCGCAGCAGATTGTTGGTCAGCAGCAAACTCTGAGATCAACAACATTTGTACTTAGAGAATTTTGTAGCCATCATTCTTTGATTCTACAAACTCCCCCTAGACTGATGCTACCAAAATTCTCTTATTGCCTTTGTTGCTGAAGCTTTTGCACATTTCTGACTACCCTTTCAACCAAAGGAAAAAGCTTCGAAAACAGCCATCTTGTACTTTGAAATACAACCTGCAGTCGTCAAAGCTGTCTGAGTCTTTCTCCATCGGGACCATCTCCCCCTTTTTGGTTGCATCAGTGGACAAATGTGCATCAGTTTGGGTGCCCACTGATACAAAGGAGGGAGTGAGAAAAGTTGGGCATTGATGTGCCTCTATCATATTCACCCTGGCCGTCAATTCCAAGATATGAAGTTTTAGTCTGTCCTCATCCACAGTTGTGGAATCCTTGGATCCAGATGGGTCCTTAGGCCTAGCCTCTTCATCCCCATCACCCATGGTTTCTTGGCACATGGGATTCCTCTCAGTGAGGGGAGTTTCCAAGGAAACATCCTCACTGCGAGTTGTCGTGGTTGAGGACTTAGCAATGTTATCACTGTCCTCCTGGTTATTTGATGGACCAGCAGTAGTGACAGCCTCTTCCACATCCATTCTGTCATAACTCCTAGAGTGGACCTTCAGGGTAGAAGAACTTGGGATAGGTGTGTTGGAAGCAAGATCAATCAGTACCTCCGAGATGGTGGTAGTTGGAGAAGGTACATCATCTTGATCAGGTTCCTCAGCACTTAAGTTCAGAAGAGAAAGGAAAGGGCTCAAGGGGCTGTTCTATAGATCCGGGAAGTGATCCTGATCCTAATAGAGAGACATCCAAAGGAGTCTCCCTAAAAATGTGGCTTTCCCTTATGAAATTATCACCAGAATGTTGTGATTCTGAGTGAGGGCTGTTAGGTTGGGTTTGGGCCTTGGAGGTAAGAGAAGAAGGAGTTCTCTTGCCCCTTTTCCTATCGTTACAACCGGGGCCCTGTGTTCCGATTGAACGATATCATCCAAAACAGGTGTAAGTAATGTTTGTGCCTGTGCATCCTTAGTAGTATGCACAAGGGTTCGAATGGTTGAAGCAGACTGTTGTGTAGGATGTGAGGTGGAGGGTGTGGGATCAGTATCAGCTGGGATTGCTGAACTGTCACCCGGGGTACTCTATATGTTCAACATTGTAGATAACAATTGAACATTGACCCCTGAGAACCTTTTGGAACCAGTTCTCATGTTATCACTTCAGATCGGCGAATATGCAGATCTTCGTGAAAAGCCTAACGGGTAAGACGATCACGTTTGAGGTCGAATCCTTCAACACAATCGACAACGTGAAGGCAAAGATCCAAGACAAGGAAGGTATTCCGCCAGATCAGCAGCGTCTAATCTTCGCCGGAAAACAGCTCAACGACGGCAGAACCCTAGCCGATTACAACATCCAGAAGGAGTCAAATCTTCTCCTCGTCCTTCTTCTCGGCGGTGGCGTGAAGAAGCGCAAGAAGAAGACCATGGAAGACGGAGACAAGTGCGGAGATTACTTGATGACATCCGTTTCTTTTCTGAGATATGCATTGGAGAAGAGTGTGGCTTCCGAGATGGGGATATCCTTGCCGTTTCCTTGGCTTTGATTGGGGAATTCCTTGTTCGGTAGAGTAGACGGTGGTACTCCAGAAATCCTCCATATGAGGGATATGTGTGACATGGTTGGTTGTGAGGCAAATTGGATATTTGATCGACATAAGAAGTCGATCATATCATTGAATCCTTCGGATATCTTTCACTTGGTTGGGTATGACAGTGAGGGATTAAGGGCTTTGAAAGTGATGGGGGTTTGAAAGAAAGTGATGGGGACTTGAAGGAAAGTGATGTTAGTTTAGGGAGAAGGGGAAGGTGAAGAGGTGGAAATTTGATTTGTTTTATAATGGCAGAGGAGAGAAAAAGCAAAAAGATTTGTATAGTACAACCCAATTCACCTTTTATTGTTACAGCTGTAATGCACCGAGGCAGTCATGGTAAAGACTGACGGGAATTTTAACAGTGGGTAAAGGTTAATTTGGACTTAAATTTATCCATCAGCAGCAAACTTGGTTGCTGTGAACGAATAAGCTTGTCCGCTGCAACATTGGTCGCTGCGGAAGGTTAAGTTTATCAGTAGCAGACTTAATTGCCCGCTGATAGATGCAATGATCTGCAGCAAGGATGTTGCTCCTGACAGCCTTAAAGCTATCTGCAGGAAACTTGTTCATTCTGATAAGTTAAAGAAGTCAGGGGCAAATTCTTTGCTGCTGAAAATTAGACCTGTCAGCAGCCAAAAGGATGCTGCTGAGTTATAACTTTTATTTACAACATAAGACAGACATATTTACACCAAAGGATAGATGCACTCAACTGAACCGATGATGATGCTTGGTGGTTTCTTTACCTTCCATTGTTGAGTTGGTGGTTTTCCAGCTCTCTTTGTCTTTTCAGCAGCAGATGTTGTATATTTGGATTTTGGCTTATCAACAGCAGATTTTGTTGCTGCTGATGGTTTTACTTGAGCAGCTGCAGACTTTGTTGCTGCTGAAGGCTTTCCTTTTGGTTGCTTGGGCTTTACTCGATCAGCAGCAGTTATTTTGGCTGCTGATGGCTTAGAAACAGATGTATGCTTATCCTTCTTCACCTTGCCGATAGGCTTTTGTATAACTGGGGTTGGAAGAAGAATCTAATTGAAAGGATTAGACTTACAATTTGCAGCAAAGTGGTCCGATTCTCCACAGATGATGCAAGATTGTTGAGGTTTTGACAACTGTTCCCTTGGTGGAGAAAGAGATTTTCTGAATTGAGTTGTCTTAGCTTCAAAACTTCTTACCTGTTTGTTCTTCTTTGTCTTCTCAAAATCATGTTGCTTGAGGTTTCTTTGCTGCTGAAGGTAGTAGAAGCAGGTGCTGGCAGTGTGGTTATATTTTCCACAGACAAAACATGATTTTGCCAGTTTATCCCTTGAAATATACACATAACCCTTTCTTTTAAAAAGGTCTTTGAAATTCCAAGGGGTGAGCTTTGTTGTGCTCAAAAGTAGCTTCTTTCAATGTTTTTTGAACATATGGAACCCTTTCTCCAGGCGCATGACATATGTCAAACACCTTCCTTGGATGGACTGAAGATGAGGACTGGCCCTTTTCAGTATTTAGCTTCCTACCTTCTGGAGGATAGCTAATTTTGATTTGTTTGAATGGTGTAGGAACTGGTACTGAAATGGCTGGTAATGGTGCTGAATAGATAATGGGGACTTCATCTTTAGTCAGAATATCTTTAGGAGGAGATGAAGTAGTGGATTCTTGTACCAAATATGAAGCTTCACTTGTTTCAGTGGAGTCTGAGCAGGTTGAATCAGACTCTGATGAGGTAGTGCATTCTTGTACCAAAGGTTCATCCTTAGAAGGATCAAGATTTCTGTTGGCCATATCAAGATTTGCAAGATTGAAGCTTGGTTCATGGATGGCAACGTAGTCAGCAGGAGGTGCAACGGCTTGATATTGTTCAGTATCATACCCCAGACCAGTCTTTACCTTTTCATGAATTTGAGCATCCAAAAGTCTTTGCAGTTTTTTGGATGCAAATTCATATTTGTCGACATGAACTTTTTGTTCTGCCAATTCTGCTCTGGTAGCTTTTAATCTGGCCAGTAGATCATCAATCTAAGTTTCAAGATTGGTTTGTTCATGTTTTAATGATGAAATCTCTTTCTTTAGGCAGTTAATTTTATCTTTGTAACTGTCTTCGACCTTTTTGAATTCAGATTTCATTTGATGAAACTCTTCATTTTGATCTATGAGGTTTTGATTATGCTTTCTGTAGCCTAAAACCTTATCATTACAGGCTTGGGAACATAGGTATTCATATACCTGAGGCGGTATCTCGGTTGTGTCTGCCATAAGAGCTTGGTTGTTAGCAGGCAGATCTTCATACTGGAAGCTCTAGTCAAAGTCAGATGTTCCAACAGCTGCACAAGCTGCAGTTTGAGCTGGAGGAGTAGCTTGTTGCTGTTGTCAAGGTGGCTTTGTCTTATTCGATCCTCAGCATGGTTTGCCCTAGGTTCCTTGCATTCTCTAGAAAAATGACCCAGTTGGTTACAGTTGTAACATCTCACTTTACTTTTATCTAAGCCAACTCTGGTGTTGGAGCTGTTGCTTGGAATGGGTCTTCCGGTTCTAGAGTAGAACCTTTTTTCTCTTATAGAGAGCATGGCATAGGAGTGCTGTATATCCATTTCTTCTAGATCATCTGGATGGAAGCACTCAAGATCCTCCTTGATAAAGTACATGTTGCTTGAGTTTTCAGAAACAAAAGCAGCGGAGGTTGAGGCTTGAGAAGGAGCTTCAAGAAGAAATGGTGATGTGTTTGTTTTAGAGGTAGGAGTTTGAGGATGTGTGACTATGGGAGGATAGTAGTTGCTAGTACTAGGACCTGAGTACTTAGAGTGAAAAGCAGAAGAGGTGGTGGTGGATGTTGAAGCTGTTTGGTAGCTTGAGCTTCGTTCTTTTGCCTGAATCATCTCTAGCTCATAAGTCTTCAACATACCGAAGAGCTCAGTCATTTGGAGAGTCTTCAGATTCTCAGTTCTTCTAATGGACACCGTGTAGAGTGTCCAGCAGCTAGGTAAAGACCTGATGAACTTTTTGAGAATATCCTCATTCTCCAGTTTCACCTTTGAGCACTGCAGCTCACCTACAAGATAAGTAAATCTGTTATATTAAACAGTTAGGGACTCACCTTCCTTCCATACGAAGTTTTCGTACTACTGCTTCAGGATGTCCCTTCTGTTTTCTTTGACTTCTTCTGAGCCAACAAACATCTTCTCAAGAGCCTCCCAGAGCTCTTTGGCGGTTTTGTGACTTCTGAAGTTATGAAAAACTTCATTTGGAAGGCACATTTGGATAGCTCCTAGTGCCTGGAAGTCCACCTCCAACTTTTTTATATCCTCTTCTGAGTATTTGGAGGGATCCTTTGGAACTGATGGTCCTCCATAGTCAGCAGATGCCACCATGGGAATGTAGGGTCCATCCCTGATGGATTTCCACATTCCGTACTCCTGATAGCAAAAAAAACTTTCCATGCGATTTTTCCACATGTCGTAGTCTTCTCCAGACACCAATCTTGGTGGTCGGTTAATGCTACCGATGTTCAAAACCATTGCTTTGTGCCATTTTTTGTTTCGTGATTTTGGGTGACTTGATCAAAGAGAAAATTTAGAATAGAACCAGAAGTGATTAAACAAGTGTGAGTTTGTTTAATCTGAGCCAAAGCTCTGATACAACTTGTAGGATCGTGAAATAACAAGATGGTTCTGTTCTTAGTTGAAATTGGCGGAAACAATAACAACTACACAAATGTAATCAAACAGAAAGAAAGAATACTAATAAGAACACTGTTGTATTAAGCTTTTGCAGGTAAACGATTACAAGTGAAACTCTATCATAAAGCACAAAAAGCACACATACAATGAAGTGTTTACAGATTATTTATACTCATTTAGAATCAAGACAGCCCCTTGATTCTAAGGATCAGATCTAACACAGACCGTTGATCTGTTGTATCTAGCTAACTATTACACGTTTTGTCTATATCTAGTTAACTTTATTGAAGCGTCTTCTTTATGCATCTGATGTATTGCAAAATACACCCATTTATCGTGTTTAGTTTGAGTAGTTTTGTTTAGTTTTCTTTTAGTTTTTAGTTAGAATATGTTACTGCTGATCCATTTGTGTTTACCAGGTCTCGAGTGATAGTTGTTGCTGAAATGGGCAGAAAACGAGTCAAAAATATGCAAAACCGAGTACCGGAAGAGATCGGGAGGTCAAGAGTCAATTAAAAGTATGAAATTTGAGAAGAAAAACCTTCTCGCTACCCGCGAGAAGGTCAGGGGTTTTCCATCGCGGGCCGCGAGGGAGATGTAACACAAACACAGAAATTAAATCCTCGCCACCCGCGAGAATGGAAGCCAATGGGCTCCGCGGGTGGCGAAAGCCTATTTTCCACAGAATGTTTCGACTTTCAGGTGGGTTGAGGCTAGATTGGGGTATAAATACATCTCAATCATATTCTTGAAAAGACCGAGCCGATTTTGGAGAATCTAGGGTGAATTTTGGAGAGATTTTGGAGCAATTTCAAGCAAGAAGGAGAAACGGTTGAAGGTTGGAGTCCTAGGATCGATCAAGCTCGTGATTTGGCTATCCGGGTTTATCAATTCTTTGTTTTCTTAATTTTTACCATGTCTTTCCACTTTGTTGAAATTGCGTCTTTGATTTGGATAATGATGAGTAGCTAAATTAGATAAACTACCTAGACTATGATGAATGGGATGCTAAAGTTGTGATTTTTATATTGGATGCTTGTTAATTTTGGATTTCATGATAAAGTAGCAAACTTGATTATTGATTCGTTGAATATGCATGCTTAGAATTATTCTAATTGTTATATATTGCTTCGTATGATCTTTGGTGAAGGTCTTTCGCGTAATAGGGTCATGCTAGATCATTAACTTGAGTTGTGATTTGATGGGTTAATTGGCCAAAATACCTTAGAAGCTATATTTGATAATTGAATAGGTCTAGGTGTTATACTAATCTTAATAGCCGAGAGGTGCGAGATTATTGATAGGTCTAAATTGGTAAATTGCTAGGGTGGTCTTTGAGAGAAGTCTGTCGTAGTTGCCTTGCTAATATTTGTCTATTGAGTCGAATCAACAACCCAAGTCATCCTAGGTTTACAACCCGAGAGGGAGTAGGTCATATTAGGGTACTTAACAAAAACTTTTAGATAACCGAGAGGAAGTCTAGATCAACCGGTGTTTTCAGCAGCCTTCAGAGTCCCTTAGGTGTCTTCCCGAAAAGGGTCGGGAGTCATGTTCGGTGTCTCAAGAGGTTAGAAATTTATGATCCCGGTTCCTTATTAACTTGCATCCGTTAAAAGTATAGCTCGAAGTATCCCAGGATTCCAGTCTAGGTAGTTACCCATCGTCATCTGAAGTAAAACCCAAAATCACCTTCGTATCTTAGATAATTTAGTTAATTGATAGTATTTTAATCGCTTTTCTCTTAGGATTTTAGACAAACCCCCCCCCCCCCAAATATAAAAACAATTAGTCGTGTCAGTCAGTCTGTTTAAGTGAGTCTAATTTACGTAATAAATAGAGTTTCGTGGGTTCGATTTCAGGACTTATTTAGCTATACTAGAGTCGATCGGTTCACTTGCCGGTTAGTAGTTTAGTCGAGTTTTAGAGAGTCTAGAGTATAACTTAGTTTCTAGAATAGGTTAATTTAGTCAATAATTTAATAACTATGTTTAGAACATCAAAGTTTTTGGCGCCGTTGCCAGAGACTCTTGGCGATTACATTCATTAGCTTTGATCAGACTGCATAATAAATACGTACTACTTGTGTAATATTTTGAGTCGTAGGTATCTAATCAGTCGTGTCTTTTTAGTTATCTTTCGTAAAAAAAAAAAAAAAAAAATTTGTATAATAATAGAGTCTTCTCACCTGTTTTCTTGTGTTAGTTTTGCAGTTTTTGAGAACCAAGTTTATGCATACGCGCTCAAAGGGGCCGCTACCTAAGCCAAAGAAGGAGAACAACTTTCCGCTAACGGATATCGCGCCGGAGGTTAGTATTTTTTCTTCACCACCATCCAGCCCACCACCTTTCCAAGTCGACCAAATGGCCGACCGTCAGACTGTTCACCAACAATCCACCCTAGGATTCACTGGTGTAAACTCACCCATCACTATTCCACCCATCGCCAATGAAAATTCGTGGCAAATCCCCTCGTACATCATGACCGCCATCTCTAACACGTGTCAATTTCACGGTCGTGATGATGAGGACGCACCTGCACATATCGCCCGCCTCACTCGCATTTTAGGTACGTTCCAGCTACAAGGAGCCTCCAATGATGCCATCTTTCTCCAACTTTTCCCGTTCACTCTAGCCGACCGAGCTGCCACTTGGCTCGATTCTCAACCCGCATGCACATACACTACTTAGGCCACCCTTAGGGATGGATTTCTCAAGAAGTATTTCCCACCCGCTAAGGCATCTCGCCTCCGTGATCAGATTCACTCGTTCCGCATGGAACCCGATGAGTCCTATTACCTTGCTTGGGAGCGTTTCTAAAACCTACTCGCTCGATGCTCTCAGCATGGTCTCTCTGATTGGGCCCTTGTAGAGAAATTCTATAATGGTCTCAACTATGACACGAAGGCTCGTTTCGATACTTCAGCGGGAGGACACCTCATGGGTAAGAAATCAGTAACCGAATGCCTAGATATGTTTGAGAGTTTTGCCCAATCGGAGTCTGAGCAACGGTCAACAAATAGGAATACCATTCCTATCACTAGTGCAACCTCATCTTTACGAGGTGTTTACCAGGTCACACTGGATACTAGTGTTGCTGCTGCTCTAGAGAACTTGCACCGTGAGATGAAAGAGATAAAAGCCAAGGTAGACAAATGTGAGTTCTGTAGGGGAGGTCATAGCACTTTACATTGCCCGTTGATGAGTGAGGAACAAGTCGATTTCGTAGCCGGTCAGTCGAGAGGTGCATTAAATGCTTTTAATAATAATAACTATAATTCGAACTGGCGTAATAATAATAATTCAAATTGGCGTTCTTCCGGTAACCCCCCTGGTTTCCAATCTAATTTTAATCGGGGTCAAGGTCAGTTTAGTAACGGAGTTTCAGGTGGACAGGGTCAGTTTGGAAATCAGTTTAACAACCAGGGACATGGTAATGGTAATGGAGGTTCAGTTGGTCAGGGATCATCTAGTGGTCAGGGTTCAAACAAGGGTTTAGATAGAATTGAGGAACTCCTGTCACAGTTAGTTGTTAAGGATCAGGTCACCCAGAAAACTCTTTCTGAACACGATTTTCTTCTTAAGAATCAGCAGTCCGCTTTCCTTGACCTTCAAAGGTCCGTTGGTGACATGGCTAGAAAACTTGAGGAGAGGTTACCCGGTCAATTTCCGGGTGGCACTCAACTCAATCCGAATGCCCATGCGAAAGCCATCACCACTCGTAGCGGAAGAATTTTAGGCGAACCGAAAGTGAGAGAAGGGCAAGAGGAATTGGAGGAGGAGCCTGTTGATAAAGAAATTGAGTTGAAGGCTCCCAGTAAAGTGCAATCTAGGCTAGACCCAGCAATTACCGCACACACCGTTGAGCCCCAAGTGGAGAGGAGCGTTGAGAAGAGACCGATAGAGTCTAGGCCTTCACCAGTTATAGATCTTTCACGAGTCCCGTATCCTGCCCGCCTTAAGCAACATAAATATGCCAAGGAATACAGGCATTTTCTCGACATGTTCAAACAACTAAAAATTAATCTCCCGTTCATTGAGGCTCTCCAATGCATGCCCAAATATGCCAAGTTTTTGAAGGACCTTCTTAAAAGAAAGGATCGGTTGGGGGAGCTCTCAAACATTCCATTGACCGGAGGTTGTTCCGCGGTTGTTTTGAACAAGTTACCGGAAAAACTGACGGATCCGGGTATCTTCACCATTCCATGCCTATTCGGTAGTGATACCCAATGTAGAGCTTTAGCCGACCTAGGTGCTAGCATCAACTTGATGCCGTTTTCCCTCTATGAGAAGCTAGACGTAGGTGAACTTTCACCCACTCGCATGACTTTATCCTTAGCCGATCGTTCCGTCAAATACCCTCGTGGTATCATTGAAAATTTACTTGTTAAGGTCGATAAGTTTGTCTTCCCGGTCGATTTTGTCATTCTTGATATGGAAGCTGATAAGGGAGTTCCTATCATTCTAGGCCGTCCATTTTTGCGCACCGCAAAGGCACTCAGGACCGGTGAATAATCTTGTCGGATGTTTCTTGAATTAACTCGGGACCGGTGATTTGTGCTTCACCAATCTCGTTCCAACAGATAGGAGAACGACACTTGCGACCATAGAGAGCTTCGAATGGCGCCATGTTGATACTTGTGTGGTAGCTATTGTTGTAAGAAAACTCAATGAGGGATAGATGTGAATCCCAATTGCCACCAAAATCGATTACACAAGCTCTAAGCATGTCTTCAAGAGTTTGGATTGTTCGCTCGGTTTGACCATCAGTTTGCAGATGGTAAGCCGTGCTCAAATCCAATCGAGTACCAAGAGCCTTTTGGAGAGATTGCCAAAATCAAGAAGTGAACCGGGCGTCTCGATCAGATATTATGTTCAAAGGAACACCATGATGGCTCACAATTTCGTCAATGTAAATTCGGGCTAGTTTCTCAACCCGATAGTCTTCATGGATAGGCAAGAAATGAGCAGATTTTTGTGAGACGATCAATGATCACCCAAATACTATCATAACCACTCGAGGTGCGAGGGAGTTTGGTAATAAAATCCATGGCTAAGTTCTCCCATTTCCACACGGCTATTTCCGGTTGTTCAAGCAAACCAGAAGGACGTTGATGTTCGGCTTTGACTTTGGAGCAGGTTAAACATTTGGCAACATAGAGAGCAATGTCCTTTTTCATACCGGGCCACCAATATTGTTGGCGAAGATCTTGGTACATTTTATCCGCACCAGGATGAATAGAATAACGAGTCTTGTGAGCCTCGTTCATGAGAAATGTACGGAGATCATCGCGATCGGGAACCCAAATACGGTTCAAGTAATATAGTAAGCCATTGGGTTTTGATTCAAGAAGAAGTTCAACACCACACGACATTTCTTCATACATGTTACCCTTGGTTACCGAGACGTGTTGAGCTTCTAAGATACGGGTTTGAATATCGGTTTGAATACGGGCACAGTGAAGCATAACATGGTCCTTTCGACTCAAAGCATCGGCTACAACATTCGCTTTGCCGGGATGGTAACGAATCTCGCAGTCATAGTCGTTAAGGAGTTCGACCCAACGTCGTTGCCTCATATTGAGTTCTTTTTGGTTGAAGATATGTTGAAGACTTTTGTGGTCGGTGAATACCACACATTTTGTGCCATATAGGTAATGTCTACAAATCTTTAACGCGAATACGACCGCACCCAACTCGAGATCGTGCGTCGTATAATTTTTCTCATGGATTTTGAGTTGTCTTGATGCATAAGCGATTACTTTGCCTCGTTGCATAAGAACACAACCAAGACCTTGGTTAGAAGCATCACAATAGACAACTAAATCATCATTTCCATCGGGGAGAGTCAATATGGGAGCATTGCACAGCTTTTGCTTGAGGGTTTGAAAAGTTTCTTCTTGTTTCGGTCCCCATTCATAAGTCTTACCCTTGTGGGTCAAAGCGGTAAGAGGGACAGCAATCTTTGAGAAGTTTGAGATGAAACGACGATAATAACCCGCAAGACCAAGAAATGAACGAACTTCGGTAGGAGTCTTCGGGGCATTCCAATTCTTAATCGTTTCAATCTTAGCAGGATCAACATGAATACCCTTGTCGTTGACGATGTGACCAAGAAATTGAACTTCCTTTAGCTAGAATTCACATTTGGAGAATTAGGCATATAGTTGTTCTTTTCTTAAGAGGTCCAAAACCAATCGAAGGTGTTGTTCATGATCGGCTTTAGTCTTGGAATAGATTAAGATATCGTCAATGAAGACGATCACGAATTTATCAAGGTATGGTTTGCACACACGATTCATGAGATCCATGAAAACTGCGGGTGCATTAGTTAGCCCAAAAGGCATAACCATGAACTCGTAATGACCATACCTTGTTCGGAAGGCAGTCTTAGGAATGTCATCTTCTTGAACACGAAGCTGATGATAACCGGATCGAAGATCAATCTTTGAGAAACAAGTAGAACCTTGAAGTTGATCAAAGAGATCATCGATTCTAGGTAAAGGATAACGGTTCTTGATAGTAAGCTTATTGAGTTCGCGGTAGTCAATACACATGCGAAATGATCCATCCTTCTTCTTAACAAATAAGACGGGTGCACCCCACGGTGAATGACTTGGGCGAATGAAACCTTTGTCGGAGAGCTCTTGAAGTTGACTTGCAAGCTCTTGCATTTCGGAAGGTGCAAGACGATAAGGAGCTCTAGCGATGGGGTTAGCTCCAGGTATAAGATCAATACGGAACTCTACTTGACGAACGGGAGGAAGACCGGATAAATCCTTAGGAAAAACTTCGGGAAAATCTCGAATAATGGGAATGTCTTGGATATTCTTCTTCTTGACATCCTTTTGAACAATATGAGCTAAGAAAGCAATGTACTTCTTTCGTAAGTACTTTTGAGCGGTAGTACACGACATCAATTTAAGTCCTTTGCAAGGCTTTTCACTAAAAACCCTTAAGGTTTCTCCCGATGGTAGCGGAATTCGGATACACTTTTCAAAGCAAATGACTTCGGCATGATGATTTGATAGCCAATCCATACCTATGATAATATCAAAGCTTCCTAGTGGCATTGGAACAAGGTTGATTGGGAATGAATGGTCATTTAGTTCTAAGGAGCAATCATAAATAATGGAGTCAATTGTAAGGAAGTCACCATTTGCTATTTCAACGGTGAAGGTTTTCTCTAATTGGGATCGTGTCTTTGCAAGTAAAGGCTCAAAATTAAGTGACACAAAACTTTTATCGGCACCGGTATCGAACAAAATGGAGGCATATTGACTATTAATAAGGAACGTACCATTAACCACGTCGTTGTTGGCTTGAGCTTCGTTGGCGTTTATGTTGAACGCACGCCCACGAGCTCCACCTTGTCTAGCATTTGCAAGTCTTGGACATTGATCAAGAAAATGGTTCGGGTCACCACACTCATAGTAAGCACGCCCATTAGCAATGGCGGGAGCACCTTGATTAGCCACTTGAGGTACAGTTCGGTTTGGAGGGTTGACTTGGCCCGCAAGAGCTTTGGCCCTACAAACATTGATAGTATGACCATATCTCCCACAATGAGTAAAAAGGCGACATGGGATAGTTTGAGGATGATGATAGTTGCAGGTGGCACAAAGAGGGTAGATCCCAACATATGGCTTTTTAGCCGGCGCTTGAACCATAGGTGCAGCTTGGTTGACGGGAACAGCAGGAGTAACCACAGCAAAATTTCTAACCTTCCTCTTTCTATTTTTGCGAGAGGGCTCGGTTGTGGCTTCTTTGTTGTGAGTAGGAGGGGTTACGGTTTCAGAAACTTTCTTAGAACCCTTTTTGGTAAGAGTTCCAGCTTTCACATGATTACCAGTTAAGGTAGCGGATAGACGAATAGCATCCTCCAGAGTAGCCGGATTTCTACGTAAGACAGTATCTTGGATTTGTCTTGGTAGCCCACCAATATACTTTTCGATACAACGGGACAAAGGAGTGACCATGTGGGGCACGAGAAGACTCAACTCATGGAACCGAGTTGTATATGCTAAGCTTTCCCCACTATCTTGGGCAAGATCCCAAAATTCAGCTTCTAACTTTTTCACTTCATTTTGAGGACAGAACTCCTCGGTCATAAGCCTTTTGACCTCATCCCAAGGTAAGGTCATAGCTACATCAACACCCCTATTCCTTTTCTCCCCATTCCACCATGTAAGTGCCCGTTTTTGTAGGACACTTGTAGCATGACGAACACGGAGGTTGTCGGGACAGTCACTATTGAGAAAGGTATTCTCAATGCTTTCGAACCATTGAAGGAGTCCAGTAGCTCCTTCGGTACCATAGAACTTTAGGGGATTGCACGAGTTGAAGTGCTTGAAGGTGCATTGAGATGGATTATTACCACCATTTCCACCATTTCCACCATTATTACCACTATTGCTTCCATTTCCACCATTGTTGCCATTAGTGGCACCATTGGCTTGGGTGAGTTGTGTCACCAATTGGGTAAGAATAGCAGCAATGTCGGTGTTGGCGTTGGTTGCGGGAGCACGACGAGGAGGCATTCTACAGATTTTTCACAAGACAAGAAAGATTGTAAGAACTTATGAGAGTTGATAGGATTTAATAGAATGAGATAACAAAAATAAAAATAGATATTCTTAGTTTGGATTGTACTCAAAAGTGACAAAATCACTTGAATACCATGGCACATTAAGGTTAATTAAACTTATATAATTTTCAAGGAGACATGCTTTAGCCTATAAGTAAACACTCATCTCGGGAATTCCCAGGAAAGCATACGGGTCCCTCGGTTGATTGGGATTTATGCGAAATGCTTTCCTAGACAGAAAACCCAAAATACAGGTGTCACCCTTCCAGATTGCACGTGTCCTCAAATAATTTAATAAGTTTAAAAACCTTAACGAAGAAATAAATTTTTATTTAATTTTATTTTTTTAAAGATTTTTGCTTCAACAATTTTCCACATGCTTAGAAGGATAAAGATAGAAAAGAGGATAGAAATATTATGAGGTTTTAGAATATAGGAAAGGATATTATTTATTAAATTATTATTCAAGAAGATCCTAATAATTCATGAATTTCTAACAAGTAAGGTATCAAATATAATAATAATTAATCATGGTGAGTATGTAGCACATAGCATGTAACACATAGCACAAAATCATGAAATATAGCATAAGTGGGTGTCCTAAAGTTATAGTCTAGGTCAAGGTGTCTAATAACCTAATTCCCTATAACCAAAGCTCTGATACCAATCTGTCACACCCCGACCGATGGCGGAATCATCGGGGCGGGACATGTAGACTGTTCATAGCACATGGTTGACTAAATTGAAATATATTAAAGTCAAATTTCCATTTCAAATAATCCAAGTACAAATCAAATTCATACAAAGAAACATAAACAACTCATAGAATTCTTGATTTAAATTGCTAAGTCCAAATCCTATGTCTTGAATCATTCTCACATATTAGGGCCTGAAACATGAATAAAATAAAGTCAACTAAAAAGTTGGTGAGTATAACACAGTTGTATATAGATAGCATATTGTTGAAAACAAATCCTTTACAAGACATGATAAAATAAGGCGTTTATGGGGAGCAGCTATTGTGTAACCAAGTACAATCAAACCTTTGTAACTAGCATGCAAAAATTGTGTTGTTGGTTTTAATCACCGCGCACCTGGGTGGGTTTGTCAGACTCAATAGATCTATCATTGAAAACCGTCGGCTTGTATAGTTAATGATTGCACATAAGTTTTCACAAAGATTAGCACAACTAGCACTCGGGCACAAAGCTCAAATTTTGCACACATGTATGTAAATAGGATTTTGCACTTGTGTTGTTTGCGTAAATGTAAATGTGTAATGTGTATAAAGTTCATGTTCCAGCCAAAAGTGTAAAAGAGTAAAAAGGGGTTGTGAATACTCACTTGGTATGGAGATTTAGCTAACAAAGAGTATAGATAAAATAAGGGTTATTGATACGCACGGGTTAACCTAGATAGTAATGTATATTGAATCAAATCGGTGTACAAAGTTTAAGTCTAACATTGAAGGCTGAATTTGTGTATAAAAAGTATTAAACGAAATATATAAAGTTGTAGTAACCATTTTTGGAACATTTGATTAAAGTTTGGAATTTAAATAATAAAATAGAATTTTTATAAAATTGTTGATTATGAAAATAATGCATGTGTTAAATGTAAATTAATAAATAAATAAATGATTATAGTTTATGAAATAATGTAAATATTGATTGTAATTAAGTATAAATAAATAAATGATTTTTATTTAAATATTAAATAAATAATTATTATCTTATTTATTTATAAACTTGTAACTTAATCATTTAAAACATTATTTAAGTGTAAGATAAATATAAATTTAATTTTTATAAATTTTTAAATAAACTTTTAAATAAATAATATTTATCTCCAGATTAAACTTTAAATCTCTTCAAATACAGAAAACATATTTTTATAAAATTTGAAACATTTATTGATTGAAAAATATAAAATTATAATTCAGTTAAAATTTCTGAGTCACACACGACCGTGCCTCGGAAGGGCACGATCGTGCTCAAGCCACGGGCACGATCGTGCTCAAGCCACGGGAGCGACCGTGCTAGTCGGGGCGCGACCGGGTTGATCAACAGAGGGCACAATCTAGACCAGTCAACAGGCACGACCGTGTCTTGGCCTGGCATGGTCGTGTCCAAGATTCTTAGACACAACAGAGGTTAGCCCAAAGGGCATGACTAGGTCTGGACAGGAGGACAGGACCGCGCTGCTACTCGGCACGACCGCGTTTCATGAGGCACGGCCGCGCTAGGTGATTAGCGCGACCGTGTCTCTTCCAAATCAGACACAAATTGAACAAATCCTGTATTTATAGCGTTGGAATTGTTAGGGCTTTTGATTACTGAGTTGTTACGAGTCGATTCATATAAATTAATTGTATGGAAAACGTGTTTAAGAATGGATTCGATTAAATCCTTTCTATTAAAAATAGGAATTTCGGTTCCGGATAATTTCTGTAATGGAAGCCCAGATTAACATGGGGCTTTTGATATAAATACTAAAACGGATAATAACAAGTGATCAATTACCCGAAAGAGTAGGGAATAGATGGAGGTCGGTAGAAGGAGGTTCCGGCGACGGCAAGATTGCTTTCCGGCGTCTCCTTCTGCTATTTCGGCTGATCCAACCCCTTCAGAAACATAGAGATGCTCGGAGGATTGAGTTCCTCGATTAATTGATAGCAACAGGATCGAAAAGAATGATACAAGGCTTGGGAGAGATTTTGGACGATTTTTCTTGAGAGAATTCGTAAATGGATGATAATGATCGTAATTGACAATTATTTTCTTTGATACTGAAAGAGAAACGCACATCGGATTTGAATTCAAACGACCGAGCGTTTTGAAACTGCATTTACGTTTCGACTGTTACGCAGGCGCGACCGTGCCAAGATAGGCGCGATCGTGCTTAGGCACTGGGTGCGATCGTTCCAGGACCAGTCACGCGATCGTGCCGAGGCACTTGGCGTAACCGTGCCAGGACGAAGCACGACCGTGCTAATTGGGGTTTCTTGATAAATTTTCAACTTTAGTCCTTGACTTTTCAGGTTTGATTAGTTTGAAATAAATAGTTACTTGTATAGCGTTTAAGTGTATATAATCGAGCAAAACTTGTAAATTTTTATTGAATCATTGCATTTAGTTTACGGTAAGCAAAATAATAAGACAGTGCACGAGTATTGAGTTCGAAATTGTGTTACATTGAATTGAAATATGAACACTGAAAATCAGAAATGTTACAACACAAATGGAATGAAAGTGTAAGCACACAGTGAATAAACAACTGCAAATTGTATTGATTCAGGAAAAATGTGAAAGAGAAGGTTCAGGGTTACAGCCGCTACTCACACCCTAAACATTCTCAAACTAGCATATTTATAGTAGTGACAGTATCGAAACTATGTTCAATCGAAACTACTAGTTTCGATTGACCATTTACAAGTGACACAAAAACTGTCGAAACTACCATCTATCGAAACTACTAGTGTCGATTGAACAGACTCAATCGAAACTAAGTAGTTTCGATGGCCCAGACTTAGAAATAAAAACAGTAAATTACATAAAACTGAAATTACAATTCTCTCAAGAAAATAATTGTAGAGTCATATCTTAATGTATAAGCTGTTGTCATTTATTGTTTTGGGAGAGATGGGAGAGATTTTGGACGGTTTTTCTTGAGAGAATTCGCAAATGGATGACAATGATCGTAATTGACAATTATTTTCTTTGATACTGAAATAGAAACGCACATCGGATTTGAATTCAAACGACCGAGCATTTTGAAACTGCATTTACGTTTCGACTGTTATGCAGGCGCGACCGTGCCAAGATAGGCGCGACCGTGCTTAGGCACTAGGCGCGATCGTTCCAGGACCAGTCGCGCGATCGTGCCGAGGCACTTGGCGCGACCGTGCCAGGACGAAGCACGACCGTGCTTTCGTCCGTGCTAATTGGGGTTTCTTGATAAATTTTCAACTTTAGTCCTTGACTTTTCAGGTTTGATTAGTTTGAAATAAATTGTTACTTGTATAGCGTTTAAGTGTATATAATCGAGCAAAACTTGTAAATTTTTATTGAATCATTGCATTTAGTTTACAGTAAGCAAAATAATAAGACAGTGCACGAGTATTGAGTTCGAAATTGTATTACATTGAATTGAAATATGAACACTGAAAATCAGAAATGTTACAACGCAAATGGTATGAAAGTGTAAGAACACAGTGAATAAACAACTGCAAATTTTATTGATTCAGGAAAAATGTGAAAGAGAAGGTTCAGGGTTACAGCCGCTACTCACACCCTAAACATTCTCAAACTAGCCTATTTATAGTAGTGACAGTATCGAAACTATGTTCAATCGAAACTACTAGTTTCGATTGACCATTTACAAGTGACACAAAAACTGTCGAAACTACCATCTATCGAAACTACTAGTGTCGATTGAACAGACTCAATCGAAACTAAGTAGTTTCGATGGCCCAGACTTAGAAATAAAAACAGTAAATTACATAAAACTGAAATTACATTTAATGAAATGACAGAAAGTAAACTAGTCTAAAACTGTTTAAACAAACAATAAATGACAACAACTTATACATTAAGATATGACTCTACACTCTTCCATGCCCTTGACCACTTCATTGTAGAAAAATATTCTCCAACATAGAACTTCTTCTTCTGTTAAAGCACTGCTCCTTATGAGGTCAAATCTTTCAGCCAGTCTTTGTTATGATGTTGTTGAAGATTCTGCATGGTGTTGAGGATAGGCCACCCTGTTTGCTTCTTCTAGAAACCTTTCAAACCAGGGCAGATTATCCGCCATCAAGACATTGAACATGTTGATTGCAAGTTCTGCTGAGAGATCTGTGGAAGTGTTGACGCAGCTTGATAGGTACAGTTTAAGAACCTGAAGTGGATTCAGTGTATTCCAATTCAGCTCTTCTATTCCACCAAACTCCCGTCCAATCCAGAATCTCTCAGATAGTCCATCATACCCCCAAGCTAGAACGGAGTGAAATTCTAGCTTATTTGCAGTCGGTGTGAATTGAGGGGCAATGGTATGTCTTGATATATTTGCAGCAGCAGGAAGTATGATGAATGACAAAGGTGCGTCTTCATTTTGACTTTCATTCTTCAACACCTCATCCATAGCTCGGACAACTAACTTCCAATCCTCAATGATTTCTTCCCCTTCATCTACTGTGTCTGGAAAGTCATGGATTTGAGCAAAAGCAGGTTTGAAGAGAGAACTTTGAAAAGCAACCTACTCTTGTATCCATTCATCGAGGCTGTCAGCATCATCTTCCGAAGTAACTAACTCCCCCTTTTTGGTTGCATCAGTGTAGGTTCACATGACTCATCTCATATCGATCTCGTGATAAGACGTCTTGATAACACGGAGTGCGGAATCCTTCGTTGTTGGGTATAGAAATGAGACTGATGCTGTCAATAGAAACTACAGTATCGAAACTAGTAGTTTCGGTTGAACTTTTGTTCAATCGAAACTAGTAGTTTTGGTTGAACATTTGTTCAATCGAAACTACCTAGTTTCGATGCCTGTTTTTCAGGCATGTTTGGCAGGTGGCTTGGAAAACAAGGCACATGAGGCCTCCTATATATAGTAGAATATCCATTAAGAGTGAGTGTGTCTGTAGAGGGAATCACCACCCCAAGGGGAGCTCACCCTAGGGTGAGACTAATTGTTAGTGTATGATCGAGCGTTTATTTTCATTTCAATCAAAGAATCATACGTTTTATGCTTTCAATTATCTGTTCTTTTCATTTTCATATGTTTCTGTTTGTGTATGTGATTCCCGCACCCGTCTCTACCCATTTCTGATTCGAGAGTGATACCGGATCCAGAGATTCCGCCTCTCGATCCGGACTGTTTGATGAATTTCTCCGCAGATCTGTTCTTTCAGGTCTGCTCAGGACCTACAAGTGGTATTAGAGCCATGGTGGCTCTTATTGCTCTCAATTCTGCTCGAAAAACAGAGAAAAACCCGCCATTGAGACGTTAAACATGAAGAAATCGATGTGTAGCAGGTTCGTGACTGTTGTTCTACATTTCCACTTTCAAAATCTAAAGATGTAAGGCTTTTGAAGCATTTTTCAGACCTGGATTGGGGGAAGATGGTCAATCGAAACTATGTGGCGGCTGAACATTTTCTATCGAAACTACTGGTGTTGCCCTAAATCAGAAGTAGAAGACATCGAAACTAGGCTGTCGAAACTAGAGGGTATCGAAACTACAAGTTTCGGTTGAAGAATCTCCTATCGAAACTACTAGTTTCGATTGAAGAATCTCTCTATCGAAACTTCTTGTTTCGATACTGCCTCTATCGAAACTAGCCTTGTTTCGACTGAAGTAGAGCCTATCGAAACTACAGGCAGAACTGTCCAAGTACTTTCTAAAAAAAAAGTTTTTTGGAAATTTTCTTGGATAAATTTTTTAACAGGGTATTGCATAGAAGGATGGGAGTTTTGGAAGAAAACTTGGAGACAACCTTTTTCGGGTTTTCGAAAATTTCGTTTCTTCAGCAATATACATGATGTTTCTGCCTGATTCAGCCGTAATTCCTTTGATCAAAGTTCAAGTTTGGGTAGCGGGTAACAAGTCAAGCATATTTGTCACAAACCGGGTCATTAGTTGTTGATTACATGGTGATTCGATCCCTTATCTTTTGCCTAGAAATAGGAGGGTCTACACTTCAGGGGGAGAATTACCATGAAAGACTTCAAATTATCAGCAGAGTTATGAAGATGCAAGACAAAGTGAGCCTTTGCTTGAAATTGACCTTTTTTTAGGGGGAGAGAAGGCAAAAGTTGATCAAGTGTTCGTGAATGTCAAGAATCTTTGTAGAAAGATGGTTATTTACTGCTTAATACTTGGGATTCAAACCTTTATCAATTGCCTACAAGATAGGAGGGTCTACACTTGAGGTGGAGAATCACAACGAAAGGCTTTGGATCATCAGTCATTCTATGAAGATGAAAGACAGAGTCGGACAAGATTTGATAGCATCAGTCTAGGGGGAGATTGTTGGGTATAGAAATGAGACTGATGCTGTCAATAGAAACTACAGTATCGAAACTAGTAGTTTCGGTTGAACATTTGTTCAATAGAAACTACATAGTTTCGATGCCTGTTTTTCAGCCCTGTTTGGCAGGTGGCTTGGAAAACAAGGCACATGAGGCCTCCTATATATAGTAGAATATCCATTAGGAGTGAGTGTGTCTGTAGAGGGAATCACCACCCCAGGGGGAGCTCACCCTGGGGTGAGACTAATTGTTAGTGTATGATCGAGCGTTTATTTTCATTTCAATCAAAGAATCATATGTTTTATGCTTTCAATTATCTGTTCTTTTCATTTTCATATGTTTCTGTTTGTGTATGTGATTCCCGCACCCGTCTCTACCCATTTCTGATTCGAGAGTGATACCGGATCCAGAGATTCCGCCTCTCGATCCGGACTGTTTGAAGAATTTCTCCGCAGATCTGTTCTTTCAGGTCTGCTCAGGACCTACATTCGTGTTAAAGACTGTATACTAATTGACAATTAAACACAGCATGTAAATAAATCTTTCTCTTTTTATTCATAAACACATACTTTACAGATTCTCAGAATACACTCGTTCAAAGTCCCTCTGCTGCTCTCGTTTTCTACACTGAAACTGTAAACTCCTATTTATAGACACACGCTCGTTAAGTTCGCCTCAAAAGATGCTTATGCGAACTTATTAAGTTCGCCTCTAATAGGCTAGGCGAACTTATCAAGTTCGCTCCTAAAGATGCTTAGGCGAACTTGTTAAGTTCGCCTCTCTATGAACTTATACATAATTTTATCAACAGTTACAAAACATGTCCTAACAGACTCCCTTTTAACTGTTGCTAACAACTCTATCAATTACAAGTCAAAGATTCTAAGACTAAGACATAATATCTTCAAGCTCATTGTCACCAGAATATGCTCCAACAGACTCCCCCTTGACAACAGTTTTAAAAGATTGTCATCCGTCTTCAAATATCATCAAACACACTATAGTCTTCGTCTTGTTCATCTCCACTTTCTCTTTCTATCTAGAAGAAAACTTGGGAGAAGGACCCCTTGTCAACTTCTGTCTGCAATATTCAGTTTTTGCAAAGGAGAACAACCAAGAATAACCAACAATTAAGATTTCCATGGAAGCTGGAAAAATAAAATCTTTTTGATTTTTCAAACATAAGAAAGACAAAATCTTTTTGGTTTTTCAAACATAAGAGACACAAAATCTTTTTGATATCAATCACACATCTTGGATATAAAATCCATATAATATCAAATGGTATCCTATGTCATTCTTTCAAGCCTTGACCAATCAAACCAATATATTTCCAGATTATCACACTCTATCTTTTCAAGACTTTCATATTGCATGTTATGATATGCGATAAACATTCAAAGAAAATAGGATCAGGCTATGACACACAAATTCAAATTGTCAATATTATAAGATTTGAAACTAAAGCATCTCATTCCCACTTTCTTGTGAGTTAAGGTACCATTTAAGTATGAAATACAACGTGTACCCCACTAGTATGCCAATATAAAGTAAATGCACTATCTTCATGACATATGAGATTTTACTAAAGATTATCCGAATTTCCAGAATGAGGAGACATCACTTAGTACATAAATAGCAGAATCCAAATTGGATTGTATAGGAATAAATGAGATTCATAATCGAATGATTCAATGTTTTGGCTTATATATATGGAATCATAAGATTCAGGTACATGGATCCAACTATTATCTGGATTATGAATTCAATGGAATCAGTAAAGATGATTTATCAATATGATCCAAGGGCTAGTATATATGTTTGACAGATGTTTTCAAGTACATATCTTGATTATACTTCAAATTGCATGCTTTTCGGGACATGGGCACTGAAGCAAATCGAATGAATAGTGCTAAGGACATAACCCGAAACTGATCTCATAGGAAAATCTTTATTAAAAGCTAATATTCTTTATCTGATAGTGATCTTTTAACACACACACACCCAGACATAAAATGGGTTCAAATCACAGTTATAACATATGCAATTATGTTTTCACACTACTAATGGTTCAGTAACGCTTTTAGTCTACTGACAATTCAAATTATATGCATACACAATACTATCATTTCCTATTTATGTAGTCTCTGAAGTTTAGATCAGAACATATAATTCAGATATATTAACATAGAGCACTAACCAGTCAATCTAAGGTCATGTGTGAAAGAACATCTACTGATGTACTATCATGTCTTCTTTAACTTCAAGTAATGTCGATTATATCTTTTTCAATTTGTTTGGCTTTTTCAAAATCTTTTTCAAATAAAGTAAAACAAACGAAAATAAACCTTCCATGAAAACATTTTATGAAAAACATTTAACTTGGTTACCCAGGATTAAGCAATTCAATCAATTAAAAACTCAAACCGATGTAATGTAAATGAATGTCATTGCCTCTGTCACCAACACAGTTCTATACTCCCCTATCTTGTAGACTCCCCTTCAACTCGTCAAATGGTTGCATCAACGACTTTATGCTCACCATCGTCATCCTAAGTTTCAGGTTATCATTTGGACTTTGTAAAATTCTTTCCAAAACATTGTGTGTGACATATTCTTTGTAAAACTCTTTCCAAAACATTGTGTGTGACATATTTTTGATCGGTGTCGAAGGGACCGGTCAAAGATAAAGAAATAGAGTGTCCTAATCACCTTAAACTAGTTAGGGTAAGAAGGGTGTCGAACCACGAAGAGTTTGTGGTCGGTGCTCAACTTCAATTAACAATGCAAATTATGAAGTTACAACGGGTCTTTCTGACCAAACACAATCAATGATTTAAGTGAAAACTTTATAAACTCAATAAACAAATCAAGTACCAAACAAAACGGCTTAAGTTGTAAACAATAATTAAAAAGGGTATCACACCCGGGTTTCAAGCTCACAAATAATTAGGGATTATCACACAAACATTTGAGTTCAAACAATCGAATGGTTATTCAAATCTAATTAACCATATCTAACCAAGAACATCAACATTCATACATCATCGGCAAATAGTGTAAAACAATATTCACGAATGAAATCGAGACAAATGTATGCAATATAGAATTAGATTAATCAATAGATTCAACATAAATCAAAGTTCATAGCAATTATCATCTAACGGGGTCAATGGTGCAAGAATTTATCGACTCCCGTGAGTTCATAACCATACTAAACACAAAGATTCAAGTGTTTCAAACCAAACGATTACAAGAATTGTTTCTCAAAGCTAGCACATGATAAAACCCTAAAAACTTACAAACAATCCACCCGGGAATGATTACCGGTGGATTAGCCGCTCATGGTTATGGAATGCATCTTCGATTCTTCAATATTTCGAGTATCAATCTTCACTTGCATGTTAGAATCGTGTTCCTTAGCCTCCTCGAATGACCAAAATCGCCCAAGAACTGTGTTGTCAAAGATCGATTCGAATTTGGGGAAGAAAAACCTAAATAACCATTGAAAATCAGCTGTTTCGCCCAAAACCCGCGTCTGAAACGCACCCAGCGTAGGCTTACGCTGGGAGGGCGTAGGCTTACGTCGGGCCTCTGATGCTGCTGTGAAGGAAAACTTTAGGCATAGGCCTACGCTGATACGGTGTAGCCTTACGCTGCAGGTCTGATGCTTCTGTTTGAAAACTTGGTCCGGCGTAGGCTTACGCTGTAGTAGCGTAGCCTTACGCTGACCCTGCATTTTGCCCCGTTTTCTCCGTGTCTCTTCCGACTCTTTCATCTCTCGCCTAATATCTTCCAAAATCATACTTTAAGCTTCCAAAACCTGCACATGCATGACTACACAAAACCTTTGTATTCCACATATCAAATTGCATAAATATAACATATTACACCTTTTAATACATGAAAATTTGGCCACTTATCAATTCTCCCCCTTGAGCATCAAGTCGTTGAATCAAAAAGATTCTCAGTTATCAACAACTCTTTACTCTTGCAGATGTCATTCCCTGTCATGTGCTTAGAACCACCACTATCACCAACCAAAATAGTATTAATAGTCCCTGTTGGTAAATCCTGCACAACTAACAAAAAACATTAATTTGAAATTGGGACCCAAGCCATGGTAGTCATTGGTCGTCCATCTTTATCAAAATAATAAACCTCACTCGATTCACAATTGAATCTCTCATCAATTTTCGGAGATTGTTCCGACGAGTTAGAAACAGAAACTTTAGATTTCCAAACATACTTCTATTCATTAAGATCTTTTTGCTTAAAATGTGAAGTGTTTGAACATTTTATTTCATTTGAAAATTGATTTGATTATGAAAACTCTTGTTGTTCAAAAAGTTTTCTCAATCTTCTGTTTCTCCTCCGTCTTTGAGGTCTAGAAAGCCTAACCTCAGATTTTGAATTACCCTTTGGTGTAACATGAGGTTTAACCACATTTGGGTTAACATAAGGCTTACCATGAGTTCTTACCGTTCCTGGAGTAACATGTCGGTTACCTTTGTCTTTGTGACGACAATCCATCCGAATGTGACCCACAAGACCACAATAAAAGCAAGATCTCTTCTCACTATATTCTCGCATATAAGGGATCTTCACACGATAAGATGCACTTGAAGAAGATTCTGCTACATGAACTTCTATTGGAGTTTGAGACGGAACAAACTTTTTCGCAATAGGTTTTGATTCAGGCTTCATCTTCTCAGGAACTACATGCTTCTTTCCTTTATTTTTGTAAGGACAGTTCACCACAATGTGTCCCATCTCATTACAATGAAAGCATGTACGCATGTCTTTATAATCTCTGACATATGGAACTCTCCTTGAATTTAAAGAACATCCAAATGTATAATTTCCAGATGAATTAGAATCAACCTTTGAGTCTTCATTCTTAACCTCTTTCGGTATCCCCTCTACCTTAGCTTCATCAAAATATTCATCATCACTCTCAGCAGAATACACCATATCTTCACCTGTGACTGGATTCACCTTCAACATAGTCTTAGGATCTAAATCCTCATCTTTTATAATCTCAGGTGTAACAGAATACTTTCCGTTGAATGGTGGAGGAACATAACCATTACCATTTGTTCCTTTCCCCTCTTTAGTATTATTATGATAATGTTCTAATAAGAATGATGAATTTCCAAAGCTTTCTAACTTTCTGTGTAATCTGATCACCTCTGCTTTAGATTCAGCTAGTTCTTTATCTCTCTCAACAAGATCATTATTTCTTTTCTCAATTTCTGCAAAGGACATATCCAGGTGATATGCCTGCTCTTTGATCTTCAAAGTCAGAGAATTTATATCCTTTTTCAGTGATTCTATTCTTTCAATACACACATTCTCATTATCCTTTAATTTCTGGTTTACCGTGTGCATCGATTTCATATCACAAATGAGGTTTACGTTGTCATCCATAACCCTCATCATTTTATCCTTCACTGAAATACAGTTAGAAAAAAATATTTCAGAGTTAGAAACTACCTCAGGTTTTACTTCTGAAGAAGATGCACCAAGAGCCATGAATACGTCATCATCAGCTTCACCCTTTTGAGAAACAATGACAGGCACTGCATCAGTTTCTAATTCACTCATATCATCTTCAACTATCTGAAAGCTTTCTTCAGTCATCACATCAGTCTCAGTAGATTGAATACTTTCACCAGAACGAATACTCTCACTATCACTTAACTCTGAAGAAGAATCACTTTGAGAATCACCTTGCTTCTCCAATACTTTGTTGTTCAAGACCACAAACGCTTGAGAAGTTGCTTCACCCTTTTTCTTCAATGCTTCCCATAGATCTCTTGAAGTTGGACACTTCCCGAGACTATGAATGATTTTTTTTGGTAAAGACATCTTTAAAGTTTTACACGTTTTCATCTCTGGATCAAACTTATGCTTTTCTACTTTAGTAAGAGCTGTCACTGGTTTAGGAACATCACTAAATTCCAGAAAGTTAAAAGTAGGATGCACATATCCTTCTATTATTGGTCTCCAAAATTTTCATTAGTTTTTGATACGAACTGTTCGAATCGGACTTTCCAGCTACTGTAATCTGATATTCACAAAAGCCTCGGTGGCATGATTTCAATCTCATTATCATCACATGAAATTGACATTTTGAAATTTTTGCGAAAATATCCCGAAAAAATTTCCCGCCAAAATACTTTTTTTTTTAATTTCAAAAATTCAAAATTTCAAAAATGATTCAAAACGACCATTTAAGCTTTCCCTAAAAAATTTGGACAAGAAGAAATTTCCCGCCAAAATACTTTTTTGAATACTAGCTAAGTTCGCCTATATACTTTTTTTTTTAAGAACACTAGCTAAGTTCGCCTGATACTGCCTGAGCGAACCTAATAAATTCGCCTAACCTTCACTGAGCGAACTTGAGCCCAAGCGAACTTAACCCCAAGCAAACTTATTAAGTTCTCCTGATTTCACCGACGAACTTATTAAGTTCGCCTACAACTGAATCAGCAACAAAACGCTGAAACTTCAGAAACAGAAAAACACGAACTCAGAACTTCGAAAATCATTATTTCTGATGTATATGATCAAATTAGACAAATCTGAACCGTAGGAATATGTAGGGACCGATTAGGAACACTTCTATCGGATCAATTTCATCAAAATCAACCTCAAATTCACGAATTCAGCAGTAAAATCAGTTTCAAGAACTTGTAAACTCCATGGATACAAAATCTTCAAAAATAACCAATTTCTTGTCAAATTGTACACAAAAACCGTCTCTTATCAACAAAAATCAACCACAAATCATGAGCAAAAGCTCTGATACCACTTGTAGGTCCACATGACTCATCTCAGATCGATCTCGTGATAAGATGTCTTGATAACACGGAGTGCGGAATCCTTCGTGTTAACGACTATATACTAATTGACAAGTAAACACAGCATGTAAATAGAGCTTTCTCTTTGTATTCACAAACACAGAGTTTTACAGATTCTTAGAATACACTCGTTCAAAGTCCCTATACTGCTCTCGTTTTCTACACCGAAACTGTAAACTCCTATTTATAGACACACGCTCTGCCATAGTCGAACTTAACAAGTTCGTCTCAAAAGATGCTTAGGCGAACTTATTAAGTTCGCCTCTAATAGGCTAGGCGAACTTATCAAGTTCGCCCCTAAAGAGGCTTAGGCGAACTTAACTTATACAGAATTTTATCAACAGTTACAAAACATGTCCTAACAATCAGTGCATAGAGTTTCATCTGTTTGAGTGCCCACTGATACAAGGGAGGGAGTAGTCACTAGAGGGCATTTGATGGGCTTCATGCATAGAGACTTGGTGCCGTAGTTTGGACACTTCAGCCTCTAGCATTGCCACCCAGGTCGTCAATTCCAAATTTTGAAGTTTCAGTCCGTCCTCATCTACAGTTGTGGAATCCTTGGAACTAGATGGGGCCTTAGGCCTAGCCTCTACATCCCCATGACCCTGGTTTTCTTGGCACCTGGGATTCCTCTCAGTGAAGAGTGTTTCAAGAGAAACATCCTCACTGTGAGCTGTCATGGTTAGGGTCTTAGTGATGTTATCACTGTCCTCCTGGTAAATTGATGTACCAAGAGTAGTGATAGCCCTTTCCACATTCATTCTATCATCACTCCCAGAGTGATGAACTTGGGATGGGTAAATTAGCAGCCAAGTCAATCAATACCTTTGAAATAGTGGTAGTTGGAGAAGGTATATCATTTTGACTATGTGCCTCTGCACTTAAGTTCAGAGAAGAAAAATAATGACAAGGCTCAGCATGTTGTTCTATGGATCCGGGATGTGATCCTGATCCTAATAGAGAAACTTCCAAGGAAGTATCTCTAATGGTTTGGCTATCCCTTTTGACATTCTCATCAGAATGTTGGGATTCTAAATGTGGGATTTTAGGTTGGGATTGGGCCTGTGAGACAAGAATAGAAGGAGTCTTCTTGCTCCCTTTTTTGGTATATTTTGCCACAACTGGGGCCTTGTGTTCCAGTTGGGTGCTGATAACATTCAAAATAGGTCTAAGTAATTTTTGTGCCTGTGCATCCTTAGTAGTATGCACAGGGGTTCGAACAGTGGAAGCAGTTTGATGTTCAGGCTTTGAAGTGGAGGGTGTGGGATCGGTATCAGCTAGGATTGCTAAACTATCACCCTGGGTACTTTGTATGTTTATCATTATAGATAACAATGGAACATTGACCCCTGAGAACTTTTTGGAAATAGTTCTCATGCTTTGAAAAATATTATTTTTATGTCCCAGCATAAGATAGATTCTTGCAGGTTTTGAATGATCTTTTAGTCATTGTTGAAAACTTCCTACAAGAATCTTGCGTACATATAGAATGCCTGCTTTGCACCTTGTTGAAAGTTGTATCTCATACCCTCAAAGATAAGATGTGCAAAGTTAAAACCTTGGCCAGTGACCATACCGTGAATATCAGAGGCAAGTGCAGAGCTCACTTGGTGCCATCTACTTCTTTTATGGGATATGCATTGTAGAAGAGTGTGGCATAGAAACTTCAATGGAGGGCCCATCAGCGCCTTTCCGATGGTATATTCATTCTGATTTCCAGTGTACCCTATGGATACAAAGGTCCTCATATACTCTTCCCTTGAGTATGAAACGACGGCCCCCTCGTCATGAAGCTTGAGATGTTTTCTGAGGGTAGCTTCAGCGAAGATGATGTCTTTTCCGTCTACCTTAGCTTGGATTTGGGGAATCCCCTGTTCGGTAGAGTAGACGACGGTGTTCCAAAAGTCCTCCATGTAACATTTCTGATTTTCATTATCTGTATTTCAATTCAATGTGATACATTTCAAACCAAATTCTAGTACACTGATTTGTTCTATTCGTATGAAAAATTAAATAATATGTTTCAATGCAAGTCCTCAAATTTTACACGAGTATATCCTATTAAAACCTACATAAGTTCATATTTATACAAATCTATCAAAACTGAAATTTGCAAGGACTAATTTTATAAATTAACAAGAAACCCTAATAGGCACGGTCGCGCCTCGTTCTGGCATGGTCGCGCCAAGTGCCTTGGCACGGTCGCGCGCCTTGCTTTGGAACCGTCGCGCCTGGTACCTTAGCACGGTCGCGCCTCGCATAGGCACGGTCGCGCCTCGCGTTAGTTGAAACGTAAATGCAGTTTTAAACGCAGAATCGCTTAAAGTCTTAACAGATATACAAATCATTACTAGTAACGAAAATAATAAATCGAATAATTTCCACAATTACATCCAATAACTCCAAGAAATTCAATTAGTCTCGAAAACCGAAATCCTTTCACTTGAACCACAATTCGCCTATTCTGAATTGAAATCCTCCCAAGCAAACACTCCATCGAACCTCTCTGAAGCTCCTGAGAACATTGAGGCAGCCGGAGTTGCAGCAGAAGACGCCGAAAACCAAACCCGTCGCCGCCGGAACTCGCCTCTACCGTACGCTATTGATTCATCATCTTTTCGGGTAATTGAAACCTCCTACACTTTCTTTTTAGTCCATAGATCGAAAGCCCCAACTTAATTTGGGCTTACAATAGCCAATTTAACACAAACCCGAATCTAGGGTTCATTCAAAAATGGTTTAATCGAATCATACTTTGTACATGTTTTAAATACAATTAACCTATACAAATAGACTCGTAATAACCTAATGGGTGAAAGCCCTATGATTTCCAACAATAACATCATAACATTTAAGCAATTCGTTTCTGTTTTAGAACAGACACGGTCACGCTAATCTCCTAGTGCGGTCGTGCTTCATAGAGACATGGTCGTGTCAATCCAAGCGCGGTCGTGCCTCACGCACTCAGACCCGGTCGTGCCCTTGGCTAGACTTGGTCGTGCCTCAGAACCCTAGACACGGTCGTGCCTGGCCCAGACACGGTCGTGCCTATTGAACAACTTAGTTATGCTTTCTGTTTGATCAACACGGTCGCGCCCTGATTAGCACGGTCGCACCCGTGGTCCTAGCACGATCGTGCCTTGTCCCAAGCACGGTCGTGTGTGTGAGAAAATCTTGGCAGAATACTAAAATTTATATTTTAAAATCAATAAGCATTCCAAATGTATTTTTAATAAAAATAATTGATTTTATAAAAATTTATATTTACTTTATTTAAAAAGATCAAATTCCTATTTCTAAAATAAATAGAAGTTATACATTTAAATCTACAAAATTATATTTACACATATTTATAAAAATAGATTAACAAAAGTTAATTATTAAATTATAATTAATATAAAACACCCGATACATTTTTATAACTAAAAGACTAGATTACATATTTTATAAATAAATAAATAAGGTAAAAATTATTTAATTTATATTTAAGAATTAATTATTTAAGTTATACTTAATTACCCTTAAGTACCTACATTATTTTTATAACTACGTAAATAAGTAATAATTTTCTAATTTATTTATTTAGTTATTCCAAACTCAGACCTTAATTTTTTACAACACCATTCAAGTACAAACCACTAACACCTACCACTTCAATTCCTTATACACACATCCAAATCAACCCTAGATTTAGACATAGACTATTGTGCACACTATTAATTCAATACTTATTACACTCTAGGTTAACGTTGTGCATTACAAAGATCTCGTTACTCTCTAGTCTCTCGTGTTAGCTACGCCTTTTGAATCAAGTGAGTATTACATAGCCCCTTTTACTCTTTTACACTTTTTGGGGTGGAACATGAACACTATACAAACTATTGATTACATTTACATAAACTACACAAATACAAATCCTCTTTACATTCATGTGTGCAATTTGAGCTTTATGCCTGAGTGCTAGTTGTGCTAACTTTTGTGTGCAATTTATGTGCAATCATTAACTATTCAAGCCGACGGTAAACAATGATAGATCTATTGAGTCTGACAAACCCACCCAGATTGGGGTGATTGTTACCGACAACACAATTTTGCATGCTAGTTACAAAAGTTTGATTGTACTTGGTTACACAATAGCTGCTCTCCATAAATGCCTTATTTTATCATGCTATGTAAGGATTTGTTTATTCATAATCTATATGATATCTATATACAAACCTGTGTATGCTCACAAACTTTTTAGTTGACCTTATTTTATTTATGTTTCAGGTGCTAATGAGTGAATTCGATCAAGGCATGCTACACATAGGCTTTGGACTTACTTAAATTTAAATAACGACTATTATGTATTTTGTTTATGTACTTGTTTGAATTTGGTTGTGTTGAATTTTTTGAAGTTAAATTTGATGATTAAAATATTGAAATCTAGTCAACCTTGTGCTCATGAACAGTCTACATGTCCCGCCCCGATGATTCCGCCGTCGGTTGGGGTGTGACAGATTGGTATCAGAGCCTTGGTTATTGGGAACTAGGTTATTAGACACCCTTGACCCAGACTATAACTTTAGGACACCCACTTATGCCATGTTTCATGATTATGTGATATGTGCTACATGCTATGTGTTACATGCTTACTATGATTAGTTATTAATTCGTTTTTGATGCCTTGTTAAAAATTCATGACTTATTAAGATGTACTTAAATAATAATTAAATAAACAATATCTCTACCTATACCCTAGAACCTCATGATATTCTTACCTACTCCTCTATCATCATCTTCTTAGCATGTGGAAACTTCATGGATCTAAATAAAAAAAAAATTCTTTATTTCCTCGTTAGGGCTTTTAAACTTGATTAATTATTTGAGGACACGTGCAATCTGGAAGGGTGACACCTGTATTCTAGGTTTTCTGTCTAGGAAAGCATTTCGCATAAATCCCAATCAACCAAGGGACCCGTATGCTTTCTTGGGAATTCCCGGGATGAGTGTTTACTTATAGGCTAAAGCATGTTTCCTTGAAAATTATATGAGTTTAATTGACCTTAATGTGTCATAGTATTCAAGTGATTTTATCACTATTTGAGTACAATCCAAAGTATGATTAACTATTCTATTTATTCTTTTAAATCCAAACAACATTCATAAATTCGTACATCTTTTCTTGTGTTGTGCAATTCTGTAGAATGCCTCCCCGTCGTGCTCCCGTGACCAACAAAAATACCGACATTGCTGCTATCCTTGCACAACTTGTAACTCAACTCACCCAAGCTAATGGAGCCATTAATGGTACCCATGGAACTAATGGTGGTGGTGGTGCCAACCCACCGCAATGCACCTTCAAGCACTTCAATTCGTGTAATCCTCTTAAGTTCTATGGTACGAGGGAGCCACAGGACTTCTTCAATGGTTCGAAAGTATTGAGAATACCTTCCTCAATAGTGACTACCCCGATAACCTTCTTGTTCGTCATGCCACAAGTGTCTTACAAAAACGGGCACTCACGTGGTGGAATGGGGAAAAGAGAACTAGAGGCGTGGAAGTAGAAATGGCCTTACCTTGGGATGAGGTTAAAAGGCTAATGACTGAAGAATTTTGTCCTCGAAATGAGGTAAAGAAACTGGAAGCCGAGTTTTGGGATCTTGCCCAAGATGGTGGTGAAAGTCTAGCTTACACAACTCGGTTCCATGAGTTGAGTCTCCTTGTGCCCCATATGGTCACACCTTTATCCCGCTGCATTGAGAAGTATATTGGTGGATTACCTAGGCAAATTCAAGATACTGTCTTAGGGAGAAATCCCGCAACACTCGAAGATGCTATCCGCTTATCTGCTACATTAACCGACAACCATGTGAAAGCGGAAACTTTGACTAGAAAAGGCACCAAGAAAATACCCGACACCACAACCCCTCCCACACACATCAAAGAAGCCACAACTGAACCCTCCTATAATAATAAGAAAAGAAAGGCTAGAAACTATGCTATGGTCACTCTTGCTATCCCTGTTAACCAAGCTGCGCCTATGGTTCAAGCACCAGCCAAAAAGCCATATGTTGGGATCTACCCACTCTGTGCCACATGCAACTATCACCATCTCCAAAACATTCCATGTCGCCTTTGCACCCACTGTGGGAAATATGGCCATACAGTCAATGTTTGTAGAGCCAAAGCACTTGCAGGCCAAGTCAACCCACCAAACTGAATCAACCCACAAGTGGTAAATCAAGGTGTTCCCGCTATTGCAAATGGGTGTGCTTGTTATGAATGTGGCGACCCAAATCATTTATGTGATTAGTGCCCAACGTTAATCAATACTAGACAAGGCGGAGCTCGTGGACATGCTTTCAACATAAACGCCAATGAAGCTCAAGCCAACAATGATGTGGTCAACGGTACGTTCCTTGTTAATAGTCAATATGCCTCCATTTTATTTGATACCGGTGCCGATAAAAGTTTTGTGTCACTTAACTTTGAACCCTACTTGCAAAGACACGATCCCAATTATAGAAAACCTTCACCGTCGAAGTATCAAATGGTGACTCCCTTACAATTGATTTTGTTATTCGCGAGTTCTCTCAAGAACTTAATGATCATACATTTTCAATCAACCTTGTACCAATGCCACTAGGAAGTTTTGATATCATCATAGGCATGGATTGGCTATCAAATCATCATGCCGAAGTCATCTATTTCGAGAAGTGCATCCGAATACCTCTACCGTCGGGAGAAATGTTAAGAGTCTTTGGTGAAAAGCCTTGCAAAGGACTCAAGTTAATGTCATGCACTACCGCCCAAAAGTACTTACGAAAGAAGTACGTAGCCTTCTTAGCTCATGTTGTTCAAAAGGATGTCAAAGAGAAGAGTATCCAAGACATTCCCATCATTCGGGATTTTCCTGAAGTATTTCCCGAAGATCTATCCGGTCTCCCAACCCGTTCGACAAGTAGAATTTCGCATTGAACTTATACCCGGAGCTAACCCCGTGGCTAGAGCTCCTTACCGTCTTGCACCTACTGAAATGCAAGAACTTGCAAGTCAACTCCAAGAGCTCTCCGAAAAGGGCTTCATTCGTCCAAGTCATTCACCGTGGGGTGCACCCGTCTTATTCGTCAAGAAGAAGGATGGATCATTCCGCATGTGTATTGACTACCGTGAACTCAACAAGCTTACCATCAAGAACCGTTATCCTTTGCCCACAATTGATGATCTCTTTGATCAACTTCAAGGTTCTACTTGCTTCTTGAAGATTGATCTTCGATCTGGTTATCACCAACTCCGTGTACAAGAGGAAGATATTCCAAAGACTGCTTTCCGAACAAGGTATGGTCACTACGAGTTCATGGTCATGCCTTTTGGACTAACCAATGCACCCGCAGTTTTCATGGACCTTATGAATCATGTGTGCAAATCGTACCTTGATAAATTCGTGATCGTCTTCATTGATGATATCTTAATCTACTCCAAGACTAAAGCCGACCATGAGCAACACCTTAGACTGGTTTTGGACCTCTTGAGGAAGGAACAACTATATGCCAAATTCTCCAAATGTGAATTTTGGCTAAAGGAAGTTCAATTTCTTGGTCATATCGTCAACGAAAAGAGAATTCTTGTTGACCCCGCTAAGATCGAAGCTGTTAAGAATTGGAATGCCCCGAAGACCCCACCGAAGTTCGTTCGTTTCTTGGTCTTACGGGATATTATCGTCGTTTCATCTCAAATTTCTCTATGATTGATGTCCCTCTTACCGCTTTGACCCACAAGGGTAAAACTTATGAATGGGGACCAAAACAAGAAGAAGCTTTCCAAACTCTCAAGCAAAAGTTGTGCAATGCTCCTATTTTGACTCTCCCTGATAGGAATGATGATCTAGTTGTCTACTGTGATGCTTCTAACCAAGGTCTCGGTTGTGTCCTCATGCAACGAGGCAAAGTAATCGCTTATGCATCAAAACAACTCAAGATTCACGAGAAGAATTATATGATGCAAGATCTCGAGTTGGGTGCAGTCGTATTCGCATTGAAGATTTGGAGACATTACCTCTATGGCACAAAATGTGTGGTGTTCACCGACCACAAAAGTCTTCAACACATTTTCAACCAAAAAGAACTCAATATGAGGCAACGACGTTGGGTTGAACTCCTTAACGACTATGACAGCGAGATTCGTTACCATCCCGGCAAAGCGAATGTTGTAGCCGACGCTTTGAGTCGAAAGGACTATGTCATGCTTCAATGTGTCTGAATTCAAACCGACATTCAAAATCACATCTTAGAAGCTCAACACGTCTCAGTCGTCGAGGGTAACATGTACGAGGAAATGTCGTGTGGTGTTGAACTTCAGCTTGAATTAAAACCCAATGGCTTACTTTATTACTTGAACCGTATTTGGGTTCCCGATCGCGATGATCTCCGTACATTTCTCATGAACGAGGCTCACAAGACTCGTTATTCTATTCATCCTGGTGCGGATAAATTGTACCAAGATCTTTGCCAACAATATTGGTGGCCCGGTATGAAGAAAGACATTGCTCTATATGTTGCCAAATGTCTAACTTGCTCCAAAATCAAAGCCGAACACCAACGTCCTTTTGGTTTGCTTGAACAACCAGAAATTCCCGTGTGGAAATGGGAAAACTTAGCTATGGACTTCATTACCAAACTCCCTCGCACCTCAGGTGGTTATGATAGCATTTGGGTGATCAATGACCGTCTCACCAAATCTGCTCATTTCTTGCCTATCCGTGAAGACTATCGGGTTGAGAAACTAGCCCGAATTTACATTGACGAAATTGTGAGCCGCCACAGTGTTCCCTTAAACATAATCTCCGATAGGGATGCTCGGTTCACCTCTCGTTTTTGGCAATCTCTCCAAACTGCTCTTGGTACATGATTGGATTTGAGCACGGCCTACCATCCCCAAACTGATGGTCAGACCGAGCGAACAATCCAAACTCTTGAGGATATGCTTAGAGCTTGTGTAATTTATTTTGGTGGCAATTGGGATTCACATCTATCCCTAATCGAGTTCTCTTACAATAATAGCTACCACACGAGTATCAACATGGCTCCATTTGAAGCTCTCTATGGTCGCAAGTGTCGTTCTCCTATCTGTTGGAACGAGATTGGTGAAGCGTAAATCACCGGTCCCGAGCTAATTCAAGAAACATCCGACAAGATTATCCAAATCCGTGACAACATTCGAGTAGCGAGAAGTCGGCAAAAGAGTTATGCCGACAAACGACGAAAACCCCTGGAATTCCAAGTCGGTGACCTTGTTCTTCTAAAGGTGTCTCCGTGGAAGGGTGTGATCCATTTTGGAAAGAAAGGCAAGTTAGCACCTCGCTGTGTGGGTCCATTTAAGATCCTTGAAAGGATTGGGAAAGTGGCTTACAAACTCGACTTACCTCCATCACTTGGCAATGTGCATCCTACTTTTCACGTGTCTAATCTGAAGAAATGTCTTGCCGATGAGGATCTTCACATACCTCTTGACGATGTGCACATTGACGAAACGATGCACTTCATTGAAAGACCAATGGAAATCATGGATCGTGAGGTCAAGCAGCTCAAGCGAAGCCGTATTCCGATTGTCAAAGTTCGTTGGGAATCTAAACGTGGTCCTGAGTTTACTTAGGAACGAGAGAACCAAATGAAGCTCAAGTGTAGGTCCCTTCATGTGTGTCGGATCGTTGCATGCAAGTGGTCTACTAGTCGGACCGGGTGCGGAATACCCGTGACTAGGCGGAGAGTCTAACTAAAACAAAGTAAACCAACACGAGAGTCACAATAAAAGCTCTTTCTATTATAAACACTCGATTGTTACAGAGAGAATACAAATTGCCTACTTAACAAACTGAGTTCCTCTAAGATATGAGTTCTGCGTACTTATCCTCTGTTAACCAAACCTATTTATACAGACCTGATGCCTGCGCACTTAGCAAGTGCGTAGGACCAAATGCTCTTGCGTACTTAGCAAGTACGCATGGGTCTTCCTGCGTACTTGCTAAGTACGCTGGAGCTTTCTCCTACGCACATGTAAGTGCGCAAAACACTTGGAAGAAATGCAACATACACTATGTAAAAGTAAATACAACTCGATAAACTATTACATAACGACTCTTACATACAAAGACAAATTACAGACATTAGAAATACAAACTAAGACTCTATCCAGAGTGTTGTCACAGGAAAGTGCATCAACAAACTCCCCCTTGACAACAGCTCGGGATCTTCATCGTCTTCAGTCTTCAATCTTCAGTCTTCACAGCACTGGTCCCTTAGCTTCCATCTTCTTCTTGTAATCAAGGCAGAACTTAATCACCTTGTCATATTTAGAAGCAAGGAGTTTTGTCCATTCGTCCGTGTTGACACAGTAGCGTTCCGCTAGTACCTCCAGATCTTTCACAGAAAAGTTGATGAAGTAGACTTCATCAAAGATTCTGATCAGTTCTTTTGGTACTGTGTTCCCACTCTCGGAACGAACCTTTCCCATGATCACAGCCTCGCCCATTTTTGGATCTACATACCAGTACCACATGTCACCAAGAATATCCTGAGATAACTTGCTCAAGGGAATCTTAGTTTCACATTGCACTGGCTTGTATACCAATCTTTTTAAGTGCTTCTTAGTCACAGGATGTATAGCATGCTTATCCTTGACTCTTCTGGGCACTTGAGGCTTGAAGTATTCAAATTTCCCTAATCTTGCTTCCCGCTGTAGTGTTACCCACAAACCCATTGCTACTGCATGACTCGAGTGACTCAGCAGGTCGCGGTTTGCGAGGTTCACAAGGTCGTACTTGGGCAAAGAGTTGAACGCCTCACTGGTTGGTTTCAAGTATTGAACCCCCCAGATCTTTTGATGGCGAACAACTGTTTGTCCTCCTCGAACCTAACAGCCAAGATCATACCTGTAGCTCCGTGCTTGTCTGTGATGGACGTCTTTTGCCACACGGGAGCTGGACCCTTAGATGATGCAGAAGGCATGTCTTTATCTTTTGGTGCCTCGGGGTCCACAGGTGTAGGGTCGACTGGGGAGGCTTCAGTTGTAGCTTCAACATTACTTGCCATGTCAACTGAGCCTGTGTCGAGCAGAGATTAGAGCGATGGTACTTCAAAGATCTCACCATCCTCTAACTCGTACTCTCCTTCCCCGTCGCCCTTGGGAATCTCTATCACCACATCCTCATCTTCATCACTCCAGTCATCACCAGAGTCGATCTCTCCTTCTTCTAGATTGAAGAGTGCATCGATCTGTGCTTCTTTAGAGTAGTCAGGCTCTAGATATAGGATCTCATCATCAGATAAGTCCTTAAGTACTTCAGCCACTGACTTCCCTTTATCACCACCACCACCAGATGTATCACCACCCTCTTGCTGAGTAGACTCCCCCTCAGCCATTGGAACAGAAGAGATGGGCACAATCGCCAAAGCTTGGTGCTCACCTCCACTAGGACCGGTTTCAGGATCCTTGTCTTTATCATCATCCTTAGTCAAGTCGACTGGATGACAAGGCTCAGCACCAGTGGATTTATGTTCTTTCTCTTTTTCTTTTTCTTTCTCCTCCTGAGCACCAAGCTTCTTGGTCAGTTCTTCAACTAATTTGACCATCGCTTCGTGCTCTTTTCTCTGCAAATCCATCCTTAGCTCAAGTGAAGTTCTATAGCCTAGAATCATTTCATTGCTTTTCATCAGCAACTCGTTCTGTGCCATAACATTCTTTAGTTGCTCATTTGTCCCTGTTCTCTGGCTGTGGAGAATCCTAACTTCATCGGCCAGGGAATTAATCTGTGCTTGTTGAGCATCAGACTCCTCCTTTGACTTTTGAATGGTCTTCAACTGTTCAGCAACTTGGGTCTCTAGGACATTGATCCTTGCATCATATGGATCAGAATGCCTAGATGATGAGGCTTCAGCATTATGGATGGGGGAGGAGAAGATTGTGTCAAAGTCAAACCGTTGTGAGAAATCACCATAGTTGAAGGGTTGACCTGACGACTCAGTGGTGTGAGGTGGGTGTGGGGATGTAATGATGGGAGTGGGTGTTATGGTTGGGGTGATGGTGACTGACTCCGTGAGAAGTGGAGTAGTCACCGTCACCTGGACGGATGTTGTAGGGAGGGTCATCATCACAGGAACCTCCTCTGTGACTGTCGTGACTGCCACATCAGCTTGAACTTGTGGCCTTCTCCTCCTTCGGTATAATTGCTGTTCTAGTGGGGTAGAGGCTGAATCAGGACTGGCAGCTGGAACTTGTACTTGCTGCACAGTCGGGACCTCTATTACCCTGGGGATAGCAACCTCTTGCCTATCTCCTCTGTTCTTATGAACACGCTCTCGTCTTTGTCTTTGTAGAGCAGCGTCAGAGTCAGATGTTGGCTCATAATCGCTGCTCGAGCTTTGTCGCTTCCTTTTGGAGGACGACTCAGGTAGGGTTACATGTGCCGATCTCCTGGGGTGTGCCTGTGATGGTGCGTCATCGGAATCAGAAGAATCTGATTCTGTTGCTTCTGAATCGGATTCCTCAGCACCACCATCACCTTCTTCATCGTCTCCATCCTCAGACAAGCTATCATCACTATCATTTTCCTCATGGTGTTGTTCTTGTTGCTCATCGGAGTGTTCACTCATGTCAGGTTCCAAGTCGTGGCTATACCATCTCCAGTCTTCAGGTGCCACATATGCTTCATTTAGAAGGTGTCCAAAGAGGTCTGTGTGCACATGGATAGGTTCTACACTGCCTGGCTTCAGAAATTGAGCAAATACTCTTTTGTCCACCCGCTTGACTTGCAGTCTCTCCCCTATAGCAGGAAGGTTTGGCAACGCGTCATTTATCAAAAGTTGCACAAACCGAGGGTATAACAAGAACTGAAACCTCTCCGCTGTGTTGATCTAGTCATTGATAGCCTTAAAGATGTAGCGGGAAAAGTTGTAGCCCTTTTTGAGAGAAAGGCCGACCATGGCTGCTATGGCTGCTGCAAGGTCATGACCCATGGCATCTTTCCCAGCTTTCCTAGACGAGATGCACACGATCATGACGTGGGTGAAATACTGCCATTGGTCTAATACCCACATCTTTTTATAAGAAGCGTAGTCCCTTGCTCCGACGTATCCCATTCGTTGCCTCCAACACCCATCCATAAAGTAGTCTGGATAGGCTGTCAGGTCGGTAGCAAGGTCTCTGAACTGCAGGACCCTTCTAATGGTATCTTCAGAAAATGCGATAGCTTGACCTGCAACGGTAGCCCTAATGACATTGGGGGATACCGTGCAGTCGTGCTCCGCCGTCTCCTAGAATTGTTCGAGATAGGGTCTTGACACGATAGGGTCAGCAGAAATGGCGTAGCTGATTCTTGAACGGTTCAAGAAATCAACTATGTCTCTGTACTGCAACGCTGCACCCTTCCATTCTGGTTCAGTGTTAGCTAACAGGTTGAATTCGTTAGAAAACGCCCGAGCCATGATCTGCAAAAACACACAGAAAACATAATCAGAACAACACGTATCATTGGAAATGGATAAACATGACTCAGTATAGTAGTTACTCAATGAAGTGAATTTCAGACTTAGGAAATTTTGCTAAGTGTTGGTCTTGCGTACTTAGCAAGTACGCAGGAGTTTGTTCTTGCGTACTTAACAAGTACGCAGGAATTACTTCTTGCGTACTTGTCAAGTGCGCAAGACTTGTACTTAGCCAAAATTCCAGAAGTCTCAATTTCAAACAGAAGTAGGCATTGCCGTGGATTATGGTCACCACAAGGTCGAAATACTTTATTAAGACCTATGGGACCACTATCCACCTCAAGTAACTGCTAAACTCGTCAATTTTATGACCTAGATGACGACCCAGTGGAAACAACGGTCAATCGAGGGTCAAGGCCAAAAATCAAACCATGTTAAGGACAAATTCGGAGTCAATAGGTTTCGATTAGTGATTATTAACAAGTTTTAGGTCTTAATTTGTATTTAGAACACCAAAATCGGTCAATAATTTCACACTCAAAACCGTCGATGAATCGGTCGAAAACTTGGGATTTAATGGATGATACTGACCGAGATTCTCACCAAGTAAATGTTTGATGATGATTAAACAATGAGTGGGACGAAAAATCCGGTTGGAACACTCCAAATTTTTTGAGGAAGATGGTCGGAGGGAATATCACAGGAGAAAACGATTTGAAAGTGATAAACCATAAAAAATTTTCTAAGTCCTGTATTTATACCCAACACATATTGGTCGTGCGTACTTACTAAGTGCGCAGGACTTAACTCCTGTGTACTTACTAAGTACGCATGACTTAAGTCTTGCGTACTTGTTAAGTACGCAGGGTTTACCTCATGCGCACTTATCAAGTACGCAGAGACCCTTATGTGCACACACTTTAAACTCAAATTATGAAGATTTTAAGTCAAATAACGAACAAGATAAAAGCGTTCAATCAAGAGGATTCAAAATCAATTCAGGAAGGTTAAATACAAATATTTTTGGATTTTCTGAATAAAGTTGAACTATGCATACACTTAAAATATTTTTGATCTTTTCTCATAGAAATATACAAGTATTCACACAAACTATTTTTGATCAAAGACACGAGCAGAGGATCATATCAGGCTGTCTTTTAGCAAAAACGATACAGAATAAACATCAAAGAATATGGGATCATGTCATGGATTACTATTTATTCATACGTAATAAGCATATAGACAAGTAATTCAAGTTTACAATATTATAAGATTTGAAACTATAAGCATCTTTGTATCACATTCTTGTGTATTAAGGTATTATTTATAAGATATACAACGTGTACCCCACTGATATGCTATTCTAACTTGCACTATCTCAAGGCATCTAACATTTTTCCAATGATTTTCTAAATTTTCAGAATGAAGCTACATCTATTAGCACAGGAAAAATCAAGCAGAATCCATAAGGATTATCAGGAATCATAAGATTCAGAATCGAGTGATTCATTTGTCTTGGTTTCATGTGATTTTCTTCTTTGAATATCGGGATGATGATTCAGGATAATAGATATGGTGTTTGATTATCAGGTAAGGGGATCCAACTTTTATCTGGATTTGATTTCAATGAATCAAGAGTGATTCAAGGGTGAATACATGCTCAACTGTTAATGTAGAGACATGTCTTGATTCAATCTCTCCTTCCATACTTGTGAGTATGGGCAGTGAGATGAACCGCATTAATTGTGCTAACGACATAATCCGAAATTGATCTCAAAAGAAAATTATTGCCAAAATCTAACATCCTTTATCTGATAATGATCTTTTCTATTCTTTTACGCACACACGCTTGCAAACATGGGTTCAAATCACGGTTGTAATTTAGATTTAGTTTCCACACTACTAGTGATTCAAAGACGCATACAGCCTATTGACAATTCAAATTACTTGTAAATAAACAGATTAAAAACATAATAATTTAAACAATTAAGTAAACATGACACAATCATTTCCCATATGAGCAGTCTATGGTGTTTAGATCATTTCCTCTTTTCTCAAGTTAACTTTGAAATTTTCTCCATTTTCTATTTTGTTTTTGGTTTTTGTAAAATATTTTAAAGACTAAAAGAACTATATAGAATATTTAAAAGAATTAAAATATTAACTTTCATGAATTGAATTGAGTTAAGAAAACTTAGTTTTCACTCAGGATTGAACATTCCTATCAAGTTGACAAGATGCTCAAAATGGGATCGATCAAATGCCTTTGTGAAAAGGTCAGCAAGATTGTCATCCGTGTGAACTTTTACAAGTTCAATTAAATGCTTTTCAGCACAGTCACAGATGAAATGATGGCGAATCTCTATATGTTTAGTTTTGGAATGTTTCACCGGGTTATTTATGATGGACATGGTGGCATTGTTGTCAATGAATAGAGAAGTTCCAGTGAAGTTTAAGCCGTAGTCTCTCAACTGTTGCTGAATCCACAGTATCTGAGAACAACTGCTCACTGCAGCAATGTATTCTGCTTCACAAGTTGAGACAGAAACCGTTGACTGCTTCTTACACTGCCAGGAGACCAGTCTGTCTCCTAAGAATTGACATCCACCAGAAGTTGACTTTCTGTCAAGGTTACAACCGCCATAATCTGAATCAGTGTAGGCTTTGAAGTCGAATGACTGCTGCTTAGAGTACCAAAGACCTAATCAGGGTTTCCCTTTTAGGTATCTGAAAATTCTCTTCACGGCTATCATATGTGACTCCTTCGGTTGAGACTGAAACCTTGAGCACAAACATACAGCAAACATTATATCGGGTCTTGAAACTGTGAGATATATAAGTGATCCGATCATCCCACGGTACAATCTGCTGTCTACATCCTTTCCATCTTTGTCAGGATGCAAACCATGATTGACTGGGATAGGTGTTCCATAAGTACTGCTATCATTCATCTTGTATTTTGATAAGATGTCCTGCACATACTTAGTTTGATGTAGATAAATGCCATCCTCTCTTTGAGTGACTTACAGACCCAGGAAGAACGACAATTCACCCATATTACTCATTTCAAATTTGGACTTCATCACCTGCTCGAATTCCCTACACATCCCTTCATTGGTAGACCCAAAAATGATGTCGTCGACATATACTTGTACAAGAAGAATGTCACCTCCTGCTTTCCTAATGAAGAGGGTCGAGTCAATCTGTCCACGGTCGAAACCATTAGACAGTAAATTCTTAGATAATGTCTCATACCATGCCCGCGGTGCTTGATGAAGACCATAAAGTGCTTTGTCGAGCTTATACACTTTATTGATATTATGCGGATCTTCAAAATCGGGAGGCTGAGTGACATAGACTTCTTCATGAACTTTACCATAAAGGAAAGCACTCTTCACATTAAGTTGATGGACCTTGAAGCAGACATATGTGGCATAAGCCAAGAACAGTCGAATGGCCTCAATTCTAGCAACTGGGGCATATACTTCCGTGTAATCCAAGCCCTCTTGCTGATAAAAACCCTGAACAACCAATCTTGCTTTGTTCTTCACAACAACATGACGATCATCCGTCTTGCATTTGAACACCCATCTGGTTCCAATTGGCTGAAAGCCTTTTGGCAAGTTAACCAAATCCCACACGTGCAACTTTTGGAATTGAGACAATTCATCTTGCATCGCCTCAATCCAGCAGTTGTCAGTGAGAGCCTCCTTCACATTCTTCGGCTCTAACTGGGACACGAATGCAGCATGTAGACATGTTTCCATAACACCAGTGTCAAGTATCTCTGTGTAAAGACTGGTATTCTCAGTGATGGTTCAATGACGAGTCTGAACGCCGGCATAAGGATCACCAATAATGTTGTCGATTGGATGATTCCTATGCACTCTCGTCTACGGTACAGTCGGTTCTTGAATTTCTGGATCAAGATTCGTGCTTAACTCCCCCATTTCCTGTGTTCCAAAAGAAGAATATTCAATGTTAATTGGATCAGCTGGAGCTTCATTTCCTACAGTTGTGTTAGGATTGGCTTGAGCGTCATCTCCAACAACAAGAACATCTTCACTGTTATCACTGTCATGAGTTCCAGTTGCAGATGCAGCATTGGAATCAGGAGTTACAATCGGTACAGTAGCACGAGTAGAGAAGCTGGAGTCATCACCGCCACTCAATAATTCATAAACATTTGCGGCGTTATCTACAGATATATCTGGAAGGTTGAATGACTTGAATAGCGCATCATAATCAAAACCCCAAGCTGGACCTGTTGGTTCGGGTGGAATGCTGTGTTTACTACAATCCACTTCAAACCATTCCTCGACAGTACGAGTTCCTATGTTGTACACTCTCTTGCAAGGCGAGTTGGCAACGTATCCTAAGAAGATGCCTTCCACTGCTTTTGCATGAAACTTAGACTGGCGGTCTTTGCACTGTAGCAACAAGGAACAAGGACTACCAAAAGGAACTAGGTAATCAAAATTGGGAAGTCGATTGTTGATCAAGTCGTAACAAGTCTTGTTGTGCCTCTTCACTACCAGAACTCTGTTTAAGACGTGACACGCTGTATTAACTGCTTCTGCCCAGAAAGTGACAGGAAGCTTTGCATCCAACAGCATAGTCCCTGCAGTCTCAATCAGTGTTCTGTTCTTACGTTCAACAACTCCATTCTGCTGAGGCGTGTACGGCGCGCTGAATTCGTGACGAATCCCTTTCTTCAGACAGAAAAACTCCATCAAATTATTCTTGAACTCAGTTCCGTTGTCGCTCCTTATCCTTCTAACTTTCAGCTTACAAAGAGATTCCAAGCTCAGGATCAAGTATTAAAGGATATCAGCAGTCTCGTCTTTAGTACCTAAAAAATGCACCCAAGAAAAACGTGAGAAATCATCTGTTACAACCAGACAGAACGACTTACCTCCAATACTCCTGATACTTACGGGGCCAAACAAATCCATGTGTAATAGCTCCAAAGGGGTATCAATAGAGTTTTGGAGCTTGGGCTTGTGAGACTTCCGTTGTTGTTTGCCCTTCTTACAAGGCATACAGTCATCTGCAACGGTAAACCTCAGCTTAGGAACCCCGGTTACCAAACCGTTTCGGACAAGATGATTCATTTTACGATACGAAATATGTCCGAGTTTCCTATGCCACAAGATAGAGTCAAGTTCTGTTGCTTTTGTAAGCAAACAAGTAGCAACTGATGAGGTGGTTGTTGCAACGCTCATATCGATCTGATATGTGTCATTCGTTCTTGGTGCTCTCATAAGAATCCAGTCTTCGGGAACCTCAAAACCAGGTTTGAGAATCAGGCATTCTGACTTGTCAAACATCTCCGAGTACTCCTCATCACACATTTAGGAGACACTCAACAGGTTATGCTTCAGCTGCTCGCAGAAGTTGACATTGTCAAAGCTGACACAACCGTTTGAAACCACGCCTTGACACGTGATGCTGCCTCATTTTTCTCCGGCAAAGGCCACATAGCCGCCTCTGAATGGTTTAACGGCTTGAAGCAGGGCCATGTTTCCTGTCATGTGCCTGGAACATCCACTATCTACATACCAGCGGTTAGATATAGTACTCTTCGGATGTCCCTGCACGAGTCACAAAAGAATTAGTTAGATTTGGAGACCCAAGCCATTGTGGTCTTGGGTCGTCCGTCTTTCTCAAAATAAACTACTTCTATCAACTCACAGTCATGATGACTGTTCAAAATTGGTGAATCTTTGGAGGATTTGGGAACAGGATATTGAGAACCTTTTACTTTCTTGTTCTAGGATCTCTTTTGATTCTTAACCAGAACAGGAGACTTTGGCTCAACCACAGCCGGTGAACTTGGGGAAGCTTCACCTGATTGAGCTTTAGTCAGCTGTTCTAGCTTTCTCAACCTCTTATTCCTTCTTCTTCTCTGTGGCTTAGATAGTCTAGCCACAGATTTCTCACCAGTACGTGTACTACCGGATGTAGTTACACGAGGTACAGCAGGTTGCTTTACCTTTCTTGCCGCAGATGGTTTGGCCTCAGATTTGATCTTTGGCACTGCCATTGGTTGGACTGGTGGTTTCACCACATTCTGCTTTGGATGTTTGGGAGATGGTTTCACTGGTGGCGACCTGGGAATAACAGCTGGTTGTGAAACAACAGGCCGTTTCCCTTGGTTCTTAGAAGGACAGTTCACAAAAATGTGACCAACCAAGCCACAGTGAAAACAGTTCCTCTTTTCTACATAAGTTCTCTTGTAAGGCTCATTGGATCTGGCCTTAGAAAACTCTCCATTATGAGCAGGAGGAGTTGGTTTCTGAACAGCAGTCTGAACCTTAGCAATTTGATTTTTGGGAGTATAGTATTTTTCCAAATTTTCTTTGTAACCAAGACCAAAGTGAGCTGAAAAAGCCTCTTTCTTTACTTGGTTAAGGTTTTTATACCCCCCATAAAGCATTACCTTAAGTTTATCATTTGATTCAATGACATCAGGTTCAGTTAAAATGCAATTATCACCATTAGTGATAATGTTTTTCTTGACTTTCTGTTCAGTCAACAACTCCTCAGATACTACTCCTTCAGGGCAAGAGTTAACCGACCCATCTTCAGAAGCAGTAACAAACTCCTCACTAGATGTGGAGTTAGCCTTACTTGAGGATTCATCCTTCTTAGGGGAATCATCCTTATCAGAGGACTCATCTAGACAAGTGAGATCAATGTCTATTAAGCCATTGACAAACTTCCCGCTCACTGGTGGAGGAATGGCATTGGTACCAAGACCTAGACCATTCATTTTCCTCACTACAGATTCGTAGTGTTCCACCACAAAGCGAGAGTTCTTCAACTTCTCATTAGTGCATTTTAACTGCAAGATCTCATTTTACAGTTTGTTGATTTCATTGTTCCGATTTTCTAACCCCTTATAAACAATATCCAAGTGAAGTTGTTGATCGCTCATTTTTAAAGAATACTCACGTTTTTCCTTTGTCAATAGATTCTTTAAAACGTTTTTCGTTTTCCTTATAGTTTAGAGCTGCCATACTTAGGGGTTCGATTTTGTCTTGGAGCTTAGAGTTTTCAAGTTTTAGCCCTAGACACTTAGAACATGAAACAACAGAAAAAGGATTAGAGTCTACCTCATGAGATGAACATGTTGCTTCTCCAATGGCCATGAGAGCAACAGCAGTCGATTCCTCTTTCTCAGCTACCGAAGCTTCCTTTCCTTCAGCTTCCTCCTCTTCCTCTGTAGTAGCAGTAGTAGACTCTTTTGGGTCAACAATAGAAGCTTCCCTTCTCTCTGCTTCCATTATTTCCATGATCTCAGCCATGAGACCAACCTGTGTTTGTGCGATGATGGCATCCTCAAGATGAATACCCCAATCAAAGTTGTCGTCCTGTTGGGCTACCAGTGCATTTGACGTTCCACTTTGGCTTTGATTGTGGTGGTTTGGATTGTTTTGGCCATGGCTGTTTCCTTGGTTGGGTCGGGTAAAACCAGAGGCAGGTGCTCTGTCTTTCTGACACTCACGAGCAAAGTGTCCATAGTTCAGACACTTGTAGCATTTGGCCTTAGATTTGTCAAACCCGACCTTGGCAATAGGATGCCCGCTAATAAAATTTCTTCCTGTTCTGTTTAGGAAACGCTTGGCTCTCCTCAAAAGCATGGCCATATTCCATTGAATATCCATGTCCTCAATGTCATTAGGATCCACTTGATTAAAATCTTCTTCAATCGTCTATGGATCAGTAAGCTTGCCAGCTATGAAATTTTCATATGCAAGCATACAAGATGAGAATAAAGCTACACGATCTTCAGCTATTCTGGCTATAGCTGAGTTATTAGCTGAACACGTAGCAGGAAGATTTCTTGAGGTATTTTGATAGTGAGACCCCAACCCTGATCCTGAAGCATAGCAAGCATGACCACCACATCTAGTTGAGTGGTCTTCTTCAGTAGGATTTCCAGTGAAGAGGGCAATTCCAGAGTCAGATGACTTGGATGTAGAAGTTGTCCCATGATACATAGAAGGGTCTTGTATCTGGGGTCTTCCAGAGCTCTCCTTTCTTTTCAAGCTCATTTCATGAGCTTGAATCTTTCCTATTGCTTCCTCTACTATCAACTCATAGAATTTAGGATTTTCCCTCATCAGGGTTGTGTACAACTCAAATTTGGGTGGTAAAGCATCCAAAAACTTTTCCACCATCTCTTCATCTGGATACTTGAGGTCAAAAGCATTCAACTCAGTCTGTAAATGATAGAACCTAGAGATGAGGTCATCTAAAGATTCGTTCTCAAAGAATCTGAAGCACTCATACTGCTTCCTGAGAAGATCCCACTTACTCTTCTTGATGTCACTATTTCCTTCGAATCTCTTCTGTAAGGCTTTCCAGAGATCCTTAGAATTGTCAAACCCTCGAAAACTGTGGAACAATTCCCGAGTTAATGCCATAGTGATCGAACCAAGTGCCTTCTTTTCTCGATCATAAGCTTTCTTTTCTTCGTCAGAAAGCTTAGAGATAGGCTTGGGCAATTCATCATCAAGATAGATGTGTGTGGGATGCTTATATCCCTCAAGGATTGGCATCCATAATGAGGAGTCAGTATATGAAATGTAGTGCTCAAAACGTGCTTTCCAATTAGAATAATCGTTCACGTTCAGCAACTTTGGTGGTTTCTGTGGTGTACCGATCTCATTATCATAATTCAGCAGGTTTCCAAGATTCTGAAGATTCAACATAGTGAACACTTAGTCAAATTTCAGAAAAGTCAGACATAGTTGCGCACTTGGTTTTGGCCTTGCGCACTTGAGAAATGGTCTTGCGTATTTAGATTTCCTCTTGCGTACTTGTAAGTACGCATGAGTAAATGTAAGTACGCAGTATATAACTTAAATTCGCACAAGTTCAATCTTGCGCACTTGTAAGTACGCAGGAGATAACTCTTGCGTATTTAGTAAGTACGCAGAAGACTGTACTTTTTGCCAAAAATGGTAAGTACGCAGGATACCTTTTCAGCAACTCTCACCAACCTTTTCCGGTGACCTGAAAAACGCCGGAGATGGTAAAAATTGTTCTGATGATTAATGCAAATGAGCCAAAGGGTCAGAAACTTGTTTCTAACCAACCTTTGATGCTCAAATAACTCAAATACACAACAAAAATTGGTTTTTGAGAGATTTTTGCTTCTAAAAAAGTGCTCAAGAGCTACCCCTTTTTTATCACAAAAATCAACAACAATACCTCTTTTTGCTTGTAAAACTCAGTAAAAACGTCTCCAAACTCACTTACAACACTCGAATTCAAGAGCAATGCTCTGATACCACTTGTAGGTCCCTTCGTGTGTGTCGGATCGTTGCATGCAAGTGGTCTACTAGTCGGACCGGGTGCGGAATACCCGTGACTAGGCGGAGAGTCTAACTAAAACAAAGTAAACCAACACGAGAGTCACAATAAAAGCTCTTTCTATTATAAACACTCGACGGTTACAGAGAGAATACAAATTGCGTACTTAACAAACTGAGTTCGTCTAAGATAAGAGTTCTGCGTACTTATCCTCTGTGAACCAAACCTATTTATACAGACCTGATGCCTGCGCACTTAACAAGTGCGCAGGACCAAATTCTCTTGCATACTTAGCAAGTACGCATGGGTCTTCCTGCGTACTTGCTAAGTACGCAGGAGCTTTCTCCTGCGCACATGTAAGTGCGTAAAACACTTGGAAGAAATGCAACATACACTATGTAAAAGTAAATACAACTCGATAAACTATTACATAACGACTCTTACATACAAAGACAAATTACAGACATTAGAAATACAAACTAAGACTCTATCCAGAGTGTTGTCACAGGAAAGTGCATCAACATCAGGTACCCCCATCTCTTCACTGATGCCGTCGCCTCTACTAGCTAAATTTCGGGACGAAATTCCCTCAACATGGGGATACTGTAACATTTCTAATTTTCATTATCTGTATTTCAATTCAATGTGATACATTTCAAACTCAATTCTAGTACACTGATTTGTTCTATTCGTACCAACAATTAAATACTATGTTTCAACGCAAATCCGCAAATTTTACACAAGTATATCCTATTAAAACCTACATAAGTTCATATTTATACAAATCTATCAAAACTGAAATTTGCAAGGACTAATTTTATAAATTAACAAGAAACCCTAATAGGCACGCTCGCGTCTCGTTCTAGCACGGTCACGCCAAGTGCCTTGGCACGGTCGCGCCAAGTGCCTTGGCATGGTCGCGCGCCTTGCTTTGGAACGGTCGCGCCTGGTGCCTTAGCACGGTCGCGCCTCGTATAGGCACGGTCGCGCCTCACGTCAGTTGAAACGTAAATGCAGTTTTAAACGCAGAATCGCTTAAAGTCGTAACCGATATACACATCATTACCAGTAACGAAAATAATAAATTGAATAATGTCCACAATTACATCCACTAACTCCAAGAAATTCAATTAGTCTCAAAAACCAAAATCCTTTCACTTGAACCATAATTCGCCTATTCTGAATTGAAATCCCCCCAAGCAAATACTCCATCGAACATCTCTGAAGCTCCCAAGAATATTGAGGCAGCCGGAGTTGCAGCAGAAGACGCCGGAAACCAAACCCGTCGCTGCCGGAACTCGCCTCTACCGTACGCTATCGATTCATCATGTTTTTGGGTAATTGAAACCTCCTACACTATCGTTTTACTCCATAGATCAAAAGCCCCAACTTAAGTTGGGCTTACAATAGCCAATTTAACACGAACCCGAATCTAGGGTTCATTCAAAAATGGTTTAATCGAATCATACTTTGTACATGTTTTAAATACAATTAACCTATACAAATAGACTCGTAATAACCTAATGGGTGAAAGCCCTATGATTTCCAACATTAACATCATAAGATTTAAGCAATTCGTTTCTGTTTTAGAACAGACACAGTCGCGCTAATCTCCTAGCGCGGTCGTGATTCATAGAGACACGGTCATGTCAATCCAAGCGCGGTCGTGCCTCACGCACTCAGACCCGGTCGTGCCCTTGGCTAGACTTGGTCGTGCCTCAGAACCCTAGACACGGTCGTGCCTGGCCCAGACACGGTCGTGCCTAGTGAATAGCTTAGTTATGCCTTCTGTTTGATCAACACGGTCGCGCCCTGATTAGCACGGTCGCGCCCGTGGTCCTAGCACGATTGTCCCTTGTCCCAAGCACGGTCGTGTGTGTGAGAAAATCTTGGCAGAATAATAAAATTTATATTTTAAAAGCAATAAGCATTCCAAACGAATTTTTAATAAAAATAATTGATTTTATAAAAAAATTTATTTACCTTATTTAAAAAGATCAAATGTCTATTTCTAAAATAAATAGAAGTTATACATTTAAATCTACAAAATTTTAACAAAAGTTAATTATTAAATTATAATTAATATAAAACACCCGATACATTTTTATAACTAAAAGACTAGATTACATATTTTATAAATAAATAAATAAGGTAAAAAATATTTATTTAATTTATATTTAAGAATTAATTATTTAAGTTATACTTAATTACCCTTAACTACCTACATTATTTTTATAACTAAGTAAATAAATAATAATTTTGTAATTTATTTATTTAGTTATTCCAAACTCAGACCTTAAATTTTTACAACACCATTCAAGTACAAACCACTAACACCTACCACTTCAATTCCTCATACACACATACAATTCAAACCTAGATTTGCACACTATTAATTCAATACATATTACACTCTAGGTTAACGTTGTGAATTACAAGGATCTTGTTACTATCTAGTCTCTCGTGTTAGCTACGCCTTTTGAATCAAGTGAGTATTACGTAGCCCCTTTTACTCTTTTACACTTTTTGGGGTGGAACATGAACACTATACAAACTATTGCTTACATTTACACAAACTACACAAATACAAATCCTCTTTACATTCATATGTGCAATTTGAGCTTTATTGAGTGCTAGTTGTGCTAACTTTTGTGTGCAATTTATGTGCAATCATTAAATATTCAAGCCGACGGTAAACAATGATAGGTCTATTGAGTCTGACAAACCCACCCAGATTGGGGTGATTGTTACCGACAACACAATTTTGATTGCTACTTACAAAGGTTTGATTGTACTTGGTTACACAATAGCTGCTCTCCATAAATGCCTTATTTTATCATGCTATGTAAGGATTTGTTTATTCATAATCTATATGATATCTATATACAAACCTGTGTATGCTCACCAACTTTTTAGTTGACCTTATTTTATTTATGTTTCAAGTGCTAATGAGTGAATTCGATCAAGGCATGCTATACATAGGCTTTGGACTTAGTTAAATTTAAATAAAGACTATTATGTATTTCGTTTATGTACTTGTTTGAATTTGGTTGTGTTAAATTATTTGAAGTTAAATTTGATGATTAAAATATTGAAATCTAGTCAACCTTGTACTCATGAACAGTCTACATGTCCCGCTCCGATGATTCCGCCATCGGTTGGGGTGTGACACTCCATATGAGGGATGTTTATGGTGGGGTTGATGGTTAGTGCATAGTATATCTTTGATCGATAAAGAAAATCGATCATATCATTGAACCCCTCGGACTTCTTTCCTTTTACTAGGTATGCAGTGAGATTGTGGTATGGTGAGAACTTGTCATCGGGCTGGTTTATGTCGACCTCTGCCATTGTTGTTGGGTTTGGAGGGAAGGATGAAGGTTTTGAAAAGTGGTTAAGTATGGAAGGCTTTGAATGCTTATGTAGGTTTGAGAGAAAATGATGAGGGTTAGGTTGAAATTGAATGTGGAGAGGTTAAGGAGAAATTTGATTTGTGTTATAACGGCAGAGGAGGGAAAAAGCAAAGTTACTTGTACAGTACAACCTTATTCACTTTTCACTGTTACAACAGTAATACATTATAGCAGTCACGGTAAAGACTGAAAGGACTTTTACAGTGGGTAAAAGTTAATTTGGACTTATCTTTACCCATCAACAGCAAACTTGGTTGCTGAGGATGGTTAAGCCTATCCGCTGCAAACTTGGTTGCTGCGGATGGTTAAGCCTATCCGCTGCAAACTTGGTTGCTGTGGATGGTTAAGTCAATCAGCAGCAAACTCAATTGATGCTGATGGATACAATGGTCCGTAGCAAAGATGTTGCTGTTGAATGCCTTAAAGCTATCCGCATGAAACTTGTTCCTGCTGATAACTTAAAGCAGTCAGTGGCAAATTCTTTGCTGCTGATGATTAAACCTGTCAGCAGCAAAAAAAGGTTGCTGCTGACTTATAACTTTTATTTACAACATATGACAAACACATTTATAAAACAATTTTTAGAGAGAGATTTTAGTTAAAGTTCATCATACCAATGAATTCAACTAAATATCTAAATCTAGCTTCATCAAAAGGTTTTGTAAACAACTCAACATTTTGCTCATTGGTATGAACTTTGGTTAAAATAATTATCTTTTTCTCAGCTTGATCTCTTATGAAGTGATACCTGATATCAATGTGCTTTTACTTGGAGTGTTGCAATCAATGGAGCCTATGATGATGCTTTGAGGGACCGGGATCTTGGCTTTCCATTGCAGAGGAGGAGGTTTTCCAGATCCCTTTACTTTATCAGCAGCTAATGTTGCTACTAAGGACTTTGGCTTATCAGCAGCAGCTTTTGTTGCTGCTGATGGTTTTTCTTGAGTAGCGGCAGACTTCTTTGGTTTCTTGGGCTTTACCTGATCAATAACATTTTTGCTGGCTGCTGATGGTTTAACAACAGCTGTATGCCTATCCTTCTTTACCTTCCTGATAGGCTTTTGTTTAAGAGGGGCTTGATGAAGAATCTGATTGAAAGGATTGAATTTTACAATTTGCAGCAAAGTGATCTGATTCACCACAGATGATGCAAGATTGCTGAGGTTTTGGCAGCTGCTTCCTTGGTGGGGATAGAGAGTTTCTGAAATGAGTTGCTTTAGCTTCAAAGCATCTTACCTTTTTGTTCTTGTTTGTCTTCTCAAAAGCATGTTTCTTTAGGTTTCTTTGTTGTTGAAGGTAGTAGAAGCATGTGCTGCCAGTATGGTTATATTTGCCACAGCCAAAGCATGATTTAGCCAATTTGTCCCTTTGAAAGTACATACAATCCCTTTTCTTGAATAAGTCTTTGAAATTCCAAGGATCAGCTTTGTTGTGCTAAAAAGTGGCTTCCTCCAATGTCTTTTGAACATATGGAGCTTTCTCTCTAGGTAGATTGGTGTTAGGTTGAGGAATTGGCTTGTTGGTGATTGAAGACTGTCCCTTTTCAACAGTTAGCTTTCTTCTTTCTGGAGGATAACTGATTTTGATTTATTTGGTGAGTTGAGATACTGGTACTGTTTTTGAAGGGATGAATGGGGTGGATTGTTGGCTTTAATAACTTCAATAGCAGGTGGTGATGGAGAATTATTGGTTTCAGTGGAGTCTGAGCATGTGGACTCAGACTCAGATGAAGTAGTGCATTCTTGAACAGGGGTTTCTTGGACAACAAGGTCAAGATTTCGGTTGGCCAGATCAAGGTTGGAAAGATTGAAACTTGGTTCATGAATGGCTACATAGTCAGCCGGTGGAGGAACAACATTGTAGGGTTTTTCAGCTTGAAACCAAACTCCAGTAGTTACCCTTTCATGAATTTGAGCATCCAAAAGTCTTTGCAGCTTTTTGGATGCAAACTCATTTTTTTCAACATGGACCTTTTGGTCTGCTAATTCAGCCCTTGTAGCCTTTAACTTAACCAGAAGATCATCAATTTGAGTTTCAAGGTTTGTTTGTTCATGTTTAATGATGAAATTTCTTTCTTTAAACAATCAATCTTTTCCTTGTAACTGTTTTCAACCTTTTTAAATTTAGATTTCATTTGGCGAAATTCTTCATTTTGATCTATGAGATTCTGGTTCTTTTTCCTATATCCAAGGACCATATAAATACAAGCTTGAGTATAAAGATTTTCATATACCTGAGGTGGTATCTATGATGTGTCTGCCATGAGAGCTTGATTGTTGGCAAGAAGATCCTCATATTGGAAGCTCCAGTCAAAGTCACCAGTTCCAACAGCTACACAAGCTGCAGTTTGAGCAGGAGGAGTGGCCTGTTGCTGTTGTTTCTGTCTTGGTTGAACTTGGTGAGCTTGTCTTGTTTGAGCAGCAGCTGGGTTTGCCTTTGGTGCCTTGCATCTCTGGCAAAGTGACCAAGTTGGTTACAGTTGTAACATCTCAGTTTGCTTTTGTCCAAGCCAACTCTGGTGTTGGAGTTGTTGCTTGGAATGGGTCTTCTTGTTCTAGAGTAAAACCGTTTTGTTCTTAGAGAGAGCATGGCATACGAGTGCTTTATATCCATTTCTTCAAGATCATCTGGATGAAAACATTCCAGATCTTCCTTGATAAAGGACATATTGCTTGAGTTTCCAAAAACACAGGCAGCAAATGTTGATGTCTGAGGTGGGGCTTCAAGAAGGAATGGTGAGTTGTTTGATTGAGAGGTTGAACATATCATCTTCTATCCTTTAACATCAATCAGGATAAACTCATTGGTATCAGCCTTGAAGGACCAACTGGCGAATGGAGAATGGGCTTGAAGAGGTTTGGCATCTTCACTAGGGTTGAAGTCATGTTTGATCACTAGCAAAAAATGTCTCCCACCTTCAATCTCTGGCTTATGGGCTTCACCCAACTCTAGTATTCTTCTTAGATCTGAGTCTGGGAGTTGCAGTACCTCATCAACAGATTTATAGACTGATCTTTTCAATTCTTCCTTTCCCCAGAAAACTTCAAACCATTTATCTTGAGTGTTATAGAACCAGACAATTATTTCTCTTGAGTCTTCTGGTGTGATGGTAGGTTTGGTTTTCTTCTTGGAAGGCTGCTGATGAGGAGGAGCTGGGTGGAAAGATTTGGACTTTGTGGGTGGAGAGGAGGGAGGTCTAGGATTGAGAGAGGAAGGTTGTTGAATAGAGGAAGTGGTGGATGAGGGAAAAGTCTTGGGTTTCTTTTGTTTCATTTCATCTTCTTGATTAATTTCCCTCTTCTTTGAGCCTTTCTTCCCTAGTCTTTCTTCCTCTTCCTTCTTGACTTTAAAGTAAAGGGCTTGCAGGTTCATGAAACTCATAGGACCCAGCCTTTTTCCACTCTCTCCTCTAGCCTTTAGGAAGTCAATCATGACCTTCCTTTCTTCATGGGTTCTTCTGTTAAAGGCAATGGTCTACTTGGATTTCTGTTTGGCTTTTTCTTCTTCTTCATGTAGGTCCCGGGAGCCTCGTCACGCAGCGGAAATAACACGATCTATTCTGTGATTTGTGTGGGAACAAAGAAACAAGACAGAGATAAACAAGAACAAAGACAACAGATAATGAAACGACACGTAATCCATAACAAAGAAGTCATTCCGTATTACAGACTACATACCGAAGGAGCACACATCTCTCATCTAAGCTCACGGTCCAGGGGTCGGGAGAGCTCTTCCCGACCCGGACATCACTCAACCTGTTCCAAAGTTCCACCTACAAATGAAGAGAAGTCTTCTATTTATAGGGGCAGGAACACTTCCTGCGTACTTACTAAGTACGCATGGTTTGGTCATACGTACTTGACAAGTACGCAAGGCAAAATCCTTGCATACTTACTAAGTACGCAGGACCAAACTGGTGTGCAGGCTAAGTACTCAGGAACACCCTCCTACGTACTAGCCACATACACTGATACATAGAATTTAATCTATAGTTACAAAACATGCTTCTACACTTCAGCCCTTTTCTTAGTTGCCAATTGACCTTGCTGACCCATGAAGGCTCTGTAGATTTCTTTATTTGATAGTTTCTCAAGGTAGTATGCATCCTCTCCTTGAGAAATTAGAGCCTCTATCCACTCCTCTCTCATTTCTTTGGCTAGTTCAGAATAAGTTATTCTAAACTTAGCTTCTTCCTTTTTCTTCTTCTCTCTTTCTTCTTCTTCTATATTGAATTGTTCCTGCAGTTAAAGAGCTAGAGCTTCATCTTCTTGAATTTTAGAAGCTGCAGGAATCTTGACTTTCAGATCATCTAGCTGCTTAGCATAGAGCTGGATCTGTTGTTCTCTAAGGAGTATGGCAGTTTTTCTTTCTTGTGCTTTTCTTAATTCATCCATCTCCTCTGCTTCTCTTTTTCTTATTCTTCTTCTTTCCTTCATTTCCTTCTTCTCTTTTAATAACCTTTCTTCATCTTCTTATGTCATAGGTCTTTGTTGGATGCCTCTGCTTCAGCTTCATGGACCACAACAGCAGATGTGAGAGATGCTGTTGGGATCTCAGCTTCAGCTTCATTGGCATTTTGTGTAATGGACAAGGGAAGGACACTTTCTTCATCTTCTATCCATTCAAGACCTGTTAATGCTTTCCATTCTTTCTTCATCTTTTCCTTTTCTCTCCTTCTGGATTCTTCTGCTGTATTTAATCTGATAGTTGGAGATGAAACAAAGGATAGGTCTGAGTCAGAGTTGGAGTCATCCATTGCAAGTCGTCCTTCCTTTTCAATCTTAGATTTAATGGTTTTTATCATTGCTTGACTCTCTAAGGAATTTACATTGCATATCTGTGTTCTTAGCTCGAAGACCTTGTGCAGGAAGTCTGAATTTAAGAGTAGGATCTCATTGATGTTGATTGAGAGAGATGATCCATTACTCAGGAAGAATGTGAAGTCAGAAGACCTAGTGTTTGTCCATCCTAGCACTTCCAAGTCTCTGACCACTGTGTTGTAGAGAAATCTTCTCCAACATAAAACTTCTTCTTTTGTTAAAGCACTGCTCATGATCAAGGCAAGTCTTGTAGCCAGTCTTTGTTCTGATGTTGTTGAAGATTCTGTATGGTGTTTAGGATAGGCCACACTGTTTGCTTCTTCTAGGAGACTTTCAAACCAGGGAAGATTATCCTCCATCAAGACGTAGAACCTGTCGATTGCAAGTTCTGTTGAGAGATATGTAGAGTTTTTAGTGCAGCTGGATAGGTACAGTTCAAGCACTTGGAGTGGATTTAGTGCCTTCCAGTTCAGCTCTTCTACCCCACTGAACTCCTTTCCGATCCAGAATCTCTCAGTTGAACCATTATACCCCCAAGCTAGTATGGAGTCAAATTCTAGCTTATTTGAGGACAGTGTGAATTGAGGGGCAATGGTCTGTCTTGATATGGTTGCAACAGTAGGAAGTATGCTGAAAGATGAAGGTGTGTCTTCATTTTGACTTTCATTCTTTAACACCTCATCAACAGCTCGGACAACTAACTTCCAATCCTCAGTGATATCTTACTCTTCATCTAGTGAGTCTGGCAAGTCATGAACTTGAATGAAAGCAGGTCTGAATAGAGAAATTTGAAAGGCTGTCTGCTCTTGTATCCATTTGTCGAGGCTGTCAGCATTGTCTTCCACAGCAACTATCTCCCCCATTTTGGTTGCATCAGTGCATAGAGTCTGGTCAGTTTGTGTGCCCACTGAGACAAGGGAGGGAGTAGTCAATGGAGGGCATTAATGGGCTTCATGCATAGAGACTTGTTGCCTTAGTTTTGACACTTCGGCCTCTAGCATTTCCACCCTTGCCATCAATTCCAAGTTATGAAGTTTCAGTCTATCCTCATCCACAGTTGTGGAATCCTTGGATCCAGATGGGGCCTTAGGCCTAGCCTCTGCATCCCCATCACCCTGGTTTTCTTGGCACCTTGGATTCCTCTAAGTGAAGAGTGTTTTGAAGGAAACATACTCACTGTGAGTTCACGTGGTTAGGGTCTTAGTGATGTTATCACTGTCCTCCTGGTCAGTTGATGTACCAGGAGTACTGATAGCCCTTTCCACATTCACTCTATCAGTACTCCCAGAGTGAACCTTCTTGGGTGAAGAACTTGGGTTAGGTGCACTAGCAGCGAAGTCAATCAATACCTCCGAGATAGTGGTTGTTGGAGAAGGTATATCATCTTGACAAGGTGCCTCTGCACTTAAGTTCAGAGAAGAAAGATAATGGAATGGCTCAGTGGGTTGTTCTATGGATCTGGGATGTGATCCTGATCCTAATAAAGAAGCTTCCAAGGAAGTCTCTCTAATTATGTGGCTATCCCTTTTGATATTCTCATCAGAAATTTGGGATTCTGAATGAGGGCTTTTAGGTTGGGATTGGGCCTTTGAGACAAGAAGAGAAGGACTCTTCTTGCTCCTTTTTCTAGTATATTTTGCTGTAACTAGGGCCCTTTGTTCTAGTTGAACGATAACATCCAAAATAGGTGTAAGTAATTTTTGTGCATGTGCATCCTTAGTAGTATGCACAGGGGTTCGAACAGTGGAAGCAGATTGTTGTTCAGGATGTGAAGAGGAGGGTGTGGGATCAGCATCAGCTGGGATTGCTGAACTGTCACCCTGGGTACTTTGCATATTCAACATTGTAGATAACAATGGAACATTGACCCCTGAGAACTTTTTGGAAACAGTTCTCATACTTTGAAAAATGTTACTTTTATGACCCAGTATAAGATAGATTTTTGCAGGTTTTGAAAGCTCTTTTAATTCATTGTTAAAAACCTCCTGCAAGAACCTTGGGTACATATAAAATTGCTGCTTTGCACCCTCTTGAAGGTTGTATCTTAAACCTTCAAAGATGAGATGTGCAAAGTTGAATCCTTGGCCAGTAACCATACCGTGAACAGCAGAGGCAAGTGCAGAGCTCACTTGATGCCATCCACTTCTCTTCTGAGATATGCATTGAAGAAGAGTGTGGCATAGATACTTCCATGTGGGGCCCATCAGTGCCTTCTCTATTGTGTACTCATTCTGATTTCCAATGTACCCTATGGATACAAAGGTCCTCATATAGACTTCCTTTGAGTATGAAATGGCTGCCCCCTCGTCTTGAAGCTTGAGGTGTTTTCTAAGAGTAGCTTCAGTGACGATGATATCTTTGCTGTCTACCGTGGCTTGGATTTGGGGAATCCCCTGTTTGGTAGAGTAGACTGCGGTGTTCCAAAAATACTCCATATGAGGGATGTATATGGTAGGGTTGACGGTTAGGGCAAAATGTATCTTTGATCGACAAAGAAAATCGATCATATCATCAAACCCCTCAGACTTCTTCCTTTTTATTAAGTATGTTGTGAGGTTGTGGTATGGAGAAAACTTATCATTGGGACGGTTTATGTCTACCTCTTCCATTTGTTGGGTTTGGAGGGAAGGATGAAGGTTTTGAAAGGTGGTTAAGTATGAAGGCTTTGAATGCTTATGGAGGTTTGAGAGAAAATGATGAGGGTTAGGTTGAAATTGAATGTGAAGAGGTTATGGAGAAATTGATTTGAGTTATAACGACAGAGGAGGGAAAAAGCAAACTTACTTGTACAGTACAACCTCATTCACTTTTTACTGTTACAGCTGTAGTGCACTATAGCAGTCATGGTAAAGACTGAAAGGAATTTTTACAGCGGGTAAAAGTTAATTTAGACTTACTTTTTTTATCCATCAGTAGCAAACTTGGTTACTGTGGATGGTTAAGCCTATCCGCAGCAAGCTTGGTTGCGGTGGATGGTTAAGTTTGTCAGCAACAAACTCAATTGCTGCTGATGGATGCAATGATCTGCAGCAAGGATGTTGCTGCTGACAGCCTTAAAGCTATCCGCTGGAAACTTGTTCCTGCTGATAATTTAAAGCAGTCAATGGCAAATTCTTTGCTACTGATGGATGCAATAATCTGCAGCAAGGATGTTGCTGCTGACAGCTGATGAGTGTAAACTATATACTTATATTTTTTTAAGTATTTTACACAATTAGTTTTAAAAAGGGTTTTCACTAAACACTAATCGCACACACCGGGCAGTGTACCTGTCTGATAGCAATATAGTAAAGGTAAGAACTGGATATCAATTCGTGGACACGGTGGGATGCGATAATAAACCGGGACTAAGATTCAATCAAGTATGGGTAAAAGATGTTTAAGTTGATTTTTAATTAAACTACTATGTAAGAATATAAAACTAGACTAAAGTCACAAATCAAACAATCAAGGAGAAAGTATCACTTTGGTGTCGAATCCATTTAGAATACATTCAATACACTCATAAAAACATGGCAAATACACGATATATAAATTGACTAAATTCTCGTCAAAGATATCTAATCAAATGACTATTCGGAAAGCTAGCATGAATCACACAAACCAACCACCTAAAATCATACAATGAGGCTCACGTGTTTAATAATCATGACAATGTTTATAAAAATTAAACTAGCTTCCGAATAAGGTACACTAATCCAACAACTAGTTGGAAAGATAATATGAACAACACAATATCCACCTCAAGTTGATTAATTTAGACAACAATATGCATTTCTTCAACTTACAACGTTCATATAAAGGTTATATAAATTTGGAGGATGTGTCAACAATTCCTAGATAAACATAATACTAAATATAACACATCATAACAAATACTTTGTCTTTCCAAACATAAGCATAAGGTTACACAAACAAATATAATAATTCATAAACAAGACTTCATTCACCATTCCTAGTCAAATGCCATAAACTAGTATAATTACATACACCAATCCATGAATATAAGCATAAATCATAAGTTTTCCAACATAATATGACATACACAAATACAAGTCTTGTAAACAACTCAAAATACTTGAATACATAATTTCATCGAAGAATAATCATACGGTTGTCATAACATTAACACAATAATTGCCAATAATCCATGAATGTTGTCAAATGTATCTAAACTTCATCTAAACCAAAGGGAACAGGAGTTTTAGCTCATCATGAGCATCGAAATTGCAAATAAGCAGGGAAAATTAGTGAGAAACATGATATGAAAACAAGAATCAAACCACTCCTCCAAGCCTATATGTTGTTGTTGATGTATGGTGATCCTCTTGATGTTTTATCCTCTCTAAGAATCTTGAATTATGGCTGGAACAAAGAAAACTCGAGCTAGAACAGTAGGTTTCTCCCCTGGGTTGCTGAATGTCTTAATGAGAATTAAGTTATGTTTAAATAGAAAAGGGGAGGCACGACCGTGCCATGAGAGAAGGCACGACCGTGCCTAGCACAAGGACGCGGTCGTGTCTAGGTCTTGGCACGACCGTGTGACAGAGGTTTGACCGATCCGTAGCTTCCATTGTGTACCACTAATCGAGGACGTACGGCTGTTCAGACTCACGAGATGACACGCGACCGTGGGCGGCCAAGGCGCGGTTGTGCTTGGAAATTGGCTTGGCGCGGTCGTGCCAGATGTGGGCGCGACCGTGCCTAGGGTTTGGGAGCTTGGCACGACCGTGCCAAATAGGGGCACGACCGTGCCTCTATCATAGAAACCCTAAAACTTCACTTGTTTATCCTGGAATCTTCTTGTTTATTCACCAAGCTTCACAAAAACCTACAAAACAGGAAATGAAGCAAATAAGTGTCTAAACGTTGAATATAACCAAGAATTGATCATTAAATGAGCGAAGTTTTGTGCCAAAAAGATGTGTAAATACTAACACATCAAACAACCCCACACTTGAACATTGCTTGTCCTCAAGCAAGAAATCAAAATGAAACAAAACTTCCAATGACACTATAGATCAAATCGGGAAAACCGTAAGCATTAATAAACTTATAAAGGTTTGAAAAGATTTTCAAGAAATGCAAAATTAACTAAATGAAACCCAATGAGCCCAATGACGTGATAACCGAATGAGCAAATGAATATGCCTATGAAATCATTATCATGCAACTTTATGCTTCTCACAATGTTCACACACACTCGGGAATATATATGATCATACAAGTAATGGAGTATGTATAGAACACTCAAATGCCAAGACAATGAATCATGCATAAATCATAAGCTTGCTAAAAGTTCAAATCTCTACCAACTAACATGAAACAAAGCACAAATCAAGAGGGCTTTAAATGGGTTGTAATTTGGTAATGGCTAAGGGTAAGGAAGTGGAATTTGAAAGTGGCTAAATGGCTAAAAACCCGGCGGCTATGCTAACTCAAAAACTAAAATAACATCTAATAAGAAAAATAAACTAGCTAATGCTTCCGTATAGATAAGAGCTAATAACCGAATTATTTCCATCTTTGCTCACAAAATTGCTCTAATCGGCTATAATTCACTTAATTTTGGTGAATTTTTTTTTTCCAACTATTTCTTTTCTTTCTTTTGAAGGGAACTAAGTCAATACGCATCTTTCCTGAGCTAATAACTTCTCAAGAATTTAAAAATTACAACGAAATAAAAGCTATAAAATTAACATTAGCCAACCGGATTTCTAACACGGGCGAAAAATAAATGAAAAGGCTAATGAAGGTTTAATGGCGGTGTAATGTGGGTAATTAAAGAAAAGAACAGGATAGGCTAAACGTGGCTAACTAGTGGATGTGTTCGGGTGAGAGAAAATAAAAATAAAAGGCTAACAAAGTGGTTTATCCTAATGCCTCAATCATTTTTATGCAATATTTATGTTCATGATTTCGAAATGTATACTAAAAGCAAGTTCTAATAAGCATGAAACATCCGGCACACTCAAATCTGCAAAAACGAGAGCAAACAATGTCTAAAGCTATCAAGGCTCAAAAATAAACTCACGGAAACGGAATGGAATGGGTGTAAGCAAAAGGTTACATGTAATTCATTCGTTCAGCCCACTAAAACTCATGGTTATCACAAAAAATTGGGTTTGACTCGATGGAATTTCTATTTCAATTGCTTTCGAAAAATCAAACCTCTATTATTTAGTAAAAATTGTGAATGCTAAACGGTTAACTTTTATTATATTTTGGTGTTTTTCAATTTTATAAAACTGATTTAGTGTCAATAAAAATTATGAAGGAAGATTTTGCAAAAAATTGAAGTGATAGAATGCTCAAAAGGACAAACATCGCGCGAATAAATTCCCACCCTACACTTATAATTATACATTGCCCTCAATGTAGAACAAAAATAATGTAAAGCAAGGAATAAACACCCAACCCCACACTTAGAAATATACATTGCCCTCAATGTATACAAAAACATGCAAAGCAAAATGGAATGCAATGCTATGAAGCGTGAAGGGAGAACTGAAACTTCCCTCGTGTCGATCATGGCACACGCAAAAAGCCTACCCACAAAAGTGACGTTCCACGAAGTTCCACAATTCCAAGATCTAATCAAGACTAACAACATCAAACACAGATCAGTAACATCAAGCCAAAATATCAACAGAAATGTAAATACAAATATATATAACAGTACATGGAAATAAAAGTACAACAAAAGAACAACATAAATGCCGAAGCGTGATACAAGAGTTTGTACAACAGACAGTAAAGTACAACTCACAAAAATGATACCAAAAGGCAATGGGAGGTACTACTCCCACTGCACGCCCTCAAGGTCGACGCCGGAGGCCCCGCCTCCCTCGCCTCCTCCTGCTGATGGTGGTGATGGTGGTGGTGACTGATGATGTATTCAAGCCAACGGTTAACAATGATAGATCTATTGAGTCTGACAAACCCACCCAGATTGGGGTGATTGTTACCGACAACACAATTTGCATGCTAGTTACAAAGGTTTGATTGTACTTTGGTTACACAATAGTTGCTCCCCATAAATGCCTTATTTTATCATGTTATGTAAGGATTTGATTATTCACATCTATATATACTATCTATGTTCAAACCTGTGTATGCTCACCAACTTTTTAGTTGACCTTATTTTATTCATGTTTTAGGTGCTAATGTTTGATCAAGGTTTGCACACATAGGATTTGGACTTAGTTAATCTTAAATGAAGAACCATTTGTATTTCAGTTATGTACCTTTGAACTTGATTGTGTTTGAAACAGAATTTGATGATTAATATATTGAAATCTAGTCAACCTTGTGCTCATGAACAGTCTACATGTCCCGCCCCGACGTTTCCGCCGTCGGTTGAGGTGTGACAGATTGGTATCAGAGCCTTGGTTATAGGGAATTAGGTTATTAGACACTCTTGACCTAGACTATAACCTTAGGACACCCATACTATGCCATGCTACTACATGTTACATGATTATTTCTTATGTGAATATTTTTACATGTCTTACTATATAATTACATCACATGATACAATACTTAATAGTCTATGTGTCACGTTACCTGCCAACTTTTGTCTCCTATTCATTACTACCTATTTGATTTATTTAAAGTGCTATCCCAAGTTCCCACACACACTCATACACACTTAGTTCTTCATGCAACCTTAAACTCACACATATAATGTCACCACCTCTTGTGATCTAAATCTAAACTATTGGGCCTAAAGCCCATTAATAATAAACAAGAAGCCCACTCACCCTCCAAGAAGAAGAAGCCTACTACAATATACAAGCCTCACTTTCAGGCCTCAAAGCCCAATCCACAACAATTCTCATCATAACCATGAGCCCAACAATGGTGTTATTAATACATGATGGCTGGAAGAGTGTGTAGGCCCATGAGGGATTCTGACTAAGGAAAGACAGGGTACTTAAGTGTGTCTTAGTGACCCACCCCTCTTTCCTGGGAATTCCCCTCAGGGATGCATCGCTTATAGGTCAAGTGTTTTTCTAAATTACTATTGTGAAGACTCGGTGTTATGACTAGTCAAAATCTAAACCTATGAGAACTCGTATATTTAACACTCAGTATTTTATTATCACTTACAACCTTTTCTTCATTTCTCTACTAGACATGGACTCCTACTCTCCTTCCTCCTCGGTATACCATCCCGGAGCAGAGTCCGATTAGGAAGAAGACATCAGGTCACCCGTGTATCGGTCACCAACACCCCCAGCTGCTAGACCAAGGTTTGATGTAAGGGCAGATTGGATTAGGAACACCGGCCCAAGACTTCGAACATCTGGATCACCCGCACCCAGGAACCCGTATCAGACATCCCATCTCCACAATCAGTTACCACCCCCACTAAGAGACCCATATCAAATGCCTGACCCGTACCATCCTAACCCTTGGGTAAGGCATACCACGGCACCCACTAGTGTTATGGGAATTCCAACCAATGACATTCACCAATATGTAAGAACCTAAGAATTTGAGAGGCAAAGGATGGAGCAGGGGGTAATGCACGACTTGCAAGGACAAAGAATGGATAGCCTAGCAAACCAGTTAGGGTACCAAAAGGAGTTAATCTCCATCCTCGAAAAAGAAATACTGGAGCATCGCATGGAGACAGCTAAAGCTGAAGCCAGGTCGGCTACCCGAGTGACCATAGCGGTGCTCGTCTTGGGAATTATCTTACTTCTAGTGGGAAGCTACCAGAGACATTAACATAAATTTATAATTATGGTCTTTAAATTTTTAGTTTGAGAACCATTTCCCCTATGTGTTTGAATAATGTTTACCATTTCAGCATTTAATAAATTTTATATTTTTCCAACTCTGAAGTTATTATTCATTGATTTAATACGTTGAATGTGAATTTCATCCATCATATTTTCATCAAGATCCTCCAAGTATCACCTTCTTCTTCCAACACGATTTGGTACACTACCGGCAATCTCCTTCATAAACAAATCATCCTATTAGATTTAAACAACCTCGTTATTTTGTTCAAACCAAACGTTTATCAAACTTTTAGAGAGTATCAAAAATATGAATTTTCTATAAACACATACACCTTGTAAGGGAAATTTAATACAACCTATTTTATAAAAATATTATTTCGAATTGATAAATAATTATGATCTTCCTCATTAAAGTAATTATTTTTAAACCCTGGCTAAATTAATATACAATCACTATTTAGCCAATAATTTCTTTTGAAAATATTCTCCTTGTAAAAAAAAAAAAAAAGTTCTCCCATAGATTTGCTATTTGTTTAGATTAATTAACTCAATAGTTTAATTACTCTATACATCTACAACCAATAACAATTTACAATTTCCTATTTTCAAACAAAGATCAGTTATTTGTAAACACATTTCCCTGAGTATTTTCAAAACCTCCTAGATACCTTTCACTTGCCTTCTTTACAAACCTCAACGAGATTTAAAGAACTAGAATCTAACCACCACATTTTTCACAAACGCCAAACGACACGCTTCTCCGCAACATTTGATCACATGCAAAACTCGTTAGTATATGTCACAAACGAAATTCAATAACTTACGTATGCACGTTCACAAGATACACAACACGATCACATAATACATGAAACTAGTTTATGTGTAAATCACAATTTACTGGATTGATCACATAACCCATGAAACATGTTTGTTTGCACTACATATGCTACGAGCTTGAACACATAATACATGAAACTTAGTTGTTTGGAATATACATGGTACATAACAATTGATTGTTTTATATACAATACTTGACTGACCATTAGAACATGAAACTTATTTGGTTACAAAGTACATGATACTACATTACTTACATTACACATGAAAGATTATTGGTTTACAAAATACATGATACTAGGTTTTAACACCATACATGAAATTCATTTCTTGTAATACACATGATACTACATTATTTACCTTACACGTGAAGGCTTGTTGATTTACAAAATACATGATGTCTAGTTTCTCACATTACACAAGAAACCTATTTGATTACTAGCTACATGACGCTAGATCATACATGAGACTTGTGTGTTTACATTATACCTGAAACTAAGTTACTTACAATCATTGCAATTGATTGATCACAATATACATGAAGCATGGTCATACACTTTGTTCACCAAACTTGAAAATCATAACACATTAAAGCTACTCGGGGTTGACGTATTCTTGTTCAAATACGAGCAAACTATAGGACTTTAAGTTATACTACCATATTTCTCTTTAGTTGCTAACTGGCCTGTCTACTAGGGACATAGTTACATATTAGCAACTAATATGTGAAAACAATATACATGAACTAAGTGAATGTGTGCCCTCTTGACCCGCACACAACGGAATGATCTAAACGGACCATGCGATGATTTGAGTAATTACGGGTGCACACGGAATTATAAAAATCAGCGTATGGAAAACATAGTAAATTTTGTTGTGTGTTGTGACCTAAAACTTATCATGACATGTAACAACGAAACTGATGTGATATGACAAGGGCATGGTGGATATGCCGATGGTACTTCCTATATATAAGTGCTCTATCATATTATCAGAAGTAGCGTTGTTTGTGTCACGTGAAGTTTTGACCTGGACCAATGATTTTGAAATCTCTTATCCGCTGATAATTCTTAAGCATAGTAGACTACATCTTAAACAAACCCTTATTATCAGATTCTAATCAAATCCACTTCAAGTAAAGCAATTCACCTTTAGAATCCAAATTATTATCCTTAAGTTCATTTTAAAACTAAATCCACTGTTATCCTTCGTGCCTAACCTTGAGAAACAAACCTCATTCTTTTCATTAGTTATACTCCTCAACCCAACAATCCAAACTCACCTCTTTTCTGACTCAGTAGCCTCCATCAGTTGAATTTCGGGACGAAATTTCCTTCAACTTGGGGATACTGTAACATCCATGATTTTCTGGTATTATTTCAATTTATACAAATATGACACTCCTTTGCAACCTCGTGCTTGTTCAAACACAATATAGCACGTTAATTAATAACGTGTATAAACTCAAAAATTTCAAACTTGTATTTACATATTGTTTCCTATTATATTCATAACACATGTATTTATTTATAAATATATATGTAAATATATATACATTTAATCATATTAAATAAACATTTATACGATTGGTGAAATTTATTAAATTGGAAACTTTACTTTTACAGAATATTTATAATTAAACAAACAAAAATGTTTAGTTTTATAAACTTTATTAAAACAATATTATTTATTTTCATAAACTAACGATTAAAAAAGATTTAAATCAAAGAATAGTCTTGAACACCATTTACTTGCATTTAAACCCCCTCATAAGTGTTTGAACCTCATTTGAACCATTTCCCTTCATATTACAAACCTGGACAAAAATCAATTTAGGGTTGACTTGTAAAAGTCAAAACCCGAAAACCATCCACAAATTTCCACAAATCCGCCATCCAAATCATCCCTAATTAAGTCCAAATCATTCACTACCAACTAGAGATATTGTATTCGCCTTTAATTCAAAAAGTTGGAACCGAATTCGTTAAGATTTGGATACCATTTTGGTAACTCGCGTGAATGATGTTTGCTTGCTTAATTCCGGAAATCAAGCCTCTAATCCCGTAAATCTCGCTCCATTAACAGCTGTAAGCATGCCGGTCATCATTTTATAAATTGAAATAACAATACGTAAATCGAAACCATCTCAAATCCTTTCTTTCTTTCTCTTGGTTCGCATTCGACGCAAGGCGGGGGAGACATTCAAATCCGAACGACTCAAGGCCAACTTCAGGTATCACATTACTCGTTAAGTTATGCACCTCTGGTTTCGATTTTCCTGTATTGCGATTTGGATTTTAGGGTTAAAAGTGGGATGGTTTGCGACTGGTATAATGGGGAAGAAGAAAGGCAGAAAACTTCGCTTTATATATTTTTGATTTTGAGGTCTTAAACAAAATGGGCTTATTCTAGTGTTAAAACCCTTGTGTTTCCAGGGGCAGGTCGCGAGTTCAAGCCAAGCAGACCCCATTCCTTTATTTTTTTTTTGTTTTTGTTTAACAATCTATCACACACTATTATATATAAACACTATTACTCTTATAAACCTTTAGAATGATCAAAGATCTTAATTTTTATAAACTAAAGTATTAACATGAGTAATATTATCATTGATAATAATAATTTACAAATTAATAATCTCATTTTATTTTTAGTTTGGCAATGGAAGTGATAAATTCTTAAAAATATGATTTATAAAGAAAATATCATGATTTTGTTACTGATATATGGTAGTAATGCTAATAACAAAACTGTTGCAAATCCGTTTGTATATTGACCATTTTAATATGCTATTAGTAGTTAATTAATTTTACTAAATTTAATTTTCATAAATGGTAATCTTACAACTCACATAATCAATTTAATTATTTTAAATCATGTCCTTATAAATATTATTTTATATAATATTTCAAAATGATGATCATTTTTAAAAGACTAATTCTAAGCACCTTTGACATCGTCTTAAAAATGTAAATATTGTAGTTATTTCATTAATACTTTCTTTTACAAAATAACTCCTTTTAATTAACACCTAAATCCCTTTTATAAATTCAATTTATAAATTATCATCTTATTTAACTTAGTATCAATAATTCGAATCATAAATAGTCTCTCGTTCGTTCATTCGTTCCAAATCTTAAAGTCCAAATCATTCCGTTCCTATTTATTTTAAATCATTCCTATATATTAAATATGTGTAATTATTTAATTAGGGCATCGTTGATCTGGTTCACTTATCTTCTCGATATAGTACAAGTTTTAGTCATACAATATCAAGGTGAGTATTACATAGCCCCTTTTACTCTTTTACACTTTTTGGGGTGAAACATGAACTCTATACACACAATTGCTTACATTTACACAAACTACACAAACACAAATCATATTTACATTCATGTATACAAAATTTGAGCTTTATGTTTGAGTGCTAGGTGTGTTAACTGTTTATGTGCAATCATTAACTATTCAAGCCGACGGTTAACAATGATAGATCTATTGAGTCTGACAAACCCACCCAGATTGGGGTGATTGTTACCGACAACATAATTTGCATGCTAGTTACAAATGTTTGATTGTACTTTGGTTACTGTAGAACCAAAGACTGATTGCTACAAAATTGTTCTAAGTACAACTGCTGCGGACAACACAAGATTGCTGCTGACCAAAACAGCTGCTGATACTTTGTCTGCTGCTGAAGACCAAAGTAGCTGCGGATAGGCTTATCAGCAGCAATTCAACACATGCTGCTGATAGCTTTATTCTCTGAAGACCAAACGTTGCAGCTGACTATCCATGCGAAGCGCTTCTGACACCTTTCTGCAAAAGCAACTGCCACACTCCAAGCAGAAGGAACCTCACTGGTGCAACCAATAAAGGACAATGACGCTCTTCTCCAAGCATGCAAACAATGATGCCTAAGAAGACGTTTCAGTAAAGTTAACTAGATTAGCCTTTGCGTGTAATTTAGATTAATAAACAAGATCAACGGCTTGTGTTAGATCTGATCCTTAGAATCTAGGGTCTGTCTTGATTCTAAGTTACTATATATATCTTGTAAACACTGCAAACAAAGTGTTCCTTCATAGTGCTTTTTTATAGTGTCTTGATAGAGTTTTACTTGTAATCTTGTAATCTCAGAAGTCTAATACAACAGTGCATTTATCAGTATTCTTGCTGTTTACTTGTTTACTTTGTTGGTTGCTATTGTTTCCGCCAATATCAACTAGAATAGAATCACCTTGTAATCTTACGATCCTACAAGTGGTATCAGAGCTTTGGCTCAAGATTAAACAAACTAACATTTGTTTAATCACTTTCTGATTCTATTCAAAACTCTATTCTTGCTCAAGTTACACAAAACAAGATGGCACAAAGTAATGGATCTGAAGACATCGGCAGTATCAACCGACCACCGAGGTTGGTGTCTGGGGAGGACTATGATATGTGGAAGAACCGTATGGAAAGCTTCTTCTGCTACCATGAATACGGAATGTGGAAATCCATAAGGGATGGACCTTATGTTCCCATGGTGGCCTCTGCGGACTCCGGAGGACCACTAGTTCCGAAGGAACCCTCCAAGTATTCTGAAGAAGACATCAAGAAAATGGAGGTGGACTTCAAGGCATTAGGAGCTATCCAAATGTGCCTTCCAAATGAAGTTTTTCACAACTTCAGGGTTTACAAAACTGCAAAAGAGTTATAGGAAGCCTTGGAAAAGATGTTTGCTGAATCTGAGGAGGTCAAGGAGAAAGACGTGACATTCTCAAGCAACAGTATGAAAACTTCGTTTGGAAGGAAGGTGAGTCACTAACAGTTTTATATAACAGGTACACGTACCTGGTTGGAGAACTGCAGTGCTCCAAGGTAAAGCTGGAGAATCAAGACATTCTCAAGAAGTTCATAAGATCTCTTCCTAGTTGTTGGACATTATATACAGTGTCCATCAGAAGAATAGAGAATCTGAAGACTCTTCAGATGACTGAGCTCTTTGGCATGCTCAAAACCTATGAATTAGAAATGAGTCAAGCTAAAGAAAGGAGTTCCAGTTATCAATCAGCTACCACTTCCTCCACCACCACCTCAGCGCTTCACTCTGATCATTCCGGTCCTAGTGCAAGCAACTACTATCCTCCCATTGTTACTCATCCTCAAACACCAACTGCTTCACAATCCAACTCATCACCATTTCTTCTTGAGGCACCTTCTCAACAGCCAACCTCTACTGCTTTTGTCTCTGACAACTCAAGCAGCATGCACTTCATAAAGGAGGATCTGGAATGCTTTCATCCAGATGATCTTGAAGAAATGGATATTCAGCACTCATATGCCATGCTCTCCCTCAGAGCAAAAAGGTTTTATTATAGAACCGGGAGATCAGTTCCAAGCAACAACTCAAACACCAGAGTTGCGCTTGATAAAAGCAAGATCCGATGTTACAACTGTAACCAAATGGGTCACTTTGCTAGGGAGTGCAAGGCACCTAAAGCCAATCAGGGTGCCAGCCATCAAAGACAAGCTTACCAAGGTCATCCTAGGCAGCAGCAGCAAGGAACTCCTCCAGCACAAACTGCAGCCTGTGCAAATGTTGGAACTACAGACTTTGACTGGAGTTTTCAATATGAAGATGTTCCTGCCTCCAACCAAGCACTTATGGCAGACAATGCAGAGATACCACCTCAGGTATTTGAACATCTTTGCTCTCAAGCTTGCATTGACAAAGTTTTATGTTATAGAAAGCATAACCAAAATCTAATAGATCAAAATGAAGAGTTTCACCAAATGAAATCTGAATTCAAAAAGGTCGAAGACAGTTACAAAGAAGAGATTAACTGCCTTAAGAAAGAGATTTCTTCATTAAAACATGAACAAACCAATCTTGAAACTCAGATTGATGATCTATTAGTAAAACTTAAAGCTACCAGAGCTGAACTGGCTTAACAGAAAGTTCATGTTGAAAAATATGAATTTTCATCTAAAAAGTTACAAAGAATGTTAGATATTCAAGTCCATGAAAAGGTAAAAACTGGACTTGGATATCATAATGACCAGTACAAGACAGTTCCTCCTCCTGCTGACTATGTTGCCATTCACAAACCAAGCTTCAATACTGCAAATCTTGACACGGCAAACCGAAACCTTGATCCTTCAATGGATGCATGTTTTGTGGAAGACTGCTCCACCTCTTCAGAACCTGAGTCAACCTGCTCAGACCACTGTGAAACTAGTGCAGTCCCATCTGCTCCTATCTCTGAAGCTGTTCTGAACAAAACTGAATGTCCTGTTGTTACTCCAACTATTCCAGCTCCAGATGTGGACTTTCACAGGGACAAGATAGCACTATCCTACTTTGTGTGTGGCAAATACAATCACACTGCCAGCACCTGCTTTCACTACCGTGAACATCAAAGAAACTCAAAGCAGCATGCCTTTGAGAAAACAAACAGAAACAAACAGGTGAGAAGCTATGATGCAAAGGCAACAAAGTTCAGAGAATCTCTATCCCCTCAAAGAGTGAAAATGCAGAAACCTCAACAAACTTGTATCATAAGTGGGGAATCAAACCACTTTGCTGCAACATGCAAGTTCAACCCTTTTAACCAGATTGCAAATCGTTCATCTGTGCTCAACCCATCAGCAGCAAACAAAATCGATGCTGATAGAGTAAAGTCCAGGAAACCAAAGGCAAAGCCTTCAGCAGCAAAAGTCTCTGCTGCTGACAAAGCAAAATAAAAAAACAACGGCATCAGCAGCAAAAGTATCTGCTGCTGACAAAGCAAAATCCAAAATAAAGCTTCCAGCAGCAAAAACTGCTACTACTCCAGCAAAGCCTTCAGCAGCAAAATCGGTTGCGGATAAGCCAGAATTGTCAGCAACAACATCTTCTGTTGACAATGTAAAGAAATCTAGAAAACCACCAACACAGCAATGGAAGGCCAAACAATCTCCAAGCATAACTATTGGTTCCATTGACTGCAAGCATGCTGACAATGGCAAATTAGCAACAATATTCTACAATGCTGCATGCTACAATGTTCCTCCCACTAATTAGATATCTTCCATGTGCAGGGACAGCCAGGCAACAAACACAATACTTGGGTGGTAGATAGCGGCTGTTCCAGGCACATGACAGGCAACAGGTCCATCCTCTCTAACTTCAGACATTTCAATGGAGGATATGTTGCCTTTGGGAGTATTGAAAGATTCAACTATGTTAAAGAACTTGACTTCAATCTCATGAGTGTTTCCCAAGTATGTGATCAAAAGCATTGGATGCTCTTCACCGACAAAGAATGTTTCGTGTTAGCTTCTGGCCTATCTAAACCCCCTCCAGAGAAGATTCTCCTAACTGCTAATAGAAAGGACAACTTATATGTGCTTGACATGAATGAAGTCACTCCATCTGGTAGTGTTTCATGTTTTCTGTCAAAGGCATCAGTTGATGAATCCGCTCTCTGGCACTGGAGGTTAAGCCATGTTAACATCAAAACAATCAATAAATTAGTGAAGGACAATCTTGTCAGATGGCTTCCTGACAAAGAATTCCAGCTAGACGATCACTGCATTGCCTGCTTGAAGGGAAAACAACACAAGAGTTCCCACAAGCCCAAGACATTGAACACAAATGACACCCCTCTCCAGCTACTGCATATGGATCTCTTTGGTCCTACGAATTTCATGTCAATGGGCAAAAAGTCCTACTGTCTGGTGATAACTAATGACTTCTCCAGATTCTCATGGGTATTCTTCCTAAGAACAAAAGATGAAACTGCTGAGATTCTCAAATCCTATATTCTTAGGGTAGAGAATCAAAGCAATCTGAAGGTAAAGATCATAAGGTGTGATCAAGGAACAGAGTTCAAAAATCACACTTTGAACAGTTTCTGTGAGAGCAAGGGCATTGAAAGGCAATACAGTGCTCCAAGAACCCCTCAACGAAATGGGGTTGCTGAAAGAAGAAATAGGACTCTGATTGAATCAGCAAGATCTATGTTGGCTGACTCAAAGCTGCCCCTTACTTTCTGGGTGGAAGTAGTAAGCACAGCTTGTTATGTGCAGAATAGAGTCCTTATTGTTAAGCCTCTCCAGAAAACACCCTATGAACTATAGCTCAAAAGAGTTCCCTACATTGGCTTCCTGAAGCCCTTTGGATGTCCATGTACCATCCTCATCACACATGGAGTTCTTCCTAAATTCGGTGCAAAGTCTGATGAAGGTTACTTTGTGGGTTACTCCTCTCAATCAAAGGCCTACCGAGTATTCAATTCTAGGACTCGGATTGTGGAAGAATCTGCTAATGTGGAATGCAGGGAACACGTTGTCTGTGAACAAGGCAAAGGTCCTAACTGGCTCTTTGATATAGACTCCTTCACCCAGATATTTGAGCCTCTCATATTCTCAAATATGGAGTTTTCTTCTTCAAAATCAACATCTTCTGCCTCAACCTCCTCTTCTTCTGACTACAGACTGGATTTTCCCAGTCCCTACATCATGATGAAAAGGCCATCCATTGATCCTCCATCAGTGGCAGAAGCTATTGAAGCCAGTACAGGTGAAGCCGGTACATCAAACACCACAAACAACAATCTCTCTGACCAAGAAATCTTTAATGAAGCCTCCTCAATCCATGCTGAAGAGGCCTCTGATGCTAATACTGCTGACAATGTGGAACATAATGATCAGAACCTCTAAGCTCCTCTACTCACAACTGAAGATAATCCTGATCTAAACCAAAGTAATCTTGAAGAGGGAATACGACTGGATGTGATACCAGCACAGAGAATAAACAAAGAGCATCCTCTGGAAAACATCATTGGCCAAATCCACACAGGTATCCAGACAAGAAGTAAGTCTCATGAAGCCAACATTTGTTTGTTCTCCTGCTTTCTATCTCAGGTGGAACCCAAGAAGATTGATGAAGCTCTCAAGCACAACAGCTGGATTGAAGCAATGCAGGAAGAATTGCTGCAATTCAAAAGACAAGATGTTTGGAAGCTTGTTGATCTTCCACCTGGTCAAACAGCCATTGGAACAAGATGGGTCTTCAGAAACAAGCAAGATGAAAGGGGCATCGTGGTCAAGAACAAAGCCAGACTGGTAGCTCAAGGTTACACTCAAGAAGAAGGCATTGACTATGATGAAGTCTTTGCTCCTGTTGCCCGTTTGGAAGCCATCAGAATCTTTCTGGCATATGCAGCATCCAAAAACTTTGTGGTCTATCAAATGGATGTGAAGAGTGCCTTTTTGTATGGCAAGATTGGTGAAGAGGTCTATGTCAAACAGCCTCCTGGCTTTGTGGATCCTGCACATCCAAATAAGGTCTTAAAACTGGACAAAGCTCTCTATGGCTTACACCAAGCCCCAAGAGCCTGGTATGAAACTTTATCTGGAAATCTACTTAGCAACAACTTCAGAAGGGGGGCCATTGATCAGACACTTTTCATCAAAGATGAAGGGGGAGAAATTTTGTTGGTCCAGATTTATGTTTATGACATTATCTTTGGATCTACAAGAAAGAAGCTCTGCAAAGACTTTGAAGTTCTGATGCATTCCAAATTTGAAATGAGTTCAATGGGTGAACTAAATTTATTTTTAGGACTTCAAGTCAAACAGGTACCAAATGGAATCTTCATAAGTCAATCCAAGTATGTCAAAAGCATCTTGGAGAGGTTCAAAATGGCTGACTGCTCTGCTGCAAGAACTCCTATGCAAGTGCACCATCAATTATCTCCGGATAAAGAAGGACAAGACACTGATCAACATCAGTACCGAGCAATGATAGGATCTCTCATGTATCTCACTGCCTCAAGACCAGATATCATGTTTGCAGTTTGTCTTTGCGCAAGATTTCAATCAGCTCCAAAAGTGTCTCATCTTCAAGCTGTCAAAAGGATCCTTAGATACCTAAAGGGAGCTCCAAAACTTGGGCTATGGTATCCAAAGAATGGAAATGTCAATCTCTATGCCTACAATGACAGTGACTATGGGGGTTGTAACTTGGACAAAAAGTCCACATCTGGGGGATGTCAATTTCTTGGAGGAAGGCTCATCTCATGGCAATGCAAAAAGCAAACATGTGTCTCTACTTCAACAGCTGAAGCATAATACATTGCAGCTTCAAGCTGCTGTGCACAGGTCATCTGGATCCAAAATCAAATGCTTGACTATGGAATGACCTTCATGCAGACTCCAATTCACATTGACAACATGAGTGCTATCTCTATCACGAATAATCTAGTGCAGCATTCCAAGACTAAGCACATCGACATCAGGTATCACTTTATTAGGGATCAAGCTGAGAAAAAGAGAATTGTCCTATCCAAGGTTCACACAATTGAGCAATATGCTGATTTGTTCACTAAACCTTTTGATGAAGCAAGATTTCGATATCTAGTTGAATCAATTGGCATGATGAACTTTGAATAAGACATGTCTCTATTTTTTTATCTTTCCTTGTAAATATGTCTATGTTTTTGTTCTTAATAAAAGGTTATAGTCAACAGCACTTTTTTCACTGCTGACATATTTACTCTTCAGCAGCAAAGCCTTTGCCACTGATCGCTTTAAGTTATCAGCAGGAACAAGTTTCCTGCGGAATGAATACAACAGTCAGCAGCTCCCAAATATGCTGCTGAAAGACTTCACTATCCGCAGCAACCAAGGTTGCAGCGGATAGCTCACCATCGGCAGCAACCAAGTTTGCTGCTGATGAGTAAAACAAGTCTACGTTAACTTTTACCCGAGGTAAAAACTACTCTCAGTCTTTACCATGACTGCTCGAGTGTTTTACAGCTGTAACAATGAAAAGTGAAACAGGTTGTACTGTACAAGTAAAGTTGCTTTTTCTTCGTCTGCCGTTATATCACAATCTCAAACGTTCCCACAACCTCTTCATATCCAATTTCAAACCTATCTCCCATCACTTTCTCTCCCGTCCCCACAGCATTCAAAGCCCTAAATAATTAACCACCATTCAACCACCCTTCTCTCTTCCCTCCAAATCCACAACAATGGCAGGCGCAGACATAAACAACCACAACGACAAGTTTTCCCCAAATCACAACCTCACTGCATACCTAATAAAGGGCAAGAAATCTGAAGGTTTCGATGATATGATCGACTTCCTTTGTCGGTCCAAAATCCACCATGCCTTAACAGTCAACCCAACCATCTATACTTCCCACATGGAAGAGTTTTGGAGCTCAGCCGTGTATTCTACTGACCAGGGCACTCCCCAAATCAGAGGCACAGTAGACGGCAAGGAGATGATTATCACTGAAGCAAAGCTCCGCCAACACCTCAAGCTTCAAGATGAAGGGGACGCCATCTCTTACCCAAGAGACGTATACATGAGGACCTTTGTATCCATAGGGTACACTGGGAATCAAACAGAGTATACGATAGAGAAGGCACTCATGGGTCCCAAATGGAAGTATCTCTACCACACTCTTCTCCAATGCATATCCCAGAAGAGGAGTGGCTGGAACCAACTTAGCTTCGGACTTGCGTCGGCAATTCACGGTATGATAACTGGGGCGGGTTTCAATTTTTCCCACCTCATTCTTGAAGGTTTGAGATACAACCTTCAAGAAGGGGTGAAATCACAGTTCTTCATGTACCCAAGATTCTTGCAGGAAGTGTTCAACATTGAGCACCAAGATCTTTCAAAAACTGCAAGAATCTACATGATGCTGGGACATAAGAACAACATTTTTCCAAGCATGAGAACAGTTTCATCAAAGTTCTCAGGGGCCGATGTTCCATTGTTGTCTACAATGTTGAACACGCAAAGTGCCCAGGGTGACAGTTCAGCAAACCCAGCTGATACTGATCCCACACCCTCCACCTCACTGCCACAAACTCAAACTGCTGCTTCCCTTGATCGAACCCCTGTGCATTCTACTGAGGATGTACAGGCACATACTTTACTCACCCACAGTTTGATTGCTTAACCGGAACACAGGGCCCCGGTTGCAGCCAAATATACAAGGAAGAGGGGCAAGAGAACTCCTTCTTCTCTTGCCTCCAAGGCCCAAACCCAAGCCAACATCCCTCACTCAGAATCACAACATTCTACTGAGAATAGCATAAGGAAAAGCCACACTGTTAGGGAGATTCCTTCGGAAGTCTCTCTATTAGGATTAGGATCACTTCCCGGATCCATAGAACAGCCCTTTGAGCCATTCCTATCTTCTTTGGACTTAAGTGTTGAGGAACCTGACCAAAGTGATGTATCTTCTCCAACTACCACTATCAAGGAAGTACTGATTGGTCTTGCTTTCGAAACACCCAACCCAAGTTCTTCAACATTGAAGGTCCACTCTAGGAGTAATGAAAGAGTGGATGTGGAAGAGGCTGTCACTACTGCTGGTCCATCAAATGACCAGGAGGACAGTGACAACATCTTTAAGACCTCAACCATAAATGCCTTATTTTATCATGTTATGTAAGGATTTGATTATTCACATCTATATATACTATCTATGTACAAACCTGTGTATGCTCACCAACTTTTTAGTTAACCTTATTTTATTCATGTTTCAGGTGCTAATGTTTGATCAAGGCTTGCTACACATAGGCTTTGGACTTAGTTAATCTTAAATGAAGAACCATTTTTATTTCAATTATGTACCTTTGAACTTGATTGTGTTTGAAACAGAATTTGATGATTAATATATTGAAATCTAGTCAACCTTGTGCTCATGAACAGTCTACATGTCCCGCCCCGACGTTTTCGCCGTCGGTTGGGGTGTGACAGGATCATCTTCGGATATGCACTCCAATTAAGTGTTGTGTTCTTTGCTCGCACATTACTAGGTTCTCCATGTTCCATCGAGTTGTCACTAGAACTAGTCTGGCGCCTTTTGGGCTCCGGGGACGATACGGTAGGTGCCTTAGGTGATGGTGGTGGAGTTGACGACATGTTCCTGTAATATAACATATAAGTGTCAAACATCCAAGGTTTATGGCATGAAACTAATGTGTGAGGTTATAGTCTAGTATTCAATCCTAGTTCTCTATAACCAATGGCTCTGATACCAATCTGTCACACCCCCAAATTCCACTAACGGAGTTTTACCGTTTAGGAAGTGACAAAATAGGATCCCAGTCATTAGTTACATTGAACGACTCTACATGGGACTCAAATGAAAATATCATATTAATCAGGGTTTTAATACGGAAGCGTAAAGAAAGTAAATGCGCAAAACACACGCACCCAAAAAGTCCAACCTAAACATAATTCAAAGAAAGTCCAAACAATTTGTTCCGTCTCAAACTCCAAAAGAAGTTCATGTATGAGAATCTTCTTCAAGTGTAGCTTATCGTGTGAAGATTCCTTATATGAGAGATTATCTTGAGACGATATCTTGCTTTTACTGTGGTCTTGTGGGTCACATTCGGATGGATTGTCCTCATAAAGACAGAGGTAACCAACATGTTACTCCAGAAAAGGTAAGAACTCATGGTAAGCCTTATATTAACCCAAATGTGGTTAAACCTCATGTTACACCAAAGGGTAATTCAAAATCTGAGGTTAGGCTTTCTAGACCTTAAAGACAGAGGAGAAACAGAAGATTGAGAAAACTTTTAGAACAACAAGAGTTTTCACAATCAAATCAATTTTCAAATGAAAGAAATTGTTCAAACTCTTCACATTTTAAGCAAAAGGAACTTAATGAACAGAAGTATGTTTGGAAATCTAAAGTTTCTGTTTCTGACTCGTTAAAACAATCTCCAAAAATCGATGAGAGATTCGATTGTGAATGGAGTGAGGTTTATTATTTTGATACAGATGGACGACCCATGACTACCATGGCTTGGGTCCCAATTTCAAATTAATGTTTTTTGTTAGTTGTGCAGGATTAACCAAGAGGGACTATTAATACCATTTTGGTTGTTGATAGTGGTGGTTCTAAGCACATGACAGGGAATGACATCTGCAAGAGTAACGAGTTGTTGATAACTGAGAATTTATTTGTTTCAATGACTTGATGCTCAAGGGGAGAATATGTCACACACAATGTTTTGGAAAGATTTTTACAAAGTCCAAATGACAACCTGAAACTTAGGATGACGATGGTGAGCATAAAGTTGTTAATGCAACCATTTGACTACTTGAAGGGGAGTCTACAGGACAGGGAGAGTACAGAACTGTGCTGGGGACAAAGGAAAAGGCATTCAATTACAGGATTACATCTTGATTGGTTGATTTTTAATTGTCTGTGTTTGAATTTGAAACGTCACAGGTTCAGGCGAACTTGTCAGGCGAACTTAATAAGTTCGCCTCTTGCACTACAAAGCGAACTTATTAAGTTCGCCTAGGGGACAATGTGGATTTGGACTTGTGAATTTTTTTTTTTGTTTGTTTGAAAAAATATTTTAAATTTTTTTTTTATCTTTGCTGTTTTGGTTTGTTTTGTTTGTACTCGTTATTTTTTCTAATATGTTTGTTGTCCAAATGTTTTCAGGTGGCTCAACGTGTCGAATATAAACATAATCAAATGGCATTGTTAGATCTGAACATGTCCGAGGCTGTAAATTTTCAAGGCATTATAGGATTTTTTTAACAGATCACGTCTTCATGTTGCTTTATCTGCTGATCCTTACATAAGTCTCGTGTACATACAGCAATTTTGGGATATTGTGCATCAAGATACGGAGGTTGAACCTCATGTTCTTCGTGCCACTGTTAATAATACCGAGATTGCCATTTCTGAAGAAACGATTCGTGCTGCTCTTGATTTGGGTGGAAATGCTGAAGATCCATTATCTTATCCAGGCACTCTTATTCTAGGTTGTTTTCAACGAATGGGATATCGTGGGAAACAGAATGATACCCAAGCACGGAAAGGTGGATTAGTGGGTGAATGGAGGTATTTCATGCATGTGATTATTCAATGCATCTCTCCTCGCAAAGCTGGTACCGATGGATTGAAGATAACTCTCCAAACTGCTATGGTGGCTTTAACATTGAATAAGAGATTCAATTTTCCACTTTATTTCTATAGGGAGATGGTCATGCAGATTAATCCAGCTGAATGTCAAGGATTCTTGATGTATCCTCGTTTTATTCAAATGATTCTCAATCACCTTATTCTGGATCTTCCACAACATCGTATAAGATTAACTTTGACTCTAATGTTAAAGCGTATCTTTACCGACTGCACTAAGGTGAAATAGCAGAATGCTGCATTGATTCCAGTCAATACTCCTTTGTTTGGGCACTTAATCAATCCTGATTATGTTGCACCACTAAATGACAACTGGTTTCATCCTGATGAAATTGCTCAAGCTCAAGGCTTCAATGTTCAACAACTGCAGCAACAACCACAACAACAACAGCAACAACCACAACAACCCGCACAAATACAAGTTCAACAACAACAGATACCAGTTCCACAAGTACAAGTTCACGTACAACCTCAAATTCCTAGTCCTGAACATGTTCCTATTCCACAAGCTGAAGTTGAAATACCTATTCAGGAACCAGTTCAAGAAGAGGTCGTTCATGATCCTGATCATGATCTAGGAATGAACATGGAAGATTCTGTTGATGATGCTGTGAACTCGCCAATTCCAGAAGCTGAAGGGAATGTGGTGACCGATGATGATGCTGTGAACTCGCCCATGTCACGAAAAGCATGCAATTTGAAGTATAATCAAGATATGTACTTGACAACATCTGTCAAACATATATACTAGCCCTTGGATCATATTGATAAATCATCTTTACTGATTCCATTGAATTCATAATCCAGATAACAGTTGGATCCACGTACCTGAATCTTATGATTCCACATATATAAGCCAAGACATTGAATCATTCAATTCTGAATCTCATTGATTCCTATACAATCCAATTTGGATTCTGCTATTCATGTGCTAAGTGATGTCTCCTCATTCTGGAAATTCGGATAATCTTTAGTAAAATCTCATATGTCTTGAAGATAGTGCATTTACTTTCTGTTGGCATACTAGTGGGGTACACGTTGTATTTTATACTTAAATGGTACCTTAACTCACAAGAAAGTGGGAATGAGATGCTTTAGTTTCAAATCTTATAATATTGACAATTTGAATTTGTGTGTCATAGCCTGATCCTATTTTCTTTGAATGTTTATCGCGTATCATAACATGCAATATAAAAGTCTTGAAAAGATAGAGTGTGATAATCCTGAAAGATATTCGTTTGATTGCTCAAGGCTTGAAAAAATTACATAGGATACCATTTGATATTATATGGATTTTATATCCAAGATGTGTGGTTGATATCTCATATATACTGATATGATCTTCTTACTCGTGATGTTCGACCAAAAAGATGTGATTTTGTATTTTACATTTCAGTTTAGATAGAGAAAAACCAAAAAGATTTTGTCTTTCTTAAGTTTGAAAAACCAAAAAGATTTTATTTTTCTAGCTTCCATGGGAATCTTAATTGTTGGTTATTCTTGGTTGTTCTCCTTTGCATAAAAACTGAATATTGCAGACAGAAGTTGACAAGGGGTCCTTCTCCTGAGTTTTCTTCTAGATAGAAAGAGAGAGTGTGCAGATGCACAAGAGGAAGACTACAGTGTGTTTGATGATATATGAAGACGGATGACAATCTTCTGAAGCTGTTGTCAAGGGGGAGTCTGTTGGAGCATATTCTGGTGACAACGAGCTTGAAGATATTATGTCTTAGTCTTAGAGTCTTTGACTTGTATTTGTTAGAATTGTTAGCAACAGTTAAAGGGGAGTCTGTTAGGACATGTTTTGTAACTGTTGATAAAATTCTGTGTAAGTTCTGTTGGAAGTTCGCCTAGACTATCAGAGGCGAACTTATTAAGTTCGCCTAGTATATCAGAGGCGAACTTATTAAGTTCGCTTAGCCTATTAGAGGCGAACTTAATAAGTTCTCCTAAGCATCTTTGAGGCGAACTTAGAACTGGTGCTTATATATACAGTTACAGAGTCTGTTATCAGTGTATGAGATTTAGAGGCGATATCAGGAGGAACTGATTAGAGACAGGATTATTGTAAACTGATATTGTGGTGGAAATACAAAGAGTTTATTTACACTGTTGTTGTTGATTGAGTCACACGAGCACGTTGATCATGGATTCCGCACGTTATCACCGTGTCGTACCGCGAGTCTAGAGATCCTCACGCACCAAATTAGGGACCTACAACCCATCTTCATCATATCAACTCTTTCTTATTAACCAAGATACCATCTTAGTAATTTCAAAGTACCACCAAAGAAAAATAAGAAATCCAAGTGGATTAGAAGATTAAAATGAAAAATATCCAAGTAGATATTAAAAAGGTACGAACATTCTAGATATTTGCGTAAGCAAAACAAAAGAAGTCGTAAAATTATCCAAGCGGATAGAAAAATGTTGAACACCCGAGATCTTTGCGTAAGCAAAACAGACGGGGTCAAATCATCCAAGTTGGTGGGAAAAGGATGAATACCCGAGATCTTTGGGTAAGCAAAACATACGGGGCCTTTGGTGGTAAATATCGTTAATTTGACGGTCACTTGGCGCATGAATAGGAATCCAACACGTAAGACTGTGTCTGATTGAATTGGTTTTCTTAGATATATAAAAGGGGTTAGATGTTTCAATAATGGGTTCAAACTCACAAGTATGAGATATGTTTTAGGTTTTCACACTACTTACAAGTTTTAACCATACGTCATGCCTACCAGCTATACCTCAGTAAACACCATCGCTTTCGGTCCATTCCATGTCCAAGAGATAAGATCAGACACTATCATTTCTCAAAGGTCATATTCAATTTTCCTGTAACAAAACTACTTGTAAGACTATATACAAAGATATTCTTTTCAATTTTTGACATATTAAATTCTTATTTCTCCCCCAAAAGATTTTCTTGTAACTGAAAGTAATTATACAGAAAAATAAAATCTTTTTGGAATTTTCTTGACAATTAATCATAAACTTGAAACACACTAATAATCACATGGTTTACTGAAAGTTTATCATGCCAAGCATCTCCACCATTTGTGCAAATCTGGTAGAGTCAAAAGCCTTTGTGAAGATGTCTGCGGTTTGCTTGTCGTTTTTTACCTCAACGATTTGAATATGCTTCTTTTCAACACAATCACGGATAAAATGATGTTTGATGTCAATGTGTTTGCTTTTGGAATGCTGAACTGGTTTTTGGTGATATGGGGAATGGCAGTGTTGTCACATATAATGGGTGTCTCATGGAATGTGATCCCATAGTCAAGCATCTGATGGTGTATCCATCTGACTTGGGAACAACAGAGGGCGGCAGCAATGTATTCGGCTTCGGTAGTGGATTCGGAAATGGTGGATTGTTTTTTACATTGCCATGAGACAAGGCGGTTGCCAAGGAACTGACAACCTCCAGAAGTGGATTTACGGTCTAAGTTGCATCCCCCGTAGTCTGAATCTAAATAAGCCACAAGGTCAAACAAGTCATTTTTAGGATACCAAAGACCCAATTTTGTCTTGTACTTTAAATATCTCAAAATACGTTTGACAGCAGAAAAATGAGAGAGTTTAGGATTAGCCTAAAAACGTGCACACAAGCACACTGCAAACATGATGCCTGGTCTGCTGGCCGTGAGATACATGAGAGATCCTATCATAGAGCGATAGAGATGCTGATCAACGCTTTCACCATCCACATCAGGAGTCAGACAATGTCGAACTTCTACAGGAGTTTTTACTAGATGGGAATCAGCCATTTTGAACTTGGTCAAGATTTCTTTCATATATTTCTCTTGATGAATGAGAATTCTAGACTCGGACTGATCAACTTGCAATCCCAAAAAGAATTTAATTTCTCACATAGAGCTCATTTTGAATTTAGAACGCATCACTTCTTCAAATCCAATGCAGAGACGAGGATTTGTGGATCCTAAGATGATATCGTCCACATAGATTTGCACCATGATTGTATCCTTTCCATCCTTCCATTTAAACAAATTTTGGTCAATTGCATCTCGTGTGAAACCATTTTCTAGCAGGTGCTTTGATAACGTTTCATACCACGCAAGAGGTGCTTGGTGAAGACCATACAGTGCCTTGTCTAGTTTGTAGACACGGTCTGGAAAGTTAGGATCAATGAAACCCAGTGGCTGCTTGGCATATACTTTCTCTTGAACTTTTCCATACAGAAATGCGCTTTTGACATCCGTTTGATGAACAGTGAAGTCCATATAGGCTGCATAGACGAGAAACATTCTGATGGTCTCTAAGCGGGCCAGTGGTGCAAACACTTCCTCAAAGTCAATCCCTTCTTCTTGATAAAAGCCTTGAACAACCAAACGAGCTTTGTTTCGAACCACAATTCCTCCTTCATCCTTTTTGTTTCGAAATACCCAACGAGTATCGATAGGTACTTTTTCTTGGGAAGATCCACCAGATTCCACACATTCAACTTTCAGAATTGCTGTAACTCTTCTTGCATAGCTTCCACCCAGCTATTCTAAAGCAATGCTCCTTTTGATATTCTTAGGTTTGACTTAAGATATGAAACATGAGAACATGTTGTTATCTAAAGCATCACACACACTTCGGGTACGAACACCCACATTGAGAGGACCAATGATATTGTCGGTGGGATGATTCTTGTTAATTCTTAACTGAGGAATCTCATCTTCTTCCAAGACTTCTTACAAATTTGTAATATTTTAAGCAGGAAGATCAGCTACATTATCAATAGGATCTTCAGCAGGTGATTGTGTTGCAACATCTACTATTGGAATTGTGTTGTCTTCAACAGTTTCACTTGTTGCACCAGAATCGAAAGACTCCATATTGATTCAGCATCAGTATGTACAGGGATTTCAATATGAGCAGATGAGGAGGAAGCTTGATCATTTATATTCCCTAGATTGTTCACAGAGAAGTAAGGATTAGCAGGAGTTGATTCATTAGAGAGCTCAGGAAGATTAAATGACTTAAACAATGAATCAACATCAAAAAGCCAATTAGGACCGTCTCCTGAGTCCGTATGATTGTTTTCATGCCAAATGATATTAATGGACTCCAGCACTATCCTTCTCTTCTTATGGTAGACACGAAAAGCTCGTTGATTGGATGAATTCCCCACAAAATAGCATTCATCAGCTTTGGCTTCAAACTTGTCCAGCTGATCTAAAGTATTCAGCATTGTGCACACACACCTAAATTTTCTGAAGAAATCAATAACTGGCTTGCGCTTGTACATGATCTCATAAGGTGTCTTGTTGCAACTTTTGTTGATGAGAACCCAATTTTGCACAAAACATGCAGTGTTGACCGCCTCAGCCCGAAAAGTCACGGGAAGCTTAGAATCAACAATCATAGTTCGTGCAGCTTCAATTAAAGTGCGGTTTCTCATTTCAGCTACACCATTTTGTTGAGAAGTACGAGGTGCACTAAATTGTCGAGAAATTCCTTTGCTTTCATAGAAGGAATCAATAGTGGCATTTTTGAGTCCTGTTCCATGATCACTGCAGATAGTCTTCACACTTAGATTGAAGAGTTTCTCAATTTGAAGCAGATAGGTTTTCAAAATCTCTGGCGTCTTATCTTTCTTAGCTAGGAAGAACACCCAAGTAAACCGAGAGAAATCATCGGTTACCACTAAACAGTACGACTTTCGTCCAAGACTCATGACACTCACAGGATAGAAGAGATCCATGTGAAGTAATTGGAGAGGAGAGTCAATGGAATTTGTGGTTTTAGGCTTATGAGAAGATTTGTGCTACTTTCCCTTGGAACATCAGATGCAGTGTTCCACAGGAGGGAAATCTTTAAGAGGTAATCCAGTGACGAGGTTTCCTCGAACCAGTCGGTTCATGGTTTTGAAATTTACGTGTCCCAAACTCTTATGCCATAGGAATGATTCATCTTCAGAAGCCTTTAAAAGAAAGCACGATTCATGTAGGTCCCGGGGGCCTCGGTCGAGCACAGCGGAAGACTGATAAGTGCAATGTAAGACCTGCTCATGATTTGTGGGGAGAACAGATGAAGGAAATGATGGACCAGAGCATGTGAACAATAAGAATAGATAAACAAGAGAATCGATAATCCATAACAACGTTATCATCACATATTACATACCGAAGGATTATACATCTCTAGTTTAAGCTCACGGTCCAGGGGTCGGGAGAGCTCGTCCCGACCCGACCTATCTCAGAACCTCACATTTTTTTCTCTGCACTTAACAAATGATCCCAACAGCTCTATTTATATAGGCTTCAACATTAACAGCACTAGAACTCTGTACTTCTTCGCCCCTTTCACTGTTAACACTTTGAGTTCCAGTTTCAGAGAACATCAGATCATCTAGATGTAGATCCACCATGTCTTCAAGGTTCTCAACATTTTCTTCGTTCTCGAAGTATATCGGCCCTTCAATATTATAATTGAATTCATATTCATGTTCGTTAGCCAATTGTGCATTAGGGATCACAAGTTCATTAACAATAGGAACTTTAGCCTGATTTTGAGCCTGTTGACGAACACATCTAGGTTTACGACGAGGTTGTGGTGGTGGTGGTTGTTGTGGTTGTGGAGGTGGTGGTTGTTGTGGATGTGGAGGAGGTGGTGGTGGTTGTGGGTGTGGAGGTGGTGGCGGTGGTTGTTGGGTTTGATTACCGTCTAGATCTGGAAAAACACTGAATTTCTCCAAGGGTCTCAGACCAACGTAATACCCATGTTTGTTCATGCACATATAGGACAGAATGCTCTTGTCCATCACTTTTACATGCAACCTTCTTTGAGTCAAAAATAACTCTACATGATCTCGATTTATGATCATCTGCAGGAATCAAGGGTATATTAAGAACACAGACTTCTTCTTTCCAATCAGATTACTCATCATCTCATCAAATACGATCCTTGAGAAATTGAAGTTCTCCCCCGTAACCAATGCATAGACCATTGAGGTCATATTCACGCTCAATTCATCATACCCTCCTTTTCTTCCGGAAATGCACTGATTCACCACGTGAGCTAAGTACCTCTAGTACGGTGGCAGATATCTTTTTAGCACTGAGGGTAGTTCTCCCTCATAGCTCATTCTTTGAAACGTTTCAGTCATATGATCAGCAGTGAAACTTGTAGGGTGTTCGGGACCATCACCAAAGTTCAAACAAGTTCTGATAACAGTTTCAGTGATAACAATACATTTTCCCGCAACTGTACCAGGTATCCCTTCCACATCATTTTCAGAGATTATTTCAGCTGTGCTCCAAAAATCTCTAATAAAGTCTTCACATGTGTCTGGATGTTAAGATAGAGCATGAAAAACTCTGGACGCCCGTAATCCCATGATCATAGATCTGAAAACACTGTGATTCTGTGGTGGGTCTTCCAAGTAGGCCGGCTTATTGTGATCCTTGACAAATTTTAAGTCTGCCATGCCTGCAATTAATAGAGTAAGTTAGATTTCCAAAATTGACACACTTGAAGTATGCGGCCAAGTTATCAAACCACAAACTTTGTTTATACCGCATACTTTAACAAACACCGCAAACTTGGTGTTACACCACAAACTTGATTTTAACACTGCAAACTTTAATGAACCCCAAAATTGACATTAACACCACAAACTTTAATGAACCGCAAACTTCAATACGACCTATTCCCTTAGATCAATCTCAGTTTTTACATAGATTTTGATGGTCAATTTGGTCAAAAAGTCCGGTTCATTATCAGTTTCAATTAAACACATCCCACATGCTTGATTTGCATGAATCCATCGACAAACTCTTTACCTTTGATGTGGCCTATACCAATTGATCAAAAATATATCAACACTTTCACTTAGAAGTCAAGAAATCGGTCGATTTAGAACAAAGATGAAGTATGCAGCTTGACAGGAAATGAAGTATGCGGTTGAGATAAAGCTTGAACCGCAAACTTCGATGCTATTTATAGAAAACCTTCAAGTACGCGGCCGCATACTTCTGATAAACCTTGAACTTTTCAGAGGTCTTTTCTTTTGGATTATCGGGTCAAGCAGGGACAGTCATTTTGATAAATATGAAGTACAAACAAAAGATAAAAATTAAATTAAATTAACTTAAACTAACCTAAAAACACAAAATCTTTTTGTTCTTTTCAAATATATCATACTACCTTGAAATAATAAAACACAATAATTTTGAGAGAAACTTTGTTATGTGATCATATCATTCTAGGGCAGACTAAACTATACTTATCAGTCGCTCGTTTTCTTAGTCAGGTCTTGGTGGTTGCCAACGTGTTATCCTTCTAAACTTAAGCCTTTATATCTTAGTTGACAAGCAAGTAGTGAATGATGTTATCATGTTTTTGGGTAATATTTATTCATGAATTAGTGGGTCCCACACTCACATCTCAGAAACCTGTATTTATTTTATTACGAATTAGATGTGTTTTTGATTAACTGAATGGACCCCACAACTTATCGAATAAACCTTACCTTCCTCATGATCTTTTGAGCACCTAAAAAAACTAAATGAGCATAAATAGCATGGGTCTATGGACTGTTCAGGAAATCTCTGACAAACTTGATTAAGAACACAGCACAATGGACTTACATATTCAAAAACAGTAAATGTTCAGGGTCATAGCACTACGGACTTACATGCCTTGATAAGAGATTCCTTCTCAGTCACACGTTCCCAAAGAGAAAAATATTTACAAGTATACTAATATTTACGTCTTTAGACATATCTTTTTGAATTTTCCTATAGCTGTTGAAGCACGTTTGTGTGATAAACACTCCAGATATTGTCTTAGCTTTTGTACTTGTCTTGTATGTATTAGTCTTTGTAGTGTCTGTACGTTTTAGTTATCGAGTTGTAATTACTAATGTATGTACTAGTCGTATGTTTTCTCTAAGTGTTTTACGCACTTAGCATGTGCGCAGGAATTACTTCCTGCGTACTTGTTATGTACGCAGGAATAATTTGCCCTGCGCACTTGTTAAGTGCACAGAGATCAGGTCTAGTATAAATAGGCTAGGTTAACAGAAGATATGTACGCAGGCATTTTGCACTCAATTGTATTTCTCAGTAACCTTCAATTTTATAATAGACGGAGTTTTAAAGTGATTTCGTTGTCGGTTTACTTTGTGTTTCTTGATTCTCCACCTACTCACGGGCATTCCGCACCCGGTCTGACTAGTCACACACTCACACGTAATGATCTGAGACACATGGAGACCTACAAGTGGTATCAGAGCATAGCTCTTGATTTCGAGTGTTGTGAGTGTGTTAGGAGCATCTTCTACACATCCTACAGAGATTTTGCAAGCAAAAGTGGGTTTTTTTGTTGATTTTTGTGATAAAACAGGGATAGCTCTTGAGCACTATTTTAGAAGCAAAAATCACTCAAAAACTGACTTTTGTTGTGTATTTGAGCATCAAAGGTTGGTTAGAAACGAGTTTCTGACCCCTTGGCTCATTTTGTTTGGTCATATCTTCAACTTTTTCTATCTCCGATGAGATTCTAGTGACCAGAAAAAGTTGGTGAGGGTTGGTGAAACAGTGACCTGCGTACTTACCTTTTTTGGCCAAAAGGACAGTCTTCCTGCGTACTTACCAAGTACGCAAGACCATTTCTTGTTACGTACTTGTCATTTACTCTTGCGTACTTATTAAGTACGCAAGAGCAAATTCAAGTGCGCAAGTTGTTTTGACTTTTCTGAAAATTGACTAAGTGTTTCACTATGGAAAATCTTCAGAACCTCAGTAACCTTCTTAATTATGACAATGAGATTGGAACCCCACAGAAACCACCAAAGCTGCTTAATGTAAATGATTATTCGAACTGGAAAGCAGGCTTTGAGCATTATATCTCATCCACCGATTCTTCACTTTGGATACCCATTTTAGAGGGTTATAAGCGTCCCACGTATACATATCTTGATAAGGAAGTTCCCAAGCCTATCTCCAAACTTGATGAAGAAGAAAAGAAAGTTTATGACAAAGAGAAGATGGCACACGGATCTATCACTATGGCCTTGACCAGGGAGTTATTTCAAGCTTCAGAGGATACGATAACTCCAAGGATCTCTGGAAGGCTTTGCAGAAGTGATTCGAGGGAAACATCGACATCAAAAAGAGTAAGAGGGATCTTCTTTGGAAGCAGTATGAGTGCTTCAGATATCTGGAGAATGAATCTATAGATGAGCTTATCTCTAGATTCTATCATCTGCAAACTGGGCTGAAAGCTTATGACCTGATCTATCCGAATGAGGAGTTAGTCGAGAAATTTCTGGATGCCCTACCACCAAAATTTTAGATGTACACCACTCTGATGAGAGAGAACTCAAAGTTTTATGAGATGACTATTGATGAAGCAATCGGAAAGGTTCAAGCACATTATATGAACCTAAATCGAAAAGAGAGCTCAGGGAGACCACAAATACAAGACCCTTCTATGTATTTTGGAACGTCTTCCACAGCCAAGTCATCTGGTTCTGGAATTGCCCTTTTCTCAGGGAACTCTCATGAGGAGGATAACTCAAATATTTGTGGTGGTCATGCTTGCTATGCAGCATCTGGATCTGATTCTGGTTCTAGATCTCATGACCAGAATTCCTCAAGAAATCCTTCTACCACATCTTCAGCTAACCAATCAGCAATAGCCCAGATAGCTGAAGATCATGTGGCTTTATTCTCATCATGCATGCTTGCCTATGAGAACTTCATTGGCGGTAAGCTCACGGATCCTGAAACCATAGAAGAAGACTTCAATCAGGTGGATCTCGATGATATGGAGGACATGGATATTCAATGGAATATGGCCATGATCTTGAGAAGCGCGAAGCGTTTCCTGAATAGAACTTGCAGGAAATTTATTAGTGGACATTCAAATGCCAAGGTGGGATTTGATAAATCCAAGGCCAAGTGCCACAAATGCAATAACTTTGGGCATTTTGCAAGAGAATGTCAAAAGGACAAAGCACCGGCCTCGGGGTTCACCAGACCTAGCCAAGGAAATGGTCAAGGGTACAACAACGCCAACAACCGCAATCAAGGTCAAGGTGGAACGTCCAACGCTTTGGTAGCACAACAGGACGACAACTTTGATTGGGGTGTTCATCTGGAGGATGCCCTTATTGCTCAAACGCAAGTTGGTCTCAAGGATGAGATCATGGAAATGATGGAAGCAGAGGAACGGGAAGCTTCTGTGACTGACCAAGAAGAGTCTACAACTACAGTTGCCCTCATGGCTATTGGAGAGGAATCATGTTCTTCAGCTGAGGTAGATTCTAATTCTTTTGCTGTCATTTCTTGTTCCAAATGTCTAAGCTTAAAGGATGAAAATTCTAAGCTTCAAGACAAAGTCGAACCCCTTCGTATTGCAGCTTTAAGCTACAAAGAAAATGAAAAACGATACAAATATTCAATTGAAACGTTGAAGAAAGAAAAATGTGATTATTCACTTAAAATCAGCGATTAACAGTTTCATTTGGATGTTGTGTACAAGGGTTTAGAGAAAAGGAACAATGAGATCAACAAGCTGTAAAATGAGATCTTGCAGTTGAAAGGTAATATTGAGAAGTTGAAAAATTCTCGTTTTGTGGTGGAACACTACGAGTCTTTAGTGAGACAAGTGAATGGCTTAGGGCTGGGTACTAATGCCATTCCTCCACCAGTAAGCGGGAAATTTGTCAACGGATTAATTGACATTGATTTTTCTTGCCTTGATGAGTCCACGAGTCAGGATGATTCCTCTAACAAGGATGATTCCTCAAGTAAGGCTGACTCTGTATCTGATGAAGTGTTCCTTACTGCTTCTGATGATGGGTCTGAGAACACCTGCCCTGAAGGAGTAGTCTCTGAGGAGTTGCTCGGTGAACAGAATGTTAAGAAAAACATTATCACGGATAGTGATAATTGTATTTTGACTTAACCCGATATTGTTGAATCAAATAAAAATTAAAAGTGATGCTTTATGGGGGATATAAAAACATTAATCAAGTTAAAAAGGAAGCCTTTTCAGCTCATTTTGGGCTTGGTTATCAAGAAATTTTGCAAAAATATTATATTCCTAAGAACCAATCTTCATCAGGTCAAACTACTATTCACCAAACAACTTCTCATGTTCATCATGCTGAGTCATCTAATGCCAGATCTAATGAGCCATACAGGAGGACTTACAAAGAAAAGAGAACTTGCTTTCACTGTGGTATGGTTGGTCACATCTTTATGAACTGCCCTGCTATGAACCAAGGGAAACGCCAATTGTTTCACAACCAGCTGTTATCTCTAAGTCACCACTAGTGAAGCATTCCAAGAGTCCAAAAGAAAATGTGGTGAAACCACCAGTAAAACCTATGGTAAAGCCAAAGATCACATCTGTGGCTAAACCATATGTTCCAAAAAGGGAAAAGCTATCTGCTAAACCTTGTGCTTCTACCTCTGGTAGTGCACCTACTGGTGAGAAACATGTGGTTAAGCTTTCTAAGACACAGAGGAGAAGAAGGAACAAGAGATTGAGGAAGCTGGAACAGCTTGCTGGAATTCAACCAGGTGAAGCTTCTACTAGTTCACCTGGTGCTTCTGAATGCAAGCCGACTGTTCCAGTAAAACAAAAGAAAAAGCCCTGGAATAAGAAATCTAAAAGTTCTCAATCTCCTGCTCCCAAGTCTTCTAAAGATTCATCCATTTTTGACAGTCACGACTGTGAATTAATTGAGGTTTTTTATTTTGAGAAAGACGGACGACCCAAAACCACTATGGCTTGGGTCTCCAAATCCAATTAATTTCTTGTGACTCGTGCAGGGACATCCAAAGGGTACTATCTCTAATCGTTGGTATGTAGATAGTGGATGCTCCCGGCACATGACAGGTAACCTGGACCTGCTTCAAGATGTAAAACCATTCAGAGGCGGCTATGTGGCCTTTGCTGGAGAGAAAGGCGGTAGTATCACTTGTCAAGGAGTTGTGTCAAATGGTTGTGTCAGCTTCGACAATGTCAACTACTGCAAGCAGCTAAAGAATAACTGTTGAGTGTTTCTCAGATGTGCGACAAGGAGTACACCGTTATGTTTGATAAATCTGAATGCATGATTCTCATACCTGGTTTTGAAGTTCCTGAAGACTGGATTCTGATGCGAGCACCAAGGACAAACGATACTTATCAGATTGATATGAGCGTGGCAATAACCACCTCATCAGTTGCTACTTCTTTGCTTACCAAAGAGACAGAGCCTGACTCTATCTTGTGGCATAGGAAACTCTGACACATTTCTTATCGTAAATTGAATCCTTGTTTGAAACGGTTTGGTAACCGGTGTTCCTAAGCTGAGATTTTCCATTGTAGATGACTGTATGCCTTGTAAAAAGGGCAAACAACAACGGAAGTCTCATAAGCCCAAGCTCCAAAACTCCATCGATACCCCTTTAGAGCTATTACATATGGATCTGTTTGGCCCAATAAGTATCAGGAGTATTTGAGGTAAGTCATATTGTCTAGTTGTAACTGATGATTTCTCACGTTTTTCTTTGGTACATTTTTTAGGTACAATGGACGAGACTGCTGACATTCTTCAATACCTGATCCTGAGCTTGGAATCTCTTTGCAAGTTGAAGGTTAGAAAAATAAGGAGTGATAACGGAACTGAATTCAAGAATAATTTGATTGAACTTTTCTGTCTCAAGAAGGGGATCCGTCACGATTTTAGTGCCCCGTACACACCTCAGTAGAATGGAGTTACAGAACGGAAGAACAGAACCTTGATTGAGACTACAAGGACAATGCTGTCAGATGCAAAGCTTCCTCTCACTTTCTGGGCAGAAGCAGTAAATACAGCTTGTCACGTTTTGAACATAGTTCTGTTTATGAAGAGGCACAACAAGACTTGCTATGAGTTAATCAACAATCGACCTCCCAATCTTGACTACCTAGTTTCTTTTGGTAGTCCCTATTCCTTATTGCTACAATACAACTGCAAGTCTAAGTTTCATGCAAAAGCGATGGAAGGCATCTTCTTAGGATATGTTGCCAACTCGCCTTGCAAGAGAGTGTACAATATAGGAACTTGTACTGTCAAGGAATGGTTTGAAGTGGATTGCAGTAAACACAACATTCCACCAGAACCAACTGGTCCAGCATGGGGTTTTGATTATGATGCGCTATTCAGGTCTTTCAACCTTCCTGATTTATCTGCCGATGATGCCGCAAATGTGTATGAATTCTTTGGAGGCGGTGATGACTCCAGTTTCTCAACCCTTGCAACTGTACCGATTGTAACTCCCAATTCCAATGCTGCATCTGCATCTGGAACTCATGAAAATGATAACATAGAAGTTGTTCATGTTGACGGAAATGACGCTCAAGCTAATCCTAACACTCGTGTAGGAAATGAAGCCCCAGCTGATCCAAGTTTCATTGAATCTTCTTCTTTTGGAACACAGGATATGGGGGAGTTGAGCACGAACCAAAATTCAAAAATTCAGGAACCGGATATACCAGAGACGAGAGTGCATAAGAATCATCTAATTGACAACACTATTGGTGATCCTCATGCCAGTGTTCAGACGCGTCATAGAACCATTACTGAGAACACTAGTTTGAACTCTGAGATACTTGACACTGGGTCATGGAAACATGTTTGCATGCTGCATTCGTGTCCCAGTTGGAGCCGAAGAATGTGAAGGAGGCTCTCGCTGACAACTGCTAGATTGAGGCGATGCAAGATGAATTGTGGGATTTGGTTGACTTGCCAAGAGGCATTCAACCAATTGGAACCAGATGGGTGTTCAAGTGCAAGACGGATGATCGTAGTGAAGAATAAAGCAAGGTTGGTTGTTCAAGGATTTTATCAACAAGAGCGCCTGGATTACACTGAAGTATATGCCCCAGTTGCTAGACTTGAGGCCATTCGATTGTTTCTGGCTCATGTCTCCTATGTCGGCTTCAAGGTCTATCAACTTGATGTGAAGAGTGCTTTCCTGTATGAAAAAGTTCATGAAGAGGTCTATGTCACTCAACCTCCCAGCTTTGAAGATCTGCATAATATCAATAAAGTGTATAAGCTCGACAAAGCACTTTATGGTCTTCATCAAGCACCTCGGGCATGGTATGAGACGTTATCAAAACATCTACTGTCAAATGTTTTCGACCGTGGACAGATTGACTCGACCCTCTTCATTCGGAAAGCAGGAGGTGATATTCTTCTTGTACAAGTGTATGTCGACGACATTATCTTTGGGTCTATAAATGAAGAGATGTGTAGGGAATTCGAACAGGTAATGAAGTCCAAGTTTCAGATGAGTAACATGGGTGAATTGACGTTCTTCCTCGGTCTGCAAGTCAGTCAAAGAGAGGATGGCATCTATCTACATCAAACTAAGTATGTGCATGACATCTTGTTAAAATACAAGATGAATGAGAGCAGTACTTATGGCACACATATCCCTATCAATCATGGTCTGTATCCAGACAAAGATGGAAAGGATGTGGATTGCAAATTATACCGTGGGATGATCGGATCTCTTATGTATCTCACAGCTTCAAGGCCCGAGTCTCAACATGTGAAGCATAATACATTGCTGCAGCGAGCGGTTGTTCTCAGATATTGTGGATTCAGCAGCAATTGAGAGACTACCACTGAAACTTCACTAGAACTCCTCTATTCATTGACAACAATGCCACCATGTCCATCACAAACAACCCGGTGAAACATTCCAAAACTAAACATATTGAAATTCGCCACCATTTCATCCGTGATTGTGCTGAAAAGCATCTCATTGAACTTGTAAAGGTTCACACTGATAACAACTTTGCTGACTTTTTCACTGAGGCGTTTGATCGAACTCGTTTTGAACATCTTGTCAACATAATAGGAATGTTCAACCCAGAGTGAAAACTTGTTTTTTCTTAAATCAATTCAATTCATGAATGTTAAATTTTATTTCTTTTAAGTTTTCTGTATAGTTCTTTTAATATTCAAATATTTTACAAAAAACCAAACAAAATAGAAAACCAAAAAATTTCAAAGTTCTCTTGAGAAAAGAGGAAATGATAGTACATAAGAAATGATCTAAACGTCATAGACTGCTCATATGGGAAATGATTGCGTCATGCTTACTTGATTATTTAAATTTTTGTGTTCTTAATTTGCTTATTTACAAGTAATTTGAATTGTCAGTAGGTTGTAAGCATCTTTGAATCATTAGTAGTGTTGAAATTAAGTCAATACTACAACTATGATTTGAACCATTAGTTGCCAGTGTGCGTGCGTAAAAGAATGCAAAAGATCACCATCGGATACAGGATGTTAGATTTTGGAAATTATTTTCTTCTGAGACCAATTTCGGGATACGTCGTTAGCACAATTAATGCGGTTCATCTCACTGTCCATACTCACAAGTATGCAATGAGAGATTGAATCAAGACATGTCTTTACATCAACCGTTGAGCGTGTATTCACCCTTGAATCACTCCTGATTCATTGAATTCAAATCCAGATAAAAGTTGGATTCCATTACCTAAATACTCAAACACCATATTCATTATCCTGAATCATCATACTGATATTCACTGAAGAAATCACATGAAACCAAGACAAATGAATCACTCGATTCTGAATCTTATGATTCCTGATAATCCTTATGGATTCTGTTTGATTTTTTCTGTGCTAATTGATGTAGCCTCATTGTGGAAATTTAGAAAATCATTGGGAAAATCTTAGATGCCTTGAGATAGTGCAATTTACATTCCTGTAGCATAACAGTGGGGTACACGTTGTATATCTTCAAATTAATACCTTAACACACAAGAACGTGGTACAAAGATGCTTATGGTTTCAAATATTATAATATTGTCAACTTGAATTACTTGTTTATGTGCTTATTTCGTATGAATAAATAGTAATCCATGACTTGATCCCATATTCTTTGATGTTTATCTTGTATTGTTTTTGCTATAGTCTAGCCTGATATGATCCTCTGCTCGTGTCTTTGAACAAAAATAATGTGTGTGAATATGTGTATATCGTTACTCTGAAAAGATCAAAAAGATTTTAAGTTTGTGTATAGTTCAATTCCAATCAGAAAAACCAAAAATATTTGTGTTTAACCTTCGTGAATTGACTTTGAATCCTCTTGATTGAACATTTTTATCCTGTTCGTTATTTGATTTGACTTCTTCATAATTTGAGTTGAAAAATCTGGGTACACATGAGTCTCTACGTACTTATTTAGTGCGCAAGGGTTAAACCATGCGTACTTAGCAAGTACGCAAGACTTAAGTCATGCGTACTTAGTAAGTACGCAGGAGTTAAGTCCTGCGCACTTAACAAGTACGCACGACTAATCTTGTGTGGGTATATATACAAGACTTAGAAATTCTTCTGAGTTTATCTCATTCAAACTTCTTTGACACTGTTAATCTTTTTCACTCAAAATTCCATGTCTTCCTAAACGGTTTTTCGTCCCGATCTTAGTTTCATCATCATCTAACTTACATTTGGTGAGGATCTTGGAGCATTTCATCCGTTAAATCTTGAGTTTTGGACCAATTTGTGATCTTGAGAACTAGGTTTTAGACTTTGATTTTTGACAAATTTTGGTTGTTTTTAACTAACATTATGACCTAAAACTTGTTTGAAATCACTAATCAAAGCTCGATCAACACATAATCGTCCTTAACTTTCTTTAATTATGGTTTTGACCCTTGGTTTGACCGTGGGTTACGTGGGTCGACACTTAGGTCAAATTGACCGGTTTTTAGTGCATGTTTGATGTTGGTCTTGTTTCCATTGGTTGTAAACATGGTTTTCGACCTAGTGGGAACCAACATTTCCCTAAAAAATCACAGGTACGCAAGACATAAGTCATGCGTACTTTCTAACTACGCAAGACCTAAACCATGCGTACATGACAAGTATGTAGGAAGGAAATTTCTGAAATTTTTCTAAGTCTGGATTTTTAGTTCTTTGTGAATGTACTATACTTGGTCATGTGTATTCAATTCCAATGAGTCTTCTTGTTCTTATTATGTTTACTGTTTGTTTGTGCAGTGATGGCTCATGCGTTTACAAGTGAATTCAATCTGCTGGCTCTAACACAACCCGAGTGGAAGGGTGCTACACTTCAATATCAGGAGACAGTCGATTTCTTGAACCGCTCGAAGATCAGCTATGCCATCTCTGCTGATCCTATTGTCTCAAGACCATATCTAGAGCAATTCTGGGAAACTGCTGATCACGACTGTACAGTAACCCCAAACGTCATTAGGGCTACTGTAGCAGGTCATGATATTTCCATTTCTGAAGACACCATCAGATGAGTACTACAGTTTAGGGACTTATCAACTGATTCGATGACTTACCCTGACTATTTCGTTGATAGATGTTGGAGACAAAGGATGAGGTATGTTGGTACAATGGATTACTCCTCGTACAAAAAGATGTGGGTACTTGATCGGTGGCGTTACTTCGCGCACGTCATGATCATTTGCCTGTCTGCTAGAAAGGAGGGAAAGGATGCCATGGGGCATGACTTGGCAGCTGCAATGGATGGCCTCTATCTTAACAAGGGTTATAAATTTTCTAAGTATATCTACAAGTCTATCACCGATCAGATCAATGATGCTGATAGGTTTAGATTTCTATTATACCCTCGGTTTGTGCAGCTTTTGATTAATGATGTTGTACCCAATCTACCTCAGATTGGAGAGACACTACAAGTCAAACAGGTGGACAAGAGAGTGTTTGCATAATTTCTAAAGCAAGGCAGTGTAGAACCTACCCCTGAGCACACTCCTCTCTTTGGCCACCTAATTAATGAAGCATATGTGGCCCCTGCTGACTTCAGATGGTATAGTGCAGAATCTGAGCCTGAACTCAGTGAACATAGTGTTGAACAACATGAAGAAGAGGAAGCTGAATCTGAAGATGATATTTCTGATGATGAAAGAGACGAAGAATAGGGAATTGGAGGTGCTGAAGAGTCTGACTCAGAAACGACTGAGTCAGATTCCTCTGATTCCAAGAAGATTGACGAAGGTGACCCTTCCCGAGTAATCTTCCAAGAGAAAGAGACAAGCGACTAGCAGTGAATACAAGCCCGATTCTGAATCGGACGCTGCTATAGAGAGACGCAGAAGAGAAAGTATAAACAAGCAACGGGGGGGATAGGGCGCACCAAGCTATCCTTCGTGAGGTAGAAGTTAGTTCTCAGAGGCAAGCAAGTATCACGGCTGCGAGTACTGATTCCACTTCTACTTCTCCTTCACAATAGCTTTATAGGCGACAGTGGAGGAGGCCACGTGTAACACCTGATGTGGCTACCACTGCTACCACAGAGGAGGTTCGTGTGATAGTGTCCCTCCCTGTGCAATCTGTTCAAGTGGTGGTGACAACTCCTAATCTAACCGAGTCTGTCACCATCACCCCTACCACCATCCAATCAACCTCCATCCCTACCTCAATCCCTACAACCACCCTCCACCACATCAGTGAACCTTATCATGACTTTGACTTCAATCAAGGGTTCGATTTTGGAGAATTCTTTTCCTTCCCGACCAATCAAGCCGAAGCATCGTCCTCCGGGGGACCTGATCCTCGTGATACCCGGATCACTACCCTAGAGACTCAGGTCACTGGTCTTCTTGAAATGCTACGAAAATCGAGAGAAGAATCTGACAAACAACAGGGGCAGATTAACTCCCTGATTGATGAGATAGCCGCACTAAAGAAACAGTGAGTGGCTGATGACAAGCAGCGTTTAGAGCATGACACTATGGTGAAACTGGTCTATGATATGATGTGACATTCCGGACTTTTCCAGTTAACTCTGTTAACAAAATCCAGTTAAAGTTAACTAAATTAACTTAACTCAAACTTCAGGGACTGTTTCTGCCAATATTTCAAACTTAAACTCGAGGGACTAGTTATGTAATAACCCTAATCTTCTATGTTGACTTTTAGAAAGTCAAAATCCAAATCCTGTTGACTTTGGAAGTCAAACTAACCAAATTTAACTCCATCTAAACTGGAGGGACCTATTCTGCCAAGTTTCAATCTCCAATTCTCAGGAAAACCTCAGGGACTACTTCTGTATTTAGATCAAACTTAATTTCACTGACTTCAGAAGTCAACATCGCGGATTCAATCAAATTCGACCGTTTCTAACCGAAATTCGTTGGAATTGAAACTGTTCTTGCACGACCATGATCATAATGATCATCATTAATCCATTAAAACCAACAAATAATCGAATTAACTCGAATTATTAGAGTTAAACATGTAACCGTCGACCAACAGCTAGTATCCATCAAATTCGACAAGTTCTTGTATCAATCTTGCGTACTATCACTCTGCACACATTGAACGAACCTGTCTGATGCTTTTACACATCCCACATTGGCCAGAGAAGTAGCCAGAGACCACGCCCCCGGAGTCGCAACTGTGTTTTAGTCGGGGACTATCAATTCGAATACGTTTCCGGTAATTACATACTCCTTTAGATTCGTTTCCATATCTAGAACAAAAGCCCTATAACAATTGAGGCTTAGAGTATCGAATTTCACACGAACCAGATCCTAGGGTTCATGTGAAACCGGTTTGATCGAACTCCATTGCAGACTCAATTTAAATCAAATTAAAGTATACCATTAGCTTCGCAATCATCTAATCATTAAAAGCCCTCTGCTAACTCTACGATCTATTATTGAATTAATCGCGACCAGTAACCTAGGGTTCATATGAAACCTGCTCAATCGAATCCTACCCTAGACATTGTTTAAATCAAATTAAATCACTTCTACAGAATGGAAACACACTACACGTTGATAACTCTATGTTAGTTTAATACCCTATCATCGGATTATTCGAAATCCAGAAATTAGGGTTTGTTCTTGAAACGATTTGGGGTTTTCGATCTTAAACACAGTTTTAATGCAATTAAACCTTATCAACAGATTCGCAATTTCTTTTTTGTTAAAAGCCCTATGTTTTCATCAAGTATTAATATCAGATTTGAGTAAATCGATTCGATGTTCATGTCAGGGTTTTCGGTTCCTAAATCGAGGATTAAACGATTCAAAAGTTGATATTTTTCCAATTAATCCTGAAACCAGATTCGCTTATGCCTCGTAATCAAAAACCCTCTCCTGCTTCGATCGATCATTATCGGATTCGATGGATTGGGACTGGATTCGATCGAAGGTGCTTTAGGGAGGGAAGCCGCTTGAACTTGGGGGTTAAAATCATTTAGAACCGGTTAACATCGTGATACCCTAGCGGGCGGGACTGGTTAGAGGCGTGTGCGTGTGTGGGAGAGACCCGGGTTCGAGACCGGGCTCCCACAAATATTTTTGAACATTTTTATTTATTATATTTAATTAATAAAAATCAAACCCTATACTATTATATTAATATACAAATGTATTTTAGCCCGGGAAACAACCCGTGGGCTCGGGTTTGAATTTTATAACTTATATTATTATTTCTCCCACTTTTAAAAATAACGTATTTGTATTATTTTTAAACCGTAATCTCGTATAAAATAATATAATTATATTATCTTCAACCCGTATTCAACATTAATAAAACAATATATAAATTATATTATTTTCGACTCATTTTATTGTCTTGCTTGACATGTATTTTAAAAACTATAAATAATATAAACGATGTTATATTATTTACCTACGTTATTTTACTCGATTAAAAATAATATATTTATTATTTTTCTACTTCAAGAATTATTTAGTAAATCTTTCGAACTTAAAAATAATATATTAAATTATATTATTTTCCTAACATTTGTAAACGACTCAAACGTATGAAAATAATTATTTAATTATTATCCGTTATCAACGTTCGACGCGTAACGCAAATTTCCTGAAATCATTATAACAAGATATGCATACATTTATATATATATATATATATAACTCCGTCGACACATTCGTTTATTCCTAAATCCTTAGAATGCGTTAGAACATTCAAACTTTCCTTGTCGCCGTCACAATTCCCAAATTGTCCCTAATTTATGTGTTTATAAATTTAGGGCATACGTAAGCCATGTAGGCTAGCGCTTGAGATTCAAAATCTTTCAATTGTGTGATACTACCTACAACGCAACGCAGGTGAGTTTTCACGGCCCCTTTTTATCGTTTTAACTTGGGGGATAAAGCATGATCTAAATCTTTTACTAGTTTTTGTAATTCATATATTATCGCTTGTATGACTATGCGTAACTCTATCATGAAAGTCCTCACGTCGAACCGTTTAAATATTGAAGAATAGCAAGGTATGTTGAGTAGTACTACTGGGTTTGACAAACCCCACCCGCGTTAGTCGCGCTAACTCGATTGGAGTTCGAACAGGTGTAATATTGACCTAAAACATGTACCATGGTTGATAGGCCTGGTCGGAGGCACAAACATAAACTGTCAGTCTACGGTTGCGAGCGCATTAGTATACTTGAATATTGGTTAGCTACCTTTGATATATATATTGAATGTACAATAAACTGCAAACTCTTTACTTGAACTATTAAAACATGTGAACTCACCAACCAAGTGTTGACCTATTTTCTTTACATGTTTTCTCAGGTTGGCACTCAAGAACATGTTAGGTCATGCATTTTCTTGGATCATCTGTGACACTTTTAATCACCAAACAACTTTCATTGTTTTGATTACACTTTGGTTTTGGGCGCGTTGTTTTGCGCATGTACTTTCGTTTTATGCTTTCGCAAACTTTTACTCTGACATTTATGATTTTATGAAATTATGTTTTCAAGTCCCATATAGTGTCGTTTGATGTAACCAATGTGTGAGATTCTGCTCAGTCACCCCTCCAAAACGGTAAGACTCCGTTAGTTGAAATTTGGGGGTGTGACATATGGCCAAGACGCTTGCTGCACATGGGAGAGATTGAAGGAATTATTGGATAAGCAACCACCTAAACCTAGCAGTGAAGAGGCTTGTCACTTAGTTGATCTAACTAAGGGTGATGATCAGGATAAAGATCCTGAAGCCGGACCGAGTGTAAGTGAGCAGCAATCATTCGCTTTGGCGATTGTTCCCATCTCTGCCGTGTCTATGGTTGAGGGGGAGTCCACTCAGAGTGAAGGTGGAGGTGATGCTTCTGGAGGTAATAAAGGAAAGTCGGTGGCTAACGTTTTGAAAGATCTATCTGACGATGTATCGAATGATTTGATCCTATTCTTGGAGCCAGACTACTCCAAAGAAGCACATATCGAAGCTCTCTGCAATCTGGAAGAGGGAGAGATCGACTCTATTGACGACTGGGATGAGGAGGATGATGATGTTGTAATCGAAGTTCCCAAGGGCGACGGGGAAGGAGAGTATGAGTTTGAAGATGGAGAGATTTTTTAAGTTCCATCCTTTGAAGACACAGGTTCAGTCTAGCCTGCTAGTACTGTTGAGGCATTGACTAAAGCCTCCCCTACCGACCCTACACCTGTGGATCCAGAGGCACAGAAAGACATACATATGCCTGCAAGTTCATCGAAGGATTCGGCTCCTGTCTGGCAAAAGACATCAATCATAGACAATCATGGAGCGACAAGGATGATCTTAGCTGTGAGGTTCGAGGAGGATAAGAAGTTGTTCGCAATCAAGCGAGCTGGGGGGTTCAATACTTGAAACCAACCAGCGAAGCTTTCAACTCCTTGCCAAGATATGACCTCGTGAACCTAGCAAACCGAGAGCTGCTGGGTCACTCAAATCACGCAGTAGCGATGGGTTTGTGGCAAGTTCTACAGCGAGAGGTAAGATCTAGGAAGTTTGAAATGTTTAAGTCTCAAGTGCCCAAGCGAGTCAGGGACAAGAACGTTAGACATCCTATGACTAATAAGAGCTTAAAGAAACTGGTATACAAGCTAGTGCTGTGTGAAACCAAGATTCCCCTGAGCAAGTTATCTCAGGATATCCTCGGTAATATATTGTACCGGTACGTAGATCCTAAATCGGTCGAGGCAGTGGTGATTGGAAAGGTGTGGTCCAAGAGTGGAAGCTTAGTTCCAAGGGAACTAATCAGAGTGTTTGATGAAGTTTGCTTCATAAACATTTCTGTGAAAGATCTGGAGGCGCTAGCGGACAGCTACTACATGTACACGGACAAGTGGACAAAGTTCCTTGCTTCTAAATACGACAAGGTGATCAAGTTCTGCCTTGATTACAAGAAGAAGATGGAAGCTAAAGCTAAGGAGCAGTGAAGACCAAAGACAATCCAGAGCTGTTGTCAAGGGGGAGTTTGTTGAAGCACGTTTGTGTGACAAACACTCTGGATATTGTCTTAGATTTTGTACTTGTCTTGTATGTATTAGTCTTTGTATTGTAGTGTATGTACGTTTTAGTTATCGAGTTGTAATTACTAATGTATGTACTAGTCGTCTGTTTTCTCTAAGTGTTTTACGCACTTAGCAGGTGCGCAGGAATTACGTCCTGCGTACTTAGCAAGTATGCAAGAATACTCGGCGTACTTGTTATGTACGCCGGAACAATTTGCCCTGCGCACTTGTTAAGTGCGCAGAGATCAGGTCTAGTATAAATAGGCTAGGTTAGCAGAAGATATGTACGCAGGCATTTTGCACTCAGTTGTATTTTCTCTGTAACCTTCAAGTTTATAATAGACGGAGTTTTAAAGTGATTTCGTTGTCGGTTTACTTTGTGTTACTTGATTCTCCACCAAGTCACAGGCATTCCGCACCCGGTCCGACTAGTCACACACTCACACGTAACGATCCGAGACACCTGAAGACCTACAATAGCACGACATTAAGATTGCGTGTATTTTTGCTCAAATTTATGTTTTGCACTATCATTGAGTGTTTTTTCACCTATTGCGTGACATTGCATGTCTTTTATCTATATATATATTTATACATACTTGTATCAAGTCAGCTCGCAACCCCTTTGTGAAGGGTCTCGGTTTGTGCAATCTAGATATAGTATGTTCATCCACAGTTCATCAACCTTTATGTTTAAGTGTTCAATTATTAACAGGAGATAATTATTCTACCAGTCTATGAGATGTTCCCCACTATAACAATGGCCTTTAAGTTTAAGTGAAACGCTATCATGATGTCCTTTCAGTTTTAGCAGAGCCTATCAACATATCACCCTAAGATCCTATTCTTTTCAACTACAAGCCTTACATAAGATGATCCAACCTCTAGAATGATGTACTATCATTTCCCATTAGATAGAGTTTTCAGCTTTTCTAAGAAACACAATCTTTTTTTTTTGTATTTTTATGATTTTTGATTTAAAGATGAAACTAAAAACTTAAACCGAAAATCTTTTTGGTGTTTTTAGGAAATTTCTCCCCCTAAACTTTTGCATTTATGTAATAAATCAAAATTTAAACAAGCTAAAAACTAAGAAAAATATTTTCGGTGACCAAACCTGCGACCTTCTAATCAAAGTAGATCATTTTCAGACATTCAACCAGAAAGTTGAATCTTGCCAAATCAAAAGCTTTTGTAAAAATATTAGCAACATTCTTATCAGTAGATACCTATACAAGATGCGTGAGTTTTCTTTCAAAACAATCACGAATGTGATGCACTCTTATGTCTATGTGCTTAGCTTTAGAGTGTTGGACAGGGTTCTTAACAATCTGTAAAGCAGCTTCATTATCACAAAAAATAGGAGAGTCACAGAAATTCAAACCATAATCCAGCAATTGGTGTTGCATCCATATAACCAGGGAGAAACATGCGGATGCGGCGACATATTCAGCTTCAACGGTATAAGTTGAAACGGTGGTATGTTTCTTGCACTGCCATGATACAAGTCTCTCCCCTAGAAATTGACATCCTCCGGTTTGTTAATTTTCTGTCCAGATTGCAACCACCATGATCACTGTCAGTAAAGCAAACAAGTTAAATTCTGAATCCTTTGGATACCAAAGGCCTAGCCGAGGCTTGCTCTTCAAGTATTTAAAGATTCTTTTGACAGCATTAAGGTGAGAAAGTTTCGGATTAGCCTTATATCGTGCACACTGGCAAACCGCAAACATGATGTATGGATAGCTGGCGGTCAGGTACATTAACGATCCAATCATTTAGTTGTAGAGATGTTGGTCAATTCCCGGTTCACCTAAATCTGGAGTGAGAATAGGACGAGTTGCCATAGGAGTCGAAGCTGGTTTGGAGTCCGCACAGTTGAATTTGATCAGTATGTCATTGACATATTTGGCCTGATGAATTTGGATTCCGTCACCACTTTGCTTTACCTGCAACCCTAGAAAAAAAGCCATTTCTCACGTTGAACTCATTTCAAACTTTTTCTTCATAACTTCTTCAAACTCCTTGCACAGTGTAGCATTCGTTGATCCAAAGATGATGTCATCAACATAGATTTGGACAAGAATAAGATCGTCTCCCTGCTTCTTAAGAAACAATGTCTGATCTATGGCTCCCCGAGTGTAGCCATTTGCAAGCAGATGCTCTGTCAAAGTGGCATACCATGCACGTAGTGCTTCATGTAAACCATACAAAGCTTTGTCTAGTTTAGAGACATGATGTGGATAATTGGTGTCTTCAAACCCCGTTGGTTGACACACAAAGATCTCTTCTTGAACCTTTCCATACAGAAAGGTTGTCTTCACATCCATTTGAAATACCTTGAAGTTCATGTACGAGGCATCGGCCAAAAAGATTCTAACGGCCTCAAGTCTTGCAACCGGTGCAAATACTTCTTCATAGTCTATTCCTTCTTGCTGATAAAATCCTTGCATAATCAGTCTTGCTTTGTTCCAAACAATAACTCCACTGTCATCTTTCTTGTTTTTGTAAACCCAACGAGTTCCGATTGGTAACTTGCCTTGTGGTAGTGGCACAAGTTCCCAAAAATTTAGCTTCTCAAACTGCATCAGCTCCTCCTGCATAGACTCCACCCAGCTTGCCTCACTCAAAGCCATTTTAATGTTCTTTGGCTCTATTTGAGATATGAATGCAAAGTACAAGCAGATATTGATTACTCCAGATTGACTTCTAGTCTTCACCTCGTCAGAGAGAGGCCCCATGATATCCTCTACGGGATGATTCTTATGCATCCTCAATGATGGGACATCTTCTTCTTGCAATGTTTCAGGTAAATTGGTAATATGTTGATCTGCTTCTTCTGTTATGGGAATCGGCTCCTCAATAACATTTGGTTCAGGAATCGTAATCTGTGATGTTTGACTGCTTTCAGGTGCAGCAGTTTCTAATGAAGCAGGACTGCTGCCAGATGCAACAGTCTCTTGTGAAGCATGACCACTGCCAGATTGTAACATTTCTGATTTTTATTATCTGTATTTCAATTCAATGTGATACATTTCAAACCCAATTCTAGTACACTGATTTGTTCTATTCGTACCAACAATTAAATACTATGTTTCAGTGCAAATCCATAAAATTTTGCACAAGTATATTCTATTAAATTCTACATAAGTTCATATTTATACAAATCTATCAAAACTAAAATTTGCAAGAACTGATTTTATAAATTAACAAGAAACCCTAATAGGCACGGTCGCGTCTCGTTCTGGCACGATCGCGCCAAGTGCCTTGGCACGGTCGCGCGCCTTGCTTTGGAACGGTCGCGCCCGGTGCCTTGGCACGGTCGCGCCTTATATGGGCACAGTCGCGCCTCTCGTCAATTGAAACATAAGTGCAGCCTTTAATCACAGAGACGTTCGATTTCGTAACCGTTTCCACACGTTTTCAACTATTAACAAACAAAATTAAGTCTTTTAATCATCATATTTACAACAAATAAACTAAATTGCATCGATTCATCTCATAACCGTCCAATTCTTTCACGAGACCATCAAATCCACCATTTTGATTGCAATTCTCCGAAGCAAACGCACTATCGATCCTCTCTGAAGCTCCCGAAAACACTGAGTCAACCGGAGTTGCAGCAAAGGGGCACCGGAGATCAAACCGTCGTCGCCAGAACAAGTTCCTACCGTAATCTATCAATACATCATCCTTCCGGGTAATTGAAACCTCCTACACCTTCGTTTTAATCTATAGATCAAAAGCCCTAACCTAGTTTGGGCTTACAATAACTGATTTAACGTGAACCCGAATCTAGGGTTCATTCCAAAATGGTTTAATCGAATCCTACTTTGTACATGTTTTAAATACAATTAACCTATACCAACAGACTAGTAATCACCTAATGGATGAAAGCCCTATGATTTCCAACATTAACAATATAAGATTTAAGCAATTCGTTTCTGTTTTGGAACAGACACGGTCGCGCTAGTCTTCTAGCGCGGTCTTGCTTCATGAGACACGGTCGTGCCAATACCAGCGCGGTCATGCCTCTTGGCTAGACTTGGTCGTGCCTCAGAACCCTAGACACGGTCGTGCCTGGCCCAGACACGGTCGTGCCTAGTGAACAACTTAGTTATGTCTTCTATTTGATCAACACGGTCGCGCCCTGACTAGCACGGTCGCGCCCATGGTTCTAGCACGATCGTGCCTTGTCCCAGGCACGGTCGTGTGTGTGAGAATATCTTGGCAGAATACCAAATTTATATTTTAATAAAAACAATAAGCATTTCAAATAAATTTTTAAATAAAAATAACTGCTTTTATAAAAATTTATATTTAAAAAAAAAGATCAAATTTCTATTCTAAAATGAATAGAAATTATTTATTTAAAACCTACAAAATTAAATTATTATTAATCTCTACACTTAGATATTATTTATACAAACCCTTTAACGCATATTTATAAAAAAAAATAGATTAACGAAAGTTATCTACTAAATTTATATTTAATATAAAACGCTCGATACATTTTTTTAACTGAACGACTAGGTTACATATTTTATAAATAAATAAATAAGGTAAAAATTATTTATTTAATTTATATTTAAGAATTATTTATTTAAGTTATACTTAATTACCCCTAATACCTACATTATTTTTATAACTAAGTAAATAAATAATAATTTTGTTTTATTATTTAGTTATCCCAAACTCAAACCTTAATTTTATACAACGCTATTCAAGTACGAATCACTAACACCTACAACTTCAATTCCTTATACACACATCTAATTCAACCCTAGACTTAGACATAGACTATTGTGCACACTATTGATTTAATACATATTACACTCTAGGTTAACGTTGTGCATCACGAGGATCTCGTTACTATCTAGTCTCTCGTGTTAGATACGCCTTTTGAATCAAGTGAGTATTACATAGCCCCTTTTACTCTTTTACACTTTTTGGGGTGAAACATGAACACTATAAAAACTATTGCTTACATTTACACAAACTACACAAATACAAATCCTCTTTACATTCATGTGTGCAATTTGAGCTTTATGCCTGAGTGCTAGTTGTGCTAACTTTTGTGTGCAATTTATGTGCTATCATTAACTATTCAAGCCGAAGGTAAACAATGATAGATCTATTGATTCTGACAAACCCATCCAGATTGGGGTGATTGTTACCGACAACACAATTTTGCATGCTAGTTACAAAGGTTTGATTGTACTTGGTTACACAATATCTGCTCTTCATAAATGCCTTATTTTATCATGCTATGTAAGGATTTGTTTATTCATAATCTATGTGCTATCTGTATACAAACATGTGTATGCTCACCAACTTTTTAGTTGACCTTATTTTATTCATGTTTCAGGTACTAATGTGTGATTTTGATCAAGACTTGCTACACTTAAGTTTTGGACCTAGATAATTTTAAATAAAGGATTATGTATTTCATTTTATGTACTTGGTTTGATTTGGTTTTATCTTGAATACTTGAAATGAATTTGAATGATTAATATATTTCAATTCAGTCAACCTTGTGCTCATGAACAGTCTACATGTCCCGCCCCGATGATTCCGTCGTCGGTTGGGGTGTGACACAGATGCAGCAGTCTCCTTGTTGATAGGAGTAGCAGATTGTTGATCATTCTCCTGAGAAGATGATTCCAGAGTTCTGGAAGATGAAGTAGATGCATGATCCGGGTCTTCATCAATTCTGTAATCGACTGTGCTGTATTTATAGAAGCCATCATCTGACACAGAAACATCAGAATAAACATTAAATAGCTTAAAATATAGAGTCATAATCATATAACCAATTTGGACCAGTATCTACATCAGTTTTGTTGAGCTCCTGCCAGTCGATGTAATAGGATTCCATAATTCGTTTTGTTCTCTTGTTGTAAACTCTGTAGGCGATCTTGCTGGATGAGTATCCAACAAAGTAACATTCATCCGCCTTTGCATCAAACTTAGACCCAACTACGTCATTTTGCAACAAAGTGCATTGGCATCCAAATTTTCTAAAGTAATCGACCTTCGGCTTCTGCTTAAACATGATTTCATATGGAGTCTTCAATTGATGCTTGTTAAATAGCACCCTGTTTTGCCCATAGCATGCAGTGTTGATGGTTTCAGCCCAGAAGAATACCAGCAATTTGGAGTCAGAAATCATTTTTCATGCGGCTTCAATCAGGGTACGATTTCTTCGTTCAGCAACTCCATTTTGTTGAGGAGTTCTAGCAGTGTTGAACTGTCGTGCAATTCCTTTTTCATCACAAAAGCTATCAAGAACTTCGTTACGAAATTCTGTCCCGTTTTCACTTCTGATGATTTTGATCTTCAAGTTTAGTTGATTTTCAACGAGTGTCATGAATTGCCTAAGAATATCTGTAGTCTCACTTTTCTTGCTAAAAAAGAACACCCAAGTAAATCGTGAGTAATCATCAGTAACAACAAGACAATAGGATTTCTTCCCAAGACTCATCACACTTACGGGGCCAAACAGATCTATGTGAAGCAACTGAAGAACAAATTCTATTGAATTAAACAGCTTGGGTTTGTGTGTTCATTTATGTTGTTTGCCTTTAGCACACAAAATACGTTTTTCAACCTCACAAAATTCTTTTAAAGGCAAACTGACGACAAGTGCTCCTTTAGCAATTCTATTTAGGTTTTTAAAGTTTATGTGACCTAAACGACGATGCGAAAGCATGGAGTCATTCTCAGAAGCTTTTGATAACATACAAGTATTAGTTAAAGCCAACTCACTATTCATATCCAACAAATATGAGTCCTTACACGTCGGTGTTCTCATTAAAATCCAATCCTCAGGGATAACAAACCCTGGTTTTAAAATCAAACACTCTTTATCAGTAAAATGAGTTGAAAACTTTTTGTCAAAAATTTGAGAAACACTTAACAAGCTGTGATTCAATTCAGACACATAATTCACATCTTCGAAACAGGGAGTACCATTAGTGACAGTACTTTTCATTGTGATTTGCCCACCTTTATCACCTGCAAAGGAAACACACCCTCCATCAAACATTTTAATGTTGTGAAGCTACGAGATGTCTCTTGTCATGTGCCAGGAACAACCACTATCAACATACCAGAGGTTATTGATAGGCCTCCTTGGCTGCCCCTGTACGATAGAACGCATTAATTAGTAATCGGAACCCAAGCCATGGTTGTCTTGGGTTGCCCTAAATCATCCAAGTATGAAACTTCTTGTAATTTCATATCCCTTTTGTCATTTAACTCAACTTGTGCTGTATGAACATTTGATTTTCGTTTCCAGACAGGCTTTTGATTTTGAAAATTTAAATCCACTGTTTGAGTGACGACCTTTTCTTTACCCTTTTATGATTTTATGGGTTTCTCAACTTTCTTCTGTTTATGTTTGAAAGCATTATTTTCTTTAACATAACATTGAGATTTATGCACAGCACCAGTTCTTTTATCCGATGGTTTATCATTGGGCTTTTTGTGATGTTGAGCCATGTGTCTTTTAGACGTGTGTGGCCTTAGATATGTAGTATCCCATTGATTAACATTTGGACTTCTACCAGAGTGTTCACGATTGTGAATGCAGTTTTGAGCAAAGTGTCCAGGATTCCCAAAGACATAACATGTTTACCTTCTCGGATACGGGGCATAGTATCCGGTGTCCCATGATGATGACCGTTGAGGAGAACTTGTGAACTAACCTGCAGTTTCACAGTTCCTAGAAAACTTTCTATCATGTACTCGATCATCATTATAACTTATGTGATTTGATTTGAAATTATTTCTATCAATATTTCAAACATTTTGTTCAAAAGCACGATGATGATTATCAAATGTTGCATAAAATTCGCTTTTGGTAAAACGTTGAGGCATTTTCCTTGAGTTAGACTGACTTGTTGATGGTTTACTAGTTTCCCAATTTATAGAACGGTTTTTGTTTTTAACAAGCTGAGGATTTTTACCATTAGCAATCTGTGTTTCTTCCTTTTCTAAAGTCCCACCTTTCACAAAAGTGGATTTCAATTTTGATTTTAACGTATTCTCCACTTTAACATCACAATTTTTAAAACCAACATTCAAACCAGGATTAACAAAAGTATCAGACTTTGAAAAACCAGACAAAGTATTTTTGAAAAACAAAGACTTGGAATTAAAAACACGATCCTCCTCCACATCATCACTCCCACAATCCTCCTCTATGCCTTCTACTAATCATGTTGTTGCACGAGACTTAGACGGGTTATTAACGTTCACATGTTGTACCGAGGGACCACTAGTCACAGGTATGGACTGTGTGGATGAAGAAGGTTGAGCTGGTTTACGGCCTATACCATATTCCACTTCAACTTCTTCAAGTTGAACATTTGGCATTGAAGTGAAATTTCCATTAAAGGGATGTTCAACTCCATGATATCTGATTCTTGGATTCCCTTTCATTCTGACTTGAGAATCTATCATGTCGTAAACCACAGATCGAGAATGATCAATTTTCTCGATGATCAACTTAGTGTTTGCCAATTGAGTCACACCGTCGTTTAACTTTAAACTAAGTTCGTCTATTCGTTTTAAAGAATCACGGTAGAGACATTCCTTATTACTAAAATCCATTCCAAGTTTTGAAAAATCACTTTTACAAGCATGAATTTTATCTTTAAACATTTTCTCAGAAAGCTTATACTCAGTATTGGCATACTTAAGTTGAGTTATTTCTTTTATAAGCATTTCATTATCACACTTATATCTGTTTATTTTATCTACACAGTTTTGAGAGCAAGTATTAGTGTATACCTTAGTGTCGTCAATTTTTGCCATAAGAGCATGATTTGACACCTTCATTGATAGCTCATTGATTTGATCTCCCCAATCATATCATGCAGTTTGCTCTCTCACTAAGGCTTTGCTATCACCAGATGCAGCTGCCTCCTTTTCTTCTGATTTGCTTAATGAGCTTACCTTCTACACATTAGGCTATATACATTTCCTAACGAAGTGACCAGGTTTGCTGCAATTGTAGCACCTTAAGTTGGACTTGTCAAAACCAATCTTCTTTGTACCAGACTCCAACCCATCAAACGAATTTTTGCCAGTTCTCTTGATAAACCTCTTAGAACGACACACAGCCATTGCCATGTGCCACTTGATATCCATTTCCTCCAAGTCATCAGGATATATTTGATCAGTGTCATCTTGAATTAGATTAGCAGGAGCGAGTTTTCCAGCTAGCATGGAATTGTAGCTATTCATGAAAACACTAAACAGAGCAACATGCATTTCAACATCCTTGACAGTATTTAAGCATAGTGAGTTGCTTTGTTGAACAGATGTAGCAAGAGCTGTCTGATTTGAAACAGCAGACAAGTTTTGAGTGTATGGAGAAGACATGCTGGAGAGTAAGACATTTCCCTGAGCCATTAAGTGATCTATCTCTGATGAAAACATCATTTGCCTTTGATGATCGTCTATCTCGTATGACCTTAGAATGAAATCAGTTCACTATGAGGAGTGGTATACATGTCTTTTATTCTCTTGATGGTGGTTATGTTGAAATTTCAGTTCAATGGCAACGAATTGAGCAATTTCTTGTTTATTTCACCATTGGTCATCTCAATGCATGCAATATTAATCTCAGCCATCAAGTGAGTGAACCTATTAATTTTAGCTTCCAAATTCTCCCCTTTCACATACTTGAACATATTGAACTTCTGCCTTAGCATATCCTTTCGACTTTCTCTCATGTCAGCATTTCCTTCAAATCTTTCCACCAGTGCATCCAAAGAGATTTAGCAGTCTTGTACTTTTTGAATCCTTGAGCAATTTCTGTTGACAAGGTCATGGTTAACCCAGCATAAGCTTTCTCGTCCTTCTCAATTTGAAGGATTTCTTCAGCAACACAGAGATCAGGTTCCTTGGGAATAAACTCATTCTTCTCATTTCTGACCATAGGAATTTGAGGACCCTTTTCAATGGACCTCCAGATTGATGAATCCTTGTATCCAGCAAAATTCTCATATCGATACTTCCAGTTATCAAAAGTGTTTAAAACTGGGGGAGAAAACATAACATATATGAATTACATAAACAAAAGGGTTTCTGGTAAATTACAAAATCAGCCCTTACAACTTCAGCTTTGACAGAATTGATCCCTTGGTTTTAGAAGTGAGTTAACTTGGTTAGGATTTAACAGAATATTTAACGGAATTGCTAACGGGGTTAACTTGAACCGTCGGATTGTCACACAATGGATTCAACTACGTGTTGAACCTGGCGGAAACAGACTCGACACGTGACTTATAGGTATAAACAGTAAGGACGAGACACAATCAATTGTTAAACGATTCGTATATTAATAAAACCACTGAAAAACAATACATGATCACTCAACAACTCGTCTAACCGAATACAGATACAAAGCAAACTATATATACTATTCAGTTGGGCTTGGTGGGCACCGCATACTTCAAGTATGCGACTAGGCAATGAAGTATGCGGCCGCATACTTCAAAAACACCATCTTCTGAACTTCCCGGTGATCTCTTGATGCGTTAGCCTATTAGGTGTGATCGTTACATATATCAAATGAATCATACAATGAATCTGACGGTGTTACTCCACAAAGTAACAAAGTTGAATCTGATCAAGGATCATTAGTCATGTCAAGTAATCAAAAGCAAAAGCAAAAAAGGCAAAAGCAGAAGGCAAATCAAACTGCCAGTTCAGCAACAATCATCCTCGGCATCTTATCAACCTCCACATAAAAGAAAATCTTATAAACATGAGAATTGTTTCAATTATGGGAAGGAAGGTCATACTGCTAAGCAATATAGTAATGCATCTTATCATAAAAATTGGGTCAAATTTGAGAGACCTAAGATGCATAATGTGGGAAAATATGAAAAACATCAACTAGATAATGAACCATTTTATCATAAAATCATCAAAATTCGTCAAAATGTATATCACTTTCTAAAAGGAACATGTTGGTTGAATAAATCGTCAATGTCATCAAGACATTCAATCTTTTCAGCTTCCTCTTCTTCTGAATCTTGAAAGAACTTCAATAACAGAATTTCTTCTTCATTAGTACCAGAAGTATCTTTGTCTTTGTTTCCTTCAAGTGATTGTGATGTCGACTCCCCCTGAACTCTAGATATAGGATTAGCGTCAGTGTATTGACGATCACCCTCAATATTTCCAGCAGGATCATTGTCTTCATCATCACGTCTTTGAATTGACTCTGTGTGACAAGTATCAGGTATCCTCAACTCCCCCTGAGCGTCAAGACGCTGAACGAGTTTGGAAACTAATGCTTGCATATCAACAATCTGTTGAGCTTGAGTCTGAATCACCAGCTGCCGTTGTGAATCAATAGACACAAGAGAGTTTACTTGTGTTTGTAGAGAAAGCACTTGAGATTCAAGGAAAGTAATCCTGTCAGAATCAGAAGGCTTTGACGGACCAGTTGTTGATTGTGGAATAGAAGGACTTGAAGTAGTAGAAATGACTGGAGGAACAGGAGTTTGAACTGGAGATGGATCCTTAGATCTTGGAGGAGTAATTATCAGAGAAGCAACAAAATTAGCAACCTCGACTCCTTGAGAAGATTTTGCAGCAGCAATCGACGCAGACATTAACTTTTGCCGTGAAGGATCTGGAGTAAAGTCACTATCAGTGTCAGTACTCTCATCAACCAAAGATCTTTTACCAAGTACTGATCCGGAAGGAGGATCCCGAACAGACTTGCGTCGTGGTCGTCTGGCTTGAGATTTAATGCGTTTTCCAGCATTAGCCAGTGGAATAGCAGCCAACCGTTCATAATGACCTGGAGAAAAATCCCTAGATTCATCAGAATCAGTGCTGTCATCATCAGATGAAATCGTATCACTTGAGCTAGAACTAGACTCAGCGTCTGTCACCACATTCCCTTCTTGTTCATGAACGGGCGAGTTCACAGCATCATCAACGAAATCATCCATGTTCATTCTTAGATCGTGATCAGGGTCATGAACGACCTCTTCTTGAACTAGTTCCTGAATAGGAATATCAACTGCAGCTTGTGGAATAGGAATTTGTGGTTGTACAGGAACTTGTATTTGTGGAACTGGTATCTGTTGTTGTTGTGCTTGTTGTTGTGCGGGTTGTTGTGGTTGTTGAACATTTAAGCCTTGAGGTTGAACAATTCAATTAGGATGAAAGCAGTTGTCATTAGGTGGTGCAACATAATCAGGATTGATTAAGTGCCCAAACAGTGGAGTATTGACTGGAATCAAAGCAGCATTCTGCTGTTTCACCTTTGTACAGTTGGTAAAGATACGTTTTGACATCGGAGTCAAAGTCAATCTTATAGCATGTTGTGGAAGATCCGGAATAAGATGATTGAGTATCATTTGAATAAATCGAGGATACATCAAGAAACCTTGACCTTCAGCTGGATTGATCTGCATTACCATCTCCTGATAGAAATAAAGAGGAAAATTGAATCGTTTATTCAATGTTAAGGCCACCATAGCTGTTTGAAGAGCCATCTTCAATCCATCGGTACCAGCTTTTCGCGGAGAGATGCATTGAATAATCACATGCATAAAATACCTCCATTCACCCACTATTCCACCTTTCCGAGCTTGGGTATCATTTTGTTTCCCACGATAACCCATCCTTTGAAAACAACCCATAATAAGAGTGTTAGGATAAGATATTGGATCTTCAGCATTTCCACCCAAATCAAGAGCAGCACGAATCATCTCTTCAGAAATTGCAATCTCGGTATTGTTTATCGTTGCACGAAGTACATGCGGTTCCACATCGATATCTTGATGTACCGTATCCCAGAATTGTTGTATATACACCAAGCTAATATAGGGATCCGCAGATAAGGCAACATGCAGTGTTGATCGATTCAGAAAATTTATGATGCCTTGAAAATGAACTGCTTCTGGCATATTAGGATCTAACAACGCCACTTGATTATGCTTATATTCGACACGACGAGCCATCTGTGAAAATATCGGACAACACAACAAACATTAGTACACTTACACATATATGAAACACACATATTCAAAACAAAAAAAATTTTTAAAAAAAATTTTAAAACAAAAAAAAATTTCAACAAAAAAAAAATTCACAAGTCCATTTCACTTCTGACCCCTAGGCGAACTTAATAAGTTCGCTTAGTAGTGCAAGAGGCGAACTTATTAAGTTCGCTTCGAACAAGTTCACTTGGAACAAGTTCGCCTGAACCTGAGATGTTTCAAATTCAAACACAGATTTTCAAAACTTCGGCAAATCAATAGAGAATCAAGAAATACGCATATACAATCAATCGAATATCAATTTATAACCAAATATGATAATCAATTTTATATTTCGGTCAAAAATTAGGTCAAAATCATCCTTGGAATCGTTCGACGAAAACCGAGACTAAAAACCCCAAATACTCTCAATTTAGCGGATGAAAATTGACGAAAATACCTTTGTTAGATTCGCAATCTAATTTGGAACAAGATACAACCAGCAAATAACTCCCACGACTCAGTTTAAAATTTTTGAAAAGTTTGGTCAAGTTCGCTTAATCTGAGGAAGACGATGAGAATGACAAGTTCGCCTGATTAAACCTTTATTCAGATTAAGTTCGCTTGACTAAGCGAACTTGTTAAGTTCGCTTAACAAGCCTTCGGCGAACAAGATAAGTTCGCTTCACCCTTAAGTTCGCTTCACCCCAGACTGTCGATTAAGTTCGCTTCACTGATTTAAGCGAACTTATTAAGTTCGCTTCACTGTACACAGGCGAACTTAATTACTTTTCAACCTTTTTGCCATGAACACAAATTTTACCAACTTCAACCTGTCAAATCTTGAACTACCGTCAGCAACACATATTTGATCTAATCCCAAACAATTTTAATAAAAGTTTAGAATTTTCATGGAAAATAAAAATCAAAATCTTTTTGAGTTTTATCTATACAGACGGAAATACATATTTTTGGATTTTATCGATACAAACAGAATCACATATTTTTTTTTTTTACTTTTATCTGAATAAACTGAAATCACATATTTTTTGTTTTTCTCTGTACAAACTGAAATCACATATTTTTGGTTTTTCTCTGTACAAACTGAAATCACATATTTTTGGTTTTTTTTTATTTTTTATTTATTTTTTTTTTTTTAACATCATGAGCAAGAAGATCATATCAGTATTTAATTAATTCATCACACATATTATCAATAACAAAGGGTAACCTATAGTATGGGACCTATTCAACTCAATTTTATGCATTTTGCACCTTTTTCATTTTGACATTCCTTCAATTTTAATAATATTTGAAATGATACGCGATAAATTTCAAAGTAAATAAGATCAGGTTAGAAAATGCTCTTTTATTTATATCGAATTTGAAATATAAAGCCTGAATTCTTAAATTTGTCAATATTATATTATTTGAAACTATAAGCGTTTATTCTCCATATTCATGTGATTTAGTACCATTTAGATGATAACCATCGTGTACCCCACATATATGCCAAATAGAAAGTAAATGCACTATCTTCAAGACATATATAAGATTTTACTAAAGATTATCCGAATATTCAGAATGAGGAGACATCACTTAGCACATGAATAGCAGAAACCAAATTGGATTGTATAGGAATCAATGAGATTCAGAATCGAATGATTCAATGTTTTGGCTTATATTTGTGGAATCATAAGATTCAGGTACGTGGATCCAACTGTTATCTGGATTATGAATTCAGTGGAATCAGTAAAGATGATATATCAATATGATCCAAGGGCTAGTATATGTTTGACAGATGTTGTCAAGTACATATCTTGATTATACTTCAAATTTCATGCTTTTCGGGACATGGGCACTGAAGCAAATCGAATGAATAGTGCTAAGGACATAACCCGAAACTGATCTCATAGGAAAATCTTTATTAAAAGCTAATATTCTGTATCTGATAATGATCTTTTACACACACACCCATGCATATAATGGATTTAAATCATAGATGTAATCATATTATATTTAATTTTCACACTACTATTAGTTTCAAAAACGCTTTTAGTCTATTGACAAAGAGAGAAGAAGGCACACGGATCTATTACAATGGCCTTGACCAGGGAGTTATTTCACAGCTTTAGAGGATACGATAACTCCAAGGATCTCTGGAAGGCTTTGCAGAAGAGATTCGAGGGAAACAGCGACATCAAGAAGAGTAAGAGAGATCTTCTTAGGAAGCAGTATGAGTGCTTCAGATATCTGGAGAATGAATCTATAAATGAGCTTATCTCTGTTAGGACATAGTTTGTAATGACAAAAGCTTTGTTATAGTTTAGATCTAATGTCTTTATGTTTTTGTTATGTATAATGTTCTAAGTGTTTAATACAAGTTATGCTAAGTTCGCCTAGTCTAACAGATGCGAACTTGTTAAGTTCGCTTAAGTCTATCTGAGGCGAACTTGTTAAGTTCGCTTAGTCTGTTAGAGGCGAACTTGTTAAGTTCGCCTAATGCAGGTCAGTAGTCTATATATAGATGTTTACAGAGTCAGTTTGTAAGAGAATAGGATCGATCAGAACTAGAACAGAGTTGAACGATTGAGTCTGTAACTCTATTGAGAATTGGAATACAAGCGTGAATGTTATTTACTTGATTGTCTATATTGTCTTTTGTGCGTGCAATCGTTGATTCGTTGGATTCCGCACTCCGAGTTAACTACACGTCTTATCACGAGAACGATCTGTAGAAGTGCCATGAGGACCTACAAGTGGTATCAGAGCTTTTGCTCTTGATTAGCAGAAGATTCGTGGTGTTTTTGTGTCCAATCAACATCAAATTTCAGAGATTTTGAAGATTTTTCATCTTTTTTGTGTTCTTGATAAAAATGGAGAATTTTTGATCATTTTGGATTGATTTTGGATTCTTTTGATGAAATTGATCCGATAGAAGTGTTGCTAATCAGTTCTTACACATTCCTACGGTTCAATTTAATCAAATTCCATCAATTCAACAAGATATGATGATTTTCGGAATTTTTGGTTCGTGTTTGGTTGAACAGCTGATGCAGGCGAACTTAGCAATTCTGTTGCAGGCGAACTTAATAAGTTCGCTTGGTGCAGATTAGGTGAACTTACTCAGGCGAACTTAACAAGTTCGCTCGGGTCAAGTTCGCTTGGAGTCAAGTTCGCTTGGGGTCAAGTTCGCTCGGGTCAGTTTCAGGTGAATTTTGTCAGGCGAACTTATTAAGTTCGCTTGAGATTAAAAAAAAAGTATATGGTCGTTTTGAATCATATGGTCGTTTTAAATTGTTTGGACTATTATGGTCGTTTAGGGAAAGCTTATTATTTTGGCGGGAAATTCCTTCTTGTTTAAATTGTTTAGGGAAAGCTTATATGGCCGTTTTGAATCATTTTTGAAATTTTGAATTTTTGAAATTAAAAAAAAAAGAGTATTTTGGCGGGAAATTTTTTTCCGGATATTTTCGCAAAAATTTCAAAATGTCAATTTCATGTGATGACAATGAGATTGAAATTATGACACCGAGACTTTTGTGCATATCAGATTACTGTAGCTGGAAAGTTCGGTTCGAACAGTTCGTATCAGAAACTGATGAAAACTTTTGTACATCCATATTTGAAGGATATGTGCATCCTACTTATGACTATATGGGATATTATGATGTTTCTAAACCAGTGACAGCTCTTAGTAAACTAGAAAAGCAGAAATTTGATCGAGAGATGAAGACGCGTGAAACTTTAACGTTGTCTTTACCAAAAGAAACCATTCATAGTCTCGGGAAGTGTCCAACTTCAAGAGAACTATGGGAAGCTTTGAAGAAAAAGGGTGAAGCTACTACTCAAGCGTTTGTGGTCTTGATCAAAGAAGAAGTAGTAAAGCAAAGTGTTTCTGAAAGTGATTTTTCTACAGAGTTAAGTGATAGTGAGAGTATTAGATCTGGTGAAAGTACTCAGTCTACTGTAGGATCGTGAAATTACAAGATGGTTCTGTTCTTAGTTGAAATTGGCGAAAACAATAACAACTACACAAATGTAATCAAACAGACAGAAAGAATACTAATAAGAACACTGTTGTATTAAGCTTTTGCAGGTGACAATTACAAGTGAAACTCTATCAGAAAGCACAAAAAGCACACATACAATGAAGTGTTTACATATTATTTATACTCACTTAGAATCAAGACAGCCCCTTGATTCTAAGGATCAGATCTAACACAGACCGTTGATCTGTTGTATCTAGCTAACTATTACACGTTTTGTCTATAATTGAAGCGTCTTCTTTATGCATCATTACTTGCATGCTTGGAGAAGAGCATTGTTTTCCGTCATTGGTTGTGCCATTGAGGTTCCTTCTGCTTTGAGTGTGTCAGTTGGTTTTGCAGAAAGTTGTCAGTGACGCTTGGTATTGATAGTCAGCTACAACGATTTGTCTTCATGGCACAAGGCTGTCAGCAGCAAAGATGTTGATCAGCAACAAGATATAACCATCCATAGCTACTAATGATTTGCCTGTCAGCAACATCAAGTGTTGATGCTGCTGCGATGCTTATCCGCAGCAACTTTGGTCTTCAGCAGATAAGGCTATCCGCAGCAGATTTGTTCTTCAGCAGGAGAACAAGTATCCGCAGCAGATAAGCTTGTCCGCAGCAGATTGTTGGTCAGCAGCAAACTCTGAGATCAACAACATTTGTACTTAGAGAATTTTGTAGCCATCATTCTTTGATTCTACAAACTCCCCCTAGACTGATGCTACCAAAATTCTCTTATTGCCTTTGTTGCTGAAGCTTTTGCACATTTCTGACTACCCTTTCAACCAAAGGAAAAAGCTTCGAAAACAGCCATCTTGTACTTTGAAATACAACCTGCAGTCGTCAAAGCTGTCTGAGTCTTTCTCCATCGGGACCATCTCCCCCTTTTTGGTTGCATCAGTGGACAAATGTGCATCAGTTTGGGTGCCCACTGATACAAAGGAGGGAGTGAGAAAAGTTGGGCATTGATGTGCCTCTATCATATTCACCCTGGCCGTCAATTCCAAGATATGAAGTTTTAGTCTGTCCTCATCCACAGTTGTGGAATCCTTGGATCCAGATGGGTCCTTAGGCCTAGCCTCTTCATCCCCATCACCCATGGTTTCTTGGCACATGGGATTCCTCTCAGTGAGGGGAGTTTCCAAGGAAACATCCTCACTGCGAGTTGTCGTGGTTGAGGACTTAGCAATGTTATCACTGTCCTCCTGGTTATTTGATGGACCAGCAGTAGTGACAGCCTCTTCCACATCCATTCTGTCATAACTCCTAGAGTGGACCTTCAGGGTAGAAGAACTTGGGATAGGTGTGTTGGAAGCAAGATCAATCAGTACCTCCGAGATGGTGGTAGTTGGAGAAGGTACATCATCTTGATCAGGTTCCTCAGCACTTAAGTTCAGAAGAGAAAGGAAAGGGCTCAAGGGGCTGTTCTACAGATCCGGGAAGTGATCCTGATCCTAATAGAGAGACATCCAAAGGAGTCTCCCTAAAAATGTGGCTTTCCCTTATGAAATTATCACCAGAATGTTGTGATTCTGAGTGAGGGCTGTTAGGTTGGGTTTGGGCCTTGGAGGTAAGAGAAGAAGGAGTTCTCTTGCCCCTTTTCCTATCGTTGCAACCGGGCCCTGTGTTCCGATTGAACGATATCATCCAAAACAGGTGTAAGTAATGTTTGTGCCTGTGCATCCTTAGTAGTATGCACAAGGGTTCGAATGGTTGAAGCAGACTGTTGTGTAGGATGTGAGGTGGAGGGTGTGGGATCAGTATCAGCTGGGATTGCTGAACTGTCACCCGGGGTACTCTATATGTTCAACATTGTAGATAACAATTGAACATTGACCCCTGAGAACCTTTTGGAACCAGTTCTCATGTTATCACTTCAGATCGGCGAATATGCAGATCTTCGTGAAAACCCTAACGGGTAAGACGATCACGTTTGAGGTCGAATCCTTCAACACAATCGACAACGTGAAGGCAAAGATCCAAGACAAGGAAGGTATTCCGCCAGATCAGCAGCGTCTAATCTTCGCCGGAAAACAGCTCGACGACGGCAGAACCCTAGCCGATTACAACATCCAGAAGGAGTCAAATCTTCTCCTCGTCCTTCTTCTCGGTGGTGGCGTGAAGAAGCGCAAGAAGAAGACCATGGAAGACGGAGACAAGTGCGGAGATTACCTGATGACATCCGTTTCTTTTCTGAGATATGCATTGGAGAAGAGTGTGGCTTCCGAGATGGGGATATCCTTGCCGTTTCCTTGGCTTTGATTGGGGAATTCCTTGTTCGGTAGAGTAGACGGTGGTACTCCAGAAATCCTCCATATGAGGGATATGTGTGACATGGTTGGTTGTGAGGCAAATTGGATATTTGATCGACATAAGAAGTCGATCATATCATTGAATCCTTCGGATATCTTTCACTTGGTTGGGTATGACAGTGAGGGATTAAGGGCTTTGAAAGTGTTGGGGGTTTGAAAGAAAGTGATGGGGACTTGAAGGAAAGTGATGTTAGTTTAGGGAGAAGGGGAAGGTGAAGAGGTGGAAATTTGATTTGTTTTATAATGGCAGAGGAGAGAAAAAGCAAAAAGATTTGTATAGTACAACCCAATTCACCTTTTATTGTTACAGCTGTAATGCACCGAGGCAGTCATGGTAAAGACTGACGGGAATTTTAACAGTGGGTAAAGGTTAATTTGGACTTAAATTTATCCATCAGCAGCAAACTTGGTTGCTGTGAACGAATAAGCTTGTCCGCTGCAACATTGGTCGCTGCGGAAGGTTAAGTTTATCAGTAGCAGACTTAATTGCCCGCTGATAGATGCAATGATCTGCAGCAAGGATGTTGCTCCTGACAGCCTTAAAGCTATCTGCAGGAAACTTGTTCATTCTGATAAGTTAAAGAAGTCAGGGGCAAATTCTTTGCTGCTGAAAATTAGACCTGTCAGCAGCCAAAAGGATGCTGCTGAGTTATAACTTTTATTTACAACATAAGACAGACATATTTACACCAAAGGATAGATGCACTCAACTGAACCGATGATGATGCTTGGTGGTTTCTTTACCTTCCATTGTTGAGTTGGTGGTTTTCCAGCTCTCTTTGTCTTTTCAGCAGCAGATGTTGTATCTTTGGATTTTGGCTTATCAACAGCAGATTTTGTTGCTGCTGATGGTTTTACTTGAGCAGCTGCAGACTTTGTTGCTGCTGAAGGCTTTCCTTTTGGTTGCTTGGGCTTTACTCGATCAGCAGCAGTTATTTTGGCTGCTGATGGCTTAGAAACAGATGTATGCTTATCCTTCTTCACCTTGCCGATAGGCTTTTGTATAACTGGGGTTGGAAGAAGAATCTAATTGAAAGGATTAGACTTACAATTTGCAGCAAAGTGGTCCGATTCTCCACAGATGATGCAAGATTGTTGAGGTTTTGACAACTGTTCCCTTGGTGGAGAAAGAGATTTTCTGAATTGAGTTGTCTTAGCTTCAAAACTTCTTACCTGTTTGTTCTTCTTTGTCTTCTCAAAATCATGTTGCTTGAGGTTTCTTTGCTGCTGAAGGTAGTAGAAGCAGGTGCTGGCAGTGTGGTTATATTTTCCACAGACAAAACATGATTTTGCTAGTTTATCCCTTGAAATATACACATAACCCTTTCTTTTAAAAAGGTCTTTGAAATTCCAAGGGGTGAGCTTTGTTGTGCTCAAAAGTAGCTTCTTTCAATGTTTTTTGAACATATGGAACCCTTTCTCCAGGCGCATGACATATGTCAAACACCTTCCTTGGATGGACTGAAGATGAGGACTGGCCCTTTTCAGTATTTAGCTTCCTACCTTCTGGAGGATAGCTAATTTTGATTTGTTTGAATGGTGTAGGAACTGGTACTGAAATGGCTGGTAATGGTGCTGAATAGATAATGGGGACTTCATCTTTAGTCAGAATATCTTTAGGAGGAGATGAAGTAGTGGATTCTTGTACCAAATATGAAGCTTCACTTGTTTCAGTGGAGTCTGAGCAGGTTGAATCAGACTCTGATGAGGTAGTGCATTCTTGTACCAAAGGTTCATCCTTAGAAGGATCAAGATTTCTGTTAGCCATATCAAGATTTGCAAGATTGAAGCTTGGTTCATGGATGGCAACGTAGTCAGCAGGAGGTGCAACGGCTTGATATTGTTCAGTATCATACCCCAGACCAGTCTTTACCTTTTCATGAATTTGAGCATCCAAAAGTCTTTGCAGTTTTTTGGATGCAAATTCATATTTGTCGACATGAACTTTTTGTTCTGCCAATTCTGCTCTGGTAGCTTTTAATCTGGCCAGTAGATCATCAATCTAAGTTTCAAGATTGGTTTGTTCATGTTTTAATGATGAAATCTCTTTCTTTAGGCAGTTAATTTTATCTTTGTAACTGTCTTCGACCTTTTTGAATTCAGATTTCATTTGATGAAACTCTTCATTTTGATCTATGAGGTTTTGATTATGCTTTCTGTAGCCTAAAACCTTATCATTACAGGCTTGGGAACATAGGTATTCATATACCTGAGGCGGTATCTCGGTTGTGTCTGCCATAAGAGCTTGGTTGTTAGCAGGCAGATCTTCATACTGGAAGCTCTAGTCAAAGTCAGATGTTCCAACAGCTGCACAAGCTGCAGTTTGAGCTGGAGGAGTAGCTTGTTGCTGTTGTCTAGGTGGCTTTGTCTTATTCGATCCTCAGCATGGTTTGCCCTAGGTTCCTTGCATTCTCTAGAAAAATGACCCAGTTGGTTACAGTTGTAACATCTCACTTTACTTTTATCTAAGCCAACTCTGGTGTTGGAGCTGTTGCTTGGAATGGGTCTTCCGGTTCTAGAGTAGAACCTTTTTTCTCTTATAGAGAGCATGGCATAGGAGTGTTGTATATCCATTTCTTCTAGATCATCTGGATGGAAGCACTCAAGATCCTCCTTGATAAAGTACATGTTGCTTGAGTTTTCAGAAATAAAAGCAGCGGAGGTTGAGGCTTGAGAAGGAGCTTCAAGAAGAAATGGTGATGTGTTTGTTTTAGAGGTAGGAGTTTGAGGATGTGTGACTATGGGAGGATAGTAGTTGCTAGTACTAGGACCTGAGTACTTAGAGTGAAAAGCAGAAGAGGTGGTGGTGGATGTTGAAGCTGTTTGGTAGCTTGAGCTTCGTTCTTTTGCCTGAATCATCTCTAGCTCATAAGTCTTCAGCATACCGAAGAGCTCAGTCATTTGGAGAGTCTTCAGATTCTCAGTTCTTCTAATGGACACCGTGTAGAGTGTCCAGCAGCTAGGTAAAGACCTGATGAACTTTTTGAGAATATCCTCATTCTCCAGTTTCACCTTTGAGCACTGCAGCTCACCTACAAGATAAGTAAATCTGTTATATTAAACAGTTAGGGACTCACCTTCCTTCCATACGAAGTTTTCGTACTACTGCTTCAGGATGTCCCTTCTGTTTTCTTTGACTTCTTCTGAGCCAACAAACATCTTCTCAAGAGCCTCCCAGAGCTCTTTGGCGGTTTTGTGACTTCTGAAGTTATGAAAAACTTCATTTGGAAGGCACATTTGGATAGCTCCTAGTGCCTTGAAGTCCACCTCCATCTTTTTTATATCCTCTTCTGAGTATTTGGAGGGATCCTTTGGAACTGATGGTCCTCCATAGTCAGCAGATGCCACCATGGGAATGTAGGGTCCATCCCTGATGGATTTCCACATTCCGTACTCCTGATAGCAAAAAAAACTTTCCATGCGATTTTTCCACATGTCGTAGTCTTCTCCAGACACCAATCTTGGTGGTCGGTTAATGCTACCGATGTTCAAAACCATTGCTTTGTGCCATTTTTTGTTTCGTGATTTTGGGTGACTTGATCAAAGAGAAAATTTAGAATAGAACCAGAAGTGATTAAACAAGTGTGAGTTTGTTTAATCTGAGCCAAAGCTCTGATACAACTTGTAGGATCGTGAAATAACAAGATGGTTCTGTTCTTAGTTGAAATTGGCGGAAACAATAACAACTACACAAATGTAATCAAACAGACAGAAAGAATACTAATAAGAACACTGTTGTATTAAGCTTTTGCAGGTAAACGATTACAAGTGAAACTCTATCATAAAGCACAAAAAGCACACATACAATGAAGTGTTTACAGATTATTTATACTCATTTAGAATCAAGACAGCCCCTTGATTCTAAGGATCAGATCTAACACAGACCGTTGATCTGTTGTATCTAGCTAACTATTACACGTTTTGTCTATATCTAGTTAACTTTATTGAAGCGTCTTCTTTATGCATCTGATGTATTGCAAAATACACCCATTTATCGTGTTTAGTTTGAGTAGTTTTGTTTAGTTTTCTTTTAGTTTTTAGTTAGAATATGTTACTGCTGATCCATTTGTCTTTACCAGGTCTCGAGTGATAGTTGTTGCTGAAATGGGCAGAAAACGAGTCAAAAATATGCAAAACCGAGTACCGGAAGAGATCGGGAGGTCAAGAGTCAATTAAAAGTATGAAATTCGAGAAGAAAAACCTTCTCGCTACCCGCGAGAAGGTCAGGGGTTTTCCATCGCGGGCCGCGAGGGAGATGTAACACAAACACAGAAATTAAATCCTCGCCACCCGCGAGAATGGAAGCCAATGGGCTCCGCGGGTGGCGAAAGCCTATTTTCCACAGAATGTTTCGACTTTCAGGTGGGTTGAGGCTAGATTGGGGTATAAATACATCTCAATCATATTCTTGAAAAGACCGAGCCGATTTTGGAGAATCTAGGGTGAATTTTGGAGAGATTTTGGAGCAATTTCAAGCAAGAAGGAGAAACGGTTGAAGGTTGGAGTCCTAGGATCGATCAAGCTCGTGATTTGGCTATCCGGGTTTATCAATTCTTTGTTTTCTTAATTTTTACCATGTCTTTCCACTTTGTTGAAATTGCGTCTTTGATTTGGATAATGATGAGTAGCTAAATTAGATAAACTACCTAGACTATGATGAATGGGATGCTAAAGTTGTGATTTTTATATTGGATGCTTGTTAATTTTGGATTTCATGATAAAGTAGCAAACTTGATTATTGATTCGTTGAATATGCATGCTTAGAATTATTCTAATTGTTATATATTGCTTCGTATGATCTTTGGTGAAGGTCTTTCGCGTAATAGGGTCATGCTAGATCATTAACTTGAGTTGTGATTTGATGGGTTAATTGGCCAAAATACCTTAGAAGCTATATTTGATAATTGAATAGGTCTAGGTGTTATACTAATCTTAATAGCCGAGAGGTGCGAGATTATTGATAGGTCTAAATTGGTAAATTGCTAGGGTGGTCTTTGAGAGAAGTCTGTCGTAGTTGCCTTGCTAATATTTGTCTATTGAGTCGAATCAACAACCCAAGTCATCCTAGGTTTACAACCCGAGAGGGAGTAGGTCATATTAGGGTACTTAACAAAAACATTTAGATAACCGAGAGGAAGTCTAGATCAACCGGTGTTTTCAGCAGCCTTCAGAGTCCCTTAGGTGTCTTCCCGAAAAGGGTCGGGAGTCATGTTCGGTGTCTCAAGAGGTTAGAAATTTATGATCCCGGTTCCTTATTAACTTGCATCCGTTAAAAGTATAGCTCGAAGTATCCCAGGATTCCAGTCTAGGTAGTTACCCATCGTCATCTGAAGTAAAACCCAAAATCACCTTCGTATCTTAGATAATTTAGTTAATTGATAGTATTTTAATCGCTTTTCTCTTAGGATTTTAGACAAACCCCCCCCCCCCAAATATAAAAACAATTAGTCGTGTCAGTCAGTCTGTTTAAGTGAGTCTAATTTACGTAATAAATAGAGTTTCGTGGGTTCGATTTCAGGACTTATTTAGCTATACTAGAGTCGATCGGTTCACTTGCCGGTTAGTAGTTTAGTCGAGTTTTAGAGAGTCTAGAGTATAACTTAGTTTCTAGAATAGGTTAATTTAGTCAATAATTTAATAACTATGTTTAGAACATCAAAGTTTTTGGCGCCGTTGCCAGAGACTCTTGGCGATTACATTCATTAGCTTTGATCAGACTGCATAATAAATACGTACTACTTGTGTAATATTTTGAGTCGTAGGTATCTAATCAGTCGTGTCTTTTTAGTTATCTTTCGTAAAAATAAAAAAAAAATTTGTATAATAATAGAGTCTTCTTACCTGTTTCCTTGTGTTAGTTTTGCAGTTTTTGAGAACCAAGTTTATGCATACTCGCTCAAAGGGGCCGCTACCTAAGCCAAAGAAGGAGAACAACTTTCCGCTAACGGATATCGCGCTGGAGGTTAGTATTTTTTCTTCACCACCATCCAGCCCACCACCTTTCCAAGTCGACTAAACGGCCGACCGTCAGACTGTTCACCAACAATCCACCCTAGGATTCACTGGTGTAAACTCACCCATCACTATTCCACCCATCGCCAATGAAAATTCGTGGCAAATCCCCTCGTACATCATGACCGCCATCTCTAACACGTGTCAATTTCACGGTCGTGATGATGAGGACGCACCTGCACATATCGCCCGCCTCACTCGCATTTTAGGTACGTTCCAGCTACAAGGAGCCTCCAATGATGCCATCTTTCTCCAACTTTTCCCGTTCACTCTAGCCGACCGAGCTGCCACTTGGCTCGATTCTCAACCCGCATGCACATACACTACTTGGGCCACCCTTAGGGATGGATTTCTTAAGAAGTATTTCCCACCCGCTGATCAGATTCACTCGTTCCGCATGGAACCCGATGAGTACTATTACCTTGCTTGGGAGCGTTTCCAAAACCTACTCGCTCGATGCTCTCAGCATGGTCTCTCTGATTGGGCCCTTGTAGAGAAATTCTATAATGGTCTCAACTATGACACGAAGGCTCGTTTCGATACTTCAGCGGGAGGACACCTCATGGGTAAGAAATCAGTAACCGAATGCCTAGATATGTTTGAGAGTTTTGCCCAATCTGAGTCTGAGCAACGGTCAACAAATAGGAATACCATTCCTATCACTAGTGCAACCTCATCTTTACGAGGTGTTTACCAGGTCACACTGGATACTAGTGTTGCTGCTGCTCTAGAGAACTTGCACCGTTAGATGAAAGAGATAAAAGCCAAGGTAGACAAATGTGAGTTCTGTAGGGGAGGTCATAGCACTTTACATTGCCCGTTGATGAGTGAGGAACAAGTCGATTTCGTAGCCGGTCAGTCGAGAGGTGCATTAAATGCTTTTAATAATAATAACTATAATTCGAACTGGCGTAATAATAATAATTCAAATTGGCGTTCTTTCGGTAACCCCCCTGGTTTCCAATCTAATTTTAATCGGGGTCAAGGTCAGTTTAGTAACGGAGTTTCAGGTGGACAGGGTCAGTTTGGAAATCAGTTTAACAACCAGGGACATGGTAATGGTAATGGAGGTTCAGTTGGTCAGGGATCATCTAGTGGTCAGGGTTCAAACAAGGGTTTAGATAGAATTGAGGAACTCCTGTCACAGTTAGTTGTTAAGGATCAGGTCACCCAGAAAACTCTTTCTGAACACGATTTTCTTCTTAAGAATCAGCAGTCCGCTTTCCTTGACCTTCAAAGGTCCGTTGGTGACATGGCTAGAAAACTTGAGGAGAGGTTACCCGGTCAATTTCCGGGTGGCACTCAACTCAATCCGAATGCCCATGCGAAAGCCATCACCACTCGTAGCGGAAGAATTTTAGGCGAACCGAAAGTGAGAGAAGGGCAAGAGGAATTGGAGGAGGAGCCAGTTGATAAAGAAATTGAGTTGAAGGCTCCCAGTAAAGTGCAATCTAGGCTAGACCCAGCAATTACCGCACACACCGTTGAGCCCCAGGTGGAGAGGAGCGTTGAGAAGAGACCGATAGAGTCTAGGCCTTCACCAGTTATAGATCTTTCACGAGTCCCGTATCCTGCCCGCCTTAAGCAACAGAAATATGCCAAGGAATACAGGCATTTTCTCGACATGTTCAAACAACTAAAAATTAATCTCCCGTTCATTGAGGCTCTCCAATGCATGCCCAAATATGCCAAGTTTTTGAAGGACCTTCTTAAAAGAAAGGATCGGTTGGGGGAGCTCTCAAACATTCCATTGACCGGAGGTTGTTCCGCGGTTGTTTTGAACAAGTTACCGGAAAAACTGACGGATCCGGGTATCTTCACCATTCCATGCCTATTCGGTAGTGATACCCAATGTAGAGCTTTAGCCGACCTAGGTGCTAGCATCAACTTGATGCTGTTTTCCCTCTATGAGAAGCTAGACGTAGGTGAACTTTCACCCACTCGCATGACTTTATCCTTAGCCGATCGTTCCGTCAAATACCCTCGTGGTATCATTGAAAATTTACTTGTTAAGGTCGATAAGTTTGTCTTCCCGGTCGATTTTGTCATTCTTGATATGGAAGCTGATAAGGGAGTTCCTATCATTCTAGGCCGTCCATTTTTGCGCACCGCAAAGGCACTCATCGATGTTTATGATGGAAAATTTTCACTCTGCGTTGGTGACGAGAAGGTCACATTTGAGGTAGCTAGATCCATGCAACACCCAAACGATTCTAGTGATTTCAGCGGCCCATGCCATTCCGTCTATTTCTTGAATTCATTCATGTCGGGCGTGGACCAATGTCTCGAGTATATCAGTGGAGTCGATTTGTTGGGAGGGGGAGTACCAGATGAATTGGAGGAGAGTGAAGAAGAAGAGGAGGAAACCCTATGGTTTCCCGAGGTGATGGAGCTTAGTGAAGTAAGGAATGAGAGTGAGAGAGCTCCCTTAGAGATACCAACCCCTTTAGAACTAAAGGTTTTTCCTTCACACCTAGAGTATGCTTATTTAGGAGAGGGTTCGAGTCTTCCCGTTATTATCTCCTCTAAGTTGATGGAGGAGGAGAAGTTGAGGTTGTTAGAGGTGCTGAAGTTGCACAAAGAGGCAATTGCATGGAGCCTTCCGGATATTAAGGGCATAAGCCCCGCCTATTGTACTCACCGGATTCTTATGGAGGATGAATATAAGCCGGTGGTGCAACCTCAAAGGTCTCTCAATCCAAACATGCAAGAGGTAGTCAAGAAGGAGGTTTTGAAGTTGCTAGATGTCGGGGTGATTTACCCAATTTCTGATTCCCCCTGGGTGAGCCCGACCCAAGTTGTCCCGAAAAAAGGGGGGATGACAGTGGTCATGAATGAGAAGAATGAGCTAATCCCTTCGCGTACGGTCACCGGTTGGCGTGTGTGCATTGATTACCAAAAATTAAATGACGTCACCCGGAAAGACCATTTCCCTCTATCGTTCATCGATCAGATGTTGGAGCGTCTGGAGGGTCAACAGTTTTACTGTTTTCTCGACGGATTTTCGAGATACTTCCAGATTCCCATCGCACCGGAGGATCAGGATAAGACGACATTTACATGCCCTTATGGCACATATGCATACCGCCGCATGCCATTCGAGTTATGTAACGCTCCGGCTACCTTCCAGCGTTGTATGGTCGCTATATTCCAGGATATGATTGAGACTTCCATGGAAGTTTTCATAGATGACTTCTCGGTTTATGGAGGCTCCTTCGACCACTGTTTGATTAATTTGGGGAAGATGTTGAAGCGGTGTACGGAGACGAAATTGATGTTGAATTGGGAGAAATGTCACTTCATAGTGACGGAAGGGATAGTGTTAGGCCATAAGATCTCACGAGATGGCATAGAGGTGGATAGAGCCAAAATAGATACAATCAACAGGTTACCCCCACCGACGAGTGTTAGGTCGATCCGTAGTTTTCTCGGTCATGTGGGCTTTTATAGGCATTTTATCAAGGATTTTTCCAAAATTACTCGGCCCATAACCCGACTCCTCGAGAAGGATGCCCCGTTCGTCTTCGATGAGGAGTGTCTCAAAGCCTTTGATTTTTTGAAAGAAAAGTTAATTAGTTCCCCCATTCTTATATCACCAGACTGGAGCTTGCCTTTTGAGCTCATGTGTGATGCGAGTGACTACGCAGTTGGTGCAGTTTTGGGGCAAAGACGGGATAAGCACTTCCACCCCATCTACTACGCGAGCAAAACTCTAAATGATGCTCAAGAAAACTATACCACCACAGAGAAAGAGCTCCTAGCCGTAGTATTCGCATTCGATAAATTCCGTTCATACCTCGTGCTTTCGAAAACCACTGTTTTCACTGATCATTCTGCTTTGCGTTTTCTCTTCCAAAAGAAAGATGCTAAGCCACGTCTCATACGGTGGATCCTATTGCTCTCCGAATTCGATATTGAAATTAAGGATAAGAGAGGAGCGGAGAATGTTGCGGCCGACCATTTGTCACGATTGGAGGACCCGAAAAGAGAGGAGATTCGTGAGGAGGCGATAGGTGATAAATTCCCTCACGAGTCGGTTGAGTTTGTGGCAGCGGAGAAGGAAGGTATGCCATGGTTCTCCGATTTGGAAAATTACCTAGCGAATGGAGTTGTGTTGAAGGGTAAGACAACCCAACAGAGGAAGAAATTTTTTAGGGATGCTAGGAGGTACATTTGGGATGACCCTTTTCTTTTTAGGGTAGGAGGAGATAGGATTCTTAGGAGGTGTGTGACGAAGGAGGAAGGTAATGAGATCCTTAGTCATGTTCATGAGGGTTTAACGGGAGGTCACCATGGTCCACACACCATCGCCCAAAAGGTGTTTGATTGTGGATTTTATTGGCCTTCGGTAGTTAAGGATGCCTTAGAGTTTGTTAGGAGATGTGATGCGTGCCAACGTACCGGCAATATCTCATCCAAGAACGAGATGCCTCAAAATCCAATCCAGATCCTTGAAATATTCGACGTTTAGGGCATTGACTTCATGGGACCATTCCCCATCTCTAGTGGAAATCGGTACATCCTCGTGGCGATTGACTATGTTTCAAAGTGGGTAGAGGCTCAAGCTCTTCCCACAAATGATGGCCGAGTGGTGGTGAGATTCCTAAAGAAGTTATTCACTCGTTTTGGTACACCAAGAGCTCTCATAAGTGACCGTGGCACTCATTTTTGCAACGCCGTGATGGAAAAAGCGTTAGGAAGCTACGGGGTCACTCATCGTTTGTCCACCGCATATCACCCCCAAACAAGCGGTCAAGTTGAGAATGCCAATCGAGGAGTGAAGCGAATCCTAGAGAAAACCGTAGGGAAAAATAGGAAAGATTGGTCCGAGAAGCTAGATGATGCTTTATGGGCGTTCCGAACCGCATACAAAACACCCTTAGGAACCACCCCGTTTATGGTCGTTTATGGAAAAGCATGTCACCTACCCGTAGAATTGGAACATCGTGCGCTTTGGGCTCTCAAAACCGTGAACTTAGACTTAACCGAAGCCGCTCGAAAACGATTTTTCCAAATTCATGAGTTAGAGGAGCTTAGGGATGCGGCATATGCACGTTCATGGAATATTAAGGAGAAAACTCAGGCATTACACGATAGGAGGCTTAGGAGAGTGAGGGAGTTTAGAAAGGGGGATAAGGTACTTGTTTATAACTCCCGGTTGAAGTTGTTTGGAGGGAAGTTGAAGTCCAAGTGGTCGGGACCATATGTGGTCAAGGAGGTTTTTCCATACGGGACGATTGAGTTGTTAGATGAAGCCGATGGGAATACATGGAAAGTAAATGGCCACCGTTTGAAACACTATGTAGGGGGACCCATAGATCTTACCGAAGTGGAGGAAACTCCTCTCGAAATACCTCCTAACAACGCCCAAGTATAGAGTCTTGAGTGAAAGCTCAAGTGTAAAGTTTGTAATTTTTCGTAGTTTTTGTTTTTGTGTCTTGTGTTTTTGAGTCTTGTGCAGGAAAACATCACCGTTGGAGAGCAACGATCGACAGGAAAACGAATTTCCAGGTAAGTCTCAGTGTTAGATTTTATTTGGAATGGGTTTTTGGGAGGTTTGAAAAACTTAAAAATTTTTCTAAGGCATGGAGCTAGCAAAATCTCGAAACTTTCTGTTGAAATAGGCCCCTCGCCACCCGCGAGGGATTGAATATTTAGGTCGCGCGCCGCGAGTCTCCTCGCCACCCGCGAGACACACCCCAAAACTCGCCGCGGGCCGCGAGCCCCCCTTCTCTTCAGAACAAAACCTCTCTTCCCCAAACCTGCAATCACTTTTCTCCTTACAAACCCTAAAATACCTTATGGCCTCCACCACCAACCCACCACAAATCCACCATTTTTACACCCCATTCACCATTTTTGACCCTCTTACACCTATCATATCATCCTACGCCTGAAAACCACCAGAAACTACTCATTTGTTCACTCACCATCATATATTTTCACGGGGTTCTGGGTGTACCTCTTGTTTCTTAGTTTTCTTACTGATTAACTCGCTCTCCAGGTATGTTTTCTTGTATTTTGTTATTTTGTAATCTTTTGGTCTTCGAGTTTTGATCGGTAGTGGGTAGTTTTGCATGTTTAGGTGTCGGTTCTTTATCGTGTCGTTTAGTTAGTTTGGGTCTTTGATTGCGGATGGGTAAGTTCGGGGCTGTTTTGGTTATGTCTGTGCCGGTGACTTGGTTTAGGAACATTCAGAAATTGAGATGGTTTGGTTCGGGATAACTTAAGCTCTGTACTCAATGTCGGTTTGTTGTGGCATTTAGGTTTAATTGGGGACAATTAAAGTGTCGAGGGAGGTAATGTACATTGAGTCTAGTTAGTGAGTCGTTTTTTTTTGTTTTGTTTTTTTTTTGTTTTTCTTTCAGACTAGTTTTTGGGTAATTTTATGTTTTGACAAGTTAAAGGCCACTCGCCCGTACTCAATCTCCATTCGGGCGAGTTTGGTCTAAACTTATAATTAGTTCTTGTAAATTATCGCCCAAAGTGTTTGTAACTTCAGGTCTTCTGGTGCAACCGCGAATGAAATACTATACGGTTGATTATTAAAAAAAAATAAAAAAAAATAGTTTGTGAATACTGACTTTCTGCTTTTCCTTTATTTGTTTGATTATTCATGTGCAGATATGTCAGGTGAAGGTTCGTCAAGTAGATCAGGAAGGAAGCGAAGAGGCCCAACACCGCGCCCGCAATGGGACGCGGCTGAGCAAGACTATAATCCAAATCTGGGTCAAAGGATGATCAAGTATCATACCAGAGAACGTATCCCTAACTGTAGAGTCACGAGGCTTCGAGAACACCCGCTTCTACAATTTGAGTTGGGAACTCAGGAATCGCGAAATTGGATACCTTGATTGATACAAATCTACTACAATTTAGGACGATCGATTGGACGCTTCTAGATAACATTGGCCAAAGAGATAGGATCGAGGCGTTGCTAGGTGATTAGTTCAGGGCTGCATTGTGTTGTATGGCTCCACAATATGAGGAGTTGACTTTAGAGTTCCATGCTACTTTCAGGTACAAGCAGGGAAATTTTGAGCAACATGATGCGGTCTCGTTTTCTCTGGGTAGACAGGTGTACGAGATGACCATGCCCCAATTTGCAGTGGCTACTCAGTTATATACACAGGTAGAGGTTCAAACACCGGAGTTTATCACTAGTGTGAGGGGTGTCTTTACGAAGCAGCATGATTACAGCTTGGTGAGGAATGATCTGGTTAGGTTTTGGGGTACTATCTCAAATGCTCCCTTTTCAGGGAGTATGTTGAATTCAGAAATTATCGATCCGGTCTACAGGTATATTCATAAGATCTTGACAGCGACACTTGTTGGCAGAGGCTCGGGGGAGAATAAGATCAACCAGATTGATCTGTTTTGTTTGTTGTGTATGGTGGAGCAGAGGCCTGCAAATGTGGCCAGTATTATTGCATGGTCCATGAAAAGGACCTGGAGGGGTGGTCCGGATGCTGGTATCTACATGGGGCCTTATGTGACTAGAATTGCTGAAAGTCTTGGGGTGTTTGACAAATATGAGGCGAGGTATTTGAAAGATGGGCCAGTTACAGTTATGATGGGGGTTAGAGAATTACAGTATGCAGGGATTCTCAGTACGCATGAACCGCCTAGTTGGGAACCGATTCGAGCAGGGCCACAGGGTCAACCACCAGCAGGATCTGAGGCTGCAGCAGCTATGCAGTCCGGGATACCGACCCGTTATCAGAGACCATTGCATCGGTCTGAGAGGCCAGCACCACAGTATCCTCTCCAACAGCCACGATCGGACCCCCTCACATTGGATTCGATGTATGATAGGATGGAGCATGGGTTTAGGGACTTACATGGGTTGATGACCACTGGCCATAATGAGATCAGGACGCTGCTTTCTACTGGGCAGCAACGTCAGGAGGAGGCGTTGAGGTATATGATGGGAAACATGAATATGAATGTCCCAAGTTTTTTCGCGCCTCAGGGGTCGAGTGGTCAGCAATACGGTGGTTATGGTCAGTATGGTTCTTATGGACAACCTGGCAGCTCAGGTCAGTATGGTGCCGACCGCTCACCACCAGAGTTTCCGATTTTTGAGGCTGAGAGTGAAGAGGACGAAGAATAGTGTGGGGATGATGCAGATGTTATTGTGTCCTTTCTATTTATTTTTTGTTTATGATGTTTTTTCAGTATCTATGGTTTGTGATGTTTTAATACATTGATACATTGGGTGGGTTGGTTTGGTTGGTTTGTGTTTGGCTTGAACAAACTGAATGATTTTCTCTGCGATATTTTGATTATGTTTATGTTGTTATGATGTTGCCGCTTCCGTTCGTGTGTGATAAATGAGGATTGTTGGCTGGGCACGTTCGGTATGGAGGGCACTAGTGGAAATTGACTGGCATGTTGACAGTCTTGCTTTATTACCAGCTAAGTCTTTTCCAGTTGTATATCTTGTATTTTCATTTCTTTCCGTTCCTGCATTAGGGACAATGCAACATTTAAGTATGGGGATGGGACATTTATTTTTTTACTTACTTGATTAAAAAAAAATATTGAAAAAAAAAATTATAAAATTGGAAAATGTCTCTGTTTTAGAAGTTTGCAATTAAAAGCACGGAAAATGATAGTAAAGTCGGGTTTTTACTTGGTTTTTGAATATGAGATTATAAATAAGTTGAAAGCGTGTCTAGTTAGGGATATGTGGGTAGGCCCGACCGGTTGAGAAGTTTCCTTTGAGCTTAAATATATCTAATGTTGGGATATTTGTGGGTTATCATCTAGGAGAAGTAGGGAAGTCGATACCGCCACAAATAGTATAAGGAATGCCGTTATAAGTTTTAAAAATCTTAGAATTTTTATCGAAAAAAAAAAATAGAATAAAAGAGCATATAAAATAACGATGCCTATGGAATTACTCTTGGGGATGGTGACTCTGATTGAAATTCCCGCTAGGATAAGTTAAAATATAATGATATGATTACCGACGCTCACGTTGTGGCTCTTGGGGATGGTGACTCTGATTGAAACAACCTCTGGGTTAGGTATGAATATCGTGTGCTCGTGATTTCTCTAAAAAAAAAAGAGAAAATTTTGATGTTAATTCTTTTGATTTTTAAAGCATAAGACGGTTAGGAAATAATCAATTGGTTGTTCCTTTTGTTCCATAAGCTTGAGGTGGGGTTAGATGAAACTATAGCTTCCGATGTGTGAGACCCTAGATAATCTGATTGAACTTAAATTAAATAAACATGATAAGGAACTTGGATACCGGATTTAGGTTTAAGAGGATAATATATTTGCAATCGCAGCTAACACGTCACTAAGCATTAATTAAAATAACTGAGTTTTTTAGAACCAAGTTTCTACCTGACTATGATTCCGTATATGTAATTCTTTTTCAGGGACGAAAAAAGAGTAAGTGTGTGGATATTTGATGTATTGTAAAATACACCCATTTATCGTGTTTAGTTTGAGTAGTTTTGTTTAGTTTTCTTTTAGTTTTTAGTTAGAATATGTTACTGCTGATCCATTTGTGTTTACCAGGTCTCGAGTGATAGCTGTTGCTGAAATGGGCAGAAAACGAGTCAAAAATATGCAAAACCGAGTACCGGAAGAGATCGGGAGGTCAAGAGTCAATTAAAAGCATGATATTCGAGAAGAAACACCTTCTCGCCACCCGCGAGAAGGTCAGGGGTTGTCCATCGCGGGCCGCGAGGGAGATGCAACACAAACACAGAAATTAAATCCTCGCCACCCGCGAGAATGGAAGCCAATGGGCTCCGCGGGTGGCGAAAGCCTATTTTCCACAGAATGGTTCGACTTTCAGGTGGGTTTAGGCTAGATTGGGGTATAAATACATCTCAATTATATTCTTGAAAAGACCGAGCCGATTTTGGAGAATCTAGGGCGAATTTTGGAGAGATTTTGGAGCAATTTCAAGCAAGAAGGAGAAACGGTTGAAGGTTGGAGTCCTAGGATCGATCAAGCTCGTGATTTGGCTATCCGGGTTTATCAATTCTTTGTTTTCTTAATTTTTACCATGTCTTTCCACTTTGTTGAAATTGCGTCTTTCATTTGGATAATGATGAGTAGCTAAATTAGATAAACTACCTAGACTATGATGAATGGGATGCTAAAGTTGTGATTTTTATATTGGATGCTTGTTAATTTTGGATTTCATGATAAAGTAGCAAACATGATTATTGATTCGTTGAATATGCATGCTTAGAATTATTCTAATTGTTATATATTGCTTCGTATGATCTTTGGTGAATGTCTTTCGCGTAATAGGGTCATGCTAGATCATTAACTTGCGTTGTGATTTGTTGGGTTAATTGGCCAAAATACCTTAGAAGCTATATTTGATAATTGAATAGGTCTAGGTGTTATACTAATCTTAATAGCCGAGAGGTGCGAGATTATTGATAGGTCTAAATTGGTAAATTGCTAGGGTGGTGTTTGAGAGAAGTCTGTCGTAGTTGCCTTGCTAATATTTGTCTATTGAGTCGAATCAAGAACCCAAGTCATCCTAGGTTTACAACCCGAGAGGGAGTAGGTCATATTAGGGTACTTTACATAAACATTTAGATAACCGAGAGGAAGTCTAGATCAACCGGTGTTTTCAGCAGCCTTCAGAGTCCCTTAGGTGTCTTCCCGAAAAGGGCCGGGAGTCCTGTTCGGTGTCTCAAGAGGTTAGAAATTTATGATCCCGGTTCCTTATTAACTTGCATCCGTTAAAAGTATAGCTCGAAGTATCCCAGGATTCCAGTCTAGGTAGTTACCCATCGTCATCTGAAGTAAAACCCAAAATCACCTTCGTGTCTTAGGTAATTTAGTTAATTGATAGTATTTTAATCGCTTTTCTCTTAGGATTTTAGACAACCCCCCCCCCAAATATAAAAACAATTAGTCGTGTCAGTCAGTCTGTTTAAGAGAGTCTAATTTACGTAATAAATAGAGTTTCGTGGGTTCGATTTCCGAACTTATTTAGCTATACTAGAGTCTATCGGTTCACTTGCCGGTTAGTAGTTTAGTTGAGTTTTAGAGAGTCTAGAGTATAACTTAGTTTTTAGAATAGGTTAATTTAGTCAATAATTTAATAACTACGTTTAGAACATCAGCATCATTACTTGCATGCTTGGAGAAGAGCATTGTTGTCCGTCATTGGTTGTGCCATTGAGGTTCCTTCTGCTTTGAGTGTGTCAGTTGCTTTTGCAGAAAGTTGTCAGTGACGCTTGGTATGGATAGTCAGCTGCAACGATTTGTCTTCAAGGCACAAGGCTGTCAGCAGCAAAGATGTTGATCAGCAGCAAGATATAACCATCCAGAGCTGCTGATGATTTACCTGTCAGCAGCATCAAGTGTTGATGCTGCTGAGAAGCTTATCCGCAGCAACTTTGGTCTTCAGCAGATAATGCTATCCGCAGCAGATTTGTTCTTCAGCAGGAGAACAAGTATCCGCAGCAGATAAGCTTGTCCGCAGCCGATTGTTGGTCAGTAGCAAACTCTGAGATCAGCAGCATTTGTACTTAGAGAATTTTGTAGCCATCAGCAGCATCTATTACAATGGCCTTGACCAGGGAGTTATTTCACAGCTTTAGAGGATACGATAACTCCAAGGATCTCTGGAAGGCTTTGCAGAAGAGATTCGAGGGAAACAGCGACATCAAGAAGAGTAAGAGAGATCTTCTTAGGAAGCAAGATGAGTGCTTCAGATATCTGGAGAGTTAATCTATAAATGAGCTTATCTCTGTTAGAACATAGTTTGTAATGACAAAAGCTTTGTAATAGTTTAGTTCTAATGTCTTTATGTTTTTGTTATGTATAATGTTCTAAGTGTTTAATACAAGTTATGCTAGAGGCGAACTTGTTAAGTTCGCCTAGTCTAACAGAGGCGAACTTGTTAAGTTCGCTTAAGTCTATCTGAGGCGAACTTGTTAAGTTCGCTTAGTCTGTTAGAGGCGAACTTGTTAAGTTCGCCTAATGCAGGTCAGTAGTCTATATATAGATGTTTACAGAGTCAGTTTGTAATAGAATAGGATCGATCAGAACTTGAACAGAGTTGAACGATTGAGTCTGTAAACTCTATTGAGAATTGGAATACAAGCGTGAATGTTATTTACTTGATTGCCTATATTGTCTTTTGTGTGTGCAATCGTTGATTCGTTGGATTCCGCACTCCGAGTTAACGACACGTCTTATCACGAGAACGATCTGTAGAAGTGCCACGAGGACCTACAAGTGGTATCAGAGCTTTTGCTCTTGACTAGCAGAAGATTCGTGGTGTTTTCGTGTCCAATCAACATCAAATTTCAGAGATTTTGAAGATTTTTCATCTTTTTCGTGTTCTTGATAAAAATAGAGAATTTTTGATCATTTTGGATTGATTTTGGATTCTTTTGATGAAATTGATCCGATAGAAGTGTTCCTAATCAGTTCTTACACATTCCTACGGTTCAATTTAATCAAATTCCATCAATTCAGCAAGATATGATGATTTTCGGAATTTTTGGTTCGTGTTTGGTTGAACAGCTGATGCAGGCGAACTTAGCAATTCTGTTGCAGGCGAACTTAGAGAAGCGAACTTAATAAGTTCACTTGGTGTAGATTAGGCGAACTTAATAAGGCGAACTTAACAAGTTCGCTCGGGGTCAAGTTCGCTCGGGTCAGTTTCAGGTGAATTTTGTCAGGCGAACTTATTAAGTTCGCTTGAGATTAAAAAAAACAGTATATGGTCGTTTTGAATCATATGGTCGTTTTAAATTGTTTGGACTATTATGGTCGTTTAGGGAAAGCTTATTATTTTGGCGGGAAATTCCTTCTTGTTTAAATTGTTTAGGGAAAGCTTATATGGTCGTTTTGAATCATTTTTGAATTTTTGAAATTAAAAAAAAAAGAGTATTTTGTTGGGAAATTTTTTTTCGAATATTTTTGCAAAAATTTCAAAATGTCAATTTCATGTGATGACAATGAGATTGAAATTATGCCACCGAGACTTTTGTGCATATCAGATTACTGTAGCTGGAAAGTTCGGTTCGAACAGTTCGTATCAGAAACTGATGAAAACTTTTGTACATCCATATTTGAAGGATATGTGCATCCTACTTATGACTATATGGGATATTATGATGTTTCTAAACCAGTGACAGCTCTTAGTAAACTAGAAAAGCAGAAATTTGATCGAGAGATGAAGACGCGTGAAACTTTAACGTTGTCTTTACCAAAAGAAATCATTCATAGTCTCGGGAAGTGTCCAACTTCAAGAGAACTATGGGAAGCTTTGAAGAAAAAGGGTGAAGCTACTACTCAAGCGTTTGTGGTCTTGATCAAAGAAGAAGTAGTAAAGCAGAGTGTTTCTGAAAGTGATTTTTCTACAGAGTTAAGTGATAGTGAGAGTATTAGATCTGGTAAAAGTACTCAGTCTACGGAGAGTGATGTAGAGACTGAAGTAAGCTTCCAGACAGTTGAAGATGATCTGAGTGTATCAGACACTGACGTTGAGCCTGTCATTGTTGATCAAAAGGGTGAAGCTGATGATAACATTTTCATGGCTCCTGGTGCATCTTCTTCAGAAGTAAAACCTGAGGTATTTTCTAACTCTGAAACGTTTTGTTCTAACTGTGTTTCAGTTATGGATAAAATGATGAGGGTTATGGATGACAACGTAAACCTCATTTGTGATATGAAATCGATGCACACGGTATATCAGAAACTAAAAGATAATGAGAATGTGTGTATTGCGAGAATAGAATCACTGAAGAGGGATATAAATTCTCTGACTTTGAAGATCAAAGAGCAGGCATATCACCTGGATATGTCCTTTGCAAAAATTGAGAAAAGAAATAATGATTTTGCTGAGAAAGATAAGGAACTAGCTGAATCTAAAGCAGAGGTGATCAGATTACACAGAAAGTTAGAAAGCTTTGGAAATTCATCATTCTTATTAGGACATTATCATAATAATACTGAAGAGGGGAAGGGAACTAGTGGTATTGGCTATGTTCCTCCACCATTCAACGTAAATTATTCTGTTAAACCTGAGATTATAAAAGATGAGGATTTAGATCCTAAGACTATGTTGAAGGTGAATCCAGTCACAGGTGAAGATATGGTGTATTCTGATAAGAGTGATGATGAATATTTTGATGAAGCTAAGGTAGAGGGGATACCGAATGAGGTTAAGAAAGAAGACTCAAAGGTTGATTCTAATTTATCTGGAAATTATACATTTGAAAGTTCTTCAAATTCAAGGAGAGTTCCATATGTCAGAGATTATAAAGACAGGCGTACATGTTTTCAATGTAATGAGATAGGACACATTGTGGTGAACTGTCCTTACAAAAATAAAAGGAAGAAGCATGTAGTTCCTGAGAAGATGAAGCCTGAATCAAAACCTATTGAGAAAAAGTTCGTTTAGTCTCAAACTCTAAAAGAAGTTCATATAGGAGAATCTTCTTCAAGTGCATCTTATCGTGTGAAGATTCCTTATATGAGAGAATATAGTGAGAAGAGATCTTGCTTTTACTGTGGTCTTGTGGGTCACATTAAGATCGATTGTCCTCACAATGCCAAAGGTAACCGACAAGTTACTCCAGAAAAGGTAATAACTCATGGTAAGCCTTATGTTAACCCAAATGTGGTTAAACCTCGTGATACACCAAAGGGTAATTCAAAATCTGAGGTTAGGCTTTCTAGACCTCAAAGACGGAGGAGAAACAAAAGATTGAGAAAACTTTTAGAACAACAAGAGTTTTCACAATCTACACATTTTTCAACTGAACATGATTGTTTAAACACTTCACATTTTAAGCAAAAAGATCTTAATGAACAGAAGTATGTTTGGAAATCTAAAGTTTCTGTTTCTGACTCGTCGGAACAATCTCCGAAAATCGATGAGAGATTCAATTGTGAATGGAGTGAGGTTTATTATTTTGATACAAATGGACGACCCATGACTACCATGGCTTGGGTCCCAATTTCAAATTAATGTTTCTTGTTAGTTGTGCACGATTTACCAAGAGGGACTATTAATACCATTTTGGTTGTTGATAGTGGTGGTTCTAAGCACATGACAGGAAATGACATCTGCATGAGTAAAGAGTTGTTGATAACTGAGAATCTATTTGTTTCAACGACTTGATGCTCAAGGGGGAGAATATGTTAACAAATGTTTTGGAAAGAGTTTTTACTCCAAATGATAACCTGAAACTTAGGATGACGATGGTGATCATAAAGTCATTGATGCAACCATTTGACTAGTTGAGGGGAAGTCTATAGGACAGGGGGAGTACAGAACTATGTTGGTGACAGAGGCAATGACATTCAATTACATTACATCGGTTTGAGTTTTAATTGATTGACTTGCTTAATCCTGAGTAACCAACTAAAATGTTTTTCTTAAAATGTTTTCATGGAAGATTTTATTTTCGATTTTGAAAAAGCCAAACAAATTGAAAAAGATAAAATCGACATTACTTGAAGTTAAAGAAGAGATGATAGTACATCAGTAGATGTTCTTTCACACATGACCTTAGATTGACTGGTTGGTGCTTTATGTTAATATATCTGAATTAGGACATAGTTTGTAATGACAAAAGCTTTGTAATAGTTTAGATCTTATGTCTTTATGTTTTTGTAATGTAATAATGTTCTAAGTGTTTTATGCAAGTTATGCTAAAGGCGAACTTGTTAAGTTCGCCTAGTCTAACAGAGGCGAACTTGTTAAGTTCGCTTAAGTCTATCTGAGGCGAACTTGTTAAGTTCGCTTAGTCTGTTAGAGGCGAACTTGTTAAGTTCGCCTAATGCAGGTCAGTAGTCTATATATAGATGTTTACAGAGTCAGTTTGAGATATAGAACAGAATCGATCAGAACTAGAACAGAGTTGAACGATTGAGTCTGTAAACTCTATTGAGAATTGGAATACAAGCGTGAATATTATTTACTTGATTTTCTATATTGTCTTTTGTGTGTGCAATCGTTGATTCATTGGATTCCGCACTTCGAGTTAACGACACGTCTTATCACGAGAACGATATGTAGAAGTGCCATGAGGACCTACAAGTGGTATCAGAGCTTTTGCTCGTGATTCTTGGTGATTCTAGACGGTTTTGTATGCAAATTGACAAGAAATTCATCAACTTTGATATTTTCATTTTCATGGAGTTTTCAAGCTTAATTTGATTCTAATTTGGTGTTTTTGAAGAAATTGATCCGATAGAAAGGTTCTAATTGATAAATTACTTAATCCTACGGTTCATTTTGATTAACTCCTTTAAATCAGTGAATTATGAAGTTTTATTTTGATTCCTGGTTCGCGGTTTCTGGTTGAGCTGTTCTTGAGTTTGAATCTACTGAAGTAAGCGAACTTGCTGATTTTGTGTGCAGGCGAACTTAGCAGGCGGACTTGTCAAGTTCGCTTCTCACAAATTAAACGAACTTATTTTTAGGCGAACTTAATCAGATTTTTTGGTTTCTGGTTTAAGCGAACTTATTAAGTTCGCTTCATATTAAGTTCGCTTGGGTATCACAGAAGCGAACTTATTATCTTCGCCTAAGGGTAGTGAGTGTTCAACACTTGAAAATTTTTCAGAAAAATGGCAAATATGGTACAAGTAACGAATATGTTCAATTATGATAATGAGATTGGTACATCTCAAAAACCACCGAAGTTGTTGAATCTTGCTGATTATTCTAATTAGAAAGATAGGTTTGATCAGTTCGTATCTTTTACCGATACCAGTCTCTGGATTCCTATTTTAGAAGGTTATACGCATCCGACTTATTCGTGGATGGGACAGGATAATGTTCCAAAGCCAGTGTCTACATTAACGACTGAAGAAAAGTTGTTGTTTGATAGGGAAAAGAAAGCGATGGCACGTATTTCGATGTCTCTTCCGAAGGAAATATATCACAGTTTCAAACAATTCAAATCTTCTCAACAACTGTGGGAAGCATTACAGAAAAGATGTGAAGGCAGTTTGGATGTAAAGAAGAGTAGAAAAGAGCTATTGAAGAAGCAATTCTTGGTCTTCAAACAATTTCAAAATGAATCCTTGGATGATCTTGCTACAAGATTCTATCATCTGCTTAGTGAACTGTCGAGTGCTTCTGTGGTATATGAAACTGAAGAAATTATTGATAAGTTCTTGGAGGCATTACCATCAAAATTTGATATGTATACGGGTTTGATCAAAGAAAATATCAAGTACAAAACTATGTCTCTTGAAGAAGTTCTTGGGAAGATTCAATCGTATGATCTGAATATGAAGAAGAAGGAGACTAACATGGAGCATATCCAGGATCCTTCAATGTATTTTGCCAAGACTTCTGGTAAAATGGGTACAGGAGTTGCATTCTTTTCTAGCGATGCTCAAGATTCTTCTAATGATCAGTGTTCTGGAGTTCCTATTCATTCTGGTCATTCTGGATTTTCTGCGACAACAACTTCTACATCTTCTGGATCTCATATAAATCAAAAGGTTGTTGATGATTATCTAGCTATGTTTTCCTCATTCATGGCTTCGTATGAGAATTTTATTGGAGGGAAAATTCATGATCCTGAGGTTATTGAAGAAGATTTCAGATAGATTGACCCTGTTGATCTGGAAGAAATGAACATCCAATGGAATATGGCCATGTTGATGCGTCAAGCAAAGGATTTCTTGAAGAAAACTGGCAGAAAGTATATTGGATCTAATAGTCGTTCACACATGGGATTTGATAATACCAAAGTGCGTTGTTATAACTGTCAAGAGTATGGTCACTTTGCTAAAGAGATTGTGAAGCAAAGGTTGAGTTTGATTCTCAGAAGAAGCAGAATAATTTTCAGAAAAATCGTAATCAATCACATGGTTCATCTGGAAACTCAAAGCATGCATCTGCATCATCGGCATTGGTTGCACAGAATGATGAGAACTATGACTGGGGTATTCATCTGGAAGATTTAGTGGGTGTTGTAAGTCAAGCCTTTGTAGCAGAAATTCATTCTGAAATATCAAAAGAGGTGACTGATGATCACAGTTTGAGTGATGGTTCAAGTGATGGTTTGAGTGATGGTGAAAGTGTGCAGATTGCTGATGAAGAGATAGAACAAGTGCAGAATATTGATTCTGATGTTGCATCAGGTGTTGCTGAAGATGATATTGTTCTAACACAAAGTGCTTCAGACGGTGCTGATTCAGAGAATATTCTCATTGCCAAAGTTTTCATGGCAGACATATCTGATCCGTCAAAGGTAAAAGACTCTGTTTGTCATATTTACTGTTCTAACTGCTTTACTGTTAAAGATAAATTGCAAAAGGTCATGGATGATAACACAAACTTGATTTGTGATATGAAATCGATGCATTCTGTTAATCAGAAACTGAAAGACAATGAAAAATTATGCATCGATAGAATTGAGTCTTTGAAAAGAGACTTAAATTCTCTGGGGTTGAAATATAAAGAACAAGCTTATCATCTGGATATGGCTTATGCTGAAATAGAAAAACGAAATGAAGTTGTTGCTCAAAAGAATAAGGAAATTTCTGACAAATAGTCTGAGGCGATCAAACTTCATAGAAAGTTGGAAAATTTTACAAATTCTTCTGTTGTTTTAGATTATTTTAATTCAAATGCTGATCCTACTAAACGGGTTGCTGGGATTGGATTTGTTCCTCCACCATTTAATAAAAATTATGTGGTTGAACCTGAAATCATACATGAAGAGGAAATAGATCCAAAAACAGTTTTGAAAGTGAACCCAGTAACTGGTGAGGATATGGTTTATGAATCTAATTCGGAGACCAACCTGTGCCATTATCCTGAACGGTCCGACAAACCTCGGACTTAACTTTCCTCTCTTCCTGAATCGTATGATTCCCTTCCAGGGTGACACTTTCAACATTACTCTGTCCCCAACATCAAACTCAATAGGCCTTCGCCGTTTATCCGCGTAGGATTTTTGACGATCTTGTGCGGCCTTCATTCGTGCTTTGACTTGATCAAACCTTTTCGACGTTTCCTTTATTACTTCCAGACTCCCTAATTCCTTCTGTCCAATCTCGCCCCAACAAACCGGGGTTCTGCATCTTCTCCCATACAACATTTCGTAAGGCGGCATGCCTATCGTCGTGTGATAACTATTGTTGCATAAGTACGCACCCCAAACCCTGCCCCGAAGCGTCAGAATAGACTACCAAGTCTTCATTTCCCTCGGGTAGAGTTAAGACTGGAGCTTGGGTTAATCATGCCTTAAGTTCTTCAAACGCGTTGTTTTGGGTTTGACCCCATTCATACTTCACTTCCTTCCGTGTCAACTTAGTTAGTGGCAAGGCTATTCTTGAAAAATCTTTAATGAACCTTCGATAGTAGCCCGCCAATCCCAGAAAACTTCGTATCTCTGTTGGTGTCTTTGGGACGTTCCATTCCTTTACTGTCTTGATCTTTGCAGGATCCACCATGATGCCGTTTGGGTTTATTACATGACCTAGGAATTGGACTTCCCTAAGCCAGAACGCGCATTTGGAGAACTTTGCGTACAACTTTTCCTGCTTTAGCACCTCCAGAACCTCCCTTAGGTGACAGTGGTGATCACCCTCGCTTTTCGAATATACCAGTATGTCGTCTATAAAAACTATCACTGATCGATCCAACATGGGTCGACATACTCTATTCATCAAATCCATAAACGCTGCTGGTGCGTTGGTCAATCCGAAAGACATCACGAGAAACTCATAATGCCCATAACGCGTGCGAAACGCGGTCTTTGGTACGTCTTCTTCTCTTACTTTCAACTGATGGTAACCCGACCTAAGATCGATCTTTGAGAACCAACTCGCACCTTGCAGTTGATCAAAAAGGTCGTCTATTTTAGGCAGTGGGTATTTGTTCTTTACTGTTCTCTTGTTCAACTCACGGTAGTCAATGCACATGCACAAGCTGCCGTCTTTCTTCTTTACAAATAGTACCGGAGCGCCCCACGGTGAGATGCTCGGCCTAATAAATCCTTTTTTCTGTTAGTTCCTCTAGTTGAGACATTAATTCTTTCATTTCTGACGGCGCCAATCGGTAGGGGGCTTTGGCAACGGGCTCAGCTCTTGGCAATAAGTCAATCTGAAATTCTATTTCCCGATCGGGTGGTAACCCAGGTAGATCCTCAGGGAATACTTCCGGAAAGTTGCACACCACGGGTACTTCCTTGAGTTCATTCATTTTCATTCTATCATCAATAACATATGCCAAATAAGCTTCGCAACCGCGCCTCATGTAACTTTCGGCGTTGATCATCGAGATGATGTTCGGCATCGTGCAATTCCATTCCCCATAAACCGTAATTGGACTGCCGCTAGGAGCTTTGAGGTGTATCCTCTTACGTTTACATATGATTTGAGCCTCGTTGACAGCTAACCAATCCATACCCAATACTATATCGAATCCTCCTAAGGTGAGAAGGAATAATCTAAAAGGAAACTTATGCCCCTCTATTTCTATGATACAATCCTCTGTTACTTCGAATACTGCCGAATTTTTACCCACGGCAGTTTGTACGCTAAAGGCCTTTACTACTGTGTTGATAGTGCAATTCAGTTTACGACTAAATGCATTTGATATAAATCTTTTACTAGCACCCGAGTCAAATAATATAGCCGCATGTTCATCATTAACTAGGAACGTACCTGACACAACATCAGGATTTCCCCTTGCTTCCTCCTCAGTCAGGGCGTAAGCTCGAGTCCTAGTCTTTGGTTGTTCCTGTTCCTTTTCTTTTCCCGAACCAGATTGTCTGGTTTTTCTAGAATCCCTAGTCAGGTGACCAAACAGTCCACATACTTGGCATTTAGTGTCTCTTAAGCAGTCACGAGAATAGTGCCCCGCCTTCCCACACCTGTAACATGTGGTGGAGCCGACCCGGCACTCGCCAAAATGTTGCCTTCCATATTTCTTGCAGGTTTCATATTTATCCGACCTTGGTTTCTTATTTTCAGTAGTTACGTTCCCTCTTTCGGTACCTCTAGACGGGTTCTCCCACTTTCTCTTTTGTGTCTCAGATGCCAGGTCCTCGTTGGCGTAGTCGTCGTAGACGATTCCGCTCAGATTCACTACCGACTCGAAGGTCGAGGGTAGGTTAGCTTTTACATGAACACGGACCCGTTGTGGCAACCCCTTAACATAGTACTTGATCAAACGGTCTTCAGTTTCTACCAGGTGGGGTACTAGTTGAGCTAGCTCATTGAATCTCGAAGTATACTAGCGGTGCGTCTTGTTTCCAGCCTTAAGGTTTAGGAATTCATTTTCCACTCGATCAATTTCGTTCTGTGGGCAGAACTTTTGGATGATCAGCTTCTTCAAGTCGTCCCATGTCATTCTGTTTATAGCATTTGGTGACTTAGTTCTCTGAATATTCCTCCACCAACTTAGTGCTTCGTTGGTGAAAGAATGAGCAACGTATTTAACAGCTTGGTCTGGTCGACACTCGCTGATGTTGATTACAGCATTCATCCTCTCAATCCATTCAAGCGTTGCCACTGAATCCTTGCTCCCATCGAACTTGGGTGGGTCTCCGTCCTTAAAGCCTTTGTAAGTACACCCACGGTTGCTCGATCCTATCTTTATTTCATCCCCATCACTATCATATACTTTCTCTTCATTGTCTCCTTCATCCTCCTCTTTACTTTTCTTTATTACCTCGGATAGTAGATCAGGCAATACCTTCTTCAAAGTGAGCACAACTTCACGGGCAATAGCATCCCTGACTTCAGGTTCCAACTGTATAGGCCCTGGACTGTCGTCCCTAATTGGGGTCACTTCTGTTTCGTGCACATTTTCGGTGTGCTCTGCGTGCACACTCTCTTCTTCTTCAAATCTTTGGTTCAACGGTGGTCTACCTACTCGGCCAGTGCGACCGCCTCGACGTCCTGTCCTTCCTCCACCAGCCATAGTTCTTAGTTTCCTGATAGTTATAAAGGGAATACATCAATGTCATTTCTTCAGATCATAGTTTGGAACAGTACGAGCAAGGTAAATTATTAATTACAGTGACCGGTTTGTGATTACTAATTTACATTGCTTTTCGGGTTCAAAACTCTTCAAGTCGGTTGTGACATTGCATCTATTTGTTCTAAGTTAAGGTATCTATTCTTATCCAAGTACATTAACTTCAATAATTACTTATCGTGCTGGCGTTGGCGTTGGTTACCCATGACTGACATCCGTGCGTTGGTCCCATAATCAGTTTGAGTCCAGACATTTAGGGATGTCTGAATCTCTCAAACTATTGCTCTGATACCAACTTGTAAGGCCCCTTTCCCGGGTAACCTCACTTGTTGGATTTACTCATAAACATAGTCATAAAATACTGAATTTATATTAAAAACATTCCTCATCCAATTACATAATCATAACAGCGGAAGTCTTTACAATTAAAAACATAACTTGTTCGAAGACATATAAAACAAAAGAGGGATGTCAGTCTCGTGCCGGGTAACCTCCACGCCATCGCACGACCTCATCTTCCTTTACCTGAAATGTATACTAAAAGTCAGCTAACGCTGGTGAGTTCTAGTTTAATGCAATTAGGTATAAACATTCTTTTCTTTATAAGTATGCATAATTATATATATACGTTTATATAAGTACACATTGACTTGAATTGCTTCTCATCTATCATTCTTCGCAAATACATATAGATATATATATTCACATCATTGGTCTCATTTATTTTCATAACTTTTGCTTCTCTTTCTTCTTTATTTTGTGATTACATATATATATGCATTCACCTTTTCTTTTCTTTTCTTTACATTCATGGGTAATACTCTTAAGGGTGATCAACCCGTCTTTTGGTTGCGAAGGTCACAAAGACAATCGCCGCGGTCCATCGTCATGGCCCACCTATACTTACAACCGTCCGGCAACAAGTGTCGTCCGTCATTTTATTCTTACAACCGTCCGGCAACCTTTGTCCGTCCATCATGACTTACAACCGTCCTACCGTCGTAGGCCGTAATTCGCCCATCTACCCGAAGGTATCCGTTTCCCATGCGACTATTATTTATACAACCGTTCTACTATAAGATGCCAATTTTTCTTAGACCGTCCGTTAATAACTTTAGTACGTCCTAGCTGATGAAGGAACGCACTTGTGGCATTCGTACGTCCTAACTGATGAAGGAACGCACTTGTCCCGGTTGTACGATAGTCACGTGGTCGTCCGTCTACCGAAGTAGCCGTTATCATCGAAGCGTCCATAACGTTTTCTTATACTTGGCAAGCAATATATACATGGATATAAGGCAAGATTTCGTCTTTATACGTTATGTCATACTTTCGTTCATTCTTTAAAAATCATACGTTTCATTCTTTATTTATAATTCTATTTCGTGTAAAGATATATATATATATATATATATATATATATATATATATATATATATTTGTATACCACGTATGATCACATTGACATTCATAACTCTTATTCATTTAGTGTATACATTTCAGCCCCAAAACATTTAATAAGGTTTGCACATAACATAGAAAGGGGGCACATAGAACTCACCTGATGAGTAGTTTCTGAAATACACTAAGCTGGCTACTAATCGTCACTAATGTCACTCACGATCTGTATAATAAAGTCATACTCGTAAGGTAGTGCTCCTAGATGACATTAGACATTACTATGCTTGAACTTAGTAGTTTCGATGGATTTTCTTTATCGAAACTTGGTAGTTTCGATAGGTTGCTTCTGTTGAAACTTGGTAGTTTCGATAAGTAACTTAGGTGTAATCTTAGCTTCGGATCGTGGGCTTATATCGAAACTATGGTAGTTTCAATGGGTATGCATATATCGAAACTGAGTAGTTTCGATGGGTCTGCACATATCGAAACTAAGTAGTTTCGATAGGTCTGCACATATCGAAACTAAGTAGTTTCGATGGGTCTGCACATCGTCTTCCCCAAAAATCTAAAGTTTTTGCATGCAAGTCTAATCGAGTCAATATCTAAATTTTTCTTTGATCACAACGTCGTTTTTCATTCTAGATGCTATACCTAAGTTCACTTTCAAGTTTCATCCGCAAAATCGTTATCTTTTTAGCCAAAACCCGAAACTTCCGAGAACGAACAAAAACTCATAATGTGGTCGAATCGTTACCTAGATTGTAATTCTGATTCGGAGGTTTTGCTCACGGGCTCAGCTGTAACGCGCTCCTCCAATCTCGTGACGATCCGTCAACTTTCTCTCTCTAGACCCGAGCTTTCATTTCCCTCTCTAGAAGCTGCGTGAGTGTGGAATGAGCAGGGAGGAGGGCTGCCTTGCCTTATATATATACATGGGCTTCCCTCGGCCCATTGAAGCCGAGCCCAAGCCCGCTCTCTTTTGTTTAAATATTCCGACTAAATCACCGGTCTCGCTATATTTATTCGTTTTATTTATTTTTGGGATGTTACAATATTTGATGAGAAGAAGGTCGAAGGTATTCCAAAAGAGGTGAAACTTTATGAACCAACAGTTGTAAAAACTGTTACCCGTGATAGATGCATTCTGACTGAACCTGATGAGGTGAAAGTTATTACCCCTAAGCTTTCCCCAATTTTACAGTCAAGTGGTTTTGTCGCTTCTGGTCATCAAAAGGTGCATTCATCAAAGGTGCCTACACAGGTTTATGTTCCAAAGAAGACAGTAAATTGTTCTGGACAATCTTCTGAAGCTTATACATCTGATGGCTCCTCAAACTCAAAGAATTCTTCTTACTTTAGAACTTATAAAGAAAGAAGAGTTTTTTTTCATTGCAATGAAGTTGGTCACATTCTGGTCAATTGTCCTTATAAGAACCAGGGCAAATTGAAGATTGTTTCTTCACAACCAAAATTGGTGAAGATTCTGAAAAGAACAGATGAGGGAAAGTCATCATTTAGTTTGGAGCAAAATATGTCCTGTCAATCTTTTGTTAAATCCTTTGGATTTAAACAGCAAGATAAATTGAACTCTAAATCATTTGTGTGTCAAGAGAAACTTGAGATTCCTCATGTTAGGATGTCAAAATATTCTCAATCTGAAGTTAAATTGTCTAGACCACAAAGGAGAAGACGAAACAGAAAATTGAAGAAAATTTTGGAAACATCTGAATCTGATAATAAAATATCAAATAATGTTTTTCAAAATAATCAAAAATTGTCTTCTTTGAAAAAGTCTGTTGGTAAAACTTCTATTCCAAAGGTTAATGATAACATTGATTGTGAATTACTAGAAGCTGTTTATTTTGATCAATCTGGACGACCCAAGACCACAATGGCTTGGGTTCCTATTTCTAACTGATTTTCAGTGTTTATGTAGGGACAACCAAGGAGGACTATCAACAATACATGGTATGTGGATAGTGATTGCTCTCGACATATGACAGGGAATATTAGATTGCTTGAAGATGTTAAAAATATCGACGGAGGTTATGTCTCTTTTGCGGGGAATAAAGGCGGGTTCATAACTGGACAGGGAACTTTAAAGAATGACAAAGTCAAATTTGAGAAGGTGAATTATGTGGAGCAGCTTGAACACAATCTTTTGAGTGTATCACAAGTTTGTGACAAGAAGTTTTCGTTCCATTTCAATGATGCTGAGTGTTATATCTTGAAACCTGGTTTTATTATTCCTGGCGAATGGATTCTCATGAAGGCCCCGAGGAGAAATGACACGTATGTCCTTGACATGAGTGTCGCTACTACAACAGATTCAATTCCTACATGTTTACTCTCCAAGGAGTCGGAATCAGATTCTATTTTATGGCACAGGAAGCTAGCTCACATCAACTATCGGAAGATGAACTATATTGTTAAGAATGATGTAACATCCCAAAATGTCGAGAAATAAAGTTAACGAGTTCAAGCGGGCCGAAGTCTGGATGGGTCAGTCGCGAACCGGGCTTGGGGAGGTCTCCCCTATAAATAGCCAAGGTCACCACATGTTTCTCTCATTTGCAATTCTAGAGAGAGAAAAACCATAGAGAGAGAAAGTGTCGGAATTACACAAGATTACACCCGCTCGTGTCTCTTGCACTCGTGAGAAGAACCTCCAGATCAGAAGCTCGATTCAGGTAACGATCCGACCTAAATCTAAGTTTTTGTTTGTTTTTGGGATTTTCGGGTTTTGGCTAAAAAGGCAACGATTTTGCGGATGGAACTTAAAAATGAGCTTAGGAATAGCATCTAGAATGAAAACCGAACGTTTTGATCTAAGAAAAGTTGAGATACTGACTCGATCAGACTCGCATGCAAAAGCTTCGGATTTTTGGGAAGACAATCTGTGCAGACCCCATCGAAACTACAAGTTTCGATATGTGCAGACTCCATCGAAACTACCTAGTTTTGATATGCGCAGGTCTATCGAAACTACAAGTTTCGATATGTGCAGGTCTATCGAAACTACAAGTTTCGATATGTGCAGGTCTATCGAAACTACAAGTTTCGATATGTGCAGGTGTATCGAAACTACAAGTTTCGATATGTGCAGACTCCATCGAAACTACCTAGTTTCGATATGTGCAGACATCAGAACTGATTAAGTGAAGTCAGTATGTTTAGAAGGGTTAAACCGTTAGAGTCGGTATTGGTCTGATGTGTATTTAACTAATCAATTCAGATCGGAAGTGAAGTGGTTGGACCTTTGTTTAGGACAACCGAGACTAGCTTATAAGGTGAGTTCTAGAAGCCCTCTTTTAAATGTTTTAATAATGTTTTTGGGCTGGTGTGCATACGTAATGATGTGACGATTTTATAAAACGATGTTTATGAAGGTTGTATGTAACGTTTTATAAAAGGATGTTTATGAATGATGTTTTAGAAGTAAAGGTTTTGAAGGAAGTGTTTATGAAATATTTTGCCAAAAGAAGTTTATGAAGTTTACGAAGTGTTTATGAATGAAGGGATGATTTTTAATAAAACGTACGAATGCTTTAACTGAAGTTTTTGAAGTAAAAGAAGCGAAGTTTTATGAAAGTCATAAACGAACGAATCTGCCAATATTCCTTAGGGAATGAAGGTTAAGGGATGGGAAGTATGGGCCTTTACCTTTTAGGGGCCTCTGTGGCTGGCCAACTGTTGTACAACTGGGGTGATGACGGTCGCCAAGGGGATTATCGTGATCCTTGAAGTTTGGTACGATTTACCCTACGGGGTAGTCGTGCTTGAAGTTTGGTACTTGTGTCCGACGGGATGCAGTGCTTGAAGTTTGGTACGCGCTATCCTTTGGGACGTCATGCTTGAAGGGTTGGATGACCTAAGTATCGGGCCCTAGGAGTTCCTCACCCGAAGGACAGTACGGTGATGATGGGCCTAGTGGTGGTGATCCTTAGGTTATTCAACCAGTATGTAACGTATGGATTTGACGGTTACGAGAAGGCGCAGATTCGATATGTTCGTTGACTTATGTTTACGAAGTGTTATGTTTTGTTATTGCATTACTTTACGTACGCTTTTTATTAAATGAAGTATAAAGTTATGTTTTTGGCAAATTATTTGAAGTTAAGGTTTTATGTTAAAACTAGAACTCACCAGCGTAGCTGACTTTTTAGTATGCACATTCAGGTTAAGGCAGGTATGGATGATGGACGATGATGCTTGGCAAGCGAGAAGAGTTACCCGGTTGATCATGAAGACTGGCATCCCGTTATGTTTAGTTATGATGTATTTATGTTTATGCTTCCGCATGTATGAACAATGATGACGTTATGTTTGAATGAAATTTTCCGGTGCGTTATTTGATATTCATGTTTAAGAACTGTTTGTGAATGAGTAAACCCAACAAGTGAGGCCTCCTGGGTTTGGGGCCTTACAAGTTGGTATCAGAGCAATAGTTTGAGAGATTCGGACACTCCTAGTGTCTGAACTTAAACTTTGAATGGGACCGAAAGCGGATGCCAGTACGGGTAACTCGAGCCACAGCCTCAGAACGTAATGGCAAGGAGAGGAAACGGAAGGCGTGGTGGCCGTACCGGTGGTCGTACCGGCGGTCGAAATGGTGGGCATGGCAGTTTCCCTGCGTGCCAAGAGTATAGTGAAGAAGGAAGTGTTCACACTGAACCGGCGGTTAGTGTGCATGGAGCCGAGCAGACACAGGTTGAAGAACAACCTTTCACCTTTGAAACAGAAGTGAGAGCAGCTATAGCTCGAGAGTTCACAGAATTAATGAAGACTTCTCTGCCAGGTCTGTTGGCAGAAGCATTGAAACAGGTTAATGCGGTGGGTGGGTCTAGCGCGGCAGTTGGTGCTCAGAACAATGAGACCGACAATGCACCGCCTGCTCGCGGATGTGATTATAAGTCATTTAAAGCATGTGACCCACCGGTCCTCACTGGAAAGAAAGACGCGGTGGCTACATTTGACTGGGTGATCCGTATGGAAGCTGCCATTCGTCTGAGCGAGTGCCGAACGGATCAAGTCGTAAAATTTGCTGCTAACTCCTTGAGGGAGGAAGCATCCCATTGGTGGGAAGGTATACGTCAGGCAAAAGGGAGCGAGATTGTGGATGCGATGGTGTGGGCTGACTTGAAAACTTTGGTGATAAAGAATTTCTGCCCAAGGAACGAGATTGAGAAGGTAGAGAGGGAATTTCTGGGTTTGAAGGCCGGGAGCATGACGCACCGGCAGTACACAACCCGATTTAATGAACTGACACGTCTGGTGCCCCATCTTGTCACGACGGAGGAAAGAAAGATTTCATGTTACATTCAAGGGTTGCCGGACCAGGTCCGCACCTATGTCAAGGCAAACGCCCCTACTACCTATGATTCGGTAGTAGAACTGAGCGGCGTAGTATTTGATGATCTGGCGTTGAATGTTGTTGCCATTGAAGAGCCTAAGAAGAAGTTGAGTTTTCCTGCTAAACGATCGGGTGGGAAGTTGTTTGGGGCTCGGGACAAGCAGGCCAGGGTAGGCGAGATGACAGTCTGTGGGAAATGTGGGGTAAGACACGCGGGTGAATGTCGGTTAGGATCGAATCTATGCTTTAAATGCGGCAAGACCGGACATTACTCCCGTGAATGCCCGCAAGGCTACAAATGCTACAATTGTGGGGAAAGTGGTCATATGAGTCGGGAATGCACCAAGCCTAGGATGGGGGAAACCGGGAAGGGAAAGGGCCCGGAAAAGAAGGGAGAGGGATCTCGTGCAAAGACTCGTGCGTACGCACTGACGCAAGAACAAGCTAGGGCGGATCCCGATGTGGCGTCAGGTACATTCATCCTTGACAACACTTTGGTTTCTGTGTTATTTGATTCGGGTGCCAGTAAGAGTTTTATATCTGCGAGTTTTTGTAAACGCGTGAAGTACACTGTCAGTAAGTTAGAAAGGGCCTTTAGCGTAGAAACCGCTGAGGGTAGAACTGCAAGAGTAACCGATGTAGTTAACAACTCCACGATAAAGATAGAAGGTCATAGATTTCCTGTCAAATTGTTCGTTATGGTTTTGGGAGGGTTCGATGTTGTGTTGGGTATGGATTGGCTAACTGCCAATGAAGCGCAAATTATTTGTAAACGAAAGATAATCCAACTCAAGGCTCCGGATGGTAGCAAAGTCGAAGTCTTTGGAGATCGTGACGCCCCGATGCCAAATGTCATCTCAATGATTAAGGCAATGAATTATTTGAGGCGCGGATGCGAGGCTTATCTGGTATACGTAATTGATAAGTGTAAGGAAGTGAAGGAACTAGACGATGTACCCGTGGTACGCGAGTACCCGGAGGTGTTTCCAGAGGATTTGCCTGGGATACCACCCGATAGAGAAATTGAGTTCCGAATTGACTTAGTACCAGATGCCCAGCCCGTGGCTAAGGCTCCATATCGACTAGCACCAGTGGAGATGAAGGAACTTATGGTCCAACTAGACGAGTTACTTGAGAAAGGATTTATCCAACCAAGCATCTCACCTTGGGGTGCTCCGGTGTTGTTTGTAAAGAAGAAAGATGGTTCGATGAGAATGTGTATCGATTATCGCGAGTTGAATAAACGAACGGTGAAGAACAAGTACCCTTTACCAAGGATCGATGACCTGTTCGACCAGTTGCAAGGCGCAAGTTGGTTTTCGAAAATCGACCTTCGGTCCAGGTACCATCAGTTGAAGGTGAGGGAAGAAGACATACCGAAAACTGCATTTCGCACGCGTTATGGACATTTCGAGTTTCGCGTAATGTCTTTCGGATTGACGAACGCCCCCGCAGCGTTCATGGATTTAATGAATAGGGTGTGTCGACCGATGCTGGATCGATCGGTAATCGTGTTCATCGATGATATCCTTATCTACTCCAAGAATGAGGGTGATCACGCGTGTCACTTGAAAGAAGTATTGGAAGCTCTGAAAAAGGAGAAGTTGTATGCTAATTCTCCAAATGCGCGTTCTGGCTTAGGGAAGTCCAATTCCTAGGTCACGTCATTGGCCCGAACGGCATTATGGTTGACCCAGCAAAGATAGTAACGGTAAGTGAATGGGACATTCCTAAGACGCCAACTGAAATCCGCAGTTTCTTAGGATTGGCAGGCTACTATCGGAGATTCATCCAGGATTTCTCGAAAATAGCTTCGCCATTGACAAAGTTGACTCAGAAAGAAGTAAAGTACGAATGGGGTTCGACCCAGGATGAGGCGTTTAAGGAATTGAAAGAGAAGCTAACCCAAGCTCCAGTCTTGGCCCTTCCCAAGGGCAGTGAAGACCTGGTGGTATACTCTGACGCGTCGGGTCAGGGATTAGGGTGTGTGTTGATGCAACGCGGTAGAGTGATTGCATATGCGTCACGGCAGTTGAAAGTTCACGAAGTCAACTATCCGACTCACGATTTGGAACTTGCTGCTGTCGTATTTGCATTGAAAATCTGGAGGCACTACCTGTACGGGGTAAAGTTTACTATTTACTCCGACCACAAAAGTTTGAAGTACTTCTTCGAACAAAAGGAGTTTAATATGAGGCAGAGGAGATGGTTGAAACTGTTGAAGGACTATGACTGTGAAATAATGTACCATCCTGGAAAGGCAAACGTGGTGGCTGACGCTCTAAGCCGAAAGGATGTGCCTACTCCTATTAGGGTGAAAGCTTGCCAGTTGGTGGTAACATCGGAAGTGATGAGAGAAATCGAAAGAGCCCAAGATGAAGCTTTGAAGGAAGAAAATATAAAGAAAGAAAGGATGGTTGGCCAACGGGACAAGTTGGAATATAACACCCTCGGTGTTAGAACACGTTATGGACGGGTATGGATACCTATGGGTGGCGAGCTTAGAACCAAAATCTTGGATGAGGCTCATAAGTCTCGTTACTCTATCCATCCTGGTGCCAACAAAATGTACCAAGACCTGAAGAAGGACTACTGGTGGCCTGGAATGAAATGTGATGTAACGAAGTATGTAAGCAAGTGCTTGACTTGAACGCAAGTAAAGGCTGAACACCAGAAACCGTATGGAAAGATTCAACCACTTGAAATACCAGAATGGAAGTGGGAACACATTGCCATGGACTTCATAACCAAGCTACCTCGCACAGCTAAAGGTCATGACACCATTTGGGTAATTGTGGACCGATTAACAAAGAGTGCTCATTTCCTACCTATTCGCGAGACGTTCCCGTAGGAAAGGTTAGCGGAAGTATTTATTAACGAAGTAGTAGCACGACATGGGATGCCTTTGACGATAGTATCCGACCGGGACACACTATTCACATCGAGGTTCTGGAAAAGATTTCATGAAGCGATGGGCACGAGGCTGAATATCAGCACGGCATACCACCCGCAAACGGATGGTCAGTCCGAAAGGACCATTCAGACTTTGGAAGATATGCTCCGTGCTTGTATTATCGACTTCGGTGGCAGTTGGGACAGTCATCTGCCGTTAGCCGAGTTCTCCTACAACAATAGTTATCACTCGACGATAGGCATGCCACCTTACGAAATGTTGTATGGTAGAAGATGTAGGACCCCGGTTTTTTGGGGTGAGATTGGACAGAAAGAATTAGGAAGTCTTGAAGTCATAAAAGAAACGTCGGAAAGGTTTGATCAAATCAAAGCTCGAATGAAGGCCGCACAAGATCGTCAGAAATCCTATGCGGATAAACGACGAAGGCCTATTGAGTTTGATGTTGGGGACAGGGTAATGTTGAAAGTGTCCCCCTGGAAGGGAATCATTCGATTCAGGAAAAGAGGAAAGTTAAGTCCGAGGTTTGTCGGACCTTTTAGGATATCGGCACGGGTTGGTGAAGTCGCATATCGGTTGGAGTTGCCTGATGAGTTAAGTGGGATTCATCCTACCTTCCATCTACCACACTTTTGAAAATGTTTGGCGGATGAATCGGCTCACGTACCACTTACTGACATCGAGGTCGACAACAGCCTTAATTACATTGAAGAACCCGTGGCTATCTTAGACCGAAAGGAGAAGCGTTTGCGTAATAAAGTTATTCCATTGGTTAAAGTCCAATGGAGGCACCGAAAAGGATCAGAGGCTACATGGGAAACGGAGGCAGAAATGAGGGAGTCGTACCCTCAATTATTTGACTTGTGATAGGTTTCGGGGACGAAACCTATTATAAGGGGGGTAGACTTGTAACATCCCAAAATGTCGAGAAATAAAGTTAACGAGTTCAAGCGGGCCGAAGTCGGGACGGGTCAGTCGCGAACCGGGCTTGGGGAGGTCTCCCCTATAAATAGCCAAGGTCACCACATGTTTCTCTCATTTGCAATTCTAGAGAGAGAAAAACCAAAGAGAGAGAAAGTGTCGGAATCGCACAAGATTACACCCGCTCGTGTCTTTTGCACTCGTGAGAAGAACCTCCAGATCAGAAGCTCGATTCAGGTAACGATCCGACCTAAATCTGAGTTTTTGTTCGTTTTTGGGATTTTCGGGTTTTGGCTAAAAAGGCAACGATTTTGCGGATGGAACTTAAAAATGAGCTTAGGTATAGCATCTAGAATGAAAACCGAACATTTTGATCTAAGAAAAGTTGAGATACTGACTCGTTCAGACTCGCATGCAAAAGCTTCGGATTTTTGGGAAGACAATCTGTGCAGACCCCATCGAAACTACAAGTTTCGATATGTGCAGACTCCATCGAAACTACCTAGTTTCGATATGTGTAGGTCTATCGAAACTACAAGTTTCGATATGTGCAGGTCTATCGAAACTACAAGTTTCGATATGTGCAGGTCTATCGAAACTACAAGTTTCGATATGTGCAGGTCTATCGAAACTACAAGTTTCTATATGTGCAGACTCCATCGAAACTACCTAGTTTCGATATGTGCAGACATCAGAACTGATTAAGTGAAGTCAGTATGTTTAGAAGGGTTAAACCGTTAGAGTCGGTATTGGTCTGATGTGTATTTAACTAATCAATTCAGATCGGAAGTGAAGTGGTTAGACCTTTGTTTAGGACAACCGAGACTAGCTTATAAGGTGAGTTCTAGAAGCCCTCTTTTAAATGTTTTAATAATGTTTTTGGGCTGGTGTGCATACGTAATGATGTGACGATTTTATAAAACGATGTTTATGAAGGTTGTATGTAACGTTTTATAAAAGGATGTTTATGAATGATGTTTTAGAAGTAAAGGTTTTGAAGGAAGTGTTTATGAAATATTTTGCCAAAAGAAGTTTATGAAGTTTACGAAGTGTTTATGAATGAAGGGATGATTTTTAATAAAACGTACGAATGCTTTAACTGAAGTTTTTGAAGTAAAAGAAGCGAAGTTTTATGAAAGTCATAAACGAACGAATCTGCCAATATTCCTTAGGGAATGAAGGTTAAGGGATGGGAAGTATGGGCCTTTACCTTTTAGGGGCCTCTGTGGCTGGCCAACTGTTGTACAACTGGGGTGATGACGGTCGCCAAGGGGATTATCGTGATCCTTGAAGTTTGGTACGATTTACCCTACGGGGTAGTCGTGCTTGAAGTTTGGTACTTGTGTCCGACGGGATGCAGTGCTTGAAGTTTGGTACGCGCTATCCTTTGGGACGTCATGCTTGAAGGGTTGGATGACCTAAGTATCGGGCCCTAGGAGTTCCTCACCCGAAGGACAGTACGGTGATGATGGGCCTAGTGGTGGTGATCCTTAGGTTATTCAACCAGTATGTAACGTATGGATTTGACGGTTACGAGAAGGCGCAGATTCGATATGTTCGTTGACTTATGTTTACGAAGTGTTATGTTTTGTTATTGCATTACTTTACGTACGCTTTTTATTAAATGAAGTATAAAGTTATGTTTTTGGCAAATTATTTGAAGTTAAGGTTTTATGTTAAAACTAGAACTCACCAGCGTAGCTGACTTTTTAGTATGCACATTCAGGTTAAGGCAGGTATGGATGATGGACGATGATGCTTGGCAAGCGAGAAGAGTTACCCGGTTGATCCTGAAGACTGGCATCCCGTTATGTTTAGTTATGATGTATTTATGTTTACGCTTCCGCATGTATGAACAATGATGACGTTATGTTTGAATGAAATTTTCCGGTGCGTTATTTGATATTCATGTTTAAGAACTGTTTGTGAATGAGTAAACCCAACAAGTGAGGCCTCCTGGGTTTGGGGCCTTACAAATGATCCGGTTCTTGGTATTCCGAAGATGAAATTCTCAGTTCCCGATGATTGTATTCCTTGCAAGAAGGGGAAACAACGGAAGAAATCACACAAATCTAAATCGAAGAATTCTATCGTAACTCCTTTGGAGCTGCTGCATATGGATTTGTTCGGTCCGATTTGTATCCGGAGCATTGGTGGAAAATCATACTGTTTGGTAATAACGGATGATTTCTCTAGATTTTCATGGGTTAAGTTTCTTTCTTCTAAAGCTGAAACCACTGAGTTGGTACAATACTTAATCCTGGGTTTGGAGAATTTATTCAATCTGAAGGTCAAAAGAATTAGGAGTGACAATGGCAGCGAGTTTAAGAATAGCAAGATGGGCTTATTCTGTCTATAAAATGGAATTCATCATGAATTCAGTGTGCCATATGTTCCTCAACAAAACGGTGTTGCTGAACGAAAGAACAGGACGTTGGTTGAAACGGCACGTGTCACACCCCGACCGATGGAGGAATCATCGGGGCGGGACATGTAGACTGTTCATAAACACATGGTTGACTAGATTGAATATATTAAACATCAAATTTCATAACAAGTAGTCCAAACACAACCAAATCCAAGTTAAAACAAAATTGAAATACATAGAGTTCTTTTATTTAAATTAACTAAGTCCAAGCCTATGTGTAGCACATCTTGATCAATCTCACACATTAGAACCTGAAACATGAATAAAATAAAGTCAACTAAAAAGTTGGTGAGTATAACACAGGTTTGTATATAGATAGCATATAGTTGTAAAACAAATCCTTACATAACATGATAAATAAGGCATTAATGGGGAGCAGCTATTGTGTAACCAAGTACAATCAAACCTTTGTAACTAGCATGCAAATTGTGTTGTCGGTATCAATCACCCCAATCTGGGTGGGTTTGTCAGACTCAATAGATCTATCATTGAAAACCGTCGGCTTGAATAGTTAATGATTGCACATAATAGCATACCAAAGTTAGCACACATAGCACTCGGGCATAAAGCTCAAATTTGTACACATGAATGTAAATAGGATTTGTACTTGTGTTGTTTGTGTAAATGTAAACATGTAATTTGAATAGTGTTCATGTTTCACCCCAAAAATGTAAAAGAGTAAAAGGGGCTATGTATACTCACTTGGTTGGAAGGCGTAGCTAACAACGATACTAGATAGAATTAAGATCCTTGAAATGCACAAGTTAACCTAAGGTGTAATGTATATGGTATTAATAGTGTGCACAAAAGTTTAAGTCTAAAGTTGCATTTGGACTTGTGTAAAAAAGTCATTGATTTGTAATTGAAAATATTGTATAAAATATAAAGTTTGAAAGAATATTTTTAGCGTATTTTGATTAAGGTTTTGAGTTTGAATAATTAAATAAGTAATGTAAATAATTATTGTTTATGAAAACATTGAAAGTATTAGTTATAATTTAGTATAAATAATTAATTGTTTTTGTTTAAATATAAATTAAATAAATAATCATTTCTATATTTATTTATAAAATGTAACTTAACCATTTAAATACTTTTTAAGGTTTAACAATAAATGTAAATTAAATTTTATAAACTTTAAATAAATAATTTTCTATTTATTCCAAGATTAAATATTTGTTCTTCCTAAATAGGATTAAATGCAATTTTATAAAAATCAACTATTTTTATTTTGTAATTTAATCAGAATATTTATTGTTTGAAAAATATATAAAATTATAATTCTGCCAAGAATTTAACTCACACACGACCGTGCCTGGGAAGGGCACGATCGTGCTCGAACCACGGGCGCGACCATGCTAGTCAGGGCGCGACCGTGTTGATCAAACAGAATGCACAATTGGATTGTTCTCTAGGCACGATCGTGTTCTGGACTAGGCACGACCGTGTCTAGGGTTTTGAGGCATGACCAAGTCTAGCCAAAGGCATGACTGGGTCTAAGTGTGTGAGGCATGACCGCGCTGGTATTTTGCGCGACCGTGTCTCAAGAAGCACGACCGCGCTAGAATGCTAGAGCGACCGTGTCTGTTCTAAAACAGAATCGATTTGAGTAATTCTTATATTGTAAATGTCGGAATTCATGGGGCTTTCAACCATCAGATCATCACGAATATTTTTGTCGAGATTAATTGTATTTAAAGCGTGTCTAAGATTCGATTCGATTAAATCTATTTTGAACGAAAACTAGACTCCGGTTCGTGATGATTCCCGTATTGTAAGCCTAAATTAGATTAGGGCTTTTGATTAGTAGACTAAAACGTAAGTGTGAGAGGTTTCAATTACCCGGAAGGACAACGAATTGACAGTGTTCGGTAGAGAGAAATTCCGGTGACGACGGGTTCGGTTTCCGACGCCTTCTTCTGCAATTTCGACTGACTCGGTGTTCCCGGGAGCTTCAGAGAGGACTGATAGAACGTTGGTTTAGGAGAATCGTAATCAGAATGGTAAATTCGACAGTTTTGTGAGAGAATTGGATGGTTATGAGTTGAATCGACGAATTTTGTTTATTTGTTGTAATTGTTATGATTAAATGAGTTAATCGAGTTTGTTAATGGTGAAAACGCGTCGAACGGTTATGAACTCGAACGTCTCTGTGGTTAAAGTCTGTATTTACGTTTCAACTGATGAGAGGCGCGACCATGCCAATGTGAGGCGCGATCGTTCCAAAGCAAGTCACGCGACCGTGCCAAAGCACTCGGCGCGACCATGCCAAAGCACTCGGCGCGACCGTGCCAGAACGAGGCGCGGCCGTCTCTATTAGGGTTTCTTGCTACTTTTCAACATCAGACCTTGTAACTTTAGTCTTTTGTCATATTTGTATAATTAGATACTTATGTATTGTTTTAATAGGATAAAACCGAGTAAATTTTGCGGATTTGCATTGAAATATAGTATTAAATTGATGGTACGAGAAGAAACAAAACAGTGCACTAGAATTGGGTTTGAAATGCATTACATTGAATTGAAAATACGGATACTAAAAATCAGAAATATTACAGTCTCCCCATGTTGAGGGAATTTCGTCCCGAAATTTAGTTAGAGGAAGCTACGACATCAGTAAAAAGATGGGGGTACTTGAGCTTCATTTGTTCCTCTCGTTCCCAAGTGAATTCAGGACCACGCTTAGACTCCCAACGAACTTTAACAATAGGAATACGACTTCGCTTGAGTTGCTTGATTTCACGATCCATAATTTCTACCAGTTTCTCAATGAAGTGCATCGTTTCATCAATGTGCACGTCATCAAGCGGCATATGGAGATTCTCATCGGCGAGACATTTCTTCAGATTAGATACATGAAATGTAGGATGCACATTGCCAAGCGATGGAGGTAACTCGAGTTTGTACGCCACTTTCCCAATCCTTTCAAGGATTTTGAATGGACCAACATAGCGAGGGGCTAACTTGCCTTTCTTTCCAAAACGGATCACACCCTTCCACGGGGACACCTTAAGAAGAACAAGGTCACCGACTTGGAATTCCAAGGGTTTTCGTCGTTTATCGGCATAACTCTTTTGCCGACTTCTCGCTGTTCGGATGTTGTCACGGGTTTGAATAATCTTGTCGGATGTTTCTTGAATTAGCTCGGGACCGGTGATTTGTGCTTCACCAATCTCGTTCCAACAGATAGGAGAACGACACTTGCGACCATAAAGAGCTGCGAATGGAGCCATGTTGATACTTGTGTGATAGCTATTATTGTAAGAGAACTCAATGAGGGATAAATGTGAATTCCAATTTCCACCAAAATCGATTACACAAGCTCTAAGCATGTCTTCAAGTGTTTGGATTGTTCGCTCGGTTTGACCATCAGTTTGGGGATGGTAAGCCGTGCTCAAATCCAATCGTGTGCCAAGAGCAGTTTGGAGAGATTGCCAAAATCGAGAAGTGAACCGGGCATCTCGGTCGGATATTATGTTCAAGGGAACACCATGACGGCTCACAATTTCATCAATGTAAATTCGGGCTAGTTTCTCAACCCGATAGTCTTCGCGGATAGGCAAGAAATGAGCAGATTTGGTGAGACGATCAATGATCACCCAAATGCTATCATAACCACTCGAGGTGCGAGGGAGTTTGGTAATAAAATCCACGGCTAAGTTCTCCCACTTCCACACGGGAATTTCTGGTTGTTCAAGTAATCCGGAAGGACGTTGGTGTTTGGCTTTGACTTTGGAACACGTTAGACATTGGGCAACATAGTGAGCAATGTCCTTTTTCATACCGGGCCACCAATATTGTTGGCGAAGATCTTGGTACATTTTATCCGCACAAGGATGAATAGAATAACGAGTCTTGTGAGCCTCGTTCATGAGAAATGAACGGAGATCATCGCGATCGGGAATCCAAATACGGTTCAAGTAATAAAGTAAGCCATTGGGTTTTGATTCAAGCAGAAGTTCAACACCACACGACATTTCCTCGTACATGTTACCCTCGGTAACTGAGACGTGTTGAGCTTCTAAGATGCGGATTTGAATATCGGTTTGAATTTGGGCACAATGAAGCATAACATGGTCCTTTCGACTCAAAGCGTCGGCTACAACATTCGCTTTGCCGGGATGGTAACGAATCTCGCAGTCATAGTCATTAAGGAGTTCAACCCAACGTCGTTGCCTCATATTGAGTTCTTTTTGGTTAAAGATATGTTGAAGACTTTTGTGGTCAGTGAACACCACACATTTTGTGCCATAGAGATAATGTCTCCAAAACTTCAATGAATATACGATCGCACCCAACTCGAGATCGTGCGTCGTATAATTCTTATCATGAATCTTAAGTTGCCTTGACGCATAAGCGATTACTTTGCCTCGTTGCATGAGGACACAACCAAGACCTTGGTTGGAAGCATCACAGTAGATAACTAGATCATCATTCCCATCAGGGAGAGTCAAAATGGGAGCATTGCACAATTTTTGTTTGAGGGTTAGGAAAGCTTCTTCTTATTTTGGTCCCCATTCATAAGTCTTACCTTTGTGAGTCAAAGCGGTAAGGGGGACAGCAATCTTAGAGAAGTTTGAGATGAAACGACGGTAATATCCCGCAAGACCAAGAAATGAACGAAATTCAGTGGGAGTCTTCGGGACATTCCAATTTTTAACTGTTTCGATCTTAGCAGGGTCAACATGAATACCCTTGTCGTTGACGATATGACCAGGAAATTGAACTTCTTTTAACCAAAATTCACATTTGGAGAATTTGGCATATAGTTGTTCTTTCTTCAAGAGATCTAAAACCAATCTAAGATGTTGCTCATGATCGGCTTTAGTCTTGGAATAGATTAAGATGTCATCGATGAAAACTATCACGAACTTATCGAGGTACGGTTTGCACACACGATTCATGAGGTCCATGAAAACTGCGGGTGCATTGGTTAGCCCAAAAGGCATAACCATGAACTCGTAATGACCATACCTTGTTCGGAAGGCAGTCTTTGGAATATCGTCTTCTTGCACACGGAGTTGGTGATAACCAGATCGAAGATCAATCTTTGAGAAGCAAGTAGAACCTTGAAGTTGATCAAAGAGGTCATCAATTCTAGGCAAAGGATAACGGTTTTTGATAGTAAGCTTGTTGAGTTCGCGGTAGTCAATACACATGCGAAATGATCCATCCTTCTTTTTGACGAATAAGACGGGTGCACCCCACGGTGAATGACTTGGACGAATGAATCCCTTGTCGGAGAGCTCTTGAAGTTGACTTGCAAGTTCTTGCATTTCAGAAGGTGCAAGACGGTATGGAGCTCTAGCCACGGGGTTAGCTCCGGGCACAAGATCAATGCGAAATTCTACTTGTCGAACGGGTGGAAGACCGGATAAATCTTTGGGGAACACTTCGGGAAAATCTCGGATAATGGGGATGTCTTGAATACTCTTCTTTTCGACATCTTTTTGAACGATATGGGCCAAAAAGGCCACGTACTTCTTTCGTAAGTACCTTTGAGCAGTAGTGCATGACATTAATTTAAGCCCTTTGCAAGGCTTTTCACCAAAGACTCTTAACGTTTCTCCCGATGGTAGGGGTATTCGGATGCACTTCTCGAAACAAATGACTTCGGCATGATGATTTGATAGCCAATCCATGCCTATGATGATATCAAAGCTTCCTAGTGGCATTGGAACAAGGTTGATTGAGAATGTATGTTCATTAAGTTCTAGAGAGCAGTCATAGATAATATACTCGATTGTAAGTGAATCACCATTTGCGATTTTGACAGTGAAGGTTTTCTCTAATTGAGATCGTGTCTTGGCAAGTAAAGGTTCAAAGTTAAGTGACACAAAACTCTTATCGGCACCGGTGTCGAATAAAATGGAGGCATATTGACTATTAACAAGAAACGTACCATTGACCACGTCATTGTTAGCTTGAGCTTCATTGGCGTTTATGTTGAAAGCACGCCCACGAGCTCCACCTTGTCTAGCATTGACTAACTTTGGGCATTGATCACGGAAATGGTTCGGGTTGCCACACTCATAACATGCTCACCCATTTGCAATAGCGGGTACACCTTGATTAGCCACTTGGGGGTTGATTTGGCCCGCAAGAGCCTTGGCCCTACAAACATTGACCGTATGGATTATGACAAACCGCAAGAGCCTAACCGACAAGCTACCTATCAAACAGGGGATGGTAAAACTCCCCGGATCTCGTCTCTTCTCCGGTAGCTTGTTCTGAATCACCGCCGAACACTCCTCATTTAGCGTCACCTGAGATAACTCCTCCAATTTCCTCTTATTCGTGAGGATATCCTTCAAGAATCTCGCATACTTAGGCATCTGAGCCAGAGCCTCCACAAATGGTAAGTTGATATGCAACTGCTTAAACAACCCTAGAAACTTACCATACTGCTCCTCCATCTTCTGCTTCTTCAATCTGCCTGGGTATGGAATAGCGGGAGTATAATCTCTCACAGGCTCGCGAGGGCGCGATGTGCTCGCCGATTTACCCCTCGGCGGTGTCTCATCAGGAATCTCAATCACAACCTCCTCCTCAGATGGCTTGTGCACAGGAACCTGTGGATCCGGTCCTGTGTCTCTACCACTCCTCAAAGTGATGGCCTTCACATGAGCATTGGGATTGGGCTCAGTGTTGCTAGGCAGGCCACCTGGCTGTCTCCCAGAAAGAAGCTTCGCGATCTGCCCGACCTGGTTCTCTATGGTCTGGATCGAAGCTTTCTGATTCCTCAACTCAGTCTCATGCGTGTGGAAACGCTCCTCCATGTACCGGTTCTGCTTCTCTGCCAACTAATTCTGACTCTCTGAGTTGGCAAGTAGTCGTGCAACCATGTGCTCCAAACTGGATTTACCCTCAGGTGCGGGTGGTGGACCGCTGCTAGAACCTTGGCTTGAAACTGGCCCTGCTAAGGTCGAAACTGGGAACTCTGTCCCTGAGACTGGTGGGATTGATGCTGGAATGGGGGGCGCTAAGTGAATCCGGGTGGTTGCTGGCTGTTGTTACCAGACTTCCAACTGAAATTCGGGTGATTCCTCCACCCCAGATTATATGTGTTGTTGTAGGGATTATTCTGGGGGCGATTCTGGTTAGACATGAAATCAACCTGCTCGTGGGCCCCCTGATCCCCAACCTGACAAGCACTCGTGGGATGCGCCCCACCACAAAACTCACACAGGGACTGGGCCTTGTGGACGTGCATCTGATCAATCTTGGTGGAAAGTGCTTCCACCTGGGCAGCTAAAGAGGTAATTCCATCCACGTGATGGACACCCTGCCTCTGGGTTCTCGCTCGGGAAGTATGCTGAGTGTAGCTCTTCGCTGCCACCTTCTCTAGCAAATCATACGCCTCCTGGGGTGTCTTTGTTCCAATATCTCCACCCGCGTATGCATCAATCAGCTGCTTCCCGGTCATCTCTAGACCATTGTAAAAGGTCTCACACTGCTGTCATTTCAACAATCCATGGTGGGGAACTTTCCTCATCAGTTCCTTGAATCTCTCCCACGCCTCATAGATCGTCTCCCCGTCGTCCTGCTGGAAAGAAAGAATCCTAGCCCTCAACTTTGATGTTTTCTCCGGAGGGAAGTACTTTTCTAAGAATTTAGCAGCCATCTGGTCCCAAGTACTAATGGACCTAGGGGGAAGTGACAGTAACCAAGCCTTGGCTCGATCCCGTAAGGAAAACGGGAACAACCGGAGCCGAATAGCATCGTCGGTAGCGTCACGAATTTTGAAAGTAGCGCAAATTTCTAAGAAACCGGCCAAATGAGTATTAGGATCCTCGTGATCCTTTCCATCGAACTGACACATGTTCTGCACCATCTGTATAATGCTGGATTTGATCTCGAACTGATGTGCTCCAACCGTCGGCCTATTGATGCTCGACTCCAAACCCTCAAGTGTCGGTTTGCCAAAATCCGAAAGCGTTCGACCCGCATCCTCGTTCGCCATCTCCTCTACCTCGTCAACAACAACCTCGTCAAACTCGAGTAACCGGGCCACAAATCGGGAACGGGCTCGTAATCTCCGATGAAGATCACGCTCCGGCTCGGAAGACGGCACAGGAACCTTCTCGACGGGAGTTGAGAACATACACGATCTGCACGACAAGTTAGATTTAAATACGCGAACCTAGGACACAGAAAACACAAGTTAGACAAAAATAAAAATAAAATAAAATAAAAATAAAATAAAATAAAAAAGGAAATTTGAAAATAAATAAAAAATAAAAAAATAAAAATAAAAGAAATAAAATGGGATAAAAAAACAAGATATATATATATATAAATGAAGCTAAAAATAACAAGTAAAATGTGAAAAAAAAATATATCTATACACACAAAATCGCAAATAACAACAAGAAAAACACGATATTCACAAAAATATATCTACTAAATGACTAAAAATTAATTCCAATCGTTCTCGCAAAACCGTGTCCCCGGCAACGGCGCCAAAAACTTGATGCGTGTAAACTATATATATATTTTTATAAGTATTTTTACACAATTAGTTTTAAAAAGGGTTTTCACCGAATACTAATCACACACACCGGGCAATGTACCCGTCGGATAGCAATATAGTAAAGGTAAGAACCGGATATCAATCCGTGGACACGGTGGGATGCGATAGTAAACCGGGACTAAGATTCAATCAAGTATGGGTAAAAGATGTTTAAGTTGATTTTTAACTAAACTAAGATGTGAGAATATAAAACTAGACTAAAGTCACAAATCAAACGATCAAGGAGAAAATATCACTTCGGTATCGAATCCATTTAGAATACATTCAATACATTCATAGAAATATGGCAAATACATGATACATAAATTGACTAAATTCTCGTCAAAGATATCTAATCAAATGACTATTCGGAAAGCTAGCATGAATTACACAAATCAACCACCTAAAGTCATACAATGAGGCTCACGTGTTTAATAATCATGTCAATGTTTATAAAGATTGAACTAGCTTCCGATTAAGGTACACTAATCCAACAACTAGTTGGAAAGATAATATGAACAACACACTATCCACCTCAAGTTGATTAATTTAGACAACAATATGCATTTCTTCAACATACAATGTTCATATAAATATTATATAAATTAGGAGGATGTGTCAACAATTCCTAGATAAACACAATACTAAATATGACACATTATAACAAATACTTTGTCTTTCCAAACATAAGCATAAGGTTACACATACAAATATAATGATTCATAAACAAGACTTCATTCACCATTCCTAGTCAAATGCCATAAACTAGTATAATTACATACACCAATCCATGAATATAAGCATAAATCATAAGTTTTCCAACATAATATGACATATACAAATACAAGTCTTGTAAACAACTCAAAATACTTGAATACATAATTTCATCAAAGAATAACCATACGGTTGTCATAACATTAACACAATAATTGCCAATAATCCATGAATGTTGTCAAATGTATCTAAACTTCATCTAAACCAAAGTGAACAAGAGTTTTAGCTCATCATGAGCATCAAAATTACAAGTAAGCAGGGAAAAATAGAGAGAAACATGATATGAAAACAAGAATCAAACCACTCCTCCAAGCCTAGACGTTGTTGTTGATGTATGGTGATCCTCTTGGTGTTGTATCCTCTCCAAGAATCTTGAAATATGGCTGGAACAAAGAAAACTCGAGTTGGAACAGTAGGTTTCTCCCCTGGGTTGCTTAGTGTCTGAATGAGAATTAAGTTCTGTTTAAGTAGAAAAGGGGAGGCACGACCGTGCCAGGAGAGAAGGCGCGACCGTGACTAAGACATGGACGCGGTCGTGTCTAGGTCTTGGCGCGACCGTGTGACAGAGGTTTGACCGATCCGTAGCTTCCATTGGGTACCACTGATCGAGGACGTACGGATGTTCAGACTCACGAGATGACACGCGACCGTGGGCAGCCAAGGCACGGTTGTGCCTTGGAATTTGGCTTGGCGCGGTCGTGCCAGATGTGGGCGCGACCGTGCTTAGGGTTTTGGAGCTTGGCACGACCGTGCCAAATAGGGGCACGACCGTGCCTTCATCACAGAAACCCTAAAACTTCACTTGTTTATCCTGGAATCTTCTTGTTTATTCACCAAGCTTCACAAAAACCTACAAAACAGGAAATGAAGCAAATAAGTGTCTAAACATTGAATATAACCAAGAATTGATCATTAAATGAACGAAGTTTTGTGCCAAAAATATGTGTAAATACTAACACATCAACTGTCTAGTTGTAACTGATGATTTCTCACGTTTTTCTTGGGTGCATTTTTTAGGTACAAAGGACGAGACTACTGATATTCTTCAATACCTGATCCAGAGCTTGGAATCTCTTTGCAAGTTGAAGGTTAGAAGAATAAGGAGTGACAACGGAACTGAATTCAAGAATAACTTGATGGAACTTTTCTGTCTCAAGAAGGGGATCCGTCACGAATTTAGTGCCCCGTTCACACCTCAGCAGAATGGAGTTGCAGAACGGAAGAACAGAACCTTGATCGACACTGCAAGGATGATGCTGTCGGATGCAAAGCTTCCTGTCACTTTTTGGGCAGAAGCAGTTAATACAGTTTGTCACGTTTTGAACAGAGTTCTAGTTGTGAAGAGGCAAAACAAGACTTGTTATGAGTTTATCAATAATCGACTTCCCAATCTTGATTACCTAGTTCCGTTTGGTAGTCCCTGATCCTTGTTGCTACAGTACAAAGACCGCAAGTCTAAGTTTCATGCAAAAGCAGTGGAAGGCATCTTCTTAGGATACGTTGCCAACTCGCCTTGCAAGAGAGTGTACAAAATAGGAACTCGTACTGTCGAAGAATGGTTTGAAGTGGATTGTAGTAAGCACAGCATTCCACCGGAACCAACTGGTCCAGCTTGGGGTTTTGATTATGATGCGCTATTCAAGTCATTCAATCTTCCTGATTTGTCTGCAGTTGATGCCGCAAATGTATATGAATTATTGGGTGGCAGTGATGACTCCAGTTTCTCAGCTCGTGCTACTGTACCGATTGTAACTCCTGATTCCAATGCTGCATCTGCATCTGGAACTCTTAATGGTGATAACGGTGAAGATGTTCATGTTGACGGAAATGACGCTCAAGCTAATCCGAACACTAGTGTAGGAAATGAAGCTCCAGCTGATCCAATTAACATTGAATCTTCTTCTTCTGGAACACAGGATATGGGGGAGTTAAGCATGAACCTTGATTCATAAATTCAAGAACCAAATGTACCAGAGACGAGAGTGTATAAGAATCATCCAATTGACAACATTATTGGTGATCCTCATGCCGATGTTAAGACTCGTCATCGAACCATTACTGAGAACACTAGTCTCTACTCTGAGATACTTGACACTGGTGTCATGGAAACATGTCTGCATGCTGCATTCGTGTCCCAGTTAGAGCCGAAGAATGTGAAAGAGGCTCTCGCTGACAACTGCTGGATTGAGGCAATGCAAGACGAATTGTCTCAATTCCAAAATTTGCATGTGTGGGATTTGGTTGACTTGCCAAGGGGCGTACAACCAATTGGCACCAGATGGGTGTTCAAATGCAAGACGGATGATCGTCATGTTGTGGTGAAGAACAAAGCAAGGTTGGTTGTTTAGGGTTTTTATCAACAAGAGGGCTTAGATTACACAGAAGTATATGCCCTAGTTGCTATACTTGAAGCCATTCGACTGTTTCTGGCTTATACCTCATATGTTGGCTTCAAGGTCTATCAACTTGATGTGAAGAGTGCTTTCCTGTATGGAAAAGTACATGAAGAGGTCTATGTCACTCAACCTCCCGGCTTTGAAGATTCGCATAATATCAATAAAGTGTACAAGCTCGACAAAGCACTTTATGGTCTTCATCAAGCGCCACGGGCATGGTATGAGACATTATCTAAACATCTACTGTCAAATGGTTTCGACCGTGGACAGATTGACTCGACCCTCTTCATCAGGAAAGCAGGAAGTGACATTCTTCTTGTACAAGTGTATGTCTACGACATTATCTTTGGGTCTACAAATGAAGAGATGTGTAGGGAATTCGAACAGGTGATGAAGTCCAAGTTTGAAATGAGTAACATGGGTGAACTGTCATTCTTCCTGGGTCTGCGAGTCAGTCAAAGAGAGGATGGCATTTATCTGCATCAAACTAAGTATGTGCAGGACATCTTGTCAAAATACAAGATGAATGATAGCAGTATTTATGGCACACCTATCCCAGTCAATCATGGTCTACATCCTGACAAAGATGGAAAGGAGGTGGATTGCAGATTGTACCGTGGGATGATCGGATCTCTTATGTATCTCACAGCTTCAAGACACGACATAATGTTTGCTGTGTGCTTGTGGTCAAGGTTTCATTCATAACCGAATGAGTCCCATATGATAGTTGTGAAGAGGATTTTCAGATACTTGAAAGGGAAACCCCGATTGGGTCTTTGGTACTCTAAGCAGCAGTCATTTGACTTCAAATCCTACACTGATTCAGACTATAGCGGTTGCAACCTTGATAGAAAGTCAACTTCTGGTGGATGTCAATTCTTGGGAGACAGACTGGTTTCCTAGCAGTGTAAGAAGCAGTCAACGGTTTCTGTCTCAACATGTGAAGCAGAATACATTGCTGCAGCGAGCGGTTGTTCTCAGATATTGTGGATTCAGCAGCAATTGAGAGACTACGGCTTAAACTTCACTGGAACTCCTCTGTTCATTGACAACAATGCCACCATGTCCATCACAAATAACCCGGTGAAACATTCCAAAACTAAACATATAGAAATTCGCCATCATTTCATACGTGATTGTGCTGAAAAGCATTTAATTGAACTTATAAAGGTTCACACGGATGACAATCTTGCTGACCTTTTCACTAAGGCGTTTGACCGATCCCGTTTTGAGTATCTTGTTAACTTGATAGGAATGTTCAATCCTGAGTGAAAACTTGTTTTTCTTAAATCAATTCAATTCATGAAAGTTAAATTTTATTTCTCTTAAAATTTCTGTATAGTTCTTTTAATTTTCAAATATTTTACAAAACTTCAAATAAAATAGAAAATGGAGAAAATTTTCAAAGTTATCTTGAGAAAAGAGGAAATGATAGTACATCAGAAATGATCTAAACACCATAGACTGCTCATATGGGAAATGATTGCGTCATGCTTACTTAATTGTTTAAATTGTTATGTTTTTAATCTGCTTATTTACAAGTAATTTGAATTGTCATTAGGTTGTAGGCATTTTTGAATCACTAGTAGTGTGGAAACTAAATCTAGACTACAACTGTGATTTGAACCCATGTATGCTAGTGTGTGCGTAAAAGAATGCAAAAGATCATTATCAGATAAAGGATGTTAGATTTTGGCAATAATTTTCTTCTGAGATCAGTTTCGGGTTATGTCTTTAGCACAATTAATGCGGCTCATCTCACTGCCCATACTCACAAGTATGCAATGAGAGATTGAATCAAGACATGTCTCTACATCAACCGTGGAGCGTGTATTCACCCTTGAATCACTCCTGATTCATTGAAATCAAATCCAGATAAAAGTTGGATTCCCCTACCCTAATACTCAAACACCATATTCATTATCCTGAATCATCATACCGATATTCACTGAAAAAATCAAATGAAACCAAGACAAATGAATCACTCGATTCTGAATCTTATGATTCCTGATAATCCTTATGGATTCTGCTTGATTTTTCCTGTGCTAATTGATGTAGCTTCATTCTAAAAAATTTAGAAAAATTTGGAAAAATCTTAGATGCCTTGAGATAGTGCAACTTACATTATTGTAGCATATCAGTGGGGTACACGTTATATATCTTATAATTAATACCTTAACACACAAGAACGTGATACAAAGATGCTTATAGTTTCAAATCTTATAATAGTGTCAACTTGAATTACTTGTTTATGTGCTTATTATATATGAATAAATAGTAATCCATGACATGATCCCATATTCTTTGATGTTTATATTGTATCATTTTTGCTATATGTTAGCCTGATATGATCCTCTGCTCGTGTCTTTGATCAAAAAGAGTTTGTGTGAATATGTGTATATTTCTATCTTGAAAAGATCAAAAAGATTTTAAGTTTGTGTATAGTTCAATTTTATTCAGAAAAGCCAAAAATATTTGTGTTTAACCTTCTTGAATTGATCTTGAATCCTCTTGATTGAATGTTTTTATATCTTGTTCGTTATTTGACTTGAAATCTTCATAATTTGAGTTAAAAGTTTGAGCACACAAGGGGTCTCTGCGTACTTGATAAGTGCGCATGAGGTAAACCCTGCGTACTTAACAAGTACGCAAGACTTAAGTCATGCGTACTTAGTAAGTACACAGGAGTTAAGTCCTGCGCACTTAGCAAGTACGCAAGATGTCACACCCCGAACGATGACGGAATCATCGAGGCGGACAATGGATGATTGTTCAAAAGCACATGATAGCTAAAATATTGCATAATTTATTAATTTAATTTAAAGACAACAAATATCCAAGTACAATACATTTCAAATAACCTAGTCTATTCCAAAACATTGATTTAATTAACTAGGTCCATAAGTTCTTAAGTGGAGGAATCTTCAGCAAGCAATCACATATCCAAACCTGAAACATTTTTTAAATCAAGTGTCAACTATAAAGTTGGTGAGTACATAGGTTTTGTGGACCCGATAAATAGTAGATAAAAACGTTTTGCAACTCATTGTTTATCTTGTTAAACATAGCATATATAGTTGTATCCTTCATGTTTATCTAAGCACAATTCAAACATTGATTGACGCGCTTGAGCATAGCACAACAGCTAGGCCCGGTATGTTTGAATATAGTTACCCACTATATCCGATATGTTTGAATATAACACGCGGATATATCCGAGTATGCAGTAATAAACTCCCTACATGGGTGGGCTGGTCAGGCACAATAGATCTATTAATATTACTGTTGGTTTTATTGTGTTTAAAATAAATAAGTGTACACCCAAGATAATTCACGATGAACAAGCATATAATTCACATGTATAACACGTATAAATAATTTAATGAGTAGCATGTATAATGTTTCACCCCAAAGTATGTAAAAATGTAAAATAGGGGCTACGTAACTCACCTGGCTAGCAGGTATTTTAATCCACGAGTGTAGGTGATAAGGATGTTGAAACCTAAGCACGTTGGAACCCTATGTGGATAAATAGGTATTATTGTAGGTTTTGTATGTGTGTATTCGTATTTAAACGTGTATAGGTTTATAATAATATTTCTTAAAATTTATTTGAATAAAATATTGTAGAAAGATGATAATGATTTTGTAAAACTTAACATCAAAAAAAAATATAATTTTTAATCTTGTTAAAATATTATATTTTTAAATAAGTAGATATATTATATAAAAATCTCTATTTTGTTTATTTATATTATTATTATTATATATTTTATTTTGTGAGTTAAAATTATTTAAACGAGTTTATAAAACATAGGGTTTATTATTTTATAAAAATTCAATGGGTTAAATATGTGTAAAAAGTTATTTAATGGTTTCGAAAATAAACGAATGAGTCACCCAACCCGTAATAGATTTTATTGTATAGATATAATATTAAAATATGATAAAATAAATAAATAAAATAAATTATATCATTAAAACAGAAAAAATTGGGTTGGGCCGGAGGCCACCAGAATCGAACCCGCGACCTAAGGCTCAAACACACACACGCATAACCAGCCGGGCTACTGCCCATCGCTGGTTATGTGTGTATCGTTTAATTAATAAACGCATACGCGAAACTGGTCGCTGGTCCTCGACAACCGGCAAACCGTGTCCGAGAACACTGGTTTGCCCGGTAATCGATGGTTTGAAGTCGCGATTTTGATTGGTACAGATTGCCAGAGGATAACAGAAGGCAAAGGAACGAATTCGAGGTACCTACTAGGTCGTGAAGGGGCTGGACGACAGGGATTTTAATCCGAAAATACCAAGATCGGGAATTCAAGCTTCGGGATGGAATTGGGCTCTGAGATTCTGGTCACAGCTTCTCACAGAGACGACGAACACAATGTCGGCTTCAATTTTGAGTGAGAGTGGGTGGAGGAGGGGTGGCGACCTCGAGCAGGTCTGTAAATGGCTATTTATAGCCGAGCTCGATCCCTATAATAAAACATGCAATTGAGTATGTCCAGACACTCGTCTGGACAAGACGAAGCTAACGAGCCATCTAGCAGGCGTGGAGGTCTACTATCGGGGCCGAATTCATGGCGTGGACTTTCGGCCACAAACACGATCAGACGTTTCGAATGTTGGGGAGACAAATTGGTCGGGGGCTTTTGCTCGCGTGGGGACGACGAGGTCAGGGAGACCATTTTCGGCTGTCGAGGTGCAGGGGACAGGCGTGTCGAGGGGTCGCCGGAAAATGGCTTGGACCGCTGGACAATGGAGGAGACAACCGGAAACGCGAATTCGAAGTTGGCAATTTTGGTCCTTGTAGCTTGTTTTTGTATTAAGTTAGTCCCTGGGATTTTTACCCGTTAGTCCCTGAGGTTTAGTTTGTCCAGAAACAGCCCCTTAACTTACTTTTACTTTAAAAACTTTTAGTTTGAGATATTTCAAAACAGCCCCTTAACTTATATAAAAATAATTAATTAAGTTTCTTTTTAATTTCAATTATATTTTATAAACTTATATTATTATTATTATAAATATTTTTATAAAAGTTAATTATTTTATTTAAATAGGTTATCTTATTTATAAATGAACCTTTTAATTTAGATTTTTATATAAAATTTTATATAAGTTTAAAACTTATAAAATTTTATTTATTTTAAATCCATAAATTAAATATATATATATATATATATATATATATATATATATATATATATACTTTGTACAAAAATTTAAATAAAAACACTTGCATTCCATTGAATAGAAAATGTTTACATGATACATAATATAAAAGCGTGAATAAAACCCGAAATGTCACAGTCTCCCCATGTTAAAGGAATTTCGCCCCGAAATTCAACTAATGGAGGTTATGAAAAGAGATGCGGAAATTTGGACTTCATTTGGTCTTCACGTTCCCAAGTGAACTCGGGTCCACGTTTAGACTCCCAACGGACCTTGACAATGGGGATGCGGCTACGCTTGAGTTTCTTGACTTCACGGTCCATGATTTCCACGGGTTTCTCAACAAAGTGCATTTTCTCGTCAATACGCACTTCATCAAGAGGGATGTGGAGATTCTCGTTGGCTAGGCACTTTTTCAAATTAGATACGTGAAAAGTCGGATGAACGTTGCTAAGCTCTGAAGGAAGATCGAGTTTGTAGGCCACTTTTCCTACCCTTTCGAGTATCTTGAATGGACCCACATATCGAGGTGCAAGTTTTCCTTTCTTTCCAAATCGGACTACGCCTTTCCAAGGTGATACCTTTAGAAGAACCATATCCCCAACTTGGAATTCCAAGGGTTTTCGTCGTTTATCGGCATAGCTCTTTTGCCCACTCCTTGCTACTCGAATATTGTCACGAATAAGAGAAATTTTATCGGTGGTCTCTTGGATAAGCTCGGGACCGGTGATTTGTGCTTCACCAATTTCGTTCCAACAAATCGGTGAACGACACTTTCGTCCATAAAGAGCTTCAAACGGTGCCATGTTAATACTTGTGTGGTAGCTGTTGTTGTAGGAAAATTCGATCAATGGTAGGTGAGAATTCCAATTTCCACCAAAGTCAATGACACAAGCTCTAAGCATATCCTCGAGAGTTTAGATTGTTCGCTCGGTTTGTCCATCAGTTTGAGGATGGTAAGCCGTACTTAAATCCAAACGAGTACCAAGCGCAGATTGTAATGATTGCCAAAATCGGGAAGTAAAACGCGAATCATGATCGGAGATAATGTTCAAAGGGATTCCATGCCGACTTACGATCTCATCAATGTAGATCCGAGCCAATTTCTCGACTCGATAGTCCTCACGAATAGGCAAGAAATGAGCAGACTTTGTGAGTCGATCGATAATAACCCAGATACTATCGTGTCCACTAGAAGTGCGTGGGAGTTTGGTGATGAAGTCCATAGCAAGGTTCTCCCACTTCCACATGGGAATTTCAGGTTGTTCGAGGAGTCCGGAAGGCTTCTGGTGTTCGGCCTTTACTTTAGAACAAGTTAAGCATTTTGCCACAAAGAGGGCAATATCCTTTTTCATGTCGGGCCACCAATATTGCTGACGAAGACCCATGTACATCTTATCAGCTCCGGGATGTACCAAATATCGAGTCTTTTGGGACTCGTTCATCAAAAATATACGAAGGTTGTCGCGATCGGGAACCCAGATACGATCCAAGTAATACAACAGGTCGTTGGCTTTAGTTTCTAGCAAGAGTTCCACACCACATGCCATTTTGTGGTACATGTTTCCCTCGGTAACCGAGGTGTGTTGTGCTTGGAGGATGCGGGCTTGGATGTCGTTATGAATACGAACACTATGAAGCATGATACGTTCTTTACGACTCAAGGCGTCGGCTACAACATTTGCTTTGCCAGGGTGGTAGCGAATCTCGCAGTCGTAGTCGTTAAGAAGTTCGACCCATCGTCGTTGCCTTGTATTAAGCTCTTTTTGATTGAAAATATGTTGGAGACTTTTGTGGTCGGTGAAAACCACGCATTTGGTGCCATAAAGATAGTGTCTCCAAATTTTCAAGGCGAAAACGACAGCACCAAGCTCGAGATCATGGGTCGTATAGTTCTTCTCATGGATTTTGAGCTGACGTGATGCGTATGCAATTACTTGGCCACGCTGCATAAGAACACAACCAAGACCTTGGTTGGATGCATCGCAATAAACGACAAAGTCGTCATTACCACTAGGAAGAGTTAGAACAGGAGCGTTGCAGAGCTTGTGCTTGAGAGTTTGAAAAGCTTCCTCTTGTCTGGGTCCCCACTCGTAAGGTTTACCTTTGTGAGTCAAGTCAGTGAGCGGGACCGCAATTTTGGAGAAGTTTGAGATGAAGCGGCGATAGTAACCCGCTAGTCCAAGGAAGGAACGAATCTCGGTAGGATTCTTTGGAGTACTCCAATTCTTTACCGCCTCGATCTTTGCCGGGTCCACATGAATCCCCTTTTTGTTGACTATGTGTCCCAAAAATTGAACTTCCTTTAGCCAGAATTCACACTTGGAGAACTTGGCGTATAGTCGTTCTTTCTTCAAGAGCTCCAAAATCAAACGAAGATGTTGTTCATGTTCCGCTTTCATTTTAGAATAGATGAGAATGTTGTCAATGAAAACGATCACGAACTTGTCCAAATAAGGTTTGCATACGCGGTTCATGAGGTCCATGAAAACTGCAGGTGCATTAGTCAAACCAAAAGGCATGACCATGAACTCGTAGTGACCATATCTAGTCCGAAAGGCAGTCTTCGGAATGTCTTCATCGAGAACACGAAGTTGATGGTATCCGGAACGAAGGTCAATCTTGGAGAAACATGTTGAACCTTGAAGTTGATCGAAAAGATTGTCGATACGGGGTAAAGGATAACGGTTCTTGATTGTAAGCTTGTTGAGTTCACGATAACCAATGCACATTCGAAACGATCCATCTTTTTTCTTTACGAACAGCACGGGAGCACCCCAAGGTGAATGGCTTGGTCGGATGAAACCTTTGGATGAGAGTTCTTGTAATTGACTTGCGAGCTCTTACATCTCGGAATGTGCAAGACGATAGGGAGCTTTTGCCACGGGAGTTGCTCCGGGCACCAGGTCAATACGAAACTCTACTTGTCTAGGGGGAGGAAGACCGGGTAAATCCTCGGGGAATACCTCGGGAAAGTCTCGAATGATCGGAATATCTTGCAATTTCTTACCCTTGTCTTTCGTGTCAACTACATGGGCCAAGAAGGCAACGTACTTTTTCCACAAGTACTTTTGTGCCAATGTGCAAGACATGAGTTGAAGACCACGACACGGTTTTTCACCGAAAATAACTAACGTGTCGCCCGAAGGGAGAGGTATACGAATGCACTTTTCATAGCAAATAACCTCAGCATGGTGCTTGGATAACCAATCCATGCCAATTATAATATCGAAGCTTCCCAATTGCATCGGAAGGATATCAACAGAGAACTCATGATTATTAAGATCGAGATTGCAGTCGCGGATAACAAAATTTATAGCAATAGATTTCCCGTTTGCTATCTCCACGGAATAAGAATTGTCAAGTTTCGTTCTTTGTTTAGCAAGTCGAGATTCAAAGGTAAGAGACACAAAACTCCTGTCGGCACCGGTATCAAATAAAACGGATGCATAATTATTGTTTACGAGAAACGTACCGTTTATCACGTCGTTGTTTGCTTGTGCCTCATTAGCGTTTATATTAAACGCTCGTCCTTGAGGACCACCTTGTTGATGAAGTTTTGGGAATCGGTCACGGAAATGGTTTGGGTCTCCACATTCGTAACATGCCCGACCATTGAGAGGTGTCGGATAGTTTGGACGGTTGGCTGGAGAAGCTTGATGGACGGGAGGACGGGTACGGCAAGTAGTGGCCACGTGTCCATATCGTCCGCAGCTTGAACACAATCGGCATGGTAAGTTGGCAGGATGGTGGTATTTGCAAGTCTGACATTGGGGATTTGGGCCCAAGTAAGGTTTTGGGTTTTGACCCAAAGGTGCCACTTGAATAGCAGGTGCGGTGGGAGTTACAGCTGCGAAGTTTCGACCCTTTCGTTTCTTGTTGCGGTTAGAAGACTCGGGCTTTATATCTTTGACGGCCGCAAGAGTAAAAACAACCTTCTTGGAGCCCTTTCTTGATAAGGTTCCGGGTTTGACGTGGTTGTCGGATAGCGTAGCGGATAGACGGATAGCAGCTTCAAGTGTAGGAGGATTGCTTCCTAACACAGCATCCTGAATTTGCATAGGCAGCCCGCCTATGTATTTTTCAATTTCCCGAGCAAGAGGAGTGATCATATGAGGCACCAATAGGCTCAGCTCTTGAAATCGGGTGGTGTAAGCCAGATTATCCCCGCTGTCTGGGCAAGATCCCAAAACTCAGTCTCGAGCTTCCTTATTTCATTTCGAGGACAGAATTCATCAGTCATGGCTTTCTTCATGTCATCCCATGATAAGGATGTAGCAACCTCAACACCACGAGTGCGTTTCTCACCGTTCCACCAGGTGAGGGCTCTCTTTTGAAGTACACTTGTGGCATAGCGAACCCGAAGATTATCGGGACAGTCACTGTTTAGGAATGTGCTCTCCATGCTTTCAAACCATTGTAGTAGGCCGGTAGCACCCTCAGTCCCGTAAAATTTTGTAGGGTTGCATGAGTTAAAGTGCTTAAACGTGCATTGAGGCGGGTTGGTACCACCGTTTCCTTGGATGTTGTGAGACCCATCACTGTTGTTATTGGCTTGGGTCATTTGTCCCACCAATTGGGCAAGAAGAGTAGCAAGATCCAGGTTGGAAGTGCTAGAGTTTGCACGTCGAGGAGGCATTCTAACACCATAAGAAAAGACAATGATATTTTAGATAAAGTGGATATATATGAGTTATAGTGGGAAATAATGTAAGCAGAAATGCGGGATTCATAATGTCGCGTGCCAATGTATGTGTATTTATTCAAGGTTGATGGGGAAAATAAGTCATCTATTCCGGATAGGAGATGATGTCATAGATCATTATTCGCACAATAGGAATTGCCGGGATTCGCATGCACTACAAATCGTTATTACGTGTGCACCCGTAATAATGATTTGCTTTACATGTTCATCTAGTTCTTCCTATCTTACTATAATGTCCACAAATTTTGAGTTTAGGTTCGGATCATATTCTTGCGAATACAATGACTTATCAACGTTAAGTAATTCCTCAAAACTTTCAAGGAGACATGCTTTAGCCTATAGGTAAACACTCACTTCAGGAATTCCCATGGAAGCATACGGGTCCGTTTATTTGGATTTATACGAAATGCCTTCCTAGACAGAAAACCCAATGTACATGTGTCACCCTTCCGGATTGCACATGTCCTTTACTAGTTTTCAAGATATTAAGTCGTTGACGAGATTTTCAAGAATTTAATACACTTGTGAGTCTACGAGTATAAAATATGTAGGAATGTTGCAAATAGTATGGATGAGGAAAGAGTATGGATAAGGATGTGCAGTGTATTTGTTTGCATATGTTTATTTGTCAAATGTGTATGTAAAGTATGTTTAAGGCCTTGTATGTATGTGTATAAGTCTCATGTACTAAACTTGGGAAAATTCAAATAATACCTAACTACAAATAATTCACATAACAAATAATCATTTAGCGCGTAACACGTAAAAGGGAGTCCTAGGGTTATAGTCTAGGTCATTGTGTCTAATAACCTAATTCCCTATAACCATGGCTCTGATACCAATCTGTCACACCCCGACCGATGGCGGAATCATCGAGGCGGACAATGGATGATTGTTCAAAAGCACATGATAGCTAAAATATTGCATAATTTATTAATTTAATTTAAAGACAACAAATATCCAAGTACAATACATTTCAAATAACCTAGTCTATTCCAAAACATTGATTTAATTAACTAAGTCCATAAGTTCTTAAGTGGAGGAATTTTCAGCAAGCAATCACATATCCAAACCGGAAACATTATTTAAATCAAGTGTCAACTATAAAGTTGGTGAGTACACAGGTTTTGTGGACCCGATAAATAGTAGATAAAAACGTTTTGCAACTCATTGTTTATCTTGTTAAACATAGCATATATAGTTGTATCCTTCATGTTTATCTAAGCACAATTCAAACATTGATTGACGCGCTTGAGCATAGCACAACAGCTAGGCCCGGTATGTTTGAATATAGTTACCCACTATATCCGATATGTTTGAATATAACACGCGGCTATATCCGAGTATGCAGTAATAAACACCCTACATGGGTGGGCTGGTCAGGCATAATAGATCTATTAATATTACTGTTGGTTTTCTTGTATTTAAAATAAATAAGTGTACACCCAAGATAATTCACGATGAACAAGCATATAATTCACATGTATAACACGTATAAACAATTTAATGAGTAGCATGTATAATGTTTCACCCCAAAGTATGTAAAAATGTAAAATAAGGGCTATGTAACTCACCTGGCTAGCGGGTATTTTAATCCACGAGTGTAGGTGATAAGGTTGTTGAAACCTAAGCATGTTGGAACCCTATGTGGATAAATAGGTATTATTGTAGGTTTTGTATGTGTGTATTCGTATTTAAACGTGTATAGGTTTATAATAATATTTCTTAAAATTTATTTGTATAAAATATTGTAGAAAGATGATAATGATTTTGTAAAACTTAACATCAAAAAAAAATATAATTTTTAATCTTGTTAAAATATTATATTTTTAAATAAGTAGATATATTATATAAAAATCTCTATTTTGTTTATTTATATTATTATTATATATTTTCTTTTGTGAGTTAAAATTATTTAAACGAGTTTATAAAACATAGGGTCTATTATTTTATAAAAATTCAATGGGTTAAATATGTGTAAAAAGTTATTTAATGGTTTCGAAAATAAACGAACGAGTCACCCAACCCGTAATAGTTTTTATTGTATAGATATAATATTAAAATATGATAAAATAAATAAATAAAATAAATTATATCATTAAAACAGAAAAAATTGGGTTGGGCCGGAGGCCACCAGAATCGAACCCGCGACCTAAGGCTCAAACACACACACGCATAACCAGCCGGGCTACTACCCATCGCTGGTTATGTGTGTATCGTTTAATTAATAAACGCATACGCGAAACTGGTCGCTGGTCCTCGGCAACCGGCAAACCGTGTCCGAGAACACTTGTTTGCTCGGTAATCGATGGTTTGAAGTCGCGATTTCGATTGGTAGAGATTGCCAGAGGATAACAGAAGGCAAATGAACGAATTTGAGGTACCTACTAGGTCGTGAAGGGGCTGGACGACAGGGTTTTTAATCCGAAAATACCAAGATCGGGAATTCAAGCTTCGGGATGAAATTTGGCTCTGAGATTCTGGTCACAGCTTCTCACAGAGACGACGAACACAATGCCGACTTCAATTTTGAGTGAGAGTGGGTGGAGAATGGGTGGCGAGCTCGAGCAGCTCCGTAAATGGCTATTTATAGTCGAGCTCGATCCCTATAATAAAACATGCAATTGAGTATTTCCAGACACTCGTCTGAACAAGACGAAGCTAACGAGCCATCTAGCAGGCGTGGAGGTCTACTGTCGGGGCCGAATTCGTGGCGTGGACTTTCGGCCACAAACACGATCAGACGTTTCGAATGTTGGGGAGACAAATTGGTCGGGGGCTTTTGCTCGCGTGGGGACGACGAGGTCAGGGAGACCATTTTCGGCTGTCGAGGTGCAGGGGACAGGCGTGTCGAGGGGGTCGCCGAAAAATGGCTTGGACCGCCGGACAATGGAGGAGAAAACCGGAAACGCGAATTCGAAGTTGGCAATTTTGGTCCTTGTAGCTTGTTTTTGTATTAAGTTAGTCCCTGGGATTTTTACCCGTTAGTCCCTGAGGTTTAGTATGGCCAGAAACAGCCCCTTAACTTACTTTTACTTTAAAACCGTTTAGTTTGAGATATTTCAAAAGAGCCCCTTAACTTATATAAAAATAATTAATTAAGTTTCTTTTTAATTTCAATTATATTTTATAAACTTATATTATTATTATTATTATAAATATTTTTATAAAAGTTAATTATTTTATTTAAATAGGTTATCTTATTTATAAATGAACCTTTTAATTTAGATTTTTATATAAAATTTTTTATAAGTTTAAAACTTATAAAATTTTATTTATTTTAAATCCATAAATTAAATATATATATATATATATATATACTTTGTACAAAAATTTAAATAAAAACACTTGCATTCCATTGAATAGAAAATGTTTACAGGATATATAATATAAAAGCGTGAATAAAACCCGAAATGTCACACAAGACCAATTTGGGGTGGGTATATATACAGGACTTAGAAAAATTTCAGAATTTTATCGCATTCAAATTATTTTCGCCTGTTGAATTCCCTCTGCCACTTTTACTCAAAAACTTCGAGTGTTCTTAACCGGTTTTTTGTCCCGTTTCTAGTTCCATCATCGTATTACAATCACTTTGTGAGAATCTAAGGACATTCCATCCACAAAATCGTGACTTCTGGACTGATTTAGACTTTAAAATAGTTAGGGTTGAATATTGATTTTTGGATAATTTTTTTGTTGTTTTGGTAACACACTATAATTAAAACTTGCTTAGAATCAACAATCGATCCTTATTCAGTCCTTAATCGTCCTTAATGTCTATTGATTTTGACCTTGGCTTTGATTTTGACCGTCGGTTCGTTGGTAATCATTTAGGTCAAAATGTGACTAATGTAGCGGCTAATTGGTGTTGATATTGGTCCCATAGGCTAGTATCGTGTATTTCGACCTGGTGGTGACCATATTCCGCATCAATTTTGATCATCTGTTGAAAAAGTTGGATTTCTGAAAAATTGACCAAGTGCGTTTTTTGTTGTTAACAAGTACGCATGAATAGAAGTAATTCATGCGTACTTGTTAAGTACGCAAGAACAAATCCCTGCGTACTTGTTAAGTACGCAGGACCAACACTTGTGAAATTTTCTAAGTCTGAAATTTCAGTTCAATGAGTAACTGCTATACTAAGTCATGTGTATTCAATTCCAATGAAACTTCTTGTTCTTATTATGTTTTCTGTGTGTTTTTACAGTGATGGCTCGTGCGTTTACCAGTGAGTTCAATCTCCTAGCACATACAGAACCAGAATGGAAGGGTGCTGCACTACAATACCGAGAGATAGTTGACTTCTTGAACCGTTTAAGGATCAGCTATGCTATATCAGCAGACCCGATAATATCAAGACCGTATCTGGAGCAGTTCTGGGAGACCGCGGAACATGACTGCACGGTAACCCCCAATGTTATACGGGCTACCGTGGCGGGTCATGACATCGCCTTTTCTGAGGACACAATTAGACGGGTCTTACAGTTCCGAGATCTCTCCACCGGCCCAACAGCTTATTCGGACTACTTTGTGGATGGATGTTGGAGGCAGCGTATGGGATATGTCGGTGTAAGAGATTATGCTTCATACAAGAAAATGTGGGTGCTCCATCAATGGAGATACTTTGCCCACGTCATGATCGTGTGCATCTCTTCAAGAAAGGCAGGAAAGGATGCAATGGGTCATGATCTTGCAGCAGCCATGGTTGGCTTATCTCTCAACAGTGGTTACAACTTCTCAAGATACGTCTTCAAAGCCTTAAATGATCAGATAAATACGGCTGAGAGGTTTCGATTCCTGTTATACCCAAGGTTGGTGCAACTACTGATTGATGATGTGTTGCCAAATCTACCTGCTAGTAGGGAGAGATTGCAAGTCAAGCGGGTGGACAAGAGGGTGTTTGCACAATTCTTAAAGCCAGGCAGTGTAGAACCTACCCATGAGCACACCACACTCTTTGGCCACCTGATAAATGAAGCGTATGTGGCACCGGATGACTGGAGATGTTTTAGCCATGACTCGGAGCCAGAACTAAGTGAACATTCTGACGAACAACAAGAAGAGGAGGATGTTGAAAGTGTGGATGAATCTTCTGAAAGTGGAGACGAAGAAGCAGGTAATGATGGTGCTGAAGGATCCGACTCCGAAGAAACAGAGTCTGATTCTTCTGATTCTGACGATGCACCATCACAGGCACACCCGAGAAGAATGGCGAAGGTGACCCTTCCTGAGTCGTCTTCGAAGAGAAAGCGACAGTCAACAAGCAGTGAATACGAGCCAGATTATGACTCTGACGCTGCTATTCAAAGACAAAGACGTGAAAGTGTAAACAAACGTAGGGGGATAGGCAGCAACATGCTATTCCCAGTGAGGTAGAGGTTAGTACTCAGCAGCAAGTACAAGTTTCGGCTGGAAGCACTGATTCAGCATCTACCCCACCTTCACAGCAACTATACCGGCAACAGCGGAGAAGGCCACAGGTACAACCTGATGTGGCGGTCACTTTTATCACAGAGGAGGTTCCTGTGATAGTAACCCTCCCTGTATCATCTGTCCTTGTGACTGTGACTACTCCGATTCTTACAGAGTCAGTCACCATCACCCCTTCCATCACTCCTACAACCATCATCACATCCACAATCCCTACTACCACCGTTGAACCTATCAGTCAACCCTACAACTATGGAGATTTTACTCAGGGGTTTGACTTTGATACTATCTTCTCATCCCCACTTCATAATGTTGAAGCGTCTACATTTAGACATCCCGATCCAAATGATGGAAGGATAGAAACTCTGGAAACCCAAGTCGCTGCTCTACTTGAAACCGTTCGGAAATCAAAGGAGGAGTCTGAGGCTCAACAGGCTCAGATAAATTCGTTGGTGGACGAGGTTACCATTCTGAGAAGCCAAAGAGCTGGGACGCAGGAGAGACTAGCTAATGTGATGGCCCAGAACGAGCTACTGATCAAGACAAACAACATGATTCTGGGACACAGGTCGTCTCTTGAGCTTCGGTTTGACGCGCAGCGAAAAGAGCATGAAATGATGGTCAAGTTAGTTGCTGATCTGACCAAGAAGCTTGATGCTCAGGGGGAGAAAGAGAAAGAGAAAGAGAAGGAGAAGACATCCAAACCTACTGGTGATGAGCCTTGTCATCCTGTTGATTTGACAAAGGATGATGACAAAGACAAGGATCCTGAAGTCGGTCCTAGTGGAAGTGAGCAACAAGCTTTGGCAATCGTGCCCATTTCTGCTATTCCAATGGCTGAGGGGGAGTCTACTCATTAGGAAAGTGTTGATACTTCTGGTGGTGATAAAGGAAAGTCAGCGGCTGATGTTCTAAAGGATCTATCTGACGATGAGATCTTATACTTAGAGCCTGACTATTCCAAGGAAGCACAGATCGAGGCTCTCTACAATCTTGAAGAAGGAGAGATCGACCCTGGTGATGATTGGGATGAAGATGATGATGGTGTAGTTATTGAAATTCCCAAGGGTGATAGGGAAGGCGAGTATGAGTTTGAAGATGGAGAGACCTTTGAAGTTCCATCCTTTGATCCATCCTTTGAATCTCAGCTCGACACAGGTTCAGTCGAGACTGCTAGTAATGTTGACGCATCGACTGAAGCCTCCCCAGCCGACCCTACACCTGTGGATCCAGAGGCACAGAAAGATAAAGATTTTCCTGCTAGTTCATCAAAGGATCCTGCTCCAGTCTGGCAAAAGACTTCTATAATAGACAAACATGGAGCAACAGGGATGACCTTAGCTATGAGGTTCGAGGAAGATAAGCAGTTGTTCGCTTATCAAGCAATCTGGGGGGGGGGGGTTCAATACTTTAAACCAACCAGTGAAGCTTTAAACTCCTTACCTAGATACGACCTCGTGAATCTAGCAAACCGAGAGCTGCTGGGTCACTCAAATCACGCAGTAGCGATGGGTTTGTGGCAGGTTCTACAGCGTGAAGCAAGATTTGGGAAACTTGAAGTGTTTAAGCCTCAAGTGCCCAAGCGAGTCAAGGATAAAAATGCTAGACATCCTGTGACTAAGAAACGCTTAAAGAAACTGGTATACAAGCCAATGCTATGTGAAACCAAGATTCCCTTGAGTAAGTTATCTCAGGATATCCTCGGTAACATATGGTACTAGTACGTAGATCCAAAAACAAGCGAGGCTGTGGTGATAGGAAGTATGGTCAGATAGTGGAAGCTTAGTGCCAAGGGAGCTGATCAGAGTATTTGATGAAGTCTGCTTCATTAACTTCTCTGTTAAAGATCTGGAGGCACTAGCGGACAGGTAGTGCATGCATACGGACGAATGGACGAAGTTCCTTGCTTCTAAATATGACAAGGTGATCAAGTTTTGCCTTGACTATAAGAAGAAGATAGAAGCTAAAGATGCAGAGCTGTGAAGACTGAAGATTAAAGACCGAAGATGATCCAGAGCTGTTGTCAAGGGGGAGTTTGTTGAAGCACTTTTGTGTGACAAACACTCTGGATAGAATCTTAGTTTTGTACTTTCATTGTATGTATTTGTCTTTGTTTGTAAGCGTCTGTATGTATTAGTTATCGAGTTGTATTTACTAATGCATATTGATTGTTGCTAAAATCTCTAAGTGTTTTGCGCACTTAGTAAGTGCGCATGAATTAGTTCCTGCGTAGCAAGTACGGAAGAATACTCTGCGTACTTGCTAAGTACGCATGAGCAATTTGCCCTGCGCACTTGCTAAGTGCGCAAAGTTCAGGTCATGTATAAATAGGATAGGTTGACAGTAGACAAGTATGCAGTCATATACACAGACATTGTATACTCAGTATTTTTCTCTGTAACCTTCAGGTGTTTATAATAGGCGAAAGTTTAAAGTGATTCTCTTGTCGATTTACTTTGTGTTGTAAGACTCTCCACCTAGTCACGGGTATTCCACACCCGGTCCGACTCAGGAACACACTTGCATGTGACGATCCGCCACACCCGAGGGACCTACAGAATTATTCGAGATAACATGTGATTAATACATTGTGTTTACATAAGTTGTGCGATGTACGATTAAATAAATTAAGTGAACATCTATACCATCGTTATTTAATTACTATTAGTACTAATTGAGAAATAATAATTAGAGTAAATTACAAATCATGTCCTTTAACTATATAGTAAATTGCTGATCGTGTCCTTTGGCTTCAATAATTACACTGTGTATCCTTTTTTTTAAACCTTTGCACACATTTAGTCCTTTGCACTAACTGAAGTTATCTTTTTCTGTTAAATCTAACCATTTGTCTTGTACATGAGGGTAAAATTGTTATTTTATCTAAAAAAGACTATTTGTGTAACATGGTGAAAGAAATTGTACACCTATTTATATAAATAGAAATTCATCGTTTTCCTGTAGATTTGTGATCTTCCTACGCCTATTTATATTTACACCAAGAATTTGGTATTTGTAGATGGTAATCGTAAGTCGCTTGCAAAACCAACCTTGAAATCCAAGTTAAAAATCCAAAACTGATTGCAGATTATTATCCACTTTGAGATCTGAGTAGAAGGTTTATGCTCCAAAATTGATGAATAATACCCAGATGAATATTTTTGTAGCAAAAAGTTTTACCTCCAAAAATTTGGCTTGATTTAGAATAATATCAACTTGAATCTTCAAGTAGAACATACGCTCTTGTGATGGAGGGGCAAAAAGAATGAAGATCAAGAAATCAATCAAAATCCTTCTCCATGTGCAAATCGGTATCATTTGCGTCGACCCATACCGAGAGGTTCTTTTTTTGAATTTCGACCAAGGATAATCGCCGATGACGGCTAGAAGATTTGGAGTCAACTGGGTCGCCTGTAGATTACCGACTTCTGGAAAATCCGGCAAAGTGAACTCATCGGAATCAAAATTTTTGTGAGGTAAATTGATCCAGGCGGAGAGGGAACTTTGGTGGAGGCGATAAGGTCGTTGATTTAATTGGGAGGGAGAGAAACTGTGTTCTCAAAGTGAGGGTCGGCCATGGTCGTAGAGGTTAAAGGGGATTTCAAGGATACGAGTGGCAGAGGTGGGCGGCAGTGTGTGGAGATGAAGATCTGGTAGGGAAGGATGGTTGGATATGCAAAAAGGCATATGAAGATCTGCGAACGAGGATTAGAAATAATAACAATTAAAAATAATAGTAAAATATGTTGGATAAAAAGGGGTAAAAAGACAGTAATACCCTTCATGTGAGGGACACATGACTTAACTTAACATTGATTTTGGATGGGGGTTAATGAAAAGTATTAAATGTGTGTAAAAGTTTCAAAAAAATGACATAAAATGTAATTATTGAAGCCAAATGACATAATATGTAATTTACTATATAATTAAATGACATAATCTGTAATTTACTCTAATTTTAATAGAGCACGAAACGTTAAAACAAGCGAACGCGTTAGACATGCGGTACTGGTGCGTACTGGCCTGGACGAGAGTTAGAGCAAAATTCTCGTAATTTAAATGTTTAAATTATATTAACTATTATTAATTTTAAATATCATACGAAATAAATATTATTTGACACGAATCCTACAAAACGTGACGTTTTATGTTACGAGTCTGGACGCATTTGAAACCCTACCCTTTCTCACTCATTTGAAACCCTAGATGTATACATGTAGGGGTGCAAACGAGCCGAGCCGAGCCCGAGCTTGACTAGGCTCGAGCTCGGCTTGTTTAACTTACTGTGAGCTCGAGCTCGAGCTCGGCTCGATTCGAGCTCTAATTTTGAAGCTCGGGCTCGGCTCGTTGGTAGCTTTACAAGCTCGAGCTCGGCTCGGGCTCGGCTCGTTTATTATATATTAGTTAATTTATATATATTTATAATTATTTTTATATAAATTTTATTATAGTTTTTATATATAACATAATACATATTATTTAATTATATTTATCTTAATTTTATATATACTAATTATTATTATTATTTTATAAATATATATTAAATATATTAAAAACATTATATAAATAAAAGGCTCGTTAAGGCTCGCGAGCTGGCTCGAGCTCGATAAGTGAAGCTCGGGCTCGGGCTCGGGCTCGTTTAATAAACAAGCTTATTCTTAGGCTCGAGCTCGTTTAAGCTCGGCTCGTTTCGAGCTTTTTAACGAGCCGATCTCGAATAGCTCGCGAGCAGCTCGGCTCGTTTGCACCCCTATATACATGGCTTCTTCATTATCTTTACTCATTTTACAACTCAAACACCACACATAACCATTCAAGAGAAAAGTGGGAGAAGGAGAGCCGTTGGTCGGCCGGCCAACCCACGGCGGCGACGGCAGCGACGGAAGGCAAAGGGGCAGCAGTCACCATCTCGAGCCGTTTTCCCGGCAGACCTCCGACGAGCAGCCATCATCGGCCATCTTCCTTACTAACAGCAACCAACGCCATTGACTTCACTTGCTCCGACCGTCGAAGGGTTCTGGAGGGGCTGACCAGGGGAGGCGACGTGTTGGGTGGCGGTTGCTGGAAGCCGAGCCGCCGTGCCATGGGAAGAACAGATATCAGATCGGCAGCCAAGAAACGATTTTGGAGACACCCGACAGCGGCGGGTCAGGCGACCACAGTGGGAGACCTCATGGCCGTCAAACGACGGCTAGGGTTACGCCACCTCAGGCTGTGTCCGGCGAAGTTCTGGTGAGGGGCTAGGGTTTTAAACCCGTTTTTCCGGCAGAAATCGAGGTTCCAGCAACTGTGGTAAGGGTAAACACGTAAGACCACGTTGGGGTCTTTCGGATCTGAGCCGATCCGACGAATCAAAGAGTTTTCCGTCAAATCCCACTTTCCGGCGAGTCGTCGGCGAATCCCAAATGATCAGATCCGTGTTACTGTCCCGATCTATAAGGTTTGAATTCAGTTTTGATAATCTAAGTTGATTTTAATAACATTGGTTATATTTCGGTGTAGATCCGTTATTATACGTTATAGATATAGTGATTTTGGTGGCCGGGTTTCATTCTCGGGTGTTGGATACGTGTTTTTGGACAGATAACGACGTCCAGAGCCATGGTCAAACCCAGTCAACGCTGGTCAAACGTGGTCAATGCGCTAACCGTGAGAGTTAGAGCGTGTCGGTTAGTAAACGGGACCCCCGAAAGGTATAAAACGCGCGCTAATGTGATTATATTTAATTACGAGTAACTTAAACCCGAGTGCGATCAAACTGTGTTGAGATTAAAGGGATTTGCTAACTGTAAAAATAATATTAACTTAATGAATATTGTAATGATAAGGTAAACATGTATATCCTGTCAAAAGAGTTAGTTTCAACTAACATATATAATTATTATCAAACGGAGAAATATATATGTTCGTAAACGTGTAACTGGTTAAACTGAAGTTTTTAGTACGACTAATGAATTATTTGAAGGTCTATTAAATATTATTTCGTAAACGGGAGAAACAAGTTATATTATAGTTGTGGCGTAAAACGATTTATACACAATAATACGGTTAGATAATTTTGACCTTAAGCACTTGGTATAATCATATTCGTACCTATCTGAAATGATGACAAATTGTATTTAAACGTATAAGTAGACTGGATAAACGAAGCTTTGACAATTAATAAGGTTAGATACAACTATATTTTTCATTTTTCATAAATATGAATATACAATATAATATATATGCACTTGAATTATTATTAGGGTTTTGAGTTTATGATGTGAACAATTGGTCCTTACACGTATTATTGAATAGTTATGAAAACATAAATTGTTAAAAACTTGATACATTTTGTCACATATAAAAATTGTAATTTTATATTAAATGAGTAGTTATAAACGTTACATTTTATCTAAACCGGAAAGTATTACATAATACAATGTTTAGTTACAAATATAAATGTATATAGGTACGCATAAATATTACTTGAGACAAACGGCTACACGTATATTTTACTTAAACCTGAACAACTATTTACGAAACTCAATAGTGTATATGTATATTTTACGGTTTTGAAACTATATATGTGTGTGTGTGTGTATAGGAATATTTTGATTATTCATTTGAATATATGATAAAACATTGATACAATTTTATCAAAACACTGAGTTACACACAATGTGTTAAGAATCACGAACAAGAACTGTGATTGTTAAATTATAAGTACATAATGTTAAGCACAACCATGAAACTAATACGTTTGAATGAGACCATTTGAATATAGACAAGTGGAGAATCCCAACTCAACCTAAATAACAATTATTACCAATTGTTAAATCGACAACATAGTTCAACCGCATCCCAACTCAACCTAAATAACAATTATTACCACTTGTTAAATCGACAACATAGTTCAACCGCACACGTGATACCTCGACACGAGTTTAGATTTGCTTTATAACATTAGGGTTAGTTCATAAAGCTACTAAAATACCTACATGTGTCGTAGGACTCAAGTAGGACATACAGTGTGATTGTTACATTATGTGGACTTTGGTTTCCATTACTAGTTGGATGACATCATCATTTCTAACGCACTACCAGGTGAGTTTCACAACCCCTCTTTACTTTTAAATGTTTTAGAAACATCGGGGGAGAAATATACTTGCTTAAAACGTTTGAAAACATGAAATATGCTTACTTGATACGTTTGGAAAACACGTAACATACCTAATACGTTTGGAAAACATGTAACATACTTGATACATTTGAGAAAACATAAAACATATTTGTTTTATACGTTAGAAACAAGAAATCATGACCGACCATTTATGTTTACATGAGACAATCGTGCTAGAGCTCGTAAAGTCCCCTACGTGAACAATTTATTAACCATTAACTCGTATAGCCGGGATATTGTGAATAGTACTATTGGATTGACACTCCCTGTCATGGTTAGTCGCGCTAACCAAGGGTTCATATGGCCTAATGACTGCACATTGTCTTAACTCGTGAGCCCGTGGAGAATGGGCGAGGGGCGAAACACCTGTGTGTTGGTTTGGTTAAAACTCATATAGAATAAACTTCGTATACCTAGCTAGTTACGATGGGTCAAACTTGATATGATTGCCTTGTTTTGTTTATCAGATATACATTGAATCGTTTTCGTGCGGAAGGACCTGTTAATCATTTTCATGCAAATTGGATTTGCCAATCGTTTACATACAAATGGTTTTACCATTCGTTTACGTGCAAATGCTTTTGTCAACGTTTTCAAGGAAAACAGTTTTATATCATGACCACGTATACATTATCAGTGTTTTCAAGCAAAACTACTTTACATTGAGACTATCAAACCTGTGAACTCACCAACCTTTGTGTTGACACTTTAAGTATGTTTTTCAGGCAATTCATAGCTATAGCACGGTTGGAATAGGTTAGCCATTTGGACTAAGCCCTAGAAGCCGAAGAAGCGTGATCGTCAAATCTCATGACTGTTTTGACGTATATGGTTCTAGGATAATGTACTAGCTTATTTTAGTATTTGTAATGGTGTTCAGTGTATAAAACTCTTTACTTTAGCTTCCGCTGTTGTAATGTTACCAATCGTTGCAACCTTGATTTATTTATTTATTTATTAAGTGAATAAATTTAGGGGGGGGGTGACACGGGTTTACCAATTTCTATCTCCGGGTCAGAGTCCTGCTGGTAGTCCATGAATGCATCAAGCATGCACATAGAGTGGCTAAGCTCGCCAACATCTTTCACGGACTGTGTGGCATCAAATATAACTGATCCATCCCTCACACGAGGTGCGCAAGAATTGGCGCCCGAGGATGAGTGGGACTTTGTCATCCACCTCAATGTCTAGAAGAACGAAATCCACGAGGAAAACAAATTTGACTACTTTCACTAGAAGATTTTCCACTATTCCCCGTGGATACTTGACTGAACGGTCAGCCAAGGATATGCTCATGCGCGTCGGCTGCGGTTCACCTAGGTCTAGCTGCTTATATAAAGAATAGGGCATCAGATTTATGTTAGCACCTAGGTCGGCCAACGCGTGGTGCAAGGTCAAACTGCCTAGGAGACACGAAATCGTGAAACCCCCTGAATCTCCCAGTTTCTCCGGCAGCTTGTTTTGCACCACAGCAGAGCATTGCTCACTAAGTGAGACTTTAGAGACCTCCTCGAGCTTCTTCTTGTTGGAAAGAAGAACTTTTAGGAACTTGCCATACTTTGGCATACGCTGGAGGGTCTCTATCAGCGGAAGATTGACCTTGAGTTGTTTAAACATATCAAGGAATTTAATGTGTTCCCTAACTTGTTTAAATGGTAGCAAACGTGCTGGGTAGGGAACACGAGTCAGGTCAATCTCGGGGGCCTTCATCTCTGCCCCTTTCTTCTTCTCCTCTGCCTTCTCGGCAGTCACCTCAACTATTTTCTCCTCGTCAACCTTTTCCTCGGCCATCTTAGCATCGATCACAGCAAATCGAGCTCTCCAGTCTATGTTCTTGACCTCCTCAGGTGACGAAATATTGTATACACTGGAGTGGGGGTCATCCTCAACAACCTCTTTCTCCCCCACACTCCTAACTGACACGGCCATCACTGAAGCGTCGGAGCTTGAAGATGGACCTCCTTGTCGATCTTTCAAGCTCTTAGCGATGTCCTCAACTGTGCATTGCAGATCATGGAATACCGATTGTTGATTCTTCAATAGAGTGTCGTGGCTATCCAATCTCTGCCTAGCTTCCCTGTCCTGCTGGACGAAGTGGGCAAGCAGCTGTGTCCGAGTCTCAAGCATCTCCTTTATTATAGTCGTGTTGACACTGCTTCCAATGCTAGGCCCTGTATCTCCTTCTCCATATTGCTGTTGCTGACGACTGTTAAACCCAGGTGGGTTGTTTCCAGATCTCCATCCCGAGCCAAAAGAATTGTAGTTATTGTACCCTCGATTCTGGTATTGGTTGCCAGCAAAACTCACCTACTGTTCATTATTTACCCGGCAATCACGGGTGTCGTGGCCTCCCCTACACACTTGACACCGCTGAGCACTGAGCTTCAACTCCTTAATCTCGTTGGCCATTGAGGCGAGGGCAGCAGCCACGCTAGAATCAGGAGTGATCTGATGCAAACCTCTAGGAGATTTGGTGGATGATCTACCACTAGGAATAGAAGTCCTAGAAGATAGGTACTGTTGTTCGGCTTGAGCGAAGCTCTCGAACATCTCCTCGCACTCAGTAGGCTCAAATCTTTCCATGATGTGGCTTCCCGTAGTTGTATTAAACATTTGCTGCTTCTCGAAGGTAAGGCAATTATAGAACTTCTCCACTATCGCCCAATCAGAAAGACCGTGCTGGGGACATCGGCTCAACAGCGCGTTAAACCGCTACCAGGCCATGTGATAGGGCTCGTCGGGATCCATCTGGAAGGAGTGGATTTGATCCCTAAGGCTAGCGGCCCTGGAAGGTGGATAATACTTTTTGAAGAACTTGGCTTCGAGATCCTCCTAAGTGGTGATTGAGTTGTCTGGAAGGGTGTCGAGCCAAGTGGATGCACGCCTAGATAGGGAGAATGGGAAAAGACACAAATAGATTGCATCCTTAGACACACCCGTGATGTTGAAAGTATCACATATGCGCGCAAAGCATGACACATGTCTGGGTGCATCCTCATCCTTAAGGCCATGGAACTGAGTAGCATGAGTGATCGTACTCATGACATGTGATGGGATCTGCCAAGAATTGGCGTTTGGAATGGCGGGGCGGGTGATCGAAGATCTCGCTCCAGTGACCCCATCACTGGACCTCTGGTGTACCGTACGCCTCGCTGGAGGATCAGCGTCGCCCATAGTAGGAAATGGAACTAGGCTAATAGTACGTATCTGGTTGTTGCACAACTCTTTCAAACGCTCTCGGAAGTCGAGGGTGCGCTCATGTAGCTCTCTCTGGCTCTAGGAAAGCTGAATAAGGTGGTGACCCCTGCGAACGAGTGTTGTGCATATAAAGAAAGACACAAGATAGAAAGAAACAAAAGACTCAAGAACAGAAAGACTCGATCCTACACACAAGTAAACAAAGAAGACAAGCACACAAAACAGACTCAAAGGAAAACAAATAAACTAAAAGTCAAACAAAGAACTAGTCAAAGTCAATATTGCTATTACCAAGTGTCCCCGGCAACGGCGCCAAAAACTTGATGTCCTCCAGACGGTCTATAAAAAATAACTACTAAACCTAACCTAGACTCCTAAGTAATAAATGAAAAACCTATGAACTAAACCGCACTTACAGGCAAGTGGACCTATCGAGTGTAGCACAGCTTAATGGTAAATCGGAATATCAAACCCTAGAGACACTACGAATAACAAAACAGACTCTGACTCGGACTTAAGATTGATTGATTGGGGGGTTTACTACACTACTGATTATCACTAATAATGAAATAAACAAGTTCAGTTCAAACTATCAAGGGAAAGGACTAAGGAAATATCAAGATATAGGAAGAATACCACTTAGGTTGGAATCCTACTTGCAAATCACAACTTCTACCGGTTCTGGAAACTACGATGAATTTGGGTTTCTGAGGATAACAGATTATATCATGGATAAGGAAGAAGAAATCTAAGGCTTTCGTTCTGAAGATTGATTTCGAAAAAGCGTTGGATATCGGGTGTTCTTGCGTCGGCGCGGTCTTCCGTTCTTGTGAATGGGACGCCGACGTTTGAATTTCAGTGTGGTAAAGGGATGAGACAGTGAGATCATTTATCTCATTTTCTTTTTCTCATCGTGATGGAAGCCTTGTCTTGCATGTTTAACAAAGCGCGTGGGGCTGGAGTGATTAGTGGTATCCGCATTCCAAACGAAGGCCCGGTTGTTTCCAACCTTTTGTATGCGGACTACGCCATTATCCTTGGGGATTGGTCTTCAGAGGAAGTGCTTAACGTCGTGAGAATTCTACGATGTTTTCATTTGTGTTCGGGGTTAAAAATTAATCTAAGCAAATCTTGTTTGTATAGATTTGGAGTTAGTGATCAAGAGGTAGGGGCCATGAGCACGGTGGTTAGATGTGTGCTCTCATTCGTTCAAATATTTAGGGGTTATGGTTGGTGCTAATATGAATCGGATCTTCAATTGGAAGCCGGTTTATGATATTTTTGAGAATAGACTGGCGGTATAGAAGTCCTCTCTTCTGTCCATTGGGGGTAGAGTTACTCTTATCAAATATGTTCTCGAAAGTCTTCCGAACTACTACTTCTCTTTATATAAGGCCCCTTGTAAAGTTATATCTGACTTGGAATCCATTATTAAAAGATTTTTGTGGGGAGGTTCAAGTGATAGAAAAAAGATGTAGTGGGTCGCTTGGGATCGTGTTGCCTCTCCTAAATCTGTAAGGGGCTGGGATTATGTCATCTTAAATCTGTTAATATTGCTCTCTTGTCTAAATGGGGCTGGAGGTTCAAAGTTGAAAGTCTCAATTTGTGGAGAAAAATTATAGTTGTTCTTCATTCAAATAGGGCGAGCTAGGAGGTTTTTCCTTTCAATAAATCGAGAGGCAGTGTTTGGAACTCTATCGCGAAGCTACTCTCCAGAACTGTGGTGGACGGGATACCGTTACGGAATTTTTTCAAAGGTATAGTTGGCAATGGTAAGGATATCGATTTTTGGCTGGATCCTTGGCTAGAAAACGAACCTTTACGGTTTCGGTTTCCAAGTTTGTTTAGACTGGAAGTGTCTAAACGCTGCAAGGTGAGAGATCGAGTGACCGGATCCAATGGATCTCAGGTGGTTTAGGAATGGCGGCGGCAGTCGGCAACTGTTGAGGACGTTAATGAGCTGTTCATGTTGCTCGGCCTCTTATGGGGTATCTCGGTCTCGGGGACCTGTGATAAATGGAGATGGATAGGCAACAATAAGCGTGATTTTTCTGTCGAGGCTGTTAAGATGATGTTGACTAGCGGGTATTATTTCAGCAATATGTACGTTATGAAGTGGTGCAGTTGGGTCCCGTTGAAGTGCAATATATTCGCTTGGAGGGCCGAAATGAATAAAATCCCAACTGCTATGGAGCTTAGTAGGAGATCCAGATTAATAACGTTTCTTGTCCGCTGTGAAACTCCGGGGATGAAACGGTCGAGCATGTTTTTACGTCATGTTTGGTTGCTACGGTCTTATCGCAGCATGTCAGTGTTTGGTGTAGGGTGACAAATTTTTTTGTGTTCTCTTTCAGATACACGAATAGGTCGGACAGAGATATAGAAGCGCTGCAGGGTATTATTATCACTGGTTGCTGGAGCCTATGGCGGGCTAGGAATGGTGTTAAGTTTTCAAATAAACAAGCTAGGATTGAGGATATTATAAGCGAAGTTAAGGCGGTTGGATTTTCGTGGTATAGTAGTAGATCGAAACATAACGAGATCTCTTGGGCTAATTGGTGTAAATTTGATCTTATGTAATTATTTTTGTATTTTTTTTCGTCGGCCCGGTTTGGGTCGTTCTTGTGTTCTAATGAAGTTTACCGTTAAAAAAAATGTAGTTATAAAGTTAACAATTATGATTTATTGGTTAGCAAAATAAACTAAGTTATGTTCTATGTAAATCGTGCCGGTAAACTAGCCTATGATAAAAAGTTAGCTAATTAAGTATACTAAAAGTCTTCATCGTCGAAAAACTTATTAGTCAACAAATCAAAAGAAGCTTATTAAATTTAATTCGGAATATATTTAACTATAGGTTATCGTGTTTGTTGAGGACGACTTGTTTTGTTTTACTTTGCTGATGGTTAAGGTATGGATTTTGACCCCTCTATTTTGTAGCATGCTATCGTCGTTTCTCTTTTTCCTACACTTGGTTATTCGCCTCGTTCGGTTGGTTGCCTAACAACCGTATTGCGCTTTGGAATTTATAGCATGCAATACACCTTTAAGTCTATACTCATTATTGCATGTTTCTTATATTATATTCAATTTAAACCTATGTATTTATGTTCAATTATTTGTTTGATAGTTATACTACCCCTTAGACTTAGTTTTCTGTTACCCGAGCATATCAGACACATCATTTATGTGACACTTTTCGTGACGGTATGTAATAAAAGGTTCACAACATCTCCGATTACATGTTTAGTACTCAGGGAGTGCTTTGGCCACATTATATGGGAGGCTGATGGATCGATCCTAGTTCAGTTATCAGTATTAGGGGGATGGAATAATGTGTATTACGCCACGCACACCATCTCATTTGGTGCATAGCCTAGCTAGCTATGTACCCCTCAGTTTCAGTTTCGGCTCTAGGTACTCCATTATGTTACATGACTTATTTATTGACATCACTTGTCATGTAGATCAGTTCAGTATCAGATTTCAGTATTATATGTTCAGTATCAAATTCAGAATTATATGTTCAGCATCAGATATCAATATTATTGTCCAGTATCATATTTCAGTATTACACGTTTTGTTAAGTATCAGTTATACCTTTGAATCGCTTCCTTTTCGTACTATAGTTGCACTGCTATTGTTCTTTATGTTACTGAACAACTTTTGGCTCAACCGTATTTCTTTTTATTGTGTTTTCTTGTTTCTACAATAAGTACTCAAGGAAATCTGGGAAACCAAGGAATATCATGAGGAGTGCAATTAGAGTCAAGACTATCTGTATTTTATTAATGAAATGATTAATATCTAGGGTTCTTTTAAGTTATTTTTTGGTTGTGAAATTTCTAAACTTTGGATTTGTTTCCTTAATATTATGAAATGGTTTTTGATTTGATATCTGTAATAGTTGCATTCTGGCTCAACCGGGTCGAGGTGTTACATTTATGGTATCAGAGCCAGGTTCTTCTTGTAGAAAACTTAAACCGTAAAAGTAAACCTGTGAGGTAATGGGTGGACGTTGGGTTAGGATTCCACCATTTCGTCAATCTTCATGCTTCATCATTTTGTGATCTTAGAATCTATGTTTTATAAGCCTATCTATGTGTTATAAGCCTTTCTATCGTTAATCACTAGGGGGTTTCCCGCCCGTGTTGCGGCGCGAATTCCATCACATCCCATAAAAACCCTAAGTCATCAATAAACTAAAAAAAAACAAAAATTGCAATTGAAATTTAATCTCTACACGCCAATCAAATGGGTATAAATGACTTGTACACAATTTAATAATCTAAGCACACTTGAAATGGTACAAACCTGAAATGTAAAGACAGGATTTTTAAACACTACCTACTTCTATTAAATCTGCAATACATAAGAGTATTAATGATCAGGTTTCTTCCAACATTTTTATTCATGAAATTGTAATACATAACACCCATCCCAAGCCAACATGATCGATTTCTAATAACCGACCCCTATTTCTACCACTAATTCCATCAAAGAAACTGCAGTGATATACCAACGATTAAATGAATTTGCTACATGACAAAAATCTCATTAGTTGTAAATCAAAACATAGTTACAGTAAGAGAGTAAAAATTGTGCAACACATAAGAGAATTATGAACGTACATATCAATTCTAAAACACAACTTATTTGACATCTATGATGTATACCTGTTGAATTTGGATCTAAAGATGGTTGTGATATCTCTAACCCCTCTGTTCTAACATCCAACTATCTGCAAACAACATGCCATAGCAATATGTCAGCATTGCAATAAGCTTGAAACTTCCAGTTCATGATGTAAGGATCATGAAAGAGCATCATTTAATAAAACTGATTGCTAAGATATACGAACTCTATCATTTAGGATTGAAATGATGTACTCCCAGGTCTTCATCCCAGAGAAATATAGAATCATAAATAGACACAACAGCTTGATGTAGAAACCGATTTGCATACCCCCTGAAATAAAGTCAAACTTTTAACAAACAACCAAGGAAAGAGTTCGCAAAATAAATACATGATATAGATGAGGATCAAATCATAATATTACCAATAAACATAGAAAAAACCATACATGTAGCTCAGAACCAAACAAAGTGGTAAGTAATTCACAACATTTTACAGAAATCGACCTCATCAAAATCTTCTACACTGATCAATTTATAAGTAATTCAAATAATAATTATTCCGCCTATGTGTTTGTTTATTGTAATAATAGTGAGCGTTAACCGGCACGTTGTTGCGGGAAAAAACGCTTAGCATTTACACTTACATTTGAAACAAAATGTGTTTTGTCGCAACATTTACACGCATGTTGTAAAATAGAAAAGAAAGTGTTTCCATGTGCATTTCCTGTAAATAAAAATATAGAATTAACAACTGTTTTTTTTTGGGTATATTGAAAAAGAAGCATAAGAATACTGACAAAACTAACACAAACCTGTAGCCAGGGGCCATTTACACAATTGCACTGTTGGTTCAAGTGATTTTGTGAGCCAAGCTACCTAACAACAATGAGCAGACCATAATTTATCACATAATCCCCTAAAGTAAACGGGTCACATTCACTACTAAAAAAAGAAAACACTAAATTGAGAAACTCCATACCATAGTTACCTAATACGTGGTTCGCTCCGGTACGGGTACGCGGTTCGGGTACGCAATTCGCTAGAGTAAACGTATTCGGTACGGAGGGGGGTAGGTTCATTTCGGTACGAACCAGTACGGTGTACCATGTAGTTCGGTTCAATGTACCCGAATGAAACATAAGTTCAAATACAATATAATACTTGCTAAATTCCAAATAAAAATAGAACTTCAAATACCATTTAATACTAACTTCAAATACCATTTAATACTAATATGAAAAGGTTATTTTTATTGGGCTTAATAATAATGCGAAAAGAGAGTGGGCTGGGCCATCTCTCTTAATCCAGAGAAACCCTAAACCTAAAAGATGTCTAGAAAGAGAAAAGGTCAGCCACCCCCATTCCTTCGATCTCTTGCTTGCAGTCGATCTAGAGAAAAGGTCAGAGCAGCAATGGTGAAGCCTCTAATCCCATCGCTTAACAGAGGGATGGTGCTGAAGATCGTTCCTCCGTCCAAAACCAGGTAACGCTCTAGCGAATTCGATGACCAAAAATCGCGAATTTCACAGCGATTGGAACGATCGGAAATAGGGTTTGGTACAACGAATTCGAGGTAACTGGATCACGAACCTGATCGATTGGGTACGCCGTACCATAGCGAATTGGAACGAAACGAATTGCGATTTGGTACATCGCGATCCAATACGGGGATCGCGTGTCTATGAACGAATTTGGTAACTATGCTCCATACCCTTATTGTGGTTTTTAAGTTATTCCGTGCATTGCTAAGAAGCTTAATTATTAGATAATATAATAACCATGTTTGTGAGCAGTAATTTACAAATTGTTATGTGCTACGTACAAAGTTTCTTACAAACCTCTTTCCACCAACTTCTTCCCACACGTGTATACTTTCTTTCTTCATGTTCCAGCCACCATTTTCCTTCAGAGACAATGGAGATGAGGGAGAGATCGGCAAGGAAAGTTTTCGCCCTCCTCTGCTGCACCATGCCGGCTTCATCACCGGCAGACCATTAAATAAAGCACTATAATTAGTGTTAAAGTCTTTGAGTCAAAACACTTGCAAAAGTGACTACATATGTCATCAAATGTACCTCTCAATATTAACAAAGTTCTCATAGAGATGTACAACCTTCTCAGATGAACCAAGTGCTTTTAGACCAGATTGTGCCTGTTCAAAAAAGTGCATAAGCATGATGAATTGTATTAATTGAAAGCATTTCATCATCATATCATTTCATTCAAAAAAATATGTACCTGTGCAGAATCCATGGTGCTAAGTTGTGCATCAGTAGCTTGAAATAATGGAAGGAAAGGTAAATTGAAAACTATTTCATTGCGTTGTCAATGAAGCCTGAATAAAAATCACTTTCCCAGTGCCAATTTGAGCAAGAGAATAGAAATCCAAAAAATAGAGTAGTTAAGTTACACATAACTTATGTAATCCGCTTTGATTGAAGAAATGGATTGCAAGAGCTCACGAAACGGCATGAGCTTTGCAACCTTGTGAACTGCAGACTCTTAGCTTCGATTCCTAGATATTCTACAATCATTGAAGAATCTCACATGTTGCAGTCCTTTAGCTCTTAAAAATAAAGTAAAATAGACTTGGATACAAAACTCACACGAAAATTGAAAAAGAAACAAAAACTTAGTTAAATAAGTCATGAGCTGATGGAAACAGAAAAATCATTCACATCCACAACCTAATTTGCAGGTGTATAAACCATCCATTTTTAATGAAAGAGTTGCCAAAAATCTGCTTTGTGTCTTCAAAATCATTAGGGTATTTTTTGTTGTTTCTGGGCAGTAGGGCTTTCTTCGGTTTAAAATGATAATGTTCTAGGTACTCTTGCTCTTATGTTTCTTCATGGAGTTCTAGTTTTAATGCGCAATCATAAGTTTAAAAATTTAATATATAAAGCTAAGAAAAATATGCAAAAACACGACTGCAAAAATCATGGCAAGGCGCACACCAAAATCCTAAATATAACCTAAGTGGGATTGACTTTCGAACCAAGAACATCAAAGGGCTACAACTAATCTAACCACTAACAATGAAACTGTACAAATATGAATTTTGTGCAACTCACCTCAATTTCATGGTGAAACAGAGTTCAAAAGGAAAGTCTAACTGTAGCCATTCTATCATTTGGCACAAATGTACAAAGATAATAATTAACAAATACAAACGTAATAACTGATGCAAGACTATAAACTTAAATAAACTTACCCCCAAAAATTTAGAAGAAATACCAATTTCTAGCAATAAACCCAGTTCCAAACCTTCATCAATAAAACCCAATCGGAAACCCTAGTTGTTTCCTCGCAGGCAGAGGCAAATACGTCAATAATTCACCTTCAATAGTCAAAGCTAGAAGAAAGAAACCTGTAAACATTCACGTGAGAAGAGGGAGAAAGCATACCTGCATTGAAGAAACCTGTAAACCTAGCGGCGCTACGCATGACGTGGCCGAAGTGGAAGGATAAAGCTATGAAAACACGTGAAGAAAGGGAAGCAGAAAGCTAGGCGGACGTCTGAGGGTGAAGTCTTGAAAGCGACGGTGGTGATACAGTGAAGATAATCAGAAAGAATGACGAGAGTGGAAAACAAAACCACAAACCTAGAAGAAGAAAATGAAGACATGTAGGAAACAGAAAGGACGCGTGTACAGAGAACTCCCTGGAAACCTACACGTGGATGCATCTTGTACTACAAGCTTTCTCGTTTGGACGTTATTATTTATCAAGATGGTGAATGTTTAGTTGTTATTAAGCACCTATTTCGCTTGATGGAATTCTTGAATATAACGAGTTAAGTTATCATATCATCTTCATCGCTTTTGCTCTAGGATTAAACAAGTGGACTTATAGATAATGTTTTGACACGGATCACGACTTCAATAGAATTAAACAAGTGGACTTATAGATAATGTTTTGACACGGATCACGACTTCAATGAACTCCTCTACGTTTGATTCAGACTTTGTTGTCATGTAAGCCTCGGGACGAATATCACAACAGCTTTGTATCCGAATAAACATGACGCTTGGTGTTTGTTAGTACCTTAACTATTTATCATAATTTTGACATCTTTTCATAGTTCGTTTGTCGTCACATCACTCTTTTAATGTAACCATAGCTTGATCTTTAAGATGCATCATGGGAGGACAGTTAGGACACTATTTTATGATAAATTGATGATTACATTTAATCAACGTAGTGGTGAATTTACAGGTACATATGTGTGGTACTGAAATCCTATTATGTAGATTAATATCCTTTTGAATATGTTAAACTCTTTTGATTTCATCATAACATGCTTGACTAATCACTATTAGCTTGTTTTGTTATGCTTTGCAATACGTTGTATTTTTATGTTTCTGAAGCTCCTTCTTGGTTTCGATGTTAGTTGTCTAAACACATACTGATGCGAATATCAGAAAGACATACCTTTACGAACATGAAATACATTCATGCAACTAGTTGTCTTCCGATATAAGTAGGAGATTTTTGTTGCCATCTCGCTTTTATAGATCCGAATTGGATGTGCTCCGTAAAGTATATATGTTTTTCCATCCAATGAGCAACTTTGAATTTATCTTTGGTATGGACTAGTTATCTCGACATCATGGTACGATTAAAGATCAGACTCGTTGAATTATAGTTGGAAATCCTAAGTACTTAAGACTAAAATTAATATAGGCGTAGTGTGGGAGATTTCTAGCTTCAGTGTAAGTTTTTAGTTCCGATAGGAATGTAATTGATCATCCGTTTGTTTGCCGAACCGATTTCTAAGGCATTGTATCATATGACGCCTCTTGAGCTAAGAGAGTTGAAATAAGAGTTACATGAACTATTAGAGTTCAGATTTCATTGCGCCAAAATGAACCTACGGCCACACTTTTTCAAAAAATGCCCTACCACCCTTTCTATTAAATGTGTGGCTAAAGGTCATTAATCACATTTCAAAACCTTCTATCCTACTTTTGGCCACACATTATATTTATTCATGTGACCAATGTATAGCAATTCAAAACCTTTAGCCACACTTTAAGAAAAAACTGTGACAATTAGTAGCCACACTATAAAAGTGTGGCCAAATGTGATTTACGACCACATTATTTGTTTTTTGATACATGTGACCAAACACACATCTATTAGCCACACTTTACGAAAAAAACCATGACATTTGGTAGCCACACTAGAGAAGTGTGGCCAAATGTGATCTACGGCCACAATATTTGTTTCATGTCACCAAAATCACATCTATTAGGCACGCTTTAAGAAAAAAATTGTGACATTTAGTAGCCACACTAGAAAAGTGTGGCCAAATGTGATCTACGGCCACATTATTTGTTTCACGTGACCAAAAAACACATCTATTAGCCACACTAGAAAAGTGTAGGCAAATGTAACCAACTGTCATATTGGTATTTATTTGAATTTATGTGTGGCTAAAAGTGATAAATAGTCACGGTAAAACATTTTGAGTGTGGCTAAAAGTAATATATGGACACGGCTAAAGTTTTTATGAGTGGCTAAAGGTAATAATGAATGATCATAATTTCCACTTCTCCCCGCCACCTGAATCAGAAGACTAAAAGCCGCACACATTAGTTACACCAAAGTTCTTGCTTACAAATGATGATCTCCAAATTAAAAACCTAAACTTCTTGCTTAATTAATTTCGTGTTCATTCAATTCGTCAAAATTATGACGGCATGGAGAATACGATTAGCTGATGCTCCTGCAGCTGACTACAACGTGATGTACGATGGTGAGTATATGATCGATGTATATATATATATATATATATATATATATTATCTTCTTTAAAATTTCAATAATTTGGCTCTTTTTAAGCTAATGTGTCGACTGTTTTGAAATTTTAGGTGACAATCGGACGTTGTTCTCTTTTAAAATCCATCACAGGGGCCGACGGTATTACGGAGGCCGTGTGACCTACCTTGACTACGTCGACATTGACGTATTGACTGTGGACCAATTTAGAGAAATGCTCTCTGCCGTGATTGGGTGTTCGTCAAATTTAATATTTGACAAGTACTCCATTCAATATTTGATCACAAAACTGACGTTGGACTATGAACTGGTTCCATTGTATGATGAATGAGATATAAGGGCTTTGGCCCTTTACGTGATGGAGTTTGATGAAATATCCTTGTACCTGGAGATGATGGAGGAGTCCAGCTTATATACTTCGTCTGCAGGTTGTCTAGGATGCTACCTGACGCTTGCTATAAGTGATGATGGGTACCCATGTTCTATGTGCGAGGGCCTGAAGTGTCACACCCCCAATTTCAATTAACGGAGTTTTACCGTTTGGGAAGTGACTAATCAGGATCTCAGTCATTAGTTACATTGAACGACTCTACATGGGACTCAAATGAAAATATCATAACAATCAGAGTTTAATGCGAAAGCGTAAAGAAAAGTAAATGCGCAAAACACACGCGCCAAAAAATTCTAAAAGTCCAAACCAAACCCAATTCAAAATAGTCCAAACAATTTAATAAAACAACAATCAATAGAAGAATCTCATGCATGTCCTAATGTGCATCTGTGCCTTATCTTAGTGACCTGAGAAAACATGTAAGAAAAGATGTCAACACGAGGTTGGTGAGTTCACAGGTTTCAGTATATAAATAAACGTTTACCAGATTTATTATAAAATCAACATATATATATCGACGGGTAGCTAACCCATGCTCATGTTTGCTATTACGCTCGCAACCGTAAACTGACTGTTTGAATGCCTCCCACCAGGACTATCAACCATGGTGCACGTTTAGGTCAATATTGCACCCGTTCAATATCCAATCGAGTTAGCGCGACTAACGCGGGTGAGGTTTGTCAAACCCAGTAGTACTACCCAACATACCTCGCTATATTCATATTTAAACGTTTCGATGTGAGGACTTTCATGATAGAGTGTGCGCATAGTCATAACAAGTGATATAATATGAAGTACAAAAATCAAAGAGAGTTTGCATCATGTTTTCTCCCCCAGTTTAAAATAGTAAAAGGGGCCGTGAAGACTCACCTAAACGGCGTAGGTAGTAATCACACAATTACGAGATTAAGATCTCAAGCGGTAGCCTGATACGGCTCACAAATGTCCTAGTATTACAACATAACAGTTAGGGACTCAATGGGATTTGTGATGACACACAGAGGATTAGAACGTCTTTAAACATTCTAAAGATTAATGGGAAAACGAACGAGTTTACGGAAATACGGATCTTTAAATTAGTATAAATGCGTTTCGCGATAAATGACAAATAATATATAATAATTATTGTTTATAAAAATATAATAAATAAATCAAACATTCTGACAAAAGGGTTTACTCACACACGACCGCGCCTAAGGCAAGGCACGACCGTGTTAAGGTTACGGGCGCGACCGTGCTGGTCAGGGGCGCGACCGTGTTGATCAAAACAGAAGACACAACAAAGCCGATCACTAGGCACGACCGTGTCTGAGCCAGGCACGACCGTGTTTAGGGTTCTGAGGCACGACCGGGTCAGAGGGTGAGGCACGACCGTGCTAAAACTCGGCACGACCGTGTCTCCTGGATTTTCAGACACAGAGTTTAACAAAATAACCCAATAAATCCAAAACCGTTAGGTTTCGATCGCGATTGACCAAAAAGACATGGGGTTTTTACAAAACAAAACTTTACGAATCTAACAGTATAGGTTAATTTGATTGAGATGGTGATTAAAATCGAAACCCCCAAATTTTCATATGAATAAACCCTAGTTTATAGATTATGATCATTTCGATGTTAATTGATAAAATTATCATAGGGTTTTCATTATACAGAGGATTGCGAGACTAATGATATAATTCAATTGAATTGTAATCGAGTCTAGGGTATAGTTCGACTAAACCGTAAACATGATGAACCCTAGAATTGGTTCATCATCAATCTGATACTGAGAGCCCATATAATCATAGGGATTTTGATTTAGGAAGTTAAACAAAACTAGAGATGTAATCAATTAGCAGAATGGGTGTCGAATTGATTGAGTTCGACTAATACAGACGCCGATGGTGACGGGGTTGATCTCCGGTGACTTTGCTTCTTCCTCCGGCTGAATTGATGCGTGTAACAGCTTCGAGATTGACCGCCTAGTGTGTGCAGGGTGTTTGTATGAAAGAATAATACACGAATTCATTGAATTTGAATGAAAATGGCATTGAGGTCGACGGTTACACAATAATTACCCATAATTGGGTTTAATTCGGGGTAATAACGATGATTAAAGTTTTAATGATGGTCGTTAATAGATGAGACGTGCATAACGGTTACGAAATCGAACGAACTTGCGATTAAAGATTGTTTTTACGTTTCAACTGACAAGAGGCGCGACCGTGCCAATAAGGGGCGCGACCGTGCCAAAACATGGCGCGACCGTGCCTACTAGGGTTTCTTGTTATTTACAAAACCAGCCCTAGCAACTTCAGCTTTGACAGAAATGATCCCTTGGATTTAGAATTGGGTTAACTTGGTTAGGATTTAACAGAATATTTAACGGAATCATTAACGGGATTAACTTGAAAAGTCGGATTGTCACATCATCCCCTAGTTGAAAGAATTTTCGTCCTGAAAATTAAAATAGTACCTTATGAGCTTGACGTGGAATGCTTGAACAGATTATGATACTTACGCATCATCTGATCCTCACGCTCCCACTGAATTCCGGTCTGCGTTTCGAGTTCCAACAGACTCTGATAATAGGGATTTTACTGCGCTTAAGCGTTTTGACTTCCATATCCATGATTTCCACAGGTTCTTCGATGAAACGCAACTGTTCATCAATGTGAAGTTCCTCAAGAGGAACCGCGAGTGACTCGTCTGCTAGACATTTCTTCACGTTTGAGACGTGAAAGACATTATGTACACCACTAAGCCCTTCATGTAGGTCCAGTTGATACGCTACTGGACCAATTCTCTTCACTATCTTGAATGGTCCAACATAACGAGGGTTTAACTTGCCTCGTTTCGCAAAACGAATGACACCCTTCCAAGGTGAGACTTTTAACAAGACCATATCCCCCTACTTAAAATTCTAACGGTTTACGATGCTTATCGGCATAGCTCTTTTGACGATCACGAGCTGCTGCCATACGATTTCTAACTTAAATGATTTTCTCAGAAGTTTCAAGTACGAGTTTAGGACCTGTAAGTTGACTATCCCCAACTTCGGCCTAACAAATAGGAGAACGACATTTCCGTCCATATAGTGCTTCAAATGGAGCTGCCTTGATGCTAGTGTGATAACTGTTGTTGTAGGAGAACTCCACCAATGGTAGGTGAGACTCCCAAGTGTTACCGAAGTCAATCACACAAGCTCGTAGCATGTCCTCCAGAGTCTGAATAGTACGCTTTGTCTGGCCATCAGTTTGAGGATGGTATGTTGTGCTCATATCTATACGCATGCCTAAAGCTTTATGTAACGATTACCAGAAACGAGAGGTGAATCATGCATCACGATCCGAAATGATAGAGATTGGTACCCCGTGCCATGAGACTACTTCTTTCAAGTATACGAGTAAGCTTATCCATTTTGTCGGTTTCCTTGATTGGTAAGAAGTGAGCAGACTTTGTTAAACGATCGACTATTACCCAAATGGTATCACATCCGGTAGGAGTTCGTGGCAACTTCGTGATAGAGTCCATGGACATCTGCTCCCATTTCCACATGGGAATCTCCGGTTGCTGGAGAAGACTAGAAGGCTTTTGATATTCAACTTTGACCTTCGCGCAAGTCAGGCACTTGCTCACATAGGTGGCTATATCGGCCTTGATCCTTGGCCACCAATACAACACCATTAGATCATGGTACATCTTGTCAGAACCTAGATGAATAGAGTAACGAGATTTATGAGCTTCGTCCATGACTAGTTCTCTTAAGTTTTTGAATACTGGAACCCATATTTGCTCAGCGAAGTAGTGAATAACGTCAGATTTGACCTCGAGTTGTGCTTCCATACCGCGTGTACCTTCTAGTGGTAGGTTTTCCTCTTTCAGAGCTTCAAGTTGAGCACTTCGGATTTCGTCAGGTAATCCGGGGTGAATAGTAAGCTGCAGTGCTCGAACTCGCTTGAGCTTGGTTTCCTTTCTACTTAGGGCATCAACTACAATGTTAGCTTTACCCAGATGATACCGGATCGCACAGTCATAATCATTCAAGAGTTCGACCCAACGACGTTGTCTCATGTTCAACTCTTTCTGCTCGAAGATGTGCTGAAAACTCTTGTGATCGGTGTAGATAGTGCACTTGGTACCGTACAAGTAGTGTCTCCATATCTTAAGTGAGAAAACTACAGCTCCCAACTCTAGATCATGAGTGGTGCAGTTTTTTCTCGTGAATCTTTAGTTGACACGAAACATATGCGATCACCTTTTCTCGTTGCATTAGAACACAACCCAGACCTGTTGATGCACTTTCCTGTGACAACACTCTGGATAGAGTCTAGGTTTGTATGTCTAATGTCTGTATTTTGTCTTTGTATGTAAGAGTCATTATGTAATAGTTTATCGAGTTGTATTTACGTTTACATAATGTGTTGTTGATTTCTTCCAAGTGTTGTGCGCACTTGTATGTGCGCAGGAGAAAGCTCCTGCGTACTTAGCAAGTACGCAGGAAGACCTATGCGTACTTGTTAAGTACGCAGGCGTAATTGGTCCTGCGCACTTACTAAGTGCGCAGGCATCAGGTCAGTATAAATAGGATAGGTTCACAGAAGCTAAGTACGCAGAACCATTTGTTCAGACGAACTCAGTTTTGCTAAGTACGCAGCTTGTATTCTCTCTGTAACCGTCGAGTGTTTATAATACAAAGAACGATTATTGTGACTCTTGTGTTCGGTTTACTTTGTTCAGTTAGACTCTCCACCTAGTCACGGGTATTCCGCACCCGGTCCGACTAGTAGACCACTTGCATGTGACGATCCACCACACCCGAGGGACCTACAAGTGGTATCAGAGCGTTGCTCTTGAATTCGAGTGTTGTAAGTGAGTTTGGAGATGTTTTTACTGAGTTTTACAAGCAAAGAGAGGTTATTTTGTTGATTTTTGTGATAAAAAAGGGGTAGCTCTTGAGCACTTTTTTAGAAGCAAAAATCTCTCAAAAACCGATTTTTGTTGTGTATTTGTGTGTTTTGAGCATCATAGGTTGGTTAGAAACTTGTTTCTGACCCTTTGACTCAATTGCATTGATCATCAGACCATTTTTTACCAACTCCGGCGAGTTTCAGGTCACCGAAAAAGTTTGGTGAGAGTTGCTGAAAAGGTGTCCTGCGTACTTACCATTTTTGGCAAAAAGTACAGTTTTCTGCGAACTTGCTAAATACGCAAGAGTTATCTCCTGCGTACTTACAAGTGCGCAAGACTGAACTGCGAACTTAAGACTTATCCTGCGTACTTAACAATTTATTCCTGCGTACTTACAAGTACACAAGGGCAAATATTAAATACGCAAGACCATTCATAAGTGCGCAAGGCCAATCCTAAGTGCGCAATAGCTACTGACTTTTCTGATTTTTGACCAAGTGTTCACCATGTCAAACCTTCAGAACCTTAGTAGTATGTTAAATTATGATAATGAAATCGGTACTCCTCAGAAACCTCCCAAGTTGCTCAATGTAAACGATTATTCCAATTGGAAAGCCCGTTTTGAGCACTATATTTCATACACCGATTCATCGTTATGGATACCTATTCTTGAGGGATATAAGCATCCCACCCACTTGTATCTTGATGAAAACGTACCTAAGCCTATCTCTAAGCTGGATGCAGAAGAAAAGAAAATTTATGATCGAGAGAAGAAGGCATTGGGTTCAATCACTATGTCATTAACTCGGGATTTGTTCCACAGTTTCCGAGGATATGAATCTTCTAAGGATCTTTGGAAAGCTTTACAGAAAAGATTCGAAGGAAATAGTGACATCAAGAAAAGCAAGAGGGATCTGCTCCGGAAGCAATACGAGTGCTTCAGATTTATAGAAAATGAATCTTTAGATGATCTTATCTCTAGATTCTATCACCTACAAACGGAGTTGAAATCGTTTGAGCTTAAATATCCAGAAGAGGAAATGGTGGAAAAGTTTTTGGATGCTCTGCCACCGAGATATGAGATGTATACAACCCTGATGAGGGAAAGTTCAAAGTTCTACGAGATGACAGTAGATGAGGCAGTCGGTAAGATTCAGGCTCATAACATGAATCTTATAAAAAGGGAGAATTCTGGAAGACCTCAGATACAGGACCCTTCCATGTATCACGGGACGACTTCCACGTCAATGTCTTCCGGCTCTGGGATTGCACTCTTTACTGGGAAATCCATTGAAGAAGACCACTCTAATGGTTGTGGTGGTCATGCATGTTATGCATCAGGATCAGGGTTTGGATCTCATCAACAAAATCAACAAAACTCAAAGACTCCTCAGAATACGTGCTCAGCCAACCAGTCAGCTATTGCCAAGATAGCTGAAGATCATGTAGCACTATTCTCATCTTGCATGCTGGCATATGAGAATTTCATTGGTGGAAAGCTAACGGATCCTGATACTATTGAAGAGGACTTCAATCAAGTGGATCCTGATGATATTGAAGACATGGATATTCAGTGGAATATGGCCATGTTACTGAGGAGGGCCAAGCGTTTCCTGAACAGAACAGGAAGAAAGTATATTGGCGGGCATTCTAATGCCAAGGTTGGATTTGACAAATCCAAGGCCAAGTGCTACAAGTGTCAAAACTATGGACACTTTGCTCGTGAATGTCAAAAGGACAGAGCACCGGCCTCTGGTTTTACCAGACCTAGCCAGGGAAACAGCCATGGCCAAAACAACCAAAGCCACCACAATCATACCCAAAGTAATCAGTCCAATGCACTGGTCGCACAGAATGACGAAAATTTTGATTGGGGTGTGCATCTAGAAGACGCCATCATTGCTCAAGCACAGGTTGGTCTCATGGCAGAAATCATGGAGCTGATGGAGGCCGAGAGGAAGGAAGCTGAAGAAGAGGAATCTTCTGAATCTGAAGAAGAGGAATCTTCTGAATCTGAAGAAGAGGAAGCTTCTGTAGCTGATGAAAAGGAGTCTACCACTGTTGTCGCTCTCATGGCAATTGGAGAAGGACAAAGTTCATCATCTGAGGTAGATTCTAACCCTTTCTCTGTTGTTTCTTGTTCTAAATGTCTAGGGCTAAAAAATGAAATTTCTGATCTCCAAGACATAATCGAACCCCTAAAGTTGGCAGCTAAAAATTACAAAATGAATGAATCACGTTTTAAAGAATCAGTTGAAATGCTACAGAACGAAAAACAAGACTATTCTTTAAAAATAAGCGACCAACAGGTTCATTTGGACATTGCGTATAGGGCTTTGGAAAAGAAGAACAATGAAATTAATAAACTGCAAAATGAGATCTTGCAGCTCAAATGCACTAACGAGAAATTGAAAAACTCTCGCTTCGTGGTGGAACACTACGAATTCGTGGTGAGAAAAATGAATGGCCTAGGACTTGGTACCAATGCCATTCCTCCACCAATAAGTGGGCAGTTTGTCAATAGCTTGATAGACATTGATCTCACTTGTCTAGATGAGCCCTCTGATAAGGATGATTCCCCTAAAAAGGATGAATCCTCAAGTAAGGCTAACTCCACATCTAGTGAGGAGTATGTTACTGCTTCTGAGGATGGGTCGGTTAACACTTGCCCTGAAGGAGTAGTTTCTGAGGAGTTGTTGACTGAACAGAAAGTCCTGAAAAACATTATCACTAATGGTGATAATTGCATTTTAATTGAACCTGATATCATTGAAACAAATGATAAACTTAAGGGAATGCTTTACGGGGGTTTTAAAAATATTAACCAAGCTAAGAAAGAGGCTTTTTCATCTCATTATGGGCTGGGTTACAAAGAGAATTTGCAAAAGTATTATACCCCCAAACATCAAACTGTAAAAGTTCAAACTTCTGTTCATAAACCAACTCTTCCTTCTCACAATGGTGAGTTTTCTAAGGCCAGAACTAAAGAGCCTTACATGAGAACTTATGTTGACAAGAGGAATTGCTTTCACTGTGGCTTGGTTGGTCACATTGTTGTGAACTGTCCTTCTAAGAACCCAGGGAAACGGCATGTTGTTTCACGACCAGCTGTTATCCCTAAGTCGCCAGTAGTGAAAGCTCCTATCAGACCAATGCAAAATGTGGTGAAACCACCAGTGCAACCGATAGCTAAGCCAAAGATCAAATCTGAGGCCAAGCCATCTGTTGTAAGAAAGGTAAGCAACCTGCTGTACCTCGTGTGTCTACATCTGGTAGTACACGCACTGGTGAGAAACCTGTGGCTAGACTCTCTAATCCACAGAGAAGAAGAAGGAATAAGAGGTTGAGAAAGCTGGAACAACTGACTAAAGCTCAATCAGGTGAAGCTTCCACAAGTTCACCGGCTGTGATTGAACCAAAGTCTCCTGTTCTGGTTAAGATTCAAAAGAGATCCTGGAACAAGAAAGTTAAAGATTCTCAATCTCCTGTTCCCAATTCCTCCAAAGATTCACCAATTTTGGACTGTCATCATGACTGTGAGTTGAAAGAAGTAGTTTATTTTGAGAAGGATGGACGACCCAAGACCACAATGGCTTGGGTCTCCAAATCTAACTAATTCTTTTGTTACTCGTGCAGGGACGTCCGAAGGGTACTATCTCTAACCGCTGGTATGTAGATAGTGGATGCTCCCGGCACATGACAGGAAACATGGCCTTGCTTCAAGACGTTAAACCATTTAGAGGCGGCTATGTGGCCTTTGCCGGAGATAAAGGCGGCAGTATCACGTGTCAAGGCGTAGTTTTGAACGGTTGTCTTAGCTTTGACAATGTCAACTTCTGCGAGCAGCTGAAGCATAACCTGTTGAGTGTCTCACAAATGTGTGACAATGAGTACTCAGTGATGTTTGACAAGTCAGAATGTCTGATTCTCAAACCCGGTTTCAAAGTTCCTGATGACTGGATTCTGATGAGAGCACCAAGAACAAACGACACTTATCAGATTGATATGAGCGTGGCAAAAACCACCTCATCAGTTGCTACTTGTTTGCTTACAAAAGCGACAGAGCTTGACTCCATCTTGTGGCATAGGAAACTCGGACATATTTCTTATCGTAAAATGAATCATCTTGTCCGAAACGGTTTGGTAACCGGGGTTCCTAAGCTGAGATTTACCGTTGCAGATGACTATATGCCTTGTTAAAAGTGCAAACAGCAACGGAAGTCTCACAAGCCCAAGCTCCAAAACTCTATCGATACCCCTTTGGAGCTATTACACATGGATCTGTTTGGCCCCATAAGTATCAGGAGTATTGGAGGTAAGTCATTCTGTCTAGTTGTAACTGATGATTTCTCACGTTTTTCTTGGGTGCATTTTTTAGGTACAAAAGATGAGACTGCTGATATTCTTCAATACTTGATCCTGAGCTTGGAATCTCTTTGCAAGCTGAAAGTTAGAAGAATAAGGAGTGACAACGGAACTGAGTTCAAGAATAATTTGATGGAACTTTTCTGTCTCAAGAAAGGGATCCGTCACGAATTCAGCGCGCCGTACACGCCTCAGCAGAATGGAGTTGCTGAACGGAAGAACAGAACACTGATTGAGACTGCAAGGACTATGCTGTCAGATGCAAAGCCTCCTGTCACTTTCTGGGCAGAAGCAGTAAATACAGCTTGTCACGTCTTAAACAGAGTTTTAGTGGTGAAAAGACACAACAAGACTTGTTATGAGTTGATCAACAATCGACTTCCCAATCTTGATTACCTAGTTCCTTTTGGTAGTCCTTGTTCCTTGTTGCTACAGTATAAAGATCGTCAATCTAAATTTCATGCGAAAGCGGTGGAAGGCATCTTCTTAGGATATGTTGCCAATTCGCCCTGCAAGAGAGTGTACAACATAGGAACTCGTACTGTCGAGGAATGGTTCGAAGTGGATTGTAGTAAACACAGCATTCCACCAGAACCAAAAGGTCCAGCTTGGGGTTTTGATTATGATGCGCTATTCAAGTCTTTCAATCTTCCTGAGCTATCTGCAGAAGACGCCGAAAATGTTTATAATCTATTGAATGGCGGCAGTTTTTCTACTCGTGCTACTGTACCAATTATAACTCCTGATTCCAATGCTGCATCTGCATCTGGAACTCATGACAGTGATAACAGTGAAAGTGTTCATGTTGTTGGAGATGACGCTCAAGCCAATCCTAACACAACTGTAGGAAATGAAGCTCCAGCTGATCCAATTAACATTGAATCTTCTTCTGCTGAAACACAGGAAATGGGGGAGTTGAGCACAAATCTAGATCCAGAAATTCAAGAACCAATTGTACCGGAGACGAGAGTGCATAGGAATCATCCAATTGACAACATTATTGGTGATCCTTATGCTGGTGTTCAGACTCGTCATAGAACCATCACTGAGAACACCAGTCTTTACACAGAGATATTTGACACTGGTGTCATGGAAACATGTCTGTATGCTGCATTCGTGTCCCAGATAGAGCCGAAGAATGTGAAGGAGGCTCTCACTGACAACTGCTGGATTGAGGCGATGCAAGATGAATTGTCCCAATTCCAAAAGTTGCATGTATGGGATTTGGTTGACTTGCCAAAAGGCTTTCAGCCAATTGGAACCAGATGGGTGTTTAAATGCAAGACGGATGATCGTCATGTAGTTGTGAAGAACAAGGCAAGATTGGTTGTTCAGGGTTTTTATCAACAAGAGGGCTTGGATTACACAGAAGTATATGCCCCAGTTGCTAGAATTGAGGCCATTCGACTGTTCTTGGCTTATGCCACATATGTCGGCTTCAAGGTCTACCATCTTGATGTGAAGAGTGCTTTCCTTTATGGTAAAGTTCATGAAGAAGTCTATGTCACTCAACCTCCCGGTTTTGAAGATCCGCATAATATCAATAAAGTGTACAAGCTCGACAAAGCACTTTATGGTCTTCATCAAGCACCGAGGGCATGGTATGAGACACTATCAAAGCATTTACTGTCTAATGGTTTCGACCGTGGGCAGATTGACTCGACTCTCTTCATAAGGAAAGCAGGAGGTGACATTCTTCTTGTGCAAGTATATGTCGACGACATCATTTTTGGGTCGACCAATGAAGGGATGTGTAGGGATTTCGAAAAGGTGATGAAGTCCAAGTTTGAAATGAGCAATATGGGTGAACTGTCGTTCTTCCTGGGTCTGCAAGTCAGTCAAAGAGAGGATGGCATTTATCTACATCAAACTAAGTACGTGCAGGACATCTTATCAAAATACAAGATGAGTGATAGCACTACTTATGGCACACCAATCCCAGTCAATCATGGTTTGCATCCTGACAAAGATGGGAAGGATGTAGATAGCAGGTTGTACCGTGGGATGATCGGATCACTTATGTATCTCACAGCTTCAAGACTCGATATTATGTTTGCTGTATGCTTGTGCTCAAGGTTTCAGTCTCAACCGAAGGAGTCACATATGATAGCTGTGAAGAGGATTTTCAGATACCTGAAAGGGAAACCCCGATTGGGTCTTTGGTACTCCAAGCAGCAGTCATTCGACTTCAAAGCCTACACTGATTCAGATTATGGCGGTTGTAACCTTGATAGAAAGTCAACTTCTGGCGGATGTCAATTCTTGGGAGACAGACTGGTCTCCTGGCAGTGCAAGAAGCAGTCAACGGTTTCTGTCTCAACTTGTGAAGCAGAATACATTGCTGCAGCTAGCGGTTGTTCTCAGATATTGTGGATTCAGCAGCAATTGCGAGACTACGGCTTGAACTTCACTGGAACTCCTTTATTCATTGACAACAATGCCACCATGTCCATCACAAATAACCCGGTGAAACATTCCAAAACTAAGCATATTGAAATTCGCCATCATTTCATCCGTGATTGTGCTGAAAAGCATTTAATTGAACTTGTAAAGGTTCACACGGATGACAATCTTACTGACCTTTTCACAAAGGCATTTGATCGGTCCCGTTTTGAGCATCTTGTCAACTTGATAGGAATGTTCAATCCCGAGTGAAAAATCAATTTTCTTAAATCAATTCAATTCATGGAAGTTAAATTTTATTTCTTTTAAATTTTTCTGTATAGTTCTGTTAGTTTAAAATACTTTACAACAATAAAAAAAAAATAGAAAATGGAGAAAATTTCAAAAGTTCACTTGAGAAACGAGGAAATGATAGTACATCTGAAATGATCTAACCATCATAGACTGCTCATATGGGAAATGATTGCGTCATGTTTACTTAATTGTTTAAATTATTATGTTTTTAATCTGTTTACTTACAAGTAATTTGAATTGTCAGTAGGCTGTATGCGTCTTTGAATCACTAGTAGTGTGGAAACTAAATCTAAATTACAACTGTGATTTGAACCCATGTTTGCAGGTGTGTGTGTGTAAAAGAATAGAAAAGATCATTATCAGATAAAGGATGTTAGATTTTGGCAATAATTTTCTTTTGAGATCAGTTTCGGGTTATGTTGTTAGCACAATTAATGTGGTTCATCTCACTGCCCATACTCACAAGTATGCAAGGAGAGATTGAATCAAGACATGTCTCTACATCAACCGTTGAGCATGTATTCACCCTTGAATCATTCCTGGTTCATTGAAATCAAATCCAGATAAAAGTTGGATCCCGTTACCTTATAATCAAACACCATGTTCATTATCCCGAATCATCATACCGATATTCAAAGAAGAAAATCACATGAAACGAAGACAATTGAATCACTCGAATCTAAATCTTATGATTCTTGATAATCCTCATGGATTCTGCTTGATTTTTCTGTGCTAATTGATGTAACTTCATTCTGAAAATTAAGAATATCATTGGAAAAATCTTAGATGCCTTGAGATAGTGCAAAATATCATAGCATTTAAGTGGGGTACACGTTGTATATTTTATAATTAATAACTTAATACACAAGAACATGATACAAAGGTGCATATAGTTTCAAATCTTATAATATTGTCAACTTGAATTACTTGTTTATTTGCTTATTACGTAAGAATAAAGAGTAATACATGACATGATCCCATATTCTTTGATGTTTATATTGTATCGTTTTTGCTAAAAATTAGCCTGATATGATCCTCTGCTCGTGTCTTTGATCAAAAATAGCTTGTGTGAATACTTGTATATTTCTATCTAGAAAAGAACAAAAAGATTTTAAGTTTATGCATTGTTTAAGTTTAATTCAGAAAAGGCAAAAAATATTTTATGTTTAACCTTCATGAATTGTATTTGAATCCTCCCGATTGAATATTCTTATCTTGTTCGTTATTTGACTTGACAATCTTCATAATTCTGAGTTGAAAATTGCGCACTTAAAGTTTCTGCGCACTTGTCAAGTACGCACGAAGTAAGACTTGCGCACTTAGCAAGTACGCAAATATTAATTCCTGCGTACTTGTTAAGTATGCAAGAGTTAATTCGTGCGCACTTAGCAAGTACGCACGAACAATATCAGTGGGGTATAAGTTTGACACTTAGAAAATTTTCTGGTTTTCTCATTCCAACCCAAATTTTTCCCCCCCCCTGCGATTTTTCTCTCAAAATCGAGTGTGTTCAAACCCGTTTTTCATCCCGTCCACATTATCATCTTCGTATTTCATCTCTTTGGTGAGAATCTAGGCCGATTCCATCCATAGATTCGTGTTTTTTGGACCGATTTTTGACTTAAAATTTTTTAGGTTAAATCCGTAAAATTTTTGGGGTAAAATGGGTTGTTTAGGTAACTAGTGTCTCTAACAAGTTATTAGGATGCCTAATCGATCCTCTTTTTTTCCCTTTGGTCATCGATCAATCCGACGGGTTGAAGTCGAACCGTCAGTGGGTCGATCACTGACCTAGGTCAAAATTTGATCGTGTCTTAGTGGTTAATGGTGTTGATAATGGTACCATAGGTTCGAATCCCTGATTCCGACCTAGTGGCTACCTAATCAACCCGCATTTTGAACGAATTTAAATCTTTGAAATTTTTGCTAAGGGTTGTTCTTGCGCACTTAGCAAGTACTCAAGAAGTAATTCCTGCGTACTTGTTAAGTACGCAAGAGTAAAATCCTGCGCACTTGCTAAGTGCGCAGGACCAACACTTAGAAAATTTTTCAAAGTCTGAAATTTTTTACAAAGTGTAACTACTATTCTATGTCATGTGTGTCTATTTCCATTGTTATAAATTGTTCTGATTATGTTTTCTATGTGTGTTTGCAGATAATGGCTCGTGCTTTCACTGACGAATTCAATCTGTTGGCGCACATTGAACCAGAATGGAAAGGGGCAGCCTTACAATATAGAGAGATTGTGGACTTTCTGAACAGATCTAAAATAAGTTATGCAATCTTGGCTAATCCAACAGTCTCAAGACCATACTTAGAATAATTCTGGGAGACTACAGAGCACGATTGCACAGTATCCCCTAATGTCATAAGGGCTACTGTTGATGGTCGGGCTATTGCAATCTCTGAAGATACAATCAGACGAGTACTGCAGTTCAGAGACCTTGCCACCGACCCGACATCCTATACAGATTACTACGTGGATGGGTGTTGGAGGCAGAGAATGGGATATGTCGGGGAAAGGGACTATGCTTCTTACAAGAAAATGTGGGTATTAGATCAATGGCGTTATTTTGCCCACATCATGATCATGTGCATCTCATCCAGGAAAGCAGGGAAAGATGCGATGGGTCATGACCTTGCAGCAGCCATGGTGGGCTTGTCTCTCAATCGGGGCTACAACTTCTCACGCTTTATTTTCAAAGCAATTAATGACCAGATAAATACAGCTGAGAGATTTAGGTTCCTTTTATACCCGAGGTTTGTGCAACTTTTGATCGATGATGCGTTTCCAAACCTGCGTGCTATCGGGGAGAGACTGCAAGTGAAAAGGGTGGCCAAGAGAGTCTTTGCACAGTTTCTAAAGCCAGGCAGTGTAGAACCTACCCCTGAGCATACTGAACTCTTCGGCCATCTGATTAATGAAGCATACGTCGCTCCGGAGGACTGGAACTGGTATAGTCCCAACTCGGGACCAGAGATGAGTGATCACTCTGATGAAGAACAAGATGAAGAGAATGAGGATGATGAAGGTGATGATGAAGGTAATGATGAAGGTAATGATGAGGGTGATGATGAAGGTGGTGTTGGTGGTGCTGAGGAATCCGATTCGGAGGCTACAGAATCAGATTCTTCTGATTCCGATGATGCACCATCACAGGCACATCCGAGGAGACAGGCACAGGTAACCCAGCCTGCGTCGTCTTCAAAAAGAAAGAGACAAAGCTCCAACATCGAATATGAGCCGGATTCCGACTCTGACGCTGCTTTACAAAGACAGAGGCATGAGAGCACCAACAAGAAAAGGGGCGATAGGTAAGAGGTTGCCATCCCCAGGGTTGAAGAGATTCTAACTGTGCAACCAGTACAAGTTGAAGCTGCCATTCCAGAATCTACCATGCTAGCACGGCAACTGTTTAGTAGGAGGAGAAGGCCACTGGTACAAGCAGATGTGGCGGTCACGGCGGTCACAGAGGTGATTCCTGTGACGGTGACCCTCCCTATTCCAACCGTCCAGGTGACAGTGACTGCTCCACTTCTCACGGAGTCAGTCACAGTCACCCCAACCATAACACCCACTCACATCATACCATCCCCAACCCCAACTCCCACCAAAGAGCCGTCAGGTCAACCCTTTAATTATGGTGACATCTCACAGGGGTTCGACTTTGACACAATCTTCTCTTCCCCCATCCACAACGCCGAAGCCTCATCATCTAGGCATCCAGATCCAAATGAAGCTAGGATCGATGTGCTAGAAACCCAAGTTGCTGGCTTGTTGAAGACTATTTAAAAGTCAAAAGAGGATTCTGATGCTCAACAAGCACAGATAAACTCTCTGGCAGATGAAGTTAGGATTCTGCGTAGCCAGAGAACGGGGACTGATGAACGGCTAAAAAATGTGATGGCGCAGAATGAACTATTAATGAAGACGAATGAAATGATTCTGGCCCACAGAACTTCAATTGAGCTAAGGCTGGATGCTCAAAGGCAGGAGCACGCTGCTATGGTCAAATTGATTGCAGAACTGACCGAGAAGCTAGGTGCTCAGGGGGAGAAGGAAAAAGAAAAATCCACCGGTGCAGAGGGTTGTCATCCAGTCAATTTGACTAAGGATGATGACAAAGACAAGGATCCTGAAGTCGGTCCTAGTGGAGGTGAGCACCAAGCTTCGACAATTGTGCCCATCTCTACTATGTCAATGGCTGAGGGGGAGTCTACTACGCAAGAGGGTGGTGATACCTCAGGAGGTGGTGGTGGTGGTGATAAAGGGAAGTCTGTGGCTGGCGAGATTCTATGTCTCGAGCCTGACTATTCTAAAGAAGCACAGATCGATGCTCTCCTTAATCTGGAAGAAGGAGAGATCGACTCTGGTGATGATTGGAACGATGATGATGATGATGTGATAATCGAGATTCCCAAGGGCGACGGGGATCTAGAGTATGAGTTAGAGGATGGTGAGATCTTTGAAATACCATCGCTCGAATCTCTGCTCGAAACAGACACTGGCTCAGTTGATACAGCTAGTAATGTTGAAGCTACAACTGATGCCCCCCCGGTCGACCCTATACCTGTGGACCCCGAGGTACAAATAGAGAAAGACATGCCTTCTGCATCTACAAAGGGTCCAGCTCCAGTGTGGCAAAAGACGTCTATCAAAGACAAGTATGGAGCGACAGGTATGATCTTAGCTGTCAGGTTTGAGGAGGACAAGCAGTTGTTCGCCATCAAAAGATCTGGAGGGGTTCAATACTTGAAACCAACCAGTGAGGCGTTCAACTCTTTGCCCAGGTACGACCTAGTTAACCTTGCAAACCGCGACCTGCTGAATCATTCGAATCATGCAGTAGCAATGGGTTTGTGGAGTATACTACAGCGTGAAGCAAGATCGGGAAAGTATGAGTATCTCAAGCCTCAGGTGCCCAGAAGAGTCAAGGATAAGCATGCAGTGCATCCTGTGACTAAGAAGCCGTTAAAGAGATTGGTATACAAGCCAGTGCGATGTGAAACCAAGATTCCCCTGAGCAAGTTACCTCAGGATATTCTTGGTGACATGTGGTACTAGTACGTTGATCCAAAAACGGGTGAGGCTGTGATCATGGGTAAAGGTAAGTCAGAAAGTGGAAACACAGTGCCAAAGGAAGTGATCAGGGTTTTTGATGAAGTCTGCTTCATCAATTTCTCTGTGAACGATCTGGAGGTACTAGCAGACAAATTCTGCATCCACACTGACGAATGGACAAAGCTTCTCTCGGCCAAATACGACAAGTTAATCAAGTTCTGTCTTGATTACAAAAAGAAGATGGAAGCTAAGGAAGCAGTGCTGTGAAGACTGAAGATTGAAGACTGAAGACGATGAAGATCCCGAGCTGTTGTCAAGGGGGAGTTTGTTGATGCACTTTCCTGTGACAACACTCTGGATAGAGTCTAGGTTTGTATGTCTAATGTCTGTATTTTGTCTTTGTATGTAAGAGTCATTATGTAATAGTTTATCGAGTTGTATTTACGTTTACATAATGTGTTGTTGATTTCTTCCAAGTGTTGTGCGCAGGAGAAAGCTCCTGCGTACTTAGCAAGTACGCAGGAAGACCTATGCGTACTTGTTAAGTACGCAGGCGTAATTGGTCCTGCGCACTTACTAAGTGCGCAGGCATCAGGTCAGTATAAATAGGATAGGTTCACAGAAGCTAAGTACGCAGAACCATTTGTTCAGACGAACTCAGTTTTGCTAAGTACGCAGCTTGTATTCTCTCTGTAACCGTCGAGTGTTTATAATACAAAGAACGATTATTGTGACTCTTGTGTTCGGTTTACTTTGTTCAGTTAGACTCTCCACCTAGTCACGGGTATTCCGCACCCGGTCCGACTAGTAGACCACTTGCATGTGACGATCCACCACACCCGAGGGACCTACAAGACCCTTAATGGATGCGTCACAATATACCACAAAATCATACGTACCCTCCGGAAGAGCTAGGATAGGTGCACTGCAAAGTTTCTGCTTAAGATGATGGAATGCTGACTCTTGGTTATCGCCCCAGTTATAGGATTTACCCTTTTGAGTTAAGGCAGTGAGAGGTTGTGCAATCTTTGAAAATCCTTCGATGAATCGACGGTAATAACCAGCCAATCCCAGAAATTGTCGCACCTCAGTCGGAGTCGTCGGTGCTGCCCAATTCTTGATGGCTTCTATCTTTGATGGATCGACATGTATTCCCTTCTCGTTAACCACTTGTCCTAAGAATTGAACTTCTCGAATCCAGAATTCACACTTGGAAAACTTAGAATACAGCTGCTCCTTTATAAGTAATTCCAAAATTAGGCGTAGATGTTCCTCCTTGTTCTTGGAATAAATGAGAATGTCGTCGATGAAAACGATGACAAACTGATCAAGGTACGGCTTACACACACGGTTCATGAGATCCATGAATACCGCAGGTGCGTTGGTTAATCCGAAAGGCATGACCATAAATTCATAGTGGCCGTACCTTGTCCTGAAAGCAGTCTTAGAAATATCTTCATCTCGGACTCTCAATTGATGATAACCGGACCTAAGATATATATTGGAATAGAAACTTGATCCTTGGAGTTGATCAAAGAGATCATCTATGCGAGGCAGAGGATAACGGTTCTTGATCGTCACTTTATTCAATTCACGGTAGTCGATACACATACGGATAGTCCCGTCCTTCTTCTTTACAAACAGAACTGGAGCTCCCCATGGCGATGAGCTAGGTCGGATGAAACCTTTATCCAACAATTCTTGTAACTGAGTGGACAACTCTTGTAATTCACTAGGTGCTAATCTGTAAGGTGCCGGAGCGATCGACGCCGCTCCGGGTGCTAGATTAATTTGGAATTCAACTTGACGGTGTGGTGGCAGACCAGGCAAATCCTCGGGAAATATTTCCAGAAATTCATGAATGATGGGAATATCATCCATCTTCTTCTCTTCTGATGGCTGCTCAGCAACGAGAGCCAAAATAGCAGTATGCCCTTTTTGAAGGCATTTCTGTGCTTTCATAAAGGATATGATGCCCATGACTGCACCAACCTTTTCACCCTGAACGGAAAGGGTTTCTCCACTCGGGAGAGGAATGCGAACAATTTTCTCACGACAGATGATTTCAGCTTGGTTTTTAGATAACCAATGCATGCCGACAATTACATCAAAACTACCAAGTGTGACCTGCATAAGGTCGATTTCAAGTTTATGACTAGCTAGTTCAAGCTTACAACCCTGAAGGATATGGGTTGCTTCAATTATTTAGTCATCAGCTATCTTTATTATATACTTAGCTTCTAACAGGGAGTTCCTTTTATCATATCACTAAGTTTCTTAGATATAAAACTCCTATCAGCACCAGTGTCAAAAAGGACAGAAGCAAAGTAATTATTTAAGAGAAACTTATCAGTGATCACATTATGATCATAACGAGCTTCTCCAGACCCTAGCACGAAGGGTCGTCCCTTCGCACCATTCCCTCCATTATTGGCATTATTGCCACCACTGTTGTTGCCTTGATTTCTGTTGCCATTACCATTGTTACCCTGATTATTGCTATTACCGTTACCATTCTCATTCCCATTTCCATTTCCATTCCCATTTCCACCCCTCTTTGATTGTGGATAATCCCTCTAAATATGTCCCTCTATACCGTAATGAAAACACCCTCTTGTAAATCCTTGCAGTCGAAATGGTTGTTTATTCGGAAGTGCAACCCTACAGTCTTTCGCAGCGTGGCCCATCTTACCACATCGCTGGTAATGCTGTCAGTCACAAGTGCCGGTGTGGTGATAACCACATTTGTTGCACTTGGGATGTCTCCCAGCATATTCCCCTTGATTCAGACCTGAAGAGGGCGTTTGATTAAAGTTCTTAGCAGGCTCAAACTTTCGCTGCTGCTGCTGGGGTTGATTGAACTGGGGTCCTTTGGAGTTGGAGTGAGTGTTGGAGTGGTGATCAAACTTGCGCTTATGATTATCGGTGGATTTAGAGACCGAATCCCTCGGTGGTAGAGTCCCTTGATTCACCGCCTGATAGGTTAACTTGTGAGATAGTCTGATCGTCTGCTGGATGGTAGTAGGGTTGGATGAAGTAACCATACTTAGAATTTGTGGCACTAGACCTCCAATATACAACTCAATCCTCTTGTAGTGTGGAGTCACCATATGTGGGCACATGGTATCAAGCTCATGGGAGCGAGTGGTATACAGCTCAATTTCAGAACCCTCCATTTTCAGGTTCCAGAACACTCTTCCAACTTCTGAATTTTATCCCGAGGACAGTACTCCTCCTTCATCATCTTAAACTCTTCCTACGAAAGTCCATTTGCCATGGCCAGACCCAAAATCTGGACCTGAGCGTTCCACCACATGAGAGCTGGGCCCTCCAAAGTTCCAGTGGCGAACTTGACCTTATTGGCCACTGGGCAGTTGCACATGGCAATCACCGATTCTACTTTTTCGAACCAACGGAGTAGTCCGACAGCTCCACTAAAGGTGTGGGGCTTACAGTCTATAAATGTTTTGAAGGTGCAGGCTGGTTGCTGATTCTGCTGGCCTGCAGCATTCTGTGCTGCTAGAGACTCAGCCACACTATCGTTGATTAGTGCCGCCAGCTCCGCTGTTGTCATGTTGATGGTACCTCGGCCACCAGCACGACCTCCACGTCCTCTTCCCAACATGATTCCTCACATTCACAAATACAAAACAATGAGAAATATGTCGCATATTTAACATTATTTATGTACAAGTAAGGAAATACAACATCTAGTATTTTGAAAATTAAATAAATTATAAGGCTACAAAATAAATAACTCAAACATTAAACTTCTCATGCTTTTATTGAATGGGAACAACCTTACCCATCTAGGTTTGAAAAGAGAAATAACATAAACGAAGCATGAATGAAAAGGAAAGATAGAATAGAAAGATCATCAAACATTCTCGTCATCGGAAGAAACGTATGATTGTGCATCGTCGATCTCCACCGGTTCCTACTCGGGTGGCTCCTCCTCCAATCATCCTCGAAGGGCTCCTCCTCGAAAGGCTCCTCCTCGTCGTCCGATAGTGGAATGTCCTCTGGAAATAGGGCTGCTTGTAGTTGTGCTTCTAAGAGGGTCACTCTCTCCCGAAGTCCTTCAGCAGCATGATCTGCTACTTGCAGCTGGGCTTCCAGATTAGCCACTCTCTCCAGAATTCCTCCTACATCATGGTCCGAGGTGTCCACCCTCGTCTCCAAATGTGTAACCCGATCCACCAAATGGTTATGGACTTGGTCCATCACTGCTAGCTCAGCAGTCAAAAGTTCAATTCCTACCTTGTTTTCTTCCTGTTGGATCGGTAAATACAAGATGGTTCTATTCCAGTTGAGATTGGCGGAAACAATCACAACTTAAGCAAAGTAAACAAGTAGACAAGAAGAATACTGATAAATGCAATTTGTATTAAGCTTCAAGTGTTACAAGATTACAGAGAAAATTCTTAAGAAAAAAGTACTTTTACAATGAATCTAAGTACTACTTATATAGTAACTTAGAATCAAAACAGACCCTTGATTCTAAGGATCAGATCTAACACAGACCGTTGATCTTGTATTGAAGCTATTCTACATATACAGACAATAATAATAACTACAAAGGTTAACTTTATTCAAACGTCTTCTTTGCATCATTGCTTGAATACTCAAAAGGAGAGCGTCGTTGTCTTTTATTGTCTTGTGCCAATGACATTCTTTCTGCATGGAGTGTGTCAGTGTAACAGCAGAAAGTTGTCAGTGGTATTGGTTTTTTTATCAAGAACAGTCAGCTGCAACGTTTGATCTTCAGTGAAAAGGCTATCAGCTGTAACTTTGATCTTCAGTGGATAAGGCCTATCAGCTGCAACTTTGGTCAGCAGCAGATAAGGCCTATCAGCTACAACTTTGGTCAGCAGGTGATAAGACTTATCAGCTGCAACTTTGGTCAGCAACGGATAAAGCCTATCAGCTGCAACTTTGTCGATCTGTAACAATCTTTGAGATCAACAGCATTTGTACTCAGAGAATTTTGTAGCCATCAGTCTTTATTTCTACAAACTCCCCCTAGACCGATGCTACCAAAACTCTCTTACTGCTTTTGTTGTTGAAGATTTTGCATGTGGCTGACAATTCTTTCAACCTTATATCCTCTCTGGTCCTTGCTGGGATTGTTAAGAGGAATCTCAGATAGAGTCTTGATGTCTTTGGTGGCCATTTTGAAGATAGCTTTGCTTGAACACCTCATCTTCTGTCCTTTAACATCTGTCAACGTGAACTCATCTTTTTCAACATTGTAGGACCAGCTGATGAATGGAGAGTGGGATTGGAGAGGTTTGACATCAAGGATTTCATCTCTGCTGGGGTTGAAGTGATGTTTGATTACCAGCAGCAGATGTCTCCCACCTTCATTCACGGGCTCATTGGCTTCACCCAGCTCCATCATTCTTTTTAGATCAGAATCTGGAAGCTGTAGTACCTCATCAACAGATGTATAAATTGATCTTTTAACTTCTGTCCTCCCCCTGAAAACTTCAAACCATTGGTCTTGAGAGCTGTATGACCAGATGACTATTTCTCTTGAGTCTTCTGGTTTGGAAGTAGGTTTGTTTTTCTTTTTGGAAGGTTGTTGATGAGTAGGAGCTGGGTGTGAGGATTTGGACTTTGAGGGTGGAGAGGATGGAGGTCTAGGATGGAGAGTGGAAGGTTGTTGGATTGAGGAAGTGTTGGCTGAGGGAGAAGGCTTGGGTTTCTTTGTTTTCCTTTCTTCTTCTTGAATGATTACCCTCTTCTTGGAGCCTTTCTTCCCCAGTCTTTCTTCCTCATCCTTCTTGACTTTAAGGTAGAGGGCTTGCAGGTTCATGAAGTTCATGGGACCCAACCTCTTTCCACTTTCTCCTCTAGCCTTAAGGAAGTCAATCATGATCTTCCTTTCTTCATGGGATCTTCAGTTAAAGGCAATGGTCTTCTTGGACTTTTGTTTGGCTTTTTCTTATTCTTCAACCGTTTTCTTGTTTGCCAATTGACCCTGCTGACCCATGAAGGCTCTGTAGATTTCTTTATTTGATAGTTTCTCAAGGTCGTCTGCATCCTCACCTTGAGAAACCAGAGCCTTTACCCACTCCTCTCTCATTTCTTTGGCTAGTTCAGAATCAGTTATTCTGAACTTAGCCTCCCCCTTCTTCTTCTTCTTTGTTGAATTGTTCCTGCAGTTGAAGAGCAAGAGCTTCGTCTTCTTCAATTTGATAAACTGCAGGAATTTTACTTTCAGATCATCCAGCTGTTTTGCATATAGCTGGATCTGTTGTTCTCTGAGGAGAATGGCTGTTTTTCTGTCTTGTGCTTTCTTTAGTTCAGCCATCTCCTCTTCTTCTCTTTTTCTTCTTCTATCCTTTTTTTCTTTCTTCTCATTCTCAATTCTTTCTTCATCTACTTTGGTCATTAATCCCTTTCCCTTATCTTTGTTGGATGCCTCTGCTTCAGCTTCATGGACCACAACAGCAGATGTAGTAGATGCTGTTGGGATCTCAGCTTCATTGGCATTTTGGGGAATGGACAAGGGAAGGGAACTTTCTTCATCTTCTTTCCATTCCATACCTATCACTTCTTTCCATGCTTCTTTCATCTTTTCCTCGTCTCTTCTTTTTGATTCTTCTTCTGTGTTCAGTCTGACTGTTGGAGAAGAGAGAAAGGATAGGTCTGAGTCAGATCCAGATTCCTCCTTATAAAGAGAAGCCTTGATGATTTTGATCATTTCTTGACTTTCTAAGGATTTGACATTGAAGATGAGTGATCTGAGCTCAAAGACCTTGTGCATGAAGGCTGAAGGTAGGAGCAAGATCTCTTTGATGTTTATTAAGAGAGAAGATCCATGCTCAGGAAGAAGGTGAATTCATGGGAGTCAGTGCTTATCCATCCTTGCACTTCCACATCCCTGACCATTATGTTGTACAGGAATCTTCTTAAGTTAAAGCACTGCTCCTGATTATGTCAAGTCTTCTCGGAGCCAGTCTTTGTTCTACTGCTGATGAAGATTCAGGATAAGCCACCCTGTTTGCTTCTTTTAGTAGTCTTTCAAACCAGGGCTTGTTATCCTCCATTAAGTCATAGAACTTGCTGATTGCAAGTTCTGATGAGAGATCTGATGAAGTGTTGATGCATTTTGTCAGATACAGATTGAGAACTTGGAGGGCATTAAGAGAGTTCCAGTTTAACTCTTCTACTCCACTAAACTCCCATCCAATCCAGAATTTCTCAACTATTCCATCATACCCCCAAGCTAGAATGGAGTCAAATTCTAGCTTCTTTGAAATTAGGAAGAGTTGGGGGGTAGATGAATGACTTATTATGGCTACAGCTTCAGGAAGAATGCTGAATGATGGAGGTGTGTCTTCATGGAGAGTTTCTTCTTGTAGCACCTCATCAACAGCTTGGACGACTAACTTCAATCCTCAGTGACATCTTCCTCTTCATCTACTGAGTCTGGCAAGTCATGGATTTGAACAAAAGTAGGTTTGTATAGGGAACTTTGAAACACAGTCTGCTCTTGTATCCATTCTTTGAGGCTGTCAGCATCATCTTCCTTAGTAACCACCTCCCCCTTTTTTGTTGCATCAGTGAAAAGGGATGTATCTGTTTGAGTTCCCACTAATACAAGAGAGGGAGTAGGCACAGTTGGGCATTGATGGGCTTCATGCATAGAGACTTGGTGTCTTAGTTTGGACACTTCAGCCTCTAGCATTGCCACCCTGGCCATCAATTCCAAGTTATGAAGTTTCAGTCTGTCCTCATCCACTGTTGTGGAATCCTTGGAGCTAGATGGGGCCTTAGGCCTAGCCTCTGCATCCCCATCACCCTGGTTTTCTTGGCGCCTGGGATTCCTCTCAGTGAAGAGTGTTTCACAGGAAACATCCTCACTATGAGTTGCCGTGGTTAGGGTCTTAGCTATGTTATCACTGTCCTCGTGGGCAGTTGATGTACCAGGAGTAGTGATAGCCCTTTCCACATTCACTCTATCAATACTACCAGAGTGAACCTTCTTGGGTGATGAACCTGGGTTGGGTGCACCAGCAGCCAAGTCAATCAATACCTCCGATATAGTGGTTGTTGGAGAAGGTATATCATCTTGACCAGGTGCCTCTGCACGTAGGTTCAGAGAAGAGAAATAATGGAATGGCTCAGGGGGTTGCTCTATGGATCCGGGATGTGATCCTGATCCTAATAGAGAGGCTTCCAAGGAAGTCTCTCAAGTGTTGTGGCTATCCCTTTTGGTATTCTCATCAGAATGTTGGGATTCTGAATGAGGGATTAGAGGTTGGGTTTGGGCCTTTGAGACAATAAGAGAAGGAGTCTTCTTGCTCCTTTTTCTTGTGTATGTCGTTGCAACTGGGCCCTTTGTTCCAGTTGAACGATAACATCCAAAACAGATGTAAGTGATTTTTGTACCTGTGCATCCTTAGTAGTATGCAGATTGTTGTTCATGATGTGATGTGGAGGGTGCGGGATCAGTATCAGTTGGGATTGCTGAACTGTCACCCGGGGTACTTTGTATGGTCAGCATTGTAGATAACAATGGAACATTATCCCCTGAGAACCTTTTGGAAACAGTTCTCATACTTTGAAAAAATATTATTTTTATGTCCCAACATGATGTAGATTCTTGCAGGTTTTGAGAGTTCTTTTAGTTCCTGGTTGAAAACCTCCTGCAAGAATCTTGGGTACATAAAAAATTGTTGCTTTGCACCCTCTTGAAGGTTATATCTCAAACCCTCAAAGATGAGGTGTGCAAAGTTGAAACCTAGGCCAGTAATCATACCATGAAAAGCAGAGGCATGTGCGGAGCTCACTTGATGCCATCCACTTCTCTTCTGAGATATGCATTGGAGAAGAGTGTGGCAGAGATACTTCCATGGAGGGCCCATCAACGCCTTCTCGATTGTATACTCATTTTGATTTCCAGTGTACCCTATGGATACAAAGGTCCTCATGTACTCGTCCTTTGAGTATGAGATGGTTGCTCCCTCATCCTGAAGCTTAAGATGTTTTCGGAGGGTAGCTTCAGAGATGATGATGTCCTTGCCGTCTACCTTGGCTTTTATTTGGGGAATCCCCTGTTCGGTAGAGTAGACGGTGGTATTCCAGAAATCCTCCATATGAGGGATATATATGGTAGGGTTGGTTGTGAGGGAAAATGGATCTTTGATCGGCATAGGTAGTCGAGCATATCATCGAATCCTTCGGATTTCTTCCCTTGGTTAAGTATGCTGTAAGGTTGTGGTACAAGAAGAACTTATCATCAGGGTTATTGATGTCTGCCATTGTTGTTTGATTTTGGAGGGAAGGTTTGAAGGTTTAAGAATATGGAAGGCTTTGAATGTTTTAAGGATGGAAGGCTTTGAATGTGGTGGGGACTTGAGAGAAAGTGATGTGGGTTTAGGGTGAAATTGAATGTGAAGAGGTGGTAAGGAAATTTGATTTGTTCTTATAACGACAGAGGAGGGAAAAAGCAAAATGACTTGTACAGTACAACCTTATTCACTTTTTACTGTTACAACTGTAATACACCAATGTAGTCATGGTAAAGACTGACGTTAATTTTTACAACGGGTAAAAGTTAATTTGGACTTAAATTTACCCATCAGCAGCAAACTTGGTTGCTGTGGATGGATAAGCCTATCCGTTGCAAGCTTGGTTACTGCGGAAGGTTAAGTCTGTCAGCAGCAAACTCAATCGCTGCTGATGGATTCAATGATCTGCAACAAGGATGTTGCTGCTGACAGCCTTAAAGCTATCCGCAGGAAACCTATTCCTGCTGATAACTTAAAGCAGTCAGTGGAAAATCCTTTGCTGCGAAAGATTAAACCTGTCAGCAGCTGAAGGACAAAAATGCTGCTGACTCATAACTTTTATTTACAACAAAAGACAAAACACATTTTAAAACAGAATTTTAGAGAGAGATTTTAATCAAAGTTCGTCATACCAATGGATTCAACTAAATATCTAAATCTAGCTTCATCAAAAGGTTTTGTAAACAAATCAGCATATTGCTCATTGGTATGAACTTTGGTTAAAATAATCCTCTTTTTCTCAGCTTGATCTCTTATGAAATGATACCTGATGTCAATGTGCTTTGTCTTGGAGTGCTGCACCGGATTATTTGTGATTGATATAGCACTCATGTTGTCAATGTGAATTGGAGTTGCCATGAAAGTCATCCCATAGTCCAGCATTTGATTTTATATCCAGATGACTTGTGCACAGCAACTTGAAGCTGCAATGTATTATGCTTCAGCTGTAGAAGTTGAAACACATGTTTGCTTCTTGCACTGCCATGAAATCAGTCTCCCTCCCAGAAACTGACATCCCCCTGATGTGGACTTTTTGTCCAAGTTGCGTCCCCATAATCACTGTCAGTGTATGCATACAGATTGAACTTGTCCTTTTTAGAGTACCAAAGCCCAAGTCTTGGGGCTCCCTTTAGGTATCTAATAATTCTCTTGACAGCTTGAAAATGTGAAACCTTTGGAGCTGCTTGAAATCTTGCATAGAGACATACTGCAAACATGATATCTGGCCTTGAGGCAGTGAGATACATGAGAGACCCTATCATTGCACGATACTAATGTTGATCAGTGTCTTAGCCATCTTTGTCTGGAGTCAGCTGATGATGCACTTGCATAGGGGTTCTTGCAGTAGAGCAGTCAGCCATCTTGAATCTTTCCAAAATGCTCTTTACATATTTGGATTGGCTGATGAAGATTCCATTTGGGACTTGTTTGACTTGTAGACCGAAAAAGAAATTTAGTTCACCCATTGAACTCATTTCAAACTTTGAGTGCATCAGAATCTCAAAGTCTTTGCACAGCTTTTTCCTTGTTGATCCAAAGATGATATCATCAACATAGATTTGAACTAGTAAGATTTCTCCCCCTTCATCTTTGATAAACAAGGTCTGGTCAATAGCACCTCTTCTAAAGTTGTTGCTTAGTAGATATCCTGACAAAGTTTCATACCAGGCTCTTGGTGCTTGATGTAAGCCATACAGAGCTTTGTCTAGTTTGAACGCTTGAGTAGGATGTGCATGATCTACAAAGCCTGGAGGCTGTTTGACGTATACTTCCTCACCAATCTTCCCATACAGAAAGGCACTCTTTACATCCATTTGATAGATAGTGAAATTCTTTGATGCAGCATATGTCAGGAAGATTCTGATGGCCTCCAGCCTGGCAACAGGAGCAAAGACTTCATCATAGTCAATTCCTTCTTCCTGAGTGTAGCCTTGAGCTACAAGTCTGGCTTTGTTCTTGACTACAATGCCTCTCTCATCTTGTTTGTTCCTGAAAAACCCATCATGTGCCAATAGCATATTGACCTGGTGGAAGATCAACAAGTTTCCAGACATCCTGCCTCTTGAATTGCAACAACACTTCCTACATTGCCTCAATCCAGCTGCTGTGTTTCAGTGCTTCATCTATCTTCTTGGGTTCCACCTGAGATAGAAAACATGAAAACAAGTATATATTGGCCTCGTGAGATTTGCTTCTTGTGAGAACTCCTTGGTGGACTTGGCCAATAATATTTTCTTGAGGATGTTCTTTGTGGATCCTATGTGCTGGTACCAGCTCCAGCTGTATCCCTTGCTCCAGATTGCTTTGATTTTGATCAGGGGTCTCTTCATTCATGGTGGAAGATCTTCAACATCAGCAGCCACATTAATATTTTCAGCAATAGCATCAACAGCATCTACAGCATTTACTGAAGAGTCTTCATCTAAATTTTCAGTTTCAGACAGACTGCTGCTGGTGACATTGGAGAGTCTTGTTCCGGCTTCACTTGCTTCAATTGCTTCCATAACTGATGGAGTATCAATGGATGGTCTTCTCAGACTGATAGAAGATTTGGGAAAATCCAATCTGTAGTCAGTGGATGAAGTGGAGGCAGGTGTTTGTGTAGAGGTAGACTCCATATTTGAGAAGATGAGAGGTTCAAATATTTGGGAGAAGGAGTCTATGTCAAAGAGCCACTTTGGGCCTTTTCCCTGCTCAAAGACAATGTGTTCTCTACATTCGACATTTGCTGATTCTTCCACAATTCTTGTTCTTGAATTGAATACTCTGTAGGCCTTTGATTGAGAGGAATAGCCCACAAAATATCCTTCATCAGATTTGGCACCAAACTTAGGAAGAACCCCATGTGTGATGAGAATGGTGCATGGACACCCAAAAGGCTTTAGAAACCCAATGTAGGGAACTCTTTGAAACCAAAGTTCATAAGGTGTCTTGTTTAGGGGCTTGACAATGAGAACTCTATTTTGCACATAGCAGGCGGTGCTAACTGCTTCTGCCCAGAATGTGAGAGGCAGTTTTGAGTCAGCCAACATAGATCTTGCTGACTCAATTAGAGTTCTGTTTCTCCTTTCAGCAACTCCATTTTGTTGAGGAGTTCTTGGAGCACTGTATTTTCTTTCTATCCCCTTGATTTCATAGAAACAGTTCAAAGTGTGGTTCTTGAACTCTGTGCCCTGGTCACACCTTATGATCTTCACCTTTTGATTGCTTTGATTCTCTACCCTAAGAATGTAGGATTTGAGAATTTCAGCAGTTTCATCTTTAGTTCTCAAGAAGTATACCCATGAGAATCTGGTGTAGTCATCCGTTATCACCAGACAATATGACTTCTTGCCCATTGACATGACATTTGTAGGACCAAAGAGATCCATATGCAACAACTATAGTGGAGTGTCATTTGTATTCAAGGTCTTGGGCTTGTGAGAACTCTTATGTTGCTTCCCCTTTAAGAAAGCAATGCAGTGGTCTTCTATCTGGAATTCTTTGTCAGGTAGCCCTCTGACAAGATTATCCTTCACTAGTTTGTTAATAGTTTTGATATTAACATGACTTAATCTCCTGTACCAGAGAGCTGATTCATCAACTGAGGCTTTTGACAGAAAACAGGAAACACTCCCAAATGGAGTGACTTCATTCATGTCCAGTACATAGAGATTTTCTTTTCTATGAGCAGTTAATAAAATCTTTTCTGGAGGAGGTTTGGATAAGCCTGGAGACAGTACAAAGCATTCTTTATCTGTGAAGAGCATCCAATTCTTTTGATCACAGACCTGGGAAACACTCATGAGATTGAAGTCCAATTCTTTGACATAGTTGACCTTATCAATGCTCATTCTTTCGTTGGACACAGTTCCTTGTCCAGTAATGGATCCTCCATTTGAGTCACTTCCAAAGGCAACATATCCTCCATTGAAGTGTCTGAAGTTGGAGAGGATGGATCTGTTGCCTGTCATGTGCCTGGAACAACCACTGTCTACCACCCAGGTGTTATTCTTGTGACCTGGCTGTCCCTGCACATGATAGAGATCTAGTTAGTGGGAGGAGTCCAAGAGCTTGCATCCTTGAAGAAAAGGGTTCTTGGAATGTTAGATTCATCATGTGTGCATTCAACAGAGCCAATGATGATTCTTGGAGTGATATAATCTGGGATCTTGGCTTTCCATTGTTGAGGAGATGGTCTTCCAGTTCTCTTTTCTCTATCAGTAGCTGATTTTGCTTTGGCTGCTGATGGATGTTCTTTAACAGCAGCAAATTTTGCTGCTGGGGACTTTAGCTTATCAGCAGCAAGTTTTGTTGCTGCTGATGGCTTTGGCTTCTCAGCAGCAGATTTTGTTGCTGCTGACTTAAGCTTATCAGCAGCAGATGTTGTTGCTGCTGATGGTTTTGCTTGAGCAACAGCAGATTTGGTTGCTGCTGAAGGCTTGTCTTTAGGTTGCTTGTGCTTCACTTGATTACCAAAACTTTTTCTGGCTGCTGATGGTTTAACAACCAATGTATGCTGATCCTTCTTTACCTTTTATCTTTGAGGGGCTTGATGAAGGATCTGGTTGAAAGGGTTAAATTGACAATTTGCAGCAAAGTGGTCTGATTCACCACAGATGCTGCAAGTTTGTTGAGATTTTGGCAGCTGCTTCCTTGGTGGAGAAGGAGAGTTTCGGAATTGAGTTGCCTTTGCTTCAAAGCTTCTAACCTGTTTGCTTTTGTTTGTTTTCTCAAAAGCATGTGGTTTTTGAACTCTTTGTTGCTAATTCCTCTGCTGCTGAAGGTAGTAGAAGCAGGTGCTGGCAGTGTGATTGTATTTGCCACAGACAAAGCATGATTTAGCCAGTTTGTCCCTTGAAATATAAACATAATCCTTTCTTTTGAAAAGGTCTTTGAAGTTCCAAGGGTGAGCTTTTTTGTGCTCAAAAGTGGCTTCTTCCAATGTCTTTTGAACATATGGAACTCTTTCTCCAGGAGCATGATATATGTCAAACACCTTCCTTTGAGGCTTGGAGTTGATGGAAGTTGAGGACTGTCTTTTTCAACAGTTAGCTTTCTTCCTTCTGGAGGATAGCTGATTTTGATTTGGCTGAAAGGCATAGGAACTGGAGCAGCTGGTACTTGTACTGAAGCTGGTACTTGTACCGAGGGAATGAAAGGAACAGGAGCACTTGTTTGAATGACTTCCAAGATAGGCGGTGCTGGTACTTGAGCTGTTGATGAGGCCTTCTCAGCTTTAGTGGACTCTGAACAAGTTGACTCAGAATCTGACTAGGTAGTGCACTCTTGTACCAACGGTTCATGCCTTGAGGGATCAAGATCTCGGTTGGCCGTTTCAAGGTTTGAGAGATTAAAGCTTGGTTCATGGATGACAACGTAGTCAGCAGGAGGTGCAACGGCTTGGTATTGTTCACCATGATACCCCAGACCAGTTTTTACCTTTTCATGAATTTGAGCATCTAAAAGTCTTTGTAGCTTTTTAGATGCAAATTCATATTTATCAACATTAACTTTTTGTTCTGCCAATTCTGCTCTGGTAGCTTTTAATCTAGCCAATAGATCATCAATCTGAGTTTCAAGATTGCTTTGTTCATGTTTTAGTAATGAAATCTCTTTCTTTAGGCAGTTAATTTTTTCTTTATAACTGTTTTCTACCTTTATGAATTCAGATTTCATTTGATGAAACTCTTCATTTTGATCTATGAGGTTTTGATTATGCTTTCTGTAGCCTAACACCTTATCAATACAAGCTTGGGAACATAGATGTTTATATACCTGAGGCGGTATCTCAGTTGTGTCTGCCATAAGAGCTTGGTTGTTGGCAGGTAGATCTTCATACTGGAAGCTCCAGTCGAAGTCAGAAGTTCCAACAGTTGCACAAGCTGCAGTTTGAACTGGAGGAGTAGCTTGTTGCTGTTGTTGTCTGGGTTGGGCTTGGTGAGCTTGTCTTGATTGAGGAGTAGTTGGATTGGCTCTTGGTGCCTTGCATTCTCTAGCAAAGTGACCCATTTGGTTACAGTTGTAACATCTTAGTTTGCTTTTATCCAATCCAACTCTGGTGTTGGAGTTGTTGCTTGGAATGGGTCTTCCGGTTCTAGAGTAGAACCTTTTTGCTCTTATAGAGAGCATGGCATACGAGTGATGTATGTCCATTTCTTCTAAGTCATCTGGATGGAAGCATTCCAGATCCTCCTTGATAAAGGACATGTTGCTTGAGTTTCCATAAACAAAAGTAGCAGAGGTTGAGGTTTGAGGAGGAGCTTCTAGGAGAAATGGTGAGGTGTTTGTTTGAGAGGTTGGAGTTTGTGGATGGGTGACAATGGGAGGATAGCAGTTGCTAGAACTAGGACCTGAGTGGTCAGAGTGGAGGGCAGAAGTGGTGGTGGATGTTGAGGCATTTTGATAGCTTGAGCTTCGTTCTTTTGCCTGAATCATCTCTAGCTCATAGGTTTTCAGCATACCGATGAGCTCAGTCATTTGGAGAGTCTTCAGATTCTCAGTTCTTCTAATGGACACTGTGTAGAGTGTCCAGCAGCTAGGTAAAGACCTGATGAAATTTTTGAGAATATCTTCATTCTCCAGCTTCACCTTTGAGCACTGCAGCTCACCTACAAGATAAGTAAATCTGTTATATAAAACAGTTAGGGACTCACCTTCCTTCCAGACGAAGTTTTCGTACTGCTGCTTCAGGATGTCCCTTCTGTTTTCTTTGACTTCCTCTGAGCCAGCAAACATATTCTCAAGAGCCTCCCATAGCTCCTTAGCAGTTTTGTAACCTCTGAAGTTTTTGAAAAACTTCATTTGGTAAGCACATTTGAATGGCTCCCAAGGCTTTGAAGTCTACCTCCATTTTCTTGATGTCTTCATCCGAGTACTTGGAGGATTCTTTGGGAACCAGTGTACCTCCAGAATCAGCTGAGGCCACCATGGGTAGGTATGGTCCATTTTTAATGGATCTCCACATCCCATATTCTTGATAGCAGAAGAAACTTTCCATCCTGTTCTTCCACATATCATAGTCTTCTCCAGACACCAGTCTTGGTGGTCTGGAGATGCTTCCAATGTCTTCAAATCCATTGTTTTGTGCCATTTTGATTTTTAGACAATGAGTGACTTTAGCAAAGAGATAGATAAGAATAGAACCAGAGAATGATTAAACAAATGTGAGTTTGTTTAATCGGTGAGCCAAAGCTCTGATACCACTTGTTGGATCGGTAAATACAAGATGGTTCTATTCCAGTTGAGATTGGCGGAAACAATCACAACTTAAGCAAAGTAAACAAGTAGACAAGAAGAATACTGATAAATGCAATTTGTATTAAGCTTCAAGTGTTACAAGATTACAGAGAAAACTCTTAAGCAAAAAGTACCTTTACAATGAATCTAAGTACTACTTATATAGTAACTTAGAATCAAGACAGACCCTTGATTCTAAGGATCAGATCTAAAACAGACCGTTGATCTTGTATTGAAGCTATTCTACATATACAGACAATAATAATAACTACAAAGGTTAACTTTATTCAAACGTCTTCTTTGCATCATTGCTTGAATACTCAAAAGGAGAGCGTTGTTGTCTTTTATTGTCTTGTGCCAATGACATTCTTTCTGCGTGGAGTGTGTCAGTGTAACAGTAGAAAGTTGTCAGAGGTATTGGTTGCTTTATCATGAACAGTCAGCTGCAACGTTTGATCTTCAGTGAAAAGGCTATCAGCTGCAACTTTGATCTTTAGTGGATAAGGCCTATCAGCTGCAACTTTGGTTAGCAGCATATAAGGCCTATCAGCTGCAACTTGGTCAGTAGCTGATAAGACTTATCAGTTGCATCTTTGGGCAGCATCGGATAAAGCCTATCAGCTGCAACTTTGTCGATCCGCAGCAATCTTTGAGATCAGCAGCATTTGTACTTAGAGAATTTTGTAGCCATCAGTCTTTATTTCTACACTTCCACTTGTGGCTCTCGCTCTAGAATGCCTGGTATCTCATCAGTGGAATCCTTCATCTCCTTTAACTCCTTAGTTATGATAAACACAAAAGCTGCAAAAGCTTGTTCCATGGTGCATGGAAAGCTAGGCAAAGTAGAGGATGATGAAGTAGAACCAAACTAAGGCGATGGAACATTTCCCATCTCGATCAACCATTGGATCATCTTCGGATATGCACTCCAATTAAGTGTCGTGTTCTTTGCTCGTGCATTACTTGGTTCCCCCTGTTCCACCAAGTTGTCACTAGAACTAGTCAGGCGCCTTTTGGGCTCCGGGGATGATAAGGTAGATGCCTTAGGTGATGGCGGTGGAGTTGACGACATGATCCTGTAACGTAATACAGAAGTGCCAATATATAACGCTTATGATATGTAACTAATGTGTGAGGTTATAGTCTAGTATGCAGTCCTAGTTCTCTATAACCAATGGCTCTGATACCAATCTGTCACACCCCCAATTTCAACTAACGGAGTTTTACCGTTTGGGAAGTGACCAACCAGGATCTCATCCATTAGTTACATTGAACGACTCTACATGGGACTCAAATGAAAATATCATAACAATCAGAGTTTAATGCGGAAGCGTAAAGAAAAGTAAATGCGCAAAACACATGCGCCCAAAAAGTCCAAACCAAACACAATTCAAAATAGTCCAAACAATTTAATAAAACAACAATGATAGGAGAATCCCATGCATGTCCTAATGTGCACCTGTGCCTTATCTTAGCGACCTGAGAAATCATGTAAGAAAAGATGTCAACACAAGGTTGGTGAGTTCACAGGTTTCAGTATATAAATAAACGTTTACTAGATTTATTGTACAATCAACATATATATATATATATATATATATATATATATATATATATATATATATATATATATATATATATATATATATATATATATATATATATATATCGACGGGTAGCTAACCCATGCTCATGTTTGCTATTACGCTCGCAACCGTAAACTGACTGTTTGAATGCCTCCCACCAGGCCTATCAACCATGGTGCACGTTTAGGTCAATATTGCACTCGTTCGATATATAATCGAGTTGTCAAACCCAGTAGTACTACCCAACATACCTCGCTATATTCATATTTAAACGTTTCGATGTGAGGACTTTCATGATAGAGTGTGCGCATAGTCATAACAAGTGATATAATATGAAGTACAAAAATCAAAGAGAGTTTGCATCATGTTTTCTCCCTCAGTTTAAAATAGTAAAAGGGGCCGTGAAGACTCACCTAAACGGCGTAGGTAGTAATCACACAAGTACGAGATTAAGATCTCAAGCGGTAGCCTGATACGGCTCACAAATGTCCTAGTATTACAACATAACAGTTAGGGACTCAATGGGATTTGTGACGACACACGGAGGATTAGAACGTCTTTAAACATTCTAAAGATTAATGGGAAAACGAACGAGTTTACGGAAATACGGATCTTTAAATTAGTATAAATGCGTTTCGTGATAAATGACAAATAATATATAATAATTATTGTTTATAAAAATATAATAAATAAATCAAACATTCTGACAAAAGGGTTTACTCACACACGACCGCGCCTAAGGCAAGGCACGACCGTGTTAAGGTTACGGGCGCGAACGTGCTGGTCAGGGGCGCGATCGTGTTGATCAAAACAGAAGACACAAAATAGCCGATCACTAGGCACGACCGTGTCTGAGCCAGGCACGACCGTGTCTAGGGTTCTGAGGCACGACCAGGTCTAGCCAAGAGGTACGACCGGGTCAGAGGGTGAGGCACGACCGTGCTAAAACTCAGCATGACCGTGTCTCCTGGATTTTCAGACACAGAGTTTAACAGAATAACCTAATAAATCCAAAACCGTTTTGTTTCGATCGCGATTGACCAAAAAGACATGGGGTTTTTACAAAACAGAACTTTGCGAATCTAACAGTATAGGTTAATTTGATTGAGATGGTGATTAAAATCGAAACCCCCAAAATATCATATGAATAAACCCTAGTTTATAGATTATAATCATTTCGATGTTAATTGATAAAATTATCATAGGGTTTTCATTATACAGAGGATTGCGAGACTAATGATATAATTCAAATTGAATTGTAATCGGGTCTAGGGTATAGTTCAACTAAACTATAAACATGATGAACCCTAGAATTAGTTCATCATCAATCCGATACTGAGAGCCCAATTAATCACAGGGATTTTGATTTAGGAAGTTAAACAAAACTAGAGATGTAATCAATTACCAGAATGGGTGCCGAATTGACTGAGTTCGACTAATACAGACGCCGATGGTGACGGGTTGATCTCCGGTGACTTTGCTTCTTCCTCCGGCCGAATTGATGCGTGTAACAGCTTCGAGATTGATCGCCTAGTATGTGCAGAGTGTTTGTATGAAAGAATAATACACGAATTCGTTGAATTTGAATGAAAATGGCATTGAGGTCGACGGTTACACAATAATTACCCATAATTGGGTTTAATTCGGGGTAATAACGATGATTAAAGTTTTAATGATGGTCGTTAATAGATGAGACGTGCATAACGGTTACGAAATCGAACGAACTTGCGATTAAAGACTGTTTTTACGTTTCAACTGACAAGAGGTGCGACCGTGCCAATAAGGGGCGCGACCGTGCCAAGGCACTTGGCGCAACCGTGCCAAAACAAGGCGCGACCGTGCCTACTTGGGTTTCTGGTTATTTAGAAAACCAACCCTTGCAACTTCAGCTTTGACAGAAATGATCCCTTGGATTTAGAATTGGGTTAACTTGGTTAGGATTTAACAGAATATTTAACGGAATCATTAATGGGATTAACTTGAAAAGTCGGATTGTCACATGAAGCTTGCTGCAAGTGATGATAGGATATGGAAGTCTGATGAGGATTTTATTTCGGGTGGTAGGTCATGATAGGTTGATGAAAACAATATATTTTTTGGACAATGTATTCATGTTAATATATTTATATGTTTCTATATAGTTGCCATTTAAATGAAAATTCTTTTGGTAAGCTAATTTAGATCTTTTAGTGAGATTGTGTATTGTTCAGTAACATAAATGTTTGGTTGATGCTAATAATTAATGATGATTGTATTCAATTGTTGATTTGGTTGATGTGTGGATTGCCATATATGTTGAGGTTAGGCAATATGTACTTTTTATGCTCCAAGAATAATGAGAAGTTGTTGTAGTTGAATTTAAATTATCTTTTGGATGCTTGTTTATGGTGTTATGATGTTATGTTAATATCATTGTCAATAAACATGTTATGTTACTAATTTTGCAAAACATATGTATTAAGTTGGGTCTCTTATCCATATTTGGTTTATGGTCACATGGGTCATGTTTATGTCAAGTGGATCATGTTTTGGACAAATGGGTCAGCAGGATGATTAGTTATGGTCAAATGGGTCATATTGTAGGTTTAATGGTTGCAGGTGTAAACTGGCCATCTGTGTAGATTAAATATGGGTCGGGTTGTCGGTTTAATGCATTGTGTGTAGGTTTGATGGTAGTTAGACCATGTTTAATGAAAGGGTAAAATGGTCATCTGATTTTATCATCTGATTTTAAAATGGACAGTTGAGACTTTAATGTCTTCATAAATGAGTCATTATATATGTTGTTTGAATTCCACACAGAAAGATCTGAGGTAATTGTTTAGCTATATTTGGCCAAACAAGGATATATATGTTAATATTGGTGATGGCATTGAGTTTGGAAAGGGTTTTATGAAGGCATGAGACACACAGATGACTTTATTAGTCAACACAGATGGGTTGAGTGATTAAGTTATCTGTGTAGGTCTTAGGCTCTAATAAAACCCTTTCCAAAACTTAATCCCATGGTCATCCAACAAACAAATGGATCAAAAGGTACCATCTTCAAAGTCTGACCAAGTTGATAATATTGTTTTGCAGGAAAAACATGTTAAAAAAGAGGTTGTGCAAGAAACAAAACAAGCTGTTGAAAAGGATGATAACAAGCAGCAGAAGCTGAGTACCATGATCCATACGAAAGACTATGATCCAGAAAAGGCTTGGATTTACGACAGTCTAGAAAACGAGGTTGACTACGGCCACCATAATCCTTTCGAAGGCGAGCATGATTCAGACTCAGACTGGTCAAACGGTGACTGTCATTGGAAATAATTATGGTTATTTGGTTTCAACATTACACTTCATGTATGAACTTAATAGACCTGCATTAGTAGCCATACTTTTATTTAAATCTGAGTGTGTGTTTGTCTATGTTTTGTGTTTTTCCAAATTGGTCAAATAGTAAATTCAATATGCAGCGGATGTAATGAACAATTTGTCACAAAACAAACAAGATGATAAAGGATGTTTTCATCACAGATTTCACCACTTCAAATTAAAAAAATACAAAGTGGTGACTTGTGACATCATATGTGAACATTCTATTTGTACATTAGTAACATCTAACTTGGCTAACAAACTGATGGTTTTGGGAGAACTGTTGGTGAACAAACTCACCATGTCTTCTGGACAACTCTTTCTTTAATTTTCAACCTCAGTTCTTGTAACCAGCAGTTCTAGCCAGGTGTTCTATAACAGCAGTATGGATCACTTTTTTAACAACAATTTTATTGCGATGTAATGGTAGATCGGATGTTAACATTATAATAAAATCATAGTAGTTTATAATTACTAATTGATATGGTTTTTTGTTACATGATGTAAATGGTTATTTTTTTCAAAAATAGAGTAATGACAGTTTGGTTTAGCTACTAGCACTTATCTCAATGGAGTAATGATGGTTTAGGCGCCATTATTACCATTTCTTACTTTTCAATGTAAAACTGAAATGACTGGCATTAACCATATGTTCTAACCAGCTTCTCAAACTGAAATGACTGTTGGTTTATTATAACTATTTCTTAACTTTTCAATTATAAATAACCATCATTCACCTGAAGCAACCATTATTCTATCCAGCTTTCTTGTATTCTCCCATAGTCCTATACACAAATAAAATGGCTACTTTTGGAGGCTTGGTCGGAGATTTATTTGAAATGTCCCAACCAGATATCATAACAGAGATGGATGCTGCCATCAACACGGTTAGGAGGGCGATACAAGAAAATCACCAACTGCTTGATGATCTTCTGAAGCAACCACCCACTCCAGCACGCTATAAGTATGGCACCCTGCTGCTTGAACAACTCTACGCCAACAAAGCCACACTTGGGAAGCTCAACAACTTAAGGCTGGAACTGCTGGAAAGGCGGATTGAGCTTGCAAGAACTATGGCATTAAGGTTTGGTCAGTGAGGGTGCTAACGCTTTGGTTGTGCCGGTTTTTTGGTGAAGCTGGAGGTTTTTTGGTTTGTAAAGCTTTGGTTGTAAAGTTGTTTTTAGTAATTGTGGATGTAATCATGGATCATTTATAATGAGATCTTTTAGTTGGATCACAATATTATTTTCCATATTTATTACAAATCATTGAATCCCTATTACAAGACCTAAAAAAACATCAATTACAAGCCCTAAAAAAACAAACAAGTAATAAAGAGTTTAAACTGCAATCTCTTTTTTAGTTCAGTCCTTGAAGCTTCACTCATTGCGAGTTGATTCTCTAATTCATTTTTTGCCCTCAGCAAGCCAGGAATGATATCCTTACATCTTTTGCACACCACAGGATCAAACCACTTAAAATAGCCACATTTTGATGATCTTTATTTCAAATATAGACACCGAGGTCAAGAGACGACAATAATTCCATTTTCAATTTCACTTACCTCAGACGCACAAGTGTAGAACCTCCGACCTGATTTTTTGAGGTCCATGATGTTCTTAGCATCGCTTCTTGACCACAAGAACAATAAACATGGTCATGATGACCATGCGATCGATTGCTTCTGGTACTGGATGTGGAAGATTCCATGGTGATCTTGACTTAGGGTTTTTATTTGCGATTGACGATGAAGATATTCAAAGAATAAATGCTAAATTCTTTCAACTATAATTTATGACACGCGCTTTGTAGAAGTTGCGTGTAAAACAACAGAAAAGTTTAACGTTTATTTTAGTTTAATAAAATAAACTAAAATATGATGACGATAATGATGGTATATAACCCATATATGATGATGATGATGTATCATGTATAACCCATATGATGATGATAATGATGGTATATAACCCATATATGATGATGTATAACCTATATGATGATGATGTATAACTCATATGATAATCATGGTATATAACCCATATATGATGATGATCATGACGATATATAACCTATATGATTATGATTATGATAATGACGGTATATAACTTATATATGATGATGACGATGATGGTATATAACCCATATATGATGATGTATAACCCATATGATGATGATGGTATATAACCCATATATGATGATGATGTATAACCCATATGATGATGATGGTATATAACCCATATATGATGATTATCATGATGATATAAAACCCATATGATGATGACGATAACCCATATGAGGATGATGATGAAGCTGGTGAGGATCAACATGACGACCCATATGATTATGATGATAATGATGATGACGACGACGATGACGATGATAACCAATAAGCCTTGTAATGCCACAACCATGCCACCCATAACTAAACCAAACCCACAACTAGGTGTGACCCCTATAAGTCTTATGGGTCATACAGGCGGTCATGGGTGATATGGGATATGCCATTTTACCCATGACCCATATGTCGTGTAATGCCATAACCTGTGCCACCTTTACTCACAACCGGTGTGACCCACCCTACAAGGCTTATAGTCATATGGGTCATGGTGATATGGGTTTTGACATTATAATCCATGACCCATGGTCATATGACCATATGGGTTATATTCAGTAATGTTTTTATGTGTTTTATATATGTAATGATGATAATGATAATGATAACAACCAATAAGATAATGATGGTATATAACCCATATATGATGATATATAACCCATATGATGATGGTATATAACCCATATATGATGATCATGATGATATATAACCCATATGATTATGATGCTGATGATAATGATGGTATATAACTCATATATGATGATGATGTATGTATAACCCATATGATGATGATGATAATGATGGTATATAACCCATATTTGATGATGATGTATAACCTATATGATGATGATGATGGTATAGAACCCATATATGATGATTATCATGATGATATAAAACCCATATGATGATGATGATTATAATGATTGTAGATAACCCATATGATGATGGTGATAACCCAAATGAGGATGATGATGAAGCTGATGAGGATCATCCATATGATGATGATGATGACGATGATAACCAATAAGCATTGTAATGCCACAACCCATGCCACCCATAACTCAACCAAGCCCACAACCGGTGTAACCCCTATAAGTCTAATGGCTCATACATGTAGTCATCGGTGATATGGGATATGCCATTTTAACCCATGACCCATATGTCGGGTAATGCCATAAGTCGTGCCACCTTTACTCACAACCCGTGTGACCCACCCTACAAGGCTTATTGGTCATATGGGTCATGGGTGATATGGGTTTTGACATTATAACCCATGACCCATGGTCATATGGGTCATGGGTGGTATGGGGTATGGCATTATAACCCATGACCCATGGTCATATGACCATATGGGTTATGGGTGATATTCAGTAATGTTTTTATGTGTTTTATATATGTAATGATGATAATGATAACAACCCATAAGATGACGATGATAAACCATATGAGGATGATGATGATCATAACCCATAAGGCTTGTAATGCCATAACCCATATCAACCATAACTCACATCCAATAACCCATGATTTAGATACGGGTCATACGTGCCATGAGTCCTAAAGATATGGGATATGGCATTTTAACCCAAGACCCATAAGCCGTGTAATGCCATAACCCATGTCACCCTGACTCACAACCTGTGTGACCCCTAAACGGCTTATTGGTCATATGGGTAGATCATTGGTGATACGGGTTATAACATTAATTATAACCCATGACCCATAGTCATATAGGTCATGGGTGGTATGGGGTATGACATTATAACTCATGAACCATTGTCATATGGGTCATGGGTGATATTAAGTAATTTTTTTATGGTTTATGTAACGACGATGATTATAAGCCATATGATGATGATTTTTATGCCTCAATTTTTACCATCTGGTATCTTGGATCCTCAGATAAGTATCGATATCCCTGATCCTTACTATATTTCAGTATCCCTACTAACTGACCGTTGTAATTATTAATGTTACGCGTTTTACTTTGACTTAATCATGTAGGTAACGACTATTTCTCATTACTATTAATTGAGGACGTGGGATGGCATTACTGCAACAGATATATTCTTCAAACAAGACTCGTAACGGCTCAATAAAGACTATTCTGGGATATTAGCCTTCATTTTAATGACTTGCATTGTATATAAGGGGCAGAAAATGATCATTAGGACATAATGTACACACCACACAACCACTACACTCGCACTATTCTTTGTAACACTGATAGATTATCGTTTTTGCTTTCTTTTGTTGTAACTTTTACTATTTTTATAAGAACAAATGAGACAGCCCGACTTTAGTCGGCTCCCAAGGTTTTTTGCTGGAGATCCTCAATGGATCAAGGGCTTTCCTCGTATATCCCTGTGTCGACATCCTTATTTACATTACATTTCTTATCCAAAAATACAAGCACTATACCTCATATACAAAGTTTGGCTACTTAGTTATGTTGTGTAATTTTTGGCCGAAACAGTTTGGCGCTCACCGTGGGGCAAGTGGTGCTTTTTTCTTGAAAATCTTGTTACAAATTACAATCCATTTTTTACATCTCAAAATCTTTTTCAGAAAATGTCGTCCCAATCTAAATTGTTTTCTTCTCCAATTTCATCTTCAAAGTTTGAGTTAAAATTCCCTATTTCTCCTTCTCCGGTATCCTAGAAGAAAATTGATAACACAACCCCCAGGAATGCATCTGCTGTCCCTAATATCCTAAAACCCAGATCATCTTCCGGAATACCTTTATTTGTCTTAACTGATGATTTTCTCTCTATGTTTGACTAATGAAATAAGCAATGGAATGGCAGCAAAAAACTAATCAAATGTTCATGAGAGAAATAGAAAAGATGAAGGAATCAAAAGAACCAATGGGATCAACAATTCCAATACAAACAAAGACCCCAAATACTCCAGGATCTTCGGGAAGCTATTTGGAAGATTTCATTTCCATGCAACAAATCGGGATGAATAAATCCAACTCAAACTGCTGGAATTATATCAACCAGGGATCCTAGTGTTCCTTCAGAATTCTCATCACAAAATAATGATGACGGTAACATTTGCGATAATCAATTTTTTAACTAATAGTACTGGACTTATGAAGGATACTGGGATTTGTCCAATAAAGGCTAAAGAATTAAAGAAATTAAAGGACATGATCTCGAGTGTATCTGATGTAATACAACCAATTCCTGAAGTATCCCCATCAAGCCACAGGATGTCCAGATCTGCCCCACCAATATGCGATGCGAAAATCCCAAAACGTTTTCATACCTCATCACTTCGGACTTGAAGAAAGCCTGTTATGTAAAGACTTTGGATCAATTATCAGCAGATCCGCCTTAGAATGGCTACTAAGTGTTTCTCCTTATTATATTACATCATTTGCTCATCTAGTTAATTTCCTTAATAATTTTATTGCAATAGTACTAACATCAATATATTGGATAATTCCAAGTTATGATGAAACCCTCAGGGATTATGTAAGCAGGTTTGATGGAGAATCATCGAAGATCCCAAATCTTGATCTTGCTACTGCTGATCAAACTCTGAAAATGGGATCAAAAAGAAAAGACATGACGAATTATCTAAGGATCCCATGCATTAGCAGACTTTGTGGTAGATTTCAGCAATGATACTCAACAAGAAGCTGATTTAGAAGTCTAACAGCTAGAAGGAACAAATGATACATGAACCCTACACAATGGTGTTGCATCTAACGTAAGAGCTACATGAATAGGTATTATACTAAAATCGCCACAGGGGGACACAATACCCTAATCAGTTAACGAAGCAGGATTTCGATTAGCCATAGACATGAAGATCAAGTATCTCTGAATATATGTTGATTCATTGTTAATTGCTAACCATTTTAATGTCTCTTATGAGGCGGAAGGTGAAAGATTGATACAATATCTTAAAATAGTAAAAAAAAATTGTACGAGATATTCCAAATTGAACAGGTCCCTAAGGAAGAAAATACCGAAGACGGTGATACACCATTAGAAGGTAAAGCAATACAGTGGTAGAAACTCGAAGGACCATAGATTCAGAAGCTGGCAAAGGAGCATACTGGCTAGCAACCATGGAGGGAATCATGTTTCCAAGATTTTGGAATGCTATTCATCTCAAGACCTATTTTATGTAAGATGAGATTTATATCCCAACCAGATCCGGTATTTCTTTAATCATTCTTTATTTAAATTCATTTATCTTCTTCATTTGATACTGAGTTAAGCATCAGAGGGGTGTTAGATACAACTAACACCCACCTTCACCAAGGTTTGAAGCTTTGTAGATTTTATTCTTGAAGATCATGAACAAAAGACAGATATTGGACATCTCTATAAGCTAAGGGTATTGAAAAATCTCTCTCAACGGTTAAAGGTTTTCACCTTTCTAGAAATTGGGTTCTACACCCCGCCTGAGTGCACGTTATCCAAATGTAATTCAAGATAGTTGGAATCAGTATACGTAACGGTTGCCGATAATCACTATTATTCATTATGTTTAGGATCCTTTCGAATAACATAAACATGTTATACTCCTACAGGACATGACCCTGGCTATTTAACATAAACATGTTAAACTAATGTCTTGGCATAAACATGTCACATCCGAGGGGTAACCCTAACAAGAATTTCTCCAAAAAGTTAGCATTTACATGCTCCTGGGTATATCTCCAAAAGATCTTCAACTTAACAGAAGAAACAATAAAGTTTTTTCAGTCATCAAAGAATACACCAGGGACAAAAAAAGATTATCGAAGAATACATTGGGGACAGCTAAGAATACCGATTATTGTTAGGAAATGTTTTGTAACTGTTGATAAAATTCTGTGTAAGTTCTGCTAGATGCGAACTTAACAAGTTCGCCTAGCCTATCAGAGGCGAACTTATTAAGTTCGACTAGTATATCAGAGGCTGTTGATGCACTTTCCTGTGACAACACTCTGGATAGAGTCTTAGTTTGTATTTCTAATGTCTGTAATTTGTCTTTGTATGTAAGAGTAGTTATGTAATAGTTTATCGAGTTGTATTTACTTTTACATAGTGTATGTTGCATTTCTTCTAAGTGTTTTGCGCCCTTACATGTGCGCAGGAGAAAGCTCCTACGTACTTAGCAAGTACGCAGGAAGACCCATGCGTACTTGCTAAGTACGCAAGAGCATTTGGTCCTGCGCACTTGCTAAGTGCGCAGGCATCAGGTCTGTATAAATAGGTTTGGTTCACAGAGGATAAGTACGCAGAACTCATATCTTAGACGAACTCAGTTTGTTAAGTACGCAATTTGTATTATCTCTGTAACCATCGAGTGTTTATAATAGAAAGAGCTTTTATTGTGACTCTCGTGTTGGTTTACTTTGTTTTAGTTAGACTCTCCTCCTAGTCACGGGTATTCCGCACCCGGTCCGACTAGTAGACCACTTGCATGTAACGATCCGACACACACGAAGGGACCTACAAGTGGTATCAGAGCATTGCTCTTGAATTCGAGTGTTGTAAGTGAGTTTGGAGACGTTTTTACTGAGTTTTACAAGCAAAAAGATGTATTTTTGTTGATTTTTGTGATAAAAAAGGGTAGCTCTTGAGCACTTTTTTAGAAGCAAAAATCTCTCAAAAACCAATTTTTGTTGTGTATTTGAGTTATTTGAGCATCAAAGGTTGGTTAGAAACAAGTTTCTGACCCTTTGGCTCATTTGCATTAATCATCAGACCAATTTTTACCATCTCCAGCGATTTTCAGGTCACCGGAAAAGGTTGGTGAGAGTTGCTGAAAAGGTATCATGCGTACCCATTTTTGGCAAAAAGTATTGTCTTCTGCTTACTTACTAAATACGCAAGAGCTATCTCCTGCGTACTTACAAGTGCGCAAGACTGAACTTGTGCGAACTTAAGTCATATCCTGCGTACTTACAAGTACGCAAGAGGAAATCTAAATACGTAGGACCATTTCTCAAGTGCGCAAGGCCAAAACCAAGTGCGCAACTGTGTCTGACTTTTCTGAAATTTGACTAAGTGTTCACTATGTCGAATCTTCAGAATCTTGGAAACCTGCAGAATTATGATAATGAGATCGGTACACCCCAGAAACCACCAAAGTTGCTGAACGTGAATGATTATTCTAATTGGAAAGCACGTTTTGAGCACTACATTTATATACCGACTCATCATTATGGATACCAATCCTTGAGGGATATAAGCATCCCACACACATCTATCTTGATGATGAATTGCCCAAGCCTATCTCTAAGCTTTCCGACGAAGAAAAGAAAGCTTATGATCGAGAAAAGAAGGCACTTGGTTCGATCACTATGGCATTAACTCGGGAATTGTTCCACAGTTTCCGAGGGTATGACAATTCTAAGGATCTCTGGAAAGCCTTACAGAAGAGATTCGAAGGAAATAGTGACATCAAGAAGAGTAAGCGGGATCTTCTCAGGAAGCAGTATGAGTGCTTCAGATTCTTTGAGAACGAATCTTTAGATGACCTCATCTCTAGGTTCTATCATTTACAGACTGAGTTGAATGCTTTTGACCTTAAGTATCCAGATGAAGAGATGGTGGAAAAGATTTTGGATGCCTTACCACCCAAATTTGAGATGTACACAACCCTGATAGAGGAAGCAATAGGAAAATCCTAAATTCTATGAGTTGACAGTAAAGGAAGCAATAGGAAAGATTCAAGCTCATGAAATGAACTTGAAAAGAAAGGAGAGCTCTGGAAGACCCCAGATACAAGACCCTTCTATGTATCATGGGACGACTTCTACATCCAAGTCATCTGGCTCTGGAATTGCCCTCTTCACTGGAAATCCTAGTGAAGAAGACCACTCAACTGGATGTGGTGGTCATGCTTGCTATGCTTCAGGATCAGGGTTGGGGTCTCATCATCAAAATACCTCAAGAAATCCTCCTGCTACGTCTTCAGCTAACAACTCAGCTATAGCCAGAATAGCTGAAGATCATGTAACTTTATTCTCATCCTGTATGCTTGCATATGAAAATTTCATAGGTGGCAAGCTTACTGATCCAGAGACGATTAAAGAAGATTTTAATCAAGTGGATCCTGATGACATGGAGGATATGGATATTCAATGGAATATGGCCATGCTTTTGAGGAGAGCCAAGCGTTTCCTGAACAGAACAGGAAGAAAGTTTATTGGTGGGCATCCTAATGCCAAGGTCGGGTTCGACAAATTTAAGGCTAAATGCTACAAGTGTCTGAACTATGGACACTTTGCTCGTGAGTGTCAGAAAGACAGAGCACCTGCCTCTGGTTTTACCCGACCCAGCCAAGGAAACTGCCATGGCCAAAACAATCCAAACCACCATAATCAAAGCTAAAGTGGAATGTCCAATGCACTGGTAGCCCAACAGGACGACAACTTTGATTGGGGTATTCATCTTGAGGATGCCATCATCGCACAAACACAGGTTGGTCTCATGGATGAGATCATGGAAATGATGGAAGCAGAGAGAAGGGAAGCTTCTATTGCTGACCCAAAAGAGTCTACTACTGCTGCTACAGACGAAGAGGAGGAAGCTGAAGGAAAGGAAGCTTCAGTTGCTGAGAAAGAGGAATCGACTGCTGTTGCTCTCATGGCCATTGGAGAAGAAACAAGTTCATCTCATGAGGTACACTCTAATCCCTTTTCTGTTGTTTCATGTTCTAAGTGTCTAGGGCTAAAACTTGAAAACTCTAAGCTCCAAGACAAAATCGAACCCCTAAGTATGGCAGCTCTAAACTATAAAGAAAACGAAAAACGTTTTAAAGAATCTATTGACACATTGACAAAAGAAAAACGTGAGTATTCTTTAAAAATGAGCGATCAACAGCTTCACTTGGATATTGCTTATAAGGGGTTAGAAAAACGGAACAATGAAATCAACAAGCTGCAAAATGAGATCTTGCAGTTAAAATGCACTAATGAGAAGTTGAAGAACTCTCGCTTTGTGGTGGAACACTACGAATCTGTAGTGAGGAAAATGAATGGTCTAGGTCTTGGTACCAATGCCATTCCTCCACCAGTGAGCGGGAAGTTTGTCAATAGCTTAATAGACATTGATCTCACTTGTCTAGATGAGTCCTCTGATAAGGATGATTCCCCTAAGAAGGATGAATCCTCAAGTAAGGTTAACTCCACATCTAGTGAGGAGTTTGTTACTACTTCTGAAGATGGGTTGGTTAACTCTTGCCCTGAAGGAGTAGTATCTAAGGAGTTATTGACTGAACAGAAAGTCAAGAAAAACATTATCACTAATGGTGATAATTGCATTTTAACTGAACCTGATGTCATTGAATCAAATGATAAACTTAAGGTAATGCTTTATGGGGGGTATAAAAACCTTAACCAAGTAAAGAAAGAGGCTTTTCAGCTCACTTTGGTCTTGGTTACAAAGAAAATTTGGAAAAATACTATACTCCCAAAAATCAAATTGCTAAGGTTCAGACTGCTGTTCAGAAACCAACTCCTCCTGCTCATAATGGAGAATTTTCTAAGGCCAGATCCAATGAGCCTTACAAGAGAACTTATGTAGACAAGAGGAACTGTTTTCACTGTGGCTTGGTTGGTCACATTTTTGTGAACTGTCCTTCTAAGAACCAAGGGAAACGGCCTGTTGTTTCACAACCCGCTGTTATTCCCAGGTCGCCACCAGTGAAACCATCTCCCAAACATCCAAAACAGAATGTGGTGAAACCACCAGTCCAACCAATGGCAAAGCCAAAGATCAAATCTGAGGCCAAACCATCTGTGGCAAGAAGGGTAAAGCAACCTGCTGTACCGCGTGTATCTACATCTGGTAGTACACGTACTGGTGAGAAATCTGTGGCTAGACTATCTAAGCCACAGAGAAGAAGAAGGAATAAGAGGTTGAGAAAGCTGGAACAGCTGACTAAAGCTCAATCAGGTGAAGCTTCCACAAGTTCACCGGCTGTGGTTGAGCCAAAGTCTCCTGTTCTGGTTAAGAATCAAAAGAGATCCTAGAACAAGAAAGTAAAAGGTTCTCAATCTCCTGTTCCCAAATCCTCCAAAGATTCACCAATTTTGAACAGTCATCATGACTGTGAGTTGAAAGAAGTAGTTTGTTTTGAGAAAGACGGACGACCCAAGACCACAATGGCTTGGGTCTCCAAATCTAACTAATTCTTTTTTGTTACTCGTGCCTTGTAAGAAGGGCAAACAGCAACGGAAGTCTCACAAGCCTAAGCTCCAAAACTCTATTGATACCCTTTTGGAGCTATTACACATGGATCTGTTTGGCCCCATAAGTATCAGGAGTATTGGAGGTAAGTCGTTCTGTCTAGTTGTAACTGATGATTTTGGGTGCATTTTTTAGGTACTAAAGACGAGACTGCTGATATCCTTCAATACTTGATCCTGAGCCTGGAATCTCTTTGCAAGCTGAAAGTTAGAAGGATAAGGAGCGACAACGGAACTGAGTTCAAGAATAATTTGATGGAGCTTTTCTGTCTCAAGAAAGGGATCCGTCACGAATTCAGCGCGCCATACACGCCTCAGCAGAATGGAGTTGCTGAACGAAAGAACAGAACACTGATTGAGACTGCAAGGACTATGCTGTCGGATGCAAAGCTTCCTGTCACTTTCTGGGCAGAAGCAGTTAATACAGCATGTCTCGTCTTAAACAAAGTTCTGGTAGTGAAGAGGCACAACAAGACTTGTTACGAGTTGATCAACAATCGACTTCCCAATCTTGATTACCTAGTTCCTTTTGGTAGTCCTTGTTCCTTGTTGCTACAGTACAAAGACCGCTAGTCTAAGTTTCATGCACAAGCGGTGGAAGGCATCTTCTTAGGATACGTTGCCAACTCGCCTTGCAAGAGAGTGTATAACATAGGAACTCGTACTGTTGAGGAATGGTTTAAAGTGGATTGTAGTAAACACAGCATTCCACTCGAACCAACAGGTCCAGCTTGGGGTTTTGATTATGATGCGTTATTCAAGTCATTCAATCTTCCTGACATATCTGCAGATGACGCTACAAATGACTATGATTTATTGGGTGGCAACAATGACTCCAGCTTCTCTACTCGTGCTACTGTACCGATTGTAACTCCTGATTCCAATGCTGCATCTGCATCTGGAACTCATGACAGTGATAACAGTGAAGATGTTCTTGTCTTTGGAAATGACGCTCCAGCTAATCCTAACACAACTGTAGGAAATGAAGCTCCAGCTGATCCAATTAACATTGAATCTTCTTCCTCTGGAACACAGGAAATAGGGGAGTTAAGCACGAATCTTGATCCAGAAATTCAAGAACCAATTGTACCGGAGACGAGAGTGCATAGGAATCATCCAATTGACAATATTATTGGTGATCCTAATGCCGGTGTTCAGACTCGTCATCAAACCATCACTGAGAACACCAGTCTTTACACAGAGATACTTGACACTGGTGTCATGGAAACATGTCTGCATGCTGCATTCGTGTCCCAGTTAGAGCCGAAGAATGTGAAGGAGGCTCTCACTGACAACTGCTGGATTGAGGCAATGCAAGATGAACTGTCTCAATTCCAAAAGTTGCACGTGTGGGATTTGGTTGACTTGCCAAAATGCTTTCTGCCAATTGGAACCAGATGGGTGTTCAAATGTAAGACGGATGATCGTCATGTTGTTGTGAAGAACAAAGCAAGATTGGTTGTTCAGGGTTTTTATTAGCAAGAGGGCTTGGATTACACGGAAGTATATGCCCCAGTTGCTAGAATTGAAGCCATTCGACTGTTCTTGGCTTATGCCACATATGTCGGCTTCAAGGTCTATCAACTTGATGTGAAGAGTGCTTTCCTTTATGGTAAAGTACATGAAGAAGTCTATATCACTCAGCCTCCCGGTTTTGAAGATCCGCATAATATCAATAAAGTGTATAAGCTCGACAAAGCACTTTATGGTCTTCATTAAGCACCGCGGGCATGGTATGAGACATTATCTAAGCATTTACTGTCTAATGGTTTCGACCGTGGACAGATTAACTCGACTCTCTTCATTAGGAAAGCAGGAGGTGACATTCTTCTTGTACAAGTATATGTCGACGACATCATTTTTGGGTCTACCAATGAAGGGATGTGTAGGGAATTCGAGCAGCTGATGAAGTCCAAATTTGAAATGAGTAATATGGGTGAATTGTCGTTCTTCCTGGGTTTGCAAGTCAGTCAAAGAGAGGATGGCATTTATCTACATCAAACTAAGTATGTGCAGGACATCTTATCAAAATACAAGATGAATGATAGCAGTACTTATGGAACACCTATCCCAGTCAATCATGGTTTGCATCCTGACAAAGATGGAAAGGATGTAGACAGCAGACTGTACCGTGGGATGATCGGATCACTTATGTATCTCACAGCTTCAAGACCCGATATAATGTTTGCTGTATGTTTGTGCTCAAGGTTTCAGTCTCAACCGAAGGAGTCACATATGATAGCCGTGAAAAGAATTTTCAGATACCTGAAAGGGAAACCCCGATTAGGTCTTTGGTACTCTAAGCAGCAGTCATTCGACTTTAAAGCCTACACTGATTCAGATTATGGCGGTTGTAACCTTGACAGAAAGTCAACTTCTGGTGGATGTCAATTCTTAGGAGACAGACTGGTCTCCTGGCAGTGTAAGAAGCGGTCAACGGTTTCTGTCTCAACTTGTGAAGCAGAATACATTGCTGCAGTGAGCAGTTGTTATCAGATACTGTGGATTCAGCAACAGTTGAGAGACTACGGCTTAAACTTCACTGGAACTCCTCTATTCATTGACAACAATGCCACCATGTCCATCACAAATAACCCGGTGAAACATTCCAAAACTAAACATATAGAGATTCGCCATCATTTCATCCGTGACTGTGCTGAAAAGCATTTAATTGAACTTGTAAAAGTTCACACGGATGACAATCTTGCTGACCTTTTCACAAAGGCATTTGATCGATCCCGTTTTGAGCATCTTGTCAACTTGATAGGAATGTTCAATCCTGAGTGAAAACTAAGTTTTCTTAACTCAATTCAATTCATGAAAGTTAAATTTTTAATTCTTTTAAATATTCTATATAGTTCTTTTAGTCTTTAAAATATTTTACAAAAACCAAAAAAAAAAAATGGAGAAAATTTCAAAGTTAACTTGAGAAAAGAGGAAATGATAGTACATCAGAAATGATCTAAACACCGTACACTGCTCATATGGGAAATGATTGCGTCATGTTTACTTAATTGTTTAAATTATTATGTTTTTAATCTGTTTATTTACAAGTAATTTGAATTGTCAGTAGGCTGTATGCGTCTTTGAATCACTAGTAGTGTGGAAATTAAATCTAAATTACAACCGTGATTTGAACCCATGTTTGCAAGCGTGTGTGCGTAAAAGAATAGAAAAGATCATTATCAGATAAAGGATGTTAGATTTTGGCAATAATTTTCTTTTGAGATCAGTTTCGGGTTATGTCGTTAGCACAATTAATGCAGTTAATCTCACTGCTCATACTTACAAGTATGCAAGGAGAGATTGAATCAAGACATGTCTCTACATTAACCGTTGAGCATGTATTCACCCTTGAATCACTCTTGATTCATTGAAATCAAATCCAGATAAAAGTTAGATCCCCTTACCTGATAATCAAACACCATATCTATTATCCTGAATCATCATCCCGATATTCAAAGAAGAAAATCACATGAAACCAAGACAAATGAATCACTCGATTCTGAATCTTATGATTCCTGATAATTCTTATGGATTGTGCTTGATTTTTCCTGTGCTAATAGATGTAGTTTCATTATGAAAATTTAGAAAATCATTGAAAAATCTTAGATGCCTTGAGATAGTGCAAGTTAGAATAGCATATCAGTGGGGTACACGTTGTATATCTTATAAATAATACATTAATACACAAGAATGTGATACAAAGATGCTTATAGTTTCAAATCTTATAATATTGTTAACTTGAATTACTTGTCTATGTGCTTATTACGTATGAATAAATAGTAATCCATGACATGATCCCATATTCTTTGATGTTTATTTTGTATCGTTTTTGCTAAAAGATAGCCTGATATGATCCTCTGCTCATGTCTTTGATCAAAAATAGTTTGTGTGAATACTTGTATATTTCTATGAGAAAAGATCAAAAATATTTTAAGTTTATGCATAGTTCAACTTTATTCAGAAAAGCCAAAAATATTTGTATTTAACCTTCTTGAATTGATTTTGAATCCTCTTGATTGAACGCTTTTATCTTGTTCGTTATTTGACTTAAAATCTTCATAAGTTGAGTTGAAAGTGTGCGCACATAAGGGTCTCTGCGTACTTGATAAGTGCGCATGAGGTAAACCCTGCGTACTTAACAAGTACGCAAGACTTAAGTCATGCGTACTTAGTAAGTACGCAGGAGTTAAGTCCTGCGCACTTAGTAAGTACGCACGACCAATATGTGTTGGGTATAAATACAGGACTTAGAAAATTTTTTAGGGTTTATCACTTTCAAATCGTTTTCTCCTGTGATATTCCCTCCGACCATTTTCCTCAAAAATTTCGAGTGTTCCAACCGTATTTTTCGTCCCACTCATTGTTTAATCATCATCAAACATTTACTTTGTGAGAATCTCGGTCCGTATCATCCATTAAATCCCAAGTTTTCGACCGATTCATCGACGTTTTTAAGTGTGAAATTATTGACCTATTTTGGTATTCTAAATACAAATTAAGGCCTAAAACTTGTTAATAATCACTAATCGAAACCTATTGACTCCGAATTTGTCCTTAACATGGTTTGATTTTGGCCTTGACCCTCGATTGACCGTGGTTTCCACTGGGTCGTCATCTAGGTCATAAAATTGACGAGTTTAACAGTTACTTGCAGTGGATAGTGGTCCCATAGGTCTTAATCAAGTATTTCGACCTTGTGGTGACCATAATCCACAGGAATGCCTCACTTCTGATCGAAATTGAGACTTCTGGAATTTTGGCTGAGTACAAGTCTTGCGCACTTAACAAGTACGCAAGAAGTAACTCCTGCGTACTTGTTAAGTACGCAAGAACTAACTCCTGCGCACTTGCTAAGTACGCAGGACCAACACTTAGCAAAATTTCCTAAGTCTGAAATTCACTTCATTATACTGAGTCATGTTTATCCATTTCCAATGATACGTGTTGTTCTGATTATGGTTTCTGTGTGTTTCTGCAGACTATGGCTCGGGCATTCACTGATGAGTTCAACTTGTTAGCAAACACTTAACCTGAGTGGAAAGGGGCGGCTTTGCAGTATCGGCAGATCATTGACTTTTTGAACAGATCAAAAATAAGTTATGCAATCTCAGCTGACCCAACAGTCTCAAGACCTTACTTGGAGCAGTTCTGGGAGACGGCAGAGCACGACTGCACGGTATCCCCTAATATCATAAGGGCTACCGTGGATGGTCGGGCTATTGCTTTCTCTGAGGATACAATAAGAAGGGTCCTGCAGTTCGGAGACCTCGCTACCGACCCGACATCCTATCCAGATTACTATGTGGATGGATGTTGGAGGCATAGAATGGGATATGTCGAAGCGAGGGACTATGCTTCTTACAAGAAGATGTGGGTTTTGGATCAATGGCGGTATTTTGCCCACATCATGATCGTGTGCATCTCGTCCAGAAAAGCGGGGAAAGATGCCATGGGTCATGACCTTGCAGCAGCCATGGTGGGCTTGTCTCTTAATAGGGGCTACAACTTCTCTCGCTACATCTTCAAAGCAATCAATGATCAGATCAATAAAACAGAGAAGTTTAGGTTCCTATTGTACCCGAGGTTTGTGCAACTCTTGATTGATGATGCATTGCCAAACCTACGTGCTATCGAGGAGAGACTGCAAGTAAAACGGGTGGACAAGAGAGTATTTTCTCAGTTTATAAAGCCAGGCAGTGTAGATCCTACCCCTGTGCATACTGAACTCTTTGGCCACCTGCTTAATGAAGCATATGTTGCACCAGAAGATTGGAATTGGTATAGTCCTAATTCGGCACCAGAGATGAGTGATGATTCTGATGAACAACAAGAAGAAGAGAATGAAAGTGATGGAGGTGATGACGAAGGTGGTGATGGTGGTGCTGAGGAATCCGATTCAGAAGCAACAGAATCAGATTCTTCTGATTCCGATGACGCACCATCCCAGGCACACCCAAGGAGATTGGCACAGGTAACCCTGCCTGCGTCGTCTTCAAAAAGAAAGCGACAAAGCTCGAGCAGCGAATATGAGCCGACTTCTGACTCTGACGCTGCTCTACAAAGACAAAGGCAAGAGAGTGCCAACAAGAAGAGGGGCGATAGGCAAGAGGTTGCTATCCCCAGGGTTGTTGAGATCCCGACTGTGCAGCAAGTACAACCTGCAGCTGACAGTCCAGAGTCAGAATCTACCACACCAGCACAACAACTGTATAGAAGGAGGAGAAGGCCACTAGTACAAGATAATGTGGCAGTCACAGCGGTCACAGAGGAGATTCCTGTGACGGTGACCCTCCCTACTCCAACCGTCCAGGTGACGGTGACTACTCCACTTCTCACGGAGTCAGTCACCATCACCCCAACCATAACACCCACTCCCATCATTCCATCTCCACACCAACCTCACACCACTGAGCCGTCAGGTCAACCCTTCAACTATGGTGATTTCTCACAAGGGTTTGACTTTGAGACAATTTTCTCCTCCCCCATCCATAATGCTGAAGCCTCATCATCTAGGCATTCTGATCCGTATGAAGCAAGGATCAATGTCTTAGAAACCCAAGTTGCTGAACTGTTGAAGACCATTCAAAAGTCGAAGGAGGAGTCTGATGCTCAACAAGCACAGATTAATTCCCTGGCCGATGAAGTTAGGATTCTTCACAGGCAGAGAACAGGGACAAATGAGCAACTGAAGAATGTAATGGCACAGAACGAGCTGCTGATGAAAACCAATGAAATGATTCTAGGCCACAGAACTTCACTTGAGCTAAGGATGGATTTGCAGCGAAAAGAGCACGAAGCGATGGTCCTATTAGTTGAAGAACTGACCAAGAAGCTTGGTGCTCAGGGGGAGAAAGAGAAGGAAAAAGAGAAAGAGAAAGAAAAAGAGAAAGAGAAGGAGAAAGAGAAAGAAAATAAATCCACTGGTGCTGAGCCTTGTCATCCAGTCGACTTGACTAAGGATGATGATAAAGACAAGGATCCTGAAGCCGGTCCTAGTGGAGGTGAGCACCAAGCTTTGGCAATTGTGCCCATCTTTTCTGTTCCAATGGCTGAGGGGGAGTCTACTTAGCAAGAGGGTGGTGATACATCTGGTGGTGGTGGTGATAAAGGGAAGTTAGTGGCTGAAGTACTTAAGGACTTATCTGATGATGAGATCCTATATCTAGAGCCTGACTACTCTAAAGAAGCACAGATCGATGCTCTCTTCAATCTAGAAGAAGGAGAGATCGACTATGGTGATGACTGGAATGATGAAGATGAGGATGTGGTGATAGAGACTCCCAAGGGCGACGGGGAAGGAGAGTACGAGTTAGAGGATGGTGAGATCTTTGAAGTACCATCGCTCGAATCTCTGCTCGAGACAGGCTCAGTTGACATGGCAAGTAATGTTGAAGCTACAACTGAATCCTCCCTAGTCGACCCTACACCTGTGGACCCCGAGGCACCAAAAGATAAAGACATGCCTTCTGCATCATCTAAGGGTCCAGCTCCCGTGTGGCAAAAGACGTCCATCACAGATAAGCACGGGGCTACAGGTATGATCTTGGCTGTTAGGTTCGAGGAGGACAAACAGTTGTTCGCCATCAAAAGATCTGGGGGGGGGTTCAATACTTGAAACCAACCAGTGAGGCGTTCAACTCTTTGCCCAAGTACGACCTTGTGAACCTCGCAAACCGCGACCTGCTGAGTCACTCGAGTCATGAGGTAGCAATGGGTTTGTGGGTAACACTACAGCGGGAAGCAAGATCAGGGAAATTTGAATACTTCAAGCCTCAAGTGCCCAGAAGAGTCAAGGATAAGCAAGCGGTACATCCTGTGACTAAGAAGCACATAAAGAGATTGGTATACAAGCCAGTGCAATGTGAAACTAAGATTACCTTGAGCAAGTTATCTCAGGATATTCTTGGTGACATGTGGTACTGGTACGTAGATCCAAAAACGGGCGAGGCTGTGATCATGGGAAAGGTTCGTTCCGAGAGTGGGAACACAGTACCAAAAGAACTGATCAGAATCTTTGATGAAGTCTGCTTCATCAACTTTTCTGTGAAAGATCTGGAGGTACTAGCGGAACGCTACTGTGTCCACACGGACGAATGGACAAAGCTCCTTGCTTCTAAATATGACAAGGTGATTAAGTTCTTCCTTGATTACAAGAAGAAGATGGAAGCTAAGGGACCAGTGCTGTGAAGACTGAAGATTGAAGACTGAAGGCGATGAAGATCCCGAGCTGTTGTCAAGGGGGAGTTTGTTGATGCACTTTCCTGTGACAACACTCTGGATAGAGTCTTAGTTTGTATTTCTAATGTCTGTAATTTTTCTTTGTATGTAAGAGTCGTTATGTAATAGTTTATCGAGTTGTATTTACTTTTACATAGTGTATGTTGCATTTCTTCTAAGTGTTTTGCGCACTTACATGTGCGCAGGAGAAAGCTCCTGCGTACTTAGCAAGTACGCAGGAAGACCCATGCGTACTTGCTAAGTACGCAAGAGCATTTGGTCCTGCGCACTTGCTAAGTGCGCAGGCATCAGGTCTGTATAAATAGGTTTGGTTAACAGAGGATAAGTACGTAGAACTCATATCTTAGACGAACTCAGTTTGTTAAGTACGCAATTTGTATTATCTCTGTAACCATCGAGTGTTTATAATAGAAAGAGCTTTTATTGTGACTCTCGTGTTGGTTTACATTGTTTTAGTTAGACTCTCCTCCTAGTCACGGGTATTCCGCACCCGGTCCGACTAGTAGACCACTTGCATGTAACGATCCGACACACACGAAGGGACCTACAGAGGCGAACTTATTAAGTTCGCTTAGCCTATTAGAGGCGAACTTAATAAGTTCGCCTAAGCATCTTTGAGGCGAACTTGATCAGGTGCTTATATATACAGTTACAGAGTCTGTTATCAGAGTAGACTTGCGTGAGAATTAGGATATCAGAGAGACTTAAGAGAATTTTGTGAATCTTGTAATATGATATTGTGGTGGAAATACAAAGCGTTTATTTACACCGTTGTTGTTGATTGAGTTACACGAGCACGTTGATCATGGATTCCACGTTATCACCGTGTCATACCGCGAGTCTAGAGATCTGTCACACACCGAATTAGGGACCTACAAGTGGTATCAGAGCTTTTGCTCTTGATTAGCAAAAGATTCGTGGTGTTTTCGTGTCCAATCAACATCAAATTCATCATCTTTGACATTTTCATTTCCATGGAGTTTTCAAGACTGATTGAGATCTGATTTTGTGTTTTTGAAGAGGATTTTGACGAAATTGATCCGATAGAAAGCTTCTAATAGAGAAAGTATACAATCATACAGTCCAATTTTGTTTAATTCCTTCAAATCAGTGATTAATGATGATTTCCGTATGTTTCTGGTTCGCGAGTTTGGTTTGAATAGTTCTTGATCTTGATTCTGTTACTGCAAGCGAACTTGCTGAATTGTGTGCAGGTGAACTTAGCAGGCGAACTTGTCAAGTTCGCTTCTCACAGGATTAAGCGAACTTATTTTAGGCGAACTAATTTTTAAGCGAACTTAAGCAGATTTCAAGTTTCTGGTTTAAGCGAACTTATTAAGTTCGCTTCTCATTAAGTTCGCTTGGGTGTCTCTGAGGCGAACTTATTAAGTTCGCTTGTACAGTATCAGGCGAACTTAGCTAGCGTTCTTAAAAAAAAAAAAAAAAGAATACACCGGGGACAAAAAAAGATTATCGAAGAATACACTGGGGACAGCTAAGAATACCGATTATTGTTAGGACATGTTTTGTAACTGTTGATAAAATTCTGTGTAAGTTCTGCTAGAGGCGAACTTAACAAGTTCTCCTAGCCTATCAGAGGCGAACTTATTAAGTTCACCTAGTATATCAGAGGCGAACTTATTAAGTTCGCTTAGCCTATTAGAGGCGAACTTAATAAGTTCGCCTAAGCATCTTTGAGGCGAACTTGTTAAGTTCCCTGGTACAGATCAGGTGCTTATATATACAGTTACAAAGTCTGTTATCAGAGTAGACTTGCGTGAGAATTAGGATATCAGAGAGACTTAAGAGAATTTTGTGAATCTTGTAATATGATATTGTGGTGGAAATACAAAGCGTTTATTTACACCGTTGTTGTTGATTGAGTTACATGAGCACGTTGATCATGGATTCCGCACGTTATCACCGTGTCGTACCGTTAGTCTAGAGACCCGTCACACACCGAATTAGGGACCTAGAAGTAGTATCAAAGCTTTTGCTCTTGATTAGCAAAAGATTCGTGGTGTTTTCGTGTCCAATCAACATCAAATTCATCATCTTTGACATTTTCCATGGAGTTTTCAAGACTGATTCAGATCTGATTTTGTGTTTTTGAAGAGGATTTTGACGAAATTGATCCGATAGAAAGCTTCTAATAGAGAAATCATGCATTCCTACGGTCCAATTTTGTTTAATTCCATCAAATCAGTGATTAATGATGATTTCCGTATGTTTCTGGTTCACGAGTTTGGTTTAAATAGTTCTTGATCTTGATTCTGTAACTGCAAGCGAACTTGCTGAATTGTGTGCAGGCGAACTTGTCAAGTTCGCTTCTCACAGGATTAAGCGAACTTATTTTAGGCGAACTTAAGCAGATTTCAAGTTTCTGTTTAAGCGAACTTATTAAGTTCGCTTCTCATTAAGTTCGCTTGGGTGTCTCTGAGGTGAACTTATTGAGTTCGCTTATACAGTATCAGGCGAACTTAGCTAGTGTTCTTAAAAAAAAAAAAAGAATACACCGGGGACAAAAAAAAGATTATCGAAGAATACACTGGGGACAGCTAAGAATACCGATTATTGTTAGGACATGTTTTGTAACTGTTGATAAAATTTTGTGTAAGTTCTGCTAGAGGCGAACTTAACAAGTTCGCCTAGCCTATCAGAGGCGAACTTATTAAGTTCACCTAGTATATCAGAGGCGAACTTATTAAGTTCGCTTAGCCTATTAGAGGCGAACTTAATAAGTTCGCCTAAGCATCTTTGAGGCGAACTTGTTAAGTTCCCTGGTACAGATCAGGTGCTTATATATACAGTTACAAAGTTTGTTATTAGAGTAGACTTGCGTGAGAATTAGGATATCAGAGAGACTTAAGAGAATTTTGTGAATCTTGTAATCTGATATTGTGGTGAAAATACAAAGCGTTTATTTACACCGTTGTTGTTAATTGAGTTACACGAGCACGTTGATCATGGATTCCGCACGTTATCACCGTGTCGTACCGCGAGTCTAGAGATTCGTCACACACCGAATTAGGGACCTACAAGTGGTATCAGAGCTTTTGCGCTTGATTAGCAAAAGATTCGTGGTGTTTTCGTGTCCAATCAACATCAAATTCATCATCTTTGACATTTTCCATGGAGTTTTCAAGACTGATTCAGATCTGATTTTATGTTTTTGAAAAGGATTTTGACGAAATTGATCCGATAGAAAGCTTCTAATAGAGAAAGTATACAATCATACGGTCCAATTTTGTTTAATTCCTTCAAATCAGTGATTAATGATGTTTTCCGTATGTTTCTGGTTCGCGAGTTTGGTTTGAATAGTTCTTGATTTTGATTCTGTTACTACAAGCGAACTTGCTGAATTGTGTGCAAGCGAACTTAGTAGGCGAACTTAGCAGGCGAACTTGTCAAGTTCGCTTCTCACAGGATTAAGCGAACTTATTTTAGGCGAATTTATTTTTAAGCGAACTTAAGCAGATTTCAAGTTTCTGGTTTAAGCGAACTTATTAAGTTCGCTTCTCATTAAGTTCGCTTGGGTGTCTCTGAGGCGAACTTATTAAGTTCGCTTGTACAGTATCAGGCGAACTTAGCTAGTGTTCTTAAAAAAAAAAAATACACCGGGGACAAAAAAAAGATTATCTAAGAATACACTGCGGACAGCTAAGAAAGTAACATTTCTGATTTTTAGTATCTGTATTTTCAATTCAATGTAATGCATTTCAAACTCAATTCTAGTGCACTGTTTTATTCCTTTTCGTGCAATCAATTTAATACTATATTTCAATGCAAACCCGCAAATTTACTCGGTTTTATCCTATTAAACAATACATAAGTATCTAATTATACAAATATGGAAAAAGACTAAAGTTACAAGGTCAGATGTTGAAAAGTAGCAAGAAACCCTAATAGGCACGGTCGTGCCTCGTTCTGGCACGGTCACGCCGAGTGCTTTGGCATGGTCGCGCGACCTGCTTTGGAACGATCGCGCCTAGTGCCTTAGCACGGTCGCGCCTCGTTTGGGCACGGTCGCGCCTAGTACCAGTCGAAACGTAAATACAGTTTTAATCACCCGATCGTTGAGTTCCGTAACCGATTTACACTTCATTACCATTAACGAAAGCAATGACATTTTCAATTACAACAAACGTCTCAGTTTAATTCCATCAGACTCAAAATTCTCTCAAGCATTTCAAAGAAAACACAAAACCTCCTTGCGATCCGAATTCTCTCAATCAAGCAGCAGAGTCATGCTACTCGATTCACCCTAAAGCTCCTGGACTCTTTGGTCTAGCCGGAATCGCATCAGAAGATGCCGGAAGCCACTCTCGTCGTCACCGGAACTCATTTCTATCGAACGCTATCCATCCGTCGTCCCTCCGGGTAATTGAAATCTTGTTCTCAATATATTTAGTCGCTATATCAAAAGCCCCATATCAATTAGGGCTTACAATATAGAAATCATCCTGAACCCGAAACCATATTTTATAAAAAAATGGTTTAACCGATTTCGACCCAGAACATATTGTAAATACAATTAAAACATCCCAACATACTCGTAACATCATTATGAATAAAAGCCCTATGATTTCAAACACTAACAATGTAAGAATCAGTCAATTCATGTATGTTTTGGAAGAGACACGGTCGCGCTAATCATCTAGCGCGGTCGTGCCTCATAAGACGCGGTCGTGCCGACTATCAGCGCGGTCGTGTCCTCCTGTCCAGACCCAATCATGCCCTTTGGCTAATCTCAGTCGTGTCTTAGAATCATAGACACGTTTGTGCCTGGCCAACGCACGGTCGTGCCTAAGGATTTAGTTAGTTAAGCCTCTGTTCGATCAACACGGTCGCGCACTAACTAGCATGGTCGCGCCCGTGGTTTGAGCACGATCGTGCCCTTCCCAGGCACGGTCGTGTGTGAGTTAAATTTTTGGCAGAATTATAATTTTTTATATTTTTCAAACAATAAATATTTCTGATTAAATTACAAAATAAAAATAGTTGATTTTTATAAAAATACATTTAATTCTATTTAGAAAGATCAAATATTTAATCTTGAAATAAATAGAAAAATTATCTATTTAATGTTTATAAAATTAAATTTACAATTATTGCTAAACCTTTCATTTAAAAAGTATTTAAATGATTAAGTTACATTTTATAAATAAATAAAATAATAATAATTTATTTACTTTATGTTTAAAACAAAGACATTTATTTATTTACACTTAATTTCATTTAACACTTACAATATTTTCATAAACAATAATTATTTACATTACTTATTTAATTATTCAAACTCAAACCTTAATCAAAATATTCTAAAAATATTCTTTCAAACTTTATATATTTTATTCAATACTTCCAATTACAAATCAATGACTTTTTACACAAGTCCAAATGCAACTTTAGAGTTAAACTCTTGTGCACATTATTAATACCATATACATTACACTTTAGGTTAACTTGTGCATTTCAAGGATCCTTATTTTATCTAGTACATTTGTTAGCAACGCATTCAAACCAAGTGAGTATACATAGCCCCTTTTTACTCTTTTACATTTTTTGGGTGAAACATGAACATTATTCAAATTACATGTTTACATTTACACAAACAACACAAGTACAAATCCTATTTACATTCATGTGTGCAATTTGAGCTTTATGCCCGAGTGCTAGGTGTGCTAACCTTTGTATGCGATTATGTGCAATCATTAACTATTCAAGCCGACGGTTTTCAATGATAGATCTATTGAGCCTGACAAACCCACCCAGATTGGGGTGATTGATACCGACAACACAATTTTGCATGCTAGTTACAAAGGTTTGATTGTACTTGGTTACACAATAGCTGCTCCCCATAAATGCCTTATTTATCATGTTATGTAAGGAGTTGGTTTACAAATTATATGCTATCTATATACAAACCTGTGTTATACTCACCAACTTTTTAGTTGAGTTTATTTTATTCATGTTTCAGGTTCTAATGTGTGAGATTGATCAAGATGTGCTACACATAGGCTTGGACTTAGTTAATTTAAATAAAAGAACTCTATGTATTTCAATTTTGTTCTATCTTGGATTTGGTTGTGTTTGGACTACTTGTTATGAAATTTGATGTTTAATATATTCAATCAAGTCAACCTTGTGCTTATGAACAGTCTACATGTCCCGCCCGGATGATTCCGCCATCGGTCGGGGTGTGACAGATTGGTATCAGAGCCTTGGTTATAGAGAATTAGGTTATTAGACACCTTGACCTAGACTATAACTTTAGGACACCTACTTATGCTATGTTTCATGATTTCATGTTATATGCTACATGCTATATGTTATATGTTATATGCTACATGCTATGTGCTACATGCTTACTATGATTAGTTATTATTTTATTTGATGACTTAATTGTTAAAAAAAAAAAATCAATGACTTATTAGTATATACTTCAATCATAAATTAAATAAACGATATCCTTCCCTAAATCCTAAAACCTCATAATATTCTTATCTTCTTCTCTATCTTTATCTTTCTAAGCATGTGGAAACTTCATGAAGCTAAATTCATAAAAATTTCTTCATTTCCTCGTTATGGTTTTTAAGCTTTGTTAATTATTTGAGGACACGTGCAATCTGGAAGAGTGACACCTGTATTTTTGGTTTTCTGTCTAAGAAAGCATTTCGCATAAATCCCAATCAACCGAGGGACCCGTATGCTTTCCTGGGAATTCCCGAGATGAGTGTTTACTTATAGGCTAAAGCATGTCTCCTTGAAAATTATATAAGTTTAATTAACATTAATGTGTCATAGTATTCGAGTGATTATATCACTATTTGAGTACAATCCAAACTATGATTATCTATTTATTTTGTTATCTTATTCTATAAAATCCAAACAATTCTCATAAGTTCTTACATCTTTTCTTGTCTTGTGAAAATCTGTAGAATGCCTCCTCGTCGTGCTCCCGCGGCCAACACCAATACCGACATTGCTGCTATTCTTGCACAACTTGTGACACAACTCACTCAAGCTAATAGTGCCACCAATGGCAACAATGGTGGAAATGGTAGTAATAGTGGTAATGCTGGTAATGGTGGAAATGGTGGTAACAACCCATCTCAATGCACCTTCAAGCATTTCAACTCGTGTAATCCCTTCAAGTTCTATGGTACCGAAGGAGCTACCGGACTCCTTCAATGGTTCGAAAGCATTGAGAATACCTTTCTCAATAGTGACTGCCCCGACAACCTTCGTGTTCGTCATGCCAGAAGTGTCCTACAAAAACGGGCACTCACGTGGTGGAATGGGGAGAAGAGAAATCGAGGTGTGGATGTGGCAATGGCCTTACCTTGGGATGAGGTTAAAAGGCTAATGACCGAGGAATTCTGTCCTCGAAATGAAGTAAAGAAACTTGAAGCCGAATTTTGGGATCTTGCCCAAGATAGTGGTGAAAACTTGGCGTATACAACTTGGTTCCATGAGTTGAGTCTTCTTGTGCCCCACATGGTCACTCCTTTGTCCCGCTGCATTGAAAAGTATATTGGGGGACTACCTAGACAAATTCAAGATACTGTCCTAGGAAGGAATCCCGCAACACTTGAGGATGCTATTCGTTTGTCCACTACCCTAACCGATAATCATATGAAGGCGGGGACTCTTACTAAAAAGGGCGCCAAGAAAGTCACCGACACTGCAACTCCTTCCACCCACAACAAAGAAACCACATCTGAACCCTCCCGACATAATAAGAAAAGAAAGACTAGTGTAACATTTCTAATTTTAGTTTCAATGCAATGTAATGCAATTTCGAATTCAATACTCGTGCACTGTCTTATTATTTTTCTCACCGTAAACTAAACGCAATGATTCGATACAAATTCGCAAGTTTTATGCAATTTTATACATTTAAACACTATGCAAGTAACTATTTATTTCAAACTAATCAAACCTGAAAAGTCAAGGACTAAAGTTGAAAATTTATCAAGAAACCCTAATTAGCACGGTCGTGCTTCGTCATGGCACGGTTGCGCCAAGTGCCTCGGCACGATCGCGCGACTGGTCCTGGAAAGATCGCGCCCGGTGCCTAAGCACGGTCGCGCCTATCTTGGCACGGTCGCGCCTGCGTAACTGTCGAAACGTAAATGAGATTTCAAAACGCTCAATCGTTCGAATTCAAATCCGATTTACGTTTTACTTTTGTTATCAAGGAAAATATCTCCGTCAATTACCATTATCATTTTCAAAATACAAATTACTCTCAGGAAACCGTCCAAATTATCTCCCAAGCCTCAAACCTCCATTCTCGATCCAATTGCTACCAATTAATCGAGGAACTCGATCCTCCGATCATCTCTAAGGTTTCTGAAGGGTTGGAGCAGCCGGAATCACAGCAGAAGCCGCTGGAAGCAAATCTTGCCGTCGCCGGAACTCCCTTCTACCGATCGCTATCAATTCCTTTCTGTTTGAGGTAATTGAATCATCCCTCCCTTTCATTTCGGTCCATATATCAAAAGCCCCCTATCAATCTGGGCTTTCATTACAGAAATCGTTCGAATCAGAATTTATATTTTAATAAGAAAAGATTTAATCGATTCCAATCTTAAACACGATTTACATACAATTAATTTATGTGATTAGACTCGTAATAACACAGTAATCAAAAGCCCTATCAATTCCATCGTTATAAATACAAAAAATTTTCAATTCGTGTCTGACTTGGAAGAGACACGGTCGCGCTAATCATCTGGCGCGACCGTGCCTCATGTAACGCGGTCGTGCCGAATAGCAACGCGGTCGTGTCCTCCTGTCCAGACCAAGTCATGCCCTTTGGGCTAATCTCTGTTGTGTCTAAGAATCTTGGACACGACTGTGCCAGACCAAGGCACGGTCGTGCCTGTTGACTGGTCTAGTTTGTGCCCTCTGTTGATCAACCCGGTCGCGCCCCGACTAGCGTGGTCGCGCCCGTGGCTTGAGCACGATCGTGCCCTTCCGAGGCACGGTCGTGTGTGACTCAGAAATTTTAACAGAATTATAATTTTATATTTTTCAATCAATAAATGTTTCAAATTTTATAAAAATATGTTTTCTGTATTTGAAAAGATTTAAAGTTTAATCTGGACTTTATTTAAAAGTTTATTTAAAAATTTATAAAAATTAAATTTATATTTATCTTACACTTAAATGATGTTTTAAATGATTAAGTTACAAAGTTTATAAATAAATAAGATAATAATTATTTATTTAATATTTAAACAAAAATCATTTATTTATTTATATACTTAATTACAATCAATATTTACATTATTTTATAAACTATAAACATTTATTTATTTATTAATTTACATTTAACACATGTATTATTTTCATAATCAACAATTTTATAAAAATTCTATTTTATTATTTAAATTCCAAACTCTAATCAAATGTTCAAAAAATGGTTACTACAACTTTATATATTTCATTTAATACTTTCTTATACACAAATTCAACCTTCAATGTTAGACTTAAACTTTGTACACCGATTTGATTCAATATACATTACTATCTAGGTTAAACCGTGCGTATCAAGAACCCTTATTTTATCTATACTCTTTGTTAGCTACATCTCCATACCAAGTGAGTATTCACAACCCCTTTTTACTCTTTTACACTTTTGGGGTGGAACATGAACTTTATACACATTACACATTTACATTTACGCAAACAACACAAGTGCAAAATCCTATTTACATACATGTGTGCAAAATTTGAGCTTTGGGCCCGAGTGCTAGTTGTGCTAACCTTTGTATGCGATTATGTGAAATCATTAACTATACAAGCCGACGGTTTTCAATGATAGATCTATTGAGTCTGACAAACCCACCCAGGTGCACGGTGATTGAAACCAACAATACAATTTTTGCATACTAGTTACAAAGGTTTGGTTGTACATGGTTACACAATAGCTGCTCCCCATAAATGCCTTATTTTATCATGTTTTGTAAAGGATTTGTTTTCAACTATATGCTATCTATATACAACTGTGTTATACTCACCAACTTTTTAGTTGACTTTATTTTATTCATGTTTCAGGCCCTAATATGTGAGAATGATTCAAGACGTGCTCAATATAGGATTTGGACTTAGCAATTTAAATCAAGAATTCTATGAGTTGTTTTTATGTTTCTTTGTTTGAATTTGGTTTGTACTTGGATTATTTGTAATGGAAATTTGACTTTAATATATTTAAATTTAGTCAACCCTGTGCTATGAACAGTCTACATGTCCCGCCCCGATGATTCCGCCATCGGTCGGGGTGTGACAGATTGGTATCAGAGCCTTGGTTATAGGGAATTAGGTTATTAGACATCTTGACCTAGACTATAACTTTAGGACACCCACTTATACTATGCTTCATGATTTTTGTGGTATGTGTTACATGCTATGTGCTACATGTTATATGTTACATGCTTAGTATGATTACTTATTATTGCATTATGATGACTTATGTGTTTTAAATCCATGACTTATTAGGATATCCTTAATAATTAAATCAATAATATCCTTTCCTATATTCTAAAACCTCATAATATTTCTATCTTCTTTTCTATCTTTATCCTTTCTAAGCATGTGGAAAATCCTTGAAACAAAAATCTCTAAAATTTTTATTTCTTCGTTAAGGTTTTAAACTTGTTAAATTATTTGAGGACACGTGCAATCTGGAAGGGTGACACCTGTATTTTGGGTTTTCTGTCTAGGAAAGCATTTCGCATGAATCCCAATCAACCGAGGGACCCGTATGCTTTCCTGGGAATTCCCGAGATGAGTGTTTACTTATAGGCTAAAGCATGTCTTCTTGAAAAATTTTATAAGTTTAATTAACCTTAATGTGTCATGGTATTCAAGTGATTTTGTCACTTTTGAGTACAATCCAAACTAAGAATATCTATTTTATTTTGTTATCTCATTCTATTAAATCCTATCAAATCTCATAAGTTCTTACAATTTTTCTTGTCTTGTGAAAATCTGTAGAATGCCTCCTCGTCGTGCTCCCGCAACCAACGCCAACACCGACATTGCTGCTATTCTTACCCAATTGGTGACACAACTCACCCAAGCCAATGGTGCCACCAATGGCAACAATGGTGGAAATGGAAGCAATAGTGGTAATAATGGTGGAAATGGTGGAAATGGTGGTAACAATCCATCTCAATGCACCTTCAAGCACTTCAACTCGTGCAATCCCCTAAAGTTCTATGGTACCGAAGGAGCTACTGGACTCCTTCAATGGTTCGAAAGCATTGAGAATACCTTTCTCAATAGTGACTGTCCCGACAACCTCCGTGTTCGTGTAACACACCACTTTCAATAACAAAAGTTTAACGCGCGGAAGACTAAATCCCAGAAATTTTTTTTTTTTTTTTTTTTTTTTTTTTTTTTTTTTTTTTTTTTTAAAACTCCTCGCGTACCGCGAGACAAACTAGCCACCTCCCTCGCGTACCGCGAGGGAGTCTCAGAAACGCAAACCCGGAAACCCGGTCTCTCGCGTACCGCGAGAGAATCCTCTAAGGGCTCTCGCGTACCGCGAGGGACTCAAAACTCAGAGAGTTTCAGTTTCCTGCAGGTTTTCATACTTAACCATTTTTCCAACTTTTTCACACCCAACAACACCAAAACTCTCCCAACACCTGGGTTTTGACCAAAGACATACATATCACATATATTAACATAAACAACATTGTTTGTGAACCAAAATACACGTCAAAAACGGTTTTCAAACAAAAACCCAATGATCACCATAACGCATACGAGAATCCTCTTTTGCCAATGGACTTGACCTTGACCTACTTCGGAGCTTTCCCTACATATCCACATTAACATAACACCATTAGTATTGAGATGACCAAAACAACAAGTATATATACTTGTTTTCACCACTTTCACCCATTTGACCCATTTGACCCATTTGCACACATTTGGTCAATTAAGGTTTCATTCCCTTGTAATTCTCTAACATATTATCATAGAAATATGTTATACATAACATCAAGTATTCACAACTTGATTTCACACCTTTCACCCATTTTTGACCCTTTGACCCGTTTGCATACGATAAGTCAATTAAGGGTTTCATTATCACATTTTCATTTCCATTATGGCACGTAGGCCATAACTTCATATCCATTTAGGATACGAGATCATAATTCCATAACCGTTCTATCCATTATGGTACTTAGACCATAACTCCATTTCCATTCTATCCATTATGGTTCATAGACCATAACTCCATATCCATTCTATCCATTATGGTACTTAGACCATAACTCCATATTCACATATTCATTATAGTACACATACTATAACTACATACATTCTAACATTTACACACTTCCATCTACATTCATACCACATGTCAAATTATGCAACCATATACATCATATATACAACATTGCATACAAATACCATATCATCAAAACTAAGTAAGTGCTAAAGCACTTACCTTTCGGGTTAGAAGGTCCCGCACCGGCTTCTAGCTTTGCAACTTGATTACCTAAACACATTCACCTAGTTTAGTAATCTAACATACACCAAAATCACATTACAATTGGGTTCACAACTAAATTCCCATTTCCAACCCAAATTGACCCGTTTGGGTTATACTCATAACCAAACACCCTCTTTCACCACAAACTCACCTACTTGAGTTTCATTATCTTAACCTTAACACTAATCTTTCTTTCAAAAATTATTATTAAGTTAATTTGGTGTTTGTTCAAGTGTCTAACATCTTAAAAACACTTAATCTTCATTAATTCATCATTTTAGCATCATGATCCAAACACCCCCAATTTCCACCATATGAACCCTAACTTCTCATAATCAAAATCAAAGGGTTCTAGGATGTTAATCATCATTCTTTAACTTTAGTTTAGCTAGATTATCAATAATCTAACACCATTTCATCACATGCATACATAATTTCGGATTTCACCCAAAACCCACCAAGAACACATTCATGGTGAAATCAAGAGGAAGAGAATCACTTACTTGATGTTATGAAGGTGTTGTGTGAGCCAAAACCTTCACAAAACAAGCCTCAATTCCGCGATTTAGCTCCAAAACCGAAATTCTCTTCTTCTCCTCTTCTCTTGAACGACTAACACCTCAAAAATGAGTTAATTTTGACTTTAACTAGTCAAATGGCAGATTTTGCCATATTACAACTTTAGTCCCTCAACTTTCCACTTCACCCATTTCATTCTAAAGTTAGTCAAAACTAACATAGCCCCATTACAAACTTGAAACCCACTTGTTTCAACTTATTTCTAAAATATTATTTTCACCATAATATTAATTAGAAATATTTATTTATTTATAACGAGACCCGGATTTTGGTTCGTTACAAATCTCCTCCCCTTATTTGGGTTTCGTCCCCGAAACCCGACTTCACATAAAAAGGTTCGGATAATATTTGAGCATTTCCTCCTCGGTTTCCCAAGTCATTTCCGCTCCCCTTCTATGTTTCCACCTCACCAAAATTTGGCTAATCTCTTTATTGCGTAAACGCTTCACTTTTCTATCCAAGATTGCCACCGGTTCTTCCACATAATTCAACTTTTCGTCCAACTCAATATCATCCAATGGAACAAAAGTAGATTCATCCGCCAAACACTTTCGCAAATGAGACACATGAAATGTGTTATGAAGTCTACTTAGTCCCTCTGGTAGTTCCAAACGATAAGCTACCGCACCCACTTTTGCTATCACTTTAAACGGTCCGATGAAACGAGGACTTAACTTCCCCCGTTTTCTAAAACGTATCACACCTTTCCAAGGAGAGACTTTCAAAAGTACAAAGTCCCCCACTTGAAACTCAATCGCCCGCTTCCTATTATCCGCATAGGACTTTTGGCGATCTTGAGCCGCCTTCAAGCGTGCTCTAATTTGGTCAATACTATCATTAGTTTCCAAGACCACCTCTTTACTACCTAGTTCCCGTTGACCGATTTCACCCCAACACACGGGTGTTCGACACTTTCTCCCGTACAATGCCTCAAAAGGCGGCATACCAATACTAGAATGATAACTATTGTTATACGAAAATTCCGCCAACGGTAAATGGTCATCCCAACTACCACCAAAATCTAAAGCACACGCTCGCAACATATCTTCGAGCGTTTGAATCGTTCGCTCGCTTTGACCATCCGTTTGTGGATGATAAGCAGTGCTAAGATTCAATCTAGTCCCCATATCCTCATGGAATTTCTTCCAAAATCGAGAAGTAAATCTCGTATCACGATCCGATATAATCGACACCGGCACACCATGACGTGACACAATTTCCTTCACATACATTTCCGCCAATCTATCCGAAGAGTATGTTTCCTTTATAGGTAGGAAATGTGCACTCTTCGTCAACCGATCCACTACTACCCATATCGCATCATAACCCTTTCGAGTCTTTGGTAGTTTAGTGATCAAATCCATAGCTATATTCTCCCATTTCCAAAGCGGTATTTCAAGCGGTTGGAGCTTTCCATACGGCTTTTGGTGTTCCGCCTTCACCCTTAAGCATGTGAGACACCTCTCAACATACTTAACAACATCACGCCTCATACCCGGCCACCAAAAATGACACCTCAAATCGTAAAACATCTTTGTGGCCCCCGGATGGATAGAATATTTGGATTTATGCGCCTCATCTAAAATAGTTGTCAAAATACTTGACAACCTAGGAATCCAAATCCTACCAAAGCATGTCTTCAAGCCCATGCTATTTTCACCAAGTTTATCAACATAAGCAACCATCCGCTCTTTCTTCAAGTCACCATTAAGTGCTAACACTTGAGCCTCCCGGATTTCATCAATTAGGGATGATGAAATTGTCATCTTGAATGACTTCACCTTGATAGGTGCATGACTTGACTTCCTACTAAGCGCATCCGCCACAACATTCGCTTTACCCGGATGGTAAAGTATGTCACAATCATAATCCTTGACCAATTCAAGCCACCGCCTTTGCCTCATGTTGAGGTCCTTTTGGTCAAAGAAGTACTTGAGACTTTTGTGATCCGTGTAGATCGTACACTTAACCCCATACAAATAATGCCTCCAAATCTTGAGTGCGAAAACCACGGCCGCAAGCTCTAGATCATGGGTAGGGTAATTCACCTCGTGAACCTTCAATTGCCTAGACGCGTAGGCAATTACTTTCCCCCTTTGCATCAAAACACACCCCAACCCCGAATGCGAGGCATCCGAATACACAACAAAATCTTCGGTCCCGTCTGGCAAGGATAAAACAGGTGCCTTTGTCAACTTTTCTTTCAAGAGTTGAAAGGCAGATTCTTGCTCGGAACCCCAAACAAACTTAGTCTCTTTACGGGTCAACTTCGTCATCGGTAAGGCAATCCGAGAGAAGTTTTCAATAAACCGCCGGTAATAACCCGCCAACCCCAAGAAACTTCTAATCTCTGAAGGCGTCTTCGGTGGAAACCAATCTTTAACCGCCACTATCTTGGATGGGTCGACAGTAATCCCTTTATCATTAATCACATGACCCAAGAATTGAATTTCGCGTAACCAAAAGGCACACTTGGAGAATTTAGCATAAAGTTTCTCCTTTTGCAAGACTTCGAGAATTTCACGCAAATGGCAAGCGTGATCACCTTTGCTCCTTGAATAGATGAGAAGATCGTCGATGAAAACAATGACCGAGCGGTCGAGGAACGGTCTACACACCCGGTTCATAAGATCCATGAAAACCGCGGGTGCGTTGGTTAAGCCGAAAGGCATAACTGTAAATTCATAGTGACCGTAACGAGTGCGAAAAGCGGTTTTAGGAATGTCATCTTCTTTCACTTTCAGTTGATGGTACCCGGATTTCAAATCAATCTTAGAGAACCACGACGCCCCTTGTAATTGATCGAAAAGATCATCAATCCTAGGTAAAGGGTACCTATTCTTCACCGTCAACTTATTCAACTCCCGATAATCCATACACATCCTCATGCTCCCATCCTTCTTTTTAACGAAGAGAATGGGCGCACCCCAAGGTGAGACACTTGGGCGTATGAAACCTTTATCAAGCAATTCTTGTAATTGCTCCATCAACTCTTTCATTTCAGGCGGTGCCAATCTATAAGGCGCTTTAGCTACCGGTTTAGCACCCGGCATCAAGTCGATCCCAAACTCAATCTCCCTATCAGGCGGAACCCCCGGTAACTCGTCAGGAAACACATCCGCAAACTGATTCACGACCGGCACGTCGTGAATCTCCTTTACCTTTCCATCCACATCCGTAACACATGCCATGAACGCCTTGCACCCACGCGCCATGTACTTGGTTGCCTTCACAAAGGAGCACAACCTCACCTTACCTTTCTTATCACCTTCAATGTAGATGGACTCTCCCGACGGGGAATCAAGTTGGATCGCCTTTGGTCCACATAATATACTCGCCTTATTCTTTGACAACCAATCCATCCCCACAATAACATCAAAATCCCCCATAGACATAGGAATTAAATCAATATGGAACGTTTCACCCCCCGCCTTTAATTTGCAATTCCTATAAACATCAAACACTAGGAAGCTCTTATCGTTTGCCGCCTCAATTTCTAAGGGTTCGTCTAACTTGCTACTTATAAAAGAAGAATGCTTAACAAATTTCAAAGACACAAACGAACGACTAGCCCCCGAATCGAAAAGAACTAGTGCAGGTAAAGAGTTAATCCTGAATGTACCTGACACCACCTCCGAGTTGTTCTTTGCTTCCTCCGCAGATATGTGGAAGGCTCTACCCTTAGGCCTGGGTATCTCAACTTTTCTTTCGCTTCCACCTTGCTTCAAATCCGGGCAATCCGCCCTAAGGTGTCCTGGCTTGTAACAATTATAGCATATACGAATCTGGCTTGGACACTGATTTGCCATATGCCCCGGCTTCCCACACTTGTAGCAATTTGACGTTCCCTTCTTACAATCCCCATAGTGCTCCTTCCCACAAACTTTGCATCCTCGAGAAGAGAACTTGGTAAAAGGCTTCTTACTAGGGCTCCCGCCCTTTATCTTGCTCACCACTTGATCCACAATTTCCCTTTTCCTTTTCTCTCCCCTAGCCTCTTGCCTCTTCAACTCCACTTCCCTTTCCCGACACCTGTTTATTAAATCCACAAGTGTGGTGAAAGAAGATGGAGATATGCTATCTCTGAATTCCACAGTCAACATAGCATAAAATCTGTCAATCTTCGCCTTCTCGGTCGACACCACGTCCGGACAGAACTTGGCGCGATCAAAGAAAGCTCCAGCCAATTCATCTATTGACTCATTCTTTTGCCTCATGAGGAGAAACTCCTCAGTCATTCTATCAACTGCGGCTTGCGGGCAATGATACTTCAGAAAAGCCGCCTTAAACTCCTCCCAAGACATGGAGGTCACACCTAAATCACCTCTCTCCTTGCGGAGATTCAACAACCACTCCTTTGCCCTTCCAGTCAACAAAGGCACACTGAACATCACCCTATCCTCGGGCTTACATTTAGTAGTCTCAAAATTAGACTCCATATCCACAATCCACCTGTGGCTCAGAATCGGGTCCACCTGCCCATTATACTCCTTGGGCTTGATCACCATAAACTCTTTCAGAGTACAACCTTGAGGTTCCTTTTCTTTCTCCTTCAAGATCTCCTCGAGAGAGAGTTTAATAGTCCCCCTCATCTCTTCCATCAACAGATTTGTGGCTTGCTCAAAGGCCTTGGCCACCTCCTCTTTTATCAACTCTTGAATCCGTGGATCCAACGGTTCATTACTTGCATCTTCTGCCATCTCTAAGCTGAGAAATGAACCACAAACACCTTAATACCCTTTCACTTTCAATACCCTAGGTATCCATTACACATTCACTATTATATGCATTAAGTATATATATACCTACCTATATACATACATACATATATAACCACCTTCACCTAATCCTTGCAAATGTTCATTGTTATATGGTTATCATAAAGTCTCTTGCACATTTCATCTTATTAAACATATTGGCCAGACATGTTTAATAGTACGCCATGCCCAATTGTAATTACCATCTCCATATAACAAGTCACAAAACAAGTTTCGGCACACATAACACCTTAACAACATTCATCATACATATATACATACACCATATATATATATATTATCATTTTATCAAATCATTACTAACCTTTCATTTCAGCAAGCTCCGAGTCTTAGTCAAGTCCTACTTGGATTCTCGTATCATCCCCCCATATCAAGAGCATCCGGTTTGAGTTTAGTGTCACGCACACCAAATCCCTCAAACCATTGCTCTGATACCAAGTTGTAACACACCACTTTCAATAACAAAAGTTTAACGCGCGGAAGACTAAATCCCAGAAATTTTTTTTTTTTTTTTTTTTTTTTTTTTTTTTTTTTTTTTTTTTAAAACTCCTCGCGTACCGCGAGACAAACTAGCCACCTCCCTCGCGTACCGCGAGGGAGTCTCAGAAACGCAAACCCGGAAACCCGGTCTCTCGCGTACCGCGAGAGAATCCTCTAAGGGCTCTCGCGTACCGCGAGGGACTCAAAACTCAGAGAGTTTCAGTTTCCTGCAGGTTTTCATACTTAACCATTTTTCCAACTTTTTCACACCCAACAACACCAAAACTCTCCCAACACCTGGGTTTTGACCAAAGACATACATATCACATATATTAACATAAACAACATTGTTTGTGAACCAAAATACACGTCAAAAACGGTTTTCAAACAAAAACCCAATGATCACCATAACGCATACGAGAATCCTCTTTTGCCAATGGACTTGACCTTGACCTACTTCGGAGCTTTCCCTACATATCCACATTAACATAACACCATTAGTATTGAGATGACCAAAACAACAAGTATATATACTTGTTTTCACCACTTTCACCCATTTGACCCATTTGACCCATTTGCACACATTTGGTCAATTAAGGTTTCATTCCCTTGTAATTCTCTAACATATTATCATAGAAATATGTTATACATAACATCAAGTATTCACAACTTGATTTCACACCTTTCACCCATTTTTGACCCTTTGACCCGTTTGCATACGATAAGTCAATTAAGGGTTTCATTATCACATTTTCATTTCCATTATGGCACGTAGGCCATAACTTCATATCCATTTAGGATACGAGATCATAATTCCATAACCGTTCTATCCATTATGGTACTTAGACCATAACTCCATTTCCATTCTATCCATTATGGTTCATAGACCATAACTCCATATCCATTCTATCCATTATGGTACTTAGACCATAACTCCATATTCACATATTCATTATAGTACACATACTATAACTACATACATTCTAACATTTACACACTTCCATCTACATTCATACCACATGTCAAATTATGCAACCATATACATCATATATACAACATTGCATACAAATACCATATCATCAAAACTAAGTAAGTGCTAAAGCACTTACCTTTCGGGTTAGAAGGTCCCGCACCGGCTTCTAGCTTTGCAACTTGATTACCTAAACACATTCACCTAGTTTAGTAATCTAACATACACCAAAATCACATTACAATTGGGTTCACAACTAAATTCCCATTTCCAACCCAAATTGACCCGTTTGGGTTATACTCATAACCAAACACCCTCTTTCACCACAAACTCACCTACTTGAGTTTCATTATCTTAACCTTAACACTAATCTTTCTTTCAAAAATTATTATTAAGTTAATTTGGTGTTTGTTCAAGTGTCTAACATCTTAAAAACACTTAATCTTCATTAATTCATCATTTTAGCATCATGATCCAAACACCCCCAATTTCCACCATATGAACCCTAACTTCTCATAATCAAAATCAAAGGGTTCTAGGATGTTAATCATCATTCTTTAACTTTAGTTTAGCTAGATTATCAATAATCTAACACCATTTCATCACATGCATACATAATTTCGGATTTCACCCAAAACCCACCAAGAACACATTCATGGTGAAATCAAGAGGAAGAGAATCACTTACTTGATGTTATGAAGGTGTTGTGTGAGCCAAAACCTTCACAAAACAAGCCTCAATTCCGCGATTTAGCTCCAAAACCGAAATTCTCTTCTTCTCCTCTTCTCTTGAACGACTAACACCTCAAAAATGAGTTAATTTTGACTTTAACTAGTCAAATGGCAGATTTTGCCATATTACAACTTTAGTCCCTCAACTTTCCACTTCACCCATTTCATTCTAAAGTTAGTCAAAACTAACATAGCCCCATTACAAACTTGAAACCCACTTGTTTCAACTTATTTCTAAAATATTATTTTCACCATAATATTAATTAGAAATATTTATTTATTTATAACGAGACCCGAATTTTGGTTCGTTACAGTTCGTCATGCTACAAGTGTCCTACAAAAATGGGCACTTACATGGTGGAATGGGGAGAAAAGGAATAGGGGTGTTGATGTAGCTATGGCCATACCTTGGGATGAGGTCAAAAGGCTTATGACCGAGGAGTTCTGTCCTCGAAATGAAGTGAAAAAGTTTGAAGCTGAATTTTGGGATCTTGCCCAAGATAGTGGGGAAAGCTTAGCATATACAACTCGGTTCCATGAGTTGAGTCTTCTCGTGCCCCACATGGTCACTCCTTTGTCACGTTGTATCGAAAAGTATATTAGTGGGCTACCAAGACAAATCCAAGATACTGTCTTAGGTAGAAATCCTACTACTCTGGAGGATGCTATTCGTCTATCCGCTACCTTAACTGATAATCATGTGAAAGCTGGAACTCTTACCAAGAAGGGTTCTAAGAAAGTTTCTGAAACCGTAACCCCTCCTACTCACAACAAAGAAGCCACAACCGAGCCCTCTCGCAATAATAGAAAGAGGAAGGTTAGAAATTTTGCTGTGGTTACTCCTGCTGTTCCCGTCAACCAAGCTGCACCTATGGTTCAAGCACCGGTCAAAAAGCCATATGTTGGAATTTACCCACTTTGTGCCACCTGTAATTACCATCATCCCCAAAGCATCCCATGTCGCCTTTGTACTTATTGTGGGAGATATGGTCATACAGTTAGTGTTTGTAGGACCAAAGCTCTTGCGGGCCAAGTCAACCCTCCAAACCGAACTGTACCTCAAGTGGCTAATCAAGGTGCTCCCGCCATTGCTAATGGGCGTGCTTGCTATGAGTGTGGTGACCCGAACCATTTTCGTGATCAATGTCCAAGACTTGCAAATGCTAGACAAGGTGGAGCTCGGGCGTGCGTTCAACATAAACGCCAACGAAGCTCAAGCCAACAACGACGTGGTTAATGGTACGTTCCTTGTTAATAGTCAATATGCCTCCATTTTGTTCGATACCGGTGCCGATAAAAGTTTTGTGTCACTTAATTTTGAGCCTTTACTTGCAAAGACACGATCCCAATTAGAGAAAACCTTCACCGTTGAAATAGCAAATGGTGACTCCCTTACCATTGAGTCCATTATTTATGATTGCTCCTTAGAACTAAATGACCATTCATTCCCAATCAACCTTGTTCCAATGCCACTAGGAAGCTTTGATATTATCATAGGTATGGATTGGCTATCAAATCATCATGTCGAAATCATTTGCTTTGAAAAGTGTATCCAAATTCCGCTACCATCGGGAGAAATCTTAAGGGATTTTGGTGAAAAGCCTTGCAAGGGACTTAAGTTGATGTCGTGTACTACCGATCAAAAGTACTTAAGAAAGAAGTAAATTGCTTTCTTAGCTCATATTGTTCAAAAGGATGTCAAGGAGAAGAGTATCCAAGACATTCCGATCATTCGGGATTTCCCCGAAGTTTTTCCTAAGGATTTATCCGGTCTTCCTCCCGTTCGTCAAGTAGAGTTCCGTATTGATCTTATACCTGGAGCTAACCCCGTTGCTAGAGCTCCTTATCGTCTTGCACCTTCCGAAATGCAAGAGCTTGCAAGTCAGCTTCAAGAGCTCTCCGAGAAAGGTTTCATTCGCCCAAGTCATTCACCGTGGGGTGCACCCGTCTTATTTGTTAAGAAGAAGGATGGATCATTTCGCATGTGTATTGACTACCGCGAACTCAATAAGCTTACTATCAAGAACCGTTATCCTTTGCCTAGAATCGATGATCTCTTTGATCAACTTCAAGGTTCTACTTGCTTCTCGAAGATTGATCTTCGAGACGGTTATCATCAGCTCCGTGTTCAAGAAGATGACATTCCCAAGACTGCTTTTCGAACAAGGTATGGTCATTACGAGTTCATGGTTATGCCTTGCGAGTTAACCAATGCACCCGCAGTTTTCATGGATCTCATGAATCGTGTGTGCAAACTGTACCTTGATAAATTCGTGATCGTCTTCATTGAAGATATCTTAATCTATTCCAAGACTAAATGCGATCATGAACAACACCTTAGATTGGTTTTGGACCTCTTGAAAAAAGAACAACTATATGCCAAATTCTCCAAATGTGAATTTTGGCTAAAGGAAGTTCAATTTCTTGGTCATATTGTCAATGACAAGGGAATTCATGTTGATCCTGCTAAGATTGAAACGATTAAGAATTGGAATGCCCCGAAGACTCCTACCGAAGTTCGTTCATTTCTTGGTCTTGCGGGTTATTATCGTCGTTTCATCTCAAACTTCTCAAAGATTGCTGTCCCTCTTACCGCTTTGACCCACAAGGGTAAGACTTATGAATGGGGACCGAAACAAGAAGAAGCTTTCCAAACCCTCAAGCAAAAGTTGTGCAATGCTCCTATATTGACTCTCCCCGATGGAATCGATGATTTGGTTGTCTATTGTGATGCTTCTAACCAAGGTCTTGGTTGTGTTCTCATGCAACGAGGCAAAGTAATCGCTTATGCATCAAGGCAACTCAAAGTTCATTTGAAGAATTATACGACGCACGATCTCGAGTTGGGTGCGGTCGTATTCGCGTTAAAGATTTGGAGACATTACCTATATGGCACGAAATGTGTGGGGTTCACCGACCACAAAAGTCTTCAACATATTTTCAACCAAAAAGAACTCAATATGAGGCAACGACGTTGGGTCGAACTCCTTAACGACTACGACTGCGAGATTCGTTACCATCCCGGCAAAGCGAATGTTGTAGCCGATGCTTTGAGTCGAAAGGACCATGTTATGCTTCATTGTGCCCGTATTCAAACCGATATTCAAACCCGTATCTTAGAAGCTCAACACGTCTCGGTAACCGAGGGTAACATGTATGAAGAAATGTCGTGTGGTGTTGAACTTCTTCTTGAATCAAAACCCAATGGATTACTATATTACTTGAACCGTATTTGGGTTCCCGATCGCGATGATCTCCGTGCGTTTCTCATGAACGAGGCTCATGAGACTCGTTATTCTATTCATCCTGGTGCGGATAAAATGTACCAAGACCTTCGCCAACAATATTGGTGGCCCGGTATGAAAAAGGACATTGCTCTCTATGTTGCTAAATGCTTAACTTGTTCCAAAGTCAAAGCCGAACATCAACGTCCTTCTGGTTTGCTCGAACAACCAGAAATTCCCGTGTGGAAATGGGAAATTTAGCTATGGATTTTATTACCAAGCTCCCTCGCACCTCGAGTGGTTATGATAGTATTTGGGTGATCATTGATCGTCTCACCAAATCTGCCCATTTCTTGCCTATCCGCGAAGACATCAAAGTGGAGAAACTAACCCGAATCTACATTGATGAAATTGTGAGCCGTCATGGCGTTCCCGTGAACATAATATCCGATAGAGACGCTTGGTTCACTTCTCGATTTTGGCAATCTCTCCAATCTGCTCTTGGTACTCGATTGGATTTGAGCACGGCTTACCATCTGCAAACTGATGGTCAAACCGAGCGAACAATCCAAACTCTTGAAGACATGCTTAGAGCTTGTGTAATCGATTTTGGTGGCAATTGGGATTCACATCTATCCCTCATTGAGTTTTCTTACAACAATAGCTACCACACAAGTATCAACATGGCACCATTCGAAGCTCTCTATGGTCGCAAGTGTCGTTCTCCTATCTGTTGGAACGAGATTGGTGAAGCACAAATCACTGGTCCCGAGTTAATTCAAGAAACATCCGACAAGATTATTCAAATCCGTGACAATATTCAAGTAGCGAGGAGTCGGCAAAAGAGTTATGCCGACAAACGTCGAAAACCCTTGGAATTCCAAGTCGGTGATCTTGTTCTTCTTAAGGTGTCTCCATGGAAGGGCGTGATCCGTTTTGGAAAGAAAGGCAAATTAGCACCTCGTTATGTTGGTCCATTCAAGATCCTTGAAAGGATTGGGAAAGTGGCCTACAAGCTCGAGTTACCTCCATCTCTTGGAAACATACATCCTACATTTCATGTATCTAATCTGAAGAAGTGTCTCGCTGATGAAAATCTCCATATACCGCTTGACGACGTGCGCATTGATGAAACGATGCACTTCGTTGAGAAGCCGGTGGAAATTATAGATCGTGAAGTCAAACAGCTCAAGCGAAGTTGCATTCCTATTGTCAAAGTTCGTTGGGAATCTAAGCGTGGTCCATTCACTTGGGAACGAGAAGACCAAATGAAGCTCAAGTACCCTCATCTTTTTACCGATACTATTGTTTCCTCTAGCTATATTTCGGGACGAAATTCTCTCAACATGGGGAGACTGTAACATTTCTGATTTTAGTTTCAATGCAATGTAATGCAATTTCGAATTCAATACTCGTGCACTGTCTTATTATTTTTCTCACCGTAAACTAAACGCAATGATTCGATACAAATTCGCAAGTTTTATGCAATTTTATACATTTAAACACTATGCAAGTAACTATTTATTTCAAACTAATCAAACCTGAAAAGTCAAGGACTAAAGTTGAAAATTTATCAAGAAACCCTAATTAGCACGGTCGTGCTTCGTCATGGCACGGTCGCACCAAGTGCCTCGGCACGATCGCGCGACTGGTCCTGGAACGATCGCGCCCGGTTCCTAAGCACGGTCGCGCCCATCTTGGCACGGTCGCGCCTGCGTAACTGTCGAAACGTAAATGAGATTTCAAAACGCTCAATCGTTCGAATTCAAATCCGATTTACGTTTTACTTTTGTTATCAAGGAAAATATATCCGTCATTTACCATTATCATTTTCAAAATACAAATTACTCTCAAGAAACCGTCCAAATTATCTCCCAAGCCTCAAACCTCCATTCTCGATCCAATTGCTACCAATTAATCGAGGAACTCGATCCTCCGATCATCTCTAAGGTTTCTGAAGGGTTGGAGCAGCCGGAATCACAGCAGAAGCTGCCGGAAGCAAATCTTGCCGTTGCCGGAACTCCCTTCTACCGATCGCTATCAATTCCTTTCTGTTTGAGGTAATTGAATCATCCCTCCCTTTCGTTTCGGTTCATATATCAAAAGCCCCCTATCAATGTGGGCTTTCATTACAGAAATCGTTCGAATCAGAATTTATATTTTAATAAGAAAAGATTTAATCGATTCCACTCTTAAACACGATTTACATACAATTAATTTATGTGATTAGACTCGTAATAACTCAGTAATCAAAAGCCCTATCAATTCCATCGTTATAAATACAAAAATTGTTCAATTCGTGTTTGACTTGGAAGAGACACGGTCGCGCTAATCATCTGGCGTGACCGTGCCTCATGTAACGCGGTCGTGCCGAATAGCAACGCGGTCGTGTCTTCCTGTCCAGACCAAGTCATGCCCTTTGGGCTAATCTCTGTTGTGTCTAAGAATCTTGGACACGACCGTGCCAGGCCAAGGCACGGTCGTGCCTGTTGACTGGTCTAGTTTGTGCCCTCTGTTGATCAACCCGGTCGCGCCCCGACTAGTGCGGTCGCGCCCGTGGCTTGAGCACGATTGTGCCCTTCCGAGGCACGGTCGTGTGTGACTCAGAAATTTGAACAGAATTATAATTTTATATTTTTCAATCAATAAATGTTTCAAATTTTATAAAAATATGTTTTCTGTATTTGAAAAGATTTAAAGTTTAATCTGGAGATAAATATTATTTATTTAAAAGTTTATTTAAAAATTTATAAAAATTAAATTTATATTTATCTTACACTTAAATGATGTTTTAAATGATTAAGTTACAAAGTTTATAAATAAATAAGATAATAATTATTTATTTAATATTTAAACAAAAATTATTTATTTATTTATACTTAATTACAATCAATATTTACATTATTTCATAAACTATAAAATTTATTTATTTATTAATTACATTTAACACATGCATTATTTTCATAATCAACAATTTTATAAAAATTCTATTTTATTATTTAAATTTCAAACTCTAATCAAATGTTCCAAAAATGGTTACTACAACTTTATATATTTCATTTAATACTTTTTTATACACAAATTCAACATTCAATGTTAGACTTAAACTTTGTATACCGATTTGATTCAATATACATTACTATCTAGGTTAAACCGTGCGTATCAAGAACCCTTATTTTATCTATACTCTTTGTTAGCTACATCTCCATACCAAGTGAGTATTCACAACCCCTTTTTACTCTTTTACACTTTTGGGGTGGAACATGAACTTTATACACATTACACATTTACATTTACGCAAACAACACAAGTGCAAAATCCTATTTACTTACATGTGTGCAAAATTTGAGCTTTGTGCTCGAGTGCTAGTTGTGCTAACCTTTGTATGCGATTATGTGCAATCATTAACTATACAAGCCGACGGTTTTCAATGATAGATCTATTGAGTCTGACAAACCCACCCAGGTGCGCGGTGATTGAAACTGACAATACAATTTTTGCATGCTAGTTACAAAGGTTTGGTTGTACATGGTTACACAATAGCTGCTCCCCATAAATGCCTTATTTTATCATGTTTTGTAAAGGATTTGTTTTCAACTATATGCTATCTATATATAACTGTGTTATACTCACCAACTTTTTAGTTGACTTTATTTTATTCATGTTTCAGACCCTAATATGTGAGAATGATTAAAGACGTGCTCAATATAGGATTTGGACTTAGCAATTTAAATCAAGAATTCTATGAGTTGTTTTTATGTTTCTTTGTTTGAATTTGGTTTATACTTGGATTATTTGTAATGGAAATTTGACTTTAATATATTTAAATTTAGTCAACCATGTGCTATGAACAGTCTACATGTCCCGCCCCGATGATTCCGCCATCGGTCGGGGTGTGACAACTAGAAACTATGCTGTGGTCACTCCTGCTATTCCTGTTAACCAAGCTATACCTAGGATTCAAGCACCGGCCAAAAAGCCATATGTTGGGATCTACCCTCTTTGTGCCACATGCAACTATCATCATCCCCAAAACCTCTCATGTCGCCTTTACACTCATTGTGGGAAATATGGCCATACGGTCAATGTTTGTAGGGCCAAGGCTCTTGCGGGCCAAATCAACCCCCAAGTGGCTAATCAAGGTGTACCTGCTATTGCAAATGGGCAAGCATGTTATGAGTGTGGCAACTCGAACAATTTCCGTGATCAATGCCCAAAGTTAGTCAATGCTAGACAAGGTGGAGCTCGTTGGCGTGCGTTCAACATAAACGCCAATGAAGCTCAAGCCAACAATGACGTGGTCAATGGTACGCTTCTTGTTAATAGTCAATATGCCTCTATTTTATTCGATAACGGTGCCGCTAAGAGTTTTGTGTCACTTAATTTTGAACCTTTACTTGCCAAGACACGATCTCAATTAGAGAAAACCTTCACTGTCGAAATCGCAAATGGTGATTCACTTACAATCGAGTCTATTATCTATGACTGCTCTCTAAAACTTAATGAACATACATTCCCAATCAACCTTGTTCCAATGCCATTAGGAAGTTTTGATATCATCATAGGCATGGATTGGCTATCAAATCATCATGCCGAAGTCATTTGTTTCGAGAAGTGCATCCGAATACCCCTACCATCGGGAGAAACGTTAAGAGTCTTTGGTGAAAAGCCTTACAAAGGACTTAAGTTAATGTCGTTCACTACCGCCCAAAAGTACCTACGAAAGAAGTACGTGGCCTTCTTAGCTCATATTGTCCAAAAAGATGTCAAAAAGAAGAGTATACAAGACATTCCCATCATTCGGGATTTTCCCAAAGTATTTCCCAAAGACTTATCCGGTCTTCCACCCGTTCGACAAGTAGAATTTCACATTGATCTTGTGCCCGGAGCTAACCCCGTGGCTAGAGCTCCTTGCCGTCTTGCACCTTCGGAAATGCAAGAACTTGCAAGTCAACTTCAAGAGCTCTCCGACAAGGGATTCATTCGTCCAAGTCATTCACCGTGGGGTGCACCCGTCTTATTCGTCAAAAAGAAGGATGGATCATTTCGCATGTGTATTGACTACCGCGAACTCAACAAGCTTACTATCAAAAACCGTTATCCTTTGCCTAGAATTGATGACCTCTTTGATCAACTTCAAGGTTCTACTTGCTTCTCAAAGATTGATCTTCAATCTGGTTATCACCAACTCCGTGTGCAAGAAGACGATATTCCAAATACTGCCTTCCGAACAAGGTATGGTCATTACGAGTTCATGGTTATGCCTTTTGGACTAACCAATGCACCCGTAGTTTTCATGGATCTCATGAATCGTGTGCGCAAACCGTACCTTGATAAGTTCATGATCGTTTTCATCGATGACATCTTAATCTATTCCAAGACTAAAGCCGATCATGAGCAACATCTTAGATTGCTGTTGGATCTCTTGAAGAAAGAACAACTATATGCCAAATTTTCCAAATGTGAATTTTGGTTAAAAGAAATTCAATTTCTTGGTCATATTGTCAACGACAAGGGTATTCATGTTGACCCTGCTAAGATCGAAACGGTTAAGAATGGGAATGCCCCGAAGACTCCCACTGAAGTTCGTTCATTTCTTGGTCTTGCGGGATATTACCGTCGTTTCATCTCAAACTTCTCTAAGATTGCTGTCCCCCTTACCGCTTTAACTCACAAGGGTAAGACTTATGAATGGGGACCAAAACAAGAAGAAGCTTTCCAAACCCTCAAACAAAAGTTGTGCAATGCTCCCATTTTGACTCTCCCTGATGGGAATGATGATCTAGTTGTCTACTGTGATGCTTCTAACCAAGGTCTCGGTTGTGTCTTCATGCAACGAGGCAAAGTAATCGCTTATGCATCAAGGAAACTTAAGATCCATGAGAAGAATTATACGACGCACGATCTCGAGTTGGGTGCGGTCGTATTTGCATTGAAGATTTGGAGACATTATCTATATGGCACGAAATGCGTGGTGTTCACCGACCACAAAAGTCTCTAACACATCTTCAATCAAAAGGTACTCAATACGAGGCAACGACGTTGGGTTGAACTCCTTAACGACTATGACTGCGAGATTCGTTACCATCCCGGCAAAGCAAATGTTGTAGCCGACGCTTTGAGTCGAAAGAACCATGTCATGCTTCAATGTGTTCGAGTTCAAACCGACATTTAAAACCGCATCTTAGAAGCTCAACATGTCTCACTCACCGAGGGTAACATGTACGAGGAAATGTCGTGTGGTGTTGAACTCCTGCTTGAATCTAAACCAAATGTCTTACTTTATTACTTGAACCGTATCTGGGTTCCCGATCGCGATAATCTCCGTACATTTCTCATGAACGAGGCTCACAAGACTCGTTATTATATTCATCCTGGTGCAGATAAAATGTACCAAGATCTTCGCCAACAATATTGGTGGTCCGGTATGAAAAAGGACATTGCTCTTTATGTTGCCAAATGTTTAACCTGCTCCAAAGTCAAAGCCGAACATCAACGTCCTTTTGGTTTACTTGAACAACCAGAAATTCCCGTGTGGAAATGGGAAAACTTAGCTATGGATTTCATTACCAAACTCCCTCGCACCTCGAGTGGTTATGATAGCATTTGGGTGATTATTGATCGTCTCACCAAATCTGCCCATTTCTTGCCTATCCATGAAGACTATCGGGTTGAGAAACTAGCCCGAATTTACATTGATGAAATTGTGAGCCGTCATGGTGTTCCCTTGAACATAATATCCGACCGAGATGCCCGGTTCACCTCTCGATTTTGGCAATCTCTCCAAATCGCTTTTGGCACACGATTGGATTTGAGCACAGCTTACCATCCCCAAACTGATGGTCAAACCGAGCGGACAATCCAAACGCTTGAATACATGCTTAGAGCCTGTGTAATCGATTTTGGTGGCAATTGGGATTCACATTTATCCCTCATTGAGTTCTCCTACAATAATAGCTACCACACGAGTATTAACATGGCTCCATTCGAAGCTCTTTATGGTCGCAAGTGTCGTTCCCGTATCTGTTGGAACGAAATTGGTGAAGCACAAATCACCGTTCCCGAGCTAATTCAAGAAACATCCGACAAGATTATTCAAATCCGTGACAACATCCGAACAGCGAGAAGTCGGCAAAAGTGTTATGCCGATAAACGACAAAAACCCTTGGAATTCCAAGTCAGTGACCTTGTTCTTCTTAAGGTGTCCCCGTGGAAGGGTGTGATCCATTTTGGAAAGAAAGGCAAGTTAGCCCCTCGCTATGTTGGTCCATTCAAAATCCTTGAAAGGATTGGGAAAGTGGCTTACAAACTCGAGTTACCTCCATCTCTTTGCAATGTGCATCCTACATTTCATGTATCTAATCTGAAGAAATGTCTCGCTGATGAGAATCTCCATATACCACTTGATGACGTACGCATAGATGAAACGATGCACTTCGTTGAGAAACCGGTAGAAATTATGGATCGTGAAATCAAACAACTCAAGCGAAGTCGTATTCCTATTGTTAAAGTTCGTTGGGAGTCTAAGCGTGGTCCTGAATTCACTTGGGAACGAGAGGACCAAATGAAGATCAAGTACCCCCATCTTTTTACTGATGCCATAGCTTCCTCTAACTAAATTTCGGGACGAAATTCCCTCAACATGGGGAGACTGTAACATTTCTGATTTTTAGTATCCGTATTTTCAATTCAATGTAATGCATTTCAAACTCAATTCTAGTGCACTGTTTTATTCCTTTTCGTACCATCAATTTAATACTATATTTCAATGCAAACCCGCAAATTTACTCGGTTTTATCCTATTAAACAATACATAAGTATCTAATTATACAAATATGGCAAAAGACTAAAGTTACAAGGTCTGATGTTGAAAAGTAGCAAGAAACCCTAATAGGCACGGTCGTGCCTCGTTCTGGAACGGTCGCGCCGAGTGCTTTGGCATGGTCGCGCGACCTGCTTTGGAAGAATCGCGCCTGGTGCCTTAGCACGGTCGCGCCTCGTTTGGGCACGGTCGCGCCTAGTACTAGTCGAAACGTAAATACAGTTTTAATCACCTGATCGTTGAGTTCCGTAACCGATTTACACTTCATTACCATTAACGAAAGCAATGACATTTTCAATTACAACAAACATCTCAGTTTAATTCCATCAGACTCAAAATTCTCTCAAGCATTTCAAAGAAAACACAAAACCTCCTTGCGATCCGAATTCTCTCAATCAAGCAGCAGAGTCACGCTACTCGATTCTCCCTAAAGCTCCTGGACTCTCTGGTCTAGCCGGAATCGCATCAGAAGACGCCGGAAGCCACTCTCGTCGTCACCGGAACTCATTTCTATCGAACGCTATCCATCCGTCGTCCCTCCGGGTAATTGAAATCTTGTTCTCAATATATTTAGTCGCTATATCAAAAGCCCCATATCAATTTGGGCTTACAAAATAGAAATCATCCTGAACCCGAAACCATATTTTATAAAAAAATGGTTTAACCGATTTCCACCCAGAACATGTTGTTAATACAATTAAAACATCCCAACATACTCGTAACATCACTATGAATAAAAGCCCTATGATTTCAAACACTAACAATGTAAGAATCAGTCAATTCATGTCTGTTTTGGAAGAGTCACGGTCGCGCTAATCATCTAGCGCGGTCGTGCCGACTATCAGCGCGGTCGTGTCCTCCTGTCCAGACCCAATCATGCCCTTTGGCTAATCTCAGTCGTGTCTTAGAATCATAGACACGATCGTGCCAGGCCAAGGCACGGTCGTGCCTAAGGATTTAGTTAGTTAAGCCTCTGTTCGATCAACACGGTCGCGCACTAACTAGCATGGTCGCGCCCGTGGTTTGAGCACGATCGTGCCCTTCCCAGGCACAGTCGTGTGTGAGTTAAATTTTTGGCAAAATTATAATTTTATATATTTTTCAAACAATAAATATTTCTGATTAAATTACAAAATAAAAATAGTTGATTTTTATACAAAATATATTTAATCTTGGAATATATAGAAAAATTATCTATTTAAAGTTTATAAAAATTAAATTTACAATTATTGCTAAACCTTTCATTTAAAAAGTATTTAAATGATTAAGTTATATTTTATAAATAAATAAATAAAATAATGATTATTTATTTACTTTATGTTTAAAACAAAGACATTTATTTATTTACACTTAATTTCATTTAACACTTACAATATTTTCATAAACAATAATTATTTACATTACTTATTTAATTATTCAAACTCAAACCTTAATCAAAATATTCTAAAAATATTCTTTCAAACTTTATATATTTTATTCAATACTTCCAATTACAAATCAATGACTTTTTACACAAGTCCAAATGCAACTTTAGAATTAAACTCTTGTGCACACTATTAATACCATATACATTACACTTTAGGTTAACTTGTGCATTTCAAGGATCCTTATTCTATCTAGTACATTTGTTAGCAACGCATTCAAACCAAGTGAGTATACATAGCCCCTTTTTACTCTTTTACCTTTTTGGGGTGAAACATGAACATTATTCAAATTACATGTTTACATTTACACAAACAACACAAGTACAAATCCTATTTACATTCATGTGTGCAATTTGAGCTTTATGCCCGAGTGCTAGGTGTGCTAACCTTTGTATGCGATTATGTGCAATCATTAACTATTCAAGCCGACGGTTTTCAATGATAGATCTATTGAGCATGACAAACCCACCCATATTGGGGTGATTGATACCGACAACACAATTTTGCATGCTAGTTACAAAGGTTTGATTGTACTTGGTCACACAATAGCTGCTCTCCATAAATGCCTTATTTATTATGTTATGTAAGGATTTGGTTTACAAATTATATGCTATCTATATACAAACCTGTGTTATACTCACCAACTTTTTAGTTGACTTTATTTTATTCATGTTTTAGGTTCTAATGTGTGAGATTGATCAAGATGTGCTACACATAGGCTTGGACTTAGTTAATTTAAATAAAAGAACTCTATGTATTTCAATTTTGTTCTATCTTGGATTTGGTTGTGTTTGGACTACTTGTTATGAAATTTGATGTTTAATATATTCAATCTAGTCAACCTTGTGTTTATGAACAGTCTACATGTCTCGCCCCGATGATTCCGCCATCGGTCGGGGTGTGACAAAGAATAACGATTATTGTTAGGACATGGTTTGTAACTGTTGATAAAATTCTGTGTAAGTTCTGCTAGAGGCGAACTTAACAAGTTCGCCTAGACTATCAGAGGCGAAATTATTAAGTTCGCCTAGTATATCAGAGGCGAACTTATTAAGTTCGCTTATCCTATTAGAGGCGAACTTAATAAGTTCGCCTAAGCATCTTTGAGGCGAACTTACAAATCAGGAGCTTATATATACAGTTACAGAGTCTGTTATCAGAGTAGACTAGCGTGAGAATTAGGATATCAGAGAGACTTAAGAGAATTTTGTGAATCTTGTATTATGATATTGTGGTGGAAATACAAAGCGTTTATTTACACCGTTGTTGTTGATTGAGTTACACGAGCACGTTGATCATGGATTCCGCACGTTATCACCGGGTCGTACCGCGAGTCTAGAGATCCGTCACACACCGAATTAGGGACCTACAAGTGGTATCAGAGCTTTTGCTCTTGATTAGCAAAAGATTCGTGGTGTTTTCGTGTCCAATCAACATCAAATTCATCATCTTTGACTTTTTCATTTCCATGGAGTTTTCAAGAGTGATTCAGATCTGATTTTGTGTTTTTGCAGAGGATTTTGACGAAATTGATCCGATAGAAAGCTTCTAATAGAGAAAGTATACAATCCTACGGTCCAATTTTATTTAATTCCTTCAAATCAGTGATTAATGATGATTTCCGTATGTTTCTGGTTCGCGAGTTTGGTTTGAATAGTTCTTGATATTGATTCTGTTACTGCAAGCGAACTTGCAGAATTGTGTGCAGGCGAACTTGTCAAGTTCGCTTCTCACAGGATTAGGCGAACTTATTTTTAAGCGAACTTAAGCAGATTTCAAGTTTCTGGTTTAAGCGAACTTATTAAGTTCGCTTCTCATTAAGTTCGCTTGGTGTCTCTGAGGCGAACTTATTAAGTTCGCTTGTACAGTATCAGGCGAACTTAGCTAGTGTTCTTAAAAAAAAAAAAGAATACATCGGGGACAAAAAAAAGATTATCGAAGAATACACTGGGGACAGCTAAGAATACCGATTATTGTTAGGACATGTTTTGTAACTGTTGATAAAATTATGTGTAAGTTCTGCTAGAGGCGAACTTAACAAGTTCGCCTAGTCTATCAGAGGCAAACTTATTAAGTTCGCCTAGTATATCAGAGGCGAACTTATTAAGTTCGCTTAGCCTATTAGAGGCGAACTTAATAAGTTCGCGTAAGCATCTTTGAGGGGAACTTGTTAAGTTCGCCTGGTACAGATCAGGTGCTTATATATACAGTTACAGAGTCTGTTATCAGAGTAGACTTGCGTGAGAATTAAGATATCAGAGAGACTTAAGAGAATTTTGTGAATCTTGTAATCTGATATTGTGGTGGAAATACAAAGCGTTTATTTACACCGTTGTTGATTGAGTTAAACGAGCACGTTGATAATGGATTCCGCACGTTATCACCGTGTCGTACCGCGAGTCTAGAGATCCGCCACACACCGAATTAGGGACCTACAAGTGGTATCACAGCTTTTGCTCTTTATTAGCAAAAGATTCGTGGTGTTTTAGTGTCCAATCAACATCAAATTCATCATCTTTGTCATTTTCATTTTCATGGAGTTTTCAAGACTGATTCAGATCTGATTTTGTGTTTTTGAAGAGGATTTTGATGAAATTGATCCGATAGAAAGCTTCTAATAGAGAAAGTATACAATCCTACGGTCCAATTTTGTTTAATTCCTTCAAATCAGTGATTAATGATGATTTCCGTATGTTTCTGGTTCGCGAGTTTGGTTTGAATAGTTCTTGATCTTGATTCTGTTACTGCAAGCGAACTTGCTGAATTGTGTGCAGGTGAACTTAGCAGGCGAACTTGTCAAGTTCGCTTCTCACATGATTAAGGGAACTTATTTTAGGCAAACTTATTTTTAAGCGAACTTAAGCAGATTTCAAGTTTCTGGTTTAAGCGAACTTATTAAGTTCGCTTGGGTGTCTCTGAGGCGAACTTATTAAGTTCGCTTGTACAGTATCAGGCGAACTTAGCTAGTGTTCTTTAAAAAAAAAAAAGAATACATCGGGGACAAAAAAAAGATTATCGAAGAATACACTGGGGACAACTAAGAATACCGATTATTGTTAGGACATGTTTTGTAACTGTTGATAAAATTATGTGTAAGTTCTGCTAGAGGCGAACTTGTATCAGAGGCAAACTTATTAAGTTCGCCTAGTATATCAAAGGCAAACTTATTAAGTTCGCTTAGCCTATTAGAGACGAACTTAATAAGTTCGCGTAAGCATCTTTGAGGCGAACTTAAGGTGCTTATATATACAGTTACAGAGTCTGTTATCAGAGTAGACTTGCGTGAGAATTAAGATATCATAGAGACTTCAGAGAATTTTGTGAATCTTGTAATCTGATATTGTGGTGGAAATACAAAGCGTTTATTTACACCGTTGTTGTTGATTGAGTTAAACAAGCACGTTGATAATGGATTCCGCACGTTATCACCATGTCGTACCGCGAGTCTAGAGATCCGCCACACACCGAATTAGAGACCTACAAGTGGTATCACAGCTTTTTCTCTTTATTAGCAAAAGATTCGTGGTGTTTTCGTGTCCAATCAACATCAAATTCATCATCTTTGACATTTTCATTTTCATGGAGTTTTCAAGACTGATTCAGATCTGATTTTGTGTTTTTGAAGATGATTTTGATGAAATTGATCCGATAGAAAGCTTCTAATAGAGAAAGTATACAATCCTACGGTCCAATTTTGTTTAATTCCTTCAATTCAGTGATTAATGATGATTTCCGTATGTTTCTGGTTCGCGAGTTTGGTTTGAATAGTTCTTGATCTTGATTCTGTTACTGCAGGCCAACTTGCTGAATTATGTGCAGGTGAACTTAGCATTCGAACTTTTCAAGTTCGCTTCTCACATGATTAAGCGAACTTATTTTTAAGCGAACTTAAGCAGATTTCAAGTTTCTGGTTTAAGCGAACTTATTAAGTTCGCTTGGGTGTCTCTGAGGCGAACTTATTAAGTTCGCTTGTACAGTATCAGGCGAACTTAGCTAGTGTTCTTTAAAAAAAAAAGAATACATCGGGGACAAAAAAAAGATTATCGAAGAATACACTGGGGACAGCTAAGAATACCGATTATTGTTAGGACATGTTTTGTAACTGTTGATAAAATTCTGTGTAAGTTCTGCTAGAGGCGAACTTAACAAGTTCGCCTAGCCTATCAGAGGCGAACATATTAAGTTCGCCTAGTATATCAGAGGCGAACTTATTTAGTTCGCTTAGCCTATTAGAGGCTAACTTAATAAGTTCGCGTAAGCATCTTTGAGGCGAACAAGTTCGCCTGGTACAGATCAGGTGCTTATATATACAGTTACAGAGTCTGTTATCAGAGTAGACTTGCGTGAGAATTAAGATATCAGAGAGACTTAAGAGAATTTTGTGAATCTTGTAATCTGATATTGTGGTGGAAATACAAAGCGTTTATTTACACCGTTGTTCTTGATTGAGTTAAACGAGCACGTTGATAATGGATTCCGCACGTTATCACCGTGTCATACCGCGAGTCTAGAGATCCGCCACACACCGAATTAGGGACCTACAAGTGGTATCACAGCTTTTGCTCTTTATTAGCAAAAGATTCATGGTGTTTTCGTGTCCAATCAACATCAAATTCATCATCTTTGACATTTTCATTTTCTTGGAGTTTTCAAGACTGATTCAGATCTGATTTTGTGTTTTTGAAGATGATTTTAATGAAATTGATCCGATAGAAAGCTTCTAATAGAGAAAGTATACAATCCTACGGTCCAATTTTGTTTAATTCCTTCAAATCAGTGATTAATGATGATTTTCGTATGTTTCTGGTTCGCGAGTTTGGTTTGAATAGTTCTTGATCTTGATTATGTTACTGCAAGCGAACTTGCTGAATTGTGTGTAGGTGAACTTAGCAGGCGAACTTGTCAAGTTCGCTTCTCACATGATTAAGCGAACTTATTTTAGGCGAACTTATTTTTAAGCGAACTTAAGCAGATTTCAAGTTTCTGGTTTAAGCGAACTTATTAAGTTTGCTTGGGTGTCTCTGAGGCGAACTTATTAAGTTCGCTTGTATAGTATCAGGCGAACTTAGCTAGTGTTCTTAAAATAAAAAAAAAGAATACATCGGGGACAAAAAAAAGATTATCGAAGAATACACTAGGGACAGCTAAGAATACCGATTATTGTTAGGACATGATTTGTAACTGTTGATAAAATTCTGTGTAAGTTCTGCTAGAGGCGAACTTAACAAGTTCGCCTATCCTATCAGAGGCAAACTTATTAAGTTCTCCTAGTATATAAGAGGCGAACTTATTAAGTTCGCTTAGCGTATTAGAGGCGAACTTCATAAGCTCGCCTAAGCATCTTTGAGGCGAACTTAATCAGGTGCTTATATATACAGTTACAGAGTCTGTTATCAGAGTAGACTTGCATGAGAATTAGGATATCAGAGAGACTTAAGAGAATTTTGTGAATCTTGTAATCTGATATTGTGGTAGAAATACAAAGCGTTTATTTACACCGTTGTTGTTGATTGAGTTACACGAGCACGTTGATCATGGATTCCGCACGTTATCACCATGTCGTACCGCGAGTCTAGAGATCCGTCACACACCGAATTAGGGACCTACAAGTGGTAAGCTCTTGATTAGCAATAGATTCGTGGTGTTTTCGTGTCCAATCAACATCAAATCATCATCTTTGACTTTTTCATTTCCATGGAGTTTTCAAGACTGATTTAGATCTGATTTTGTGTTTTTGAAGAGGATTTTGACGAAATTGATCCAATAGAAAGCTTCTAATAGAGAAAGTATACAATCCTACTGTCCAATTTTGTTTAATTCCTTCAAATCAGTGATTAATGATGATTTCCGTATGTTTCTAGTTCGCGAGTTTGGTTTGAATAGTTCTTGATCTTGATACTGTTACTGCAAGCGAACTTGTTGAATTGTGTGAAGGCGAACTTAGCAGGCGAGCTTGTCAAGTTCGCTTCTCACAGGATTAAGCGAACTTATTTTAGGCGAACTTATTTTTAAGCGAACTTAAGCAGATTTCAAGTTTCTGGTTTAAGCGAACTTATTAAGTTCGTTTCTCATTAAGTTCGCTTGGGTGTCTCTGAGGCGAACTTATTAAGTTCGCTTGTACAGTATCAGGCGAACTTAGCTAGTGTTCTTAAAAAAAAAAAAAAAAAGAATACATCGGGGACAAAAAAAAGATTATCGAAGAATACACTGGGACATCTAAGAATACCGATTATTGTTAGGACATGTTTTGTAACTGTTGATAAAATTCTGTGTAAGTTCTGCTAGAGGCGAACTTAACAAGTTCGCCTAGCCTATCAGAGGCGAACTTTTTAAGTTCGCCTACTATATCAGAGGCGAACTTATTAAGTTCGCTTAGCCTATTAGAGGCGAACTTAATAAGTTTGCCTAAGCATCTTTGAGGCGAACTTGTTAAGTTCGCCTGGTACAGATCAAGTGCTTATATATACAATTACAGAGTCTGTTATCAGAGTAGACTTGTGTGAGAATTAGGATATCAGAGAGACTTAAGAGAATTTTGTGAATCTTGTAATCTGATATTGTGGTGGAAATACAAAGCGTCTATTTACACCGTTGTTGTTGATTGAGTTACACGAGCACGTTGATCATGGATTCCGCACGTTATCACCGTGTCGTACCGCGAGTCTAGAGATCTGTCTCACACCGAATTAGGGACCTACAATTATCCAAGACTAAATCCCAAGAAACAGCTAAGGATATCAAAAAGTGATGATTACACATTAGTTAAATCAAGATACTGGGTACCTTCCTTTTTTCTCAAGAATTTACTATTCAAAGGAACTTAAAAGGTTGAATAAGTTCCAACATTTGGAGACTCGAAAGTGATGTATTGTTTAATATATGTTTTCAAAGTTATACTTAACAAAGTTTTTTATAAGATCATTTGGTCAAGCAAGCACAAACAACTTGTTATACTTCTTAGGGATCTAGAATCCTAATAAAAACCTATTTAAAAATAATACATCATTGATTATAGTCAAAAGATTGTTTACTAATATTAAGTGTTAGAAAATAAGAGGATGATCCAAGCTTCGTCTTAAACCAAGACCCATCCACTTGGACCATCCTTAAGTGTCTACAAAGCATAATTAGAGATGATTCGAGCTTCATCCAAAAGCATGGACCCATCCACTCGAACCATCATTGTCTATCCCATATGCATCTGGGATCCCCAAAAAACCAGCAGAAAAGTAAATTGTTTTCATTACAAACTACCCAATGCAAACCATCCTAGAAATTAAAAACAGGGCCCATGCCTTGGCATCTTTACCTTCATCGCCATGTAGTATGCGATCACCCGGATGTATTTTCGGAAGAATTATCTGGTTTACCACCAGATAGACAAATCGAATTCCGAATAGTACTCATACCTGGAGCTAAACCTGTTGCTAGAGCACCATATCGTCTAGCACCATCTGAATTGAATGAGTTGATGAAGTAAATTCAAGAGCTATTAGATAGAGGCTTCATTCGTCCAAGTACTTCACCCTGGGGAGCACCAGTCTTGTTTGTCAAGAAAAAGGATGGAAGTATGCGAATGTGCTTAGATTATCGGGAGTTAAATAAGCTTACTGTAAAAAACAAATATCCGTTGCCAAGGATAGATGATTTGTTTGATCAGTTGCAGGGAGCTAAATACTTCTCAAAGATAGATCTTAGATCTGGATATCATCAGTTTAAGGTACAGGAAGGAGATGTACACAAGACTGCATTTATAACTCGATATGGACACTACAAATTCTTAGTTATGTCATTTGGTCTAACTAATGCTCCCGCAACATTTATGGACCTAATGAACCATGTTTTTAAACCATTCTTGGATAAATTCATTATAGTGTTCATAGACGATATCCTTATCTATTCCCAAACTCAGGAAGATCATGCTCAACATCTTCAGATAATCCTGGAAACCCTTAGAAAGGAGAAGTTGTACCCTAAGTTTTCCAAATGTGAGTTTTGGAAACAAGAAGTACAATTCTTAGGGCATGTCATAAACCAAGAGGGAATTTAAGTAGATCCAGCCAAGATTGAAGCCGTTATGAAATGGGAAACTCCAAAATTGCCAACAGAAGTTCGAAGTTCCTTGGTCTAGCCGGATACTACCGAAGGTTCATACAAGATTTCTCCAAGATTGCTACTCCATTAACCACTTTGACTCAGAAAGTGGTAAAATTTGAATGGAGTCAGAAGCAAGAAGAAGCATTCTAAACCCTTAAGCAGAAACTTAGTTCAACACCAATCTTAGCATTACCCGAAGGGAATGATGACTTCATCATCTATTGTGATGCTTCCCGAATTGGTCTAGGTTGTGTATTGATGCAGCGAGAAAAGGTTATAGCCTATGCATCACGACAACTTAAGATTAATGAGAAGAACTATACCACACATGATCTGGAACTTGGTGTTATAGTGTTTGCTCTAAAAATTTGTAGACACTATCTATATGGTACTAAATGTGTGATATATATAGACCATAAAAGTCTCCAGCATATATTCAATCAGAAGGATTTGAATATGAGACAAAGGAGATGGATGGAACTCATTAACGATTATGACTGTGAGATCAAATACCATCTCGGGAAAGCTAATGTTGTGGCAGATGCTCTAAGTCGGAAGAAGAGAGTCAAGTCTATTAAGATAAGAGCCTTAAGATTAGAAGTCAAAGTAGATTGGATGGGACAAATCAAGGAAATTCTAACTCAAGCACTACAAGAAGATAACATCAAGAAAGAACGCATGGTTGGTAAAGAGAAATTACTAACCAAAGGCGATGATGGAATCATACGATTTGAAAATAGAATTTGGATTCCTAGGCTTGGGGATATCCAAACAAAGGTGATGGATGAAGCTCACAAATCCAAATACTCGATACATCCCGGAGCTAATAAGATGTACAAAGACTTAAAGACTCACTTCTGGTGGCCAAACATGAAGAGATCCATAGCTCATTATATAGAGAAATGTTTAACTTGTCTCCAAGTCAAAACATCAGAAACCCGCGGGTTAACTACAACAGTTGGAGATACCTGTGTGGAAATGGGATAGGATTACTATGGATTTCGTTACGAAATTACCGAGAACCCAGAAAGGGCATGATGCCATTTGTGTTATAGTTGATAGACTAACTAAATCGGCACATTTTATTCCTATCAATGAGAACTATTCAATGGATAAACTTGCTCGACTCTACATCAATGAGATCGTAAGCTGACATGGAATACCGCGATCTATTATCTCTGATAGAGATAGTCGGTTCACTTCCAGATTCTTGACTAGTTTCTAGAAAGAGTTGAGAACTCGAATCAATATGAGTACAACATATCATCCTCAAACTGATGGACAAAGTGAAAGGACAATTCAAACCTTAGAGGATATGCTAAGGGCTTGTGCAATAGAATTTGGAGGTAGCTGGGATAAGCATCTCCCACTAATAGAATTTTCTTACAACAACATCTATCATTCAAGTATAAAAGCTGCACCGTTTGAAGCACTATACGGTAGAAAATACAGAACTCCAATCTGTTGGACTGAAGTTGGAGATAGCCAACTATCTAGACTAGAAATCTTAAGGGAGACAACTGATAAGATAGTCTAGATCAAGCAAAGGTTGAAAGCTGCACAAGATCGAAAGAAAAGTTACGCAGATAAACGTCGACGGCCATTACAATTCCAAGTCGGTGACCATGTGATGCTAAAAGTATCACCTTGGAAAGGTGTTGTACGTTTTGTAAAAAGTGAGAAATTAGGGCTAAGGTATATTGGACCTTATAAGATCATAGAAAGAGTTGGAGCTGTGGCATACAAACTCAAATTGCCTGAAGCATTACAAAGTATTAATAACACATTTCACGTGTCATGTTTACACAAGTGCTTAGCAGACCCCGATCAAACATTCTCGTTAGATGATGTTCATATCGACGATAAACTCCAATTACCGAGCAACCCATTAAGATCTTAGGAACTCAAGATCGAAAGCTCAGAAAGAAAATTATACCAATGATATTGGTACAGTGGCAAGGTCGGAAGGGTGCCGACAAAACGTGGGAATTAACAGAACAGATGAAGGCTAAGTATCCTCATCTATTTGGTTGATCTTGAATTTTGGGGATGAAATTCTTTTAAGGAGGGGAGATTTGTAATGCCCAGATAATTCCCAAGTACAAATAAAGGCTAAAAATATCAAACGTCAAAGTCCAGGGGTTAAAATGTAAATTTCCAAAGTTGAGGGACAAAAATGAAAAATATGAGAATGAGGCGGATGTCGGACCGACATCCTGCCCCCTTGTCGGTCCGACATGTGGGGAGGAAGCAAAGAACCAGGTGCCAACACGTGTCCAATGACTCAGCTGATGACTCAGCTTGATGTCGGACCGACATATCCTTAATGTCCGTAGATGTCGGTCCGACATGTGTGCGCCAAGGCAAATAGGCCGACATAAGGGATGTCGGACCGTTATGCCTGTAGATGTCAGTCCGACATCTTCCTGAATTTAGCCTATAAATAGTTTGATCGATCTCTTCACTTTGCACACACCAACACCTTCATCATACACACACTTAAGCTCTACTAGCCCGATTTCCGAGGTCCTGGTCCACTCCCGAGAGTCCAGTTTCTCACATTTCGTCTGCAAATAGCCGTAAATAGTGCCGAGGTAAGGTTTCTGAACACCCTGAGGTTTATTTGTGTAAACCTAAGATAAGAATATTGATTATGATAAATGTCAGATATGATCTAGGGTTTTGTTGAAATGTTGATTGTTATATTCAATACAGAAGGAGGTTCTGGTTGAGGTGAGTTCCTCTAAACTATGCTATATGAAATGTTTTGTAAATGATTTTGTATCTGAGATCCCAACACTATCCGTGCATATATCCTATAATAAGTACTTATTATGGCCATGATTGGGGTGGGACCTAGGGACAAGATTGATCATCTTGGACAGTTCTTGTACGTATGGGACCAGCAAGCCTGGATGGTTCCTGTATATATGTATGTTGTAGACCCAAGGGAGATTCTGGGTGATGGGTTGGACATGATGATTATAATTCCTATGTGGGGTATTCATTCTCGATCAGGGATACACGAAAAGATGATTTTGTTTATGAACTCACCAGCGTAAGCTGATCCAAAATGTTTTCAAATGTTTTTGAGCATAGGTGAACCCTAGCTAGTAGATGGCATTCCAGGAGATGTACAGATGTTGGAAATAGGGGTGACTGAGGGCAGGTCCCTGGGTGACCATAAGGCCTGAGTGATTGGCATGATTCTTCGTGAGCTATAAGTCCAGAGGTTAATTGTATTATGTTTTGCCAGTCAGTCCCTATTGTACCCTCTTTATGTTATGAAATGAAATAAGTTATGTTGTTAAGTCTTCCGATGTATGTTTTGATTATCAACGTCACTGTAACTAGAAGGCGACCTTCAACCGGTATGTAGTTATTTGACAAACGGAATGTTCTGTCTAGGAAAGAGCGGTGTATAAATCTCTCCTAGACCCGTCGCTCTTACCTTGGAACATATCTATTGGAGGTACTACTCTGGTAGATGACTATACCGTGTTACAGGTGTGACATTATATCTAACACTTAAATGCAAGATGTAAAGTTTTTCTTACCATGTTCATCAGGGATCGCATTTTCTTGGTAGTCTTAGCAGGATCTATGCCTTCGAACACCTCAAGATCCACATCAAACTCTTCCGCTTTTTACTACCAGAAGTCTTGGAGCGAAGATTCGGGATCTTAGGCTTGATGACCACAGGCGCTGGAGTCTCCTGCTTGACAATGGCATTCCCAGAGATAAGGCTATTGAGATCGTCCAAAGCAAACTGAGAACTAGATCTGGGGATTTCTGTGAAAAAGGAATAGTAGAATCTTTGATGCATCTTAAAAAAGCTAAAAGAAATCTTACTTGACGACATAGTGGCTTCAGAACACTCGGTATCAAGACTGGCTTCACCAGCAGTGTATTCAAACTGGAAGGATCTCTCGGCGACAGGTATCTCTAACAAGGCCTCAATTCTCTTATATGTATCACTCCTTTTAGGGGCCAAATCCTCGAACTTCGGCGCTACACAGTAAAACATAGAGTTCATCAGATGCACATGTTATATATATATATATATATATATATATATGCAAATATGCATGTATCCTGACTATACCCTATCCTTTTTAACCCACTAGAGTGGCAAGAGATCCCCACCAGGAATGGATGCTCTCTTCACAAAGAAACACTTTCCCCTCCAATCACCATTATTTTGGGTAGCCTTTTGGAGTAAAGGAATCTGACCCTTTATGAGTTGAAGAAGGAAACGAGAATGACCGTGAGTCCTCAGATTGTACACACTAGCAAGTTCAGGTATGCCAATAGTCATGGAATGACTACGATTCAACCTGTCTAAAAGGAACAAAATCCTCCAGACCTAGGCATCACTTGAGAATAAGACAAGCCAGTGATCGCGAAGAAATCATTGATCAAGGAAGGTAAAGGAAAACTAAGACCCAAAGAGAATGGATAGAACAGAAACCAAACCCAAGTCAAAGATTGGAAATCAGCTTTAAACCTAGAATCGAAAACCCTAAATTCGTCATTTTCTGGAAAGACGCCTCCAGTTTTTAAGAGATCAAGATCGTGATCAGTAAAAGAGCAGATTTCTTGGTCAGAAAAATCAAGGATTTTCTGATCGGAGAAATCTTCAATCGTTTTGGAAACGCCCGAAACTCTGGATTTTACCATCTTTTTGGAGTTTTACTAGAAAGTAGAAATTTTAAACAAGATGAAGATTATTACCTATGAGAGAAAATGCTGGAGATATAAGAAGAAGATGTTAGAAAAAAAGAAGAAAGATGATCTATTTTAAACGGAAAAAAGAAGGACCGCCCTACCTAGATTTACGCGCACATCAAGTCCTATGTCAAATATTTTCGAATTTTGAATTTTAAATTTTTTACAGCTGTCGTAAATGCAAGCGCCAACTGTCAAAAAATTTAGGGGCAATTGTTATGCCTCAACTTTTACCATCTGGTATCTTGGATCCTCATATAAGTATCGGTATCCCTGATCTTTACTATATTTCAGTATCCCGACTAATTGATCATTGTAATTATTAATGTTACCCGTTTTACTTTGACTTAATCATGCAGGTAACGACTATTTCTCATTATTATTAATTGAGGACGCGGGATGGCATTAATGCAACGGATATATTTTCATCAAACAAGACTCGTAACGACTCAATAAAGACAATTCCAGGATATTAGCCTTTCATTTAATGACTTGTATTGTATATAAGGGGCGGAAAATGATCATTAGGACACAATGTACACACCACACAACCACTACACTCGCACTATTCTTTGTAAAACCAATAGACGATCGTTTTTGCTCTCTTTTGTTGTAACTTTTACTATTTTTATAAGAACAAACGAGGTAGCCCGACTTTAGTCGGCTCCCGAGGTTTTACGCTGGAGATCCTCAATGGATCAAGGGATTTCCTCGTATATCCCTGTGTCGATATCCTTATTTACATTACATTTCTTGTCCAAAAACACAAGCACTCTACCTCACATACAAAGTTTGGCTACTTAGTTATGTTGTGTAATTTTTGGCCTAAATAATGATGATAACCCATAAGATGATGACAATAACCCATAAGATGATGATGATAACCCATCTAAGGATATAATGATGGTGATGATCAGGATGACCCATATGATAATGATAACCTATTTCATCCATAACTCATAACCAATAACCAACTGTGTGACCCCTATAAGTCTTATATATGGGTCATAAGGGCCATGGGACATGGGTGATGTTTTGGATAAAAATTAATAAGACTAATTTTGTAACCAAATTTAGAATGTGAGGTAGTGTGCTTGAAAGAATCGTGAATAAAATAAAAAGGAAAACTGTAAACGACACGAGTGTTACGAGGAAAGCCCTTGATCCTTTAGGATCTCCGGCATAAAACCTCGGGAGCCGACTAAACGTCGGGCTGCCTTGTGTTCTTTAATAAATCGATGAAAAAAGTACAATATGAGCAACTAGTGATCGAATACTAAGTGTTACAGAGCTTGAATGTGAGTATTCAGTAATGCTAAGTGTGATTGTGTGTGTTTCTAATCGACCAAGTTGCTTATTATATACAAAAGATAAAAATAACTGAAACGCGATGATCTCGGCGAAAAATCAGGTCTTCATGGCAGTTACAAGTCTCCATTTATTCTTGGCCGTTATGATTTGAATTCCACGCGTTTTCCTAACTGTTTGAACAGTTCTTCAGCCATATTTTTAGTCATTAATGACGTGTTAATTACCTGTATAACCAAGTCAAAGAAAAGCACATAATATTAGTTGTTACAACGGTCAGTTAATCAGGATACTGAAACATAGTAAGGATCAGGGATACTGATACTTATCTGAGGATCCGGGATACCAGAGGTAAAAACTGAGGCATAACAATTGTCTCCAAGTTTTTGACAGTTGTGAAGGTCATTCGGACAGCTGTAAAAAATTTAAATTCAATATTCCAAAAGTTTTGACCGATGTGACTTGATGAGTGCGTAGGTCTAGGTAAAATGACTCCCGTATTTGATGGTTTTCCCTTTTCCTTTGTTGATTACCGATTTCTTTTAATCCACCGGTTTGCCTTATTTTCTTCAACTTAAGTCTGCTAAAACTCCTTTGATTCCAAAAGCTACCCAGAATGACGATGATTGGAGTGGGAATACTTTTTTGTGAAGAGAACATCTATCCCAGGTGGGGATCTTTAGTCACTCCAGTGGGTTAAGAAGGGTAAGATGTGGTCAAGATCCCTACATGTTAGTAGGTATATATATATATATGTATATGTAACCTGTTTTGATGATCCTTGTGTCTTGTGCAATCCTAATGTTTGAGAAGCTAGTTCCTTCAATGAGTGACACAGATAAGAGGTTCAAAGCTTTGTTGGAGATACCTATTGGTGAGAGATTTTTCCACTTTGAGTCTGTTCTTAGTGAAGCTAGTTTTGCAACTGAGTACTCCGAAGCCACCATATCGTCAAGTAAGAACTTACTTCACTTGTTTACTGAGTTTTATTGACTCTAATTACTTTTTTGTACTTTTATAGAGATTCAAAGATCTGGTTCTCATTTTGCTTTGGTTAGTCTTGATAGCATTATCTCTTAAGGAGCCATTGTTAAGCAAGAGGCTCCCACACCTGTTATTACCAAGCCAAGGATCCCGCCACTTCGCACCAAGACGTCAAGAAAAGAGAGGATCTCGGCACAAAATTTGTGGTTTTTTGACTGCTCATGTTGGTACCTGTTTAAAAACAAATTTCCTTTTGTGTTTAGGGATCCCTGCATGGGATAGACAATTTATTTTTCTGACTGATGGTTAAGGATTCAGGTGGAAGGGTCCAACTTTTGGATGGAGCCCGAATTCATGACCCTCTTGCACTTTCAAAATTAATTAGTAGCTTATGACTATTCGCCATGATTGTAATGCATTTGGTTTGCTTTGACAAGTTCCAAAAGATCAAGATCCTTAGGCAGTTAAGCCTTGGGATACTCAGAAAAATAGGTTTAGGTGTATTTTTAGGATACCAGATCCTTAATGATTATTTATAAACAACATCTTAGGTTTTTATCAATCTTGGACTTAGAAAAAATTAGTTTGGTTCAGATAAATGGTTTGGAAGAACACCATTATAAACATATCATGACGTAGTCATTCAAACTTTGAATCTTCTTTTAATTGAAAATTAATAAGTAACACATACCTTTGTTGAAAAGTAAGTCGGGTAGGTACACATACAAGATTATGACATGGGGTCCAGAATATAACAGCTGTTATGAAGATCTTGAGGTACTTCCATAGTGTCCCCTAGCTTGTCTTTAAACATCATGTTTACCAGTCTCTGGTATGTAGCACCTGCATTTTTCAAACCAAAAGGCATAGCGATATAACAATAGATACCTGTCGGAGTCATGAAGGCGGTATCCTCCTGGTCTGAGGGTTCCATCTGGATCTGTTGGAATCCTGATGAAGCATCCATGAATGTGAGCATCTCGTGTCCTGCTGTAGTATCAACCATTGAGTCTTTGTGTGGCAATGGAAATGGATCTTTCCGATATGCTTTGTTCAAGTATGTGAAGTCTACACAAACTCTCCATTTTCCATTCTTTTTCTGGACTACTACCACATTAGCTAGCCATCTTGGGAATTTTACTTCCCTTATCATCCCTGCTTTTAGTAGTCTTTCAACTTCCTCTTGTATCGCTGCATTTCTTTCAGGAGCGAACTTCCTTCTCTTTTGGTGTATAGACCTGAAACTATTATCGAGACCCAGTTTATGTGTAATAACATTTTTAGAGATACCTGTCATGTCCTCATGCTTCTAAGCGAAAGTTGAAGTTCTACTCTTTACCAATTCTATAAGATCTTGTTCAATATCCTTGGGGGTATTGGTTCTAATAAGCGCCTTGACATCGGGATCCTTAGCATTTAGGGATACCTCTTTCACATCCTGCTCCTTGGTCTCTAGGATGTCTCGGGCTTGCTTCTTTAATTGCTATGCTTGTCTGGTCTTGGAGGAAGCTTTCATCGATGAGGTGTAACAGTCCTTCACATCTTGTTGATCGCTGTTGATCTTTACTACCCCCTATAGGGTTGGCATCTTGACACATTGGTGATATGTCGAAGGTACCGCTTTCATGTCGTGCATCCAGGGTCTCCCTAGAATAATATTATAACAAGATAACGAATCTATTACTCAAAATTTCTGTATAGTGTTTACCCCTCGATATATATCGGAAGCTTTATCTCTCCGACTGTGTTCTTGACCTCTCTGCTAAATCCTACTAGTACCGCAGTCTTGGAGATAATTTCATAATCCGGGATCCCCATTCTTTTTATAACATCATGCTAAATTATGTTCGCTGAGCTTCCTCCGTCGATCAATATCATTCGAATAAAGTGATTAGCAATATACAGAGTGATCACCAGTCAGTCATGATGAGGATCTTGAACATTATCCATGTCATCCTCATCGAATGAGATCACTTTCTCTTCAGTTAAGCTGGAGGTTCTGATGGGCTTGTCTCCTTTTTTTGTCTTTATTTCTTCGGCATTTCTTTTTGCTGCAGAGTAAGAAGTACCACAAATATCAGATCCACCAGATATAAAGCCTATTACCTTAGCATTCGGAGGCGGGGATTTTGCTCTTTGCGGGATCCTGTCTTGATCCTTAGTCTTATTATTTCCTTTGCCAAGGAATTCTTTAAGATACCCCTTGCTTAAGAGATAGCTTATCTCTTTGCGCAGGGTGATGCAATCTTCGGTCACATGGCCAAAATCCTCTTGGAAAGCACACCATTTGGACTTGTCCTTTCCTCCGGTATTCCTCTCAAATTTGCGAGGCCATCTAGCCTTTTCTCCGAGATCCTGCATGGCATATAACAAACCAGTTGTGTCAAGTGAAAATCAATATTTCAGATAACTTAGGATATTCTTCCTTTTCCTCGTCATCTTCCACAGCGTTCACCCTGTGATTATCAGGCTTAGAATATGGTTTGGATCTGTACGACTTGAAAGGTGCAGACTCAGCCTTTCAGTTAGGTTGATTGTAACTGGACAGAGCTTCTGCCCTTTGTTGGATTTTCTTTTCATCCTCGAGCCTGATAAATCGTAATGCCCTGTTCCTGACTTCATCAAGATTCCTACAAGGATTAATGACAAAGTCTTCATAAAATTGAGAATCTTTCTTCAGTCCCATCTTGAATGCTTAGACTGTAATGGCTACGTCAAGGTTCAGGATATCCATAAATTCTCGCCCAAACTTGCTGACATAGTCCTGAAGGGATTCCCCAGGATTCTGAATTATCCTGTATAAGTCACTTGTTAACCTTTCAAAAGTTCTACTTCAAGAAAATTGATTGTTAAACATGTTAATCAAATGAGCAAATGAAGTAATAGAATACGGAGGAACATTAAGTAGCCATTTTAAGGCTGATCCTGTTAAGGTGGAGCCGAAGCCCTTGCACAGACAAGCTTCCTTCAGGTCCAGAGGTATGGGGTTAATCTCCATTTTTTCCCTGTACTGTGCGACGTGCTCCTCACGATCCGTAGTTCTGTCATAAAGCTTCATGTTGGGAGTCTGAAAGCGCTTAGGGATCTCCGTATCACATATGGGATGGGAAAATCTGGATATCCTGTGATTGGTAGTGGACATCTCCGGTATAGGCTGGACCACGCCTAGTACACTGGAGATCATCTCCCTCAGTTCTTTATCCATGGACGAAGTGATCCTTGTATCCTGCATGGATTCATTAGTATTGAAAAATCTATTGAAAGTGTTACCCATGTCAGGATTTCCTGATAATGAACCCGGAGTAAATCCAAGATCCTGACTCGTAGTGACTTTAACAGCCGGAGTTGGTCCAACAGTAGTAATTCCGGTCTGCATTGGAAGAAAGTCTCCCTTATGGACTCCTGAGGATCCTGAATAATCAAAATCCAAGATCCTTGGCTGCAGTGGGGTCGTCACTTCCATTGGTTTCTTTGATTATTTGACCTTCTCAAGCTCTCTGAACAACGCTTGGTTAGTCTTTTTCTACTGCTCCATTTGCTGCTTCACTTCTGATAACATTTTGAGAATCTCGTCGTTTGAAGCAAGCAGAGGTGTGCCAGTGGATATTCCGGATCCCGAAAAACCCATTGGAGTATTTTTCTTTTGCTGATTATCATTCTTTTTCTGGAATGATGGAGGAGGAGGACGAATAGGGTTGATTAACCCAGAGGTCGAAGATGGAGCAGAAACATAAACATTCTTAGATTGGGACGACATTTTTTAAATCAGTTTTGAAAGATAATGATTGAACACGAATTTTAGTAAAGATTTAAGGATAAAAAGCACCACTTGCCCCACGGTAGGCGCCAAATTGTTTCGGTTAAAAATTAACAAGACTAATTTTGTAACCAAATTTAGAATGTGAGGTAGTGTGCTTGAAAGAATTGTGAATAAAATATAAAGGAAAACTATAAACGACACGAGTGCTTACGAGGAAAGCCTTTGGTCAGGATCTCCGGCATAAAACCTCGGGAGCCGACTAAACGTCGGGCTGCCTTGTGTTCTTTAATAAATCGATGAAAAAGTACAATATGAGCAACTAGTGATCGAATACTAAGTGTTACAGAGCTTGAATGTGAGTATTCAGTAATGCTAAGTGTGATTGTGTCTGTTTCTAATCAACCAAGTTGTTTATTATATACAAACGATAAAAATAGCTGAAAAGCCACGGTGAAAAATCAGGTCTTCATGGCAGTTACAAGTCTCCATTAATTCTTGACCGTTATGATTTGAATTCCACGCGTTTTCCTAACTGTTTGAATAGTTATTCAACCATATTTTTAGTCATTAATGACGTGTTAATTACCTGTATGACCAAGTCAAAGAAAAACACATAATATTAGTTGTTACAACGGTCAGTTAATCAGTATACTGAAACATAGTAAGGATCAGGGATACCGATACTTATCTGAGGATCCGGGATACCAGAGGTAAAAACTAAGGCATAAAAGATGATACGGGATATGGCATTTTAACCCATAAGACGTGTAATGCCATAACAATGTCACTCTGACCTGACTCATAACCAGTGTGACCCCTACAAGGCTTTGGGTGATGTTAAGTAATGTTTTTATGGGGTTTATGTAATCTTTTAATTTTAATTTATGTTTTGTGTTTTTATGGGTTAATTATATATGTGGTGTATGTAATTGTTTTTTTTTAATTTATGCAATGTTTTAAGTAGGTTAATTATAAACTTTATTAGTTTTTTGTTTTTTTACAAATATATTTAGAAACCGTAGTTAGTTTTTGGTTTAAAAATTCCCCAAAACTACATCGCGGGATATTAACAAAAACAACGGTAAAATTTTAAGAAAAATGTTGAAACTTCATTTAGGTCACAAAATCAGCGGTAAAAATTTAAGGAAAATTCCCCAAAACTATTTGTGCCCTGCAAAAATTGTGTTGTCGGTATCAATCACCCCAATCTGGGTGGGTTTGTCAGACTCAATAGATCTATCATTGAAAACCGTCGGCTTGTATAGTTAATGATTGCACATAATCGCATACAAAGGTTAGCACATAAAGCTCAAATTGCACACATGAATGTAAATAGGATTTGTACTTGTGTTGTTTGTGTAAATGTATCGTGTAATTTGAATAACGTTCATGTTTCACCCCAAAAGTGTAAAAGAGTAAAAGGGGCTATGAAATACTCACTTGGTTTGGAGGCGTTGCTAACAAAGATACTAGATAGAATAAGGATCCTTGAAATGCACAAATTAACCTAAAGTGTAATGTATAGGGTATTAATAGTGTGCACCAAAGTTTGAGTCTAAAGTTGCATTTGGACTTGTGTAAGAAAGGTCATTGATTTGTAGTTGGTGGTATTGAATAAAATGTATCAAGTTTGAAAGAATATTTTTAGAATATTTTGATTAAAGTTTGAGTTTGAATAATTAAATAGGTAATATAAATAATTATTGTTTATGAAAAATATTATAAGTGTTAAATGAATTTAAGTGTAAATAAATAAATGTCTTTGTTTAAACATAAAGTGAATAAATAATCATTTTATTTATTTATTTATTTATAAAATGTAACAAATTAACCTAAAGTGTAATGTATAGGGTATTAATAGTGTGCACCAAAGTTTGAGTCTAAAGTTGCATTTGGACTTGTGTAAGAAAGGTCATTGATTTGTAGTTGGTGGTATTGAATAAAATGTATCAAGTTTGAAAGAATATTTTTAGAATATTTTGATTAAGGTTTGAGTTTGAATAATTAAATAGGTAATATAAATAATTATTGTTTATGAAAAATATTATAAGTGTTAAATGAATTTAAGTGTAAATAAATAAATGTCTTTGTTTAAACATAAAGTGAATAAATAATCATTTTATTTATTTATTTATTTATAAAATGTAACTTAACCATTTAAATACTTTTTAAATGAAAGGTTCAACAACAATTGTAAATTAAATTTTATAAACTTTAAACAAATAATTTTCCATTTATTAAACATTTTTTTTTCTAAATAAGGTTAAATGCAATTTTATAAAAATCAACTATTTTTACTTTGTAATTTAATCAGAATTATTTGGGGTTTGAAAAATATATAAAATTTATAATTCTGTCAAGATTTTAACTCACACACGACCGTGCCTGGAAAGGGCACGATCGTGCTCGAACCACGGGCGCGACCATGACGCACGACCGCGCTGATAGTCGACACGACCGCGTCTCATGAGGCACGACCGCGCTAGATGATTAGCGCGACCGTGTCTGTTCCAAATCAGGAACGAATTGACTAATTCTTATAATAACAGAGTTGGAAATCATAGGGCTTTCACCCATTAGATTGTTTCGAGTCTTTTTGAATAGATTAATTGGATTTAAAACGTGTCTATTGTTTGATTCGATTAAATAATTTTTAACGAAAATATGGATTCGGGTTTGTGGTGATTTCCATAATGAAAGCCTAAATTAACTTGGGGCTTTTGATCTGAAGACTAAATCGATAGAGGACAAGGTTTCAATTACCCGAAATAATGGCGAATCGATAGAGTACGTAAAGACTTGTTCCGGCGACGTCGCGAACGGCTTCCGGCGTCTTCTGCTGCAATTCCGACTGACTCGTGTTTCTGGGAGCTTCAGAGAGGATTGATAGTATGTTGGCTTAGGGGAATCGTAATCAGAATTGTAAATTCGACGGTCTTGTTGAGAGGATTGGATGGTTATGAATTGAATCGACGAATTTTGTTTATTTGTTGTAATTGTGTGATTAAAAGAGTTAATTGAGTTTGTTAATGGTAAAAACGTGTCGAACGGTTATGAAATCGAACGTCTCTGTGATTAAAGTCTGCATTTACGTTTCAACTGATGAGAGGCGCGACCGTGCCAATATAAGGCGCGACCGTGACAAGGCACCAGGCGCGATCGTTCCAAATCAAGTCGCGCGACCGTGCCAAAGCACTTGGCGCGACCGTGCCGAAACGAGGCGCGACCGTGCCTATTAGGGTTTCTTGTAAATTTTCAACATCAGACCTTGTAACTTTGGTCTTTGACATATTTGTATAAATAGATACTTATGTAGTGTTTTTTTGTAGGTTATGACCGTGTAAAATTTGCGGATTAATATTGAAATATAGTATTAAATTGATGGTACGAAAAGGAATAAAACAGTGCACTAGAATTGAGTTTGAAATGCATTACATTGAATTGAAAATACGGATACTAAAAATCAGAAATGTTACAGTCTCCCCATGTTGAGGGAATTTCGTCCCGAAATTTGGTTAGAGGAAGCGACGGCATCGGTAAAAAGGTGGGGGTACTTGAGCTTCATTTGGTCTTCTCGTTCCCAAGTGAATTCAGGACCACGCTTAGACTCCCAATGAACTTTGACAATAGGAATACGACTTCGCTTAAGTTGCTTGATTTCACGATCCATAATTTCTACCGGTTTCTCAACGAAGTGCATCGTTTCATCAATGTGCACGTCATCAAGCGGTATATGGAGATTTTCATCGGCGAGACATTTCTTCATATTTGATACATGAAATGTAGGATGCACATTGCCAAGAGATGGAGGTAACTCAAGTTTGTAAGCAACTTTCCCAATTCTTTCAAGGATTTTGAATGGACCAACGTAGCAAGGGGCTAACTTGCCTTTCTTTCCAAAACGGACCACACCCTTCCACGGGGACACCTTAAGAAGAACAATGTCACCGACTTGGAATTCCAAGGGTTTTCGTCGTTTATCGGCATAACTCTTTTGCCGACTTCTCGCTGTTCGAATGTTGTCATGGATTTGAATAATCTTGTCAGATGTTTCTTGAATTAGCTCGAGACCAGTGATTTGTGCTTCACCAATCTCGTTCCAACAGATAGGAGAACGACACTTGCAACCATAAAGAGCTTTGAATGGAGCCATGTTGATACTTGTGTGGTAGCTATTATTGTAAGAGAACTCTATGAGGGATAAATGTGAATCCCAATTGCCACCAAAATCGATTACGCAAGCTCGAAGCATGTCTTCAAGAGTTTGGACTGTTCGCTCGGTTTGACCATCGGTTTGAGGATGATAAGCCGTGCTCAAATCCAATCGTGTGCCAAGAGCAGTTTGGAGAGATTGCCAAAATCGAGAAGTGAACCGGGCATCTCGATCGGATATAATGTTCAAGGGAACACCATGACGGCTCACAATTTCATCAATGTAAATTCGGGCTAGTTTTTCAACCCGATAGTCTTCGCGGATAGGCAAGAAATGAGCAGATTTGGTGAGACGATCAATGATCACCCAAATACTATCATAACCACTCGTGGTGCGAGGGAGTTTGGTAATAAAATCCATGGTTAAGTTCTCCCATTTCCACACGGGAATTTCCGGTTGTTCAAGCAAACCAGAAGGACGTTGATGTTCGGCTTTGACTTTGGAGCAGGTTAAACATTTGGCAACATAAAGAGCAATGTCCTTTTTCATACTGGGCCACCAATATTGTTGGCGAAGATCTTGGTAAATTTTATCCGCACCAGGATGAATAGAATAACGAGTCTTGTGAGCCTCGTTCATGAGAAATGTACGGAGATCATCGCGATCGGGAACCCAAATACGGTTCAAGTAATAAAGTAAGCTATTGGGTTTTGATTCAAGTAGAAGTTCAACACCACATGACATTTCCTCGTACATGTTACCCTCGGTGACTGAGACGTGTTGAGCTTCTAAGATGCGGGTTTGAATATCGGTTTGAATTCGGGTACAATGAAGCATAACATGGTCCTTTCGACTCAAAGCGTCAGCTACAACATTCGCTTTGCCGGGATGGTAAAGAATCTCGCAGTCATAGTCGTTAAGGAGTTCAACCCAACGTCGTTGCCTCATATTGAGTTCTTTTTGGTTGAAGATGTGTTGGAGACTTTTGTGGTCGGTGAACACCACGCATTTTGTGCCAAAGAGATAATGTCTCCAAATCTTCAATGCGAATACGACCGCACCCAACTCGAGATCGTGCGTCGTATAATTCTTCTCATGAATCTTAAGTTGCCTTGATGCATATACGATTACTTTGCCTCGTTGCACGAGGACACAACCGAGACCTTGATTAGAAGCATCACAGTAGACAACTAAATCATCATTCCCATCAGGGAGAGTCAAAATGGGAGAATTGCACAACTTTTGCTTAAGGGTTTGGAAAGCTTCTTCTTGCTTTGGTCCCCATTCATAAGTCTTACCCTTGTGGGTCAAAGCGGTAAGGGGGACAGCAATTTTAGAGAAGTTTGAGATGAAACGACGGTAATATCCCGCAAGACCAAGAAATGAACGAACTTCAGTGGGAGTCTTCGGGGTATTCCAATTCTTAACCGTTTCGATCTTAGCAGGGTCAACATGGATACCCTTGTCGTTGATAATGTGACCAAGAAATTGAACTTCTTTTAACCAAAATTCACATTTGGAGAATTTGGCATATAGTTGTTCTTTCTTCAAGAGATCCAAGACCAATCTAAGATGTTGTTCATGATCGGCTTTAGTCTTGGAATAGATTAAGATGTGATCGATGAAAACGATCACGAACTTATCAAGGTACGGTTTGCACACACGATTCATCAGATCCATGAAAACTGCGGGTGCATTGGTTAGTCCAAAAGGCATAACCATGAACTCGTAATGACCATACCTTGTTCGGAAGGAAGTCTTTGGAATATCGTCTTCTTGCACACGGAGTTGGTGATAACCAGATCGAAGATCAATCTTCGAGAAGCAAGTAGAACCTTGAAGCTGATCAAAGAGGTCATCAATTCTAGGCAAAGGATAACGGTTTTTGATAGTAAGCTTGTTGAGTTCGCGGTAGTCAATACACATGCGAATGATCCATCCTTCTTTTTGACGAATAAGACGGGTGCACCCCACGGTGAATGACTCGGACGGATGAATCCCTTGTCGGAGAGCTCTTGAAGTTGACTTGCAAGTTCTTGCATTTCAGAAGGTGCAAGCCGGTATGGAGCTCTAGCCACGGGGTTAGCTCCGGTCACAAGATCAATGCGAAATTCTACTTGACGAACGGGTGGAAGACCGGATAAGTCTTCGGGGAATACTTCAGGAAAATCTTGGATAATGGGGATATCTTGAATACTCTTCTTTTTAACATCTTTTTGAACGATATGGGCCAAAAAGGCCACGTACTTCTTTTGTAAGTACTTTTGAGTAGTAGTGCATGACATTAATTTAACCCCTTTGCAAGGCTTTTCACCAAAGACTCTCAACGTTTCTCCCGATGGTAGAGGTATTCGAATACACTTCTCAAAGTAAATGACTTCGGCATGATGATTCGATAGCCAATCCATGCCTATGATGATATCAAAGCTCCCTAGTGGCATTGGAACAAGGTTGATTGGGAATGTGTGATCATTAAGTTATAAAGAGCAATCATAGATAATGGATTCAATTGTAAGAGAGTCACCATTTGCTACTTCAACGGTAAATGTTTTCTCTAAAAGGGATCGTGTCTTTGCAAGTAAAGGTTCAAAGTTAAGTGACACAAAACTTTTATCGTCACCGGTATCGAATAAAATGGAGGCATATTGACTATTAACAAGAAACGTACCATTGACCACGTCATTGTTGGCTTGAGCTTCATTGGCGTTTATGTTGAAAGCACGTCCACGAGCTCCACCTTGTCTAGCATTGACTAACTTTGGCCATTGATCATGGAAATGGTTCGGGTTGCCACACTCATAACATGCTCGCCCATTTGCAATAGCGGGCACACCTTGATTAGCCATTTGGGTGTTGGTTTGGTCTGGTAGATTGGCTTGGCCCGCAAGAGCTTTGGTCCTATAAACATTAACCATATGGCCATATCTCCCACAATAAGTACAAAGGCGACATGAGATGCTTTGGGGATGATGGTAGTTGCAGGTGGCACAAAGTGGGTAGATTCCAACATATGGCTTTTTGACCGGTGCTTGAATCATAGGTGCAGCTTGGTTAACAGGAATAGCAGGAGTGACCACAGCATAGTTTCTAGTCTTCCTTTTCCTATTATTGCGGGAGGGTTCAGTTGTGGCTTCTTTGTTGTGGGTAGGAGGGGTTATAGTGTCAGAAACTTTCTTGGTACCCTTTTTAGTAAGTGTTCCCGCTTTCACATGGTTATCAGTTAAGGTGGCGGACAAACGGATGGCATCTTCAAGTGTTGCGGGATTCCTTCCTAGGACATTATCTTGAATTTGCCTAGGTAGTCCCCCAATATACTTTTCAATACAACGGGACAGAGGAGTGACCATGTGGGGCACAAGAAGACTCAACTCATGGAACCGAGTTGTGTATGCCAAGTTTTCACCACTATCTTAGGCAAGATCCCAAAATTTGGCTTCAAGTTTCTTTACTTCATTTCGAGGACAGAATTCCTCGGTCATTAACCTTTTAACCTCATCCCAAGGTAAGGCCATTGCCACATCCACACCCCTATTTCTTTTCTCCCCATTCCACCACGTGAGTGCCTGTTTTTGTAGGACACTTGTGGCATGACGAACACGAAGGTTGTCGGGGCAGTCACTATTGAGAAAGGTATTCTCAATGCTTTCGAACCATTGAAGTAGTCCAGTAGCTCCTTCGGTACCATAGAACTTGAGGGGATTGCACGAGTTGAAATGCTTGAAGGTGCATTGAGATGGGTTGTTACCACCATTTCCAGCATTACCACTATTACTACCATTTCCACCATTGTTGCCATTGGTGGCACTATTAGCTTGAGTGAGTTGTGTCACGAGTTGTGCAAGAATAGCAGCAATGTCGGTATTGGTGTTGGCCGCGGGAGCACGACGAGGAGGCATTCTACAGATTTTTCATAAAACAAGAAAAGATGTAAGAACTCATGAGAATTGTTTGGATTTAATAGGATAAGATAACAAAATAAATAGCTAATCATAGTTTGGATCGTACTCAAATAGTGATATAATCACTCGAATACTATGACACATTAAGGTTAATTAAACTTATATAATTTTCAAGGAGACATGCTTTAGCCTATAAGTAAACACTCATCTCGGGAATTCCCAGGATAGCATACGGGTCCCTCGGTTTGATTGGGATTTATGCGAAATGCTTTCCTAGACAGAAAACCCAAAATACATGTGTCACTCTTCCAGATTGCACGTGTCCTCAAATAATTAACAAAGTTTAAAAACCTTAACGAGGAAATAAATAAATTTTTATGAATTTAGCTTCATGAAGTTTCCACATGCTTAGAAAGATAAAGATAGAGAAGAAGATAAGAATATTATGAGGTTTTAGGATATAGAAAAGGATATTGTTTATTTTATTTATCATTTAAGTATATATTAATAAGTCGTGGATTTTTAACAATTAAAATAATAACTAATCATAGTAAGCATGTAACACATAACATATAACATATAGCATGTAGCATATAACATGTAATCATAAAACATAGCATAGGTAGGTGTCCTAAAGTTATTGTCTAGGTCAAGGTGTCTAATAACCTAATTCCCTATAACCAAGGCTCTGATACCAATATGTCACACCCCGACCGATGGCGGAATCATCGGGGCAGGACATGTAGACTGTTCATGAGCACAAGGTTGACTAAATTGCATATATTAAACATCAATTTCCATTGCAAATAATCCAAATACAACCACATCCAAGATAGAAATAAATTGAAATACATAGAGTTCTTTTATTTAAATTAACTAAGTCCAAGCCTATATGTAGCACGTCTTGAACAATCTCACACATTAGAACCTGAAACATGAATAAAATAAAGTCAACTAAAAAGTTGGTGAGTATAACACAGGTTTATATAGATAGCATATAGTTTGTAAAACAAATCCATACATAACATGATAAATAAGGCATTTATGGGGAGCAGCTATTGTGTAACCATGTATAATCAAACCTTTGTAACTAGCATGCAAAAATTGTGTTGTCGGTATCAATCACCCCAATCTGGGTGGGTTTGTCAGACTCAATAGATCTATCATTGAAAACCGTCGTCTTGTATAGTTAATGATTGCACATAATCGCATACAAAGGTTAGCACACCTAGCACTCGGGCATAAAGCTCAAATTGCACACATGAATGTAAATAAGATTTGTACTTGTGTTGTTTGTGTAAATGTATCGTGTAATTTGAATAGCGTTCATGTTTCACCCCAAAAGTGTAAAACAGTAAAAGGGGCTATGAAATACTCACTTGGTTTGGAGGCGTTGCTAACAAAGATACTAGATAGAATAAGGATCCTTGAAATGCACAAATTAACCTAAAGTGTAATGTATAGGGTATTAATAGTGTGCACCAAAGTTTGAGTTTAAAGTTGCATTTGGACTTGTGTAAGAAAGGTCATTGATTTAGAGTTGGTGGTATTGAATAAAATGTATCAAGTTTGAAAGAATATTTTTAGAACATTTTTTATTAAAGTTTGAGTTTGAATAATTAAATAGGTAATGTAAATAATTATTGTTTATGAAAAATATTATAAGTGTTAAATGAATTTAAGTGTAAATAAATAAATGTCTTTGTTTAAACATAAAGTGAATAAATAATCATTTTATTTATTTATTTATTTATAAAATGTAACTTTCCTAGACAGAAAACCCAAAATACATGTGTCACTCTTCCAGATTGCACGTGTCCTCAAATAATTAACAAAGTTTAAAAACCTTAACGAGGAAATAAATAAATTTTTATGAATTTAGCTTCATGAAGTTTCCACATGCTTAGAAAGATAAAGATAGAGAAGAAGATAAGAATATTATGAGGTTTTAGGATATAGAAAAGGATATTGTTTATTTTATTTATCATTTAAGTATATATTAATAAGTCATGGATTTTTAACAATTAAAATAATAACTAATCATAGTAAGCATGTAACACATAACATATAACATATAGCATGCAGCATATAACATGTAATCATAAAACATAGCATAGGTAGGTGTCCTAAAGTTATTGTCTAGGTCAAGGTGTCTAATAACCTAATTCCCTATAACCAAGGCTCTGATACCAATCTGTCACACCCCGACCGATGGCGGAATCATCGTGGCGGGACATGTAGACTGTTCATGAGCACAAGGTTGACTAAATTGCATATATTAAACATCAATTTCCATTGCAAATAATCCAAATACAACCACATCCAAGATAGAAATAAATTGAAATACATAGAGTTCTTTTATTTAAATTAACTAAGTCCAAGCCTATATGTAGCACGTCTTGAACAATCTCACACATTAGAACCTGAAACATGAATAAAATAAAGTCAACTAAAAAGTTGGTGAGTATAACACAGGTTTATATAGATAGCATATAGTTTGTAAAACAAATCCATACATAACATGATAAATAAGGAATTTATGGGGAGCAGCTATTGTGTAACCATGTATAATCAAACCTTTGTAACTAGCATGCAAAAATTGTGTTGTCGGTATCAATCACCCCAATCTGGGTGGGTTTGTCAGACTCAATAGATCTATCATTGAAAACCGTCGGCTTGTATAGTTAATGATTGCACATAATCGCATACAAAGGTTAGCACACCTAGCACTCGGGCATAAAGCTCAAATTGCACACATGAATGTAAATAAGATTTGTACTTGTGTTGTTTGTGTAAATGTATCGTGTAATTTGAATAGCGTTCATGTTTCACCCCAAAAGTGTAAAAGAGTAAAAGGGGCTATGAAATACTCACTTGGTTTGGAGGCGTTGCTAACAAAGATACTAGATAGAATAAGGATCCTTGAAATGTACAAATTAACCTAAAGTGTAATGTATAGGGTATTAATAGTGTGCACCAAAGTTTGAGTCTAAAGTTGCATTTGGACTTGTGTAAGAAAGGTCATTGATTTGGAGTTGGTGGTATTGAATAAAATGTATCAAGTTTGAAAGAATATTTTTAGAACATTTTGATTAAAGTTTGAGTTTGAATAATTAAATAGGTAATGTAAATAATTATTGTTTATGAAAAATATTATAAATGTTAAATGAATTTAAGTGTAAATAAATAAATGTCTTTGTTTAAACATAAAGTGAATAAATATTCATTTTATTTATTTATTTATTTAAATGAAAGGTTCAACAATAATTGTAAATTACATTTTATAAACTTTAAACAAATAATTTTCCATTTATTAAATATTTGTTCTTTCTAAATAAGGTTAAATGCAATTTTATAAAAATCAACTATTTTTACTTTGTAATTTAATCAGAATTATTTGGGGTTTGAAAAATATATAAAATTTATAATTCTGTCAAGATTTTAACTCACACACGACCGTGCCTGGGAAAGGCACGATCGTGCTCAAACCACGGGCGCGACCATGCAAGTCTGGGCGCGACCGTGTTGATCAAACAGAGGGCTTAACTAATTAAATAATTTTTAACGATCGTGCTCAAACCACGACCGCGCTGATAGTCGACACGACCGCGTCTCATGAGGCACCACCGCGCTAGATGAATAGCGTGACCGTGTCTGTTCCAAATCAGGAACGAATTGACTAATTCTTATAATAACAGAGTTGGAAATCATAGGGTTATCACCCATTAGATTGTTTCGAGTCTTTTTGAATAGATTAATTGGATTTCAAACGTGTCTAATGTTTGATTCGATTAAATAATTTTTAACGAAAATATGGATTCGGGTTCGTGGTGATTTCCATAATGAAAGCCCAAATTAACATGGGGCTTTTGATCTGAAGACTAAATCGATAGAGGACAAGGTTTCAATTACCCGGAATAATGGCGAATAGATAGAGTACGGTAAAGACTTGTTCCGGCGACGTCGCGAACGGCTTCCGGCGTCTTCTGCTGCAATTCCGACTGACTCGGTGTTTCCGGGAGCTTCAGAGAGGATTGATAGTATGTTGGCTTAGGGGAATCGTAATCAGAATTGTAAATTCGACGGTCTTGTTGAGAGGATTGGATGGTTATGAATTGAATCGACGAATTTTGTTTATTTGTTGTAACTGTGTGATTAAAAGAGTTAATTGAGTTTGTTAATGGTAAAAACGTGTCGAACGGTTATGAAATCGAACGTCTCTGTGATTAAAGTCTGCATTTACGTTTCAACTGATGAGAGGCGCGACCGTGCCCATATAAGGCGCGACCGTGCCAAGGCACCAGGCGCGATCGTTCCAAAGCAAGTCGCGCGACCGTGCCAAAGCACTTGGCGCGACCGTGCCGAAACGAGGCGCCACCGTGCCTATTAGGGTTTCTTGTAAATTTTCAACATCAGACCTTGTAACTTTGGTCTTTGACATATTTGTATAAATAGATACTTATGTAGTGTTTTTTTGTAGGTTATGACCGTGTAAAATTTACGGATTAATATTGAAATATAGTATTAAATTGATGGTACGAAAAGGAATAAAACAGTGCACTAGAATTGAGTTTGAAATGCATTACATTGAATTGAAAATACGGATACTAAAAATCAGAAATGTTACAACTATTCATCGGATGACTATGAAAATGATGATCTGGATCATCCAACGACTTTTGATGGTTACCAAACTAGGTGAATCACAAGTCAATGAAGATATGGATCTGGATCTCAGTTTGGCTACAACGAAAACAACTAAGAGGGGTTGACCAGGTTTCCAAAGTTACGTGCAGCATATACAAACTCTAGTGGAAGAAAACACAAAGTTTCGTTTGATGAATTGGGTAAGTTTGATGAACTAGGTAAGTTAACTGGGGTATATAGATCATAATTTCCAAGTTATTTGGGAGACCTGGTATTGCAAAGCGTCGGATTTAGGTTTCTAGCATGGAAGGCGGTGTCAAAAGAAGTAAAGGATAAGTTGTGTCAAAAGAAGTAAAGGATATTAAGTTTTGATTATAAATATGCATTTTTACAGTTTCATTTCTGTTATGGGTCAATTTTCACCTCTAGGATCCTGGATCTTCAGAAAAGTATCGGAAACCGTGACCGTTATTACGCTTCAGTATCTTGATTAAATGACCGTTGTAATAAATAAGATTACGCGTTTGTTTTGACTTGGTCATGCAGGTAACGACTATTCCTCATTATTATAAGCTGAAGACACGGGATTTGCATTAAATACAACGGATATATGCGTGAAGAGGAGGCTTATAACGGTCCATTAAAGACATCTCCGAGATTTGAGCTTAGCAATTAATATTAAGAATTGTATTTATATTGATAATGATCGATAGGAAACACACATCACAACACACACTACTCTTTGTAACACTAGTCTTCACCAAGTGATTCATTGCATTGTATTGTTTACTGAAATCAATAAGATCAAACAAGGCAGCCCGACTTTAGTCGGCTCCCGAGGTTTTGTGTCGGAGATCCTCAAAGATCAAGGGCTTTCCTCGTAACTCATCGTGTTATTTATGTTTTTTACTTCATTTTACACAAGATTATACAAGCATACTATATCACATACAAAGTTTGGCTACTTGATTATCCTTGTTAATTTTTGGCCAAAACAGTTTAGTGCCCACCATGGGGCAAGTGGTGGTTTTTTCTTGAAAATATTGTTACAAATTACAATCCATTTTTACTTTTGAAAATCATTTTTAGAAAATGTCTTCCCAATCAAAATTGTTTTCTTCCTCAACTTCATCTTTAAATTCTGGATTGAATCTTCCTCTTTCTCCTTCCCCGGTATCTCAGAAGAAGAATGATAATGTTTCCCACAAAACTACATATGCCAGCCTAAGCATTCCGAAGTCATCTGCTGCTCCCAATATCCTGAGATCTGGAACAAATCCCGCAATACCCATATTTGTTTCAAATGATGATGTTCTCTCTATGTTTACACAAATGAAACAACCAATGGAACAACAGCAGAAAACAAATCAAATGTTTATGAGGGAAATAGAAAAGATGAAGGAATCAAAGAAACATATGAATGCAACAACTCTAATACAGCCAAAGACCCCGAGTACTCCAGGATCTTCTGGAAACTATTTGGGAGATTTTATTCCCATGCAACAAATTGGGACGAATAATCCAACTCAGACTACTAGAGTAACATCAACCAGGGATCCTAGTGTTCCATTAGGATCCTCATCACAAAATAATGACGATGGTCACATTTATAATAATCAGTTTTTTAAAACTAATAATGTTGGACCTATGCAGGATACTGGGATTAATCCAAAAATGGCTAAGGAATTAAAGAAACTAAAGGACATGATCTCGAGTGTACCTGGTGTGGTACAACCAATACCTGAAATATCACCGTCAAGCCACAGGATGTTGATGTGTGTAAACTATATATATTTTTGTAAGTATTTTTTTCACACAATTTGAGTTTTAAAAAGGGTTTTCACCAAAGACTAATCACACATACACCGGGCAGTGTACCCGTCGGATAACAATATAGTAAAGGTAAGAACCAGATATTAAGGAGAAAATATATAAACTAAAATTCAATCATGTGATGGTAAAAAGATATTTTGAAGAGTTTGTTTTACTTAACTAGCATGTAAATATATAAACTAAGCTAAGATCACAAGTCAAATAATTAAGGAGAAAATATCACTTCGGTGTCGAATCCATCTAGAATACATTTAATACACTCATAGAAGCCTGGCAAATACACGAAACATAAATTGACTAAATTCTCGTCAAAGATATCTAATCAAATGACCATTCGGAAAGCTAGCATGAATTATACAAACCAACCACCTAAAGTCATACAATGAAGCTCATGTGTTTAACAATTATGTCAATGTTTATAAAGATTGAACTAGCTCCCGATTAAGGTACACTAATCCAACAACTAGTTGGAAAGATAATATGAACAACACACTACCCACCTCAAGTTGATTAAATTAGACAACAATATGCATTTCTTCAACATACAATGTTCATATAAAGGTTATATAAATTAGGAGAATGTGTCAACAATTCCTAGATAAACATAAAACTAAACATGAAACATCATAACAAACACTTTGTCTTTCCAAACATAAGCATAGGGATACACATACAAATATAATGATTCATAAACAAGACTTCATTCACCATTCCTAGTCGAATGCCATAAGCTAGTATAAATACATACACCAACCCATAAATATAAGCATAAACCACAAGTCTTTCAACATAATATGGCATACACAAATTCAAGTCTTGTAAACAACTCAAAATACTCAAATATACAATTTCATCGAAGAATAATCATACGGTTGTCATAACATTAACATAATAATTGCCAATAATCCAGGAATGTTGTCAAATGTATCTAAACTTCATCTAAACCAAAGTGAACAAGATTTTTAGCTCATCATGAGAACCAAAATTACAAATAAGCAGGGAAAAATAGTGAGAAACATGATATGAAAACAAGAATCAAACCACTCCTCCAAGCCTAAATGTTGTTGTTGATGTATGGTGATCCTCTTGATGTTGTATTCGCTCCAAGAAGCTTGAAATGTGGCTGGAACAAGGGTAATATGAGCTGGAACAGTGGGTTTTTCTCTCTGGTTGCTCAATTTCTGAATGAGAGTTTAAGTTCTGTTTAAATAGAAAAGGGGAGGCATGACCGTGCCAAGAGAGAAGGCACGACCGTGCCAGGTACCAAGGTGCGGTCGTGTCTAGGTCTTAACACGACCGTGTGACAGAGGGTTGACCGATCCGGAGCTTCCATTGGGTACCACTGATCGAGGACGTACGGCTGTTTAGACTCTCGAGGTGACATGCGACCGTGGGGAGCCAAGGCACGGTTGTGCCTTGGTGCGGTCATGCAAGATGTGGGCGCGACCGTGCCTAGGGTTTGTAATCTTGGCATGACCATGCCAAGGGGGGCATGTAAGGCCCCAAACCCGGGAGGCCTCACTTGTTGGATTTACTCATTCACAAATTGTTCTTAGACTTAAATATCAAAATAACGCAGCGGGAAAAATTTCATTAAAACATAATCGTGACATTGTTCAACATGCGGAAGCGTAACATAGTCTATTACATAAACTTAACATAAGCTAATCATAACGGGATGCCAGTCTGCATATCATCCGAGTAACTCATCAAGCCTCCTAGCATCACCGTCCATCATCATAACTTGCCTTAACCTGAATGTGCATACTAAAAAGTCATCTACGCTGGTGAGTTCTAGCTTTTCATAAAACCTTAACTTCAAATATTTGCCAAAAACATATCATTTAACTTCATTAATAAAAAGCATACGAAAACATGCAGTAACATAACGTAACATCATAAACATAAGTCAACGAACATATCGAATCTGCGCCTTCTCGTAACCGTCAAATCCAAACATCACATACTAGTGGAATAACCAAAAGATCACCACCACTAGGCCCATCAACATCGTACTGTCCTTCGGGTGAAGAACTCCTAGGGTCGATACTTAGGTTATTCAACACCAAACTTCAAGCACGGCATCACTAGGATGACACGTACCAAACTTCAAACACTGCACCCCGTAAGGCACAAGTTCCAAACTTCAAGCACGACTACCCCGTAAGGTAAATCATACGAACTTCAAGGATCACGATAATCCCCTTGGTGACCGTCATCACCCCATTTGTACAACAGTTGGCCAGCCACAAAGGCCCCTAAAAGGTAAAGGCCCATAACATACTTCCCATACCCATAACCTTCATTCCCTAAGAAATATTGGCAGATTCGTTCGTTTGTGACTTTCGTAAACATTCACTTCTTTTACTTCAAAACTTCAGTTAAAGCATTCGTACATTTTATTAAAAATCATTCCTTCATTCATAAACACTTCATAAACTTCTTTTGGAAAAATATTTCATAAACACTTCTTTCATAACCCTTCCTTCCAAAACATCGTTCATAAACATCGTTTTATAAAACGTCACATACAACATTCATAAACATCATTTTATAAAATAGTCACATCGTTACGTATGCACACCAGCCCAAATATTTTATCAAAACATTTAAAAGAGGGCTTCTAGAACTCACAGGATAAGATAATCTGGGTTGTCCTAAACAAAGGTCCCACAACGTCACTTCCGATCTGAATTGAATAGTTAAATACACATCAGACCAAATCCTGACTCTAACGGTTTAACCTTCTAAACAAACTGACTTTACCTAAATAGCCTGATGCCTGCGCACTTAGCAAGTGCGCAGGGCCTTGTTCTTGCGTACGTAATAAGTGCGCAAACTTTGCTTCATGCGTACCTGATAAGTATGCAGGGCCCTCTTCATGTGTACTTGGTAAGTACGCAGGACCCTCTTCATGCGTACTTGATAAGTACGCAGGATCTGTTTCACCACAAAAACCCTAACTTTCGCATTCGGGTCTGATCACGTCAAGATCCCGAATTTGTTTACATTCAAAACATTTGCTTTTCATTAAGGAACTCAAATCTATGTTTTTCTTCAAGTTTCATCCGTAAAAACATTACCTTTTCATCCAAATCCTGAAAAACCCCAAAACGAACAAAAACTCAGATCTAGGCTAGATCGTTACCTGTATCGAGCTTCTGATCCGGAGGTTCTTCTCACAAGCTATGGAGCAACTCTTGGCTGAAATCTCGGGTCAATCCGCCAACTTTCTCTCTCTAAGGTTTCTCTCTCTAGATGTTGCAAATGAGAGAAAGGGTGGTGACTTAGCCCACCGGCTCATCTGGCCCGGCCAGTCATGCCTCGTTCGTTTATTCCGTTATTATAACTGTCGTTTTATTTTTGAGATGTTACAAGTCTACCCCCCTAACAATAGGTTTCGTCTTCGAAACCTATCATAAGTCAAATAGATGAGGGTACGACTCCCTCATTTCATTCTCCGTTTCCCAAGTAGATTCCGATCCCTTTCGATGCTTCCATTGGACTTTAACGAATCGAATAATCTTATTACGCAAACGCTTCTCCTTTCTATCTAAGATGGCCACGGGTTCTTCGATGTAGTTAAGGCTGTTGTCGACCTCAATGTCAGTAAGTGGTACGTGAGCCGATTCATCTGCCAAACACTTTCACAAGTGTGATACATGGAAGGTAGGATGAATCCCACTTAACTCATTAGGCAACTCTAACCGATAAGCGACTTCACCAACTCGTGCCATTATCCTAAATGGTCCGACAAACCTAGGACTTAACTTTCCTCTCCTCCTGAATCGTATGATTCCCTTCCTGGGTGACACTTTCAACATTACTCTGTCCCCAACATCAAACTCAATAGGCCTTCGTCTGAATGGTCCTTTCGGACTGACCATCCGTTTGTGGGTGGTATGTCGTGCTGATATTAAGCCTCGTGCCCATCGCCTCGTGAAATCTTTTCCAGACCCTCGATGTGAATCGTGTGTCCCGGTCAGATACGATCGTCAAAGGCATCCCATGCCGTGCTACTACTTCGTTAATAAATACTTCCGCTAACCTTTCCGATGAGAACGTCTCGCGAATAGGTAGGAAATGAGCACTCTTCGTTAAACGGTCCACAATTACCCAAATGGTGTCATGACCCTTAGCTGTGCGAGGTAGCTTAGTTATGAAGTCCATGGTAATGTGTTCCCACTTCCATTCCTGTATATCAAGTGGTTGAATCTTTCCATACGGTTTTTGGTGTTCGGCCTTTACTTGCAAGCAAGTCAAGCACTTGCTTACATACTTTGTCACCTCATGTTTCATTCCAGGCCACCAATATTCCTTCCTCAGATCTTGGTACATTTTATTGGTACCAGGATGCATAGAGTACCGAGACTTATGAGCCTCATCCAAGATTTTGGTTCTAAGCTCACCACCCATAGGTATCCATACCCGTCCAAAACGTGTCCTAACACCAAGGGTGTTATATTCCAACTTGTCCTGTTGGCCAACCATCCTTTCCTTCTTTATGTTTTCTTCGTTAAGTGCTTCATCTTGAGCTCTTTCAATTTCCCTCATCACATCTTATGTTACTACCAACTAGCAAGCCTTCACTCTAATAGGAGTAGGCACATCCTTTCGGCTTAGAGCGTCAGCCACCACGTTTGCCTTTCCAGGATGGTATATGATTTCACAGTCATAATCTTTCAATAGTTCCAACCATCGTCTCTGCCTCATATTAAGTTTCCTTTGTTCGAACAAGTACTTCAAACTTTTGTGGTCGGAGTAAATAGTGAACTTCACCCCGTAAAGGTAGTGCCTCCAAATTTTCAATGCGAATACGTCAGCAGCAAGTTCCAAATCATGAGTCGGATAATTGGCTTCGTGAACTTTCAACTGCCGCGACGCATATGCAATCACTCTACCGCGTTGCATCAACACGAACCCTAATCCCTGACCTGAAGCATCAAAGTATACCACCAAGTCTTCATTGCCCTTGGGGAGGGCCAAGACTGGAGCTTTGGTTAGCTTATCTTTCAATTCCTTAAACGCCTCATCATGGGTCGAACCCCATTCGTACTTTACTTCCTTCCGAGTCAACTTTGTTAATGGCGAAGCTATTTTCGAGAAATCCTGGATGAATCTCCGATAGTAGCCTACCAATCCCAAGAAACTGTGGATTTCAGTTGGCGTCTTAGGAATATTCCATTCCCTTACCGTTATTATCTTTTCTGGGTCAACCATAATGCCGTTCGGGTTAATGACGTGACCTAGGAATTGGACTTCCCTAAGCCAGAACGCACATTTGGAGAACTTAGCATATAACTTTTCCTTCTTCAGAGCTTCTAATACCTCCTTCAAGTGACACGCGTGATCACCCTCATTCTTGGAGTAGATGAGGATATCATCGATGAACACGATTACCGATCGATCCAGCATTGGTCGAAAAACTCTATTCATCAAATCCATGAACGCTGCGGGGGCATTCGTCAATCTAAAAGACATTACGTGGAACTCGAAATCTCCATAACGCGTGCGAAATGCAGTTTTCGGTATGTCTTCTTCCCTCACCTTCAACTGATGGTACCCGGAACGAAGGTCAATTTTTGAGAACCAACTTGCGCCTTTCAATTGATCGAACATGCCGTCGATCCTTGGTAGAGGGTACTTGTTCTTCACCGTGCGTTTGTTCAACTCGCGATAATCAATAAACATTCTCATCGAACCATCCTTCTTCTTCACAAACAACACCGGAGCACCCCAAGGCGAGATGCTCGGTTGTATAAATCCCTTCTCGAGTAGTTCGTCTAAGTGGGCCATAAGTTCTTTCATCTCCATTGGTGCTAGTCGATATGGAGCCTTAGCCACGGGCGGGGCATCTAGTACTAAGTCAATTCGGAACTCAATCTCTCTGTCGGGTGGTATTCCAGGCAAATCCTCTGGAAACACCTCCGGGTACCTGCGTACCACGGGTACTTCGTCTAGTTCCTTCACTTCCTTGCGCTTTTCAATTACGTACACCAGATAAGCCTCGCATCCGCGCCTCAAGTAATTTGTTGCCTTAATCATCGAGATGACATTTGGCATCGGGGCGTCACGATCTCCAAAAATCTCGACTTTGCTACCATCCGGAGCCTTGAATCGGATTATCTTTAGTTTACATATGATTTGTGCTTCATTGGCAGTTAACCAATCCATACCCAACATGACATCAAAAACTCTCAAAACCACACCACACAATCTGGCAGGGAACCTATGACCTTCTATTTTTATCGTGGAGTTGTCAACTACATCGGTCACTCTCGCAGTTCTAACCTCAGCGGTTTCTACGCTAAAGGCCCTTTCTAACTTACTGACAGTGTAGTTCACTCGTTTACAAAAAGTCACAGATATAAAACTCTTACTGGCACCCAAATCAAATAACACATAAACAAAAGTGTTGTCAAGGATGAACGTACCTGACGCCACATCGGGGTCTGCCCTGGCTTGGTCTTGCGTCAGCACGTACGCACGAGTCTTTGCTCGGGGCCTCTCTTCTCTCTTCTACGGGCTTTTCCCTTTCCCGGCTTCACCCATTCTGGGCTTGGTGCATTCCCGGCTCATATGACCACTTTCCCCATAATTGTAGCATTTGAAGCCTTGCGGGCATTCATGGGAATAGTGTCCGGTCTTTCCGCATTTAAAGCATAGATTAGACCCTAACCGACATTCGCCCGCATGTCTTACCCCACATCTTCCACAGACTGCCGCCTCGCCTACCCTGGCTTGTTTGTCCCGAGCCCCAAACAACTTCCCAGCCGATTGCTTAGCGGGGAAACTCAGCTTCTTCTTAGGCTCTTCGATGGCAACGACATTCAGCGCCAGATCATCAAATACCACTTCGCTCAGTTCTACTACCGAATCATAGGTAGTAGGGGCGTTTACCTTAACATAGGTGCGGACCTGGTCCGACAGCCCTTGAATGTAACAGGAAATCTTTCTTTCCTCAGTTGTGACAAGGTGTGGCATCAGACGTGCCGGTTCATTGAACCGTGTGGTGTACTGCCGGTGCGTCATGCTCCCGACCTTAATCCCCAGAAATTCCCTTTCTACCTTTTCGATCTCATTCCTTGGACAGAAATCTTTGATCACCAAAGTTTTCAAATCAGTCCACATCATTGCATCCACAGCCTCGTCCCCTTTGGCTTGGCGTACACCTTACCACCAGTGGGATGCTTCCTCCCTCAAGGAGTTAGCAGCAAAATTCACCACTTGATCCGCTCGACACTCGCTCAGACGAATGGTATCTTCCATACGGATTACCCAATCAAAAGTAGCCACCGCGTCCTCCTTCCCAGTCAGGACCGACGGGTCGCATGCCTTAAAGGACTTATAGTCGCAACCACGGTTAAGCGGTGCGTTGATTGCCTCAGTGTTCGGGGGTACCAACCGTCGTGTTAGACCTACCCATCTCACTAGCCTTCTTTAACGCTTCTGCCAACAATCCTGGCAAGGAAACCTTCATCAACTCAGTGAACTCGCGTGCCAGAGCCGCTCTCACTTCCGGTTCAAAAGTGAATTGTTGTTCTTCGACATGAGTCGGCTCAGTCCCATGCATACTAACTTCTGGCTCAGTGTGAACACTTCCTTCTTCACTGTACTCTTGGCATGCAGGGTCCTGCCGCGCCCACCGTTACGACCACCGGTACGGCCCCCACCACGCCTTCCGCTCTTTCGTCCCGCCATTTCGTTCTATAAGACAATGAATCCAATGTCATCACGCTAGTTAACAAATAGAATTCAACAAGCACTGTAAGATGTTAATATACACTGGCCATCTGCAATTAACCATTACACTACCTTTCAATTTCTATTTGACCACCTTTGTGATTCCATCAGAACACAAGTCCTTACCTAACCCTTTCTAAGTCATACTGTATATGTAAACATATATAATACCTTCATACCAGATGTTGTGGCTCGAGTTACCCGTACTGGCATCCACTTTCGGTCCCATTCACAGTTTAAGTTCAGACACTGGGAGTGTCCGAATCTCTCAAACTATTGCTCTAATACCAACTTGTAAGGCCCCAAACCCGGGAGGCCTCACTTGTTGGATTTACTCATTCACAAACTGTTCTTAGACTTAAATATCAAAATAACGCAGCGGGAAAAATTTCATTAAAACATAATCGTGACATTGTTCAACCTGTGGAAGCGTAACATAGTCTATTACATAAACATAATATAAGCTGATCATAACGGGATGCCAGTCTTCATATCATCCGGGTAACTCATCAAGCCGCCCAGCATCACCCTCCATCATCATAACCTGCCTTAACCTGAATGTGCATACTAAAAATTCAGCTACGCTGGTGAGTTCTAGCTTTTCATAAAACCTTAACTTCAAATATTTGCCAAAAACATATCATTTAACTTCATTAATAAAAAGCATACGAAAACATGCAGTAACATAACGTAACATCATAAACATAAGTCAACGAACATATCGAATCTGTGCCTTCTCGTAACCGTCAAATCCAAACGTCACATACTAGTGGAATAACCAAAAGATCACCACCACTAGGCCCATCAACATCGTACTGTCATTCGGGTGAAGAACTCCTAGGGTCGATACTTAGGTTATTCAACACCAAACTTCAAGCACGGCATCACTAGGATGACACGTACCAAACTTCAAGCACTGCACCCCGTAAGGCACAAGTTCCAAACATCAAGCACGACTACCCCGTAAGGTAAATCATACGAACTTCAAGGATCACGATAATCCCCTTGGTGACCGTTATCACCCCATTTGTACAACAGTTGGCCAGCCACAAAGGCCCCTAAAAGGTAAAGGCCCATAACATACTTCCCATACCCATAACCTTCATTCCCTAAGAAATATTGGCAGATTCGTTCGTTTGTGACTTTCGTAAACATTCACTTCTTTTACTTCAAAACTTCAGTTAAAGCATTCGTACATTTTATTAAAAATCATTCCTTCATTCATAAACACTTCATAAACTTCTTTTGGAAAAATATTTCATAAACACTTCTTTCATAACCCCTCCTTCCAAAACTGTAACATTTCTGATTTTTAGTAGCCATATTTCGATTCAATGTAATGCATTTCAAATTCAATACTCGTGCACTGTCTTATTATTTTGCTTACCGTAAACTAAATGCAATGATTCAATATAAATTTACAAGTTTTGCTCGATTATATACACTTAAATGCTATACAAGTAGCTATTTATTTCAATCTAATCAAACCGGAAAAGTCAAGAACTAAAGTTGAAAATTTATCAAGAAACCCTATTTAGCACGGTCGTGCTTTGTCCTGCCACGGTCGCGCCAAGTGCCTCGGCACAATCGCGCGACTGGTCCTGGAACGATCGCGCCCAGTACCTAAGCACGGTCACGCCTATCTTGGCACGGTCGCGCCTGCGTAACAGTCGAAACGTAAATGCAGTTTCAAAACGCCCAATCGTTCGAATTCAAAACCATTATACGTTTTATTTTCATTAACCAAGAAAATAATACTATCAATCATTCCCTTTACTACCAATTAATCCTGAAATCGTTCAGCCTCAAAGAATTATCTCCCAAGACCACAAATCCACTCTACAATTCGAATACTCCCGAACAATCCATCTCTATACGATATACAATCCTCTCTGGAACACCCGAAGCCATTGAAGCAGTCGGAATCGCAGCAGAAGTCGCCGGAACCTCCTTCTACCGACCTCTATCGATTCCCTACTCTTTCGGGTAATTGATCAGTTGTTATTATCCGTTTTAGTATTTAGATCGAAAGCCATGTTAATCTGGGCTTCCATTACAGAAATTATCCGGAACCGAAATTCCAATTTTTAATAAAAAGGATTTAATCGAATCCATTCTTAAACACGTTTTCCATATAATTAATTTATATGAACAGACTCGTAACAACTCAGTAATCAAAAGCCCTAACAATTCCAACGCTATAAATACAAGATTTGTTCAATTTGTGTCTGATTTGGAAGAGACACGGTCGCGCTAATCATTTAGCGCGGCCGTGCCTCATGAAACGCGGTCGTGCCGAGTAGCAGCGCGGTCGTGTCCTCCTGTCTAGACCTAGTCATGCCCTTTGGGCTAGCCTCAGTTGTGTCTAAAAATCATAGACACGACCGTGCCGAGCCAAGGCATGGTCGTGCCTGTTTACTTGTCTAGTTTGTGCCCTCGGTTGATCAACCCGATCGCGCCCGTGGCTTGAGCACGATCGTGCCTTTTCGAGGCACGGTCGTGTGTGACTCAGAAATTTAACATAATTATAATTTTATATTTTTCAATCAATAAATGTTTCAAAATTTATAAAAATATGTTTTCTGTATTTGAAGAGATAAATATTATTTATTTAAAAGTTTGTTTAAAAAAATTATAAAAATTAAATTTATATTTATCTTACACTTAAATGATGTTTTGAATGATTAAGTTACAAGTTCATAAATAAATAATATAATAATTATTTATTTAATATTTAAACAAAAATCATTTATTTATTTATACTAAATTACAATCAATATTTATATTATTTCATAAACTATAAACATTTATTTATTTATTAATTTACACTTAACACATGCATTATTTTCATAATCAACAATTTTATAAAAATTCTATTTTATTATTTAAATTCCAAACTTTAATCAAATGTTCCAAAAATGGTTACTACAACTTTATATATTTCATTTAATACTTTTTTATACACAAATTCAACCTTCAATGTAGGACTTAAACTTTGTACACCGATTTGATTCAATATACATTACTATCTAGGTTAAACCGTGCGTATCAAGAACCCTTATTTTATCTATACTCTTTGTTAGCTACATCTCCATACCAAGTGAGTATTCACAACCCCTTTTTACTCTTTTACACTTTTGGGGTGGAACATGAACTCTATACACATTACACATTACACATTTACATTTACGCAAACAACACAAGTGCAAAAATCCTATTTACATACATGTGTGCAAAATTTGAGCTTCGTGCCCGAGTGCTAGTTGTGCTAACCTTTGTATGCGATTATGTGCAATCATTAACTATACAAGCCGACGGTTTTCAATGATAGATCTATTGAGTCTGACAAACCCACCCATGGTGCGCGGTGATTGAAACCAACAACACAATTTTTGCATGCTAGTTACAAGGTTTGGTTGTACATGGTTACACAATAGCTGCTCCCCATAAATGCCTTATTTTATCATGTTTTGTAAAGGATTTGTTTTCAACTATATGCTATCTATTTACAACTGTGTTACTCACCAACTTTTTAGTTGACTTTATTTTATTCATGTTTCAGGCCCTAATATGTGAGAATGATTCAAGACGTGCTCAATATAGGATTGGACTTAGCAAAACAAATCAAGAATTTTATGAGTTGTTTTATGTTTCTTGTTTGAATTTGGTTTGTACTTGGATTATTTGTAATGGAAATTTAACTTTAATATATTTCAATTTAGTCAACCATGTGCTATGAACAGTCTTACATGTCCCGCCCCGATGATTCCGCCATCGGTCGGGGTGCGACAGATTGGTATCAGAGCCTTGATTATAGGGAATTAGGTTATTAGACACCTTGACCTAGACTATAACTTTAGGACACCCACTTATGCTATATTTCATGATTTTGTGCTATGTGTTACATGCTATGTGCTACATGCTCATCATGATTAATTATTATTATACATGATAACTTATTTGTTAGAAATTCATGACTCATTAGGATCTTCTTGAATAATAATTAAATAAATAATATCCTTTCCTATATTCTAAAACCTTATAATAATTCTATCTTCTTTCTATCTTTATCCTTTCTTAGCATGTGGAAGAACTCTTCAAGCAAAAATCTTTAAAAAAAATTTTTATTTCTTCGTTAAGGTTTTTAAACTTGTGAAATTATTTGAGGACACGTGCAATCTGGAAGGGTGACACCTGTATTTTGGGTTATCTATCTAGGAAAGCATTTCGCATAAATCCCAATCAACCGAGGGACCCGTATGCTTTCCTGGGAATTCCCGAGATGAGTGTTTACTTATAGGCTAAAGCATGTCTCCTTGAAAATTTTATAAGTTTAATTAACCTTAATGTGCCATGGTATTCAAGTGATTTTGTCACTTTTGAGTACAATCCAAACTAAGAATATCTATTTTATTTTGTTATCTCATTCTATTAAATCCTATCAAATCTCATAAGTTCTTACAATTTTTCTTGTCTTGTGAAAATCTGTAGAATGCCTCCTCGTCGTGCTCCCGCAACCAACGCCAACACCGACATTGCTGATATTCTCACCCAATTGGTGACACAACTCACCCAAGCCAATGGTGCCACCAATGGCAACAATGGTGGAAATGGAAGCAATAGTGGTAATAATGGTGGAAATGGTGGAAATGGTGGTAACAATCCATCTCAATGCACCTTCAAGCACTTCAACTCGTGCAATCCCCTAAAGTTCTATGGTACCGAAGGAGCTACTGGACTCCTTCAATGGTTCGAAAGCGTTGAGAATACCTTTCTCAATAGTGACTGTCCCGACAACCTCCGTGTTCGTCATGCTACAAGTGTCCAACAAAAACGGGCACTTACATGGTGGAATGGGGAGAAAAAGAATAGGGGTGTTGACATAGCTATGGCCTTACCTTGGGATGAGGTCAAAAGGCTTATGACCGAGGAGTTCTGTCCTCAAAATGAAGTGAAAAAGTTAGAAGCTGAATTTTGGGATCTTGCCCAAGATAGCGGGGAAAGCTTAGCATATACAACTCGGTTCCATGAGTTGAGTCTTCTAGTGCCCCACATGGTCACTCCTTTGTCCCATTGTATCGAGAAGTATATTGGTGGGCTACCAAGACAAATCCAAGATACTGTCTTAGGTAGAAATCTTTCTACTCTGGAGGATGCTATTCGTCTATCCGCTACCTTAACTGATAACCATGTGAAAGCGGGAACACTTACTAAGAAGGGTACTAAGAAAGTTTCTGAAACCGTAACCCCTCCCACTCACAACAAAGAAACCACAACCGAGCCCTCTCGCAATAATAGAAAGAGGAAGGTTAGAAATTTTGCTGTGGTTACTCCTGCTGTTCCCATCAACCAAGCTGCACCTATGGTTCAAGCGCCGTCTAAAAAGCCATATGTTGGAATCTACCCACTTTGTGCCACCTGCAACTACCATCATCCCCAAAACATCCCATGTCGCCTTTGTACTTATTGTGGGAGATATGGTCATACGGTTAGTGTTTGTAGGACCAAAGCTCTTGCGGGCCAAGTCAACCCTCCAAACCGAACTGTACCTCAAGTGGCTAATCAAGGTGCTCCCACCATTGCTAATGGGCGTGCTTGCTATGAGTGTGGTGACCCGAACCATTTTCATGATCAATGTCCAAGACTTGCAAATGCTAGACAAGGTGGAGCTCGTGGGCGTGCGTTCAACATAAACACCAACGAAGCTCAAGCCAACAATGACGTGGTCAATGGTACGTTTCTTGTTAATAGTCAATATGCCTCCATTTTATTCGATACCGGAGCCGATAAAAGTTTTGTGTCACTTGATTTTGAACCTTTACTTGCAAAGACTCGGTCCCAATTAGAGAAAACATTTACCGTTGAAGTAGCAAATGGTGACTCCCTTACAATTGAGTCCATTATCTATGATTGCTCTTTAGCACTTAATGATCACACATTTCCAATCAACCTTGTTCCAATGCCACTAGGAAGCTTTGATATTATCATAGGTATGGATTGGCTATCAAATCATCATGCCGAAGTCATTTGCTTTGAAAAGTGTATCCAAATTCCGCTACCATCGGGAGAAACCTTAAGAGTTTTTGGTGAAAAGCCTTGCAAGGGACTTAAGTTGATGTCGTGTACTACCGCTCAAAAGTACTTACGAAAGAAGTACATTGCTTTCTTAGCTCATATTGTTCAAAAGGATGTCAAGGAGAAGAGTATCCAAGACATTCTGATCATTCAAGATTTTCCCGAAGTTTTTCCTAAGGATTTATCCGGTCTTCCTCCCGTTCGTCAAGTAGAGTTCCGTATTGATCTTATACCTGGAGCTAACCCCGTTGCTAGAGCTCCCTATCGTCTTGCACCTTCCGAAATGCAAGAGCTTGCAAGTCAACTTCAAGAGCTCTCCGACAAAGGTTTCATTCGCCCAAGTCATTCACCGTGGGGTGCACCCGTCTTATTTGTTAAAAAGAAGGATGGATCATTTAGCATGTGTATTGACTACCGCGAACTCAATAAGCTTACTATCAAGAACCGTTATCCTTTGCCTAGAATCGATGATCTCTTTGATCAACTTCAAGGTTCTACTTACTTCTCGAAGATTGATCTTCGATCCGGTTATCATCAGCTTCGTGTTCAAGAAGATGACATTCCTAAGACTGCTTTTTGAACAAGGTATGGTCATTACGAGTTCATGGCTATGCCTTTCGGGTTAACCAATGCACCCGCAGTTTTTATGGATCTCATGAATCGTGTGTGCAAACCGTACCTTGATAAATTCGTGATCGTCTTCATTGACGATATTTTAATCTATTCCAAGACTAAAGCCGATCATGAACAACACCTTAGATTGGTTTTGGACCTCTTGAGAAAAGAACAACTATATACCAAATTCTCCAAATGTGAATTTTGGCTAAAAGAAGTTCAATTCCTTGGTCATATTGTCAATGACAAGGGTATCCATGTTGATCCTGCTAAGATTGAGACGATTAAGAATTGGAATGCCCCAAAAAACTCCAACCGAAGTTCGTTCATTTCTTGGTCTTGCGGGTTATTATCGTCGTTTCATCTCAAACTTCTCAAAGATTGCTGTCCCTCTTACCGCTTTGACCCACAAGGGTAAGACTTATGAATGGGGACCGAAACAAGAAGAAGCTTTTCAAACCCTCAAGCAAAAGCTGTGCAATGCTCCCATATTGACTCTCCCCGATGGAAATGATGATTTGGTTGTCTATTGTGATGCTTCTAACCAAGGTCTTGGTTGTGTTCTCATGCAACGAGGCAAAGTAATCGCTTATGCATCAAGGCAACTCAAAGTTCATGAGAAGAATTATACGACGCACGATCTCGAGTTGGGTGCGGTCGTATTCGTGTTAAAGATTTGGAGACATTACCTATATGGCACAAAATATGTGGTATTCACCGACCACAAAAGTCTTCAACATATTTTCAACCAAAAAGAACTCAATATGAGGCAACGACGTTGGGTCGAACTCCTTAACGACTACGACTGCGAGATTCGTTACCATCCCGGAAAAGCGAATGTTGTAGTCGATGCTTTGAGTCGAAAGGACCATGTTATGCTTCATTGTGCCCGTATTCAAACCGATATTCAAACCCGTATCTTAGAAGCTCAACACGTCTCGGTAACCGAGGGTAATATGTACGAAGAAATGTCATGTGGTGTTGAACTCCTTCTTGAATCAAAACCCAATGGCTTACTATATTACTTGAACCGTATTTGGGTTCCCGATCGCGATGATCTCCATACATTTCTCATGAACGAGGCTCACAAGACTCGTTATTCTATTCATCCTGGTGCGGATAAAATGTACCAAGATCTTCGCCAACAATATTGGTGGCCCGGTATGAAAAAGGACATTGCTCTCTATGTTGCTAAATGCTTAACTTGTTCCAAAGTCAAAGCCGAACATCAACGTCCTTCTGGTTTGCTTGAACAACCGGAAATTCCCGTGTGGAAATGGGAGAACTTAGCCATGGATTTTATTACCAAACTCCCTCGCACCTCGAGTGGTTATGATAGTATTTGGGTGATCATTGATCGACTCACCAAATCTGCTCATTTCTTGCCTATCCGTGAAGACTATCGGGTTGAGAAACTAGCCCGAATTTACATCGACGAAATCGTGAGTCGTCATGGTGTTCCCTTGAACATAATATCTGATCGAGATGCCCGGTTCACTTCTCAATTTTGGCAATCTCTCCAAACTGCTCTTGGCACACGATTGGATTTGAGCACGGCCTACCATCCCCAAACTGATGGTCAAACCGAGCGAACAATTCAAACTCTTGAAGACATGCTTAGAGCTTGCGTAATCGATTTTGGTGGCAATTGGGATTCACATTTATCCCTCATTGAGTTCTCTTACAATAATAGCTACCACAAAAGTATCAACATGTCTCCATTGGAAGCTCTCTATGGTCGCAAGTGTCGTTCTCCTATATGTTGGAACGAGATTGGTGAAGCACAAATCACCGGTCCCGAGTTAATTCAAGAAACATCCGACAAGATTATTCAAATCCGTGACAATATTCGAGTAGCAAGGAGTCGGCAAAAGAGTTATGCTGACAAACGTCGAAAACCCTTGGAATTCCAAGTCGGTGATCTTGTTCTTCTTAAGGTGTCCCCGTGGAAGGGTGTGATCCGTTTTGGAAAGAAAGGCAAGTTAGCACCTCGTTATGTTGGTCCATTCAAAATCCTTGAAAGGGTTGGGAAAGTGGCTTACAAGCTCGAGTTACCTCCATCTCTTGGAAATGTGCATCCTACATTTCATGTATCTAATCTGAAGAAGTGTCTCGCTGATGAAAACCTCCATATACCGCTTGACGACGTGCGCATTGATGAAATGATGCACTTCGTTGAGAAGCCGGTGGAAATTATGGATCGCGAAGTCAAACAACTCAAGCGAAGTCGCATTCCTATTGTCAAAGTTCATTGGGAATCAAAGCGTGGTCCTGAGTTCACTTGGGAACGAGAAGACCAAATGAAGCTCAAGTACCCTCATCTTTTTACCGATGCCGTCACTTCCTCAAACTAAATTTCTGGACGAAATTCTCTCAACATGGGGAGACTATAACATTTCTGATTTTTAGTAGCCATATTTCGATTCAATGTAATGCATTTCAAATTCAATACTCGTGCACTGTCTTATTATTTTGCTTACCGTAAACTAAATGCAATGATTCAATACAAATTTACAAGTTTTGCTCGATTATATACACTTAAACGCTATACAAGTAGCTATTTATTTCAAACTAATCAAACCTGAAAAGTCAAGGACTAAAGTTGAAAATTTATCAAGAAACCCTAATTAGCACGGTCGTGCTTCGTCCTGGCACGGTCGCGCCAAGTGCCACGGCACGATCGCGCGACTGGTCCTGGAACGATCGCGCCCAGTTCCTAAGCACGGTCGCGCCTATCTTGGCACGGTCGCGCCTGCGTAACAGTCGAAATGAAAATGCATTTTCAAAACGCCCAATCGTTCGAATTCAAAACCATTATACGTTTTATTTTCATTAACCAAGAAAATAATACTATTAATCATTCCCTTTACTACCAATTAATCCTGAAATCGTTCAGCCTCAAAGAATTATCTCCCAAGACCACAAATCCACTCTACAATTCGAATACTCCCGAACAATCCATCTCTATACGATATACAATCCTCTCTGGAACACCCGAAGCCATTGAAGCAGTCGGAATCGCAGCAGAAGTCGCCGGAAGTCAAGCTTGCCATCGCCGGAACCTCCTTCTACCGACCTCCATCGATTCCCTACTCTTTCGGGTAATTAATCACTTGTTATTATCCGTTTTAGTATTTAGATCGAAAGCCCCATGTTAATATGGGCTTCCATTACAGAAATTATCCGAAACCGAAATTCCTATTTTTAATAAAAAAGGATTTAATCGAATCCATTCTTAAACACGTTTTCCATACAATTAATTTATATGAACAGACTCGTAACAACTCAGTAATCAAAAGCCCTAACAATTCCAATGCTATAAATACAAGATTTGTTCAATTCGTGTATGATTTGGAAGAGACACGGTCGCGCTAATCATCTAGCGCGGCCGTGCCTCATGAAACGCAGTCGTGCCGAGTAGCAGCGCGGTCGTGTCCTCCTGTCCAGACCTAGTCATGCCCTTTGGGCTAGCCTCTGTTGTGTCTAAAAATCATAGACACGACCGTGCCGAGCCAAGGCACGGTCGTGCCTGTTGACTTGTCTAGTTTGTGCCCTCTGTAGATCAACCCGGTCGCGCCCCGACTAGCGCGGTCGCGCCCGTGGCTTGAGCACGATCGTGCCCTTCCGAGGCACGGTCGTGTGTGACTCAGAAATTTAACAGAATTATAATTTTATATTTTTCAATCAATAAATGTTTCAAATTTTATAAAAATATGTTTTCTTTATTTGAAAAGATAAATATTATTTATTTAAAAGTTTGTTTAAAAAAGTTATAAAAATTAAATTTATATTTATCTTACACTTAAATGATGTTTTGAATGATTAAGTTACAAGTTCATAAATAAATAAGATAATAATTATTTATTTAATATTTAAACAAAAATCATTTATTTATTTATACTAAATTACAATCAATATTTACATTATTTCATAAACTATAAACATTTATTTATTTATTAATTTACACTTAACACATGCATTATTTTCATAATCAACAATTTTATAAAAATTCTATTTTATTATTTAAATTCCAAACTCTAATCAAATGTTTCAAAAATGGTTACTACAACTTTATATATTTCATTTAATACTTTTTTATACACAAATTCAACCTTCAATGTAGGACTTAAACTTTGTACACCGATTTGATTCAATATACATTACTATCTAGGTTAAACTGTGCGTATCAAGAACCCTTATTTTATCTATACTCTTTGTTAGCTACATCTCCATACCAAGTGAGTATTCACAACCCCTTTTTACTCTTTTACACTTTTGGGGTGGAACATGAACTCTATACACATTACACATTACACATTTACATTTACGCAAACAACACAAGTGCAAAAATACTATTTACATACATGTGTGCAAAATTTGAGCTTTGTGCCCGAGTGCTAGTTGTGCTAACCTTTGTATGCGATTATGTGCAATCATTAACTATACAAGCCGACGGTTTTCAATGATAGATCTATTGAGTCTGACAAACCCACCCATGGTGCGCGGTGATTGAAACCGACAACACAATTTTTGCATGCTAGTTACAAGGTTTGGTTGTACATGGTTACACAATAGCTGCTCCCCATAAATGCCTTATTTTATTATGTTTTGTAAATGATTTGTTTTCAACTATATGCTATCTATTTACAACTGTGTTACTCACCAACTTTTTAGTTGACTTTATTTTATTCATGTTTTAGGCCCTAATATGTGAGAATGATTCAAGACTTGCTCAATATAGGATTGGACTTAGCAAAACAAATCAAGAATTTTATGAGTTGTTTTATGTTTCTTGTTTGAATTTGGTTTGTACTTGGATTATTTGTAATGGAAATTTAACTTTAATATATTTCAATTTAGTCAACCATGTGCTATGAACAGTCTTACATGTCCCGCCCCGATGATTCCGCCATCGGTCGGGGTGTGACAAAAACATCGTTCATAAACATCATTTTATAAAATGTCACATACAACATTCATAAACATCGTTTTATAAAATAGTCACATCGTTACGTATGCACGCCATCCCAAAAATATTATTCAAAACATTTAAAAGACGGCATCTAGAACTCACCGGATAAGCTAATCTGGGTTGTCCTAAACAAAGGTCCCACAACGTCACTTCCGATCTGAATTGATTAGTTAAATACACGTCAAACCAAATCCCGACTCTAACGGTTTAACCTTCTAAACATACTGACTTTACCTAAACAGCCTGATACCTACGCACTTAGCAAGTGCGCAGGGCCTTGTTCTTGCGTACTTAATAAGTGCGCAAACTTTGCTTCATGGGTACTTGATAAGTACGCTGGGACCTCTTCATGGGTACTTGGTAAGTATGCAGGACCCTCTTCATGCGTACTTCAGATGCTAAGGTAATTAATTTTATATCTGTAGGTCCACATGACTCATCTCAGATCGATCTCGTGACAAGACGTATCGATAACACGGAGTGCGGAATCCTTTGTTTTAACGTATGTATATCACTTGACAATAGAAACAATCAGGTAAATAAACTTTCTCTTTGTATTCACCAAACAAAGTTTACAGAATACTTGATCGTTCAATCATTCTCTAATGCTCTTCTAAACAGACTCTGTAACTCTATATTTATAGACACACGTTCTGCAATAGGTGAACTTAACAAGTTCACTTCAAAGATGCTTAGCGAACTTAACAAGTTCACCTCTAATAGACTAGGCGAACTTATCAAGTTCGCCTCTAGCAGAACTTGTACTTATACTTAGACAAAACTAAACAATTACATAAAAACATAAAGACAATAAGACCTAAACTATTACAAAGCTTTTGTCATACAATCTATGTCCTAACAGACTCCCCCTTGACAATAGCGTGATCTTCTGTCTTCAGTCTTTATGACGAGCTCTTCCGGTTGTCTGGTAATTTGCTTCCTGCATGCACTCCATATCTTTGACATATCTCCAACACTCTTTTATACTGCAATCCTTGTTCTCTCCATTCATCAGTGAACATGATCTCATTCTTTCTTAACGTCCTCTGATCTTTCTTTGAGAAATTAATAAGATTCATTGCATCGTAGAAACTAACAATGACTTATTATCTTTATCTTCAATCCTAGCTTCACTAGTCTTCACATCTACATACCACCATTTCATATTCCCCAGAAAATCTTGTGGAATTTTCTTCAATGGTATCTTCTGTACAGCACGTACTGGCTTGAACTTATACTTTCAAGTCACATTCTTAGTCTTTTGATCTACGATCTTCACGCTTCACCAGTCTTCACATCTACATACCACCATTTCATATTCCCCAGAAAATCTTGTGGAATTTTCTTCAATGGTATCTTCTGTACAGCACGTACTGGCTTGAACTTATACTTCCAAGTCACATTCTTAGTCTTTTGATCTACGATCTTCACTCTTTTTCCCTTTTGTGGTTTTAACCTTTCACACTTCGTTAATCCACCTTCTCTCTTTATCAAATTGGCAATCACATCGGCTAATCCACACTTAGATCTATTAATCAATGGTTTCGTAGCTAGACCATTCATTTCACACCTTGGCAAGGTATTGAAATACTTGATCCTAAGCTTTAAATATTGAACACCATCAGATCTTTTAAGAGCAAACAGCTTAGTTTCATCATCATAAAACCAACTTATGATCTTTCCAATACATCTCTCTTTATTCACATATCTTTATTTCTGAGCAGGTTGTATAGGTGACTTTGGTAGTACTTTCATCCAACTGTTAACTACTTCTCTCCACTATTCTCTAGTCATTCCGGTATTTCTATACATCACAGGTTCTTCATTCAGCTTAGGAGACACATTATGAGTAGTATCAACATCAGAATCTTTCTTGGATTGAGCGGTATCATCAGGTGTAGTGATGTCTTCAACAGAGTCCATAGAATCCGTTAATCCACATAAGAAAACTCATGAATAACATCATCTTGGATGAAGTTATACGGAACATTCAGACCATCACTTCCTTCATATGTAACCTTAGATTTACCCTTTTCTATTTCAATCTCTACAATCTCTCCTTCTTCAACTTCATTATCCAACAAATCTTCTTCATCATCATCATCAAATAACTCGTCTATATCATCCAGACATTCTAATTTCTCAGCTTCTTCTTCTTCAGAATCTTGAAAGAATTCCAATAACAATATTTCTTCATTCACTCCAGAATCATGCTTGGTTCCTTCAATAGTATGTGATGTCGACTGCCCCTGAGCTATGGATATTGGATTCACGTCAGCGTATTGACGATCACCCTTAACATTACCACTAGGATCATTGTCATCATTATCTTTTCGTTGAATTGATTCAACATGACACGTATCATGTAGCCTTAACTCCCCCTGAGTGTCAAGACACTCAACAAGCTTAGACACCAATAACTGCATGTCAGTAAGCTGTTTAGCTTGAGCTTGAAGGACAAACTGTCTCTGAGAATCAGTAGACAAAATAGTATCTACTTGAGTCTGTAAAGCTAGCACCTGTGATTCAAGGAATGTAATTCGTTCAGAATCAGACGTCTTTGAAGGACCAGCTTCAGATGTGTGTGGAACATGTGGAGAAAGAACTGGAGATGTGTGTATAGAAGCAGGAGGTGTAATCAATAAGGAAGCAACAAAATTAGCATCCTCAACACCTTGAGAAGAATGAGCAGCAGCAATAGAAGCAGACATAAGCTTCTGAGCTTTAGGAACTGGAATAGCATCACTATCCGAGTTGGAACTTTCATCTATTAAAGTTCTCTTGCCAAGTACTGATCCAGAAGGAGGATTCCGAACAGACTTATGCCTTGATTTTCTGGCTGTAGATTTAATACGTTTCCCCACATTAGCCAGTGGTAACGTAGCCAACCTTGCATAATGATCTAAGCTAAAATCTCTGGATGAATCAGTATCAGTAGCTTCAAAATCAGGTAAGATAGTATCACCGGAACTCGTATCTACAACATTGCCTTCAACTTCATGAATAGGTAAGTTCATAGCTTCATGATCAAAATCATCCATATTCATACCCAAATCTTGATCATTATCTTGAGCAATCTCATCTTGAACTGGTTCCTTAATAGGAATTTGAACCTGTTCCTGTGGAATAGGGACTTGTTGTTGTTGTTGAGCAGGAACTTGTTGTTGTTGTTGTTGAGCAAGAACTTGTTGTTGTTGTTGTTGAGCAGGAACTTGATGTACTTGATCTTGAACTTGTTGAATTGGAACTTGATTCTAGACTTGTCCTTGTACTAACTCCTCAGGATGAAACCAATGATCATTAGGTGGCTCAACATAAGCATGATTGATTATGTGACCAAATAGAGGAGATGGAACGGGAATTAAAGCAGCATTTTGTTGTTTCACCTTAGTACAATCAGTAAAGATTCTTTTTGACGTAGGAGTCAAAGTCAAACGGATTGGATGCTAAGGTAAATCCGGAATTAAATGATTCAAAATCATTTGCACGAACCTAGGATACATAAGGAACCCTTGACCTTCTAGAGGATTGATTTGCATGACCAACTCATGGTAGATATATAAAGCAAAGTTAAACCATTTGTTGAGTGTCAAAGCAACCATAGCAGCTTGTAGTGCACTCTTCAACCCATCAGTACCAGCCTTTCGTGGAGACAGACATTGTATGATGACGTGCATAAAATATCTCCATTCGCCAACTAAACCTCCTTTTCTTGCTTGTGTATCATTTGTTCTTCCCCTGTAACCCATCCGCTGAAAACACCCCATTATCAGTGTTCCAGGATATGACATAGGATCATGAACAGCACCTCCTAATGCCAATGCAGCACGAATAGTTTCCACTGAAATAGCGACCTCCGTATTATTTACTGTAGCACGAAGTACGTGAGGTTCTACATCCGTATCTTGATGGACATGTATCCCAGAATTGTTGAATATGTGGTAAACTGATGTACGGATTAGCAGATAAAGCCACATGCAATCTTGAACGATTTAGAAAATTGATAATTCCTTGAAAATTAACAGCTTCAGACATATTCGGATCCAATAACGCCACTTGATTATGTTTGTACTCAACGCGACGAGCCATCTGTAAATGTAGAGGACAAAAACACATTAGTAAGCAAAACAATAAAAAGACCAAAAAAAATTTTAACACAAAAAAAAATTTCAACAAAAAAAAATTACAAGTCCAAAACACTCTTGAGCCCTTAGGCGAACTTACTAAGTTCGCTTAGTGTTGCAAGAGGCGAACATAATAAGTTCGCCTGAACCAGTTTTGTCGATACAAATTCCACATCATAATCACAAACATGTCTAAATCATGTATAAATTCTCAATTCAAATATAACACTATCATCGATTAACACTTACGACACAAGTTAAATCAGCAATTTCAAGTTTTAATCCATAAAATTTGTTCAAATCTAAAATAGACGTGAAACCTTTCAAAACTCGACGAACACAGAGGTAAACGGCCAAATTCCAGATGATTTAACGGATAAAATTCGTTGAGATTACCTTAGAATTACTCGCAATTAAAAATTGATCTAGAAACAAACACACAAAGTTCAAATCAGAAACCCTAGATCTGAAAACACAAGTTCGCTAAATATTCCGTATGTTCGCTCTTATAAGTTCGCTCTAACAGTGAATAAGATAAATGAATAAGTTCGCCTGAACACAATATTAATTCACAATTAAGTTCGCTTCATTAGGCAAACTTGTTAAGTTCACTTAACAAGCCTCAGGCGAACATATTAAGTTCGCTTCCTCAGAACTAGACGAACATATTAAGTTCGCTCCAAACCTTTTCCTTTGAACAAAATTCTTCACTTTCAACACGACACATTTTTGAGAACTTCCATCTGTAGCATGTATCCGATCCAATCCCGAATCATTTTATTTAAAATAAAATTCTCATGGAAGATAGAAACAAAATATTTTTGGATTTTATCTGTACAAACGGAATCACATATTTTTGGTTTTTATCCGAGCAAACTGAAAACACATATTTTTGGATTTTATATGAACAAACTAAAATACATATTTTTGGATTAACATCATGAGCAAGAAGATCATATCAGTATATGAGCAATTCATCACACAGTTTATTATCAACTATGGGTAACCTATGATATGAAACAATCAAACTCATACTTATGTAACTCAATACTTTTTCAAATTTTATGTAACTTTTGCAATCAATTTGAATAATACTTGAAGTGATACGCGATAAATTTCAAAGTAAACAAGATCAGGTCATGAAATGCTCAAATTTTCATTCCGAATTTGCAATACAAAGCATGAATTTTTAAATTGTCAATATTATATAATTTGAAACTATAAGCATTTTTCTTCCAAATTCATGTGAGTTAGTACCTTTTAGATGAAAAACATCGTGTACCCCACATATATGCCAACAGAAATTAAATTTGCATTATCTTCAAGACATACACAGTTTATTAAAAGATTAGATTAATCTCCAAGATGAAATTATCTCTGTTAGCACAAGTATAGAATAGCATATCCCAAAGGATGTAAGAATCAGAATGATTCAGAATCGAAAGATTCTAATGAATTGGCTTTATAATGAGATTGATTCAGGTAGGAGGATCCAACTATTATCTGGATAAATTTCAATAAAATCAGAATAGATGATGTATCTAACTGATCTAAGGGTGAATATATGTTCTAACAGATGTTGTCAGAAACATATCTTAGTTCAGCAACACATTGCATGTTTTTCGGGGCATGGACAGTGAAGTGAACTGAAAGAGATTGTGCTAAAGACATAATTCGATATTGGTCTCATGAAATTCTTAAAACCATATATTCTATATCTGATAATGATCTTTTACACACACACTCAGGCATATAATGGATTAAAATCACATATATAATCATATCATATTTAATTTTCACACTACTATTAGTTCAAAAACACTTCTAGTCTATTGACAATTCAAGTTTCAAACTCATATTCAAATTAAAACATATTATCAAGATTAGAGCATTCAAAACACTATCATTTCTTATTTATGCAGACTTTGAAATTTAGATCAAATCAAATTACTTTAAACTATCATATATCAAAGGTCTACTAAGGTCATGTGTAATGAATTATTCACTGATGTACTATCATTTCTTCTATAACTTCAAATGATGTCAATTTTATATTTTTCATTTTGTTTTGAAATTTTATAAATAATAATTTTTGACTGAAATTTAAAATGCAGAAATGTAATAAAGCAATAAAAGAAATTTAAAACTGTTAGGACATAGATTTGTAATGACAAAAGCTTGTAATAGTTAGATATAAAGTTGCTAAGTGTTTTTTACTAGTGAGCCTAGAGGCGAACTTGTTAAGTTCGCTAAGTCTGTTTCAGGCGAACTTAATAAGTTCGCTTACAGCAGGTTAGTTTCTATATATATGTGTTTACAGAGTCATTAGACAGGGGACTGATCAGAGAGAGAACCGAGAGATAAACTTGTCTGATTGAGTCTGTAACCACTGTGATTTGGAATATATTTGAGAAGTTTATTTACGCGTGTTGTTTTGAATTGTCGGTTAGTATACAAACATTAACACGAAGGATTCCGCACTTCGTGTTATAGTAACGTCAGATCACGAGTTCGATCAGTAGTTGAGTTACCTGGACCTACAAGTGGTATCAGAGCGAATGCTCGTGAATTAAGTACGATTCTCGGTGATTAGTGACGGTTTTTGTGTACAATTCGACAAGAAATTCTACATTTTATTAATTTTCTGCAACAATGGAGTTTTTCAAGTTCTTGAAGATCGTTTCTCTGCTGAATTCGTGTTTTTGGAAGTGATTTTGAAGAAATTAGTCCGATAGAACTGTTCTATTTGATAAAATTCATAATCCTACGGTTCAATTTCCTTAAATTCCATCAATTCGCTGAGAAATCATGATTTTTGAAGTTTTCGGTTCGTGTTTGGGTGAAGATTCTTCTGAATCTGTTACAGCAGTTTAAGCGAACTTGCTAGTTCCTATGCAAGCGAACTTAGCTCGCTTCTCACATTTTAAGCGAACTTACCGGATTTCCTCCTTAAGCGAACTTGTCTTGTTCGCTTAATCTCAAGTTCGCTTAGTACTCACAAAAGCGAACTTATTAAGTTCGCCTGAGAGTAAAACTGCTCAATACTTAGAAATTTTTCAGAAAATTTTTTAAAACATGTCAAATATGGTTCAAGTCACAAACATGTTCAATTATGACAATGAGATTGGTACATCTCAAAAACCTCCGAAGTTGCTGAATCTAGCTGATTATTCAAATTGGAAAGATCGGTTTGACCAGTTTGTATCTTTTACCGATACTAGTTTGTGGATTCCGATTTTGGAAGGATATACGCATCCTACTTATTCATGGATGGGAAAGGATGATGTTCCGAAACCAGTGTCAGCTTTAACTACTAAAGAGAAGCTGTTATTTGATCGAGAAAAGAAAGCAATGGCTAGCATTTCGATGTCTCTACCAAAGGAAATTTATCACAGTTTTAAACAGTTCAAGTCTTCTCAACAACTGTGGGAAGCATTACAGAAAAAGGTGTGAAGGGAGTTTGGATATGAAAAAGAGTAGAAAGGAGTTACTAAAGAAGCAGTTCCTAGTTTTTAAACATTTTTAAAATGAATCTTTGGATGATCTTGCTACAAGATTCTATCATCTTCTTAGTGAACTGGCTAGTGCATCTGTGGTATATGAGACTGAGGAAATCAATGATAAATACTTGGAGGCTTTACCATCAAAGTTTGATGTGTATACGGTTTTGATCAAAGAAAATGTTAAGTACAAAACCATGTCTCTTGAAGAAGTCCTAGGGAAGATTCAGTCACATGACATGAATATGAAGAAGAAAGAGACTAATAGGGAGCATATCCAGGATCCCTCAATGTATTTTGCCAAATCTGCTGGTAAGTCTGGTACTGGAGTGGCATTCTTTTCTGGTGATGCTCAAGAATCTTCAAATGATCAGTGTTCTGGAGTTCCAATTTATTCTGGTCATTCAAGCCATTCTGGATTTTCTGCTACTACTGCTTCAACATCATCTGGATCTTATGTGAATCAGAAAGTTGCTGATGATTATCTTGATATGTTTTCTTCATTCATGGCATCATATGAAAATTTCATTGGAGGAAAAATACATGATCCTGAGGTAATAGAAGAAGATTTCAGACAGATTGACCCTGTTGATCTGGAAGAAATGAATATCCAATGGAATATGGCCATGTTAATGCGACAAGCTAAAGATTTCTTGAAGAGAACTGGCAGAAAATATATTGGTTCAAATAGTCGATCGCGTATGGGTTTTGATAAGTGCAAAGTTAGGTGTTACAATTGCCAAGAGTATGGTCACTTTGCTAAGGAGTGTGTGAAGCCAAAGGTAGAATTTGATTCTCAAAAGAAGCAGTCTAACTTTCAGCAAAATAGGAATCAGTCACATGGTTCATCTGGTAATCAAAATCATGGTCCTTCTGGTAATACAAATCATGCATCTGCATCATCAGCTCTGGTTGCTCAAAACGACGAAAACTATGATTGGGGCATTCATCTGGAAGATTTGGTGGGTGCTGTGAGTCAGGCTTTTGTTGCAGAAATTCATTCAGAAAAACCAGAAGAGTCTACTGATGATGAAAGTTCTAGTGATGATTCGTGTGATGGTGATAGTGTTCCAAGTGTTGATGATGAGGAAGAAAGAGGGCAAAGTAATGATTCTGATGCTGTGTCAGGGGTTGCTGAGGAAGAAATTGTTCTTACAGAAAATGCTTCAGTTGGTGAAGATTCAGAGAATATTCCAATTGCCAAAGTATTCATGGCAGATATGTCTGATCCGACTATGGTAAAAGACTCTGTTTGTCATATATATTGTTCTAATTGTATTTCTGTTAAAGATAAACTGCAAAAAGTCATGGATGATAACACAAATTTGATTTGTGACATGAAATCAATGCATTCAGTTAATCAGAAACTAAAAGATAATGATAAGTTGTGCATTGATAGAATTGATTCTTTGAAAAGAGACTTAAATTCTCTTGGGTTAAAATACAAAGAGCAGGGTTATCATCTAGATATGGCTTATGCTGAAATCGAAAAACGAAATGAAGTTGTTGCCCAAAAGAACAAGGAGATTTCTAAAAAAGAATCTGAGGTGATAAAGTTACATAAAAAGCTGGAACAGTTTGAGAATTCATCTGTAGTTTTGGATTATTTCAATGCTAATGCTGATCCCACAAAAAGGGTTGCTGGTATTGGGTTTGTTCCTCCTCCGTTCAATGCAAATTATGTGGTTGAGCCTGAAATCATTCATGAAGAGGAAATTGATCCCAAGACAGTATTAAAGGTGAATCCAGTGACGGGTGAATACATGGTGTATGATTCTGATACAGAGGATGAAGTGTTTGATGATTCAAAGGTTGAAGGCATTCCGAGAGAAGTGAAAATTGAGGAACCAAAGGTTGTGAAGAATGTTACCAGGGATAGATGCATTTTGACTGAACCTGAAGAGGTGAAGTTGGTTCCAACTAAACTTTCTCCAATCTTACAGTCAAGTGGGTTTGTTGCGGCTAGTTATCAAAAAGTGAATTCTTTAAAGGTGCCAAAACAGACTTATGTTCCAAAGAAGCCAATAAATTGTTCTCGGCATTCCTCCGAAACTTATTCTTCTGATGGTTCTTCAAATTCAAAGAAAACATCTTATTTCAGAAGTTATCAAGAGAGAAGAGTGTGTTTTCATTGCAATGAGGCTGGTCATATTTTGATTAATTGTCCATACAAGAATCAGGGTAAAATGAAGACTGTTCCTTCACAACCGAAAGTGGTGAAGATTCTTAAAAGAAACGATGAGGGAAAGTCATCTTCTAGTTTGGAGAAAAATATGACTGGTCATTCTTTTGTTAAATCCCCTGGATTTAAATAACAGAATATATTGACTGCTAAATCCTTTGATTGCAAAGAGAAACTTGAGATTCCAAAAGTTGGGATTTCAAAAGATTCTTTTCAGGAAGTTAAATTGTCTAGACCTCAAAGAAGAAGAAGAAACAGAAAATTAAAGAAAATTTTGGAAACATCTGAATCTGACAATAATATATCACATAATGTTTTTCAAAATAATAAAAATGGTTCTTCTTTGAAAAGGTGTGATTGTCAAACTTCTGTTCCAAAAGTGAATGATAAAATTGATTGTAAATTACAAGAAGTTGTTTATTTTGATCAATCCGGACGACCCAAGACCACGATGGCTTGGGTTCCACTTTCTAACTGATTCTCGTTGTTTATGTAGGGACAACCAAGGAGAACTATCAACAATACATGGTATGTGGATAGTGGTTGCTCTCGACATATGACAGGGAATGTTAGATTGCTTGAGGATGTGATTAAAATTGATGGTGGTTATGTCGCTTTTGCGGGTAATAAAGGCGGGTACATAACAGGCCAGGGAACGTTAAAGAATGACAAAGTCAAATTTGAAAAGGTGAATTATGTTGAGCAGCTGGAACACAATCTTTTAAGCGTATCACAAGTCTGTGACAAGAAGTTTTCGTTCCATTTCAACGATCATGAATGCTATATTCTGAAACCGGGATTTGTGATTCCTGATGAATGGATTCCCAGGAAGGCTCCAAGGAGAAATGACACGTATGTCCTTGACATGAGTGTCACCACTACAACGGATTCAATTCCAACATGTTTACTCTCCAAGGCGTCAATCTGATTTAATATTGTGGCACAGGAAGCTAGCTCACATAAACTACAGGAAGATGAACTGCATTGTTAGGAATGATCTTGTGCTTGGTATTCCGAAAATGAAATTCTCAGTTCCTGATGATTGTATTCCGTGCAAGAAGGGGAAGCAAAGAAAGAAATCTCACAAATCAAAATCGACGAATTCTATCGTAACTCCTTTGGAGTTGCTGCATATGGATTTGTTCGGTCCTATCAGTATTAGGAGCATTGGTGGGAACTCGTATTGCTTGGTCGTAACTGATGATTACTCCAGATTTTCATGGGTTAAGTTTCTTTCTTCTAAAGCTGAAACCACTGAGTTGGTACAATACTTAATCCTGGGTTTGGAGAATTTATTCAATCTGAAAGTCAGAAGAATCAGGAGTGACAATGGCAGCGAATTTAAGAATAGTAAAATTGGCTTATTCTGTCTACAAAAAGGAATTCATCATGAATTCAGTGCGCCATATGTTCCTCAACAAAACGGTGTCGCTGAATGAAAGAACAGGACGTTGGTCGAAACAGCTCGCACGATGCTTGCAGATTCAAAGCTTCCAGTCACCTTTTGGGCTGAAGCTGTGAATACTGCGTGTCATGTTTTGAACAGGGTCTTGACCGTAAAGAGACATAACAAGACTTGCTATGAATTGCTAAATAATCGAAAGTCGAATCTGGAATACTTATTACCTTTTGGTAATCCGTGTACCCTACTGAAGGTTCGAGATGTCCCAACAAAATTCAGTGCAAAGGCTATTGAAGGGATTTTTCTAGGGTATGTGGCAAATTTGACAACCAAGAGGGTTTATAACAAAGAGACACGCCAAGTTGAAGAATGGTTCCATATTGACTGTTCAAATAGGTCTTTACCACAAATGGCGATTGGTCCGGATTGGGCATTTGATTATGAAAACTTATTCAAGTCTTTTCATTTACCTTCTGACATTTCTGATGAAGATGCTGCTGTTCTCTATGATTCTTGTCAAGATGCACAGCACAATGGATTTCTACCAAATGCAGTTCCCAATTCATCGATTCCATCGACTTCTGCTCCAGATCCTAATGTTGCTTCTTGTTCAGGTCCACAAGATTCAGAGAGTGAGGAGGATAATGCTATTTTTCAAGATTCTTCTGCTGATCCGTTGTTGAGTGATGATCCATTACCTTCGACACAAGCTCAGGGGGAGATTCCAACAAATTTAGACTCGGAAATTCCAATTCCTCAAGATTATTCTTATCAATCTGAATCTACTCAAGTTGACGTGTTGCCGGTTCCTAAGGTCGCATCCATCAAGGAACACAAAGATCATCCAGTAAGAAATATAATTGGAAATTTACAGGATGGAGTGAAAACTCGTTCTCTTGTTGACAATACTTGTTTGTATACTTGCATTAAAGATTCTGGTGTTCTTGATGATTGCTCACATTCTTGCTTTATTTCGCAGGTTGAACCCAAGAATGTAGAGATGGCTTTAAATGACAATAACTGGATAGAAGCTATGCAGGACGAACTTGCTCAATTTGACAAACTGAAGGTTTGGAATCTTGTTGATCTACCGAAAGGTGCGTATCCGATAGGAACAAAATGGGTGTTTAAATGTAAGAAAGATGATCGAGGTGTCGTGGTACGCAATAAGGCAAGATTAGTTGTCCAGGGCTTCAATCAACATGAAGGAATTGATTACACCGAGGTTTATGCGCCGATTGCGCGGCTTGAAGCTATAAGGCTGTTTCTAGCTTTTGCTTCCTTTAAAGGTTTTAAGGTGTTTCAATTAGACGTCAAGAGTGCATTTTTATATGGAAAGGTCAAGGAGGAAGTCTATGTGTGTCAGCCGCCGGGGTTTGAAGATCCAATGCATCCAAATATGGTTTTCAAGCTTGATAAGGCTCTCTATGGTCTTCATCAGGCTCCTCGTGCGTGGTATGAGACTTTATCTACACATCTTTTGGCGAATGACTTTGTTCGTGGAAAGATAGACTCGACCTTATTCATAAAGAAATCAGGGGGAGATTACCTACTGGTACAGATTTATGTGGATGATATTACTTTTGGCTCAACAAATGAAGGGTTGTGCAAAGACTTTGAGGGTGTTATGAAGTCAAAATTTGAAATGTCTGCTATGGGAGAGTTATCGTTTTTCTTAGGTGTACAAGTAAATCAAAAGGAAGATGGTTTCTTTATTCATCATTCCAAGTATGTCAAAGACATCTTGAACCGGTTCAAGATGGAGGACTGTACCCCATACGATACTCCAATTCCGGTCAATCATAAGCTGCATTCTGACTCGAAAGGAAAAGATGTGGATTGTCGACTTTACAGAGCTATGATTGGATCCCTCGTGTACTTAACCGCTTCAAGGCCGGATATAATGTTCGCTGTGTGTATCTATTCCGGATTTCAGGCAAAGCCAAAAGAATCTCACTTAATTGTTGTGAAAAGAATCTTTCGGTATTTAAAAGGAAAACAACGTTTAGGACTATGGTATCCTCATGGTTCTAACTTTGATTTCAATGCTTATACTGATTATGATTTTGGTGGTTGTTGTCTGGACATGAAATCTACAACAGGTGGTTGCCAGTTCTTAGGAAATCGACTTGTATCTTGGCAATGCAAAAAGCAAACCACAGTCTCGATTTCAACATGCGAAGCAGAATACATTGCTGCTGCAAGTTTCTGTTCACAGATCCTGTGGATACAACAACAATTGAGAGATTACGGTTTGAATTTCACAGGAACCCCATGCTTATTGATAACAATGCTACTATGTCCATAACAAATAATCCTATTAAACATAGTAAAACTAAGCACATCGAAATTCGATATCATTTTATACGTGATTGTGCAGAGAAAAGGTTGATTGAGCTGGTCAAGGTACACACTGAAGATAATTTTGCTGATTTGTTTACCAAAGCATTTGATCGTACCAGGTTTGAATTCCTAATTAAAATGATTGGTATGATCAATCCCGAATAAAAGTTTTTCAAAATCAGAATTTCATGGAAAATTTTCTTTTAAGTTCTTTTATTGCTTTATTACATTTCTGCATTTACATTTTCAGTCAAAATTCTTAATTTATAAAAAGGTCAAAACAAATTGAAAAATATAAAATTTTGACATCATTTGAGATCAGAGAAGAAATGATAGTACATCAGTGATTAGTTCATTTCACACGACCTTAGTAGACCTTGATATATGATTGATTAAGATAAGTTGATTTAATCTAAATTTCAAAGTTTGCATAAATAAGAAATGATAGTGTTGTGAATGCTCTATTCTTGATAATTTGTTTTAAAATTTGTGTATAAAATTTGAAACTTGAATTGTCAATAGGCTAAAAGCGTTTTGAAACTAATAGTAGTGTGAAAATTAAATATAATATGATTACATCTGTGATTTAAATCCATTATATGCCTGGGTGTGTGTGTAAAAGATCATTATCAGATACAGAATATTAGCTTTTAATAAAGATTTTCCTATGAGATCAGTTTTGGGTTATGTCCTTAGCACTATTCATTCGATTTGCTTCAGTGCCCATGTCCCGAAAAGCATGCAATTTGAAGTATAATCAAGATATGTAGTTGACAACATCTGTCAAACATATACTAGCCCTTGGATCATATTGATATATCATCTTTACTGATTCCATTGAATTCATAATCCAGATAACAGTTGGATCCACGTACCTGAATTTTATGATTCCACAAATATAAGCCAAAACATTGAATCATTCGATTCTGTATCTCATTGATTCCTATACAATCCAATTTGGTTTCTGCTATTCATGTGCTAAGTTATGTCTCCTCATTCTGAATATTCGGATAATATTTAGTAAAATCTTATATATGTCTTGAAGATAGTGCATTTACTTTCTATTTGGCATATATGTGGAGTACACGATGGTTATCATCTAAATGGTACTAAATCACATGAATTTGGAGAATAAACGCTTATAGTTTCAAATAATATAATATTGACAAATTTAAGAATTCAGGCATTATATTTCAAATTCGATATAAATAAAAGAGCATTTTCTAACCTGATCTTATTTACTTTGAAATTTATCGCGTATCATTTGAAATATTATTCAAATTGAAGGAGTGTCAAAATGAAAAGGGTGCAAAATGCACAAAATTGAGTTGAATAGGTCCCATACTATAGGTTACCCTTTGTTATTGATAATATGTGTGATGAATTAATTAAATACTGATATGATCTTCTTGCTCATGATGTTAAAAAAACCAAAAATATGTGATTTCAGTTTGTACAGAGAAAAACCAAAAATATGTGATTTCAGTTTGTACAGAGAAAAACCAAAAATATGTGATTTCAGTTTATTCAGATAAAAGTAAAAAAAAAATATATATGTGATTCTGTTTGTATAGATAAAATCCAAAAATATGTGTTTCCGTCTGTATAGATAAAACTCAAAAAGATTTTGATTTTGATTTTTCATGAAAATTCTAAACTTTTATTAAAATTGTTCGGGATTGGATCAAATATGTGTTGCTGACGGAAGTTCAAGATTTGACAGGTTGAAGTTGGTAAAATTTGTGTTCAAGGCAAAAAGGTTGAAAAGTAATTAAGTTCGCCTGTGTACAGTGAAGCGAACTTAATAAGTTCGCTTAATCAGTGAAGCAAACTTAATCGACAGTCTGGGGTGAAGCGAACTTAAGGGTGAAGCGAACTTATCTTGTTCGCCGAAGGCTTGTTAAGCGAACTTAACAAGTTCGCTTAGTCAAGCGAACTTAATCTGAATAAAGTTTTAATCAGGAGAACTTGTCATTCTCATCGTCTTCCTCAGATTAAGCGAACTTAACCAAACTTTTCAAAAATTTTAAACTGAGTCGTGGGAGTTATTTGCTGGTTGTATCTTGTTCCAAATTAGATTGCGAATCGAACAAAGGTATTTTCGTCGATTTTCATCCGCTAAATTGAGAGTATTTGGGGTTTTTAGTCTCGGTTTTCGTCGAACGATTCCAAGGATGATTTTGACCTAATTTTTTACCGAAATATAAAATTGATTATCATACTTGGTTATAAATTGATATTCGATTGATTGTATATGCGTATTTCTTGATTCTCTATTGATTTGCCGAAGTTTTGAAAATCTGTGTTTGAATTTGAAACGTCTCAGGTTCAGGCGAACTTGTTCGAAGCGAACTTGTCAGGCGAACTTAATAAGTTCGCCTCTTGCACTACTAAGCGAACTTATTAAGTTCGCCTAGGGGTCAGAAGTGAAATGGATTTGTGATTTTTTTTTGTTGTTTGAATTTTTTTTGTTTTTGTTTGAAATTTTTTTCTGTTGTTTTGTTTGTGTGTATTATTAAATGTTTGTTTCATATATGTGTAAGTGTACTAATGTTTGTTGTGTTGTCCGATATTTTCACAGATGGCTCGTCGTGTCGAATATAAACATAATCAAGTGGCGTTGTTAGATCCTAATATGCCAGAAGCAGTTCATTTTCAAAGCATCATAAATTTTCTGAATCGATCAAGACTGCATGTTGCTTTATCTGCAGATCCCTATATCAGCTTAGTGTACATACAGCAATTCTGGGATACGGTACATCAAGATACTGACGTGGAACCGCATGTACTTCGTGCAACAGTAAATAACACTGAGATTGCAATTTCTGAAGCGACGATTCGTGTTGCTCTTGATTTAGGTGGAAATGCTGACGATCTAATATCTTATCCTAACACTCTTATAATGGGTTGTTTTTAACGGATGGGTTATCGTGGACGACAAAATGATACACAAGCTCGGAAAGGTGGATTAGTAGGTGAATGGAGGTATTTTATGCATGTGATTATTCAATGCGTCTCACCGCGAAAAGCTGGTACCGATGGATTGAAGATGGCTCTTCAAACAGCTATGGTGGCCTTAACATTGAATAAACGATTTAATTTTCCTCCTTATTTCTATCGGGAGATGGTAATGCAGATCATTCCAGCTAAAGGTCAAGGTTTCTTGATGTATCCTCGATTTATTCAAATGATACTCAATCATCTTATTCCTGATCTTCCACAACATGCAATAAGATTAACTTTGACTCCGATGTCAAAACGTATTTTTACCGACTATACTAAGGTAAAACAGCAGGATGCTGCATTGATTCCAGTCAATACTCCACTGTTTGGGCATTTAATCAATCCTGATTATGTTGCACCACCTAATGACAACTGGTTTCATCCTAATGAACTTGCTCATGCTCAAGACGTTAATGTTCAACCACAGCAACAACCACAACAACCCGCACAACAACAAGTTCAACAATAACAGATACCAGTTCCACAAATACAAGTTCCTGTACAACCACAAATTCCTATTCCTGAACAAGTTCCTATTCCACAAGCTGCAGTTGATATTCCTATTCAGGAACCAGTTCAAGAAGAGGTCGTTCATGACCCTGATCATGATCTAGGAATGAACATGGATGATTTTGGTGATGATGCTGTGAACTCGCCCGTTCATGAACAAGAAGGGAATGTGGTGACAGACGCTGAGTCTAGTTCTAGCTCAAGTGATACGATTTCATCTGATGATGACAGCACTGATTCTGATGAATCTAGGGATTTTTCTCCAGGTCATTATGAACGGTTGGCTGCTATTCCACTGGCTAATGCTGGAAAACGCATTAAATCTCAAGCCAGACGACCACGACGCAAGTCTGTTCGGGATCCTCCTTCCGGATCAGTACTTGGTAAAAAATCTTTGGTTGATGAGAGTACTGACACTGATAGTGACTTTACTCCAGATCCTTCACGGAAAAAGTTAATGTCTGCATCGATTACTGCTGCAAAATCTTCTCAAGGAGTCGAGGCTGCTAATTTTGTTGCTTCTCTGATAATTACTCCTCCAAGATCTAAGAATCCATCTCCAGTTCAAACTCCTGTTCCTCCAGTCATTCCTACTACTTCAAGTCCTTCTATTCCACAATCAACAGCTGGTCCGTCAAAGCCTTCTGATTCTGACAGGATTACTTTCCTTGAATCTCAAGTGCTTTCTCTACAAACACAAGTAAACTCTCTTGTGTCTATTGATTCACAACGGCAGCTGGTGATTCAGACTCAAGCTCAACAGATTGCTGATATGCAAGCATTAGTTTCCAAACTCGTTCAGCGTCTTAACGCTCAGGGGGAGTTGAGGATACCTGATACTTGTCACACAGAGTCAATTCAAAGACGTGATGATGAAGACAATGATCCTGCTGGAAATATTGAGGGTGATCGTCAATACACTGACGCTAATCCTATATCTAGAGTTCAGGGGAGTCGACATCACAATCACTTGAAGGAAACAAAGACAAAGATACTACTGGTACTAATGACGAAGAAATTCTGTTATTAGAATTCTTTCAAGATTCAGAAGAAGAGGAAGCTGAAAAGATTGAATGTCTTGATGACATTGACGATTTATTCAATGACATGGAAGATGATATGTCAGATACTGAGATAGAAGAAGGAGAAATAGTAGAGATTGAAATAGAGAAAGATAAAGACAGTGTCACTTATGAAGGCTGTGATGGTCTTAAAGTGCCGTATAACTTCATCCAGGATGATGTTATTCCTGAATTCACCTATGAAGGAGTAACAGATTCTATGGACTCTGTTGAAGACGTCACACTGCCTGATGATACAGCTGAGTCAAAGATGGATACTGATGATGAGAATCTTCAATTCAATAAGGGTGCTGAAACTGAAACTACTCACACTGAGTCTCCGAAGATTAATGAAGAACCTGTGATGTACAGAGATACAGGGATGACATGAGAACAGTGGAGAGAAGTTGTAAACAGTTGGATGAAGGTGCTACCCAAGTCTCCATAACAACCTACTCAGAAAGAGAAATATGTGAATAAAGAGCAGTGTGTAGGAAGGATCATAAGTTGGTTCTATGATGGTGAATCAAAATTATTTGTAATCAAATGATTTGACGGTGTTCAATACTTAAAGCCGAGGATCAAATATTTTAATACCTTGCCGAGGTGTGAAATAAATGGTCTAGCTTCAAAGCCACTCATAAATAGATCGAAGAATGGTTTGGCTGATGTGATAGCAAACCTGATAAAGAAAGAAGGTAGTTCGGGTAAGTATGAACGGTTGAAACCACATAAGGGAAAGAGAGTGAAGAACACAGATCCAAAGACTGGGTAAGTAACATGGAGATATAAGTATAAACTAGTGCGTGCTATTCACAAGATACCATTAAAGAATATTCCTCAAGACTTTCTTGGGAATATGAAATGGTGGTATGTTGATGTTAATACTGGTGAAGCAAGGATTGAAGATAAAGATAATAAGGTCATTGTGTGTTTCTATGACGCAATGAATCTTATTAATTTTTCAAAGAACGATCAGAGGACGCTGCGAAAGAATGATATCATGTATACAGATGAATGGAGAGAACAAGGTCTATAGTATAAAAGAGTTTTGGAGATATGCAGAAGATATGGAGTGCATGCTGGCAGCAGACTACCGGACAACCGGAAGAGTTCAAGTTAAAGACTGAAGACAGAAGATCAAGCTATTGTCAAGGGGGAGTCTATTAGGACATAGATTTGTAATGACAAAAGCTTTTTAACTAGTTAGATTTTATGTCTTTGTGTTTTTGATATGTAATTGTATAAAGTTGCTAAGTGTTTTTTACTAGTGAGCCTAGAGGCAAACTTGTTAAGTTCGCCTGGTCTATCAGAGGCGAACTTAATAAGTTCGCTTATGTCTAACTGAGGCGAACTTGTTAAGTTCGCTTAGTCTGTTTCAGGCGAACTTAATAAGTTCGCTTACAGCAGGTTAGTTTCTATATATATGTGTTTACAGAGTCATTAGACAGGGGACTGATTAGAGAGAGAACCAAGAGATAAACTTGTCTGATTGAGTCTGTAACCACTGTGATTTGGAATATATTTGAGAAGTTTATTTACGCGTGTTGTTTTGAATTTTCGGTTTGTATACAAACGTTAACACGAAGGATTCCGCACTTCGTGTTATAGTAACGTCAGATCACGAGTTCGATCAGTAGTTGAGTTACCTGGACCTACAAAAACAAAATCTCCCATGAAAATTGTTTTGAAAAACTTTTATTCAGGATTGATCATACCGATCATTTTGATCATAAATTCAAACATGGTACGATCAAATGCTTTGGTAAAAAGATCAGCAAAATTATCATCTGTATGTACCTTTACCAGCTCAATCAACTTCCTATCTGCACATTCACGAATGAAATGATATCTAATTTCAATGTGCTTTGTTTTACTGTGCTTAACAGGATTATTTGTAATAGACATTGTAGCATTATTATCAATAAACATGGGGGTTCCTGTAAAGTTCAAACCGTAGTCTCTTAATTGTTGTTGTATCCACAAGATCTGTGAACAACAACTTGCAGCAGCAATGTATTCTGCTTCGCATGTTGAAATGGAGACCATAGTTTGCTTTTTTGCATTGCTAGGAAACTAGACGATTACCCAAGAACTGGAAACCAGCTGTAGTAGATTTCCTATCCAAACAACAACCACCAAAATCAGAATCAATGTAAGCATTGAATTCAAAGTTAGAACCATGAGGAAACCATAGTCCCAATCTTTGTTTTCCTTTTAGATAACGAAAGATTCTCTTTACTGCAATCAAATGAGACTCTTTTGGTTTAGCTTGGAACCTGGAACAAATACACACAGCGAACATTATATCTGGCCTTGAAGCGGTTAAGTACATTAGAGATCCAATCATTGCATGGTAGAGTCGGCAATCAACTTCTTTTCCATCCGATTCAGAATTCAATTTATGGTTGGCCGGAATCGGAGTATCATATGGGGTACAGTCCTCCATCTTGAACCGGCTCAAGATATCCTTTACATACTTGGACTGATTAATAAAGAAACCATCTTCCTTCTGATTAACTTGAAGACCTAGGAAAAATGATAACTCTCCCATATCTGACATCTCAAACTTTGATTTCATAATACTCTCAAATTCTTTGCATAACCCTTCATTTGTAGAGCCAAAAATAATATCATCTACATATATCAGTACCAGTAGGTATTCTCCCCCTGCTTTCTTAATAAATAAAGTCGAGTCAATATGTCCACGAATAAAATCATTCTCCAGAAGATGTGTAGACAACGTTTCATACCACGCTCGAGGAGCTTGATGAAGTCCATAGAGAGCTTTATCAAGCTTGAAAACTTTGGACGGATTAATCGGATCTTCAAACCCCGGCGGCTGACACACATAAACTTCATCCTTGACTTTACCATATAAGAAAGCACTTTTTACATCTAATTGAAACACCTTAAATCCTTTATATGAAGCAAAAGAAAGAAACAGCCTTATAGCTTCAAGCCTAGCAACAGGCACATAAACCTCGGTGTAATCAATTCCCTCTTGTTGATTGAAACCTTGTACAACTAATCTAGCCTTATTTCTCACCACAACACCTCGATCGTCTTTCTTGCATTTAAACACCCACTTTTTACCAATTGGATACACACCCTTTGGAAGATCTACAAGATTCCAAACTTTAAGTTTGTCAAACTGAGCAAGTTCTTCCTGCATGGCCTCTATCCAATTGTTATCACTTAATGCCATTACGACATTCTTTGGTTCAACCTGAGAAATAAAACAGGAATGTGAGCATACATCAAAAACACCAGTCTCTATAAAACCTGTATACAAGCAAGTGTTGTCAAGAGTAGAACGTGTTTGCACTCCATCACGCAAATCCCCAATGATATTTGAAATCGGATGAGCTTTGAGTTCCTTGATTGATACAACCTCAGGAACCGGCAACACATCAACTTGAGTTGTATCAGATTGATAAGACAGATCTTGAATAATTGGTATCTCTGAGTCTAGATTTGTAGGAATCTCCCCCTGATCCTGTGACAAATTAGAAGGTTCATCAACTATCAAAGGATCAGCAGAAGAATCTTGGAAAATAACATTTTCATCTTCACTATCAGACTCTTGTGTTCCCGAAAAAGAAGCAGCATTAGGATCTGGAGCAGATGTAGAAGGAATAGATGATTGTGGAACCACAGTCGGTAGAAAACCACTATTTTGTGCGTCTTGACATGAATCATATAAAACAGCAGCTTCCTCAGGAGAAATATCAGAAGGTAAATGAAACGACTTGAATAAATTCTCATAACCAAAAGGTAGTAAATATTCCAGATTCGGCTTATGATTATTAAGCAACTCATAGCACGTCTTGTTGTTCGCTTAACGGTCAAGACCCGGTTCAAAACATGACACGTAGTATTCAAAGCCTCAGCCCAAAAAGTTACTGGAAGCTTAGAATCAGCAAGCATCGTACGTGTAGTTTCAACTAAAGTCCTGTTCTTTCGTTCAGCAACTCCATTTTGTTGAGTTACATATGGCACACTGAATTCATGATGAATTCCCTTTTGAAGATAGAATAAACCCATCTTGCTATTTTTAAATTCACTGCCATTGTCACTCCTAATTCTTCTGACTTTCTGTTTGAGCAAATTCTCTAAACCCAGGATTAAGAATTATACCAACTCTGTGGTTTCGGATTTAGAAGCAAGAAACTTAACCCATGAAAATCTAGAGAAATCATCTGTTACTACCAGACAGTAAGATTTACCACCAGTGCTCCTGATACTAATCGGTCCAAACAAATCCATATGCAGTAGCTCCAAAGGAGTTACAATAGAATTCTTTGTCTTAGATTTGTGGGACTTCTTGTGTTGTTTCCCCTTCTTGCAAGGAATACAGTCAGCAGGAACTGAAAATTTCATTTTCGGAACACCAAAAACCAAATCATTCTTCACAAGATAATTCATTTTTCGATAATTGATGTGAGGAAGTTTCCTGTGCCACAAAATAGAATTTGACTCAGACGCCCCGGAGAGTAAACATGTAGGAATTGAATCCGTAGTCGTAGCAACACTCAGGTCTAGGACATATGTGTCATTTCTCCTTTGAGCCTTCATTAGAATCCATTCGTCAGGAATCACAAAACCCGGTTTCAAGATATAACACTCAGAATTATTGAAATGAAATGAAAATTTCTTGTCACACACTTGAGATACACTTAAAAGATTATGTTCAAGTAGCTCCACATAGTTCACTTTCTCAAATTTGACTTTTTCGTTCTTTAAAGTACCCTGACCAGTTATGTACCCGCCTTTAATTCCAGCAAAAGCGACATAACCACCATCAATATTAATCACATCTTCCAACAAATGAATATTCCCTGTCATATGTCGAGAACAACCACTATCCACATACCACGTATTGTTGATAGTCCTCCTTGGTTGTCCCTACATAAACAAAGAAAATCAGTTAGAAATTGGAACCCAAGCCATTGTGGTCTTGGGTCGTCCAGATGGATCAAAATAAACAACTTCAAGCAATTCACAATCAACATTGTCATCAACCTTTGGAACATAAGATTTACAATTAGACTTTCTCAAAGAAGACATAGTATGATTTGTTGGAAAAACATTATTAGATTTAGGATTATCAGATTCATGTATTTCCAAAATTTTCTTTAGTTTTCTATTACGTCTTCTTCGTTGTGGTCTAGAAAGTTTAACCTCAGGTTGAGACTCTTTTGGAATTCCAACATGTGGAATCTCAAACTTCTTTTGAAAAACAACAGGTTTAAAAATACGCTTATCATGTTGCTTAAATCCTGAAGATTTAGCAAATGATTGACAACACATATTCTTTTCAACACTAGACGTAGGCTTTTCCCCATTATGTCTTTTCAAAATCATCACCACTTGTTTTTGTGAGGGATCACACTTTAATTTGCCTTGATTCTTATAAGGATAGTGAATCAGAATATGACCAGCCTCATTACAATGAAAACAAACTCTTCTATCTTGATGATTTCTTATATAAGGAGTTTTTCTTGAATTTGATAACTCATCTGATGAACAAGCTTCAGAAGATTTTTCTGAACAGTTGACTGGCTTCTTTGGAACAAACACTTGTTTAGTCACCATTGATAAGTTCTTCTTCTGATAACCAGCAGCAACAAAACCACTTGATTGTAGCAGTTTGGAAAGTTTAGGTTGATCAACTTTCACCACATCCGGTTCTGTTAAAATGCATCTATCATGGGTAACATTTTTCACTATCTTTGGTTCATCAAGTTGCACTTCCTTAGGAATTCCTTCAACCTTTTCATCATCAAAAACGTCATCCTCAGAATCAGAATCATAGATCATATCTTCACTAGTTACTGGATTCACCTTCAACACTGTCTTTGGATCAATTTCCTCTTCATGAATAATTTCTGGTTCAACCACATAATTTGCATTGAATGGTGGAGGAACAAATCCAATTCCAACAACCCTCTCAGTAGGATCAGCATTAACATTAAAGTAATCCAATACCACAGATGAATTTTCAAAGTTTTCCCGCTTTCTATGTAATTTGATCACTTCAGATTCTTTATCAGAAGTTTCTTTGTTCTTCTGAGCGACAATTTCATTTCGCTTCTCAATCTCGGCATAAGCCATATCCAGATGATATGCTTGTTCCTTATATTTCAATCCCAAAGAGTTAAAAGCTCTTTTCAAAGATTCAATTCTATCTATACACAATTTATCAATATCTTTCAATTTTTGATTAACTGAATGCATCGATTTCATATCACAAATTAAATTTGTGTTATCATCCATTACTTTTTGCATTTTATATTTAATACTGATGCAATTAGAACAATAAATGTGACAGACTGAATCTTTTACCTTTGAAGGATCTGACAAATCTGCCATGAAGACTTTTGTAATCGGGATATTTTCCGAATCAGCACTATCAGAAGAATTTTGAGTTAAAACAATATCATCTTCAGATACACCAGATGCAATATCAGTCTCACCATTTTGTACTTGATCACTTTCTTCATCATCACTTGGAAAACTCTCACCATCACTTGAGCTATCATCATCAGTTGACTCTTCAGATTTTGTAGAATGAATCTCAGCTACAAACGCTTGACTTACCGAACCAACCAAATCTTCAAGATGAATACCCCAGTCATAATTTTCATCATTCTGAGCAACCAAAGCAGATGATGCAGATGCATGATTAGAATTTCCAGATCCAGAGGAGCCATGTGACTGATTACGATTGTTCTGAAAGTTATTAGGCTTTTTCTGAGAATCAAATTCAACTTTCGGTTTCACACATTCATTGGCAAAATGACCATACTCTTGACAATTATAGCAACGAACTTTCGTTTTATCAAATCCCATACGTGAACGAATGTTAGACCCAATATACTTTCTTCTAGTCTTCTTCAAAAAATCCTTTGCTTGTCGCATCAGCATAGCCATGTTCCATTGAATGTTTATCTCTTCTAGATCAACAGGATCAATCTGTCTGAAATCCTCTTCAATAACCTCTGGATCATGAATCTTTCCTCCAATAAAATTTTCATAAGAAGCCATAAAGGAAGAAAACATCGCTAAATAATCATAAGCAACTCTTTGATTCATAGTATGTGTTACAGATGATGAAGAAGTTGTATTTGCAGAGAAACCTAAATGACTTGAAATCCTAGAACAATGATCATGAGAAACATCTTGAGTATCACCAGAAAAGAACGCAACCGCTGCACCAGTTTTGCCAGAAGACTTAGCAAAATACATTGAAGGATCTTGAATATGCTCCATATTGGTTTCCTTCTTTTTCATATTTAAATCATGTGATTGAATCTTGCCGAGAACCTCTTCAAGAGACATAGTTTTATACTTGACATTCTCTTTTGTCAAAACCGTATACACATCAAATTTAGATGGTAATGCCTCCAAAAACTTATCATTTATCTCTTCAGTCTCATAAACCACTGAAGCACTTGACAACTCACTCAACAAATGATAGAATCTCGTTGCAAGATCATCTAAAGATTCATTTTGAAAGTGCTTGAATACTAAGAACTGCTTCTTCAGTAATTCTTTTCGGCTTTTCTTAACATCCAAACTACCTTCACATCGCTTTTGCAACGCCTCCCATAATTGTTGAGAAGTTCTGAATTGTTTAAAGTTGTGATAAATTTCTTTAGGAAGAGACATTGAGATAGTGGCCATTGCCTTCTTTTCTCTATTAAACAATAATTTTTCTTCTTTGGTTAACGCAGATACTGATTTAGGAACATCATCCTTTCCATCCAAGTATATGTCGGATGCGTATAACCTTCCATGATTGGAATCCATAAACTTGTATCAGTAAAAGATACGAACTGATCAAACCGATCTTTCCAGTTAGAATAATTTGCAAGACTTAACAATTTGGGCGGTTTCTGAGATGTACCAATCTCGTTGTCGTAATTTAACATATTAGTCACGTGCACCATGTTTGCCATTTTCAGAAAGAAAATTTCAAGTGTTGAACACAAACTTCCCTAGGCGAAGATAATAAGTTCGCTTCAGCCAAACAAGCGAATTTGATATCAAGCGAACTTGACAAGTTCGCTTACCTAAGAAATCCAGTAAGTTCGCCAACTGATTAAGTTCGCTTAAACTGAGAGAAGCGAACTTAATAAGTTCGCCTGTAACAGCTTTCAACAAGTTCTCTTACAACAGCTGAAACAAACTAAGCAAGAACTTTAACCCAAACACGAACAAATAACACCAAAAATCTTGATCTTGCTACTGCTGTTCAGGCCTTCAAAATTGGGTTAAAAAGAGATTCTCAATTCTATAAAGACCTCGTAATGAACCCATGTAAAAGTCTGGATTAAGTTAGAAATAGAGCCCTAAGATTTATAAGGCTTGAAGAAGATAAGAAAATCCAAAGAAGGATCGATACATCGTCCAAATATGATCAACCCAACAGAAAGTCAGAATCATCGACCTACAAACAACATAAATCCAAACCATATTCTAGACGTAAGAACAGTAGGATCAATGCAGTCAAAGATAATGAGGATGAAGAAGAGTATCCTAAAACATATGATTATTGTTTTTCTATTGATATCTCAGGACTAATGTATGCGATGCAGGACCTTGGAGAAAAAACCAAATGGCCTAGGAAAAATGATAAAACAACCACTTGGAAAGATAAATCTAAACGGTGTGCATACCATGAATATTTCGGCCATACCACTGAGAATTTCATTGCATTACGAAAAGAAATAGCTTACCTCCTGAGCAATGGATATCTAAAAGAACTCCTGGGAAGAAAGGAGGATAAAAAACCGGAATGATGAGAAATCCCATCAACGAGCGACGTCCCCACCTCCAGATGCTAAGGTAATTAATTTTATATTTGTAGGTCCACGTGACTCATCTCATATCGATCTCGTGACAAGACGTATCGATAACACGTAGTGCGGAATCCTTCGTGTTAATGTATGTATATCAATTGACAATAGAAACAATTAGGTACATAAACTTTCTCTTTGTATTCACCAAACATAGTTTACAGAATACTTGATCGTTCAATCGTTCTCTAATGCTCTTCTAAACAGACTCTGTAAACTCTATATTTATAGACACACGTTCTGCAATAGGCGAACTTAACAAGTTCGCTTCAAAGATGCTTAGGCGAACTTAACAAGTTCGCCTCTAATAGACTAGGCGAACTTATCAAGCTCGCCTCTAGCAGAACTTGTACTTATACTTAGACAAACTAAACAATTACATAAAAACATAAAGACAATAAGACCTAAACTATTACAAAGCTTTTGTCACACAATTTATGTCCTAACAATATCTGGTGGTTCTGATATTTGTGGTAACTCTTACTCTGCAGCCAAAAGATATGCTAAGGAAGCTAAAGTGGAAAAGGGGGACAAACAAGCAAGATTCTCAAATTTAACAGACAAGGAAATGATCTCATTTGATGAAGAGGACAGAGAAAACATTCAAGATCCCCATCATGATGGTCTAGTTATCACTTTGTATATTGCTAATCACTATGTGCGCAGGATCCTTATAGACGGAGGCAGCTCGGTAAATATTATCCAGCTGGATGCTTTGAAAAGAATGGGTATCCCCGAGACAGATATCATATCAAAATCCTCAGTACTAGTAGGATTCAGCAGGGAAGCTAAAAATACCTGTGAAGATATCAAGCTACCTATCTATATCGAGGGAGTAAATTCTATCCAAAAGTTTTGTGTTATTGATTGTCTATCTTCCTATAATATTATCTTAGGAAGACCGTGGATCCATGACATGAGGGTTGTTCCTTCAACATATCATCAGTGTGTGAAAAATGCCAACACCTTCGGGGTAGTGAAGATAAATGACGATCAACAAGATGCAGAGGACTGTTATACTTCATCCATGAAACCTTCTACGAAAACAAGGCATGCATAGCAATTAAAGAAACAAGCACAAGTTGTATTGGAAGCGAGAGAGAAGGAGATTAGAGAAGTATCCCTAGACCCTGCGAATCCTGACATCAAAGTGCTTGTAGGATCTAATATCCCCAGGGATATTGAACCAGAACTTATAAATTTCTTAAAAGAAAGAACGTCAACGTTCGCATAGAAACATGAAGACATGACAGGTATCTCTAAAAATATTATAACACATAAACTTGGTATAGATATCAATTGCAGGCCTATACATCAAAAACGGAGAAAATTTGCACCTGAAATAAATATTATCATACAAGAAGAAGTTGAAAGACTACTCAAGTCAAAGATGATAAGAGAGGTAAAATTCCCAAGATGGCTAGCAAATGTGGTGGTGGTATAAAAGAAGAATGGGAAATGGAGAGTTTGTGTAGACTTTACTGACCACAACAAAGCATGTCCCAAGGATCCTTTCCCTTTACCACATATAGATTCAATGATTGACTCCACAACAGGCCATGAGATGCTGACCTTCATGGATGCCTCTTCGGGATTTCAACAAACTCAAATGGAACCTTCAGATGAAGAGGATACTGCCTTCATGACTCCGACAGACATATATTGTTATATTGTTATGCCTTTTTGTAACATCCATGATTTTTTTGTATCTCTTTACCTTGGATTTTACAATAAATGACATTTCAGTTTCAATTCCTTGTCAATCCGATTTAACACACCAAATATAATTTCAATATGTATAAAAAAAATTAGGGTTACAAATTTTGCAAATACATATCATTCTTTTCTAATATATATATATATATATATATATATATATATATATATAACATATGTATATATAAATACTTATAATTTGTTATACTAAATAAAACAAAAATAAAACTAAAATAAAACTGATGAATATTATTCATGTACTTACATACTCCTATATATATATATATATATATATATATATATATATATATAACATATGTATATATAAATACTTATAATTTGTTATACTAAATAAAACAAAAATAAAACTAAAATAAAACTGATGAATATTATTCATGTACTTACATACTCCTATATATATATATATGTATATATGTTCTGTGTGTAATTATTTACATATATATATATATGTGTGTGTGTAAATACATATTTTTAAATACATTAAATAAACCCGTTATACAATTTGTAAATTTCATAAAAATAGAAATCATTTCCTTTACAAAATATTTTGAGTTAAACAAATAATGTTTAGTTCGTTTTATAATTTTTTTATAAAATTAGGTTTATAAACAATTAAAAATGAATTTTAAAAAAAACAAATAAAATAGGTCGTGAACCCCATGGAACCAAGTTTGAACCCCAATTATCACATTAACTCCCATCTCGAACCCTCATCCTTGAACTTGAACGTTTTCCACTCGATTTTGATCCTATTCATACAATTCAACCTATTTTGACTTTTCATGGTCAATAGTTTCGAAAATCTTGCAATTAACTCTGAAATCGACCAAAACCGGAGTCAGGAGACTTTCCTTGTTTGCATGAGTGAATCTCGGTCGTTTTCCCCTCATATGGCGAGCCAATTTAACCGCATTAAACCTGAATTCAAAATTCGAATGCCTGTTGACTATTTAAGGTCAAACCTAATGAAATTTGAAGGAAATCAATGGAATGGAATCACATAATCGGCCACAAATCACGCGTAGACTATTTCTGTGTGAATGCAAGCCTAAAACACGACTAAATTCATCTTGCATTAAACCAATTTACGCGGAATTCGTTCTTACAGTTGTCTTCAACTAATACATATCAAAGGGATTGATTAAAATGAAATTAAACGATTCGAATGAACCCCACACCTTCGCAATCACCAGTACAAACTTTTTAATCATTTTTGCGACTAGCATCACTCCTTTGGAATTCTGTTGAGCTCAAGACATCCCGAAATCCATACTCCATCTGTCCTCTCTCCTCGCTTCACCAAAATAGGTATTTCTTGTGTCCTTGTAATCGTCTTGATCACATGACTGAAAGCCCCATGGTCGGAGCATCGATCGTTTGATTATCAGGCCAATTTCATGGCTAGGGTTTTCGGGATTCATTTTGGGGACGAAGGGACTGGTGGGTTAAAGGTTTTTCTGATTTCAAACCCGGCCTTTTGTCAAGGCATCTGCCCAGACCCACTGGTTACTCCACTTCACTCCTATGTCGTTGGTCACGGCATTAAATCAATGTTAAAATGGGTTTTATCACCACTTGCCTTTGGGTCCAGTGGTTGAGTTGCTTCTGTCAACTAGGATCCATCCGGGTTCGAACCGGGTGGTCCTCGTGTATTTTTGCAGGGCCTTTTTAACACTCTAAATAATTTATAAAAATTATTTTTACAAAAGTTACCAATATAGAACTGATTTAGTATAGCAATTAACAATTTTTAAAAGAAACACAATCATGTTTAAAATTTAAATTGTTTGTTCTCAATATAAAAATCATTTAAATTGTAATTTTTAATTAAATTAATAGTTTACAAATAAAGTATGTAAATTATTTTTTCGAACTATAAATTTTGATAATTTTTTTATAAATTTTATCTAATCATTTTATACACTAATAAAATTATGCATATTTTCGTAACATTACTAATTTAGATTTAAACATAATTCAACAAACTCTCATATATATATATATAGATTCTTAAATACCCACTTTTGATACATATTATTTTAAAAATAAATGAATAAATAAAAAGAAATTTATTTATTATCTCTTTCTTTAATAATAATCCATTTAGGGGGTAAATTAGAATTTCTTAATAAATATATATCTATATATATTTACACTATTTTTGACACATTGTTATACGTAAATAAACAAAATAAATATATTTATTTAAATTATATTTTAATAAATATATTATCACACTACTTTTAAAGGCACACTATTTCAAATAAATAAATAGTAAGAAATTTATTTATTTAAATTACTTAAACTAAAACAATTATTTTTCACAGAAATTCATATATACTTTGAAGTTACATTTTTATGAGACTTTTATTCAAATACAAACATTAACTTATATACACCCTTTAAATGAAATGACACAACCTTTTTGTATAAATCCACATACATCAAAACCCCTTGAACCCTAGACCTCCCCCATAGACTTTGTGCGTGTTATTAATTAAAGTTCATATAATTCACTCTAGGTTAACTTTGTGATTTACAAATCACTTGTGCTACCTATTGCTCGTGTTATCCACACAACTAATACAAGTGAGTTTATATAGCACTTTTTACATTTTTATACTTTTGGGGTGGAACATGATTACATTCAAACTATTTATAATTATTACAATTCAAACATTATGATTATGTGTGCAATTTGTGCCTTATGATTGAACACTATGAGTGCAAACTACATTTACATTTTTGTGTGCAATTGTGCAAGTGCAATCATTAACTCTGTACAGGCCGACGGTAACAGTGATAGATCTATTATGTCTGACAAACCCACCAGGTAGGGTGGCTGTTGCCGGTTTTACATGTGGGATAACATTGTGTGAAAGTCACAAGGTTTGATTGTACGCTGAGGTTTAACTATAGTGGTTCTCCATAAATGCCTTGTTAAACCATGCATCATATGAGTTGTATAAAACATTTTGAACTTTACTTGTGGTGTCAAAACCTATGTATGCTCACCAACTTTTTTAGTTGACCTCATTTTCATCATGTTTCAGGTTCGAACGTTTGAGTTATGATCAAGCTGCTCCATTTAAGATTGAGGTCCTAGTTTTAAACCTAATAAAGTTATTCATGTATTTTTTATTCTTGTAAATGTTGTATTTGATTACTTGAACTATAAAATGAAATTGGTTGTTTAATTATTTCAACTTTAGTAAACCATGAGCTTAAGAACAGTCTACATATCCCGCTCCGACGTATTCCGCAATCGGTTGGGGTGTGACACTTTTAGTCTTCAAAATGAAAGAGCCACATACCAGAGGCAGGTCAATATGATGTTCAAAGACAAACTGGGGGACACGATAGAAGTATACATAGACGATATGGTAGTCAAATCAAAGAAAGCTGAAGATCATCTCAGGGATCTCAAAGAAGCTTTTGACATTTTGGATAAATATAATATGAAGCTTAACCCTTCAAATGTCACTTTGGAGTCAAAGCTGGAAAACTCCTGGGATATATATGGTAACCAAAAGAGGAATAGAAGCAAATCCAGAGCAAATCAAAGTTATCATCAATTTAAAATCGTCATCAAATGCAAAAGAAGTATAAGGGCTGACAGGAAGGGTAGCAGCTCTCAACAGATTTATTTCAAAATCCTCAGAAATATGCAAAGAATTCTATGATATCCTAAAGAAAAACAAGAGGTTCGAATGGAGCGAGAAACATGAGGAAGCATTCCAAGCCTTAAAGAAATGTCTAGCATCAGCACCTCTGCTAATGAAACCAGAGGATAATGAACCATTATTTCTATACCTAGCTGTTTTGGATAAAAATTAACAAGACTAATTTTGTAACCAAACTTAGAATGTGAGGTAGTGTGCTTGTAATATTCGTAATGAAAAATGCATATCAAGTAATAAAACGACACAAATGTTTACGAGGAAAGCCCTTAATCCCTGAGGATTGCCGGTATAAAACCTCGGGAAGTGACTGAAAATCACTTGCCTCCTGTTCTTGTATAAATTGATGAAAAAAGTACAATGAGAGCAATATATGATCAAAATCTAAGTGTTACAGAGGTATTTGCGAGTGTATTGTGTTGTGAGAGTTCGTGAATTGTATTTCCTAATCGATCCAAGTGCTAATTATAATACATATACAAAAGACAACTTAACGCCTCAATTCCATTAAAACATTCCGTTAATACACAGTACACAAAAAACCAACTTCGTCGTCGTCTCCAACGATCGTCACCACACCCATCCTACCATCGCCTCCAACCGTTTCACAAGCGTCGCCGCCACTCCTTCCCACTTCTCCGATTATACCACAATCTGCCGCTGTCAACGCCGGCTCAAAAGCATGGCTTATCAGTCGACTACCACATCGTTTTCTTCCGTCAACAATCGTCGATTAAGACACCATCAAAACCTTTGTCTAATAACCGTTCTATCATCACCTTCACCGCGGATTCAACCATCGCAACCTTTCTCTAATACCCAGGGTAGCGTAATGAAGATCAACCGTCACAAATACCACCCTATAAATAGTGGATTTGTAACCGGAAAATCAAAGATCGCCATGGGAGAACCGTTGTTAAACATAACATCATGATTCTGCCACCGCCACGAGATCAACTATTATCAACCAACTCTGTAACACCGAAAATCACAGCCATCGAGAGAAAAAGAACGGAACCACGAACATCACCTAGACCTAGCGGCGGCGACCGCCGTAGGGGGTTTTCGGACCAGAACCACTACCATCGCCACCCATCAAAACAAATTGCACGATGACTCCATATACGGTAGAGATATATCCATAGTTTACGAAAGCTTTAAACGAAACTAAAAACGACGTCAGAGATGAGACACCGAAAGTTCGGAAGGTGTGAGAAGGTTCGAGATGTAGTAAGAGACTACTTGGATCGATGGAATAATAACAAACGTGGTGGAATGAGGACTGTTTGTATTGAATAAGAAGAAAGTGATGTGGGAGTTTGGGGAGCCGTTGGATTGTTGAGTGGGTATGGGTGTGACTTTTTTTCTTTGAATGGCAATAGTATAACTTTTTGATCTTATGAAATTACACATTCACACGAGAGTCCCATCGGCCATCACCCTCTTATTTTTAGTCTTTTAATATGTTTATATATTTAGTTACGAAAAATTTAAGATAAAATCAAAATTGTTTATGGTCAACTTCATTTTACACAATTAGGAGGTGTTTGGGATTACTTTTGGATCCTACTTATTAACTTATTAACTTCTCCGAGTAGTCAATAAGTTAAAAGTTTGTTTGGATAAGGGTGTAAAAGGTATTTTTTGTGAGAAGGAGAAGTTGTTTTGGAAAAGTAAGTAAGAACTTACTTTTCCAAAAAGTCAAAAGGAGATTTGATAAGTAATCCCAAACATTACCTTAACTTCATCAATACTAAAGGTTTATATTACAATTACTATTACTATTATTATTATTATTATTATTATTATTATTATATTATTCTACCAAACAATATACAAAAGTAATATTATCTTCAAACAATGCAAATACAAAAATCAAATATAATGTTTCACAACGTCCCGCCGCAACGTGCGGGTTAGCGTCAACTTATATACAAAAGATAAAAATAACTGAAATGTGAGTATCCTGGCGAAAAATCAGGTCTTCATGGCAGTTACAAGTCTCCATTAATTCCCGACCGTTATAGATTGACTTCCACGTGTTTTCCTAACTGTTTGAATGATTCTTCAGCCCTTGATTTAGTCATTAATGAAGCCTTGATTACCTGTTCAAGACTAATCAAAGAAAAATGTGTAACATTAACTGTTACAACAGTCAGTTAATCAGGATACTGAAACATAGTGAGGATCCGGGATACCAGAGGTAAAAACTGTAACACTAGCCGTGTCCAAGAACGCGCTGAGTGTTGTTCTAACTAAGGATCATGAAGGACAGCAGCATCCTATTTATTACGTAAGTAAAAGCCTACTAGATGCGGAAACCAGGTATTCCTATCTCAAAAAATTAATTCTAGCATTAGTTATGGCATCTACTAAACTTAGACATTACTTTGAAACTCATCATATACATATTAAAACTAACTTTCCTATAAAGTGTGTTTTGAGAAAACCGAAGATGTTAGGGAGAATGGCTAAATGGTATGTAAAGCTAAGTGCTTATAACTTGATATATGAGCCTAGAACAGCAATTAAATCCCAAGCACTAGCGGATTTTGTGGCCGATTTCAGTAGTGATATCGAACAAGAAGCTGATTTAGAAGTCCAACAGCTAGAAGGAACAAAGAATATATGGATCGTACACGCTGATGGTGCATCTAATGTAAGGGGCACATGATTAGGTATCATACTAAAATCACCATAGGGGGACATAATATCCAGTCAGTTAGTTGTGAATTCCAAGCAACTAACAATGAAGCAGAATATGAAGCACTAATAGCAGGATTACGACAAGCTATAGACATAAAGATCAGGTATCTCCAAGTATACATTGATTCATTATTAATCACTAATCATTTTAGTGGCTCTTATATAGCAAAAGGTGAAAGATTGATACGATACCTTGAAATAGTCAAAGATTGAACAGAAGAATTCGAGATTTTCCAAATTAAACAGGTTCCTAGAGAAGAAAATACTGAGGCCGATGCCTTAGCAAACCTGGGATCAACACTTAAAATACCATTGGATAGCAATATCCCAATAATACACATCATGAGCCCAGCTATTGACCCCATAGAAGATAAACAAGTATCAAATATAGGAGACCTGGAAAAACCATGATTCTGAACAGGTTAAAAGCTCATGGATAGCACCCATCAAAAAATATTTGGAAAATGGTAAAATCCCGAAGGATGAGAAGAATCATAGAGCTTTCCGCATAAAGGTATCACGTTTTATTATTTTACATAATATCCTATATAGAAAATCACTTGCAGGTCCATACTTGAAATGCTTGGAAGATCCTGAAACAATTGAGGTCTTAAAAGATATACATGAAGGAGACTGTGGCAACCACACTAGGGGCAGAAAACTCTTTTCCAAAGTCCTAAGAACAGGATACTATTGGCCAACCATAAGGAAGGATGCTATAAATTATGCCCAAAAGTGTGATTCCATTCAAAGACATAGCAACGTACTCCACCAGCCAGCAGAACCTTTACATTCAATCATATCCCCTTGGCCATTTATGAAATGGGGGATGGACATAGTCGACAAACTTCTTAAAGCACCAGGTGGAAAGGTATTTATGCTTGCAATGACCGATTACTTTTCCAATTGGATTAAAGGAGAAGTCTTTGTTCTAGTCAGAGAGAAAGAAATGATATCTTTCATAGAGCGCAATATCCTCACAAGGTTCGGGATCCCCGTAGAGATAACATGTGATAACGGATCCCAATTCATCGGAAGAAACTAATTTCTATGCCAGTTGGGGAATAAAAATGATAACTTCGACACCTGTACATCCTCAGGCCAATGGGCAGGCAGAGTTAAGCAACAAGATTATCATAAACAACCTCAAAAAGAGACTAGGTGCCAAGAAAGGAAGATGGGCAGAAGAATTACCCTTAGTCCTTTGGGCAGATAGGACAACCCCGAAAAATGCAACAGGGCAAACCCCATTCTCATTAGTCTTTGGTATAGAAGCCGTAATCCCAACAGAAGTACTTATCCCTGCTGCAAGAATCAGCCTTTAGGATCCTTAAACCAACAGTGAAATCCTTGCTCAGGATGTAACATCCCAAAAATAGTGATTTAGTAAACAATAACGCGATAGAGGCTTAATCGTCATAAAACAAAAGAAAAACGGATAGGCTTGGGCTCGGCTCCAACGGGCCGATGAAAGCCCAGGTATATAAGGGGCAAGGCAGCCCCACTTCACCATTTCATCTTCATTTCATCTTCATTTCATCATTCTAGAGAGAGAAAGGAGAGCTCGGGTCTAGAGAGAGAAAGTCAACGGATCGACACGAGATTGAAGGAGCATGTTACCGCTGAGCTCGTGAGTAAAACCTCCGAATCAGAAGTCCAATCAGGTAACATTTCTGATTTTAGTATTCATATTTCAATTCAATGTAATGTATTTCGAACTCAATACCCGTGCACTGTCTTAATATTTTCTCGCCGTAAATTAAATGCAAGGATTCTATACAAATTCGCAAGTTTTACTCGATCATATACAATTAAAACGCTATACAAGAAACTATGTTAATCAAACTTACCAAATCTGAAAAGTCAAGGACTAAAGTTGAAAAATATCAAGAAATCCTAGTCTAGCACGGTCGTGCTTTGTCCTAACACGGTCGCGCCAAGTGCTTTAGCACGGTCGCGCGACTTGCTTTGGAACGATCGCGCCCGATGCCTAGGCACGGTCGCGCATACGTAACAGGTGAAGCGTAAATGCAGTTTAATCACCCGATCGTTCGAATTCGAATCCGTTATACGTTTTGCTCCCATTAACTAAGAAATAATACTACCAAAACATCCTCTTTACGACCAATTAACCAAAATTCGTGAACCTCAAAGAACTCTCTCTCAAATATTTTCCAAGAAAACTCTCTCAAGCAATTCGATCAGAACCCTCTTAATCCAGCAACATCGTCACGCCATTCGATCTCTCCTGAAGCTACGGAACCGTTGAAGCAGACGGAATCGCAGTCGAAGTCGCCGGAAGCCGTTATCGCCGACGCCGGAACTTTCTTCTACCGCTTTCTATCAATCCGATACTCTCCAAGGTAATTATCACCTTTTTCTCAGTCGATTTAGTCCTCATAACAAAAGCCCTCTGTTAATTGGGGCTTCCATCATAGAAATCATCCTGAACCAGATTTCTTATTTTAATAAAAATGATTTAATCGAATCCATACTTAAACACGATTTACATGCAATTAAATTATATGAAAAGACTCGTAATAACTCAATAATCAAAAGCCCTATCAATTCCATCATTTAAAATACAAGATTTATCCAATTCGTGTCTGTTTTGGAAGAGACACGGTCGCGCTAATCATCTAGCGCGGCCGTGCCTCATGTAGCGCGGTCGTGCCGACTAGCAGCGCGGTCGTGTCCTCCTGTCCAGACCTAGTCATGCCCTCTGGGCTAATCTCTGTTGTGTCTAAGAATCATAGACACGACCGTGCCGAGCTAAGGCACGATCGTGCCTCGTGAATTGTCCCGACTAGCGCGGTCGCGCCCGTGGTTCGAGCGCGGTCGTGTCCTTCCCAGGCACGGTCGTGTCTAGGTCAGAATCTTTGATCAGAATTATTGTTGTTTTATTTTAATCTGTAAAAATTCCAGATTAAGTTTTTAACTAAAAATAGTTAGTTTTATAAAAAGGTTTTTGAAAAGATCAAATAATTAATCTTGGAATAAATGGAAAATCATTTAATTAAAAGTTTATAAAATTAAATTTGTTATTAAACTTTTCATTTAAAACATTTTATTTGTAAGTTACATACTTTATAAATAAATAAATAAAGATTATTTATTTATTCTTCATTTTAAATAAAAACAATTATTTATTTATTAAATTACATTTAACACATACTTTATTTTCATAATCAATGATTTTATAAATATTCTATTTTACTATTCAATTCCCAACCTTAATCAAAATGTTTCAAAAATATTTACTTCAAAACTTTATATATGTTATTCAATACTTTTAAATACAAATCAATAGTTTTATACACAAATTCAACCTTCATTTTTAGACTTAAACTTTGTGCACATATTTGATTCAATATACATTATTATCTAGGTTAACTCGTGCGTATCAAGGATTCTTATTTTATCTATACTCTTTGTTAGCTACACTTCCATACCAAGTGAGTATTCACAACCCCTTTTTACTCTTTTACACTTTTGGGGTGGAACATGAACTTTATACACATTACACATTTACATTTACACAAACAACACAAGTGCAAAATCCTATTTACATACATGTGTGCAAAATTTGAGCTTTGTGCCCGAGTGCTAGTTGTGCTAATCTTTGTGAAAACTTATGTGCAATCATTAACTATACAAGCCGACGGTTTTCAATGATAGATCTATTGAGTCTGACAAACCCACCCAAGTGGAGGTGATTGATACCGACAACACAATTTGCATACTAGTTACAAAGGTTTGGTTGTACTTGATTACACAATAGCTGCTCCCCATAAATGCCTTATTTTATCATGTTTTGTAAAGGATATATTTTCAACTATATGCTATCTATATACAACTGTGTTATACTCACCAACTTTTAGTTGACTTTATTTTATTCATGTTTTAGGCCCTAATATGTGAGAATGATTCAAGACGTGCTCAATATAGGATTTGGACTTAGCAATTTAAATCAAGAATTCTATGAGTTGTTTTATGTTTCTTTGTTTGAATTTGGTTTGTACTTGGAATATTTGTAATGGAAATTTTGACTTTAATATATTTCAATTTAGTCAACCATGTGCTATGAACAGTCTGCATGTCCCGTCCCGATGATTCCGCCATCGGTCGGGGTGCGACAGATTGGTATCAGAGCCTTGGTTATAGGGAATTAGGTTATTAGACATCTTGACCTAGACTATAACTTTAGGACACCCACTTATACTATGTTTCATGATTTTTGTGCTATGTGTTACATGTTATGTGCTACATGCTCACCATGATTAATTATTATTATATTTGATACCTTACTTGTTAAAAATTCATGACTTAGTAGGATCTTCTTAAATAATAATTTAATAAATAATATCCTTTCATATATCCTAAAACCTCATAATATTTCTATTTTCTTTTCTATCTTTATCCTTCTTAGCCTGTGGAAAAATTCTTGAAGCAAAAATCTCTAAAATTTTTATTTCTTCGTTAAGGTTTTTAAACTTGTTAAATTATTTGAGGACACGTGCAATCTCGAAGGGTGACACCTGTATTTTGGGTTTTCTGTCTAGGAAAGCATTTCGCATAAATCCCAATCAACCGAGGGACCCGTATGCTTTCCTGGGAATTCCCGAGATGAGTGTTTACTTATAGGCTAAAGCATGTCTTCTTGAAAATTATATAAGTTTAATTAACCTTAATGTGCCATGGTATTCAAGTGATTTTGTCACTTTTGAGTACAATCCAAACTAAGAATATCTATTTTTATTTTTGTTATCTCATTCTATTAAATCCTATCAAATCTCTTAAGTTCTTACAATCTTTCTTGTCTTGTGAAAATCTGTAGAATGCCTCCTCATCGTGCTCCCACAACCAACGCCAACACCGACATTGCTGATATTCTTACCCAATTGGTGACACAACTCACCCAAGTCAATGGTGCCACCAATGGCAACAATGGTGAAAATGGAAGCAATAGTGGTAATAATGGTGGAAATGGTGGTAACAATCCATCTCAATGCACCTTCAAGCACTTCAACTCGTGCAATCCCCTCAAGTTCTTTGGTACCGAAGGAGCTACTGGACTCCTTCAATGGTTTGAAAGCATTGAGAATACCTTTCTCAATAGTGACTGTCCCGACAACCTCCGTGTTCGTCATGCTACAAGTGTCCTACAAAAACGGGCACTTACATGGTGGAATGGGGAGAAAAGGAATAGGGGTGTTGATGTAGCTATGGCCATACCTTGGGATGAGGTCAAAAGGCTTATGACTGAGGAGTTCTGCCCTCGAAATGAAGTGAAAAAGTTAGAAGCTGAATTTTGGGATCTTGCCCAAGATAGTGGGGAAAGCTTAGCATATACAACTCGGTTCCATGAGTTGAGTCTTCTCGTGCCCCACATGGTCACTCCTTTGTCCCGTTGTATCGAAAAGTATATTGGTGGGCTACCAAGACAATCCAAGATACTGTCTTAGGTAGAAATCCTGTTACTCTGGAGGATGCTATTCGTATATCCGCTACCTTAACTGATAATCATGTGAAAGCTGGAACTCTTACCAAAAAGGGTTCTAAGAAAGTTTCTGAAACCGTAACCCCTCCTACTCACAACAAAGAAGCCACAATCGAGCCCTCTCGCAATAATAGAAAGAGGAAGGTTAGAAATTTTGCTGTGGTTACTCCTTCTGTTCCCGTCAACCAAGCTGCACCTATGGTTCAAGCGCCGGCTAAAAAGCCATATGTTGGGATCTACCCTCTTTGTGCCACCTGCAATTATCATCATCCTCAAACTATCCCATGTCGCCTTTGTACTCATTGTGGGAGATATGGTCATACTATCATTGTTTGTAGGGCCAAAGCTCTTGCGGGCCAAGTCCACCCTCCAAACCGAACCGTACCTCAAGTGGCTAATCAAGGTGCTCCCGCCATTTCTAATGGGCGTGCTTGCTATGAGTGTGGTGACCCGAACCATTTTCGTGATCAATGTCCAAGACTTGCAAATGCTAGACAAGGTGGAGCTCGTGGGCGTGCGTTCAACATAAACGCCAACGAAGCTCAAGCCAACAACGACGTGGTTAATGGTACGTTCCTTGTTAATAGTCAATATTCCTCCATTTTGTTCGATACCGGTGCCGATAAAAGTTTTGTGTCACTTAATTTTGAGCCTTTACTTGCAAAGACACGATCCCAATTAGAGAAAACCTTCACCGTTGAAATAGCGAATGGTGACTCCCTTACAATTGACTCCATTATTTATGATTGCTCCTTAGAACTAAATGACCATTCATTCCCAATCAACCTTGTTCCAATGCCACTAGGAAGCTTTGATATTATCATAGGTATGGATTGGCTATCAAATCATCATGCCGAAGTCATTTTCTTTGAAAAGTGTATCCGAATTCCGCTACCATCGGGAGAAACCTTAAGGGTTTTTGGTGAAAAGCCTTGCAAGGGACTTAAGTTGATGTCGTGTACTACCGCTCAAAAGTACTTACGAAAGAAGTACATTGCTTTCTTAGCTCATATTGTTCAAAAGGATGTCAAGGAGAAGAGTATTCAAGACATTCCGATCATTCGGGATTTCCCCGAAGTTTTTCCTAAGGACTTATCCGGTCTTCCTCCCGTTCGTCAAGTAGAGTTCCGTATTGATCTTATACCTGGAGCTAACCCCGTTGCTAGAGCTCCTTATCGTCTTGCACCTTCCGAAATGCAAGAGCTTGCAAGTCAACTTCAAGAGCTCTCCGACAAAGGTTTCATTCGCCCAAGTCATTCACCGTGGGGTGCACCCGTCTTATTTGTTAAGAAGAAGGATGGATCATTTCGCATGTGTATTGACTACCGCGAACTCAACAAACTTACTATCAAGAACCGTTATCCTTTACCTAGAATCGATGATCTCTTTGATCAATTTCAAGGTTCTACTTGTTTCTCAAAGATTGATCTTCGATTCGGTTATCATCAGCTTCGTGTTCAAAAAGATGACATTCCTAAGACTGCCTTCCGAACAAGGTATGGTCATTACGAGTTCATGGTTATGCCTTTCGGGCTAACCAATGCACCTGAAGTTTTCATGGATCTCATGAATCGTGTGTGCAAACCATACCTTGATAAATTCATGATCGTCTTCGTTGACGATATCTTAATCTATTCCAAGACTAAGGCCAATCATGAACAACACCTTAGATTGGTTTTGGACCTCTTGAGAAAAGAACAACTATATGCCAAATTCTCCAAATGTGAATTCTGGCTAAAGGAAGTTCAATTTCTTGGTCACATCGTCAACGACAAGGGTATTCATGTTGATCCTGCTAAGATTGAAACGGTTAAGAATTGGAATGCCTCGAAGACTCCTATCGAAGTTCGTTCATTACTTGGTCTTGTGGGTTATTATCGTCGTTTCATCTCAAACTTCTCAAAGATTGCTGTCCCTTTTACCGCTTTGACTCACAAGGGTAAAGCTTATGAATGGGGACCGAATCAAGAAGAAGCTTTTCAAACCCTCAAGCAAAAGCTGTGCAATGCTCCCATATTGACTCTCCCCGATGGAAATGATGATTTAGTTGTCTATTGTGATGCTTCTAACCAAGGTCTTGGTTATGTTCTCATGCAACGAGGCAAAGTAATCGCTTATGCATCAAGGCAACTCAAAGTTCATGAGAAGAATTATACGACGCACGATCTCGAGTTGGGTGTGGTCGTATTCGCGTTAAAGATTTGGAGACATTACCTATATGGCACGAAATGTGTGGTGTTCACCGACCACAAAAGTCTTCAACATATTTTCAACCAAAAAGAACTCAATATGAGGCAACGACATTGGGTCGAACTCCTTAACGACTACGACTGCGAGATTCGTTACCATGCCGGCAAAGCGAATGTTGTAGCCGATGCTTTGAGTCGAAAAGACCATGTTATGCTTCATTGTGCCCGTATTCAAACCGATATTCAAACCCGTATCTTAGAAGCTCAACACGTCTCGGTAACCGAGGGCAACATGTACGAAGAAATGTCATGTGGTGTTGAACTCCTTCTTGAATCAAAACCCAATGGCTTACTCTATTACTTGAACCGTATTTGAGTTCCCGATCGCGACGATCTCCGTGCATTTCTCATGAACGAGGCTCATAAGACTCGTTATTCTATTCATCCTGGTGCGGATAAAATGTACCAAGATCTTCGCCAACTTTATTGGTGGCCCGGTATAAAGAAAGACATAGCTCTTTATGTGGCCAAATGCTTAACCTGTTCCAAAGTCAAAGCCGAACATCAACGTCCATCTGGTTTACTCGAACAACCAGAAATTCCCATGTGGAAATGGGAGAATATAGCTATGGATTTCATTACCAAGCTCCCTCGCACCTCAAGTGGATATGATAGTATTTGGGTGATCATTGATCGTCTCACTAAATCCGCTCATTTCTTGCCTATCCGCGAAGACTTCAAAGTGGAGAAACTAGCCCACATTTACATTGATGAAATTGTGAGCCGTCATGGTGTTCCCGTGAACATAATATCCGATAGAGACGCTCGGTTCACCTCTCGATTTTGGCAATCTCTCCTAAAGGCTCTTGGTACTCGATTGGATTTGAACATGGCTTACCATCCACTAACTGATGGTCAAACCGAGCGAACAATCCAAACTCTTGAAGACATGCTTAGAGCTTGTGTAATCGATTTTGGTGGCAATTGGGATTCACATCTATCCCTCATTGAGTTTTCTTACAACAATAGCTACCACACAAGTATCAACATGGCTCCATTCGAAGCTCTCTATGGTCACAAGTGTCGTTCTCCTATCTGTTGGAACGAGATTGGTGAAGCACAAATCACTGGTCCCGAGTTAATTCAAGAAACATCCGACAAGATTATTCAAATCCGTGACAATATTCGAGTAGCGAGGAGTCGGCAAAAGAATTATGCCGACAAACGTCGAAAACCCTTGGAATTCCAAGTCGGTGACCTTGTTCTTCTAAAGGTGTCTCCATGGAAGGGCGTGATCCGTTTTGGAAAGAAAGGCAAGTTAGCACCTCGTTATGTTGGTCCATTCAAAATCCTTGAAAGGATTGGGAAAGTGGCTTACAAGCTCGAGTTACCTCCATCTCTTGGAAATGTGCATCCTACATTTCATGTATCTAATCTGAAGAAGTGTCTCGCTGATGAAAATCTCCATATACCGCTTGATGACGTGCGCATTGATGAAACAATGCACTTCGTTGAAAAGCCGGTGGAAATTATGGATCGCGAAGTCAAACAACTCAAGCGAAGTCGCATTCCTATTGTCAAAGTTCGTTGGGAATCTAAGTGTGGTCCTGAGTTCACTTGGGAACGAGAAGACCAAATGAAGCTCAAGTACCCTCATCTTTTTACCGATGTCGTCGCTTCCTCAAACTAAATTTCGGGACGAAATTCTCTCAACATGGGAGACTGTAACATTTCTGATTTTAGTATTCATATTTCAATTCAATGTAATGTATTTCGAACTCAATACCCGTGCACTGTCTTAATATATTCTCGCCGTAAATTAAATGCAAGGATTCTATACAAATTCGCAAGTTTTACTCGATCATATACAATTAAAACGCTATACAAGAAACTATGTTAATCAAACTTACCAAATTTGAAAAGTCAAGGACTAAAGTTGAAAAATATCAAGAAATCCTAGTCTAGCACGGTCGTGCTTCGTCCTAGCACGGTCGCGCCAAGTGCTTTAGCACGGTCGCGCGACTTGCTTTGGAACGATCGCGCCCGGTGCCTAGGCACGGTCGCGCCTGTTTTTGGCACGGTCGCGCCTGCGTAACAGTTGAAGCGTAAATGCAGTTTAATCACCCGATCGTTCGATTTCGAATCCGTTATACGTTTTGCTCCCATTAACTAAGAAATAATACTACCAAAACATCCTCTTTACGACCAATTAACCAAAATTCGTGAACCTCAAAGAACTCTCTCTCAAATATTTTCCAAGAAAACTCTCTCAAGCAATTCGATCAGAACCCTCTTAATCCAGCAACATCGTCACGCCATTCGATCTCTCCTGAAGCTACGGAACCGTTGAAGCAGTCGAAGTCGCCGGAAGCCGTTATCGCCGACGTCGGAACTTTCTTCTACCGCTTTCTATCAATCCGATACTCTCCAAGGTAATTATCACCTTTTTCTCAGTCGATTTAGTCCTCATAACAAAAGCCCTCTGTTAATTGGGCCTTCCATCATAGAAATCATCCTGAACCAGATTTCTCATTTTAATAAAAATGATTTAATCGAATCCATACTTAAACACGATTTACATGCAATTAAATTATATGAAAAGACTCGTAATAACTCAATAATCAAAAGCCCTATCAATTCCATCATTTAAAAATACAAGATTTATCCAATTCGTGTCTGTTTTGGAAGAGACACGGTCGCGCTAATCATCTAGCGCGGCCGTGCCTCATGTAGCGCGGTCGTGCCGACTAGCAGCGCGGTCGTGTCCTCCTGTCCAGACCTAGTCATGCCCTCTGGGCTAATCTCTGTTGTGTCTAAGAATCATAGACACGACCGTGCCGAGCTAAGGCACGGTCGTGGCTCGTGAATTGTCCAAGTTGGCCTCGGTTTGATCAAACCCGGTCGCGCCCGTGGTTCGAGCGCGGTCGTGTCCTTCCCAGGCACGGTCGTGTCTAGGTTAGAATCTTTGATCAGAATTATTGTTGTTTTATTTTAATCTGTAAAAATTCCAGATTAAGTTTTTAAATAAAAATAGTTAGTTTTATAAAAAGGTATTTGAAAAGATCAAATAATTAATCTTGGAATAAATGGAAAATCATTTAATTAAAAGTTTATAAAATTAAATTTGTTATTAAACTTTTCATTTAAAACATTTTATTTGTAAGTTACATACTTTATAAATAAATAAATAAAGATTATTTATTTATTCTTCATTTTAAATAAAAACAATTATTTATTTATTAAATTACATTTAACACATACTTTATTTTCATAATCAATGATTTTATAAATATTCTATTTTACTATTCAATTCCCAACCTTAATCAAAATGTTTCAAAAATATTTACTTCAAAACTTTATATATGTTATTCAATACTTTTAAATACAAATCAATAGTTTTATACACAAATTCAACCTTCATTTTTAGACTTAAACTTTGTGCACATATTTGATTCAATATACATTATTATCTAGGTTAACTCGTGCGTATCAAGGATTCTTATTTTATCTATACTCTTTGTTAGCTACACTTCCATACCAAGTGAGTATTCATAACCCTTTTTACTCTTTTACACTTTTGGGGTGGAACATGAACTTTATACACATTACACATTTACATTTACACAAACAACACAAGTGCAAAATCCTATTTACATACATGTGTTCAAAATTTGAGCTTTGTGCCCGTGTGCTAGTTGTGCTAATCTTTGTGAAAACTTATGTGCAATCATTAACTATACAAGCCGACGGTTTTCAATGATAGATCTATTGAGTCTGACAAACCCACCCAAGTGGAGGTGATTGATACCGACAACATAATTTGCATACTAGTTACAAAGGTTTGGTTGTACTTGATTACACAATAGCTGCTCCCCATAAATGCCTTATTTTATCATGTTTTGTAAAGGATTTGTTTTCAACTATATGCTATCTATATACAACTGTGTTATACTCACCAACTTTTAGTTGACTTTATTTTATTCATGTTTCAGGCCCTAATATGTGAGAATGATTCAAGACGTGCTCAATATAGGATTTGGACTTAGCAATTTAAATCAAGAATTCTATGAGTTGTTTTATGTTTCTTTGTTTGAATTTGGTTTGTACTTGGAATATTTGTAATGGAAATTTTGACTTTAATATATTTCAATTTAGTCAACCATGTGCTATGAACAGTCTACATGTCCCGCCCCGATGATTCCGCCATCGGTCAGGGTGCGACATTAGCTAAATAGGAGACGTTTTTATGGATGAAACTTGAAAATAAGCTTAGAACTAGCATCTAGAGTGAAAACCGCACCTTTTGATCAAAGAAAATTGTAAGATTAGCATGATCGGATTAACATGCAAGAATTTCGGACTTGTCCAGGAAACAGGTGATGCGTACTTATCAAGTACGCAGTAGGGACGTCCTGCGTACTTACCAAGTGCGCAGGAGAAAGATCATGCGTAATTACCAAGTACGCAGGAGAAAGATCATAGTATGCAGGAGAAATATCATGCGTACTTATCAAGTACGCATGAGCAAGGTAAGTGCGCAGGCAGCAGACCAGTAAGTAAAGTCAGTATGTTTAGAATGATTGAACCGTTAGAGTCGGGGTTGGGTCTGATCTGTATTTAAACTACCTAATTCAGATCGTACGTGACATTGTTGGACCTTTGTTTAGGACAACCAAGACTAGCTTTTCAGGTGAGTTCTATGTACCCCCTTCTATGTTATGTGCAAATGTTTTCAAATTTTTTGCTTTATATCCATGTATATATTGCTTGCAAAGAATGAAATAATGTTATGGACGCTTCAATGATAACGGCTACTTCGGTAGACGGACGACCACGTGACTATTTCATAACCGGGACAAGTGCGTTCCTTCATCAGCTAGGATGTACGAATGCCTCTAGTGCATTCCTTCATCAGCTAGGACGTACCAAAAAGCCACAAGTGCGTTCCTTCTTCAGCTAGGACGTACTAAAGCTATTAACGGACGGTCGAAGCCTTTGGCATATTATGATAAGTAGAACGGTTGTATAAATAATAGTCATATGGGAAACAGATACCTTCGGGTAGACGGGCGAATTATGGCCTAAGACGGTAGGATGGTTGTAAGTCATTACGGATGGACAAAAGTTGCCAGACATTTGTAAGAATGAAAATACGGATGGACACTAGTTGCCGGACGGTTGTAAGAATGGCGGGCCATGACGATGGACCGTGGCGTTTGTCTTTGTGACATTCGCAAACAAATGACGGGTTGATCACCCTTAAGTGTATGACCCATGAAAGTTAAGAAAAGAAAAAAGGTGAATGCATATATATATATATGTAATCACAAAAAGAAGCAAAAGTTATGAATACGTATTTATATATATGTAATCACAAAAGAAGCAAAAGTTATGAATACGTATTTATATATATGTAATCACAAAAGAAAGATGAAAGAAAAGCAAAAGTTATGAATGTATATAATTATGTATACTTATAAAGAAAAGAATGATCATGATTAATAGTTTTAAACTAGAACTCACCAGCGTTAGCTGACTTTTAGTATACATTTCAGGTACAGAAAGGAAGGGTCGTGCGAAGGCGTGAAGGTTACCCGGCACGAGACTGACATCCCACTTTTATTTATGTTAAGAAAATGTTATGTTTCAACTGTTAAGACTTCCGTTGTTATGACATGTAATTTGAATGATGTTTGCTTCCGCTGCTTCTGAATGTTTTAAATTTAAGTTCAATAATTACGACTATGTTTATGAGTAAATCCAACAAGTGAGGTCACCCGGGAATGGGGCCTTACAAGTTGGTATCAGAGCAATAGTTTGAGAGATTCATACAATGTCTGGACTCAAACTGAATATGGGACCAACGCACGGATGTCAGTATGGGTAACCAATGCCAACGCCAGCACGGTAAGTTAGTACTAGAGTTAATACACTTGGATAAGAATAGACACGTTAACTTAGAACAAATAGATGTCAATGTCACAACCGATTTGAAGAGTTTTGAACCCGAAAAGCAATGTAAATTAGTAATCACAAACCGGTCACTGTAATTAAAAATTTACCTTGCTCGTACTATTCCAAACTATGATCTGAAGAAATGACATTGATGTATTCCCTCTATAACTATCAGGAAACTAAGAATTATGGCTGGTGGAGGAAGAACAGGACGCCGAGGCGGTCGCACTGGCCGAGTAGGTAGACCTCCATTGAATCAAAGACTAGAAGAAGAAGAGAGTGTGCACGAAACAGAAGTGACCCCAACTGGAGACGACAATCCAGGGCCTATACAGTTGGAACCCGAAGTCAGGGATGCTATTGCCCATGAAGTTGTGCTCACTCTGAACAAAGTATTGCCTGATCTACTATCCGAGGCACTAAAGAAAAGTAAAGAGGATGATGAAGGAGACCATGAAGAGAAAGTGTATGATAGTGATGGGGATGAAGTAAAAATGGGATCAAGCAATCGTGGTTGCACTTACATAGGATTCAAAGACGGAGACCCACCCAAGTTCGATGGGAGCAAGGATTCAGTGGCAACGCTCGAATGGATTGAGAGGATGAACGCTGTAATAAACATCAGCGAGTGTCGACCGGACCAGGCGGTTAAATATGTTGCTCATTCTTTCACCAACGAAGCACTAGGTTGGTGGAGAAACATTCAGAGAACAAAGTCGCCAAACGCTATCGCCAGAATGACATGGGAAGACCTGAAGAAGCTCATAATCCAAAAGTTCTGCCCACAGAACGAGATTGATCATGTGGAGAACGAGTTCCTAAACTTTAAGGCGGGCAGCAAGATGCACCGCCAGTATACCTCTAGATTCAATGAGCTAGCTCAACTGGTACCCCACCTGGTGGAGACAGAAGAGCGAATGATCAAGTATTATGTGAAGGGCCTACCTCAAAGGGTCCGTGTCCATGTGAAAGCCAACCTACCCTCGACCTTCGAGTCGGTAGTGAATCTGAGGGGAATCGTCTACGACGATTATGCCAATGAGGACCCACCAACAGAGATCCAGAAGAGAAAATGGGAGAACCCGTCTAGAGGCACCGGAAGAGGGAATGTAACAACCGAAATTAAGAAACCAAGGTCAGAAGGGTATGAAACTTGCAAGAAATGTGGAAGGCAACATCTTGGCGAGTGTCGAGTCGGCACCACCACATGTTATAGGTGTGGGACGGCGGGACACTATTCTCGCGACTGTTTGAGAGACACTAAATGCCAAAGTTGTGGACAATTTGGACATCTGACCAAGAATTGCAGGAAAACCAGACAATCTGGTTCGTGAAAAGAAAAGGAACAAGAACAGCCAAAGGCTAGGACACGAGCCTACGCCCTGACTGAGGAGGAAGCAAGGGGAAACCCTGATGTTGTGTCAGGTACGTTCCTAGTTAATAACGAACATGCTGCTATTTTATTTGACTCTGGTGCTAGTAAAAGTTTTATATCCAATGCATTTACTCATAAACTAGGTTGCACTATCAACACCATAGTAAAGGTCTTTAGCGTACAAACTGCCGTTGGTAAAAGTTTGGCAGTATTTCAAGTAACAGAGGATTTCATCATAGAAATAGAGGGTCATAAGTTCCCTTCTAGATTATTCCTTCTCACCTTAGGAGGATTCGATATAGTATTGGGTATGGATTGGTTAGCTGCCAACGAAGCTCAAATCTTATGTAAACGTAAGAGGATACACCTCAAAGCTCCTAGCGACAGTCCAATTACGGTTTATGGGGATTGGAATTGCACGATGCCGAACATCATCTCGATGATCAAGGCCGAAAGTTACATGAGGCGCGGTTGCGAAGCTTATTTGGCATATGTTATTGATGATAGAATGAAAATGAATGAACTCAAGAATGTACCCGTGGTGTGCAACTTTTCGGAAGTATTCCCTGAGGATCTACCTGGGTTACCACCCGATCGGGAAATAGAATTTCAGATTGACTTATTGCCAGGAGTTGAGCCCGTTGCCAAGGCCCCCTACCGATTGGCTCCGTCAGAAATGAAAGAATTGATGTCTCAACTAGAGGAACTAACAGAAAAAGGATTTATTAGACCGAGCATCTCACCGTGGGGCGCTCCGGTACTATTTGTAAAGAAGAAGGACGGAAGCATGCGCATGTGCATTGACTACCGCGAGTTGAACAAGAGGACAGTAAAGAACAAATACCCACTGCCTAGAATATACGACCTTTTTGATCAACTGCAAGGTGCAAGTTGGTTTTCAAAGATCGATCTTAGGTCGGGTTACCATCAGTTGAAAGTAAGAGAATAAGACGTACCAAAGACCGCGTTTCACACGTGTTATGGGCATTATGAGTTTCTCGTGATGTCCTTCGGATTGATCAACGCACCAGCATCGTTTATGGATTTGATGAATAGAGTATGTCGACCCATGTTGGATCGATCAGTGATAGTTTTTATAGACGACATACTGGTATATTCGAAAAGCGAGGGTGATCACCACTGTCACCTAAGGGAGGTTATGGAGGTGCTAAAGTAGGAAAAGTTGTACGCAAAATTCTCCAAATGCGCGTTCTGGCTTAGGGAAGTCCAATTCCTAGGTCATGTAATAAACCCAAACGGCATTATGGTGGATCCTGCAAAGATCGAGACAGTAAAGGAATGGAACGTCCCAACGACACCAACAGAGATACGAAGTTTTCTGGGATTAACAGGCTACTATCGAAGGTTCATTCAAGATTTCTCAAGGATAGCATCGCCACTAACTAAACCGACACGGAAGGAAGTATAATATGAATGGGGTCAAACCCAAAACAACGCGTTTGAAGAACTTAAGGCACGATTAACCCAAGCTCCAGTCTTGACTCTACCTGAGGGAAATGAAGACTTGGTAGTCTACTCTGACGCTTCGGAGCAGGGTTTAGGGTGCGTACTTATGCAACGAGGAAAGGTAATTGCTTACGCCTCGCGACAACTAAAGATTCACGAGGTTAACTACACAACACACGATCTAGAGTTAGCGGCAGTAGTTTTCGCGTTGAAAATATGGAGGCACTATCTGTATGGAGTTAAATGCACCATTTACTCCGATCACAAAAGCCTGAAGTACTTTTTCGGGCAAAAGGAATTAAACATGAGGCAAAGGAGGTGGTTAGAGCTACTAAAGACTACGACTGTGAGATATTGTACCATCCAGGCAAGGCAAACGTGGTGGCTGACGCTTTAAGTAGAAAGGAAGAATCGACACCTATCCGGATCAAAGCGTGTCAACTGATTATAACACCTGATTAGATGAGTGAGATATCAAAGGCACAAGATGAAGCACTACTAGAAGGAAATATAAAACGGGAAAGAATAGTAGGACAACAAGGGAATTTAGATGCAAAAGTATACGGTGTACGAACTAGGTTTGGCCGGATGTGGATACCTAAGATTGGCGAGCTTAGAGCCAAAATACTCGATGAGGCCCATAAGTCTCGTTATTCTATCCACCCCAGGACAAACAAAATGTATCAAGACTTGAAGCAAGAGTACAGGTGGCCGGGCATGAAGAATGATGTGACTGAGTACGTGAACAAGTGCTTGACGTGTTCACTAGTTAAGGCCGAGCACCAGAAACCATGCGGTAAAATGCAACCCTTACCAATACCGGAATGGAAGTGGGAGGAGATCACGATGGACTTCATTACCAAGCTACCGCGAACAGCTAATGGCAATGATACCATTTGGGTGATCGTCGACTTCTTGACGAAAAGTGCTCACTTCTTGCCAATATGTGAGACTTCTTCGTCAGAAAGACTAGCAGAAATATTTATCAAGGAAGTTGTGAGTAGACATGGTATGCCGCTGTCGACTGTATCCGACAGGGATACTAGATTCACGTCAAGGTTTTGGAAGAAATTCAATGAAGTCATGGGCACTAGACTGAACATCAGCACCGCTTACCAGCCCCAAACCGATGGACAATCGGAAAGGACCATTCAGACCTTGGAGGACATGCTCCGGGCCTGTATCATTGACTTCGGTGGGAGCTGGGACAGCCATCTACCATTGGCAGAATTTTCATATAACAACAGCTATCACTAGACTATTGGCATGCCGCCATTTAAAATGTTGTATGGGAGGAAATGTAGGACCCCGGTTTGTTGGGGGGAAATTGGACAAAAGGATTTTGCAAGTCTCGAAGTGGTCAAAACTACTTCCGAGAAATTTGATCAAATCAAGGCTCGAATGAAAGCTTCAAAAGACAGACAGAAATCATACGCGGATAAGAGAAGAAGGGATTTAGAGTTTCAAGTGGGGGACATGGTACTGTTAAAGGTATCACCATGGAAAGGAATCATCCGATTCAGAAGACATGGCAAACTAAGTCCAAGGTTTGTCGGACCTTTCAAGATTTTAGCGAGAGTGGGTCAACTTGCTTACAGACTCGACCTACCCGTTGAGCTTAGTGGAAGACACCCTACGTTCCACGTGTCGCACTTACGCAAGTGCCTAGCTGACGACACAACTCACATACCTTACGATGAGATCGAGGTAGATAACAGTCTGAATTATGTGGAGGAACCAATAGCCATTCTTGACCGAACTGAGAAACGACTACGCAATAAGTCGATACCTTTAGTCAAAATACAATGGAAGCACAGGAAAGGCTCAGAAGCGACATGGGAGAAAGAAGACAAGATGAGGGGACTATACCCTCAATTGTTTAACGTATAAATAGTTTTGAGGACGAAACCTCTTTAAGGAGGGTAGACTTGTAACTTCCAAAAAATAGTAATTTAGTAAACAATAATGCGATAGAGGCTTAATCATCATAAAACAAAAGAAAAACGGATGGGCTTGGGCTCGGCTCCAACGGGCCGATGAAAGCCCAGGTATATAAGGGGCAAGGCAGCCCACTTCACCATTTCATCATTCTAGAGAGAGAAAGGAGAGCTCGGGTCTAGAGAGAGAAAGTCAACGGATCGACACGAGATTGAAGGAGCACGTTACTGCTGAGCTCGTGAGTAAAACCTCCGAATCAGAAGTCCAATACAGGTAACGATTCGACCATAATCTGAGTTTTTGTTTGTTTTGGGGTTTCTCGGGTTTTAGCTAAATAGGAGACGTTTTTATGGATGAAACTTGAAAATAAGCTTAGAACTAGCATCTAGAGTGAAAACCGCACCTTTTGATCAAAGAAAATTGTAAGATTAGAATGATCGGATTAACATGCAAGAATTTCGGACTTGTCCAGGAAACAGGTGCTGCGTACTTATAAAGTACGCAGTAGGGACGTCCTGCGTACTTACCAAGTGCGCAGGAGAAAGATCATGCGTACTTACCAAGTACGCAGGAGAAAGATCATGCGTACTTATCAAGTACGCATGAGCAAGGCCCTGCGCACTTACTAAGTGCGCAGGCAGCAGACCAGTAAGTAAAGTCAGTATGTTTAGAATGATTGAACCATTAGAGTCGGGGTTGGGTCTGATGTGTATTTAAACTACCTAATTCAGATCGTACGTGACGTTGTTGGACCTATGTTTAGGACAACCAAGACTAGCTTTTCAGGTGAGTTCTATGTGCCCCCTTCTATGTTATGTGCAAATGTTTTGGGGCTGAAGTGTATACACTAAATGAATAAATGTTATGAATGTCAATGTGATCATACGTGGTATACAAATAAATATATATATATATACCTATACACGAAAAAGAATTATGAACAAAGAATGAAACGTATGATTATAGAGAATGAATGAAAGTATAACATAATGTGTAAGAAGGAAATGCTGCTTTATATCCATGTATATATTGCTTGCAAAGAATGAAATAATGTTATGGACGCTTGAATGATAACGGCTACTTCGGTAGACGGACGACCACGTGACTATTTTATAACCGGGACAAGTGCGTTCCTTCATCAGCTAGGACTACGAATGCCACAAGTGCGTTCCTTCATCATCTAGAACGTACCAAAAACCCACAAGTGCGTTCCTTCATCAGCTAGGACGTACTAAAGCTATTAACGGACGGTCGAAGCAATTGGCATATTATGATAAGTAGAACGGTTTTATAAATAATAGTTATATGGGAAACGGATACCTTCGGGTAGACTGGCGAATTACGGCCTACGACGGTAGGACGGTTGTAAGTCATTACGGACGGAAAAAAGTTGTCGGACGGTTGTAAGAATGAAATTACGGACGGACACTAGTTGTCGGACGGTTGTAAGAATGGCGGGCCATGACGATGGACCGTGGCGTTTGTCTTTGTGACATTCGCAAACAAATGACGGGTTGATCACCCTTAAGTGTATGACCCATGAAAGTTAAGAAAAGAAAAAAGGTGAATGCATATATATATATGTAATCACAAAAGAAGCAAAAGTTATGAATACGTATTTATATATATGTAATCACAAAAGAAGCAAAAGTTATGAATACGTATTTATATATATGTAATCACAAAAGAAAGATGAAAGAAAAGCAAAAGTTATGAATGTATATAATTATGTATGCTTATAAAGAAAAGAATGATCATGCTTAATAGTTTTAAACTAGAACTCACCATAGTTAGCTGACTTTTAGTATACATTTCAGGTACAAAAAGGAAGAGTCGTGCGAAGGCGTGAAGGTTACCCGGCACGAGACTGACATCCCACTTTTATTTATGTTAAGACAATGTTATGTTTCAATTGTTAAGATTTCCGCTGTTATGACATGTAATTTGAATGATGTTTGCTTCTGCTACTTCTGAATGTTCTAAATTTAAGTTCAGTAATTACGACTATGTTTATGAGTAAATCCAACAAGTGAGGTCACCCGGGAATGGGGCCTTACACAGGATCTTGACACCGTCGATGAAATCAGAGATCTCGTAAAAATCCGGATTGCAGCGTACCAGTAGAGGATAGCTAAGTCTTACAACAAAAATATCAAAGCTAGAAGATTCCAAGTGGGCGACCTGGTACTCAGAAAAAACTTTTCAAAATACCATCAAGTCCAGTGATGGGAAATTAGCACCCAAAAGGGAAGGACCATATTTAAGAGATTCAGAAACTAGCAAATGAGCATACTGGCTAGCAAATATGGAGGGAAGCATATTGCCAAGATCATGGAATGCTATTCCTCTCAAGACCTATTTTATGTAACATGAGATTTATATCCCGACCAGATCCGATATGTCTTTAATCATTATTTATTATTCATCTTCTTCATTTTTAATACTGACTTAAGCATCGGAGGGGTGTTAGCCAAAACTAACATCCACCTTCACCAAGATTTGAAGTTTTGCAGATTTTATTCTTGAAGATCATAACAAAAGATAAAGATTGGCCATCTCTCTAAGCTAAGGGTATTTTAAATCTCCCTCAATGGTTAAAGGTTTTCACCTCTATGAGAATTGGGTTTCTACACCCCGCCTGAGCGCACGTTATCCAAATGTAGTTCAAGATAGTTGGAATCAATATACGTAACGGTTACTGGCAATTTCACTATTATTGACTACGTTTAGGATCCTTTCAAATAACATAAACATGTTATACTACTACCGGGCATGATCCCATCTATTTAACATAAACATCTTAAACTAATGTCTTGACATAAACATGTCACATCTGAGGTGCAACCCTAGTATCTTAACGAGAATTTCCTCAAAATTAGCATTTACGTGCTCCCAGCTTCAATAAACTTATTCATCCACTGTCAAAATACCAACTATCAAGATCTCCATGGATGTTTTACTTAAAAAGAAAACTGTTCGATTGGATTTACGTGCCACATCGGTCAAAATGATCTAAAAGTTTTTTTAGATCTCTGAATGACCTTCACAAACTGTCAAAAACTTGGGGACAGTTGTTATGGGTCAATTTTCACCTCTAGGATCCTGGAACTTCAGATAAGTATCGGAATCCCTGATCCTTATTACGCTTCAGTATCTTGATTAAATGATCATTGTAATAATTAAGATTACGCGTTTTTTTTTTACTTGGTCATGTAGGTAACAACTATTCTTCATTATTATAAGCTGAAGACACGGGATTGCATTAAATAAAACGGATATATGCATGAAGAGGAGGCCTATAACGGTCCATTAAAGACATCTCCGGGATTTTAGCTTAGCCATTAAAGAATTGTATTTGTATTGACAATGATCGATAGGAAACACACATCACAACACACACTACTCTTTGTAACACTAGTCTCGATCAAATGATTCATTCTCGTTGTATCGTTTACTGAAATCAATAAGATCAAACAAGGCAACCCGACTTTAGTCGGCTCCCGAGGTTTTGTGCCGGAGATCCTCAAAGATCAAGGGCTTTCCTCGTAACTCATCGTGTTATTTTTGTATTTTTACTTCATTTTACGGAAGATTATACAAGCATACTACCTCACTTACAAAGTTTGGTTACTTGATTATCCTTGTTAATTTTTTGCCAAAACAATTCTCGTGTGACAAATTAACTGAAGAAACTCATGGTAATCAGGTATGAATTAACATCTCATATCATCTCAATATATAGTAAGTTAATACAATAACATATTGTGTGGCCTAAAGCGAACGTTGTAATTGAGGCCTTCTGTGAAAGTTTTGTAAATATATATAAAAAAAATTAAAATGTAATTTAGTTGCGAATAATGTTGATATAAAAGTGTGAAATTATCATTTATCTCTGAAAACAAAAAAGCTGAGAATACAAATTAAAGTAGTTTTTCAATTTTTGTGGGCCTAAAGCAGTTGATTTAGTTGCTTGTACTGTAGAGCCACCCCTGATCACACCTACCTATCTATACAAGCTAATTAATACTAACAAACTAGCCTATGTTATATAATGCAGAAATATTATGAGATTGATGCATGTCATAGGCGTTTTGTGATGAATAAGCTTGGTCGCCCTCCTCGAAAATTTAGAAGAAAACTATATGTGGGATATATAGTACCCAACCTAGGTAAATCGGTGAAACTTAAGATAATTCCTAAGCAGTACCGTACATTGGTGGAGCAAACAGACCGGGACAAGTTCGTTACATATACACAATCAGACGAATTCAAGGTTTTAATCATTTATTCTAATTAATGTTCATCATCATTATATTTTTAATCTTTCTCTTTTAAACTCTAATAAAATAACTAAAATGTGTGTTGGAAGAATCTGTCGAAAACAAGAAAAGAAGCACGATCAAAGTACGTTTATGATTATCACATGGGACGAGGAGGATATACTTATCTAAGAGATAAACTAGTAACTTTATTCTCTAATTCAAGTGTCTTTTTCTGTTGTATGTCTGATGTGTGGGTGTCTGCTGCTTTATGTTGAATATATTACAAGGTACAAAACAACGAAATTTCACCCGATGAAATCCCCTCTCGTGCTTTGATGTGGAGGAAAGAAAGGGAAGACAAAAAAAGAATGATAAGTCTGAGTGCTATGATGATTCTAGTGAAGATCTGATCAACAAATCAGCTATATATCAGTGTTATGATGATTCTAGTGAAGATCTGATCAAGAAATCAGTTATAGATCAGCTGTTATTGATGAAATCGGTAGAAATGCAAGAAAAAGAGCATAAAACTAAGAACAAGATCTCTCAAATCTGATTATTATTCCACCAAGATAATTACAGTAAGCTCCTAAATGGTTACAATGATCTACCACCGTCATCCACCACGGGTGAGCTCCCCCGTGGTGGTGGAACAATCTAACTAAGAAAACCCTCACCAAAAGCTAGAAAACTGAAAATAACTTAGAAAAATGTGTAGAAAAGAAGGTAAGTTTGCTATGAAAATGGTCAGGTATATATAGGAGACCTGAGAGAATCGATGACCTAGCGACTCTCAGAGAGTCGGCTTATGCAAGCAAGGGAAGACAAAAAAGAATGATAAGTCCGAGTGCTATGATGATTCTAGTGAAGATCTGATCAACAAATCAGCTATAGATAAGTGCTGTGATGATTCTTGTTTTGGGTAAAAATTATACGAACTAACTTTGTAACCAAATTTCGAGAGTGAGGTAGCGTGCTTGTTAAATCTATGAACGTAAAACAGTAAAATCAACACGAGTGTTTACGAGGAAAGACCTTGATCCTTGATGATCTCCGGCATAAAACCTCGGGAGCCGACGAAAGTCTGGCTGCCTTGATGACTTCTATATAATTGAAACTGTTCAGTACAAAGAGAGCAAATAAGATCATATGCTAAGTGTTATAGTGGTTTGCGAGTGTGTTATTGTGTTTCTATACGATCTCATCGTTAATTAAATACAAAAATATGCATAACTAACTATCCAAGAATTTAGCTCTTGACTCTATCTTCCCAAATGACCGTTGTAAAGCCTTCTACGCACATTCCACACATTTCATTTGATTCCACGTCCGAGTCCTTAGGCACTAGCGGTTGCACACGTTCTTCCTGCAAATAATAAAAGAAATAGAGGACATATAATCGTTAGTAGTATTAAGATTCAGGATACCGAAGTTACCAGGATCTTGGATTCCGGGTAATGCTAGATTCAATATCCTGCCTGAAATTTAACCCATAACAATTGTCCCCAAAATTTGACAGCTGGATATTTATTTTACAGCTATTAAATTTTTGAATTTTGAATTTCAAATAAAATCGGCTGCTTGATAAGACTTGGTGCAGGAAACGAGGGTGTGAAACGTCATGCATCGAGGTGGTTATTACTGCTCCCTTATAATTACGTTTCTCTCTCTTTCTCCGAGTTCATCTTCTTCTTTTTCTTTGGAAATCCTGGTAAAAATCTCTTCCACAACTTTCTAAATTTTTTGATTTCCTCGTGCAAAAAATGGGCAAAAAGATAACACGATCTTCTACTTCTTCGGACGATCTTGTTAGTCAAAATCCTGCTTTCCGATCCTGATTCTGAAAGATGCACCTTTTCGGATCATGATATCGACTTTCCTGTGTCTGGAGGGTCTTTTCCAAAAAACACCGTTTTTAGGGCTTTTGATCCCAAAAGTAGGTCTGATTTTTCTTTCGAAACTTGGGTTTGTTTTCCGTCATTCCCCTTTGCATTAGGTTTTTCGTATCCTTTTCCAGCTCTTACCACTGAGTTTTTCAAAAAAACGGGCTTGAGTTATGCTCAAACAATGCCCGTGATTTGGAGAACCTTGTATACTCTGGAAAATCTCATTCGCCATCATGCTCTTGACTTAAGTGCTTCCGGTTCCTCTCGCTTCCTATTCCAAATAAAATCCGGTGACAACCATTTGATTTTAAAAACAACCCAGAATGACTCTAACTGGAAAAACCACTTCTTCTTTGTGAAAATAGACTACATTCCCGGTGGGCATGAGTTGCCTATGAAATGGCTTGTAAAGGGTAGGATTCTTTCTAAAGGTTCCTTAGTAGTTTAACATCCAGGATATCGATTTCTGATATATATATATATATATATATATATGTATGTATATATATATATATATGTATATATATATATATTATTTGCTTTGCAGTGCTAAAATTCGATATACTTGCTCCCCCTACTCCAGATACTGCCAGGAAGGTTTATGCTTTTTACAGCATAGAGCCGATCAAAAGGACTTTCAAGATCAGAATCCCCACAGTTCAAGTTACTCTCGAAAAATCTATCTCCAATTCGGATATGTCTGGTAAGAAATACAGTAACAGTTCATCTTATTGATTAGAAATTTTATAAATACATTAACCTGATATCTTGAAATAAGTGTTTGTAAGATGAGCTCGTCGAGGATATTGATAGCATGGTCTCCAAGAACAAGGCTATCAAGAAGGAGACCAAATTGGTTGCCACTCCAGCAGTCAAGTCGATTGTTCCTAAGCCCGAGGCTTCCACTGCCAAGCCATCTTCCAGCAAAAATTGGAAGATCATAGATCCTGTTGAGCTGACCATTCCAGAATGCAGTGAATTCTTTTATGCTCACAAGAAGCTGCACTAGTTCAGCCATCATGTAAGAAATATCTTGTATCATGAGTTTATTCCTGCATTCAAGTTAATCATTAATCTTGTATATAACAGGTGTGACAATCCAAACTTTTAAGTTAACTCCGTTATCATAATCCAGTTAAATCTTAGCTTAGTTAACCTAACTCAAACTCCAGGGACTGTTTCTGCCATTAATTAATCTAAAACTATAGGGACTAGTTGTGACATTAGTCCAAACTCCAATTCTTTTGACTTTCGAAGTCAAAATTCGAATTATGTTTTCGTGTTGACTTTGGAAAGTCAATTATACAAGTTCTTAACTCGTTTCTAAACCACAAGGACTAATTATGTCAAACTCTAAAACTCCAATTTACATGAAACTACAAGGACTAAATCTGCCAAGTCCCAAAAACTAGATTCTTTGACTTTCAAAGTCCAAATCAGGAACAATGTGGGATCTGTTTGACTTTGGAAAGTCAAACCGATTATCTTTAATCTAATTCTAGCTCCATTGTCGTTATTTGATCAAAATTGTAACTGATGTTGCACGATTTAGCCATTAACGGTCATCATTGGCACATTATCAAAGCTATCAATTCAAATTAACCAATTTATGGGTAATCAAAGCCGTAACCGCCGATCGTCATCACGTGTACATCAAATTTGATCCTTTCCATCTATTCACACTTCAATTGAACGTCTACGCATCTCTATCTCGCATCGCAGAAGCTGTATCACACCTCAATTCAATCGGAAATAGCAGTTAGGGTCGCCGGAGTTAAAGCTATTCAAAGTCGGAGTCTGATTATTCGAACACCATCAAATCGAGCATCATTATGGTAATAATTTACATCCCTGGTTTCGTTTAAGTGTCTAGATAAAAACCCCCTTATCAATTCGGGGTTACATTATTGAATTTATCATGTACTGATTCTAGGATTCATATACATCCGGATTTAATCGAGCAATACCTTAGACACAATCTAAATTCAATTAAACTATATAGATAGACTCGCCATCATCTAGTCTTTGAAAGCCCTATCAATCCAAACACTTTTATTATCAGATTCAATAGATTCGATTTCCAAGTTTATAAACTAGGGCTCTCAATGTTCGAACGAATAATAAATGGCTTTAAACTCAACGATTTTACAATTAAACGTATACACAGATTCGCTAATTCTCGATTTACAAAAGCCCTATACTTACAAGATCAATCACGACCGATTTGATTGGATTTGGGATGGAGTTTGGATCGGGTATCGATGGGGGGAAGAACACAGGAAAGCTGTTGGTTAAAACCATTTGGATTTGGACTTGGTTGCGATACCCTAGCGGGCTGGGATGGTTAACTCTGTTGACTGTGGGGGAGGTGACCCGGGATCGAGTCCCTCCACCCCCAATTCTTTTTTAATCGAATTTTAATTATTATTCTTAATATAAAAATCATTCCACAATTATTATATTATTATGTTAATGTGTTTTGAGCCCGAAAACCACCCGTAGGCTCGGGAAAGGTATTATAACCTATTTTTAATATTATTACCCACTTATAAAATAATATATTTATATTATTTTTAACCCGTAACTTCTATTATAAAATAATATATATTTATGTATTATTTTGCCTCGTTTATTAATCTTGTGTAACGTTTCAAACTAATTAATAATATAATAACGTTTATTATCTCGAAGAAAAATAATATATTTATTATTTTATCATGTAAATGATTATCGTATATTTCTTACGAGTTAAAAAATAATATATATGTTATATTATTTTCTTAGATCATTATTAAATGATACAAACGCACAAATGTATTTAATTATTTAATATTATTCATAGTTGAGACGTTCGACACGTAACACATTTATCTTAATTATTTTATTAAGAGACCCAATTTCCCGTAGACACGTTCGTCTACCCGTTAATCCTTAGAATGTTTTAAGACGTTCTAATCTTCCGTGTTGTCGTCACAAATCCCATATGTCCATAACTTATGTGTTTATAATTCTAGGGCATACGTAAGCAGTGCAGGCTAACACTTGAGATTTTAAATCTCATACTTGTGTGAAACTACCTACTACGCAACGCATGTCAGTTTCACGGCCCCTTTTTACTTGTTTTACTATTGGGGGAAAAACATGCTTATCAAACATTATTTTACTTGTTTTCCAGTTGAGGAGAAACATGCATACTCACAAACATTATTTTACTTGTTTTCCCGTTGGGGAGAAACGTGCATACACACAAACAGTATTTTACTTGTTTTCCCGTTGGGGAGGAACATGCATACAAACGAACATCATTTTTCTTGTTTTCCCGTTGGGGAGAAACATGCGTACAAACCATCATCATCTTACTTGTTTCCCCGTTGGGGAGAAATATGCATACGAACCGGCATCCGTGACTTGTCTCCCAGCCAGGGAGAGACATACACACGGACATGGATCACATAGTATTTCATTACCACTTGTGTACCTAAGTGCAAACATAACATGCAAAGTCCTTACACACTCGGACCGTTAATATATGGAGTATAGCGAGGAAATTTGAGTAGTACTACTGGGTTTGACAAACCCCACCCGGGTTAGTCGCGCTAACTTGATTGGAGGTCTAATGGGTGTAAATTGTCCTAAACACTTGCCATTATTGATGTCAGCAATGGCGGAAGGCATCTCAAACATAAACAGTCAGCTTCGGTTGCGAACGCTTAGAGTAACTTGTACATTGTCTAGCTAGCAATAGGTGTGACTTACGTATGTGGATCCAGCAACACTCAAACAGTTTATTTACATACAAACCTATGAACTCACCAACCTCATGTTGACACTTTTCTTACATGTTTCTCAGGTTGCTTTGGAACAGGTTGCACACTTAGGACATGCATGGAGTCCTACTATCATATTATTCATTTTAAACAGTGTTACTTATTTACATTAATTGACGCTTGTTGCGTGTAATTACTCATGATTTCATTCTAACATTTACGCTTCCGCATTTAACTCTGAACTTTGATGTTATGACATTTTAAGTCCCATATAGTGTCGTTTGATGTAACTAATGACTGAGATCTTCGTTTGTCACACGCCAAGAGGTAAAACTCCGTTAGTGGAATTTAGGGGTGTGACAGATTGCTATCAGAGCCATTGGTTATAGAGAACTAGGATTGCATACTAGACTATAACCGCACACATGCATTAGTTACAAGACACAGACACTCATACATGATACACATGGTATCCATACATACATTGCATTTCAGGCATGATGACAACATCCATATCACCCTCTTCTGACGAGGAACACGTCATTCTCATTATATCATCATTCTCGGTGGCGACACTCGAGGAGTCATCAGAACAACATCCACTCCCGAACAACATCCAATCCCGTCCATAGGCAGCGAGACGAAGCCTTCGGAGGAGTCACTCACACCACCATCATCTGCACCTTTGTTACACCATCATAGCCGAAGATGATACTGGCTTGAGCCTATCGAGGACACAATCAAGGAATGTTGGGCCTTCTCAAGTTCGTGTTGGGGATGACACACAGAACTAGCACATATCGCTTTGGGAGTTGGGATCGTCGGAGGCGAGTCCCTACTGTACCCACTAGCAACAATACGCCGTGTGAAGGCAGACTGTTGCACGCATCATTGTAGAATCCATTGACACGTAGATGTTATCATTTTCTCGAGCCGTGGGCTCGCGCTTTGGTCGATATTTTGTTGAAGAAAGATTGACCTCAAGGATGAGAACGCCTTGCTCATTGCATACTCAAACCCTATCCTGACTCCGTTGGAAGGACGGCTACTTTGCCTTTTCTAGTAACACATTTATGAACTAGTTTCGCTCATCAAAGCAGCATTTCATGTACATGTTTATTTCATGTACATGTTCCCATCCACAACCCACTGATTGGACTCTCATATAATGTTCCAACTCGAGTGAATACTCAGATCAAACGATTCCCGACTACTCATCCTAATGTGAGTCCTAGTTGACCAACTTATGGTTGATGAAGGAGCCTTTCAAATCGTCTCTAACAACACTCTGTACTCGGCAATAAAAATTGAGGGACATTTTGACACGGGACAGGGAGAAGCTAGGGTGAGCATGCAAAGCAAATTATCATTACGGGTGCACACGTAATAGTAATTAGAGGTGCATGTAAGTCCTAGTGAAACCTAGTGTGGATAAATGGTCCTAATCTGTGATTTATAAACTTAGGTTTCCACTGTCTATAGAAATTCTCATAACCCACTCAACGACTAGTTGGTATCATTAAACCTATTCAACAGTTGATAGGCGTGACTATCAGGTTGAAAATGTTTACGGACACACTGAACTATCATCAACGGGATCCATCCTTTTATCGCACTCATGTAAGAGTCTTAGTGAAATTAAGACACTCATCTAAACATGATCACAAAAACCACCTTGATTGAAACTCTAATAGAATCTCATGGCAAACTTATCGACCCCAACTATGTAAGCGGAATTTGTGGAATTCTTTCTAATCTAACACGTTATTCCTCACACTCTACGAATAAATTTCATTTGACTCTATTACCTTATCATGTGACTAATCCTTAGTCTAATTTGATTTATACCCCAGGACATCCAACTCTGTAAATGGACTTCTTTCTTCACAAGATGATCCAGTTGTTCTATTGACATTAGAAAACGGGGATTTAATCTAACCAACCATCAGTTGAACGCAATTACTTAAACAGACAGCCTATTCCTTGTATTACTAGAATCTATATCTCATGGAAATTTCGCCCTTACATGTGAACCTCTTCCCTTAGCCTTTGCATTGACCGACGTTTACCCTGTAAGCGTGGGTCTCGCTAGAGGTCTTAGCATAACTTCACAAGTTCATGTTGGTGCGGTCGTACTCCAACCCTATTAGAAGCCAAGTATACTATTGAGATAGCAGTCGGTTAGAAATTCAAAACAACTCACGTTCTTAGAGATGTAAACAAGGATTGTGTAACACCCTAGGCGATTCCCACATCGGTCGTGCACAAGAGAGATCCTTGGTTCATAAGAAATGTCTTGCCTTTTAAATCAACAACGCGTTTTGGGGCTTAATGTAGTGGATGAGAGGAGAACTCCACAGTTAAGCGTGCTCGGGTGGGAGTAATCCAGGGATGGGTGACCCCTGGGAAGTTTTCACCCGGGCAACCAAAAACAAATCCGTGAGCTCTTAGTGGGCAAAGCGGACAATATTGTTGGTACGAGAGGCCGGACGTTACAAATGGTATCAGAGACACTCTTGTGTCATTCGGGATGGTGGGGCAAACCTCAGCGATCACGGTTGAGTCCCCGGGGGTGTTCAGAAGGACACCTTAGGCAAATCCCACATCCCTGAATTGGATGGTGGGGCAAACCTCAACGAGGATGATGAGTCCAAAAAGGGGGGTGATTGTAACACCCTAGGCAAATCCCACATCGGCCGTGCACAAGAGAGATCATTGGTTCATAAGAAATGTTCTGCCTCAAATACAACAACGCGTTTTGGGGCTTAATGTAGTGGATGAGAGGAGAACTCCACAATTAAGCGTGCTCGGGTGGGAGTAATCCAGGGATGGGTGACCCCTGGGAAGTTTTCACTCGGGCAACCAAAAACAAATCCGTGAGCTCTTAGTGGGCAAAGCGGATAATATTGTTGGTACGAGGGGTCGGATGTTACAGATTGGCTAGTCATAAGCTTGACATTGACCTCATGCCAGTTACATTTGGCAGCTTTGACGTAATCGTAGGCATGGATTGGTTATCTAAAAACCAAGCTGACTTCATTTGTTGAGACAAAATCGTTCGCCTTCCTCTCCCTTGTGGAGAAATCTTTTCTGTGCAAGGAGAAAAGAGTGGTGTTGTCGTAGGCATCATATCCTTCATAAAAGCACATAAGTGCTTACGTAAAGGGGCATACTGCTATTCTGGCTCTTGTCACCAAGCAACCATCTGAGGAAAAGAAGCTTGATGACATTTCGATCGTTTGTAACTTTCTAGAAGTAATTCCTGAGTACCTGCCTGGTCTTTCACCTCACTGTCAAATAGAATTCCATATCGACCTAGCACCCGGAGCAGCGCCGATTGCTCGGGCACCGTACATACTTCTACCTGGTGAGTTACAACAGTTATCTACACAACGGCCAGAGTTGTTAGGTAAGAGATTTATCAGACCAAGCTCATCGCCATGGGGAGTTCCAGTCTTATTCGTCAGGAAGTAAGATGGAACTTCCCGTATGTGCATCGGTTACCGTGAGCTGAACAAAGTAACTATCATGAATCATTACCCTCTACCTCGCACCAACGCACCCGCAGTATTCATAGACCTCATGAACCATGTGTGTGAACCTACCTTGATCAGTACGTCATCGTTTTTCATTGATAACATCCTCATCTATTCCAAGAATAAGGAGGAACATGAGGAACACCTACACTTAATCCTTGAATTGCAGAAGCAAGGCTAACGCAGTAGCCGATGCCCTAAGCCGAAAAGCAATTAAGCCCTGACGAGTTCGAGCATTACAACTCACTATCCACCACGAATTACCCGATCAGATCCGTAGTGCTCAACTCGAAGCCCTGAAAGAGGGAAAACCTACCGTTGGAATCCACACATAGTATGAAAAACCAACTCGAGGTTAAATCAGACGGTATTCGCTACTTCGCGGAGCGAATGTGAGTCCAAGGTACGGGAACATAAGGGAACTTGTAATGGATAAATATCACAAATCACGCTATTCTATTCACCCTGGTTCGGATAAGATATATCATGACCTAAAGGTTCTTTATTGGTGGCCGAACATGAAAGCTGATATAGCCACCTATTTTAGCAAGTGCCTGACCTGCTCGATGGTCAAAGTCAAGTACCAAAAACCTTCTAGTGGGCCCCAACAACTGGAAATCCCAATGTAGAAATAGGAGCAGGTTTTCATAAACTTTATCACTATACTACCCCGAACTCCTACCAGATGCGACACCACCTTGGTGATCATAGATCGTTTGACTAAATCCGCTCACTTCCTAGCAAATAAAGGGACGGATAAGATGGAGAAGTTAACTAGCATCTATCTGAAAGAAGTAGTCCCTTGGCACAGAGTGCTAATTTCAATCATCTCCGATCGTGACGCTCGATTCACTTCATATTTCTAGCAATCGTTACAAAAACCCCCAGGCAAGTGCCTAGACATGAGCACAACATACCATTCTCAAATAGATGTCCATACTGAACGTACCATTCAAAACCTAGCGCACATGCTCTGAGCTTGTGTGATCGATTTCAGAAACAGTCAAGAAACTCACTTGCCCTTAGTGGAGTCCTCCTACAATAAAATTTATCACACTAGCATCAAGGCAGCACCGTTTGAGGCATTATATGGGCAAAATTGTCGATCACCTATATGTTGGGCTGAAGTTGGGGATAGCCAGCTTACGGGTCCTGAGCTTGTACTCGATACTTCAGAGAAAATTGTTCAAATTCAAAATCGTATGGCGGCAGCCCGTGATCGCCAAAAGAGCATGAATTTCAAGTAGGCGACATGGTCCTATTGAAAGTCTCACCTTGGAAAGGTGTAATTTGTTTTGGGAAACGAGACAAGCTAAACACTCGTTATGTTAGACCGTTCAATATAGTGAAGAGGATTGGCCCAGTAGCGTACCAACTGGACCTACCTACAGGACTGAGTGGTGTACACAACGTCTTTCACGTCTCAAACTTATAGAAATGTCTAACATACACGACATTCGTGGTTCTGCTTGAGGAACTATAAAACGATGAACAATTTCATTTCATTGAAAAACTAGTGGAAATCTTGGATAGGGAAGTCAAAACGCTCAAGCACAGTAAAATCCCTATTGTCAGAGTTCGTTGGAACTCCAAACACGGACCGGAACTCACATGGGAGCACGAGGATCAAATGATACGCAAGTATCCTCATCTGTTCAAGCAATCCACGTCAAGCTCTTAAGGTACAATTCTAATTTTCGGGACGAAAATTCTTTCAACTAGGAGATAATGTGACACCTCAGAATTTTTTTTTTAATTTTTGGGACGAAAATTCTTTTAACTAGGGGATGGTGTGACAATCCGAACTTTTAAGTTAACTCCGTTATCATAATCTAGTTAAATCTTAACTTAGTTAACCTAACTCAAACTACAGGGACTGTTTCTGCCATTAATTGATCTAAAACTATAGGGACTAGTTGTGACATTAGTCCAAACTCTAATTCTTTTGACTTTTGAAGTCAAAATTCGAATTATGTTTTCCTGTTGACTTTGGAATGTCAATTATATAAGTTCTTAACTCATTTCTAAACCACAAGGACTAATTCTGTCAAACTCTAAAACTCCAATTTACATGAAACTACAAGGACTAAATCTGCCAAGTCCCAAAATCTAGATTCTTTAACTTTCAAGTCAAAATCAGGAACAATGTGGGATCTGTTTGACTTTGGAAAGTCAAACCGATTATCTTTAATCTAATTCGCTCCATTGTCGTTATTTGATCGAAATTGTAACTGATGTTGCACGATTTAGCCATTAACGGTAATCATTAGCACATTTTCAAAGCTATCAATTCAAATTAAACCAATTTATGGGTAATCAAAGCCGTAACCGCCGACCGTCATCACGTGTACATCAAATTCGATCCTTTCCATCTATTCACACTTCAATTGAACGTCTGCGCATCTCTATCTCGCATCGCAGATGCTGTATCACACCTTAATTCCATCAGAAATAGCAGTTAGGGTTGCCGGAGCTAAAGCTATTCACAGTTCGAGTCTGTTTAATTGAACACCATCAAATCGAGCATCATTATGGTAATAATTTACATCCCTGGTTTCGTTTAAGTGTCTAGATCAAGACCCCCCTTATCAATTCGGGGTTACATCATCTACGAGCCATACCCTATTCCGATTTGATTGGATTTGGGATGGAGTTTGGATCAGGTATCGATGGGGGGGAGAACACAGGAAAGCTGTTGGTTAAAACCATTTGGATCTGGACTTGGTTGCGATACCATAGCGGGCTGGGATGGTTAACTCTGTTGACTGTGGGGGAGGTGACCCGGGTTCGAGTCCCTCCACCCCCAATTCTTTTTAAATCGAATTTTAATTATTATTCTTAATATAAAAATCATTCCACTATTATTATATTATTATGTTAATGTGTTTTGAGCCCGAAAACCACCCGTAGGCTCGGGAAAGGTATTATAACCTATTTTTAACATTATTACCCACTTATAAAATAATATATTTATATTATTTTCAACCCGTAACTCCTATTATAAAATAATATATATATATATATATACATATATATATTTATATATTATTTTTCCTCGTTTATTAATCTCGTGTAACGTTTTAAACTAATTAATAATATAATAACGTTTTTTATCTCGAAGAAAAATAATATATTTATTATTTTATCACGTAAATGATTATCGTATATTTCCTACGAGTTCGAAAATAATATATATGTTATATTATTTTCTTAGATCATTATTAAATGATACAAACGCACAAACTTATTTAATTATTTAATATTATTCTTAGTAGAGACGTTCGACACGTAACACATTTATCTTATTTATTATATTAAGAGACCCGATTTCCCGTATACACGTTCGTCTACCCGTTAATCCTTAGAATGTTTTAAGACGTTCTAATCTTCCGTGTCGTCGTCACAAATCCCATATGTCCCTAACTTATGTGTTTATAATTCTAGGGCATACGTAAGCAGTGCAGGCTAACACTTGAGATTTCAAATCTCATACTTGTGTGAAACTACCTACTACGCAACGCAGGTCAGTTTCACGGCCCCTTTTTACATGTTTTACTATTGGGGGAGAAACATGCTTATCAAACATTATTTTACTTGTTTTCCAGTTGAGGAGAAACATGCATACTCACAAACATTATTTTACTTGTTTTCCCGTTAGGGAGAAACGTGCATACACACAAACAGTATTTTACTTGTTTTCCCGTTGGGGAGGAACATGCATATAAACGAACATCATTTTTCTTGTTTTCCCGTTGGGGAGAAACATGCGTACAAACCATCATCATCTTACTTGTTTCCCCGTTGGGGAGAAATATGCATACGAACTGGCATCCGTTACTTGTCTCCCAGCCAGGGAGAGACATACACACGGACATGGATCACATAGTATTTCATTACTACTTGTGTACCTAAGTGCAAGCATAACATGTAAAGTCCTTACACACTCGGACCGTTAATATATGGAGTATAGTGAGGAAATTTAAGTAGTACTACTTGGTTTAACAAACCCCACTGGGGTTAGTCGCGCTAACTTGATTGGAGGTCTAATGGGTGTAAATTGTGCTAAACACATGCCATTGTTGATGTTAGCAATGGCGGAAGGCATCTCAAACATAAACAGTCTGCTTCGGTTGCGAACGCTTAGAGTAACTTGTACATTGTCTAGCTGGCAATAGGTGTGACTTACGTATGTGGATCCAACAACACTCAAACAGTTTATTTACATACAAACTTGTGAACTCACCAACCTCGTGTTGACACTTTTCTTACATGTTTCTCTGGTCGCTTTGGCACAGATTGCACACTTAGGACATGCATGGAATCCTACTGTCATATCATTCATTTTAAACAGTGTTACTTATTTACATTAATTGACGCTTGTTGCGTGTAATTACTCATGATTTCATTCTAACGTTTACGCTTCCACATTTAACTCTGAACTTTGATGTTATGACATTTTAAGTCCCATATAGTGTCATTTGATGTAACTAATGACTGAGATCCTGGTTTGTCACACGCCAAGCGGTAAAACTCCGTTAGTGGAATTTGGGGGTTTGACTACAGGCACTGGATAAAATGGTTGAGTTCTACAACCAACTGGAAAAGGAACTAGATGCATGCAAACAGAAGCGTGCTGACTCCCAGAAGGGTGAAGCTGCCAAGGGCAAGAAGCTGCTGGAGGGCACTAAGGAACTCAACAAGACCAAGGCTGAACTGTAGGATACCCATCTTTAACATGTTCGGGAAACTAAAGAATCTAATGAGCAGGCTAAGGCCTCGGCTGCTATGTCTGTATTCCAAGCCAGGATAAAAATGGCTAATGAGGCTGAGGATAAAGATTTTGACAGGAGCGCCTTGGATTTTGATGGATGGAAGAGGCTTGTGGCTGAGTTGGGAGGAGAACCGATGCCGGAGGAGGATGCGGGCAAATTGGTGGCTGAAGATGAGGTTCAAGGTTCGGCACTGGTGGCTGAGGAGCACGACATCGAGGGTGCTGGAAGCAGGTCGATCAGGGCAATGAGGGTAATGATGCTTAGGCCCGAGCCCAAATTTTTATGGTTTTAATATGAATGTCTTTATCTGTTGAACAATTTAATTTTCTTGCTGATGGGATCCCTATATAGGATAGACACTTTGATAATTTCTGTCTTGGGTGGATGCTTCCTTTTTTGGATGAAGCCCAGGAAATTTTCCTTTCTGCACTTTTAATATTAGTACTTTTGATTTATCTGCCATGATTGTTTCTGAGTTTGAATGTATTTGTAGAAAACTGACTTTTGTCTTTAGGAAAAATAGATTCAAATACATCTTCGGGATTTAGGATCCATAAGGATAATTTATCAAACTTAGGCTTGGAGAAACATATGTTAGTTTCAATAAATAGAGCAAATCATGACTTAGTCAAACAAATTTTGATTCTACCTTTAATGGTGAATCAAGAAATAAAAATTGAAATAGATTGATACACATACTAGAACTTTGATGAATATTTTAAGAAGCGTTGTAACCTCAGGTTGTCCCCTGTGTATGTTTGCCAATCATGACGTATGATCAGTAGTATAACTTTAGGATTAGTTTAAATCTTCAATTTGATTATGAGTCTTGAATTGGCATATCTATTCTTGACAGTTGATTTAATACATAGGTATTAAACACCTGTGAAAATTGTTTATAAACGTGGGCCAAGCCAATAAAACGTGGGCCAAGCCAGATTACGTGGGCCAATCCAGTAAAACGTGGGCCAAGCCAGAATTTGCGTTAGCATGAAAATGCTAAACACCTCAGGAGTAACACGTCTGTTACTATCGTAGAGAACAAGTTATAGCCAATAGTGATAAAATTGTCAGCCACTTTTAAATGGACTGGTTGCACCACTTTAAACTATACTCGAACAACGTGCGCTACTGGCAGAGTGTTTAAACTCAAATCGTAGAAAGGTGGAAACCTTTAAACCTTAGAAGGTATGCAGGATACCTTAACGTATGAGAGATGACCAATCTCTGTCTTGTGTCAGGATCCCTGGAGATCCTTCCTGCAAGACAGGAATTCTTGGTGAAGGTGGGTGTTAGCTAGGCTAACACCCCTCCGACGCTCAAGTCAGTATATTGATATGAAATGATAATAATGATAAAGTTAATTGAAATGGAAAGAATATGTGCCATTCTAAGTTAGAATATAAATTCCAACTTACATGAAATAGGCTTTTAGATGAATGGCATTCCAAGATCTTGGCAATATATCTCCTTTCAGAGTTGCTAACCAATAAGCACCCTCGCCTGCTTCTGAATCAATCAAATAAGGGCCTTCCCATTTTGGTGCGAGTTTTCCGTCGCTAGGATTGGTTGTGTTCTGGAATGCTTTTCTCAATACGAGATCACCCAGTTGAAACCTCCTGATCCTTATGTTTTTGTTATATGACCTTGCTATCCTTTGCTGATAGGCTGCAATGCGAACCTTGGTAAGGTCTTTGAGTTCATCAATGGTGTCAAGATCATTTGAGAGAGCTTCATTATTATTTTCCTGAGTTTGAAGACTGGTTCTGGCTGTAGAGATAACCATTTCTGTGGGGATCATAGCTTCAGTGCCAAACACCAAAGAGAATGGGGTTTGACATGTCGCATTTTTTGTAGTTTTTCTATCTGCCCATAGTGCAAATGGCAGTTCTTCAGCCCATTTTCCTTTCTTTGCTCCCTATATTTTCTTGAGGTTGTTTATGATGATCTTGTTGCTGGATTCTGCTTGTCCGTTGGCTTGAGGATGCACAGGGGTAGAAGTTATCATCTTGATTCCCCAGCTAGCACAGAAGTTGGTTGTTCTCATACCAATGAATTGAGATCCGTTGTTACATGTTATTTCCGTTGGGATACCGAATCTTGTCAGGATATTGCATTTGATAAAGGTTATAACTTCCTTTTCTCTGACTTAAACGAATGCTTCGGCTTTGATCCATTTGGAGAAGTAGTCTGTCATTGCTAACATAAATACTTTTCCTCCCGGTGCTTTTGGGAGCTTGCCAACTATATCCATTCCCCACTTCATAAATGTCCAAGAAGAAATAATTGGTTACAAGGGTTCCGCTGGATGATTAAGGATGTTGCTATGTCTCTGGCATGCGTCACACTTCTGGGAATAGTTCATTGCATCTTTCCTCATGGTTGGCCAATAGTATCCTGTCCTCAAAATCTTTGACAAGATGCTCTGCCCCTAGTGTGATTTCCACAATCGCCTTCGTGTATGTCTTTGAGGACTTCAAGTGCTTCAGGATCTTCTAAACATCTTAGATAAGGACCTGCAATAGATTTCCTGTACCAAACACCATGTAATATTATAAAACGAGATATTCTCAAGCAAAAAGCCCTGTGACTCTTTTCGTCATTTGGGACTTCACCATCCTGCAAATATTTTTTAATAGGTGTGATCCAGGATCCTTGGCATGGCTCGAGATCCCGAATATCTGCTTCTTCAGCTTCTGTATTAGATACTTTGTTTTTCTTTTTAGTTGCTGGACTTAAGATATGTATGATCGGTATTGTGGTTCCTTCCGGAATCTTGAGGGCTGAGGCAAGATTTGCTAAGGCATCAGCTTCAGCGTTGTCTTCCCTTGGTACATGTATTATACTAAAGATTTCGAACTTCACAGATAATTGTTTAACTATCTTGAGGTATTTGATTGATCTTTCACCCTTTGCTGCATATGAGCCACTGAAATGGTTAGTAATCAAAAGTGAATCCACATATACGTGGAGATACCTGATCTTCATATCACAAGCAAGTTGTAATCCTGCTATCAGCGCCTCGTATTCTGCCTCGTTGTTGGTTGCCTGGAACTCACAACTTATTGACTGGGGTAGTATGTGTAACATCCATGATTTTTCAGACGAAAATTTTTCTTTATTTCTTTTAATTAAATAATGAACACATGAAGCCCCGTACTTGTTCAAACTCAACATGTCACATTACTTATTATTTTACGCATATATCAATTAAATTCTTTTCCAACCTAGCATTTCATACTATTTCTCTAATATATATATAACACATGTGAGTATATTTATACATATATAAATTAACGTTTTGTTATCATAAATACCTACCAAAGTAAAACATGTGAGTTTTAACCACGTATTTACATCTTTTAGTTTTAGCATATATGTATTTAAATATAAAAAAAATATACAAATATATATAGATAATTATATTAAATAAACAAATTATGCAACCCCTAATTTTATATAAAAATGGAACTTTTTACTTTATAAAATATTATAATTTAAAACAAATAAAGAGAGTTTAAATCAAATAAATATGGTCTTGAACCCCCTTTATTTTGTACTAGAACCCTCCACATTTAAACTTGAACCTCTTCATTCAAATTTTACCCTATTCCCCAAATCTAGACATATTTTGACTTTTAAGTCAAAGAATCTCAAAATACTCACAATTCAAAGTTTACATCGATCAATCCCGGTTGTTATTGACTTCTCTTGTTTACAAATTCGATTATCGACCCATTACAAGTTCAAGTAACATCCCAATTCAAACTATTGCGCGGATTGATTCGAAATTCAAAAGTGTTTGACTTCTAGAGTCAAAAATCGAATCGAATCAATCAAATCCTTGAAATTAAACGTTATTAAAGCCCAGGAATCACGCACTGATTGGACTCGCACGTATTTCATCCTATTTCATGACCCAATTCATCTACAAATGATCGAATTTATGCGTATTTCCATGTTGACAGTTGTGCGCTATTAACCCGGATCGAATTGGGCGAATTAAGTGAAATTGATCCGTTTAACTCACATACGCACATTTGCATATCATGTTGCAAACCCTCTGAACACTCATTCAACCCTCATTTCAACTATGTACTCCGATCGAGCACCAAGAACAGCAGGGCTGTTGACCTAGCCGTCGACACTCGATACTCGACCTAACCACGTAAGATTTATGTCTTTAAATTCGTAGTTTGATACTCTTCAATAACCCCATACCAATTCATGATGACAGGTTATATCAGGTTCAATTTCATGTTAAGTCTAGGACCTGTTCATGCGGAAATCAATTTAGGAATTCTGGTTAGACTCGTGTAATATATTTAGGTTCGTGGGTTTCATTACTATACTAGCGAAACCACCCGGTCCGGCCGATAAGCCACTTCACCGCCGAACCAGGTGGCGTGGGTTCGAAACCCACAAACCCGGTCCTTTTTTGATATTCGTGATACCAAACCCGGGCCCCATTCCAGCTTATGATAAATCCATTGCGGACCGGTCTGTTACCAACATCATCCCTCTAGTCCAGTGGTAATTCGTGTTACACACACAGAAACCACCTGGGTTCGAACCGGGTGGTCTGTATATTTTTTTTGCACAGTTTTAACAACAATAATTATTTTATAAAAAATATTTTATAAATCATATACCTTCTGAAATTGTTTAGTACCATTTTAAATAAGAAACAATTGGTTTTATAATTTAAATTAGTTAAAATCTCATTTTTAAAAATAAAAATCATTAAAAGTTTATTGTAAATTAAATTATTTAATTACAAAACAAAACACTCAAAATACTCAATATTATAAAAATTGTGACAAGATTTGTATAAAATACTTTATCATTTTAAAGAACTTCATAAAACATTTCATTATAAATCATTTTATTTTAGGGTTTAGGATTTATTTAAACAAATATATTTTTACCAAATATATATATATATATATGTATATATATATATATATTAATTCTCATTTATTTACTTGGTTTATTTATAGAAACACATTATTTTTTTTTTTAAATAAATAAAAATAATTTATTTATCTAAATTAATTATGTTTTTACATTAATGACTCACTTAGGGTTTAAACTACAGTTTTCCTAAATATATATAAACTAATATATATTTTCACTACCCTTTTAAGGTACACTATTATATTAGTAATTAAATAAATAAAAAGAATTTATTTATTTAAATTATTTAAACATAAACCCTAAGACGATTATTATAAGCTTTGAACCTACATTTTTATTCAAGAACAAACATCAATTTATCCACATCGTTATCATGAATTACCACAACTTCTTGTACAAATCTACCCACATCAAAACCCGTTGAACATTAGATCTTGCTTTAGACTTCGTGCATATTGTTAATTCAAATTCATACATTCACTCTAGGTTAACTCTGAGATTTGCAAAATCACTTGTGCTACCTACTGCTCATGTTATCTATACAACTAATACAGGTGAGTTTACATAGCCCCATTTTTCGTATTTACATATTTGGGGTGAAACATGATTACATTCAAATACTATTTGCAATTACACACGTACAATTGTACAATATGATCATATGTGTTTGTTTGTGCTTTATGCTTGAATGCTAATTGTTAAGGCTACATATACATGATATACACGTGCAAACACAAATACATTACTTCAGGCTAACATGTGTTGTTATGCCCTACATTAGGATAACATGTGTTGTTATTCACTACATCTACATTAGGATATCATGTGTTGTTATGCCCTACATTTACATCAGGATAACATGTGTTGTTATGCCCTACATTAGGATAACATGTGTTGTTATGCCCTTCAATTACAAAGTTTCATTTGTGCAATTAGCTTAACTTGGATTCTCCATAAATGCTTTATAAACCATGCATCATATCAATTGTACACGAATCATTTGAACTTTACTTGTGGTGTCAAAACCTATTTATGCTCACCAACTATTTATAGTTGACCCTCTCATTTTATCATGTTTCGGGTACAAATGTTTGAGTTAAGATTCAAGCTACTTCACTTAGGGTTGAGGACCTAGTCTTAAATTTTAATATGGAGATTTATGTATTCTTTAATTCTTCTAAATGATGTAATTGATTACTCGAGTTATGAAATGAAACTTATTGTTTAATTATTACAACTTTAGCAAACAATGATCTTATGAACAGTCTACATGTCCCGCCCCGACGTTTTCGCCGTCAGTTGGGGTGTGACAGATTGGTATCAGAGCCTTGGTTATAGGGAATTAGGTTATTAGACACCTTTGACCTAGACTATAACCTTAGGACACCCATTATTGCCATGTTCTATGATTATATGATATGCTACATGCTATGTGCTATATGATTATTTGCTAGACCCCGTTTCTTGTTAGGAGTTATCTAAACAATAAATCCAAAATAATAATACCTTTTCCCTTATCCTAAGCCTCAATCCTTCTCTAAAACCATCATCATCATAGCATGTGGGACGTCATAAAACCTATTTTTACACCTCGTTAGTGTTTTAAACTTTGTTAACTAGTAGAGGACATGTGCAATCTGGAAGAGTGACACCTGTATTCTGGGTTTTCTGTCTAGGAAAGAATTTCATATAAATCCCAATCAACCGAGGGATCCGTATGCTTTCCTGGGAATTCCGGGGATGAGTGTTTACTTATAGGCTAAAGCATGTCTCCTTGAAAGTTATATGAGCTTAATTAACCTTAATGTGTTATAGTATTCAAGTGGTTATGTCACTATTCGAGTACAATCCAAACTATGATTTACTACTTCATCTATTATCTTGTTTCCTTTTAAATTCAATCAACTTTCATAAGTTCTTACATCTTTTCTTGTCTTGTTCAAATCTGTAAAATGCCTCCCCGTCATGCTACTGTGACCAACAACAACAGCGACGTTGCTGCTATCCTTGCACAACTTGTAACTCAACTCACCCAAGCTAATGGAGCCATTAGTGGTACCCATGGAACTAATGGTGGTGCTGGTGCCAACCCACCCCAATGCACTTTCAAACATTTTAACTCATGCAACCCCGTCAAGTTCTATGGTACCGAAGGGGCTACGGGCCTCCTTCAATAGTTTGAAAGTATTGAAAGCACTTTTCTCAACAGTGATTGCCCTGACCATCTCCGGGTTCGCTATGCCACCAGCGTCTTTCAGAAACGGGCGCTCACTTGGTGGAATGGTGAGAAGAGAAACCGGGGTGTGGATGTGACCACGGCCTTGCCATGGGATGAAGTTAAGAGACTCATGACCGAGGAATTCTGTCCTCATAATGAAATGAAGAAGTTGGAGGCTGAGTTTTGGGATCTTACCCAAGACAGTGGTGAAAATTTAGCTTACACAACTCGTTTCCATGAGTTAAGTCTTCTGGTACCCCACATGGTTACTCCACTGACTCGGGGTATTGAGAAGTACATCTGTGGTCTACCCATGAAAATCCAAGATACAGTCCTAGGAAGAAATCCAACCACTCTTGAAGACGCTATCCGCTTAGCTGCCACATTAACTGATAACCATGTGAAGGCGGGTACACTAACATGGAAAGGCACAAAGAAAGTCACTGACTCAATAGCCCCTTCTGAACCTTCTAAGGAAGACAAACCCAAACCTCCTCACTTCAATAAGAAACGTAACTTTGCTGTCATTACCCCTGCTGTACCAATCAACCAAGTAGCTCCCCTAGCCTAAAACCATAATAAGAAACCATATGCGGGCAACAACCCTTTGTGCAACACGTGCAACTATCACCACTTCCCAAACATGCCATGTCGTCTATGTGCCAATTGTGGAAGGTATGGTCATGTAGCGAACACTTGTCAATCCAGATCACATGCTAGTCAAACCCACCAAGGGAACCGAGCCAATCACCAAGTTGCCAATCAAGTTATACCATCCATTACTAATGGGCGTGCTTGTTATGAATGTGGTAATCCAAACCACTTCAAAAACCAATGCCCAAGGATAGCCAATGCAAACCAGGGTGGTGCCCGTGGGCGTGCCTTCAACATAAACACTAACAAAACTCAAGTCAATGCCGAGGCAGTAGATGAAACCAATTGAAGCTAGTGCAAGATGGAGTCGAATAGGGATCTAGTCTGGAATAAATTATGCATTGTAATCCTTTATGTTATTTTTGTCATTGTCGGAACTATTTACACCTACTACGGTTTGTCCCTATAAACTTGAGCTTGCTAGCCAACTTCAGAAAGTGAATCGTTTCGCCATTAACCGTCCATATAAGCACTAAAGAATTTAAAAGTTAAAACTCATCTACCCACATTGTGCATGAACGCCAAGTAACACACCTGATCGCCTACAAAATCCGATAGTCTCCGATACACATGAGACTCAATACACATTCATAAAATACATAATACTAGAGCGATCACATTATACATATTTGCTTATACATGATACCAAGTTGTTCACACTATACATGAAACCTATTTGCTTACAACATGCCTAACACTAGTTCATGTAGGAAACATGAGTGTTTACATTATACACGAAATTAGATCGTTTACATTGTTGCAATTGACTAAGTACATCATACACAAAGCATGACTATTCACCCTACCCATGAAAGCTACTCGGGGTTTGACGTATTCTCATTCAAACACGAGGAAGCTATGGAACCCTAAATTATGCCACGTTATTACTCTTTAGTACCTGATTGGCTCTACTATCTATGGACATAGTTATTTGTTAGCAACACATACGTGAAAGAAATAGTTACGAATTAAGTGTTTTGTGTTACCCCCTGGACCCCACACACAATGGGATGAACTATGTGGACCATGCGACGATTTGGATAATTACGGGTGCACACGTAATTATAAAAATCAGCGCATGGAAGTCAGAGTGAAATCTGTTGTGTGTTATGACATGAAACCTATCATGGTACATAATAACGAAACTAATGTGATATGATAATGACATGGTGGATACGCCGCTAGTACTTCCTATATATAAGTGTTCCTGTCATAAAATCAGATGTAGCGTTATTCATGGCACGTAAAGTTTTATGTTGTTTGACGGGGACAATGTGTGTGAAACCTTTTTATCCACTGATAATTCCTGAACATATTAGACTATATCTTAAACAAACCTTGATCGATAAACTCCTATCAAACCCATTCCAAGTAATGCATTTCACCTTTAGATTCTTCGACCGATCTCCCCTTAACCCTCTTGAAACTGAAACCCACCAATATCATTTATACTCAACTTGAACTTTAGACCAAAACATTGTTATCTATCATACTCCTCAATTCGCCCATCAAAACTCAAAACACACTTTCGTCCCGAAATTCCCTTAACATTGGGAGACTGTAACATCCATGATTTTTCAGACAAAAAAATTTCTTTATTTATTTTAATTAAATAATAAACACACAAAGCCCCGTACTTGTTCAAACTCAACATGTCACATTACTTATTATTTTATGCATATATCAATTAAATTCTTTTCCAACCTAGCATTTCATACTATTTCTCTAATATATATAACACATGTGAGTATATTTATACATATATAAATTAACGTTTTGTTATCATAAATACCTACCAAAGTAAAACATGTGAGTTTTAATCACGTATTTACATATTTTAGTTTTAGCATATATGTATTTAAATGTAAAAAAAATATACAAATATATATAGATAATTATATTAAATAAACAAATTATGCAACCCCTAATTTTATAAATAAAATGGAACTTTTTATTTTATAAAATATTATAATTTAAAACAAATAAAGAGAGTTTAAATCAAATAAATATGGTTTTGAACCCCCTTTATTTTGTACTAGAACCCTCCACATTTAAACTTGAACCTCTTCATTCAAATTTTACCCTATTCCCCAAATCTAGACATATTTTGACTTTTAAGTCAAACAATCCCAAAATACTCACAATTCAAAGTTTACATCGATCAATCCCCGTTGTTATTGACTTCTCTTGTTTACAAATTCGATTATCGACCCATTACAAGTTCAAATAACATCCCAATTCAAACTATTGCATGGGTTGATTCGAAATTCAAAAGTGTTTGACTTCTAGAGTCAAAAATCGAATCAAATCAATCAAATCCTTGAAATTAAACGTGATTAAAGCCCGGGAATCACGCACTGATTAGACTCGCACGTATTTCATCCTATTTCATGACCCAATTCATCTACAAATGATCGAATTTATGCGTATTTCCATGTTGACAGCTGTGCGCTATTAATCCGGATCGAATTGGGCGAATTAAGTGAAATTGATCCATTTAACTCACATACGCACATTTGCATATCATGTTGCAAACCCTCTGAACACTCATTCAACCCTCATTTCAATTATGTACTCCGATCGAGCACCAAGAACAGCAGGGTTGTTGACCTAGCCGTCGACACTCGATACTCGACGTAACCACGTAAGATTTATGTCTTTAAATTCCTAGTTTGATACCCTTCAATAACCCCATACCAATTCATGATGACAGGTTATATCAGGTTCAATTTCATGTTAAGTCTCGGACCTGTTCATGCGTTAATCAATTTGGGGATTCTGGTTAGACTCATGTAATGTATTTAGGTTCATGGGTTTCATTACTATACTAGCGAAACCACCTGGTCCGGCCGATAAGCCACTGCACCGCCAAACCAGGTGGCGTGGGTTCGAAACCCACAAACCCGGTCCTTTTTTATTATTCATGAGAACAAACCAGACCCCCATTCCAGCTTATGATAAATCCATTGCGGACCGGTCTGTTACCAACATCAGCCCTCTAGTCCAGTGGTAATTCGTGTTACACACACAGAAACCACCCGGGTTCGAACCGGGTGGTCTGTATCTTTTTTTTGCACAGTTTTAACAACAATAATTATTTTATAAAAATTATTTTATAAATCATATACCTTTTGAAATTGTCTAGTACCATTTTAAATAAGAAACAATTGGTTTTATAATTTAAATTAGTTAAAATCTCATTTTTAAAAATAAAAATCATTAAAAGTTTAGTGTAAATTAAATTATTTAATTACAAAACAAAACACTCAAAATACCCAATATTATAAAAATTGTGACAATATTTGTATAAAATACTTTATCATTTTAAAGAACTTCATAAAACGTTTCATTATAAATCATTTTATTTTAGGGTTTAGGATTTATTTAAACAAATATATTTTTACTAAATATATATATACATATATATATATATTAATTCTCATTTATTTCCTTGGTTTCTTTGTAGAAACACATTATATTTTTTTTAAATAAATAAAAAAAACTTATTTATCTAAATTAATTATGTTTTTACATTAATGACTCACTTAGGGTTTAAACTACAGTTTTCCTAAATATATATAAACTAATATATATTTTCACTAGCCTTTTAAGGTACACTATTATATTAGTAATTATATAAATAAAAAGAATTTATTTATTTAAATTATTTAAACATAAACCCTAAGACAATTATTATAAGCTTTGAACCTACATTTTTATTCAAGAACAAACATCAATTTATCCACATCGTTATCATGAATTACCACAACTTCTTGTACAAATCTACCCAAATCAAAACCCGTTGAACATTAGATCTTGCTTTAGACTTCATGCATATTGTTAATTCAAATTCATACATTCACTCTAGGTTAACTCTGAGATTTGCAAAATCATTTGTGCTACCTACTGCTCATGTTATCTACACAACTAATACAGGTGAGTTTACATAGCCCCATTTTTCGTATTTACATATTTGGGGTGAAACATGATTACATTCAAATACTATTTGCAATTACACACGTACAATTCTACAATATGATCATATGTGTTTATTTGTGCTTTATGCTTGAATGCTAATTGTTAAAGCTACATATACATGATATACACGTGCAAACACAAATACATTACTTCAGGCTAACATGTGTTGTTATACCCTACATTAGGATAACATGTGTTGTTATGCCCTACATCTACATTAGGATAACATGTGTTGTTATGCCCTACATTTACATCAGGATAACATGTGTTGTTATACCCTACATTAGGATAACATGTGTTGTTATGCCATTCAATTACAAAGTTTCATTTGTGCAATTAGCTTAACTTGATTCTCCATAAATACTTAATAAACCATGTATCATATGAATTGTACACAAATCATTTGAACTTTACTTGTGGTGTCAAAACCTATCTATGCTCACAAACTATTATAGTTGACCCTCTCATTTTATCATGTTTCAGGTACAAATGTTTGAGTTAAGATTCAAGCTACTCACTTAGGGTTGAGGACCTAGTCTTAAATATTAATATGGAGATTTATTGTAGGTCCCTCGGGTGTGGCGGATCGTCACATGCAAGTGGGTCTACTAGTCGGACCGGGTGCGGAATACCCGTGACTAGGCGGAGAGTCAAACTAAACAAAGTAAACCGACAAGAGAAAACACTTTAAATGTTCTTTTTATTATAAACACTTGAAGGTTACAGGGAAAAGCACTGAGATTACAATCTGCGTATTTGCTATAATGCCTGCGTACTTAACTTCTATCAACCTATCATATTTATACAAGACCTGATCCCTGCGCACTTAGCAAGTGCGCTGGGCAAAATGCTCTTGCGTACTTAGCAAGTACGCAGAGTTGTTCTTGCATACTTACTAAGTGCGCATGAGCTTTCTCCTGCGCACTTACAAGTGCGCAAAACACTTAGAGAATTTTGCAACATTCATTATGTAAAAGTAAATATAACTCGATAAACTAATACATAAAGACTCTTACATACAAAGACAATTACAAACAAGACAAAACAACCTAAGACTAAGACTCTATCTATCCAGAGTGTTTGTCACAGGAAAGTGCTTCAACAAACTCCCCCTTGACAACAGCTCTGGATAATCTTCAGTCTTCGGTCTTCACAGCTTCAGTCTTCACAGCTTCAGTCTTCACAGCGCTTAATCTTTAGCTTCCATCTTCTTCTTGTAATCAAGGCAGAAATTAATCACCTTGTCATATTTAGAAGCAAGGAGCTTTATCCACTCATCTGTGTAGACGCAATAGTGTTCTGCTAGTACCTCCAGATCTTTCACAGAAAAGTTGATGAAGCAGACTTCATCAAATATTCTGATCTGTTCCTTTGGCACTAGGTTCCCACTCTCTGAACGTCCTTTACCCATGATCACAGCCTCGCCCGTCTTTGGATCTACGTACCAGTACCACATGTCACCAAGAATATCCTGAGATAACTTGCTCAGGGGAATCTTAGTTTCACATCGCACTGGCTTGTATACCAATTTCTTTAAGTGCTTCTTAGTCACAGGATGTACAACATGCTTATCTTGACTCTCTTGGGCACTTAAGGCTTGAACATTTCGAATTTCCCCGATCTTGCTTCTCGCTGCAGAACCACCCACAAACCCATCGCCACTGCGTGATTGGAATGACCCAGCAGCTCTCAGTTTTCTAGGTTCACAAGGTCGTATTTGGGCAAGGAGCTGAACGCTTCACTGGTGGGTTTCAAGTATTGAGCCCCGCCAGATCTTTTGATGGCGAACAGATGCTTGTCCTCCTCGAACCTTACAGCCAAGATCATTCATGTTGCTCCGTGTTTGTCTATTATAGACGTCTTTTGCCACACAGGAGCTGGACCCTTTGATGAAGTAGAAGGCATGTGTGTTTCTTTCGGTGCCTCTGGGTCCACAGGTTCAGGGTCAACTGGGGAGGCTTCAGTCGAGGCTTCAACATTACTGGGCTGCTCGACTGAACCTGTGTCGAGCGGAGCGTCGAAGGATGGAAATTCAAAGATCTCTCCATCTTCTAGCTCGTATTCTCCTTCCCCGTCACCCTTGGGAATTTCGATCACAACATCTTCGTCATCATCATCCCAATCGTCACCAGAGTCGATCTCTCTTTCTTCTAGATTGAGGAGAGCATCGATCTTTGCTTCATTGGAATAGTCAGGCTCTAGATATAGGATCTCATCATCAGATAACTCCTTAAGTACTTCAGCCACTGACTTTCCTTTCTCACCACCACCACCTCCAGAGGTATCACCACCCTCTTGATGAGTCGACTCCCCCTGAGCCATTGGAACAGCAGAGATGGGCACTATTGCTAAAGCTTGGTGCTCACCTCCACTAGGACCGGCTTCGGGATCCTTGTCCTTGTCGTCATCCTTAGTCAAGTCGACCGGATGACACGCCTCATCACCAATAGTCCTCTTTTCCTTCTCTTTCTCTTTCTCTTTGTCCTTCTCCCCATGAGCATCAAGCTTCTTGGTCAAATCAGCAATCAGCTTGACCATCAGCTCATACTCCTTCCTTTGAGCGTCAAACCTCAGCTCTAGGGATGACCCATGACCCAGAAGCATTTCATTTGTCTTGATTAGGAGCTCATTCTGGGCCAGGACGTTCTTCAATCATTCCTCAGTCCTTGTTCTCTGGCTACGAAGGATTGTAACTTCATCTATCAAAGAATTGATCTGTGCTTATTGAGCGTCAGACTCATCCTTCAATTTCTGAATAGTCTTCAGTAATCCAGCAACTTGGGTTTCCAGAACATCTATCCTAGCATCATTCGGATCAGGATGTCTGGATGAGGATGCCTCGGCATTATGAGTAGGGGAGGAGAATATGGTATCAAAGTCAAACCCTTGTGTGAAGTCTCCATAGTTGAAGGGTTAACTTAAAGGCTCAGTGGTGGTAGTTGGGATGGAAGATGTGACGAGAGTTATAGGGATAATGGTAGGGGTGATGGTGGGAGTGATGGTGACTGACTCCGTGAGAACTGGAGTAGTCACCGCCACCTGAGTAGTTGCGGTAGGGAGGGTCACTATCACAGGAATCACTTCTGTGAATGTAGTGACGGCCACTTCACTTTGCACTTGTGGCCTCCTCCTACGGTAAAGCTGTTGTGAAGGTGGGGTGGAGGCTGAATCCGGACTAGCAGCTGATACTTGTACTTGCTGCTGAGCCTCCACCACACTGGGGATAGAAGGTTGTTGCCTATCGCCCCTGTTTTTGTGAATGCTTTACCTTCTTTGTCTTTGTATAGCAGCGTCAGAGTCAGAGTCTGGCTCGTATTCGCTGCTAGAGGACTGTCGCTTTCTCTTGGAGGACGACTCAGCTAGGGTTACCTTAGCCGTTCTCCGTGGGTGTACCTACGATGGTGCATCATCGGAATCGGAAGAATCTGACTCAGTCGCTTCCGAGTCGGATCCTTCAGCACCATCATTTCCTCCTTCGTCGTCTCCATCATCCGACGATCCATCATCACTCTCCATTTCCTCCCCTTGTTGTTCCTGTTGTTGGTCGGAATGTTCGCTGAATTCTGGCTCCAGTCGTGACTGTACCATCTCCAGTCACCTGGGGCCACATATGCTTTATTGATGAGGTGGCCAAAGAGTTCTGTATGCACAGGGGTAGGATCTACACTGCCTGGCTTTAGGAATTGGGCGAATACTCTTTTGTCCACCCTCTTTTCTTGCAGTCTCTCCCCTATAGCAGGAAGGTTTGGCAACGTGTCATTAATCAGAAGTTGCATAAACCCAGGGTATAACAAGAACCGAAACCTCTCCACTGTGTTGATCTGGTCATTGATGGCCTTAAAGATGTAGCGGGAGAAGTTGTAGCCCTTGTTGAGAGAAAGGCCGACCATGGCTGTTGCAAGGTCATGATCCATGGCATCTTTCCCAGCTTTCCTTGATGAGATGCACATAATCATGACATGGGCGAAATATCTCCATTGGTCTAATACCCACATCTTTTTGTATGAAGCATAGTCCCTTGCACCGACATAGCCCATTCGTTGTCTCCAACAGCCGTCCACAAAGTAGTCTGGATAGGCTGTCGGGTCGGTCGAGAGATCTCTGAATTGAAGGACCCTTCGTATAGTATCTTCAGAGAAGCAATAGCATGACCAGCAATGGTAGCCCTTATAACGTTGGGGGTTACCGTGCAATCATGCTCTGCAGTCTCCCAAAATAGCTCGAGGTAGGGTCTTCACACGATTGGGTCAGCAGAAATGGCGTAGCTGATTCTTGAACGGTTCAAGAAATCAATTATGTCTCTGTATTGCAGTGCTGCACCCTTCCACTTAGGTTCAGTGTTAGCTAACAGGTTGAATTCGTTAGTAAACGCCCGAGCCATGATCTACAAAAACACACAGAAAACATAATAAGAACAACATGTATCATTGGAAACGGATAAACATGACTTAGTATAGCAGTTACTCTTTGAACTGAATTTCAGACTTAGGAATTTTTGCCAAGTGTTGTAGGAGTTTCCTCTTGCGTACTTAACAAGTACGCAGGAAGTGCTTCTTGCGTACTTGTTAAGTGCGCAGGAAACGTACTTGGTTTCAAATTCTAGAATCAGAAATTCAACAGAAGTGCAAAAATTGGTGTGTATTGGGTCACCACTAGGTCGGAATCAACGATTCGAGCCTATGAGACCAATACTTACACCAGATACCTGCTAAAGTTGACCTAATTTGTTCTAACAGTCGAACCAAGCAACCGTCGGTTCAAATTCTAGCCCAAAGTCAAAATCAAAGACTCGAATGGATGATTAAAGGTAGATTAGTGATAGATTAATGATTATTAACAAGCTTTAGTTATTAGGTATTACCCAAACAACCCAAAAATTGTCTAAAAATCTCGAACAATAACCTAGGATAATCGGTCCAAAATCAAGAGTTTTGTGGATGGATTAAGCCCAAAATCTCACCAAATCGATGTTATGAGATGATGAAACTTGTAGTGGGACGAAAAATCGGATTAAGTACACTTGGATTTTGAGTAAAGATTTGTAGAGGGAAAAGAGGTCTGTTTGAATGCGATGAAAAAGCCTGAAAATTTCTAAGTCCCCTTTTTATACCCCACACCAAAAGGCCGTGCGTAATTAGCAAGTGCGCACGTTTTAACTCATGCATGCTTACAAGTGCGCAAGCTTTAACTCTTACGTACTTACAAGTGTGCAAGACTTAACTCTTGCGTACTTGTTAAGTACGCAGGGCTTACCTCATGCGCACTTACAAGTACGCACACACCCTTAAATGCGCAAACTTTCAACTCAAATTTATGAAGTTTTTTTTCAAATCAAATAACAAACAAGTTAAAAATATTCAATCAAGAGTATTCAAATACAATTCAGGAAGGTTAAACATAAATATTTTTGGCTTTTCTGAATATAATTGAACTATGCATAAACTTAAAATCTTTTTGATCTTTTCTAATAGAAATATACAAGTATTCACACAAACTATTTGTGATCAAAGACATGAGCAGAGGATCATATCAGGCTATCTTTTAGCAAAAACGATACAATATAAACATCAAAGAATATGGGATCATGTCATGGATTACTATTTATTCATACGTAATAAGCACATAAACAAGTAATTCAAGTTGACAATATTATAAGATTTGAAACTACAAGCATCTTTGTGTCACGTTCTTGTGTATAAAGGTATTAATTATAAGATATACAACGTGTACCCCACTGATATGCTACAATAATGTAAATTGCATTATCTCAAGGTATCTAAGATTTTCCCAATGATTTTCTAAAATTTCAGAATGAAGTTACATCTATTAGCACAGGAAAAATCAAGCAGAATCCATAAGGATTATCAGGAATCATAAGATTCAGAATTGAGTGATTCATTTGATTTTCTTCATTGAATATTGGTATGATGATTCAGGATAATATATATGGTGTTTGAGTTTTAAGGTAAGGGAATCCAACTTTTATCTGGATTTGATTTCAATGAATCAGGAGTGATTCAAGGGTGAATACATGCTTAACGGTTAATGTAGAGACATGTCTTGATTCAATCTCTCCTTGCATACTTGTGAGTATGGGCAGTGAGATGAACCGCATGAATTGTGCTAACGACATAACCCGAAACTGACCTCAAAAGAAAATTATTGTCAAAATCTAACATCCTTTATCTGATAATGATCTTTTCTATTCTTTTACGCACACACACTTGCAAACATGGGTTCAAATCATAGTTGTAGTTTAGATTTAGTTTCCACACTACTAGTGATTCAAAGACGCATACAGCCTACTGACAATTTAAATTACTTGTAAATAAGCAGATTAAAAACATAATAAGTTAAACAATTAAGTAAGCATGACACAGTCATTTCCCATATGAGCAGTCTGTGACGTTTAGATCATTTTTGATGTACTTTCATTTCCTCTTTTCTTAAGTTAACTTTGAAATTTTCTTCATTTTCTATTTTGTTTTTTATTTTGTAAAATATTTTGAAAATTAAAAGAACTATACAGAAAATTTAAAAGAAATAAAGTTTAACTTCCATGAATTGAATTGATTTAAGAAAAATTAATTTTCACTCAGGATTGAACATTCCTATCAAGTTGACAAGATGCTCAAAACGGGATCGATCAAATGCCTTTGTGAAAAGGTCAGCAAGATTGTCATCCGTGTGAACTTTTACAAGTTCAATTAAATGCTTTTCAGCACAATCACGGATGAAATGATGGCGAATCTCTATATGTTTAGTTTTGGAATGTTTCACCGGGTTATTTGTGACGGACATGGTGGCATTGTTGTCAATGAATAGAGGAGTTCCAGTGAAGTTTAAGCTGTAGTCTCTGCAACTGCTGCTACAGAGAAGGTGAAGGAAGCTGAAGGTATGGAAGCTCCTATAGCTGATGAAGAGGAATCGACTACTGATGTTGCTCTCATGGCAATTGGAGAAGCAACAAGTTCATCTTCTGAGGTAGATTCTAACCCTTTTTCTGTTATTTCATGTTCTAAATGTCTAGGGCTAAAACTTGAAAATTCTAGGCTCCAAGACAAAATCAAACCCCTTAGTATGGCAGCTCTAAACTACAAAGAAAATGAAAAACGTTTTAAAGATTCTATTGAAACGTTGAAAAAAGAAAAGTGTGAATACTCTTTAAAAATAAGTGATCAACAGCTTCACTTAGACGTTGCATACAGGGGGTTGGAAAAACGAAACAATGAAATCAACAAACTGCAAAATGAGATCTTGTAGTTAAAATGTGCCAATGAGAAATTGAAAAACTCTCGCTTTGTGGTGGAACACTACGAGTCTGTAGTGAGACAACTGAATGGGTTAGGTTTGGGTACTAATGCCATTCCTCCACCAGGGAGCGGGAAGTTTGTCAATAGCTTAATAGACATTGATCTCACTTGTCTAGATGAGTATGATTCCCCTATAAAGGATGAATCCTCAAGTAAGGCTAACTCCACATCTAGTTGAGTCCTCTGATAAGACCAACCTGGGTTTGTGCGATGATGGCATCCTCAAGATGAACACCCCAATCAAAGCTTTCGTCCTGTTGGGCTACCAGTGCATTGGACGTTCCAGCTTGGCTTTGATTGTGGTGGTTTGAGTTGTTGTGGCCATGGCTGTTTCCTTGGCTGGGTCGGGTAAAACCAGAGGCCGGTGCTCTGTCTTTCTGACACTCACGAGCAAAGTGTCCATAGTTCAGACACTTATAGCATTTGGCCTTAGATTTGTCAAACCCGACCTTGGCATTAGGATGCCCGCCAATAAACTTTCTTCCTGTTCTGTTCAGGAAACGCTTGGCTCTCCTCAATAGCATGGCCATATTCCATTGAATATCCAAGTCCTCGATGTCATCAAGATCAACTTGATTAAAATCTTCTTCAATCGTCTCTGGATCAGTAAGCTTGCCACCTATGAAATTTTCATATGCAAGCATACAAGATGAGAATAGTGCTACATGATCTTCAGCTATTCTGGCTATAGCTGATTGGTTAGCTGAAGACGTAGCAGGAGGATTTCTTGAGGTATGTTGATGATGAGATCCCAACCGTGATCCTAAAGCATAGCATGCATGACCACCACACCCAGTTGAGTGGTCTTCTTCAGTAGGATTTCCAGAGAAGACGGCAACTCCAGAGCCCGATGACTTGGATGTAGAAGTCGTCCCATGATACATAGAGGGGTCTTGTATCTGGGGTCTTCCAGAGCTCTCCTTTCTTCTTAGGTTCATGTCATGAGCTTGAACCTTTCCTATTGCCTCCTCTACTGTCAACTCATAGAATTTAGGATTTTCCCTCATCAGGGTTGTGTACATCTCAAATTTGGGTGATAAAGCATCCAAAAACTTTTCCACCATCTCTTCATCTGGATACCTGAGTTCAAAAGCCTTCAACTCAGTCTGTAAATGATAGAATCTAGAGATGAGATCATCTAAAGATTCGTTCTCAAAAAATCTGAAGCACTCATACTGCTTCCTGAGAAGATCCCGCTTACTCTTCTTGATGTCACTATTTCCTTCGAATCTCTTTTGTAAAGCTTTCAAGAGATCCTTAGAATTGTCATACCCTCGGAAACTGTGAAACAATTCTCGAGTTAATGCCATAGTGATTGAACCAAGTGCCTTCTTTTCACGATCATAAGCTTTCTTTTCTTCGTCAGAAAGCTTAGAGATAGGTTTGGGCATGGTTTCATCAAGATAGATGTGCGTGGGATGCTTATATCCCTCAAGGATTGGTATCCATAGTGATGAGTCGGTATACGAAATGTAGTGCTCAAAACGTGCTTTTCAATTAGAATAATCATTCACGTTCAACAACTTTGGTGGTTTCTGTGGTGTACCGATCTCATTATCATAGTTCAGCAGGTTTCCAAGATTCTGAAGATTCAACATAGTGAACACTTAGTCAAATTTCAGATAAATCAGACACAGTTGCGCACTTGATTTTGGCCTTGTGCACTTAAGAAATGGTCTTGCGTATTTAGATTTCCTCTTGCGTACTTGTTAAGTACGCAGGATTAACTGTAAGTACGCAGGATATAACTTAAGTTCGTACAAGTTCAGTCTTGCGCACTTATAAGTACGCAGGAGATAAGTCTTGCGTATTTAGTAAGTACGCACAAAACTGTACTTTTTGCCAGAAATGGTAAGTACGCAGGATACCTTTTCAGCAACTTTCACAAAACTTTTCCGGTCACGTGAAACTCGTCGGAGATGGTAAAAATTGGTCTGATGATCAATGCAAATGAGCCAAAGGGTCAGAGACTTGTTTCTAACCAACCTTTGATGCTCAAAACACTCAAATACACAACAAAAATCAGTTTTTGAGTGATTTTTGCTTCTACAATAGTGCTCAAGAGCTACCCCTATTTTATCACAAAAATCAACAAAAATACCTCTTTTTGCTTGTAAAAACTCTCCAAACTCACTCACAACACTCGAAATCAGGAGAAAAAGCTCTGATACCACTTGTAGGTCCTTCGGGTGTGGCGGATCGTCACATGAAAGTGGGTCTACTAGTCGGACAGGGTGCGGAATACCCGTGACTAGGCGGAGAGTCAAACTAAACAAAGTAAACCGACAAGAGAAAACACTTTAAACGTTCTTTTTATTATAAACACTTGAAGGTTACAGAGAAAAGCACTGAGATTACAATCTGCGTATTTGCTATAATGCCTGCGTACTTAACTTCTGTCAACCTATCCTATTTATACAAGACCTGATACCTTCACACTTAGCAAGTGCGCATGGCAAAATGCTCTTGCGTACTTAGCAAGTACGCAGAGTTGTTCTTGCGTACTTGCTAAGTACGCAGGAGCTTTCTCCTGCGCACTTACAAGTGCGCAAAACACTTAGAGAATTTTGCAACATTCATTATGTAAAAGTAAATACAACTCGATAAACTAATACATAAAGACTCATACATACAAAGACAATTACAAACAAGACAAAACAACCTAAGACTAAGACTCTATCTATCCAGAGTGTTTATCACAGGAAAGTGCTTCAACATTTATGCATTCTTTAATTCTTGTAAAGGATGTAATTGATTACTTGAGTTATGAAATGAAACTTATTGTTTACTTATTACAACTTTAGCAAACCATGAGCTTATGAACAGTCTACATATCCCGCCCCGACGTTTCCGCCGTCGGTTGGGGTGTGACAATATGTCCCCTTGTGGCGATTTTAGTATGATTCCAAGACCTGTTCCTCTTAGATTCCTCTAGTTGTTGAACTTCATGATCTGCTTCTTGCTGGATATCACTACTGAAATAAGCCACAAAGTCTGCAAGTGCTTGAGATTTTATTGCTATTCTGGGCTCATATATGAGGTCGTATGCGCTGAGTTTGACTGACCACTTAGCCATTCTTCCAGACATTTCTGGCTTTCTCAAAACAAACTTGATTGGATAATTAGTCTTAACATGTATGGCATGAGTTTCAAAATAATGTCTAAGTTTAGTAGATGACATTATTAAAGCTAATATCAATTTTTCTAAATGAGAATACTTGGTTTCTTCCGGAAGTAGACTTTTACTTACATAGTATACTAGATGTTGTTGACCTTCATGATGTAACACCCCCAAATTTATTCACTTAATAAATAAATAAATTAGCGTAGCAACGATTGGTAACATTACACAACAGCGGAAGCTAAATAAAGACTTCTTAATATGGCGAACACCCTGCGTCTTCATATTTTAAGGGTTTAATCCAAAAGTTTAACCTATTCCAACCGTGTTGTATGAACAACCTGAAAAACATGCTCAAAAATGTCAACGCAATGTTGGTGAGTTCACAGGTTTTTAGTGAATGCAATTGGCAAAACCATTTGTATGAAATCGTTTGGCAAAAACCATTTCCACGAAATCCTTCGGCAAAAACCATTTGCACGAAATTGATTGACAAAACTGTTTGTACAGGTATTATTGGCAAAATCCTTTGCTCGAAATGTACTGACAAAACCATTGATACGTATACCATTGGTAAAACCTGTTTCTCGAAATTGACTGACAAAACCATTGGTACGTATACCATTGGCGAAACATTTGCTCGAAATTTACTTTATGCATATGACAAACAAAACAAGTTAGAAGTTGATCCATCGATGTCTAGCTAGCACAAACGAATTATGTGATGCATAAGCCTATAACCAAACCTTTAACGAATTCTAGAGTTTGCCCCAGCCCATAGTCCTTTTAAACAATGAGAACAAACCAGACCTAATATGCAATCATTTGACCCTGCTGGTCAGGTTAGCGCGACTAACCATGATTGGGGGTGTCAACCTGAATAGTACTATTCATATTGATCTACGGCTAAGTCCATAGCTAATGGTTATAGTTCGGAATACCGAGGACTTTTAGGTTGAACTCATGCATACAAAGGAATCAGATGCTTGTTTCTCGTTTTATAGTTATCATACCATTTGAAATTAACATGTTTTCCCCCAAATATAGAAAACAGTAAAAAGGGGCCGTGAAACTCACCTGGTGACGTGTCAAGACTAGTAATGTCCTTCTGATGGAAATAAAAACCAATGCCCACATGATATGATAGTCACGGTTTTACGTTCTACTCGAGTCCTACGATACCTGTAGGTACTTAAAGAGCTTTATGAACTAACCCTAACATTATAAAGAAAATCTAAACTCGTGTCGAGTTGTCACGTGTGCGGTTGAGCTCTGTTGACTCTTAACGGTATTACCGATTCGGTATACGATGTTGGTTTAACATTTGGTAATATATTAGTTGCTTAATTCGAGTCGGGTATTTCGACTCGAATATGTTTCAATAGTTATATACAAAAATATTAGTTTGTCATGGACACGATCGTATAAAGCTATATGCACGTATAATTAATAATAATACATCATGTGTGTGCGTCCTTTAACCAAATGTATACAACTCTATGATTTAGTAAAACCATTTCAAGACTTTTAGAAAGTTCATACATGAGTCATAATGAATATAGTTTATATAGTTTCCATAAACCAAATGTATACAACTCTATAGATTTATATAGTTTCCATAAGCCTAAAGTATATTTCTACAGTATCATATTTCGCAAATAATGTCCCTTAATGAGTTTTGTTCATTTTTATGTAAACATATACGTATAAATATAACTACTTTAGTATATCCCATTATCATACTTCATTTACTAGAGTCATAATGAATACACATATATACTTTGTTTCCTTATATTTAATCATCTTGAATAACCGCATATTCCTTTGTCTTCCTACAAACATACATCTACATACCTTGAATATATGTATATAAGTGAAACGCATTTTAAGTCGAGATGTGAAAGTATATAATTACATACATATTTATACTACTTGTTTTTGATATGTTAATGTCTTATGTTTTGAAACCGTTCATAACAAAATGTTTTCGAAACTCCAAAGTCCTATTTATTTATATTAGTATTCGATCATTATTTACAACAAATATTCATTCAATTTCGTATAATGAGAATATATGTATTTATCCGGAATGTAATATATATGTTCGGACCTATATATCGTATTATGAAATAATCGTTTGGTTTCGTATAAAGCGCGAAGATTGATAATTACATATATTTATAAGAATACATTTATAACTATATACAAAAACATATTCCTACGGATTATTGTTATTCGTCAAGCCCTCATTTAGTCGGTAAAGTTATAGTTTAATTTGTGTAAGTTCAAAAGTTTTCAAACGTAATATCCAAGATACAAGTTTATACCACGTATATATGTTATCCAATTTATCCCAAATAACAAGTATCAACGATTTATATATAATGAGTTGTAGAAGCATGTTTTGTAACTATAGATGAAATTCTATGTATCGGTGTACGTGGCTAGTACGTAAGAGGGTGTTCCTGAGTACTTAGCCCGCACACCAGTTTGGTCCTGCATACTTGTCAAGTACGCATGACCAAACCATGTGTACTTAGTAAGTACGCAAGGCTTTTGCCTTGCGTACTTGTCAAGTACGCAGGTAGTTTCCTTCCCCTATAAATAGAAGACTTGTCTTCATTTGTAGGTGGAACTTCTGGAACAAGGTCGAGTGGTGTCCGGGTCGGGAAGAGCTCTCCCGACCCCTGGAACGTGAGCTTAGATGAGAGATGTGTGCTCCTTCGGTATGTAGTCTGTAATACGGGATGACTTCTTTGTTATGGATTACGTGTCATTTCATTATCTGTTGTCTTTGTTCTTGTTTATCTGCTTCGTTCTTTTTGTTCCCACACAAATCACAGAACATATCGTGTTATTTCCGCTGCGCGACGAGGCTCCCGGGACCTACAAGTGGTATCAGAGCCTCGGTGTTCGTTGATTTGTGTTCCAGTTTTGGGTTTTAGGGTTTTTTTTAGCAGATCTGAGATATAAAACTCGCTACTTTTTCTTGCAAAAATCCTCAAATCTGAGTTTGTTATCACTTCATTTGGTGTTTGGAAGGCTAAGGGTTTGTTAGATAATGATTTCTAAGCTTTTGGAAGCATCAATTTCTCAGATCCATCACTTTTCGAGCATTCTCCTCAAGATCCGTCAAGAACGCTGTTACTTTTTGATAAGTACGCAAATTCAGCTTTTCTACGTACTTACTAAGTACGCATGGGTTTTGTCCTGCGTACTTACTAAGTACGCAAGAGAAGTTGTCCTGCATACTTGTTAAGTACGCATGAGTATTTGACTCTACGTACTTAGCATGTACGCATGGGCATTTTGCGAACTTATCAAATACGCATGAACACTTGGCTTTGCGTATTTACTAAATACACATGAGCACCCTTTATGTGCGTATTTGCTAAGTACGCATGAACTAGCCACTGGGATAAAAAAAAATTGTTGGAAAACTTTTCTTGGCCAAAATTTTGTGTGATCATTTGTACGCGTGTTTCGTCCCATTCTTGAGAAGATAGTAATTTTGGTTTTTCCGGACCAGAATTTGTATACGATGTGGCTTGGCGAAACACGAACGAGATTTTTGTTGGATGATACCACTTGTCATACATTGTTTAAGGGTCCATACCTGAAAATGTAGGCTACGAGTATCCAGGATACTTATTTAATAGGGTATGAATGCTGAACTGATGGGAGCAATTGGGTCGTCATCGACTAAAGGTCTCGTTCTATTTGTGAAGATGTGGCTGCTTTGGGTCTTTTGGAAAGAGAATCATCTTGTTTAGGTATTCAAACCTGAATATGTAGGCTACGAGTATCTGGGATAGTTATTTAATAGGGATGAATACCAGAACAACTTGAACCCAAGGATTTGCTGTTTTGAATCTTTGCAAAGGAATAAAAGAATAAAATCCTAGACTTGGCTAGTTGTGCTTTTTGAGGATTTGAGTGACGTGATGATGAAGCTGGTCATAGTTTACAGAGAAATGAGGGGGATAAAATCTAGTATTCATGAGACATTAAAGAGGTAGTGGAAAAGCCGTTGGTACTTCTTATATATATACCTCTTTGATGTAACATGGATCTCAACCGTGATTTCTCGTGTAAACTATATTTTTCGTGTTTGATTCTATCGTGTGTCTTCAAGATGAAGCTGGATATTCGTTGGATTATTAGTTGAAGATGGAACCTTTTATCATTGGCCGATGGGATAGGAAACATACCCTTGTTTCTCAGATGGAGCTTAAACTGAAAGGGGATATTGGAAATGAACATCTTCAGGAATTTGGTTGACTCGTGAAGATACAGGATAGAGTTGGACACATCTGGTTGAAGACTTAAGTTTATCTTACTGGAATTCCTATGGGAGCTGATTAGTTTGATGCAGGTTATTGGAAACTCAAACTCTCTATCATATGCCAGCTGATTTGGAGTTGTCTTAGTCTACTATTGTTACCTGGTTAGGAAGACATTGTCAGACTCAGAGTCCTAAGTCAGGGTGGAGGTTGCTACTGCTGAGAGGATGAACTACAATGAGTTGTGTTGGGTTAGTTGTTTCTTATTGAAGCACTTGGTTTGGTCTACAATGAAAGCTACAGTTTTGAGGGAGTCGGGTTTGTCATCACTCGGCAACTGAAGACTGAAGTTTGAAGATTTGAAGATCTCAAGTGGAATGCCAGAAGATCAAGTCTCGCCAGAAGACACGTGATGTCATTAGTTTAGAGGGAGTCTGTTAGGACATTCTTTGTAAACTGATGATTATCAGTGTTAGTGATAGATAGAATTTGATGCTATAGTTAAGAGGGAGTTTGTAGAAGCATGTTTTGTAACTATAGATTAAATTCTATGTATCGGTGTACGTGGCTAGTACGTAGGAGGGTGTTCCTGAGTACTTAGCCCGCACACCAGTTTGGTCTTGCGTACTTAGTAAGTACGCAAGGCTTTTGCCTTGCGTACTTGTCAAGTACGCATGACCAAACCATGCGTACTTAGTAAGTACGCAGGTAGTGTTCCTTCCCATATAAATAGAAGACGTGTCTTCATTTGTAGGTGGAACTTCTGGAACAAGGTCGAGTGGTGTCCGGGTCGGGAAGAGCTCTCCCGACCCCTGGAACATGAGCTTAGATGAGAGATGTGTGCTCCTTCGGTATGTAGTCTGTAATACGGGATGACTTCTTTGTTATGGATTACGTGTCGTTTCATTATCTGTTGTCTTTGTTCTTGTTTATCTGCTTCGTTCTTTTTGTTCCCACACAAATCACAGAACAGATCATGTTATTCCCGCTACGCGACGAGGCTCCCGGGACCTACATGAGTATCTTGTAAAATTTTATACGACTAAAGAGACAATTACTATTCGTATATATATTCATAAATAAAACGGTCGTTAGTTTGTCTTAAAATTCTCGTCTTGCTCATTACAAGTTCACGTTTTCATTTATCGTGTAATTAATATATGTTTATAAATTGGAAGAAAACCACTCGCTGACAACACGTTGACTCGAATCGTTAATATTAATAGTCAGGTTAATATTTATTTTTATTGTTAACAAATCATTTAGGGCTCAACTCATTTTAACCGCACGCACGTTTATTTTCACATAAATAGAATTATGTTAGCGTGCGTTTATACCTCTCTCTTTACTTGGTTCGCGTACACGAATCTGTTGACGCGCGTTGACCACGGTTGACCAAGTTTGGCTGAGACCTGGGAGTGTTTACAACAACTTAACAATCCCTATCTAACCACGACCATCGGAATGCCACCGTTCTCAACGATCCAGTCACCCAAACATCACCAAAATCCCTAACTCTACAACTTATGTTAACGAATCTACGTTTAGCAAAGTTTATTTATCAAGAATTAGAATTGGATTCGTGTTCTTTTACCTCGGGTTGTCGGAGCACGAAAGGGAATCACAGACCCGGACAACGAGAAGGCAAGCAAGGTTAGGTCAGTGGGTTTTCGGTTCACCGGAACCCTAGCTCTACCACCGGAGCCCGCAGGAAAGTTGGTATGGCTAGAAAACAAACACCATCACAGGTTCTTGAACTTGTGGCCGCCTACGTTGCCCCTGGTTCGCCGGATTTCAACCGGAAAAGTAATTAGAGGTGTGCGTTGACGGAAAAACGAACCGAAAGAGAAGATGCATACTAGATCTGGGATTTTTTTTCACCTAACTGGACTGAGCTTCCATCACCACCATCGAAGGTCCTAGTGATCTGTCCACGAGGAACACCCCTGCCCCATGCAACACTGTCGTCGCTGTAACTCGAGGTTTGGTTCGGAAGGATAGGACGGCCGGAAAAACGGGTCGCTTTCTGGTGCGGCGGTTTGGAACTGCCGGAAAAGAGGGGGTTCCGTCGGAACCCTAAACCATCGTCTGATCTCGCCGTCGTCCATTGTCCTTCTGCTCCCCGGTCCTTAGCCGCTGCTGTGGCTGTTGAAGCTACCAGAGCTCATCACCGGTAACGGGGGGTGGTGTTGCCTTCGTCGCCGGAGGTGGCCGGCCCTCCTCTCCATCTCTCGGTCACTCTCTCTCTATACTTTGTGAGAAATGGCTGAGAATGAGGGTAGAGAGAGAGTTAGACTCTTAAATACCTAGGGTTTTTAGAGTGGGAGGAAAGGTAGGTGAATACCGCATATTACTAGTATTTTACTGGTGTAACATCGCGCAATCTCGTTCTCGTGATTTATTACTTCTCGTTCATAATGATTACTACTACGATAATTATTCCGCTAATATTTACGTCTTTAAAATTTATTGCTGGGAATATCTAGGTCGGTACCGGTTAAAATCGTGTGACAGAACTTGTCTATTATATTTAATGTTTCGTGTTGCGGTTGATAATATTATTTTTCAAATAATATTATATTACGTATTTACTATATTTGTTGTATTATAATACGTATTGGTAGCAACCGTATCGGTATCGATAGTTTTACGAGCTTCTAATGAGGTTTAACGTCCACATACACGCACTACGCGTGTATTTGTCTGAACAGTTTTCCAAATGAATATTAATACTTAATATTAATAATTCGTTATCTTAGTAAATCGTTTTGCCGAATATCACGTAATGTCCGATGTCTGACGCGTTAAACGTTTAAACTATTGAACCGTGCACGTACACCTATCCTTTCTTATATTCTTAGAATTGTGTAACAAGTCATTAAACGAAACCAAGTGACTAGTTCGACGTTCGGATTATATAGATTGGACCTCTAACGGGATTGGATCCTATTTGGGCCTCAAATAGGCTTGGACTTCTGTTGGGCTTAGCCCAACAACTAGGTTTTAGATTCTGGAATTTCACAGGTGTCACATTCTCCCTTCCTTAAAGGATTTTCGTCCTCGAAATTTGTTATACTTAATTGGATTAGGATTTCATATCCTTACTCGATTTTCGGATTCATTGAGCAAGTTTTGACTAGTTCCATACAATAGTAAGTATACGTAGATAACATGGATATTGCATCAACTATCAAGATTAGATGTGTAAAGATTTGTGATGTCAACGTATCGTGTAACAGTGTAACGTTACTGTTGAGCAGATATTATATCAATTGAGTAGTTTTAGGAAAACTCTTTAAATACGTCGCCAAGTGAATGTCGTTGACTATACCACTAAGTGATCAAGTCGTCACTAGAGTCCTATGAACACGAGGGATTACAACCAGTGAGATCACATTTATGTAATGAGTAAATCATTAAGAGAAATTGTCTGGTCGATGTGAATTATAATAATGGGTTTTCACAATTCAAGTGAATAACTCACACACCAAGTAGACAATCAAGGATTAGGTGTCGAAGCATTTCATTATATGATCATTCTCATCAGAATGTATCTGTATCATCACCATCTTTGATAAGGAAGGCAAAAGTCTATTAATGCACATGTATTTCCAAAAGTATAAGGGTAGATATAATGTATTCATGCTCGATTTTCTCTCATGAAAATCACATCATAATTGAATCTAAACGAAGAAGGAAGAGTGTGTCAAAATAATTGGGAATAGTACAGTTGATTTGGCTCAACAAATACTAGAGATAAACGAATCTCCATGGGGTTCAAAGAAAAGTGGTGATGGCTCCCAAAGCAGTTACTAAGGGTTAGTGATGTAGTTTCACTTATATTCGCTTTTTAACTATATATCCCTCAGCTTCTTGTACTCAGATAGCAATGACAGAATACATAAACGAAACATTATGATTGTTCCCTTATACTTCTCGATAGCATTTTCTGGGAACATTAGAATTATATTCTCATATCAGGTTGTGTGCCATATAAGTTTTTTTTTCATTTACATTGGTCGCGATGGATTAAAGGTTCCAAGGTTTCTCGTATGCTTTCAATGGCTAAGATTGAGTTTAGTACCTTATTAATCATTGTTTGCACCGCACTTCTACTGCAGTGTAACACCCCGAATTTTTATTTGGAACGTTAAGAAACGATCTAGGAGGTATAAACGTATTAACGAACCCAACCCGTATGCAACCATGAGTCACCACATGATTCAACATGTGTCAATTAGTCATCTTAGAACACAACATGTGTCGGGACACATGGCACATCCACAACCACCCTATCTTACAAGGTGACATGTGGCGATGAGTCATCCTACAATGCGACATGTGGCGGACACATGTCACAACCACATACATCTTAGCTTTCTATAAATACCATCCACATTGACTTTCTGCACTTTTAGAGTGAGAAAGGTTAGAGAGAGAGAGAGTAAAGAGAATGAGAAAGAGAGAGGAAGAACTTCCGGCGACTGGTGGTGGTTCGACGCGGTTGTGCACGGTGATCGGAGTTACGGGTCTTCACCTGAAACCATTTCTCGACGTTCCGAACGCGTTGGTAAGCTCTGATTTTCCTGAATCTTGTCTTAAGGTATCTAAAAACGAGTTTTTCGAATCTGTCCAGAACCGTTTTTATGTGCGCGGTTTTAAAGAATCGAACGATCTGGAAAATCCAACCGTTGGATCATCTTGATTTTTAAGCAGAGGGTTTATAACACTTATATGATCATTTTGAACGGTGGAAATAAGAAATTGAGTAGTTTAGGTTCTATTTTTATAGTCGATTTGACAGCAGGTCGGAGCTGTGTTTTCTGAAAAACGCAGCTACATAGATCGGGTATTTCCCGGAGATCCGACCGTTGAAATGAGATGAAATTTGACTGTAGATTCCTAACATATAAATGACTATTTCTACGAAAGGAATTTAAGATCAGAAGTCTGTAAGTATAGTTTTTATACTAACCAGTCCATGATAATTTCTAGGTAGAAGTGAAAAACGTGGTGAAACGATAACTTATGAATTGAGCATTAGCTAAGGTGAGTTCTATGAAGCCCTTTTTAAATATTTTAAATAATGATTTCGGGCTGGTGTGCATACGTAATGATGTGACCGTTTTATAAAAACGATGTTTGATGTTTGTGATGTTTTATAAAACGATGCTTATGAACGATGTTTTGGAAAAAAGGTTATGAGCGATGTGTTTATGAAATGTTTTCCAAATGAGATTTACGATGTGTTTACGAAAGAATGATTTTTAATAAAACGTATGAATGCTTTAACTGGAGTTTTAATGTAAAGAAGTGAATGTTTATGAAAGTCACAAACGAACGAATCTGCCATTATTCCTTAGGGAATTGAGGTTATGGGTATGGGATGTATGTTATGGGCCTTACCTTTTAGGGGCCTTTGTGGCTGGCCAAATGTTGTACAACTGGAGTGATGACGGTCACCATGGGGGTTACCGTGATCCTTGAAGTAGGTACGACTTACCTTACGGGGTAATCGTGCTGGAAGTTAGGTACGACTACTCCTCGGAGTATCGTGCTCGAAGTTTGGTACGTGTCATCCTTGTGATGCCGTGCTTGAAGTTTGGTACGTATATCCTACGAGGTATCGTACTTGAATTTTGGAATTGACGGTTACGAGAAGGCGCAGATTCGATATGTTTGTTGACTTATGTGTTATGTTATGTTTTTGCATGCTTTATGTAGGCTTTTATTAATGAAGTTTAAATGTTATGTTTTTGGTAAAATATTTGAAAAAACACCATAACACGCCCAGTTTCACATGTGTTTTTCTATTTTTCGCACGATCGGTGATCAAAAACACCATAAACTCCATGAAAAAGACACCATGAAAAAAACGTAATGAAAAAACGTAGTGAAAAAAGTCATAAAAAACGCTATGAAAAAACGTAGTGAAAAAAACATCATAAAAAACGTTATGAAAAAGTTTTTAAAAACGCCATGAAAAAGACTGTCACACCCCCAAATTCCACTAACGGAGTTTTACTGTATGGTGCATGATAAACCAGGATCTCGGTCATTAGTTACATTGAACGATGCTATATGGGACTTAAATAGAAATATCATAAACGATCAGAGTAAATGCGAAAGCGATAAATGAAAGTAAATGCGCAAAACAAACGCGCCCAAAAGTCCAATTTAAAACAACATAAATGAAAATAGTTCAAACGTCTTATTAAATAAGAAATTAAATATAGGAATCCATGCATGTCCTAGTCATGCACATGTGTCTTAACTTAGCGACCTGAGAAAACATGTAAGAAAAGATGTCAACACGAGGTTGGTGAGTTCACAGGTTTCAGTTTGTAACAATGTTTAACAGACTGATGTACATTCAATATATAAATCAACAAGTAGCTAACCCATATACATGTTAACTAATGCGCTCGCAACCAAAAGCTGACTGTTTATGTGTTTGCCTCCCACCAGGCCTATCAACCATGGTGCATGTTTAGGTCAATGTTGCACCCGTTCGACCTGAAGTCGAGTTAGCGCGACTAACGCGGGTGAGGTTTGTCAAACCCAGTAGTACTACCCAAATTACCTCGCTATGTTCATATTAACGGTCCGATGTGAGGACTTAATGATAGATGTGTACGCATAGTCATACAAGTGATAACATATATGAATTACAAAAATCTAAAGCGTTTACATCATGTTTTTTCCCCAGTTTAAAATAGTAAAAGGGGCCGTGAAAACTCACCTGCGTTGCGTAGTAGATAGTATCACACAAGTATGAGATTTGGTACTCAAGTGTTAGCTTGCAACGGCTTACGTATGCCCTAGAATTATAAACAACAATTAAGGACTCATTGGGATTTGTGACGACACACAGAAGATTAGAACGTCTTAAACATTCTAAGGATCAAAGAGTAAACGAACGTGTCTACGGAAATATAATCATCTTAATTTGGACAAATGCGTTATGTGACGAACGTGTCAAATACGACTAATATTAAATAAGTAAGCTCACACGCTTGCACCATTTAACAATGGCCTAAGAAAATAATATAATATATATATATATATATATATATTATTTTGAACTAAAAGAAAATATACGATAATCACTTAAGTGGCAAAAATAATAAATATATATTATTTTTATTTGAGGATTTAAACGTGAGAAAAAAATATAAACAATTATATCATTTATAAATTTTGAAATGTCTAATAATCTTTAAAAACGTGGCAAAAATAATATATAAATATATTATTATTAATTTGAGTTTCGGGTTGGAAAATAAAATAAATATATTATTTTACAAACGAAATTTAATTAACGAATACGAGTTACAAGACTAAACCCGCGCCTACGGGTGGTTTTTTTCGGTTTAAACACATTAATGTATTATTAAAATAATAGTGAAAAAGGTTTTATATTGAAATAATACTTAAAAATCATAAAGACTCAAAAACAGGGGTGAGAAGACTCGAACACGGGTCTTTTCCCCGCCAGCATATGCACTTAACCATCACAGCCCGCTAGGGAATCGCGACAGGAATGATTTTTAAATGGTTTTAACAATTAAATTGGATATTAGAACTTGCGGAAATCATGAGGCTTTTACTAATTAAGACATTCTGAATCTGTTATTATAGTTTAATTTCGTTGAGATGGTGTTTAGAATCAAAACCCCCAAATTAGTTTATGAACAAACCCTAAATCACATATTGAGTTCAATTTAATGATGTTTGATAAAATTGACATACGACTTTCATAACCCTGAGGATTTCAAAACTAATGGAAGGATTTAATTCGATTGAAATGGGGTTTGGATCGGGGTTCGATTACATCGAAACACATATGAACCCTAGATTCAATCCGGGTTCAATTTGATGATATAAGCTCTGGATTTCATAGGGCTTTCAATACTGGCATTGAGACGACACTAAGGATGTGATCAATTTTATTATTTGATATCGGATTGGTAGGGTTCGATAAAACGAAGACCGTATGAACCCTAGGTGTCGATTGAGTTAAATCCGATAATGTGATCCCTAATTAGGTTAGGGCTATTGATCTAGAGACTGAAACGAAAGTGATGATGTAAGAAATTACCAAAATGTGATTCAGATTGATGGAGCTCGATCAAAATCGATGCCGACTGCGACTGTGTTGGTCTCCGACGAGTGTGGATGCCTCTCCGATCAAATTAGCGGTTGCAGAAGCTTCAGAGGGTTGCGTCTATCGTGCCGAGACTCAATTCGTGAATTGGTATACGAAAAAGATGAATTTGATGGTTTTTGGCAATGATGTCTACGGTTACGACAATAATGTTCATTATTGGCTTGAATTCGACAATAATGATGAATAAGCCGAAGTTTACGACTGTTAATGCTGAGAACATGCTTGATCAGTTACAAAATCAGATAAATATCGATTCTTTGTATTCGAATTTGAACCCAAATGCTACGAGTTTGACTTTACAAAGTCAAACATGATTTAAAACTCTTGATTTTGACTTTCAGGGTCAACAGAAATTGAAATTGAGTTAATTACAAGATCAGTCCCTCTAGTTTCATGTACTTAAGTTTGAGTAAAGGCATAAATAGTCCCTAGGGTTTGAGATTTGAGTTAACAGGGTTAAGACTTAACTGAAAATACTAACGAAATAAATCCTAAAAATCCGGATTGTCATAAAGACACCATGAGAAAAACATCATAAAAAAACGCAGTGAAAAACGTAGTGGAAAAAGTCATAAAAAAACGCCATGAAAAAACGCAGTGAAAAAAACATCATAAAAAACGTTATGAAAAAGTATTAAAAAACGACATGAAAAAAACGTCATGAAAAAACACAGTGATAAAGGTCTTGAAAAAACGCAATAAAAAACTTCTTGAAAAAACGTAATGAAAAAACGTCATGAAAACGCTGCTAAAAACGTACAAACCCAGTTCAACGATTTTTTTTTAAGTATAGCAAGACCATACTCGTTTTAAAGATAAAAAACGCTCGATTTTATGGTATAAATTTTTTTTAAAAAAAATGATGAATAAAAAAGAGATAAACGTTTAAAAAATGAGAGAGAAAAATGCATGTGACTTGCATGTGGATGTTATTTCTCTCTTATGGAAGCAATTACTATTATACCCTTCAAGGCTTAAAATCCCTTCCTTTTTACATGGACTTCTTAGAAACCCTCCATCTCCAAGATCAAGGGCTCAAAATCCTTGCTACACTTCCTACACTTTTTTCACTTCCTATTGGAACCCTATACACACACACACACACATATATATATATATATATATATATATTTATTTATATGATGAAAATAAAAAAAAGATGTAGGTACATTTGTTATATATCTATTATATATATACAAGAAATAATAAGAAAATTGCAAGATTGAAACTTTGAATTAGTACATGATAAAAATAAAGATGTATGTTACACTTGACGTGCAGCACGTGATTGTAAGGAATTGTCATTATTGTATAAAAAAATAGTATCGGAAAAATCGTAGATGTTACAAAAACTCTTTCTATACGTGCATTCTCTATAACGCATGATGCATGTATTCATGCCCAAGACAACAAAACGTTTAAAAGTGGGCGATAGAAACTCACCTTTGCTAGATACGCCTCGATTTCTAGAACTCGCTAACGCCTCGTGCTTGCTCTTCGACCTTGTACCTAAAATGCACACAAGTTACTAGTCAATACGCGACCCGTCGATATCCTACACATACACGACTAAATCCGACACCACGCATGATTGCATGCATGTGAACGACGCCACGCGTGATCTCCATGCATCACGTAAACCCATGTTCACGTCCTCGGCACCCTTCACGAAGCCGGCTTCATTCCGGACTTCCGACTTATTAAACACCAACCTCGATCGCTCCGGTCCCACCTCCGCTTACCATTTCGTGTCGTGGCACCTCTTGTAACATCCATGATTTTCCGACCCTATTTTATTTTCGTAAATAAACACTATATTTAAATCCCGTATGTTGTTCGACCACATGGTGTCCCATAAATCTTATATTTTCTACCTTATTAGTATATCTGTCTTAAATCTTACGTTACATATAAATTTCTAAAACGCATGTTTTGCGTATCTATATATATGATTACTTATTTATAAACATATGTATGCAAATGTATTCACATTTAAACCTCATAAAGATAATTGTTTAGTAAACATAAAAGTTACATTTTAACTTTTGAATACAGTTAGTTTTATAAAGGAAAGATTCAAGTGTTTTATAGTTTTTATTTTATATATATATATATATATATATATATATATATATATATATATATATATATATATATGTATATACAAAGAAAATCAATCCAGAAATATATATATATAAATTCAATTCAATTAAATTAGGATGGACCCTTTTCTCACAATTGAACTTCCAACTTGAACCCCTAACCTATTTGAACCCTTTGAATTGAATCCTTTGACCCAATTTTGATCACATCCATGAAAGTTGACTTATCAAAGTCAAACTGGTCCTCATTCATGCATTTTAACATCAGAATTCGACCAACCCGGATGGTTATGTGTTTTCCAGAGATGCTAAATCAATTACCGGACCTATCCAGACCCAATAAACACACCAATCCATCTCTATTCGCGGCTTAATTCGAAATTTAAACTCATTTGACTATTCGGAGTCAAATGAGGCTAAATCCGGTTGCAATCAAGAAATTAAGCGCGTTTGAATCCCGAAAATCACGCACTGATTGATCTCAAATGTATCCAAACCTCAAACACGACTCGATTCATCCAAAATCAAACCGCATACGCGTAATCTAATCCCGACAGCCGTTGTCTCCGAATCACAATCAAATAAGATGATTGTAATGAAATTAATTAAATTAAACCACTCTTTCATCTTCGTGTACTGTCACACAAACGCTCTCGACCCCCAATTGATCCATGTTTCATCTCTGGAACCCTGACGAGCACTAAGAACCGTCGGAGTTTTGTTTCAGCCGTTCACCCGCAATCCTCCACCAAACCAAGTAAGTTTTATATCACTCGAATCGTTTTAGTACGCTTATCAATAGCCCTATACTAATTCATCATGACTGATCATATCGGGTTCGAATTCGAGTAGAGTTCATGACCTGTTCTTGCGGGATTCTAATCCGGATTTTAAATCTAACTGATATTTTTAAGTTTGTGAAATCCCTATATGACCAGCGAAACCACCGGTCCGACTGGTTAAACCACTGCGCCATCGGACCCGGTGGCGTGGGTTCGAAACCCACGGCCCATATCCGGTCGGCCTTTTTGCGCATGACCTGAAAAATCAAACCCGGCCTCCTTTTCCTTTCATGTTAATAGCCAACCGGACTGGACTTGTACACGAATAGTTCCACTGGTCCAGCGGTACAAGCGAATTACACACACGGGAACCACCCGGGTGGCCTGTTTAAATTTTTAAAACCAGTTTTAAAGCTTCAAAAATTTTGTAAAAAATATTTTTATAAACCGTAAGATATTTATAACATAATAAAACCAGAATTTATAAATTTCAATATAAATTACGATTTAATCCAAATTAAATTGTTAAATTTACACATTAAACTTTTAAAACAAAAACTTTAAATATCTAAAATTAATTTCTAAATAAAAGCAATAAATTTTATAAAAGTTTATAAAATATTAACTCATTTAAAGCAAACTAGTATTTATTTTAGAGATAATAAATAAATAAAAATTTATTTATTATAATACACAAATAAAAAAAAACTTATTTTCTAAATATAAATATATATTTACATTCTACAAATCTTAACATATTTTTCATGAATAAATAAATAAATTATTTATTTATTTAATTCGTTTAAATAAATGAAATTATTTATTTATTTTATTTATTTAAATTAAACACTATTCACATAAGTAGAATTTCTAAACATATATTTACATTCCATATATTTTAACACATTTTCACAAATAAATAAATAAAAATTATTTATTTATTTAATCTATTTAAATAAATGAAATTATTTGGTTATTTTATTTATTTAAATTAAACACCATCCACATAAGTAGAATTTCTTTTCCTAAACATATACTTACGCTCTATATATTCTAACATATTTTTCACAAATAAATAAAAATTATTTATTTATTTAATTTATTTAGATAAATGAAATTATTTGTTTATTTTATTTATTTAAATTAAACACTATCTACATAAATCAAAGTTCTTTTTCTAAACATAAATATATATATTTACATTCTATATATTTTAGCATATTTTTTATAATTAAATAAATAAAATTATTTATTTATTTTATGAAAATCCAACCCTACGTCAGTGACTATTAAGTTCATACATATATACCTTGAACTCATAATACACATTAAATTCGTATAGAAGCATAGTATGCCTTTACATGGAATAACACGAACCTCTTTGTACAAACCCACACACATCAAAACCCGTTGAACCCTAGACTTAGACATAGACTTTTGTACACACTATTAACTCAATATACATTATACACTAGGTTAACGTGGTGAGTTACAAGGATCGTCTTGCCACCTAGACTCGCGTGCTAGCTACACTCTTGATTCAAGTGAGTTTACATAGCCCCTTTTGTCATTTTATACTTTTGGGGTGAAACGTGATTTACTTTTTGAAACCTTTTTGCATAGACTTAATTACAATTCAATAATATGATATTTTGTGTTATGTGCTTTATGCCTGAATGCTATGAGTTAAGACTACATATACATGACATTAGTACAATCATTAACTCAGTACAAGCCAATGGTTAACATTGATAGATCTATTGTGTCTGACAAACCCACCCGGTTAGGGTGTCTGTTACCGACTTTACATTAGGGTAACCTGCGTGTGATGCCTCAGTCACAAGGTTTGATTGTACACACTTAGTTTAAATATAGATTCTCCATAAATGCCTTACACACGTGTATCGTATGAATTGTATAAAACACTTTTAACTTGGTTGTGTGTCAAAACCTATGTATGCTCACCAACTTTTTAGTTGACCTTGTTTTCATCATGTTTCAGGTACTAATGTTTGAGAATAAGTACAAGCTGCTTCACTTAGGACCGAGGACCTAGAATTTAAATTAATGAAACTATTTATGTATTTCTATTTTCCTTGTATTGTTGGATTCATGATTATTTGTGACATGAAATTGGTTGTTTAAATATTCAAACTTTAAGTAAACCTTGAGCTTTTGAACAGTCTACATGTCCCGCCCCGACATATTCCGTTGTCGGTTGGGGTGTGAAAGATTGGTATCAGAGCCTTGGTTATAGGGAATTAGGTTATTAAACACTCTTGACCTAGACTATAACCTTAGGGCACCCATACTATGCCATGCTACTACATGCTACATGATTATTTCTTATGTGAATATTTTTACATGTTATACTATATAATTACATCCTATGATACAATACTTAATAGTCTATGTGTCACATTACCTGCCAACTTTTGTCTCCTATTCATTGCTACCTATTTAATTTATTTAAAGTACTATCCTAAGTTCCCACGCACACTTATACACACTTAGTTCTTCATGCACCCTTAAACTCACACATATAATGTCACCACCTCTTGTGATCTAAATCTAAACTGTTGGGCCTAAAGCCCATTAATAATAAACTAGAAGCCCACTTACCCTCCAAGAAGAAGTAGCCTACTACAAAATATAAGCCTCACTTTCGGGCGACAAAGCCCAGTCCACAACAATTCTCATCATGACCATGAGCCCAACAATAGTGTTATTAATACATGATGGCTGGAAGAGTGTGTAGGCCCATGAGGGATTCTGGCTAAGGAAAGATAGGGTACTTAAGTGTGTCCTAGTGACCCACCCCTCTTTCCAGGGAATCTTCCTCAGGGATGCATTGCTTATAGGTCAATTGTATTTCTAAAATGTTGTTGTGAAGGCTCGGTGTTGTGACTAGTCAAACTCTAAACCTGTGAGAACTCCTATATTTAACACTCAGTATTTTATTATCACTTACAACCTTTCTGTTGTTTCTCTGCTAGACATGGACTCCTACTCTCCTTCCTCCCCAATATACCGTCCCAGAGCAGAGTCTGATTGGGAAGAAGACAGCAGGTCACCCGTGTATCGGTCACCAACACCCCCAACTGTCAGGCCAAGGTTTAACGTAAGGAACATTGGTGCAAGACTTCGAGCATCTGGATCACCCCCACCAAGAAACCAGTTTCAGGCACCCTATGTACACGCTCAATTACCACCCCCACTAAGAGACCCGTATCTGGTGCCCGACCTATATCATTCTAACCCTTGGGTAGGGCATACCATGGCACCCACTGGTGCCATGGGGATTCCAATCAATGACATTCACCAATATATGAGGAACTCAGAGTTTGAGAGGCAAAGAACGGAGCACGAGATAAGGCACAACTTGCAGGGACAGAGAATGGATAGCCTAGTGAATCAATTAGGGTATCAGAAGGAGTTAATTTCCATCCTCGAAAAAGAAATGCTTGAGAATCGCATGGAAACAGCTAGAGCTGAAGCCAGATCGACTACCTGAATAACCATAGCGGTGCTCGTCTTGGTGATCATCTTCCTTCTAGTGGGAAACTACTAGAAACGTTAGCAGGAATTTCCATTTATTGTTTTTAAATTTGCAGTTTGAGAACCATTCCCCTATGTTTTGAATAATGTTTAACACTTCAGCATTTAATAAATTTTATATTTTCCAACTCTAAGGTTATTATTCATTGATTTGACAAGTAAGTGTGAATTACGCCCATCATATTTTCATCAAAATTCTCCAAGTGTCACCTTCTTCATTTACCACAATTTAGTACACTACCGGCAATCTCCTTCGTAAACAAATCATACCATTATTTGATTTAAACGACCTCATTATTTTGTTCAAACAAAAAGTTTATCAAACTTTTAGATAATATCTGAAATATAAATTTTCTATAAACATTTCCACCTTGTAGGAAAACTTAATACAACCTATTTTATAAAAGCATTATTTCAAATTGATAAATAATTAGGACTTGTTCTCGCTAAATTAATTATTTCTAAATCTTGGCTAAATTAATATACAACCGCTTGTTTAGCCAATAAATTTCTCTTAAAATGTTCTTCTTATAATAATTGAAAGTTTAATAAAAAGATTTTTCCTATAAATTGGTTATTTATTTAGATTATTTGACTCAATAGTTTCACTACTTTATATATCTACCACCAAGAACATGTTACAATTTCCTATTTTCAAACAAAGATCAGTTCCTTGTAAACCCATTTCCCATGATATTTTCTGAACCTCCTCGTTATCTTTCACTTACCACTTCAAGAGACGACCTATTTCGCGTAAACGATTAACCATCCCTACAAACCTCAACGAGATTTAAAGAGCTAGAACCTAACTACCACATCCTACACGAACATTAACCAACACGCTGCTCCGCAACACCTGATCACATGCAAAACTCGTTAGTATATGTCACACAAAATTCAATAACTTACGTATGCACGTTCACAAGATAAACCTCACGATCACATAATACATGAAACTAGTTTAATTGCAAATCACAATTTACTAGATTAATCACATAACACATGAAACCAGTTTATTTGCAATATACATGATACATAACAATTGTTTGCGTGGTACAAAATACTAGATTGACTACATTGAACATGAAACTTATTGAGCTACAAAATACATGATGCTAAGTTGTCAACACCATACATGAACTTCATTTCCTACAATACACATGACACTATGTTGTTTACATTACACATGAGAGTTTATTGATTTACAAAATACATGATGCTAAGTTGTTCACGCTACACATGAAACCTATTTGATTACAAGCTACGTGACACTAGATCATACATGAGACTTGTGTGTTTACATTATACGCGAAACTAAGTTGCTTGCAATTGTTCAAATGATTGAGCACATTATACACAAAGAATGGTCATACACTTTGTTCACCAAACTTGAAAACCATAACACATTGAAACTACTCGGGGTTTGACGTATACTTGTTCAAACACGAGGAAGCTGTAACACTTTAAAACAATTCGGTGTTTGACGTGTTCTTGTTCAAACAGGAGCAAACTATGGAACTTTAAGTTATACTACCTTGTTGCTAACTGACCTGCCTATTTAGGGACATAGTTACTTATTAGCAACTCATATGTGAAAACAATATACATGAACTAAGTGAATTTGTGCCCCTTTTAACCCACACATATCGAAAGGATCTATACGGGCCATGCGATGATTCGAGTAATTACGGGTGCACACGTAATTATAAAAATCAGCGCATGGAAAACATAGTGAATTCTGCCGTATGTTGTGACCTAAAACCTATCGTGAGGTATGACAACGAAACCAATGTAATATGACAAGGGCATGGTGGATACGCCGATGGTACTTCCTATATATAAGTGTTACTGTCATATTGTCAGAAGTAGCGTTGTTCATATCACGAGAAGTTTTATGTTATTCTGACCTTGACCAATGTTTGAGAAATCTCTTGCCCAGTAACGTACCTTAAGCATATTAGATTACATCATAAACAAGTTTTGATGATCAATCCTCATCGTTCTCGTTTCGAGTGATGATTTTCATCCTTAGAGTCCATATTCAGTTTAAACAATCTTCTCCTTAATCTTTTCAAAATAAATCCACTACTACCACCTATGCTTGACATAATGACTTGATCTGAGCATGAGTATCAAAATTTGAATCTTGTTATCAAGTGTACTACTCAAACCAACAATCAAAGCTCGTTGAGAATCCAAACTCTCTTCTTCTTGATTCAATGGCCTCCACCAATTAAATTTCGGGACGAAATTCCCTTAACATGGAGAGACTGTAACATCCATGATTTTCCGACCCTATTTTATTTTCGTAAATAAAAACTATATTTAAATCCTGTATGTTGTTCGACCACATGATGTCCCATAAATCTTATATTTTTTACCTTATTAGTATATCTGTCTTAAATCTTGCGTTACATATAAATTTCTAAAACGCATGTTTTGCGTATCTATATATATGATTATTTGTTTATAAATATATGTATGCAAATGTATTCACATTTAAACTTCAAAAAGATAATTGTTTAGTAAACATAAAAGTTACATTTTAAATTTTGAATACAGTTAGTTTTATAAAGGAAAGATTCAAGTGTTTTATAGTTTTTATTATATATATATATATATACAAAGAAAATCAATCCAGAAATATATATATATATATATATATATAAATTCAATTCAATTAAATTAGGATGAACCATTTTCTCACAATTGAACTTCCAACTTGAACCCCTAACCTATTTGAACCTTTGAATTGAACCCTTTGACCCAATTTTGACCACATCCATGAAAGTTGACTTATCAAAGTCAAACTGGTCCTCATTCATGCATTTTAACATCGGAATTCGACCAACCCGGATTGTTATGTGTTTTCCAGAGATGCTAAATCGATTACCGGACCTATCTAGACCCAATAAACACACCAATCCATCTCTATTCGTGGCTTAATTCGAAATTTAAACTCATTTGACTATTCGGAGTCAAATGAGGCTAAATCCGGTTGCAATCAAGAAATTAAGCGCATTTGAATCCCGGAAATCACGCACTGATTGATCTCGAATGTAACCAAACCTCAAACACGACTCGATTCATCCAAAATCAAACCGCATACGCGTAATCTAATCCCGACAGCCGTTGTCTCCGAATCACAATCAAATCAGATGATTTGAATGAAATTAATTAAATTAAACCACTCTTTCATCTTCGTGTACTGTCACACAAATGCTCTCGACCCCCAATTGATCCACGTTTCATCTCTGGAACCCTGACGAGCACTAAGAACCGTCGGAGTTTTGTTTCAGCCGTTCACCCGCAATCCTCCACCAAACCAAGTAAGTTTTATATCACTCGAATCGTTTTAGTACGCTTATCAATAGCCCTATACTAATTCATCATGACTGATCATATCGGGTTCGAATTTGAGTAGAGTTCATGACCTGTTCTTGCGGGATTCTAATCCGGCTTTTAAATCTAACAGATATTTTTAAGTTTGTGAAATCCCTATATGATCTGCGAAACCACCGGTCCGACTGGTTAAGCCACTGCGCCATCAGACCCGGTGGCGTGGGTTCGAAACCCTCGGCCCGTATCCGGCCGGCCTTTTTGCGCATGACCTGAAAAATCAAACCCGGCCTCCTTTTCCTTTCATGTTAATAGCCAACAGGACTGGACTTGTACACGAATAGCTCCACTGGTCCAGCGGTACAAGCGAATTACACACACGGGAACCACTCGGGTTCGAACCGGGTGGCCTGTTTAAATTTTTAAAACCAGTTTTAAAGCTTCAAAAATTTTGTAAAAAATATTTTTATAAACCCTAAGATATTTATAACAGAATAAAACCAGAATTTTTAAATTTCAATATAAATTCAGATTTAATCCAAATTAAATTGTTAAATTTACACATTAAACTTTTAAAATAAAAATTTTAAATATCTAAAATTAATTTCTAAATAAAAGCAATAAATTTTATAAAAGTTTATAAAATATTAACTCATTTAAAGCAAACTAGTATTTATTTTAGAGATAATAAATAAATAAAAATTTATTTATTATAATACACAAATAAAAAAAACTTCTTTTCTAAATATAAATATATATTTACATTCTACAAATCTTAACATATTTTTCACGAATAAATAAATAAAAATTATTTATTTATTTAATTCATTTAAATAAATAAAATTATTTATTTATTTTATTTATTTAAATTAAACACTATTCATATAAGTAGAATTTCTAAACATATATTTACATTCCATATATTTTAACATATTTTCACAAATAAATAAATAAATATTATTTATTTATTTAATCTATTTAAATAAATGAAATTATTTGATTATTTTATTTATTTAAATTAAACACCATCCACATAAGTAGAATTTCTTTTCCTAAACATATACTTACGCTCTATATATTCTAACATATTTTTCACAAATAAATAAAAATTATTTATTTATTTAATTTATTTAGATAAATGAAATTATTTGTTTATTTTATTTATTTAAATTAAACACTATCTACATAAATCAAAGTTCTTTTTCTAAACATAAATATATATATTTACATTCTATATATTTTAGCATATTTTTCACAATTAAATAAATAAAATTATTTATTTATTTTATGTAAATCCAACCCTATGTCAGTGACTATTAAGTTCATATATATATACCTTAAACTCAAAATATACATTAAATTTGTATACAAGCATAGTATGCCTTTACATGGAATAACACAAACCTCTTTGTACAAACCCACACACATCAAAACCCGTTGAACCCTAGACTTAGACATAAACTTTTGTACACACTATTAACTCAATATACATTATACACAAGGTTAACGTGGTGAGTTACAAGGATCGTCTTGCCACCTAGATTTGCGTGCTAGCTACACTCTTGATTCAAGTGAGTTTACATAGCCCCCTTTGTCATTTTATACTTTTGGGGTGAAACGTGATTTACTTTTTGAAACCTTTTTGCATAGACTTAATTACAATTCAATAATATGATATTATGTGTTATGTGCTTTATGCCTGAATGCTATGAGTTAAGACTACATATACATAACATTAGTACAATCATTAACTCAGTACAAGCCAACAGTTAACATTGATAGATCTGTTGTGTCTGACAAACCCACCCGGTTAGGGTGTCTGTTACCGACTTTAAATTAGGGTAACCTGTGTGTGATGCCTCAGTCACAAGGTTTGATTGTACACACTTAGTTTAAATATAGATTCTTCATAAATGCCTTACACACGTGTATCGTATGAATTGTATAAAACACTTTTAACTTGGTTGTGTGTCAAAACCTATGTATGCTCACCAACTTTTTAGTTGACCTGTTTTCATCATGTTTCAGGTACTAATGTTTGAGAATAAGTACAAGCTGCTTCACTTAGGACTGAGGACCTAGAATTTAAATTAATGAAACTATTTATGTATTTCTATTTTCCTTGTATTGTTGGATTCATGATTATTTGTGACATGAAATTGGTTGTTTAAATATTCAAACTTTAAGTAAACCTTGAGCTTTTGAATAGTCAACATGTCCCGCCCCGATGTATTCCGCAGTCGGTTGGGGTGTGACACCTCTCCCCGCGCATCCCCGTCCTCGGCTGATTCCGTATCACCGTTGTCCGGTTCCTAGGGCCGCAACCACGGTCTCCCGGTGCCACCACAGCCCGTCCTCGCCTCCACCAAACCACCCTAGCCCCGTCGCCACCATTTGGACCACCCGCGAGTAGCCCTCCGGTCTCTCCGCTGCTGCCGTGCACGTCTTTGCGCCACCACGACCGCACCTAGCCCTCCTCCGTCTCGTGATCACTGCCTCGGCCCTAACCGATCCTTACCCGAGTTCGCTACACATGTCGGCCACCCACAATGGGTTCGGCCGAACCCCCTAGCCCGTAAATACCCTCAAAACAAAAATAGTATTAACTCGTTAGATTCACAAGTTTATACCTCAAATCCGGGTGACTCATGTGGATCGAATCACCACCGAACTCCTCCGTCTCGACCTAAGTCCTCGCGTGAAAACCCTAATACCACAAACGCGTTAACAATGGTTCAACAAATGAATACACTAAACGAGGGACGAAAGATTGAGACTTTTTACCTTGAAATCGCCTTGGAAGTTCGAAACCCTCTCCTCACCCTCTCTCTCGATCACGGAAGCCGCAACAAGCAAATGAACCCTAAGGGTGTTGGTGATGGACCTGGCATGGCCCCACACGCTACCGACTCCCCACTCGGGCTTGGCCCGTCTCGATTATTTTATAAAACGCACCTTCGAGTATCGATAATTATACAATAACCCCCCCTAATTATTTACAAAATGACAATGTACTACTCCCGTCAAGTCTCCTGTACCCGAGAACCTTTAATTTACAAGGTTTACAAACTCGTTTTCTTAAATGAAAAACCAAGATGTTACAAATAATGTTTTATTCATAAACCTTTCATAAACTTCATTTGGCAAACCATTTCATAACATCATCGTTCGTAAACATCATTTCATACACCTCATTTCGTAGACATCGTTTCGTAAACATCATTTCGTATGTATGCACACCAGCCCAAAAACATTAATTAAAACATTTAAAGAAGAGCTTCTAAAACTCACCTGATAAGCTAGTCTCGGTTGTCCTAGACAAAAGCCCAACAACGTCACGTACGATCTGAATTAAGTAGTTAAATACACATCAGACCAAATCCCAACTCTAACGGTTTAACCATCCGGAACAAGGCGAACTTAAGCTAAGTTCGCCCCTTACATACCTAGCGAACATACAGGCGAAGTTAGGCTAATGTGACACCCCCAAATTTATTTACTTACTAAATAAATAAATAAATTAGGGTTGCAACGATTGGTAACATTACAAACAACGGAAGCTAAAAAAAGAGTTCTAATGTGTCGAACACCATTACAAAAAAAAACTAAATGAACACATAGACCTAAAGACATACAAGTCTAAAAGGACTTGACGTTAAACGATCATGCGTCTTCGTCTTCTAAGGTCTTAATCCAAATACTTAACCTATTCCAACCGTGCCGTATGAATTACCTGAAAAACTTGCTCTAAAATGTCAACACAATGTTAATGAGTTCACAGGTTTTAAATGAATACAATTGGCAAAACAATCTTTATGAAATCATTTGGCGAATACCATTTACACGAAATCCTTCGGCAAAAATCATTTATACAAAATCATTCGGCAAAAAACCATTTGCACGAATTTGATTGACAAAACTGCTTGTACGGGTACTATTGGCAAAATCCTTTGCTCGAAATTCACTGTCAAAACCATTGATACGTATACCATTGGCAAAAACTCGTTTCTCAAAATTGACTGACAAACCATTGGTACATATACCATTGGTAAAATCCTTTGCTCGAAATTTACTTTATGCATATGATAAACAAAACAAGTTAGCGGTTGATTTATCGAAGTCTAGCTGGCACTTACGAATTATGTGATGCACAAGCCTATAACCAAACCTTTAACGTATTCTTGATTTTTGCCCCAGCCCATTGTACCTTTAAACAATGAGAAACAACAAGACCTAATATGCAATCACTTGACCCTGCTGGTCGGGTTAGCGCGACTAACCATGATTGGGGTTGTCAACCTGAATAGTACTATTCATATCGATCTACGGCTAAATCCATAGCTAATGGTTATAGTTCGTAATACTGAGGACTTTTGGGTGTAACTCATGCACATAAAGGAATCATATGCTTGTTTCTTGTTTTCTAGTTATCATATCATTTGAATTTAGCATGTTTTTCCCCCAAATATAGAAAACAGTAAAAGGGGGCCGTGAAACTCACCAGGGTCACGAGTGTATCGTCATAATAGTTCCTAGACAGGAGTAAGTGTGCCAACACACCGGGAAATTCTACCACACGCATGTTATCACCATCATAACCCTACCCTAATTTCAAATATAACATTAACTTCTGATACTAGGGTTAAGTTATCACGTGTGCGGTTAAGCTTTATTGATTCATTGAGTCACGATATTGATTTTGGTATATTATAATAATGGTTAACACTTAGATCTAGATTACCCAAATCGAGTTGAGGATACCTCGTATTGTTTGTATTTCCAATGAATGTTCCTTAATAGTGTTGGTTTGTCATTATATAAATATATACGCGCAAGTATACTTTAGTGTTTTCAATTATCATATTTATTTATTCGAGTCTTAACAGCCATATATATACATGTATATATATACATGTATATATATACATATAGATATTATATAAGTGAAATGTCATTTAAGGCGATATATGAAAGTATATAATTACATATACATTTACTTTTCTTGAACATAATAATTTAACGTCTTATGTTTCAAAATCGTTCATGCCAATATATATCCAAAACTTTAAAGCCACATATGTATATGCATTCATATTCAAGTATTATGTTTAACAAATGATCGATTGATTTTGTGTAAGGAGAATACATATTGCTATATATATATATTTACGAGTGTAGGTGTGTATACATATATATACACGTTCGAGTCTAATTATCGTTTTATATGACAATAGGTTTGGTTTTATACAATGAACATATAAGTACATGTCTATCTTCATATGTAACTTATGCGTACAAATCATTGATGTTTTTAAAACTCTCGCTTAGTCGGTAACGTTATAAATTGATTCGTATAAGTTTAGGATGTCCATACAAATTATTCAAAATACGGGTTTATACCAAATATACTCGTTAGCCAAGTTATCTCAAATAATAGGTATCCATTGACCAAATATGAATCATCCTCCACATATATATGCATTTATATATATATATATATATATATATATATATATATATATATATATATATATATATATATAACGGTTATTAGTCGTATTTATAGTTTCCATCTAAATTTTATATTCCTATTCTAAAATTATTTATCCCGTTTTTGCGGTCCTATTTTGTCGACAATACGTTTGATACGGCTCATTTAGTATTTAACACAATGTTAATATATATCTATACTATATATAATACTAGTTAGAATCCTGTGTATTACACGAGATTGTATATTAAAAAAAGATAAAACTTATAAATTTATAAATACGTCCTAACTTGTCAGAATATTATGATAGTCTCGAGATATATCAAGTGGAAATGTGTGTATATAACAAATTAGTATTTTTCTTTAATTAGTTATATTTTGAATTCTTATTTAATATAATTATTATTCTTTTTTAATAATATATTTATAATATCATTATTATTTAATAAGATAGTGGTGCATTTATTAGGAGAGAGAGGCGGGAAAACCAATATGAGAAGGCATGAGGGAGTGACATGTGACACACCAAAACCTTTATTTATTAGTATGTATAGATACATATTAGAGGGGTAAGAAAGTCATTTTACACAAAACTCTTAAATTAAGATATGTGCAACTCATTTGGTACGACTCACAAAGCCATGACAACACCAACACCAGGTATATGAACCCTAAATCACATTTCAAAATTCAAAACCTCTGCTCTTTCTCTCGCTCTCAACGCACCCTGCTCAGTTGCTTCTCCCTCGTCGTCATCTGACCACCACGATTCTGCTTCGCCGCCGCCATCACCATTCCCAGGTACGCCACCCTCCATCTCCACTACCTAATTCCGACCAGAAACAATCTACCGTCGCCGACCATGTTTTATTTCTCTGGTGTTAGTTTGAATTAGGGTTTTCCTAATGATTTGTGTTGGATTTCTTCATGGAAGCAGAACATGTTTTTAAGCAAATTGGAGGCACTCCAATTGTTGTTTAAGGTTTGGTGTATGACTAAGAAGGTCCTGGTGAGTTTGATTTTTACTTTTGAAAACTTCATATGTTATGGTTTTCAAATCTTGTTATCCTCTTACAGATCTGTTACTTTTTTCTCTCAAAAGTGAAAGTTGCTTACTTAATGAATGTGTATTACATATGGTAGTAGGCTGAATAAAAAAGATTTAATTAACCTTAATTCTTAATTTGTTTCTTTTAGTTATATCAGTATAGGTGCTTTTGCTGAATGTTTTTGTGGGAGCCCAAACCTATACCAGGTAAATTTTCATCAAAAGGTAATTAAAGAATGTGAAAATTTAATTGATTAATTTCTCCAATTCATTTTTTCTGGTTCAAGGTGAAGATGGTAAGGAAGACGATGAAATTGCAACATGGTAATGGGTCAAAACAGGTGCGGGTGAAACGAGCCAGGTAGGATTATGTTGATTCTTTCTTTTATGAAATATATTTGCCAAAATTTATTTCATTTTCCTTGAAATTTTCTCATTTTTGTTCAAGTTACCGCACCTGGTAAGTTTATCGTAGAGCTTGCAAACTTACCAACTTCCCTCTCGTATTGTAAGTTGTTTTTTTTTATTATGTTTTTTTTTTCGCATAGATTGGAATTGGGATTTAATAAAAATATAAAATTAAATTAAAGATTGAAATGTTTTTGTGCTGATAAACAAGGTTTAGAGATTGGAATTGGGATTTAAATTGATTATGAATGTTGTCTAAAATCAAGAAAAAATAAAAGAAAATGATATAAACTAATGGAAATAAGATGATTTGTTACAAACGCAAGTGCTTTTAGTTTAGTTTTCAACTTTTTAATGATACACAGTTAAGCATTATGGAGATTTGGAGAACATAAACTTTGTTTTTTGTGTGGTTAAAACACCAAACCCATCTGTTTCCATGACATTTGTACTATGTGTTTGTAAAGTTGTACTTCAGTAGGTGATGTTTTGAAAAAACACCAGTAGGTTATGTTTTGAAAAAAAAAAATCAGTAGGCCAATGGTTAGGACCCTTGACCCATCAGTAGCCGCATCACTAGCAGGCCTACTACTACTGACTATGAAAAAGACTTTTCATGGGGAGTAAGATGTCTAAGTAAACTTACTTCTGCTGTTGTCTAAATGAAAGGATCAGCTGTAGCAGACCTATGAAAAGATAAAGATGCATAGACCTCTCTCTCTCTCTCTTAGTTAAATGAAAAAACTTAGATTTTTTATTGCGGCGAAACCTTGACCGGTTGCCGTCATCCCCACCCACTGCGGCGGAACCCTGACCGGTTGCCGGAATAACGACCGCCGGAGAATTGGGTTTTAAAAAAAAACCCTAGCCGCTAGAAACAGTTCTCGTTGCCGTCTTTTGCCGCCGCCAGGGGGCTAATCTGCCCAGCCGTGGTCGCGCACGCTCCGTCTTGGTCGAAGGGGTATGCCGGGGACGACGCCGGAGGTGGAGTCCGCCGGAGCAGGGGTGGCGGCTCCACCCTCCCCTTCCCGATCTTTTTCTCAGCACACTTATGTGTGTGTGGTTGTTTGTGCAAATGGAGGCCACACTTATAACTAAGTATTTATAGTTAGGGTTTTAAGTGGGTGCACTCCTAGCCAATATCGCGTATTGCCATGCGTCTCGCCTCGGGTCTCGTCCGACTTTTCGTTGCGTTTTTATAAAATTAAATTAGTATTTCGTATATAAATTAATTAAGAGATTTATAATAATATAAATGTTTAATATGTATAAATTATTTAAACTTCGCGTTCAATGGTCAACATGGTCGGTACACGTCTTAGTCGTGTCTCTAAATGCTTCGATAAAATCAACATCTTGCACTTCGATCTTTAATATTATTTTCTAATAATATTATAGTAAGTATATTTTAATATTTACGTAACATTTTGCTAGTTATTAGTATTTATAGTATTAAGGTTGATCATTTGCGCGTCTATCGGGGTTTAACGCTCGAATACACGTATTACGAGTTCATTTATCTAAGCAGTTATCAAAATGAATATTAATTCTTAATACTACTAATTCTTTATCTTAGTTAATTGTTTTACCAAATACCCATCTATAAACTGACGTCTGACGCCTGACGCGTTTATTCTTTAAAATTATTGAATTGCGTAGGTTCTTCTATCTTTTCTTCAATTCTCGGAATTACGTAAGAAGTCATTAGACGAAATCAAATGGCTAGTATGTTGTTTGGATTCTGTAATTTTAACCTCTAACTGGCTTGGATCCTTCTTGGGCCTCAATTGGGCTTGGAGTTCTATTGGGCCTAGTTGGGCCTAGTGGGATTAGCCCAACAACTAGGTTTTAGGATCATGAAATTTGGCGGTTGTCACAGCTAAGTTCGCCTGACCCATGCCCAGCGAACTTAGTAAGTTCACTGGTTTAAACCCAGCGAAATCACTAAGTTCGCTTACTTCTTGCCCCAGGCGAACTTGTCAAGTGAACTTGATATGTTCGCCTCGTCCTCTCAGTTCGCATGTCGGGCAGTTTTCTTCTCCAAGAACCTAAGTTCTTGCATGCGAATCTGATCACGTCAAGATCCCAACTTTCTACGTTCAAAACGTTCGTTTTTGCTTCTAAATGCTAGATCTATGTTTATTTTCAAGTTTAATACGTAAAAACGTTACCATTTTATCCGAAACCCGAAAACCCAACATAAACTAAAAACTCAGATCTAGATCGAGTTGTTACCTGAATCGAGCTTCTGATTCGGAGGTCTTGCTCAAAAGCTCTGTAGTTACACGTTCCTTCAATCTCGGGTCGATCCGCTAACTTTCTCTCTTTACGGGTTCTCTCTCTAAAAGTTGCAAATGAGATAAAGGATGGAGGGTTTGGCTATTTATAGGGGAAGACTCCCCCATCTCGCCACCCCAAGTTCGCCAGGGCCATCCCGGCCAGACCCAACACTGTTCGTTTATTCTGTTCGTTCTCACATTCTAACCTGTTTATTATAATTGTCATTTTTTTATGTTATAAGTCTACCCCCTTACACCAGGTTTCGTCCCCGAAACTTATCATAAGTCAAATAGTTGAGGGTAGGACTCCCTCGTTTCCGTCTCTGTTTCCCATGTAGCCTCCGATCCCTTTTGTAACATCCGTAAATTTTTTCATGTAATGTAATTTTTTATTTTGTACAGTAATAACATCTCGAATCATCATTTCTTGTTATAACATACGTGTACATATTGTTGTACCAATTATTATTACAAACATTTAAACGATTCAAAGTTTTTTTTAGATTTTATACTTTCACATACTATTATAAATAATAAATTGATAAAAATGTGATTTTATATATATATTTTTTCTTATATAAAAGAAATAACAATAAAATAAATATATTAAGCTTGATTTTTTTAATAAAATCCCTAAACTACAAGTTGGTTATTAAAATAATTGGACCTTGAACCTTTATATCTCATTTGATCCCCGTCATGTTCATATATGAACCCTTCCTTCTTGAATTTGAACCCCTTTTTCTTCCTATTGAACCCTGAGCATTCAAAATGTGAACTTTGACTTTATAAAGTCAAAATCAGAGTTTAAACCACCTAATGCGTTGAAATCAATCACGAGTGTTACCATATCCGACCAAAACACGTAATCCCCAAGTCACACGCACGTTTTTACAACCATAAACGTCTACTATCACTATTTAATCGCAAGAAAACAAAACCCATTTGAAATAAAGGAAACCTTAAAACAACCCGCAAATCAAGCTCAAATCTCGTGAATTCGATCGATTAACTAGATGTAAACGCGTTTATACTCGCTTACTATCACCCTCTAAGTTTCCATCTCATTTGCAAATCAAAATCATTACAGAAAATCGTCTATTTTTCTCTATTTCCGATCGACGCAGGGAGGGGGAAATCAAGCTTCTCAATCAGCGTCAAATCCAAGGCCAACTCCAGGTAACCATCACTTGTTGATTATCGCATCTCTGGTCTTGATTTCCTTGTATTCAATTTAGGGAATGGGTGTGGACAACCCTGGTTTACGATCTGTGTTATAAGGAGGAGGAGGAACTGGGTGTATGGGTTTTAAACATACCTTCTGAATTGTTAAACAAACTTGATACTTGGTCCGGTCGTAAACTCTTGCCCATACAATAATCAGGTCGTGAGTTCGAGTCCTTGCGGCTGCATACTTTTTTTTATTTTTATTTGGCTGCATACTTTTATTTTTATTTTTATTTCATTGTCTATTTATTCCTCCTACACATACAAAATGTATTTTTATAACTAGTAAATAATCTAATTTTCGAATAAATAAATTGTGTGCATTTTGGGATTTTATATGGTTTATTTTAAATAAAAATGAAATGTATACATATATATATATATATATATATATAAACATAAATAATAAACCCCCTCTCTCCTCTCTCTCTCTCTCAAACCTGATGCCCACCACCGCCAAACACCACCATTACCACCACCAGCCGACCACCGCACAACCCCCTCATCCGATCTGAGCACCACCACCGCCCTAGCATCACCACCGCCATAAACCAACAGCTATCACCAATTTTGACTTTCCTAAGTCAAACCTAACAACAAATTCGATTGAATTCTTTGAAATTGAAGCTGCTAATGCTGAATGATCATTCGAAAACGTGATACGACCAAAATCAAATGCACCTGACGAAACAATTAAAGCATAATCACACAAATGAACTCAAACCGTCTACAATCAAATCATACGTTTCGTGTGAAATTGGACTACAATAACAACCCATAATCGTGCGCGACCTCCCTTTGGTACTCACTGATCATTCAAATCCACCCTAAAACACCTTTGGCTCACGATTAAATTCGAATAACCGGAGTTTGCGGCTTCCCGTCGATCTCCCTCTACACGCAACCATTTCAGGTAATTGACACATCTATTCACTCGTCTTGACCTCCTGATTAAAAGCCCTAACATCTCTATTGCTAATCCTTGGTTAATTGAGTCCAATTTTGGGGCTAGGGCTCGGTTTGAACAATTAGGGAAGAAGGTGACACGAGACTAGTGGTGATGCTAGGGCGGTGGTGGTGCTCAGATCGAAGGAGGGGGTTGTGCGGTGGTCGGCTGGTGGTGGTGGTGGTTGGCGGTGGTGGGCATCAGGTTTGAGAGAGCGAGAGAAGAGGGACGATATCTGTAATTTACTCTTATGTTTATATATATATATATATATATATATATAAAACATTAAGTTAATTACACAAATAGTCCTTTAAAAGATGGAAAGACTATTTTGCCCTCATGTGAGTGGCACATGACTAGAGTTAACTGAAAAATTTAACGCCCGTTTGGCCAAAGGATGTAAACCGCAACAAATTTAAACGTAAATGATGATACCTGATAATTTTTTTGCTAAAGTACTCAATCTGAAAAAGGGTATAAACATAAAGGACGATATCTGTAATTTACTTTTTTTTAAACGTTTTGATTATCACGAATAGAATATGGGCATCATTATTGTAAGTAAGTATTATTTTCGTTACCACTTTATATATTTCAAAAACATGACAAATGTTAGTGTATTTTCATAAACCCTATTATTTTATAGACTAAACTGCCATTTTTGTTCCTATGGTTTCGTCAAAATTGTCACTTTCATCTAATAGTTTATTTTTTTTTTGTATTTGGGTTCTCGTGGTTTTAAAATCTTGTTATTTTCATCCAGTCAGGTAATACCATCCATTTTTCTCAGTTAAATGAGGGGTATTTTAGTCCTTTTACATATTTGTTTTATTTTTTCATCTTTTTTACTCTCACTTTTTAATAATCCCCTATTTAACCTCTAATTTAATCATCCACTGTTGACCTTCTTCCTCTTTTCCCGACCAATTTCCTGCGACAGAGGGATGATTAACTTAGAAGTTAACATGAGGATATTTAAAAAAATGAGAGTAAAAAAGATGAAGAAATTAAACAAATATGTAAAAGGATTGAAATACCCTCATTTAACTGAGAAAATGGATGGTGTTAGTTGACTGGATGAAAATGGTAAGATTTTAAAACCACGAGGACATAGATACAAAAAAAACAAACTAGTGGATAAAAGTGACAATTTTGAACAAACCAAAAGAACGAAAATGACAGTTTACTCTATTTTACAGTAGAACCTCTATAAATTAATAATGTTGAGACCAGGATATTTTATTAATTTAGCGAGATATTATTATATCGATAAATTAATAAATTATTAATTTAAAAAGTAGGCCTATATTTGTGAGCAACTCTCAAATTAATGCATCGACACTGTAAAATTCGTTCGGCTAATCCAACTGGCTCAAATGATTTAAACGATGTAAATTTTGGAGAAGACATTCGTGAGCTTGAGAACTTGATTACAGGAATGAATTATCGGCACAAAATGGATGTGAATGAGTTGTTGGATTATCCAGGTGAAAATAATGAATGTTACAAGGTTCAATGCATTGAAGAAATTATGGCGGATGCCGTTCAAAATCCGGTTGATGATGAAGTTGATGATGATTCAGTACCCTTGGAACCGATCACTCAGAAAGAAGCATTGCAAGCGGCAACAACTCTTCACAACTTTTTGTTGCAATACGAGAATATAGTGCCTCAACTCTTAAGTGTAATGGGGAGATTTAAAGATGAACCCAATATAGATTTGAAGTTCACAAAAAAACAAGTGACTATAGATTCATTTTTTACTAGAAAATCCTAGAATTTTGGAATATTTTAGTAATTATTAATTTATAGTTTCGCTGGGACCAATATATTTACATTGGGATTTCAAAAAAATCATTATCTTATTATTTTATCGATTGGGGTCCAATTTTATACTGGTCCCAAGTTGGGACCGGACAAATTATTAATTTTATCAATGTTATTAATTTATCGAGTATTAAATTATAGAGGTTCTACTGTATATATATAACTTTTAAAATTATAACTTTTAATAATATGTTATAGTTCAAGTCGCTTTGAATGTTTAAGTAATATATATATATATATGTATATATCTATACTATATATAATATAGATATTAGATGAGTAGGATGGTAATTTTACCAAATGTCTTAAAATTAAGAGTTTTACAACTCTTTAAGCTTTATGTGAAGCTTCGAATATCCTACACCCTCAATCACGCAGGTTTTGAAGGAGCAGCTCTGTTTGAAATTTGAATTTCCATTTAGGGTTTCAGATGCTCATACCCTTATGCTCTCTCTCTATCCCCGCCATCGTCATATCGCTACACCATCTCCATCTAACGATTTATCGAAGGCAGGGTTGGATCGATTAACCGTTTCGAACTTTGCGATGGTGGAGATGAAGCATAGAAAGATAATGGGTATGAGGCTCCCATCACATGAGCGCAGGGGAAGACTACGACCCCTCTCTCATCGATAGTCACCCCTCATCATAAATCCTACCTTTTTTTAGGTTTTATTTCATCCAAACAAGGATTTATTGTTCAATTAGGGAAACTCTTACCCTAAACGAGAATCTTATGGTACCGGTGTGTTCTTGCATCGGCAAATTGGATGATTTTCTTCCTATGGTACTGATATGTTCTTATGTATGTATGATTTGTTTATGTTCACTCAGTGAATTGCATTTACTTCAAATTTCTTCAAGTTAGTTATAAAATCGTGCAAAATTATGTGTTTGTGTGTGCTTAGATCTGTATTTTTATGTTTGATTGCCCTAGCTTGGGAATGGCCAATAGTGTGAGAAAAGCCCTAGCTTGGGCCCTAAATCTAGAAGCCCCCAAATATGAAGGAATCCCAGCTCTACCAGAAAACAACCGACAACATGAAGGTCAACTTCGACAATATATATTTTCGTAAGAAAAAAAGCACTTATGATCATGTCAGTTTGTGTCGTGGAATCAAGTTTATTCTGAATCTAAGGTATTCGAATTACTCTTTTTTCTGATGTTTTTGAAATTTTTTGGTGTGAATAAATGGAGAATCAGATTATGTTATTTATGAATTATGATTAGTTAGTTCGTGTGATTTGTTGTTGATGCACTGATTTTGGTGTTATCGTTTGTGATGTCAATTATGTCCTATTTAGGAATTGTGTTATAGTAAAATTTACATTTCTTTACTATGCCAAAAGGAGGATTAGCTAATTGTGTTTTGGTATATATTAAATTATGCGTAGAATTTTATGTTATAGTAAAATTTACGTTTATTTATTAAATTATCCGAGTCTAACCAATTGGATACCTTTATTACGTAAACGTTAGACAGCCACAGGTTCTACGATGTAGTTAAGGCTGTTGTCGACCTCGATGTCAGTAATTGGTACGTGAGCCGATTCATCCGTCAAACACTTTCGCAAGTGTGATACATGGAAGGTAGGATGAATCCCACTTAGCTCATCAGGCAATTCCAACCGATAAGCGACTTCACCAACCCGTGCCATTATCATGAATGGTCCGACAAACCTCAGGCTTAACTTTCATCTCTTTCTGAATCGTATGAAACCTTTCCAGGGCGACACTTTCAACATTACTCTGTCCCCAACATCAAACTCAATAGGGCTACGTCGTTTATCCGCATAGGATTTCTGACTATCTCGGACGGCCTTCATTCGTGCTTTGATTTGCTCAAATCTTTCCGACGTTTATAGTACGATTTCAAGACTTCCTAATTCCTTCTGTCAAATCTCACCCCAACAAAATGGGGTCCTGCATCTTCTCCGATACATCATTTCGTAAGGAGGTATGCCTATCATCGTGTGATGACTGTTGTTGTTGGAGAATTCGGCTAATGGCAGATGACTGTGCCAACTGCCACAGAAGTAGATAATACAAACACGGAGCATATCCTCCAGCGTTTGAATAGTCCTTTCGGACCGGCCATCCGTTTGTGGGTGGCATGCGGTGCTGATGTTAAGTCTCGTGCCCATTGCCTTGTGAAATCTCTTCCGGAACCTCAATGTGAATCGTGTGTCCCGGTCAGATACAATCGTCAAAGGCATTCCATGCTGTGCTATTACTGTAGGTCCCAGCGGGTCTACGGATCAATCTCAACTGTAAAACACGCAATACGTACACGAAGTGCGGAATCCTAACGTATACGTACATCTCTAATACTCACACACATGATACGATCACACACAAGACAAGATTTCATAAAAGCTTCTTGTATTAACTCTGTAAATAGTGTACACAAGTTGTAGTTCCAGAGTTATAGATCCCTTTCAAATGAAGCAACTACAACACTATTTATAGGCAATACTACTGGTATAGGCGAACTTAGCATGTTCGCCAACTTTAGTTCAGACGAACTTGTTAAATCCGCCTCAACTAGATCGGGAGAACATGTTAAGTTCGCCTGTTACAAACTTAACAAATTACAAGACTAAAACATACAATACAGAACATAAAGACTAATCTATTACAAAGGCTAGTTGTCACACAAAATGCTCCAACAGACTCTCCCTTGACAACAATTGGGTCTTTATCTTCAAGTTTTGTTTTTACAATTCTTCGCTAATGAGCTCCCTACACAAATTCCATGCTTTAAACACACGTACAAAACTTTCTTGTACTGTAACACCTGTTTTCTACAATCGTCTGTGTACATGATCTCTCTACGTCTCAACATCTTCTGATAAGACTTTGAGAAATTAAAAGGTTCATAGCATCAAAGAACTTCACTATAACCTTGCCACTCATATCTTCTATCACTGCTTCGCCCATATAAACATCAACGTACCACCATTTAAGATTATTCAGGCAATCATAGGGAATCAACTTCAGTGGAATCTTCGATACTGATCTCATAGGCTTAAACTTGTATCTCCAAATCACCTTTTGAGTAACTGGATCAACCACTTTTATTCTCTTGCCTTGTTGAGGTTTTAGCTTCTCATACTTTCCAAATCCAGCTTCAATTCTTATGATTTTAGCTATTGAGTCAGCTATTCCATTATCTGATCTGTTAATCAAGGGTTTTGTTGATAACCCATTGACTTCACATCTCGGTAAGGAATTAAAGTACTTCAGCCTTGGCTTCAAGTACTGAACTCCATCCGACCTTTTCAAAGCAAATAGCTTGAACTCAGCTTCATAAAACAACTGATGATCCTGCCAGAGCATCTTTCTTTGTTCACATATATTTGTTTCTGAACTGGTGCAGCTAGAGAGACTGGAAACTTAGTTCTCCAACTCTTCACCATCTCCGCCCACTGTGCCTTAGTCATTCATGTATTCTTATATATCTCTGTATCTTTAGGCACGCTCTCCGCAGTATCAGGGTTTTGTTTATCTAGATTAGGATCAGACTCTTCAGATTCTGCAACACCTTCTGACAAATCTTCAGGAATTACATTATCGTCTTTGACATCCATATCAATCAATCCGTCACACCCTTCATAAACAACCTTCTGTTTATCACTCTCTACTTCCACCTCTACAATCTCTCCTTCTTCTAACTCCTCCTCACTTGTATCCTCATCATTTGACAAATCATCCAAGTCTAACAAGCATTCAATCTTATCTGCTTCATTTATGCCAGAGTCTTCAAAAATTGAATTATCTAACATATCAGCATCAACCTCTGCTGGTTCTTTATTCTCTGTACTCGTCACCATATTAGCTTCAACAACAATCTCTGACTCCCCCTGAGTTAATGACGTAGGGTTAGTAGCTTCAACAATAATCTCCGACTCTCCCTGAGTTAATGACGTAGGGTTAGTATCAGCGTTTCGACGCTCGCCCAAACCATCACCAACACCCGGTTCGTCATCATCATCTAAGTTCTTTTGAATGCCAACACTATGACAAGCAAACTTATCAGCTTGGACCTTCTCCCCCTGAGCGTCAATACACTCTATTAACTGACTAACAAGGATCTGCATCTCTGCAATCACCTTGTTTTGAGCATTTATAGTCAGAGCACGCTGGGATTCACTCTCAATCAATTCATCTACCTGAGTTTGTAACCCTGAAACCTGTGTTTCAAAGCCATGAATTCTTTCATTACGAGGATCTCTTATAGATGGACCAGCTTCATCAACTACTTTGGATACAGTAGGAGTAACCTGAGGAGTATTAGATCGGGAAGGAATATGAGTTATAATCAATGAATCTACAAACTCTCTATCCTCTTGTGCAGTAGATTTTACAGCTTGAATGGCTGAAGCCATTAGTTTTGGACCTTTAGCTGCAAGAGCTTCATCTTCCTAAGAACTACAGCTTTCATCTTGTAACTATCTTTTTCCAAGTACTGCATCGGGAGGAAACTTAGCATGTTCGCTAATGGGAACTCTCATCACCGTTTTGAACTTTCTACGTTCAAAACGTTCGTTTTTGCTTCTAAATGCTAGATCTATGTTTATTTTCAAGTTTCATACGTAAAAACGTTACCATTTTATCCGAAACCCGAAAACCCAACATAAACTAAAAACTCAGATCTAGATCGAGTTGTTACCTAAATCGAGCTTCTGATTCGGAGGTCTTGCTCAAAAGCTCTGTAGTTACACGTTCCTTCAATCTCGGGTCGATCCGCTAACTTTCTCTCTCTACGGTTTCTCTCTCTAGAAGCTGCAAATGAGATAAAGGATGGAGGGTTTGGCTATTTATAGGGGAAGACTCCCCCATCTCGCCACCCCAAGTTCGCCAGGCCCATCCCGGCCAGACCCAACACGGTTCGTTTATTCTGTTCGTTCTCGCATTCTAACCTGTTTATTATAATTGTCATTTTTTTTGGATGTTATAAGTCTACCCCCTTACAACAGGTTTCGTCCCCGAAAGCTATCATAAGTCAAATAGTTGAGAGTAGGACTCCTTCGTTTCCGTCTCTTTTTCCCATGTAGCCTCCGATCCCTTTTGTAACATCCGTAAATTTTTTCATGTAATGTAATTTTTTATTTTGTACAGTAATAACATCTCGAATCATCATTTCTTGTTATAACATACGTGTACATATTGTCGTACCAATTATTATTACAAACATTTAAACGATTCAAAGTTTTTTTTAGATTTTATACTTTCACATACTATTATAAATAATAAATTGATAAAAATGTGATTTTATATATATATTTTTTCTTATATAAAAGAAATAAAAATAAAATAAATATATTAAGCTTGATTTTTTTAATAAAATCCCTAAACTACAAGTTGGTTATTAAAATAATTGGACCTTGAACCTTTATATCTCATTTGATCCTCGTCATGTTCATGTATGAACCCTTCCTTCTTGCATTTGAACCCCTTTTTCTTCCTATTGAACCCTAAGCATTCAAAATGAGAACTTTGACTTTATAAAGTCAAAATCAGAGTTTAAACCACCTAATCCGTTGAAATCAATCACGAGTGTTACCGTATCCGACCAAAACACGTAATCCCCAAGTCACACGCATGTTTTTACAACCATAAACGTCTATTATCACTGTTTAATCGCAAGTAAACAAAACCCGTTTGAAATAAAGGAAACCTTAAAACAACCCGCAAATCAAGCTCAAATCTCGTCAATTCGATCGATTAACTAGATGTAAACGCGTTTATACTCGCTTACTATCATCCTCTAAGTTTCCATCTCATTTGCAAATCAAAATCATTACAGAAAATAGTCTATTTTTCTCTATTTTCGATCGGCGCAGGGAGGGGGAAATCAAGCTTCTCAATCAGCGTCAAATCCAAGGCCGACTCCAGGTAACCATCACTTGTTGATTATCGCATCTCTGGTCTTGATTTCCTTGTATTCAATTTAGGGAATGGGTGTGGACAACCCTGGTTTACGATCTGTGTTATAAGGAGGAGGAGGAACTGGGTGTATGGGTTTTAAACATACCTTCTGAATTGTTAAACAAACTTGATACTTGGTCCAGTCGTAAACTCTTGCCCATACAACAATCAGGTCGTGAGTTCGAGTCCTTGCGGCTGCATACTTTTTTTTATTTTTATTTGGCTGCATACTTTTATTTTTATTTTTATTTCATTGTCTGTTTATTCCTCCTACACATACAAAATGTATTTTTATAACTAGTAAATAATCTAATTTTTGAATAAATAAATTGTGTGCATTTTGGGACTTTATATGGTTTATTTTAAATAAAAATGAAATGTACATATATATATATATAAACATAAATAATAAACCCCCTCTCTCCTCTCTCTCTCTCTCTCAAACCTGATGCCCACCACCGCCAAACACCACCACCACCACCCCCAGCCGACCACCGCACAACCCCCTCCTCCGATCTGAGCACCACCACCGCCCTAGCATCACCACCGCCATAAACCACCATCTATCACCAATTTTGACTTTCCTAAGTCAAACCCAATAACAAATTCGATTGAATTCTTTGAAATTGAAGCTGCTAATGCTGAATGATCATTCGAAAACGTGATACGACCAAAATCAAATGCACCTGACGAAACAATTAAAGCATAATCACACAAATGAACTCAAACCATCTACAATCAAATCATACGTTTCGTGTGAAATTGGACTACAATAACAACCCATAATCATGCGCGACCTCCCTTTGGTACTCACTGATCATTCAAATCCACCCTAAAACACCTTTGGCTCACGATTAAACTTCGAATAACCGGAGTTTGCGGCTTCTCGTTGATCTCCCTCTACACGCAACCATTTCAGGTAATTGATACATCTATTCACTCGTCTCGACCTCCTGATTAAAAGCCCCAACATCTTTATTGCTAATCCTTGGTTAATTGAGTCCAATTTTGGGGCTAGGGCTCGGTTTGAACAATTGGGGAAGAAGGTGACACGGGACTAGTGGTGATGCTAGGGCGGTGGTGGTGCTCAGATCGAAGGAGGGGGTTGTGCGGTGGTCGGCTGGTGGTGGTGGTGTTTGGCGGTGGTAGGCATTAGGTTTGAGAGAGAGAGAGAGAAGAGGGACAATATCTGTAATTTACTCTTATGTTTATATATATATATATATATATATATATATATATATATATATATATATATATATATATATATATAAAACATTAAGTTAATTACACAAATAGTCCTTTAAAAGATGGAAAGACTATTTTGCCCTCATGTGAGTGGCACATGACTAGAGTTAACTGAAAAATTTAACGCCCGTTAGGCCAAAGGACGTAAACCGCAACAAATTTAAACGTAAAGGATGATACCTAATAATTTTTTTGCTAAAAGACTCAATCTGAAAAAAAGGTATAAACATAAAGGACGATATCTGTAATTTACTCTTTTTTTAAAGGTTTTGATTATCACGAATAGAATATGGGCATCATTATTGTAAGTAAGTATTATTTTCGTTACCACTTTATATATTTCAAAAACATGACAAATGTTAGTGTATTTTCATAAACCCTATTATTTTATAGACTAAACTGCCATTTTCGTTCCTGTGGTTTTGTCAAAATTGTCACTTTCATCTAATAGTTTATTTTTTTTTTGTATTTGGGTTCTCGTGGTTTTAAAATCTTGTTATTTTCATCCAGTCAGGTAATACCATCCATTTTTCTCAGTTAAATGAGGGGTATTTTAGTCCTTTTACATATTTGTTTTATTTTTTCATCTTTTTTACTCTCACTTTTTAATAATCCCCTATTTAACCTCTAATTTAATCATCCACTGTTGACCTTCTTCCTCTTTTCCCGACCAATTGCATGCGACAGAGGGATGATTAACTTAGAGGTTAAATTGAGGATAATAAAAAAATGAGAGTAAAAAAGATGAAGAAATTAAACAAATATGTAAAAGAACTGAAATACCCTCATTTAACTGAGAAAATGGATGGTGTTAGTTGACTGGATGAAAATGGTAAGATTTTAAAACCACGAGGACCCAGATACAAAAAAAAACAAACTAGTGGATAAAAGTGACAATTTTGAACAAACCACAAAAACGAAAATGACAGTTTACTCTATTTTATATATATAACTTTTAAAATTATAACTTTTAATAATATGTTATAGTTCAAGTCGTTTTGAATGTTTAAGTAATATATATATATATATATGTATATATATGTATATATCTATACTATATATAATATAGATATTAGATGAGTAGGATGGTAATTTTACCAAATGTCTTAAAATTAAGAGTTTTACAACTCTTTAAGCTTTATGTGAAGCTTTGAATATCTGTAACATCCCAAAAATAAAACGACAGTTGTAATAACGGGATAAACGAATGAGGCATGACGAGTCGGGTCGGATGGGTCAGCGGGCTATAAATAGCCTATGCCACCCCTTTTCTCTCATTTGCAACTTTTAGAGAGAGAAACCGTAGAGAGAGAAAGTTGGCGGATCGACCCGAGACTTCAGCAAAGTGTTACTCCATAACTCGTGAGAAGAACCTCCGGATCAGAAACTCGATTCAGGAAACAATCCGACCTAAATCTGAGTTTTAGTTAGTTTTTGGGTTTTTCGGATTTTGGGTGAAAAGGTAAGGTTTGAACGGATGAAACTGAAAGATAATCATGGATTTGAGCTCCTTAATGGAAAACGAACGTTTTGAATGCAACAGGTTCGGGATCTTGACATGATCAGACCCGAATGCGAAAGTTAGGGTTTTTCGCGAAGAACAGGTCGTGTGCACTTGCTAAGTGCGCACGGAGCAGGACCTGCGCACTTGCTAAGTGCGCAGGAGGAGGGACCTGCGCACTTGCTAAGTGCGCAGGAAGCATGGTCTGCGCACTTGCTAAGTGCGCAGGCAGCAGGGTCTGCGCACTTGCCAAGTGCGCAGACATCAGAACTGGTTAAGTGAAGTCAGTATGTTAGAATGGTTAAACCGTTAGAGTCGGGATTGGTCTGATGTGTATTTAACTAATCAATTCAGATCGGAAGTGACGTTGTTGGACCTTCGTTTAGGACAACCGAGACTAGCTTATAAGGTGAGTTCTAGAAGCCCTCTTTTAAATGTTTTAATAATGTTTTTGGGCTGGTGTTCATACGTAACGATGTAACGATTTTATAAAACGATGTCTATGAAGGTTGTATGTAACGTTTTATAAAATGATGTTTATGAACGATGTTTTAGAAGGAAAGGTTATGAAGGAAGTGTTTATGAACTATTTTGCCAAAGGAAGTTTATGAAGTGTTTAATGAATGAATGTTTTTAATAAAACATACGAATGCTTTAACTGAAGTTTTGAAGTAAAAGAAGCGAAGGTTTATGAAAGTCACAAACGAACGAATCTGCCAATATTCCTTAGGGAATGAAGGTTAAGGGATGGGAAGTATGTTATGGGCCTTTACCTTTTAGGGCCCTTTGTGGCTGGCCAACTGTTGTACAACTGGGGCGATGACGGTCGTCAACGGGATTATCGTGATCCTTGAAGTTTGGTACGATTTACCTTACGGGGTAGTCGTGCTTGAAGTTTGGTACTTGCGCCCTACGGGGTGCAGTGCTTGAAGTTTGGTATGCGCTATCCTTTTGGGACGCCGTGCTTGAAGGGTTGGATGACCTAAGTATCGGGCCCTAGGAGTTCCTCACCCGAAGGAAAGTACGGTGATGATGGGCCTAGTGGTGGTGATCCTTAGATTATTCAACCAGTATGTAACGTAGGGATTTGACGGTTTCGAGAAGGCGCAGATTCGATATGTTCGTTGACTTATGTTTATGAAGTGTTATGTTTTGTTATTGCATTATTTTACGTACGCTTTTTATTAAATGAAGTATGAAGTTATGAAGTTATGGTTTTTGGCAATTTATTTGAAGCTAAAGTTTTATGTTAAAACTAGAACTCACCAGCGTAGCTGACTTTTTAGTATGCACATTCAGGTTAAGGCAGGTTATGAGGATGGACGGTGATGCTTGGCTAGCGAGAGGAGTTACCCGACTGACTATGAAGACTAGCATCCCGTTATGTTTAGTTATGATGTATTTATGTTTTAAACAATGTTTACGCTTCCGCATGTATGAACAATAATGACGTTATGTTTTAATGAAGTATTTTCCGCTGCGTTAATTGATATTCATGTTTAAGAACTGTTTGTGAATGAGTAAATCCAACAAGTGAGGCCTCCCGGGTTTGGGGCCTTACAAGTTGGTATCAGAGCAATAGTTTGAGAGATTCGGACACTCCCTGTGTCTGAACTTAAACTGTGAATGAGACCGAAAGCGGAGGCCAGTACGGGTAACTCGAGCCACAGCATCAGGTATGAAAAGTAGAGTATGTGTATGTAGTATGCCTTAGGAAGGGTTAGGGAAGGACTTGTGTTCTGATGGAATCACAAAGGTGGTCAAATGGAAATCGAAAGGTAGTGTAATGGTTAATTGCAGATGGCCAGTGTATTATTAACATCTTACAGTACTTATTGAATTTTATTTGTTAACTAGCGTGATGACATTGTATTCCTTGTCTTATAGAACGAAATGGCAAGGAGAGGAAACGGAAGGCGTGGTGGCCGTACCGGTGGTCGAACCGGCGGTCGAAATGGTGGGCGTGGCAGGAACCCTGCGCGCCAAGAGAATAGTGAGGAAGGAAGTGTTCACACTGAACCGGCGGTTAGTGTGCATGGAACTGAACAGACATTGGTTTAAGAACAACATTTCACTTTTGAACCAGAAGTGAGAGCAACTATAGCTTGAGAATTCACAGAATTGATGAAGACTTCTCTACCAGGTCAGTTGGCAGAAGCATTGAAGCAGGTCAATGGGGAAGGTGGGTCTAACCCGACGGTTGATACCCCGATCACTGAGGCCATCAACGCACCGCCTGCTCGCGGATGCGACTATAAGTCCTTCAAGGCATGTGACTCGCCAGTCCTGACAGGAAAGAAAGACGCGGTAGCTACGTTTGACTGGATAATCCGTATGGAGGCTGCCATCCGTCTCAGCGAATGCCGAGCGGATCAAGTTGTGAAATTTGCTGCTAACTCCTTGAGGGAGGAAGCATCCCATTGGTGGGAAGGTGTACGTCAGGCAAAGGGGAGCGAGATTGTTGATGCGATGATGTGGGCTGACTTGAAAACTTTGGTGATCAAGAATTTCTGGCCAAGGAACGAGATTGAGAAGGTAGAGAGGGAATTTCTGGGTTTGAAGGCCGGGAGCATGACGCACCGGCAATACACAACCCGATTCAATGAACTGGCACGTCTGGTGCCACATCTTGTCACGACTGAGGAAAGAAAGATCGTATGCTACATACAAGGACTGCCGGACCAGGTCCGCACCTATGTTAAGGCAAACGCCCCTACTACTTATGATTCGGTAGTAGAACTGGGCGGCGTGGTATTTGATGATCTGGCGCTGAACGTCGTTGCCATTGAAGAGCCCAAGAAGAAGCTGAGTTTTCCTGCTAAACGATCGGGTGGGAAGTTGTTCGGGGCTCGGGACAAGCAGGCCAGGGTAGGCGAGGCGACAGTCTATGGAAAATGTGGGGTAAGACATGCGGGTGAATGCCGGTTGGGATCAAATCTGTGCTTTAAATGCGGCAAGACCGGACATTACTCCCGTGAATGCCCGCAATGCTACAAATGCTACAATTGTGGGGAAAATGGTCATATGAGTCGGGAATGCACCAAGCCCAGGATGGGTGAAGCCTGGAAAGGGAAAGGCCCGGAGAGGAAAGAAGAGAGGCCCCGGGCAAAGACTCGTGCGTACGCGCTAACGCAAGACCAAGCCAGGGCAGACCCCGACGTGGCGTCAGGTACGTTCGTCCTTGACAACACTTTTGTTTCTGTGTTATTTGATTCGGGTGCAAGTAAGATTTTTATATCTGCGACTTTTTGTAAACGAGTGAAGTACACTGTCCGTAAACTAGAAAGGGCCTTTAGCGTAGAAACCGCTGAGGGTAGAACTGCGAGGGTGACCGATGTAGTTGACAATTCCATGATAAAAATAGAAGGCCATAGATTTCCCGTCAGGTTGTTTTTCATGGTTTTGGGTGGATTTGTTGTCGTGTTAGGTATGGATTGGCTAACTGCCAATGAAGCACAAATTATATGTAAACGAAAGATAATCCGACTCAAGGCTCCGGATGGTAGCAAAGTCGAAGTTTTTGGAGATCGTGACGCCCCGATGCCAAACGTCATCTCGATGATTAAGGCAACAGATTACTTGAGGCGTGGATGCGAGGCTTATCTGGTGTACGTAATTGATGAGTGTAAGGAAGTGAAGGAGCTAGACGATGTACCCGTGGTACGCGAGTACCCGAAGGTGTTTCTAGAGGATTTGCCTGGGATACCACCCGACAGAGAGATTGAATTTCGAATCGACTTAGTACCAGATGCCCAGCCCATGGCTAAGGCTCCATATCGACTAGCACCAGTGGAAATGAAGGAACTAATGACCCAATTAGACGAACTACTTGAGAAGGGATTTATCCAACCGAGCATCTCGCCTTGGGGTGCTCCGGTGTTGTTCGTAAAGAAGAAAGACGGTTCGATGAGAATGTGTATTGATTATCGCGAGTTGAACAAACGTATCGTGAAGAACAAGTACCCGTTGCCAAGGATCGACGACCTGTTCGATCAATTGCAAGGCGCAAGTTGGTTCTCAAAGATCGACCTTCGATCAGGGTACCATCAGTTGAAGGTGAGGGAGGAAGACATACCGAAGACGGCATTTCGCACACGTTATGGACATTTTGAGTTTCGCGTAATGTCTTTTGGATTGACGAATGCCCCTGCAGCGTTCATGGATTTAATGAATAGAGTTTGTCGACCAATGCTGGATCGATCGGTGATCGTGTTCATCGATGATATCCTCATCTACTCCAAGAATGAGGGTGATCACGCGTGTCACTTGAAGGAGGTATTGGAAGCTCTGAAGAAGGAAAAGTTGTATGCTAAGTTCTCCAAATGCGCGTTCTGGCTTAGGGAAGTCCAATTCCTAGGTCACGTCATTAACCCGAACGGCATTATGGTTGACCCAACAAAGATAGTGACGGTAAAGGAATGGAATATTCTTAAGACGCCAACTGAAATCCGCAGTTTCTTGGGATTGGCAGGCTACTTTCGGAGATTCATCCAGGATTTCTCAAAAATAGCTTCGCCGTTGACAAAGTTGACTCGGAAAGAGGTTAAGTATGAATGGGGTTCAACCCAAGATGAGGCGTTTAAGGAATTGAAGAAGAGGCTAACCCAAGCTCCAGTCTTGGCCCTTCCCGAGGGCAATGAAGACCTAGTGGTATACTCTAACGCTTCGGGTCAGGGATTGGGCTGCGTGTTGATGCAACGCGAGAGAGTGATCGCGTATGCGTCACGATAGTTGAAGATTCACGAAGCTAATTATCCAACCCACGATTTGGAACTTGTTGCTGTCGTGTTCGCATTAAAAATCTGGTGGCACTACCTGTACGGGGTGAAGTTTACTATTTACTCAGACCACAAAAGTTTGAAGTACTTCTTCGAACAAAGAGAGCTTAATATGAGGCAAAGACGATGGTTAGAACTCCTAAAAGATTATGACTGTGAAATCATATACCATCCTGGAAAGGCAAACGTGGTGGCTGACGCTCTAAGCCGAAAGGATGTGCCTACTCCTATTAGAGTGAAAGCTTGCCAGTTGGTGGTAACATCGGACATGATGAGAGAAATTGAAAAGGCTCAAGATGAGGCACTTAAGGAGGAAAACATAAAGAAGGAAAGGATGGTTGGCCAACAGGACAAGTTGGAATATAACACCCTTGTTGTTAGGACATGTTTTGGACGGGTATGGATACCTATGGGTGGCGAGCTTAGAACCAAGATCTTGGATGAGGCTCATAAGTCTCGTTACTCTATCCATCCCGGTACCAATAAAATGTATCAAGACCCGAGGAAGGAATACTAGTGGCCTGGAATGAAACGTGATGTGACGAAGTATGTAAGCAAGTGCTTGACTTTCTCGCAAGTAAAGGCCGAGCACCAGAAACCGTATGGAAAGATTCAACCACTTGATATATCGGAATGGAAGTGGGAACACATTACCATGGACTTCATAACCAAGCTACCTCGCACAGCTAAAGGTCATGACACCATTTGGGTAATTATGGACCGTTTAACGAAGAGTGCTCATTTCCTACCTATTCGCGAGACGTTCTCGTCGGAAAGGTTAGCAGAAGTGTTTATTAACGAAGTAGTAGCACGGCATGGGATGCCTTTGACGATTGTATCTGACCGGGACACACGATTCACATCGAGGTTCTGGAAAAGATTTCACGAGGCGATGGGCACGAGGCTTAATATCAGCACAGCATACCACCCGCAAACGGATGGTCAGTCCGAAAGGACCATTCAGACATTGGAGGATATGCTCCGTGCTTGTATTATCGACTTCGATGGCAGTTGGGACAGCCATCTGCCGTTAGCTGAATTCTCCTACAACAATAGTCATCACACGACGATAGGCATGCCGCCTTACGAAATGTTGTATGGGAGAAGATGTAGGACCCCGGTTTGTTGGGGTGAGATTGGACAGAAGGAATTAGGAAGTCTGGAAGTCGTAAGAGAAACGTCGGAAAGGTTTGATCAAATCAAGGCACGAATGAAGGCCGCACAAGATCGTCAGAAATCCTATGCGGATAAACGACGAAGGCCTATTGAGTTTGATATTGGTGACAGAGTAATGCTGAAAGTGTCACCATGGAAGGGAATCATACGATTCAGAAAGAGAGGAAAGTTAAGTCCGATGTTTGTCGGACCATTCAGGATAATGGTACGGGTTGGTGAAGTCGCTTATCGGCTAGAGTTACCTGATGAGTTAAGTGGGATTCATCATACCTTCCATGTATCACACTTGCGAAAGTGTTTGGCGGATGAATCGGCTCACGTACCACTTACTGACATCGAGGTTGACAACAGCCTTAATTACATCGAAGTACCCGTGGCCATCCTTGATCGGAAGGAGAAACGTTTACGTAATAAAGTTATCCAATTGGTTAAAGTCCAATGGAAGCATCAAAAGGGATCGGAAGCCACTTGGGAAACGGAGAAGGAAATGAGGGAGTCGTACCCTCATCCATTTGACTTATGATAGGTTTCGGGGACGAAACCTATTGTAAGGGGGTAGACTTGTAACATCCCAAAAATAAAACGACAGTTGTAATAACGGGATAAACGAACGAGGCGTGACGAGTCGGGTCGGATGGGTCAGCGGGCTATAAATAGCCTATGCCACCCCTTTTCTCTCATTTGCAACTTTTAGAGAGAGAAACCGTAGAGAGAGAAAGTTGGCGGATCGACCCGAGACTTCAGCAAAGTGTTACTCCATAACTCGTGAGAAGAACCTCCGGATCAGAAACTCGATTCAGGTAACAATCCGACCTAAATCTGAGTTTTAGTTAGTTTTTGGGTTTTTCGGATTTTGGGTGAAAAGGTAAGGTTTGAACGGATGAAACTGAAAGATAATCATGGATTTGAGTTCCCTAATGAAAAACGAACGTTTTGAATGCAACAGGTTCGGGATCTTGACATGATCAGACCCGAATGCGAAAGTTAGGGTTTTTCACGAAGAACAGGTCGTGCGCACTTGCTAAGTGTGCACGGAGCAGGACCTGCGCACTTGCTAAGTGCGCAGGAGGAGGGACCTGCGCACTTGATAAATGCGCATGAAGCATGGTCTGCGCACTTGCCAAGTGCGCAGGCAGCAGGGTCTGCGCACTTTCCAAGTGCGCAGACATCAGAACTGGTTAAGTGAAGTCAGTATGTTAGAATGGTTAAACCGTTAGAGTCGGGATTGGTCTGATGTGTATTTAACTAATCAATTCAGATCGGAAGTGACGTTGTTGGACCTTCGTTTAGGACAACTGAGACTAGCTTATAAGGTGAGTTCTAGAAGCCCTCTTTTAAATGTTTTAATAATGTTTTTGGGCTGGTGTGCATACGTAACGATGTAACGATTTTATAAAATGATGTCTATGAAGGTTGTATGTAACGTTTTATAAAATGATGTTTATGAACGATGTTTTAGAAGGAAAGGTTATGAAGGAAGTGTTTATGAAATATTTTGCCAAAGGAAGTTTATGAAGTGTTTAATGAATGAATGTTTTTAATAAAACGTACGAATGCTTTAACTGAAGTTTTGAAGTAAAAGAAGCGAAGGTTTATGAAAGTCACAAACGAACGAATCTGCCAATATTCCTTAGGGAATGAAGGTTAAGGGATGGGAAGTATGTTTTGGGCCTTTACCTTTTAGGGGCCTTTGTGGCTGGCCAACTGTTGTACAACTGGGGCAATGACGGTCGTCAAGGGGATTATCGTGATCCTTGAAGTTTGGTACGATTTACCTTACGGGGTAGTCGTGCTTGAAGTTTGGTACTTGCGCCCTACGGGGTGCAGTGCTTGAAGTTTGGAACGCGCTATCCTTTGGGACGCCGTGCTTGAAGGGTTGGATGACCTAAGTATCGGGCCCTAGGAGTTCCTCACCCGAAGGACAGTACGGTGATGATGGGCCTAGTGGTGGTGATCCTTAGATTATTCAACCAGTATGTAACGTAGGGATTTGACGGTTACGAGAAGGCGCAGATTCGATATGTTCGTTGACTTATGTTTATGAAGTGTTATGTTTTGTTATTGCATTATTTTACGTACGCTTTTTATTAAATGAAGTATGAAGTTATGAAGTTATGGTTTTTGGCAATTTATTTGAAGCTAAAGTTTTATGTTAAAACTAGAACTCACCAGCGTAGCTGACTTTTTAGTATGCACATTCAGGTTAAGGCAGGTTATGAGGATGGACGGTGATGCTTGGCTAGCGAGAGGAGTTACCCGACTGACTATGAAGACTGGCATCCCGTTATGTTTAGTTATGATGTATTTATGTTTTAAACAATGTTTACGCTTCCGCATGTATGAACAATAATGACGTTATGTTTTAATGAAGTATTTTCCGCTGCGTTAATTGATATTCATGTTTAAGAACTGTTTGTGAATGAGTAAATCCAACAAGTGAGGCCTCCCGGGTTTGGGGCCTTACAATATCCTACACCCTCAATCACGCAGGTTTTGAAGGAACAGCTCTGTTTGAAATTTGAATTCCCATTTAGGGTTTCAGAAGCTCATACCCTTATGCTCTCTCTCTATCCCCGCCATCGTCATCTCGCTACACCATCTCCATCTAACGATTTATCGAAGGCAGGGTTGGATCGATTAACCGTTTTGAACTTTGCGATGGTGGAGATGAAGCATAGAAAGATAATGGGTATGAGGCTCCCATCACATGAGCGCAGGGGAAGACTACGACCCCTCTCTCATCGATAGTCATCCCTCATCATAAATCCTACCTTTTTTTAGGTTTTATTTCATCCAAACAAGGATTTATTGTTCAATTAGGGAAACTCTTACCCTAAACGAGAATCTTATGGTACCGGTTTGTTCTTGCATCGGCAAATTGGACGATTTTCTTCCTATGGTACCGATATGTTCTTATGTATGTATGATTTGTTTATGTTCATTCAGTGAATTGCATTTACTTCAAATTTCTTCAAGTCAGTTATAAAATCGTGCAAAATTATGTGTTTGTGTGTGCTTACATCTGTATTTTTGTGTTTGATTGCCCTAGCTTGGGAATGGCCAATAGTGTGAGAAAAGCCCTAGCTTGGGCCCTAAATCTAGAAGCCCCCAAATATGAAGGAATCCCAGCTCTACCAGAAAACAACCGACAACATGAAGGTCAACTTCGGCAATATATATTTTCATAAGAAAAAAAGCACTTATGATTATGTCAGTTTGTGTCGTGGAATCGAGTTTATTCTGAATCTAAGGTATTCGAATTACTCCTTTTTCTGATGTTTTTGAAATTTTTTGGTGTGAATAAATGGAGAATCAGATTCTGTTAGTTATGAATTATGATTAGTTAGTTCGTGTGATTTGTTGTTGATGCACTGATTTTGGTGTTATCGTTTGTGATGTCAATTATGTCCTATTTAGGAATTGTGTTATAGTAAAATTTACATTTCTTTACTATGCCAAAAGGAGGATTAGCTAATTGTGTTTTGGTATATATTAAATTATGCGTAGAATTTTGTGTTATTGTAAAATTTACGTTTATTTATTAAATTATCTGAGTCTAACCAATTGGATACCTTTATTACGTAAACGTTAGACAGCCACAGGTTCTACGATGTAGTTAAGGCTGTTGTCGACCTCGATGTTAGTAATTGATACGTGAGCTGATTCATCCGTTAAACACTTTCGCAAGTGTGATACATGGAAGGTAGAATGAATCCCACTTAACTCGTCAGGCAATTCCAACCGATAAGCGACTTCACCAACCCGTGCCATTATCATGAATGGTCTGACAAACCTCATGCTTAACTTTCATCTCTTTCTGAATCGTATGAAACCCTTCCAGGGCGACACTTTCAACATTACTCTGTCCCCAACATCAAACTCAATAGGGCTACGTCGTTTATCCGCATAGGATTTCTGACTATCTCGGACGGCCTTCATTCGTGCTTTGATTTGATCAAATCTTTCCGACGTTTATCGTACGACTTCAAGACTTCCTAATTCCTTCTGTCAAATCTCACCCCAACAAAACGGGGGCCTGCATCTTCTCCCATACATCATTTTGTAAGGAGGTATGCCTATCGTCGTCTGTTGTTGTTGGAGAATTCGGCTAACGGTAGATGACTGTCTCAACTGCCACAGAAGTAGATAATACAAACACGGAGCATATCCTCCAGCGTTTGAATAGTCCTTTCGGACCGACCATCCGTTTGTGGGTGGCATGCGGTGCTGATGTTAAGTCTCATGCCCATTGCCTTGTGAAATCTCTTCCAGAACCTCAATGTGAATCGTGTGTCCCGGTCAAATACAATCGTCAAAGGCATTCCATGCTGTGCTACTACTGTAGGTCCCAGCGGGTCTACGGATCAATCTCAACTGTAAAACACGCAATACGTACACGAAGTGTGGAATCCTAACGTATACGTACGTCTCTAATACTCACACACATGATACGATCACACACAAGACAAGATTTCATAAAAAGCTTCTTGTATTAACTCTGTAAATAGTGCACACAAGTTGTAGTTCCAGAGTTATAGATCCCTTTCAAATGAAACAACTACAACACTATTTATAGGCAATACTACTGGTATAGGCGAACTTAGCATGTTCGCCAACTTTAGTTCAGGCGAACTTGTTAAATTCGCCTCAACTAGATCGGGAGAACATGTTAAGTTCGCCTGTTACAAACTTAACAAATTACAAGACTAAAACATACAAAACATAACATAAAGACTAATCTATTACAAAGGCTAGTTGTCACACAAAATGCTTCAACGGACTCTCCCTTGACAACAATTGGGTCTTTATCTTCAAGTCTTGTTTTACAATTCTTCGCTAATGAGCTCCCTACACAAATTCCATGCTTTAAACACACATACAAAACTTTCTTGTACTGTAACACCTGTTCTCTACAATCTTCTGTGTACATGATCTCTCTACGTCTCAACATCTTCTGATCAGACTTTGAGAAATTAAAAGGTTCATAGCATCAACGAACTTCACTGTAACCTTGCCACTCATATCTTCGATCACTGCTTCACCCATATAAACATCAACGTACCACCATTTAAGATTATTCAGGCAATCATAGGGAATCAACTTTAGTGGAATCTTCAGTACTGATCTCATAGGCTTAAACTTGTATCTCCAAATCACCTTTTGAGTAACTAGATCAACCTCTTTTATTCTCTTGCCTTGTTGTGGTTTCAGCTTCTCATACTTTCCAGATCCAGCTTCAATTCTTATGATTTTAGCTATTGAGTCAGCTATTCCATTATCTGGTCTGTTAATCAAGGGTTTTATTGATAACCCATTGACTTCACATCTCGGTAAGGAATTAAAGTACTTCAGCCTTGGCTTCAAGTACTGAACTCCATCCGACCTTTTCCAAGCAAATAGCTTGAACTCAGCTTCATAAAACAACTGATAATCCTACCAGAGCATCTTTCTTTGTTCACATATCTTTTTTTTCTGAACTGGTGCAGCTAGAGAGACTAGAAACTTAGTTCTCCAACTCTTCACCATCTCCGCCCACTGTGCCTTAGTCATTCATGTATTCTTATACATCTCTGTATCTTTAGGAACGCTCTCCGCAATATCAGGGTTTTGTTTATCTAGATTAGGATCAGACTCTTCAGATTCTGCAACACCTTCTGACAAATCTTCAGGAATTACATTATCGTCTTTGACATCCGTATCAATCAATCCGTCACACCTTTCATAAACAACCTTCTGTTTATCACTCTCTACTTCCACCTCTACAATCTCTCCTTCTTCTAACTCCTCCTCACATGTATCCTCATCATCTGACAAATCATCCAAGTCTAACAAGCATTCAATCTTATCTGCTTCATTTATGCCAGAGTCTTTAAAAATTGAATTATCTAACATATCAGCATCAACCTCTGTAGGTTCTTTATCATCTGTACTCGTCACCATATTAGCTTCAACAATAATCTCTGACTCCCCCTGAGTTAATGACGTAGGGTTAGTAGCTTCAACAATAATCTCCGACTCTCCCTGAGTTAATGACGTAGGGTTAGTATCAGCGTTTCGACGCTCGCCCAAACCATCACCAACATCTGGTTCGTCATCATCATCTAAGTTCTTCTGAATGCCAACACTATGACAAGCAGACTTATCAGCTTGGACCATCTCCCCCTGAGCGTCAATACGCTCTATTAACTGACTAACAAGGATCTGCATCTCTGCAATCACCTTATTTTGAGCATTTATAGTCAGAGCACGCTGGGATTCACTCTCAATCAATTCATCTACCTGAGTTTGTAACCCTGAAACCTGTGTTTCCAAGGCATGAATTCTTTCATCACGAGGATCTCTTGTAGATGGACCAGCTTCATCGACTACTTTGGATACAGTAGGAGTAACCTGAGGAGTATTAGATCGGGAAGGAATATGAGTTATAATCAATGAATCTACAAACTCTCTATCCTCTTGTGCAGTAGATTTTGCAGCTTGAATGGCTGAAGCCATTAGTTTTGGACCTTTAGCTGCAAGAGCTTCATCTTCCTCAGAACTACAGCTTTCATCTTGTAACTATCTTTTTCCAAGTACTGCATCGGGAGGAGGACCCCTTACAGACTTGCGTCTTGATACCTTAACCTTCTTCTTACTAAAATACTTCTAACGTTTATCATAAACATTCCTAGTTACCCTAGGAACTTTAGCTAACTGAGCAAAGTGCTCAGGACCAAAATCCTGGGAACTCTCATCACCTTCATCAGCTTCACTAGATCCAGACGAACTAGTGCTTGTATCCTCAACCTCTACTTGTTATCCCTGAGGATCAATAACATCAACATTCATTTGATTATCACATCCATCATTTCCAACATCATCATCATCATCATTATCATCATTATCATCACCACCATCATCATCAGCATTGTCATCACCAACATCATCATCATCACCACTCTCACTTTCACTAGACTCCTCATCTTCACCTTCACCATCATCTTCCTCTTCCTCTTCCTCTTAATCATCAGCAGGAGGTAATTCTAAAGCTGGATCATCATGAATCCAGATGTTGTTTGGCAGTGCAACATAACCGGGATTGATTATGTGCCCAAACAAAGGAGTAGCCACTGGAATCAAAGCAAGATTTTGTTGTTTAATATTCAAATTGTTTGTGAAAATCCTCTTTATCATTGGTGTAAGGGTCAGTCTTGGGTTCGCTGGTGGTAGATCAGAAATTAGATGATTCAGAATGACCTGCAAGAATCTAGGGTACATTAAGAAACACTGACCCTCAGGTTGTGTAATTTGCATCACAAGCTCCCGATAGATGTATAAAGCAAAGTTGAACGGCTTATTTAGAGTTAAAGCCACCATAGCAGCTTGTAGAGATGTTTTCAAGCCATCAGTTCCAGCTTTCCTTGGAGATAAGCACTGAGTGATTACATGCATGAAGTACCTCCACTGCTTGAGAATCATTAGGTCTGCCTCTATAGGTCTGCCTTTCTTGCTTGAGAATCATTAGGTCTGCCGCTATATCCCATTCTTTGAAAACAACCCATGATGAGGGTATTCGGCAAACCAATAGGATCGGTATTCTCACCACCTAGAGCTAAAGTTGTACGGATTTCTTGAGCAGAAATATAAATATCTTGATTATTGATTGTAACTCGAATGACATGTGGTGTAACATTTCTGATTTTTAGTATTCATATTTCAATTCAATGTAATGAAATTTCAAGTTCTATACTCGTGCAATGTCTCAATATTTTTCCCGCGGTAAATAAAATACAATGATTCTATACAAGTTCGCAAGTTTTACTCGATTATATGCACATAAACGCTATACAAGTAACTAAATATTTCAAATTTATAAAATCTGAAAAGTCAAGGACTAAAGTTGAAAATTTATCAAGAAACCCTAGTTAGCACGGTCGTGCTTCGTTCTAGCACGGTCGCGCTAAGTGCCTCGGCACGATCGCGCGGCTGGTCCTGGAACGATCGCGCCCGGTTCCTAAGCACGGTCGCGCCAATCTTGGCACGGTCGCGCCTGCGAAACAGTCGAAACGTAAATGTGATTTCAAAACGCTCAATCGTTCGAATTTCAAATCCGATTACGTTTCTTTTCCTTTAACGCGAGTTATACCATTTTCAATTACTCAACGCCTCAGTTTTTCTCCATCAATCTCGAATTCTCTCTCAAGCAATTCAAACAAAACTCGAGTCTTCCTCCTGGAACCCAAATTCTCCCGATCAAGAGAGGATTTATCATCTCCCGGCTCTCTCCAAGACTCTGGACTCTCTGGCCTAGCCGGAATCGCAGTCGAAGTCACCGGAAACCTTTACCTCCGTCGTCGGAACTCATCTCTGCCGTTCTTCATCGATTCGTTACGTTTCAGGGTAAGTATACTCTCCATCTCACTCATTTCAGTAACGTTATCAAAAGCCCTCATTCAATTTGGGCTTCCATTATAGAATTCGATCAGAATCAGAAATCATATTTTAATAAAAATGATTTAATCGAACCCATGCTTAAACTCGATTTCCATACAATTAAGTTATATGAAAAGACTCTTAATAACCCATTAATCAAAAGCCCTAACAATTCCTGTGTTCAAAATACAAGAAACTCTCGATTCGTGTCTGATTTGGAATAGACACGGTCGCGCTAATCATCTAGCGCGGCCGTGCCTCGTTTAGCGCGGTCGTGTCGACTAGCAGCGCGGTCGTGTCATCCGTCCAGACCTTGTCATGCCCTTTGGGCTAGTCTCTGTTGTGTCTAAAAATCATAGACGCGACCGTGCCGGGCTAAGGCACGGTCGTGCCTGATGACTTGTCTAGATTGTGCTCCTGATTGATCAACCCGGTCGCGCCCCGACTAGCGCGGTCGCGCCCGTGGCTTGAGCACGATCATGCCCTTCCGAGGCACGGTCGTGCTAGACTCAGAATTTTTAACAGAATTATAATTTTTTATATTTTAATCAGTAAATGTTTCAGATTTTATAAAAATATGTTTTCTGTATTTAAAAATAGATTAAAAGTTTAATCTTGGCATAAATGTAATTTATTGAAAAGTTTATAAAAATTAAATTTATATTTATCATCTTACACTTAAATGATATTTTAAATAATTAAGTTACAAAATTTATAAATAATGATGACTTATTTACTTTATATTTTAAATCAAAATCGTTTTATTTATTTATACTTAATTACAATTAATATTGACATTATTTCATAAACTATAGTTATACACTTATTTATTTAATTCAAACCTAATTAAATTGTTTCAAACATATTTTACCTCAAACTTTATATATTTTATTCAATCCTTTTTAAATACAAACCAATGGTTTTATATACAAATCCAACTTTCATTTTTAAACTTTATACATCTATGTGATTCAATGCATATTACTATTTAGGTTAAAGTGTGCTTTTCAAAGATCTTTTTGCTATCTATATTCCTTGTTAGCTTCACTTCCATACCAAGTGAGTATTCACAACCCCTTTTACTCTTTTACACTTTTGGGGTGGAACATGAACTCTATACTCATTACACATTACACATTTACATTTACACAAACTACACAAGTGCAAAAAAAATCCTATTTACATACATGTGTGCAAAAATTTGAGCTTTGTGCCCGAGTGCTAGGTGTGTTTAACCTTTGTATGCTCTTATGTGCAATCATTAACTATACAAGCCGACGGTTTTCAATGATGGATCTATTGAGTCTGACAAACCCACCCATGGTACGCGGTGATTGAAACCGACAATACACTTTGTTTTGCATGCTAGTTACAAGGTTTGATTGTACATTTGGTTACACAATAGTTACTCCCCATGAACGCCTTATTTATCATGTCATGTAAAGGATTTGTTTTCAACTATATGCTATCTATATACAACTGTGTTATACTCACCAACTTTTTAGTTGACTTTATTTTATTCATGTTTCAGGCCCCAATATGTGAGATTGATTCAAGACGTGTTCAACATAGGATTTGGACTTAGCAAAATAAATCAAGATTTTATGAATTGTTTATGTTTCTTGTTTGAATTTGATCTTGTACTTGGATTTATTGTAATGCAAATTTGACTTTAATATATTTCAATTTAGTCAACCATGTGCTATGAACAGTCTTACATGTCCCGCCCCGATGATTCCGCCATCGGTCGGGGTGTGATAGATTGGTATCAGAGCCTTGGTTATAGGGATTTAGGTTATTAGACATCTTGACCTAGACTATAACTTTAGGACACCCACTTATGTTATGCTTCATGATTTTGTGCTATGTGCTACATGCTATGTGCTACATGCTTACCATGATTAATTATTATTATATTTGCTACCTTCTTTGTTAGAAATGCATGACTTATTAGGATATTCTTAAATAATAATTAAATAAATAACATCCTTTCCTATGGCCTAAACCTCTTATTATTCTTATCTTCTTTTTCTATCTTTATCCTTTCTAAGCATGTGGAAAATTCTTGAAGCAAAAATCTTTAAATAAAATTGTTATTTCTTCGTTGAGGTTTTTAAACTTGTTAAATTATTTGAGGACACGTGCAATCTGGAAGGGTGACACCTGTATTTTGGGTTTTCTGTCTAGGAAAGCATTTCGCATAAATCCCAATCAACCGAGGGACCCGTATGCTTTCCTGGGAACTCCCGAGATGAGTGTTTACCTATAGGCTAAAGCATGTCTCCTTGAAAATTATATGAGTTTAAATTAACCTTAATATGCCTTAGTATTCAAGTGAATTTTTGTCACTTTTGAGTACAATCCAAACTATGATTATCTATCTTTTATTTTGTTATCTCATTCTATTAAATCCTAGCAATTCTCATAAGTTCTTACAATCTCTCTTGTCTTGTGTTTCAAATCTGTAGAATGCCTCCTCGTCGTGCTCCCGCCGCTAACGCCAACTCCGACATTGCTGCTATCCTTACTCAATTGGTGACACAACTCACCCAAGCCAATGGTGCCACTAATGGCAATGGAAGCAATAGTGGTAATAATGGTGGTAATGGTGGAAATGGTGGTAATCCATCCCAATGCACCTTCAAGCACTTCAATTCGTGCAATCCCCTAAAGTTTTATGGAACCGAAGGAGCTACCGGACTCCTCCAATGGTTCGAAAGTATTGAGAATACCTTTCTCAATAGTGACTGTCCCGACAACCTCCGTGTTCGTCATGCTACTAGTGTCCTTCAAAAGCGGGCACTTACATGGTGGAATGGGGAGAAAAGGAATAGGGGTGTTGATGTAGCTATGGCCTTACCTTGGGATGAGGTCAAAAGGCTTATGACCGAGGAGTTCTGTCCTCGCAATGAAGTGAAGAAGTTAGAGGCCGAATTTTGGGATCTTGCCCAAGATAGTGGGGAACACTTGGCTTACACAACTCGGTTCCATGAATTGAGTCTTCTTGTGCCCCACATGGTCACTCCATTATCTCGTTGCATCGAAAAGTACATTGGTGGGCTACCAAGACAAATTCAAGATACTGTCTTAGGTAGAAATCCTGCTACTTTGGAAGATGCCATCCGCCTGTCTGCTACCCTAACCGATAATCATATTAAAGCTGGAACTCTTACCAAAAAGGGTTCTAAGAAAGTTGCTGAAACCGTAACCCCTCCTAACCACACCAAAGAAGCTACAACCGAGCCCTCTCGTAACACTAGAAAGAGGAAGGTTAGAAATTTTGCTGTGGTTACTCCTGCTGTTCCCGTGAACCAAGCTGCACCTATGGTTCAAGCACCAGTCAAAAAGCCATATGGTGGAATTTACCCACTTTGTGCCACCTGCAACTATCATCATCCCCAAAACATCCCATGTCGCCTTTGTACTTATTGTGGGAGATATGGTCATACGGTTAATGTTTGTAGGACCAAAGCCCTTACGGGCCAAGTCAACCCTCCAAACCAAACCGTACCTCAAGTGGCTAATCAAGGTGCTCCCGCCATTGCTAATGGGCGTGCTTGTTATGAGTGTGGTGACCCGAATCATTTTCGTAATCTATGTCCAAGGCTCGCAAATACTAGACAAGGTGGAGCTCGTGGGCGTGCTTTCAACATTAACGCCAACGAAGCTCAAGCCAACAACGACGTGGTTAATGGTACGTTCCTTGTTAATAGTCAATATGCCTCCATTTTGTTCGATACCGGTGCCGATAAAAGTTTTGTGTCACTTAATTTTGAGCCTTTACTTGCAAAGACACGATCCCAATTAGAGAAAACCTTCACCGTTGAAATAGCAAATGGTGACTCCCTTACAATTGAGTCTATTATCTATGATTGCTCTTTAGAACTTAATGATCATGCATTCCCAATCAACCTTATTCCAATGCCACTAGGAAGCTTTGACATTATCATAGGTATGGATTGGCTATCAAATCATCATGCCGAAGTTATTTGCTTTGAAAAGTGCATCCGAATTCCGCTACCTTCGGGAGAAACCTTAAGGGTTTTTGGTGAAAAGCCTTGCAAGGGTCTTAAATTGATGTCTTGTACTACTGCTCAAAAGTACTTGCGAAAGAAGTACATCGCCTTCCTAGCTCATATTGTTCAAAAGGATGTCAAGGAGAAGAGTATCCAAGACATTCCCATTATTCGAGATTTTCCCGAAGTGTTTCCTAAAGATTTATCCGGTCTTCCTCCCGTTCGTCAAGTCGAGTTCCGTATTGATCTCATGCCCGGAGCTAACCCTGTTGCTAGAGCTCCTTATCGTCTTGCACCTTCCGAAATGCAAGAGCTCGCAAGTCAACTTCAAGAACTCTCCGATAAAGGGTTCATTCGCCCGAGTCATTCACCGTGGGGTGCACCCGTCTTATTTGTAAAGAAGAAGGATGGATCATTTCGCATGTGTATTGACTATCGCGAACTCAATAAGCTTACTATCAAGAATCGCTATCCTTTGCCTAGAATCGATGATCTCTTTGATCAACTTCAAGGTTCTACGTGTTTCTCGAAGATTGATCTTCGATCTGGTTATCATCAGCTCCGTGTTCAAGAAGATGACATTCCTAAGACTGCTTTCCGAACAAGGTATGGTCATTATGAGTTCATGGTTATGCCTTTTGGATTAACCAATGCACCCGCAGTTTTCATGGACCTCATGAATCGTGTGTGCAAACCGTACCTTGATAAATTCGTGATCGTTTTCATTGACGATATCTTAATCTATTCCAAGACTAAAGCCGACCATGAAGAACACCTTAGATTGGTTTTGGACCTTTTAAAGAAAGAACAACTATATGCCAAGTTCTCCAAATGTGAATTTTGGTTAAAAGAAGTTCAATTTCTTGGTCACATCGTCAACGACAAGGGTATTCATGTTGATCCTGCTAAGATTGAAACGGTTAAGAATTGGAATGCCCCGAAGACTCCTACCGAAGTTCGTTCGTTCCTTGGTCTTGCGGGTTATTATCGTCGTTTCATCTCAAACTTCTCAAAGATTGCTGTCCCTCTTACCGCCTTGACCCATAAGGGTAAAGCTTATGAATGGGGACCGAAGCAAGAAGAAGCTTTCCAAACTCTTAAGCAAAAGTTGTGCAATGCTCCCATCTTGACTCTCCCCGATGGAAATGATGATCTAGTTGTCTATTGTGATGCTTCTAACCAAGGTCTTGGTTGTGTCCTCATGCAACGAGGCAAAGTGATCGCTTATGCATCAAGACAACTCAAAATTCATGAAAAGAATTATACGACGCACGACCTCGAGTTGGGTGCGGTCGTATTCGCGTTAAAGATTTGGAGACACTACCTATATGGCACGAAATGTGTGGTATTCACCGACCACAAAAGTCTTCAACATATTTTCAACCAAAAAGAACTCAATATGAGGCAACGACGTTGGGTCGAACTCCTTAACGACTACGACTGCGAGATTCGTTACCATCCCGGCAAAGCGAATGTTGTAGCCGATGCCTTGAGTCGAAAGGACCATGTTATGCTTCATTGTGCCCGTATTCAATCCGATATTCAAACCCGTATCCTGGAAGCTCAACACGTCTCGGTTACCGAGGGTAACATGTATGAAGAAATGTCGTGTGGTGTTGAACTTCTTCTTGAATCTAAACCCAATGGCTTACTATATTACTTGAACCGTATTTGGGTTCCCGATCGCGATGATCTCCGTGCAATTCTCATGAACGAGGCTCATAAGACTCGTTATTCTATTCATCCTGGTGCGGATAAAATGTACCAAGATCTTCGTCAGCTTATTTGGTGGCCCGGTATGAAGAAGGACATTGCTCTTTATGTTGCCAAATGCTTAACTTGCTCCAAAGTCAAAGCCGAACATCAGCGTCCTTCTGGTTTGCTTGAACAACCGGAAATTCCCGTGTGGAAATGGGAGAATTTAGCTATGGATTTCATTACCTAGCTCCCTCGCACCTCGAGTGGTTATGATAGTATTTGGGTGATCATTGATCGACTCACCAAATCTGCCCACTTTTTGCCTATTCGTGAAGACTTCAAAGTGGAGAAACTTGCCCGAATTTACATTGATGAAATTGTGAGCCGTCATGGTGTTCCCTTGAACATAATATCTGATAGAGACGCTCGGTTCACTTCTCGATTTTGGCAATCTCTCCAATCTGCTCTTGGTACTCATTTGGATTTGAGCACGGCTTACCATCCCCAAACTGATGGCCAAACCGAGCGAACAATCCAAACTCTTGAAGACATGCTTAGAGCTTGTGTAATCAATTTTGGTGGCAATTGGGATTCACATTTATCCCTTATTGAGTTTTCTTATAACAATAGCTACCACACAAGTATCAACATGGCTCCATTCGAAGCTCTCTATGGTCGCAAGTGTCGTTCTCCGATCTGTTGGAACGAGATTGGTGAAGCACAAATCACCGGTCCCGAGTTAATTCAAGAAACTTCTGACAAAATTATTCAAATCCGTGACAATATTCGAGTAGCGAGAAGTCGGCAAAAGAGTTATGCCGACAAACGTCGAAAACCCTTGGAATATCAAGTCGGTGATCTCGTTCTTCTTAAGGTATCTCCATGGAAGGGTGTGATCCGTTTTGGAAAGAAAGGCAAGTTATCACCTCGTTATGTTGGTCCATTCAAAATCCTTGAAAGGATTGGGAAAGTGGCTTACAAGCTCGAGTTACCTCCATCTCTTGGCAATGTGCATCCTACATTTCATATATCTAATCTAAAGAAGTGTCTCGCTGATGAAAATCTCCATATACCGCTTGACGACGTGCGCATTGATGAAACGATGCACTTCGTTGAGAAGCCGGTGGAAATTATGGATCGTGAAGTCAAACAACTCAAGCGAAGTCGTATTCCTATCGTCAAAGTTCGTTGGGAGTCTAAGAGTGGTCCTGAGTACACTTGGGAACGAGAAGACCAAATGAAGCTCAAGTACCCTCATCTTTTTACTATTAATGTTGTTTCCTCTAGCTAAATTTCGGGACGAAATTCTCTCAACATGGGGAGACTGTAACATTTCTGATTTTTAGTATTCATATTTCAATTCAATGTAATGAAATTTCAAGTTCTATACTCGTGCAATGTCTCAATATTTTTCCCGCGGTAAATAAAATGCAATGATTCTATACAAGTTCGCAAGTTTTACTCGATTATATGCACATAAACGCTATACAAGTAACTATATATTTCAAATTTATAAAATCTGAAAAGTCAAGGACTAAAGTTGAAAATTTATCAAGAAACCCTAGTTAGCACGGTCGTGCTTCGTTCTAGCACGGTCGCGCTAAGTGCCTCGGCACGATCGCGCGGCTGGTCCTGGAACGATCGCGCCCGGTTCCTAAGCACGGTCGCGCCAATCTTGGCACGGTCGCGCCTGCGAAACAGTCGAAACGTAAATGTGATTTCAAAACGCTCAATCGTTCGAATTTCAAATCCGATTACGTTTCTTTTCCTTTAACGCGAGTTATACCATTTTCAATTACTCAACGCCTCAGTTTTTCTCCATCAATCTCGAATTCTCTCTCAAGCAATTCAAACAAAACTCGAGTCTTCCTCCTGGAACCCAAATTCTCCCGATCAAGAGAGGATTTATCATCTCCCGGCTCTCTCCAAGACTCTGGACTTTCTGGCCTAGCCGGAATCGCAGTCGAAGTCACCGGAAACCTTTACCTCCGTCGCCGGAACTCATCTCTGCCGTTCTTCATCGATTCGTTACGTTTCAGGGTAAGTATACTCTCCATCTCACTCATTTCAGTAACGTTATCAAAAGCCCTCATTCAATTTGGGCTTCCATTATAGAATTCGATCAGAATCAGAAATCATATTTTAATAAAAATGATTTAATCGAACCCATGCTTAAACTCGATTTCCATACAATTAAGTTATATGAAAAGACTCTTAATAACCCATTAATCAAAAGCCCTAACAATTCCTGTGTTCAAAATACAAGAAACTCTCGATTCGTGTCTGATTTGGAATAGACACGGTCGCGCTAATCATCTAGCGCGGCCGTGCCTCGTTTAGCGCGGTCGTGTCGATTAGCAGCGCGGTCGTGTCATCCGTCCAGACCTTGTCATGCCCTTTGGGTTAGTCTCTGTTGTGTCTAAAAATCATAGACGCGACCGTGCCGGGCTAAGGCACGGTCGTGCCTGATGACTTGTCTAGATTGTGCTCCTGATTGATCAACCCGGTCGCGCCCCGACTAGCGCGGTCGCGCCCGTGGCTTGAGCACGATCATGCCCATCCGAGGCACGGTCGTGCTAGACTCAAAATTTTTAACAGAATTATAATTTTTTATATTTTAATCAGTAAATGTTTCAGATTTTATAAAAATATGTTTTCTGTATTTAAAAATAGATTAAAAGTTTAATCTTGGCATAAATGTAATTTATTGAAAAGTTTATAAAAATTAAATTTATATTTATCATCTTACACTTAAATGATATTTTAAATAATTAAGTTACAAAATTTATAAATAATGATGACTTATTTACTTTATATTTTAAATCAAAATCGTTTTATTTATTTATACTTAATTACAATTAATATTGACATTATTTCATAAACTATAGTTATACACTTATTTATTTAATTCAAATCTAATTAAATTGTTTCAAACATATTTTACCTCAAACTTTATATATTTTATTCAATCCTTTTTAAATACAAACCAATGGTTTTATATACAAATCCAACTTTCATTTTTAAACTTTATACATCTATGTGATTCAATGCATATTACTATTTAGGTTAAAGTGTGCTTTTCAAAGATCTTTTTGCTATCTATATTCCTTGTTAGCTTCACTTCCATACCAAGTGAGTATTCACAACCCCTTTTACTCTTTTACACTTTTGGGGTGGAACATGAACTCTATACTCATTACACATTACACATTTACATTTACACAAACTACACAAGTGCAAAAAAAATCCTATTTACATACATGTGTGCAAAAATTTGAGCTTTGTGCCCGAGTGCTAGGTGTGTTTAACCTTTGTATGCTCTTATGTGCAATCATTAACTATACAAGCCGACGGTTTTCAATGATGGATCTATTGAGTCTGACAAACCCACCCATGGTACGCGGTGATTGAAACCGACAATACACTTTGTTTTGCATGCTAGTTACAAGGTTTGATTGTACATTTGGTTACACAATAGTTACTCCCCATGAACGCCTTATTTATCATGTCATGTAAAGGATTTGTTTTCAACTATATGCTATCTATATACAACTGTGTTATACTCACCAACTTTTTAGTTGACTTTATTTTATTCATGTTTCAGGCCCCAATATGTGAGATTGATTCAAGACGTGTTCAACATAGGATTTGGACTTAGCAAAATAAATCAAGATTTTATGAATTGTTTATGTTTCTTGTTTGAATTTGATCTTGTACTTGGATTTATTGTAATGCAAATTTGACTTTAATATATTTCAATTTAGTCAACCATGTGCTATGAACAGTCTTACATGTCCCGCCCCGATGATTCCGCCATCGGTCGGGGTGTGACATGTGGCTCAACATTGGTGTCTTGCTGTGCGGTCTCCCCGAATTGTTGAATTTATTGCAAGCTAATATGAGGATTAGCAGAAAGTGCAATATTTAATCTTGATCGGTTCAGAAAATTGATTATTTCTTGATAATTTGCCGCCTCTGCCAACTCCGGATCAAGTAGTGCTACCTGATTATGTTTATATTCAACTCGACTATCCATGACCTGCTCATAACAAAAGATTAGACACTGACAATTTCCAAACATAAACACAAAATAGTAAAACAAAAACAAGTACAAAAAATTTAAAAAAAAAATTACAACTTTGAAAAATGCCAAGTCTTTTTCACACTGAATCTCTCGGCGAACTTAACAAGTTCGCTTAGAGTTACAAGAGAACTTGTTAAGTTCGCCTGATCTTGTTCGCTAGTTCCTTTGAACAGTCATAGAATTCGAACTTGATAAATTTGAAGCTATAAACCACAATCAAGAACATCAACCAACTCGTCAACGCTCGATTAAGATATATGATCAATCAATTTTAATTTTTAACCCCAAAATGATGATAAACACTAAGATGACAGTTGAGATGAAATTTCGAGAACAAAAACCATGACTGCGATCAAATGGATGGATGAAATGGATTGATTTTACCTTATTTGAACTCGCAACAAAAAGTTGAACATAAGACAAGAACAAATAACCACTTTCACTGATTAAATTTCACACTTTGAAAAAATAACTCGAATCGGAACAAGCTCACCACTCAAGTTCGCACAAGTCAAAGTCTAAGTGAGAATGGTCATGTTCGCTGAATCTTTACAAGTTCGCCACCCCAGGCGAACATAGCTAGTTCGCCTAATCCAACACTTAGCCAAAAATTAGAAAATTTTCATTTTCCAACCTTTTCGACAATCCAATCATCTTGTAACCTGTACAGTAACTTAATCCAAAAAATTAAGAATTTTTCATGGAAGATAGAAACAAAATCTTTTTGGATTTTTCTTATAAAGCTAAATGAACAAGTAAATGACATAGTTTTGGATTTTTCAAATTTTATGCTAAAACACACTAAAATCTTTTTGTACTTTTTCTAATTAATTAAAGCAGTAAAAATATAACATCTAAAATCAAAATCTTTTTGGTTGTTCTCTGTACATACAGAAGCACATATATCACATTCTAAATATAAACTTCTCTAGCAGATCTAAGGGTTGACCTATGGCATTCTGCATATCCATAAATTTTTGGCTCAGCAAACAAGCACTTTGTGCTACACTTGATGAAATCTCAGCAAATAATCTCACAGAACTAACACTTCGCATTTTCATAAACTATCAATTCTTTTGAAATTTCTTTTCAACTTCTATCTCACAGATATCACAACTTTCTTTTTTTTTCTTCTTTTCAAATTCATCCAATTAGATCATATACATCAAAAAATCATGAAATAATACGCGATAAACTTTAAAGTAAACAGGATCAGATCATGACATGCTAACTTATTCATATCGAATTTGCAATATACTACATGTCAATTCAAGTTGTCAGTATTATAAGATTTGAATCTACAAGTGTTTTTATCCCACGTTCTTGTGAGTTAGTACCATTTATATGAAAACAATGTGTACCCCACAAATATGCCAACAGAAATTTAAATTACATTATCTTCAACACATTGAGACTTATGCAAAGATTAGATCAATCTCTAGGATGAAACTATCTCAAATAGCACAGGAAAAGAAACAGATCCCGAAAGATATATAGAATCAGAATGATTCATATAGCTTGGTTTTGGATGAAGTATCATGATTCAATGTAACAGTGAGATTGTACCGATGGAATTCTTTAACAATAAGATTGATCAAGGAATCTATTGATTCAATGACATAGGGTAACGTGATCCAACTGTTATCTGGATATACTCAACGTAATCAAGATAATTGATCTAATGGTTGGTATATGCTCCAACAGATGTTGTCAGAAACATATCTTAGTCCAACTTCACATTGCATGTTTTTCGGGGCATGGGCAGTGAAATGAACTGAAAATTATGCTAATCAATATAATCCGATACTGGTCTCATGAAATACTTGAAGCCTCATATTCTTTATCTGATAATGATCTTTTCACACACACAACCAGCATACCATGGGTTCAAATCACAATTGTGACATAGACCATTATGTTTTCACATTACTAATGGATTAAAAACGCTTCTAGCCTACTGACAATTCAAATTACATGCAAATATCCAAATTAAAACATTATATACAGCAATGTCAAGCAGTCATGAAGCTATCATTTCCTGTTTATATAGACTAAGAAGTTTAAATCAAATCATATAAGCACAAACATAAATACAGAAACCAGGTAGTCATTCTATGGTCATGTGTATGTGATCACCTACTGATGTACTATCATTTTTTTTCTAACTTCAAGCAGTGCCGATTTTATCTTTTTCAAATTTGTTTGGGTTTTTTCGAAACAAGTAAAGTAATGAAAAATAAAGTATAAAACTATTTACCTTAAATAATCTAGAAAACTAAAAGAAAATCTTCCATGAAAAACCTTTTTGAAAACTTTTGTCACGTTGGATTAAGCATACCAATCATTTGAGTAAGAAATTCAACCGTGTACGATCGAATGCTTTGGTAAACAAATCAGCAAAATTTTCATTCGTGTGGCCTTTCACCAACTCAATCAATTTCTTTTCTGCATAGTCACGAATGAAATGATGTCTAATCTCAATGTGCTTTGTGTTTGAGTGTTTCACAGGATTTGTTGTAATCGACATGGTGCTGTGTTATCAATCATCATTGGTGTCCCTGTGGAGTTAAACCATAATCCCTCAACTGTTGTTGAATCCATAGGATTTAGGAACAACAGCTGGCTGCTGCAATGTATTCTACATCACAAGTTGAAATTGCAACAAAGGTTTGATTTTTGCATTGCCAGGACACAAGCCTATTCCATAAGAATTGACAACCACCAGACGTCGATTTTCTATCCAAACCACAACCTCCATAATCTGAATCTGTAAACGCTTTAAAGTCAAAGTCAGAATTAATAGTATACCACAATCTCAACTTTGGTTTACCCTTTAAGTATCGAAAGATTCGCTTAACAGCAATCAGATGAGATTCCTTTGGTTTAGACTGAAACCTTGAACACAAGCATACTGAAAACATAATATCCGGACGTGACGCTGTCAGATACATTAAAGACCCGATCATTCCTCTATATAACCGACAATCCACTTCTTTCCCTTTCAGGTCAGAATCTAGTTTATGATTAACTGGAATTGGAGTATTGAAAGATGAAGCATTTGCAATATAAAACTTCTTGAGAATATCAACAACGTATTTCATTTGATGAATGTAAAAACCATCTTCCTTTTGATCAACTTGAAGACCCAAAAAGAACGATAATATCTACCATGCTGCTCATCTCAAATTTCAACTTCATCACTCTTTCAAAGTCTTTACACATATTGACATTCGTTGATCCAAAGATTATGTCATCCACATAGATCTAAACAAGTAATATATCTCCCCCTGCTTTTCTGATGAAAAGGGTGGAGTCAATTTGACCACACTCAAAACCATTCTCAAGTAGATGCACCGACAAAGTTTCGTACCAAGCACGAGGAGCCTGATGAAGACCATATAATGCCTTGTCCAATTTAAAGACCTTTTCAGGATTCTTGGGATCTTCAAAACCAGGCGGTTGTTTCACATAAACCTCTTCCTTTACCTTTCCATACAGAAAAATACTTTTGACATCCAATTGAAAAACTTTGAAACCCTTGAAAGAAGCATATGCTAGAAACAATCTGATTGCCTCAATCCTCGCAACCGGAGCATAAACGTCGGTGTAATCAACTCCCTCTTGCTGATTAAATCCTTGAACAACCAGTCTTTCCTTATTGCGTACCACAACACCACGATCATCACGTTGCATTAAATCACCAATAATATTGTCAGTGGGATGGTGTTGTTCCCCAAGTTGAAGCGACATTCGGGTCAACTGGAGAAGTACCCACAATCGGAATAACCGAACGTGGATCGATAATTGAATCATCATTGTAGTAGGACTGATAAAACATTTCTGCTTCAGCTGGAGAAACTGCAGGAGGAACATTGAAAGATTTGAATAATGCATCATAATGGAACGCCCAAGAGGGACCTTTTGCATCCTGAGGAACAAAACGGTTATCATAATCAACATGAAACAATTCGTCAATTTGACGTGATTCTTTGTTAAAGAGTCTCTTGTTATGATAATTCGCAACGTATCCCGAAAAAATCCCCTTAATTGCTTTGGAGCTGAATTTAGTAGGAACATCGCGAGTCTTCAACAAGGTACATGGATTTCCAAAGGGAAAAAGATATGCCAAATTAGGTTTTCGATTGTTCAACAATTCATAACAAGTCTTGTTGTGTTTCTTCACGGTCAAAACCCTATTGAGAACATGACAAGCTGTATTCACCGCCTCAGCCCAAAAAGTGACGGGCAGCTTTGAATCAGATAACATAGTACGAGCCGTCTCAATAAGAGTTCGATTCTTCCGCTCAGCAACACCATTTTGTTGAGGAACATAAGAAGCACTGAATTCATGATGGATTCCTTTTTGTAAACAGAATAAACCCGTATTTCCATTCTTGAACTCTGTGCCATTATCACTCCGAATCCTCCTGACTTTTAATTTGAATAAAGTCTCAAGCCCCACAATCAGGAACTTAAGTATTTCAGCTGTTTCATCCTTTGAAGCATGAAACTTAACCCAAGAAAACCTTGAGTAATCATCGGTCACTACCAAACAATAAGATTTGCCACCTTCACTTTTGACACTAATAGGTACGAACAAATCCATATGAGTCACAATAGAATTAACCAACTTTGATTGATGAGATTTCCTGTGCTGCTTCCCCTTCTTGCAAGGAATACAGTCTTCATCCACATGAAACCTCATGGCAGAAACCAACCCATTCTTTACAAGATAATTCATTTTTCTAAAAGTTATATGAGCCATTTTCCGGTGCCATAAAGTTGAATCGAATTCAGAAGCTTTCAAAAGAAGACAAGTCGGAACGGACGAAGTTGTCGTCGCTGTGCTCATGTCGAGCATATATGTGTCATTCTTTTGAGGAGCTCTCATAAGTATCCAATCTTCAGGTATCTCAAATCCCGGCTTCAACACCAAACAATCTGACTTATTAAAGTGAAATGAGAAATCTTTATCACAAACTTGCAAAACAGATAACAGATTGTGTTCGAGCTGCTCCACATAATTGACTCTCTCAAAGCTCAATCTACCATTTTTCACAGTGCCTTAGCCAGAAATATTTCCTCCCTTCTTTCCTGCAAAAGCAACGTATCCTCCTTGGATTTCTTTAACATTCTCTAATAAGTTAAGATTTCCTATCATGTGCTGAGAGCATCCACTATCAACATACCAACGGTTGCCGACAGTCCTCCTTGGATTTCCCTGTACACAAACAAGAGTGATTAGTTAGTAATAGAGACCCAAGCCATTGTGGTATTGGGTCGGCCTGATTCATCAAAATAAACAATTTCTTTCAAAACACAATCAAATCTCTCCTTAATTTTAGGAGATTATTTCTCAGAAATAGAAACTTGAGACTTTGGTTTTCATTTTGATTGAACCTGAACCTTTTCACTTTCCTTTGATGATTCAAATGTTTCAACATTGTTTTTGACCACAGGTTGTTCCAAAAGTTTTCTCAACCTTCTATTTCTTCGTCGTCTTTGTGGTCTTGACAATTTCACCTTTGGTTGTGTAAGTTCACCAGAAGAACCAACCTTCTCAACTAACTTCACTGAATCAGAAGCAAACTTGACAACTGGCTTCTTTCCACTTCTATCCATATTATGATTCATATCAACAAAGTTTACAACTGTTTTCACTGGTGGATTCACAAACGGTCTTGCCAATTTTGGATTCTCTAGACACTTACCCAAATTATTGTTTGGACAATATTTCAGAATATGACCAACAACACCACAATGAAAGCAAGTACGTCTTTCTTTGTACAGTCTAACATACTTCTCCCTCTGAACCTTGTTTGTGCTGGATGATGAACACTGTGAAGTAGTGTTTGAAGTTTGAACAACCTTTTGATTTTCTTTTTATAAAATTCAAGAGTTGAGACTTTCTCAATCTTGTTAGTATCTTGAGAATCAAGACCACCACTTACAAAAGGTTTAACTGGTGCATAAGTAGATTTAGGTTTTGGTTGTTCAACCTTCTCATCCGGTTCAGTCAGGATGCACCTATCTATGGTCACCTTTTTCACCACTACTGGTTTAACATACTTGCACTCTTTCACCGCACCTTCAACTTTGCTTGAATAAAAAATATCATCATCAGATGAATCATCATAAATCATATCCTTAGCAGTAACATGATTGATATTCAACACAGTTTTTGGTTCCAAATCTTCATCTGAAACAACCTTAGTCAGACAAGGAGTATAATTTTCATTGAAAGGTGGACAATATCGAACATCTCCCCCAATGTATGTGTCATCAAAAGAAGGACAAGAACCGACACCTCCAATAACCTTTTCATCTGAAGCTTTCTCATTATAATATTCCAACAAAAAACTGGAATTTTTTTAACCCTAAAGCTTTCGTAACAATTTTGTTACTTCAGTCTGTGACATGGCAAGTTCATTGATTTTCTTTTCATACTCTGAGTATGACACATCGAGATGAAAGGCTTGTTCATTAACTTTGATTTGCAAAACTTTAATGTCATCTTTTAAAGATTCAATTTTAGCTTTCAAAATTACTTCATTTTCCTTCAAAGTTTGATTCGATGTGTATATTGCTTTCATGTCACAAATAAGATTCGTGTTGTCATCACACAATCTTGTAATCTTGAATTCAGAATCAATACATTTTAGACAAGAATTAACCCGTTGTACCTGTTTAGCATCTGCCATGAATGCATTTCCCTCAGCCAGTATCTCAGCAATCTTTTCTGTAACCTTTCCAGCAGCTCCATCACTGAGCAAATATTCATTTAAACTTCGGTTCACTTTTTCCAGAATCTGTAGAGTCACCATCATTATGGACTTTGGCTAGAAAAGCTTGACTAACATGAGCAACAATATCCTCCAAATGAATACCCCAATCATAATTTTCATCCTGTTGAGAGATTAAGGCTGTGGAAGTATTCTGCCTACTTTGATTGCCTTGATTGTTTGAGGAACTTTGATTCTGAGATCTTGATTTTGTGCATTCCCTAGCAAAATGACCAAACTCTTGACAAATGTAGCACTTAACTTTTGATTTATCCAATCCCATCATTGTCTTGCTTGATGCTCCAATGAACTTCTTTCCCGTTCTCCTTAGATGATCTTTCCCCTGACGCATCCATAATGCCATGTTCCATTGAATATTCATTTCTTCAAGAGCATCTTTATCCAATTGCTTGAAGTCTTCTTCAATCATATCTGGATCAGTGATTTTGCCTCCAATAAAGTTTTCATAAGATGTTAAAAACGAAGCAATCATGGCCATCATATCATCTGCAGCCGTAGGAGACACCTTTTGAGAACATGAATGATTGTCATTGTTTGTATTCTTTGAACATCCATAATTTGAAGCAACAAAGCATGAACTTTTATTACATGAACTATCATTAGAACCTTCAGAAACGTCACCAGAAAACAAAGCAACTCCTTTAGACTTCTGTGAAGATGCACCTTTTCCAAAGTAGATACTTGGATCTTGATAGATTGTGTCTTTCTTCTACTTATTCAAGTCATAAGACTGAATCTTACCCATTAAGTCTTCAAGACTCAAATCATCAAATCCAGTTTGTTCTTTAATCACAATAGTGTACATCTCAAAATGAGTTGGTAGAGCATCAAGAAATTTCTCAAGAATTTTCTTATTCTTGTAAGTAATATCATTGTTCACCAATTCACTTAATAGATGGTAGTATCGAGTCATTAGTTCATCAACAGATTCACCATCAAAGTGTTTGAATTTCTTAATGTCACACCCCCATATTTTATTTACTTATTAAATAAATACAGGTTGCAACGATTGGTTCATTACACGATAGCGGAAGCTGTAATAATGATTTCTAAGACTTGATTACATATACAATTACTAAAACTAAGTAATACTGTGATCTAAGTTCTTCTAGATCAACGACAGACTTGAGACTTGATATCCTACGTCCTTCCAGCTACTAGGAATTGCTCAGGCATAGCTAGCCTATTCCAACCGCGCCATGGCTAAAGGTCACCTGAGAAACATACTTGAAAGTGTCAACACAAAGGTTGGTGAGTTCACAGAGTTAGTTATATTAGTGCTTATAGTTTTTCCCGAAAACATGTACATGACTTTACCGTCATAAAACTAAGTAGTTTTCCCCGAAAAACTATACATGACTTAACCGTCATAAATAATAAGTAGTTTTCATTTGAAAACATGCCCATGACTATACCGTCATAAATAAGTAGTTTTCCTTTGAAAACATGCCCATGACCTATCCGTCATGAAATAAGTAGTTTTCCTTTGAAAACATTACCATGACTTAATCGTCATAACTCCAATGTTTAACATGATCATTTTAACCTGATCGAAACTCTTTGTATAAACCTGATCCTTTTAACCTGATCAGAACCCTTTGTTTAAACCTGATCACTTTAACCTGATCAGAACCCTTTGTTTAACCTGATCACTTTAACCTGATCAGAACCCTTTGTTTAACCTGATCACTTTAACCTGATCAGAACCCTTTGTTTAACCTGATCACTTTAACCTGATCAGAACCCTTTGTTTAACCTGATCACTTTAACCTGATCAGAACCCTTTGTTTTGTATTACCAATGAATCTGAATACTAATCCGATCTGTTGACCCCATTTGTAAACTTGCAAGGAATACAAAATAGTATGTAATGTACGAGACCGTAACCAAACCCCAACTTTTTGTGCCTCCCCTTGCCTTTCTGCGAGTAAGACAATATGCGGTCATTCGGCCATTTTGACCCCTGGTTAGCGCGACTAACCATGACCGGAGGCGTCACCCCCAATAGTACTATTCATATAATCCCGGGCTAAATCCATAGCTAATGGTTACTAATTTATTACGAGGACTTTAAGCGCTTTATTGTTCCCTCAATACATACATACGATCAGATCATTAGTTACATTCATTTATACACAAAAGTCTTTTACAAGTATGTTTCCACCCCAAATCATTTCAAAAACTTAGAAAAAAGGGGATTAGTGAAACTCACAAGGAGTTAAACCAAAATGTTTATATTGTCAAATGTATAAGCAATGTAATTCATGTTTTCAAAACATAATAAGTAAGTATGTTTCTCCCCCGATGTTTACAAAACAGTAAATAGTTAAAAGGGGGCCGTGAACTCACCTTGAGTTTGTGTATGCTTGCAATGATAATTGTTCTAGCCGAACTTGACTATTCGTACCCTAGATACCAAAGGGTAAATTGTGTTAAGACCGAACGTCTCATATTGCAAATTGTTCATCGACCTAGTAAATCTAGTTGCTTTTGTTTAAATATCTTCTTAGATTTTCAACACTTGTTTTGCTATAAAAACAGTTCTAAGTTACTGCCCAATGTGACTGATGAACAGATGTCGAAACTTCCTAGTTTCGATTGGGCAATTGAGTATCGAAACTTCATAGTTTCGATTGAGTAGTTAGGTATCGAAACTATCTAGTTTCGATTGGCAAGAAGGGTATCGAAACTATCTAGTTTCGATTGAGCAATATGTATCGAAACTACCTAGTTTCGATTGAACAACTAGTATCGAAACTCCCAGTTTCGATTGAGTAAACTGTTATCGAAACTCCTAGTTTCGATTGAATAGGTATCGAAACTCCTAGTTTCGATTGAATAACAGGTATCGAAACTCCTAGTTTCGATTGAACAGGTATCGAAACTCCTAGTTTCGATTACTGCACTTTGATTGACAGAATTCGTCCTGTATATTTTTATGTTCAAATCTTGAATTTGACACATTTTTTTTCTTGTTATCTTACTTGCGTTTGAACGATTTGTATGTTCAGCTACGATTTTAAAGAAAATGAAATGGATAATATCGAGTTTTTACCTCAAACAGAGAATGATGATTTTCAGGGAAACAGAGAATGATCTTGAGCTCCTTATCTTGATTCTTGAGACAACACTTGGAACTCTTCTTATAGCACCGAAATACGGTGGATTTTTACCTTAAACTGGACTTCGACTTGAAGGAGAATTGGGAATTTGCCGTAAGAAAATGAGAAGTATGAAAGGGATTGTGGGATTTCGATTGAGGAGGTATGGTTTTTATCTGAATTTGAGTGAATTAGCAAGTGGGGGAATGGCTCCCCTGACTTTCGGTCGAGAAAGTCAAGCAAGTGGGTTGGGATTTAAATAAATCAAACCATTTGATTTAAGTGTAATTTTAACCACTAGTGTTCGTATTTAGTCGGGTTATCCTGGTACGTGAACCGGTAACTCCTAGAATTACCAAAATATGAAATGAGACCATGTACGGTTTTTGTTAGGCCTTAATGTCCTTGTTTGTGAAATTAAGTAAATCACAAAAACAATTATAATGTAAACTTGTTTATAACATGTACGGATATTGACCTGAATTGTCGGGTGTCACATTCTCCCCATGTTAGAAGAATTTCGTCCTGAAATTCAATTTGTGTCCTCTTGAACTGTTGTATCCTTAAACAAGGATGGGTATTTTTGTTTTCATTTGATCCTCTCGTTCAAATGGTTCAACGTACCTAGGGTTAAGTTTGCCACGGTTGCCAAATCTTGCAACCCCTTTCCAATGTGAGACCTTTAACATGACTTTGTCTCCCACTTGGAATTCTAATGGTTTTCGTCTGTTGTCAGCATAGCTCTTTTGTCTATCTCGGGCCGCTTTCAAACGGTCCTTAATTTTGAAAATCTTATCAGTGGTTTCCTGGACAATCTCAGGGCCTGTCAAATGTTTTTCACCAACTTCCGCCCAACATAACGGTGAGCGGCATTTACGACCATATAAAGCTTCAAACGGAGCTGCCTTAATGCTCGTATGGTAGCTGTTATTGTAGGAAAACTCAGCTAATGGTAAATGAGTGTCCCAATTTCCTCCGAAATTTATTACACATGCACGGAGCATATCTTCTAATGTTTGAATGGTCCTTTTACTTTGACCGTTCATCTGGGGATAATATGCAGTGGTCATGTAAAGGCGTGTGCTCAAGGCTTCTTGTACAGACTGCCAGGTTCTTGACATGAATCGTTTGTCCCTTTTAGAGAAAATGGAAACTGGCATACCATGCCTAGCCTTAATTCCCTTAATATTTATCCTTGCACGCTTCTTACTTTTATCTGTCTCCTTTATTGGTATTGAATACGCGGATTTCGTCAAACGACTGACGATTATCATATAGTATTATAGTTGCTAGGTGTTCTGGGTAACTTTGTAATGAAATCCATTAAAATTTGTTCCCATTTCCATTGAGGTATCTCGGGTTGTTATAACAATCCCGACGGTTTCTGATGTTCTGCCTTTACCTTTGAACATGTCAGGCATTTACCGACGTAAATAGCAATTTCTCATTTTATGTTCGGCCACCAGTAGAGTTCTTTCAGATCCTTATACATTTTATCCGAACCTGGGTGAATGGAGTACCTGGACTTGTGGGCTTCGTCCATAACCAACTCCCGTAAGTTACTAAAACATGGCACCCAAATTCTATTTGCAAAGTATAAAGTATCATCTGATTTTGGCTCTAATTGTCTGATCATTCCTCGTATAGCTTCACTCTAAATGTTTTCTTCTTTGATTGCCTCCTGTTGTGCCATCCGGATTTGAGTCGTGAGACTCGCATGAATTGTCAATCCTAGGGCACGAACACGGAGAGTTTTAACCCGTTCCTTACGACTCAAGGCATCTGCTACGACATTTACCTTACCAGGGTGATACTTGATATCACAATCATAATCGTTTAGTAGTTCTACCCAACGACGTTGTCTCATGTTAAGTTCCTTTTGATCAAGGATATGTTGGAGACTCTTGTGATCAGTAAAGATAGTATATATTGTACCGTAAAGGTAATGTCTCCAAATTTTGAGCGCAAACACAACTGCACCCAATTCCAAGTCGTGGGTCGTATAATTCTTTTCGTGCACTTTTAGTTGTCGTGAGGCATATGCGATGACTTTGTCTCTTTGCATTAACACACAACCCAGTCCTTGGTGTGATGCATCGCAGTATACGACAAAATTGTCGATTCCCTCAGGAAGGGATAGAATTGGTGCACTACACAGCTTCTGCTTTAGTAATTGAAAAGCTGACTCTTGCTTGTCATTCCAATCATACTTCTTTTCTTTCTGGGTTAATTTGGTTAAAGGCAGGGCTATTTTTGAAAAATTCTCGATGAATCGTCTGTAATAGCCGGCCAAACCTAAAAATTGACGTACTTCTGTCGGAGTTCTTGGTGCTTCCCAGTTTTTGATAGCTTCAATCTTGGTTGGGATTACGTGAATATCCTTCTTATTGATGACGTGTCCGAGAAAGTGAACCTCTCGAATCCGAAACTCACACTTAGAGAATTTGGCATAACGCTTCTCATTCCGGAGTAGTTCCAAGATTGATTTCAAATGATGTTCATGTTCCTCATTGGTTTGTGAATATATTGATATGTCATCGATAAATACAATCACGAATTTATTCAAGTATGGCTTGCACACGCGATTCATTAGGTCCATGAAAACGGCCGGTGCATTAGTCAAGCCAAATGGCATAACTAGGAACTCGTAGTGACCGTAACGAGTCCAAAAAGTCGTTTTTGGTATATCTTCTTCCTGAATTTTTAGTTGAGGATATCCTGATTGTAGATCAATTTTAGAATAGAAACTGGACCCTTGAAGTTGATCAAACAAATCGTCTACTCGAGGAAGAGGATACCGGTTTTTGATTGTCAGCTTGTTCAACTCCCGATAATTGATGCACCTTCTAAAGGTTCCATCCTTTTTCTTTACAAACAGGACCGGAACTCCCCATGGTGAGAAACTCGGTCTTATGAAAAAAGTTTACTCGACGAGGTGTCCAAGTTTTTGTTGTATATTGGGTAGAAATGAAAAAGTATGAAAATGAAACTTTATGTTTGTCCCTCTTATGCTTTTCGAAAGCATTTTCCCGGACTAAGACTTTTCTCTTATTTCAGGTTTCATGTTTTCTAGGATTTTCCTCTCCATGTGCCTTCATGGAGCTAGGAATTGATGTTCCTCGGGAGCTCTTATTTGCAAACTTCGAGTCTAATCACTACTTTACCCCTTTGGTTGCACTACTTTTCAAGGCATACTAGCCTTTGGGTTGTAGCGTCCTGATATGTAAACTCATGTCTCGACTACCATACCTTCAAAGTATGTAAGCCATACGAAGTTTGATGTTTGTTTGGGATATTCATATTCCGTCTAGCTGAGGGAATGAATAATAATACTGTAAGAATGGTCTCATCGAATTAGTGTTTTCCCCAAAATAGGCTATGGGTTTGTCAACTCATTAAGTTGGCAGAAAGAGTTGATAGTCAACTATTAGTCATACGGTGTGTATGCACTCCCTTAGTGTTTGAATGGTACTTTGGTGACTTACCATTACGTATTCCACTCATTCAGGTTATAGCCTCAAAATCCTTAGCACAAGGATAAACTGGAGGTAGTGAGTGTTGAACGTCGAGACTTTTATATTCTAACTGAGTCTACTCCAAGAGATCATTTCTTAACAATAGATGCTCTAGAGCTTCCCAATTATAGAAAACTAGGAGTGAAAGATGCAATCACACCTCTCTTCTAGGCTAAATCTGGGATCCATCCAACAAGATGAACTTTGGGGAAGTGCGAGTATAAAAGAGTAATAAATTATTCTTCTCAACTCTTTGTGGACAGTGGCTTGTTGTGAATAGCTCGAGCTTACGTCCTTTATGCATATCATGAGCTAATGAGATTAGCATGAAATTCTGCATTTGGGACTCCTTTAAGAGTTTTGCATGTCGTTTTGGTTAGTGCGACAATAGTCGTTAGTCCACACTTAGGTTTCTTTGGCATTCGCTTGAGCATCAACCCCGGCTTATCCATTACCGAGAGAATAGTTAGACTTAAAGGTATATTGAATGTCAATGGCTGCGAGAGCAATCCTGTTTGACCGACATTCTGAAATGTCCGATTTCCTACTTGTCTCATGACGAGCTTCCACAATATCCATAAGTGCCATGTGTATGCGGGTCAGAATAATACCCTGCCCTATTACTGAAGTTAGTGCATAACACTCTTGGCGTAACTTTCAAGCAATTGTGAGATTAAACTGTATAATGAATCCTGAGATTACGCTATAATCTCCCACAATAGTTGTGCAATTATTGTAAGCGTGGGTTGTGGTAATGCTCAATTTAGGGCTATCTTGACCAGTAGAATCTCAAGGAATGAATGTGCGGATTCCTTCGCCGTTCAGGATTCACTAAGGATTGGTTGAATTCAATTTAAATTTCTCTCGTTCCTCCAAAACTAGGAGAATGCTTTGTGAGCACCTAATTGAGAAGTCTGATTTGTTGAGATCCAATCCTTAATCAAGTGATTGAGAACATGAGTTGATCATCAGCTTAGACAGCAAGACTCACTAAAGTTCCCACGCACTGCAAATTATGATTACGTGTGCACCCGTAATGATAATTTGCCTTGCCTGATCCCTATAGTGTTTCTTCTATCCCTAGCTTTTAATCAAAAGGGACTTGAAATAATCATTAGATTGCGTGTGCACATTTGTACATGAGTGTGTATTGTTTTATCGGATTACTCATAATTATGCGTACCAATACTCATGACTCTGCCGAATATGGCTGTTGTCGGATGAGGCTAATGGTAGAGAGGCACCACCAGTGTCTCTTAAAATAAAATGTGTATGGTGAAATTCAGGCACTATGTGTTGGGCAGAGATCCTCAAACGAGCGTCGAGCAACTCATGCTCCAAGTCCATGTATATGCATGGATCCACATGATCCTGATGTATGTCTGGGTCTCCTGACCCTTGGAGTTCTCTCCCATTTAGTCCTGCTTATTCACCTTGAATTCCCTTCTGTCTGGGCAATCATGCCTGCCATACATCATGGCGAGAGTCTAGGCATCCGATCCGACAACTTATGAATGAGAGTATTTATATCGCAAATACGTTAGAAAGATAGTTGCCTCCATGGCTGGAGTAGTTGTGGTGCAGGTATAGGTACAGATTCTGGTACGAGTTCAACCTGTTGTGATACCAAGATCGGTAACTGACGATCGCCGCCGTCGTCGTTCAAGCTCAGCTCGTAACTCGATCTTCTAAGGTTGCAGTATGCTGAGTACCCGTTATTCTTGACTCGTAACCCGAACAATAACATGTTATAAGTGTTTATTATTTTCACTTTATTGTATGTGTTTAAGTGTTCACTATATGTGCCATGTAATTGTATTAGTGTAGCTAATGGTACCCCAGTGTAACTCCATACACTAATAGTCTACACAAATTGTTCGGCAACGGTTGGAATTCCTATGCTCAAGTCTTGGGTGTTTTTAATGTGATGCAAGTCTTAGAAATCTTGGTCCCTAAATGAGTCCGGTTAGAGCCTAGGTATCACTAAGGACACCTAATTCGCTAAAACCATTGCTCTGATACCAATCTGTCACACCCCCATATTTTATTTACTTATTAAATAAATACAGGTTGCAACAATTGGTTCATTACACGATAGCGGAAGCTGTAATAATGATTTCTAACACTTGATTACATATACAATTACTAAAACTAAGTAATACTGTGATCTAAGTTCTTCTAGATCAACGACAGACTTGAGACTTGATATCCTACGTCCTTCCAGCTACTAGGAATTGCTCAGGCATAGCTAGCCTATTCCAACCGCGCCATGGCTAAAGGTCACCTGAGAAACATACTTGAAAGTGTCAACACAAAGGTTGGTGAGTTCACAGAGTTAGTTATATTAGTGCTTATAGTTTTTCCCGAAAACATGTACATGACTTTACCGTCATAAAACTAAGTAGTTTTCCCCGAAAAACTATACATGACTTAACCGTCATAAATAATAAGTAGTTTTCATTTGAAAACATGCCCATGACTATACCGTCATAAAATAAGTAGTTTTCCTTTGAAAACATGCCCATGACCTATCCGTCATGAAATAAGTAGTTTTCCTTTGAAAACATTACCATGACTTAATCGTCATAACTCCAATGTTTAACATGATCATTTTAACCTGATCGAAACTCTTTGTATAAACCTGATCCTTTTAACCTGATCAGAACCCTTTGTTTAAACCTGATCACTTTAACCTGATCAGAACCCTTTGTTTAACCTGATCACTTTAACCTGATCAGAACCCTTTGTTTAACCTGATCACTTTAACCTGATCAGAACCCTTTGTTTAACCTGATCACTTTAACCTGATCAGAACCCTTTGTTTAACCTGATCACTTTAACCTGATCAGAACCCTTTGTTTTGTATTACCAATGAATCTGAATACTAATCCGATCTGTTGACCCCATTTGTAAACTTGCAAGGAATACAAAATAGTATGTAATGTACGAGACCGTAACCAAACCCCAACTTTCTGTGCCTCCCCTCGCCTTTCTGCGAGTAAGACAATATGCGGTCATTCGGCCATTTTGACCCCTGGTTAGCGCGACTAACCATGACCGGAGGCGTCACCCCCAATAGTACTATTCATATAATCCCGGGCTAAATCCATAGCTAATGGTTACTAATTTATTACGAGGACTTTAAGCGCTTTATTGTTCCCTCAATACATACATACGGTCAGATCATTAGTTCCATTCATTTATACACAAAAGTCTTTTACAAGTATGTTTCCACCCCAAATCATTTCAAAAACTTAGAAAAAAGGGGATTAGTGAAACTCACAAGGAGTTAAACCAAAATGTTTATATTGTCAAATGTATAAGCAATGTAATTCATGTTTTCAAAACATAATAAGTAAGTATGTTTCTCCCCCGATGTTTACAAAACAGTAAATAGTTAAAAGGGGGCCGTGAACTCACCTTGAGTTTGTGTATGCTTGCAATGATAATTGTTCTAGCCGAACTTGACTATTCGTACCCTAGATACCAAAGGGTAAATTGTGTTAAGACCGAACGTCTCATATTGCAAATTGTTCATCGACCTAGTAAATCTAGTTGCTTTTGTTTAAATATCTTCTTAGATTTTCAACACTTGTTTTGCTATAAAAACAGTTCTAAGTTACTGCCCAATGTGACTGATGAACAGATGTCGAAACTTCCTAGTTTCGATTGGGCAATTGAGTATCGAAACTTCATAGTTTCGATTGAGTAGTTAGGTATCGAAACTATCTAGTTTCGATTGGCAAGAAGGGTATCGAAACTATCTAGTTTCGATTGAGCAATATGTATCGAAACTACCTAGTTTCGATTGAACAACTAGTATCGAAACTCCCAGTTTCGATTGAGTAAACTGGTATCGAAACTCCTAGTTTCGATTGAATAGGTATCGAAACTCCTAGTTTCGATTGAATAACAGGTATCGAAACTCCTAGTTTCGATTGAACAGGTATCGAAACTCCTAGTTTCGATTACTGCACTTTGATTGACAGAATTCGTCCTGTATATTTTTATGTTCAAATCTTGAATTTGACACATTTTTTTTCTTGTTATCTTACTTGCGTTTGAACGATTTGTATGTTCAGCTACGATTTTAAAGAAAATGAAATGGATAATATCGAGTTTTTACCTCAAACAGAGAATGATGATTTTCAGGGAAACAGAGAATGATCTTGAGCTCCTTATCTTGATTCTTGAGACAACACTTGGAACTCTTCTTATAGCACCGAAATACGGTGGATTTTTACCTTAAACTGGACTTCGACTTGAAGGAGAATTGGGAATTTGCCGTAAGAAAATGAGAAGTATGAAAGGGATTGTGGGATTTCGATTGAGGAGGTATGGTTTTTATCTGAATTTGAGTGAATTAGCAAGTGGGGGAATGGCTCCCCTGACTTTCGGTCGAGAAAGTCAAGCAAGTGGGTTGGGATTTAAATAAATCAAACCATTTGATTTAAGTGTAATTTTAACCACTAGTGTTCGTATTTAGTCGGGTTATCCTGGTACGTGAACCGGTAACTCCTAGAATTACCAAAATATGAAATGAGACCATGTACGGTTTTTGTTAGGCCTTAATGTCCTTGTTTGTGAAATTAAGTAAATCACAAAAACAATTATAATGTAAACTTGTTTATAACATGTACGGATATTGACCTGAATTGTCGGGTGTCACACTTAAGTAGCTTTCGTCTACTCTTCTTTATATCAGTGCTTCCTTCACATATCTTAGTTAGACCTTCCCAAAGATCACGAGAAGTTTTTGAATTTATTGAAGGAATGATATATATCAAGAGGTAAACACATGGATAAAGCTGCAAGAGCTTTCTTTTCATGATCATACAATTTCTTTTCTTCATCACTAAGAGCTGAGACTGGCTTTGGTGTATCCAACACTCCCATATGATGATGAACATGATGCTCATATTCTTTACTTATTGGAATCCACAAACTAGTATCATTGATGTTTACATAGTTCTCAAACCGCCTTTCCAAATTTGAATAATAGTCTTTGAGATTCATAAGCCTCGGTGGCTTGGTTGGTGTACCAATCTCATTAGCATGATTCAACAAATGAGTCATGTTGTTCACACTAACATGAGTAGGAGTAGACATCTTTGAAATTTCTGAAAAATTCAACACTTAGAAGATTTTGAACAATTTCTGACTATAGCGAACTTAACAAGCGAACATAACAAGTTCGCCTAAGCTTGGGATAGCGAACTTAACAAGTTCGCCAAACAAGTTCGCCCGTAACAGAATGAACAAGTTCGCTTGCTTCAGCTGGAGAACAAGGAGGATTGTTCTATCACCCAAACGCATGAACTAGACTGAAAATCTTCATATCTTGCACTTTCGAAGGAATTAGACAAATTCATTTCGTAGGAATCTTCTAATGATGATCTAGAACACTTCTATCGGATCAATTTTGATAAAACAACATCAAAATTGAAGAATTCAATTGAAATTCTCTTCCAAAATCGCCATAAACTTCAAGAACATAGAAACTTCAAAAATCTTCATTTTTTTGTGTGAAATCAATCGAAACCGTGTTAAACAACAATAGCTAATTAATAGCAAATGCTCTGATACCACTTGTAGGTCCCAACGGGTCTACGGATCCATCTCAGCTGTAAAACACGCAATACGTACACGGAGTGTGGAATCCTAACGTATACGTACGTCTCTAATACTCACACACACGATACGATCACACACAAGACAAGATTTCATAAAAAGCTTCTTGTATTAACTCTGTAAACACTGCACACATGTTGTAGTTCCAGAGTTATAGATCCCTTTCAAATGAAACAACTACAACACTATTTATAGGCAATACTAATGGTATAGGCGAATTTAGCATTTTTGCCAACTTTAGTTATGGCGAACTTGTTAAATTCGCCTCAACTAGATCAGGCGAACATGTTAAGTTCGCCTGTTACAAACTTAACAAATTACAAGAATAAAACATACAAAACAGAATATAAAGACTAACCATTACAAAGGCTAGTTGTCACACAAAATGCTCCAACAACTACTTCGTTAATAAATACTGTTGCTAACCTTTCCGACGAGAACATCTTGCGAATAGTTAAGAAATGAGCACTCGTCGTTAAAAGGTCCACAATTACCCAAATGGTGTCATGACCTTTAGCTATGTGATATAGCTTGGTTATGAAGTCCATGGTAATGTGATCCCAATTCCATTCTAGTATCTGAAGTGGTTGAATCTTCCCGTACGGATTCTGATGTTTTGCCTTCACTTGTGAGCAGGTCATTGATAAACACAATTATCGATCGGTCCATCATCGGTCGACATACCCTATTCTTCAAATCCATGAATGTTGCGGGGGCGTTCTTCAATCCGAAAGACGTTATGCGGAACTTGAAATGTCCACAACGCAAGCGAAACGCTGTTTTTGGTATGTCTTCTTCCCTCACCTTCAACTGACGGTACCCGGATCGAAGGTTGATTTTTGAGAACCAACTTGCACTCTATAATTGATCTAACAGGTCATCGATCCTTGGTAGAGGGTACTTGTTCTTCTCCATTCGTTTGTTCAACTCATGAAAATCAATACACATTCTCATCGAACCATATTTCTTCTTCACAAACAACATCGGAGTACTTGTTTGTAACATCCCAAAAATAATAAAATGAATAAATATAACGAGACCGGTGATTTAGTCGAAATATTTAAACAAAAGGGAGCGGGCTTGGGCTCGGCTTCAATGGGCCGAGGGAAGCCCAGGTATATAAGAGGCACTTCTCTGCTCATTTCCCATTCACGTAACTTTTAGAGAGAGAAAGGAGAGCTCGGGTCTAGAGAGAGAAGGTTGACGGATTGTCCCGGAATTGAGGGAACACGTTACTGCCAAGCTCGTGAGAAGAACCTCCGGATCAGAATCCCGATACTGGTAATGATCTTGCCTAAATCTGAGTTTTTGTTCGTTTTTGGGATTTTCGGGTTTTGGCTAAAAAGGTGACGATTTTGCGGATGAAACTTGAAAATGAGCTTAGGTATAGCATCTAGAATGAAAACCGAACACTTTGATCTAAGAAAAATTGACATATTGACTCGATCAGACTCGCATGCAAGAACTTCAGATTTATGGGGAAGACGATCTGTGCAGGTCCATCGAAACTACCTAGTTTCGATATGTGCAGACCCTTCGAAATTACCTAGTTTCGATATGTGCAGACCCATCGAAACTACCATAGTTTCAATATGAGTCCACGATCCGAAGTTAAGTTTATACCTAAGTTACTTATCGAAACTACCAAGTTTCGACAGAAACAACCTATCGAAACTATCAAGTTTCGATATAAGCAAATCTATCGAAACTACTAGGTTTAAGCATAGGGATGTCTAGTGTCATTTAAGAGCACTACCTTACAAGTATGGCTTTATTATAACAGATCGTGAGTGACATTAGTGACGCGCAGTAACCAGCTAAGAGTATTTCAGAAACTACTTATCCGGTGAGTTCTAGAAGCCCTCTTTTAAATGTTTTATATAATGTTTTCGGGCTGGTGTGCATACATATGAAATGATGTTTTATGAAATGATGTTTTAGGAAACTATGTTTATGAAATGAAATGATTTGGAAAGAACGGTTTATGGAAAGAAAGTTTTATGAACGGAATGTTTACGAACGAATGTTTATAAAGAAATGGTTTAAAGTAAAGGTAAAGGGTTTCGAAAGTGAATGAAAGGTTTTATGAAAAGAAAAGAAAAAGGGCAAAGGTTTTAAAGAAGTCATTACAAATCTAATCTGTCGAATGAATGGAATTGACGAATGAAGTCTGGGAATGAGATTCCCAGCCTTGTGGTAGATTATGGACAGCGAGCCATAGTTACCATAAGAACAACAGGGGTAGTGTCTTAGTGTCCTGCCAATGGTTTGATGTTGTACAACTGGTAGGGAGTAACGACGGTTACTCAGGGGTTAACGTGACCCTATGCGAGGTTAAATTATGATCCGACGATGTTATGGCCGTGAGCCCTAGCCGTCGATGGAAGTTGTCGGTCTATGGACAAGAGAGCCATAGGGGCAACTGAATGGGTATTGTCGGTCCTCGTGCAGTTAGCCTTGGGGGCAATACCGAATGGGAATTGACGGAATGTTGTGGCAATGACGGCGATACGTAACGGTTGCCCACGACATACAAGGTTCCTTCGGGGACACAGAGGCGCTTAAAGAAAGATACAGATTGTAGATAGTAATGTATGACTTAAACGAATGTTAAATGTTTTAAACAAATGATCCGTTCAATGTGTTTATGATGAGGAAAAATGTTTGAAAGTTTTCTGCAATGAATGAAAGGTCCTGTTTTCTTTTACGTGATGTTAAACCCTAATGAATGTTTTAAATGATGAACCATTTCTTAAATCGAATGAAAAACTAGAACTCACCAATGTAGCTGACTTTTAGTGTGCACATTCAGGTTAAGGCAGGTTATGAGGATGGACGATGATGCTTGGCTAGAGATGAAGAGTTACCTTACTGCTTTTGACGACTGGCATCCCGTTATGTTTTGTTTTAGTTTATTTTATGTTTTAAGCAATGTTTACGCTTCCGCATGTATAGACAATGTAATAGTCATGATTTAATGAAGTATTTTCCGCTGCGTTATTTGATATTCATGTTTAAGAACTGTTTGTGAATGAGTAAATCCAACAAGTGAGGCCTCCCGGGTTTGGGGCCTTACAAGTTGGTATCAGAGCAAAGGTTTGAGAGATTCGGACACTCCCAGTGTCTGAACTTAAACTTTGAATGGGACCGAAAGCGGATGCCAGTACGGGTAACTCGAGCTACAGCATCAGGTATGAAAAGTAGAGTATGTGTATGTAGTATGCCTTAGAAAGGGGTAGGTAAGGACTTGTGTTCTGATGGAATCACAAAGGTGGTCAAATAGAAATCGAAAGGTAGTGTAATGGTTAATTGCAGATGACCAGTGTATATTAACATCTTACAGTACTTATTGAATTTTATTTGTTAACTAGCGTGATGACATTGGATTTCTTGTCTTATAGAACGAAATGGCGAGGAGAGGAAACGAAAGGCGTGGTGGCCGTACCGGTGGTCGAAATGGTGGACGTGGCAGGATCCCTGCGCGCCAAGAGAATAGTGAAGAAGGAAGTGTGCACACTGAACCGGCGGTCAGTGTGCATGGAACTGAACAGACACTGGTAGAAGAACAACCTTTCACTTTTGAACCAGAAGTGAGAGCAGCTATAGCTCGAGAGTTCACAGAATTGATGAAGACTTCTTTGCCAGGTCTGTTGGCAGAAGCATTGAAGCAGGTCAATGGGGAAGGTGGGTCTAACCCGACGGTTGATACCCCGAACACTGAGGCAATCAACGCACCGCCTGCTCACGGATGCGACTATAAGTCCTTCAAGGCATGTGACCCGCCAGTCCTGACAGGAAAGAAAGACGCGGTAGCTACGTTTGACTGGATAATCCGTATGGAGGCTGCCATCCGTCTCAGCGAATGTCGAGCGGATCAAGATGTGAAATTTGCTGCTAACTCCTTGAGGGAGGAAGCATCCCATTGGTGGGAAGGGGTACGTCAGGAAAAAGGGAGCGAGATTGTGGATGCGATGATGTGGGCTGACTTGAAAACTTTGGTGATCAAGAATTTCTGCCCAAGGAACGAGATTGAGAAGGTAGAGAGGGAATTTCTGGGTTTGAAGGCCGGGAGCATGACGCACCGGCAGTACACAACTCGATTCAATGAACTGGCACGTCTGGTGCCACACCTTATCACGACTGAAGAAAGAAGATTTCCTGTTACATTCATGGGCTGCCGGACCAGGTCCGCACTTATGTTAAGGCAAACGCCCCTACTACCTATGATTCGGTAGTGGAACTGAGCGGCGTAGTATTTGATGATCTGGCGCTAAATGTCATTGCCACTGTAGAGCCTAAGAAAAAGTTGAGTTTTCCCGCTAAACGATCGGGTGGGAAGTTGTTTGGGGCTCGGGACAAGCAGGCCAGGGTAGGCGAGACGACAGTCTGTGGGAAATGTGGGGTAAGACATGCGGGTGAATGCCGGTTAGGATCGAATCTGTGCTTTAAATGCGGCAAGACCGGACATTACTCCCGTGAATGCACGCAAGGCTACAAATGCTACAATTGTGGGGAAAATGGTCATATGAGTCGGGAATGCCCGAAACCGAGAATGGGTGAGGCCGGGAAAGGGAAGGGCCCAAAAAGGAAAGAAGAGAGGCCCCGAGCAAAGACTCGTGCGTACGCACTGACGCAAGAACAAGCCAGGGCAGACCCCGATGTGGCGTCAGGTACGTTCATCCTTGACAACACTTTTGTTTCTGTGCTATTTGATTCGGGTGCCGGTAAGAGTTTTATATCTGTGACTTTTTGTAAACGAGTGAAGTGCACTGTTAGTAAGCTAAAAAGGGCTTTCAGCGTAGAAACCGCTGAGGGTAGGACAGCGAGAGTAACCGATGTAGTTGACAACTCCACGATAAAAATAGAAGGTCACGAGTTCCCTGCCAAATTGTTTGTTATGGTTTTGGGAGGGTTCGATGTCGTGTTAGGTATGGATTGGCTAACTGCCAATGAAGCGCAAATTATATGCAAGCAAAAGATAATCCGACTCAAGGCTCCGGATGGTAGCAAGGTCGAGGTTCTTGGAGATCGGGACGCCCCGATGCCAAACGTCATCTCGATGATTAAGGCAACAGATTATTTGAGGCGCGGATGCGAGGCCTATCTGGTGTACGTGATTGACAAGTGTAAGGAAGTGAAGGAACTAGACGATGTACCCGTGGTACGCGAGTACCCGGAGGTGTTTCCAAAGGATTTACTTGGGATACCACCCGACAGAGAGATCGAATTTCGAATCGACTTAGTACCAGATGCCCAGCCCGTGGCTAAGGCTCCATATCGACTAGCACCAGTAGAGATGAAGGAACTAATGACTCAACTAGACGAGTTACTTGAGAAAGGATTTATACGACCGAGCATCTCGCCTTGGGGTGCTCCGGTGTTGTTTGTTAAGAAGAAAGACGGTTCGATGAGAATGTGTATTGATTATCGCGAGTTAAACAAACGTACCGCGAAGAACAAGTACCCGTTACCAAGGATCGACGACCTGTTCGATCAATTACAAGGCGCAAGTTGGTTCTCAAAGATCGACCTTCGATCCGGGTACCATCAGTTGAAGGTGAGGGAAGAAGACATACCGAAAACGGCATTTCGCACACGTTATGGACATTTCGAGTTTCGCGTAATGTCTTTTGGATTGACGAACGCCCCTGCAGCGTTCATGGATTAGATGAATAGAGTTTGTCGACCAATGCTGGATCGATCGGTGATCGTGTTCATCGATGAAATCCTCATCTACTCCAAGAATGAGGGTGATCACGCGTGTCACTTGAAGGAGGTATTAGAAGCTCTGAAGAAGGAAAAGTTGTATGCTAAGTTCTCCAAATGCGCGTTCTGGCTTAGGGAAGTCCAATTCCTAGGTCACGTCATTAACCCGAACGACATTATGGTTGACCCAGCAAAGATAGTGACGGTAAAGGAATGGAATGTCCCTAAGACGCCAACTGAAATCCGCAGTTTCTTGGGATTGGCAGGCTGTAGAACCAAAGACTGATTGCTACCAAATTATTCTAAGTACAAATGCTGTTGATAGGCTTATCAGCAGCATTCATCACATATGGCTGCTGATAGGCTTATCAGCAGCAGTCAACACAAGTTGCTGCTGATAGGCTTATCAGCAGCATTCAACACTTGTTGCTGCTGATAGGCTTATCAGCAGCATTCAACACAAGTTGCTGCTGATAGGCTTATCAGCAGCATTCAACACTTGTTGCTGCTGATGGGCTTATCAGCAGCATTATTCTCATCTCTGCTGCTGATAGCCTTACTAACTGAATACCAAACGTTGCAGCTGACTATCCATGTGAAGCGCCTCTGACACCTTTCTGTAAAAGCTACTTCCACACTCCAAGCAGAAGGAACCTCAATGGTGCAACCAATAAAGGACAAGGACGCGCGTCTCCAAGCATGCAAACAATGATGCCTAAGAAGACGTTTCAATAAAGTTATCTAGATTAGCCTTTGCGTGTAATTTAGATTAATAAACAAGATCAACGGCTTGTGTTAGATCTGATCCTTAGAATCAAGGGTCTGTCTTGATTCTAAGTTACTATAAATACTGTGTAAACACTTCATAGTAAGTGTGTCTTTTAAGTGCTTTTCAGTGTATCTTTACAGTGCTTTTGATAGAGTTTTACTTGTAATCTTGTAATCTCAGAAGTTTAATACAACAGTGCATTTATCAGTATTCTTGCTGTTTACTTGTTTACTTTGTTGGTTGCTATTGTTTCCGCCAATATCAACTAGAATAGAATCACCTTGTAATCTTACGATCCTACAAGTGGTATCAGAGCTTTGGCTCAAGATTAAACAAACTAACATTTGTTTAATCACTTTCTGATTCTATTCAAAACTCTATTCTTGATCAAGTCACACAAAAAAAAAATGGCACAAAGTCACAGATCTGAAGACATCGGCAGCATCAACCGACCACCGAGATTGGTGTCTGGGGAGGACTATGATATGTGGAAGAACCGTTTGGAAAGCTTCTTCTGCTACCATGAATACGGAATGTGGAAATCCATAAGGGTTGGACCTTATGTTCCCATGGTGGCCTCTGCTGACTCCGGAGGACCACTTGTTCCTAAGGAACCCTCCAAGTATTCTGAAGAAGACATCAAGAAAATGGAAGTGGACTTCAAGGCATTAGGAGCTATCCAAATGTGCCTTCCAAATGAAGTTTTTCACAATTTCAAGGCTCACAAAACTGCAAAGGAATTATGGGGAGCCCTGGAAAAGATGTTTGCTGGATCTGAGGAGGTCAAGGAGAACAGACGTGACATTCTCAAGCAACAGTATGAAAACTTCGTCTGGAAAGAAGGTGAGTCACTAACAGTTTTATATAACAGGTACACGTACCTGGTTGGAGAACTGCAGTGCTCCAAGGTAAATCTGGAGAATGAAGACATTCTCAAGAAGTTCATAAGATCTCTTCCCAGTTGTTGGACATTATATACAGTGTCCATCAGAAGAACAGATCATCTGAAGACTCTTCAGATGACTGAGCTCTTTGGCATGCTCAAAACCTATGAATTAGAAATGATTCAAGCTAAAGAAAGGAGCTCCAGTTATCAATCAGCTACCACTTCCTCCACCACCACCCCAGCGCTTCACTCTGATCATTCTGGTCCTAGTGCAAGCAACTACTATCCTCCCATTGTTACTCATCCTCAAACACCAACTGCTTCACAATCCAACTCATCACCATTTCTTCTTGAGGCACCTCCTCAACAGCCAACCTCTATTGCTTTTGTCTCTGACAACTCAAGCAGCATGTACTTCATAAAGGAGGATCTGGAATGCTTTCATCCAGATGATCTTGAAGAAATGGATATTCAGCACACATATGCCATGCTCTCCCTCATAGCAAAAAGGTTTTATTCTAGAACCGGGAGGTCAGTTCCAAGCAACAACTCAAACACCAGAGTTGGGCTTGATAAAAGCAAGATCCGATGTTACAACTGTAACCAAATGGGTCACTTTGCTAGGGAGTGCAAGGCACCTAAAGCCAATCAGGGTGCCAGCCATCAAAGACAAGATTACCAAGGTCAGCCCAGGCAGCAGCAGCAAGGAACTCCTCTAGCACAAACTGCAGCCTGTGCAAATGTTGGAACTTCAGACTTTGACTGGAGTTTTCAATATGAAGACGTTCCTGCCTCCAACCAAGCACTTATGGCAGACAATGCAGAGATACCACCTCAGGTATTTGAACATCTTTGCTCTCAAGCTTGCATTGACAAAGTTTTAGGTTACAGAAAGCATAACCAAAATCTAATAGATCAAAATGAAGAGTTTCATCAAATGAAGTCTGAATTCAAAAAGGTCAAAGATACTTACAAAGAAAAAAATAACTGCCTTAAGAAAGAGATTTCTTCATTAAAACTTGAACAAACCAATCTAGAAACTCAGATTGATGATCTATTAGTAAAACTTAAAGCTACCAGAGCTGAACTGGCTGAACAGAAAGTACATGTTGAAAAATATGAATTTTCATCTAAAAAGTTACAAAGATTGTTAGATATTCAAGTCCATGAAAGGGTAAAAACTGGACTTGGATATCATAGTGACGAGTACCAGACAGTTCCTCCTCCTTCTGATTATGTTGCCATTCACCAACCAAGCTTCAACACTGCAAACCTTAACATAGCAAACCGAAACATTGATCCTTCAATGGATGCATGTTTTGTGGAAGACTGCTCCACCTCTTCAAAATCTGAGTCAACCTGCTCAGACCACTGTGAAACTAGTACAGTCCCATCTGCTCCTCTCTCTGGAGCTGGTTGTCCTGTTGTTACCTCAACCATTCCAGCTCCCATTCCATTCAAACAAATCAAGATTAGCTATCCTCCAGGTGGAAGAAAGCTGATCATTGAAAAGGGAGAGACATCAGGTTTCACCAACCCCAAATCTCAGTCAAAGTCAAAGGCGTTTGATGTTTCTCATACTCCTGGAGAAAAAGGTCCATATGTTCAAAGAACACTAGAAGAAGCCACCTTTGAACATAACAAAGCTCATCCCTGGAACTTCAAAGATTTGTTTCAAAATAAGAACTATGTGGACTCTCACAGGGACAAGATAGCAGTATCATGCTTTGTGTGTGGCAAATACAATCACACTGCCAGCACCTGCTTTCACTTCCGTGAACACCAAAGAAACAAACAGGTGAGAAGCTATAATGCAAAGGCAACAAAGTTCAGAGAATCTCTATCCCCTCAAAGAGTGAAGATGCAGAAACCTCAACAAACTTGCATCATATGTGGGGAATCAAACCACTTTGCTGTAACATGCAAGTTCAACCCTTTTAACCAAGTTGCAAATCGTTCATCTGTGTTCAACCCATCAGCAGCAAACAAAATCGCTGCTGATAGAGTAAAGTCCAGGAAACAAAAGTCTCTGCTGCTGACAAAGCAAAATAAAAAACAACGGCATCAGCAGCAAAAGTATCTGCTGCTGACAAAGCAAAAACTGCTACTGCTCCAGCAAAGCCCTCAGCAGCAAAATCAGCTGCGGATAAGCCAAAATTGTCAGCAACAACATCTTCTGCTGCAAAGAAAGCTAGAAAACCACCAACACAACAATGGAAGGCCAAACAATCTCCAAGCATAACTATTGGTTCTATTAACTGCAAGCATGCTGACAATGGAAAATTAGCAACGATCTTCTACAATGCTGCATGCTACAATGATCCTCCCACTAATTAGATATCTTCCATGTGCAGGGACAGCCAGGCAACAAACACAATACTTGGGTGGTAGATAGCGGCTGTTCCAGGCACATGACAGGCAACAGGTCCATCCTCTCTAACTTCAGACTTTTCAATGGAGGATATGTTGCCTTTGGGAGTGTCTCAAAGGGTGGATCTATCACTGGACAAGGAACTGTGTCCAATGAAAGGACGAGTATTGAAAGAGTCAACTATGTTAAAGAACTTGACTTCAATCTCATGAGTGTTTCCCAAGTATGTGATCAAAAGCATTGGATGCTCTTCACTGACAAAGAATGTTTTGTGTTAGCTCCTGGTCTATCTAAACCCCCTCCAGAGAAGATTCTCCTAACTGCTCGTAGAAAGGACAACTTATATGTGCTTGACATGAATGAAGCCACTCCATCCGGTAGTGTTTCATGTTTTCTGTCAAAGGCATCAGTTGATGAATCCGCTCTTTGGCACAGGAGGTTAAGCCATGTTAACATCAAAACAATCAATAAATTAGTGAAGGACAATCTTGTCAGAGGGCTTCCTGACAAAGAATTCCAGCTAGACGATCACTGCATTGCCTGCTTGAAGGGAAAACAACACAAAAGTTCCCACAAACCCAAGACATTGAACACAAATGACACCCCTTTCCAGCTACTGCATATGGATCTCTTTGGTCCTACGAATGTCATGTCAATGGGCAAAAAGTCCTACTGTCTGGTGATAACTGATGACTTCTCCAGATTCTCATGGGTATTCTTCCTAAGAACAAAAGATGAAACTGCTGAGATTCTCAAATCCTATATTCTTAGGGTAGAGAATCAAAGCAATCTGAAGGTAAAGATCATAAGGTGTGATCAGGGAACAGAGTTCAAAAATCACACCTTGAACAGTTTCTGTGAGAGCAAGGGCATTGAAAGGTAATACAGTGCTCCAAGAACCCCTCAACAAAATGGGGTTGCTGAAAGAAGAAATAGGACTCTGATTGAATCAGCAAGATCTACGCTGGCTGACTCAAAGCTGCCCCTTACTTTCTGGGCAGAAGCAGTAAGCACAGCTTGTTATGTGCAGAATAGAGTCCTTATTGTTAAGCCTCTCCAGAAAACACCCTATGAATTATGGCTCAAAAGAGTTCCCTACATTGGCTTCCTGAAGCCCTTTGGATGTCCATGTACCATCCTCATCACACATGGAGTTCTTCCTAAATTCGGTGCAAAGTCTGATGACGGTTACTTTGTGGGCTACTCCTCTCAATCAAAGGCCTACCGAGTGTTCAATTCTAGGACTCGGATTGTGGAAGAATCTGCTAATGTGGAATGCAGGGAACATGTTGTCTGTGAACAAGGCAAAGGTCCTAACTGGCTCTTTGATATAGACTCCTTCACCCAGATATTTGAGCCTCTCATTTTCTCAAATATGGAGTGTTCTTCTTCAAAATCAACATCTTCTGTCTCAACCTCTTCTACTGACTACAGACTGGATTTTCCCAGTCCCTAAATCAGGATGAAAAGGCCATCCATTGATCCTCCATCAGTGGCAGAAGCTATTGAAGCCGGTACAGGTGAAGCCAGTACTTCCAACACCACAAGCAGCAATCTCTCTGACCAAGAAATCTTTAATGAAGCCTCCTCAATCCATGCTGAAGAGGCCTCCGATGCTAATGCTGCTGACAATATGGAACACAATGATCAGAACCTCCAAGCTCCTCTCCTCACAAATGAAGACAATCCTGATCTAAACCAAAGTAATCTTGAAGAGGGAATACGGTTGGATGTGATACCAACACAGAGAATAAAAAAAGAGCATCCTCTGGAAAACATCATTGGCCAAGTCCACACAGGTATCCAGACAAGAAGTAAGTCTCATGAAGCCAACATTTGTTTGTTCTCTTGTTTTCTATCTCAGGTGGAACCCAAGAAGATTGATGAAGCTCTCAAGCACAACAGCTGGATTGAAGCAATGCAGGAAGAGTTGCTGCAATTCAAAAGACAAGATGTTTGGAAGCTTGTTGATCTTCCACCTGGTCAAACAGCTATTGGAACAAGATGGGTCTTCAGAAACAAGCAAGATGAAAGGGGCATCGTGGTCAAGAACAAAGCCAGACTGGTAGCTCAAGGCTACACTCAAGAAGAAGGCATTGACTATGATGAAGTCTTTGCTCCTGTGGCCCGTCTGGAAGCCATCAGAATCGTTCTGGCATATGCTGCATCCAAAAACTTTATAATCTATCAAATAGATGTGAAGAGTGCCTTCTTGTATGGAAAAATTGGTGAAGAGGTCTATGTCAAACAGCCTCCAGGCTTTGTGGATCCTGCACATCCAAATAAGGTCTTAAAACTGGACAAAGCTCTCTATGGCTTACACCAAGCCCCAAGAGCCTGTTATGAAACTTTATCTGGATATCTACTTAGCAACAACTTCAGAAGGGGGGCCATTGATCAGACACTCTTCATCAAAGATGAAGGGGGAGAAATTTTGTTGGTCCAGATTTATGTTGATGACATTATCTTTGGATCTACAAGAAAGAAGCTCTGCAAAGACTTTGAAGTTCTGATGCATTCCAAATTCGAAATGAGTTCAATGGGTGAACTAAATTTTTTTTTAGGACTTCAAGTCAAACAGGTACCAAATGGAATCTTCATAAGCCAATCCAAGTATGTCAAAAGCATCTTGGAAAGGTTCAAAATGGTTGACTGCTCTGCTGCAAGAACTCCTATGCAAGTGCACCATCAATTATCTCCGGATAAAGAAGGACAAGACACTGATCAACATCAGTACAGAGCAATGATAGGTTCTCTCATGTATCTCACTGCCTCAAGACCAGATATCATGTTTGCAGTTTGCCTCTGCGCAAGATTTCAAGCAGCTCCAAAAGTGTCTCATCTTCAAGCTGTCAAAAGGATCCTTAGATACCTAAAGGGAGCTCCAAAATTTGGGCTATGGTATCCAAAGAATGAAAATGTCAATCTCTATGCCTACACTGACAGTGACTATGGGGGTTGTAACTTGGACAAAAAGTCCACATCTGGGGGATGTCAATTTCTTGGAGGAAGGTTCATCTCATGGCAATGCAAAAAGCAAACATGTGTCTCTACTTCAACAACTGAAGCAGAATACATTGCAGCTTCAAGCTGCTGTGCACAGGTCATCTGGATCCAAAATCAAATGCTTGACTATGGAATGACCTTCATGCAGACTCCAATTCACATTGACAACATGAGTGCAATCTCTATCATTAATAATCCAGTGCAGCATTCCAAGACTAAGCACATCGACATCAGGTATCACTTTATCAGGGATCAAGCTGAGAAAAGGAGAATTGTCCTATCCAAGGTTCACACAATTGAGCAATATGCTGATTTGTTCACTAAACCTTTTGATGAAGCAAGATTTCGATATCTAGTTGAATCAATTGGCATGATGAACTTTGAATAAGACATATCTCAATTTTTATCCTTCCTTGTAAATATGTCTATGTTTTTGTTCTTAATAAAAGGTTATAGTCAGCAGCACTTTTTCACTGCTGACAGATTTACTCTTCAGCAGCAAAGCCTTTTCCACTGATCGCTTTAAGTTATCAGCAGGAACAAGTTTCCTGCGGATAGCTTTAAGGCGGTCAGCAGCAACCGTTTTGCTGCGGAATGAATACAACAGTCAGCAGCTACCAAATCTGCTGCTGAAAGACTTAACTATCCGCAGCAACCAAGTTTGCAGCTGATAGCACACCATCAGCAACAACCAAGTTTGCTGCTTATGGGTAAAACAAGTCTACATTAACTTTTACCTGCGGTAAAAACTACTCTCAGTCTTTACCATGACTGCTCGAGTGCTTTACAGCTGTAACAATGAAAAATGAAACAGGTTGTACTGTACAAGTAAGGTTGCTTTTTCTTCGTCTGCCGTTATATCACAATTTCAAACGTTCCCACAGCCTCTTCATATTCAATTTCAAACCCTAAACCCATCACTTTCTCTCCCGTCCCCACAGCATTCAAAGCCCTAAATAATTAACCACCATTCAAACACCCTTCTCTCTTCCCTCCAAATCCACAACAATGGCAGGCGCAGACATAAACAATCCCAACGACAAGTTTTCCCCATATCACAACCTCACTGCATGCCTAATAAAGGGCAATAAATCTGATGGTTTCAACGATATGATCGACTTCCTTTGTCGGTCCAAAATCCTCCATGCCCTAACAGTCAACCCAACCATCTACACTTCCCACATGGAAGATTTTTGGAGCTCAGACGTGTATTCTACTGACCAGGGCACTCCCCAAATCAGAGGCACAGTAGACGGCAAGGAGATGATTATCACTGAAGCGAAGCTCCGCCAACATCTTAAGCTTCAGGATGAAGGGGACGCCATCTCATACCAAAGAGACGTATACATGAGGACCTTTGTATCCATAGGGTACACTGGGAATCAAACAGAGTATACAATAGAGAAGGCACTCATGGGTCCCAAATGGAAGTATCTCTGCCACACTCTTCTCCAATGCATATCCCAGAAGAGAAGTGGCTGGAACCAACTCAGCTCCGGACTTGCGTCGGCAATTCACGGTATGATAACTGGGGAGGGTTTCAATTTTTCTCACCTCATTCTTGAAGGTTTGAGATACAACCTTCAAGAAGGGGTGAAATCACAGTTCTTCATGTACCCAAGATTCTTGCAGGAAGTGTTCAACATTGAGCACCAAGATCTTTCAAAAACTGCAAGAATCTACTCAATTTTGGGACATAAGAACAACATTTTTCAAAGCATGAGAACAGTTTCATCAAAGTTCTCAGGGGCCGATGTTCCATTGTTGTCTACAATGTTGAACACACAATGTGCCCAGGGTGACAGTTCAGCAAACCCAGCTGATACTGATCCCACACCCTCCACCTCACTGCCACAAACTCAAACTACTGTTTCCCTTGATCGAACCCCTGTGCATTCTACTGAGGATGCACAGGGGACATACATTACTCACCCCCAGTTTGATTGCTCAACCGGAACATAGGGCCCCGGTTGCAGCCAAATATACAAGGAAGAGGGGTAATAGAACTCCTTCTTCTCTTGCCTCCAAGGCCCAAACCCAAGCCAACATCCCTCACTCAGAATCACAACATTCTAGTGAGAATATCATAAGGGAAAGCCACATTGTTAGGGAGACTCCTTCGGAAGTCTTTCTATTAGGATTAGGATCACTTCCCAGATCCATAGAACAGCCCTTCGAGCCATTCCTCTCTTCTTTGAACTTAAGTGTGGAGGAACCTGACCAAAGTGATGTACCCTCTCCCACTACCACCATCAAGGATGTACTGATTGGTCTTGCTTCTGAAACACCCATCCCAAGTTCTTCACCCTTGAAGGTCCACTATGGGAGTATTGAAAGAGTGGATGTGGATGAGGCTGTCACTACTGCTGGTCCATCAACTGACCAGGAGGACAGTGACAACATCTTTAAGACCTCAACCACGGCAACTCATGGTGAGGGTGTTTCCTTGGAAACTCCCTTCACTGAGAGGAATCCCAGGCGCAAAGAAACCATGGGTGATGGGGATGCTGAGGCTCGGCCTACGGCCCCATCTGGGTCCAAGGATTCCACAACTGTGGATGAGGACACACTGAAACTTCATAACATGGAATTGACGGCCAGGGTGGCTATGCTAGAGGCTGAAATGTCCAAACTAAGACACCAAGTCGCTATGCATGAAGCCCATAAATGCCCAACTTTAGCCACTCCCTCTCTTGTATCAGTAGGCACCCAAACTGATGCTTACCTGTCTGCTGATAACCAAAAAGGGGGAGATGGTTTCTATGGAAGAAGATACATATAGTCTTGACGACTGGATTCAAGAGCAATTTGTACTTCAAAGCTCACAATTCAAGCCAGCTTTTGTCCAAGTACATGACTTGCCAGTCCTAGATAATGAAGACGAAGAAACATCTGAAGACTGGAAGTTGGTCGTCAGGGCTGTCGATGAAATGCTGAATGATGTTGAAGACACAGAACAAACAAATACATCTTTCAGCATCCTTCCTGAAGCAGCAGCCATCATTGGTCAATCCTCAACCCCCCAACTATTCAGATCATCAAGGAAGCTAGAATTTGACTCCATCCTAGCTTGGGGGTATGATGGATCAGCTGAGAGGTTTTGGATTGGATGGGAATTCAGCGGAGTAGAAGAGCTGAACTGGAATTCTCCCAATGCCCTCCAAGTCCTAGAGCTATACGTATCAAACTGCATCAACAACTCAACAGATCTCTCAGCAGAACTTGCCGTTGGCAGGTTCTATGACCTGATGGAGGATAATCTACCCAGGTTCCAAAGATTCCTAAAAGCAGCACATCGGGTAACTTATCCTGAATCCTCGGCGGCCGCAGAAAGGAGACTGACTCCTAGCAATCTTGAAATAACAAGGAGCAGTCTTCTCACTGAAGAAGAAGTTCTGGGCCTTCGAAGATTCCTGTATGCCTTCCTGGTCAAGGACTTGGACGTGCTAGGTTGGGTGAGCACTAAGTCTCTTGACCACACTCTTCTGCTCAGCAATGGCTCCTCTCTCATTATCAACACCAGGAACATCCTTCATCTGCTCTCAGACTTCCTATTCAAGATCTTTCAGCTCCGAGCCAACATCTGCAACATTAACTCACTAGAGAGCCAGGCAATGATGGTCATCATCAAAGCCGATCTTGAAAAGGAAGGACTGATTCCTCCGAAAGAGACAGTGTCAACTTCTGATACTGACTCCAACTCAGATACTCCACATGTTGATATCACATCTGCAGCTTATGGCGTAAGATCTTCAATTAGGGATCAACTGAGGGAAATAGAAGGTCCTAATTATCAACTTGATGAAGACAGTGACCGTCCCTTATCAATTTCTCAAATTACCAATGAAGCTGAGGCAGAGATCCCAATAGCAGCATCATCATCTGCTGTTGTGATCAGTGAAGCTGAAGCAGAGGCATCCAATATAAACAAAGGAAAGGGAATCATGAATGATGAAGATGAAGAGAGGTTGCTAAAAGAAAAAAAGGGAGAGGGAAGAGAAAAGAAGAAGAAGAGAAGAAGAGGAGATGGCTGACCTGAAAAAGGTTCAAGAAAGAAAAACAGCCATTCTTCTAAGAGAACAAACCATCCAGCTGTATGCTAAACAGCTGGATGAACTAAAAAGGAAGATTCCTGCAGTTGACCGGATTGAAGAAGATGTAGCTCTTGCTCTTCAACTGTAGGAACAATTCAATAGAGAAGAGGAAGAGTTGGAGAAGAAGAAGAAAGAAGAAGCTAAGTTCAGAATAACCGATTCTGAACTAGCTAAAGAAATGAGGGAGGAGTGGATAAAGACTCTAGTCTCTCAAGGTGAGGATGCAGACTACCTTGAGAAACTATCAACTAAAGAAGTCTACAGAGCCTTCATGGGTCAGTAGGGTCAATTGGCTAAAAAGAAAAAGGCTGAAGAAGAAGAAAAAGTCAAGCTACAGTCTAAGAAGACCATTGCCTTAAATAAACGGACCCATGAAGAGAGGAAGGTCATGATTGATTTCCTTAAGGCTAGAGGAGATAGTGGAAAGAGGCTAGGTCCTATGAAATTCATGAACCTGCAAGCCCTCTACTTCAATGTTAAAAAGGATGAGGAAGAAAGACTAGGGAAGAAGGGATCCAAGAAAAGGGTACCTATCAAAGAAGAAGAAAAACCAAAGACAAAGAAACCCAAGCCTTCTCCCTCACCTACCTCTTCCTCAGTCCATCATCCTTCCACTCTCCTCCCTAAACCTTCCACTCCTCCACCCAACAAGTCCAAATCATCCCATCCAGCTCCCTCTCATCAACAGCCACCCTTGAAGAAATCCAAACCCTCATCTGAACCTGAAGACTCAAGAGACATAGTTGAATGGGTCTACAATCCACAGGGTCAAAGGTTTGAGATCTTCAGGGGGAGAACTGAAAGAAGAAGATCTACATACAGGTCTGTTGATGAGGTTCTGTAATTACCAGATTCAGACCTACGAAGAATTTTGGAGCTGGGTGAAGCTCATGAGCCTGCAAATGAGAGTGGGAAACGTCTTGTGCTAGCAATCAAACACTACTTCAACCCTAGCAAAGATGTGATCATTAACATCAAGCCACTCAAGTCCCACTCTCCATTTGTATCTTGGTCCTACAATGCTGATCTGGATGAGTTCACTCTGATTGATGTAAAGAAGCAGCAGATGAGATGTTCAAGCAAAGCAATCTACAAAATGCCACACAAAGACATCAAGACTCTGTCTGAACTTCCACTGAACAATCCCAGCAAGGATCCAATAGGCTTATCAGCAGCATTCATCACATATGGCTGCTGATAGGCTTATCAGCAGCAGTCAACACAAGTTGCTGCTGATAGGCTTATCAGCAGCATTCAACACTTGTTGCTGCTGATAGGCTTATCAGCAGCATTCAACACAAGTTGCTGCTGATAGGCTTATCAGCAGCATTCAACACTTGTTGCTGCTGATGGGCTTATCAGCAGCATTATTCTCATCTCTGCTGCTGATAGCCTTACTAACTGAAGACCAAACGTTGCAGCTGACTATCCATGTGAAGCGCCTCTGACACCTTTCTGTAAAAGCTACTGCCACACTCCAAGCAGAAGGAACCTCAGTGGTGCAACCAATAAAGGACAAGGACGCGCGTCTCCAAGCATGCAAACAATGATGCCTAAGAAGACGTTTCAATAAAGTAATCTAGATTAGCCTTTGCGTGTAATTTAGATTAATAAACAAGATCAACGGCTTGTGTTAGATCTGATCCTTAGAATCAAGGGTCTGTCTTGATTCTAAGTTACTATAAATACTGTGTAAACACTTCATAGTAAGTGTGTCTTTTAAGTGCTTTTCAGTGTATCTTTACAGTGCTTTTGATAGAGTTTTACTTGTAATCTCAAAAGTTTAATACAACAGTGCATTTATCAGTATTCTTGCTGTTTACTTGTTTACTTTGTTGGTTGCTATTGTTTCCGCCAATATCAACTAGAATAGAATCACCTTGTAATCTTACGATCCTACACAGGCTACTATCGGAGGTTCATCCAGGATTTCTTGAAAATAGCTTCGCCGTTGACAAAGTTGACTCGGAAAGAGGTTAAGTAAGAATGGGGTTCGACCCAAGATGAGGCGTTTAAGGAATTGAAGAAGAGGCTAACCCAAGCTCCAGTCTTGGCCCATCCTGAGGGCAATAAAGACCTGGTGGTATACTCTGACGCTTCGGGTCAGGGATTGGGATGCGTGTTGATGCAACGCGGGAGAGTGATCGCGTATACGTCGCGGCAGTTGAAGATTCATGAAGCTAATTATCCGACTTACGATTTGGAACTTGGTACTGTCGTATTCGCATTGAAAATCTGGAGGCATTACCTTTACGGGGTGAAGTTCACTATTTACTCCGACCACAAAAGTTTGAAGTACTTCTTCAAACAGAAGGAACTTACTATGAGGCAGAGGCGATGGTTGGAACTATTGAAAGACTGACTGTGACATAATATACCATCCTGGAAAGGCAAACATGGTGGCTGACGCTCTAAGCCGAAAGGATGTGCCTACTCCTATTAGAGTGAAAGCTTGCCAGTTAGTGGTAACATCGGATGTGATGAGGGAAATTGAAAAGGCTCAAGATGAGGCACTTAAAGAAGAAAACATAAAGAAGGAAAGGATGGTTGGCCAACGGGACAAGTTGGAATATAACACCCTTGGTGTTAGGACACGTTTTGGACGGGTATGGATACCTATGGGTGGCGAGCTTAGAACCAAAATCTTGGATCATAAGTCTCGTTACTCTATCCATCCCGGTACCAATAAAATGTACCAAGATCTGAAGACGGAATACTGGTGGCCGGGAATGAAACAGGAAGTGACAAGGTATGTAAGCAAGTGCTTGACTTGCTCACAAGTAAAGGCCGAGCACCAGAAACCATATGGAAAGATTCAACCACTTGATATACCAGAATGGAAGTGGGAACACATTACCATGGACTTCATAACCAAGCTACCTCGCACAGCTAAAGGTCATGACACCATTTGGGTAATTGTGGACCGTTTGACGAAGAGTGCTCATTTCCTACCTATTCGCGAGACGTTCTCGTCGGAAAGGTTAGCGGAAGTATTTATTAACGAAGTAGTAGCACGGCATGGGATGCATTTGACGATAGTATCCGACCGGGACACACGATTCACATCAAGGTTCTGGAAAAGGTTTCACGAGGCAATGGGCACGAGGCTTAATATCAGCACGGCATACCACCCACAAACGGACGGTCAGTCTGAAAGGACCATTCAGACATTGGAGGATATGCTTCGTGCTTGTATTATCGATTTTGGCGGCAGTTGGGACAGTCATCTGCCATTAGCCGAATTCTCTTACAAAAATAGTTATCACACGACGATAGGCATGCCGCCTTACGAAATGTTGTATGGGAGAAGATGCAGAACCCCGGTTTGTTGGGGCGAGATTGGACAGAAGGAATTAGGGAGTCTAGAAGTAATAAGGGAAACATCGGAAAGGTTTGATCAAGTCAAAGCACGAATGAAGGCCGCACAAGATCGTCAAAAATCCTACGCGGATAAACGGCGAAGTCCTATTGAGTTTGATGTTGGGGACAGAGTAATGTTGAAAGTGTCACCCTGGAAGGGAATCATACGATTCAGGAAGAGAGGAAAGTTAAGTCCGAGGTTTTTCGGACCGTTCAGGATAATGACACGGGTTGGTGAAGTTTCTTATCGGTTAGAGTTGCCTGATGAGTTAAGTGGAATTCACCCTACCTTCCATGTATCACACTTGCGAAAGTGTTTGGCGGATGAATCGGCTCACGTACCACTTACTGACATCGAGGTAGACAATAGCCTTAACTACATCGAAGAACCCGTGGCCATCCTAGATCGAAAGGAGAGACGTTTACGTAATAAAGTTATCCAATTGGTTAAAGTCCAATGGAAACATCGAAAGGGATCGAAAGCTACTTGGGAAACGGAGACAGAAATGAGGGAGTCGTACCCTCAACTATTTGACTTATGATAGGTTTCGGGGACGAAACCTATTGTAAGGGGGGTAGACTTGTAACATCCCAAAAATAATAAAACGAATAAATATAACGAGACCGGTGATTTAGTCGGAATATTTAAACAAAAGGGAGCGGGCTTGGGCTCGGCTTCAATGGGTCGAGGGAAGCCCAAGTATATAAGAGGCAGGGCAGCCCTCTTCTCTGCTCATTTCCTATTCACGTAACCTTTAGAGAGAGAAAGGAGAGCTCGGGTCTAGAGAGAAAAGGTTGACGGATCATCCCGGAATTGAGGGAACACGTTACTGCCAAACTCGTGAGAAGAACCTCCGGATAAGAATCTCGATACAGGTAATGATCTTGCCTAAATCTGAGTTTTTCTTCGTTTTTGGGATTTTCGGGTTTTGGCTAAAAAGGTGACGATTTTGCGGATGAAACTTGAAAATGAGCTTAGGTATAGCATCTAGAATGAAAACCGACATATTGACTCGATCAGACTCGCATGCAAGAACTTCAGATTTTTGGGGAAGACGATCTGTGCAGGTCCATCGAAACTACCTAGTTTCAATATATGCAGATCCATCGAAACTACCTAGTTTCGATATGTGCAGACCCATCAAAACTACCATAGTTTCGATATGAGTCCACGATCCGAAGTTAAGTTTATACCTAAGTTACTTATCGAAACTACCAAGTTTCGATAGAAACAACCTATCGAAACTATCAAGTTTCGATATAAGCAAATCTATCGAAACTACTAGGTTTAAGCATAGGGATGTCTAGTGTCATTTAGGAGCACTACCTTACAAGTATGGCTTTATTATAACAGATCGTTAGTGACATTAGTGACGCGCAGTAACCAGCTAAGAGTATTTCAGAAACTACTTATCCGGTGAGTTATAGAAGCCCTCTTTTAAATGTTTTATATAATGTTTTCGGGCTGGTGTGCATACATATGAAATGATGTTTTATGAAATGATGTTTTAGGAAACTATGTTTATGAAATGAAATGATTTGGAAAGAACGGTTTATGGAAAGAAAGGTTTATGAACGGAATGTTTACGAACGAATGTTTATAAAGAAATGGTTTAAAGTAAAGGTAAAGGGTTTCGAAAGTGAATGAAAGGCTTTATGAAAAGAAAAGAAAAAGGGCAAAGGTTTTAAAGAAGTCATTACAAATCTAATCTGTCAAATGAATGGAATTGACGAATGAAGTCTGGGAATGAGATTCCCAGCCTTGTGGTAGATTATGGACAGCGAGCCATAGTTACCATAAGAACAACAGGGGGAGTGTCTTAGTGGCCTGCCAATGGTTTGATGTTGTACAACTGGTAGGGAGTAACGACGGTTACTCAGGGGTTAACGTGACCCTATGCGAGGTTAAATTATGATCCGACGGTGTTATGGCCGTGAGCCATAGCCGTCGATGGAAGTTGTCGGTCTATGGACAAGAGAGCCATAGGGGCAACTGAATGGGTATTGTTGGTCCTCGTGCAGTTAGCCTTGGGGGCAATACCGAAAGGGAATTGACGGAATGTTGTGGCAATGATGGCGATACGTAACGGTTGCCCACGACATACAAGGTTCCTTCGGGGACACAGAGGCGCTTAAAGAAAGATACAGATTGTAGATAGTAATGTATGACTTAAACGAATGTTAAATGTTTTAAACAAATGATCCGTTCAATGTGTTTATGATGAGGAAAAATGTTTGAAAGTTTTCTGCAATGAATGAAAGGCGCTGTTTTCTTTTACGTGATGTTAAACCCTAATGAATGTTTTAAATGATGAACCATTTCTTAAATCGAATGAAAAACTAGAACTCACTAGCGTAGCTGACTTTTAGTGTGCACATTCAGGTTAAGGCAGGTTATGAGGATGGACGGTGATGCTTGGCTAGAGATGAAGAGTTACCCGACAGCTTTTGACGACTGGCATCCCGTTATGTTTTGTTTTAGTTTATTTTATGTTTTAAGCAATGTTTACGCTTCCGCATGTATAGACAATGTAATAGTCATGATTTAATGAAGTATTTTCCGCTGCGTTATTTGATATTCATGTTTAAGAACTGTTTGTGAAAGAGTAAATCCAACAAGTGAGGCCTCCCGGGTTTGGGGCCTTACATTGTTCTTCACCGCTCGTTTCTTCAAGTCGATATGGAGCCTTAGCCACGGTTTGGGCATCTGGTACTAAGTCAATTCTTAACTCAATCTCTTTATCGGGTGGTAACCTACGCAAATCCTCAGGAAACACCTCCGAGTACTCGTGTACCACGGGTACATCATCCAGTTCATTCGCTTCCTTACACTTGTCAATTACGTACACAAGATAAGCTTTGCATCCGCGCCTCAGGTAATCTGCTGCCTTAATCATCAAGATGAGATTAGGTATTAGGGCATCACGATCTCCAAAAACCTCAACTTTGCTACCATCTGGAGCCTTGAGTCGGATTATCTTTCGTTTGCATATAATCTGCGCTTCATTGGCAGTTAGCCAATCCATACCTAGCACTACATCAAACCCACGCAAAACCATAACGAACAGCCTGACAGGAAATCTATGGCCTTCTATTTTTATCGTGGAATTTTCAACTACATCAGTCACTCTCGTAGTTCTACCCTCAGCGATTTCTACGCTAAAAGCCTTTTTCTAGCTTATTGATAGTGTATTTTACTCATTTACAAAAAGTTGCAGATATAAAACTCTTACTGGCTCCCGAATCAAATAACACAGATACAAAAGTGTTGTCAAGGATAAACGTACCTGACGCCACATCGGGGTCCACCCTGACCTGTTCCTGCGTCAGCACATACGCTCGAGTTTTCGCTCAAGGCCTCTCTTCTTTCTTTTCATGTCCTTTTGTAACACCCGGATAATTTCCAAGTGAAATATAAGGGCCAAAAAGTGTCAAAATATAAAGTTCAAGGGTTGAACTTTACATTCTCCAAATTTGAGGGACTAAAGCTAAAAAAATCTGAAAATGAGGCGGATATCAGTCTGATATCCTATCCCATATCGGTCCGATATGTGTAGAGGAAGGATTGAACCAGGTGGTGAGACATGTCCCATGACACATACTCTTAGCTGGTAGCTCGATTCCCGAGGTTTTGGTCCGCTCCCGAGAGTCCGGTTTCTTGCAATTCATCCGCAAAACTGCCGTAGCTGGTGTCGAGGTAAGGTTTTTTAACACCTTGTGGTTTCTTCGTGCAAACCTAAGATATGGATATTGATTATGATAATGTCGGATATGATCTAGGGTTCTGTCGAAGTATCGACCTAGGGTTCTGGCAAGAATGGAGCCATTGATACTACTCAATGGATTACAAAGATGGAGGCTGTGATTAAGCTACACGAGTGCCGAAGTGATCAGGCAGTCAAGTTTGCTGCTATTTCTTTGGAAACCGCTGCACTAGTGTCACGCCCTTAACACAGGACAATTATCTAACTAGAGTAGTACCTCCAACAGATATGTTCCCAAGCAAGAGCGATGGGTCTAGGAGAGATTTATACACCGCTCTTTCCTAGACAGAACATTTCGTTCGTCAGATAACTACGTACTAGTCAGAAGGTCGCCTTCTAGTTACTGTGACGTTGATATCAAAAACACACAGCGGAAGACTAAAACATAACTCTTATTAATATTAAAACATTGTTTACAACATGATTAATAAAAGTTACATCACTTGTCCCTAACAAGGAACATATAAATTGGGACTTATAGTTCCTAGCATGCCCATCATTTGGATCGTTCATTAGTCATTCTAGTCCTGGAATGCCCTGTCTAATGGCTACCTGTGATGCGGTCAAAAACATTTGATAAAACATGGGTCATCACAAAGCTGGTGAATTCATAAACTAAAATAGTTTATTAAAATGACCCACCAAAGTATCTTGAACACATCCATAGGGTTCCACCCCCAAATTCATAGAGAACTATGAACAATCATCAGTATATATAACCAAAGACCGTTCCACGGGTCCTGTCCAACATGCCGCTCCACGGGCAAGGGAAATATAATAAGCGCTTAGAATACGTTATATATAAACAATCGGTGCAATCGTTTCAATATACTCAAAATGTTTCATAAATCAATCATGCCTGACAAGGTCATGATTGGGTTCGTGCATCACAGTTTAAGAACTCACCTCGACAGTATTTCTGCTTAATAATCAGTAATCTGACAAACACCTCGGGTAGAGTTCCTAGATAATCATAACCTTTCTTAATCATATAGTCCTAGCTTAATGGTTCATAATCAAATCTAATGGGAAGTTGGAACCTTACCTCAGTACTATCTACGTTATCTTGGAGTCGAAATGCTGGACACCGGACTCTCGTACGCGAACATGGGCTCGGGATTGGAGAATCAGAGTGTGTGTGTGTGTGTGTGTGTGTATTTGAGTGTGTTTGTGTGTGAAGACGATATGAAATCGATCATCTATTAATAGGGCCAAAGTGGCACCCGTAGCGGACCGTTACACTTGGTGGTAGCGGTCCGCCACCCCTTGTGGCGGTGTAATCAACTTGGGGTACACGTAGCGGACCGTTATGGTCTGGCTTAGCGGTCTGCCACCCTTCCACGTGGCAAATCCCCATCGGTGAGTCACGGGGACACGTGCCGGCTCCCGGGGTTTTCCTTAGTCCCCACGTAGCGGACCGCTAAGTTCCTGGGTAGCGGTCCGCTACCCCTTGATTTTTCAGAATTTTTCATTTTAAATCCCTAGACTTTGATTATTTATATATCCAACTCTCAACTTTAAATTTTGATAATTTTAATCCTTTCTCTTTTTAAGAAATTTTGGGGTGTTACAAATCTCCTCTCCTTTAAGAAATTTCGTCCTCGAAATTAAGAGGTGAATAGATGAGGATACTTGCCTCTCATCTGTTCCTCTAATTCCCAAGTCTTGTCGGCTTCGATCTGACCTTGCCAGTGTACCATTACCATTGGTATAACTTTCTTCCTCAGTTTTTGTTCCTGAGTATCTAAAATCTTGATTGGTTGCTCAGTAAAGTGAAGTTTGGCGTCTATATGTACATCATCTAGTGTAATAGCTTGAATTGGATCACCTAAACATTTGCGTAAACAGGATAAGTGAAACGTATTATGGATCCCTTGTAGAGCTTCAGGTAGATCTAATTTGTAAGCTACTGCTCCGATTCTTTCAATGATTTTGTAAGGTCTGATATACCTTGGTCCTAACTTTCCTCGTTTCCTGAACCTTACCACACCTTTCCATGGTGAAACCTTTAACATCACAAAATCTCTAACTTGGAATTCTAGTGGTCGACGTCATTTGCCAGCATATTTTTTCTGACGATCTTGAGCATCTGTTAGTCGTTGTTTAATCTGGGCTATCTTATCTGTTGTTTCTTGTATGACTTCAGGTCCAGATAATTGACTATCTCCTATTTCAGTCCAACATACAGGAGTTCTGCACTTTCTTCCATAAAGTGCTTCAAATGGTGCAGCTTTGATGCTAGAGTGATAACTGTTGTTATAGGAGAATTCGATTAAAGGAAGGTGATTATCCCAATTACCTCCAAAATCTGTAACACATGCTCTTAGCATATCTTCCAGAGTTTGAATTGTACGTTCACTATGTCCGTCAGTCTGAGGATGATATGCAGTACTCATGGTAAGTCGAGTTCCTAACTCTTTTTGAAAACTCGTCCAGAATCTAGATGTGAACCGACTGTCTCTATCAGAAATAATAGGCAGTGGTATGCCATGGTGGCTCACAATTTCATTGATATAAATTCTGGCTAACTTATCCATAGAGTATGTTTCATTAATGGGTATAAAATGGGCTGACTTGGTCATTCTATCGATCACGACTCATATGGCATTATGTCCTTTCTGAGTTCGAGGAAGTTTAGTTATGAAGTCCATTGTAATTCGATCCCATTTCCAGACAGGTAATTCTCTTTGTTGTAGTTGCCCTGCTGGTTTCTGATGCTCAATCTTAACTTGGAGGCAAGTCAAGCATTATCTATATACTGGGCTATTGATCTTTTCATGTTTGGCCACCAATAATGAGCCTTCAGATCTTTGTACATCTTATTTGCACCAGGATGCATGGAATATCTTGATTTGTGCGCTTTTATTTTCCCTTGGATATCTCCAATCTTAGGAATCCAGATTCTTTGCTCGAATCTCATGATTCCATCATCTCCCTTGAATAGTAACTTTTGTTTTCCAACCATACGTTCTTTCTTAATATTTTCTTTTTCTAATGCTTTTGGTTGGATGTCTTTAATCTGCTCCATTAAGTTTAACTTCAGATCCAATCGTAGTGCTTTTACTTTAATCGGTTGGCTTCGTTCTTTCTGACTTAAAGCATCTACTACCACGTTTGTTTTCCCGGGATGATATTTGATTTCACAGTCATAATCATTGATGAGTTCCATCCACCTCCTTTGCCTCATATTTAAATCCTTTTGATTAAAAATATGTTGGAGGCTTTTATGGTGTGAATATATTATGCATTTAGTACCATATAGATAGTGTCTCCAAATCTTTAGAGCAAACACTATGGCACATAATTCAAGGTCATGCATAGTATAGTTCTTCTCATGAACTTTAAGTTGGCGTGATGCGTAGGCAATAACTATGTCTCTCTGCATCAGCACACAGCCCAGACCAGTTCGGGAAGCATCACAATAGATGACGAAGTCATCATTTCCTTCAGGTAGTGCTAAGATTGGTGCATGACTAAGCTTATTCTTGAGAATGTTGAAAGCTTCTTCCTGTTTTGTACCCCATTCAAACCTTGCTGCTTTATGGGTTAAAGCATTTAAAGGTGTAGCAATCTTGGAGAAGTCCTTAATGAATCTTCTGTAGTAGCCAGCTAGTAAAAGAAAGCTTCTAATCTCTGTCGGAGTTTTTGGGGCTTCCCATTTTATAACAGCTTCGATTTTATTTGGGTCTACTTGTATTCCATGTTCGTTCACCACGTGCCCAAGAAATTATACTTCTTGTTTCCAAAATTCACATTTTGAAAACTTAGCATACAATCTTTCTTTTCTCAGGGTTTCCAAAATGATTCTAAGATGCTCAGCATGTTCTTCCTGGCTTCGGGAATAAATTAAAATATCATCGATGAAGACGATGACAAATTTGTCAAGGAATAGTTTACAAACCCTGTTCATTAGGTCCATAAATGTTGCAGGGGCATTTGTTAAACCAAATCACATGACCAGGAATTCATAGTGACCATATCGGGTCCTGAAAGCAGTCTTAGGTACGTCCTCTTCTTGTACCTTTAACTGATGATATCCTGATCTAAGATCGATCTTTGAAAAGTACTTGGCTCCTTGTAGCTGATCGAATAAGTCATCTATTCTAGGCAATGGATATCTATAGTTAGCTTGTTCAATTCCTGATAGTCAATACACATCCTCATGCTTCCATCTTTCTTCTTTACGAATAGCACTGGTGCTCCCCAAGGGGAAGTACTTGGGCAAATGAATCCTTTGTCTAAGAGTTCTTGAAGTTGTTTCATAAGTTCTTTTAATTCGGAAGGAGCTAAACTATAAGGGGACTTGGAAACAGGCTTAGCTCCAGTAATGAGTTCGATTCGAAATTTGATTTGATGATCAGGTGGAAGACCGGGTAATTCTTCCGGAAAGACATCCATGTGATCACAAACTACGAGAATATCCGCAATCTGTCTTTCAGGTTTAACGTTTAAGGCATGGAGTAAAATATACCAGCTCCCTTAATCAATTCTTTCTTAGCCTTTGCTATCGAAATAATTTCACTCTTATTAGATTCACTATCTCCTTGAATCATCAAACTAGATTCATCTGGTTTCTTAATTTTGACCATTCTCTGGTCACAATCAATTTGGGCTTGCTATTGGTTTAACCAATCCATCCCTAGGATAACCTCATATTCATTCAAATTCATAGGCATTAGTGAAACTAATACCTTATCGTCACCATAATTGATGACAATCAGGGTATGATTTGGTGATCCTAATATGTTCACCACTAGCCGTTTCAACGATGTAGGCATTAACAAGTGGAATCGGTCTTACGCCTAAATATGCGGTGAATGCACATGAAACGAAACTTCTATTCGCCCCTGTATCAAATAGAATATTGGCGTAAATATTATTAACTAAGAAAGTACCTGATACTTCCTTAGCTTTACCTTTTTGTTCCTCTCCACTTCCTGTCACACCCCGACCGATGGCGGAATCATCGGGGCGGGACATGTAGACTGTTCATGAGCACAAGGTTGACTAAATTGAAATATATTAATCATCAAATTTCATTGCAAACATTCAAACGAAACCAAATCCAAGAAAGAAACATAAATGTAATACATAGACTTCTTTATTTAATTTAGCTAAGTCCAAAGCCTATGTGTAGCACATCTTGATCAAATCACACATTAGTACCTGAAACATGAATAAAATAAGGTCAACTAAAAAGTTGGTGAGCATACACAGGTTTGTATATAGATAGCATATAGTTTGTAAATAAACAAATCCTTACATATCATGATAAAATAAGGCATTTATGGGGAGCAGCTATTGTGTAACCAAGTAAAATCAAACCTTTGTAACTAGCATGCAAAAATTGTGTTGTCGGTAACAATCACCCTACCTGGGTGGGTTTGTCAGACTTAATAGATCTCTCATTTTTTACCGTCGGCTTGAATAGTTAATGATTGCACATAATCGCATACAAAAGTTAGCACAACTAGCACTCGGGCATAAAGCTCAAATTGCACACATGAATGTAAAGAGGATTTGTACTTGTGTAGTTTGTGTAAGTGTAAGTAATAGTGTTGTATAGTGTTCATGTTCCTCCCCAAAAAGTGTAAAAGAGTAAAAGGGGCTATGTAATACTCACTTGGTTTGAAGACGTAGCTAACACGAGATACTAGATAGTAACGAGGTCCTCGTAATGGTTAACCTAGAGTGTAATATGTATTGAATCAACAGTGTGCACAATAGTCTATGTCTAAGTCTAAGGTTTGAATTGGATGTGTGTATAAGGAATTTGAAGTTGTAGGTGTTAGTGGTTTGTACTTGAATGGTGGTGTATAAAATTTAGGTTTGAGTTTGGAATAACTAAGTAAATAAATTACATAATTATTATTTATTTACTTGGTTATAAAAATAATGTAGGTATTAGGGGTAAATAAGTATAACCTAAATAAATAATTTTTGTTTAAATATAAATTAAATAAATAATTGTTACCTTATTTATTTATTTATAAAATATGTAACTTATTCATTTAGTTATAAAATGTATTGATTGTTTTATATTAAATATAAACTTTTCTTACTTTATTTTCATAAAGATATGTAATTAAGTTGTGTAATAATATTTAAATGTAGGGTTTAACAATAAATATAAATTAAATTTTGTAAGTTTTAAATAAACAATTTCTATTTATTTATTTTGTAAAATCAATTATTTTTATTTAAAAATTAGTTTGAAATATTTATTGTTTTTTAAATTATGGAAATAATTATTCAGTCAAAACTTTTCTCACACACACGACCGTGCCTGGGACAAGGCACGATTGTGCTAGAACCACGGGTGCGACCGTGCTAGTCAGGGACGCGACCGTGTTGACTAAACAGAATGCATAATTAGGCTGTTCACTAGGCACGACCGTGTCTTGGGTCAGGCATGACCGTGTCTAGGGTTTTGAGGCACGACCAAGTCTAGCCAAGGGCATGACCGAGTCTGAGTGTGGGAGGCACGACCGCGCTGGTATTTGGCGCGACCGTGTCTCATGAAGCACGACCGCGCTAAAAGACTAGCGCGACCGTGTTCGTTCCAAAACATAAACGAATTGACTGATTTCTTATATTGTTAATGTTGGGATTCATAGGGCTTTCATCTATAAGGTTATTACGAGTCTATTGAGATAATTTAATTGTATTTAAAATGCGTTCAAAGTATGGTTCGATTAAATCCATTTTGAATAGATTCGGGTTCGTGATGATTCCCATATTGTAAGCCCAAATTAGATTAGGGCTTTTGTTCTATAGACTGAAACGTAGATGTAGGAGGTTTAATTACCCGAAAAGATGATTAATCGACCGCGTGTGGTAGAGACGAGTTTCGGCGGCGACGGGTTTGGTTTTCGGTGTCCTTTACTGCAGTTCCGGCTAATTCACGTGTTCAGAAGTCTTAGAGAGGATCGAGTAGTGGGTATCATGTATTTGCTTGAGAGAATTTGGATCGTAATGGAGGAATTCTTAGTCTTGCGAAAATGGAATGACGGTTTTGAGATGAATTGGTATCATTGGGTTTATTGGTTGTAAATACGGTGATAAAAACTCTTAATTTGATTGTTAATGGTAGAAACGTGCGCAACGGTTACGAAATCAAACGATTCCGCGTTTACAGGCTGCATTTACGTTTCAGTTGACTAGCGGCGCGACCGTGCCCATGCACCGTTCTAAAGCAAGGCGCGCGACCGTGCCAAGACACTTGGCGCGACCATGCTAGAACGAGGCGCGGCCGTGCCTATTAGGGTTTCTTGTTAATTTATAAGAATCAGTCCTTGTAACTTTAGTCTTTGGCATATTTGTATAAATAGATACTTATGTAGTGTTTAGTAGGTTATAACCGAGTAAAATTTACGGATTTGTATTGACATATAGTATTTAATTGATGGTACGAATGGAACGAAACAGTGCACTAGAATTGGGTTTGAATTGCATTACATTGAATTGAATTACGGATACTAAAAATTAGAAATGTTACACTTCCTAAGACAAATACTCGTCCGGTTCCCTTTTCTGACCACCTGACATTGGCTTAGGTGGTTTATGGCAGGAAGTCTTATAATGCCCTATCTCTCCGCAATTAAAACATTTAACTTCTGACAAGTCTGGCGTTTTATTCCTTGCTTGGTTCGATTAGGGTTGGAATTGAATCCTCCTCTCCTTGGGAACTGTTCCCTGGTTTAAACTTATAAACAACCTCCTCCGCTTTTCTTTTATGGTCAATCTTTGATGGCTCTTGGGCTACCACCTCATCAAACATTACCGCACTTTTCTCAACAGCCAGATCAATTATTTCTTGTGCGATGGATTTTACTAAGGTACGAACCTTAGGAGGTAAGCCCTAAATATAACATTAACCATCCTTGACTCAGGAGTAACTATACGTGGCACTAACTTAGCCATCTTATTAAACTTAGTTGTGTGCCCCTGATGAGTCATGGTTCCAGCTTCGAACCGCCGAAATTCAGCTTCAATCTTGTCCACGGCATTCTGTGGACAATATCTTTTCAGAATCAAAGACTTGAGATCCTCCCAAGTCATCATATCCATCATAGCTTCACCCTTTGTCTGCTTGATTGACTCCCACCAGTCAAGAGCCTCTTCTTCAAATGAATGTGCAGCAAACTTCATAGCTTGGTCTCTACACTCACTCATCTTTATCACAGCTTCCATTGAAGTGATCCACTGCAAGGCTGTAATGGCATCCTTCTTTCCATTGAAGGGTTTGGGATAACAATCACTGAAATTCTTATAGTTGCATCCATGTCCATGAATTCCTGTGCTCTGATTAGTCATGCCAACTGTTTCATGGGTTCGAGTTGTGCCTATATTGTTTCCTAATGGAGTGGTATGAAGGATATCTTATGTTCGAGGAACAACACCACTAGTTCCTTCGTTTTGGTTTCCCAAACTATTGTGATTCTCTCTCCTTCTAAGAGAATCATCAAGCATTCCAGGTAGAGTTGTTTGAAGCATACGGGTGACCTCAGATGCCACTGCTCCCTGGAACCGAGCTTTAGTCATAATGACTTCTTCCACAAGTTGTTCGGGTTCAGTATTCGTATTTATGTTCTCGTTTGGATCAGTGTTTGTATTCGTTGTATCATGAGTACGGGACCTAGTATTGGGCATCCTACCCCTACCTCTTCCTTATCCTCTACCACGTCCTGCCATCTGCTACCTGCATATAGATGTATAACATCATAATTCGTATAACCGGTCATAATCTAGAAATTTAGAAATTAACAACACTTGGCCAAAAATGCCTTTAATTATCTGATTTCTAGGTATTTCCCGTTATAGTTTGTACTGAATGTATACAACTAACTTATCCTGAGGCATTCCAGACTAATCTCAAAGTCTTAGTTTAAGTCTAGATACTATTCCTGTAGTAACTAAATCTCTTAAACTAGAGCTCTGTTACCAACTTGTCACGCTTGTAACCCAAGACAGTTATCTAACTAGAGTAGTACCTCCTACAGATATGTTCCCAGGCAAGAGCGACGGGTCTAGGAGAGATTTATACACCGCTCTTTCCTAGACAGAACATTCCGTTCGTCAGATAACTACATACTAGTCAGAAGGTCTCCTTCTAGTTACTGTGACGTTGATATCAAAAACACACAGCGGAAGACTAAAACATAACTCTTATTAATATTAAAACATTGTTTACAACATGATTAATAAAAGTTACATCACTTGTCCCTAACAAGGAACATATAAATTAGGACTTATAGTTCCTGTCATGCCCATCATTTGGATCGTTCATTAGTCATTCTAGTCCTGGAATGCCCTGTCTAATGGCTACCTGTGATGCGGTCAAAAACATTTGATAAAACATGGGTCAGCACAAAGCTGGTGAATTCATAAACTAAAATAGTTTATTAAAATGACCCACCAAAGTATCTTGAACACATCCATGGGGTTCCACCCCCAAATTCATAGAGAACTATGAACAATCATCAGTATATATATAACCAAAGACCGTTCCACGGGTCCTGTCCAACATTCCGTTCCACGGGCAAAGGAAATATAATAAGCGCTTAGAATACGTTATATATAAATAATCGGTGCAATCGTTTCAATATACTCAAAATGTTTCATAAATCAATCATGCCTGACAAGGTCATGATTGGGTTCGTGCATCACAGTTTAAGAACTCACCTCGACAGTATTTCTGCTTAATAATCAGTAATCTGACAAACACCTCGGGTAGAGTTCCTAGATAATCATAACCTTTCTTAATCATATAATCCTAGATTAATAGTTCATAATCAAAGCTTAATGGGAAGTTGGAACCTTACCTCAGTACTATCTACGATATCTTGGAGTCGAAATGCTGGAAACCGGACTCTCGTACGTGAACAGGGGCTTGGGATTGGAGAATCAGAGTGTGTGTATTTGAGTGTGTTTGTGTGTGAAGATGGTCTGAAATCGATAATCTATTTATAGGGCCAAAGTGTAGCGGACCGTTACGCTTGGTGGTAGCGGTCCACCACCCCTTGTGGCGGTGTAATCAGCTTGGGGTACACGTTGCGGACAGTTATGGTCTGGCTTTGCGGTCCGCCACCCTTCCACACGGCAAATCCCCATCCGTGAGTCACGGGACACGTGCCGGCTCCCGGGGTTTTCCTAGTCCCCACGTAGCGGACCGCTAAGGTCCTGGGTAGCGGTCCGCTAGCCCTTGATTTTTCAGAAATTTACATTTTAAATCCCTAGACTTTGATTATTTATATATCCAACTCTCAGCTTTGAATTTTGGCAATTTTAATCCTTTCTCTTTTTAAGAAATTTTGGGGTGTTACAACTAGATTGGTGGGAATCGGTAAAACAAGCCAGAGGGGAACAAGTTGTGGACAACATGAAATGGAACGAATTTAAGGAGTTAGTTCTGCAATGTTTATGTCCTTAGAATGAACTTGATAAGCTTGAGGAGGAATTTCAACAACTAAAAGCTAGAACTATGAAACATCAGGAGTAAGCGACAAAGTTTGACGAGATATCTAAACTGGTGCCACACCTGGTGGCACCAGAAACCCTGAAGAATTAAACACTTTATAAGGGGTTTGCCACTCAAGGCTTCTGTGGTGCAGGTTTGGTACAATTTCTTGAAATGTGTCTTATCTCATTACAATTAAAACACCCGATGGACAATACGTCGCAACATGCCCTTGCTTTTGGCATCTACCGCATTTCATCTCTTGGGAATTTCTTCCAAAATTGTTTCCCTCTCTCCTAGGGAACTTGAAATTCCTTGGTTTGGGGTTATGTTAGTTTTTAACTCGGAGGAGGGGCAAAAGGTCGGGTATTTGTGATAGGTGAAGGAAGAAGAAACGATAAAGCCAAAGTAGTAGTTGGTACGTTTTTAGTTAACAATATTTATTCTAAAATCCTGTTTGATACAGGAGCAAATAGAAGTTTTGTTTCAAATGCCTTTAGTTTGCATTTGGGCATGAAACCAACTCCACTTGAGTGTGCTTACGTAGTTGAGACGACAAGTGGTGAGCAAATAAGGATAACCGAATCGTATGCAAATTGCAAGATGACTCTGGGCAATGAAAATTAAATTATTGAATTAATGCCAATGAGTATGGGCAAGTATAATGTTATCATTGGAATGGATTGGTTGAACTAATGACATGCCCAGATCGATCGTGATCAATGGACTATTAGGATTTGTAGGCCTAACAGAGAGTCTATGTTGATATAATGCGATAGTGATGAGAAAAAGACTGAAACGATTTATATAGCCAAAGTTAAGAAGTGTGTGAATACAGGATGTAGTGTATTCGTGGTTTATGCTTTAGTATCTAAACCTGAATGGCATATTGCAGACATTCCTATAGTATGCGATCACCCGGACGTATTTTCGGGAGAATTACCTGGTCTACCACCATATAGACAAATCGAATTCCGAATCAAACTCATATCTGGAGCTAAACCCATTGCTAGAGCACCGTATCATCTAGCACCGTTTGAATTGAAAGAGTTGATGATACAGATCCAAGAATTATTGGACAAGGGTTTTATACGTCCAAGTACTTCACCTTGGGGAGCACCGGTTTTGTTTGTAAAGAAGAAGGGCGGAAACATGCGGATGTGTATAGATTATCGTTAACTAAATAAGCTCACTATAAAGAACAAATATACATTGCCTAGAATAGATGATTTGTTCGATCAGTTGCAAGGAGCTAAATACTTCTCAAAGGTTGATCTTAGATCTGGATATCATCAGTTAAAGGTACAGCAGGAAGATGTACCTAAGACTGCCTTTAGAACCCGATATGGACACTATGAATTCTTAGTTATGTCATTCGGTCTAACTAATGCTCCCGCAACATTTATGGACCTAATGAACCGAATTTGTAAACAATTTTTGGACAAATTCATTATAGTGTTCATAGAGGATATCCTTATCTACTCTCGAACTCATGAAGATCATGCCAAACATCTTCAGATAATCCTACAAACTCTTAGAAAAGAGAAGTTGTACGCTAAGTTTTCTAAATCCGAGTTTTGGAAACAATAGGTACAATTCTTAGGGCATGTTATAAACCAACATAGAATTCAAGTAGATCTATCCAAGATCGAAGCTATTATGAAATGGGAGACTCCAAAGACGCCAACTGAAGTTCGAAGCTTTCTTGGTCTAGCTGGATACTACCGAAGGTTCATACAAGATTTCTCTAAGATTGCTACTCCACTAACTACTCTAACTCAGAAGGTAGTGAAATTTAAATGGAGTCATAAGCAAGAAGAGACATTCAAACCCTTAAGCAGAAACTTAGTTGAGCACCGATTTTAGCGTTACCCGAAGGGAATGATGACTTCGTCATCTATTGTGATGCCTCCCGAATTGGCCTAGGTCGTGTATTGATGCAGCGAGAAAAGGTTATAGCCGACAACTTAAACTTCATGAGAAGAACTATACCACACACGATCTTGAACTTGGTGCCATAGTGTGTAACGAACCAAAATCCGGGTTTCGTTTTAAATAAATAAATATTTCTAATTAATATTATGATGGAAATAATATTTTAGAAATAAGTTAAAACCAGTGGGTTTCAAGTTAATGTTGGGGTTATGTTAGTTTTTAACTAATTTTGGCATGAAAATGGATGAAATGGAAGTTGAGGGACTGAAAGTGTACATATGGCAAATCTACCATATTTGACTATTGAGAAGTCAAAATTAAGATTTTCTTGTTAGTGTGGAGATCGATTCTCTCAAGAGAAAAAGGAGAACAAGAACCTTGAAGCAAAATCGTGCATAAGAGGCTTGATTTGGGAAGGTGTTGGCTTGCACATCATCCTTCTAACATCAAGTAAGTCTTAATCATCCTTTTGAATTCACCAATGTTGAGTTAGTAGATGAGTATTGTAGAAATCCAAAATTTGATGATGCATGGGGTTAATTAGTGTTAGATTGTTGATAATCTAGCTAAACTAAAGGTAAAGAATGGTGAATAACATCCTATAACCCTTTGATTTTGATTATGAGAAATTAGGGTTCATATGGAAAGAATTGGGGGTTTTTGGGTTATGATGATAGGATGATGAATTAATGATGTTAGATACTTGAAAGAACACTAAATTAACCTAATGATAAGATTGAATTAAAAATTAGTGTTAAGGAAATGGTAATGAAACTTAAGTAGGAGAGTTTGGGTGGAAAGAAGGTGTTTGGATATGAGTATAATCCAAACGAGTCAGTTTGGGTTGGAAATAGAAGATTGGGTTGTGAACCCAATTAAAATGTGATTTTGATGTATGATAGATTACTAAACTAGGTGTATATATTTAGGTAATCAAATTGTCAATCGAGAAGGTGGAACGGGATCTTCGAATCCAAAAGGAAAGTGCTTTTGCACTTACTTAGTATTGTTGATATATGGTGTTATATGCAATATTGTTTGCATAATGTGTTAAGTGTTATGAATGTGCATAGAGGTGAATGAATGTAGTTATAGTTGTAATACTATAATGGAAATGTAGATATGAAGTTATGGTTTAAATACCATAATGGAAATGTGGTGATGAAGTTATGATCTAAGTATCATAATGGAAATTTGGAGATAAAGTTATGATCTAGAATCATAATGGAAATGTGGTGATGAAGTTATGATCTAGAATCATAACTTTATCTATCTCTCATTAACACTGATATACATCAGTTTACAAAGAATGTCCTAACAGACTCCCTCTAAACTAATAACATCAAGAGTCTTCTGGAGAGACTTGATCTTCTCGAATTCCACTTAAGATCTTCAAGTCTTCAAACTTCAGTCTTCAGTTGCCTAGTGATGACAAAACCGGCTCCCTCTTAACTGTAGCTTTCATTGTAGACCAAACCAAGTGCTTCAATAGGAACCAACTAACCCAACACACTTCATTTTAGTTCATCCTCTCAGTGGTAGCTTGCTCCACCCTGACTTAGAATTCCTCCAAATCAGCTGGCATATGATAGAGAGTTTGAGTTTCCAATAACCTGCATCAAACTAATCAGCTTCCATAGGAATTCCAGTAAGATAAACTTAAGTCTTCAACCAGATGTGTCCAACTCTATCCTGTATCTTCGTGAGTTAACCAACTTCCCAAAGATGTTCATTTCTAATATCCCCTTTCAGTTTAAGCTCCATCTGACTAGACCAGAAACAAGGGAATGTTTCCTTTCCCGTCGGCTAATGATAAAAGGTACCATCTTCAACTAATAATCCAACAGATATCCAACTTTATCCTGAAAACACTTGATAGAATCAAACATAAAATCATGCTCAGCAGTGATCACCTAGTATCCAAAGTCCAACATTCTTCAATTAGATCTTCATTCCTGTCTGTATACGTTCACCGCGGTGAAGTTCCGTAACTAGGTTGTCTATCTGGCATTCCGCCCAGATCCCAAATGAGAAATCCTATCATAATTGAATCATATCAAATCTTGAACAAAGGCTTGACCAATGAGCACGAAAAATATAGTTTACACGAGAAATCATGGTTGGTGTTACATTTATTTTTATCCCCCTCATTTCTCTGTAAAATATGACCAGCTTCATAATCACTTCACTCAAACCTCAAAAAGCACAACTAGCCAACTCCAAGATTTTATTCATTTATTCATCTGAAAAGATCCAAAACAGCAAATCCTTGGGTTCAAGTTGTTCCAGTATTCATCCCCTATTAAAGAAGTATCCCTGTAACATCCCAAAATTTAGATTTTTACGAAGCTTATTTCGTAGCGGTAAAGCAAAGAAGTTCCGCGAGAAAGATAACGAGATTTTTACATGACCGAATGATGTCGCGTATCCTACTTGCGTTGTTCGTTGTCGGACGAGAATAATAAATCCACCGACACACGAACGAATATTAAAAAGGATAATTAATATTAACCTCATGCCGGTTTTATTTAATAATAATATTTCATTGCCCAGGATATTCTAAACCCGAGTTTAATAATTAAAACAGACCTTCACGAGAGTTTTCGAACGTGAACGAGGCACTGCATAGTCGAAACGAACCCACCTATATAAATGAAATCTCTTGTGGGACTCCTAACTTATTACAAAAGAAAACACACACTAGAGAGAAATTCGGCAAAGAGCCATTTTCCGGCGATCGGATTCCGACGAGAAGAGAGGTGGAAGAGGTTGGTGGTTCGTGGTGGTAGGTGGAGGTGAAGGGCGGAGATGTAGGGTGGCGATCGGCGGTAGGAGGTGGTGGTAATCGCGTTTTCCGGTGAGTTAGGTTGCAAATTCCGGCGAAGGCTTTAAACACTCGATTTCCTTAGATCTGGTATGTACTCGTTCCAACAAGGACTTATTAAGGTGTTATAAGAATGGATCTAAAGTTTTGATGAGATTTTATAGTAGATCCGGCGAGAAAAACAAGTTTTTCAGCGAAAACCCGTGTTTCTGGTTACCTTAGAATTTGGGGCTTTTGTTCTAAAAGAGTTCCTAAAGGTCCGACGGTAGGCTACAAGAAAGCTTAGTTCAAAAAGATGAAGTTTTCCAGCCAAAACAAGGAAATCCGGCCACTGCCCGTATTTTTGATGGCGGCGGCGGTGGATTATGGCGGCGGCAACCAGCGACGCTGGTGGGGCTCGGCGAGACGAGTCATGGCCGCTTGAATCACCTCAATCAGTGTCTGTAAGAGTTGTACTTGATTACTCGAGATATAAATTGAAAGTTATTGTTTAATTATCACAAGTTTAGTAAACCATGAGCTTATGAACAGTCTACATGTCCCGCCCCGACGTTTCCGCCGTCGGTTGGGGTGTGACACAAGTTATGGGTAAAACAAGTTTCTTCTCGCATGGTGCTCAGCAGTTTCATACAAAAAACGTTTAGTACGTTCCGTACACGAAGGTATAACTCGTAAAACTTATATATCTAGTGTTGGTTAGTGGCAAGGGACTCGGGAAAATTATCGGGGACGTCTTTCGAGAACATTTTTCGGACATGTTAAAAATGGGTTATAATTATACTATCTTTATTATAATTATCAAGTAATGGATGAATGGAAGTATGGTTTTGGTACTAGAATATAAAGTGCGGTTTAGTTTTATGTTGGAATTGGACAATTTGATATTATCGGGTTTAGCCAAAAACAAACGGGACTTTGCCCGATTTTCGTTAAAAATAACGAAACATGATTTTACAACTTAGACTTCCTCAGTACGGTTTGGGCACGATCTTGATAGACGGGATTATAAGAAATAAAGTTTTTGGAGTTGTAGACAGCCCCGCACGCGAACCTGTTATGTTCTTCTCGTCTGTTTGGGCAAGCCTATTATGTTCGCCAAGGGATCGTTGGGGCGAACTTAACCTTAAGTTCCCTTGGTATAGTGGGCGAATGTAGCATTATGTTCGTTGGATTATTGCCGACGAACTTAGCAAGTTCGCTGGGGTTATAGAGGGCGAACTTGACATCAAGTTCGCTGGATCGGATATAGAGTAAACTAACTATTGTCGGATAGATCTGATAATTATCCATTTATCCAGATTGTACATGACATAGTTTTGGCGGTAGATAACGTATTGAGGCTAGCTTATCAGGTTAGTTCTAGAGCCCTCTTTTAAATGTTTTAATAATGTTTTGGGCTGGTGTGCATATATACGAAACGATGTTTACGAAATGAAATGATTTGGATCGATCGATTTACTAAAGGAATGATTTTTGAAACAAGAAACGTTCATGAAAAGGAAGTTTTATGAAAGGAATGTTTACGAACGGAATGTTTATAAAGAAATGGTTTGAACTGAAAGTAAAGGGGTTTTAAAAATGAATGAATTGTTTTATGAAAAGGAAAACGGGCAAGGGTTTAAAGAAGTTATTACAAATCTAATCTGTTGAATGAATGGAATTGACGAATGAGGTCGGGAATGTAATTCCCAGCCTTATGGTAGATTATGGACAGCGAGCCATAGTTGCTATAAGAACAACAGGGGCAGTGTCTTTGTGGCCTGTCAATGGTTATGATGTTGTAAAACTGGTAAGGGAGTAACGACGTTTACTCAGTGGTTAACGTGACCCTACGAAGGTTAAATTATGATCTGACGGTGTTATGGCCGTGAGCCATAGCCGTCGATGGAAGTTGTCGGTTTATGGACATTGGAGCGATATGGGCAACTGAATGGGTATTGTCGGTACTCGTGCAGTTAAGCCTTGGGGGTAATACCAAAAAAAAGGGAATTAACGAAACGTATTGTATTGTCGGTCTTCGTGCAGTTAAGCCTTAGGGGCAATACAATACTAAATGACGGAACGAATGGTAACACAGATTTAGATAATAATGTATGACTTAAATGGAATGTTAAACATTTTAAATGAATGATCCGTTAAACGGTGGTTTGACAATGATTAAGTGATTGAATGTTTTAAATGGTGAATGTTAAGCCCCGTTTTAATTAAGAATAATAAAACCCCGATGAATGACGAACGGTAAACCATTTTCTTATAATTGAATGAAAAACTTGAACTCTCCGCACGTTGAACAATGTTGATGTTATGTTAGAATGAAATTTGTTGCTGTGTTATTTGATATTCAAGTTTAAGAACTGTTTGTGAATGAGTAAATCAAGCAAGTGAGGCTTCCCTGGTTTGGGGTCTTACAATTTGGTATCAGAGCTATAGTTTGAGAGATTTGGACACTCCTATTGTCTAAACATAAACTGTGAATGGAACCAAAAGCGGATGGCAGTAAGGGTAACTCGAGCCACAACATCAGGTATGAAGGTAGTATATATATTTACAAATATAGTATGCCTTAGAAGTGTTTGGTTAGAACTTGCGTTCTAATGGAATCACAAAGGTGGTCAAATGGAAATCGAGAGGTAGTGTAATGGTTAATTGTAGATGGCCAGTGTATATTAACATCTTACAGTACTTGTTGAATTCTATTTGTTAACTAGCGTGATGACATTAGATTCCTTCTCTTTTAGAACAAAATGCAGGGCAGAATAGGATGAAGGCGTGGTGGGGGTCGTACCAGACGATACGGTAGGATGCCCGCCCACTAAGTCTATAGTAAAGAGGCAATTGTCCATGCAAAACCGGAAGGTACTATATGCACGAGACACTACGAGTGTGTTTCGAGCTGTCATCTGTTGTTTGGACTTAGCGCGAAAGGAGTAAGAGGAGTCGAGAAGAATACCGGGAGAAGATCTCAACTTTGAAGAGACGCGAGTATTATGAAATGTGATAAGAGGAACTAGAATGCTCGAGTAAAGTAAATTGGCAATTACGTTTGGATCCGGGAAATTATGAATTTACAGGTGCACGTGCATGATAGTGAATCTTATGGTGTTGATTAATGCTTACGTATCAGAGTTGACCTTATTACTCAACTATAACTACGAGATGTTAGTCACCCGAGTTTAAAGAGATTGATGAAACTTATTAGTAATAGTAACAGAGTCAAAGATGGTGTACCTTACAAAGGTAAATGATGTCAGCAAGTACGAGCCATGGGCAAGATGAGGAATGAAACTTTGGTTTTACCTAAGTCAGACGTATGTATGAAGAATGCCAAGGAGCTAGTGTGGACTACACCTAGCACACACATGTTATGACGAATAAAAAATCGGCCTACGGTCGAAGTATGCATGACCATGATGGAAATACCCACACAAGTGGATGTCCAAAGAATATATGAGTGCATGAATGCACAAATGCATCTCTCCATGTAAAAGACAATCCCAGACAACTAAGATGAGTGTATCCTGAAGCGAGAAGATAGATATACCAACGACAAGTAACGGGAACTGCGATGTTAATTAGGGTGTGCAGACTAAACCAAGTGAAACCAGATCCGACCCAAGGATTGTTTGTCTAGAATGAATGTGAAGGACAAGTTTTGACCAACAATGTGAATTAAGGCACGGGAACTACGAAGAAATTCAAGGCGATTCAAAGAACGCTCTACTAGGGCTGAGTCTAATCAATTGCCGCGAGGGTTGTTAGAATTGGAAAGCCGTTGAGGGACCCACTGAAACTAGAAAGGAAATGAAAGTACAAATGTCACCGCATGTGTCATTTATCTGTAGTAAGACCAACGAAGGTGACTTTAGAAGAATTGCATACATAAAAGGCTAACAGGCACAAGTAGCTAGAGAATATTTATTGTTTGTCAGATGGGATGCTAATCCCTAAGACCATCAAAGGGTATGAAAGAAGAATAGGTACCACAAATCGATGATGTGAAATGTAAAACCCTGACAAGTATGCTATAAAAAAAGACTAGAAGGTAGTTGTGTGTATGAAAATATGAAAGTGGAGGTCGTATACCTAGTGTTCCGTCTGAATGAATACTTACACGACAAGTTGAGTATGATGGGTAATGCTTCATATGGTTCCTTCGGGAATGAGACGATGTGGTTCCTTCAGGAACGAGACGATACGGTACCTTCGGAAACTTGATCGTAGGATTCATTCAGGAACAGGATGGATGATTCATTCAGGGACGACATGGTATGGTCCTTTGAGTACGAATGCACCATGAATAGCTTATGAGGTACACACATTGATCCAAACATTTGAGAGATGATTGATAGTAACCGTCTAGATGACGGAGTAGACAACTCTAATGAGGAGGTCAATTTATGGCAATGGAGTCTTCTGTGAACGACTCTGAGCTTGATAAGACAGTACACGTAGAATGACGAGATGAGAACCCCAACAGTTGGAAGAAAAATGTTGACTCGAAATGTGTCATGCTGAAAGATATAACGTTCATCAGGAATTACAGCGGTGTAGTCAAGGCTACATAAAAGTCTAGCAATGGTAAAGCAAAGTCTAATCAATGACAACGGTATAGAATTGGTCCAGTTGGAAGACGCTAAATTCAACGACATACTAAATCCCCTAGTAGTTACCCCTAAGTGTTGAAAGGAATTCATGAATTGCTTAACATGTCATATCCACACAAGTGTTTAATGGATTCGACTTGAGCCACACACGTGAAGAATACGTAAGAACAAAGTTGTCACACCCCAACCGACGGCGGAAACGTCGGGGCGGGACATGTAGACTGTTCATGAGCACAAGGTTCACTAGATTTCAATATTTAATCATCAATTTCATTTCAAACCATTCAAACACAAATAACAAAATTCAACAAGTACATAAATAAAAATACAAATTGTTCTTTGAATTTAAATTAACTAGGTCCAACTTAAGTGTAGCATGTCTTGCTCAAATTCACACGTTAGCACCTGAAACACGAATAAAATAGGGTCAACTAAAATATTGGTGAGCATACATAGGTTTGTACATAGATAGTGTATAAATATAAATAAGCAAATCCTTACATGTCATGATAAATAAGGCATTTATGAGGAGCAGCTATTGTGTAACCAAAGTACAATCAAACCTTTGTAACTAGCATGCAAATTGTGTTGTCGGTAACAATCACCCCAATCTGGGTGGGTTTGTCGGACTCAATAGATCTGTCATTGTTAACCGTCGGCTTAAATAGTTAATGATTAGTACTCAAACATAAAGCTCAAATTTGCACACGCGAATGTAAATAGGATTTGTGTTTGTGTAGTTTGTGTAAATGTAAGCTATTGTTTGTATAAAATTCATGAATCACCCCAAAAAGTGTAAAAGAGAAAAGGGGCTATGTAATACATACCTGATTTAGAAGGCGTAGCTAACGCGAGAGACTAGATAGTAATATGGACCTTGTAATGCACAACGTTAACCTAGATTGGAATGTATATTGAATTAATAGTGTGCACAATAGTCTATGTCTAAGTCTAGGGTTGAATTGGACGTGTGTATAAAGTTAGTGGTTTGTTCTCGAAATGTATTGCATAAAATGAAAGGTTTGAAATGGATATTTTTATAACACTTTGATCAAGGTTTGAGTTTGAATAACTAAATAAATAAATTACAAAATTATTATTTATTTACTTAGTTATAAAAATAATGTAGGTATTAGGGGTAATTAAGTATAACTTAAATAGATAATTCGTAAATATAAATTAAATAAATAATTTTTTTACCTTATTTACTTATTTATAAAATATGTAACCTAGTCTTTTAGTTATAAAAATGTATCAGGTGTTTTATATTAATTATAATTTAATAACTAATTTTTTTATAAAATGAAAGTTTGAAATGAATAGTTTAAAATAATTGAAGTTAGGGTTTTGGTTTGAATAACTAAATAAAATTGAATAGTTGTTATTTATTTATTTAGTTATAAAAATAGCGTGAATTATATTAAGTATAAATTAAAAAAATAATTTTTCTTCATTTATTTGTTTATAAAGGTGTAAAAATATTGATGTAAAAATTAAATAAATAATTTTTACATTATTTATTTATGTATAAAAATGTGTAAAATAACATTTATTTATAATAAGTATACCTCTAACTTTTTAGTGTAGGCGAAAATGAATAATTTATTTATTTATTCATTTAAAAAGAATTATTTGATTGTTCTAAATAAAGTTTGGAGTTTATAACTTTTATAAATTTGTTTTTTTATGTAAGTTTTAAACTCAAATATGTATATATAAACAGTTTAATGATTACATGATTTATAACCTTTGTTTAATGGAAAAGTATTTTGATAAATTTTTGTTATAATAGTTAGGTAAATTTTAAAATACTTTGTTTTGTATTTTAAATAGTGGGATTTAAAATATATTTTTAAATGCATAACATGAGTTTTTTTAAACAATATAAATATGTAAAATAAATGTTTTATGTTAAAATTGTAAACGATTGTTTTATTCTGGTCTAAATAATGTCGGGTTTATAAAAATAATTTTATACGATTTTTAAAGCATCAAAAACGGTTAAAAAAAATATTTACAGGCCATAGGGTTCGAACCCGTGTTGTTTCTAGGTGAAGATGAGAGCCTGACCACAGAACCAGAGGGCCTTCTATGTTAAGTTTGTGGTAAAACATGTTGAGCGCATATGGACAAGAACCGGTCTGGTGCAATACACACGCTCAAAAATAGAAGTGGTTTGTGGGTTTCAAACCCACGCCACAAGGTCCAATGGCGCAAGGACGTAGCCAGTCGGACCGGGTGGTTTGCTGGTTATAACAGGGAAACAGAAATAATAATACTTTTATTTTATAGAACCAAGAATCCCTTTTCAGATCATGCGCAGATCGATCGAGTTCCATTTTAAATTGAGTTTTCTTCCCTCTGTCAATGGAAATTGATAGAGGGTTTTTGTTCGGCTTGGAAAGGCGAATCGAATGCAATAAAGCGTACCTAACTTGGTTACGAGACGAGCACAATTGGCAGGGAAGTAGGGTTCGATAATCTCCGAGCTTGATTGGACTCCAGAGACGAAATACGAAATGATCGAGCGTTCAGAGAGTTTGTAATGGCGTTTGCGAAAGTGGGTATGTACCTTAATTCGTTTAATTTCATCCGGAGTACACGATTTGATTTTGATTCGGGGGTAGAGCGATTAACACGTGAATTCGATCAATTGGGAGTGAATTGGGTCACGTTATGATACTAGATACATGCGAGATGTATTAGAGCATGATTTGCGGGACTGATTACACATTGATTTACACGAATTGGGGGTGAGTTACTACGGGTTTGACTAAGCAGGTCAAACTCGTTCAATTTTTGAGTCTCCCGCTTAGATGATCGAATTGGGTTGATGTTTGGGCCTGGATTTGTCGATTATTGCTTGATCAAGTCGGGAAAACCCACGAATTTGATTTTGTCGTGAATTAGGGTTTGGATCTTTCTAGGAGAGCCCGGTTTGACTTTTTAAAAGTCAAACAAGTGATTTTTTTTTTTTTGACTATTGTACTAAGGGTTCAAGACTAAGGGTGCGGGTTCAATTTTTAGGGTCCAAATAGTTGAGGGTTTTAAGAAAAGAAATGTGTAACCCATGTTAGTGTGTTTTTGTACAAATATAATTATATATACATGTATATATCTATACCTTTGTACATATATATATATATACATATAGGGCTTGAATGATGTGAATCTCATGAGTTAGTATAGGAAGCCAGGGTTTAGTTGTTTACACGAATAACTTTAAACCATTGCACTAGATTTGAATTTTGAAACGTGTTACATTAAGTTGAAAATAAAGATAATAAAATCATAAATGTTACAGTATCCCCATGTTGTGGGAATTTCGTCCCGAAATTTAGCTAGTCGAGGCGACTGAATCAGCAAAAAGATGCGGGTACTTGAGCTTCATTTGGTCCTCACGTTCCCAAGTAAACTCGGGACCACGTTTTGATTCCCAACGAACTTTGATAATAGGAATACGGCTTCGCTTGAGTTGTTTGATCTCGCGACCCATGATCTCTACAGGTCTCTCAACGAAGTGCATCGTTTCGTCAATGCGCACGTCGTCAAGAGGTATATGGAGATTCTCATCAGCAAGGCATTTCTTTAGGTTAGACACATGAAAGGTAGGATGCACATTGCTTAGTGATGGAGGTAACTCGAGTTTGTAAGCCACTTTCCCAATCCTTTCAAGGATCTTGAATGGACCCACATAGCGAGGTGCTAGCTTGCCTTTCTTTCCAAAATGGATCACGCCTTTCCATGGAGACACCTTTAGAAGGACAAGATCACCGACTTGGAATTCCAAGGGTTTTCGTCATTTGTCAGCATAACTCTTTTGCCGACTCCTCGCTACTCGAATGTTGTCACGGATTTGAATGATCTTATCGGATGTTTCTAGGATTAGCTCGGGACCGGTGATTTGTGCTTCACCAATCTCGTTCCAACAGATAGGAGAACGACACTTATGACCATAAAGAGCTTCAAATGGAGTCATATTGATACTTGTGTGGTAGCTATTGTTGTAAGAGAACTCGATTAGGGATAGATGTGAATCCCAATTGCCACCAAAATCAATTACACAAGCTCTAAGAATGTCCTCAAGAGTTTGGATTGTACACTCGGTCTGACCATCAGTTTGGGGATGGTAAGCCGTGCTTAAATCCAATCATGTACCAAGAGCAGTTTGGAGGGATTGCCAGAACCGGGAGGTGAATCGAACATCTCTATCGGAGATTATGTTTAATGGAACACCGTGATGGCTCACGATTTCGTCAATGTAAATTTGGGCCAATTTCCTAACCCGATAGTCTTCACGGATGGGTAAGAAATGAGCAGATTTGGTGAGGCGGTCAATGATCACCCAACCAAATCAAGTCCCAAAAAATCGGCTAATCTCACGATTTCCCGCTGTAAACGCGTACCTCTTTAACCTATAAGTAGCAGGTTCAACCATCGACACAAACTACACAGGCTCGTCCCTTTTTCATGCTCCATTTTGGTTTTTCCGATCGGATTGGGAAAAGAGAGGAGAAGCACTCTAATCAGACACGAATTCAGGTACCCGATCTATCTCCCTCCTAATCGCTATCGCCCCTGTCCTCTTTCCTTCTGGTTATCGATCTTGGTTTAGGGTTGTTGGGGAGGAACTTATGGTTAACGACTGGTTTGTAAGGGATGGAGGGGATTCGGGAGGTCTGGGTTATAAAAAGTTCCATCTGATCAATTTATCAAAAACCGGGTTGGTCTAGTGGTAACACCTTTGAACTACATGGGGTAGGTTGCAGGTTCTAACCCCGCAGACCCACTTTCTTTTTTATTTCCCTTTCCTATTTGATTCTTTAAAATAACACACAGACACACACCCACTTATATATATATATATACTTATAGTTAAAGTTTTGGTTATTAAACAAACTCTTTTATAAAATCGTGAAGGTTATATTTACTATCATTGAATAAAAAAAAGTAATTATAGATATGTATACGTGTTTAATTGTTTCCTAAAAACATTTTGATTAATATCAACATGTTTAAACATATATATATTTTTTTTGTTTGTTTCCACTACCATTATACATATCAAGAACATGATAAGCGTTATCGTACCCATAACTTTTAAAAACAATAAAATAATCGTGGGATAACCTCATGACTCTTATTAAACTTATATATATATTTTACTTAAATTTCTAAAACAACTTAATCTACAACATATTCGTAAAAATATGAGTTTATTAGTGTTACTAAAGTTATACTCGTTTTATTTATTATCACATTATTAATACTACCACAATTAACATAATATTAGTAGCAAAAATTATAATTCCTAGTTAAGTAATTAGTCTTACTAAACTAGACCTTTCATAAGTAGTAATAACATATAACTAAGTTATTTATTTATTTACTTGAAATGAGATCCTTATAAATATAAATTTGTCATAACATTTTCCTTTTTGTATCATCTCCATTATTAGAAAATGGCTACTATTTTAATATTTTTACAAATAACTATTATTTTTGACACCGAAACTCCGCTTGTAAATAAAAACATCACTCATAAATCCTATTCATTTCCTCGTTCGTTCGTTCCAAATCCTTAAATCCCAAAATCATCACATTATTTTTTTTAGTATAATGACATCTTATGAAACTTAGGGCACCATCAAACCGGTTCACTCTACCTCACGGTCTAGTTCAAGTTTAAGTCATACTATTCAATGTGAATTTACATAGCCCCTTTTTCGTATTTACATATTTGGGGTGAAACATGATTACATTCAAATACTATTTGCAATTACATATGTACAATTCTACAATATGATTATATGTGTTTATTTGTGCTTTATGCTTGAATGCTAATTGTTAAGGCTACATATACATGATATACACGTGCAAACACAAATACATTACTTCAGGCTAACATGTGTTGTTAGGCCCTACATTAGGATAACATGTGTTGTTATGCCCTACATTAGGATAACATGTGTTGTTATGACCTACATTTACATCAGGATAACATGTGTTGTTATGCCCTACATTAGGATAACATGTGTTGTTATGCCCTTCAATTACAAGTTTCATTTGTGCATCTAGCTTAACTTAGATTCTCCATAAATGCTTTATAAACCATGCATCATATGAATTGTACACAAAACATTTGAACTTTACTTGTGGTGTCAAAACCTATGTATGCTCACCAACTATTTATAGTTGACCCTCTCATTTTATCATGTTTCAGGTACAGTGTTTGAGTTAAGATTTCAAGTCGCTTCACTTAGGATTGAGGACCTAGTTTTAAAATTAAATAAAGTTATTCATGTATTTTTATTATTGTAAGAGTTATACTTGATTACTCGAGATATAAATTGAAAGTTATTGTTTAATTATCACAACTTTAGTAAACCATGTGCTTATGAACAGTCTACATGTCCCGCCCCGACGTTTCCGCCGTCGGTTGGGGTGTGAAAGATTGGTATCAGAGCCTTGGTTATAGGGAATTAGGTTATTAGATACCTTTGACCTAAACTATATCCTTAGGACACCCATTAATGCCATGTTCTATGATTATATGATATGTTACATGCTATGTGTTACTTGCTTATTATAATAATAATTATTTCATTTTGATACCCTATTTGTTAAAATTCATGACTTATTAGACTATACTTAAATAATAAATTAAATAAACAATATCCCTACCCATACCCTAAGCCTTATAACTTTCTTACCTACTTCTCTGTCATCATCGTCATAACATGTGGAAACTTCATGGATTTAAATCTATCGAATTTCTTTACTTCCTTGTTAAGGTTTTAAACTTTGTTAATTATTAGAGGACACGTGCAATCTGGAAGGGTGACACCTGTATTCTGGGTTTTCTATCTAGGAAAGCATTTCATATAATGTAACATCCCAAAAAGAAAACGACGGTTAAAATGATGAAATAAACGAACGAATCATGTCGGGTCGGGTCTGATGGGCTAGAAGGGGAGCCTCCCCTATAAATAGCCAAGGTCACAACCCATTTCTCTCATTTGCAACTTCTAGAGAGAGAAACCGTAGAGAGAGAAAGTTGTCGGATCGACCCGAGATTTGAGAAGTGTGTTGCTCCATAACTCGTGAGAAGAACCTCCGGATCAGAAGCTCGATTCAGGTAACGATCCGACCTAAATCTGAGTTTTTGTTCGTTTTTGGGATTTTCGGGTTTTGGCTAAAAAGGCAACGATTTTGCGGATGGAACTTAAAAATGAGCTTAGGTATAGCATCTAGAATGAAAACCGAACGTTTTGATCTAAGAAAAGTTGAGAAACTAACTCGATCAGACTCACATGCAAAAGCTTCGGATTTTTGGGAAGAAAATCTGTGCAGACCCCATCGAAACTACCAGTTTCGATACCACTAGTTTCGATAGGTGCAGGTCCACCAAAACTTCAAGTTTCGATACGTGCAGGTCCATCGAAACTACAAGTTTCGATACGTGCAGGTCCATCGAAACTACAAGTTTCGATACGTGCAGGTCCATCGAAACTACAAGTTTCGATACGTGCAGGTCCATCGAAACTACAAGTTTCGATAAGTGCAGGTCCATCGAAACTACCTAGTTTCGATATGTGCAGACTCCATCGAAACTACCTAGTTTCGATATGTGCAGACATCAGAACTGATTAAGTGAAGTCAGTATGTTTAGAAGGGTTAAACCGTTAGAGTCGGTATTGGTCTGATGTGTATTTAACTAATCAATTCAGATCGGAAGTGAAGTTGTTGGACCTTTGTTTAGAACAACCGAGACTAGCTTATAAGGTGAGTTCTAGAAGCCCTCTTTTAAATGTTTTAATAATGTTTTTTGGGCTGGTGTGCACACGTGATGATTTTATAAAACGATGTTTATGAAACGATGTTTATGAAACGATATTTACGAAGGTTGTATGTAACGTTTTATAAAATGATGTTTATGAAGGAAGTATGTAACGTTTTATAAAATGATGTTTATGAAGGAAGTGTTTATGAAATATTTTGCCAAAAGAAGTTTACGAAGTGTTTTAACGAAGAGAATGTTTTTAATAAAACGTACGAATGCTTTAACTGAAGTTTTTGAAGTAAAAGAAGTGAAGGTTTACGAAAGTCACAAACGAACGAATCTGCCAATATTCCTTAGGGAATGAAGGTTAAGGGATGGGAAGTATGTTATGGGCCTTTACCTTTTAGGGGCCTCTGTGGCTGGCCAACTGTTGTACAACTGGGGCGATGACGGTCGCCAAGGGGATTATCGTGATCCTTGAAGTTGGTACGATTTACATTACAGGGTAGTCGTGCTTGAAGTTAAGTACTTGTGTCCGACGGGATGCAGTGCTTGAAGGGTTGAATGACCTAAGTATCGGGCCCTAGGAGTTCCTCACCCGAAGGACAGTACGGTGATGATGGGCCTAGTGGTGGTGATCCTTAAGTTATTCAACCAGTATGTAACGTTTGGATTTGACGGTTACGAGAAGGCACAGATTCTATATGTTCGTTGACTTATGAAGTGTTATGTTTGTTATTGCATTATTTACGTATGCTTTTTATTAAATGAAGTATGAAGTGATGTTTTTGGCAATTTATTTGAAGTTAAGGTTTTATGTTAAAACTAGAACTCACCAGCGTAGCTGACGTTTTTAGTGTGCACATTCAGGTTAAGGTAGGTTATGAGGATGGACGGTGATGCTTGGCAAGCGAGAAGAGTTACCCGGCTGATCATGAAGACTGGCTTCCCGTTATGTTTAGTTATGATGTAAATATGTTTTAAACTATGTTTACGCTTCCGCATGTATGAACAAGTTTTAATTATGATGAATGAATGAAGTTTTCCGCTGTGTTATTTGATATTCACGTTTAAGAACTGTTTGTGAATGAGTAAATCCAACAAGTGGGGCCTCCCGGGTTTGGGGCCTTACAAGTTGGTATCAGAGCAATAGTTTGAGAGATTCGGACACTCCTAGTGTCTGAACTTAAACTTTTAATGGGACCGAAAGCGGATGCCAGTACGGGTAACTCGAGCCACAGCATCATGTATGAAGGTAGTATGTATTTACGTATATAGTATGCCTTAGAAAGGGTTAAGTAAGGACTTGTGTTCTGATGGAATCACAAAGGTGGTCAAATAGAAATCGAAAGGTAGTGTAATGGTTAATTGCAGATGGCCAGTGTATATTAACATCTTACAGTACTTATTGAATTTTATTTGTTAACTAGCGTGATGACATTGGATTCCTTGTCTTTTAGAACGTAATGGAGAGTAAAATAGGCGGAAGGCGTGGTGGGAGTGGTACCGGACAACACGGTAGGATTCCCGCCCACAAAGTTTATAGTAAAGAGGCAAGTGTTCTTGCGGAACCGGAAGGTAGTGCGCATGAGACCGTACGAGTGTGATGCGAGATGTCCTCTGTTGTGTGGACTTAGCGCGGAAGTGGTAAGAAGTGTCGAGGAGTATACCGGGACAAAATCTCAACTTTGAAGAGACGCGAGTATTATGAAGTGTTATAAGAGGAACTAGAATGCTCGAGTAAGGTAAATTGGCAATTTCGTTTGGATCCGCGAAATTGTGAATTTACAGGTGCACGTGCATGATAGCGAATTTTATGGTGTTGATTAATGCTTACGTATCAGAGTTGATCCAATTACTCAACCACGACTACGAGATGTTAGTCACACGAGTAGCGATTTAAAGAGATTGATGAACATCATTAGTAATAGTAACGATGTCAGAGATGGTATACCTTACAAAGGTGAATGATGTCAACGAGTACGAGCCACGGACAAGATAAGGGGGAATGAAACTTCGGTTTACCTAAGTCAGACGAGCATACGTACGAAGGATGCCAAGGAGCTAGGGTGGACTACGCTTAGCACAAAAACGTTATGGTGAATAAGAATCGGTCTACTGTTGAAGTATGCATGAGCACGAAGGAAATAACCACACAAGTGTATGTCCAAAGAATATATGAGTGCATGAATGCACAAATGGCATCTTTCTATGTAGAAGACAATCCAAGACAACTAATAAGAGTATCTGCTGAAACGAGAAAATAGGTATACCAACAACAACAAGAGACGGGAACCACGATGTTAATTAGGGCGTGCAGACTAAACCAAATCAAACCAGATCTGACCCAAGGATTGTTGGTCTAGAATGAATGTGAAAGACAAGTTTTGACCAACAATGTGAAGTAAGGCAGTGGCACTAAGAAGAAATTAAAGGCGACTCAGAGAACGCTCTACTAGGGCTGAGTCTAATCAATAGCCGCGAGGGTTGCTAGAATTGGAAAGCCGTTGAGGGACCCATTGAAACTAGAAAGGAAATGAAAGTACAAGTGTCATCGTACGTGTCATTTATCCATAGTAAGACCAACGAATGTGACTTTAGAAGAAATGCATGCAGAAAAGGCTAATGGAAACGAGTAGCTAGAGAATATTTATTGTCTGTCAGATGGGATGCCCATCCCTAAGACCGTCAAAGGGTATGACAGAAGAAGGGGTACCACAAATTGATGATGTGAAATGTAAAACCTGACAAGTACGCTTGAAAGATAGACTAGAAGGAGATTGTGTATGAAAATATGAATGAAAAGTTCGAGCGACTAGTGTTCCATCCGAATGAATACCTTCCCGGCAAGTTGAGTGTGATAAGGGATACCTCATATGTTTGGGGGATACCTGATACGGTTCCAACGGGAACGAAGCGATATGGTTCCTACGGGAACGAAGGGATACGGTTCCTACGGGGACGAAGCGATACGGTTCCTACGGGGACGAAGCGATACGGTTCCTACGGGGACGAAGCGATACGGTTCCTACGGGAACGAAGCGATATGGTTCCTTAGGGAACGAAGCGATACGGTTCCTTAGGGGACGAAGCGATACGGTTCCTTAGGGGACGAAGCGATACGGTTCCTTAGGGAACGAGACGATGTGGTTCCTTCGGGAATAAGATGAAGCGATACGGTTCCTTAGGGAACGAAGCGATACGGTTCCTTAGGGGACGAAGCGATACGGTTCCTTAGGGAACGAGACGATGTGGTTCCTTCGGGAATAAGATGGTACGGTACCTTCAAGAACTTGATAGTAGGAATCATTCGGGATGGTATGATTCATTCGAGAACGGCATGGTATGATTCATTCGAGAACGGCATGGTATGATTCATTCGAGAACGGCATGGTATGATTCATTCGAGAACGGCATGGTATGATTCATTCGAGAACTGCATGGTATGATTCATTCGAGAATGGCATGGTATGGTCCTTCAAGGACGAATGCACCATGGACAGCTTATGAGGTATACACAATGATCCAAATAGTCGAGAGACGATCGATAGTAACCGTCCAGATGGCAAGGTAGATAACCTTAACGAGGAGTGGAAATTATGGCCATGGAATCTTCTGTGGACGACTCCGAGTTTGATAAGACATTTCACATAGAATGACGATATAAGAACCCTAACGGTTAGATGTGAAAGACCGACTAGGGATGTACGATGCTGAAAAAGATAACGTCTATCAAGAACAAGAGAGGTATAGTCAAGACTACATAAGAATCTATCAACGGGACAAGTTGGAATATAACACCCTTGGTGTTAGAACGCGTTATGGACGGGTATGGATACCTATGGGTGGCGAGCTTAGAACCAAAATCTTGGATGAGGCTCATAAGTCTCGTTACTCTATCCATCCTGGTACCAACAAAATGTACCAAGACCTGAAGAAGGAATACTGGTGGCCTGGAATGAAATGTAATGTGACGAAGTATGTAAGCAAGTGCTTGACTTGCTCGCAAGTAAAGGCTGAACACCAGAAACCGTATGGAAAGATTCAACCACTTGATATACCAGAATGGAAGTGGGAACACATTACCATGGACTTCATAACCAAGCTACCTCGCACAGCTAAAGGTCATGACACCATTTGGGTAATTGTGGACCGATTAACAAAGAGTGCTCATTTCCTACCTATTCGCGAGACGTTCTCGTCGGAAAGGTTAGCGAAAGTATTTATTAACGAAGTAGTAGCACGACATGGGATGCCTTTGACGATAGTATCCGACCGGGACACACGATTCACATCGAGGTTCTGGAAAAGATTTCACGAAGCGATGGGCACGAGGCTTAATATCAGCACAGCATACCACCCGCGAACGGATGGTCAGTCCGAAAGGACCATTCAGACATTGGAAGATATGCTCCGTGCTTGTATTATCGACTTTGGTGGCAGTTGGGACAGTCATCTGCCGTTAGCCGAATTTTCCTACAACAATAGTCATCACACGACTATAGGCATGCCGCCTTACGAAATGTTGTATGGTAGAAGATGCAGGACCCAGTTTGTTGGGGTGAGATTGGACAGAAGGAGTTAGGAAGTCTGGAAGTCATAAAAGAAACGTCGGAAAGGTTTGATCAAATCAAAGCTCGAATGAAGGCCGCACAAGATCGCTAGAAATCCTATGCGGATAGACGACGAAGGCCTATCGAGTTTGATGTTGGGGATAGAGTAATGTTGAAAGTGTCGCCCTGGAAGGGAATCATACGATTCAGGAAGAGAGGAAAGTTAAGTCCGAGGTTTGTCGGACCGTTCAGGATAATGGCACGGGTTGGGGAAGTCGCTTATCGGTTGGAGTTGCCTGATGAGTTAAGTGGGATTCATCCTACCTTCCATGTATCACACTTGCGAAAGTGTTTGGCGGATGAATCGGCTCACGTACCACTTACCGACATCGAGGTCGACAACAGCCTTAATTACATCGAAGAACCCGTGGCCATCTTAGACAGGAAGGAGAAGCGGTTGCGTAATAAGGTTATCCAATTGGTTAAAGTCCAATGGAAACATCGGAAGGGATCGGAAGCCACTTGGGAAACGGAGAAGGAAATGAGGGAGTCGTGCCCTCATCTATTTGACTTATGATAGGTTTGGGGAACGAAACCTATTGTAAGGGGGGTAGACTTGTAACATCTCAAAAAGAAAACGACGGTTAAAATGATGAAATAAACGAACGAAGCATGTCGGGTCGGGTCTGATGGGCTAGAAGGGGAGCCTCCCCTATAAATAGCCAAGGTCACAACCCATTTCTCTCATTTGCAACTTCTAGAGAGAGAAACCGTAGAGAGAGAAACCGTAGAGAGAGAAAGTTGTCGGATCGACCCGAGATTTGAGAAGTGTGTTGCTCCATAACTCGTGAGAAGAACCTCCGGATCAGAAGCTCGATTCAGGTAACGATCCGACCTAAATCTGAGTTTTTGTTCGTTTTTGGGATTTTCGGGTTTTGGCTAAAAAGGCAACGATTTTGCGGATGGAACTTAAAAATGAACTTAGGTATAGCATCTAGAATGAAAACCGAACGTTTTGATCTAAGAAAAGTTGAGAAACTAACTCGATCAGACTCACATGCAAAAGCTTCGGATTTTTGGGAAGACAATCTGTGCAGACCCCATCGAAACTACCAGTTTCGATACCACTAGTTTCGATATGTGCAGGTCCATCGAAACTACAAGTTTCGATACGTGCAGGTCCATCGAAACTACAAGTTTCCATACGTGCAGGTCCATCGAAACTACAAGTTTCGATACGTGCAGGTCCATCGAAACTACAAGTTTCGATAAGTGCAGGTCCATCGAAACTACCTAGTTTCGATATGTGCAGACTCCATCGAAACTACCTAGTTTCGATATGTGCAGACATCAGAACTGATTAAGTGAAGTCAGTATGTTTAGAAGGGTTAAACCGTTAGAGTCGGTATTGGTCTGATGTGTATTTAACTAATCAATTCAGATCGGAAGTGAAGTTGTTGGACCTTTGTTTAGGACAACCGAGACTAGCTTATAAGGTGAGTTCTAGAAGCCCTCTTTTAAATGTTTTAATAATGTTTTTTGGGCTGGTGTGCACACGTGATGATTTTATAAAACGATGTTTATGAAACGATGTTTATGAAACGATATTTACGAAGGTTGTATGTAACGTTTTATAAAATGATGTTTATGAAGGAAGTATGTAACGTTTTATAAAATGATGTTTATGAAGGAAGTGTTTATGAAATATTTTGCCAAAAGAAGTTTACGAAGTGTTTTAACGAAGAGAATGTTTTTAATAAAACGTACGAATGCTTTAACTGAAGTTTTTGAAGTAAAAGAAGCGAAGGTTTACGAAAGTCACAAACGAACGAATCTGCCAATATTCCTTAGGGAATGAAGGTTAAGGGATGGGAAGTATGTTATGGGCCTTTACCTTTTAGGGGCCTCTGTGGCTGGCCAACTGTTGTACAACTGGGGCGATGACGGTCGCCAAGGGGATTATCGTGATCCTTGAAGTTGGTACGATTTACCTTACGGGGTAGTCGTGCTTGAAGTTAAGTACTTGTGTCCGACGGGATGCAGTGCTTGAAGTTTGGTACGCGCTATCCTTTGGGACGCCGTGCTTGAAGGGTTGAATGACCTAAGTATCGGGCCCTAGGAGTTCCTCACCCGAAGGACAGTACGGTGATGATGGGCCTAGTGGTGGTGATCCTTAAGTTATTCAACCAGTATGTAACGTTTGGATTTGACGGTTACGAGAAGGCGCAGATTCTATATGTTCGTTGACTTATGAAGTGTTATGTTTGTTATTGCATTATTTACGTACGCTTTTTATTAAATGAAGTATGAAGTTATGTTTTTGGCAATTTATTTGAAGTTAAGGTTTTATGTTAAAACTAGAACTCACCAGCGTAGCTGACGTTTTTAGTGTGCACATTCAGGTTAAGGTAGGTTATGAGGATGGACGGTGATGCTTGGCAAGCGAGAAGAGTTACCCGGCTGATCATGAAGACTGGCTTCCCGTTATGTTTAGTTATGATGTAAATATGTTTTAAACTATGTTTACGCTTCCGCATGTATGAACAAGTTTTAATTATGATGAATGAATGAAGTTTTCCGCTGCGTTATTTGATATTCACGTTTAAGAACTGTTTGTGAATGAGTAAATCCAACAAGTGGGGCCTCTCGGGTTTGGGGCCTTACATATAAATCCCATGCAACCGAGGGATCCGTATGCTTTCCTGGGAATTCCCGGGATGAGTGCTTACTTATAGGCTAAAGCATGTCTCCTTGAAAGTTATATGAGCTTAATTAACCTTAATGTGTCATAGTATTCAAGTGATTATGTCACTATTCGAGTACGATCCAAACTATGATTTACTACTTCATCTAATTTTTTGTTCCCTTTAAATTCAATCAATTTTCATAAGTTCTTACATCTTTTCTTGTCTTGTGCAAATCTGTAGAATGTCTCCCCGTCGTGCTACCATGACCAACAACAACACCGACATTGCTGCTATCCTTGAACAACTTGTAACTCAACTCACCCAAGCTAATGGAGCCATTAGTGGTACCCATGGAACTAATGGTGGTGGTGGTGCTAACCCACCCCAATGCACTTTCAAACACTTTAACTCATGCAACCCCATCAAGTTCTATGGTACCGAAGGGGCTACGGGCCTCCTTCAATGGTTTGAAAGCATTGAAAGCACTTTCCTCAACAGTGATTGCCCTGACCATCTCCGGGTTCGCTATACCACCAGCGTCTTTCAGAAACGGGCGCTCACTTGGTGGAATGGTGAGAAGAGAAACCGGGGTGTGGATGTGACCATGGCCTTGCCATGGGGTGAAGTTGAGAGACTCATGACCGAGGAATTCTATCCTCGTAATGAAATGAAGAAGTTGGAGGCTGAGTTTTGGGATCTTACCCAAGACAGTGGTGAAAGTTTAGCTTACACAACTCGTTTCCATGAGTTAAGTCTTCTGGTACTCCACATGGTCACTCCACTGGCTCGGGGTATTGGGAAGTACATCTGTGGTCTACCCATGAAAATCCAAGATACAGTCTTAGGAAGAAATCTAGCCAGTCTTGAAGACGCTATCCGCTTAGCTGCCACATTAACCGATAACCATGTAAAGGCGGGTACACTAACAAGGAAAGGCACAAAGAAAGTCACTGACTTAACAACCTCTTCTGAACCCTCTCAGGAAGACAAACCCAAACCTCCTCACTCCAATAAGAAACGTAACTTTGCTGTCATTACCCCTGCTGTCCCAATCAACCAAGTAGCTCCCCTAGCCCAAAACCATAATAAGAAACCATATGCGGGCAACAACCCTCTGTGCAACACGTGCAACTATCACCACTTCCCAAACATGCCATGCCGTCTATGTGCCAATTGTGGAAGGTATGGTCATGTGGCGAACACTTGTTAAACTAGATCACATGTTAGTCAAACCCACCAAGGGAACCGAGCCAATCACCAAGTTACCAATCAAGTTGTACCATCCATTACTAATGGGCGTGCTTGTTATGAATGTGGTAATCCAAACCACTTCAAAAACCAATGCCCAAGGATAGCCAATGCAAACCAAGGTGGTGCTCGTGGACGTGCCTTCAACATAAACACTAACGAAACTCAAGCCAATGTCGAGGCAGTAGATGAAACCAATTGAAGCAAGTGCAAGATGGAGTCGAATAGGGATCTAGTCTAGAATAAATTATGCATTGTAATCCTTTATGTTATTTTTGTCATTGTCGGAACTATTTGCACCTACTATGGTTTGTCACTATAAACTTGAGCTTGCTAGCCAACTTCAGAAAGTGAATCATTTCGCCATTAACCATTCATACAAGCACCGACGATTTAAATTGTACATGAACGCCGAGCAACACATTTGTCCGCAATACTCGACCACCTATAAAAAAAATCCGATAGTTTACGTTACCCATAAGATTTAATAACTTACATATGGGCATTCACATGATAGGTTTATCACATGATACAAAATACTAGGTTTATCACATGGCACGTGAAACTTATTTGTTTACAATGTACGTGACACTAGATCATACATGAGACTTGAGTGTTTACATTATGCACGGAACAAAAATTGTTTACAATTGTTTCAATTGATTGATCAAATTATACACAAGGCATGATCATTCGCTTTATACATGAATGTTGGAAGCAACCAAACCTTAAAACCACTCGGGGTTGACGTATCCTTGTTCAAACACGTGGAAACTATGCAACCTAAGCTATGCCAACTTATTACACTTTAGTTGCTAATTAACCTTAATATCTAGAGACACGGTTATCAGCAGCTCATACGTGAAAACAATGGACATAAACTAAGTAATTTTGTGCCCCCTTTTGACCCGCACACAATGGAAGGATCTATACAGACAATGCGATGATTTGAGTAATTATGAGTGCACACGTAATTATAAAAATCAGCGTATGTAAAATATAGAAAATTTTGTCGTGTGCTATGACATAGAACCTATCTTGACATATAGTAACGAAACTAATGTGATATGATAAAGACATGGTGGATACGCCGCTGGTACTTCCTATATATAAGTGTTCCTGTCATATTGTCAAAAATAGCGTTACTCGTGTCATGTAAACTTTTATGTTATTTTGACCTCGACCAATGGTTGTAACACCTCTTGACCAGTAATGTATCTTAGACATATTACATTATAAAAAAGTTTTGAACCTCAAAATCTAACCGTTTTCATTTCACGGGATACATTTCATCTTTGAAGCCCAAAATACTCTTTGACAGTTTTCTCCTTAAAACTCTTAAACTAAATCCACAGTATCATTGTTCATGCCTGATACTTATGATTGATCGTACTCCTCAACCCAATTCTCAGAGTTCATTGAAGATGCAAGCATAGCCCAGAGTTTACTTGGGACGTGAGGACTAAATGAAGCTTAAATACCCACGTCTCTTTCCTTATTCAGTAGCCTCCAGTAGTTGAATTTTGGGACGAAATTCCCTCAACATGGGGATACTGTAACATCCATTATTTTCTAGAATTATTTTCATTTTATTCTATACAAAAAAATGACATCCGTTTCAATGCCGTACTTGTTTAAAAAACTTTTTGTTACCTTAATTATCATTAATAACATGTATCAATCCAAACCTATTTACCTTGCATTACATATTATTTTCTCTAATATCTATTTAATTGTAAAATATATATATATATATATATATATATATATATATATATATATATATATATTTGAAAATTCTTATAGTTAAAGTTTTGGTTATTAAACAAACTCTTTTATAAAATCACGAAGGTTATATTTACTATCATTGAATAAAAAAAAAGTAATTATATATATGTATACTTGTTTAATTGTTTCCTAAAATCATTTTGATTAATATCAACATGTTTAAACATATATATTTTTTTTGTTTGTTTCCACTACCATTATACATATCAAGAACATGATAAGCGTTATCGTACACATAACTTTTAAAAACCATAAAATAATCGTGGGATAACCTCATGACTCTTATTAAACTTATATATATATTTTACTTAAGTTTCTAAAACAACTTAATCTACAACATATTCGAAACAATATGAGTTTATTAGTGTTACTAAATTTATACTCGTTTTATTTATTATCACATTATTAATACTACCACAATTAACATAATATTAGTATCAAAAATTATAATTCCTAGTTAAGTAATTAGTCTTACTAAACTAGACCTTTCATAAGTAGTAATAACATATAACTAAGTTATTTATTTATTTACTTGAAATGAGATCCTTATAAATATAAATTTGTCATAACATTTTCCTTTTTGTATCAACTCCATTATTAGAAAATGGCTACTATTTTAATATTTTTACAAATAACTATTATTTTTGACACCGAAACTCCGCTTGTAAATAAAAACATCACTCATAAATCCTATTCATTTCCACGTTCGTTCGTTCCAAATCCTTAAATCCCAAAATCATCACATTATTGTTTTTTTAGTATAATGACATCTTATGAAACTTAGGGCGCCATCAAACCGGTTCACTCTACCTCACGGTCTTGTTCAAGTTTAAGTCATATGTAACATCCTGAAAATAGTAACCAAGTAAATAATAATACGATGGAGATTTAAACGTTATAAAACGAAATAAGAACGGATGGGCTTGGGCTCGGCTCCAACGGGCCGAGGGAAGCCCAGGTATAAAAGGGGCAAGGCAGCCCACTAGCTCATTTCACCTTCATATTCACCATCTTAGAGAGAGAAAGGGAGCTCGGGTCTAGAGAGAGAAAGTCGACGAATCATCACGAGATTAGAGGAGCACGTTACAACTATGCTCGTGAGAAAAACCTCCAAATCAGAACTTCAATCCAGGTAATGATTCAACCATAATCTGAGTTTTTGTTCATGTTAGGGTTTCTCGAGTTTTAGCTAAATAGATGATGTTTTTACGGATGAAACTCGATAATAAGCTTAGAAATAGCATCTAGAATGAAAACCGCACGTTTTGATCAAAGAAAATTGTAAGATTGGCATGATCGGGTTTGCATGCAAGAACTTCGGATTTTTGGTCCAAGAACCAGGTACTGCGTACTTACCAAGTGCGCAGGAAGGAATTCCTGCGTACTTACCAAGTGCGCAGGAAAGAATTCCTGCGTACTTGCCAAGTACGCAGGAGGAAGTCCATGCGTACTTACCAAGTACGCAAGAGGAAGTCCCTGCGTACTTACCAAGTACGCTGCCAAGTGCGCATGAGCAAGTCCCTGCGCACTTACTAAGTGTGCAGACAGCAGGCATCAGAATGGTTAAGTAAAGTCAGTATGTTTAGAATGATTAAACCGTTAGAGTCGAGATTAGGTCTAATGTGTATTTAACTACCTAATCCGGATCGGAAGTGACGTTGTTGGACCTTTGTTTAGGACAACCTAGTGAAGCTTATCTGGTGAGTTCTATGTGCCCCCTTCTATGTTATGTGCAAACCTTATTAAATGTTTTGGGGCTGAAATGTATACACTAAATGAATAAAGGATATGAATGCTAATGTGATCATACGTGATGTACTAATATATATGTTATATATATATGAGAATGAATTATAACCAAAGAAAGAAACGTATGTTTACAAAGAATGAAGGAAAGAATGGCATAACGTAAATAAATGAAATCTTGCTTTATAATTATTTATATTGCATGTTGTGAATGTATGTATACGTTATGGATGGAAACGAAGCTAACGGCTACTTATGTAGACGGACGACCACGCGACTATTTTGCAACCGGGAAAGAAACGTTCATTCGCAAGCTAGGACGTATAAAAAGCATAAAAGGGTGGTCAAAGCAAAGGCTAATATAGTATAACGGTTGCATAAACAATAGTTCGCGTGGTAAACGGATGCCTTAGGGCAGACGGGCGAATATGACGGACTACGACGGTAGGACGATAAAGAAGGACGGCCGAAGGTTGGCCGGACCAAAGTTAAGGCGGACGGTTTCTAGGACCGGACGAGTAAAAGTGCTATGACGGTAGCTCAAGGGCGTATGTCTTTGTGATATACGTACCGTAAGATGGGTTGATCACCCTTATGTGTATGACCAATGAATGTTAAGGAAAGAAAAGGTGAATACATACCTATGTAGTCACATAAGAATAAAGAAAGAAAAGGTGAATACATACCTATGTAGTCACATAAGAATAAAGAAAGAAAAGGTGAATACATATCTATGTAGTCACATAAGAATGAAGAAAGAAAAGTAAAAGCTATGAATACGTATTTGTTGAAATGTATGTATATAATTATGTATACTTATAAAGAAAAGAATGATCATACTTAATAGTTTTAAACTAGAACTCACCAGCGTTAGCTGACTTTTAGTATACATTTCAGGTAACAAAGGAAAGGGTCATGCGAAGGCGTGAAGGCTGCCCGGCATGTGACTGACATCCCACCTTATGTTTTGTTTAGACAATGAATAATGTTTTGAATGTTAAGACTTTCGCTGTAATGTACTCAGATGTTGAATGTTTCCACTGTGTTTGAATGTTTTTAATTAAAAGTTCAATAATTGATGACTATGTTTATGAGTAAATCCAACAAGTGAGGTCACCCGGGGAAAGGGGCTTTACAAGTTGGTATTAGAGCAATAGTTTGAGAGATTCAGACATCCCTAAATGTCTGGACTCAAACTGATTATGGGACCAATGCACGGATGTCAGTCATGGGTAACCAACGCCAACGCCAGCACGAAAAGTAAGTATTGAAGTTAATGCACTTGGATAAGAATAGATACCTTAACTTAGAACAAATAGATGTCAATGTCACAACCGACTTGAAGAGTTTTGAACCCGAAAAGCAATGTAAATTAGAAATCACAAACCGGTCACTGTAATTAATAATTTACCTTGCTCGTACTGTTCCAAACTATGATCTGAAGAAATGACATTGATGTATTCCCTCTATAACTATCAGGAAACTAAGAATTATGGCTTGTGGAGGGAGAACAGGACGCCGAGGTGGTCGCACTGGCCGAGTAGGTAGACCCCCGTTGAATCAAAGACTAGAAGAAGAAGAGAGTGTGCACGCAGAACACACCGAGAGTGTGCACGAAACAGAAGTGACCCCAACTGGAGACGACAACCCGGGGCCGATACAGTTGGAACCTGAAGTCAGGGATGCTATAGCTCGTGAAGTTGTGCTAAATCTGAAGAACATATTGGCTGACCTACTATCTGAGGCACTAGAGAAAAGCAAAGAAGAGGATGAAGGGAAGAATGAAGAGAAAATTTATGACAGTGACGGGGATGAAGTAAGAGTGGCATCAAGCAATCGTGGGTGTACTTACAAAGGTTTCAAGGATGGAGACCCACCCAAGTTTGATGGTAGCAAGGATTCAGTGGCAACACTCGAATGGATTGAGAGGATGAACGCTGTAATCAACATCAGCGAGTGTCGACCGGACCAGGCGGTTAAATATGTTGCTCATTCTTTCACCAACGAAGCACTAGGTTGGTGGAGAAACATTCAGAGAACGAAGTCCCCAAAGGCTCTTGCAAGAATGACATGGGAAGACCTAAAGAAGCTAATAATTCAGAAGTTCTGTCCCCAGAATGAAATTGATCGAGTGGAAAATGAATTCCTAAACTTTAAGGCTGGCAACAAGACACACTGCCAGTATACCTCTAGATTCAATGAGCTAGTTCAACTGGTACCCCACCTGGTGGAGACAGAAGAGCAAATGATCAAGTATACCTCAAAGGGTCCGTGTCCACGTGAAAGCCAACCTACCCTCGACCTTCGAGTCGGTAGTGAATCTGAGCGGAATCGTCTACGACGATTATGCCAATGAGGACCCACCAACAGAGACCCAAAAGAGAAAGTGGGAGAACCCGTCTAGAGGCACCGGAAGAGGGAACGTAACAACTGAAACTAAGAAGCCAAGGACGGATGAATATGAAACATGCAAGAAATGTGGAAGGCAACATCTTGGCGAATGTAAAATCGGCACCACCACATGCTATAAGTGTGGGAAGCCGGGGCACTTCTCTTGAGAATGTGTAAGAAACGTCAAGTGCCAAGTATGTGGATTGTTTGGACATCTGACGAAGAACTACAGGATGGTCGGCCAATCTGGTTCGGGAAAAGAGAGAGAAAAGGAACAGCCGCAGGCTAGGACTCGAGCCTACGCCCTGACTGAAGAGGAAGCAAGGGGAAACCCTGATGTTGTGTTAGGTACATTCCTAGTTAATAACGAACATGCTGTTATTTTATTTGACTCTGGTGCTAGTAAAAGTTTTATATCCAATGCATTTAGTCGTAAACTAGGATGCACTATCAACACCATAGTAAAGGCTTTTATCGTACAAACTGCCGTTGGTAAAAATTCGACAGTATTTCAAGTAACAGAGGATTGCATCATAGAAATAGAGGGTCATAAGTTCCCTTCTAGATTATTCCTTCTTACCTTAGGAGGATTCGATATAGTATTGGGTATGGATTGGCTAGCTGCCAAAGAAGCTCAAATCATATGTAAACGTAAGAGGATACACCTCAAAGCTCCTAGCGGCAGTCCAATTACGGTTTATGGGGATTGGAATTGCATGATGCCGAACATCATCTCGATGATCAAGGCCAAAAGTTACATGAGGCGCGGTTACGAAGCTTACTTGGCATATGTTATTGATGATAGAATGAAAATGAATGAACTCAAGAAAGTACCCGTGGTGTGCAACTTTCCGAAAGTATTCCCTGAGGATCTACCTGGGTTAGCACCCGATCGGGAAATAGAATTTCAGATTGACTTATTGCCAGGAGCTGAGCCCGTTGCAAAAGCCCCCTACCGATTGGCGCCGTCAGAAATGAAAGAATTGATGTCTCAACTAGAGGAACTAACAGAAAAAGGATTTATTAGACCGAGCATCTCACCGTGGGGCGCTCCGGTACTATTTGTAAAGAAGAAGGACGGCAGCATGTGCATGTGCATTGACTACCGTGAGTTAAACAAGAGGACAGTAAAGAACAAATACCCACTGCCTAGAATAGACGACCTTTTTTATCAACTTCAAGGTGCGAGTTGGTTCTCAAAGATCGATCTCAGTTCGGGTTACCATCAGTTGAAAGTAAGATAAGAAGACGTACCAAAGACCGCGTTTCGCACGCGTTATGGGCATTATGAGTTTCTCGTGATGTCCTTCGGATTGACCAACGCACCAACAGCGTTCATGGATTTGATGAATAGAGTATGTAGACCAATGTTGGATAGATCGGTGATAGTTTTTATAGACGACATACTGGTATATTCGAAAAGTGAGGGTGATCACCACTGTCACCTAAGAGAGGTTCTGGAGGGGCTAAAGCAGGAAAAGTTGTACGCAAAATTCTCCAAATGCGCGTTCTGGCTTAGGGAAGTCCAATTCCTAGGTCATGTAATAAACCCAAACGGCATCATGGTGGATCCTGCAAAGATCGAGACAGTAAAGGAATGGAACGTCCCAAAGACACCAATAGAGATACGAAGTTTTCTGGGATTGGCGGGCTACTATCGAAGGTTCATTAAAGATTTTTCAAGAATAGCCTTGCCACTAACTAAGTTGACACGGAAGGAAGTGAAGTATGAATGGGGTCAAACCCAAAACAACGCATTTGAAGAACTTAAGGCACGATTAACCCAAGCTCCAGTCTTAACTCTACCTGAGGGAAATGAAGACTTGGTAGTCTATTCTGACGCTTCGGGGCAGGGTTTGGGGTACGTACTTATGCAACGAGGAAAGGTAATTGCTTACGCATCGCGACAACTAAAGATTCACGAGGTTAATTACCCAACACACGATTTAGAGTTAGCAGCAGTAGTTTTCGCGTTGAAAATATGGAGGCACTATCTGTATGGAGTCAAATGCACCATTTACTCCGATCACAAAAGTCTGAAGTATTTTTTTGGGAAAAAGGAATTAAACATGAGGCAAAGGAGGTGGTTAGAGCTACTGAAGGACTATGACTGTGAGATATTGTACCATCCAGGCAAAGCAAACGTGGTGGCTGACGCTTTAAGCAGAAAGGAAGAATCGAAACCTATACAGATCAAAGCGTGTCTGCTGATTATAACACCAGATTTGATGAGTGAAATATCAAAGGCACAAGACGAAGCGCTATTAGAAGGAAATATAAGACGGGAAAGAATAGTAGGACAACAAGGGAATTTGGATGCAAATGCATACGGTGTACGAACTAGGTTTGGCCGAATGTGGATACCTAAGATTGGCGAGCTTAGAGCCAAAATACTCGATGAGGCCCATAAGTCTCGCTATTCTATCCACCCCGGGACAAACAAAATGTATCAAGACTTGAAGAAAGAATACTGGTGGCCTGGCATGAAGAATGATGTGACAGAATACGTGAGCAAGTGCCTAACGTGTTCTCTAGTTAAGGCCGAGCACCAGAAACCATGCGGTAAAATGCAACCTCTACCAATACCGGAATGGAAGTGGGAGGAGATCACGATGGACTTCATTACCAAGCTACCGCGAACAGCTATAGGCAATGATACCATTGGGTGATCGTCGACCGCTTGACGAAAAGTGCTCACTTCTTGCCAATACGTGAGACTTCCTCGTCAGAAAGACTAGCAGAAATATTTATCAAGGAAGTTGTGAGCCGACATGGTATGCCGTTGTCGATTGTGTCCGACAGGGATACTAGATTCACGTCAAGGTTTTGGAAGAAATTCAACGAAGCAATGGGCACTAGACTAAACATCAGCACCGCTTACCACCCCCAAACCGATGGACAATCAGAAAGGACTATTTAGACCTTGGAGGACATGCTCCGGGCCTGTATCATTGACTTCGGTGGGAGCTGGGACAGCCATCTACCATTGGCAGAATTCTCATATAACAACAACTATCACTCGACTATTGGCATGCCGCCATTTGAAATGTTGTATGGGAGGAAATGTAGGACCCCGGTTTGTTGGGGGGAAATTGGACAGAAAGATTTTGCAAGCCTCGAAGTTGTCAAAGCTACTTCTGAGAAATTTGATCAAATCAAAGCTCGAATGAAAGCCGCGAAGGACAGATAGAAATCGTACGCAGATAAGAGAAGGAGGGATTTAGAGTTCCAAGTGGGAGACATGGTACTGTTGAAAGTATCACCGTGGAAAGGAATCATTCGGTTCAGAAAACGTGGCAAACTAAGTCCAAGGTTTGTCGGACCTTTCAAGATTTTAGCGAGAGTGGGTCAAGTTGCTTACAAACTCGACCTTCCCGTAGAGCTTAGTGGAATCCACCCTACGTTCCACGTGTCGCACTTACGCAAGTGCCTAGCTGACGACACGGCTCACATACCTTACGACGAGATCGAGGTGGATAACAGTTTGAATTATGTAGAGGAACCAATAGCAATTCTTGATCGGGCTGAGAAACGACTACGTAATAAGTCGATTCAGCTAGTCAAAATACAATAGGAGCACAGAAAAGGATCAGAAGCCACATGGGAAAAGGAAGACAAGATGAGGGGACTATACCCTCAATTGTTTGACGTATAAACAGTTTCGAGGATGAAACCTCTTTAAGGAGGGTAGACTTGTAACATCCCGAAAATAGTAACCAAGTAAATAATAATACGATGGAGATTTAAACGTTATAAAATGAAATAAGAACTGATGGGCTTGGGCTCGGCTCCAACGGGCCGAGGGAAGCCCAGGTATAAATGGGGCAAGGTAGCCTACTAGCTCATTTCACCTTCATTTTCACCATCTTAGAGAGAGAAAGGGAGCTCGGGTCTAGAGAGAGAAAGTCGACGGATCGTCACGAGATTAGAGAGCACGTTACAACTGAGCTCGTGAGCAAAACCTCCGAATCAGAACTTCAATCCAGGTAATGATTCAACCATAATCTGAGTTTTTGTTCATGTTGGGGTTTCTCGAGTTTTAGCTAAATAGATGATGTTTTTACGGATGAAACTCGATAATAAGCTTAGACATAGCATCTAGAATGAAAACCGCAGGTTTTGATCAAAGAAAATTGTAAGATTGGCATGATCGGGTTTGCATGCAAGAACTTCGGATTTTTGGTCCAAGAACCAGGTACTGCGTACTTACCAAGTGCGCAGGAAGGAATTCCTGCGTACTTACCAAGTACGCAGGAGGAAGTCCCTGCGTACTTACCAAGTACGCAGGAGGAAGTCCCTGCGTACTTACCAAGTACGCAGGAGGAAGACTCTGCGCACTTGCCAAGTGCGCATGAGCAAGTCCCTGCGCACTTACTAAGTGCGCAGGCAGCAGACAGCAGGCATCAGAATGGTTAAGTAAAGTCAGTATGTTTAGAATGATTAAACCGTTAGAGTCGAGATTAGGTCTAATGTGTATTTAACTACCTAATCCAGATCGGAAGTGACGTTGTTGGACCTTTGTTTAGGACAACCTAGAGAAGCTTATCAAGTGAGTTCTATGTGCCCCCTTCTATGTTATGTGCAAACCTTATTAAATGTTTTGGGGCTGAAATACACTAAATGAATAAAGGATATGAATGCTAATGTGATCATACGTGATGTACTAATATATATGTTATATATATATGAGAATGAATTATAACCAAAGAAAGAAACGTATGTTTACAAAGAATGAAGGAATGAATGGCATAACGTAAATAAATGAAATCTTCCTTTATAATTATTTATATTGCATGTTGTGAATGTATGTATACGTTATGGACGGAAACGAAGCTAACGGCTACTTCTGTAGATGGACGACCACGCGACTATTTTGCAACCGGGAAAGAAACGTTCCTTCGCAAGCTAGGACGTATAAAAAGCATAAAAGGGCGGTCGAAGCAAATGCTAATATAGTATAACGGTTGCATAAACAATAATTCGCGTGGGAAATGGATGCCTTAGGGCAGACGGGCGAATATGACGGACTACGATGGTAGGACGGTAAAGAAGGACGGCCGAAGGTTGGCCGGACCAAAGTTAAGGCGAACGGTTTCTAGGACCGGACGAGTAAAAGGGCTACATTGGTAGCTCAAGGGCGTATGTCTTTGTGATATACGTACCGTAAGATGTGTTGATCACCCTTATGTGTATGACCAATGAATGTTAAGGAAAGAAAAGGTGAATACATACCTATGTAGTCACATAAGAATAAAGAAAGAAAAGGTGAATACATACCTATGTAGTCACATAAGAATAAAGAAAGAAAAGGTGAATACATACCTATGTAGTCACATAAGAATGAAGAAAGAAAAGTAAAAGCTATGAATACGTATTTGTAGAAATGTATGTATATAATTATGTATACTTATAAAGAAAAGAATGATCATACTTAATAGTTTTAAACTAGAACTCACCAACGTTAGCTGACTTTTAGTATACATTTTAGGTAACAAAGGAAAGGGTCGTGCGAAGGCATGAAGGCTGCCCGACATGTGACTGACATCCCACCTTATGTTTTGTTTAGACAATGAATAATGTTTTGAATGTTAAGACTTCCACTGTAATGTACTCAGATGTTGAATGTTTCCACTGTGTTTGAATGTTTTTAATTAAAAGTTCAGTAATTGATGACTATGTTTATGAGTAAATCCAACAAGTGAGGTCACCCAGGGAAAGGGGCTTTACATCATACTATTCAAGGTGAGTTTACATAGCCCCTTTTTTGTATTTACATATTTGGGGTGAAACATGATTACATTCTAATACTATTTGCAATTACATATGTACAATTCTACAATATGATCATATGTGTTTATTTGTGCTTTATGCTTGAATGCTAATTGTTAAGGCTACATATACATGATATACACGTGCAAACACAAATACATTACTTCAGGCTAACATGTGTTGTTAGGCCCTACATTAGGATAACATGTGTTGTTATGCCCTACATTAGGATAACATGTGTTGTTATGCCCTACATTTACATCAGGATAACATGTGTTGTTGTGCCCTACATTATGATAACATGTGTTGTTATGCCCTTCAATTACAAGTTTCATTTGTGCATCTAGCTTAACTTAGATTCTCCATAAATGCTTTATAAACCATGCATCATATGAATTGTACACAAAACATTTGAACTTTACTTGTGGTGTCAAAACTATGTATGCTCACCAACTATTTATAGTTGACCCTCTCATTTTATCATGTTTCAGGTACAGTGTTTGAGTTAAGATTTCAAGTCGCTTCACTTAGGATTGAGGACCTAGTTTTAAAATTAAATAAAGTTATTCATGTATTTTTATTCTTGTAAGAGTTATACTTGATTACTCGAGATATAAATTGAAAGTTATTGTTTAATTATCACAAGTTTAGTAAACCATGAGCTTATGAACAGTCTACATGTCCCGCCCCGATGTTTCCACCGTCGGTTGGGGTGTGACACAAGTTATGGGAAAAACAAGTTTCTTCTCGCGTGGTGCTCAGCATTTTCGTACAAAAACGTTTAGTACGTTCCGTACGCGAAGGTATAACTTGTAAAACTTATATATCTAGTGTTGGTTAGTGGAAAGAGACTCGGGAAAATTATCGGGGACGTCTTTCGAGAACATTTTTTGGACATGTTAAAAATGGGTTATAATTATACTATCTTTATTATAATTATCAAGTAATGGGTGAATGGAACTATGGTTTTGGTACTAGAATACAAAGTGCGGTTTATTGGATTATTGATGTAGTTTTATGTTAGAATTGGACAATTGGATATTGTCGGGTTTAGTAAAAAACAAACGGGACTTTGCCCGATTTTCGTTAAAAATAACGAAACATGATTTTACAACTTAGACGTCCTCAGTACGGTTTGGGCACGATCTTGATAGACGGGATTATAAGAAATAGGGTTTTTGGAGTTGGAGACAGCCTGCACGCGAACCTGTTATGTTCGCCTGGACTGTTTGGGCGAACCTATTATGTTCGCCAAGGGATCGTTGGGGCAAACTTAACCTTAAGTTCTCTTGGAATAGTGGATGAACGTACCATTATGTTCGCTGGATTATTGTCGGCGAACTTAGCAAGTTCGCTGGGGTTATATAGGGCGAACTTGACATCAAGTTCGCTGGATTGGATATAGAGTAAACTGACTAGTGTTGTATAGACCTGATAATTATCCATTTATCTAGATTATACATGACATAGTTTTGGCGGTAGATAACGTATTGAGGCTAGCTTATCAGGTGAGTTCTAAAGCCCTCTTTTAAATGTCTTAATAATGTTTTGGGCTGGTGTGCATATATACGAAACGATGTTTACGAAACTATGTTTACGAAATGAAATGATTTGGAACGATCGATTTACTAAAGGAATGATTTTTGAAACAAGAAACGTTTATGAAAAGGAAGTTTTATGAAAGGAATGTTTACGAACGGAATGTTTATAAAGAAATGGTTTGAACTGAAAGTAATGGGGTTTTAAAAATGAATGAATTGTTTTATGAAAAGGAAAACGGGCAAAGGTTTAAAGAAGTTATTACAAATCTAATCTGTCGAATGAATGGAATTGACGAATGAGGTCGGGAATGTAAATCCCAGCCTTATGGTAGATTATGGACAGCGAGCCATAGTTGCTATAAGAACAACAGGGGCAGTGTCTTTGTGGCCTGTCAATGGTTATGATGTTGTAAAACTAGTAAGGGAGTAACGACGTTTACTCAGGGGTTAACGTGACCCTACGAAGGTTAAATTATGATCTGACGGTGTTGTGGCCATGAGCCATAGCCGTCGATGGAAGTTCTCGGTTTATGGACATTGGAGCCATAGGGCAACTAAATGGGTATTGTTGGTCCTCGTGCAGTTAAGCCTTGGGGGTAATACAAAAAAAAGGGAATTGACAGAACGTATTGTATTGTCGGTATTCGTGCAGTTAAGCCTTAGGGGCAATACAGTACTAAATGACAGAACGAATGGTAACACAGATTTAGATAATAATGTATGCCTTAAATGGAATGTTAAACATTTTAAACAAATGATCCGTTAAACGGTGTTTTGATAATGATTAAGTGATTGAATGTTTTAAATGGTGAATGTTAAGCCCCGTTTTAATTATGAATAATAAAACCCTGATGAATGACGAACAGTAAACCATTATCTTATAATTGAATGAAAAACTTGAACTCACCAGCGTAGCTGACTTTTAGTATGCACATTCAGGTTAAGGACAGGTACGGGCGGATGGTGATGCTTGACAAGTGATGAAGAGTTACCCGGTTGATCTACGATGTCTGGCATCCCATTATATTTTAATTATGATGTGTTTATATTTTAGACAATGTTTATGCTTCCGCACGTTGAACAATGTTGATGTTACGTTAGAATGAAATTTTTCGGTGTGTTATTTGATATTCAAGTTTAAGAACTGTTTGTGAATAAGTAAATCCAACAAGTGAGGCCTCCCGGGTTTGGGGTAGTACAATCCCAGATACTCGTAGCCTATATATTCAGGTTTGAATACCTAAACAAGATGATTCTTTTTCCAAAAGACCCACAGCAGCAGCATCTTCACAAATAGAACGAGACCTTTAGCCGATGACGACCCCATTGCTCCCATCAACATTCATACCCTATTAAATAAGTATTCCGGATACTCCTTGCCCACATTTTCAGGTTTGAACACTTAAACAATGTATGACAAGTGGTATCATCCAACAAAAATCTCGTCCGTGTTTCGCCAAGCCACATCGTATACAAATTTTGGTCCGGAAAAACCAAAATTACTATCTTCTCAAAAATGGCCCGAAACAAGCTTACAAATGATTCCTAAAAAATTTGGCCAAGAAATGATTCCTAAAAACATGCGTATTTAGGAAATACGCAACGCCAAGTACCCATGCGTACTTGTTAAGTGCGCAGAGAAATGCTCTTGCGTACTTAGCTAAGTACGCAGGTCACTTCTCATGCTTACTTACTAAGTACGCAAGGCTAACCCATGCGTACTTAGCAAGTACGCAGAAAAGGTGATTCTGCGTAGTTGTTCAGTACAATAGTGTTCTTGACGGATCTTGAGGAGAATGCTCGAAAAGTGATGGATCTGAGAAATTGATGCTTCCAAAATCTTAGAAATCATCATCTAACAAACCCTTAGTATTCCAAACACCAACTGAAGTGATAACAAACTCGGATTTAAGGATTTTTGGCCGAAAAAGTTATGACCAGTACATGACTCAGATCTGCTAAAAAACCCTCAAACCCGAAACTGGAACACAAATCATTTAACACCGAGGCTCTGATACCACCTGTAGGTCCCCGGGTGTCTCAGATCGTTACGTGAGAGCGTGCGTGGCTAGTCGGACCGGGTGTGGAATGCCCGTGACTAGTGAGTATCAGACAACACAACAACAAAGTAAAACCGACAACAAACACGAAATACTTCAAACTTCGTCTAATGATAATCAAAGCCGGTTAAAGAGAAAGAGTGCGCACATATTTTCTGTCAAGACTAGCTATTTATACTAAGACCTGTTACATGCGCACTTGACAAGTGCGCAGGGATTAACTCCTGCGTACTTAGCAAGTACGCAACATTTGTTCATGCGTACTTTCTAATACGCAGGATCTATGTGCACAACACTATACAAAGACAATACAAGTACAAGTACCTACATATACGTTTACAACTCGATAAAAACTCGATAAACCAATACATACAGATACTAAATACAATTACAAGTACAAAAAGTAAAGTACAAAAAACATAAGACAACATCCAGAGTGTCTGTCACACAAACGTGCTCCAACAATATTTTATTTTCTATGAAAATCGGGATGTTACAAGAATGATTCAAAATCGAATGATTCATATAGCTTAGTTTTGGATGAAGTATAATGATTCAAAAGTAACAGTGAGATTGTACCGATGGAATTCTCCAACAATAAGATTGATCAAGGAATCGATTGATTCAATGACATAGGGTAGCATGATCCAACTGTTATCTGGATATATTCAATGGAATCAGGATAATTGATCCAAGGGCGAGTATATGTTCCAACAGATGTTGTCAGAAACATATATTAGTCCAACTTCACATTGCATGTTTTTCGAGGCATGGGCAGTGAAGTGAAATGAAAAATTGTGCGAATCAATATAGTCCTATACTGGTTTCCTGAAACACTTGAAGCCTCATATTCTTTATCTGATAATGATCTTTTCACACACACACCCGACATACCATGGGTTCAAATCACAATTGTGAAATAGACCATTTTGTTTTCACACTACTAATGGACTAAAAACGCTTCTAGCCTACTGACAATTCAAGTTACATGCAAATATCCAAATTAAAAGATTTTATACAGCAATGTCAAGCAGTCATGAAGCTATCATTTCCTGTTTATGTAGACTAAGAAGTTTAAATCAAATCATATAAGCACAAACATAAATACAGACACCAGGTAGTCATTGTATGGTCATGTGTATGTGATCACCTACTGATGTACTATAATTTGTTCTCTAACTTTAAGCAGTGCCGATTTTATCTTTTTCAAATTTGTTTGGGTTTTTCAGAGAGCAAGTAAACTAATGAAAATAAAGCATAAAACTAATTACTTTAAAAAATCTAGAAAACTAAAAGAAAAACATCCATGAAAAACCTATTGAAAACCTTTGTCACGTTGGATTAAGCATTCCAATCATCTGAGTAAGAACAACAACTGGCTGCTGCAATGTATTCTGCCTCGCATGTTGAAATTGCAACCGAGGTTTGCTTTTTGCATTACCAGGACACAAGCATATTCCCTAAGAATTGACAACCACCAGACGTCAATTTTCTATCCAAACCACAACCTCTATAATCTGAATCTGTGAAAGCTTTAAAATCAAAGTCAGAATTAATAGGATACCACAATCCCATCTTTGGTTTACCCTTTAAGTATCGAAAGATTCGCTTAACAGCAATCAAATGAGATTCCTTTGGTTTAGATTGAAACCTTGAACACAAGCATACTGCAAACGTAATATATGGACGTCACACCGTCAGATACATTAAAGACTTCATTCCTCTGTATAACCGACAATCCACCTCTTTCCATTTCAGGTCAGAATCTAGTTTGTGATTAACAGGAATTGGATTATTGAAAGTTGAAGCATTTGCCATATCAATCTTCTTGAGAATATCAGTAACATATTTATCTTGATGAATGTAAAAACCATCTTCCTTTTGATCAACTTGAAGACCCAAAAAGAATGATAATTCTCCCATGCTGCTCATTTCGAATTTCAACTTCATCACTCTTTCAAAGTTTTTACACATATCGACATTTGTCGATCCAAAGATTATATCATCAACATAGATTTGAACAAGTAAGATATCTCCTTTGCTTTTCTTATGAAAAGGGTGGAGTGAATTTGACCACGCTCAAATCCATTCTCAAGTAAGTGCACGGACAAAGTTTCGTACCAAGCACGAGGAGCCTGATGAAGACCATATAATGCCTTATCAAGTTTAAAAACCTTTTCAGGACTTTTGGGATCTTCAAAACCAGGCGGTTGTTTCACATAAACCTCTTCCTTCATCTTTCCATAGAGAAAAGCACTTTTTACATCCAACTGAAAGACTTTGAAACCCTTGCAAGAAGCATATGCTAGAAACAATCTGATTGCCTCAATCCTCGCAACTGGAGCATAAATTTTGGTGTAATCAACACCCTCTTGATGATTAAATCCCTGGACAACAAGTCTTGCCTTATTGCATACCACAACACCACGATCATCACGTTTGCATTTGAATACCCACTTTGTACCAATAGATCTTGAGCCTTTGGGTAAGTCAACCAAATCCCAAACATGCGACTTATCAAATTGATCCAATTCCTCTTGCATGGCCTCAATCCAACAATCATCCTCTAAAGCCTCATCCACATTTTTAGGCTCTATTTGAGAAATACAGTAAGTATGCAAACACGTCCCAAAGATACCTGTATCAACAATTTGAGCATATAAACATGAATTTTCAGCAAGTGTACAATGTCTTGTATTAACACTTGGATGCAAATCACCAATAATATTGTCAGTGGTGTTATGCCTCAGTTTTTACCTCTGGTATCCCGGATCCTCAAATAAGTATCGGTATCACTGATCCTTACTATGTTTCAGTATCCTGATTAACTGGCGGTTATAAATATTAATATTACGCATTTTTCTTTGATTAGTCTTGAACAGGTAATCAACGATTCATTAACTGGCTAAATCAAGGGCTGGAGAACCGTTCAAATAGTTGGGAAAATGCGTGAAAGTCAATCTATAACGGTCGAGAATTAATGGAGACTTGTAACTGCCATAAAGACTCATTAAACACTTTCCTGATTTTTCTCCGAGATCCTCGCTTTTCAGTTATTTTATCTTTTGTATATATATTCAGCAGTATTGATCGATTAGAGACACAATTCACGAATTCTCACAACATAATACACTCGAAAACACCTCTGTAACACTTAGATTTTGACCATATACTGCTCTCATTGTACTTTTTTCATCAATTTATTCAAGAGCAGGAGGCAAGTGACTTTCGGTCACTTCCCGAAGTTTTATGCCGGCAATCCTTAGTGATTAAGGGCTTTCCTCGTACATAATCGTGTCAAGCTTTACTTTTACGATTACAACTTGCATTTTTATCAAACACACTACCTCACAAACTAAGTTTAGTTACAAAATTAGTCTTGTTAATTTTTATCCGAAACAATTTGGCGCCCACCGTGGGGGCAACTGGTGCTTTTTATATTAAAATCTTTGCGAAAATTTGTGTTCAATCACTATCTTTCAAATATTTCGTCCCAATCTAAAAATGTTTCTATTTCTGCTCCATCTTCAAGCTCCGGGTTGAATAATCCTATTCCTCCTCCTCTATCATTCCAGAAAGAGAATGATAATCTGTCAAAGAAAACTACTTCTGCGGGTTTTTCGGGATACGGAATACCTGCTGGTGCACCTGTGATCATATCGAACAATGATATCCTCGATCTATTCTTGGAGATGAAACAACAAATGTGTCACACCCCGACCGATGGCAGAATCATCGGGGCGGGACATGTAGACTGTTCATAAGCACAAGGTTGACTAAATTGAAATATATTAAACTTCAAATTCCATTACAATCATTTAAACAAAACCAAATCCAAGACATAAACAATATTTCAAAACATAGACTTCTTTATTTAAATTAGCTAAGTCCAAAGCCTAAGTGTAGCACATCTTGATCAAACTCACACATTAGTACCTGAAACATGAATAAAATAAAGTCAACTAAAAAGTTAGTGAGTATAACACAGGTTTGTATGTAGATAGCATATAGTTTGTAAAACAAATCCTTACATAACATGATAAATAAGGCATTTATGGGGAGCAGCTATTGTGTAACCAAGTACAATCAAACCTTTGTAACTAGCATGCAAAATTGTGTTGTCGGTATCAATCACCCCAATCTGGGTGGGTTTGTGAGACTCAATAGATCTATCATTGAAAACCGTCGGCTTGAATAGTTAATGATTGCTCATAAGTGTTCACAAAAGTTAGCACACATAGCACTCGGGCATAAAGCTCAAATTGCAAACATGAATGTAAATAGGATTTGTATTTGTGTTGTTTGTGTAAATGTAAACATGTAATTTGATAGAGTTCATGTTTCACCCCAAAAGTGTAAAAGAGTAAAAGGGGCTATGAAATACTCACTAGGTTTGAAGGCGTAGCTAACAAATATACTAGATAGAATAAAGATCCTTGAAATGCACAAGTTAACCTAAAGTGTAATGTATATGGTATTAATAGTGTGCACAAAAGTTTAAGTCTAAAGTTGCATTTGGACTTGTATAAAAAGTCATTGATTTGTAATTGAAAGTATTGAATAAAATATAAAGTTTGAAAGAATATTTTTAGAATATTTTGATTAAGGTTTGAGTTTGAATAATTAAATAAGTAATGTAAATGATTATTGTTTATGAAAGCATTGTAAGTATTAGTTAAAATTTGGTATAAATAATTAATTGTTTTTCTGTTTAAATATAAATTAAATAAATAATCATTTCTTTATTTATTTCTTTACAATATATGTAACGTAAACATTAAAATACTTTTTAAGGTTTAACAATAAATGTAAATTAAATTTTATAAACTTTAAATAAATAATTTTCTATTTATTCCAAGATTAAATATTTGATATTTCTAAATAGGATTAAATGCATTTTTTTATAAAAATCAACTATTTTTATTTTGTAATTTAATCAGAATATTTGTTGTTTGCAAAATATATAAAATTATAATTCTGCCCAAAAATTTAACTCACACACGACCGTGCCTGGGAAGGGCACGATCGTGCTCGAACCACGGGTGCGACCATGCTAGTCAGGGTGCGACCGTGTTGATCAAACATAATGCACAATTGGGTTGTTCTCTAGGCACGATCGTGTCCTGGACTAGGCACGACCGTGTCTAGGGTTTTGAGGCATGACCAAGTCTAGCCAAAGGCATGGCTGGGTCTGAGCGTGTGAGGCACGACCGCGCTGGTATTTGGCGCGACCGTGTCTCATGAAGCACGACCGCGCTAAAAGACTTGCGCGATCGTGTTTGTTCCAAAACAGGAACGAATTGACTGATTGTTATAATGTTAACGTTGGATTTCATAGGGCTTTCATCTGTAGATTTATTACGAGTATTTTGGGATACATTAATTGTATTTTAAACATGTTCAAGGTAGGATTCGATTAAATCTATTTTGAACGAAAACTAGACTCTGGTTCGTGATGATTCCCATATTGTAAGCCCAAATTAGATTAGGCTTTTGATTAGTAGACTAAAACGTAAGTGTGAGAGGTTTCAATTACCCGGAAGGATGACGAATTGATAGTGTTCGGTAGAGACAAATTCCGGCGACGATGGGTTCTGTCTCCGGCGTCCTCTGCTGCAATTCCGACTAAACCAGCGTGTCTAGAAGCCTTATGGAGGATCAATGGTATGTTGGCTTGGAAGAATTGTAATCAAATTGGTGAATTTGGTGATTTCGTGAGAGAATTTGGTGATTATGAGGTAATTCGATGAAAATAAGTTCATTTGTTGTAATGGTGATGATTAAAGGGCTTAATGGAGTTTGTTAATGACGAAAACATGTAGAATGGTTATGAAACCGAACGTTCCTGTGATTAAAGGTCTGCATTTACGTTTCAACTGATGAGAGGCGCGACCGTGCCAAGGCACCGGGCGCGACCGTTCCGAAGCAAGGCGCCCGACCGTTCTATAGCACTTGGCGCGACCGTGCCAGAACGAGGTGCGACCGTGCCTATTAGGGTTTCTTGTAAATTTTCAACATCAGACCTTGTAACTTTAGTCTTTGACATATTTGTATAAATAGGTACTTATGTAGTGTTTTAATAGAATATAACCAAGTAAAATTTGTGGATTTGCATGGAAGTATAGTATTTAATTGATGGTACGAATAGAACAAAACAGTGCACTAGAATTGAGTTTGAAATGCATTACATTGAATTGAAATACGTATACTAAAAATCAGAAATGTTACAGTCTCCCCATGTTGAGGGAATTTCATCCCGAAATTTAGTTAGAGGAGGCTACGGCATCAGTAAAAAGGTGGTGGTACTTGAGCTTCATTTGGTCCTCTCTTTCCCAAGTGAATTCAGGACCACGCTTAGACTTCCAACGAACTTTGACAATAGGAATACGACTTCGCTTGAGTTGCTTGATTTCCCGATCCATAATTTCTATCGGTTTCTCAACGAAGTGCATCGTTTCATCAATACGCACGTCATCAAGTGGTATATGGAGATTCTCATCAGCGAGACATTTCTTCAGATTAGATACATGAAATGTAGGATGCACATTGCCAAGAGATAGAGGTAACTCGAGTTTGTTAGCCACTTTCACAATCCTTTCAAGGATTTTGAATGGACCAACGTAGCGAGGTGCTAACTTGCCTTTCTTTCCAAAATGGATCAAACCCTTCCACGGAGACACCTTAAGAAGAACAAGGTCACCGACTTGGAATTCCAAGGGTTTTCGACGTTTGTCGGCATAACTCTTTTACCGACTTATCGCTACTCGAGTGTTGTCACGGATTTAGATAATCTTGTCGGATGTTTCTTGAATTAGCTCAGGACCGGTGATTTGTGCTTCACCAATCTCGTTCCAACAGATAGGAGAACGACACTTGCGACCATAGAGAGCTTCAAATGGAGCCATGTTGATACTCGTGTGGTAGCTATTATTGTAGGAGAACTCAATGAGGGATAAATGTGAATCCCAATTGCCACCAAAATCGATTACACAAGCTCTAAGCATGTCTTCAAGAGTTTGGATTGTTCGCTTAGTCTGACCATCAGTTTGAGGATGGTAAGCCGTGCTCAAATCCAATCGTGTGCCAAGAGCAGTTTGGAGATATTGCCAAAATCGAGAAGTGAACCGGGCATCTCGATCGGATATTATGTTCAAGGGAACACCATGACGGCTCACAATTTCATCAATGTAAATTCGGGCTAGTTTCTCAACCTTATAGTCTTCGCGGATAGGCAAGAAATGGGCAGATTTGGTGAGATGATCAATGATCACCCAAATGCTATCATAGCCACTCGAGGTGCGAGGGAGTTTGGTAATGAAATCCATAGCTAAGTTCTCCCATTTCCACACGGGAATTTCCGGTTGTTCAAGCAAACCAAAAGGATGTTGATGTTCGGCTTTTACTTTGGAGCAGGTTAAACATTTGGCAACATAAAGGGCAATGTCTTTCTTCATACCGGGCCACCAATATTGCTGGCGAAGGTCTTGGTACATTTTATCCGCACCAGGATGAATAGAATAACGAGTCTTGTGAGACTCATTCATAATAAATGTACGGAGATCATCGCGATCGGGAACCCAAGTATGGTTCAAGTAATAAAGTAAGCCATTGGGTTTTGATTCAAGTTGGAGTTCAACACCACACGACATTTCCTCATACATGTTACCCTCGGTGACCGAGACGTGTTGAGCTTCTAAGATGCGATTTTGAATGTCGGTTTGAATACGGACACACTGAAGCATGACATGGTCCTTTCGATTCAAAGCATCGGCTACAACATTCGCTTTGTCGGGATGGTAACGAATCTCGTAGTCATAGTTGTTAAGGAGTTCAACCCAACGTCGTTGTCTCATATTGAGTTCCTTTTGGTTGAAGATGTGTTGGAGACTTTTGTGGTCGGTGAATACCACGCATTTCGTGCCATAGAGATAATGTCTCCAAATCTTCAATGCGAATACGACCGCTCCCAACTCGAGATCGTGCGTCGTATAATTCTTCTCGTGAATCTTGAGTTGTCGTGATGCGTAGGCGATTACTTTGCCTCGTTGCATGAGGACACAACCAAGACCTCTGTTGGAAGCATCACAGTAGACAACTAGATCATCATTCCCATCGAGGAGAGTCAAGATAGGAGCATTGCACAACTTTTGCTTGAGAGTTTGGAAAGCTTCTTCTTGTTTTGGTCCCCATTCATAAGTTTTACCCTTGTGGGTCAAAGCGGTAAGGGGGACAGCAATCTTAGAGAAGTTTGAGATGAAACGACGGTAATATCCCGCAAGACCAAGAAATGAATGAACTTCAGTGGGAGTCTTCGGGGTATTCCAATTTTTAACCGTTTCGATCTTAGCAGGGTCAACATGAATACCCTTGTCGTTGACGATGTGACCAAGAAATTGAACTTCCTTTAGCCAAAATTCACATTTGGAGAAATTGGTATATAGTTGTTCCTTCTTCAAGAGATCCAAAACCAGTCTAAGATGTTGCTCATGGTCAGCTTTAGTCTTGGAATAGATTAAAATGTCATCGATGAAAACGATTACGAACTTATCAAGGTACGGTTTGCACACATGATTCATGAGGTCCATGAAAGTTGCGGGTGCATTGGTTAGTCCAAAAGGCATAACCATGAACTCGTAATGACCATACCTTGTTCGAAAGGCAGTCTTGGGAATATCGTCTTCTTGCACACGGAGTTGGTGATAACCGGATCTGAGATCAATCTTCGAGAAGCAAGTAGAACCTTGAAGTTGATCAAAGAGGTCATCAATTCTAGGCAAAGGGTAACGGTTCTTGATGGTAAGTTTGTTAAGTTCACAGTAGTCAATACACATGCGGAATGATCCATCTTTCTTTTTGACGAACAAGACGGGTGCACCCCACGGTGAATAACTTGGACGAATGAATCCCTTGTCGGAGAGCTGTTGAAGTTGACTTGCAAGTTCTTGCATTTCAGAAGGTGCAAGACGGTAAGGAGCTCTAGCCACGGGGTTAGCTCCGGGCACAAGATCAATGCGAAATTCTACTTGTCGAACGGGTGGAAGACCGGATAAATCTTCGGGGAACACTTCGGGAAAATCTCGGATAATGGGGATGTCTTGAATACTCTTCTTTTTGACATCTTTTTGAACTATATGGGCCAAAAAGGCCACGTACTTCTTTCGTAAGTACTTTTGAGCTGTAGTGCATGACATTAATTTAAGCCCCTTGCAAGGCTTTTCACCAAATACTCTTAGTGTTTCTCCCGATGGTAGAGGTATTCGAATACACTTCTCGAAACATATGACTTCGGCATGATGATTTGATAGCCAATCCATGCCTATGATGATATCAAAACATCCTAATGGCATTGGTACAAGATTGATTGGGAATGTATGTTTATTAAGTTCTAGAGAACAGTCATAGATAATAGACTCGAATGTAAGTGAATCACCATTTGCTATTTCGACAGTGAAGGTTTTCTCTAATTGAGATCGTGTCTTGGCAAGTAAAGGTTCAAAGTTAAGTGACACAAAACTCTTATCGGCACCGGTATCAAATAAAATGGAGGCATATTAACTATTTACAAGGAACGTACCATTGACCATGTCATTGTTGGCTTGAGCTTCGTTGGCGTTTATGTTGAATGCACGCCCACAAGCTCCACCTTGTCTAGCATTGGCAAATCTTGGGCATTGATCACGGAAATGGTTCGGGTTGCCACATTCATAACATGCACGCCCATTTGCAATAGCAGGAGTACCTTGATTAGTCACTTGGGTGTTGGTTTGGTTTGGTGGGTTGACTTGGCCCGCAAGAGCTTTAGCCCTACAAAAATTGACCGTATGGCCATATCTCCCATAATGAGTACAAAGGCGACATGGGATGCTTTGGGGATGATGGTAGTGGCAGGTGGCACAAAGTGGGTAGATTCCAACATATGGCTTTTTGGCTGGTGCTTGAACCATAGGTGCAGCTTGGTTAACAGGAATAGCAGGAGTGACCACCGCAAAATTTATAGCCTTTCTCTTCTTATTATGCCGGGAGGGTTCAGTTATGGCTTCTTTGTTGTGGGTAGAAGGAGTTGCAGTGTCGGAGGCTTTCTTGGTGCCCTTTTTAGTAAGAGTCCCCTCCTTCACATGATTATCGGTTAAGGTAGCGGAAAAACGGATCGCATCCTCAAGTGTTGCATGATTTCTTCCTATGACAGTATCTTGAATTTGCCTAGGTAGTCCCCCAATATACTTTTCAATGCAGCGGGACAAAGGAGTGACCATGTGGGGCACAAGCATACTCAACTCATGGAACCGAGTTGTATACGCCAAGTTTTCACCACTATCCTGGGCAAGATCCCAAAATTCGGCTTCAAGTTTCTTTACTTCATTTCGAGGACAGAATTCCTCGGTCATTAGCCTTTTAACCTTATCCCATGGTAAGGCCATTGCCACATCCACACCTCTATTTCTCTTCTCCCCATTCCACCACGTGAGTTCCCGTTTTTGTAGGACACTCGTGGCATGACGAACACGAAGGTTGTCGGGACAGTCACTATTGAGAAAGGTGTTCTCAATACTTTCGAACCATTGAAGAAGTCCAGTAGCTCCTTCGGTACCATAGAACTTGGGAGGATTACATGAGTTGAAATGCTTGAAAGTGCATTGAGATGGGTTGTTACCACCATTGCCACCATTTCCACTATTATTACCATTACCACCATTGTTGCCATTGGTGGCACTATTAGCTTGAGTGAGTTGTGTCACGAGTTGGGCAAGAATAGCAGCAATGTCGGTATTTGTGTTGGCCACGGGAGCACGACGAGGAGGCATTCAACAGATTTTCACAAGACAAGAAAAGATGTAATAACTTATGAGAATTGTTTGCATTTAATAGAATAAGACAACAAAATAAATAGATAATCATAGTTTGGATTGTACTCAAATAGTGATATAATCACTCGAATACTATGACATATTAAGGTTAATTAAACTTATATAATTTTCGAGGAGACATGCTTTAGCCTATAAGTAAACACTCATCTCGGGAATTCCCAGGAAAGCATACGGGTCCCTCGGTTGATTGGGATTTATGCGAAATGCTTTCCTAGACAGAAAACCCAAAAATACAGTTGTCACCCTTCTAGATTGCACGTGTCTTTAAATAATTAACAAAGTTTAAAAACCTTAACGAGGAGATAAAGAAATTTTATAGATTTAGCTTCATGAAGTTTCCACATGCTAAGAAAGATATAGATAGAGAAGGAGATAAGAATATTATGAGGTTTTAGGATATAGGAAAGGGATATTGTTTATTTAATTATTATTTAAGGGTATCCTAATAAGTCATGAACTTTTAACAAGTAATGCATCAAAAATGAAATAATAACTAATCATAGTAAGCATGTAACACATAGCATGTAACACATAACATGTAACACGTAACATGTAGCACATATTCATATAAGCATGAAGCATGGCATAAGTGGGTGTCCTAAAGTTATAGTCTAGGTCAAGGTGTCTAATAACCTAATTCCCTATAACCAAGGCTCTGATACCAATCTATCACACCCCGACCGATGGCGGAATCATCGGGGCGGGACATGTAGACTGTTCATAAGCACAAGGTTGACTAAATTGAAATATATTAAACTTCAATTTCCATTACAATAATTCAAACAAAACCAAATCCAAGACAGAAACAATATTTCAAAACATAGACTTCTTTATTTAAATTAGCTAAGTCCAAAGCCTAAGTGTAGCACATCTTGATCAAACTCACACATTAGTACCTGAAACATGAATAAAATAAAGTCAACTAAAAAGTTGGTGAGTATAACACAGGTTTGTATGTAGATAGTATATAGTTTGTAAAACAAATCCTTACATAACATGATAAATAAGACATTTATGGGGAGCAGCTATTGTGTAACCAAGTACAATCAAACCTTTGTAATTAGCATGCAAAATTGTGTTATCGGTATCAATCACCCCAATCTGGGTGGGTTTGTCAGACTCAATAGATCTATCATTGAAAACCGTCGGCTTGAATAGTTAATGATTGCACATAAGTGTTCACAAAAGTTAGCACACATAGCACTCGGACATAAAGCTCAAATTGCACACATGAATGTAAATAGGATTTGTATTTGTGTTGTTTGTGTAAATGTAAACATGTAATTTGATAGAGTTCATGTTTCACCTCAAAAGTGTAAAAGAGTAAAAGGGGCTATGAAATACTCACTTGGTTTGAAGGCGTAGCTAACAAAGAAACTAGATAGAATAAAGATCATTGAAATGCACAAGTTAACCTAAAGTGTAATGTATGTGGTATTAATAGTGTGCACAAAAGTTTAAGTCTAAAGTTGCATTTGGACTTGTATAAAAAGTCATTGATTTGTAATTGAAAGTATTGAATAAAACATAAAGTTTGAAAGAATATTTTTAGAATATTTTGATTAAGGTTTGAGTTTGAATAATTAAATAAGTAATGTAAATGATTATTGTTTATGAAAACATTGTAAGTATTAGTTAAAATTTAGTATAAATAATAATTATTTTTCTTTTTAAATATAAATTAAATAAATAATCATTTATTTATTTATAATATATGTAACGTAACCATTAAAATACTTTTTAAAGTTTAACAATAAATGTAAATTAAATTTTATAAACTTTAAATAAATAATTTTCTATTTATTCCAAGATTAAATATTTGATCTTTCTAAATAGGATTAAATGCATTTTTTTTATAAAAATCAACTATTTTTATTTTGTAATTTAATCAGAGTATTTATTGTTTGCAAAATATATAAAATTATAATTCTGCCCAAAAATTTAACTCACACACGACCGTGCCTGGGAAGGGCACGATCGTGCTCGAACCACGGGCGCGACCATGCTAGTCAGGGCACGACCGTGTTGATCAAACAGCATGCACAATTGGGTTGTTCTCTAGGCACGATCGTGTCGTGGACTAGGCACGACCGTATCTAGGGTTTTGAGGCATGACCAAGTCTAGCCAAAGGCATGGCTGGGTCTGAGCGTGTGAGGCACGACCGCGCTGGTATTTGGTGCGACCGTGTCTCATTAAGCACGACCGCGATAGAAGACTAGCACGACCTTGTTTGTTCTAAAACAGGAACGAATTAACTGATTCTTATAATGTTAACGTTGGATTTCATAGGGCTTTCATCTGTCGATTTATTACGAGTATTTTGAGATACATTAATTGTATTTTAAACATGTTCAAGGTAGGATTCGATCAAATCTATTTTGAACGAAAACTAGACTCCGGTTCGTGATGATTCCCATATTGTAAGCCCAAATTAGATTAGGGCTTTTGATTAGTAGACTAAAACATAAGTGTGAGAGGTTTCAATTACCCAGAAGGACGACGAATTGATAGTGTTCGGTAGAGAGAAATTCCGGCGACGACAGGTTCTGTCTCCGGCGTCCTCTGCTGCAATTCCGACTAAACCAGCGTGTCAAGAAGCCTTATAGAGGATCGATGGTATGTTGGCTTGGAAGAATTGTAATCAAATTGGTGAATTTGGTGATTTCGTGAGAGAATTTGGTGATTATGAGGTAATTCGATGAAAATAAGTTCATTTGTTGTAATGGTGATGATTAAAGGGCTTAATGGAGTTTGTTAATGACGAAAATGTGTAGAACGGTTATGAAACCGAACGTTCCTGTGATTAAAGGTCTGCATTTACGTTTCAACTGATGAGAGGCGCGACCGTGCCAAGGCACCGGGCACGACCGTTCCGAAGCAAGGCGCGCGACCGTGCCACGGAACTTGGCGCGACCGTGCCAGAACAAGGCGCGACCGTGCCTATTAGGGTTTCTTGTGAATTTTCAACATCAGACCTTGTAACTTTAGTCTTTGACGTATTTGTATAAATAGGTACTTATGTAGTGTTTTAATAGAATATAACCGAGTAAAATTTGTGGATTTGCATGGAAGTATAGTATTTAATTGATGGTACGAATAGAACAAAACAGTGCATTAGAATTGAGTTTGGAATGCATTACATTGAATTGAAATACGGATACTTAAAATCAGAAATGTTACAAAATGGAGCAGCAGAGGAAAACTAACCAAATGCTGTTCAGGGAGCTTGAGAAGGTCAAAGAATCAAAGAAACCAGTGAAAGTGACAACCCCGCTGCAACCAAGGATCTTGGATTTCAATTATTCGGGATCCTCAGAAATCCTTAAAGGAGACTTTCTTCGCATGCAAACTGGAATCACTACGGTGGGACCGACTTCGGCTGTCAGAGTTACTACTAATCAGGATCTTGGATTCACTCCGGGATCATCATTCAGATGCCAACCCCTTAGGGGGGTAGTGAAGATCAACTGTGATCAACAAGACGCAAAGGATAGCTACACTTCTTCGATGAAAGCCTCCGCCAAGACCAGGCAAGCATAGAAATTAAAGAAACAAGCCTGGGACGTCCTAGAAACCAAAGAGCAAGATGTTAAAGAAGTATCCCTAAGTACGAAGGATCCTGACGTCAAGATGATTGTTGGAACCAATATCCCTAAAGATATTGAACAGTGTCTCATAGAGTTACTAAAAAGCAGAACCTCAACCTTCGCCTGGAAACATGAAGACATGACAGATATCTCTAAAGATATTATTACACATAAATTGGGTGTTGATAATAGTTTCAGGCCAATACACCAAAAGAGGAGAAAGTTTGCACAAGAAAGGAATGCAATTATCCAGGAAGAGGTCGAGAGATTATTAAAAGCAGGAATGGTAAGGGAAGTAAAATTCCCAAGGTGGCTAGCTAATGTGGTGGTGGTCCAGAAAAAGAATGGGAAATGGAGAGTTTGTGTAGACTTCACTGACTTGAACAAAGCATGTCCCAAAGATCCTTTTCCACTACCACACATTGACTCAATGGTTGACGCCACAGCAAGCCACGAAATGCTAACATTCATGGATGCTTCATCAGGATTCCAACAGACTCAGATGGAACCCTCAGATCAGGAGGATACTGCGTTCATGACTCCAACAGGTATTTATTGTTATATTGCTATGCCTTTTGGTTTGAAAAATGCTGGTGCTACATACCAAAGGCTGGTGAACATGATGTTTAAAGACAAACTAGGGGACACCGTGGAGGTCTACATAGATGACATGGTGCTAAAATCAAAGAAAACTGAGGATCATATCAGGGATCTTATAGACGCATTTGATATCCTGGACCAGTATAACATGAAGCTGAATCCTTCCAAATGCCACTTTGGAGTGGGGGCAAGAAAATTTTTGGGCTATATGGTAACCAAAAGAGGAATAGAAGCCAACCCAGAGCAAATCAGAGCAATCATCAATATGAAATCCCTAGTAAACACCAAGGATGTCCAGAGACTAACTGGTATAGTAGCAACACTTAACCGATTCATATGAAGATCTTCAAAAAGGTGCAAAGAGTTCTACGACGTCCTAAAGAAGAACAAAAGATTCAAATGGGAAGAGAAGCATGAACAAGCACTACAATCATTAAAGGAATACTTGTCATCAGCTCCTCTATTGATGAAACCAGTAGATGGTGAACCATTATCCATATACTTGGCGGTATCCGGTAATTCTGTAAGTGCCGTCCTAGTCAAGGATCATGAAGGCCAGCAACATCCAGTATACTATGTAAGTAAAAGCCTACTCATGGCCGAAACCAGGTATTCTCATTTAGAAAAGTTAATATCAGCTTTAATAATGACATCAACTAAACTCAGACATTATTTTGAAACTCATGCTATTCATGTTAAAACTAGCTATCCTATTAAGTGTGTCTTGAGAAAGCCAGAGATGTCAGGAAGGATGGCTAAGTGGTCAGTCAAGCTCAGCGCCTATGACCTCATATGAACCTAGAACCGCAATAAAGTCTCAAGCACTTGCGGACTTTGTGGCTGATTTCAGTAGTGACATTCAACATGAAGCAAACCTTGAAGTTCAATAATTGGAAGAATCCAAGGATAAGTGGACCTTATTCACTGACGATGCATCAAATGTAAGAGGAACAGGTCTAGGTATTATATTGAAATCGCCACAAGGGGACATAATACCCCAATCCATAAGTTGTGAGTTCCAGGCAACGAATAATGAAACAGAATATGAGGCGCTAATAGTAGGATTACAATTAGCCAGGGATATCAAGATCATGTATCTCCAGGTATATGTAGATTCACTGTTAATTGCTAACCATTTCAATGGCTCATATATAGTAAAAGGTGAGAAGTTAGCCAAATATCTCACAATAGTTAAGCAATTATCTGTGGAATTCAAATTTTTTTAACATTACACAGGTACCTAGAGAAGACAACACCGAGGCCGATGCCTTAGCAAACCTTGCTTGGGCTCTTAAAATACCAGAAGGTATTAAAATACCAATCATACATATCCTGAGCCCAGCAATTGAGACGAAAAACAAAGTATCCAACACAGAAGAAGAAGTAGATGTTCAGGATCTTGAACCTAGTCAAGGATCCTGGATTCTACCCATTAAAAAATATTTGTAGGATGGTAAGATCCCAAGTGATGAAAAGAACCACAAGGCTTTTCGCATGAGGGTATCTCGTTTTATAAAATTACATGATGTCTTGTAAAGAAAGTGTATTGCAGGTCCATACTTAATATGCTTTGTGACACCCGACATTTCAGGTCAATATCCGTACATATTATAAACAAGTTTACATTATAATCATTTTTGTGATTTACTTAATTTCACAAACAAGGACATGAAGGTCTAACAAAAACCGAACATTGTCTCATTTCATATTTTGGTAATTCTAAGAGTTACTGGTTCACGTGTCATATAAACCGAATTTATTTACCCCTTTAAAACTCTAATGGATGTTAATACCATTAATAAATTAGTGGTAAAAACAAATTGTTTGATTTATTTTGACCCAAACCACCCACCCTTGACTATTCGGCCGAAGTGCAGAGAAAACCATTCCCCCCATTCTCACGGCCCATTTTACCATATTTTCAGATATAACCCATAACCTTTCACTCAAAACTCTCACAAACCTTTTATCACTCTCATTTTCTTACGAAAATCTCTCATTTCTCTTTAAATTGAAGCCAAGTTTTAAGGAAAAATCCTACCACAATTCAATATTTTAAGAAGATTTCAAGTGTTTTAAAGAAAATTCTGCAAAAGAGTCAAGACCATTCTCTGTTTTCTCTCATCATCATCGTCACTGTTTTAAGGTAAAAACTCCAAACTATCCACTCTATTTTCTTTAAAAACCGTATTTAAGCATACAAAATGTTCAATCGCAAGTAAGATAACAATAAAAGTGTGTCAAATTCAATTTTTTAAAACATAAATATGCAAGACTGATTCTGTCAAAACAAAGGTCCAGTAACCGAAACTATGAAGTTTCGATACTTATACTCAATCGAAACAAGTAGTTTCGATACCTGTTACTCAATCGAAACTAGGAGTTTCGTTACTAGCTGTTCAATCGAAACTAGGTAGTTTCGATACATATTGCTCAATCGAAACTAGGTAGTTTCGATACCCTTCTTGTCAATCGAAACTAGGAAGTTTCGACACCAAACTACACAACCGAAACTAGGTAGTTTCGACACCAGTTAACTCAACCGAAACTAGGTAGTTTCGATACCAATACTCCATCGAAACTAGGAAGTTTCGACACTCAATTGCCCAATCGAAACTATGAAGTTTCGATACCTGTGTCAGTCCCCTTTTGGGCAGTAACTAAGATCTATTTTATAACAAAACAAGTGTTGAACAACTAAGAGGATATTTTAAACAAAAACCAGATTTACAAAGTCGGTGAACAATTTGCAAATATAAGACGATCGGTCTTAACGCAATTTACCCTTTGGTATCTAGGGTACGAATAGTCAAGGTTGACTACAACAAGTATCATACAAGTATACACAAACTCAAGGTGAGTTTCACGGCCCCTTTTTACTGTTTTCAATATTTGGAGGAGAAACACACTTACAACTATTTTATGGGATAACAAGAGAATAAGGCACGACTTTTATGTTTACATGAGATGAGAACAACGATTTGAGGCCGCTAAAGTCCCCTGGAACAATGTAGTAACCATTAACTGTAGCCTAGGGTTCTATGAATAGTACTATGGAGAGTGACGTCTTCCGGTCATGGTTAGTCGCGCTAATCACAATCTAGAGGATTTATGGCCGCATAGAACCGGATAACGAAATTAGGGGCATGTACAATTGTCATGGTTTGGTTACGCCTCATGTATGAACATATTATTTGTATTCCTAGCTAGTTTACAAATGGGTCAACAATTCTTATTCTGTTTATCACATACAACTGAACTATTTATGAACAATCGAAGTTTACAAAGAACTATTTGATTAAACCTGTGAACTCACCAACCTCGTGTTGACGATTTTAAGTATGTTTTTCAGGAAATTGACGTGATCGCAAGGTTAGCAATGTAGATTACATGTATGCACGATGGATACTACTCAAGGAGGATTTCTCTTGTATAACTCATTGAATTGAGTCATATTTGTGAAATCTTAACTTTTTGTAAACTCAGATTACGTTTTGGAATGTAAAACATTAAACTTATTTATGTATCCATTTATCATGTATGTGTTTGCGGTAATCATATGCTTTGGAAACCATGAACGTCACGCCTCGCGTTTCCACCTTGGCGGGGTGTGACAGATTGGTATCAGAGCCATTGATTATAGCGAACTAGGAATCTAAATTGGAACCTAGTCTATAATTTAAATGACTCACTAAAACGTTTTCATTGCATAAGCTTTGCATAACCAGTCATTTTGTCATATGGATATTGTAGTCACAAGCATGTCGTCACATTCACATTCTGATCCCGTCTCTGACACTGAATCAAACGAGGAACTTTCCGCCTCATGTCCCAAAAATCGAGTACAAACCCGTAGCTCCACACCACCTAATGTCGCCTTGGGAGAACCGCCTATCATCTACCGAAAGAAGAGCGGAGGACCAGTTAAGGTGCAAACTGCTAGGAAGAAGTTTTGACTTCCGCGCAAGAGAAACCTGGCAGCCCGTGACCCGAAAGACTTAGAGACTGGTGAAGAACCACCTAAGCAACGACCCTGCTACCACCCGACTGTGGGAACTATCCGTTGGATGCCTCGTACTCTGGCACGATGGAGGGAGATAGAGAGCATCCCATCAACCTTTGAGCTCGGAGAGTCTTCCAATTCTCCAACACCCCTACCCCACACTGGGGAAGCCATGGAGCTCACAGTGCCTTCCTTGGTAGCTCGTGTTCGTACGCACGAAGAGCGTCTTGATGATCTCCTAGACGATATTCGGGCACATGGGGATGCAGCCACGCGACTTCGTCAAGGGCTCGGATCTCGAGTTCAGACTCTAGAAGACCACTCCCGAGACATACAGGGTACCACAAACTATCTAGAGTTAAGAGCTGACATGGACTGGCAGTTCACTGTTACGGTCCGAGACATGGTGGAGGCGCTAGAAGAAAGGACGTTGGCTGCAGAATTTGTGGCGAGAGCTAACTTTGTCATGGCGGGACTTGCCATGATGATTGGATTGTACTCCCACTTCTTCTTTTAAACCTAGTACGGGCGGGTTGTGCCCGTAGTACATTAAGTAGTTTGAAACTTTAGTACTGATGAGGTCATGTGAACCCATCCTTTTTGTATCCTTATCTTTTGGGAACAATGTACTATAAATGTTTTAACTATGTATGTAATGGTTTATGTTGTAATGATAGTTGTTTACGTTTGATGTTGTTGTATCCTTATGTCATGATCTATCATTATTTTTATATAATGTTGTTTCTTTTTAATTGACATGATTAGAAAGAACGTCATGGCACCTAAGCGTAGGACAACCCGTAACACTACTGGTGACAACAACGAGACAATTTCTCCAAATGTGGAACAACTCATAGCACAACGACTAGCTGCTGCTATGCAACAGTATGAGGCAAACCGAAATAGTGGAGGAGGAAACGGCAGTGGTACCGGCAGAGGAGGTGCAGGAGGTAGCGGTACAACTGGAGGTTCCGGAGGTAATAGAAAAAAAAAATAAGTCGTAACACCTAGTCATGATCCGAATTAATGACGTTATGACTTGTAATTCTACAGATGCTCCAATTAGGAAGTGCTCCTACAAGACCTTTCTATCTTGCAAACCCCGTAACTTCAATGGCACTGAGGGTGCAGTTGGACTAATGAGATGGATAGAAAAGATGGAATCGGTGATTGATATTAGTGAATGCACCGCTGACTGCATGGTGAAGTATTCTACATGCTCACTCACTGATAAAGCTTTAACCTGGTGGAATTCACAAGTAAAGACTTTGGGAAGGCAGACAGCATATGAGTTGTCATGGGAAGACCTAAAAGCAATGATGATCGAGGAGTACTGTCCTCGAAATGAGTTGCAAAAGATCGAATCTGAAATGTGGAATTTACAAATGATAGGAGATGATGTTGCTGGCTACACTGACCGATTCAATGAGTTAGCAATCTTGGTTCCACACATGGTCACCCCAGAATACAAGAAGGTTGAAAGATACTTGTGGGGTCTCGCACCTCAAATCCGAAGTCTAGTGACTTCATCGAACCCTACGGATGCCAAGAGCGCTATAATTCTAGCTTTCAAGTTAAGGGATAATGCTGTACGTGATGGTTTGTTTGGAAAGAAGGAGACCGAAGAAGGAAGGTCGGGGGGAAAAGAGGAAATGGTTTGGAAAACCAAGTAATCAAAACAGGAATCAAAGTTACAAGAGACCTGAAACTATGAAAGCCTTTGTCGCCAACACTGTGGAACAAAATGGATACCTTGGAGCACTACCAAGGTGTGACAAGTGTGGATATCATCACAGTGGAAGGTGTACACAATGTGGAAAATGTAAAAAATATGGGCACCTAGCCCATAACTGTTGGAGCAATGCAAACTCTAATAAGACAAATCAAGTAACAGGAAAGGGCAACCCAGGAGCAGGGAGGATGAATCAGGGATGCTTTGAGTGTGGAGATCCAAAGCACTTCAGAAAAGACTGTCCAAAGTTGAAGAACCGAAACGACAATCAGGCCCGTGGAAGAGCATTTGTGATGGGGGCTGGTGACGCACGACAAGATCCAAACATTGTCACTGGTACGTTCTCGATAAATAATCACTATGCCTCTATACTTTTCGATACGGGTGCTGATTTGAGTTTTGTGTCAAATGACTTTAAGTCCCTACTCGGTATTAAGCCCAGTAAACTAGACCACAAGTATACAATTGAACTAGCAAACGGAAAATTAATTAATACCGAAGAAGTCATTCAGAATTGTACCTTATGCTTTAAGAACCACACATTTAGTATAGATCTGTTACCTGTTGATTTACGAAGCTTTGACGTTGTTATTGGCATGGATTGGTTGTCAAAGAATCATGCCGAAATTATTTGTTTTGAGAAGATTGTCCAAATCTCACTCTCAAACGGAGAAATTCTTTCGATTCAAGGTGAGAAGAGTGGAGTAACGTTAAGGATGATAAACTGTATGAAGGCTCGTAAGTATTTACGTAAAGGCTATTGCGTATTCCTGGCTCACGTCGTCGAGAAGAAACCTGAGGAACGTCGACTTGAGGATATACCAATCGTTAAGGATTATCCTGAAGTTTTTCCTGAAGTCTTACCTGGATTACCACCACCGAGGCAAGTCGAATTTCGAATCGATTTGGTACCAGGAGCCGCCCCGGTTGCGCGATCACCGTATCGATTAGCACCTTCTGAAATGCTGGAATTATCAAATCAACTTCAAGAGTTGCTTGATAAAGGTTTCATAAGACCGAGTTTCTCACCTTGGGGAGCTCCGGTCCTATTTGTAAAGAAGAAGGATGGAACCTTTAGGATGTGTATCGATTACCGAGAATTAAACAAGCTTACAATCAAAAACCGATACCCACTTCCTCGAATAGATGATTTGTTTGATCAACTACAAGGTTCTAGCTTCTACTCTAAGATCGATCTACGTTCGGGGTATCATCAACTACGAATCTAAGAAGAAGATGTACCGAAGACAGCATTTAGGACTCGTTATGGCCACTACGAATTCCTAGTTATGCCGTTTGGTTTGACGAACGCACAGGCTGTTTTCATGGATCTCATGAACCGCGTGTGCAAGCCATACTTGGATAAATTCGTGATTGTGTTTATCGATGACATATTGATATATTCGCGAACCAAGGAGGATCATGAACATCATCTGAAATTAATCTTAGAACTACTCAGGAATGAGAAGCTTTATGCTAAATTCTCAAAGTGTGAGTTTTGGATCCGAGAAGTGCATTTTCTTGGACATGTTATCAACAAGGAAGGAATTCACGTTGATCCATCAAAAATTGAAGCAATCAAAAACTGGGAAGCACCAAAGACTCCGACAGAAGTACGTCAATTTTTGGGTTTGGCCGGCTATTACAGACGATTCATCGAGAATTTTTCGAAAATAGCCTTGCCTTTAACCACATTAACCCAGAAAGAAAAGAAGTATGATTGGAATGACAAGCAAGAGTTAGTTTTCCAATTACTAAAGCAGAAGCTATTAGTGCACCAATCTTATCCCTTCCGGAGGGAATCGACAATTTTGTCGTATACTGCGATGCATCACACCAAGGTCTTGGTTGTGTGTTAATGCAAAAAGACAAAGTCATCGCATATGCCTCACGAAAACTAAAAGTGCACGAAAAGAATTATACGACCCATGACTTGGAGTTGGGTGCAGTTGTGTTTGCGCTCAAGATTTGGAGACATTATCTTTACGGTACAAGATGTACTATCTTTACTGATCACAAGAGTCTTCAACATATCTTTAATCAAAAGGAACTTAACATGAGACAAAGTCGTTGGGTAGAACTATTAAACGACTATGATTGTGATATCAAGTACCATCCCGGGAAAGCCAACGTCGTAGCAGACGCTTTAAGTCGCAAAGAACGAGTTAAAACTCTTCGTGTTCGTGCCCTAGGATTAACAATTCATACGAATCTTACTACTCAAATTCGATTGGCACAACAAGAAGCACTTAAAGAAAATAACATCCAAAATGAAGCACTACGTGGGATGATCAAACAATTGGAGTCTAAGTCGGATGATACATTTTACTTCATGGACAGAATCTGGGTGCCGAGAAACGGTAACTTACGAATGTTAGTTATGGACGAAGCCCACAAGTCTAGGTACTCCATTCACCCGGGTTCAGATAAAATGTATAAAGATCTAAAAGAATTATATTGGTGGCCCAATATGAAAGGAGATATTGCCACATATGTCAGTAAATGCCTAACGTGCTCAAAAGTAAAAGCCGAACATCAGAAACCGTCTGGTTTACTACAGCAACCTGAAATTCCTCAATGGAAATGGGAACAAATTTCTATGGATTTTATCACGAAATTACCCAAGACATCCAGTGGTTATGATACCATATGGGTAATTGTCGACCGTTTAACGAAATCTGCTCACTTTCTGCCAATGAAAGAAACTGACAAGACAGAGAAACTTGCAAAGCTTTATATCAAGGAAATTGTGGCTAGGCATGGAGTGCCAATTTCTATTATCTCTGATAGAGACAGCAGATTCGTGTCTAGAATCTGGAAATCACTACAAGAAGCCATGGGCACACGTCTTGACATGAGCACAGCATATCACCCACAAACAGATGGTCAAAGCGAAAGGACCATTCAAACATTAGAAGATATGCTCCGTGCATGTGTAATGGATTTCGGAGGAAATTGGGATACTCATTTACCATTAGCTGAGTTTTCCTACAATAACAGCTACCACACGAGCATTAAGGCAGCTCCGTTTGAAGCTTTATATGGTCGTAAATGCCGCTCACCGCTATGTTGGGCGGAAGTTGGTGAAAAACACTTGACAGGCCCTGAGATTGTCCAGGAAACCACTGATAAGATTTTCAAAATTAAGGACCGTTTGAAAGCGGCCCGAGATAGACAAAAGAGCTATGCTGATAACCGACGGAAACCATTAGAATTTCAAATTGGTGACCGAGTAATGTTAAAAGTCTCACCATGGAAAGGCGTTGCAAGGTTTGGTAACCGTGGTAAGCTCAACCCTAGATACGTTGGTCCGTTCGAAATACTGGCTAGGGTTGGCCCTGTAGCTTACAAACTCAAGCTACCTCAAGAACTAAGCAATGTACATGATACGTTTCATGTATCAAATCTCAAGAAGTGTTTATCAGACGGGACACTAATTATACCGCCTGACGAGATTCACATTGACGATAAACTTCACTTCATCGAGGAACCGATTGAGATTTCAGATTGGAAGGTTCAAAAGCTGAGACGTAGTCGGATCAAACTGGTTAAAGTACGTTGGAACTCAAAGCGTGGTCCTGAGTATACATGGGAACGAGAGGACCAAATGAAAACAAAATACTCATCCTTGTTTAAGGATACACCAGTTCAAGACGACACGAATTGAATTTCGGGACGAAATTCTTTTAACAAGGGGAGAATGTGACACCCGACATTTCAGGTCAATATCCGTACATATTTTAAACAAGTTTACATTATAATCATTTTTGTGATTTACTTAATTTCACAAACAAGGACATGAAGGTCTAACAAAAACCGAACATTGTCTCATTTCATATTTTGGTAATTCTAGGAGTTACTGGTTCACGTGTCATATAAACCGAATTTATTTACCCCTTTAAAACTCTAATGGATGATAATACCATTAATAAATTAGTGGTAAAAACAAATTGTTTGATTTATTTTGACCCAAACCACCCACCCTTGACTATTCGGCCGAAGTGCAGAGAAAACCATTCCCCCCATTCTCACGTCCCATTTTACCATATTTTCAGATATAACCCATACCCTTTCACTCAAAACTCTCACAAACCTTTTATCTCTCTCATTTTCTTACGAAAATCTCTCATTTCTCTTCAAATTGAAGCCAAGTTTTAAGGCAAAATCCTACCACAATTCAGTATTTTAAGAAGATTTCAAGTGTTTTAAAGAAAATTATGCAAAAGAGTCAAGACCATTCTCTGTTTTCTCTCATCATCATCGTCACTGTTTTAAGGTAAAAACTCCAAACTATCCACTCTATTTTCTTTAAAAACCGTATTTAAGCATACAAAATGTTCAATCGCAAGTAAGATAACAATAAAAGTGTGTCAAATTCAAGTTTTTAAAACATAAATATGCAAGACTGATTCTGTCAAAACAAAGGTCCAATAACCGAAACTATGAAGTTTCGATACTTATACTCAATCAAAACAAGTAGTTTCGATACCGGTTACTCAATTGAAACTAGGAGTTTCGATACTAGCTGTTCAATCGAAACTAGGTAGTTTCGATACATATTGCTCAATCGAAACTAGGTAGTTTCGATACCCTTCTTGTCAATCGAAACTAGGAAGTTTCGACACCAAACTACACAACCGAAACTAGGTAGTTTCGACACCAGTTAACTCAACCGAAACTAGGTAGTTTCGATACCAATACTCCATCGAAACTAGGAAGTTTCGACACTAATTGCCCAATCGAAACTATGAAGTTTCGATACCTGTGTCAGTCCCCTTTTGGGCAATAACTAAGATCTATTTTATAACAAAACAAGTGTTGAACAACTAAGAGGATATTTTAAACAAAAACCAGATTTACAAAGTCGGTGAACAATTTGCAAATATAAGACGATCGGTCTTAACGCAATTTACCCTTTGGTATCTAGGGTACGAATAGTCAAGTTTGACTACAACAAGTATCATACAAGTATACACAAACTCAAGGTGAGTTTCACGGCCCCTTTCTGCTGTTTTCAATATTTGGGGGAGAAACATACTTACAACTATTTTATGGGATAACAAGAGAATAAGGCACGACTTTTATGTTTACATGAGATGAGAACAACGATTTGAGGCTGCTAAAGTCCCCTGGAACAATGTAGTAACCATTAACTGTAGCCTAGGGTTCTATGAATAGTACTATGGAGAGTGACGTCTCCCGGTCATGGTTAGTCGCGCTAATCACAATCTGGAGGATTTATGGCCGCATAGAACCGGATAACGAAATTAGGGGCATGTACAATTGTCATGGTTTGGTTACGCCTCATGTATGAACATATTATTTGTATTCCTAGCTAGTTTACAAATGGGTCAACAATTCTTATTCTGTTTATCACATACAACTGAACTATTTATGAACAATCGAAGTTTACAAAGAACTATTTGATTAAACCTGTGAACTCACCAACCTCGTGTTGACGATTTTAAGTATGTTTTTCAGGAAATTGACGTGATCGCAAGGTTAGCAATGTAGATTACATGCATGCACGATGGATACTACTCAAGGAGGATTTCTCTTGTATAACTCATTGAATTGAGTCATATTTGTGAAATCTTAACTTTTTGTAAACTCAGATTACGTTTTGGAATGTAAAACATTAAACTTATTTATGTATCCATTTATCATGTATGTGTTTGCGGTAATCATATGCTTTGGAAACCATGAACGTCGCACCTCGTGTTTCCGCCTTGGCGGGGTGTGACATGCTTGGAGGATCCTGAAGCACTTGAAGTTCTCAAAGACATACATGAAGGTGACTGTGGAAATCACACCGGGGGCAGAGCACTGTTCTAGAAGATCCTGAGGACAGGATACTATTGGCCTACCATGAGGAAAGATGCTATAAATTACTCTAAAAAATGTGATGCTAGCCAAAGACACAGCAACATACTTCACCAACCAGCAGAACCTTTATATCCAATCATCTCTCCATAGCCATTCATTGTAACATTTCTGATTTTCATTATCTGTATTTCAGTTCAATGTGATACATTTCAAACCCAATACTAGTACACTGACTTGTTCTATTCGTACCAACAATTAAATACTATGTTCCAATGCAAATCCGCAAATTTTACACAGGTATATCCTATTAAATTTCTAAATAGGTTTATACTTGTATAAATCTATCAAGACCGAAATTTGCAAAGATTGATTTTATAAATTAACAAGAAACCCTAATAGGCACGGTCGCGCCTGTTCTGGCACGGTCGCGCCAAGTGTCTTGGCACGGTCGCGCCTCGTATAGGCACGGTCGTGCCTCGCGTCAGTTGAAACGTAAATACAGTTTTAAACGCATGATCGTTTGAGTTCGTAACCGATATACACATCATTACCAGTAACGAAAACAATTAATCAAATAATGTCGACAATTACATCCAATAACTCCAAGAGATTCAATTAGTCTCAAAAATCGAAATTATTTCATTTGAACCACAATTCGTCTATTCTGAATTGAAATCCTCCCAAGCAAACACTCCATCGAACCCCTCGGAAACTCCCGAAAACATTGAAGCAGCCGGAATTGCAGCAGAAGACGCCAGAAACCAAACCCGTCACCGCCGGAACTCATTCCTACCGTACGCTATCGATTCATCGTCTTCCGGGTAATTGAAATCTCATACTCAATCGATTTAGTCTATAGATCAAAATCCCCAACATAATTTGGGCTTACAATATGGAAATTAACACGAACTCGAATCTATGTTTCTTTCAAAAATGGTTTAATCGAATTCGGTTCTGGACATGTTTTAAATACAATCAATCTATACCAATAGACTCGTAATAACCTAATGGATGAAAGCCCTATGATTTCCAACATTAACATTATAAGAATTAGTCAATTCGTTCCTAAATTGGAATAGACACGGTCGTGCTAATCCCAGCGCGGTAGTGCCTCACACATTCAGAACCGGTCGTGCCCCATGGCTAGACTTGGTCGTGCCTCAGAACTTAGACACGGTCGTGCCTGGCCCAGACACGGTCGTGCCTAGTGAACAGCTTAGTTATGTCTTCTGTTTGATCAACACGGTCGCGCCGACTAGCACGGTCGCGCTCGTGGACCTGACACGATCGTGCCTTGTCCCAAGCACGGTCGTGTGTGTGAGAAAAACCTTGGCAGAATACTAAATTTTATATTTTAAAAACAATAAGCATTTCAAATGAATTTTCAAATAAAAGTAATTGATTTTATAAAGATTTATATTAACCTTATTTAAAAAGATTAAACACCTATTCTAAAACAAATAGAAGTTATTTAAACCTACAAGATTAAATTTATACTAATTGTTAAACCCTACACCTAGATATTATTTATACAACCCATTCACACATATTTATAAAAATAGACTAACAAAAGTTATATACTAAATTTATATTTAATATAAAACGCTCGATACATTTTATCACTAAATGACTAAGTACATATTTTTATAAATAAATAAATAAATAAAGTATCAATTATTTATTTAATCAATATTTAAACAAAGATTGTTTATTTAGGTTATACCTAACAATACTTAACGCCTACAACTCCAACTCTTTGAACACACATCCAATTCGACCCTAGACTTAGACATAGACTATTGTGCACACTATTAATTCAATACATATTACACTCTAGGTTAACGTTGTGCATTACAAGGATCTTGTTACTATCTAGTCTCTCGTGTTAGCTACGCCTTTTGAATCATGTGAGTATTACATAGCCCCTTTTACTCTTTTACCCTTTTTGGGGTGGAACATGAACACTGTACAAACTATTGCTTCCATTTACACAAACTACACAAATACAAATCCCCTTTACATTCATGTGTGTAATTTGAGCTTTATGCCTGAGTGCTAGTTGTGCTAACTTTTGTGTGCAATTTATGTGCAATCATTAACTATTCAAGCCAATGGTAAACAATGATAGTTCTATTGAGTCTGACAAACCCACCCAGATTGGGGTGATTGTTACCGACAACACAATTTTTCATGCTTGTTACAAAGGTTTGATTGTACTTGGTTACACAGTAGCTGTTCTCCATAAATGCCTTATTTTATCATGTTATGTAAGGATTTGTTTATTCATAATCTATATGCTATCTATATACAAACCTGTGTATGCTCACCAACTTTTAGTTGACTTTATTTTATTCATGTTTCAGGTACTAATGAGTGAGTTTGATCAAGGCATTCTACACCTAGGCTTTGGACTTAGTTAAATTTAAATAAAGACTATTATGTATTCGTTTATGTACTTGTTTGAATTTGGTTGTGTTGAATTATTCAAAGTTAAATTTGATGATTAAAATATTGAAATCTAGTCAACCTTGTGCTCATGAACAGTCTACATGTCCCACCCCGACGTTTTCGCCGTCGGTTGGGGTGTGACAGATTGGTATCAGAGCCTTGGTTATAGGGAACTAGGTTATTAGACACCCTTGACCTAGACTATAACTTTAGGACACCCACTTATGCCATGCTTCATGATTATGTGATATGTGTTACATGCTATGTGTTACATGCTTACCATGATTAGTTATTATTTCGTTTTGATGCTCTACTTGTTAAAAATTCATGACTTATTAAGAAATACTTAAATAATAATTAAATAAACGATATCCCTACCTATACCCTAAAACCGCATAATATTCTTACCTACACCTCTATCATCATCTTCTTAGCATGTGGAAACTTTATGGATCTAAATCTATAAAAATTTCTTTATTTCCTCGTTAAGGCTTTTAAACTTTGTTAATTATTTGAGGACACGTGCAATCTAGAAGAGTGACACCTGTATTCTAGGTTTTCTGTCTAGGAAAGCATTTCGCATAAATCCCAATCAACCGAGGGACCCGTATGCTTTCCTGGGAATTCCCGGGGTGAGTGTTTACTTATAGGCTAAAGCATGTCTCCTTGAAAATTATATGAGTTTAATTAACCTTAATGTGTCATAGTATTTAAGTGATTTTATCACTATTTGAGTACAATCCAAAGTATGATTAACTATTCTATTTGTTATCTTATTCTTTTAAATCCAAACAACATTCATAAGTTCTTACATCTTTTCTTGTGTTGTGCAATTCTGTAGAATGCCTCCCCATCGTGCTCCCGTAACCAACAACAACACCGACATTGCTGCTATCCTTGCATAACTTGTAACTCAACTCACCCAAGCTAATGGAGCCATTAATGGTACCCATGGAACTAATGGTGGTGGTGGTGCCAACCCACAGCAATGCACCTTCAAGCACTTCAATTCGTGTAATCCTCTTAAGTTCTATGGTACCGAGGGAGCCACAGGACTTCTTCAATGGTTCGAAAGTATTGAGAATACCTTCCTCAATAGTGATTGCCCCGATAACCTTCGTGTTCGTCATGCCACAAGTGTCTTACAAAAACGGGCACTCACGTGGTGGAATGGGGAAAAGAGAACTAGAGGCGTGGAAGTAGAAATGGCCTTACCTTGGGATGAGGTTAAAAGGCTAATGATCGAAGAATTTTTTCCTCAAAATGAGGTAAAGAAACCGGAAGACGATTTTTGGGATCTTGCCCTACAATGGTGGTGAGAGTCTAACTTATACAACTCAGTTCCATGAGTTGAGTCTCCTTGTGCCCCATATGGTCACACCTTTATCCCACTACATTGAGAAGTATATTGCTGGATTACCTAGGCAAATTCAAGATACTGTCTTAGGGAGAAATCCCGCAACACTCGAAGATGCTATCCGCTTATCTGCTACATTAACCGACAACCATGTGAAAGCGGGAACTCTGACTAGAAAAGGCACCAAGAAAGTTCACGACACCACAACCCCTCCCACACACATCAAAGAAGCAACAACTGAACCCTCCCATAATAATAAGAAAAGAAAGGCTAGAAACTATGCTATGGTCACTCCTGTTATCCCTGTTAACCAAGTTGCGCCTATGGTTCAAGCACCACCCAAAAAGCCATATGTTGGGATCTACTCACTCTGTGCCACAAGCAACTATCACCATCTCCAAAACATTCCATGTCACCTTTGAACTCACTGTGGGAAATATGGCCATACAGTCAATGTTTGTAGAGCCAAAGCACTTGCAGGCCAAGTCAACCCACCAAACCGAATCAACCCACAAGTGGTAAATCAAGGTGTTCCCGCTATTGCAAATGGGCGTGCTTGTTATGAATGTGGTAACCCAAATCATTTCCGTGATCAGTGCCCAAGGTTAATCAATACTAGACAAGGCGGAGCTCGTGGACGTGCTTTCAACATAAACGCCAATGAAGCACAAGCCAACAATGATGTGGTTAACGATACGTTCTTTGTTAATAGTCAATATGCCTCCATTTTATTTGATACCGGTGCCGATAAAAGTTTTGCGTCACTTAACTTTGAACCCCTACTTGCAAAGACACGATCCCAATTAGAGAAAACCTTCACCGTCGAAGTAGCAAATGCTGACTCCCTTACAATTGATTCTGTTATTCACGACTGCTCTCTAGAACTTAATGATCATACATTTCCAATCAACCTTGTACCAATGCCACTAGGAAGTTTTGATATCATCATAGGCATGGATTGGCTATCAAATCATCATGCTGAAGTCATCTGTTTTGAGAAGTGCATCCGAATACCTCTACCGTCGGGAGAAACGTTAAGAGTCTTTGGTGAAAAGCCTTGCAAAGGACTTAAGTTAATGTCATGCACTACCGCCCAAAAGTAATTACGAAAGAAGTATGTAGCCTTCTTAGCTCATGTTGTTCAAAAGGATGTCAAAGAGAAGAGTATCCAAGACATTCCCATCATTCGGGATTTTCTCGAAGTATTTCCCGACGATCTATCCGGTCTTCCACCCGTTCGACAAGTAGAATTTCGCATTGACCTTATACCCGGAGCTAACCCCGTGGCTAGAGCTCCTTACCGTCTTGCACCTTCTGAAATGCAAGAACTTGCAAGTCAACTCCAAGAGCTCTCCGACAAGGGCTTCATTCGTCCAAGTCATTCACCGTGGGGTGCACCCGTCTTATTCATCAAGAAGAAGGATGGATCATTCCGCATGTGTATTGACTACCGCGAACTCAACAAGCTTACCATCAAGAACCGTTACCCTTTACCTAGGATTGATGACCTCTTCGATCAACTTCAAGGCTCTACTTACTTCTCAAAGATTGATCTTCAATCTGGTTATCATCAACTCCGTGTACAAGATGAAGATATTCCAAATACTGCTTTCCGAACAAGGTATGGTCACTACGAGTTCATGGTAATGCCTTTTGGACTAACCAATGCACCCGAGGTCTTCATGGACCTCATGAATCGTGTGTGCAAACCGTACCTTGATATATTTGTGATCGTCTTCATTGACGATATCTTAATCTACTCCAAGACTAAAGCAGACCATGAGCAACACCTTAGACTGGTTTTGGACCTCTTGAGGAAGGAACAACTATATGCCAAATTCTCCAAATGTGAATTTTGGCTAAAGGAAGTTCAATTTCTTGGCCATATCATCAACGACAAGGGAATTCATGTTGACCTTGCTAAGATCGAAGCGGTTAAGAATTGGAATGCCCCGAAGACCCCCACCGAATTTCGTTCATTTCTTGGTCTTGCGGGATATTATCGTCGTTTCATTTCAAATTTCTCTAAGATTGCTGTTCCTCTCACCACTTTAACCCACAAGGGTAAAACGTATGAATGGGGACCAAAACAAGAAGAAGCTTTCCAAACTCTCAAGCAAAAGTTATGCAATGCTCCTATTTTGACTCTTCCTGATGGGAATGATGATCTAGTTGTCTACTGTGATGCCTCCAACCAAGGTCTCGGTTGTGTCCTCATGCAACGAGCCAAAGTAATCGCTTATGCATCAAGGCAACTTAAGATTCATGAGAAGAATTATACGACGCACGACCTCGAGTTGGGTGCGGTCGTATTCGTATTAAAGATTTGTAGACATTAACTCTATGACACAAAATGTGTGGTGTTCACCGACCACAAAAGACTCCAACACATTTTCAACCAAAAAGAACTCAATATGAGGCAACGACGTTGGGTTGAACTCCTTAACGACTATGACTGCGAGATTCGTTACCATCCCGGTAAAGCGAATGTTGTAGCCGACGCTTTGAGTCGAAAGGACCATGTCATGCTTTATTGTGTCCGAATTCAAACCGACATTCAAAATCGCATCTAAGAAGCTCAACACGTCTCAGTCACCGAGGGTAACATGTATGAGGAAATGTTGTGTGGTGTTGAACTCCAACTTGAACCAAAACCCAATGACTTACTTTATTACTTGAACCGCATTTGGGTTCCCGATCGCAATGATCTCCATACATTTCTCATGAACGAGGCTCACAAGACTCATTATTCTATTCATCCTGGTGCGGATAAAATGTACCAAGATCTTCTCCAACAATATTGGGGGCCCGGCATGAAGAAAGACATTGCTCTCTATGTTGCCAAATGTCTAACTTGCTCCAAAGTCAAAGCCAAACACCAACGTCCTTCCAGTTTGCTTGAACAACCAGAAATTCCCCGTGTGGAAATGGGAAAAGTTAGCTATTGACTTCATTACCAAACTCCCTCGCACCTCAAGTGGTTATGATAGCATTTGGGTGATCATTGACCGTCTCACCAAATCTGCTCATTTCTTGCCTATCCGTGAAGACTATCGGGTTGATAAACTAGCCCGAATTTACGTTGACAAAATTGTGAGCCGTCACAGTGTTCCCTTAAACATAATCTCCTATAGAGATTCTCGGTTCACCTCTCATTTTTGGAAATCTCTCCAAATTGCTCTTGGCACGCGATTGAATTTGAGCACGGCTTACCATCCCCAAACTGATGGTCAGACCGAGCGTACAGTTCAAACTCTGGAGGACATGCTTAGAGCTTGTGTAATTGATTTTGGTGGCAATTGGGATTCACATCTATCCCTAATCGAGTTCTCCTACAATAACAGCTACCGTACGAGTATCAGCATGGCTCCTTTTGAAACTCTCTATGGTCGCAAATGTCGTTCTCCTATCTGTTGGAACGAGATTGGTGAAGCACAAATCACCGGTCCCGAGCTAATTCAAGAAACATCCAACAAGATTATCTAAATCCGTGACAACATTCGAGTAGCGAGGAGTCGGCAAAAGAGCTATGCCGACAAACGACGAAAACCCTTGGAATTCCAAGCCGGTGACCTTGTTCTTCTAATGGTGTCTCCGTGGAAGGGTGTGATCCGTCTTGAAAAGAAAGGCAAGTTAGCACCTCGCTATGTGGGTCTATTTAAGATCCTTGAAAGGATTGGGAAAGTGGCTTACAAACTCGACTTACCTCCATCACTTGGCAATGTGCATCCTACTTTTCACGTGTCTCTGAAGAAAGTCTTGCTAATGAGAACCATCACATACCTCTTGACGACGTGTACATTAACGAAACGATGCACTTCGTTGAGAGACCAGTGGAAATCATGGATCGTGAGGTCAAGCAGCTCAAGCGAAGTCGTATTCCTATTGTCAAAGTTCGTTGGGAATCTAAACGTGGTCCTGAGTTTACTTGGGAAAGAGAAGACCAAATGAAGCTCAAGTACCCCATCTTTTCACTGATGCTATCGCCTCCACTAGCTAAATTTCGGGACGAAATTCCCTGAACATGGGAATACTGTAACATTTTTTATTTTCATTATCTATATTTCAGTTCAATGTGATACATTTCAAACCCAATTCTAGTACACTGACTTGTTAATTTGTACCAACAATTAAATACTATGTTCCAATGCAAATCCGTAAATTTTACACGGGTATATCCTATTAAAATTCTAAATAAGTTTATACTTGTATAAATCAATCAAGATCGAAATTTGCAAAGATTGATTTTATAAATTAACAAGAAACCCTAATAGGCACGGTCGCGCCTCGTTCTGGCACGGTCGCACCAAGTGCCTTGGCACGGTCGCGCCTCGTATAGGCACGGTCGCGCCTCGTTTCAGTTGAAACGTAAATACAGTTTTAAACGCAGGATCGTTTGATTTCGTAACCGATATACACATCATTACCAGTAACGAAAACAATTAATCGAATAATGTCCACAATTACATCCAATAACTCCAAGAGATTCAATTAGTCTCAAAAACCGAAATTCTTTCATTTGAACCACAATTCGTCTATTCTGAATTGAAATCATCCCAAGCAAACACACCATCGAACCCCTCTGACACTCCCGAAAACATTGAAGCAGCCGGAATTGCAGCGTAAGACGCCGGAAACCAAACCCGTCGCCGCCGGAACTCGTTCCTACCGTACGCTATCGATTCATCGTCTTCCGGGTAATTGAAATCTCATACTCAATCGATTTAGTCTCTAGATCAAAAGCCCCAACTTAATTTGGGCTTATAATATGGAAATTAACACGAACCCGAATCTGTGTTTCATTCAAAAATGGTTTAATCGAATCCGGTTCTGGACATGTTTTAAATACAATCAATCTATACCAATAGACTCGTAATAACCTAATGGATGAAAGCCCTATGATTTCCAACATTAACATTATAAGAATTAGTCAATTCGTTCCTGAATTGGAATAGACACGGTCGTGCTAATCCTAGCGCGGTCGTACCTCACACATTCAGACCCGGTCGTGCCCCTTGGCTAGACTTGGTCGTGCCTCAGAACCGTAGACACGGTCATGCCTGGCCCAGACACGGTCGTGCCTAGTGAACAGCGTAGTTATGTCTTCTGTTTGAGCAACACGGTCACGCCCCGACTAGCACGGTCGCGCCCGTGGTCCTGACATGATCGTGCCTTGTCCCAAGCACGGTCGTGTGTGTGAGAAAACCTTGGTGTAATGTTTCTGGTTTTTAGTATCGGTATTTCAATTCAATGTAATACGTTTCAAACTCAATTCAAGTGCTGTTTTGTTTCTTTTCGTACGATCAATTTAATACTATATTTCAATGCAAATCCGCAAATTTTACTCGGTTATATCCTATCAAAACAATACATAAGTATCTAATTGTACAAATATGACAAAAGACTAAAGTTACAAGGTCCGATGTTGAAAAATAGCAAGAAACCCTAATAGGCACGGTCACGTCTCGTTCTGGCACGGTCGCACCAAGTGCTTTGGCACGGTCGCGCGACTTGCTTTGGAACGATCGCGCCTGGTGCCTTAGCACGGTCGCGCCGCATATGGGCACGGTCGCGCCTAGTACCAGTTGAAACGGAAATACAACCTTTAATCACAGAGACGTTCGATTTCGTAACCGATTTACACGTTCCAACTATTAACAAACAGAGTTAAGCCACTTGATCATCCTAATTACAACAAATAAACGGAATTTCATCAATTCATCTAATAATCAACAAAATCGTCCACTAGACCATTGAATCCTCCAAATTTTTTGCAATTCTCCCAAGCAAACGCACAAACAATCCTCCCAGAAGCTACTGACCCACTTGAAGCAACCGGAATCGTAGCAGGAGACCCCGGAAACCAAGCTCGCCGACGCCGGAACTCCTTCCTATCGTTCGCTATCAATTCGTCATCATTTCGAGTAATTGAAACCTTGTCCTCTATCGATTTAGTCTTTAGACCAAAAGCCCCATGTTACTTTGGGCTTCCAATATGGAAATCAACTTAAACCCGAATCTAGTTTTCATTAAAAAATTACTTAATCGAATCCGACTCTAGACACGTTTTAAATCAAATTAATATATGCAAAAAGACTCGAAATAATCTAATGGGTGAAAGCCCTATGACTTCCAACCCTGTTATTATAAGAATTAGTCAATTCGTTCATGATTTGGAACAGACGCGGTCGCGCTAATCATCTAGCGCGGTCGTGCCTCATGAGACGCGGTCGTGCCGACTATCAGCGCGGTCGTGTCCTCCTGTCCAGACTCAATCATGCCCTTTGGCTAATCTCAGTCGTGTCTTAGGATCATAGACACGATCGTGCCTGGCCAAGGCACGGTCTTGCCTAATGATTAAGTTAGTTAAACCCTCTGTTTGACCAACACGGTCGCGCCCTGACTAGCATGGTCACGCCCGTGGTTCGAGCACGATCGTGCCCTTCCCAGGCACGGTCGTGTGTGAGTTAAATTCTTGGCAGAATTATAAATTTTATATATTTTTCAAACAATAAATATTCTGATTAAATTAAAAAATAAAAATAGTTGATTTTTTTAAAATTGCATTTAATCCTATTTAGAAATAACAAATATTTAATAAATAGAAAAATAGTTATTTAAAGTTTATAAAATATTTAAATTTTACAATTATTGCTAGACCTTTCATATAAAAAGTATTTAAATGGTTAAGTTACATTTTATACATAAATAAATAAAATAATGATTATTCTTTTACTTTATGTTTAAACAAAGACATTTATACACTTAATTTCATTTAACACTTATAATATTTTCATAAACAATAATTATTTACATTACTTATTTAATTAATCAAACTCAAACCTTAAATCAAAATGTTCTAAAAATATTCTTTCAAACTTTATATATTTTATTCAATACCTCCAATTACAAATCAATGACCATTTTACACAAGTCCAAATGCATCTTTAGACTTAAACTTTGGTGTACACTATTAATACCATATACATTACACTTTAGGTTAACTTGTGTATTTCAAGGATCCTTATTCTATCTAGTATCTTTGTTAGCTACGCCTTCAAACCAAGTGAGTATTTCATAGCCCCTTTTACTCTTTTACATTTTTGGGGTGAAACATGAACATTATTCAAATTACATGTTTACATTTACACAAACAACACAAGTACAAATCCTAATTACATTCATGTGTGTAATTTGAGCTTTATGCCCGAGTGCTAGGTGTGCTAACCTTTGTATGCGATTATGTGCAATCATTAACTATTCAAGTCGACGGTTTTCAATGATAGATCTATTGAGTCTGACAAACCCACCCAGATTGGGGTGATTGATACCGACAACACAACTTTGCATGCTAGTTACAAAGGTTTGATTGTACATGGTTACACAATAGCTGCTCCCCATAAATGCCTTATTTATCATGTTATGTAAGGATTTGTTTTACAAACTATATGCTATCTATAAACCTGTGTTATACTCACCAACTTTTTAGTTGACTTTATTTTATTCATGTTTCAGGTTCTAATGTGTGAGATTGATCAAGATGTGCTACACATAGGCTTGGACTTACATAAATTAAATAAAAGAACTCTATGTATTTCAATTTTGTTCTATCTAGGATTTGGTTATGTTTGGACTACTTGTTATGAAATTTGATGTTTAATATATTCAATCTAGTCAACCTTGTGCTTATGAACAGTCTACATGTCCCGCCCCGATGATTCCGCCATCGGTCGGGGTGTGACAGATTGGTATCAGAGCCTTGGTTATAGGGAATTAGGTTATTAGACACCTTGACCTAGACTATAACTTTAGGACACCTACTTATGCTATGTTTCATGCTTTCATGTTATATGCTACATGCTATATGTTATATGTTATGTGTTACATGCTATGTGCAACATGCTTACTATGATTAGTTATTATTTTATTTGATAACATAATTGTTAAAAAAATCCATGACTTATTAATATATACTTAAATGATAAATTAAATAAACAATATCCTTTGCTATATCCTAAAACCTCATAATATTCTTATCTTCCTTCCCTATCTTTAACTTTATAAGCATGTGGAAACTTCATGAAGCTAAATTCATAAAAAACATTTCTTTATTTCCTCGTTAAGGTTTTTAAGCTTTGTTAATTATTTGAGGACACGTGCAATCTGGAAGGGTGACACCTGTATTTTGGGTTTTCTGTCTAGGAAAGCATTTCGCATAAATCCCAATCAACCGAGGGACCCGTATGCTTTCCTGGGAATTCCCGAGATGAATGTTTACTTATAGGCTAAAGCATGTCTCCTTGAAAATTATATAATTTTAATTAACCTTAATGTGTCATAGTATTCGAGTTATTATATCACTATTTGAGTACAATCCAAACTATGATTATCTATTTATTTTGTTAAATCCAAACAATTCTCATAAGTTCTTAAACTTTTTTTTCTTGTCTTGTGAAAATCTGTAGAATGCCTCCTCGTCGTGCTCCTGCGGCCAACACCAATACCGACATTGCTGCTATTCTTGCACAACTCGTGACACAACTCACTCAAGCTAATAGTGCCACCAATGGCAACAATGGTGGAAATGGTAGTAATAGTGGAAATGCTAGTAATGGTGGAAATGGTGGTAACAACCCATCTCAATGCACCTTCAAGCATTTCAATTCGTGTAATCCCCTCAATTTTTATGGTACCGAAGGAGCTACCGGACTTCTTCAATGGTTCGAAAGCATTGAGAATACCTTTCTCAATAGTGACTGCCCCGACAATCTTCGTGTTCGTCATGCCACAAGTGTCCTACAAAAACGGGCACTCACGTGGTGGAATGGGGAGAAGCGAAATATAGGTGTGGATGTGGCAATGGCCTTACCTTGGGATGAGGTTAAAAGGCTAATTACCGAGGAATTCTGTCCTCGAAATGAAGTGAAGAAACTTGAAACCGAATTTTGGAATCTTGCCCAAGATAGTGGTGAAAACTTGGCGTACACAACTCGGTTCCATGAGTTGAGTCTTCTTGTGCCCCACATGGTCACTCCTTTGTCCCGCTGCATTGAAAAGTATATTGGGGGACTACCTAGACAAATTCAAGATACTGTCCTAGGAAGGAATCCCGCAACACTTGAAGATGCCATCCGTTTGTCCGCTACCTTAACCGATAATCATGTGAAGGCGGGGACCCGTACTAAAAAGGGCACCAAGAAAGTTTCTGACACTATAACCCCTCCTACTCACAACAAAGAAGCCACAACTGAGCCCTCTCGCAATAATAGGAAAAGGAAGACTAGAAACTATGCTGTGGTCACTCCTGCTATTCCTGTTAACCAAGCTGCACCTATGATTCAAGCACCGGTCAAAAAGCCATATGTTGGAATCTACCCACTTTGTGCCACCTGTAATTACCATCATCCCCAAAGCATCCCATGTCGCCTTTGTACTTATTGTGGGAGATATGGCCATACAGTCAACGTTTGTAGGGCCAAAGCTCTTACGGGTCAAGTCAACCCACCAAACCAAACCAACACCCAAGTGATTAATCAAGGTGCTCCCGCTATTGCAAATGGGCGAGCATGTTATGAGTGTGGCAACCCGAACCATTTCCGTGATCAATGTCCAAAGTTAGTCAATGCTAGACAAGGTGGAGCTCGTGGGTGTGCTTTCAACATAAACGCCAATGAAGCTCAAGCCAACAATAACGTGGTCAATGGTACGTTTCTTGTTAATAGTCAATATGCCTCCATTTTATTCGATATCGGTGCCGATAAGAGTTTTGTGTCACTTAACTTTGAACCCTTACTTCCAAAGACACGATCCCTTTTAGAGAAAACATTTACGGTTGAAGTAGCAAATGGTGACTCTCTTACAATTGAATCCATTATCTATGATTGCTCTTTAGAACTTAATGATCATACATTCCCAATCAACCTTGTTCCAATGCCACTAGGAAGCTTTGATATCATCATAGGCATGGATTGGCTATCAAATCATCATGCCGAAGTCATTTGTTTTGAGAAGTGTATTCGAATACCTCTACCATCGGGAGAAACACTAAGAGTCTTTGGTGAAAAGCCTTGTAAAGGGCTTAAACTAATGTCATGCACTACTGCTCAAAAGTACTTATGAAAGAAGTACGTGGCCTTTTTGGCCCATATCGTTCAAAAGGATGTCAAAAAGAAGAGTATTCAAGATATCCCCATTATCCGAGATTTTCCTGAAGTATTCCCCGAAGACTTATCCGGTCTTCCACCCGTTCGACAAGTAGAATTTCGCATTGATCTTGTGCCCGGAGCTAACCCCGTGGCTAGAGCTCCATACCGTCTTGCACCATCCTAAATGCAAGAACTCGCAAGTCAACTTCAAGAGCTCTCCGACAAAGGATTCATTCGTCCAAGTCATTCACCGTGGGGTGCACCTGTTTTATTCGTCAAAAAGAAGGATGGATCATTTCGCATGTGTATTGACTACCGCGAACTCAACAAGCTTACTATCAAAAACCGTTATCCTTTGCCTAGAATTGATGACCTCTTTGATCAACATCAAGGTTCTACTTGCTTCTCAAAGATTGATCTTTGATCTGGTTATCACCAACTCCGTGTGTAAGAAAACGATATTCCAAAGACTGCCTTTCGAACAAGGTTTGGTCATTACGAGTTCATGGTTATGCCTTTTGGACTAACCAATGCACCCGCGGTTTTCATGGACCTCATGAATCGTGTGTGCAAACCGTACCTTGATAAGTTCGTGATCGTTTTCATCGATGACATCTTAATCTATTCCAAGACTAAAGCCGACCATGAGCAACATCTTAGATTGGTTTTGGATCTCTTGAAGAAAGAACAACTATATGCCAAATTTTCCAAATGTGAATTTTGGTTAAAAGAAGTTCAATTTCTTGGTCATATTGTCAACGACAGGGGTATTCATGTTGACCCTTGCGACAATCCGACTTTTTAAGTTAACCCCGTTAACTATTCCGTTAAGTTTCTTATTAAAAACTTACCGTTAATCAAATCTAACCTCAAAGACTAATTCAACCACAATATCAACTCAAAACTGCAAGGACTAATTGTGTAATTATACTAAACTGAATAAATTGACTCCTAAAAGTCAAAATTGACCAATTTGTCTCCAGTTGACTTTTAGAAGTCAAAGTTCGATCCTTGATTTTCCAATTCGTGGATTTTAACTGAAATTCGTTGAAACTATTAATTACTACGGGCATTATTAGTGACTTGTGCGTGTGTGGGAGAGACCCGGGTTCGAGTCCGGGCTCCCACAATCATTTTTTAACATTTTTCTGTTAATATTTAATTAATAAAAATCAAACCCTATAATATTATAATATTATACAATTGTGTTTTTACCCGGAAAACAACCTGTAGGCTCGGGTTTGAATTATTAACATATTTTTATATATTATACCCACTTTTATAAATAATTTATTGTTATTATCTCCAAGTAAAAATAATATGATATATTATTTTAAGCCACAAATTTGTATAAAATAATATGTTTAGTTTCAAACCGTGACTTGTGTTATTTAATAATGTATATACATATATTACTTCGTATCGTTTTACAACCTCGTGTAACATCTGAAACTAAATAGTAATATAAATAGTTATATTATTTACTCGCATTGCTACGTTCATAAAAATAATATATTTATTATTTTGTACCCCAAACGAGTAATTAGAATGTTCTTTCGAATATAAAAAAAATATATTAAATTATATTATTTTCCTAATTTTTGTGAATGACAAAACATTTGATTTTATTTATTATTAGTTTTGTCATTTCGTCGCGTAACGTATATATATATCATAATAATAAGTTAAGGAATTTATATCCCCGTGCACCCGTTCGTTTACTCTTGAATATTAGAACGTTTCTTAGGACGTTCCTCTTTCCATGTCGCTGTCACAATCCCCAAGCTTTATCCCTAATTTATGTGTTTTTAATTTTAGGGCATTCGTAAGTCGTTTGAGACTTACACTCGTGGTTCCAATTTACTCCTAGTGTGAAACTACCTTCAACGCCAAACAGGTGAGTTTTCACGGCCCCTTTTACTGCTTTTAAACTGGGGGAGAAAACATGATACAAACTCTTTGATTTTGTACTTCATTTTATATCACTTGTTATGACTATGCGTAAACTCTATCATAAAATTCCTCACATCGAACCGTTTAAATATGAATATAGCGAGGTATGTTGGGTAGTACTACTGGGTTTGACAAACCTCACCCGCGTTAGTCGCGCTAACACGATTGGATATCGAACGGGTGCAATATTGACCTAAATGTGCACCGTGGTTGATAGACCTGGTGGGAGGCAATACAAACAGTCAGTTTACGGTTGCGAGAGTAATAGCAAACATGAACATGGGTTAGCTACTCATTTGGTATATATGTTGATTGTACAATAAATCTGGTAAACGTTTATTTATATATTGAAACCTGTGAACTCACCAACCTCGTGTTGACACTTTTTCTTACATGTTTTCTCAGGACGCTAAGCTAAGACACAGGTGCACGTTAGGGCATGCATGGGATTCAACTGCTTTGCTTTGTGTCTATTTATGTTGATTAAATTATTTTAATGTACTTTGTTTGGTTGGACGTTTGGACTTTTGGACTTTGGTTTTGGGCGCGTGTATTTTGCGCATTTACTTTCTTTACGCTTCCGCATTGATACTCTGATTTAAAAGATATTTTCATTTTGAGTCCCATGTAGAGTTGTTCAATGTAACTAGTGTCTGAGATCCTGGTTTGTCACTTCCCAAACGGTAATACTCCGTTAGTTGAAATTGGGGGTGTGAAAGATTGGTATCAGAGCCAGGTTATAGAGAACTAGGATTTGCATACTAGACTATAGCCTCACACATTAGTTACATGTCATTTGGATGTTTGGCACTTATACAAGTTGTTGCAGGATCATGTCGTCAACACCACCTCCATCACCTAACGCATCAGGGCATAAGGCACCTGTACCCTCATCCCCGGAGCCCAAAAGGCGCCGGACTACCTCAATTGATAAAGGCGAACCGAGCAATGCACGAGCATTGGATTATGCTCTTAATTGGGATACGTACCCACATATGATCCAAAGGTGGATCGAAATAGGAGATGTTCCATCACCGTACTTTGGATCCACGTCTTCATCATTATACCTTGCCTAGCATACCATGCACCATGGAACAAGCCTTCGCAGCATTCGTGTCCTATATGTTAAAGGAATTAAGTTTTGTACAAGATGCCACCGAGGAGATACCTAAACTCCTGGAGAATGGACCCCAAGTAGAGAAGAATAGGGTAGGAATAGAACATTTGACTACCGAATTAGCTGCAACGGACCATGTCCACAACCTTTTAGTGGATCGTGTGGCACACCTAGAGACGAGGGCTGACACTATGGATGATGATATGCAAGGAGTTCTGGAGAGATTAGCTGCCATGGAAGCTCAGCTACATGTGGCAAACCACACCGCTGAAGGCCTTCAAGAGAGGGTGGCTCACTTGGAATCCCAACTGCAAGCGGCCCTACACCCGGAAGACATTCCAGTATCTGACGATGAGGAGGAACCCTTTGAGGAAGAGCTCTTTGAGGAGGAGCCCTTCGAGGAGGAACCCTTAGAGGGGGAACCAGCTGAGGAAGAGCCAGTGGAGATTGATGATGCACGGTCATACGTCTCTTCTGATGACGAGGATATTTGAGGATGTTCCTAATCTACCTTCTTTTCATGTTTGTTTTGCTTATGTTATTTCCATTTTCAAACCTAGATGGGTAAGGTTGTTCCCATCCAATAAAAGCATGAGAAGTTTAATATTTGAGTTATTTATTTTGTAGCCTTACAATTTATTTAATTTTCAAATATTAGATGTTGTAATTCTTTACCCGTACCTGAATAATGTTTAATATGCGATATATTTCTCATTGTTTTCATTTGTGATTGTGAAGAAACATGTCTGGGAGAGGACGATGAGGCCGTGCCGGTGGTCGTGGTACCATCAACATGACAGCAGTAGAACTAGTAACTTTGATAAACAATAGTGTGGCAGAGGCCCTAGCAGCACAGAATGCTGCAGGTAAATGCTTTCAACTATTGACTAGTAGTGTCAATCCCTTCTCCTAAGAACATCTTTCTAAACTCTATAATCCCAATTCAATTTGTATCTCTAAATCCAGGCCAGCAAAACCAGCAAAATCAACAGCCAGCCTGCACTTTTAAGGCATTCATGGACTGCAAGCCCCACACCTTTAGTGGAGCTAAAGGAGCAGTTGGATTACTTCGCTGGTTTGAGAAGGTTGAATCAGTAATAGCCATGTGCAACTGCCCCATCGCTAACCAAGTGAAATTTGCTGCTGGAACTTTAGAAGGCCCGGCCCTAACATGGTGGAATGCCCAAGTGCAAATGTTGGGACTAGCAATGGCAAATGGACTCCCGTGGGAGAATTTAAAACAATGATGAAAGAAGAATACTGCCCACGAGATGAAATTCAAAAGCTAGAGGGAGAGTTCTGGAACCTTAAGATGGAGGGTTCGGAAATTGAACACTACACCACCCGTTCGCACGAACTTGCCACCATGTGCCCACACATGGTGACTCCGGATTACAAACGGATTGAACTATACATTGGAGGTTTGGTACCTCAGATTCAAAGCATGGTGACCTCATCCAACCCTACCACCATCCAACAGACCATCAGACTTGCTCACAAATTGACCGATCAGGCAGTGACACAGGGAACTTTACCTCCGAGAGGTTCGGTTTCTAAACCCACCGACAACAATAAGCGCAAGTTCGACCATCACTCCCACTCACACTCCCACTCTAATTCTAAAGGATCCCAACCCAATCAACCTCAGCACCAACAGCAGCGAAGGTTTGAACCTGCTAGAAACTTTAATCAAACGACCTCATCAGGTCCGAATCAGGGAGAATATGCTGGGAGGTACCCCAAGTGCAACAAATGTGGCTATCACCACACGGGCACTTGTGACCGACAACGTTGCCAGTTGTGTGGAAAAATGGGCCACGCTGCGAAGGACTGTAGAATTGCACTCCCGAACAAACAACCATTTCAATCACATGGATTCACGAGGGGATGTTTTCAGTGCGGTAAAGAGGGGCACATTCAAAGGAATTGTCCTCAGTTGAAAAAGGGTGGAAATGGTAATGGCAGTGGTAACGGTAATAACCAGGGCAACAATGGTAACAACCCCAATCAAAACAACAATGGTGGGAATAACGGTAATAACGGTGGTAATGGAGGAAATGAGGCGAAAGGAAGAGCTTTTGTACTGGGATCCGGAGAGGCTCGCTACGATCATAACGTGGTCACCGGTAAATTTCTCATAAATAATTTCTTTGCTTCTGTCCTTTTTGACACCGGTGCTGATAGAAGTTTTATATCTAAGAAATTTAGTAATATGATAAAAGGAACTTCATCTCTATTAGAAGATAAGTATACAATAGAGATAGCTGACGGTCAAATAATTGAGGCAACTCACATACTTAAAGGATGTAAACTGAGCTAACTACACATACATTTGATATCGACCTTATGCCGGTCATACTTGGTAGTTTTGATATAATTATTGGTATGGATTGGCTATCTAAAAACCAAGCCGAAATTATCTGTCGTGAGAAGATTGTACGCATACCTCTCTCAAATGGAGAAACCCTTTCCATCCAAGGAGAAAGAGTTGGTGCAGTCATGGGCATTATATCCTTCATGAAAGCACAAAAATGTCTTCGAAAGGGACATACGGCTATTTTGGCCCTTGTTGCTGAACAGCCGTCAGAAGAGAAGAAGATCGAAGATATTCCCGTTGTGCGTGAATTTTTGGAAGTATTTCCCGAGGATCTGCCCGGTTTGCCACCGCACCGTCAAGTAGAATTTCAAATCGATTTAGCACCTGGAGCAGCGCCGATCGCTCGGGCACCTTATCGATTAGCACCCAGTGAATTGCAAGAACTGTCCACTCAGTTGCAAGACTTATTGGATAAAGGTTTCATCCGACCTAGTTCATCACCATGGGGAGCTCCGGTATTATTTGTCAAGAAGAAGGACGGTACGTTCCGTATGTGTATTGATTACCGGGAGCTGAATAAACTTACAATCATGAACTGCTACCCTTTACCTCGTATTGATGACCTTTTTGATCAACTCCAAGGATCAAGTTTCTATTCCAAAATAGATCTTAGGTCCGGCTATCATCAGTTAAGAGTTCGAGAAGAAGATATCTCTAAGACTGCATTCATAACGAGGTACGGCCATTACGAATTTATGGTCATGCCTTTCGGTTTAACCAACGCACCTGCGGTATTCATGGATCTCATGAACCGTGTGTGTAAGCCTTACCTTGACCAATTTGTTATCGTTTTCATCGATGACATCCTTATTTATTCCAAGAACGAGGAAGAACATGAAGAACACCTGCGTCTAATTTTTGAACTACTTAAGCAAGAGCAACTTTATGCTAAGTTTTCCAAATATGAATTTTGGATTCGAGAGGTTCAGTTTCTAGGGCATGTAGTAAATGAAAAAGGGATACATGTCGACCCGTCCAAAATAGAAGCCATCAAGAATTGGGCAGCACCGACGACTCCGACTGAGGTGCGACAATTTCTGGGATTGGCTGGATATTACCGTCGTTTTATCGAAGGATTTTCAAAGATTGCGCAACCTCTCACCGCCCTAACTCAAAAAGGAAAAGCCTATAATTGGGGCGATAACCAAGAGTCAGCTTTCCAGCACCTCAAACAGAAACTTTGCAGTGCACCTATTTTAGCTCTTCCGGAAGGAACCGATGATTTTGGGGTGTATTGTGATGCATCCATCCAAGGCTTGGGTTGTGTCTTAATGCAGCGCGAAAAGGTAATCGCATACGCTTCACGTCAGTTAAAGGTTCACGAGAAAAACTACACCACTCATGACCTAGAGTTGGGAGCAGTAGTTTTTGCACTTAAGATATGGAGACATTACTTGCACGGTACAAAATGCACAATTTACACCAACCACAAGAGCCTCCAGCATATCTTCGAGCAGAAGGAGTTGAACATGCGACAACGTCGTTGGGTTGAACTTTTAAATGATTACGACTGTGCGATCCGGTATCATCCGGGTAAAGCTAACGTTGTGGCTGATGCACTAAGCCGAAAGGAAACGAAACCCAAACGAGTTTGAGCATTACAACTTACTATTCACCCTGGATTGCCTGACAGAATCCGTAGTGCTCAACTTGAAGCCTTGAAAGAAGATAACCTACCGTTAGAAGGTACTCGCGGCATGGAAGCACAACTTGAAGTAAAATCTGACAGAATTCGTTACTTTGTCGAACGAATATGGGTTCCAGTGTTCGGAAATTTAAGGGAACTAATCATAGATGAAGCTCATAAATCTCGTTAGTCCATTTATCCGGGTTCCAATAAAATGTACCATGATCTAATAGTACTATATTGGTGGACGAAGATGAAGGCCGATATAGCCACTTATGTTAGTAAGTGTCTGACCTGCGCGAAGGTCAAAGTTGAATACCAAAAACCGTCCGGTCTCCTACAACAACCTGAAATTCCCATGTGGAAATGGGAACAAATATCCATGGACTTCATTACCAAATTACCCTGAACCCCTACCGGATGTGATACTATATGGGTAATTGTGGATCGCCTAACAAAATCGGCTCACTTTCTAGCAATCAAAGAAACCGACAAAATTGATAAACTCACTCGCATATACTTGAAAGAAGTAGTCTCTCGGCACGGAGTGCCAATCTCTATTATTTTGGATCGTGATGCACGATTCACTTCCCGTTTCTGGCAGTCATTGCATAAAGCATTAGGCACGCGTCTAGATATGAGCACAGCTTACCATCCTCAAACCGATGGTCAAACAGAACGTACTATCCAAACTCTGGAGGACATGCTACGAGCTTGTGTGATCGATTTCGGTAACACTTGGGAATCTCACCTACCGTTGGTGGAGTTCTCCTACAACAACAGCTATCACACTAGCATCAAGGCAGCTCCATTTGAAGCACTTTATGGACGGAAATGCCATTCTCCCATTTGTTGGACCGAGGTTGGGGATAGCCAACTAACAGGTCCTGAACTTGTATTTGAAACTTTCGAAAAGATCGTTCAAATTTGAAACAGTATGGCGGCAGCTTGGGATCGTCAAAAGAGCTACGCCGACAAACGCCATAAACCTTTAGAGTTTCAAGTAGGTGACATGGTCTTACTCAAAGTCTCACCATGGAAAGGTGTCCTTCATTTCGGAAAACGAGGAAAACTGAATCCTCGTTATGTTGGACCTTTCTAAAGTTTAAAGAGAATCGGACCAGTCGCGTATCAACTGGACCTACCTGAAAGACTTTGTGGTGTACACAACGTTTTTCACGTCTCAAATTTAAAGAAATGCCTGGCAGACGAATCACTCGCAGTTCCTCTGGAGGAACTACATGTTGATGAACAATTACGTTTCATCGAAGAACCTGTCGAAATTATGGATAGGGAAGTAAAAACGTTAAAGCGCAGCAAAATCCCCATTGTTAGAATCCGTTGGAACTCGAAACGCGGACCGGAATTCACGTGGGAGCGCGAGGATCAGATGATGCGCAAATATCCTAATCTGTTCAAGCACTCCGCGTCAAATCCCTAAGGTACTATCTAATTTTCGGGACGAAAATTCTTTCAACTAGGGAATGATGTGAAACCCCAGAAAATTTTTTTTTGTTATTTCAATTTTTGGGACGAAAATTCTTTCAACTAGGGAATGATGTGACAATCCGACTTTTTAAGTTAACCCCATTAACTATTCCGTTAAGTTTCTTATTAAAAACTTAACCCCGTTAATCAATTCTAACCTCAAGGACTAATTCAGCCACAATATCAACTCAAAACTGCAAGGACTAATTGTGTAATTATACTAAACTGAATAAATTGACTCCTAAAAGTCAAAATTGACCAATTTGTCTTCAGTTGACATATAGAAGTCAAAGTTCGATCCTTGATTTTCCAATTCGCGGATTTTAACTGAAATTCGTTGAAACTATTAATTACTACGGGCATTATTAACATTCTCGGCCATCATTGAGCCTTAATCACCTGCATTACATGCAAATTAATCGAAAATGGCCGTTCGTTTCATAACCGTCGACACCCTCATCAATTACTACCAAATTCGCATCGTTTGTATGTTATTCTCGCAAACCAAACCCCTGCGCACACCAGACGAGTCACACAGAAGCTATCCCACACGCCAATTTGATCGGAGTAGCAGAGGAAGTCGCCGGAGATCAAGCTGTTCGCTGTCAGACCTGCATTTGCTCGATTTCTATCAATCCATCAACTATTCTGGTAATTTATCTCATCTATAGCTTCGTTTCAATCTCTAGAACAATAGCCCTATCATAATTAAGGCTTTCAGTAACGATTTTAACATGAACCCGAATCTAGGGTTCATGCGTTTACAGTTTAATCGATCACCATTCCGGAATCGATTATAATCCAATCAACGTATGTGGTTAGATTTGAAACTGGCCACTCATCGAAAGCCCTATGAATCCAACCGTTTTTAATATCGAATTCAACTCAGTTCATAATCTAGGGTTCTTCATAAAAACGATTTGGGGATTTCGGTCATAAACTTAATCTCAATCTAATTAAACATCATGGCCAGTTCGAAATCCTTTATTCTCTAAAAGCCCTATGTTTTCAATGAATTCTAACATCAGAATTGTTCAAATCGATTCCATGACCTTGTTCTAGGGTTTCGGTGCTCATTCCGAAATTAAACACCCTTTTACTAATCGATTTTACAATTAAACCTAACCAACAGTTTCGCAATAACCAAATCAACAAAACCCACATATTTCTTGGTTCGATCGATATCCAAATCAAAGGAATCGGGACTGGTTTGGCTCGGTACGATGGGGGAGAAGAACACGCTGGAGTGGTATGTTAAAACGATTTAATCTGGGTATCTAACGCGATACCCTAGCGGGCGGGACTGGTTAGTGACTTGTGCGTGTGTGGGAGAGACCCGGGTTCGAGTCCGGGCTCCCACAATCATTTTTTAATATTTTTCTGTTAATATTTAATTAATAAAAATCAAACCCTATAATATTATAATATTATACAATTGTGTTTTTACCCGAAAAACAACCCGTAGGCTCGGGTTTGAATTATTAACATATTTTTACATATTATACCCACTTTTATAAATAATTTATTGTTATTATCTCCAAGTAAAAATAATATGATATATTATTTTAAGCCACAAATTTGTATAAAATAATATGTTTAGTTTCAAACCATGACTCGTGTTATTTAATAATGTATATACATATATTACTTCGTGTCGTTTTACAACCTCGTGTAACATCTGAAACTAAATAATAATATAAATAGTTATATTATTTACTCGCGATGCTACGTTCATAAAAATAATATATTTATTATTTTGTATCCCAAACGAGTAATTAGAATGTTCTTTCGAATATAAAAATAATATATTAAATTATATTATTTTCCTAATTTTTGTGAATGACAAAACACTCGATTTTATTTATTATTATTTTTGTCATTTCATCGCGTAACGTATATATATATCATAATAATAAGTTAAGGAATTTATATCCCCGTGCACCCGTTCGTTTACTCTTGAATATTAGAACGTTTCTTAGGACGTTCCTCTTTCCGTGTCGCTGTCACAATCCCCAAGCTTTATCCCTAATTTATGTGTTTATAATTTTAGGGCATTCGTAAGTCGTTTGAGACTTACACTCGTGGTTCCAATTTACTCCTAGTGTGAAACTACCTTCAACGCCAAACAGGTGAGTTTTCACGGCCCCTTTTACTGCTTTTAAACTGGGGGAGAAAACATGATACAAACTCTTTGATTTTTGTACTTCATTTTATATCAGTTGTTATGACTATGCGTAAACTCTATCATAAAAGTCCTCACATCGAACCGTTTAAATATGAATATAGCGAGGTATGTTGGGTAGTACTACTGGGTTTGACAAACCTCACCCGCGTTAGTCGCGCTAACACGATTGGATATCGAACGGGTGCAATATTGACCTAAATGTGCACCGTGGTTGATAGACCTGGTGGGAGGCAATACAAACAGTCAGTTTACGGTTGCGAGCGTAATAGCAAACATGAACATGGGTTAGCTACTCATTTGGTATATATGTTGATTGTACAATAAATCTGGTAAACGTTTATTTATATATTGAAACCTGTGAACTCACCAACCTCGTGTTGACACTTTTTCTTACATGTTTTCTCAGGACGCTAAGCTAAGACACAGGTGCACGTTAGGGCATGCATGGGATTCAACTGCTTTGCTTTGTGTCTATTTATGTTGATTAAATTATTTTAATGTACTTTGTTTGGTTGGACGTTTGGACTTTTGGACTTTGGTTTTGGGCGCGTGTATTTTGCGCATTTACTTTCTTTACGCTTCCGCATTGATACTCTGATTTAAAAGATATTTTCATTTTGAGTCCCATGTAGAGTCGTTCAATGTAACTAGTGTCTGAGATCCTGGTTTGTCACTTCCCAAACGGTAATACTCCGTTAGTTGAAATTGGGGGTGTGACAGATTGGTATCAGAGCCAGGTTATAGAGAACTAGGATTTGCATACTAGACTATAGCATCACACATTAGTTACATGTCATTTGGATGTTTGGCACTTATACAAGTTGTTGCAGGATCATGTCGTCAACACCACCTCCATCACCTAACGCATCAGGGCATAAGGCACCTGTACCCTCATCCCCGGAGCCCAAAAGGCGCCGGACTACCTCAATTGATCAAGGCGAACCGAGCAACGCCCGAGCATTGGATTATGCTCTTAATTGGGATACGTACCCACATATGATCCAAAGGTGGATCGAAATAGGAGATGTTCCATCACCGTACTTTGGATCCACGTCTTCATCATCTACCTTGCCTAGCTTACCATGCACCATGGAACAAGCCTTCGCAGCATTCGTGTCCTATATGTTAAAGGAATTAAGTTTTGTACAAGATGCCACCGAGGAGATACCTAAACTCCTGGAGAATGGACCCCAAGTAGAGAAGAATAGGGTAAGAATAGAACATTTGACTACCGAATTAGCTACAACGGACCATGTCCACAACCTTTTAGTGGATCGTGTGGCACACCTAGAGACGAGGGCTGACACTATGGATGATGATATGCAAGGAGTTCTGAAGAGATTAGCTGCCATGGAAGCTCAGCTACATGTGGCAAACCACACTGCTGAAGGCCTTCAAGAGAGGGTGGCTCACTTGGAATCCCAACTGCAAGCGGCCCTACACCCGGAAGACATTCCAGTATCTGACGATGAGGAGGAACCCTTTGAGGAAGAGCTCTTTGAGGAGGAGCCCTTCGAGGAGGAACCCTTAGAGGGGGAACCAGCTGAGGAAGAGCCAGTGGAGATTGATGATGCACTGTCATACGTCTCTTCTGATGACGAGGATATTTGAGGATCTTCCTAATCTACCTTCTTTTCATGTTTGTTTTGCTTATGTTATTTCCCTTTTCAAACCTAGATGGGTAAGGTTGTTCCCATCCAATAAAAGCATGAGAAGTTTAATATTTGAGTTATTTATTTTGTAGCCTTACAATTTATTTAATTTTCAAATATTAGATGTTGTAATTCTTTACCCGTACCTGAATAATGTTTAATATGCGATATATTTCTCATTGTTTTCATTTGTGATTGTGAAGAAACATGTTTGGGAGAGGACGAGGAGGCCATGCCGGTGGTCGTGGTACCATCAACATGACGGCAGCAGAACTAGCAACTTTGATAAACAATAGTGTGGCAGAGGCCCTAGCAGCACAGAATGCTGCAGGTAAATGCTTTCAACTATTGACTAGTAGTGTCAATCCCTTCTCCTAAGAACATCTTTCTAAACTCTATAATCCCAATTCAATTTGTATCTCTAAATCCAGGCCAGCAAAATCAACAGCCAGCCTGCACTTTCAAGGCATTCATGGACTGCAAGCCCCACACCTTTAGTGGAGCTGAAGGAGCATTTGGATTACTTCGCTGGTTTGAGAAGGTTGAATCAGTAATAGCCATGTGCAACTGCCCCGTGGCTAACCAAGTGAAATTTGCTGCTGGAACTTTAGAAGGCCCGGCCCTAACATGGTGGAATGCCCAAGTGCAAATGTTGGGACTAGCAATGGCAAATGGACTCCCGTGGGAGGAATTTAAAACAATGATGAAAGAAGAATACTTCCCACGAGATGAAATTCAAAAGCTAGAGGGAGAGTTCTGGAACCTTAAGATGGAGGGTTCGGAAATTGAACTCTACACCACCCGTTCGCACGAACTTGCCACCATGTGCCCACACATGGTGACTCCAGATTACAAACGGATTGAACTATACATTGGAGGTTTGGTACCTCAGATTCAAAGCATGGTGACCTCATTTAACCCTACCACCATCCAATAGACCATCAGACTTGCTCACAAATTGACCGATCAGGCAGTGACACAGGGAACTTTACCTCCGAGAGGTTCGGTTTCTAAACCCACCGACAACAATAAGCGCAAGTTCGACCATCACTCCCACTCACACTCCCACTCTAATTCTAAAGGATCCCAACCCAATCAACTTCAGCACCAACAGCAGCGAAGGTTTGAACCTGCTAGAAACTTTAATCAAACGACCTCATCAGGTCCGAATCAGGGAGAATATGCTGGGAGGTACCCCAAGTGCAACAAATGTGGCTATCACCACACGGGCACTTGTGACCGACAACGTTGCCAGCTGTGTGGAAAAATGGGCCACGCTGCGAAGGACTGTAGAATTGCACTCCCGAACAAACAACCATTTCAATCACAGGGATTCACGAGGGGATGTTTTCAGTGCGGTAAAGAAAAGAACATTCAAAGGAATTGTCCTCAGTTGAAAAAGGGTGGAAATGGTAATGGCAGTGGTAGTGGTAACGGTAATAACCAGGGCAAAAATGGTAACAACCCCAATCAAAACAACAATGGTGGGAATAACGGTAATAACGGTGGTAATGGAGGAAATGAGGCGAAAGGAAGAGCTTTTGTACTGGGATCCGGAGAGGCTCGCTACGATCATAACGTGGTCACCGGTAAATTTCTCGTAAATAATTTCTTTGCTTCTGTCCTTTTTGACACCGGTGCTGATAGAAGTTTTATATCTAAGAAATTTAGTAATATGATAAAAGGAACTTCATCTCTATTAGAAGATAAGTATACAATAGAGATAGCTGACGGTCAAATAATTGAGGCAACTCACATACTTAAAGGATGTAAACTGAGCTAGCTACACATACATTTGATATCGACCTTATGCCGGTCATACTTGGTAGTTTTGATATAATTATTGGTATGGATTGGCTATCTAAAAACCAAGCCGAAATTATCTGTCGTGAGAAGATTGTACGTATACCTCTCTCAAATGGAGAAACCCTTTCCATCCAAGGCGAAAGAGTTGGTGCAGTCATGGGCATTATATCCTTCATGAAAGCACAAAAATGTCTTCGAAAGGGACATACGGCTATTTTGGCCCTTGTTGCTGAACAACCGTCAGAAGAGAAGAAGATCGAAGATATTCCCGTTGTGCGTGAATTTTTGGAAGTATTTCTCGAGGATCTGCCCGGTTTGCCACCGCACCGTCAAGTAGAATTTCAAATCGATTTAGCACCTGGAGCAGCGCCGATCGCTCGGGCACCTTATCGATTAGCACCTAGTGAATTGCAAGAACTGTCCACTAAATTGCAAGACTTATTGGATAAAGGTTTCATCCGACCTAGTTCATCACCATGGGGAGCTCCGGTATTATTTGTCAAGAAGAAGGACGGTACGTTCCGTATGTGTATTGATTACCGGGAGCTGAATAAACTTACAATCAAGAACCGCTACCCTTTACCTCGTATTGATGACCTTTTTGATCAACTCCAAGGATCAAGTTTCTATTCCAAAATAGATCTTAGGTCCGGCTATCATCAGTTAAGAGTCTGAGAAGAAGATATCTCCAAGACTGCATTCAGAACGAGGTACGGCCATTACGAATTTATGGTCATGCCTTTCGGTTTAACCAACGCACCTGCGGTATTCATGGATCTCATGAACCGTGTGTGTAAGCCTTACCTTGGCCAGTTTGTTATCGTTTTCATCGATGACATCCTTACTTATTCCAAGAACGAGGAAGAACATGAAGAACACCTGCGTCTAATTTTGGAACTACTTAAGCAAGAGCAACTTTATGCTAAGTTTTCCAAATGTGAATTTTGGATTCGAGAGGTTCAGTTTCTAGGGCATGTAGTAAATGAAAAAGGGATACATGTCGACACGTCCAAAATAGAAGCCATCAAGAATTGGGCAGCACCGACGACTCCGACTGAGGTGCGATAATTTCTGGGATTGGCTGGATATTACCGTCGTTTTATCGAAGGATTTTCAAAGATTGTGCAACCTCTCACCGCCCTAACTCAAACAGGTGAGTTTTCACGGCCCCTTTTACTGCTTTTAAACTGGGGGAGAAAACATGATACAAACTCTTTGATTTTTGTACTTCATTTTATAACAATTGTTATGACTATGCGTAAACTCTATCATAAAAGTCCTCACATCGAACCGTTTAAATATGAATATAGCGAGGTATGTTGGGTAGTACTACTGGGTTTGACAAACCTCACCCGCGTTAGTCGCGCTAACACGATTGGATATCGAACGGGTGCAATATTGACCTAAATGTGCACCGTGGTTGATAGACCTGGTGGGAGGCAATACAAATAGTCAGTTTACGGTTGCGAGCGTAATAGCAAACATGAACATGGGTTAGCTACTCATTTGGTATATATGTTGATTGTACAATAAATCTGGTAAACGTTTATTTATATATTGAAACCTGTACCTGTGAACTCACCAACCTCGTGTTGACACTTTTTCTTACATGTTTTCTCAGGACGCTAAGCTAAGACACAGGTGCACGTTAGGGCATGCATGGGATTCAACTGCTTTGCTTTGTGTCTATTTATGTTGATTAAATTATTTTAATGTACTTTGTTTGGTTGGACGTTTGGACTTTTGGACTTTGGTTTTGGGCGCGTGTATTTTGTGCATTTACTTTTTTTACGCTTCCGCATTGATACTCTGATTTAAAAGATATTTTCATTTTGAGTCCCATGTAGAGTCATTCAATGTAACTAGTGTCTGAGATCCTGGTTTGTCACTTCCCAAACGGTAATACACCGTTAGTTGAAATTAGGGGTGTGACAACCCTGCTAAGATCGAAACGGTAAAGAATTGGAATGCCCCGAAGACTCCCACTGAAGTTCGTTCATTTCTTGGTCTTGCGGGATATTACCGTCGTTTCATCTCAAATTTCTCTAAGATTGATGTCCCCCTTACCGCTTTGACTCACAAAGGTAAGACTTATGAATGGGGACCAAAACAAGAAGAAGCTTTCCAAACCCTCAAACAAAAATTGTGTAATGCTCCCATTTTGACTCTCCCTGATGGGAGTGATGAACTAGTTGTCTACTGTGATGCTTCTAACCAAGGTCTCGGTTGTGTCCTCATGCAACGAAGCAAAGTAATCGCTTATGCATCAAGGCAACTTAAGATTCATGAGAAGAATTATACGACGCACGATCTCGAGTTGGGTAGTCGTATTTGCATTGAAGATTTGGAGACATTATCTTTATGGCACGAAATGCGTGGTGTTCACCACCACAAAAGTCTCCAACACATCTTCAATCAAAAGGAACTCAATATGAGGCAACGACGTTGGGTTGAACTCCTTAACGACTATGACTGCGAGATTCGTTACCATCCCGGCAAAGCGAATGTTGTAGCCGACGCTTTGAGTCGAAAGAACCATGTCACGCTTCAATGTGTTCGAATCCAAACCGACATTCAAAACCGCATCTTAGAAGCTCAACACGTCTCAGTCACCGAGGGCAACATGTATGAGGAAATGTCGTGTGGTGTTGAACTTCTGCTTGAATCTAAACCAAATGGCTTACTTTATTACTTGAACCGTATTTGGGTTCCCGATCGCGATGATCTCCGTACATTTCTCATGAACGAGGCTCACAAGACTCGTTATTCTATTCATCCTGGTGCGGATAAAATGTACCAAGATCTTCGCCAACAATATTGGTGGCCCGGTATGAAAAAGGACATTGCTCTTTATGTTGCCAAATGTTTAACCTGCTCCAAAGTCAAAGCCGAACATCAACGTCCTTCTGGTTTACTTGAACAACCAGAAATTCCCGTGTGGAAATGGGAAAACTTAGCTATTGACTTCATTACCAAACTCCCTCGCACCTCAAGTGGTTATGATAGCATTTGGGTGATCATTGACTGTCTCACCAAATCTGCTCATTTCTTGCCTATCCGTGAAGACTATCGGGTTGAGAAACTAGCCCGAATTTACATCGATGAGATTGTGAGCCGTCATGGTGTTCCCTTGAACATAATATCCGACCGAGATGCCCGTATCACTTCTCGATTTTGGCAATCTCTCTAAACCGCTCTTGGCACACGATTGGATTTGAGCACGGCTTACCATCCCCAAACTGATGGTCAAACCGAGCGAACACTCCAAACACTTGAAGACATGCTTAGAGCTTGTATAATCGATTTTGGTGGAAATTGGGATTCACATTTATCCCTCATTGAGTTCCCTTACAATAATAGCTATCACACAAGTATCAACATGGCTCCATTCGAAGCTCTTTATGGCCGCAAGTGTCGTTCTCCTATCTGTTGGAACGAGATTGGTGAAGCACAAATCACCGGTCCCAAGCTAATTCAAGAAACACCCGACAAGATTATTCAAATCCGTGACAACATCCGAACAGCGAGAAGTCGGCAAAAGAGTTATGCCTATAAACGACGAAAACCCTTGGAATTCCAAGTCGGTGACCTTGTTCTTCTTAAAGTGTCCCCGTGGAAGGGTGTGATCCGCTTTGGAAAGAAAGGCAAGTTAGCCCCTCGCTATGTTGGTCCATTCAAAATCCTTGAAACGATTGGAAAAGTGGCTTACAAACTCGAGTTACCTCCATCTCTTGGCAATGTGCATCCTACATTTCATGTATCTAATCTGAAGAAATGTCTCGCTGATGAGAATCTCCATATACCACTTGATGACGTGCGCATTGATGAAACGATGCACTTCGTTGAGAAACCAGTAGAAATTATGGATCGTGAAATCAAGCAACTCAAGCGAAGTAGTATTCCTATTGTCAAAGTTCGTTGGGAGTCTAAGCATGGTCTTGAATTCACTTGGGAACGAGAGGACAAAATGAAGCTCAAGTACCCCCATCTTTTTACTGATGCCGTAGCTTCCTCTAACTAAATTTCGGGATGAAATTCCCTCAACATGGGGAGACTGTAACATTTCTGGTTTTTAGTATCGGTATTTCAATTCAATGTAATAAGTTTCAAACTCAATTCAAGTGCACTGTTTTGTTTCTTTTCGTATGATCAATTTAATACTATATTTCAATGCAAATTCGCAAATTTTACTCGGTTATATCCTATCAAAACAATACATAAGTATCTAACTGTACAAATATGACAAAAGACTAAAGTTACAAGGTCTGATGTTGAAAAATAGCAAGAAACCCTAATAGGCACGGTCGCGTCTCTTTCTGGCACGGTCGCGCGACTTGCTTTGGAACGATCGCGCCTGGTGCCTTAGCACGGTCGCGCCTAGTACCAGTTGAAACGGAAATACAACCTTTAATCACAGAGACGTTCGATTTCGTAAGCGAGTTAAGCCACTTGAACATCCTAATTACAACAAATAAACGGATTTTCATCAATTCATCTAATAATCTACAAAATCGTCCACTAGACCATTGAATCCTCCAAATTGTTTGCAATTCTTCCAAGCAAACGCACAAACAATCCTCCCAGAAGCTACTGACCCACTTGAAGCAACCGGAATCGTAGCTGGAGTCGCTGGAAACCAAGCTCGCCGACCCCGGAACTCCTTCCTACCGTTCGCTATCAATTCGTCATCATTCCGGGTAATTGAAACCTTGTCCTCTATCGATTTAGTCTTTAGACCAAAAGCCCCATGTTAATTTGGGCTTCCAATATGGAAATCAACTTAAACCCGAATCTAGTTTTCATTCAAAAATGACTTAATCGAATCCGACTCTAGACACGTTTTAAATCCAAATAATCTATGCAAAAAGACTCGAAATAATCTAATGGGTGAAAGCCCTATGATTTCCAACCCTGTTATTATAAGAATTAGTCAATTCGTTCCTGATTTGGAACAGACGCGGTCGCGCTAATCATCTAGCGCGGTCGTGCCTCATGAGACGCGGTCGTGCCGACTATCAGCGCGATCGTGTCCTCCTGTCCTGACCCAATCATGCCCTTTGGCTAATCTCAGTCGTGTCTTAGGATCATAGACACGATCGTGCCTGGCCAAGACACGGTCGTGCCTAATGATTAAGTTAGTTAAACCCTCTGTTTGACCAACACGGTGGCGCCCTGACTAGCATGGTCGCGCCCGTGGTTCGAGCACGATCGTGCCCTTCCCAGGCACGGTCGTGTGTGAGTTAAATTCTTGGCAGAATTATAAATTTTATATATTTTTCAAACAATAACAATTCTGATTAAATTACAAAATAAAAATAGTTGATTTTTCTAAAATTGCATTTAATCCAATTTAGAAAGAACAAATATTTAATAAATAGAAAAATAGTTATTTAAAGTTTATAAAAAAATTAAATTTTACAATTATTGCTAGACCTTTCATATAAAAAATATTTAAATGGTTAAGTTACATTTTATACATAAATAAATAAAATAATAATTATTTATTTACTTTATGTTTAAACAAAGACATTTATTTACACTTAATTTCATTTACCACTTATAATATTTTCATAAACAATAATTATTTACATTACTTATTTAATTAATCAAACTCAAACCTTAAATCAAAATGTTATAAAAATATTTTTTCAAACTTTATATATTTTATTCAATACCTCCAATTACATATCAATGACATTTTTACACAAGTCCAAATGCAACTTTAGACTTAAACTTTGGTGCACACTATTAATACCATATACATTACACTTTAGGTTAACTTGTGCATTTCAAGGATCCTTATTCTATCTAGTATCTTTGTTAGCTACGCCTTCAAACCAAGTGAGTATTTCATAGCCCCTTTTACTCTTTTACATTTTTTGGGTGAAGCATGAACATTATTCAAATTACATGTTTACATTTACACAAACAACACAAGTACAAATCCTAATTACATTCATGTGTGCAATTTGAGCTTAATGCCCGAGTGCTAGGTGTGCTAACCTTTGTATGCGATTATGTGCAATCATTAACTATTCAAGCCGACGATTTTCAATGATAGATCTATTGAGTCTGAAAAACCCACCCAGATTGGGGTGATTGATACCGACAACACAATTTTGCATGCTAGTTACAAAGGTTTGATTGTACATGGTTACACAATAGCTGCTCCCCATAAATGCCTTATTTATCATGTTATGTAAGGATTTGTTTTACAAACTGTATGCTATCTATATAAACCTGTGTTATACTCACCAACTTTTTAGTTGACTTTATTTTATTCATGTTTCAGGTTCTAGTGTGTGAGATTGATCAAAATGTTCTACACATAGGCTTGGACTTAGTTAAATTAAATAAAAGAACTTTATGTATTTCAATTTTGTTCTATCTTGGATTTGGTTGTGTTTGGACTACTTGTTATGAAATTTGATGTTTAATATATTCAATTTAGTCAACCTTGTGCTTATGAACAGTCTACATGTCCCGCCCCGATGATTCCACCATCGGTCGGGGTGTGACACTTGGCAGAATACTAAATTTTATATTTTAAAAATAATAAGCATTTCAAATGAATTTTCAAATAAAAATAATTGATTTTATAAAGATTTATATTAACCTTATTTAAAAAGATTAAACTCCTATTCTAAAATAAATAGAAGTTATTTAAACCTACAAGATTAAATTTATACTCATTATTAAACCCTACACCTAGATATTATTTATACAACCCATTCACACATATTTAAAAAATAGACTAACAAAAGTTATTTACTAAATTTATATTTAATATAAAACGCTCGATACATTTTATCATTAAATGACTAAGTACATATTTTTATAAATAAATAAAGTATCAATTATTTATTTAATCTACATTTAAACAAAGATTGTTTATTTAAGTTATACCTAACAAAACTTAACGCCTACAACTCTAACTCCTTGAACACACATCCAATTCGACCCTAGACTTAGATATAGACTATTGTGCACACTATTAATTCAATACATATTACACTCTAGGTTAACGTTGTGCATTACAAGGATCTCGTTACTATCTAGTCTCTCGTGTTAGCTACGCCTTTTGAATCATGTGAGTATTACATAGCCCCTTTTACTCTTTTACACTTTTTGGGGTGGAACATGAACACTATACAAACTATTGCTTACATTTACACAAACTACACAAATACAAATCCCCTTTACATTCATGTGGGCAATTTGAGCTTTATGCCTGAGTGCTAGTTGTGCTAACTTTTGTGTGCAATTTATGTGCAATCATTAACTATTCAAGCCGACGGTAAACAATGATAGTTCTATTGAGTCTGACAAACCCACCCAGATTGGGGTGATTGTTACTTACAAAACAATTTTGCATGCTAGTTACAAAGGTTTGATTGTACTTGGTTACACAATAGCTGCTCTCCATAAATGCCTTATTTTATCATGTTATGTAAGGATTTGTTTATTCATAATCTATATGCTATCTATATACAAACCTATGTATGCTCACCAACTTTTAGTTGACTTTATTTTATTCATATTTCAGGTACTAATGAGTGTAGGATCGCGAAATTACAAGATGGTTATGTTCTTAGTTGAAATTGGCGGAAACAATAACAACTACACAAATGTAATCAAACAGACCGAAAGAATACTAATAAGAACACTGTTGTATTAAGCTTTTGAAGATAAACGATTACAAATGAAACTCTATTAGAAAGCACAAAAAGCACACATACAATGAAGTGTTTACAGATTATTTATACTCACTTAGAATCAAGACAGCCCCTTGATTCTATGGATCAAATCTAACACAGACCGTTGATATGTTGTATCTAGCTAACTATTACACGTTTTGTCTATATCTAGTTAACTTTATTGAAGCGTCTTCTTTATGCAACATTACTTGCATGTCTGGAGAAGAGCATTGTCGTCCATCATTGGTTGCACCACTGAGGTTCCTTCTGCTTTGAGTGTGTCAGTTGCTTTTGCAGAAAGTTTTCAGTGACGCTTGGTATGGATAGTCAGCTGCAACGATTTTTCTTCAAGGCACAAGGCTGTCAGCAGCAAAGATGTTGATCAGCAGCAAGATGTAACCATCTAGAGCTGCTGATGATTTGCCTGTCAGCAGCATCAAGTGTTGATGCTGCTGAGAAGCTTATCCGCAACAACTTTGGTCTTCAGCAGATAAGGCTATCCGTAGCAGATTTGTTCTTCAGTAGGAGAACAAGTATCCGCAGCAGATAAGCTTGTCCGCAGCAGATTGTTGGTCAGCAACAAACTCTGAGATCAGCAACATTTGTACTTAGAGAATTTTGTAGCCATCAGTCTTTGATAATACAAACTCCCCCTAGACTGATGCTACCAAAATTCTCTTATTGCCTTTGTTGCTGAAGCTTTTGCATATTTCTGACTACCCTTTCAACCAAAGGAAAAAGCTTCGAAAACAGCCATCTTGTACTTTGAAATACAGCCTGCAGTCGTCAAAGCTGCCTGAGTCTTTCTCCATCGGGACCATCTCCCCCTTTTTGGTTTCATCAATGGACAAATGTGCATCAGTTTGGGTGCCCACTGATACAAAGGAGGGAGTGAGAAAAGTTGGGCATTGATGTGCCTCTATCATATTCACCCTGGCAGTCAATTCCAAGATATGAAGTTTCAGTCTGTCCTCATCCACAGATGTGGAATCCTTGGATCCAGATGGGTCCTTAGGCCTAGCCTCTTCATCTTCATCTGTCATAATTCCCTTTCTCTTGTTTATATTGGATGCCTCTGCTTCGGCTTCACTGACCACAACAGCAGATGATGGTGCTGCTATTGGGACCTCCGCCTCAACTTCATTGGCACATTGAGGGGTGAACAAGGGAAGGTCATTGGCTTCATCCGATTTGCACTCAGGACCTGTGAATTCTTTCAGTATTTCTTTGATAGTTGATCTTGACTCATATGCTGCAGCAAAGATGTCTACTCGAGGGGAAGCTGAGTCAGTATCAGTGTCAGAGTTTGACACATATACTTCCTCAGTAATTCTTCCTTCTTGTTCAAGATGGGCTCTGACAGTAGCTATCATTGCCTGGCTTTCAAGGGAGTTGACATTACAGATATTTGCCCTGAGTTGAAAGATCTTGTAGAGAAAGTCTGTAGGAAGTGACAGGATGTTCCTGGTGTTGATGGTGGGAGAGGAGCCGTTGCTCAGTAAGAAGGTGTGGTCAAGAGATTTAGTGCTTATCCATCTCAGCACATCTAAGTCTTTGACAATGAAGGAGTACAGAAATCTTCTTAAGCAGCAAACTTCTTCTTTAGTGAGAAGACTGCTCCTTATAATTTCAAGTCTTCTAGGAGTCGGTCTTCTTTCTGCTGCTGCCGAAGATTCAGGATAAGCTTCCCGTTTTGCTGTTTGTATGAGTCTTTCGAAGTTGGGTAGATTATCCTCTATCAAGTCATAGAACCTGCCAATGGCAAGTTCTGCTGAGAGATCTGATGAAGTGTTGATGCAGTTAGTTAAATACAGTTGTAGGACTTGGAGGGCATTGAGAGAGTTCCACTTTAGCTCTTCTACTCCACTAAACTCCTATCCAATCCAAAATCTCTCAGCTGATCCATCATACCCCCAAGCTAGAACGGAGTTAAATTCTAGCTTTTGTGAAGTTTGAAAGAGTTGGGGGGTAATGGATTGACTTATGATGGCTGCTGCTACAGGGAGGATGCTGAAAGCTGTATATTTTTGTTCCTTGTCTTCAGCTTCATTCAGCACCTCATCAATAGCCCTGACGACTAACTTCCAGTCTTCAGTTTTTTCTTCTTCTTCGTTATCTGAAGCTGGCAAGTCATGGACCTGTACAAAAGCTGGCTTGAAAAGTGTACTTTGAAAAACAGCCTGCTCTTGAATCCAGTCGTCAAGAGTGTCTTTGTCCTCCTCTATTGTTGAGTTGGTGATTTTCTAGTTTTCCTCACACTGTCAGCTGCAGATTTCGCTACTGATGTTTCTGGCTTGTTGACAATAGATCCTGCTGCTGACAGCTTTGTTGAAGTGTCAGGATTCTTTGCTACTTTATGCTTTGCCTTGGATTTTGCCTTATCAGTAGTGGACACTTTTGCTGCTGATGTCTTTGCCTTATCAGCAGCGGATTTTGATGCGGAGTATTTTAGCTTATCAGCAGCAGACTTGGTTGCTACTGAAAGCTTCTGCTTTGTTTTCTTGGGCTTAACTGGACTAACAACCGATGTATGCTGATCCTTCTTTACCCTTTGTCTTTGAGGGGCTTGATGAAGGATCTGGTTGAAAGGGTTAAACTAACAGTTTGCAGCAAAGTGGTCTGATTCACCACAAATGATGCAAGTTTGTTGAGATTTAGGCAGCTTCACTCTTAAGGGAGATAGAGACTCTCTAAACTTAGTTGCTTTGTCTTCGTAGCTTCTTACCTTCTTATTTTTGTTAGTCTTTTCAAAGGCATGTTGCTTTGAATGTCTTTGATATTCCAGGTAATGAAAGCAGGTGCTGGCAGTGTGGTTATATCTGCCACACACAAAGCATGATTTTGCTAGTTTGTCTTTTGAAAGGTAGACATAGTCCTTTCTTTGGAACAGATCCTTGAAGTTCCATGGATGAGCTTTGTTATGTTCAAATGTGGCTTCTTCTAAGGTCCTTGGAACTTTTTCTTCAGGCTTACGACATACATCAAATGCCTTTCTCTTTGTGATTGGCATGAACTGAGGCTTAGGGTTTGTGGGTTCTGATGTATGTCCCTTTTCTAGCTTTCTTCCATCTGGAGCATAGTTGATCTTGATCTGTTTGAATGGTACAGGGGCTATAACAGCTGGAAGAACAGCAGGAACTGCAACTCTATTAAGAACAGCTTCAGATGGGACTACACTGGTTTTATCATGGTCTGAGTGAGTTGACTCAGATTCGGATGAGGTAGTGCAGTCTTCGATGAGATGTTCATCCGTTGAAGGATCAAGGTTTCGGTTTGTAGTGTCAAGATTTTAAACATTGAAGCTTGGTTCGTATATGGCAATATAGTCAGCAAGAGGGGGAACAGCATTGTACTGATCATTGTTATACCCAAGTCCAGTTTTTACCTTCTCATGGACTTGAATATCTAAAAGTCTTTGTAACTTTTTGGAAGAAAATTCATATTTTTCAACATGAACCTTCTGTTCTGCCAGTTCAGCTCTGGTAGCTTTTAGTTTGACTAGTAGATCGTCAATATGAGTTTCAAGATTAGTTTGTTCATGTTTTAGCGATGAAATCTCTTTCTTAAGGCAGTTAACCTTTTCTTTATAAGTATTTTCAACCTTTTTTGTGACAACCCGACGTTTCAAAATAATTCCGTTAGTAATTCCGTTAATTTTTCTATTAAATCCTAACCCGGTTAACCTAAACATAAACTTCAGGGATTGTTTCTGCCAATTCCTAAACTCCTATGCATGAAACCAGAAGGACTAAATCTGTAATTCATCTAATCTTGATTATGTTGACTTTTGAAAGTCAACTCGATCAGTCTTGGGTCAAAATCACATACCATAATCAAATTCAGTTGAAACCGTAACTGATCTTCACGATCATTACCATTAACGCCTACCTTTAACTCGTTTAAACTCCATCATTGCCGAATTAATCTGATTAATGGCGAGTTATGTTGAAACCGTCGACTCTCCCGCCGATCCTTATCAAAATCACACAATTCTGTTACCATTCTCACAATTGATCGTTGTATCATCTCAAACGAACTACTGTAACGCCTTTACGAGTATCAATTCGAACAAAGGAGTGGCCGAAGACTCAGAGGACGTAAGCCGTCGACGCCGGAGCACATTCTAGCTGAGAACCTTCAATTCGAAGTCGTTTCTGGTAATTGAAACCTTCTACACTTTCATTTCAGTCTATAGATCAAAAGCCCTAACCTGATTAGGGTTTGCAGTAACGATTTTAACATGAACCCGAATCTAGGGTTCATGCGTTTACAGTTTAATCGATCACCATCCCAGACCCGATTATAATCCAGTTAACATATGTTGTTAGATTCGCAACTGGTCACTCATTGAAAGCCCTATGAATCCAACCATTTTTAATATCGAATTCAACTCAGTTCATAATCTAGGGTTTGTTCTTGTTTAATTTGGGGATTTTGATCTTGATCGTAATGAAAATCAAATTAAACTGTATAGATATATTCACAAACCTTTATTGAGTAAAAGCCCCATGATCCCATCGAGTTTCAACATTCAATTTGTTCATCACGATTACGTGTTCTTATTCTAGGGTTTCGGGTTTAAAACTGGGAATTAAACGACCATACACTTAACCGTTTTACAATTAAACGAACACACAGATTCGTAAACCTCCGATTTTCAAAACCCCTATACTTTCTGGTTCGATCATGGTCGGAATCTATGGATTTAGGACGGAATTGGGTTTGAAATCGCGAATGGGGTAGGGACTGGGAGTTTGTGATGAATAAAACCATTTTGATTTGGATATGTATGCGATTCCCTAGCGGGCGGGACTGCTTAGAGTGTGTGGCTGTTGTGGGAGAGACCCGGGTTCGAATCTCTCCACCCACATTTATTTTTAAAAAACTGATTTCTATTATTATTTTAATTACCAAATAAATTGTTATATTAATATAATGTTATATTAAAGTGTTTTAACCCGGAAAACAACCCGTAGGCTCGGGTTTGATTTTATAACTTATAATTGGTAATAATTCAACTTTTGAAATAATATAATTATATTATTTTCAACCCCGATTTCGTATGAAATAATATATTAATATTATTTTTAACTCGTGACTCCTATTTCTAAATAATATATATTTATATTATTTCACTTTGTTTAAATATCTCGTGCGACGTTTTAAACTATTTATTAATATATGTTGTTATATTGTTTACCTACGTTATTTGCTCGAATAAAAATAACATATTTGTTATTTTTGCTAATGATTAATTATTAATCTTACGAATCTAAAATTATATATTAAATTATATTATTTTCCTAACTTTTGTAAACGACTCGAACGTACGAACTTATTTATTTATTTATTATTCGTTATTAACGTTCAACGCGTAACGCATTTACCTTAATTATTATGAGATATATATATATATATATAATTCCGTAGACACGTTCATCTACTCTTAAATCCCTAGAATGCGTTAGGGCGTCCAATCTTCCGTGTCGTCGTCACAAATCTCAACTTGTCCCTAATTTATGTGTTTATAATTTTAGGGCATACGTAAGTCGTCTGAGACTTACACTCGTGGTTCCAACTTTTCTCTTGTGTGATTCAAATCTCTACTCAAGCTCAGGTGAGTTTCACGGCCCATTTTTACTTGTTTTCCTATTGGGGGAGAAACATGCGTACAAACATTATTTTACTTGTTTTCCTGTTGAGGAGAAACATGCTTACACACAAACATTATTTTACTTGTTTTCCTATTGAGGAGAAACATACATACTCACAAACATTATTTTACTTGTTTTCGGGGAGAAACATGCATACACACAAATAGTATTTTACCTGTTTTCCCATTGGGGGAGAAACATGCATACGAATAGGCATCCGTTACTTGTCTCCCAGCCAGGGAGAGACATACACACGGACATGGATCACATAGTATTTCATTACCACTTGTGTACCTAAGTGCAAACATTACATGCAAAGTCCTTACACACTCGGACCGTTAATATATGGAGTATTGCGAGGAAATTTGAGTAGTACTACTGGGTTTGACAAACCCCACCCGGGTTAGCCGCGCTAACTTGATTGGATGTCTAACGGGTGTAAATTGTCCTTAACACTTGCCATTGTTGATGTTAGCAATGGCGGAAGGCACCCAAACACAAACAGTCAGCTTCGGTTGCGAACGCTTAGAGTAACTTGTACATTGTCTAGCTAGCAATAGGTGTGACTTACGTATGTAGATCCAACAACACTCAAACAGTTTATTTACATACAAACCTGTGAACTCACCAACCTTGTGTTGACACTTTTTCTTACATGTTTCTCAGGTCGCTTTGGCACAGGTTGCACACTTAGGACATGCATGGAGTCCTACTGTCATATCATTCATTTCAAACGTTTTAAACAGTGTTACTTATTTACATTAATTGACGCTTGTTGCGTGTAATTACTTTGGATTGCATACTAGACTATAACCGCACACATGCATTAGTTACACAGCACAGACACTCATGCATGATACACACAACATCCAGACATACATTGCATTGCAGTCATGTTGAGATCATTCATATCACCCTCTGCTATTGAGGAACATATTATTTGTGTTGCATCATCATTCCTAGTGGCAACACTCGGGGAATCACCAGAACATCATCCACTCCCGTCCGAGGGCAGCGAGATCACCTGTTGGGTATGGTGGGCTTTCTCAGGTCCTTGTTATGGACGGCACTCAGCACTAACGCATATCTCTTTGGGAGTTGGGATCGTCGGAGGCGAGTCCCTACTGTACCCGCCAGCAACAATACGCCCAATGAAGGCATACCGTTGCACGCATTATTGCAGAATCCATTGACACGTAGATGTCATCACTTTCCCGAGCCATGGGCTCGCGTATTTGGTCGATATTCTGTTGAGAATAGATTGACCACAAATCTGAGAACGCATTGCTCAATGCATACTCAAACCCTATCTTGACTCAGTTGAAAGGACGGCTACTTTGCTGCTTCCTGTAACTTGTATTCATGAATTAGTTTCATTTCTCGAAGTCGCATTTCATGTACATGTTTGTTCCATGTTCTCATCTATAATCCGCTGGATTGGACTCCTGTATTGTGTTTCAACTCGAGTGAATACTCGGATCAAACCATTCTCGACTACTCATCCTGATATGAGTTCTAATTAATCAAAGTATAGTTGATGACTAAGCTTTTCAATGACTTATCATATCTGAAAACACTCTGTACTCAGCAAACGTGCTAAAGGACGTTATGACACAGGACAGGGAGAACTAGGGTGAGCATGCAAAACAAATTATCATTACGGGTGCACACGTAAGAGTAATTTGAGGTGCATGTAAGTCCTGGTGAAACCTAGTGTGTGGATAAATGGTCCTAATCTGTGAATTACAGACTTAAGTTTTCACTGTCCGTAGAAATTCTCGTAGCCCGCTCAACGACTAGTTGGTATCATTAAACCTATTCAACAGTTGATAGGCGCGACTATCAGGTTGAAGATGTTTACGGACACACTGAATAGTCATCAATAGGATCCATCATTATATCTCAATCATGAAAGAGTCTTAGTGAAATTAAGACTCTCATCCAAACGTGATCACATAAACCATCATGACTGAAACTCTAATAGAAGCTCATGGCAAACTTATCGACCCCAACTATGTAAGCGGAATTTGTGGAATTCTTCCTAAACTAACACGTTATTCCTTACACTACAACAATATATTCCATTTGACCTTGTTACCTCATCCTGTGACTAATCCGTGGTCTAATTTGATTTATACCCCAACATATCCAGTTATTTCAGTGACCTCATGAAGTTCTTACTAGAGCAGTCGTACTCCAACCCTACTAGAAGCTAAGTACACCATAGAAATAACTGATGGACAGATAATTGAAGCAACTCACATTCTTAAGGGTCGTAAACTTGAATTCGTTAGTCATGAACTTGACATTGACCTTATGCCAGTCACACTCGGCAGCTTCGACGTAATTTTCTGTATGGATTGGGTATCTAAGAACCAAGCTGAAATTATTTGTCGTGAGCAAATTTGTTCGCCTACCTCTCCCGAGTGGAGAAACCCTTTCTGTCCAAGGAGAAAAGAGTAATGCTGTCGTGGGCATCATATCTTTCGTGAAAGCACAAAAGCATCTACGTAAAGGTCATACTGCCATTTTGGCTCTCGTCGCCTAGCATTCCAAATTGATCTAGCACCCGGAGCAGCGCCTATTGCTCGGGCACCCAGTAGACTTGCACCTAGTGAATTGCAAGAGCTATCCACACAACTGCAAGAGTTGTTGGATAAAGGTTTCATTAGACCTAGCTCATCGCCATGGGGAGCTCCGGTCCTATTTATCAAGAAGAAGGACAGGACCTTCCGCATGTGCAGCGACTACCGTGAACTTAATACAGTAACCAACAACGACCGTTATCCTTTACCCCGCATCGATGATTTGTTTGATCAACTCTATGGATCAAGCTTCTATTCCAAGATATATCTTAGATCCGGTTATCATCAACTGAGAGTCTGAGACAAGGGCAACTCAAAGACGGCATTCTTAAACCCTACCTCTACAGTGCACCAAATCCTATCTCTTCCCGAGGGAACGGATGATTTTGTGGTGTATTGTGATGCATTCATTCAAGATCTTGGTTGTGTGCTGATGCAACGCGAGAAAGCGATCGCATACGCTTCTCGTCAACTGAAAATTCACGAGAAAAACTACACGACTCATGATTTAGAGTTGGGAGTCGTGGTATTTGCACTAAAAATCTAGATACACTGCTTGTACGGTACCAAATGCACTACCTACACCGATCACAAGAGTCTTCAGCATATCTTTGAACAGAAAGAGTTGAACATGCGACAGCGTCGTTGAATCGAACTCTTGAACGACTATGATTGTGCTATCAAGAATCACCCGGGCAAGACTAACGTAGTAGCCGATGCCCTAAATCGAAATAAACTAAACCCAGACGAGTCCGACCATTACAGCTCACTATCCACCCTAGACTACCTAATCAGATCAGTAGTGCTCAACTTGAAGCTCTGAAAGAGGAAAACCTATCGCTGGAAGGTACACGCGGTATGGAAGCACAACTCGAAGTTAAATCAGACGGTACTCGCTACTTCGTGGAGCGAATATGGGTTCCAAAGCACGGGAACATAATGGGACTTGTAATGGATGAATCTCACGAATCGCACTATTCTATTCATCCTAGTTCCGATGAGATGTATCATGAAGTAAAGGTTCCCTATTAGTGGATGAACATGAAAACTGATATGGCCACCTATGTTAGCAAGTGCCTGACCTGCTAGAAGGTCAAAGTCAAGTACCAAGAACCTGCTAGGTTGTTTCATCAACCTAAAATTTCGATGTGGAAATGGGAGTAGATTTCCATGGATTTTATTACCAAACTACCCCTAATTTCTATCGGATGCGACACCATCTGGGTGATCGTAGATCGCTTAACAAAATCTGCACACTTCCTTGCAATCAAAGAAACCGACAAGATGGAAAAACTCACTCGTATTTACGCGAAGGAAGTAGTCTCTCGGCACGGTGTGCCAATTTCTATCATCTCGGATCGAGACGCTCGATTCACCTCTCGGTTCTGGCAATCATTGCAAAAATCCTTAGGCACGCGTCTAGATATGAGCACAGCTTACCATCCTCAAACCGATGGTCAAACAGAACGTACTATTCAAACTCTGGAAGACATGCTACGAGCTTGTGTGATTGATTTCGGTAACACTTGGGAGTCTCACCTACCGTTGGTGGAGTTCTCCTACAACAATAGTTATCAAACTAGCATCAAGGCAGCTCCATTTGAAGCACTGTAAGGACGGAAATGCCGTTCTCCTATCTGTTGGGCTGAAGTTGGGGATAGTCAACTTACAGGTCCTAAACTCGTACTTGAAACTTCTGAGAAAATCATACACATTAGAAACCGTATGGAAGCAGCTCGTGATCGTCAAAAGAGCTATGCCGATAAGCGTCGTAAACCGTTAGAATTCCAAGTAGGGGATATGGTCTTGTTAAAAGTCTCACCTTGGAAGGGTGTCATTTGTTTTGGGAAACGAGGCAAGCTGAATCCTCGTTATGTTGGACCATTCAAGATCAGCTGGACCTACCCGAAAGACTTAGTGGTGTACACAACGTCTTTCACGTCTCAAACTTGAAGAAATGTCTAGCAGACGAAACACTCGCGGTTCCTCTTGAGGAACTACACATCGATGAACAACTGCGGTTTGTTGAAGAACCGGTGGAAATTATGGATAGGGAAGTTAAAACGTTAAAGCACAGTAAGATCCCTATTGTCAGTGTTCGTTGGAACTCGAAACGCGGACCGGAATTCACGTGGGAACGCGAGGATCAGATGATGCGCAAATATCCTAATCTGTTCAAGCAATCCACTTCAAACTCTTAAGGTACTATTCGAATTTTCGGGACGAAAATTCTTTCAACTAGGGGATGATGTGACATTCGAAATTTTTTTATTATTATTTTAGTTTTCGGGACGAAAATTCTTTCAACTAGGGGATGATGTGACAACCCGACGTTTCAAAATAATTCCGTTAATTTTTCTGTTAAAACCTAACCCGGTTAACCTAAACCTAAACTTCAGGGATTGTTTCTGCCAATTCCTAAACTCCTATGCATGAAACCAGAAGGACTAAATCCATAATTCATCTAATGTTGATTTTGTTGACTTTTGAAAGTCAACCCGATCAGTCTTGGGTCAAAATCGCATACCATAATCAAATTCAGTTGAAACCGTAACTGATCTTCACGATCATTGCCATTGACGCCTGCCTTTAACTCGTTTAAACTCCATCATTGCCGAATTAATCTGATTAATGGCGAGTTATGTTGAAACCGTCGACTCTCCCGTCGATCCTTATCAAAATCACACAATTCGGTTACCATTCTCACAATTGATCATTGTATCATCTCAAACGAACTACTGTAAAGCCTTTACGAGTATCAATTCGATCAAAGAAGTTGCCGAAGACTCAGAGGACGTAAGCCGTCGACGCCGGAGCACATTCCAGCTGAGAACCTTCAATTCGAAGTCGTTTCTGGTAATTGAAACCTTCTACACTTTCATTTCAGTCTATAGATCAAAAGCCCTAACCTGATTAGGGTTTGCAGTAACGATTTTAACATGAACCCGAATCTAGGGTTCATGCGTTTACAGTTTAATCGATCACCATCCCAGACCCGATTATAATCCAATTAACATATGTGGTTAGATTTGCAACTGGTCACTCATTGAAAGCCCTATGAATCCAACCATTTTTAATATCGAATTCAACTTAGTTCATAATCTAGGGTTTGTTCTTGTTTAATTTGGGGATTTTGATCTTGATCGTAATGAAAATCAAATTAAACTGTATAGATATATTCACAAACCTTTGTTGAGTAAAAGCCCCATGATCCCATCGAGTTTCAACATTCAATTTGTTCATCACGATTACGTGTTCCTATTCTAGGGTTTCGGGTTTAAAACTGGGAATTAAACGACCATACACTTAACCGTTTTACAATTAAACGAACACACAGATTCGCAAACCTCCGATTTTCAAAACCCCTATACTTTTTGGTTCGATTATGGTCAGAATCTATGGATTTAGGACGGAATTGGGTTCGAAATCGCGAATGGGGTAGGGACTGGGAGTTTGTGATGAATAAAACCATTTTGATTTGGATATGTATGCGATTCCCTAGTGGGCGGGACTGGTTAGAGTGTGTGGCTGTTGTGGGAGAGACCCGGGTTCGAGTCTCTCCACCCACATTTATTTTTAAAAAACTGATTTCTATTATTATTTTAATTACCAAATAAATTGTTATATTAATATAATGTTATATTAAAGTGTTTTAACCCGGAAAACAACCCGTAGGCTCAGGTTTGATTGTATAACTTATAATTGGTAATAATTCCACTTTTGAAATAATATAATTATATTATTTTCAACCCCGACTTTGTATGAAATAATATATTAATATTATTTTTAACTCGTGACTCCTATTTCTAAATAATATATATTTATATTATTTCACTTTGTTTAAATATCTCGTGCGACGTTTTAAACTATTTAATAATATAAGTTGTTATATTGTTTATCTACGTTATTTGCTCGAATAAAAATAACATATTTGTTATTTTTGCTAATGATTAATTATTAATCTTACGAATCTAAAATAATATATTAAATTATATTATTTTCCTAACTTTTGTAAACGACTCGAACGTACGAATTTATTTATTTAGTTATTTATCATTCGTTATTAACGTTCAACGCGTAACGCATTTACCTTAATTATTATTATATATATATATATAATTCTGTAGACACGTTCGTCTACTCTTAAATCCCTAGAATGCGTTAGGGCGTCCAATCTTTCGTGTCGTCGTCACAAATCCCAACTTGTCCCTAATTTATGTGTTTATAATTTTAGGGCATACGTAAGTCATCTGAGACTTACACTCGTGGTTCCAAATTTTCACTTGTGTGATTCAAATCTCTACTCAAGCTCAGGTGAGTTTCACGGCCCCTTTTTACTTGTTTTCCTATTGGGGGAGAAACATGCGTACAAACATTATTTTACTTGTTTTCCTGTTGAGGAGAAACATGCTTACACACAAACATTATTTTACTTGTTTTCCTGTTGAGGAGAAACATGCATACTCACAAACATTATTTTACTTGTTTTCCCGTTGGGGAGAAACATGCATACACACAAACAGTATTTTACTTCTTTTCCCATTGGGGGAGAAACATGCACACGAACAGGCATCCGTTACTTGTCTCCCAGCCAGGGAGAGATATACACACGGACATGGATCACATAGTATTTCATTACCACTTGTGTACCTAAGTGCAAACATAACATGCAAAGTCCTTACACACTCGGACCGTTAATATATGGAGTATAGCGAGGAAATTTGAGTAGTACTACTGGGTTTGACAAACCCCACCCGGGTTAGTCTCGCTAACTTGATTGGAGGTCTAACGGGTGTAAATTGTCCTTAACACTTGCCATTGTTGATGTTAGCAATGGCGGAAGGCACCCAAACACAAACAGTCAGCTTCGGTTGCGAACGCTTAGAGTAACTTGTACATTGTCTAGCTAGCAATAGGTGTGACTTACGTATGTGGATCCAACAACACTCAAACAGTTTATTTACATACAAACCTGTGAACTCACCAACCTTGTGTTGACACTTTTTCTTACATGTTTTTCAGGTCGCTTTGGCACAGGTTGCACACTTGGGACATGCATGGAGTCCTACTGTCATATCATTCATTTCAAACGTTTTAAACAGTGTTACTTATTTACATTAATTGACGCTTGTTGCGTGTAATTACTTTTGATTTCATTCTAACGTTTACGCTTCCGCATTTAACTCTGAACATTTATGTTATGACTTTTGAAGTCTCATATAGTGTCGTTTGATATAACTAATGAATGAGATCCTGTTGTGTCACCTTCCAAACGGTAAAACTCCGTTAGTGGAATTTGGGGGTGTGACATTTTTGAACTCAGATTTCATCTAATGAAACTCTTCATTTTGATCTATGAGGTTTTGGTTGTGCTTTCTATAACCCAAAACTTTATCAATACAGGCTTGAGAGCAAAGATGTTCAAATACCTGAGGTGGTATCTCTGTAGTGTCTACCATTAGAGCTTGATTGTTGATGGGCAGTTATTCATATTGAAAGCTCCAGTCGAACTCAGAAGTTCCAACAGTTGCACATGCTGCAGTTTGAATTGAACTAGGACCCGAGTGCTCAGAATGTAGGGCAGAGGAGGTGGTGGTGGATGTTGAGGCTGTTTGGTAGCTTGAGCTTCTTTCTTTTGCCTGAATCATCTCTAGCTCATAGGTGTTTAGCATTCCAAAGAGCTCAGTCATCTGGAGAGTTTTCAGATTCTCCGTTCTTCTGATTGACACTGTGTAAAGTGTCCAGCAGCTTGGTAGAGACCTGATGAACTTCTTGAGAATATCTTCATTCTCTAGCTTCACCTTTGAGCACTGCAGCTCTCCTACAAGATAGGTAAATTTGTTGTATAAAACAGTTAGAGACTCACCTTCCTTCAAGACGAAGTTTTCATACTGCTGCTTCAGGATACCTTCAAACCCATTGCTTTGTACCATTTTTGATCTTGGGGACTTGATGAAATAGAGAGAGTTTAGAATAGAACCAGAAGTGATTAAACAAGTGTGAGTTTGTTTAATCTGAGCTAAAGCTCTTATACCACTTGTAGGATCATGAAATTACAAGATGGTTATGTTCTTAGTTGATATTGGTGGAAACAATAACAACTACACAAATGTAATCGAACAGACAGAAAGAATACTAATAAGAACACTGTTGTATTAAGCTTTTGCAGATAAACGATTACAAGTGAAACTCTATCGGAAAGCACAAAAAGCACACATACAATGAAGTGTTTACAGATTATTTATACTCACTTAGAATCAAGACAGCCCCTTGATTCTAAGGATCAGATCTAACACAGACCGTTGATCTGTTGTATCTAGCTAACTATTACAAGTTTTGTCTAAATCTAGTTAACTTTATTGAAACGTCTTCTTTATGCATTATTGCTTGCATGTCTAGAGAAGAGCATTGTCGTCCGTCATTGGTTGCACCCCTGAGGTTCCTTCTGCTTTGAGTGTGTCAGTTGCTTTTGCAGAAAGTTGTCAGTGACGCTTGGTATGGATAGTCAGCTGCAACGATTTATCTTCAAGGCACAAGGCTGTCAGCAGCAAAGATGTTGATCAGCAGCAAGATGTAACCATCCAAAGCTGATGATGATTTGCCTGTCAGCAGCATCAAGTGTTTATGTTGCTGAGAAGCTTATCCGCAGCAACTTTGGTCTTCAGCAGATAAGGCTATCCGTAGCAGATTTGTTCTTCAGCAGGAGAACAAGTATCCGCAGCAGATAAGCTTGTCCGCAGCAGATTGTTGGTCAGCAGCAAACTCTGAGATCAGCAGCATTTGTACTTAGAGAATTTTGTAGCTACTGCTGGTCCATCAAATAACCAGGAGGACAGTGATAACATTGCTAAGTCCTCAACCACGGCAACTCACAGTGAGGATGTTTCCTTGGAAACTCCCCTCACTGAGAGGAATCCCAGGTGCCAATAAACCATGGGTGATGGGGATGAAGAGGCTAGGCCTAAGGACCCATCTGGATCCAAGGATTCCACAATTGTGGATGAGGACAGACTGAAACTTCATGTCTTGGAATTGACAGCCAGGGTGAATATGATAGAGGCACATCAATGCCCATCTTTTCTCACTCCCTCCTTTGTATCAGTGGGCACCCAAACTGATGCACATTTTTCCACTGATGCAACCAAAAAGGGGGAGATGGTCCCGATGGAGAAAGACTCAGACAGCTTTGACGACTGCAGGCTGTATTTCAAAGTACAAGATGGCTATTTTCGAAGCTTTTTCCTTTGGTTGAAAGGGTAGTAAAAAATGTGCAAAAGCTTCAGCAACAAAGGCAATAAGAGAATTTTGGTAGCATCAGTCTAGGGGGAGTTTGTAGAATCAAAGACTGATGGCTACAAAATTCTCTAAGTACAAATGCTGCTGATCTCAGAGTTTGCTGCTGACCAACAATCTGCTACGGACAAGCTTATCTGCTGCAGATACTTGTTCTCCTGCTGAAGAACAAATCTGCTGCGGATAGCCTTATCTGCTGAAGACCAAAGTTGCTGCGGATAAGCTTCTCAGCAGCATAAACACTTGATGCTGCTGACAGGCAAATCATCAGCAGCTCTGGATGGTTACATCTTGCTGCTGATCAACATCTTTGCTGCTGACAGCCTTGTGCCTTGAAGACAAATCGTTGCAGCTGACTATCCATACCAAGCGTCACTAAAAACTTTCTGCAAAAGCAACTGACACACTCAAAGTAGAAGGAACCTCAGTGGTGCAACCAATGACGGACGACAATGCTCTCTCCAGACATGCAAGCAATAATGCATAAAGAAGACGCTTCAATAAAGTTAACTAGATTTAGACAAAACTTGTAATAGTTAGCTATATACAACAGATCAACGGTCTGTGTTAGATATGATCCTTAGAATCAAGGGGCTGTCTTGATTCTAAGTGAGTATAAATAATCTATAAACACTTCATTGTAAGTGTGCTTTTTGTTCTTTCTGATAGAGTTTCACTTGTAATCGTTTATCTGCAAAAGCTTAATACAACTATGTTCTTATTAGTATTCTTTCTGTCTGTTCGATTACATTTGTGTAGTTGTTATTGTTTCCGCCAATTTCAACTAAGAACAGATGCATCTTGTAATTTCACGATCCTACAATGAGTGAGTTTGATCAAGGCATGCTACACATAGGCTTTGGACTTAGTTAAATTTAAATAAAGACTATTATGTATTTCGTTTATGTACTTGTTTGAATTTGGTTGTGTTGAATTATTTAAAGTTAAATTTGATGATTAAAATATTGAAATCTAGTCAACCTTGTGCTCATGAACACCCTACATGTCCCGCCCCGACGTTTCCGTAGGTTGGGGCGAGACATTCATGAAATGGGGAATGGATATAGTCGGCAAACTTCCCAAGACACCGGGGGAAAAGTTTTTATGCAAGCAATGACAAACTACTTCTCAAAATGGATTGAAGCTGAGGCATTTGTCCAAGTGAGAGAAAAAGAGGTCATCTCCTTCATCAAACGCAATATCCTGACAAGATTTGGGATCCCGACAGAGATAGTGTGCGACAACGGATCTCAATTCATCGGAAAAAGACCAACTAACTTCTGTGCTAGTTGGAGAATCAAGATGATAACCTCCACCCCTGTATATCCTCAAGCCAATGGATAGGCGGAATCCAGAAATAAGATCATCATCAACAACCTCAAGATGAGATTAGGAGCAAAGAAATGAAGATTGGCTGAAGAGCTACCTTTTGCACTTTGGGCAGATAGGACAACCACAAAGAATGCAACAGGTCAAACTCCATTTTCATTGGTGTTTGGCACTGAAGCCGTGATCTCTACAGAGATGGTTATCCCTACTGCCAGAACCAATCTTCAAACTCTAGAGACCAACAATAAAGCTCTTGCTCATGATCTCAACACTGTGGATGAGCTCAGGGATCTTGCCAAAGTTCGCATTGCAGCTTATCAGCAGAGGATAGCAAAATCATACAACAAAAACATAAGGATGAGAAGATTTCAAGAAGGTGACTTAGTACTGAGAAAGGCATTCCAAAATACAACCAATCCCAGCGACGGAAAACTTGCACCAAAATGGGAAGGCCCATACTTGATTGATTCGGTAGCAGGCAAATGTGCATATTGGTTGGCTACTATGGAAGGAGAAATCATGCCAAGATCCTGGAATGCCATCCATCTCAAAACCTACTTTATCTAAGTTAGAAATTATGTTCTAACTAAAATGGTACGTCATCTTTCCATAATTATTTTTAGATTCTATTATTCTTTATTAAATTACTGACTTAAGTTTGGGCATCTCTCCTAAGTTTGGGTATCCTGAAATACCTTGAAGGTTTAAACGGATTTCGCCTTTCTAAGTATTGGGTTAATACACCCCGCCAGGAGCGCACGATATCCAATTATAGTTCAAGGTGGTGCGACCTGTCAATGAAACAGTGGCTGATATTTTAATCATTGTTGGCTATATATTGGATCCTACAGATATAACAGACGTGTTATTCCTCAAGTTTCTCCCGAGCATTTAACCCTTACGTGTCAAACTAAGGTTTTTAGCAATTTCATGATATCTCAATACTGGCTTAGCCCACGTTATCCGGCTTGGCCCACGTTATCTGGCTTGGCCCATGTTACTGGCTTGGCCCATGATTTTAACTTGTCACAGGTATTTAACACTTATGTGTTACCTAGGAACTTATCATCAATATGTTGACTCAAGAACCTTAAATGAATTAAAGACTTATGAAGATCCTTAAGTATAATTACTAAGTCTACGACATGTTTAATAACTATACACAGGGGATAACTAACAATTGTTATATTCTGGAATCCATGTCATAATCTGGTATGTATATCTACCCGACTTAGTTCTCAACAAAGGTATGTGTTACTTCTTAATTTTCAATTAAGCAAAGATTCAAAGTTTGAATGACTAAGTCATGATATGTTTGTAACCGGTACTCTTCCATACCATTTATCAGAACCAAACTATATTTTTCTAAGTCAAAGTTTGATAAAAAGCTAAGATGTTATTTATAAATAATCATTACAGATCCGGTATCCTGAAAATATACCTAAACCTATTTTTCTGAATATCCCAAGGCTTAACTGCCTAAGGATCCTGATCTTCTAGAACATGTCAAAGAAAACCAAACGCATTACAATCATGGCTAATAGTCATAAGGTACTAATTAATTTTGAAAGTGCAGGAGGATCAAGAATTCGGGCTCCATCCAAAAGTTGGACCAATCCACCCGAATCCTTAACCATTTGTTAGAAAAATAATTTGTCTATCCAATGCAGGGATTCCCAAACATAAGAGAAAAATTGTTTTTAAACAGGTACCAACATGAATAGTCAAAAAACCATAAATTCCGTGCAGAGATCCTCTTTTTTCCTGACGTCTTGGAATGAAGTGTCGGGATCCAAGACTTGGCAGTAACAGGTGTGGGAGCCTCTTGCTTAACAATGGCTCCTCAAGAGAGAATGATATGAAGATCAACCAAAGAAAAATGAGAACCAGATCTTTTAATCTCTACAAAAGTAGAAAAAAGTAATTAGAGTCGATAAAACTCAGTAAATAAGTGAAGTAAATTCTTACTTGACGACATGGTGGCTTCGGAGTACTCGGTTGCAAAACTAACTTCACTAACAACAGACTCAAAGTGGAAAAATCTCTCACCAACAGGTATCTCCAACAAAGCTTTGAACCTCTTATCCGTGTCACTCCTTGCAGGAACTAGCTTCTCAAACTTTGGGATTATTGTCACACCCCCAATTTCAACTAACGAAATTTTACCGTTTGGGAAGTGACAGAACAGGATCGCAGTCATTAGTTATATTGAACGACAATATATGGGACTAAAATGAAAATATATCAAAACTGATCAAAGTAAGTGCGGAAGCGTAAAACGAAAGTAAATGCGCAAAACAAACGCGCCCAAGAAAAGTCCCAAAGTGTCCAATCCAAAAGAAGTCCAAAAAAAAACAAAGTACAAGTAATTCAACAATATTAATTTATAAATAAATCGTAAGACTCCATGCATGCCCTATGCGTGCACATGTGCCTTATCTTAAGCGACCTGAGAAAACATGTAAGAAAACGATGTCAACACGAGGTTGGTGAGTTCAAATATAAATAAACGTTTACCAGATTTATTGTACAATCAACATATTTATATATATATGTATATATATATATATATATATATATATCGATGGGCAGCTAACCTATGTTCATGTTTGCTATTACGCTCGCAACCGTAAACTGACTGTTTGAATACCTCCCACCAGGCCTATCAACCATAGTGCACGTTTAGGTCAATATTGCACCCGTTCGATACCCAATCGAGTTAGCGCGACTAACGCGGGTGAAGTTTGTCAAACCCAGTAGTACTACCTAACATACCTCGTTATTCTCATATTTAAACGGTTTGTTGTGAGGACTTTCATGATAGAGTTTACGAATAGTCATAACAAGTGATACAATATGAAGTACAAAAATAAAAAAAAGAGTTTGCGTCATGATTTCTCCCCCAGTTTAAAAGCAGTAAAAGGGGCCGTGAAAACTCACCTGAACGGTGTAGGTAGTAACCACACAAGTACGAGATTGAAATCTCAAGCGTTTGCCTGACACGGCTCACGAATGCCCTAGAATTACAACATAACAGTTAGGGACTCAATGGGATTTGTGACGACACACGGAGGATTAGAACGTCTTTAAACATTCTAAAGATTTGTGTGCGACCGTGCTGGTCAGGGGCGCGACCGTGATGATCAAAACAAAAGACACAACAAAGCTGATCACTAGGCACGACCGTGTCTTAGCCAGGCACGACCGTGTCTAGGGTTCTGAGGCACGACCAGGTCTAGCCGAGAGGCACGACTGGGTCAGAGGGTGAGGCATAACCGTGCTAAAACCTGGCACGACCGTGTCTCTTGGATTTACAGACACAGAGTTTAATAGAATAACCCAATAAATCTAAATCCGTTTGGTTTCGATTGCGATTGACCAAAAGGACATGGGGGTTCTGTTTAACAGGTATAGGCAATTCTGAGAACGAGTTTAATTTGAAACCGAAACCCTAGGTGAAGAACACCAAATCAAATTGATAAAATCTGATGTTAATATGCAATGGAATCATGGGGCTTTTAAAGGGTTGTTGTTTGCGAAACTAACCATGACAATTAATTGAATTTTGATCGAGTATAGGGTAGGATGCGGTTAAACCGAATATGATAGAACCCTAGAATCTGGTTCTTGATCGGGTTGATGTTATAAAACCCAATTAGCATATGGTTTTCAACCTATGAATAAAAATGAAGCTATAGATGAGATTTATTAACATAATGCAATCTGAATTGAAGGAGATCGATCAAAATTGGTGCCGACCATGAAAGCGTTGGTCTCCGGTGTTTCCTGCTGCTACTCCGATCGAATTGAGGTGTGGGATTTTCTTCTGAGTTGTTCGTCTAACGTGCGTGGATGCTCAATTGAGGGATTAACAGTCGGATTGATCGAATTATGATGATATGATAACATGGTGTCGACGGTTACGGGTTTAAAGTCATAATAGGGATAAATTTTGATAATTGCGGGTGTTAAAGTGTGAGATAATGGCTCAATGATGATCGCCATTAGAGATTTTACGTTACAAACTTGATATTGGAATGGATTTGCGTTTAAAGGCCGCGTTTACGTTTCAATTGGGCAAGAGGCGCGACCGTGCCAAAACAAGGCGCGACTGTGCCTACTAGGGTTTCTGGTTATTTACAAAACCAGCCCTTGTAACTTCAGCTTTGACAGAAATGATCCCTTGGTTTTAGAATTGGGTTAACATGGTTAGGATTTAACAGAATATTTAACGGAATCACTAACGGGATTAACTTGAAAAGTCGGATTGTCACATCATCCCCTAGTTGAAAGAATTTTCGTCCCGAAATTTAAAATAATTAAAAAAAAATTCGGATGTCACATCATCCCCTAGTTGAATGAATTTTCGTCTCGAAAATTAAAATAGTACCTTAAGAGCTTGACGTGGAGTGCTTGAACAGATTAGGATATTTACGCATCATCTGATCCTCACGCTCCCACGTGAATTTCGGTCCGCATTTGAGTTCCAACAGACTCTGACAATAGGGATTTTACTGCGTTTAAGCGTTTTGACTTCCCTATCCATAATTTCCACACGTTCATCGATGAAACACAACTGTTCATCAATGTGTAGTTCATCAAGAGGAACCGCGAGTGACTCGTCTACTAGACATTTCTTCAAGTTTGAGACGTGAAAGACGTTGTGTACACCACTAAGTCCTTTAGGTAGGTCCAGTTGATACGCTACTGGACCAGTCCTCTTCACTAACTTGAATAGTCCAACATAACGAGGATTCAACTTGCCTCATTTCCTAAAACGAATGACACCATTCCAAGGTGAGACTTTTAACAAGACCATATCCCCTACTTGAAATTCTAACGGTTTACGACATTTATCGGCATAGCTCTTTTGACGATCACGAGCTGCTGCCATATGGTTTATAATTTGAATAATTTTCTCAGAAGTTTCAAGTACGAGTTCAGGACCTGTAAGTTTACTATCCCCAATTTTGGCCTAACAAATAGGAGAACGGCATTTCCGTCTATAAAGTGCTTCAAATGGAGCTGCCTTGATGCTAGTGTGATAACTAGAACTCCACCAACGATAGGTGAGACTCCCAAGTGTTACCGAAATCAATCACACAAGCTCGTTGCATATCCTCCAGAGTTTGAATAGTACGTTATGTCTGGCCAACAGTTTGAGGATGGTATGATGTGCTCATATCTAAACGCATGCCTAAAGCTTTATTTAACGATTGCAAGAAACGAGAGGTGAATCGTGCATCACGATCCAAAATGATAGAGATTGGAACCCCGTGCCAAGAGACTACTTCTTTCAAGTAAATACGAGTAAGCTTCTCCATTTTGTCGGTTTCCTTGATTGCTAAGAAGTGAGCGGACTTTGTTAAACGGTCAACGATTACCCAAATGGTATCACATCCGGTAGGAGTTCGTGGAAATTTTGTGATAAAGTCCATGGATATCTGCTCCGATTTCCACATGGGAATCTCTGGTTGTTGGAGAAGACCAGAAGGCTTTTGATATTCAACTTTGACCTTCGGGCAATTCAGGCATTTGCTCACATAGGTTGCTATATCGACCTTCATCTTTGGCCACCAATACATCACCTTTAGATCATGGTACATCTTGTCGGAACCTGGATGAATAGAGTAACGAGATTTATGAGCCTCATCCATGACTAGTTCCCTTAAGTTTCTGAATACTAGAACCCATATTCGCTCAGCGAAGTAGCGAATACCGTCAGATTTGACCTCGAGTTGTGCTTCCACACCGCGCGTACCTTCCAGCGGTAGGTTTTCCTCTTTTAGAGCTTCAAGTTGAGCACTACGGATTTGTTAGGTAATCCGAGGTGAATAGTAAGCTGTAATGCTCGAACTCGTTTAGGTTTGGTTTCCTTTCGACTTAGGGCATCAACTACAACATTAGCCTTATCCGGATGATACCGGATCGCACAGTCATAATCATTCAAGAGCTCGACCCAACGACGGTGTCTCATGTTCAGATCTTTCTGCTCGAAGATATGCTGAAGACTCATGTGATCGGTGTAGATGGTGCACTTGGTACCGTACAAGTAATGTCTCCATATGTTAAGTGCGAAAACTACGACTCCCAACTCTAGGTCATGAGTGGTGTAGTTTTTCTCGTGAATCTTTAGTTGACGCGAAGCATATGCGATTACCTTTTCTCGTTGCATTAATACACAACCCAAACCCTGAATGGATGCATCACAATACACCACAAAATCATCCGTTCCCTCCGGAAGAGCTAGAATAGCTGCACTGCAAAGTTTCTGCTTAAGATGTTGAAATGCTGACTCTTGTTTATCGCTCCAGTTATAGGCTTTACCCTTTTGAGTTAAGGCAGTGAGAGGTTGTGCAATCTTAGAGAATCCCTCGATGAATCAACGGTAATAACCAGCCAATCCCAGAAATTGTCGCACCTCAGTCAGAGTCGTCGGTGCTGCCCAATTCTTGATGGCTTCTATATTTGATGGATCGACATGTATTCCCTTCTCGTTAACCACATGTCCTAAGAATTGAACTTCCCTGATCCAGAATTCACACTTGGAAAACTTAGCGTATAACTGCTCCTGCTTAAGTAATTCTAGAATTAAGCGCAGATGTTCCTCCTTGTTCTTGGAATAAATGAGAATGTCGTCGATGAAAACGATGACAAATTGATCAAGGTATGGCTTACACACACGGTTCATGAGGTCCATGAACACCACGGGTGCGTTGGTTAATCCGATAGGCATGACCATAAAACTCATAGTGTCCGTACCTTGTCCTGAAAGCAGTCTTAGAGATATCCTCATCTCGGACTCTCAGTTGATGGTAACTGGACCTAAGATCTATCTTGGAATAGAAGCTTGATCCTTGGAGTTGGTCAAAGAGATCATCTATACGAGGAAGAGGATAACGATTCTTGATTGTCACTTTATTTAGTTCACGATAGTCGATACACATACGAAAAGTCCCGTCCTTCTTCTTGACAAGCAGAACTGGAGCTCCCCATGTCGATGAGCTAGGTCGGATGAAACCTTTATCCAACAATTCCTGTAACTGAGTGGACAACTCTTGCAATTCACTATGTGCTAATCTGTAAGGTGCCCGAGAGATCAGTGCCGCTCCGGGTGCTAGGTCGATTTGGAATTCAACTTGATGGTGTGGTGGCAGACCAGGCAAGTCTTCAGGAAACACTTCCAGAAAATCATGAACGATGGGAATATCATCAATTTTCTTCTCTTTTGATGGTTGCTCAGCAACGAGTGCCATAATAGCAGTATGACCTTTACGCAAGCACTTCTGCGCTTTCATGAATGATATGATGCCTACGACTGCACCACTCTTTTCGCCTTGAACGGAAAGGATTTCTCCACAAGGGAGATGAATGTGAACAATTTTCTCACGACAGACAATTTCAGCTTGGTTTTTAGATAACCAATTCATACCAATAATTACATCAAAACTACCAAGTGTGACTGGCATAAGGTTGATATCAAGTATATGACTAGCCAGCTCAAGCTTACAACCCTTAAGAATGTGGGTTGCTTCAATTATTTGGCCATCAGCTATCTCTATTATATACTTACTTTCTAACAGTGTTGGAGTTCCTTTTATCATATCACTAAGCTTCTTAGATATAAAACTCCTATTAGCACCGGTATCAAATAGAACAGAAGCGAAGTAATTCTTTAAGAGAAACTTACCGGTGACCAAATTGTGATCATATCGAGCTTCTCCAGATCCTAGTACGAAGGCTCGTCCTTTCGCACCATTCCCTCCATTGTTGGCATTATTGCCACCGTTGTTGTTGACTTGATTGTTGTTGTAACCATTGTTGCCCTGATTATTGCCGTTACCGTTACCATTGCCATTACCATTTCTATTACCATTTCCATTACTATTTCCATTACTACCCCTCTTTGACTGAGGACAATCCCTACGAATTTTTCCCTCCTTACCGCACTGAAAACATCCTCTTGTGGACCCTTGCGGTCGGAATCGTTGCTTGTTTGGAAGTGCAACCGTATAATCTTTCGCAGCGTGGCCCATCTTACCACATCGCTGGTAACGCTGTCGGTCACAAGTGCCTATGTGGTGATAGCCACATTTGTTGCACTTGGGATACTTCCCAGCATATTCACCCTGATTCGGACCCGAAGAGGTCGTCTGATTGAAGTTCTTAGCATGCTCAAACTTTCGTTGCTGCTGCTGGGGTTGATTAAAGTAGGGTCCCTTGGAGCAAGAGTGAGAGTTGGAGTTGTGATCAAACTTGTTCTTATAGTTTTCAGTGAATTTAGAGACCGAACCTCTCAGGGGTAGAGTCCCTTGAGTCATCGACTGACCGGTTAACTTGTGGGCGAGTCTGATAGTTTGCTGGATGGTAGTAGGGTTGGATGAAGTAACCATACTTTGAATATGTGGCACTAGACCTCCAATATATAGCTCAATCCTCTTTTAATCAGGAGTCACCATATGTGGGCACATGGTAGCAAGCTCATGGGAACGATTGGTATAAAGCTCAATTTCTGAACCTTCCATCTTCAGGTTCAGAATACTCCTTCTAACTTTTGAATTTCATCCCGAGGACAGGAATCCTCTTTCTTCATTCTCTTAAACTCCTCCCATGGCAGTGCATTGGCCATATCCAAACCCAACACTTGAACCTGTGCATTCCACTAAGTGAGAGACGGGCCCTCCAAAGTACCAGAAGCGAACTTGACCTGATTGGCCAATGGGCAGCTGCACATGGCAAATACCGATTCTACTTTTTCGAACCACCAGAGTAGTCTGACAGCTCCTTCAGCTCCACTAAAGGTGTGGGCATGCAGGTTGCTGATTCTGCTGGCCTGGAGTTAGAAACATAATATAGGTTCAAGGTTATAAGGCTTAGGAAGGGCGCTTTGAGAGATGAATTGACCTCACTAGTCATTGGTTATAGCATTTACCTACAGCATTCTGTGCTGCTAAAGCCTCAGCCACTCTATCGTTGATTAGTGCCGCCAGCTCCACTGCTGTCATGTTGATCGTACCTCGGCCACCAGCACGACCTCTACGTCCTCTTCCCGACATGATTCTTTACATTCACAAATACAAAACAATGAGAAATATATCGCATATTAAACATTATTTATGTACAAGTAAGGAAATACAGCATCTAACATTTTGAAAATTAAATAAATTGTAAAGCTACAAAATAAATAACTCAAAACATTAAACTTCTCATGCTTTTATTGAATGGGAACAACCTTACCCATCTAGGTTGAAAAGAGAAATAACATAAGCGAAACATGAATGAAAAGGAAATATAGAATAGATAGATCATCAAACATCCTCGACATCGGAAGAAACGTATGATTGTGCATCGTCGATCTCCACCGGTTCCTCTTCGGGTGGCTCCTCCTCTAAGGGCTCATCCTCGAAGGGCTCCTCCCCGTCGTCCGAAAGTGGAACGTCTTCTGGAAATAGGGCTGCTTGTAGTTGAGCTTCTAAGTGGGTCACTCTCTCCCGAAGTCCTTCAGCAGCATGGTCTGCTACGTGTAGCTAGGCTTCCAGATTGGTCACTCTCTCCAGAATCCCTCGTACATCATGGTCCGAGGTGTCCACCCTCGTCTACAAATGTGTAACCCGATCCACCAAAAGGTTATGGACCTGATCCGTTGTTACTAGTTCAGTGGTCAGATGCTCTATTTGCTCCTTGTTTTCCTCCATTTGTGGCTCTCGTTCTAGAATGTCGGGTATCTCATCAGTGGCTTCCTTCATTGTTTTTAACTCCTTAGTTATTAGAAACACAAAAGCTGCAAAAGCTTGTTCCATGGTGCATGGCAAGCTTGGAAAAGTAGAGGATGAGGAAGTTGAACAAAAATAGGGCGATGGAACATTTCCCATCTCGATCCACCTTTGGATCATCTTCGAATATGCATTCCAACTAAGTGTTGTGTTCCTTGCTTGTGCATTACTTGGTTCACCCTGTTCCACCTAGTTGTCACTAGAACTAGTCCGGCGCCTTTTGGGCTCCGGGGATGATAAGGTAGATGCCTTAGGTGATTGTGGTGGGGTTGACGACATGATCCTGTAATGTAATACATAAGTGCCAAAATCCAAATGTCTATGACATGTAACAAATGTGTGAGGTTATAGTCTAGTATGAAATCCTAGTTCTCTATAACCAATGGTTCAGATACCAATCTGTCACACCCCCTATTTCAACTAACAGAATTTTACCATTTGGGAAGTGACAAACCAAGATCGCAGTCATTAGTTACATTGAACGACACTATATCGGACTAAAATGAAAATATATCATAACTGATCAAAGTAAGTGCGGAAGCGTAAAACGAAAGTAAATGCGCAAAACAAACGCGCCCAAGTAAAGTCCCAAAGTGTCCAGTCCAAACGAAGTCCAAAAAAAAAACAAAGTACAAGTAATTCAACAATATTAATTTATAAACAAATCGTAAGACTCCATGCATGCCCTATGCGTGCACCTGTGCCTTATCTTAAACGACCTGAGAAAACATGTAAGAAAACGATGTCAAAACGAGGTTGGTGAGTTCACAGGTTTCAATATAAATAAACGTTTACCAGATTTATTGTACAATCAACATATATATATATATATATATATATATATATTGACGGGCAGCTAACCTATGTTCATGTTTGCTATTACGCTCGCAACCGTAAAATGACTGTTTGAATGCCTCCCACCAGGCCTATCAACCATAGTGCACGTTTAGGTCAATATTGCACTCGTTCGATATCCAATCGAGTTAGCGCGACTAACGCGGCTGAGGTTTGTCAAACCCAGTAGTACTACCCAACATACCTCGCAATTCTCATATTTAAACGGTTCGATGTGAGGACTTTCATGATAGAGTTTACGAATAGTCATAACAAGTGATACAATATGAAGTACAAAAATAAAAAAAGAGTTTGCGTCATGATTTCTCCCCAGTTTAAAAGCAGTAACAGGGGCCGTGAAAACTCACCTGAACAGCGTAGGTAGTAATCACACAAGTACGAGATTGAAATCTCAAGCGTTTGCCTGACACGGCTCACGAATGCCCTAGAATTACAAACATAACAGTTAGGGACTCAATGGGATTTGTAACGACACACGGAGGATTAGAACGTCTTTAAACATTCTAAAGATTAATGGGTAAACGAACGAGTTTACGAAAATACGGATTTTTAAATTAGTATAAACGCGTTTCGCGATAAATGACAAATAATATATAATAATTTTTGTTTTAAAAATATAATAAATAAATCAAACATTCTGACAAAAGGGTTTACTCACACACGACCGCGCCTAAGGCAAGGCACGAACGTGTTAAGGTTACGTGCGCGACCGTGCTGGTCAGGGGCGCGACCGTGATGATCAAAACAGAAGACACAACAAAGCTGATCACTAGGCACGACCGTGTCTTAGCCAGGCACGACCGTGTCTATGGTTCTGAGGCAGGACCAGGTCTAGCCAAGAGGCACGACCGGGTCTAGCCAAGAGGCACGACCGGGTCAGAGGGTGAGGCATGACCGTGCTAAAACCTGGCATGACCGTGTCTCCTGGATTTATAGACACAGAGTTTAATAGAATAACCTAATAAATCCAAATCCGTTTGGTTTCGATCGCGATTGACCAAAAGGACATGGGGGTTCTGTTTAACAGGTATAGGCAATTCTGAGAACGAGTGTAATTTGAAACCGAAACCCTAGGTGAAGAACACCAAATCAAATTGATAAAATCTGATGTTAATATGCAATGGAATCATGGGGCTTTTAAAGGGTTGCTGTCTGCAAACTAACCATGACAATTAATTGAATTTTGATCGAGTATAGGGTAGGATGCGGTTAAACCGAATATGATAGAACCCTAGAATCTGGTTCTTGATCGGGTTGATGTTATAAACCCCAATTAGCATAGGGTTTTCAACCTATGAATAAAAACGAAGCTATGGATGAGATTTATTACCAGAATGCAATCTGAATTGAAGGAGATCGATCAAAATTGGTGCCGACCGTGAATGCGTTGGTCTCCGGTGGTTCCTGCTGCTACTCCGATCGAATTGAGGAGTGGTATTTCTTCCGAGTTGTTCGTCTAACGTGCGTGGATGCTCAATTGAAGGATTAACAGTCGGAGTGATCGAATTATGATGATATAATAACATGGTGTCGACGGTTACGAGTTTAAAGTCATAATGGGGATAAATTTTGATAGTTACTTGTGTTAAAGCGTGAGATAGTGGCTCAATGATGATCTCCATTAGAGATTACAAACTTGATATTCGAACGGATTTGCGTTTAAAGGCTGCGTTTACGTTTCAACTGGGTAAGAGGCGCGACCGTGCCAAGGCACTTGGCATGACCGTGCCAAAACAAGGCGTGACCGTGCCTACTAGGGTTTCTGGTTATTTACAAAACCATCCCTTGTAACTTCAGCTTTGACAGAAATGATCCCATGGTTTTAGAATTGGGTTAACTTGGTTAGGATTTAACAGAATATTTAACGGAATCACTAACGGGATTTACTTGAAAAGTCGGATTGTCACAATTGTATAAGGCACAAGGGTCATCAAAACAGGTTACATATACACATATATATATATATATATAAACTAACATGCATGGATCCTGACTACATCCTACCCTTCTTAACCCACTAGAGTGACTAAAGATCCCCACATGGGATAAATGTTCTCTTAACAAAAAAAGTATTTCCCACTCCAAGCACCGTTATTCTGGGTAGCTTTTGGAATCAAAGGAGTTTTACCAGACTTAAGTTGAAGAAAATAAGGCAAACTGGTGGACTGAAAGAAATCGGTAATCAACAACGGAAAAGGGAAAACCATCAAATACGGGAGTCATTTTACCTAGACCTACGCGCTCATCAAGTCACATCGGTCAAAACTTCTTGAATTTTGAATTTTAAAGTTTTTACAGCTGTCCGAATGACCATCACAACTGTCAAAAACTTGGGGACAATTGTTATGCCTCAGTTTTACCTCTGGTATCCCGGATCCTCAAATAAGTATCGGTATCCCTGAGCCTTACTATGTTTCAATATCTAGATTAACTGACCGTTATAACAATTAATATTACGCATTTTTCTTTGATTAGTCTTGAACAGGTAATCAACGATTCATTAAATGACTAAATCAAGGGCTGAAAAACCGTTCAAACAGTTGGGAAAACACGTGGAAGTCAATGTATAACGGTCGGGAATTTATGGAGACTTGTAACTACCATAAAGACTCATTAAAGACTTTCCTGATTTTTTGCCGAAATCCTCGTTTTTAGTTATTTTATCTTTTGTATATATATTCAACAGTATTGATAGATTAGAGACACAATTCACGAATTCTCACAACACAATACACTCGAAAACACCTCTGTAACACTTAGATTTTGATCATATACAACTCTCATTGTAACTTTTTTCATCAATTCACCGTCTTGTGTTGTTCCCGAAGTTGAAGCTACATTCGGGTCAACTGGAGAAGTACCCGCAATCGGAATAACTGAACGTGGATCGACAATTGAATCATCACTGTAGTAGGACTAATAAAACATTTTAGCTTCAGCTGGAGAAACCACAGAACGAACATTGAAAGATCTGAATAATGCATCATAATCAAACGCCCAAGAAGGACCTTTTGCATCCTGAGGAACAGAACGATTATCCCAATCAACATGAAACCACTCCTCCATTTGTCAGGAATCTTTGTTAAGACTCTTTTGTTATGAGAATTGGAAACGTATCCCAAGAAAATTCCCCCGATTGCTTTGTAGCTGAATTTAGTAGGAACATCGCAAGTCTTCAACAAAGTACAAGGATTCCCAAAGGGCAAAAGATAAGCCAAATTAGGTTTTCGATTGTTCAGCAATTCATAACAAGTCTTGTTGTGTTTCTTCACGTTCAAAACCCTATTGAGAACATGACAATCTGTATTCACCGCCTCTTCCCAAAATGTGATGGGCAACTTTAAATCAGATAACTTAGTTTTAGCTGTCTCAATAAGTGTAGGTCACGGGAGCCTCATCGCGCAGCGGAAATACACGGATCTGTTCTATGATTTGTGTGGGAACGTGAAGAACAAGACAGAGAAACAAGAACAAAGATGAAAGATAACAAACGATACGTAATCCATAACATAGAAATCATCCCGTATTATAGACGTCATACCAAAGGAGCATGCATCTCTCATCTAAGCTTACGGTCCAAGGGCGGGAGAGCTCGTCCTGCCCGGACACCTCTCGACCTAGTTCCTGAAGTTCCACCTACAAATGAAGACAAGTCTTCTATTTGTAGGGGCAGGAACATTACCTACGTACTTGTCTAAGTATGCAGGGGATTGGTCATGCGTACTTGACAAGTACGCAAAAGTACACAGGACCAATCTGGTGTGCAGGCTAAGTACCCAGGAACACCTTCCTGCGTACTAGCCACGTACACCGATACATAGAATTTTATCTATAGTTACTAAAACATGCTTCAGATTACAAAGAATGTCCTAACAGACTCCCTCTAAAATAATGACATCAAAAGTCTTCTGACGAGACTTGATCTTCTGGCATTCCACTTGAGATCTTCAAATCTTCAAACTTCAGTCTTTAGTTGCCGAGTGATGACAAACCCGGCTCCCTCTTAACTGTAGCTTTCATTGTAGACCAAACTAAGTGCTTCAATAGGAACCAACTAACCCAACAGACTTCGTTGTAGTTCATCCTCTCAGTAGTAGCTTGCTCCACCCTGATTTAGAATTCCTCCAAATCAGCTGGCATATGATAGAGAGTTTGAGTTTCCAATAACCTGCATCAAACTAATCAGCCCCCATAGGGATTCCAGTAAGATAAACTTAAGTCTTCAACCAGATGTGTCCAACTTTATCCTGTATCTTCATGAGTTAACCAAATTCCTGAAGATGTTCATTTCCAATATCCCCTTTCAGTTTAAGCTCCATCTGACTAGACCAGAAACAAGGGAATGTTTCCTATCCCGTCGGCCAATGATAAAAGGTACCATCTTCAACTAATAATCCAACGGATATCCAGCTTCATCCTGAAAACACTTGATAGAATCAAACACAAAATCATGGATCTATTCCCGGGAGCTTCCGGCTCTGATACTACTTATAGGTCCCGGGAGCCTCTCGCGCACCGAAAATACATAGATCTGTTCTCTGATTTGTGTGGGAACGTGAAGAACAAGACAGAGAAACAAGAATAAAGACGAAAGATAACAAACAATATGTAATCCATAACACAAAAATCATCCCGTATTACAGACGACATACCGAAGGAGCACACATCTCTCATCTAAGCTCACGTTCCAGGGGCGGGAGAGCTCGTCCCGCCCGGACACCTCTCGACCTAGTTCCTGAAGTTTCACCTACAAATGAAGACAAGTCTTCTATTTATAAGGGCAGGAACATTACCTGCGTACTTGTCTAAGTACGCAGGGGATTGGTCATATGTACTTGACAAGTACGCAAGGTTTTACTAAGTACACAAGACGAATCTGGTGTGTAGGCTAAGTACTCAGGAACACCCTCCTGCGTACTAGCCACGTACACCGATACATAGAATTTTATCTATAGTTACTAAAACATGCTTCAACACGCACCCACCCTTGCTATCACCTTAAACGGTCCGTTGAAACGTGGGCTTAACTTCCCCCGTTTCCTAAACCGTATCACCCCTTTCAAAGGAGAGACTTTCAAAAGCACAAAGTCTCCCACTTGAAACTCAATCGCCCGCTTTCTATTATCCACATAGGATTTTTGACGATCTTGAGCCGCCTTCAAGCGTGCCCTTATTTGGTCAATACTACTAATAGTTTCCTTGACCACCTCTTTGCTACCAAGTTCCCGTTGACCAATTTCACCCCAACACACAGGTGTTCGACGTTTCCTCCCATACAACGCCTAAAAGGGAGGCATACCAATGCTAGAATGGTAGCTATTGTTGTAAGAAAATTCCGTCAACGGTAAATGGTCGTTCCAAATACCCCCAAAATCCAATGCACATGCTCGTAACATATCCTCGAGCGTTTGAATCATTCGCTCGCTTTGACCATCCGTTTGTGGATGATAAGCGGTACTAAGATTCAATCTAGTTCCCATATCCTCATGGAATTTCTTCCAAAAATGAGAAGTAAATCTCGTATCATGATCCGATATAATCGTCACCGGTAGACCATGACGTGGATTTCCGACAATCTATCTGACGTATACATTTCCTTTATAGGAAGGAAATGTTCACTCTTTGTCAACCAATCTACTACTACCCATATTACATCATAACTCTTTCGTGTCTTAGGTAGTTTAGTAATTAGATCCATGGTTTTGTTCTCCCATTTCCAAAGCGGTATTTCAAGCGGTTGAAGCTTTCCATACGGGTTTTGGTACTCCGTGTTTACCCTTAAGCATGTGAGACATCTTTCCACATACGTAACAATATCACGCCTCATACCCGGCCACCAAAAATGACACCTCAAATCATAAAACATCTTTGTGGCCCCCGGTTGGATAGAATACTTGGATTTATAAGCCTCATCTAAAATATTCGTCAAAACACTTGACAACCTAGGTATCCAAATCCTATCAAAGCATGTCTTCAACCCCGAACTATTCTCCTCAAGCTTATCAACATATGGAACCATCTGTTCCTTCTTCAAATCCCCACCAAGTGATAACACTTGGGCCTCCCGTCTTTCATCAATAAGAGATGATGAAATTGTCATTTTGAATGTCTTCACCTTAATAGATGCATGACTCGTCTTCCGGCTAAGAGCATCTGCCACTACATTCGCTTTAACTGGATGATAAAGTATATCACAATCATAATCCTTGACCAATTCAAGCCACCGCCTTTGCCTCATGTTGAGGTCCTTTTGGTCAAAGAAATATTTGAGTCTTTTGTGATCCGTGTAGATCGTACATTTCGCCCCATATAAATAATGCCTCCAAATTTTGAGCGCGAATACCACGGCCGCAAGCTCTAAATCTTGAGTAGGGTAATTCACCTCGTGAGTCTTCAATTACCTAGACGCGTAAGCAATCACTTTCCCCCTTTGCATAAAAACACACACCAACCCCGAATGCGAGGCATCCGAATACACAACAAAATCTTCGGTCCCGTCCGGCAAGGACAAAATAGGTGCCTTAGTCAACTTTTCTTTCAAGATTTGAAAGGCAGATTCTTGCTTGGCATCCCAAACAAACTTAGTCTCCTTACGCGTTAACTTCATCATTTTCAAGGCAATCCGAGAGAAGTTCTCAATAAATCTCTGATAATAGCCCGCCAATCCCAAGAAACTTATAATCTCTGAAGGTGTCTTCGGTGATGACCAATCATTTACCGCCACAATTTTGGATGGGTCTACTGTAATCCCTTTCTCATTAATCACACGACCCAAGAATGGAATTTCGCGCAACCAAAAGGCGCACTTGGAAAATTTAGCATAAAGCTTTTCCCTTTGAAGAACTTCAAGAATTTCACGCAAATGGAAGGCATGATCACCTTCGCTCCTTGAATAAATGAGAAGATCAACAATAAACACAATAACTGAACGATCGAGGAACGGTCTAGACACCCGGTTCATAAGGTCCATGAAAATCGCAGGCGCGTTGGTTAAACCGAAAGGCATAACCGTAAACTCATAGTGACCGTAACGAGTGCGGAAAGTTGTTTTAGGCACGTCGTCTTCTTTCACTTTTAGTTGATGGTACCCGGATCTCAAATCAATCTTAGAGAACCATGACGCCCCTTGCAATTGATCGAAGAGGTCGTCAATCCGAGGTAACGGGTACCGATTATTTACCGTCAACTTGTTCAACTCCCGATAATCCATACACATCCCCTTGCAATTGATCGTAGAGAACGGGTACACCCCAAGGTGAGACGCTTGTGGCGTATGAAACCTTTATCAAGTAGTTCTTGCAATTGCTCCAATAGCTCTTTCATCTCTAGCGGTGCCAACCTATAAGGTGCTTTGGCTACCAGCTTAGCACCTGGTATCAAATCAATCCCATGTATGCCTTGCACCCACGCACCATGTACTTTGTTGCCTTCACATAAGAACACAATCTTACTTTGCCTTTCTTCTCACCTTCGATGTAAATGGACTCACCTGATGGGGAATCGAGTTGTATCGCCTTAGGTCCACATAGAATATTCTTTTTGTTCTTAGATAACCAATCCATCCCCACTATTACATCAAACTCCCCCATGGTCATAGGAATTAATGTAACATTTCTGATTTTCATGTCTTAGTTTCAGTGCAACAAACCAATGTTTGAAATTCAAACCTAGTGCAATGATTTATTTTACTCGTACAAACACTTAAACCCTAGGTTCCAATACCAATTCACGAGTTTTACACTGGTATACATTATTAGAACCCTATATATATAGATGTATATTTATATATATATATATATATATATATCAAGCAATTGCATACACACATATATATAATTATTCAATTATCAAGGGATTACACATTTGTTTGAACCCCTAACCATTTGAACCCTAAATTGGAACCCCACACCCTTAATTTTGACTTTTAACACCAACTTTGACATCCTTTGACTCGGTTGACTTCCAAAAGTCAAAGCAGCCCAAATTTGTAATAATCCAAGGCTGTCCCGATCCAAATTTATGTAATTGGACTTCCATTCATGGAGTAATCGACCATACACCACCCTCAGGCCCAATTGGAAGCTAAAATCGATCTAAAAATGTGGCTTATTTCGAATTCAAACGCGTTTGACTCCTTTGAGTCTAACCGAGCTAAATCGGGAAGGAATTTGCGAATTAAGACACGATTGATGACATCAAATCATGCGCAAGAGATACGCGCGTGAACCTATATAGAAAACAAGACTCAATTCAACCCTAATTTGATCTAATTGACGCGTATTCATCTCGGCAACCGTCATATTCAAACCTATAATCAATTCATATGTTTAGGCTAAAATTGGACGAATCAAAGTGATTATGCATTTGTGCAATCACCATTATAAACCCTCAGCACTTTCAATCGATCCTCATTTCGCCGCTGCAGTCCTGTCGAGCACCAAGATCAGTCGGAGCTTCGTCCCTATCATTCTCACACATCCCTTCACCAAATCACGTAAGTGTTGTGTCATTGTATTCATTTTCAAATCCTTGTCAAAAGCCCCATACCAATTTGAAATAACAGAACCCATATAACTTAAATCAAATTAGGGTTCTTGTTCTTATGTATGCGATTCTGATTTGGAGATTTGGTTAAGCTTACTTTTCGTATTTAAATTTTTTGGGGTTCCTAGTTAACTAGCGAAACCACCTGGTCTGACTGATTAAGCCACTGCACCAACAGATCAGGTGGCCTGGGTCGAAACCCACGGCCCGCATAACCGGCCTGTTCTTTTTGCGCTTTCATTAAAAGCAAACCCGACCCCTTTTCAGCAACACGTTAAATCAATTAAAAGTTGGATCCTCATCAGAGGACCACACCCCGGCCCAGTGGTTTGCTCATCTGACTTGTACAACACAGACCCGGGTTCGAGTCACCCCAGGTCTGTTTAATTTTGTTAAACCCGTTTAAAGCTCCATAAATTTTATAAAAATTATCTTTATAAACCCTACAACATTTTGATCAGAATAAAACCAAATTTTACAATTTTCAATATAAAATCATTATTATTACAAATTTTATTGTTAAGATTTCATATTATTTATTTAAAACAATAATATAGATTTTTAAATAATTAAAAGTAATTAATTACCAAATTTAATACTTGTTGTCACAAGATTTTATAGAATGAAAGCAAAGTTTATAAAGTCTTATTTAATTTTAACCTTATTTAAAACAAATATAAATCCTATTTAAATCATACTTATTTTAAATGGTACATAAATAAATAAATTTATTTATTTTTTATATAATCTATACTTAGAATTTAAATGTATATTTAACATTAATTTTTATGTACCAATATTATTTACACAACTTTATAAGTAATTAAATACAGTAAAGTTATTTATTTAAATTATATTTAAATAAATATAAATTCTCACACTATTTTTCTAATTAAATTAATAAATAACAATTATTTAATTAGTTATCCAAACCCAAACCCTAAATTATTTATTTTAAAACTATTCATTTCAACTTTTTATTTTATAAAACACTTATTTAAATACAAACCACAATCATCTACACAATCCTTTTACATAATACAACACAAACTCTTTGTACAAGTCTTTGTACACACTCCCATTGAAACCCTAGACTGGGCCTTAGACTATTGTACATGTTATTAATCTAGATTCATATACATTACACTCTAGGTTAACGTTGTGAGTTACAAGGATAACTTTGCTACTTTTTCTCTTGTGCTATCTACATCCTTCATACAAGTGAGTTTTACATAGCCCCTATTACACTATTTTACATATTTTGGGGTGAAACATGAATACTATATACAATGATTTGCAAACTACACAATACAATTCCACCTTACATTCATATGTGCAATTTGAGCTTTATGTTTGAATACTAGGTGTGTTAACTACTTTTGTGTGCAATTTACATGTTCAATCATTAACTATACAAGCCGACGGTTAACAATGATAAATCTATTGAGTCTGACAAACAGTTAGGGTGATTGTTACTGACAACACAATTTGTTTTTGCGTGCAAGTTACAAAGGTTTGATTGTACTACTGGTTTCACAATAGTAACTCTCCATAATTGCCTTATTAATCATGACATGTATGGATTGTATACACACAACTATATGATATCTATTTACAAACCTATGTATGCTCACCAATTTTTTAGTTGACTTTATTTTAATCATGTTTCAGGTGCGAATGTATGAGTTGATCAAGACATGCTTCGTTTAAGTTTGGACCTAGTTAAATTTAATAAAGAACTCATGTATTTCAATTTATGTATTTGATTTGGATTTTGTTTGTTTGAATTATGCAATGAAATTTGGATGTTCAATATATTACAACTTAGTCAACCATGTGCTCATGAACAGTCTACAGGTCCCGCCCCGACGTATTCCGTCGTAGGTTGGGGTGTGAAAATTAAATCTATAAGAAACGTTTCACCCCCCGCCCTTAGCTTGCAATTCTTATAAATATCAAACACTAGAAAACTCTTATCATTTGCCGCCTTGATTTCTAAGGGTTCATCTAACTTGCTACATAGAAATGAAGAATGCATAACAAATTTCAAGGACACAAAAGAACGACTAGCCCCCGAATCAAATAGAACTAGCGCAGGTAAAGAATTAATTTTGAATGTACCTGACACCATCTCTGAGTTATTCTTTGCCTCCTCGGCCGAGATGTGGAAAGCTCTTACCTTTGGCTTTGGCATCTCTATTCTCTTTTTGCTTCCACCTTGATTCTTTAGCTTGGGACAATCCGCCCTGTTGAGCCCGGGCTTGTAGCAATTGTAGCAAAAGTGAATTTGGCTTGAAAATTGTTTAACCATACGCCCCGATTTCTCACATTTGTAGCAATTCGATGTCCCCTTCCTACATTCACCAAAATATTCCTTCTAACAAATCTTGCACCCCCGGGAAGAGAACTTGCTAAACGGCTTTTTTCTAGGGCTCCCGCCCTTTATCTACTTCACTAACTGATCCATAATTTCCCGTTTCCTCTTTTCACCTCTGGCTTCTTGCCTCCTCAACTCCACCTCTCTTTCCCAACACCTATTTATCAAATCAACAAGTGCGGTAAAATAGGATGGAGATATGCTATCTCTGAACTCCACAGACAACATAGCATAAAATCTATCAATCTTTGCCTTCTCAGTCGACACCACGTCCGAACAGAACATGGCGATATCAAAGAAGGTCCCTGCCAGTTCATCAACTGACTCTGTCGTTTGACTCACGAGGAGGAACTCCTTAGTCATCCTGTTAACTGTGGCTTATGGGCAATGGTATTTCAGAAAAGTCGTCTTAAACTCATCCCATGTCATGGAGGTCACTCCCAATTCACCTCTCTCCTTTCGAAGATTTAACAACCATTCTTTCGCCCTCCCAGTCAATAGTGACACACTAAACATCACCCTATCCTCGGGCTTACACTTGGTCGTTTCAAAGTTCAATTCCATATCCACCACCCACATGTGGCTAAGGATAGGGTCCACTTGCCCGTTATACTCTTTGGGCTTGATTACCATAAACTCTTTAAGAGTACAACCTTGTGGTTCCCTCTCCTTTTCTTTCATTACCTCTTCGAGAGTAAGCTTAATAGTCCTTCTCATTTCCTCCTTTAACAAGGAGGTGGCTTGCTCGAAGGCCTTGGCCACTTCTTCCTTTATCATCTCATGGATCCTTGGATCCAACGGTTCATTGTTCGCATCGTCTGTCATCCCTTAACTGAGAATTAGAACAAAAACACCTTAATACCCTTATACTTTCAATACCTTAGGTAACCGTCTCACATTTACTCCTATATATATTAAGTATATATATATATATCTACCTATATACATACATACATAATCACCTTCACCTAATCCTTGCAAATGTTCATTGTTATATGGTTATCATAAAGACCCTTACACATATTGTCTTATTAATCACATTGGCCAGACATGTTTAATATTACAATATGCCCAATTGCAATTATCATATCCATATAGCAAATCACAAGACAAGTTTCAGCACACATAACACCTTGTCATTCAATCATACATATACATATACACCATATATATATAACCACCTTATCATAACATTATTAACCTTTCACTTTCGAAAGCTCTTAGTCTTGGTCAAGTCCTTCTTGGATTCTCGTATCATTCCCCCCATATCAAGAGCATCTGGTTTGAGTTTGGTGCCACCCACACCAAATCCCTCAAACCATCGCTCTGATACCAATTTGTAACACCCTTATTTGAAGCACCGGTTATTAAACATTTAATATGCGGAAGCATTCGTCCCAAGAATAAATTTTTTTAAATATGTCCCTCGCGTACCGCGAGGGACCAAGCTCCTCCCTTCGTGTACAGCGAGGGAGCCCCAAAATCACCAACCCGAGAAACAGGTCTCTCGCGTACCGCGAGAGAACCCTGCCTGTTTCACTCGTACCGCGGGGGAGATGAGTAAACAGAAAATTTACTCAGCTGTCCAGTTTTCAACACTTAACCATTTTTCCATCATTTAACATTTCAACATGACACCAAATTTTCCCCAACACTTCGGTTTTGGTTAAAAACATTCAACATCCTTCATTTGTACAATAAGTAACATATATCATGTATCTTTAGCATCCATTTAAGGATTTCTATTTATACCCCAAACATCAAAAATGCATACGAGAATCCGCCTTTCGCCATGGACTTGACTTTGATTACATCGGAGCTTTTCCTACATAACCACATAAACATTTCACCACTAGTAATTTAGATAAAACATAACAACAAGTAAAATCTACTTGTTTTCATCTATTCACCCATTTGACCCGTTCCACCAAATTAGTCGTTAGGCGACATATTACTTGCATAACACCTTAAAAGTTTCATTCTTTTCTATTAACCATCATATTTAACTCATTTTCATTTCCATTATGGCACTTAGACCATAACTTCATCACCACATTTCCATTATGATTATAGATCATAACTTCATCACCACATTTCCATTGTGATTCTAGATCATAACTTTATCTCCACATTTCCATTATGATACTTAGATCATAACTTCATCACCACATTTCCATTATGGTATTTAAACCATAACTTGTAGCTATATTTCTATTATAGTATTACAACTATAACTACATTCATTCACCTCTATGCATATTCATAACACATTATACAAACAACATTGCATATAACACCATATATCAACAATACTAAGTAAGTGTAAAAGCACTTACCTTTTGGATTCGAAGATCCCGTTCCACCTTCTCGATTGACAATTTGATTACCTAAACATATACACCTAGTTTAGTAATCTATCTTACATCAAAATCATATTTTAATTGGGTTCATAACCCAATCTTCTATTTCCAACCCAAACTGACCCGTTTAGGTTATACTTATATCCAAACACCCTCTTTCCACCCAAACTCTCCTACTTGAGTTTCATTTCCATTTCCTTAACACTAATTTTTAATTCAATCTTATCATTATGTTAATTTGGTGTTCTTTCAAGTGTCTAACATCATATAAACACTTAATCATCATTAATTCATCATCCTATCATCATAACCCAAAAAACCCCAATTCTTTCTATATGAACCCTAATTTCTCATAATCAAAATCAAAAGGATTCTAGGATGTTATTCACCATTCATTACCTTTAGTTTAGCTAGGTTATCAACAATCTAACACTAATTAACCCCATAAATGTGGTGATGAAGTTAAGATCTAGAATCATAATGGAAATGTAGTGATGAAATTATGGTCTAAGTGCCATAATGGAAATGAAAATGAGTTAAATATGATGGTTAATAGAAAAGAATGAAACTTGTAAGGTGTTATGCAAGTAATATGTTGTCTAATGACTAATTGGGTGGAAACGGGTCAAATGGGTGAAAATAAGTAGATTGTACTTGTTGTTATATTTTATCTTCATTACTAATGGTGAAATGTTTATGTGGTTATGTACGAAAAGAACCGATGTAGTCAAAGTCAAGTCCATGGCGAAAGGCGAATTCTCGTATGCATTTTTGATGTTTGGGGTGTAAATAGAAATCCTTAAATGGATGTCAAAGATACATGATATATGTTACTTATGGTACAAATGAAGGATGTTGAATGTTTTTAACCAAAACCCTAAGTGTTGGGGAAAATTTGGTGTCATGTTGAAATGTTAAATGATGGAAAAATGGTTAAGTGTTGAAAACTGGGCAGCTGAGTAAACTTTTTGTTTACTCATCTCCCCCGCGGTACACGAGAAACAGACAGGGTTCTCTCGCGGTACGCGAGAGACCGGTTTCTCGGGTTGGTATTTTTGGGCTCCCGCGCGGTACGCGAATGGAGGAGCTTGGTCCCTTGTGCTACGCAAGGGACATATTAAAAAAAATTATTCTTGGGACGAATGCTTGCGCGTATTAAATGTTTAATAGCCGGTGTTTCAAATAAGGGTGTTACATAGTGTTTGCTCTAAAGATTTGGAGACACTATCCATACGGTACTAGGTGTGAGATATATACAGCCATAAAAGTCTCCAACATATATTCAATCAGAAAGAATTAAATATGAGACAATTGAGGTGGATGGAACTCATTAATGATTACAATTGTGAGATTAAATACCCTCCCGGAAAAGCTAATGTTGTAGCAGATGCACTAAGTCGGAAGGAGAGAATCAAGCCTATCAAAATAAGAGCCTTAAGGTTAGAAATTAAGATAGATTGGATGGATCAGATTAAGGAAATTCAAACACAAGCACTACAAGAAGATAACATCAAAAAGGAGCGCATGACTAGTAAAGAGAAATTACTAATCAAAGGCGATGATTAAATCCTACGATTTGGAAACAGAATTTGGATTTCTAGACTTGGGGAGATTCAAACAAACGTGATGGACGAAGCTCACATATCCAAATCTTAGATACATCCCGAAGCTAATAAGATGTATAAGGACTTGAAAACTCATTATTGGTGGCCGAATATGAAAAGATCCATAGCTCAATACATTGAGAAATGTTTGACTTGCCTTCAAGTCAAGATTTAACATCAGAAACCCACAGGTCAACTGCAACAGTTGGAAATTCCTATGTGGAAATGGGATAAAATTACTATGGACTTTGTCACGAAACTGTCGAGAACCCAGAAAGGGCATGATACTATTTGGGTGATGGTTGACAGACTAACCAAATCGGCACATTTTATTCCTATTAGTGAGAAGCACTCAATGGATAAACTTGCCCGACTCTATATCAATGAAATTGTGAGCCGCTATGGTATACTACTATCTATTATCTATGACAGAGATAGTCGGTTCACTTTCATATTCTGGACTAGTTTCCAGAAAGAGTTGGGAACTCGAATTAATATGAGTACATCATATCACCCTCAAACCGATGGACAAAGTGAAAGAACAATTCAAACTCTAGAGGACATGCTGAGAGCTTATGCAATAGAATTTGGAGGTACCTGGGATAATCATCTTCCATTGATAGAATTTTCTTATAGCAACAGTTATCATTCAAGTATAAAAGTTGCACTGTTTGAAACATTATACGGTAGAAAATGTAGAACTCCAAATTATTAGACTGAAGTTGGGGATAACCATCTATCTGGACCAGAAATCTTACATGAGACAACTGATAAGATAGTACAGATCAAACAAAGTTTAAAAGCTGCACAAGATTGACAAATGAGTTACGCAGATAAACGTCGACGACCGTTAGAATTCCAAGTAGGCGACTATGTCATGTTAAAAATATCACCTTGGAAAGGTGTTGTACGCTTTAGAAAACGTGGGAAGTTTTTTTTTTTGGGTAAGGGGACGGTACCTCAGGCAAATTTTTTTAAAAAATAATCAAAAAGTACAAAGATCATGAGGACTAGCGGCCAACAAAGGGACATACCCCCTAAGCCAGAAACCCGCCAGACCCCGCAAAACCCACTTACCCAATTAGGTAATGCCGTCCATAATTTCTAACCACAAAATATATCCTGTTCTATACAAATGACCCAAACTAAAGTTAATAAACGTGCAAAAAAAACAAATAAAAACAAATATAATTCCTACTAATAACCAACATTAATAATGAAAGTCGCCTTAGTCCACCACTTTGGAGAGCATCCCGCAATCGTCAAATCCTGCATAAAATTCTCTTTATCCAACCTCATGCATTGTTGATCCCCGGCACCTTGAATAACATGTTACACCTCACAGTAACATCGGGACGTTGAGGTCTTAGTCTTCACTGTACTCCCATTGTATCAACCCCCTGGTCCCATACACATTTTGGCATCCCATAATTTTCCGGTTTTGATTTTTTCAGTATTCCGCCAACCGCAAGTGTACCAACCACTCCAGCTTGCCCAACTTGCCATGGAGCCTTTCTTTGTCCACTTCACTATGGTTGCATTCCCGATATGGACAAACTTGGTATTAGGAACCCAAGCAACATTTCCTTTCTTGCGCTCATATGTTGTGACCGGAATCATTAGTCCTGTTAAGCGTTTCGTGTTCATTGTGCTATAGTTATCCTTCCAGAATAGCGTGATCATATGCATCGTTGAGCAGTTAGCACACCTACAAACCAGGCAAACAAAGAAAGCGAAGCTAATCTCCCAACCCCCCCTCCCCCCTTTCCAAACCCAACACATAGCCCCCCCCCCCCCCCCCCTCTTCCTGTTATGATATTAGTCCTCTCCACACTCATTGTAGTGGTGACATGTGTGCAATGTGTACCATTCCCACCCTCCCAAATCCGGCGATACCATAACAGGCCCAACCCGAGCACGAGAAGTCCCAGCATCCACTCACGCTCAACACTCAAAACAGGGTGGATATGTGTGTCTAGTGTACCAGCCCCAACCCGGGTGAGCCCCAACGTAGGTTGCATGTAAATGACTCTCCCCATGCAGGCCTCGAAAATGAACACCCAAGGTCCAGAACCCCTTTTAATAATAATAAGACCACCGATATCGGTCCTGAATTTGGTCGAGGATTTCTCCCCCCAAACACTCTTTATGTAGGTGGTGTGTGTGATTAGTGTACCAACCCACATCCCCCCTTCCCGGGAACCACACGACCCATCCCAGCCCGTCCATCCATCTTCCACAATGTCACCCAACGGAAAATAAAGCACTCCCCAGCCCAGTCGACATCTCGACCAAATAAAAACCCCAAATCTCTCAACACTCGAGAAAGTAGTGTAATGTGTGCGAGGTGTACCAGCCCGTACCCCCCCCCCCCCCCAACCCGGAATAGTTCTGCATGCCACATCCCACCTGCATGCAAGAACCACAGCGCTCTAAACACCCAAGGTTGTGGGAGTCCTGCAATAACAAGATAAATAAAAAATTAGCCCAACCCATTCCATCGGCACCCCTCATCTCCACCGACCCGAGCGACATCATCCCAATCTTGCTTAACCTCCCGCCTCTCGTTTTGGTGGTGTCAAGTGTGCTAAGTGTACCAGCCCAACCCATCCCCAGCCCGACCAAGCTAGATAGGTCCCAACCCATTCCCATGCAGCTCCAACCACTCAAGAAGTATAAAATTATAAGGTGACTCAAGTTTATCAGGATTCTCATTTCCGTATGCCTAAGCTTATGCTTTAGATCCTTCCAGCTCCACCTATTTTCAAGCCCACCATCCTTGGCCCAACTACTCCCCAGGTTTCTATCCATGTAAACTGGTTTTTTAACCCTGGCTTTATATGTCTTAAAGTTCCAGATATTCTCAAGTTGAATAGACCGAGGACTAGCTTTGATCCGAAGACCTTTCAAACGGTTGCTCACCTCTTCTTTTATCACACTGCATAATGCTTCAACGGTTCATTCATGTCCTTGGAACGTTCTGAAATTCCGTTCTTGCCAGATAAAGTAAATCACAGCAGCAAAAATTAATCTCCGGATTATACTATCAATAGACTTGTTTCTTTTTAAGGAACTCATATAATGAACACACTCCATCCATTCAGCAGGGGGGTTGCCAAAGTCACCAAGCCGAACCATGCTAGTCCACACTCTTTTAGGGTAATTACACTCAAAAAATAAGTGAGGATGGCTGTCTGGCTGTGACTTACAGAAGCCGCACACTCTCGAGTCGTCGTTGTCCCACCTACTGAGACGATCTTGATTGAGAAGCTTGTGTTTAATAGCAAGCCAGGTGATAAATGCATGTCTTGGAATACATTGGCTAAACCAGATTGTCTTGCTCCATGGAACGTCACGTCCTCATCAACGTCAGATAGGTCGGTAAATACAGTTTTGGTACAGAAGTCATCCACTTTGCCTTCCTTACTCTTCCACCTAACCAAGTCATTCCTCCCATGATGAATCTGCAGAGGGGCTTGGTCCCAAAGAAACGGGTATTTCGTATTCCACCCTTCAGGCCATTTCCAGTTACCATTTTCCACCACATCCGACACCTTGCTATCCACACTAAGACCACCCCGTATAATTTCTCTTTTTGTTATTATATCGCCAATTGGGCTATGCACATGCCATCGGTCATACCATATAGAGGTGTCCCGACCATCCCCGATCACATTAGCGCAATGTGGACGATATTTTTGCCTGTTCCTTAGAAGGTTTTTCCAGCACCAACTTTCCCCATCCTCGGCCACAATGTCCCAAAAGCTTCTTTTTTTAATTTTATAACTATATATCCATTTGAGCCATATAGAATCAGACCTGTTAATGATTCTCCAAATATGTTTCGCCATAAGAGCTTCATTATGAGTGCGGAGGGACTTAATCCCTAACCCCCCTTGAGACCTAGGCTTACACACCTCCAGCCAACAAACCCTTGCTTTCCGGCTACTCAGACCCGATTGGCTCCAAAGGAACTTCCTCACTACCGCTTCTATGTCCTGAATCACATTAATCGGGAGCATGAATACAGTGGCCCAATAAACATGCAGGGATGAAAGGACCGATTTAATTAATTGGAGTCTGCCTGCTAAGGATAAAAATTTATTTTTCCAATCGGCCACTTTGGCCTTAACTTTATCAATTAGACCTTTACAATCTTTTGAGTAAAGTCTTTTAGAGAGCAATGGAACACCCAGATACTTAACTGGGAGGCTACCAACCCGGAAAGGAATAATGTTTTTAATGTCATTTTGAATACCACTTCTAACATTCCCCAGAAACAGCGTACTCTTGTTGAAGTTCGGTTTAAGACCTGAGGTACCACTAAATTCTTCCAACGCCTCCTTTATAGTTTTCACCGACTCCACGTTCGCATGAGCAAACATCAGAAGGTCATCCGCAAAGCATAAATGGGTAATTTGTTGCTGATCACATCCCCAATGATACTGGAAATTACCTGCCTATGACACCCTTCTTTGGATCATCAAATTCAAAACCTCCATGATAAGCGTGAATAGGTAAGGCGACATAGGATCACCTTGTCTGAGACCGCGTTCCCCTTTAAAATAACCAAAAGTGTCTCCATTATAAGAAGCCGAAGTTAGGCATGTCATTATCCAGCTACGCATACAAGGATGAAACCCAAAGTTCACCAAACATTGGTCTAAGAAACCATGATCCACCATGTCATAGGCCTTCTGGAGATCAATCTTTAATGCAACTTTGGCTTCGCCCCTATTCCTGTGATAATTACGGACTAGCTGTTGTGAGAGAAGTATATTATCACTAATAAGTCTTCCAGTGATAATTGCACTTTGGCATTCATGCACGATGAGATGTAATCCCTCCTTGATTCGCTCACAAATAATCTTGGTAATGCATTTATAAAGCACATTACAGCAAGATATTGGCCGAAAATCCGCTACTGATTTAGGATTCGAGCACTTCGGGATGAGAGATATAATGGCAACATTTAGTTGTTTAAGCAATTTCCCATTATAAAAAAACTCCTGTATTGCTTCACACACCTCATCTCCAACTATACTCCAAGAAGATTTGAAAAATCTCGCTGTGTACCTATCCGGCCCCGGGGCTTTATCATCCTCAATCCCAAACATCGCATCTTTAATTTGCTCTTTAGTAACGGTCCTGACCATATGATCAGACAGCTAGGCCGGGAGTTTCCGAGTAAACAATTGTGAAGGTTGGTCTATCGGCAACAAGACAACCTTCTTGCCCATCAAGCTTTTATAGAATAACACAAATTGGTCGCCCACCACTTCACCCTGAAAATACTGCCCTTCCACATTGCATATTGCCGCTATTCGGTTTCTTTGATGCGCCCCTTTAAGAACACTATGGAAGTATTTAGTGTTATGGTCTCCTTCACGCAGCCATCGAACCTTAGCTCTTTGCTTTAGAAACAACTCCTGATCAATGGAGGCCTGTTTAAGAGCCTGGATGTAAGTTATCTCCTCTTCTCCCAGCTCCTTATTTCCTGGGTCCTTTTCCACCTCAGTTTGGACCTGTTCGAGCTCACTCCTTAATACTCCTATTCGCTTTTCCATATCCCCATTACAATTTCCAAACCTCCTTAGCGCACCTTTTAGTCCTTGAAGTTTTTTCACCACCCTAAACATGCTACACCCCTCCACCTGTTTTTGCCAACCTTCCTGGACCATAGCAAGGAAGCCATTTTTCTGAGTGAGATGGTTCATGAACTTGAATGGCCTTGGTTACCATTTTTACTTAGCATTCGGTAAAGTGACCAGAATCAGGGGGTGGTCGGATGTACCAAAAGGAAGAAATTCAGTTCTATTTAGCGGGAACTTCATGTCAAAATTACAATTAATCATCGCTCTATCCAGCTTTTATAACAGCCCATCAACCTTCCCTGGGGATTTATTCCAAGTGTACCTTAGACTAGTACTCCTTGTGTCCTCAATCCCAATCCGTTGGCAGCATTCTTTAAATTCTTCCATTCCTCTATTCATATTGGACCCGCCAGAGGAATTGTCTCCTGGATCCAGCGCCACATTAAAGTCCCCTAACACCAGCCAAGGGTCATTAAGAGCTATAAGGTGAAACCTGGATAATTCATCCCAAAGCGGGCTTCTTCCAAGCGCTTTAACCTGCCCATACACAAAGGAACAGAAAAATTATTGGAACCCAGTCAAGGGTTTAATAAGACATTAAGTCACTTTTTCAGTCTGGTCCACCACCATAATGTCAACCACTCTAGGGTCCTATCCTACTATGATTCGAGCCCAATTGCTACAGTAGCTGATGTTCGAGAACCATTCCCAGTTTTTAAAGACCTTTTTACAAACTTCTTTAACCTTACTAGCAATGACCCGAGATTCTAGGACACCACAAACACGAACACCCTGGTCTTGAATGAGCCTAATAAGGTGATCTTGATGATTTATATTGTTCAATCCTCTCACATTCCAGGTTAAGATTTTAACATCCATTAGTAACTGACTTTGGAAGGTCTGCTGAACACATGTCCATGTCCAGCGGTTGAGTATTCCCCTCATTCTCATTAGTGGCATCCGATTGCTTTCCGCTTGAACCCAAAGGATCACCCATCTTCATAAATGAGGCCATACCATCTGTTTCCGAGTCTACCTCCTCCACATCTTGCATGCTAACGTCCAAGTGTAACTCATCCACATCAACATTCTCCTCTCTAATGTTAGTAGCTGTTAGGACATAGATGTATGACAAGAGGTTGTAATAGTTTAGATCGATATGTCGTTATGTTTTGTTAATGTTTGATTTAGTATAAGTGTTGTATAAGTTCTGCTAGATGCAAACTTAGCAAGTTCGCCTAGTCTCAGTGAAGGCGAACTTAGAAGCTTGTCTATAAATAGAGTTTGCACGTTCAGTTTTAAGAAGACTTTTGAATGTTCATGCTCTGTTCTGTAAACTATGTGTTTGAATGAAATAAAAGAGAAGTTTATTTACTCTGTGATTGTTACCAGTTCTATTGTCATCTCGTATTGTGTACAAATACATTGATACGGTTGGATTCCGCACTCCTTGTCATTGATACGTCACGTCTCGAGTACGATCTATAGGAGAGTCATGTGGACCTACAAGTGGTATCTGACCCTTTGCTCGTGATTTGTGAGTGATTAGTGATTGATTTGTGACGATTTGTATATGTTTTGACAAGAAATTGGTTAACTTTTGCAAGTTTTCATGTTCATGGAGTTTTCAAGTTCTTGAGAGTGATTTTGAGGCTGATTTCATGATTTTGAAGGTGTTTTTGAAGAAATTGATCCATTAGAAGTGTTTTAAATCACATTATACTCAATCCTACGGTTCAATTTCATCAAATTCCATCAATTTAGCAAGTTATGCTGATTTTCATAACTTTTTGTTCGTGTTTTGGTTGAAGACTCATTTTCCTGAGTTGTTACAGCTGTTGCAGGCGAACTTTGTTCTGGAATTCTGTTGCAAGCGAACTTAGTAGGCGAACTTTGCTGTTTTACTTGATTAAGTGAACTTATCAGGTTCGCTTGGGGTCAAGTTCGCTTGAAGGGCTTGAAGCAAACTTAATATCTTCGCTTGAGTGGATTATTGTTCATACTTAGTATTTTTTTTAAAATGGCAAATATGGTGCAAGTTACTAACATGTTCAACTATGATAACGAGATTGGTACATCTCAGAAACCACCAAAGTTGTTAAGTCTTACTGATTATCCAAATTGGAAAGATCGTTTTAATCAGTTTGTGTCGTTTACCGATACGAGTTTATGGATTCCTATTTTGGAAGGCTATACACATCCTACATACTGATGGATGGGAAATGATGATGTTCCTAAACCAGTATTTGCATTAACCACTGAAGAAAAACAGTTGTTTGATTGTGAGAAGAAAGTTATGGCTAGCATTTCTATATCACTTCCAAAGGAAATTTATCACAATTTCAAACAATTTAAATCTTCTCAACAATTGTGGGATGCTTTGTAGAAAAGGTGTGAAGGGAGTCTAGATGTGATGAAAAGTCAGAAAGAGTTATTGAAAAAGCAATTTCTGGTTTTCAAACATTTTCAAAATGAATCATTGGATGATCTGGCAACAAGATTTTATCATTTGCTGCGTGAATTATCAAGTGCATCGGTTGTTTATGAAACTGAGGAGACCAATAATAAGTTTTTAGACTCTTTACCATCAAAATTTGATGTGTATTCTGTGTTGATCAAAGAAAATGCCAAATACAAAACCATGTCTCTTGAAGATGTTATTGGAAAGATACAATCTCATGATTTGAATATGAAGAAAAAAGAAATAAACATGGAAAATATTCAAGATCCTGCAATGTATTTTGCTAAGTCGTCTAGTAAAATTGGTACTGGTGTTGCTTTCTTTTCTGGTGATGGTTAAGATAATTCAAGAGAACATGTCTCTGGAGTTTCAAGTCAAACTGTATTTTCTTCAACTACATCTACTTCATCTTCTGGATCACACAATACTAATTATGTTCATATGAATCAAAGAGTTGCTGATGATTATCTAGCAATATTTTCAAGTGGTTTTGTTGCTGCTGGTCATGATAAGAAAATATCCTCAAAGGTGACTAAACAAGTTTATGTTCTGAAGAAGAAAGTTGAAAGTTCAGTGAAATCTTCTGAAGAATGTTCATCAGGTTGTTCATCAACTTCAAGAAAAAGTTCTTATGCCAGAGATCATCGGGATAAACGAGTGTGCTTTCATTCTAATGAAGTGGGTCATATTCTAATACACTGTCCTTACAAGAATCAAGAGAAGAAGCCTATGCTTTCAGAGAAAGGCAAATCCAAACTTGTTCTCCCACAACAAAACGTGGTGACGATTCTGAAAAGACCTAATGTGTGTAGGTCCAGGTAACTCAACTACTGATCAAACTCGTGATATGACGTTGATATAACACGAAGTGCGGAATCCTTCGTGTTACCGATTTGTATACTAACCGACAATCCAAAACAACACGCGTAAATAAACTTCTCGATTATATTCAGAATAACAATGGTTACAGACTCAATCAGACAATTGTTCACTTCTGTTTAACTCTCTGTCTAATGACTCTGTAACACATATATATAGAACCAAAACAGCTGTAAGTTCGCCTGAAACAGACTAAGCGAACTTAACAAGTTCGCCTCAGCTATGCCTAAGCGAACTTATTAAGTTCACCTCTGTTAGAGCAGGCGAACTTAGGCTTACTACTAAAAACACTTAGCAACTTTACAATTTCATGACAAAACATAAAGACATAAAATCTAACTATTACAAGCTTTTGTCATTACAAATCTATGTCCTAACAGACTTCCCCTTGACAATAGCTTAATCTTCTGTCTTCAGTCTTTATCTTGAAGTCTTCCAGTTATCCGGTAGTCTGCTGCCAGCATGCACACCGTATCTTCTACATATCTCCAAAACTCTTTGATACTATAGACCTTGTTCTCTCCATTCATCAGTATACATTATCTCATTCTTTCTCAGTGTCTTCTGATCTTTCTTTGAAAAATTAATAAGATTCATTGCGTCATAGAAACACACAATGACCTTATTATCTTTATCTTCAACCTTTGCTTCACCATTATTAACATCAACATACCACCATTTCATATTCCCAAGAAAGTCTTGAGGAATCTTCTTCAATGGTATCTTGTGTACAACACGTACTGGTCTATACTTGTATCTCCAGGTTACTTTCCCAGTCTTAGGATCTGTGTTCTTCACTCTCTTTCCCTTCTGTGGTTTCAGCCTTTCATACTTACCCGAACTACCTTCTTTCTTTATCAGGTTTGCTATCACATCAGCCAAACCATTCTTCGATCTATTTATGAGAGGCTTTGAAGCTAGACCATTTATTTCACACCTCGGCAAGGTATTGAAATATTTGATCCTTGGCTTTAAGTATTGAATGCCATCAGATCGTTTGATTACAAACAATTTTGATTCACCATCATAAAACCAACTAATGATCCTTCCTATACACTGCTCTTTATTCACATATTTTTCTTTCTGAGCAGGTTGTATTGGAGACTTGGGTTGTACCTTCATCCAACTATTTACTACTTCTCTCCACTGTTCTCGTGTCATACCTGTATCTCTAAACATCACAGGTTCTTCATTAATCTTCGAAGACTCAGTGTGAGTAGTTTCAGTTTCGGCACTCTTATTGAATTGAAGATTCTCATCATCAGTATCCATCTTTGACTCAGCTGTATCATCAGGCAGTGTGACGTCTTCAATAGAGTCCATAGAGTCAGTTATTCCGTCATAAGAGAATTCAGGAACAACATCCTCTTGGATGAAGTTATACGGCACCTTAAGACCGTCACAGCCTTCATATGTAACACTGTCTTTATCTTTCTCTATTTCAATCTCCACTATTTCTCCTTCTTCTATCTCAGTGTCTGACATATCATCTTCCATGTCATTGAATAAATCGTCAATGTCATCAAGACATTCAATCTTTTCAGCCTCTTCTTCTGAATCTTGAAAGAATTCTAATAACAGAATTTCTTCTTCATTATTACCCGAAGTATCTTTATCTTTGTTTCCTTCAAGAGATTGTGATGTCGACTTCCCCTGAACTCTAGATATAGGATTAGCGTCAGTGTATTGACGATCACCCTCAATATTTCCAGCATGATCATTGTCTTCATCATCACGTCTTTGTATTGACTCAGTGTGACAAGTATCAGGTATCCTCAACTCCCCCTGAGCGTCAAGACGTTGAACGAGTTTGGACACTAACGCTTGCATATCAGCAATCTGTTGAGCTTGAGTCTGAATCACCAGCTGTCGTTGAGAATCAATAGACACAAGAGAGTTAACTTGTGTTTGTAAAGTAAGCACTTGAGATTCAAGGAAAGTAATCCTGTCAGAATCAGAAGGCTTTGATGGACCAGCTGTGGATTGTGGAATAGAAGGACTTGAAGTAGTAGGAATCGCTGTAGGAATAGGAGATGGAACTGGAGATGGATCCTTAGATCTTGGAGGAGTAACAATCAGAGAAGCAACAAAATTTGCATCCTCAACTCCTTGAGAAGATTGTGCAGCCGCAATTGAAGCAGACATTAACTTTTGTCGTGAAGGATCAGGATTAAAGTCACTATCAGTGTCAGAACTTTCATCTACCAACGATCTTTTTCCAAGAACTGATCCGGAAGGAGGATCCCGAACAGACTTGCGTCGTGGTCGTCTGGCTTGATATTTAATGCATTTTCCAGCATTAGCCAGTGGAATAGCAGCCAACCGTTCATAATGACCTGGAGAAAAATCTCTAGATTCATCAGAAGCAGTGCTGTCATCATCAGATGATGAAGTATCACTTGAACTGGAACTTGACTCAGCTTCAGTCACCACATTCCCTTCTTGTTCATGAATGGGCGAGTTCACAGCATCATCAACAAAATCATCCATGTTCATTCCTAGATCGTGATCAGGATCATGAACGACCTCTTCTAGAACTGGTTCCTGAATAGGAATATTAACTTCAGCTTGTGGAATAGGAATTTGTTCAGGAATAGGAATTTGAATTTGTGGTTGTGGAATCTGTTGGGGTTGAACTTGTTGTAGTGGTTGTTGTGGTTGTGGTTGAACATTAACTCCTTGAACTTGAGCAAGTTCATCAGGATGAAACCAATTGTCATTCAGTGGTGTAACATAATCAGGATTGATTAAGTGCCCAAACAATGGAGTATTTACCGGAATCAACGCAGCATTTTGCTGTTTCACCTTTGTACAATCGGTAAAGATACGTTTTGACATCGGTGTCAAAGTCAATCTGATAGCATGTTGTGGAAGATCTGGAATAAGATGATTGAGTATCATTTGAATAAATCTTGGATACATCAAGAAACCTTGACCTTCAGCTGGATTAATCTGCATAAACATCTCCCGATAAAAATACAGTGGAAAATTGAATCATTTATTCAATGTTAAAGCCACCATTGCTGTTTGAAGTGCCATCTTCAAGCCATCTGTACCAGCTTTTCGTGGAGAAATACATTGTATAATCACATGCATAAAGTACCTCCATTCACCCACTAATCCACCTTTCCGAGCTTGAGTATCATTTTGTCGTCCACGATAACCCATCCTTTGAAAACAACCCATAATAAGAGTATTAGGATAAGAAATTGGATCTTCAGCATTTCCACCCAAAGCAAGAGCAGCACGAATTGTCGCTTCTGAAATTGCAATCTCGGTATTATTGACTGTGGCACGAAGGACATGCGGTTCCACGTCAATATCTTGATGTACGGTATCCCAAAATTGTTGTATATACACCAAGCTGCTATAAGGATCCGCAGATAATGCAACATGTAATCTTGATCGATTTAGAAAATTGATTATGCCTTGAAAATGAACAGCTTCCGGCAAATTAGGATCTAATAAAGCCACTTGATTATGCTTGTATTCGACACGTCGAGCCATCTGTGAAAAAATTGGACAACTTAACAAACATTAGAACATGTACACATATATGAAACACACTTTTAATAAGACACACAAACAATAACAACAACAAAAAATAAAAAAAATTGCAAACAAAAAAAAAATTTTTAAAAATTTCAAACAGAAAAAAATCACAACTCTTTTTCACTTCTGACCCCTAGGCGAACTTAATAAGTTCGCTTAGTAGTGCAAGAGGCGAACTTATTAAGTTCGCCTGACAAGTTCGCTTGGAACAAGTTCGCTTGAACCTGAGACGGTTCAAATTCAAACACAGAGAATTCAAATTTTGGCAAAACAAGATCAAATCATGAAATAATCCTATACAATCAATCGAATATCACAATCTAACCAACAATGAGGTTCAATTTTATATGACGGTCAAAAATTACGTCAAAAACAGGCTTGAAACAATCCGACGAAAACCGAAATCAAAAACCATCGAATGTGCTCAATATGGCGGATGAAATCCAACGAAATTACCTTTGTTAGATTTGCAATGAGATTTCGATCAAGAAACAACCAAAAAATAGCACTCACAACACAGATTTAAAATTTTGAGAAATTTGGGATAAGTTCGCTTGTTTTGATGAAGACGATGAACATGACAAGTTCGCCTGAATCAAATCTTAAACAAAATAAGTTCGCTTGACTAAGCGAACTTGTTAAGTTCGCTTAACAATCCTTCGGCGAACAAGATAAGTTCGCTTCATCCTTAAGTTCGCTTCACCTCAGACAGAAGATTAAGTTCGCTTCACCGATTTAAGCGAACATATTAAGTTCGCTTCACTGTACACAGGCGAACTTAATTGCTTTTTCAACCTTTTTGCCTTGAACAAAATTTACCAACTTCAAACTTTCAAATCCCGAACTTCCATCAGCAATATTCGATCCAATCCCTAACAATTTTAATAAAAGTTTGGAATTTTCATGGAAAGTAAAAATAAAATCTTTTTGAATTTTATCTATATTGACGGAAACACATATTTTTGGTTTTTCTCTGTACAAACCAGAATCACATATTTTTGATTTTTCTCTGAATAAACTGAAATGACATATTTTTGGTTTGAACATCATGAGCAAGAAGATCATATCAGTATTCAATTAATTCATCACACATATTATGAATAATAAAGGGTAACCTATAGTATGAAGCCTTCCTACTCAGTCTTGTGCACTTTGCATCTTTTTCATTTTGAAGCTCATTCAATTTGAATGACATTTGAAATGATACGCGATAAATTTCAAAGTAAATGAGATCAGGTTATGAAATGCTCTTTTATTTATACCGAATTTGAAATATAAAGCCTGAATGCTTAAAATTGTCAATATTATATTATTTGAAACTATAAGCGTTTATTCTCCAAATTCATGTGATTTAGTACCATTTAGATGATAAACAACGTGTACCCCACATATATGCCAAATAGAAAATAAATGCACTATCTTCAAGACACATATAAGATTTTACTAAAAATTTTCCGAATATTCAGAATGAGAAGACATCACTTAGCACATGAATAGCAGAATCCAAATTGGATTGTATAGAAATCAATGGGATTCAGAATCGAATGATTCAATGTTTTGGCTTATATTTGTGGAATCATAAGATACAGGTATGAGAATCCAACTGTTATCTGGATTATGAATTCAATGGAATCAGTAAAGATAATGTATCAGTATGATCCAAGGGCTAGTATATGATTGACAGATGTTGTCAAGTACATATCTTGATTATACTTCAAATTGCATGCTTTTCAAGACATGGGCACTGAAGCAAATCGAATGAATAGTGCTAAGGACATAACCCGAAACTGATCTCATAGGAAAATCCTTATTAAAAGCTAATATTCTGTATCTGATAGTGATCTTTTAACACACACACCCAGGCATAAAATGGGTTTAAATCACATATGTAATCATATTATATTTAATTTTCACACTACTATTAGTTTCAAAACGCTTTTAGCCTATTAACAATTCAAGTTTCAAATTTTATAAACAAATTTTAAAACAAATTATCAAGAATAGAACATTCATAACACTATCATTTCTTATTTATGCAGACTTTGAAATTTAGATCAGATCAACTTATCTTAATCATTTATATATCAAGGTCTACTAAGGTCGTGTGAAATGAACTAATCACTGATGTACTATCATTTCTTCTCTAACTTCAAATGATGTCAAATTTTATATTTTTCAATTTGTTTTGACTTTTTATAAATTAAGAACTTTTTGACTGAAATGTAAATGCAGAAATGTAATAAAGCAATAAAAGAAATTAAAAACAAAATTTTCATGAAAAATTTTTTATTCGGGATTGATCATACCAAAATTAGGAACTCAAACCTGGTACGATCAAATGCCTTAGTAAACAAATCAGCAAAATTATCTTCAGTATGTACCTTGACCAGCTCAATCAACCTTTTCTCTGCACAATCACGGATAAAATGATATCGAATTTCGATGTGCTTAGTTTTACTATGTTTAACAGGATTATTCGTTATGGACATAGTAGCATTATTATCAATAAACATAGGGGTTCCTGTGAAATTCAAACCGTAATCTATCAATTGTTGTTGTATCCACAGGATCTGTGAACAGCAACTTGCAGCAGCGATGTATTCTGCTTCGCATGTTGAAATCGAGACTGTGGTTTGCTTTTTGCATTGCCAGGATACAAGTCGATTACCTAAGAACTGGCAACCACCTGTTGTAGATTTCCTGTCCAGACAACAACCACCAAAATCAGAATCAGTATAAGCATTGAAATCAAAGTTAGAACCATGAGGATACCATAGCCCTAAACGTTGTTTTCCTTTTAAATACCGAAAGATTCTTTTCACAGCAATTAAGTGAGATTCTTTTGGCTTTGCCTGAAATCTGGAACAGATACACACGGCAAACATTATATCCGGCCTTGAAGCAGTTAAGTACATGAGGGATCCAATCATAGCTCTATAAAGTCGACAGTCCACATCTTTTCCTTCCGGGTCAGAATTTAACTTATGATTGACCGGAATTGGAGTATCGTATGAAGTACAGTCCTCCATCTTGAACCGGCTCAAGATGGCTTTGACATACTTGGACTGATGAATAAAGAAACCATCTTCCTTTTGATTTACTTGTAAACCTAAGAAAAACGATAACTCTCCCATCGCAGACATTTCAAATTTCGACTTCATAACACCCTCAAATTCTTTGCACAACCCTTCATTTGTCGAGCCAAATATAATATCATCCACATAAATCTGTACCAGTAGGTAATCTCCCCCTGATTTCTTTATGAATAAGGTCGAGTCTATCTTTCCACGAACAAAGTCATTCGCCAAAAGATGTGTTGATAAAGTCTCATACCACGCACGAGGAGCCTGATGAAGACCATAGAGGGCCTTATCTAGCTTGAAAACCATGTTCGGATTCAGTGGATCTTCAAACCCCGGCGGCTGACACACATAGACTTCCTCCTTGACCTTTCCATATAAAAATGCACTTTTGACATCTAATTGAAACACCTTAAAACCTTTAAAGGAAGCAAAAGCTAGAAACAGCCTTATAGCTTCAAGCCTCGCAACCGGCGCATAAACTTCGGTGTAATCAATTCCTTCTTGTTGATTGAAACCCTGGACAACTAATCTTGCCTTATTGCGTACCACGACACCTCGATCGTCCTTTTTACATTTGAACACCCATTTTGTTCCTATCGGATACGCACCTTTCGGTAAATCAACCAGATTCCAAACCTTCAGTTTGTCAAATTGAGCTAGTTCTTCCTGCATAGCTTCTATCCAGTTATTGTCATTTAAAGCCATCTCTACATTCTTGGGTTCAACCTGTGAAATAAAGCAAGAATGTGAGCAATCATCAAGAACACCAGAATCTTTAATGCAAGTATACAAACAAGTATTGTCAACAAGAGAACGAGTTTTCACTCCATCCTGTAAATTTCCAATTATATTTGTCATCGGGTGATTTTTGAGTTCCTTGATGGATGCGACCTCAGGAACCGGCAACACTTCAACTTGAGTAGATTCAGATTGATAAGAATAATCTTGAGGAATTGGAATTTCCGAGTCTAAATTTGTTGGAATCTCCCCCTGATCCTGTGTCGAAGGTAATGGATCATCACTCAACAGCGGATCAGCAGAAGAATCTTGAAAAATAACATTATCCTCCTCACTCTCTGAATCTTGTGGACCGGAACAAGAAGCAACATTAGGATCGGGAGCAGAAATAGATGGAATCGATGAATTGGGAACTGCATTTGGTAGAAATCCATTATGCTGTGCATCTTGACAAGAATCATAAAGAACAGCAGCATCTTAATCAGAAATGTCAGAAAGTAAATGAAAAGACTTGAATAAGTTTTCATAATCAAATGCCCAATCCGGACCAATCGCCATTTGTGGTAAAGACCGTTTTGAACAGTCAATATGGAACCATTCTTCAACTTGGCGTATCTCTTTGTTATAAACCCTCTTGGTAGTCGAATTAGCCACATACCCCAGAAAAATCCCTTCAATAGCCTTCGCACTGAATTTTGTCGGGACATCTCGAACCTTCAGTAGGGTACACGGATTACCAAAAGGTAGTAAGTATTCCAGATTCGGCTTTCGATTGTTTAACAATTCATAGCAAGTCTTGTTATGTCGCTTGACGGTCAAGACCCGGTTCAAAACATGACACGCAGTATTGACAGCTTCAGCCCAAAAGGTGACTGGAAGCTTAGAATCTGCAAGCATCGTGCGAGCTGTTTCAACCAACGTCCTGTTCTTTCGTTCAGCAACACCGTTTTGTTGAGGAACATATGGCGCACTGAATTCATGATGAATTCCCTTTTGTAAACAGAATAAGCCCATTTTGCTATTCTTAAGTTCGCTGCCATTGTCACTCCTGATTCTTCTGACTTTCAGATTTAATAATTTCTCCAAACCCAGGATTAAGTATTGAACCAACTCAGTGGTTTCAGCTTTAGATGAAAGAAACTTAACCCATGAAAATCTGGAGTAATCATCAGTTACTACCAAGCAGTACGATTTCCCACCAATGCTCCTAATACTTATTGGACCGAACAAATCCATATGCAGCAATTCCAAAGGAGTTACGATAGAATTTGTCGATTTTGATTTGTGAGATTTCTTTCTTTGCTTCCCCTTCTTGCACGGAATACAATCATCAGGAACTGAGAATTTCATTTTCGGAATACCAAGCACAAGATCATTCCTAACAATGTAGTTCATCTTCCTGTAGTTTATGTGAGCTAGCTTCCTGTGCCACAATATTGAATCACATTCCGACGCCTTGGAGAGTAAACATGTTGGAATTGAATCCGTTGTAGTGGCGACACTCATGTCAAGGACATACGTGTCATTTCTCCTTGGAGCCTTCATAAGAATCCATTCTTCAGGAATCACAAAACCCGGTTTCAGAATTTAACATTCATGATCGTTGAAATGGAACGAAAACTTCTTGTCACAGACTTGTGATACGCTTAAAAGATTGTGTTCCAGCTGCTCAACATAATTCACCTTTTCAAATTTTACTTTGTCATTCTTTAACGTTCCCTGGCCTGTTATGTACCCGCCTTTATTACCCGCAAAAGCGACATAACCACCATCAATTTTAATCACATCCTCAAGCAATTTCACATTCCCTGTCATATGTCGAGAGCAACCACTATCCACATACCATGTATTGTTGATAGTCCTCCTTGGTTGTCCCTACATAAACAACGAGAATCAGTTAGAAAGTGGAACCCAAGCCATCGTGGTCTTGGGTCGTCCCGATTGATCAAAATAAACTACTTCTTGTAACTTACAATCAAGTTTATCATTCACTGTTGGAACAGAAGTTTGATAATCAGGCCTTTTCAAAGAAGAACCATTTTTATTATTTTTAGAAACATTATTTGAAAAATTATTTTCAGATTCAGATGTTTCCAAAATTTTCTTTAATTTTCTGTTTCTCCGTCTTCTTTGAGGTCTTGACAATTTAACCTCCTGAAAAGTATCTTTTGAAATCCCTGCTTTTGGAATCTCAAATTTCTCTTTGCAAACAAAAGATTTAGCATTCAATAAATTATGTTGTTTAAATCCATGGGATTTAACAAAAGAATGATCAGTCATATTTTTCTCCAGACTGAAAGACGACTTTCCCTCATCTTTTCTTTTTAGAATTTTCACCACTTTCGGTTGTGAAGGAACAGCCTTCATTTTACCCTTGTTCTTGTATGGACAATTAATCAAAATATGACTAACTTCATTGCAGTGAAAACACACTCTTCGTTCGTGATAAGGTCTGAAATAAGGTGTTTTCTTCGAATTTGAAGAACCATCAGAAGAAGACGCTTCGGATGAATGCCCAGAACAATTAACCGGCTTCTTAGGAACATAAGTCTGTTTTGGCACCTTTGAAGAATTCACTTTTTGAAAACCAGCCGCAACAAACCCACTTGACTTTAATATTGGAGAAAGTTTAGTTTGAACCACCTTCACCTCTTCAGGTTCTGTCAAAATGCACCTATCCCGAGTAACATTCTTCACAATCTTTGGTTCATCAATTTTCACCTCTCTCGGAATGCCTTCAACCTTTGAATCATCAAATACTTCATCCTCTGTATCAGAATCATACACCATGTCTTCACCCGTCACTGGATTCACTTTTAATACTATCTTGGGATCAATCTCCTCTTCATGAATTATTTCAGGCTCAACTACATAATTCCCATTGAATGGAGGAGGAACAAACCCAATACCAGCAACCCTTTTTGTGGGATCAACATTAGCATTAAAATAATCCAACACTACAGATGAATTCTCAAACTATTCCAGCTTTCTATGTAACTTTATCACCTCAGATTCTTTTTCCGAAATTTCCTTGTTCTTTTGGGCAACTACTTCATTTTGTTTTTCAATTTCAGCATAAGCCATATCAAGATGATAACCCTGCTCTTTGTATTTTAACCCAAGAGAATTTAAGTCTCTTTTCAAAGACTCAATTCTATCAATGCACAGTTTATCATTATCTTTCAGTTTCTGATTTACTGAATGCATTGATTTCATGTCACAAATCAAATTGGTGTTATCATCCATGACTTTTTGTAGTTTATCTTTAACAGAAATGCAATTAGTACAAAATATATGACAAACAGAGTCTTTTACCTTAGTCGGGTCAGACATGTCTGCCATGAATACTTTGGCAATCGGAATGTTTTCTGAATCTTCACCAACAGACGCATTTTCTGTAAGAACAATTTCTTCCTCATCAACCCCTGACACAGCATCAGAATCAGTATTTTCCCCTTTTTCTTCCTCATCATCAACACTTGGAACACTATCACCATCACACGAATCATCACTAGAACTTTCATCATCAGTAGACTCCTCCGGTTTTTCTGAATGAATTTCTGTAACAAAAGCCTGACTCACAGCACCCACCAAATCTTCCAGATGAATGCCCCAATCATAGTTTTCGTCATTTTGAGCAACTAAAGCTGATGAAGCAGATGCATGATTTGTATTACCAGAAGGACCATGATTTTGATTACCAGATGAACCATGTGACTGATTCCTATTATGCTGAAAGTTAGATTGCTTCTTTTGAGAATCAAATTCTACCTTTGGCTTCACACACTCCTTAGCAAAGTGACCATACTCTTGGCAGTTGTAACACCTAACTTTGCTCTTATCAAAACCCATACGCGATCGACTATTTGAACCAATATATTTTCTTCCAGTTCTCTTCAAGAAATCTTTAGCTTGTCTCATTAACATGGCCATATTCCATTGGATATTCATTTCTTCCAGATCATCAGGATCAATCTGTCTGAAATCATCTTCTATTACCTCAGGATCATGTATTTTTCCTCTAATGAAATTCTCATATGATGCCATAAATGAAGAAAACATAGCCAAATAATCATCAGCAACTTTCTGATTCACATGAGATCCAGATGATGTTGAAGCAGTAGTAGCAGAAAATCCAGAATGGCTTGTATGACCAGAATAAGTTGGAACTCCAGAACACTGATCATTTGTAGACTCTTGAGCATCACCAGAAAAGAATGCTACACCAGTACCAGATTTACCAACAGATTTGGTAAAATACATCGAGGGATCCTGGATATGCTCCAAATTAGTCTCTTTCTTTTTCAAATTCATGTCATGTGACTGGATCTTCCCTAGAACTTCTTCAAGAGACATGGTTTTGTACTTAACATTTTCCTTGATCAAAACGGTATACACATCAAACTTTGATGGTAAAGCCTCCAAGAATTTATCATTTATTTCCTCAGTCTCATATACCACAGATGCACTATCCAGTTCACTAAGAAGATGATAGAATCTTGTAGCAAGATCATTCAAAGATTCATTCTGAAAATGTTTAAAAACTAAGAACTGCTTCTTTAGTAATTCTTTTCTACTTTTCTTCACATCTAAACTCCCTTCACACCTTTTCTGTAGAGCTTCCCACAGCTGTTGAGAAGACTTGAACTGTTTAAAAATGTGATAAATTTCCTTTGGTAGAGACATCGAAATGCTAGCCATTGCTTTCTTTTCTCGATCAAATAACAGCTTTTCTTCCGTAGATAAAGCAGACACTGGTTTTGGAACATCATCTTTTCCCATCCATGAATAAGTAGGGTGTGTATATCCTTCCAAAATTGGAATCCACAAACTAGTATCGGTAAAAGATACGAATTGGTCAAACCGATCTTTCCAATTTGAATAATCAGATAGATTCAGCAACTTCGGAGGTTTTTGAGATGTTCCAATCTCATTGTCATAATTGAACATGTTTGTGACTTGAACCATATTTGCCATGTTAAAAAAAATTTCTGAAAAATTTTCTAAGTACTGAACTTCTTTACCCTCAGGCGAACTTAATAAGTTCGCTTTAGGGAGTACTAAGCGAACTTAATATCAGGCGAAACAAGACAAGTTCGCTTAAGGAGGAAATCTGGTAAGTTCGCTTAACAACTAAGTTCGCTTGAAATGTGAGAAGCGAACTTAATAAGTTCGCTTGCTAAGTTCACTTGAACAGGAACTCAGCAAGTTCGCTTAAACTGCTGTAACAGAATCAATCAGTCTTCAACCAAACACGAACCGAAACCTTCAAAATTCATGATTTCTCAGCGAATTGATGGAATTTAAGGAAATTGATCCGTAGGATTATGAATTTTAACAAATGTAACAGTTTTATCGGTCTAATTTCGTCAATTTCACTTCCAAAATCACGAATTCAGTCAAGAAACAGTCTTCAAGAACTTGAAAAACGCCATTGTTGCAGAAACTTCAAGAATGTTGAAAATCTTGTCGAATTGTACACAAAAACCGTCAATTATCACCAAGAATCGTACTAAATTCACGAGCACTTTGCTCTGATACCACTTGTAGGTCCAGGTAACTCAGCTACTGATCAAACTCGTGATATGACGTTGATATAACACGAAGTGCGGAATCCTTCGTGTTACCGATTTGTATACTAACCGACAATCCAAAACAACATGCGTAAATAAACTTCTCGATTATATTCAGAATACCAATGGTTACAGAATCAATCAGACAATTGTTCACTTCTGTTCAACTCTCTGTCTAATGACTCTGTAACACATATATATAGAACCAAAACTGCTGTAAGCGAACTTAGTTAAGTTCGCCTGAAACAGACTAAGCGAACTTAACAAGTTCGCCTCAGCTATGCCTTAGCGAACTTATTAAGTTCGCCTCTGTTAGAGCAGGCGAACTTAACTAAGTTCGCCTCTAGGCTTACTACTAAAAACACTTAGCAACTTTACAATTTCATGACAAAACATAAAGTCATAAAATCTAACTATTACAAGCTTTTGTCATTACAAATCTATGTCCTAACAATGTGGGAAAGCCTACATCTGATGTTGTGAAGAAAGTTCCACTGAGGCAATCTGTGTCTACTCAGTCATTTGCTAAATCCACGGGATTTAAGCAAAATGATAAACATGTGTCTAAACTAGTGTTTGTGCATACTGGTGTGAGAAATTATGCTGATTTTCAACAGCATTTTGAGATTCCACATGTTGGGATCACAAAAGGTTCACAACCTGAGGTCAAACTTTCTCGCCCACAAAGGAGGAGACGTAACAGAAAATTAAAGAAACTTTTGGAAACATCTGACTTTGATAATAATAAATCTAACAATGTTTTTCAAAATAATCCTCCTGTTTCTCCATCGAGAAGTTCTGATTTTGTTGGTCTTTATATACCAAATGTTGATGACAAAGTCGATTGTGAACTCATTGAAGTTGTTTATTTTGATGCTTCTGGACAACCCAAGACCACAATGGCTTGGGTTCCCATTTCTAGCTGATTTTCTTTGTTTATGTAGGGGCAACCAAGGAGGACTATCAACATTACTTGGTATATGGATAGTGGTTGTTCTCGACATATGACAGGAAATATTCAATTTCTTGAAGATGTTATTAAAATTGATGGCGGTTATGTCGCTTTTGCTGGGAATAAAGGCGGGTACATAACAGGTCAAGGTACTTTGAAGAATTACAAGGTTAAATTTGAGAAAGTGAACTGTGTTGAGCAACTTGAACACAATCTTTTGAGTGTATCTCAAGTGTGTGACAAGAAGTTTTCATTCCATTTCAATGATACTGAATGTTATATCTTGAAGCCGGGATTTGTTATTCCTAAAGAATGGATTCTAATGAAGTCTCCGAGGGGGAATGACACATATGTGTTAGACATGAGTGTTGCAACGACAACATATTATATTCCGACATGTTTACTCTCTAAGGCGTCTGAATCTGATTCTATTATGTGGCACAGGAAGCTTGCTCATATCAATTACAGGAAAATGAATTATCTTGTGAAGAATGATCTGGTGATTGGTGTTCCGGAAATGAAATTCTCCATTCCTGATGATTGTATTCCTTGCAAGAAGGGGAAACAACACAAGAAGTCCCACAAATCTAAGTCAAAGAACTCTATTATGACTCCATTGGAGCTGCTATATATGGATTTTTTTGGAACAATTAGTATTAGGAGCATTGGAGGTAAATCTTACTGTCTGGTGGTAACAGATGATTTCACTAGATTTTCATGGGTTAAGTTCGTCGTTTCTAAAGCTGAAACAACAGAGATGGTACAATTCTTAATCCTGGGTTTAGAGAATTTGTGCAAACAGAAAGTCAGAAGAATTAGGAGTAACAATGGCAGCGAGTTCAAGAATAGCAAGTTGGGTTTATTCTGTTTACAAAAGGGAATTCATCATGAATTCAGTGCGTCATATGTACCTCAACAAAACTGGGTTGCTGAACGAAAGAACAGAACTTTGGTTGAAACGGCACGTACGATGCTTGCAGATTCTAAGCTTCCAGTTACTTTTTGGGCTGAGGCTGTGAATACTGCGTGTCACGTTTTGAACAGAGTTTTGACTGTGAAGCGACACAAAAAGATATGCTATGAGTTGCTTAATAATCGAAAGCCAAATCCGGAGTATTTACTACATTTTGGAAATCCATGTACCTTGTTGAAGGTTAGAGATGTCCCAACCAAGTTAAGTGCTAAGGCTATTGAAGGGATCTTTCTGGGGTATGTTGTAAATTATACTACTAAAAGGGTTTATAACAAAGAGACTCGTCATGTTGAGGAATGCTTTCATATTGATTGTTCAAATCGTTCTTTACCTCAAATGGCGATTGGACCAGACTGGGCTTTTGATTATGACAGCTTATTCAAGCTTTTCATTTACCTTCTGATATTTCTCCTGAAGAGGCTTCTGTGTTGTATGAGTCTTGTCAGGATGCACATGATGGAGGTTTTATACCAACTGTGGTTCAAAGTTTATCTGTTCCATCTACATCTACTCCTGATTCTAATGTTGCTTCTTGTTCGAGACCACAAGAATCTTATAGTGAAGAAGAAGATGTTGTTTTTCAAGACTCTTCTGCTGATCCATTATTCGTTGATGAACCTTCTACTTCGACACAAGTTCAGGGGGAGATTCCTACGAATCTAGATTCGGATATACCAGTTAATCAGGACTTGTCTTCTCAACCTGAAACGATTCAAGTTGATGTGTTGCCGGTTCCTGAAGTTGCATCAATCAAAGAACTCAAAGATCATCCGGTGACAAATATAATTGGGAATTTGAGAGATGGAGTGCGGACGCGTTCTTTAATCAAAAACACTTGTTTGTATACATGTATTAAGGATACTGGTGTTCTTGATGTTTGCTCACATTCATGTTTTATTTCTCAGGTCGAACCAAAGAATGTGGAAATGGCTTTGCGCGATAACAATTAGATAGAAGCAATGCATGAAGAGCTTGCTCAATTTGAGTGGGTGTTTAAATGCAAGAAATATGATCGTGGTGTAGTGGTGAGAAATAAGGCAAGATTAGTTGTACAAGGGTTCAATCAACAAGAGGGAATTGATGCTTATTCTCCTGTTGCTAGGCTTGAAGCTATTCGATTGTTTCTTGCTTTTGCATCTTACAAACGGTTTAAGGTGTTTCAATTAGATATGAAGAGTGCTTTCTTATATGGTAAGGTCAAGGAAGCGGTTTATGTGTGTCAGCCACCGGGGTTTGAAGATTCAGTTCATCCGTCACGAGTATTCAAGCTTGATAAAGCTCTTTATGGTTTACATCAAGCTCCCCGAGTGTGGTACGAAACGTTGTCTAAACATCTCATGGACAATGGATTTGTGCGTGGCCAAATTGATTCGACCTTATTCATTAAGAAAGCAGGGGTTACCTACTGGTTCAGATATATGTAGATGATTTTATTTTTGGCTCCACAAATGAAGGGTTGTGCAAAGAGTTTGAGAGTGTTATGAAATCGAAGTTTGAAATGTCAGCTATGGGAGAGTTATCATTTTTCCTTGGACTTCAAGTTAATCAGAAGGAAGTTGGTTTCTTTATTCATCAGTCCAAGTATGTCAAAGACATCTTGAGCCGGTTCAAGATGGAGGACGTACCCCATACGATATTCCAATTCCGGTTAATCAAAAGTTGAATTCTGACCCGGATGGAAAAGACATTGATTGCCGACTCTACCGGCCAATGATTGGATCTCTCATGTACTTAACCACTTCCAGGCCAGATATAATGTTTGCTGTGAGTATTTGTTCCAGATTCCAAGAAAAACCAAAGGAGTCTCATGTGATAGTAGTCAAGAGAATCTTTCGTTATCTGAAGGGAAAACAAAGATTGGGATTATGGTTTCCACATGGTCTAACTTTGAATTCAATGCATATACTGACTCTAATTTTGGTGGTTGTTGTTTGGATAGGAAATCTACAATATGTGGTTGCCAGTTTTTCAGTAATCGTCTTGTTTCCTGGCAATGCAAAAAGCAAACTACGGTCTCCATTTCAACATGTGAAGCAGAATACATCGCTGCTACAAGTTGTTGTTCACAAATCTTGTGGATTCAACATCAATTAAGAGCCTATGGTTTAACTTTCACAGGAACCCCCATTTTTATTGATAATACTGTCATAATGTCTATAACAAATAATCTCGTTAAGCACAGTAAAACGAAGCACATTGAAATTAGATATCATTTTATTCATGATTGTGCAGATAAAAAGTTGATTGAGCTGGTGAAGGTACATACAGATGATAATTTTGCTGATCTCTTTACCAAGGAATTTGATCGTACCAGGTTTAAATTTCTGATCAAGATGATCGGTATGATCAATCCCGAATAAAAGTTTTCAAAAACAATTTTTCACGGGAACTTTTGTTTTAATTTTCTTTTATTGCTTTATTACGTTTCTGCATTTTAAATTTCAGTAAAAAAATAGTTATTTATAAAAATTCAAAACAAAATGAAAAATATAAAATTGACATCATTTGAAGTTAGAGAAGAAATGATAGTACATCAGTGAATAGTTTATCACCCATGACCATAGTAGACCTTTGATATGCTGATATATGTGTGCTCAAATTGTATTGATTTGATCTAAATTTCAAAGTCTGCATGAACAAGAAATGATTGTGTTATAAATGCTCTGCTCTTGATAATCTGTTTTAATCTGAATATGAGTTTGAAACTTGGATTGTCAATAGACTAGAAGCGTTTTTAGACCAATAGTAGTGTGAAAATTAAATATGATATGATTACATCTGTGATTTGAATCCATTATATGCCTGGGTGTGTGTGTAAAAGATCATTATCAGATAAAGAATATATGATTTTAAGAATTTCATGAGACCAATATCGGATTATATCTTTAGCACAAATTCATTCGGTTCACTTCACGGCCCATGCCCCGGAAAACATGAAATGTGATGTTGAACTAAGATATGTTTTCTAACAATATCTGTTAGAGCATATGATAGCCCTTGGATCATATTGATATATCATCTATATTGATTCCATTGAAACTTATCCAGATAATAGTTGGATCGTCATAACTGAATCTATTGATTCTCATTCTAAAGCCAATTCATTAGAATCTTTTGATTCTGAATCATCTTGATTCTAATATCCTTTGGGATCTGCTATTCTATTCTTGTGCTAATAAAGATAATTTCATCTTGGTGATTGATCTAATCTTGTAACAAATCATATATGTCTTGAAGATAATGCAATTTTAAATTTTGTTGGGCATATATGTGGGGTACACGATGTTTTTCATCTAAATGGTACTAACTCACATAAATTTGGGAGAAAAACGTTTGTGGTTTCAAATCTTATAATATTAGCAACTTAAGAATTCATGCTTTGTATTGCAAATTCGGTATGAATAATTGAGCATTTTATGACCTGATCTTGTTTACTTTGAAATTTATCGCGTATCATTTCAAGTAATGTTCAAATTGATTGAAAAGTTTGAAAAGATAAATGATTACAAGTCTTGGAGATTTAAGAGATAGATCTGTGAAAGTTTGTACATAGAGTTTAATAAAGAAATAAAAAAATTACAAAGAATGATAAAGATATGAGATGCATAAGAATAAGTTTGATTTTTCATATCAACTTGGGAGGAATAAGTGAATTTATTTCACATGAATATTATAATTTTGTGCGTATCATAGGTTACCCATAGTTTGTGATAGAATGTGTTATGAATTGCTCAGATACTGATATGATCTTCCTACTCATGATGTTCAACCAAAAATATGTGTGTATTTTTAGAAAAAACCAAAAATATGTGTTTTAATTTGTTCAAATAAAAACCAAAAATATGTGATTCCATTTGTACAGATAAAATCCAAAAAGATTTTCTTTCCATCTTCCATGAAAATTCTATCTTTTAATTTTATTAAAATGATTCGGGATTGGATCGGATACATGTTACAGATGGAAGATCACAAGGTTGTGAAATGATGATGTTTAAGGTTTGTTTAAGTTTGAATTCCAAAGAGGTTTCAAGGAAAAAGAAGAAGCGAACTTCTCATGTTCGCATGTTGCTTGTTAAGCGAACTTAACAAGTTCGCCTGATTAAGCGAACTTAATTGAGGATTTATCTTTTCCAAGCGAACATATTCACTACATTTGTCTTTTTCCTGAGCGAACTTCACTAGGGCGAACTTTTCCACAGTTTAGCGAACTGGTCAAATTTTTGAAATTCTGGTTGTTTGGTTTGAAATTTTCGTGGTTACATCTTGATCAATTTTACATTACGAGTCTATCTAAGGTAGATTCACTGATTTTTATCTGTTAAATCGATGGGAATTTGTTCATTTGACCCTGTGTTCATCGTAAATTGACTGTTGGTCTGGGATTTGGTCTAATAGGTTATTTTTTTTTATTAAAACTTGAAATTGAAGCTTAATAGTGCTTAGTTGTTGTGAATCGATCCTAATGGTGTGATTAATTTGCAAAGAAATGTCGGATTGAAGAAGTTTGAATTCTGTGAAGGAGATGTATCGACAGGCGAACTTATTATGTTCGCCTCTTGCAACGATGGTGATCGTCAATACGCTGACATGAATCCTATTTCAAGAGTTCAGGGGGAGTCATCAACATCAGGTACTATTGAAGGAAGCAAGAAAGGTTCTGAAGTGAATGAAGAGATTCTACTTTTGGAATTCTTTCAAATTGATTATGATGCTGAAGAAGAAGAAGCTGAGAAGATTGAATGCTTAGATGATCTTGATGATCTGTTTGATGATGTTGAAGATGATGTTGTAGATACTGAAGTTGAAGAAGGTGAGATTGTAGAGATTGAGATTGAAAAGAGTAAAGCAGGTGTTACAAATAAAGGTTGTGACGGTCTTAATGTGCCTTATAACTTCATCCAGGATGATGTTATTCCTGAGTTTTCCAATGAAGGAGTAACTGATTCTATGGACTCTATTGAAGACTTATCTAAACCTGATGATACTATTTAATCCAAGGTGGATACTGAAACTGAAACTACTTATTCCTTGTTGTCTAAGTCAACTGAAAAACCTATAATGTATAGAGATACATGTATGACTAAAGAGCAGTGAAAAGTGGTAGTGAATAGTTGGAAAAAGGAATTACCAAAGTCTCCTACACAACCAGCTCAGAAAGAAAGATATGTAAACAAAGAGCGGTGTGTTGGAAGAATTATTAGTTGGTTTTATGATGAAAAGATAAAGTTGTTTGCTCTTAAAAGATCAGATGGTGTTCAGTACTTAAAGCCTAGGATCAAGTATTTCAATACCTTGCCAATGTGTGAAATGAATGGTCTAGCTACTAAATCACTGATTAATAGACCAAAGTTTGGACTAGCTGATGTGATCTCAAAGTTGATTAGTAAAGAAGGAGGATCAGGAGATTATCAAAAGCTAAAACCACAAAGAGGAAAGAGAGTGAAGATTGTTGATCCAAGTACTGGTGTTGTGACTTGGAAGTATAAGTTCAAACCAGTAAGAGTTGTGCAAAAGATCCCATTAAAGTAGTGGTGGTATGTTGATGTGAATACTGGAGAAGCTAGAGCTGAAGATAGAGATAATAAGGTCATTGTAAGGTTCTATGATGAAATGAATCTTATTAATTTCTCTAAGAAAGATCAGAGAACTCTAAGAAAGAATAAGATCATGTTTACTAAAGAATGTAAAAAAGAAAGGATTGAAGTACAAGAGATTATTGGAGGTATGTCATAGATATGGAGTGCATGCAGGCAGCAAGCAACCAAAGAATTGGAAGAGCTCATCATAAAGACTGAAGATAGAAGATCAAGCTATTTTCAAGGGGGAGTCTGTTAGGACATAGATGTATGACAAGAGCTTGTAATAGTTTAGATCGATATGTCTTTATGTTTTGTTAATTTTGATTTAGTATAAGTGTTGTATAAGTTCTGCTAGAGGCGAACATAGTAGCAGAAGCTTGTCTATAAATAGAGTTTGCACGTTCAGTTTTAAGAAGACTTTTGAATGTTCATGCTCTGTTACGTAAACTCTGTGTTTGAATGAAATAGAAGAGAAGTTTATTTACTCTGTGATTGTTACCAGTTCTATTTTCATCTCGTATTGTGTACACATACATTGATACGGTTGGATTCCGCACTCCGTGTCATTGATACGTCATGTCTTGAGTACGATCTATAGGAGAGTCATGTGGACCTACAGTAGCCAAAGTAAACCCTTCCCCGAAGCCAAAAAGACCACTGAGTTGTCGAAAGTAGTTAATAAGAGGGTTCGGCCATTTCTCAAACACTGCAACTTCCGGAATTTGTTTGTTCTTCACATACCATTTAGCCTCAATTCTCTGACTCTGATTCAAATTTAGACAATAACTTATGTTTAGATTACGTTCTTGTTTTCTCACCCAATGATCATTTCTTTCATCTAGACTGCTTTTCATTATCAACCCCTTGATCCATATTCCCCTCGTCATTTCCTATCTCATTCCCATCTTCATCTAACAAAAGGAACCTATTCGAATTTTCCAGTACCAACATTTTTGGCTTACCTTCCCTTGCCTGTTCATTTGATCCTTTGGTTTTATCACCAGTTCCACTAATGTTCTGCTGGCCTATATCACTCTCCAGATTGTTATGTCTTGGCTTCTTGATATTATGGTTTTGTCTGGCTTCATTCCTTGCAGAGCTCACAGGGATATCCAAAGGCTTATTTCCCAAAAGAACATTTCTACTATGCATCGCTGGAGCCCAATTCTACTCATTTCTACCCGGCTGCCCCCTAGTTGCATTATTTCCCCCTTTCCCATGCATGTTACTTCCCATAGCCCCTCTTCTATATCCTTGTTGCATATTGTTCCTTTTGTTGTTCCCTTTCTCCTTTGAACTAATGTAAACCCCTCATCTTCCAGCAGCTTAGAATCTTTGCTCACTCCAATAGGATTACTTGGTTGTCCTTTATTGCCCTCCAGAAGATTAGTTTTGTCCTCTTCCATCTTGGGCCTACTCTGGCAAGCGTTAAAGGAGTGACCGAAAAACTTGCAGTGTTCACACCTAGGAGGAACACTTATATATTCCACTTCTATATCCACATATTTCTCCACACTATTATCGATGCTTTGGTACCAGACCTTAACCGAGTCCCGAAGTTCTGTCTCAAAGTTAATTTCCACTAACACCCGAGCATAACCACCTGCCTCTTTTAGATTCTTGCATTTAGATGTAGTGACCTTATCAAATGTCAATGAGTTTCCCACACAGCTAACCGCCCGACAAATACATTCTGCAAACCACAAATCAAGTGGAAGGTTTTTCAATATCATCCATGTAGGAACTGTTCTGGGCGGTTCTTTAATCATACTCATTCCAGGGTCCCTCTTCTTAATACTTAAAGGAATATTCGCTACAACCCAAGGGCCTAAACTCATAACATCATTTAATCCCTTCGCCTCCTTAAATTTAGACAAGAAGATCCCAGCTCCATTGGTATAAATGTCCATAATCCCAAATTGCTTCCAGATTTTGAAGAGGTTGAATCTAGCAAACTGTAGAGGGGGTCCTCTCCAATAAAGTAACCATACAAGACATTCTTATATTCCTCCTTTTCCTGAAGTATATACCTTGGTTCAATAACAACAACAATGTGCCCATCTCCTGTAACCGTTGGGGGTAGTATTTCACCTCCTCTATTTCACTAGTACCCTGCACCCCTATAACCTTATTGGCATGCGAAATTTGTTGTTGCACAGGAGGTTCCACTTTAATTTCCATCTCCTCCACACTATTTGTAGGATCGAGAAATTACAAGATGGTTCTGTTCTTAGTTGAGATTGGCGGAAACAATATCAACTACATAATTACAATCGAGTAAACAGAAAGAATACTGATAAGAACACTGTTGTATTAAGCTTTGTGAATAAACAATTACAAATGAAAACTCAGTGAAGAAGCACATTTACAATGAAGTGTTTACACAGTGTTTATACTAATTTAGAATCAAAGACAGACCCTTGATTCTAAGGATCAGATCGAACACAGACCGTTGATCTTTTATACAAAAGCTAATAATACACGTTAAAGCTAAACTAGCAAACTTTATTGAAGCGTTTGCTTTATTCATCATTGTTTGCATGCTCGGGAAGAGCATTGTCGTCCATCATTGGTTGCACCATTGAGGTTCCTTCTGCTTTGAGTGTGTCAGTTGCTTTTGCAGAAAGTTGTCAGTGACGCTTGGCATGGACAGTTAGCTGCAACGATTTGTCTTCAGGGAACATAGCTATCAGCAGCAAGAATGAGAATAATGCCGCTGATAGGCCTATCAGCAACAACTTGTGTTGAACGCTGCTGATAAACCTATCAGCAGCAACAAGTGTTGAATGCTGCTGATAAGCCTATTAGCAGCAACATGTGTTGAGTGCTGCTGATAAGCCTATCAGCAGCCATATGTGTTGAATGCTGCTGATAGGCCTATCAGCAGCATTTGTACTTAGAATAATTTGGTAGCAATCAGTCTTTGGTTCTACACTATTATCTATCATGTTTTCATCAATAACAACATGCCCTTCTTCATTGACCTTAGTATAAAATTTAGCGACCCTTGATCTCGTCATGCCCATAATAGAATTAATAAGGTTGCTACTTTCATCCGTAGTTGTAATCTTCTTGGCTATCTCCGTAAGTCTCTCTTATTTCTCTCTGATCTTTTTCAAAAGTTCATAATTACCACTCCGCACCTTTATTTCTCTATTCTTCACAATTTCTTTGTCTTTAACCGACCCAACATTGAACTCACTCAGAATAATTAGGCCATGTAAGATATCTTTAGGCACAAAGTCCTGCCTAAAGGACACTTTACCGGTAGGAAAATTCCTTTCAGGTGCCCTATTCCTTGAAGTCCATATCTTTAAATTGCGTCTTGGTCTACCCCCATTCAAACCCTCTACTCTTGCCTTACCAACACCAAATACTCCTTCATTAGTGGCATCTTTAGCGCCTTTCTTACCCCTTGTATTCTTTTTTTGCATGCCATGTTTACAACTCTCCATATTGCACCCCCCATTTTCCGCCATGAAAGATAAAGTTTGGTTACCCTCTTGGTCCCTGAGCTTTCTCTTCTCCACCCGACAAATATCCGTGTGTTTACCCAACCATTTTTCAATACCCCATAACACCCTATTATCCTGGAACTAAAACTCGCTTGCAATCCCATCTAGATTAGCTGTGCATGTCGCTTTCATACGGGTAATAAATGTGAGAGCTTCTGGACCCTCCTCCTCAACACCTACTTCATCATTCTTCAAACATACCCGTTTCCAATATTCAGCGTCCATGTCTATTCCTTCTTCGGTACCCCACAAGTTAGGGACCACCACTTGCACAAGTTTTTTCTAGGCTGGATCTTTAATATTTGTGACTCCTGGAAAAAATCCAAATGGGTTACTAGTCATGTTAAGCGAAAATTTACTCACCTCCATGTTGTTCTGTTCAGCCAAAAACATCTTGTGCTTGGCACTCTAATCAGAATTGACCTCATGTTCTTCCCCCTCCCATAATTCCTCTACATCATTAGGAGAAAAACGAATAGAGATATCATTCAGGATTGAGTCCCCCGCATATTCCATGCTCATCACCACATGCACCCCTTCAGCCTGATCCCATCCCTCAACTGCACCCCAGCCCCATCAGCCTCTCCCCCTCTGTTTAAGACCATGTTAACGTCTCCTCCACTTGTTCCGTACCTCACATCCGCCCCATGCAGGAGGTCTTGCGTGTTACCAACATCCGGAATATTCATCGACGTGGAGAAATCCTCCACACCAGTAGACAGTTCTTCTCCCTCTGAGACACTCAGTATATTCACTTGATTATTCTCTTTGTCTCGCTTCTCCGAGTGTTTATTCCGACGGCCTTTATCCGGCTTAAACGCTTTCAGTTTCGCCTGGAGCGGTGCACTCGCAGCCATCATGCCAGAACCGCTCCCACTTCTAAGCCGATATCGGTTAACACCTTGTTCTTCCAAAAGGCGGGTGAGCCTAGTCGATAGCTAAGGAGTATTGCTTCCCTCTCCATCCCTACTAGCTTCTGCATGATTATCATCCATCTCAACTTCCTGGTCAAAACTCTCATCCAGATCTTTCGACTGCGCACTCAACCCCATATCTCCAGGATCAGGCGGAACAAAAAACATCGATGAAGGCAAACTCCCTTTGTTAATTTGCTCCATAAAGGGTGCGTCCGATAGAAGAAGACCAACCCCGAACTAGGCCTTCAATTCCGGCCACTACCTCGCCGGAATTCCTTGAATCGCCGTAGAAACCCTGGATCGCCAAAATCGCACCACCGAAAACACACACTTAGCGCACACACAAATGAGAATCCTAGCTCAAGGTATATTGGACCTTACAAAATCATTGACAGAATTGGAGCTGTAGCATATAAACTTGAATTGCCTAAAGCATTACAAGGTATTCATAACATATTTCACGTGTCATGTTTACGCAAGTGCTTAGCAGACCACGATCAGGCAATCTCGTTAAACGATGTCCATATTGATGATAAGCTCCATTTCACCGAACAACCTGTTAAGATCTTAGGAACTCAAGATCGAAAATTAAGAAAGAAAACTATACCAATGGTACTGGTACAGTGGCAAAGTCGAAAAGGTGCCAACAAAACATGGGAATTAACAGAATAGACGAAAACTAAGTATGTGACAATTCGACTTTTTCATGTTAACTCCGTTAGATGAAAACCTGTGTTAGTCGCTCTAACTCGATTGGAGATCGAACGGGTGAAGTGATAGACCTGGCAGGAGGCAAATAAACAAACAGTCAGCTTCGGTTGCGAGCGCTTAAGTTAAACATGAACATAGGTTAACTACCTATAGATACATATTGAATGATAAAATAATCTGGTAAACGTTTATTTATATACTGAAACCTGTGAACTCACCAACCTCGTGTTGACACTTTTTCTTATATGTTTTCTCAGATCGCTAAGATAAGGCACAAGTGCACATATAGGACATGCATGAGATTCTCCTATTGATTGATGTTTTATTAAATTGTTTGGACTTTGTTTTGATTTATGTTTGGTTTGGACCTTTTGGGCGCGTGTGTTTTGCGTATTTACTTTTCTTTACGCTTCCTCATTAAACTCTGATTAATATTATATTTTCATTTGAGTCCCATGTAGAGTCATTCGATGTAACTAATGACTGAGATCCTGTTTTGTCACTTCCCAAAATGGTAAAACTCTATTAGTTGAAATTAGGGGTGTGACACCCAGATAATTCCCAAGTGAAATATAAGGGCCAAAAAGTGTCAAAATATAAAGTTCAGGGTTGAACTTTACATTCTCCAAAGTCGAGGGACTAAAACTGAAAAAAAAAATTCTGAAAGTGAGGCGAATATCGGACCGATATCCTATCCCATATAGGTCTGATACGTGTAGAGGAAGGATTGAACCAGGTGGTGACATGTGTCCCATGACCCAGTTGTTGACTCAGCTTGATGTCGGACCGATGTGTGTTTGCTAAGTCAAATAAGCCGACATAGGGGATGTCAGACCGTTATGCTCCTGGATGTTGGTCCGACATGGACCCGATTTCACCCTATAAATAGATAGGTCGATTCCAGCCACTTTGCACACACAAACATTTCACCACACACACACTCTAAGCTGGTAGCTCGATTCCTGAGGTTCTGGTCCTCTCCCGAGATTCCGGTTTCTTGTTATTCATCCGCAAAACTGTCATAGATAGTGTCAAGGTAAGGTTTCTGAACACCCTGAGGTTTAAATGATTTTGTATCGGAGATCCCAATACTATCCGTGCATATATCCTATAATAAGTACTTATTATGGCCATGATTGAGGTGGGACCTAGGGACAAGACTAATCCTCTTGTTTAAGATCTGGTATATATGGGACCAGCGCGTGGGAAGGTATATGTATGTTGTAGACTCAGAATATAAGGGTGATTCGGGTGATGGATTGGAGGGAATGATCGTTAGAACCATGCGGGGCATTTCATTCTTGTATCAAAGATACCGTAAAGATGATTTTGTTTATGAACTCACCAGCGTAAGCTGTTCCAAAATGTTTTCAAATGTTGGCATTCCAGGAGATATACAGATGTTAGTTGGCATTCCAGGAGATATACTCAGTGAACCCTAGCTGGTAGTTGGCATTCTAGGAGATATACAGATGTTGAACATAGGGATGACTGAGGGCAGGTCCCTGAGTGACCACAAGGTCTGAGTGAATGGCATCATTCTTCATGAGCTATAAGTCCAAAGTTTGTTTTTGATGTATTTTTCCAGTCAGTCCCTATTGTACAAACGTTATATTATGAAATAAAATAAGTTATGATGTTAAGTCTTCCCCTGTGTGTTTTTGGTATCAACGTCACAGTAACTAGAAGGCAACCTTCAACCGGTATGTAGTTATCTGACGAACAGAATGTTTAGTCTAGGAAAAAGCGGTGTATAAATCTATCCTAGACCCGTCGCTCCTACCTGGGAACATATCTGTTGGAGGTACTACTCTGGTAGATGACTGTCATGTGTTATAGGTGTGACACCTTTCCCTTTCCCAGCTTCACCCATTCTTGGCTTAGTGTATTCCCGGCTCATGTGGCCGCTTTCACCACAATTATCACACTTAATGCCCTTTGTGCATTCCCGGGAGTAGTGCCCGGTCTTGCCACACTTGTAGAACAGATTTTACCATAACATGCATTCACCTGGATGCCTCCCTCCATATTTCCCACATACTTCTTTCTCGCCTACACTGGCCTGTTTGTCTGAGCCCCAAATAACCTCCCTCCCGATCGCTTAGCAGGAAAGCTCAGCTTTTTCTTGGGCTCATCAATGGCAATGACATTCAGCGCTATATCATTAAATACCACGCCACTTAGTTCTAATACTGAATCATAGGTAGTAGGGGCTTTCTCTTTAGCATAAGTGTGGACCTTGTCTGGAAACCCTTGAATGTAGCGGGCGATCTTCCTTTCTTCAGTAGTGACAAGATGTGGCACCAGACGTGCCAGTTCATTGAACTGTGTGGTATACTGCATGTGGATCATGCTTCCAGCCTTAATTCCTAGAAATTCCATCTCTACCTTCTCGATTTCATTCCTTAGACATAAATTTTTGATCACCATAGTCTTCAAATCATTTCATATCATCGTGTCAACAACCTCGTCACCCTTGGCTTGACGCACACCTTCCCACCAATGATGTGACACCAGGCAAAAATTCAGGTGAATATCCATACCCGACTAAGACTTAGGTCATAGTACATGTCATACATCCCACTTAATTTTATAGTAATTAAGTCCATTTCACAGCTAGCAAGTCAATCCGTTTACACGTGTTGGTAATCCAGAAGATTACCCGGTAAAACACGCGTACTACAGCACGACCGTTGGTGATAATTCAAATAAATACCTAGACATATAATCTGTGTATGTAAATTATATGTAACACTTTGATTTAATTAATCATACCTACATGAAGTTTTCAGTGATTTATAGAAATGCTTTTATTTTCAGCACAGTCCGGTGGACACGCGGTGTGCACTAGGTAGATAATTAATTCGAGGCATACACTTAGACATATATTTGGTGTGCACAAATTACATGTAGTACTATGATATGTTATTCTAAGACTCTGTGAATTTTTCGGGAATTTTCTGAGAAAGTTTCTATTTTAATGCTGTCCGACGAGTCTGCACTATAAATACCCCCCACCTCCACCCATTTCTCCACCTCCACTCTTTCACTCTCTCTCTCCTCCCTCTTTTCTTCCTTTGGCCGAGAACACCACCACACACCACCACTTCCATCTTTTTCTTGTTTTGATCCATTTTTTCCATCCAAATCCAAGCATGCAAGTGTGATATCAAGCATTTATAAGAAGAATCAACCATCCATCCATTTTCGAGTTTGGTAAGCATCAAAACTCCTTTTTTCCATTTCCATCTTCATGTTCATATGAACATGCATCCAAAGGAAACTAATTTTCATTAAAGTTTAACCATGTATTCTTAAAGAAAATGTGTTTTACAACTCAAATGGTACATATTGTTGGTGAATTTGGACCCATATTTTGTTCGTAGGCTCGGTTTCCATATAAGGAAACTTTATTGTATGTGCATGTGTTAGATGATGAGATTTTGTTGTGATAATAGTTATAGATGAATAATTTGTGCAAACTTTGTTGTCAAAAGTTTTGGATGATACATGCATGCTCGGTTTTGTTATTTTAGGAAACTTTAATTTTGGGTTTCATGGTAGATGCCATGTTTAGGGTGATTTGATGATGGAAAACTGTTAGATATGCATAAAGAATGGATAATATGTGTAGATTTGATAAACATTTGATCATATGAGATTTCATGCTTCTGTTCTATTTATGGAAACATTAAAATATGGATTTTTGTTCAAGGAAGTTATGATGTGTTTTATTTGGTGGAAATGATGCATAAACACTAGATATAGAGATTGTATGATTTTTTTTTCGGTAAAATCACATGCACATGATGCTTTAGGCTAGTTTTCTATTTTTAGAAACTTGATTTCTTGACATGTATGAAGAACTTGATGATTGAGTACATTTAAAGCATGAAACTAGTATAATGAACATTATGGAAGTATGATTGACAAAAATGACGGATTAAAATGCATGTGTATGAGTTCTAGAGTCTGGTTTCTAAATAAGGACTTTAATCTCCCAAGAGTTATGATTGCAAGTTGTTAACATGATTAGAAGGTCTAAATGGCTTAGTAACATTTAACTAAGTTCATTCTATGATAATATATGTTATTCTTCCATAAACTTGACAACTTGACATAGACTTGCTATAATAGGAAACTTTAATTATCCGAAACTCGCATGTTTGTCTATTTATAGCAAGTAAACATTGAAATGTTCTATATGTTTTTATAAAATGCCTAATTTCATGTGTGAACATCAACTTTGCATAGTTGCTATGTTTAGGACTCAAAAACTTGACTTTCCAATTAAGGAAACTTTAATTATCAAAAGTTGTGTTTCAAGTTCTAAATTCCAATCAAATGTGCCAATGTATTTATTAGACGATAATAGACTTATTTCAAAGTAGGTTTGAATTCTATGTTAGGATTTGATGCTTAAGTCCAACGTGTCACCAACGGGTCGTCAAGTCAAAACAATCTTTGAAACGTCAAAGTCACTTTTCAAAACTCTCTTGGATGCATAGAGTTCATAGTCAAACATTTACAAATGTTTAGACCTTAAAGTACTAAATGTTTCATAGGGCACGAGTAGGTCGTGTCATTTAGCCAGGATTTGCTAAGAGTTTTCAAGTTTAACGCTTTATCAGGTGAGTTCTCACAGACCTGTTTTACTCATTTCATTTTGGGGTGAGATACATGCTCAAGTATACATTTTCCAAATGTTACAGTTTCCATACTTACACAGTTACATTAATTATATAAGTTTTGTACATGGTGTGTACAAAGTCCTCTCGGAATCAACCGTTAATTTATCCGTAAGCGAGGTGATCATGAACAGTACTGTTGGGTTTAACAACCCCTGCCCGAGTTAGTAGCGCTAACCTCGACTGGAGGTCGAACGGGTACATTATTGACCTAATCCATTCATGAGTAAGGCACAAAGAGGCGAACCACATCCTTTTCCTTTACAGTGGCTACAGTTAAGCTTCGGTTGATAGACTTATGATAATTTTTTGTTTTGTCTGATCAACAATGATTATGTATAGTACATATGTTTTTTCATACATTTCATAAACATGATTTCCATTACAATTACCTGTGAACTGACCAACATTATGTTGATCCATTTTAGCATGTTTATCTCAGGTATTTGAAAGCTAGGATATGTGGCTAGGATGCACCCACTATTCATGTATAGCATCCTATTTTGATAAACATTATTTTATCATCTCTATTTTCAAATGTTGTAAACATTTAAACATTGCTTCCGCACTTTTACTTTGGACCATGTCAAACTTTATTTTGGACTAGTTCGAGTCATGCATAAAACATGTATTTTGAAAATCATTTAGTGGTCGTTCAAAGTAATTCAATGGTAAATATCCTCTTGGGTCACGCCCTCGCGGGTATAGCCTGAAGTGGAATTTGGGGGTGTGACAGAGTGGTATCAGAGCCATTGGTTGCAGCGAACTAGGTTGCACGTAGTGAACTTAGACTGTAACCGATGTCTCATATGCATTTCACTTCCGCACAAACACTTATCATTCTTACATACACTTATAAGACTCGAGTAAGATAGAAATTGTGGTTGACCTGTTACAGGAACATGTCAATTGCAAACCCGTCAATCAAGATTACAGACTCTGAGGACGAGTACATGTACATGCCATCGACACCAGTGGACACTTCATACGATGACACACTACCAGAGTATCCTGTCTCTAACGACACCGCCGTTGAGAAGTCGGGAGAAGAACCGACAGATTGCGATGGAGTCTGAAACTCCAGCAGCTGAAGAGACCCGCGAGTGGGGCATTTGTGACACACCTACCCGCACCGACATCGCCCCTACGGGCCACTGGTTCAGCATACCCCAAGGAAGAGGGAAGCATCTTCTCCTACGAGCACGCCTGTCCCTGAGCCTAAGCGTAAGAAATCTATACTTGACATGAGAGAGTGGACGTTCATTTCTAATATACTACGGGACTGGGCTATGGAAGAAGGAATACCTCTTATGACCGAGATCGGAGAGTCTTCTCATGGACCACACATTTTACCGATTACCGGGGAGCCTATTGAGCGTACGATACCGACCCTGGTAGCCCGATGTATTTTAGTGCATAAACCATCCAGAATCATTGTACTAAAAATCATCTGACTGTATTTTAGTGCATAAAACTTACTAAATCATTCTACTAAAAAAATTATATTATCACTATCTCAATTGTATTTGTGACACTATTAAACTATAAAAGTTTTGGACAAAAAGTGTTTCGGGTCAACCTTTGGTGTGTGTTATTTTGAGACCGCTACTGTTGAAATTTAGTTGAAAGTTATTATTTGTGGCAATGGGTGTCAAAATATGGAGGTTTTAATTTAGATATACCATTAGACCATGATCTTGATTCGTTCTTAGCACAATTCGTTTGGTCTAGTGACTATATCCGTCAAATATATGATCTAGAGTTAAACACATTCTATACAATTGATGGTTTTGGTGAAAATCTTGGATGGAAACCAAGTAGTTAGTCTGTCTCACCCTTTAAATCATTCGTGATCTCAATTCAAATATCAATATCCTATGGATATTCGCTTACTCGAATCAATCAGATTCTTTTCATATGCATCTACTCACCTGAATCAGCCTGACCTTTTACATTACTCACCTGAATCAATCTGATTCTTTTCATATACATTCATAAACCAAGAAAATCGAATTAAAATGATTCTAAATCAATATGATTCCAATGAAATCCACTAGGATTGCTTTTTCCTGTGCTAATAATACTACCCTCATGTTGGTGATTGGATCATGATCTAGTGAAATCTTCTATTGTTTCTTAGTTCATTTCATCTCGATCATGGGGTACACATTGTATTGATTAATATTACCTTAATAGTCACACGGTATTTGCTGAAACTGTATCTAAATCTTGATTTGATATGAAGTGTGATTAAGACAGTGCATTTATGATCCTATGTCAATTTCAGTTCACCAAAAAAATAAAGAGAATATCCAATAAGAGAATTCATGGAAACACCAGCTAGAACTTGAGTTTTATATTTTTAATATTAGGTTATTTCAATAAGTGGTATACATGATATTTCACCAACTGTTGGAAATATTCTAAGTTTTGTATTTCTGTGTTGGTTCATGTTTTGTTCTGTTTTGAATTACGTGTGTGTTGAGAATAAACCATAGTGCTTTGATGGGTTGTGTTTAGTGTTTTGAATTTCATTTGTTGTGTGAAATAGTGTGTACAAAATTTTTTGGAACATGTCTTAATGATATCGGGATTGGATCGTGGATTTAAAAGTTGAAAATTTTCATAAGTGTTGAGTTTTCGGTCGAAAAGTTTGCTAGAAATGTTTTTCGATCGAAAAGTTCAGTTCGAAATGTTTTTCGTTCGAAAGGTTTTGTCCGAAAAAGTTTTCGATCGAAATCTGTTGTCCAAAAAGTTATTTCGTTCAAAATTTATGAAAAGTATAAATAGTGAGTTTTCGTCCGAAATTGTTTTCACCACCATTTTTCGATCCAACTACCCCATACCCCCAAATTTTTCGTTTCTGAGATTTCGATCGTGTTTTTGAGATTGTAGTGACGTATTATAGTTTCTCGAACGATTTCCATCATAATAGGTACGTCATTTTAACTCGTACATCGTTTTATATTATCACCGATTATTGAATGCTTGAATCGTCCAAAATCTCTGTTGAATTGTCCGAAAAGTCGGATGATTGGTCTGAAATCTTTTTCAGATGAAGATGAACAGTTGTAAGGCCCATTTCTCGGCAGATCTCACTCGTTGGATTTACTCATAAACGTAGTCATCAGCACTGAACTTTTAATTAAATTCATTCAACATAGTGGAAGCGTATCATTCAAGTACAAAACATGACAAAGGAAGTCTTAACATTAAACATAAACATTGTTTTAACACGTAAGCAAATAAACGGGATGTCAGTCTTGAATCAGGGCAGCCTTCATGCCTTCGCATGTCCTTTCTTCTTCTTCTTCTTCCTCCATGAAGTGCAAACTAAAAGTCAGCTAATGCTGGTGTGTTCTAGTTTAAAATAATTAAGTACAACTTCAGTTATTCATTTGTATCATTTTATATATATATATATATATATATATATATATGTATATATATATATATATACATATCCTTGTTTTCTTTAAATATACATTAACTAAACACGTAACACGTGCATACGCATACATTGACAATTCACTAGTCATACACATAAGGGTGATCAATCCATCATTGATTGCGTAAGTCATAAAGACAGATGCTTCATTCTACCGTCGTGGGTCGTAATTCATACCGTGTCTACCGAAGTAGTCCATCCTTCATTACCGTCTGACAAACCTTTGGTAATCCATCATACCGTGTCTACCGTCGTATCCTGTCCTTTCGCCTATCTTCCCTAAGGCATTCGTTTCCCATACGATCTATTTATGCAGTCGTGCTTCGAATAAGGGCTTCTATCCTACCGTAGTAGTCTGTATTTAGTATACCTTTCTAGACTTTAATATACCATCTACGTAATAGTCGCATGGTCGTCCATCTACCGTAATAGTCGTCATCATCGTACTGTCCTATCGAGGTAGTTCGTATTTCCGTCCATAACGTACACATACAATCATAACATGCGATATACATATATATAGAAAGATTTCATTTATTTACAGTATGTCAGTCGTTCATTTCATTCCTTGTAAACATTGATTTCATTCTTTGTCCATCATTACTTTCACATAACACACATCTTCGTATGAGCATTCATAACATTCATTCATTTACATGTGTACACATCAGCCCCAAAGCATTGAAATACATTTGCACATAGCACATAGGAAGGGGGCACATAGAACTCACATGATAAGTACTCTTAGTGTATTATGACAGGTCACTATAGGCATTACTCACAATATGTTTTATAGTTCATAACACGTCCAAATCTACACCATCTATATGTGTAGCGAAACTATCATAAATAGCGAAACTATCATAAATGACGAAATAGCCATATATAGCGAAACTTCCATAAATAGTGAAACTCTCAAATATAACGAAACTACCATAAATAGCGAAACTTCCATATATAACAAAATTACCATAAATAGCGAAACTACCATATATAGCGAAACTTCCATAAATAGCGAAACTATTATAGATAGCGAAATTGCCATATATGTCACACCCCTAAATTCCACTTCTGGCTATACCTGTGGGGCGTGACCCGAGAGATTCTTTACCATTGAGTTACTTTGAACGACTACTAAACGGTTTTAAAATACATGTTTTAATCATGGCTAGAACGAGCCCAAAATAAAGTTTGACATAGCTCAAAGTAAATGTGTGAAATCAATGTTTAAAATTTTACAACATTTGGAATGAAATGATAAAATATTGTTTGCCAAAATAGGATGCCCATGCAAGAATATTGTGACTCCAGTGAGTGCATCCAAGGCATAAGTCCTAAGCAATCAATGACCTGAGATAAACATGCTAAAACGGGTCAACATAATGTTGGCGAGTTCACAGGTTAAATGTAATTGAAATCATATTTGTAAAATGTATTGGAAACATATGTACTCTACACAATCATTGATGATCAGACAAAACAAAAAATTATCATAAGTCCATCAATCGACGCTCAACTGTAGCCACTAAAAAAGGAAAAGGATGTGGTTCGCATCTTTGTGCCTTGCATATGAATGGATTAGGTCAAAAATGTAGTCGTTCGACCTCCAGTCGAAGTTAGCGCTACTAACCCTGGTAGGAGTTGTTAAACCCAACAATACTGTTCATGATCACCTCGCTTCGAAAAATTAACAGTTCACTCTGAGAGGACTTTGTACACACCAGTACAACTTATATAATTAATGTAACTGTGTAAGCATAGAATATATGACTATTGAAAAATCTAATACTTGAGCATGTATCTCACCCCAAACGGTAAATGAGTAAAACGAGGTTGTGAGAAACTTACCTAATAAAGCGGTAAATGATGTGAAAAAGTCTTAGCAAATCCGACTAAATGAGACGACCTACTCATGTCTTAGGAAAAAATTATGACTTTAAGCTCTAAGTATTGTAAATGTTTGACTATGAAACTCTATGCATCCAAATGAGTTGTTTGAAAAGTAACTTTGACGTTTCAAAGATGTTTTGACTTAACGACCCGTTGGTGACACGTTGGACTTAAACATTCAAATCCTAATATAGAATTCAAACATCCTTTCAAATAGCCTATTAGTATTCTAATAAACACATTAGAACATTCAGTTGGAATTTAGAACTTGAAGCACAACTTTTGATACATTAAGGTTTCCTTAATTGGAAAGTCAAGTTTTGAGTCCAAAACATGGCAACTATGCAAAGCTAATATTCACACATGAAAATAGGCATGTTATAACACATATAAAACATTTCAATGTTTTGTTGCTAAAAATAGACAAGCATGCGAGTTTCAGATATTTGTCAAATTGTCAAGTTTATGGATAAACAACATATATTATCATACAATGCGCTTAGTTAAGTGTTACTAAGTCATTTAAACCTTCTAATCATGTTAAAAACTTGCAAACACAAGTTTTGGAAAAATAAAGTTTTCTTATTTAGAAACCGGGCTGTAGAACCCATACATATGCATTTTAACACATCATTTGCGTCAATCATTCTTCCACAATGTTCACTATACCAGTTTCATGCTTTAAATGTATCTAATCTTCATGTTTTCACACATGTTAAGAAATAAAGTTTCTAAAAATAGAAAACGAGCCTAAAAGCATCACGGACAAGTGATTTTACCGGAAAAAATCATAAAATAACTATATCTAATGTTTATGCCACATTTCCACTAAAAAAATCACATCATAACCTCTTTTAATAAAAACCCAAAATTTAAAGTTTTCATAGATAGAACCGAGCATGAAATCTAATTTGACTAAAAGTTCCAACTAGCAAATTCACACATATTATCCATTATTTATACATATCCAACCATTTTCCATCATCAAATCACCCTAAACATGACATCTAACATGAAACCCAAAACTAAAGTTTCCTAAAATAGCAAAAATGAGCATGCATGTATCATCCAACACTTTTGACAACAAAGTCTTCACATAATCCATCATCAAATCTTCATAAACACATCTCTCTTTGTAAATTTTAGCAGATTTGTTAATTTTGTTATCCCTTAAACAAGTCCGGTTATTCGTTGGATTGCTCGAGCAAAACCGGACAATTTTTCCTAGTTGCTCGATTCTGTGTTTTGTTTATTTTTGTGGTTGTGATATAATTATTTAGGATAATAATTAAACAGCAAAATTTTGAATAAAACTTTTGACACAGTTTAAAAAAGACGAGATAATTAAATTGTTTATTTTTCTCGAAAAGGTAATTAAATAAAATGTGTTTTATTTAAAAGTAAAAACAAGTTTTAAATTTAAATAATTTTATTTAAAATAATTTTAAATTAATTAAAGAGTTGATTAGTTTAAAATCAGTTGGTGACAAATGACCAATTTAGATTAATAGTGTATTTGAAATTGTATCGTGTCAAGTGTTGTAAGTGTTTCACCAACTTACAATTAATAAAATTGGTTTACTAAAATTGCGCGACTTGTATCATGCTTCTCGTCGACCAAAATGTTTTTGACCCGAGATGGTAATATTAAAAACATTGAAGAATTTCCAATATATATAGGGCGAGGTTCAAATGATAACAAATATTTATGTGATAACTATGATAACCACTTTCAAACATAGTGTTACGTGTATGTAACAATTATCATTATGTTAATGTTACATATATGTAAACACTATGTGTCATGTTTATGTAACATTATTTGGTACGTATATGTAAGACTCACCATTTTTGTATTTATGTTGAAAATATTTTTTCAAGATATTTAAATACTATTTTAACAATTAAAAGAAAAAATAATTTATAAAATATGTGATTGTTTTATAGTTGTTAGCACGGTTATCACATAAAAAGTTGTTAATATTTGAACCCTTCCATATATATATATATATATATCGATATCTCTTCATCACCCTTAATTGTGACACTTCAACTAATTTATCTTAACCCCCGGTGTTAGTGAATTACCCTTCATCCGGCCATATGGTTTTAGTTGAAGGTAGAACAACGATTCCTGAGTCACTTAGGTTGGGTCTACAGTTTCAATTCAAGGGAAAACATTGTCACACCTCAAAAATCCACTAACGGAGTTTTACCGTTAGGAGTGTGACATACCAGGATCTCAGTCATTAGTTACATCAAACGACACTATATGGGACATAAATTAAATATCATAAAAGTTCATAATAAATGCGGAAGCGTTTAAACAAGATAGTAAATGCGCAAAACAAACGCGCTCGTGTCTATTAAGACAAGTAAATTGTTTAAATGTTTGCATAAGGATGAAATTATAGTAGGACTCCATGCATGTCCTAAGTGTGAAACTTGTGCCTTAGCAACCTGAGAAACATGTAAGAAAAAGTGTCAACACGAGGTTGGTGAGTTCACAGGTGTCACACCCCAACCGACGGCGGAATCATCGGGGCAGGACATGTAGACTGTTCATGAGCTCAAGGTTGACTAAATTGTAATATGTTAAATCCATTTCCATTCAAACAAACATGAATCAAGTTCCAAGTACATAATGAAATACAATTTGTTTTTGAATTAAGATTAACTAGGTCCAAAGCCTATGTGTAGCATGTCTTGATCAAACTCATATGAAAGCACCTGAAACATGAATAAAATAAGGTCAACTAAAAAGTTGGTGAGTATAACACAGGTTTGTATATAGATAGCATACAGTTTGTAAAACAAATCCTTACATAACATGATAAATAAGGCATTTATGGGGAGCAGCTATTGTGTAACCAAGTACAATCAAACCTTTGTAACTAGCATGCAAAATTGTGTTGTCGGTATCAATCACCCCAATCTGGGTGGGTTTGTCAAACTCAATAGATCTATCTTTGAAAACCGTCGGATTGAATAGTTAATGATTGCACATAATCGCATACAAAAGTTAGCACACATAGCACGCGGGCATAAAGCTCAAATTTGTACACATGAATGTAAATAGGATTTGTACTTGTGTTGTTTGTGTAAATGTAAACATGTAATTTGAATAGTGTTCATGTTTCACCCCAAAAATGTAAAAGAGTAAAAGGGGCTATGTATACTCACTTGATTCGAAGGCGTAGCTAACACGAGATACAAGATAGTAATGTGATCCTTGTATTGCGCAATGTTAACCTAGAGTGTAATGTATATTGCATTAATAATGCACAATAGTCTAAGTCTATATCTAAAGTTAAATTGGATAAAGTTAGTGATTGGTACTTGAAAGTATTGTATAAAATGGAAGATTTGAAATGAATATTTTTAGAACATTTTTGAATAAGGTTTGAGTTTGGAATAATTAAATATGTAAATTAAATAATTACTGTTTATGAAAATAATGTAAGTGTTAGATGTAATTAAGTATAACTAAATAAATGTTTTTGTTTAATTATAAATCAAATAAATAATTATTACCTTATTCATTTATTTATATAATGTAATTTAGACATTGAAATATTATTTAAGTGTAGGGTTTATAAATTAAATGTTGAACTTTAAATAATTTCCATTTATTTAAGATTAAATATTTGATCTTTTCTAAATAAAAATAATACAGATTTTTATAAATTCAATTATTTTTATTTTAGAAATTAATCTGAAATACTAATTGTTTAGAAATATAAAAAAATTATAAACATTCTGCCAACACACACGACCGTGCCTAGGGTAGGTGTGACAACCCGACTTTTCAGGTTAACTCAGTTAACAATTTCGTTAAATATCCTAACTGAAACCAGTTAAATCTAACCTGAGTGTCTAATTCTGTCAATAACCCGAACTCTAACTGCAGGGACTAGTTCTGCCAAGTCCCTAAACTCTATATTTTGACTCTCAAAGTCAAAATCAAAAGCAACCAATTATGTTGACTGTTAAAAGTCAAACCATAACCAAATCAACTCAAATCCGAATGTCTCGATCATGTCTGTTGGAATTCATAACCGAAATCGACTTCAATGTTAATCACGACCATCATTGTACATCTAATCTTAGTTAATTTACCGAATTAATATCAATAATGGCCATAAACCTCGTAACCGTCGACCCCCGTCGTTTACACATCAAATTGAGCGAATGCTTGTATCAAATTCGCAAATTCAACTCTTGCGTAGCTTGTACGAAACCTGAAGAAACTTCTGCACACACCAATTCAATCGGAGAAAGAACTAGGATCACCGGAGTTCAACGCGTCGGACCGCGACTGTGGTGTAATCGAACTCCAGCAATACATCGTTTATTCTAGTAATTGATATAGTCTTTAGACTCGTTTTATCCTGTTAATCAAAAGCCCTATCTTAATCTGGACATCCAATATCGGATTGATCACGATCAATAACCTAGGGTTCATACGTTTCTAGTTTGGTCGAACCCTAGCAATCCGATATCGATTAATGAAATTGAACATATCCGTAGAGTCGTCCCTGCAACTGGATTGAAAGCCCTATGAAATCCAGGGCTCATGTCATCGAATTTAACACGATCCATAACCTTGGGTTCATCATAAACTTGATTTGGGGGTTTCGACCCTAATCCCAATCTCAATCAAATTAACTTACATCAACAGTTTCACAATCTCGAATACATTAAAACCCCCTTATCAATTTCACCTAACAATATCAAATTGAACTCGATCCAGTAATCTAGGGTTTGTTCATGTGCGATTTGGGGCTTTTGATCCTAGACTCGACCTCAATCCAATTAAACAAAAGGGGTAGTTTCGCAATGTTCCAATCTGTAAAAGCCCTATGCTTTCAACTAATTCTATTATCGAATTTGACCTAATTGAATTCATGTTCTTAACTTAGGGTTTCGGGTTTAAAACTGAGAATTAAACGACTATACTCTTAACCGTTTTACAATTAAATGAACACACGGATTCGCAAATCTCCGATTTTCTAAACCCCTATACTTTGGTGTTAAATCCTTGTCGAATTGGTTGGATTGGGGCTAGGATTCGATCGAATGTGTATGTGGGGAGGGAACTATCCGGACTTAAGTGTTGAAACCAATTGGTTCGGGTCTAGTACACGATCGCCCTAGTGGGTCGACTGGTTAAAGCTGTGGTGTGTTGTGGGAGAGACCCGGGTTCGAGTCTCTCCATAACCTTTTGTTTTTAAAAATTATTTTAACTAATAATTTAATATAAAAATCAAATTCCATATTATTATACTAATATATAAAAATGTTTTGAACCTAGAAACCACCCGTGGACTCGGGTTTGGTCTTGCAAACCATATTTGTTATTAAAATCTAATTATGAAATAATATGTTCATATTATTTTGTACTGTGGCACAAATTAAAAATAATATATTATTTCCCCCATATTATAAAACATTTTTTTTATAACGTTTCAAAGTTATAAATAATATAAATATTTATATTGTTTACCCGTAATTACATTCTCGAATAAAATAATATATTATTATTTTGCCACATAAATAGTTATCGTATTAACTATGTGAGTGTAAAAATAATATAATAATATTATTTTTCTAAATCATTACTTAATGTCGAAGACGATTGGAAGTGTTTATTTATTATATATTATTTTATCATTCGTCGCGTATCGTATATATCTTCAATATTAATTAAAGAATTATTTTCTCGTGGACACGTTCGTCTACTCTTAAATTCCTAGAATACGTTAAAGCATTAAATCTGTAACATCCCAAACTGGTAATAAATAAATAATGGCACGATCGAAATTATAATTTTCAAATGACGAAAGAAAAATGGATGGGCTTGGGCTCGGCTCCAACGGGCCGAAGAAAGCCCAAGTATATAAGGGCAAGGGCTGCCCAAACTTCTCATTTTCCACCAATCTCAGCTTCTAGAGAGAGAAAGGAAAGCTCGGGTCTAGAGAGAGAAAGTAGACGGATCGTCACGAGATCGGAGGAGCACGTTACAACTGAGCCCGATAGCAAAACCTCCGAATCAGAATTACAATCCAGGTAACGATTCGACCACATTATGAGTTTTTGTTCGTTTTGGGAAGTTTCGGGTTTTGGCTAAAAAGATAACGATTTTGCGGATGAAACTTGAAAGTGAACTTAGGTATAGCATCTAGAATGAAAAACGAACGTTGTGATCAAAGAAAAATTTAGATATAGACTCGATCAGACTTGCATGCAAAAACTTCAGATTTTTGGGGAAGACGATGTGCAGACCCATCGAAACTACTTAGTTTCGATATGTGCAGACCCATCGAAACTACTTAGTTTCGATATGTGCAGTAGTTTCGATATGTGCAGACCCATCGAAACTACTCAGTTTCGATATATGCATACCCATCGAAACTACCATAGTTTCGATATAAGCCCACGATCCGAAGCTAAGATTACACCTAAGTTACCTATCGAAACTACCAAGTTTCGACAGATGCAGCCTATCGAAACTACCAAGTTTCGACAGAAGCAGCCTATCGAAACTACCAAGTTTCAACAGAAGCAACCTATCGAAACTACCAAGTTTCGATATAGACCAATCCATCGAAACTACTAGGTTTAGGCATAGTAATGTCTAGTAGCGCTACCTTACGAGTATGACTCTATTATACAGATCGGGAGTGACAATAGTAACAATCAGTAACCAGCTAAGTGTATTACAGGAACTACTCATCAGGTGAGTTCTATGTGCCCCCCCTTTCTATGTTATGTGCAAACCTTATTAAATGTTTTGGGGCTGAAATGTATACACTAAATGAATAACAGTTAGGAATGTCAATGTGATCATATGTGGTATACAAATATATATATATATATATATATCTTTACACGAAATAGAATTATGAATAAAGAATGAAACGTATGATTTTTAAAGAATGAACGAAAGTATGACATAACGTGTAAAGAAGAAATCTTGCTTTATATCCATGTATATATTGCTTGCCAAGTATAAGAAAACGTTATGGACGCTTCGATGATAACGGCTACTTCTGTAGACGGACGACCACGTGACTATCGTACAACCGGGACAAGTGCGTTCCTTCATGTTCCTTCATCAGCTAGGATGTACTAAAGGTCTAAGAAAAATTGGCGTCTTATAGTAGAACGGTTGTATGAATAATAGTCGCATGGGAAACGGATACCTTCGGGTAGACGGGCGAATTACGGCCTACGACGGTAGGACGGTTGTAAGTCATGACGGACGGACAAAGGTTGCCGGACGGTTGTAAGAATAAAATGATGGACGACACTTGTTGCAGGACGATTGTATGTATAGGTGGGCCATGACGATGGACCACGGCGATTGTCTTTGTGACCATCGCAACCAAAAGACGGGTTGATCACCCTAAAGAGTATTACCCATGAATGTAAAGAAAAGAAAAGAAAAGGTGAATGTATATAAATATGTAATCACAAAATAAAGAAGAAAGAGAAGCAAAAGTTATGAAAATAAATGAGACCAATGATGTGAATATATATCTATAGGTATTTGCGAAGAATGATAAATGAGAAGCAATTCAAGTCAATGTGTACTTATATAAGTGTATATATATAATTATGCATACTTATAAAGAAAAGAATGTTTATACCTAATTGCATTAAACTAGAACTCACTAGCGTTAGCTGACTTTTAGTATACATTTCAGGTAAAGGAAGATGAGGTCGTGCGATGGCGTGGAGGTTACCCGGCACGAGACTGACATCCCTCTTTTATTTATATGTCTTCGAACAATGTTATGTTTTAATTGTAAAGACTTCCGCTGTTATGATTATGTAATTGGATGACGAATGTTTTTAATATAAATTCAGTATTTTATGACTATGTTTATGAGTAAATCCAACAAGTGAGGTTCCCCGGGAAAGGGGCCTTACAAGTTGGTATCAGAGCAATAGTTTGAGAGATTCAGACATCCCTAAATGTCTAGACTCAAACTGATTATGGGACTAACGCACGGATGTCAGTCATGGGTAACCAACGCCAACGCCAGTACGATAAGTAAGTATTGAAGTTAATGCACTTGGATAAGAATAGATACCTTAACTTAGAACAAATAGATGTCAATGTCACAACCGACTTGAAGAGTTTTGAACCCGAAAAGCAATGTAAATTAGTAATCACAAACCGGTCACTGTAATTAAGAATTTGTCTTGCTCGTACTGTTCGAAACTACGATATGAAGAAATGACATTGATGTATTCCCTTTTTAACTATCAGGAAATTAAGAGCTATGGCTGGTGGAGGAAGAACAGGACCTCGTGGCGGTCGCACTGGCCGACGAGGTAGACCTCCGTTGAACCAAAGAATTGAAGAAGAAGAGAGTGTACACGAAGAGCACACCGAAAGTGTGCACGAAACAGAAGTGACCCCAATTAGGGACGACAGTCCAGGGCCTATACAGTTGGAACCTGAAGTCAGGGATGGTATTGCCCGTGAAGTTGTGCTCACTTTGAAGAAGGTATTGCCTGATCTACTATCCGAGGCAATAAAGAAAAGTAAAGAGGAGGATGAAGGAGACAATGAAGAGAAAGTATATGATAGTGATGGGGATGAAATAAAGATAGGATCGAGCAACCGTGGGTGTACTTACAAAGGCTTTAAGGACGGAGACCCACCCAAGTTCGATGGGAGCAAGGATTCAGTGGCAACGCTTGAATGGATTGAGAGGATGAATGCTGTAATCAACATCAGCGAGTGTCGACCAGACCAGGCTGTTAAATACGTTGCTCATTCTTTCACCAACGAAGCACTAAGTTGGTGGAGGAATATTCAGAGAACTAAGTCACCAAATGCTATAAACAGAATGACATGGGACGACTTGAAGAAGCTGATCATCCAAAAGTTCTGTCCACAGAATGAAATTAATCGAGTGGAAAATGAATTCCTAAACCTTAAGGCTGGAAACAAGACGCACCGCCAGTATACTTCGATATTCAATGAGCTAGCTCAACTAGTACCCCATCTGGTAGAAACTGAAGATCGTTTGATCAAGTACTATGTTAAGGGGTTGCCACAACGGGTCCGTGTTCATGTAAAAACTAACCTACTCTCGACCTTCGAGTCGGTAGTGAATCTGAGCGGAATCGTCTACGACGACTACGCCAATGAGGACCTGGCACCTGAGACACAAAAGAGAAAGTGGGAGAACCCGTCTAGAGGTACCAAAAGAGGGAACGTAACTACTGAAAATAAGAAACCAAGGTCGGATAAATATGAAACCTGCAAGAAATGTGGTAGGCAACATTTTGGCGAGTGCCGGGTCGGCTCCACCACATGTTACAGGTGTGGGAAGGCGGGGCACTATTCTAGTGACTGCTTAAGAGACACTAAATGCCATGTATGTTGACTGTTTGGTCACCTGACTAGGGATTGCAGAAAAACCAGACAATTTGGTTCGGGAAAAGAAAAGGAACAGGAACAACCAAAGACTAGGACTCGAGCTTACGCCCTGACTGAGGAGGAAGCAAGGGGAAATCCTGATGTTGTGTCAGGTACGTTCCTAGTTAATGATGAACATGTGGCTATATTATTTGACTCGGGTGCTAGTAAAAGCTTTATATCAAATGCATTTAGTCGTAAACTGAATTGCACTATCAACACAGTATTAAAGGCCTTTAGTGTACAAACTGCCGTTGGTAAAAATTCGGCAGTATTCCAAGTAACAGAGGATTGCATAATAGAAATAGAGGGTCATAAGTTTCCTTCTAGATTATTCCTTCTCACCTTAGGAGGATTCGATATAGTATTGGGTATGGATTGGTTAGCTGCCAACGAAGCTCAAATCATATGTAAATGTAAAAGGATACACCTCAAAGCTCCTAGCGGATGTCCAATTACGGTTCATGGGGATTGTAATTGCACAATGCCGAACATCATCTCGATGATCAAGGCCGAAAGTTACATGAGGCGCGGTTGCGAAGCTTATCTGGCATATGTTATTGACGATAGAATGAAAATGAAAGAACTCGAGAACGTACCCGTGGTGTGCAATTTTCCGGAAGTATTCCCTGAGGATCTACCTGGGTTTCCACCCGATCGGGAAATAGAATTTAAGATTGACTTACTGCCAGGAGCTGAGCCCGTTGCTAAAGCCCCCTACCGATTGGCTCCGTCAGAAATGAAAGAATTGATGTCTCAACTACAAGAATTTACAGAAAAAGGATTTATTAGACCGAGCATTTCACCATGGGGCGCTCCGGTACTATTCATAAAGAAGAAAGACGGCAGCATGCGCATGTGAATTGACTACCGTGAACTGAACAAGAGGACAGTAAAGAACAAATACCCACTACCTAGAATAGATGACCTTTTTGATCAACTGCAAGGTGCGAGTTAGTTCTCAAAGATCGATCTTAGGTCGAGTTACCATCGGTTGAAAGTAAGAGAGGAAGACGTACCAAAGACCGCGTTTCGCACGCGTTATGGGCATTATGAGTTTCTCGTGATGTCTTTCGGATTGACCAACGCACCAGCAACGTTTATGGATTTGATGAATAGAGTATGTCGACCCATGTTGGATCGATCAGTGATAGTTTTTATAGACGACATACTGGTATATTCGAAAAGTGAGGGTGATCACCACTGTCACCTAAGGGAGGTTCTGGAGGTGCTAAAGCAGGAAAAGTTGTACGCAAAATTCTCCAAATGTGCGTTCTGGCTTAGGGAAGTCCAATTCCTAGGTCATGTGATAAACCCAAACGGCATCATGGTAGATCCTGCAAAGATCGAGACAGTAAAGGAATGGAACGTTCCAAAGACACCAACAGAGATACAAAGTTTTCTGGGATTGGCAGGCTACTATCGAAGATTCATTCAAGATTTTTCAAGAATAGCCTTGCCACATACTAAGTTGACACGGAAGGAAGTGAAGTATGAATGGGGTCAAACCAAAAACAACGCGTTTGAAGAACTTAAGGCACGATTAACCCAAGCTCCAGTCTTAACTCTACCTGAGGGAAATGAAGACTTGGTAGTCTATTCTGACGCTTCGGGGCAGGGTTTGGGGTGCGTACTTATGCAACGAGGAAAGGTAATTACTTACGCATCGCGGCAACTAAAGATTCACGAGGTTAATTATCCAACACACGATTTAGAGTTAGCAGCAGTAGTTTTCGCGTTGAAAATATGGAGGCACTACTTGTATGGAGTTAAATGCACCATCTACTCCGATCACAAAAGCTTGAAATATTTTTTCGAACAAAAGGAACTAAACATGAGGCAAAGAAGGTGGTTAGAGCTACTGAAAGACTATGACTGTGAAATATTGTACCATCCAGGCAAGGCAAACGTAGTGGCTGACACTTTAAGTAGAAAGGAAGAATCGACACCTATCCGGATCAAAGCTTGTCAGCTGATTATAACACCAGATTTGATGGGTGAAATAAAAAAGCACAAGATGAAGCACTGTTAGAAAGAAATGTGAAACGGGAAAGAATAGTAGGACAACAAGGGAACTTGGATGCAAATGCATACGGTGTACGAACTAGGTTTGGCCGAATGTGGGTACCTAAGATTGGCGAGCTTAGAGCCAAAATACTTGATGAGGCCCATAAGTCTTGCTATTCTATTCACCCCGGGACAAACAAAATGTACCAAGACTTGAAGAAAGAATACTGGTGGCCTGGCATGAAGAATGATGTGACAGAATACGTGAGCAAGTGCCTAACGTGTTCTCTAGTTAAGGCCGAGCACTAGAAACCATGCGGTAAAATGCAACCTTTACCAATACCGGAATGGAAGTGGGAGGAAATCACGATGGACTTCATTACCAAGCTACCGCGAACAGCTAAAAGCAATAATACCATTTGGGTGATCGTCGACCGCTTGATGAAAAGTGCTCACTTCTTGCCAATACGTGAGACTTCCTCGTCAGAAAGACTAGCAGAAATATTTATCAAGGAAGTTGTGAGCAACATGGTATGCCGCTGTCGATTGTGTCTGACAGGGATACTAGATTCACGTTAAGGTTTTGGAAGAAATTCAACGAAGCAATGGGAACTAGACTGAACATCAGCATCGCTTACCACCCCTAAACCGATGGACAATCAGAAAGGACTATTCAGACCTTGGAGGACATGCTCCAGGCCTGTATCGTTGACTTCGGTGGGAGCTGGGACAGCCATTTACCATTGGCAGAATTTTCATATAACAACAGCTATCACTCGACTATTGGCATGCCGTCGTTTGAGATGTTGTATGGGAGGAAATGTAGGACCCCGGTTTGTTGGGGGAAAATTGGACAGAAGGATTTTGGAAGTCTCGAAGTGGTCAAAGCTACTTCTGAGAAATTTGATCAAATCAAAGCTCGAATGAAAGCAGCAAAAGACAGACAGAAATCATACGCGGATAAGAGAAGAAGGGATTTAGAGTTTCAAGCAGGGGACATGGTACTGTTAAAGGTATCACCATGGAAAGGAATCATCCGATTCAGAAAGCGTGGCAAACTAAGCCCAAGGTTTGTCGGACCTTTCAAGATTCTAGCAAGAGTGGGTCAAGTTGCTTATAGACTCGACCTACCCGTTGAGCTTAGTGGAATACACCCTACGTTTCACGTGTCGCACTTACACAAGTGCCTAGCTGACGACACAGCTCACATACCTTACGACGAGATCGAAGTCGATAACAGTCTAAATTATGTAAAGGAACCGATAGCCATTCTTGACCGAGCTGAGAAACGACTACGCAATAAGTCTATCCGATTAGTAAAAGTACAATGGAAACACAGAAAGGGTTCAGAAGCTACTTGGGAAAAAGAAGACGAAATGAGAGAACTATATCCCCAGCTGTTTAACGATTAGCAAGTTTCGAGGACGAAACCTCTTTAAGGGGGGTAGACTTGTAACAACCCAAACTGGTAATAAATAAATAATGGCACGATCGAAATTATAATTTTCAAATGACGAAAGAAAAATGGATGGGCTTGGGCTCGGCTCCAACGGGCCGAAGGAAGCCCAAGTATATAAGGGCAAGGGCTGCCCAAACTTCTCATTTTCCACCAATCTCAGCTTCTAGACAAAGAAAGGAAAGCTCGGGTCTAGAGAGAGAAAGTCGACGGATCGTCACGAGATCGGAGGAGCACGTTACAGCTGAGCCCGTGAGCAAAACCTCCGAATCAGAATTACATTCCAGGTAACGATTCGACCACATTATGAGTTTTTGTTCGTTTTGGGAAGTTTCGGGTTTTGGCTAAAAAGATAACGATTTTGCGGATGAAACTTGAAAGTGAACTTAGGTATAGCATCTAGAATGAAAAACGAACGTTGTGATCAAAGAAAAATTTAGATATAGACTCGATCAGACTTGCATGCAAAAACTTCAGATTTTTGGGGAAGACGATGTGCAGACCCATCGAAACTACTTAGTTTCGATATGTGCAGTAGTTTCGATATGTGCAGACCCATCGAAACTACTCAGTTTCGATATATGCATACCCATCGAAACTACCATAGTTTCGATATAAGCCCACGATCCGAAGCTAAGATTACACCTAAGTTACCTATCGAAACTACCAAGTTTCGACAGATGCAGCCTATCGAAACTAAGAAAAGTTTCGATAGAAGCAACCTATCGAAACTACCAAGTTTTGACAGAAGCAACCTATCGAACCTATCAAGTTTCAATATAGACCAATCCATCGAAACTACTAGGTTCAGGCATAGTAATGTCTAGTAGCGCTACCTTACGAGTATGACTCTATTATACAGATCGGGAGTGACATTAGTAACGATCAGTAACCAGCTAAGTGTATTACAGGAACTACTCATCAGGTGAGTTCTATGTGCCCCCCCTTTCTATGTTATGTGTAAACCTTATTAAATGTTTTGGGGCTGAAATGTATACACTAAATGAATAACAGTTATGAATGTCAATGTGATCATATGTGGTATACAAATATATATATATATATATATATATCTTTACACGAAATAGAATTATGAATAAAGAATGAAACGTATTATTCTTAAAGAATGAACGAAAGTATGACATAACGTGTAAAGAAGAAATCTTGCTTTATATCCATGTATATATTGCTTGCCAAGTATAAGAAAACGTTATGGACGCTTCGATGATAACGGCTACTTCTGTAGACGAACGACCACGTGACTATCGTACAACGGGGACAAGTGCGTTCCTTCATCAGCTAGGACGTACGAATGCCATAAGTGCGATCCTTCATCAGCTAGGACGTACTAAAGGTCTAAGAAAAATTGACATCTTATAGTAGAACGGTTGTATGAATAATAGTCGCATGGGAAACGGATACCTTCGGGTAGATGGGCGAATTACGGTCTAAGACGGTAGGACGGTTGTAAGTCATGACGGACGAACAAAGGTTGCCGGGCGGTTGTAAGAATAAAATGACGGACGACACTTGTTGCCGGACGGTTGTAAGTATAGGTGGGCCATGACGATGGACCGCGGCGATTCCCTTTGTGACCTTCACAACCAAAAGACGGGTTGATCACCCTAAAGAGTATTACCCATGAATGTAAAGAAAAGAAAAGAAAAGGGGAATGCATATAAATATGTAATCACAAAATAAAGAAGAAAGAGAAGCAAAAGTTATGAAAATAAATGAGACCAATGATGTGAATATATATCTATAGGTATTTGCGAAGAATGATAAATGTGTCAATGTGTACTTATATAAGTGTATATATATAATTATGCACACTTATAAAGAAAAGAATGTTTATACCTAATTGCATTAAACTAGAACTCACCAGCGTTAGCTGACTTTTAGTATACATTTCATGTAAAGGAAGATGAGGTCGTGCGATGGCGTGGAGGTTACCCGGCACGAGACTGACATCCCACTTTTTTTTATATGTCTTCGAACAATGTTATGTTTTAATTGTAAAGACTTCCGCTGTTATGATTATGTAATTGGATGACGAATTTTTTTAATATAAATTCAGTATTTTATGACTATGTTTATGAGTAAATCCAACAAGTGAGGTTACCCGGGAATGGGGCCTTACAAAATCCTCCGTGTCGTCGTCACAAATCCCAACTTGTCCCTAATTTATATGTTTATAATTTTAGGGCATACGTAAGTCGTCTGAGACTTACACTCGTGGTTCCAACTTTTTCCTTGTGTGATCCAAATCTCTACTCAAGCTCAGGTGAGTTTCACGGCCCCTTTTTACTGCTTTTAAACTGGGGGAGAAAACATGATACAAACTCTTTTGATTTTTGTACTTCATTTTATATCAATTGTTATGACTATGCGTAAACTCTATCATGAAAGTCCTCACATCGAACCGTTTAAACATGAATATAGCGAGGTATGTTGGGTAGTACTACTGGGTTTGACAAACCTCACCCGTGTTAGTCGCGCTAACTCGATTGGATATCGAACGGGTGCAATATTGAACTAAACGTACACCGTGGTTGATAGACCTGGTAGGAGGCAATACAAACAGTCAGTTTACGGTTGCGAGCGTAATAGCAAACATGAACATGGGTTAGCTACTCATTGGTATATATATGTTGATTGTACAATAAATCTGATAAACGTTTATTTATATATTGAAACCTGTGAACTCACCAACCTCGTGTTGACACTTTTTCTTACATGTTTCCTCAGGACGCTAAGCTAAGACACAAGTGCACGTTAGGCCATGCATGGGATTCAACTGCTTTGCTTGTGTCTATTTATGTTTGGTTGAATTATTTTATTGTACTTTGTTTGGTTTGGACGTTTGGACTTTTAAGACTTTTGGACTTTGGTTTTGGGCGCGTGTATTTTGCTCATTTACTTTCTTTACGCTTCCGCATTGATACTTTGATTTAAAAGATATTTTCATTTTGAGTCCCATGTAGAGTCGTTCAATGTAACTAGTGTCTGAGATCCTGGTTTGTCACTTCCCAAAACGGTAAAACTCTGTTAGTTGAAATTGGGGGTGTGACAGATTGGTATCAGAGCCATTGTTTATAGAGAACTAGGATTGCATACTAGTCTATAGCCTCACACATTAGTTACATGTCATTTGGATGTTTGGTACTTATACAAAATGTTGCAGGATCATGTCGTCAACCCCACCTCCATCACCTAACGCATCAGGGCATAAGGCACCTGTACTCTCATCCCCGGAGCCCAAAAGGCGCCGGACTACCTCAATTGACCAAGGCGAACCGAGCAACGCACGAGCATTGGATTATGCTCTCAATTGGGATGTATACCCACATATGATCCAAAGGTGGATCGAAATGGGAGATGTTCCATCACCGTACTTTGGATCCGCGTCTTCATCATCTACACTACCTAGCTTACCATGCACCATGGAACAAGCCTTCGCAGCATTCGTATCTTATATGTTGAAGGAATTAAGTTTTGTACAAGATGCCACTGAGGAGATACCTAAACTTCTGGAGAATGGACCCCAAGTAGAGAAAAATAAGGTAGGAATAGAACATTTGACTATCGAATTAGCTGCAACGGACCATGTCCACAACCTTTTAGTGGATTGTGTGGCACATCTAGAGACGAGGGCTGACACTATGGATGATGACAGGGAAGGAGTTCTGGAGAGATTAGCTGCTATGGAAGCTCAGCTACATGTGGCAAACCACACTGCTGAAGGCCTTCAAGAGAGGGTGACTCACTTGGAAGCCCAACTGCAAGCGGCCCTATTCCCGGAATACATTCCAGTATCTGACGATGAGGAGGAACCCTTTGAGGAGGAGCCCTTCGAGGAGGAGCCTTTAGAGGGGGAGCCAGCTGAGGAAGAGCCAGTGGAGATCGATGATGCTCAGTCATACGTCTCTTCTGACGACGAGGATGTTTGAGGATCTTCCTAATCTATCTTCCTTTTCATGTTTGTTTTGCTTATGTTATTTCTCTTTTCAAACCTAGATGGGTAAGGTTGTTCCCTTCCAATAAAAGCATGAGAAGTTTAATATTTGAGTTATTTATTTTGTAGCCTTACAATTTATTTAATTTTCAAAATATTAGATGTTGTATCTCTTACTCGTACCTGAATAATGTTTAATATGCGATATATTTCTCATTACTTTTCATTTGTAATTTTGAAGAATCATGTCTGGGAGAGGACGAGGAGGCCGTGCCGGTGGTCATGGTACTATTAACATGACGGCAGCAGAGCTAGCAGCTTTGATAAATAATAGTGTGGCAGAGGCCCTAGCAGCACAGAATGCTGCAGGTAAATGCTTTAACTATTGACTAATAGTGTCAATCCTTCTCCTAAGAACATCTTTCTAAACTCTATAATTCTAAATTCAACTTGTATTTCTAAATCCAGGCCAGCAAAATCAGCAAAATCAACAGCCAGCCTGCACCTTCAAGGCATTCATGGACTGCAAGCCCCACACCTTTGGTGGAGCTGAAGGAGCCGTTGGATTACTTCGCTGGTTTGAGAAGGTTGAATCAATAATAGCCATGTGCACCTGCCCCGTGGCTAACCAAGTGAAATTTGCTGCTGGAACTTTAGAAGGCCCGACCCTAACATGGTGGAATGCCCAAGTTCAAATGTTGGGACTGGCAATGGCAAATGGACTCCCGTGGGAGGAATTTAAAACAATGATGAAGGAAGAATACTGCCCACGAGATGAAATTCAAAAGCTAGAGGGAGAGTTCTGGAACCTTAAGATGGAGGGTTCGGAAATTGAACTCTACACCACCCATTCGCACGAACTTGCTACCATGTGCCCACACATGGTGACTCCAGATTACAAACGGATTGAACTATACATTGGAGGTTTGGTACCTCAGATTCAAAGCATGGTGACCTCATCCAACCCTACCACCATCCAACAGACCATCAGACTTGCTCACAAATTGACCGATCAGGCGGTGACACAAGGAACTTTCCCTCCAAGAGGTTCGGTTTCTAAACCCACCGACAACAATAAGCGCAAGTTCGACCATCACTCCCACTCTAATTCTAAAGGATCCCAACCCAACCAACCTCAGCACCAACAGCAGCGAAAGTTTGAGCCAGCTAGGAACTTTAATCAAACGACCTCATCAGGTCCGAATCAGGGAGAATATGCTGGGAGGTACCCCAAGTGCAACAAATGTGGCTATCACCACACGGGCACTTGTGACCGACAACGTTGCCAGTGGTGTGGTAAGATGGGCCACGCTGCGAAGGACTGTAGGGTTGAACTCCCGAACAAACAACCATTTCAATCACAGGGATTCACGAGAGGATGTTTTCAGTGCGGCAAGGAGGGGCACATTCAAAGGAATTGTCCTCATTTGAAAAGGGGTGGAAATGGTAATGGCAGTGGTAGTGGTAACGGTAATAGCCAGAGCAACAATGGTAACAACCCCAATCAGAACAACAATGGTGGGAATAACGGTAATAACGGTGGTAATGGAGGAAATGGGGCGAAAGGAAGAGCTTTTGTACTGGGATCTGGAGAAGCTCGCTATGATCATAACGTGGTCACCGGTAAATTTCTCTTAAATAATTACTTTGCTTCTGTCCTTTTTGACACTCGTGCTGATAGGAGTTTTATATCTAAGAAACTTAGTGTTATGATAAAAGGAACCCCAACTCTGTTAGAAGCTAAGTATGTAATAGAAATAGCTGACGGCCAAATAATTAAAGCAACCCACATTCTTAAGGGTTGTAAGCTTGATCTAGCTAGCCATATTCTTGATATCGACCTTATGCCGGTCACGCTTGGTAGTTTTGATGTAATCGTCGGCATGGATTGGTTGTCTAAAAACCAAGCGGAAATCATTTGTCATGAGAAAATCGTTCGAATACCCCTCCCGAGTGGAGAAATTCTTTCAGTTCAGGGCGAAAGGGTTGGTACTGTCATGGGTATCATATCCTTCATGAAAGCACAAAAATGCCTTCAGAAAGGACATACCGCTATCCTAGCTCTCGTTGCCGAGCAGCCATCCGAAGAGAAGAAGATTGAAGATATCCCAATTGTACGGGAATTTCTGGAAGTATTTCCTAAAGATTTACCTGGCTTACCACCGCACCATCAAGTGGAATTTCAAATCGATTTAGCACCTGGAGCAGCGTCGATCGCTCGGGCACCTTATCGATTAGCACCCAGTGAATTGCAAGAACTATCTACACAGTTACAGGAGTTGTTAGATAATGGTTTCATCCGACCTAGTTCATCACCGTGGGGAGCTCCAGTCCTGTTTGTTAAAAAGAAGGACGGTACTTTCCGTATGTTCATTGATTACCGGGAATTGAACAAGGTAACTATCAAAAATCGTTATCCCCTGCCGCGTATTGATGACCTCTTCGATCAACTTCAAGGGTCAAGTTTCTATTCCAAAATAGACCTTAGATCTGGTTATCATCAGCTGAGAGTCCGAGATGAGGATATCTCTAAGACTGCTTTCAGGACAAGGTACGGCCATTACGAATTTATGGTCATGCCTTTCGGTTTAACCAACGCACCTGCGGTATTCATGGACCTCATGAACCGTGTGTGTAAGCCTTACCTTGACCAGTTTGTTATCGTTTTCATCGACGACATCCTTATTTATTCCAAGAACGAGGAAGAACATGAGGAACATCTGCGTCTAATTTTGGAACTACTTAAGCAAGAGCAACTTTATGCTAAGTTTTCAAAATGTGAATTCTGGATTCGAGAGGTTCAATTCTTAGGACATGTGGTTAATGAGAAAGGGATACATGTCAACCCATCCAAAATAGAAGCCATCAAGAATTGGGCAGCACCGACGACTCCGACTGAGGTCCGACAATTTCTAGGATTGGCTGGATATTACCGTCGATTCATCGAAGGATTTTCCAAAATTGCACAACCTCTCACCGCCCTAACTAAAAAAGGAAAAGCCTATAATTGGGGCGATAACCAAGAGTCAGCTTTCCAACACCTCAAACAGAAACTTTGCAGTGCACCTATTTTAGCTCTTACGGAAGGAACCGATGATTTTGTGGTGTATTGTGATGCATCCATCCAAGGCCTGGGTTGTGTCTTAATGGAACGCGAAAAGCTAATTGCATATGCTTCACGTCAGTTAAAGATTCACGAGAAAAACTACACCACTCATGACCTAGAGTTGGGAGCAGTAGTTTTTGCACTTAAGATATGGAGACATTACTTGTACGGTACCAAATGCACCATCTACACCGATCACAAGAGCCTCCAGCATATCTTCGAGCAGAAGGAGTTAAACATGCGACAACGTCGTTGGGTTGAACTTTTAAATGATTACGACTATGCGATCCGGTATCATCTGGGTAAAGCTAACGTTGTGGCTGATGCACTAAGCCGAAAGGAAACGAAACCCAAACGAGTTCGAGCATTACAACTTACTATTCACCCTGGATTGCCTGACAGAATCCGTAGTGCTCAACTTGAAGCCTTGAAAGAAGATAACCTACCGTTAGAAGGTACTCGCGGCATGGAAGCACAACTTGAAGTAAAATCTGACGGAATTCGTTACTTTGTCGAACGAATATGGATTCCAATGTTCGGAAATTTAAGGGAACTAATCATGGATGAAGCTCATAAATCTCGTTACTCCATACATTTGGGCTCCGATAAAATGTACCATGATCTAAAAGTACTATATTGGTGGCCAAAGATGAAGGCCGATATAGCCACCTATGTTAGTAAGTGTTTGACCTGCGCGAAGGTCAAAGTTGAATATCAAAAACCATTCGGTCTCCTACAAGAACCAGAAATTCCTATGTGGAAATGGGAACAAATATCCATAGATTTCATCACCAAATTACCACGAACCCCTACTGGATGTGACACTATATGGATGATTGTTGATCGATTAACAAAATCTGCTCATTTCCTAGCAATCAAGGAAAACGACAAAATGGATAAACTTACTCGTACATATTTGAAAGAAATAGTCTCTCGGCACGGGGTTCCGATCTCCATTATTTCGGATCGTGATGCACGATTCACTTCTCGTTTCTGGCAGTCATTACATAAGGCCTTAGGCACACGTCTAGATATGAGCACGGCATACCATCCTCAAACTGATGGCCAAACTGAACGTACTATCCAAACTCTGGAGGACATGCTACGAGCTTGTGTGATTGATTTCGGTAACACTTGGGAGTCTCACCTACCGTTGGTGGAGTTCTCCTACAACAACAGTTATCACACTAGCATCAAGGCAGCTCCATTTGAAGCACTTTATGGACGGAAATGCCGTTCTCCCATTTGTTGGACCGAGGTTGGAGATAGCCAACTCACAGGTCCTGAACTTGTATTTGAAACTTCCGAAAAGATAGTTCAAATTAGAAACCGTATGGCGGCTGCTCGTGACCGTCAAAAGAGCTATGCCGACAAGCGTCGTAAACCTTTGGAGTTTCAAGTAGGTGACATGGTCTTACTCAAAGTCTCACCTTGGAAAGGTGTCACTCGTTTCGGGAAACGAGGAAAACTGAATCCTCGTTATGTTGGACCATTCAAAATAATGAAGAGAATTGGACCAGTCGCGTATCAACTGGACCTACCTGAAAGACTTAGTGGTGTACACAACGTCTTTCACGTCTCAAATTTAAAGAAATGCCTGGCAGACGAATCACTCGCAGTTCCTCTGGAGGAACTACATGTTGATGAACAGTTACGTTTCATCGAAGAACCTGTCGAAATTATGGATAGGGAAGTAAAAACGTTAAAGCGCAGCAAAATCCCCATTGTTAGAGTCCGTTGGAACTCGAAACGCGGACCGGAATTCACGTTGGAGCGCGAAAATCAGATGATGCGCAAATATCCTAATCTGTTCAAGCACTCTGCGTCAAACTCTTAAGGTATTATTCAAATTTTCGGGACCAAAATTCTTTTAACTAGGGGATGATGTGACATCCGGAAATTTTTTTTATTATTATTGTTTAATTTTCGGGACGGAAATTCTTTTAACTAGGGGATGATGTGACAACCCGACTTTTCAGGATGTGATATCCGGAAAAAAAAAATTTATTATTGTTTAATTTTCGGGACGAAAATTCTTTTAACTAGGGGATGATGTGACAACCCGACTTTTCAGGTTAACTCAGTTAACAATTTCGTTAAATATCCTAACTGAAACCAGTTAAATCTAACCTGAGGGTCTATTTCTATCAATAACCCAAACTCTAACTGCATGGACTAGTTCTGCCAAGTCCCTAAACTCTATATTTTGACTCTCAAAGTCAAAATCAAAAGCAACCAATTCTGTTGACTGTTAAAAGTCAAACCATAACCAAATCAACTCAAATCCGAATATCTCGATCATGTCTGTTGGAATTCATAACCGAAATCGACTTCAATGTTAATCACGACCATCATTGTACATCCAATCTTAGTTAATTTACCGAATTAATATCAATAATGGCCATAAACCTCGTAACCGTCAACCCCCGTTGTTTACACATCAAATTGAGCGAATGCTTGTATCAAATTCGCAAATTCAACTCCTGCGTAGCTTGTATGAAACCTGAAGAAACTTCTGCACACACCAATTCAATCGGAGAAAGAACTAGGATCACGGGAGATCAACGCGTCGGACCGCGACTGTGGTGTAATCGAACTCCGGCAATACATCGTTTATTCTGGTAATTGATATAGTCTTTAGACTCGTTTTATCCTGTTAATCAAAAGCCCTATCTTAATCTGGACATCCAATATCGGATTGATCACGATCAATAACCTAGGGTTCATACGTTTCTAGTTTGGTCGAACCCTAGCAATCCGATATCGATTAATGAAATTGAACATATCCTTAGAGTCGTCCCTGCAACTGGATTGAAAGCCCTATGAAATCCAGGGCTCATGTCATCGAATTTAACACGATCCAAAACCTAGGGTTCATCATAAACTTGATTTGGGGGTTTCGACCCAAATCCCAATCTCAATCAAATTAACTTACATCAACAGTTTCGCAATCTCGAATACATTAAAACCCCCTTATCAATTTCACCTAACAATATCAAATTGAACTCGATCAAGTAATCTAGGGTTCGTTCATGTGCGATTTGGGGCTTTTGATCCTAGACTCGACCTCAATCCAATTAAACCAAAGGTGTAGTTTCGCAATGTTCCAATCTGTAAAAGCCCTATGCTTTCAACTAATTCTATTATCGAATTTGACCTAATTGAATTCATGTTCTTAACTTAGGGTTTCGGGTTTAAAAATGAGAATTAAACGACCATACTCTTAACCGTTTTACAATTAAATGAACACACAGAATCGTAAATCTCCGATTTTCTAAACCCCTATACTTTGGTGTTAAATAATTGTCGAATTGGTTGGATTGGGGCTGGGATTCGATCGAATGTGTATGTGGGGAGGGAACTATCCAGACTTAAGTGTTAAAACCAATTGGTTCGGGTCTAGTACACGATCGCCCTAGTGGGTCGACTGGTTAAAGCTGTGGTGTGTTGTGGGAGAGACCCGGGTTCGAGTCTCTCCACAACCTTTTGTTTTTAAAAATTATTTTAACTAATAATTTAATATAAAAATCAAATTCCATATTATTATACTAATATATAAAAATGTTTTGAACCTGGAAACCACCCGTGGACTCGGGTTTGGTCTTGCAAACCATATTTGTTATTAAAATCTAATTATGAAATAATATGTTCATATTATTTTGTACTGTGGCACAAATTAAAAATAATATATTTTATATATTATTTCCCCCATATTATAAAACATTTTTTTTGTAACGTTTCAAAGTTATAAATAATATAAATATTTATATTGTTTACCCGTAATTACATTCTCGAATAAAATAATATATTATTATTTTGCCACATAAATAGTTATCGTATTAACTATGTGAGTGTAAAAATAATATAATAATATTATTTTTCTAAATCATTACTTAATGTTAAAGACGATTGGAAGTGTTTATTTATTATATATTATTTTATCATTCGTCGCGTATCGTATATATCTTAATTATTAATTAAAGAATTATTTTCTCGTGGACACGTTCGTCTACTCTTAAATTCCTAGAATACGTTAAGGCATTAAATCTTTCTTGTCGTCGTCACAAATCCCAACTTGTCCCTAATTTATATGTTTATAATTTTAGGGCATACGTAAGTCGTCTGAGACTTACACTCGTGGTTCCAACTTTTTCCTTGTGTGATCCAAATCTCTACTCAAGCTCAGGTGAGTTTCACGGCCCCTTTTTACTACTTTTAAACTGGGGAGAAAACATGATACAAACTCTTTTGATTTTTGTACTTCATTTTATATCAATTGTTATGACTATGCGTAAACTCTATCATGAAAGTCCTCACATCGAATCGTTTAAATATGAATATAGCGAGGTATGTTGGGTAGTACTAGTGGGTTTGACAAACTTCACCCGCGTTAGTCGCGCTAACTCGATTGGATATCGAACGGGTGCAATATTGAACTAAACGTGCACTGTGGTTGATCGACCTGGTGGGAGGTAATACAAACAGTCAGTTTACGGTTGCGAGCGTAATAGCAAACATGAACATGGGTTAGCTACTCATTGGTATATATATGTTGATTGTACAATAAATCTGGTAAACGTTTATTTATATATTGAAACCTGTGAACTCACCAACCTCGTGTAGACACTTTTTCTTACATGTTTTCTCAGGACGCTAAGCTAAGACACAAGTGCACGTTAGGGCATGCATGGGATTCAACTGCTTTGCTTGTGTCTATTTATGTTTGGTTGAATTATTTTATTGTACTCTGTTTGGTTTGGACGTTTGGACTTTTGAGACTTTTGGACTTTGGTTTTGGGCGCGTGTATTTTGCGCATTTACTTTCTTTATGCTTCCGCATTGATACTTTGATTTAAAAGATATTTTCATTTTGAGTCCCATGTAGAGTCGTTCAATGTAACTAGTGTCTGAGATCCTGGTTTGTCACTTCCCAAAACGGTAAAACTCCGTTAGTTGAAATTGGGGGTGTGACAGTAGGGCACGATCGTGCTAGGGCGGGCGCGACCGTTCTAGACAGGGCACGACCGTGTTGGTCAAACCGAGGTCAACTAGCCAAACCACTAGGCACGACTGTGCTTTTGATAGGCACGACCGTGTCTATGCTTCTGGGTTACGATCAAGTCTAGCCAACGAGCATGACTGGGTCTGAGCAGGAGGCACGACCGCGCCGGAAGTCGACACGACCGCGTCTCTCGAGGCACGACCGCGCTAGATGATTAGCGCAACCGTGTCTCTTTCAAAACAAAAACGAATTGATTGATTCTTATATTGATAGTGCTGGAATGTATAGGGCTTTCATTCACAAGGTTAGTACGAGTCTGTTGGTGTAGATTAATTGTGTTTAAAACATATTTAAAGTTGGATTCGATTAAACCATTTTTAAATGAAACTTATATTCGGGTTCATGTTAAATTCGGTATTGTAAACCCATTTTATGTTGGGGCTTTTGATCTATAGACTAAAACTAAGATGTAGGAGGTATCAATTACCAGGATAGATGACGGATTGATAGTGCACGACTGTGATGGGTTCCGGCTTGAAATCCGGCGACTCCGACTTCGTCTCCGGCCAAAATGGAATACGCGAGAGCATGACAGAGGTTCGTACGTGGTGTGGGAGTAGTTTGTTTACGCAGAGATAATTCCAAATGATGGATTCGAGTGGTATGATAATGAGGTCGGCGGTTTTGAAAAGAATACTCATAATGGAGTTTAATTCGAGGTAATGCGGGTGATTAAGACCTCAATAATGGTTGTTAACAGTTGAGACGTGTGGAACGGTTACGGATCGAACGAATTTAGAATTAAAGACTGTTTTTTTCCATCTCAACTGATGTGAGGCGCGACCGTGCCTATAAGAGGCGCGACCGTGCCAGACGAGGCGCGACCGTGCCAAAACATGGAGCGACCGTTCCAGACTAGGTGCGACCGTGCCTACTAGGGTTTCTGGTTATTTTCAAAATCAGCCCTTGTAATTTCAGCTTTGACGGAATTAGCTTGGTTAGAATTTAACAGAACACCTAACAGGATTACTAACTGGATTAACTCTAAGAGGTGTTACCACTTGATTATGAGTTCTAAATCCTTGAATTGAATACGATCGGCTAACGATTAATGAGGTGTAGGTTTGAACAAGTATATGATTCAATGTCGTGTTGTTATTTTATTAGTTAAAATAAGTTAAAATAGGGTCGAAAAATCATAGATGTTACAGTCTCCCCATGTTAAGGGAATTTCGTCCCGAAATTTAACTAATGGAGGCTACTAGAAATCAAGAAACAGGTGGGAGTTTTCGGTTCTCGGTGAGTTTTGATTGTTGGATTCTGGGGAGTGTAACCATTAACATGGCTTAGGCCTGATACTCAAAGTTGAATATGAAGGGTGATAATGAATTTTGTTTTGAAATGAATTTAAGGAGGGGATTGTCGAATAAAAATTTTGAATTCTAAATGTGAGATGTATTATTTGGAATGAATTTGATGGGACCTTGATCGTTAGGGTTTGTGCATGATGTAGTCTAATATGTTTAAAAATGTCAGTGGTAAAAGATTTCATAAACATTGGTCTAGGTCAAAACTTCACGTGACACGAACAACGCTACTTCTGATAATATGATAGGACACTTATATATAGGAAGTACCATCAGCGTATCCACCATGTCCTTGTCATATCCCATCAGTTTCATTGTTACATATCATGATAAGTTTTAGGTCACAACACACGACAAAATTTCACTATGTTTTCCATTCGCTGATTTTTATAATTCCGTGTGCACCCGTAATTACTCAAATCATCGCATTGTCCGTATAGGTCATTTCGTTGTGTGCGGGTCAAGGGGCACAATTTCACTCCGTCCATGTCCATTGTTTTCACATAAAAGTCGCTAACAAGTAACTATGTCCTTAAGCAGGTAAGTTCACAACTAAAGAGCAGTAAAGTAGAATAACTTAAAGTTTCTTAGTTTGCTCGTGTTTGAACAAGAATACGTCAAACCCCGAGTCATTTCCATGTATTATGGTCTTCAACTTTGGTGAACAAAGTGCATGACCATGTCTTGTGTATAATGTAATCAATCAATTGTAATAATTGTAAGTAATTTCGTTTCATGTATAAAGTAAACACACAAGTTTCTTGTGTAGCATGAACAGCTAGCATTATGTATTTTGTAAATCAATGAACTCTCACTTGTAATGTAAACAACATAGTATCACATGTATTATAGGAAATGAATTTCATGTATGACGTTGACAACTTAGCATCATGTATTTTGTAAATCAATATAATGTGTACAGTTTAGTATGATGTACTCTGTAACTAAATGAGTTTCATGTTTAATATGGTCAATCTAGAATTAAGTATCAATCAAACAATTGTTAAGTATCACGTATATCGCAAACAACTAAGTTTCGTGTATTATGTGCTCAATCCAGTAGCAGGTGTATTGTAAATAAACATGTTTCGTGTGTTATGTGATCAATCCAGTAAATTGTGATTTGTAGGCAACATAGTTTCTTGTATCATGTAATTTGTTTAGCATTGGGTATATTAAGAATAATTGAGTTTCATGTACCATGTGGTTGCGTTGGGTATATTATGAACGTGTATACGTACGTTGTTGGACTTCGTGTGTGATGTATACTAACGGGTTTTGCATGTGATCGAGTGTTGCGGACAAGCGTGTTGTTTGGCGTTCCTGTATAATGTGGTAGTTAGGTTGTAGCTCTTAAATCTCATTGAGGTTGATGGGGGGTTAACGTTTACGCTGTTCGATCGTCTCTTGAAGTGACAAGTGAAAGGTAACGAGGAGGTTCTGAAAATATTCGGGGAAATGTGTTTACAATTACTGATCTTTGTTTGAAAATAGAAAGTGGTAAATTATTCTTGATTGTGGATATATAAAGTAGTGAAACCATTGGATCACATAATTTAATAAGTAGACAATTTATGGGAAAAATCTTTTAATTTAAATTTTCAACTATCAATAAGAGAATATTTTTAAGCGAAATTATTGGCTAAATAAGTAGTCGTTTATTAATTTAGCCAGGGTTTAGAAATATTTACTTAAACGGGGAAAACCATAATTATTTATCAATTCGAATTAATATATATATATATATATATATATTGTTTTTTTTTATTTATTTATTTAATTTTTTTTTATAAAATCGGTTGTATTAACTTTCCTTATCAGGTGGAAAGTTTTATGGAAAATTTATGTTTTTGATACTATCTAAAAGTTTGATAAACATTTTGTTTGAACAAGATAACGAGGTTTTGTTTAAATCGAACAATAAGATGATTTGTTTATGAAGGAGATTGTTGGTAGTGTACTAAATCGTATTGAATGAAGAAGGTGATACTTGAGAAATTTTGATAAAAATATGATGGGTGTAATTCACACTCAACGGGTCAAATCAATGAATAATAACTTCAGAGTTGAAATATATATAAAATTGATTAAATGCTGAAATGTTAAACATTACTCAAAACATAAGGAAATGATTCTCAAACCGAAGATTTTAAAGACAATAAATAGAAATTTCTCCTAACGTCTCTGGTAGCTTTCCACTAAGAAGAAGATAATCACCGCTATGGTCACTCGAGTAGCAGATCTGGATTCAGCTTTGGCGGTCTCCGTGCGATGTTCCTGTATTTCTTTTTCGAGAATGGAGATTGACTCCTTTCGGTAACCTAATTGGTTTGCTAGGCTATCCATTCTTTGTCCTTGCAAATCATGCATTACTCCCTTCTCCATCCTTTGCCTCTCAGATTCTGAGGTCCTTACATATTGGTGAATGTCATGGGTTGTAATTCCCATAACATTAGTGGGTGTCGTGGTATGCCTTACCCAAGGGTTAGGATGGTACGGGTCGGGCATTAGATATGAGTCTCTTAGTGGGGGTGGTAACTGATTGTGAAGATGGGGTGTCTGATACGGGTTTCTGGGTGCGGGTGATCCAGGTGTTCGAAGTCTCGGGCCGGTGTTCCTAATCCAATCTACCCTTACATCAAACCTTGGTCTAGCAGCTGCGGGTGTTGGTGATCGATGTACGGGTGATCCGGTGTCTTCTTCCCAATCAGACTCTTCTTCGGGAAAACAATGGAAAGGTTGTAAGCGATAAATAAATACTGAGTGTCAAACATAGGAGTTCTCATAGGTTTAGAGTTTGACTAGTCATAACGCCGAGTCTTCACAATATTATTTTAGGAGTACACTTGACCTATAAGTAGTGTATCCCTGTGGAGAATTCCCAGGAAAGAGGGGTGGGTCACTAGGACACACTTAAGTACCCTATCTTTCCTTAGCCAGAATTCCTCATGGGCCTACACACTCTTCCAGCCATTATGTATTAATAATACTATTGTTGGGCTCATGGTCATGATGAGAATTGTTGTGAACTGGGCCTTGTGGCCCGAAAGTAATGTTTATGCATTTCAGTGGGCTTTTGCTTCTTGAAGGATAGATGGGCTTCTTAGTTTATTATTGATGGACATTAGGCCCAATAGTTTAAAAATTTGTTGTTCACAATAGGTGTGGTATTATGTATGTGAGTTTAAGGGTGCATGTGTATGAGTGTGTGTGGAAACTTAGGATAGCACTTTAAATAAATTAAATAGGTAGCAATGAATAAGAGAAAAAAATTGGCAGGTAATGTGACACATAGATTTTTAAGTAATGTATCATATGATGTAATTATATAGTATAACATGTAAGAATATTCACATAAGAAGTAATCATATAGCATGTAGATAGTAATGAGTGTAAGCACAAAAGTTATCAAGTAGTGTGACACATAAGTCATTATGTATTGTATCACATAGTGTAAATACTTATGATAGTATGTAAAAATATTTACAAATGAACTAATAATGTAACACGTAGTAGCATGGCATTGTATGGGTGTCCTAAATTTCCAGTCTAGGTCAAGGGTGTCTAATAACCTAGTTCCCTATAACCAAGGCTCTGATACCAATCTGTCACACCCCAACCGACGGCGGAATCATCGGGGCGGGACATGTAGACTGTTCATGAGCTCAAGGTTGACTAAATTGTAATATGTTAAATCCATTTCCATTCAAACAAACATGAATCAAGTTCCAAGTACATAATGAAATATAATTTGTTTTTGAATTAAGATTAACTAGGTCCAAAGCCTATGTGTAGCATGTCTTGATCAAACTCATATGAAAGCACCTGAAACATGAATAAAATAAGGTCAACTAAAAAGTTGGTGAGTATAACACAGGTTTGTATATATATAGTATATAGTTTGTAAAACAAATCCTTACATAACATGATAAATAAGGCATTTATGGGGAGCAGCTATTGTGTAACCAAGTACAATCAAACCTTTGTAACTAGCATGCAAAATTATGTTGTCGGTATCAATCACCCCAATCTGGGTGGGTTTGTCAGACTCAATAGATCTATCATTGAAAACCGTTGGCTTGAATAGTTAATGATTGCACATAATCGCATACAAAAGTTAGCACACATAGCACTCGGGCATAAAGCTCAAATTTGTACACATGAATGTAAATAGGATTTGTACTTGTGTTGTTTGGGTAAATGTAAACATGTAATTTGAATAGTGTTCATGTTTCACCCCAAAAATGTAAAAGAGTAAAAGGGGCTATGTATACTCACTTGATTCGAAGGCGTAGCTAACACGAGATACTAGATAGTAATGTGATCCTTGTATTGCGCAATGTTAACCTAGAGTGTAATGTATATTGCATTAATAATGCACAATAGTCTAAGTCTATATCTAAAGTTAAATTGGATAAAGTTAGTGATTGGTACTTGAAAGTATTGTATAAAATGGAAGATTTGAAATGAATATTTTTAGAACATTTTTGAATAAGGTTTGAGTTTAGAATAATTAAATATGTAAATTAAATAATTACTGTTTATAAAAATAATGTAAGTGTTAGATGTAATTAAGTATAACTAAATAAATGTTTTTGTTTAATTATAAATCAAATAAATAATTTTTACCTTATTCATTTATTTATATAATGTAATTTAGACATTGAAATATTATTTAAGTGTAGGGTTTATAAATTAAATGTTGAACTTTAAATAATTTCCATTTATTTAAGATTAAATATTTGATCTTTTCTAAATAAAAATAATACAGATTTTTATAAATTCAATTATTTTTATTTTAGAAATTAATCTGAAATACTAATTGTTTAGAAATATAAAAAAATTATAAACATTCTGCCAACTCACACGACCGTGCCTAGGGTAGGACACGATCGTGCTAGGGCGGGCACGACCGTTCTAGACAGGGCGCGACCGTGTTGGTCAAATAGAGGTCAACTAGCCAAACCATTAGGCAAGACCGTGCTTTCGATAGGCACGACCGTGTCTATGCTTCTGGGGTACGATCAAGTCTAGCCAACGAGCATGACCGCACTGGAAGTCGAAACGACCGCGTCTCCCGAGGCACGACCGCGCTAGATGATTAGCACGACCGTGTCTCTTTCAAAACAGAAACGAATTGATTGATTCTTATATTGATAGTGCTGGAATGTATAGGGCTTTCATTCACAAGGCTAGTACGAGTCTGTTGGTGTCCATTAATTGTGTTTAAAACAAGTTTAAAGTTGGATTCGATTAAACCATTTTTAAATGAAACTTATATTCGGGTTCATGTTAAATTCGGTACTGTAAACCCAATTTATGTTGGGGCTTTTGATCTATAGACTAAAACAAAGATGTAGGAGGTATCAATTACCAGGATAGATGACGGATAGTGCTCGACTGTGATGGGTTCCGGCTTGAAATCCGGCGACTCCGACTTCGTCTCCGGCCAAAATGGAATACGCGAGAGCTTGACAGAGGTTCGTACGTGGTGTGGGAGTAGTTTGTTTGCGCAGAGATAATTCCAAATGATGGATTCGAGTGGTATGATAATGAGGTCGGCGGTTTTGAAAAGAATACTCATAATGGAGTTTAATTCGAGGTAATGCGGGTGATTAAGACCTCAATAATGGCCGTTAATTGTTGAGACATGTCGAACGGTTACGGATCGAACGAATTTAGAATTAAAGACTGCTTTTTTTTCGTCTCAACTGATGTGAGGCGCGACCGTGACAGACGAGGCGCGACCGTGCCAAAACGTGGCGTGAAGTGCCAGACTAGGCGCGACCATGCCTAATAGTGTTTCTGGTTATTTACAAAATCAGCCCTTGTAATTTCAGCTTTGACAGAATTAGCTTGGTTAGATTTTAACAGAACACCTAACATGATTACTAATAGGATTAACTCTAAGAGATGTTACCACTTGATTATGGGTTCTAAATCCTTGAATTGAATACGATCGGCTAACGATTAATGAGGTGTAGGTTTGAACAAGTATATGATTCAATGTCGTATTGTTATTTTATTAGTTAAAATAAGTTAAAATAGGGTCGGAAAATCAGAGATGATACAACAGGTTTGCAAGTGAATAAACTGTTTGAGTGTTTGCAAGATCCCTATACATAAGTCACACCTATTGTTAGCTAGACAATGTACAAGTTGCTCTAAGCGTTCGCAACCGAAGCTGACTGTTTATGTTTGTATGCCTACAGCCAGGTCTATCAACTCTGCCAATGTGATTAGACCAACATTTCACCTGTTCGACCTTCAATCGAGTTAGCGCGAATAACCCGGGTGAGGTTTGTCAAACCCAGTAGTGCTACTAAACATTATCTCGCTAAGATCCATATTAACGGTCTGATGTGTGTGAAGACATTCAATGATAGTGTTTGCACTTAGGTAAACAAGTGGTAGTGAGATATTATGTGATCAGTGTTTGTCTGTATACCTGCTTCTCCTCCAACAGGAAAGCAAGAAACATAATGTTTGTTTATATGCATGTTTCTCCCCCAACGGGAAAACAAGTAAAAGTATGATTACTTGTGTGCATGTTTCTCCCCCAACGGGAAAACAAATAAAAGATGTTTGTTTGTGTACATGTTTCTCCCCCAACAGGAAAACAAGTAAAAAGGGGCCGTGAAACTCACCTGAGTTGTGTACGAGTAGATAGCACCACCCAAGGATGCAAGTATTAAACACAAGAGTTTGCATGTGAACTGCCTACGTATGCCCTAAAATTATAAGCATAGTAATTAGGTATACAATGGGGTTTTATGACGACGACACGGAATATTTGAACCTCCTAACACATACTTCGGATTAACGAGTAGACAAACGTGTCATCGGAATCAAGGATTTTTAATTTATCATTTAATGTGAATATGACACCTATAATACGTCACCAAAATACAAGTTAATAATATAATATATATTATTGTTTCGGGTATTTGTTTGGGTTAAAAATAATAACTTTGAATAATATAAATAATTATATTATTCTAAAACGTTGAGAATAGTAGTTAAAACGAGTTATAAAATCATTCACGATTATAAAACCATTGTTTGAGTATTTTTATAAATTAAATAATACGTTAGTGAAATAATATAATTAATATATTATTTTTAACATAACCAAAATATTCGAAAATGTATCATAATAACAATCCCGACACTACGGTAGTTTTCCGGGTTCAAAACGTGTTAATATACTATTAAAATAATATAGGGAATGTTTTTGTTTATAAAGAATATATAAAAATTTGCAGAAAAAAAGAATGGGGATAAAAGGACCCGAACCCGGGTCTCCTCCCCATCACACTAACAACTTAACCAGTCCACCCCCTAGGGTATTCGCAACAAGACCCGGATCATATTCGTTTTAACACACTAAGCCACTGTGTTCTTCCCTTTTGTGCGATCCGAACCAAAAAAATCAACCCTTAATCTCTTGAAATCGATCGCGATTGATCAAGATATCATAGGAATCAGGGAATTTCGAGTCTGTGTGTGTATTTAATTGAAAAAGTCATTGTGTTTTAAGATCGTTAATTTCTTTTTCAAAAAGCCGAAACCTAGGTTTGAGAACACAAATCAAATTGATCGAATCCGATAATGAAAGGGGTTGTATTCATTGTTCTTTCAATGTGTAAGGGTTTGCGAATCTTTCCATACGATTTAATTTGATGGAGATTAAGTTTAAGATCAAAACCCCCAAATCGTCATATGAACAAGCCCTAGATTCTGGATCTTGAACAAATCGATGTTATATGATCCAATTCGCATAGGGCTATCAATGTTGACACTAAAACGAATTTAAGGTATGTTTGATTACCATAATGGAGTGTGGATTGGTGGTGTTCGACTATAGCCTGTCCCGACTTCGACGAGTTTGGCCTCCGGCTACCACGGCTTCAACGCAGACCAAATTTGCGTGTGCAAAAGTTTCTAAGGTATGCGATTAAGGTGTGAGGGTGTTCAATTTCAGTGTATTTGATCGAATTGGTGAGACTTGAGGATGAAGTCGACGGTTACATTGTTAATGATCATAATTGAGTTTAATACGGCACAATGATGGTGATTAAAACTGTAGTTAAGGTCGTTAATGTCGATAATGTGTGATTTCAGTTACCAATGTCGACTAGAAATCGATTAAGGATCTTTAATTTGAATTACAAGTTGTGAATTTGACTTTCAAAAAGTCAACAGAAACTTAATTTATTAAATTTTGACTTTGCAAAGTCAATGAAATGAGTTTTGAGTAATTACACAACTAGTCCTTGTAGTTTAAGATTAAATATTGACAGAATTGGTCCCTTGGGTTTAAGATTGGGTTAACTGGGTTAGGATTTAACCGAATTTGACTAACGGAGTTAACCTGGGAAGTCCGGATTGTCACATCATCCCTTAGTTGAAAGAATTTCCGTCCCGAAAATTAAAATAACAAAAAAAAAATTCTGAGGTGTCACGTCATCCCCTAGTTGAAAGAATTTTTGTCCCGAAAATTAAAATAGTACGTTAAGAGTTTGACGTGGAGTGCTTGAACAAATGAGGATACTTTCGCATCACCTGATCCTCACGCTCCCACATGAATTCTGGTTCTCGTTTCGAGTTCCCAAGAAATCTGACAATAGGGATTTTACTGCGTTTGAGCGTTTTAACTTCCCTATCCATGATTTCTACCGGTTCTTCAATGAAACGCAACTGTTCATCGATGTGTAGTTCCTCAAGAGGAACCGCGAAGTGTCTCGTCTTCTAGACATTTCTTCAAGTTTGAGACATGAAAGACATTGTGTACACCACTATGTCCTTTCGGTAGGTCCAGTTGATACGCTACTGGGCCAATTCTCTTCACTATCTTGAACGGTCCAACATAACGAGGGTTTAGTTTGCCTCGTTTCCCAAAACGAATTACACCTTTCCAAGGTGAGACTTTCAATAGGACCATATCGCCTACTTGAAATTCAAGCGGTTTTTGACGCTTACCGGCATATCTCTTTTGACAATCACGAGCTGCTGCCATGCGATTACGAATTTGAACGATTTTCTCAGAAGTTTCGAGTACAAGTTCAGGACCTGTAAGTTGGCTATCCCCAACTTCAGCCCAACAGATAGGTGATCGGCATTTTCGTCCGTATAATGCCTCGAATGGTGCTACCTTGATACTTGTGTGGTAACTATAATTGTAGGAGGACTCCACTAACGGCAAGTGAGTTTCCCATCTGCTTGCGAAGTCAGTCACACAAGCTCGTTGCATGTCCTCTAAGTGGAGTAGTTTTCTAATGAATTTCAATTGTCGGGAGGCATATGCGATAACTTTCTCGCATTGCATTCATACACAATCGAGACCTTGAATGGAGGCATCGCAATATACTACGAAGTCATCCGTTCCTTCGAGAAGAGTTAGGATAGGTGCACCACAAAGTTTTCGTTTCAGCAGTTGGAATGCTGATTCCTGAGTATTGTTCTAGGTATAGGGTTTACCCTTTTAAGTTAGAGTAGTGAAGGGTGGAGTGATCTTTCAGAATCCCTCGATGAATTGACGTTAGTAGCCAGCCAATCCCATAAATTGTCGCACCTCTGTTGGAGTCGTTGGTGCTGCATAATTCTTGATGGCTTCTACTTTAGATGGATCGACATGTATTCCTTTCTAATTTAGATGGATCGACATGTATTCCTTTAAGTTGAGTCTTCGCGAATCCAGAATTCGCACTTGGAAAGCTTGACATACAGCTTCTCTTGTTTCAGCAATTCCAGAATCAGACGTAGGTGTTCCTCATGTTCTTAGAATATATGAGGATGTCATCAATGAAGACGATGACGAACTGATCAAGGTAGTGTTTACATACGCAGTTCATAAGGTCCATAAACACTATTGGTGTTGGGGGATGACCAAAAAGTCGTTATGGCCGTACCGGGTTCTGAATGCATGGTGAGGTCAATTTGAAATTCGAATTGATGGTGCGGTGGAAGACCAGGTAGATCTTCATGAAACACTTCTAGAAAGTCACAAACTATTGTAATGTCATCTATTTTCTTTTCTTTATATGGTTGCTCGGTGACAAGAGCCAGAATAGCAGTATGCCCTTTACATAAGCACTTATTTGCTTTCATGGAGGATATGATGCCTACGACAACACCACTCCTTTCGCCTTGGACAGAAGGAATTTCTCTACTAGGGTGAGGAAGGCGAACAATTTTGTCACAACAGATGGTCTCAAGTTGGTTATTGGGAAACCAATCCATACCGACAATAAGGTCGAAAATGCCAAGTGTAACTGGCATGAGGTCAATCTCATGCTTATGGCTAGCCAATCCTAGTTTACATCCTCTAAGAATGTGGGTTGTTTTGATTTTTTGACCGTCCACTATTTCTATAGTGTACTTAGTTTCTAATAGAGTTGGAGTATGACCGTATCAACGTGAAGTTTGTGAAGTCATGCCAGAACAACGGAATCATTTTGCAAAGAAAGAAGTCCGTTTACAGAGTTAGATATCCTAGGGTATAAATCAAATTAGGCTGAGGATTAGTCACACGATAAGGTAATAGGGTCAAATGAAATTTATTCTTGGAGTGCAACAAATAACGTGTTAGCTTAGAAAGAATTTCTCAAATTCCACTTACATAGTTGGAGTCGAGAAGTTTTCCATGAGATTCTATTAGAGTTTCAATCAAGATGGTTTTTGTGATCACGTTTAGATGAGAGTCTTAATTTCACTAAGACTCTTACATGAGTGAGATAAAAGGATGGATCTTATTGATGATAGTTCAGTGTGTTCGTAAACATTTTCAACCTGATAGTCGCGTGTATCAACTATTGAACAAGTTTAATGATACCAACTAGTCTTTGAGTAGGTTACAAGAATTTCTACAAATAGTGGAAGCTTAAGTCTGTAAAGCACATATTAGGACCATCTATCCACACACTAGATTTCACCAGGACATACATGCACCTCAAATTACTATTACATGTGCACCCATAATGATAATTTGCTTTGCATGCTCACCCTAGTTCTCCTTGTCCTGTAATGTCCTTTATTTTGTATTGCTGAGTACATAGTGTTGTCAGATATGATAAGTCATTGAAAATCTTAGTTATCAACTATAAGTTGGTCAACTAGGACTCATATCAGGATGAGTAGTCGGGAATCGTTTGATCGGAGTATTCACTCGAGTTGAAACACAATACAAGAGTCCAATCCAGCGGATTGTAGATGGGAACATGCACATGAAACAAACATGCACATGAAGTGCGACTTCGAGAAGTGAAACTAATTCATGGATACGAGTTACAAGAAGTAGCAAAGTAGTCGTCCTTCCAATTGAGTCAGGATAGGGTTTGATTATGCAATGAGTAGTGCGTTCCCAACTCTGTGATCAATCTATCTTCAACAGAATATCGACCAAAGACGCGAGTGGCTCGAGAAAGTGATGACAACTATGTTTCAATGAATTTCTACAATAATGTGTGCAACAGTCTGCCTTCACACGGCGTATTATTGCTAGTGGGTACAGTAGGGACTCGCCTCCGACGAACCCAACTCCCAAAGAGACATGTGCCAGTGTTGAGTGTCGTCCATAACATGGACCTGAGAAGGCCCACCATACCCGACAGATGATGGTGGTGTGAGTGACTCCTCTGAAGGCTCCGTCTTGCGACCCTCGGACGGGAGTGGATGTTGTTTTGGTAATTCCCCAAGTGCCACCACTGGGAATAATGATGCAACGAGAATGACGTATTCCTCGTCAGCATAGGGTGGTATGAATGATGCCAACATGACTGCAATGCAATGTATTTCTGGATGCTATGTGTATCATGTATGAGTGTTTGCGTCATGTAAATAATGCATGTGTGCGGTTATAGTCTAGTATGAAATCCTAGTTCTCTATAACCAATGTCTCTGATACCAATCTATCATACCCCCAAAATCCACTAACAGAGTTTTACCATTAGGCGTGTGACAAACCAGGATCTCAGTCATTAGTTACATTAAACGACACTATATGGGACATAAATGAAATATCATAAAAGTTCATAATTAATGCGGAAGCGTTTAAACAAGAAAGTAAATGCGAAAGACAAACGCGCTCATGTCTATTAAGACAAGTAAATTGTTTTAAATGTTTGCATAAGGATGAAATTATAGTAGGACTCCATGCATGTCCTAAGTATGAAACTTGTGCCTTAGCAACCTGAGAAACATGTAAGAAAAAGTGTCAACACGAGGTTGATGAGTTCACAGGTTTGCAAGTGAATAAACTGTTTGAGTGTTTGCAGGATCCCCATACATAAGACACACCTATTGTTAGCTAGACAATGTACAAGTTGCTCTAATCGTTCGCAACCGAAGCTGAATGTTTGTGTTTGTATGCCTACAGCCAGGTCTATTAACTCTGGCAATGTGATTAGGCCAACACTTCACTCGTTCGACCTCCAATCGAGTTAGCGCGACTAACCCGGGTGGGGTTTGTCAAACCCAGTAGTACTACTAAACATTGTCTCGCTAAGATCCATATTAATGGTCCGATGTGAGTGAGGACATTCAATGATAGTGTTTGCACTTAGGTAAAAAAGTGGTAGTGAGATATTATGGGATCTGTGTTTGTCTGTATACCTGCTTCTCCTCCAACAGGAAAGCAAGTAACATAATGTTTGTTTAAAGCATGTTTCTCCCCCAACAGGAAAACAAGTAAAATTATGATTATTTGTGTGCATGTTTCTCCCCCAACGGGAAAGCAAATTAAAGATGTTTGTGTGACTGACTTCATCCTCAAGTGACTTGTCACAAGTCACACAAGCCTTCCGAAGTCAGTCACACAAGCTCATTGCAAGTTCCCTTATATTCTCGAACTTTGGAACCCATATTCACTCCACGAAGTTGCGAATACTGCCCGATTTAACTTTGAGTTGGTTCTCCATACCACGCGTGGACTCCAACGGTAGGTTTTCCCTCTTTGTGGGCTTCAAGTTGAGCACTACAGATCTGATCAGGTAATCCGGGGTGGATAGTGAGCTGTAATGCTCGAACTCGTCTAGGCTTAGTTTCTTTTCTACTTAGGGCATCGGCTACTACGTTAGCCTTATCCGAATGATACCAGATAGCATAGTTATAGTCGTTCAATAGTTTGATCCAACGACGTTGTCGGATGTTCAACTCCTTCTGTTCGAAGATGTGCTGAAGACTCTTGTGATCGGTGTAAATAGTGCATTTGGTACCGTACAAGTAATGTCTCCAGGTTTTCAATGCAAAAACTACAGCTCCCAATTCCAAATCATGGGTTGAGTAGTTTTCTCATGAATTTCAATTGTCGGGAGGCATATGCGATAACCTTATCGCATTGCATTCATACACAATCGAGACCTTGAATGGAGACATCGCAATATACTACGAAGTCATCCGTTCCTTCGAGAAGAGTTAGGATAGGTGCACCACAAAGTTTTCGTTTCAGCAGTTGGAATGCTGATACCTGAGTATTGTTCCAGGTATAGGGTTTACCCTTTTAAGTTAGAGTAGTGAAGGGTGGAGCGATCTTTGAGAATCCCTCGATGAATTGACGTTAGTAGCCAGCCAATCCCATAAATTGTCGCACCTCTGTTGGAGTCGTTGGTGCTGCACAATTCTTGATGGCTTCTAATTTAGATGGATCGACATGTATTCTCTTCTAATTTAGATGGATCGACATGTATTCCTTTAAGTTGAGTCTTCGCGAATCCAGAATTCGCACTTGGAAAGCTTGACATACAGCTTCTCTTGTTTCAGCAATTCCAGAATCAGACGTAGGTGTTCCTCATGTTCTTAGAATATATGAGGATGTCATCAATGAAGACGATGATGAACTGATCAAGGTAGGGTTTACATATGCAGTTCATAAGGTCCATAAACACTATTGGTGAAGGGGGATGACCAAAAAGTCGTTATGGCCGTACCGGGTTCTGAATGCATGGTGAGGTCAATTTGAAATTCGATTTGATGGTGCGGTGGAAGACCAGGTAGATCTTCATGAAACACTTCTGGAAAGTCACAAACTATTGTAATGTCATCTATTTTCTTTTCTTTGGATGGTTGCTCGGTGACAAGAGCCAGAATTGCAGTATGCCCTTTACGTAAGCACTTATTTGCTTTCATGGAGGATATGATGCCTACGACATCACCACTCCTTTCGCCTTGGACAGAAGGAATTTCTCTACTAGGGTGAGGAAGGCGAACAATTTTGTCACAACAGATGGTCACAAGTTGGTTATTGGGAAACCAATCCATACCGACAATAAGGTCGAAAATGCCTAGTGTAAGTGGCATGAGGTCAATGTCATGCTTATGGCTAGCCAATCCTAGTTTACATCCTCTAAGAATGTGGGTTGTTTTGATTTTTTGACCGTCCACTATTTCTATAGTGTACTTAGTTTCTAATAGAGTTGGAGTATGACCGTATCAACGTGAAGTTTGTGAAGTCATGCCGGAACAACGGAATCATTTTGCAAAGAAAGAAGTCCGTTTACAGAGTTAGATATCCTAGGGTATAAATCAAATTAGGCTGAGGATTAGTCACACGATAAGGTAATAGGGTCAAATGAAATTTATTCTTGGAGTGCAACAAATAACGTGTTAGCTTAGAAAGAATTTCTCAAATTCCACTTACATAGTTGGAGTCGATAAGTTTTCCATGAGATTCTATTAGAGTTTCAATCAAGATGGTTTTTGTGATCACGTTTAGATGAGAGTCTTAATTTCACTAAGACTCTTACATGAGTGAGATAAAAGGATGGATCTGATTGATGATAGTTCAGTGTGTTTGTAAACATTTTCAACCTGATAGTCGCGTGTATCAACTATTGAACAAGTTTAATGATACCAACTAGTCTTTGAGTAGGTTACAAGAATTTCTACAAATAGTGGAAGCTTAAGTCTGTAAAGCACATATTAGGACCATCTATCCACACACTAGGTTTCACCAGGACATACATGCACCTCAAATTACTATTACGTGTGCACCCATAATGATAATTTGCTTTGCATGCTCACCCTAGTTCTCCTTGTCCTGTAATGTCCTTTATTTTGTATTGCTGGGTACATAGTGTTGTCAGATATGATAAGTCATTGAAAAGCTTAGTTATCAACTATAAGTTGGTCAACTAGGACTCATATCAGGATGAGTAGTCGGGAATCGTTTGATCGGAGTATTCACTCGAGTTGAAACACAATACGAGAGTCCAATCCAGCGGATTGTAGATGGGAACATGCACATGAAACAAACATGCACATGAAGTGCGACTTCGAGAAATGAAACTAATTCATGGATACGAGTTACAAGAAGGAGCAAAGTAGTCGTCCATCCAATTGAGTCAGGATAGGGTTTGAGTATGCAATGAGTAGTACGTTCCCAACTCTGTGGTCAATCTATCTTCAACAGAATATCGACCAAAGACGCGAGTGGCTTGAGAAAGTGATGACAACTATGTTTCAATGAATTTCTACAATAATGTGTGCAACAGTCTGCCTTCATACGGCGTATTATTGCTAGTGGGTACAGTAGGGACTCGCCTCCGACGAACCCAACTCCCAAAGAGACATGTGCCAGTGTTGAGTGTCGTCCATAACATGGACCTGAGAAGGCCCACCATACCCGGCAGTTGATGGTGGTGTGAGTGACTACTCCGAAGGCTCCGTCTTGCGACCCTCAGACGGGAGTGGATGTTGTTTTGGTAATTCCCCGAGTGCCACCACTGGGAATAATGATGCAACGAGAATGACGTATTTCTCGTCAGCATAGGGTGGTATGAATGATGCTAACATGACTGCAATGCAATGTATTTCTGGATGCTATGTGTATCATGTATGAGTGTTTGTGTCATGTAAATAATGCATGTGTGCGGTTATAGTCTAGTATGAAATCCTAGTTCTCTATAACCAATGTCTATGATACCAATCTATCACACCCCCAAAATCCACTAACAGAGTTTTACCATTAGGCGTGTGACAAACCAGGATCTCAGTCATTAGTTACATCAAACGACACTATATGGGACATAAATGAAATATCATAAAAGTTCATAATTAATGCGGAAGCGTTTAAACAAGAAAGTAAACGCGCAAGACAAACGCGCTCATGTCTATTAAGACAAGTAAATTGTTTTAAATGTTTGCATAAGGATGAAATTATAGTAGGACTCCATGCATGTCCTAAGTATGAAACTTGTGCCTTAGCAACCTGAGAAACATGTAAGAAAAAGTGTCAACACGAGGTTGGTGAGTTCACAGGTTTGCAAGTGAATAAACTGTTTGAGTGTTTGCAGGATCCCCATACATAAGACACACCTATTGTTAGCTAGACAATGTACAAGTTGCTCTAATCGTTCGCAACCGAAGCTGAATGTTTGTGTTTGTATGCCTACAGCCAGGTCTATTAACTCTGGCAATGTGATTAGGCCAACACTTCACTCGTTCGACCTCCAATCGAGTTAGCGCGACTAACCAGGGTGGGGTTTGTCAAACCCAGTAGTACTACTAAACATTGTCTCGATAAGATCCATATTAATGGTCTGATGTGAGTGAGGACATTCAATGATAGTGTTTGCACTTAGGTAAAAAAGTGGTAGTGAGATATTATGGGATCCGTGTTTGTCTGTATACCTGCTTCTCCTCCAACAGGAAAGCAAGTAACATAATGTTTGTTTAAAGCATGTTTCTCCCCCAACAGGAAAACAAGTAAAATTATGATTACTTGTGTGCATGTTTCTCCCCCAACGGGAAAGCAAATTAAAGATGTTTGTGTGACTGACTTCATCCTCAAGTGACTTGTCACAAGTCACACAAGCCTTCCGAAGTCAGTCACACAAGCTCGTTGCAAGTTCCCTTATATTCTCAAACTTTGGAACCCATATTCACTACGCGAAGTTGCGAATACTGCCCGATTTAACTTCGAGTTGGTTCTCCATACCACGCGTGGACTCCAACGGTAGGTTTTCCCTCTTTGTGGGCTTCAAGTTGAGCACTACAGATCTGATCAGGTAATCCGGGGTGGATAGTGAGCTGTAATGCTCGAACTCGTTTAGGCTTAGTTTCTTTTCGACTTAGGGCATCGGCTACTACGTTAGCCTTATCCGAATGATACCAGATAGCATAGTTATATTCATTCAATAGTTTGATCCAACGACGTTGTCGGATGTTCAACTCCTTCTGTTCGAAGATGTGCTGAAGACTCTTGTGATAGGTGTAAATTGTGCATTTGGTACCGTACAAGTAATGTCTTCAGGTTTTCAATGCAAAAACTACAGCTCCCAATTCCAAATCATGGGTTGAGTAGTTTTCTCATGAATTTCAATTGTCGGGAGGCATATGCGATAACCTTATCGCATTGCATTCATACACAATCGAGACCTTGAATGGAGGCATCGCAATATACTACGAAGTCATCCGTTCCTTCGAGAAGAGTTAGGATAGGTGCACCACAAAGTTTTCGTTTCAGCAGTTGGAATGCTGATTCCTGAGTATTGTTCCAGGTATAGGGTTTACCCTTTTAAGTTAGAGTAGTGAAGGGTGGAGCGATCTTTGAGAATCCCTCGATGAATTGACGTTAGTAGCCAGCCAATCCCATAAATTGTCGCACCTCTGTTGGAGTCGTTGGTGCTGCACAATTCTTGATGGCTTCTACTTTAGATGGATCGACATGTATTCCTTTCTAATTTAGATGGATCGACATGTATTCCTTTAAGTTGAGTCTTCGCGAATCCAGAATTCGCACTTGGAAAGCTTGACATACGGCTTCTCTTGTTTTAGCAATTCCAGAATCAGACGTAGGTGTTCCTCATGTTCTTAGAATATATGAGGATGTCATCAATGAAGACGATGATGAACTGATCAAGGTAGGGTTTACATACGCAGTTCATAAGGTCCATAAACACTATTGGTGATGGGGGATGACCAAAAAGTCGTTATGGCCGTACCGGGTTCTGAATGCATTGTGAGGTCAATTTGAAATTCGAATTGATGGTGCGGTGGAAGACCAGGTAGATCTTCATGAAACACTTCTGGAAAGTCACAAACTATTGTAATGTCATCTATTTTCTTTTCTTTGAATGGTTGCTCGGTGACAAGAGCCAGAATTGCAGTATGCCCTTTACGTAAGCACTTATTTGCTTTCATGGAGGATATGATGCCTATGACAACACCACTCCTTTCGCCTTGGACAGAAGGAATTTCTCTACTAGGGTGAGGAAGGCGAACAATTTTGTCACAACAGATGGTCTCAAGTTGGTTATTGGGAAACCAATCCATACCGACAATAAGGTCAAAAATGCCAAGTGTAACTGTCATGAGGTCAATGTCATGCTTATGGCTAGCCAATCCTAGTTTACATCCTCTAAGAATGTGGGTTGTTTTGATTTTTTGACCGTCCACTATTTCTATAGTGTACTTAGTTTCTAATAGAGTTGGAGTATGACCGTAGCAACGTGAAGTTTGTGAAGTCATGCCGAGATTTCTAATGAGACCCGTGCTTATAAGATAAGCGTCGGTCAATGCAAAGACCAAGGGAAAAGGTCCATATGTAGGAAAGAAAAGTCTAATGAAATATAGATTCCAGTAATACCAGGGATAGGTTGTCTGTTTAAGTAATCGTGTTCAACTGACGGTTGGTTAGATTAAATCCCCGTTTTCTAATGTCATCGGAACAACGGAATCATTTGCAAAGAAAGAAGTCCGTTTACAGAGTTAGATATCCTAGGGTATAAATCAAATTAGGCTGAGGATTAGTCACACGATAAGGTAAAAGGGTCAAATGAAATTTATTCTTGGAGTGCAACAAATAACGTGTTAGCTTAGAAAGAATTTCTCAAATTCCACTTACATAGTTGGAGTCGATAAGTTTTCCATGAGATTCTATTAGAGTTTCAATCAAGATGATTTTTGTGATCACGTTTAGATGAGAGTCTTAATTTCACTAAGACTCTTACATGAGTGAGATAAAAGGATGGATCTTATTGACGATAGTTCAGTGTGTTCGTAAACATTTTCAACCTGATAGTCGCGTGTATCAACTATTGAATAAGTTTAATGATACCAACTAGTCTTTGAGTAGGTTACAAGAATTTCTACAAATAGTGGAAGCTTAAGTCTGTAAAGCACATATTAGGACCATCTATCCACACACTAGGTTTCACCAGGACATACATGCACCTCAAATTACTATTACGTGTGCACCCATAATGATAATTTGCCTTGCATGCTCACCCTAGTTCTCCTTGTCCTGTAATGTCCTTTATTTTGTATTGCTGAGTACATAGTGTTGTCAGATATGATAAGTCATTGAAAAGCTTAGTTATCAACTATAAGTTGGTCAACTAGGACTCATATCAGGATGAGTAGTCGGGAATCGTTTGATCGGAATATTCACTCGAGTTGAAACACAATACGAGAGTCCAATCCAGCGGATTGTAGATGGGAACATGCACATGAAACAAACATGCACATGAAGTGCGACTTCGAGAAATGAAACTAATTCATGGATACGAGTTACAAGAAGGAGCAAAGTAGTTGTCCTTCCAATTGAGTCAGGATAGGGTTTGAGTATGCAATGAGTAGTGCGTTCCCAACTCTGTGGTCAATCTATCTTCAACAGAATATCGACCAAAGACGCGAGTGGCTCGAGAAAGTGATGACAACTATGTTTCAATGAATTTCTACAATAATGTGTGCAACACTCTGCCTTCACACGGCGTATTATTGCTAGTCGGTACAGTAGGGACTCGCCTCCGACGAACCCAACTCCCAAAGAGACATACGCCAGTGTTGAGTGTCGTCCATAACATGGACCTGAGAAGGCCCACCATACCCGACAGATGATGGTGGTGTGAGTGACTCCTCCGAAGGCTCCGTCTTGCGACCCTCGGACGGGAGTGGATGTTGTTTTGGTGATTCCCCGAGTGTCACCACTGGGAATAATGATGCAACGAGAATGACGTATTCCTCGTCAGCATAGGGTGGTATGAATGATGCCAACATGACTGCAATGCAATGTATTTCTGGATGCTATGTGTATCATGTATGAGTGTTTGTGTCGTGTAAATAATGCAAGTGTGCGGTTATAGTCTAGTATGAAATCCTAGTTCTCTATAACCAATGTCTCTGATACCAATCTATCACACCCCCAAAATCCACTAACAGAGTTTTACCATTAGGCGTGTGACAAACCAGGATCTCAGTCATTAGTTACATCAAACGACACTATATGGGACATAAATGAAATATCATAAAAGTTCATAATTAATGCGGAAGCGTTTAAACAAGAAAGTAAACGCTCAAGACAAACGCGCTCATGTCTATTAAGACAAGTAAATTGTTTTAAATGTTTGCATAAGGATGAAATTATAGTAGGACTCCATGCATGTCCTAAGTATGAAACTTGCGCCTTAGCAACCTGAGAAACATGTAAGAAAAAGTGTCAACACGAGGTTGGTGAGTTCACAGATTTGCAAGTGAATAAACTGTTTGAGTGTTTGCAGGATCCCCATACATAAGACACACCTATTGTTAGCTAGACAATGTACAAGTTGCTCTAATCTTTCGCAACCGAAGCTGAATGTTTGTGTTTGTATGCCTACAGCCAGGTCTATTAACTCTGGCAATGTGATTAGGCCAACACTTCACTCGTTCGACCTCCAATCGAGTTAGCGCGACTAACCCGGGTGGGGTTTGTCAAACCCAGTAGTACTACTAAACATTGTCTCGCTAAGATCCATATTAATGGTCCGATGTGAGTGAGGACATTCAATGATAGTGTTTGCACTTAGGTAAAAAAGTGGTAGTGAGATATTATGGGATCCGTGTTTGTCACACCCCGACCGATGGCGGAATCATCGGGGCAGGACATGTAAGACTGTTCATAGCACAAGGTTGACTAAATTGAAATATATATTAAAGCCAAATTTCCATTTCACATAATTCAAGTACAAACCAAAATCCAAACAAAGAACAATAAACAATTCATAAACTTCTTGATTTAATATTACTAAGTCCAAATCCTATGTTGAGCACGTCTTGAATCGTTCTCACATATTAGAGCCTGAAACATGAATAAAATAAAGTCAACTAAAAAGTTGGTGAGTATAACACAGTTGTATATAGATAGCATATAGTTGAAAACAAATCCTTTACAAGACATGAAAAATAAGGCATTTATGGGGAGCTGCTATTGTGTAATCAAGTACAATCAAACCTTAGTAACTAGTATGCAAATTGTGTTGTCGGTATCAATCACCTCCACTTGGGTGGGTTTGTCAGACTCAATAGATCTATCATTGAAAACCGTCGGCTTGTATAGTTAATGATTGCACATAGTTTTCACAAAGACTAGCACAACTAGCACTCGGGCACAAAGCTCAAATTTTGCACACATGTATGTATGTAGGATATTGCACTTGTGTTGTTTGTATAAATGTAGTTGTGAAATGTGTAATGTGTATAAAGTTCATGTTCCACCCCAAAAGTGTAAAAGAGTAAAAGGGGTTGTGAATACTCACATGGTATGGAAGTGAAGCTAACAAGGAAATATAGATAGCAAATATGATCCTTGGAATGCACACTTTAACCTAAGAGTAAAGTGTATAGAATCAAATAGAGGTACAAAGTTTAGGTCTAAAGTGAAAGTTGAATTTGTATATATAAAACTATTGCTTTGTATAAAATATATAGAGTTTGAAGTAAAATATGTTTGAAATAATTTGATTAGGTTTGAATTGAATAAATGAATAAATATATAATTATAGTTTATGAAATAATGTAAATATTAATTGTAATTAAGTAAAAATAAATAAATGATTTTGATTTAAAATATAAATTAAATAACTAATCATTAATTATAAATTTTGTAACTTAATTATTTAAAACATCATTTAAATAAATATAAATTTAATTTTTATAAACTTTTCAATAAATTATATTTATGCCAAGATTAAACTTTTAATCCATTTTTAAATACAGAACACATATTTTTATAAAATCTGAAACATTTCCTGGTTAAATATAAAAATTATAATTCTGCTAAAATAATCTGAGTCTAGCACGACCGTGCCTCGGAAGGGCACGATCGTGCTCAAGCCACGGGCGCAACCGCGCTAGTCGGGGCGCGACCGGATTGATCAACAGGAGCACAATCTAGACCAGACAGCAGGCACGACCGTGCCTTGGCGCGGCACGGTCGTGTCTATGATCTTTAGACACAACAGGGACTAGCCCAGAGGGCATGACAAGGTCTGGACAGGAGGACACGACCGCGCTGCTAATCAACACGGCCGCGCTAAATGAGGCACGGTCACGCTAGATGGTTAGCGCGACCGTGTCTCTTCCAAATCAGACACGAATTGACAATTTCTTGTATTTTAAACACTGGATTTGATAGGGCTTTCGATTAAAGAGATATTACGAGTCTAATAATATAAATTAATTGCATGAACATCGTGTTTAAGAGTGGAATCGATTAAATCCTTTTTATTTAAAATAACAATTCTGATTCGAACGATTTCTGTAATGAAAGCCCAGATTAATAGGGGGCTTTTGATGATGATACTGAAACGAATGATATGGAGAGTATACTTACCCGGAAGCGTATTGAATCGATGAAGAACGGTAAAACGGAGTTCCGGCGACGGAGAAAATGGCTTCCGGCGACTTCGGCTGCAATTCCGTCTAGTCCAGAGAGTCCAATAATAACAGGGGAGATTGCTGAAAAGGATTCCTTGACTGCTTGGGAGAAATTTGATCGAAATGAGGGATTTGAGTTTTGAGAGAATGATCGACGGTTTCTAGAGAAGAGTTTTGTATTTTGATGGTAATAGTTGCGATTGACCAAGATATTTTCTTTGATAACGAAGGTATAACGTAAATCGGGTTTGAATTCGAATGATCGAGCGTTTTGAAATCTCATTTACGTTTCGACTGTTACGCAGGCGCGACCGTGCCAAAATAGGCGCGACCGTGCCTAGGCACCGGGCGCGATCGTTCCAAAGCAGGTCGCGCGACCGTGCCAAAGCACCTGGCGCGACCGTGCTAGGACGAAGCACGACCGTGCTAGACTAGGGTTTGATGACATTTTTCAATTTTAGTCCTTGACTTTTCAGATTTGATAAGTTTGAATAAAATAGTTTCTTGTATAGTGTCTAAATGTATATAACCGAGTAAGACTTGCGAATTTGTATAGAATTATTGCATTAAATTTACGGCGAGAAAATAATGAGACATTGCACGAGTATAGAACTTGAAATTGCATTACATTGAATTGAAATAGGAATACTAAAATCAGAAATGTTACAGTCTCCCCATGTTGAGAGAATTTCGTCCCGAAATTTAGCTAGAGGAAACAACATTATTAGTAAAAAGATGAGGGTACTTGAGCATCATTTGGTCTTCTCGTTCCCAAGTGAACTCAGGACCACGCTTAGATTCCCAACGAACTTTAACGATAGGAATGCGACTTCGCTTGAGCTGCTTGACTTCACGATCCATAATTTATACTGGTTTCTCAACGAAGTGCATCGTTTCATCAATGCGCACGTCGTCGAGCGGTATATGGAGATTTTCATCGGCGAGACACTTCTTCAGATTAGATATATGAAATGTAGGATGCACATTGCCAAGAGATGGAGGTAACTCGAGCTTGTAAGCCACTTTCCCAATCCTTTCAAGGATTTTGAATGGACCAACATAACGAGGTGCTAACTTGCCTTTCTTTCCAAAACGGACCACACCCTTCCAAGAAGACACCTTAAGAAGAACAAGATCACCGACTTGGAATTCCAAGGGTTTTCGACGTTTGTCGGCATAACTCTTTTGCCGACTCCTCGCTACTCGAATATTGTCACGGATTTGAATAATCTTGTCGGATGTTTCTTGAATTAACTCGGGACCAGTGATTTGTGCTTCACCAATCTCACTCCAACAGATAGGAGAACGACACTTGCGACCATAGAGAGCTTCGAATGGAGCCATGTTGATACTTGTGTGGTAGCTATTGTTGTAAGAAAACTCAATAAGGGATAAATGCGAATCCCAATTGCCACCAAAATCGATTACACAAGCTCTAAGCATGTCTTCAAGAGTTTGGATTGTTCGCTCGGTTTGACCATCAGTTTGCGGATGGTAAGCCGTGCTCAAATCCAATCGAGTACCAATAGCCTTTTGGAGAGATTGCCAAAATCAAGAAGTGAACCGAGCGTCTCTATCGGATATTATGTTCAAGGGAACACCATGACGGCTCACAATTTCATCAATGTAAATTCGGGCTAATTTCTCCACTTTGAAGTCTTCACGAATAGGCAAGAAGTGGGCATATTTGGTGAGTCGATCAATGATCACCCAAATGCTATCATAACCACTCGAGGTGCGAGGGAGCTTGGTAATGAAATCCATAGCTAAATTCTCCCATTTCCACACGGGAATTTCTGGTTGTTCGAGTAAACCAGAAGGACGTTGATGTTCGGCTTTGACTTTGGAGCAAGTTAAGCATTTGGCCACATAAAGAGCAATGTCTTTCTTCATACCGGGCCACCAATAAAGTTGGCGAAGATCTTGGTACATTTTATCTGCACCAGGATGAATAGAATAACGAGTCTTATGAGCCTCGTTCATGAGAAATGCACGGAGATCGTCGCGATCGGGAACCCAAATACGGTTCAAGTAATATAGTAAGCCTTTGGGTTTTGATTTAAGAAGAAGTTCAACACCACACGACATTTCTTCATACATGTTACCCTCGGTTACCGAGACGTGTTGAGCTTCTAAAATACGGGTTTGAATATCGGTTTGAATACGGGCACAATGAAGCATAACATGGTCCTTTCGACTCAAGGCATCGGTTACAACATTCGCTTTGCCGGGATGGTAACGAATCTCGCAGTCGTAGTCGTTAAGGAGTTCGACCCAACGTCGTTGCCTCATATTGAGCTCTTTTTGGTTGAAGATATGTTGAAGACTTTTATGGTCGGTGAATACCACACATTTCGTGCCATATAGGTAATGTCTCCAAATCTTTAACGCGAATACAACCGCACCCAACTCGAGATCGTGCGTCGTATAATTCTTTTCATGAATTTTGAGTTGTCTTGATGCATAAGCGATTACTTTTCCTCGTTGCATGAGGACACAACCAAGACCTTGGTTAGAAGCATCACAATAGACAACTAAATCATCATTTCCATCAGGGAGAGTCAAAATGGGAGCATTGCACAACTTATGCTTAAGAGTTTGGAAAGCTTCTTCTTGTTTCGGTCCCCATTCATAAGCTTTACCCTTATGGGTCAAGGCGGTAAGAGGGACAACAATCTTTGAGAAGTTTGAGATGAAACGACGATAATAACCCGCAAGACCAAGAAATGAACGAACTTCGGTAGGAGTCTTCGGGGTATTCCAATTCTTAACCGTTTCAATCTTAGCAGGATCAACATGAATACCCTTGTCGTTGACGAAGTGACCAAGAAATTGAACTTCTTTTAACCAAAATTCACATTTGGAGAACTTGGCATATAGTTGTTCTTTCTTTAAAAGGTCCAAAACCAATCTAAGGTGTTCTTCATGGTCGGCTTTAGTCTTGGAATAGATTAAGATATCGTCAATGAAAACGATCACGAATTTATCAAGGTACGGTTTGCACACACGGTTCATGAGATCCATGAAAACTGCGGGTGCATTGGTTAACCCGAAAGGCATAACCATGAAATCGTAATGACCATACCTTGTTCGAAAAGCAGTCTTAGGAATGTCATCTTCTTGAACACGGAGCTGATGATAACCGGATCGAAGATCAATCTTCGAGAAGCAAGTAGAACCTTGAAGTTGATCAAAGAGATCATCGATTCTAGGCAAAGGATAACGATTCTTGATAGTAAGCTTATTGAGTTCGCGGTAGTCAATACACATGCGAAATGATCCATCCTTCTTCTTAACAAATAAGACGGGTGCACCCCACGGTGAATGACTCGGGCGAATGAAACCTTTGTCGGAGAGTTCTTGAAGTTGACTTGCGAGCTCTTGCATTTCGAAAGGTGCAAGTCGATAAGGAGCTCTAGCAACGGGGTTAGCTCCGGGCATAAGATCAATGCGGAACTCTACTTGACGAACAGGAGGAAGACCGGATAAATCTTTAGGAAACACTTCGGGAAAATCCCTAATGATAGGAATGTCTTGAATACTCTTCTCCTTGACGTCCTTTTGAACAATATGAGCTAGGAAGGCGATGTACTTCTTTCGTAAGTACTTTTGAGCGGTAGTACAAGACATCAATTTAAGACCCTTGTAAGGCTTTTCACCAAAAACCCTTAAGGTTTCTCTCGATGGTAGCGGAATTCAAATACACTTTTCAAAGCAAATGACTTCGGCATGATGATTTGATAGCCAATCCATACCTATGATAATATCAAAGCTTCCTAGTGGCATTGGAACAAGGTTGATTGGGAATGCATGATCATTAAGTTCTAAAGAGCAATCATAGATAATAGACTCAATTGTAAGGGAGTCACCATTTGCTATTTCAACGGTGAAGGTTTTCTCTAATTGGGATCGTGTCTTTGCAAGTAAAGGCTCAAAATTTAGTGACACAAAACTTTTATCGGCACAGGTATCGAACAAAATGGAGGCATATTGACTATTAACAAGGAACGTACCATTAACCACGTCGTTGTTGGCTTGAGCTTCGTTGGCGTTTATGTTGAACGCACGCCCACGAGCTCCACCTTGTCTAGCATTTGCAAGTCTTGGACATAGATTACGAAAATGGTTCGGGTCTCCACACTCATAGCAAGCACGCCTATTAGCAATGGCGGGAGCACCTTGATTAGCCACTCGCGGGTTGGGTTGGTTCGGTGGATTGACTTGACCCTCAAAAGCTTTGGCCCTACAAATATTGATAGTGTGACCATATATCCCACAATGAGTGCAAAGGCGACATGGGATATTTTGAGGATGATGAAAATTGCAGGTGGCACAAAGAGGATAAATCCCAACATATGGCTTTTTAGCCGGTGCTTGAACTACGGGTGCAACTTGATTAACGGGCACCGCAGGAGTAACCACAGCAAAGTTTCTAACCTTCCTCTTTTTGTTATTGCGAGAGGGTTCAGTTGTGGCTTCTTTGTTGTGGGCAGGAGGGGTTACGGTTTCAACAACTTTCTTAGAACCCTTTTTGGTAAGAGTTCCAGCTTTAACATGATTATCAGTTAAGGTAGCAGACAGGCGGATGGCATCCTCCAAAGTAGCAAGATTTCTACCTAAGACAGTATCTTGAATTTGTCTTGGTAGCCCACCAATATACTTTTCGATACAACGGGCTAAAGGAGTGACCATGTGGGGCACTAGAAGACTCAACTCATGGAACCGAGTTGTATATGCTAAGCTTTCCCCACTATCTTGGGCAAGATCACAAAATTCAGCTTCTAACTTTTTCACTTCATTTCGAGGACAGAACTCCTCGGTCATAAGCCTTTTGACCTCATCCCAAGGTAAGGCCATAGCTATGTCAACACCCCTATTCCTTTTCTCCCCATTCCACCATGTAAGTGCCCGTTTTTGTAGGACACTTGTAGCATGACGAACACGGAGGTTGTCGGGACAGTCACTATTGAGAAAGGTATTCTCAATACTTTCAAACCATTAAAGGAGTCCAGTAGCTCCTTCGGTTCCATAAAACTTTAGGGGATTGCAAGAATTGAAGTGCTTGAAGGTGCATTGAGATGGATTGTTTCCACCATTTCCACCATTACCACCATTATTACCACTATTGCTTCCATTTCCACCATTGCCATATGTGGCACCATTGGCTTGGGTGAGTTGTGTCACCAATTGGGTAAGAATAGTAGCAATGTCGGAGTTGGCGTTGGCGGCGGGAGCACGACGAGGAGGCATTCTACAGATTTTCACAAGACAAGAAAGATTGTAAGAACTTATAAGAATTGCTAGGATTTAATAGAATGAGAAAACCAAATAAAAGATAGATATTCATAGTTTGGATTGTACTCAAAAGTGATAAAATCACTTGAATACTAAGGCACATTAAGGTTAATTTAAACTTATATAATTTTCAAGGAGACATGCTTTAGCCTATAGGTAAACACTCATCTCGGGAATTCCCAGGAAAGCATACGGGTCCCTCGGTTGATTGGGATTTATGCGAAATGCTTTCCTAGACAGAAAACCCAAAATACAGGTGTCACCCTTCCAGATTGCACGTGTCCTCAAATAATTTAACAAGTTTAAAAACCTTAACGAAGAAATAAAAATTTTTAAAGATTTTTGCTTCAAGAATTTTTTTGTCCACATGCTTAGAAAGAATAAAGATAGAAAAGAAGGTAGAAATATCATGGGATTTTAGGATATAGGAAAGGTATTATTTAAGAAGATCCTAATAAGTCATGAATTTCTAACAAGTAAGGTACCAAATATAATAAACAATTTATCATGGTAAGCATGTAGCACATAGCATGTAATACATAGCACAAAATCATGAAGCATAGTATAAGTGGGTGTCCTAAAGTTATAGTCTAGGTCAAGATGTCTAATAACCTAAATCCCTATAACCAAGGCTCTGATACCAATCTGTCACACCCCGACCGATGGCGGAATCATCGGGGCGGGACATGTAAGACTGTTCATAGCACAAGGTTGACTAAATTGAAATATATATTAAAGCCAAATTTCCATTTCACATAATTCAAGTACAAACCAAAATCCAAACAAAGAACAATAAACAATTCATAAACTTCTTGATTTAATATTACTAAGTCCAAATCCTATGTTGAGCACGTCTTGAATCGTTCTCACATATTAGAGCCTGAAACATGAATAAAATAAAGTCAACTAAAAAGTTGGTGAGTATAACACAGTTGTATATAGATAGCATATAGTTGAAAACAAATCCTTTACAAGACATGAAAAATAAGGCATTTATGGGGAGCTGCTATTGTGTAATCAAGTACAATCAAACCTTAGTAAATAGTATGCAAATTGTGTTGTCGGTATCAATCACCTCCACTTGGGTGGGTTTGTCAGACTCAATAGATCTATCATTGAAAACCGTCGGCTTGTATAGTTAATGATTGCACATAGTTTTCACAAAGACTAGCACAACTAGCACTCGGGCACAAAGCTCAAATTTTGCACACATGTATGTATGTAGGATATTGCACTTGTGTTGTTTGTATAAATGTAGTTGTGAAATGTGTAATGTGTATAAAGTTCATGTTCCACCCCAAAAGTGTAAAAGAGTAAAAGGGGTTGTGAATACTCACATGGTATGGAAGTGAAGCTAACAAGGAAATATAGATAGCAAATATGATCCTTGGAATGCACACTTTAACCTAAGAGTAAAGTGTATAGAATCAAATAGAGGTACAAAGTTTAGGTCTAAAGTGAAAGTTGAATTTGTATATATAAAACTATTGCTTTGTATAAAATATATAGAGTTTGAAGTAAAATATGTTTGAAATAATTTGATTAGGTTTGAATTGAATAAATGAATAAATATATAATTATAGTTTATGATATAATGTAAATATTAATTGTAATTAAGTAAAAATAATTAAATGATTTTGATTTAAAATGTAAATTAAATAACTAATCATTAATTATAAATTTTGTAACTTAATTATTTAAAACATCATTTAAATAAATATAAATTTAATTTTTATAAACTTTTCAATAAATTATATTTATGCCAAGATTAAACTTTTAATCCATTTTTAAATACAGAACACATTTTTATAAAATCTGAAACATTTCCTGGTTAAATATAAAAATTATAATTCTGCTAAAATAATCTGAGTCTAGCACGACCGTGCCTCGGAAGGGCACGATCGTGCTCAAGCCACGGGCGCAACCGCGCTAGTCGGGGCGCGACCGGGTTGATCAACATGAGCACAATCTAGACCAGACAGCAGGCACGACCGTGCCTTGGCGCGGCACGGTCGTGTCTATGATCTTTAGACACAACAGGGACTAGCCCAGAGGGCATGACATGGTCTGGACAGGAGGACACGACCGCGCTGCTAATCGGCACGGCCGCGCTAAATGAGGCACGGCCGCGCTAGATGGTTAGCGCGACCGTGTCTCTTCCAAATCAGACACGAATTGACAATTTCTTGTATTTTAAACACTGGATTTGATAGGGCTTTCGATTAAAGAGATATTACGAGTCTAATAATATAAATTAATTGCATGAACATCGTGTTTAAGAGTGGAATCGATTAAATCCTTTTTATTTAAAATAACAATTCTGATTCGAACGATTTCTGTAATGAAAGCCCAGATTAATAGGGGGCTTTTGATGATGATACTGAAACGAATGATATGGAGAGTACACTTACCCGGAAGCGTATTGAATCGATGAAGAACGGTAGAACGGAGTTCCGGCGACGGAGAAAATGGCTTCCGGCGACTTCGGCTGCAATTCCGTCTAGTCCAGAGAGTCCAATAATAACAGGGGAGATTGCTGAAAAGGATTCCTTGACTGCTTGGGAGAAATTTGATCGAAATGAGGGATTTGAGTTTTGAGAGAATGATCGACGGTTTCTAGAGAAGAGTTTTGTATTTTGATTGTAATAGTTGCGATTGACCAAGATATTTTCTTTGATAACGAAGGTATAACGTAAATCGGGTTTGAATTCGAACGATCGAGCGTTTTGAAATCTCATTTACGTTTCGACTGTTACGCAGGCGCGACCGTGCCTAGGCACCGGGCGCGATCGTTCCAAAGCAGGTCGCGCGACCATGCCAAAGCACCTGGCGCGACCGTGCTAGACTAGGGTTTGATGACATTTTTCAATTTTAGTCCTTGACTTTTCAGATTTGATAAGTTTGAATAAAATAGTTTCTTGTATAGTGTCTAAATGTATATAACCGAGTAAGACTTGCGAATTTGTATAGAATTATTGCATTAAATTTACGGCGAGAAAATAATGAGACATTGCACGAGTATAGAACTTGAAATTGCATTACATTGAATTGAAATAGGAATACTAAAATCAGAAATGTTACAGTGTTTGTCTGTATACCTGCTTCTCCTCCAACAGGAAAGCAAGTAACATAATGTTTGTTTAAAGCATGTTTCTCCCCCAATAGGAAAACAAGTAAAATTATGATTACTTGTGTGCATGTTTCTCCCCCAACGGGAAAGCAAATTAAAGATGTTTGTTTGTGTACATGTTTCTCCCCCAACAGTAAAACAAGTAAAAAGGGGTCGTGAAACTCACCTGAGTTGTGTACGAGTAGATAGCACCACCCAAGGATGCAAGTATGAAACACAAGAGTTCGCCTGTGAACTGCTTACGTATGCCCTAAAATTATAAGCATAATAGTTAGGGATACAATGAGGTTTTATGACGACGACACGGAATATTTGAACCTCCTAAAACATACTTAGGATTAACAAGTAGACAAACGCGTCATCGGAATCAAGGATTTTTAGTTTATCATTTAATGTGAATACGACACGTATAATACGTCACCAAAATACAAGTTAATAATATAATATATATTATTGTTTCGGGTATTTGTTTGGGTTAAAAATAATAACTTTGAATAATATAAATAACTATATTATTTTAAAATGTTGAGAATACTAGTTAAAACGAGTTATAAAATCATTCCCGAGTATAAAACCATTGTTTGAATATTTTTATAAATTAAATAATAACTTAGTGAATAATATAATTAATATATTATTTTTAATATAACCAAAATGTTCGAAAATATATCATAATAACAATCTAGACACTACGGGAGTTTTCCGGGTTCAAAACGTGTTAATATACTATTAAAATAATATAGGAAATGTTTTTATTTAAAAAGAATATATAAAAAGCTGCTGAAAAAAAGAATGTGGATAAAAGGACTCGAACCCGGGTCTCCTCCCCATCACACTAACAACTTAACCAGTTCACCCGCTAGGGTATTCGCTACAAGACCCGGATCAGATTCGTTTTAACACACCAAGCCACTGTGTTCTTCCCTTTTGTATGATCCGAACCAAAAAACTCAACCCTTAATCTCTTGAAATCAATCGCGATTGACCAAGATATCATAGGAGTTTTTTTCATAAGGGAATTTCGAGTCTGTGTGTATTTAATTCAAAAATCATTGCGTTTTAAGATCGTTAATTTCTTTTTCAAAAAGACGAAACCCTAGGTTTGATAACACAAATCAAATTGATCGAATCCGATAATGAAAGGGTTGAATTCATGGGGCTTTGAATGAGTAAGGGTTTGTGAATCTGTCCATATGATTTAATTTCATGGAGATTAAGTTTAGGATCAAAACCCCAAAATCGTCATATGAACAAGCCCTAGATTCTGAATCTTGAACAAATCGATGTTATATGATCCAATTCGCATAGGGCTTTCAATGTAGACAGTAAAACGAATTTAAGGGTGTGTTTGATTACCATAATGGAGTGTGGATTGGTGTTGTTAGACTATGCCGGTCGCGACTTCTACGAGTTTGGATTCCGGCTACCACAACTTCAACTCAGAACAAATTTATGTGTGCAAAAGCTTCTTAGGTATGCGATTAAGGTGTGAGGGTGTTCAATTTCAGTGTATTTGATCGAATTGTTATGAATTGGTGAGCAATGAGGATGAAATCGACGGTTACATTGTTAATGATCATAATTGAGTTTAATACGACACAATGATGGTGATTAAAACTGTAGTTAAGGTCGTTAATGTCGATAACGTGTGATTTCAGTTACAAATTCGACTAGAAATCGATTAGGGGTTTTGAATTTGAATCACAAGTTGTGAATTTGACTTTCCAAAAGTCAACAGAAACTTAATTTGTTAAACTTTGCCTTTGCAAAGTAATGAAATGAGTTTTAAGTAATTACACAACTAGTCCTTGTAGTTTAAGATTAAATATTGACATGATTGGTACCTTGGGTTTAAGATTCAGTTAACTGAGTTAGGATTTAACTGAATTTGACTAACGGAGTTATCCTGGAAAGTCCGGATTGACACAAATATCGCTTAAGTCGTTTAACTGGCATAGTCGAGGGAAACGTGTTCAAAGTTTGACATTACTCGTCATGCCCCTCAAACCGAGAGTTGTGTAGTTGATACAATTGGTAATCGTGACCTACCCGTCTAGCTATGAGTGGAGACTGCCTTATATAGCTGAGTTTTGTTTCTCATTTGCAACAGACATGCACACACATAAGTACGCACTCACTAGTCTTGTATCAGTTCTGAAGTCATTTGAGATTCTGTACTTGTGTTTTTAAACGCTATGCTATAATAGACCGAGTATTTGTTATTGTCATGTTTACATTTGTCTTCTTTTGTTTCATCTAGTCACGAGGATTCCGCGCTCTTGTTGACTAGACTACACACCCACATGATCACGATCCGATACACACCCTTGGGACCTACAAAGTAGAAATTTTTGAAAATCAAAGGGGTAGCGGACCGCTACCCACGACCTTACCGGTCCGATACGTGTTGAGGAAGGAAAGAATCAGGAGCTGACACGTGTCCTCTGACCCACCGATTGGAAACTGACGCATGGAAAGGGTGGCATGCAGTTAGCCAGACCATAACGGTCCACTACGTGTGCCCCAATCCAATTAAACCGCCTCATTGGGTGGCGGAACACTACTACCTAGCGTAGCTGTCCGCTACGGGTGCACATTTTGCACTATAAATACTTGAATGATCCCAGCCATTTTACACACACAAATACACTTTCCTAAACACACGAATACCCTGATTGTCCAATCCCTAGCCCGGTTCATGTACGAGAGTCCGATTTCTAGCAATTCGACTCCAATTTGCCGTAGATAGTGCCGAAGTAAGGTTCCGACTTCCAGTTAGGATTTTATTATATACCAATAAGCTAAGCTTGTGTAATTAAGTAATGTCATATGATATCTAGGAGCTTTTTCCAAGGTGTTGATCATATTAATGATTTGATAAGCCGATATACTGTCGATGTGCGTTCCTAAACTGTGACGCGGATGGATAGAATACTTGGATTTATGCGCCTCAAGTCATAAAACATTTTTGTGACCCCCAGGTGGATAGAATTCTTGGATTTATGCGCCACAAAAACGACACCACAAATCATAAAACATTTTTGTGGCTCCCGGATGGATAAAATACTTGGATTTATGCACCTCGTCTAAAATGGTTGTCAAAACACTTGACAACCTAGGTATCCAAATTCTATCAAAGCATGTTTTCAACCCCGAACTATTCTCCCCAAGCTTATCAACATAATGAACCATCCTTTCCTTCTTCAAATCCTCACCAAGTGCTAACAATTGAGCCTCCCGGATTTCATCAATAAGAGATGATGAAATTGTCATCTTGAATGACTTCACCTTAATAGGTGCATGACTCGTCTTCCGGCTAAGAGCATCCGTCACGACATTCGCTTTACCCGGATAATAAAGTATCTCACAATCATAGTCCTTGACCAATTCAAGCAACCGCCTTTGCCTTATATTAAGGTCCTTTTGGTCAAAGAAATATTTGATGCTTTTGTGATCCGTGTAGATCGTACACTTCGCCCCATATAAGTAATGCCTCCAAATTTTGAGCTCGAAAACCATGGCCGCAAGCTCTAAGTCATGGGTAGGGTAATTCACCTCGTTAGTTTTCAATTGCCTAGACGCGTAGGCAATCACTTTCCCCTTTGCATTAAAACACACCCCAACCTCGAATGCGAGGCATCCGAATACACAACAAAATCTCCGGTCCCGTCCGGCAAGGACAAAATAGGTGCCTTAGTCAACTTTTCTTTCAAGAGTTGAAAGTCAGATTTTTGCTCGGAATCCCAAACAAACTTAGTCTCCTTACGCGTTAACTTTGTCATCGGCAAAGCAATCCTAGAAAAGTTCTCAATAAATCGCCGATAATAGCCTGCTAATCCCAAGAAGCTTCTAATATCCGAAGGCGTCTTCGGCGATGACCAATCTTTTACCGCCACTATTTTGGATGGGTCGACTGTAATTCCTTTCTCGTTAATCACATGGCCCAAGAATTGAATTTCGTGCAACCAAAATGCGCACTTGGAAAACTTAGCATAAAGCTTCTCCCTTTGCAAAACATCAAGAATTTCATGCAAATGAAATGAATGATCACCTTCGCTCCTTGAGTAAATGAGAAGGTCATCAATAAATACTATGACAGAACAGTCGAGGAATGGGCTACACACCCGATTCATAAGATCCATGAAAACTGCGGGCGCGTTGGTTAAACCAAAAGGCATAACCGTAAACTCGTAGTGACCGTAACGAGTGCGGAAAGCTGTCTTAGGAACGTCGTCTTCTTTTACTTTTAGCTGATGGTACCCGGATCTTAAATCAATCTTAAAGAACCATGACGCCCCTTGCAATTGGTAAAAGAGGTCGTCAATCCGAGGTAACGGGTACCGATTCTTTATTGTCAACTTGTTAAACTCCCGATAATACATACACATCCTCATGCTTCCGTCCTTCTTTTTAACGAAGAGAACGGGTGCACCCCAAGGTGAGACGCTTTGGCGTATGAAGCCTTTATCGAGTAGTTCTTGCAATTGCTCCATTAGCTCTTTCATCTCCGGCAGTGCCAACCTATAAGGTGCTTTGGCTACCGGCTTAGCACCCGGTATCAAATCGATCCCAAACTCTACTTCCCTCTCCGGTGGAACCGCCAGTAACTCATCCGGAAACACGTCCATAAACTGATTCACAACCGGAACATCATGAATTTCTTTCACCTTCTCAATCACATCCGCAACACAAGCCATGTATGCCTTGCAACCACGCAACATGTACCCTGTTGCCTTCACAAAAGAACATAACTTTACTTTACCTTTCTTTTCACCTTCTATGTAAATGGACTCACCCGACGGGGAGTCGAGTTATATCGCCTTAGGTCCACATAGAATATTCACTTTGTTCTTCGATGTTGAAGCACTTTCCTATGACAACACTCTGGATAGAGTCTTAGTTTGTATTTTCATGTCTGTAATTGTCTTTGTATGTAAGAGTCTTTATGTATTAGTTTATCGAGTTGTATTTACTTTTACATATTGAATGTTGCATTTCTTTCTAAGTGTTTTGCGCACTTACATGTGCGCAGGAGAAAGCTCCTGCGTACTTAGCAAGTACGCAAGAATACCTTTGCATACTTAGCAAGTACGCAAGAATACCTTTTCGTACTTGTTAAGTACGCAAGAGCATTTTGCCCTGCGCACTTGCTAAGTGCGCAGGCATCAGGTCAGGTATAAGTAGGATAGGTTGACAGAAGTTAAGTACGCAGGCTTTAGTGTAAATACGCAGATTATAACCTAAGTGCTTCTCTCTGTAACCTTCAAGTGTTTATAATACAAAGAACGTTTAAAGTGTTTTCTCTTGTCGGTTTACTTTGTTTAGCTACACTCTCCACCTAGTCACGGTCATTCCGCACCCGGTCCGACTAGTAGAGCCACTTGCATGTGACGATCAGCCACACCTGAGGGACCTACAAGTGGTATCAGAGCTATTGCTCCTGATTTCGAGTGTTGTGAGTGAGTTTGGAGAGTTTTTACAAGCAAAAAGAGGTATTTTTGTTGATTTTTGTGATAAAATAGGGGTAGCTCTTGAGCACTATTTTAGAAACAAAAATCACTCAAAAACTGATTTTTGTTGTGTATTTGAGTGTTTTGAGCATCAAAGGTTGGTTAGAAACAAGTTTCTGACCCTTTGGCTCATTTGCATTGATCATCAGACGAATTTTTACCATCTCCGAAGACTTTCAGGTGACCGAAATAGTTAGGTGAAAGTTGCTGAAAAGGTGTTCTGTGTACTTACCATTTCTGGCAAAAGTACAGTTTTGTGCGTACTTACTAAATACGCAAGACTTATCTCCTGCGTACTTATAAGTGCGCAAGACTGAACTTCTGCGAACTTAAGTTATATCCTGCGTACTTATATTTACTCCTGCATACTTACAAGTACGCAAGAGGAAATCTAAATACGCAAGACCATTTCTCAAGTGCGCAAGGACAAAACCAAGTGCGCAACTGTGTCTGACTTTTCTGAAATTTGACTAAGTGTTCACTATGTCGAATCTTCAGAATCATGGAAACCTGCTGAATTATGATAATGAGATTGGTACACCACAGAAACCACCAAAGTTGCTAAACGTGAACGATTATTCTAATTGGAAAGCACGTTTTGAGCACTACATTTCGTACACCTACTCATCACTATGGATACCAATCCTTGAGGGATATAAGCATCCCACGCACATATATCTTGATGAAACCATGCCCAAACCTATATCTAAGCTTTCTGACGAAGAAAAGAAAACTTATGATCGTGAAAAGAAGGCACTTGGTTCGATCACTATGGCATTAACTCGGGAATTGTTCCACAGTTTTCGAGGGTATGACAATTCTAAGGATCTCTGGAAAGCTTTAAAGAAGAGATTCGAAGGAAATAGTGACATCAAGAAGAGTAAGCGGGATCTTCTCAGGAAGCATTGAGTGCTTCAGATTTTTTGAGAACGAATCTTTAGATGACCTCATCTCTAGGTTCTACCATTTACAGACTGAGTTGAAGGCTTTTGAACTCAGGTATCCGGATGAAGAGATGGTGGAAACGTTTTTGGATGCTTTACCACCTAAATTTGAGATGTACACAACCCTGATGAGGGAAAACCCTAAATCATATGAGTTGACAGTATAGGAGGCAATAGGAAAGGTTTAAGCTCATGACATGAACCTAAGGAGAAAAGAGAGCTCAGTAAGACCCCAGATACAAGACCCTTCTATGTATCATGGGATGACTTCTACATCCAAGTCATCGGGCTCTGGAATTGCCCTCTTTACTGGAAATCCTACTGAAGAAGACCACTCAACTAGGTGTGGTGGTCATGCTTGCTATGCTTCAGGATCAGGGTTGGGGTCTCATCATCAAAATACCTCAAGAAATCCTCCTGCTACGTCTTCAGCTAACAACTCAGCTATAGGCAGAATAGCTGAAGATCATGCAGCACTATTCTCATCTTGTATGCTTGCGTTTGAGAATTTCATAGGTGGCAAGCTTACTGATCCAGAGACAATTGAAGAAGATTTTAATCAAGTGGATCCTGATGACATGGAGGACATGGATATTCAATGGAATATGGCCATGCTATTGAGGAGAGTCTAGCGTTTCCTGAACAGAACAGGAAGAAATTTTATTGGAGGGCATCCTAATGCCAAGGTCGGGTTTGGCAAATCCAAGGCCAAATGCTACAAGTGTCTGGACTTTGGACACTTTGCTCGTGAGTGTCAGAAAGACAGAGCACCTGCCTCTGGTTTTACCCGACCCAGCCAAGGAAACAGCCATGGCCACAACAATCCAAACCACCACAATCAAAGCCAAAGTGGAACGTCCAATGCACTCGTAGCACAACAGGACGACAGCTTTGACTGGGGTGTTCATCTTGAGGATGCCATCATTGCACAAACCCAGGTTGGTCTCATGGCTGAGATCATGGAGATGATGGAAGCAGAGAAAAGGGAAGCTTCTATGGCTGACCTAGAAGAATCTACAACTGCTGCTACAGAGGAGGTGAAGGAAGCTGAAGAAATGGAACTCCTGTAGCTGATGAAGAGAAATCGACCACTGCTGTTGCTCTCATGGCCATTGGAGAAGCAACAAGTTCATCGTCTGAGGTAGATTCTAACCCTTTCTCTGTTATTTCATGTTCTAAATGTCTAGGGCTAAAACTTGAAAATTCTATGCTCCAAGACAAAATCGAACCCCTAAGTTTGGCAACTCTAAACTATAAAGAAAATGAAAAACGTTTTAAAGATTCTATTGAAACGTTAAAAAAGGAAAAATCTGAATATTCTTTAAAAATAAGTGATCAACAGCTTCATTTAGATGTTGCATACAGGGGTTAGAAAAACGAAACAATGAAATCAACAAACTGCAAAATGAGATCTTGCAGTTAAAATGCACTAATGAGAAGTTGAAAAACTCTCGCTTTGTGGTGGAACACTACGAGTCTGTGGTGAAACAACTGAATGGGTTAGGTTTGGGTACTAATGCCATTCCTCCACCAGTGAGCGAGAAGTTTGGCAATAGCTTAATAGACATTGATCTCACTTGTCTAGATGAGTCCTTTGATAAGGATGATTCCCCTAAAAAGGATGAATCCTCAAGTAAGGCTAACTTCACATCTAGTGAGGAGTTTGTTACTGCTTCTGAAGACGGGTCGGTTAACTCTTGCCCTGGAGGAGTAGTATCTGAGGAGTTGTTGACTGAACAAAAGGTAAAGAAAAACGTTATCACTAATGGTGATAATTGCATTTTAACTGAACCCGATATCATTGAAACAAATGATAATCTAAAGGTAATGCTTTACGGGGGGTATAAAAGTCTTAACCAAACTAAGAAAGAGGCTTTTTCAGCTCATTATGGGCTTGGGTATAAAGAAAATTTGGAAAAATATTATACTCCCAAAAACCAAGCTGCTAAGGTTCAGACTAATGTTCATAAACCAACTCCTCCTTCTCATAATGCTGAGTTATCTAAGGCCAGGTCTAATGAGTCTTACAAGAGAACTTATGGAGAAAAGAGGAACTGTTTTCACTGTGGCTTGGTTGGTCACATTTTTGTGAACTGTCCTTCTAAGAACCAAGGGAAACGACCTATTGTTTCACAACCAGCTGTTATCCCCAGGTCGCCACCAGTGAAACCATCTCCCAAACATCCAAAGCAAAATGTGGTGAAACCACCGGTCAAACCGATGGTAAAGCCTAAGATCATATCTGAAGCTAAACCATATGTTCCAAGAAAGGTAATGCAACCTGCTGTACCTCGTGTATCTACCTCTGGTAGTACATGTACTGGTTAGAAACCTGTGGCAAGACTCTCTAAGCCACAGAGGAGGAGACGGGACAAGAGGTTGAGAAAGCTTGAACAGCTGACTTCAGTTCAATCAGGTGAAGCTTCCACAAGTTCACCTGTTGTAGTTGAACCAAAGTCTCCTGTTTCGGTTAAGAAACAGAAGAGATCCTGGACTGCAAAATCCAAAACTTCTCAATCTCCTAGTTCTATTTCTTCTAAATATTCATCAATTTTGAACAGTCATCATGACTGTGAGTTAAAGGAAGTAGTTTATTTTGAAAAGGATGGACGACCCAAGACCACAATGGCTTGGGTCTCCAAATCTAAGTAATTCTTTTGTGACTCGTGAAGGGACATCCGAAGCGTACTATCTCTAACCGCTGGTATGTAGGTAGTGGATGTTCCAGGCACATGACAGGAAACATTGCCCTGCTTCAAGATGTTAAGCCATTCAGAGGCGGCATTGTGGCCTTTGCCGGAGAAAAAGGCGGCAGCATCACGTGTCAAGGCGTGGTTTCGAACGGTTGTGTCAGCTTTGACAATGTCAACTTCTGTGAGCAGCTGAAGCATAACTTGTTGAGTGTCTCCCAAATGTGTGATAAGGAGTACTCGGTGATGTTTGACAAGTCAGAATGCCTGATTCTCAAACCCGGTTTTGAAGTTCTGGAAGATTGGATCCTGATGAGAGCGCCAAGAACAAACGACACCTATCAGATCGATATGAGCATGGCAACAACCACCTCATCAGTTCCTACCTGTTTGCTTTCTAAAGCGACAGAGCTCGACTCCATCTTGTGGCATAGGAAACTCGGACATATTTCGTATCGTAAAATGAATCATCTTGTCCGAAACGGTTTGGTAACCGGAGTTCCTAAGCTGAGGTTTACCGTTGCAGATGACTGTATGCCTTGTAAAAAGGGCAAACAGCAACGGAAGTCTCACAAGCCCAAGCTCCAAAACTCTATTGATACCCCTTTAGAGCTATTACACATGGATCTGTTTAGCCCCATAAGTATCAGGAGTATTGGAGGTAAGTCATTCTGTCTAGTAGTAACTGATGATTTCTCACGTTTTTCTTGGGTGCATTTTTTAGGTACTAAAGACGACACTGCTGATATTCTTCAATATTTGGTCCTGAGCTTGGAATCTCTTTGCAAGCTGAAAGTTAGAAGAATTAGGAGTGACAACGGAACTGAGTTCAAGAATAATTTGATGGAGCTTTTCTGTCTCAAGAAAGGGATCCGTCATGAATTCAGCGCGCCGTACACGCCTCAGAAGAATGGAGTTGCTGAACGGAAGAACAGAACTTTGATTGAGACTGCAAGGACTATGCTGTCGGATGCAAAGCTTCCTGTCACTTTCTGGGCAGAAGCCGTTAATACAGCTTGTCACGTCTTAAACAGAGTTCTGGTTATGAAGAGGCACAACAAGACTTGTTACGAGTTGATCAACAATCGACTTCCCAATCTTGATTACCTAGTTCCTTTCGGTAGTCCTTGTTCCTTGTTGCTATAGTACAAAGACCGCCAGTCTAAGTTTCATGCAAAAGCGGTGGAAGGCATCTTCTTAGGATACGTTGCCAACTCGCCTTGCAAGAGAGTGTACAACATAGGAACTCGTACTGTCGAGGAATGGTTTGAAGTGGATTGTAGTAAACACAGCATTCCACCCGAACCAACAGGTCCAGCTTGGGGTTTTGATTATGATGCGCTATTCAAGTCATTCAATCTTCCTGATCTATCTGCAGTTGAGGCCGCAAATGTTTATGAATTATTGGGTGGCGGTGATGACTCCAGCTTCTCTACTCGTGCTACTGTACCAATTATAACTCCTGATTCCAACGCTGCATCTGCATCTGGAACTCATGACAGTGATGACAGTGAATGTAACATCCATGTTTTTCCTGGTATTTCATATTATGCAATAAATGACAATTTCAATCTAGTGTTCACATTCAAAACGTTGTGTCACATCATTTACTATTTTCATGTGCAATTAAGAATTATTATCATAATGTTAAAAGTACATACACACATTTTACATTGCTACAATAACAACTGAAACAAACCTACGCTATCTCACAAACTACAAGGACTAGTCTTGAAAATTATCAAAATATCACTTGGAACGGTCGTGCCATGACCTGGGACGGTCGCGCCCCGTAAACACGGTTGCGCCATGACCTGGCACGGTCACGCTTCGTAAACACGGTCGCGCCGAGAACTGGCACGGTCGCGCCAAGAACTGGCACGGTCGCGCCTGAAACTCAGTTGAAACGTAAACACTGCCTTAATCACAAAGTCTGTTCAAGTCCGCGATTGTACCGTCTTTTGTGTCGTTTCCAGATTAATTCATCAATGACCAAACTCCTGAATAAACACAATTGCAATTAGAAACCCAAAACCGTCAATTAGTCATTTCTTTCTCTCAATCTCGTCCAATTCCGTATCACTCTCGAAATCAAACCTCTGCGCATGATCTTCAAGCTTCCGTGATCACATTCCTCACATCAATCGTACCAGAATCCCAACAGAAGACGCCAAGGATCAACGCGCCGAAATCGGAACTCCGTTTAGTCAAACTCTACCAATTCGATATCGTTTAAGGTAAGTAAACACATCCTCAGACTCATTTCAATCCCGTCAATAAAAGCCCTAACCTATTCAGGGCTTATACAATTGAATTGAACATGAATAAAATCTAGGGTTCATTATATTTTAGTTTAATCGAACTACACCCTAGACACGATCTCCACTCAATTAAAATACATGGATAAATTCTAAAACAATCAACAATCGAAAGCCCCATGAAATCACCCGCTATTAATACAAGATTTAGACAAATTAACTTCTGGAACATTCAGACACGGTCGTACTAATCAATTAGCACGGTCGTGCCTCTTGTCCAGGCATGGTCGCGCCCCATGCCTAAGAACGGTCGCGCCCCATGCCTAAGAACGGTCGCGCCCCGTGCCTAAGCGCGGTCGTGCCGTACATTTGACACGGTTGTGCTACCTTGGGTCAGAACCTATTTCTTCTGTTATTTTAATATAAACTCATTTTCTTTTATAAAAATTATTTTATAAAACTATAAAGCCAGAATTGTTTTCATAATCTAAATTATCAACTTGCAAATATTAAACAAATTAATTAAGTCGTTTCTAATGGATTAAAAAGTAATAAATTTAAAATAAAATTTTTACATATAATTGTTTTATTCAAACCTACACAAATTATTTATATTCTAATATATATTTAAAATGCCTCTTGACACATTTTCATGAACAACTAAATAAAAATAATCAAATTATTATTTTAGTTAATTATGCAAATTAAACCTTAAATCTTTCATTATTTAATTGAACTTACATATTCATTCAAATACCAACGCAAATGAATATACCAACCCTTCGTACAAATCCATGCTCCCATTCCTATTGAAAACCTTAGAATGTCCTTAGACATTGTACATATTGTTAATCCAAATTTATACTATTTCACTCTAGGTCAAACTTAGTGAGTTGCAAATCACTTGAATTACCCAACGCTCTTGTTAGCTACTACATTTTGATACAAGTGAGTATTTCATAGCCCCTTTTACTCTTTTACACTTTTGGGGTGAAACATGAACTATATACAAATTACATGTTTACATTTATACAAACAACACAAGTACAAATCCTATTTACATTCATGTGTGCAAATTTGAGCTTTATGCCTGAGTGCTATGTGTGCTAACTTTTGTGAACACTTATGTGCAATCATTAATTATTCAAGCCGACGGTTTTCAATGATAGATCTATTGAGTCTGACAAACCCACCCAGATTGGGGTGATTGATACCGACAACACAATTTGCATGCTAGTTACAAAGGTGTGATTGTACTTGGTTACACAATAGCTGCTCCCCATAAATGCCTTATTTATCATGTTATGTAAGGATTTGTTTTACAACTATATGCTATCTATATACAAACCTGTGTTATACTCACCAACTTTTTAGTTGACTTTATTTTATTCATGCTTCAGGTTCTAATGTGTGAGATTGATCAAGATGTGCTACACATAGGCTTAGACTTAGTTAATTTAAATAGAAGGACTCTATGTATTTCAACTTTGTTCTATCTTGGATTTGGTTGTGTTTGAACTACTTGCTATGAAATTTGATGTTTAATATATTCAATCTAGTCAACCTTGTGCTTATGAACAGTCTACATGTCCCGCCCCGATGATTCCGCCATCGGTCGGGGTGTGACAGATTGGTATCAGAGCCTTGGTTATAGGGAATTAGGTTATTAGACACCTTGACCTAGACTATAACTTTCGGACACCTACTTATGCTATGTTTCATGATTACATGTTATATGCTACATGCTATATGTTATATCTACATGCTTAATATGATTAGTCATTATTTTATTTGATGACTTAATTGTTAAAAATCCATGACTTATTAGTATATACTTAAATGATAAATTAAATAAACAATATCCTTTCCTATATCCTAAAACCTCATAATATTCTTATCTTCTTCTCTATTTTTATCTTTCTAAGCATGTGGAAACTTCATGAAGCTAAATTCATAAAAAAAAAATTTCTTTATTTCCTCGTTAAGGTTTTTAAGCTTTGTTAATTATTTGAGGACACATGCAATCTGGAAGAGTGACACCTGTATTTTGGGTATTCTGTCTAGGAAAGCATTTCGCATAAATCCCAATCAACCGAGGGACCCGTATGCTTTCCTGGGAATTCCCGAGATGAGTGTTTACTTGTAGGCTAAAGCATGTCTCCTTGAAAATTATATAAGTTTAATTCACCTTAATGTGTCATAGTATTCGAGTGATTATATCACTATTTGAGTACAATCCAAACTATGATTATCTATTTATTTTGTTATCTTATTCTATTAAATCCAAACAATTCTCATAAGTTCTTACATCTTTTCTTGTCTTGTGAAAATCTGTAGAATGCCTCCTCGTCGTGCTCCCGCGGCCAACACCAATACCGACATTGCTGCTATTCTTGCACAACTTGTGACACAACTCACTCAAGCTATTAGTGCCACCAATGGCAACAATGGTGGAAACGGTAGTAATAGTGGTAATGGTGGTAATGGTGGAAATGGTGGTAACAACCCATCTCAATGCACCTTCAAGCATTTCAACTCGTGTAATCCCCTCAAGTTCTATGGTACCGAAGGAGCTACTGGACTCCTTCAATGGTTCGAAAGCATTGAGAATACCTTTCTTAATAGTGACTGCCCCGATAACCTTCGTGTTCGTCATGCCACAAGTGTTCTACAAAAACGGGCACTCACGTGGTGGAATGGGGAGAAAAGGAATAGAGGTGTGGATGTAGCAATGGCCTTACCTTGGGATGAGGTTAAAAGGCTAATGACCGAGGAATTCTGTCCTCGAAATGAAGTGAAGAAACTTGAAGCTGAGTTTTGGGATCTTGCCCAAGATAGTGGTGAAAACTTGGCGTACACAACTCGGTTCCATGAGTTGAGTCTTCTTATGCCCCACATGGTTAATCCCTTGTCCCGCTGCATTGAAAAGTATATTGGGGGACTACCTAGGCAAATTCAAGATACTGTCCTAAGAAGGAATCCCGCAACACTTGAGGATGCTATCCGCTTATCTGCCACCTTAACTGATAACCATGTGAAGGCGGGGACTCTTACTAAAAGGGCACAAAGAAAGTCTCCGACACTGTAACTCCTTCCACCCACAACAAAGAAGCCATAACTGAGCCCTCCCGGCACATTAAGAAGAGAAAGGCTAGAAATTTTGCTGTGGTCACTCCTGCTATACATGTTAACCAAGCTGCACCTATGGTTCCAGCACCGACCAAAAAGCCATATGTTGGAATCTACCCACTTTGTGCCACCTGCAACTACCATCATCCCCAAAGCATCTCATGTCGCCTTTGTACTCATTGTGGGAGATATGGCCATACGGTTAATGTTTGTAGGGCCAACACTCTTGCGGGCCAAGTCAACCCACCAAACCAAACCAACACCCAAGTGACTAATCAAGGTGCTCCCGCTATTGCAAATGGGCGTGCATGTTATGAATGTGGCAACCCGAACCATTTCCGTGATCAATGCCCAAGATTTGCCAATGCTAGACAAGGTGTAGCTCGTGGGCATGCTTTCAACATAAATGCCAACGAAGCTCAAGCCAACAATGACGTGGTCAATGGTACGTTCCTTGTAAATAGTCAATATGCCTCCATTTTATTTGATACCGGTGCCGATAAGAGTTTTGTGTCACTTAACTTTGAACCTTTACTTGCAAAGACATGATCCCTTTTAGAGAAAACATTTACCGTTGAAGTAGAAAATGGTGACTCTCTTACAATTGAATCCATTATCTATGATTGCTCTTTGGAACTTAATGATCATACATTCCCAATCAACCTTGTTCCAATGCCACTAGGAAGCTTTGATATCATCATAGGCATGGATTGACTATCAAATCATCATGCCGAAGTCATTTATTTCGAGAAGTGCATCCGAATACCCCTACCAACGGGAGAAACATTAAGAGTCTTTGGTGAAAAGCCTTGCAAAGGACTTAAGTTAATGTCGTGCACTACCGCCCAAAAGTACCTACGAAAGAAGTACGTGGCCTTCTTAACTCATATTGTCCAAAAAGATGTCAAAAAGAAGAGTATACAAGACATTCCCATCATTCGGGATTTTCCCAAAGTATTTCCCGAAGATCTATCCGGTCTTCCACCCATTCGACAAGTAGAATTTCGCATTGATCTTGTGCCCGGAGCCAACCCCGTGGCTAGAGCTCCATACCGTCTTGCACCTTTTGAAATGCAATAACTTGCAAGTCAACTTCAAGAGCTCTCCGACAAGGGATTCATTCGTCCAAGTCATTCACCGTGGGGTGCACCCGTCTTATTCGTCAAAAAGAAGGATGGATCATTTCGCATGTGTATTGACTACCGCGAACTCAACAAACTTACTATCAAAAACCGTTATCCTTTGCCTAGAATTGATGACCTCTTTGATCAACTTCAAGGTTCTACTTGCTTCTCAAAGATTGATCTTCGATCTGGTTATCACCAACTCCGTGTGCAAGAAGACGATATTCCAAAGACTGCCTTCTGAACAAGGTATGGTCATTACGAGTTCATGGTTATGCCTTTTGGACTAACCAATGCACCCGCAGTTTTCATTGACCTCATGAATCGTGTGTGCAAACCGTACCTTGATAAGTTCGTGATCGTTTTCATCGATGACATCTTAATCTATTTCAAGACTAAAGCCGATCATGAGCAACATCTTAGATTGGTTTTGGATCTCTTGAAGAAAGAACAACTATATGCCAAATTCTCCAAATGTGAATTTTGGTTAAAAGAAGTTCAATTTCTTGGTCATATTGTCAACGACAAGGGTATTCATGTTGACCCTGCTAAGATCGAAACGGTTAAGAATTGTAATGCCCCGAAGACTCCCACTGAAGTTCGTTCATTTCTTGGTCTTGCGGGATATTACCGTCGTTTCATCTCAAACTTCTCTAAGATTGTTGTCCCCCTTACCGCTTTGACCCACAAGGGTAAGACTTATGAATGGGGACCAAAACAAGAAGAAGCTTTCCAAACCCTCAAGCAAAAGTTGTGCAATGCTCCTATACTGACCCTCCTTGAAGGGAATGATGATCTAGTTGTTTACTGTGATGCCTCCAACCAAGGTCTCGGTTGTGTTCTCATGCAACGAGGCAAAGTAATCGCTTATGCATCAAGAAAACTTAAGATTCATGAGAAGAATTATACGACGCATGATCTCTAGTTGGGTGCGGTCGTATTCGCATTGAAGATTTGGAGACATTATCTCTATGGCACGAAATGCGTGGTGTTCACCGACCACAAAAGTCTCCAACACATCTTCAACCAAAAAGAACTCAATATGAGGCAACGACGTTGGGTTGAACTCCTTAACGACTATGACTGCGAGATTCGTTACCATCCCGGCAAAGCGAATGTTGTGGCCGACGCTTTGAGTCGAAAGGACCATGTTATGCTTCATTGTGCCCGAATTCAAACCGATATTCAAATCCGCATCTTAGAAGCTCAACACGTCTCAGTCACCGAGGGTAACATGTACGAGGAAATGTCGTGTGGTGTTGAACTTCTGCTTGAATCAAAACCCAATGGCTTACTTTATTACTTGAACCGTATTTGGGTTCCCGATCGCGATGATCTCCGTACATTTCTTATGAACGAGGCTCACAAGACTCGTTATTCTATTCATCCTGGTGCGGATAAAATGTACCAAGATCTTCGCCAACAATATTGGTGGCCCGGTATGAAAAAGGACATTGCTCACTATGTTGCCAAATGTCTAACGTGTTCCAAAGTCAAAGCCGAACACCAACGTCCTTCCGGATTACTTGAACAACCAGAAATTCCCATGTCTAAATGGGAGAACTTAGCCATGGATTTTATTACCAAACTCCCTCGCACCTCGAGTGGTTATGATAGCATTTGGGTAATCATTGATCGTCTCACCAAATGTGCTCATTTCTTGCCCATCCGTGAAGACTATCGGGTTGAGAAACTAGCCCGAATTTACATTGATGAAATTGTGAGCCGTCATGGTGTTCCCTTGAACATAATATCCGACCGAGATGCCCGGTTCACTTCTCGATTTTGGCAATCTCTCCAAACTGCTCTTGGCACACGATTAGATTTGAGCACGGCTTACCATCCCCAAACTGATGGTCAAACCGAGCGGACAATTCAAACACTTGAAGACATGCTTAGAGCTTGCGTAATCGATTTTGGTGGCAATTGGGATTCACATTTATCCCTCATTGAGTTCTCTTATAATAATAGCTACCACACAAGTATCAACATGGCTCCATTCGAAGCTCTTTATGGTCGCAAGTGTCGTTCTCCTATATGTTGGAACGAGATTGGTGAAGCACAAATCACCGGTCCCGAGCTAATTCAAGAAACATCCGACAAGATTATTCAAATCCGTGACAACATCCGAACAACGAGAAGTCGGCAAAAGAGTTATACCGACAAACGACGAAAACCCTTGGAATTCCAAGTCGGTGACCTTGTTCTTCTTAAGGTGTCCCCGTGGAAGGGTGTGATCCGTTTTGGAAAGAAAGGTAAGTTAGCCCCTCGCTATGTTGGCCCATTCAAAATCCTTGAAAGGATTGGGAAAGTGGCTTACAAACTCGAGTTACCTCTATCTCTTGGCAATGTGCATCCTACGTTTCATGTATCTAATCTGAAGAAATGTCTCGCTGATGAGAATCTCCATATACCACTTGATGACGTGCGCATTGATTAAACGATGCACTTCGTTGAGAAACCGGTAGAAATTATGGATCGTGAAATCAAGCAACTCAAGCGAAGTCGTATTCCTATTGTCAAAGTTCGTTGGGAGTCTAAGCGTGGTCCTAAATTCACTTGGGAACGAGAGGACCAAATGAAGCTCAAGTACCCCCATCTTTTTGCTGATTCAATAGCCTCAACTAGTTAAATTTCGGGACAAAATTCCCTCAACTACGGGATACTGTAACATCCATGTTTTTCCTGGTATTTCATATTGTGCAATAAATGACAATTTCAATCTAATGTTCACATTCAAAACGTTGTGTCACATCATTTACTATTTTCATGAGCAATTAAGGAGTATTATCATAATGTTAAAAGTACATACACACATTTTACATTGCTACAACAACAATTGAAACAAACCTATGCTATCTCACAAACTACAAGGACTAGTCTTGAAAATTATCAAAATATCACTTGGCACGGTCGCGCCCTGTAAACACGGTTGCGTCATGACCTGGCACGGTCGCGCTCCGTAAACACGGTCGCGCCTGAAACTCAGTTGAAACGTAAACACTGCCTTATTCACAAAGTCTGTTCAAATCTGCGATTGTAACGTCTTTTGTGCCGTTTCCAGATTAATTCATCAATGACCAAACTCCTGAATAAACACAATTGAAATTAGAAACCCAAAACCGTCACTTAGTCATTTCTTTCTAAAAATCTCGTCCAATTACGTATCACTCTCGAAATCAAACCTCTGCGCATGATCTTCCTCACATCAATCGTGCCGGAATCCCAGCAGAAGACGCCAAGGATCAACGCGCCGAAATCGGAACTCCGTTTAGTCGAACTCTACCAATTCGATATCGTTTAAGGTAAGTAAACACATTCCCAGACTCATTTCAATCCCGTGAATAAAAGCCCTAACCTATTCAGGGCTTGTACAATCGAATTGAACACGAATAAAATCTAGGGTTCATTATATTGTAGTTTAATCGAACTACACCCTAGACACGATCTCCACTCAATTAAAATACATGGATAGATTCTAAAACAATCAACAATCGAAAGCCCCATGAATTCACCCGCTATTAATACAGGATTTAGACAAATTAACTTCTGGAACATTCAGACACGGTCGTGCTAATTAATTAGCACGGTCGTGCCTCTTGTCTAGGCATGGTCGCGCCCCATGCCTAAGCACAGTCGCGCCCCATGCCTAAGCACGGTCGCGCCCCGTGCCTAAGCGCGGTCACGCCGTACATTTGACACGGTTGTGCTACCTTGGGTCAGAACCTATTTCTTCTGTTATTTTAATATAAACTCATTTTCTTTTATAAAAATTATTTTATAAAACTTCAAAGCCAGAATTGTTTTCATAATCTAAATTATCAACTTGGAAATATTAAACAAATTAATTAAGTCGTTTCTAATGGATTAAAAAGTAATAAATTTAAAATAAAAGTTTTACATATAATTGTTTTATTCAAACCTACACAAATTATTTATATTCTAATATATATTTAAAATGCCTCTTGACACATTTTCATGAACAACTAAATAAAAATAATTAAATTATTATTTTAGTTAATTATGCAAATTAAACCTTAAATCTTTCATTATTTAATTGAACTTACATATTCATTCAAATACCAACGCAAATGAATACACCAACCCTTCGTACAAATCCATGCTCCATTCCTATTGAAAACCTTAGAATGTCCTTAGACATTCTACATATTATTAATCCAAATTTATACTATTTCACTCTAGGTCAAACTTAGTGAGTTGCAAATCACTTGAACTACCCAACGCTCTTGTTAGCTACTACATTTTGATACAAGTGAGTATTTCATAGGCCCTTTTACTCTTTTACACTTTTGGGGTGAAACATGAACTATATACAAATTACATGTTTACATTTACACAAACAACACAAGTACAAATCCTATTTACATTCATGTGTGCAAATTTGAGCTTTATGCCCGAGTGCCATGTGTGCTAACTTTTGTGAACACTTATGTGTAATCATTAACTATTCAAGCCAACGGTTTTCAATGATAGATCTATTGAGTCTGACAAACCCACCCAGATTGGGGTGATTGATACCGACAACACAATTTGCATGCTAGTTACAAAGGTTTGATTGTACTTGGTTACACAATAGCTGCTCCCCATAAATGCCTTATTTATCATGTTATGTAAGGATTTGTTTTACAACTATATGCTATCTATATACAAACCTTTGTTATACTCACCAACTTTTTAGTTGACTTTATTTTATTCATGTTTCAGGTTCTAATGTGTGAGATTGATCAAGATGTGCTACACATAGGCTTGGACTTAGTTAATTTAAATAGAAGGACTCTATGTATTTCAACTTTGTTCTATCTTGGATTTGGTTATGTTTGAACTACTTGCTATGAAATTTGATGTTTAATATATTCAATCTAGTCAACCTTGTGCTTATGAACAGTCTACATGTCCCGCCCCGATGACTCCGCCATCGGTCGGGGTGTGACAGTGAAGATGTTCTTGTTGTTGGAGATGACGCTCAAGCCAATCCTAACACAACTGTAGGAAATGAAGCTCCAGCTGATCCAATTAACATTGAATCTTCTTCCTCTGGAACACAGGAAATGGGGGAGTTAAGCACGAATTTAGATCCAGAAATTCAGGAACCGATTGTACCGGAGACGAGAGTGCATAGGAATCATCCAATCGACAACATTATTGGTGATCCATATGCCGGTGTTCAGACTCGTCATCCTACCATCACTGAGAACACCAGTCTTTACACAGAGATATTTGACACTGGTGTCATGGAAACATGTATGCATGCTGCATTCGTGTCCCAGTTAGAGCCGAAGAATGTAAAGGAGGCTCTCACTGACAACTGCTAGATTGAGGCGATGCAAGATGAACTGTCTCAATTCCAAAAGTTGCACGTGTGGGATTTGGTTGACTTGCCAAAGGGCTTTCAACTAACTGGAACCAGATGGGTGTTCAAATGCAAGACGGATGATCGTCATGTTGTTGTGAAGAACAAAGCAAGATTGGTTGTTCAGGGTTTTTATCAGCAAGAGGGCTTGGATTACATAGAAGTATATGCCCCAGTTGCTAGAATTGAGGCCATTCGAATGTTCTTGGCTTATGCCACTTATGTCGGCTTCAAGGTCTATCAACTTTATGTGAAGAGTGCTTTCCTTTATGGTAAAGTTCATGAAGAGGTCTATGTTACTCAACCTCTCGGTTTTGAAGATCCGCATAATATCAATAAAGTGTATAAGCTCGACAAAGCACTTTATGGTCTTCATCAAGCACCGCGGGCATGGTATGAGACATTATCTAAGCATTTACTGTCTAATGGTTTCGACCGTGGACAGATTGACTCGACTCTCTTCATTAGGAAAGCAGGAGGTGACATTCTTCTTGTACAAGTATACGTCGACGACATTATCTTTGGATCTACAAATGAAGGGATGTGTAGGGAATTCGAGCAGGTGATGAAGTCCAAGCTTGAAATGAGTAATATGGGTGAATTGTCATTCTTCCTGGGTCTGCAAGTCAGCCAAAGAGAGGATGTCATTTACCTCCATCAAACCAAGTATGTGCAGGACATCTTGTTAAAATACAAGATGAATGATAGCAGTACTTATGGCACACCTATCCCAGTCAATCATGGTCTGCATCCTGACAAAGATGGAAAGGATGTAGATAGCAGATTGTACCGTGGGATGATCGGATCACTTATGTATCTCACAACTTCAAGACCAGATATAATGTTTGTTGTGTGCTTGTGCTCAAGGTTTCAGTCTCAACCGAAGGAGTCACATATGATAGCCGTGAAGAGAATTTTCACATACCTGAAAGGGAAACCCCAATTAGGTCTTTGGTACTCTAAGCAGCAGTCATTCGACTTCAAAGCCTACACTGATTCAGATTATGGCGGTTGTAACCTTGACAGAAAGTCAACTTCTGGTGGATGTCAATTCTTAGGAGACAGACTGGTCTCCTGGCAGTGTAAGAAGTAGTCAACGGTTTCTGTCTCAACTTGTGAAGCAGAATACATTGCTGCAGCGAGCGGTTGTTCTTAGATACTGTGGATTCAGCAGTAGTTGAGAGACTACGGCTTAAACTTCACTCGAACTCCTCTATTCATTGACAAAAATGCCACAATGTCCATCACAAATAACCCGGTGAAACATTCCAAAACTAAACATATAGAGATTCGCCATCATTTCATCCGTGATTGTGCAGAAAAGCATTTAATTGAACTTGTAAAAGTTAACACGGATGACAATCTTGCTAACCTTTTCACAAAGGCATTTGATCGATCCCGTTTTGAGCATCTTGTCAACTTGATAGGAATGTTCAATCCTGAGTGAAAATTAATTTTTCTTAATTCAATTCAATTCATGGAAGTTAAATTTTTTTTTTTTTTTTAAATTTTCTGTATAGTTCTTTTAAGTTTCAAAATATTTTACAAAAAAAAATGGAGAAAATTTCAATGTTAACTTGAGAAAAGAGGAAATGATAGTACATCAGAAATGATCTAAACGTCACAGACTGCTCATATGGGAAATGATTGCGTCATGTTTACTTACTTGTTTAACTTATTATGTTTTTTAATCTGCTTGTTTACAAGTAATTTAAATTGTCAATAGGATGTATGCGTCTTTGAATCACTAGTAGTGTGGAAACTAAATCTAAATTACAACTATGATTTGAACCCATGTTTGCATGTGTGTGTGCGTAAAAGAATAGAGAAGATCATTATCAGATATAGGATGTTAGATTTTGGCAATAATTTTCTTTTGAGGTCAGTTTCAGGTTATGTCGTTAGCACAATTAATGCGGTTCATCTCACTGCCCATACTCACAAGTATGCAATGGGAGATTGAATCAAGACATGTCTCTACATTAACCGTTGAGCATGTATTCACCCTTGAATCACTCCTGATTCATTGAAATCAAATCCAGATAAAAGTTGGGTCCCCTTACCTTATTCAAACACCATATATATTATCCTGAATCATCATTCCGATATTCAATAAAGAAAATCAAATGAAACCAAGACAAATGAATCACTCGATTCTGAATCTTATGATTCCTGATAATCCTTATGGATTCTGCTTGATTTTTCCTGTGCTAATAGATGTAACTTCATTCTGAAAATTTAGAAAATGATTGGGAAAATCTTAGATGCCTTGAGATAATGCAGTTTACATTAGTATAGCATATCAGTGGGGTACACGTTGTATATCTTATAAATAATACCTTAATACACAAGAATGTGATACAAAGATGCTCATAGTTTCAAATCTTATAATATTGTCAACTTGAATTACTTGTTTATGTGCTTATTACGTATGAATAAATAGTAATCCATGACATGATCCCATATTCTTTGATATTTATATTGTATCGTTTTTGCTAAAAGATAGCCTGATATGATCCTCTGCTCGTGTCTTTGATCAAAAATAGTTTGTGTGAATTCGTGTATATTTTATTAGAAAAGATCAAAAAGATTTTAAGTTTATGCATAGTTCAATTTTATCCAGACAAACCAAAAATATTTGTGTTTAACATTCCTGAATTGTATTTGAATCCTCCTGATTGAATGTTTTTATCTTGTTCGTTATTTGACTTGAAATACTTCATAAATTTTGAGTTTAGAATTTGCGCACTTAAGGGTTGTGCGTACTTGTCAAGTTCGCACAAAGTAAGACTTGCGTACTTAGTAAGTATGCAAGAGTTAAAGCTTGCGCACTTGTAAATGCGCAAGAGTTAAAGACTGCGCACTTGTATGTACGCAAGAGTTAACTCGTGCGCACTTAACAAGTACGCACGACTGTTTGAGGCTGGGTATAAAAGTGAGACTTAGAAAGTTTTCTCAGTTTCATGCTTTCAAACGAGAAACTTTTCCCTCTGCAAATTTCACTCAAAATCAAAGTGTTCCTAAACCATCTTTTCGTCCCGTCTATAGTTTCATCATCTCATTTCATCGATTTGGTGAGAATCTAGGCTAAATCCATCCGTGAAATCGTAACATTTGGACCGATTCTTGACTAAGAAAACCTAAGTTCAATCCGTGATTTTTAGGGCAAATTAGGGGTTGTCTGGGTAACCTATTATCATTAAACATGATTAGATCACATAACCGATCCTTGAACGTCCTTTTTAATCTTTGATTTTTGACTTTGGGTTTGAAGTCGAACCGTCAGTGGGTCAGACGACCATTTTAGGTCAAAATTGGTCCACTTTAGCAGGTATTTGGTGTTGTTGTTGGTCCCATAGGTTAGAATCATTGATTCTGACCTAATGGTGACCCAATACACTCCAATTTTTGCACTTTGATTGAATTTCAAACTTCTGCATTTTCACCAAGTACGTTTCCTACGCACTTAACAAGTACGCAAGAAGCACTTCATGCGTACTTGTTAAGTACGCAAGAGGAAACTCCTGCGTACTTGCTAAGTACGCAGGACCAACACTTGGCAAAAATTCCTAAGTCTGAAATTCTGTTCAAAGAGTAACTGCTATACTGAGTCATGTTTATCCATTTCCAATGATACGTGTTGTTCTTATTATGTTTTCTGTGTGTTTTTGCACATCATGCCTCGGGCGTTTACTAAAAAATTCAACCTGTTAGCAAAACTCAACCCGAATGGAAAGGTGCAGCATTGCAATATAGGGAGATAGTTGATTTCTTGAACCGCTCCAGAATCAGCTATGCTATCTCGGCTGACCCGACCGTGTCAAGACCTTATTTGGAACAATTGTGGGAGACAACAGAACATGACTGCACGGTATCCCCCAATGTCATAAGGGCTACCGTTGCTGGTCAGGCTATCGTTTTTCTGAAGACACCATAAGAAGGGTCTTGTAGTTTAGAGACCTTGCTACCGACCCGACAGCCTATCCAGGCTACTTTGTGGATGGTGTTGGAGGCAAAGAACGGGATACGTCGGAGCGAGGGACTATGCTTCTTATAAAAAGATGTGGGTATTAGACCAATGGCGGTATTTCGCCCATGTCATGATCGTGTGCATCTCTTCAAGGGAAGCTGGTAAAGATGCCATGGGTCATTACCTTGCAGCAGCCATGGTGGGCTTGTCTCTTAATAGGGGCTACAACTTCTCGCGTTACATCTTCAAAGCAATCAATGACCAGATCAACACAGCCGAGAAGTTTAGATTCTTATTGTACCCTAGGTTTGTGCAACTCTTGATTGATGACGCGTTGCCAAACCTTCCTGCTATAGGGGAGAGACTGCAAGTCAAGCGGGTGGACAAAAGAGTATCTGCTCAATTCTTAAAGCCAGGCAGTGTAAAACCTACCCCTGTGCATACAAAACTCTTTGGCCACCTAATCAATGAAGCATATGTGGCACCTGATGACTGGAACTGGTATAGCCACAACTCTGAGCCTGAACATAGTGAACACTCTGATGAGCAACAACAGGAGGAAATGGAGAATGATGATGGATCGTCTGAGGATGGAGACGACGAAGGAGGTGATGGTGGTGCTGAGGAATCCGATTTAGAAGCAACAGAATCAGATTCTTCTGATTCCGATGACGCACTACACCCACGGAGAACGACTAAGGTAACCCTACCTGAGTCGTCCTCCAAAAGGAAGCGACAAAGCTCAAGCAGCGAATATGAGCCAAATTCTGACTATGACGCTGCTGTACAAAGACAAAGAAGGGAAAGCATTCATAAGAACCGGGGTGATAGGCAACAGGTTGCTATCCCCAGTGTGGTAGAGGTACCGATTATACAGCAAGTACATGTTTCAGCTGCCAGTCTGGATTCAGCCTCTACCCCACCTTCACAATAGTTATACAGAAGGAGGAGAAGGCCACAAGTTCAAGCTGACATGGCAGTCACGGCAGTCACAGAGGAGGTTCCTGTGACGGTGACCCTCCCTGCTACATTCGTCCAGGTGGCGGTGACTACTCCAATTGTCACGGAGTCTGTCACCATCACCCCTACCATTGCCCCAACAACTCTCGTCACATCTTCCATCCCAACTACCACCACTGAGCCTCTAAGTCAACCCTTTATGGAGATTTCACGCAAGGGTTTGACTTTGATACCATATTCTCCTCCCCTATTCACAATGCTGAAGCGTCCTCATCCGGACATCTTGATCCGAATGATGCAAGGATCGATGTGCTGGTAACCCAAGTTGCTGGACTACTGAAGACTTTTCAGAAATCAAAGGAGGAGTCTGACGCTCAACAAGCACAGATCAATTCTTTGATAGATGAAGTTACAATCCTTCGTAGCCAGAGAATAGGAACTGAGGAACGACTGAAAAACGTCCTGGCCCAGAATGAACTACTAATAAAGACAAATGAAATGCTGCTGGGTCATGGGTCATCCATGGAGCTCAGGTTTGACGCTCAAAGGAAGGAGCATGAGCTGATGGTCAAGCTGATTGCTGATCTGACCAAGAAGCTTGATGCTCAGGGGGAGAAGGACAAAGAGAAAGAAAAAGAGAAGGAAAAGAGGACTACTGGTGATGAGGCGTGTCATCCGGTCGACTTGACTAAGGATGATGACAAGGACAAGGATTCTAAAGCCGGTCCTAGTGGAGGTGAGCACCAAGCTTTAGCAATCGTGCCCATCTCTGTTGTTCCAATGGCTCAGGGGGAGTCGAATCATCAAGAGGGTGGTGATACCTCTGGTGGTGGTGGTGATAAAGGAAAGTCTGTGGCTGAAGTACTTAAGGACTTATCTGATGATGAGATCCTATATCTAGAGCCTAACTATTCAAAAGAAGCACAAATCGATGCTCTCTTCAATTTAGAAGAATGAGAGATCAACTCTGGTGACGATTGGGATGATGATGACGAAGATGTTGTGATCGAAATTCCCAAGGGTGACGTGGAAGGAGAGTACGAGCTAGAAGATGGAGAGATCTTTGAATTTCCATCTTTCGACGCTCCGCTTGACACAGGTTCAGTCGAGCAGGCTAGTAATGTAGAAGCCTTGACTGAAGCCTCCCCTGTTGACCCTGAACCTGTGGACCCAGAGGCACCGAAAGAAACATACTTGCCTTCTACTTCATCAAAGGGTCCAGCTCCGGTGTGGCAAAAGACGTCTATCATAGACAAGCACGAAGCAACAGGGATGATCTTGGCTGTAAGGTTCGAGGAGGACAAGCTGCTGTTCGCCATCAAAATATCTGGCGTGGTTTAATACTTCAAACCCACCAGTGAAGCGTTCAGCTCCTTGCCCAAATACGACCTGGTGAACCTAGCAAACCGAGAGCTGCTGGGTCATTCCAATCACGCAGTAGCGATGGGTTTGTGGGTGGTTCTGCAGCGAGAAGCAAGATCAGGGAAGTTCGAGATGTTCAAGCCTCAAGTGCCCAAGAGAGTCAAGGATAAGCACGCTGTACATCCTGTGACTAAGAAGCACTTAAAGAAATTGGCATACAAGCCAGTGCGATGTGAAACTAAGATTCCCCTGAGCAAGTTATCTCAGGATATTCTTGGTGACATGTGGTACTGGTACGTAGATCCAAAAACGGGCGAGGCTGTGATCATGGGAAAGGGATGTTCCGAGAGTGGGAACTTAGTGCCAAAAGAACTGATCAGAATATTTGATGAAGTCTGCTTCATCAACTTTTCTGTGAAAGATCTGGAGGTACTAGCAGAACACTATTGCTTCTACACGGACGAATGGACAAAGCTCCTTGCTTCTAAATATGACAAGGTGATTAAGTTCTGCCTTGATTACAAGAAGAAGATGGAAGCTGAAGACTGATGCTGTGAAGACTGAAGATTGAAGACTGAAGACGGTGAAGATCCCGAGCTGTTGTCAAGGGAGAGTTTGTTGAAGCACTTTCCTGTGACAACACTCTGGATAGAGTCTTAGTTTGTATTTTCATGTCTGTAATTGTCTTTGTATGTAAGAGTTATGTATTAGTTTATCGAGTTGTATTTACTTTTACATATTGAATGTTGCATTTCTTTCTAAGTGTTTTGCGCACTTACATGTGCGCAGGAGAACGCTCCTGCGTACTTAGCAAGTACGCAAAAATACCTTTGCGTACTTGTTAAGTACGCAAGAGCATTTTGCCCTGCGCACTTGCTAAGTGCACAGGCATCAGGTCAGGTATAAGTAGGATAGGTTGACAGAAGTTAAGTACGCAGGTTTAGTGCAAATACGCAGATTGTAACCTAAGTGCTTCTCTCTGTAACCTTCAAGTGTTTATAATACAAAGAACGTTTAAAGTGTTTTCTCTTATCAGTTTACTTTGTTTAGCTAGACTCTCCACCTAGTCACAGGCATTCCGCACCCGGTCCGACTAGTAGACCCACTTGTATGTGACGATCCGCCACACCCGAGGGACCTACATTCGACAACCAATCTATACCCACTATTACATCAAAATCCCCAATGGTCATAGGAATTAAGTCTATAAGAAACGTTTCACCCCCGCCCTTAACTTGCAATTCCTATAAATATCAAATACTTGAAAACTCTTATCATTTTCCGCCTCGATTTCTAAGGGTTTGTCTAACTTGCTACTTAGAAATGAAGAATGCTTAACAAATTTCAAGGACACAACAGAACAACTAGCCCCCGAATCAAATAGAACTAGTACATGCAAAGAATTAATCTTGAATGTAACTGTCACCACTTCCGAGTTATTCTTTGCCTCCTCCACCGAGATGTGGAAAGCTCTTCCTTTCGGCTTTGGCATCTCAATCCTCTTTTCGCCTCCACCTTGTTGCTTTAGCTCGGGTTAATCCGCCCTGTTGTGCCTAGGCTTATAGCAATTGTAGCATAAATTAATTTGGCTCGAGCATTGATTAGCCATATGCCCCGGTTTCCCACATTTGTAGCAATTGGACGTCCCCTTCCTACATTCACCAAAATGCTCCTTTCCACAGATTTTACATCCCCGCGAAGAGAACTTGCTAAATGGATTTTTGCTAGGGCTCCCGCCCTTTATCTTATTTACCACTTCATCCACTATCTCACGCTTTCTCTTTTCACCCCTAGACTCTTGCCTCCTAAACTCCACCTCCCTTTCCCGACACCTGTTTATCAAGTCTACAAGTGTGGTAAAAGAGGAAGGAGATATGCTATCTCTATACTCCACCGTCAACATAGCATGAAACCTATCAGTCTTTGCCTTCTCAGTCGACACCACGTCCGGACATAACTTGGCGCGATCAAAGAAGGTCCCTGCCAATTCATCAATTGACTCTGTCGTTAGCCTCATGAGGAGGAACTCCTCCGTCATCCTGTCAACCGCGGCTAGTGGACAATGATACTTCAGAAAAGCCGCCTTAAACTCCTCCTAAGTCATGGAGGTAACATCCAATTCACCCCTCTCCTTTCAGTGATTTAACAACCATTCCTTTGCCCTCTCAGTCAACAGTGGCACACGGAACATCACCCTATCCTCAAGCTTACATTTTGTCATTTCAATGTTCGATTCCATGTCTACCACCCACCTGTGACTAAGGATCGGGTCCACTTGTCCGTTATACTCCTTTGGTTTGATTACCATGAACTCTTTAAGAGTACAACCTTGTGGTTCCCTCTGCTTTTCCTTTGATATCTTTTCGAGGGTAAGCTTAATAGGCCCTCTCATTTCTTCCATCATAAGGGTTGTGGCTTGCTCAAATGCCTTAGCCACTTCCTCCTTTATTACTTCATGGATTCTTGGATCCAACGGTTCCCTATTCGCATCGTCTGTCATCTCTTAGCTGAGAATTAGAACAAAAACACCTTAATACCCTTACACTTTCAATACCTTAGGTAACCGTCTTACATTTACTCTTATATGTATTAAGTATATATATATATATATATCTACCTATATACATACATACATATATAATCACCTTCACCTAATCCTTGCAAATGTTCATTGTTATATGGTTATCATAAAGACCCTTACACATATTGTCTTATTAATCACATTGGCCAGACATATTTAATATTACAATATGCCCAATTGTAATTATCATACCCATACAAAAAATCACTAGACAAGTTTCAGCACACATAACACTTTGTCATTCAATCATACATATACATATACACCATATATATAACCACCTTTATCATAACATTACTAACCTTTCACTTCCAAAAGCTCCGACTCTCGGTCAAGTCCTTCTTGGATTCTCGTATCATTCCCCCATATCAAGAGCATTCGGTTTGAGTTTGGTGCCACGCACACCAAATCCCTCAAACCATTGCTCTGATACCAACTTGTAACACTCTAATTTCAAACACCGATTATTTAACATTAAAACACGTGAAAGCATTCGTCCCAAGAAAAGATATATTTTTTTTTACAAGTTCGCGAGGTTCCTCCCTTCGCGTGCCGCGAGGGAGTCCCAAAAAGGCCTGCCCGAGAAAATGGTTTTTCGCGTGTCGCGAAATACCATCCCTGCTCTTTCGCGTGGCACGAACATACCCAGTAAACAGAAAGTTTCATTTTTGCCCAATTTTTAACACTTAGCCAAATTTCCAACTTTCTCCCATTTTGACATAAAATTTACCCAACACCAAGATTGGGTCATGTAACATCCAATATTTTTCTAATACTACATTATTTTACTTTATACAGTAACAACACTCCTAATGAACCCCATACTTGTTCAAAACAATATGTCACTTTAATTATTATTTTAACATCTATGAATTTAGATTTTTGATCTTACATTTAAATATTACCCTCCTATTATATATATAACATATGTATGTACATTCATATATATATATATATATATATTTATATATGATTATATCAAATAAATCAATTATACAACTTTTGATATAGGACTTATACATCCTTAATCACGTTTTTACATATTGTTCTATATAGATATAGGAATCTAATTATAAATATGTATATATGATGTATGTATTTGATGTTATTAAATTAATCATCTATACAAATTGTAAGTTTTAAAATTTATGAGCATTAATCAAGAGTTTACATTTTCTAAATGTATGTATTTAATTTTAAATAAATATGTAAACATATATCTATTTTAGTAAACCATTTACACAAATTGTAGTCTTTATAAAAATGAAAGACATTTTTTTATAAACATTTGTAATTAAACAAGTAACATATTTAAGATTTTATAAACTTTATAAAAACAATTTTAAATATGAATTATGGAGTCAAACATAACATTAATGAGCATTAAATACTATTCTTCACATTTTGCAATCCTAGTCCTTATCAACAAATTGATTTTTGCAAATAAGTCCCTTAGCCTCACCTATAAATAGAGCCTTAAACCTCATTCATTTTCACACCTCAACAATCCTCTAGGGCTCTCTAGCAACTAAAGGTTGTTCTTCTCATCTTTTGAAAGATTTTAGTTTAAATCCTTCCATTCTAAGTAAGTTCTTCTTATGTTCTTACTTGTTCATACTTTTCTTTTTAAAAGTTCATCATAACTAGCTAGATCTATGATCCCTAACATGTTTATGTTATAATCATAGATCTATCCAAGATCAAAAGCCTTATTTTAATTAAACTTGTTCAAACTTTATTTAAAAACTTGGTTTTGATCTTTATATTCCTTTCAATTTCAAAAAAATCATGTTTTTACCAAAACTCCTTATTTTTAAAACCCTTTAATATTCAATTAATATTCAATTAAATTTATTTCTATCTTTACTAAACTCATATTTTCACTTTAGCCCTTATACTTTCCAAGCTTACCAAACTCACCCTAAACTTGGTTAAGTATGCAAATAGAGTAACTTTCAAACCAGTATGTAGTTATCTGACAAACATTAAAGTTCTGGCTAGGAAAAGACGGGGTTCTGAGCCGGCCAACTCTTTCCTGGGAACTTTTCTGTTAGAGGTACTACTCTGGAATGATAACCACTCTAGTGTACAACAACCACTTTCAACTAATTACACTGTCAACCCCTTGACTATCTGTAATGTGTTTCTAACGTAACAAACTTAACTTAGGCAATCCTTAAGGCATTGAATCCAAGTTACTACAAGTTCAAGTTCAACCCTCTAAACTTGCAAAGTGAGTTTACATAGCCCCTTTTACTTTTATACATTTTTGGGGTGAAACATTATTACTCAACAAACCTTATTTGCAATTACAAACGTACAATTCTACAATATAATCATATGTGTTTATTTGTGCTTTATGCTTGAATGCTATTTGTTAAGGCTATATATATACATGACATACTCATACAATCATTAACACATTACATCAGGATAACATGTGTTGTTATGCCCTACATTTACATCAGGATAACATGTGTTGTTATGCCCTACATTTTCATCAGGATAACATGTGTTGTTATGCCCTACATTTACATTAGGATAACATGTGTTGTTATGCCCTACATTAGGATAACATGTGTTGTTATGCCCTACATTAGGATAACATGTGTTGTTATGCCCTTCAATTACAACGTTTCAATTGTGCAACTAGCTTAACATAGATTCTCCATAAATGCTTTATAAACCATGTATCATTTGAATTGTACACAAAACGTTTGAACTGTGACAATCCGACTTTTTAGGTTAACCCCGTTAACTATTCCGTTAAGTTTCTTATTAAAAACTTAACCCCGTTAGTCAAATCTAACCCCAAGGACTAATTCGGTCACAAATTTAACTCAAAACTGCAAGGACTAATTGGGTAATTAAACCAAACTGAATAATTTGACTCCCCAAAGTCAAATTTGACAAATTTGTATCCTGTTGACTTCTTAAAGTCAAAATCAGACTCTTTGATTTCCAAATTCGTGAGTTATAACGGAATTGAATCAAATTCTGTAATTGATGAACACCTAAATGCTTTAACCGATCATCATTAAGCCTTAATCATACTCATTAATAGAATTAAACGCAAATAATGATAATCATGTTCATAACCGTCGGCCTCATTGTAATCGATCACCAAATTCGATTAATCCTCGTATTCTACTCTCAAATCAATCGCCTGCAAACCTCTTACGAGACTATCAGAAGATTTCCCACACACCAGCCGCGCCGGAGAAGCAACAAGAGACGACGAGGATCAACCCGCAGCCGTCGAACCCTGTCTTACTCGTGCTCTGTCAATCCGATATTCAACCAGGTAATTGAAACATTCTTTAGATTCGTTTCATGCTATAGAATGAAAGCCCTATCCCAATCAGGCTTACATTATCGATTTAATCAAAATCCGATTCTAGGGTTCTTAAGATATCGGATTTGGGGCTTTTGATTTAAGACTCAATCTCATCGCAATTAAATCATACCACTAGTTTCGGAATGCTCAGTATAATGAAAACCCCCCTGTCAATTGAATCAAACAACATCAAATTTTACAAAATCAGATTCTGGAATTTATTTGAAAACGTTTTAGTCAAACTATAACCTAGACTCAATGTTAATCCAATTAAACAGTATGGTTAGAATCGCCTTAATCAACCCTATGAAAGCCCTATGTTAATTCACGTATGTAACATCGAATCTGTGATGAACCGATTCTAGGGTTCATCACGTATTGAGTTTAATCGAACCCTAATCTAGACTTAACCTCAATCAAATTAAATTATATAGTTAGATTTGCAGTTCAATCTTTGTTAAAAACCCCATAATTTCATCAAGTTTTAATACAGGATTTAGTCGAATCAAATCTGTGTTTTTAACCCGGAGTTTCGACTCTGTTTGAATGAAATTAACAACCGAAATCGTAACCATTTTTATAATTGGTTACATCATTAGTCTCGCAATCATCTAAGCATCAAAACTCCTATGAATTCTGACCTTATTCGCGATCAAAATTCAGTGTTTGGGACGGGATACGATCTGGGTATGTTTAGGGAAGGAAATCTCGTTGGGCTTGGTTGTTAAAAGAAATTGGAACTGGATATATTCGCGATGACCCTAGCGGGCGGACTGGTTAGAGCGATGTGTGTGTGTGGGAGAGACCCGGGTTCGAGACCGGGCTCCCACATTCATTTTTGAAACAGTTTTCTGGATTTTTAAATTAATAAAAATCAAACCTTTTAATATGGTATTATTATATAAATGGGTTTTAACCCGGAAAACAACCCGTAGGCTCGGGTTTGAAATATTAGTTATTTTTAAAAATATTATACCCGCTCTTATTAGTTATACATTATTATTATTAATAAGTAAAAATATGTATTTATATTATTTTTAAACCGTAAACGCGTGTGAAACAATATGTTTATATTATTTTCGAATTGTAACTCATATTATTAAATAACATATATTTATGTTATTTTTATATAACCCGTGAACCAATCGAGACTAAATAATATTTAGTTATGTTAACCACTCGTATATATATATATATATATATATATATATATATATATATATATATATATATTATTTATGTCGTTCGTCGCGTAAAGTAATTCCTAAACCCGTGGACACGTTCGTCCACTCTCGTTTGATTAGAGCGGTTCCTTAAGACGTTCTTTCCTAATCTCGGTCATGATTCCTTTATTCGTTCCTAATTTATATATTTATAATTTTAGGACATTCGTAGGTCTTTTGAGACTTACACTCGTGGTTCCAAACTTACTTCTAGTGTGAACTACCTCCAACGCCAATCAGGTGAGTTTCACGGCCCCTTTTTACTGCTTTTAACTTGGGGGAGAAAACATGCTTAAACTGATTTTAGATTTTGTATTTCATATGCTATCAATGTTAAAGCTAAGTGTAACATACTATCACAGAAAGTCCTCATCTTATTTCGAACCGTTAATATGGATCTTAGCGAGGTAATGTTTAGTAGTACTACTGGGTTTGACAAATCCCACCCGCGTTAGTCGCGCTAACTCGATTGGATATCGAACGGGTGAAATGTTAGCCTACTCACATGGCCAGTGCTGATAGACCTGGCAGGAGGCAATAAACAAACAGATAGTTTCGGTTGCGAGCACTTGAGCTAAAACATGAACATAGGTTAGCTACCTATAGATACATATTGAATAATCATAAATCTGGTAACGCTTACTTATTTATTTGAAACCTGTGAACTCATCAACCATGCGTTGACACTTTTCTTACATGTTTTCTCAGGACGCTAAGCTAAGACACAGGTGCTCGTTAGGGCATGCATGGGATTCAACTGCTTTGCTTTGTGTCTATTTATGTTGATTGAATTATTTTAATGTACTTTGTTTGGTTGGACGTTTGGACTTTGGTTTGGGCGCGTGTGTTTTGCGCATTTACTTTTCGTTACGCTTCCGCATTGAACTTTTATTTTAATGGTATTTTCAAAAGAGTCCCATGTAGAGTCGTTCAAAGTAACTAATGTCTGAGATCCTGGTTAGTCACTTCCCAAAACGGTAAAACTCCGTTAGTTGAAAATTTGGGGTGTGACAGATTGGTATCAGAGCCATTGGTTATAGAGAACTAGGATTGTATACTAGACTATAACCTCACACATTAGTTACACGGCACAGACACTTATACGTGATACATTTAGCAACTATACATTGCAGTGCAGGCATGTTAATACCATTCGTATCACCCTCAGTTGGAAAGGGACACATCATTTGCATTGCATCATCATTCCAAGTGACGACACTCGGGGAATCACCGGAACATTATCTACTCCCGTTCGAGGGCAGCGAGACGGAACCTTCGGAGGAGTCACTTACATCACCATCACCCGTTGGGTATGGTGGGATTTCTCAGGTCCATGTTATGGACGACACTCAGCACTAACGCATATCTCTTTGGGAATGGGGATCATCGGAGGCGAGTCCCTACTGGAACCACCAGCAACAATACGCCGAATGAAGGCAGACCGTTGCACGCATTATTTCAGAATCCATTGGCATGTAGATGTCATCACTTTACCGAGCCACGGGCTCGTGTCTTTGGTCGATACTCTGTTGAGAATAGATTGACCACAAATTTGAGAACGCATTGCTCAATGCATACTCAAAACCTATTCTGACTCAGTGGGAAGAACAACTACTTTCCTTCTTCCAGTAACACATATCCATGAAATAGTTACACTTCTTGAAGTCGCATTTCATGTACATGTTTGCTTCATGTGCATGATTCCATCTGCAATCTGCTGGATTGAACTCTCGTATTGTGTTTCAACTCGAGTGAATACTCGGATCGAACGATTCATGACTACTCATCCTGATATGAGTCCTAGTTGGTCAACTTGTGGTTGATGACTAAGCCTCTCGATGACTTATCATATCTGACAACACTTTGTACTCGGTAATGCAAATTGAGAGACATTTTGACACATGGTAGGGAGAAGCTAGGGTGAGCATGCAAAGAAAATTATCATTACGGGTGCACACGTAATAGTAATTTGAGGTGCATGTAAGTCCTGGTGAAACCTAGGGTGTGGATAATGGTCCTAATCAGTGATTTACAGACTTAAGTTTCCACTATCTGTAAAGACTCTCATAACCCACTCAACGACTAGTTGGTATCGTTAAACCTGTTCAACAATTGATAGACGCGACTATCAGGTTGAAGATATTTACAGACACACTGAGCTATTATCAATGGAAACCATCAACGTTATTTTCACTCGTGTAAGAGCCTTAGTGATAACTCTAGTAGGACCTCAGAGTAAAACCACCGACTCCAACTATGTACACAGAATTTGAGGAATTCTTTCTATGCTAATACGTTATTCCTTACACTCCAACAATAGATCCCATTTGAACTTGTTACCTTATCCTGTGACTAATCCTTAGTCTAACTCCGAATTTTACTCCAGCATATTCAATCCTGTAAACGGATTTCTTTCTTCACGAAATGATCCCGTTGATCCAATGACATTAGGAAACGAAGATTTAACCTAACCAACCATCAGTTGAACGCAACTACTTAAACATACATCCTATCTCTTATGCTACTGGAATCTATATCTCATTAGACTTTCCTTTCTTACATGTGAACCTCAATCAACGTAAGCTGAACAAAGTAACTATATAGAACCGTTACCCTTTACCTCGCATAGATGACCTCTTTGATCAACTCCAAGGATCAAGTTTCTATTCCAAAATAGATCTTAGGTCCGGTTACCATCAGTTAAGAGTCCGAGAAGAGGAGATCTCAAAAACTGCATTCAGGATAAAGTACGACCATTACGAATTTATGGTCATGCCTTTCGGTTTAACCAACGCACTTGCGGTATTCATGGATCTCATGAACCGTGTGTGTAAGCCTTACCTTGACCAGTTCGTTATCGTTTTCATCGACGACATCCTCATCTATTCCAAGAACAAGGAGGAACATGAGGAACATCTACGCCTAATTTTAGAACTACTTAAGCGAGAACAACTGTATGCTAAGTTTTCCAAGTGTGAATTTCGAATTCGAGAAGTTCAGTTTCTAGGGCATGTGGTAAATGAAAAAGGGATACATGTCGACCCATCCAAAATAGAAGCCATCAAGAATTGGGCAGCACCGACGACTCCGACTGAGGTGCGACAATTTCTGGGATTGGCTGGATATTACCATCGTTTTATCGAAGGATTTTCAAAGATTGAGAAACCTCTCACCGCCCTAACTCAAAAAGGAAAAGCCTATAATTGGGGCAATAACCAAGAATCAGCTTTCCAGCACCTCAAACAGAAACTTTGCAGTGCACCTATTTTAGCTCTTCCGGAAGGAACCGATGATTTTGTGGTGTATTGTGATGCATCTATTCAAGGTCTGGGTTGTGTCTTAATGCAACGCGAAAAGGTAATCGCATACGCTTCACGTCAGTTAAAGGTTCACGAGAAAAACTACACCATTCATGACCTAGAGTTGGGAGCAGTAGTTTTTGCACTTAAGATATGGAGACATTACTTGTACGGTACCAAATGCACCATCTACACCGACCACAAGAGCCTCCAGCATATCTTCGAGCAGAAGGAGTTGAACATGCGACAACATCGTTGGGTTGAACTTTTAAATGATTACGACTGTGCGATCCGGTATCATCCGGGTAAAGCTAACGTTGTGGCTGATGCACTAAGCCGAAAGGAAACAAAACCCAAACGAGTTCGAGCATTACAACTTACTATTCACCCGGTATTGCCTGACAGAATCCGTAGTGCTCAACTTGAAGCCTTGAAAGAAGATAACCTACCGTTAGAAGGTACTCGCGGCATGGAAGCACAACTTGAAGTAAAATCTGACGGAATTCGTTACTTTGTCGAACGAATATGGATTCCAGTGTTCAGAAATTTAAGGGAACTAATCATGGATGAAGCTCATAAATCTCGTTACTCCATTCATCCGGGTTCCGATAAAATGTACCATGATCTAAAAGTACTATATTGGTGGCCGAAGATGAAGGCCGATATAGCCACTTATGTTAGTAAGTGTCTGACCTGCGCGAAGGTCAAAGTTGAATATCAAAAACCGTCCGGTCTCCTGCAACAACCTGAAATTCCCATGTGGAAATGGGAACAAATATCCATGGACTTCATTACCAAATTACCCCAAACCCCTACCGGATGTGATACTATATGGGTAATTGTTGATCGCCTAACAAAATCTGCCCACTTCCTAGCCATCAAAGAAACTGACAAAATGGATAAACTCACTCGAATATACTTGAAAGAAGTAGTCTCTCGGCACGAGGTGCCTATCTCTATCATTTCGGATCGCGATGCACGATTCACTTCCCGTTTCTGGCAGTCAATGCATAAAGCATTAGGCACGCGTCTAGATATGAGCACAGCTTACCATCCTCAAACCGATGGTCAAACAGAACGTACTATCCAAACTCTGGAGGACATGCTACGAGCTTGCGTGATCGATTTCGGTAACACTTGGGAGTCTCACCTACCGTTGGTGGAGTTCTCCTACAACAACAGCTATCACACTAGCATCAAGGCAGCTCCATTTGAAGCACTTTATGGACGGAAATGCCGTTCTCCCATTTGTTGGACCGAGGTTGGGGATAGCCAACTCACAGGTCCTGAACTTGTATTTGAAACTTTCAAAAAAATCGTTCAAATTAGAAACCGTATGGCGGTAGCTCGGGATCGTCAAAAGAGCTACGCCGACAAACGCCGTAAACCTTTAGAGTTTCAAGTAGGTGACATGGTCTTACTCAAAGTTTCACCTTGGAAAGGTGTCATTCATTTCGGAAAACGAGGTAAACTGAATCCTCGTTATGTTGGACCTTTCAAAATATTAAAGAGAATCGGACCAGTCGCGTATCAACTGGACCTACCTGAAAGACTTAGTGGTGTACACAACGTCTTTCACATCTCCAATTTGAAGAAATGTCTAGCTGACGAATCTCTCGCGGTTCCTCTTGAGGAACTACACATTGATGAACAGTTGCGTTTCATAGAAGAACCTGTTGAAATTATGGATAGGGAAGTCAAAACGCTTAAGCGCAGTAAAATACCTATTGTTAGAGTCCGTTGGAACTCAAAACGCGGACCGGAATTCACGTGGGAACGCGAGGATCAGATGATGCGCAAATATCCTAATCTGTTCAAGCACTCCGCGTCAAATTCTTAAGGTACTATTTTAATTTTCGGGACGAAAATTCTTTCAACTAGGGGATGATGTGATATCCGGGAAATTTTTTTTTTTATTTAATTTTCGGTACGAAAATTCTTTCAACTAGGGGATGATGTGACAATCCGACTTTTTAGGTTAACCCCGTTAACTATTCCGTTAAGTTTCTTATTAAAAACTTAACCCCGTTAGTCAAATCTAACCCCAAGGACTATTTCGGTCACAAATTTAACTCAAAACTGCAAGGACTAATTGGGTAATTAAACCAAACTGAATAATTTGACTCCCCAAAGTCAAATTTGACAAATTTGTATCCTGTTGACTTCTTAAAGTCAAAATTAGACTCTTTGATTTCCAAATTCGCGAGTTATAACGGAATTGAATCGAATTCTGTAATTGATGAACACCTAAATGCTTTAACCGATCATCATTAAGCCTTAATCATACTCATTAATAGAATAAAACGCAAATAATGATAATCATGTTCATAACCGTCGGCCTCATTGTAATCGATCACCAAATTCGATTAATCCTCGTATTCTACTCTCAAATCAATCGCCTGCAAACCTCTTACGAGACTATCAGAAGATTTCCCACACACCAGCCGCGCCGGAGAAGCAACCAGAGACGACGAGGATCAACCCGCAGCCGTCGAACCCTGTCTTACTCGTGCTCTGTCAATCCGATATTCAACCAGGTAATTGAAACATTCTTTAGATTCGTTTCATGCTATAGAATGAAAGCCCTATCCTAATCAGGGCTTACATTATCGATTTAATCAAAATCCGATTCTAGGGTTCTTAAGAAATCGGATTTGGGGCTTTTGATTTAAGACTCATTCTCATCGCAATTAAATCATACCAGTAGTTTCGGAATGCTCAGTATAATGAAAACCCCCTGTCAATTGAATCAAACAACATCAAATTTTACAAAATCAAATTCTGGAATTTTATTTGAAAACGTTTTAGTCAAACTATAACCTAGACTCAATGTTAATCCAATTAAACAGTATGGTTAGAATCGCCTTAATCAACCCTATGAAATCCCTATGTTAATTCACGTATGTAACATCGAATCTGTGATGAACCGATTCTAGGGTTCATTACGTATTGAGTTTAATCGAACCCTAATCTAGACTTAACCTCAATCAAATTAAATTATATAGTTAGATTCGTGGTTCAATCTTTGTTAAAAACCCCATAAAATCATCAAGTTTTAATACAGGATTTAGTCGAATCAAATATGTGTTTTTAACCCGGAGTTTCGACTCTGTTTGAATGAAATTAACAACCGAAATCGTAACCATTTTTATAATTGGTTACATCATCAGTCTCGCAATCATCTAAGCATCAAAACTCCTATGAATTCTGACCTTATTCGCGATCAAAATTCAGTGTTTGGGACGGGATTTGATCTGGGTATGTTTGGGGAAGGAAATCTCGTTGGGCTTGGTTGTTAAAAGAAATTGGAACTGGATATATTCGCGATGACCCTTGCGGGCGGACTAGTTAGAGCGATGTGTGTGTGTGGGAGAGACTCGGGTTCGAGACCGGGCTCCCACATTCATTTTTGAAACAGTTTTCTGGATTTTTAAATTAATAAAAATCAAACCTTTTAATATGGTATTATTATATAAATGGGTTTTAACCCGGAAAACAACCCGTAGGCTCGGGTTTGAAATATTAGTTATTTTTAAAAATATTATACCCGCTCTTATTAGTTATACATTATTATTATTAATAAGTAAAAATATATATTTATATTATTTTTAAACCGTAAACGCGTGTGAAACAATATGTTTATATTATTTTCGAATTGTAACTCATATTATTAAATAACCCCGTGAACCAATCGAGACTAAATAATAATTAGTTATGTTAACCACTCGTATATATATATATATATATATATATATATATATATATTATTTATGTCGTTCGTCGCATAAAGTAATTCCTGAACCCGTGGACACGTTCGTCCACTCTCGTTTGATTAGAGCGGTTCCTTAAGACGTTCTTTCCTAATCTCGGTCACGATTCCTATATTCGTTCCTAATTTATATATTTATAATTTTAGGACATTCGTAGGTCTTTTGAGACTTACACTCGTGGTTCCAAACTTACTTCTAGTGTGAACTACCTCCAACGCCAATCAGGTGAATTTCACGGCCCCTTTTTACTGCTTTTAACTTGGGGGAGAAAACATGCTTAAACTGATTTTAGATTTTGTATTTCATATGCTATCAATATTAAAGCTAAGTGTAACATGCTATCACAGAAAGTACTCATCTTATTTCGAACCGTTAATATGGATCTTAGCGAGGTAATGTTTAGTACTACTACTGGGTTTGACAAATCCCACCCGCGTTAGTCGCGCTAACTCGATTGGATATCGAACGGGTGAAATGTTAGCCTACTCACATGGCCAGTGCTGATAGACCTGGCAGGAGGCAATAAACAAATAGTCAGTTTCGGTTGCGAGCACTTGAGCTAAAACATGAACATAGGTTAGCTACCTATAGATACATATTGAATGATCATAAATCTTGTAACGCTTACTTATTTATTTGAAACCTGTGAACTCACCAACCTTGCGTTGACACTTTTCTTACATGTTTTCTCAGGACGCTAAGCTAACACACAGATGCACGTTAGGGCATGCATGGGATTCAACTGCTTTTCTTTGTGTCTATTTATGTTGATTGAATTATTTTAATGTACTTTGTCTGGTTGGACGTTTGGACTTTTTGGACTTTGGTTTGGGCGCGTGTGTTTTGCGCATTTACTTTTCGTTACGCTTCCGCATTGAACTTTGATTTTAATGGTATTTTCAAAAGAGTTTCATGTAGAGTCGTTCAAAGTAACTAATGTCTGAGATCCTGGTTAGTCACTTCCCAAAACAGTAAAACCCCGTTAGTTGAAAATTTGGGGTGTAACATGAACTTTACTTGTGGTGTCAAAACCTATGTATGCTCACCAACTATTTATAGTTGACCCTCTCATTTTATCAAGTTTCAGGTACAAATGTTTGAGTTAAGATTCAAGCTACTTCACTTAGGGTTGAGGACCTAGTCTTAAATTTTAATATGGAGATTTATGTATTCTTTAATTCTTGTAAATGATGTAATTGATTTCTTGAGTTATGAAATAAAACTTATTGTTTAATTATTACAACTTTAGCAAACCATGAGCTTATGAACAGTCTACATGTCCCGCCCCGACGTTTCCGCCATCGGTTGGGGTGTGACAAATTGGTATCAGAGCCTTGGTTATAGGGAATTAGGTTATTAGACCCTTTTGACCTAGACTATAACCTTAGGACACCCATCAAATGCTACTCTCTATGTTATATGATTTTTGCAACATTGCTACGTGTTACATGTTCACTACTCTGTGTAATCTTCTTACATGTTATTCTAAGTGTTACTTCACATGATACAATACATGATAGTTTATATGCTACACTACTTGATAACTCGTATTCTTAAAAACATTGCTACCTATATAATACTTTCTTTACCACTTCTTGATTACGTGTTGCTTATTTGAGGCCCTTAAATGCTATCCTTAGTCTTATCACACACCTATTCACATCTAACCCTTTATGCACCCTCATTCTTGCACTCATGTCATCATCATCATTTGTGAACAAAATTTTAAACTCTTAGGCCTAAAGCCTATTAAGATTTTAAAATCCCGTCAAAGTTTTGAATTCTGAAAATTTGTAAAGAACATGCGCAATCCGGAAGGGTGAATGCCTGTACTTTGGGTTTTCTGTCTAGGAAAGCATTTCATATAAAGCCAAATCAACCGAAGGAACCGTATGCTTTCCTGGAAATTCCCGAAGTGAGTGTTCACCTATAGGCTAAAGCATGTCTTCTTGAAAATATAAGAATTTTAATCACTTTGATTTGTCAAAATATCCATTTGATTATATTATCAAATGCGTACAATCTAAACACCATCGTTTCGTTTATTACAATTTACTACACGTACCTAAGCTTTCTTTGTAACTAATCATTTTATTATCTGAATTAAACAACATCGTTATTTTGTTCAAACAAAACGTTTATCAAACCTTTAGATAGTATCAGAAATAGACATTTTCTATTAATATTTTCACCTTGTAATGAAACTTAATACAACTTGTTTCATAAAAGCATTATCTTAATTAATAATTATTTATGACTTTTATTTCGTTAAATTAACTTTTATTAAACTGTTGCTTAATTATTAGATAACTTAGCCATTATTTTCCCTTGAAACATTCTCTTTACGAAGATTAAAAATTTAATAAAAAGTTTTTATTTATTTATCCATCTATCTAGTTATTCAACTTATTATTTTCACTATTTTATTAATTTACAAACAAGAACAAATTGCAATTACTTGTTTATTTACAAACAAAGAGCACAAATTAGTTATTCATTAGGACACTACTCTACACAACCTTCTCGTTATCTTACACATTCGAAAATGTATACTAGGCACTACAAGGAGATGAATCATTTCGCGTATGCGTTAACCAACCATATAAACCTCAACGAGATTGAAAAAAAAAATTATAACCCAACTACCCGCATTATACATAAACTTCAAGCAACACGCTTATCCGCAACACTCGAACACCTACAAAATTTGATAGTTTACGTTACACAAGAGATTCAATAACTTACATATGAACATTCACAATATGCATGATACTTGATTGATCACATGATACATGAAACTTGTTTGTTTGCAATATACATAATACTAGATTAATCACATGAAACTTATTTACAAAATACATTGTACTAAATTGTTCACATTATACATGAAAACTTATTTATTTACAAAATACATTATACTAAATTGTTTACATTATATATGTTTATTTACAAAATATATAATACTAAATTGTTTGCATCAAACCTGAAAACTTATTTGTTTACAAAATACATTATACTAAATTGTTTACATTATACATGAAAACTTATTGATACTAAATTATTTACATTATACATGAAAACTTATTTATTTACAAAATACATTATACAGGAAAACTTATTGATACTAAATTGTTTACATTATACATAAAAACTTATTTATTTACAAAATACGTTATACTAAATTGTTTACATTATACATGAAAACTTATTTATTTACAAAATACATTATACTAAATTGTTTACATTATATATGTTTATTTACGAAATATATAATACTAAATTGTTTGCATCATACCTGAAAACTTATTTGTTTACAAAATACATTATACTAAATAGTTTATATTATACATGAAAACTTATTGATACTAAATTGTTTACATTATACATGAAAACTTATTTATTTACAAAATACATTATACTAAATGGTTTACATTATACATGAAAACTTATTGATACTAAATTGTTTACATTATACATGAAAACTTATTTATTTACAAAATACGTTATACTAAATTGTTTACAATATACATATTTATTTACAAAATACATAATACTAAAATTGTTCGCATTATATATGAAACTTATTTATTTACAATATATATGATACTACATTTATACATGATACTAAACACATAATACTAAAATTGTTCGCATTATACATGAAACTTATTTATTTACGATATATATGATACTACATTTATACATGATACTAAACACGTAATACTAAAATTGTTCGCGTTATACATGAAACTTATTTATTTACGATATATATGATACTACATTTATACACGATGCTAAACACATGATACTACATTGCTCACATTATACATGAAACTTATTTGGTTACAATATACTTGATACTAAATTGCTTACAGTATACATAAAGCCCATTTGTTTACAATGTACATGACAGTAGATCATACATGAACTTGAGTGCTTACATTATACACAGAACTAGATTGTTTACATTGTGACAATTGATTAAGTCCATCATACACAAGGCATGATTATTCACCTTATCCATGAAAGCTACTCGGTGTTTGACGTATTCTTGTTCAAACACGAGGAATGCTACGGGATCCTAAATTATGCCACGTTATTACACTTTAGTATTTGATTGACTCAAGCATCTATGGACATAGTTATTCGTTAGCAACACATACGTGAAAGCAATAGTTACGGATTAAGTGTTTTTGTGTTACCCCCTGGACCCCACACACAACGGGATAAACTATGTGGACCATGCGATGATTTGGATAATTACGGGTGCACACGTAATTATAAAGATCAGCGCATGGAAGACATAGTGAAATCTGTCGTGTGTTATGACATGAAACCTGTCATGGTACATAGTAACAAAAAATAATGGGATATGATAAGGAGATGGTGGATACGCCGCTGGTACTTCCTATATATAAGTGTTCCTGTCATAAAATCAGAAGTAGCGTTATTCTTGCCACGTAAAGTTTTATGTTGTTTGACGGGGCCAATGTTTGTGAAATCCTTTATACACTGATAATCCTTGAACATATTCGATTACATCTCAACAAACCTTGATCATCTAGTTCCCATCAATTCCATTCTAAGTAATACATTCCATCTGTAGAATCCAAAATATTCTTCAACAGTTTTCCCCTTAATTTCATTCAAACTAAACCCACTACCACCATCTATGCCTGACACGATGACCAGACTTGAACCTTGACATCAGCTATACTCCTCAAACCGACAATCCAAGCTCACCTCCTTCCTGATTCAGTAGTCTCCAAACAATTGAATTTCGGGACGAAATTCCATCAACTTGGGGATACTGTAACATCCAAGATTTTTCTAATACTACATTATTTTACTTTATACAGTAACGACACTCCTAATGAACCCCATACTTGTTCAAAACAATATGTCACTTTAATTATTATTTTAACATCTATCAATTTAGATTTTTGATCTTACATTTAAATATTACCCTCCTATTATATATATAACATATGTATGTACATTCATATATATATATATTTATATATGATTATATCAAATAAATCAATTATACAACTTTTGATATAGGACTTATACATCCTTAATCACGTTTTTACATATTGTTCTATATAGATATAGGAATCTAATTATAAATATGTATATATGATGTATGTATTTGATGTTATTAAATTAATCATCTATACAAATTGTAAGTTTTAAAATTTATGAGCATTAATCAAGAGTTTACATTTTCTAAATGTATGTATTTAATTTTAAATAAATATGTAAACATATATCTATTTTAGTAAACCATTTACACAAATTGTAGTCTTTATAAAAATGAAAGACATTTTTTTATAAACATTTGTAATTAAACAAGTAACATATTTAAGATTTTATAAACTTTATAAAAACAATTTTAAATATGAATTATGGAGTCAAACATAACATTAATGAGCATTAAATACTATTCTTCACCTTTTGCAATCCTAGTCCTTATCAACAAATTGATTTTTGCGAATAAGTCCCTTAGCCTCACCTATAAATAGAGCCTTAAACCTCATTCATTTTCACACCTCAACAATCCTCTAGGGCTCTTTAGCAACTAAAGGTTGTTCTTCTCATCTTTGAAAGATTCTAGTTTAAATCCTTCCATTCTAAGTAAGTTCTTCTTATGTCTTACTTGTTCATACTTTTCTTTTTAAAAGTTCATCATAACTAGCTAGATCTATGATCCCTAACATGTTTATGTTATAATCATAGATCTATCCAAGATCAAAAGCCTTATTTTAATTAAACTTGTTCAAACTTTATTTAAAAACTTGGTTTTGATCTTTATATTCCTTTCAATTTCAAAAAAATCATGTTTTTATCAAAACTCCTTATTTTTAAAACCCTTTAAATTTCAATTAATATTCAATTAAATTTATTTCTATCTTTACTAAACTCATGTTTTCACTTTAGCCCTTATACTTTCCAAGCTTACCAAACTCACCCTAAACTTGGTTAAGTATGCAAATAGAGTAACTTTCAAACCAGTATGTAGTTATCTGACAAACATTAAAGTTCTGGCTAGGAAAAGACGGGGTTCTGATCCGGCCAACTCTTTCCTGGGAACTTTTCTGTTGGAGGTACTACTCTGGAATGATAACCACTCTAGTGTACAACAACCACTTTCAACTAATTACACTGTTAACCCCTTGACTATCCATAACGTGTTTCTAACGTAACAAACTTAACTTAGGCAATCCTTAAGGCATTGAATACAAGTTACTACAAGTTCAAGTTCAACCCTCTAAACTTGCAAGGTGAGTTTACATAGCCCCTTTTCCTTTTATACATTTTTGGGGTGAAACATGATTACTCAACAAACCTTATTTGCAATTACACACGTACAATTCTACAATATGATCATATGTGTTTATTTGTGCTTTATGCTTGAATGCTATTTGTTAAGGCTATATATATACATGACATACTCGTACAATCATTAACACATTACATCAGGATAACATGTGTTGTTATGCCCTACATTTACATCAGGAAAACATGTGTTGTTATGCCCTACATTTTCATCAGGATAACATGTGTTGTTATACCCTACATTTACATTAGGATAACATGTGTTGTTATGCCCTACATTAGGATAACATGTGTTGTTATGCCCTACATTAGGATAACATGTGTTGTTATGCCCTTCAATTACAACGTTTCAATTGTGCAACTAGCTTAACATAGATTCTCCATAAATGCTTTATAAACCATGTATCATTTGAATTGTACACAAAACGTTTGAACTTTACTTGTGGTGTCAAAACCTATGTATGCTCACCAACTATTTATAGTTGACCCTCTCATTTTATCATGTTTCAGGTACAAATGTTTGAGTTAAGATTCAAGCTACTTCACTTAGGGTTGAGGACCTAGTCTTAAATTTTAATATGGAGATTTATGTATTCTTTAATTCTTGTAAATAATGTAATTGATTTCTTGAGTTATGAAATGAAACTTATTGTTTAATTATTACAACTTTAGCAAACCATGAGCTTATGAACAGTCTACATGTCCCGCCCTGATGTTTCCGCCGTCGGTTGGGGTGTGACAGGTCAAACATTCAAAGCACCATTCTAATGTACAAAATTACATTTTCAAGTACGATTTACACCTAAAAGATGGACATCTAAATTCTCCCGAATATCAACCAAAACGCATACCAGAATCCATCATACACCATGAACTTGACCTTGAATTACATCGAAGCTTTTCCTACATATCACCACATATTAATCACCATTAGTAATGAAGACATAAAATAAAACAAGGTAAAATCATTCTAACTTCACCCATTCACCCATTTAACCCATTTCCACCCATTTACTCATTATGCAACAATGTAACTTGCATACACCATACAAGTTTCATTTTTTCCTTGTAATCTTCCCATAATTGACATCAGTTCATTTCCATTATGGTACAAGTCCACAACTCCTTTACATAACCAATTTGGTACTCAGACCATAATTTCACCACATTTCCATTATGATACTTAGATCATAACTTCATCACGTTTCCATTATGATACTTAGATCATAACTTCATCACATTTCCATTATAGTATCTTAACTATAACTACATTCATTCACATGTTCATACACATTCATACCCTTCATAACACATAACACATAACATTATATGCAAACATATCACACATATCACCATTTATCAACATTTACTAAGTAAGTGCAAAAGCACTTACCTTTCGGGTTTGAAGATCCCGCTTCCCCTTCACGTTGGGAAATTTGATTACCTAAACACATACACCTAGTTTAGTAATCTATCATACTTCAAAATCACAATTATTTGGGTTCTCAACCCATTCACCCATTTACAACCCAAACTGACCCATTTGAGTTATACTCATATCCAAACACCCTCTTTTCACCCAAACTCATCTACTTGAGTTTCATTACCATTCCTTAACACTAACTTTTCATTTAATCTTTATCATTAGATTAATTTGGTGTTCTTTCAAGTGTCTAACATCATATAAACAATTAATCATCATTAATTTATCATCCTATCATCATAACCCAAAAACCCCCAATTCTTTCCATATGAAACCTAATTTCTCATAATCAAAATCAAAGGGTTCTAGGATGTTATTCACTATTCTTTACCTTTTGTTTAGCTAGATTATCAACAATCTAACACCAATTAACCCCATGCATCATAAATTTGGGATTTCTACAAAACTCATTTACTAACCCATCAATGGTGAACTCAAATGGAAGATCATCACTTACTTGATGCTAGGAAGATGATGTGCAAGCCAACACCTTCACAAATCAAGCTTCAATTGCAGAGATTAGCTTCAAAACTCTTGTTCTCCCTTTTATCTTGCAAAAGTCGACCCCCACAATACAACCAATTTCTGCATTTTGACTTCCTTTTAGTCAAATATGGCAGATTTGCCATATTTGCACTTTCAGTCCCTCAACTTCCATTCCATCATTTTTCCTGTCAAAATAGTTAAAAACTAACATAACTCCATAACAAACTTGAAACCCACTTGTTTCAACTTATTTCTAAAATATTATTTCTGTCATAATATTAAATAGAAATAATTATTTATTTAAAACGAAACCCGGATTTTGGTTCGTTACAAACTATAAGTCCCAAATAATATGTTCCTTGTTAGGAACGAATGATGTAACTTTTGTTAAACATAATGTAAATAATGTTTTGATGTTAACAGAAGTTATGATTTAGTCTTCTGTCGTGTGTTTTGATATCAACGTCAACGTAACTAGAAGGCGACCTTCTGGCCGGTATGTAGTTATCTGACAAACGGAATGTTCTGTCTAGGTAAGGACGGTATATAAATCTCTCCTAGACCCGTCGTTCTTTCCTGGGAACATCTCTGTTGGAGGTACTACTCTGGTTAGATATTTGTCCTGTGGTACGGGCGTGACAAGTTGGTATCAGAGCCTCAATTTAAGGGATTTAGATACTAAAGGAATAGTGTCCAGACTTAACCTAGGACTCTAAGATTAGTATGGAATGTCTCAAGATAAGTTACTGTATACATTCAGTACGACCTATAACGGGAAATACCTAGAAATCAGATAATTAAAGGCATTTTGGCCAAGTGTTGTTAATTTAAGAATTTATGGATTATGACCGGTTATACGAGTTCTGAACACGAACACTGATCCAAATGAGAACGTAAATACGAATATTAAACCCGAGCAACATATGGAAGAATTCATTATGACTGAAGCTCAATTCTAATGAGCGATGGCATCTGAGGTCACCCGTGTGCTTCAAACAACTCTACCTGGAATCCATGATAATGCTCTTAGGAAAAGAGAAAATCATAACAGTCTGGGAAACCTAAACGAAGGGGCAAGTGGTGTTGTTCCCCGAACTGAAGATATGCTTCATACTACTACAGTAGGAAATAATATTGGAACAACTCGAACTCATGAAACAGTTGGCATGACAAACCAAAGTGTGGGAGTACATGGTCAAGGATGCAACTACAAGAACTTTAGTGATTGTCTTCCCAAGCCATTCAAGGGAAAGAAAGATGTCATTGCAGCTTTACATTGGATCACATCTATGGAAGCTGTAATCAAGATGAATGAGTGCAGACTGGATCAAGTTGTGAAATTTGCTGCACATTCCTTTGAAGAAAAGGCTCTTGACTGGTGGGAATCAGTCAAACAAACGAAAGGAAAAGCCTACACTGACAGAATGACTTGGGAGGATCTCAAATCCATGATCATTAAGAGGTATTGTCCACAAAATGCAGTGGACAAAGTTGAAGCTGATTTTTTGTGGTTCGAAGTTGGAACCATAACTCATCATGAGTACACGACCAAGTTTAATGAAATGGCCAAGCTGGTACCAGATTTGGTTACTCTAGATGTCACACCCCGACCGATGGTGGAATCATCAGGGCGGGACATATAGACTGTTCAAAAGCACGAGATTGACAATATTGAAATATATTAATTATCAAATTTCATTGCAACATTCATGACAAAAAAATCCAAGAAAAACAACATAATTGAAATACATAAGTTCTTTATTTAATTTAACTAGGTCCAAGCCTATGTGTATCACATCTTGATCACACTCACACATTAGTACCTGTAACATGAATAAAATAAAGTCAACTAAAAAGTTGGTGAGTATAACACAGGTTTGTATATAGATAGCATATAGTTTGTAAAACAAATCCTTACATGTCATGATAAAATAAGGCATTTATGGGGAGCAGCTATTGTGTAACCAAGTACAATCAAACCTTTCTAACTAGCATGCAAAAAATGTGTTGTCGGTAACAATCACCCTACCTGGGTGGGTTTGTCAGACTCAATAGATCTATCATTGTTTACCGTCGGCTTGAATAGTTAATGATTGCACATAATCGCATACAAAAGTTAGCACAACTAGCACTCGGGCATAAAGCTCAAATTGCACACATGAATGTAAAGAGGATTTGTACTTGTGTAGTTTGTGTAAGTGTAAGTAATAGTGTTGTATAGTGTTCATGTTCCACCCTAAAAAGTGTAAAAGAGTAAAATGGGCTATGTAATACTCACATGATTCGAAGACGTAGCTTACACAAAATACTAGATAGAAATATGGATCCTTGGAATGCACAAGTTAACCTAGGGTGTAATGTATATTGTATTAATAGTGTGCACAAAAGTTTAAGTCTAAAGTTGCATTTGGACTTGTGTAAAAAGTCATTGATTTGTAATTGAAAGTATTGAATAAAATATAAAGTTTGAAAGAATATTTTTAGAACATTTTGAGTTAAGGTTTGAAATTGATTAAATAAGTAATTATTGTTTATGAAAGAAATGTAAGTATTAATTGTAAGTAAGTATAAATAAATAATTGTTTTTGTTTAAATATAAATTAAATAAATAACCATTTCTTTATTTGATATATTTATAATATATGTAACTTAACCATTAAAATACTTTTTAAGGTTTAACAATAAATGTAAATTTAATTTTTATAAACTTTAAATAAATAATTATCTATTTATTCCAAGATTAAATATTTGATCTTTCTAAATAGAATTAAATGCATTTTTTTAAAAATCAACTATTTTTATTTTGAAATTAAATCGGAAATATCTATTGTTTGAAAAATATAAAAATTATAATTCTGCCAAGAAAATCTAACTTACACACGACCGTGCCCGGGAAGGGCACGATCGTGTTCTAACCACGGGCGCGACCGTGTTGATCAAACAGAGGGCATAACTAACCAAATCATTAGGCACGACCGTGCCTTGGCCAGGCACGATCGTGTCTATGATTCTAAAACACGACTGAGATTAGGCAAAGGTCATGACTGGGTCTGAGCAGGAGGCACGACCGCGCTGGAAGCTGGCACGACCGCGCTAGGTGATTAGCGCGACCGCGTCTGTTCCAAATCAGGAACGATTTGACTAATTTTTATAATAACAGGGTTGGAAATCATAGGGCTTTCACCCAATAGATTATTACGAGTCTTTTTGTATAGATTAGTTTAATTTAAAACGTGTTTAGGACCGGATTCGATTAAACTATTTTGAATGTAAATGTGGCTTCGAGTTCGAGATGATTCCCATAATGAAAGCCCAAATTAATATGGGCTTTTGATCCATGAACTGAAACGAGTGAGAAAAAGGTTTCAATTACCTGGAAGAGTAGCGAATTGATAGAGAACGGTAGAAAGGAGTTCCGGCGTCGATGACCTTGGTTTCCGGCGTCTTCTGCTACGATTCCGGCTGCTTCAAATGGTTCAGTATCTTCTGGGAGAATCGTGTAGCGTTTGGTTGGGGGAAATTCACTCCAGAATAGGAGGATCGATGTTCAAAGGAGAGGATTTTCAAATGAGGAGGTTTTGATTTTCTTGAATCGGTTTTCTGTTGTTAATGGTTACAATTGATAATATTCGTTTCTTTGTCTATGAAAGTGAAACGTATATCGGTTACGACAATCAACGATCTCGCGTTTAAAACTGCATTTACGTTTCAACTGGTACTAGGCGCGACCGTGCCCAAACGAGGCGCGACCGTGCCTATTAGGTTTTCTTGTTACTTTTCAACATAAGACCTTGTAACTTTAGTCTTTGACATATTTGTATAAATAGATACTTATGTAGTGTCTAGTAGGTTATAACCGAGTAAAATTTATGGATTTTCATTTGAAACATAATATTTAATTGATGGTACGAATAGAACAAAACAGTGCACTAGAATTGGGTTTGAAATGCATTACATTGAATTGAAATACGGATACTAAAAATCAGAAATGTTACAGTCTCCCCACGTTGAGGGAATTTCGTCCCGAAATTTAGCTAGAGGAAGCGACGGCATCAGTAAAGAGATGGGGGTACTTGAGCTTCATTTGGTCCTCTCGTTCCCAAGTAAATTCAGGACCACGCTTAAATTCCCAACGAACTTTGACAATAGGAATACGACTTTGCTTGAGCTGTTTGATTTCACGATCCATGATTTCTACCGGTCTCTCAACGAAGTGCATCGTTTCGTCAATGTGCACGTCGTCAAGAGGTATGTGAAGATTTTCATCAGCAAGGCATTTCCTCAGGTTAGACACATGAAATGTAGGATGTACGTTACCAAGTGATGGAGGTAACTCAAGTTTGTAAGCCACTTTCCCAATCCTTTCAAGGATCTTGAATGGGCCCACATAGCGAGGTGATAATTTACATTTCTTTCCAAAACGGATCACACCCTTCCACGGAGACATCTTTAGAAGAACAAGGTCACCGACTTGGAATTCCAAGAGTTTTCGTCGTTTGTCGGCATAATTTATTTGCCGACTTTTCGCTACTCGAATGTTGTCACGGATTTGAATAATCTTGTCGGATGTTTCTTGAATTAGTTCAGGACCGGTGATTTGTGCTTCACCAATCTCGTTCCAAAAGATAGGAGAATGACACTTGCGACCATAGAGAGCTTCAAATGGAGCCATGTTGATACTCGTGTGGTAGCTATTATTGTAAGAGAACTCGATTAGGGATAGATGTGAATCCCAATTGCCACCAAAATCAATTACACAAGCTCTAAGCATCTCTTCAAGAGTTTGGATTGTTCGCTCAGTTTGACCATCAGTTTGAGGATGGTAGGCCGTGCTCAAATCCAATCGTGTACCAAGAGCAGTTTGGAGAGATTTCCAAAAGCGAGAGGTGAACCGAGCATCTCTATCGAAGATTATGTTTAAGGGAACGCCATGACGGCTCACAATTTCATCAATGTAAATTCGGGCTAGTTTCTCAACCCGATAGTCTTCACGGATAGGCAAGAAATGAGCAGATTTGGTGAGACGATCAATGATCACCCAAATGCTATCATAACCACTCGAGGTGCGAGGAAGTTTGGTAATAAAATCCATGGCTAAGTTCTCCCATTTCCACACGGAAATTTCCGCTTGTTCAAGTAATCCGGAAGGACGTTGGTGTTCGGCTTTCACTTTGGAACACGTTAGACATTTGGCAACATAGAGAGCAATGTCCTTTTTCATACCGGGCCACCAATATTATTGACGAAGATCTTGGGACATTTTACCCGCACCAGGATGAATAGAATAACGAGTCTTGTGAGTCTCGTTCATAAGAAATGTACGGAGATCATCGCGATCGGGAACCCAAATGCGGTTCAAGTAACAAAGTAAGCCATTAGGTTTTGATTCAAGTTGAAGTTCAACACAACACGACATTTCCTCGTACATGTTACCCTTAGTGACTGAGACGTATTGAGCTTCTAAGATGCGATTTTGAATGTCGGTTTGAATTCGAACACATTGAAGCATGACATGGTCCTTTCGACTCAACGCGTCAGCTACCACATTCGCTTTGCCGGGATGGTAACGAATCTCGCAGTCATAGTCGTTAAGGAGTTCAACCCAACGTCGTTGTCTCATATTGACTTCTTTTTGGTTGAAGATGTGTTGGAGACTTTTGTGGTCGGTGAACACCACACATTTTGTGCCATAGAGGTAATGTCTCCAAATCTTCAATGCGAATACGACCGCACCCAACTCGAGATCGTGCGTCGTATAATTCTTCTCATGAATTTTGAGTTGTCTTGATGCGTAGGCGATTACTTTGCATCGTTGCATGAGGACACAACCGAGACCTTGGTTGGAAGCATCACAGTAGACAACTAGATCATCATTCCCACCAGGGAGAGTCAAGATAGGAGCATTGCATAACTTTTGCTAGAGAGTTTGGAACGCTTCTTCTTGTTTTGGTCCCCATTCATAAGTTTTACCCTTGTGGGTCAAAGCGGTAAGAGGGACAGCAATCTTAGAGAAGTTTGAAATAAATCGACGATAATATCCCGCAAGACCAAGAAATGAACGAACTTCGGTGGGAGTCTTCGGGGCATTCCAATTCTTAACCGTTTCGATCTTAGCAGGATTGTAAGGCCCCAAACCCGGGAGGCCTCACTTGTTATATTTACTCATAAACATAGTCATTGATCACTGAACTTTTAATTAAAAACATTCAAACACAGCGGAAGCATACATCATTCAATTACATAACATAGCAGCGGAAGTCTTAAAATTAAACATAACATTTGTCTTAACATATATAAAAGTGGGAAGTCAGTCTTGATGTCGGGTAACCATCACGCTTTCGCACGACCCTTCCTTTTGTCACCTGAAATGTATACTAAAAGTCAGCTAACGCTGGTGAGTTCTAGTTTAAATCAAGTAGGCATAAACGTTAATTCTTGTCAGAATTTTTCGTAGGTATTCAAGTATAATTATATTCCGTTTCGATTCTTTCCTTCATATTTATAATCTTTGTGGGTACATTGTAGGTCCCGGAAGCCTCATCGCGCAACGGAAATAACACGATCTGTTCTGCGATTTGTGTGGGAACTAAGAAACGAGACAGAGAAAACACGAACAAAGACAAAAGATAATGAAACGAAACGTAATCCATAACAAAGAAGTCATCCCGTATTACAGACTACATACCGAAGGAACACACATCTCTCATCTAAGCTCACGGTCCAGGGGTCGGGAGAGCTCTTCCCGACCCGGACACCTCTCAACATGTTCCAGAGTTCCACCTACAAATGAAGACAAGTCTTCTATTTATAGGGGCAGGAACACTACCTGCGTACTTGACAAGTACGCAAGGCAAAATCCTTGCATACTTATTAAGTACGCATGGTTTGGTCATGCGTACTTGACAAGTACGCAAGGCAAAAGCCTTGCGTACTTACTAAGTAAGCAGGACCAAACTGGTGTGCGGGCTAAGTACTCAGGAACACCCTCCTACGTACTAGCCACGTACACCGATACATAGAATTTAATCTATGGTTACAAAACATGCTTCTACAAACTCCCTCTTAACTATAGCATCAAATTCTATCTATCTCTAACACTGATATACATCAGTTTACAAAGAATGTCCTAAAAGACTCCCTCTAAACTAATGACATCACGTGTCTTTTGGCGAGACTTGATCTTCTGGCATTCCACTTGAGATCTTCAAATCTTCAAACTTCAGTCTTCAGTTGCCGAGTGATGACAAACCCGACTCCCTCATAACTGTAGCTTTCATTATAGACCAAACTAAGTGCTTCAATAAGAACCAACTAACCCAAAACAACTCATTGTAGTTCATCCTCCCAGCAGTAGCAACCTCCACCCTGACTTAGGACTCTGAGTCTTACAATGTCTTCCTAACCAGGTAACAATTGTAGACTAAGACAACACCAAATCAGCTGGCATATGATAGAGAGTTTGAGTTTCCAATAACCTGCATCAAACTAATCAGCTCCCATAGGAATTCCAGTAAGATAAACTTAAGTCTTCAACCAGATGTGTCCAACTCTATCCTGTATCTTCACGAGTCAACCAAATTCCCGAAGATGTTCATTTCCAATATCCCCTTTCAGTTTAAGCTCCATCTGACTAGACCAGAAACAAGGGTATGTTTCCTATCCCATCGGCCAATGATAAAACGTTCCATCTTCAACTAATAATCCAACGAATATCCAGCTTCATCTTGAAAACACACGATAGAATCAAACACGAATAATATAGTTTACACGAGAAATCACGGTTGAGATCCATGTTACGTCAAAGAGGTATATATATAGGAAGTACCAACGGCTTTTCCACCACCTCTTTAATTTCTCATGAATACTAGATTTTATATGCGTACTTGACAAGTACGCAAGGCAAAAGCCTTGCGTACTTACTAAGTAAGCAGGACCAAACTGGTGTGCGGGCTAAGTACTCAGGAACACCCTCCTACGTACTAGCCACGTACACCGATACATAGAATTTAATCTATAGTTACAAAACATGCTTCTACATACATATATAGATACATACATTCTTACATTTATTTGTGCCTTTGCTGGTCTTACACATAAGGGGGATCGACCCATCAATGGTTATGTGAGTCACAAAGACAAACGTCGCGGTCTACCGTCGTAGTCCACCATACTTACAACCGTCCGGCAACTAGTGTCCGTCCGTCATTATCTTACAACCGTCCTACCGAAGTAGTCCGTCATTATCTTACAACCGTCCTACCGAAGTAGTCCGTCATTATCTTACAACCGTCCTACCGAAGTAGTCCGTCATATCTTACAACTGTCCAGCAACTAGTGTCCGTCCGTCATTATCTTACAACTGTCCTACCGAAGTAGTCCGTCATTATCTTACAACCGTCCTACCGAAGTAGTCTGTCATATCTTACAACCGTCCGGCAACTAGTGTCCGTTCGTCATTATCTTACAACCGTCCTACCGAAGTAGTCCGTCATTATCTTACAACCGTCCTACTGAAGTAGTCCGTCATATCTTACAACCGTCCGGCAAATAGAGTCCGTCCGTCATTATCTTACAACCGTCCTACCGAAGTAGTCCGTCATTATCTTACAACCGTCCTACCGATGTAGTCCGTCATTATCTTACAATCGTCCTACCGAAGTAGTCTGTCCTACTTACAACCATCCTACCGTCGTAGTCCGTCATATTTGTCTGACTGCCCTAAGGTATCCGTCTCCCACCCGAACTAATTATACAGTCGTGCATCGATTTCGGGACTTACTCCACCGTAGTGGCCTGTTTAGTCTACCTTTCTAGACTTTCATTTCTGGCTGCATAATAGTCGAGTGGTCGTCCGTCTACCGAGGTAGCCGTTATCATTGTTCCATTCATAACATTTATTCATTCATAGCAAGCAATATATATATGGATATAAAGCAAGATTTCATTCTTATAAGTTATGTCATACTTTCATTTCATTCTTTGTAGTTATTGGGTCCATTCTTTGTTCATCATTACTTTCATGTAACACGTATGATCATATTGGCATTCTTATCATTCATTCATTTAGTGCATACACTTCAGCCCCAAAACATTTAATAAGGTTTGCACATAACATAGAGGGGACACATAAAACTCACCTGATGAGTAGTTTCTAAGATACACTTAGCTGGTTACTGAGCATCACTAATGTCACTCACAATCTGTATAATAAAGTCATACACGTAAGGTAGTGCTCCTAGATGACACTAGACATTACTATGCTTGAACCTAGTAGTTTCGATGGATTTGCTTATATCGAAACTTGGTAGTTTCGATAAGTTGCTTATGTTGAAACTTGGTAGTTTCGATAGGTTGCTTATGTCCAAACTTGGTAGTTTCGATAGGTTGCTTATATCGAAACTTGGTAGTTTCGATAGGTTGCTTATGTCGAAACTTGGTAGTTTCGATAGGTTGCTTATGTCGAAACTTGGTAGTTTCGATAAGTAACTTAGGTGTAATCTTAGCTTCGGATCGTGGGCTCATATCGAAACTATGGTAGTTTCGATGGGTCAGCATATATCGAAACTGAGTAGTTTCGATGGGTCTGCACATATCGAAACTGAGTAGTTTCGATGGGTCTGCACATATCGAAACTGAGTAGTTTCGATGGGTCTGCACATATCGTCTTCCCCAAAAATCTGAAGTTTTTGCATGCGAGTCTGATCGAGTCAATATCTCAATTTTCTTAGATCAAAACGTTCGGTTTTCATTCTAGATGCTATACCTAAGCTCATTTTCAAGTTTCATCCGTAAAATCATCATCTATTGGGCTAAAACCGAAAATCCTAAAAAAATCATAAAAACTCATATTATGATCGAACGCTTACCTGGATTGGATTTTTTATTCGGAGGAGATGATCACGAGCACAGCAGCAACGTTCTCCTGAATTCCCGAGTCGATCCGTCACTTTCTCTCTCTAGACCCGAGCTCTATTCTCTCTCTCTAGAACTTGTGAATGGTAGAAATGAAAGGTTTGGGGCAGCCCTTGCCCTTATATACTTGGGCTTCCTTCGGCCCATTGGAGCCGAGCCCAAGCCCATCCGTTTTTCTTTCGCCATTTAAAAATTATAATATTGATCGTGTCATTATTTATTTATTACCAGTTTTGGGATGTTACAAGTCTACCCCCTTAGAAAGGTTTCGTCCTCGAAACCAATTATACGTTAAACAACTGAGGGTATAGTTCCTGCATCTCGTCTTCTTTCTCCCAGGTAGATTCCGATCCGTTTATGTGCTTCCATTGAACTTTGACCAATGGGATTGACTTGTTGCGTAGTCGCTTCTCAGATCGGTCAAGGATGGCTATTGGTTCCTCGACATAATTCAGACTGTTATCCACCTCGATCTCATCGTAAGGTATGTGAGCCGTGTCGTCAGCTAGACACTTGCGTAAGTGCGACACGTGGAGCGTAGGGTGTATTTCGCTAAGCGCATCAGGTAGGTCGAGTCTGTAAGCAACTTGACCCACTCTCTCTAAGATCTTAAATGGTCCGACAAACCTTGGCTAGTGCCCATCGATTCACTGAATTTCTTCCAAAACCTTGACGTGAATCTAGTATCCCTGTCGGACACAATCGACAGCGGCATACCATGTCTGCTCACAATTTCCTTGATAAATATTTCTGCTAGCTTTTCAGAAGAAGAAGTTTCACGTATTGGCAAGAAGTGAGCACTCTTTGTCAAGCGGTCGACGATCACCCAAATGGTATTATTGCCTTTAGCTGTTCGCGGTAGCTTGGTAATGAAGTCCATCGTGATCTCCTCCCACTTCCATTCCGATATTGGTAGAGGTTACATTTTACCGCACGGTTTCTGGTGCTCGGCCTTAACTAGTGAACACGTTAGGCACTTGTTCACGTACTCGGTCACATCATTCTTCATGCCCGGCCACCAGTACTCTTTCTTCAAGTCTTGATACATTTTGTTTATCCCAGGGTGGATGGAATAGCGAGACTTATGGGCCTCCTCGAGTATTTTGGCTCTAAGCTCGCCAATCTTAGGTATCCACATCCGGCCAAACCTAGTTCGTACACCGTATACATTTGCATCCAAATTCCCTTGTTGTCCTACTATTCTTTCCTGTTTAATATTTCTTTCTAATAGTGCTTCATCTTGTGCTTTTGATATTTCATTCATCAAATCTGGCGTTATAATCAGCTGACATGCCTTGATACAGATAGGATCAGATTGCTCCTTTTTGCTTAAGGCGTCAGCTACTATGTTTGCCTTGCCTGGATGGTACAGTATCTCACAATCGTAGTCCTTTAATAATTCTAGCCACCTCCTTTGCCTCATATTTAATTCCTTTTGCTCGAAAAAGTACTTCAAGCTTTTATGATCGGAGTAGATGGTGCATTTAACTCCATACAGATAGTGCCTCCATATTTTTAATGCGAAAACTACTGCCGCTAACTCCAGATCGTGAGTTGGGTAGTTAACCTCGTGAATCTTTAGTTGTCGCGAAGCGTAAGCAATTACCTTTCCTCGTTGCATAAGTACACAGCCTAAACCTTGACCCGAAGCGTCAGAGTAGACTACCAAGTCTTCATTTCCCTTAGGTAGTGTCAAGACTGGAGCTTGGGTTAATCGCGTTTTAAGTTCCTCAAACGCGTTGTTTTGGGTTGGACCCCATTCATATTTCACTTCTTTCCGTGTCAATTTAGTTAGTGGCAAGGCTATCTTCGAGAAATCTTGAATGAACCTCCGATAGTAGCCTGCCAAACCCAGAAAACTTCGTATCTCTGTTGGTGTCTTTGGGACGTTCCATTCCTTTACTGTTTCGATCTTTGTAGGATCTACCATGATGCCGTTTGGGTGTATCACATGACCTAGGAATTGGACTTCCCTAAGCCAAAACGCGCATTTGGAGAATTTTGCGTACAACTTTTCCTGCTTTTGCACCTCCAGAACTTCTCTTAGGTGACAGTGGTGATCACCCTCGCTTTTCGAATATACCAGTATGTCGTCTATAAAAACTATCACTGATCGATCCAACATTGGTCGACATACTCTATTCATCAAATCCATGAATGCTGCTGGTGCGTTAGTCAATCCGAAGGACATCACGAGAAACTCATAATGCCCATAACGCGTGCGAAACGCGGTCTTTGGTACGTCTTCCTCTCTTACTTTCAACTGATGGTAACCCGACCTAAGATCGATCTTTGAGAACTAACTCGCACCTTGCAGTTGATCAAAAAGGTCATCTATTCTAGGCAGTGGGTATTTGTTCTTTACAGTCCTCTTGTTCAGTTCACAGTAGTCAATGCACATGCGCATGCTGCCGTCTTTCTTCTTTACGAATAGTACCGGAGCGCCCCATGGTGAAATGCTCGGTCTAATAAATCCTTTTTCTGTTAATTCCTGTAGTTGAGACATCAATTCTTTCATTTCTGTCGGAGCCAATCGGTAGGGGGCTTTGGCAACGGGCTCAGCTCCTGGCAGTAAGTCAATCTGAAATTCTGTTTCCCGATCGGGTGGCAACCCAGGTAGATCCTCAGGGAATACTTCCGGAAAGTTTCACACCATGGGTACATTCTTGAGTGCTTTCGTTTTCATTCTATCGTCAATAACATACGCCAGATAAGCTTCGCAACCGCGCCTCATGTAACTTTCGGCCTTGATCATCGAAATGACGTTTGGCATTGTGCAATTCCAATCCCCATAAACCGTAATTGGACTGCCGCTAGGAGCTTTGAGGTGTATCCTCTTACGTTTACATATGATTTGAGCTTCATTGGCAGCTAGCCAATCCATACCCAATACTATATCGAATCCTGCTAAGGTGAGAAGGAATAATCTAGAAGGGAACTTATGACCCTCTATTTCTATGATGCAATCCTCTGTTACTTGAAATACTGCCGAATTTTTACCAACGGCAGTTTGTACGCTAAAGACCTTTACTATGGTGTTGATAGTGCAACCTAGTTTACGACTAAATGCATTGGATATAAAATGTGACAATCCGGACTTTAGAGTTATCCTCGTTAATAAATTCTGTTAAAAGTTAACCTAAATAACTTACCTAAAACTGCAGGGACTGTTTCTGTCAATTCTTCAAACTCCAACTTCATGGATTAGTTATGTAAATACTCATAAATCAAATCTATTGACATTACAAAGTCAGATTTTTATTTTGTTGACTTTGAAAGTCAAACTAACCGGGTCCTAACCCCATCCAAACTTGAGGGACCAGTTCTGCTAAATCTCAAACTCAATTACATGAAAATCTCAGGGACTAGATCTGTAATTAGACCAATTACGATTCTGTTGACTTTGGAAAGTCACCCTTAGCATTCTTGATTCAAATCCGTGCGATTTACACAAATTCGTTTAATCTTCATAACTGCAATACACATTAACTGTCATAAACGACCACTACTACGGCAATTAACTGGTTAATGATTCGAAATTAATCCCAATTATGGGAATTCAATTTGAAACCGTTGAAGTTATTCCCTATAACTCACCAATTCGTACAAATTCGATCGTTTACACTAAAATCGACCACTTGCGCAAACTAAACGAAGTCCATAGAATCTATCTCACACCCTAATTCGATCGATATAGCAGCAGGAGTCGCCGGAGGCCAACCCCGTCACAATCAACAACCGTTTTAGTCGAGCACCTCCAATCCGAAACACATTCTGGAAATTTCTTACATCAACACCTTCGTTTTAATCTATGGAGCAATAACCCTAACCTAATTGGGGTTCATATTATCGGATTTAACTCGATCGAAACCTAGGGTTCATACGGATTTCGTTTTAGTAGAACCCTATCAATCCGATATCAAATTATGAAATTGAACGCATCCTTAGCATCGTCTCGATGCCCGGATTGAAAGCCCTATGAAATCTAGGGCTTATATCATCAAATTGAAACCGAATTGATTCTAGGGTTCATCGCGATCTGGGTTTAATCGAATCCTAATCTACACACGATTTCAATTCAATTAATTCATACGAGCAGTTTCACAATCCTCCGTTTAATGATAACCCTATGATTGCAATCATTTTCATTATAAAAATCGATCGATTTGATCTTGTGTTCAAACCTAGGGTTATGGTTCTTAATTCAAAAAATTAACGACCTCAAACTTGTCGATTCTACGATTAAACTCACCCACAGGTTCGAAATACCTCGATCATCAAAACCCCTATGTCTTTTGGTTCAATCGAAACCGAATTCGGCGGATTCAGGGGGGAGTTCAATCGGACTAGAGTAAAGGGGAAGAACACGTGGGTGTTGAGGATTAAAACGTATTTGATCCGAATCCTAATGCGATGACCCTAGCGGGCGGGACTGGTTAAGTGTGTGTGCTTGTGTAGGAGAGACCCGGGTTCGAGTCTCTCCACACCGTTTTATTTTTAAACAGTTTTCCTTGTATTATTTTAATATAAAAATCAAACCATATAATATTATATTATTATATAAATGTGTTTTAGCCCGGGAAACAACCCGTAGGCTCGGGTTTGAATTATTAACCTATTTTTATAATATTTCCCACTTTTATAAATAATATATTTATGTTATTATCAAATAAAAATAATATATTTATATTATTTTCAAACCGTAACTTCGTATAAAATAATATGTTTATATTATTTTCAAACCGTGACTAATCTTATTAAATAATATATATGTGTATATTATTTTGGATCGTTTTATACCTCGTGTGACGTTTCAAACCAATTAATAATATAATTGTTATATTATTTACCCACGTTTATATACTCGATTAAAAATAATATATTTATTATTTTTCCACACAAATGACTATTTAGTTAATCCTTCGAACCTAAAAATAATATATTAAAATTATATTATTTTCCTAACTTTTGTAAACGACTTTAACGTACAAATGTATTTATTTATTTATTATTCGTTATTAACGTACGACACGTAACGCTTTTCCCTTAATGATTTGATTAAGAAATTTATATTATTCCGTAGACACGTTCGTTTACTCTTAAATCCTTAGAAAGCGTTAAGATGTTCTAACTTCCGTGTCGTCGTCACAAACCCCATATGTCCCTAACTTATGTGTTATAATTATTGGGCATACGTAAGCCGTGCAGGCTAACACTTGAGATTCTAAATCTCATACTTGTGTGATACTACCTACTACGCAACGCAGGTGAGTTTCACGGCCCCTTTTACTGTTTTTATTTGGGGGAGAAAACATGTCACAACCTTTTTGGTTTATTGAAATTCATATGATATCACTGTTGAGGCTAAGCGTAACACACTATCATGAAAAGTCCTCACACACATCGGACCGTTAATATGGTATGAACGAGGTAATTTTGGTAGTACTACTGGGTTTGACAAACCCCACCCGTGTTAGTCGCGCTAACTCGATTGGAGGTCGAACGGGTGTTATATTGACCTTAACACATTAGTCAGAGTTGATAGACCTGGCTGGAGGTAAACAAACAAACACACTGTCAGTTTCGGTTGCGAGCGCTTCAGCAAAACATGAATATAGGCATGCAACCTATTGATATGCATATTGAATGTACATAATCCGCAAATGCTTTACTTGAAATGAATGAAACCTGTGAACTCACCAACCTAGTGTTGACTCGTTTTCTTACATGTTTTCTCAGGTTGGCACTCAGGATCACGTTAAGTCATGCATGTGTCTTGGACTTCAATTGAAATAATTATCTATTGAATAATATTTATGTTTTGTTTGTAATTGAACTTGGGCGCGTTGTTTTGCGCATTTACTTTCATTTAACGCTTCCGCAAATACACTCTGAACCTTAATCTTTTATGTTATTACATTTCAAGTCCCATATAGTGTCGTTTGAAGTAACTGATGTCTGAGATCCTGGTTTGTCACCTTCCAAAACGGTAAAACTCCGTTAGTGGAATTTGGGGGTGTGACAGATTGGTATCAGAGCCATTGGTTATAGAGAACTAGGACTGCATTCTAGACTATAGCCACACACATTAGTTACTTGGCATAGACACTTACTCCTTATGTTTCAGGAATTATGTCTACACCACCATCTTCACCACCTACCAATCAGGAACATGACATTCCTGCCATTGCATCACCGGAGCCCAAGAGGCGTAGGCTTAAGCCCATTGATAACTCTATTGTGTATGGAGAGCCCATGCATATCCAAAATGGGAGTGACTGGGATTGGTACCCTGGTTTACTGAGCAAATGGGTTAGACAGGAACGAGTTCCATCACCGTACTTTGGAGCTTCATCATCATCAGGACCACGTTTACCATTACTACCTTGTCACTTGGAGCAAGCATTTGCAGCATTTGTAGCAACTATGGATCAAGAGATCCGGAATATGAGAGACGCAGCAGGAGCGATCACAGGTCTGTTAAGAGGAGAGAAACAAACGGATCACAGGATAGGTCTGCTAGTAGCAGAATTGGCAAGCACTGACCGCTTGCATAATGCATTAGTGGACGAGGTAAGGGCGTTGCAGGCTAGAGTGAATGCACTCGAGGAGGCTGAAGTAGAATCTCAGGAAAGAATTGGAGAATTAGAGATACAACTTGCAGCAGCTTTAGAGCCAGCTGAAGTACCCGATTTTGAGCCTGAGGATGAGCCCGAGGAAGTAGAGCTTGATATTCCATTCCATTCTATCTTATCTTATTTTGTCATTTCTTTATGTTTCAAATAAAAACCTAAATGGGTAAGGATGTTCCCATTCCAATAAAATCTTAGTGAACTGTTTGAGTTGAACCATTTATTCTATGGCCTTATGATTTAAGTTAGCCCATAAACCTGCATGTCTTTACACATCTCCTTCTGTTTGCTTACACTTGAGTGATGACAATATGCGATGTATTTACTCATTTCTTGTGTTTGTGAATATGAAGAATCATGGTCGGACGTGGACGTGGCGGTCGCAACGGTGGTCGTGGAAATATAAACCTGACACCAGCCAAACTGGCTGCGTTAATTAATGACAGTGTTGCTGAAGCCTTAGCAGCACACATTGCAGGTAAACCTGTCAACCGTTAACTCTAGACAACCAACTGTACACAATTATTCCACTCTTTCCTAAACCCAACCTACTCCTTATAATCCAGGGCAAGCGAAAAATCCACATAACAATCAGCATGTCTGTACCTTCAAGAAATTTATGGACTGCAAGCCCCACACATTCAGTGGAGCTGAGGGAGCTGTCGGATTACTCTGATGGTTTGAAAAGATTGAATCTGTGTTCTCCATGTGTAACTGCCCTGTAGCCGACCGAGTCAAATTTGCATCGGGAACTCTAGAGGGTCCTGCCCTCACATGGTGGAATGCACAGGTCCAGATGCTAGGTCTGGACATGGCCAATGCATCACCATGTGAAGACTTCAAGATCCTGATGAAGGAAGAGTACTGTCCCAGGGATGAAATTCAGAAACTCGAGGGAGAATTCTGGAATCTGAAAATGGAGGGTTCTGAAATAGAATTCTACACCACTCGCTCGCATGAATTAGTGGGGATGTGTCCTCACATGGTCACACCACCCTACAAGAGAATTGAAATGTTCATCAGTGGATTAGTACCACAAATCCAGAGCATGGTTACTTCATCCAACCCCACTACCATTCAACAAACCATCCGTCTTGCTCACAAACGGACGGACCAAGCCGTTACCCAAGGGACACTACCTCCCAGAAAGTCAGCATCCAAGTCTACTGACAACAACAAGAGGAAGTTTGACAGTAACAATAACAACATGGGATTTCAGCCAAATCAATCACAACAACAACAACAACGTAGGTTTGAACCTACGAAGAACTTCAACCAGTCGACCTCTTCAGGTCAGCATCAAAGTGGTTATATTGGGAGACACCCTAGGTGTAACAAATGTAATTACCACCACCTCGGTTCTTGTGACAAAAACCGTTGCCAGCGGTGTGGCAAGGTGGGCCATGCTGCCAAAGACTGCAGAGGGGAATTACAAGCCAAGCAGCCCTTCCAACAACCGGGTTTTACCAAAGGTTGTTTTGAATGTGGAAAAGAGGGACACTTCCGAAAGGATTGTCCACAATTAAAGAAGGGTGACATCGACAACAACAACAACCACCAAAGCAATAATAACAACCAGGGCAATAATGCAGGGAATGGTGCAAAGGGGCGAGCCTTTGTGCTCGGATCCGGAAAAGCTCGTTATGACCACAACGTGGTTACAGGTAAGTTCCTTCTAAACAACTATTTTGCTTCTGTACTATTTGACACTGATGCTGATAGGAATTCCATGACTAATAAACTTAGCAACCTACTAAGAAAAACCCCAACCCTGTTAGAAAACAGATACACCATAGAAATAACCAACGGACAAGTAATATAAGCAACCCATGATCTTAAGGGTTGTAAACTTGAACTGACTAGTCATAAATTTGACTTTGATCTCATACCGGTCACACTCGGTAGTTTCGACGTGATTGTCGGAATGGACTGATTATCTAAGAAGCAAGCTGAGATTATCTGTCGCGAGAAAATTGTTCGCCTTCCTCTTCCTAATGGAGAAACCCTCTCCGTCCAAAGCGAAAGGTGTGGTGCTGTTATGGGCATCATATCCTTCATGAAGGCACAAATAATAGTCTCACTTACCTCTAGTGGAGTCCTCCTACATTAATGGTTATCACACTATTATCAAGGCGGCACCATTCGAGGCATTGTACGTACGTAAATGCCGATCTCCTATATGTTGGGCTGAAGTTGGGGATAGCCAACTTACAGGTCCCGAACTTATATTCGAAACCTCTGAAAAGATCGTTCAAATCCGAAACCGTATGGCGGCAGCTCGTGAGCGTCAAAAGAGCTATGCCGATAAGCGTCGTAAACCGTTAGAATTTCAAATAGGCAACATGTTTCTATTCAAAGTCGCACCTCGAAAAGGTGTAATTCGCTTCGGGAAGCGAGGCAAACTGAATTCTCGTGATGTTGGACCGTTCAAGATAGTGGAGAGAATTGGCCCAGTGGCGTATCAGCTGGACCTACCTTAAGGACTTAGTGGTGTGCACGATGTCTTTCATGTCTCGAACTTGAAGAATGTTTATCCGACGAAACACTCGCGGTTCCTCTTGAGGAACTACAAACCGATGAACAACTGCGGTTCATCGAAGAACCGGTGGAAATCATGAATATGAAAATCAAAACGCTGAAACGCAGTAAAATCCCTATTGTCAGAGTTCGTTGGAACTTGAAACGCGGACCGAAATTCACGTGGGAGCGCGAGGATCAGATGATACGCAAGTATCCGCATCTGTTCAAGCAATCCACGTCAAACTCTTAAGGTACTATTCTAATTTTCGGGACGAAAATTCTTTCAACTAGGGGATGATGTGACATCCGAAATATTTTTTTTTATTTGTTTAATTTTCGGGACGAAAATTCTTTCAACTATGGGATGATGTGACAATCCGGACTTTAGAGTTAACATCGTTAATAAATTCTGTTAAAAGTTAACCTAAATAACATACCTAAAACTGCAGGGACTGTTTCTGTCAATTCTTCAAACTCCAACTTCATGGATTAGTTATGTAAATACTCATAAATCAAATCTATTGACTTTACAAAGTCAGATTTTTATTCTGTTGACTTTGAAAGTCAAACTAACCGGGTCCTAACCCCATCAAAACTTGAGGGACCAGTTCTGCTAAATCTCAAACTCAATTACATGAAAATCTCAGGGACTAGATATGTAATTAGACCAATTACGATTCTGTTGACTTTGGAAAGTCAACCTTAGCGTTCTTGATTCAAATCCGTGCGATTTACACAAATTCGTTTAATCTTCATAACAGCAATACACATTAACTGTCATAAACGACCACTACTACGGCAATTAACTGGTTAATGATTCGAAATTAATCCCAATTATGGGAATTCAATTTGAAACCGTTGCAGTTATTCCCTATGTAAGGCCCCTAAACCGGGTGACCTCACTTGTTGGATTTACTCATAAACATAGTCATAAATACAGAACTTCAATCAAAAACATTCATCATTCAATTACAAATCATTCGTCGTTCAATTACATAACATAACAGCGGAAGTCTTAACACATATATTAAAGTGGGATGTCAGTCTTGTGTCGGGTAACCTTCACGCCTTCGCACGACCTTTTCCTTTGTTACCTGAAATGTATACTAAAAGTCAGCTATCGCTGGTGAGTTCTAGTTTAAAGACAACCATACATAAAATTTATCTTATCATGAATATAATGTATATATGTATATTCGTACTTTTAAATATTCTTTACTTTGCTGTTCTCACATAACATTCATTGAGGGTATATACATATGTACATACATACTTTCTTCGAGAGAACACATATTAGACATAATCTTAAGGGTGATCAACCCGTCATACTTGTCGCGAATGTCACGAAGACATCGCAGTCAGAGCTACCGTCGTCGCCCGTTTCAATACCGTCCGGCTCTAGAAAACCGTCCGTCATATCATTAAATCCGTCCGGCAACCTTTGTCCGTCCGCTCTTTACCGTCCTACCGTCGTAGTCCGTCATTTTTATCCGTCTACCCTAGGGCATCCGTTTCCCACGTGATCATTATGTATGCAACCGTTCTACATTAGTTAAGGTTTGCTTCGACCGTCCATTAATACCTTTTCATACGTCCTAGCTTGCGAAGGAACGTTTTTGTCCCGGTTGCAAAATAGTCACGTGGTCGTCCGTCTACCGAAGTAGCCGTTGTCACAGAATGGTTTATAACGTTTACATTCATTCTTAACATGCAATATATATATAATATAAAGCAAGATTTCATTCTTTTACGTTATGTCCTTCTTTCATTCATTCTTTATAGTCATACGCTTCATTCTTTATTCATAATTCATTTTCATATACAAATATTTAAATATATATATATATATATATATATATATATATATACGTATGATCACATTGACATTTATAACATTTATTCATTTAGTGTATACACTTCAGCCCCAAAACATTTATAAATCATTTGAACATAACATAGAAGGGGGCACATAGAACTCACCTGATGAGTAGTTTCTGTAATACACTAAGCTGGCTACTGAGCTTCACTAATGTCGCTCACGATCTGTATAATAAAGTCATACACATAAGGTGGTGCTCCTAGATGACAATAGGCATTACTATGCTTGAACCTTGTAGTTTCGATTGATTAGCTTATATCGAAACTTGGTAGTTTCGATAGGTTGTTTCTGTCAAAACTTGGTAGTTTCGATAGGGTGTTTCTGTCGAAACTTGGTAGTTTCGATAGGTAGTTTCGAAAGGTAACTTATGTATTATCTTAGCTTCGGATCGGGGGCTCATATCGAAACTATGGTAGTTTCGATTGGGTCTGCATATATCGAAATTGGGTAGTTTCGATAGGTCTGCACATATCGAAACTAAGTAGTTTCAATGGACCTGCACATATCGAAACTAAGTAGTTTCGATGGGTCTGCACTTATCGCCTTCCCCAAAAATCCGAATGTTCTGCATGCGAATCAGATCATGTCGATATCTAAATCTTCTTTGATCAAAACGTTCATTTTTCATTCTAGATGCTATACCTAAGTTCACTTTCAAGTTTCATCCGCAAAATCGTTATCTTTTTAGCCAAAACCCGTAAACTCCCAAAACGAACAAAAACTCATAATGTGATCGAATCGTTACCTGGATTGGATTTCTGATTCAGAGGATATGATCACGAGAACAGCAGCAACGTTCTCCTGAATTCCCGAGTTGATCTGTCACTTTCTCTCTCTAGACCCGAGCTCTCCTTTCTCTCTCTAAAAGCTGTGTGAGTTGGGGAAATGAGCAGGGAAGAGGGCTGCCTTGCCTCTTATGTACATGGGCTTCCCTCGGCCCATTGAAGCCGGGCCCAGGCCCGCTACCTTTTTGTTTAAATATTCCAACTAAATCACTGGTCTCGCTATATTTATTCGTTTTATTATTTTTGGGATGTTACAAGTCTACCCTCCTTAAGGAGGTTTCGTCCTCGAAACTGTTCATACGTTAAACAATTGAGGGTATAGTCCCCTCATCTCGTCTTCCTTTTCCCATGTAGCTTCTGACCCTTTTCAGTGCTTCCATTGTATCTTGACTAACGGTATCGACTTATTGCGTAGTCGTTTTTCAGCTCGGTCAAGAATGGCTATTGGTTCTTCTACATAGTTTAGGCTTTTATCCACTTCGATCTCGTCGTAAGGTATGTGAGCTGTGTCGTCAGCTAGGCATTTGCGTAAGTGCGACACGTGAAACGTAGGGTGTATTCCACTAAGCTCAATGGGTAGGTCGAGTCTGTAAGCAACTTGACCCACTCTTGCTACAATCTTGAAAGGTCCGACAAACCTTGGACTTAGATTGCCACGCTTTCTGAATCGGATGATTCCTTTCCATGGTGATACTTTTAACAGTACCATGTCCCCCACTTGAAACTCTAAATCCCTTCTTCTCTTATCCGCGTATGATTTCTGTCTGTCTTTTGCGGCTTTCATTCTAGCCTTGATTTGATCAAATTTTTCAGAAGTTGCTTTGACCACTTCGAGACTTGCAAAATCCTTCTGCCCAATTTCCCCCCAACAAACCGGGGTTCTGCATTTTCTCCCATATAACATTTCAAATGGCGGCATGCCAATAGTCGTGTGATAGCTGTTGTTATATGAAAATTCTGCCAATGATAGATGGCTATCCCAACTCCCACCGAAGTCAATGATACAGGCCCGGAGCATGTCCTCCAAGGTCTGAATGGTCCTTTCAGACTGGCCATCGGTTTGAGGGTGGTAAGCGGTGCTGATGTTCAGTCTTGAGCCCATCGCTTCGTTGAATTTCTTCCAAAATCTAGATGTGAATCTAGTATCCCTGTCGGACACAATTGACAGCGGCATACCATGTCTATTCACAATTTCCTTGATAAATACTTCTGCTAGCTTTTCAGACGAAGAAGTCTCACGTATTGGCAAGAAGTGAGCACTTTTCGTCAAGCGGTCGACGATCACCCAAATGGTGTCATTGTCTTTAGCTGTTCGCGGTAGCTTGGTAATGAAGTCCATTGTGATCTCCTCCCATTTCCATTCTGGTATTGGTAAAGGTTGCATTTTACCGCATGGTTTCTGGTGCTCGGCCTTAACTAGTGAACATGTTAGACACTTGTTCACGTATTCGGTCACATCATTCTTCATGCCAGGCCACCAGTACTCTTTCTTCAAGTCTTGATACATTTTGTTTGTCCCGGGGTGGATAGAATAACGAGACTTATGGGCCTCATCAAGTATTTTGGCTCTAAGCTCGCCAATCTTAGGTATCCACATCCGGCCAAACCTAATTCGTACTCCGTATGCATTTGTATCTAAGTTCCCTTGTTGTCCTACTATCCTTTCCCGTTTCACATTTCTTTCTAACAGTGCTTCATCTTGTGCCTTTGTTATTTCACCCATCAAATCTGGCGTTATGATCAGCTGACACGCTTTGATCCGGATAGGTGCCGATTCTTCCTTTCTACTTAAAGCGTCAGCCACTACGTTTGCCTTGCCTGGATGGTACAATATCTCACAGTCATAGTCTTTCAGTAGCTCTAACCACCTTCTTTGCCTCATGTTTAGTTCCTTTTGTTCGAAAAAGTATTTCAAGCTTTTGTGATCGGAGTAGATGGTGCATTTAACTCCATACAGGTAGTGCCTCCATATTTTTAACGCGAAAACTACTGCTGCTAATTCTAGATCGTGTGTTGGGTAGTTAACCTCGTGAATCTTTAGTTGTCGTGAAGCATAAGCAATTACCTTTCCTCGTTGCAAAAGCACGCAACCTAAACCCTGCCCCGAAGCGTCAAAGTAGACTACCAAGTCTTCATTTCCCTCAGGTAGAGTCAAGACTGGAGCTTGGGTTAATCGTGTCTTGAGTTCTTCAAACGCGTTGTTTTGAGTCTGACCCCATTCATACTTTTCTTCCTTCCGTGTCAGTTTAGTCAGTGGTGAGGCTATTCTTGAGAAGTCTTGAATAAACCTTCGATAGTAGCCTGCCAATCCAAGAAAACTTCGTATCTCTGTTAGTGTCTTTGGGATGTTCCATTCCTTTACTGTCTCGATCTTTGCAGGATCCACCATGATGCCGTTCGGGTTTATCACATGACCTAGGAATTGGACTTCCCTAAGCCAAAACGCGCATTTGGAGAATTTTGCGCACAACTTTTCCTTCTTTAGCACCTCCAGAACTTCTCTTAGGCGACAGTGATGATCACCCTCGCTTTTCGAGTATACCAGTATGTCGTCTAAAAAAACTATCACTGATCGATCCAACATTTGTCGACATACTCTATTCATCAAATCCATGAACGCTGCTGGAGCGTTAGTCAATCCGAAGGACATCACGAGGAATTCATAATGTCAATAACACGTGCGAAACGCGGTCTTTGGTACGTCTTCTTCCCTTACTTTTAACTGATGGTAACCCGACCTAAGATCGATCTTTGAGAACCAACTCGCACCTAGAAGTTGATCAAAAAGGTCGTCTATTCTAGGCAATGGGTTTTTGTTCTTTACTGTCCTCTTGTTCAATTCGCGGTAGTCAATGCACATACGCATGCTGCCGTCCTTCTTCTTTACAAAAAGTACCGGAGCGCCCCATGGTGAGATGCTCGGTCTAATAAATCCTTTTTCGGTTAGTTCCTCTAGTTGAGACATCAATTCTTTCATTTCTGACGGAGCCAATCGGTAGGAGGCTTTGGCAACGGGCTCAGCTCCTGGCAGTAAGTCAATCTGAAATTCTATTTCCCGATCGGGTGGCAACCCAGGTAGATCCTCAGGGAATACTTCCGGAAAGTTGCACACCACGGGTACATTCTTGAGTTCTTTCATTTTCATTCTATCATCAATAACATACGCCAGATAAGCTTCACAACCGCGCCTCATGTAACTTTCGGCCTTGACCATCGAGATGACGTTTGGCATCGTGCAATTCCAATCCCCATAAACCGTAATTGGACTGCCGCTAGGAGCTTTTAGGTGTATTCTCTTACGTTTACATATGATTTGAGCTTCGTTGGCAGCTAACCAATCCATACCCAATACTATATCAAATCCTCCTAAGGTGAGAAGGAATAATCTAGATGGAAACTTATGTCCCTCTATTTCTATGATGCAATCCTCTGTTACTTGAAATACTGCCGAATTTTTACCAACGGCAGTTTGTACGCTAAAGGCCTTTATTATGGTGTTGATAGTGCAATCCAGTTTACGACAAAATGCATTTGATATGAAGCTTTTACTAGCACCAGAATCGAATAAAATAGCAGCACGTTCATCATTAACTAGAAACGTACCTGACACGACATCAGGGTTTCCCCTTGCTTCTTCCTCAGTTAAGGCATAGGCCCGAGTCCTTGCCTTTTGTTGTTCCTGTTCCTTCTCCTTTCCCGAACCAGATTGGCCGGCCTTCCTGCAGTTCTTTGTCAGATGCCCAAACAATCCACATACTTGGCATTTGGCGTCCTTCCAACAATCTCGGGAGTAGTGTCCCGACCTCCCGCACTTATAACACACGGTGGTGCCGATTCGACACTCGCCACTATGTTGCTTTCCACATTTCTTGCACGTTTCATATCCGTCCAACCTTGGTTTCTTAATTTAAGTTGTTTCATTCCCTCTTCCGGTGCCCCTAGACGGATTCTCCCATTTTCTCTTTTGTGTCACAGGTGCCGGGTCCTCGTAGGCAAAATCGTCGTAAACGATTCCAGACAGGTTGACTACCGACTCGAAGATCGAGGGTAGGTTGGCTTTTACGTGGACACGGACCCTTTGCGGCAGACCCTTGACATAGTACTTGATCATACGTTCTTCGGTTTCCACCAAGTGTGGTACCAGTTGGGCCAGCTCGTTGAACCTTGAAGTATATTGGCGATGAGTCTTGCCGCCAGCTTTGAAGTTTAGGAACTCGTTCTCCACACGATCAATCTCATTCTGTGGGCAGAACTTTTGGATTATGAGCTTTTTCAAGTCTTCCCATGTCATTCTGGCAAGAGCATGTGGTGACTTTGTTCTTTGAATATTTCTCCACCAACCTAGTGCTTCATTGGTGAAAGAATGAGCAACATATTTAACCGCCTGGTCTGGTCGGCACTCGCTGATGTTGATTACAGCGTTCATTCTCTCAATCCATTCCAAAGTAGCCACCGAATCCTTGCTACCATCAAACTTGGGTGGGTCTCCATCTTTGAAACCTTTATAAGTGCACCCTTTAGTGCTTGACCCCACTTTTATCTCATCCCCGTCGCTGTCATATACTTTTTCTTTGTGGTTTCCTTCATCCTCCTCTTTACTTTTCTTTATTGCCTCGGATAGTAGATCAGGCAACCTTCTTCAAAGTGAGCACAACTTCACGGGCAATAGCATCCCTGACTTCAGGTTCCAGCTGTATAGGCCCTGGACTGTCGTCCCTAATTGGGGTCACTTCTGTTTCGTGCACACTTTCGGTGTGCTCTGCGTGCACACTCTCTTCTTTTTCAAATCTAGGGTTCAACGGAGGTCTACCTCGTCGGCCAGTGCGACCGCCTCGAGGTCCTGTTCTTCCTCCACCAGCCATAGTTCTTAATTTCCTGATAGTTAAAAAGGGAATACATCAATGTCATTTCTTCAGATCATAGTTTGGAACAGTACGAGCAAGGTAAATTCTTAATTACAGTGACCGGTTTGTGATTACTAATTTACATTGATTTTCGGGTTCAAAACTCTTCAAATCAGTCGTGGCATTAACATCTATTTGTTCTAAGTTAAGGTATCTATTCCTATGCTAGAGCATTAACTTTATGAATTACTTACCGTGCTAGCGTTGGCGTTGGTTACCCGTACTGACATCCGTGCGTTGGTCCCATAATCAGTTTGAGTCTAGACATTTAGGGATGTCTAAATCTCTCAAACTATTGCTCTGATACCAACTTGTAAGGCCCATAAACCGGGTGACCTCACTTGTTGGATTTACTCATAAACATAGTCATAAATACAGAACTTAAATCAAAAACATTCATCATTCAATTACAAATCATTCGTCGTTCAATTACATAACATAACAGCGGAAGTCTTAACACATATATTAAATTGGGATGTCAGTCTTGTGTCGGGTAACCTTCACGCCTTCGCACGACCCTTTCCTTTGTTACCTGAAATGTATACTAAAAGTCAGCTAACGCTGGTGAGTTCTAGTTTAAAGACAACCATACATAAAATTTATCTTATCATGAATATAATGTATATATGTATATTCGTACTTTTAAATATTCTTTACTTTGCTGTTCTCACATAACATTCATTGAGGGTATATACATATGTACATACGTACTTTCTTTGAGAGAACACATATTGGCCATAATCTTAAGGGTGATCAACCCGTCATACTTGTCGCGAATGTCACGAAGACATCGCAGTCAGAGCTACCGTCGTCGCCCGTTTCATTACCGTCCGGCTCTAGAAAACCGTCCGTCATATCATTAAATCCGTCCGGCAACCTTTATACGTCCGCTCTTTACCGTCCTACCGTCGTAGTCCGTCATTTTTATCCGTCTGCCCTAGGGCATCCGTTTCCCACGTGATCATTATGTATGCAACCGTTCTACATTAGTTAAGGTTTGCTTCGACCGTCCATTAATACCTTTTCATACGTCCTAGCTTGCGAAGGAACGTTTTTGTCCCGGTTGCAAAATAGTCACGTGGTCGTCCGTCTACCGAAGTAGTCGTTGTCACAGAAGGGTTTATAACGTTTACATTCATTCTTAACATGCAATATATATATAATATAAAGCAAGATTTCATTCTTTTACGTTATGTCCTTCTTTCATTCATTCTTTATAGTCATACGCTTCATTCTTTATTCATAATTCATTTTCATATACAAATATTTAAATATATATATATATATATATGTATGATCACATTGACATTTATAACATTTATTCATTTAGTGTATACACTTCAGCCCCAAAACATTTATAAATCATTTGCACATAACATAGAAGGGGGCACATAGAACTCACCTGATGAGTAGTTTCTGTAATACACTAAGCTGGCTACTGAGCTTCACTAATGTCGCTCACGATCTGTATAATAAAGTCATACACATAAGGTGGTGCTCCTAGATGACACTAGGCATTACTATGCTTGAACCTAGTAGTTTCGATTGATTAGCTTATATCGAAACTTGGTAGTTTCGATAGGTTGTTTCTGTCGAAACTTGGTAGTTTCGATAGGTTGTTTCTGTCGAAACTTGGTAATTTCGATAGGTAGTTTCGATAGGTAGTTTATATAGGTAACTTATGTATTATCTTAGCTTCGGATCGGGGGCTCATATCGAAACTATGGTAGTTTCGATTGGGTCTGCATATATCGAAACTGGGTAGTTTCGATAGGTCTGCACATATCGAAACTAAGTAGTTTCGATGGACCTGCACATATCGAAACTAAGTAGTTTCGATGGGTCTGCACTTATCGCCTTCCCCAAAAATCCGAATGTTCTGCATGCGAATCTGATCATGTCGATATCTAAATTTTCTTTGATCAAAACGTTCGTTTTTCATTCTAGATGCTATACCTAAGTTCACTTTCAAGTTTCATCCGCAAAATCGTTATCTTTTTTGCCAAAACCCGAAAACTCTCAAAACGAACAAAAACTCATAATGTGATCGAATCGTTACCTGGATTGGATTTCTGATTCAGAGGATATGATCACGAGAACAGCAGCAACGTTCTCCTGAATTCCCGAGTTGATCCATCACTTTCTCTCTCTAGACCCGAGCTCTCCTTTCTCTCTCTAAAAGTTACGTGAGTTGGGGAAATGAGTAGGGAAGAGGGCTGTCTTGCCTCTTATGTGCATGGGCTTCCCTCGGCCCATTGAAGTCGAGCCCAGGCCCGCTCCCTTTTTGTTTAAATATTCCAACTAAATCACTGGTCTCGCTATATTTATTCGTTTTATTATTTTTGGGATGTTACACCCTATAACTCACCAATTCGTACAAATTCGATCGTTTACACTAAAATCGATCACTTGCGCAAACTAAACGAAGTCCATAGAATCTGTCTCACACCCCAATTCGATCGATATAGCAGCAGGAGTCACCGGAGGCCAACCCCGTCACAATCAACAACCGTTTTAGTCGAGCACCTCCAATCCGAAACACATTCTGGTAATTTCTTACATCAACACCTTCATTTTAATCTATGGAGCAATAACCCTAACCTAATTGGGGTTCATATTATCGGATTTAACTCGATCGAAACCAAGGGTTCATACGGATTTCGTTTTAGTCGAACCCTATCAATCCGATATCAAATTATGAAATTGAACGCATTCTTAGTATCGTCTCGATGCCCGGATTGAAAGCCCTATGAAATCTAGGGCTTATATCATCAAATTGAAACCGAATTGATTCTAGGGTTCATCGCGATCTGGGTTTAATCGAATCCTAATCTACACACGATTTCAATTCAATTAATTCATACGAGCAGTTTCACAATCCTCCGTTTAATGATAACCCTATGATTCCAAGCATTTTCATTATAAAAATCGATCGATTTGATCTTGTGTTCAAACCTAGGGTTACGGTTCTTAATTCACAAAATTAATGACCTCAAACTTGTTGATTCTACGATTAAACTCACCCACAGGTTCGAAATACCTCGATCATCAAAACCCCTATGTCTTTTGGTTCAATCGAAACCGAATTCGGCGGATTCAGGGGGGAGTTCAATCGGACTAGAGTAAAGGGGAAGAACACGTGGGTGTTGATGATTAAAACGTATTTGATCCGAATCCTAATGCGATGACCCTAGCGGGCGGGACTGGTTAAGTGTGTGTGCTTGTGTAGGAGAGACCCGGGTTCGAGTCTCTCCACACCGTTTTATTTTTAAACAGTTTTCCTTGTATTATTTTAATATAAAAATCAAACCATATAATATTATATTATTATATAAATGTGTTTTAGCCCGGGAAACAACCCGTAGGCTCGGGTTTGAATTATTAACCTATTTTTATAATATTTCCCACTTTTATAAATAATATATTTATGTTATTATCAAATAAAAATAATATATTTATATTATTTTCAAACCGTAACTTCGTATAAAATAATATGTTTATATTATTTTCAAACCGTGACTAATCTTATTAAATAATATATATGTGTATATTATTTTGGATCGTTTTATACCTCGTGTTACATTTCAAACCAATTAATAATATAATTGTTATATTATTTACCCACGTTTATATACTCGATTAAAAATAATATATTTATTATTTTTCCACACAAATGACTATTTAGTTAATTCTTCGAACCTAAAAATAATATATTAAAATTATATTATTTTCCTAACTTTTGTAAACGACTTTAACGTACGAATGTATTTATGTATTTAATATTCGTTATTAACGTACGACACGTAACGCTTTTCCCTTAATGATTATATTAAGAAATTTATATAATTCCGTAGAAACGTTCGTCTACTCTTAAATCCTTAGAAAGCGTTAAGATGTTCTAACTTCCGTGTCGTCGTCACAAACCCCATATGTCCCTAATTTATGGGTTATAATTATAGGGCATACGTAAGCCGTGCAGGCTAACACTTGAGATTCTAAATCTCATACTTGTGTGATACTACCTACTACGCAACGCAGGTGAGTTTCACGGCCCCTTTTACTGTTTTTATTTGGGGGAGAAAACATGTCACAACCTTTTTGGTTTATTGAAATTCATATGATATCACTGTTGAGGCTAAGCGTAACACACTATCATGAAAAGTCCTCACACACATCGGACCGTTAATATGGTATGAACGAGGTAATTTTGGTAGTACTACTGGGTTTGACAAACCCCACCCGTGTTAGTCGCGCTAACTCGATTGGAGGTCGAACGGGTGTTATATTGACCTTAACACATTAGTCAGAGTTGATAGACCTGGCTGGAGGCAAACAAACAAACACACTGTCAGTTTCGGTTGCGAGCGCTTCAGCAAAACATGAATATAGGCATGCAACCTATTGATATGCATATTGAATGTACATAATCCGCAAAAACGTTATTTGAAATGATTGAAACTTGTGAACTCACCAACCTAGTGTTGACTCGTTTTCTTACATGTTTTCTCAGGTTGGCACTCAGGATCACGTTAAGTCATGCATGTGTCTTGGACTTCAATTGAAATAATTATCTATTGAATAATATTTATGTTTTGTTTGTAATTGAACTTGGGCGCGTTGTTTTACGCATTTACTTTCATTTAACGCTTCCGCAAATACACTCTGAACCTTAATCTTTTATGTTATTACATTTCAAGTCCCATATAGTGTCGTTTGAAGTAACTGATGTCTAAGATCCTGGTTTATCACCTTTCAAAACGGTAAAACTCCGTTAGTGGAATTTGGGGGTGTGACATAAAACTTTTACTAGCGCCAGAGTCAAATAAAATAGCCGCATGTTCGTTATTAACTAGGAACGTACCTGACACAACATCAGGGTTTCCCCTTGCTTCCTCCTCAGTCAGGGTGTAGGCTCGTGTCCTAGCCTTTGGCTGTTCTTGTTCCTTTTCTTTTCTCGAACCAGATTGTCTGGTTTTTCTGCAACTCTTGGTCAGATGTCCAAATTGTCCACAACTTTGACATTTAGTGTCTCTCAAACAGTCGCGAGAATAGTGTCCCGCCTTCCCACACCTATAACATGTGGTGGTGCCGACTCGACACTCGCCAAGATGTTGCCTTCCACATTTTTTGCAAGTTTCATACCCTTCCGACCTTGGTTTCTTAATTTCGCTTGTCACATTCCTTCTTTCCGTGCCTCTAGACGGGTTCTCCCATTTTCTCTTTCGGGTCTCTGTTGGTGAGTCCTCATTGGCATAATCGTCGTAGACGATTCCGCTCAGATTCACTACCGACTCGAAGGTCGATGGTAGATTAGCTTTCACATGAACACGGACCCTTTGAGGTAGGCCCTTCACATAATACTTAATCATTCGTTCTTGTTCCTAGTTTCTGATAGTTATAAGGGAATACATCAATGCCATTCCTTCAGATCATAGTTTGGAACAGTACGAGCAAGGTAAATTTTTAATTACAGTGACCGGTTTGTGATTACTAATTTACATTGCTTTTCGGGTTCAAAACTCTTCAAATCGGTTGTGACATTGACATCTATTTGTTCTAAGTTAAGGTATCTATTCTTATCGAAGTGTATTAACTCTAGTACTTACTTACCGTGGTGGCGTTGGCGTTGGTTACCCTCACTGACATCCGTGCGTTGGTCCCATAATCAGTTTGAGTCCAGACATTTAGGGATGTCTGAATCTCTCAAACTATTGCTCTGATACCAACTTGTAAGGCCCCAAACCCGGGAGGCCTCACTTATTGGATTTACTTATAAACATAGTCATTGATCACTGAACTTTTAATTAAAAACATTCAAACACAGCGGAAGCATACATCATTCAATTACATAACATAGCAGCGGAAGTCTTAACATTAAACATAACATTCGTCTTAACATATATAAAAGTGGGATGTCAGTCTTGATGCCGGGTAACCATCACGCTTTCGCACGACCCTTCCTTTTGTCACCTGAAATGTATACTAAAAGTCAGCTAACGCTGGTGAGTTCTAGTTTAAATCAAGTAGGCATAAACGTTAATTCTTGTCATAATTTTTCGTAGGTATTCATGTATAATTATATTCCGTTTTGATTCTTTCCTTCATATTTATAATCCTTGTGAGTACATATATAGATACATACATTCTTACATTTATTTGTGCCTTTGCTGGTCTTACACATAAGGGGGATCGGCCCATCAATGGTCACAAAGACAAATGTCGCGGTCTACCGTCGTAGTCCACCATACTTACAACCGTCCGGCAGCTAGTGTCCGTCCGTCATTATCTTACAACCGTCCTACCGATGTAGTCCGTCATTATCTTACAACCGTCCTACCGAAGTAGTCCGTCATATCTTACAACCGTCCGGCAACTAGTGTCCGTCCGTCATTATCTTACAACCGTCCTACCGAAGTAGTCCGTCATATCTTACAACCGTCCGGAAACTAGTGTCCGTCCGTCATTATCTTACAACCGTCCTACCGAAGTAGTCCGTCATATCTTACAACCGTCCGGCAACTAGTGTCCGTCCGTCATTATCTTACAACCGTCCTACCGAAGTAGTCCGTCATTATCTTACAACCGTCCTACCGAAGTACTCCGTCATTATCTTACAACCGTCCTACCGAAGTAGTCCGTCCTACTTACAACCGTCCTACCATCGTAGTCCGTCACATTTTTCTAACTGCCCTAAGGTATCCGTCTCCCACCCGAACTAATTATACAGTCGTGCATCGATTTCAGGACTTACTCTACCGTAGTGGCCTGTTTAGTCTACCGTTCTAGACTTTCATTTCTGGCTGCATAATAGTCGAGTGGTCGTCCGTCTACCGAGGTAGCCGTTATCAATGTTCCATTCATAACGTTTATTCATTCATAGCAAGCAATATATATATATATATGGATATAAAGCAAGATTTCATTCTTATAAGTTATGTCATACTTTCATTTCATTCTTTGTAGTTATTGGGTCCATTCTTTGTTCATCATTACTTTCATGTAACACGTATGATCATATTGGCATTCTTATCATTCATTCATTTAGTGTATACACTTCAGCCCCAAAACATTTAATAAGGTTTGCACATAACATAGAGGGGGCACATAGAACTCACCTGAAGAGTAGTTTCTGAGATACACTTAGCTGGTTACTGAACGTCACTAATGTCACTCACAATTTGTATAATAAAGTCATACACGTAAGGTAGTGCTCCTAGATGACACTAGACATTACTATGCTTGAACCTAGTAGTTTCGATGGATTTGCTTATATCGAAACTTGGTAGTTTCGATAGGTTGCTTATGTTGAAACTTGGTAGTTTCGATAGGTTGCTTATGTCCAAACTTGGTAGTTTCGATAGGTTGCTTATGTCGAAACTTGGTAGTTTCGATAGGTTGCTTATGTCGAAACTTGGTAGTTTCGATAAGTAACTTAGCTGTAATCATAGCTTCGGATCATGGGCTCATATCGAAACTATGGTAGTTTCGATGGGTCAGCATATATCGAAACTGAGTAGTTTCGATGGGTCTGCACACATCGAAACTACTGCACATATCGAAACTGAGTAGTTTCGATGGGTCTGCACATATCGTCTTCCCCAAAAATCTGAAGTTTTTGCATGCGAGTCTGATCGAGTCAATATCTCAATTTTCTTAGATCAAAACGTTCGGTTTTCATTCTAGATGCTATACCTAAGCTCATTTTCAAGTTTCATCCGTAAAATCATCATCTATTGGGCTAAAACCGAAAATCCTAAAAAAATCATAAAAACTCAGATTATGATCGAACGCTTACCTGGATTGGATTTCTGATTCGTAGGAGATGATCACGAGCACATCAGCAACGTTCTCCTGAATTCCCAAGTCGATCCGTCACTTTCTCTCTCTAGACCCGAGCTCTCTTCTCTCTCTCTAGAACTTGTGAATGGTATAAATGAAAGGTTTGGGGCAGCCGTTGCCCTTATATACTTGGGCTTCCTTCGGCCCGTTGGAGCCGAGCCCAAGCACATCCGTTTTTCTTTCGCCATTTAAAATTATAATTTTGATCGTGTCATTATTTATTTATTACCAGTATTGGGATGTTACAAGGATCAACATGAATACCCTTGTCGTTAACGATATGACCAAGAAATTGAACTTCCTTTAGCCAAAATTCGCATTTGGAGAATTTGGCATATAGTTGTTCCTTCCTCAAGAGATCCAAGACCAGTCTAAGATGTTGCTCATGGTCGGCTTTAGTCTTGGAGTAGATTAAGATATCATCAATGAAGACGATCACAAATTTATCAAGGTACGGTTTGCACACACGATTCATAAGGTCCATGAAAACTGCGGGTGCATTGGTTAGTCCAAAAGGTATAACCATGAACTCGAAATGACCATACCTTGTTCGGAAGGCAGTCTTTGGAATATCGTCTTCTTGCACACGGAGTTGGTGATAACCGGATCGAAGATCAATCTTCGAGAAGCAAGTAGAACCTTGAAGTTGGTCAAAGAGGTCATCAATTCTAGGCAAAGGGTAACGGTTCTTGATGGTAAGCTTGTTGACTTCGCGGTAGTCAATACACATGCGGAATGATCCATCTTTCTTTTTGACGAACAAAACGGGTGCACCCCACGGTGAATGACTTGGACGAATGAATCCCTTGTCGGAGAGCTCTTGGAGTTGACTTGCAAGTTCTTGCATTTCAGAAGGCGCAAGACGGTATGGAGTTCTAGCCACGGGGTTAGCTCCAGGCACGAGATCAATACGAAATTCTACTTGTCGAACGGGTGGAAGACCGGATAGATCTTCGGGAAATACTTCGGGAAAATCCCGAATGATGGGAATATCTTGTATACTCTTCTCTTTGACATCCTTTTGAACAATATGAGCTAAGAAGGCTACGTACTTCTTTCGTAAGTACTTTTGACCGGTAGTGCATGACATTAATTTAAGTCCTTTACAAGGCTTTTCACCAAAGACTCTTAAAGTTTCTCCCGATGGTAGAGGTATTCGGATGCACTTCTCGAAATAGATGACTTCGGCATGATGATTTGATAGCCAATCTATGCCTATGATGATATCAAAACTTCCTAGTGGCATTGGTACAAGATTGATTGGGAATGTATGTTCATTAAGTTCTAGAGAACAGTCATAGATAATAGACTCAATTGTAAGTGAATCACCATTTGCTATTTCGACAGTGAAGGTTTTCTCTAATTGGGATCGTGTCTTTGCAAGTAAAGGTTCAAAATTAAGTGACACAAAACTTTTATCGGCACCGGTATCAAATAGAATGGAGGCATATTGACTATTAACAAGGAACGTACCGTTGACCACATCATTGTTGGCTTGAGCTTCATTGGCGTTTATACTGAAAGCACGCCCACGAGCTCCGCCTTGTCTAGCATTGATCAACCTTGGGCACTGATCCCGGAAGTGATTTGGGTCGCCACATTCAAAACATGCACGCCCATTTTCTATAGCAGGAACACCTTGATTAGTCACTTGTTGATTGGTTCTAGTTGGTGGGTTGACTTGGCCCGCAAGAGCTTTGGCCCTACTCACATTGACCGTATGGCCATATTTCCCACAATAAGTGCAAAGGCGACATGGGATGTTTTGAGGGTGATGATAGTTACATGTGGCACAAAGTGGGTAGATTCCAACATAGGGCTTTTTGGCTGGTGCTTGAACCATAGGAGCAACTTGGTGAACAGGCATAGTAGGAGTGACCATAGCATAGTTTCTAGCCTTTCTTTTCTTATTATGTCGGGAGGGTTCAGTTGTGGCTTCCTTGTTGTGGGTGGAAGAAGTTGCAATGTCGAAAACTTTCTTTGTCCCCTTTTTAGTAAGAGTCCCTGCCTTCACATGGTTATCGGTTAAGGTAGCGGATAAATGGATAGCATCTTCAAGTGTTGCGGGATTTCTCCCTAGGACAGTATCTTGAATTTGCCTAGGTAATCTACCAATATATTTTTCAATGCAGCGGGATAAAGGTGTGACCATGTGGGGCACGAGGAGACTCAACTCATGGAACCGAGTTGTATATGCCAAGTTTTCACCACTATCTTGGGCAAGATCCCAAAATTCGGCTTCGAGTTTCTTTACCTCATTTCGAGGACAGAATTCCTCAGTCATTAGCCTTTTAACCTCATCCCAAGGTAAGGCCATTGCTACATCCACACCTCTATTTCTTTTCTCCCCATTCCACCACGTGAGTGCCCGTTTTTGTAAGACACTTGTGGCATGACGAAGACGAAGGTTGTCGGGACAGTCACTATTGAGAAAGGTATTCTCAATACTTTCGAACCATTGAAGAAGTCCCGTAGCTCCTTCGGTACCATAAAACTTAAGGGGATTGCACGAGTTGAAGTGTTTGAAGGTGCATTGAGATGGGTTGACACCACCATTTCCACCATTACCACCATTACCACCATGGTTACCATTGGCGGCACCATTAGCTTGAGTGAGTTGAGTTACGAGTTGTGTAAGGATGGTAGCAATGTCGGTATTGGTGTTGGCTACGGGAGCACGAGGAGGAGGCATTCTATAGATTTTCACAAGACAAGAAAAGATGTAAGAATTTATGAATGTTGTTTGGGTTTATAAGAATAAGGTAACAAATAAAATAATAATTCATAGTTGGGATTGCACTCTAATAGTGATATAATCACTTGAATACTATGACACATTAAGGTTAATTAAACTCATATAATTTTCAAGGAGACATGCTTTAGCCTATAAGTAAACACTCATCCCAGGAATTCCCCGGAAAGCATACGGGTCCCTCGGTTGATTGGGATTTATGAGAAATGCTTTCCTAGACAGAAAACCCAGAATACATGTGTCACCCTTCCAGATTGCACGTGTCCTCAAATAATTAACAAAGTTTAAAAACCTTAACGAGGGTATAATTTTATTTTTTTTACAGTTTTAGATCCATGGAGTTTCCACATGCTAAGAGGATGAGGATAGAGAAGTAGATAAGAAGGTTATGAGGCTTAGGTTAAGGGTAGGGATATTGTTTATTTAATTTATTATTTAAGTATAGTCTAATAAGTCATAAAAAAATTTTAACAAGTAAGGCATCAAAAATGAAATAATAATCAATCATAGAAAACATGTAGCACATAGCATGTAACACATAGCATGTAGCACATAACACATAATCATGAAGCATGGAATAAGTGGGTGTCCTAAAGTTATAGTCTCCGTCAAGGGTGTCTAATAACCTAGTTCCCTATAACCAAGGCTCTGATACCAATTTGTCACACCCCGACCGATGGCGGAATCATCGGGGCGGGACATGTAGACTGTTCAAAAGCACGAGGTTGACTATATTGAAATATATTAATTATCAAATTTCATTGCAACATTCATGACAAAACAATCCAAGAAAAACAACATAATTGAAATACATAAGTTCTTTATTTAATTTAACTAGGTCCAAGCCTATGTGTAGCACATCTTGATCACACTCACACATTAGTACCTGAAACATGAATAAAATAAAGTCAACTAAAAAGTTGGTGAGTATAACACAGGTTTGTATATAGATAGCATATAGTTTGTAAAACAAATCCTTACATGTCATGATAAAATAAGGCATTTATGGGGAGCAGCTATTGTGTAACCAAGTACAATCAAACCTTTGTAACTAGCATGCAAAATATATGTTGTCGGTAACAATCACCCTACCTGGGTGGGTTTGTCAGACTCAATAGATCTATCTTTGTTTATCGTCGGCTTGAATAGTTAATGATTGCACATAATCGCATACAAAAGTTAGCACAACTAGCACTCGGGCATAAAGCTCAAATTGCACACATGAATGTAAAGAGGATTTGTACTTGTGTAGTTTGTGTAAGTGTAAGTAATAGTGTTGTATAGTGTTCATGTTCCACCCTAAAAAGTGTAAAAGAGTAAAAGGGGCTATGTAAAACTCACATGATTCGAAGACGTAGCTTACACGAAATACTAGATAGAAATATGGATCCTTGGAATGCACAAGTTAACCTAGGGTGTAATTTATATTGTATTAATAGTGTGCACAAAAGTTTAAGTCTAAAGTTGCATTTGGACTTGTGTAAAAAGTTATTGATTTGTAATTGAAAGTATTGAATAAAATATAAAGTTTGAAAGAATATTTTTAGAACATTTTGAGTTAAGGTTTGAAATTGATTAAATAAGTAATTATTGTTTATGAAAGTAATGTAAGTATTAATTGTAAGTAAGTGTAAATAAATAATTGTTTTTGTTTAAATATAAATTAAATAAATAACCATTTCTTTATTTATTTATTTATAATATATGTAACTTAACCAGTAAAATACTTTTTAAGGTTTAACAATAAATGTAAATTTAATTTTATAAACTTTAAATAAATAATTTTCTATTTATTCCAAGACTAAATATTTGATCTTTCTAAATAGAATTAAACGCATTTTTATAAAAATCAACTATTTTTATTTTGAAATTAAATCGGAAATATCTATTGTTTGAAAAATATAAAATTATAATTCTGCCAAGAAAATCTAACTTACACACGACCGTGCCTGGGAAGGGCACGATCGTGTTCTAACCACGGGCGCGACCGTGCTAGTCAGGGCGCAACCATGTTGATCAAACAGAGGGTATAACTAACCAAATCATTAGGCACAACCGTGCCTTGGCCAGGCACGATCGTGTCTATGATTCTAAAACACGATTGAGATTAGAAAAAGGGCATGACTGGGTCTGAGCAGGAGGCACGACCGCGGTGGAAGCCGGCACGACCGTGTCTCATGAGGCACGACCGCGCTAGGTGATTAGCGCGACCGCGTCTGTTCCAAATCAGGAATGATTTGACTAATTTTTATATTAACAGGGTTGGAAATCATAGGGCTTTCACCCAATAGATTATTACGAGTCTTTTTATATAGATTAATTGAATTTAAAACGTGTTTAGGACCGGATTCGATTAAACTATTTTGAATGTAAATGTGTCTTCGAGTTCGAGATGATTCCGATAATGAAAGCCCAAATTAATATGGGGCTTTTGATCCATGAACTGAAACGAGTGAGAAAAAGGTTTCAATTACCTGGAAGAGTAGCGAATTGATAGAGAACGGTAGAAAGGAGTTCCGGCGTCAGTGAGCTTGGTTTCCGGCGTCTTCTACTACGATTCCGGCTGCTTCAAATGGTTCAGTAGCTTCTGGGAGAATCGTGTAGCGTTTGGTTGGGGGAAATTCACTCTAGAATAGGAGGATCGATGTTCAAAGGAGAGGATTTTCAAATGAGGAGGTTTTGATTTTCTTGAATCGGTTTTCTGTTGTTAATGGTTACAATTGATAATATTCGTTTCTTTGTCTATGAAAGTGAAACGTATATCGGTTACGACAATCAACGATCTCGCATTTAAAACTACATTTACGTTTCAACTGGTACTAGGCGTGACCGTGCCCAAATGAGGCGCGACCATGCCTAGGCACCGGGCTCGATCGTTTCAAAGCTGGTCGCGCGACCATGCCAAGGCACTTGGCGCGACCATGCCAGAACGAGGCGCGACCGTGCCAATTAGGTTTTCTTGTTACTTTTCAACATAAGACCTTGTAACTTTAGTCTTTGACATATTTGTATAAATAGATACTTATGTAGTGTCTAGTAGGTTATAACCGAGTAAAATTTGTGGATTTGCATTTGAAACATAATATTTAATTGATGGTACGAATAGAACAAAAACGATGCACTAGAATTGGGTTTGAAATGCATTACATTGAATTGAAATACGGATACTAAAAATCAGAAATGTTACACTAGAGTCAAGAAGAATCAAATGTTATGTCCAAGGCTTACCTCCTAAGGTTCGTACCTTAGTAAAATCTAGGGCACCTGAGACAATTGATTTAGCTGTTGAGAAAAGTGCGGTGATGTTTGGTGAAGTGGCAACTCAAGAGCCACTAAAAGTAGATCACAAGAGAAAACCTGAAGAAGTTGTTTATAAAATCAAAATGGGAAATAATAAATTTCCCAAGAGAGGAGGATTTAATTCTAACCCTGATAAAGCCAATCAGGCAAAGAAATGTTAGACTTGTTAGAAATTTGGCCATTTTGCAACCCAATGCCCGAATATTAAATGATTTTGTCATCTACTGTGACGCTTCCCGAACTGGTCTGGGTTGTGTGTTGATACAACGACACAAGGTTATTGCCTATGCATCACGCTAACTTAAAATTCATGAAAAGAATTATACTACACATGATCTAGAACTTGGTGCTGTAGTGTTTGCTCTAAAGATCTGGAGAAACTATTTGTATGGAACCAAATGTGTAATATATTCATACCACAAAAGCCTCCAACATATTTTTAATCAGAAGGATTTAACTATGAGGCAAAGTAGGTGGTTGGAACTTATCAATGACTATGATTGTGAGATAAAATACCATCACGGGAAAGCTAATGTAGTAGCAGATGCTTTAAGTCCAAAGGAACGAAGCCAACCGATTAAAGTAATGTCACACCCCAACCGACGACGGAATACATCGGGGCTGGACATGTAGATTGTTCAAAAGCTCATGATCAAACTAAATTGCATAACTTTATTAAACTGATTTAAAAGTACAAATACATATTGTTTAAACAACAAAAGCTAACAACAGTTTCAATTTATTTGTCACTAGGTCCATAAGCTCATAAGTGATAAACTTGTACTTCAAACATTTCCACCTTAAACATGTTGAAAATGAGAGGGTCAACTATGAATAGTTGGTGAGCATCATAGGTTTAAATATCTCAAGTAGTTTTCAATGGTTTATACAATTCATATGACACATGGTAAATAAGACATTTTATGGAGAATCTATAGTTAAACTAGGTGTACAATCAAACCTTGTGACTAAGGCATAACAAGTATCTTACCCTAATGTAGAGTCGATAATAATCACCCTACATGGGTGGGTTTGTCAGACACAATAGATCTATCAATGTTAACGTTGGCTTGTACTGAGTTAATGATTGTACGAGAGTGTCATGTATATATAGTTTAACTCATAGCATTCAAGCACAAAAGCACAAATTACATAAATAGTCATAATATAGAATTTTATATGTTGTAATTGCAAATAGTTTCAATGAAAGTCATGTTTCACCCCAAAATGTACAAAATAAAAAAAGGGACTATGTAAACTAACATTGATATTGTGATTCAAACTTGAACTAGATTGTGAGAGCAAGTGATACGGGTTAACGATGCCCTAAATAAATAGTCATACATATTTAATACATTGAAATGATAAAATGAAAAAGGAACGGAATGATTTGGTAGTTTAGGATTGTGAAATGGACGAGTAATCGAGAATACAAATAGAGTTTAGAAAAAAGATGTTTTATAAAAGAAACCTACGTACCAATAATAAGTATTATTTGTAAAAATATTAATATGATAACTATCTTAATATAATATCTACATTATTAAGACAATGTAAAAAGTGCTTAAAATTAGGTTATAAGATAATAATCAATCTGAATTAAAATAATAATACTCATAAGAATAATAATAATATTATGATTAATATACTATTTAAACGATTAATAAAATCTATGTTATTAGTAACACTAATAAAACCGTGTTATTAATAATATATTATAGATTAAGTTGTTACGAAAACATTTATAACCTCTTTTTGTTTAATAGAACATATTCTTGATAATCATGAAGGCCTAATGATAAGTTGCCCAATATTAGTGTCGTGACTTGATCACATGGTGGTTTGAGTGTTATGACCATAATTAAGTTGTCACTACCGGAAATTAAATAAATAAGTTAACGCTTGTAAAATAAACCTTTTAGTATTATAACCATAACTACAAAATATTAAAACCAACTAGGTTAGAATCCCGTGTATACACGTGTTAAATAAATGTAATGTTATATACTTAGTAAAAAATAAATATATTTTTTTTAAAACCCGTGTATGGGTTGAATAAAATATAATGTAATCTGTTAACACATACACTCGTTAAAATATGTCTTAAAAATATATATTTTGACGTGACGGTTATAAATACAGTTAAGTTAATTTTTAAAATATTTTTTTAATTGAGTATTAATTTTTTTATATAATTGATAAATGTTAATTCATATTAAATTTATTTGGCTAATTATATAATAACTATCTATAACTAAATAATAAGTTCCAATAATTAGATTCATATTAAATTTTTAAAAATATATATTCCTTTAATAATCACTTAATAGGAGAGAGGCAGAAAAATACACTAAGGATGCACCAAAAAATGACATGTGTCATATAAAAACTTTTATTTATTAGTATAGATAGATATTTATAAACCTGTAAAACTTTACCTTTCAAAATTGAAACTTAAAAACATGAATTTATTATACATAACGATTTTTATAAAGTCATAATTTAACGTTTAGACACTAACTTTACTAACATCTTAACAAATTGACTTATTTAACAAAAATCATTCACTTAATTCAAACGATGTATCCAATTCATAAAATCCTATTAATAATAATGAAATATCACTTCTTTAGGTTTATTGAAATTGAAGTAGTATATTAAATAAAACATTGTGGCAACCATGCAGACTAAATCTATGGAGCCAAATTATCATAACCAAAACAAAAACAAACGTGCAGACATCTTCTTCCTAAAATTCATAGGTTTTCGGAATAGTTGTTTGGTCGGTCGTCTCTACCCGGACGTGATCTAGTATTATCGAACGACATAGATAGATAGGGGAAACACGTTACCTTAAGTACAAAGTCGGCATCAAGCGCGAGGGTTCATGGATGCGTTGATACGAGCAGCTATGTGGTAGAGGTGAGTCATGATGCCTCCCTATTGGTGTTTCGGGTCGTAAGAGAACCTGACTTGTAGAGGACACAAATGAACTTCGTCGATCTTTATTGTTAGTGTTCTTCGTGGTTTCGGTTCATGTTGGGGTTTGTTCGAAGTCGCTGAAAACCTACTAGCTCTTTTAGGGTCGCATATAAAAGGAAGAAGGAACACTTTCGTATTGATGTAGATCCCGAAATCACAGTCGAAGATTCCGACACTAGAAGGGGAAAAACGTGTGATGGGACGTAACAGCTTACAAAACTAAATGGACTTAAATATGAAATTTATCATTTATTTTAAAACAATTTCTTTTAACATAAATTTCAACAAGTTTTCAAACATATAATAACTATTTGACCTACATCACAAAGGAAATTTTCAAATTTCTAACAAATTAAATTCTCAGCATATATATATATATATATATATATAGCAGGAGGTTCAAATAAGAAATGTAATTTGGCTAAGAAGCCTAAGAAGCAATCTTAGTCATCCATTTTCTAATAAGTGAGGAGATTTAAGTGGGGGAAAAATAAGATTGGAGGGGTATCTTTGGAATAGCCATTTTTGTTGATTTGTTTCAAGTTCCCCCTCATTTTTTAAACTTCCTTAACTTTTTTTTATGACATTATTTTTTGAAAAAAATTACACCATTAAATCGAACATTTTTTTCTCTTTAATTTGAGTATAATGTTGATATATAAAAACGATGATTTAAAAAAATCAAAATCTTTGTTGATTTTCAATAAAACAGCACTGATAATAGAATTTGTGCTGTTTTCTAGTAAACAACAGCAAACCAGCACAGGAAAATAGCATAACAACAAAATCAGCACAACAACACATCAGTACAACATAAAAAATAACACAATAACAAAAACAACATAGGTAATTTTACAAAATCATAAATCTGAAATAAAAGTCATCATTTTAAAAGAAGAATGTAAGTAATTAAGGTTTGACCTTCAGTAACATAAAAAGAAAAATGTACCTTATCTTTGAGTTTTCCGGTAACTATTGTTGTAGGGAAAAGAATGTATCATAAAATACAAGAAAGTGAACTAAAAAAAACTTCATGTGAATGCTATGAAACTTGGGCTAGAACCCAAAATCTAATTTGCAAATGTTTTTGTATATAATACAATCTTAAAAACTTAGTTTTGTTGTGTTGGGTTTTGTTTATTTTTGTGATAACCTACCTGTGCTGGTTTTGCTTGTGCTGGGTTATGTTTGTGATGGTTTTAGGATTATAACATGTCACTTCCAATTGTGTTCTTTGTTTTGTGCTGGTTTGATATACAATCTTAAAAACTTAGTTTTGTTGTGCTGGTTTTGTTTGTGCTGGGTTAGCTAAGAAGAGCAAGTCGCACAAATAACCGTGTTGTTTTGGTGCTGTTTTATAGTAAAACAGCACAATTAATTGTTATGTTTGGTATTGTTTTATGATAAAACAGCACAGTTAAAAGTGTTGTTTTACAACACAACACAGTTAATTGTGCTGTTTTACTAGAAACCAGCACATTTATGTAAAGTAGCATAATTTCATTAAGTGTCGATCTTGTTTTTACAAAAAAAAAAAAATAACAACACTATACTCAAAATAAAGGATAAAAACGCTCGATTTTATGATGTATTTTTTTTAAAATCAGGTCGTATGAAAAAGTTATGTACGTTTAAAAAAAGTGGGGGAATTTGAAAAATGTCAACAATTATGGGTTTTCCAATATGCCCCTCCACCCCTTGTTTTTCCTACAATTAAATCTCTACCCTTGATCATCTATTTGAATGGATGAGATTTACTTCTTAGCCAAATAATACTTCTTAGGGGAACCATCCCCTATATATATATATATAATATATAAAATAAAAGTTTAAAAATCTCAAAGTTCCGTGTTGTTACACGTTTGTAATTGATATGGCATGATGTACGGTAAAAATATGTTATAACGAGTTTGAAATAATATGTCATGTCATAATGTTTATATTTCCCAAAATGAAATAAGGTAATACTAGCAAAAGTCATGGATTTTACAAGTAAAAGCACTACAATTAGATCTGAAGTTAGATTTGCTAGAACAAATCAAGGAAATCCAAATAAAAGCATAAGAAGAGAGGAATATTAAGAAAGAACTTATGGTTGGGAAGCATAAGTTGTTATTCAAAGGAGATGATGGAATCATGAGATTCGAGCAAAGAATCCGGATTTTAAAGTTTTGAAATATTCAAGAAAATATATTAGATGAAGCACACAAATTAAGATATTCCATGCATCCTGGTAACAAAATTTATAAAGATCTGAAGACACATTACTGGTGGCCAAATATGAAGAGATCGATAGCCCGGTATATAGATAAATGCTTGACATGTCTTCAAGTTAAGATTGAGCACCAGAAACCAGCAGGGCAGCTACAACAAATAGAATTACCAATCGGAAAATGTGATCGCATTACAATGGACTTCGTCACTAAACTACCAAGAACCCAGAAAGGACATAATGCAATATGGGTCGTGGTCGACAGACTGACCAAGTCAGCCCATTTTATACTTATCAATGAAACATACTCTATGGATAAGTTAGCCAGAATCTATATCAATGAGATTGTGAGCCACCATGGCATACCACTGTCTATTATTTCTAATAGATATAGTCGGTTGTCACACCCCGACCGATGGCGGAATCATCGAGGCGGACAATAGAATGATTGTTCAAAAGCACATGATAGCTAAAAGGTTGCATAATTCATTAATTTAAATTTAAAGACAACAATATCCAAATACGATACATTCCAAATAACCTAGTCTAGTTCAAAACATTGATTTATTTAACTAGGTCCATAGTCCTTAAGTGGAAAAATCTTCGGCAAGTAGTCACACATCCAAACCTGAAACATTATTTAAATCAAGTGAAAACTAAAAAGTTGGTGAGTACATAGGTTTAGTAATTCCGGTAAATAGTAGTTGTAAATCGTTTTGCAACTCATTGTTTATCTTGTTAAACATAGTATGTATGATGTATCATTTATTTAATCACAATTCAAACCGAGTTTGACGCGCTTGAACAGAGCACAACAGCTAAGTCCGGTATGTTTGAATATAGTTACCCACTATATCCGATATGTTTGAATATAACACGCGGTTATATCCGAGTATGCAGTAATAAACACCCTAACCGGGTGGGCTGGTCAGGCACAATAGATCTATCAATATTACAGTTGGTTGTCTTGTGTATAATTGTATGTACATCCAAAGAATAAGCATATAGTCTCATGTATAACACGTACAAACAATGTGAGTAGCATGTATAATGTTTCACCCTAAAACGTATAAAAATGTAAAATAGGGGCTATGTAACTCACCTTGCAAGCGGGTATTTTTCCACGCGTGTAGGTGATAAGTATGTGAAAGCCTAAACACGTTGATACCCTATGTAGATAAATGGGTATTATTGTATGCTTACATGTGCGTGTTAGTATTTAATTGTGTATAGGTTTATAATAGCATTTCTCAGTGTTATTTGGATAAAAGTTGGTCCAGATTTACTTGAAATTACTGATTTGATCGAAACTATTTTATAGTTGTGACAGGTATCGAAACTATTTATAAGTGATACACAGGCTGTCGAAACTACCCTCTATCGAAACTACTAGTTTCGATTGATCATTTATAGGTGATACACAGGCTGTCGAAACTACCCTCTATCGAAACTACTAGTTTCGATTGATCATTTATAAGTGATACACAGGCTGTCGAAACTATCCTCTATCGAAACTATTTGTTTCGATTGACCATTTACTCAATCGAAACTAAGTAGTTTCAGTAGTTTCGATGGCCCAAACTTTAGCAAATAAAACAGTAATTTTTTTAGAACATTAATTTGTCCGGTAATCGATGGTTTGGAGTCGTGACTTCGATTGGTTTAGTTTGTCTTATGATAACAAAAGGTAAAGAAACGAAGTTGAGGATTCTTACGTGGTCGTGAAGGGGCTGGACGGCAGAGTCTTAAATCCGAGAATGTCCAGAATGAGAATCGAGCTTCTGGGTGGGATTAGCCTCTACAACCTTGGTCACAGCTTCACACAGAGATGGCGATTGTAATGGTGCCTTCAATTTGGAGTGAGATTGGGTGGAAGAGGGGTCGCGAGCTCGTGCAGGGCCGACCATGGCTATTTATAGCCGAGCTTGATTTCTTTGTTAAAACGTGCAATTGGGCACGTTCCGACACTAGTCTAGACGAGACGAAACTAACCAGACATTCAACACGTGTGGAGGTGGTCTGTCGGGCACGAATTCGAACGTGGGTTTCTCGGCCACCAACAGGATCAGACGATCCTTATGTTGAGGAGACCAATTGGGTAGCGGCTGTCGAGGTGCAGGGGACAGCCCTGTCGGGGTGTTCGCCGGAAACTATCTCGGACCGCCGGACAATGTAGGGGACGACCGGAAATGCGAATTGGGGTTTGGCAGATTTGGTCCTTGTAGTTTGGTTTTGATTTAATTCAACCCCTGAGATAATTACGGATGAGTCCTTGTAGTTTTATTTGTACAGAAATAGTCCCTCAACTGATGTTAGCTTAAAACCTTTTAGTTTGAAAAGTTTCAAAACAACCCCTTATCTTTTATAAAAATAATTAATTTAATTTCTTTTAAATTTTTTAAATATATTTTATAAACTTATATTATTATTATTGTTATAAATAATTTTTATAAAAATTAGTTATCTTATTTTAAATAGGTTATTTTATTAAATATGGAACTTTTAAATTTAGAGTTTTATATAAAAATTGTATATAAGTTTTAAAACTTATAAAATTTTACTTAATTTAAATCCGTAAAATGAAAGTACCCATTTGTATAAAACTAAATAAAACACTCGTATTTTATTTAATTTGAGAATGATTACACGATAATTATAAGTACGCGAATGAAAAATCCAAAATGTCACAGTCTCCCCATGTTAAAGGAATTTCGCCCCGAAATTCAACTAGTGGAGGCTATGAAAAAGATGCGGATACTTGGTCTTCATTTGGTCTTCACGTTCCCAAGTGAACTCGGGTCCACGTTTAGACTCCCAACGGACCTTGACAATGGGGATGCGGCTACGCTTGAGTTTCTTGACTTCTCGGTCCATGATTTCCATGGGTTTCTCAACAAAGTGCATTTTCTCGTCAATGCGCACTTCATCAAGAGGGATGTGGAGATTCTCGTCGGCTAGACACTTCTTCAAATTAGATACATGAAAAGTCGGATGAACGTTGATGAGTTCTGAAGGAAGATCGAGTTTGTAGGCCACTTTTCCTACCCTTTCGAGTATCTTGAATGGACCCACATATCGAGGTGCAAGTTTTTCTTTCTTTCCAAATCGGACTACGCCCTTCCAAGGTGATACCTTTAGGAGAACCATATCCCCAACTTGAAATTCCAAGGGTTTTCGTCTTTTATCGGCATAGCTCTTTTGCCGACTCCTTACTACTCGAATGTTGTCACGAATAAGGAAGATTTTATCGGTGTTCTATTGGATAAGCTCGGGACCGGTGATTTGTGCTTCACCAATTTCGTTCCAACAAATCGGTGAACGACATTTCCGTCCGTAAAGAGTTTCAAACGGTGCCATGTTAATGCTTGAGTGGTAGCTGTTGTTGTAGGAAAATTCAATCAGTGGTAGGTGAGAATCCCAATTGCCACCAAAGTCAATGACACAAGCTCTAAGCATATCCTCAAGAGTTTGGATTGTTCGTTCGGTTTGTCCATCAGTTTGAGGATGGTAAGCCGTACTTAAATCCAAACAGTACCAAGTGCTGATTTCAATGATTGCCAAAATCGGGAAGTAAAACGCGAATCACGATCGGAGATGATGTTCAAAGGGATTCCGTGACGACTTACGATCTCATCAATGTAGATCCGAGCCAATTTCTCGACTCGATAGTCCTCACGAATAGGCAAGAAATGAGCAGACTTTGTAAGTCGGTCGATAATAACCCAGACACTATCGTGCCCACTAGAAGTGCGTGGGAGTTTGGTGATGAAATCCATAGCAAGGTTCTCCCACTTCCACACGGGAATTTCAGGTTGTTCGAGGAGACCGGAAGGCTTCTGGTGTTCGGCCTTCACTTTAGAACAAGTTAGGCATTTTGCCACAAAGAGGGCAATATCCTTTTTCATGCCGGGCCACCAATATTGCTGACGGAGACCCATATACATCTTATCAGCTCCGGGATGTACCGAATATCGAGTTTTGTGGGACTCGTTCATCAAAAATATACGAAGATCGTCGCGATCGGGAACCCAGATACGGTCCAAGTAATACAATATACCGTTGGCTTTGGTTTCCAGCAAGAGTTCTACGCCACATGCCATCTCTTGATACATGTTTCCCTTGGTAACCGAGGTGTGTTGTGCTTTGAGAATACGGGCTTGGATATCGTTATGAATATGAACACTATGAAGCATGATACGTTCTTTACGACTCAAGGCGTCGGCTACAACGTTTGCTTTGCCGGGGTGGTAGCGGATCTCGCAGTCGTAGTCGTTTAGAAGTTCAACCCATCGTCGTTGCCTCATATTAAGCTCTTTTTGATTGAAAATATGTTGAAGACTTTTGTGGTCGGTGAAATCCACGCATTTGGTGCCATAAAGATAATGTCTCCAAATTTTCAGGGCGAAAACGACAACACCAAGCTCGAGATCATGGGTCGTATAGTTCTTCTCATGGACTTTGAGTTGACGTGATGCGTATGCAATTACTTGACCTCGTTGCATAAGAACACAACCAAGACCTTGGTTGGATGCATCACAATAAACGACAAAGTCGTCATTACCACTAGGAAGAGTTAGAATAGGAGCATTGCAGAGCTTGTGTTTGAGAGCTTGAAAAGCTTCCTTTTGCTTGGGTCCCCACTCGTAAGATTTACCTTTGTGAGTCAAGGCAGTGAGCGGAACTGCAATCTTGGAGAAATTTGAGATGAAGCGACGATAGTAACCCGCTAGTCCAAGGAATTAACGAATCTCGGTAGGAGTCTTGGGATTATTCCAATTCTTTATCGCCTCGATTTTTGCCGGGTCCACATGAATTCCCTTGTCGCTGACAATGTGTCCCAAAAATTGAACTTCCTTTAGCCAGAATTCACACTTGGAGAACTTGGCGTATAGTTGTTCTTTCTTCAAGAGTTCCAAAATCAAACGAAGATGTTGTTCATGCTCCGCTTTCGTTTTAGAATAGATGAGAATGTCGTCAATGAAAACGATCACGAACTTGTCCAAATAAGGTTTGCATACATGGTTCATAAGGTCCATGAAGACTGCAGGTGCATTAGTCAAACCGAAGGGCATGATCATGAACTCGTAATGACCATATCTAGTCCGAAAGGCAGTCTTCGGAATGTCTTCCTCGAGAACACGAAGTTGATGGTACTCGGAACGAAGGTCAATCTTGGAGAAGCATGTTGAACCTTGAAGCTGATCGAAAAGATCGTCGATACGGGGTAAAGGATAACGGTTCTTAATTGTAAGCTTGTTGAGTTCACGATAATCGATGCACATTCGAAACGATACATCCTTTTTCTTCACGAACAGTACGGGAGCACCCCAAGGTGAATGGCTCGGGCGGATGAATCCTTTGGATGAGAGTTCTTGTAATTGACTTGCAAGCTCTTGCATCTCGGAAGGTGCAAGGAGATAGGGGGCTTTTGCCATGGGAGTTGCCCCGGGCACAAGGTCGATACGAAACTCCACTTGTCTAGGGGGAGGAAGACCAGGTAAATCCTTGGGGAATACCTCGGGAAAATCTCGGATGATTGGAATGTCTTGCAATTTCTTACCCTTATCTTTCGTGTCAACTATGTGGGCCAAGAAGGCAACGTACTTTTTCCGCAAGTACTTTTGTGCCAATGTGCAAGACATGATTTGAAGACCACGACATGGTTTTTCACCGAACATAACTATCGTGTCGCCCGAAGAGAGAGGTATATGAATACACTTTTCGTAGCAAATAACCTAGGCATGGTGCTTGGATAACCAGTCCATGCCAATTATAATATCGAAGCTTCCCAATTGCATTGGAAGGAGATCAACAGAGAATTTGTGATTATTAAGCTCGAGATTGCAGTCGTAGGATAACAGAATTTATAGTAATAGATTTTCCGTTTGCTATCTCCACGGAATAAGAATTGTCAAGTTTTGTTCTTTGTTTAGCAAGTCGAGATTCAAAGGTAAGAGATACAAAACTCCTATCGGCACCGGTATCAAATAAAACGGATGCATAATGATTGTTTACGAGAAACGTACCGTTTATCACGTCGTTGTTTGCTTGAGCCTCATTAGCATTTATGTTAAACGCTCGTCCTTGAGGACCACCTTGATGGTGAAGTTTTGGGCATCGGTCACGGAAATGGTTTAGGTCTCCACATTCGTAACATGCCCGACCATGGAGAGGTGCCGGATAGATTGGGCGGTTGGCTGGAGCAGCTTGATGGACGGGAGGACGAGTACGGCAAGTAGTGACCACGTGTCCATATCGTCCGCAGCTTGAACACAATCGGCATGGTAGGTTGGCAGGATGATGGTACTTGCAGGTCTGGCATTGGGGATTCGGACCCTGATAAGTTTTCGGGTTTTGACCCAAAGGGGCCGCTTGAATAGCAGGTACAGTGGGAGTTACTTCTGCGAAGTTTCGACCCTTTCGTTTCTTGTTGCGGTTAGAAGACTCAGGTTTTACATCCTTGACGGCCGCAAGAGTAGAAACAACCTTCTTGGAACCCTTTCTTGATAAAGTTTCGGCTTTGACATGGTTGTCGGATAGTGTAGCAGATAGGCGGATAACAGCTTCAAGTGCAGGAGGATTGCTTCCTAGCACAGCATCTTGAATTTGCATAGGCAGCCCGCCTATGTATTTTTCAATTCCCCGAGCAAGGGGAGTGATCATATGAGGCACCAACAGACATAGCTCTTGAAACCGGGTGGTGTAAGCCAGATTATCCCCGCTGTCTTGGGCAAGATCCCAAAACTCAGCCTCGAGCTTCCTCATTTCATTCCGAGGACAGAATTCATCAGTCATGGCCTTCTTCAGATCATCCCATGATAAGGATGTAGCAACCTTAGCACCACGAGTGCGTTTCTCACCGTTCCACCAGGTGAGGGCTCTCTTTTGGAGTACACTTGTGGCATAACGAACCCGAAGATTATCGGGACAGTCGCTGTTTAGGAATGTGCTTTCCATGCTTTCAAACCATTGAAGTAGGCCGGTAGCACCTTCAGTCCCGAAGAATTTTGTAGGATTGCACGAGTTAAAGTGTTTAAACGTGCAGTGAGGCGGGTTGGTACCACCGTTCCCTTGGATGTTGTGAGACCCGTCACTGTTGTTATTTGCTTGGGTCATTTGCCCTACCAGCTGGGCAAGAAGAGTAGCAAGATCCGGATTGGAAGTGCTAGAGTTCGCACGTCGAGGAGGCATTCTAACACCATAAGAAAAGACAGTGATATTTTAGATAAGATGGATATATATGAGTTATAGAGGGAAATAATGTAAGCAAAAAAACGGGATTCATCATGACGCGTGCCAGTACATGTGTATTTATTCAAAGTTGATGGGGGGGGAAGCTAAGCCATCTATTCCGGATAGAACATGATGTTAAAGGTCATTATTTGCGTAATAGGAATTGCCGGGACTTGCATGCACTACAAATCATTATTACGTGTGCACCCGTAATAATGATTTGCTTTGCATGTTCGTCTAGTTCTTCCTATCTTGCTATAATGTCCCCAAATTTTGAGTTTAAGTTCGGATCGTATCCTTGCAAATACATTGACTTATCAACGTTAAATAATTCCTCAAAACTTTCAAAGAGACATGCTTTAGCCTATAGGTAAACACTCACTTCAGGAATTCCCAGGAAAGCATACGGGTCCATTTATTTGGATTTATACGAAATGCTTTCCTAGACAGAAAACCCAATGTACAGGTGTCACTCTTCCAGATTGCACGTGTCCTTTACTGGTTTCAATAAATTAAGTCGTTGACGAGATTTCCAAGATTTTAATAGAATTGAGAGTTTATGTGTATAAAATGTGTAGGAATTGTTGCAATTAATACGGATTAGGAAAGAGTATGGATAAGGATGAGTAGTGTATTTGTTTGCATAAGTTTGTTTGTCAAATGTGTATGTAAAGTATGTATCATGTATCAAAGTCTTGTATGTATGTGTATAAGTCTCATGTACCAAACTCGGGGAAATTCAAATAATACCTAACTACAAATAATTCACATAGCAATTTATCATTTAGCACATAGCACATAACACATAAAAAGGGAGTCCTAGGGTTATAGTCTAGGTCATCGTGTCTAATAACCTAATTCCCTATAACCATGTCTCTGATACCAATCTGTCACACCCCGACCGATGGCGGAATCATCGAGGCGGACAATAGAATGATTGTTCAAAAGCACATGATAGCTAAAAGGTTGTATAATTCATTAATTTAAATTTAAAGACAACAAGATCCAAATACGATACATTCCAAATAACCTAGTCAAGTTCAAAACATTGATTTATTTAACTAGGTCCATAGTCCTTAAGTGGAGAAATCTTCGGCAAGTAGTCACATATCCAAACCTGAAACATTATTTAAATCAAGTGTCAACTAAAAAGTTGGTGAGTACATAGGTTTAGTAATTCCGGTAAATAGTAGTTGTAAATCGTTTTGCAACTCATTGTTTATCTTGTTAAACATAGTATGTATGATGTATCATTTATTTAATCACAATTCAAACCGAGTTTGACGCGCTTGAACAGAGCACATCATCTAAGTCCGGTATGTTTGAATAAAGTTACCCACTATATCCGATATGTTTGAATATAACACGCGGTTATATCCGAGTATGCAGTAATAAACACCCTAACCGGGTGGGCTGGTCAGGCACAATAGATCTATCAATATTACAGTTGGTTGTCTTGTGTATAAATGTATGTACATCCAAAGAATAAGCATATAGTCTCATGTATAACACGTACAAACAATGTGAGTAGCATGTATAATGTTTCACCCCAAAACATATAAAAATGTAAAATAGGGGCTATGTAACTCACCTTGCAAGCGGGTATTTTTCCACGCGTGTAGGTGATAAGTATGTGAAAGCCTAAACACGTTGATACCCTATGTAGATAAATGGGTATTATTGTATGTTTACATGTGCGTGTTAGTATTTAATTGTGTATAGGTTTATAATAGCATTTCTCAGTGTTATTTGGATAAAAGTTGGTCCAGATTTTCTTGAAATTACTGATTTGATCGAAACTGTTTTATAGTTGTGACAGGTATCGAAACTGTGTTCAATCGAAACTACTAGTTTCGATTGATCATTTATAAGTGATACACAGGCTGTCGAAACTACCCTATATTGAAACTACTAGTTTCGATTGATCATTTATAGGTGATACACAGGCTGTCGAAACTACCCTCTATTGAAACTACTAGTTTCGATTGATCATTTTTAAGTGATACACAGGCTGTCGAAACTATCCTCTATCGAAACTATTAGTTTCGATTGACCATTTACTCAATCGAAACTAAGTAGTTTCGATGGCCCAGACTTTAGCAAATAAAACAGTAATTTTATTAGAACATTAGTTTGTCCGGTAATCGATGGTTTGGAGTCGTGACTTCGATTGGTTCAGTTTGTCTTATGATAACAGAAGGTAAAGAAACGAAGTTGAGGATTCTTACGTGGTCGTGAAGGGGCTGGACGGCAGAGTCTTAAATCCGAGAATGTCCAGAATGAGAATCGAGCTTCTGGGTGGGATTAGCCTCTACAACCTTGGTCACATCTTCACACAGAGATGGCGATTGTAATGGTGGCTTCAATTTGGAGTGAGATTGGGTGGAAGAGGGGTCGCGAGCTCGTGCAGGGCCGACCATGGCTATTTATAGCCGAGCTTGATTTCTTTGTTAAAACGTGCAATTGGGCACGTTCCGACACTAGTCTAGACGAGACGAAACTAACCAGACATTCAACACGCGTGGAAGTGGTCTGTCGGGCGCAAATTCAAACGTGGGTTTCTCGGCCACCAACAGGATCAGACGATCCTTATGTTGAGGAGACCAATTGGTCGGGGGGTCTTGTTCGCATGGGGAAGACGAGTTCAGGGATACCTGTAGCGGCTGTCGAGGTGCAGGGGACAGCCCTGTCGGGGTGTTCGCCGGAAACTATCTCGGACCGCCGGACAATGTAGGGGACGACCGGAAATGCGAATTGGGGTTTGGCAGATTTGGTCCTTGTAGTTTGGTTTTGATTTAATTCGGCCCCTGAGATAATTACAGATGAGTCCTTGTAGTTTTATTTGTACAGAAATAGTCCCTCAACTGATTTTAGCTTAAAACCTTTTAGTTTGAAAAGTTTCAAAACAACCCCTTATCTTTTATAAAAATAATTAATTTAATTTCTTTTAAATTTTTTAAATATATTTTATAAAATTATATTATTATTATTGTTATAAATAATTTTTATAAAAGTTAGTTATCTTATTTTAAATAGGTTATTTTATTAAATATGGAACTTTTAAATTTAGATTTTTATATAAAAATTGTATATAAGTTTTAAAACTTATAAAATTTTACTTAATTTAAATCCGTAAAATGAAAGTACCCATTTGTATAAAACTAAATAAAACACTCGTATTTTATTTAATTTGAGAATGATTACACGATAATTATAAGTGCGCGAATGAAAAATACGAAATGTCACATCGGTTCACATCTAGATTCTAGACAAATTTTCAGAAAGAGTTGGGAACTCGACTTACCATGAGTACTACATATCATCATCAGACTGACAGACAAAGTGAACGTACAATTCAAACCATGGAAGATATACTGAGAGCCTGTGTTATAGATTTCGGAGGTAATTGGGATAATCACCTACCATTAATCGAATTCTCCTATAACAATAGTTATCACTCAAGTATCAAAGCTGCACCATTTGAAACACTGTATGGAAGAAAGTGTAGGACTCCTGTCTATTGGACTGAAATAGGATATAGTTAATTATCTAGACCTGAAGTTATACAAAAAATCAGATAGGATAGTCTAGATTAAACAACGATTAAAAGCTGCTCATGATCATCAGAAGAATTATGCTAACAGATGACGACGAATGTTAGAATTCCAAGTTGGATATTTTGTTATGTTAAAGGTTTCACCTTGGAAAGGTATTGTAAGGTTCAGGAAACGAGGAAAGTTAGGACCAAGGTATATCGGACCTTACAAGATTATCGAAAGAATCGGAGCAGTAGCCTATAAGTTATCTCTACCTGAAGCTTTAAAAGAAACTCATAATACGTTTCACTTATCCTACTTACGCAAGTGTTTAGCTGATCCAGTTCAGGCTATTGCACTAGATGATGTGCACATAGACGACAAAATTCATTTCACTTAGCAACCAATCAAAATTTTAGCCAAACTTCATTTCCTTAAAGGATGGTAGATTTGAAACACCTAAAAAATTCCTAAGAAATTAAAGGGTTAGACTTGTCAAATATCAAAGTCGAGGGTTAAATATGTGATTAAACAAAGTTTAGGGACTAAAGTTGAAATTTTTTAAAAATAAAGGGGCAGCGAACCGTTACCCAGGACCTTAGCGACCCGCTACGTGTTGAGGAAAGACAGAATCAGGAGCTGACACGTGTGATGTGACTCACCGATTGGAAACTGACGTGTGGAAAAGGGTGGCGGACCGCTAGCCAGACTATAACGGTCTGCTACATGTGCCTCAATCCAATTAAACCACCTCGTTGGGTGGCGGAACGCCACCACCTAGCGTAGCGGTCTGCTACGAGTGCACATTTTGCCCTATAAATACTTGAATGATCCTAACCCATTTACACACACAAATACACTTTCCTAAACACACAAATACCCTGATTTCAAATCCCTGGCACCGGTTCGTGTACGAGAGTCCGGTTTCTAGAAATTCGACTCCAATTTATCATAGATAGTGCCGAGGTAAGGTTCCGACTTCCTGTTAAGCTTTGATTATACACCATTAATTTAGGCTTGTGTAATTAAGTAATGTCATATGATATCTAGGAGCTTTGTCCAAGGTGTTGATCATATTACTCATTTAATAAGCCGAAATACTGTCGAGGTGAGTTCCTAAACTGTGATGCATGAACCCAGTCATGACCTTGTCCGACATGATTGATTTATGAAACATTTTGAGCATCTTGAAACGATTGCACCGATTGTGTATATATAACTTATTCTAAACGCTTATTGTATTTTACTTGCCTGTGGAACGACATGTTGGACAGGACCCGTGGTACGGTCTTTGAATATATATATAGTGAATGATTGTTCATAGTCGTCTATGAAATTGGGTGTTGAAGCCCATGAATGTGTTCATGATACTTTGGCGGGTCATTTTTAATAAACTATTTTAGTTTATGAATTCACCAGCTTTACGCTACCCCATGTTATATCAAATGTTTTGAACGCATCACAGATAATCATTTGACAAGGCATTTCGAGGACTATAATGAAACGAAGAACGATCTAGATGATGGGCATGCTAGGAACTATATGTCCCGAATAATATGTTCCTTGTTCGGAACGAATGATGTAACTTTTGTTAAACATGATGTAAACAATGTTTTGATGTTAATAGAAGTTATGATTTAGTCTTCCGCCGTGTGTTTTGATATCAACGTCACAGTAACTAGAAGACGACCTTCTGGCCGGTGTGTAGTTATCTGACAAACTGAATGTTCTGACTAGGGAAGGATTGTGTATAAATCTCTCCTAGACCCGTCGTTCTTTCTATGGAACATCTCTGTTGGAGATACTACTCTTGTTATATAATTGTCTTGTGTTTCGGGCGTGATAAGGATCCCTTCCATAGAGGAAATTTCGGAAAGCCAACCTTCTAACTCCGACATGCTTGGTAAGTTAAGATTTTTATTTTGTTTATGTGTTAGTTAATCTGGTTCATCAAAAAGAGCTAGATTATGAAGTGTGAAAGATAAAATGTAGTACGTGGCATTATCCATAGTTAAAAGTAAAGACATACTGAAACTATTAATCTTATATAAATATAATATACTTACCAATACAACATCAAATATTGTATACAAAGAAATATTTAAATATTTATGAATTATAACTATATCTTTTTATTTTTCATTATTATATGTGATATGTAATTTCAGTTATAAGAAGTATTACAGATTTATAAATAATATAGTTTTCATTATTTAAGCCGTGTCATGTTCTATATGACATATACACACATTTATACCATATGCATATAGTTCTTTTAGAAATTATATTATATTTTAAACGATGTATATAATTTTTTCCATGTAGGTGAGTGGGGCTCTAGCATGGGCAAGGCTAGAGCCATCTAACCTTATTCTTGGTATTAACATCACCAAGGGAAATGAGTGGACAGGTAAAATTATAATTCTCAGTAACTTTTAATTACTTCATGCTAACCATGCTTTTGGTAAATAGGTTCAAGATCCTTCAACAGAAAAAAGCTTACATCATATCAGAGATGGTTTGAATCCCTATTAAATGGTAATATCCATTATTGGGAAAACCTTAGAAGCTTTTGATGAAGATAATTTAAACCCATGTTATGGATTCGGAGATGGTATAGTTTTGTAAGCCGATAATTTGTTCTTTATAAGGATACTATGTAACATCCTGATTAAATTTATCTGATAATTTTATTGGTGTTTTACATTGATGGTCAGAATTTGTAGGTTATGCTATTTATTTTTTGTTATGAAGAAGAGTCTGCTAAAGTTTGTATTTGGAGATGAGGTTTAGTGATAATTTATGAGGAGTCTTACATCTTTGTCAATTGAGAAATTCATTAAAGTTAAGGTGGATTAGGGTTTTGGTGACATAATATGGTGTTTTGTATTCTTAATCCCAGTCAAGTTGTTAAATTCAGTAGACAGTAAACACTTGATAATCTTTGATGTTCTTGACATGTAACTATTGAAGATGTAACGTTTATGTCAGTAATCTGGATCAAAGGGTCAGTGAACGAGATATCAATGATGAATTTCGCACCTTTACATAATTCAATGGGTACCCATGCTTCTCCGGAACATAATCTTTGACCAATTTTATTTTTGTACTCTCAAACGAGTCTAAATGAAAAAAAAAACTACCTAAAAAAGAAACACGTCGATTGGGCTTTACAATTCAAACAAGTTGAAAGTGGTATGAAATGTATTTTAATGCATACAACCACCTAATCGCTTTATTTAAACTTTTTATACCCTAACAAAAACAAAGTGAATGCACAGTAGCTTCTTCTTATTGGGCCATGTGGCCTCAATTGATTGGTTAACTTAATTTAACTTTTTTAATTTTTGTTTTCAGCTCTTATAATATATATATATATATATATATAATATAAGTTTTTAACCCGATTAATTTTCTTATAACTTTTTTATTCTTTATAAACTTTCGTTCATTACCTTCTAAAAAATATGGAACGCGAGTCTTTTTTTTTTGTTTTTATTGTGAATGTGCCTGTATAATTTTTTTTAAAACTGAGTTGTATTCAAAATCGAGTATATTTTTCTTTGTGGCGTACGCTATAGCAAGCGATGTTACCGTTGCGATGTCGTGACAAACCCAATCGCTTATGATTTAACAATATCGTCAACAGTGATGTGGTATTATTGTATCCGATATCGGTGTTCGCCTGTATGGTTTCGACGAGTCGAACCGATGACGACCAAAATCTTACCGCGTAATATGGAAATAAAAAAGACCACGCTCCCCACCGCGAAGCGTGGGTTAAAAATAGTAGTTTAGATTATTAACGTTTTACGCAGACACGAGTTTATTGCTAGTTGATTCTAATAATCAAAAGAAAGTTTAGTTTTCCTAGGGTCGGGTCCAATTGAAAGAAAGTTTATTTTGACTCGGTCATATGTGTTTTCCTGTCAGTTTTAATTTACTGTTCCTACCTTTTCTCTTTCGCAGATTCTTGTGTCATGTCTCATACCGATCAAATTAACCCTCGAGGTACGCTTCAGTTCTTCTTTGATTCTGAAACTCCCTCATAAGATGTGTAATTTTAAGTTTTAAACCCAATTATGCCTACCCGTTGTTCAATTTCTCAAGTAGTAAGTAGGTTATGTTTAATTGTAATCAATTTCATTTGATTCACAGATGTTTGTGTTGTGGGTGTTGCACGCACCCCTATGGGGGACTTCCTTGGTTCTCTTTCATCTTTGTCAGCAACCAAGCTTGGATCTATAGCTATTCAATGTTAGTAACCAGTTCAATTACCTTTACCTTTTCTTTTCCCACCATTCATTCTGTTAACATTTTAACCAAACAGGTGCTCTGCAAAGAGCTAATATTGATCCACAACTAGTGCAAGAAGTTTTCTTTGGAAATGTCCTCAGTGCTAATCTAGGTCAAGCTCCGACAAGACAGGCTGCATTAGGTGCCGGCATACCAGATATCGTCATTTGCACAACTATTAATAAAGTATGTTCATCTGGGATGAAAGGTTGGTTTTAGGTTATTTAAATCAGCCATAATATATTAGGGAACTAAGGAATAACATTGTTTCCTTCCTCCCAACTCAGCAACGATGCTTGCAGCACAGAGCATTCAAGTTGGCGCCAATGATATTGTAGTGGCTTGTGGCATGGAGAGCATGTCTAATGCACCTAAATACGTAGCAACCTCAAGGTTGGCCTTGTCGTGCATAATTATCCCCCTTGCATGTTTCTAGTTATCATTAGCACCGTATAGTTATGCGAAACCAACCAAACCAATAACATAATTTATAAATTATTTTTTCTCTTATTTATCAAAAGGGTATTTAAGTATCTATTACATAAATAGTAGAATGAGGAGTCTTACATATACGTAACACCATGTTGAACGAGAAGTTGTTATACGTAACACCATGTTACGGTTTTCATTTGATCCATACCCCTATATATATGTATAGGGTAGGGTTCAAATAATTTATAAATGATGTTATTAGTTTGGTTGGTTTTATCTAGTTTTTGCATAACTCTGTGGTTTTCTCTGGAACCCTCCCCATCATTGGTGCTCTTAATGAAACAAAATTGAGAAAGTTCTTGCACATTTCTCTCTTCTTTGGTTTATGGATATGCAAGTGTAAAAAGATGAACACTTGATGAAATGTACACTTTCATCCTTCAAGGCTGATATATTTGTATTAAATTAACAGAAAGGGATGTCGTCTAGGACATGATGTTATCATAGATGGCATGGTTAAAGATGGCCTGTGGGATGTTTACAATGAATTTGGAATGGGAGTGTGTGGTGAGTTATGCGCTGAGCGCTACAACATAACAAAAGAAGATCAGGTAGGCTTTTTTGACATCTATTTTTATTCCATCTGTTTCTCTTAGTTCTGGGCTTGTGTATAGGAAAGTAATTATATGCATTTCTGCTTCCCTTGACATCACTGAGCATGACGTTTTATGATTTACCTTTTTTGTCATTTTACTAGGATAATTATGCTGTTAGAAGTTTCAATCGTGGAATTACGGCGCAAAAGAATGGAGCCTTCACATGGGAAATAGTTCCGGTGAGATTCAATATTTATTCTCAACAAATTGGTGGTGCGCGTGCAGGTGCGCGTGCGCGTGCGCGTGCGCCTAGTTATATCGTCTAATTATAATCATGGTGTTAGGTGAAGTTTCTGGGGGAGAGGGAAGGCCCTCACAGTCGTTGATAAAGATGAAGGACTGACAAAGGTAATTAGGATTCATGGACACCTATCACTCAAGAGTCAAGAGTTTTAATTGCACATGATATGAAATATTTTAAGCTCGGATTAATTAAATATGATTATTTATCACAAGAAGAGAAAATAATGTTCTTTTTTTCACATTAGTAGGTATCGGTACAGTGCCATGATTACTTTTGTATTCTCTGTAGTTTGATGCTACAAAATTGATGAATCTAAGACCTAGTTTCAAGGTAGAAGGTGGTTCTGTTACGGCAGGCAATGCTTCAAGTATAAGGTATGCTCTCTCTTGTTGCTTTTGCACACATTTCTAGTTAAAAGTTTGGTAGTCATCTTTGGTAAAGATCTCGTGCTTTCTAATGCAACCTTGTGAGTTGTGAACACAATACAAAAGTTTTAGTAGTGTAACAGTGATGGTGCAGCTGCATTAGTACTAGTGAGTGGAGAAAAGGCATCAAAACTTGGATTAAAAGTGATTGCTAAAATAAGAGGTTTCGCTGATGCTGCTCAGGTAATCATCAAAACTTGCACCCTGATTGGTTAAATTGTGTGATATACTGACGATTGGGCGAATAGGCACCTGAGTTATTTACCACTGCTCCAGCCCTTGCAATACCCAATTCTATTTCCAGTGCTGGCTTGAAGGCTTCTCAAGTTGATTACTATGAAATAAATGAAGCATTTTCAGTAAGTATTGATCCATTCTTTTCTTCAGTGCCTTAGGGTACTAGGGGCACCATGCGGGTGGGTACCCCAATCGGTAATGGGTGTGGGTATGTGAAACCGTTGCGGGTAGTTGAGATTATGTTGTGTTTTTTCTTTTGAACCGGTAAAGGTAGAGTTAACACCACCCCCACCTTTTTGGGTTGTTGAGAGTCTTGTTGATGTGTACTCTTGTAATTGGTTGGTATGTTGTGGGTACTTGGGGCTTCACGGGTAATACCCCTTGCACCCTTAGGTGTGCAACGTTAATGAATTCTCTCTTTGGTCTGACAGGTTGTGGCCTTAGCCAACCAGAAGCTGCTAGGAATTGATGATGTGAGTCTTCAACTTCCTTTTGCTATGATGAAATTGATTATCGTTATCATCCGCGTCAACTTTTAAAATTCTCAATTTCTTACAGAATCAACTTAATGCCCATGGTGGAGCTGTATCCTTGGGACACCCACTAGGTTGTAGTGGAGCTCGGATTTTGGTCACCTTGCTAGGGGTATGTTTGTATCGGTTTGCTTAGTTTTTATATGGGTGTTCTAAATGATACAGCTTGTTCTTTCTGCACAATATGATTTTTCGTGTGAAATTTAGTTGTATTATCAAACATTCATTGAATCCTACAAATCGAGTTTGTCTTACAAAAGTGGAAAATAAAAATACAACTCGCCCCCGACTATGGCTTGTATTGTTACAGGTATTGAAGCAAAATAGTGGAAAGGTGGGGGTTGCTGGAATTTGCAATGGGGTGGAGGAGCATCTGCATTGGTTCTGGAGCTCATGTAAGTTTACAAGTTCTAGTTATTACTCTAAAAATAAATAGACTATAGGTTAAACTTTAACCAGGTAAAGCAATCTTGCCTCATGACAATGATAAATAACTATTACAGAGTAATCCTATAAACCACTACTAAAACTTATTGCTTATATGTGTTGGTGTCAAGTGAAGAATTGGTATAATAGTAAAGAACACAACAGAGTTGGCTAACACCCAAACATTTATTATCAAGAAATCTGACTCAAAAACTTGATTACAATGTTAAACTCTACACGGTTTATATAGACCAAACTTAAACACTTTTGAATCTAATTAGGATTGCTAAACAATTGATTATTTAAATGGTAACCTATTCATACTCAAATAGGTTTCCTAATTGCTTTCAATTGCCGCCAACTTCACTTCCACGTGAAGTCGGTTATACTTCAGAAATTACCGCAACATGGTGAAAGATATAAAGATTTAATGTGAAGGCAGGGGAATAAAAAGGTGAGAGATAACTTTGAGTAAACCAGTATATTATAATAAATTCGTAGAGTTTGTGAGTATGAAGATCAGAATTCCAGAAAATGAAGTAACCACGGAGGGATATATCTGAATTTTCATATGCAGTTTTGATGACGAGTTTTGGTGTTTTAGATTGTACAACGCAGACAGGATGAATGTTTATTACTTATTGCAGGCCAACTGCCCGGACCCTATCCAAGTTGTGAGGACATTGTGGTAGCTTAGCTACTAGTTACAAGTTGTGTTTCTTCGAAAATGTTGTAATAAACCACTACCTTTGCATTTCATGATCATCGGTTGAAAGAATAGATTCCATCTTACCTTTACTTGAACTTGTTATTTAATTGGGTGTGATGTTGCAACCTGTTTCCTCCTGTGATGATCTGGTATTATACGTGAAAGAACCAAGACATTGTATATATTAGTGTTGGATATATGAAGTCCGATCATCGATTAAGTCAACATTACTATCGAGGTACGATCAAAAGAGTTACACTTTAGGTAACGATCAAATTGATAATATTTAATTGTTCAATATTATAGTTAGATGGTTTTATCAAACGAAAAATAAATATTTAGAAAATTATTTATCGGAGAAAACGTTAATTAATTTTTTGGAGAAATAATTATTTACGGGGAATTAATGTTTAAGTGTTTAACATTTAAAGGGTTAAGTTTTTACTAATTATTTGTAATTAGTTAAAAATGCAAGGGTTAGTAATAATTAAGAGTTAATTAGTTGACAATTAAATGTTAATACCAGAGGGCCTAGTCTATATTTGGAAGGTTATAAATATAACCTTAACCTGAAAACCCTAACTACACTTTTGGCCTCCACCCCTTCCTATGCAACCTCCAAGCCGATGGCCTCCCTCCCTTGCGCCGCCTTCCACCGCTGGCACCCACCATCGTGCGCCGCCACTTCAGCCGGCAACTGCCGTCGGAGACCACTGCCATGTCACCGGTTTCCCTCTGCGCAAAACGTGTGACTTTTTCTTGCTGGTTTCGTGACTAGTCACTAGTGAGACGATCGTTGAACCAAGGTGTCTTTCATTTGGTTAATCGTCTGAGGTATAACTTGAAACACCTTATTGTTGGATTTAATTTATTATTTATACGTATGTAATCGAATCACTGACGGGATCCCAGTTGAGAGCTGTTAATCGTACTAAATGCTTCCGCTGTTTAAATCTGATTTGATTATTTATTTATTTAAAAGGTTTAAATATTTTATGTTATAAAGTTAAAACTGGTACGAGGATTCTTAGCAGTGGTATCAGAGCCACCTTTACGCGCGTTTAGACATAATATTATTTACTTTTCGATCTTATGTTTTATTTTTCAAAACTTTTGTTTGACAAAAAGATCGAACATTTTTCGTTTGGTTTGGTTGTGTTTAATAAATTGAGCACTAATGACCCGTGTTTGTATGTTTTGGTTGGTTTCTCTTTGTATTTTTATGAGTTATTTGGAACCCGTTGTAATAGTTAGGTTTATTTATTTTTAGTATATTTGTAAATAAATTGTAAACCTAACGAGACAAAGACTTGAAGACCAAGACGGACACAAACGAGGTTAAAGACGGAGATCTTGGACTAAGTGAGGGATAGCAATATTATTTATTTATTTTTGTTATCCCTTAGACCAGTCCGGTTTTCGTTTGATGGCTCGAACAAAACCGGTTAATAACTAGTTGCCCAGTTTATATGTTTTATTTATTTTTGTGGTTGTGACATTATTTAGGATAATAATTAAACCGCAAATATTTTATAAAAATTTTGACGCAATCTTAAACCGAAGAGAAAATTTAAATTGTTTAAAAGATTTCTCGGAAAGGTTATTAAATAAAAGTGTTTTTATTTAAAAGTAAAACATGTTTTAAATTTAATAGTTTTATTTAAAACCATTTTAAATTAATTAAAGAGTTTATTAGTTTAAATATAGTTCGCGGTTTACAACAATTTAGATTAAATAAGTTATTTAAAATTGGATCGTGTCGAGTGTTGAAAGGCGTTTCACAAACTAAAATAATAGAATTGGTTTACTAATATTGCATGACCAATTTAGATTAAATAAGTTATTTAAAAATGGATCGTCGTCCAAAATGTTTTTTCCCCTTAAATGGTAATTTAAAACATTAAAGCAAATCCCAAATTAAAATCGATATTTCTGCACCACCCTAAATTGTAACACTTCAACTGATCTATTCGAACCCCCCGGTGTTAGTGAATTACCTAGCATCCGGCCCTACGGGTTTGGTTGAAGGTACAACCGCGATTCCTGTGATACTTAGGTCCCCGTGAACCTCGTCGTCGCGCAACGGAGAAGAGACAAACAAATATGTTCGTCGATCTGTGTTGGGAACGAAAGGAGACGAGAGAAACAAACACAAAGCATACAACAAGAGAATTAACACAAATGATATGTAATCCATAACAAACTAGTCATCCCGTCATTACAGAATACATACCGAAGGAGCACACATCTCTCGTTTACCCTCATGGTTCGTGCCCAGAAGAGCTCATCCTGGGCAGACCTCTTATTCTCTCCTGCATGTTCTAGATCCCCCTACAAATGAGGACATCTCCCTCTATTTATTGGGACAAAACCATTTTCTCCGTACTAGGCGAAGTACGCACGACATAACCAATGTGTACTAGGCAGGACATACATGTGTATAAGCCTAGTACGCAGGAACACCCTCCTGTGTTACTAGCCTTGTACACCGATACATAGAATTTTATCTATAGTTACCAAAACAAGCATCCACATACTCCCTCTGATACCAGTTTTAGGTCCCCGGGAGACTCGTTGCACAGCAGAAAAACATATATGTTCGTGATTCGTGTGGGAGAAGGGAGGAGACGACGGAGACAACCAAACGAGCATATAAAAGAGATTCAAAACAAATGATATATAATCCATAACAAACTAGTCATCCGGTCATTACAGACTACATACCGAAGGAGCACACATCTCTCGTTTACGCTTATGGTCCGTGCCCTTGAGAGCTCATCCCGTGCAGACCTCTCACTCTCTCTTGCTTGTTCCAGATCCCCAACCCAAAAATGAGGACACCTCCCTCTATTTATAGGGAAAGAATGCAAGCCTGCGTACTTGGATAAGTACACAGGGCAAAACACATGCGTACTAGGCTAAGTACGGAGGTCTGATCACGTCAAGATCCCGAACCTGTTTAAATTCAAAACGTTTGTTTTCCATTAAGGAACTCAAATCTATGTTTATCTTTCAGTTTTATCCATGAAAACTTTACCTTTTCACCCAAAACCAGAAAAACCCAAAAACGAACAAAAACTCAGATTTAGGCCAAATCGTTACCTGAATCAAGTTTCTGATCAGGAGGTTCTTCTAACGAGCTCTGGAGCAACACTTTGCGAAAATCTCAGGTCGATCTGCCAACTTTCTCTCTCTACGGTTTCTCTCTCTAGAAGTTACAAATGAGAGAAATAGGTGGTGGCCTTGGCTATTTATAGGGGAGGCTCCCCTTCCAGCCCGCCGGCCCATCCGGCCCGACCCGACATGCCTCGTTCGTTTATTCCGTTATTATAACTGTCGTTTTTATTTTTGGGATGTTACACATTCCACGTGTCACATTTACGCAAATGCCTTGCTGATGACACGGCTCACATACCATATGACGAGATCGAGGTAGATAACAGCTTAAACTACGTAGAAGAACCAATATCTATCCTTGACCTAGTGGGAAAACGACCTTGTAATAAGACAATTCCGTTAGTAAAAGTGCAATGGAAACACAGAAAGGGTTCAGAAGCAACTTGGGTAAAAGAGGACGAGATGAGGGGACTATACCCTCAGCTGTTTAACGCATGACAGGTTTCGAGGGCGAAACCTCTTTAAGGAGGGTAGACTTATAACATCCCTAGATTTATAAAACCCGAATAAAAGAACTAGGGTCGAGACTAATAACGCAAAGTAAAAAGGAATAGACGGGCCGGCCCATGGGCCGCGAGCAAAGGAAGAAAGCCCTTTAAGTCAGCTACATCATCACAACCTCCCCTCAACTCCACCATTTGCTCAACTTAGAGAGAGAAAGACAGAACCAGGTCTAGAGAGAGAAAGTAAAGGTATCGGCTCATAGGCGGGAATCATTGCTCTCCATCTCAGCAACGTTTAGCAACAAAGAAGAAACGAAAACATGTAACATTCATGCTCGAATCTGATTTTTTAGTTAAGAAATGGGTTTTAGGGTTCTAATGGGATTGAATAAAAAGATGACATTTTTACGTATGGAATCGCATAAAAAGCATGTATCTAGCTTCATGGAATCTAGATACAAGTTCTGAACGTAAAAAGGTCGAAGCTTGAATAAAAAACGATGAAGTTGATGAAAATCTGATGCGTCGCCCAAAAAGTCAGATGAATGGGCGAAAACTATTTTTTGACTGAAAAGTGTCTCGAACACATAAGATTTCGATCAGAACATTTCGGTCGAAAAGTGTCTCGAACACCTAAGATTTCGATCAGAACATTTCGGTCGAAAAGTGTCTCAAACATTTAAGATTTCGATCAGAACATTTCGGTCGAAAAGGGGTTTTGGTCAAGTTTTTCGAGCAAAAGAATATGAGAATAAAGAACTTTTCCAAGTGATTAGTTTCCGGTCAAAATAGATTTTGACTGTAATAGATTTCGGACATGGAGTTTTCGGGCAAATGATTTGATACTAATGTGTCTAGTTCACCTAACTCTAAGAATAGAAATGTTAAGTGTCGGTTAAATTCATTAGCTTATCTCGTATGACTTGATTATACAGATTGTGTGTGACCTTAATTGACGCTCCTAAACCAGCTAAGTGTATTAAGAAATCACCCGTCAGGTGAGTTCTATGTGTCCCCTTCTATGTTATGTGCAAATCATTTTAAATGTTTTAGGGCTGAAGTGTATACACTAAATGAATAAATTCTATGTATTCCAATGTGATCATACGTGATATACAAATATGTATATTTATATATATATGAAAATAAATTATGAACAAAGAATGAAACGTATGTTTACAAAGAATGAATGAAAGAATGGCATAACGTAAATGAATGAAATCTTGCTTTATAATTATATATATTGCATGTTATGAATGTATGTATACGTTATGGACGAAAACGAAGCTAACGGCTACTACGGTAGACGGACGACCACTTAACTATTATGCAGCCAGAAAGGAAAGTTTAGAAAGGTAGACTAAATAATGGCCACTACGATGGAGTAAGTCCCTAAATCGATGCACGTCTGTATAATTAGTTCAAGTGGTAAACGGATGCCTTAGGGAAGACGAGCGAATATGACGGACTACGACGGTAGGAAGGTTAAGACGGACGACTGAAGGTTGGCCGGACAGTTTTAAGGCGGACGGTTTCTAGGACCGGACAAGTAAAATGGCTACGACGGTAGCTTAAGGGCGTATGTCTTTGTGACATACGCAGTAAAAGACGGGTTGATCACCCTTATGTGTATGACCAATGAATGTCAAGGAAAGTAAAGGTGAATGCATATCTATGTAATCACATATGAATGATGAAAGAAAAGTAAAAGTTATGAATACGTATTTATGTATTCGCGTATGAATGATAAATGAAGACAAAAGATGTGTAAAGGTGTATTTATATATATATATATATATATATTTACTTATCAAGAAATAATGTTTATGCCTGATTGATTTAAACTAGAACTCACCAACGTTAGCTGACTTTTAGTATACATTTTAGGTAAAGAGATGAAGGGTCGCGCGAAGGCGTGAGGGCTGCCCGGCATGAGACTGACATCCCACTTTATTTTATGCTTAGGAAATGGTTAATGTTTTAAATGTTAAGACTTCCGCTGATATGTACTCAAATGTTGAATGTTTCCATTGTGTTTGAATGTTTTAAATTTAAAGTTCAGTATTGATGACTTTGTTTATGAGTAATCCAACAAGTGAGGTTACCCGGAATCGAGGCCTTACAGAAGATGTGGCTGATCCTTCCTTTATATACATGGTCCCATATAAGCCCATGGTGTCGAGCCTAAACCCGCTTCCTTAGTCCTTTTTCACACTTTCTCAAATCCCAATCCCGTTATTATTCGTCGTTTATTTATTTTGGGATGTTACATAGTGATAGGATCTGGTGAGAAGAATATGTATTGTGAGGATTTCTCACAGCAAACCTAAATAGATAATTTGTATTCTAAATTCAAAATAAGATAATGAAATTCTAAGGTTTTAGGGTTTGGTAGGGTTTGGGTTGAAGATGGACTTTTTTGATGGTTTTGTAGAAAATATAAGTTCTTGACTTACCATAGAAATAATGGTACTAAAAGTAGTTTGTAAAATTAGTTTAGTAAATCATTTGGTAGTTTAAATTACATGATTGTTCTAAAGATAATAAATAAGATTTATGGGATAAAATAATGCATTAGGATCAATTTATAAATTCATTTTATAAATAGTTTATGAATTGAAAAGTTAAATAAATTTATGTAATTAAAATAGTTAATAAAGAAGGTAAATAAAATGGTTGGTTATTAATAAATGTAAATGAAATGATTAATTAATAAAACTAACTTGGCTAATTAATTTATTAACAATTTCATTATAAATGAGTTATAACAAAATTAAATATGATTAATGAATTTTTGGAAAAATAATTATTTAAAATAATTATTTGAATATCTATAAGTCTATAAATATTTTTAAATAATTACTCTTACAAGAATAATTATTTATAAACTTGAAAGGATATAAAATGTCTAAACACTAGTTTAGTAAATCATTTGGTAGTTTAATTTCCATGATTGTTCTAAAGATAATAAATAGGATTTATGGGATAAAATAATGCATTGGGATCTATTTATAAATTCATTTTATAAATAGTTTATGAAATGAAAAGTTAAATAAATTTATGTAATTAAAATAATTAATAAAGAAGGTAAATAAAATGGTTGGTTATTAATAATGTAAATGAAATGATTAGTTAATGAAAATAATTTGGCTAATTAATTTATTAACAAATTCATTATAAATGAGTTATAACAAAATTAAATATGATTAATGGATTTTTGGTAAAATAATTATTTAAAATAATTATTTGAATATCTATAAGTCTATAAATATTTTTAAATAATTACTCTTACAAAAATAATTATTTATAAACTTGAAAGGATATAAAATGTCTAAACATTTAATTTAAAATTGGTGTAATAACATTATAAATAAGTACATAATTAATTTGTTTCAAACAAAATCATTCCTATTATTTATTTATGAACATAAAATGTTTTAAAATGTGTTTTTAATTAAAAACAAAATAAATATGCATTATTTTGTAAATTTAGTTTTTATAAAACTTTGAGAATATATTTGTCGAATTTTATAACATTTAGTTTAGAATTTTTAAATAGGAAATGATGATTTAAATTGATAAAGGAAAATTAATTTGAAATAAAAAGGGTGGCCGGGACTCGAACCCGCTCCCCCTATCGGGTCACGCTCAGAAGAACACTTAACCATCAGACCAGGGCATGAAGCCATGTCTGAATAGGTTTTGCGTTGTTTAACACACGCAAGCCCAAGCAGTCTTTGTCCCTAATAAGAATCCGTAACCCTAGCTATCAAATTGGCTCGATCGAGCAAACGATCGAACCTAAAATCATAGGGCTTTTGTTCCTCATATCACTACGATCCTAAGGATACCAAAATTACATGGAATGAATACAAATTGAAAGAGAATGGCTCGAAGAACAAGCACGACTTCTTCGGAAAAAATGGGAATCACTGAGGTAGAATTTGATGCAATACGAGGTGCGGGTAGTTTGTGGTGAGTGTCGTTGATGATCGCAGAGTCCTATTTATAGCCAATTCATGCTACAATGCAAGATCGAGTAGACGATTATGAGTGGGTTTGTCGGTTACCAATTTACCATAATTAGCTAATCAAAACTCAATTAACTTTGCATAATTGGTCGATTAATGAGTTTAATTTTATAGCCGTAGTCAGTTTCGATTGAAAATATCCCATTTGCGAGTTTGGAATTAAACGGGTCAGAATCGGTGTGGAGGAGTTTCGAACTTGTGACCGGATTGGGAGGGGAGGGTTTTGGAAATTTGCAGAACATGTCCTTGGGGTTTAAAAGCTTTATCATTTTATGTTTATAGTTTTTTTTAAATTGAGAATCAAATTTCAAAAATTACACAAACTGTCACACCCCCAAATTTATTCACCTAATAAGTAAATAAATAAATTAAGGTTGTAACGATTGTTAACATTACACAACTGCGGAAGCTAAAGTAAAGATTTATAAAGTGTCGACCAGTTTTATAATTACTATCATGAAATAATACATTGATCTAAATCTACCTAGATCAAAATAGATTTGAGGTTTGATAATTTTTCTTCTTCGGCTTCTAGGGTTTTGATCCGAAGGGTTAACCTATTCCAATCGTGCCATAGCTATGACTTACCTGAAAAACATACTTAAAAGTGTCAACACAAAGGTTGGTGAGTTCACAGGTTTAATTATTGTAATGTAAAGTCGTTTCCCTTGAAAACATTGATATCGTGTACATGGGTATAATATAAAAGTGTTCTCCTCGAAAATAAATGATGACTTCATAGTCATAAAATGAGTAGTTTTCCCAACGAAAACATGTGATGACTTCATAGTCATAAAATGACTAGTTTTCCCAATGAAAACATGTTAATGAATTTATGCCCAAATAGGAACGTTAACCAAAACAAGTAGCAGTTTCATATGTATATGATAAACAAAACAAGTAATGTTGACCCATTTGTAGACTAGTTAAGAATACAAATAATATGTCATGCATGAGGCATAACCAAACCATGACACAGGTATTTTGCCCCCAGCTCGTACCTCCCGAGCAAACGTTTGAACACTATGGAGTCATTCGACCAAAATCGATCGAACCATGATAGGGGGTGTCAATCCCAAATAGTACAATCTATAGAATCCCAGGCTATGTCCTTAGCTAATGGTTATTAAAATGTTTACGTAGGGGACTTTACGAGCTCCCAATGTTAATTCATGCAAATATAAAGGTCGGGTCTTATTTTCTTGTTATCATATAAAAATGTTCGTAAGTGAGTTCAATGTTTTCTCCAATGTATAAAGTAAATAAGTTTCCAAATGTATCAAACAAAGACACTTCATGTTTTTAAAAAAGTGTTAATAAGTATGTTTCTCCTCAGATGTTTCTAAAACATTTAAAAGTAAAGAGGGGCCGTGAAACTCACCCATGTTGAGGACATCTAAGTTGTAGAAACAAAATTCTTTATTTTTAACGAAAATTGGGCAGAGTCCCGTTTGTTTTTAGCTAAACCTGACAATATCTAATTGTCCAATTCCAACATCAAATTACACCAATCATCCAATAACCCGCACTTTAGATTCTAATACTAAAATCATACTTAAATTCGTCAGTTATTTGATAACTATATAAAAAAAATATATAATTATAACACAATTTAACGTGTCCGAAAATCGTTCTCAAAAGATGTCCCCGACAATTTTTCTAGGTCCCGTGCTACTACCCGACAATACATCTATAAGTGTTTCTGGTCATACCTTAGCGTACAAGTTGTTCTAAGCGGTTTTGTACGAAAATCTGAGCACGACGCAAGAATACTTGTTTCGCTCATAACTTGGTCATACGAACTCCGATTGAGATGATTCAAGCGGCCATGGAACCATATCGTCGGGCTCCACCAGATCCACCAGTTGCCGTCTCTGGCCGCCACCGCCGGAAAACCGGGCAGTGGCCGGATTTGGTGGTTTTTGGCCAAAAAACTCCACTTTTTCGAACCAACTTCTTCCTATGCTTAGATCGGAACTTTAGGAACCCTTTTCTAGCAAAAGCCCCAATTGTTGAGGACACCGGAAAATTGTTTTTGGCCGGAATCTCCACCACCGTCATGATCTAGTGCAAACCACCACCACCATCAGACTCAAGACATCGTGATCTATCAGGTGAGGTGGTGCACTTGCTGCCACTCGCCAGCGCTGCCGTTGGTCCGCCGGAGTCTGGCCACCTGCTCTCCCCCTCTCCCATTTTCATCTTTTGTGTGTGTTGGATTTTTTTTTTTGGATAAATGAGGAAAATGAGGGGTGTTCTAATACTTATAGGTGGGGTTTTAACGAGTTTAGTTCACGTAACGAACCCATCTCCGTCATGTTCTTGCGTCGATCAATTCCTCGATTTTTATTTTAAAAAAATGCTTAGAACTTTGAAACGTAATTAATAATATTATTTACGTATTTTAAGCCGTGAGTTTTAAGTTTCAGTTGATGTACGAATTGATACGCGTTGGTACCGCGTTTTCACGCATTCGTTCTTTTTTTAAACGTTTCTCGCTCCAAGTTTATAGAATATTACTTTATTAATGATATTAAAATACTATTTATTATATTTGTCGCATCGAATACGTATCAGCAACAATCGTACCATTATTGTTAGTTTTACGAACATCTAACGCGGTTTAACGTTCATGTATACGTACTAGGAGTGTATTTATCTGAACAGTCTTTCTAGACAAATATTAATAATTAGCATTAATAGTTCGTTAGCTCAAGTAATCGTTCTTTTCCGAGTATCCAGAAATAAAACGATGTCTGACGCGTTAAACGTTAAACTTACTAAGTCGTGTATATGTTTCCATCATTTCGTAAGTTCGTAGAATTGTATAACAAGTTGTTAAACGAAATCGAGTGACTAGTATGATATTAGGGTTATGTAATTGAGCCTTAAATGGACTTGAATCCTTATTGGGCCTCAACTGGGCTTGGATTTCTATTGGGCCTAGTTGGGCTTAGCCCAACAGTTAGGTTTTCGATTCTAGGATTTTTACAGGTGTCACACAAACAACCCTTGACTTTTATAAAACATAAAATCTGTAAATCTTATAATTTTTTTTTATAAAATCTAATGAATCATCATGTTATAATTAAATGTTATAAATGTAAAAATGTAATTCATAAATTCTATTTTGATTAAAACATATAAACCCTAATTTTAATAGAATTTATATTTTAACTTTTTGTAAGATGTTTATTTATAAATGTATGTGTATATATGTTTTTGAATTAACTTATCATTATATAATATATATATATATATATATATATAAATTTATTTAATATAATAGTAACAATTATATAATCCCTTATATAAAAAATTATTATTTTTGAATTTGAAAATAATTGTAACTAATGTATGTATGTATGCATGTATACTCATGAAGTGAAATGGATAAATAGGATAGTTTATCACAAAATAATAAATTTACAAGAGCCGAAAAAGTAAAAATATAGGCCGGAATTTCGTGGGGATTACAGTCTCCCCAACTTTATGAGATTTCGTCCCGAAATTGTTTAGGAAAAGGGTTCAGGAAAAAGAGACATTGTTTGGGTTCTTAACTAGTTTTGCTTATCGGTTTGAGTAGTATACGTGATGATAAAGTTCATTTCAGGTCATCGCACCAGATATGGACGGTGGTAATGGATTTTGAGTGAAAATAAGGGGAAGATTGTCCTAGAATGATTTTTGGATTCAAATGACGGGATGCATCACTTGCGATGAGGATGATGGAAATTTTTAGGTCTAAACTTGTTTAAGATATAGTCTAAGATGTTCGAGTGATGTCACTATATAAGGATTTTACAACTACGGGTCAACGTCAGAATAATAAGAAAACCCTACGTGAATACGAACAATGTTACTTTTGACAATATGACAGGAGCACCTATATATAGGATGTACCAGCGGTATATCTACTATGCCCTTATCATATCTCGTTAGATTCGTTACTGTATATCACCATAGGTTTTATGTCCTCACACATGACAGAATATACTATGTTTTCCATGCGCTGATTTTTTATAATTATGTGTGCACCCGTAATTACTCAAATCGTCGTATGGTCTGTATAGATCATTCTATTGCGTGTGGGTACAGAGGTGGGGGAAACACCCAAAAACAGTTAGTTTGAGCATCTCACCGGTGGGAAGGTATACGTCGGGCTAAGGGGGATGAGGTGGTTGACTCGATGATGTGAAATGACTTGAAAACTCTGGTAATAAAGATTTTTTGTCCGAGGAACAAGATTGAGAAGGTTGAGAGGGAATTTCTGGGGTTGAAGGCCGGTAGCATGACGCCCCGGCAATACACTACCAGATTCAATGAACTAGCACGTCTGGTGCCACATCTTGTCACGACTAAGGAGAAGAAGATCGCCTGCTACATTCAGAGATTGGCAGACAAGGTACGCACCTATGTTAAGGCAAACACTCCTACTATCTACGACTCGGTAGTAGAACTGAGTGGCATGGTATTTGATGATCTGGCACTAAACCTAGTCGTTGTCGAGGAACCCAAGAAGAAGCCGACCAAAATAAATGAGCAGGTGGGAGTATGTTTGGGGCTCGTGATAAGAGACCTCGGGTGGGAGATTTGATTGTGTGTAAGACGTGCGGGAAGGAGCATTTGGGTGAATGCAGACATGGGATGAACCTATGTTTCAAGTGCGGCAAGACCGGGCACTACTCCCGGGAATGCCCGAACGGTATCAAATGCTTTAAATGTGGTGGTAACGGGCACATGAGTCGGGAATGCACTAGGCCAAGAATGGGGGAAACCTGAAAAGGGAAAGGCCCTGAAAAGAAAGAAGTGAGGCCCCGAGCAAAGACTCGAGCGTATGTTTTGACACAGGAACAGGCTAGGGTGGACCCCGGTGTGGCGTCAGGTACGTTCATCCTTCACAACACCTATGTAAATGTGTTATTTGATTTGGGTTTTAGTAAGAGTTTTATATCTGCAACTTTTTGTAAACAAGTAAAGTACAATGTCAGTAAGCTAGAAAGGGCCTTTAGCGTAGAAACCGTTGAGTGTAGGACTGCGAGAGTAACCGATGTAGTTGATAATTCCATGATGAAAATAGAAGGCCATAGATTCCCTGTCAGGTTATTCATTATGGTTTTGGGTGGGTTTGATGTAGTTTTGGGGATGGAATGGCTAACTTCCAATGAAGCGCATATTATATGCAAACGAAAGATAATCCGACTCAAGGCTCCCGATGGTAGCGAAATCAAGATTCTTGGAGATCGTGACTCCCCGATGCCCACCATCATCTCAATGATCAAGGCAACATATTATTGAGGCGCGGGTGCGAGGCTTATCTGGTGTACATGATTGAAAAGTGTAAGGAAGTGAAGGAACTAGATGATGTACCCATGGTACTTGAGTACCCGGGGGTGTTTCCAGAGGATTTGCCTGGGATACCACCTGACAGAGACATTGAATTCCGAATTGACTTAGTACTAGATGCCCATCCCGTGGCTAAGGCTCCATATCAACTTGCACCAGTAGAGATGAAAGAACGAATGACACAACCAGACAAATTGCTTAATAAAGGATTCATCCAACCGAGCATCTTGCCTTGGGGTACTCCGGTGTTATCCGTGAAGAAGAAAGACGGTTTAATGAGAATGTGTATTGACTATCGCGAGTTCAACAAACGAACCGTGAAAAACAAGTACCCTCTACCAAGGACCGACGAGCTGTTCGATCAATTACAGGGTGCAATTTGGTTCTCAAAAATCGACCTTCAATCCGGGTACCATCAGCTGAAAGTGAGGGAAGAGGACATATCGAAAACCACGTTTCGTACGCATTATGGGCATTTCGAGTTCCGCATAATGTCCTTCGGATTGACGAACGCCCCCGCAAAGTTCATGTATTTGATGAATAGTGTTTGTCAACTGATGATGGATCAATCGGTGACCGTGTTCATTGATGATACCCTCATCTACTCCAAGAATGAGGGTGATCACGCATGTCACTTGAAGGAAGTGTTGGAAGCTTTGAAGAAGGAGAAGTTGTATGCTACACATTCTGGTTTAGGGAAGTCCAATTCCTAGGTCACGTCATTAACCCGAACGACATTATTGTAGGTCCCTTCGTGTGTGTCGGATCGTTACATGCAAGTGGTCTACTAGTCGGACCGGGTGCGGAATACCCGTGACTAGGAGGAAAGTCTAACTAAAACAATGTAAACCAACACGAGAGTCACAATAAAAGCTCTTTCTATTATAAACACTCGATGGTTATAGAGATAATACAAATTGCGTACTTAACAAACTGAGTTTGTCTAAGATATGAGTTCTGCGTACTTATCCTCTGTGAACCAAACCTATTTATACAGACCTGATGCCTGCGCACTTAGCAAGTGCGCAGGACCAAATGCTCCTGCGTACTTAGCAAGTACGCATGGGTCTTCCTGCGTACTTGCTAAGTACGCAGGAGGCTTCTCCTGCGCACATGTAAGTGCGCAAAACACTTAGAAGAAATGCAACATACACTATGTAAAAGTAAATACAACTCGATAAACTATTACATAACGACTCTTACATACAAAGACAAATTACAGACATTAGAAATACAAACTAAGACTCTATCCAGAGTGTTGTCACAGGAAAGTGCATCAACAAACTCCCCCTTGACAACAGCTCGGGATCTTCATCGCCTTCAGTCTTCAATCTTCAGTCTTCACAGCACTGGTCCCTTAGCTTCCATCTTCTTCTTGTAATAAAGGCAGAACTTAATCACCTTGTCATATTTAGAAGCAAGGAGCTTTGTCCATTCGTCCGTGTGGACACAGTAGCGTTCCGCTAGTACCTCCAGATCTTTCACAGAAAAGTTGATGAAGCAGACTTCATCAAAGATTCTGATCAGTTCTTTTGGTACTGTGTTCCCACTCTCGGAATGAACCTTTCCCATGATCACAGCCTCGCCCGTTTTTGGATCTACGTACCAGTACCACATGTCACCAAGAATATCCTGAGATAACTTGCTCAAGGGAATCTTAGTTTCACATTGAACTAGCTTGTATACCAATCTTTTTATGTGCTTCTTAGTCACAGGATGTACTGCGTGCTTATCCTTGACTCTTCTGGGCACTTGAGGCTTGAAGTATTCAAATTTCCCTGATCTTGCTTCCCGCTGTAGTGTTACCCACAAACCCATTGCTACTGCATGACTCGAGTGACTAAGCAGGTCGCGGTTTGCGAGGTTCACAAGGTCGTACTTGGGCAAAGAGTTGAACGCCTCACTGGTTGGTTTCAAGTATTGAACCCCCCCAGATCTTTTGATGGCGAACAACTGTTTGTCCTCCTCGAACCTAACAGCCAAGATCATACCTGTAGCCCCGTGCTTGTATGTGATGGATGTATTTTGCCACACAGGAGCTGGAACCTTAGATGATGCAGAAGGCATGTCTTTATCTTTTGGTGCCTCGGGGTCCACAGGTGTAGGGTCGACTGGGGAGGCTTCAGTTGTAGCTTCAACATTACTTGCCATGTCAACTGAGCCTGTGTCGAGCAGAGATTCGAGCGATGGAACTTCAAAGATCTCACCATCCTCTAACTCGTACTCTCCTTCCCCGTCGCCCTTGGGAATCTCTATCACCACATCCTCATCTTCATCATTCCAGTCATCACCAGAGTCGATCTCTCCTTCTTCTAGATTGAAGAGAGCATCGATCTGTGCTTCTTTAGAGTAGTCAGACTCTAGATATAGGATCTCATCATCAGATAAGTCCTTAAGTACTTCAGCCACTGACTTCCCTTTATCACCACCACCACCAGATGTATCACCACCAGATGTATCACCACCCTCCTGCTGAGTAGACTCCCCCTCAGCCATTGGAACAGAAGAGATGGGCACAATCGCCAAAGCTTGGTGCTCACCTCCACTAGGACCGGCTTCAGGATCCTTGTCTTTATCATCATCCTTAGTCAAGTCGACTGGATGACAAGGCTCAGCACCAGTGGTTTTATTTTCTTTCTCTTTCTCCTTCTCTTTCTCTTTTTCTTTCCCTTTCCCTTTTTCCTTCTCTTTCTCCCTCTGAGCACCAAGCTTTTTGGTCAGTTCTTCAACTAATTTGACCATCGCTTCGTGCTCTTTTCGCTGCAAATCCATCCTTAGCTCAAGTGAAGTTCTGTGGCCTAGAATCATTTCATTGGTTTTCATCAGCAGCTCGTTCTGTGCCATTACATTCTTCAGTTTCTCATTTGTCCCTGTTCTCTGGCTGTGGAGAATCCTAACTTCATCGGCCAGGGAATTAATCTGTGCTTGTTGAGCATCAGACTCCTCCTTCGACTTTTGACCATCGCTTGTAGGTCACCATCGCTTGTAGGTCCCTTCGTGTGTGTCGGATCGTTAAATGCAAGTGGTCTACTAGTCGGACCGGGTGCGGAATACCCGTGACTAGGAGGAGAGTCTAACTAAAACAAAGTAAACCAACACGAGAGTCACAATAAAAGCTCTTTCTATTATAAACACTCGATGGTTACAGAGATAATACAAATTACGTACTTAACAAACTGGGTTTGCCTAAGATATGAGTTCTGCGTACTTATCCTCTGTGAACCAAACCTATTTATACAGACCTGATGCCTGCGCACTTAGCAAGTGCGCAGGACCAAATGCTCTTGCGTACTTAGCAAGTACGCATGGGTCTTCCTGCGTACTTGCTAAGTACGCAGGAGGTTTCTCCTGTGCACATGTAAGTGCGCAAAACACTTAGAAGAAATGCAACATACACTATGTAAAAGTAAATACAACTCGATAAACTATTACATAACGACTCTTACATACAAAGACAAATTACAGACATTAGAAATACAAACTAAGACTCTATCCAGAGTGTTGTCACAGGAAAGTGCATCAACAAACTCCCCCTTGACAACAGCTCGGGATCTTCATCGCCTTCAGTCTTCAATCTTCAATCTTCACAGCACTGGTCCCTTAGCTTCCATCTTCTTCTTGTAATCAAGGCAGAACTTAATCACGTTGTCATATTTAGAAGCAAGGAGCTTTGTCCATTCGTCCGTGTGGACACAGTAGCGTTCCGCTAGTACCTCAAGATCTTTCACAGAAAAGTTGATGAAGCAGACTTCATCAAAGATTCTGATCAGTTCTTTTGGTACTGTGTTCCCACTCTCGGAACGAACCTTTCCCATGATCACAGCCTCGCCCGTTTTTGGATCTACGTACCAGTACTACATGTCACCAAGAATATCCTGAGATAACTTGCTCAAGGGAATCTTAGTTTCACATTGCACTGGCTTGTATACCAATCTCTTTATGTGCTTCTTAGTCACAGGATGTACCGCGTGCTTATCCTTGACTCTTCTGGGCATTTGAGGCTTGAAGTATTCAAATTTCCCTGATCTTGCTTCCCGCTGTAGTGTTACCCACAAACCCATTGCTACTGCATGACTCGAGTGACTCAGCAGGTCGCGGTTTGCGAGGTTCACAAGGTCGTACTTGGGCAAAGAGTTGAACGCCTCACTGGTTGGTTTCAAGTATTGAACCTGTGACAATCCGGATTTTTCAGTTAATTCCGTTAACTATTCCGTTAAGTTTCTTATGAAAAACTTAACCCCGTTAATCAAATCTAACCACAAGGTCTAATTCTGTCAATAACCCGAACTCTAACTGCAGGGACTAGTTCTGCCGAATCCCAAAAAAAACCTGATTCGTTGACTCTCAAAGTCAAAATCAGTTCAAGCTATCTCTGTTGACTTTTAAAAGTCAAATTCGAGACTTTTGATCTTAAATCCTTGAGCAATAGCCGAAGATGATTCAAATTCGTAACTGAGTTTCTCGTGATATCATTAATCGATCATTATTAGGGCGTTAATTATAATCATTGTCGAATTAAACCACTTAATGACGAAGTTAAGTCATAACCGTCGCCCTCCCGTCGATTTCTATCAAAACCTTGCAAATTCGGTTATCATTCTCCCAATTTCACATACTATCATCTCAAACGAATTCCTGTCAAGCTTCTACGCGTACCAATTCAATCGGAAGTGTGGTCGGAGACTCAAAGAACCAAAGCCGTCGACGTCGGAACGCAACCTAGTTGAACTCAGTCAAATCGCATCTGTTTCTGGTAATTGAACACACCCTCACCTTCGTTTTTACTTCCTAATGGAAAGCCCTATGTCAATTAGGGCTTACAACATCGATCTTAGCAAGATCACTAATCTAGGGTTCATATGAAACTCGATTTGGGGCTTTTTATCCTAGACATGTTTATAATCCAATTAATCTACACCATTAGACTCGTAATCACTTGTATAACGAAAGCCCTATGTTAATTAAATCAAACAACACTCAATTTTACAAGATCCAGAAATTAGGGTTCTTCATATTCGATTTTGGGGATTTTGATCTTAAACACTGTTTTAATCAAATTAAACCATACCATCAGATTCACAACTTGTCACTCTTTGAAAACCCCATATCAATTGATTCAATCATCATCGAATTTTACTCGATCCGTAACCTAGGGTTTAATCATAATATAAATTGGGAGTTTTTACTCTAAACTCAAACTCAATGAAATTAAAGAGTAGGAGTAGTTTCGAAATTATCTGTTTAGTAAAAGCCCCATGTTTTTGTTGAGTGTTAACATCCATTTTAACCAATTTGATTTGTGTTCTTGATCTAGGGTTTCGGCCCGTAGTTATGAAATTATATGACCCAAAACTTGTTAGATTTGAAATTAAACTAATCCTCAGACTCGCATGTACTCGATTTTCAAAACCCCTATGCCTTTGGTGTCAATCGAATTCGTGGGTTTTGGGCCGGAACCAGTCGCGATCAGGAATGGGGAGGGGGCTCTCGGGAATTGTTGATCAAAAGCAATTGAAACCAGGATCTGTCGCGATAGCCTAGCGGCCGGGACTGGTTAGAGTTGTGTGCGTGTGTGGGAGAGACCCGGGTTCGAGGCCGGGCTCCCACAATCATTTTTAAACATTTTTCTGTTAATATTTAATTAATAAAAATCAAACCCTATAATATTATAAGGTTATACAATTGTGTTTTTACCCGGAAAACAACCCGTAGGCTCGGGTTTGAATTATTAACATATTTTTATATATTAAACCCACTTTTATAATTAATATATTGTTATTATTATCAAGTGAAAATAATGTGTTTATATTATTTTTAAACCATAAATTCATATAAAAATAATATGTTTATATTATTTTCAAACCGTGACCCGTATTATTAAATAATATATATTTATATTATTTCAAATCATTTTGTAACATCGTGTGTCGATTGAGACTAAATAATAATATAGTTGGTTATACTAGTTACTCGTATACATATATTATTATTTTATTAATTTTTGTGAATGACAAAACACCCGGTTATAATTATTATTATTCGTGTCATTCGTCGTGTAAAGTAATTTCTAACTCCGTGGACACTTTCGTCCACTCTTTAATATTAGAGCGTTTCTTTAGGACGTTTCTCAATCCGTATCATTGTCACATTTTCCATTTTCCTTTATCCCTAATTTTATGTGTTTATAATTTTAGGGCATTCGTAAGTCTTTTGAGACTTACACACTTGGTTCCAACTTTTCCTTTGTGTGATTCAAATCCTTACTCAAGCTCAGGTGAGTTTTCACGGCCCCTTTTTACTGCTTTTAAACTGGGGGAGAAAACATGATACAACTCTTTTGATTTTTGTACTTCATTTTATATCAATTGTTATGACTATGCGTAAACTCTATCATGAAAGTCCTCACATCGAACCGTTTAAATATGAATATAGCGAGGTATGTTGGGTAGTACTACTGGGTTTGACAAACCTCACCCGCGTTAGTCGCGCTAACATGATTGGATATCGAACGGGTGCAATATTGACCTAAACGTGCACCGTGGTTGATAGACCTGGTGGGAGGCAATACAAACAGTCAGTTTACGGTTGCGAGCGTAATAGCAAACAATGAACATGGGTTAGCTACTCATTTGGTATTTATGTTGATTGTACAATAAATCTGGTAAACGTTTATTTATATATTGAAACCTGTGAACTCACCAACCTCGTGTTGACACTTTTTCTTACATGTTTTCTCAGGACGCTAAGCTAAGACACAGGTGCACGTTAGGGCATGCATGGGATTCAACTGCTTTGCTTTGTGTCTATTTATGTTGATTGAATTATTTTAATGTACTTTGTTTGGTTGAACGTTTGGACTTTTGGACTTTGGTTTTGGGCGCGTGTATTTTGCGCATTTACTTTCTTTACGCTTCCGCATTGATACTCTGATTTTAAAGGATAATTTCATTTGAGTCCCATGTAGAGTCGTTCAATGTAACTAATGTCTGAGATCCTGGTTTGTCACTCCCCAAACGGTAATACTCCGTTAGTGGAATTTGGGGGTGTGACAGATTGGTATCAGAGCCATTGGTTATAGCGAACTAGGATTGCATACTAGACTATAGCCTCACACATTAGTTACATGTCATTTGGATGTTTGGCACTTATACAAATTGTTGCAGGATCATGTCGTCAACACCACCTCCATCACCTAACGCATCAGGGCATAAGGCACCTGTACCCTCATCCCCGGAGCCCAAAAGGCGCCGGACTACCTCAATTGAGCAAGGTGAACCGAGCAACGCACGGGCATTGGAGTATGCTCTCAATTGGGATATGTACCCACATATGATCCAAAGGTGGATCGAGATGGGAGATGTTCCATCACCGTACTTTGCATCCACATCTTCATCGCCTACACTGCCTAGCTTACCATGTACCATGGAACAAGCCTTCGCAGCATTTGTGTCCTATATGTTAAAAGAATTAAGTTTTGTACAAGACGCCACCGAGGAGATACCTAAACTCCTGGAGAATGGAAAACAAGTGGAAAAGAATAGGGTAGGAATAGAAGATTTGACTACCGAACTAGCTGCAACAGATCATGTCCACAACCTTTTAGTGAATCGTGTAGCACACCTAGAGACGAGGGCTGACATTATGGATGATGATATGCAAGGAGTTCTGGAGAGACTAGCTGCTATGGAAGCTCAGCTACATGTGGCTAACCACACTGCTGAAGGCCTTCAAGAGAGGGTGACTCACTTAGAAGCCCAACTGCAAGCGGCCCTACACCCGGAAGACATTCCAGTATCTGACGATGAGGAGGAACCCTTTGAGGAAGAGCTCTTTGAGGAGGAGCCCTTCGAGGAGGAACCCTTAGAGGGGGAACCAGCTGAGGAAGAGCCAGTGGAGATTGATGATGCACAGTCATATGTCTCTTCTGATGGCGAGGATATTTGAGGATCTTCCTATTCTATCTTTGTTTTTCCTTATGTTATTTCCCTTTTCAATCCTAGATGGGTAAGGTTGTTCCCATCCAATAAAAGCATGAGAAGTTTAATATTTGAGTTATTTATTTTGTAGCCTTACAATTTATTTAATTTTCAAAATATTAGATGTTGTATTTCCTTACCCGTACCTGAATAATGTTTAATATGCGATATATTTCTCATTGTTTTCATTTGTGATTGTGAAGAAATATGTCTGGAAGAGGACGAGGAGGCCGTACAGGTGGTCGTGGTACCATCAACATGACGGCAGCAGAACTAGCAGCTTTGATAAACAATAGTGTGGCAGAGGCCCTAGCAGCACAGAATGCTGCAGGTAAATGCTTTCAACTATTGACTAGTAGTGTCAATCCCTTTTTCCTAAGAATATCTTTCTAAACTCTATAATTCCAATTCAATTCGTATTTCTAAATCCAGGCCAGCAAAATCAACAAAATCAACAGCCAGCCTGCACTTTTAAGGCATTCATGGACTGCATGCCCCACACCTTTAGTGGAGCTGAAGGAGCAGTTGGATTACTTCGCTGGTTTGAGAAGGTTGAATCAGTAATAGCCATGTACAACTGCCCCGTGGCTAACCAAGTGAAATTTGCTGCTGGAACTCTGGAAGGCCCGGCCCTAACATGGTGGAATGCCCAAGTTCAAATGTTGGGACTAACAATGGCAAATGGACTCCCGTGGGAGGAATTTAAAACCATGATGAAAGAAGAATACTGTCCACGAGATGAAAATCAAAAGCTAGAAGGAGAGTTCTGGAACCTTAAGATGGAGGGTTCAGAAATTGAACTCTACACCACCCGTTCGCACGAACTTGCCACCATGTGCCCACATATGGTGACTCCGGATTACAAACGGATTGAACTATACATTGGAGGTTTGGTACCTCAGATTCAAAGCATGGTTACCTCATCCAACCCTACCACCATCCAACAAACCATCAGACTTGCTCACAAATTGACCGATCAGGCAGTGACACAGGGAACTTTACCTCCAAGAGGTTCGGTTTCTAAACCCACCGACAACAATAAGCGCAAGTTCAACCATCACTCCCACTCACACAACCACTCAAATTCTAAAGGATCCCAATCCAATCAACCTCAGCACCAACAACAGCGAAAGTTTGAGCATGCTAGAAACTTTAATCAAACGACCTCATCAGGTCCGAATCAAGGGGAATATGCTGGGAGGTACCCCAAGTGCAACAAATGCGGCTATCACCACACGGGCACTTGTGACCGACAACGTTGCCAGCGTTGTGGTAAAATGGGCCACGCTGCAAAGGACTGTAGAGTTGCACTCTCGAACAAACAACCATTTCAATCACAGGGATTCACGAAGGGATGTTTTCAGTGCGGTAAAGAGGGGCATATTCAAAGGAATTGTCCTCAGTCGAAAAAGGGTGGAAATGGTAATGGCAGTGGTAGTGGTAACGGTAATAACCAGGGCAACAATGGTAACAACCCCAATCAAAACAACAATGGTGGGAATAACGATAATAACGGTGGTAATGGAGGAAATGGGGCGAAAGGAAGAGCTTTTGTACTGGGATCCGGAGAGGCTCGCTACGATCATAACGTGGTCACCGGTAAATTTCTTTTAAATAATTACTTTGCTTCTGTCCTTTTTGACACTGGAGCTGATAGGAGTTTTATATCTAAGAAACTTAGTGATATGATAAAAGGAACTCCAACTCTGCTAGAAGCTAAGTATGTAATAGAGATAGCTGACGGCCAAATAATTGAAGCAACCCACATTCTTAAGGGTTGTAAGCTTAATCTAGCTAGCCATATTCTAGATATCGACCTTATGCCGGTCACACTTGGTAGTTTTGATGTAATCGTCGGCATAGATTGGTTGTCTAGGAACCAGGCGGAAATCATTTGTCATGAGAAAATCGTTCGCATACCCCTCCCGAGTGGAGAAATTCTTTCAGTTCAGGGCGAAAGAGTTGGTACTGTCATGGGTATCATATCCTTCATGAAAGCACAAAAATGTCTTCGGAAAGGGCATACGGCCATTTTCGCCCTTGTTGCTGAACAACCGTCAGAAGAGAAGAAGATCGAAAATATTCCCGTTGTGCGTGAATTTTTGGAAGTATTTCCCGAGGATCTGCCCGGTCTGCCACCACACCGTCAGGTTGAATTCCAAATTGACTTAGCACCCGGAGCAGCACCAATTGCTCGGGCACCTTATCGATTAGCACCCAGTGAATTGCAGGAACTGTCCACTCAATTACAAGACTTATTGGATAAAGGCTTCATCCGACCTAGTTCATCACCGTGGGGAGCTCCGGTATTATTTGTCAAGAAGAAGGACGGTACGTTCCGTATGTGTATTGATTACCGGGAGTTGAACAAAGTTACAATCAAGAACCGCTACCCTTTACCTCGTATTGATGACCTTTTTGATCAACTCCAAGGATCAAGTTTCTATTCCAAAATAGACCTTAGGTCCGGCTATCATCAGTTAAGAGGCCGAGAAGAAGATATCTCTAAAACTGCATTCAGGACAAGGTACGGCCATTACGAATTTATGGTCATGCCTTTCGGTCTAACCAACGCACCTGCGGTATTCATGGACCTCATGAACCGTGTGTGTAAGCCTTACCTTGACCAGTTTGTTATCGTTTTCATCGATGACATTCTTATTTATTCCAAGAACAAGGAAGAACATGAAGAACATCTGCGTCTAATTTTGGAACTACTTAAGCAAGAGCAACTTTATGCTAAGTTTTCCAAATGTGAATTTTGGATTCGAGAGGTTCAATTTCTAGGGCATGTGGTAAATGAAAAAGGGATACATGTCGACCCATCCAAAATAGAAGCCATCAAGAATTGGGCAGCACCGACGACTCCGACTGAAGTGCGACAATTTCTGGGATTGGCTGGATATTACCGTCGTTTTATCGAAGGATTTTCAAAGATTGCGCAACCTCTCACCACCCTAACTCAAAAAGGAAAAGCTTATAATTGGGGCGATAATCAAGAATCAGCTTTCCAGCATCTCAAACAAAAACTTTGCAGTGCACCTATTTTAGCCCTTCCGGAAGGAACCGATGACTTTGTGGTGTATTGTGATGCATCTATTCAAGGTCTGGGTTGTGTCTTAATGCAACACGAAAAGGTAATCGCATACGCTTCACGTCAATTAAAGGTTTACGAGAAAAACTACACCACTCATGACCTAGAGTTGGGAGCAGTAGTTTTTGCACTTAAGATATGGAGACATTACTTGTACGGTACCAAATGCACCATCTACACCGACCACAAGAGCCTCCAGCATATCTTCGAGCAGAAGGAGTTGAACATGCGACAACGTCGTTGGGTTGAACTTTTAAATGATTACGACTGTGCGATCCGGTATCATCCGGGTAAAGCTAACGTCGTGGCTGATGCACTAAGCCGAAAAGAAATGAAACCCAAACGAGTTCGAGCGTTACAACTCACTATGCACCCTGGATTGCCTGACAGAATCCGTAGTGCTCAACTTGAAGCCTTGAAAGAAGATAACCTACCGTTAGAAGGTACACGTGGCATGGAAGCACAACTTGAAGTAAAATCTGACGGAATTCGTTACTTTGTCGAACGAATATGGGTTCCAGTGTTCGGAAATTTAAGGGAATTAATCATGGATGAAGCTCATAAATCTCGTTACTCCATTCATCCGGGTTCCGATAAGATGTACCATGATCTAAAAGTACTATATTGGTGGCCGAAGATGAAGGCCGATATAGCCACTTATGTTAGTAAGTGTCTGACCTGCGCGAAGGTCAAAGTTGAACACCAAAAACCGTTCGGTCTCCTACAACAACCTGAAATTCCCATGTGGAAATGGGAACAAATATCCATGGACTTCATTACCAAATTACCCCGAACTCCTACCGGATGTGATACTATATGGGTAATTGTTGATCGCCTAACAAAATCTGCTCACTTCCTAGCCATCAAAGAAACTGACAAAATGGATAAACTCACTCGAGTATACTTGAAAGAAGTGGTCTCTCGACACGGAGTGCCAATCTCTATTATTTCGGATCGTGATGCACGATTCACTTCCCGTTTCTGGCAATCAATGTATAAAGCATTAGGCACGCGTCTAGATATGAGCACAGCATACCATCCTCAAACTGACGGCCAAACTGAACGTACTATCCAAACTCTGGAGGACATGCTACGAGCTTGTGTGATCGATTTCGGTAACACTTGGGAGTCTCACCTACCATTGGTGGAGTTCTCCTATAACAACAGTTATCACACTAGCATCAAGGCAGCTCCATTTGAAGCACTTTATGGGCGGAAATGCCGTTCTCCCATTTGTTGGACCGAGGTTGGGGATAGCCAACTCACAGGTCCTGAACTTGTATTTGAAACTTCCGAAAAGATCGTTCAAATTAGAAATCGTATGGCGGCAGCTCGTGATCGTCAAAAGAGCTATGCCGACAAGCGTCATAAACCTTTGGAATTTCAAATAGGTGACATGGTTTTACTCAAAGTCTCACCTTGGAAAGGTGTCATTCGTTTCGGGAAACGAGGAAAACTGAATCCTCGTTATGTTGGACCTTTCAAAATATTAAAGAGAATCGGACCAGTCGCGTATCAACTGGACCTACCTGAAAGACTTAGTGGTGTACACAACGTCTTTCACGTCTCAAATTTAAAGAAATGCCTAGCTGATGAATCACTCGCAGTTCCTCTGGAGGAACTACATGTTGATGAACAGTTACGTTTCATCGAAGAACCTGTGGAAATTATGGATAGGGAAGTTAAAATGTTAAAGCAGAGTAAGATCCCTATTGTTCGAGTCCGTTGGAACACGAAATGCGGACCGGAATTCACGTGGGAGCGCGAGGATCAGATGATGCGCAAATATCCTAATCTGTTCAAGCACTCCGCGTCAAATCCCTAAGGTACTATTTTAATTTTCGGGACGAAAATTCTTTCAACTAGGGAATGATGTGAAACCAAAGAATTTTTTTTTTTTTTTTGTTGTTTTTGTTATTTTAATTTTCGGGACGAAAATTCTTTCAACTAGGGAATGATGTGACAATCCGTCGACGTCGGAAGTGTGGTCGAAGACTCAAAGAACCAAAGCCGTCGACGTCGGAACGCAACCTAGTTGAACTCAGTCAAATCGCATCTGTTTCTGGTAATTGAACACACCCTCACCTTCGTTTTTACTTCCTAATGGAAAGCCCTATGTCAATTAGGGCTTACAACATCGATCTTAGCAAGATCACTAATCTAGGGTTCATATGAAACTCGATTTGGGGCTTTTTATCCTAGACATGTTTATAATCCAATTAATCTACACCATTAGACTCGTAATCACTTGTATAACGAAAGCCCTATGTTAATTAAATCAAACAACACTCAATTTTACAAGATCCAGAAATTAGGGTTCTTCATATTCGATTTTGGGGATTTTGATCTTAAACACTGTTTTAATCAAATTAAACCATACCATCAGATTCGCAACTTGTCACTCTTTGAAAACCCCATATCAATTGATTCAATCATCATCGAATTTTACTCGATCCGTAACCTAGGGTTTAATCATAATATAAATTGGGAGTTTTTACTCTAAACTCAAACTCAATGAAATTAAAGAGTAGGAGTAGTTTCGAAATTATCTGTTTAGTAAAAGCCCCATGTTTTTGTTGAGTGTTAACATCCATTTTAACCAATTTGATTTGTGTTCTTGATCTAGGGTTTCGGCACGTAGTTATGAAATTATATGACCCAAAACTTGTTAGATTTGAAATTAAACTAATCCTCAGACTCGCATGTACTCGATTTTCAAAACCCCTATGCCTTTGGTGTCAATCGAAATCGAATTCGTGGGTTTTGGGCCGGAACCAGTCGCGATCAGGAATGGGGAGGGGGCTCTCGGGAATTGTTGATCAAAAGCAATTGAAACCAGGATCTGTCACGATAGCCTAGCGGCCGGGACTGGTTAGAGTTGTGTGCGTGTGTGGGAGAGACCCGGGTTCGAGGCCGGGCTCCCACAATCATTTTTAAACATTTTTCTGTTAATATTTAATTAATAAAAATCAAACCCTATAATATTATAAGGTTATACAATTGTGTTTTTACCCGGAAAACAATCCGTAGGCTCGGGTTTGAATTATTAACATATTTTTATATATTAAACCCACTTTTATAATTAATATATTGTTATTATTATCAAGTGAAAATAATGTGTTTATATTATTTTTAAACCATAAATTCATATAAAAATAATATGTTTATATTATTTTCAAACCGTGACCCGTATTATTAAATAATATATATTTATATTATTTCAAATCATTTTGTAACATCGTGTGTCGATTGAGACTAAATAATAATATAGTTGGTTATACTAGTTACTCGTATACATATATTATTATTTTATTAATTTTTGTGAATGACAAAACACCCGGTTATAATTATTATTATTCGTGTCATTCGTCGTGTAAAGTAAATTCTAACTACGTGGACACTTTCGTCCACTCTTTAATATTAGAGCGTTTCTTTAGGACGTTTCTCAATCCGTATTATTGTCACATTTTCCATTTTCCTTTATCCCTAATTTTATGTGTTTATAATTTTAGGGCATTCGTAAGTCTTTTGAGACTTACACACTTGGTTCCAACTTTTCCTTTGTGTGATTCAAATCCTTACTCAAGCTCAGGTGAGTTTTCACGGCCCCTTTTTACTGCTTTTAAACTGGGGGAGAAAACATGATACAACTCTTTTGATTTTTGTACTTCATTTTATATCAATTGTTATGACTATGCGTAAACTCTATCATGAAAGTCCTCACATCGAACCGTTTAAATATGAATATAGCGAGGTATGTTGGGTAGTACTACTGGGTTTGACAAACCTCACCCGCGTTAGTCGCGCTAACACGATTGGATATCGAACGGGTGCAATATTGACCTAAACGTGCACCGTGGTTGATAGACCTGGTGGGAGGCAATACAAACAGTCAGTTTACGGTTGCGAGCGTAATAGCAAACAATGAACATGGGTTAGCTACTCATTTGGTATTTATGTTGATTGTACAATAAATCTGGTAAACGTTTATTTATATATTGAAACCGATGCCCACCATCATCTCAATGATCAAGGCAACATATTACTTGAGGCGCGGGTGCGAGGCTTATCTGGTGTACATGATTGAAAAGTGTAAGGAAGTGAAGGAACTAGATGATGTACCCATGGTACTTGAGTACCCGGGGGTGTTTCCAGAGGATTTGCCTGGGATACCACCTGACAGAGACATTGAATTCCGAATCGACTTAGTACTAGATGCCCATCCCGTGGCTAAGGCTCCATATCAACTTGCACCAGTAGAGATGAAAGAACGAATGACACAACCAGACGAATTGCTTAATAAAGGATTCATCCAACCGAGCATCTTGCCTTGGGGTACTCCGGTGTTATCCGTGAAGAAGAAAGACGGTTTAATGAGAATGTGTATTGACTATCGCGAGTTCAACAAACGAACCGTGAAGAACAAGTACCCTCTACCAAGGACCGACGAGCTGTTCGATCAATTACAGGGTGCAATTTGGTTCTCAAAAATCGACCTTCAATCCGGGTACCATCAGCTGAAAGTGAGGGAAGAGGACATATCGAAAACCACGTTTCGTACGCATTATGGGCATTTCGAGTTCCGCATAATGTCCTTCGGATTGACGAACGCCCCCGCAAAGTTCATGTATTTGATGAATAGTGTTTGTCAACTGATGATGGATCAATCGGTGACCGTGTTCATTGATGATACCCTCATCTACTCCAAGAATGAGGGTGATCACGCATGTCACTTGAAGGAAGTGTTGTAAGCTTTGAAGAAGGAGAAGTTGTATGCTACACATTCTGGTTTAGGGAAGTCCAATTCCTAGGTCACGTCATTAACCCGAACGACATTATTGTAGGTCCCTTCGTGTGTGTCGGATCGTTACATGCAAGTGGTCTACTAGTCGGACCGGGTGCGGAATACCTGTGACTTGGAGGAAAGTCTAACTAAAACAATGTAAACCAACACGAGAGTCACAATAAAAGCTCTTTCTATTATAAACACTCGATGGTTATAGAGATAATACAAATTGCGTACTTAACAAACTGAGTTTGTTTAAGATATGAGTTCTGCGTACTTATCCTCTGTGAACCAAACCTATTTATACAGACCTGATGCCTGCGCACTTAGCAAGTGCGCAGGACCAAATGCTCCTGCGTACTTAGCAAGTACGCATGGGTCTTCCAGCGTACTTGCTAAGCCTCCTGCGTACATGTAAGTGCGCAAAACACTTAGAAGAAATGCAACATACACTATGTAAAAGTAAATACAACTCGATAAACTATTACATAACGACTCTTACATACAAAGACAAATTACAGACATTACAAATACAAACTAAGACTCTATCCAGAGTGTTGTCACAGGAAAATGCATCAACAAACTCCCCCTTGACAACAGCTCGGGATCTTCATCGCCTTCAGTCTTCAATCTTCAGTCTTCACAGCACTGGTCCCTTAGCTTCCATCTTCTTCTTGTAATCAAGGCAGAACTTAATCACCTTGTCATATATAGAAGCAAGGAGCTTTGTCCATTCGTCCGTGTGGACACAGTAGCGTTCCGCTAGTACCTCCAGATCTTTCACAGAAAAGTTGATGAAGCAGACTTCATCAAAGATTCTGATCAGTTCTTTTGGTACTGTGTTCCCACTCTCGAAACGAACCTTTCCCATGATCACAACCTCGCCCGTTTTTGGATCTACGTACCAGTACCACATGTCACCAAGAATATCCTGAGATAACTTGCTCAAGGGAATCTTAGTTTCACATTGAACTAGCTTGTATACCAATCTTTTTATGTGCTTCTTAGTCACAGGATGTACTGCGTGCTTATCCTTGACTCTTCTGGGCACTTGAGGCTTGAAGTATTCAAATTTCCCTGATCTTGCTTCCCGCTGTAGTGTTACCCACAAACCCATTGCTACTGCATGACTCGAGTGACTAAGCAGGTCGCGGTTTGCGAGGTTCACAAGGTCGTACTTGGGCAAAGAGTTGAACGCCTCACTGGTTGGTTTCAAGTATTGAACCCCCCCAGATCTTTTGATGGCGAACAACTGTTTGTCCTCCTCGAACCTAACAGCCAAGATCATACCTGTAGCCCCGTGCTTGTATGTGATGGATGTATTTTGCCACACGAGAGCTGGAACCTTAGATGATGCAGAAGGCATGTCTTTATCTTTTGGTGCCTCGGGGTCCACAGGTGTAGGGTCGACTGGGGAGGCTTCAGTTGTAGCTTCAACATTACTTGCCATGTCAACTGAGCCTGTGTCGAGCAGAGATTCGAGCGATGGAACTTCAAAGATCTCACCATCCTCTAACTGGTACTCTCCTTCCCCGTCACCCTAGGGAATCTCTATCACCACATCCTCATCTTCATCATTCCAGTCATCACCAGAGTCGATCTCTCCTTCTTCTAGATTGAAGAGAGCATCGATCTGTGCTTCTTTAGAGTAGTCAGACTCTAGATATAGGATCTCATCATCAGATAAGTCCTTAAGTACTTCAGCCACTGACTTCTCTTTATCACCACCACCACCAGATGTATCACCACCCTCCTGCTGAGTAGACTCCCCCTCAGCCATTGGAACAGAAGAGATGGGCACAATCGCCAAAGCTTGGTGCTCACCTCCACTAGGACCGGCTTCAGGATCCTTGTCTTTATCATCATCCTTAGTCAAGTCGACTGGATGACAAGGCTCAGCACCAGTGGTTTTATTTTCTTTCTCTTTCTCCTTCTCTTTCTCTTTTTCTTTCCCTTTCCCTTTTTCCTTCTCTTTCTCCCCCTGAGCACCAATCTTTTTGGTCAGTTCTTCAACTAATTTGACCATCGCTTCGTGTTCTTTTCGCTGCAAATCCATCCTTAGCTCAAGTGAAGTTCTGTGGCCTAGAATCATTTCATTGGTTTTCATCAGCAGCTCGTTCTGTGCCATTACATTCTTCAGTTTCTCATTTGTCCCTGTTCTCTGGCTGTGGAGAATCCTAACTTCATCGGCCAGGGAATTAATCTGTGCTTGTTGAGCATCAGACTCCTCCTTCGACTTTTGACCATCGCTTGTAGGTCACCATCGCTTGTAGGTCCCTTCGTGTGTGTCGGATCGTTAAATGCAAGTGGTCTACTAGTCGGACCGGGTGCGGAATACCCGTGACTAGGAGGAGAGTCAAACTAAAACAAAGTAAACCAACACGAGAGTCACAATAAAAGCTCTTTCTATTATAAACACTCGATGGTTACAGAGATAATACAAATTACGTACTTAACAAACTGGGTTTGCCTAAGATATGAGTTCTGCGTACTTATCCTCTGTGAACCAAACCTATTTATACAGACCTGATGCCTGCGCACTTAGCAAGTGCGCAGGACCAAATGCTCTTGCGTACTTAGCAAGTACGCATGGGTCTTCCTGCGTACTTGCTAAGTACGCAAGAGGTTTCTCCTGTGCACATGTAAGTGTGCAAAACACTTAGAAGAAATGCAACATACACTATGTAAAAGTAAATACAACTCGATAAACTATTACATAACGACTCTTACATACAAAGACAAATTACAGACATTAGAAATACAAACTAAGACTCTATCCAGAGTGTTGTCACAGGAAAGTGCATCAACAAACTCCCCCTTGACAACAGCTCGGGATCTTCATCGCCTTCAGTCTTCAATCTTCAGTCTTCACAGCACTGGTCCCTTAGCTTCCATCTTCTTCTTGTAATCAAGGCAGAACTTAATCACGTTGTCATATTTAGAAGCAAGGAGCTTTATCCATTCGTCCGTGTGGACACAGTAGCGTTCCGCTAGTACCTCAAGATCTTTCACAGAAAAGTTGATGAAGCAGACTTCATCAAAGATTCTGATAAGTTCTTTTGGTACTTTGTTCCCACTCTCGGAACGAACCTTTCCCATGATCACAGCCTCGTCCGTTTTTGGATCTACGTACCAGTACTACATGTCACCAAGAATATCCTGAGATAACTTGTTCAAGGGAATCTTAGTTTCACATTGCACTGGCTTGTATACCAATCTCTTTATGTGCTTCTTAGTCACAGGATGTACCGCGTGCTTATCCTTGACTCTTCTGGGCATTTGAGGCTTGAAGTATTCAAATTTCCCTGATCTTGCTTCCCGCTGTAGTGTTACCCACAAACCCATTGCTACTGCATGACTCGAGTGACTCAGCAGGTCGCGGTTTGCGAGGTTCACAAGGTCGTACTTGGGCAAAGAGTTGAACACCTCACTGGTTGGTTTCAAGTATTGAACCTGTGACAATCCGGATTTTTCAGTTAATTCCGTTAACTATTCCGTTAAGTTTCTTATGAAAAACTTAACCCCGTTAATCAAATCTAACCACAAGGTCTAATTCTGTCAATAACCCGAACTCTAACTGCAGGGACTAGTTCTGCCGAGTCCCAAAAAAAACCTGATTCGTTGACTCTCAAAGTCAAAATCAGTTCAAGCTATCTCTGTTGACTTTTAAAAGTCAAATTCGGGACTTTTGATCTTAAATCCTTGAGCAATAGCCGAAGATGATTCAAATTCGTAACTGAGTTTCTCGTGATATCATTAATCGATCGTTATTAGGGCGTTAATTATAATCATTGTCGAATTAAACCACTTAATGACGAAGTTAAGTCATAACCGTCGCCCTCCCGTCGATTTCTATCAAAACCTTGCAAATTCGGTTATCATTCTCCCAATTTCACATACTATCATCTCAAACGAATTCCTGTCAAGCTTCTACGCGTACCAATTCAATCGAAAGTGTGGTCGGAGACTCAAAGAACCAAAGCCGTCGACGTCGGAACGCAACCTAGTTGAACTCAGTCAAATCGCATCTGTTTCTGGTAATTGAACACACCCTCACCTTCGTTTTTACTTCCTAATGGAAAGCCCTATGTCAATTAGGGCTTACAACATCGATCTTAGCAAGATCACTAATCTAGGGTTCATATGAAACTCGATTTGGGGCTTTTTATCCTAGACATGTTTATAATCCAATTAATCTACACCATTAGACTCGTAATCACTTGTATAACGAAAGCCCTATGTTAATTAAATCAAACAACACTCAATTTTACAAGATCCAGAAATTACGGTTCTTCATATTCGATTTTGGGGATTTTGATCTTAAACACTGTTTTAATCAAATTAAACCATACCATCAGATTCGCAACTTGTCACTCTTTGAAAACCCCATATCAATTGATTCAATCATCATCGAATTTTACTCGATCCGTAACCTAGGGTTTAATCATAATATAAATTGGGAGTTTTTACTCTAAACTCAAACTCAATGAAATTAAAGAGTAGGAGTAGTTTCGAAAATATCTGTTTAGTAAAAGCCCCATGTTTTTGTTGAGTGTTAACATCCATTTTAACCAATTTGATTTGTGTTCTTGATCTAGGGTTTCGGCCCGTAGTTATGAAATTATATGACCCAAAACTTGTTAGATTTGAAATTAAACTAATCCTCAGACTCGCATGTACTCGATTTTCAAAACCCCTATGCCTTTGGTGTCAATCGAAATCGAATTCGTGGGTTTTGGGCCGGAACCAGTCGCGATCAGGAATGGGGAGGGGGCTCTCGGGAATTGTTGATCAAAAGCAATTGAAACCAGGATCTGTCGTGATAGCCTAGCGGCCGGGACTGGTTAGAGTTGTGTGCGTGTGTGGGAGAGACCCGGGTTCGAGGCCGGGCTCCCACAATCATTTTTAAACATTTTTCTGTTAATATTTAATTAATAAAAATCAAACCCTATAATATTATAAGGTTATACAATTATGTTTTTACCCGGAAAACAACCCGTAGGCTCGGGTTTGAATTATTAACATATTTTTATATATTAAACCCACTTTTATAATTAATATATTGTTATTATTATCAAGTGAAAATAATGTGTTTATATTATTTTTAAACCATAAATTCATATAAAAATAATATGTTTATATTATTTTCAAACCGTGACTCGTATTATTAAATAATATATATTTATATTATTTCAAATCATTTTGTAACATCGTGTGTCGATTGAGACTAAATAATAATATAGTTGGTTATACTAGTTACTCGTATACATATATTATTATTTTATTAATTTTTGTGAATGACAAAACACCCGGTTATAATTATTATTATTCGTGTCATTCGTCGTGTAAAGTAATTTCTAACTCCGTGGACACTTTCGTCCACTCTTTAATATTAGAGCGTTTCTTTAGGACGTTTCTCAATCCGTATCATTGTCACATTTTCCATTTTCCTTTATCCCTAATTTTATGTGTTTATAATTTTAGGGCATTCGTAAGTCTTTTGAGACTTACACACTTGGTTCCAACTTTTCCTTTGTGTGATTCAAATCCTTACTCAAGCTCAGGTGAGTTTTCACGGCCCCTTTTTACTGCTTTTAAACTGGGGGAGAAAACATGATACAACTCTTTTGATTTTTGTACTTCATTTTATATCAATTGTTATGACTATGCGTAAACTCTATCATGAAAGTCCTCACATCGAACCGTTTAAATATGAATATAGCAAGGTATGTTGGGTAGTACTACTGGGTTTGACAAACCTCACCCGCGTTAGTCGCGCTAACACGATTGGATATCGAACGGGTGCAATATTGACCTAAACGTGCACCGTGGTTGATAGACCTGGTGGGAGGCAATACAAACAGTCAGTTTACGGTTGCGAGCGTAATAGCAAACAATGAACATGGGTTAGCTACTCATTTGGTATTTATGTTGATTGTATAATAAATCTGGTAAACGTTTATTTATATATTGAAACCTGTGAACTCACCAACCTCGTGTTGACACTTTTTCTTACATGTTTTCTCAGGACGCTAAGCTAAGACACAGGTGCACGTTAGGGCATGCATGGGATTCAACTGCTTTGTTTTGTGTCTATTTATGTTGATTGAATTATTTTAATGTACTTTGTTTGGTTGAACGTTTGGACTTTTGGACTTTGGTTTTGGGCGCGTGTATTTTGCGCATTTACTTTCTTTACGCTTCCGCATTGATACTCTGATTTTAAAGGATAATTTCATTTGAGTCCCATGTAGAGTCGTTCAATCTAACTAATGTCTGAGATCCTGGTTTGTCACTCCCCAAACGGTAATACTCCGTTAGTGGAATTTGGGGGTGTGACAGAACCCCCCAGATCTTTTGATGGAGAACAACTGTTTGTCCTCCTCGAACCTAACAGCCAAGATCATACCTGTAGCCCCGTGCTTGTCTGTGACGGACGTATTTTGCCACACGGGAGCTGGACCCTTAGATGATGCAGAAGGCATGTCTTTATCTTTTGGTGCCTCGGGGTCCACAGGTGTAGGGTCGACTGGGGAGGCTTCAGTTGTAGCTTCAACATTACTTGCCATGTCAACTGAGCCTGTGTCGAGCAGAGATTCGAGCGATGGAACTTCAAAGATCTCACCATCCTCTAACTCGTACTCTCCTTCCCCGTCGCCCTTGGGAATCTCTATCACCACATCCTCATCTTCATCATTCCAGTCATCACCAGAGTCGATCTCTCCTTCTTCTAGATTGAAGAGAGCATCGATCTGTGCTTCTTTAGAGTAGTCAGGCTCTAGATATAGGATCTCATCATCAGATAAGTCCTTAAGTACTTCAGCCACTGACTTCCCTTTATCACCACCACCACCAGATGTATCACCACCCTCTTGCTGAGTAGACTCCCCCTCAGCCATTGGAACAGAAGATATGGGCACAATCGCCAAAGCTTGGTGCTCACCTCCACTAGGACCGGCTTCAGGATCCTTGTCTTTATCATCATCCTTAGTCAAGTCGACTGGATGACAAGGCTCAGCACCAGTGGATTTATTTTCTTTCTCTTTCTCCTTCTCTTTCTCTTTTTCTTTCTCTTTCTCTTTTTCCTTCTCTTTCTCCCCCTGAGCACCAATCTTCTTGGTCAGTTCTTCAACTAATTTGACCATCGCTTCGTGCTCTTTTCGCTGCAAATCCATCCTTAGCTCAAGTGAAGTTCTGTGGCCTAGAATCATTTCATTGGTTTTCATCAGCAACTCGTTCTGTGCCATTACATTCTTCAGTTGCTCATTTGTCCCTGTTCTCTGGCTGTGGAGAATCCTAACTTCATCGGCCAGGGAATTAATCTGTGCTTGTTGAGCATCAGACTCCTGCTTCGACTTTTGAATGGTCTTCAACAGTTCAGCAACTTGGGTTTCTAAGACGTTGATCCTTGCTTCATACGGATCAGAATGCCTAGATGATGAGGCTTCAGCATTATGGATGGGGGAGGAGAAAATTGTGTCAAAGTCAAACCCTTGTGAGAAATCACCATAGTTGAAGGGTTGACCTGACGGCTCAGTGGTGTGAGGTTGGTGTGGAGATGGAATGATGGGAGTGGGTGTTATGGTTGGGGTGATGGTGACTGACTCCGTGAGAAGTGGAGTAGTCACCGTCACCTGGACTGTTGGAGTAAGGAGGGTCACCGTCACAGGAATCTCCTCTGTGACCGCTGTGACTACCACATTATCTTGTACTAATGGCCTTCTCCTCCTTCTGTACAGTTGCTGTGCTGGTGTGGTAGATTCTGACTCTGGACTGTCAGCTGCAGGTTGTACTTGCTGCACAGTCGGGATCTCTACAACCCTGGGGATAGCAACCTCTTGCCTATCGCCCCTCTTCTTGTTGGCACTCTCTTGCCTTTGTCTTTGTAGAGCAGCGTCAGAGTCAGAAGTCGGCTCATATTCGCTGCTCGAGCTTCGCTTTCTTTTTGAAGACGACGCAGGCAGGGTTACCTGTGCCAATCTCCTCGGGTGTGCCAGGGATGGTGCGTCATCGGAATCAGAAGAATCTGATTTTGTTGCTTCTGAAGCGGATTCCTCAGCACCACCATCACCACCTTCGTCATCACCTCCATCACTTTCATTCTCTTCTTCTTGTTGTTCATTAGAATCATCACTCATCTCTGGTGCCGAATTAGGACTATACCAATTCCAATCTTCTGGTGCGACATATGCTTCATTAAGCAGGTGGCCAAAGAGTTCAGTATGCACAGGGGTAGGATCTACACTGCCTGGCTTTAGAAACTGAGCAAATACTCTCTTGTTCACCCGTTTTACTTGTAGTCTCTCCCCGATAGCACGTAGGTTTGGCAATGCATCATCAATCAAGAGTTGCACAAACCTCGGGTACAATAGGAACCTAAACTTCTCTGCTGTATTGATCTGATCATTGATTGCTTTGAAGATGTAGCGAGAGAAGTTGTAGCCCCTATTAAGAGACAAGCCCACCATGGCTGCTGCAAGGTCATGACCCATGGCATCTTTCCCCGCTTTTCTGGACGAGATGCACACGATCATGATGTGGGCAAAATACCGCCATTGATCCAAAACCCACATCTTCTTGTAAGAAGCATAGTCCCTCGCTCCGACATATCCCATTCTATGCCTCCAACATCCATCCACATAGTAATCTGGATAGGATGTCGGGTCGGTAGCGAGGTCTCCGAACTGCAGGACCCTTCTTATTGTATCCTCAGAGAAAGCAATAGCCCGACCATCCACGGTAGCCCTTATGACATTAGGGGATGCCGTGCAGTCGTGCTCTGCCGTCTCCCAGAACTGCTCCAAGTAAGGTCTTGAGACTCTTGGGTCAGCTGAGATTGCATAACTTATTTTTGATCTGTTCAAAAAGTCAATGATCTGCCGATACTGCAAAGCCGCCCCTTTCCACTCAGGTTGAGTGTTTGCTAACAAGTTGAACTCATCAGTGAATGCGCGAGCCATAGTCTGTAGAAACACACAGAAAACATAATCAGAACAACACGTATCATTAGAAATGGATAAACATGACTCAGTATAGCATTTACTCAATGAAGTGAATTACAGACTTAGGAAATTTTGCTAAGTGTTGGTCCTGCGTACTTAGCAAGTACGCAGGAGTTACTTCTTGCGTACTTGTTAAGTGCGCAAGACTTGTACTCAGCCAAAATTCCAGAAGTCTCAATTTCAATCAGAAGTGAGGCATTCCTGTGGATTATGGTCACCACAAGGTCGAAATACTTGATTAAGACCTATGGGACCACTATCCACTGCAAGTAACTGTTAAACTCGTCAATTTTATGACCTAGATGACGACCCCGTGGAAACCACGGTCAATTGAGGGTCAAGGCCAAAATCAAACCATGTTAAGGACAAATTCGGAGTCAATAGGTTTCGATTAGTGATTATTAACAAGTTTTAGGTCTTAATTTGTATTTAGAACACCAAAATAGGTCAATAATTTCACACTCAAAAACGTCGATGAATCGGTCGAAAACTTGGGATTTAATGGATGATACGGACCGAGATTCTCACCAAGTAAATGTTTGATGATGATTAAACAATGAGTGGGACGAAAAATCCGGTTGGAACACTCGAAATTTTTGAGGAAAATGGTCGGAGGGAATATCACAGGAGAAAACGATTTGAAAGTGATAAACCCTAAAAAATTTTCTAAGTCCTGTATTTATACCCAACACATATTGGTCGTGCGTACTTACTAAGTGCGCAGGACTTAACTCCTGCGTACTTACTAAGTACCCATGACTTAAGTCTTGCGTACTTGTTAAGTACGCAGGGTTTACCTCATGCGTACTTATCAAGTACGCAGAGACCCTTATGTGCGCACACTTTCAACTCAACTTATGAAGATTTTAAGTCAAATAACGAACAAGATAAAAGCGTTCAATCAAGAGGATTCAAAATCAATTCAGGAATGTTAAATACAAATATTTTTGGCTTTTCTGAATAAAGTTGAACTATGCATAAACTTAAAATATTTTTTTGATCTTTTCTCATATAAATATACAAGTATTCACACAAACTATTTTTGGTCAAAGACACGAGCAGTGGATCATATCAGGCTATCTTTTAGCAAAAATGATACAAAATAAACATCAAAGAATATGGGATCATGTCATGGATTACTATTTATTCATACGTAATAAGCATATAGACAAGTAATTCAAGTTGATAATATTATAAGATTTGAAACTATAGGCTTCTTTGTATCACATTCTTGTGTATTAATGTATTATTTATAAGATATACAACGTGTACCCCACTGATATGCTATTCTAACTTGCACTATCTCAAGGCATCTAAGATTTTTCAATGATTTTCTAAATTTTCAGAATGAAACTACATCTATTAGCACAGGAAAAATCAAGCAGAATCCATAAGGATTATCAGGAATCATAAGATTCGGAATCGAGTGATTCATTTGTCTTGGTTTCATGTGATTTTCTTCTTTGAATATCGGGATGATGATTCAGGATAATAGATATGGTGTTTGATTATCAGGTAAGGGGATCCAACTTTTATCTGGATTTGATTTCAATGAATCAGGAGTGATTCAAGGGTGAATACAAGCTCAACGGTTAATGTAAAGACATGTCTTGATTCAATCTCTCATTGCATACTTGTGAGTATGGGCAGTGAGATGAACCGCATTAATTGTGCTAACGACATAACCCGAAACTGATCTCAAAAGAAAATTATTGCCAAAATCTAACATCCTTTATCTGATAATGATCTTTTCTATTCTTTTACGCACACACGCTTGCAAACATGGGTTCAAATCACGGTTGTAATTTAGATTTAGTTTCCACACTAATAGTGATTCAAAGACGCATACAACCTACTGACAATTCAAATTACTTATAAATAAACAGATTAAAAGCATAATAATTTAAACAATTAAGTAAACATGACGCAATCATTTCCTATATGAGCAGTCTATGGTGTTTAGATCATTTCTGATGTACTATCATTTCCTCTTTTCTCAAGTTAACTTTGAAATTTTCTCCATTTTTTTTTTGGTTTTTTGTAAAATATTTTAAACACTAAAAGAACTATATAAAATATTTAAAAGAATTAAAAATTTAACTTTCATGAATTGAATTGAGTTAAGAAAACTTAGTTTTCACTCAGGATTGAACATTCCTATCAAGTTGACAAGATGCTCAAAACGGGATCGATCAAATGCCTTTGTGAAAAGGTCAGCAAGATTGTCATCCGTGTGAACTTTTACAAGTTCAATTAAATGCTTTTCAGCACAGTCACGGATGAAATGATGGCGAATCTCTATATGTTTAGTTTTGGAATGTTTCACCGGGTTATTTGTGATGGACATGGTGGCATTGTTGTCAATGAATAGAGGAGTTCCAGTGAAGTTTAAGCCGTAGTCTCTTAACTGTTGCTGAATCCACAGTATCTGAGAACAACTGCTCGCTGCAGCATTGTATTCTGCTTCACAAGTTGAGACAGAAACCGTTGACTGCTTCTTACACTGCCAGGAGACCAGTCTGTCTCCTAAGAATTGACATCCACCAGAAGTTGACTTTCTGTCAAGGTTACAACCGCCATAATCTGAATCAGTGTAGGCTTTGAAGTCGAATGACTGTTGCTTAGAGTACCAAAGACCTAATCGGGGTTTCCCTTTCAGGAATCTGAAAATTCTCTTCACCGCTATCATATGTGACTCCTTCGGTTGAGACAGAAACCTTGAGCACAAACATACAGCAAACATTATATCGAGTCTTGAAGCTATGAGATACATAAGTGATCCGATCATCCCACGGTACAGTCTGCTGTCTACATCCTTTCCATCTTTGTCAGGATGCAAACCATGATTGACTGGGATAGGTGTTCCACAAGTACTGCTATCATTCATCTTGTATTTTGATAAGATGTCCTGCACATACTTAGTTTGATGTAGATAAATGCCATCCTCTCTTTGACTGACTTGCAGACCCAGGAAGAACGACAATTCACCCATATTACTCATTTCAAATTTGGACTTCATCACCTGCTCGAATTCCCTACACATCCCTTCATTGGTAGACCCAAAAATGAAGAGAGTCGAGTCAATCTGTCCACGGTCGAAACCATTAGACAGTAAATGCTTAGATAATGTCTCATACCATGCCCGCGGTGCTTGATGAAGACCATAAAGTGCTTTGTCGAGCTTATACACTTTATTGATATTATGCGGATCTTCAAAACCGGGAGGCTGAGTGACATAGACTTCTTCATGAACTTTACCATAAAGGAAAGCACTCTTCACATCAAGTTGATAGACCTTGAAGCCGACATATGTGGCATAAGCCAAGAACAGTCGAATGTTTTCAATTCTAGCAACTGGGGCATATACTACCGTGTAATCCAAGCCCTCTTGCTGATAAAAACCATGAACAACCAATCTTGATTTGTTCTACACAACAACATGACGATCATCCGTCTTGCATTTGAACACCCATCTGGTTCCAATTGGCTGAAAGCCTTTTGGCAAGTCAACCAAATCCCACACGTGCAACTTTTGGAATTGAGACAGTTCATCTTGCATTGCCTCAATCCAGCAGTTGTCAGTGAGAGCCTCCTTCACATTCTTCGGCTCTAACTAGGACACGAATGCAGCATGCAGACATGTTTCCATGACACCAGTGTCAAGTATCTCTGTGTAAAGACTGGTGTTCTCAGTGATGGTTCGATGACGAGTCTGAACGCCGTCATTAGGATCACCAATAACATTGTCAATTGGATGATTCCTATGCACTCTCGTCTCCGGCACAATTGGTTCTTGAATTTCTGGATCAAGATTCGTGCTTAACTCCCCCATTTCCTGTGTTCTAGAGGAAGAAGATTCAATGTTAATTGGAACAGCTGGAGCTTCATTTCCTATAGTTGTGTTAGGATTAGCTGGAGCGTCATTTCCAAAGACAAGAACATCTTCACTGCTATCACTGTCATGAGTTCCAGATGCAGATGCAGCATTGGAATCAGGAGTTACAATCGGTACAGTAGCACGAGTAGAGAAGCTGGAGTCATTGCTGCCAACCAATAAATCATAGACATTTGCAGCGTCATCTGCAGATATGTCAGGAAGATTGAATGACTTGAATAGCGCATCATAATCAAAACCCCAAGCTGGACCTGTTGGTTCGGGTGGAATGCTGTGTTTACTACAATCCACTTCAAACCATTCCTCGACAGTACGAGTTCCTATGTTGTACACTCTCTTGCAAGGCGAGTTGGCAACGTATCCTAAGAAGATGCCTTCCACCGCTTTTGCATGAAACTTAGACTGGCGGTCTTTGTGCTGTAGCAACAAGGAACAAGGACTACCAAAAGGAACTAGGTAATCAAGATTGGGAAGTCGACTGTTGATCAACTCGTAACAAGTCTTGTTGTGTCTCTTCACTACCAGAACTCTGTTTAAGACGTGACATGCTATATTAACTGCTTCTGCCCAGAAAGTGACAGGAAGCTTTGCATCCGACAGCATAGTCCTTGCAGTCTCAATCAGCGTTCTGTTCTTTCGTTCAGCAACTCCATTCTGCTGAGGCGTGTACGGCGCGCTGAATTCGTGACGGATCCCTTTCTTGAGACAAAAAAGCTCCATCAAATTATTCTTGAACTCAGTTTCGTTGTCGCTCCTTATCCTTCTAACTTTCAGCTTGCAAAGAGATTCCAGGCTCAGGATCAAGTATTGAAGGATATCAGCAGTCTCGTCTTTAGTACCTAAAAAATGCACCCAAGAAAAACGTGAGAAATCATCAGTTACAACTAGACAGAACGACTTACCTCCAATACTCCTGATACTTATGGGGCCAAACAGATCCATGTGTAATAGCTCCAAAGGGGTATCAATAGAGTTTTGGAGCTTGGGCTTGTGAGACTTCCGTTGCTGTTTGCCCTTCTTACAAGGCATACAGTCATCTGCAACGGTAAACCTCAGCTTAGGAACCCCGGTTACCAAACCGTTTCGGACAAGATGATTCATTTTACGATACGAAATATGTCCGATTTTTCTATGCCACAAGATAGAGTCAAGTTCTGTTGCTTTTGTAAGCAAACAAGTAGCAACTGATGAGGTGGTTGTTGCAACGCTCATATCGATCTGATATGTGTCATTCGTTCTTGGTGCTCTCATCAGAATCCAGTCTTCGGGAACCTCAAAACCATGTTTGAGAATCAGGCATTCTGACTTGTCAAACATCACCGAGTACTCCTTATCACACATTTGGAAGACACTCAACAGGTTATGCTTCAGCTGCTCACAGAAGTTGACATTGTCAAAGCTGACACAACCGTTTGAAACCACGCCTTGACACGTGATGCTGCCTCCTTTTTCTCCGGCAAAGGCCACATAGCCGCCTCTGAATGGTTTAACGTCTTGAAGCAGGGCCATGTTTCCTGTCATGTGCCTGGAACATCCACTATCTACATACCAGCGGTTAGAGATAGTACCCTTCAGACGTCCCTGCACGAGTAACAAAAAAGAATTAGTTAGATTTGGAGACCCAAGCCATTGTGGTCTTGGGTCGTCCGTCTTTCTCAAAATAAACTACTTCTTTCAACTCACAGTCATGATGACTGTTCAAAATTGGTGAATCTTTGGAGGATTTGGGAACAGGAGATTGAGAACCTTTTACTTTCTTGTTCCAGGATCTCTTTTGATTCTTAACCAGAACAGGAGACTTTGGCTCAACCACAGCCGGTGAACTTGTGGAAGCTTCACCTGATTGAGCTTTAGTCAGCTGTTCCAGCTTTCTCAACCTCTTATTCCTTCTTCTTCTCTGTGGCTTAGATAGTCTAGCCACAGATTTCTCACCAGTACGTGTACTACCAGATGTAGATACACGAGGTACAACAGGTTGCTTTACCTTTCTTGCCACAGATGGTTTGGCCTCAGATTTGATCTTTGGCTTTGCCATTGGTTGGACTGGTGGTTTCACCACATTCTGTTTTGGATGTTTGGGAGATGGTTTCACTGGTGGCGACCTGGGAATAACAGCTGGTTGTGAAACAACAGGCCGTTTCCCTTGGTTCTTAAAGGACAGTTCACAAAAATGTGACCAACCAAGCCACAGTGAAAACAGTTCCTCTTGTCTACATAAGTTCTCTTATAAGGCTCATTGGATCTAGCCTTAGAAAACTCTCCATTATGAGCAGGAGGAGTTGGTTTCTGAACATCAGTCTGAACCTTAGCAATTTGATTTTTGGGAGTATAGTATTTTTCCAAATTTTCTTTGTAACCAAGACCAAAGTGAGCTGAAAAAGCCTCTTTCTTTACTTGGTTAAGGTTTTTATACCTCCCATAAAGCATTACCTTAAATTTATCATTTGATTCAATGACATCAGGTTCAGTTAAAATGCAATTATCACCATTAGTGATAATATTTTTCTTGACTTTCTGTTCAGTCAATAACTCCTCAGATACTACTCCTTCAGGGCAAGAGTTAACCGACCCATCTTCAGAAGCAGTAACAAACTCCTCACTAGATGTGGAGTTAGCCTTACTTGAGGATTCATCCTTCTTAGGGGAATCATCCTTATCAGAGGACTCATCTAGACAAGTGAGATCAATGTCTATTAAGCTATTGACAAACTTCTCGCTCACTGGTGGAGGAATGGCATTGGTACCAAGACCTAGACCATTCATTTTCCTCACTACAGATTCGTAGTGTTCCACCACAAAGCGAGAGTTCTTCAACTTCTCATTAGTGCATTTTAACTGCAAGATCTCATTTTGCAGCTTGTTGATTTCATTGTTCCGTTTTTCTAACCCCTTATAAGCAATATCCAAGTGAAGCTGTTGATCGCTCATTTTTAAAGAATACTCACGTTTTTCTTTTGTCAATGTGTCAATAGATTCTTTAAAACATTTTTCGTTTTCTTTATAGTTTAGAGCTTCCATACTTAGGGGTTCGATTTTGTCTTGGAGCTTAGAGTTTTCAAGTTTTAGCCCTAGACACTTAGAACATGAAACAACAGAAAAGGGATTAGAGTCTACCTCATGAGATGAACTTGTTGCTTCTCTAATGGCCATGAGAGCAACAGCAGTCGATTCCTCTTTCTCAGCAACTGAAGCTTCCTTTCCTTCAGCTTCCTCCTCTTCGTCTGTAGCAGCAGTAGTAGACTCTTTTGGGTCAACAATAGAAGCTTCCCTTCTCTCTGCTTCCATCATTTCCATGATCTCAGCCATGAGACCAACCTGTGTTTGTGCGATGATGGCATCCTCAAGATGAATACCCCAATCAAAGTTGTCGTCCTGTTGGGCTACCAGTGCATTGGACGTTCCACTTTGGCTTTGATTGTGGTGGTTTGGATTGTTTTGGCCATGGCTGTTTCCTTGGCTGGGTCGGGTAAAACCAGAGGCAGGTGCTCTGTCTTTCTGACACTCACGAGCAAAGTGTCCATAGTTCAGACACTTGTAGCATTTGGCCTTAGATTTGTCGAACCCGACCTTGGCATTAGGATGCCCACCAATAAACTTTCTTCCTGTTCTGTTCAGGAAACGCTTGGCTCTCCTCAAAAGCATGGCCATATTCCATTGAATATCCATATCCTCCATGTCATCAGGATCCACTTGATTAAAATCTTCTTCAATCGTCTCTGGATCAGTAATCTTGCCACCTATGAAATTTTCATATGCAAGCATACAGGATGAGAATAAAGCTACATGATCTTCAGCTATTCTGGCTATAGCTGAGTTGTTAGCTGAAGACGTAGCATGACGATTTCTTGAGGTATTTTGATGATGAGACCCCAACCCTGATCCTGAAGCATAGCAAGCATGACCACCACATCCAGTTGAGTGGTCTTCTTCAGTAGGATTTCCAGTGAAGAGGGCAATTCCAGAGCCAGATGACTTGGATGTAGAAGTCGTCCCATGATACATAGAAGGGTCTTGTATCTGGGGTCTTCCAGAGCTCTCCTTTCTTTTCAAGTTCATTTCATGAGCTTGAATCTTTCCTATTGCTTCCTCTACTGTCAACTCATAGAATTTAGGATTTCCCTCATCAGGGTTGTGTACATCTCAAATTTGGGTGGTAAGGCATCCAAAAACTTTTCCACCATCTCTTCATCTGGATACTTGAGGTCAAAAGCATTCAACTCAGTCTGTAAATGATAGAACCTAGAGATGAGGTCATCTAAAGATTCGTTCTCAAAGAATCTGAAGCACTCATACTGCTTCCTGAGAAGATCCCGCTTACTCTTCTTGATGTCACTATTTCCTTCGAATCTCTTCTGTTAGGCTTTCCAGAGATCCTTAGAACTGTCATACCCTCGGAAACTGTGGAACAATTCCCGAGTTAATGCCATAGTGATCGAACCAAGTGCCTTCTTTTCTCGATCATAAGCTTTCTTTTCATCGTCAGAAAGCTTAGAGATAGGCTTGGGCAATTCATCATCAAGATAGATATGTGTGGGATGCTTATATCCCTCAAGGATTGATATCCATAATGATGAGTCGGTATATGAAATGTAGTGCTCAAAACGTGCTTTCCAATTAGAATAATCGTTCAGGTTCAGCAACTTTGGTTGTTTCTGTGGTGTACCGATCTCATTATCATAATTCAGTAGGTTTCCAAGATTCTGAAGATTTGACATAGTGAACACTTAGTCAAATTTCAGAAAAGTCAGACACAGTTGCACACTTGGTTTTGGCCTTGCGCACTTGAGAAATGGTCTTGCGTATTTAGATTTCCTCTTGCGTACTTGTAAGTACGCAGGAGGAAATGATTAAGTACGCAGGATATGACTTAAGTTCGCACAAGTTCAGTCTTGCGCACTTGTAAGTACGCAGGAGATAACTCTTGCGTATTTAGTAAGTACGCAGAAGATAGTACTTTTTGCCAAAAATGGTAAGTACGCAGGATACCTTTTCAGCAGCTCTCACCAACCTTTTCCGGTGACCTAAAAATCGCCGGAGATGGTAAAAATTGGTCTGATGATTAATGCAAATGAGCCAAAGGGTCAGAAACTTGTTTCTAACCAACCTTTGATGCTCAAATAACTCAAATACACAACAAAAATTGGTTTTTGAGAGATTTTTGCTTCTAAAAAAGTGCTCAAGTGCTACCCCTTTTTTATCACAAAAATCAACAAAAATACCTCTTTTTGCTTGTAAAACTCAGTAAAAAAGTCTCCAAACTCACTTACAACACTCGAATTCAAGAGCAACGCTCTGATACCACTTGTAGGTCCCTTCGTGTGTGTCGGATCGTTACATGCAAGTGGTCTACTAGTCGGACCAGGTGCGGAATACCCGTGACTAGGAGGAGAGTCTAACTAAAACAAAGTAAACCAACACGAGAGTCACAATAAAAGCTCTTTCTATTATAAACACTCGATGGTTACAGAGATAATACAAATTGCGTACTTAACAAACTGAGTTTGTCTACGATATGAGTTCTGCGTACTTATCCTCTGTGAACCAAACCTATTTATACAGACCTGATGCCTGCGCACTTAGCAAGTGCGCAGGACCAAATGCTCTTGCGTACTTAGCAAATACGCATGGGTCTTCCTGCGTACTTGCTAAGTACGCAGGAGCTTTCTCCTACGCACATGTAAGTGCGCAAAACACTTAGAAGAAATGCAACATACACTGTGTAAAAGTAAATACAACTCGATAAACTATTACATAACGACTCTTACATACAAAGACAAATTACAGACATTAGAAATACAAACTAAGACTCTATCCAGAGTGTTGTCACAGGAAAGTGCATCAACAATTATGGTGGTCCCAGAAAAGATAATGACGGTAAGAGATTGGGAAATTCCTAGGACTCCGATTGAAATCCGTTGTTTCTTAGGATTAGCAGGCTACTATCGAAGGTTCATCCATGATTTCTCGAAAATAGCTTCGCCATTGACGAAGTTGACATGAAAGTAAGTAAAGTACGAATGGGGTTCAACCCAGGACGAGGCATTTAAGGAACTGAAGAAGAAGCTAACCCATGAACTGAAGGAGAAGCTAACCCATGCTCCAGTCTTGGCCCTTCCCGAGGGCAATGAAGACTTAGTAGTGTACTCTGACGCTTCGGGTCAGGGGTTGGGGTGCGTACTAATGCAACGCGGGAGAGTGATCGCGTATGCGTCACAACAGTTGAAAGTTCACGAAGTCAACTATTTGACTCATGACTTGGAACTTGCTGCGGTCGTATTCGCATTGAAAATCGGGAGACACTACCTTTACGGAGTGAAGTTTACCATTTACTCTGACCATAAAAGTTTGATGTACTTCTTTGAACAAAAGGAGCTTAATATGAGGCAGAGACGATGGTTGGAACTTTTGAAAGATTATAATTGTGATATCATACACCATCCTGGAAAGGCGAACGTGGTGGCTAACGCTCTAAGCCGAAAGGATGTGCCTGCTCCTGTTAGAGTAAAAGCTTGCCAGTTGGTGGTAACACCGGATGTGATGAGGGAAATTGAAAAGGCTCAAGACGAGGTGCTTAAAGAGGAAAACATAAAGAAGGAGAGGATGGTTGGCCAATAGGACAAGTTAGAATACAACACCCTTGGTGTTAGGATACATTTTGGCCGAATATGGATACCTATGGGTGGCGAGCTTAGAACCGAGATCCTGGATGAGGCTCATAAGTCTCGTTACTCTATCCATCCCGGTACCAATAAAATGTACCAAGATCTAAGGAAAGAATAATGGTGGCCTGGAATGAAATATGAAGTGACGAAATACGTGAGCAAGTGCATGACCTGCTCACAAGTAAAGGCCGAACACCAGAAACCGTATAGGAAGATTCAACCACTGGATATATCGAAGTTGAAGTGGGAACACATTACCATGTACTTCATAACCAAGCTACCTCGCATACCTAAAGGTGATGATACCATTTGGGTGATTGTGGACCGTTTGATGAACAATGCTCATTTCCTACCTATCCGCGAGACGTTCTCATCGGAAAGGTTAGCGGAAGTATTTATTAATGAAGTAGTAGCACAACAAGGGATGCCTCTAACGATTGTATCTGACCGGGACACACGATTCACATCAAGGTTCTAGAAAAGATTTCACGAGGCGATGGGCACGAGACTTAATATTAATACGGCATACCACCCGAAAACGGATGTTCAGTCTGAGGGGACCATTCAGATACTGGAGGATATGCTTTGTGCTTATATTATTTACTTCGGTGGCAGTTGGGACAGTCACCTGCCGTTAGCTGAATTCTCCTATAACAACAGTCATCACACGATGATAGGCATGCCGCCTTACAAAATGTTGTATGGGAGAATGTGCAGGACCCTGGTTTGTTGAGGGTGAGTGTCACACCCCAACCGACGGCGGAAACGTCGGGGCGGGACATGTAGACTGTTCATGAGCATAAGGTTGACTAAATTGAAATATATTAATCATTCAAGTTCATTGCAATTATTCAAGGCAAAACAAAATCAACCAAGTACATAAAATAAAATACATAATCCTTTATTAAAATTATCTAGGTCCAAAACTTATGTGTAGCAAGTCTTGATCAAAATCACACATTAGCACCTGAAACATGAATAAAATTAGGTCAACTAAAAAGTTAGTGAGCATACACAGGTTTGTACATAGATAGTATATAGATGTGAATGAACAAATCCTTACATAACATGATAAAATAAGGCATTTATGGGGAGCAACTATTGTGTAACCAAAGTACAATCAAACCTTTGTAACTAGCATGCAAATTATGTTGTCGGTAACAATCACCCCAATCTGGGTGGGTTTGTCAGACTCAATAGATCTATCATTGTTAACCGTCGGCTTAAATAATTAATGATTGCACATAAATTGCACACAAACAGTTAACACACCTAGTATTCAAACATAAAGCTCAAATTTGCACACATGAATGTAAAGAGGATTTGTGTTTGTGTAGTTTGTGTAAATGTAAACAATTATATGTATAGAGTTCATGTTTCACCCCAAAAAGTGTAAAAGCGTGAAAAGGGGGCTATGTAATACTCACTTGATTCAAAGGTGTAGCTAGCACGCGAGACTAGATAGCAAAATGATCCTTGAAATCTCACAATGTAAACCTAGTGTGTAAAGTATGTTGAATTAATAATATGTACAAAAATCTATGTCTAAGACTATGATTTAATTGGATGAACACAAAGGATTCAAGATTGTAGGTGGTAATTTTGGTTTATACTTGGGTAGGTGTTTTTATAAAACTAAAGTTTGAAATGAATAGTTTAAAAATGATTTAAATTAGAGTTTGGGTTTAAATAACTAAATAATTTAAATAGTAGATATTTATTTATTTAGTTACAAAAATAATGTGAATTATATTAGGTAAAAATTTAAATAAATAATTTTACTTTATTTATTTATAAAGATATGTAAGTAATGTTGATGTATAAAATTAATAGTAATTATATATTTTTAGTGTAGATTAAAATAAATAAATTTATTTAGTTTTTTTTATCATTTTGAAAATAAATATTTGATTACTTTAAATAAAGTTGACATTTTATAAACTTTATAAAAACAATGCTCTTATTTGGAAATTAATCTAAATATTTAAAATTTTGTTTTAAACCTTTAATATACAATTCTAATCATAAATTCAAAATAAAATGGATTTATATTGAAAATTAATGAATCTGGTTTTATTCTGTTAAAAATATTGTGAGGTTTTATAAAATAATTTTTATAAAATTTTTGGAGCTTTAAAAACTGATTTTAAAAAATAAATGGGGCTTGCCCGGGTCGAACCCGGGTCTCCCCAATGGAGGCATCAAGGACTAACCACTGGACCAGGGACTACTCTTTGATAGATATCCGGTTCGCAAAGGTTTTAAGGTGTACATATAAGGGGACCGGGTCTGAGTTTAATGCTTGCGCAATAAAGACCGGTTATGTGGGTTTGTGGGTTTCGAGCCCACGCCACTTGGCTCGTGGCGCAATGACTTACCAGCCGAGCCAAGTGGTTTCGCTCGTCAATAAGGATACTGTTTTAAAAAGTAGTATAAATGGGTTAAACCCCAAAATTCGATTTACCGCTTAAAACCCATGAACCCTAGATTTAAATCGGTTCAATTGGTCGTTGTACATGCAATTTGACTTAGGGCTTTTGAAATACACACGAAAATGAATCGAATGAGGCAACTATTACCTGATTTGGTTGAGTAATGAAGGAGAACGGCTGATGTATGAGACCCGGAGTTTCTTGAGCTCGACAACACTCCCGAGAAACGATGCCCGTCGCGCAGATGGTCAGGAAGTTTGTATGTGTGCTTGCGAAGGTGAGAGAATGATATTGATCATTCAATTCCACCGTAATCGTTCAAATTGATTCGATCTTGCAATGACAATTGTCGGTTTAATGCGTACGCGGTTTCATTCGGTTTAGTGGATGTATTGGGTCGGCATTATGGTCTGGGTACACGTGAGTCCATCACGGCGTGATTTATGGGTTGAATCCGCATTCAATTTTGCGATTTTAAGTTTGAATTTGGTTCAGTTTGACTCAGAAAAGTCAAACCTGTTTGGTTTCGAATTAATCAGCGAAGGTTGATGAATTGAAATGAAATTTGATTCTTTGGAGTAATCTAACATCGATTAGTTTACATGGGAAGTCCCTAAAAGTCGATTTAACTTGATTTCAGTATTGATTTGAAGTAGAATTGAGGCGGTTGACTTTTTGGTGGTCAAAATAGGAGTTCAAAGGGTTTGGGGGTTTATTTATATCAAAAGGTTCAAGAATATTTGTTTTAGAATTTCATTTTTATGAAAGTCTAGTTTATTATTTATTATAATTATTTTATAAAAGAACAAATTATACATTCTTTTATAGAATAATAAATTGTATTAATATATATACATATATCTACATATTTATCCATAAGTAAATACATTTATGTAAAAAAAATGGAAAAACTTTATAAGTTTTATTTTGATTTAAACATTTTATATATATGCATATTTTATATACAGCTATATGTATTTAATTAAATTGATACATGTTTAAAATAGTAAATGATGTGAAATGTTGAGTACAAGATTGACAATGGAATTGTCATTATTGTAAAATAAGGAAAATAAAATGAAATAATACTCGGAAAAGCATGGATGTTACAGTCTCCCCATGATAAGGGAATTTCGTCCCGAAATTTAACTAGTTGAGGCGACTGAATCAGCAAAGAGGTGTGGGTACTTGAGCTTCAATTGGTCCTCACGTTCCCAAGTATACTCAGGTCCACGTTTAGATTCCCAACGAACTTTGACAATAGGGATACGGCTTCGCTTGAGCTGTTTGATCTCACGATTCATGATTTCTACCGGTCTCTCAACGAAGTGCATCGTTTCGTCAATGCGCACGAGGTATATGGAGATTCTCATCAGCAAGGCATTTCTTCAGATTAGACACATGAAATGTAGGATGCACGTTGCCAAGTGATGGAGGTAACTCGAGTTTGTAAGCCACTTTTCCAATCCTTTCAAGGATCTTGAATGGACCCACATAGGGAGGTGCTAACTTGCCTTTCTTTTCAAAAAAGATCACACCCTTCCACGGAGACACCTTTAGAAGAACAAGGTCACCGACTTGGAATTTCAAGGGTTTTCGTCGTTTGCCGGCATAACTCTTTTGCCGACTCCTTGCTACTCGAATGTTGTCACGGATTTGAATGATCTTGTCAGATGTTTCTTGGATTAGCTCGGGACCGGTGATTTGTGCTTCACCAATCTCGTTCCAACAGATAGGAGTGTAGGTCCCTTCGTGTGTGTCGGATCGTCACATGCAAGTGGTCTACTAGTCGGACCGGGTTGCGGAATACCCGTGACTAGGTGGAGAGTCTTACAAAACAAAGTAAACCAAACACGAGAGTCACAATAAACGTTCTTTCTATTATAAACACTCGACGGTTACAGAGAGAATACAAGCTGCGTACTTAGCAGAACTGAGTTCGTCTGAACAAAAATGGTTTCTGCATACTTAGCTTCTGTGAACCTATCCTATTTATACAGACCTGATGCCTGCGCACTTAGCAAGTGCGCAGGACCAATTGCTCTTGCGTACTTAACAAGTACGCAGAGGTGTTCTTGCGTACTTGCTAAGTACGCAGGAGCTTTCTCCTGCGCACATGTAAGTGCGCAAAACACTTAGCAGAAAAAAAAAACATTATGTAAAAGTAAATACAACTCGATAAACTATTACATAACGACTCTTACATACAAAGACAAATTACAGACATTAGAAATACAAAGTAAGACTCTATCCAGAGTGTTGTCACAGGAAAGTGCATCAACAAACTCCCCCTTGACAACAGCTCAGGATCTTCAACGTCTTCAGTCTTCATTCTTCAGTCTTCACAGCACTTGTTCCTTAGCTTCCATCTTCTTCTTGTAATCAAGGCAAAACTTGATTAACTTGTCGTATTTGGCCGAGAGAAGCTTTGTCCATTCGTCAGTGTGGATGCAGAACTTGTCTGCTAGTATCTGCAGATCGTTCACAGAGAAATTGATGAAGCAGACTTCATCAAAAACCCTGATCACTTCCTTTGGTACTGTGTTACCACTATCTGACTTACCTTTACCCATAACCACAGCCTCGCCCGTTTTTGGATCAACGTACCAGTACCACATGTCACCAAGAATATCCTGAGGTAACTTGCTCAGGGGAATCTTAGTTTCACATTGCACTGGCTTGTATACCAATCTCTTTAAGGGTTTCTTAGTCACAGGATGCACTGCGTGCTTATCCTTGACTCTTCTGGGCACCTGAGGCTTGAGGTATTCAAATTTCCCTGATCTTGCTTCCCGCTGTAGTGTAACCCACAAACCTATTGCTACTGCATTACTCGAGTGACTTAGCAGGTCACGATTTGCGAGGTTCACAAGGTCGTACTTGGGCAAAGAGTTGAACGCCTCACTGGTGGGTTTCAAGTATTGAACTCCCCCAGATCTTTTGATGGCGAACAACTACTTGTCCTCCTCGAACCTAACAGCCAAGATCATACCTGTCGCTCCGTGCTTGTCTGTGATAGACGTCTTTTGCCACACGGGAGCTGGACCCTTTATAGATGCAGAAGGCATGTCTTTCTCTTTTGGTGCCTCGGGGTCCACAGGTGTAGGGTCGACTGGGGAGGCTTCAGTTGTAGCTTCAACATTATTTGCCATGTCAACTGAGCCTGTGTCTGTTTCGAGCAGAGATTCGAGCGATGGTATTTCAAAGATCTCACCATCCTCTAACTCGTACTCTAGTTCCCCGTCGCCCTTGGGAATCTAGATTATCACATCATCATCATCATCGTTCCATTCATCACCAGAGTCGATCTCTCCTTCTTCCAGATTAAGGAGAGCATCGATCTGTGCTTCTTTAGAATAGTCAGGCTCGAGATAGAGAATCTCATCAGCCACTGACTTCACTTTGTCACTGCCACCACCACCTGAGGTATCACCACCCTCTTGCTGAGTAGACTCCCCCTCAGCCAATGGAACAGAAGAGATGGGCACAATCGCCAAAGCTAGGTGCTCACCTCCACTATGACCGACTTCAGGATCCTTGTCTTTATCCTCATCCTTAGTCAGATCGACTAGATGACAAGACTCGGCACCGGTGGATTTCTTTTCTTTGTCTTTCTCTTTCTCTGTCTCTGTCTACTTCTCCCCCTGAGCACCGAGCTTCTTGGTCAGTTCTTCAACTAATTTGACCATCGCTTCGTGCTCTTTTCTCTGCAAATCCATCCTTAGCTCAAGTGAAGTTCTGTGGCCTAGAATCATTTCATTGGTTTTCATCAGCAGCTCGTTCTGTGCCAGAACATTCTTCAACCGTTCATCAGTCCCCGTTCTCTGGCTACGCAGAATCGTAACTTCATCTGCCAGAGAGTTTACCTGTGCCTGTTGAGCATCAGAATCCTCTTTTGACTTTTGAATAGTCTTCAACAAGCCAGCAACTTGGGTTTCTAGCACATCGATCCTAGCTTCATTTGGATCCGGATGCCTAGACGATGAGGCTTCGGCGTTGTGGATGGGGGAAGAGAAGATTGTGTCAAAGTCGAACCCCTGTGAGAAGTCACCATAGTTAAACGGTTGACCTGACGGCTCTTTGGTGGGTGTTGGAATTGGGGATGTAATGATGGGAGTTATGGTTGGGGTGATGGTGACTGACTCCGTGAGAAGTGGAGCAGTCACCGTCACCTGGACGGTTGGAGTAGGGAGGGTCACCGTCACAGGAATCACCTCTGTGACCGCCGTGACTGCCACATCTGCTTGTACCAGTGGCCTTCTCCTCCTTGTAAATAGTTGCCGTGCTGGCGTGGTAGATTCTGACTCTGGATGGGCAGCCTCAACTTGTACTGGCTGCACAGTCTGAATCTCTTCAACCCTGGGGATAGCAACCTCTTGCCTATCGCCCCTTTTCTTGTTGGCTTTCTCTCGCCTTCATCTTTGTAGAGCAGCCTTCAGAGTCGGAATCCGGCTCGTATTCGCTGCTCGAGCTTTGTCGTTTTCTTTTGAAGACGACTCAGGCAGGGTTACTTGTGCCGACCTTCTCGGATGTACCTGTGATGGTGCGTCATCGGAATCAGAAGAATCTGATTCGGTTGCCTCCGAATTGGATTCCTCTGCACCACCAACATCACCTTCATCATCACCTTCATGTTCATCATCACCTTCATCATCATCACCTTCATCATCCTCATCAGAGTGATCACTCATCTCTGGTCCCGAGTTGGGACTATACCAGTTCCAGTCCTCCGGAGCGACGTATGCTTCATTAATCAGGTGGCCGAAGAGTTCAGTATGCTCAGGGGTAGGTTCTACACTGCCTGGCTTTAGAAACTGTGCAAAGACTCTCTTGTCCACCCTTTTTACCTGCAGTCTCTCCCCGATAGCACACAGATTTGGCAATGCATCATCGATCAGTAGTTGCACAAACCTTGGGTATAAAAGGAACCTAAACCTCTCTGCTGTATTTATCTGGTCATTTAGTGCTTTGAAGATATAGCGAGAGAAGTTATAGCCCCGATTGAGAGACAGGCCCACCATGGCCGCTGCTAGGTCATGACCCATGGCATCTTTCCCCGCTTTCCTGGATGAGATGCACACGATCATGATGTGGGAAAAGTAACGCCATTGATCCAATACCCACATCTTCTTGTAGGAAGCATAGTCTCTTGCCCCGATATATCCCATTCTGTGCCTCCAACACCCATCCACGTAGTAATCTGGATAGGATGTCGGGTCGGTGGCAAGGTCTCCGAATTGCAATACTCTCCTTATTGTATCTTCCGAGATAGCAATAGCCCGGCCGTCAACTGTAGCCCGTATGACATTCGGGGAAACCGTGCAATCGTGCTCTGCAGTCTACCAGAATTGCTCCAGGTACGGTCTTGAGACTGTTGGGTTTGCTGAGATTGCATAACTTATTCTTGATCTATTGAGAAAATCCACAATCTCCCTGTATTGCAAGGCTGCGCCTTTCCATTCTGGTTCGGTGTTAGCCACTAGGTTGAATTCGTCAGTGAATGCATGAGCCATAGCCTGCAAACACACATAGAAAACATATTTAGAACAACTTATAACACTGGAAGTAGACACACATGACATAGTATAGTAGTTACACTTTGAAAAATTTTTCAGACTTAGAAAAAATTTCTAAGTGTTGGTCCTGCGCACTTAGCAAGTGCGCAGGTTTTTCCTCTTGCGTACTTGCTAAGTGCGCAAGAACAACCCTTAGCAAAAAATTCAGAATTTTAAAATCGTTCAAAGCGTGTGTTGATTAGGTCACCACTAGGTCGAAATCAGGGATTCCAACCTATGGTACCATTATTAACACCACAAAACACTACACCACGAGCAATTTTGACCTAGGTCAGTCGAACGACCCATTGACTGTTCAAGTTCAATCGACGGATCAGACGATGACTAAGAGAATGAATAGAGGATCGATTAGGCGTGTATTAGCAAATTAATGTCAATAAGTTACCCAAACAACCCCATTTCACCCCAAAATGTATCGGATTTAACCTAAAATTTTCGAAGTCAAAAATCTGTCCAAATGTCAAGAATCGATGGATGGAATTGGCCTATAATCTCACCACAGAGACGAAATACGAAGATGACAATGTGATTGGGATGAAAAATCCGGTTAGAACACTCGAAATTTTTGAGGAAAATGGTCGGAGGGAATATCACAGGAGAAAACGTTTGAAAGTGATAAACCCTAAAAAATTTTCTAAGTCCTGTATTTATACCCAACACATATTGGTCGTGCGTACTTACTAAGTGCGCAGGACTTAACTCCTGCGTACTTACTAAGTACGCATGACTTAAGTCTTGCGTACTTGTTAAGTACGCAGGGTTTACCTCATGCGCACTTATCAAGTACGCAGAGACTCTTATGTGCGCACACTTTCAACTCAAATTATGAAGATTTTCAAGTCAAATAACGAACAAGATAAAAATATTCAACCAAGAGGATTCAAATACAATTCATGAGGATTAAACATAAAATATTTTTGGCCTTTTTCTGATTTAAATTTGAACTATGCATAAACTTAAAACTTAAAATCTTTTTGTTCTTTTCAAGATAGATATATATATAATCATTTACACAAGCTATTTTTGATCAAAGACACGAGCAGAGGATCATATCAGGCTGACTTATAGCAAAAACGATACAAAATAAACATCAAAGAATATGGGATCATGTCATGTATTACTCTTTATTCATACGTAATAAGCACATAAACAAGTAATTCAAGTTGACGATATTATAGGATTTGAAACTATAAGCATCTTTGTATCACGTTCTTGTGTATTAAGGTATTAATTTTAAGATATACAACGTGTACCCCACTGATATGCTATGATATTTTGCACTATCTTCAAGGCATCTAAGATTATTTTCAATTATTTTCTTAATTTTCATAATGAAGTTACATCAATTAGCATAGAAAAATCAAGCAGAATCCATAAGGATTATCAGGAATCATAAGATTCAGAATCGAGTGATTATTTTGTCTTGGTTTCATGTGATTTTCTTCTTTGAATATCGGTATGATGATTCGGGATAATGAACATGGTGTTTGATTATAGGGTAAGGGGATCCAACTTTTATCTGGATTTGATTTCAATGAACCAGGAATGATTCAAGGGTGAATACATGCTCAACGGTTAATGTAGAGACATGTCTTGATTCAATCTCTCCTTACATACTAGTGAGTATGGGCAGTGAGATAAACCGCATTAATTGTGCTAACAACATAACCCGAAACTGATCTCAAAAGAAAATTATTGTCAAAATCTAACATCCTTTATCTGATAGTGATCTTTTCGAACCTTTTACTCACACACGCTTGCAAACATGGGTTCAAATCACAGCTGTAATTTAGATTTAGTTTCCACACTACTAGTGATTCAAAGACGCATACAGCCTACTGACAATTCAAATTACTTGTAAATAAACAGATTAAAAACATAATAATTTTAAACAGATAAGTAAGCATGACGCAATCATTTCCCATATGAGCAGTCTATGAAGTTTAGATCATTTCTGATGTACTATCATTTCCTCTTTTCTCAAGTTAACTTTGAAATTTTCTCCATTTTTTATTTTGTATTTGATTTTTGTAAAATATTTTAAAAACTAAAGAACTGTACAGAAAATTTAAAAGAATTAAAAATTTAACTTCCATGAATTGAATTGAGTTAAGAAAACTTAGTTTTCACTCAGGATTGAACATTCCTATCAAGTTGACAAGATGCTCAAAACGGGATCGATCAAATGCCTTTGTGAAAAGGTCAGCAAGATTGTCATCCGTGTGAACTTTTACAAGTTCAATTAAATGCTTTTAAGCACAATCACGGATGAAATGATGGCGAATCTCTATATGTTTAGTTTTGGAGTGTTTCACCGGGTTATTTGTGATGGACATGGTGGCATTGTTGTCAATGAATAGAGGAGTTCCAGTGAAGTTTAAGCCGTAGTCTCTCAACTGCTGCTGAATCCACAGTATCTGAGAACAACCGCTCGCTGCAGCAATGTATTCTGCTTCACAAGTTGAGACAGAAACCGTTGACTGCTTCTTGCACTGCCAGGAGACCAGCCTGTCTCCTAAGAATTGACATTCACCAGAAGTTGACTTTCTGTCAAGGTTACAACCGCCATAATCTGAATCAGTGTAGGCTTTGAATCCGAATGACTGCTGCTTAGAGTACCAAAGACCTAATCGGGGTTTCCCTTTCAGATATCTGAAAATTCTCTTCACAGCTATCATATGTGACTCCTTCGGTTGAGACTGAAACCTTGAGCACAAACATACAACAAACATTATATCAGGTCTTGAAGCTGTGAGATACATAAGTGATCCGATCATCCCACGGTACAACCTGCTATCCACATCCTTTCCATCTCTGTCGGGATGCAAACCATGATTGACTGGGATTGGTGTGCCATAAGTAGTGCTATCACTCATCTTGTATTTTGACAAGATGTCCTGCACGTACTTAGTTTGATGTAGATAAATTCCATTCTCTCTTTGACTGACTTGCAGACCTAGAAAGAATGACAGTTCACCCATATTGCTCATTTCAAACTTGGACTTCATCACCTTCTCGAATTCCCTACACATCCCTTCATTGGTCGACCCAAAGATAATGTCGTCGACATATACTTGCACAAGAAGAATGTCACCTCCTGCTTTCCGTATGAAGAGAGTCGAGTCAATCTGTCCACGGTCGAAACCATTAGATAGTAAATGCTTAGATAAAGTCTCATACCATGCCCGCGGTGCTTGATGAAGACCATAAAGTGCTTTGTCGAGCTTGTACACTTTATTGATATTATGCGGATCTTCAAAACCGGGAGGTTGAGTGACATAGACTTCTTCATGCACCTTACCATAAAGGAAAGCACTCTTCACATCAAGTTGATAAACCTTGAAGCCGACATATGTGGCATAAGCCAAGAACAGTCGAATGGCCTCAATTCTAGCAACTAGGGCATATACTTCATTGTAATCCAAGCTCTCTTGTTGATAAAAACCCTGAACAACCAATCTTGCTTTGTTCTTCACAACTACATGACGATCATCCGTCTTGCATTTGAACACCCATCTGGTACCAATTGGCTGAAAGCCTTTTGGCAAGTCAACTAAATCCCACACGTGCAACTTTTGGAATTGAGACAGTTCATCTTGCATCGCCTCAATCCAGCAGTTGTCAGTGAGAGTCTCCTTCACATTCTTTGGCTCTAACTGGGACACAAATGCAGCATGCAGACATGTTTCCATGACACCAGTGTCAAATATCTCTGTGTAGAGACTGGTGTTCTCAGTGATGGTTCTATGACGAGTCTGAACACCGGCATAAGGATCACCAATAATGTTGTCGATTGGATGATTCCTATGCACCCTCGTCTCTGGTACAATTGGTTCTTGAATTTCTGGATCTAGATTCGTGCTTAACTCCCCCATTTCCTGTGTTCCAGAGGAAGAAGATTCAATGTTAATTGGATCAGCTGGAGCTTTATTTCCTATAATTGTGTTAGGATTGGCTTGAGCGTCATCTCCAACAACATGAACACCTTCACTGTTATCACTGTCATGAGTTCCAGATACAGATGTAGCATTGGAATCAGGAGTTATAATTGGTACAGTAGCACGAGTAGAAAAACTAGAGTCATTGTCGCCACGCAATAAATCATAGATATTTGCGGCGTCTTCATCAGATAAGTCAGGAAGATTGAAGGACTTGAATAGCGCATCATAATCAAAACCCCAAGCTGGACCTTTTGGTTCTGGTGGAGTGCTGTGTTTATTACAGTCCACTTCAAACCATTCCTCGACAGTACGAGTTCCTATGTTGTACACTCTCTTGCAGGGCGAATTGGCAACATATCCTAAGAAGATGCCTTCCACCGCTTTCGCATGAAATTTAGACTGACGGTCTTTATACTGTAGCAACAAGGAACAAGGACTACCGAAAGGAACTAGGTAATCAATATTGGGAAGTCGATTGTTGATCAACTCATAACATGTCTTGTTGTGCCTTTTCACAACCAGAACCCTGTTTAAGACGTGACAAGCTGTATTAACTGCTTCTGCCCAGAAAGTGATAGGAAGCTTTGCATCTGACAGCATAGTCCTTGCAGTCTCGATCAGTGTTCTGTTCTTCCGTTCAGCCACTCCATTCTGCTGAGGTGTGTACGGCGCGCTGAATTCGTGACGGATCCCTCTCTTGAGACAGAAAAGTTCCATCAAATTATTCTTGAACTCAGTTCCGTTGTCACTCCTTATTCTTCTAACTTTCAGCTTGCAAAGAGATTCCAAGCTCAGGATCAGGTATTGAAGAATATCAGCAGTCTCGTCTTTTGTACCTAAAAAGTGCACCCAAGAAAAACGTGAGAAATCATCAGTTACAACCAGACAAAACGACTTACCTCCAATACTCCTGATACTTATGGGGCCAAACAGATCCATGTGTAATAGCTCCAAAGGGGTATCGATAGAGTTTTGGAGCTTAGGCTTATGAGACTTCCGTTGCTGTTTGCCCTTTTTACACGGCATACAGTCATCTGCAACGGTAAACCTCAACTTAGGAACCCCGGTTACCAAACCGTTTCGGATAAGATGATTCATTTTACGATAAGAAATATGTCCGAGTTTCCTATGCCACAAGATTGAGTCAAGTTCTGTCGCTTTTGTAAGCAAACAAGTAGCAACTGATGAGGTGGTTTTTGCCACGCTCATATCGATCTGATAAGTGTCGTTTGATCTTGGTGCTCTCATCAGAATCCAGTCTTCGGGAACCTCAAAACCAGGTTTGAGAATCAGGCATTCTGATTTGTCAAACATCACCGAGTACTCCTTGTCACACATTTGGGAGACACTCAACAGGTTATGCTTCAGCTGCTCGCAGAAGTTGACATTGTCAAAGCTGACACAACCGTTCGACACCACGCCTTGACACGTGATACTGTCGCCTTTTTCTCCGGCAAAGGCCACATAGCCGCCTCTAAATGGTTTAACGTCTTGAAGCAAGGCCATGTTTCCTGTCATGTGCCGAGAGCATCCACTATCTACATACCAACGGTTAGAGATAGTACCCTTCGGACGTCCCTGCACGAGTAACAAAAGAATTAGTTAGATTTGGAGACCCAAGCCATTGTGGTCTTGGGTCGTCCATCCTTCTCAAAATAAACTACTTCTTTCAACTCACAGTCATGATGACTGTTCAAAATTGGTGAATCTTTGGATGAATTTGGAACAGGAGATTGAGAACCTTTAACTTTCTTGTTCCAGGATCTCTTTTGATTCTTAACCAGAACAGTAGACTTTGGCTCAACCACAGCCAGTGAACTTGTGGAAGCTTCACCTGATTGAGTCTTAGTCAGCTGTTCCAGCTTTCTCAACCTCTTATTCCTTCTTATTCTTTGTGGCTTAGAGAGTCTAGCCACAGATTTCTCACCAGTGCGTGTACTACCAGATGTAGACACACGAGGTACAGCAGGTTGCTTTACCTTTCTTGCAACAGATGGTTTGGCCTCAGATTTAATCTTCGGTTTTCCCATGGGTTGTACTGGTGGTTTCACCACATTCTGCTTTGGACTTTTGGGAGATGGTTTCACTGGTGGCGACCTGGGGATAACAGCGGGCTGTGAAACAACATGTTGTTTCCCTTGGTTCTTAGAAGGACAGTTCACAACAATGTGCCCAACCAAGCCACAGTGAAAACAGTTCCTCTTCTCTACATAAGTTCTCTTGTAAGGCTCAATAGATCTGGGCTTAGATAACTCTCAATTATGAGTAGGAGGAGTTTGTTTATGAACAGAAGTCTGACCTTTTTCAGTTTGGTTTTTGGGGGTATAATACTTTTGCAAATTCTCTTTGTAACCAAGCCCATAATGAGCTGAAAAAGCCTCTTTCTTAACTTGGTTAATATTTTTATAACCCCCGTAAAGCATTACCTTAAGTTTATCATTTGTTTCAATGATATCAGGTTCAGTTAAAATGCAGTTATCACTATTAGTGATAATGTTTTTGTGGACTTTATGTTCAGTCAACAACTCCTCAGAGACTACTCCTTCAGGGCAAGTGTCAACCGACCCATCTTCAGAAGCAGTAACATACTCCTCACTAGATGTGGAGTTAGCCTTACTTGAGGATTCATCCTTTTTAGGGGAATCATCCTTATCAGAGGACTCATCTAGACAGGTGAGATCAATGTCTATCAAGCTATTGACAAACTTCCCACTTATTGGTGGAGGAATGGCATTGGTACCAAGACCTATACCCTTCATTTTCCTCACTACTGATTCGTAGTGCTCCACCACAAAGCGAGAGTTTTTCAACTTCTCATTTGTACATTTTAACTGCAGGATTTCATTTTGCAGTTTGTTTATTTCATTGTTCCATTTTTCTAACCCCCTATACGCAATATCCAAGTGAACTTGTTGCTCACTTATTTGTAAAGAATATTCACATTTTTCCTTTTTTAACGTTTCAACAGACTCTTTAAAACGTTTTTCGTTTGCTTTGTAATTATGAGCTGCCATAGTTAGGGGTTCGATTTTGTCTTGGAGCTTAGAAATTTCATGCTTTAGCTCTAGACATTTAGAACAAGAAACAACAAAGAAAGGGTTAGAATCTACCTCAGATGATGAACTCTGTGCTTCTCCAATGGCCATGAGAGCAACGGCAGTGGTAGACTCCTTTTCAACAGCTACAGAAGCTTCCTTCTCCTCAGCTTCTTTTCTCTCAGCCTCCATCAGCTCCATGATCTCAACCATGAGACCAACCTGTGTTTGAGCAATGATGGCGTCCTCTAGATGAACACCCCAATCAAAATTTTCGTCATGCTGAGCTACCAGTGCATTTGACGAACCACCTTGGTGTTGATTGTGGTGGCTAGTGTTGTTGTGGCTGTGGCTGTTTCCCTGGCTAGGTCTGGTGAAACCAGAGGCCGGTGCTCGGTCTTTTTGACACTCACGAGCAAAGTGTCCATAGTTCAGACACTTGTAGCATTTGGCCTTGGATTTATCAAATCCAACCTTGGCATTAGAATGTCCACCAATGAACTTTCTTCCTGTTCTGTTCTAGAAACGCTTGGCCCTCCTCAAAAGCATGGCCATATTCCATTGAATATCCATGTCCTCAATATCATCAGGATCCACTTGGTTAAAGTCTTCTTCAATAGTTTCAGGATCCGTTAGCTTGCCGCCTATGAAATTCTCATACGCAAGCATACATGATGAAAACAATGCTACATGATCTTCAGCTATTTTGGCTATTGCAGAATGGTTAGCTGAAGACATAGCTGGAGGATTTCTTGAGGTGTGTTGATGATTGGTTCCCAACCCTGATCCGGATGCATAACAAGCATGACCACCACACCCATTTGAGTGGTCTTCTTCATTAGAGTGTCCAGTAAATAGGGCAATTCCAGAGCCCGATGATTTTGAAGTGGAAGTCATCCCATGATACATGGAAGGGTCCTGTATCTGAGGTCTTCCCGAGCTCTCCTTCTTCATAAGATTCATGTTATGAGCTTGAATCTTACCAATAGCCTCATCTACTGTTAACTCATAGAATTTAGGATTTTCCCTCATCAGGGTTGTATACATCTCAAACTTTGGTGGCAAAGCATCAAGAAATTTTTCCACCAGTTCTTCATCGGGATATTTCAGTTCAAAAGCTTTCAACTCCGTTTGTAAATGATAGAATCTAGAGATGAGATCATCTAACGATTTATTTTCCATGAAATTGAAGCATTCATACTGCTTTCGGAGAAGATCCCGCTTACTCTTCTTAATGTCACTGTTCCCCTCAAATCTTTTCTGAAGTGCTTTCCAAAGATCCTTGGAGGTGTCATAGCCTCGGAAACTGTGAAACAATTCCCGAGTTAATGACATAGTGATTGAGCCAAGAGCCTTCTTTTCTCGATCATAAGCTTTCTTTTGTTCTTCATCAAGCTTAGAGATGGGCTTTGGCACCTCTTCATCAAGATAGATGTGTGAGGGATGCTTATATCCCTCAAGGATTGGTATCCATAATGATGAGTTGGTGTATGAAATGTAGTGCTTAAAACGCACCTTCCAATTCGAATAATCGTTTACATTTAATAGTTTCGGCGGTTTCTGAGGTGTAACGATCTCATTATCATAATTTAACATGTTTCCAAGATTCTGAAGGTTCGACATAGTGAATTACTTGGTCAAAAAATCAGAAAAGTCAGCCACTGTTGCGCACTTGGTTTTGGCCTTGTGCACTTGAGAAATGGTCTTGCGTAGTTAAGATTTGCTCTTGCGTACTTGTAAGTACGCAGGAAGAAATATTAAGTACGCAGGATATAACTTAAGTTCGCACAAGTTCAGTCTTGCGCACTTGTAAATACGCAGGAGATAACACTTGCGTAGTTAGTAAGTACGCAGAAAACTGTACTTTTTACCAAAAATGGTAAGTACGCAGGACACCTTTTCAGCAACTCTCACCAACCTTTTCCGGTCACCTGAAAATCGCCGGAGATAGTGAAAAGTAGGCTGATGATCAATGCAATCCAGCCAAAGGATCAGAAACAAGTTTCTAACCAACCTTTGATGCTCAAAACACAAAAATACACAACAAAAATCGATTTTTTGAGAGATTTTTGCTTCTAAAAAAGTGCTGAAGAGCTACCCCTTTTTTATCACAAAAATCAACAAAAATACCTCTTTTTGCTTGTAAAACTCAGTAAAACGTCTCCAAACTCACTTAGAACACTCGAATTCAAGAGCAACGCTCTGATACCACTTGTAGGTCCCTTCGTGTGTGTCGGATCGTCACATGCAAGTCGTCTACTAATTGGACCGGGTTGCGGAATACCCGTGACTAGGTGGAGAGTCTTACAAAACAAAGTAAACCAAACACGAGAGTCACAATAAACGTTCTTTCTATTATAAACACTCGACGGTTACAGAGAGAATACAAGCTGCGTACTTAGCAGAACTGAGTTCGTCTGAACAAAAATGGTTTCTGCGTACTTAGCTTCTGTGAACTTATCCTATTTATACAGACCTGATGCCTGCGCACTTAGCAAGTGCGCAGGACCAATTGCTCTTGCGTACTTAACAAGTACGCAGAGGTGTTCTTACGTACTTGTTAAGTACGCAGGAGCTTTCTCCTGCGCACATGTAAGTGCGCAAAACACTTAGCAGAAAAACAATAAACATTATGTAAAAGTAAATACAACTCGATAAACTATTACATAATGACTCTTACATACAAAGACAAATTACAGACATTAGAAATACAAACTAAGACTCTATCCAGAGTGTTGTCACAGGAAAGTGCATCAACAAGGAGAACGGCACTTACGGCCATAGAGAGCTTCAAATGGAGCCATATTGATACTTGTGTGTTAGCTAATGTTGTAAGAGAACTCAATTAGGGATAGATGTGAATCCTAGTTGCCACCAAAATCAATTACACATGCTCTAAGCATGTCCTCAAGGGTTTAAATTTTATGCTCGGTCTGACCATCAGTTTGGGGATGGTAAGCCACGCTCAAATCCAATCGTGTACCAAGAACAGTTTGGAGAGATTGCCAGAAACGGGAGGTGAACCAAGCATCTCTATCGGAGATTATGTTTAAGGGAACACCGTGACGGCTCACAATTTCGTCAATGTAAATTCAGGCCAATTTCTCAACCCGATAGTCTTCACGGATAGGCAAGAAATGAGCGGATTTGGTGAGGCGGTCAATGATTACCCAAATTCTATCATAACCACTTGAGGTGCGAGGAAGTTTGGTAATGAAGTCCATAGCTAAATTCTCCCACTTCCACATGGGAATTTCCGGTTGTTCAAGCAAACCGGAAGGACGTTGGTGCTCGGCTTTGACCTTGGAGCAAGTTAGACATTTGGCAACATACAGAGCAATGTCTTTCTTCATACCGGGCCACCAATATTGTTGGCGAAGATCTTGGTACATTTTATCCGCACCAGGATGAATAGAATAACGAGTCTTGTGAGCCTCGTTCATAAGAAATGCACGGAGATCATCGCGATCGGGAATCCAAATACGATTCAAGTAATAAAGTAAGCCATTGGGTTTAGATTCAAGCTGAAGTTCCACACCACACGACATTTCATCGTACATGTTACACTCGGTGACCGAGACGTGTTGAGTTTCTATTATACGATTTTGAATGTCGGTTTGAATTTGGATACAATGAAGCATGACATGGTCCTTTCGACTCAAAGCATCGGCTACAACATTCGCCTTGCCAGGATGGTAACGAATCTCGCAATCATATTCGTTAAGGAGTTCAACCCAACGTCGTTGCCTCATATCGAGTTCTTTTTGGTTGAAGATGTGTTGGAGACTTTTGTGGTCGGTGAACACCACACATTTTGTGCCATAGAGGTCATGTCTCCAAATCTTCAATGCGAATACGACCGCACCCAATTCGAGGTCGTGTGTCGTATAATTCTTCTCATGAATCTTAAGTTTCATTGATGCATAAGCGATTACTTTGCCCCGTTGCATGAGGACACAACCGAGACCTTGGTTGGAGGCATCACAGTAGACAACTAGATCATCATTCCCATCAGGGAGAGTTAAAATAGGAGCATTGCATAACTTTTGCTTGAGGGTTTGGAAAGCTTCTTCTTGCTTTGGTCCCCATTCATAATGTTTACCCTTGTGGGTCAAGGCAGTGAGAGGAACAATAATCTTAGAGAAATTTGAAATGAAACGACGATAATATCCCGCAAGGCCAAGAAATGAACGAACTTCGGTGGGGGTCTTAGGGGCATTCCAATTCTTAACAGCTTCGATCTTAGCAGGGTCAACATGAATTCCTTTTTCGTTGACGATATGACCTAGGAATTGAACCTTCTTTAGCCAAAATTCACATTTAGAGAACTTAGCATATAGTTGCTCTTTCCTCAAGAGGTCCAAAACTAACCTAAGGTGTTGCTCATGATCGGATTTAGTCTTGGAGTAGATTAAGATATCATCAATGAAGACGATCACGAATTTATCAAGGTACGGTTTGCACACATGATTCATGAGGTCCATGAAAACCGCGGGTGCATTGGTTAGCCCAAAAGGCATGACCATGAACTCGTAGTGACCATACCTTGTTCGGAAGGCAGTTTTTGGAATATCTTCCTCTTTTACGCGGAGTTGGTGATAACTAGATCGAAGATCAATCTTCGAGAAGCAAGTAGAGCCTTGAAGTTGATCAAAGAGGTCATCAATCCTAGGCAAAGGATAACGGTTCTTGATGGTAAGCTTGTTGAGTTCGCTGTAGTCAATACACATGCGGAATGATCCGTCCTTCTTCTTGACGAATAAGACTGGTGCACCCCACGATGAATGACTTGGACGGATGAAGCCCTTGTCGGAGAGGTCTTGGAGTTGACTTGCAAGCTCTTGCATTTCAGAAGGTGTAAGACGATATGGATCTCTAGCCACGAGGTTAGCTCCGGGCACAAGATCAATGCAAAATTCTACTTGTCGAACGGGTGGAAGACCAGATAGATCTTCGGGGAAAACTTCAGGAAAATCCTGGATGATGGGGATGTCTTGAATACTCTTCTCTTTGACATCCTTTTGAACAACATGGGCTAAGAAGGCCACGTACTTCTTTCGTAAGTACTTTTGAGCAGTAGTGCATGACATTAACCTGAGTCCTTTGCAAGGATTTTCACCAAATACTCTTAACGTTTCTCCTGACGGAAGGGGTATTCGGATGCACTTCTCAAAACAGATGACTTCGGCATGGTGATTTGACAGCCAATCCATGCCTATGATGATATCAAAACTTCCTAGTGGCATTGGCACAATGTTGATTGGAAATGTATGATCATTAAGTTCTAGAGAGCAGTCGTGGATAACAGAGTCAATTGTAAGAGAATCACCATTTGCTACTTCGACGATGAAGGTTTTCTCTAATTTGGATCGTGTTTTTGCAAGTAAGGGTTCAAAGTTAAGTGACACAAAACTTTTATCTGCACCGGTATCAAATAAAATGGAGGCATATTGACTATTAACAAGGAACGTACCGTTGACCACATCACTGTTGGCCTGAGCTTCATTGGCGTTTATGTTGAAAGCACGCCCACGAGCTCCGCCTTGTTTAGCATAGATGAACTTCGGGCACTGGTCACGGAAATGATTTTGGTTTCCACATTCATAACAAGCACGCCCATTTGCTATAGCGGGAACACCTTGATTAGTCACTTGTTGGTTGGTTCGGGTTGGTGGGTTGACTTGGCCTGCAAGTGCTTTGGTTCTACAAACATTGACCGTATAGCCATATTTCCCACAATGAGTTCATAGGAGATAGGGAATGTGTGGAAGATGGTGATAATTGCATGTGGCACAGAGGGGTATATCCCCACATATGGCTTCTTGACTGGTGCTTGAACCATGGGAGCAGCTTGGTTAACAGGGATAGCAGGAGTGACCATAGCAAAATTTCTAGCCTTTTTTTCTTATTATTGTGGTGGGGTTCAGTTTTGGCTTCTTTGACGTCCGTAGGAGGGGTTGTGGTGTCGGGAGCTTTCTTGGTGCCTTTTCTAGTCAGAGTACCTGCTTTCACATGGTTTTCGGTCAAAGTAGCAGATAATTGGATAGCATCTTCGAGTGTTGCGGGATTTCTCCCTAAGACAGTATCCTGAATCTCCCTAGGTAATCCACCGATGTACTTCTCAATGCAGCGGGATAAGGTGTGACCATATGGGGCACAAGGAGACTCAGATCATGAAACTGGGTTGTATAAGCCAGACTTTCACCAATGTCTTGGGTAAGATCCCAAAACTCAGCTTCCAGCTTCCTCACCTCATTCTGAGGACAGAACTCTTCGGTCATTAGTCTCTTAACCTCATCCCATGGTAAGGCCATGGTTGCCTCCATACCTCTAGTTCTCTTTTCCCCATTCCACCACGTGAGTGCCCATTTTTGAAAGACACTTGTGGCATGACGAACACGAAGGTTATCGGGGCAGTCACTATTTAGGAAGGTGCCCTCAATACTTTCGAACCATTGAAGGAGTACCGTAGCCCCTTCGATACCATAGAACTTAAGAGGATTACATGAGTTGAAGTGTTTGAAGGTGCATTGTGATGGGTTGGCACCACCACCACCATTAGCTCCATGGTTACCATTTGTGGAACCGTTAACTTGAGTGAGTTGAGTTACAAGTTGTGCAAGGATAGCAGCAATGTCGCTGTTGTTGTTGATCACGGTAGCACGACGGGGAGGTATTCTACAGATTTTCACAAGACAAGAAAAGATGTAAGAATTTATGAAAGTTGATTGAATTCAGAGGGTATTTGATAATAAATAAAGTAGTTAATCTGTAATCCACAGGAAATTTCAGCCTACATTTTTGCTTTTTCGGCACTTGTAATCTCATTATTATATGATTTCATGCACTCATTTTAATGAACGTTATCCTATTTATCTATTCCATCCCATGAGTATACACACATACATACATTAGGTGCATTGATTTCAAAATTTAATGAATATTTATTTGGGGCCTTAAATGTTTTAATCCTATTAAACAAATACATAAATATATGCTATAAATCCTATAAATAAATAAAGGAGTTTATAAGGATTAAATTACATAAAATACAAAGTAAATAAACTTTAAATAAATAAAACCATTTTTATTTTACAAGAATTATAGTTTTGCATTTATAGTATTTAGTAATAATATAGAATTTATTAAACTTATAAAGGTTTATAAAAACTTTAATAATTTATGTCTTATATAGTCCAGGGTCTAAAAGATCAATTTCTGAAACTCAACTTCTAATCGAAATAAAGTTTTTACATAAAATAATAAGACTTCAAAAGCCCAGGGTCCTGTTTTGCCAAAACCTGAAACTTTAGGGATCTGACTTCAAAACCGGATGAAACCCCCTCCCCTTTTCCTCTGATCATGAGTTCGAGCCTCCCGATGGCCGGTTTTAGGGCTATTCCACATGAATTCAACATGTGTGTGTTTTCGTACAAGACCGTTCACGGAAAAACGCTCAGGACACCTAATCGATCCATTAACTACGCGTAATTGAGTTTTTATGAGCTCATCATGGTGTAACTCATAACCGTTTGAGACCTTGAATGCCATTTAATCGATCAAACACTTAATGTCCAAATTGGCTGTAAATAGACGTCCCAAATCATCAACGGCACTCACCAAAAACTTCATATACCCTCAATTGCGTCTGATTCCACCTCTGTAATCCGCAAACCCACCGAAGAAGCCGAACCTGATCATCGAGTCATTCTCCTTCAATTCACAACCATTTCAGGTAAAAATTGTGTCATTAAACTCGTCTCAATCCCGCGATCAAAAGCCCCATGAATTCGAGTATGAATCATTGGCAAATCAAGGGGATTGAAGGGGCTAGGGTTACGGGTATAATTGGGGGAAGAAGATGACTTGAGAACCTACGCTTTTAATTTAAACAAAACTAAATCAGACACGACAGCATGCTCTGGTCTGATGGTTAGTGCGCGTGTGTGTTGTGTTTCCGGTCCAAGCGCGGGTTCGAGTCATGGCCACCTATTTTTATTTTGAATTGTTTTTCTCTTTTTATTTAAGCCATTATTTCATATATAAAAAAAATCCATTTTAAAAATTCCATAAGTATATTCTGAAAGTTTTATAAAAACAGAAATTATGAAATAATGTTTATTTATTAAAAACATGTTATAAAACACTTTAAACTTCCTAAATAAATAATGGAAATGACTTAAAACAAATTAATTATGTATTTATTAATTATGTTGTTACACCAATTTAACTTAAATGTTAGAAATTTTATTCTTTCAAGTGTATAAATAACCACTCTTGTAAGAATAATTATTTAAAATTACTTTTAAACTTATAAATACTTAAATAATTATCTTAAATAATTATTTTATTTCAAGATCCATTAAATCTATTTATAAACCTATTTAGTCTTTATTAATTCATTTATAATGAATTTATTAATGGATTAACTAACCAATTTATTTACATATATTAATATGATTAACTTATCATTTTATTACATTTATTAATAACAAATTATTTTAGTTACCTTATGATTACTAACCTAGATAAACACTTTATTTACATAAAACTTATTTATTTAAAACCCTCTTCCAATTCATAATTTACTTATAAGTTACCTTATAAATAAATCTATATGCACCGTTTTAACTTACTACAATTCATGAATTTATTTATTATCTTTAAAATAATTTCATGAATACTAAATGATTAACTAAATTAATTTCATAAACCATTTTTATTACCATTATTTCTAAGCCAAGAACTTATATTTTTTGCAAAACAACCAAGCAAGTCCATATTCAACCCAAACCCTACCAAACCCTAAAACCTTAGAATTTCCTTATCTTATTCATCATACTTTAAACCTAGAGTACAATTATCTATGTAGGTGTGTTGTGAGAAAATCTCACAAGACCTATTCATCTTACCAAAACTTATCACTCCTAGCTTCAATACAGGTGAGTTTACATAGCCCATTTTTACTATTTTTACTTTTAGGGTGAAACATGATTACAAATACATTTACATACACAATTCAATACCCTGTGTTCATATGCTATGGTCTTTATGCTTATGTCTTAAACTACTTGGTGACCATTACATGTGTTCATGTCAGTACATTCATTAACTTGTGTGGCAAGCCTAAGGTAGTACCTTTTATGATCATTTATACGGGAATCTGATACATTACTTAACACGAACCTTGGCGGGTTAGTGTTACATTGAGAACTTCACGCAATCCGAGGGATTGTGCATACATATAACATGGCTTGATTGTACGCTTGGAACCCTATGTGTTTTCACATATGTGCTTTAGACATGCTTTGAACATATTGAATTGTAATCTATACTAACTCTTTTGGTGTCAAAACCTATGTTTCTCACCAACTACTTGTAGTTGATAGTTACTTACATGTTTCAGGTGCACTTGTTTGAGGACTACTTGCTCACCTAGGATTTGGACCTAGTTTAATTTAAATTATGTTTTGAACGTTTCATTTTCCTCTGTAACGGATGATTTTAATTTGAATAATGAATATTATCATATTTAATAGATGATCATGTGCTTATGAACAACCGCGTCAGCCCCGGCGTATAATCCGCCGCCGGCCGGGGTATGACAGATTGGTATCAGAGCCATGGTTATAGGGAATTAGGTTATTAGACACACATGACCTTTACTATAACTTAGGAGTCCCCAAACATGAGTTTAACTCGTGTCTTTCATTAGGAACTCCACTCTATACTCATTTATGCACATACTTATATACATCTATTTACTCATGTTTACATGATACAATTACATGAACTACAACTTTCCAACAAGTACATGAACTATTTTGAAACTACATGGACTACTTGAAACATATTTCTAGACTATAGCCTATAACCTTAGGATACCCTTATGTAAGTATCTTACATAATATCTGGGTTATTACATTGCATGATACATTACGATTTTTTTCTTATGTACTTTATTACTTGATAACCTACATGTTCACAAAAACTGCTACTACTATAATACCTAATTTGTTACACTATTTGAACTTCCTGCGCAATACCTATTTGATATCACTAGTTGCTATCCTAAGTTTTGACATACACACTTCCATCTTTACACATCATCACTGTTCACTCATGAAAAGATTTAAACTCCTAGATCCAATACCTATTAAAATTTTCAAATCCCGTCAAAGTTTTGGGTTCTGAAAATTAGTAGAGAACATGTGCAATCCGGAAGGGTGCATGCCTGTACTTTGGGTCTTCTGTCTAGGAAAGCATTTCATATAAATCCAAATCAACCGAAGGATCCGTATGCTTTCCTGGGAATTCTCGAAGTGAGTGTTCACCTATAGGCTAAAGCATGTCTTCTTGAAAGTATAAGAACTTGAATCACTTTGATTTGTCATAGCATCCATTCGGCTATACGCCAGATGAATGTAATCTAAACATCATCCGCTTAATTATTATATATTGGTACACAAGTCTAAACCTTATATTTTATACTTACGCTTAATAATATTTAAGTCAACTATACCTCTTCATCCTTATACCTTGGAAATTTTATCACCATTATTATCATTTACAAATGATTTAAACCCTTAGCCCTTACCATCCGAGGAAAAGAAACTGCTCCAATAGGTGAAGCACACCCTTGAGCCACAAGACACAATCCATAACGATTCTCACCATAACCATGAGTTCAAATAATAATGTCACTTGTACATGATGGCTGGAAGAGTGGGTGTAACTCCATGAAAGATTCTGACTAAGGAAAGACTAAGTACTTCAGTGTGCCCTTTGTGACCCACCTCTCTTTCCTGGGAATCCTTTTCATGGGTACACTACTATAGGTCAAGTGTTACTCATGATATATTATTACAAGAACTCAGTGTTCTGATTGGTCAAATTTTAAACTCATGTACCTTTGAACTTAACAATTTACCATTAAAGTTACGACCTTTTCGTGCTAAGCATGTTCTCTTACCCTCCCTACTCCCCTGAGAATCAACCCGAAGCAGAGTCAACACAAGAGGAAGACTTTGGGTCCTCATCACTAGACAACCGGTCATCGGTATGACTAGCTGCCAGATCCATGTTTGACTGCAGAACAGATTGACTTAGGAGCAGACTTGAGACTCCGAGCACCTGAATCACCTTCGAGAGACCCTTATTTAGCACCTAACCTATAGCATCCAGATCCAGGAGCAGGACATTATACAAGGAACCTACTAGTGCCTTAGGAGTTCCAGCTGATACTGCTCACCTATACGTAAGGACCGTAGAGTTTCTAAGGCAAGGAATAGAGATCAGGGAATACTTGATGCACATACGGAAATAACTAGGGCTGAAACCCGGTTTGCAATAACGAATGACCACAACATGTCGTCTTAGTGCTCATCTACTTTCTGGTAAAGAAGTATCTGTGACGTTAGCCGGATATTCCATTTCGCGTTTCCTTAAAAATAAAAACTTAAACCCATATGTCCAGTACCCAAATATGAATGCTATTTTAACTCTCCTTAATGATTGACATTTAACACCTTCTTTGTAAACTAATCATTTTGCTATTTTCTGACTTGACTAACGTAGTTATTTTGTTCAAACCAAACCTTTTATCAAACACTTGATTTATAAATGTTATTATAAATTATTTACAAACCCCTTATTCTTGTGAATGTACTTAATGCAAATTGATTTATAAAAACATTTATCTCATTATCTTAGTTAATAATTAATTATGAATCGATTAATTATTTCGTTACGACCTCTTAAATTCTTGGCCTGATTACAAAATAATTTGGCCATTATTTTCTTTTGCAACATTGTCTTTATGAAAGCTAAATAAATAAAAAGGATTTATTTACCCAGTTACCTAGTTATTCAATCTGTTACTTTCAATTATTAATTTACAAACACGGATGAATTTCAATTACTTGTCATTTACAAACAAAAAGCTCAAATCAGATACTCGTGTGCGTATCATTCTAAATACCTGTAATCTTTCTCATGACCTTGCACCTTCGAAAATGTATGAACATACTAGCCACTTCGAAAACATGAATCATTTCACGTAGGCGTTTACCACCCATATAAACCTCAACAAAAATTGAAAACTTGAAACCAACTACCTACAACACGCTTGTCCGCAGCACTCGATCACCGACAAGATTCGATAGTTTACATTTCTCATGAGGTTCAACTATTTACATACGAACGTTCATAATATACCTGAGACTAAATTGGTTACATTATCGACGCAACTTGATTGTTCACGTTATACATGAAACTTGGTTGTATACAAAATACATGTTTATTTACATTATACATGAAACTTGATCACTTGCAATATACATGAAACTAGATTGATCATATTATAGATATAACTTGATTACTTACAATGTACATTATACTAGATTGATCACATTGATTACTTGCAATATGCATGATACTAGATTGTTCACATGATACATGATACTTGGTTATTTACAATATGCATAATACTAGATTATTTACGCTATACATGAAACTTTAGTGTTTACTTTACACACGAAACTAGATTGTTTACCTTGTTTGCAATTTATTTGCCCACTACATACATGAGGCATGATCGTTCACTTTATCCATGAAACTTGATAGCTATAAACTTTGAGCTACTCGGGGTTTGACGTATTCTTGTTCAAACACGAGGAAGCTATAAACTTTGAGTTACTCGGGGTTTGATGTATTCTTGTTCAAACACGAGAGAGCTATAAACTTTATGGGTATTCTAGAGGGTATACATCTACTTAGGACACCCATGTATAGGGTTGTGCCACCTTGTTAGTCGTTACTCCCTGATTGACTTTACCATCTATACACACAATTACTTATTAGCAATTCATGCATGAAAACAATAATAAACTAAATGTTTTTGGGTGTTCCCTCACCTCTGTATCCACATGCAATAGAATGATCTATACGGACCATACGACGATTTGAGTTATTACGGGTGCACATGTAATTATAAAAATCAGCGCATGGAAAACATAGTAAATTCTGTCATGTGTGATGACATAAAACCTATGGTGAAATACAGTAACGAAATTAACGGGATATGATAAGGGCATAGTAGATATACCGTTGGTACATCCTATATATAAAAGCTCCTATCATATTGTCAGAAGTAACGTTGTTCGTATCACGTAGGGTTTCCTATTACCTTGACTTTGACCAATCCTTATCAGTGACAAACTCGAACATCTTAGACTACATCCTAAACAAGTTTAGATCTTAAAATCCCATCATCCTCATTACAAGTGATGCATCCCATCATTTGAGTCCAAAATAATTCTAGTACAATCTTCTCCTTATTTTTATTTCATACAAAATTCACTGCCACCATCCATACCTAACACGATGACCTGACCTGAACCTTGTCATCAACTATACTCCTCAAACTGACAAGCAAAACTAGTTGAGAATCCAAACGCACATCTATATTCCTGAACCCTCCTCCTAAACAATTTCGGGATGAAATTTCGTAAAATAGGGGAGACTGTAATCCCCAGAAAATTTCGGCCTATATTTTTGCTTTTCCGGCACTTGTAATCTCATTATTATATGATTTCATCCACTCATTTTAATGAAAGTTATCCTATTTATCTATTCCATCCCATGAGTATACACACATACATACATTAGGTGCATTGATTTCAAAATTTAATGAATATTTATTTGGGGCCTTAAATGTTTTAATCCTATTAAACAAATACATAAATATATGCTATAAATCCTATAAATAAATAAAGGAGTTTATAAGGATTAAATTACATAAAATACAAAGTAAATAAACTTTAAATAAATAAAACCATTTTTATTTTACAAGAATTATAGTTTTGCATTTATAGTATTTAGTAATAATATAGAAATTATTAAACTTATAAAGGTTTATAAAAACTTTAATAATTTATGTCTTATATAGTCCAGGGTCTAAAAGATCAATTTCTGAAACTCAACTTCTAATCGAAATAAAGTTTTTACATAAAATAATAAGACTTCGAAAGCCCAGGGTCCTGTTATGCCAAAACCTGAAACTTTAGGGATCTGACTTCAAAACCGGATGAAACCCCCCTCCCCTTTTCCTCTGATCACGAGTTCGAGCCTCCCGGTGGCCGGTTTTAGGGCTATTCCACATGAATTCAACATCTGCGTGTTTTCGTACAAGACCGTTCACGAAAAAATGCTCAGGACACCTAATCAATCCATTAACTACGCGTAATTGAGTTTTTATGAGCTCATCATGGTGTAACTCATAACCGTTTGAGACCTTGAATGCCATTTAATTGATCGAACACTTAATGTCCAAATTGGCTATAAATAAACATCCCAAATCATCAACGACACTCACCAAAAACTTCCTATACCCTCAATTGCGTCTGATTCCACCTCTGTAATCCGCAAACTCACCGAAGAAGCCAAACCTGATCATCGAGTCATTCTCCTTCAATTCACAACCATTTCAGGTAAAAATTGTGTCATTAAACTCGTCTCAATCCCGCGATCAAAAGCCCCATGAATTCGAGTATGAATCATTGGCAAATCGAGGGGATTGAAGGGGCTAGGGTTACGAGTATAATTGGGGGAAGAAGATGACTTGAGAACCTACGTTTTTAAAATTAAACAAAACTAAATCAGACACGACAGCATGCTCTGGTCTGATGGTTAGTGCGCGTGTGTGTTGTGTTTCCGGTCCAGGCGCGGGTTCGAGTCATGGCCACGTATTTTTATTTTGAATTGTTTTTCTCTTATTATTTAAGCCATTATTTCATATTTAAAATAAAATCCATTTTAAAAATTCCATAAGTATATTCTGAAAGTTTTATAAAAATAGAAATTATGAAATAATGTTTATTTATTAAAAACATGTTATAAAACACTGTAAACTTCCTAAATAAATAATGGAAATGACTTAAAACAAATTAATTATGTATTTATTAATTATGTTGTTACACCAATTTAACTTAAATGTTAGACATTTTATTCTTTCAAGTGTATAAATAATCACTCTTATAAGAATAATTATTTAAAATTACTTTTAAACTTATAAATACTTAAATAATTATCTTAAATAATTATTTTATATCAAGATCCATTAAATCTATTTAGAAACCTATGTAGTCTTTATTAATTCATTTATAATGAATTTATTAATGGATTAACTAACCAATTTATATACATATATTAATAGGATTAACTTATCATTTTATTATATTTATTAATAACAAATTATTTTAGTTACCTTATGATTACTAACCTAGATAAACACTTTATTTACATAAAACTTATTTATTTAAAACCCTCTTCCAATTCATAATTTACTTATAAGTTACCTTATAAATAAATCTATATGCATCGTTTTAACTTACTACAATTCATGAATTTATTTATTATCTTTAGAATAATTTCATGAATACTAAATGATTAACTAAATTAATTTCATAAACCATTTTTATTACCATTATTTCTAAGCCAAGAACTTATATTTTTTGCAAAACAACCAAGCAAGTCCATCTTCAACCCAAACCCTACCAAACCCTAAAACCTTAGAATTTCCTTATCTTATTCATCATACTTTAAACCTAGAGTACAATTACCTATGTTGGTGTGTTGTGAGAAAATCTCACAAGACCTATTCATCTTACCAAAACTTATCACTCCTAGCTTCAATACAGGTATAGCCCCTTTTTACTATTTTTACTTTTGGGGTAAAACATGATTACAAATACATTTACATACACAATTCAATACCCTGTGTTCATTGAGAACTTCACGCAATCCGAGGGATTGTGCATACATATAACATGGCTTGATTGTACGCTTGGAACCCTGTGTGTTTTCACATATGTGCTTTAGACATGCTTTGAACATATTGAATTGTAATCTATACTAACTCTTTCGGTGTCAAAACCTATGTTTCTCACCAACTACTTGTAGTTGACAGTTACTTACATGTTTCAGGTGCACCTGTTTGAGGACTACTTGCTCACCTAGGATTTGGACCTAGTTTAATTTAAATTATGTTTTAAACGTTTCATTTTCCTCTGTAACGGATGCTTTTAATTTGAATAATGAATATTATCATATTTAATAGATGATCATGTGCTTATGAACAACCGCGTCAGCCCCGGCGTATAATCCGCCGCCGGCCGGGGTGTGACATAATCATAGTTTGGATTGTACTCAATTAGTGACATAATCACTTGAAAACTATGACACATTAAGGTTAATTAGACTCATATAACTTTCAAGGAGACATGCTTTAGCCTATAAGTAAACACTCATCCCAGGAATTCCCAAGAAAGCATACGGGTTCCTCGGTTGATTGGGATTTATACGAAATGCTTTCCTAGACAGAAAACCCATAATACAGGTGTCACCCTTCCAGATTGCACGTGTCCTCTAATAATTAACAAAGTTTAAAACCTTAACGAGGAAATAAAGAAATTTTTTTTATAGATGTAAATCCATGAAGTTTCCACATGCTATGATGATAATGACAGAGAAGTAGGTGAGAAGGTTATGAGGCTTAGGGTATGGGTAGGGATATTGTTTATTTAATTTATTATTTAAGTATAGTTTAATAATCATGAGTTTTAACTATTAAGGTATCAAATAATTAACATATCAAGCATGTAACACATAGCATATAGCACATATCACATAATCATCAAGCATGGCATATGTGGGTGTCCTAAAGTTATAGTCTAGGCCGAGGGTGTCTAATAACCTAGTTCCCTATAACCAAGGCTCTGATACCAATCTGTCACACCCCAACCGACGGCGGAAACGTCGGGGCGGGACATGTAGACTGTTCATGAGCACAAGGTTGACTAAATTGAAATATATTAATCATTCAAGTTCATTGCAATTATTCAAGGCAAACCAAAATCAACCAAGTACATAAAATAAAATACATAATCCTTTATTAAAGTTATCTAGGTGCAAAACTTATGTGTAGCAAGTCTTGATCAAAATCACACATTAGCACCTGAAACATGAATAAAATAAGGTCAACTAAAAAGTTGGTGAGCATACACAGGTTTGTACATAGATAGTATATAGATGTGAATGAACAAATCTTTACATAACATGATAAAATAAGGCATTTATGGGGAGCAACTATTGTGTAACCAAAGTACAATCAAACATTTGTAAGTAGCATGCAAATTGTGTTGTCAGTAACAATCACCCCAATCTGGGTGGGTTTGTCAGACTCAATAGATCTATCATTGTTAACCGTCGGCTTAAATAGTTAATGATTGCACATAAACTGCACACAAACAGTTAACACACCTAGTACTCAAACATAAAGCTCAAATTTGCACACATGAATGTAAAGAGGATTTGTGTTTGTGTAGTTTGTGTAAATGTAAACAATTGTATGTATAGAGTTCATGTTTCACCCCAAAAAGTGTAAAAGCGTGAAAAGGGGGATATGTAATACTCACTTGATTCAAATGTGTAGCTAGCATGCGAGACTAGATAGCAAAATGATCCTTGAAATCTCACAATGTTAACCTAGTGTGTAAAGTATGTTGAATTAATAATGTGTACAAAAATATATGTCTAAGACTATGATTTAATTGGTTGAACACAAGGGATTCGAGATTGTAGGTGGTAATTTTTGGTTTATACTTGGGTAGGTGTTTTTATAAAACTAAAGTTTGAAATGAATAGTTTAAAAATGATTTAAATTAGAGTTTGGGTTTAAATAACTAAATAATTTAAATAGTTGATATTTATTTATTTACTTACAAAAATAATGTGAATTATATTAGGTAAAAATTTAAATAATTAATTTTACTTTATTTATTTATTTATAAAGATATGTAAGTAATGTTAATATATAAAATTAATAGTAATTATATATTTTTAGTGTAGATTAAAATAAATAAATTTATTTAATTTTTTTTTATCATTTTGATAATAAATATTTGATTACTTTAAATAAAGTTGACATTTTATAAACTTTATAAAAACAATGCTCATATTTGGAAATTAATCTAAATATTTAAAATTTTATTTTAAACCTTTAATATACAATTCTAATCATAAATTCAAAATAAAATGGATTTATACTGAAAATTAATGAATCTGGTTTTATTCTGTTAAAAATATTGTGAGGTTTTATAAAATAATTTTTATAAAATTTTTGGAGCTTTAAAAACTGATTTTAAAAAATAATTGGGGCTTGCCCGGGTCGAACCCGGGTCTCCCTAGTGGAGGCATCAAGGACTAACCACTGGACCAGGGACTACTCCTTGACAGATATCCGGTTCGCAAAGGTTTTAAGGTGTACATACAAGGGGACCGGGTCTGAGTTTAATGTTTGCGCAAAAAGGACCAGTTATGTGGGTTTGTGGGTTTCGAGCCCACGCCACTTGGCTCGTGGCGCAATGACTTACCAGCCGAGCCAAGTGGTTTCGCTGGTCAATAAGGATACAGTTTTAAAAAGTAGTATAAATGGGTTAAACCCTAAAATTTGATTTACCGCTTAAAACCCATGAACCCTAGATTTAAATCGGTTCAATTGGTCGTTGTACATGCAAATTGACTTAGGGATTTTGAAATACACACGAAAACGAATCGAATGAGGCAACTATTACCTGATTTGGTTGAGTAATGAAGGAGAACGGCTGATGTATCGGACCCGGAGTTTCTTGAGCTCGACAACATTCCCGAGAAGCGATGCCCGTCGCGCAGATGGTCAGGAAGTTTGTATGTGTGCTTGCGAAGGTGAGAGAATGATTTTGATCATTCAATTCCACCGTAATCGTTCAAATTGATTCGATCTTGCAATGACAACTGTCGGTTTAATGCGTACGCGGTTTCTTTCGGTTTAGTGGATGTATTAGGTCGGCATTATGGTCTGGGTACACGTGAGTCCATCACGGCATGATTTATGGGTTGAATCCGCATTCAATTTTGCGATTTTGAGTTTGAATTTGGTTCAGTTTGACTCAGAAAAGTCAAACCCGTTTGGTTTCGAGTTAATCCGCAAAGGTTGTTGAATTGAAATGGAATTTGATTCTTTGGAGTAATCTGACATCGATTAGTATACATGGGAAGTCCCTAAAAGTTGATTTAACTTGATTTCGGTATTGATTTGAAGTGGAATTGAGGCGGTTGACTTTTTCGTGGTCAAAATAGGAGTTCAAAGGGTTAAGGGGGTTTATTTGTATCAAAAGGTTCAAGAATATTTGTTTTAGAATTTCATTTTTATGAAAGTCTAGTTTATTATTTATTATAATTATTTTATAAAAGAATAAATTATACATTCTTTTATAGAATAATAAATTGTATTAATATATATACATATATCTACATATTTATCCATAAGTAAATACATTTATGTAAAAAAAAATGGAAAAACTTTATAAGTTTTATTTTGATTTAAACATTTTATATATATGCATATTTTATATACATATATATGTATTTAATTAAATTGATACATGTTTAAAATAGTAAATGATGTGAAATGTTGAGTACATGATTGAAAATGGAATTGTCATTATTGTAAAATAAGGAAAATAAAATGAAATAATACTCGGAAAAGCATGGATGTTACAGTGAGATTGGACAAAAGGAATTAGGAAGTCTTGAAGTCGTACGAGAAACGTCGGAAAGCTTTGATCAAATCAAAGCACGAATGAAGGCCACTCAAGATCGTCAGAAATCCTATCCGGATAGATGACGAAGGCATATCGATTTTAATGTGCGGGACAGAGTAATGTTGAAAGTGTCGCCCTGGAAGGGAATAATACGATTTAGAAAGAGAGGAAAGTTAAGTCCGAGGTGTAACGGACCCTTCAAGATAATGGCACGGGATGGTGAAGTCGCTTATCGGTTGGAGTTGCCTGCCGAGTTAAGTGGAATTCATCCTACCTTCCATGTATCACACTTACGAAAGTGTTTGGCAGACGAATCGACTCATGTTCCACTTACTGATATCGAAGTGGACAACAACCTTAACTACATTGAGGAACCCGTGGCCATCTTAGGCAAGAAGGAGAAACGTTTACGTAACAAAGTTATCCAATTGGTTAAAGTCTAATGGAAGCACCGAAAGGGGTCGGAGGCTAAATGTGAAACGGAGGCGGAAATGAGGGAGTTGTACCCTCAACTATTTGACATATGATTGGTTTTGGGGACGAAACCCATTGTAAAGGGGGTAGACATTGGGCTTGTGTGAAAATAATGAATGACAATAAATGGAAACGGGTTAAACGCGTGATGAACGGAATATACGAGCGTGGACTAGGCCGGCTATGTGTTAGGACATGTTTTGTAACTGTTGATAAAATTCTGTGTAAGTTCTGCTAGAGGCGAACTTGTTATCAGAGGCGAACTTAATAAGTTCGCTTAAGTCTATCAGAGGCGAACTTATTAAGTTCGCTTAGTCTGTTAGAGGCGAACTTAATAAGTTCGCCTGGTGCAGAACAGTTGCTTATATATAGAGGTAACAGAGTCTGTGAAACAGAGGTGTGAAATAGACGATATCAGAGTAGACTTGATTAGAGACTGTATCTTGTAATCTGATATCTTGGTGGAAATACAAAGAGTTTATTTACATCGTTGTTGTTGATTGAGTTACACGAGCACGTTGATCATGGATTCCACACGTTATCACCGTGTTGTACCGCGAGTCTAGAGATCCGTCACGCACCGGATTAGGGACCTACAAGTGGTATCAGAGCCATTGCTCTTGATTAGCAGAAGATTCATGGTGTTTTCGTGTCCAATCAACATCAAATTTCAGACATTTTGAAGATTTTTCATCTTTTTTATGTTCTTGATAAAAATGGAGAATTTTTTATCATTTTGGTTTGATTTTGGATTCATTTGATGAAATTGATCCGATAGAAGTGTACCTAATCAGTTCCTACACATTCCTACGGTTCAATTTTATCAAATTCCATCAATTCAGCAAGAAATCATGATTTTCGGAATTTTTGGTTCGTGTTTGGGTTGAACAGCTGAACCAGGCGAACTTAACATTCTGTTGCAGGCGAATTTATTATGCGAACTTAATAAGTTCGCTTGGTGAAGATCAGGCGAACTTAACAAGTTCGCTTGGGTCAAATTCGCTCGGGTCAAGTTCGCTTGTACAGTACAGTATTTTGGCGGGAAATTTTTTCCAAAAGAGTATCAGGCGAACTTAGTATTTTGGCGGGAAAATTCTTCTTGTCCAAATTTTTTAGGGAAAGCTTATATGGTCGTTTTGAATCATTTTTGAAGTTTTGAATTTTTGAATTTTTTTTAAAAAGAGTATTTTGGCGGGAAATTTTTTCCGGGTATTTTTGCAAAAATTTCAAAATGTCAATTTCATGTGATGATAATGAGAGTGGAACTATGCCACCGAGACTTTTGTGCATATCAGATTTTTGTAGCTGCAAAGTCCGGTTCGAACAATTCGTATCAGAAACTGATGAAAACTTTTGGACATCCATATTTGAAGGATATGTGCATCCTACTTATGACTATATGGGATATTATGATGTTCCTAAACCAGTGACAACTCTTAGTAAACTAGAAAAGCAGAAGTTTGATCGAGAGATGAAGACGCGTGAAACTTTAACGTTGTCTTTACCAAAAGAAATCATTCATAGTCTCGGGAAGTGTCCAACTTCAAGAGATCTATGGGAAGAATTGAAGAAAAAGGGTGAAGCAAATTCTCAAGCGTTTGAGTTCTTGATCAAAGAAGTATTGGAGAAGCCGAGTTTTTCTCAAAGTGATTCTTCCGCAGATTTAAGTGATAGTGAGAGTATTCGTTCTGGTGAGAGTATTCGTTCTGTTGAAAGTACTCAATCTACTGAGACTGATGTAGAGACTTAAGTAAGCTTCCAGAAAGTTGAAGATGATCTGAGTGTATCAGACACTGATGTTGAGCCTGTCATTGTTGATCAAAAGGTTGAAGCTGATGATGACGTTTTCATGGCTCCTGGTGTATCTTCTTCAGAAGTAAAACCTGAGGTATTTTCTAACTCTGAAACATTTTGTTCTAACTGTATTTTAGTGAAGGATAAAATGATGAGGGTTATGGATGACAATGTCAACCTCATTTGTGATATGAAATCGATGCACACGGTAAATCAGAAATTAAAAGATAATGAGAATGTGTGTATTGAGAGAATAGAATCACTGAAGAGGGATATAAGTTCTCTGACTTTGAAGATCAAAGAGCAGGCATATCACCTGGATATGTCCTTTGCAGAAATTGAGAAACGAATAATGATCTTCTTGAGAAAGATAAGGAACTAGTTGAATCTAAAGCTGAGGTAATCAAATTGCATAGAAAATTAGAAAGCTTTGCAAATTCATCATTCTTATTAGGATATTATCATGAAAATACTGAAGAGGGGAAGGGAACTAGTGGTATTGGCTATGTTCCTCCACCATTCAACGGAAATTATTCTGTTACACCTGAGATTATAAACGATGAGGATTTAGATCCTAAGACTGTGTTGAAAGTGAATCCAGTCACAGGTGAAGATATGGTGTATTCTGATGAGAGTGATGAAGCTAAGGTAGAGGGGATACCGAAAGCTGTTAAGAAAGAAGACTCAAAGGTTGATTCTAATTCATCTGGAAATTCTACATTTGGAAGTTCTTCAAATTCAAGGAGAGTTCCATATGTCAGAGATTATACAGACAGGCGTACATGTTTTCATTGTAATGAGACGGGACACATTGTGGTGACTTGTCCTTATAAAAATAAAGGGAAGAAGCATGTATTTCCTGAGAAGATGAAGCCTGAATCAAAACCTGTTGTAAAATCTAGCGTTCCAGAGAAAATAAAGCAGAAAGAAGTTCATGTAGGAGAATCTTCTTCAAGTGCATCTTATCGTGTGAAGATTCCTTATATGAGAGATTATCGTGAGACGAGATCTTGCTTTTCTTGTGGTCTTGTTGGTCATATTAAGATTGCTTGTCCTCACAAAGCCAAAGGTAACCGACATGTTACTCTAGAAAAGGTAAGAACTCATGGTAAGCCTTATATTAACCCAAATGTGATTAAACCTCATGTTACACCAAAGGGTAATTCAAAATCTGAGGTTAGACTTTCTAGACCTCAAAGACGAAGGAGAAACAGAAGATTGAGAAAACTTTTAGAACAACAAGAGTTTTCACAATCAAATCAATTTTCAAATGAAAGAAAATGTTCAAACACGTCACATTTTAAGCAAAAAGAGCTTAATGATAAGAAGTATGTTTGGAAATCTAAAGTTTATGTTTCTGACTCGTCGGAACAATCTCCGAAAATCGATGAGAGATTCGATTGTGAGTGGAGTGAGGTTTATTATTTTGATACAGATGGACGACCCATGACTACCATGGCATGGGTCCCAATTTCAATTTAATGTTTCTTGTTAGTTGTGCAGGTTTAACCAAGAAGGACTATTAATACCATTTTGGTTGTTGATAGTGGTGGTTCTAAGCACATGACAGGGAATGACATCTGCAAGAGAAACGAGTTGTTGATAACTGAGAATCTATTTGTTTCAACGACTTGATGCTTAAGGGGGAGAATATGTCACACACAATGTTTTGGAAACAGTTTTACAAAGTCCAAATGATAACCTAAAACTTTGGATGAAGATGGTGAGCATAAAGTCGTTGATGCAACCATTTGACTAGTTGAGGGGGAGTCTACAGGACAGGGGGAGTACACAACTGTGTTGGTGACAAAGGCAAAGACATTCAATTACAGGATTACATTGGTTTGAATTTTTAATTGATTGACTTGCTTAATCCTGAGTAACCAAGTAAAATATTTTTCATAAAATGTTTTCATGGAAGGCTTATTTTCGTTTGTTTTACTTTCTTTGAAAAAGATTTTGAAAAAGCCAAAAAAATTGAAAAAGATAAAATCGACATTACTTGAAGTTAAAGAAGAGATGATAGTACATCAGTAGATGTTCTTTCTCACATGACCTTAGATTGACTGGTTGGTGCTTTATGTTAATATATCTGAATTATATGTTTTAATCTAAACTTCAGAGACTGCACAAATAGGAAATGATAGTGTTGTGTATGCATATAATTTGAATTGTCAGTAGACTAAAAGCGTCACTGAACCATTAGTAGTGTGGAAACATAATTGCATATGTTACAACTGTGATTTTAACCCATTTTATGCCTGGGTGTGTGTGTTAAAAGATCACTATCAGATAAAGAATATTAGCTTTAAATAAAAATTTTCCTATGAGATCAGTTTCGGGTTATGTCCTTAGCACTATTCATTCGATTTGCTTCAGTGCCCATGTCCCGAAAAGCATGCAATTTGAAGTATAATCAAGATATGTACTTGACATCATCTGTCAAACATATACTAGCCCTTGGATCATATTGATAAATCATCTTTACTAATTCCATTAAATTTATAATCCAGATAACAGTTGGATCCACGTACCTGAATCTTATGATTCCACATATATAAGCCAAGACATTGAATCATTCGATTATGAATCTCATTGATTCTTATACAATCCAATTTGGATTCTGCTATTCTTGTGCTAAATGATGTCTCCTCATTCTTGAAATTCGGATAATCTTTAGTAAAATCTCATATGTCTTGAAGATAGTGCATTTACTTTATGTTGGCATACTAGTGGGGTACACGTTGTATTTCATACTTAAATGGTACCTTAACTCACAAGAAAGTGGGAATGAGATGCTTTAGATTCAAATCTTATAATATTGATAATTTGAATTTGTGTGTCATAGCCTGATCCTATTTTCTTTGAATGTTTATCGCGTATCATAACATGCAATATGAAAGTCTTGAAAAGATAGAGTGTGAAAATCTTGAAAGATATTGGTTTGATTGGTCAAGGCTTGAAAGAATGACATAGGATACCATTTGATATTATATGGATTTTATATCCAAAATGTGTGATTGATTCATCATATATACTGATATGATCTTCTTACTCGTGATGTTCGAACAAAAAGATGTGATTTTGTAGTTTACATTTCAGTTTATATAGAGAAAAACCAAAAAGATTTTGTGTTTCTTATGTTTGAAACACCAAAAATATTTTATTTTTCAAGCTTCCATGGAAATCTTAATTGTTGGTTATTCTTGGTTGTTCTCCTTTGCAAAAACTGAATATTGCAGGCAGAAGTTAACAAGGGGTCCTTCTCCCAAGTTTTCTTCTAGATAGAAAGAGAGAGTGTGCAGATGAACAAGACGAAGACTACAACTTGTTTGATGATATTTGAAGACGGATGACAATCTTCTGAAGCTGTTGTCAAGGGGGAGTCTGTTGGAGCATTTTCTGGTGACAACGAGCTTGAAGATATTATGTCTTAGTCTTAGAGTCTTTGACTTGTAATTGATAGAATTGTTAGCAACAGTTAAAGGGGAATCTGTTAGGACATGTTTTGTAACTGTTGATAAAATTCTGTGTAAGTTCTGCTAGAGGCGAACTTAACAAGTTCGCCTAGCCTATCAGAGGCGAACTTAATAAGTTCGCTTAAGTCTATCAGAGGCGAACTTATTAAGTTCGCTTAGTCTGTTAGAGGCGAACTTAATAAGTTCGCCTGGTGCAGAACAGTTGCTTATATATAGAGGTAACAGAGTCTGTGAAACAGAGGTGTGAAATAGACGATATCAGAGTAGACTTGATTAGAGACTGTATCTTGTAATCTGATATCTTGGTGGAAATACAAAGAGTTTATTTACATCGTTGTTGTTGATTGAGTTACACGAGCACGTTGATCATGGATTCCGCACGTTATCACCGTGTCGTACCGTGAGTCTAGAGATCCGTCACGCACTAATTCGGTGCGTGACAGATATCTAGACTCGCGGTACGACACGGTGATAACGTGCGGAATCCATGATCAACGTGCTCGTGTAACTCAATCAACAACAACGATGTAAATAAACTCTTTGTATTTCCACCAAGATATCAGATTACAAGATACAGTCTCTAATCAAGTCTACTCTGATATCGTCTATTTCACACCTCTGTTTCACAGACTCTGTTACCTCTATATATAAGCAACTGTTCTGCACTAGGCGAACTTATTAAGTTCACCTCTAACAGACTAAGCGAACTTAATAAGTTCGCCTCTGATAGACTTAAGAGAACTTATTAAGTTCGCCTCTGATAGGCTCTCTAGCAGAACTTACACAGAATTTTATCAACAGTTACAAAACATGTCCTAACAGACTCCCCTTTAACTGTTGCTAACAATTCTATCAATTACAAGTCAAAGACTCTAAGACTAAGACATAATATCTTCAAGCACGTTGTCACCAGAATATGCTCCAACACTATGGGCTTGCGTGGGAATGGGCTCAAGGGTAGCCTCTCCCTATAAATGCCCTAGCCTATCTCATTTCACAAGTTCTAGAGAGAGAAACCGAAGAGAGAAAAAGTAGACGGTTTGGCCTCAGATTCCAGCAAAGTGTTGCTTCATAGATCGTGAGAAGAACCTCCGAAACAGAAACTCGATACGGGTAACAATCTTGTCTAAATCCGAGTTTTTGTTTAAATGGGGGTTTCAGGTATTTTCATAAAAAGGATAGGTTTTTCTTAACCAAACGAGAAATGGACTTCAAATATGTGATCAAGAATGAAAACCACACGTTTTGAACGTAAAAAGTCAGCATCTTGAACATGATCATATCTTGCCGCCATTTGCATGCAACTTAGGGTTCTTGGGGAAGAAGGTTGCCTGACAGGCGAACTTATCAAGTTCGTCTGGCAAGGGTTGGGGCGAACTTATCAAGTTCGCTTGACAAGTTCGCCTAGGGCATGAAGTAAGCAAACTTACGGGGTGAACTCACTAAGTTCTCTTGGCATGAATCAGGCGAACTTAGCCTATTTTCGCCTGTATATTCGCCTTATTGGTAGGGGGCAAACATAGCCGTAAGTTCACCTAAAACAAAACTAGTAAACCGTTAAAGTCGGGGATTAGGTCTGATGTGTATTTAACTAATCAATTCAGATCGAAAGTGACGTTGTGGGACCTTTGTTTAAGACAACTGAGATTAGCTTCTAAGGTGAGTTCTAGAAGCCCTTCTTTAACTGTTTTAATAAATATTTTGGGCTAGTGTGCATACATACAAAAATGAGGTTTATGAAATGACTTTTACAAAACGAGGTTTAATGAACGATGCTTCCGAAAGGGGAAGTTTAAACGTGTTAATGAAATACTTACGAAACGATGCTTCCGAAAGGAGAAGATGAAATGAGTTAAATAAATGTTTTGTCAAAATAAAGTTTACAAAAGATTCAGGAATGACATATTATTTAATAAAACATACGAATGCTTTAACTAAAACGAGGTAAAGGTTTCTGATGAAAGTCATGAAATGAACGAATCTGCCACGTGTTCCTACAGGAGCTAAGGTATGTATGTGTGAATAGGCCTTAACCTTATGGGGGCCTATGTGGATGGCTAACGATTGTACAACTGGTTGTAACGGGGGTGACGACGGTCACCCATGGGATTATCGGGATCCCAATGGAAGGTACTATTCCCCGCGAGGGAACACTACCTAAGACGACATTTGGTCTGCCTTAAGGTAACTAGCCTTAGGAAACCAGAGTGACGGATGACCTGGAGGTAGCGAGCCTTAGGTTCTTCTGTCGGTATATGATATACGGAATTGACGGTTACGAGAAGGCACAAATTCGGTTCATGTTGACTTACTTTATGATGTTTATTACGATGTTATGATGATGTTAAGTTATTGCATGCTTACATACGCTTTTGTTGAATAAATGTATGTTATGTTTTTGGCAAAAATGTTTATGTTAAGGTTTTATGTAAAGCTAGAACTCAGTAGCGTAACTGACTTTTAGTATGCACATTCAGGTTAAGGACAAGTATGTATAGAAGGGGATGCTTGCAAGCGATGAAGAGTTACCTGGTCGATCTACGGAGTCTGGCATCCCGTTATGTTTTGTTATGTCATGTTTATGCTTAAGACAATGTTACGCTTCCGCATGTTGAACAATGTTATGTTATGTTTGAAATGAAAATTTCCGCTGCGTTTTTGACATTCAAGTTTAAGAACTGTTTGTGAATGAGTAAATCCAACAAGTGAGGCCTCCCGGGTTTGGGGCCTTATATGAACAATATATTAACATACATCCATATAATTAAAAGAATTTTTCAACAACACAAAACTATAAATTAGTTTATTATCACCAATATGTAGTTCAATCTAAAACCCTTCAACCATTCTCTCTTCATTGTGTTAATGCAAAACTTCAGTTATAATATTAATGAAACAAAACAAATTAATAGTTTCCATCATTTACAAAAATTAATGAGCTTTAAATGGACAAACATAAAAAATATAAATGAAATAATATATGCCCTGTTGCACTTATCTGATTTCAGTAGAAGATTACAAACGTTGAACCAACATCACTTACTCGATATATACCCTGGATCTTCAATAACATCCTTCTTTTTTCCTCTGATCTTCAGTAATACCCGAACCTCAATCTCCAAATGAAAAGAAGCGATCGTTGATTGACGTTATTTAGCAGACGAACAAAAAGACTCATTTTATAGCTTCCATATATATATATATATATATATATATATATATAGGGGTGAGTTCACTAAAAAACTCATTTTCATGAGAAACAAAAAAACTTTGACTGCATATGTGTATTACACCCAAAAACCCAACACACCCCAAAAAACCTAAACCCCCAACCCCACCCCCACCCAAAAACCTAAACCCACCCCCTCACCTACCACCCAAAAACCTAAATCCCCCACCTACCCCCAAAAACCTAAACCGCCCACCCCACCCCTCCAAAAACCTAAACTAAACCCAAAAACCTAACCCACCCCTAAAAACCTAAACCCCCACCCCCATCCAAAAACCTAACCCCACCCCACCTACCCCCTCACCCACCTCCCAAAAACCTAAACCCCCCCCCACCTTCCCCCGAAAACCTAAACCCTCCACCCCACCCCTCTAAAAACCTAACATAAAAGCTAAACTAAACCTAAAAGCTAAACCCACTACTTTTTGAGTTTTTTTTTGAACGAGAACGACGTGGGAAACAAGGTCTCCGAAGCACTTTTTTAATTTTTGATTTATTTTTTGAGTTATGATTTTTTGTATTATTCTTTTTTACCTTTAATAAGTATTTTTTTGGTTTTCTCATGAACATTGAGTTTTATGAGAAAACCAAAAAAATACTTATTAAAGGTAAAAAAGAATAATACAAAAAATCATAACTCAAAAAATAAATCAAAAATTTAAAAAGTGCTTCGGAGACCTTGTTTCCCACGTCATCTTCGTTAAAAAAAACTACAAAAGTAGTGGGTTTAGCTTTTGGGTTTAGATTAGCTTTTAGGTTAGGTTTTTGGATAGAGATGCTTCTCACTGTCATACATCCAACTTAGAATAAGAGAACGATCAATCTTCTTTCAAGTGCGTTGGATGCTGTGACATAATGAACTTCTGGTGGAGGAATAAAGTTGAACAAACTTTCCCTTTTATCTGTACTGCCTGTGGAAGATGTTGCTTTATTAGTATCTTTAGGTTCAGCAACATGGTCGGCAGTTACCTCCACTTAGGGAGGTGATTTACCTTCAGCGAAAATATCGTTGTCAATACCTGTTGTAGGTCCAGATTTCAGTCGGAAATCACGAAAGTGATCGATTACCCACACACACAGGCGGAATCTGTATGTATGGTGTTGTAACAGAGGATTAGAGACAGACTTGGTGAAGAAGACAGCCAAACACACTAAGAATCAATGCAAATAATATGTGAAAGTGTAAGAACAAGCATTAAACGAATGCAAATTGTATTGATTCAAAAAACAAATCTGAAAGAGAGAATTCAGGGTTACAGCCGCAACTCACCCTAGAAATTCTCTAACTAGGCTATTTATAGTAGTTTCACAGGTATCGAAACTATGTTCCTCGAAACTACTAGTTTCGAGTGAACATTTACAAGTGGAAAAAGTGCCTGTCGAAACTACTATCGATCGAAACTACTAGTTTCGAGTGAACAAATCTCACTCGAAACTATAGTTTCGATGGCCCAGACTTAGACTAAAAAGCAGTAAATTCGTTTAAAAGAAATTACATGAAAATAAACTATCTAAACAATGTTTAACAGAAATACATTGATCAACAGCTTATACAAAAAGGTTAGACTCTACAATCTCCCCCTAAGCTGCTGCATCAATGTCTTCAAATCAGAAATGCCCTTGTTTGAATTGCTGAATGTGAGACTTTGCATGAAGAGACACTACCCGTTGGTATGCCTTAGCATCAGACTCGTCATCATTGTTAAGGAGCTTGATTGGATTTTTGAAGAGCACCTCAAGATCTTCGGGTTGAAATTTTAACAGCTCCATGGGCTCAAATATGTTGATACCTTCCATTCCTTCCCTCTCAATCACAGCACTTCCAATAATGGGGTTGTAATACCATTTTGTAAAGTTTTGAAGCTGGACCGGCACAAACTTAGGCAGTATGATTTCTTTGACAGTTTCTGCTGGTTTGTACCTCAGGCTTACCAAGGGCTTCTGGGTTCTTGGATGAAACCTTGTCTTGGAGATAACCCTTCTTGATTTTGCAGTGGTCATGGACCTGAAGTCATTAAAAGTTTGATTCCTTAGAAATTTTTCAAAATCATTAGCTATGCCCACATTTTCTGGATTCTGCAAAGGTAGCTTGGCAAGAGCCCTTAAGTCATACTTGGGGAGGGAGCTGAATTCATTTGGAGATTTGAAATGTTGTACTCCCCCTTTGAATCTTCTAATAATGAAGAGTCTCCTTTCATTATCATATTTCCAGCCAACTGGTGGCCTTTTCAGCTCTTGGTGCTCAGCAAGCCACTCATAATATTTGACAGGTTCCTGTTCTGGCATTTCTTTGAACCAAGATTTCTTTGGATCATCAGTTTGTTGAGTGGGAGCTTGAGATGCTTTAGCTATGGAGGGTTCTTCAGGCATCAATAAGTCTACCTGGATATCATCTTCATTTAGGTCTTCATCTGACAATGTCTGTATTTCATCACCTTCCTTAGTGAAGTACCTGGTCCTTTCAGACTTCTTGTCTTCTGTCTGAAGGATCTCAGGATGTAGATCGTTGTATCCAAAGTTCTCTATCTCATCCAGTAGAGTATTGAGCTCATCGTCAGAAGGTACATCCTCTTCATCAAGAACCACCACCTCAACTTCATCATCCTTATCCTTTCCTTTTCCCTTTTTCTTGTCAGCTCTTCTATCACTTGCTGAGGGAAGATCATAATCAGTTTCTTCAACTTTCACTTCCACAGAATCCTTAGATTTGGCAGCTTGCCCAGTAAGGATTGTCAAAGCAGACAAAGGATTTGAAACAACTACAGGAGAGGAAGGTTTATCTGTAGCAGTGAACTCCCCCTGAGTTGTTGAAGGGGTTTCTTGGGAGGAAGGTTTAGTCATTGAGGCTTGGATTTGTTTTACAATATCAGATAAGGCTTTGATTTCTTGTTGTTGCTTGGAAATGGTGTTTTGTTGGGTCTCCAATTGAGTTTGCTGCACATCAAGCTGAGTGTGCAAGCCTCCAACTTCTTGCCTTAGGTCTTTGGCTTCGTTTTTGCATTCACTCAACTCAGACTTCAGACCTTCTATAACACCATCTTGTTTTGTTATTTTACTTTGAAGCTTCTTCACCTCTAGGCTTAAAGTTTTCACTCTTGGAACAGAGGCAGATGGATCAGGAACAGGAGATGCAGGTGGTGTAGCAATAGGTGTATGTTGTGGAGATGGAGGAGGTGAGTGTGGTGTAGGTTGTGGAGTTGGTTGAGGGGTGGTAGCAGCATGAATGGGTGAATGAATAGGAGTTAGGTTTTCAGGAATGTCATCTAAGGACTCTGAAGAGGTGCTTAAAGGCTCCAGACCAGTCTTAATCTTCTTAGCCAGTGGTTCTTCTAGCTCATAGTCAGATTCAGACTCAGCTTGTCTCTTAGAAGATGATGCTTGAGGTTCAGTGTGATCTTCAGTTTCAGTTTCATAATCTGAGACGTCATACTTGGTGCCATAAATGCCTTCATCCAAGGTGTCTTCTGAATCAGCTTCTGCCTCAACATATTCTTCCTGAATAATTAGTTCAGGATTCTCCAACACTTGATCTTTCATTGGAGCTTCAAAGATAAGATCTTCTTCATTTAGTCCCATTTCCTGTTGTACATTCTCCTGAATTTCTACTTCAACATTTTGATTTTCAGCCTCTTGGTTTTCTTGCTCATTATGAGGTTCTTCTTCTTCTGCTGATGATGATGAAGATTCAACAGGTAGTTCTGGATCAACATCAGGTATGGCTTCTTCTTCTTCTCCCAGAATGTGTCCAAATAAAGGAACATTGGCAATGACTCGGTTTGTTTTGAACTGGAGCTTTTCATGTAGCTCAGAGTCTTTGCATTCATATGATCAAGAATCAGGAGAGGACCATCTTGTTGAAGATCTGGGTGGAGATGATTGATGACCATCTGTAAGAACCTTGGATATGCAAGAAATTTGTCTTTGACTCTCCCAGTTAGGTTCTCAAACAGTTGTCCGAACACTAGACCAGAGAAGTTGTACTCCCTTCCCTTGACTAAGCCAAGAATGGCCGAAGCTATCAAAGCATTTGCTGAGTCAAATCCTCCTTTTCTAATAGAGATGCAATGAATAAAGATATGCACGATGTATCTCCAGAGTGGAGGAAGAGCATTCTTGATGACTTGCCCTCCTATGAATTTATTTGGGTGACCCATTCTTCTGAAACATTCTCGAATGTAAAAACTTGGAAATTCAATTGGGGCTTCAGGGTTATCATTAAATTGTAGCACCTCTCTGATAGTAGCCTCAGAAAATAACACTTCTTGGTTGTGAACAGTGGCTCTAATGTGTCTTGTATTGTTAACGGAGACACTTGTAGCAGTAGCCCAGAACTGTCTTATAGTGGTCTCAAAAACTGGCAGATTGTTGTTTATGGCAAAGCTAATATTAGAGTTGGCTAGGAAATTGAGAACTGGTGTGAACTCTGCATTCTTGGGGTCAGTGGCATTCAAGTAAGCACAGATATTGTGCTTCTTGGCAAATAAAAGATCCATATCTGCACAAGAAAATCACAAAGGAAATTTCTTACATAAGTCTCAATACTTAGAAAAATTCTGAGAAAGACACTATCGAAACTATAAGTTTCGAACGAAACTACTTATTTTCAACACTTAGAAAATATCAGAAAAAGGGACTATCGAAACTAAGTTTCGAGTGAAGAAACCATATCGAAAGTACTAGTTTCGAGCACCAAGGGTATCGAAACTACAGAGTTTCGAGCATCAGGGGGTATCGAAACTACAGAGTTTCGAGTGAAGACAGTTCAAAACCTAAAAACCTTTCAAATTCTTAAAATCCCTCTTTTACTTGAAACTACCTAGTTTCGATGGCAAACCCTTGAAAATATCAACAGACTCAAAAAGCACAGAAAACAAACGAAACTTATATGCAGACTCAAACTTAGAAATAAGAAACAAATGCAAAATAAAACAAAGAAAAAGGTTAATAAAGGCCTGAGAGTGTCGAAACTCCTTCTTACCGATGAATCAACCTAAATCTGCAAAATTAAACACATAAAGAGTGAGATATTAACAAAGGTGATCTCAAAAACATGAAATGAACACCAGACGACCTAGATTATGAAGAACTAGTCGTAAACGCTTGTGAAATCAAACCCTAGGGCCTGTTCATTCACATAAATCACTTTCAAAAACCCACAAACCATTACCTGATGAAGAAGACGACGGGGGAATCAGATAAAACAACACTGATATTGCGAACTTAGACCGATGGATCGAGAGCTTTAGTGTGTGAAAATGAAGGTGAAACGGTTTCGGGTGAGTGATAGTGAACAAGGCATGAGCATGATCTGGTAATGAGGGTATTTAATTTTGATTTTGGCAAAAGACTAAAATGCCCCTGTCGAAACTACTAGTTTCGATAGGGCAGAGTAGTTTCGAGTACCTGAAGTTTCGAGTGGCTATGGAGTTTCGAGTGGGATGGAGTTTCGGGCAAACCTTCAAGCTTTGGTCAGCTTGAGCATAATTTCGATGAAGTAAGCTTTGGCAACCGTCTGAAACGCCGCATGAATATGGATTATGAAGACATTTAATTTGAGTTTGTGAAAAGACTGAAATGGCCCTCTCGAAACTACTAGTTTCGAGTGAGCGAGGAAGTTTCGAGTGGGCAGGGTAGTTTCGAGGGACTTGGAAGTTTCGAGCAAATGTTTTAGGGGCAAACCTTTCAAGTATGATTATAGTTTCGATAGGTAGGTCAAACTGGGTCAAAGGCAAAAGACATAAACTCAAAAACTATGTACAATTTAAACAAGTTAATAAGGAAGATAAAGATATTTTTAATAACCAAAATAAGATATAAACACTTATCCTTGGAAAAGATCCAACGTGAGATCATGTCTGGTCAAACTCTTGAAACACTTCATTTTTGCACTCAGCTACTGTGAATCCCTGAAGATAGCCGATATGTGTGCAAGATAAACCCGAGCATTTGTTTATACAAAAATTTCATGTGATTAAAAGATACCATTTAATGCACGAAACACGGTGTACCCCACATATTGAAATAAAATGGTTTTGAAAGCCTATCAATCCTCAAGACATACCCACATTCATCTTATCATTTCTTGCAGGTTAACCAGGGTACCATCTTGGTAAGTTGAATTTACCGCCAAAAGTAAAATAAAATCCAACAGGATGTAAGATGGGTGTAAAATGAAAAATATCCAAGTGGATATTAAAAAAGGTACGAACATTCTAGATCTTTGCGTAAGCAAAACAGAAGAAGTCGTAAAATTATCCAAGCGGATAGGAAAAAGTTGAACACCCGAGGTCTTTGCGTAAGCAAAACAGACGGGGTCAAATCATCCAAGTGGATGGGAAAAAGATGAACTCCCGAGATCTTTACGTAAGCAAAACAGACGGGGTCATCGGCGGTAATTTTCGTTACTTTGACGGTCACCTGGTGCATGAATCAGAATCCAACACGTAAGCCTGTATCTGATTGAATCAGTTTTCTTAGCTTAAAATGGGTTAGATGTTTCAAGAATGGGTTCAAACACACGTGTACGGTAGAGAATTAGGTTTTCACACTACTAGAGAGTTATAACCATATGTCGGGCCTACCGGCTATACCTCAGTAAGCACCATCGCTTGTGGTCCATTCCATGTTCAAGAAGTGTGATCAGACTCTATCATTTCTCACAAGGTCAGATCCGATTTTCCTGAAACAAAACAAAATATTCACAGTAAATACAATTGAAACAGACAAAAAGCAATAAAGAGATTTTTTTTTTTTTTTTTTTTTAACTATACGAAGCAAAACTTTTACTTTCCGACATAACTATCTAATTCTCCCCCAAAAGTTATGCTATCAAAAATAAAGAAGAAAATAACTGTACAAAGCAGAAAATCTTTTTGAAAATCTTCCCGATTAACAAGTTTAAACAGAAAAAAAAAACAGTATGCACAAGGGTTATTGAAAGTTTATCATGCCGAGCATCTCCACCAGTTTTTCAAATCTGGCAGAATCAAAGGCCTTAGTGAAGATGTCAGCGGTCTGCTTGTCGGTTTTCACTTCAACGATCTTGATATGTTTCTTTTCGACACAATCGCGAATGAAATGGTGTTTGATCTCAATGTGCTTGGTTTTAGAGTGCTGAACGGGATTTTTGGTGATGTGGGGAACGGCGGTGTTGTCACACAAGATGGGGGTTTCATGAAAAGTGATCCCGTAATCAAGCATCTGGTGGTGGATCCATCTCACTTGAGAACAACAGAGGGCTGCAGCAATGTATTCAGCTTCGGCTGTGGATTGAGAAACGGTGGTTTGTTTCTTACATTGCCAGGAGATGAGACGGTTGCCAAGGAACTGACAACCCCCAGAAGTGGATTTTCGGTCTAAGTTGCATCCCCCGTAGTCTGAATCTGAATAAGCAACAAGGTCAAACAAATTAGTTTTAGGATACCAAAGTCCAAGTTTTGGCTTGTGCTTTAAGTATCTTAAAATACGTTTAACAGCAATCAAATGAGAGAGTTTAGGATTAGCCTGAAAGCGTGCACACAAGCACACTGCAAACATGATGTCTGGTCTGCTGGCAGTGAGATACAGAAGAGATCCTATCATCGAGCGATAGAGGTGCTGATCCACGCTTTCACCATCCAAATCAGGAGATAGACAATGACGAACTTCCACGGGAGTCTTGTAAGGATGAGATTCAGTCATTTTGAACTTGGTCAGGATTTCTTTAACATACTTTTCTTGATGGATAAGGATTCCTGACTCAGACTGATCTACTTGTAAACCGAGAAAGAACTTCATTTCTCCCATGGAGCTCATCTCAAACTTAGATCGCATCACTTCCTCAAACTCCTTGCATAACCGAGGATTGGTGGATCCGAAAATGATATCATCCACGTAGATCTGCACCATAATAGTGTCCGCACCATCCTTACGCTTGAACAAAGTTTGGTCAATTGCCCCTCGTGTGAAACCATTATCCAGCAGATGCGTAGATAACGTTTCATACCACGCACGAGGTGCTTGATGAAGACCGTACAGTGCCTTGTCAAGTTTGTAAACTTTATCAGGATAGCTTGGATCAATGAAACCCGGTGGCTGCTTGACATAAACTTCTTCTTGAACCTTTCCATACAGAAATGCACTTTTCACATCCATTTGATGAACCGTGAAGTCCATGTAGGCTGCGTAGGCGAGAAACATTCTGATGGCTTCCAAGCGAGCCACTGGTGCAAAGACATCCTCAAAATCAATTCCCTCTTCTTGATAAAACCCCTGAACCACCAAGCGGGCTTTGTTACGAATTACAATTCCACCTTCATCCTTCTTGTTACGAAATACCCAACGAGTGCCGATTGGGATTTTGTTCTTCGGAAGATCTACAAGATTCCACACATGTAACTTGCTGAACTGCTGCAGTTCTTCTTGCATGGCCTCCACCCAACTGTTCTCGAGCAAAGCAGCTTTAATATTTTTGGGTTCGATTTGAGATATGAAACAGGTGAAAAGACCATCATTTATTGCTTCTGTGGCACTTCTTGTTTGTACTCCCACATTGAGTGGACCAATGATATTTTCTGTGGGATGATTCTTGTGGACTCTCAACTGTGGAATCTCATCTTCTTCTACAAGTTCATCCAGATTGGTAAAGTTGTGATCAGGAATAACGGCATCTTCATTACTTGAGCTGTCAACAGAAGATTGTGGAGCAACATCCACTATTGGAGGAGTTTCTTCCTCAACAGTTTCATTTGTTGCTACAGAGTCTGAAGAAGCTGGAGTGGACGATGAAGAGGAGCTTGAAGCAGAAGCAGAAGCAGTACCTAAGATATTTACAGGCAAAAGAGGATTAGCTGAGACAGATATATTAGTAACATCAGGAAGATTAAAAGATTTAAACAATGAGTCGACATCAAAAAGCCAATCAGGACCGTCCCCAGCGTCCGTATGATTGCTTTCATGCCAATTGACATCAATGGACTCCAGCACAATCCTTCGTCTCTTGTTGTAAACACGAAAAGCTCTTTGGTTAGACGAATATCCCACAAAATAACACTCATCTGCTTTGGCTTCAAACTTGTTCAGCTGATCAGAAGTATTCAGCATTGTGCAAACACATCCAAATTTCCTGAAGAAGTCAATAACAGGCTTTCGCTTGTACATGATTTCATAAGGAGTCTTGTTACAGCTTTTGGTTATGAGAACTCTATTTTGTACGAAACATGCGGTATTGACTGCTTCGGCCCAGAACGTGACAGGAAGTTTAGAATCGACGATCATAGTTCTTGCAGCTTCAATCAACGTGCGGTTTCTTCTTTCAGCTACACCATTTTGTTGAGGAGTACGTGGTGCACTGAATTGCCGAGCAATACCCTTACTTTCACAAAAAGAATCGAGAGTGACATTCTTGAATTCTGTTCCATGATCGCTGCGGATAATCTTCACATTTAGATTGAACAAATTCTCGATTTGAAGCAAGTGAATCTTCAGAATCTCTGGCGTCTCTTCTTTCTTTGCCAGGAAGAATACCCAAGTAAATCGTGAGAAGTCATCGGTTACCACCAAACAGTATGATTTCCTTCCATGACTCATGACACTGACAGGACCGAAAAGATCCATGTGAAGCAATTGAAGGGGAGAGTCAATGGAATTTGTGGTTTTGGGTTTGTGAGATGATTTGTGCTGTTTGCCTTTGGAACATGAGAGACAATGTTCCACTGGTGAGAAGTCTTTCAGAGGCAAACCGGTGACAAGGTTTCCTCGAACAAGGCGATTCATTGTCTTGAAATTAACGTGTCCTAATCTCTTGTGCCAGAGAAAAGACTCATCTTCTGAAGCTTTGGAAAGAAAACAGGATTCGATTCCTGATGGATTGTTCATATCCAGACTGTAAGTGTTGTATCTTCGAGGAGCTCGCATAAGAATGAGTTCTTCTGGAATTACTACACCAGGCTTCAAAATCAGACATTCTTTTGAGTTGAAAAAGGCACTAAAGTCTTTATCACAGATCTGAGAGACGCTCATCAGATTGTACTTTAGCTGTGGAACGTAGTTGACATTTTCCAAACTATTTACACCATTCGACACAGTTCCTTGACCTTCAATCTTTCCTCCTCTTGGATTTCCAGCAAATGCTACATAATCTCCATCCTCTTGATGATAATCTTGCAGCAGATTGAATTGACCAGTCATGTGCCTTGAACATCCACTATCTACATGCCAGATGTTATCTCCCGTTCTTCTAGGATGACCCTATACACAACAAATTATTTACACGTTTTGTCCAAGACCGTTGCTATTAAGAGAATTTTTGGCAAGATAAAACATCACATGGGAATCATAAGCATAATCCTCCTTTGAAGAAGTATGGTCATCATATAGAGCATTATTTTTAATTTTCCAAGTTCTTTTCAAATAATTTTTAGCATTTTTAATTCTTTTACGCCGAGATTTTCTAAAATGAGGAGATGGCACATCTGATTTTAATAAAATTTTAGGAGACGAATTCTCATTATAATTGACTGTTGTCAATTTACAACTCTTTGAAACATGATTTGAGGCACCACAATTAAAACAAACTTTATCACAAGACGCCTTAGTCTGATAATTGCCATCACAAACTGAAGATGATTGTGATGTTGAGGCATCTGAACATGAGGCAACTCGTTCTTCAATATTTCTTTCTTGAAGCCTTTGATCTTCCTTTAATCTGAAAAATTCCAGATTACTCATTGTTTCTTGTGGAATATCAGTCACAACAACCCCTGCACTTTTGAAATTTGCAATAAGACTCATAGCATTTACAGATTTAGGAACAAAAGGCAAAGCATTCTTAAATTTAGAAATCGAATTCCTCAAATTGTCAGGCTCAGAAGGCATAGAACCAAAATACAATTTTTTAACGTGTTCACAAATATCTGGTTTTGACACGGACATATTATTACATTCATCCGACTCAAGATCATTTAAAACATTTTCCTTACAAGAACTCTCATCACAATCATCTTCGGTACCTACACAATCTGACTCTGCACATGAAGCAAAACTGTCAGAATCTGAAGTTTGAATATAATCATCAGCAGATAAATTGCAAACAAAAGGTGTGGGATCATGAGGAACCGGCATATCAGCAAATCTTCCAGACTTGGAATAAGGAGGTGGGTGAGAGTTATACCCAATGCCTTCTGTGACCTTTTTATGAATTTGACTGTCAATGATACCAAAAAGAATTTTCTGATCCATACCCATATGTTCAACTTGAAAATCAGCCTTTTCAGCCTTTTGAATTCTTTCAGTTAAAATATCATTATTATTCTTTTGTGTGGTAAGTTGCACAATCAAAGATCGGTTTTCTCCAGAAATATCACGAATTTTCTTTAAGTAAAGTTTCTCATTTTTAGCCACAGAATCATACATCACCTTAAAGTGATCTCGTTCATCGACCAAGGCCTGGTTGATGAATCTATATTTCTGAACTTCATTTAAGCAAGATTTAGCGCTACAAAGTCTAGATATTACCTCGGTAGGCACGGCAGTAAGATCAGTAGCTGGTTCAATCATGACACATTTATCCTTTTCTTCAATGTCAGCCATCAGTGCCTTGTCAGCTGCATCACCTTCCTGATCACCCCAATGATAATGTCCATCAGCTTGACAGACCAAAGCTGTGGAACTTGAAGATGTAGAAGATTTGGGAGGGACAGCAGCTTGCTTTCCAGAGGAAGTCTTCTGTTCATGCTGCTCCTTTGAAGACGGCACCTTGCAATTTCTGGCAAAATGACCTAGCTGGTCACAATTGTAGCATCGTACTTTCTTGATATCAAACCCAAGAGTCTTTCCTTGCTTGAACCTGTCCATTCCGGTCCTTTTGATAAATCTCTTGGCCCGTAGAGTCAACATTGCCATGCACCAATCAATGTCCATTTTCTCTAAATCATCTGGATTGATCTGCTCTAGGTCATCAGGTTGAAAACTGACCGGCGTCAAGTTTCCAGAAATCAGTGCATCATAGCATGACATGAAAGCAGTCATGATAGGGACATATTCATCAGGAATCATGGTAGTAGTCTTTGGAGGAGCAGAGGAACCAGTTGGTTGAATTGCAACAGCAGATGGAGGAACATCAGTTTGAAAATAGGCCATTGTAGATTTGGACGAAGTGGAGGAGCCTTGACCTGCAAGAAGAGCTGTGTTGCCAGACTGATTAGTTGGAGTAACTGCACCCTTCTTTATCTCCAACTCATATGACTCCAGGATGCTGAAGAGTTCTTGTTGTGACAGATCACTTAGCTTCTCAGTTTTCGTTATCATAATCCGGTACATGTTCCATTCTTCAGGCAATGAATCAAGCAGCTTCTTGTTTAACTCAAGAACGGGATACTCAGTTCCCAAAACCTTCAACTTAGAGACAATACTTGAGAAACGGGTGATTAATTCTGACATGGGTTCACCAGGGACACTGCTAAACATTTCATACTGCTTCTTGATTAAATCCCTCTTGCTTTCTCTGATATCAGCACTTCCCTCATATCTTGTACATAGAGCAACCCAAAGATCTTTGGCAGTAGTGTACTCAGCAAAAATGTTGAAAACATCCATAGGAAGTGCCATAGCAATAGATCCATAAGCTTTGTTATCTCTGGCAATTAAGGCATTATCTTTGTCATCATACTCAGACACAAGTTTCGGACGTTGAACATCAGCAGTAGTAGTAACTGGCTTATGTGGACCATCAGTGATAGATTGCAAGAGAGTGTGGTCATGAAACTGGAAGAAAGTCTTCATCTTCTTTGTCCAGTCATCAAAATCTCTGGTAGACACCAAGACAGGTGGTTTGTTTCCTCCGGCATACTCATTGGTGCTTGAAGATGCCATAGTCTTAGAAAAAGAAATTCCAACAGTAGCTAGTTTCGAGTGAACAGTTTTGGTCGAAACAACAAGTTTCGAGTGAGAAAAATTGCTCGAAACTACCTAGTTTCGAGTGAGACTAGTTTCGAGTGAAACTAGTTTCGAATGACCAAGCTTGCTCGAAACTCCCAGTTTCGAGTGAGAAATCTTGCTCGAAACTTCCCAGCTTCAAGTGAGACTAGTTTCGAGTGGGAAATCTGCAGGGTAAGTTTCGATATAACAGGACAAAAAAAATGCTAGTTTCGATTGTACCTTCAACAGACAAAGGTACAGACAAGTAGTTTCGATGACCAACAGATAGCAGAAAATGTCTCCCTGAAGTTTCGATACCTTCTTCTTCAAGCTTCAGCAGACTCCATTGAAGAAAAGTTTCAATAATTAATAATGACGAAATAAGAATCCAATCCAGCGAAAAGCTTCCAAGTAACCTCTCGAACACAAAACAGTCTTCAGATCCGAAAAACCCGAAGAAATAAAGCCAGAAATCAATGAAACAGTGCTCCAAAAACTCGAGTGCAGAAAAACTTCGAGAAACTTCACAAAACACCTAGAATCGATCACAAAACCTGGTAATACTCAGAAATCAAGAGCATAATGCTCTGATACCAATTGTAGGTCCAGATTTCAGTCGAAAATCACGAAAGTGATCGATTACCCACACACACAGGCGGAATCTGTATGTATGGTGTTGTAACAGAGGATTAGAGACAGACTTGGTGAAGAAGACAGCCAAACACACTAAGAATCAATGCAAATAATATGTGAAAGTGTAAGAACAAGCATTAAACGAATGCAAATTGTATTGATTCAAAAAACAAATCTGAAAGAGAGAATTCAGGGTTACAGCCGCAACTCACCCTAGAAATTCTCTAACTAGGCTATTTATAGTAGTTTCACAGGTATCGAAACTATGTTCCTCGAAACTACTAGTTTCGAGTGAACATTTACAAGTGGAAAAAGTGCCTGTCGAAACTACTATCGATCGAAACTACTAGTTTCGAGTGAACAAATCTCACTCGAAACTATAGTTTCGATGGCCCAGACTTAGACTAAAAAGCAGTAAATTCGTTTAAAAGAAATTACATGAAAATAAACTATCTAAACAATGTTTAACAGAAATACATTGATCAACAGCTTATACAAAAAGGTTAGACTCTACACCTGTAATCACCTTTCCCTGAGCATCGATGTATGTAGGAGAGGTAGGCGTATTTGCATCGAAGAAATATTAAGTTTTAATCAAATCCTCTCCAGCAAAATCATCATCTAAAACAGTTGAATCCTTTTCAAATGAGAATGCTGAGTCTGATCTAAGTAAATCATCAAGACCCTGTTCAAAGTAAAGTGAAAGATTATTTTTAGACTGTTGTGCTCCCTTTTCTTCGGACACTGGAACATAAATGACCATTCCTCTAGATAGATCTTCTTGTGAGCTTGTTCTTTGGTCTTCCTGGTCTTTACTTTGATCCTTATCATCCTTTCGGCCTTCATTATCATCACCATCACCATTATCATCATCACCTTTACCTTCATCATTGCCACTGCAGTCATCTTCTTTCTTCCTTTTCTTTTTCTTTTTCTTTTTGTTTTCTATCAGTTTCTTCAACTCTTTGAGCACTTACTTGATGTTGTCTCTAAGACTTTGGATCTAACCACTTTGTATGTTGATGGTCGTCCTAAGAGTATTGTTGTCTGCGGAGAGCTGTTCAATCTTTGAATCTTTGGCCAAGGAGTCTTGTTCTAGGCAGAAGACTCTGCTGCAGGGCTTGAACATCTACCGGCTCGTAGGCAATCTCGTCCATTCCATTGTCTTGCTTTGCAAGAGCGGTGGTGTGATGATTGGTGTGGACTTTTACGGGATTCGTTCAGAAACTTTAGCTCTCTTCCTCGGAACTAGATCAGGTTCAAAATCATAGTCTTCATCGGAAGTATGACTTTGTTCTTTAGATCAGTTGATGAGAGGAGGTTTCCCAGCAGCCTTTCTTTTGATCAATAAGCTTTTGTGATATTTGTTGAAGGGCACTTCTTCCTTTTCACTCTCTGTTTTAGAAGAATCAAACTCAATGCCTTCTGATCCACCTTCAGATTCACTTTCTTCTTCTTCATTATTGACAGCACTTGAACTCTGAGCTTCATCTCCTTTCTCATTAGTAACACTCTGAGTTGCAGTGTCAGAGAATATCAAGTTGTCTAAGTCAAGATCGGCCATATCTTCTAGGTTCTCTTCAATTTCAAAGTAGATTGGCCCTTCAATGTTGAAATTTAACTCACCCTCATGTTCATCAGCAAGTTGTATATTTGGGATCACAGACTCATTGACAATTGGAACATCAACAAGATTTAGAGCATGTTGACGCACACGTCTAGGTCTACGACAAGGTTGAGGTGGTTGTTGTGGGTGTGGAGGTGCTTGTGGGTGTGGAGGTGGTTGTGGTGGTTATTGTGGGTCTGGAGGTGGTGGTTGTTGTGGGTGTGGAGGTGGTGGTGGTGGTTGTCGATGTGGATGAGGTGGTGGTTGTTGGGGTTGGTTTCCGTCAATCTCAAGAAAGGCACCGAATTTCTCCAGCGGTCTCAGACCGGCATAAAATCCATGCTTGTTCATAGATATGTAGGACAAAATACTTCTATCCATCACTTTCACGTGCAGCCTTCTCTGAGTCATAACCAACTCTGCATGCTCTCGATTTATGATCATATGTAAGAATCGAGGATACATTAAGAACACAGACTTCTTCTTTTCCGTCAAGTTGCTTTTCATCTCATCAAACACAACTCTTGAGAAGTTGAAATTCTACCCCGTAACCAGTGCATAGAACATTGATGTCATGTTGGCACTCAACTCATCATACCCTCCTTTTCTTCCCAAAATGCACTGGTTCACCACGTGTGCCAAATATCTCCAGTATGGTGGAAGATATCTCTTTAAAACAGATGGCAGCTCTCCATCATAACTCATTCTTTGAAATGTTTCAGTCATCTGTTCAACAGTATAACTTGTAGGATGTTCGGGATTATCACCAAAGTTCAAACAAGTCCTTTTCACAGCTTCATTAATGTCACACCCCGACCGATGGCGGAATCATCGAGGCGGACAATGTGATGATTGTTCAAAAGCACATGATAACTAAAGGTTGCATAATTCATTCATTTAATTTAAAGACAACAAGTTCCAAATACAATACATTTCAAATAACCTAGTCTAGTTCAAAACATTAATTTATTTAACTAGGTCCATAGTTCCTAAGTGGAGAGATCTTCGGCAAGCAGTCACATATCCAAACCTGAAACATTATTTAAATCAAGTGTCAACTAAAAAGTTGGTGAGTACATAGGTTTAGTATTTCCTGTAAATAGTAGTTGTAAATCGTTTTGCAACTCATTGTTTATCTTGTTAAACATAGCATATGATGTAACATTTATTTAAATCACAATTCAAACCGAGTTTGACGCGCTTGAACAGAGCACAACAGCTAAGTCCGGTATGCTTGAATATAGTTACCCACTATATCCGGTATGATTGAATATAACACGCGGTTATATCCGAGTATGCAGTAATAAACACCCTAACCGGGTGGGCTGGTCAGGCACAATAGATCTATCAATATTACAGTTGGTTGTCTTGTGTTTAAATGTATGTACATCCAAAGAATAAGCATATAGTCTCATGTATAACACGTATAAACAATGTGAGTAGCATGTATAATGTTTCACCCCAAAATGTATGAAAATGTAAAATAGGGGCTATGTAACTCACCTTGCAAGCGGGTATTTTCCACGCGTGTAGGTGATAAGTATGCGGAAGCCTAAGCACGTTGATACCCTATGTAGACAAATGGGTATTATTGTATGCGTATAGGTGTGTATTTGTATTTAAATGTATATAGGCTCTAATATAATTTTCTTTAATATTTATTTGTATAAAGTATAGAAATAGAATGATAATGGGTTTTTTGTAAAACTTTAACTTATAAGGATATATATATATATATTGTTTTAAACAAGTATTATTATATTCAATGTATTTATATAATAATAACAAAAGAAAAGTCTTTATTTATTTAAACAAGTTCATAAAATAAAAAAAAATATAATGCTAGGTTCATATAAAAATAATGAGACATTTTATATATTTAATGTATTTTAATAATTTTATAAAAAATGTTACAAGATTTATAAAAATAAAGGACATTTTATATATTAAATGTATTTTAATAATTTTATAAAAAATGTTACAAGATTTATAAAAATAAAGGACATTTTATATATTAAATGTATTTTAATAATTTTATAAAAAATGTTACAAGATTTATAAAAATAAAGGACATTTTATATATTAAATGTATTTTAATAATTTTATAAAAATATTATATATAAAAGAATGGGATGGTTAAAAAAATATAGTTTAATCGATTTTTTTAAAATAAACGAACACGTAAACCGACTCGTTTTAGTATTTATTGTATAAAATGGTATTAAAATAAGTTAAGATAATTAAATAAAATAAAAAAATGAAAACAGAATAAAAAATGGGGTTGGGCCGGAGGCCAGCAGGCTCGAACCCGCGACCACTAGATCAAACACACACACGCATAACCAGCCGGGCCACAGCCCATCGCTGGTTATGTGTGTGTTAATTAATTGATATACACGACTTAGAAATTGGTCGCTGGTCCTCGGCAATCCGGCAATCGCGTCCGAGGACTCGAGTTTGCTCGGCAATCCTCGTGCGAATGCCGCGATTTTGAGTTGGATTGATTACCAGGGAGTAATAGAAGGCAGTGGACTTGTTTTGAGACTCGAACCAAGTCAAAACGGGTCTGGTTGGCACGGTCTTTGAACTCGAATATGTCACAAGTGGAATTCGATTTCTGTGTGGAATTGGCTCCTGAAATCCTGGTCGTAGCTTCACTCAGGGTCGACGAAGGTGTTGGAGTCCTCAATTTGGAGTGTGAGTGTGTGGAAGGAGGGTAACCAGTTCGTGCAGGGCCGACCATGGCCATTTATAGTCGGGCTTGATCCTGATAATGAGACAAGCAATTGAGCATGCCTGAACATTCGTCTGGACGAGACGAAGCTAACCAGACCATCGACAGGCGTGGAGGTGGCCTGTCGGGCCTGAATTCGGGCGTGGGTTCTCGGCCACCAACAGGATCAGACAATCCGTGTGATGGGGAGACCAATTGGTCGAGGGGTCTAGTTCGCGTGGGGGAGACGAAGTCGGGGAAACTTTTGTCGGGCGTTGAGGTGCAGGGAACAGCCCTGTCGGGGTGTTCGCCGGAGAAAGCTTCGGACCGCCGGACCAAGGTTGGGGGTGACCGGAAACGCGAATAGGAAAATGGCAGGTTTAGTCCCTGTGGTTTGATTTTGATTTAAAATGGACCCTGAGTTAATTACGGATGAGCCCTTGCAGTTTCATTTGTCCAGAAACAGCCCCTCAACAGATTTTTGACTCAAAACCTTATAGTTTAATTAATTACAAAATGAACCCTGAACTTTTATTTAAATAAATTAATTTAATTTCTTTTAAATTAAATAAATTTAAAAATATTTTTATAAACTTATTTTATTATTATTTAAATAATAATTTTATTAAAAGTTATTAATCTTATTAAAATATGTTATTTTATTAAATATGTAACTTTTTAAATATAGATTTTTATATAGAATTTTATATAAGTTTTAAACTTATAAAATTTTAATTAAATTTATAAAATAAAATATATATATATATGTATTTTGTACACAATTAAATAAAAACATTTACATTTCATTAAATGGAACGATGATTACATAATTTGTATTACAAAAGCGTAATTAAATCCGGTATGTCACAGTCTCCCCATGTTAAAGGAATTTCGCCCCGAAATTCAACTAGTGGAGGCTATGAAAAGAGGTGCGGATACTTGGTCTTCATGTGGTCTTCACGTTCCCAAGTGAACTCGGGTCCACGCTTAGACTCCCAACGGACCTTGACAATGGGGATGCGCCTACGCTTGAGTTTCTTGACTTCTCGGTCCATGATTTCCACGGGTTTCTCAACAAAGTGCATCCTCTCGTCAATACGCACTTCATCAAGAGGGATGTGGAGATTCTCGTCGGCTAGACACTTTTTCAAATTAGATACATGGAAAGTCGGATGAACGTTGATGAGTTCTGAAGGAAGATCGAGTTTGTAGGCCACTTTTCCTACCCTTTCGAGTATCTTGAAGGGACCCACATATCGAGGTGCAAGTTTTCCTTTCTTTCCAAATCGGACTACGCCCTTCCAAGGTGATACCTTTAGGAGAACCATATCCCCAACTTGAAATTCCAAGGGTTTCCGTCTTTTATCGGCATAGCTCTTTTGCCGACTCCTTGCCACTCGAATGTTGTCACGAATAAGAAAAATTTTATCGGTGGTTTCTTGGATAAGCTCGGGACCGGTGATTTGTGCTTCACCAATTTCGTTCCAACAAATCGGTGAACGACATTTTCGTCCATAAAGAGCTTCAAACGGTGCCATGTTAATACTTGTGTGATAGCTGTTGTTGTAGGAAAATTCGATCAGTGGTAGGTGAGAATTCCAATTGCCACCAAAGTCAACAACACAAGCTCTAAGCATATCCTCGAGAGTTTGGATTGTTCGTTCGGTTTGCCCATCAGTTTGAGGATGGTAAGCCGTACTTAGATCCAAACGAGTACCAAGTGCTGATTGCAATGATTGCCAAAATCGGGAAGTAAAACGCGAATCACGATCGGAGATGATGTTCAAAGGGATCCCGTGACGACTTACGATTTCATCAATGTAGATCCGAGCCAATTTCTCGACTCGATAGTCCTCACGAATAGGCAAGAAATGAGCAGACTTTGTAAGTCGGTCGATAATAACCCAAATACTATCGTGTCCACTAGAAGTGCGTGGAAGTTTGGTGATAAAGTCCATAGCAAGGTTCTCCCACTTCCACACGGGAATTTCAGGTTGTTCGAGGAGTCCGGAAGGCTTTTGGTGTTCGGCCTTCACTTTAGAACAAGTTAGGCATTTTGCCACGAAAAGGGCAATATCCTTTTTCATGCCGGGCCACCAATATTGCTGACGGAGACCCATGTACATCTTATCAGCTCCGGGATGCACCGAATATCGAGTTTTGTGGGACTCGTTCATCAAAAATATACGGAGATCGTCGCGATCGGGAACCCAGATACGGTCCAAGTAGTACAATAGGCCGTTGGCTTTGGTTTCTAACAAGAGTTCTACACCACATGCCATTTCTTGATACATGTTTCCCTCGGTAACCGAGGTGTGTTGTGCTTTGAGAATATGGGCTTGGATATCGTTATGAATATAAGCACTATGAAGCATGATATGTTCTTTACGACTCAAGGCGTCGGCTACAACGTTTGCTTTGCCGGGGTGGTAGCGGATCTCGCAGTCGTAGTCGTTTAGAAGTTCAACCCATCGTCGTTGCCTCATATTAAGCTCTTTTTGATTGAAAATATGTTGGAGACTTTTGTGGTCGGTGAAAACCACGCATTTGGTACCATAAAGATAGTGTCTCCAAATTTTCAAGGCGAAAACGACAGCACCAAGCTCGAGATCATGGGTCGTATAGTTCTTCTCATGGATTTTGAGTTGACGTGATGCGTATGCAATTACTTGGCCACGTTGCATTAGAACACAACCAAGACCTTGGTTGGATGCATCACAATAAACGACAAAGTCGTCATTACCACTAGGAAGAGTTAGTATAGGAGCATTGCAGAGCTTGTGCTTGAGAGTTTGAAAAGCTTCCTCTTGCTTGGGTCCCCACTCGTAAGATTTACCTTTATGAGTCAAGGCAGTGAGTGGAACCGCAATCTTGGAGAAATTTGAGATGAAGCGACGGTAGTAACCTGCTAGTCCAAGGAAGGAACGAATCTCGGTAGGAGTCTTAGGAGTACTCCAATTCTTTACCGCTTCGATTTTTGCCGGGTCCACATGAATTCCCTTATCGTTGACTATGTGTCCCAAAAATTGAACTTCCTTTAGCCAGAATTCACACTTAGAGAACTTGGCGTATAGTTGTTCTTTCTTCAAGAGTTCCAGGATCAAACGAAGATGTTGTTCATGCTCTGCTTTCGTTTTAGAATAGATGAGAATGTCGTCAATGAAAACGATCACGAACTTGTCCAAATAAGGTTTGCACACACGGTTCATGAGGTCCATGAAGACCGCAGGTGCATTAGTCAAACCGAATGGCATGACCATGAACTCGTAGTGACCATATCTAGTCCGAAAGGCCGTCTTTGGAATGTCTTCATCGAGAACACGAAGTTGATGGTATCCGGAACGAAGGTCAATCTTGGAGAAACATGTTGAACCTTGAAGTTGATCGAAAAGATCGTCAATACGGGGTAAAGGATAACGGTTCTTTATTGTAAGCTTGTTGAGTTCACGATAATCAATGCACATTCGAAACGATCCATCCTTTTTCTTTACGAACAGCACGGGAGCACCCCAAGGTAAATGGCTCGGGCGGATGAATCCTTTGGATGAGAGTTCTTGTAATTGACTTGCGAGTTCTTGCATTTCGGAAGGTGCAAGACGATAGGGGGCCTTTGCCACGGGAGTTGCCCCGGGCACAAGGTCGATACAAAACTCCACTTGTCTAGTGGGAGGAAGACCAGGTAAATCCTCGGGGAATACCTCGGGAAAATCTCGGATGATTGGAATGTCTTGCAATTTCTTACCCTTGTCTTTCGTGTCAACTATGTGGGCCAAGAATGCAACGTACTTTTTCCGCAAGTACTTTTGTGCCAATGTGCAAGACATGATTTGAAGACCACGACACGGTTTTTCACCGAAAATAACTAACGTGTCACCCGAAGGGAGAGGTATACGAATGCATTTTTCATAGCAAATAACCTCGGCATGGTGCTTGGATAACCAGTCCATGCCAATTATAATATCAAAGCTTCCCAATTGCATTGGAAGGAGATCAACAGAGAATTCATGATTATTAAGCTCGAGATCGCAGTTGCGGATAACAGAGTTTATAGCAATAGATTTCCCGTTTGCTATCTCCACGGAATAAGGATTGTCAAGTTTCGTTCTTTGTTTAGCAAGTTGAGATTCAAAGGTAAGAGACACGAAACTCCTATCGGCACCGGTATCAAATAAAATGGATGCATAATGAATGTTTACGAGAAACGTACCGTTTATCACGTCGTTGTTTGCTTGTGCCTCATTAGCGTTTATGTTAAACGCTCGTCCTTAGGGACCACCTTGACGATGAAGTTTTGGGCATCGGTCACGGAAGTGGTCTGGGTCTCCACACTCGTAACATGCCCTACCATTGGGAAGTGCCGGATAGTTGGGACGGATGGCTGGAGCAGCTTGATGGACGGGAGGACGGGTACGGCAAGTAGTGACCACGTGTCCGTATTTTCCGCAGCTCGAACACAATCGGCATGGTAAGTTGGCAGGATGATGGTACTTGCAGGTCTGGCATTGGGGATTCGGGCCCTGATAAATTTTCGGGTTTTGACCCAAAGGGGCCACTTGATTAGTAGGTACAGCGGGAATTACGGCTGCAAAGTTTCGACCCTTTCGTTTCTTGTTGCGGTTAGAAGACTCGGGTTTCACATCTTTGACTGCCGCAAGAGTAGACACAACCTTCTTGGAACCCTTTCTTGTTAAGGTTCCGGCTTTGACATGGTTGTCGGATAATGTAGCAGATAGGCGGATAGCTGCTTCAAGAGTAGGAGGATTGCTTCCTAGCACAGCATCTTGAATTTGCATAGGCAGGCCGCCTATGTACTTTTCAATTCCCCGAGCAAGGGGAGTGATCATGTGAGGCACTAAAAGACTTAGTTCTTGGAACCGGGTGGTGTAAGCCAGATTATCCCCGCTGTCTTGGGCAAGATCCCAAAATTCAGCCTCGAGCTTCCTCATTTCATTCCGAGGACAGAATTCATCAGTCATGGCCTTTTTCAGATCATCCCATGATAAGGATGTAGCAACCTCAGCACCACGAGTGCGTTTCTCACTGTTCCACCAGGTGAGGGCTCTCTTTTGAAGTACACTTGTGGCATAGCGAACCCGAAGATTATCGGGACAGTCACTGTTTAGGAACGTGCTTTCCATGCTTTCAAACCATTGAAGTAGGCCGGTAGCACCTTCAGTTCCGAAGAATTTAGTAGGATTGCACGAGTTAAAGTGCTTAAACGTGCAATGAGGCGGGTTGGTACCACCGTTCCCTTGGATGTTGTGAGACCCGTCACTGTTGTTATTTGCTTGAGTCATTTGCCCTACTAGCTGGGCAAGAAGAGTAGCAAGATCCGGGTTGGAAGTGCTAGAGTTTGCACGTCGAGGAGGCATTCTAACATCATAAGAAAAGACAAGGATATTTTAGATAAGACGGATAAATACGAGTTATAGCGGGAAATAATGTAAGCAGAAATATGAGATTTATCATGACGCGTGCTAGTGCGTGTGTATTTATTCTAAGTTGATAGGGGAAACTAAGTCATCCTTTCCGGGTAGGACATGATGTTATAGATCATTATTTGCATAATAGAAATTTGCCGGGACTTGCATGCACCACAAATTGTTATTACGTGTGCACCCGTAATAATGATTTGTTTTGCATGTTCGTCTAGTTTTTCCTATTTTGCTATAATGTCCCCAGATTTTGAGTTTAAGTTCGGATCGTATCCTTGCGAATACATTGACTTATCAACGTTAAATAATTCCTCAAAACTTTCAAAGAGACATGCTTTAGCCTATAGGTAAACACTCACGTCAGGAATTCCCAGGAAAGCATACGGGTCCGTTTATTTGGATTTATACGAAATGCTTTCCTAGACAGAAAACCCAATGTACAGGTGTCACCCTTCCAGATTGCACGTGTCCTTTACTGGTTTCAAGAAATTAAGTCGTTGACGAGATTTTAAGATTTTAGTAGAATTGAGAGTTTATGTGTATAAAATGTGTAGAAATGTTGCAATTTATATGGATGAGGAGAGAGTATGGACAAGGATTTGTAGTGTATTTGTTTGCATAAGTGTGTTGATCAAATGTGTATGTAAAGTATGTATCATGTATCAAAGTCTTGTATGTATGTGTATAAGTCTCATGTACCAAACTTGGGAAAATTCAAATAATACCTAACTACAAATAATTCACATAGCAATTAATCATTTAGCACATAACACATAAAAGGGAGTCCTAGGGTTATAGTCTAGGTCATTGTGTCTAATAACCTAATTCCCTATAACCATGTCTCTGATACCAATCTGTCACACCCCGACCGATGGCGGAATCATCGAGGCGGACAATGTGATGATTGTTCAAAAGCACATGATAACTAAAGGTTGCATAATTCATTCATTTAATTTAAAGACAACAAGTTCCAAATACAATACATTTCAAATAACCTATTCTAGTTCAAAACATTAATTTATTTAACTAGGTCCATAGTTCCTAAGTGGAGAGATCTTCGGCAAGCAGTCACATATCCAAACCTGAAACATTATTTAAATCAAGTGTCAACTAAAAAGTTGGTGAGTACATAGGTTTAGTATTTCCTGTAAATAGTAGTTGTAAATCGTTTTGCAACTCATTGTTTATCTTGTTAAACATAGCATATGATGTAACATTTATTTAAATCACAATTCAAACCGAGTTTGACGCGCTTGAACAGAGCACAACAGCTAAGTCCGGTATGCTTGAATATAGTTACCCACTATATCCGGTATGATTGAATATAACACGCGGTTATATCCGAGTATGCAGTAATAAACACCCTAACCGGGTGGGCTGGTCAGGCACAATAGATCTATCAATATTACAGTTGGTTGTCTTGTGTTTAAATGTATGTACATCCAAAGAATAAGCATATAGTCTCATGTATAACACGTATAAACAATGTGAGTAGCATGTATAATGTTTCACCCCAAAATGTATGAAAATGTAAAATAGGGGCTATGTAACTCACCTTGCAAGCGGGTATTTTCCACGCGTGTAGGTGATAAGTATGCGGAAGCCTAAGCACGTTGATACCCTATGTAGACAAATGGGTATTATTGTATGCGTATAGGTGTGTATTTGTATTTAAATGTATATAGGCTCTAATATAATTTTCTTTAATATTTATTTGTATAAAGTATAGAAATAGAATGATAATGGGTTTTTTGTAAAACTTTAACTTATAAGGATATATATATATATATTGTTTTAAACAAGTATTATTATATTCAATGTATTTATATAATAATAACAAAAGAAAAGTCTTTATTTATTTAAACAAGTTCATAAAATAAAAAAAAATATAATGCTAGGTTCATATAAAAATAATGAGACATTTTATATATTTAATGTATTTTAATAATTTTATAAAAAATGTTACAAGATTTATAAAAATAAAGGACATTTTATATATTAAATGTATTTTAATAATTTTATAAAAAATGTTACAAGATTTATAAAAATAAAGGACATTTTATATATTAAATGTATTTTAATAATTTTATAAAAAATGTTACAAGATTTATAAAAATAAAGGACATTTTATATATTAAATGTATTTTAATAATTTTATAAAAATATTATATATAAAAGAATGGGATGGTTAAAAAAATATAGTTTAATCGATTTTTTTAAAATAAACGAACACGTAAACCGACTCGTTTTAGTATTTATTGTATAAAATGGTATTAAAATAAGTTAAGATAATTAAATAAAATAAAAAAATGAAAACAGAATAAAAAATGGGGTTGGGCCGGAGGCCAGCAGGCTCGAACCCGCGACCACTAGATCAAACACACACACGCATAACCAGCCGGGCCACAGCCCATCGCTGGTTATGTGTGTGTTAATTAATTGATATACACGACTTAGAAATTGGTCGCTGGTCCTCGGCAATCCGGCAATCGCGTCCGAGGACTCGAGTTTGCTCGGCAATCCTCGTGCGAATGCCGCGATTTTGAGTTGGATTGATTACCAGGGAGTAATAGAAGGCAGTGGACTTGTTTTGAGACTCGAACCAAGTCGAAACGGGTCTGGTTGGCACGGTCTTTGAACTCGAATATGTCACAAGTGGAATTCGATTTCTGTGTGGAATTGGCTCCTGAAATCCTGGTCGTAGCTTCACTCAGGGTCGACGAAGGTATTGGAGTCCTCAATTTGGAGTGTGAGTGTGTGGAAGGAGGGTAACCAGTTCGTGCAGGGCCGACCATGGCCATTTATAGTCGGGCTTGATCCTGATAATGAGACAAGCAATTGAGCATGCCTGAACATTCGTCTGGACGAGACGAAGCTAACCAGACCATCGACAGGCGTGGAGGTGGCCTGTCGGGCCTGAATTCGGGCGTGGGTTCTCGGCCACCAACAGGATCAGACAATCCGTGTGATGGGGAGACCAATTGGTCGAGGGGTCTAGTTCGCGTGGGGGAGACGAAGTCGGGGAAACTTTTGTCGGGCGTTGAGGTGCAGGGAACAGCCCTGTCGGGGTGTTCGCCGGAGAAAGCTTCGGACCGCCGGACCAAGGTTGGGGGTGACCGGAAACGCGAATAGGAAAATGGCAGGTTTAGTCCCTGTGGTTTGATTTTGATTTAAAATGGACCCTGAGTTAATTACGGATGAGCCCTTGCAGTTTCATTTGTCCAGAAACAGCCCCTCAACAGATTTTTGACTCAAAACCTTATAGTTTAATTAATTACAAAATGAACCCTGAACTTTTATTTAAATAAATTAATTTAATTTCTTTTAAATTAAATAAATTTAAAAATATTTTTATAAACTTATTTTATTATTATTTAAATAATAATTTTATTAAAAGTTATTAATCTTATTAAAATATGTTATTTTATTAAATATGTAACTTTTTAAATATAGATTTTTATATAGAATTTTATATAAGTTTTAAACTTATAAAATTTTAATTAAATTTATAAAATAAAATATATATATATATGTATTTTGTACACAATTAAATAAAAACATTTACATTTCATTAAATGGAACGATGATTACATAATTTGTATTACAAAAGCGTAATTAAATCCGGTATGTCACAATTAATAACAATACGCTTTCCCACAACTATGCTAGCTATCCCTTCCGCATCGTTCTCTGAGATTATATCAGCAGTGCTCCAGAAATCTCTAATAAAGTCTTCACATATATTTGGGTGTTGAGAAAGAGCATGAAATACTCTAGACGCCCGTAATCCCACGGTCATAGACTTGAACACACTGTGATTTTGTGGTGGGTCCTCCAAGTAGGCTGGTTCATTATGATCCTTAACAAATTTTAAGTTTGCCATTGCCTGCAATCAATAAGGCAAGTTAGATTCCAAAAATTTGACATACTTGAAGTATGCGGCCAGATAGCCTAACCGCAAACTTTTAAACCCACCGCATACATCATTAAGCCGTAAACTTTAATTACAACCGCAAACTTCAGGTGTTACCGCAAACATTAACAAACCGCAAACTTTTAAACACTCAAAATCTTGAATTTTTAACATATTTTAGTTTGGATCTTCAGGTGATTTGGGGTCGTCACAAGATTGCGACCAAAACCGTTAGACCAATTTCATTTTTAACGTCATTTTAATGGTCAATTTGGTCAAAGTCCGGGTTCAGTTCCTGTATTAAGGCAAGATCACTTCACACGACCGATTAGTTTGAATCCAAGGTCAAGACTCTTACCCTTGATGTCGCCTATACTTCTTTAACACAAACAGAGCAACAAGATCATACGAAGGTCAAGTAAACGGTCAATTTGGAACAGAAATGGAGTATGCGGCTGAGGGAATGAGCGAAGTATGCGATTCAGAATAACCCAAAGCCGCAAACTTCATTGCCCTTTTATAGACTTCACTAAGTATGCGGTCACAAACATTGAGGTATGTCACACCCCGCCTAGGGCGGAAACACGAGGCGTGATGATCCAATGTGTTCATAGCCTTTGATTACATTGAACGACTTCTAATAACTTTCATAATCAAAGTTTCTAAGTTGTTACATGGAAACACAAATTGTTTCCAATATATTACATGTCAAAGGTACTGTACTTAAAATCCAAATCATACTGTTTTTCATATAATAAGTTTGTCGGCTAAGCCCTAGATATCCCTAGGTTATACCGAGATGTCTCCAAAAGATGTTCTATGTGCGTGCAAGTCCATGTAATGATGATTCTAGTTACCTGAGAAAACGAGCTTAAAAAGTCAACATAAAGTTGGTGAGTTCACAAGTTCAGTTAAAATGTTTGATATTGGACCAAAAGATTTCTAGTTTTGTATTGCTTCTCCGAACCAATGAGGTACCAACGGTGTGTTGTTCACCCGAAAAATCGTTGAGAGTTGTTCATCCGAACAATCCTTGAGTGTTGTTCATCCGAACAATCGTTATGTGTTGTTCATCCGAACAATCGTTGAGTGTTGTTCATCCGAACAATCGTTGAGTGTTGTTCATCCGAACAATCGTTGAGTGTTGTTAATCTGAACAATCGTTGAGTGTTGTTCATCCGAACAATCGTTGTGTGTTGTTCACCCGAACAATCGTTGTATGTACTTGTGTCCAGTCGTTTAGTTGAGCAAGTTTTCTCCCTCGTTTGTTTAAAAACAGATTTATAACAAGTAAAAGGTGAGGCCGTGAGACTCACCTTGTCTATCGAGGTGATGAGATGTGTAGTATGTCCAACAAATGTCTGACATATCCGTGCCCTAAATTATTTAAGACACCTTTGGTCCTATGAGATGGTTTAAATGCGGTTTGGTCACCTGACCAATACCCTAAGGTCTCGTCCCTTGTCTCGTAAAAACTTACAAGGGTCCGGCCCGATCGCCGTTGGTGATACGACTTGTGGTTCAAGTTTATTATATTCTTTAATAAATATTGTGACTCAGCATTTGTTTATCCAAAACTCTGTTTAAATTGATTATTTGGATAAATATATGTTATATATATTTATTAAGATTATTCTCAATTAATATGTTGTCATAAAATAATATCCATATAATTTTATTATTTAATCTCATTATGCCTATATATATAAATGATTTTTTGTTTTATATATATATATATACATATATATATATATATATATGAAAAAAATTAGGTTTATATGTCTCAAAATAATTATATTATTTTATATGTTTTTTCAAGACAACTAATTTACCCTCATGTATTAATATATATATATATATATATATATATATATATATATATAACTAGGATTGTTATATATTAGCCATAATGAGGCATTTTTATAAATATAATTTTATAAAAATCTCCTCTTTTTCATACAAATGATTTATAGTTATTACTTCCATTAAAGTAAAATGTGTTTTTATAAAATAACTTAATCTTTTATTTTATTATGATAAAAATAGGGTTTTTAACCTACTCTTCTTTTTATTCGTTATTTATTGTTTCAAAACCCCTCTTTTATATATTTAAAACACGATCCGTCTCTGATACATTTAAAACTCGTTATTTAAATTAAAATCCGATTATAACTTAATGTATCACCAACTTTAATAATGTTAAAAAATAAACGAGTCAGAATCTCACGTAAACTGTCGGGAAGATGACGGGGAATACGCGAGGTCCGATTCCTTTCCGAAACGTCCCGTATGACTCCGTAAGTTCCCGAAATGAACTGTGGGCTTCTCGTGAACGTAACGTGGAGACCGTAGGCGAGAAACGGTTACCCGATAGAACAGGTTTTCATCCCGAAAGAATCCGCAAAGGTGGCGGAGGGCTGTGGTGGTGCAAGCGGTGGACGGCGGTGGTTGTTCGGAGCTGGCGGGGTCTGGGTCTGGGCTGAGTAGTCTGGAACGGGAGCTAGGGTGGTGTTGTAATGGTGATCGGTGGTGGTGTTAGGGGTGATGGTGATTGCCAAGGGAGAAGGGTGGTGAAGGTGAGGATGAAGTCCTCATGTATATATAGGGGTGTTCTAAGCATACATAATTGTTTCTTTTTTTTCTTCTTCTTTTTTTTATCATAAGATCTTATCCCAAATCCAATATGTACGCACAATTTATTTTTTTCTTAATATTTAATTAGGGTGTGGAGTGATACCCGCTTGTTACTTGTTTGGTACAATACCATGTGTCGTTATTTCCGCTTGTTACTACGTGTCGGGAATGAGTCGGATATCCGAAATAATAATAATTTAGTAGTTCGGGTATAATATATGTTCGACATATATAAATTTTATAGTCTCGTTTGAGTGGGTATTCTCTAATATATATAAATATTATATAACGAAAATATATATAAAGAGGATGTTTTCGGGTCGCCTAAATATTATTTTTGGTCTATCACCAACGCGATATGTGACTTGAAAATATCTAATATTTCCTGTGTAATCGTCTGTGGGTTGGACTCTACTGGACTGGGTTAGACTTAATTAATTTAAAAATTAGTCTAATATGCACAATTATGTTTAAATAATTATGTGGTAATTTACCAGTTGTGACATCCTCCCCTAGTTAGAAGAATTTCGTCCTGAAATTTAGTTGGCATTGTCTGTCACTGGTGTACTATTGAACAACTGGGGATACTTAAGTTTCATTTGATCTTCGCGTTCCCAAGTGAATTATGGTCTTCGCTTAGAGTTCCATCTGACCTTCACTATAGAAATTCGACTCCGTTTTGGTTTCTTGATCTTTCGATCCATGATTTCAACTGGTTGTTCCACAAAGTGGAGTGTTTCGTCAATTTGTATTTCCTCGAGTGGTATAACAAGGGTTTCGTCTGACATAAACTTCTTTAGGTTTGATATGTGGAATGTGTCGTGTACACTACTGAGTGCTTGAGGTAGTTTGACTTTGTAAGTCACCGGGCCTACTCTGGCTAGGATCTCAAAAGGTCCGATGTTTCGGGGATTGAGTTTTCCTCATTTCCTGAATCTAACAACTCCCTTCCAAGGCGAGACATTCAATAGTACATTGTCTCCCACCCGAAATTCCCAGGGTTTGAGTTCTTACTTTTGAAGTTCACATTAATTCCCTTAATGCCTTGAGGGCTACTATTGACTTCATTGTCAATGTGAAACTGGTCTTCAAAGTGAATTTCCTATTGTAGTATAGGTAACAAGTCTTTAGACAATCGTTCCTTGCATTAAGTATAATTTGTGTCATGCAAGCTGTCGAGTTTCCTGAGGCGAATTAGGTTTATGTGCCATGGAACCAATTCTATCCAGAATCTTAATTGTTCCAACGTATCCTAGAGCGAGTTTCTTGTTCTTCTAAAAAGAAATATACTCTTTTGATGGTATCTTATGACAGAACCTTGTCGTCTAATTTAAGTTTATAGAGGTTTCCTTATGGTAGTCATTATACTATCCTTGACTACTTTTGTCCGAGTCTCCTACTCTAGGAGTTTCATTGATCAATCCTTAAATGTTTTCTGAACCGTTAAGTTGGTTAGTTCTAATTTAGTCCATTATGCGGGGATTGACGTTTTCGTCAATATAAGTTTGCATAATGTGCAACTCGCTATTGCATGACATTCAATTTCTTGGTAACTGAGTATTCTAAATCTTGTTAAAATCAACCTCATACGTTCTATGTGTATGCCTAATGTTTTGAATCGTTCTTCCTCTTTAACCACTTATCGAAGAATATTTGGAGATGCTCACTCACAAGCGTGTTCTTATGACTTTCTTCCATCTCTTGGAAATTAGATGTCTATCATTATCAGGGATAATGATTATGTACTTTAGGTCTAGCTAATACTTTGACCTGTAGTGTAGTCGGCTCTTCTAGTTTTTTAAATCTTCCATGTAAGTTGATAGTATACCGATTTCCGGTTAATCGATTCTTGATAACCCATATGGTTTATGATGTTTTGATGTGACTTCAGCACCGGTTACGCAAATCTTGAAGTATAAAGCAATTCCTTTCTTTATACTTAGTAGAATTCCTTAAAGTCTTGGTACATCTCGTTCGTTCCTACGGAGTACTTAGACTCGAGCTATATCCAAACTTGATTTTTCTAAAATGCTTGTGTTATGAATCCATATTTTGATTTTGGATTAGAGAACTTCAGCACTTAGTGTGACATTTCAAAGTTTCAGTTATAATATATATTAAAAAATTTTATAATAATAAATGACTTGAAAACAAATAAAACGATTTGACAAAAAAATGAGTTAATTTATAAAAAAAATAATTTATTAAGTTTATAAAAACATTTAAAATTTAATAAAACAAACCGCTCGAAAGCATTCTCTTTATTTTTTTTTTGAGAATACCAAACCATATAAAAACTAATTCTAAGTGTTTTACACATGCTCGTATTTTGTCAAAACTATTAAACATATATTTTTTTATATATATATACCCGACCCGTACCCTACTGACATATAACGACTATTAATAACCGGGTTACACTTAGCGGGTATTCTACCGGGTAAGACACTTAACACCTCCACCTAACACCCTACCCTATAGTACCCTACTCCCTCGTGATATTAATTCTCTGCCGACAAAGTTGCCTTGTCAATTGGTGTCCCAAATAATTGAGACAATATTGTCTCAATATGAGATATAATATTATGGGTAATAACCCCATAAGCCATTTATATGCATGCATACATAAAGACATAAGCACACACAACTCAACACAACTTTTCTCTCCCTCTCTCGACACTTTACCCGACCACCCTTCAATCTCCCTTCTCCCTCTCCTCTCTTCGGCTACACCACCGTTTTCACCACCGCAGCCCTCTGCCACCTTTGCGGGTTCTTTTCGGGACGAAAACTGTCACACCCCGCCAGGGCAAAAACACGAGGCGCAACGTTCACTTGTTTCCAAAGCATATGATTATTGCAAACACATACATGTAATTGGATACATAATCGAGTTTAAAATATTTACATCACAAAATATCAACTTGAGTTTACAAAAGTTTAAGATTTCGCAAATATGACTCAAGGCCATGAGTTATACAAGAGAAATCCTATCAAAAGCCGTATCCACGTGCATGCATGAATCCTACATTGCTAACCTGATGACCACGTTCAATTTCCTGAAAACATACTTAAAACTGTCAACACGAGGTTGGTGATTTCACAAGTTATTATAAATAGTTATCATAAACCCAATGTTTAAATCTGATCATTTTCTGATCAAAATTCCTTTTTAAACCTGATCAGAACTCTTTTGTGTAAAACCTGATCACTTTAACCTGATCAGAACTCTTTTATATGTATTGCCAATGAATATGAATACTAATCTGATCTATTGACCCCATTTGTAAGCTTGCAAGGAATACAAAATAGTATGTAATGTACGAGACCGTAACCAAACCCCAACATTTTGTGCCTCCCCTCGCCTTTCTGCGAGTAAGACAATATGCGGTCATTCGGCCATTTTGACCCCTGGTTAGCGCGACTAACCATGACCGGAGGCGTCACCCCCAATAGTACTATTCATATAATCCCGGGCTAAATCCATAGCTAATGGTTACTAATTTATTCAGAGGACTTTAAGCGCTTTACTTTTCCCTCAATACACACATACGGTCAGATCATTAGTTCAATTCATTTATACACAAAAGTCTTTTACAAGTATTTTTCCACCCCAAATCATTTCAAAACTTTAGAAAAAAGGGGATTAGTGAAACTCACCTCGACAGTATGAATGCTAGCAAATAATTGAATAACCGCAGACTTGCCTATCCGTATCCTAATTACACAAGGATAACATTCACGTTAAGACTACCCGTCTTAAACGCAAGTTGTTCACCGACTTAGCAGATCTGATTACTTTTGTTTAGATATCTTTTTAGTTTTTCAACACTTGTTTTGTTATAAAAATAGTTCTGAGTTACTGCCTTATGGGGCTGATGAACAGGTATCGAAACTTTCTTAGTTTCGATTGAACAGAACAGATGTCGAAACTACTTAGTTTCGATTGAGTAAATTGGGTATCGAAACTACCTAGTTTCGATTAGCAAAAATAGTATCGAAACTACCTAGTTTCGATTGGGCAATCGGTATCGAAACTACTTAGTTTCGATTGTAAATAGGTATCGAAACTCCTTGTTTCGATTGAGTAAATAAGTATCGAAACTCCTAGTTTCGATTGAACAACTGGTATCGAAACTCCTAGTTTCGATTGACAGGTATCGAAACTCCTAGTTTCGATTGAATAACAGGTATCGAAACTATAGTTTCGATTACTGCACTTTGATTGACAGAATTCGTCCTGTATATTTTTATGTTCAAATCTTGAATTTGACACACTTTTCTTGTTATCTTAGTTGCGCTTGAACGTTTTGTATGTTCAGCTACGGTTTTAAAGAAAATGAAATGAATAATATTGAGTTTTTACCTCAAACAGAGAATGGTGATTTCTAGAGAAATAGAGAATGATCTTGAGCTCCTTAGCTCGATTCTTGAGAACACACTGGGAACTCTTCTTATAGCACCGAAATCTGGTGAATTTTGCCTTGAACTGGACTACGAAGATGGAAGGAGATATTGAGAATTTGCCGTAAGAAAACGAGAAGGTTTGAAAGGGATTGAGAGATTTGGTACTGAGGAGGTATGGTTTTTATCGGAAATTTGAGTGAATTAGCAAGTGGGAGAATGGCTCCCCTGACTCTCGACCGAGAAAGTCAAGAAAGTAGTTTAGGGTTAATGATAACTATTTTTAAGTATTAATTTATTAATGGTATTAGTATCAATTAGAGTTTTATAGGGGTAATTTAATCCGGTTTAGATTCTTCACGGTATTATGATTTTTAACTATTTTATGGCTCGCTGAAGAAATTATTAAAATCTTGGTTCAACGTAAATTTTGTGTAACATATATATATATATATATTTCTGGTTATTTTATTTAACCACTAACGTTCGTATTTAGTCGGGTTATTCTGCTTACTTTTTCTAGTAATTCTATAAGATTTACTAGACTTGGAATAAACTCCTTTGCTAGACTTCTTGACTTTACTTAGTCAAAATAAATATCAGGAAATAATAATTACGAACGTGCGTTTATGAAATGTGGATATTGACCTGAAATGCTGGGTGTCACATTCTCCCCATGTTACAGAGAATTTCGTCCCGAAATTCAGTTCTTGTCACTCTGACTTGTAGTGTTTGTAAACAAAGAAGGGTACTTGGATTTCATTTTATCTTCCCGCTCCCACGTATACTCGGGGCCACGCTTTGAATTCCAACGTACCTTGACCAGCTTAATACGGCTGCGTCTTGTTCTCTGAACCTTCCAATCTGTGACTTCCATAGGTTCCTCAATGAAGTGCAACTTGTCGTCTATGTGAATCTCATCAGGCGGTATAATTAATGTCTCGTCTGATAAACACTTCTTGAGATTTGATACATGAAACGTATCATGTACGTTGCTTAGTTCTTGTGGCAACTTGAGCTTGTAAGCTACAGGGCCAACCCTAGCCAATATTTCAAATGGTCCAACGTACCTAGGGTTAAGCTTGCCACGGTTGCCAAATCTTGCAACTCCTTTCCAAGGTGAGACCTTTAACATGACTTGGTCTCCTACTTGGAATTCTAAAGGTCTTCGTCTGTTATCCGCGTAACTCTTTTGTCTGTCACGGGCGGCTTTCAAACGATCCTTGATTTTAAAAATCTTGTCCGTGGTTTCTTGAATAACTTCAGGACCGGTTAAATGCTTGTCACCAACTTCTGCCCAACATAGCGGTGAACGACATTTTCGACCATACAAAGCCTCAAACGGAGCGGCTTTGATGCTGGTGTGGTAACTATTATTGTATGAAAACTCAGCTAGCGGTAAATGAGTATCCCAATTTCCACCGAAGTCAATTGCACACGCACGGAGCATATCCTCTAAAGTTTGAATAGTCCTTTCGCTTTGACCATCTGTTTGTGGGTGATATGCCGTGCTCATGTCAAGACGTGTGCCCATGGCTTCTTGTAATGATTTCCAGATTCTAGACACGAATCTGCTGTCTCTATCAGAGATAATAGAAATTGGTACTCCATGCCTAGCCACAATTTCCTTAATATAAAGTCTTGCAAGTTTCTCGGTTTTATCCGTCTCTTTGATGGGTAGAAAATGAGCTGATTTCGTCAATCGATCGACAATTACCCATATAGTGTCATACCCGCTCGACGTCTTGGGTAACTTGGTGATGAAATCCATGGAAATTTGTTCCCATTTCCGTTGAGGTATATCGGGTTGTTGTAACAATCCCGACGGTTTCTGATGTTCTGCCTTTACTTTTGAACATGTCAGGCATTTACCGACATAAATAGCAATTTCTCCTTTCATGTTCGGCCACCAGTAGAGTTCTTTCAGATCCTTATACATTTTATCCGAACCTGGGTGAATGGAGTACCTGGACTTGTGGGCTTCGTCCATAACCAACTCCCGTAAGTTACCAAAACATGGCACCCAAATTCTATTCATGAAGTATAAAGTGTCATCTGACTTTGGTTCCAACTGCTTTATCATTCCTCGTAAAGCTTCATTCTGGATGTTTTCTTCTTTAGTTGCCTCTTGTTGTGCCATCCGGATTTGAGTCGTGAGACTCGTATGAATTCTCAATTCTAGGGCACGAACACGGAGTGTTTTAATCCGTTCTTTACGACTCAAGGCATCTGCTACGACGTTTGCCTTACCAGGGTGATACTTGATATCACAGTCGTAATCATTCAGTAGTTCTACCCAACGACGTTGCCTCATGTTGAGTTCTTTCTGATTAAAGATGTGCTGGAGACTCTTGTGGTCTGTAAAGATAGTACATTTTGTACCGTATAAGTAATGTCTCCAAATCTTGAGTGCAAACACGACAGCACCCAGTTCCAGATCGTGAGTCGTATAATTTTTCTCATGTACTTTTAGCTGTCTGGATGCATACGCTATGACTTTTTCTCTCTGCATCAATACACATCCCAAACCTTGGTGTGATGCGTCGCGGTACATGATGAAATTGTCAGTTCCTTCGAGAAGAGATAGGATTGGTGCACTGCAAAGTTTTTGCTTCAGCAATTGAAAAGCTGATTCTGGTTTATCCGTCCAATCGAACTTTTTGTCCTTCTGAGTTAATGTGGTCAAAGGCAAGGCTATCTTTGAAAAATTCTCGATAAATCGCCTGTAATATCCTGCCAAACCCAGAAATTGACGCACCTCAGTCGGAGTTCTTGGTGCTTCCCAGTTTTTGATAGCTTCAATCTTAGATGGGTCTACGTGAATACCATTCTTATTGATAACATGTCCGAGAAAATGAACCTCATGGATCCAAAACTCACACTTAGAGAATTTGGCATAAAGCTTCTCATTCCTGAGTAGTTCCAAGATTAATTTCAAGTGATGTTCATGTTCCTCCTTGGTTTGTGAATATATCAAGATGTCATCGATAAACACAATCACGAATTTATCTAAGTACGGCTTGCACACGCGGTTCATGAGATCCATGAAAACAGCTGGTGCATTAGTCAAGCCAAATGGCATAACTAGGAATTCGTAGTGACCGTAACGAGTCCTAAAAGCCGTTTTTGGTATATCTTCTTCCTGAATTTTCAGTTGATGATACCCTGATCGTAGATCAATTTTAGAATAGAAACTGGAACCTTGAAGTTGATCAAACAAATCATCTATTCGAGGAAGAGGATACCGGTTTTTGATTGTCAGCTTGTTCAACTCCCGGTAATCAATACACATTCTAAAGGTTCCATCCTTTTTCTTTACAAATAGGACCGGAGCTCCCCATGGTGAGAAACTCGGTCTTATGAAACCTTTGTCAAGTAATTCTTGTAATTGGCTCAACAGTTCCTGCATCTCGGAAAGGGCTAGACGATACGGTGATCGTGCAACTGGTGCGGCTCCTGGTACTAGGTCGATCCGAAACTCGACTTGTCTTGATGGTGGTATTCCTGGTAAGTCCTCGGGAAATACCTCCGAGTAATCTCTAACGATTGGTATGTCTTCAAGTCGACGTTCTTCGGGTTTCTTCTCGACGATATGAGCCAGGAATGCACAATAACCCTTGCGTAGGTATTTATGAGCTTTCATGCAGTTTATCGTTTTTAACATCGTTCTACACTTTTCACCTTGAATTGAAAGAATTTCTCCGCTTGGTAGGGGAATACGTACAATCTTCTCGAAGCAAACGATTTCGGCACTATTCTTCGATAACCAATCCATGCCAATAACAATATCAAAACTCCCTAATTCGACGGGTAGAAGGTATATACTGAATGTACGGTTTTCTAAACATAAAGTACAACCCCTAATGATCTCTCCGGTTTCTATTAATTTCCCATTTGCTAATTCAATTGAATAACTTTGATCTAGTTTGCTGGCCTTAATACCGAGTAATGATTTAAAATCATTCGACACAAAGCTCATATCCGCACCCGAATCAAAAAGTACAGAGGCATAGTGATTATTTATCGGGAACGTACCAGTGACGATGTTCAGGTCCTGGCGTGCGTCCTTTGCACCCATCACAAATGCCCTCCCTGGTGCCTGAGCGTTGTTTTGATTCTTCCACTTGGGACAATCCTTCTTGAAGTGCTTCAGGTCACCACATATGAAACATCCCGGTTTAATTTTCCCCATTCGGTTGTTAGTTCGACAAGCTTGTGTGGTGTGACCAAACTTGTCACATTTTCCACACTTGATGCACACACCGGCATGATGGTTTCCACACCTCTTACATCTCGGTAGGCCCCTATCATACTCCTTTCTTTCCACTGTGTTGGCTGCAAAAGCCTTCATAGTTCCTTGTTTCTTAAACCCTTGCTTCTCAGATTTGTTACTTGAATTTCCCATCCATTTCCTTTTCTCCCCAGATCTACCTTCCTCGTTCTCCTTTCTCACAAACAATTCATTACGTACCGCGTCATCCCTTAGCTTGAATGCTAAAGTTATAGCACTCTTGGCATCTATTGGATTAGAGGATGTTACCATGCTACGAATTTGAGGCGCAAGGCCCCACAGATACCTCTCAACACGCTTATGTTCTGGTGTGACCATATGCGGTACCAGAAGTACGAATTCATTGAAGCGGTCGGTGTATCCCGCTACATCATCTCCTATCATCTGTAGGTTCCACATCTCAGTTTAAATCTTTTGCAATTCGTTCCGAGGACAGTATTCCTCAATCATCATGTTTTTCAAATCTTCCCAAGATAATTGGTACGCCGTCTCTCTCCCCAAAGTCTTCATTTGAGTATTCCACCAAGTTAAAGCTTTATCAGTGAGCGTACATGTAGAATACTTCACTATGCAGTCAGCTGTGCATTCACTTATATCAATCACTGACTCCATCTGTTCTATCCATCTCATTAGTCCTACTGCACCCTCGGTGCCATTAAAATTGCGGGGTTTGCAGGATAGGAAGGCCTTGTAGGTGCACTTCCTATTTAGAGCATCTGCAGGATCACAAGTCATAACGTCATTAATTCGGATCATGACTATGTGTTATGGCTTAATTATTTTTATTACCTCCGGAACCTCCTGCTGTACCGCTACCTCTGCACCTCCTGCGCCAGTACCACTGCCGTTTCCTCCGCCACTATTTCGATTTGCTTCATACTGCTCTATGGCGGCGGCTACTCGCTGTGCTATGAGTTGTTCTATGTTTGGGGAAATTGTCTCGTTGTTGTCACCAGTAGTGTTACGGGGTGTCCCACGCTTAGGTGCCATGACGTTCTTTCTAACATATCAATTAAAAAGAAACAACAATATATATCAATAATGATAGATCATGACATAAGGATACAACAACATCAAATGCAAACAACCATCATTTCAACATAAACCATCACATACATAGTTAAAACATACATAGTACATTGTTCCCAAAAGACAAGGATACAAAAGAGATGGGTTCACATGACCTCATCAGTACTAAAGTTTTAAACTACATAATGTACTATGGGCACAACCCGCCCATAATAGGTTTAAAAGAAGAAGTGGGAGTACAATCCAAACATCATGGCAAGTCCCGCCATGACAAAGCTAGCCCTAGCCACAAATTCTGCAGCCAAGGTCCTTTCCTCCAGCGCCTCCACCATGTCTCGGACCGTGAGAGTGAACTGCCAGTACATATCAGCTCTCAACTCTAGATAATCAGTGGCACCCTGTATGTCTCAGGTGCTATCCTCCAGAGTCTGTACTCGAGACCCGAGCCCTTGACGTAAGCGCATGGCTGCATCCCCATGTGCCCGAATGTCATCTAGGAGATCATCAAGACGCTCTTCGTGCGTACGGACGCGTGCTACCAATGTAGGCACTGTGAGCTCCATGGCTTCCCCAGTGTGGGGTAGGGGTGTTGGAGAGTTGGAGGACTCTCCGAGCTCAAAGGTAGATGGGATGCTCTCCATCTCCCTCCATCTTGCCAAGGTACTGGGCATCCAACGGATAGTTCCCACAGTAGGGTGGTAACAGGGTCGTTTCCTAGATGGTTCCTCATCGGTCTCTAAGTCTTTCGGGTTACGGGCTGCCAGGTTTCTCTTGTGCGGAAGTCGAACCTTCTTCCTAGCACTTTGCACTTTAATCGGTCCTCCGCTTTTCTTTCGGTAGACGATGGGCGGTTCTCCCAGGGCGACATTGGGTGGTGTCGAGCTGCGAACTTGTACTCGATTTTTGGGACGTGTGGCGGAAAGTTCCTCGTTGGATTCAGGGTCAGAGTGTGAATGTGACGACATGATTGTGACTACAATATCCACATGACATGATGACTAGTTATGCAATGCTTATGCAATGAAAACATTTTAGTGAGTCATTCAAATTATAGATTAGGTTCCATTTTAGACACCTAGTTCGCTATAATCAATGGCTCTGATACCAAGTTCTGTCACACCCCACCAGGGCGGAAACGCGAGGCGCAACGTTCACTTGTTTTCAAAGCATATGATTATTGCAAACACATACATGTAATTGGATACATAATCGAGTTTAAAATATTTACATTACAAAATATCAACTTGAGTTTACAAAAGTTTAAGATTTCGCAAATATGACTCAAGGCCATGAGTTATACAAGAGAAATCCTATCAAAAGCCGTATCCACGTGCATGCATGAATCCTACATTGCTAACCTGATGGCCACGTTCAATTTCCTGAAAACATACTTAAAACTGTCAACACGAGGTTGGTGAGTTCACAAGTTATTATAAAGAGTTATCATAAACCCAATGTTTAAATCTGATCATTTTCCGATCAAAATTCCTTTTTAAACCTGATCACTTTAACCTGATCAGAACTCTTTTGTGTAAAACCTGATCACTTTAACCTGATCAGAACTCTTTTATACGTATTGCCAATGAATATGAATACTAATCTGATCTATTGACCCCATTTGTAAGCTTGCAAGGAATACAAAATAGTATGTAATGTACGAGACCTTAACCAAACCCCAACATTTTGTGCCTCCCCTCGCCTTTCTGCGAGTAAGACAATATGCGGTCATTCGGCCATTTTGACCCCTGGTTAGCGCGACTAACCATGACCGGAGGCGTCACCCCCAATAGTACTATTCATATAATCCCGGGCTAAATCCATAGCTAATGGTTACTAATTTATTCAGAGGACTTTAAGCGCTTTACTTTTCCCTCAATACACATATACGGTCAGATCATTAGTTCAATTCATTTATACACAAAAGTCTTTTACAAGTATGTTTCCACCCCAAATTATTTCAAAACTTTAGAAAAAAGGGGATTAGTGAAACTCACCTCGACAGTATGAATGCTAGCAAATAATTGAATAACCACAGACTTGCCTATCCGTATCCTAATTACACAAGGATAACATTCACGTTAAGACTACCCGACTTAAACGCAAGTTGTTCACCGACTTAGCAGATCTGATTACTTTTGTTTAGATATCTTTTTAGTTTTTCAACACTTGTTTTGTTATAAAAATAGTTCTGAGTTACTGCCTTATGGGGCTGATGAACAGGTATCGAAACTTTCTTAGTTTCGATTGAACAGAACAGATGTCGAAACTACTTAGTTTTGATTGAGTAAATTGGGCATCGAAACTACCTAGTTTCGATTAGCAAAAATAGTATCGAAACTACCTAGTTTCGATTGGGAAATCGGTATCGAAACTACTTAGTTTCGATTGTAAATAGGTATCGAAACTCCTTGTTTCGATTGAGTAAATAAGTATCGAAACTCCTAGTTTCGATTGAACAACTGGTATCGAAACTCCTAGTTTCGATTGACAGGTATCGAAACTCCTAGTTTCGATTGAATAACAGGTATCGAAACTATAGTTTCGATTACTGCACTTTGATTGACAGAATTCGTCCTTTATATTTTTATGTTCAAATCTTGAATTTGACACACTTTTCTTGTTATCTTAGTTGCGCTTGAACGTTTTGTATGTTCAGCTACGGTTTTAAAGAAAATGAAATGAATAATATTGAGTTTTTACCTCAAACAGAGAATGGTGATTTCTAGAGAAACAGATAATGATCTTGAGCTCCTTAGCTCGATTCTTGAGAACACATTGGGAACTCTTCTTATAGCACCGAAATCTGGTGAATTTTGCCTTGAACTGGACTACGAAGATGGAAGGAGATATTGAGAATTTGCCGTAAGAAAACGAGAAGGTTTGAAAGAGATTGAGAGATTTGGTACTGAGGAGGTATTGTTTTTATCAGAAATTTGAGTGAATTAGCAAGTGGGAGAATGGCTCCCCTGACTCTCGACCGAGAAAGTCAAGAAAGTAGTTTAGGGTTAATGATAACTATTTTTAAGTATTAATTTATTAATGGTATTAGTATCAATTAGAGTTTTATAGGGGTAATTTAATCCGGTTTAGATTCTTCACGGTATTATGATTTTTAACTATTTTAAGGCTCGCTGAAGAAATTATTAAAATCTTGGTTCAACGTAAATTTTGTGTAACATATATATATATATATATATATATATATATATATATATATTTCTGGTTATTTTATTTAACCACTAACGTTCGTATTTAGTCGGGTTATTCTGCTTACTTTTTCTAGTAATTCTATAAGATTTACTAGACTTGGAATAAACTCCTTTGCTAGACTTCTTGACTTTACTTATTCAAAATAAATATCAGGAAATAATAATTACGAACGTGCGTTTATGAAATGTGGATATTGACCTGAAATGCTGGGTGTCACAAAAACCGATCCTTTCGGGTCACCATTTCTCAACTACGGTCACCGTATTACGTTAACGCGAAGCTTACGGTTCATTTCGGGAACTCACCAAGCCATACGGGACGTCCCGAGAAGGAACCGGATCTCACGTCAACTACGTCACCTTCTCTCGACAATTTACGTGAGCTTTCGATTTATTTATTTTAATGTTATCATAGTTGGTGATATATTAGGTTATAACCGGAAATAGTATTTAAAAACCAAGTTTTAAACGTATAAAAAGAGGTTCGTATCTTTAAACTTATAAAAGACGAGTTTAGAGTATAAAGCATAACGATTAAAAATTGTGGGTTTAAAACCCTATTTTTTATTTATTATAATAATAGTATAAAACTATAAACGGTTAGTTTTATTTAGTCATAAAAAAAAAACACATTTTTATAACCTATAAAGTTATTAATAACAAATAATAATTATAATTATAATTATTATAAAGATAAATGATTTTACATACAAAAAGGGATTTTTATAAAATTTATCTTCATGGACATGTCTCCATATAACCACATTTTACGCAAATAATTTTTAAGAAATGTTATTATAAACCTATACACAATTTTATACGAATACACACATATACCCATACAATAATACCCATTTATCTACATAGGGTTTCAACGTGCTTAGACTTCAACATACTTATCACCTACACGCGTGGAAAAATACCCGGTTGCAAGGTGAGTTACATATCCCCTATTTACATTTTTATACATTTTGGGGTGAAACGTAATCTGTGCTTACTTACATACAATTCAACTTGTGTTTACATGTGTAGATTATTGTGCTTTAGTGCTTGATCACTTGTTATGCTATGAATACTTTTACGATGGTTTAAATCATGTGTAACCCACATAGTCTTGATTCCATGCCTATCACTTTTAGGGTAGCGGTATGCTATGCCTATCACGTTAAACCTTTATGCTTATATACATAATTACATGCTTACAATTGGTATACATATAGTGAATTCTCCACATTATGCCATATCATACCATGTCAAACTATGAATTGTATAAACGTTTTTAACTAAACTTTTACTTTATTTAAACATATGTAAACTCACCAACTCTCGTAGTTGACACTTGTTTTGGATTACGTTTCAGGTGAAGATACGTGATTTTGTGACTATGTGTTGAAGGTGCTACACATAAGGCTTTTGGACCTAGTAAAATAATTATGTGTAATATTCTAGTATAGGGTGTTGTAACTTGAATTGTATTTGGATATTTGGTACTTAAATCTTATTAATGAATTATGCAACCTTAGTAGATCATGTGCTTATGAACAATCATTCTAATGTCCGCCTCGATGATTCCGCCATCGGTCGGGGTGTGACAGATTGGTATCAGAGCCATGGTTATAGGGAATTAGGTTATTAGACACGATGACCTTGACTATAACCTTAAGACTCCCTTTTGTGTGTTACGTGCTAAATGATTATTTGCTATGTGAATTATTTGTAGTTAGGAATTGTCTGAATTTTCTCGAGTTTGGTACATGAGACTTATACACATACATACAAGACTTTGATACATGATACATACTTTACATACACATTTGGTCAACACATTTATGCAAACAAATACACTACTTATCCTTGTCCATACTCTCTCCTAATCCTTATAAATTGCAACATTCCTACACATTTTATATTCATAGACTCTCAAATCTATTAAAATCTTGAAAATCTCGTCAACGACTTAATCTCCTGAAACCAGTAAAAGACACGTGCAATCTGGAAGGGTGACACCTGTACATTGGGTTTTCTGTCTAGGAAAGCATTTCGTATAAATCCAAATAAACGGACCCGTATGCTTTCCTGGGAATTCCTGAAGTGAGTGTTTACCTATAGGCTAAATCATGTCTCTTTGAAAGTTTCGGGAAATTTATTTAACGTTGGTAAGTCAATGTATTCGCAAGGATACAATCAAAACTTAAACTCAAAATTTGGGGACATTATAGCAAGATAGGAAGAACTAGACGATCATGCAAAACAAATCATTATTACGGGTGCACACGTAATAACGATTTGTAGTGCATGCGAATCCCGACCATTCCTATCGCGCGAATAATGATCCATGTTATCATATCCTCCCAGGAATGGATTTCATGGCTTATTTCCCCTATTCTTTAGTGTTATAAATTTTGAATGAATTATGTGATCAGTTTTAGTCAGAACTTACATACATTATCATGCGACATGATGAGTGTCATCTCGCGTTCCTACTTACATTTTTGTGAACAGTCTACCAACTATAGCACATGCATGCCTATTTTAATCCAAAGTCTCATAAAATTTTGCCTTTTCTCGTGGTATTTTATAGAATGCCTCCCCGTCGCGCAGCTAATGCTAACTCCAGCAATCCCAACACTGACCTTGCTGCACTACTTACTCAACTAGTAGGCCAAATGATCCAAGCTAACAACAACAGTGATGGGTCTAATACGCAAGGGAATGGTGCAAACCCACCATACTGCACATTCAAGTATTTCAATTCTTGCAACCCCACCAAATTCTTCGGGACGGAAGGTGCTACTGGCCTTCTTCAATGGTTTGAAAGTATGGATAGTACTTTCCTAAACAGCGATTTCCCCGACAACCTCAAAGTCCGTTATGCTGCCAGCGTCTTCCAAAAACGAGCGCTCACCTGGTGGAACGGTGAGAAACGTACTCGAGGCAACGAATCTGCTATGTCCTTGTCTTGGGACGAAATGAAACGACTTATGAATGACGAGTTCTGTCCTCGCAACGAAATGAGGAAGCTCGAAGCTGAATTTTGGAATCTCACCCAGGATAGCGGAGAGAATTTGGCTTACACCACTCGTTTTCAAGAACTAAGTCTGCTCGTGCCCCACATGGTTACTCCCTTAGCACGGGGAATTGAGAAATACATAGGTGCACTGCCTATGCCGCTCCAAGACACCGTATTGGGAAGTAATCCCTCCACTCTCGAAGACGCTATCCGTTTGTCTGCCGTGTTGACTGACAATCACGTCAAAGCAGGTACCTTATTTAGGAAGGGTGCCAAGAAAGTGGTCAACAAAGCTGCTACTTCCGTGTCCGACAAAGAAGAAGAGCCCGAATCTTCCCATCATGATAAGAAGCACAAGGCCCAAAACTTTGCGTCCATCACTCCTGCCGTACCTGTGACCCAAGTTACTCCTGCGGGTCAAATTCTGAGAAATTATGTAGGTTCATTTCCCCAATGCCCTACTTGCAAGTATCACCATGCCCCGCATGCTGCATGCCGTCTATGCTCAAAATGTGGACGCTATGGACACATTGTTACTACTTGCCATGCTCGCACTATCGTTAATCAAGCTACTCTAGGCAATCATCCAGTGCCTCTCACTGGCACCTATGGACGGGCCTGTTACGAATGTGGAGACCCAAACCACTTTAGAAACCAATGTCCAAAACTTCAAAATCAAGGTGGTCCTCGTGGACGAGCCTTTAATATAAATGCTAACGAGGCTCCGGCCAATGACGACACTGTCAACGGTACGTTCCTTTGTTCACTATCTTTATACATCCGTTTTATTTAATATTCATGCGAATAGAAAAATTGTGTCTCTTGCTTTTAACCAACTATTTACTAAACAACCAACCAATCTTGATAACTCGTATATCATGGAAATAGCGGATGGGAAATCCATTGCTATGAGTTCTATAACCCGCGATTGCATATAACAGCTATGATATCACCATTCATCTCATTCCTATACTTTTGTGAAACAAACCTATTATGTTTAAACTCGGTCATACAACTTGCTAACTCTATTAAAGTTTACTTAAATTATTGAAGTTCTAAATCCTAGTAATTACGCACGAGGAATCCTTGGTATATCAAAGGGGTGGTGGGTTAGCCGCTGGTACACCCTATACATAAACCCACTTGATATAACGAGTATAAACCATACATAAGCACTAGGAGGAGGATCGGTTTTTGAAAATGTTTTTGCAAAATTTGAAAATATGAACACCCATGGGGTGGAGGTTTAAAGGAAAATGCCATGTCACAAGATGATTGACACCAATATTGCTAAGTGTGGGTTCTAGTAGTTTACATTCATGCGTTGTATGAACAATCGTATGCGTAAATCTCATTATGCTATTAGATCATTTAGTCGACAACTCGACTCAAATTAACATCGTCATCCATTATCATACGCTATTTTCCCGCCGAGTCTTTCTTTGGTGAATAATTCCATTCCAAGCCCTTTAGCATCTCTTTCCGCTTCTATAACCTTCGCTAATCGAATTTCGGGACGAAATTCCTTCAACATGGGGAGACTGTGACATTTCAAAGTTTCAGTTATAATATATATTAAAAAAATTTATAATAATAAATGACTTGAAAACAAATAAAACGATTTGACAAAAAAAATGAGTTAATTTATAAAAAAAATAATTTATTAAGTTTATAAAAACATTTAAAATTTAATAAAACAAACCGCTCGAAAGCATTCTCTTTATTTATTTTTTTTTGAGAATACCAAACCATATAAAAACTAATTCTAAGTGTTTTACACATGCTCGTATTTTGTCAAAACTATTAAACATATATTTTTTTATATATATACCCGACCCGTACTCTACTGACATATAACGACTATTAATAACCGGGTTACACTTAGCGGGTATTCTACCGGGTAAGACACTTAACACCTCCACCTAACACCCTACCCTATAGTACCCTACTCCCTCGTGATATTAATTCTCGGCCAACAAAGTTGCCTTGTCAATTGGTGTCCCAAATAATTGAGACAATATTGTCTCAATATGAGATATAATATTATGGGTAATAACCCCATAAGCCATTTATATGCATGCATACATAAAGACATAAGGACACACAACTCAACACAACTTTTCTCTCCCTCTCTCGACACTTTACCCGACCACCCTTCAATCTCCCTTCTCCCTCTCCTCTCTTCGGCTACACCACCGTTTTCACCACCGCAGCCCTCTGCCACCTTTGCGGGTTCTTTTCGAGACGAAAACCGATCCTTTCGGGTCACCATTTCTCAACTACGGTCACCGTATTACGTTAACGCGAAGCTTACGGATCATTTCGGGAACTCACCAAGCCATACGGGACGTCCCGAGAAGGAACCGGATCTCACGTCAACTACGTCACCTTCTCTCGACAATTTACGTGAGCTTTCGATTTATTTATTTTAATGTTATCATAGTTGGTGATATATTAGGTTATAACCGGAAATAGTATTTAAAAACCAAGTTTTAAACGTATAAAAAGAGGTTCGTATCTTTAAACTTATAAAAGACGAGTTTAGAGTATAAAGCATAACGATTAAAAATTGTGGGTTTAAAACCCTATTTTTTTATTTATTATAATAATAGTATAAAACTATAAACGGTTAGTTTATTTTTAGTCATAAAAAAAACATTTTTATAACCTATAAAGTTATTAATAACAAATAATAATTATAATTATAATTATTATAAAGATAAATGATTTTACATACAAAAAGGGATTTTTATAAAATTTATCTTCATGGACATGTCTCCATATAACCACATTTTACGCAAATAATTTTTAAGAAATGTTATTATAAACCTATACACAATTAAATACGAATACACACATATACCCATACAATAATACCCATTTATCTACATAGGGTTTCAACGTGCTTAGACTTCAACATACTTATCACCTACACGCGTGGAAAAATACCCGCTTGCAAGGTGAGTTACATATCCCCTATTTACATTTTTATACATTTTGGGGTGAAACGTAATCTGTGCTTACTTACATACAATTCAACTTGTGTTTACATGTGTAGATTATTGTGTTTTTGTGCTTGATCACTTGTTATGCTATGAATACTTTTAGGATGGTTTAAATTATGTGTAACCCACATAGTCTTGATTCCATGCCTATCACTTTTAGGGTAGCGGTATGCTATGCCTATCACGTTAAACCTTTATGCTTATATACATAATTACATGCTTACAATTGGTATACATATAGTGAATTCTCCACATTATGCCATATCATACCATGTCAAACTATGAATTGTATAAACGTTTTTAACTAAACTTTTACTTTATTTAAACATATGTAAACTCACCAACTCTCGTAGTTGACACTTGTTTTGGATTACGTTTCAGGTGACGATATGTGATTTTGTGACTATGTGTTGAAGGTGCTACACATAAGGCTTTTGGACCTAGTAAAATAATTATGTGTAATATTCTAGTATAAGGTGTTGTAACTTGAATTGTATTTGGATATTTGGTACTTAAATCTTATTAATGAATTATGCAACCTTAGTAGATCATGTGCTTATGAACAATCATTCTAATGTCCGCCTCGATGATTCCGCCATCGGTCGGGGTGTGACACTTAGGTTCCCATTTTGATTCTTCTCCACCAAGAATCCATTCTTAGTATCCTTTGTTGTCCCTTCGGTGCATTCATCTTTTAGGACTAATACCTCTAACGTATGTCCTTTTATGGTATTTGACTATTTCCGTAACTGCTTAATATGTTAGGTACTTCATTAGTTTCATTTCAGATGATATTGAAATTCACATCCATATTCACGGAATGATATTCCTTTTCCATTCTAACTTGAAATGAGTATTTCAACTCGGAGCTATGTCGGAGACCCTCGTGGTCGGTGATGATGAGACATTCAAAAATGTCTCTAAATCTTAAGTCTACAAAGCTATGGTTCCAAATTTTTCAAACTAGGGGTAGTGTTGTTCTCTTCATCTATTATGACTTGACGAAGCACAATCGCAATCTCATTGTTCTCTTGTCTTAGCACATAATCGATACTTTATCGTGATGCGTCTTATTATGCGATGTAGTCGGTTGCTTTTTATTAGGAGGAGGTGAATCTTGCGTATGAGACCACTCCTGTTTTAGTAAACTGGAGTGTTATCCCTTGTTTACTACTAAATCACTATCATCGATGTCTAAATTGTGAAACTTCTCATGCATTGTTGGTAAAAGCCAACAAACTTAAGAAAAATTTTCATCCTCCACGGGTGTTTTAAATGTTCTTCACCCTTTTTATGGACTTACGTGAATGTATCTCGTTCACATACTAAGAAAATGCATTTCCCCAAAGTCGATGTTCGCATACTTTGTGAAAACTTCTAAGACGAATACTTTCTCTAAAGTCTAAATAAATAATCATTTGTGAAATATGTATCCATAGTCTGGTAATTCTTGTAACTGGCTGGATAATCTTGGCATTTCAGTGGTTGCTAAGTGCTAGGGGAAATACCTCTAGTTAATCTTGCGTAATAGGGATATCATGTGTGTGCTTCGGCCTGAGTTACTGCTTAGTCATAAAGGTTTATAAAGCTTGACTCTCCTCTCTAAAGAATTCTGGAGTCTTTATAAAGTAATTCTTATAACTTGCTCTGAATCTTTCGTTCAGTCACAAGTGTGTAATCGTTCGATAGAAGGGTCCGAACGATTTTCACATGACTTTGATTTATCTCACGGGTTTGTCGATCTTTACTTTTAATTAGTTTGACAATCGTAGGCATCCTTGAGACTACTAGATTTTTGATCGATCAAAAATTCAACTTGGTTGAATATAGTTATCGACTTTAGTGTCAATGATTCAGGTGTAAACTGAGAGTACTAAACATCTCATTCATCCCGTCATTGATTCAAGTACTTAAGGTTCATAATCTTAATCAATAACCTCTAACATAAGATATAGTCCACATTCAAAAGTCAGTGGTTTTTGTTCTTAGCTTAATTTGTAATCTATGGTTCCTTGGGCACATATGCTTGAGATGATCTGTGCTGTCACACTCGAAGCATGCTCTCTTGTACTAGTGCAATTCCAATAATGACGGTAGTGCATTTGTTATACTTCAACTATGGCCTAATGTTTCATCTTGTGTACAACAGCCTCGAAATTTTGCGTTGTCTTTTGCTTCTTGTCAATCCGAGTCTTCTCATTAACCAGTCCTTTTTGCTTACTACATCCTTAACTAAAGCTCAAGTTTTCAACAACTCATTTGTTAGGTCTCAAGCCATTAGAATGGTGTCTACCAGGGCGGTAGATTCAGCAGTCATGACTGTACCGAGGATTCAAGTCTATGATATATTGATTGACCTTCTTGATTTCCGAGGTTACCATGTGTGGTGGTAGACCTGATAGTTCATTTAATCGGTTAGATTCCATATTCTTGGCTGTATTTCACTCTGAGGGTAGTATTATTTAATGCGTAGAGTATTGAACTCGTCCTAAGACATCAAAGTTTTTAATTATTAATGCCTCTAGTTTGTATTTGAGCATTCCTCCATGCTAGTGCTTCCACCCTGAAGTGAACGGCTAGTGTACCTCACTTGTTGGTTTTTAGAACATCCACAGATATTGATAATCGTATCTTACCTATCTGGGGGTTTTAGTGATCCCTTTCATTCCATGAAAGTACTTTGGTTTGTAGGACAGAAGGGTTTCATAGGGAAATCATTTCCCATATGTTTGAGTATGGGGTTTACCATTTGTTGTCATTTCGATACTCCGGACGGCCTCAGTGATTTGTGTACTAATGGTAGCAAGTTCATTTATTGCTCCTCGTAAGACAAGTGGATCCACGGATGACAACCTGTCCTCCGAGTTAGGTTCATTTTCTCCTTGGGGTGACATATCCTCTATGTATGTCAATGTACTAGTGCCCATGTCGTACTGAGCATCGGGATGATTTAGTAATAGCTTTAAGTTTATTATACTCCCGTTAGTACTTTGAAGATCCTTTGCTTCAATGGTTTCAACTACGAACATGCCTAGTCTGGTATAAGGTCTCTTGGGTAACCATGGCATAAGACTATCATAGTCGAATGGAAGTGTAACCCTAATGTCTAGAATCAATAGGGTGTAATAGGATAGGCACAAGGCTGATGATGTGTGTCTGTGTTAGAGCATAAATTAGTATCTGTAGCAAAAATTCTAAGTGTATATGTAGCGAACAGGTTATGTTCGCCTAAAGGATTGTTTAGCCGAACTTAACAAGCGAACTTACTAAGTTCGCCTATTGAGTTTTGGGCGAACTTGTTAAGTTCGCATGCAGACTCAGTTTGCCGATAAATAGGACATTAAGTTGTTCACTTGTAGCAAGCAATGCTAGAGTTAGCATACATAGAGAGAGAGTGATTCTTTGTGTGAAGTGAGTCACAATCCCAAGGTAGAGCTCACCTAGGGATTGCAATTGGAGCTTAAACGTAGAGATGTACACTTCTTCGGTATTGTAATCTGTGATGATGAGTTCGTTATCGATTATATATATTAATCGATTCTGTTTCATCTCTGTTCTGTATTCGTGTTTATGTTTAATTCACTTCGTGCTTCCGTCTCAATGCGAATCATCGAGTAATGCATTTGATCGTGATCGTCTTGCTCGTTAGAAGACGTCACAGGGACTTTCAATTGGTATTAGAGCTACGGCTCAGAACCGAGGGACTAATCGCCTGTCGGTTCACAATTACTCGTGATTTGATGTTTAATTCCGCATATTAATCATCGAGACGTTAAAAGAATGAGTTTTTACGGTGGAATTTGTCAAATTCGAAGTATTTTATGAGTTTGATGATTCCAGAGGTGTTAGAGCTTGAAGAGATGAAGGTTTTACCGCCAAAACAAGAAGATTCGGCAATTTTTGCTGTAACAGCGCGTCAGGCGAACTTGCTGTCTGCTGAACGGTTACGGGCGAACTTATTATGTTCGCTTGAAGATTCTCAGGAGAACTTGTTAAGTTCGCTAGAGGTTGTTCGGAGACGAAGTTAGTATGTTCAATGTACTGTTCAGGCGAACTTGTTATGTTTGCTGACACTGTTTATAAGCGAACTTGTTGGATGAGTGATATTAAAATAAAATAAATAAATAAAAAATATTTTGAGGGATCATTTGTATGCTTGTTTTGGGCTATTTTTGAGAAGATAGTGATTTTGGTTAGTTTTGGGACTAGAATTCAAATTTTATGTGTGACCTGGTGAAATAAGGGTGAGATTTGTGAGTTGGATGATGACTTTTGACTGAAGAATCTTATTGTCTAGGTATTCAACCCTGAAAATGTGGGCTACGAGTATCTGGGATACTTCTTTATTAGGGAATGAATGCTGAAGCAGTTTGAATATGGGTTATCATTGACTTAAGATCTCAGATTATTCGTGATGAAGTACTGTTTGGTATTTGCAAAGAAAATAGGGAGATAAAACTTTTCAGATGTTTTGTTTCTTTGCAGAAACGGTTCAAGTGATCAAGATTGTCAAAATGATTCGACATGATTTGATTATGGTTTGATTTCTCATTTGGGATCTGGGCGGAATCCAGATAAATTTTTCTTATTCGTTTTATTTTAATGATTTCAATAATAACACTACATTTAAAACCTGTATTTATTCAAGTACTTTTGTCACATAAATCATTATTTTAATTTAATACATCTATTCAAAATTTGGGGCCTGGCGTTTACATATACAATTCTATAACACCTGTTTGATATGTATATATATATATATATATATATATATATATCCATATATATGTATGAATATTTATTTATAAATAATTGTATATAAGTATATCTATGTATTTCGATTTTATTAATTAAACCACTCAAGAAGAGTTGTTTAGCAATTATATATATATATATATTTGACATTTTAAATTTTAATTAGTTTATAAAGTTTATAAAAGAAATGAATTTTATTAAGGAAAATTAAAATAAATAAACCTAGTTTGAACCCCCTAAGCATTTGAACTCCCAATTTGAACCCTCACAATCGAAATTGAACCTTTTTCACCCTAATCTTGAATCCATGTATCTCATTTTGACTTTAAAAGTCAAACAGTGAAGAACCTTGCAATCCAATTAAAAAATCGATCAAGACTGAAACCAAAGGACTTTCCATAGGTACTAAAACGATTGTCTACTGATTCTAAACTCATTACACACGTTAATCCATCCATTTGCGCGACCTAATTGAAATTCAAACAGTTTTGACCCCCAAGGTCAAACCGAGTTAAACTCGTTACCAAATCCATGAAATGGAAACGCGTAACCGGCCGCAAATCATGCATAGGATGTTTGCGCATGAATACAAACCCACAACGAGACCCAATTAATCCTAAATCAACAGATTTAATGCGGAATCCATCCTTACCGCTGTCACCTTTCTTTTCGAATCAAATTGAGTGTTTAAAGCAGAATTGATCTGCAAGAAATAGTCTCACACCCTCGCAATCACTCATACAAAGTTTCTAAACACTCAAACGCATATCATTTCACCTCTAGATTCCGGCCATGCTCCAGATTGCTCGAACCCGTGCGCCAAGTCAATCGTCCACCTCTCTAAGTCATTTCACGTATTTGATACATTCCCATACCCATTTTAACCTTCTGAATAAAAGCCCTAAGATTGTGGTGTCATACTTGTGCTTAATCACAATCAATTGAAGGGTTAGGGTTTCGGAAGGACGATTTGGGGAAGGAGACGGATATGGATTTTGTATTAAAAGGGCTTCGTATCAGTTTCCTGTCAAGGAAGCCCAGTTCGATTGGTTATGACCCTTGACCTATACACACATGGTTGCGGGTTCGAAACCCACGCCCGAACCCACTTTTTCTTTTGTTTTCTGTGATACCAAATCAGGCCCTGTTACCAGTGTAGATTAAATCAAACCAGAACCAAGTTGTTTCAACTATCAGTCCCCTGTTCCAGTGGTAAAACCTTTTACTCACACACAAACCACCCAGGTTCGAACCGGGTGGTATGAATATATTTTTTTAAAACAGTTTTGACAACCCTAAACTATTTATAAAAGTTACTTTGTCGTTTGGAACTAACTTGTGCAAAAAAAAGTAATAATAAATCAATTTAAATTGAGAACTATTTTTTTTTATGATTTAAATGATTCTTAAAAAAAACTCATTTACAAAATAAATAGAAATTGAGACCCTCAATTATCTATTTAGACTTTTTTTTAAAACTTATATAAACAAATGTAATTTTTCCTAAATATATATAGTTTTTATATACTTAAAGAATACATGTAAAGTTTTAATTAAATTTATTTATTTTAACATACCCATTTCAAATAATAAATAAATAACTAAATTTATTTATTATTTATATAAATTACATTTTTAAATAAACTTAGAGTTTAAATTATATTTGAGATTAATTTTATGAACCAATATTATTTACACATCTTTATAAATGAATAAATAAAGTAAAAATTATGTATTTAATTTATATTTAAATAAATATAATTTTCACACTATTTTTCTAACTAAATAAATAAATAACAATTATTTGATTTATTTAGTTATTCAAAGCCAAACCCTAATTCAATTATTTTAAAACTATTCATTTTAATTTTTCATTTTATAAAACACCCATTCAAGTACAAAACAAAATCACATACACACTCCTTTACATACTACAACTCAAACCCTTTGCACACACATCCATTTCAGTCCTAGACTTGGCCATAGACTATTATGCGCATTATTAATCTAGATTCATATACAATACACTCTAGGTTAACGTTGTGAGTTGCAGATCACTTTGCTATCTAGTCTGCTAGCTACACTTTTGATCCAAGTGGGTTTTAGATAGCCACTTTTACACTGTTTTACATTTTTGGGGTGAAACATGAACATTATATTTAATTATTTACACAAACTACAAAAAATACAAATCCACTTTACATCATGTGTGCAATTTGAGCTTTATATTTGAGTATTAGGTGTGTTAACTACTTTGTGTGCAATTTCATGTGCAATCATTAACTATAAAAGCCGACGGTCAATAATGATAGATCTATTGAGTCTGACAAACCCACCAGTTAGGGTGATTGTTATTGACAACACAATTGTTTTTGCATGCTAGTTACAAAGGTTTGATTGTACTACTTGGTTACATAATAGTAACTCTCCATAATTGCCTTATTAATCATGACTTGTATGGATTTGTTTACTCATAACTATATACTATCGATGTACAAACCTGTGTATGCCCGCCAACTTTTTAGTTGACTTTATTTTAATCATGTTTCAAGTGCGAATGTTTGAGTTGATCAAGACAAGCTACACTTAAGTTTGGACCTAGTTAATTTTTAATAAAGAACTCATGTATTTCATTTTATGTACTTGTTTTGAATTTGGTTTGTGTTGAATCTCATGCAATGAAATTTGATGATTAATATATTTTAATCTAGTCAACCTTGTGCTCATGAACAGTCTACATGTCCCGCCCCGACGTATTCCGCCGTCGGTCGGGGTGTGACAGATTGGTATCAGAGCCTTGGTTATAGGGAATTAGGTTATTAGACACTTTTGACCTAGACTATAACTTTAGGACACCCATACTATGCCATGCTACTACATGCTACATGATTACTTGTAAGGCCCCTTTCTCGGGTAACCTCACTTGTTGGATTTACTCATAAACATAGTCATAAATACTGAACTTAAATTAAAAACATTCATCATTCAATTACATTTCATAACAGCGGAACTCTTAACAATTAAAAACACAACATTGTCTTAACAAACAAAAGTGGGATGTCAGTCTTGTGTCGGGTAACCTTCACGCCCTCGCACGACCTTTTCTTCCTTTACCTGAAATGTATACTAAAGTCAGCTAACGCTGGTGAGTTCTAGTTTAATGCGTTTAGATATAAACATTCTTTTCTTTACTTCATAAGTAAGCATTATTATAAAGTCATTCATATAAATACGTATTCATAGCTTATGCTTTTCTTTCATATTTCTTTTCTTTATTAATGTGATTACATATATATATATGCGTTCACCCTTTTTTTCTTTCACTTTTCTTAACATTCTTTCCTTATCTTTCTTACGTGATTACATAGATATGCATTCACCTTTACTTTCTTTACCATTTATTGGTCATACACATAAGGGTGATCAACCCGCCTTTTACTGTGTATGTCACAAAGACATACGCCCTTAAGCTACCGTCGTAGCCCTTTTACTCGTCCGGTCCTAGAAACCGTCCGCCTTAACTTTTCCGTCCAGCCAACCTTCGGCCGTCCGTCTTAACCGTCCTACCGTCGTAGTCCGTCATATTCGCCCGTCTGCCACAAGGCATCCGTTTCCCACTTGAACTAATTATACAGCCGAATATTGATTTAGCGACTTACTCCACCGTAGTGGCCTTTATTTAGTCTACCTTTCTAGACTTCCTTCTCTAGCTGCATAATAGTCAAGTGGTCGTCCGTCTACCGTAGTAGTCGTTAGCTTCGTTTCCGTCCATAACGTATACTTACATTCTTCGCATGCAATATATATTTATAAAGCAAGGTTTCATTTATTTACGTTATACCATTCATTCATTCATTCTTTGCAAAAATACGTGTCGTTCTTTGTTCGTAAATCATTATTCGCATTCATATGTATCTACACATATACCTTAATATATCACGTATGATCACATTGATATTCATTTCATTTGTTCATTTAGTGTATACACTTCAGCCCCAAAACATTTATAAATCATTTGCACATAACATAGAAGGGGGCACATAGAACTCACCTGATGAGTAGTTTCTGTAATACACTAAGCTGGCTACTGTGCTTCACTAATGTCACTCACGATCTGTATAATAAAAATATACATAAGGTAGTGCTCCTAGATGACACTAGACATTACTATGATTGAACCTAGTAGTTTTGATTGATTAGCTTATATCGAAACTTGGTAGTTTCGATAGGTTGTTCCTGTTGAAACTTGGTAGTTTCGATAGGTTGTTCCTGTCGAAACTTGGTAGTTTCGATAGGTAGTTTCGATAGGTTGTTCCTGTCGAAACTTGGTAGTTTCGATAGGTAGTTTCGATAGGTAACTTATGTATTATCTTAGCTTCGGATCGGGGGCTCATATCGAAACTATAGTAGTTTCGATTGGGTCTGCATATATCGAAACTGGGTAGTTTCGATAGGTCTGCACGTATCGAAACTAAGTAGTTTCGATGGACCTGCACATATCGAAACTAAGTAGTTTCGATGGACCTGCACTTATCGCCTTCCCAAAAATCCGAATGTTCTGCATGCGAATCTGGTCATGTCGATATCTAAATTTTCTTTGATCAAAACGTTCGTTTTTCATTCTAGATGCTATACCTAAGATCACTTTCAAGTTTCATCCGTAAAATCGTTATCTTTTAGCCAAAACCCGAAACTTCCCAAAACGAACAAAAACTCATAATGTGATCGAATCGTTACCTGGATTGTAATTCTGATTCGGAGGTTTTGCTCACGGGAACAGCAGCAACGTTCTCCTGAATTCCCGAGTTGATCCGTCACTTTCTCTCTCTAGACCCGAGCTCTCCTCTCTCTCTCTAAAAGCTGCGTGAGTTGGGGAAATGAGCAGGGAAGAGGGCTGCCTTGCCTCTTATGCGCATGGGCTTCCCTCGGCCCATTGAAGCCGGGCCCAGGCCCGCTCCCTTTTTATTTAAATATTCCAACTAAATCACCGGTCTTGCTATATTTATTCGTTTTATTATTTTTGGGATGTTACAAGTCTACCCTCCTTAAAGAGGTTTCGTCCTCGAAACTGTTCATACATTAAACAATTGAGGGTATAGTCCCCTCATCTCGTCTTCTTTTTCCCATGTAGCTTCTGTCCCTTTTCTGTGCTTCCATTGTATCTTGACTAACGGTATCGACTTATTGCGTAGTCGTTTTTCAGCTCGGTCAAGAATGGCTATTGGTTCTTCTACATAATTTAGACTGTTATCCACTTCGATCTCGTCGTAAGGTATGTGAGCTGTGTCGTCAACTAGGCACTTGCGTAAGTGCGACACGTGAAACGTAGGGTGTATTCCACTAAGCTCAACGGGTAGGTCGAGTCTGTAAGCAACTTGACCCACTCTTGCTAAAATCTTGAAAGGCCCGACAAACCTTGGACTGAGTTTGCCACGCTTTCTGAATCGGATGATTCCTTTCCATGGTGATACCTTTAACAGTACCATGTCCCCTACTTGAAACTCTAAATCTCTCCTCCTCTTATCCGCGTATGATTTCTGTCTGTCTTTTGCGGCTTTCATACGAGCCTTGATTTGATCAAATTTCTCAGAAGTAGCTTTGACCACTTCGAGACTTGCAAAATCCTTCTGTCCAATTTCCCCCCAACAAACCGGGGTCCTACATTTCCTCCCATACAACATTTCAAATGGCGGCATGCCAATAGTCGAGTGATAGCTGTTGTTATATGAAAATTCTGCCAATGGTAGATGGCTGTCCCAACTCCCACCGAAGTCAATGATACAGGCCCGGAGCATGTCCTCCAAGGTCTGAATGGTCCTTTCCGATTGTCTATCGGTTTGAGGGTGGTAAGCGGTGCTGATGTTCAACCTAGTGCCCATCGCTTCATTGAACTTCTTCCAAAACCTTGATGTGAATCTAGTATCCCTGTCAGACACGATCGATAGTGGCATACCATGTCTGCTTACAATTTCCTTGATAAATGTTTCTGCTAGCTTTTCAGAAGAAGAAGTTTCTCGTATTGGCAAGAAGTGAGCACTCTTTGTCAAGCGGTCGACGATCACCCAAATGGTATCATTGCCTTTAGCTGTTCGCGGTAGCTTGGTAATGAAGTCCATTGTGATCTCTTCCCACTTCCATTCCGGTATTGGTAAAGGTTGCATTTTACCGCATGGTTTCTGGTGCTCGGCCTTAACTAGAGAACAAGTTAGGCACTTGCTCACGTATTCTGTCACATCATTCTTCATGCCAGGCCACCAGTATTCTTTCTTCAAGTCTTGATACATTTTGTTTGTCCCGGGGTGGATAGAATAGCGAGACTTATGGGCCTCATCGAGTATTTTGGCCCTAAGCTCACCAATCTTAGGTATCCACATCCGGCCAAACCTAGTTCGTACACCGTATGCATTTGTATCCAAGTTCCCTTGTTGTCCTACTATTCTTTCCCGTTTCACATTTCTTTCTAACAGCGCTTCATCTTGTGCTTTTGCTATTTCACCCATCCAATCTGGTGTTATAATCAGCTGACACGCTTTGATCCGGATAGGTGCCGATTCTTCCTTTCTACTTAAAGCGTCGGCCACTACGTTTGCCTTGCCCGGATGGTACAATATCTCACAGTCATAGTCTTTCAGTAGCTCTAACCACCTTTTTTGTCTCATGTTTAATTCCTTTTGTTCGAAAAAGTACTTCAGGCTTTTGTGATCGGAGTAAATGGTGCATTTAACTCCATACAGATAGTGCCTCCATATTTTCAACGCGAAAACTACTGCTGCTATATCTAGATCGTGTGTATGGTAGTTAACCTCGTGAATCTTTAGTTGCCGCGATGCATAAGCAATTACCTTTCCTCTTTGCATGAGTACGCACCCTAAACCTTGCCCTGAAGCGTCAGAGTAGACTACCAAGTCTTCATTTCCCTCAGGTAGTGTTAAGACTGGAGCTTGAGTTAATCGTGTCTTAAGTTCCTCAAACGCGTTGTTTTGGGTTGGACCCCATTCATACTTTACTTCCTTCCGTGTCAGTTTGGTTAGTGGCGAGGCAATTCTTGAGAAATCTTGAATGAACCTTCGATAGTAGCCTGCCAATCCTAGAAAACTTCGTATCTCTGTTGGTGTCTTTGGGATGTTCCATTCCTTTACTATCTCGATCTTTGCAGGATCCACCATGATGCCGTTTGGGTTTATTACATGACCTAGGAATTGGACTTCCCTAAGCCAGAACGCGCATTTGGAGAATTTTGCGTACAACTTTTCCTGCTTTAGCACCTCCAGAACCTCCCTTAGGTGACAGTGGTGATCACCCTCGTTTTTTGAATATACCAGTATGTCGTCTATAAAAACTATCACAGATCGATCCAACATGGGTCGACATACTCTATTCATCAAATCCATGAACGCTGCTGGTGCGTTAGTTAATCCGAAGGACATCACGAGAAACTCATAATGCCCATAACGCGTGCGAAACGCGGTCTTTGGTACGTCTTCCTGTCTTACTTTCAACTGATGGTAACCCGACCTAAGATCGATCTTTGAGAACCAACTCGCACCTTGTAGTTGATCAAAAAGGTCGTCTATCCTGGGCAGTGGGTATTTGTTCTTTACTGTTCTCTTGTTCAGTTCGCGGTAGTCAATGCACATGCGCATGCTGCCGTCCTTCTTCTTTACAAATAGTACCGGAGCGCCCCATGGTGAGATGCTCAGTCTAATAAATCCTTTTTCTGTTAGTTCCTCTAGTTGAGACATCAATTCTTTCATTTCTGACGGAGCCAATCGGTAGGGGGCTTTGGCAACGGGCTCAGCTCCTGGCAATAAATCAATCTGAAATTCTATTCCCCGATCGGGTGGTAACCCAGGTAGATCCTCAGGGAATACTTCCGGAAAGTTGCACACCACGGGTACATTCTTGAGTTCTTCCATTTTCATTCTATCATCAATAACATATGCCAGATAAGCTTCGCAACCGCGCCTCATGTGACTTTCGGCCTTGATCATCGAGATGACGTTTGGCATCGTGCAATTCCAATCCCCATAAACCGTAATTGGACTGCCGCTAGGAGCTTTTAGGTGTATCCTCTTACGTTTGCATATGATTTGAGCTTCGTTGGCAGCTAACCAATCCATACCCAATACTATATCGAATCCTCCTAAGGTAAGAAGGAATAATCTAGATGGAAACTTATGTCCCTCTATTTCTATGATGCAATCCTCTGTTACTTGGAATACTGCCGAATTTTTACATACGGCAGTTTGTACGCTAAAGGCCTTTACTATGGTGTTGATAGTGCAATCCAATTTACGACTAAATGCATTTGATATGAAGCTTTTACTAGCACCAGAGTCAAATAAAATAGCAGCATGTTCATCATTTACTAGAAACGTACCTGATACGACATCAGGGTTTCCTCTTGCTTCTTCCTCAGTCAAGGCATAGGCACGAGTCCTTGCCTTAGGCTGTTCCTGTTCCCTATCTTTTCCCGAACCAGATTGGCCGGCCTTCCTGCAGTTCTTTGTCAAATGTCCAAACAATCCACATACTTGACACTTGACGTCTCTTACACATTCTCGGGAGAAGTGCCCCGGCTTTCCGCACTTATAGCATGTGGTGGTGCCAATTTTACCTTCGCCAAGATGTTGCCTTCCACATTTCTTGCAAGTTTCATATTCATCCAATCTTGGCTTCTTAGTTTCCGTTGTCACATTCCCTCTCCCGGTTCCTCTAGACGGGTTCTCCCACTTTCTCTTTTGGGTTTCTGTTGGTGGGTCCTCATTGGCATAATCGTCGTAGACGATTCCGCTCAGGTTCACTACCGACTCGAAGGTCGAGGGTAGGTTGGCTTTCACGTGGACACGGACCCTTTGAGGTAGGCCCTTCACATAATACTTGATCATTCGCTCTTCTGTCTCTACCAGGTGGGGTACTAGCTGGGCCAACTCATTGAATCTAGAAGTGTACTGGCGGTGTGTCTTGTTGCCAGCCTTAAGGTTTAGGAATTCATTTTCCACGCGATCAATTTCGTTCTGGGGACAGAACTTTTGAATTACCAGCTTTTTCAGTTCTTCCCATGTCATTCTTGCAAGAGCATTTAGGGACTTTGTCCTCTGAATGTTCCTCCACCAACCTAGGGCCTCATTGGTGAAAGAATGAGCAACGTATTTAACAGCCTGGTCGGGTCGACACTCGCTGATGTTGATTACCGCACTCATCCTCTCTATCCATTCAAGCGTAGCCACCGAATCCTTGCTGCCATCAAACTTGGGTGGGTCTCCATCCTTGAAACCTTTGTAAGTACACCCACGGTTGCTTGATACCACTTTTACTTCATCCCCGTCACTGTCATAAATTTTCTCTTCATCGTTCCCTTCATCCTCTTCTTTGCTTTTCTTTAGTGCCTCAGATAGTAGGTCAGGCAATACCTTCCTCAAAGTGAGCACAACTTCACGGGCAATAGCATCCCTGACTTCAGGTTCCAACTGTATAAGCCCTGGACTGTCGTTCCTAATTGAGGTCACTTCTGTTTCGTGCACACTTTCTGTGTGCTCTGCGTGCACACTCTCTTCTTTTTCAAATCTTGGGTTCAACGGAGGTCTACCTCGTCGGCCAGTGCGACCACCTCGAGGTCCTGTTCTTCCTCCCCCAGCCATAATTCTTAATTTCCTGATAGTTACAAAGGGAATACATCAATGTCATTTCTTCAGATCATAGTTTGGAATAGTACGAGCAAGGTAAATTCTTAATTACAGTGACCGGTTTGTGATTACAAATTTACATTGCTTTTCGGGTTCAAAACTCTTCAAATCAGTCATGGCATTAACATCTATTTGTTCTAAGTTATGGTATCAATTCTTATGCAAGAGCCTTAACTTCATTACTTACTTACCGTGCTGGCGTTGGCGTTGGTTACCCATACTGACATCCGTGCGTTGGTCCCATAATCAGTTTGAGTCTAGACATTTAGGGATGTCTAAATCTCTCAAACTATTGCTCTGATACCAACTTGTAAGGCCCCTTTATCGGGTAACCTCACTTGTTGGATTTACTCATAAACATAGTCATAAATACTGAACTTAAATTAAAAACATTCATCATTCAATTACATTTCATAACAGCGGAAGTCTTAACAATTAAAAACACAACATTGTCTTAACAAACAAAAGTGGGATGTCAGTCTTGTGTCGGGTAACCTTCACGCCCTCGCACGACCTTTTCTTCCTTTACCTGAAATGTATACTAAAGTCAGCTAACGCTGGTGAGTTCTAGTTTAATGCGTTTAGATATAAACATTCTTTTCTTTACTTCATAAGTAAGCATTATTATAAAGTCATTCATATAAATACGTATTCATAGCTTATGCTTTTCTTTCATATTTCTTTTCTTTATTAATGTGATTACATATATATATATATGCGTTCACCCTTTTTTTCTTTCACTTTTCTTAACATTCTTTCCTTATCTTTCTTACGTGATTACATAGATATGCATTCACCTTTACTTTCTTTACCATTTATTGGCCATACACATAAGGGTGATCAACCCGCCTTTTACTGCGTATGTCACAAAGACATACGCCCTTAAGCTACCGTCGTAGCCCTTTTACTCGTCCGGTCCTAGAAACCGTCCGCCTTAACTTTTTCGTCCGGCCAACCTTCGGCCGTCCGTCTTAACCGTCCTACCGTCGTAGTCCGTCATATTCTCCCGTCTGCCACAAGGCATCCGTTTCCCACTTGAACTAATTATACAGCTGAATATTGATTTAGCGACTTACTCCACCGTAGTGGCCTTTATTTAGTCTACCTTTCTAGACTTCCTTCTCTAGCTGCATAATAGTCAAGTGGTCGTCCGTCTACCGTAGTAGTCGTTAGCTTCGTTTCCGTCCATAACGTATACTTACATTCTTCGCATGCAATATATATTTATAAAGCAAGGTTTCATTTATTTACGTTATACCATTCATTCATTCATTCTTTACAAACATACGTGTCGTTCTTTGTTCGTAAATCATTATTCGCATTCATATGTATCTACACATATACCTTAATATATCACGTATGATCACATTGATATTCATTTCATTTATTCATTTAGTGTATACACTTCAGCCCCAAAACATTTATAAATCATTTGCACATAACATAGAAGGGGGCACATAGAAGTCACCTGATGAGTAGTTTCTGTAATACACTAAGCTGGCTACTGTGCTTCACTAATGTCACTCACGATCTGTATAATAAAGATATACATAAGGTAGTGCTCCTAGATGACACTAGACATTACTATGCTTGAACCTAGTAGTTTCGATTGATTAGCTTATATCGAAACTTGGTAGTTTCGATAGGTTGTTCCTGTTGAAACTTGGTAGTTTCGATAGGTAGTTTCGATAGGTTGTTCCTGTCGAAACTTGGTAGTTTCGATAGGTAGTTTCGATAGGTTGTTCCTGTCGAAACTTGGTAGTTTCGATAGGTAGTTTCGATAGGTAACTTATGTATTATCTTAGCTTCGGATCGGGGGCTCATATCGAAACTATAGTAGTTTCGATTGGGTCTGCATATATCGAAACTGGGTAGTTTCGATAGGTCTGCACATATCGAAACTAAGTAGTTTCGATGGACCTGCACATATCGAAACTAAGTAGTTTCGATGGACCTGCACTTATCGCCTTCCCAAAAATCCGAATGTTCTGCATGCGAATCTGGTCATGTCGATATCTAAATTTTCTTTGATCAAAACGTTCGTTTTTCATTCTAGATGCTATACCTAAGATCACTTTCAAGTTTCATCCGTAAAATCGTTATCTTTTAGCCAAAACCCGAAACTTCCCAAAACGAACAAAAACTCATAATGTGATCGAATTGTTACCTGGATTGTAATTCTGATTCGGAGGTTTTGCTCACGGGAACAGCAGCAACGTTCTCCTGAATTCCCGAGTTGATCCGTCACTTTCTCTCTCTAGACCCGAGCTCTCCTCTCTCTCTCTAAAAGCTGCGTGAGTTGGGGAAATGAGCAGGGAAGAGGGCTGCCTTGCCTCTTATGCGCATGGGCTTCCCTCGGCCCATTGAAGCCGGGCCCAGGCCCGCTCCCTTTTTATTTAAATATTCCAACTAAATCACCGGTCTTGCTATATTTATTCGTTTTATTATTTTTGGGATGTTACATTACTCCTTGTGTGAATACTTCTACATGTTATCCTAAGTAATTACACTACATGATACAATACTTAATAGTTTATGTGTCACACAACCTGATAACTTTTGTGCTTATATTCATTACTATCTACATACTATCTATTTGATTCATTTAAGTGCTATCCTAATTTTTAACACACACTTATACACACTTAGTTCTTCATGCACCCTTAATCTCACACACATAATGACATCATCTCTTGTGATCAAAATCTAAACTATTGGGCCTAATGCCCATTAATAATAAGCTAAAAAGCCCACTTATCCTCCAAGAAGAAGAAGCCCGCTAAAATGTATAAACCTCACTTTCGGGCATCAAAGCCAAATCCACAAAAATTCTCATCATGACCATGAGCCCAACACTAGTGTTATTAGTACATGATAGTTGGAAGATTGTGTGGGCCCATGAGGGATTCTGGCTAAGGAAATACAGGGTACTTAATTGTGTCCTAGTGACCCACCACTCTTTCCTGGGAATTCTCCTCATGGATGCACTACTTATAGGTTAAGTGTACTTCTAAAATACTATTGTGAACACTCGGTGTTATGACTAGACAAACTCTAAATTTATGAGAACTCCTATATTTAACACTCAGTATTTTATTATCGCTTACAACTTTTTCTTTGTTTTTCTGATATACATGGACTCCTACTCTCCTTCCTCCCCAGTAAATCGTCCTGGAGCAGAGTCTGATCAGGAAGAAGACATTGGGTCACCCGTGTATCGGTCACCAACACCCGTAGCTGCTAGACCAAGGTTTGACGTAAGGGCAGATTGAATTAGGAACACTGGCCCAAAACTTCGAACATCTTGATCACCCCACCCAGAAACCAGTATCAGACACCCCATCAACACACTCAGTTACCACCCCCACTAAGAGACCTGTATCTGGTGCCCGACCCGTATCATTGTAACCCTTGGGTAAGGCATACCATGACACCCACTAGTGCTATGGGAATTCCAATCGATGATATTCACCAATATGTGAGGACCTCAGAGTTTGAGAGGCAAAGGATGGAGCACGAGATAAGGCACAACTTACAAGGACAAAGAATGGATAGCCTAGCTAATCAATTATGGTACCAAAAGGAGTTAATTTCCACCTCGAAAAAGAAATGCTTGAGAATCGCACGGAAGCAGCTAGAGCTGAGGCCATATCGACTACCCGAATGACCATAGCGATGCTCGTCTTGTTGATTATCTGCTTCCTAGTGGAAAGCTACTGGAGACATTAGCATAAATTTCTATTCATTGTCCCTAAATTTTCAGTTTGAGAACCATTTCCCGATGTTTTGAATAATGTTTAACATTTCAGTATTTAATAAATTTTATATAATCCTACTCTAAAGTTATTATTCATTGATTTGACATATTGAGTGTGAATTTCACCCATCATATTTTTATCAAGATTCTCCAAGTATCACCTTCTTCATTCACCACAATTTAGTACACTACCGGCAATCTCCTTCGTAAACAAATCATCCTATTATTTGATTTAAACAACCTCGTTATTTTGTTCAAACAAAACGATTATCAGACTTTTAGATAATACTTGAAATATAAATGTTCTATAAACATTTTCACCATGTAAGGAAATTTAATGCAACCTGTTTTATAAAAGCATTATTTCAAATTGATAAATAATTAGGACTTTTCTCGTTAAATTAATTATTCCAAAACCTTGGCTAAATTATACTTGTTTAGCCATTGTAAACCATGGGTTAAGTTATCTAACAACTATTTTCTTAAATATTTTTATAAAGAGGCTTTCGTGTAATTATCTATTTACTTATGCAACCCCTCACTTTCACCCTCCTAACCATCTACGAACAATTTCTTACTTACAAACAAAATCGGTTATTCGGAAACACATTACTCGAAATATTTTCAGAATCTCCTCGCTATCTTGAACCTTCGATAATATATGAGTGTACTTGCCACTTCATGAGACGACCCATTTCGCGTAGACGTTAACCATCCCTACAAACCTCAACGAGATTTAAAGAGATAGAACCGAACTACCACATTTTACATGAACGCCAAACAACACGCTTCTCCGCAACACTTGATCACATACGAAACTCGTTAGTAAATGTCACACACGAAATTTAATAACTTATGTATGCATGTTCACAAGATACACAGCACGATCACATAATACATGAAACTAGTTTATTTACAAATCACAATTTACTAGATTGATCACATAACACATGAAACCTGTTTATTTTGCAATACACATGCTACTGGATTGAACCCATAACACATGAAACTTGGTTGTTTGCAATATAAATGATACATAACAATTGTTTTTTTAATACATAATAATAGATTGACCACATTAAACATGAAACTCATTTGGTTACAAAGTACATGATACTAAATTGTGCACATTATACAATATACATAATACTAAAATTGTTTATATTACACATGAATGTTTATTTGTTTACAAAATATATGATACTAAGTTGTTAACATTATACATGAAATTCATGTCTTACCATGTACATGATGCTAAGTTGTTCAAATTACACATGAAACCTAATCGACCACAAGCTACATGACGCTAGACCATACATGAAACTTGAGTGCTACATTATACATGAAACTAAGTTGCTTACAATTATTGCAATTGATTGATCACAATATACACGAAGCATGGACATACTCCTTGTTCACCAAAGTTGTAAGCTATAACACATCAAAGCTGCTCGGGCTTTGACGTATTCTTGTTCAAACACGAGGAAGCTGTAACACTTTAAAACAACTCGGTGTTTGACGTATTCTTGTTCAAACACTAGTAAGTTGTGGAACTACCTTATTACTCTTTAGTTGCTAACCGACCTGCCTACTTAAGGACATAGTTACTTTTTAGCAACTCATAAGTGAAAACAATAGACATGAACTAAGTGAAATTGGTGCCTCTTGCCCCGCACACAACGGAAGGATCTATACGGACCATGCGATGATTCGAGTAATTACGGGTGCACACGTAATTATAAAAATCAGCGCATGGAAAACATAGTGAATTCTATCGTGTGCTATGACTTAAAACCTATCGTGATATATAACAAAGAAACTAATATGATATGACAAGGGCATGGTGGATATGCCGATGGTACTTCCTATATAAGGGCTCTATCATATTATTAGAAGTAGAGTTGTTCGTGTCACGTGAAGTTTTAACCTAGACCTATGGCTGTGAAATCTCTTATCCACTGACAATTCTTAAGCATATTAGGCTACATCTTAAACAAGTCATGATTGTCAAGTTCCCATCAAATCCATTCTAAGTGACGCACTTCAACTTTAGATTCTTTGAAAGATCTCTACTTAACTCTCTTGAAACTAAAATCCACTGATATCATTCATAGATAACTTAAGCTTTAAACCTTAACCTTGTTATCTATCAGACTCCTCAAACCGACAATCAAAACTCAAACTCACTTCCTTCCTGATTCAGTAGTCTCCACTAGCTAAATATCGAGACGAAATTCCCTTAACATGGTGGACTGTAACATCCGTGATTTCTCAGACCATAAATTTTTCTTATTCGTTTTATTTTAATGATTTCAATAATAACAATACATTTAAAACCTGTATTTATTCAAGTACTTTCGTCACATAAATCGTTATTTTAAGTTAATACATCTATTCAAAATTTTAATTTAATGATTTAATAAATTATATTTGAGATTAATTTTATGAACCAATATTATTTACACATCTTTATAAATGAATAAATAAAGTAAAAATTATGTATTTAATTTATATTTAAATAAATATAATTTCCACACTATTTTTCTAACTAAATAAATAAATAACAATTATTTGATTTATTTAGTTATTCAAACACAAACTCTAATTCCATTTTTTTAAAACTATTCATTTCAATTTTTCATTTTATAAAACACCCATTCAAGTAAAAACCACAATCACCTACACACTCCTTTACATACTACAACTCAAACCCTTTGTACATACATCCATTTCAATCCTAGACTTGGCCATAGACTATTATGCGCATTATTAATCCAGATTCATATACAATACACTCTAGGTTAACGTTATGAGTTGCAAGGATCACTTTGCTACCTAGTCTCTCGTGCAAGCTACACCTTTGATCCAAGTGAGTTTTACATAGCCCTTTTTACACTGTTTTACATTTTTGGGGTGAAACATGAACATTATATTCAATGATTTACACAAACTACACAAAATACAAATCCACTTTACATTCTTGTGTGCAATTTGAGCTTTATGTTTTGAGTACTAGGTGTGTTAACTACTTTGTGTGCAATTTCATGTACAATCATTAACTATACAAGCTGACGGTTAACAATGATAGATCTATTGAGTCTGACAATGATACAATCATTACTGACAACACAATTGTTTTTGCATGCTAGTTACAAATGTTTGATTGTACTACTTGGTTACAAAATAGTAACTCTCCATAATTACCTTATTAATCATGACTTGTATGGATTTGTTTACTCACAACTATATACTATCTATGTACAAACCTATGTATGCTCACCAACTTTTTAGTTGACTTTATTTTAATCACGTTTCAGGTGCGAATGTTTGAGTTGATCAAGACATGCTACACAATTTTAATAAAGAACTCATGTATTTCATTTTATGTACTTGTTTTGAATTTGGTTTGTGTTGAATCTCATGCAATGAAATTTGATGATTACTATATATCAATCTAGTCAACCTTGTGCTCATGAATAGTCTACATGTCCCGCCCCGACGTTGGGGTGTGACATCATGTGTGTAATGACCATCTCTTAAGTTGCCAATAACTCATGGTCGGTTATGTCCCTCTTGTCGGTCGTGCGTTCCATCATTTCCCGATGATAGTAGAGATGAATACTATGTATGTGTGTTCCAATTTGTGTGTATTTCCAGACGTGTCACCATTTTCGCTCCACGTATGAAACTATGGTGGTAGTATTGTCTTATCAAAGACGCGTTTGGATGTATGATGGTTTACTACATAAACCTTGTTTGTTTCACAAGCATGACTTCCAATTGTATTCTCCCTTCAGGTATGGAGGGTTAGAAGTCAGAGTTTGATTCCTACTACTATTGGGAAAGGAACTGTTACCGAAGAGTTATGATGTTTCTTCCTCGGTGTGTCTTGAGAAGAGGATCGCTTGCGAAGTTGCCAATGACATAACGTAGGTAGATACGTTATGTATATAAGTATGTAGATATACTACACATATACCCATAGTTCTTGTAGGTCAAGTCTAAATGGATGGTATGATATGTAATGCACTTAACTTCCAATGATTTTCTGACTTGAAATTAATACTGTGCCGAGTGTTCTATCTTAGATGTAGTTCACGCAACAGGATCATCTAGAAATCATGTGTATTTAAATTTACCCTTACGTTGCGCACCCGTAAGTGTAAATTTACTTACATAATCATTCTAGCTTTTCCCATAATGTGATTCCTAAAGTTCCAAGGGTTCAAGCTTAAGGTTATAGTCTAGGCCCACTAATGCAACCTAGTTCGCTATAACTAAGGCTCTGATACCAATCTGTCACACCCCGCCTAGGGCGGAAACACGAGGCGTGATGATCCACGGTGTTCATAGCCTTTGATTACATTGAACGACTTCTAATAACATTCATAATCAAAGTTTCTAAGTTGTTACTGTAGGTCCCGGGAGCCTCGTCGCGCAGCTGAGATACACGGACCTGTTCTGTGATTTGTGTGGGAACCAAGAAACTAGACAGAGAAACACGAACAAAGACAACAGATAATGAAACAACACGTAATCCATAACATAGAAGTCATCCTGTATTACAGACTACATACCAAAGGAGCACACATCTCTCATCTAAGCTCAAGGTCGAGGGGTCGGGAGAGCTCTACCTGACCCGGACACCTCTCGACCTAGTTCCAAAGTTCCACCTACAAATGAAGACAAGTCTTCTATTTATAGGGGCAGGAACACTACCTGCGTACTTGTCTAAGTACGCAGGGTTGGGTCATGCGTACTTGACAAGTACGCAAGGAAAAAGCCTTGCGTACTTACTAAGTACGCAGGACCAAACTGGTGAACAAGCTAAGTACGCAGGAACACCCTCCTACGTACTTGCCTAGTACACCGATACATAGAATTTAATCTATAGTTACAAAAACATGCTTCTACAGTTACAAGGAAACACAAATTGTTTCCAATATAATACATGCCAAAGGTACCGTACTTAAAATCCAAATCATACGGTTTTTCATACAATAAGTTTGTCGGCTAAGCCCTAGATGTCCCTAGGTTATACCGAGATGTATCCAAAATATGTTCTATGTGCGTGCATGTCCATGCAATGATGATTCTAGTTACCTGAGAAAACAAGCTTAAAAAGTCAACATAAAGTTGGTGAGTTCACAGGTTTAGTTGAAATGTTTAATATTGTACCACAATATTTCTAGTTATGTATCGCTTCTCCGAACCAATGAGGTACCAATGGTGTGTTGTTCACCCGAACAATCGTTGAGTGCTGTTCATCCAAAGAGTCGTTGAGTGTTGTTCATCCGAACAATCGTTGTGTGTTGTTCATCCGAACAATCGTTGAGTGTTGTTCATCCGAACAATCGTTGAGTGTTGTTCATCCGAACAATCGTTGAGTGTTGTTCATCCGAACAATCGTTGTGTGTTGTTCACCCTAACAATCGTTGTGTGTTGTTCACCCTAACAATCGTTGTGTGTTGTTCACCCTAACAATCATTGTGATGTTTTCACCCTAACAATCGTTGTATGTACTTGTGTCCAGTCGTTTAGTTGAGCAAGTTTTCTCCCCCGTTTGTTTAAAAACAGATTTAAAACAAGTAAAAGGTGGGGCCGTGATACTCACCTTGTATATCGAGGTGATGAGATGTGTAGTATGTCCAACAAATGTCCTACCTATCCGTGCCCTAAATTATTTAATACACCTTAGGTCCTGTGAGATGGTTTAAATGTGGTTTGGTCACCCGACCAATACCCTAAGATCTCGACCCTTGTCTCGTAATACATACAAGGGTCCGACCCGATCGCCGTTGGTGATACGACTTGTGGTTCAAGTTTATTATATTCTTTAATAAATTTTGTGAGTCAGTATTTGTTTATCCAAAACTCTGTTTAAATTGATTTTTAGGATAAACATATATTATATATATTTATTAAGATTATTCTCAATTATTATGTTGTCATAAAATAATATCCATATTATTTTATTATTTAATCTCATTATGCCTATATATATATTAATGATTTCTTGTTAGATATATATACATTTATGAAAAAATAGGTTTATATGTCTCAAAATAATTATATTATTTTATATTTTATTTTCAAGCCAACTAATTTACCCTCATGTATTAATATATATATATATATATATAACTACGATTGTTATTTATTAGCCATAATGAGGCATTTTTATAAATATAATTTTATAAACATCTCCTCTTTTTCATACAAATGATTTATAGTTATTACTTCTGTAGGTCCTCATGGCACTTCTACATATCGTTCTCATGATAAGACGTGTTGTTTACTCGTAGTGTGGAATCCACCGAATCAACGACAGCATACACAAAAGACAATGGACACAATCAAGTAAAAAACTTCACGCTTGTATTTCAATTCACAATAGAGTTTACAGACTCAATCTATCTTGTTCTATTTCGATTCTGTTCTATGTTCGATCCCTGTTAAACTGACTCTGTAAACATCTATATATAGACTACTGACCTGAATTAGGCGAACTTAACAAGTTCGCCTCTAACAGAGTAAGCGAACTTAACAAGTTCGCCTCAGATAGACTTAAGCGAACTTAACAAGTTCGCCTTTGTTAGACTAGGCGAACTTAACAAGTTCGCCTCTAACAACTAGTATAAAAACACTTAGAACATTAATACATTACAAAAACATAAAGACATAAGATCTAAACTATTACAAAGCTTTTTTCATTGCAAACTATGTCCTAACAGATTCCCCATTGACAATAGCTTGATCTTCAGTCTTCTGTCTTCATGATGAGCTCTTCCAATTATCCGGCAATCTGCTTCCTGCATGCACTCCATATCTTCTACATATCTCCAATACTCGCTTGTACTGCAATCCTTGTTCTTTCCACTCATCAGTGAACATGATTTCATTCTTTCTCAGTGTTCTCTGATCTTTCTTTGAAAAATTTATAAGATTCATTGCATCATAGAAACATACAATGACCTTATTCTCTTTGTCTTAAATCCTTGCATCACCAGTATTAACATCGACATACCACCATTTCATATTCCCAAGGAAATCTTGAGGAATCTTCTTCAATGATATCCTGTGAATAGCACGTACTGGTCTGAATTTGTACTTCCAGGTTACTTTCCCAGTCTTGTGATCTATTTTCTTCACTCTCTTTCCTTTTTGAGGCTTTAGCCTTTCATACTTCACTGAACCACCTTCTCTCTTGATCAGATTTGCTATCACATCAGCTAATCCAAACTTGGATCTATTAATAAGTGGCTTTGAAGATAGACCATTCATTTCACACCTTGGCAAGGTATTGAAATACTTGATCCTCGGCTTTAAGTACTGAACACCGTCAGATCTTTTAATAGAAAATAGTTTTATGGCATTATCATAAAACCAGCTTATGATTCTTCCTACACACCTCTCTTTATTCACATAGTTTTCTTTCTAAGCAGGTTGTGCTTGAGACTTGGGTAGCACCTTCATCCAACTATTCACTACTTCTCTCCATTGTTCTTTGGTCATACCTGTATTTCTGTGTATCACAGGTTCTTCATTCATCTTTGGAGACTTAATGTGAGTAGTATCAGCTTCAGCATCTTTATTCGATTGAATGTTTTCATCATCAGTATCAATCTTAGAATCAGAAGTATCTTCAGGCAGTGTGATGTCTTCAAATGAGTCCATATAATCTGTTGCTCCTTCATAATTAAACTTAGGAATAACATCATCTTGGATAAAGTTATAAGGGACATTAAGACCATCACAGCCTTCATAAATCACTTTATCTTTACTTTTCTCTATCTCTATCTCCACTATCTCTCCTTCTTCTATTTTAGTATCTGACACATCACTATGTCATTGAATAAATCATCTATGTCATCAAGACATGATATCTTTTCAGCTTTTTCCTCCTCAGACTCAGCAAAGAACTCCAATAATAAGATTTCTTCGTCATTAACTCCAGAAGTATCTTTGTTTCCATCAATTGATTGTGATGTCAAATCCCCCTGAACTTTAGAAATAGGATCAATGTCAGCGTATTGACGATCACCCTCAATATTACTAGAAGGATCATTTTCTTCATCATCATGTCGTTGAATAGACTCAGTATGACATGCATCACGTATCCTTAACTCCCCCTGAGCGTCAAGACGCTCAACAATCTTGGATACTAATGCCTGCATAGCAGCAATCTGCGTAGCTTGAGTCTGAATCACCATCTGTCGTTGAGTATCAGTAGATACAAGAGTATCCACCTGGGTTTGTAAAGCAAGCACTTGCGATTCAAGGAAAGTAATCCTATCAGAATCAGAAGGCTTAGAAGGACCAGCTGACGATTGAGGAACAGAAGTACTGGGAGTAGGAATCACTGGAGGAACAGGAGATTGTTCTTTAGAGCTTGGAGGTGTGACAATCAAGGAAGCAACAAAAGTAGCATCCTCCACACCTTGTGAAGATTGGGCAGCAGCAATGGAAGCAGCCATAAGCTTTGGAGCTTTAGGATCCGGATTAAAATCACTATCCGAACTCTCATCCACTAATGTTCTTTTACCAAGTACTGATCCGGAAGGAGGATCCTGAACAGACTTTCGTCGTTGTCTTTTGGCTATAGATTTAAGGCGTTTACCAGCATTAGCCAAAGGTATACGAGCCAAACATGCATAATGATCTGAAGAGAAATCTCTAGACTCATCAGAATCTGTATCTTCAGAAATAGGTAAGATTGTATCACTTGAGCTAGAACTCGACTCATTCTCTGTCACCACATTCCCTTCAGCTTCATGAATGGGCGAGTTCACAGCGTCATCAACAAAGTCATCCATATTCATTCCTAGATCTTGTTCATGTTCATGAACGACCTCTTCTAGAACAGGTTCTTTAACAGGTATATCAACCTGAACTTGTGGAATTGGAACTTGTTCTTGAATAGGAATTTGTTGTTGTACGGGAACTTGTTGTTGTTGTTGAGCTTGTTGTTGTGGAACTTGTACTTGTGGAATAGGTTGTGGTTGTGGTTGTTGTTGTTGTGGTTGAATCATTAGGATGAAACCAGTTATCATTTGATTAAGTGACCAAACAATGGAGCATTAACTGGAATCAATGCTTGATTATGTTGTTTCACTTTAGTGCAATCCGTAAAGATACGCTTAGACATCGGCGTCAAAGTCAATCTAATCGGATGCTGTGGGAGATCAGGAAGAATATGATTTAGAATCATCTGGATAAACCTTGGATACATCAAAAATCCTTGACCTTCAGCAGGTGTAATTTGCATAACCATCTCCCTATAGATATATCTTGCAAAATTGAAGCGCTTATTCAATGTCAAAGCTACCATTGCAGCTTGAAGAGCAGTCTTTAAGCCATCAGTACCGGCTTTACGAGGAGAGAGACATTGAATAATCACATGCATGAAGTATCTCCATTCACCCACCAAATCACCTTTACGTGCTTGTGTATCATTTGGGCGTCCACGATAACCCATTCTTTGAAAGCATCCCATGATAAAAGGATTAGGATATGATATAGGTTCTTCAGCAGCACCACCTAATGCAAGAGCAGCACGAATAGTGTCTTCAGATATAGCAATCTCAGTATTCTTAAGTGTGGCACGAAGAACATGAGGTTCTACGTCAGTATCTGAATGAACTGTGTCCCAAAACTGTTGAATATACACCAGACTGATGTATGGATCAGCAGATAATGCGACACGTAGGCGTGAGCGATTCAGAAATCCTATAATCCCTTGAAAGTGTATGGCCTCTGATATGTTAGGATCTAACAATGCCACCTGATTGTGCTTGTATTCGACACGACGAGCCATCTGAAAAAGAGTTGGACAACAAACACATATTAGACAATTAACAAAACACAAACAATACAAAAAACAAATTTAAAACAAAAAACAAAACAACAAAATTTAAAAAAAAAAAAAAATTCAAACACAAAAAATTTTCACAAGTCCAAAACTCCTCTGACCCCTAGGCGAACTTAATAAGTTCGCTTAGTGTTTCAAGAGGCGAACTTATTAAGTTCGCCTAGATAAGTTCGCTTGAATAAGTTCGCCTAAACTGTCTGTCATTTCGAATTCAAACCAGAAATCACAAATCCTTTCAATCCGTGTAGAAATCATGAATTAACTATTGTAAAACACTCGATTAGTATTACTAAGTCCAAAACAATGTTCAATTTCAAGATTTATAACTAGAATATCCACAATTTGGGGCAAACTGTCACGTAATGAAACCAAAACAAAAACCTTGATTTTCTCTCAATTTATCGGAAAAAATTCGATGATATTACCTTGGTTAGATTCAGAATCCAATTTTGATTCAGAATGAACCGATTATCAACTCAACAACCACTGAATTTGAAATTTCAAAAATTTTGAACAAGTTCGCTTAAACTAGGAAGACGATGAAGTGGATAAGTTCGCTTGGATAAACCCTTATACAGAATAAGTTCGCTTAATTAGGCGAACTTGTTAAGTTCGCTTAACAAGCCCTAGGCGAACATAATAAGTTCGCTTCACCAATTTCAGGCGAACATATTAAGTTCGCTTCACCAGAAGGAGGCGAACTTAATGCCTTCAACATTTCCTTTGATCAAAATTTTTACCAACTTTCAATCCGTCACGTCTTGAACTTCCTTCAGCAGCATGTATTTGATTCAATCCTGAACAATTTAATAAAAGATTAAAATTTTCATGGAAAATAAAAAAAAAATCTTTTTGAATTTTATCTATACAAACGGAATCACGTATTTTTTTATTTTTATCTGACAAACGGAAACACATATTTTTGGATTTTTATCTGTATAAACTGAAATCACATATTTTTGAATGAACATCATGAGTAAGAAGATCATATCAGTATCCGAGTAATTCATCACACATTTTAGCAAAAACCACGGGTAACCTATGATATGAAACAATCCAACTCATCTTGTATTTTATGTATCTTTTTCAGTATATGTAAATCATTCAATTTGAATAATATTTGAAATGATACGCCATAAATTTCAAAGTAAATAAGATCAGATTATGAAATGCTCTTTTATTTATACTGAATTTGAAATATAAAGCATGAATTCTTAAATTTGTCAATATTATATTATTTGAAACTATAAGCGTTTATTCTCCAAATTCATGTGATTTAGTACCATTTAGATGAAAAACATCGTGTACCCCACATTTATGCCAAACAGAAATATAATTTGCACTATATTCAAGACATATACAGTTTATTTTAAGATTAGATCAATTTCCAAGATGAAATTATCTCTATTAGCACAAGAATAGAAGCAGATCCCAAAGGATATAAGAATCATGATGATTCAGAATCAGAAGATTCTATTGAACTGGATGTATAATGTGAATCAACAGATTCAGGTATGAGGATCCAACTATTATCTGGACAAGTTTCAATGGAGTCAGACTAGATGATGTATCTAACTGATCCAAGGGCGAATATATGTTTCAACAGATTTTTAAAGCATATCTTAGTTCAACAATACATTGCATGTTTTTCGGGGCATGGGCAGTAATGTGAACTGAAATAGATTTGTGCTAAAGATATAATTCGATATTGGTCTCATAAAATTCTTTAAAAGCATATATTCTTTAACTGATAATGATCTTTTACACACACACCCAGACATATAATGGATTCAAATCACAGATGTAATCATATCATATTTAATTTTCACACTACTATTAGTTTCAAAACGCTTCTAGTCTATTGACAATTCAAGTTTCAAAACTCATACACAAATTTTAAAACAGATTATCAAAATTAGAGCATGCACAACACTATCAATTCTCATTTATGCAGACTTTGAAATTTAGATCAAATCAACTCAGTTTAATCAATCATATATCAAAGGTCTACTAAGGTCATGTGAAATGAAGTAATCACTAATGTACTATCATTTCTTCTCTAACTTCAAATGATGTCAAATTTTATATTTTTCAATTTGTTTTGACTTTTTATAAATTAAGAACTTTTTGACTGAAAATTTAAAAATGCAGAAATGTAATAAAGCAATAAAAGAAATTAAAAACAAAATTTTCCATGAAAATTTGATTTTGAAAAACTTTTATTCGGGATTGATCATACCTATCATTTTGATTAAGAATTCAAACCTGATACGATCAAATGCCTTGGTAAACAAATCAGCAAAATTATCATCAGTGTGAACCTTTACCAGCTCAATCAACCTTTTCTCTGCACAATCACGAATGAAATGATATCTAATCTCAATGTGCTTTGTTTAACTGTGCTTAATGGGATTATTAGTTATAGACATTGTAGCATTATTATCAATAAGCATAGGGTTCCTGTGAAATTCAAACCGTAATCTATTAATTGCTGTTGTATCCATAGGATCTGTGAACAACAACTCGCAGCAGCGATGTATTCTGCTTCGCATGTAGAAATTGAGACAGTGGTTTGCTTTTTTGCATTGCCAGGAAACAAGTCGATTACCCAAGAACTGACAACCACCTGTTGTAGATTTCCTGTCCAAACAACAACCACCAAAATCAGAATCAGTATAAGCATTGAAATCAAAGTTAGAATCATGTGGATACTATAGTCCCAATCTTTGTTTTCCTTTCAAATAACGAAATATTCTTTTTACAGCTATTAAGTGAGATTCTTTTGGTTTTTCCTGGAATCTGGAACAGATGCATACAGCGAACATTATATCTGGCCTTGAAGCGGTTAAATACATGAGAGATCCAATCATTGCTCTGTAAATTCGACAATCCACATCTTTTCCATCCGGGTCAGAGTTCAGCTTATGATTGACCGGAATCGGAGTATCATATGGGGTACAGTCCTCCATCTTGAACCAGCTCAAGATGTCTTTGACATACTTGGACTGATGAATAAAGAAACCATCTTCCTTTTGATTTACTTGTAAACCTAAGAAAAACAACAACTTTCCCATAGCTGAGATTTCAAACTTCGACTTCATTACACTCTCAAAATCTTTGCATAACCCTTCATTTGTTGATCCAAAAATAATATCGTCCACATATATCTACACCAGTAGGTAATCTCCCCTTGATTTATTTATGAATAAGGTCGAGTCAATCTTGCCACGAACAAAATCATTTGCCAAAAGATGTGCGGACAATGTTTCATACCACGCTCGAGGAGTCTGATGAAGACCATAGAGGGCCTTATCAAGCTTGAAAACCCTATTCGGATGAAGTGGATCTACAAACCCCAACGGCTGGCAAACATAAACCTCCTCCTTGACCTTACCATATAAAAATGCACTTTTCACATCCAATTTAAACACCTTAAAACCTTTATAAGAAGCAAAAGCTAGAAACAACCGTATTGCTTCAAGCCTCACAACAGGCGCAGAAACCTCGGTGTAATCAATTCCTTCTTGTTGATTGAAGCCCTGGACAACTAATCTTGCTTTGTTTCTTACCACGACACCTCGATCGTCTTTCTTACATTTAAACACCCATTTAGTACCAATCGGATATACACCCTTCGGAAGATCTACAAGATTCCAAACCTTAAGTTTGTCAAACTGAGCAAGTTCTTCCTGCATAGCCTCTATCCAATTGTTATCATTTAAAGCCATTTCAACATTTTTGGGTTTGACCTGAGAAATAAAATATGAATGTGAGCAATCATCAAAAACACCAGAATCTTTAATACATGTATACAAACAAGTATTGTCAACAAGAGAACGTGTTTTCACTCCATCCCCAAATTTCCGATTATATTTGTCACAGGATGATCTTTGAGTTCCTTGATGGAAGCGACCTCGGGAACCTGTAACACCTCAACACAAGTTGTATCAGATTGATAAGATAAACCATGATTAATTGGAATATCTGAGTCTAAATTTGTAGGAATCTCCCACGAATCATGTGTCGAAGGTAATGAATCATCACCCAACAAAGGATCAGCAGAAAAATCTTGAAAAATAGCATTATCTTCCTCACTCTCTGAATCTTGTGGTCCTGAACAAGAATCAACATTAGGATCGGGAGCAGAAGTAGATGGAACCGATGAATTTGGAACTGTATTTGGTAGAAAGCCATTGTGCTGTGCATCCTGACATGACTCATAGAGAACAACAGCTTCATCAAGAGAAATATCAGAAGGTAAATGAAAAGACTTGAATAAGGTTTCATAATCAAATGCCCAATCTGGTCCAATCACCATTTGAGGTAAAGACCGATTTGAACAGTCAATATGGAACCATTCTTCAATTTGGCGCGTCTCTTTGTTAAAGACCCTCTTGGTAGTCGAATTGGAAACATACCCCAGAAAAATCCCTTCAATAGCCTTAGCACTGAATTTTGTTGGGACATCACAAACTTTCAACAGGGTGCAAGGATTACCAAAAGGTAGTAAATAATCCAGATTTGGCTTTCGATTATTCAGCAACTCGTAGCAAGTCTTGTTGTGTCGCTTGACGGTCAAGACTCTATTCAAAACGTGACACGCAGTATTCACAGCTTCAGCCCAAAAAGTAACTGGAAGCTTAGAATCTACAAGCATCGTGCATGCCGTTTCAACCAGCGTCCTGTTCTTTCGTTCAGCAACACCGTTTTGTTGAGGAACATATGGCGCACTGAATTCATGATGAATTCCCTTTTGTAAACAGAATAAGCCCATTTTGCTATTCTTAAGTTCGCTGCCATTGTCACTCCTGATTCTTCTGACTTTCAGATTTAATAAATTCTCCAAACCCAGGATTAAGTATTGAACCAACTCAGTGGTTTCAGCTTTAGATGAAAGAAACTTAACCCATGAAAATCTGGAGTAATCATCAGTTACTACCAAGCAGTACGATTTCCCACCAATGCTCCTAATACTTATTGGACCGAACAAATCCATATGCAGCAGCTCCAAAGGAGTTATAATATAATTCTTCGATTTAGATTTGTGTGATTTCTTCCGTTGTTTCCCCTTCTTGCACGGAATACAATCATCAGGAACCGAGAATTTCATCTTCGGAATACCAAGAACCAGATCATTCTTAACAATATAGTTCATCTTCCGATAGTTGATGTGAGCTAGCTTCCTGTGCCACAAAATAGAATCTGATTCCGACGCCTTGGATAGTAAACATGTAGGAATTGAATCCGTTGTAGTAGCAACACTCATGTCAAAGACATACGTGTCATTTCTCCCCGGGGCCTTCATGAGAATCCATTCGTCAGGAATAACAAAACCAGGTTTCAAGATATAACACTCAGCATCATTGAAATGGAACGAAAACTTCTTGTCACAAACTTGTGATACACTCAAAAGATTGTGTTCCAGCTGCTCCACATAATTCACCTTCTCAAATTTGACTTTATCATTCTTTAAAGTTCCCTGTTCAGTTATGTACCCGCCTTTATTCCGCGCAAAAGCGACATAACCTCCATCAATCTTTTTAACATCTTCAAGCAATCTGATATTCCCTGTCATATGTCGAGAACAACCACTATCCTCATACCATGTATTGTTGATATTCCTCCTTGGTTGTCCTTACATAAACAACAAAAATCACTTAGAAATAGGAACCCAAGCCATTGTGGTCTTGGGTCGTCCAGATTGATCAAAATAAACAACTTCTAGTAATTCACAATCAATGTTATCATTAACCTTTGGAATAGAAGTTTTACCAACAGACTTTTTCAAAGGAGACAATTTTTGATTATTTTGAAAAACATTATTTGATATTTTATTATCAGATTCAGATGTTTCCAAAATTTTCTTCAATTTTCTGTTTCGTCTTCTCCTTTGTGGTCTAGACAATTTTACTTCAGATTGAGAATCTATTGAAGTTATAACTTGAGGAATCTCAAGTTTCTCTTGACACACAAATGATTTAGATTTCAATTTATCTTGCTGTTTAAATCCAGAGGATTTAACAAAAGATCGACAGGAAATATTTTGCTCCAAACTAAATGATGACTTTCCCTCATCTGTTCTTTCTAGAATCTTCACCACTTTTGGTTGTGAAGGAACAGTCTTCAATTTGCCCTTGTTCTTATAAGGACAATTGATCAGAATGTGACCAGCTTCATTGCAATGAAAGCAAACTCTTCTCTCTTTAAAAGTTCTAAAGTAAGAAGAATTCTTTGAATTTGAGGAGCCATTAGAGGAATAAGCTTCAAAAGATTGTCCAGAACATTTTACTGTCTTCTTTGGAACATAAACCTGTGTAGGCACCTTTGATGAATGCACCTTTTGATGACCTGCATCGACAAACCCACTTGACTGTAAAATTGGAGAAAGCTTAGGGGTAACAACCTTCACCTCATCAGGTTCAGTCAGAATGCATCTATCACGGGTAACAACTTTTGCAACAGTTGGTTCATCAAGTTTCACCTCTTTCGGAATACCTTCCACCTTCTTCTCATCAAATTCCTCATCCTCAGAATCAGATTCATACACCATATCCTCACCAGTTACTGGGTTCACTTTCAATACTGTTTTTGGATCTATTTGTCACACCCCAACCGACGGCAGAATCATCGGGGCGGGACATGTAGACTGTGCATGAGCTCAAGGGTGACTAAATTGTAATATGTTAAATCCATTTCCATTCAAACAACATGAATCAAGTTCCAAGTACATAATGAAATACAATTTGTTTTTGAATTAAGATTAACTAGGTCCAAAGCCTATGTGTAGCATGTCTTGATCAAACTCATATGAAAGCACCTGAAACATGAATAAAATAAGGTTAACTAAAAAGTTGGTGAGTATAACACAGGTTTGTATATAGATAGCATATAGTTTGTAAAACAAATCCTTACATAACATGATAAATAAGGCATTTATGGGGAGCAGCTATTGTGTAACCAAGTACAATCAAACCTTTGTAACTAGCATGCAAAATTGTGTTGTCGGTATCAATCACCCCAATCTGGGTGGGTTTGTCAGACTCAATAGATCTATCATTGAAAACCGTTGGCTTGAATAGTTAATGATTGCACATAATCGCATACAAAGGTTAGCACACCTAGCACTCGGGCATAAAGCTCAAATTGCACACATGAATGTAAATAGGATTTGTACTTGTGTTGTTTGTGTAAATGTAAACATGTAATTTGAATAATGTTCATGTTTCACCCCAAAAATGTAAAAGAGTAAAAGGGGCTATGTATACTCACATTGCAAATGAGTAGTTGAATATCACACAATATGTTGTTGTTGTTGCACGAGTGATTTGGAAAATCTCAAGATTAACCTATGATTTAATTATATAAATGGGATCAATGGCATGCACAAAAGACTTGGGCCAAACCTATTGCACAAGGGATTGGATGTGGATTTGGTCAAAATAAACGTATACTTGTTTGAGTCTTAACTGGTGTTTATGAAATTTGTTGTATAAGGTATATGTGTATGGTCATAGAGTTTCATTTGTTTTGCAAACATTTAGGATAAAGTATATACGAACCGTTTAGTGATCTTTTGTTTTAACAAATATATTATTACTCTTGCTTGTTAAATTGGGAATGAATTAAATAAGTAATTGAATAATATGTAGTCAAACAAATAGATATATAAATAATTAAAACCCTTTTTATGTTTTAAAAGTGGTAATGATTAAGCCTTAGTAATGTCATAATTAAATAATAAACCAAATTATGATTAATTATTAATTAACAGAACGAAATATGTATTAACGTTTTATAAAATGGATTGTATGAAAAGGAAAGTTTATTAAATTTCTTTGCCGGATAGTGGATTTATAAGAATAAGTAAGTTTGTATAAAACTATATATCTTATAAACTTAGGGTTTTGAAATAAATATTTGTTTAGAGTAAAATATATATTTTTTTTCTAAAATTCATTAGATTTTAACCCTAATAAAATAAGTGAATGGTTTCTAATAGTTATGAAATTATAAAACTGATTGGAGAAACCAATGGTTTATAAAATAATTTTTTTATAAAAGTTTGGTGCTGAAAATGATTCAAAAAAAAACAATTACGGGTTCTGAGATTCGAACCCGGGTGGGTTTTGGGGAGACACACACGCCCAACCACTAGACCAGTGGCCTCGTAGTGTTCTATTCTGGATTTCTTATAGTTTTAATCAAGGAACACCTGGAGTCAGATTCAATTGGAAATGGGTACAATCAAAAAATGGTGCGGGTGTGGATCATGAATTTTCCCTCCAATAAAATTCTCATATGAAGCCATGAATGAGGAAAACATAGCTAGATAATCATCAGCAACCTTTTGATTTACATGAGATCCAGAAGATGTAGAAGCTGTTGTCGCAGAAAAACCAGAATGATTAGAATGACCAGAATGAATAGGAACTCCAGAACACTGATCATTAGAAGAATCTTGAGCGTCGCCAGAAAAGAATGCAACTCCTGTACCAGTTTTACCAGTAGTCTTGGCAAAATACATTGAAGGATCTTGGATGTGCTCCATGTTAGTCTCCTTCTTCTTCTTCATATTCAGGTCATGCGATTGAATCTTCCCAAGAACTTCTTCAAGAGACATGGTTTTGTACTTGATATTTTCTTTTGTAGAGTCATATCTTTTGTATAAGCTGTTTTCATTTATTGTACGTTTAAACAATTTTAGACTAATTTACTTTCCGTCATTTCATTAAATGTAATTTCAGTTTTCTGTAATTTACTGCTTTATTAGCTAAGTCTGGGCCATCGAAACTACTTAGTTTCGATTGAGCTTGTTCAATCAAAACTAGTAGTTTCGATAGATGGTAGTTTCGACAGTTCTGAGTATCACTTGTAAATGGTCAATCGAAACTAGTAGTTTCGATTGAACATAGTTTTGATACATGTCACTACTATAAATAGCCTAGTTTGAGAATGTTTAGGGTGTGAGTAGCGGCTGTAACCCTGAACCTTCTCTTTCACATTGTTCTTGAATCAATACAATTTGCAGTTGTTTATGCACTATGTTCTTACATTTTCATACCATTTACGTGTTGATTCATAGTGTGGTTAGCCGGTTATCTTCACCAACACTGTTTCTATCATCTGTTTCACCACCATACACACAGTTTTCGCCTGTGTATGTGTGTAATCGATCAAATCATTGATTTATAAGAGAAATCTGGACCTATGTCACACCCCGACCGATGGCGGAATCATCGGGGCGGGACATGTAAGACTGTTCATAGCACAAGGTTGACTAAATTGAAGTATATTAAAGTCAAATTTCCATTACAAATAATCCAAGTACAAACCAAATCCAAACAAGAAAATAAAACAACTCAATAACTTCTTGATTTAATATTGCTAAGTCCAAATCCTATATTGAGCACGTCTTGAATCATTCTCACATATTAGGGCCTGAAACATGAATAAAATAAAGTCAACTAAAAAGTTGGTGAGTATAACACAGTTGTATATAGATAGCATATAGTTGTAAACAAATCCTTTACAAGACATGAAAAATAAGGCATTTATGGGGAGCTGCTATTGTGTAATCAAGTACAATCAAACCTTAGTAACTAGTATGCAAATTATGTTGTCGGTATCAATCACCTCCACTTGGGTGGGTTTGTCAGACTCAATAGATCTATCATTGAAAACCGTCGGCTTGTATAGTTAATGATTGCACATAGTTTTCACAAAGACTAGCACAACTAGCACTCGGGCACAAAGCTCAAATTTTGCACACATGTATGTATGTAGGATTTTGTACTTGTGTTGTTTGAGTAAATGTAGTTGTGAAATGTGTAATGTGTATAAAGTTCATGTTCCACCCCAAAAGTGTAAAAGAGTAAAAAGGGGTTGTGAATACACACATGGTATGGAAGTGAAGCTAACAAGGAAATATAGATAGCAAATATGATCCTTGGAATGCACACTTTAACCTAAGAGTAAAGTGTATAGAATCAAATAGATGTACAAAGTTTAGGTCTAAAGTGAAAGTTGAATTTGTATATAAAACTATTGATTTGTATTTAAAAAGTATTGAATAAAATATATAAAGTTTGAAGTAAAATATGTTTGTAACCATTTGATTAGGTTTGAATTGAATAAATAAATATATAATTGTAGTTTATGAAATAATGTAAATATTAATTGTAATTAAGTATAAATAAATAAATGATTTTGATTTAAAACGTAAATTAAATAACTAATCATTATTTATAAATTTTGTAACTTAATTATTTAAAACATCATTTAAATAAATATAAATTTAATTTTTATAAACTTTTCAATAAATCATATTTATGCCAAGATTAAACTTTAAATCCATTTTTAAATACAGAACACATATTTTTATAAAATCTGAAACATTTACTGATTAAAATATAACAATTATAATTCTGTTAAAATAATCTGAGTCTCACACGACCGTGCCTAGGAAGGGCACGATTGTGCTCAAGCCACGGGCGCGACCGCGCTAGTCGGGGCGCGACCGGGTTGACCAACAGAAGCACAATCTAGACCAGACAGCAGGCACGACCGTGCCTTGACCAGGCACGATCGTGTCTATGATCTTTAGACACAACAGAGACTAGCCCAGAGGGCATGACAAGGTCTGGACAGGAGGACACGACCGCGCTGATAGTCGGCACGGCAGCGCTAGATGATTAGCGCGACCGTGTCTATTCCAAGTCAGACACGAATTGACAATTTCTTGTATTTATAACGATGGAATTGATAGGGCTTTCGATTAAAGAGATATTACGAGTCTAATCATATAAATTAATTGCATGAACATCGTGTTTAAGAGTGGAATCGATTAAATCCTTTTTATTTAAAATAACAATTCTGATTAGAACGATTTCTGTAATGAAAGCCCAGATTAATTGGGGGCTTTTGATGATGATACTGAAACGAATGAGATGGAGAGTATACTTACCTAAAACAAGAAGGAATTTGGTAACGATCGGTAGAAGGGAGTTCCAGCGACGGAGAAAACGGCTTCCAAAGACTTCGGCTGCAATTCCGGCTAGGCTAGAGAGTCCAGAGTCTTGGAGAGATCCGGGAGATGCGTAATCCTTTCTTGATCGGGGGAATTTACGTCTCAGAATAGGATTCGAGTTTTGCTTGAATTGTTTGAGAGAGAGTTCGAGATTGATGGTATGAAACTGAGGCGTTGAATAATTGAGAATGGTATAACTCACGTTAATGGAAGAAGAAACGTAATCAGATTTGAATTTCGAATGATTGAGCGTTTTGAAATCACATTTACGTTTCGACTGTTACGCAGGCGCGACCGTGCCAATATAGGCGCGACCGTGCCTAGGCACCGGGCGCGATCTTTCCAAAGCAGGTCGCGCGACCGTGCCAAAGCACCTGGCGCGACCGTGCTAGGACGAAGCACGACCGTGCTAGACTAGGGTTTGTTGACATTTTCAATTTTAGTCCTTGACTTTTCAGATTTGATAAGTTTGAATAAAATAGTTTCTTGTATAGTGTCTAAATGTATATAACCGAGTAAGACTTGCGAATTGGTATAGAATTATTGCATTAAATTTACGGCGAGAAAATAATGAGACATTGCACGAGTATAGAACTTGAAATTGCATTACATTGAATTGAAATAGGAATACTAAAATCAGAAATGTTACAGTCTCCCCATGTTGAGAGAATTTCGTCCCGAAATTTAGCTAGAGGAAACAACATTATTAGTAAAAAGATGAGGGTACTTGAGCTTCATTTGGTCTTCTCGTTCCCAAGTGAACTCAGGACCACGCTTAGATTCCCAACGAACTTTAACGATAGGAATGCGACTTTGCTTGAGCTGCTTGACTTCACGATCCGTAATTTCTACCGGTTTCTCAACGAAGTGCATCGTTTCATCAATGCGCACGTCGTCGAGCGGTATATGGAGATTTTCATTGGCGAGACACTTCTTCAGATTAGATATATGAAATGTAGGATGCACATTGCCAAGAGATGGAGGTAACTCGAGCTTGTAAGCCACTTTCCCAATCCTTTCAAGGATTTTGAATGGACCAACATAACGAGGTGCTAACTTGCATTTCTTTCCAAAACGGACCACACCCTTCCAAGGAGACACCATAAGAAGAACAAAATCACCGACTTGGAATTCCAAGGGTTTTCGACGTTTGTCGGCATAACTCTTTTGCCGACTCCTCGCTACTCGAATATTGTCACGGATTTGAATAATCTTGTCGGATGTTTCTTGAATTAACTCGGGACCAGTGATTTGTGCTTCACCAATCTCACTCCAACAGATAGGAGAACGACACTTGCGACCATAGAGAGCTTCGAATGGAGCCATGTTGATACTTGTGTGGTAGCTATTGTTGTAAGAAAACTCAATAAGGGATAAACGTGAATCCCAATTGCCACCAAAATCGATTACACAAGCTCTAAGCAATATCTTCAAGAGTTTGGATTGTTCGCTCGGTTTGACCATCAGTTTGCGGATGGTAAGCCGTGCTCAAATCCAATCGAGTACCAATAGCCTTTTGGAGAGATTGCCAAAATCGAGAGGTGAACCGAGCGTCTCTATCGGATATTATGTTCAAGGGAACACCATGACGGCTCACAATTTCATCAATGTAAATTCGGGCTAATTTCTCCACTTTGAAGTCTTCACGAATAGGCAAGAAGTGGGCAGATTTAGTGAGTCGATCAATGATCACCCAAATACTATCATAACCACTCGAGGTGCGAGGGAGCTTGGTAATGAAATCCATAGCTAAATTCTCCCATTTCCACACGGGAATTTCTAGTTGTTCGAGTAAACCAGAAGGACGTTGATGTTCGGCTTTGACTTTGGAGCAAGTTAAGCATTTGGCCACATAAAGAGCAATGTCTTTCTTCATACCAGGCCACCAATAAAGTTGGCGAAGATCTTGGTACATTTTATCCGCACCAGGATGAATAGAATAACGAGTCTTATGAGCCTCGTTCATGAGAATTGCATGGAGATCATCGCGATCGGGAATCCAAATACGGTTCAAGTAATATAGTAAGCCATTGGGTTTTGATTCAAGAAGAAGTTCAACACCACACGACATTTCTTCATACATGTTGCCCTCGGTTACCGAGACGTGTTGAGCTTCTAAGATACGGGTTTGAATATCGGTTTGAACACGGGCAAAAAGAAGCATAACATGGTCCTTTCGACTCAAAGCATCGGCTACTACATTCGCTTTGCCGGGATGGTAACGAATTTCGCAGTCATAGTCGTTAAGGAGTTCGACCCAACGTCGTTGCCTCATATTGAGTTCTTTTTGGTTGAAGATATGTTGAAGACTTTTGTGGTCGGTGAATACCACACATTTCGTGCCATATAGGTAATGTCTCCAAATCTTTAACGCGAATACGACCGCACCCAACTCGAGATCGTGCGTCGTATAATTCTTTTCATGAATTTTGAGTTGTCTTGATGCATAAGCGATTACTTTTCCTCGTTGCATGAGGACACAACCAAGACCTTGGTTAGAAGCATCACAATAGACAACTAAATCATCATTTCCATCAGGGAGAGTCAAAATGGGAGCATTGCACAACTTATGCTTAAGAGTTTGGAAAGCTTCTTCTTGTTTCGGTCCCCATTCATAAGCTTTACCCTTATGGGTCAAGGCAGTGAGAGGGACAGCAATCTTTGAGAAGTTTGAGATGAAACGACGATAATAACCCGCAAGACCAAGAAATGAACGAACTTCGGTAGGAGTCTTCGGGGCATTCCAATTCTTAACGTTTCAATCTTAGCAGGATCAACATGAATACCCTTTTCGTTGACGATGTGACCAAGAAATTGAACTTCTTTTAACCAAAATTCACATTTGGAGAACTTGGCATATAGTTGTTCTTTCTTTAAAAGGTCCAAAACCAATCTAAGGTGTTCTTCATGGTCGGCTTTAGTCTTGGAATAGATTAAGATATCGTCAATGAAAACGATCACGAATTTATCAAGGTATGGTTTGCACACACGGTTCATGAGATCCATGAAAACTGTGGGTGCATTGGTTAACCCGAAAGGCATAACCATGAACTCGTAATGACCATACCTTGTTCGAAAAGCAGTCTTAGGAATGTCATCTTCTTGAACACGGAGCTGATGATAACCGGATCGAAGATCAATCTTCGAGAAGCAAGTAGAACCTTGAAGTTGATCAAAGAGATCATCGATTCTAGGAAAAGGATAACGATTTTTGATAGTAAGCTTGTTGAGTTCGTGGTAGTCAATACACATGCGAAATGATCCATCCTTCTTCTTAACAAATAAGACGGGTGCACCCTACGGTGAATGACTTGGGCGAATGAAACCTTTATCGGAGAGTTCTTGAAGTTGACTTGCGAGCTCTTACATTTCGGAAGGTGCAAGACGATAAGGAGCCCTAGCAACGGGGTTAGCTCCAGGTATAAGATCAATGCGGAACTCGACTTGACGAACGGGAGGAAGACCGGATAAATCCTTGGGAAACACTTCGGGAAAATCTCGAATAATGGGAATGTCTTGGATACTCTTCTCCTTGACATCCTTTTGAACAATATGAGCTAAGAAGGCAATGTACTTCTTTCGTAAGTACTTTTGAGCGGTAGTACAAGACATCAACTTAAGACCCTTGCAAGGCTTTTCACCAAAAACCCTTAAGGTTTCTCCCGATGGTAGCGGAATTCGAATACACTTTTCAAAGCAAATGACTTCGGCATGATGATTTGATAGCCAATCCATACCTATGATAATATCAAAGCTTCCTAGTGGCATTGGAACAAGGTTGATTGGGAATGCATGATCATTAAGTTCTAAAGAGCAATCATAGATAATAGACTCAATCGTAAGAGAGTCTCCATTTGCTATTTCAACGGTGAAGGTTGTCTCTAATTGAGATCGTGTCTTTGCAAGTAAAGGCTCAAAATTTAGTGACACAAAACTTTTATCGGCACCGGTATCGAACAAAATAGAGGCATATTGACTATTAACAAGGAACGTACCATTAACCACGTCGTTGTTGGCTTGAGCTTCGTTGGCGTTTATGTTGAACGCACGCCCACGAGCTCCACCTTGTCTAGCATTTGCAAGTCTTGGACATAGATTACGAAAATGGTTCGGGTCACCACACTCATAGCAAGCACGCCTATTAGCAATGGCGGGAGCACCTTGATTAGCCACTCGCGGGTTGGGTTGGTTCGGTGGATTGACTTGACCCTCAAAAGCTTTGGCCCTACAAATATTGATAGTGTGACCATATATCCCACAATGAGTGCAAAGGCGACATGGGATATTTTGAGGATGATGAAAATTGCAGGTGGCACAAAGAGGATAAATCCCAACATATGGCTTTTTAGCCGGTGCTTGAACTACGGGTGCAACTTGATTAACGGGCACCGCAGGAGTAACCACAGCAAAGTTTCTAACTTTTCTCTTTTTGTTATTGCAAGAGGGTTCAGTTGTGGCTTCTTTGTTGTGGGTAGAAGGGGTTACGTTTTCAGCAACTTTCTTAGAACCCTTTTTGGTAAGAGTTCCAGCTTTAACATGATTATCAGTTAAGGTAGCAGACAGGCGGATGGCATCCTCCAAAGTAGCAGGATTTCTACCTAAGACAGTATCTTGAATTTGTCTTGGTAGCCCACCAATATACTTTTCGATACAACGGGCTAAAGGAGTGACCATGTGGGGCACAAGAAGACTCAACTCATGGAACCGAGTTGTATATGCTAAGTTTTCCCCACTATCTTGGGCAAGATCCCAAAATTCAGCTTCCAACTTCTTCACTTCATTTTGAGGACAGAATTCCTCGGTCATAAGCCTTTTGACCTCATCCCAAGGTAAAGCCATAGCTACATCAATACCCCTATTCCTTTTCTCCCCATTCCACCATGTAAGTGCCCGCTTTTGAAGGACACTAGTAGCATGACGAACACGGAGGTTGTCGGGACAGTCACTATTGAGAAAAGTATTCTCAATACTTTCAAACCATTGAAGGAGTCCAGTAGCTCCTTCGGTTCCATAAAACTTTAGGGGATTGCAAGAATTGAAGTGCTTGAAGGTGCATTGAGATGGATTGTTTCCACCATTTCCACCATTACCACCATTATTACCACTATTGCTTCCATTTCCACCATTGCCATTTGTGGCACCATTGGCTTGGGTGAGTTGTGTCACCAATTGGGTAAGGATAGCAGCAATGTCGGAGTTGGCGTTGGCCACAGGAGCACGACGAGGAGGCATTCTATAGATTTTCACAAAACAATAAAAGATTGTAAGAACTTATGAGAATTGCTAGGATTTAATAGAATGAGAAAACCAAATAAAAGATAGATATTCATAGTTTGGATTGTACCCAAAAGTGACAAAATCACTTGAATACTAAGGCATATTAAGGTTAATTTAAACTTATATAATTTTCAAGGAGACATGCTTTAGCCTATAGGTAAACACTCATCTCGGGAATTCCCAGGAAAGCATACGGGTCCCTCGTTTGATTGGGATTTATGCGAAATGCTTTCCTAGACAGAAAACCCAAAATACAGGTGTCACCCTTCTAGATTGCACGTGTCCTCAAATAATTTAACAAGTTTAAAAACCTTAACGAAGAAAATAAAAAATTTTAAAGATTTTTGCTTCAAGAATTTTTTTTTGTCCACATGCTTAGAAGGAATAAAGATAGAAAAGAAGGTAGAAATATCATGGGATTTTAGGATATAGGAAAGGTATTATTTAAGAAGATCCTAATAAGTCATGAATTTCTAACAAGTAAGGTACCAAATATAATAAACAATTTATCATGGTAAGCATGTAGCACATAGCATGTAACACATAGCACAAAATCATGAAGCATAGTATAAGTGGGTGTCCTAAAGTTATAGTCTAGGTCAAGATGTCTAATAACCTAAATCCCTACAACCAAGGCTCTGATACCAATCTGTCACACCCCGACCGATGGCGGAATCATCGGGGCGGGACATGTAAGACTGTTCATAGCACAAGGTTGACTAAATTGAAGTATATTAAAGTCAAATTTCCATTACAAATAATCCAAGTACAAACCAAATCCAAACAAGAAAATAAAACAACATAATAACTTCTTGATTTAATATTGCTAAGTCCAAATCCTATATTGAGCACGTCTTGAATCATTCTCACATATTAGGGCCTGAAACATGAATAAAATAAAGTCAACTAAAAAGTTGGTGAGTATAACACAGTTGTATATTGATAGCATATAGTTGTAAACAAATCCTTTACAAGACATGAAAAATAAGGCATTTATGGGGAGCTGCTATTGTGTAATCAAGTACAATCAAACCTTAGTAACTAGTATGCAAATTGTGTTGTCGGTATCAATCACCTCCACTTGGGTGGGTTTGTCAGACTCAATAGATCTATCATTGAAAACCGTCGGCTTGTATAGTTAATGATTGCACATAGTTTTCACAAAGACTAGCACAACTAGCACTCGGGCACAAAGCTCAAATTTTGCACACATGTATGTATGTAGGATTTTGTACTTGTGTTGTTTGAGTAAATGTAGTTGTGAAATGTGTAATGTGTATAAAGTTCATGTTCCACCCCAAAAGTGTAAAAGAGTAAAAAGGGGTTGTGAATACTCACATGGTATGGAAGTGAAGCTAACAAGGAAATATAGATAGCAAATATGATCCTTGGAATGCACACTTTAACCTAAGAGTAAAGTGTATAGAATCAAATAGATGTACAAAATTTAGGTCTAAAGTGAAAGTTGAATTTGTATATAAAACTATTGATTTGTATTTAAAAAGTATTGAATAAAATATATAAAGTTTGAAGTAAAATATGTTTGTAACCATTTGATTAGGTTTGAATTGAATAAATAAATATATAATTGTAGTTTATGAAATAATGTAAATATTAATTGTAATTAAGTATAAATAAATAAATGATTTTGATTTAAAACGTAAATTAAATAACTAATCATTATTTATAAATTTTGTAACTTAATTATTTAAAACATCATTTAAATAAATATAAATTTAATTTTTATAAACTTTTCAATAAATCATATTTATGCCAAGATTAAACTTTAAATCCATTTTTAAATACAGAACACATATTTTTATAAAATCTGAAACATTTACTGATTAAAATATAACAATTATAATTCTGTTAAAATAATCTGAGTCTCACACGACCGTGCCTAGGAAGGGCACAATCGTGCTCAAGCCACGGGCGCGACCGCGCTAGTCGGGGCGCGACCGGGTTGACCAACAGAAGCACAACCTAGACCAGACAGCAGGCACGACCGTGCCTTGACCAGGCACGATCGTGTCTATGATCTTTAGACACAACAGAGACTAGCCCAGAGGGCATGACAAGGTCTGGACAGGAGGACATGACCGCGCTGATAGTCGGCACGACCGCGCTACACGAGGCACGGCCGCGCTAGATGATTAGCGCGACCGTGTCTATTCCAAGTCAGACACGAATTGACAATTTCTTGTATTTATAACGATGGAATTGATAGGGCTTTCGATTAAAGAGATATTACGAGTCTAATCATATAAATTAATTGCATGAACATCGTGTTTAAGAGTGGAATCGATTAAATCCTTTTTATTTAAAATAACAATTCTGATTAGAACGATTTCTGTAATGAAAGCCCAGATTAATTGGGGGCTTTTGATGATGATACTGAAACGAATGAGATGGAGAGTATACTTACCTAAAACAGGAAGGAATTTGGTAACGATCGGTAGAAGGGAGTTCCAGCGACGGAGAAAACGGCTTCCAAAGACTTCGGCTGCAATTCCGGCTAGGCTAGAGAGTCCAGAGTCTTGGAGAGATCCGGGAGATGCGTAATCCTTTCTTGATCGGGGGAATTTGCGTCTCAGAATAGGATTCGAATTTTGCTTGAATTGTTTGAGAGAGAATTCGAGATTGATGGTATGAAACTGAGGCGTTGAATAATTGAGAATGGTATAACTCACGTTAATGGAAGAAGAAACGTAATCGGATTTGAATTTCGAATGATTGAGCGTTTTGAAATCACATTTACGTTTCGACTGTTACGCAGGCGCGACCGTGCCAATATAGGCGCGACCGTGCCTAGGCACCGGGCGCGATCGTTCCAAAGCAGGTCGCGCGACCGTGTCAAAGCACCTGGCGCGACCGTGCTAGGACGAAGCACGACCGTGCTAGACTAGGGTTTGTTGACATTTCCAATTTTAGTCCTTGACTTTTCAGATTTGATAAGTTTGAATAAAATAGTTTCTTGTATAGTGTCTAAATGTATATAACCGAGTAAGACTTGCGAATTGGTATAGAATTATTGCATTAAATTTACGGCGAGAAAATAATGAGACATTGCACGAGTATAGAACTTGAAATTGCATTACATTGAATTGAAATAGGAATACTAAAATCAGAAATGTTACAACCTACAATTGGTATCAGAGCAATATGCTCTAGTGTTTTTTGAGTGTTATCAGGTTTTGTGATCGATTCTAGGTGATTTGTGAGGTATTTTGAGGTTTTTATTGGAATCTGCACATAACATCTCAGACGTACTATTTCATCATTTTTCAAGGATTTTTGTTCGTGATTTAAAAAATCGGAGGTTGGATTAGTGATCAGGAGTGTTAGACGAAGGTTTTCGCTGGATTGGTTTGTAATTTCTACACTATTGATTTCTGGAGCTTGTCATCAATGGAGTATTTTTGAGCTTGGAGAAGAAGGCATCGAAACTACTGGGGAAAGTTTCTGATTTTTGTTGATCATCAAAACTTCTTGTCTACGTTTTTTTGGGAGAAGGTACTATCGAAACTAGATTTTTGTCTTATCTCTATAGAAACTGTGGTTATCGAAACTTGTTTGTGAAATTCTCAGTATCGAAACTAGTGTTAATCGAAACTAGTTGTTTCGAGTTAATCTTTTTCAATTCTATCGAAACTAGTTGTTTCGATAAAATTTGTCCTATCGAAACTAATTGTTTCAAATAGAAGTTGTCCTATCGAAACTAGTTGTTTTGATAGAAGTTGTTTCGATTAAAGTTGTCTTATCGAAAATAGTTACTGTTTAGTTTCGATTCCAAATATTATGGCCACTTCAAGTTCAATAGAACATTCTGGGGGAAATAGACCACCTGCTCTTGTGTCCACAAGAGAATTTGATGACTGGACTAAAAAGATGAAGCTTTTCTTTCAATTTCACGATTATACATTGTTGAGTTCTATCACCGATGGCCCCCACAAGCCCGTAACTACCATTGCTGATGTTCAACGTCCTAAGTTAGTATCTGAGTATGATGAGAAAGATCTTGCCTTGATTGCCTGAGACAACAAGGCCTACGGGACTATTGCCATGGCTCTTCCTATTGATATTTTCAACATCTTTGCTGAGTACACAACTACCAAAGACTTATGGGCTGCATTATGCACAAGATATGAGGGAAGTGAGGATGCCAGGGAAAGCAAAAGAGATCTGATCAAGAAACAATATGCGATGTTCAGCAGTGTAAGGGGAGAATCAATATCTGATTTGATCAACCGTTTCTCAAGCATTGTATCAAGGTTGAAAGTAATGGGAGTTGAGTACCCTACTCTTGATCTAAACAAGAAACTCCTAGATTCTCTTCCCGATGAATGGAATATGTATCGAATCATGATCAAAAAGACTGAGAATCTGAGTGCTCTGTCTCAACAGGAAGTCTATAGCATTCTTGAATCTTATGAAATTGAGATTAAGAAGGGAGCAGTCACCCCGTCAAATCAGTCTGGAAACACAGCTCTCATTGCTGGATCAAGCTCATCCGGTAGCCCATACTTTCAGACTGATGTCCCTCCTTCAGCTGCTGCAATTAATTCTACCAGCTCCTCTGCTCCTCAAAAGACTGTCACCATGATTCCTGATGATTATGTCCCAATCATGACTGCTTTCATGTCGTGCTATGATGCACTGATTTCTGGAAATCTAACACCGGTTAGCTTTCAACCTGATGACTTGGAGCAGATTAATCCTGATGATTTGGAGAAAATGGACATTGATTGGTGCATGGCCATTTTGACCTTAAGAGCCAAAAGATTCATCAAAAGGACTGGCATAGATAGATTCAAGTAGGGAAAGACACTTGGGTTTGATATCAAGAAGGTGAGATGCTACAATTGTGATCAGCTGGGTCACTTTGCCAGAAACTGCAAGGAGCCGTCATCCAAGGATCAGCAAGAAAAGAAGATTTCCTCTGGGAAACAAGCTGCCAATCCTCCAAAGACAAACACATCTTCAAGTTCCACAGCTCTTGTGTGTCAAGCTGATGGACACTATCATTGGGGAGAACAAGCTGATGAAGCTGCTGATAAAGCCTTGATGGCTGATGTGGAGGACATGGGCAAGTGTGTCATGATTGAACCTGCTGAGGATCTCACTGTTGTGCCTGCTGAGGTTATTTCTAAACTGTGTAATTCTAGATCTTGCTTAAATGAAATTCAAAAATACAGATTCATCAATCAAGGCTTGATTGATGAACGAGATCACATTAAGGTGATGTATGACTCTGTTGTCAAAAATGAGAAACTTTACTTAAAGAAAATTCGTGACATATCTGGTGAAAATCGTTCTTTAATTGTGCAACTCAATACTCAAACCATTAATAATACGATTTTAACTGAAAGAGTCCAAAAGGCAGAACAAGCCAAATTACAGGTTGACCACATGGATATGGATCAAAAAATTATGTTTGGAATAATTGATAAACAATTTAATAGAAAAGGCATAGAAGGTCTTGGGTATAACTCTTATCCACCTCCTTATTCTAAATCAGGGAGATTTGCTGATATGCCAACTCCACATGCTTCCACACCTTTTGTTTGTACATTATCTCCTGATGATTATATTACGTCCTCCGATTCTGACAGTTTTGCTTCTTGTGCAGAATCAAATTGTGTAAATTCCGAAGATGATTGTGATAAGAGTGCTAATGATAGAACTATTTTAAAAGAACTTGAGTCGGGTGAATGTAATAATATGTCCGTGTCAAAACCAAATATTTGTGAACACGTTAAAAACTTGTATTTTGATTCTATGCCTGCTGAGCATACGGGTTTGGGATGTGATGTTTCTAAATTTAAAAATGCTTTGCCTTTTGTTCCTAAATCTTTGAATGTTATGCCATGTGTTACCAAGTTTAAAAGTGCAGGAATTATTGTGAATGATGTACCACGTGAAACCATGAGCAACATGGACTTTTTCAGATTAAAGGAAGCACATCGTCTTCAAGACAAAGTTATTGATGAGAGAACCGTCTCATGTTCAGATTCCTCAACAACACAATCATCTTCATCTTGTGATGACTATTATCAGGCTAAGATATCGTGTGAAAACGTATGTTTTAGTTGTGGTGCCTCAAATCATGTTTCAAAAAGTTGTAAATTGACAACCACAAATTCTAATGAAGAATCGCCTTCCAAAAGTTCATTAAATTCATACGTGTTGCCTAAGTCTTCTCACAGTAGGAAATCTAGACGTAAAAGAATTAAAAATGCTAAATATTATTTAAAACGAACGTGGAAAATTAAAAATAATGTTCTATTTGATGATCATGCTTCATCAAAGGATGGTTGTAATTCTGATTCGAATAAGATGTCATATCCTGACACTAAAATTTCTTAATTGAAACAATTTTGGTCAAAACGTATAAATGGTTCGTTGTGTATAGGGTCAATCAAGAAGAACCGACGATAACATCTGGCATGTAGATAGTGGATGTTCAAGACATATGACCGGACACTTTAACTTGCTGCAAGATTATCATCAAATTGATGGAGAGTATGATGCTTTTGCTGGAAACCCAAGAGGAGGAAAGATTAAAGGACAAGGAACAGTATCAAATGGAGTAAATAGTCTAGAATTTTTCAACTTTGTTCCTTAGTTGAAATACAATCTGATGAGTGTTTCACAGATTTGTGACAAGGACTTTTGTGCTTTATTCAATTTAAAAGAATGTCTTATCTTGCAGCCGGGAGTGGTGATTCCTGAAGAACTTATTCTCATGCGTGTTCCCAGAAGATACAACACATATAGCTTGGATATGAACAACCCATCGGGCATTGAATCGTGTTTTCTCTCAAAGGCTTCTGAAGATGAATCTTTCCTGTGGCATAAGAGGTTGGGACATGTCAATTTCAAAACGATGAATCGACTGGTTCGAGGCAACCTAGTCACTGGATTACCTCTCAAAGATTTCACTCCTATGGAACACTGTATCTCATGTTCCAAGGGAAAACAGCACAAATCTTCACATAAGCCTAAAACCACCAATTCCATTGACTCTCCTCTCCAATTGCTTCACATGGATCTTTTTGGTCTAGTGAGTGTCATGAGTCTTGGACGAAAGTCATACTGTCTGGTGGTAACAGATGATTTTTCTCGATTCACTTGGGTGTTTTTCCTAGCCAAGAAAGACGAGACGCCAGAGATTTTAAAAACCTATCTGCTTCAAATTGAGAACCTCTTCAATCTAAGTGTGAAGACTATCCGCAGCGATCATGGAACAGAATTCAAAAACGCAACTCTTGATTCCTTCTGTGAAAGCAAAGGAATTTCTCAAAAATTTAGTGCACCTCGCACTCCTCAACAAAACGGTGTAGCTGAAAGAAGAAACCGCACTTTAATTGAAGCTGCACGAACTATGATTGTTGACTCTAAGCTTCCCGTGACTTTCTGGGCTAAGGCGGTCAACACTGCATGTTTGTGCAAAATCGGGTTCTTATCACTAAAAGTTGCAACAAAACACCTCATGAGATCATGTACAAGCGCAAGCCAGTTATCGATTTCTTCAGAAAATTTGGGTGTTTGTGCACAATGCTAAACACTTCAGATCAGCTCAACAAGTTTGAAGCCAAAGCTGATGAATGCTATTTTGTTGGTTACTCATCCAATCAACGTGCTTTTCGTGTCTACCATAAGAAGAAAAGGATAGTGATGGAGTCCATTGATATCAATTGGCATGAAAACAATTATACGGACGCAGGAGACGGTCCCAATTGGCTCTTTGACGTCGATTTAGTTTTTAAGTCATTTAATCTTCCTGATTTCTCTATTGAATCAACTCATGCTAATCCTTACTTCTATGTGAACAATCTAGGGAACATAAATGATCAAGGCTCTTCCTCATCTGCTCAGGTTGAAATTCCTATGGTTGCTAATGCTGAATCTGATATGGAGTCTTCCGGTTCTGGTGCAACAAGTGAAACTGTTAAAGACAACTCCATTCCAATAGTAAATGTTGCACCACAATCACCTGCTGAAGATCCTATTAATGATATTATCGATCCTCCTGCTGAAAATCTTACCAATTTGGAAGAAGTCATAGAAGAAGATGAAATTCCTCAACTGCGAATTCACAAGATTCATCCCACCAATAACATCATTGGACCACTCAATGTGGGTGTCAGTACCCGAAGTGCCTGCGAAGCCTTTGAAAACAGCATGTTTTCTTGCTTCATTTCTCAAGCTGAACCAAAGAACATCAAAGCAGCTCTACTAGAAAACAGCTAGGTGGAAGCAATGCAGGAAGAGCTACAGCAATTCTCAAAGCTACATGTGTGGAATTTGGTAGATCTTCCTAAGAACAAAGTTCCAATCGGCACTCGTTGGGTTTTTCATAACAAAAAGGATGAAGGCGGCACTGTGATTCGAAATAAAGCTCGTTTGGTGGTTCAGGGTTTCTATCAAGAAGAAGGGATTGACTATGAGGAAGTCTTTGCACCAGTGGCTCGCTTGGAAGCCATCAGAATGTTTCTCGCCTATGCAGCCTACATGGACTTCACCGTTCATCAAATGGATGTCAAAAGCGCATTTTTGTATGGAAAAGTTCAAGAGGAAGTATATGTCAAGCAGCCGCCGGGTTTCATTGATCCTAATTTTCCAGACCGTGTTTATAAGTTAGACAAAGCATTGTACGGTCTTCACCAAGCACCTCGTGCGTGGTATGAAACTTTATTAAAGCATCTGCTTGAGAATGGTTTCACACGAGGAGCAATTGACCAAACTTTGTTCAAACGGAAGGATGAAAAGGATACAATCATGGTGCAAATTTATGTGGATGATATTATTTTTCGGTTCTACAAATCCCCGTCTCTGCAAAGAATTTGAGGAAGTGATGAGATCTAAGTTTGAAATGAGCTCCATGGGAGAAATGAAGTTCATTTTGGGACTACAAGTTGATCATTCTGAGTCAGGAATCCTTATCCATCAAGAAAAATACGTGAAAGAAATTTTGACCAAGTTCAAAATGGCTGATTCCCACCCTGTAAAAACTCCTGTGGAAGTTCGTCATTGTTTGACTCCTGATGTGGATGGTGAAAGCGTTGATCAGCATCTCTATCGCTCTATGATAGGCTCTCTCATGTATCTCACGGCCAGTAGACCCGACATCATGTTTGCAGTGTGCTTGTGTGCACGTTTTCAGGCTAATCCTAAACTGTCTCATTTATCTGCTGTCAAACGTATTTTAAGATATTTAAATTATAAGCCAAAATTAGGTCTGTGGTATCCTAAAAATGACTTATTTGATCTTGTGGCTTATTCAGATTCAGACTACGGGGGTTGCAACTTAGACTGAAAATCCACTTCTGGAGGTTGTCAATTCCTTGGCAACCGCCTTGTCTCATGGCAATGTAAGAAACAATCCACCGTTTCCCAATCCACCGCCGAAGCCGAATACATTGCTGCAGCCCTCTGTTGTTCCCAAGTCAGATGGATACACCATCAGATGCTTGACTATGGGATCACATTCCATGAGACACCCATTCTGTGTGACAACACTGCTGTTCCCCATATCACCAAAAACCCCGTTCAGCATTCCAAAACAAAACGCATTGAAATCAAACATCACTTTATCCGTGACTGTGTGGAAAAGAAGCATATTCAAATTGTTGAAGTCAAAACTAATAAACAAACCGCAGACATCTTCACAAAGGCTTTTGACTCTACCAGATTTGCCCAACTGGTGGAGATGCTTGGAATGATCAACTTTCAGTAAATTGTGTGAATAGTATTTTTTTAATTCTGTTTAAATTGTCAAAGAAAATTGCAAAAAGATTTTATTTTTATGTACAGTTTCTACGTAAATCTTTTGGGGGAGAAATATAATATTGAAAAGAATTGCTGTGTATATAATCTTACAAGTTGCAGGAAAAATTGAATCTGACCTTTGAGAAATGATAGTGTCTGATCTCAACTCTTGGACATGGAATAGACCAAAAGCGATGGTGTTTACTGAGGAATAGCGGGTAGGCCCGACATATGGTTAAAACTTGTAAGTAGTGTGAAAACCTAATATATATATATATCATACTTCTGTGTTTGAACCCATTATTGAAACATCTAACCCATTTTTATATCTAAGAAAACCAATTCAATCAGATACAGGCTTACGTATTGGATTCCTATTCTTACGCCAAGTGACCGTCAATATAACGATATTTACCACCGATGACCCCGTATTTTTTGCTTACGCAAAGATCTCGGGTGCTCATCCTTTTCCCATCCACTTGGATGATTTGACCCCATCTATTTTGCTTACGCAAAGATCTCGGGTGTTCAACATTTTTCTATCCGCTTGGATAATTTTACGACTTCTTCTGTTTTGCTTACGCAAAGATCTAGAATGCTCGTACCTTTTTAATATCTACTTGGATATATTTTTTTTTAATCTTCTAAATCCACTTAGATATCTTATTTTATTTTGGTGGTACTTTGACATTACTAAGACGGTACCTTGGTTAATCAGAAAGAGATGATAGGATAAAGATGGGTACTTCTTGAGGATTGATAGGTTTTCAAAATTATTGCAAAAGGAAAGTGATTCAAGAGACTGACCAGATCTGATCTCATGTTGGATCTTTTTCAAGAAGATAAGTGTAAATATCTTGTGTATAATTTCATTTATTAAATATTGAAACTAGTTGTACATATCGAAACTACTTTGTGCATATCGAAACTACTTTGACTTATCGAAACTACTTTGTGCATATCGAAACTACTTTGATATATCGAAACTACTTTGAACTATCGAAACTAGTTGTTCATATCGAAACTAGTTTGCCCTATCGAAACTAGTTGTTTCGACAGGGGCATTTTTGTCTTTGGTCTTACGAAAATTAAAAGCCTTCATAATCAATCCCTCCCTTCATACTGATTTTCACTCGTCTTTTTCAAACCCTCTTCGCCTTCTCCGTCATTCGCTAAATCTCTCAAGCCATCGGTCTGAGTTGCAAGATATCAGCATTAATCACCTGATTTCCCCCGTTGTCACCATCGTCTCCATCATCAGGTAACGTCTCATTACTTCATTTTGGATGATTTTTTAATACATATCTATCATCTTTGAACTCACGATTAATGTGTATTCTTGCAGATAACAGTCTCACATTCGGTAAGATGAAGTCCCGTCACTTACAGGCCACTCTAAACCCTTCATTAAATTTTTTATATTAGTCTGAGTATAATGAATCAGAGGGGTTTGGGTTTCAAAACCAAGTAGTTTCGATAAAGGGGTTCAACACTTTCAAAAATTTCTCAAAAGGTTTTCAATCGAAACTACTAGTTTCGACACCCAAACTTGCTCTAGTATCTCTGATCGAAACTAGATAGTTTCGATAAGTTCATCTCCATCGAAACTAGTTGTTTCGATAGTGATGATTTAAAAAAAATAAAATAAAATATTTTCTAAGTGTTGATCAAAGCTTATAGCCTCTATCGAAACTTCTTGTTTTGATAAAGTTGTTTGTTAAATTAACCAAGTTCATCTCAAATCGAAACTAGTTGTTTCGACAGTAAGGACTTCAAAATTTTTCTAAGTGTTGATATACCTTGTTTCGATTAAGTATATACAAAAACTTTACTTATTGTGCAAAACTGATGATTTTTACATGTATGGATCTCTTATTCGTAAAAAGACACAATGTCTATGCATTCCATAATGCCAATGATCCAAAAGCTGCAGAGTTCACTCGTGTCTTAAACATCCTGGCAAACTCCAACATCAGCTTTGCCATCAGCAACAACATGCCGGTGTTTGAGACATCTATAAGAGAATTTTGGGAGACTGTAGAGATCATCACAGTTGAAAATGTGGAGCACATCAGAGCAACTGTGCTTGGCCAAAAAGTCTTATTTTCTGAAGCTATAGTTAGAGAGGTGCTGCAGTTTAATGACAATCCAGATGCACCTATTGAATTTCCAATCTTCTATGTTAAAGAATGCTTCATAAGATTGGGTCATCCAGATGAATTCAAAAGTGGTCAGATAATCAAGAACTCCTTACCAAGCCACTGGAGATACATAGTGCACGTGTTTATTCACTGCCTATCAATCAGAAAAGGAGGTTTTAATTCAACAAACAGCACTCTGGGCTCAGCAATTTTGGGGTTAGTCAAGGGAAGAGATTACAATTTTTCTGGCTTCATCTTCAGACAGTTAAAGGAAAACCTGACAGGAGCCGTGAAGGAGAAATTTCTGGCATATCCAAGATTCCTACAGATTATCATCAATCATCTTCATCCTGAGCTTCAACAAGTTGGGAACACCTTTGTGTTCGACCATATGATTGCCAAGACTCTCAGCTATATCAGAAGTACCAACAAGAGAACCAACAGGGCTATAGCTGACGTTCCCCTGTTTGGTCATATTATTGGTGTAGAAGAAGAATTTATTCCTGATATTGACCCTGATCTAGAAGAAGAGATCTTATCATCTGATGAAGAAGAGTTGGAAGTTGAACAAGATCAAGGTAATTAACCTATTGACGAAGCTGAGATTGAGATAAACGTCCCTAATGTTCAAGAAGAAGAACAACCTATCATTGAGCCTGTGATACATGCTCCTTTTGTTGAACAAATACAAATAATTCAAGAGCCAGCAGTTAATGTTGAAGCTGGTAGGCATGAAGCTGAGGAGGAAGTTGCAGAATCAAGTGGAACTCTGGATGCAGGAATCTATGGATCTTACTACAAGTCTGATTCAGATGATAGAACAAAGCATCTTGCATCTTCCTCCAAACAGCAAGTTGAGTCAGGTTCTGATTTTGAGGAAGAAGAGCCTAGGGCAAAGAAAATCAAGACTGGATTGGAAGATTTGTCATCCTCGTCAGATTCTCTATTAGGTACTCCACAACCAACTCCAGAACAATCTCCCCAACCTACTCCACAGCCCACTCCACAGCCCACTCCACAGCCCACTCCACAACCCACTCCACAACCAACTCCACTACCATCTCCACAACAATCACCCATTCATACTACTCCCACATCACCAACTCATGATTCAACCTCTCCTGTACCAAGAGTTAAAACTTTAAGCCTTGAACTGAAGAAAATGCAGGATAAGATTCAAAAGAAAGATGAAGAAAATGAAGGCTTAAAATCTAATTTGCATGATGTCCAGGAAGAGGTTAAAGACCTAAAGCTGGAAGTTGGGGGTTTACATACCCAGATTGAGATTCAACAAAATCAACTTGAAACACAACAGAGACTAATCTCAAAGCAAAAAGAAGAATTCAAGGCTTTAGCTGTAGCGGTGGAGCAGCTCAAAGCCTCAATGATAAAACCTGTGCAATAACAACCAACCACTTCAACAGCTCAGGGGGAGACCACATCTGTAGTTGAACCCTCATCTCCTGACCTTGTGACTAATCCAGAGTCTGCACTAACTATCTTTGCCGGCCATGCTGAGAAGACAAAAGAGGTAGTTGAAGTCAAGGTTGAAGAAACAGAACTAAACCTTCCCTCAGCAAGTGAGAGAAGAGATGCAAGGAAGAAAGGGAAAGGGACTTCCACTGAAATAGAGACCGTGATTCTGGATGAAGAAGACATCCCATCTGATGACGAGATGAATGCCCTTTTAGATGAAATTAAAAACTATGGGTATAATGATCTTTATCCAGAAATTTTGACCACCGAGGAAAAAGAGACTGAGAGAACCAGATACTTCACAGAAGAAGGAGAGGAAATTCAAACACTGTCTGATGAAGAAAAAGGCGAAGAAGATGTTCAGGTTAATCTTATCAAGACAGTCACTCCTGAACCAACCACTACAATCTCTGATTCAAGTCCAACACAAGATCCACCTTCTGTTGCACCTGAATATCCAATTTCAAGAAAATCTTGGTTTAAGAAAATCATTCAGGAAGAAACTCCTAAAACATATGAATGGATAGCTGAGCATTAGGAACTAAAGAGGCCTTCAATTGGCTGGAAGTATGATGCTGAAAGGAGATATAGAGGGGGAGTTTAGCACTTTAAAAATATGACCCTTCCTTTCTATGACCTCAGGGATTTAGCCAAACTTCCCCTTCAAAACCCTGGGAAGGTCATGATGGCTTATGACTTCAAAAAATTTCTGCATTCTCAAGTCAATAATGATTTCAAGGGTATGAAGCCTAAAACTCAAAAGAAAACCTCAAAGACTAGATTTCACCCTAAAACCAATAAGCCATATGTGTTCTTGAGGTACAAGCCTGCCCAAACTCACAAGACCATCACCATTCCAAAATCTGTACCTGTCCAGCTGCAAACTTTTAAAAAGTGGTACTATGACCCAATCATTGGCAGTGCAGTAATAGAGTGTGAGGGCAAGGAAGACATCACTATCTTTGAACCTATGGAGTTGTTAAAATTTCAGCGTAAAGATATGGAGGTACTATTCCAGAATCACATTCAGGCATACAGTGATGAAGATGAAGCTGATGCCAAGGCCTACCAAAGAGTTGTAACTCTCCATGTTAAACCATTCATCCCGAGGACAACTGAAGGACCAGCTGCTTGATGAAAAGCTGAAGACAATAATGCAACAGCTTAGGGGGAGATTGTAGAGTCATATCTTTTGTATAAGCTGTTGTCATTTATTGTACATTTAAACAATTTTAGACTAGTTTACTTTCTGTCATTTCATTAAATGTAATTTCAGTTTTCTATAATTTACTGCTTTATTAGCTAAGTCTGGGCCACCGAAACTACTTAGTTTCGATTGAGCTTGTTCAATCGAAACTAGTAGTTTCGATAGATGGTAGTTTCGACAGTTCTGAGTATCACTTGTAAATGGTCAATCGAAACTAGTAGTTTCGATTGAACATAGTTTCGATACCTGTCACTACTATAAATAGCCTAGTTTGAGAATGTTTAGGGTGTGAGTAGCGGCTGTAACCCTGAACCTTCTCTTTCACATTGTTCTTGAATCAATACAATTTGCAGTTGTTTATGCACTGTGTTCTTACATTTTCATACCATTTACGTGTTGATTCATAGTGTGGTTAGCCGGTTATCTTCAACAACACTGTTTCTATCATCTGTATCACCACCATACACACAGTTTTCGCATGTGTGTGTGTAATCGATCAAATCAGTGATTTATAAGAGAAATCTAGACCTACATCTTTGATCAAAACCGTATACACATCAAATTTTGATGGTAATGCCTCCAAAAACTTATCATTAATTTCTTCAGTTTCATACACCACAGAAGCACTCGACAGTTCACTAAGCAGATCATAGAACATGGTAGCAAGATCATCCAAGGATTCATTTTGAAAATGTTTGAAGACCAAGAACTGCTTCTTCAATAGCTCTTTTCTACTCTTCTTTACATCCAAACTGCCTTCACATCTTTTCTGTAATGCTTCCCACAGTTGTTGAGAAGACTTGAATTGTTTGAAACTGTGATATATTCCCTTTGGAAGAGACATCGAAATACTTGCCATCGCTTTCTTTTCCCTATCAAACAACACATTTTCTTCATTTGTTAACGCAGACACCGGCTTTGGAACATTATCCTGTCCCATCCATGAATAAGTCGGATGCGTATAACCTTCTAAAATAGGAATCCAGAGACTGGTGTCGGTAAAAGATACGAACTGATCAAACCTGTCTTTCCAATTTGAATAATCAGCAAGATTCAACAACTTCGGTGGTTTTTGAGATGTACCTATCTCATTATCATAATTGAAAATATTTGTTACTTGAACCATATTTGCCATTTTCCTGGAAAATTTTATGAAAAATTTCCAAGTGTTTAACCCTCACTACACTTAGGCGAAGATAATAAGTTCGCTTCTGTGATACCCAAGCGAACTTAATATGAAGCGAACTTAAGTTCGCTTAGACCAGACACCTGAAAATCTGATTAAGTTCGCCTAAAAATAAGTTTGCTTGCAAAATAAGTCAGCAAGTTCGATTGCTTCAGCAGATTCAAACTGAAGAACAGTTCAAATAGAAACCACGAACCAAGAATCACCAAAAATCATCATAATTCACTGATTTTAAGGAATTAATCAAAATTTAATCGTAGGATTGTGTAATTTCTCAATTAGAACCTTTCTGTCGAATCAATTTCTTCAAAATCCTCTTCAAAAACAGACTAAGCGAACTTAACAAGTTTGCCTCAGATAGACTTAAGCGAACTTAATAAGTTCGCCTCTGTTAGACTAGGCGAACTTAACAAGTTCGCCTCTATCAACTTGTATACAAACACTTAGAACATTAATACATTACAAAAACATAAAGACATAAGATCTAAACTATTACAAAGCTTTTGTCATTACAAACTATGTCCTAACAACTTCCATTAAAGTAAAATGTGTTTTTATAAAATAACTTAATCTTTTTATTTTATTATAATAAAAATAGGGTTTTTAACCTACTCTTCTTTTTATTCGTTATTTATTGTTTCAAAACCCGTCTTTTATATATTTAAAACACGATCCGTCTCTGATACGTTTAAAACTCGTCATTTAAATTATAATCCGATTATAACTTAATGTATCACCAACTTTAATAACGTTAAAAAATAAACGAGTCGGAATCTCACGTAAACCGTCGGGAGAAGGTGACGGCGAATACGCGAGGTCCGATTCCTTTCCGAAATGTCCCATATGAATCTGTAAGTTCCCGAAATGAACCGTGGGCTTCTCGTGAACGTAACGTGGTGACCGTAAGCGATAAACGGTTACCCAAAAGAACCGGTTTTCATCCCGAAAGAATCCGCAAAGGTGGCGGAGGGCTGTGGTGGTGCAAGCGGTGGACGGTGGTGGTTGTTCGGAGTTGTCGGGGACTGGGTCGAGGCTGAGGATTCTGGAATGGGGGCTGGGGTGGTGTTGTAATGGTGATCGGTGGTGGTGTCAGGGGTGATGGTGATTGCCAAGGGAGATGAGGGAGAAGGGTGGTGAAGGTGAGGATGAAGTCTTCATGTATTTATAGGGGTGTTCCATGCGTACATAATTGTTTCTTTTTTTTCTTTTTTATCACTAGATTTTATCCCAAATCCAATATATACGCTCAATTTTTTTATTTTTCTTAATATTTAATTGGGTTGTGGAGTGATACCCGCTTGTTACTTATTTGGTACAATACCCGTGTGTCGTTATTTCCACTTGTTACTACGTGTCGGGAATGAGTTGGGTATCCGAAATAATAATAATATAGTAGGGTATAATATATGTTCGACATATATAAATTTTATAGTCTCGTTTGAGTGGGTATTCTCTAATGTATATAAATATTATATAACGGAAACATATATAAAGTGGATGTTTTCGAGTCGCCTAAATATTATTTTTGGTCTATCACCAACGCGATATGTGACTTGGAAATATCTAATATTTCTCGTGTAATCGTGTGTGGGTTGGACTCTACTGTACCGGGTTAGACTTAATTAATTTAAAAATTAGTCTAATATGCACAATTATGTTTAAATAGTTATGTGGTAATTTACCATTTGTCACAAAGTATGCGGCCGCAAACTTTAAAAACCTTTGACTTTTCAGAAACATTTTCTTTTGGATTATCAGATCAAGCAGGGACGGTCATTTTGATACTTATGAAACACAAACAAAGATAAAAATAAAAATAACTTTAACTAAGCTAAAAAAAAACAAAATCTTTTTGTTCTTTTCAAAATAACTGACATCTTTGAAACACTAGGATATATTATTTTTGAGAGAAAATCTGTTATGGGATCATACCATCCTAGGTTAGACTACACTATACTTATCAGCCGTTCATTTTCTTAGACAGGTCTTGGTAATTGCCAATATATTGTCCTTCTAAACTCAAGCCTTTATACTTTAGTTGACAAGCAGCAGTGAATGAATTTATCATGTTTTCTGGGTAATAGTTATTCAAGACTTAGTGGGTCCCACACTCACATCTCAGAAACCTGCATTTATTTTAGTGTGAATTAGATAAGTTTTTGATGAACTGAATAGACCCCACAACTTATCGGATAAGCCTTCCCTTCCTCATGATCTTTTGAGCACCTAAAGATAGCTAAATGAGCATAACTAGCACGGGTCAATGGACTGTTCAGGAAATCTCTAACAAATTTGATTAGAAACATAGCACTACGGACTTACATGCCTTGATAAGAGATTCCTTCCCAGACCCACGTTCCCAAAGAGAAAAATATTTACAAGTATACTAATATGTACATCTTTTGACATATCTTTTTGAATTTTCCTATTGCACGACATTAATATTGCATGTCTTTTTGCTCAAATTTCTGTTTTACACTTTAATTAAGTATCTTTTCACCTGTTGCATGTCTTTTATCTATGTACATATATATACAAACTTGTATAAAGTCAGCTCGCAACCCCTTTGTGAAGGGTCTCGGCTTATGCAATCCAAAGATAGTATGTTAATCCACAGTTCATCAACCTTTATGTGTAAGTGTTCAATTATTAATAGAAAATAAATATTCTACCAATCTATGATATGTTCCCCACTAAAGTGATGACTTTTATGTTCAAGTGAAACACTATCATGGTAACCTTTCAGTTTTAGCAGAGCCTATCAACATATCACCCTAAGATCCTGATCTTTTCAACTACAGGCCTTACATAAGATGATCCAACCTCTAGAATGATGTACTATCATTTCCCATTAGACAGAGTTCTCAAATTTTCTCAATAGAATGACTTTCCTAAGAAGCATAAAAAAAGGTTCTGTAAACAAATTTTAAAACAATTTTAGAGACAAATTTTAGTCAAAGTTTATCATACCAATCGATTCAACTAAATATCTAAATCTAGCTTCATCAAAAGGTTTTGTAAACAAATCAACATATTGCTCCTTGGTATGAACATTGGTTAGAATAATTCTCTTTTTCTCAGCTTGATCTCTTATGAAGTGATACCAGATGTCAATGTGATTTGTCTTGTTTGTGATTGATATAGCACTCATGTTGTCAATGTTAATGGGAGTGGCCATGAAAGTCATCCCATAATCCAGCATTTGGTTTTGTATCCAAATGACTTGTGCACAGCAACTTGAAGTTGCAATGTATTATGCTTCTGCTGTAGAAGTTGATACAAAGGTTTGCTTCTTGCACTGCCATGAAATAAGTCTTCCTCCCATAAACTGACATCCTCCTGAAGTGGACTTTTTGTCCAAGTTGCATCCCCCATAGTCACTATCAATGTATACATATAGGTTGAACTTGACATTTTAGAATACCATAGCCCAAGTCTTGGGGCTCCTTTTAGATATCTAAAAATTCTCTTGACATCTTGAAGATGTGTATTCTTTGGAGTTGCTTGGAATCTTTCACACGGGCATACTGCAAACATGATATCTAGCCTTGAGGCAGTGAGATACATGAGTGACCCTATCATTGCACGGTATTGATGTTGATCAGTTTCTTGACCATCTTTGTCTGGAGTCAGTTGATGGTGTACTTGCATAGGAGTTCTTGCAGCAGTGCAGTCAGCCATCTTGAATCTTTCCAAAATGATCTTGACATATTTGGATTGGCTGATAAAGATTCCGTTTGGAACATGTTTGACTTGAAGACCCAGAAAGAAATTTAGTTCACCCATTGAACTCATTTTAAACTTTGAGTGCATCAGGATCTTAAAGTCTTTACACAACTTCTTCCTAGTTGATCCAAAGATGATGTCATCAACACATATTTGTACAAGTAGGATTTCTCCCCTTTCATATTTGATATAAAAGGTCTGGTCAATGGCACCTCTTCAGAAGTTGTTGCTTAGCAGATATCCAGACATAGTTTCATACCAGGCTCTTGGAGCTTGATGTAAGCCATAGAGAGCTTTGTCAAGTTTGAACAGTTTGTTAGGATGTGCAGGATCTACAAAACCTGGACGTTGTTTGACATATACTTCCTCACTAATCTTCCCATACAGAAAGGCACTCTTAACATCCATTTGATAAACAATGAAATTCTTGGATGCAGCGTATGCCAGGAAGATTCTGATAGCCTCCACCCTGGCAACAGGAGCAAAGACTTCATCATAGTCAATTCCCTCTTCCTTAGTGTAGCCTTGAGCTACAAGTCTGGCTTTGTTATTGACAACAATGACTCTCTCATCTTGCTTGTTCCTGAATACCCATCTTGTGCCAATAGCAGTTTGACCAGGTGGAAGATCAACAAGTTTCCAGACATCTTGTCTCTTGAATTGCAGTAACTCTTCCTGCATTGCCTCAATCCTACTACTGTGTTTCAGTGCTTCATCTATCTTCTTGGGTACCACCTGAGAAAGAAAACAGGAAAACAAACATATATTGGCCTCATGAGATTTGCTTCATGTTTGAACTCCTTGGTGAACTTAGCCAATGATATTTTCTAGGGGATGTTCCTTGTTGATTCTTTGTGCTGGTACAACATCCAATCGTATCCCTTGCTCAATATTGCTCTGATTCTAATCAGGAAACTCTTCATTCATGGTGGAAGAGTCTTCAATATCAACAACAACATCAGCATTATCAGCAGCAGGATCAACAACATCTGCAGCAGAGGCCTCTACAGCATTCACATATGTGTCTTCATTCGGATTTTCATCTTCAGAGAGGCTGCTGTTGGTGACATTTGAGATTCTGGTTCCGGATTCACTGGCTTCAATAGCTTCCACAACAGGTGGAGGATCAATAGATGGCCTTTTCAGTATGATAGAGGGACTGGGAACTCCAATCTGCAGTCAAAGGAAGATGAGGAAGCTGGTGATTTGGAAGAGGTAGACTCCATATTTAAGAAGATGAGAGGCTCAAATATTTATGTGAGGAAGCCTATATCAAAGAGCTAGTCTGGGCCTTTTCCCTGTTCACATGTGATGTGTTCCCTACATTCCACATTGGTTGATTCTTCCATAATTCTTGTTCTTGAGTTGAAAACTCTGTACGCCTTAGATTGAGAGGAATAGCCCACACAATATCCTTCATCAAATTTGGAACCAAACTTAGGAAGAACCCCATGTGTGATTAGAATGGTGCATGGACATCCAAAAGGTTTTAGAAATCTAATGTAGGGAATTCTTTTGAACTAGAGTTCAAATGGTGTTTTGTTGAGAGGTTTGACAATGAGAACTCTATTCTGCACATAGCAAGCTGTACTGACTGCTTCTGCCCAGAATGTGAGAGGCAGTTATGAATCAGCCAACATTGATCTTGTTGATTCAATTAGAGTTCTATTTCTTCTTTCAGTAACCCGATTTTGTTGAGGAGTTCTTGGAGCACTGTATTGTCTTTGTATTCCCTTGCTCTCACAGAAACAGTTCAGAGTGTGGTTCTTGAACTCTGTATCTTGATCACACCTTATGATTTTCACCTTTTGATTGCTTTGATTCTTAACTCGAAGAATGTAAGATTTAAGAATCTCAGCAGCTTCATCCTTTGTTCTCAAGAATCTCAGCAGCTTCATCTTTAGTAATCACCAGACAGTATGATTTCTTGCCCATTTACATGACATTTGTAGGACCAAAGAGATCCATATGCAGCAGCTGTAGTGGAGTGTTATTTGAATTCAATGTCTTGGGCTTGTGAGAACTTTTATGTTGCTTCCCCTTCAAGCATGCAATGCAGTGATCCTCAAGTTGGAATTCTTTGTTAGGAAGCCCTCTGACAAGATTTTCCTTCACCAACTTGTTAATGGTTTTTATGTTAAGCACATATAGGTTATCAACTGATGCTTTTGATAAAAAAACAAGATACACTACCAGATGGAGTGACCTCATTCATGTCAAGCACATATAGGTTATCTTTTCTCTGAGCAGTCAATAGTATCTTCTTTGGAGGAGGTTTTCTTAAGCCAGGGGATAGTACAAAACATTCTTTATCTGTGAAAAGCATCCAATTCTTTTGATCACAGACCTGGGACACACTCATGAGATTGGAGTCTAATTATTTGACATAGTTTACTCTTTCAATACTCATCCTTTCATTGAACACAGTTCCTTGTCCGGTGATTGATCCTCCTTTTGAATCACTCCTAAAGGCAACATATCCTCCATTGAAGTGTCTGAAGTTGGAGATGATGGATCTATTGCCGGTCATGTGCCAGGAACAACCACTGTCTACAACCTAGGTGTTATCCTTGTGACCTGGCTGTCCCTGCACATGAGAGAGATCTAGTTAGAGGGAGGAACCCATAAACTTGCAAACTTGGGTAAGTGTGTTGTCGGATCATCAACATCAGCATGCTTGCATTCAATGGAACTAATGATGATGCTTGGAGGGATAGGAGCTGGGATCTTGACTTTCCATTGCTGAGGAGGTGGTTTTCTAGATCTCTTTGCTTTGTCAACAGCTGACATTGCTTTGGCTGCTGACAGATTTGCTTGATCAGCAGCAGATTTTGCTGCTGAGGACTTTGGCTTATCAACAACAGATTTTGTTGCTGCTGATGGTTTAACAACAAATGTATGCCTATCCTTCTTTACCTTGTTACCAGATGGTTTCTCTGTATAAGTTCTTTTGTTGATAGGCTTTTGGTTAGGAGGAACTTGATGAAGAATCTGGTTGAAGGGATTAAATTCACAATTTGCAGCAAAGTTGTCTGATTCACCACAGATGATGCAAAGTTGTTGAGGTTTTGGAAGCTGCTTCCTTGATGGGGATAGAAAGTTTCTGAAATGAGTTGCCTTGGCTTCAAAGCTTCTTACCTTTTTGTTCTTGTTTGTCTTCTCAAAAGCATGTTTCTTGAGGTTTCTTTGTCGCTGAAGGTAGTAGAAGTAGGTACTGGCAGTATGGTTGTATATGCCACAGACAAAACATGATTTAGCCAGTTTGTCCCTTTGGAAGTACACATAATCTTTTCTCTTGAACAAGTCTTTGAAATTCTAGGGGTGAGATTTGTTGTGCTCAAAAGTGGCTTCCTCCAATGTCTTTTGAACATATGGAACTCTCTCTCCAACTGCATGACATATGTCAAACACCTTCTTTGGTTGGGTTGATTTGGATTGAGGATTTGGGTTGGTGGACGTTGAAGACTGTCCTTTTTCAACAGTTAGCTTTCTTCCTTCTGGAGGATAGCTGATTTTGATTTGCTTGGTGAGTTGAGATACTAGTACTGTTTTTGAAGGGATGAAGGGGATTGGATTGTTGGGTTGAGTAACTTCAAAGGCAGGTGGTGATGGAGCTTTATTGTTTTCAGTAGAGTCTTAGCATGTGGACTCAGACTCGGATGAAGAAGTTCATTCTTGCACAGAGGTTTCTTGGACAGCAGGGTCAAGATTTCGGTTAGCCAGATCAAGGTTGGAAATATTGAAACTTGGTTCATGAATGGCTACATAGTCAGCAGGTGGAGGAACAACATTGTAGGGTTATTCAGCTTGAAACCCAAGTCCAGCAGTTACCCTTTCATGAATTTGAGCATTCAAAAGTCTTTGCAGCTTTTTGGATGCAAACTCATATTTTTCCACATGGACCTTTTGGTTTGCTAATTTATCTCTTGTAGCCTTTAACTTAACCAGAAGATCATCAATCTGAGTTTCAAGGTTTGTTTGTTCATGTTTTAATGATGAAATCTCTTTCTTTAAACAGTTAATCTTTTCTTTGTAACTGTTTTCAACCTTTTTAAATTTAGATTTCATTTGGTGAAACTCTTCATTTTGATCTATGAGATTCTGGTTATGTTTTCTATATCCAAGAACCTTATCAATACAAGCCTGAGTACAAAGATTTTCATATACCTGAGGTGGTATGTCTGATGTATCTGCCATGAGAGCTTGATTGTTGGTAGGAATATTCTCATATTGGAAGCTCTAGTCAAAGTCAACAGTTCCAACTGCTGCACAAGCTGCAATTTGAGCAGGAGGAGTGGCCTGTTACTGTTGTTGCTGTCTTGGTTGAGCTTGGTGAGCTTGTCTTGTCTGAGAAACAGCTGGGTTTGCCTTTGGTGCCTTGCATTCTCTAGCAAACTGACCAAGTTGGTTACAGTTGTAACACCTCAATTTGCTTTTATCCAAGCCAACTCTGGTATTGGAGTTGTTGCTGTTAGGACATGTTTTGTAACTGTTGATAAAATTCTATATAAGTTCATAGAGAGGCGAACTTAACAAGTTCGCCTAAGTATCTTTAGGAGCGAACTTGTTAAGTTCGCCGAAGGAATATTGTTCAAGTTCATAGAGAGGCGAACTTAACAAGTTCGCCTAAGCATCTTTAGAAGCGAACTTGTTAAGTTCGCCTATAGCAGGTTTGTGTCTATAAATAGGTGTTTACAGATTCTGTTAAAGGCGCAGCAAAGGGACTTTGAACGAGTGTATTATGTGAATCTGTAAACTCTGTGTTTTGTGGAATACAAAGAGAAAGTTTATTTACATGTTGTTTCTATTGTCAATTGATATACATACGTTAACACGAAGTATTCCGCACTCCGTGTTATCAAGACGTCCTGTCACGAGATCGATCTAAGATGAGTCATGTGGACCTACAAGTGGTATTAGAGATTTTTCTCGTGATTTCTGTTTGAATCTTGGTGATTAGAGATGTTTTTGTGTACAATTTGACAAGAAATTGATCATTTTTTTATGTTTTTGTATCCATGGAGTTTTCAAGTTCTTGAAGCTGATTTTACTGCTAAATTCGTGGATTTGAGGTTGATTTTGGTGAAATTAATCCGATAGAATTGTTCTAATTCGTAAAATACTAAATCCTACGGTCCAATTTCTGCAAATTCCTTCAAATCTGTGAGAAATGATGATTTTTGGTGTTGTTTGTTCGTGTTTGGGTTAAAGTTCTTGCTGAGTTTGTTTCAGCTGCTATAAGCGAACTTGCTAATATTTGTTGCAGGTGAACTTAACAAGCGAACTTAGTAGGCGAACTTATCAAGTTCGCTTCACTCAATTCAGGCGAACTTATTAAGTTCGCTCAAGCAGTTTCAGGCGAACTTATTTTGGCGGGAAATATCTTCTTGTCCAAATTTTTTAGGGAAAGCTTATATGGTTGGTTTATATCATTTTAGGAATTTTGAATTTTGAAATTTTAAAAAAGAGTATTTTGGCGGGAAATTTTTTTGCGGAAATTTTTTTCCAGATATTTTCGCAAAAAATTCAAAATGTCAATTTCATGTGATGATAATGAGATTCGAACTATGCCACGGAGGCTTTTGTGCATATCAGATTACAGTAGCAGGAAAGCCCGGTTCGAACAGTTCGTATCGAAAACTGATGAAAATTTTTGGAGACCAATAACAGAAGGATATGTGCATCCTACTTTTGACTTTATGGAATTTCGTGATGTTCCTAAACCAGTGACAGCTCTTACTAAAGTAGAAAAGCAGAAGTTTGATCATGAGATGAAAACGTGTGAAACTTTAACGATGTCTTTACCAAAAAAAATCATTCATAGTCTCGGGAAGTGCCCAACTTCAAGAGATCTATGGGAAGCATTGAAGAAAAAGGGTGAAGCAACTTCTCAAGTGTCTATGGTCTTGATCAAAAAAAGTTTTGGAGAAGCCGAGTTATTCTCAAAGTGATTCTTTTGCAGAGTTAAGTGATAGTGAAAGTATTCATTCGGGTGAAACTACTCAATCTAGTGAGACTGATGTGATGACTGAAGAAAGCTTTCAGACAGTTGAAGATGATCTGAGTGAATTAGAAACTGGTGCAGAGCCTGTCATTGTTGCTCAAAAGGGTGAAGCTGATGATGACGTATTCATGGCTCCTGGTGCATCTTCTTCAGAAAATAAAACCTGAGGTAGTTTCTAACTCTGAAACATTTTGTTCTAACTGTATTTTTGTGAAGGATAAAATGATGAGGGTTATGGATGAAAACGTCAACCTCATTTGTGATATGAAATCGATACACACTGTAATTATAAATTAAAAGATAATGAGAATGTATGTATTGAAAGAATAGAATCACTGAAAAGGGATATAAATTTTCAGACTTTGAAGATCAAAGAGCATGCATATCACCTGGATATGTCCTTTGCAGAAATTGAGAAAAGAAATAATGATCTTTGCTGAGAAATATAAGGAACTAGCTGAATCTAAAGCAGAGGTCATCAGATAGAAAGTTAGAAAGCTTTGGAAATTCATCATTCTTATTAGGACATTATCATGATAATACTAACGAGGGGAAGGGAACTTGTGGTATTGGTTATGTTCCTCCACCATTCAACGAAAATTATTCTGTTACACCTGAGATTATAAAAGATGAGGATTTAGATCCTAAGACTGTGTTGAAGGTGAATCCAGTCACAGGTGAAGATATGGTGTATTCTGATGAGAGTGATGATGAATTTTTTGATGAAGCTAAGGTAGCGAGGATACCGAATGAGGTTAAGAAAGAAGACTCAAAGGTTGATTCTAATTCATCTGGAAATTATACATTTGGAAGTTCTTCAAATTCAAGGAGAGTTCCATATGTCAGAGATTATAAAGATAAGTGTACATGCTTTCATTGTAATGAGATGGGACACATTGTGGTGACCTGTCCATACAAAAATAAAGGAAAGAAGCATGTAGTTCCTGAGAAGATGAAGCCTAAATCAAAACCTGTTGAGTAAAAGTTTGTTCCGTCTCAAACTCCAAAAGAAGTTCATGTAGGCGAATCTTCTTCAAGTGCATCTTATCGTGTGAAGATTCATTATATGAGAGAATATCGTGAGACGAGATCTTTCTTTTACTGTGGTCTTGTGGGTTACATTCGGATTGCTTGTCCTCACAACGCCAAAGGTAATCGACATGTTACTCCAGGAAAGGTAAGAATTAATGGTAAGCCTTATGTTAACCCAAATGTGGTTAAACCTCGTGATACACCAAAGTGTAATTCAAAATCTGAGGTTAGGCTTGCTAGACCTCAAAGGCGGAGGAGAAACAGAAGATTGAGAAAACTTTTAGAACAACAAGAGTTTTCACAATCATATCAATTTTCAAATGAAAGAAAATGTTCAAACACTTCACATTTTAAGCAAAAAGAACTTAATGAACAGAAGTATGTTTCTGTTTCTGACTCGTCAGAACAATTTCCAAAAATCTATGAGAGATTCGATTGTGAATGGAGTGAGGTTTATTATTTTGATACAGATGGGCCACCCATGACTACCATGGCTTGGGTACCAATTTCAAATTAATGTTTCTTGTTAGATGTGCAGGATTAACCAAGAGGGACTATTAATAACATTTGTTTTGTTGATAGTGGTTCTTCATAGCACATGACAGGGTATGACATCTGCAAGAGTAAAGAGTTGTTGATAACTGAGAAATCTATTTGATTCAACGACTTGATGCTCAAGGGGGATAATATGTCACACACAATATTTTGGAAAGAGTTTTACAAAGTCCAAATGATAACCTGAAACTTAGGATGACAATGGTGAGCATAAAGTCGTTGATGCAACCATTTGACTAGTTGAGGGGGAGTCTATAAGACAGGGAGAGTACAGAACTGTGTTGACAAAGGCAAAGGCATTCAATTATATTACATTGGTTTGAGTTTTTAATTGATTGAATTGCTTAATCCTGAGTAACCAAGTAAAATGATTTTCTTAAAATGTTTTCATGGAAGATTTTGTTTTCGTTTGTTTAACTTTCTTTCATAAAGATTTAGAAAAAGTCAAAAAAATTGAAAAAGATAAAATCGACATTACTTGAAGTTAAAGAAGAGATGATAGTACATCAGTAGATGTTCTTTCACACATGACCTTAGTTGGACTTTATGATGCTTATCTAATATATCTGTGTTTTGTGGAATACAAAGAGAAAGTTTATTTACATGCTGTTTCTATTGTCAATTGATATACATATGTTAACACGAAGGATTCCGCACTCCGTGTTATCAAGACGTCCTGTTACGAGATCGATCTGAGATGAGTCATGCGGACCTGCAAGTGGTATCAGAGCTTTTGCTCGTGATTTGTGTTTGATTCTTGGTGATTAGAGACGTTTTATCTATACAATTTATGCTTGATGCTTATATTTCAATTTGGATACTAGGGGAAATGATAGCTTCATTGTGACAGTGTATGTTTTGATAACTAAGAATTTACACAATCTGATAACTGAGAAATGATAGCTTCATTGTGACAATTGTGACAATTGTGACAATTTATGTAGGGGAAATGATAGCTTCAAATTGTAGGGAATGACATCTGCAAGAGTAAAGAGTTGTTGATAACTGAGAAATCTATTTGATTCAACGACTTGATGCTCAAGGGGGAGAATATGTCACACACAATGTTTTGGAAAGAGTTTTACAAAGTCCAAATGATACCTGAAACTTAGGATGACAATGGTGAGCATAAATTCGTTGATGCAACCATTTGACTAGTTGAGGGGGAGTCTATAGGACAGGGTGAGTACAGAACTATGTTGACAAAGGCAATGGTATTCAATTACATTACATTGGTTTCAGTTTTTAATTGATTGAATTGCTTAATCCTGAGTAACCAAGTAAAATGTTTTTCTTAAAATGTTTTCATGGAAGATTTTATTTTCGTTTGTTTTACTTTCTTTCATAAAGATTTAGAAAAAGCCAAACAAATTGAAAAAGATAAAATCGTCATTACTTGATGTTAAAGAAGAGATGATAGTACATTAGTAGATGTTCTTTCACATATGACCTTAGTTGGACATTATGATGCTTATCTAATATATATGTGTTTTGTGGAATACAAAGAGAAAGTTTATTTACATGCTGTTTCTATTGTCAATTGATATACATACGTTAATATGAAGGATTCCGCACTTCGTGTTATCGAGACGTCCTGTCATGAGATCGATCTGAGATGCGTCATGTGGACCTACAAGTGGTATCAGAGCTTTTGCTCATGATTTGTGTTTGATTCTTGGTGATTAGAGACGTTTTTGTGTACAATTTATGCTTGATGCTTATATTTCAATTTGGATACTAGGGGAAATGACAATTTACGTTTTTGTGTAAATTGTCACAATGAATAAATTTTAGGTCCACATGCTTGTCATAAAGATCATTATGCTTGATGCTTATATTTAATATGCTCACCATTGTCATCCTAAGTTTCAATTTTTGTAGGTCCACATGACTCATCTCAGATCGATCTCGAGACAAGACGTCTCGTTAACACAGAGTGCGGAATCCTACCATATTAATGTTTTGTATATCAATCAACAATATAAACAACAGGTAAATAAACTTTCTCTTTTATATCACCAAACAGAGTTACAGAATACTTGTTTGTTCATTCGTACTAAACAGACTCTGTAAACTCTCTATTTATAGACACCAGTTCTGCAGTAAGTTTGCTTAAAAGATGCTTAGGCGAACTTAATAAGTTCGCCTCTAATAGACCAGGTGAACTTATCAAGTTCGCCTCTAGCAGAAATTGTACTAATACTTAGACAAAAACTAAACAATTACATAAAAACATAAAGACAATAAGACCTAAACTATTACAAAGCTTTTGTCATACAATCTATGTCCTAACAGACTCCCCCTTGACAATAGCTTGATCTTCTGTCTTCAGTCTTTATGATGAGCTCTTCCAGTTATCTGGTAATCTGCTTCCTGTATGCACTCCATATCTCTGACATATGTCCAACACTCTTTTATACTGTAATCCTTGTTCTCTCCATTCATCAGTGAACATAATCTCATTCTTTCTTAACGTCCTCTGATCTTTCTTTGAGAAGTTAATAAGATTCATTGCATCATGGAAACTAACAATGACCTTATTATCTTTATCATCAATCCTAGCTTCACCAGTCTTCATTTCTACATACCACCATTTCATATTCCCCAGAAAATCTTATGGAATTTTCTTCAATGGTATCTTCTGTACAGCACGTACTGGCTTGAACTTATACTTCCAAGTCACATTCTTAGTCTTTTGATTCTATAATCTTCACTCTTTTTCCCTTATGTGGTTTTAACCTTTCATACTTCCCTGATCCACCTTCTATCTTTATCAAATTGGCAATCACATCGGCTAATCCACACTTTGATCTATTAATCAATGGTTTCATAGCTAGACCATTCATTTCACACCTAGGAAAGGTATTGAAATACTTGATCCTACGCTTTAAGTATTGAACACCATCAGATCTTTTAAGAGCAAACAACTTAGTGTCATCATCATAAAACCAACTTATTATCTTTCCAATACACCTATCTTTATTCACATATATTTCTTTCTGAGCAGGTTGTATAGGTGACTTTGGTAGTACTTTCATCCAACTGTTAACTACTTCTCTCCACTGTTATCTAGTCATTCCTGTATTTCTATACATCACAGGTTCTTCATTCAGCTTAGGAGACACAGTATGAGTAGTATCAACATCAGAATCTATCTTGGATTGAGAAGTATCATCAGGTGTAGTGATATCTTCAACAGAGTCCATAGAATCTGTTACTCCATCATAAGAAAATTCAGGAATAACATCATCTTGGATGAAGTTATGCGGAACATTCAGACCATCACTTCCTTCATATGTAACCTTAGATTTAATCTTTTCTATCTCAATCTCTACAATCTCTCCTTCTTCAACTTCATTATCCAACACATCATCTTCATCATCATCAAATAATTCGTCTATATCATCCAGACATTCTAATTTTTCAGCTTCTTCTTCTTCAGAATCTTGAAAGAATTCCAATAATAATATTTCTTCATTCACTCCAGAATCATGCTTGGTTCCTTCAATAGTATGTGATGTCGACTCCCCCTGAGCTCTTGATATTGGATTCACGTCAGCGTATTGACGATCACCCTCAACATTACCACTAGGATCATTGTCATCATTATCTTTTTGTTGAATTGATTCAGCATGACACGTATCATGTATCCTTAACTCCCCTTGAGCGTCAAGACGCTCAACAAGTTTAGACACCAATAACTGCATGCAAGCAATCTGTGTAGCTTGAGCTTGAAGGACCAACTGTCTCTAAGAATCAGTAGACACAAGAGTATCTACTTGAGTCTGTAAAGCTAGCACCTGTGATTCAAGGAATGTTCTTTCAGAATCAGACAGCTTTGAAGGACCAGCTTCAGTTATGTGTGGAACATGTGGAGATGAATGTTTAGAATCAGGAGGTGTAATCAATAAGGAAGCAACAAAATTAGCATCCTCAACACCTTAAGATGAATGAGCAGCAGTAATAGAAGCAGACATAATCTTCTGAGCTTTAGGAACTGGAATAGCATCACTATCCGAGTCAGAACTCTCATCTATTAAAGTTCTCTTGCCAAGTACTGATCCAGAAGGAGGATTCTGAACAGATTTACGCCTCGGTTTTCTGGCTTTAGATTTAATACGATTCCCCGCATTAACCAATGGTAACGTAGCCAATCTCTGATAATGATCCGAGCTAAAATCTCTAGACGAATCAGACTCAGTAGCTTCAGAATCAGGTAAGATAGTATCACCGGAACTCGTATCTACAACATTGCCTTCAGCTTCATGAATAGGTGAGTTCACAGCTTCATGATCAAAATCATCCATATTCATACCCAAATCTTGATCATTATCTGGAGCAATCTTTTCATGAACTGGTTCATTAACTGGAATGTGAACTTGTTCTTGTGGAATAGGAACTTATTGTTGTTGAGCAGGAACTTGTTGTTAAACTGGAACATGTTGTACCTGAACTTGAACTTGTTGTACCTGAGCTTGAACTTGTTGTACCTAACCTTGAACTTGTTATTGAATTGGAACTTGATTCTGGACTTGTCCTTGTACTAACTCCTCAGGGTGAAACCATTGATCATTAGGTGGCTCAACATAATCAGGATTGATTAAGTGACCAAACAAAGGAGTTGGAACAGGAATTAGAGCAGGATTTTGTTGTTTCACCTTAGTACAGTTAGTAAAGATTCTTTTTGACATAGGAGTCAAAGTCAAACGGGTTGGATGCTGAGGTAAATCCGGAATTCAATGGTTCAGAATCATTTGAACGAACCTAGGATACATAAGGAACCCATGGCCTTCTAGAGGATTGATTTGCATGACCAACTCACGGTAGATATATAAAGCAAAGTTAAACCGTTCGTCGAGGGTCAAAGCAACCATAACAGCTTGTAATGCATTCTTCAAACCATCAATACCAGCCTTTCTTAGAGACAAACATTGTATGATGACATGCATAAGATACCTCCATTCGCCAACTAAACCTCCTTTTCTTGCTTGTGTATCATTTGGTCTTCCTCTGTAACCCATCCGCTGAAAACACCCCATAATCAGTGTTCCAGGATATGACATAGGATCATCAACAGAACCTCCTAATGCCAAAGCAGCACGAATAGTTTCTACTGAAATAGCTACCTCTGTATTATTTACTGTAGCACGAAGTATGTGAGGTTCAACATCTGTATCTTGATGAACGGTATCCCAGAATTGTTGAATATATGGTAAACTGATGTACGGATTAGCAGATAATGCAACATGCAAACGTGAACGATTCAGAAAGTTGATAATTCCTTGAAAATTAATAGCTTTAGACATATTCGGATCTAATAACGCCACTTGATTATGTGTGTACTCAACACTACGAGCCATCTGTAAATGTAGAGGACAAAAACACATTAGTAAGCAAAACAAACAAAAAGAATCAAAAGAAATCATGGATCGCAAACATGTCTAAATCATGGATAAAATCATGGATACAACTTCTACATCAGAATCACAAACATGTCTAAATCATGGATAAAATCTCAATTCAAACATAACACTAGCATCGATTAACACTCACGACACAAGTTTAAGCGTCAATTTCAAGTTTTAATCCAGAAAATTTGTTCAAATCTCAGAAAAATGGAAAAAACTTTCAAACCGAAGAACACAGAGTCAAAAGGACAAATTCCAAATGATTTAACACATAAAATTCTTTGAAATTACCTTAGAAATACTCGCAATCAAAAACCAATCCAGAAACAAACACAAAAAGTTCAAATCAGAAACCCTAGATCAGAAATCACAAGTTCGCTAAACAGTCCGTATGTTCGCTCTATAAGTTCGCTCTCACAGTGAACAAGATGAATGAATAAGTTCGCCTGAACAAAATATTAAATCACAATTATGTTCGCTTCATTAGGCTAACTTGTTAAGTTCGCTTTACAAGCCTCAAGCGAACATATTAAGTTCGCTTAATCAGAACCAGACGAACATATTAAGTTCGCTCCAAACCTTATCCTTTGAACAAAATTCTTCACTTTCAACACGACACATTCTTGTGAACTTCCATCTGTAGCATGTAACCGATCCAATCCTAAATCATGTTAATTAAAAATAAAATTCTCATGGAAGATAGAAATAAAATATTTTTGGGTTTTATTTGTACAAACGGAATCACATATTTTTTGTTTTTATCTGAGCAAACTGAAATACACATATTTTTGGTTTTTATCTGAACAAACTGAAAACAAATATTTTTGGTTTTTATCTGAGCAAACTGAAAACACATATGTTTGGATGAACATCATGAGCAAGAAGATCATATCAGTATATGAGCAATTCATCACACAATTTAGTATCAACTATGGGTAATCTATGATATGAAACAATCAAACTCATACTTATGTAACTCAATCCTTTTTCAATTTTATGTAACTTTTGCAATCAATTTGAATAATACTTGAAATGATACGCAATAAATTTCAAAGTAAAACAAGATCAGGTTATGAAATGCTCAATTTTTCATTCCGAATTTGCAATACAAAGCATGAATTTTTAAAATTGTCAATATTATATAATTTGAAACTATAAGCATTTTTCTTCCAAATTCATGTGAGTTAGTACCATTTATATGAAAAACATCGTGTACCCCACATATATGCCAACAGAAATTAAATTTGCATTATCTTCAAGATATACACAATTTATTGAAAGATTAGATCAATATCCAAGATGAAATTATCTCTATTAGGACAAGTATAGAATAGAAGATCCCAAAGGATATAAGAATCAGAATGATTCAGAATCGAAAGATTCTAATGAATTGGCTTTATAATGATTATCAATAGATTCAGGTAGGAGGATCCAACTATTATCTGGATAAATTTCAATGAAATCAGAATAGATGATGTATCTAACTGATCCAATGGTGAATATATGTTCTAACAGATGTTGTTAGAAACATATCTTAGTTCAGCAACACATTGCATGTTTTTTGGGACATGGGCAGTGAAGTGAACTGAAAAATTATGTTTAACGACATAACCGATACTGGTTTCATGAAGTACTTTAGATATTATATTCTTTATCTGATAATGATCTTTACACACACACCCGACATACCATGGGTTTAAATTACAGTTGTCACAAAGATCATTATGTTGTCACACTACTAATGGACCAAAGATACTCATAGCCTATCGACAATTCAGACTACATGCTAGTATCCAAATTGAAATATAAGCATCAAGCATCAATTTTTGTTAAGCATAAGCAGTTATGAAGCTATCATTTCCCATATTATGTAGTCTAAGAAGTTCTGATCAAAACATTTAACAAAACATAAATTGTAACAATGAATAAATTGTAGGTCCACATGACTCATCTTAGATTGTGTAAATTATCACAATGAATAAATTGTAAGGGAAATGGCAATTTACGTTTATTGACAAATGATAACCTGAAACTTAGGATGACAATGGTGAGCATAAAGTCATTGATGCAACCATTTGACTAGTTGAAGGGGAGTCTATAGGACAGGGGGAGTACATAACTGTGTTGGTGACAGAGGCAAAGGCATTCAATTATAGGATTACATCGGTTTGAGTTTTTAATTGATTGATTTGCTTAATCCCAAGTAACCAAGTAAAATGTTTTTCATAAAATGTTTTCATGGAAGATTTATTTTCGTTTGTTTTACTTTCTTTGAAAAAGCCAAACAAATTGAAAAAGCTAAAATCGACATTACTTGATGTTATAAGGAGAAATGATAGTACATCAGTAGATGTTCAGTCACACATGACCTTAGATTAATTGGTTGGTGCTTTATGTTAATATATCTGAATTATATGTTTTGATCTAAACTTTAGAGACTGCAAAAATAGGAAATGATAGTGTTGTGTATGCATATTATTTGAATTGTCAGTAGACTAAAAGCGTCACTGAACCATTAGTAGTGTGAAAACATAATTGCATATGTTACAACTATGATTTGAACCCATTTTATGCCTGGGTGTGTGTGTTAAAAGATCACTATTAGATAAAGAATATTAGCTTTTAATAAAGATTGTCCTATGAGATTAGTTTCGGGTTATGTCCTTAGCACTATTCATTCGATTTGCTTCAGTGCCCATGTCCCAAAAAGCATGCAATTTGAAGTATAATCAAGATATGTACTTGACAACATCTGTCAAACATATACTAGCCCTTTGATCATATTGATAAATCATCTTTACTGATTCCATTGAATTCATAATCCAGATAACAGTTTGATCCACGTACCTGAATCTTATGATTCCACATATATATAAGCCAAAACATTGAATCATTCGATTCTGAATCTCATTGATTCCTATACAATCCAATTTGGATTCTGCTATTCATGTGCTAAGTGATGTCTCCTCATTTTGGAAATTCGGATATTCTTTAGTAAAATCTCATATGTCTTGAAGATAGTGCATTTACTTTCTGTTGGCATACTAGTGGGGTACACGTTGTATTTCATACTTAAATGGTACCTTAACTCACAAGAAAGTGGGAATGAGATGCTCTAGTTTCAAATCTTATAATATTGACAATTTGAATTTGTGTGTCATAGCCTGATCCTATTTTCTTTGATTGTTTATCGCATATCATAACGTGCAATATGAAAGTCTTGAAAAGATAGAGTGTGATAATCTTGAAAGATATTGGTTTGATTGGTCAAGGCTTGAAAGAATGACATAGGATACCATTTGATATTATATGGATTTTATATCCAAGATGTGTGATTGATATCTCATATATACTGATATGATCTTCTTACTCGTGATGTTCGACCAAAAAGATGTGATTTTGTATTTTACATTTCACTTTATATAGAGAAAAACCAAAAAGATTTTGTCTTTCTTATGTTTGAAAAACAAAAAAAAGATTTTATTTTTCCAACTTTCATGGAAATCTTAATTGTTGGTTATTCTTGGTTGTTCTCCTTTGCATAAACTGAATATTGTAGACAGAAGTTGACAAGGGGTCCTTCTCCCAAGTTTTCTTCTAGATAGAAAGAGAAAGTGCAGATGAACAAGACGAAGACAACTGTGTGTTTGTTGATATATGAATATGGATGACAATCTTCTAAAGCTGTTGTCAAGGGGTGTCACACCCCGACCGATGGCGGAATCATCGGGGCGGGACATGTAAGACGGTTCATAGCACATGGTTGACTAAATTGAAATATATTAAAGTTAAATTTCCATTACAAATAATCCAAGTACAAACCAAATTCAAACAAGAAACATAAAACAACTCATAAAATTCTTGATTTGTTTTGCTAAGTCCAATCCTATATTGAGCACGTCTTGAATCATTCTCACATATTAGGGCCTGAAACATGAATAAAATAAAGTCAACTAAAAAGTTGGTGAGTAACACAGTTGTAAATAGATAGCATATAGTTGAAAACAAATCCTTTACAAAACATGATAAAATAAGGCATTTATGGGGAGCAGCTATTGTGTAACCATGTACAACCAAACCTTGTAACTAGCATGCAAAAATTGTGTTGTCGGTTTCAATCACCGCGCACCATGGGTGGGTTTGTCAGACTCAATAGATCTATCATTGAAAACCGTCGGCTTGTATAGTTAATGATTGCACATAATCGCATACAAAGGTTAGCACAACTAGCACTCGGGCACAAAGCTCAAATTTTGCACACATGTATGTAAATAGGATTTTTGCACTTGTGTTGTTTGCGTAAATGTAAATGTGTAATGTGTAATGTGTATAGAGTTCATGTTCCACCCCAAAAGTGTAAAAGAGTAAAAAAAGGGGTTGTGAATACTCACTTGGTATGGAGATGTAGCTAACAAAGAGTATAGATAAAATAAGGGTTCTTGATACGCACGGTTTAACCTATATAGTAATGTATATTGAATCAAATCGGTGTACAAAGTTTAAGTCCTACATTGAAGGTTGAATTTGTGTATAAAAAAGTATTAAATGAAATATATAAAGTTGTAGTAACCATTTTTGGAACATTTGATTAGAGTTTGGAATTTAAATAATAAAATAGAATTTTTATAAAATTGTTGATTATGAAAATAATGCATGTGTTAAGTGTAAATTAATAAATAAATAAATGTTTATAGTTTATGAAATAATGTAAATATTGATTGTAATTTAGTATAAATAAATAAATGATTTTTGTTTAAATATTAAATAAATAATTATTATCTTATTTATTTATGAACTTGTAACTTAATCATTCAAGATATCATTTAAGTGTAAGATAAATATAAATTTAATTTTTATAATTTTTTTAAACAAACTTTTAAATAAATAATATTTATCTCTTCAAATACAGAAAACATATTTTTATAAAATTTGAAACATTTATTGATTGAAAAATATAAAATTATAATTTTGTTAAATTTCTGAGTCACACACGACCGTGCCTCGGAAGGGCACGAACGTGCTCAAGCCACGGGCGCGACCGGGTTGATCAACAGATGGCACAAACTAGACAAGTCAACAGGCACGACCGTGCCTTGGCTCGGCACGGTCGTGTCTATGATTTTTAGACACAACAGAGGCTAGCCCAAAGGGCATGACTAGGTCTGGACAGGAGGACACGACCGCGCTGCTACTCGGCACGACCGCGTTTCATGAGGCACGGCCGCGCTAGATGATTAGCGCGACCGTGTCTCTTCCAAATCAGACACGAATTGAACAAATCTTGTATTTATAGCGTTGGAATTGTTAGGGCTTTTGATTACTGAGTTGTTACGAGTCTGTTCATATAAATTAATTGTATGGAAAACGTGTTGAAGAATGGATTCGATTAAATCCTTTTTATTAAAAATAGGAATTTCGGTTCCGGATAATTTCTGTAATGGAAGCCCAGATTAACATGGGGCTTTCGATCTAAATACTAAAACGGATAATAACAAGTGATCAATTACCCGAAAGAGTAGGGAATCGATGGAGGTCGGTAGAAGGAGGTTCCGGCGACGGCAAGCTTGACTTCCGGCGACTTCTGCTGCGATTCCGACTGCTTCAATGGCTTCGGGTGTTCCAGAGAGGATTGTATATCGTATAGAGATGGATTGTTCGGGAGTATTCGAATTGTAGAGTGGATTTGTGGTCTTGGTAGATAATTCTTTGAGGCTGAACGATTTCAGGATTAATTGGTAGTAAAGGGAATGATTGATAGTATTAGTTTCTTGGTTAATGAAAATAAAACGTATAATGGTTTTGAATTCGAACGATTGGGCGTTTTGAAACTGCATTTACGTTTCGACTGTTACGCAGGCGCGACCGTGCCAAGATAGGCGCGACCGTGCTTAGGCACTGGGCGCGATTGTTCCAGGACCAGTCGCGCGATCGTGCCGAGGCACTTGGCGCGACCGTGCCAGGACGAAGCACGACCGTGCTAATTAGGGTTTCTTGATAAATTTTCAACTTTAGTCCTTGACTTTTCAGGTTTGATTAGTTTGAAATAAATAGCTTCTTGTATAGCGTTTAAGTGTATATAATCGAGCAAAACTTGTAAATTTGTATTGAATCATTGCATTTAGTTTACGGTAAGCAAAATAATAAGACAGTGCACGAGTATTGAATTTGAAATGCATTACATTGAATCGAAATATGGCTACTAAAAATCAGAAATGTTACAGTCTCCCCATGTTGAGAGAATTTCGTCCCGAAATTTAGTTTGAGGAAGTGACGGCATCGGTAAAAAGATGAGGGTACTTGAGCTTCATTTGGTCTTCTCGTTCCCAAGTGAACTCAGGACCACGCTTAGATTCCCAACGAACTTTGACAATAGGAATGCGACTTCGCTTGAGTTGTTTGACTTCGTGATCCATAATTTCCACCGGCTTCTCAACGAAGTGCATCGTTTCATCAATGCGCACGTCGTCAAGCAGTATATGGAGGTTTTCATCAGCGAGACACTTCTTCAGATTAGATACATGAAATGTAGGATGCACATTTCCAAGAGATGGAGGTAACTCGAGCTTGTAAGCCACTTTCCCAACCCTTTCAAGGATTTTGAATGGACCAACATAACGAGGTGCTAACTTGCCTTTCTTTCCAAAACGGATCACACCCTTCCACGGGGACACCTTAAGAAGAACAAGATCACCGACTTGGAATTCCAAGGGTTTTCGACGTTTGTCGGCATAACTCTTTTGCCGACTCCTTGCTACTCGAATATTGTCACGGATTTGAATAATCTTGTCAGATGTTTCTTGAATTAACTCAGGACCGGTGATTTGTGCTTCACCAATCTCGTTCCAACAGATAGGAGAACGACACTTGCGACCATAGAGATCTTCGAATGGAGCCATGTTGATACTTGTGTGGTAGCTATTATTGTAAGAGAACTCAATGAGGGATAAATGTGAATCCCAATTGCCACCAAAATCGATTACGCAAGCTCTAAGCATGTCTTCAAGAGTTTAAATTGTTCGCTCGGTTTGACCATCAGTTTGGGGATGGTAGGCCGTGCTCAAATCCAATCGTGTACCAAGAGCAGTTTGGAGAGATTGCCAAAATCGAGAAGTGAACCGGGCATCTCGATCAGATATTATGTTCAAGGGAACACCATGACGACTCACGATTTCGTCGATGTAAATTCGGGCTAGTTTCTCAACCCGATAGTCTTCACGGATAGGCAAGAAATGAGCAGATTTGGTGAGTCGATCAATGATCACCCAAATACTATCATAACCACTCGAGGTGCGAGGGAGTTTGGTAATAAAATCCATGGCTAAGTTCTCCCATTTCCACACGGGAATTTCCGGTTGTTCAAGCAAACCAGAAGGACGTTGATGTTCGGCTTTGACTTTGGAACAAGTTAAGCATTTAGCAACATAGAGATCAATGTCCATTTTCATACCGGGCCACCAATATTGTTGGCGAAGATCTTGGTACATTTTATCCGCACCAGGATAAATAGAATAACGAGTCTTGTGAGCCTCGTTCATGAGAAATGTATGGAGATCATTGCTATCGAGAACCCAAATACGGTTCAAGTAATATAGTAAGCCATTGGGTTTTGATTCAAGAAGGAGTTCAACACCACATGACATTTATTCGTACATATTACCCTCGGTTACCGAGACGTGTTGAGCTTCTAAGATACGGGTTTGAATATCGGTTTGAATACGGGCACAATGAAGCATAACATGGTCCTTTCGACTCAAAGCATCGGCTACAACATTCGCTTTGCTGGGATGGTAACGAATCTCGCAGTCGTAGTCGTTAAGGAGTTCGACCCAACGTCGTTGCCTCATATTGAGTTCTTTTTGGTTGAAAATATGTTGAAGACTTTTGTGGTCGGTGAATACCACACATTTTGTGCCATATAGGTAATGTCTCCAAATCTTTAAAGCGAATACGACCGCACCCAACTCGAGATCGTGCGTCGTATAATTCTTCTCATGAACTTTGAGTTGCCTTGATGCATAAGCGATTACTTTGCCTCGTTGCATGAGAACACAACCAAGACCTTGGTTAGAAGCATCACAATAGATAACCAAATCATCATTTCCATCGGGGAGAGTCAATATGGGAGCATTGCACAGCTTTTGCTTGAGGGTTTGAAAAGCTTCTTCTTGTTTCGGTCCCCATTCATAAGTCTTACCCTTGTGGGTCAAAGCGGTAAGAGGGACAGCAATCTTTGAGAAGTTTGAGATGAAACGACGATAATAACCCGCAAGACCAAGAAATGAACGAACTTCGGTAGGAGTTTTTGGGGCATTCCAATTCTTAATCGTCTCAATCTTAGCAGGATCAACATGGATACCCTTGTCATTGCATGGATACCCTTGTCATTGACAATATGACCAAGGAATTGAACTTCTTTTAGCCAAAATTCACATTTGGAGAATTTGGCATATAGTTGTTCTTTTCTCAAGAGGTCCAAAACAAATCTAAGGTGTTGTTCATGATCGGCTTTAGTCTTGGAATAGATTAAAATATCGTCAATGAAGACGATCACGAATTTATCAAGGTACGGTTTGCACACACGATTCATGAGATCCATAAAAACTGCGGGTGCATTGGTTAACCCGAAAGGCATAACCATGAACTCGTAATGACCATACCTTGTTCGGAAAGAAGTCTTAGGAATGTCATCTTCTTGAACACGAAGCTGATGATAACCGGATCGAAGATCAATCTTCGAGAAGCAAGTAGAACCTTGAAGTTGATCAAAGAGATCATCGATTCTAGGCAAAGGATAACGGTTCTTGATAGTAAGCTTATTGAGTTCGCGGTAGTCAATACAAATGCGAAATGATCCATCCTTCTTTTTAACAAATAAGACGGGTGCACCCCACGGTGAATGACTTGGGCGAATGAAACCTTTGTCGGAGAGCTCTTGAAGTTGACTTGCAAGCTCTTGCATTTCGAAAGGTGCAAGACGATAGGGAGCTCTAGCAATGGGGTTAGCTCTAGGTAGAAGATCAATACGGAACTCTACTTGACGAACGGGAGGAAGACCGGATAAATCCTTAGGAAAAACTTCGGGAAAATCTCGAATGATCGGAATGTCTTGGATACTCTTCTCCTTGACATCCTTTTGAACAATATGAGCTAAGAAAGCAATGTACTTCTTTTGTAAGTACTTTTGAGCGGTAGTACACGACATCAACTTAAGTCCCTTGCAAGGCTTTTCACCAAAAACTCTTAAGGTTTCTCCCGATGGTAGCGGAATTTGGATACACTTTTCAAAGCAAATGACTTCGGCATGATGATTTGATAGCCAATCCATACCTATGATAATATCAAAGCTTCCTAGTGGCATTGGAACAAGGTTGATTGGGAATGTGTTATCATTAAGTGCTAAAGAGCAATCATAGATAATGGACTCAATTGTAAAGGAGTCACCATTTGCTACTTCAACGGTAAATGTTTTCTCTAATTGGGACCGAGTCTTTGCAAGTAAAGGTTCAAAATTAAGTGACACAAAACTTTTATCGGCTCCGGTATCGAATAAAATGGAGGCATATTGACTATTAACAAGAAACGTACCATTGACCACGTCATTGTTGGCTTGAGCTTCGTTGGCGTTTATGTTGAACGCACGCCCACGAGCTCCACCTTGTTTAGAATTTGCAAGTCTTGGACATTGATCACGAAAATGGTTCGGGTCACCACACTCATAGCAAGCACGCCCATTAGCAATGGCGGGAGCACCTTGATTAGCCACTTGAGGTACAGTTCGGTTTGGAGGGTTGACTTGGCCCGCAAGAGATTTGGTCCTACAAACACTAACCGTATGACCATATCTCCCACAATAAGTACAAAGGCGACATGGGATGTTTTGGGGATGATGGTAGTTGCAGGTGGTACAAAGTGGGTAGATTCCAACATATGGCTTTTTAGCCGGCGTTTGAACCATAGGTGCAGCATGGTTGATGGGAACAGCAGGAGTAACCACAGCAAAATTTCTAACCTTCCTCTTTCTATTATTACGAGAGGGCTCGGTTGTGGTTTCTTTGTTGTGAATGGGAGGGGTTACGGTTTCAAAAACTTTCTTAGTACCCTTCTTAGTAAGTGTTCCCGCTTTCACATGGTTATCAGTTAAGGTAGCGGATAGACGAATAGCATCCTCTAGAGTAGAAGGATTTCTATCTAAGACAGTATCTTGGATTTGTCTTGGTAGCCCACCAATATACTTCTCGATTCAACGGGACAAAGGAGTGACCATGTGGGGCACTAGAAGACTCAACTCATGGAACCGAGTTGTATATGCTAAGCTTTCCCCGCTATCTTGGGCAAGATCCCAAAATTCAGCTTCTAACTTTTTCACTTCATTTCGAGGACAGAACTCCTCGGTCATAAGCCTTTTGACCTCATCCCAAGGTAAGGCCATAGCTATGTCAACACCCCTATTCCTTTTCTCCCCATTCCACCATGTAAGTGCCCGTTTTTGTAGGACACTTGTAGCATGACGAACACGGAGGTTGTCGGGACAGTCACTATTGAGAAAGGTATTCTCAATGCTTTCGAGCCATTGAAGGAGTCCAGTAGCTCCTTCGGTACCATAGAACTTTAGGGGATTGCACGAGTTGAAGTGCTTGAAGGTGCATTGAGATAGATTGTTACCACCATTTCCACCATTTCCACCATTATTACCACTATTGCTTCCATTTCCACCATTGTTGCCATTGGTGGCACCATTGGCTTGGGTGAGTTGTGTCACCAATTGGGTGAGAATAGCAGCAATGTCGGTGTTGGAGTTGGTTGCGGGAGCACAAGGAGGAGGCATTCTACAGATTTTCACAAGACAAGAAAAATTGTAAGAGCTTATGAGATTTGATAGGATTTAATAGAATGAGATAACAAAATAAAATAGATATTCTTAGTTTGGATTGTACTCAAAAGTGACAAAATCACTTGAATACCATGGCACATTAAGGTTAATTAAACTTATAAAATTTTCAAGGAGACATGCCTTAGCCTATAAGTAAACACTCATCTCGGGAATTCCCAGGAAAGCATACAGGTCCCTCGGTTGATTGGGATTTATGCGAAATGCTTTTCTAGACAGAAAACCCAAAATACAGGTGTCACCCTTCCAGATTGCACGTGTCCTCAAATAATTTCACAAGTTTAAAAACCTTAACGAAGAAATAAAAATTTTTTTTAAAGATTTTTGCTTCAAGAGTTCTTCCACATGCTAAGAAAGGATAAAGATAGAAAGAAGATAGAATTATTATGAGGTTTTAGAATATAGGAAAGGATATTATTTATTTAATTATTATTCAAGAAGATCCTAATGAGTCATGAATTTCTAACAAATAAGGTATCAAGTATAATAATAATTAATCATGGTGAGCATGTAGCACATAGCATGTAACACATAGCACAAAATCATGAAATATAGCATAAGTGGGTGTCCTAAAGTTATAGTCTAGGTCAAGGTGTCTAATAACCTAATTCCCTATAACCAAGGCTCTGATACCAATCTGTCACACCCCGACCGATGGCGGAATCATCGGGGCGGGACATGTAAGACTGTTCATAGCACATGGTTGACTAAATTGAAATATATTAAAGTTAAATTTCCATTACAAATAATCCAAGTACAAACCAAATTCAAACAAGAAACATAAAACAACTCATAAAATTCTTGATTTGTTTTGCTAAGTCCAATCCTATATTGAGCACGTCTTGAATCATTCTCACATATTAGGGCCTGAAACATGAATAAAATAAAGTCAACTAAAAAGTTGGTGAGTAACACAGTTGTAAATAGATAGCATATAGTTGAAAACAAATCCTTTACAAAACATAATAAAATAAGGCATTTATGGGGAGCAGCTATTGTGTAACCATGTACAACCAAACCTTGCAACTAGCAAGCAAAAATTGTGTTGTCTGTTTCAATCACCGCGCACCATGGGTGGGTTTGTCAGACTCAATAGATCTATCATTGAAAACCGTCGGCTTGTATAGTTAATGATTGCACATAATCGCATACAAAGGTTAGCACAACTAGCACTCGGGCACAAAGCTCAAATTTTGCACACATGTATGTAAATAGGATTTTTGCACTTGTGTTGTTTGCGTAAATGTAAATGTGTAATGTGTAATGTGTATAGAGTTCATGTTCCACCCCAAAAGTGTAAAAGAGTAAAAAAGGGGTTGTGAATACTCACTTGGTATGGAGATGTAGCTAACAAAGAGTATAGATAAAATAAGGGTTCTTGATACGCACGGTTTAACCTAGATAGTAATGTATATTGAATCAAATCGGTGTACAAAGTTTAAGTCCTACATTGAAGGTTGAATTTGTGTATAAAAAAGTATTAAATGAAATATATAAAGTTATAGTAACCATTTTTGGAACATTTGATTAGAGTTTGGAATTTAAATAATAAAATAGAATTTTTATAAAATTGTTGATTATGAAAATAATGCATGTGTTAAGTGTAAATTAATAAATAAATAAATGTTTATAGTTTATGAAATAATGTAAATATTGATTGTAATTTAGTATAAATAAATAAATGATTTTTGTTTAAATATTAAATAAATAATTATTATCTTATTTATTTATGAACTTGTAACTTAATTATTCAAAACATCATTTAAGTGTAAGATAAATATAAATTTAATTTTTATAATTTTTTTAAACAAACTTTTAAATAAATAATATTTATCTCTTCAAATACAGAAAACATATTTTTATAAAATTTGAAACATTTATTGATTGAAAAATATAAAATTATAATTCTATTAAATTTCTGAGTCACACACAACCGTGCCTCGGAAGGGCACGATCGTGCTCAAGCCACGGGTGCGACCGCGCTAGTCGGGGCGCGACCGGGTTGATTAACAGAGGGCACAATCTAGACAAGTCAACAGGCACGACCGTGCCTTGGCTCGGCACGGTCGTGTCTATGATTTTTAGACACAACAGAGGCTAGCCCAAAGGGCATGACTAGGTCTGGACAGGAGGACACGACCGCGCTGCTACTCGGCATGACCGCGTTTCATGAGGCACGGCCGCGCTAGATGATTAGCGCGACCGTGTCTCTTCCAAATCAGACACGAATTGAACAAATCTTGTATTTAGAGCGTTGGAATTGTTAGGGCTTTTGATTACTGAGTTGTTACGAGTCTGTTCATATAAATTAATTGTATGGAAAACGTGTTTAAGAATGGATTCGATTAAATCCTTTTTATTAAAAATAGGAATTTCGGTTCCGGATAATTTCTGTAATGGAAGCCCAGATTAACATGGGGCTTTCGATCTAAATACAAAAACGGATAATAACAAGTGATCAATTACCCGAAAGAGTAGGGAATCGATGGAGGTCGGTAAAAGGAGGTTCCGGCGACGGCAAGCTTGACTTCCAGCGACTTCTGCTGCGATTCCGACTGCTTCAATGGCTTCGGGTGTTCCAGAGAGGATTGTATATCGTATAGAGATGGATTGTTCGGGAGTATTCGAATTGTAGAGTGGATTTGTGGTCTTGGGAGATAATTCTTTGAGGCTGAACGATTTCAGGATTAATTGGTAGTAAAGGGAATGATTGATAGTATTATTTTCTTGCTTAATGAAAATAAAACGTATAATGGTTTTGAATTCGAACGATTGGGCGTTTTGAAACTGCATTTACGTTTCGACTGTTACGCAGGCGCGACCGTGCCAAGATAGGCGCGACCGTTCTTAGGCACTGGGCGCGATCGTTCCAGGACCAGTCGCGCGATCGTGCCGAGGCAGTTGGCGCGACCGTGCCAGGACGAAGCACGACCGTGCTAATTAGGGTTTCTTGATAAATTTTCAACTTTAGTCCTTGACTTTTCAGGTTTGATTAGTTTGAAATAAATAGCTACTTGTATAGCGTTTAAGTGTATATAATCGAGCAAAACTTGTAAATTTGTATTGAATCATTGCATTTAGTTTACGGTAAGCAAAATAATAAGACAGTGCACGAGTATTGAATTTGAAATGCATTACATTGAATCGAAATATTGCTACAAATAATCAGAAATGTTACAAGGGGGAGTCTGTTGGAGCATATTCTGGTGATAACGACCTTGAAGATTTTATGTCTTAGTCTTACAGTCTTTGACTTGTAATTGATAGAATTGTTAGCAACAGTTAAAGGGGAGTCTGTTAGGATACGTTTTGTAACTGTTGATAAAATTCTGTATAAGTTCATAGAGAGGCGAACTTGATAAGTTCGCCTAAGTATCTTTAGGAGCGAACTTGTTAAGTTCGCCTAAGGAATATTGTTCAAGTTCATAGAGAGGCGAACTTAACAAGTTCGCCTAAGCATTTTTAGAAGCGAACTTGTTAAGTTCGCCTATAGAAGGTTTGTGTCTATAAAAAGGTGTTTACAGATTCTGTTAAAGGAGCAGCAGAGGGACTTTGAACGAGTGTATTCTGTGAATCTATAAACTCTATGTTTTGTGGAATACAAAGAGAACGTTTATTTACATGTTGTTTCTAATGTCAATTGATATACATACGTTAACACGAAGGATTCCGCACTCCGTGTTATTGAGACGTCCTGTCACGAGATCGATCTGAGATGAGTCATGTGGACCTACAATTGCATGGAATGGGTCTTCCTATTCTAGAGTAGAACCTTTTTGCTCTTAGAGAGAGCATGGCATAGGATTGTTGTATATCCATTTCTTCTAGATCATCTGGATGAAAACCTTCCGGATCTTCCTTGATAAAGGACATATTTCTTGAGTTTTCAGAGAAAAAAGCAACAAAGGTTGATGTCTGAGGTGGGCTTCAAGAAGAAATGGTGAGTTGTTTGATTGAGAAGTTGGAGTCTGGGGATGAGTGACAATGGGAGGGTAGTAGTTGCTAGAACTGGGAACTGAGTGATCAGAGTGAATTGCCGAGGAAGTGGTGGTGGATGATGAGGCTGTTGAGTAACTTGAGCTTCTCTCTTTGTCTTGAATCATTTTTAATTCATAGGTCTTAAGCATGCCAAACAGCTCAGTCATTTACAGAGTCTTCAAATTTTCAGTTCTTCTTATTGACACTGTGTAAAGTGTCCAGCAGTTAGGTAGAGACCTTATAAACTTCTTGAGAATGTCTTCATTCTCCAGCTTCACTTTTGAGCACTGTAGCTCTCCCACAAGGTAAGTGTACCTGTTATACAACACAGTTAGAGACTCACCTTCCTTCTAGACAAAGTTCTCATATTGTTGCTTTAGAATGTCTCTTCTATTTTCTTTCACTTCTTCTAAACCAACAAACATGTTTTCAAGAGCCTCCCATAGCTCCTTGGCAGTCTTGTATCTTCTGAAGTTGTGAAATACTTCATTTGGCAAGAACATCTGGATGGCTCCTAAGGCTTTGAAGTCTACCTCCATCTTCTTGATGTCTTTATCTGAATACTTTGTGTCACACCCCCAATTTCAGCTAACGGAGTTTTACCGTTTGGGAAGTGACGAACCAGGATCTTAGACATTAGTTACTTTGAACGACTCTACATGGGACTCAAAATGAAAATATCTTTTAAATCAGAGTATCAATGCGGAAGCGTAAAGAAAATAAATGCGCAAAATACACGCGCTCAAAACCATAGTCCAAACGTCCAAACAAAGCAAAGTACAATAGAATAATTCAACCAAACATAAATAGTTATAATCAAAGCAGTCGAATCCCATACATTCCCTAACGTGCACCTATGTCTTAGCTTAGCGACCTGAGAAAACATGTAAAAATATGTCAACACGAGGTTGGTGAGTCCACAGGTTTCAATGTAAGTAAATCAGCGTTTACCAGATTTATGTTCATTCAGTACGTATCTATAAGTAGCTAACCTATGTTCATGTTCAGCTCAAGCGCTTGCAACCGAAGCTGACTGTTTGTTTATTGCCTCCTGCCAGGTCTATCAACACTGGCGGTGCGAGTAGGCTAACATTTCACCCGTTCGATATCTAATCGAGTTAGCGCGACTAACGCGGGTGGGATTTGTCAAACCCAGTAGTACTACTAAATATTACCTCGCTAAGATCCATATTAACGGTCCGATATTAGTTGAGGACTTTCTGTGATAGCGGGTTACGCTTAGCATTTAACATTGATAACATACGAATTAAAAATCCAAAATCGTTTAGTCATGTTTTCTCCCCCAAGTTAAAACAGTAAAAGGGGCTGTGAAAACTCACCTGCTTTGCGTTGAAGGTAGTTTCACCCTAGAGGTAAGTTGGAACCACGAGTGTAAGTCTCAAAAGACCTACGAATGTCCTAAAATTATAAACACATAAATTAGGGATGATAACGGGAATTGTGACAGTGACACGGAAAGAAGCGTCTTAAAGAGCCGCTCTAATATTCAAGAGTGGACGAAAGTGTCCACGGAGTTAGGGATTACTTTACGCAACGAATGACGGAAATAATAATAAATAAAATCGGGTGTTTTGTCATTCATGAAAATTGAAAAGATAAATATATATATATACGAGTAAATAATATAACTAATTATATTATTATTTAGTCTCAATCGGTACACGATGTTATAAAATAATTTGAAATAATATAAATATATATTATTTAATAATACGGGTCACCGTTTGAAAATAATATAAACGTATTATTTTATACGAATTTATGGCTTAAAAATAATATAAACATAATATTTTTACTTGATAATAATAACAATATATTATTTATAAAAGTGGGTATAATTTAAAAAAAAATATGTTAATAATTCAAACCCTAGCCTACGGGCTGTTTCCCGGGTTAAAACACATTTACATAGTAATATAATATTATAAAGTTTGATTTTTATTAATTTAATATACCAGAAATTGCTCAAAAAATAATAGATGTGGGAGCCCGGCCTCGAACCCGGGTCTCTCCCACATATACACACTGCCTTAACCAATCCTCCCGCTAGGGTCATCGCGACAATATCCGGATTGGAATGGTTAAAACATACAAGTCCAGTGTGTTCTACTCCCCCATCGTGACCTAGCCAAAACCAGTCCCAATTCCGTCGATTTCGATGATGGTCCATCAAAATAACAAATAGGTTTTGTTAAACAGATGCTTGCGATCTTGTGTTAGTAATTAATTTCAAAAACAACCGGTCTAAGGTCGTTGAATTTAGGAAAAACGGGTCGTAACCCTAGGTTATGAACACAAAATCGATTCATGAGATTCTGATAATAAAAGTTGTTAGAATCATGGGGCTTTTAACAAAAACAACATTTCGAATCTGATTATGTAGTTTAATTTCATTTAAAATGGGTACTGGTATGAGTTCGATTAACCAGAAATATGCATGAACCCTAGTTTACGGTTTATAATGATTTCGATGTTATTTGAATCAATTGGTATAGGGCTTTCAAAGAGTGAAGGATTTTGAGTCTAATAGTAGTGATTAATTGGATTAATATTGTGTTTAGGTTAGGGTTTGATTAAACCCGAATCGTATGAACCCTAGATTCTCGATCATGACCAATTCGATCATGTAAGCCTCAAATAACATAGGGCTTTTGATCTAGACGTCGAGGCGAGTCTGTGGGCATGATCAATTTCAGTTTTAATTATCAGATTGATGGGGTTCGATTACATATCATTCATATGAACCCTAGAATCGGGTTCTTGTTAATTTCGATGATATGGAGCCAAATTTGCATACGGCTATTGATTAACAGATTGAAACGAAGTTAAAGAGGTACGTAATTACTAGAACGATGCTCGATTTGATGGTGTCCGACTAAGTAGACTCCGACTGTGAACGGTTTTAGCTCTAGTAATCCTAACTGCTATTTCCGATTGAATTGAAGTGTGATACAGGTTCTCTGAGACTCTATTGAGATGTGCAGGTATCCAATTCGTGCGAAAAATAGAGGATTTGGGTAAATTTGATAATGGTCGATGATAGGGTCGACGGTTATGGTTTTAATATCCAATAATGAGATTATTTACGCGTAATGGTGATGTTAATTGATTCAATTATGAACGTTTATGACATCAACGTGCATTTCAGTTATAGATTTGAACCAATGTCAGTTATAGTTCGAGAATTTGGATCGACAAGGCTATGGATTTGACTTTTAAAAGTCAACAACAACACAATTTCATCAATTTTGACTTTCAATATTCAATATATTGGGTTTAGGGATTTGGCAGGATTAGTCCCTGAAGTTTAAGATCAGGAAAATGACAGAATTAATCCCTGGGTTTAATGTTGGATTAACTGGGTTAGGAATTAACTGAATATTTAATGGAGTTACTAACGGAACTAACTGAAAAGTCCGGATTGTCACATCATCCCCTAGTTGAAAGAATTTTCGTCCCGAAAATTAAATAATAATAAAAACATTTTCCCGGGATATCACATCATCCCCTAGTTGAAAGAATTTTCGTCCCGAAAATTAAAATAGTACCTTAAGAATTTGACAAGGAGTGCTTGAACAGATTAGGATATTTGCACATCATCTGATCCTCGCGCTCCCACGTGAATTCCTGTCCGCGTTTCGAGTTCCAACGAACTCTGACAATAGGGATCTTACTGTGCTTTAACGTTTTAACTTCCCTATCCATAATTTCCACAGGTTCTTAGATGAGACGTAACTGTTCATCAACGTGTAGTTCCTCAAGAGGAACTGTGAGTGATTCGTCTGCCAAGCATTTCTTTAAATTTGAGACGTGAAAGACGTTGTGCACACCACTAAGTCTTTCTGGTAGGTCCAGTTGATACGCTACTGGTCCGATTCTCTTCATTATTTTGAATGGTCCAACATAACGAGGATTCAGCTTGCCTCATTTCCCGAAACAAATGACACCTTTCCAAGGTGAGACTTTGAGTAAGACCATGTCACCTATTTGAAACTCCAAAGGTTTACGACGTTTGTCGGCATAGCTCTTTTGACGATCACGAGCTACCGCCATACGGTTTCTAATTTGAACGATCTTTTCGAAAGTTTCAAATACAAGCTCAGGACATGTGAGTTGGCTATCTCCAACCTCGGTCCAACAAATGGGAGAACGACATTTCTGTCCATAAAGTGCTTCAAATGGAGCTGCATTGATGCTAGTATGATAACTGTTGTTGTAGGAGAACTCCACCAACAGTAGGTGAGACTCCTAAGTGTTACCGAAATCGATCACACAAGCTCGTAGCATGTCCTCCAAAGTTTGGATTGTACGTTTCATTTGGCCATCAGTTTGAGGATAGTATGCTGTGCTCATATCTAGACGCGTGCCTAAGGCCTTATGTAACGACTGCCAGAAACGAGAAGTGAATCGTGCATCACGATCCGAAATAATAGAGATTGACACCCCGTGCCGAGAGACTATTTCTTTCAGGTAAGTACGAGTAAGTTTATCCATTTTGTCGGTCTCTTTGATTGCTAAGAAGTGAGCGGACTTTGTTAATCGATCAACGATTACCAATATGGTATCACATCCGGTAGGGTTCGTGGTAATTTGGTGATGAAGTCCATGGATATTTGTTCCCATTTCCACGTGGGAATTTCTGGTTGTTGCAGAAGCCCGGATGGTTTTTGATATTCAACTTTGACCTTCGCGCAAGTCAGACACTTACTAACATAGGTGGCTATATCGGCCTTCATCTTCGGCCACCAATATAGTACTTTTAGATCATGGTACATTTTGTCGGAACCTGGATGAATAGAGTAACGAGATTTATGAGACTCATCCATAACTAGTTCCCTTAGGTTTTCGAATACTGGAACCCATATTCGCTCGGCAAAGTAGCGAATACCGTCAGATTTGACTTCAAGTTGTGCTTCCAGACCGCGTGTACCATCCAGCGGTAGATTTTCTTCTGTTAGGGCTTCGAGTTGAGCACTACAGATTTTGTCAGGTAATCCGGAGTGAATAGTAAGCTGTAACGCTCGAACTCGTTTGGGTTTTGTTTCTTTTCGACTTAGGGCATCAGCTACAACATTAGCTTTACCCGGGTGATATCGGATCGCACAGTCATAATCGTTTAAGAGTTCGAGCCAACGCCGTTGTCGCATGTTCAATTCTTTCTGCTCGAAGATGTGCTAAAGACTTTTGTGATCGGTGTAGATGGTGCATTTGGTACCATACAAGTAATGTCTCCATATCTTAAGAGCGAAGACTACGGCTCCCAACTCTAAGTCATGAGTGCTGTAGTTTCTCTCGTGGACCTTTAGTTGACGTGAAGCATATGCGATCACCTTTTCTCGTTGCATTAACACACAACCCAGACCCTAAACAGATGCATCACAATACACCACAAAATCATCGGTTCCTTCCGGAAGAGCTAGAATAGGTGCACTGCAAAGTTTCTGTTTAAGATGTTGGAATGCTGACTCTTGGTTATCGCCCCAATTATAGTCTTTACCATTTTGAGTTAAAGCAGTGAGGGGTTGAGCAATTTTGGAAAATCCTTCGATGAATCGACTGTAATATCCAGCCAATCCTAGAAATTGTCGCACCTCAGTCGGATTCGTCAGTGCTGCCCAATTCTTGATGGCTTCTATTTTGGATGGGTCGAAATGTATCCCTTTCTCGTTAACCACATGCCCTAGAAACTGAACTTCCCGGATCCAAAATTCACACTTGGAAAACTTAGCATACAGTTGTTCTCGCTTAAGTAGTTCCAAAATTAGGCGTAGATGTTCCTCATGTTCCTCCTTGTTCTTGTAATAAATGAGGATGTCGTCGATGAAAACGATAACGAATTGGTTAAGGTAAGGCTTACACACATGGTTCATGAGATCCAAGAATACCGCAGGTGCGTTGGTTAACCGGACCTAAGATTCGTAATGGCCATACCTCGTTCTGAATGCAGTCTTTGAGATGTCCTCTTCTCGGACTCTTAACTGATGGTAGCCGGACCTAAGATCTATCTTGGAATAAAAACTCGATCCTTGGAGTTGATCAAAGAGGTCATCTATGCGAGGTAGAGGGTAGGGGTTCTTGATTGTGACTTTATTCAGCTCCCGGTAGTCAATAAACATACGGAAGGTTCCGTCCTTCTTCTTGACAAATAGTACCGGAGCTCCCCACGGTGATGAACTAGGTCGGATGAAACCTTTATCAAATAAATCTTGCAATTGAGTGGACAGTTCTTGCAATTCACTGGGTGCCAGTCTGTAAGGTGCCCGAGCAATCGGTGCTGCTTCGGGTGCTAAATCAATTTGGAATTCAACTTGACGGTGCGGTGGCAAACCGGGCAGATCCTTGGGAAACACTTCAAAAAATTCACGCACAACGGGAATATCTTCAATCTTCTTCTCTTCTGAGGGCTGCTCAGCAACGAGAGCCAAAATAGTCGTATGCCCCTTTCGAAGGCATTTTTGTGCTTTCATGAAAGATATGATGCCCATGACTGCACCAACTCTTTCGCCTTGGATGGAAAGGGTTTCTCCATTCGGGAGAGGTATACGAACAATCTTCTCACGACAGAGAATTTCGGCTTCGTTTTTAGATAACCAATCCATGCCGATAATTATATCAAAACTACCAAGTATGACCGGCATAAGGTCGATATCAAATATATGTGTAGCTAGCTCAAGTTTACATCCCTTAAGAATGTGATTTGCCTCAATTATTTGGCCGTCAGCTATCTCTATTTTATACTTAGCTTCTAATAGAGCTGAAGTTCCTTTTATCATATTACTAAATTTCTTAGATATAAAACTTCTATCAGCACCTGTGTCAAAAAGGACAGAAGCAAAGTAATTATTTACAAGGAACTTACCGGTGACCACATTATGGTCGTAACGGGCTTCTCCAGATCCTAGTACGAAGGATCGTCCCTTCGCACCATTTCCTCCTCCATTCCAATGTTACCACCATTGCCATTGTTATTCTGGTTAGGGTTGTGGTTTCCATTACCCCCTTTCTTCAATTGAGGACAATTCTTTCGAATATGCCCTTCATTTCCGCACTCAAAGCAACCTCTTGTGGATCCCGGTTGTTGAAAAGGTTGTTTAGTTTGTAACTCACCCCTGCAGTCCTTAGCAGCATGACCTATTTTACCGCACCTCTGGCAATGATTGCAGAACCCAAAGTGGTGGAAGTTACACTTATTACACTTCGAAGACTTCCCCGCATAACCACCCTGGTTTTGACCTGAAGAGGTCGACTGGTTGATGTTTTTAGTAGGCTCAAACCTACGCTGTTGCTGCTGCTGCGGTTGGTTAAACTGGGGTTGGTTGGGTTGGGGTCCTTTGGAGTGGGAGTTGGAGTGGTTGTGGGTGTTGGAATGGTGATCGAACTTGCGTTTGTGATTGTCGGTGAGTTTAGAAACCGAACCCCTCGGAGGTAGAGTCCCTTGTGTCACCATTTGGTCGGTTAACTTATGAGCAAGTCGGATGGTTTGTTGGATAGTGGTAGGATTAGATGAAGTAACCATGCTTTGTTTTTGACGCACTAGACCTCCAATGTAAAGCTCAATTCTTTTGTAATCAGGAGTTACCATATGCGGGCACATAGTAGCCAGTTCATGGGAACGTGTGGTGTAGAGTTCAATTTCAGAACCCTCCATCTTTAGGTTCCAAATTCTCCCTCTAACTTCTGGATCTCATCGCGAGGACAGTATTCCTCCTTCATCATTGCTTTGAATTCCTCCCACGGGAGTCCATTCGCCATGGCCAGACCGAACATTTGGACCTAGGCATTCCACCATGTGAGTGCCGGGCCTTCTAAAGTTCCGGCGGCAAACTTCACTTGATTAGCAACAGGGTAGTTACACATGGCAATTACTGATTCAAACTTCTCAAACCAACGAAGTAGTCCAACGGCTCCTTCAGCTCCACTAAAGGTGTGGGGCTTGCAATCCATGAATGCCTTGAAAGTGCAGGCTGGTTGTTGGTTTTGCTGATTTTGCTGGCCTGGATTTAGAAATACAATAGAATTGGAATTATAGAGTTTAGGAAGATGTTTTTAGGAGATGTATTGACATCATTAGTCAATAGCTAAAGCATTTACCTGCAGCATTCTGTGCTGCCAGAGCCTCCGCCACACTATCATTTATCAGTGTTGCTAGCTCTGCTGCCGTCATGTTAATGGTACCAGGACCACCGGCACGGCCTCCGCGTCCTCTCCCAGACATGATTCTTCACAATCACAAATGAAAAACAATGAGAAATATATCGCAGATTAAACATCATTCAGGTATGAGTAAGGATATACAACATCTAATATTTTAAAAATTAAATAAATTGTAAGGCTACAAAATAAATAACTCAAATATTAAACTTTTCATGCTTTTATTGGATGGGAACAACCTTACCCATCTAGGTTTGAAAATAGAAATAACATAAGCAAAAGCGAACATGAAAAGGATGATAGAATAGGAAGATCATCAAGCATCTTCGTCATCGGAAGAAACATACGATTGTGCATCGTCTATCTCCACTGGCTCCTCCTCGAAAGGCTCTTCTTCAAAAGGTTCCTCCTCAAAAGGTTCCTCCTCGCCATCAGAAAGTGGAATCTCTTCAGGAAATAAAGCGGCTTGCAGTTGGGCTTCCAAGTGGGTCACCCTCTCTTGAAGACCTTCAGCAGTGTGGTTTGCTACATGTAGCTGAGCTTCCATAGCAGCCAATCTCTCCAGTACTCCATCCATATCATCGTCCATAGTGTCGGCCCTTGTCTCCAGATGTGCCACACGATCCACTAAAAGGTTATGGACATGGTCCGTTGCAGCTAGTTCGGTAGTCAAGAGTTCTAGTGCCTTAGTTGATGGAGGTGGAGTTGACGACATGTTCCGGTAACAAATATGTATAAGTGCCAAACATCCAAATGACATGTAACTAATGTGTGAGGGTATAGTCTAGTATGCAATCCTAGTTCTCTATAACCAATGGCTCTGATACCAATCTGTCACACCCCCAATTTCAACTAACGGAGTTTTACCGTTTGGGAAGTGACGAACTAGGATCTCAGACATTAGTTACTTTGAACGACTGTACATGGGACTCAAAATGAAAATATCTTTTATGTCACACCCCGACTGATGGCGGAATCATCGGGGCGGGACATGTAGACTGTTCATGAGCACAAGGTTGACTAAATTGAAATATATTAATCGTCAAATTTCATTGCAAACATTCAAACGAAACCAAATCCAAGAAAGAAACATAAATGTAATACATAGACTTCTTTATTTAATTTAGCTAAGTCCAAAGCCTATTTGTAGCACATCTTGATCAAATCACACATTAGTACCTGAAACATGAATAAAATAAGGTCAACTAAAAAGTTGGTGAACATACATAGGTTTGTATATAGATAGCATATAGTTTGTAAATAAACAAATCCTTACATATCATGATAAAATAAGGCATTTATGGGGAGCAACTATTGTGTAACCAAGTACAATCAAACCTTTGTAACTAGCATGCAAAAATTGTGTTGTCGGTAACAATCACCCTACCTGGGTGGGTTTGTCAGACTCAATAGATCTATCATTGTTTACCGTCGGCTTGAATAGTTAATGATTGCACATAATCGCATACAAAAGTTAGCACAACTAGCACTCGGGCATAAAGCTCAAATTGTACACATGGATGTAAAGAGGATTTGTACTTGGGTAGTTTGTGTAAGTGTAAGTAATAGTGTTGTATAGTGTTCATGTTCCACTCCAAAAATTGTAAAAGAGTAAAAAGGGCTATGTAATACTCACTTGGTTTGAAGGCGTAGCTAACAAAAGGTACTAGATAGTAATAAGGATCATTGAGAAGCACAAGTTAACCTAAAGTGCAATGTATTTTGTATCAATAGCGTGCACAAAGTTTGAGTCAAATGTTGAACTTGGATTTGTGTATAAAGCCATTGATTTGTATTTGAAAGTATTGAATACAATATAAAGTTTGAAATAATATTTTTAGAACATTTTATGTTAAGGTTTGAAATTGAATAGCTAAATAAGTAGGTTAAATAATTATTGTATATGAAAATAGTGTAAGTATTTGATGTAACTAAGCATAAATAAATAATTGTTTTTGTTTAAATATAAATTAAATAAATAATCATTTCCTTATTTATTTATTTATAAAATATGTAACTTAACCATTAAGATACTTTTTAAATGAAAGGTTTAACAATAATTGTAAATTTAGTTTTTATAAACTTTAAATAAATAATTTTTTATTTATTCCAAGATTAACTATTTGATCTTTCTAAATAGAATTAATACATTTTTATAAAAATCAACTATTTTTATTTTGAAATTTAATCAGAAATATTTATTGTTTGAAAAATATATAAAAATTATAATTCTGCCAAAAATTTAACTCATACACGACCGTGCCTGGGAAGGGCACGATCGTGCTCTAACCACGGGCGCGACCGTGCTAGTCAGGGCGCGATCGTGTTGATCAAACAGAGGGCATAACTAACCAAATCTTTAGGAACGACCGTGCCTTGGCTTGGCACGATTGTGTCTATGATTCTGAGACACGACTTAGATTAGCCAAAGGGTATGACTGGGTCTGAACATGAGGCACGACCGCGCTTGAAGCCGGCATGCCCGTGTCTCATGAGGCACGACCGCGCTAGATGATTAGCGTGACCGTGTCTGCTCCAAATTAGGAATGATTTGACTAATTTTTATAATAACAGGGTTGGAAATCATAGGGCTTTCACGCAATAGATTATTACGAGTCTTTTTGTATAGATTAATTGAATTTAAAACGTGTTTAGGACCGGATTCGATTAAACTATTTTGAATGTAAATGTGGCTTCGAGTTCGAGATGATTTCCATAATGAAAGCCCAAACTAATATGGGGCTTTTGATCCATGAACTGAAACGAATGAGAAAAAGGTTTCAATTACCTGGAAGAGTAGCGAATTGATTGAGAACGGTAGAAAGGAGTTCCGGCGTCGGTGAGCTTGGCTTCCGGCGTCTTCTGCTACATTTCAAGCTGCTTCAAATGGTTTAGTAGCTTCTGGGAGAATCGTGTAGCGTTTAGATGGGGGAAATTCACCCCAGAATAGGGGGATCGATGTTCAAAGGAGAGGATTTTCAAATGAGGAGGTTTTGATTTTCTTGAATCGGTTTTCTGTTGTTAATGGTTTTGATTGATACTATTCGTTTCTTTGTCTTTGAAAATGAAACGTATATCGGTTACGACAATCAACAATCGAGCGATTAAAACTGCATTTACGTTTCAACTGGTACTAGTCGCGACCGTGCCCAAACGAGGCGCGACCGTGCCAAGGCACCGGGCGCGATCGTTCCAAAGCAAGTCGCGCGATCGTGCCAAAGCACTCGGCGCGACCGTGCCAAAACGAGGGCGACCGTGCTTAATTAGGGTTTCTTGTTATCTTTCAACATTAGCTTTTGTAGCTTTAGTTTTCGACAAATTGTATAAAATGATTACTTGTGTAGCGCTTGATAGTATATAACCGAGTAAGATTTGAGGATTCGTATTGAATCATTGTATTTAATTTATGGCACAAGATAGAATAAGACAGTGCACTAGAATTAGGTTTAAAATACGTTACATTGAATTGAAATACGGATACAAAAAATCAGAAATGTTACAGTCTCCCCATGTTGAGAGAACTTCGTCCCGAAATTTAGCTGGAGGAAGCGATGGCATCAGTAAAAAGGTGGGGGTACTTAAGTTTCATTTTGTCCTCTCGTTCCAAGTAAATTCAGGACCACGCTTAGATTCCCAATGAACTTTGACAATAGGAATACGACTTCGCTTGAGCTTCTTGATTTCACGATCCATGATTTCTACCGGTCTATCAACGAAGTTCATCGTTTCGTCAATGTTCACGTCGTCAAGAGGTATGTGAAGATTTTCATCAGCAAGGCATTTCTTCAGGTTAGACACATGAAATGTAGGATGCACGTTACCAAGTGATGGAGGTAACTCGAGTTTGTAAGCCACTTTCCCAATCCTTTCAAGGATCTTGAATGGACCTACATAGCGAGGTGATAATTTACCTTTCTTTCCAAAACGGATCACACCCTTCCACGGAGACACCTTTAGAAGAACATGGTCACCGACTTGGAATTTCAAGGGTTTTCGTCGTTTGTCGGCATAACTCTTTTGCCGACTTCTCACTACTCGAATGTTGTCATGGATTTGAATAATCTTGTCGGATGTTTCTTGAATTAACTCAGGACCGGTGATTTGTGCTTCACCAATCTCGTTCCAACAGATAGGAGAACGACACTTGCGACCATAGAGAGCTTCAAATGGAGCCATATTGATACTCGTGTGGTAGCTATTATTTTAAGAGAACTCGATTAGGGATAGATGTGAATCCCAATTGCCACCAAAATCAATTACACAAGCTCTAAGCGTATCCTCAAGAGTTTGGATTGTTCGCTCGGTGTGACCATCAGTTTGGGGATGGTAGGCCGTGCTCAAATCCAATCGTGTACAAAGAGGAGTTTGGAGAGATTGCCAAAAGCGAGAGGTGAACCGAGCATCCCTATCGGAAATTATGTTTAAGGGAACGCCATACCGCACAATTTCATCAATGTAAATTCGGGCTAGTTTCTCAACCCGATAGTCTTCACGGATAGGCAAGAAATGAGCAGATTTGGTGAGACGATCAATGATCACCTAAATGCTATCATAACCACTTGAGGTGCGAGGGAGTTTGGTAATGAAATCCATAGCTAAGTTCTCCCATTTCCACACGGGGATTTTCGGTTGTTCGAGTAATCCGGAAGGACGTTGGTGTTCGGCTTTGACCTTGGAGCACGTTAGACATTTGGCAACATAGAGAGCAATGTCCTTTTTCATACCGGGCCACCAATATTGTTGGCGAAGATCTTGGTACATTTTATCCGCACCAGGATGAATAGAATAACGAGTCTTGTGAGCCTCGTTCATAAGAAATGTACGGAGATCATCGCGATTGGGAATCCAAATACGGTTCAAGTAATAAAGTAAGCCATTGGGTTTTGATTCAAGTTGAAGTTCAACACCACACGACATTTCCTCATACATGTTACCCTCGATGACTGAGACGTGTTGAGCTTCTAAGATGCGGTTTTGAATGTCGGTTTGAATCCGGACACATTGAAGTATGACATGATCCTTTCGACTCAAAGCGTCAGCTACAACATTCGCTTTGCCGGGATGGTAACGAATCTCGCAGTCATAGTCGTTAAGGAGTTCAACCCAACGTCGTTGCCTCATATTGAGTTCCTTTTGGTTGAAGATGTGTTGAAGACTTTTGTGGTCGGTGAACACCACACATTTTGTGCCATAGAGGTAATGTCTCCAAATCTTCAATGCGAATACGACCGCACCCAACTCGAGATCGTGCGTCGTATAATTCTTCTCATGAATCTTGAGTTGTCTTGATGCGTAGGCGATTACTTTGCCTCGTTGCATGAGGACACAACCAAGACCTTGGTTGGAAGCATCACAGTAGACAACTAGATCATCATTCCCATCAGGGAGAGTCAAGATAGGAGCATTGCATAACTTTTGCTTGAGAGTTTGGAAAACTTCTTCTTGTTTTGGTCCCCATTCATAAGTTTTACCCTTGTGGATCAAGGCCGTAAGAGGGACAACAATCTTAGAGAAGTCTGATATGAAACGACGGTAACATCCCGTAAGACCAAGAAATGAACGAACTTCAGTGGGAGTCTTCGGGGCATTCCAATTCTTAACTGTTTTGATCTTAGCAGGATCAACATGAATACCCTTGTCGTTGACGATGTGACCAAGAAATTGAACTTCTTTTAGCCAAAATTCACATTTGGAAAATTTGGCATATAGTTGTTCCTTCCTCAAGAGATCCAAAACCAGTCTAAGATGTTCCTCATGGCCGGCTTTAGTCTTTGAGTAGATTAAGATGTCATCGATGAAGACAATCACAAATTTATCAAGGTACGGTTTGCACACACGATTCATGAGGTCCATGAAAACTGCGGGTGCATTGGTTAGTCCAAAAGGCATAACCATGAACTCGTAATGACCATACCTTGTTCGAAAGGCAGTCTTTGGAATATCATCTTCTTGTACACGGAGTTGGTGATAACCGGATCGAAGATCAATCTTCGAGAAGCAAGTAGAACCTTGAGGTTGATCAAAAAGGTCATCAATTCTAGGTAGAGGATAACGGTTTTTGATAGTAAGCTTGTTGAGTTCGCGGTAGTCAATACACATGCGAAATGATCCATCCTTCTTTTTGACGAATAAGACGGGTGCACCCCACGGTGAATGACTTGGACGAATGAATCCCTTGTCGGAGAGCTCTTGAAGTTGACTTGCAAGTTCTTGCATTTCAGAAGGTGCAAGACGGTATGGAGCTCTAGCCACGGGGTTAGCTCCGGGCACAAGATCAATGCGAAATTCTACTTATCGAACGGGTGGAAGACCGGATAGATCTTCGGGAAATACTTCGAGAAAATCCCTAATGATGGGAATACCTTGTATACTCTTCTTTTTGACATCTTTTTGGACAATATAAGCTAAGAAGGCCACGTACTTCTTTCGTAGGTACTTTTGGGCGGTAGTGCATGACATTAACTTAAGTCCTTTACAAGGCTTTTCACCAAAGACTCTTAACGTATCTCCCGACGGTAGAGGTATTCGAATACACTTCTCAAAAAAGATGACTTCGGCATGATGGTTTGATAGCCAATCCATGCCTATAATGATATCAAAACTTCCTAGTGGCATTGGTACAAGGTTAATTGGAAATGTATGTTCATTAAGTTCTATAGAGCAGTCATAGATAATAGTCTCAATTGTAAGTTAATCACCATTTGCTATTTCAACAGTGAAGGTTTTCTCCAATTGGGATCATGTCTTTGCAAGTAAGGGTTCAAAGTTAAGTGACATAAAACTTTTATCGGCACCGGTATCAAATAAAATGGAGGCATATTGACTATTGACAAGGAACGTACCGTTAACCACATCATTGTTGGCTTGAGCTTCATTGGCGTTTATATTGAAAGCACGCCCACAAGCTCCGCCTTGTCTAGCATTGATCAATCTTGGGCACTGATCACGGAAGTGATTTGGGTCACCACATTCAAAACATGCACGCTCATTTGCTATAGCAGGAACACCTTGATTAGTCACTTGTTGATTGGTTCGGGTTGGTGGGTTGACTTGGCCCGCAAGAGCTTTGGCCCTACACACATTGACTGTATGGTCATATTTCCCACAATAAGTGCAAAGGCGACATGGGATGTTTTGAGGATGATGATAGTTACATGTGGCACAGAGTGGGTAGATCCCAACATATGGCTTTTTGGCTGGTGCATGAGCCATAGGTGTAGCTTGGTTAACAGGAATAGCAGGAGTGACCACAACAAAGTTTCTAACCTTCCTCTTTCTATTATTGCGAGAGGGTTCAATTGTGGCTTCTTTGTTGTGGGTAGGAGGGGTTATGGTGTCAGAAACTTTCTTGGTGCCCTTTTTAGTAAGAGTCCCCGCCTTCACATGATTATCGGTTAAGGTAGCGGACAAACGGATCGCATCTTCAAGTGTTGCGGGATTTCTCCCAATAACAGTATCTTGAATTTTCCTAGGTAATCCACCAATGTATTTTTCAATGCAGCGAGATAATGGCGTGACCATGTGGGGCATGAGGAGACTCAAGTCGTGGAACCGAGTTGTATATGCCAAGTTCTCACCACTATCTTGGGCAAGATCCCAAAATTCGGCTTCGAGTTTCTTTACTCCATTTCGAGGACAGAATTCCTCAGTCACTAGCCTTTTAACCTCATCCCAAGGTAAGGCCATTGCCACATCCACACCTCTATTTCTTTTCTCCCCATTCCACCACGTGAGTGCCCGTTTTTGGAAGACACTTGTGGCATGACGAACACGAAGGTTGTCGGGACAGTCACTATTGAGAAAGGTATTCTCAATACTTTCGAACCATTGAAGAAGTCCCGTAGCTCCTTCGATACCATAGAACTTGAGGGGATTACAGGAGTTGAAATGCTTGAAGGTGCATTGAGATGGGTTGGCACCACCATTTCCACCATTTCCACCATTTACCCCATGGTTACCATTGGCGGCACCATTGGCTTTGGTGAGTTGAGTTACTAGTTGTGCAAGGATGGTAGCGATGTCGGTGTTGGTGTTGGCCACGGGAGCACGACGGGGAGGCATTCTACCGATTTTCACAAGACAAGAAAATATGTAAGAACTTATGAGAATTGCTTGGATTAAAAAGGACAAGATAATGAAATAAAATAGTTAATCATAGTTTGGATTATACTCAAATAGTGATATAATCACTTGAATACTATGACACATTAAGGTTAATTAAACTCATATAATTTTCAAGGAGACATGCTTTAGCCTATAAGTAAACACTCATCCCGGGAATTCCCAGGAAAGCATACGGGTCCCTTGGTTGATTGGGATTTATGCGAAATGCTTTCCTAGACAGAAAACCTAGAATACAAGTGTCACCCTTCCAGATTGCACGTGTCCTCAAATAATTAACAAAGTTTAAAAACCATAATGAGGAAATAAAGAAATTTTATAGATTTAGATCCATGGAGTTTCCACATGCTAAGAAAGTGATGATAGAGAAATAGGTAAGAAGGTTATGAGACTTTAGGGTATAGGTAGGGATATTGTTTATTTAATTATTATTTAAGTATATCTTAATAAGTCATGAATTTTTCTATAAGTAAGGCATCAAAAATAAAATAATAACTAATCATAAAGAACATGTAACACATAGCATGTAACACATAACATGTAGCACATATCATATAATCATGAAGCATGGCATAAGTGGGTGTCCTAAAGTTATAGTCTAGGTCAAGGGTGTCTAATAACCTAGTTCCCTATAACCAAGGCTCTAATACCAATCTGTCACACCCCGACCGATAGCGGAATCATCGGAGCGGGACATGTAGACTGTTCATGAGCACAAGGTTGACTAAATTGAAATATATTAATCGTCAAATTTCATTGCAAACATTCAAACGAAACCAAATCGAAGAAAGAAACATAAATGTAATACATAGACTTCTTTATTTAATTTAGCTAAGTCCAAAGCCTATGTGTAGCACATCTTGATCAAATCACACATTAGTACCTGAAACATAAATAAAATAAGGTCAACTAAAAAGTTGGTGTGCATACACAGGTTTGTATATAGATAGCATATAGTTTGTAAATAAACAAATCCTTACATATCATGATAAAATAAGGCATTTATGGGGAGCAGCTATTGTGTAACCAAGTACAATCAAACCTTTGTAACTAGCATGCAAAAATAGTGTTGTCGGTAACAATCACCCTACCTGGGTGGGTTTGTCAGACTCAATAGATATATCATTGTTTACCGTCGGCTTGAATAGTTAATGATTGCACATAATCGCATACAAAAGTTAGCACAACTAGCACTCGGGCATAAAGCTTAAATTGCACACATAGATGTAAAGATGATTTGTACTTGTGTAGTTTGTGTAAGTGTAAGTAATAGTGTTGTATAGTGTTCATGATCCACCCCAAAAATTGTAAAAAGAGTAAAAGGGGCTATGTAATACTCACTTGGTTTGAAGGCGTAGCTAACAAAAGGTACTAGATAGTAACAAGGATCCTTGAGAAGCACAACTTAACCTAAAGTGCAATGTATATTGTATCAATAGCGTGCACGAAGTTTGAGTCAAATGTTGAACTTGGATTTTTGTATAAAGCCATTGATTTGTATTTGAAAGTATTGAATACAATATAAAGTTTGAAATAATATTTTTAGAACATTTTGTGTTAAGGTTTGTAATTAAATAGCTAAATAAGTAGGTTAAATAATTATTGTTTATGAAAATAGTGTAAGTATTTGATGTAACTAAGTATAAATAAATAATTGTTTTTGTTTAAATATAAATTAAATAAATAATCATTTCCTTATTTATTTATTTATATAATATGTAACTTAACAATTAAGATACTTTTTAAATGAAAGGTTTAACAATAATTGTAAATTTAATTTTTATAAACTTTAAATAAATAATTTTATATTTATTCCAAGATTAACTATTTGATCTTTCTAAATAGAATTAATACATTTTTATAAAAATCAACTATTTTTATTTTGAAATTTAATCAGAAATATTTATTGTTTGAAAAATATATAAAAATTATAATTCTGCCAAAAATTTAACTCACACACGACCGTGCCTGGGAAGGGCTTGATCGTGCTCTAACCACGGGCGTGACCGTGCTAGTCAGGGCGCGACCGTGTTGATCAAACAGAGGGCATAACTAACCAAATCTTTAGGCACGACCATGCCTTGGCTCGGCACGACCGTGTCTATGATTCTGAGACACGACTAATATTAACCAAAGGGTATGACTGGGTCTGAACAGGAGGCACGACCGCGCTGGAAGCCGGCACGCCCGTGTTTCATGAGGCACGACCGCGCTAGATGATTAGCGCGACCTCGTCTGCTCCAAATTAGGAACGATTTGACTAATTTTTATAATAACAGGGTTGGAAATCATAGGGCTTTCACCCAATAGATTATTACGAGTCTTTTTGTATAGATTAATTGAATTTAAAACGTGTTTAGGACCGGATTCGATTAAACTATTTTGAATGTAAGTGTGGCTTCGAGTTCGAGATGATTTCCATAATGAAAGCCCAAATTAATATGGGGCTTTTGATCCATGAAGTGAAACGAGTGAGAAAAAGGTTTCAATTACCTGGAAGAGTAGCGAATTGGTTGAGAACGGTAGAAAGGAGTTCCGGCGTCGGTGAGCTTGGCTTCCGGCGTCTTCTGCTACGATTCCGGCTGCTTCAAATAGTTCAGTAGCTTCTGGGAGAATCGTGTAGCGTTTGGTTGGGGGAAAATCACCCCAGAATAGGAGGATCGATGTTCAAAGGAGAGGATTTTCAAATGAGGAGGTTTTGATTTTCTTGAATCGGTTTTCTGTTGTTAATGGTTACGATTGATAATATTCGTTTCTTTGTCTATGAAAGTGAAACGTATATCGGTTACGACAATCAACGGACAACTGCTTTACTCAGAGATACTTTACACTGGTGTCATGGAAACATGTCTGCATGCTACATTCGTGTCCCAGTTAGAGCCGAAGAATGTGAAGGAGGCTCTCGCGGACAACTGCTGGATTGAGGCGATGCAAGATGAATTGTCTCAATTCAAAAAGTTGCACGTGTGGGATTTGGTTGACTTGCCAAAAGGCTTTCAGCCAATTGGAACCAGATGGGTGTTCAAATGCAAGACGGATGATCGTCATGTGGTTGTGAAGAACAAAGCAAGATTGGTTGTTTAGGGTTTTTATCTACAAGAGGGCTTGGATTACACGGAAGTATATGCCCTAGTTGCTAGAATTGAGGCCATTCGACTGTTCTTGGCTTATGCCACATATGTCGGCTTCAAGGTCTATCAACTTGATGTGAAGAGTGCTTTCCTATACGGAAAAGTACATGAAGAGGTCTATGTCACTCAACCTCCCGGCTTTGAAGATCCGCATAATATCAATAAAGTGTATAAGCTCGACAAAGCATTTTATGGTCTTCATCAAGCACCGCGGGCATGGTATGAGACATTATCTAAGCATCTATTTTCTAATGGTTTCGACCGTGGACAGATTGACTCGACCCTCTTCATTAGGAAAGAAGGAGGTGATATTCTTCTTGTACAAGTATATGTCGACGACATTATTTTTGGATCTACAAATAAAGGGATGTGTAGGGAATTCGAGCAGGTGATGAAGTCCAAGTTTGAAATGAGTAACAAGGGTGAATTCTCGTTCTTCCGGGGTCTGCAAGTCAGTCAAAGAGAGGATGGCATTTATCTACATCAAACTAAGTATGTACAGGACATCTTGTCAAAATACAAGATGAATGATAGCAGTACTTATGGCATACCTATCCCAGTCAATCATGGTCTACATCCTAACAAAGATGGAAAGGATGTGGATTGCAGATTGTACCGTGGGATGATCGGATCACTTATGTATCTCACAGCTTCAAGACCCGATATAATGTTTGATGTGTGCTTGTGCTCAGGGTTTCAGTCTCAACCGAAGGAGTCACATATGATAGCCGTGAAGAGAATTTTCAGATACTTAAAAGGGAAACCTCGATTGGGTATTTGGTACTCTAAGCAGCAGTCATTCGACTTCAAAGCCTACACTGATTCAGACTATGGCGGTTGTAACCTTGACAGAAAGTCAACTTCTGGTTTCCTGGCAGTCTAAGAAGCAGTCAACGGTTTCTATCTCAACTTGTGAAGCAGAATACATTGCTGCGGCAAGCGGTTGTTCTAGATATTGTGGATTCAGCAGCAATTGAGAGACTACGGCTTAAACTTCACTGGAACTCCTTTGTTCATTGACAACAATGCCACAATGTCCATCACAAATAACCCGGTGAAACATTCCAAAACTAAACATATAGAAATTCGTAATCATTTCATCCGTGATTGTGCTGAAAAGCATTTAATTGAACTTGTTAAAGTTCACACGGATGACAATCTTGCTGACCTTTTCACAAAGGCATTTGATTGATCCCGTTTTGAGCATCTTGTCAACTTGATAGGAATGTTCAATCCTGAGTGAAAACTTGTTTTTCTTCAATCAATTCAATTCATGAAAGTTAAATTTTTATTTTCTTTTAAGTTTTCTGTATAGTTCTTTTAACTTTCAAAAACATTTTACAAAATCAAAAACAAAATAGAAAATGGAGAAAATTTCAAAGTTAACTTGAGAAAAGAGGAAATGATAGTACATCAGAATTGATCTAAACGTCACAGACTGCTCATATGGGAAATGATTGCGTCATGCTTACTTAATTGTGTAAATTATTATGGTTTTAATCTGCTTATTTACAAGTAATTTGAATTGTCAGTAGGCTGTATGCGTCTTTGAATCACTAGTAGTGTGGAAACTTAATCTAAAATTACAACTATGATTTGAACCCATGTTTGGTAGTGTGTGTGCGTAAAAGAATAGAAAAGATCATTATCAAATAAAGGATGTTAGATTTTGGCAATAATTTTATTTTGAGGTCAGTTTCGGGTTACGTCGTTTGCACAATTAATGCGGATCATCTCACTACCCATACTCACAAGTATGCAAGGAGAGTTTGAATCAAGACATGTCTCTACATCAACCGTTGAGCTTGTATTCACCCTTGAATCACTCCTGATTCATTGAAATCAAATCCAGATAAAAGTTGGATTCCCTTACCTTGTTCAAACACCATATTCATTATCCCGAATCATCATACCGATATTCAATGAAGATATCAAATGAAAACAAGACAAATAAATCACTCGATTTTGAATCTTATGATTCCTGATAATCCTTATGGATTCTGCTTGATTTTTCCTGTGCTAATTGATGTAGCTTCATTCTGAAAATTTAGAAAATCATTGGGAAAATCTTAGATGCCTTGAGATTATGAAATTTACAATATTGTAGCATATCAGTAGGGTACACGTTGTATATCTTATAATTAATACCTTAATACACAAGAACGTGATACAAAAATGCTTATAGTTTCAAATCTTATAATATTGTCAACTTGAATTACTTGTTTATGTGCTTATTATGTATGAATAAATAGTAATCCATGACATGATCCCATATTCTTTGATGTTTATATTGTATCCTTTTTGCTATAAGTTAGACTGATATGATCCTCTGCTCGTGTCTTTGATCAAAAATAGTTTGTGTATAGTTCAATCTTAATATGAAAAACTAAAAATATTTGTTTTTAACCTTCCTGAATTGAGTTTGAATCCTCTTGATTAAATGTTGTTTATCTTGTTCGTTATTTGACTTGAAAAACCTTCATAATTTGAGTTGAAAGTTTGCGCACTTAAGGGTTTCTGTGTACTTGACAAGTGCGTATGAAGTAAGCCCTGCGTACTTAACAAGTACGCAAGAGTTAAGTCTTGCGCACTTGTAAGTACGCAGGAGTTAACGCTTGCGCACTTAGCAAGTACGCAAGACCGTTTTGTGTTGGGTATAAATATGGCCCTTAGAAAATTTTCAGACTTTTATCATTCAAACTCAAAAGCCTGTTCAATTCCCTCCGCATATTTCCTCAAAAATTCCGAGTGTTCCAACTGATTTTTCGCCCCGTTACTAGTATCATCTTTGTACTACAATCCATTGGTGAGAATCTAGACTCAATCTATCCACAAAATCGCGATTATGGACCGATTCAGAAACTTAAAAAAATTAGGGTTTAATCCGTGATTTTAGACAAATTATTGGTTGTTTTGTTAAATCATGGTAACTAAAACTTGCTTAGAATCATTAATCGACTCTTAATCAGCTCTTAATCGTCCGTTTAATCCTTTGATTTTGACCTTGGGCTTGGATTTGACCGTCGGTTCGAATGGTCGTCGTTTAGGTCAAAATTGGACCAATGTAGCAGTGATTTGGTTTTGATGTTGGTTCCATGGGTCGTAATCACTGATTCCGACCTTGTGGTGACCTAATCAACCAATTCTTGAGCATCAGTGGATTTCTTAGACTTCTGGAGTTTTGAACAAGTACGTTTCTTGCACACTTAGCAAGTACGCAATATGTAATTCTTGCGTACTTGTTAAGTACGCAAGAGGAAATTCCTGCGTACTTGCTAAGTACACAGGACCAACACTTGGGAAAAATTTCTAAGTCTAGAAATTCAGTTCAAAGTGTAACTGCTATACTGAGTCGTGTTTATTCAATTCCAATGAGACTTGTTGTTCTGATTATGTTTTCTGTGTGTTTTTACAGATTATGGATCGTGCGTTTACGAAGGAGTTCAATCTTCTAGCTCATAATCAACCTGAATGGAAAGGTGCAGCACTTCAGTATCGAGAGATAGTTGATTTCTTGAACCGTTCAAGAATCAGCTACACTATTTCAGCTCACCCTATCGTTTCAAGACCTTATCTCGAGCAATTTTGGGAGACCGCGGAGCATGATTGCACGGTAACCCCCAATGTTATAAGGGCTACCATTGCGGGTCATGATATCGCCTTTTCTGAAGAGACTATTCGACGGGTCTTTCAATTCAGAGATCTTTCCACCGATCCGACAGCCTATCCTGACTACTTTGTGGATGGCTGTTGGAGGCAACGAATGGGGTATATCGGTGCGAGAGACTACGCTTCTTACAAGAAAATGTGGGTGCTTGATCAATGGAGATATTTTGCCCACATCATGATCATGTGCATCTCCTCAAGAAATGCTGGAAAGGATGCAATGGGTCATGACCTTGCTACTGCCATGGTTGGCTTATCTCTCAATAAGGGCTACAACTTCTCACGATACATATTCAAAGCCATCAATGATCAGATTAACACGGCTGAGAGGTTCAGGTTCTTATTATACCCAAGGTTTGTGCAACTTATGATTGACGATGCGTTGCCAAACCTACCTGCAACTGGGGAGAGATTGCAAGTTAAAAGGGTGGACAAAAGAGTGTTTACATAGTTTTTAAAGCCAGGTAGTGTAGATCCTACCCTTGAGCATACAACACTTTTTGGCCACCTAATAAACGAAGCATATGTGGCACCGGCTGACTGGAGATGGTATAGCCACGATTCGGATCCAGAGTTGAGTGAACATTCAGATGAACAACAACAAGAGGAGAAGGTTGAAAGTCTAGATAGATCGTCGGAAAATGGAGACGAAGAAGAAGGTCATGATGGTGCTGAGGGATCCGACTCGGAAGAGACAGAGTCTGTTTCTTCTGATTCCGATGATGCACCATCGCAGGCTCACTCGAGTAGAATGACGAAGGTAACCCTACCTGAGTCGTCCTCAAAGAGAAAGCGATAAGCTTCAAGCAGCGAATATGAGCCAGGTTCTGACTCTGACGCTGCTATACAGAGACAGAGGCGTGAAAGTGTTAACAAGAACAGAGGGGATAGGCAGCAACTTGTTATTCCCAGTGAGGTGGAGGTTACTACTCTGCAGCAAGTACACGTTCCAGCTGCAAGTACTGACTCAGCCTCTACCACACCTTCACAGCAATTATACCGAATACAGAGGAGGAGGCCACAGGTACAACCTGAGGTGGCAGTCACTTCAATCACAGAGGAGGTTCCTATGATAGTGACCCTCCCTGTCACATTTGTCCAGGTGGCGGTGATTACTCCAATTCTCATGGAGTCAGTCACCATCACCCCTTCCATAACACCTACAACCGTCATCACATCCTCAATCCCAACAACCACCATTGAACCGATAAGTCAACCCTTCAACTATGGAGAATTTACTCAAGGGTTTGACTTCGATACTATCTTCTCCTCCCCAATTCACAATGCTAATGCATCTACCTCCAGACATACTGACCCTAATGAAGAAAGGATAGCAATTCTAGAAACCTAAGTTGCTGGTTTGTTGGAAACTATTCAGAAGTCAAAGGAGGAATCTGATGCTCAACAAGCACAGATTTATTCGTTGGTGGACGAAGTTAGAATACTACAAAGCCAGAGAACGGGGACAGACGAGAGACTGAAGAACATAATGGCCCTGAATGAGCTTCTAATCCAAACAAAAAAACATGATTCTGGGGCATAGGTCGTCTCTCGAGCTGAGGTTTGATATGCAGAAGAAGGAGCCTGAGCTGATGGTTAAACTAATTGCTGATTTGACCAAGAATCTTGATGCTCAGGGGGAGAAAGATAAGGAGAAGGAGAAAGAGAACGAAAAGACACCTACTGGTGATGAGCCTTGTCATCCTGTCGACTTGACAAAGGATGATGACAAAGACAAGGTGTTAGGACATAGTTTGTAATGACAAAAGCTTGTAATAGTTTAGATCTTATGTCTTTATGTTTTTGTTATGTAAAAGTCACTAAGTGTTTATGCAAGTTTACCTAGAGGCGAACTTAGTCTAACAGAGGCGAACTTGTTAAGTTCGCTTAATCTGTTAGAGGCGAACTTAATAAGTTCGCCTATATCAGGTCAGACGGCTATATATATATGTGTGTTTATAGAGTCAGTCGAAGAAGTAGAGAATATATATAACAAGTCTGATTGAGTCTGTAAACACCATTGTGATTTGGAATACAATTGAGAATGTTATTTACTTGATTGTCTACATTGTCTTTTGTGCGTATAAACGTTGATTCGTTGGATTCCGCACTCTTAGTTAACGTCACGTCTTATCACGAGATCGATCCGTAGAAGCGCCATGAGGACCTACAAGTGGTATCAGAGATATTGCTCGTGATTCTTGTTGATTCTAGACGGTTTTATATGCAAATTGACATGAAATTCGTCATTTTTGAGTTTTTCATTTCCATGGAGTTTTCAAGACTAATTCAGATCTGATTTGGTTTTTTTGAAGAGGATTTTGACTAAATTGACCCGATAGAAAGCTTCTAATAGAGAAAGTATACAATCCTACGATCCAATTTTGATTAATTCCTTCAAATCAGTGATTAATGATGATTTCATTATGTCTCTGGTTCGCGAAAGTGGTCTGAAATGTTCTTGATCTTGATTCTGTTACTGCAAGCGAACTTGCTGATTTGTGTGCAGGCGAACTTAGCAGGAGAACTTGTCAAGTTCGCTTCTCACATTTTTAAGCGAACTTATTTTAGGCGAACTTAATCAGATTTTTGAATTCTGATTTAGGCGAACTTATTTTTAAGTGAACTTAAGCAGATTTCAAGTTTCTGGTTTAAGCGAACTTATTAAGTTCGCTTCTCATTAAGTTCGCTTAGGTGTCTCAAAGGCAAACTTATTATCTTCGCCTATGGGTAAAGGGAGTTCAACACTTGGAAAATTTTTCAAGAAAATGGCAAATATGGTTCAAGTCACGAATATGTTCAATTATGACAATGAGATCGGTACATCTCAAAAACCTCCGAAGTTGTTGAATATAGCTGATTATTCTAATTGGAAAAATTGGTTCGACCAGTTTGTATCTTTTACCGATACCAGTTTGTGGATTCTTATTTTAGAAGGATATACGCATCCGACTTATTCGTGGATGGGACAGGATGATGTTCCAAAGCCGGTGTCAGCGTTAACGACTAAAGAGAAGTTGTTATTTGACAGGGAAAAGAAAGCGATGGCTAGTATTTCAATGTCTCTTCCGAAGGAAATATATCATAGTTTCAAATAGTTCAAGTCTTCTCAACAACTGTGGGAAGCATTACAGAAAAGGTGTGAAGGAAGTTTGGATGTGAAGAAGAGTAGAAAGGAGCTACTAAAGAAGCAGTTCTTGGTCTTTAAACATTTTCAAAACGAATCCTTGGATGATCTTGCTACAAGATTCTATCATCTTCTTAGTGAACTGGCAAGTGCGTCTGTGGTGTATGAGACTAAGGAAATCAATGATAAATTCTTGGAGGCTTTACCATCAAAATTTGATGTGTATATGGTTTTAATCAAAGAAAATATTAAGTACAAAACCATGTCTCCTGAAGAAGTTCTAGGGATGATTCAGTCGCATGACATGATATGAAGAAGAAAGAGACTAACTTGGAGCATATCCATGATCCCTCAATGAATGTCACACCCCAACCGATGGCGGAATCATCGAGGCGGACAATGGAATGATTGTTCAAAAGCACATGATAGCTAAAAAGTCGCATAATTCATTAATTAAGTTTAAAGACAACAAAGATCCAAATACAATATATTTCAAATAACCTAGTCTAGTTCAAAACATTGATTTATTTAACTAGGTCCATAGTTCTTAAGTGGAGAAATCTTCAGCAAGCAATCACATATCCAAACCTGAAACATTATTTAAATCAAGTATCAACTAAAAAGTTGGTGAGTACATAGGTTTAGTAATTCCGATAAATAGTAGTTGTAAATCATTTTGCAACTCATTGTTTATCTTTTTAAACATAGTATATATGATGTATCATTTATTTAATCACAATTTAACCGAGTTTGACGCGCTGGAACAGAGCACAACAGCTAAGTTCGGTATGTTTGAATATAGTTACCCACTATATCCGATATGTTTGAATATAACACGCGGTTATATCCGAGTATGCAGTAATAAACACCCTAACCGGGTGGGCTGGTCAGGCACAATAGATCTATCAATATTACAGTTGGTTGTCTTGCGTTTAAACGTATGTACATCCAATGAATAAGCATATAGTCTTATGTATAACACGTATAAGCAATGTGAGTAGCATGTATAATGTTTCACCCCAAAACGTATAAAAATGTAAAATAGGGGCTATGTAACTCACCTTGCAAGCTGGTATTTTCCCACACGTGTAGGTGATAAAGATGTTGAAGTCTAAGCACGTTGAAACCCTATGTAGATAAATGGGTATTATTGTATGCTTACATGGGCGTATTAGTATTTCATTGTGTATAGGTTTATAATAGCATTTCTCAGTGTTATTTGCATAAAAGTTGGTCCAGATTTACTTGAAATTACTGATTTGATCGAAACTGTTTTATAGTTGTGACAGGTATCGAAACTGTGTTCAATCGAAACTACTAGTTTCGATTGACCATTTACAAGTGATACACAGAACTGTCAAAACTACTATCTATCGAAACTACTAGTTTCGATTGATCATTTATAAGTGATACACAGGCTGTCGAAACTACCATCTATCGAAACTATTAGTTTCGATTGATTTATAAGTGATACACAGGCTGTCGAAACTACCATCTATCGAAACTATTTGTTTTGATTGACCATTTACTCAATTGAAACTAAGTAGTTTCGATGGCCCAGACTTTAGAAAAATAAAACAGAAATTTTTCAGAACAATAGTTTGTCCGGTAATCGATGGTTTGGAGTCGTGACTTCGATTGGTTCAGTTTGTCTTATGATAACAGAAGGTAAAGAAATGAAGTTGAGGATTCTTACGTGGTCGCAAAGGGACTGGACGGCAGAGTCTTAAATTCGAGAATGTATAGAATGAGAATCGAACTTCTGGATGGGATTAGCCTCTACAACCATGGTCACAGCTTCACAGAGAGATGGCGATTGTAATGGTGCCTTCAATTCGGAGTGAGATTGGGTGGAAGAGGGGTAGCAAGCTCGTGCAAGTCCGTCTATGGCTATTTATAGCCGTGTTCGTTTCTTGTGACAAAGCGTGCAATTGGGCACATCCCAACACTTGTCTGGACGAGACGAAGCTAACGAGCTATTAAATATGCGTGGAGGTTGACTGTCGGACTCGAATTCGAGGCGTGGGTTCTCGGCCACCAACAAGATCAGGCGATTCGTATGTTGGGGAGACTAATTGGTCGGGGCCTTTTGTTCGCATGGGGAAGACGAGTTCAGGGATGCCTGTAGCGGCTGTCGAGGTGCAGGGGACAGCACTGTCGGGGTGTTCGCCGGAAACTATCTCGGACCGCCGGACAATGTAGGGGACGACCGGAAACGCGAATTGGGGTTTGGCAGATTTGGTCCTTGTAGTTTGGTTTTGATTTAATTCGGCCCCCGAGATAATTACGGATGAGTCCTTGTAGTTTTATTTGTACAGAAATAGTCCCTCAACAGATTTTAGCTTAAAACCTTTTAGTTTGAAAAGTTTCAAAACAACCCCTTATCTTTTATTTATTTAATTTCTTTTAAATTTTTAAATATATTTTATAAACTTATATTATTATTATTGTTATAAATAATTTTTATAAAAGTTAGTTAGCTTATTTTAAATAGGTTATTTTATTAAATATGAAACTTTTAAATTTAGATTTTTATATAAAAAATTTATATAAGTTTTAAAACTTATAAAATTTTAATTAATTTAAATCCGTAAAATGAAAGTACCCATTTGTATAAAACTAAATAAAACACTCGCATTTTATTTAATTTGAAAATGATTACACGATAATTATATTATAAGTGCGCGAATGAAAAAAATCCGAAATGTCACAGTCTCCCCATGTTAAAGGAATTTCGCCCCGAAATTCAACTAGTGGAGGCTATGAAAAAGATGCGGATACTTGGTCTTCACGTTCCCAAGTGAACTCGGGTCCATGTTTAGACTCCCAACGGACCTTGACAATGGGGATGCGACTACGCTTGAGTTTCTTAACTTCTCGGTCCATGATTTCCACAGGTTTTTCAACAAAGTGCATTTTTTCGTCAATACACACTTCGTCAAGAGGGTTGTGGAGAATCTCATCGGCTAGACACTTTTTCAACTTTGATACATGAAAGGTTGGATGAACGTTGCTAAGTTCTGAAGGAAGATCGAGTTTGTAGGCCACTTTTCCTACCCTTTCGAGTATCCTGAATGGACCCACATATCGAGGTGCAAGTTTTCCTTTCTTTCCAAATCGGACTACGCCCTTCCAAGGTGATACCTTTAGGAGAACCATATCCCCAACTTGAAATTCCAAGGGTTTTCGTCTTTTATCGGCATAGCTCTTTTTCCGACTCCTTAGTACTCGAATGTTGTCACGAAAAAGAAAGATTTTATCGGTGGTCTCTTGGATAAGCTCGGGACCGGTGATTTGTGCTTCACCAATTTCGTTCCAACAATTCGGTGAACGACATTTTCGTCCGTAAAGAGCTTCAAACGGTGCCATGTTAATACTTGTGTGGTAGCTGTTGTTGTAGGAAAATTCGATCAGTGGTAGGTGAGAATTCCATGTGCCACCGAAGTCAATGACACAAGCTCTAAGCATATCCTCGAGAGTTTGGATTGTTCGCTCGGTTTGTCCATCAGTTTGACGATGGTAAGCCGTACTTAGATCCAAACGAGTACCAAGCGCAGATTGTAATGATTGCCAAAATCGGGAAGTAAAACGCGAATCACGATCGGAGATGATGTTCAAAGGGATTCCGTGACGACTTACGATCTCATCAATGTAGATCCGAGCCATTTTCTCGACTCGATAGTCCTCACGAATAGGCAAGAAATGAGCAGACTTTGTAAGTCGGTCGATAATAGCCCAGATACTATCGTGCCCACTAGTAGTGCGTGGAAGTTTGGTGATGAAGTCCATAGCAAGGTTCTCCCATTTCCACATGGGAATTTCTGGTTGTTCGAGGAGTCCGGAAGGCTTTTGGTGTTCAGTTTTCACTTTAGAACAAGTTAAGCATTTTGCCACAAAGAGGGCAATATCCTTTTTCATGCCGGGCCACCAATATTGTTGACGAAGACCCATGTACATCTTATCAGCTTCGGGATGTACCGAATATCGAGTTTTGTGGGACTCGTTCATCAAAAATATACGAAGGTCGTCGTGATAGGGAACCCAGATACAATCCAAGTAATACAATAGGCCGTTGGCTTTGGTTTCTAGCAAGAGTTCTACACCACATGCCATTTCTTGGTACATGTTTCCTTCGGTAACCGAGGTGTGTTGTGCTTGAAGAATACGGGCTTGGATATCGTTATGAATACAAACACTATGAAGCATGATACGTTCTTTACGACTCAAGGCGTTGGCTACAACATTTGCTTTGCCGGGGTGGTAGCGAATCTCGCAGTCGTAATCGTTAAGAAGTTCAACCCATCGTCGTTGCCTCATACTAAGCTCTTTTTGATTGAAAATATGTTAGAGACTTTTGTGGTCGGTGAAAACCACGCATTTGGTGCCATAAAGATAATGTCTCCAAATTTTCAAGGCGAAAACGACAGCACCAAGCTCGAGATCATGGGTCGTGTAGTTCTTTTCGTGGATTTTGAGCTGACATGATGCGTATGCAATTACTTGGCCACGTTGCATTAGAACACAACCAAGACCTTGGTTGGATGCATCACAATTAACGACAAAGTCGTCATTAACACTAAGAACAGTTAGAATAGGAGCATTGCAGAGCTTGAGCTTGAGAGTTTGAAAAGCTTCTTCTTGTTTGGGTCCCCACTCGTAAGGTTTACCTTTGTGAGTCAAGGCAGTGAGCGGAACCGCAATCTTGGAGAAATTTGAGATGAAGTGACGATAGTAACCCGCTAGTCCAAGGAATGAACGAATCTCGGTAGGAGTCTTAGGAGTACTCCAATTCTTTACCGCCTCGATCTTTGCCGGGTCCACATGAATTCCCTTATCGTTGACTATGTGTCCCAAAAATTGAACCTCTTTTAGCCAGAATTCACACTTGGAGAGCTTGGCGTATAGTTGTTCTTTTTTTAAGAGTTCTAAGATCAAACGAAGATGTTGTTCATGTTTCGCTTTCGTTTTAGAATAGATGTGGATGTCGTCAATGAAAACGATCACGAACTTGTCCAAATAAGGTTTGCATACACGGTTCGTGAGGTCCATGAAGACCGCAGGTGCATTAGTCAAACCGAATGGCATGACCATGAACTCGTAGTGACCGTACCTAGTCCAAAAGGCAGTCTTCGGAATGTCTTCATCGAGAACACGAAGTTGATGGTACCCGGAATGAAGGTCAATCTTGGAGAAACATGTTGAACCTTGAAGCTGATCGAAAAGATCGTCGATACGGGGTAAAGGATAACGGTTCTTAATTGTAAGCTTGTTGAGTTCACGATAATCGATGCAAATTCGAAACGATCCATCCTTTTTCTTTACGAAACAGTACAGGAGCACCCCAAGGTGAATGGCTCGGGCGGATGAATCCTTTGGATGAGAGTTCTTGTAATTGACTTGCAAGCTCTTGCATCTCGGAAGGTGCAAGACGATAGGGGGCTTTTGCCACGGGTGTTGACCCGGGCACAAGGTCGATACGAAACTCCACTTGTCTAGGGGGAGGAAGACCGGGTAGATCCTCGGGAAATACCTCGGGAAAGTCTCGAATGATCGGAATATCTTGCAATTTCTTACCCTTGTCTTTCGTGTAAATTACGTGGGCCAAGAAAGCAACGTACTTTTTCCGCAAGTACTTTTGTGCTAATGTGCAAGACATGAGTTGAAGACCACGACACGGTTTTTCACCAAAAATAACTAACGTGTCACCTGAAGGGAGAGGTATACGAATGCACTTTTCGTAGCAAATAACCTCGGCATGGTGCTTGGATAACCAGTCCATGCCAATTATAATATCGAAGCTTCCCAATTGCATTGGAAGGAGATCAACGGAGAATTCATGACTATTAAGCTCGAGATTACAGTCGCGGATAACATAAATTATGGTAATAGATTTTCCGTTTGCTATCTCCACGGAATAAGAATTGTCAAGTTTCGTTCTTTGTTTAGTAAGTCAAGATTCAAAGGCAAGAGACACAAAACTCCTATCGGCACCGGTATCAAATAAAATGGATGCATAATGATTGTTTACGAGAAATGTACCATTTATCACGTCGTTGTTTGCTTGAGCCTCATTAGCGTTTATATTAAACGCTCGTCCTTGAGGACCACCTTGATGATGAAGTTTTGGGCATCGGTCACGGAAATGGTTTGGGTCTCCACATTCGTAACATGCCTGACCATTGAGAGGTGCCGGATAGATTGGGCGGTTGGTTGGAGCAGCTTGATGGACGGGAGGACGAGTACGGCAAGTAGTGACCACATGTCCATATCGTCCGCAGCTTGAACGCAATCGGCATGGTAGGTTGGCAGGATGATGGTACTTGTAGGTCTGGCATTGGGGATTCGGGCCCTGATAAGTTTTCGGGTTTTGACCCAAAGGGGCCGCTTGAATAGTAGGCACATCGGGAGTTACGGCTGCGAAGTTTCGACCCTTTCGTTTCTTGTTGCGGTTAGAAGACTCGGGTTTTACATCTTTGACGGCCGCAATAGTAGAAACGACCTTCTTGGAACCCTTTCTTGTTAAGGTTCCGGCTTTGACATGGTTGTCGGATAGTGTAGCAGATAGACGGATAGCAGCTTCAAGTGTAGGAGGATTGCTTCCTAGCACAGCATCTTGAATTTGCATAGGCAGGCCGCCTATGTATTTTTCAATCCCCCGAGCAAGGGGAGTGATCATATGAGGCACCAGCAGACTTAGCTCTTGAAACCGGGTGGTGTAGGCCAGATTATCCCCGCTGTCTTGGGCAAGATCCCAAAACTCAGCCTCGAGCTTCCTCATTTCATTCCCAGGACAGAATTCATCAGTCATGGCCTTCTTCAGATCATCCCATGATAAGGATGTAGCAACCTCAGCACCACGAGTGCGTTTCTCAACGTTCCACCAGGTGAGGGCTCCCTTTTGGAGTACACTTATGGCATAACGAACCCGAAGATTATCGGGACAGTCGCTGTTTAGGAATGTGCTTTTCATGCTTTCAAACCATTGAAGTAGGCCAGTAGCACCTTCAGTCCCGAAGAATTTTGTAGGATTGCACGAGTTAAAGTGCTTAAACGTGCAGTGAGGCGGGTTGGTACCACCGTTCCCTTGGATGTTGTGAGACCCGTCACTGTTGTTATTTGCTTGGGTCATTTGCCCTACCAGCTGGGCAAGAAGAGTAGCAAGATCCGGGTTGGAAGTGCTAGAGTTTGCACGTCGAGGAGGCATTCTAACACCATAAGAAAAGACAATGATATTTTAGATAAGATGGATATATATGAGTTATAGCGGGAAATAATGTAAGCAGAAAAACGGGATTCATCATGACGTGTGCCAGTGCATGTGTATTTATTCAAAGTTGATGGGGGGGGAAGCTAAGCCATCTATTCCGGATAGAACATGATGTTATAGATCATTATTCGCGTAATCGGAATTGCCAGGACTTGCATGCACTACAAATCGTTATTACGTGTGCACTCGTAATAATGATTTGCTTTACATGTTCGTCTAGTTCTTCCTATCTTGCTATAATGTCCCCAAATTTTGAGTTTAAGTTCGGATCGTATCCTTGCGAATACATTGACTTTTCAACGTTAAATAATTCCTCAAAACTTTCAAAGAGACATGCTTTAGCCTATAGGTAAACACTCACTTCAGGAATTCCCAGGAAAGCATACAGGTCCGTTTATTTGGATTTATACGAAATGCTTTCCTAGACAGAAAACCCAATGTACAGGTGTCACCCTTCCAGATTGCACGTGTCCTTTACTGGTTTCAATGAATTAAGTCGTTGACGAGATATTCAAGATTTTAATAGAATTGAGAGTTTATGTGTATAAAATGTGTAGGAATGTTGCAATTAATATGGATTAGGAAAGAGTATGGATAAGGATGGGTAGTGTATTTGTTCGCATACGTTTGTTTGTCAAATGTGTATGTAAAGTATGTATCATGTATTTAAGCCTTGTATGTATAAGTCTCATGTACCAAACTTGGGAAAATTCAAATAATACCTAACTACAAATAATTCACGTAGCAATTAATCATTTAGCACATAACACATAAAAGGGAGTCCTAGGGTTATAGTCTAGGTCATCGTGTCTAATAACCTATTTCCCTATAACCATGGCTCTGATACCAATCTGTCACACCCCGACCGATGGCGGAATCATCGAGGCGGACAATGGAATGACTGTTCAAAAGCACATGATAACTAAAAATTCGCATAATTCATTAATTAAGTTTAAAGACAACAAAGATCCAAATACAATACATTTCAAATAACCTAGTCTAGTTCAAAACATTGATTTATTTAACTAGGTCCATTGTTCTTAAGTGGAGAAATCTTCAGCAAGCAATCACATATCCAAACCTGAAACATTATTTAAATCAAGTGTCAACTAAAAAGTTGGTGAGTACATAGGTTTAGTAATTCCGATAAATAGTAGTTGTAAATCGTTTTGCAACTCATTGTTTATCTTGTTAAACATAGTATATATGATGTATCATTTGTTTAATCACAATTCAAATCGAGTTTGACGCGCTTGAACAGAGCACAACAGCTAAGTCCGGTATGTTTGAATATAGTTACCCACTATATCCGATATGTTTGAATATAAAACGCGGTTATATCCGAGTATGCAGTAATAAACACCCTAACCGGGTGGGCTGGTCAGGCACAATAGATCTATCAATATTACAGTTGGTTGTCTTGCGTTTAAACGTATGTACATCCAATGAATAAGCATATAGTCTTATGTATAACACGTATAAACAATGTGAGTAGCATGTATAATGTTTCACCCCAAAACGTATAAAAATGTAAAATAGGGGCTATGTAACTCACCTTGCAAGCTGGTATTTTCCCACGCATGTAGGTGATAAAGATGTTGAAGTCTAAGCACGTTGAAACCCTCTGTAGATAAATGGGTATTATTGTATGCTTACATGGGCGTATTAGTATTTCATTGTGTATAGGTTTATAATAGCATTTCTCAGTGTTATTTGCATAAAAGTTGGTCCAGATTTACTTGAAATTACTGATTTGATCGAAACTGTTTTATAGTTGTGACAGGTATCGAAACTGTGTTCAATCGAAACTACTAGTTTCGATTGACCATTTACAAGTGATACCCAGAACTGTCGAAACTACTATCTATCGAAACTACTAGTTTCGATTGATCATTTATAAGTGATACACAGGCTGTCGAAACTACCATCTATCGAAACAATTAGTTTCGATTGATTTATAAGTGATACACAGGCTGTCGAAACTACCATCTATCGAAACTATTTGTTTCGATTGACCATTTACTCAATCGAAACTAAGTAGTTTCGATGGCCCAGACTTTAGAAAAATAAAATAGAAATTTTTCAGAACAATAGTTTATCCGGTAATCGATGGTTTGGAGTCGTGACTTCGATTGGTTCAGTTTGACTTATGATAACAGAAGGCAAAGAAACGAAGTTGAGGATTCTTACGTGGTCGCAAAGGGACTGCAAGGCAGAGTCTTAAATCCGAGAATGTCTAGAATGAGAATCGAGCTTCTGGATGGGATTAGCCTCTACAACCTTGGTCACAGCTTCACACAGAGATGGCGATTGTAATGGTGCCTTCAATTCGGAGTGAGATTGGGTGGAAGAGGGGTAGCGAGCTCGTGTAAGTCCGTCTATGGCTATTTATAGCCGAGTTCGTTTCTTGTGACAAAGCGTGCAATTGGGCACATCCCGACACTTGTCTGGACGAGACGAAGCTAACGAGCTATTAAATACGCGTGGAGGTTGACTGTCGGGCTCGAATTCGAGGCGTGGGTTCTCGGCCACCAACAAGATCAGGCGATTCGTATGTTGGGGAGACCAATTGGTCGGGGCCTTTTGTTCGCATGGGGAAGACGAGTTCAGGGATGCCTGTAGCGGCTGTCGAGGTGCAGGGGACAGCCCTGTCGGGGTGTTCGTCGGAAACTATCTCGGACCGCCGGACAATGTAGGGGACGACCGGAAACGCGAATTGGGGTTTGGCAGATTTGGTCCTTGTAGTTTGGTTTTGATTTAATTCGGCCCCCGAGATAATTACGGATGAGTCCTTGTAGTTTTATTTGTACAGAAATAGTCCCTCAACTGATTTTAGCTTAAAACCTTTTAGTTTGAAAAGTTTCAAAACAACCCCTTATCTTTTATTAATTTAATTTCTTTTAAATTTTTAAATATATTTTATAAACTTATATTATTATTATTGTTATAAATAATTTTTATAAAAGTTAGTTATCTTATTTTAAATAGGTTATTTTATTAAATATGGAACTTTTAAATTTAGATTTTTATATAAAAATTTTATATAAGTTTTAAAACTTATAAAATTTTAATTAATTTAATTCCGTAAAATGAAAGTACCCATTTGTATAAAACTAAATAAAACACTTGCATTTTATTTAATTTGAGAATGATTACACGATAATTATATTATAAGTGCGCGAATGAAAAAAATCCGAAATGTCACAATGTATTTTGCCAAATCTACTGGTACTGGAGTGGCATTCTTTTCTGGCGATGCTCAAGATTCTTCAAATGATCAGTGTTCTGGAGTTCCGATTCATTCTGGTCGTTCAATCCATTCTGGATTTTCTGCGACTACAGCTTCTACTTCATCTAGATCTCATTTGAATCAGAAGGTTGCTGATGATTATCTTGCTATGTTTTCCTCATTCATGGCATCATATGAGAATTTTATTGGAGGTAAAATACATGATCCTAAGGTTATAGAAGAATATTTCAGACAGATTGACCCTATTGATCTGGAAGAAATGAATATCCAATGGAATATGGCCATGTTGATGCGTCAAGCTAAAGATTTCTTGAAGAAAACTGGCAGAAAATATATTGGCTCAAATAGTCGATCTCGCATGGGTTTTGATAAAAGCAAAGTTCGGTGTTACAACTGTCAAGAATATGGTCACTTTGCAAAGGAATGTGTGAAGCCAAAGGTCGAGTTTGATTCTCAAAAGAAGCAGCCTAATTTTCAGCATAATAGGAATCATTCACATGGTTCATCTGGGAATACAAATCATGCATCTGCTTCATCGGCATTGGTTGCTCAGAACGACAAAAACTATGACTGGGGCATTCATCTGGAAGACTTGGTGGGTGCTGTGAGTCCGGCTTTTGTAGCAGAAATTCATTCTGAAAAACCAGAGGAGTCGACCGATGATGAATGTTCTACTGATGATTCTTGTGATGGTGACAGTGTTCCAAGCGTTGATGAAGAAATAGAACAAGTGCAGAATATTGATTATGATGCTGCATCAGGTGTTGCTGAGGAGGATATTGTTCTTACTCAAAATGCTTCTGATCGTGCTGATTCAGAAAATATTCCCATTGACAAAGTATTCATGGCAGACATGTCTTATCCATCTAAGGTAAAAGACTCTGTTTGTCATATTTACTGTTCTAACTGCATTACTGTTAAAGATAAACTGCAAAAGGTCATGGATGATAACACAAATTTGATTTGTGATATGAAATCGATGCATTCAGTTAACCAGAAACTGAAAGACAATGATAAATTGTGCATCGACAGAATTGAGTCTTTGAAAAGAGACTTAAATTCTCTTGGGCTATAATACAAAAAGCAGGGTTATCATCTAGATATGGCTTATGCTGAGATAGAAAAACGTAATGAAGTTGTTGCTCAAAAGAATAAAGAAATATCTGATAAAGAGTCTGAAGTGATCAAACTTCATAGAAAGATGGAAAAATTTGAAAATTCTTCGGTTGTTTTGGATTATTTTAACTCAAATGCTGATCCTACTAAGCGTGTTGCTGGAATTGGATTTGTTCCTCCATCGTTCAATGCAAATTATGTGGTGGAACCTGAAATCATACATGAAGTGGAGATAGATCCAAAGACTGTGTTAAAGGTGAATCCGGTAACTGGGGAGGATATGGTGTATGAGTCTGATTCTGAAGATGAGGTGTTCGATGAAAAGAAGTTCGAGGGCATTCCAAAAGAGGTAAAAATTGATGACCCAAAGTTGTTAAATCTGTTACCCGGGAGAGATGCATTCTGACTGAACCTGAAGAGGTGAAAGTTGGTACATCTAAGCTTTCTCTGATTTTACAGTCAAGTGGTTTTGCCGCGGCTGGTTATCAAAAAGTGTATTCTTCAAAGGTGCCAACACAGGCTTATGTTCCAAAGAAGCTGATAAACTGTTCTGGACATTCCTCTGAAGCTTATTCCTCTGATGGATCCTCAAATTCAAAGAAAACTCCTTATTTCAGAACTTATCAAGAAAGAAGAGTGTTTTTTCATTGCAACGAGGCTGGTCAAATTCTGATCAATTGTCGTTACAAGAACCAGGGTAAAATGAAGACTGCTCCTTCACAACCGAAAGTGGTGATGATTCTAAAAAGAAAAGATGAGGGAAAGTCGTCTTCTAGCTTGGAGAAAAATATGCCTGGTCGATCTTTTGTTAAATCCTCTGGATTTAAACAACAGGATAAATTGAATTCTAAATCTTTTGTATGCAAAGAGAAACTTGAGATTCCTAATGTTGGAATTTCAAAAGATTCTCAGCAGGAAGTTAAATTGTCTAGACCTCACAGGAGAAAACGAAACAGAAAATTGAAGAAAATTTTGGAAACATCCAAATCTGACAATAATATATCAAATAATGTTTTTCAAAATAATAAAAATGGATCTTCTTTGAAAAAGTCTGATTGTCAAACTTTTGTTCCAAAAGTGAATGATAAGATTGATTGTAAATTACAAGAAGTTGTTTATTTTGATCAAACTGGACGACCCAAGACCACGATGGCTTGGGTTCCTATTTCTAACTGATTCTAGTTGTTTATGTAGGGACAACCAAGGAGGGCTATCAACAATATATGGTATGTGGATAGTGGTTGCTCTCGACATATGACAGGGAATGTTAGATTGCTTGAGGATGTTAAACAAATTGATGGAGGTTATGTCGCTTTTACGGGTAATAAAGGCGGGTACATAACTGGACAGGGTACGTTAAAGAATGACAAAGTCAAATTTGAGAAGGTGAATTATGTTGAGCAGCTGGAACACAATCTTTTAAGTGTATCACAAGTTTGTGACAAGAAGTTTTCGTTCCATTTCAACGATGCTGAATGCTATATTTTGAAACCAGGCTTCGTGATTCCTGATGAATGGATTCTCATGAAGGCTCCGAGGAGATATGACACGTATGTCCTTGACATGAGTGTCGCCACTACAACGGATTCAATTCCTACTTGTTTACTCTCCAAGGCGTCAGAATTTGATTCAATATTGTGGCACAGGAAGCTAACTCACATTAACTATAGGAAAATTAACTACATTGTTAGGAATTATCTAGTTCTTGGTATTCCGAAGATGAAATTCTCCGTTCCTGATGACTGTATTTCTTGCAAGAGGGGAAGCAAAGAAAGAAATCTCACAAATCTAAATCGACGAATTCTATCGTAACTCCTTTGGAGTTGCTGCATATGGATTTGTTCTGTCCTATCAGTATCATGAGCATTGGTGGAAAATCGTACTGCTTGTTAGTAACTGATGATTACTCCATATTTTCATGGGTTAAGTTTCTTTCCTCTAAAGCTGAAACCACTGAGTTGGTACAATACTTAATCCTGGGTTTGGAGAATTTATTCAATCTGAAAGTCAGAAGAATTATGAATGACAATGGCAGCAAATTTAAGAATAGCAAAATGGGCTTATTTTGTCCACAAAAAGGAATTCATCATGAATTTAGTGCGACATATGTTCTGTCACACCCTGACCGATAGCGGAATCATTGAGGCGGACAATGGAATGTTTGTTCAAAAGCACATGATAACTAGAAAGTTGCATAATTCATTAATTAAATTTGAAGACAACAAAGATCCAAATACAATACATTTCAAATAACCCAGTCTAGTTCAAAACATTGATTTATTTAACTAGGTCCACAGTTCTTAAGTGGAGAAATCTTCAGCAAGCAATCACATATCCAAACTTGAAACATTATTTAAATCAAGTGTCAACTAATAAGTTGGTGAGTACATAGGTTTTTGTAGTTCTGACAAGTAGCAGATAAAAACGTTTTGCAACTCATTGTTTATCTTGTTAAATATAGTATATATATGATGTATCATTTATCTAATCACAATTCAAACCTTGTTTGACACGCTTGAACATAGCACAACAGCTAAGTCCGGTATGTTTGAATATAGTTACCCACTATATCCGGTATGTTTGAATATAACACGCGGCTATATCCGAGTATGCAGTAATAAACACCCTAACCGGGTGGGCTGGTCAGGCACAATAGATCTATTAATATTACTGTTGGTTTTCTTGTGTTTAAATGTATGTACATACAAGATAATAAGCATATAGTCCACATGTATAACACGTATAAACAATGTGAGTAGCATGTATAATGTTTCACCTCAAAATGTGCAAAAAAGTAAAATAGGGGCTATGTAACTCACCTTGCAAGCGGGTATTTTTCCACGCGTGTAGGTGATAAATATGTTGAAGTCTAAGCACGTTGAAACCCTATGTAGATAAATGGGTATTATTGTTTGTTTACATGTGCGTATTAGTATTTAATTGTGTATAGGTTTATATTAACATTTCTTAGTGTTATTTGCATAAAAGTTGGTCCAGATTTACTTGAAATTACTGATTTGATCGAAACTTTTTTATAGTTGTGACAGGTATCGAAACTGTGTTCAATTGAAACTACTAGTTTCGATTGATCATTTATAAGTGATACACAGGCTGTCGAAACTACCCTCTATCGAAACTACTAGTTTCGATTGATCATTTATAAGTGAGACACAGGCTGTCGAAACTACCCTCTATCGAAAATACTAGTTTCGATTGACCATTTACTCAATCGAAACTAAGTAGTTTCGATGGCCCAGACTTTAGTAAATAAAACAGTAATTTTTCAGAACAATAGTTTGTCCGGTAATCGATGCTCTGGAGTCGTGACTTCGATTGGTTCAGCTTGCCTTATGATAACAGAAGGTAAGGAAACGAAGTTGAGGATTCTTACGTGGTCGCAAAGGGGCTGGACGGTAGAGTCTTAAATCCGAGAATGTCCAGAATGAGAATCGAGCTTCTGGATGGGATTAGCCTCTACAACCTTGGTCACAGCTTCACACAGAGATGGCGATTGTAATGGTGCTTTCAATTTGGAGTGAGATTGGGTGGAAGAGGGGTAGCGAGCTCGTGCAAGTTCGGTAATGGCTTTTTATATTTCTGATAATGAGACAAGCAATTGAGCATGTCCCGACACTCGTCTGGACGAGACGAAGCTGTCGAGCCATCTTGCAGGCGTGGAGGTTGACTGTCGGGGCCGAATTTGTGGCGTGGGTTTTCGGCCACAAACACGATCGAACTTTCTGTATCTCGGGGATACCAATTGGTCGGGGGCTATTGTTCGCGTGGGGACAACGAGGTCGGGGAGACCAAATTCGGTTGTCGAGGTGTAGGGGACAGTCGTGTCGAGGAGTCGCCGGAGAAAAGCTCGGACCGTCACTCAATGGGAAGACGGCCGGAAACGCGAATTGGAAGTTGGCAAAACCAGTCCCTGGAGTTTGTTTTTGATTTAAAATAGTCCCTAAGAGTTATTACAAATTGGTCCCTGTGGTTTGATTTGTCCAGTAACAGCCCCTTAACAGACTTTGTCTTAAAGCCCTTTTAGTTTTATTATTTTCAAAAACAACCACTCAACTTTTATAAAAATAATTTCTTTAGTTTCTTTTAAATTTCAAATATATTTTATAAACTTATTTTATTATTATTATAACTAATTTTTATAAAAGTTATTTATCTTATTTAATTAGGTTATTTTATTAAATATGAAACTTTTAAATTTAGATTTTTATATAAAATTTTATATAAGTTTTTAAAACTTATAAAATTTTAATTAATTCAAATCCGTAAAATAAAAATACCTATTTGTATAAAACTAAATAAAACACTTGTATTTTATTTAATTTGAGAATGATTACATGATAATTATATTACAAGTGCGCGAATGAAAAACTCGAAACGTCACAGTCTCCCCATGTTAAAGGAATTTCGCCCCGAAATTCAACTAATGGAGGCTATGAAAAGAGATGCGGGTATTTGGTCTTCATTTAGTCTTCACGTTCCCAAGTGAACTCGGGTCCACGTTTAGACTCCCAACGGACCTTGACAATGGGGATGCGGCTACGCTTGAGTTTCTTGACTTCACGGTCTATGATTTCCACGGGTTTTTCAACAAAGTGCATTTTCTCGTCAATGCGCACTTCATCAAGAGGGATGTGGAGATTCTCGTCGGCTAGAAACTTTTTCAAATTAGATACATGAAAAGTCGGATGAACGTTGCTAAGTTCTGAAGGGAGATCGAGTTTGTAGGCCACTTTTCCTACCCTTTTGAGTATCTTGAATGGACCCACATATCGAGGTGCAAGTTTTCCTTTCTTTCCAAATCGGACTACGCCCTTCCAAGGTGATACCTTTAGGAGAACCATATCCCCAACTTGAAATTCCAAGGGTTTTCGTCTTTTATCGGCATAGCTCTTTTGCCGACTCCTTGCTACTCGAATGTTGTCACGAATAAGAGAGATTTTATCGGTGGTCTCTTGGATAAGCTCGGGACCGGTGATTTGTGCTTCACCAATTTCGTTCCAACAAATCGGTGAACGACATTTTCATCCATAAAGAGCTTCAAACGGTGCCATGTTAATACTTGTGTGGTAGCTGTTGTTGTAGGAATATTTGATCAGTGGTAGGTGAGAATTCCAATTGCCACCAAAGTCAATGACACAAGCTCTAAGCATATCCTCGAGAGTTTGGATTGTTTGCTCGGTTTGTCCATCAGTTTGAGGATGGTAAGCCGTACCTAGATCCAAACGAGTACCAAGCGCAGATTGTAATGATTGCCAAAATCGGGAAGTAAAACGTGAATCACGATCGGAGATGATGTTCAAAGGGATTCCGTGACGACTTACGATCTCATCAATGTAGATCCGAGCCAATTTCTCGACTCGATAGTCCTCACGAATAGGCAAGAAGTGATCAGACTTTGTAAGTTGGTCGATAATAACCCAGATACTATCGTGCCCACTAGAAATGCGTGGAAGTTTGGTGTTGAAGTCCATAGCAAGGTTCTCCCACTTCCACATGGGAATTTCAGGTTGTTCGAGGAGTCCGGAAGGCTTCTGATGTTCGGCCTTTACTTTAGAATAAGTTAAGCATTTTGCCATAAAGAGGGCAATATCCTTTTTCATGTCGGGCCACCAATATTGTTGACGAAGACCCATGTACATCTTATCAGCTCCGGGATGTACCAAATATCGAGTTTTGTGGGACTCGTTCATCAAAAATATACAAAGGTCGTCGCGATAGGGAACCCAGATACGGTCCAAGTAATACAATAAGCCGTTGGCTTTGGTTTCTAGTAAGAGTTCTACACCACATGCCATCTCTTGATACATGTTTCCTTCGGTAACCGAGGTGTGTTGTGCTTGAAGAATACGGGCTTGGATATCGTTATGAATACAAACACTATGAAGCATGATACGTTCTTTACGACTCAAGGCGTCGGCTACAACATTTGCCTTGCCAGGGTGGTAGCGAATCTCACAATCGTAGTCGTTAAGAAGTTCAACCCATCGTCGTTGCCTCATATTAAGCTCTTTTTGATTGAAAATATGTTGGAGACTTTTGTGGTCGGTGAAAACCACGCATTTGGTGCCATAAAGATAATGTCTCTAAATTTTTAAGGCGAAAACGACAGCACCAAGCTCGAGATCATGGGTCGTATAGTTCTTCTCATGGATTTTGAGCTGACGTGATGCGTATGCAATTACTTGGCCACGTTGCATTAGAACACAACCAAGACCTTAGTTGGATGCATCAAAATAAACGACAAAGTCATCATTACCACTAGGAAGAGTTAGAATATGAGCATTGCAGAGCTTGTGCTTGAGAGTTTGAAAAGCTTCCTCTTGCTTGGGTCCCCATTCATAATGCTTACCTTTGTGAGTCAAGGCAGTGAGCGGGACTGCAATCTTGGAGAAATTTGAGATGAAGCGACGATAATAACCCGCTAGTCCAAGGAATGAACGAATCTCGGTAGGAGTCTTGGGAGTTCTCCAATTATTTACCGCCTCGATCTTTGCCGGGTCCATATGAATTCCCTTATCGTTGACTATGTGTCCCAAAAATTGAACTTCCTTTAGCCAGAATTCACACTTGGAGAACTTGGCGTATAGTTGTTCTTTCTTCAAGAGTTCCAAATTCAAACGAAGATATTGTTCATGCTCCGCTTTCGTTTTAGAATAGATGAGAATGTCGTCAATGAAAACGATCACGAACTTGTCCAAATAAGGTTTGCATACACGGTTCATGAGGTCCATGAAGACCGCAGGTGCATTAGTCAAACCGAATGGCATGACCATGAACTCGTAGTGACCATATCTAGTCCCAAAGGCAGTCTTCGGAATGTATTCATCGAGAACACGAAGTTGATGGTATCCGGAACAAAGGTCAATCTTGGAGAAACATGTTGAACCTTGAAGTTGATCGAAAAGATCGTCGATACGGGGTAAAGGATAACGGTTCTTAATTGTAAGCTTGTTGAGTTCACGATAATCGATGCACATTCGAAACGATCCATCCTTTTTCTTTACGAATAGCACGGGAGCACCCCAAGTTGAATGGCTCGGGCGGATGAATCCTTTAGATGAGAGTTCTTGTAATTGACTTGCGAGCTCTTGCATCTCGGAAGGTGCAAGACGATAGGGAGCTTTTGCCACCGGAGTTGCTCCAGGCACATGGTCGATACGAAACTCCACTTGTCTAGGAGGAGGAAGACCGGGTAAATCCTCGGGGAATACCTCGGGAAAGTCTCGAATCATCGGAATATCTTGCAATTTCTTACCCTTGTCTTTCGTGTCAACTACGTGGGCCAAGAAAGCAACGTACTTTTTCCACAAGTACTTTTGTGCTAATGTGCAAGACATGAGTTGAAGACCACGGCACGGTTTTTCACCGAAAATAACTAACGTGTCACCCGAAGGGAGAGGTATACGAATGCACTTTTCGTAGCAAATAACCTCAGCATGGTGCTTGGATAACCAGTCCATGCCAATTATAATATCTAAGCTTCCCAATTGCATTGGAAGGAGATCAACGGAGAATTTATGACTATTAAGCTCGAGATTGCAGTTGCGGATAACAGAATTTATGGTAATAGATTTTCCGTTTGCTATTTCCACGGAATAAGAATTGTCAAGTTTCGTTCTTTGTTTAGTAAGTAGAGATTCAAAGGCAAGAGACACGAAACTCCTATCGGCACCGGTATCAAATAAAATGGATGCATAATGATTGTTTACGAGAAACGTACCGTTTATCACGTCGTTGTTTGCGTGAGCCTCATTAGCGTTTATATTAAATACTCGTCCTTGAGGACCACCTTGATGATGAAGTTTTGGGCATCGGTCACGGAAATGGTTTGGGTCTCCACATTCGTAACATGCCCGACCATTTAGAGGTGCCGGATAGATGGGATGGTTGGCTGGAGCAACTTGATGGACGGGAGGACGGGTACGGCAAGTAGTGACTACGTGTCCATATCGTCCGCAGCTTGAACACAATTGGCATGGTAAGTTGGCAGGATGATGGTACTTGCAGGTCTGGCATTGGGGATTCGGGCCTAAATAAGGTTTCGGGTTTTGACCCAAAGGGGCCTCTTGAATAGTAGGTACAGCGGGAGTTACGGCTGTGAAGTTTCGACCCTTTCGTTTCTTGTTGCGGTTAGAAGACTCGGGTTTTATATCTTTGACGGCCACAAGAGTGGAGAAAACCGTCTTGGAACCCATTCTTGTTAAGGTTCCGGCTTTGACATGGTTGTCGGATAGCGTAGCGGATAGACGGATAGCAGCTTCTTGTGTAGGAGGATTGCTTCCTAACACTGCATCTTGAATTTGCATAGGCAGCCCGCCTATGTATTTTTCAATTCCCCGAGCAAGGGGGGTGATCATATGACGCACCAACAGACTTAGCTTTTGAAACCGGGTGGTGTAAGCCAGATTATCCCCGCTGTCTTGGGCAAAATCCCAAAACTCAGTCTCGAGCTTCCTCATTTCATTTCGAGGACAGAATTCATCAGTCATCGCTTTCTTCAGATCATCCCATGATAAAGATGTAGCAACCTCAAACACCACGAGTGCGTTTCTCACCGTTCCACCAGGTGAGGGTTCTCTTTTGAAGTACAATTGTGGCATAGCGAACCCGAAGATTATCGGGGCAGTCACTGTTTAGGAATGTGCTTTCCATGCTTTCAAACCAATGTAGTAGGCCGGTAGCACCTTCAGTACTGAAGAATTTTGTAGGATTGCACGAGTTAAAGTGCTTAAATGTGCATTGAGGCGGGTTGGTTCCATCGTTTCCTGGGATGTTGTGAGACCCGTCACTGTTGTTATTGGCTTGGGTCATTTGCCCCACTAGCTGGGCAAGAAGGGTAGCAAGATCCGGGTTGGAAGTGCTAGAGTTTGCACGTCGAGGAGGCATTCTATTACCATAAGAAAAGACAATGATATTTTAGATAAGATGGATATATATGAGTCATAGTAGGAAATAATGTAAGCAGAAAAGCGGGTTTCGTTAAGACGCGTGCCAGTGCATGTGTATTTATTCAAAGTTACTGGGGGATACTATGCCATCTATTCCGGGTAGAACGTGATGTTATAGATCAATATTCGCGTAGTAGGAATTGCCGGGACTTGCATGCACTACAATTCGTTATTACGTGTGCACCCGTAATAATGATTTGCTTTGCATGTTCGTCTAGTTCTTCCTATCTTGCTATAATGTCCCCCAAATTTTGAGTTTAAGTTCGGATCGTATCCTTGCGAATACATTGACTTATCAACGTTAAATAATTCCTCAAAACTTTCAAGGAGACATGCTTTAGCCTGTAGGTAAACACTCACTTCAGGAATTCCCAGAAAAGCATACGGGTCCGTTTATTTGGATTTATACGAAATGCTTTCCTAGACAGAAAACCCAATGTACAGGTGTCACCCTTCCAGATTGCACATGTCCTTTACTGGTTTGAAGAAATTAAGTCGTTGACGAGATTTTCAAGGTTTTAATAGACTCGAGAGTCTATGAGTATAAAATGTGTAGAAATGTTGCAAATAGTATGGAAAGAGTATGTATAAGGATGGGTAGTGTATTTGTTTGCGTATGTTTATTTGTCAAATGTGTATGTAAAGTATGTATCGTATGTTTAAAGCCTTGTATGTATGTGTATAAGTCTCATGTACCAAACTTGGGGAAATTCAAATAATACCTAACTACAAATAATTCACATAGCACTTAATCATTTAGCACATAACACATAAAAGGGAGTCCTAGGGTTATAGTCTAGGTCATCGTGTCTAATAACCTAATTCCCTATAACCTGGATCTGATACCAATCTGTCACACCCCGACCGATGGCGGAATCATCGAGGCGGACAATGGAAGGATTGTTCAAAAGCACATGATAACTAGAAAGTTGCATAATTCATTAATTAAATTTGAAGACAGCAAAGATCCAAATACAATACATTTCAAATAACCTAGTCTAGTTCAAAACATTGATTTATTTAACAAGGTCCACAGTTCTTAAGTGGAGAAATCTTCAGCAAGCAATCACATATCCAAACCTGAAACAATATTTAAATCAAGTGTCAACTAAAAAGTTGGTGAGTACATAGGTTTTTGTAGTTCCGATAAGTAGTAGATAAAAACGTTTTGCAACTCATTGTTTATCTTGTTAAACATAATATATATATGGTGTATCATTTATCTAATCACAATTCAAACCTTGTTTGACGCGCTTGAACATAGCACAACAGCTAAGTCCGATATGTTTGAATATAACACGCGGCTATATCCGAGTATATAGTAATAAACACCCTAACCGGGTGGGCTGGTCAGGCACAATAGATCTATTAATATTACTGTTGGTTTTCTTGTGTTTAAATGTATGTACATCCAAGATAATAAGCATATAGTCCACATGTATAACACGTATAAACAATGTGAGTAGCATGTATATTGTTTCACCCCAAAATGTGCAAAAATGTAAAATAGGGGGTATGTAACTCACCTTGCAAGCGGGTATTTTTCCACGCGGGTAGGTGATAAAGATGTTGAAGTCTAGGCACGTTGAAACCCTATGTAGATAAATGGGTATTATTGTATGTTTACATGTGCGTATTAGTATTTATTTGTGTTATTTGCATAAAAGTTGGTCCAGATTTACTTGAAATTACTGATTTGATCGAAACTGTTTATAGTTGTGACAGGTATCGAAACTGTGTTCAATCGAAACTACTAGTTTCGATTTATCATTTATAAGTGATACACAGGCTGTCGAAACTACCCTCTATCGAAACTACTAGTTTCGATTGATCATTTATAAGTGATACACAGGCTGTCGAAACTACCCTCTATCGAAACTACTAGTTTCGATTGATCATTTATAAGTGATACACAGGCTGTCGAAACTACCCTCTATCGAAACTACTAGTTTCGATTGACCATTTACTCAATCGAAACCCAGACTTTAGTAAATAAAACATTAATTTTTTAGAACAATAGTTTGTCCGATAATCGATGGTTTGGATTCGTGACTTCGATTGGTTCAGCTTGCCTTATGATAACAGAAGGTAAAGAAACGAAGTTGAGGATTCTTTCGTGGTCGCAAAGAGGCTGGACGGCAGAGTCTTAAATCCGAGAATGTCCAAAATGAGAATCGAGCTTCTGGATGGGATTAGCCTCTACAACCTTGGTCACAGCTTCACACAGAGATGGCGATTGTAATGGTGCATTCAATTTGGAGTGAGATTGGGTGGAAGAGGGGTAGCGAGCTCGTTCAGGTTCGGTAATGGCTTTTTATAGCCGAGCTCGATTCTGATAATGAGACAAGCAATTGAGCATGTCCCGACACTCGTCTGGACGAAACGAAGCTGTCGAGCCATCTTGCAGGTGTGGAGGTTGACTGTCGGGGCCGAATTTGTGGCGTGGGTTTTCGGCCACAAACACGATCGAACTTTCTGTATGTCGGGGAGACCAATTGGTCGGGAGCTATTGTTCGCGTGGGGACGACGAGGTCGGGGAGACCAAATTCGGCTGTCATGGTGTAGGGGACAGTCGTGTCGAGGAGTCGCCGGAGAAAAGCTCGGACCGTCGGTCAATGGGGAAGACGGCCGGAAACGCGAATTGGAAGTTGGCAAAACCAGTCCCTGGAGTTTGTTTTTGATTTAATATAGTCCCTGAGAGCTATTACAAATTGCTCCCTGTGGTTTGATTTGTCCAAAAACAGCCCCTTAACAGACTTTGTCTTAAAGCCCTTTTAGTTTTATTATTTTCAAAAACAACCCCTCAACTTTTATAAAAATAATTTCTTTTAAATTTCAAATTATTTTATAAACTTATTTTATTATTATTATAACTAATTTTTATAAAAGTTATTTATCTTATTTAATTAGGTTATTTTATTAAATATGAAACTTTTAAATTTAGATTTTTATATAAAATTTTATATATGTTTTTAAAACTTATAAAATTTTAATTAATTCAAATCCGTAAAATAAAAATACCTATTTGTATAAAACTAAATAAAACACTTGTATTTTATTTAATTTGAGAATGATTACATGATAATTATATTACAAGTGCGCGAATGAAAAACCCGAAACGTCAAATGTTCCTCACCAAAACGGTGTCGCTGAACGAAAGAACAGGACTTTGGTCGAAACGGCTCGCACGATGCTTGCGAATTCTAAGCTTCCAGTCACCTTTTGGGCTGAAGCTGTGAATACTGCGTGTCACATTTTGAACAGGGTCTTGACCGTCAAGCGACATAATGAGACTTGCTATGAATTGCTGAATAATCGAAAGCCGAATATGGATTATTTACTACCTTTTGGTAATCCTTGCACCCTATTGAAAGTTTGAGATGTCCCAACAAAATTCAGTGCGAAGGTTATTGAAGGGATTTTTCTGGGGTATGTGGCTAATTCGACAACCAAGAGGGTTTATAACAAAGAGACACTCGAAGTTGAAGAATGGTTCCATATTGACTGTTCAAATCGGTCTTTACCCCAAATGGCGATAGGTCCGGATTGGGCATTTGATTATGAAAACGTATTCAAGTCTTTTCATTTACCTTCTGATATTTCTGCTGAAGATGCTGCTGTTCTTTATGATTCTTGTCAGGATGCACAACACAATAGATTTCTACCAAATGCAGTTCCAAATTCATCGATTCCATCTACTTTTGCTCCCGATCCTAATGTTGCTTCTTGTTCAGGTCCACAAGATTCAGAGAGTGAGGAGGATAATGCTATTTTTCAAGATTCTTCTGCTGATCTGTTGTTGGGTGATGATCCATTACCTTCGACACAGGCTCAGGGGGAGATTCCTACAAATTTAGACTCGGAAATTCCTATTAATCAAGATTATTCTTATCAATCTGAATCTACTCAAGTTGAAGTGTTGCCGGTACCTGAGGTTGCATCCATCAAGGAACTCAAAAATCATCCAGTGACAAATATAATTGGAAATTTACAGGATGGAGTGAAAACACGTTCTCTTGTTGACAATACTTGTTTGTATACGTGCATTAAAGATTCTGGTGTTCTTGATGATTGCTCACATTCATGTTTTATATCTCAGGTTGAACCCAAGAATGTTGAAATGGCTTTACATGAAAACAATTGGATAGAAGCTATGCAGGAAGAACTTGCTCAGTTTGACAAACTTAAGATTTGGAATCTTGTTGATCTTTCGAAGGGTGCGTATCCGATAGGAACAAAATGGGTGTTCAAATGTAAGAAAGACGATCGAGGTGTCGTGGTACGCAACAAGGAAAGATTAGTTGTCTAGGGATTCAATCAACAAGAAGGAATTGATTACACCAAGGTTTATGCGCCTGTTGCGAGGCTCGAAGCTATAAGGCTGTTTCTAGCTTTTGCTTCTTTTAAAGGTTTTAAGGTGTTTCAATTAGACGTAAAAAGTACGCTTTTATATGGAAAGGTCAAGGAGAAAGTCTATGTGTATCAGCTGTCGGGTTTTGAAGATCCACTGAATCCGAATATGGTTTTCAAGCTTGATAAGGCCCTCTATGGACTTCATCAGGCTCCTCGTGCGTGGTATGAAACATTATCCACACATCTTTTGGCAAATGACTTTGTTCGTGGAAAGATAGACTCGACCTTATTCATAAAGAAATCAGGTGGAGATTACCTACTGGTGCAGATTTATGTGGACGATATTATTTTTGGCTCAACAAACGAAGGGTTATGCAAAGATTTTGAGGGTGTTATGAAGTCAAAATTTGAAATGTCAGCTATAGGAGAGTTATCGTTTTTCTTAGGTTTGCAAGTAAATCAAAAGGAAGATGGTTTCTTTATTCTTCAGTCCAAGTATGTCAAAGACATCTTGAGCCTGTTCAAGATGGAGGACTGTACCCCATATGATACTCCAATTCCAGTCAATCATAAGTTGAATTCTGACCTGGATGGAAAAGATGTGGATTGTTGACTTTACAGAGCTATGATTGGATCCCACATGTACTTAACCGCTTCAAGGCCGGATATAATGTTCGCCGTGTGCATCTGTTCCAGATTCCAGGCAAAGCCAAAAGAATCTCACTTAATTGTTGTGAAAAGAATCTTTCGATATTTGAAAGGAAAACAACGTTTGGGGCTATGGTATCCTCATGGTTCTAACTTTGATTTCAATGCTTATACTGATTCTGATTTTGGTGGTTGTTGTTTGGACAGGAAATCTACAACAGGTGGTTTCCAGTTCTTAGGTAATCGACTTGTGTCCTGGCAATGCAAAAAGCAAACCACAGTCTAGATTTCTACATGCGAAGCAGAATATATCGCTGCTGCGTGTTGTTGTTCACAAATCCTGTGGATACAACAGCAATTGAGAGATTACAGTTTGAATTTCACAGGAACCCTATGGTTATTGATAATAATGCTACTATGTCCATAACTAATAATCCTGTTAAACATAGTAAAACTAAGCACATCGAGATTCGATATCATTTTATTCGTGATTGTGCAGAGAAAAGGTTGATTGAGCTGGTCAAGGTACACACTGACAATAATTTTGTTGATTTGTGTACCAAGGCATTTGATCGTATCAGGCTTGAATTCTTAATTAAAATGATTGGTATGATCAATCCCGAATAAAAGCTTTTCAAAATCAGAATTTCATGAATTTTTTTTTTAATTTCTTTTATTGCTTTATTACATTTTTGCATTTACATTTCAGTCAAAAAGTTTTTAATTTATAAAAAGTCAAAAAAAATTGAAAAATATAAAATTTGACATCATTTGAGGTTAGAGAAGAAATGATAGTACATCAGTGATTAGTTCATTTCACACGACCTTAGTAGACCTTTGATATATGATTGATTAAACTGAGTTGATTTGATCTAAATTTCAAAGTCTGCATAAATGAGAAATGATAGTGTTGTGAATGCTCTAATCTTGATAATTTGTTTTCAAATTTGTGTATGAGTTTTGAAACTTAAATTGTCAATAGACTAAAAGCGTTTTGAAATCAATAGTAGTGTGAAAATTAAATATGATATGATTACATCTGTGATTTGAATCCATTATATGCCTCTGTGTGTGTAAAAGATCATTATCAGATAAAGAATATATGGTTTTAAAGAATTTCATGAGACCAATATCGAATTATATCTTTAGCACAAATTTATTTCAGTTCACTTCACTGCCCATGCCCCCGAAAAACATGCAAGGTGTTGTTGAACTAAGATATGCTTTCAAAATCTGTTGAAACATATATTCACCCTTGGATCAGTTAGATACATCATCTAGTCTGACTCCATTGAATTTTATCCAGATAATAGTTGGATCCTCATACCTGATTATGTTGATTCTCATTATATAGCCAATTTATTAGAATCTTCTAATTCTGAATCATCATGATTCTTATATCCTTTGGGATCTGCTTCTATACTTGTGCTAAATGAGATAATTTCATCTTGGAAATTGATCTAATCTTAAAATAAACTGTATATGTCTTGAAGATAATGCATTTTATATTTCTGTTTGGCATATATGTGGGGTACACGATGTTTTTCATCTAAATGGTACTAAATCACATGAATTTGGAATATAAACACTTATAGTTTCAAATTTTATAATATTGACAAATTTAAGATTTCAAGCTTTATATTACAAATTCGGTATGAATAATTGAGCATTTCATAACCTGATCTTATTTACTTTGAACATTTATCGCGTATCATTTCAAATATTATTCGATACTGAAAAGAATATATCAAAATGAAAAAGATGCAATGTGCACAAAACTGAGTTGGATGGTTTCATATTATAGGTTACCCTTTATTATTTCTAAAATGTGCGATGCATTAATCGGATACTGATATCATCTTCTTACTCATGATGTTCATTCAAAAATATGTGCTTTCAGTATTTACAGATAAAATCCAAAAATATGTGTTTCCGTTTGTACAGATAAAAATAAAAAAAAATGTGTTTCCGTTTGTATAGATAAAATTCAAAAAGATTTTGTTTTTTATTTTCCATGAAAATTCTAAACTTTTATTAAAATTGTTCGGGATTGGATCGGATACATGATGCTGACGGAAGTTCAAGACTTGAAAGGTTGAAGTTGGTAAAATTTTGTTCAAGGCAAAAGTGAATAGATATTATGTTCGCCTGTGTACAGTGAAGCGAACTTAATATGTTCGCCCAAGATGGTGAAGCGAACATAGCATGTTCGCCGAAGGCTTGTTAAGCGAACTTAACATGTTCGCCTAAATAAGCGAACTTAATGTGTATAAGGCTCTTGGACAAGCGAACTTATTCAGTCATCGTCCTCATAACATCAAGCGAAGTTATCTGAATTTTTTTCAAATCTTTACATCTGTGTTGTTAGGGTTGTTTGTTGATTCCATTATATTCAAAATTGAATTGCGATCCTTTCCAAGGTAATTTTGTTGAATTTCATCCATTCAATGAGTATTTGGATGTTTTCTTCTCGGTTTACTTCGCGAGTTTGATAGAACTGTTTTGACTGGAAATATAAAATTGATCATTATAATTGGTTGCTGAGTGATAATCGATCGATGTACAATACTTATTTCATGCAGTTCAATCGATTTGACTGAATTTTGAAATTCTGTGTTTGGTATTTGAATCGTCACAAGTCCAAGCGAACTTGTTCGAAGCGAACTTGTAGCGAACTTATTAAGTTCGCCTAGGGGTCAGAGGGATTTGGACTTGTGATTTTTGAGTGTTTGAAAAAAAAATTTGTTAAAATTTTTTTTGTTGTTTAATTTTTTTTTAATTGTTTGTGTTTGTTATTTTTACTAATGTGTTTGTTGTCCGAATGTTTTCAGATGGCTCGACGTGTCGAATATAAGCATAATCAGGTGGCATTGTTAGATCCTAACATGTCCGAGGCTGTCAATTTTCAAGGAATCATCGGATTTCTGAATCGTTCGCGTCTCCATACTGCTTTATTTGCTGATCCTTACATCAGTTTGGTATACATACAACAATTCTGGGATACATTTCATCAGGATACGGACGTAGAACCTCATGTTCTTGTGCCACTATAAATAATACTGAAATTGCCATATCTGAAGAGACAATTCGTGCTGCTCTTGCTTTGGGTGGTAATGCTGAAGACCCATTGTCATATCCGGGCACTCTTATTATGGGTTGTTTTCAAAGAATGGGTTATGTGGGAGACAAAATGATGCACAAGCACGTAAAGGTGGCTTAGTCGGTGAATGGAGATACTTCATGCATGTGGTTATTCAATGCATCTCTCCTCGTAAAGCTAGAACCGATGGCTTAAAGATGGCTCTTCAAACTGCAATGGTGGCTTTAACGTTGAATAAGCGATTCAATTTTGCACTTTACTTCTATCGGGAGATGGTCATGCAAATTAATCCTGCTGAAGGTCAAGGACTTTTGATGTATCCTCGCTTTATTCAAATGATTCTAAATCATCTTATTCCGGATCTTCCACAACATCCTATCAGATTAACTTTGACTCCGATGTCAAAGCGTATCTTTACTGATTGCACAAAGGTGAAACAGCAGAATGCCGCATTGATACCGGTTAATACTCCTTTGTTTGGTCACTTAATCAATCCTTATTATGTTGCACCACCTAATGCCAACTGGTATCATCCTGATGAAATTGCTCAAGTTCAAGGCTTAAATGTTCCACAACAACAACAGCAACCACAACAACAACAACAAGTTCCATAACAACCAATACAACAACAAGTTCCAGTTCAACAAGCTCAAGTTCCGGTACAACCACAAATTCCTATTCCTGAACAAGTTCCAATTCCACAAGCTGAGTTTGAAATACCTATTCATGAACCTGTTCAAGAGGAGGTCGTTCATGCACATGAACAAGATCTAGGAATGAACATGGATGATTTCGCTGATGACGCTGTGAACTCGCCCATTCATGAAGCTGAAGGGATTGTGGTGACTGATGATGAATCAAGTTCAAGCTCAAGTGAGACGATATTACCTGTTACTGAAGGCACTGACTCTGATGAATCTAGGGATTTTTCCTCAGAACATTATGCGCGGTTAGATGCTATTCCAATGGCTAATGCTGGAAAACGGATTAAATCTCAAGCCAGACGACCAAGAAGAAAGTTTGTTCAGGATCCTCCTTCCGGTTCAGTACTTGGAAAACGATCCTTGGTTGATGAAAGTACTGATTCTGATAGTGACTTCAATCCAGATCCAAAAACTCAAAAGCTAATGTTTGCTTCAATAGCTGCTGCTCAATCTTCGCAGGGAGTAAAGGATGCACAGTTTGTTGCTTCCTTGATCATTACTCCTCCAAGATCTAAGGATCCATCTCCGGTTATAACCCTTGTTCCTCCAGTTATTACTCCTACTGCAAGTCCTTCAGTTCCACAATCGTCAGCTGGTCCGTCAAAGCCTTCTGCTTCTGAAAGGATTACTATCCTTGAATCTCAAGTGCTTACACTTCAAGCTCAGGTGGATACTCTTGTGTCTACTGATTCACAACGGCAGCTAGTGATTCAGACTCAAGCTCAACAGATAGCTGACATGCAAGCATTGGTGTCTAAACTCGTTCAGCGTCTTGACGCTTAGGGGGAGTTGAAGATACACGATACGTGTCACACAGAGTTTATTCAAAGACATGATGATGAAGACAATGATCCTGCTGGAAATTTTGAGGGTGATCGTCAATACACTGACGCTAATCCTATATCAAGGGTTCAGGGGGAGTCGACATCACAATCACTTGAAGGAAACAAAGATACTTCTGGTGCTAATGAAGAAGAAATTCTATTATTGGAGTTCTTTGTAGATTCTGAAGAAGAAGCTGAAAAGATTGCATGTTTTGATGACATTGATGATTTATTCAATGACATGGACGATGAAGTGTCTGATAATGAAATAGAAGAAGGAGAGATAGTGGAGATAGAGATAGAGAAAGATAAAGATAATGTTACTTATGAAGGTTGTGATGGTCTTAAAGTGCCGTATAACTTCATCCAAGATGATGTTATTCCTGAATTCACTTATGAAGGAGTAACAGATTCTATAAACTCTGTTGAAGACGTCACACTGCCTGAAGATACTGTTGATTCAAAGATGGATACTGATGATGAGAATATTCAATCCAATAAAGATGCTGAAACTGAAAATACTCACACTGAGTCTCCGAAGGTTAATGAAGAACCTGTGATGTACAGAAATACAGGGATGACAAGAGAACAGTGGAGAGAAGTTGTAAACAGTTGGATGAAGGTGCTACCCAAGTCTCTAGCATAACCTGCTCAGAAAGAGAAATATATGAATAACGAGCGGTGTGTAGGAAGGATCATAAGTTGGTTCTATGATGGTGATACAAAATTATTTGCAATTAAAAGATCTGACGGTGTTCAGTACTTAAAGCCGAGGATCAAGTATTTCAATACCTTGCCAAGGTGTGAAAGTATGAACGGCTGAAACCACAAAAAGGAAAGAGAGTGAAGAACACAGATCAAAATAATGGGAAGGTGACCTGGAAGTACAAGTATAAACCAGTTCGTGTTGTACACAAGATACCGTTGAAGAAGATTCCTCAAGACTTCCTTGGGAATATGAAATGGTGGTGTGTTAATGTTAATACTGGTGAAGCAAGGATTGAAGATAAAGACAATAAGGTCATTGTATGTTTCTATGATGCAATGAATCTTATAAATTTCTCAAAGAAATATCAGAGGACGTTGCGAAAGAATGAAATAATGTTCACTGATAAATGGAAAGAACAAGGATTACAGTACAAAAGAGTTTTGGAGATATGCAGAAGATATGGAGTGCATGCTGGCAGCAGACTACCGGATAACTCGAAAAGCTCATCATGAAGACTGAAGACTGAAGATCAAGCTATTGTCAAGGGGGAGTCTGTTAGGACATAGATTGTAATGACAAAAGCTTGTAATAGTTTAGATCTTATGTCTTTATGTTTTTGTTATGTAAAAGTCACTAAGTTTTTATGCAAGTTTACCTAGAGGCGAACTTGTTAAGTTCGCCTGGTCTAACAGAGGCGAACTTGTTAAGTTCGCTTAATCTATTAGAGGCGAACTTAATAAGTTCGCCTATATCAGGTCAGACGGCTATATATATGTGTTTATAGAGTCAGTCGAAATAGAAGTAGAGAATATATACATAACAAGTCTGATTGAGTCTGTAAAAACCATTGTGATTTGGAATACAATTGAGAATGTTATTTACTTGATTGTCTACATTGTATTTTGTGCTAATAAACGTTGATTCGTTGGATTCTACACTCCGAGTTAACGTCACGTCTTATCACGAGATCGATCCGTAGAAGCGCCATGAGGACCTACACAAGGATCCTGAAGTCGGTCCGAGTGGAGGTAAGCACCAAGCTTTAGCAATTGTGCCCATCTATGCTATTCCAATGGCTCAGGGGAGTCTTCTCATTAGGAGGGTGGTGATACTTCTGGTGGTGGTGACAAAGGAAAGTCAGCGGTTGATGTGCTTAAGGATCTATCTGACGATGAGATCTTATACTTAGAGCCTGACTATTCCAAGGAAGCACAGATCGATGCTCTCTACAACCTAGAAGAAGGAGAGATCGACTCTGGTGATGATTAGGATGAAGATAATGAGGATGTAGTGGTAGAAGTTCCCAAGGGCGACGGGGAAGGAGAGTATGAGTTAGAAGATGGAGAGATATTTGAAGTTCCATCCTACGAAGCTCAGCTCGACAAAGGTTCAGTCAAGCATGCTAGTAATGTTGAAGCCTCGACTGAAGCCTCCCTAGTTGATCCTACACCTGTGGATCTGGAGGCACCGAAAGAAAAAGATATGCCTTCTACTTCATCTAAGGGTCCAGCTTCTGTTTGGCAGAAGACGTCTATCATAGACAAACAAGGGGCAATAGGGATGATCTTGGCTGTAAGGTTCGAGGAGGATAAGCAGTTGTTCGCAATCAAAAGATCTGGGGTGGTTCAATACTTGAAACCAACCAGTGAAGCGTTCAACTCTTTACCCAAATACGACCTTGTGAACCTAGCAAACCGAGAGCTGCTGGGTCATTCTAATCACGCAGTGACGATGGGTTTGTGGGTGGTTCTACAGCAGGAAGCAAGATCTAGGAAGCAAGAGAGTCAAGGATAAGACAGCAAGACATCCTATGACTAAGAAATTCTTAAAGAAATTGGTATACAAGCCAGTGTTATGTGAAACCAAGATTCCCATGAGCAAGTTATCTTAGGATATCCTCGGTGACATGTGGTACTGGTACGTAGATCCAAAGATGGGAGAGGCTGTGGTGATTGGATAGGTGAGGTAAGAAAGTGGATGCTTAGTGTCGAGGGAACTAATCAAAGTATTTGAAGAAGTCTGCTTCATTAACTTCTCTGTGAAAGATCTGGAGGCACTAGCAGACAGGTATTGCATGCATATTGTAGGTCCCTAATTCGTTGCGTGACGGATCTCTAGACTCGCGGTTAGACACGGTGATAAAGTGCGGAATCCATGATCAACGTGCTCGTGTGACTCAATCAACAACAACGGTGTAAATAAACGCTTTGTATTTCCACCACAATATCAGGTTACAAGATTACAGAATCTGTCTACTCTGATATCGTCTCTTCTCTAATCTGTTATTACACAATTTACAGAATTCTCAGTCCCTCCTGATATCGTCCAAGTCTATCTCTGTTTTCTGCTGATAACTACTATTTATAGACACTGAACAGACAAGTTCGCCTCTAATAGGCTAAGCGAACTTAACAAGTTCGCCTCTGATAGACTAAGCGAACTTGTTAAGTGTCACACCCCGAAAACGACGATTCGCAGCGGAAACGAGACGTAAGCATGGTGGTCACATAAGTTGGAGCCCAATGAAAATAAGCAAACACATTTGATTAAAACATCGGAAAGGTTTAACAAAATAAAGATAAGTCTTACAATTATTCAAATTGAAATGCATTAAAATTTAAGACTTGAGTTTTCATGATCCAACAAATGAGAATCCAAAATAAAGTTTAAAATGTCCCAACAGAATTCCGATGCAAGTGTTTGCCCAAAAGCCCGTTTTCATAACCGCGCGAGAGCATATAAGTACCTGAAAAACATGCTTAAAAACATCAACATAAAGTTGAGCGAGTTCACGGGTTTAAACGAAAACATAAACGAGTTTTACGAACTATCAAGCAACTTGGACAAACATGTGATATGTCATAGACTAGCTAAGAATATGACAAATGACAGTACCTAGAGCTTATAATCAAACCGAGACACGAATACAACTTGTCCCCACGAATCCTTTCAAAATATATTATCTCGTATGAACGACCGATCAGTGCTACTGATCACGAGAGTGGGCAGTCAGTCCCAAATAGATCTATCAACACACCTTGCGGCCTACACGAGGCTAATGATTATAACGGCGGGGCTATTCATGAACGACATACATGAACACATAACGAAAGCCCTTACTCGAGACCATCAAACGAACACATAACGTAAGTCCAGTATCATGATAAACGAACGAAAGCATGTTCTTCCCCCATAGTTTATAAAACAACAAAATAGTTTAAAAAGGGGCCGTGAAAAACTCACCTTGATAACGAACGACGGAAAACGAGTGCTAGCAAAAATACGCCCACGAACACTAACGGTGCCCTAAATACGAGGGATACATCACTAATTGAACCTCAAGTCTTACAAGCAAGTTGTTCACCCAACCTACTTAGACTTATAATATTTTTAAGAAAATATTTATTTAAACGACCCGTTGGTGACTTCGACACGCGGTTATGTTTTTAACGAAAAACGGTGGATCATACACACATACATATGCTTATAAGTCCTAGATCACATGTGAAAACACTTAAGTCACAATATTTGCACATAAGCACTTTTCAAGCAAAACGTCTAACTTTTAAGGAAGTAACTTCCAAATTTCTAACGCATGAGTTCATATAACATCATATATCATCAAAATATACTTAATAAAATATATTTCAACAACCAAAATAATCTTTCATTATTTTGACATAAAGTACCTAATCATGGCAATTTCTAGCACATACGTGACAACCAAAACGTCAACGACAAGTACAAACGCATATTTCATAACATTAACTCATTATATACCTTAAGAGCTGTATTTTAATCATAAAATATACTCAAACTTACTACTCAAAATCAGATTTAACAAATATTCATTTTTCATGTCGAAACTACTGTTTTAATCGACTAGTTTAGCGTAAAACCTAACGAAACGCATCCAAACACTAAGAATCATACATATTACTAAAAATATATATTTTAGACCTAAAATATCATCATATTACATCCATGATTCCAGATTTACAAATCTATCTATTTTCATACAAAAATCTACCTTTTTAGCTTCTTTTAAGCAACATAAACATGTCATACATTTAGCAAATCATCACAACATAAATAACACTTTTAGACCTGATTATTATTATCATAAAACATCACTTTTATCATCATATTTCCATATTTCAAACAATCTAAATGATCCATGCTAAAACCCTAGTTTAAATCATACTTTTGGACAACAATCTTTAGCAATAAACACCTAAATCATCAATTCAATGATCCATGCATAAACTAACATGTTTTTATGCAATAATATACCATTATTTTCTGTTTGAAACAAAACATAACAAAATATTTGATTGCATGTAAAGATCAAGTCCTAATTCATCACTTTTTGCAAGATATGAACATATAAACATACATGCATATACACGACATCCATACACACAAATAAATCCATGAAAATCTTCAATAAAGACTCATTATTTGCTGATTTTAATAGTTCATAAAAATCCTTTTATTAAAGGTGAACAATACTTGCAAAAATCAAAGCTTTCTTTAAGAAAACTAAAGAAAGAGATGGAGATTCATACCACTTGACTAAATCAAGGAGAATACTAGAGAAATGCAAGTTGATGGATGGTTTTGTTGAGTATTTGGCTCCACACTCTTGAATCTTCAAGAAAATGCTCCAAGAACACCAAAAACTCAAGAAACTTGAAAGAACACTTAGAGAAAAGATGATAGAAAGGTGTGGGATTGAAGTGAAGATTGAAGGGGTATTTATAGGTGGGGTGAGGGATGAATTCAGCCAAGAGAGGAGAGAGGAGAGAGGATTTGACATCTTCCATTCAAATTTCATGCAAGTTGAATGATCAAATTTGGTGGAGTGTAGTTTTGTACAAAGTGTGTAAGGAATCAAATGAGTGTGTTTAACACTTGATTAGGGTGTGGGACCCACTTTTTATGGCTGATTTTTGGGAGAGAGAAAAGATGCCATCTTTTATTTTATAAACCTCTACACACATGTAGGTGATCTTTTATAAAAACTACAACACTTTTATAAAATGTTACCACTTTAAACATGGTTTTTCGTCAAAATAAAAATATATAAAATACCCACTAATTATTTGCTATCATAATTAGTGAAAATAATAATTTTTGCTAACAGTTCATTTTAACTCATCCGGTACGCGATTGTACCGGGTAAAACGCAACGAAAATCGTCGAAAGCGGTATTTAACACATTGCACATAAATTTCACACATAATCCACTAATATAAACCAGTTTATATAATTTTCATCAAAACTGATATTTTTATGGTTAACCGGGTCGTCACCAACGCCAAATACGGACATTTTACCAATACACGGTACCGAAATTTCTGAAATTTCACGAAATGCAAACCTATGCATACGAAGGGCTTTGCTAGACTTTATAATGACCTAATTGACTGGAATTAAGCCTAAGACTCACATAATTAAATTATAAACGCGTTCTAAGGTTATACGGTAAATAACCTGAAAATTGCCGGATGTCACAGCCTCCCCTCCTTAAAGAAATTTCGTCCCGAAATTTTACGCTACGAAGCCTGGTTACGGACAGACTTAAACAAATGAGGGTATTTCCGTTTCATCTCATCTTCGCGTTCCCACGTGAACTCGGGACCACGCTTTGAATTCCATTTGACCTTGACCAACTTGATACGACTACGCCTGGTCTTGTGAATATTCCAATCAGAAACCTCCACGGGTTCTTCCCGAAAATGAAGCTTGTCATCAACACACACTTCATTTGAAGGTATCACGAGTGTCTCATCAGACAAACACTTTTTCAGATTGGACACATGGAATACGTTATGAACTCCACTTAGTTCTCGCGGTAACTGCAGTCGGTAAGCAACTGGCCCTACACAAGCAATAATCTTGTAAGGTCCAATGTAGCGGGGGCTAAGCTTATCATGCTTAACCTAGCTACCCCCTTCCAAGGAGAGACCCTTAGCATAACTCTGTCTCCCACTTGGAATGCTAATGGTTTCCTTCTTCTATCAGCGTATTTATTCTGACGATCCTGGGCAACCTTCAAACGATCACGGATCTTGAAAACCTTATCGGTAGTTTCCTGGACAAGCTTTGGTCCAGTTATATGCTTGTCACCAACTTCTGCCCAACTAAGCGGTGAGCGACATTTTCTCCCATACAGGGCTTCAAACGGAGCGGCTTTCAAGCCAATTTGGTAACTGTTATTATAGGAGAACTCAGCCAATGGTAGGTGAGTATCCCAACTTCCACCAAAGTCGATTACGCAGGCACGGAGCATGTCTTCCAAAATCTGGATGGTCCTTTCACTTTGACCATCACTCTGTGGATGATACGCAGTGCTTAAATCCAAACGAGTACCCAAGGCTTTTTGCAGTGACCGCCAAAACTTCGATGTGAAACGACTATCTCTATCGGAGATGATCGAAGTCGGCACCCCATGCCGGGACACTACTTCCGTGAGGTATATGCTCGCCAATTTCTTCATTTGGTAAGATTCCTTCACTGGCAGGAAATGTGCTGATTTCGTCAAACGATCCACAATTACCCAGATGGAATCATAGCCACTAGACGTTCGGGGTAACTTGGTGATGAAATCCATGGCAATACAGTCCCATTTCCACTGCGGAATCTCCGGTTGTTGCAGAAGTCCAGATGGCTTTTGGTACTCGGTCTTGACCTTCACGCATGTCAAACATTTACCAACGTATGAAGCAATATCACCCTTCAGGTTCGGCCACCAGTAGTGCTCCTTGATATCCTTATACATTTTTGTCGATCCGGGGTGAATCGAATATCTTGATTTATGGGCCTCATCCAAAACCATTTTTCGTAAATTGCCTGCCAGAGGCACCCATATTCTATCCATGAAGTACAAGGCATCGTCAGACTTGGGTATAAGTTCTCTAACCATACCACGAAGATTCTCATCCTTTAAATTCTCTTCCTTTAGAGCTTCTTGTTGTGCATCACGAATCTGAGCTGTGAGGTTTGTGTGAATGGTCAATCCCAGTGCACGCACGCGTAAGGGCTTGACTCGCTCCTTCCTACTCAAGGCATCGGCAACGACATTAGCCTTGCCTGGGTGATAATGAATATCACAATCGTAGTCATTGGGCAATTCCATCCAACGTTTCTGCCTCATATTCAGCTCTTTCTGGTAAAAATGTGCTGGAGACTCTTATGATCTGTAAAAATTGTGCACTTAGTACCGTAAAGGTAGTGCCTCCAAATTTTGAGTGCAAAAACCACCGCACCCAGTTCCAAATCATGCGTCGCATAATTCTGTTCATGCACCTTGAGTTGACGAGACGCGTACGCTATGACCTTTCCATTCTGCATTAGGACACAACCAAGACCCTGGTGAGAGGCATCACAGTACACAACGAATCCATCTGTCCTCTCAGGAAGAGACAAGATAGGGGCACTGCACATCTTCTCTTTCAACAATTGAAACGCTGCCTCTTGCCTTTCTCCCCAGACATACTCCTTGTCTTTCTGGGTCAATTGTGTTAGGGATTGCGCTATCTTGGAGAAATTCTCAATAAACCTTCGATAGTAACCTGCCAAACCTAGGAATTGTCGTACCTCGGTCGGACTCTTTGGCGCTTCCCAATTCTTAATTGCCTCAATCTTTGCTGGATCCACGTGTATACCCTTCTCATTGATAACGTGTCCAAGAAAATGAACTTCTCGGATCCAGAACTCGCATTTGGAAAGTTTAGCATATAGTTTCTCATTCCTCAACATCTCCAAAATCAGCTTCAAATGGTGCTCGTGCTCTTCCTTGGTCCGTGAGTAGATGAGTATATCATCGATAAACACTATCACGAACTTGTCCAAGTATGGTCTGCACACTCTATTCATGAGATCCATGAATACCGCAGGAGCGTTTGTCAAACCAAAAGGCATGACCAAAAACTCATAATGACCATACCGGGTTCGGAATGCAGTCTTCGGAATATCTTCTTCAACAATCTTCAATTGATGGTAGCCTGAACGTAAATCAATCTTCGAATAATAACTCGATCCTTGCAGCTGATCGAACAAGTCGTCAATCCTCGGCAATGGATACCGATTCTTGATGGTAAGCTTGTTCAATTCTCGATAATTATTCACATCCTCATAGAGCCATCTTTCTTTTTCACGAATAAAACCGGCGCTCCCCAAGGCGAGAAACTAGGTCTTATAAAACCTTTATCCTACAATTCTTGCAATTGCTTGGATAGCTCTTGCATTTCAGATGGTGCCAAACGATAAGGAGATCGAGCTATCGGCGCTGCTCCGGACACTAGGTCAATCCTGAACTCGACTTGCCTTTGTGGTGGCAATCCAGGTAACTCTTTAGGAAATACCTCCGGATAATCACGAACTACAGGGATCTCTTCAAGCTTCTGCTCCTCAACCCTAGTGTCAACCACGTGGGCTAAGTATGCTGGGTATCCCTTTCGCAAATACTTCTGAGCTTTCATCATATTAACGATTCTCAAAGGGGCACACTCATCACCTTGGATTTCCAATGGTTCACCGGTCGGAGGTAGAAGACGAACTATCTTCTTATCGCACACAATCTCTGCATGATTCTTTGATAACCAATCCATGCCAATAACGACATCGAAACTTCCAAGTTCTACTGGTAAAAGGTCGATACTATACTTACGATCTCCCAAAGGCATGGTACACTCACGAAAAACTTCGTCGACTTCTATTAATTTTCCGTTAGCTAACTCTATAGAATACTTAACATCTAATTTACTTGATTTTGAACTAAGAAAAGGTTCAAAGTTTTTGGAAACAAAGCTTTTATCAGCTCCGGTATCAAATAAAATGTAAGCATAACGGTTATTAACGAGAAACGTACTGGTAACAACCGATGGATCCTTTCGTGCTTTCTTGGCCTCCATCACGAATGCTCTACCACGGTTTCCCTGGTTTTTCAGTTTTGGGCAATCCTTCCTGAAATGCCCTACACTTCCACATTCAAAGCATCCAGGGTTCGATTCTTCTTTCTTCACACCGAATTTCACACGGCAGGTTTGGGCTTGATGTCCAAATTTGCCACAACGGTCACAGACGTTGCACTGACCAGTGTGAAAATAACCACATTTGTTGCACTTCGGGTTAGGACCGAAACCTTCTTGTTTCCGTGGTGTTGGCTGCATACATCCTTCCCTGATTCCTTCTTTTGTTCTGAGAGTTACCAGCATGACTCCCAGATTCTTCAGACCACTTACGCTTTCCTTCACTTGACATTTTTCCTTTCTCAGTCGTTCCATCAACAACTTCCACTGGCTTTTTCCCTGAACCACTCTTCTTCAATGTCCCCATACGAACAGCATCATCAGTCAGGGAGTGTGCTAACTACACAGCACTCTGCATAGTCGTAGGGTTTGCTGACGTCACCATACTACGGATCTGAGGTGCCAAGCCCCAGATATAACGCTCAATTCTTTTGTGCTCCGGTGTTACGAGATGGGGTACAAGTCGTGCCAATTGATGAAACTTGGACGTGTATTCCCTTACTTCAGCATCTACCATGGCCAAATTCCAGAATTCTACTTCTAATTTCTGAATTTCGTTGCATGGACAATACTCACGCAGCAATATTTCCTTCAACTGATCCCAAGTGAGACCGTAGGCATTAGCCTCCCCGAGACCCTGAATCTGAGTATTCCACCAGGTTAGAGCTTCATCCTGAAATGAACTTGTTGCATACTTCACGCGTTGAGCTGCAGTACAGTTACTTATGACCATCACAGACTCCATTTTCTCAATTCAGCGGACAATGCCGACTGGTCCTTCAGTTCCAGAAAAGAGTCGGGGCTGACATGCTTGAAAGGTCTTGTAAGAGCACCCTTCAATATGGTTCCCCTGGTTCATGTTCTGGTTGGCCGTCCTATTAGCGAGGGCGGTGTTGACGTGTTGTGAAATCAACTGAGCCAATTCCTTGGCCGTAGTGGGGAGTGGGTTAGCATTTTGGTTTTCTCTCCGCGGTGGCATGTTCCTTTTTCCAATACAACCATACAACGAGTGAGACAATATATATCCCACAATATCCATGTCATTCATGTATGTACGAAAATAACTTGACAAACACCACGATAAACCAAAATCAACCACTTCATGTCATCATTGTTAGAGTTCAAACTTGAATACATCATTAAACCAAATGATTTACAAAAATGGGTGTGGCATACGACCAACCCTAACAAGTTTCTCCAATATAACACAAGAAAGAGACATGAACTCCAAAAACAACATCGTCAAGGACAAGGACTAGCGGTTCTGACGAGGGAGAACACCGAGGCGAGCAACAGTGGCAACGAGCAGAACACACGTAACTGCAAGAGCTAGAGAGGCCTCGAGGCGCTCCTCAAGTGCATCTACACGCTGTAAGGCCTCAACCTCTCTGACTTCCGCTTCCGCGGCTTTCGCAGTAGCCTCCTCGGCTTTCGCAGTAGCCTCCTCGGCCATCTTTATTGCTTCTTCAGCCTTCTTCTCGTTTTCTTCCAACCTTCTCATTAATTCAGCCACATCTTCTCGTGCTTGAACCTGGTCTCCTTTCCCGGTTTCCGCATCGTCGTCATCTCTATCGGCCAGTTTTCTCTTCTTCACTGGCAACACAGTCTTCCTAGCAGTAAACTTCAGAAGTGGACCTTCAGGATGTTCACGAAAAGATCGATGAGATGGAAGACGTAAATTTCCCGTAGTTGGCCTAACAGTCTCAATGGCAGTCATAACTTCATCGTTCTTATGAACATGGCTAATAGTCACAGGAATCACTGGAGTAAGCTCACCACTAGCTGGCATCTCCTGATTGCCTAACTCAGCAACTAGAGCTTCCTTCATTGGTTCCTTAACCAAAGAACTCATCTCAACTGGCTCTTCCTCACTAGACTCCTTTTCATCTTTAGATTCCTCTTCGCTAGACTCCTCTTCATCTTCAGATTCCTCTTCACTTGATGGTACCTCTTCGTCCTCAGATTCTTCTATCCACCCATTCCCATAATACGGGTGATTAGAAAAATTCGGCATGTTTGGGTCAAATCCGAAATCAAGAACCGAATCTGGAGACATCGGCGAAACTGGTGAGAACTGTGGCTCACTATCAGAAGATATCGAGATGATGGAGGGCGAAAGAGACATCTGTGACACAGTATATTTACACGATATAAATGATTTGCCCATAAATGTAAGCACGTACGTATGCAACACACTTAAGGAACGTAAGGCACATAGAGGAAGTATCCTAATACTACCTAAATACTAACACTTACTCCTATTATAAGATGCACGCGGTATGAAAACGTCTTTAACCCAAAAACCCAATTTTGAAAGTTATAGTCTAGATTTTTAAGAAAAACGTTTTCTAGTTCGCTATAACCATGGTCTCTGATACCAACTTCTGTCACACCCCGAAAACGACGATTCGCAGCGGAAACGAGACGTAAGCATGGTGGTCACATAAGTTGGAGCCCAATGAAAATAAGCAAACACATTTGATTAAAACATCGGAAAGGTTTAACAAAATAAAGATAAGTCTTACAATTATTCAAATTGAAATGCATTAAAATTTAAGACGGGAGTTTTCATGATCCAACAAATGAGAATCCAAAATAAAGTTTAAAATGTCCCAACAGAATTCCGATGCAAGTGTTTGCCCAAAAGCCCGTTTTCATAACCGCGCGAGAGCATATAAGTACCTGAAAAACATGCTTAAAAACATCAACATAAAGTTGAGCGAGTTCACGGGTTTAAACGAAAACATAAACGAGTTTTACGAACTATCAAGCAACTTGGACAAACATGTGATATGTCATAGACTAGCTAAGAATATGACAAATGACAGTACCTAGAGCTTATAATCAAACCGAGACACGAATACAACTTGTCCCCACGAATCCTTTCAAAATATATTCTCTCGTACGAACGACCGATCAGTGCTACTGATCACGAGAGTGGGCAGTCAGTCCCAAATAGATCTATCAACACACCTTGCGGCCTACACGAGGCTAATGATTATAACGGCGGGGCTATTCATGAACGACATACATGAACACATAACGAAAGCCCTTACTCGAGACCATCAAACGAACACATAACGTAAGTCCAGTATCATGATAAACGAACGAAAGCATGTTCTTCCCCCATAGTTTATAAAACAACAAAATAGTTTAAAAAGGGGCCGTGAAAAACTCACCTTGATAACGAACGACGGAAAATGAGTGCTAGCAAAAATACGCCCACGAACGCTAACGGTGCCCTAAATACGAGGGATACATCACTAATTGAACCTCAAGTCTTACAAGCAAGTTGTTCACCCAACCTACTTAGACTTATAATATTTTTAAGAAAATATTTATTTAAACGACCCGTTGGTGACTTCGACACGCGGTTATGTTTTTAACGAAAAACGGTGGATCATACACACATACATATGCTTATAAGTCCTAGATCACATGTGAAAACACTTAAGTCACAATATTTGCACATAAGCACTTTTCAAGCAAAACGTCTAACTTTTAAGGAAGTAACTTCCAAATTTCTAACGCATGAGTTCATATAACATCATATATCATCAAAATATACTTAATAAAATATATTTCAACAACCAAAATAATCTTTCATTATTTTGACATAAAGTACCTAATCATGGCAATTTCTAGCACATACGTGACAACCAAAACGTCAACGACAAGTACAAACGCATATTTCATAACATTAACTCATTATATACCTTAAGAGCTGTATTTTAATCATAAAATATACTCAAACTTACTACTCAAAATCAGATTTAACAAATACTCATTTTTCATGTCGAAACTACTGTTTTAATCGACTAGTTTAGCGTAAAACCTAACGAAACGCATCCAAACACTAAGAATCATACATATTACTAAAAATATATATTTTAGACCTAAAATATCATCATATTACATCCATGATTCCAGATTTACAAATCTATCTATTTTCATACAAAAATCTACCTTTTTAGCTTCTTTTAAGCAACATAAACATGTCATACATTTAGCAAATCATCACAACATAAATAACACTTTTAGACCTGATTATTATTATCATAAAACATCACTTTTATCATCATATTTCCATATTTCAAACAATCTAAATGATCCATGCTAAAACCCTAGTTTAAATCATACTTTTGGACAACAATCTTTAGCAATAAACACCTAAATCATCAATTCAATGATCCATGCATAAACTAACATGTTTTTATGCAATAATATACCATTATTTTCTGTTTGAAACAAAACATAACAAAATATTTGATTGCATGTAAAGATCAAGTCCTAATTCATCACTTTTTGCAAGATATGAACATATAAACATACATGCATATACACGACATCCATACACACAAATAAATCCATGAAAATCTTCAATAAAGACTCATTATTTGCTGATTTTAATAGTTCATAAAAATCCTTTTATTAAAGGTGAACAATACTTGCAAAAATCAAAGCTTTCTTTAAGAAAACTAAAGAAAGAGATGGAGATTCATACCACTTGACTAAATCAAGGAGAATACTAGAGAAATGCAAGTTGATGGATGGTTTTGTTGAGTATTTGGCTCCACACTCTTGAATCTTCAAGAAAATGCTCCAAGAACACCAAAAACTCAAGAAACTTGAAAGAACACTTAGAGAAAAGATGATAGAAAGGTGTGGGATTGAAGTGAAGATTGAAGGGGTATTTATAGGTGGGGTGAGGGATGAATTCAGCCAAGAGAGGAGAGAGGAGAGAGGATTTGACATCTTCCATTCAAATTTCATGCAAGTTGAATGATCAAATTTGGTGGAGTGTAGTTTTGTACAAAGTGTGTAAGGAATCAAATGAGTGTGTTTAACACTTGATTAGGGTGTGGGACCCACTTTTTATGGCTGATTTTTGGGAGAGAGAAAAGATGCCATCTTTTATTTTATAAACCTCTACACACATGTAGGTGATCTTTTATAAAAACTACAACACTTTTATAAAATGTTACCACTTTAAACATGGTTTTTCGTCAAAATAAAAATATATAAAATACCCACTAATTATTTGCTATCATAATTAGTGAAAATAATAATTTTTGCTAACAGTTCATTTTAACTCATCCGGTACGCGATTGTACCGGGTAAAACGCAACGAAAATCGTCGAAAGCGGTATTTAACACATTGCACATAAATTTCACACATAATCCACTAATATAAACCAGTTTATATAATTTTCATCAAAACTGATATTTTTATGGTTAACCGGGTCGTCACCAACGCCAAATACGGACATTTTACCAATACACGGTACCGAAATTTCTGAAATTTCACGAAATGCAAACCTATGCATACGAAGGGCTTTGCTAGACTTTATAATGACCTAATTGACTGGAATTAAGCCTAAGACTCACATAATTAAATTATAAACGCGTTCTAAGGTTATACGGTAAATAACCTGAAAATTGCCGGATGTCACATTAAGTTCGCCTCTGATAGCCTAGGCGAACTTAACAAGTTCGCCTCTAGCAGAACTTACACAGAATTTTATCAACAGTTACAAAACATGTCCTAACAGACTCCCCTTTAACTGTTGCTAACAATTCTATCAATTACAAGTCAAAGACTCTAAGACTAAGACATAATATCTTCAAGCTCGTTGTCACCAGAATATGCTCCAACAGACTCCCCCTTGACAACAGCTTCAGAAGATTGTCATCCGTCTTCAAATATCATCAAACCAGTTGTAGTCTTCGTCTTGTTCATCTGCACATTCTCTCTTTATTCTAGAAGAAAACTTGGGAGAAGGACCCCTTGTCAACTTCTATCTGCAAATTTAAGTTTTTGCAAAGGAGAACAACCAAGAATAACCAACAATTAAGATTTCCATGGAAGCTGAAAAAATAAAATCTTTTTGGTTTTTCAAACATAAGACACACAAAATATTTTTGGTTTTTCTCTATATAAACTGAAATGTAAAATACAAAATCACATCTTTTTGGTCGAACATCACGAGTAAGAAGATCATATCAGTATATATGATATATCAATCACACATCTTGGATATAAAATCCATATAATATCAAATGGTATCCTATGTCATTCTTTCAAGCCTTGACCAATCTAACCAATATCTTTTAAGATTATCACACTCTATCTTTTCAAGACTTTCATATTGCATGTTATGATACGCGATAAACATTCAAAGAAAATAGGATCAGGCTATGACACACAAATTCAAATTGTCAATATTATAAGATTTGAAACTAAAGCATCTCATTCCCACTTTCTTGTGAGTTAAGGTACCATTTAAGTATGAAATACAACGTGTACCCCACTAGTATGCCAACATAAAGTAAATGCACTAACTTTAAGACATATGAGATTTTACTAAAGATTATCCGAATTTCCAGAATGAGGAGACATCACTTAGCACGTGAATAGCAAAATCCAAATTGGATTGTATATGAATCAATGAGATTCAGAATCGAATGATTCAATATCTTGGCTTATATATGTGGAATCATAAGATTCAGGTACGTGGATCCAACTGTTATCTGGATGATGAATTCAATGGAATCAGTAAAGATGATTTATCAATATGATCCAAGGGCTTGTATATGTTTGACAGATGTTGTCAAGTACATATCTTGATTATACTTCAAATTGCATGCTTTTCGTGACATGGGCACTGAAGCAAATCGAATGAATAGTGCTAAGGACATAAAACTGATCTCATAGGAAAATCTTTATTAAAAGCTAATATTCTTTATCTGATAGTGATCTTTTAACGCACACACCCAAGCATAAAATGGGTTCAAATCACAGTTGTAACATATGAAATTATGATTTCACACTACTAATGGTTCAGTGACGCTTTTAGTCTACTGACAATTCAAATTATATGCATACACAACACTATCATTTCCTATTTGTGTAGTCTCTGAAGTTTAGATCAAAACATAAAATTCAGATATATTAACATAAAGCACCAACCAGTCAATCTAAGGTCATATGTGAAAGAACATCTACTGATGTACTATCATCTCTTCTTTAACTTCAAGTAATGTCGATTTTATCTTTTTCAATTTGCTTGGCTTTTTCAAAAATATTTTTCAAAGAAAGTAAAACAAACGAAAATAAACCTTCCATGAAAACATTTTATGAAAAACATTTTACTTGCTTACTCAGGATTAAGCAATTCAATCAATTAAAAACTCAAACCAATGTAATGCTGTAATTGAATGTCATTGCCTCTGTCACCAACACAGTTCTGTACTCCCCCTGTCCTGTAGACTCCCCCTCAACTAGTCAAATGGTTGCATCAACGACTTTATGCTCACCATCGTCATCCTAAGTTTCAGGTTATCAATAGGACTTTGTAAAACTCTTTTTACAAAACATTGTGTGTGACATATTCTCCCCCTTGAGCATCAAGTCGTTGAATCAAATAGATTTCTCAGTTATCAACAACTCGTTACTCTTGCAGATGTCTTTCCCTGTCATGTGCTTAGAACCACCACTATCAACAACCAAAATGGTATTAATAGTCCCTCTTGGTAAACCCTGCACAACTAACAAGAAACATTAATTTGAAATTGGGACCCAAGCCATGGTAGTCATGGGTCGTCCATCTGTATCAAAATAATAAACCTCACTCCATTCACAATCGTATCTCTCATCTATTTTCGGAGATTGTTCCGACGAATCCGAAACAGAAACTTTAGATTTCCAAACATACTTCTTTTCATTAAGTTCTTTTTGCTTAAAATGTGAAGTGTTTGAAAATACTTGTTCATTTGAAAAATGTGTAGATTGTGAAAACTCTTGTTGTTCTAAAAGTTTTCTCAATCTTCTGTTTCTCCTTCGTCTTTGAGGTCTAGAAAGCCTAACCTCAGATTTTGAATTATCCTTTGGTGTATCATGAGGTTTAACCACATTTGGGTTAACATAAGGCTTACGAGGAGTTCTTACCTTTTCTGGAGTAACATGTCGGTTACCTTTGGCTTTGTGTGGACAAGCAATCCGAATATGACCAACAAGACCACAGTAAAAGCAAGATCTCGTCTCACGATAATCTCTCATATAAGGAATCTTCACACGATAAGATGCAGTTGAAGAAGATTCTCCTACATGAACCTCTTTTGGAGTTTGAGAATGAACACACTTTTCCTCAACCAGTTTTGATTCAGGCTTCATCTTCTCAGGAACTACATGCTTCTTTCCTTTATTTTTGTAAGGACAGTTCACCACAATGTGTCCTATCTCATCACAATGAAAACATGTACGCCTGTCTTTATAATCTCTGACATATGGAACTCTCCTTGAGTTTGAAGAACTTCCAAATGTATAATTTTCAGATGAATTAGAATCAACCTTTGATTCCTCAACTTTAATTTCTTTAGGTATCCCCTCTACCTTAGCTTCATCAAAATATTCATCATCACTCTCATCAGAATACACCATATCTTCACCTGTTACTGGATTCACCTTCAACACAGTCTTAGGATCTAAATCCTCATCATTAATAATCTCAGGTGTAACAGAATAATTTCCGTTGAATGGTGGAGGAACATATCCAATACCAGTAGTTCCGTTCCCCTCTTTAGTATTTTCATGAAACACAGTTAGAATAAAACGTCTCAGAGTTAGAAAATACCTCAGGTTTTACTTCTGAACCAGATGCACCAGGAGCCATGAATAAGTCATCATCAGCTTCACTCTTTTGATCAACAATGACAGGCTCTGCATCAGTTTCTAATTCACTCAGATTATCTTCAACTGTCTGAAAACTTTCTTCACTCATCACATCAGTCTCAGTAGATTGAGTACTTTCACCAGAACGAATACTCTCACTATCAGTTAAATCTGCAGAAGAATCACTTTGAGAATAACCCGGCTTCTCCAATACTTCTTTGATCAAGACCTCAAACGCTTGAGTAGTAGCTTCACCCTTTTTCTTCAAAGTTTCCCATAGTTCTCTTGAAGTTGGACACTTCCCGAGACTATGAAAGATTTCTTTTGGTAAAGACATCGTTAAAGTTTCACGCGTCTTCATCTCTCGATCAAAATTCTGCTTTTCTACTTTAGTAAGAGCTGTCACTGGTTTAGGAACATCATAATATCCCATGAAGTTATAAGTAGGATGCACATATCTTTCCAAAATGGGTATCCAAAAACTATCATCAGTGACTGATACGAACTGTTCGAACCGGACTTTCCAGCTACGATAATCTGATATGAAAAAAAGTCTCGGTGGTATAGTTCAAATATCATTAATATCACATAAAATTGACATTTTGAAATTTTCACAAAAATATCCGGAAAAAATTTTCCCGCCAAAATACTCTTTAAAAAATTTCGAAAATTCAAAATTTCAAAAATGATTCAAAACGACTATAAAAGCGTTCACTAAAAAAATTGAACAAGTTGAATTTTCCCGCCAAAATACTTTTTTTTTTTTTTTTTTTAAGCTCGCCTGAAACTGACCTGAAGCGAACTTGACCGGGAGCGAACTTGTTAAGTTCGCCTGATTAAGTTCGCTTACCCAAGCGAACTTATTAAGTTCGCCTACCCAAGCGAACTTATTAAGTTCGCCTAAAATTAAGTTCGCTTAAACAGCAAGTTCGCCTGGTTCAACAGATTCAAACTCAGAAACAGAGTCAGAACAAAATCGCGAACCAAGAAACCTCTGAATTCATCATAAATCGCTCAATTGATGGAATTAAACAAAATTGGATCGTAGGAATGTGTAATTTCACAATTAGAAACTTTCTATCGGATTAATTCCATCAAACGAATCCAAAATCAATCCAAATTTGTCAACAATTCGCCATTTTTATCAAGAACACAAAAAGATGAATAATCTTCAAAATCACAGAACTTTGATATTGATTGGACACGAAAACACCACGAATCTTTTGCTAATCAAGAGCATAAGCTCTGATACCACTTGTAGGTCCCTAATTCGTTGCGTGACGGATCTCTAGACTCGCGGTTAGACACGGTGATAAAGTGCGGAATCCATGATCAACGTGCTCGTGTGACTCAATCAACAACGGTGTAAATAAACGCTTTGTATTTCCACCACAATATCAGGTTACAAGATTACAGAATCTGACTACTCTGATATCGTCTCTTCTCTAATCTGTTATTACACAATTTACAGAATTCTCAGTCCCTCCTGATATCGTCCAAGTCTATCTCTGTTTTCTGCTGATAACTGCTATTTATAGACACTGAACAGTATTAGGCGAACTTGTTAAGTTTGCCTCTAATAGGCTAAGCGAACTTAACAAGTTCGCCTCTGATAGACTAAGCGAACTTGTTAAGTTCGCCTCTGATAGCCTAGGCGAACTTAACAAGTTCGCCTCTAGCAGAACTTACACAGAATTTTATCAACAGTTACAAAACATGTCCTAACACATATGGACGAATGGATGAAATTCCTTGCTTCTAAATATGACAAGGTGATCAAGTTCTGCCTTGACTATAAGAAGAAGATGGAAGCTAAAGATGCATGGCTGTGAAAACTGAAGACCGAAGACTGAAGACTAGAGATCGAAGATGATCCAGAGCTGTTGTCAAGGGGGAGTTTGTTGAAGCACTTTCCTGTGACAAACACTCTGGATAGATAGAGTCTTAGTTTTGTACTTTAATGAATGTATTTGTCTTTGTTTGTAAGTGTCTGTATGTATTAGTTATCGAGTTGTATTTACTTTTACATATTGACTGTTGCAGATTTCTCTAAGTGTTTTGCACACTTGTATGGGCGCAGGAGATAGTTCCTGCGTACTTAGCAAGTACGCAAGAATACCTTTGCGTACTTGCTAAGTACGCGTGAGCAAATTGCCCTGCGCACTTGCTAAGTGCGCAGGCATCAGGTCGTGTATAAATAGGAATGGTTGACAGTAGATAAGTACGCAATCTCAGACGCATTCATAGTAGCAAATACACAGAACTTGTAATCTCAGTATTTCTCTCTGTAACCTTCAAGTGTTTATAATAGATGAAAGTTTAAAGTGATTCTCTTGTCGGTTTACTTTGTGTTGTAAGACTCTCCACCTGGTCACGGTTATTCTGCACCCGGTCCGACTAGTTGACCCACTTGCATGTGACGATCCGCCACACTCGAGGGACCTACACTTCCACATATCATAGTCTTCTCCAGACACCAGTCTTGGTGGTCTGTTGATGCTTCCAATATCTTCAAAACCATTATTTTGTGCCATTTTGGATTTGTGATATAGGGTGTCTTAGCAAAGAGATAGTATATAATAGAACCAAAGAGTGATTAAACAAGTGTGAGTTTGTTTAATATGAGAGACAAAGCTCTGATACCACTTGTAGGATCGGTGAATACAAGATGGTTCTGTTCTGGTTGAGATTGGCGGAAACAATCACAACTAAGCAATGTAAAAAAGTAAACACAAGAAGTACTGATAATTGCAATTTGTATTAAGCTTCAATGGTTACAAGATTACAGAGAAAACTCTAAGAAAAGCACACTTGTACAATGAACCGATACACTACTTATATAGTAACTTAGAATCAAGACAGACCCATGATTCTAAGGATCAGATCGAACACAAGCCGTTGTTCTTGTTTACTAGAAGTTGAACTACATGTTAAGACAATAAATACTACAAATGATAACTTTACTCAAACGTCTTCTTAGGCATCATTGCTTGGATACCTGGACGGAGAGCGTTGTTGTCTTTTATTGTCTGCACCAGTGACATTCTTTTTGCATGAGATGTGTCAGAGTTGCAGCAGAAAGTTGTTAGTGGAAAACTTGCTTTTGCTTTGCTAATCAGCAGCAACGATTGATCTTCGACAGATATGGCTATCAGTAGCAAAGTTGGTGATCCGCATCAAGACTCAACTATCCAAAGTTGCTGATGATTTTCCTATCAGCAGCATCTCTGGTCTTCAGCAGATAAGGCTATCCGCAACAAACAAGCTTATCCGCAGCAGCTTGTTGGTCAGCAGCAAAACTGTGGAGTCCGTAGCAGTTGTACTTAGAGAATTTTGTAGCCATCGGTCTTTATATCTACATATTATCTCTATCTACAACTCTAGCTTCACCAGTATTCACATCAACATACCACCATTTCTGTCACACCCCCAAAATCCACCAACGGAGTTTTACCGTTAGGGGCGTGACATACCAGGATCTCAGTCATTAGTTACGTTGAACGACTCTATATGAGTTTAATAAAAACCACTAGTATTGCTCATAGTCACGATGCAACACTAGTAATGAAAATACTGATTTAATGTAAGACTTGCGGAAGCGAAAAGTTAAATGAAAAACATGGGCCAAAACAGTTGCGCCAGAATAAACAATTCAAAGATAATTAAAATAAATAATTCTTGAGTTTGCAAATGATAGACTTCGTATGCATGCATGCCTTAGCTCGTGCTTGTACCCTAATGACCTGAGAAAACATGCTAAAACGTGTCAACACTAGGTTGGTGAGTTCACAGGTTTATATGTTTGTAAAGCTTACTAGATAATACCGTTTTCAATTATATCATAGGTAGCTAACCTAGTACATGTTACTAAAGCGTTTCGACACCGAAGCTGACTGTCTGTATATTTGAACTGCCTACCACCATGACTATCACAATCAATGGTAAATGTTTAGGTAAATGTTACACCCGTTCGACTACCTGTCGTGTTAGCGCGACTAACGCGGGTGGGGCTTGTCAGTGCCCAGTAGTACTACTCAAGATTTCCTCGCTAACCCATATACTAACGGTTCGATAAGTAAGGACTTTCGTGATATGTTTGCGCTTAGTACACAAGTGATATAAAAGAAACGTAAGATCTAAATGTTCGTACCCATGTTTTCTCCCCCAAGTTTAAAACGTAAGAAAAGGGGCCGTGAAACTCACCTTAGAGTATGTGCGTAAGAAAGCGAATCTAAAATGCTTGACGACTAACTGCCACCTATAAACACCGGTTTATAAGTGTATGTTCGTGCAAGTTGATACAAACCCTAAGTATCCAAACAATCCCATTGTTTAAGTGTTTGAAAAGAGTTTACAAGTTTGACTCATGTTTGACCAAGTTTGACTAAGTTTGACTAAGTTTGACCCGACGACCCGTTGGTGACCCGATTAATGATTTAACGTTTGTTCAGTATAATACTTCTATATTATACACAAATGATCATGCTGTAACACTTAGCAACAAATCGTAATTGTTCAAATCAAACAAACATGATTTCCAAAAATAGAAAGTTTCTAAAAATAGCAGGTTTCTATAAATAGCAGGTTTCTATAAATAGAAAGTATGTTCGGGGTTTGTGTCTCATGAAATTATCATCGTTAATATGTTTGTAAGACTACTATAACATGTTCAAGATCGTCCTATCACATAACCATTGCATAGAACTTAACATGTATATCACAATTCCAAATAAAGTTTCCATCTTTAGTAACCTATGACTAGCATGCGTGATTTCAAACACCTAACACGTTACAACAGGTTATTATGTCCTATCTATCATGTACCAATCATCAACCATATCAAGCATGTCTAAATAACAAGTGTTAACCATTTTTAACAATTAAAGTTTCCTTATTTGGAAAGTTTGTAAAACCGGGTTATGTATTCAAAATCTGATTTCACAATTCATCTAACCATGTATCAACTAGCTCATAACCATCATCACATCATCCTAACCATGTCTAGCATGCAAGTTAGAAAACCTAAAAAGTTTCCTTTTTTAGTAACTTGTCCATTACACGCTCAAATCCCAAAATTAACACATCAAATCGATTCTAAATCTTTCAACTAATATAATTACAATTATACAAATCATAATCCACGTCTAGCATGCGATTCCTATCCTTCACATAATCAAAAAGTTCCAATATTTAACACGTTACCAATCACATGGATCTAGGGTTTTGCAATTAACCATAAAATCATCAAATACGTGTAAAACAATAACAAAGTTAACATTTTTATTATAAAATTTCATGTTTGGATGAACTAGGGTTTGATCTAAAATTTAGGGATCAAAAAGTGACGGAATTGAACGAAACGACTTACGTAGAAACGTTAGGAATGTCGAGAGGAGTCCAAATACGCGTTCAATTGCGAGATCGGAGATCGAACGGAGGTCCTTTGGCTTGCTTTTTGGTTCGGTCGAGAGAGAGAGAGGGGTGAGGATGAGGTCGACGGTTTTTAGGGTGGGAGGTTAGGGTTTGTGTTTATCTTTTTTTTTTTTTTTTAAACTTATCCTTATCCATTCATTAATGGGTTTTAAGTTGGGCTTAAAGTTTAATTAGAGCCCACAACTATAATTAATTTAAATAACACTTATTTAATACTTAAAGTTTTCAATTTATTTTTTTATAAAAACTCCAACTTTTATAAAAATATTGCATGCGGTTAATATTCGATAAACACGTACGAAAACGATAATATTCACATAATTCACGTAATCACATATAAATCATAAAACTCGTAACTTATATTAAATATAAATTATTAATGTTCGTAATATTAATGTTCGATTAATCACCAACGTTCCGGGTTAGACTCGAGTGCGATTTGATGTGTGCGAACTGACTGACACATTTAATTGATCCTAATTAAATGCAATGTACGTGCGACTAACTGAGATAACTGAGTTTGTAACGAAAAATGTTTGAACTAACGAGGTTTGAGTTAACGGAGTTAACCTGAAAATGCCGGATGTCACATCATCCCCTTGTTGAAAGAATTTTCGTCCCGAAAATTAAACGAAGTCCGTAACGTCTGAAACAAAAAGTTTAGGTTTGTCACATCATCCCCTTGTTGAAATAAATTTCGTCTCGAAATTTAGTTAGTACCTTCCGTGTTTGCCGTTGAATGTTTGAACAGGTGAGGATACTTTTTCATCATCTGATCCTCGCGTTCCCATGTGAACTCCGGTCCACGCTTTGAGTTCCAGCGAACCCTGACAATAGGTATCTTACTGCGCTTGAGAGTCTTGACCTCTCGGTCCATGATTTCAACGGGTTCCTCAATGAAATGTAGCTGTTCATCAATTTCTAACTCCTCGAGTGGAACTACAAGTGTCTCACCTGATAGGCACTTCTTTAGGTTTGAGACATGAAAGATCCATTGAGTGTATCTGGTAGGTTAAGTTGGTATGCTACTGGACCGATCCTTTTCTCTATCTCGAACGGTCCAACGTAACGCGGGTTTAACTTTCCTCGTTTCCCGAAATGAATAACACCTTTCCAAGGTGAAACCTTTAATAACACTTTGTCGCCCACTTGGAATTCTAGCGGTTTTCTACGTTTGTCTGCATAACTCTTTTGACGGTCACGAGCTGCCGCCATACGGTTTCGGATTTGCACTATTTTCTCTGAGGTTTCATGCACAAGTTCAGGACCCGTAAGTTGGCTATCTCCAACTTCAGCCCAACAAAGTGGTGATAGGCATTTCCGTCCGTACAAAGCCTCGAACGGTGCTGCTTTGATGCTCGTATGATAGCTGTTATTGTAAGAGAATTCCACTAAAGGTAAATGAGTTTCCCAACTGTTTCCGAAGTCAATTACGCAGGCTCGTAACATGTCTTCTAGAGTTTGAATGGTACGCTCACTCTGGCCATCTGTTTGAGGATGGTACGCTGTGCTCATATCCAGGCGTGTGCCTAGAGCTTTCTGTAACGATTGCCAGAAACGTGAGGTGAATCGGGCGTCTCTGTCAGAAATGATGGAGATTGGAACTCCATGTCGAGATACTACTTCTTTAAGGTAGAGACGAGTTAACCTTTCCATTTTCTCTGTCTCTTTGATAGCAAGGAAATGAGCTGATTTGGTTAGGCGATCCACTATCACCCAGATTGTGTCACATCCAGTAGGGGTTCTTGGTAATTTGGTTATGAAATCCATGGAAATCTGCTCCCATTTCCACATCGGTATTTTCGGTTGTTGAAGTAATCCGGATGGCTTTTGGTACTCCACCTTGACCTTGGAACAAGTCAGGCACTTGCTCACGTAGGTGGCTATGTCGGCTTTCATGTTCGGCCACCAATATAAAACCTTGAGATCGTGATACATCTTGTCGGATCCCGGATGGATAGAGTATCGGGATTTGTGAGCTTCATCCATGACTAGATCTCTTAGGTTTCCATATACTGGTATCCATATTCGTTCTGCAAAATAACGAATACCATCTGTTTTAACCTCAAGTTGTTTCTCCATACCACGTGTAGATTCCAACGCTAAGTTCTCCTCTTTCTAGGCTTCAAGTTGAGCATTACGGATTTGTTCGGGTAATCCTGTATGAATAGTGAGTTGTAATGCTCTAACCCGTCGGGGTTTAGTTTCTTTTCTGCTTAAGGCATCGGCTACCACATTAGCTTTGCCCGGATGGTACTTGATTGCACAATCATAATCGTTTAATAATTCGATCCAACGACGTTGACGCATGTTCAACTCTTTCTACTCAAAAATATGTTGAAGACTCTTGTGATCGGTGTAGATGGTGCACTTGGTACCGTACAAGTAATGTCTCCATATCTTGAGTGCAAACACCACGGCTCCTAATTCCAAATCGTGAGTCGTGTAATTCTTTTCGTGGATTTTTAACTGTCGAGAAGCGTATGCGATAACCTTGTCACGTTGCATCAACACACAACCGAGACCTTGGATGGAGGCATCGCAATACACCACGAAGTCATCTGTTCCCTCTGGTAGAGACAGGATAGGTGCGCTACATAGTTTTTGCTTCAGTAGCTGAAATGCTGATTCTTGAGTCTCACTCCAATTATAGGGTTTATCTTTTTGGGTTAAGGAGGTGAGGGGTTGGGCAATCTTTGAAAATCCCTCAATAAAACGACGGTAGTATCCGGCTAATCCTAGGAATTGCCGAACTTCGGTTGGAGTTGTTGGTGCTGCCCAATTCTTAATAGCTTCCACTTTGGCTGGATCGACATGTATTCCTTTTTCATTGATCACATGTCCTAGAAATTGAACCTCGCGAATCCAAAAATCGCATTTGGAAAACTTCGCGTACAGCTGCTCCTGTTTCAGTAGTTCAAGGATCAAACGCAGATGCTCCTCATGCTCTTCCTGACTCTTAGAATATATGAGGATATCGTCAATAAAAACAATGACGAATTGGTCCAGATAGGGTTTACACACACGGTTCATGAGGTCCATGAACACCGCGGGTGCGTTAGTTAATCTAAATGGCATGACCAGAAACTCGAAATGGTCGTACCGAGTTCTGAATGCAGTCTTGGATATATCTTCATCTCGAACTCTCAGCTGATGATATCCAGATCTCAAGTCGATTTTTGAGTAGAAACTTGACCCTTGAAGTTGGTCGAATAGATCGTCAATACGGGGTAGTGGGTAGCGGTTCTTGACTGTTACTTTGTTCAACTCTCGGTAATCAATGCACATTCGGAAAGTTCCATCTTTCTTTTTAACAAATAGGACTGGAGCTCCCCATGGCGATGAGCTCGGTCGGATGAAACCTTTATCCAACAACTCTTGCAGTTGAGTGGATAGCTCTTGCAACTCGCTTGGAGCCAGTCTGTAAGGTGCCCGAGCAATAGGCGCTGCTCCGGGTGTTAGGTCAATCTGAAATTCGACCTGACGATGAGGTGGAAGACCAGGTAGGTCTTCAGGAAATACTTCTGGGAATTCGCGAACGATTGGGATATCTTCTAACTTTTTCTCCTCGGTAGACTTGTCAGCAACAAGGGCCAGTATCGCGGTATGACCCTTACGTAGACACTTCTGAGCCTTCATGAAAGATATGATGCCCATGGCTGCGCCACTTCTTTCGCCCTGAACAGATAGGATTTCTCCACTAGGAAGGGGTATACGAACGATCTTCTCACTACAGATGATCTCAGCTTGGTTTTCAGACAACCAATCCATGCCCACAATTATGTCAAAACTGCCAAGTGTAACTGGCATGAGATCGATGTCGAGTTTGTGACCAGATAGTTCTAACTTACATCCCTTGAGAATGTGGGTTGCCTCGATTACTTTACCGTCTGCTATCTCTACGGTATAATGATGTTCTAAAAAAAGTTGGAGTAAGACTGCACCAAATGGAAAATTGTGAAGTCATGCTGAGATTTCTAGTGAGACCCGTGCTTATAAGGTAAGCGTCGGTCAATCCAAAGGTCAAGGAAAGAGGTTCACATAAGGAAAAGAAAAATCTACTGAGATGCAGGTTCCAGTAACCTAAGAGATAGGATGTCTGTTTAAGTAGTCGCGTTCAACTGATTGTTGGTTAGACCAAATCCTTGTTTTCTAATGTCATTAGAACAACTGGATCATTTTGTGAAGAAAGAAGTATGTTTACAAAGTTGGATATCCTGGGTATAAGTCAAACTAGACTGAGGATTAGCCACAAGATAAAGAAATAGGGTCAGATGAAATAACACGTGCTAGCTTGGGAAGAATTTCGCTTACATAGTTGGAGTCGATAGGTTTGTCATGAGTTTCCATTAGGGTTCCAATCAAGATGGTTTCTGTGATCACGTTTAGATGAGAGTCTTAATTTCATTAGGACTCTTCCATGAGTGAGATAAACATTTTCGACCTGATAGCCGCGCCTATCAACTGTTGAATAGGTTTAATGATACCAGCTAGTCGTTGAGTGGGTTATGAGAATTTCTACAGATAGTGGAAACTTAAGTTTGCAACTCACAGATTAGGATCATTTATCCACACACTAGGTTTCACCAGGACTTACATGCACCTCAAATTACTATTACGTGTGCACCCGTAATGATAATTTGCTTTGCATGCTCATCCTAGTTTTCCCCTGTCCTGCGTCATAATGTCCTATAGTTTGTATTGCTAAGTACAGAGTATTGTCAGATATGCTAAGTCATTGAGAAGCTTAATCATCAACCATAAGTTATCAGCTAGGACTCCTATCAGGACGAGTAGGCAGGAATTGTTTGCTCCGAGTATTCCCTCGAGTTGGAACACAATTCAAGAGTCCAATCCAGCGGATTGTAGACGAGAGCATGAAACAAACAAGCACATGAAATGCGACTTCAAGAAATGAAACTAATTCATGAATACAAGTTACAGGAAGCAGCAAGGTAGCCGTCCTTCCACCTGAGTCAGGGTAGGGTCTGAGTATGCAATGAGCAATGCGTTCTCAACTTTGTGGTCAATCTATCTTCAACAGAATATCGACCAAAGACGCGAGCCCATGGCTCGGGAAAGTGATGACATCTACGTGCCAAAGGATCTTGCAATAATGCGTGCAACGGTCTGCCTTCACTCGGCGTATTGTTGCTAGTGGGTACAGTAGGGACTCGCCTCCGACGATCCCAACTCCCAAAGAGATATGTGCTAGTTGAGTGTCGTCCATAACGTGGACCTGTGAATGCCCACCAAACCCGACGTGTGATGGTGGTGTAAGTGACTCCTCCGAAGGCTTCATCTCGCTGCCCAAGGACGGGAGTGGAGGTGGGACTTCCTCCTCGCGGATCCAGTTCCTGATCGTATCGGGATACCAATCCCACTCCTGCGTGTTGCCTATGACACGCACATGAATAGGCTCATCATGCCCTACTGTGGTGTTGATCGGGTTGAGTCGACGTCTCCTCGACTCTGGCAAAGGTACTGTAGGAACATCGTCCTCCTGAACGACTGGGGATGTTGGTGAATTGGGTGGGGTAGACATTTCCTGTAACGGGATGAGTGAGTGCCATGTTTGAGTGTAAGTGCTGTGTAACTAATGCATGTACGTGTTATAGTCTACTATGCATTTCCTAGTTCTCTATAACCAATGGCTCTGATACCAATCTTTCACACCCCCAAAATCCCCCAACGGAGTTTTACCGTTAGGGGCGTGACATACCAGGATCTCAGTCATTAGTTACGTTGAACGACTCTATATGAGTTTAATAAAAACCACTAGTATTGCTCATAGTCACGATGCAACACTAGTAATGAAAATACTGATTTAATGTAAGACTTGCGGAAGCGAAAAGTTAAATGAAAAACATGCGCCAAAACAGTTGCGCCAGAATAAACAATTCAAAGATAATTAAAATAAATAATTCTTGAGTTTGCAAATGATAGACTTCGTATGCATGCATGCCTTAGCTCGTGCTTGTACCCTAATGACCTGAGAAAACATGCTAAAACGTGTCAACACTAGGTTGGTGAGTTCACAGGTTTATATGTTTGTAAAGCTTACTAGATAATACCGTTTTCAATTATATCATAGGTAGCTAACCTAGTACATGTTACTAAAGCGTTTCGACACCGAAGCTGACTGTCTGTATATTTGAACTGCCTTCCACCATGACTATCACAATCAATGGTAAATGTTTAGGTAAATGTTACACCCGTTCGACTACCTGTCGTGTTAGCGCGACTAACGCGGGTGGGGCTTGTCAGTGCCCAGTAGTACTACTCAAGATTTCCTCGCTAACCCATATACTAACGGTTCGATAAGTAAGGACTTTCGTGATATGTTTGCGCTTAGTACACAAGTGATATAAAAGAAACGTAAGATCTAAATGTTCGTACCCATGTTTTCTCCCCCAAGTTTAAAACGTAAGAAAAGGGGCCGTGAAACTCACCTTAGAGTATGTGCGTAAGAAAGCGAATCTAAAATGCTTGACGACTAACTGCCACCTATAAACTCCGGTTTATAAGTGTATGTTCGTGCAAGTTGATACAAACCCTAAGTATCCAAACAATCCTATTGTTTAAGTGTTTGAAAAGAGTTTACAAGTTTGACTCATGTTTGACCAAGTTTGACTAAGTTTGACCCGACGACCCGTTGGTGACCCGATTAATGATTTAACGTTTGTTCAGTATAATACTTCTATATTATACACAAATGATCATGCTTTAACACTTAGCAACTAATCCTAATTGTTCAAATCAAACAAACATGATTTCTAAAAATAGAAAGTTTCTAAAAATAGCAGGTTTATATAAATAGTAGGTTTCTATAAATAGCAGGTTTCTATAAATAGCAGGTTTCTATAAATAGAAAGTATGTTCGGGGTTTGTGTCTCGTGAAATTATCATCGTTAATATGTTTGTAAGACTACTATAACATGTTCAAGATCGTCCTATCACATAACCATTGCATAGAACTTAACATGTATATCACAATTCCAAATAAAGTTTCCATCTTTAGTAACCTATGACTAGCATGCGTGATTTCAAACACCTAACACGTTACAACAGGTTATTATGTCCTATCTATCATGTACCAATCATCAACCATATCAAGCATGTCTAAATAACAAGTGTTAACCATTTTTAACAATTAAAGTTTCCTTATTTGGAAAGTTTGTAAAACCGGGTTATGTATTCAAAATCTGATTTCACAATTCATCTAACCATGTATCAACTAGCTCATAACCATCATCACATCATCCTAACCATGTCTAGCATGCAAGTTAGAAAACCTAAAAAGTTTCCTTTTTTAGTAACTTGTCCATTACACGCTCAAATCCCAAAATTAACACATCAAATCGATTCTAAATCTTTCAACTAATATAATTACAATTATACAAATCATAATCCACGTCTAGCATGCGATTCCTATCCTTCACATAATCAAAAAGTTCCAATATTTAACACGTTACCAATCACATGGATCTAGGGTTTTGCAATTAACCATAAAATCATCAAATACGTGTAAAACAATAACAAAGTTAACATTTTTATTATAAAATTTCATGTTTTGATGAACTAGGGTTTGATCTAAAATTTAGGGATCAAAAAGTGGCGGAATTGAACGAAACGACTTACGTAGAAACGTTAGGAATGTCGAGAGGAGTCCAAATACGCGTTCAATTGCGAGATCGGAGATTGAACGGAGGTCCCTTGGCTTGCTTTTTGGTTCGGTCAAGAGAGAGAGGGGTGAGGATAAGGTCGACGGTTTTTAGGGTGGGAGGTTAGGGTTTGTGTTTATCTTTTTTTTTTTTTTTAAACTTATCCTTATCCATTCATTAATGGGTTTTAAGTTGGGCTTAAAGTTTAATTAGAGCCCACAACTCTAATTAATTTAAATAACACTTATTTAATACTTAAAGTTTTCGATTTATATTTTTATAAAAACTCCAACTTTTATAAAAATATTGCATGCGGTTAATATTCGATAAACACGTACGAAAACGATAATATTCACATAATTCACGTAATCACATATAAATCATAAAACTCGTAACTTATATTAAATATAAATTATTAATGTTCGTAATATTAATGTTCGATTAATCACCAACGTTCCGGGTTAGACTCGAGTGCGATCTGATGTGTGCGAACTGACTGACACATTTAATTGATCCTAATTAAATGCAATGTACGTGCGACTAACTGAGATAACTGAGTTTGTAACGAAAAATGTTTGAACTAACGAGGTTTGAGTTAACGGAGTTAACCTGAAAATGCCGGATGTCACAATTTCGTATTTCCTAGAAAGTCTTGTGGTATCTTCTTCAATGGAATCTTTTGCACATCTCTTACTGGTTTGAACTTATACTTCCAAGTCACAATACCAGTATTCTGATCAACAATCTTCACTCTCTTTCCCTTATGAGGTTTCAGCTTTTCATACTTTCCCGATCCACCTTCTTTACTAATCAGTTTAGCTATAACATCAGCTAGCCCAAACTTTGATCTTTTTATCATTGGTTTAGTAGCAAGACCATTCATTTCACACTTCGACAAGGTATTGAAATACTTGATCCTTGGCTTTAAGTACTGAACACCATCAGATCTCTTGAGAGCAAACAAGTTAATTTCTTCGTCATAGAACCAACTAATGATTCTTCCAATTCAACGCTCTTTATTTACATATCTTTCCTTTTGAGCTGGTTGTATAGGAGACTCGGGTAACACATTCTTCCAGCTGTTAACTACTTCCTTCCACTGTTCTCTAGACATACCTATGTTTTTGTACATCACAGGTTCTTCAGTAGTCTTAGGAGACACAGGACGAGTAGTATCAGCTTTAGTATCCATTTTGGATTGAGCAGTATCATCAGGCTTTGTAACGTCTTCAACAGAGTCCATAGAATCTTTTACTCCTTCATTTGAGAACTCAGGAATAACATCATCCTGGATGAAGTTATAAGGTACATTCATACCGTCACAACCTTCATAAGTAACTTCAACTTTACTCTTCTCTATTTCAATCTCCACAATTTCTCCTTCTTGAACCTCATTATCAATCATATCATCTTCAACATTATTATACAGTTCATCAATATCATCTAGACATTCGATCTTTTCAGCTTCTTCTTCTTGAGCATCAAAATAAGTTTGAAAGAATTCGAGTAACAGAATCTCTTCATTAACTTCAGAATCTTTCTTGGTTCCTTCAATATTGCCTAACGTGGATGACTCCCCCTGAACTCTTGATATTGGATTCACGTCAGTGTATTGACGATCACCCTCAATATTGCCACTAGGATCATTTTCATCACCATCCTTTCTTTGTAATTGACTTAGTATGGCAAGTATCATGGATCCTTAACTCCCCATGAGCGTCAAGACGCACAACAAGTTTGGATAACAATAACCTCATTTCATCAATCTGTTTTGCTTGAGTGTGAAGGACCAACTGCCTCTGAGCATCAGTATTCACAAGAACATCGACCTAATTTTGCAATGCAAGCACCTGTGATTCAAGATAAGTAATCCTTGCAGAATCAGATGTATGTGAAGTACCAACAACAGATGATTGAGTAGCTTTAGGAGTAGGAGTAATCACGGGAGAAGGACGTATTGATGAAGGAGGTGTAACCAGTAAGGATTCCACAAAAGAAGCATCCTCTACCCCTGAGATGAGTGAGCAGCAGCAATTGAAGCAGACATAAGCTTCTATGCTTTTGGAACTGGAGTAACCTCTCTAGCAGAGTCAGAACTCTCATCAATCAATGTTCGCTTGCCAAGTACTGAACCGGAAGGAGGATCCCTAACAGACTTACGCCTCAGCTTTCTGGATTTAGATTTAACACATTTCCCTGCATTTGCCAATGGCAAAGTAGCCAGCCTATCATAGTGATCTCAGCTAAAATCTCTAGACGAATCTAAGTCAGTAGCTTCAGAATCAGGAAGTATTGTATCACTAGAACTTGTATCCACCACATTCCCTTCAGCTTCATGAATGGGTGGGTTCATAGCTTCATCATTAAAATCATTCATATTAAGGCCAAAGTCTTGTTCATCTTCATTTACAACAGCCTCAACTTGAACTGGTTCATTAACATGAATATTAACTTGAATTTGAACCTGTTCTTGTTGAAGAGGAACTTGTTCTTGTGCTTGAGCTTGAGCTTGTTGTTGTTGAGCTTGATTCTGATCCTGTCCTTGAACTAACTCCTCAGGATGAAACCAATTATCATTAGGAGGCTCAACATAATCAGGATTGATTATGTGACCAAACAAAGGAGTCGAAACTGGAATCAAAGCTATATTTTGTTGTTTAACCTTGGTACAATCAGTAAAGATTCTTTTGGACATTGGAGTTAAGGTCAAACGTAGTGGATGCTACGGTAAATTTGGAATAAGATGGTTCACAATCATTTATAAGAACCAAGGGTACATAAGAAACCCTTGACCTTCAGGAGGATTGATTTGCATAACAAACTCACGGCATATATACAAAGCAAAGTTAAACCGTTTGTTCAGAGTCAATGCAACCATTGTAGCTTGTAGAGCACTCTTCAGTCCATCAGTTCCAGCCTTTCATGGAGACAAGCACTGGATGATGACGTACATAAAGTACCTCCATTCCCCAACCAAACCACCTTTTATGGCTTGAGTGTCGTTAGGTTTGCCATGGTATCCCATCCTCTGAGAACAACCTATGATCAGTGTTCCAGGATAAGATATAGGGTCATCATTTGCATCTCCCAATGCTAAAACAGCACGAATAGTATAAACTGATATTGCCACATCTGTATTATTAACTATAGCTAGAAGCACATGAGGTTCAACATCAATGTCTTGATGTACTGTATCCCATAATTGTTGGATATATGGCAGACTTATGTACGGATCTGCTGATAAGGCCACACGTAATTTTGAACGATTCAGGAAATTAATGATTCCTTGATAATTTGCTGCCTTGTACATATGCGGATCCAACAAAGCCACTTGATTATATTTGTACTCAACACGGCGAGCCATCTGTAAATGTATTGGACATAGAACAAACATTAGTAATATAATAAACACACATAGGATAAACACATGATATACACACACAAACACATAAACAAACAACAAAAAATCAAACACACAAAAAAAAATTACACCAAAATTCACAAGTCCAAACATCACTGAACTTCTAGGTGAACTTAATAAGTCTGCTTAGTGTTGCAAGAGGCGAACATAATAAGTTCACCTGAACAAGTTCGCATGTCGATACACATTCATCACAAAATTCCAACTTGTTCAAATCGACGAATTAATGCAAAACAAATACACCACAAGCATCGACACACAACAACGAAGCAATATTGACCATCAATTTCAACTATCAAACACGGATTAACCCTATTTAATCAGAGACCGAATGAACTTTCACGTACGATGAAAATAGGTATAAAAACATCAATTTTTCGATGATTTAACGGATAAAAAACATTGTAACTACCTTAGAAATATTCGCATTAGAAAACCGATTCAGAATACACCTCGAAAATTTCAATCCAACAAGCCAGAGTTAAAAAATACAAGTTCGCCCATCTGTTACGTTGTTCGATCAAAATAAGTTCGCTCAGGAAAAATATGAAGGGTAATGAACAAGTTCGCCTAAAACAAATATTTAGTCTCTCAATTAAGTTCGCTTACTCAGGCGAACTTGTTAAGTTCGCTTAACAAGTACCAGACGAACATGATAAGTTCGCTTCATCTTTTTCTTTGAAACCATTTTGAAATGCAAACTTCAACAAACCTCAACCATCAACATGTCATGTTCTTGTGATCTTCCATCTGTAGCATGTATCCGATCTAATCCCGAATCATTTTAATAAAATTAAAAGATAGAATTTTCATGATAGACAGAAACAAAATATTTTTGGATTTTATCTGTACTAACGAAATCACATATTTTTTGTTTTTATCTGAACAAACTGAAACACATATTTTTGGTTGAACATCATGAGTAAAAAGATCATATCAGTATATGAGCAATTCATCACACATTTTATCACAAACTATGATACACACTTAATGATGCTATTCATGTGAAATAAATTCTCTTATTCCTTTAAAGATGATATGAAACAATCAAAACTCATTCTTCTGTAACTCATATCTTTTTCTTTTCAAATTATTCAATCAATTTGAATATTACTTGAAATTATACGCGATACATTTCAAAGTAAACAACATCAGGTCATAAAATGTTGCATTATTCATACCGAATTTGCAATACAAAGCATGAATTCTTAAATTGCCAATATTATACAATTTGAAACCACAAGCGTTTTTCTTCCAAATTCATGTGAGTTAGTAGCATTTAGATGAAAAATATCGTGTACCCCACATATATGCCCAACAAAATTTAAAATTGCACTATCTTCAAGACATATACGATTTATTGCAAGATTAGATCAATCTCCAATATGAAATTATATCTATTAGCATAAGTATAGAATAGCATATCTCAAAGGATATATGAATCAAGATGATTCAGAATTAAAAGATTCTAATGAATTGGCTTTAGAATGAGAATCAATAGATTCAGGTATGAGGATCCAACTATTATCTGGATAATCTTCAATGGAATCAGTATAGATGATGTATCTAAATGATCCAAGGGTGAATATATGTTCTAACAAATGTTGTTAGAAAGCATATCTTAGTTTAACAACACATTGCATGTTTTTGGAGGCATGGGCGGTGAAGTGAACTGAAAAAGTTTGTGCTAAAGATATAATTCGATATTGGTCTCAAGAAATTCTTAAAACCATATATTCTTTGTCTGATAATGATCTTTTACACACACCCAGGCATATAATGGATTCAAATCACAGATGTAATCATATCATATTTAATTTTCACACTACTATTGGTTCAAAAACGCTTCTAGTCTATTGACAATTCCAGTTTCAAACTCATATTCAAATTAAATAAGATTATCAAGAGTAGAGCATTTATAACACTATCATTTCTTATTTATGCAGACTTTGAAATTTAGATCAAATCAATACACTTTAGACTATCATATATCAACATATCAAAGGTCTATTATGGTCATGCGTGATAAACTATTCACTGATGTACTATCATTTCTTCTCTAACTTCAAATGATGTCAATTTTATATTTTTCATTTTGTTTTGAATTTTTATAAATAACAATTTTTTACTGAAATTTAAAATGCAGAAATGTAATAAAGCAATAAAAGAAACTTAAAACAAAATCTCCAATGAAAAGATGTTTTTGAAAACTTTTATTCGGGATTGATCGTACCGATCATTTTGATCAGAAATTCAAACCTGGTACGATCAAATGCCTTGGTAAAGAGATCAGCAAAATTATCATATGTATGTACCTTCACCAGCTCAATCAACTTTTTATCTGCACAATCACGAATAAAATGATATTGAATTTCAATGTGCTTTGTTTTACTGTGCTAAACAGGATTATTTGTGATAGACATTGTAGCAGTATTATCAATAAACATGGTGGTTCCTGTAAAATTCAAACCGTAGTCTCTTAATTGCTGTTGGATCCACAAGATCTGTGAACAACAACTTGCAGCAGCAATGTATTCTGCTTCACATGTTGAAATGGAGACTGTAGTTTGTTTTTTGCACTTCTAGGAAACTAGACGATTACCAAAAAACTGGCAACCACCTGTTGTAGATTTTCTGTCTAAACAACAACCACCAAAATCAGAATCAGTATATGCATTGAATTCAAAGTTAGAACCATGTGGAAACCATAGTCCCAATCTTTGTTTTCCTTTCAGATAACGAAAGATTCTCTTTACTGCAATTAAATGAGACTCCTTTGGTTTTGCTTGGAATCTGGAACAAATACACACATCAAACATTATGTCTTGCCTTGAAGTGGTTAAGTACATGAGAGATCCAATCATTGCACGGTAGAGTCGGCAATCAATTTCTTTTCCATCCAGGTCAGAATTCAACTTATGATTGACCGGAATTAGAGTATCATATGGGGTACAGTCATCCATCTTGAACCGGCTCAAGATGTCTGTTACATACTTGGACTGATGAATAAAGAAAACCATTTTCCTTATGATTAACTTGTACTCCTAGGAAAAATGATAACTCTCCCATAGCTGACATTTCAAACTTCAATTTCTTAACACTCTCAAACTCTTTGCACAACCCTTCATTTATAGAGCCAAAAATAATATCATCTACATATATTTGAACCAGTAGGTATTCTCCCCCTGCTTTCTTTATGAATAAGGTCGAGTCAATTTGGCCACGCACAAAACCATTGTCCATAAGATGTTTAGACAACGTTTCGCACCACGTTCGGGGAGCTTGATGTAGACCATAGAGAGCCTTATCAAGCTTGAAAACTTTAGATGGATGAACTGGATCTTCAAACCCCAGCGGCTGACACACATAAACCTTTTCCTTGACCTTACCATATAAGAAAGCACTCTTCACATCTAATTGAAACACCTTAAACCCTTTGTATGAAGCAAAAGCAAGAAACAACCGTATAGCTTCAAGCCTAGCAACAGGAGCATAAACCTCGGTGTAATCAATTCCCTCTTGTTGAATTAAACCTTGTACGACTAATCTTGCCTTTTTTTCTCACCACAACACCTCGATCGTCTTTCTTGCATTTAAACACCCACTTAGTACCAATTGGGTACACACCCTTTGGAAGATCTACAAGATTCCAGACTTTGAGTTTATCAAACTGAGCAAGCTCTTCCTGCATGGCCTCTATCCAATTGTTATCACACAAAGCCATTTTGACATTCTTTGGTTCGACCTGAGAAATAAAGCATGAATGCGAGCATACCCTAGTAAGATCCCTTCAATAGCCTTAGCATTGAACTTGGTTGGCACATCTCTAACCTTCAACAAGGTACATGGATTGCCAAAAGGTAGTAAATATTCCAGATTTTGGTTCCGATTATTAAGCAACTCATAGCATGTCTTGTTGTGTCGCTTCATGGTCAAAACTCTGTTCAAAACGTGATACGCAATATTCACAGCCTCAGCCCAAAAAGTAACTAGAAGCTTAGAATCTGCAAGCGTCGTACGTGCCATTTCAACCAAAGTTCTGTTCTTTCGTTCAGCAACTCCGTTTTGTTGAGGTACATATGGTGCACTAAATTCATGATGAATTCCATTTTGTAGACAGAATAAAACCATCTTACTATTCTTGAACTCCCTGTCATTATCACTCCTAATTCTTCTGACTTTCTGTTTGCACAAGTTCTCTAAACCCAGGATTAAGAATTACACCATCTCTATGGTTTTAGCTTTAGAAGCAAGGAACTTAACCCATGAAAATCTAGAGAAATCATCTGTTACAACCAAACAGTAAGATTTACCACCAACGTTCCAGATACTATCGTTGAAGCATGTTTGTGTGACAAACACTCTGGATATTGTCTTAGCTTTTGTACTTGTCTTGTATGTATTTGTCTTTGTATGTTAGTGTCTATACGTATTAGTTATCGAGTTGTAATTACTAATATATATACTAGTTGTCTGTTTTCTCTAAGTGTTTTGCGCACTTAGCATGTGCACAGGAATTACTTCCTGCGTACTTAGCAAGTACGCAAGAATACTCTGCGTACTTGCTAAGTATGTAGTAACAATTTGCCCTGTGCACTTGTTAAGTGCGCAGAGATTAGGTCTAGTATAAACAGGCTAGGTTAACAGAAGTTATGTACGCAGATATTTGGCACTCAGTTGTATTCTATCTGTAACCTTCAAGTTTATAATAGACGGAGTTTGAAAGTGATTTCGTTGTCGGTTTACTTTTGTTACTTGACTCTACACCTAGTCACGGGCATTCCGCACCCGGTCCGACTAGTCGCACACCCACACGTAACGATCCAAGACACCCGGGGACCTACAACTAATCGGTTCGAACAAATCCATATGTAGCAGCTCCAATAGAGTCACAATTAAATTCTTAGCCTTAAATTTATGGGATTTCTTGTGTTGTTTCCCCTTCTTGCAAGGAATACAATCATTAGGAACGGAGAATTTCTTTTTCGGAACACCAATAACCAGATCATTCTTCACTAGATAATTCTGTCTAAATGACCAGTTTATAGTGCATCCTTAACTATCTTTGATCTTGGTTTTGACCTTTGGTTTGACCGTGGGGTTACGTGGGTCAACACTTATGTCAAAATGACCAGTTTATAGTGCATCCTTGATGTTGGGACAGGTTACATTGGTCATAATCATGGTTTTCTACCGTGTGGCAACCAACCTCATCATCTTTCACTAGTTTCTGATTTTGGATGTTCAAAAATTTGCCCAAGTGCTAAGTCATGCGTACTTAATAAGTACGCAAGACATAAGTCATGCGTACTTGCTAAGTACGCAAGACCTAAACCCTGCGTACATGATAAGTTCGTAGGAAGGAAATTTCTAAATTTTTTCTATGTCTGGATTCTCAGTTCTTTGTGAATGTACTATACTTGGTCATGTGTATTCAATTCCAATGAGTCTTCTTGTTCTTATTATGTTTAATGTTTGTTTATGCAGTGATAGCTCGTGCGTTTACAAGCAAATTCAATCTTCTGGCTCTAACACAACCCGAGTGGAAAGATGCTGCGCTTCAATATCAGGAGATAGTCGATTTCCTGAATCGCTCGAAGATCAGCTATGCCATCTCTGCTGATCCTATTGTCTTATGACCATATCTGGAGTAATTCTGGGAAACTGCTGATCACGACTGTACAGTAACCCCAAATGTCATTAGGGCTGCTGTAGCAGGTCATGATATTGCTATTTCTGAAGACACCATCAGATGAGTACCAAAGTTTAGGGACTTATTAACTGATCCGATGACTTACCCTGACTACTTCGTTGATGGATGCTAGAGACAAAGGATGATGTATGTTTGTACCATGGAACCATGGACTACTCCTCGTATAAGAAGATGTGGGTACTTGATCAGTGGCGTTACTTTGCGCACGTCATGATCATGTGCCTGTCTGCTAGAAAGGTGGGAAAGGATGCCATGGGGCATGACTTAGCAGCTGCAATGGTTGGCCTCTCTCTTAAAAAGGGTTATAACTTTTCAAAGTATATCTACAAGTCTATCACCGATCAGATCAATGCTACTGATAGGTTTAGATTTCTATTAAACCCTCAGTTCGTGCAACTATTGATTAATGATGTTGTACCCAATCTACCTCATATTGGAGAGAGGCTACAAGTCAAACGGCTGGACAAAAGAGTGTTTGCACAATTTCTAAAGCCAGGTAGTGTAGAAGCTACCCCTGAGCACACTCCACTCTTTGGCCACATAATAAATGAAGCATATGTGGCCCCTGCTGAATTCAGATGGTATAGTGCAGAGTCTGAGCCTGAACTCAATGAACATAGTGATGAACTGTCACACCCCGACCGATAGCGGAATCATCGGGTCGGGACATGCAGACTGTTCATAAGCACAAGGTTGACTAGATTGAATATATTAAACATCAAATTTCATAACATGTAGTCCAAACACAACCAAATCCAAGTTAGAACAAAATTGAAATACATAAAGTTCTTTTATTTAATTTAACTAAGTCCAAGCCTATGTGTAGCACATCTTGATCAATCTCACACATTAGAACCTGAAACATGAATAAAATAAAGTCAACTAAAAGTTGGTGAGTATAACACAGGTTTATATAGATAGCATATAGTTTGTAAAACAAATCCTTACATAACATGATAAATAAGGCATTTATGGGGAGCATCTATTGTGTAACCATGTACAGCCAAACCTTTGGAACTAGCATGCAAAATTGTGTTGTCGGTATCAATCATGTCGCACCCCGACCGATGGCGGAATCATCGGGGTGGGACATGTAGACTGTTCATGAGCACAAGGTTGCCTAATTTGCATATATTAAACATCAATTTCCATTGCAAATAATCCAAATACAACCACATCCAAGATAGAAATAAATTGAAATACATAGAGTTTTTTTATTTAAATTAACTAAGTCCAAGCCTATATGTAGCACGTCTTGAACAATCTCAGACATTAGAACCTGAAACATGAATAAAATAAAGTCAACTAAAAAGTTGGTGAGTATAACACACGTTTATATATATAGCATATAGTTTGTAAAACAAATCCATACATAACATGATAAATAAGGCATTTATGGGGAGCAGCTATTGTGTAACCATGTACAATCAAACCTTTGTAACTAGCATGCAAAAACTGTGATGTCGGTATCAATCACCCCAATCTAGGTGGGTTTGTCAGACTCAAAAGATCTATCATTAAAAACCGTCGGCTTGTATAGTTAATGATTGCACATAATCGCATACAAAGGTTAGCACACCTAGCACTCGGGCATAAAGCTCAAATTGCACACATGAATGTAAATGGGATTTGTACTTGTGTTGTTTGTGTAAATGTATCGTGTAATTTAAATAACGTTCATGTTTCACCCCAAAAGTGTAAAAGAGTAAAAGGGGCTATGAAATACTCACTTGGTTTGAAGTCGTAGCTAACAAGGATACTAGATAGAATAAGGATCCTTAAAATGCACAAGTTAACCTAAGGAGTAATGTATATGGTATTAATATTGTGCACCAATGTTTAAGTCTAATGTTGCATTTGGACTTGTGTAATAAGGTCATTGATTTGTAATTGGAGGTATTGAATAAACTATATAAAGTTTGAAAGAGTATTTTTAGAACATTTTAATTAAGGTTTGAGTTTGAATAATTAAATAGATAATGTAAATAATTATTGTTTATAAAAATATTACAAGTGTTAAATGAAATTAAGTGTAAATAAATAAATGTCTTTGTTTAACATAAAATAAATAAATAATCATTATTTTATTTATTTGTTTATAAAATGTAACTTAACCATTTAAATACTTTTTAAATGAAAGGTTTAACAATAATTGTAAACTAAATTTTATAAACTTTAAATAATTAATTTTCCATTTATTAAATATTTGTTCTTTCTAAATAAGATTAAATGCAAATTTATAAAAATCAACTATTTTTATTTTGTAATTTAATCAGAATATTTGTGGTTTGAAAAATATATAAATTTTATAATTCTGCCAAGGATTTAACTCACACACGACCGTGCCTGGGAAGGGCACGATCGTGCTCGAACCACGGGCGCGACCATGCTAGTCAGGGCGCGACCGTGTTGATCAACCAGAGGGCTTAAACTAATTAAATCATTAGGCACGACCGTGCCTTGGCCAGGCACGATCATGTCTATGATTCCAAGACACGACTGAGATTAGCCAAAGGGCATGATTGGGTCTAGACAGGTGGACACGACCGCGCAGATGGTTGGCACGACCGCGTCTCATGAGGCACGACCGCGCTAGATGATTAGCGCGACCGTGTCTGTTCCAAATCAGGAACGAATTGACTAATTCTTATAATAACAGAGATGGAAATCATAGGGCTTTTACCCATTAGATTGTTTCGAGTCTTTTTGCATAGATTAATTGGATTTAAAACGTGTCTAATGTCGGATTCGATTAAATTATTTTTGAACAAAAACTAGATTCGGGTTTAAGGTGATTTCCATATTGGAAGCCCAAATTAACATGGGGCTTTTGATCTAAGGACTGAATAGATAGAGGGAAAGGTTTCAATTACCCGGAATGATGGCGAATTGATAGTGATCGGTAGAAAGGAATTCCGACGACTTCGGGTTCTGTCTCCGGCGTCCTCTGCTGCAATTCCGACTAAACCAGAGAGTCCAGTAGCTTTAGTGAGGATTGAGTAGCGTGAATCTGCTGCGTGATTGGGAGAATTCGGATCAAAAGAAAGAATTCGTGTTTTCTTGAAATGTCTAAATGATTTTCGAGATTGATTGAGTTAATCCGAGATGTTTCGTGTAATTGAAAGGTTTATTTCATTTGTTAATGAGAATGAAGTGTAGGATGGTTATGGAGCTCAACGATCGATTGCTTAAAACTATATTTACGTTTCAACTGGTATTAGGCGCGACCGTGCCCAAACGAGGTGCGACCGTGCTAAGGCACCAGGAGCGATCGTTCCAAAGCAAGTCGCGCGACCGTGCCAAAGCACTAGGCGCGACCTTGCCAGAAGGAGGCGCGACCGTGCCTATTAGGGTTTCTTGTAAATTTTCACCATCGGACCTTGTAACTTTGGTCTTTGGCATGTTTGTATAAATAGATACTTATGTAGTGTTTTAGTAGGATAAAACCGAGTAAATTTCGCGGATTTGCATCGAAATATAGTATTAAATTGTTGGTACGAAAAGAAACAAAACAGTGCACTAGAATTGGGTTTGAAATGCATTACATTGAATTGAAAATACGGATACTAAAAATCATAAATGTTACAGTCTCCCCTTGTTGAGGGAATTTCGTCCCGAAATTTAGTTAGAGGAAACTACGGCATCGGTAAAAAGGTGGGGGTACTTGAGCTTCATTTGGTCTTCTTGTTCCCAAGTGAATTCAAGACCGCGCTTAGACTCCTAACGAACTTTAACAATAGGAATACGACTTCGCTTGAGTTGCTTGATTTCACGATCCATAATTTCTACCGGTTTCTCGACGAAGTGCATCGTTTCATCAATGTGCACGTCATCAAGCGGTATATGGAGATTCTCATTGGCGAGACATTTTTTTAAATTTGATACATGAAACGTAGGATGCACATTGCCAAGAGATGGAGGTAACTCGAGTTTGTAAGCCACCTTCCCAATTCTTTCAAGGATTTTGAATGGACCAACATAGCGAGGGGCTAACTTGCCTTTCTTTCCAAAACGGACTACACCCTTCCATGGGGACACCTTAAGAAGAACAAGGTCACCGACTTGGAATTCCAAGGGTTTTCGTCGTTTATCGGCATAACTCTCTTGCCAACTTCTCGCTTTTCGGATATTGTCACGGATTTGAATAATCTTGTCGGATGTTTCTTGAATTAGCTCGGGACCGGTGATTTGTGCTTCACCAATCTCGTTCCAACAGATAGGAGAACGACACTTGCGACCATAAAGAGCTTCGAATGGAGCCTTGTTGATACTTGTGTGATAGCTATTATTGTAAGAGAACTCAATGAGGGATAAATGTGAATCCCAATTGCCACCAAAATCGATTACGCAAGCTCTAAGCATGTCTTCAAGAGTTTGGATTGTTCACTCGGTTTGACCATCAGTTTGGGGATGGTAAGCCGTGCTCAAATCCAATCGTGTACCAAGAGCAGTTTGGAGAGATTGCCAAAATCGAGAAGTGAACCGGGCATCTTGATCAGATATTATGTTCAAGGGAACACCATGACGGCTCACAATTTCGTCGATGTAAATACGGGCTAGTTTCTCGACCCGATAGTCTTCACGGATAGGCAAGAAATAAGCAGACTTGGTGAGATGATCAATGATCACCCAAATACTATCATAACCACTCGAGGTGCGAGGGAGTTTGGTAATAAAATCCATGGCTAAGTTCTCCCATTTCCACACGGGAATTTCCGGTTATTTAAGCAAACCAGAAGGACGTTGATGTTCGGCTTTGACTTTGGAGCAGGTTAAACATTTGGCAACATAAAGAGCAATGTCCTTTTTCATACCGGGCCACCAATATTGTTGGCGAAGATCTTGGTACATTTTATCCGCACCAGGATGAATAGAATAACGAGTCTTGTGAGCCTCGTTCATGAGAAATGTACGGAGATCATCGCGATCGGGAACCCAAATACGGTTCAAGTAATAAAGTAAGCTATTGGGTTTTGATTCAAGCAGAAGTTCAACACCACACGACATTTCCTCGTACATGTTACCCTCGGTGACTGAGACGTGTTGAGCTTCAAAGATGTGGGTTTGAATATCGGTTTGAATTCGGGTACAATGAAGCATAACATGGTCCTTTCGACTCAAAGCGTCGGCTACAACATTCGCTTTGCCGGGATGGTAACGAATCTCGCAGTCATAGTCGTTAAGGAGTTCAACCCAACGTCGTTGCCTCATATTGAGTTCTTTTTGGTTGAAGATGTGTTGGAGACTTTTGTGGTCGGTGAACACCACGCATTTTGTGCCATATAGATAATGTCTCCAAATCTTCAATGCGAATACGACCGCACCCAACTCGAGATCGTGCGTCGTATAATTCTTCTCATGAATCTTAAGTTGCCTTGATGCATATGCGATTACTTTGCCTCGTTGCATGAGGACATAACCGAGACCTTGATTAGAAGCATCACAGTAGACAACTATATCATCATTCCCTTTAGGGAGAGTCAAAATGGGAGCATTGCAGAACTTTTGCTTAAGGGTTTGGAAAGCTTCTTCTTGCTTTGATCCCCATTCATAAGTCTTACCCTTGTGGGTCAAAGCGGTAAAGGGGACAACAATTTTAGAGAAGTTTGAGATGAAACGACGGTAATATCCCGCAAGACCAAGAAATGAACTAACTTCAGTGGGAGTCTTCGGGGTATTCCAATTCTTAACCGTTTCGATCTTAGCAGGGTCAACATGAATACCCTTGTCGTTGACAATGTGACCAAGAAATTGAACTTCCTTTAACCAAAATTCACATTTTGAGAATTTGGCATATAGTTGTTCTTTCTTCAAGAGATCCAAAACCAATCTAAGATGTTGCTCATGATCGGCTTTAGTCTTGGAATAGATTAAGATATCATCGATGAAAACGATCACGAACTTATCAAGGTACGGTTTGCACACACGATTCATGAGGTCCATGAAAACTGCGGGTGCATTGGTTAGTCCAAAAGGCATAACCATGAACTCGTAATGACCATACCTTGTTCGGAAGGCAGTCTTTGGAATATCGTCTTCTTGCACATGGAGTTGGTGATAACCAGATCGAAGATCAATCTTCGAGAAGCAAGTAGAACCTTGAAGTTGATCAAAGTGGTCATCAATTCTAGGCAAAGGATAACGGTTTTTGATAGTAAGCTTGTTGAGTTCACGGTAGTCAATACACATGCGAAATGATCCATCCTTCTTTTTGATGAATAAGACGGGTGCACCCCACGGTGAATGACTTGGAAAGGATGAATCCCTTGTCGGAGAGCTCTTGAAGTTGACTTGCAAGTTCTTGCGTTTCAGAAGGTGCAAGACGGTATGGAGCTCTAGCCACGGGGTTAGCTCCGGGCACAAGATCAATGCGAAATTCTACTTGACGAACGGGTGGAAGACCGGATAAGTCTTCGGGGAATACTTCAGGAAAATCTCGGATAATGGGGATATCTTGAATACTCTTCTTTTTAACATCTTTTTGAACGATATGGGCCAAAAAGGCCACGTACTTCTTTCGTAAGTACTTTTGAGCAGTAGTGGATGACATTAATTTAAGCCCTTGGCAAGGCTTTTCACCAAATACTCTCAACGTTTCTCCCGATGGTAGAGGTATTCGAATACACTTCTCAAAGCAAATGACTTCGGCATGATTATTCGATAGCCGATCCATGCCTATGATGATATCAAAGCTCCCTAGTGGCATTGGAACAAGGTTGATTGGGAATGTGTGATCATTAAGTTCTAAAGAGCAATCATAGATAATGGATTCAATTGTAAGAGAGTCACCATTTGCTACTTCAACGGTAAATGTTTTCTCTAAAAGGGATCGTGTCTTTGCAAGTAAAGGTTAAAAGTTAAGTGACACAAAACTTTTATCGGCACCGGTATCGAATAAAATGGAGGCATATTGACTATTAACAAGAAATGTACCATTGATCACGTCATTGTTGGCTTGAGCTTCATTGGCGTTTATGTTGAAAGCACGCCCACGAGCTCCACCTTGTCTAGCATTAACTAACTTTGGGCATTGATCAAGGAAATGGTTCGGGTTGCCACACTTATAACATGCTCGCCCATTTGCAATAGCGGGCACACCTTGATTAGCCATTTGGGTGTTGGTTTGGTTTGGTAGATTGACTTGGCCCGCAAGAGCTTTGGTCCTACAAACATTAACCGTATGGCCATATCTCCCACAATAAGTACAAAGGCGACATGGGATGCTTTGGGGATGATGGTAGTTGCAGGTGGCACAAAGTGGGTAGATTCCAACATATGGCTTTTTGACCGGTGCTTGAATCATAGGTGCAGCTTGGTTAACAGGAATAGCAGGAGTGACCTCAGCATAGTTTCTAGTCTTCCTTTTCCTATTATTGCGGGAGGGTTCAGTTGTGGCTTCTTTGTTGTGGGTAGGAGGGGTTATAGTGTCAGAAACTTTCTTGGTGCCCTTTTTAGTAAGAGTCCCCGCCTTCACATGATTATCGGTTAAGGTAGCGGACAAACGGATGGCATCTTCAAGTGTTGCGGGATTCCTTCCTAGGACAGTATCTTGAATTTGTCTAGGTAGTCCCCCAATATACTTTTCAATGCAGCGGGACAGAGGAGTAACCATGTGGGGCACAAGAAGACACAACTCATGGAACCGAGTTGTATACACCAAGTTTTCACCACTATCTTGGGCAAGATCCCAAAAACCAGCTTCAAGTTTCTTCACTTCATTTCGAGGACAAAATTCCTCGGTCATTAACCTTTTAACCTCATCCCAAGGTACCACGTGAGTGCCCCTTTTTGTAGGACACTTGTGGCATGACGAACACAGAGGTCGGGACAGTCACTATTGAGAAAAGTATTCTCAATGCTTTCAAACCATTAAAGGAGTCCAGTAGCTCCTTCGGTACCATAGAACTTGAGGGGATTGCACGAGTTGAAATGCTTGAAGGTGCATTGAGATGGGTTGTTACCACCATTTCCACCATTACCAGCATTACCACTATTACTACCATTTCCACCATTGTTGCCATTGGTGGCACTATTAGCTTGAGTGAGTTGTGTCACGAGTTGTGCAAGAATAGCAGCAATGTCGATATTGGCGTTGGCCGCGGGAGCACGACGAGGAGGCATTCTACAGATTTTCACAAGATAAGAAAAGATGTAAGAACTTATGAGAATTGTTTGGATTTAACAGAATAAGATAATCAAAATAAATAGATAATCATAGTTTGGATTGTACTCAAATAGTGATATAATCACTCGAATACTATGACACATTAAGGTTAATTAAACTTATATAATTTTCAAGGAGACATGCTTTAGCCTATAAGTAAACACTCATCTCGAGGATTCCCAGGAAAGCATACGGGTCCCTCGGTTGATTGGGATTTATGCGAAATGCTTTGCTAGACAGAAAACCCAAAATACAGGTGTCACCCTTCCAGATTGCACGTGTCCTTAAATAATTAACAAAGCTTAAAAACCTTAACGAGGAAAGAAATTTTTTTTATGGATTTAGCTTCATGAAGATTCCACATGCTAAGAAGAATATAGATAGAGAAGAAAGTAAGAGCATTATGAGGTTTTAGGATGTAGAAAGAGATATTGTTTATTTAATTTATTATTTAAGTATATACTAATAAGTCATGGGTTTTTAATAAATAAGTCATCAAATAAAATAATAACTAATCATAGTAAGCATGTAGCACATAGCATGTAACACATAACATGTAGCACATAATCATATAAACTTGAAACATAGCATAGGTAGGTGTCCTAAAGTTATAGTCTAGGTTAAGGTGTCTAATAACCTAATTCCCTATAACCAAGGCTCTGATACCAATCTGTCACACCCCGACCGATGGCGGAATCATCGGGGCGGGACATGTAGACTGTTCATGAGCATAAGGTTGACTATATTGCATATATTAAACATCAATTTCCATTGCAAATAATCCAAATACAACCACATCCAAGATAGAAATAAATTGAAATACATAGAGTTCTTTTATTTAAATTAACTAAGTCCAAGCCTATATGTAGCACGTCTTGAACAATCTCACACATTAGAACCTGAAACATGAATAAAATAAAGTCAACTAAAAAGTTGGTGAGTATAACACAGGTTTATATAGATAGCATATAGTTTGTAAAACAAATCCATACATAACATGATAAATAAGGCATTTATGGGGAGCAGCTATTGTGTAACCATGTACAATCAAACCTTTGTAACTAGCATGCAAAAATTGTGTTGTCGGAATCAATCACCCCAATCTGGGTGGGTTTGTCAGACTCAATAGATCTATCATTGAAAACCGTCGGCTTGTATAGTATAGTGTAATTTAAATAAAGCTCAAATTGCACACCTAGCACTCGGGCATAAAGCTCAAATTGCACACATGAATGTAAATAGGATTTGTACTTGTGTTTGTGTAAATGTATCGTGTAATTTAAATAACGTTCATGTTTCACCCCAAAAGTGTAAAAGAGTAAAAGGGGCTATGAAATACTCACTTGGTTTGAAGGCGTAGCTAACAAGGATACTAGATAGAATAAGGATCCTTGAAATGCACAAGTTAACCTAAGGAGTAATGTATATGGTATTAATATTGTGCACCAATGTTTAAGTCTAATGTTGCATTTGGACTTGTGTAATAAGGTCATTGATTTGTAATTGGAGGTATTGAATAAACTATATAAAGTTTGAACGAGTATTTTTAGAACATTTTGATTATGGTTTGAGTTTGAATAATTAAATAGGTAATGTAAATAATTATTGTTTATAAAAATATTACAAGTGTTAAATGAAATTAAGTGTAAATAAATAAATGTCTTTGTTTAACATAAAATAAATAAATAATCATTATTTTATTTATTTGTTTATAAAATGTAACTTAACCATTTAAATACTTTTTAAATTAAAGGTTTAACAATAATTGTAAATTAATCTTTATAAACTTTAAATAATTAATTTTCCATTTATTAAATATTTGTTCTTTCTAAATAAGATTAAATGCAAATTTATAAAAATCAACTATTTTATTTTGTAATTTAATCAGAATATTTATGGTTTGAAAAATATATAAATTTTATAATTCTGCCAAGGATTTAACTCACACACGACCGTGCCTGGGAAGGGCACGATCGGGCTCGAACCACAGGCGCGACCATGCTAGTTAGGGCGCGACCGTGTTGATCAACCAGAGGGCTTAAACTAATTAAATCATTAGGCACGACCATGCCTTGGCCAGGCACGATCGTGTCTATGATTCCAAGACACGACTGAGACTAGCCAAAGGGCATGATTGGGTCTAGACAGGTGGACACAACCCGCTTTCACATGGTTATCAGTTAAGGTAGCGGACAAACGGATAGCATCCTCAAGTGTTGCGGGATTCCTTCCTAGCACAGTATCTTGAATTTGTCTAGGCAGTCCCCCAATATACTTTTCAATGCAGCGGGACAAAGGAGTGACCATGTGGGGCACAAGAAGACTCAACTCATGGAACCGAGTCGTATACGCCAAGTTTTCACCACTATCTTGGGCAAGATCCCAAAACTCAGCTTCAAGTTTCTTCACTTCATTTCGAGGACAGAATTCGTCGGCCATTAGCCTTTTAACCTCATCCCAAGGTAAGGCCATTGCTACATCCACACCCCTATTTCTTTCCTCCCCATTCCACCACGTGAGTGCCCGTTTTTGTAGGACACTTGTGGCATGACGAACACGAAGGTTATCGGGACAGTCACTATTGAGAAAAGTTTCTCAATGCTTTCGAACCATTGAAGGAGTCCAGTAGCTCCTTCGGTACCATAGAACTTGAGGGGATTGCACGAGTTGAAGTGCTTGAAGGTGCATTGAGATGGGTTGTTACCACCATTTCCACCATTACCAGCATTACCACTATTACTACCATTTCCACCATTGTTCCATTGGTGGCACTATTAGCTTGAGTGAGTTGTGTCACGAGTTGTGCAAGAATAGCAGCAATGTCGGTATTGGTGTTGGCCACGGGAGCACGACGAGGAGGCATTCTACAGATTTTCACAAGACAAGAAAATATGTAAGAACTCATGAGAATTGTTTGGATTTAATAGAATAAGATAACAAAATAAATAGATAATCATAGTTTGGATTGTACTCAAATAGTGATATAATCACTCGAATACTATGACACATTAAGGTTAATTTAAACTTATATAATTTTCAAGGAGACATGCTTTAGCCTATAAGTAAACACTCATCTTGGGAATTCCCAGGAAAGCATACGGGTCCCTCGGTTGATTGGGATTTATGCGAAATGCTTTCCTAGACAGAAAACCCAAAATACAGGTGTCACCCTTCCAGATTGCACGTGTCCTCAAATAATTAACAAAGCTTAAAAACCTTAACGAGGAAATAAAGAAAATTTTATGGATTTAGCTTCATGAAGATTCCACATGCTAAGAAGAATATAGATAGAGAAGAAGGTATGAGCATTATGAGGTTTTAGGATATAGAAAGAGATATTGTTTATTTAATTTATTATTTAAGTATATACTAATAAGTCATGGGTTTTTTAATAAATAAGTCATCAAATAAAATAATAACTAATCATAGTAAGCATGTAGCACATAGCATGTAACACATAACATATAACATATAGCATATAGTACATAACATGTAATCATAAAACATAGCATAGGTAGGTGTCCTAAAGTTATAGTCTAGGTCAAGGTGTCTAATAACCTAGTTCCCTAAACCAAGGCTCTGATACCAATCTGTCACACCCCGACCGATGGCGGAATCATCGGGGCGGGACATGTAGACTGTTCAGAAGCACAAGGTTGACTAGATTGAATATATTAAACATCAAATTTCATAACAAGTAGTCCAAACACAACCAAATCCAAGATAGAACAAAATTGAAATACATAAAGTTCTTTTATTTAATTTAAATAAGTCCAAGCCTATGTGTAGCACATCTTGATCAATCTCACACATTAGAACCTGAAACATGAATAAAATAAAGTCAACTAAAAGTTGGTAAGTATAACACAGGTTTATATAGATAGCATATAGTTTGTAAAACAAATCCTTACATAACATGATAAATAAGGCATTTATGGGGAGCAGCTATTATGTAACCATGTACAACCAAACCTTTGTAACTAGCATGCAAAATTGTGTTGTCGGTATCAATCACCCCCATCTGGGTGGGTTTGTCAGACTCAATAGATCTATCATTGAAAACCGTCGGCTTGTATAGTTAATGATTGCACATAATCGCATACAAAGGTTAGCACACCTAGCACTCGGGCATAAAGCTCAAATTGCACACATGAATGTAAATAGGATTTGTACTTGTGTTGTTCGTGTAAATGTAACGTGTAATTTGTATAATGTTCATGTTTCACCCCAAAAGTGTAAAAGAGTAAAAAGGGCTATGAAATACTCACTTGGTTCGAAGGCGTAGCTAACAAGGATACTAGATAGAATAAGGATCCTTGAAATGCACAAGTTAACCTAAGGAGTAATGTATATGGTATTAATAGTGTGCACCAATGTTTAAGTCTAAAGTTGTATTTGGACTTGTGTAATAAGGTCATTGATTTGTAAGTAGAGGTATTGAATAAAATATATAAAGTTTGAAAGAGTATTTTTAGAGCATTAAGGTTTGAGTTTGAATAATTAAATAGGTAATGTAAATAATTGTTGTTTATGAAAATATTATAAATGTTAAATGAATTTAAGTGTAAATAAATAAATGTCTTTTTTTAAACATAAAGTAAATAAATAATAATTTTATTTATTTATTTATTTATAAAATGTAACTTAACCATTTAAATACTTTTTAAATGAAAGGTTTAACAATAATTGTAAATTAAATTTTATAAACTTTAAACAATTAATTTTTTCATTTATTAAATATTTGTTCTTTCTAAATAAGATTAAATGCAATTTTATAAAATTCAATTATTTTTATTTTGTAATTCAATCAGAATATTTGTGGTTTGAAAAATATATAAAATTTATAATTCTGCCAAGATTTTAACTCACACACGACCGTGCATGGGAAGGGCACGATCGTGCTCGAACCACGGGCGCGACCATGCTAGTCAGGGCGCGACCGTGTTGATCAAACAGAGGGCTTAACTGACTAAATCATTAGGCACGACCGTGCCTTGGCCAGGCACGATCGTGTCTATGGTTCTATCACACGACTGAGACTAGCCAAAGGGCATGATTGGGTCTGGTCAGGAGGGCACGACCGCGTCTCATGAGGCACGACCGCGCTAGATGATTAGTGCGACCGTGTCTGTTCCAAATCAGGAACGAATTGACTAATTCTTATAATAACAGAGTTGGAAATCATAGGGCTTTCACCCATTAGATTGTTTCGAGTCTTTTTGCATAGATTAATTGGATTTAAAATGTGTCTAATGTCGGATTCAATTAAATCATTTTTGTACAAAAACTAGATTCGGGTTTAAGGTGATTTCCATATTGGAAGCCCAAATTAACATGGGGTTTTGATCTAAGGATTGAATCGATAGAGGGAAAGGTTTCAATTACCCGGATTGATGACGAATTGATAGCGATCGATAGAAAGGAATTCCGGCGACTTCGGGTTCTGTCTCCGGCGTCCTCTGCTGCAATTCCGACTAAACCAGAGAGTCCAGTAGCTTTAGTGAGGATTGAGTAGCGTGAATCTGCTGCTTGTTTGGGAGAATTCGAATCGAAAGAAGGAATTCGTGTTTTCTTGAAATGTTTAAATGATTTTTTAGATTGATTGAGTTAATCCGAGATGTTTCGTGTAATTGAAAGGTTTATTTCATTCGTTAATGAGAATGATGTGTAGGACGGTTACGGAGCTCAACGATCGAGTGATTAAAACTATATTTATGTTTCAACTGGTACTAGGCGCGACCGCGCCTAAACGAGGCACGACCGTGCTAAGGCACCAGGCGCGATCGTTCCAAAGCAAGTCGCGCGACCGTGCCAAAGCACTCGGCGCGACCGTGACAGAACGAAGCGCGACCGTGCCTATTAGGGTTTCTTGTAAATTTTCAACATCAGACCTTGTAACTTTGGTCTTTGACATATTTGTATAAATAGATACTTATGTAGTGTTTTAGTAGGTTATAACCGTGTAAAATTTGCGGGTTAACCTTGAAATATAGTTTTTAATTGATGGTACGAATAGAACAAAACAATGCACTAGAATTTGGTTTGAAATGCATTACATTGAATTTGAAATCCGGATATTAAAAATCAAATATGTTACATGAACAACAGGAGGAAGAGGAAGTTGAAACTGAAGATGATATGTCTGACGATGAAAGAGACGAAGAACAGGGAGTTGGAGGTGCTGAAGATTTTGACTGAAAAATGACCAAGTCAGATTCCTCTGATGCACCATCCCAGGCACACCCAAGAAGATTGACGAAGGTGACCCTTCCCGAGTCATCTTCCAAGAGAAAGAGACAAGCGACTAGCAGTGAATACGAGCCCGATTCTGATCCGGACGTTGCTACAGAGAGACGCAGAAGAGAAAGTATAAACAAGCAACGGGGGGATAGACCGTACCAAGCTATACTTCATGAGGTAGAAGTCAGTGCTCAGAGGCTAGCACGTGTCACGACTGTGAGTAATGATTCCACTTTTACCTCACTTTCACAACAGCTTTATAGGCGACAGTGGAGGAGGCCACGTGTAACACCTGATGTGGCTACCACTACTATCACAGAGGAGGTTCATGTGATAGTGTCCCTCACTGTGCAATCTGTTCAAGTGGCGGTGAAAACTCCTATTCTAACCGAGTCTGTCACCATCACCCCTACCACGATCCAAACATCCACCATCCCTACCTCAATTCCCACAACCACTCGTCAACACATCAGTGAACCATTTCCTAAGTTAGATTTTACTTATGGATTTGATTTTGATGAAATCTTCACATTCCCAACTCATCAAGCAAAAGCATCATCTTCCAGGGAACCTGATCCTCGTGATACCCGGATCACTACCCTAGAGACTCAAGTCGCTAGTCTTCTTGAAATGCTACGGAAATCGAGAGAAGAATCTGACAAACAACAAAGGCAGATTAACTCTCTGATTGATGAGGTAGCCGCACTAAAGAAACAGTGGGCAGCTGATAAAAAGCAGTGTTTTGAGCATGACACTATGGTAAAATTGGTCTGTGATATGGCCAAGACGCTTGCTGCTCAGGGGGAGAGTTTGAAGGAGCTGTTGGAAAAGCAACCACCTAAGCCTAGCAGTGAAGAGGCTTGTCACTTAGTTGATCTAACTAAGGGTGATGATCAGGAAAAGGATCCTGAAGCCGGACCGAGTGGAAGTGAGCAGCAATCGTTAGATTTGGCGATTATTCCCATTTCTACCATGTCTATGGCTGAGGGGGAGTCTACTCAGAATGAAGGTGGAGGTGATGCTTCTGGTGGTAGTAAAGGAAAGTCGGTGGCTGACGTTTTGAAAGATCTATCTGACGATGCGTCGAATGATGTGATCCTATTCTTAGAGCCGGACTATTCCAAAGAAGCACATATCGAAGCTCTATGTAATCTGGAAGAGGGAGAGATCGACTATAGTGACGACTGGGATGAGGAGGATGATGATGTTGTAATCGAAGTTCCCAAGGGCGACGGGGAAGGAGAGTATGAGTTTGAAGATGAAGAGATTTTCGAAGTTGCATCTTTTGAAAATCATCTTGACACAGGTTCAGTCGAGCCTACTAGTACTGTTGAGGTGTCGACTGAAGCCTCCCCTGCTGACCCTACACCTATGGATCCAGAGGCACAGAAAGACAAACATATGGCTGCAAGTTCATTGAAGGATCCGGCTCCTGACTGGCAAAAGACATCAATCATATAAAAACATGGAGCGACAGGGATGATCTTAGCTGTGAGGTTCAAGGAGGATAAGAAGTTGTTTGCAATCAAGCGAGCTGGGGGGTTCAATACTTGAAAACAATCCGCGAAGCTTTCAACTCCTTGCCAAGATACGACCTCGTGAATATAGCAAACCGATAGCTGCTGGGTCACTCAAATCACGCAGTAGCGTTGGGTTTGTGGCAGGTTCTACAGCAATAGGTAAGATCTGGGAAGTTTGAAATGTTTAAGCCTCAGGTGCCCAAGCGAGTAAGGGACAAGAACGTTAGAAATCATGTGACTAATAAAAGATTAAAGAAATTGGTATACAAGCCAGTGCTGTGTCAAACCAAGATTCCCCTGAGCAAGTTATCTCAGGATATCCTTGGTAACATATGGTACTGGTATGTAGATCCTAAATCGGGCGAGACAGTGGTGATTGGAAATGTGTGGTCTGAGAGTGGAAGCTTAGTACCAAGGGAACTAATCAGAGTGTTTGATGAAGTCTGCTTCATAAACTTTTATGTGAAAGATCTGGAGGCGCTAGCTGACAAGTACTGCATGTAGGACGAGTGGACAAAGTTCCTTGTTTCTAAATACGACAAGGTGATCAAGTTCTTCCTTGATTACAAGAAGAAGATGGAAGCTAAAGCTGGGGAGCAGTGAAGGCCGAAGACAATCCAGAGCTGTTGTCAAGGGGGAATTTGTTGAAGCACGTTTGTGTGACAAACACTATGGATATTGTCTTAGCTTTTGTACTTGTCTTGTATGTATTAGTCTTTGTATGTTAGTGTCTGTACGTATTAGTTATCGAGTTGTAATTACTAATGTTTGTACTAGTTGTCTATTTTCTCTAAGTGTTTTATGCACTTAGCATGTGCGCATGAATTACTTCATGCGTACTTAGCAAGTACGCAAGAATACTCTGCGTACTTGTTAAGTACGCATGAACAATTTGCCCTGCGCACATGTTAAGTGCGCAGAGATCAGGTCTAGTATAAATAGGCTAGGTTAACAGAAGCTATGTACACAGACATTTGGCACTCAGTTGTATTCTCTCTGTAACCTTCAAGTCTATAATAGACGGAGTTTGAAAGTGATTTTGTTGTCGGTTTATATTGTCTTACTTGACTCTCCACCTAGTCACGGGCATTCCGTACCCGGTCCGACTAGTCACACACCAACACGTAACGATCCGAGACACCCGGGGACCTATAACTAATCGGTTCGAACAAATCCATATGTAGTAGCTCCAATAGAGTTACAATTGAATTCTTAGCCTTAGATTTGTGGGATTTCTTGTGTTGTTTCCCCTTCTTGCAAGGAATACAATCATCAGGAACGGAGAATTTCATTTTCGGAACACCAATAACCAGATCATTCTTCAGTAGATAATTCATTTTCCGGTAATTGATGTGAGCAAGCTTCCTATGCCACAAAATAGAATCTGATTCAGACGCCTTAGAGAGTAAACATGTAGGAATAGAATCCGTTGTCGTAGCAACACTCATGTCTAGGACATATGTGTCATTTCTCCTCGAAGCCTTCATTTGAATCCATTCGTCAGGAATAACAAATCCCGGTTTCAAGATATAACATTCAGTATCATTGAAATGGAATGAGAACTTCTTGTCACACACTTGTGATACACTCAAAAGATTATGTTCAAGTTGGTCCACATAGTTCACTTTCTCAAACTTGACTTTGTCATTCTTCAAAGTACCCTTACCAGTTATGTACCCGTCTTTATTCCCAGCAAAAGCGACATAACCGCCATCAATCTTAATAACATCTTCAAGCAAACGAATATTCCCTGTCATATGTCGAGAACAACCATTATCCACATACCACATATTGTTGATAGTCCTCCTTGGTTACCCCTACATAAACATAGAAAATCAGTTAGAAATGGGAACCCAAGCCATTGTGGTCTTGGGTCGTCCAGAAGGATCAAAATAAACAACTTCATTTAGTTCACAAACTACTTTGTCATCAACCTGTGGGACATAAAAATCACAATCAGACCTTCTCGAGGGAGACACATTATGATTAATTGGAAAAACATTATTAGTGTGACATCCCGGGAAAGTTTTTTTATTTACTATTTAATTTTCGGGACGAAAATTCTTTCAACTAGGGGATGATGTGACAATCTGACTTTTCAAAATAATTCCATTAAGAATTTCATTAAACTTTTTGTTAAAACCTAACCCCGTTAACTCAAATCTCTAACCCCAGGGACTTATACCGTCAATTCTTGATCTTGAACTTTAAGGACTAGTCATGTGAATACATAAAACTTGATGGTTGACTCTCAAAGTCAAAATCAAATCAAAATGGGTCTTGTTGACTTTTATAAAGTCAAAGTCGTGACCTTTAATCCAAATTCAAGCTCCATAAACCATGTTCTATTCCAATTCATAACCGAATTACACCTTAATGCAATGAACGATCGTTTATGAACAGTCCATCATCATCATTACACGAATTAAAACAAATTATGAACATTAACCATGTAACCGTCGACCTCAATGCCCATTATCAACCGAATTCGATTAATTCGTTTAGCATTCCTGAAGTTGAACTCTCACACACCTTAGTCGTATCCATTAGAACCTGTTGCACCATTCAATCCGGCCGAAGAATCACAGGGAGTCATCGGAGGCCGAGCCGTCAAAGTCGGAATACGTATTAGTCGGACGCCATCAATCCACACTCCATTCTGGTAATTGTTTAAACTCCTAAATTCGCTTTCACATCTGTAATGAAAGCCCTAATCAAATTTGGACCCACATTATCGAATTAAACACGAACCCGTATCTAGGGTTCATGTAATTTCGGTTTAGTCGAACCACAATCCGGACACCATCTCAATCCAATTAATTTACATCGATGGATTCGCAATCTCTCACTCATTAAAAACCCTATGAATCCAACCATGTTCATTATCAGATTCGTTAAATTTAATTTCGTATTCTAAAACTAAGGTTTCGATATTCAAGCAAGAAATAAACAATCGTATACTCATAGATTTTACAATTAACTCCACCCCATATTCGCAATACCTTAATGATCAAAAGCCCTATGGTTCCTGGGTCAACTGTGATCGAAATTGATGGAACTTGTACTAGGTTTGGTTTGGTTCGCAAATGGAAGGAAGAACTCAGGGATTTGAATGTTAAAACCAATTTGTTTCTGATCGGTGGCAATTCCCTAGCAAGCCGAGATGGTTAAGACTCGTGGCTGTTGTGGGATAGACCCGGGTTCGAATCCCACAACCCACTTTTATTTATTTTTAAGTTACATTTCTAAATAAAATCATTTTTCACATTATTATATTAATATATAAAAATATTTTGAACCCGGAAACCACCCGTGGACTCGGGTTTGGTTATGCAAACTGTATTTATTATTAAAATCTATATATAAAATAATATATATTCACATTATTTTGTACCTTGACTCAAATTAAAAATAATATATTTTATATATTATTTCCTTGGTATTATAAATGTGATATCCGGAAAATTCAGGTTAACTCCGTTAACACAAACATCGTTAGTTCAAACATTGTTTGTACAAACTCAGTTATCTCAAATATTCACTCATGCATTACATTTAATTAGGGTTAATTAATTGTGTCAGTTATTGCATAAACACTCACGTAACGGTAATTCGGGAATTACCGAATCGCACGAGTTGATCCCCGAATGTTAGTGATAATTAAAAATAATATTTCGAACAATAAATAATTTATAACTAATATAAATTATGTGTTTTTACGTGTTATGTGATTTTATGCGTAAACTATAGACTTTCGTGAAATCGCGTACGTTTACGCAGAACGTTGTGACTTTTATTGTTTTAGTAATTTTTATAAATAAGTTTTATAAAAATATTTATTAGAAACTATCTTAATTATTTACATTTAATTAAAATAGTTTTAAACTCATTTAATTAGTCAACGGGCCTCCTAGACTTACACGTTTATCCATTTTTGTGCCCATGGAGTACATATATAAGGATTTTATAAAACCCTAACTCCATAACTCCATATTTTCGAAAATATTCAGCCCCCACCTCCCTTGAAATCAAAAATCCTCTCTTCATCTTCAAACCATTCTTAGATCGATCTCCTTCTTGTAGTCGTTGGTGTTCTTGAGCAATCCTAGCATCAATCTCCGTTTCTATCGGATCAAGTAAGATTTTATGTATATTTATTTATATATTTTTCGAAAAATAGGTTATGTGAAACCCTAGTTTTCATCCAAACAAGAATCCATTCAATAAAGATACAAACTTTGATAACTAGTTATGTATTATGATGATATTGGTTGGTTTTGTTGATTTTGTGAAACCCTAGATGTCTGGAACCGGGAGTTACTATATAAGGAAACTCTTTGTGCTTTCTATCTTGCATGTTAGACATGATTAGGATGATATGATGATATTTATACGTTAGTTGATGCATGTTTAAGTGAATTGTGAAGTTAGATTTTGAATACTTCGTCCGGTTTTACAAACTTGCTAAATAAGGAAACTTTAATCGACTAAAGTAGTCATAACTTGCTAGTTTGATATGCATGTTAGTATATTATGATAGTTATATGTTAACAATGATGAAATAACGTGTTATAATGTATTAAATCTCAGAAACCATGCATGCTATCTTTAGCCGACTATAAAAGGAAACCCTAAACTGAAATGTGATCAACATGTTAAAGATCAAGGTGTGTGTTACATGTTTAACAATCTAAGACGCATTAGATTCATATTATGAACATAATTAGTAATGATAGTTTCTAGAAAACACGAGTCTCGAACATGACTGCCATTTATAGAAACTTACTATTTATGGAAACCTGCTAATTATGGAATGCTGCTAAATATAGAAACTTACTATATGTGGTAATTGTGCTAGCATACCAGAACAATAAGGAATTATTGCTAAGTGTTACCTACATGATCTTATGTGTGTAATACGGAAGTATTATATTAATCAAACACTATTTCATTCATTGAGTCACCAACGGGTCGTCGGGTCAAACTTGGTCAAACATGAGTCAAACTTGTAAAATCTTTTCAAACACATAAACAATGGGATTGTTTGGATGCAAGGGTCTTACGAACCAACACGAACACACACTCATAAACTCATGAAATATAGGTAGTCGTTAGCGAGTCACCTGTCTTTCACTTGTCGTTCTAGCACATACTCTAAGGTGAGTTTCACGGCCCCTTTTCTTATGGTTTAAACTTGGGGGAGAAAACATGGGTACAAACATTTAGATCTTACATTTCATTTATATCACTTGTTGTACTAAGCGCAAACATATCATGTAAGTCCTTACTTATCGAACCGTTTAATATATGGGATAGCGAGGTAATCTTGAGTAGTACTACTGGGCATTGACAAGCCCCACCTGCGTTAGTCGTGCTAACACGACAGGAAGTCGAACGGGTGTAACATTGACCTAAACAGTTTTCCATTGTTCATGATAGACATGGTAGGAGGCAGATCAAACATAAACAGTCAGCTTCGGTGTCGAAACGCTTTAGTAACATGTTATTAGGTTAGCTACCTATTGATATAATTGTAAATTGTTTTATCTAGTAAACTTTACTTACATTTGAAACCTGTGAACTCACCAACCTTGTGTTGACACGTTTTAGCATGTTTTCTCAGGTCGTTAAGGTACGAGCACGAGATATGGCATGCATGCATTGGAGTTTCATTATTTATCAAACGCAGGACTTACTTATTTATTTATTTTTGAATTGCATATTTTGGTCGCAATTGTTTTTGGCGCATGCATTTCCTTAAATCTTTATGGTTCCGCATTTCGCATTAACTCAGTATTTTCATTTACTAATGTTGCATCGTGAGTATGAGCAATACTAGTGTTTTTTTTAAACTCATATAGAGTCGTTCAACGTAATTAATGACTGAGATCCTGGTATGTCATGCTCCTAACGGTAAAACTCCGTTAGTGGATTTTGGGGGTGTAACATACTGGTATCTGAGCCACTGGTTATAGAGAATTAGGAAATGCATACTAGACTATAACCACGCACATGCATTAGTTACACAGCACTTATACTCATACATGGCACTCACTCATCCCGTTACAGGAAATGTCGACACCGCCTAATTCACCCGCATCCCCAGTCGTTTAGGAGCAAGATGTTCCTACCGTACCTTTGCTAGAGCCGAGGATATGTCGACTCAACCCGATCAACACCCCTGTAGGGTATGATGAGCCTATTCATGTGCGTGTCAGAGGTAACATGCAGGACTGGGATTGGTATCTTGATAGGATCAGGAACTGGATCTGCGAGGAGGAAGTCCCACCTCCACTCACTACTGACATTGCTTCTTCTTCATCATCTTTTGTGCGAGCTTTGCCACCATTGCATTACCCCTTTGAGCAGTTGTTAGCTGCATTTGTAGCTAGGATGGACCAGGAAATCCAGAACATGAGGGACGCAGCGGCGGAGATTTCTGGCATATTAGAGCGATAGATTCTGATGAATCAGAAAATTGACAAACTGACTTCAGATTTAGCAGTCACTGATAAAGTCCATGAGAATTTGGCAAATGGATGTGTGGATATGGAAGATCGGCTGAACATTGCAGAGTGGAACCTACATATACTACACACCAGGATTGAGCAAGTGGAGGCTCGACTTGCAGCTGCTGAAGCAGTAGGAGTTGCACCAGATGATGCACCCGCAGGAGATCCGGCCGAGGACGAGGATGCAGCATCTGATGTTACAACAATAGCAACACCGAAAGCTTGAACCGTCAAAGAACAACAATCAGTCTACCTCCTCTCAGCAGAATCAGGGTTCATACGTTGGCAAGTACCCGAAGTGCAACAAATGTAATTTTCACCATCATGGAGCATGCGACCGGTACCGCTGCCATCGGTGTGGAAAGATGGGTCATGTGGCCAAATATTGTAGGGTAGATATGCAGAACAAACAGGCACCACCTGGTGAAGCACCCAAAGGCTGTTTTGAGTGCGGGAAAGAAGGGCATTTTATGAAAAATTTCTCGCAGTTAAAGAGAAATGGAAACGGGAATGGCAATGGTAACAATTATAAGGGCGGTAATGGAAATGGTAACAACAACCAGGGTGGTAACGGCAACAATAACAACAATGGTGCTAAAGGTCGAGCATTCATGATTGGCTCGGGGGAAGCTAGGAATGATCGGAACGTTGTTAACGGTATGTTTCTTTTAAACGATCATTTTGCTTCTGTGCTTTTTGATACTGGCGCCGATTGAATTTTTATATCTAGAGAACTTAGTAGTCGGTTAGGAATAAACCCAAATTTACTAGAGCATCATTATACCATAGAGATAGCAGACGGTAAAGTAATCGAGGCAACCGACATTCTCAAGGGATGTAAGTTAGAACTATCTGGTCACAAACTCGACATCGATCCCATGCCAGTTACACTTGGCAGTTTTGACATAATTGTGGGCATGGATTGGTTGTCTAAAAACCAAGCTGAGATCATCTGTAGTGAGAAGATCGTTCGTATACCCCTTCCTAGTGGAGAGATCCTATCCGTTCAGGGCGAAAGAAGTGGTGCAGTCGTGGGCATCATATCTTTCATGAAGGCTCAGAAGTGTCTGCGTAAGGGTCATACCGCGATATTAGCCCTTGTCGCTGACAAGTCTACTGAGGAGAAGAAGTTAGAAGATATCCCGTTCGTTCGTGAATTCTCAGAAGTATTTCTTGAAGACCTACCTGGTCTTCCACCTCATCGTTAAGTCGAATTCCAGATTAACCTAACACCCGGAGCAGCGCCTATTGCTCGAGCACCCTATAGACTGGCACCAGGCGAGTTGCAGGAGTTATCCACTCAGCTACAAGAGTTGTTGGATAAAGGTTTCATCCAACCTAGCTCATCGCCATGGGGAGCTCCAGTCCTATTTGTCAAAAAGAAAGATGAAACTTTCCGTATGTGCATTGATTACAGAGAGTTAAACAAAGTAACAGTCAAGAACTGCTACCCACTACCCCGCATTGACGATTTATTCGACCAACTTCAAGGGTCAAGCTTCTACTCAAAAATCGATTTGAGATCTGGTTATCATCAGCTGAGAGTTCGAGATGAAGATGTATCCAAGACTGCATTCAGAACCTGGTACGGCCATTTTGAATTTTTGGTCATGCCATTTGGATTAACCAACGCACCCGCGGTGTTCATGGACCTCATGAACCATGTGTGTAAACCTTACCTTGACCAATTTGTCATTGTCTTCATTGACGATATCCTCATATACTCTAAGAGTCGGGAAGAGCATGAGGAGCATAGGCGTTTAATCCTTGAGCTACTGAAACAAGAGCAGCTGTACGCTAAGTTTTCCAAATGCGATTTTCAATTTCTAGGACATGTGATCAATGAAAAGGAAACATCTCGATCCAACCAAAGTGGAAGCTATCAAGAATTGGGCAGCACCAACAACTCCAACCGAAGTTCGGCAATTTCTAGGATTGGCCGGATACTACCGTCGCTTTATCAAGGGATTCTCAAAGATTGCCCAACCTCTCACCGCCTTAACCCAAAAAGATAAACCCTATAATTGGAGTGAAACTCAAGAATCAGCATTCCAGCTACTGAAGTAGAAACTATGTAGCGCACCCATCCTATCTCTACCGGAGGGAACGGATGACTTCGTGGTGTATTGCGATGCCTCCATCCAAGGTCTCGGTTGTGTGTTGATGTAACATGACAAGGTTATCGCATACGCTTCTCGACAGTTAAAAAATCACGAAAAGAATTACACAACTCACGATTCGGAGTTAGGAGCCGTGGTGTTTGCACTCAAGATATGGAGACATTACTTGTACGGTATCAAGTGCACCATCTACACCGATCACAAGAGTTTTCAGCATATTTTTTAGCAGAAAGAGTTGAACATGCGTCAACGTCGTTGGATCAAGTTATTAAACGATTATGGTTGTGCAATCAAGTACCATCCGGGAAAAGATAATGTGGTGGCCAATGCCCTAAGCAGAAAAGAAACCAAACCCCGACGGGTCAGAGCATTACAACTCACTATTCATACAGGATTACACGAACAAATCCGCAATGCCCAACTCGAAGCCTTAAAAGAGGAGAACTTATCATTAGAATCCACTCGTGGTATGGAGAAACAACTTGAGGTTAAAGCAGATGGTATTCGCTACTTCGCGGAACGAATATGGATAAAAGTATATGGAAACCTAAGAGATCTAGTCATGGATGAAGCTCAAAAATCCCGATACTCTATCCATCCGGGATCCGACAAGATGTATCACGATCTCAAAGTTTTGTATTGGTGGCCGAATATGAAAGCCAACATAGCCACCTACGTGAGCAAGTGTCTGACTTGTTCAAAGGTCAAGGTGGAGTACCAAAAGCCATCCGGATTACTTCAACAATCGGAAATCCCGATGTGGAAATGGGAGCAGATTTCTATGGATTTCATAACCAAATTACCCCGAACCCCTACTGGATGTGACACAATCTGGGTGATAGTGGATCGCCTAACCAAATCCGCTCATTTCTTTGCTATCAAAGAGACCGACAAAATGGAAAAGTTAACTCGCCTCTATTTTAAAGAAGTAGTATCCCGACATGGAGTGCCAATCTCCATCATTTCCGATAGAGACGCCCGATTCACCTCACATTTTAGGCAATCATTACAGAAAGCTCTGGGCACGCGCCTGGACATGAGTACAGCGTATCACCCTCAAACAGATGGCCAGAGTGAGCGTACCATTCAAACCGTAGAAGACATGCTACGGGCTTGTGTGATCGATTTCGGTTACAGTTGGGAGACTTATCTGCCTTTGGTGGAGTTCTCATACATAACAGCTATCATAATAGCATCAAAGCAGCGCCGTTCGAAGCCTTGTACAGGAGAAAATGCCGATCACCAATTTGTTGGGCTGAAGTTGGAGATAGCCAACTTACGGGTCCTGAACTTGTGCCCGAAACCACAGAGAAAATCATGCAAATCCGAAATCGTATGGCGGCAGCTCGTGACCGTCAAAGGAGTTATGCAGACAAGCGTAGAAAACTGCTAGAATTTCAAGTGGGCGACAAAGTTTTATTAAAAGTTTCACCTTGTAAAGGTGTGATTCATTTCGGGATAGGGAAAAGGATCGGTCCAGTAGCATATCAACTGAACCTACCAGATACAATCAATGGAGTGCACAACGTCTTTCATGTCTCAAACCTAAAGAAGTGCCTATCAGATGAGACACTTGTAGTTCCACTCAAGGAGTTAAAAATTGATGAACAGCTACGTTTCATTGAGGAACCAGTCGAAATCATGGACCGAGAGGTCAAAATTCTCAAGCGCAGTAATATACCTATTGTCAGATTTCGCTAGAACTCGAAGCGTGGACCGGAGTTCACGTGGGAACGCGAGGATCAAATGATGAAAAAGTATCCTCACCTTTTCAAACAATCAACGGCAAACACGAAAGGTACTAACTAAATTTTGAGACAAAATTTATTTCAACAAGGGGATGATGTGACAAACCTAAACTTTTTGTTTCAGACGTTACCGACTTCGTTTAATTTTCGGGACGAAAATTCTTTCAACAAGGGGATGATGTGACATCCGAAAAATTCAGGTTAACTCCGTTAACACAAACATCGTTAGTTCAAACATTGTTTTTACAAACTCAGTTATCTCAAACATTCACTCATGCATTACATTTAATTAGGTTTAATTAATTGTGTCACTCATTGCACAAACACTCACGTAACGGTAATTCGGAGAATTACCGAATCGGACGAGTCGATCCCCGAATGTTGGTGATAATTAAAAATAATATTTCGAACAATAAATAATTTATAATTAATATAAATTATGTGCTTTTACGTGTTATATGATTTTATGCGTAAACTGTAGACTTTCGTGAAATCGCGTACGTTTACGCGGAACGTTGTGACTTTTATTGTTTAAGTAATTTTTATAAATAATTTTTATAAAAATATTTATTAGAAACTATCTTAATTAATTACATTAAATTAAAATAGTTTTAAACTCATTTAATTAGTTAACGAGCCTCCTAGACTTACACTTTTATCCATTTTTGGGCCCATGGAGTGCATATATAAGGATTTTATAAAAACCCTAACACCATAACTCCATATTTTCGAAAATATTCAGCCCCCACCTCCATTGAAATCGAAAATCCTCTCTTCATCTTCAAACCATTCTTAGATCGATCTCCTTCTTGTAGTCGTTGTTGTTCTTGAGCAATCCTAGCATCAATCTCCGTTTCTATCGGATCAAGTAAGATTTTATGTATATTTATTTATATATTTTTCAAAAAATAGTTATGTGAAACCCTAGTTTTCATCCAAACAAGAATCCATTCAATAAAGATACAAACTTTGATAACTAGTTATGTATTATGACGATATTGGTTGGTTTTGTTGATTTTGTGAAACCCTAGATGACTGGAACCGAGAGTTACTATATAAGGAAACTTTTTCTGTTTTCTATCTTGCATGTTAGACATGATTAGGATGATATGATGATATTTATACGTTACTTGCTGCATGTTTAAGTGAATTGTGAAGTTAGATTTTGAATACCTAGTCCGGTTTTACAAACTTGCTAAATAAGGAAACTTTAATCGACTAAAGTAGTCATAACTTGCTAGTTTGATATGCATGTTAGTATATTATGATATTTATATGTTAACAATGATGAAATAACGTGTTATAATGTGTTAAATCTTAGAAACCATGCATGCTATCTTTAGCCAACTATAAAAGCAAACCCTAAACTGAAATGTGATCAACATGTTAAAGATCAAGGTGTGTGTTACATGTTTAACCATCTAAGACGTATTAGATTCATATTATGAACATAATTAATAACAATAGTTTCTAGAAAACACGAGTCTCGAACATAACTGCCATTTATAGAAACTTACTATTTATGGAAACCTGCTAATTATGGAAAGCTGTTAAATATAGAAACTTACTATATGTGGTAACTGTGCTAGCATACTAGAACAATTAGGAATTGTTGCTAAGTGTTACCTGCATGATCTTATGTGTGTAATATGGAAGTATTATATTAATCAAACACTATTTCATACATTGAGTCACCAACGGGTCGTCGGGTCAAACTTGGTCAAACATGAGTCAAACTTGTAAAATCTTTTCAAACACATAAACAATGGGATTGTTTGGATGCAAGGGTCTTACGAACCAACACGAATACACACTCATAAACTCATGAAATATAGGTAGTCGTTAGCGGGTCACCTGTCTTTCACTTGTCGTTCTAGCACATACTCTAAGGTGAGTTTCATGGCCCCTTTTCTTATGGTTTAAACTTGGGGGAGAAAACATGGGTGCAAACATTTAGATCTTACATTTCATTTATATCACTTGTTGTACTAAGCGCAAACATATCATGTAAGTCCTTACTTATCGAACCGTTTAATATATGGGATAGCGAGGTAATCTTGAGTAGTACTACTGGGCATTGACAAGCCCAACCCGCGTTAGTCATGGTAATACGACAGGAAGTCAAACAGGTGTAACATTGACCTAAACAGTTTACCATTGTTCATGATCGACATGGTAGGAGGCAGATCAAACATAAACAGTCAGCTTCGGTGTCGAAACGCTTTAGTAACATGTTATTAGGTTAGCTACCTATTGATATAATTGTAAATTGTTTTATCTAGTAAACTTTACTTACATTTGAAACCTGTGAACTCACCAACCTAGTGTTGACACGTTTTAGCATGTTTACTCAGGTCGTTAAGGTACGAGCAAGAGATAGGGCATGCATGCATTGGAGTTTCATTATTTATCAAACGCAGGACTTACTTATTACTTATTTTCGAATTGCATATTTTGGTCGCAATTGTTTTTGGCGCATGCTTTTCCTTAAATCTTTATGGTTCCGCATTTCGCATTAACTCAGCATTTTCATTTTGATATAATTGTAAATTGTTTTATCTAGTAAACTTTACTTACATTTGACACCTGTGAACTCACCAACCTAGTGTTGACACGTTTTAGAATGTTTTCTCAGGTCGTTAAGGTACGAGCACGAGATAGGGCATGCATGCATTGGAGTTTCATTACTTATCAAATGTCGGACTGATTATTTATTTATTTTCGAATTGCATATTTTGGGCGCAATTGTTTTTGGCGCATGCGTTTCCTTAAATCGTTATGCTTCCGCATTTCGTATTAACTCAGCATTTTCATTTACTAGTGTTGCATCGTGACTATGAGCAATACTAGTGTTTTTATTAAACTCATAGAGAGTCGTTCAACGTAACTAATGACTGAGATCCTGGTATGTCACGCTCCTAACGATAAAACTCCGTTAGTAGATTTTGGGGGTGTGACAATAAACATTTTTGTAACGTTTCAAATGCATAAATAATATAATATTGTATATTGTGTACTCTCATTTATATCCTTGAATAAAAATAATTTTTTCACATAAGTTAATTGTTTACGTTACTTCGCTAAACTTAAAAATAATATAATAAATTATATTATTTTCCTAGACTTCTAGTTAACGACAAAACGCTTAAATATATTTCTTATATATTATTTTGTAATTCGTCGCGTAACGTATATATATTAATTATTAATTAAAGAATTCCTATTCCCGTGGACACGTTCGTCTACTCTTGATTATTAGAGCGTTTCTTTAGGACGTTTCTCATTCCGTGTCGTCATCACAAATCCCATTGTGTCCCTAATTGTTATGTTTATATTCTAGGGCATACGTGATCCGTTTCAGGCTAACACTTGTTGTTTCAATCTCATACTTGTGTGATATTACCTACTACGCAACGCATGTGAGTTTTCACGGCCCCTTTTTACTGTTTTAACTTGGGGGAGATAACATGATTCAACTATTTTGAGATTTTTGTAATTCATATGTTGTCAATGTTAAAGCTAAGCGTAACACGCTATCACTGAAAGTCCTCAACACACATCGAACCATTAATATGGATCTTAGCGAGGTAATGTTTAGTAGTACTACTGGGTTTGACAAATCCCACCCGCGTTAGTCGCGCTAACTCGATTTGAGATCGAACGGGTGAAATGTTAGCCTACTCACATCGTCGGGGTTGATAGACCTGGCTGGAGGCAAATAAACAAACAGTTGGCTTCGGTTGCGAGCGCTTAAGTTAAACATGAACATAAGTTAGCTACCTATAGATACATATTGAATGATCAATAATCCGGTAAACGTTTATTTATATACTGAAACCTGTGAACTCACCAACCTCGTGTTGACATCTTTTCTTACATGTTTTCTCAGGTCGCTAAGATAAGGCACAGGTGCACACATTGGACATGCATGGGATTCTCCTTCTTATTTATGTTTTATTAAAATGTTTGGACTATTTTGAATTGTGTTTGGTTTGGACTTTTGGACTTTTTGGGCGCTTGTGTTTTGCGCATTTACTTTTCTTTACGCTTCCGCATTAAACTCTGATTGTTATGATACTTTCATTTAAGTCTCATGTAGAGCCGTTCAATGTAACTATTGACTGAGATCTTGTTTTGTCACTTCCCAAAACGGTAAAACCCCGTTAGTTGAAATTGGGGGTGTGACAGATTGGTATCCGAGCCATTGGTTATAGAGAACTAGGATTGAATACTAGACTATAACCTCACACATTAGTTACTTGTCATAAACATTGGATGTTCGGCACTTATATGTTATATTACAGGAACATGTCGTCAACCCCACCACCATCACCTAAGGCATCTACCTTATCATCCCCGGAGCCCAAAAGGCGCCAGACTAGTTCTAGTGACAACTCGGTGGAACAGGGTGAGCCATGTAGGGCACAAGCAAGGAACACAACACTTAAATGGAGTGCATATCCGAAGATGATCGAAAGGTGGATCGAGATGGGAAATGTTCCATCGCCTTACTTTGGTTCTACTTCCTCATCCGCTACTTTACCTAGCTTGCCATGCACCATGGAACAAATTTTTGCAGCTTTTGTGTTTATCATAACTAAGGAGTTAAAGGAGATGAAGGATTCCACTGATGAGATACCGGGCATTCTAGAGCGAGGGCCATACATGGAAGAAAACAAGGAGCAAATAGAGCATCTGACCGCTGAGCTAGCAGCAACAGATCAGGTCCATAACCTTTTGGTGGATCGGGTTACAAATTTGGAGACGAGGGTGGACACCTCGGACCATGATGTAGGAGGGATTATGGAGAGAGTGACTAATCTGGAAGCCCAGCTGCAAGTAGCAGATCATGCTGCTGAAGGACTTCAGGAGAGAGTGACTCACTTAGAAGCCCAACTACAAGCAGTCCTATTTCCGGAGGACATTCCACTTTTGGACGACGAGGAGGAACCTTTCAAGGAGGAGCCCTTCGAGGATGAGCCCTTAGAGGGGGAGCCACTCGAGTAGGAACCGGTGGAGATCGACTATGCATAATCATACGTTTCTTCCGATGACGAGGATGCTTGATGATCTTTCTATTCTATCTTTCCTTTTCATTCATGTTTCGCTTATGTTATTTCTCTTTTCAAACCTAGATGGGTAAGGTTGTTCCCATTCAATAAAATCATGAGAAGTTTAACGTTTGAGTTATTTTATTTTGTAGCCTTACAATTTATTTAATTTTTAAAATGTTAGATGCTGTATTTCTTTACTTGTACATAAATAATGTTTAATATGCGATATATTTCTCATTGTTTTGTATTTATGAATGTGAAGAATCATGTCGGGAAGAGGGCGTGGAGGTCGTGCTGGTGGCCGAGGTACCATCAACATGACAGCAGCTGAGCTGGCGGCACTAATCAACGATAGTGTGGCAGAGGCTCTCGCAGCACAGAATGCTGCAGGTAAATACTTTAGCTATTGACTAATGAGGTCAATCCATCTCTTAAAGCGCCTTTCCTAAGCTCTATAATCCCAACCCTATATTATGCATCTAAATCCAGGTGAACAGAATCAGCAGCCAGCCTGCACCTTCAAAACATTTATGGACTATAAGCCCCACACATTTAGTGGAGCCGAAGGAGCTGTCGGACTGCACTGGTGGTTCAAAAAAGTAGAATCAGTGATTGCCATGTGCAACTGCCCAGTGGCCAATCATGTCAAGTTCGCCGCTAGAACTTTGGAGGGCCCAGCTCTCACGTGGTGGAACGCTCAAGTCCCGATGTTAAGTCTAATCATGGAAAATGGACTCCCGTGGGAGGAGTTTAAAACAATGATGAAAGAGGAGTACTGTCCTCGGGATGAAATTCAGAAATTGGAAGGAGAGTTCTGGAACCTGAAAATGGAAGGTTCTGAAATTGAGCTGTATACCACTCGCTCCCATGAGCTTGCTACCATGTGCCCATATATGGTGACTCTAGACTACAAGAGGATTGAGTTGTATATTGGAGGTATAGTCCCACAAATTCAAAGTATGGTTACATCATCCAATCCTGCTACCATCCATCAGACGATCCGACTAGCCCACAAGTTAACTGACCAAGCCGTAACTCAAGGGACTCTACCCCCAAGGGGTTCGGTTTCTAAAGCTACCGACAATCATAAATGCAAGTTTGATCACAACTCCAACTCTCACTCCAGCTCCAAAGGAACCCAGCCCAACCAACCTCAGCCCCCAACCAACCTCAGCAACAGTAGCAGCAGCGTAGGTTTGAGTATACTAAGAACTCCAATCAAACGACCTCTTCAGGTCAAAATCAAGGTAGTTATGCAGGAAAATATCCTAAGTGTAACAAGTGCAACTTCCATCACTTTGGGGTTTGCAACCGTTATCAGCGGTGTGGCAAAATAGGTCATGCTACCAAAGATTGTAGGGGTGAGTTGCAAGCCAACCAGCCTTTTCAACAGCCTGGGTCTACAAAGGGTTGTTTCGAGTGTGGGAAAGAGGGACATTTTCGGAAGAATTGTCCTCAGTTAAAGAAGGGAGGTAATGGAAACCACAACCCTAATCAGAGTAACAACAATGGTGGCAACAACGACAATAACGGAGGAAATGGTGCGAAGGGACGAGCCTTCATGCTAGGATCTGGAGAAGCTCTTTATGATCATAATGTGGTCACCGGTAAGTTTCTCTTAAATAAATACTTTGCTTCTGTCCTTTTTGACATTGCTGCTGATAGGAGTTTTATATCTAAGAAACTTAGTGATATGATAAAAGGAACTTCAACTCTGTTAGAAGCTAAGTATGTAATAGAGATAGCTGATGCTTAAATGATTGAAGCAACCCACATTCTTAAGGGTTGTAAGCTTGAACTAGCTAGTCATAAACTTGATATCGACCTTATGCCGGTCACGCTTGGTAGTTTTGATGTAATTGTCGGCATGGATTGGTTATCTAAAAACCAAGCTGAGATCATCTGTCGTGAGAAAATTGTTCGCATTCCTCTCCCGAGTGGAGAAACCCTCTATGTTCAAGGCGAAAAGGTTGGCACCGTCATGGGCATCATATCCTTTATGAAAGCACAGAAATGCCTTCGAAAAGGGCATACTGCTATTTTGGTTCTCGTTGTTGAGCAGCCACCAGAAGAGAAGAAGATTGATGATATTCCCATTGTTCGTGAATTTCTGGAAGTATTTCCTGAGGATTTGCCTAGTCTGCCACCACACCGTCAAGTTGAATTTCAAATCGATCTAACACCCGGAGCGGCACCGATCGCTCGGGCACCTTACAGACTGACACCCAATGAATTACAAGAGCTCTCGACTCAGTTACAGGAATTTTTGGATAAAGGTTTCATCCGACCTAGCTCATCGCCATGGGGAGCTCTGGTCCTGTTTGTCAAGAAGAAGGACGGGACTTTCTGTACGTGTATCGACTACCGTGAACTGAATAAAGTCACAATCAAGAATCGTTATCCTTTGCCTCGTATAGACGATCTCTTTGATCAACTCCAAGGATCAAGTTTCTATTCCAATATAGATCTTAGGTTCGGTTACCATCAATTGAGAGTCCGAGATGAAGATATCTCTAACACTGCTTTTAGGACAATGTACGGCCACTACGAGTTTATGGTCATGCCTTTCGGATTAACCAACGCACATGCGGTATTCATGGACCTCATGAACCGTGTGTGTAAACCATACCTTGATCAGTTCGTCATCGTTTTCATCGACGACATTCTTATTTATTCCAAGAACAAGGAGGAACATGAGGAACATTTACGTTTAATCCAGGAATTACTTAAAAAGGAGCAGTTATATGCTAAGTTTTCCAAGTGTGAATTTTGTATTCGAGAAGTTCAATTCTTAGGACATGTGGTTAACGAGAAAGGAATACATGTCGATCCATCAAAGATTGAAGCCATCAAGAATTGGTCAGCACCGATGACTCCGACTGAGGTGCGACAATTTCTGGGATTGGCTGGATATTACCGTCGATTCATCGAGGGATTTTCAAAAATTGCACAACCTCTCACTACCTTAACTCATAAGGGTAAAGCCTATAACTGGGGCGATAACCAAGAGTCAGCATTTCGACATCTTAAGCAGAAACTTTGTAGTGCACCTATCCTAGCTCTTCCGGAGGGTACGGATGATTTTGTGGTGTATTGTGATGCATCCATTTAGGGTCTGGGTTGTGTTCTAATGCAGCAAGAAAAGGTGATCGCATATGCTTCGCGTCAACTAAAGATTCATGAGAAAAACTACACCACTCAAGATCTAGAGTTGGGAGCCGTAGTTTTCGCACTTAATATATGGAGACACTACTTGTACGGTACCAAGTGCACTATCTATACCGATCATAAGAGTTTCAGCATATCTTCAAGCAGAAAGAGAAGAACATGAGACAGCGTAGTTGGGTCGAGCTCTTGATTGATTATGACTGTGCGATCTGGTATCATCCGGGTAAGGCTAATGTTGTAGCTAATGCCCTAAGTAGAAAGGAAACCAAGCCCAAATGAGTTCGAGCATTACAGCTTACCATTCACCCCAGATTACCTGACAAAATCCGTAATGCTCAACTTGAAGCTCTGAAAGAGGAAAACCAACCGCTAGAAGGTACACGCGGTATGGAAGCACAACTCGACATCAAATCTGACGGTATTTGCTACTTTGCTGGGCGAATATAGGTTCCGATATTCAAAAACTTAAGGGAACTAGTCATGGATGAGGCTCATAAATCTCGTTACTCTATTTATCCAGGTTCTGACAATATGTATCATGACCTAAAGGTGTTGTATTGGTGGCCAAAGATGAAGGCCGATATAGCCACCTATGTCAGCAAGTGCCTGATTTACGCGAAGGTCAAAGTTGAATATCAAAAGCCTTCCGGTCTACTCCAGCAACCAGAGATTCCCATGTGGAAATGGGAGCAGATATCCATGGACTTTATCATGAAATTGCCACGAACTCCTACCGGATGTGATACCATTTGGGTAATAGTCGATCATTTAACAAAGTCTCTCGGCACGGGGTGCCAATCTCTATCATTTCGACAAAATGGATAAGCTTACTCGTGTTTACTTAAAAGAAGTAGTCTCTCGGCACGGGGTGCCAATCTCTATCATTTCGGATCGTGATGCACGATTCACCTCTCGTTTCTAGCAATCGTTACATAAAGCTTTAGGCACGCATCTAGATATGAGCACAGCATACCATCCTCAAACTGATGGCCAGACGGAGCGTACAATTCAAAATCTGAAGGATATGCTACGAGCTTGTGTGATTGACTTCGGTAACACCTGGGAGTCTCACCTACCGTTGGTGGAGTTCTACTACAACAACAGTTATCACACTAGCATCAAGGCAGCTCCATTTGAAGCACTATATGGACGGAAATGTCGTTCTCCTATTTGTTGGGCCGAGGTTGGGGATTGTCAACTTACATGTCCTGAACTCGTACTTGAAACTTCTGAGAAAATCATTCAAATTAGAAACCGTATGGCAGCAGCTCGTGATCATCAAAAGAGTTATGCTGATAAGCGTCGTAAACCGTTAGAATTTCAAGTAGGGGATATGTTCTTGTTAAAAGTCTCACCTTGGAAGGTGTCATTCGTTTTGGGAAACAGGGCAAGCTGAATCCTCGTTATGTTGGACCATTCAAGATAGTGAACAGAATTGGTCCAGTAGTGTATCAACTGGACCTACCTGAAGGACTTAGTGGTGTACACAACGTCTTTCACGTCTCAAACTTGAAGAAATGTCTGGCAGATGAGTCACTCGCGGTTCCTCTTGAGGAACTACACATTGATGAACAGTTACGTTTCATCGAAGAACCCGTGGAAATTATGGATAGGGAAGTCAAAACGTTAAAACACAGTAAAATCCCTATTGTTAGAGTTCGTTGGAACTCGAAACGCGGACCTGAATTCACGTGGGAGCGCGAGGATCAGAAGATGCGAAAATATCCTAATCTGTTCAAGCACTCCGCGTCAAATTCTTAAGATACTATTTAATTTTTGGGATGAAAATTCTTTCAACTAGGGGATGATGTGACATCCCGAGAAATTTTTTTTTATTTACTATTTAGTTTTCGGGACGAAAATTCTTTCAACTAGAGGATGATGTGACAATCCGACTTTTCAAAATAATTCTGTTAAGAATTTCGTTAAACTTTCTGTTAAAACCTAACCCCGTTAACTCAAATCTCTAACCCCAGGGACTTATTATGTCAATTCTTGATCTTGAACTTCAAGGACTAGTCATGTAAATACACAAAACTTGATGGTTGACTCTCAAAGTCAAAATCAATTCAAAATGGGTCCTGTTGACTTTTATAAAGTCAAAATCGTGACCTTTAATCCAAATTCAAGCTCCATAAACCATGTTCTGTTCCAATTCATAACCTAATTACACTTTAATGCAATGAACGATCATTTATGAACAGTCCATCATCATCATTACATGAATGAAAACAAATTATGAACATTAACCATGTAACCGTCGACCTCAATGCCCATTATCAACCGAATTTAATTAATTCGTTTAGCATTCCTGGAGTTGAACTCTCACACACCTTAGTCACATCCATTGGAACCTGTTGCACCATTCAATCCGGTCGAAGAAGCACAAGGAGTCGTCGGAGGCCGAGCCGTCGAAGTCGGAATACGTATTAGTCGGACGCCATCAATCCAAACTCCATTCTGGTAATTGTTTACACTCCTAAATTCGCTTTCACATCTGTAATGAAAGCCCTAATCAAATTTGGACCCACGGTATCGAATTAAACACGAACTCGTATCTAGGGTTCATGTAATTTCGGTTTAGTCGAACCACAATCCGGACACCATCTCAATCCAATTAATTTACATCGATGGATTCGCAATCTCTCACTCATTAAAAACCCTATGAATCCAACCACGCTCATTATCAGATTCGTTAAATTTAATTTTGTATTCTAAAACTAAGGTTTCGATATTCAAGCAAGAAATAAACAATCGTATACTCATAGATTTTACAATTAAACTCCACCTCAGATTCGCAATACTTTGATGATCAAAAGCCCTATGGTTCCTGGGTCAATAGTGATCGAAATTGATGGAACTTGGACTAGGTTTGGTTCGGTTCGCGAATGGAAGGAAGAACTCATGGCTTTGAATGTTAAAACCCATTTGTTTCTGATCCTTGTGCAATTCCCTAGCTAGCCGAGATGGTTAAGAATCGTGGCTGTTGTGGGATAGACCCGGGTTCGAATCCCACAACCCACGTTTATTTTTCTGAGCAATTTTTAAGTTACATTTCTAAATAAAATCATTTTTCACATTATTATATTAATATATAAAAATGTTTTGAACTCAGAAACCACCCGTGGACTCGGGTTTGGTCTTGCAAACCTTATATATTATTAAAATCTATTTATAAAATAATATATATTCATATTATTTTGTACCGTGACTCAAATTAAAAATAATAAATTTTATATATTATTTCCTCCGTATTATGAACATTTTTGTAACGTTTCAAATTCATAAATAATATAATTTTCTATATTATCTACGCTCGTTTATATCCTTGAATAAAAATAATAAATTTATTATTTTTGTCACGCAAGTTATTTGTTTACGTTACTTCTCTAAACTTAAAAATAATATAATAAATTATATTACTTTCTTAGACTTCTAGTTAACGACAAAACACTCGAATATATTTCTTATATATTATTTTTTCATTCGTCGCGTAACGTATATATCTTAATTATTAATTAAAGAATTCCTATTCCCGTGGACACGTTCGTCTACTCTTGATTATTAGAGCGTTTCTTTAAGACGTTTCTCATTCCGTGTCGTCATTACAAATCCCACTGTGTCCCTAATTGTTATGTTTATATTCTAGGTCATACGTGATCCGTTTCAGGCTAACACTTGTGGTTTCAATCTCATACTTGTGTGATACTACCTACTACGCAACGCATATGAGTTTTCACGGCCCCTTTTTACTGTTTTAACTTGGGGGAGAAAACATGATTCAACTATTTTGAGATATTTGTAATTCATATGTTGTCAATGTTAAAGCTAAGCGTAACACGCTATCACTGAAAGTCCTCAACACACATCGAACCGTTAATATGGATCTTAGCAAGGTAATGTTTAGTAGTACTACTGGGTTTGACAAATCTCACCTACCGGGTTGATAGACCTGGCAGGAGGCAAACAAACAAACAGTCAGCTTCGGTTGCGAGCGTTTAAGTTAAACATGAACATAGGTTAGCTAACTATAGAAACATATTGAATGATCAATAATCTAGTAAACGTTTATTTATATACTGAAACCTATGAACTCACCAACCTCGTGTTGACATCTTTTCTTACATGTTTTCTCAGGTCGCTAAGATAAGGCACAGGTGCACACATAGGACATGCGTGGCATTCTCCTTTTGATTTATGTTTTATTAAACTGTTTGGACTATTTTGAATTGTGTTTGGTTTGGACTTTTGGACTTTTTGGGCGCGTGTGTTTTGCGCATTTACTTTTCTTTACGCTTCCGCATTAAACTCTGATTGTTATGATATTTTCATTTAAGTCCCATGTAGAGTCATTCAATGTAACTAATGACTGAGATCTTGGTTTGTCACTTTCCAAAACGGTAAAACCCCGTTAGTTGAAATTGGGGGTGTGACAATTAGAAGTATGATTATCAGATTCAGATGTTTCCAAAAGTTTCTTCAGTTTTTTGTTACGTGTCCTCCTTTGTGGTCGAGAAAGTTTGACCTCAGGTTTAGAATCTTTTGTGATTCCAACACATGGAATCTCATAATGCTTTTGAAAAGCAGCAAAATTTCTCACCCCCAGTATGACCAACCACTTGTTTAGAAAAATGTTTATCATTTTGCTTAAATCCTGAAGATTTAGCAAATGATTGAGTAGGAACTGATTGCCTCAAAATAACTTTCTTCACAGCACCAGAAGTAGGCTTTCCCACATTAGGTCATTTCAGAATCGTCACCACTTTTTGTTGTGGGGGAACACTCTTGGATTTGCCTGTTTCTGAAAGCATAGGATTCTTTTCTTGATTCTTATAAGGACAGTGAATCAGAGTATGACCCGCTTCATTATAATGAAAACAAACTCTTCTATCTTGATGATTTCTGATATAGGGACTTTATCTTGAATTTGATGAACAACCCGATGAACAAGCTTCAGAAGATTTTACTGAACTGTCAACCGGCTTCTTTTGAACATAAACTTGTTTAGTCACCTTTGATGATATCTTCTTCTGATGACCAGCAGCAACAAAACCACTTGTTTGTAACACTTTGGAAAGCTTAGGTTGAATCACTTCATCAGGTTCTGTCAAAATGCACCTATCTCGGGTAACTTGTTTCACCACCTTTGGTTCATCAATTTTTACCTGCTTAGGAATGCCTTCAACTATTTTTTATCATCAAACACTTCATCTTCAGTATCAAAATCATATACCATGTCTTCACCAGTTACAGGAATAACCTTCAACACTATCTTTGGATCAAGTTCCTCCTCATGAATAACTTCTGGTTCAATCACATAATTCCCATTGAATGGTGGAGGAATAAACCCAACTCCAGCAACCCGCTTTGTAGGATAAGCGTTGTCATTAATGTAATCCAACACCACAGACGAATTTCCAAAACTCTCCATCTTTCGATGTAATTTGATCACTTCAGATTCTTTGTCAGAAATCTCTTTGTTTTTCTGAGCGACAATTTCATTTCACTTTTCAATTTCAGCATAAGCCATATCCAAATGATATGCTTGTTCCTTATATTTCAACCCCAAAGACTTTAAATCTCTTTTCAAAGATTCAATTCTATCCATACACAACTTATCATTATCTTTCAACTTTTGATTTACCACGTGCATAGATTTCATATCACAAATTAAATTTGTGTTATCATCCATAACCTTTTGCATTTTATCCTTCACACAGATGCAATTAAAGTAGTAAATATTACAGATAGAATCTCTTTCCTTTGAAGAATCTGACATATCTGCCATGAAAACTTTAGCAATTGGAATATCTTCATATTCAGCATCATCAGAAGATCTTTTAGTCAACACTATATCATCCTCAGATTCACCAGAGGCAGAAGCAATATCGGAATCAACATTTTGTACTTTATCATGCTCTTCATCAGCACTGTGTAAACTCTCACCATCACTTGAACTATCATCATCAATCGACTCTTCAGGAATTTTAGAGTGTATTTCGGCTACAAAAGCTTGACTCACAGCTCCAACTAGATCTTCAAGATGAATACCCCAATCATAATTTTCATCATTATGAGCAACCAATGCAGATGATGTGGATGCATGATTAGAATTCCCAGATCCAGAGGAACCATGTGATTGGGTACGATTGTTCTGAAAAGTATTAGGCTTCTTCTGAGAATCAAATAATACTTTCGGCTTCACACATTCTTTTACAAAATGACCATGTTCTTGACAATTATAGCATCGAACTTTTGTTTTGTCAAACCCCATTCGTGATCGACTGTTAGAACCAATATACTTCCTTCCAGTCTTCTTCAAAAAGTCCTTTGCCTGTCACATAAGCATGGCCATATTCCATTGAATGTTCATTTCTTCCAGATCAACATGATCAATTTGTCTGAAATCCTCTTTAATAACATCTGGATCATGAATCTTACGGCCAATAAAATTCTCATAAGATGTCATAAAAGAAGAAAACATTGCTAAATAATCATCAGCAACTCTTTGATTCTTATGATGTGGTCCAGACGATGAAGGAGCTATGTTTACAGAAAATTAAGTTTGACTTGGAACTCCAGAACCATGTTCAGTTGAAGTATCTTGATTATCACCAGTAAAGAAAGCAACACGTGTACCAGTTTTGCAAGAAGACATAGCAAAATACATTGAATGATCTTGAATATGCTCCATGTTGGTTTCCTTCTTCTTCATATTCAAATCATGTGATTGAATCTTGCTAAGAACATATTCAAGAGACATAGTTTTATACTTGACATTCTCCTTTATCAAAACTGAATACACATCAAATTTTGATGGTAAAGACTCCAAGAACTTATCATTTATCTCTTCAGTTTCATAGACAACCGAAGACAGGTTTGGTGTGTATGCAGAGGACGTACCGGACAGTAAGGCATTCCCCTGAGACATTAAATGATCTGTCTCTGATGAAAACATCATCAATCTTTGCTGATCGTCTATTTCATATGACCTTAGGATGGATATAAGTTCACTCAGAGGAGTGGTATACATGTCCTTAGTTCTCTTGATGGTGGTTATGTTGAAGTTCCAGTTCAACGGTAGTGAGTTGAGGAGTTTCTTGTTCACTTCACCATTCGTCATCTCAATACCTGCACTATTCATCTCAGTCATTAAGTATGTGAATCTGTTGATCTGAGATTCCAGACTTTCCCCTTTCACATATTTTAACATGTTAAACTTCTGTCTCAGCATATCCTTTTGACTTTCTCTCATGTCAGAATTTCCTTCAAACCTTTCCACCAGTGCATCCCAGAGAGATTTTGCAGTCTTGAATTTTTTAAACCCTTGAGTAATTTCAGTAGACAAGGCTATGGTTAACCCTGCATAAGCTTTCTCATCCTTTTCAATTTGAAGGATTTCTTCAGCCACATAAAGATCAGGATCCTTGGGAATAAACTCATTCTTCTCATTCCTGACCATAGGAATCTGAGGACAGTTTTCAATAGATTTCCAGATAGACAGATCCTTATACTTGGTGAAGTTCTCATATCGGTACTTCCAGTTATCAAAATCATTTGCATTTGTTAGATGTGGAGGTCTACTTAAAGTACCAATTTCATTGTCCATGGAGTTAGTATCAGTCATTTCTTAACGCAAACTTGGAAATGAACCGCAAAGTTGGAGACTGACCGCAAACTTGAGATTAACCGCAAAGTTGGAGACTGACCGCAAACTTGAGATTAACCGCAAAGTTGGAGACTAACCGCAAACTTGAAATTATCCGCAAAGTTGGAGACTGGCCGCAAACTTGAAATGAACCAAAAAGTTGGAGACTAACCGGAAACTTGTGATTGACCACAAAGTTGGAGACTAACCTCAAACTTGAGATTAACCGCAAAGTTGGAGACTAACCGCAAACTATGAATTAACCGAAAGTTGGAGACCGCAAACTTCACAGCCACAAACTTCAGGAAATCCGCAAACTTACAGAACCGCAAACTTGCAGATTGTGAAATTAATAGCAAAATACTTTGATTTTCATGCCAATTACCCACTGATTTGGTCGCAAACTTCAATAATAGTGACAGAAACACACTTTCGAATCCTGTCACTGTCCAGAAACTCTCCAAAAAGCACAAGTCAGTTTAAACAACTGATAAAACAGTAACTTTAATACCTCACGAGTCAAGGAAATCCGTTATAAGCTTCACAAATGAGCGCTAAGGCTCTAATACAAATTATAAGGTCCGGATTCTTGAAGATCTTCAATCAACGGATTCAACAGCGTGTTGAACCTGGCGGAAACAGACTTGACACGTGACATGTAGGTAGAATCAAAGAGGACGAGACACAATTCAATAGTCAAACGATTCGTATATTGATTAAATCACTGAAAACACAATACAGATCGTTCAACATCTCGTCTAACCGATTACATAAAACAAAACAACTATTTATACCAATTACATGTAATCGGATGGGCTTGGGCCTGGGCCGCAAACTTCAAGTATGCGACTGGCCCATCAAGTATGCGGCCGCATACTTCCAAAATGTCGTCTTCTGAACTTCCCAGTAATCTCTTGATGCGTTAGCTTATTAGGTTTGATCCTTACAATATGGGGGAAGGATACGAGAATCCAAAAAGGACTTGACCAAGACTTGGAGCTTTTGGAGTGAAAGGTTAGTAATGTCATGAATAAGGTTGTTATATATGGTGCACATGTAAATGTATGAATGGCAAGGTGTTATGTGTGCCGAAACTTGTCTTGTGATTTGTTGTATGGATATGATAATTATAATTGGGCATATTGTATTATTAAACATGTCTGGCCAATGTGATTAATAAGACAATGTGTGTAAGGGTCTTTATGAAAACCATATAACAATGAACATTTGCAAGGATTAGGTGAAGGTGATTATATATGTATGTATGTATATAGGTAGATTTATATATATATACTTAATACATATAAGAGTAAATGTGAGACGGTTACCTAAGTTATTGAAAGTGTAAAGGTATTAAGGTATTTTTGTTCTAATTCTCAGCTAAGAGATGACAGACGATGCGAATAAGGAACCGTTGGATCCAGAATCCATGGAGTAATAAAGGAGGTAGTGGCTAAGGCATTTGAGCAAGCCACAACCCTGATGATGGAAGAAATGAGAGGGAATAGCTTACCTCGAAGAGATATCAAAGGAAAAGGAGAGGGAACCACAAGGTTGTACTCTCAAAGAATTCACGGTAATCAAACCAAAGGAGTATAACGGGCAAGTGGACCCGATCCTTAGTCACAGGTGGGTGGTAGACATGGAATCGAACTTTGAAACGACTAAATGTAAACCCGAGGACAGGGTGATGTTAAGTGTGCCACTATTGACTGGGAGGGCTAAAGAATGGTTGTTAAATCTCTGAAAGGAGAGGGGTGAATTTGGTGTTACCTCCATGACTTGGGAGGAGTTTAAGGCGGCTTTTTTGAAGTATCATTGCCCACAAGCCGCGGATGATAGGATTACTGAGGAGTTCCTCCTCATGAGGCAAACGACAGAGTCAATGGATGAATTGGCCCCACCTTCTTTGATCGTGCCAAGTTCTGTCCGGACGTGGTTTCGATTGAGAAGGCAAAGATTGGCAGGTTTTATGCTATGTTGATGATGGAATATAGAGATAGCATATCTCCTTCCAATTTTACCACACTTGTTGATTTGATAAATAGGTGTCGGGAAAGAGAGGTGGAGTTGAGGAGGCAAGAGGCTAGGAGTGAAAAGAGAAAGCATGAGATAGTGGATCAAGTTGTAAAGAAGATAAAAGGCGAGAGCCCTAGCAAAAAGCCGTTTAGCAAGTTCTCTTCACGGGGGTGCAAGATTTGTGGAAAAGAACATTTTGGGGAATGTAGGAAGGGAACGTCCAATTGCTACAAATATGGGAAACCGGGGCATATGGCTAATCAATGCTCGAGCCAAATTCATTTATGCTACAATTGCTATAAGCTCGGGCACAATAGGGCGGATTGTCCCAAGCTAAAGCAACAAGGTGGAGGTGAAAAGAGAATTGAGATGCCAAAGCCGAAGGGTAGAGCTTTCCACATTTCGACGGAGGAGGCAAAGAATAACTCGTAAGTGGTGACAGGTACATTCAAAATTAATTCTTTACCTGCACTTGTTCTTTTTTATTCGGGGGCTATTCGTTCTTTTGTGTCCTTGAAATTTGTTAAGCATTCTTCATTTCTATTAGCAAATTAGACCAACCCTTAGAAATCGAGGTGGCAAATGATAAGAGTTTTCTAGTATTTGATATTTATAGGAATTGCATGTTAAGGGCGGGGGGTGAAACGTTCCTTATAGATTTAATTCCTATGACCATGGGGGATTTTGATATGATAGTGGGTATGGATTGGTTATCGAAGAACAAAGAGAATATTCTATGTTGACCTAAGGCGATACAACTCGACTCCCCGTCGGGTGAGTCCATTTACATAGAAGGTGAGAAGAAAGGCAAAGTAAGATGGTGTTCTTATGTGAAGGCAGCAAAGTACATGGTGCGTGGGTGCAAGACATACATGGCTTATGTTGCGGATGTGATCGAGAAAGTGAAAGAAATTCACGATGTTCTGGTTGTGAATCAGTTTGAGGATGTGTTTCCAAATAAGTTACGGGGGGTTCCACTGAAGAGGGAAGTAGAGTTTGGAATCGATTTGATACCGGGTGCTAAGCCGGTAGCCAAAGCACCTTATAGGTTGGCACCGTCGGAGATGAAAGAGATAATGGAGCAATTACAAGAACTACTTTATAAAGGTTTCATACGCCCAAGCGTCTCACCTTGGGGTGCACCCGTTCTCTTTGTTAAAAAGAAAGATGGAAGCATGAGGATGTGTATGGATTATCGGGAGTTGAACAAGTTGACGTAAAGAATCGGTACTCGTTACCTCGGATTGACGACCTTTTCGATCAATTGCAAGGGGCGTCATGGTTCTCTAAGATTGATTTGAGATCCGGGTACCATCAATTAAAGGTGAAAGAAGACGACGTTCCTAAGACAACTTTCCTCACTCGTTACGGTCACTATGAGTTTACGGTTATGCCTTTCGGTTTAACCAACTTTCATGGATCTTATGAACCGGGTGTGTAGACCGTTCCTCGACCGTTCTGTTATAGTATTTATTGATGACCTTCTCATTTACTCAAGGAGCGAATGTGATCATGCCTTTCATTTATGTGAAATTCTTGAAGTTTTGCAAAGGGAGAAACTTTATGCTAATTTTTCCAAGTGCGCATTTTGGTTGCGCAAAATTCAATTTTTGGGCCATGAGATTAACGAGAAAGTAATTACAGTCGACCCATCCAAAATAGTGGCGGTAAAAGATTGGACATCGCTGAAGACGCCTTCGGAGATTAGAAGTTTCTTCGGGTTGGCGGGCTATTATCGGCGATTTATTGAGAACTTATCTCAGATTTCCTTGACGATGACGAAGTTAACGCGTAAGGAGACTAAGTTTGTTTGGGATTCTGAGCTAAAATCCGCCTTTCAACTCTTGAAAGAAAAGTTAACAAAGGCACCTATTTTTCCATGCCGGACGGGACCGAAGATTTTGTTGTGTATTCGGATGCCTCGCATTCGGGGTTGGGGTGTGTTTTGATGCAAAGGGGTAAGTGATTGCTTACGCGTCTAGGCAATTGAAGACTCATGAGATGAATTACCCTACCCACGATTTATAGCTCGCGGCTGTGGTTTTCGCGCTCAATATTTGGAGGCATTATTTATATGGGGCGAAATGTATGATCTTCACGGATCACAAAAGTCTCAAATATTTCTTCGACCAAAAGGACCTCAACATGAGGCAATGGCGGTGGCTTGAATTGGTCAAGGACTATGATTGTGAGATACTTTATCATCCGGGTAAAGCGAATGTAGTAGTGGATACTCTTAGCAGGAAGACGAGCCATGTACCTATTAAGGTGAAGCCATTCAAGATGACAATTTCATCATCTCTTATTGATGAAATCTGGGAGGCTCAAGTGTTAGCACTTGGTGGGGATTTGAAGAAGGAACGGATGATTCATTATGTTGATAAGCTTTGGGAGAATAGTTCAGGGTTGAAAACATGCTTTGATAGAATTTGGATACCTAGGTTGTCAAGTGTTTTGACAACTATTTTAGATGAGGTGCATAAATCCAAGTATTCTATCCATCTGGGGGCCACAAAAATGTTTTAGGATTTGATGTCTCATTTTTGGTGGCCGGGCATGAGGCGTGATATTGTTAAGTATGTTGAAAGATGTCTCACATGCTTAAGAGTAAAGGCGGAACACCAAAAGCCGTATGGAAAGCTTCAACCGCTTGAAATACCTCTTTGGAAATGGGAGAACATAACCATGGACCTAATTACTAAACTACCTAAGACAGGAAAGAGTTATGATGCAATATGGGTAGTAGTAGATCGGTTGACAAAGAGTGCACATTTCCTTCCCATAAAGGAAACTTATACATCAGATAGATTAGCGAAAATCTATGTGAAGGAAATAGTGTCACGTCATGGTGTACCGGTGATGATTGTATCGGATCGTGATACGAGGTTTACTTCTCGTTTTTGGAAGAAATTCCATGAGAATATGGGGTCAAGATTGAATCGCTTATCATCCGCAAACGGATGGTCAAAGCGAGCGAACGATCCAAATGCTCGAGGATATGTTACGAGCGTGTGCATTAGATTTTGGGGATAGTTGGGATGACCATTTATCGTTGGCAGAATTTTCTTACAACAATAGCTACCATTCTAGTATTGGTATGCCACCTTTTGAGGCGTTGTATAGGAGGATATGTCGAACACCCATGTGTTGGGGTGAAATTGGTCAATGGGAACTTGGTAGCAAAGAGGTGGTCAAGGAAACTATTAGTGGTATTGACCAAATAATGGCACGCTAGAAGGTGGCTCGGGATTGCCAAAAATCCTATGCGGGTGATTGAGTTTCAAGTGGGAGACTTTGTGCTTTTGAAATTCTCTCCTTGGAAATGGGTGATAAGGTTTAGGAAACGAGGGAAGTTGAGTCCACTTTTCATCGGACCGCTTAAAGTGATAGCAAGGGTGGTGTGGTAGCCTATCGTTTGGAGCTACTGGAGGGACTAAGTAGACTTCATAACACATTTCATGTGTCACATTTATGAAAATGTTTAGCGGATGAGTCTACTTTTGTTCCATTGAATGACATTGAATTGGATGAGAAGTTGAATTATGTTAAAGAACCGTTGGCAATCTTGGATAGAAAGGTGAAGCGTTTGCGCAACAAAGAGATTAGCCAAGTTTTGGTACGGTGGAAACATAAAAAGGGAGCGGAAATGACTTGGGAAACCGAGGAGGAGATGCTCAAATATTATCCGAACCTCTTTATGTGAAGCCGGGCTTCGGGGACGAAACCCAAATAAGGGGAAGTGATTTGTAACAAACCAAAATCCGGGTTTCGTTTTAAATAAATAAAATTTTCTATTTAATATTATGGCGGAAGTAATATTTTAGAAATAAGTTGAAACAAGTGGGTTTCAAGGTAATTTTGGGTTATGTTAGTTTTTAACTAATGTTGGCATGAAAATGGATGAAATGAAAGTTGAGGGAATGAAAGTGCAAATATGGCAAATCTGCCATATTTGACCAAAAAGAAGTCAAAATTCAGGATTTGTGTTGGTGTGGGGGTCGATGCTTGCAAGAGAAAAAGGAGAACAAGGGTGTTGAAGCTAATTTCTGCAATTGAAGCTTGATTTGTGAAGGTGTTGGCTTGCACATCATCTTCCTAGCATCAAGTAAGTGATGATCTTCCATTTGATTTCACCATTGATGGGTTAGTAAATGGGTTTTGCAGAAATCCGAAATTTATGATGCATGGGGTTATTTGGTGTTAGATTGTCACACCCCAACCGATGACAGAGTACGTCGGGGCAGGACATGTAGACTATTCATGAGCACATGGTTGACTAAATTGTAATATGTTAAACACCACATTTCATTTCATAATTCAAACCAAACAAAATCCAACAAAGTACATAAATTGAAATACATTAGTTCTATATTTAATTAAACTTGGTCCACAACTTAAATGAAGCATGTCTTGATCAACTCATATATTCATACTTGAAAAATGATTAAAATAATGTCAACTAGAAAGTTGGTGAGCATACATAGGTTTTTAAATAGATATCATAGTGTTATGTGTATACGATCCATACATATCATGGTTAACAAGGCAATTATGGAGAGTTACTATTGTGAAACCAAATTGTACAATCAAACATTTGTAACTAGCATACAAAAATCAAAAATGTGTTGTCGGTAACAATCACCCTGACTGAGTGGTTTTGTCAGACTCAATAGATCTATCATTGTTAACCGTCGGCTTGTATAGTTAATGATTGCACATGTAAATTGTACACAAAATGTAGTTAACACACCTAGTACTTAAACATAAGGCTCAAATTACACACATGAATGTAGGGTGGAATTGTATTGTCTAGTTTGCAAACATTGTATATTTGTAATTCATGTTCCATCCCAAAAATGTAAATAGTGTAAAAAGGGGCTATGTAAAACTCACTTGTAATAGCAGTTTGTAGATCACACAAGAAAGGTGTTGCACAAGTGATTAGCTAACCACAGGTTTAACCTAAGTTTGAATTGTATAAATGTATTAATGACATGCATAAAAGACTAGAGAGATTTCTAAGGTATAACGGAATTGGGTGTGAGTTGGGTTTAGTGAGTGTATAATTGTTTGAGTTCCAAAAGTTGGTTATGATATCCTTTTTCAAAGTATGTGTGCAAGAATATATGGTTTTCAACTGTCTCTCCTAACAATTGAATTTATGTACATATGTAACCCGGTTATGTATGTTTGTTTTTAATGAATAAATGATTGAATAAAATAATATGACAATAATAAGTTTGAATAAACGATTAATTGGATAACTAGGAAAAAAGAACTCTTGTTTATTAATTTATTTTTAAGAAAATTTGGGTTCCAAAGAAAGTTAATAACCTAATTAAATTTGTCTTTAAACCAATTTTTAGTATAATACTTTGTTCCAAGACGTACGGGAATAAAACCACTTTCTTTGGAAAAATATAGGGTTGTAACTTAAATAATTAAGTAACTCTAGATTACAGAGTGAATTATGCGTCTTGAGTTTATAAAAAAAATAAATTGTAGTAAACGGTTAAATGGTTCATATGTATTAATTTGTAAAACAAAATTAATTGTTTTAATTAATTTATGTTTTATTAGGGCCTTAAATTGATTAATAACAAAATAAATGTCTTTTCTTAAAACATGCCAAATTAATTTAATAAAACGAGTTTAGGTGCTATAAGTTTTATAAATTTATTTTATATCTTTAATTAGGGTGGGTTCTGGGCGAGTATGGTTTGAAAACCACCAGATCAGAACACATCTAGTGTAATATGGCCCGGTCCTAGAAGTTGTTAAATGCGTAGTGGAAAGGTAACATGTTCACTAGTGTGAAAAAAGGAAAAAGGTGCGGGGTTGTTTCGAACCCGCGACCTCGCCTCTATGAGTCAAATGTATTAACCGGTGTGAATGGGCATATGCCTTGGTTAAGATCCAGTTGAAAATTTTAAAACCCGAAAACCCTTTCTCCCTTCTTCCCCATTTGAAATACCCGTAACCCTAGCCAGTAAATCAACCCGAAAAGCAACAGATCGAAGCTCCGACCATGGGGCTTTCGATCTTGGGATCAGATCGATCTAAATGGAACAAGAATTACCTCTTTTGGTGAAGTAATGAAGGTGAACGGCTGGAGTCTTGGTTTCGGAGTCCTTCGAGCTCGACTGAGTTCCAGAGGTGTAATGTCGAGTTTGTAAGTGTTTAGAGAGTTTGCAAAAGGGTTTGCGAAGGTGGATGGGAGTTTTCTTTTATTCAATTTCACATTAAAGGCGTGATTTGATGCGGGTTCGAGGACGACAACTGTCAGCCATGAATTACGCGACAATTCAGCGGGTGTGGATGAATTGAGTCATGTTTATGGTCCGTATTCTCACAAGGATTCAATGAGCGTGATTTGTGGTCAATTACGCGTTTTAATTTCCTGATTTAAGCTTGAATTTGACACGGTTTGACTCTAGATAGTCAAACTGTTTGAATTTGAAATAAATCGCGCAAAAGTGATAAATTAACATGTTCACCGGGTTTAGAAACAGTCGACAATCGTTCCAAAATCTATGGCAAGTCCCTTGATTACGGATTTGATCTATTTTGAATTTGAATTGCATGAAATCATAAATGTTGACTTCAGAAAGTCAAAGGGGACTAGTTAAGGGTTTAAATCATTGAATATGTTCAATTTGAGGTGTAAAGGTTCAAGTGTACAAGGTGGAGGGTTCAAGTTGGGAGTCCATAATGTTTCAAGGCATTCAAGTGGGGTTCAAGACTAATTTATTTGTTTTAAATTCTTTTTAATTTATATAAAACTTAGTTTATTAACACCTAAACAATATTTGTCTAATCATAATTACTTATAAAGGAAAGGTTTCAAAAATCGTTATGAACTTTCAAATTTTATAAACGGTTTGTTTATGATCAAACATATACATATTTATATATATATATATCTTTTATAAATAAAGTACATGTATATCTTTAAAGAGATGAAATTACATGGTTAAAATTCATAAGTATAAATACTTTGTTAGTATAACAAAGTATACATATAAATTTTATATAAATATACGTACATATGTCATATACATAATAGAAAAAATATGTAAATGAAATGATTAAACTTTGAATTTATACACGTTAAAATAGAAATTAATGTGTCATATTGTTTTGGACAAATACGAGTTTGAAATTGGGTGTCAGTCTTAAAACAAAAATACTATTAGAAAATCATGGATGTTACATAGATTGTTGATAATCTAGCTAAACTAAAGGTAAAGAATGGTAAATAACATCCTAAAACCCTTTGATTTTGATTATGAGAAATTAGGGTTCATATGGAAAGAATTGGGGGTTTTTGGGTTATGATGATAGGATGATAGATTAATGATGATTAAGTGTTTATATGATGTTAGACACTTGAAAGAACACCAAATTAATCTAATGATAAAGATTCAATGAAAAGTTAGTGTTAAGGAATGGTAATAAAACTCCAGTGGGTGAGTTTGGGTGGAAAGAGGGTGTTTGGATATGAGTATAACTCAAATGGGTTAGTTTGGGTTGGAAATGGGTGAATGGGTTGAGAACCCAAATAATTGTGATTTTGAAGTATGGTAGATTAGTAAACTAGGTGTATGTGTTTATGTAATCAAGTTGCCCATCGAGAAGGGGGAACAGGATCTTCGAATCCAAAAGGTAAGTGCTCTTGCACTTACTTAGTATTGTTGATGTATGGTGTTATATGCGTTATGTTTGCATATTATGTTATGTGTTATGAATGTGTATGGAAGTGTATGAACATGTGAATGATTGTAGTTATCGTTATAATACTACAATGGAAATGTGATGAAGTTATGATCTAAGTATCATAATGGAAATGTGATGAAGTTATGGTCTAAGTACCATAATGGAAATGTGGTGAAAATTATGGTCTAAGTACCATGTTGGAAATGTAAAGAAGTTATGGTCATGCGCCATAATGGAAATGAAATGTTGATAATTATGAGATGGTTATAGGAAAGAATGAAACTTGTAAGGTGTTATGCAAGTGATATGTTGCCTAATGAGTAATTGGGTGGAAACGGGTCAAATGGGTGAATGGGTGAATGGGTGAAATTTAGAATGATTTTACCTTTTTGTATGCTATGTCTTCATTACTAATGGTGATTTAAATGTGGTGACATAGAGGAAAAGCTCCGGTGTAGTCAAACGTCAAGTCCAAGGTGAAAGATGGATTCTCGTACGCGTTTTTTATGGGTTTAAGGGTGTAATTAGATGTCCTAAAATGATTGCTAATGATACATGATTGTGTATTTTGTGTATATGTAGGGTGTTTTGAATGGTTTAACCCAAACCCAAGTGTTGGGAGAAAATTTTATGTCAAAATGGAAAAAAACTTGGAAATTTGGCTAAGTGTTGAAAGTTGGGCAGCTGAGTAAACTTTCTGTTTACTCAGGTGCCTCGCGGTACGCGGGCATCAGGGTAGGTCCTCTCGCGGTACGCGAGACACCTGGTTCTCGGGCAAGTGAATTTGGGACTCCTTCGCGGTACGCGAAGGGAGGGGCAAGGTCACTCGCGGTACGTGAGGGACATATTTAAAAATAAATAAATAAAAAATAATTCTTGGGACGAATGCTTACGCATGTTTAATGATTAATTAATCAGTGTTTGAAATTTAGAGTGTTACATCATTATCTTGTTCAATCAGGTTTATCATCCACCATTGGATGTAGGTTTTTGAGTTTTTACACCAAACATGAGTTTTCATTGGAACACAACCCTATATATATATATATATATATATATATATATATATATATATATATATATATTTTCAACCAATCTATATTCATAAATTCTTTATTCTTTTCAAATATTATTTTCTATATTTTATAAACTATATCAAATTTATGATATACCTTCTTCTTTTACAAATATTTTTGATAACTATAATCCTAAATATATAAATTACAATGTTAGGATTGTAGGAAATAGCATAAAGTTATTATATTTTTATATATAATTATATAGTTGAAAAGCCATTAATTTGACTGTTTTAGCTAACTAGAAACCATGTTAAAATTTTATCCAACTTTTAAACGCTCATCAGACCACTAGGACTATTTCTGTAATTTCCCAAACCCATTTCCCCAAACCAAACTCGTATACCCTTGTTCAACCCGGTGCACTAAATTGATCATAACCGGTTTCAAAATCGCGTAATCAAGGGTTTAACCCTAATCGATCACAAATAAACGTTATCCCATCAGTTTCTTTTGCTCGTAATGATCAAATTTGAACAAAATCAAAGGTATTGAACCCATAATCATCCCGTAACTGTCCCCCCTAATCTGGAATCAATCATACGTTTTTAATTGAAATTGAACTTTAACATCGATCCAGACACGCTCGCGACACTTCTCTTACACTCTCTGAACTTATAAAACTCACCTCAAAACCTCTCTGGATCCTGATTAAGGTCCGAAGAACTCGAATCCTCGGCTCCAGCCGATCTCCTTCATCTCGTAACCATTCCAGGTATGGCTTGATGCATTAGAATCGTTGTTTGTTTCTGATCTAAAGCCCTCTGTTAATTTCGAAAAAACAGAGGGAAACAAATCCGATTTGATTTGGACCTTGGGAATTCAACCTACGCGTATGAACAGTTGGAAAATTTCTACTAACAAACGAGGTTGTGTACTTAAATTTTGGAACCGGAATATTAACCAGCGAACCATCTAGTCCAAGCGGTTAAGTGCGCGTGTAGTTAGACTAGATGTTGTGGGTTCGAATCCCACCCACCATCTTTTTGTGCTATTTTCATAACCAGTAAACCAGATTATGAACACTAGGACCTCCTGGTTTGGATAGTTGCGCGCTTAGCCCTCTTCAGAACCCACCCAGGTTCGAATCCGGTCAAGCCTTCTTTTCTTTTAAAACCCAATTTTATTATATAAACCCACTTTTATAAAATCTAATTTATAATTCTATAAAAACCACTTTATTCTTTAAATTGGTAAGGACTTGAGAGAAACTATTTTCTTTATTATTTGTAGAATAAAGCAAAATATAATAACTTTAGTTAAGTTAATTTCTTTAACCAATTATATATTTGGGATCTTTGAATTATAAAGTTTTTTTAGAATATAAAAGAAATTGTTTTTATAAATCCATTGCTTTGTAAAAAAATAAACCATTTTATTTAATTTACTTCTTATATAAAATCATCTAAAACAAATTTCATACTTTAATTTGATTTAATTATCAACTAATTAAATCATTATTGTTACAATTATTTTTCATGGAACTCAAACTATATAAATAAAATGATTACTTATTTATTCAACTATTTATTTATTCACTTATTAATTTATTCAATTACAAAAAAAAAAGAAACATTAATTATTTATTCATTTATTTACAAACAAAGGAAAATCATTTATTTATTCTTATCAAATTATAATAAAATTATGTATCAAAATTTACATAAATGTTATTTGAAACTCAAATAATTATTTTCATATTAAAATAAGGAAACCCTTATCAATCCCCTCTTTTTACTTTTACATATTTTAGGGTGATTCATGATCAATTTGAAAACTATTTACAATACACTATACAATTTTACATATATGAACATACATGCAATTTGTGCCTTGTTTTTTAATGCTTTGAGTTGAAACTAGATATACATGACATACTCGTGCAATCATTCACTCTGTACAAGCCAATGGTAACATTGATAGATCTATTGTGTCTAACAAACCCACCAAGGTAGGGTGATTGTTACCGACATTACATTAGGGTAACATGCGTGTTATGCCTCAGTCACAAGGTTTGATTGTACAACCAGTTTGACTATAGTGATTCTCCATAAATGTCTTATTTGCCATGGTTCATATGAATTGTACACAAACATTTGGAAAACTACTTGTAGTGTCAAAACCTATGTATACTCACCAACTTTTTTTAGTTGACCTTGTTTTTATCATGTTTCAAGTGCAAATCTTTGAGTTCATGTTTCATAGGACATGAGGACTAGTTGAAATAAACAAATTTAACTTGTTGATGTATTTCATTTTCTTTGATTGTATTCGTTGAACATTGTTATGAAATTGATTAAATTCAATATATGAAACGTTGGTTGAATCGTGTGCTTATGAACAGTCTCCATATCCCGCCCCGACATATTCCGCCGTCGGTTGGCGTGTGACACTAATCAAAGATGCATCTTTAAAAAAACCATCTCCGAGCTGATTCCACCAAAGGTAAAATCTCGCCTATATTCTTCTGAGTGCGTTGACATGATTGTTCAATATCGGATGTTGAACAAACTCATTATTCGTTAAAAGGATGATGCTCTTGCTCTCCTTAACCAAATAAAAAAGAGTGTGGTTGCTATCAAAGTCAGTTTGAATAAAGCTTATCAAGAAATCCAAACCCTAAATGAATTTGTTTATAGAAAAGAATTTTTAATCACCGATCTTACTAATAAATTAACTTCCTCAAGAAGTGAAACTGTTAAGTTGGAATTCATAATTAACAAATGAAATGTAAATAAAATGGTACATGATACCATGCTTGATTGTCAACAAACTTCTGGTTTTATAAAAAAGGGGGTTAGATACTTTGATTCAAATGGATTTGAAAGAAAGTTGTTTAACCCTCCCACCCATAGTCATTATGACCTTATTCCGTCACCTCATCCTAAGAATGATCTTGCAAAACTATTTTATTTGCTACTAATGTAAATAGTGCTAGTTTAAAAGGGCATGATGATGATGTTAAGGATGATTGTGGTGTTAGATTAGGCCACAAGAATGCAATAGGGAGTCTGTCTCTAAATGTAATGAACACAGTAGTTGTAATGATTTTACTTCTATGAATGCTTCTTGTTTTAATGATTCGGTTAATACTATTTCAACAAACTAGTTTGAAAGGTTTATGACAGAAGAAATTCTTGTTTTAACTCCAACGTCAACAAGTCAAAGTGATAGTCAAAGCAATTCAGACTATTTGTCCACAAGAAATAGTGAAGAAAGTGAATATGATTCATACCGATCCATTGAAACATCTTCAGAATCATTCAATGAATCCGGTGTTGAAGCAAAACCAACAACAAAGTAGTTGAAATCAAAATCAAAGTCTATAAAGAATTTGACCAAGAACCATCAACCACTCGTGTTGATCAAAAGAAAGAAAAATACATTAAAGGCAAATTCCGAAAGCCAGTCAAAGTGCTAGTTTAGCAGCAATCATTCTCATCATCTTACCAACTGTCACATAAAAGAAAATCCTTTAAACATGTTAATTGTTTTAGTTGTGGGAAGGGTGGTGTTGGATCGGTATATACAAGATGGTTCTATTCCAGTTGAGATTGGCGGAAACAATCACAACTTAAGAAAAGTAAACAAGTCGACAAGAAGAATACTGATAAATGAAATTTGTATTAAGCTTCAAGTGTTACAAGATTATAGAGAAAACTCTTAAGCAAAAAGTACTTTTACAATGAATCTAAGTACTACTTATATAGTAACTTAGAATCAAGACAGACCCTTGATTCTAAGGATCAGATCTAACACAGACCGTTGATCTTATGTTGAAGCTATTCTACATATACAGACAATAATAATAACTACAAAGGTTAACTTTATTCAAATGTCTTCTTTGCATCATTGCTTGAATACTCAAAAGGAGAGCGTCGTTGTCTTATATTTTCTTGTGCCAATGACATTCTTTCTGCGTGGAGTGTGTCAGTGTAACAGCAGAAAGTTGTCAGTGGTAATGGTTGCTTTATCAAGAACAGTCAGCTGCAACGTTTGATATTCAGTGAAAAGGCTATCAGCTACAACTTTGATCTTCAGTGGATAAGGCCTATCAGCTGCAACTTTGGTCAGCAGCAGATAAGGCCTATCAGCTGCAACTTTGGTCAGCAGCTGATAAGACTTATCAGCTGCAGCTTTGGTCAGCAGTGGATAAAGCCTATCAGCTGCAACTTTGTCGATCCACAGCAATCTTTGAGATCAGCAACATTTGTACTTAGAGAATTTTGTAGCCATCAGTCTTTATTTCTACAGGTGGTCATACAACTAGGCAATGCAGTCATGCATCTTATCATAATGATTGGGTCAAATTTGAACGACCTAAGATGCATAGTGTGGGAAACTTAAATAGACACCAACATGATCACAATCCATTTTATCACAAAATTGACAAATTTCATCAAAATATATATCATTTTTGAAAGGGATATGTTGGTGGAGAATCAGAGCATATAGAAATTCTAAAATTGATGTCCCGCCCAAGTTGAAATAGACTTGGGGTTTCGATTTGTCAATAAATTGTCTTGTATGTGAAAGGGGTTTCCCAGGAGGACTATTTATAATGCATGGCATGTTGATAGTGGTTGCTCTCGTCACATGACCGGGCTGAAAGATCTGCTTACTGATTTCAGAATTATCGATGGGGGATACGTTGACTTTGCAGGTGACGAAAAACGATGAAAGATTACCGAACAGGGAACCGTATGAAATGGAACTCTTACACTGGAGAAAGTCAATCTCATTCCTGAACGCTGCTATAATCTGATGAGTGTATCACAAGTCTGTGATAAACATCTTTTTGTGTTGTTCAACAATTTTGAGTGTCACACCCCAACCGACGGCGGAAACGTCGGGGCGGGACATGTAGACTGTTCATGAGCACAAGGTCGACTAGATTGCAATATATTAAACATCAACTTTCATTTCAAACAAACACAACCAAAATTCAAACGAGTACATAAATTGAAACACATAAAAATCCTTATTTAAAATTAACTAGGTCCAAACTTAAATGTAGCAATTTCTTGATCACACTCACACATTAGTACCTGAAACATGAACAAAATAAGGTCAACTAAAAAGTTGGTGAGCATACACAGGTTTGTACATAGATAGTATATGAACTGAATAACAAATCCTTTACAAATCATGATAAATAAGGCATTTATGGGGAGCAACTATTGTGTAACTAAAGTACAATCAAACTTTTGTAACTAGCATGCAAATTGTGTTGTCGGTAACAATCACCCCAATCTGGGTGGGTTAGTCAGACTCAATAGAACTATCATTGTTTACCGTCGGCTTGTATAGTTAATGATTGCACAACCATTGCACATAAACAGTTGACACATCTAGTACTCAAACATAAAGCTCAAATTGCACACATGAATGTAAAGCGTATTTGTGTTTGTGTTGTTTGTAAAAAAAAAATGTAAAAACAATTGTGTAATATGGTTCATGTTTCACCCCAAAAAGCGTAAAAATGTAAAGAGGTGCTATGTAATACTCACTTGATTCAATGTATACCTAGCGCGCGAAAATGAATAATAAGATTGATTCTTGCAATTCACCACGTTAACCTAGTGTGCAAAGCATGTGGATTTCCAATCACTAACGTATAAAATAGAATTGGTCTAAGTGTAGGATGGAATTGGACGTGTGTACGACGAGTTGTGTTTGTGGATTTGTATTTAAAACGAGTGTTGTATAAATTAAAAGATTTAAAATAAATAGTTTAAAAAAAATGATTGAAATAAATGTTGATTTGGAATAACTAAATAAATTAATTAATTATTAATTATTTATTTAGTTAGAAAATAGTGTGGAAATTATATTTAAATATAAATTAAATAAATAATTTTTTTTCACATCATTTATTTACTTATAAAAATGCGTAAAATAATATTTATGTGTAAAAATATACATTTAAATGTTTTAGTAATTTAATAAATTTATTTATTCATTTATCATAAAAACAAGTATTTGTTTATTTCTAAAATACAGTTATAAACTTTATAAGTTTGGATAAAATAAAAAAAGGATATATTTTATGAAGTCACTATTTTATTGGGAAATTTATTTACTTTGAATAAATAAATAAAATTAAACTTTGTTTTTAAAAATAATTAATATACAATTTTTAAACAAAGAAATTTGAAATAAATTGAGTTTATATCGAAAATTGGCGATTCCAGTTACATTATGTTCTAAATGTTTCAAGGTTTATAAAAATATTTTTTATAAAATTTTTCGAGTTGAAAAAGTCGCTCAAAAAAAATAAACGCAGGCCACCCGGCTCGAAACCGGGTGGCTCTTGTGTTTGATTCTTCATGTTTGCCGCTGGACCAGAGGGGTTACTCGTGTAATTGATCCGGTCCGGTAGCTATTAACACGGAAGAAGGAGACGGATTCTGTTCGTACAGGCCTGCGCAAAAAGGTTCGGCCGGCTGTGGCTTGTGGGTTTCGAACCCACGCCACCGGGTCCGATGGCGCAGTGACTTAACCAGTCGGACCGGTGGTTTCGCTGGTATACCATGGAAACAAAAAGTCTAAATACAAAAAAAAATACAATCAAATCCCCAAATCAAACCGCATGAACCCTAGTTTCCAATTGGGTTTGATACCCTCTACCATTACGAATTGGCAGAGGGCTTTCGAACGGAATGGGATTACGAATCGAATGATGTATTACTTACGTGTTTTGATTGAGTAACGAGTGTGGACGGCTATCACGAAAATTCCGACTGTTCTTGGCGATCGTCCGGCGTCCAGAGGTGATTTGCGCGTAAATCAGAGGTTGGGAGAGTTTATGTGTCGATATACGAGAGTGAATGGTTGTTTTAACTTTATTAATTTCATTCGAATCATCCGAATTGGGTTGTGAATCGTAAATAGCGGCCGACGGGAGTAAAATTCGCGATTATGGTTCGATTTTGGATAAATCAAGTCGTGTTTGAGGGCTGGATACATTCGATTTTAGTCAGTGCGCAAATTCCGGGATTCAAACGCGTTTAAATTTCTTGATTTTGATCGGATTCATCCTAGTTTGACTCGAAAAAGTCAACCGCATTCAAATTCCGGATTTGTATGTTTATTGGGTCTGGATAGGATCAATTCGATGTTTATGCATGAGATAGAATTTACGGGACTCGATTGGACTCGATTCCGGGCTTGGATTGAACGAATTCGGCCCTGTTTGATTTTTTTGAGAGTCAAACGGGTCAATTTCATGTGTTTTTGGGTTGTTTGACTTTGAGAAGTCCAAATTGAACTATTTTTCTTGATTTGTGATCAACATTGAGTCAAATTCCAAGATAGTTTATATACATATATATATATATATTTTGTTATAAAAATTTTGATTATTTTTAATCATTTTATAAAAATGAATTGTGTATTTATATATATAAATGCGGAATATATAAACAAGATCGAAACGCAAAATGTCATTATTGAAAAAGAAAAAATACAATACTCGGAAAATAGTGAACGTTACAGTCTCCCCTTGTTAAGGAAATTTCGTCCCGAAATTTAACTAGTTGAGGAGACTGAACCTTCAAAGAGGTGTGGGTATTTGAGCTTCATTTGGTCTTCACGTTCCCAAGTAAACTCAGGTCCATGCTTAGATTCCCAACGAACTTTGACAATAGGGATACGGCTTCGCCTGAGTCTCTTGATCTCAGTATCTATGATCTCCACTGGTCTCTCAACGAAGTGCATCGTTTTGTCAATGCACACATCGTCAAGGGGTATATGGAGATTCTCATCAGCAAGGCATTTCTTTAGGTTGGACATATGAAATGTAGAATGTATGTTGGCAAGTGATGAAGGTAACTCGAGTTTGTAAGCCACTTTCCCAATCCTTTCAAGGATCTTGAACGGGCCCACGTAACGAGGTGCTAGTTTGCCCTTCTTTCCAAAACGGATCACACCCTTCCATGGAGACACCTTTAGAAGAACAAGATCACCGACTTGGAATTCCAAGGGTTTTCGTTGTTTGTCGGCATAACTCTTTTGCCGACTCCTCGCTACTCGGATGTTGTCACGGATTTGAAGGATCTTATCGGATGTTTCTTGAATTAGCTCGGGACCGGTGATTTATGCTTCACCAATCTCGTTCCAACATATAGGAGAACGGAATTTACGACCATAGAGAGCTTCAAATGGAGCCATATTGATACTTGTGTGATAGCTATTGTTGTAAGAGAACTCGATTAGGGATAGATGTGAATCCCAATTTTCCACCAAAATCAGTAACACAAGCCCTAAGCATGTCCTCAAGAGTTTGGATTGTTCGCTCGGTCTGACCATCAGTTTGGGGGTGGTAAGCCGTGCTCAAATCCAATCGGGTGCCAAGAGCAGTTTGGAGGGATTGCCAGAAACGGGAGGTAAAACGAGCATCTCTATCGGAAATTATGTTCAGTGGTACACCGTGACGACTCACAATTTCTTTAATGTAAATTCGGGTCAGTTTCTCAACCCGATAATCTTCACGGATAGGCAAGAAGTGAGCAGATTTGGTGAGACGGTCAATTATCACCCAGATGCTATCATAACCACTTGAAGTGCAAGGGAGTTTGGTAATAAAATCCATAGCTAAATTCTCCCATTTCCACACGGGGATTTCCGGCTGTTCAAGTAAACCGGATGGACGTTGGTGTTCGGCTTCGACTTTGGAGAAAGTTAGACATTTTGCAACATAGATTGCAATGTCTTTCTTCATACCGGGCCACCAATATTGATGGCGAAGGTCTTGGTACATTTTATCCGCACCGGGATGAATAGAATAACGAGTCTTGTGAGCCTCGTTCATGAGAAATGCACGAAGATTATCGCGATTGGGGATCCAAATACAGTTCAAATAATAAAGCAAGCCATTGGGTTTAGATTCAAGCTGAAGTTCAACACCACACAACATTTCCTTGTACATGTTACCCTCGATGACGGAGACATGTTGAGCTTCTAGGATACGATTTTGAATGTCGGTTTGAATTTGGACACAATGAAGCATTACATGGTCCTTACGACTCAAAGCGTCGGCTACAACATTCGCTTTGCCGGGGTGGTAACGAATCTCGCAGTCATAGTCATTAAGGAGTTCAACCCAACGTCGTTGCCTCATATTGAGTTCTTTTTGGTTGAAGATATGTTGGAGACTCTTGTGGTCGGTAAACACCACACATTTGGTGCCATAAAGGTAATGTCTCCAAATCTTCAATGCGAATACGACCGCACCTAACTCGAGATCGTGCGTCGTATAATTCTTCTCATGGATCTTAAGTTGCCTTGATGCATAAGCGATCACCTTACCTCGTTGCATGAGAATACAACCAAGACCTTGGTTGGAGGCATCACAATAGACAACTAGATCATCATTCCCATCAGGGAGAGTCAGTATAGGAGCATTGCACAACTTTTGGTTGAGAGTTTGGAAGGCTTCTTCTTGCTTTGGTCCCCATTCATAAGTTTTACCCTTGTGTGTCAAAGCGGTGAGGGGGACAGCAATCTTAGAGAAATTTGAGATGAACCGACGATAATATCCCGCAAGACCAAGAAACGAACGAACTTCAGTGGGGGTCTTAGGGGTATTCCAATTTTTAACAGCCTCGATCTTAGCAGGGTCAACATGAATACCCTTTTCATTGACTATATGGCCTAGGAATTGAACCTCTTTTAGCCAAAATTCACATTTGGAGAACTTGGCATATAGTTGCTCTTTCTTCAATAGGTCCAAAACCAACCTAAGGTGTTGCTCATGATCGGCTTTAGTCTTGGAGTAGATTAAGATATCGTCAATGAAGACGATCACAAATTTGTCAAGATACGGTTTGCACACACGATTCATGAGGTCCATGAAAACCGCGGGTGCATTGGTTAACCCGAAAGGCATAACCATGAACTCGTAGTGGCCATATCTTGTTCGGAAGGCAGTCTTTGGAATATCTTCCTCTTGCACACGGAGTTGATGATAACCAGATCGAAGATCAATCTCTGAGAAACAAGTAGAGCCTTGAAGTTGATCAAAGAGGTCATCAATTCTAGGCAATGGATAACGATTCTTGATGGTAAGCTTGTTGAGTTCTCGGTAGTCAATACACATGCGGAATGATCCATCCTTCTTCTTGACGAATAATACAGGTGCACCCCACGGTGAGTGACTTGGACGGATGAAGCCCTTGTCGGAGAGCTCTTGGAGTTGGCTAACAAGTTCTTGCATTTCAGAAGGTGCAAGACGATATGGAGCTCTAGCCACGGGGTTAGCTCCGGGCACAAGATCAATGCGAAATTCTACTTGTCGGACGGGTGGAAGGCCGGATAAGTCTTCGGGGAATACTTCGGGAAAATCCCGGATGACGGGGATGTCTTGAATACTCTTCTCTTTGACATCCTTTTGAATAATATGAGCTAAGAAAGCCACGTACTTCTTTCGTAAGTACTTTTGAGCAGTAGTGAATGACATTAGCTTGAGTCCTTTGCAAGGCTTTTCACCAAAGACTCTTAGTGTTTCTCCCGACGGTAAAGGTATTCAGATGTACTTCTCAAAACAGATAACTTCGGCATGGTGATTCACCAGCCAATCCATGCCTATGATGATGTCAAAACTTCCCAGTGGCATTGGCACGAGGTTGATTGGAAATGTATGATCATTGAGTTCTAGTGTGCAATCATGGATAATGGAGTCAATTGTAAGAGAGTCACCATTTGCTACTTCTACGGTGAAGGTTTTCTCTAATTTGGATCGTGTTTTAGCAAGTAAGGGTTCAAAGTTTAGTGACACAAAACTCTTATCTGCACCGGTATCAAATAAAATGGAGGCATATTGACTATTAACAAGGAACGTACCGTTGACCACATCATTGTTGGCCTGAGCTTCATTGGCGTTTATGTTGAAAGCACGCCCACGAGCTCCGCCTTTCCTAGCATTGATAAGCTTCGGGCACTGATCACGTAAATGATTCGGGTTGCCACACTCATAGCAAGCGCGTCCATTTGCAATAGCAGGGACACCTTGATTAGCCACTTGCTGGTTGGTTCGAGCTGGTGGGTTGACTTGACCTGCAAGTGCCTTGGCTCTACAAACGTTGACCGTATGGCCATATTTTCCACAGTGGGTGCAAAGGAGGCAGGGAATGTTTTGGAGGTGGTGATAGTTGCAGGTAGTACAGAGTGGGTAGATCCCAACATATGGCTTCTTGGCTGGTGCTTGAGCCATAGGAGCAACTTGGTTCACTGGGATAGCAGGAGTGACCACAGCATAGTTCTTAGCTTTCCTTTTCTTATTATTGTGGTAGGGTTCAGCTTTAGTTTCTTTAACAGGTGCAGAGGTTGTTATGGTGTCAGCAGTTTTCTTGGTGCCCTTTCTAGTTAGCGTTCCTGCTTTTACATGGTTGTCGGTCAAAGTAGCAGATAACCGGATAGCATCTTCAAGTGTTGCGGGATTTCTCCCTAAGACAGTATCCTGAATCTGCCTAGGCAATCCACCAATTTACTTCTCAATGCAGCGAGATAAGGGTGTGACCATGTGGGGCACAAGGAGACTCAACTCATGGAACCGAGTTGTATAAGCCAGACTCTCACCACCGAACAGGGAACCGTATGAAATGGAACTCTTACACTGGAGAAAGTCAATCTCATTCCTGAACGCTGCTATAATCTGATGAGTGTATCACAAGTCTGTGATAAACATCTTTCTGTGTTGTTCAACAATGTTGAGTGTCTCTTCCTCAAATTTGGAATCATTGTTCCAGTAGATCTGATCTGGCTAAGGACTCCAAGAAAGAACAACACCTATGTCTTCGATATAATTGACCCAGAAACAAAAGCCTCTATGGCATGCTTGTTGTCGAAAGCATCTGATTCTGAATCATTGCTTTGGCATCGTCGACTTGGTCATGTTAATTTTTAAAATATAAATTGTTTGGTCAAACAAGACCATGTGAGAGGTTTGCCTTCCAAGGACATTAATTTTTCAGAAAAATGCATGGCATGTGCTAAAGGCAAACATCACAAGAAGTCGCATAAGTCCAAAGCAGTGAATTCCATTTCTGTTCCTCTTCAACTATTTCATATTGACCTGTTTGGTCCCGTTTGTGTAAAAAGCATTAGTGTAAAAAGCATCTCTAAAAATTCATATTTTTGGTTGTGACAGATGATATCTCAAGTTATTCTTGGGACAACTTCTTAGCCACCAAAGACGAAACTGCTGAAATATTGAAGCGTCTTATTCTCAAAATCGAGAAGATCTGCAAGCGTTTGGTTATTTTTATCAAAAGAGACAATGTCACCAAGCCTAAAAATCATGTCTTGAATGAATTTTGCGAAAGCAAAGGAATTTCTCGACAATTTAGTGCTGCCAGGACTCCACAACAGAAAGGAGTAGCTGAAAAAAAGAACCGAACATTGATCGAGGCTACTAGAACAATGCTGATAGATTCAAAGCTTCCAATTATTTTCTAAGCTGAAGCATTCAACACTGCTAATAATAAAGTACGATTGGTTGTGCAGGGATTTGCCAAAGAGGAGGGCATTGATTATGCAGAAGTGTTTGCTCCCATGACTCATTTGGAAGCAATAAGGATTTTCCTGGCTTACGCGTGTTTCAAGAACTTTAAGGTCTATCAAATGGACGTTAAAAGTGAATTCTTATATGGGAAGGTCATGGAGGAAGTCTATGTGTGCCAGCCTTCGGGATTTGAAGATCCAGATTATCCGAGCCGAGTCTACAAGTTAGACAAAGCTCTACACGGACTTCATCAGGCTCCATGGTCTTGGTATGATACTCTGTCTTCTTATCTTCTACAGAATGGCTTCAAACGGGGGAAGATTGATATGAGTTTATTCAAAAAGAAGATTAGAAAATATATCATGCTTGTACATATTTATGTGGACGACATCATCTTCGGTTCAACCAATGAAAAGCTGTGTAGATACTTTGAGGACATAATGAAGGCCACGTTTGAAATGAACAAAATGGGCGAGCTCATGTTCTTTTTGGGATTGGAAGTGAAACAGTCAAATGATGGAACAATGATTCATCAAGCCAAGTATATTTAGGGTGTGCTCAAAAAGTTCCAGATGACTGATTCCAAGGTTGCATCAACACCTTTTGTTGTTCAAACTTCACTTTCTGCAGATCTAGAAAGAAAACCCGATGATAAGCACTATTACTGTTCTACGATACGCTCTCTGCTATATCTCACTGCAAGTTGTTCGGATATTATGTTTGTTGTTTGCTATTGTGCCCGTTATCAAACTAATCCCATGAAATCGCTATGAAAAAATCTTATGCTACTTGAAAGGATCTCCAAAGTTAGGGCTTCGGTATCCAAAAGCCAATAGCGTTGATTTGGTCGCCTACTCTGATAGCGACCATGGAGGATGTCAACTTGACATAAAGTCCGTGTTAGGAGTATGTAAGTACTTGGGACATTGTTTGGTGTCCTAGTAATGCAAGAAGCATACCTCCGTCACCATTTCTTCTATAGAAGTTGAGTATATTGTTGCTTACAGTTGCTGCTCTCAAATCCTATGGATTCAAAATCAAATAATGGATTATGGAATTGTCACACCCCGGTCCTAGGCACCGGTTAGTCGTGACGCATGGTACATAACACATAGCGAATGCTTAAACCATTAACTTGTCACGCCCATAACATAGGACAGTTATCTAACCAGAGTAGTACCTCTAACAGATATATTCCCAGGTAAGGATGACGGGTCTAGGAGAGATTTATACACCGTCCTTTCCTAGACAGAACATTTCGTGTGTCAGATAACTACATACTGATCAGAAGGTCGCCTTCTAGTTATTGTGATGTTGATACCAAAAACATATAGCGGAAGCTAAGTCATAATACCTTCTTCCTTAATAACTAAACTGTTTTATATCGTAAACTATATATCTTTTACAAACTTAACCATCTGGCAAGACATATAGCTCTTCCAAATGTGCCTTCATATATCAGAGTACTCAATCAACAAGTCTCCATAATAACCGTCTATTTCAATTTGAAGGCGTAAGGCTAGAAATCGGACTTCCAAACATGTACCGGCGCTCTGGCATGGATCCCTAGGCTAAGTGTGTGTGGTTGATGGTGTTTTGTGTATGTGGGATTTCTACAGAAGCTCTGGATATCGAATTCTATTTATAGGCCAAGATATGACCCGTAGCGGACCGCTACACTAAGTGGTGGCGGTCCACCACCCCTTGTGGCTGTGTATTTTGCTTAGCGCACATGTAGCGGACCGTTACGATCTGGCTTAGCTGTCCGCCACCCCTTTGACGCGTCAGATCCCAATCGGTGACCCATGCCACATGTCAACTCTTGATCAATTCCTTACTCAACACGTAGCGGACCGCTAAGGTCTTGGGTAGCGGACCTACCCCCTTTGAGTTTCAGATTTTTCATTTTAAGTCCCTGGACTATGATTTATTCACATATTTAAAACTTTGAAAATTGGCAAGTTTAGTACTTATGTTTTCTAGAAAATTTTCGGGGTGTTACAAATCTCCCTTCCTTAAAGAGATTTCGTCCTTGAAATCGTATGCCATCAGAATTCGTATAACTAATAAAGCTTTAATGCCCTGATTTATTAAATAAGGTTGGACTTACTTGCACGTCGGACTTGCAAGCCTTATTTTTGTCAAGAAAAACCCTTCACGAATATGTCGGCCTTTTGATCATTTGTATCCACCGGAAGTACTTGACTGTATTCCTTTTCATAAGCACCCCGAAAGGCATGAACCTGCACGTCAATGTGCTTTGTTTTGAAATGATAGATCGGGTTCTTGATGATTTTCACAAACGCTTCATTATCAATGAACATCAGAGTCTACTTCAAGTTGATACCATAATCCATTTTTTGATTTTGAATCCACAGGATTTGAGAGCAGCAACTAGAAACAACAATATACTCAGCTTCTACAGAAGAAATGGAGACGGAGGTTTGCTTCTTGCATTACCAGGACACCATACAATGTCCCAAGTACTGACATTCTCCTGACACAGACTTTATGTCAAGTTGATATCCTGCATGATCGCTATCAGAGTAGGCGACCAAATCAAAACTATTGGCTTTTGGATACCGAAGCCCTAACTTTGGAGAGCCTTCCAAGTAGCGGAAGATTATTTTTATAGCGATTTCATGGGATTAGTTTGATAACGGGCGCAATAGCAAACGGAAAACATAATATCCGAACGGCTTGCAATGACATATAGAAGAGAGCCTATCGTAGAACAGTAATGGTGCCTATCAACGGGTTTTCTTTCTTGATCTGCGGAAAGGGAATTTTGAACAGCAAAAGGTGCTGATGTTGCCTTGGAATCAGTCATCTGGAACTTTTTGAGCATATCTTAAATGTACTTGGCTTGATGAATCATTGTTCCATCATTTGACTATTAACTTTCAATCCTAAAAAGAACATGAGCTCGCCCATTTTGTTCATTTCAAACTTGGCCTTCATTACGTCCTCAAAGTATCTACACAACTTTTCATTAGCTGAACCGAAGGTGATGTCGTCCACATAAATATGTATAAGCATGATATCTTTTCCGATCTTCTTTTTGAATAAACTCATATTAATCTTCCCCCGTTTAAAACAATTCTGTAGAAGATAAGATGAAAAAGTATCATACCAATCCCTTGGAGCCTGATGAAGTCCGTACAAAGCTTTGTCTAACATGTAGACCTGGCTCGGATAATCTGGATCTTCAAACCCCGAAGGCTGGCACACATAGAATTCCTCCATCACCTTCCTATATAAGAATGCACTTTTAATGTCCATTTGTTTGACCTTAAAGTTCTTGAAAGACGCGTAAGCCAGGCAAATCCTTATTGCTTCCAAACGAGCCATGAGAGCAAACACTTTCTCATAGTTAATGCCCTCCTCTTAGGAAATCCTTGCACAACCAATCGTACTTTATTCTTAGAAGTGTTGAATGCTTCAAGACAGAAAATAATTGGAAGCTTTTAATCTATTTTAGCATTTCTATCAGCTCTGGTTCTCCACCAGCATATCCCTTTAAAAAATGATATATATTTTGATGAAATTTCTCAATTTTGTGATAAAATGGATTGTGATCATGTTGGTGTCTATTATAGTTTCCCACACTATGCATCTTAGGTCGTTCAAATTTGACCCAATCATTATGATAAGATGCAAAATTCATTGCCTAGTAGTATGACCACCCTTCCCACAACTAAAACAATTAACATGTTTAACCTATTTTCTTTTATGTGATGATTGGTTAGAGGATGAGAATGATTGCTGCTAAACTAGCACTTTGATTGGCTTTCGGAATTTGCCTTTGATGTAATTTCCTTTCTTTTGATCAACACGAGTGGTTGATTGTTCTTGGTCAGATTGTTTATTGACTTTGATTTTGATTTCAACTACTTTTGTTGTTGGTTTTGCTTCAACATCGGATTCATTGAATGATTCTGAAAATGTTTCAATGGATCGGTCTGAATCATATTCACTTTCTTCACTATTTCTTGTGGACAAATAGTCTGAATTGCTTTGACTATCACTTTGACTTTTTGATGTTGGAGCAAAAATAGGAATTTCTTCTATCATAAACCTTTCAAACTGGTTTCTTCAAATAGTATTAACCGAATCGATAAAACAAAAGGCATTCATAGAAGTAAAATCATTACAACTACCGTGTTCATTACATTCAGAGATAGACTCCTTATTGCATTCCTTGTGGCCTAATCCAACATCACAATTATCCTTAACATTGCCATCCTACCCTTTTAAACCTGCCTTATTTACATTAGTAGCAGATAAAATAGTTTTGCAAGATCATTCTTAGGATGTGGTGACAGAATAGGGCCATAATGACTATGGGTGGGAGGGTGAAACAACTTTCTTTCAAATTCATTTGAATCTAAGTATCTAACCCCTTTTTTTACAAAACCATAAGTTTGTTGACAATCAAGCATGGTATCATGTACCATTTTACTTACATTCCATTTGTCAATTTTGAATTCCAACTTAACAGTTTCACTTCTTGAGTAAGTTAATTTATCAGTTAGATCGGTGATTAAAGATTCTTTTCTATAAAAAAATTCCTTTAGGGTTTGGATTTTTTATAGGCTTTATTCAGACCAAAACTTGACAATTGTTATTAAGGCTGAGAACAAGTTGTATGTTCTTGAGGAACCAATCCCGGAAGAACCAACTGCTAATACGGGCCAAGCCCGTAAGACGTGGGATAAGCATAATGATTACTCTATCAAGGTCTCTTGCTTGATGCTGGCGTCCATGATACCAGAACTTCAAAAGAATCTGGTGGACAAGCCTGCATATGACATGATTAGGCAACTGCAGGAAATGTTCCAGCAGCAGGCCCGTCATGAACGCTTCGAGCTGATGAGATCAGTCATAAGCTGTCGCATACAAGAAGGTTCTTCTGTCAGTACCCATGTGCTGAAAATGAAAGGATAAATTGATCACCTAGCACTTGTTGAATCCCCTTTAAGAAATGAATTAGCCGGGGATATAATCCTCAAGTCACTGCCAAAATCATATGATCAGTTCACTCTGAATTACAATATGAATGCTTGGGACAAGACCATCCCGAAGTTGCATATGATGCTAAAAACTGTCGAGATGAATATACCAACTCCTACAAAGTCTGGTTCAGTGCTAATGATCAAAGAAGGTCGAGTCAGGAAATCTGAAGCCAAGGGAACCAAGAAAAATCATTTATTCGTTTATTAATTTATTCAATTACAAACAAAAGAAACATTAATTATTTATTCATATATTTATTAATTAATTTACAAACAAAGGAAAATCATTTATTTATTCTTATCAAATTATAATAAAATTATGTATCAAAATTTACATAAATGTTTTTTGAAACTCAAATAATTATTTTCATATTAAAATGAGGAAACCCACATCAATCCCCTCTTTTTACTTTTACATATTCTGGGGTGATTCATGATTAATTTGAAAACTATTTACAATACACTATACAATTCTACATTTATGAACATACGTTCAATTTGTGCTTTGTATTTGAAAGCTATGAGTTGACACTACATATACATGATATACACGTGTAATCATTAACTTTGTACAAGCCAACGGTAACATTGGTAGATCTATTGTGTCTGAAAAACCCACCCAGGTAGGGTGATTGTTAACGACATTACATTAGGGTAACATGCGTGTTATGCCTCAGTCACAAGGTTTGATTGTACACACAGTTTGACTATAGTGATTCTCCATAAATGCCTTATTTTCCATGGTTCATATGAATTGTACACAAACATTTGGGAAAACACCTGTGGTGTCAAAACCTATGTATACTCACCAAATTTTTTTAGTTGACCTTGTTTTTATCATGTTTCAAGTGCAAATCTTTGAGTTCATGTTTCATGTTGCTACATATAGGACATGATGACTAGTTGAAATAAACAAATTTAGCTTGTTGATGTATTTCATTTTCTTTTATTGTTTGATTGTATTCGTTGAACATTGTTATGAAAATGAGTAAATTTAATATATGAAATGTTGGTTTAATCATGTGCTTATGAACAGTCTCCATGTCCCGCCCCGACATATTCTGTCATCGGTTGGTGTGTGACACTAATCAAATATGCATCTGTAGAAAAACCATCTCCGAGCTGATTCCACCAAAGGTAAAATCTCGCCTATATTCTTCTGAGTGCGTTGACATGATTGTTCACTATCGGACGTTGAACAAACTCATTATTCGTTAAAAGGATTATGCTCTTGCTCTCCTTAACCAAATAAAAAAGAGTGTGGTTGCTGTCAAAGTCAGTTTGAATAAAGCTTATCAAGAAATCCAAACCCTAAATGAATTTGTTTATAGAAAAGAATTTTTAATCACCGATCTTACTGATAAATTAACTTCCTCAAGAAGTGAAACTGTTAAGTTGGAATTCATAATTAACAAATGAAATGTATATAAAATGGTACATGATACCATGCTTGATTGTCAACAAACTTCTGGTTTTGTCAAAAAGGGGGTTAGATACTTGGATTCAAGTGGCTTTGAAAGAAAGTTGTTTAACCCTCCCACCCATAGTCATTATGATCTTATTCCGTCACCTCATCCTAAGAATGATCTTGCAAAACTATTTTATTTGCTACTAATGTAAATAGTGCTAGTTTAAAAGGGCATGATGATGATGTTAAGGAGGATTGTGGTGTTGGATTAGGCCACAAGAATGCAATAGGGAGTCTGTCTCTAAATGTAATGAACACAGTCGTTGTAATGATTTTACTTCTATGAATGCTTCTTGTTTTAATGATTCGGTTAATACTATTTCAAGAAACTAGTTTGAAAGGTTTATGACAGAATAAATTCAAGTTTTCACTCCAACATCAACAAGTCAAAGTGATAGTCAAAGCAATTCAGACTATTTATCCACAAGAAATAGTGAAGAAAGTGAATATGATTCAGACCGATCCATTGAAACATCTTCAGAATCATTCAATGTATCCGGTGTTGAAGCAAAACCAACAACAAAAGTAGTTGAAATCAAAATCAAAGTCAATAAAGAATCTGACAAATAACCATCAACCACTCGTGTTGATCAAAAGAAAGAAAAATACATCAAAGGCAAATTCCGAATGCCAATCAAAGTGCTAGTTTAGAAACAATTATTCTCATCATCTTACCAACTGTCACATAAAAGAAAATCCTTTAAACATGTTAATTGTTTTAGTTATCGAAAGGGTGGTCATAGTACTAGGAATGCAGCCATGCATCTTATCATAATGATTAGGTCAAATTTGAACGACCTAAGATGCATAGTGTGGGAAACTTAAATAGACACCAACATGATCACAATCCATTTTATCACAAAATTGACAAATTTCGTCAAAATATATATTATTTTGGAAAAGGGATATGTTGGTGGAGAATCAGAGCATATAGAAATTCTAAAATTGATGTCCCGCCCAAGTTGAAATAGACATGGGGTTCCGATTTCTCAATAAATTGTCTTGTATGTGACAAGGGTTTCCCAGTAGGACTATTTATAATGTATGGCATGTTGATAGTGGTTGCTCTCGTCACATGACCGGGCTGAAAGATCTGCTTACTAATTTCAGAATTATCGATGGGGGATACGTTGACTTTACAGGTGGCGAAAAAGGACGAAATATTACTGGACAGGGAACTGTATGGAATGGAACTCTTACACTAGAGAAAGTCAATCTCATTCCTGAACTCTCCTATAATGTGATGAGTGTATCACAAGTCTGTGAAAAGCATCTTTCTGTGCTGTTCAACAATGTTGAGTGTCTCTTTCTCAAACCTGGAATCATTGTTCCAGTATAACTGATCCGTCTAAGGACTCCAAGAAAGAACATCACCTATGTCTTCGATATAATTGACCCGAAAACAAAAGCCTCTATGGCATGCTTGTTGTCGAAAGCATCTAATTATGAATCATTGCTTTGGCATCGTCGACTTGGTCATGTAAATTTTAAAAATATAAATCGTTTGGTCAAACAAGACCTTGTGAGAGGTTTGCCCTCCAAGGACATTAATTTTTCAGAAAAAACGCATGGCATGTGCTAAAGGCAAACATCACAAGAAGTCGCATAAGTCCAAAGCAGTGAATTCCATTTTTGTTCCTCTTCAACTATTTCATATGGACATGTTTAGTCCCGTTAGTGTAAAAAGCATCTATAAATATTCATATTTTTGGTTGTGACAGATGATTTCTCATTTTATTCTTTGGACAACTTCTTAGCCACCAAAGACAAAACTGCTGAAATACTGAAGAGTCTATTTCTGAAAATTTAAAAGATCTGCAAGCGTTTGGTTATTTCTATCAAAAGAGATAATGTCACAAAGCCTAAAAATCATGTCTTGAATGAATTTTGCGAAAGCAAAGGAATTTCTCGAAAATTTAGTGTTGCCAGGACTCCACAAGAGAATGGATTAGCTAAAAGAAAGAATCGAACATTGATCGATGCTGCTAGTACAATGCTGATAGGTTCAAAGCTTCCAATTATTTTCTAAGCTGAAGCATTCAACACTTCTAAGAATAAAGTACGATTGGCTGTGAAGGGATTTTCCCAAGAGGAGGGCATTGATTATGCAGAAGAGTTTGCTCCCATGACTCATTTAGAAGCAATAAGGATTTTCCTGGCTTACGCGTGTTTCAAGAACTTAAAGGTCAATAAAATGGACGTTAAAAGTGTATTCTTATATGGGAAGGTCATGGAGGAAGTCTATGTGTGCCAGCCTTCGGGGTTTGAAGATCCAGATTATCCGAGCCTAGTCTACAAGTTAGACAAAGCGCTACACGGACTTCATCAGGCTCCAAGGTCTTGGTATGATACTCTGTCATCTTATCTTCTATAGAATGGCTTCAAACGGGGGAAGATTGATATGAGTTTATTCAAAAAGAAGATTAGAAAATATATCATGCTTGTACATATTTATGTGGACGACATCATCTCCGGTTCAGCTAATGAAAAGCTGTGTAGATACTTTGAGGACATAATGAAGGCCAAGTTTGAAATGAACAAAATGGGCGAGCTCATATTCTTTTTGGGATTGGAAGTGAAACAGTCAAATGATGGAACAATGATTCATCAAGCTAAGTACATTTAGGATTATCTCAAAAAGTTCCAGATGACTTATTCCAAGGTAGCATCAACACCTTTTGTTGTTCAAACTTCACTTTCCACAGATCTAGAAAGAAAACCCGTTGATAAGCACCATTACTATTCTACGACAAGCTCTCTGCTATATCTCACTCAAGTCATTCGGATATTATGTTTGATGTTTGCTATTGCGCCCGTTATCAAACTAATCCCATGAAATCGCTATGAAAAAAATATTTCGCTACTTGAAAGGCTCTCCAAAGTTATGGCTTCGATATCCAAAAGCCAATAGCTTTGATTTGGTCGCCTACTCTGATAGCGATCATGGAGGATGTCAACTTGACATAAAGTCCGTGTTAGGAGAATGTAAGTACTTGGGACATTGTTTGGTGTCCTAGTAATGCAAAAAGCAAACCTCCATCTCCATTTCTTCTGTAGAAGCTGAGTATATTGTTGCTTCCGGTTGCTGCTCTCAAATCCTGTGGATTCAAAATCAAATAATGGATTATGGAATTGTCACACCCTGTCCCAGGCACCGGTTAGTCATAACGCATGGTACATAACACACAGCGAAAGCTTAAACCATTAACTTGTCACGCCCATAACATAGGACAGTTATCTAACCAGAGTAGTACCTCTAACAGAGATGTTCCCAGGTAAGGACGACGGGTCTAAGAGAGATTATACACCGTCCTTTCCTAGACAGAACATTCTGTGTGTCAGATAACTACATAGTGATCAGAAGGTCGCCTTCTAGTTACTATGACGTTGATACCAAAAACGTATAGCGTAAGCTAAGTCATAATACCTTCTTCCTTAATAACTAAATTGTTTTATATCGTAAACCATATATCTTTTACAAACTTAACCATCTGGAAAGACTTATACCTCTTCTAAGCGTGCCTTCATTTATCAGAGTATTCAATAAACAAGTCTCCGTAATAACCGTCTATTTCAATTTGAAGGCGTAAGGCTTGAAATCGGACTTCCGAACGCGTACCGGCACTCTGGCATGGATCCCTAGGATAAGTGTGTGTGGTTGATGGTGTTTTGTGTATGTGGGTTTGCTACAAAAGCTCTGGATATAGAATTCTATTTATAGGACAAGATATGACCCGTAGGGGACCGCTACACTAAGTGGTGGCGGTCCGCCACCCCTTATGGCGGTGTATTTTGCTTAGCGCACATGTAGCAGACCGTTACGATCTGGCTTAGCGGTCTACCAACCCCTTTCACGTGTCAGATCCCAATCGGTGAGTCACAGGGCACATGTCAACTCTTGATCAATTCCTTACTCAACACGTAGCGGACCGCTAAGGTTTTGGGTAGCGCACCTACCCCCTTGGAGTTTCAGATTTTTCATTTTAAGTCCCTGGACTTTGATTTATTCACATATTTACAACTTTGCAAATTGGCAAGTTTTGTCCTTATGTTTTCTAGGAAATTTTCGGGGTGTTACAAATCTCCCCTCCTTAAAGAGATTTCGTCCTTGTAATCGTATGACATCAGAATTCGTATAACTAGTAAGGCTTTAATGCCCTGATTTATGAAATAAGGTTGGACTTACTTGCACGTCGGACTTACAAGCCTTATTTTTGTCAAGAAAAACCCTTCACGGTCACAAGAACCCAAAAAGAGAAGAATATATACTATATATATGTACATTCTAACATTGTGTATCTTTTTTAATTTTTTATCCTAATGCACGACATTGACGTTGCGTGTCTTTTGCTCAAGATTGAAAAATTCAGTACTAGGATGCACATCATTGGTGTCCTTTGAATGGATTTGCATGTCAAGGAATGTCTTTATTTTCCTAATGCATGCCATTGTGTGTCTTTTTGTTCTTTTTCTTTTTCTTTGGAATATATATGTAATAGACTCTCAACCCCTTTGTGATGGGACTATGGTTATATGCAGACCTGGACAAGATGGGTATACACTTTTCAACAGTCATTATCTTTGTCACTGAGTTGCAGCCCATTGGTTTGAATGCCGAGCCTAGCAACATGTCCTTTAGTATAACCGCTTCCTCTTTTCGATCCTATTTTTAACAGTGATCAAGTTAAGCCAGTTCAGCTATCATTTCCCACAATAACAGTTATGATGCAAAGTAGACAACACTCATCTTTTTCAATCATTTTCTTTTCTTTTCTATTCACCGAATTTCCCCCGAAAAATTTATTTATAGACAACTTCTTTAAATGGAATTTTCTAAACTGAAGACAAATATTTTTGCAGCTCGGTCATCAAAACATTTTTGTCAAGAAAATATTTTTGGATTTTTGAAAGAGAAATAACAAGATATATACACTATACATAAGGGATAGAAGATGTTACTCAAAGTTCAACAGTCCCTGTTTCTGTATGAGATCAAGAAACTTAGACTTATCGAATGACTTCATGAATATGTCCGCCTTTTGATCATTTGTATCCACTGGAACTACTTGACTGTATTCCTTTTCATAAGCATCCCGAAAGGCATTAACCCGCAAGTAAATATGCTTTGTTTTGGAATGATAGATCGGCTTCTTGACGATTTTCACAAACGCTTCACTATCAATGAACATCAGAGTCTACTTCAAGTTGATACCATAATCTATTATTCGATTTTGAATCCACAGGATTTGAGAGCAGCAACTGGAAGCAACAATATACTCAGCTTCTACAGAAGAAATGGAGACGGAGATTTGCTTCTTGCATTATCAGGACACCAAACAATCTCCCAAGTATTGACATTCTCCTAACACAGACTTTATGTCAAGTTGACATCCTGCATGATCAATATCAGAGTAGGCGAACAAATCAAAACTATTGACTTTTGGATACCGAAGCCCTAACTTTGGAGAGCCTTCCAAGTAGCGAAAAATTATTTTTATAGCGATTTCATGGGATTAGTTTGATAACGGGCGCAATAGAAAATGGAAAACATAATATCCGAACGGCTTGCAGTGAGATATAGAAGAGAGCCTATCGTAGAACATTAATGGTGCCTATCAATGGGTTTTCTTTCTGGATCTACGGAAAGGGAATTTTGAACATCAAAAGGTGTTCATGCTGCGTTGGAATCAGTCATCTGGAACTTTTTGAGCATATCTTAAATGTACTTGGCTTGATGAATCATTGTTCCATCATTTGACTATTAACTTCCAAACCCCAAAAAGAACATGAGCTCGCCCATTTTGTTCATTTCAAACTTGGCCTTCATTACTATCTCAAAGTATATACACATCTTTTCATTAGATGAACCAAAGATGATGCCGTCCACATAAATATGTACAAGCATGATATCTTTTCCGATCTTCTTTTTGAATAAAATCATATTAATCATCCCCCGTTTGAAGCCATTCTGTAGAAGGTAAGATGAAAAAGTATCATACCAATCCCTTTGAGCTTGATGAAGTCCGTACAGAGCTTTGTCAAACTTGTAGACCCGGCTCGGATAATCTGGATCTTCAAACCCCGAAGGCTGGCACACATAGATTTCCTCCATCACCTTCCCATATAAGAATGCACTCATAAAGTCCATTTGTTAGACCTAAAAGTTCTTGAAAGACGCGTAAGCCAGGCAAATCCTTATTGCTTCCAAACGAGCCATGAGGGCAAACACTTCGTCATAATCAATGCCCTCCTCTTGGAAAATCCCTATACAACCAATCGTACTTTATTCTTAGCAGTGTTGAATGCTTCAAGCAAGAAAATAATCGGAAGCTTTGAATCTATGTTTAGCAATTCTATCCGCGCTGGTTCTCCATCAACATATCCCTTTCAAAAATGATATATATTTTGACAAATTTTGTCAATTTTGTAATAAAATGGATTGTGATCATGTTGGTGTCTATTATAGTTTCCCACACTATGCATCTTAGGTCGTTCAAATTTGACCCAATCATTATGATAAGATGCATAATTGCATTGCCTAGTAGTATGACCACCCTTCCCACAACTAAAACAATTAACATGTTTAACCTATTTTCTTTTATGTGACGATTGGTAAGAGGATGAGAATGATCGCTGCTAAACTAGCACTTTGATTGGCTTTCGAAATTTGCCTTTGATGTATTTTTCTTTATTTTGATCAACACGAGTGGTTGATGGTTCTTGGTCAGATTGTTTATTGACTTTGATTTTGATTTCAACAACTTTTGTTGTTGGTATTGCTTCAACACCGGATTCATTGAATGATTCTGAAGATGTTTCAATGGATCGGTCTGAATCATATTCACTTTCTTCACTATTTCTTGTGGACAAATAGTTTGAATTGCTTTGACTATCACTTTGACTTGTTGATGTTGGAGTGAAAATAGGAATTTCTTCTGTCATAAACCTTTCAAACTGGTTTCTTGAAATAGTATTAACCGAATCATTAAAACAAAAGGCATTCATAGAAGTAAAATCATTACAACTGTTGTGTTCATTACATTCAGAGACAGACTCCCTATTGCATTCCTTGTGGCCTAATCCAACATCACAATCATCCTTAACATCGTGATCCTGCCCTTTTAAACCTGCACTATTTACATTAGTAGCAGATAAAATAGTTTTGTAAGATCATTCTTAAGATGTGGTGACGGAATAGGGTCATAATGACTATGGGTGGGAGGGTGAAACAACTTTCTTTCAAAGTCATTTGAATCCAAGTATCTAACCCCTTTTTTACAAAACTAGAAGTTTGTTGACAATCAAGCATGGTATCATGTACCATTTTACTTACATTCCATTTATCAATTTTGAATTCCAACTTAACAGTTTCACTTCTTGAGGACGTTAATTTATCAGTTAGATCGGTGATTAAAGATTCTTTTCTATAAACAAAATCCTTTAGGGTTTGGATTTTTTTATAAGCTTTATTTAAACTGACTTTGATAGCAACCTCGCTCTTTTTGTGGTTAAGAACAGCAAGAGCATCATCCTTTTCACGAATAATGAATTTGTTCAATGTGCGATAGTGAACAATCATTTCAACGCACTCAAAATAACAAAAGCAAGATTTTACCTTTGGTGGAATCAGCTTGGCAGCAGTTTTTCTACAGATTCATCTTTGATTAGTGTCACACCCCAACTGACGGTGGAATACGTCGGGACGGGACATGGAGACAAGTTAAAATATTTTATTTCAATGAATACAATCAAACAATCAAAGAAAATGAAATACTTCAACAAGTTAAATTTGTTATTTCAACTAGATCATCGTGTCCTATGTGTAGCAACTTGCAACATGAACTCAAAGATTTACACCTGAAACATGATAAAAACAAGGTCAACTAAAAATAGTTGGTGAGTATACATAAGTTTTGACACCACAAGTAGTTTTCCAGATGTTTGTGTACAATTCATATGAGCCATGGCAAATAAGGCATTAATGGAGAATCACTATTGTCAAACTGGGTGTACAATCAAACCTTGTGACTGAGGCATAACACGCATATTACCCTAATGTAATTTCGGTAACAATCACCCTACCTGGTTGAGTTTGTCAGACGCAATAGATCTATCAATGTCACCGTTGGCTTGTACAGAGTTAATGATTGCACCTGTATGTCATGTATATGTAGTTTTAACTCATAGCATTCAAGCACAAATTGCACGTATGTTCATAAATGTAGAATTGTATAGTGTATTGTAAATAGTTTTCAAATTGATCATGAATCACTCCAAAATATGTAAAAGTAAAAAGAGGGGCTATATAACTCACCCTGCAGTGAGTATCTTGAAAGTTACATAAGTATGTTGTTGCTGTACAAATGTTCTAACTAATCACAAGATTAACCTATGATTGATGGAATATGTGTATCAATAAGTTGTACAAATGAAATATGGAATCCTAATGCGCAAAGAGATTGATGTGGGTTTCCTCATTTTAATAAGAAAATAATTATTTGAGTTTCAAATAACATTTATGTAAATTTTGATACATAATTATATTATAATTTGATAAGAATAAATAAATGATTTTCCTTTGTTTGTAAATAAATGAATAAATATATGAATAAATAATTAATGTTTCTTTTGTTTGTAATTGAATAGATGAATAAATAAATAAGCGAATAGATAAATAGTTGAATAAATAAATAAATAAATAAATAATTCTTTTATTTATATAGTTTGAATTTCATGAAAAATAATTGTAACAATAATGATTTAATTAGTTAATAATTATATTAAAATTAAAGTATGAAATTTGTTTTAAATGATTGTATATAAGAAGTAAATTAAATAAAAGGGTTTATTGTTTTTACAAAGCAATGGATTTATAAAAACAACTTCTTTTATATTCCAAAAATACTTTAGTATTCAAAGATCCCAAATATATAATTAATTAAAGAAATTAACTTAACTGAAGTTATTATATTTTGTTTTATCCAAAAAATAATAAAGAAAATAGTTTCTCTCAAGTCCTTACCAATTTAAAGAATAAAGTGGATCTGAGTTTTTATAGGTTTATAAATTAGATTTTATAAAAGTGGGTTTGTATATTAAAATCGGGTTTAAAAAAAAGAAGGCTTGACCGGATTCGAACCCTGGTGGGTTCTGAGGAGGGCCAAGCACGCAACTATCCGGACCAGGAGGTCCTAGTGCTCATAATTTAGAGCTTGGGATAGGAGAAACACTATAGGGACCATGCAAGGTAAATTATCATTACGGGTGCACACGTAATCATAATTTGCAATGCTTGAGAATTCTAGTGAGTCTTACTATCCGAGTCAATGTTCATGATTAATCTGTATTTCTAATCCCAATTCCCAATCACTCGAGTACTGATCGAAACTATCGAAACATGGGAATATATATTGTCTCTTTCTTCTTTGAATTCGAACGGATCTAAAACTTTTATTGAGACTTCATTGACATAACAGTTTTGACCGAAACACCGAAAAGACCTGTTCTCAGTCGATTTAACCTCAGTACTAGAACCGGATTTGGAAATTCTTGGAAAGTATTACTTAATCTATGAGATCGAGCTAAAGATTTTCTTATTTCGATTTCGTTATTTGTCTATCCACGCCTAGTTCTAGCCACCATTCAATTTTGCACAACATGGGAACCCCCTTCCCCCTTGCACCGATCGAGCTACCGCTGCCAGCCACCTCCCTGTCGCCGGAACCGCCGCCGGCCACCGTCGCACCGCCGTCGCAGCCACCTCGGCGCTGCTGCTTTTGCGTGAACCATTTTCTTCGTGAGATGGGTTACGCATTAGATCTCGTGAGACGGGATTTGTTGTTGCGGGTTCGTGAACAAGCTATCTAGCGTAACGCTCGTTGCATCCATCGTGTGAGTTTAGGTTGATCGTCAAAGGTACAAACCCTAAACACCCTATGGATGTGTTTTATTTCTTTATTATTGTCTAAACGTTGTGTAATCGGATCACTGAAAGGAATCCAGATCTGATCTGTTAATGGTATTGTTAAATCGCTTCCGCTAAAATATATATGACTTATTTATTTAAAAGGTTTAAATAATTATTGTTTTAAAAGTTAAAACAGGTACCATGATTCCCAACAGGTGGGTATTTTTTGGTTACCCGGTAGCGGTGATAGTGAACGTGTGAGCTGCTGCCATAGCTCCGGCAACAACAGAGAACTCTTGGGAACAGGTCACGATGGTGACCTTACGGTGGTTGTTATGGTTAATCGTGGTGCTCGGGTGAGGCAAACAATGGAGATGATGGTGGCCGTGTGGTTGTGATGGGTTGAAAGGTGAGTTTCATGGTTATGCGGTGGTTGTTAGCGGCGGCTCACGTGAGTGATGGTTCATGTTTGGTGGTGGCTGTACGGGTTTAACGGTGAAGACGGTGGTGTTATTATGGTACGGACGACAGGTTTAAAGATGGACATCTTGGACTAAGTGGGGGATAGTAGATTTATTATTTTGTTATCCCTTAGACCAGCCCGGTTGTTCGTTTGATGGCTCAAATGAAACCGGACAAATTTTCAAGTTGCTCGATTCTGCGTTTTATTTATTTTTGTGGTTGTGGTATGATTATTTAGGATAATAATTAAATCGCAAAATTTTTAATAAAACTTTTGACACAATTTAAAACAACGAGATAATTAAATTGTTTATTTTTCTCGGAAAGGTAATTAAATAAAAGTGTTTTATTTAAAAGTAAAAACAAGTTTTAAATTTAAATAGTTTTTATTTAAAACAATTTTAAATTAATTAAAGAGTTCATTAGTTTAAAATAAGTTCGCGACAAATGACCAATTTAAAAATAGAGTATTAAAAAATTGGATCGTGTCGAGTGTTGAAAGTGTTTCACGATATAATTAGTAAAACTGGTTTACTAAAATTGTGCGACTTGTATCATGGTACTCATCGACCAAAATGTTTTTGACCCGAAACGGTAATATTAAAAAACATTAAAGAAATCTCAATATAAAATCAATATTTCTACACCATCCTTAATCGTAACACTTCAACTAATTTATTCAAAACCCCGGTGTTAGTGAATTACCCTGCATTCAGTCCTACGGTTTTAGGTGAAGGTAGAACCGCAATTCCTGAGTCACTTAGGTCGGCTCTACAGTTACAATTGAAGGACAAATATCACTTAAATCATATAAGTGGGCGTAGTTGAAGGAAAACGTATCCAAACCTTAACAATACTCGTCATGCCCTCAAACCGAGAATTGTATAGTTGATACAATTGGTAATCGTTACCTACCCGTCTAGCTATGTCAGTGAAGAGTGCTCAGCCATTCACTGAGACATAGGGAACCGAGAACTCATTCCTAATTATATAAAATTTTGCAATTGGGTCATAAAAATTTTATTAGGAAATCCAAGCATGAAAATACTAAAACTTATTTTTGAATTTTGTAGATGTCTAACGAATCGAATACAAATTCCTCATTCTCCCTGAAATCCATCCTTGAGAAGGACAGGCTTGACAACTCCAACTTCATAGACTGGTACCGAAACTTGACAATTGTTATCAAGGCTGAGAACAAGTTGTATGCTCTCGAGGAACCAATCCCGGAAGAACCAACTGCTACTACGGGCCAAGCCCGTAAGACCTGGGATAAGCATGTTGATTACTCTATCAAGGTATCTTGCTTGATGCTGGCGTCCATGATACTAGAACTTCAAAAGAATCTGGTGGACATGCCTGCATATGACATGATTAGGCAACTGCAGGAAATGTTCCAGTAGCAGGCCTGTCATGAACGCTTCGAGGTGATGAGATCACTCATAAGCTGTCACATACAAGAAGGTTCTTCTGTCAGTACCCATGTGCTGAAAATGAAAGGATATATTGATCACCTAGCACGTGTTGAATCCCCTTTAAGCAATGAATTAGCTGGGGATATAATCCTCAAGTCACTGCCAAAATCATATGATCAGTTTACTCTAAATTACAATATGAATGCGTGGGACAAGACCATCTCGGGGTTGCATATGATGCTAAAAACTGTCGAGATGAATATAACAACTCCTGCTATGTCTGGTTCAGTGCTAATGATCAAAGAAGGTCGAGTCAGGAAATCTAAAGCCAAGGGAACCAAGAAACCTCTAAAGAATGTTAAGTGAATTCTACAGGTCAAGAGTCATTTGATGCTTGCGAATCATGTTTAAGTGAAAGCTAACCAAAGCTCCTTTTACCTATATCAGTCAAATGGCTAAGGATCTGTTGGGACTTGTACATACTGATGTATGTGGTCCATTCAGAACAATGACCAGAAATGGAGAGAGATACTTCGTGACATTTACTGATGATTTCAGTAGATATGATTATGTTTATCTTATGAAGCATAAACATGAAACGTTTGAAATGTTTAGACAATACAAGAACGAAGTACAAAATCAACTTGGTAAGACGATTAAGATGCTTCGATCTGATCGACGTGGCAAATATCTTAGTCAAGAGTTTGACGAACATTTAAAGAAATGTGGGATCATTTCTCAGCTGACTCCACCAGGAACACCTCAACTTAACGGTGTATTCGAAAGGATAAATCAAACTCTACTAGATATGATTCGGTCTATGATGAGTCGTATAAACTTCCCACACTCCTTCTGGAGTTTTGCTCTTGAGACTGCCACAAGAATCATTAATCTAGCTCCTACTAAGAAGGTGGACAAGATGCCTTATGAGATTTGGCATGGGGAAAAACCCAAAGTGTCCTACCTTAGGGTTTGGGAAAGTAACGCATATGTTACAAGTGGATCTACGAATAAACTAAATCCCCGTGGTGATAAAATTGTTTCGTCTGATACCCTAAAACAATCGGTTACTAATTCTACAATCCTATTGAAAATCGTGTTTTCATTAAACGCAGAGCTACTTTCTTGGAGGAAGAACTACTTGCGAGAAGGATTGGAAACAACCGTGTGGATATGGATGAGATCCAAGAACCACATTCTTAACCTGCCATTCAGCATGAGACTGCTGAAACTGAATCTGGAAATGTTCAAGATTCAGTTGTGACACAAACTGTTCGTAGAAGTACTAGAGATCGTCATGAACCCGACCGGTATATCGGGTTCACCAGATTGATGATGTCTTGATAATTGATTAGGCAGAGCCCACTAGTTACAAATATGCAATCTTAGATTCAGAATCTAAGAAATGGCTTGAAGCCATGGATGCTGAAATCCAATCCATGCACGACAACCATATATGGGACTTGGTTGATCTTCCTCCCGAGAGTCAGACATTAGGAAGTAAATGGATTTTCTAGAAGAAAATAGACTTCGATGGGAATGTGCAGACCTTCAAAGCAAGGCTAGTAGCGAAAGGTTTTACCCAGACTCAAGGAATTCATTATGATGAAACTTTCTCACCTGTAGCCATGCTTAAGTCTATTAGGATCTTGCTTTCCATTGCCACATATTATGACTATGAGATATGACAAATGGATGTCAAAACCGCGTTCCTAAACGGACGTCTTACTGAAGATATCTATACGGTTCAACCGGAAGGTTTTGAAGATCCAGAGAATCCCAATAAGGTATGCAAGTTGAACAAATCCATTTATGGATTAAAGCAGGCATCCAGAAGCTGGAATCTTCGCTTTGACAAGAAAAACAAAGAGTTTGATTTTGTCAAGAACGAAGATGAACCATGTGTTTACATATGAATTTTCTGATTATGTATGTAGATGACATACTACTCCTTGGAAACCATATTCCTATGCTAAAGGACGTAAAGTCTTGGTTAGGAAAATGTTTCGCAATGAAAGAACTTGGTGAAGCTGCATATATTCCGGGAATAAAGATCTATAGGGATAGATCAAAGCGGCTTATAGGATTAAGTCAATGTACATAAATTGATAAGGTCATTTGACACTTTTTCATGCAAGACTCTAAGAGAGGAACTTTGCCTATGGCACATGGAACCATACTGAATAACAAACAGTGCACTAAGTCTGACGAGGACAAGAAGAAAATGGAAAAGGTTCCATATGCTTCTGCGATTGGTTCAATCGTGTATGCCATGCTATGTACTAGACCTGACGTATCGTACGCTTTAAGCATGACAAGCAGATATCAACAGAATCCTGGTGAAAGTCACTAGATAGCTGTAAAGAACATTCTTAAATACTTTAGAAGGACTAAGGATATGTTCTTGATATACGGGGGACTGGAAGGAAAACTAGCTGTTAAATGTTATACTGATGCTAGATTCCAGACGGATCGAGATGATTCTCGATCACAAACGGGATTTGTTTTTATTCTGAATGGTGGTGCGATTACTTGGAAAAGTATTAAAAGTGTTGTTGCACAATCCACCACCGAGTCAGAATAAATTGCGGCTTCGAAAGCTGCAAAGAAGGCTGCTTGGATGAAGAAGTTCATTACTGATCGAGATACTGTGTGACAATACTGGTGCTATTGCTCAAGCTAAAGAACCAAGGTCACACCACAACACGAAGCACATACTCAGAAGATTTCATTATATACGAGATATAATAGAACGGGGAGACATCGTGTTAAACAAAGTTTACACAAATCAAAATCTAGCGCACCCGTTCACTAAACCTATGCCTTATTCTAAACATGAGGAGCATAATGACAAGATAGGCCTTAGATTTGCTAGACAGTGGATTTTATCTATTTTTGTCACACCCCCAATTTCAACTAACGGAGTTTTACCGTTTGGGAAGTGACAAACCAAGATCTCAGTCATTAGTTACATTGAACGACTCTACACGTGACTCAAATGAAAATTATCATATCAATCAGCGTTAATACGGAAGCGTAAAGAAAGTAAATACGCAAAACACACGCGCCCAAAAGAATAGTCCAAATGTAAAGCCCCAAACCCGGGAGGCCTCACTTGTTGGATTTACTCATTCACAAACGGTTCTTAAACATAAATATCAAATAAAGCAGTGGAAAATATAATTCAAACATAACGTCATCACTGTTCATACATGCGGAAGCGTAAACATTGTTTAAAAACATAAATACATCATAACTAAACATAACGGGAAGCCAGTCTTCATGATCAACCGGGTAATTCCTCTCACTTGACAAGCATCACCGTCCATCATCCATACCTGCCTTAACCTGAATGTGCATACTAAAAAGTCAGCTACGCTGGTGAGTTCTAGTTTTCGTTCAAATTAAGAAATGGTTCATCATTCAAAACATTCATTAGGGTTTAACATCACGTATAAGAAAAACAGGGCCTTTCGTTCATCATTGAAAACCTTCAAACCTTTTTCCTCATCATAAACACATTGAACGGATCATTTGCCTAAAACTTTAACATTCATTTAAGTCATACATTACTTTCTAAAATCTGTATCTTTTCTTTAAGCGTCTCTGTGTCCCCGAAGGAACCTTTGATGTTGTGGGAAACCGCTACGTATCGCCGTCATTGCCACAACCATTCAATATGTGGGGTCAACCATTACATATCGTCGTCATTGCCCAACCATTCAATACGTGGGGTCAACCGTTACGTATCGCCGTCATTGCCCAACACGCATCTTTCCTTTGGGAATCAACCGTTACGTATAGCCGTCATTGATTTCCCCTTACCTCATTCCCTTAGGATGATCGTCATCACCCGAGTAACCGTCGTTACTCCCTTACCAGTTGTACAACATCAAACCATTGGCAGGCCACCAAGACACTGCCCTTGTTGCTCTTCTGGAAACTATGGCTCGCGGTCCATAATCTACCACAAGGCTGGGAATTACATTCACAGACTTCATTCGTCAATTCCATTCGTTCGACAGATTGGATTTGTAATGTCTTCTTTAAAACCTTTGCCTTTTTTCTTTTCTCTATCATAAAACCTTTCATTCTTTCGAAACCCTTTACTTGTAGTTTAAACCATTACTTTATAAACATTTCGTTCGTAAACCTTCCGTTCATAAGCTTTCTTTCTATAAACCGTTCATTCCAAATCATTTCATTTCGTAAACATAGTTTCATAAGCATCATTTTATAAACATAGTTTCAAAAACATCGTTTCGTAAAAACATCATTTCATATGTATGCACACCAGCCCGAAAACATTATATAAAACATTTAAAAGAGGGCTTCTAGAACTCACCTGATAAGCTAGTCCGGGTTGCCCTAAACAAAGTTCCCACTACGTTACTTTCGATCTGAATTGATTAGTTAAATACACATTAGACCAAATCCCGACTCTAACGGTTTAACCTTCTAAACATACCGACTTTACCTAATCAGCCTGATGCCTGCGCAGTTAGCAAGTGCGCCGACCCTGCTTCCTGCGTACTTGATAAGTACGCAGGTTCCTCTTCCTGCGTACTTGATAAGTACGCAGTGCTCTCTTCCTGTGCACTTGATAAGTACGCAGGACCTGCTCCGTGCGTACTTGATAAGTGCGCACGACCTGTTCTTCGTAAAAACCCTAACTTTCTCATTCGGGTCTGATCACGTCAAGATCCCGAACCTGTTTGCATTCAAAACGTTCGTTTTCCATTAAGGAACTCAAATCTATGTTTATCCTTCAGTTTCATCCGTTAAAATGTTACATTTTCACCCAAAACCCGAAAAACCCAAAAACGAACTAAAACTCAGATTTAGGTCGGATCGTTACCTGAATCGAGCTTCTGGTCCGGAGGTTCTTCTCACGAGCTATGGAGTAACACTTTGCTAAAATCTAGGGTCGATCCGCCAACTTTCTCTCTCTATGGTTTCTCTCTCTAGATGTTGCAAATGAGAGAAAATGTTGATGATCCTTGGCTATTTATAGGGAGGCTCCCTTCTAGCCCATCCGGCCCGGCCCGTCATTCCTCGTTCGTTTATTCCGTTATTATAACTGTCGTTTTATTTTTGGGATGTTACAAGTCTACCCCCCTTACAATAGGTTTCGTCCCTGAAACCTATCATAAGTCAAATAATTGAGGGTACGACTCCCTCATTTCCGTCTCCGTTTCCCAAGTGGCTTCCGATCCCTTTCGATGCTTCCATTGGACTTTAACCAATGGAATAACTTTATTACGCAAACGCTTCTCCTTTCGGTCTAAGATGGCCACAGGTTCTTCGATGTAGTTAAGGCTGTTGTCGACCTCGATGTCAGTAAGTGGTACGTGAGCCGATTCATCCGCCAAACACTTTCGCAAGTGTGATACATGGAAGGTAGGATGAATCCCACTTAACTCATCAGGCAACTCTAACCGATAAGCGACTTCACCAACCCGTGCCATTATCCTGAATGGTCCGACAAACCTCGGACTTAACTTTCTTCTCTTCCTGAATCGTATGATTCCCTTCTAGGGTGACACTTTCAACATTACTCTGTCCCCAACATCAAACTTAATAGGCCTTCGTCGTTTATCCGCATAGGACTTCTGACGATCTTGTGCGGCCTTCATTCGTGCTTTGATTTGATCAAACCTTTCCGACGTTTCTCTTACGACTTCAAGACTTCGTAATTCCTTCTGTCCAATATCACCCCAACAAATCGGGGTCCTGCATCTCCTCCCATACAACATTTCGTAAGGCGGCATGCGTATAGTTATGTGATGACTATCGTTGTATGAGAATTCGGCTAACGGCAGATGACTGTCCCAACTGCCGCCAAAATCGATAATACAAGCACGAAGCATATCCTCCAATGTCTGAATGGTCCTTTCGGACTGACTATCCGTTTGTGGGAGGTATGCCGTGCTGATATTAAGCCTCGCGCCCATCGCCTCGTGAAATATTTTCCAGAACCTCGATGTGAATCTTTTGTCCCGGTCAGATACGATCGTCAAAGGCATCCCATGCCGTGCTACTACTTCGTTAATAAATACTTCCGCTAACCTTTCCGACGAGAACGTCTCACGAATAGGTAGGAAATGAGCACTCTTCGTTAAACGGTCCACAATTACCCAAATGGCGTTATGACCTTTAGCTGTGCGAGGTAGCTTGGTTATGAAGTCCATGGTAATGTGTTCCCACTTCCATTTCGGTATATCAAGTCGTTGAATCTTTCCATATGGTTTCTGGTGTTCGGCCTTTACTTGCGAGCAAGTCAAGCACTTACTTACATACTTTGTCACTTCATGCTTCATTCCAGGCCACCAGTATTCCTTCCTTAGATCTTGGTACATTTTATTGGTACCAGGATGGATAGAGTACCGATACTTATGAGCCTCATCCAAGATTTTGGTTCTAAGCTTGCCACCCATAGGTATCCATACCCGTCCAAAACGTGTCCTAACACCAAGGGTGTTATATTCCTCCTTGTCCTGTTGGCCAACCATCCTTTCCTTCTTAATGTTTTCTTCTTTAAGTGCCTCATCTTGAGCCTTTTCGATTTCTCTCATCACATCTGATGTTACCACTAACTCGCAAGCTTTCACTCTAATAGGAGCAAGCACATCCTTTCGGCTTAGAGCGTCAGCCACCATGTTTGCCTTTCAGGATGGTATATTATTTCACAATCATAGTCTTTCAACAGTTCCAACCATCGCCTTTGCCTCATATTTAGTTCCTTTTGTTAGAAGAAGTACTTCAAACTTTTGTGGTCGGAGTAAATAGTAAACTTCACCCCGTAATGGTAGTGCCTCCAGATTTTCAATGCGAATACGACAGCAGCAAGTTCCAAATCATGGGTTGGATAATTAGCTTCGTGAATCTTCAACTTTCGTGACGCATACGCGATCACTCTCCCGCGTTGCATCAACACGCATCCCAATCCCTGACCCGAAGCGTCAGAGCATACCACTAAGTCTTCATTGCCCTCGGGAAGGGCCAAGACTGGAGCTTGGGTTAGCCTCTTCTTCAATTCTTTAAACGTCTCATCTTGGGTCGAACCCCAATCATACTTAACCTCTTTCCGAGTCAATTTTGTCAACGGCGAAGTTATTTTCGAGAAATCCTGGATGAATCTTCGATAGTAGCCTGCCAATCCCAAGAAACTACGGATTTCAGTTGGCGTCTTAGGAATATTCCATACCCTTACCGTCATTATCTTCGCCGGGTCAACCATAATGCCGTTTGGGTTGATGACGTGACCTAGGAATTGGACTTTCCTAAGCCAGAACGCGCATTTAGAGAACTTAGCATACAACTTTTCCTTCTTCAGAGCCTCCAACACCTCCTTTAAGTGACATGCGTGATCACCCTCATTCTTGGATTAAATGAGGATATCATCGATGAACACGATTACCGATCGTTCCAACATTGGTCGACAAACTCTATTCATCAAATCCATGAACGCTGTGGGGGCATTCGTCAATCCAAAAGACATCACGCGGAACTCGAAATGTCCATAACGCGTGCGAAATGCGGTTTTAGGTATGTATTCTTCCCTCACCTTCAACTGATGGTACCCGGATCGAAGGTCGATTTTTGAGAACCAACTTGCGCCCTGTAATTGATTGAACAGGTCGTCGATCCTTGGCAAAGGGTACTTGTTCTTCACCGTACGTTTGTTCAACTCGCGATAATCAATACATATTCTCATCGAACCGTCTTTCTTCTTCACAAACAACACCGGAGCACCCCACGGTGAGATGCTCGGTTGGATAAATCCTTTATCAAGTAACTCGTCTAGTTGTGCCATTAATTCTTTCATCTCCACTGGTGCTAGTCGATATAGAGCCTTAGCCACGGGCTGGGCATCTGGTACTAAGTCGATTCGAAATTCAATCTCTCTGTCGGGTGGTATCCCAGGGAAATCCTCTGGAAACACCTCCGGGTATTCGCGTACCACGGGTACATCGTTTAGCTCCTTCACTTCCTTACACTTGTCAATTACGTACACCAGATAAGCGTTGCATCCGCGCCTCAAGTAATCTGTTGCCTTAATCATCGAGATGACGTTTGGCATTGGGGCGTCACGATCTCCTAGAACCTTGACTTTTCTACCGTCCGGAGCCTTGAGTTGGATTATCTTTCGTTTGCATATAATTTGTGCTTCATTGGCAGTTAGCCAATCCATTCCTAACACGACATCAAACCCACCCAAAACCATAACAAACAATCTGACAGGGAACCTATGTCCTTCTATTTTTATTGTGGAGTTGTCAACTACATCGGTCACCCTCGCAGTTCTACCCTCAGCGGTTTCTAGTCTAAAAGCCCTTTCTAGCTTACTGACAGTGTACTTCACTCGTTTACAAAAAGTCACAGATATAAAACTATTACTGGCACCCGAATCAAATAACATATAAACAAAAGTGTTGTCCAGGATGAACGTACATGACGCCACGTCGGGTTCTGCCCTGGCTTGGTCTTGCGTCAGTGCGTACGCACGAGTCTTTGCTCAGGGCCTCTCTTCTTTCCTTTCCGGACCTTTCCCTTTCCCGGCTTCACCCATTCTCGGTTTTGGGCATTCCCTACTCAGATGACCGGCATCCCCACAATTATAGCACTTGAAGTGTTGTGGGCACTCACGGGAGTAGTGCCCGGTCTTGCCACACTTGAAGCACAAGTTAGATCCCAGTCTACATTCACCACTATGCTCCCTTCCACACTTCTTACAAACATTCGGCTCATTCACCCGAGCCCTCTTATCACGAGTCCCAAACGTCCTTCCACCAGTTCGCTTATTCGAGAAGCTCGGTCTCTTCTTCGGTTCCTCAATGGCAACGACATTCAGCGCCAGATCATCGAATACCACGCCGCTGAGTTCTACTACCGAATCATAGGTCGTAGGGGCGTTTGCTTTAACATAGGTGCGGACCTGGTCCGACAGTCCTTGAATGTAACAGGAAATCTTTCTTTCCTCAGTCGTGATAAGGTGTGGCACCAGACGTGCCAGTTCATTGAATCGGGTTGTGTATTGCCGGTGCGTCATGCTCCCGTCCTTCAAACCCATAAATTCCCTCTCTACCTTCTCAATCTCATTCCTCGGGCAGAAATTCTTAATCACCAAGGTTTTCAAGTCAGCCCACATCATCGCATCCACAACCTCGCTCCCTTTTACCTGACGTACACCTTCCCACCAATGGGATGCTTCTTCTCTCAAGGAGTTGGCAACAAATTTCACCACTTGATCCGCCCGGCATTCGCTGAGGCGGATGGCAGCCTCCATACGGATTATCCAGTTAAACGTAGCTACCGCGTCTTTCTTTCCAGTCAGGACTGGTGGGTCACATGCCTTGAAGGACTTATAGTCGCAACCACGGTTAAGCGGTGCGTTGATTGCCTCAGTGTTTGGGGTATCAACTGTCGTGCTAGACCCGCCGGTCTCATTAACCTTCTTTAATGTTTCTGCCAACAGTCCTGGCAAAGAAACTTTCATCAAGTCTGTGAACTCTCGAGCTATGGCTGCTCTCACTTCTGGTTCAAAAGTGAAAGGTTGTTCTTCCACCTGTGTCTGCTCGGTTACATGCACACCAACCGCCGGTTCAGTGTGAACACTTCCTTCTTCACTATACTCTTGGCGCGCAGGGTCCTGCCTCGACCGCCGTTACGACCACCGGTACGGCCCCCACCACGCCTTCCGTTTCCTCTTCTTGCCATTTTGTTCTATAAGACAAGAATCCAATATCATCACGCTAGTTAATAAATAAAATTCAATAAGTACTGTAACATGTTAATATACACTGGCCATCTGTAATTAACCATTACACTACCTCTCGATTTCTATTTGACCTCCTTTGTGATTCCATCAGAACACAAGTCCTTACCTAACCTTTTCTAAAGCATACTATATATGTAAATATATATACTACCTTCATACCTGATGCTGTGGCTCGAGTTACCCGTACTGGCATCCGCTTTCGGTCCCGTTCACAGTTTTAGTTCAGACAATGGGAGTGTCCGAATCTCTCAAACTATTGCTCTGATACCAACTTGTAAAGCCCCAAACCCGGGAGGCCTCACTTGTTGGATTTACTCATTCACAAATGGTTCTTAAACATGAATATCAAATAACGCAGGGGAAAATTTCATTCAAACATAACGTCATCATTGTTCATACATGCGGAAGCATAAACATTGTTTAAAACATAAATACATCATAACTAAACATAACGGGATGCCAGTCTTCATGATCAACCGGGTAACTCCTCTCGCTTGCCAAGCATCACCGTCCATCATCCGTACATGCCTTAACGTGAATGTGCATACTAAAAAGTCAGCTACGCTGGTGAGTTCTAGTTTTCGTTCAAATTAAGAAATGGTTCATCATTCAAAACATTCATTAGGGTTTAACATTACATATAAGAAAAACAGGGCCTTTCATTCATCATTGAAAACCTTCAAACCTTTTTCCTCATCATAAACACATTGAACGGATCATTTGCCAAAAACTTTAACATTCATTTAAGTCATACATTACTTTCTAAAATTTGTATCTTTTCTTTAAGCGTCTTTGTGTCCCCAAAGGAACCTTTGATGTTGTGGGCAACCGCTACGTATCGCCGTCATTGCCACAAGCCATTCAATTCATGGGGTCAACCGTTACGTATCGCCATCATTGCCCAACCATTCAATACGTGGGGTCAACCGTTACGTATCGCCGTCATTGCCCAACACGCATCTTTCCTTTGGGAATCAACCGTTACGTATCGCCGTCATTGATTTCCCCTTACCTCATTCCCTTAGGATGATCGTCATCACCCGAGTAACCGTCGTTACTCCCTTACCAGTTGTACAACATCAAACCATTGGCAGGCCACCAAGACACTGCCCCTCTTGCTCTTCTGGCAACTTTGGCTCGATGTCCATAATCTACCACAAGGCTGGGAATTACATTCCCAGACTTCATTTGTCAATTACATTCGTTCGACAGATTAGATTTGTAATGACTTCTTTAAAACCTTTTCCCTTTTTATTTTCTTTTCATAAAACCTTTCATTCTTTCGAAACCCTTTACTTGTAGTTTAAACCATTTCTTTATAAACATTTCGTTCGTAAACCTTCCGTTCATAAGCTTTCTTTCCATAAACCGTTCATTCCAAATCATTTCATTTCGTAAACATAGTTTCATAAGCATCATTTTATAAACATAGTTTCATAAACATCGTTTCGTAAAAACATCATTTCATATGTATGCACACCAGCCCGAAAACATTATATAAAACATTTAAAAGAGGGCTTCTAGAACTCACCTGATAAGCTAGTCCGGGTTGCCCTAAACAAAGGTCCCACTACGTTACTTCCGATCTGAATGGATTAGTTAAATACACATCAGACCAAATCCCGACTCTAATGGTTTAACCTTCTAAACATACCGACTTTACCTAATCAGCCTGATGCCTGCGCACTTAGCAAGTGCGCAGACCCTGCTTCCTGCGTACTTGATAAGTACGCATGTTCCTCTTCCTGCGTACTTGATAAGTACGCAATGCTCTCTTCCTGCGCACTTGATAAGTATGCAGGACATGCTCCATGCGTACTTGATAAGTGCGCACGACCTGTTCTTCGCAAAAACCCTAACTTTCTCATTCGGGTCTGATCACGTCAAGATCCCGAACCTATTTGCATTCAAAACATTCGTTTTCCATTAAGGAACTCAAATCTATGTTTATCCTTCAGTTTCATCCGTTAAAATGTTACATTTTCACCCAAAACCCGAAAAACCCAAAAACGAACTAAAACTCAGATTTAGGTCGGATCGTTACCTGAATCGAGCTTCTGGTCCGGAGGTTCTTCTCACGAGCTATGGAGTAATACTTTGCTAAAATCTCGGGTCGATCCGCCAACTTTCTCTCTCTGTGGTTTCTCTCTCTAGATGTTGCAAATGAGAGAAAATGGTGATGATCCTTGGCTATTTATAGGGAGGCTCCCCTTCTAGCCCATCCAGCCCGGCCCGTCATACCTCGTTCATTTATTCCGTTATTATAACTGTCGTTTTTTTTTGGGATGTTGCACCAAACAGTTTAATAAAACATAAATCAAAGGCAGAATTTCCATGCATGTCCTATTGTGTGCAGTTGTGCCTTATCTTAAGCGACCTGAGAAAAAAATGTAAGAAAATGTCAACACGAGGTTGGTGAGTTCACAGGTTTCAGTTTATAGAAGCGTTTAACAGATTAATGTACATTCAATATATAAATCAATAAGTAGCTAACCCATAAACATGTTAACTAATGCGCTCGCAACTGACAGCTGACTGTTTATATGCCTCCCACCATCATGGTGCATGTTTAGGTCAAAATTGCACCCGTTCTATCTCCAATCGAGTTAGCGCAACTAACGTGGGTGAGGTTTGTCAAACCCAGTAGTACTACTCAAATTACCTCGCTATGTTCATATTAACGGTCCGATGTGAGGACTTAAAGGATAATGTGTACGCATAGTCATACAAGTGATATCATATATGAATTACAAAAATAAAAAAAAGCATTTACGACATGTTTTCTCCCCCAGTTTAAAACAGTAAAAAGGGGTCGTGAAAACTCACCTGGGTTGCGTAGTAGGTAGTATCACACAAGTATGAGATTTTGAACCTCAAGTGTTAGCCTGTACGGCTTACGTATGCCCTAGAATTATAAACACATAAGTTAGGGACATATAGGATTTGTGCCGACGACACGGAAGATTAGAACGTCTTAAAACATTCTAAGGATCAATGAGTAGACAAACGTGTCCACGGGAATGGGGTTTCTTAATATAATCATTAAGATTTATTCGTTACGTGTCGAACGTTAATAACGAACAATATTAATTGAATAAATAAATTGGTACACTTACCATTTAAAACGGTTAGGAAAATAATATAAGTATATATATTATTTTAAGTCGTATGATTAACAAAAGAATCATTTGTGTGGAAAAATAATAAATATATTATTTTTATTCGATATACTAAACGTGAGTAAATAATATAAACAATTATATTATTAATTAGTTTAAAACGTTACACGAGTTAATAAACGAGGCGAAATAATATAAAATATATATTATTTTATACTAGATGTCACGGGTTGAAAATAATATAAACATATTGTTTTATCTGAATTCGCGGTTTGAAAAATAATATAAATATATTATTTTAAAAGTGGTAATAAATATAAAAATTGGTTATAAAACCAAACTCAAGCCTACGGGTTGTTTTCCGGGTTAAAACACTTTAATATAGTATTATTATAGTATAAGGATAAGTTTTATATTTAAAATAATATCAAAAATCGATTTTTAAAAATAAAAGTGGGTGGAAAGACATGAACCCGGGTCTCTCCCACCACAGCACACAGACCCAACCACTCCAGCCCGCTAGGGTATCGCGATGGTATCCGGATTGAAATGGTTTTATGACACAAGTACTTGTGGTATCCGTCCCCAAACACACCCGCGATCGAAATTTTCCCAATACCCACGGTCTCGACTTCGATTAAACATAGGCATATAGGGATTTTGTTCAACGAGGGTTTGTGAATCTATGGGTGAGTTTAATTTCAAAAACATCTTGTTTAAGGCTGTTAAATTACAAAAAAAATGGGCCGAACCGTAGAGTAAGAACATAAACTTGATTTGATCAATTCTTGTAATAATAGTTGTTGAATTCATGGGGCTTTCAAAGAGTGATGGATTGCGAACCTATCCACATAAATTAATTGAATTATAATCGTGTCGAGGTTAGAGTTCGATTAACCAGTTCAGACGAAGAACCCTAGTTATCAAATTGCTATGAAATCGATGATAAATGTTCAAATTAGGATGGGGCTTTTAAAGTGTAACTGTTTGCGAAACTAACCATATAGTTCAATTTCATTTTGATTAACCCTAGGATCGAAACCCCCAAATTCGAAGATGAACAAACCCTAGATTTCGGATGGAGTTCAATTCGATGTTATTATATAAAATTATCATTGGGTTTTAAGAGGGTGACTTGTTGCGATTCCAACCTTATGATTTAATTGAATTGATATCGTGTTAAGAATAGGATTCGATCAAACCGTATTGGGATGAACCCTAGAAATCGTTTTATGATTAATTCGGTAATGTAAGCCCTAATTAGGTTAGGGCTTTCATTCTATAGACTAAAACGAATCAGAGGAGTGTTTCAATTACCAAATTGGATGTCGGGTTGATAGTGCTCGACCAAAACTGGGTCCGACGATGACGGGTTTGATCTCCGGTGCTTCTGGCTTCGATTTTGGTCGAATTGTTGCGTGCAATAGGTTCTTCAAGATTCGTACCGAGAGTGCAGTAGTTCAATTGAAGAAGGATTGATCGAATTGATAGAAGAGGCGACGGTTTCGACTTGAACACCCATTATTGGGTTTAATTCGTTCAATTACTAGCTAATTATGACTTCATTATGGACGATAATGGAATTAAAGTGCATGATCCGTTATAATTTCAAACGATTTCGATTATAGAATTTGGATTTGAAGTATTAGTTGCAAGTTTGACTTTCAGAAAGTCAACATAACCGATTTTGAGTTGATTTCGACTTTGGGAGTCAACAATTCAAGTTTGGGTTAATTATAACTTTGATCTTTGAAGTTTGAATTCAGATATTGACAGAATTAGACCCTAGGGTTAGATTTTGTTAAATAATTTAAGGTTTAACTGGGTTTAGTTAACGGGGTTAACCCTAAAAGTCGGATTGTCACATTATTTAGCATTTGGTGCTTTCGAACTATTCAGTTACATTGGTTTTTATTGTGACAACCGTCAATTTTACCAAGTATTGTCTATATATTATGATCAGTCCGTTATGTTTCTATGTGCATTATGTGAACGTAGAGAAGTTACTATGAACGATACAATCCAATTTGATGAGAAATCAAAGATTTAACGCTAAAACTCTATGATCATTGGTAATAAGGCAACATAAATATTGTACCAACCAAGTGTCATACAAACGAAACAAGTCCAGAATACAAGATATAATACAAGAATTTTATGTTAAAGTTATGACGACGAGAATTATTATTTTAAACATACTATTTTATTAGTTCGGATTAATTCGTCACTATTTTTATAAACCGAACTATCATTCGTAGATACAAGCATGTACACATATATATTAGAGGCAATGCATACTTCATAATATTGCACTTTATTATTTTTGACCATCTAATGCAATTACGACGAAATGCATGATTATTTTGTAAAAATAAATGTATTTATATATTTTTACAACTTTGATCACCTAAACTCGTACCAACAACTCATATAACATTTATAAACATGTTTAAACATGAGTATTCCTTATATAAACCTATACATTTATAAAATCAATTGTTGTATCCATACCTTTTATAAAAGTCAAGACTTTATAAAAGAATATGAACTTGCACATGCATACTTACCACCCTTAAAGGCATTGTGATTCACCACCATCCACCTTGTCATCTAGAACCTTGTCCTCCCCTCTCCTCCCCTTGAATTCGGCTGCCATAACCCAACCACCATCACCATCCATCAAGTTTCAAGCACATGTCTTTAATATGCATCATTATTACAGGTGTTAGGTGCAAGAACTTAGCCCTATAAATAAGACATATGGATATTGAAACAACTTGCACCCTCTCCCCCTAACCCTCTTATCTCCCTTTGGCCTGGTATCTTTGGATTTTAACCATGTCTCCATCTCCAAAACCGAAATGGAACCAAAACCCGTAACTCATATTCCTGTAGGTTTTTGCCCAACTTTGCAATGCCATATTTCCCTCCTTTCTAGGCCAAATCAGTCCATTCTTTTTCTATAATGAAGCTCTATGGTAAGAAAGAAGAACCCAAGTGGAATCACTTGAATCCATGGAGTATTCGACCCCCAAAAAGCTTGCGCAAGAAGGCCACTCAGTGCAGGTCGAATATGGACATATCTTCCCATTTTCTTGTGTTGAGGTACCTACATAACTCCAAATCTAGTAATTCTTTTTCACATCTCCTCTGATTTCAATAAAATTAATCTTAGAAGAAAACCCCAAGTCATCTGGTCTCCTAAACCATCTAAAAGACTACTTAAAGTGCACCTAAAAATCAGAGTTTTCAAAAATAAAAAGAAACATAAAAGACTTGATGAGTTTTGCTTTATTTCTTCATGAATCATGTTTGAATACATATAGTTATACATATACATGTTCATATATATAATACTAAACTATAAGGACCATAAACAAGTCAAGGACACATCAAATATACATTATATTTATACTATCACATAAAATAACACTTAGATGAAGGTGTTCTTTATAACCCGTCATTTCATTCATGTGTTATGTTGAAAGATACATGTTCGTGAAGTTATATGATCATGTGTGACTTACCTGGCAAGACCCGAGATAGTGTCCTATGATTCAAGCAAACATACGAACGATTATCATCAATATATGAACGTGAAAGGTCTTATTAAAAATATATCTAAATAACAATTATTTTATGTAAGTTTAAGCATTTATAAGAGTCTATTATCATCATAAGTGTATGAAAATACATATATATAAGTGTACTAACACCACAAACACGCATCATCGAACATGAACTATTATTAAAACCCGGATATATGTTATTATCACATGAAAATAAGAATATTTATTTAGAACCATGTGTACTAAAATGGTGGTAAACCTAAGTCAATTATCAAAGATCATTAAATCTATACTCTCTTTGAGGAAAACATAAGTTTCAAAGATCAAAACGAGACTTTAAGAGTGACTGGTTTGACTATTCAGGCGTATACATAAGAGTATAAAAAATAAATACTTCGATATACTCATTTGCTCACAAACATTATTATTTTTTTATAAGAAATATTAAATATGTTTTACATATTAATATTTGAACGATTTCAAAGAATAAAACGCTTTCAAAAGAATATCAATCTAGTTACGACGGAAAACATCGCATTATTTATTTTTTGACGAAAAATCTTATTTATTAGCCATTTGAGTTTTATGATGAAACTTGATTATACATAAATTTTTTCTGTACTAAAGAGAGTATATATTTTGTGTATAAACGTAGTAATTTATACATTATACTTTGGTCATATTCGTCCGATCGTTGTTGAAAATAAAGTAATCATTCAACATTTACACAAAGAAAAAACATTTTTTAATATAAATAACTTATATAACATGATCCATATCTTGATACAAAAAAAAAGAAGAGTTATATAATTTACTACATTTATGTCATTGAACATTATAAGAACGTGAACGACATTAATACATTTAATAAATCGTTAACCGATATAAAACCCGAAGAATAAGTCTTTAACGTGCCTACACTCATCATCAATGTTTCTTGTATAGAGTTAAATCCTATGAACTCAGGTAATATTTATTTTCTTGTAGCACTCAAGTAGGACGTTCTCGTACAAATTTAGTTCATTATCACACCACTCAAGGCTTAAGTTGAGTATTCGTAGCCCCATTTTTAATTTATGTTTTGAGGGAAGTACATGCTCAAGATTCCTTAATCTTCAAGTAGTTACAATTACATGTGGCCATTTTATCACACTAAGTCCCCGGTATTTCGATAAACAGTTAACTCAAGCAGAGAGCCGATGAATTAATATTGATAGTACTATCAGAGTTTTACAAACTCCCATCCATGCAATGTTGAATGCGTAAATCAACAAAGCCTGTTTGGATGTTTATTTCCAACTCCCAGAATAAATGTTTTGTGATAAGGCATTTACTAGCAGGGGCACTCTTCCAGATCAATAGGTTTGGTTATCACCCATGTAATGTGTACGACTTCAAGTAGATACGCCTATTGCTATCTAAAAACTGTTTAATCAAGTCGCAAACCTGCGAACTCACCAACCATTTTGGTTGACACTTTTTAGCATGTATTTCAGGTACCAGTTAAGAGGATTATGAAAGCATACAAGGATTGAAGTATCTAAGAAGATTACTATATATTTCCTTTGGAATTAGGACTATATTGTGAGGATCTTCGTGTTGTACTTTGTGAATACATTGTAATAGGGTCGAAATGTAAATTAGTTTCCCCTGTAAACAATGTGTTCTCGATATTCATTTTTCGTTACATTCCCGTGTTTCCACTTTAGCGGGGGTGTGACAGATTGGTATCAGAGCCATTGGTTATAGAGAATTAGGTCCCCCGTAGTGAGGCCTAGACTATAACTTTAAGCTCACAACCATTGAAATCTTAGAAAACATATGAACTTCCTAGATTCTAGCACATATAGGCCAATACTTATAGCACTATAATTAGTGAGGCCATATAGGCCATATATGTTGGGAAGTTATCCGATCTACAAATCTATTAATAGTCATTGAGATTTATGTCTTCAATTTAGCCATCAATAACGAATATAATAGAGCTTACACTCTATTAATTCCAAATTCCTTCCGTCATTTAGAAAATATAGCCGTAGACTTCCTCGCCTAAATCTTGACATTTTCTATCAACTCGTAGCATCTAGGCTACACGCCTCGTGAGCGTCCAATCACATATCCTTCGTTTGGCTAGTTATTACCAATTTCCGTAATACATTCTCATATTATATTAATTGATATATACCGAATTCAAATATATCCTTTGCAAACATCATCTAGACATACTCCACTTCAAAAACGCAAGCCAAAGTTACTAACTTTTATTGTGCAATATCTGTAACTTTCATCCTTAATCGTTGGAATATAACAATAAGGATGTCGACCCACTTCGACATCTAATCAGGGAACATTTCTTTACGAAACGCCTGAATTCAACACTTGGCATGAATATGCACCTTGTCAATTGCCTAAATCGACCAAAGGGCATAATAACAATTGTCATCCAAAATCTCTATACGCTGTGATGTGATGGTAAAATCACAAATGCGTGATTCGTAACCATACTACCTCAATCCCAAATTTCAAGGGTTCATACCATGTTTGAACACATGCTACCTAATGATAGCAAAGTGTTGAAGACACAAATTCTAGAAGAACCATATACCTAGTGCTCGATAGTTAAGAACAAATAACAAACTTAATTTCTTGAAAACACCATTCATATTCGCATTCGTTGATATACCTACACTCGAGTACTTGAACTCTTTGTGATTATAGTTTCCACCTTATGACGAACTTAATAATCTCGCCTATCCATATTGAGAACATACCCCAAACCGTTAGTATTATCAGATGGTTTGAATCATGGACATGCATTATCTATCCATGACCATACATGCGTATTCTCTCACCTGAGAGTTTTACGCTATAATTTACGAGATGTGTATGATCAATTAAAAGTATTACGGATAATACTATCATGATAGTTCCGATTAATAGCATGCTTTTTCATAGAAAAGGATGACTAGCATATAACCTACTCCTACTTGTCAAAATCTAATCCATAACTAGTGTTATGAACATAACGACTCACAATTTTTAGTAAAGATAACCTTTGAAAACCTCATTCAAATTAACTCTCAACTTCTGTCTAGATGCATTGTATCTACCTGTCTATCAAAGACATCAAGAATATTTAGGACCACATTTATGATCCATGAAGAGTTAAGATAAATGCTTCATATAAGATCCGTCATTCTCATTACAATACAATTCTCATGTCACCTGAAAGGTAACTTCATTACCTTGGGACATATAAATCTCATACAAACCCCATCAAGATCCTAACGTTGTTACGAGTATGTTTCTCGTGAACGACATCTATGCATTCATACCCTTCGGCACCGGAGCTGATAAATCTTTTATCTCGATCGATATGAATCGTACTTAATATAGATTATAGTAATTTGAATGAGAGTTAAGCTATCGAACTAGCTAACAGAAAATTATTAAAATCTTGGAGACTTAATCAAGGATATACTTTTTAGTGTAAATGCTCATATGTTCAAACTAGACTTCATTCCTACCAAGATTGGAAACTTCGATGTAGTTATTGGCATGAAGTTACTATCCAAAAACCGAACTAGGATCATGCGCCTCAAAAATATCGTTCGGACTTCCTCTGCCAAATGATGAGACACTTGAAGTGCAAGCCGATAAACCTGGAAAACTTTTAAGGATAACCTCGTCTATGAAGGCACGATGATTTATAAAGACGTAGAGCAAGCAATTTGACAAATGTGGTTGAAAAGAAACACAAGGAGAAACGACTTCATGATATTCCCACCGTTTTGAGATTTCCATGAAGTATTTCTGAAAGAACTACATGGACTACCCCCGGTACGACAAGTAGAATTTCTAGTCGACTTAATCCTAGAAGCGACACCAATTTCAAATCCTCCTTATCAATAGCACAATTAGAGACACAAGAAGTAGCTAGACAGTTAAAAGAAATGCTAAACAAGGAACTTATCAGACCAAACTCCTCGCCATGGCAATAGCCGATGTCATTTTTGAAGAGGAAGAATTGATTGTAGAGGATGTGCATCAATTACTAGAGTCAAATAGGCTAAAAATAAATAAGAACCGATATCCACTTCCGAATATTGATAACCTACTTTTCCATAATCGACTGGTAAGAGTTCAAGAGAAGGACATATTAACGAACAGTTGTACGCCAAAATTCCCCACACGTGATTTATGTTTGTGGGAAGTACACTTTCTGGATCACGTAATGAATGAGAAAAGCATTCATGTGGTTCTAAAAAAGATAGAGACCGTTAATTAGTGGGAATCCCGGGAAGACACCCACTGAAATTTGGTCATTTCTCGAAAGATTTCTCAAGTCTATGTGAAACCATAACAATCCTGACTCAGAAAGATAAGAAGTTCGAATAAGGATCAAAACAAAATGAGTCATTTCAATTACTGCAATAGAAATTTTTCCATACGTCTATTCTAGCCCTACTTAAGGAGAACCGATAACTTCGTCTATACTATGACGCATCGCACCAAGGTCTCGGTTGCGTGTTAATGCCAAAAATATAAAGTCAATTGCTTATGCGCCAAGACAACTTAAAGTAAAGAGAAATATTACACGACTATCGACATAGAACTAGGAATAGTGGTTTGCACTCAAAACTAAGAGATGCTATCGATGAGATACCAAATGTATCATCTATACCGACCATAAAAGTCCTTAGCACAAGTAGGTGTTAGACATACGGAAACAGAGATGAGTGAAACTACTCAAAGATTAGGACCGTGATATTCGGTATCATCCCGGCAAAGCTAACAAAGTAGCTTATGCCTTGAGTAGAAATGAAAGGATTAAACCATCCAATGACGAGCATCAAGGATAACCATCCAAACTAGTCTAAAGACTTAATATCTAAGTGCATAGAAGGAAATCAAGCATAAGGAAAACTTTAATGGCGGACTTTTATGTGGAGCAAAAAAAGAAACTCGAGCCCGAGTAAGATGAAGCTCTTTATTTCAAAGAAATAAGATGAATTCGGAACTCGGATAAATTAGGAGAACTAATCATAGACGAAGCTCACAAGTCAAGGTACTTTATACATCCCATAGTGGATTCAATGTACAAGACTTGAAAGGATATTACTAGTAGCCGGTAGGAAGAAGGAAATTGTTTTATACACCGAGAAGTGTTTGACTTGCTCAAAGGTAAAGGTAGAACGACACGACCGTCTGGTTGTTACAACAACCGTAGATCCCATAATGGAAATGGGAGAAAAACCTCCATAAATTTCTTAACAAAACTGCCAAATACATTCAACGGTCGTGACTTCATTTGAGTCATTGTTGATCGTTTAACAAATCTTCATATTTTCTACATATTAGAAAGGAATTTATAGATGGAAAGGTTAGCCCAACTATATGAGATTATTGTGACAATCCGACTTTTCATGTTAACTCCGTTAACAATCCCGTTAAATATTATGTTAAAAACATAACCCCGTTAAGTAAATCCAGTTAAATCTTAACGTATTTAACAAAATTAAACCCCAAGGACTAATACTGTCAATATCTAGATTCAAACTTCGGGGATCAAAGTTGTAATTAACCCAAACTCATTCTTTTGACTTCTGTAGTCAAAATTGAATAGAATTGTGTCTTTGTTGACTTATGAAAGTCAAAATCACAACCTATTGATTCGAATTCAACTTCCACAATAAATTCCCGTTCAAGTTCGTGACTGAAAACGCATGTGACATCATTATCGACCATCATTGATACCTTAATCACAGCTTTAATCCGATACCAGTCCCAATTAATACACATTAACTCATAACTGTCGACTCCCGCTATGAATTCATCAAATTCAGTGAATGCTCGTATTATTTCCACAAATTGAACTCTCACACACTTCATTCGCATCCATTAGAAGCTGTAACACGCATCAATTGGGTCGGAATCGTAGCAGAAGTCGCCGGAATCTAACCCGCAAGCAGTCGGCACTCGGTTTAGTCGATCACCATCAATCCGTCAACGTTTCTGGTAACTAATTGCATCCTTAGTTTCGTTTGAGTCTATTAACTGAAAGCCCTATGATAATTTGAGCATTTAGCATCGAATTGAACCCGATCCAGAATCTAGGGTTCATACATTTTCAATTTAATCGATCACTATGCAAGACCCTAAGATAATCCAATTAAACTATGTCATTAGATTCGCAATTTATTTCTCTGCAAAAGCCCTATCATAAATATGGCTTAAAACATCGAATCGATCATGCTCGTATTATTTATTATATATTATTTTGTCATTCGTCGCGTAACGTATATATATCTTAATTATTAATTAAAGAATTCCTATTCCCGTGGACACGTTCGTCTACTCTTGATTATTAGAGCGTTTCTTTAGGACGTTCAATCTTTCGTGTTGTCGTCACATATTCCCATTGTATCTCTAATTGTTATGTGTATAATTCTAGGGCATACGTAAGCCGTTGCAGGCTAACACTCGCGGTTCCAATCGTATTCTAGTGTGAACTACCTACGCCGTTCAGGTGAGTTTTCACGGCCCCTTTTACTTTTTTATCTTGGGGGAGAAAACATGTCACAAACTATTTTTGGAATATTGTATTCATATGTTATCAATGTTAAAGCTAAGCGTAACACGCTATCACTGAAAGTCCTCAACATAAATCGGATTGTTAATATGGATCTTAGCGAGGTAATGTTTAGTAGTACTACTGGGTTTGACAAATCCCACCCGCGTTAGTCGCGCTAACCCAATTGAAGGTCGAACGGGTGAAATGTTACCCTACTTACATCGCCGGGGTTGATAGACCTGGCAGGAGGCAAATAAACAAACAAACAGCTTCGGTTACAAGCGCTTAAATTAAACATTAACATAGGTTAGCTACCTATAGATACATATTGAATGATCAATAATCTGGTAAATGTTTATTTATATACTGAAACCTGTGAACTCACCAACCTCGTGTTAACATCTTTTATTACATGTTTTTACATGTCGCTAAGATAAGGCACAGGTGCACGTATAGGACATGCATGGGATTCTCCTATTGATTGATGTTTTATTAAATTGTTTGGACTTTGTTTTGAATTATGTTTGCTTTGGACTTTTAGTCTTTTTGGGCGCATGTGTTTTGCGCATTTACTTTTCTTTACGCTTCCGCATTAAACTCTATTTAATATGATATTTTCATTTGAGTCTCATCTAGAGTCGTTCGATGTAACTAATGACTGAGATCCTGGTTTATCACTTCCCAAAATGGTAAAACTCCGTTAGTTGAAATTGGGGGTGTGACAGATTGATATTAGAGCCATTGGTTATAGAGAACTAGGATTGAATACTAGACTATAATATCACACATTAGTTACATGTCATAAACATTTGGATGTTTGGCACTTATATGTTATATTACTGGAACATGTCGTCAACTCCACCACCATCACCTAAGGCACCTACCGTATTGTCCCCGGAGCCCAAAAGGCGCCGGACTAGTTCTAGTGACAACTCGGTGGAACAGGGTGAAGCAAGTAATGCATGAGCAAGGAACACGACACTTAATTGGGGTGCATATCCGAAGATGATCCAAAGGTGGATCGAGATGGGAAATGTTCCATCGCCTTACTTTGGTTCCACTTCCTCATCCGCTACTTTGCCAAGCTTGCCATGCACCATGGAACAAGATTTTACAGCTTTTGTGTTTATCATAACTAAGGAGTTAAAGGAGATGAAGGATTCCACTGATGAGATACCGGGCATTCTAGAGCGAGAGCCACAAGTGGAAGAAAACAAGGTAGGAATTGAGCTTTTGACTGCTGAGCTAGCAGTGACGGACCAAGTCCATAGCCATTTGGTGGATCGGGTTACACATCTGGAGACAAGGGTGGACACCTCGGACCATGATGTAAGATGGATTTTGGAGAGAGTGGCTAATCTGGAAGCCCAACTGCAAGTAGCAGACCATGCTGCTGAAGGACTTCGGGAGAGAGTGACCCACTTAGAAGCCCAACTACAAGCAGCCCTATTTCCAGAGGACATTCCACTTTCGGACGACGAAGAGGAGCCCTTCGAGGATGAGCCCTTAGAGGAGGAGCCACATGAGGAGGAACCAGTGGAGATCGACGATGCGCAATCATACGTTTCCTCCGATGACGAGGATGCTTGATGATCTTTCTATCCTATCTTTCCTTTTTCATTCATGCTTCGTTTATGTTATTTCTCTTTTCAAACCTATATAGGTAAGGTTGTTCCCATTCAATAAAAGCATGAGAAGTTTAATGTTTGAGTTATTTATTATGTAGCCTTATAATTTATTTAATTTTCAAAATGTTAGATGTTGTATTTCCTTACTTGTACATAAATAATGTTTAATATGCGATATATTTCTCATTGTTTTGTATTTGTGAATGTGAAGAATCATGTCGGGAAGAGGACGTGGAGGTCGTGCTGGTGGCCGAGGTACCATCAACATGACAGCAGCTGAGCTGGCGGCACTAATCAACGATAGTGTGGCAGAGTCTCTCGCAGCACAGAATGCTGCAGGTAAATGCTTTAACTATTGACTAATGAGGTCAATTCATCTCTTAAAGTGCCCTTCCTAAGCTCTATAATCCCAATCCTATATTATTCTTCTAAATCCAGGTCAACAGAATCAGCAGCCAGCCTGCACCTTCAAAACATTTATGGACTGTAAGCCCCACACCTTTAGTGGAGCTGAAGGAGCTGTCGGACTGCCCCGTTGGTTCGAAAAAGTAGAGTCGGTATTTGCCATGTGCAACTGCCCATTGGCCAATCAGGTCAAGTTAGCTTCCAGAACTTTGGAGGGCCCGGCTCTCACTTGGTGGAATGCACAGGTCCAGATGTTGGGTTTAGCTATGGCCAATGCACTGCCATGGGAGGAGTTTAAGACAATGATGAAGGAGGAGTATTGTCCTCGGGATGAAATTCAAAAGTTGTAAGGAGAATTCTGGAACCTAAAGATGGAAGGTTCAGAAATTGAGCTTTACACTACTCGTTCCCATGAGCTTGCTACCATGTGCCCACACATGGTGACTCCAGACTACAAGAGGATAGAACTATACATTGGAGGCTTAGTACCTCAGATTCAGAGTATGGTCACCTCATCCAACCCTACTACCATCCAGCAGACGATCAGACTAGCCCACAAGCTAACCGATCAGGCGGTGACTCAAGGAACTCTACCTCCGAGGGGTTCAGTCTCTAAATCCACCGACAATCATAAGCGCAAGTTTGATCACAACTCCAACACTCATTCCAACTCCAAGGGTCCCAGGTTAATCAACCTCAGCAACAGCAGCAGCAGCGTAGGTTTGAGCCTACTAAGAACTTCAACCAGACGACCTCTTCAACTCAAAATCAGGGTGGTTACGTGGGAAAATCTCCTAAGTGTAAAAAGTGCAACTTCCATCACTTCGGTGTTTGCAACCGTTGTCAGCGGTGTGGCAAAATAGGTCACGCTGCCAAAGATTGTAGGGGTGAGTTGCAAGCCAAGCAGCCTTTTCAACAGCCTGGGTCTACTAAAGGGTTGTTTCGAGTATGGGAAGGAGGGACATTTTTGGAAGAATTGTCCTCAGTTAAAGAAGGGAGGTAATGGAAACCACAACCCTAATCAGAATAACAACAATGGTGGCAACAACGGCAATAACAGAGGGAATGGTGTGAAGGGAAGAGCCTTCATGCTAGGATCTGGAGAATCTCGTTATGATCATAATGTGGTCACGGTAAGTTTCACTTAAATAATTACTTTGCTTCTGTCCTTTTTGACGCTGGTGCTGATAAGAGTTTTATATCTAAGAAACTGAGTGATATGATAAAAGCAACTCCAACTCTGTTAGAAGCTAAGTATGTAATAGAGATAGTTGATGGTCAAATAATTGAAGCAACTCACATTCATAAGGGATGTAAGCTTGAGCTAGCTAGTCATAAACTTGATATCGACCTTATGCCGGTCACACTTGGTATTTTTGATGTAATTGTCGGCATGGATTGTTTATCTAAAAACCAAGCTGAAATCATCTGTCGTGAGAAAATTGTTCGTATTCCCCTCCCGAGTGGAGAAACCCTTTCCGTTTAGGGCGAAAAGGTTGTTGCAGTCATTGGCATGATATCCTTTATGAAAGCACAGAAATTCCTTTGAAAATGGCATACTGCTATTTTGGCTCTCGTTACTGAGTAGCCATCAGAAGAGAAAAAGATTGATGATATTCCCATCGTTCATGAATTTCTGGAAGTATTTCCAAAGGATTTGCCTGGTCTGCCACCACACCGTCAAGTTGAATTTCAAATCGGTCTAGCACCCGGAGCAGCACCGATTGCTTGGGCACCTTATAGACTAGCACCTAGTGAATTGCAAGAGCTATCTACTCAGTTACAGGAATTTTTGGATAAAGGTTTCATCCTACCTAGCTCATCGCCATGGGGAGCTCCGGTCCTGTTTGTCAAGAAGAAGGACGGGACTTTCCGTATGTGTATCGACTACCGTGAACTGAATAAAGTCACAATCAAGAATCGTTATCCTTTGCCTCGTATAGATGATCTCTTTGATCAACTACAAGGCTCAAGTTTCTATTCCAAGATAGATCTTAGGTCCGGTTACCATCAATTGAGAGTCCGAGATGAAGATATCTCTAAGACTGCTTTCAGGACAAGGTACGGCCACTATGAGTTTATGGTCATGCCTTTCGAATTAACCAATGCTCATGAACCGTGTGTGTAAACTATACCTTGATCAATTTGTCATCGTTTTCATCGACGACATTCTCATTTATTCCAAGAATAAGGAAGAACCTGAGGAACATCTTTTAATTCTGGAATTACTTAAAAAGGAGCAGCTGTATGCTAAGTTTTCCAAGTGTAAATTCTGGATTCAAGAAGTTCAATTCTTAGGACATGTGGTTAACGAGAAAGGAATACATGTCGATCCATCAAAGATTGAAGCCATCAAGAATTGGGCAGCACCGACGACTCCGACTGAGGTGCGACAATTTCTGGGATTGGCTAGATATTACCGTCGATTCATCAAGGGATTCTCTAAGATTGCACAACCTCTCACTACCTTAACTCAAAAGGGTAAAGCCTATAACTGGGGCGATAACCAAGAGTCAGCATTCCAACATCTTAAGCAGAAACTTTGCAGTGCACCTATCCTAGCTCTTCCGGAGGGTACGGATGATTTTGTGGTGTATTGTGATGCATCCATTCAGGGTCTGGGTTATGTTCTAATGCAACAAGAAAAAGTGATCGCATATGATTCGCGTCAACTAAAGATTCACGAGAAAAACTACACCACTCATGATCTAGAGTTGGGAGCTGTAGTTTTCGCACTTAAGATATGGAGACACTACTTGTACGGTACCAAGTGCACTATCTACACCGATCACAAGAGTCTTCAGCATATATTCGAGCAAAAAAGAGCTAAATATGAGACAGCGTCATTGGGTCGAGCTCTTGAATGATTATGACTGTGCGATCCGGTATCACTCGGGTAAGGCTAATATTGTAGCTGATGCCCTAAGTCGAAAGGAAACCAAGCTCAAACGAGTTCGAGCACTACAGCTTACTATTCACCCCGGATTACTTGACAAAATGCGTAGTGCACAACTTGAAGCCCTGAAAGAGGAAAACCTACCGCTGGAAGGTACACGCGGTATGGAAGCACAACTCGAGGTCAAATCTGACGGTATTCGCTACTTCACTGAGCGAATATGGGTTCCAATATTCAGAATTTTAAGGGAACTGGTCATGGATGAAGCTCATAAATCTCGTTACTCTATTCATCCAGGTTCCGACAAGATGTACCACGACCTAAAGGTGTTGTATTGGTGGCCTAAGATGAAGTCCGATGTAGCCACCTATGGGAGCAAGTGCCTGACTTGCGCGAAGGTCAAGGTTGAATATCAAAAGCCTTACGGTCTTCTCCAACAACCCGAGATTCCCATGTGGAAATGGGAACAGATATCCACGGACTTTATCACAAAATTGAAACGATCTCCTACCGGATGTGATACCATTTGGGTAATAGTCGATCGTTTAACAAAGTCCGCTCACTTTTTAGCAATCAAGGAAACTGACAAAATGGATAAGCTTACTCGTATTTACTTAAGTAGTCTCTCGGCACGGGGTGCCAATCTCTATCATTTCGGATCGTGATGCACGATTCACCTCTCATTTCTGGCAATCGTTACATAAAGCTTTCGGCATGCGTCTAGATATGAGCACAGCATACCATCCTCAAACTGACGGCCAGACAGAACGTACTATTCAAACCCTGGAGGACATGCTACGAGCTTGTGTGATTGATTTCGGTACACTTGGGAATTTCACCTACCGTTGGTGGAGTTCTCCTACAATAACAGTTATCACACTAGCAGTAAGGTAGCTCCATTCAAAGCACTATATGGACGGAAATGCCGTTCTCCTATTTGTCGGGCCGAATTTGGGGATAATCAACTTACAGGTCCTGAACTCGTACTTGAAACTTCTGAGAAAATCATTCAAATTAGAAACCGTATGGCAGCAGCTCGTGACCGTCAAAAGAGCTATGCCGATAAGCGTCGTAAACCATTAGAATTTCAAGTAGGGGATATGGTTTTGTTAAAGTCTCACCTTGGAAGGGTGTCATTCGTTTTCGGAAACGTGGCAAACTGAATCCTCATTATGTTGGACCATTCAAGATAGTGAAGAGAATTGGTCCAGCAGCATACCAACTGGACCTACCTGAAGGGCTTAGTGGTGTACACAATGTCTTTCACATCTCAAACTTTAAGAAGTGTCTAGTAGACGAGTCACTCGCGGTTCCTCTTGAAGAACTACACATTGATGAACAGTTACGTTTCATCGAAGAACCCGTGGAAATTATGGATAGGGAAGTCAAAACATTAAAACACAGTAAAATGCCTATTGTCAGAGTTCGTTAGAACTTGAAACGCGTACCGGAATTCACATGGGAGCGTGAGGATCAGATGATGCGCAAATATCCTAATCTGTTCAAGTACTCCACGTCAAATTCTTAAGTTACTATTTTAATTTTCGGGACGAAAATTCTTTCAACTAGGGGATGATGTGACATCCAGAAAATTTTTTATTACTTATTTAATTTTCGGGATGAAAATTCTTTCAACTAGGGGATGATGTGACAATCCGACTTTTCATGTTAACTCCGTTAACAATCCCGTTAAATATTCTGTTAAAAACTTAACCCCGTTAAATAAATCCAGTTAAATCTTAACTTAGTTAACAAAATTAAACCCCAAGGACTAATACTGTCAATATCTAGATTCAAACTTCAGGGATCAAAGTTGTAATTAACCCAAACTCATTCTTTTGACTTCTGTAGTCAAAATTGAAAAGAATTGTGTCTTTGTTGACTTATGAAAGTCAAAATCACAACCTATTGATTCGAATTCGACTTCCACAATCAATTCCCGTTCAATTTCGTAACTGGAAACGTATGTGACATCATTATCGACCATCATTGATACCTTAATCACAGCTTTAATCCGATACCAGTCCCAATTATTACACATTAACTCATAAACGTCGACTCCCGGTATGAATTCATCAAATTCAGTGAATGCTTGTATTATTTCCACAAATCGAACTCTCACACACTTCATTCGCATCCTTAGAAGTTGTAACACGCATCAATTGGGCCGGAATCGTAGCAGAAGTCACCGGCATCTAACCCGCAAGCCGTCGGCACTCGGTTTAGTCGATCGTCATCAATCCGTCAACGTTTCTGGTAACTAATTGCATCCTTAGTTTCGTTTGAGTCTATTAACTGAAAGCCCTATGATAATTTGAGTATTTAGCATCGAATTGAACCCGATCCAGAATCTAGGGTTCATACATTTACAATTTAATCGATCACTATGCAAGACCCTAAGATAATCCAATTAACCTATGTCATTAGATTCGCAATTTATTTCTCTGCAAAAGCCCTATCATAAATATGGCTTAAAACATCGAATCGATCTTGATCGAAATCTAAGGTTCATGCGCATTCTTGTTTTATCGAATTCTTACCTACACTCGATCTCAATGAAATTAAATCATATGATTAGATTCGCAAACATCTAATCTTTGTAAGCCCCATATCAATTGAACCCATTATCATCAAATTGAACCCAATCCGTAATCTAGGGTTTATTCATAATCGGAATTGGGGTTTTTGATCTTAAACCTGTTCTCCATCAAATTAAACTACTCTAACAAATTCGCAAGGTTCAATTTGGTAAAAGCCCTATGAATTCAAAGTCTTTTAACATCGAATTTTATCAAATTGATTTCTTGTTCTGGTTTTAAGGTTTCGGTTCTTGAGACTGAGATTTAACGATTTAAACTCAATGATTTTGCAATTAAAGTCATACCAGATTCGCCATATCCCAATTAACAAAACCCCTATGACATTAGGTTCAATTGAAATCGTAATCGATCAAATTTGGGATGATCTTGGGTTCGGATCGCGATTAAGGGAAAAAAGGTTGGGGTTTGGAAACATTAAAACCATTTCGGAAATATACCAGTCCCGATACCCTAGCGTGCGGGACTGGTTAAAGCTGTGTTCGTGTGTGGGAGAGACCCGGGTTCGAGTCTCTCCGCACCCTTTTGTTTTAAAAATCGTTTTTATTATTATTTTAATATAAAATCAATACCCCATATTATTATATTAATATATTAACGTGTTTTAGCCCGGGAAACCACCCGTAGGCTCGGGTTTGGTTTGTAAACCATATTTATTATTAAAAACTCGTTTATATAATAATATTTCTATTATTTTCAACCCAAAACTCCAACTAAAAATAATATATTTATATATATATAGTATTTTCATCACGTTCATAAACATTTTTGTAGCGTTTCAAAGTTATAAATAATATAGTTATTCGTATTATTTACACTCGTTACATCCTCGAATAAAATTAATAAATTATTATTTTTGTCACGTAAGTTAATTGTTTACGTTACTTCGCTAAACTTAAAAATAATATAATAAATTATATTTTTTTCCTAGACTTCTAGTTAACGACAAAACGCTCGAATATATATTTTATATATTAGTTTGTCATTCGTCGCGTAACGTATATATATCTTAATTATTAATTAAAGAATTCCTATTCCCGTGGACACGTTCGTCTACTCTTGATTTGTAGGTCCTGATGGCGCGTCTACGGATCGATCTCGTGATAAGACGTGACGTTTACTCGGAGTGCGGAATCCAACGAGTCAACGTTTATACGCATAAAAGACAATGCAAACAAGCAAGTAAATAACCTTCTCAATTCATATTTCAAATCACAATGATGTTTACAGACTCAATTGGACTTCTCAGATCTGATCTCACTGGTTCGTTATGACTGACTCTGTAAACACACATATATATAACCAACTGACCTGATATAAGCGAACTTATTAAGTTCGCCTCTAACAGCTTAAGCGAACTTAACAAGTTCGCCTCAGTTAGACCTAAGCGAACTTATTAAGTTCGCCTCTGATTAAGTTCGCCTCTAGGTTATACTTGTAAAACACTTGGTGACATTTGACATTTACATAACAAAAACATAAAGACATAAAATCTAACTATTACAAGCTTTTTTCATTACAAACTATGTCCTAACAGACTCCCCCTTGACAATAGCTTGATCTTCAGTCTTCAGTCTTTATCTTGAACTCTTCTAGTTATCCGGTAGTCTGCTGCCATCATGCACACCATATCTTCTGCATATCTCCAAAACTCTTTTGTACTGTAGACCTTGTTCTCTCCAAACATCAGTGAACATTATTTCATTCTTTTGCAACGTACTCTGATCTTTCTTTGAGAAATTGATAAGATTCATTGCATCATAGAAACATACAATGACCTTATTGTCTTTATCTTCAATCTTTGCTTCACCAGTATTAACATCAACATACTACCATTTCATATTCCCAAGAAAGTCTTGAGGAATCTTCTTTAACAGTATCTTATGAATAGCACGCACTGGTTTATACTTGTATCTCCAGGTCACTTTCCCAGTCATTGGATTTGTGTTCTTCACTCATTTTCCCTTTTGTGGTTTCAGCTGATCATACTTTCCTGAACTACCTTCTTTCTTGATCAAGTTTGCTATCACATCAGCCAAACCATTCTTCAATCTATTAATGAGTGGCTTTGAAGCTAGACCATTTATTTCACACCTTGGAAAGGTATTGAAATACTTGATCCTCGGCTTTAAGTATTGAACACCGTCATATCGTTTAATTGCAAATAATTTTGATTCTTCATCATAGAACCAACTTATGATCCTTCCTATACACTGCTCTTTATTCACATATTTCTCTTTCTGAGCAGGTTGTACTGGAGACTTGGGTAGCACCTTCATCCAACTATTTACAACTTCTCTCCACTATTCTCTTGTCATCCCTGTATCTCTGTACATCACATGTTCTTCATTAACCTTCGGAGACTCAGTGTGAGTAGTTTCAGTTTCAACATCTTTATTGGATTGAATAGTCTCATCATCATTATCTATCTTTGAATCAGCAGTGTCTTCAGGTAGTGTGACGTCTTTAACAGAGTCCATAGAATCTGTTACTCCTTCATAAGTGAATACAGGAATAACATCATCCTGGATGAAGTTATACGGCACTTTAAGACCATCACAACCTTCATAAGTAACACTATACCATCACAGCCTTATACGACACTTTCAGGAATTCAGGAATAACATCAATCTCATTATCCGACATATCATCTTCCATGTCATTGAATAAATCATCAATGTCATCAAGACATGCAATCTTTTCAGCTTCCTCTTCTTCTGAATCTTGAAAGAACCCCAATAGTATAATTTCTTCTTCATTAGTACCAGAAGTATCTTTGTTTCCTTTAAGTGATTGTGATGTCGACTCCCCCTGAACCCTAGATATAGGATTAGCGTCAGTGTATTGACGATCACCCTCAATATTTCCAGCAGGATCATTGTCTTCATCATCATGTCTTTGAATAGACTCTGTGTGACAAGTATCAGGTATCCTCAACTCCCCCAGAGCGTCAAGACGCTGAACGAGTTTGACACTAATGCTTGCATGTCAGCAATCTGTTGAGCTTGAGTCTGAATCACCAGCTGCCGTTGTGAATCAGTAGACACAAGAGTGTTTACTTGGGTTTGTAGAGAAAGCACTTGAGATTCAAGGAAAGTAATCCTTTCAGAATCAGAAGGCTTTGACGGACCAGCTGACGATTGTGGAATAGAAGGACTTGCAGTAGTAGGAATGACTGGAGGAACCGGAGTTCTAACCGGAGATGGATCCTTAGATCTTGGAGGAGTAATTATCAATGAAGCAACAAAATTAGCATCCTCGACTCCCTGTGAAGATTGTGCAGCAGCAATTGAAGCAGACATTAACTTTTGAGTCTTAGGATCTGGAGTAAAGTCACTATCAGACTCAGTACTCTCATCAACCAAGGATCTTTTTCCAAGTACTGAACCGGAAGGAGGATCCCGAACAGACTTTCTTCTTGGTCGTCTGGCTTTAGATTTAATTCGTTTTCAAGAATTAGCCAGTGGAATTGTAGCCAACCATTCATAATGACCTGAGGAAAAATCCCTAGATTCATCAGTGTCACACCCCGACCGATGGCGGAATCATCGGGGCGGGACATGTAGACTGTTCATAGCACATGGTTGACTAAATTGAAATATATTAAAGTCAAATTTCCATTACAAATAATCCAAGTACAAACCAAATTCAAACAAAGAAACATAAAACAACTCATAGAATTCTTGATTTAAATTGCTAAGTCAAAATCCTATATTGAGCATGTCTTGAATCATTCTCACGTATTAGGGCCTGAAACATGAATAAAATAAAGTCAACTAAAAAGTTGGTGAGTATAACACAGTTGTATATAGATAGCATATAGTTGAAAACAAATCCTTTACAAAACATGATAAAATAAGGCATTTATGGGGAGCAGCTATTATGTAACCATGTACAACCAAACCTTTGTAACTAGCATGCAAAAATTGTATTGTCGGTTTCAATCACCGCGCACCTGGGTGGGTTTGTCAGACTCAATAGATCTATCATTGAAAACCGTCGGCTTGTATAGTTAATGATTGCACATAATCGCATACAAAGGTTAGCACAACTAGCACTCGAGCATAACTAGCACTCGGGCACAAAGCTCAAATTTTGCACACATGTATGTAAATAGGATTTTGCACTTGTGTTGTTTGCGTAAATGTAAGTGTGTAATGTGTATAAAGTTCATGTTCCACCCCAAAAGTGTAAAAGAGTAAAAAGGGGTTGTGAATACTCACTTGGTATGGAAGTGTAGCTAACAAAGAGTATAGATAAAATAAGGGTCCTTGATACGCACGGGTTAACCTAGATGGTAATGTATATTGAATCAAATATGTTCACAAAGTTTAAGTCTAAAAGTGAAGGTTGAATTTGTGTATAAAACTATTGATTTGTATTTAAAAGTATTGAATAACATATCTAAAGTTTTGAAGTAAATATTTTTGAAATATTTTGATTAAGGTTGGGAATTGAATAGTAATAATAGAATATTTATAAAATCATTGATTATGAAAATAAAGTATGTGTTAAATGTGATTTAATAAATAAATAAATATTTTTATTTAAAATGAAGAATAAATAAATAATCTTTATTTATTTATTTATAAAGTATGTAACTTACAAATAAGATGTTTTAAATGAAAAGTTTAATAACAAACTTAATTTTGTAAACTTTTAATTAAATGATTTTCCATTTATTCCAAGATTAATAATTTGACCTTTTCAAATATCTTTTAACTATTTTTTTTTAAAACTTAATCTGGAATTTTTTTACAAATTAAAATAAAACAACAATAATTCTGATCAAGATTCTGACCTAGACACGACCGTGCCGGGGAAGGGCACGACCGCGCTCGAACCACGGGCGCGACCGCGCTAGTCTGGAGGCGACCGGGTTTGATCAAACAGATGCCAACTTGGACATTTCACGAGGCACGACCGTGCTCGAACCACAGGCGCGACCGCGCTAGTCGGGACGCGACCGGGTTTGATCAAACAGAGGCCAACTTGGAGAATTCACGAGGCACGACCGTGCCTTAGCTTGGCATGGTCGTGTCTATGATTCTTAGACACAACAGAGATTAGCCCAGAAAGCATGACTACGTCTGGACAGGAGGACACAACCGCGCTGCTAGTCGGCACGACCGCGCTACATGAGGCACGGTCGCGCCAGATGATTAGCACGACCGTGTCTCTTCCAAGTCAGACACGAATTGAACATTTTTTGTATTTATAACAATGGAATTGATAGGGCTTTTGATTACTGAGTTATTACGAGTCTAATCACATAAATTAATTGTATGTAAATCATGTTTAAGAGTGGAATCGATTAAATCTTTTCTTATTAAAATATAAATTCTGATTCGGACGATTTCTGTAATGAAAGCCCACATTGATAGGGGGCTTTTGATATATGGACCGAAACGAAAGGGAGGGATGATTCAATTACCTCAAACAGAAAGGAATTGATAGCGATCGGTAGAAGGGAGTTCCGGCGACGGCAAGATTTGCTTCCGGCGGCTTCCGCTGTGATTCCGGCTGCTCCAACCCTTCAGAAACCTTAGAGATGATCGGAGGATCGAGTTCCTCGATTAATTGGTAGCATTTGGATCGAGAATGGAGGTTTGAGGCTTGGGAGATAATTTGGACGGTTTCTTGAGAGTAATTTGTATTTTGAAAATGATAATGGTAATTAACGGAGATATTTTCCTTGGTAACAAAAGTAAAACGTAAATCGGATTTGAATTCGAACGATTGAGCGTTTTGAAATCTCATGAGCGTTTTGACAGTTACGTAGGCGCGATCGTTCCAGGACCAGTCGCGCGATCGTGCCGAGGCACTTGGCGCGACCGTGCCAGGACGAAGCACGACCGTGCTAATTAGGGTTTCTTGATAAATTTTCAACTTTAGTCCTTGACTTTTCAGGTTTGATTAGTTTGAAATAAATAGTTACTTGTATAGCGTTTAAGTGTATATAATCGAGCAAAACTTGTAAATTTGTATTGAATCATTGCATTTAGTTTACGGTAAGCAAAATAATAAGGCAGTGCACGAGTATTGAGTTCGAAATTGTATTACATTGAATTGAAATATGAATACTGAAAATCAGAAATGTTACAGTCTCCCCATGTTGAGAGAATTTCGTCCCGAAATTTAGCTAGAGGAAACAATAGTATCGGTAAAAAGATGAGGGTACTTGAGCTTCATTTGGTCTTCTCGTTCCCAAGTGAACTCAGGACCACGCTTAGATTCCCAACGAACTTTGACAATAGGAATGCGACTTCGCTTGAGCTGTTTGACTTCACGATCCATAATTTCCACCGGCTTCTCAACGAAGTGCATCGTTTCATCAATGCGCACGTCGTCAAGCGGTATATGGAGATTTTCATCAGCGAGACACTTCTTCAGATTAGATACATGAAATGTAGGATGCACGTTTCCAAGAGACGGAGGTAACTCGAGCTTGTAGGCCACTTTCCCAATCCTTTCAAGGATCTTGAATGGACCAACATAACGAGGTGCTAACTTGCCTTCTTTTCCAAAACGGATCACGCCCTTCCATGGAGACACCTTAATAAGAACAAGATCACCGACTTGGAATTCCAAGGGTTTTCGACGTTTGTCGGAATAACTCTTTTGCCGACTCCTCGCTACTCGAATATTGTCACGGATTTGAATAATCTTGTCGAATGTTTCTTGAATTAACTCGGGACCAGTGATTTGTGCTTCACCAATCTCGTTCCAACAGATAGGAGAACGACACTTGCGACCATAGAGAGCTTCGAATGGTGCCATGTTGATACTTGTGTGGTAGCTATTGTTGTAAGAAAACTCAATGAGGGATAGATGTGGATCCCAATTGCCACCAAAATCGATTACACAAGCTCTAAGCATGTCTTCAAGAGTTTGGATTGTTCGCTCGGTTTGACCATCAGTTTGCGGATGGTAAGCCGTGCTCAAATCCAATCGAGTACCAAGAGCAGATTGGAGAGATTACCAAAATCGAGAAGTGAACCGAGCGTCTCTATCGGATATTATGTTCACGGGAACGCCATGACGGCTCACAATTTCATCAATGTAGATTCGGGCTAGTTTCTCCACTTTGAAGTCTTCGCGGATAGGCAAGAAATGAGCGGATTTAGTGAGACGATCGATGATCACCCAAATACTATCATATCCACTCGAGTTGCGAGGGAGCTTGGTAATGAAATCCATAGCTAAATTTTCCCATTTCCACACGGGAATTTCTGGTTGTTCGAGCAAACCAGAAGGACGTTGATGTTCGGCTTTGACTTAGGAACAAGTTAAGCATTTAGCAACATAGAGAGCAATGTCCTTTTTCATACCGGGCCACCAATATTGTTGTCGAAGATCTTGATACATTTTATCCGCACCAGGATGAATAGAATAACGAGTCTTATGAGCCTCGTTCATGAGAAATGCACGGAGATCATCGCGATCGGGAACCCAAATACGGTTCAAGTAATATAGTAAGCCATTGGGTTTTGATTCAAGAAGAAGTTCAACACCACACGACATTTGTTCATACATGTTACCCTCGGTTACCGAGACGTGTTGAGCTTCTAAGATACGGGTTTGAATATCGGTTTGAATACGGGCACAATGAAGCATAACATGGTCCTTTCGACTCAAAGCATCGGCTACAACATTCGCTTTGTCGGGATGGTAACGAATCTCGCAGTCGTAGTCGTTAAGGAGTTCGACCCAACGTCGTTGCCTCATATTGAGTTCTTTTTGGTTGAAAATATGTTGAAGACTTTTGTGGTCGGTGAACACCACACATTTCGTGCCATATAGGTAATGTCTCCAAATCTTTAACGCGAATACGACCGCACCCAACTCGAGATCGTGCGTCGTATAATTCTTCTCATGAACTTTGAGTTGCCTTGATGCATAAGCGATTACTTTGCCTCGTTGCATGAGAACACAACCAAGACCTTGGTTAGAAGCATCACAATAGACAACTAAATCATCATTTCCATCGGGGAGAGTCAATATGGGAGCATTGCACAACTTTTGCTTGAGGGTTTGGAAAGCTTCTTCTTGTTTCGGTCCCCATTCATAAGTCTTACCCTTGTGGGTCAAAGCGGTAAGAGGGACAGCAATCTTTGAGAAGTTTGAGATGAAACGACGATAATAACCCGCAAGACCAAGAAATGAACGAACTTCGGTAGGAGTCTTCGGGGCATTCCAATTCTTAACCGTTTCAATCTTAGCAGGATCAACATGAATTCCCTTGTCATTGACAATATGACCAAGAAATTGAACTTCCTTTAGCCAAAATTCACATTTGGAGAATTTGGCATATAGTTGTTCTTTTCTCAAGAGGTCCAAAACTAATCTAAGGTGTTGTTCATGATCGGATTTAGTCTTGGAATAGATTAAGATATCGTCAATGAAGACGATCACGAATTTATCAAGGTACGGTTTGCACACACGATTCATGAGATCCATGAAAACTGCGGGTGCATTGGTTAACCCGAAAGGCATAACCATGAACTCGTAATGACCATACCTTGTTCGAAAAGCAGTCTTGGGAATGTCATCTTCTTGAACACGGAGCTGATGATAACCGAATCGAAGATCAATCTTGGAGAAACAAGTAGAACCTTGAAGTTGATCAAAGAGATCATCAATTATAGGTAAAGGATAACGGTTCTTGATAGCAAGCTTGTTGAGTTCGCGGTAGTCAATACACATGCGAAATGATCCATCCTTCTTCTTAACAAATAAGACGGGTGCACCCCACGGTGAATGACTTGGGCGAATGAAACCTTTGTCGGAGAGCTCTTGAATCTAACTTGCAATCTCTTGCATTTCGGAAGGTGCAAGACGATAAGGAGCTCTAGCAACGGGGTTAGCTCCAAGTATAAGATCAATACGGAACTCTACTTGATGAACGGGAGGAAGACCGGATAAATCCTTAGGAAAAACTTCGGGGAAATCCCGAATGATCGGAATGTCTTGGATACTCTTCTCCTTGACATCCTTTTGAACAATATGAGCTAAGAAAGCGATGTACTTCTTTCGTAAGTACTTTTGAGCGGTAGTACACGACATCAACTTAAGTCCCTTGCAAGGCTTTTCACCAAAAACCCTTAAGGTTTCTCCCGATGGTAGTGGAATTCGGATACACTTTTCAAAGCAAATGACTTCGGCATGATGATTTGATAGCCAATCCATACCTATGATAATATCAAAGCTTCCTAGTGGCATTGGAACAAGGTTGATTGGGAATGAATGGTCATTTAGTTCTAAGGAGCAATCATAAATAATGGAGTCAATTGTAAGGGAGTCGCCATTCGCTATTTCAACGGTGAAGGTTTTCTCTAATTAGGATCGTGTCTTTGCAAGTAAAGGCTCAAAATTAAGTGACACAAAACTTCTATCGGCACTGGTATCGAACAAAATGGAGGCATATTGACTATTAATAAGGAACGTACCATTAACCACGTCATTGTTGGCTTGAGCTTCGTTGGCGTTTATGTTGAACGCACGCCCACGAGCTCCACCTTGTCTAGCATTTGCAAGTCTTGGACATTGATCACGAAAATGGTTCGGGTCACCACACTCATAGCAAGCACGCCCATTAGCAATGGTGGGAGCACCTTGATTAGCCACTTGAGGTACGGTTCGGTTTGGAGGGTTGACTTGGATCGTAAGAGCTTTGGTCCTACAAACACTAACTGTAAGACCATATCTCCCTCAATAAGTACAAAGGCGACATGGGATGCTTTGGGGATGATGGTAGTTGCAGGTGGCACAAAGTGGGTAAATTCTAACATATGGCTTTTTGACCGGTGTTTGAACCATAGGTGCAGCTTGGATAACCGGAATAGTAGGAGTGACCACAGCATAGTTTCTAGTCTTCCTTTTCCTATTATTGCGGGAGGGTTCAGTCGTGGCTTCTTTGTTGTGGGTAGGAGGGGTTATAGTGTCAGAAACTTTCTTAGAACCCTTTTTGGTAAGAGTTCTAGCTTTCACATGATTATCAGTTAGGGTAGCGGATAGACGAATAGCATCCTCCAGAGTAGCAGGATTTCTACCTAAGACAGTATCTTGGATTTGTCTTGGTAGCCCACCAATATACTTTTCGATACAACGGGACAAAGGAGTGACCATGTGGGGCACGAGAAGACTCAACCCATGGAACCGAGTTGTATATGCTAAGCTTTCCCCACTATCTTGGGCAAGATCCCAAAATTCAGCTTCTAACTTTTTCACTTCATTTCGAGGGCAGAACTCCTCGGTCATAAGCCTTTTGACCTCATCCCAAGGTAAGGCCATAGCTATGTCAACACCCCTATTCCTTTTCTCCCCATTCCACCATGTAAGTGCCCGTTTTTGTAGGACACTTGTAGCATGACGAACACGGAGGTTGTCGGGACAATCACTATTGAGAAAGGTATTCTCAATGCTTTCAAACCATTGAAGGAGTCCAGTAGCTCCTTCGGTTCCATAAAACTTGAGGGGATTGCACGAGTTGAAGTGCTTGAAGGTGCATTGAGATGGATTGTTACCACCATTTCCACCATTTCCACCATTATTACCACTATTGCTTCCATTTCCACCATTGTTGCCATTGGTGGCACCATTGGCTTGGGTGAGTTGTGTCACCAATTGGGTAAGAATAGCAGCAATGTCGGTGTTGGCGTTGGTTGTGGGAGCACGACGAGGAGGCATTCTACAGATTTTCACAAGACAAGAAAAATTGTAAGAACTTATGAGATTTGATAGGATTTAATAGAATGAGATAACAAAATAAAATAGATATTCTTAGTTTGGATTGTACTCAAAAGTGACAAAATCACTTGAATACCATGACACATTAAGGTTAATTAAACTTATAAAATTTTCAAGAAGACATGCTTTAGCCTATAAGTAAACACTCATCTCGGGAATTCCCAGGAAAGCATACGGGTCCCTCGGTTGATTGGGATTTATGCGAAATGCTTTCCTAGACAGAAAACCCAAAATACAGGTGTCACCTTTCCAGATTGCACGTGTCCTCATATAATTTAACAAGTTTAAAACCTTAACGAAGAAATAAAAATTTTAGAGATTTTTGTTTCAAGGATTTTCCACATGCTTAGAAAGGATAAAGATAGAAAAGAAGATAGAAATATTATGAGGTTTTAGAATATAGGAAAGGATATTATTTATTTAATTATTAAGAATATCCTAATAAGTCATGGATTTAAAATACATAAGTCATCATAATGCAATAATAAGTAATCATACTAAGCATGTAACATATAGCATGTAGCACATAGCATGTAACACATAGCACAAAAATCATGAAGCATAGTATAAGTGGGTGTCCAAAGTTATAGTCTAGGTCAATATGTCTAATAACCTAATTCCCTATAACCAAGGCTCTGATACCAATCTGTCACACCCCGACCGATGGCGGAATCATCGGGGGCGGGACATGTAGACTGTTCATAGCACATGGTTGACTAAATTGAAATATATTAAAGTCAAATTTCCATTACAAATAATCCAAGTACAAACCAAATTCAAACAAAGAAACATAAAAACAACTCATAGAATTCTTGATTTAAATTGCTAAGTCCAAATCCTATATTGAGCACGTCTTGAATCATTCTCACGTATTAGGGCCTGAAACATGAATAAAATAAAGTCAACTAAAAAGTTGGTGAGTATAACACAGTTGTATATAGATAGCATATAGTTGTAAACAAATCCTTTACAAAACATGATAAAATAAGGCATTTATGGGGAGCAGCTATTGTGTAACCATGTACAACCAAACCTTTGTAACTAGCATGCAAAAATTGTATTGTCGGTTTCAATCACCACGCACCTGGGTGGGTTTGTCAGACTCAATAGATCTATCATTGAAAACCGTCGGCTTGTATAGTTAATGATTGCACATAATCGCATACAAAGGTTAGCACAACTAGCACTCGGGCACAAAGCTCAAATTTTGCACACATGTATGTAAATACGATTTTGCACTTGTGTTGTTTGCGTAAATGTAAATGTGTAATGTGTATAAAGTTCATGTTCCACCCCAAAAGTGTAAAAGAGTAAAAAGGGTTGTGAATACTCACTTGGTATGGAAGTGTAGCTAACAAAGAGTATAGATAAAATAAGGGTCCTTGATACGCACGGGTTAACCTAGATAGTAATGTATATTGAATCAAATATGTGCACAAAGTTTAAGTCTAAAAGTGAAGGTTGAATTTGTGTATAAAACTATTGATTTGTATTTAAAAGTATTGAATAACATATCTAAAGTTTTAAAGTAAATATTTTTGAAATATTTTGATTAAGGTTGGGAATTGAATAGTAAAATAGAATATTTATGAAATCATTGATTATGAAAATAAAGTATGTGTTAAATGTGATTTAATAAATAAATAAATGTTTTTATTTAAAATGAAGAATAAATAAATAATCTTTATTTATTTATTTATAAAGTATGTAACTTACAAATAAGATGTTTTAAATGAAAAGTTTAATAACAAATTTAATTTTGTAAACTTTTAATTAAATGATTTTCCATTTATTCCAAGATTAATAATTTGATCTTTTCAAATATCTTTTAACTATTTTTATTTTAAAACTTAATCAGGAATTTTTTTACAAATTAAAATAAAACAACAATAATTCTGATCAAGATTCTGACCTAGACACGACCGTGCCTGGGAAGGGCACGACCGCGCTCGAACCACGGGCGCGACCGCGCTAGTAGGGATGCGACCGCGCTAGTCGGGACGCGACCGGGTTTGATCAAACAGAGGCCAACTTGGACAATTCACGAGGCACGACCGTGCTCGAACCACGGGCGGGACCGCGCTAGTCGGGACGCGACCGAGTTTGATCAAACAGAGGCCAACTTGGACAATTCACGAGGCACGACCGTGCCTTAGCTCGGCACGGTCGTGTCTATGATTCTTAGACACAACAGAGATTAGCCCAGAGGGCATGACTACGTCTGGACAGGAGGACACGACCGCGCTGCTAGTCGGCACGACCGCGCTACATGAGGCACGGTCGCGCCAGATGATTAGCGAGACCGTGTCTCTTCCAAGTCAGACACGAATTGAACAATTTTTGTATTTATAACAATGGAATTGATAGGGCTTTTGATTACTGAGTTATTACGAGTCTAATCACATAAATTAATTGTATGTATATCGTGTTTAAGAGTGGAATCGATTAAATCTTTTCTTATTAAAATATAAATTCCGATTCGGACGATTTTTGTAATGAAAGCCCAGATTGATAGGGGGCTTTTGATATATGGACCGAAACGAAAGGGAGGGATGATTCAATTACCTCAAACAGAAAGGAATTGATAGCGATCGGTAGAAGGGAGTTCCGGCGACGGCAAGATTTGCTTCCGGCGGCTTCTGCTGTGATTCCTGCTGCTCCAACCCTTCAGAAACCTTAGAGATGATCGGAGGATCGAGTTCCGCGATTAATTGGTAGCAATTGGATCGAGAATGGAGGTTTGAGGCTTGGGAGATAATTTAGACGGTTTCTTGAGAGTAATTTGTAGTTTGAAAATGATAATGGTAATTGACGGAGATATTTTCCTTGATAACAAAAGTAAAACGTAAATCGGATTTGAATTCGAACGATTGAGCGTTTTGAAATCTCATTTACGTTTTGACAGTTACGCAGGCGCGACCGTTCTTTGGCACCGGGCGCGATCGTTCCTGGACCAGTCGCGCGATCGTGCCGAGGCACTTGGCGCGACCGTGCCAGGACAAAGCACGACCGTGCTAATTAGGGTTTCTTGATAAATTTTCAACTTTAGTCCTTGACTTTTCAGGTTTGATTAGTTTGAAATAAATAGTTACTTGTATAGCGTTTAAGTGTATATAATCGAGCAAAACTTGTAAATTTGTATTGAATCATTGCATTTAGTTTACGGTAAGCAAAATAGTAAGGCAGTGCACGAGTATTGAGTTCGAAATTGTATTACATTGAATTGAAATATGAATACTGAAAATCAGAAATGTTACAATCAGAATCAGTGCTTTCATTAACAGGTAATATCGTATCACTTGAGCTTTAACTAGATTCATCATCCATCACCACATTCCCTTCAGCTTCTGGAATGGGCGAGTTCACAGCGTCATCAACGAAATCATCCATGTTCATTCCTAAATCATGTTCATCTGCATGAACGACCTCCTCTTGAACAGGTTCATGAATAGGTATTTCAACCTCAGCTTGTGGAATAGGAACTTGTTCAGGAATAGGAATTTGTGGTTGTACGGGAACTTGTACTTGTTGAACTGGTATCTGTTGTTGTGGAACTTATTGTTGTGCTGGTTGTTGTGGTTGTTGCTGTTGTTGTTGTTGAACATTGAAGCCTTGAGCATGAGCAATTTCATTTTGATGAAACCAGTTGTCATTAGGTGGTGCAACATAATCAGGATTGATTAAGTGACCAAATAAAGGAGTATTGACTGGTACCAATGCAGCATTCTGCTGTTTCACCGTCGTGCAGTCGGTAAAGATACACTTTGACATTGGCGTCAAAGTTAATCTTATAGGATGTTGTGGAAGATCCGGAATAAGGTGATTGAGAATCATTTGAATAAAGCGAGGATACATCAAGAATCCTTGACCTTCAGCCGGATTAATCTGCATTACCATCTCCCGATAGAAGTAAAGTGGAAAATTGAATCGCTTATTCAACGTTAAAGCCACCATAGCCGTTTGAAGAGCCATCTTCAAGCCATCGGTACCAGCTTTGCGAGGAGAGATGCATTGAATAATCACATGCATGAAATACCTCCATTCACCGACTAAGCCACCTTTACGTGCTTGGGTATTATTCTGTTTCCCACGATATCCCATTCGTTGAAAACAACCCAGAATAATTGTTCCTGGATAAGATAACGGATCTTCAGCATTTCCACCCAAATCAAGAGCAGCACGAATCATCTCTTCAGAAATGGCAATCTCGGTATTATTAACATTGGCATGAAGAACATGAGGTTCAACGTCCGTATCCTGATGAACTGTGTCCCAAAATTGTTGTATGTACACGAGACTTATGTAAGGATCAGCAGATAAAGCAACGTGAAGACGTGATCTGTTCAAAAATCCAATAATGCCTTGAAAATTCACAGCCTCGGACATGTTAGGATCTAACAATGCCACTTGATTATGTTTATATTCGACACGTCGAGCCATCTGAAAAAAATTGGACAACAAACATATTAGCAAAAATAACAAACACGAACAAACAATCAAAACAAAAAAAATTTAAAAAAAATTAAAAAAAAAAATTTTGAACAACAAAAAAAAATTTTACAAGTCCAAATCTTCCCTGACCCCTAGGCGAACTTAATAAGTTCGCTTAGTAGTGCAAGAGGCGAACTTATTAAGTTCGCTTGGAACAAGTTCGCCTGAACCTGTGACGATTCAAATTCAAACACAGTCGTTCAAAAATCAGCAAATCGAGATAAAATCATGGAATAAGCAATGAACATCAGTCGAATATCAATTAACAACCAAATAGGATGATCAATTTTATAATTCCAGTCAAAAACCGTCCTTTTAAATTTTGATGAAAACCGAGATGAAAACTACCAAATTCTCATAATTTAACGAATGAAATCCAACCAAAATACCTTGTAAAGGATCACAATTCGATTTTGAATACAATGGAATCAACAAACAATCCTAACAACACAGATTTGAAAATTCTTAAAATTTGCAGTTAAGTTTGCCTAAAATGAAGAAGACGATGAACTGATAAGTTCGCTTGATCTAGTACTTTAAACACATTAAGTTCGCTTAATTAGGCGAACTTTTTAAGTTCGCTTAACAAGTCTTCGGCGAACATGATAAGTTCGCTTCACCATCCACAGATACACAGAATAAGTTCGCTTCATTGTTTTTAAGCGAACTTATTAAGTTCGCTTCACTGTACACAGGCGAACTTAATAGCTTTTCAACCTTTTTGCCTTGAACAAAAATTTTATCAACTTCAACCTGTCAAATCTTGAACTTCACTCAGCAACACGTATCCGATCCAATCCCGAACAATTTTAATAAAAGTTTAGAATTTTCATGGAAAATAAAAATCAAAATCTTTTTGAGTTTTATCCATACAAACGGAATCACATATTTTTTAATTTTATCTGTACAAACAGAAACACATATTTTTGACTTTTTATCTGAATAAATTGAAATTACATATTTTTGAATGATCATCATGAGCAAGAAGATCATATCAGTATCTGATTAATTCATCACACATTTCAGCAATAACAAAGGGTAACCTATAGTATGAAACCATTCAACTCAGTTTTGTGCACTTTGCATCTTTTTCATTTTGAAACTCATTCAATCTCAATAATATTTGAAATGTTACGCGATAAATTTCAAAGTAAATAAGATCAAGTTATAAAATGCTCTTTTATTTATACCGTATTTGAAATATAAAGCATGAATTCTTAAATTTGTCAATATTATATGATTTGAAACTATAAGCGTTTATTTTCCAAATTCATGTGATTTAGTACCATTTAGATGAAAAAAACATCGTGTACCCCACATATATGCCAAACAGAAAAATAAATTGCACTATCTTCAAGACATATACAGTTAATGGTAAGATTAGATCAATTTCCAAAATGAAATTATCTCTTTTAGCACAAGTATAAAAGCAGATCCCAAAGGATATAAGAATCATGATGATTCAGAATCAAAAGATTCTAATGGATTGGCTGTTTAATGAGAATCAACATATTCAGGTATGAGGATCCAACTATTATCTGGATGAAATTCAATGGAGTCAGACTAGATGATGTATCTAACTGATCCATGGGCGAATATATGTTTCAACAGATTTTGAAAGCATATCTTAGTTCAACAACACCTTGCATGTTTTTTTCTTTTTGGGCATGGGCAGTGAAGTGAACTGAAATAGATTTGTGCTAAAGATATAATTCGATATTGGTCTCATGAAATTCTTTATAACCATATATTCTTTATCTGATAATGATCTTTTACACACACACCCAGGCATATAATGGATTTAAATCACAGATGTAATCATATTATATTTAATTTTCACACTACTATTGGTTTCAAAACGCTTTTAGTCTATTGACAATTTAAGTTTCAAAACTCATACACAAATTTGAAAACAAATTATCAAGATTAGAGCATTCACAACACTATCATTTCTCATTTATGCAGACTTTGAAATTTAGATCAAATCAACTTATTTTAATCAATCATATATCAAGGTCTACTAAGGTCGTGTGAAATTAACTAATCACTGATGTACTATCATTTCTTCTCTAACCTCAAATGATGTCAAATTTTATATTTTTCAATTTGTTTTGACTTTTTATAAATTAAACTTTTTGACTGAAAATGTAAATGCAGAAATGTAATAAAGCAATAAAAGAACTTAAAAACAAAATTTTCCATGAAATTCTGATTTTGAAAAGCTTTTATTCGGGATTGAACATACCAATCATTTTAATTAGGAATTCATACCTGGTACGATCAAATGCCTTAGTAAACAAATCAGCAAAATTATCTTCAGTGTGTACCTTGACCAGCTCAATCAACCTTTTCTCTGCACAATCACGTATAAAATGATATCGAATTTCGATGTGCTTAGTTTTACTATGTTTAACGGGATTATTAGTTATGGACATAGTAACTTTATTATCGATAAGCATGGGGGTTCCTGTGAAATTCAAACCATAATCTCTCAATTGTTGTTGTATCCACAAGATCTGTGAACAACAACTCGCAGCAGCGATATATTCTGCTTCGCATGTAGAAATCGAGACTGTGGTTTGCTTTTTGCATTGCCAGGACACAAGTCGATTACCTAAGAACTGGCAACCACCTGTTGTAGATTTCTTGTCCAGACAACAACCACCAAAATCAGAATCAGTATAAGCATTGAAATCAAAGTTAGAACCATGAGGATACCATAGCCCCAAACGTTGTTTTCCTTTTAAATACCGAAAGATTCTTTTCACAGCGATTAAGTGAGATTCTTTTGGCTTTGCCTGAAATCTGGAACAGATGCACACGGCGAACATTATATCCGGCCTTGAAGCGGTTAAGTATATGAGAGATCCAATCATAGCTCTGTAAAGTCGACAATCCACATCTTTTCCTTCCGGGTCAGAATTCAACTTATGACTGACCGGAATTGGAGTATCATATGGGGTACAGTCCTCCATCTTGAACCGGCTCAAGATGTCTTTGACATACTTGGACTGATGAATAAAGGAACCATCTTCCTTTTGATTTACTTGTAAACCTAAGAAAAACGATAACTCTCCCATTACAGACATTTCAAATTTCGACTTCATAACACCTTCAAAATCTTTACATAACCCTTCGTTTGTTGAGCCAAAAATAATATTATCCACATAAATCTGCACCAGTAGGTAATCTCCCCCTGATTTCTTTATGAATAAGGTGAGTCTATCTTTCCACGAACAAAGTCATTTGCCAAAAGATGTGTGGATAATGTTTCATACCACGCACGAGGAGCCTGATGAAGACCATAGAGGGCCTTATCAAGCTTGAAAACCATATTCGGATTCAGTGGATCTTCAGGCCCCGGCGGCTGACACACATAGACTTCCTCCTTGACCTTTCCATATAAAAACGCACTCTTGACGTCTAATTGAAACACCTTAAAACCTTTAAAAGAAGCAAAAGCTAGAAACAGCCTTATAGCTTCGAGCCTCGCAACCGACGCATAAACCTCGGTGTAATCAATTCCTTCTTGTTGATTGAAGCCCTGGACAACTAATCTTGCCTTGTTGCGTACCACGACACCTTGATCGTCTTTCTTACATTTAAACACCCATTTTTTTCCTATCGGATACGCACCTTTCGGAAGATCAACAAGATTCCAAGCCTTAAGTTTGTCAAATTGAGCAAGTTCTTCCTGCATAGCTTTTATCCAATTGTTGTCATTTAAAGCCATCTCAACATTCTTGGGTTCAACCTGCGAAATAAAGCATGAATGTGAGCAATCATCAAGAACACCAGAATCTTTAATGCAGGTATACAAACAAGTATTGTCAACAAGAGAACGTGTTTTCATTCCATCCTGTAAATTTCCAATTATATTTGTCACCGGATGATCTTTGAGTTCCTTGATGGATGCAACCTCAGGAACTGGCAACACGTCAACTTGAGTAGAGTCAGATTGATAAGAATAATCTTGATTAATTGGAATTTCCGAGTCTAAATTTGTAGGAATCTCCCCCTGAGCCTGTGTCGAAGGTAATGAATCATCACCCAACAACGGATCAGCAGAAGAATCTTGAAAAATAGCATTATCCTCCTCACTCTCTGAATCTTGTGGACCTGAACAAGAAGCAACATTAGGATCGGGAGCAGAAGTAGATGGAATCGATGAATTTGGAACTGCATTTGGTAGAAATCCATTGTGCTGTGCATCCTGACAAGAATCATAGAGAACTGCAGCATCTTCATCAGAAATATCAGAAGGTAAATGAAAAGACTTGAATAAGTTTTCATAATCAAATGCCCAATCCGGACCAATCGCCTTTTGTGGTAAAGACCGATTTGAACAATCAATATGGAACCATTCTTCAACTTGACGCATCTCTTTGTTACAAACCCTCTTGGTTGTCGAATTAGCCACATACCCCAGAAAAATCCCTTCAATAGCCTTCGCACTGAATTTTGTTGGGACATCACGAACTTTCAGTAGGGTGAAAGGATTACCAAAAGGTAGTAAATAATCCAGATTCGGCTTTCGATTATTCAGCAATTTGTAACAAGTCTTGTTATGTCGCTTGACGGTCAAGACCCTGTTCAAAACGTGACACGCAGTATTCACAGCTTCAGCCCAAAAGGTGACTGGAAGCTTAGAATCTGCAAGCATCGTGCGAGCCGTTTCGACCAACGTCCTGTTCTTTCGTTCAGCGACACAGTTTTTTTGAGGAACATATGGCGCACCGAATTCATGATAAATTCCCTTTTGAAAACAGAATAAGCCCATTTTGCTATTCTTAAATTCGCTGCCATTGTAACTCCTGATTCGTCTGACTTTCAAATTGAATAAATTCTCCAAACCCAGGATTAAGTATTGCACCAACTCAGTGGTTTAAGCTTTAGAAGAAAGAAACTTAACCCATGAAAATCTGGAGTAATCATCAGTTACTACCAAGCAATACGATTTCCCATTGTCACACCCCGCCAAGGCGGAAACGCGAGGCGTCACATTACATGGTTTCCAAAGCATATGATTACCGCAAACATATACATGATGAATGGATACATAAACAAGTTTAAAGTTTTACATTCCAAAATGTAATCTGAGTTTACAAAAGTTAAGATTTCGCAAATATGACTCAATTACAATGAGTTATACAAGAGAAATCCTCCTTGAGTCGTATCCATCGTGCATGCATGTAATCTACATTGCTAACCTTGCGATCACGTTCACATTCCTGAAAAACATACTTAAAAATGTCAACACTAGGTTGGTGAGTTCACAGGTTTACTCAAATAGTTCTTTGTAAAACTCGTTTATTCATAAATAGTTCCAGTTGCATGTGATAATCAGAATAAGAATTGTTTGACCCATTTGTAAACTAGCTAGGAATACAAATAATATGTTCATACATGAGGCGTAACCAAACCATGACAATTGTTCTTTTGCCCCTCTCAATCGTTATCAGATGCTACGCGGCCATAAATCCTCCAGATTGTGGTTAGCGCGACTAACCATGACCGGGGGACGTCACTCCCCATAGTACTATTCATAGGACCCTAGGCTATAGTTAATGGTTACTAAGTTGTTCCAGGGGACTTTAGCGGCCTAAATTGTTCAACTCATGCAAACATAAAAGTCGAGTCTTATTCTCTTGTTATCACATAAAATAGTTGAAAGTATGTTCTTCCCCCAAATATGGAAAACAGTAAAAAGGGGCTGTGAAACTCACCTCGTTTTTGTGTATGTAAGCAATGATAATTGTTCCAGTCAAACTTGATTAATCGTACCCTATTTAAAAAAGGGGTATTTCGGGTTATGACCGAATATCTCGAATGCAAATTGTTCACTGACTTAGTAACTCCGGTTATTTTACTTAAAATATCTTCTTAGTTTTTCAACACTTGTTTCATTATAACAAAATAATTCAAAGTTACTGCCCAATGGGACTGATGAACAGGTGTCGAAACTACCTAGTTTCGATTGGGCGAAAATGGGTATCGAAACCATCTAGTTTCGATTGAGTAATAGGTATCGAAACTACCTAGTTTCGATTGAGAAGTAGGTATCGAAACTACCTAGTTTCGATTGAGTAATAGGTATCGAAACTACCTAGTTTCGATTGAGTAGTAGGTATCAAAACTACCTAGTTTCGATTGAGTAGTCGGGTATCGAAACTACCTAGTTTCGATTTGAGCAACACATGTATCGAAACTACCTAGTTTCGATTTTGAGCAGGATAGGTATCGAAACTTCCTAGTTTCGATACTGAAATTTTTGAATTGACAGTAATAGTCTCAAAATTATACTCCTATAGCGCACATACTTACGTGCATAAATTCGTGTTTTAAGTCTTGAACTCGACACTCTTTTCTTGTTATTTTACTTGCGTTCGAACAAATTGTATGTTTAGCTACGGTTTAAGGAAAATAATATGGATAGTATCGAATTTTTACCTCTAGACAGAGATGATAATTTTTGCGAGAAAAATAAGATGATCTTGACTTCGCTTGGTTAGAAATCCTTGAGAAAATCCTTGAAAGCTCCTTAGAATACCGAAAGATGGAGAGTTTTAATGCTTGAAGTGGATGAATACATGAAGGTAGAATGAAGAGAGAATGAAGACGATACGGTGGTGTTGTTGTCTTATGATAGAAAGAAAATAGATAGAGTGTGGGTTTCAATGGTAAGGTGATAGATATGATGGGAGATGAAAGTCTTTATCTAGCTTGGGAAGGAAAAGGGTATGGTACAAAAACTAAACAATTAGAATGTGGAAAAATGGAATGAGGGGTGGGTCCTCTTTGAGGCTCTCGGTCGAGAAAAAGAAAAAGGAAAAGGGTGGGGGTTGGTTAATTTATAAATTAAGTAGAATTAGGTGAAGATATTTTAGGTTGTTAGTTGTTTAAATCTCGGTTACGATAATAAACGGTAAATTAATTCGTTATAGGTTCTCAACGATATTAGAATTTTAATTTAATTAGTCAAAGGCTCGTTAGATGAAAATATTCTAATCCCAGGTTGTATAATTTGTTGAGTTGATTATTTGTATGTATAAGTTACTAAAGGTGACGCTACACGGTAACGTCTTCGAAAGGGTTCGTTATTTAATTTTACGTATATTATATGTTTTAGTCTAAAAATAAATTTTTGTCCCACGTAAATTTTGTGTAATACATACGTCTGGATATTTTTCTTGGTTATTTAATTTAATCACTAACGTTCATATTTAGTCGGGTGATGTGGTTACATGAACCGGTAACTCCTAGAATTACCAAAATATGAAATGAGATAATGTACAGCTTTTGATAGACTTTAATGTCCTTATTTATGTAATTAGGTGAATGACGAAAACTAATATAATATAAACTCGTTTATATCGTGTACGGATATTGACCTGAAATGTTGGGTGTCACATTCTCCCCATGTTAATAGAATTTCGTCCCGAAATTTCAATTCATGCCATCTTGAATTGGTGTATCCTTAAACAAGGAGGGGTATTTCGTTTTCATTTGATCTTCTCGTTCCCATGTATACTCAGGACCACGTTTTGAGTTCCAACGTACTTTAACCAGTTTGATTCGACTACGTCTCAGCTTTTGAACTTTCCAATCTGAAATCTCAATTGGTTCCTCGATGAAATGAAGTTTATCATCAATGTGATTTCATTAGGCGGTATGATCAAAGTCTCATCTGACAAACACTTTTTGAGATTAGACACATGAAATGTATCGTGTACGTTGCTTAGTTCTTGCGGTAGCTTGAGCTTGTAGGCTACAGGGCCAACCCTAGCCAGTATTTCAAATGGTCCAACGTATCTAGGGTTGAGCTTACCACGGTTACCAAACCTTGCAACGCCTTTCCATGGTGAGACTTTTAACATTACTCGGTCACCAATTTGAAATTCTAATGGTTTCCGTCGGTTATCAGCATAGCTCTTCTGTCTGTCTCGGGCCGCTTTCAGACGGTCCTTAATTTTGAAGATCTTATCAGTGGTTTCCTGGACAATCTCAGGACCTGTCAAATGTTTTTCACCAACTTCCGCCCAACATAGCGGTGAGCGGCATTTACGACCATATAAAGCTTCAAACGGAGCTGCCTTGATGCTCGTGTGGTAACTGTTATTATAGGAAAACTCTGCCAACGGTAAATGAGTATCCAATTTCCTCCGAAATCAATTACACACGCACGGAGCATATCCTCTAAAGTTTGAATGGTCCTTTCGCTTTGACCATCTGTTTGTGGGTGATATGCCGTGCTCATGTCAAGACGTGTGCCCATGGCTTCTTGTAATGATTTCCAGATTCTGGACACGAATCTGCTGTCTCTATCAGAGATAATAGAAATTGGCACTCCATGCCTAGCCACAATTTCCTTGATATAAAGCTTTGCAAGTTTCTCGGTTTTATCCGTCTCTTTGATGGGTAGAAAATGAGCTGATTTTGTCAGACGATCGATAATTACCCATATCGCGTCATACCCGCTCGACGTCTTGGGTAATTTCGTGATGAAATCCATAGAAATCTGTTCCCATTTCCATTGGGAAATTTCGGGTTGTTGTAACAAGCCAGACGGTTTCTGATGTTCGGCTTTTACTTTTGAACACGTTAAGCATTTACTGACATATGTGGCAATATCTCCTTTCATATTAGGCCACCAATATAATTCTTTTAGATCCTTATACATCTTATCTGAACCCGGGTGAATGGAGTACCTGGACTTGTGGGCTTCATCCATAATCAACCCACGTAAGTTACCGTTACTCGGCACCCAAATTCTGTCCATGAAGTAAAACGTATCATCTGACTTAGACTCCAATTGTTTGATCATTCCACGTAGTGCTTCATTTTGGATGTTCTTTTCCTTAAGTGCTTCTTGTTGTGCCATTCGGATTTGAGTAGTAAGACTCGTATGAATTGTTAATCCTAGGGCACGAACATGAAGAGTTTTAACTCGTTCCTTGCGACTTAAGGCGTCTGCTACGACATTGGCTTTTCCAGGATGGTACTTGATATCACAATCATAGTCGTTTAGTAGTTCTACCCAACGACGTTGTCTCTTGTTAAGTTCTTTTTTATCAAAGATATGTTGGAGACTCTTATGATCTGTAAAAATAGTGCATCTCGTACCATAAAGATAATGTCTCCAAATCTTGAGCGCAAACACAACTGCGCCCAACTCCAAGTCGTGGGTCGTATAATTCTTTTCGTGCACTTTTAGTTTTCGTGAGGCATATGCGATGACTTTGTCTCTTTGCATTAACACACAACCAAGTCCTTGGTGTGATGCATCGCAGTATACGACAAAATTGTTGATTCCATTCGGAAGAGATAAGATCGGTGCACTACACAGCTTCTGCTTCAGTAATTGGAAAGCTGACTCTTACTTGTCACTCCAATCATACTTCTTTTCTTTCTGGGTTAATGTGGTTAAGGGCAGGGCTATTTTTGAAAAATTCTCAATGAATCGTCTGTAGTAGCCGGCCAAGCCCAAAAATTGACGCACTTCGGTCGGAGTCTTTGGTGCTTCCCAGTTTTTGATCGCTTCTATTTTAGATGGATCAACGTGAATTCCTTCCTTGTTGATGACATGTCCAAGAAAATGCACTTCTCGGATCCAAAACTCACACTTAGAGAATTTAGCGTAAAGATTCTCGTTGCTGAGTAGTTCCAAAATTAATTTCAGATGATGTTCATGATCCTCCTTGGTTCGTGAATATATTAATATATCATCAATAAATACTATCACGAATTTATCCAAGTATGGCTTGCACACTCGGTTCATGAGATCCATAAAAACAGCTGGTGCGTTCGTCAAACCAAACGGCATAACTAGGAATTCGTAGTGGCTATAACGAGTCCTAAATGCCGTCTTTGGTACATCTTCTTCTTGGATTCTTAGTTGATGATACCCCGAACGTAGATCAATCTTAGAGTAAAAGCTAGAACCTTGTAGTTGATCGAACAAATCGTCTATTCGAGGAAGTGGATATCGGTTTTTGATTGTAAGCTTGTTTAATTCTCGGTAATCAATACACATCCTAAAGGTTCCATACTTTTTCTTTACGAATAGGACCGGAGCTCCCCAAGGTGAGAAACTCGGTCTTATGAAACCTTTATCAAGCAACTCCTCGAGTTGATTTGATAATTCCTGCATTTCAGAAGGTGCTAATCGATATGGTGATCACGCAACCGGGGCGGCTCCTGGTACCAAGTCGATTCGGAATTCGACTTGCCTCGGTGGTGGTAATCCAGGTAAATCTTCAGGAAAAACTTCGGGGTAATCCTTAACGATTGGTATGTCTTCAAGTCGACGTTCCTCGGGTTTCTTCTCGACGACGTGAGCCAGGAACACGCAATAGCCTTTACGTAGGTACTTACGAGCTTTCATGCAGTTTATCATCCTCAATGTCACTCCACTTTTCTCACCTTGAATCGAAAGAACTTCTCCGTTCGGGAGGGGAATATGAACAATCTTCTCAAAACAAACAATATCGGCGTGATTCTTCGACAACCAATCCATACCAATAACAACGTCAAAACTTCCCAGGTCAACGGGTAACAGGTCTATACTAAATGTGTGGTTTTTCAAACATAGAGTACAACCCTGAATGACTTCTTCGGTTTTAATTAATTTCCCGTTTGCTAATTCAATTGTATAATTTTGGTCTAGTTTGCTGGACTTAATACCGAATAGGGACTTAAAGTCATTTGACACAAAACTCATATCAGCACCCGTATCGAAAAGTATAGAGGCATAGTGATTATTTATCGGGAACGTACCAGTGACAATGTTTGGATCTTGTCGTGCGTCCCCAGCCCCCATCACAAACGCTCTTCCACGGGCCTGTTTGTCGTTTCGGTTCTTCAACTTTGGACAGTCTTTCCTGAAGTGCTTTGGATCTCCACACTCAAAGCATCCCTGATTCATCCTTTCTGCTCCTGGGTTGACCTTTCCTGCTACTTGATTGATCTTATTAGGGTTCGCATTGTTCCAACAGTTATGGGCTAGATGCCCATACTTTTTACACTTTCCACATTGGGTACACCTTCCACTGTGATGATATCCACATTTGTCACACTTCGGTCATGTTCCAATATATCCTTTTTGTTCCACAGTGTTGACAGCATAGGCTTTCATAGTTCCAGGTCTCTTGTAAGTTTGATTCTTGTTTTGATTACCTGGTTTTCCAAACCATTTCCTCTTTTCCCAGACCTTCCTTCCTCGGTCTCCTTCTTCTCAAACAAACCATCACGCACAGCATTATCTCTTAGCTTGAAAGCTAGAATTATAGCGCTCTTGGCATCCATAGGGTTCGATGAAGTCACCAGGCTTCGGATTTGAGGTGCAAGACCCCACAAATATCTTTCAACCTTCTTGTATTCTGGGGTAACCATGTGTGGAACTAAACTTGCTAATTCATTGAATCGGTCAGTGTAACCAGCCACATCATCTCCTATCATTTGTAAATTCCACATTTCAGATTCGATCTTTTGCAACTCATTTCGAGGACAGTACTCCTCAGTCATCATGGCTTTCAGCTCCTCCCAAGTCAGTTGGTATGCAATCTGTCTTCCCAGGGTTTTCACTTGTGAATTCCACCAAGTTAAAGCCTTATCAGTGAGCGTGCATGTAGAATACTTCACCATGAAGTCAGTGGTGCATTCACTAATATCAATCACCGAATCCATCTTTTCTATCCATCTCATTAGCCCAACTGCACCCTCGGTGCCATTGAAGTTGCGGGGGTTGCAAGATAGAAAGGCCTTGTAGGAGCACTTCCTATTTGGAGCATCTGTAGCATTACAAGTCATAACGTCGTTAATTCAGATCATGACTATGTGTTACGGCTTATTTATTCTATTACCTCCGGAACCTCCGGCTGTACCGCTACCTCCTGCACCTCCTCCGCCGGTACCACTGCCGTTTCCTCCTCCACTATTTTGATTTGCCTCATACTGCTCCATAGCAGCAGCTACTCGCTGTGCTATGAGTTGCTCCACGTTTGGGGAAATCGTCTCGTTGTTGTCACCAGTAGTGTTACGGGGTGTCCCACGCTTAGGTGCCATGACGTTCTTTTTAACATATCAATTAAAAAGAAACAACATTATATAATAATAATGATAGATCATGACATAAGGATATAACAACATCAAACGTAAACAACCATCATTACAACATAAACCATCACATACATAGTTAAAACATGCATAGTACATTGTTCCAAAAGACAAGGATACAAAAGGGATGGGTTCACATGACCACATCAGTACCAAAGTTTTAAACTACATAATGCGCTACGGACACAACCCGCCCGTAATAGTATAAAAGAAGATGTGGGAGTACAACCCAATCATCATGGCAAGTCCTGCCATGACAAAGCTAGCCCTAGCCACAAATTCTGCAGCCAAAGTCCTTTCTTCCAGCGCCTCCACCATGTCTCGGACCATGAGAGTGAACTGCCAGTCCATATCAGCTCTCAACCCTAGGTAGTCAGTGGCACCCTGTATGTCTCACGTGTTGTCCTCCAAAGTCTGTACTCGAGATCCGAGCCCTTGACGTAGTCGCGTGGCTGCATCCCCTTGTGCCTGGATATCATCAAGATGCTCCTCGTGCGTATGAACGCGTGCTACCAATGTAGGCACTGTGAGCTCCATGGCTTCCCCAGTGTGGGGTAGAGGTGTTGAGGAGTTGGAGGACTCTCCGAGCTCAAGGGTAGAGGGGATGCTCTCTATCTCCCTCCATCGTGCCAGTGTACGGGGCATCCAACTGATAGTCCCCACAGTAGGGTGGTAGCAGGGTCGTTACTTAGGTGGTTCCTCATCAGTCTCCAAGTCTTCCGGGTCACGGGCTGCCAGGGTCCTCTTGCGCGGAAATCAAACCTTTTTCCTAGCACTTTTTACCATAACTGGTCCTCCGCTTTTCTTTCGGTAGACGATAGGCGGTTCTCCCAGGGCGACATTTGGTGGTGTGGAGCTGCGAACTTGTACTCGATTTTTGGGGCGTGTGGCGGAAAGTTCCTCGTTGGATTCAGGGGCAGAGACGGGGTCAGAGTGTGACGACATGCTTGTGACTACAATATCCATGTGATAAGATGAATGGTTATGCAATGCTTATGCAATGAAAATGTTTTGTGAGTCATTTAAATTATAGACTAGGTTCTGTTTTAGACTCCTAGTTCGCTATAATCAATGGCTCTGATACCAAATCTGTCACACCCCGCCAAGGCGGAAACGCGAGGCGTAACATTACATGGTTTCCAAAGCATATGATTACCGCAAACACATACATGATGAATGGATACATAAACAAGTTTAAAGTTTTACATTCCAAAATGTAATCTGAGTTTACAAAAGTTAAGATTTCGCAAATATGACTCAATTACAATGAGTTATACAAGAGAAATCCTCCTTGAGTCGTATCCATCGTGCATGCATGTAATCTACATTGCTAACCTTGCGATCACGTTCACATTCCTGAAAAACATACTTAAAAATGTCAACACTAGGTTGGTGAGTTCACAGGTTTACTCAAATAGTTCTTTGTAAAACTCATTTATTCATAAATAGTTCCAGTTGCATGTGATAATCAGAATAAGAATTGTTTAACCCATTTGTAAACTAGCTAGGAATACAAATAATATGTTCATACATGAGGCGTAACCAAACCATGACAATTGTTCTTTTGCCCCTCTCAATCGTTATCAGATGCTACGCGGCCATAAATCCTCCAGATTGTGGTTAGCGCGACTAACCATGACCGGTAGACGTCACTCCCCATAGTACTATTCATAGGACCGTAGGCTATAGTTAATGGTTACTAAGTTCTTCCAGGGGACTTTAGCGGCCTAAATTGTTCAACTCATGCAAACATAAAAGTCGAGTCTTATTCTCTTGTTATCACATAAAATAGTTGTAAGTATGTTCTTCCCCCAAATATAGAAAACAGTAAAAAGGGGCCGTGAAACTCACCTCGTTTTAGTGTATGTTAGCAATGATAATTGTTCCAGTCAAACATGATTAATCGTACCCTATTTAAAAAAGGGGTATTTCAGGTTATGACCAAATATCTCGAATGCAAATTGTTCACCGACTTAGTAACTCCGGTTATTTTACTTAAATTATCTTCTTAGTTTTTCAACACTTGTTTCATTATAACAAAATAATTCCAAGTTACTGCCCAATGGGACTGATGAACAGGTGTCGAAACTACCTAGTTTCGATTGGGCGAAAATGGGTATCGAAACCATCTAGTTTCGATTTAGTAATAGGTATCGAAACTACCTAGTTTCGATTGTGTAGTAGGTATCGAAACTACCTAGTTTCGATTGAGTAATAGGTATCGAAACTACCTAGTTTCGATTGAGTTGTCGGGTATCGAAACTACCTAGTTTCGATTTGAGCAACACAGGTATCGAAACTACCTAGTTTCGATTTTGAGCAGGATAGGTATCGAAACTTCCTAGTTTCGATACTGAAATTTTTGAATTGACAGTATTAGTCTCAAAATTATACTCCTATAGCGCACATACTTACGTGCATAAATTCGTATTTTAAGTCTTGAACTCGACACCCTTTTCTTGTTATTTTACTTGCGTTCGAACAAATTGTATGTTTAGCTACGGTTTAAGGAAAATAATATGGATAGTATCAAATTTTTACCTCTAGACAGAGATGATAATTTTTGCGAGAAAAAGAAGACGATCTTGACTTCGCTTGGTTAGAAATCCTTGAGAAAATCCTTGAAAGCTCCTTAGAACACCAAAAGATGGAGAGTTTTAATGCTTGAAGTGGATGAATACATGAAGGAAGAATGAAGACGATACGGTGGTGTTGTTGTCGTATGATAGAAAGAAAATAGATGGAGTGTGGGTTTGAATGGTAAGGTGATAGATATGATGGGAGATGAAAGTCTTTATCTAGCTTGGGAAGGAAAAGGGTATGGTACAAAAACTAAACAATTAGAATGTGGAAAAATGGAATGAGGGGTGGGTCCTCTTTGAGGCTCTCGGTCGAGAAAAAGAAAAAGGAAAAGGGTGGGGGTTGGTTAATTTATAAATTAAGTAGAATTAGGTGAAGATATTTTAGGTTGTTAGTTGTTTAAATCTCGGTTACGATAATAAACGGTAAATTAATTCGGTATAGGTTCTCAACGATATTAGAATTTTAATTTAATTAGTCAAAGGCTCGTTAGATGAAAATATTCTAATCCCAGGTTGTTTAATTTGTTGAGTTGATTATTTGTATGTATAAGTTACTAAAGGTGACGCTACACGGTAACGTCTTCGAAAGGGTTCGTTATTTTACTTTTACGTATATTATATGTTTTAGTCTAAAAATAAATTATTGTCCCACGTAAAGTTTGTGTAATACATACGTCTGGATATTTTTCTTGGTTATTTAATTTAATCACTAACGTTCGTATTTAGTCGGGTTATGCGGTTACATGAACCGGTAACTCCTAGAATTACCAAAATATGAAATGAGATAATGTACGGCTTTTGATAGACTTTAATGTCCTTATTTATGTAATTAGGTGAATGACGAAAACTAATATAATATAAACTCGTTTATATCGTGTACGGATATTGACCTGAAATGTAGGGTGTCACACCCACCGATGCTCCTGATACTGATAGGACCGAACAAATCCATATGCAGCAACTCCAAAGGAGTTACGACAGAATTCGTCGATTTAGATTTGTGAGATTTCTTTCTTTGTTTCCCCTTCTTGCAAGGAATACAATCATTAGGAACTGAGAATTTCATTTTTGGAATACAAAGAACCAGATCATTCCAAACAATATAGTTCATCTTCCGGTAGTTAATGTGAGCTAGCTTCCTGTGCCACAATATTGAATCAGATTCCGACGCCTTGTAGAGTAAACATGTTGGAATTGAATCCGTTGTAGTGGCGACACTCATGTCAAGGACATATGTGTCATTTCTCCTTGGAGTCTTCATGAGAATCCAGTCATCAGGAATCACGAAGCCCGATTTCAGAATATAGCATTCAGTATCATTGAAATGGAACGAAAACTTCTTGTCACAGACTTGTGATACGCTTAAGAGATTGTGTTCCAGCTACTCAACATAATTCACCTTTTCAAATTTGACTTTGTCATTCTTTAAAGTTCCCTGTCTAGTTATGTACCCGCCTTTATTACCCGCAAAATCGACATAACCACCATCTATTTGTTTAACATCTTCAAGCAGTCTAACATTCAATGTCAAATGTCGAGAGCAACCACTATCCACATACCATGTATTGTTGATAGTCCTCCTTGGTTGTCCCTACATAAACAAAGAGAATCAGTTAGAAATAGGAACCCAAGACATCGTGGTCTTGGGTCGTCCAGATTGATCAAAATAAACAACTTCTTTTAATTTACAATCAATCTTATCATTCACTTTTGGAACAGAAGTTTGACAATCAGACTTTTTCAAAGAAGATCCATTTTTATTATTTTGAAAAACATTATTTGATATATTATTGTCAGATTCAGATGTTTCCAAAATTTTCTTTAATTTTCTGTTTCTTCTTCTCCTTTGAGGTCTGGACAATTTAACTTCCTGAGGAGAATCTTTTGAAATTCCAACATAAGGAATCTCAGGTTTCTCTTTGCATACAAAATATTTAGCTTTCAATTTATCCTGTTGTTTAAATCCATAGGATTTAACAAAAAATCGACCAGGCAAATTCTTCTCCAAACTAGAAGACTATGTTTCCTCATCTTTTCTTTTCAGAATCTTCACCACTTTCGGTTGTGAAGGAACAGTCTTCATTTTACCCTGGTTCTTGTAAGGACAATTGATCAAAATGTGACCAGCCTCATTGCAATGAAAACACACTCTTCTTTCTTGATAAGTTCTGAAATAAGAAGTTTTCTTTGAATTTGAAGATCCATCAGAGGTATAAGCTTCAGAGGAATGTCACGAACAGTTTATCGGTTTCTTTGGAACATAAGCCTATGTTGGCACCTTTGAAGAACACACTTTTTGATAACCAGCCATAACAAACCCACTTGACTGTAAGATTGGAGAAAGTTTAGTTGGAACAACTTTCACCTCTTCGGGTTCAGTCATAATGCATCTATCTCGGGTAACAGTTTTAACAACTGTTGGGTCATCAATTTTCACTTCTTTTGGATTGCCCTCGACCTTCTTTTCATCGAACATCTCAGCTTCAGAATCAGACTCATACACCATATCCTCCCTAGTTACCGGATTCACCTTTAACACAGTTTTTGGATCTATCTCCTCTTCATATATGATTTCAGGTTCCACCACATAATTTGCATTAAACGGTGGAGGAATAAATCCAATACCAACAACACGCTTAGTAGGATCAGCATTTGAGTTAAAATAATCCAAAACAACTGAAGAACTTTCAAATTGTTCCAACTTTCGATGAAGTTTGATCACTTCAGACTCTTTGTCAGATATTTCTTTATTCTTTTGGGCAACAACTTCATTACGTTTTTCTATTTCAGCATAAGCCATATCTAGATGATAACCCTGCTCTTTGTATTTTAGCCCAAGAGAATTTAAGTCTCTTTTCAAAGACTCAATTCTATCAATGCACAGCTTATCATTATCTTTCAGTTTCTGATTAATTGAATGCATTGATTTCATGTCACAAATCAAGTTTGTGTTATCATCCATGACCTTTTGTAGTTTATCTTTAACAGAAATGCAGTTAGAACAGTAAATATGACAAACAGAGTCATTTACCTTAGACGGATCAGACATGTCTGCCATGAATACTTTGGTAATGGGAATATTCTCTGAATCATCACCAACTGAAGCATTTTCTGTAAGAACAATATCCTCTTCAGCAACCCCTGATGCAGCATCAGAATCTATCTTCTGCCCTTGTTCTACCTCATCATCAACGCTTGGAACACTGTCACCATCATAAGAGTCATCACTAGAACTTTCATCATCAGTAGACTCCTCTGGTTTTTCAGAATGAATTTCTGCAACAAAAGCCCGACTCACAGCACCCACCAAGTCTTCCAGATGAATGCCCCAGTCATAGTTTTCGTCATTTTGAGCAACCAATACTGATGATGCAGATGCATAATTTGTATTACGAGAAGAACCATGTGATTGATTCCTATTATGCTGAAAGTTAGGCTGATTGTTTTGAAAATTATTCTGCTTCTTTTGAGAATCAAATTCTACCTTCGGCTTCACACACTCCTTAGCAAAGTGACCATACTCTTGGCAGTTGTAACAACGAACTTTGCTCCAATCAAAACCCATACGAGATCGACTATTTGAACCAATATATTTTCTGCCTGTTTTTGTAACATCCCAAAAATAATAAAACGAATAAACATAACGAGACCGGTGATTTAGTCGAAACATTTAAACAAAGGGAGCGGGCTTGGGCTGGGCATCAATGGGCCGAGGGAAGCCCAGATATATATACAAGGCAAGGCAGCCCTCTTCCCTGCTCATTTCCACACTCACGCAACTTTTAGAGAGAGAAAGGAGAGCTCGGCTTTAGAGAGAGAAAGTGACGGATCAACTCAGGAATTTAGAAGAACGTTGCTGCTGTTCTCGTGATCATATCCTCTGAATCAGAAATCCAATCCAGGTAACGATTCGATCACATTATGAGTTTTTGTTCGTTTTAGAAGTTTTAGGGTTTTGGCTAAAAAGATAACGATTTTGCAGATGAAACTTGAAAGTGAGCTTAGGTATAGCATCTAGAATGAAAGACGAACGTTTTGATCAAAGAAAATTTAGATATCGACTTGATCAGATTCGCATGCAGAACATTCGGATTTTTGGGGAAGGCGATAAGTGCAGGTCCATCGAAACTACTTAGTTTCGATGTGTGCAGACCTATCGAAACTACCCAGTTTTGATATATGCAGACCCAATCGAAACTACCATAGTTTCGATATGAGCCCCCGATCCGAAGCTAAGATAATACGTAAGTTACTTATCGAAACTACCTATCGAAACTACTTATCGAAACTACCTATCGAAACTACCAAGTTTCGACATAAGCAACCTATCGAAACTACCTATCGAAACAACCAAGTTTCGACAGGAACAACCTATCGAAACTACCAAGTTTCGATATAAGCTAATCAATCGAAACTACTATGTTCAAGCATAGTAACGTCTAGTGTCATCTAGGAGCACTACCTTATGTGTATGACTTTATTATACAGATCGTGAGTGACATTAGTGACGCTCAGTAACCAGCTAAGTGTATCTCAGAAACTACTCATCAGGTGAGTTCTATGTGCCCCCTTCTATGTTATGTGCAAATGATTTATAAATGTTTTGGGGCTGAAGTGTATACACTAAATGAGTAAACGATATGAATGTCAATGTGATCATACGTGATATATTAAGGTATATGTGTAGATACATATGAAAAATGAAGTATGAATTATGAATAAAGAACGAAACGTATGTTTACAATGAATGAATGAAAGAATGGCATAACGTAAATGAATGAAGTCTTGCTTTATAAATATATATTGCATGTTATGAATGTATGTATACGTTATGGACGGAAACGAAGCTAACGACTACTACGGTAGACGGACGACCACTTGACTATTATGCAGCAAGAAACAGTAAGTCTAGAAAGGTAGACTAAATAAAGGCCACTATGGTGGAGTAAGTCGCTAAGTCAATAATTCGGCTGTATAATTAGTTCAAGTGGGAAACGGATGCCTTATGGCAGACGGGCGATTATTTCGGACGGCCGAAGGGTGGCCGGACCTAAAGTTATTTCGGACGGCCGAAGGGTGGCCGGACCTAAAGTTATTTCGGACGGCCGAAGGGTGGTCGGACCAAAAGTTAAGGCGGACGGTTTCTAGGACCGGACGAGTAATAGGGATACGACGGTAGCTCAAGGGCGTATATCTTTGTGATATACGCAGTAAATGAAGGGTTGATCACCCATAAGTGTATGACCAATAAATGGTAAAGAAAGTAAAGGTGAATGCATATCTATGTAATCACATAAGAATGAAGAAAGAAAAGTAAAAGCTATGAATACGTATTTGTAGAAATGTATGTATATAATTATGTATACTTATAAACAAAAGAATGATCGTACTTAATAGTTTTAAACTAGAACTCACCAGCGTTAGCTGACTTTTAGTATACATTTCAGGTAACAAAGGAAAGGATCGTGCGAAGGCGTGAAGGCTGCCCGGCATGTGACTGACATCCCACCTTATGTTTTGATTAGACAAGGGTTAATGTTTTGAATGTTAAGACTTCCGCTGTAATGTACTCAAATGTTGAATGTTTCCGCTGTGTTTGAATGTTTTTAATTAAAAGTTCAGTAATTAATGACTATGTTTATGAGTAAATCCAACAAGTGAGGTCACCCGGGTTTGGGGCCTTACAAGTTGGAATCAGAGCAATAGTTTGAGAGATTCAGACATCCTTAAATGTCTGGACTCAAACTGATAATGGGACCAACGCACGGATGTCAGTCCGGGTAACCAACGCCAACGCCAGCACGGTAGTAAGTAATAAAGTTAATGCTCTTGCATAAGAATAGATACCATAACTTAGAACAAATAGAAGTTAATGCCATGACTGATTTGAAGAGTTTTGAACCCCAAAAGCAATGTAAATTAGTAATCACAAACCGGTCACTGTAATTAAGAATTTGCCTTGCTCGTACTGTTCGAAACTACGATCTGAAGAAATGACATTGATGTATTCCCTCTTTAACTATTAGGAAATTAAGAGCTATGGCTGGTGGAGGAAGAACAGCACCTCGTGGCGGTCGCACTGGCCGACGAGGTAGACCTCCATTGAACCAAAAAATTGAAGAAGAGGAGAGTGTGCACGCAGAGCACACCGAAAGTGTGCACGAAACAGAAGTGACCCCAGTTAAGGATGACAGTCCAGGGCCTATACAGTTAGAACCTGAAGTCAGGGATGCTATTGCCCGTGAAGTTGTGCTCACTTTGAGGAAGGTATTGCCTGATCTACTATCCGAGGCAATAAAGAAAAGTAAAGAGGAAGATGAAGGAGACAAGGAAGAGAAAGTATATGATAGTGATGGGGATGAAATAAGGATAGGATCGAGCGACCGTGGGTGTACTTACAAAGGCTTTAAGGACGGAGACCCACCCAAGTTCGATGGAAGCAAGGATTCAGTGGTAACACTTGAATGGATTGAGAGGATGAATGCGGTAATCAACATCAGCGAGTGTCGACCAGACCAGGCTGTTAAATACGTTGCTCACTCTTTCACCAACGAAGCACTAAGTTGGTGGAGGAATATTCAGAGAACTAAGTCACCAAATGCTATAAACAGAATGACATGGGACGACTTGAAGAAGCTGATCATCCAAAAGTTCTGTCCACAGAACGAAATTGATCGAGTGGAAAATGAATTCCTAAACCTCAAGGCTGGAAACAAGACGCACCGCCAGTACACTTCGAGATTCAATGAGCTAGCTCAACTAGTCCCCCACCTGGTAGAAACTGAAGACCGTTTGATCAAGTACTATGTTAAGGGGCTGCCACAACGGGTCCGTGTTCATGTAAAAGCTAACCTACCCTCAACCTTCGAGTCGGTAGTAAATCTGAGCGGAATCGTCTACGACGACTATGCCAATGAGGACCCGGCACCTGAGACACAAAAGAGAAAATGGGAGAACCCGTCCAGAGGCACTGGAAGAGGGAACGTAACAACTAAAACTAAGAAGCCAAGATTTGATGAATATGAAACTTGCAAGAAATGTGGAAGGCAACATCTTGGCGAGTGTCGAATCGGCACCACCACATGCTATAAGTGCGGGAAGCCGGGGCACTTCTCCCGAGAATGTATAAGAAACGTCAAGTATCAAGTATGTGGACTTTTGGGACATCTGACAAGGAACTGCAGGAAGGCCGGCCAATCTGGTTCGGGAAAAGATAAGGAGCAGGAACCGCAAAAGGCAAGGACTCGTGCCTATGCCTTGACCGAGGAAGAAGCAAGAGGAAACCCTGATGTTGTGTCAGGTACGTTTCTAGTAAATGATGAAAATGCTGCTATTTTATTCGATTCTGGTGCTAGTAAAAGCTTCATATCAACTGCATTTAGTCGTAAACTGGATTGCACTATCAACACCATAGTAAAGGCCTTTAGCGTACAAACTGCCGTGGGTAAAAATTCGGCAGTGTTCCAAGTAACAGAGGATTGTATCATAGAAATAGAGGGTCATAAGTTTCCTTCTAGATTATTCCTTCTCACCTTAGGACGATTCGATATAGTATTGGGCATGGATTGGCTAGCTGCCAATGAAGCTCAAATCATATGTAAACGTAAAAGAATACACCTCAAAGCTCCAAGCGGCAGTCCAATTACGGTTTATGGGGATTGGAATTGCACTATGCCGAACGTCATCTCGATGATTAAGGCCGAAAGTTACATGAGGCGCGGTTGCGAAGCTTATCTGGCGTATGTTATTGATGATAGAATGAAAACGAAAGAACTCAAGAATGTACCCGTGGTGTGCAACTTTTCGGAAGTATTCCCTGAAGATCTACCTGGGTTGCCACCCGATCGGGAAATAGAATTTCAGATTGACTTACTGCCAGGAGCAGAGCCCGTTGCCAAAGCCCCCTACCGATTGGCTCCGTCAGAAATGAAAGAATTGATGTCTCAACTAGAGGAACTAACCGAAAAAGGATTTATTAGACCGAGCATCTCACCATGGGGCGCTCCGGTACTATTTGTAAAGAAGAAGGACGGCAGCATGCGCATGTGCATTGACTATCGTGAATTGAACAAGAGAACAGTAAAGAACAAATACCCACTGCCCAGGATAGACGACCTTTTCGATCAACTACAAGGTGCGAGTTGGTTCTCAAAGATCGATCTTAGGTCGGGTTATCATCAGTTGAAAGTAAGAGAGGAAGACGTACCAAAGACCGCGTTTCGCACGCGTTATGGGCATTATGAGTTTCTCGTGATGTCCTTCGGATTAACTAACGCACCAGCAACGTTCATGGATTTGATGAATAGAGTATGTCGACCCATGTTGGATCGATCTGTGATAGTTTTTATAGACGACATACTGGTATATTCGAAAAGCGAGGGTGATCACCACTGTCACCTAAGGGAGGTTCTGGAGGTGCTAAAGCAGGAAAAGTTGTACGCAAAATTCTCCAAATGCGCGTTCTGGCTTAGGAAAGTCCAATTCCTAGGTCATGTAATAAACCCAAACGACATCATGGTGGATCCTGGAAAGATCGAGACAGTAAAGGAGTGGAACATCCCAAAGACACCAACATAGATACGAAGTTTTCTAGGATTGGCAGGCTACTATCGAAGGTTCATTCAAGATTTCTCAAGAATTGCCTCGCCACTAACCAAACTGACACGGAAGGAAGTAAAGTATGAATGGGGTCCAACCCAAAACAACGCGTTTGAGGAACTTAAGACACGATTAACTCAAGCTCCAGTCTTAACACTACCTGAGGGAAATGAAGACTTGGTAGTCTACTTTGACGCTTCAGGGCAGGGTTTAGGGTGCGTACTCATGCAAAGAGGAAAGGTAATTGCTTATGCATCGCGGCAACTAAAGATTCACGAGGTTAACTACCCAACACACGATCTAGAACTAGCAGCAGTAGTTTTCGCGTTGAAAATATGGAGACACTATCTGTATGGAGTTAAATGCACCATTTACTCCGATCACAAAAGCCTGAAGTACTTTTTCGAACAAAAGGAATTAAACATGAGACAAAGAAGGTGGTTAGAGCTACTGAAAGACTATGACTGTGAAATATTGTACCATCCAGGCAAGGCAAACATAGTGGCTGACGCTTTAAGTAGAAAGGAAGAATCGACACCTATCCGGATCAAAGCGTGTCAGCTGATTATAACACCGGATTTGATGGGTGAAATAGCAAAAGCACAAGATGAAGCACTGTTAGAAAGAAATGTGAAACGGGAAAGAATAGTAGGACAACAAGGGAACTTGGATGCAAATGCATACGGTGTACGAACTAGGTTTGGCCGAATGTGGATACCTAAGATTGGCGAGCTTAGAGCCAAAATACTTGATGAGGCCCATAAGTCTCGCTATTCTATCCACCCCGGGACAAACAAAATGTATCAAGACTTGAAGAAAGAATACTGGTGGCCTGGCATGAAGAATGATGTGACTGAATACGTGAGCAAGTGCCTAACGTGTTCTCTAGTTAAGGCCGAGCACCAGAAACCATGCGGTAAAATGCAACCTTTACCTATACCGGAATGGAAGTGGGAAGAGATCACAATGGACTTCATTACCAAGCTTCCGCGAACAGCTAAAGGCAATGATACCATTTGGGTGATCGTCGACCGTTTGACGAAAAGTGCTTACTTCTTGCCAATACGTGAGTCTTTTTCGTCAGAAAGACTAGCAAAAGTATTTATCAAGGAGATTGTGAGCAGGCATGGTATGCCGCTGTCAATTGTGTCCGACAGGGATACTAGATTCACATCAAGGTTTTGGAAGAAATTCAATGAAGCAATGGGCACTAGACTGAACATCAGCACCGCTTACCACCCTCAAACCGATGGATAATCGGAAAGGACCGTTCAGACCTTGGAGGACATGCTCCGGGCCTGTATCATTGACTTCGGTGGGAGTTGGGACAACCATCTACCATTGGCAGAATTTTCATATAACAATAGCTATCACACAACTATTGACATGCCGCCATTTGAAATGTTGTATGGGAGGAAATGTAGGACACCGGTTTGTTGGGGGGAAATTGGACAGAAGGATTTTGCAAGTCTCGAAGTGGTCAAAGCTACTTCCTAGAAATTTGATCAAATCAAGGCTCGAATGAAAGCCGCAAAGGACAGACAGAAATCATACGCGGACAAGAGAAGAAGGGATTTAGAATTTCAAGTAGGGGACATGGTACTGTTGAAAGTATCACCGTGGAAAGGAATCATTCGGTTCAGAAAGCGTGGCAAACTAAGTCCAAGGTTTGTCGGACCTTTCAAGATTCTAGCAAGAGTGGGTCAAGTTGCTTACAGACTCGACCTACCAGTTGAGCTTAGTGGAATCCACCCTACGTTCCACGTGTCGCACTTACGCAAGTGCCTAGCTGACGACACAGCTCACATACCTTACGACGAGATCGAAGTGGATAACAGTCTAAATTATGTAGAGGAGCCAATAGCCATTCTTGACCGAGCTGAGAAACGACTACGCAATAAGTCGATACCGTTAGTCAAGATACAATGGAAGCACAGAAAAGGGTCAGAAGCTACGTGGGAAAAAGAAGACGAGATGAGGGGACTATACCCTCAACTGTTTAACGATTAGCAGGTTTCAAGGACGAAACCTTTCTAAGGAGGGTAGACTTGTAACATCCCAAAAATAATAAAACGAATAAACATAACGAGACCGGTGATTTAGTCGGAACATTTAAACAAAGGGAGCGGGCTTGGGCTCGGCATCAATGGGCCGAGGGAAGCCCAGATATATATATAAGGCAAGGCAGCCCTCTTCCCTGCTCATTTCCACACTCACGCAACTTTTAGAGAGAGAAAGGAGAGCTCGAGTTTAGAGAGAGAAAGTGACGGATCAACTCGGGAATTCAGAAGAACGTTGCTGCTGTTCTCGTGATCATATCCTCTGAATCAGAAATCCAATCCAGGTAACGATTCGATCACATTATGAGTTTTTGTTCGTTTTAGGAGTTTTAGGGTTTTGGCTAAAAAGATAACGATTTTGCGGATGAAACTTGAAAGTGAGCTTAGGTATAGCATCTAGAATGAAAAACGAACGTTTTGATCAAAGAAAATTTAGATATCGACTTGATCAGATTCGCATGCAGAACATTCGGATTTTTGGGGAAGGCGATAAGTGCAGGTCCATCGAAACTACTTAGTTTCGATGTGTGCAGACCTATCGAAACTACCCAGTTTCGATATATGCAGACCCAATCGAAACTACCATAGTTTCGATATGAGCCCCCGATCCGAAGCTAAGATAATACGTAAGTTACTTATCGAAACTACCTATCGAAACTACTTATTGAAACTACCTATCGATACTACCAAGTTTCGACATAAGAAACCTATCGAAACTACCTATCGAAACAACCAAGTTTCGACAGGAACAACCTATCGAAACTACCAAATTTCGATATAAGCTAATCAATCGAAACTACTAGGTTCAAGCATAGTAACGTCTAGTGTCATCTAGGAGCACTACCTTATGTGTATGACTTTATTATACAGATCGTGAGTGACATTAGTGACGCTCAGTAACCAGCTAAGTGTATCTCAGAAACTACTCATCAGGTGAGTTCTATGTGCCCCCTTCTATGTTATGTGCAAATGATTTATAAATGTTTTGGGGCTGAAGTGTATACACTAAATGAGTAAACGATATGAATGTCAATGTGATCATACGTGATATATTAAGGTATATGTGTAGATACATATGAAAAATGAAGTATGAATTATGAATAAAGAACGAAACGTATGTTTACAATGAATGAAAGAATGGCATAACGTAAATGAATGAAGTCTTGCTTTATAAATATATATTGCATGTTATGAATGTATGTATACGTTATGGACGGAAACGAAGCTAACGACTACTATGGTAGACGGACGACCACTTGACTATTATGCAGCCAGAAACAGTAAGTCTAGAAAGGTAGACTAAATAAAGGCCACTACGGTGGAGTAAGTCGCTAAGTCAATAATTCGGCTGTATAATTAGTTCAAGTGGGAAACGGATGCCTTATGGCAGACGGGCGATTATTTCGGACGGCCGAAGGGTGGCCGGACCTAAAGTTATTTCGGACGGCCGAAGGGTGGCCGGACCAAAAGTTAAGGCGGACGGTTTCTAGGACCGGACGAGTAATAGGGCTACGACGGTAGCTCAAGGGCGTATATCTTTGTGATATACGCAGTAAATGAAGGGTTGATCACCCATAAGTCTATGACCAATAAATGGTAAAGAAAGTAAAGGTGAATGCATATCTATGTAATCACATAAGAATGAAGAAAGAAAAGTAAAAGCTATGAATACGTATTTGTAGAAATGTATGTATATAATTATGTATACTTATAAACAAAAGAATGATCGTACTTAATAGTTTTAAACTAGAACTCACCAGCGTTAGCTGACTTTTAGTATACATTTCAGGTAACAAAGGAAAGGGTCGTGCGAAGGCGTGAAGGCTGCCCGGCATGTGACTGACATCCCACCTTATGTTTTGATTAGACAAGGGTTAATGTTTTGAATGTTAAGACTTCCGCTGTAATGTACTCAAATGTTGAATGTTTCCGCTGTGTTTGAATGTTTTTAATTAAAAGTTCAGTAATTAATGACTATGTTTATGAGTAAATCCAACAAGTGAGGTCACCCGGGTTTGGGGCCTTACAGTTTTCTTCAAGAAATCTTTAGCTTGACGCATCAACATGGCCATATTCCATTGGATATTCATTTCTTCCAGATCAACAGGGTCAATATGTCCGAAATCTTCTTCTATAACCTCAGGATCATGTATTTTCCCTCCAATAAAATTCTCATATGATGCCATGAAAGATGAAAACATAGCAAGATAATCATCAGCAACTTTCTGATTCAAATGAGATCCAGATGATGTTGAAGCTGTTGTCGCAGAAAATCCCGAATGGCTTGAATGACCAGAATAAATTGGAACTCCAGAACACTGATCATTTGAAGACTCTTGAGCATCACCAGAAAAGAATGTCACACCAGTACCAGATTTACCAGTAGATTTGGCAAAATACGTTGAGGGATCCTGAATATGCTCCATATTAGTCTCTTTCTTCTTCATATTCATGTCATGCGACTGAATCTTTCCTAGAACTTCTTCAAGAGACATGGTTTTGTACTTAATATTCTCTTTGATTAAAACCGTATACACATCAAATTTTGATGGTAAAGCCTCCAAGAATTTATCATTGATTTCCTCAGTCTCATACACCACAGACGCACTAGCCAGTTCACTAAGAAGATGATAGAATCTTGTAGCAAGATCATCCAAGGATTCGTTTTGAAAATGTTTAAAGACCAGGAACTGCTTCTTTATCAACTCATTTCTACTCTTCTTCAAATCCAAACTTCCTTCACACCTTTTCTGTAATGCTTCCCACAGTTGTTGAGAAGACTTGAACTGTTTAAAACTGTGATATATTTCCTTTGGAAGAGACATCGAAATACTAGCCATCGCTTTCTTCTCTCTATCAAATAACAACTTCTCTTCAGTAGTTAACGCTGACACCGGCTTTGGAACATTGTCAAGTCCCAGCCAAGAATAAGTCGGATGCGTATATCCTTCAAAAATCGGAATCCACAAACTAGTATCGGTAAAATATACCAACTGGTCAAACCGATCTTTCCAATTAGAATAATCAACTAGATTCAACAACTTCGGAGGTTTTTGAGATGTACCGATCTCATTGTCATAATTGAACATATTCGTGACTTGAACCATATTTGCCATTTTTTAAGAAAATTTCTGAAAAATTTCTAAGTGCTGAACAGTCTTACCCTCAGGCGAAGATAATAAGTTCGCCTATAATACACCCAAGCGAACTTAATGAGAAGCGAACTTAATAAGTTCGCTTTAATCAGAAATCAACAATTTTAACAAGTTCGCCTAAAATAAGTTCGCTTAACCCTGTGAGAAGCGAACTTGACAAGTTCGCTTGCTAAGTTCGCCTGCACAGAAATCAGCAAGTTCGCTTGTCGTAACAGAATCTTGATCAAGAACTTCTTCAGACCAAAAACGCGAACCAAGAACATCCAAAAATCGTCATTAATCACTGAATTGAAGGAATTAAATAAAATTGGACCGTAGGATTGTGTAATTTGTCAATTAGAAGCTTTCTATCGGATTAATTTCGTCATAATCCTCTTCAAAAACACCAAATCAGATCAAAAACAGTCTTGAAAACTCCATTGAAATGAATAACTCAAAAAAGATGAATTTGATGTCAATTTGCATATAAAATCGTCTAGAATCAACAAGAATCACGAGCAATAGCTCTGATACCACTTGTAGGTCCTGATGGCGTGTCTACGGATCGATCTCGTGATAAGACGTGACGTTTACTCAGAGTGCGGAATCTAACGAGTCAACGTTTATACGCATAAAAGACAATGCAAACAAGCAATTAAATAACCTTCTCAATTCATATTTCAAATCACAATGATGTTTACAGACTCAATCGGACTTCTCTGATCTGATCTCACTGGTTCGTTATGACTGACTCTGTAAACACACATATATATAACTAACTGACCTGATATAAGCGAACTTATTAAGTTCGCCTCTAACAGCTTAAGCGAACTTAACAAGTTCGCCTCAGTTAGACCTAAGCGAACTTATTACGTTCGCCTCGGATAGACCAGGCGAACTTAACAAGTTTGCCTCTAGGCTATACATGTAAAACACTTGGTGACATTTGACATTTACATAATAAAAACATAAAGACATAAAATCTAACTATTACAAGCTTTTGTCATTACAAACTATGTCCTAACATGATTATTAGAGCGTTTCTTTAGGATGTTCAATCTTCCGTGTTGTCATCACATATTCCCATTGTATCCCTAATTGTTATATGTTAAATTCTAGGGCATACGTAAGTCGTTGCAGGCTAACACTCGTGGTTCCAACGTATTCTAGTGTGAACTACCTACGCCGTTCACGTGAGTTTTCACGGCCCCTTTTACTGTTTTATCTTGGGGGAGAAAACATGTCGCAAACTATTTTTGGAATATTGTATTCATATGTTATCAATGTTAAAGCTAAGCGTAACACGCTATCACTGAAAGTTCTCAACACACATCGGACCGTTAATATGGATCTTAGCGAGGTACTGTTTAGTAGTACTACTGGGTTTGACAAATCCCACCCGTGTTAGTCGCGCTAACTCGATTGGAGATCGAACGGTTGAAATGTTAGCCTACTCACATCGTCGGGGTAGATAGACCTGGCAGGAGGCAAATAAACAAACAGTCAGCTTCGGTTACGAGCGCTTTAATTAAACATGAACATAGGTTAGCTACCTATAGATACATATTGAATGATCAATGATCTGGTAAACGTTTATTTATATACTGAAACCTGTGAACTCACCAACCTCGTGTTGACATCTTTTCTTACACGTTTTCTCAGGTCACTAAGATAAGGCATAGGTGCACATATAGGACATGCATGGGATTCTCCTATTGATTGATGTTTTATTAAATTGTTTGGACTTTGTTTTGAATTATGTTTGCTTTGAACTTTTGGACTTTTTGGGCGCGTGTGTTTTGCGCATTTACTTTTCTTTACGCTTTCGCATTAAACTCTGATTAATATAATATTTTCATTTGAGTCCCATGTAGAGTCGTTCGATGTAACTAATCACTGAGATCCTAGTTTGTCACTTCCCAAAATGGTAAAACTCTGTTAGTTGAAATTGGGGGTGTGACAATTATAGCCAGGCCCTGCTTAAGACAGCTGATTTACTTCTAGATTTTAGCAACCATTGCGTAAGGCCTTGGGAACACGCTTAAGTTTAAGTACCGCAAACTATCCTCTGATCAATGCTAAAAAAACGGCAATACAAACATTAGAGGATATGCTTAGGACATGTGTAATTGATTATGGTAGAAACAGCGACGCTCACGTACCAATGACTGACCCCTCGTATCCGTCAAGTAGTAAGTACACAAGTAGTAACTATGCGTCATTGAGGCATTATACAGGCAAAAGTGTATGTCACCCACCTGTTGGACTGAAGCCGATGATAGTTAACCAACAGACCTAGTAATAATCCAAGGAATCACCGACATAATTGCTCAAATTCAAAATAGAATAGGAGATGTCGTAGATTGTTAGAAACATTAAGCTCACAATCGAAGAAAACCTCTGAAGTTTCAGGATCTTGATAAGGTTCTACTAAAGGTATTACCGTGAAAGGGCGTAGTTCGTTTCGATAATAAAGATAAACTCACCTAAAGGTACATTGAACCATTCAAAATTTTGAATACGATCGGTCTAGTAGCATACAAGCATAAGACACCACAAGAAGCCAGTGGTGTGCATAACAAGTCTTATGTGTTCAACCTAGCGAAGCGTTTGGTTTATAATTCACTAATCATACCATTCGGTGTAGTACGCTTCGATGACAGACTCCATTTTGTCGGTAAACCCATTGTAATCATAGATAAGGGTGTTAAAAAAAATAATAAAAAAAAACCTCATACAAAATCACATACCTAACTTATTGGTCCAAAATATACTTAGAAAGAAGGTCCACAATATAGGAATGAGAGGATCAAATGAAACCCAGAAACACATTCCTATTCAAGAGAACCCTAGATAATGATAACTCTTTGTGAATTTCGGGACGAAATTATTTTTAACGAGGGGAGACTGTGACAACCGTCAATTTTACCAAGTATTGTCTATATATTATGATCAGTGCATTATGATTCTATGTGCATTATGTGAACCTAGATAAGTTACTATGAACGATACAATCTATCTTGATGAGAAATCAAAGATTTAACGCTAAAACTCTATGATTATTGGTGATAAGACAACGTAAATATTGTACCAACCAAGTGTCATACAAACGAAACAAGTCCAGAATACAAGATATAATACAAGAATTTTATGTTAAAGTCATGACGACGAGAATTATTATTTTAAACATACTATTTTATTAGTTAGGATTAATTCGTCACTATTTTTATAAACCGAACTATCATTCGTAGATACAAGCATGTACACATATATATTAGAGGCAATACATACTTCATAATATCCCACTTTATTATTTTAGACCATCTAATGCAATTACGACGAAATGCATGATTATTTTGTAAAAATAAATGTATTTATATATTTTTACAACTTTGATCACCTAAACTCATACCATCAACTCATATAACATTTAAAACATGTTTAAACATGAGTATTCCTTATATAAACCTATACATTTATAAAATGAATTGTTGCATCCATACCTTTTATAAAAGTCAAGACTTTATAAAAGAATATGAACTTGCACATGCATACTTACCACCCTTAAAGGCCATGTGATTCACCACCATCTACCTTGTCATCTAGCACCTTGTCCTCCCCTCTCCTCCCCTTGAATTCGGATGCCATAACCCAGCCAAAGCACATGTTTTTACTATGCATCATTATTAGAGGTGTTAGGTGCAAGAACTTAACCATATAAATAAGACATATGGACATTGAAACAACTTTCACCCTCTCCCCCTAACCCTCTTATCTCCCTTTGGCCTGCTATCTTCGGATTTCAACCAAGTCTCCATCTCCAAAACCGAAATGGAACCAAAACCCGTAACTCAGATTCCTGCAGCTTTTTGCCCAACTTTACAACGCCATATTTCCCTCGTTACTAGGCCAAATCAGTCCATTATTTTTCTAGAATGACGCTATATGGTAAGAACGAAGAACCCAAGTGAAATCACTCGAATCCATGGAGTATTCGAACCCTAAAAATCCTGCTCAAGAAGGCTACTCAGTGTAGGTCGAATCTAGACATATCTTCCCATTTTCTTGTGTTGAGGTACCTACACAACTCCAAATCTAGTAATTATTTTTCACATCTCCTCTGATTTCAATAAAATTGATCTTAGAAGAAAACCCCAAGTCATCTGGTCTCCTAAACCATCTAAATGCCTACTTAAAGTGCACCTAAAAATCAGAGTTTTCAAAAATAAAAAGAAACATAAAAGACTTGATGAGTTTTGCTTTATTTCTTCATGAATCATGTTTGAATATATATAGTTATACATATACATGTTCATATATATAATACTAAACTATAAGGACCATAAACAAGTCAAGGACACATCAAATATACATTATATAAATACTATCACATAAAATAGCACTTAGATGAAGGTGTTCTTTATAACCCATCATTCCATTCATGTGTTATGTTGAAAGATACATGTTCGTGAAGTTATATGATCCTGTGTGACTTACCTGGCAAGACCCGAGGTAGTGTCCTATGATTCAAGCAAACATACGAACGATTATCATCAATATATGAACATGAAAGGTGTTACTAAAAATATATCTAAATAACAATCATTTTATGTAAGTTTAAGCATTTATAAGAGTCTATTATCATCAAATGTAAGTGTACTAACACCACAAACACACATCATCTTGTCTAAATTCCGAGAACATGAACTATTATTAAAACTCGGATATATGTTATTATCACATGAAAATAAGGATATTTATTTAGAACCATGTGTACTAAAATGGTGGTAAACCTAAGTCAATTATCAAAGATCATTAAATCTATACTCTGTTTGGGGAAAACATAAGTTTCAAAGATCAAAACGAGACTTTAAGAGTGACCGGTTTGACAATTCAGGCGTATACATAAAAGTATAAAAATAAATACTTCGAGTATACTCATTTGCTCACAAACATTATTATTTTCTTACAAGAAATATTAAATATGTTTTACATATTAATATTTGAACGATTTCGAACAATAAAGCGCTTTCAAAAGAATATCAAGCTAGATACGACGGAAAACGTCGCATTATTTATTTTTAGACAAAAATCTTATTTATTAGCCATTTGAGTTTTATGATGAAACTAGATTATACATAAATTCTTTATGTACTAAAGAGAGTATATATTTTGTGTATAAATGTATATGTTATACTTTGGCCATATTCGTCCGATCGTTGTTGAAAATAAAGTAATCATTCAACATTTACACAAGGAAAAATCATGTTTTAATATAAATAACTTATATAACATGATCCATATCTTGATACAAAAAAAAAGAAGAGTTATATAATTTACTACATTTATGTCATTGAACAATATAAGAACGTGAACGACATTAATACATTTCTTAAATCGTTAACCTATATAAAACCCGAAGAATAAGTCTTTAACGTGCCTACACCCATCATCAATGTTTCTTATATAGAGTTAAATCCTATGAACTCAAGTAATCTTTATTTTCTTGTAGCACTCAAGTAGGACATTCTTGTACAAATTTAGTTCATTATCACACCACTCAAGGCTTAAGTTGAGTATTCATAGCCCCATTTTTAATTTATGTTTTGGGGGAAATACATGATCAAGATTCCTTAATCTTCAAGTAGTTACAATTACATGTGGCCAGTTTATCACACTAAGTCCCCGGTATTTCGATAAACAGTTAACTCAAGCAGAGAGCCGATGAATTAATATTGATAATACTATCGTAGTTTGACAAACTCCCATCCATGCAATGTTGAACGCGTAAATCAACAAAGCATGTTTGGATGTTTATTTCCAACTTCCAGAATAAATGTTTTGTGATAAGGCATTTACTAGCAGGGGCAATCTTCTAGGTCAATAGGTTTAGTTATCACCCATGTAATGTGTACGACTTCAAGTAGATACGCCTATTGATATCTAAAAACTGTTTAATCAAGTCGCAAACCTGCGAACTCACCAACCATTTTGGTTGACACTTTTTAGCATGTATTTCAGGTATCAATTAAGAAGATTATGAAAGCATACAAGGATAGAAGTATCTGAGAAGATTAGTATATATTGCCTTTTGAATTAGGACTATATTGTGAGGATCTCCAGTGTTGTACTTAGTGAATACATTAATAGGGACGAAATGTAAATTAGTTTCCCTTGTAAACAATGTGTTCTCGATATTCAGTTTTTGTTACATTCCCGTGTTTCCGCTTTAGCGGGGGTGTAACATTTATGAATGATTTAATGTTTAAATGCATTATAATTAGATTTTACTGTGTTCGACAGTTTATACGTTTTAGAAATCCCTGAATATATAGATTATTCTAAATGTCTGTAGTTGATCAGATTCATGGGAATCAATCTGACGTAAGACTGTTGTGAATCGGATGGTTGGTTCATTATGAATGAGAGACCAAGAAGTTGGTGACCATATTCACAGATAATTATTGGAGAATAAATATTGGACGTAACTCGTTTCAAAACTATCTTCATGGATTGATATCCTGAGATATTTTGAATAAAGTAAGATCTGTCGATCCTCTACCCGAGGCACTTACTAGAACTCTTCCTGACCAAAAGGTTGTTCTTTGATCTTATCTAACGTTGTACCTTAACAGGTAGTAATAAGGGTATTATCAGGAGTAATCTGAAGTTTAGTGGGAGTTGTACGTTGCCAAAGGAATTATGTTCTTCTTTAATTAGAAGCTGGACATTCTGGCGCCCTCGTTAATTCAAGCTAGTGTAAAACGCATGGCTATGCTCAAACTAAAAGTATAGTTTGTTTAGACTACTTTGAATTGGAGAACGAGAACAAGAATAGTTGAACCACATATGAGAAGAGAATGATATCCATTTCTCATGTTCAACGAATGCCCTAAACCAAAAGGATACAAATGCTTACTAGGACTGTTATACTTTGTAAAGTAATGGTTACTTGTACAAAAGGAAATAGTTTGACGATTGTAAATACGTCATACCTTGCTAGGGGCAGTGAGATGCAACTAGACGTCCACCACTTTCTACGTTGAACCGATTAATTGAATTATCGACCAAGTGGGAGATTGTTGGATATATGATGTCCAATCGTCAATTAAGTCAACGTTACTATTAATGTACGATCCAAAGAGTTACACCTTAGAAAATGAACAAAACATATAATATTTAATTGTTGAATATTATTCATGAAAGACGGAAAACAATAAATGGTGAGTAAATATTTTGAGAAATATTTGTCGAAGATTGGGATAATTAATTATCTAATTAATTAATTATTTACAGGGAATGAATGTTTAATCAGTTAAAAATTTAATGATTATGTTTTTACTAATTATATGATTAGTAATCACAAGGGTTTAATAATTAAAGATTAATTATTATTGGGGTATTAAGTGTTAATACCAGATGGACCATTGTGTAATTATAATGGTTATAAATATAACATTATAATAAAAGCAAAACCCTAATACTCTATACCTCAAAATTGCCCCCCCCCCTCTCCTCCCCTTGTTTCGGCCGACGCCACCCCACCGTGAGCCGCCGTCCGCCGCCGCACCGGGTCATCGCCGCCGCCATTGTGGTCGGTTCTTTGCGCATATCGTGTGACGTTTTGCTGCAGTTTTTCTTCTACGTGTCATCTAGCGTGACGTTCGTTGAACTAAGGTATTACAGATTTGGTTATCGTCAGAGGTATAAATCTAAACACCCTATGGTTGGTTATTTAATATTGTTTATACGCGTGTAATCGGATCACTAAAAGGAATCCAGATCTGATCTGGCAATGGTATTAATAAATCGCTTCCGCTAAAATATATCTGATTTATTTATTTAAAAGGTTTAAATAATTAATGTTTTAAAAGTTAAAACTGGTACCATGATTCCCAACAAACTTAATAAGTTCTCCTACTACATTACCGACGAACTTAAGAAGTTCGCTTGCTACAGTAACCGCGAACTTAACAAGTTCGACTGGTCGTTATCTTCTTCCTCAAGAACCCTAAGTTTGCATGAAAATGCGGCTAAGGTCAAACCCATCAAGACCCGAACTTTTTATGTTAAAAATTTGTGTTTTCTAACCAGGAGTCTAAATCTATATTTGGTTTCTATTTTTAAATGTAAAAAACCCAACCTTTACTCGATTTTTCTTCAAAACCGCTTCTTTTTCGTTGCTAAACACTCTAGAGAATCTTGCTAACGATCCTTGAAGCTTGGAATTGAAAACCAGGACTTTCTCTCTCTAGGCTGTCTCTCTCACTTTCTCTCTCTAGAAAACGAAAATGGTGAAGCTAATGAGGCTTTGGGGCTGGTCTTGAGGCTTATAAGGGCCCAAACTCTTGCTCCTTTTGGCCCACACACCCCGACCCAAGCCCGCTTCCCTTTTTCTTATTAAGTTTTTAATTCTCGTGAATTCTTTCCTGCTTTAAAACTCTGGATGTTACATCAGTTTTATATGTTCGATTCAGTAGCTTCAGTATTATATGTTTAGTTCAGTACCAGACTTCATAAAATTTTTGTGATATGTTCCGTATCAGTTATATCACTGCTATTGTCTTTCCGTTACTGGAAACTTTTGGCTCAGCCGTATTTCTTTTTGTTGTTTTCTCTTGTTTCTACAACAGGTACTCAAGGGAATCGTGGGAATGTGTGACGAGAGTAATTTTTAACCTTTTAGAATGTGGAAGCCGATGGAATAAATAAAGACTTAATTTGGATTGATTAAGACGTTTGAAGTTTCTATTTTAAACTTTTATATTTGATTAGCACGTTTGGAATTTCTTCTAAAACCGTTGTAAGGATTTGAAATTTTGGTCTGGAACTTTAATTATGATATTAATATTGTTCTGATTACTGTTTTGTGTGACACGTCAGCCCTAATCGGGTTGGGGTGTTACATCACAGTTTAGAACTATTAATTGTGCTAAATACTTCCGTTTTTTAAATTTGATATTATTTATTTATTTAAAAGGTATAAATAATAACTCGGACAAGAATTCCCAACAACTAGCTATAGCTAAAATAGTATACGTGATGAGAATAGCCTTGATATACTGGTTGATGAGAATTAATAAAGCACACAGCTTCGTCTGCACACTCAAATCACCCACCACACTACTCCTCTAAAAAGGTTGACTAGTGATTGCGCGTTTTCTTTAAGGTTAGTCTATCTGGTTCAAGATTGTATTGCAAGCCGTAAACATGGTTTGTGGTAAGGTACTGTACAACTTTTATCTTAATGAACACATACTTCGGTGTGCAATCATATACCGTTATCAACCAGGGAATCCTGCTTTTTGATGGTCACAACCAACCGTTATGTATCGTTGTCAATTCAGAAGTATATACCACTAAATGATTGCTCATATAGTATGCAGAGTACATTTAGATTCCAAGATATATCGAGATGTAAGTTCATGTCAATAAATCACTTGTTACAGATCTTTAATGTTGCAACATCACAGACATTAAGGTTGGATTCAATTCCTCTTTTACGATTAAATTCCTAATATTATTGGGTTAGAATTTCATTTTACTAAATATAAATATATGAGTGGTTTACAAAAGAAAAAATAAAAATAAAAAATATTTTCTATATATAGTGAGAAACACCCTAATATACGTTTAGGATGTGCTAATTAAGATGATTCTTGCTAATGTGTCCCCTTAAAATGGCTGACCGCCCTTTGTTTTTCGTTTAACACGCTCAGATTCTCCAATTCCCCATTTCATTTGGCAAATACAGAGAGGGGGAATTGAAAGTCTTCCTTCTCTTCTCTGTACGTTACATTTAATTTCCATCATTCAGATATCTATCACAAACAACCATAAGAATATACATGTGTTTTTACCGGCATAAGAATATACATGTTCATTCATCTCTTTATGTCAAAAACATATTATGTGCTAAATTTGGTTTCAATCATCTTTCCTTACGTGGATGATGAAGGCGGATTCTAGAATATGATGTTTGGTTTTCAAGTAAGAAACCGCCAAAATGTCACTGCTTCTCCACGAGCCAATGACCCAACTTCTCCAACTACACCCGCAGTTGGGGAAATTGATACCAAGGCGCCTTTTGAATCCGTCAAGGCCGCTGTTAATTTATTTGTTGAAGCATCACCCAAAGCCGATAGGCCTGTCCTCAAGAAATCCAAAACTATGGAGGAGGTATGTACACATATTTCTTATAACTCGTCACCATATATATATATATATATATATATATATATATATACATACATCTTATTTTGTAAATCTTTTGAAAGAGCGTGTTGGGAAAGGAGACACAACTTCACTGGATCCTCAAGCAGATTGACAAGTACACAGAACATGCAAAAACTGCAGAATCTACAAAAGGGAAAGCACTTGGAGAACTGGAAAAGGCCAATAGGACATTGCAGGAGTTAACCCACAGGCTAGAGGAAACACGCGAATCAAAGCAATCATCGATAGAGGCGACAGAGGCCGCAAAGACTCAACTTGAACAACTGAAATCCAACAAAAACCTTCACGTTTGGCAAGAAACCGTTGACAGAGAAAGAAAACAATACAAAGCAGCTGCCAACCAACTTATTTCAACCAAGCAACAACTAAATAACCTTAAACAGGATTTCGACATTGCCTTGGAAGCAAAGCAGGCATCATTTCAACGAGATGCAGAAGCCCAACATGCTGCCAAACTCAACCGCAAGAAAATAAGTCAGCTCTCCAAGGATGTTGAATCCATGAGTCAAACCCTTGAGTGCATCAAACTTGCTTCTATAAAAGCCGAAGAAGACCATGACAAGCTAATAGAAGAAAAAGAAGCTCATTTAGACTCCAAGAAGAAGGCAAAGGAAGAGACTGACTTGAAAAAAGCCGAGTGTCTAACCAGGCTAGATCCTGTAGCTGGAAATCTTGAAAAAAGTCTAGAAGAAACAAGTGAAGCAGTGAACGTGCTACGTGACCAATTAAAAGAGGTGCATGCTGCAGATATGGAGCTATTACGGAATGCAAATAAAGAGGTTGACAAGGCTAAAAGGAGGTTCAAAGAAATGGAGGAAGAGAGGTATGTTAGAGATGTGGTGAATTCGTTGAAACAGGAACTCGAGGACGTAAGGAGGGATATTTCTTTATCAAAGGAAGATGACCTAAAGAGCGAACAGTTGCAAGCTGAATTAGACCAACTCAAACTGCAAGTCCAAGAGGCTATAACAAAGGAAACAATAGCAACAACTCATGTAAACGAATTGGAATCTAAGTTACAGGAAATGCGGTCAGAGGCTGAAAAGGCAACACAGCAAGAACAGGAAATGAAGAGACAAGTGGAAACACTTTGGAGGGAAGCTCAACGCTCAGAGCTGGCGATCAAAGAATCAGAAGCGAAGTTGGAGATTGCACAGAGACGGGTTGAAGAAGCAAAAGCAGCAAAGGAGCTTGCGGATGATGAAATCCGTAAGCAGTCCTCTAGAAAGAAAGAAGATTCTATCATCACAGATTCAAACACAATCACGTTGACTACGCAAGATTTTGAAGCTTTGAGTAGAAAAGCCGAAGAAGCAACAAGTGCAGCTGATACGAAAGTGGCAACTATTAAGGCTCAGCTTGAAACAATCAAAGAAAAAGAGAGAGGGATCCTTGAGAAGCTGGAGAAAGGCATTCAAGAAAACAAGGAAATACAAGAAGAAATAACCAGCGCTCAGAATACTGCCGATGCAGCAAGGCAGACTATAGAAACTGAACTCAACAAGTGGAGACAAGAAACCAAACCATGAAATATTCACCAACTACCACTTTTAAATCTCCTTTTATCACTAGTTTATGCTAATGATAAAACACATAGCATATTACAATTAAAATTTTTGAATATATTGCATATGTTAAAATTAATTCATAGTGCATGGAGTGCATGGAGCCGTTAGAAACCATTGGTGGTGCTGAGTCATGTTTACGTTATCTTTGCTTGGTCAATAAGTTGTTTAGTAGTATTTGCACGTGTTTAGATCGTGTGAGTTTGTTTCCTATTTTCATTCCTGGTCTCTAGTTTACTTTTGAATCTTTCGTCGATGTACTTGCCTATTTAAGGCCATTTAGTTTATGTTGAATGCATCCATCTTTCGAATATTTCCAGTTTACATAAAAGTGTGAGGCTATTATTCAAGAGTTCTTCCAACATTCTGGTATCAGAGCCAGGTTGGGTTCGAGTGTTTCTCAGCGTTTAGTTGTAAATCATGGCTGCAAACCAAACTTCTACTACTCTTCCCCCACTTCCAGTATTCAAAAGGGAAGGCTATGAGTTCTGGAACATAAGGATGAAGACGATCTTGCTTTCACAGGATCTCTGGGATTTTGTGGAGAATGGAGTTGCTGAGAATGATGGTGATAGTACCCGGGCTAGAGATCACAGAAGGAAAGATGCTAGAGCACTGTCCCTAATCCAGCAAGCCGTGCATGATGAGTTGTTCTCCCGGATTGCGGCTGCCACTTCCTCTAAACAGGCCTGGACTCTTCTTCAAACAGAATATCAAGGTGATTCAAAGGTAAGGGCTGTGAAATTGCAGGGTCTACGAAGAGAGTTTGAGACTCTCCAGATGAAAGATGGGGAGGTTGTTGCTGATTTCCTATCGAGAGTCATGAAGATTGTGAATCAGAAGCGATCATATGGTGAGACTATTACCGATCAAACGGTAGTGGAAAAAGTGCTGAGGAGTCTTCCTGCACGTTGGGATCACGTAGTTGCTGCTATTGAAGAGGCTAAAGATTTGACAGTGTTGTCATTTGATCAATTGATGGGATCGCTGCAATCCCATGAAACAAGGATGAACAGAACGACTGATGTTCAGGTGGAAGAACAAGCCTTTCAAGTAGCAGCTAAAGAAGAAGACAGAAGCAGTCTCAATAGAGGAAAATGGCGTGGCTCACCCAGAGGACGTGGTCGGGGTAGAGGACGAGTAAATGGCCGTGGACGAAGCTCTATTCAGTGCTTCAATTGTAACAGGTTTGGCCATGTCAGAGCAGACTGCTGGAATGAGCCACAAGCTCAGGTAAGTGTTGAAAATGAAGAAGAAGAGGAAGACTATAAGCTGTTTATGGCAGTTGGTTGTGATGAGGCAAAAGAGAGTGGAGTTTGGTATGTGGACTCTGGGTGCTCCAACCATATGACAGGATCAAGAAATCTTTTCAAACACTTGGATGAGAGTGAAAAGCTACAAGTGACCATTGGTAATGGAAAGAGTTTGAAAGTGGAAGGAAAAGGAGAAGTTCAACTTGAATTAACCTCAGGCAAACATTTAATCATTGAAGATGTTCAGTATTTACCTGAGTTGGGTTATAATCTACTAAGTGTGGGTCAGATGGTAAAATGTGGGTATGCCTTGGTATTTGATGATAATGCATGCACAATTACCAACAAAAAATCTGGAAAAGCTGTTTGTACGATAAGAATGGGCAAGAATAAAGTGTTTCCTTTAGATTTGTCTAAGGAAAAGGAGCTGTCTAGTGCTCTCTCTGCGGTTAATGAGAGTGACCCACAGATATGGCATGAAAGATATGGCCATTTGTATGAAGAAGGGTTAAAGTTGCTGACAACAAAACAAATGGTTCGAGGGTTGCCCAAAGTCAGAACACTGGGACCATGTGAGGGTTGCATCTTTGGCAAACAGGCCAAGAAACCTTTTCCTAAGTCTGCCAGCAGGGCTACACGGCTGTTGGAGATTGTGCATTCCGATTTATGTGGACCGATGTCCATTAAATCTTTTGGAGGTACCTCTTATTTCCTATTGTTTACTGATGATTACAGTAGGATGTCATGGGTCTATTTTTTAAATAAAAAATCTGAAGCTCTATCCAAGTTTAGAATTTTCAAGGCTAAAGTTGAAAATGAATCAGGAAATAAAATTGTCATTTAAGAACAGATAGAGAAGGAGAGTTTTGCTCTACTGAATTTAACAAGTTTTGTGAGGCCTGTGGCATACATAGGGAGTTAACAACTCCCTATACACCTGAGCAAAATGGTGTGGCCGAAAGAAAGAATAGAACTATCATGGAAAGGGCAAGGAGTATGCTTAAAAGTAGAAATCTGAGTAATTACTTTTGGGGGGAAGCTGTGGCCACAGCTGTTTACTTAATGAATCTATCCCCTACAAAAGCTGTGATAAATAAAACTCCTTTTGAAGAATGGTTTGGTAAAGCTCCCTCAGTTAGCCATTTAAGGGTTTTTGGGTGTGTATGCTATAGTTTGAAGCCTGACCAACAAAGAAAGAAACTTGACTCTAAGTTAGTCAAATGTGTATTTGTTGGTTATTGCATTCACTCTAAAGCATACAAATTGCTTGATTTGCAAAAGAAGAAGATCATTATTAGTAGGGATGTGATCTTTGATGAAAGATCAAGGTGGTTGGAAGGAGCTTTAGACAATGAGGGAATACCTGTTGGTACACTTCATCTTGATAATGTTGAAGTGCAACCAACTGTTGGTAATGGGTCAGGTGAAGCTGCTGCTGATGCTTCTTCTCCTCAGCAGCCTAGCAATGATAATGCTCAGGTTACTGAGGAAAGCAGTAGTAATAGTGAAACTCCAACAAAGTACAAAAGTCTTGGTGAGTTGTATGATCAAACAGTCCCTATGGAGGATCCTGAGGCATGTCAGTTTGCCTTGTCCTTGGTTGAACCGGTTACTTTTCAACAAGCTATGGAAAAAGAGGAGTGGATCAAGGCTATGAAAGAAGAACTTGGGTCCTTGGAAAAACATAAAACCTGGTCCTTGTGTTCTCTACCAACTGGGAAACATCCCATTGGTCTCAAATGGGTATTTAAGGTAAAAAGAGATGATGCCGGGATAGTAACCAAACACAAGGCCAGGTTGGTTGCAAAGGGGTATGTTCAAGAATATGGAATCGATTTTGAAGAGACCTTCTATCCTGTGGCAAGGTTCGAAACAATCAGGCTTATTCTTTCCCTTGCTGCTCAATCTGGCTGGGTTGTGTACCAATTTGATGTTAAGTCCGCTTTTCTGAATGGTGTATTGGAGGAAGAGGTCTATGTTGCGCAGCCGCCTGGTTTCATGAAAAAAGGGAAAGAGGACAAGGTCTACAAACTGCATAAGGCTCTCTATGGACTGAAACAGGCCCCAAGAGCCTGGTACAGTCGAATAGATGGCTATTTAATCGCACATGGTTATTGTAGAAGCATGAATGAACCAACCATGTACACCAAACAAGGACGGGGAGGAGATTTCATGGTAATTTGTATCTATGTAGATGATATTATCTACACCGGCTCATCTTCTACTCTGATTGAAGAATTTAAAATGACAATGGTAAGAGAATTTGATATGACCGATATTGGGCAGTTAGAGTACTTTCTGGGTTTAGAAGTTGATCAAAGAGTCGATGGAATCTTTGTATCTCAAAGGAAGTATGCCTTGGATCTGTTAAAGAAATTTTGCATGGAGTCATGTAAGCCGGCATGCACTCCCATGAACACAAATGAGAAGCTGTTGCAAGAAGACGGGAGTAAATCTGTTGATGGGTTTATGTTTAGAAGCTTGGTTGGTGGTTTTATTTATTTGACTCATACAAGAAGTGACATAGCCTTTGCAGTTGGTATTGTTTCACGCTTTATGCATACACCAACTGTTCTGCATTTTGGGGCTGCAAAAAGAATATTAAGATACATAGCAGGGTCGGTTGATTTTGGCCTATGGTACAAAAGGGGCAGCAACATAGATCTTGTGGGCTATACGGACAGTGATTGGGCAGGATCATCTCCAGATATGAAAAGTGTTTCAGGTAACATTTTCTTCATTGGATCTGCAGCTGTATCTTGGAGTTCAAAGAAGCAAGGAGTTGTGGCTTTGTCAACAACGGAAGCGGAATACATTTCAGCTGCAGCTGGTGCGTGTCAAGCTGTGTGGTTAAGGAAAATGATGGCAGAGTTAAGGCTGAGTGTGGAAAAGGCTACAACGATTTGGTGTGATAATAAGTCTGCCATTTTCATGTCAAAGAATCAAGCATTCCACAGCAGAACTAAGCATATCTCTATCAAGTTTCACTACATTAGAAGTTTGGTTGATAATCAAGAGGTTAAGATGGAACCGATTCCTACTGAAGAACAAGTTGCAGATGTCTTTACAAAAGCATTAAGCCTGGAGAAATTTGATATGTTTCGTACAAAGCTTGGGATTGTTAGTTACAAGACTTTGAATTAAGGGGAGGTGTTAAAATTAATTCAAAGTGCATGGAGTGCATGGAGCCGTTAGAAACCATTGGTGGTGCTGAGTCATGTTTACGTTATCTTTGCTTGGTCAATAAGTTGTTTAGTAGTATTTGCACGTGTTTAGATCGTGTGAGTTTGTTTCCTATTTTCATTCCTGGTCTCTAGTTTACTTTTGAATCTTTCGTCGATGTACTTGCCTATTTAAGGCCATTTAGTTTATGTTGAATGCATCCATCTTTCGAATATTTCCAGTTTACATAAAAGTGTGAGGCTATTATTCAAGAGTTCTTCCAACAACATAAACAGGTCATGTGGATAAAGTTGAGTTGTATTATACTCTTTATAATAATAGCATGTCGGTGACAAGCAGGTAACGTGGCCAGTAGACACGCGTCAGTTTCACGGCATGCCAACTCTTCTTTTTTCCCTATTGAAATTGCTAATTTTTGCAGGTTCTAAATTTGTTTTGATCTTTTAATCCATTTAATTCCACAAATATCTAATCCGAATACGATGTTCGTGAAGAATTCTCTCTTCCTACTAGATCTCTGGGAGGCAAGCGCCTAGCCTTCAATAGTCGTCGGTGACGGAGCATTGGTGCCTACACGATGAAAGTAATTTGGCCAAGATAGAGGATTTTTTCATCGATCGTCACTTTCTTACTAGGTCTCCATAACGGATTTTACTATGGGGCGCACAGAGGTATGTTCTCACGATGTGAAAAGTAATTTCGAAGCCACTGAGTGTCACTCATTTTCTCATTTTTTCGATTATTAGGTGATTAAAGATATCGTCTTTTTATTTGATTATCACTACGTGAATCGATTTTGGAACTTTCAGATGATTGTGGGTTTCAATTGGCTAAATCATCGTTAAATTGGTATATGTGTATGCATGTGTATCATCTAATGAAATTGCACAATCTTTGAGTAAATTTTGTATATTGAATTCGAGTTTGCTTTTACGGTGTACAATTGTAACAATTAGATAGCTTATGTCTTTGAGATATTAAACCTTTGAGTAGCGGGGAAATGGGCGGATAGTAATGTATTTCCGTTATATTTTTCATATTTTATTGAATTTATGTATTTCTTTTTATTGTTAGAGTTTGATATTTATAGCATGTTATAGAGAAATATAGAGATTCCAATTTATACTGATTTATTTATGCCAAATAAATACACATAATAAATAACAAATTTGAAAAGTGTATAATTAGACGGATGGCCATGTGGTATGCCCTGGTTTCAATTTTTGCCCATAATTTTGAGAAATTACATGGATGATCCATACTTTTGAGAAATTAACACTGATGGCCCCTAAATTAGATGACAGTTAACTTTGACAGTTAAGTCAGTGTAAAATTACTAAAATACCCCTCTTTAAAAAAGAAAAAAAGAATTAATATACATAGACCCCTTAATATATTACATCTTCTCTTCTCTCATCTTATTTCCGTCCATTTATCCATTTATTTGGAAAGCAGATCCTAATGACATGGCCACCACCATCGTCGACCTTCCACCCCCTTCTGGCTGACACACTTTTCTTTCATCACCACCAAATCTCCAACACACTTTTCTTTCATCACCACCAAATCTCCAACACACTTTTCTTTCATCATCACCAAATCTAATCGTCGCCACCATAAGTCTGGCACACCACCAAACGACTGATGTTTCGTGGGTGTGTATATGAAAATTGATGATTTTAACCCAAAAGCTTTAAATTTATAAAAACGATATTACTGCTACTCACTACAACACACTTAAGGCAAGTGCACCCATCGTGGATGTAATATAGTTAGTAAGACCGGTTATCGATCCAAGGCTACAAAGGCTCTTAGTACCGAGCTTTAGTTGATGTCTAATATTTTATGAATTTAAAAGTTGTTTGATTTTGATTTTTGGGAGCTCTAAAGAAAGTAAGAGAATGGTAGAAGATAGTATTAATTAATTACAAGAAATAAATCACTTTAGTTCGAATTATTTTCAATGTTGTAGTTAGCTTTAGTTTATGGATTCTCAAAAGATTACTTTATAGTAAACATGGCGGTCGTCTCTTATGTCGTTAAACCCTATAGTCCGGGTCGGTTTTTTCTTCCCACGGGTAGTAGTTTGAACAACATGACAACCTTTATGTTTAATTAGACATGTTTTCTGGTTCGGGACAACACGTCATAAACTTGAAGATTAGTGATAATGTGTGTGTAAGTGCAAAAGATTCGGCAACTCCTAGGTCGGGATATTCACTCCCACAACAATATTGGAAAGTATGCCACCATAACAACCACCTCAATGATGGAATTAAATAATCAAAATCATGTCCTTATACAATGGACTTTATACACTAATTAGTGTTATTCCTTTGCTTTGATTCCTCTCCGCAAGGGTAGTAATAATGCATAAAGTCAAGTATTTAGAATACCGAGTCACTGTATATTAAAAATAAAGGATCATTACAACTGCATTCACAATTCACAAACTTCTAGCACCCTTTCAAATAACTAACACACCGACTCTACATAGACATAAAAGTGTGAATGCTCGAATCAACGTAGCATGAAGTTGGTAAATCGTTCTGGCAGTTGTGCAGATTCACTTTCAATGTTAAAGATCATATTTTGAAGTCACTCACACACACCATCATAGAATCCATAAACACACTAACTACTTCATTGGAAGTTCATCTTACCAAAGTGATTGAAAGATTTAGCCAAGATGGTCATGTAATCAACAAAGATTAAACTTGTAAAAATAAATTTCTTTTAACAAAATGGCTATAACACCTCTACCAAGCTCTCCCTCAAATGAATGCAGAAAGCCTTTATTTTTAGACTGATTAGAGGCTCAAGCACGACCCGTGCTTGATGAGGCACGGACCTGTGCGTACTTGAAATCTGCTCCACTAACTTGGTCGAAGCAGCTGTAGAGAAGTTGGTAGCACACGGGGGCGCGTTGAGCTTTGGCACGGGGCATGCTTGACCCTTGGCATGGCGGTGTGGAGACTTGGGCACGGGGGAGTGGGTCCCAGATGTTTTCCTGTCTCCTAACCTAAGGCACTAGGGCGTGCCTGATGCGGTACGACCCGTGCTTGATCTCATGCCTTGATAATTTCTTCTTGATTTTGCATGGTTTTTGCTCCTTTGATCAATTCTTGGATTTTAAGCCATAGAAACTGAATATGAATCAATTAAGGTACTAATTCATGAGATTTTTAAGAAAACATATGGAGAAAGAATGACATTTGATGTGAAACAAAATGTATAATTTGGTGCCCATGAACCACTCACCGATGCGGCCGCCTGAAACCGCCACCTCCACCCTTTACAACCACCCCAAACTTGCGGGAATCGAGGAAGAGACCACAAATACCACAACAACTTCCAGTCCCGGTCCAAACCCCTAAACTCGACGAACTCAATCGAACATGTAGAAATAAAGACTGATGGCTACAAAATTCTCTAAGTACAAATGTTGTTGATCTCAAAGATTGCTGCGGATCGAAAAAGTTGCAGCTGATAAGCTTTATCCGCTGCTGACCAAAACTTGCAGCTGATAGGCTTTATTCGTTGCTGACCAAAACTGCAGCTGATATGTCTTATCTACTGCTGACCAAGTTACAGCTGATAGGCCTTATCTGCTGCTGACCAAAGTTGCAGCTGGTAAGCCTTATCCACTGAAGATCAAAGTTGTAGCTGATAGCCTTCTCACTGAAGATCAAACGTTGCAGCTGACTGTTCTTGATAAAGCAACCAATACCACTGACAACTTTCTGCTGTTACACTGACACACTCCACGCAGAAAGAATGTCATTGGCATAAGACAATAAAAGACAACGACGCTCTCCTTTTGAGTATTAAAGCAATGATGCAAAGAAGACGTTTGAATAAAGTTAACCTTTGTAGTTATTATTATTGTCTGTATATGTAGAATAGCTTCAATACAAGATCAGCGGTCTGTGTTAGATCTAATCCTTAGAATCAAGGGGTCTGTCTTGATTCTAAGTTACTATATAAGTAGTACTTAGATTCATTGTAAAAACACTTTTGCTTAAGATTTTTCTCTGTAATCTTGTAACACTTAAAGCTTAATACAAATTTCATTTATCAGTTTTCTTCTTGTCTACTTGTTTACTTTGATTAAGTTGTGATTGTTTCTGCCAATTTCAACTGAAATAGAACCATCTTGTATTTACCGATCCTACAAGTGGTATTAGAGCTTTGGCTCACAGATTAAACAAACTTACATTTGTTTAATCATTCTCTGGTTCTATTCTTATCTATCTCTTTGCTAAAAGTCTCTCATTGTCTAAAAGACTGAAATGGCTCAAAACAATGGATTTGAAGATATTGGAAGCATCAACAATCAACCAAGACTGGTGTCTGGTGAAATTACAAGATGGTTCTGTTCTTAGTTGAGATTGGCGGAAACAATATCAACTGCACAATTACAATCGAGTAAACAGAAAGAATACTGATAAGAACACTGTTGTATTAAGCTTTGTGAATAAACGATTACAACTGAAAACTCAGTGAAGAAGCACACTTACAATGAAGTGTTTACACAGTATTTATACTAACTTAGAATCAAGACAGACCCTTGATTCTAAGGATCAGATCGAACACAGACCGTTGATCTTTTGTACAAAAGCTAATAATACACGTTAAAGCTAAACTAGCTAACTTTATTGAAGCGTTTACTTTATTCATCATTGTTTGCATGCTCGGGGAAGAGCATTGTCATCCGTCATTGGTTGCACCATTGAGGTTCCTTCTGCTTTGAGTGTGTCAGTTGCTTTTGCAGAAAGTTGTCAGTGATGCTTGGCATGGATAGTCAGCTGCAACGATTTGTCTTCAAGGAACATAGCTATCAGCAGCAAGAATGAGAATAATGCTGCTGATAAGCCTATCAGCAGCAACAAGTGTTGAATGCTGCTGATAAGCCTATCAGCAGCAACATGTGTTGAATGCTGTTGATAAGCCTATCAGCAGCATTTGTACTTAGAATAATTTGGTAGCAATCAGTCTTTGGTTCTACAAACTCCCCCTAGACTGATGCAACCAAAATTCTTCTAATCACTTTGCTGCTGAAGCTTTTGCATGTGGATGACTATCCTTTCAACCTCATAGCCTCTTGGATCCTTGCTGGGATTGTTCAGTGGAAGTGCAGACATAGTCTTGATGTCTTTATTTGTCATTTTGTAGATTGTTTTGCTTGAACATCTCATCTTCTGCTTCCTTACATCAGTTAAGGTGAACTCGTCCAAATCAGCATTGTAGGACCAACTTACAAATGGAGAGTGGGACTTGAGTGGTTTGATGTCAATGATCACATCTTTACTATGGTTGAAGTAGTGTTTGATTGCTAGCACAAGAAGTTTCCCACCCTCATTTGCAGGCTCATGAGCTTCACCTAGCTCCAGAATTCTGCCAAGATCTGAATCTAACAATTGCAGAATTTCATCAACAGATCTGTAGATAGATCTTCTTCTTTCAATTCTCCCCCTGAAGATCTCAAACCTTTGATCCTGTGGATTATAGACCCAATCAACTATGTCTCTTGAGTCTTCTGGTTTAGGTGTGGGTTTGGATTTCTTCAAGGGAGGCTGTTGATGAGTGGGGGCGGGGTGAGACGGTTTGGACTTTTTGGGTGGAGGAGTGGAAGGTTTGGGGAGGAGAGTGGAAGGTTGTTGGACCGAGGAAGAGGTAGGTGAGGGAGAAAGCTTGGGTTTCTTTGCTTTTGTTTCTCCTTCTTCCTGAATACTTACCCTTTTCTTGGAGCCCTTCTTGCCCACTCTTTCTTCCTCATCCTTCTTGACTTTGAAGTAGAGGGCTTGCAGGTTCATGAAGTTCATAGGACATAGCCTCTTTCCATTCTCTCCTCTAGCCTTAAGGAAGTCAATCATGACCTTCCTTTCTTCATGGGTTCGTTTATTAAAGGCAATGGTCTTTTTGGACTGTTGTTTGGCTTTTTCTTCTTCTTCAGCCTGTTTCTTCTTTGCCAATTGACCTTGCTGACCCATGTAGGCTTTGTAGACTTCTATATTTGATAGTTTCTCAAGGTAGTCTACATCCTCACCTTGAGAGACTAGAGTCTTTACCCACTCCTCCCTCATTTCTTTAGCTAGTTCAGAATCGGTTATTCTGAACTTAGCTTCTTCTTTCTTCTTCTTCTCCAATTCTTCCTTTTCTCTGTTGAATTGTTCCTGCAGTTGAAGAGCAAGAGCTGCATCTTCTTCAATCTGGTCAACTGCAGGTATCTTTCTTTTCAGTTCATCCAGCTGTCTAGCATACAGCTGGATTGTTTGTTCTCTTAGGAGAATGGCTGTTTTTCTTTCTTGAGTCTTTTTAATGTCAGTCATCTCCTCTTCTTCTCTTCTTCTTCTTTTCTCTTCCCTCTCTCTTTTCTCTTTTAGCAACTTCTCTTCATCTTCATTTGTCATGATTCCCTTTCCTTTGTTTACATTGGATGCCTCTGCTTCAACTTCACTGACCACAATAGCAGATGATGGTGCTGCTATTGGGATCTCTGCCTCAGCTTCATTGGCAATTTGAGATGTGAATAAGGGAAGTTCATCGGTTTCATTCGATTTGCACTCAGGATTTGTGACTTCCTTCAGCATTTCTTTGATAGTTGATCTTGACTCATATGCTGCAGTACAGATGTCTACTCGAGGGGAAGCTGAGTCAGTGTCAGTGTCGAAGTTTGACACACATACTTCCTCCGTAATTCTTCCTACTTGTTCAAGTTTGGCTCTGACATTAGCTATCATTGCCTGGCTTTCACGTGAGTTGACATTGCAGATATTTCCCCTGAGTTGAAAGATTTTGTAGAGAAAGTCTGTAGGAAGTGACAAGATGTTCCTGGTGTTGATGGTGAGAGAGGTGTCGTTGCTTAGTAAGAAGGTGTGGTCAAGAGACATAGTGCTTGTCCATCCCAGCACATCTAAGTCTTTGACAATGAAGGAGTACATAAATCTTCTTAAGCAGCAAATTTCTTCGTTAGTGAGAAGACTGCTCCTTATAATGTCAAGTCTTCTAAGAGTCATTCTTCTTGCTGCTGCTGCCGCTGCCGAAGATTCAGGATAAGCTACCTGTTTTGCTGTTTGAATTAGTCTTTCGAAGTGGGGTAGGTTATCCTCCATCAAGTCATGGAACCAGCCGATGGCAAGTTCTGCTGAGAGATCTGATGAAGTGTTGATGCAGTTAGTTAAATGCAGTTGTAGGACTTGGAGGGCATTGAGAGAGTTCCAGTTTAGCTCTTTTACACCACTAAACTCCCATCCAATCCAAAATCTCTCAGCTGATCCATCATACCCCAAGCTAGAATGGAGTCAAATTCTAGCTTCTGTGTAGTTTGAAGGAGTTGGGGGGGGGTTATGGATTGACTTATGATGGCTGCTGCTTCAGGAAGGATGCTGAATGATGTATTTGTTTGTTCTGTGTCTTCAACATCATTCAGCATTTCATCGACAGCCCTGACGACCAACTTCCAGTCTTCAGATGTCTCTTCGTCTTCGTTATCTGGGACTGGCAAGTCATGAACTTGTACAAAAGCCGGCTTGAATAGTGAGCTTTGAATTACAACCTGCTCTTGAATCCAGTTGTCAAGACTGTCTGTGTCTTCTTCCATAGAGACCATCTCCCCCTTTTTGGTTGCATCAGTAGACAGGTAAGCATCAGTTTGGGTGCCTACTGATACAAGAGAGGGAGTGGCTAATGTTGGGCATTGATGGGTTTCATGCATATAGACTTGGTGTCTTAGTTTGGACACTTCAGCCTCTAGCATAGCCACGCTGGCCGTCAATTCCAAGTTATGAAGTTTCAGTCTGTCCTCATCCACAGTTGTGGAATCCTTGGACCCAGATGGGGCCTTAGGCCTAGCCTCTTCATCCCCATCACCCATGGTTTCTTGGCGCCTGGGATTCCTCTCAGTGAGGGGAGTTTCCAAGGAAACATCCTCAATGTGAGTTGCCGTGGTTGAGGGCTTAACAATGTTGTCACTGTCCTCCTGGTCATTTGATGGACCAGCAGTAGTGACAGCCTCTTCCACATCCACTCTTTCATAACTCCGAGAGTGGACCCTCAGGGTAGACGAACTTGGGTTTTGGTGTGTTGGAAGCAAGATCAATCAGTACCTCCGAGATAGTAGTAGTTGGAGAAGGACATCATTTTGATCAGGTTCCTCAACACTTAAGTTCACAAGAAAAAGGAAAGGCTCAGGGGGCTGTTCTATGGATCCGGGAAGTGATCCTGATCCTAATAGAGAGACATCCAAAGAAGTCTCCCTAATAATGTGGCTGTCCCTTATGATATTCTCACCAGAATGTTGTGATTCTGAGTGAGGGCTGTTAGGTTGGGTTTGGGCCTTGGAGGCAAGAGAAGAAGGAGTTTTCTTGCCCCTTTTTCTAGTCGTTTCAACCGGGACCCTGTATTCCGGTTGATCGATAACATCCAAAAGAGGTGAAGTGGTTTTTTGTACCTGTGCATCCTTAGAGGTATGCACAGGGGTTCGAATAGTAGAAGCAGACTGTTATTCAAGTTGTGAGGTGGAGGGTGTGGGATCAGTATCAGCTAGGATTGCTGAACTGTCACCCGGGGTACTTTGTATGTTCGGCATTGTAGATAACAATGGAACATTGACCCCTGAGTACCTTTTTGGAAACAACTTCATCTTATCACTCCAAATCGGCGAAAATGTAGATCTTCGTGAAAACCCTAACTGGTAAGACGATCACGTTTGAGGTCGAATCCTTTGACACAATCGACAACGTGAAGGCAAAGATCCAGGACAAGGAAGGCATCCTGTCAGACCAGCAACGTCTAATCTTCGCCGGAAAACAGCTCGAGGATGGCAGAGCCTAAGCCGATTACAACATCCAGAAGGAGTCAACTCTCCACCTTGTCCTTCTTCTTTGTGGTGGCAAGAGCGGAGTTTACTTGATGCCATTTGCTTTTCTTCTAAGATATGCATTGGAGAAGAGTGTGACAGAGGTACTTCCATGGAGGGCCCATCAGCGTTTTCTCTACTGTATACCCATTTTGATTTCCAGTGTAGCTGACTTATTTCCAGAGATACTTCCATGGATGGAAGGTTTGAAGGTGGATGAGGGTTGGTTAGGACTTGTGAGAAAGTGATGCTGAAGGTGAAGGGTTGGTAAGGAAATTTGATTTTGTTTTTATAACGGCAGAGGTGAGAAAAAGCAAAATGACTTGTACCGTACAACCTTATTTACCTTTTATTGTTACAGCTGTAATGCACCGAGGCAGTCATGGTAAAGACTGACGTTGATTTCTTTTTACAGCGGGTAAAAGTTAATTTGGACTTAAATTTACCCATCAGCAGCAAACTTGGTTGCTGTGGATGGATAAGCCTGTCCACTGCAAGCTTGGTTGATGCGGAAGGTTAAGTCTGTCAGCAACAAACTTAATTGCTACTGATAGATGCAATGATCTTCTGCAGAACCAAGTTTGCTGCTGATGGCCTTAAAGCTATCCGCAGGAAACTTGTTCCTGCTGATAACTTAAGTCAGTCAGTGGCAAATCCTTTGCTGATGAAAATTTAAACATGTCAGCAGCTGAAGGGCAAAAATGCTGCTGACTTATAACTTTTATTTACAACATAAGACAGACATATTTACATCAAAGGAAAGATGCACTCAACTGAACCGATGATTACTTGGTGGTTTCTTTGCCTTCCATTGTTGAGTTGGTAGTTTTCCAGCTCTCTTTGCCTTTTCAGCAGCAGACGTTGTATTTGATGATTTTACTTGAGCAGCTGCAGAATGTGTTGCTGTTGAAGGCTTTGCCTTGTATCTTGCCTTATCAGCAGTGGACACTTTTGCTGCTGATAGCTTTGCCTTATCAGCAGCAGATTTTGCTGCGGACTTTGTTAGCTTATCAGCAGCAGATTTGGTTGCTGCTGAAAGCTTCTGCTTCGTTTTCTTGGGCTTAACTGGATTAACAACCGATGTATGTTGATCCTTCTTTACCCTTTGTCTTTGAGGGGCTTGATGAAGAATCTGGTTGAAAGGGTTAAACTTACAGTTTGCAGCAAAGTGGTCTGATTCTCCACAGATGATGCAAGATTGTTGAGATCTAGGCAGCTTCACTCTTGAGGGAGATAGAGACTTTTTGAACTTTGTTGCTTTGTCTTCGTAGCTTCTTACCTTCTTATTTTTGTTAGTCTTTTCAAAGGCATGCTACTTTGAATGTCTTTGATATTCCAGGTAATGAAAGCAGGTGCTGGCAGTGTGGTTATATCTGCCACACACAAAGCATGATTTTGCCAGTTTGTCTTTTGAAAGGTAGACATAGTCCTTTCTTTGGAACAGATCCTTGAAGTTCCATGGATGAGCTTTGTTATGTTCAAAGGTGGCTTCTTCTAGGGTCCTTTGAACATATGGAACTTTTTCTTCAGGCTTACGACATACATCAAATACCTTTCTCTTTGTGATTAGCATGAACTGAGGCTTGGGGTTTGTGGGTTCTGATGTCTGTCCCTTTTATAGCTTTCTTCCATCTGGAGGATAGCTGATCTTGATCTGTTTGAATGGTACAGGGGCTGGAACAGCTGGAAGAAAAGAAGGAACTGCATCTCTATTCAAAACAGCTTCAGATGGAACTGCAATGGTTTCATCATGGTCTGAGTGAGTTGACTCAGATTCTGATGAGGTAGTGCAGTCTTCGATGAGAGGTTCATCCGTTGAAGAATCAAGGTTTCTGTTGGCCATATCAAGATTTGCCAGATTGAAGCTTGGTTCATGGATGGCAACGTAGTCAGCAGGAGGAGGAACAACATTGTACTGATCATTGTTATACCCAAGTCCAGTTTTTACCTTCTCATGGACTTGAATATCTAAGAGTCTTTGTAACTTTTTGGAGGAAAATTCATATTTTTCAACATAAACTTTCTGTTCTGCCAGTTCAGCTCAAGTAGCTTTTAGTTTGACCAGTAGATCATCAATCTGAGTTTCAAGATTAGTTTGTTCGTGTTTTAGCGATGAAATCTCTTTCTTAAGGCAGTTAATCTTTTCTTTATAAGTATTTTCAACCTTTTTGAACTCAGATTTCATCTGATGAAACTCTTCATTTTGATCTATAAGGTTTTGGTTGTGCTTTCTATAACCCAAAACTTTATCAATACAGGCTTGAGAGCAAAGATGTTCAAGTACCTGAGGTGGTATCTCTGTAGTGTCTGCCATTAGAGCTTGATTGTTGAATGGCAGTTCTTCATATTGAAAGCTCCAGTCGAACTCAGAAGTTCCAACTGTTGCACAGTCTGCAGCTTGAATTGAACTAGACCCGAGTGCTCAGAATGGATGGCAGAGGAGGTAGTGGTGGATGTTGAGGCTGTTAGGTAGCTTGAGCTTCTTTCTTTTGCCTGAATCATCTCTAGCTCATAGGTTTTTAGCATTCCAAAGAGCTCAGTCATCTGGAGAGTTTTCAGATTCTCCTTTCTTCTGATTGACTCTGTGTAAAATGTCCAGCAGCTTGGTAGAGAGCTGATGAACTTCTTGAGAATATCTTCATTTTCTAGTTTCACCTTTGGGCACTGCAGCTCTCCTACAAGATAGGTAAATCTGTTGTATAAAACAGTTAGAGACTCACCTTCCTTCCAGACGAAGTTTTCATACTGCTGCTTCAGGATGTCTTCAAGCCCATTGCTTTGTGCCATTTTTGTTCTTGGTGACTTTTTGAAGGAGAGAGAGTTTAGAATAGAACCAGAAGTGATTAAACAAGTGTTAGTTTGTTTAATCTGAGCCAAAGCTCTGATACCACTTGTAGGATCGTGAAATTACAAGATGGTTCTGTTCTTAGTTGAGATTGGCGGAAACAATATCAACTGCACAATTACAATCGAGTAAACAGAAAGAATACTGATAAGAACACTGTTGTATTAAGCTTTGTGAATAAACGATTACAACTGAAAACTCAGTGAAGAAGCACACTTACAATGAAGTGTTTACACAGTATTTATACTAACTTAGAATCAAGACAGACCCTTGATTCTAAGGATCAGATCGAACACAGACCGTTGATCTTTTGTACAAAAGCTAATAATACACGTTAAAGCTAAACTAGCTAACTTTATTGAAGCGTTTACTTTATTCATCATTGTTTGCATGCTCGGGGAAGAGCATTGTCGTCCTTCATTGGTTGCACCATTGAGGTTCCTTCTGCTTTGAGTGTGTCAGTTGCTTTTGCAGAAAGTTGTCAGTGACGCTTGGCATGGATAGTCAGCTGCAACAATTTGTCTTCAAGGAACATAGCTATCAGCAGCAAGAATGAGAATAATGCTGCTGATAAGCCTATCAGCAGCAACTTGTGTTGAACGCTACTGATAAGCCTATCAGCAGCAACAAGTGTTGAATGCTGCTGATAAGCCTATCAGCAGCAACATGTGTTGAATGCTGCTGATAAGCCTATCAGCAGCATTTGTACTTAGAATAATTTGGTAGCAATCAGTCTTTGGTTCTACAAGATTACGATATGTGGAAGAAAAGAATGGAAAGCTTTTTCTGCTATAAGGAATATGGGGTGTGGAAATCCATTAAAGATGGACCATACATACCCATGGTGTCCTCTGCTGATTCCGGAGGTGCACTAGTTCCCAAAGAACCCTCCAAATACTCCGATGAAGATATCAAGAAAATGGAGGTAGACTTCAAAGCCTTGGGAGCCATTCAAATGTGCTTACCAAATGATGTTTTTCATAACTTCAGAGGTTACAAAACTGTTAAGGAGCTATGGGAGGCTCTTGAGAAGATGTTTGCTGGCTCAGAGGAATTCAAAGAAAACAGAAGGGATATCCTGAAGCAGCAATACGAAAACTTCGTCTGGAAGGAAGGTGAGTCCTTAACTGTTTTATATAGCATATTTACTTATCTTGTAGGTGAGCTGAAGTGCTCAAAGGTGAAGCTGGAGAATGAAGATAATCTAAAAAAAATCATCAGGTCTTTACCTAGCTGCTGGACACTCTACACAGTGTCCATTAGAAGAACTGAAAATCTGAAGACTCTCCAAATGACTGAGCTCTTTGGTATGCTGAAAACCTATGAGCTAGAGATGATTCAGGCAAAAGAACGAAGCTCAAGCTATCAAAATGCCTCAACATCCACCACTACCTCTGCCCTCCACTCTGACCACTCAGGTTCTAGTTCCAGCAACTACTATCCTCCCATTGTCACCCATCTACAAACTCCAACCTCTCAAACAAACACCTCACCATTTCTCCTAGAAGCTCCTCCTCAAACCTCAACCTCTGCTGCTTTTGTCTCTGAAAACTCAAGCAACATGTCCTTTATCAAGGAGGATCTGGAATGCTTCCATCCAGATGACTTAGAAGAAATGGACATACAGCACTCGTATGCCATGCTCTCTATAAGAGCAAAAAGGTTCTACCCTAGAACCGGAAGACCCATTCCAAGCAACAACTCCAACACCAGAGTTGGATTGGATAAAAGCAAACTAAGATGTTACAACTGTAACCAACTGGGTCACTTTGCTAGAGAATGCAAGACACCAAGAGCCAATCCAGCTACTCCTCAATCAAGACAAGCTCACCAAGCCCAACCCAGACAACAACAGCAACAAGCTACTCCTCCAGTTCAAACTGCAGCCTGTGCAACTGTTGGAACTTCTGACTTCGACTAGAGCTTCCAGTATGAAGAGCTGCCTGCCAACAACCAAGCGCTTATGGCAGATACAACTAAGATACCGCCGCAGGTATATGAACATCTCTGTTCCCAAGCTTGTATTGATAAGGTGTTAGGCTACAGAAAGCATAATCAAAACCTAATAGATCAAAATGAAGAGTTTCATCAAATGAAATATGAATTCATAAAGGTAGAAAACAGTTATAAAGAAAAAATTAACTGCCGAAAGAAAGAGATTTCATTACTAAAACATGAACAAAGCAATCTTGGAACTCAGATTGATGATCTACTAGCTAGACTAAAAGCTACCAGAGCAGAATTGGTAGAACAAAAAGTTCATGTTGATAAATATGAATTTGCATCTAAAAATCTGCAAAGACTTTTAGATGCTCAAATTCATGAAAAGGTAAAAACTGGTCTGGGGTATCATGGTGAACAATACCAAGCCGTTGCACCTCCTGCTGACTACGTTGCCATCAGTGAACCAAGCTTCAATCTCTCAAATCTTGAAAAGGCCAACCGAGATCTTGATCCTTCAATCTATGAACCACTGGTGCAAGAATACACTACCTCATCAGAATCTGAGTCATCTTGCTCAGAGTCCACTAAAACTGAGGAGATCTCATCACCAGTACAAGTACCAAAGCCTGTTCTAGAAGTCATTCAAACAAGTACTCCTGTTCCTTTACCAGCCGCTCCGGTTCCTATACCTTTCAACCAAATCAAAATTAGCTATCCCCCTGAAGGAAGAAAGCTAAATGTTGAAAAGGGGCAGTCTTCAACCTCAAAGCCTCAAAGAAAGGTGTTTGACATATGCCATGAGCCTAGAGAAAGAGTTACATGTGTTCAAAACACATTGGAAGAAGCTACTTTTGAGCACAACAAAGCTCACCCTTGGAACTTCAAAGAACTTTACAAAAGAAAGGATTATGTTTATCTTTCAAGGGACAAACTGGAAAAATCATGCTTTGTCTGTGAAAAATATAAGCACACTGCCAGCACCTGCTTCTACTACCTTCAGCAGTAAGGAAACCTCAGGCAACGTGCTTTTGAGAAGACAAAGAAGAACAAACAGGTAAGAAGGTTTGGAGCAAAGACAACTCAGTTCAGAAACTCTCTTTCTCCACCAAGGGAGGAGTTGTCAAAATCTCAACAAACGTGCATCATCTGTGGTGAATCAGACCACTTTGCTGCAAATTGTCAATTTAACCCTTTCAACCAGATCCTTCATCAAGCCCCTCAAAGACGAAAGGTAAAGAAGGATCAGTATACATCGGTTGTTAAACCATCAACAGCCAGAAAAAATGTTGGTAATCAATTGAAGCACAAGCAACCTAAAGACAAACCTTCATCAGCAACCAAATCTGTTGTTGCTCAAGCAAAACCATCAGCAGCAACAACATCTGCTGCTGATAAGCTTAAATCAGCAGCTGCTGAGAAGCCAAAGCCATCAGCAGTAACAAAATCTGCTGCTGATAAGCCAAAATCCCCAGCAGCAAAATCTGATGCTGTTAAAAAACAGCCATCAGCAGTCAAAGCAAAATCAGCTGCTGACAGAGAAAAGAGAACATGAAGACCATCTCCTCAACAATGGAAAGCCAAGATCCCAATTTCTATCACTCCAAGACTTATCATTGGTTCTGTTGAATGCACACATGATGAATCTAACATTCCAAGAACCCTTTTCTTCAAGGATGCAAGCTCTTGGACTCCTCCCACTAACTAGATCTCTATCATGTACAGGGACTGCCAGGTCACAAGAATAACACCTTGGTGGTAGACAGCGGTTGTTCCAGACACATGACAGGCAACAGATCCATCCTCTCCAACTTCATACATTTTAATGGAGGATATGTTGCCTTTGAAAGTGACTCAAAGGGAGGATCCATTACTGGACAAGGAACTGTCCAACGAAAGAATGAGCATTGACAAGGTCAACTATGTCAAAGAATTGGACTTCAATCTCATGAGTGTTTCCCAGGTCTGTGACCAAAAGCATTGGATGCTCTTCACAGATAAAGAATGCTTCGTACTGTCTCCAGGCTTATCCATACCTCCTCCAGAAAATATTTTATTAACTGCTCAGAGAAAAGAGAATCTCTATGTACTGGACATGAATGAAGTCACTCCATCTGGGAGTGTTTCCTGTTTTCTGTCAAAAGCCTCAGTTGATGAATCAGCTCTCTATCACAGGAGATTAAGTCATGTTAATATCAAACCTATTAACAAACTGTTAAAGGACAATCTTGTCAGAGGGTGTAACATTTCTGATTTTCAGTATTCATATTTCAATTCAATGTAATACAATTTCGAACTCAATACTCGTGCACTGCCTTATTATTTTGCTTACCGTAAACTAAATGCAATGATTCAATACAAATTTACAAGTTTTGCTCGATTATATACACTTAAACGCTATACAAATAACTATTTATTTCAAACTAATCAAACCTGAAAAGTCAAGGACTAAAGTTGAAAATTTATCAAGAAACCCTAATTAGCACGGTCGTGCTTCGTCCTGGCACGGTCGCGCCAAGTGCCTCGGCACGATCGCGCGACTGGTCCTGGAACGATCGCGCCCGGTGCCTAAGCACGGTCGCGCCTATCTTGGCACAGTCGCGCCCGCGTAACAGTCGAAACATAAATGCAGTTTCAAAACGCTCGGTCGTTTGAATTCAAATCCGATGTGTGTTTCTCTTTCAGTATCAAAGAAAATAATTCTCAATTACGATCATTATCATCCATTTGCGAATTCTCTCAAGAAAAACCGTCCAAAATCTCTCCCAAGCCTCGAATCATTCTTTTCGATCCTGTTGCTACCAAATAATCAAGGAACTCGATCCTCCGATCATCTCTAATTCTGAAGGGTTGAATCAGCCGGAATCACAGCAGAAGTCGCCGGAAGCCAATCTTGACGTCGTCGGAACTCCCTTCTACCGATCGCTATCAATTCCTTTCTGTTTTAGGTAATTGAATCATCCCTCTCATTCGTTTCGGTCCATATATCAAAAGCCCCCTATTAATTAGAATTTTCATTACAGAATCCTTCCAGAACCGAAACTATTGTTTTAATAAAAATGATTTAATCAATTCTACTCTTAAACACGATTTACATATAATTAATTCATATGAATAGACCCGTAACAACTCAGTAATCAAAAGCCCTAACAATTCCAACGCTATAAATACAAGATTTGTTCAATTCGTGTCTGATTTGGAAGAGACACGGTCGCGCTAATCATCTAGCGCGGCCGTGCCTCATGAAATGCGGTTGTGCCGAGTAGCAGCGCGGTCGTGCCCTTCTGTCCAGACCTAGTCATGCCCTTTGGGCTAGTCTCTGTTATGTCTAAGAATCATAGACACGACCGTGCCGGGCCAAGGCACGGTCGTGCCTGTTGACTTGTCTAGTTTGTGCCCTCTGTTGATCAACCCGGTCGCGCCCCGACTAGCGCGGTCGCGCCCGTGGCTTGAACACGATCGTGCCCTTCCGAGGCACGGTCGTGTGTGACTCAGAAATTTTAACAGAATTATAATTTTATATTTTTCAATCAATAAATGTTTCAAATTTTATAAAAATATGTTTTCTGTATTTGAAGAGATTTAAAGTTTAATCTGGAGATAAATATTATTTATTTAAAAGTTTATTTAAAAAAAAATTATAAAAATTAAATTTATATTTATTTTACACTTAAATGATGATTAAGTTACAAAGTTTATAAATAAATAAGATAATTATTTATTTAATATTTATACAAAAATCATTTATTTATTTATACTTAATTACAATCAACATTTACATTATTTCATAAACTATAATCATTTATTTAATTATTAATTTACATTTAACACATGCATTATTTTCATAATCAACAATTTTATAAAAATTCTATTTTATTATTTAAATTCCAAACTTTAATCAAATGTTCCAAAAAATGGTTACTACAACTTTATATATTTCATTTAATACTTTTTATACACAAATTCAACCTTCAATGTTAGACTTAAACTTTGTACACCGATTTGATTCAATATACATTACTATCTAGGTTAACCCGTGCGTATCAAGAACCCTTATTTTATCTATACTCTTTGTTAGCTACATCTCCATACCAGGTGAGTATTCACAACCCCTTTTTACTCTTTTACACTTTTGGGGTGGAACATGAACTTTATACACATTACACATTTACAATTACGCAAACAACACAAGTGCAAAATCCTATTTACATACATGTGTGCAAAATTTGAGCTTTGTGCCCGAGTGCTAGGTGTGCTAACCTTTGTATGCGATTATGTGCAATCATTAACTATACAAGCCGACGGTTTTCAATGATAGATCTATTGAGTCTGACAAACCCACCCAGGTGCGCGGTGATTGAAACCGACAATACAATTTTTGCATGCTAGTTACAAAGGTTTGGTTGTACATGGTTACACAATAGCTGCTCCTCATAAATGACTTATTTTATCATGTTTTGTAAAGGATTTGTTTTCAACTATATGCTATCTATATACAACTGTGTTATACTCACCAACTTTTTAGTTGACTTTATTTTATTCATGTTTCAGGCCCTAATATGTGAGAATGATTCAAGACGTGCTCAATATAGGATTTGGACTTAGCAATTTAAATCAAGAATTCTATGAGTTGTTTTATGTTTCTTTATTTGAATTTGGTTTGTACTTGGATTATTTGTAATGGAAATTTGATTTTAATATATTTCAATCTAGTCAACCATGTGCTATGAACAGTCTACATGTCCCGCCCCGATGATTCCGCCATCGGTCGGGGTGTGACAGAGGGCTTCCTGACAAAGAATTCCATCTAGAAGACCACTGCATTGCTTGCTTAAAGGGGAAGCAACACAAGAGTTCTCACAAGCCCAAGACCTTGAAACAAATGACACTCCACTACAACTGCTGCACATGGATCTCTTTGGTCCTACAAATGTCATGTCAATGGGCAAGAAGTCATACTTTCTGGTGATAACTGATGACTACACCAGATTCTCATGGGTATACTTCTTGAGAACTAAAGATGAAACTGCTGAAATTCACAAATCCTACATTCTTAGGGTAGAGAATCAAAGCAATCAAAATGTGAAGATCATAAAGCGTGATCAGGGCACAAAGTTCAAGAACCACACTTTAAACTGTTTCTGTGAAAACAAGGGGATAGAAAGACAATATAGTGCTCCAAGAACTCCTTAACAAAATGGAGTTGCTGAAAGGAGAAACAGAACTCTAATTGAGTCAGCAAGATCTATGTTGGCTAACTCAAAACTGCCTCTCACATTCTGGGCAGAAGCAGTTAGCACAGCCTGCTATGTGCAAAATAGAGTTCTCATCGTCAAGCCCCTCAACAAGACACCTTATGAACTTTGGTTTCAAAGAGTTCCCTACATTGGGTTTCTAAAGCCCTTTGGGTATCCATGCACCATTCTCATCACACATGGGGTTCTTCCTAAGTTTGGTGCCAATTCTGATGAAGGATATTTTGTAGGCTATTCCTCTCAATCAAAGGCCTACAGAGTATTCAATTCAAGAACAAGAATTGTAGAAAAATCAGCAAATGTGGAATATAGAGAACACATCGTCTGTGAGCAGGGAAAAGGCCCAAACTGGCTCTTTGACATAGACTCCTTCTCCAAAATATTTGAGCCTCTCACCTTCTCAAATATGGAGTCTAACTCTACACAAACACATGCCTCCACTTCATCCACTGACTACAGACTGGATTTTCCCAAACCTTCTATCCGTCTGCGAAGACCATCCATTGATCCTCCATCAGTCGTGGAAGCAATTGAAGCAAGCGAAGTCGAAACAAGACTCTCCATTGTCACCAGCAGCAGCCTGTCTGAAACTGAAAATTTAGATGTAGACTCTTTGGTAAATGCTGTAGATACTGTTGATGCTATTGCTGAAAATATTGATGTGGCTGCTGATATTGAAGACTCTTCCACCAGTAATGAAGAAACCCCTGATCAAAATCAAAGCAATATGGGGAAAGGGATACAACTGGAGGTGGTATAAGCACAGAGGATCCACAAAGAACATCCTCAAGAAAATATTTTTGGCCAAGTCCACCAAGGAGTTCTCACAAGAAGCAAATCTCACGAGGCCAATATATGCTTGTTTTCATGTTTTCTATCTCAGGTGGAACCCAAGAAGATAGATGAGGCACTCAAACACAGCAGCTGGATTGAGGCAATGCAGGAAGAGTTACTGCAATTCAAGAGGTAGGATGTCTGGAAACTTGTTGATCTTCCACCAGGTCAATATGCTATTGGCATATGATGGGTTTTCAGGAACAAGCAAGATGAGAGAGGCATTGTAGTAAAAAACAAAGCCAGACTTGTAGCTCAAGGCTACACTCAGGAAGAAGGAATTGACTATGATGAAGTATTTGCTCCTGTTGCCAGCCTGGAGGCCATCAGAATCTTCCTGACATATGCTGCATCCAAGAATTTCACTATCTATCAAATGGATGTAAAGAGTGCCTTTCTGTATGGAAAGGTTGGTGAGGAAGTATACGTCAAACAGCCTCCAGGATTTGTAGATCATGCACATCCTACTCAAGTGTTTAAACTAGACAAAGCTATGTATGGCTTACATCAAGCACCAAGAGCCTGGTATGAAACTTTTTCAGGATATCTACTAAGCAACAACTTCAAAAGGGGTGCTATTGACCAGACCTTGTTTATCAAAGATGAAGGGGGAGAAATCTTACTAGTTCAAATCTATGTTGATGATATCATCTTTGGATCAACAAGGAAAAAGCTGTGCAAAGAATTTGAGATTCTGATGCACTCAAAGTTTGAAATGAGTTCAATGGGTGAACTAAATTTCTTCTTGGGTCTACAAGTCAAACAAGTCCCAAATGGAATCTTCATCGGCCAATCCAAATATGTAAAAAGCATTTTGGAAATATTCAAGATGGCTGACTGCTCTGCTGCAAGAACCCCTATGCAAGTGCACCATCAACTGACTCCAGACAAAGATGGCCAAGACACTGATCAACATCAGTACCGTGCAATGATAGGGTCTCTCATGTATCTCACTGCCTCAAGGCCAGATATCATGTTTGCAGTATGTCTTTGTGCAAGATTTCAAGCAGCTCCAAAGGTTTCACATCTTCAAGCTGTCAAGAGAATTATTAGATACCTAAAAGGAGCCCTAAGACTTGGGCTTTGGTACTCTAAAGATGACAAGTTCAATCTGTATGCATACACTGACAGTGATTACGAGGGATGCAACTTGGACAAAAAGTCCACATCAAGGGGATGTCAGTTTCTGGGAGGAAGACTGATTTCATGGCAGTGCAAGAAGCAAACATGTGTTTCAACTTTTACAGATGAAGCAGAATACATTGCAGCTTCAAGTTGTTGTGCACAAGTCATCTGGATACAAAATCAAATGCTGGATTATGGGATGACTTTCATGGCAACTCCAATTCACATTGACAACATGAGTGTTATATCAATCACAAAAAATCCAGTGCAGCACTCCAAGACAAAGCACATTGACATCAGGTATCATTTCATAAGAGATTAAGCTGAGAAAAAGAGGATTATTTTAACCAAAGTTCATACAAATGAGCAATATGCTAATTTGTTTACAAAACCTTTTGATGAACCTAGATTTAGATATTTAGTTGAATCAATTGGTATGTTGAACTTTTATTAAAATCTATCTCTAAAATTCTATTTTAAAATGTGTTTTGTTTTTTGTTGAAAATAAAAGTTATAAGTCAGCAGCATTTTTGTCCTTCAGTTGCTGACAGGGTTAATCTTCAGCAGCAAAGGATTTGCTACCGACTGCTTTAAGTTATCAGCAGGAACAAGTTTCCTATGGATAGCTTTAAGGCTGTCAGCAGCGACATCCTTGCTGCAGATCATTGAATCCATCAGCAGCAATTGAGTTCGCTGCTGACAGACTTAACCGTCCGCAACAACCAAGCTTGCAGCGGACAGGCTTATTCATCCACAGCAACCAAGTTTGCTGCTGATGGGTAAATTTAAGTCCAAATTAACTTTTACCCGCTGTAAAAATTAACGTCAGTCTTTACCATGACTGCCTCGGTGTATTACAGCTGTAACAGTAAAAGGTGAATGAGGTTGTACTATACAAGTCATTTTGCTTTTTCCCTCCTCTGCCGTTATAAGAAAAAATCAAATTTCCTTACCACCTCTTCACATTCAATTTCACCCTAAACCCACATCACTTTCCCTCAAGTCCCCACCACATTCAAAGCCTTCCACCCTTTAACCTTCAAAACTTCCCTCCAAAATTAAACAACAATGGCAGACATCAATAACCCTGACGATAAGTTCTCCCCGTACCAAAACCTTACAACATACTTAACCAAGGGAATGAAATCTGAAGGATTCGATGATATGATCGACTTCCTATGCCGATCAAAGATCCATTTGGCCCTCACAACCAACCCTACCATATATATCCCTCATATGGAGGATTTCTGGAATACTGTCGTCTACTCTACCGAACAGGGGATTCCCCAAATAAAAGCCAAGGTAAACGGCAAGGACATCATCATCTCTGAAGCTACCCTCCGAAAACATCTTAAGCTTCAAGATGAGGGAGCAGCCATCTCATTCTCAAAGGACGAGTACATGAGGACCTTTGTATCCATAGGCTACACTGGAAATCAAAATGAGTATACAATAGAGAAGGCGCTAATGGACCCTCCATGGAAGTATCTCTGCCACACTCTTCTCTAATGCATATCTCAAAAGAGAAGTGGATGGCATCAAGTGAGCTCCGCACTTGCCTCTGCTTTCCATGGTATGATTACTGGCCTAGGTTTCAACTTTGCACACCTCATCTTTGAGGGTTTGAGATATAACCTTCAAGAGGGTGCAAAGCAACAATTCTTTATGTACCCAAGATTCTTACAGGAGGTTTTCAACCAGGAACTAAAAGAACTTTCAAAACTTGCAAGAATCTACATCATGTTGGGACACAAAAATAATAGTTTTCAAAGTATGAGAACCGTTTCCAAAAAGTTCTCAGGGGTCAATGTTTCATTGTTATCTACAATGCTGAACATACAAAGTACCCCGGGTGACAGTTCAGCAATCCCAACTGATACTGATCCCACACCCTCCACATCACATCCTGAACAACAATCTGCTTCCACCATTCAAACCCCTGTGCATACTACTAAGGATGAACAGGTACAACAATCACTTACATCTGTTTTGGATGTTATCGTTCAACTGGACCAAAGTGCCCTAGTTGCAACGACATACACCAGAAAAAGGAGCAAGAAGACTCCTTCTCTTCTTGTCTCAAAGGCCCAAACCCAACCTCTAAGCCTTCATTGAGAATCCTAACATTCTGATGAGAATACCAAAATGGATAGCCACAACACTAGAGAGACTTCTTTGGAAGCCTCTCTATTAGGATCAGGATCACATCCCGGATCCATAGAGCAACCCCCTGAGCCATTCCATTATTTCACTTCTCTGAACCTAAGTGCAGAGGCACCTGGTCAAGATGAAATACCTTCTCCAACAACCACTATATCAGAGGTATTGACTTGGCTGCTGGCGCACCCAACCCAGGTTCATCACCAAAGAAGGTTCACTGTGGTAGTATTGATAGAGTGAATGTGGAAAGGGCTATCATTACTCCTAGTACATCAACTGCCCAGGAGGACAATGATAACATAGCTAAGACCCTAACCACGGCAACTCCCAGTGAGGATGTTTCCAGTGAAACACTCTTCACTGAGAGGAATCCCAGGCGGCAAGAAAACCAGGGTGATGGGGATGCAGAGGTTTAGGCCTAAGGCCCCATCTAGCTCCAAGGATTCCACAACTGTGGATGAGGACATATTGAAACTTCATAACTTGGAATTGACGGCCAGGGTGGCAATGCTAGAGGCTGAAGTGTCCAAACTAAGACACCAAGTCTCTATGCATGAAGCCCATCAATGCCCAACTGTGCCTACTCCCTCTCTTGTATCAGTGGGAACTCAAACAGATATATCCCTTTTCACTAATGCAACCAAAAATGGGGAGGTGGTTACTAAGGAAGACGATGCTGACAGCCTCGAAGATTGGATACAAGAGTAGACTGTGTTTCAAAGTTCCCTATACAAACCTGCTTTTGTTCAAATCCATGACTTGCCAGACTCAGTAGATGAAGAAGAAGATGTCACTGAGGATTGGAAGTTAGTTGTTCGAGCTGTTGATGAGGTGCTACAAGAAGAAACTCTCCATGAAGACACACCTCCATCATTCAGCCTTCTTCCTGAAGCTGCAGCCATAATAAGTCATTCATCTACCCCCCCAACTCTTCCTAAATTCAAAGAAGCTAGAACTTGACTCCATTCTAGCTTGGGGGTATGATGAAACAGCTGAGAGATTCTGGATTGGATGGGAGTTTAGTGGAGTAGAAGAGCTAAACTGGAACTCTCTTAATGCCCTCCAAGTTCTCAATCTGTATCTGACAAAATGTGTCAACACTTCATCAGAACTTGCAATCAACAAGTTCTATGACTTAATGGAGGATAACATGCCCTGGTTTGAAAGACTACTAAAAGAAGCAAACAGGGGGGCTTATCCTGAATCTTCATCAGCAGCAGAACTAAGACTGGCTCCGAGAAGACTTGACATAATCAGGAGCAGTACTTTAACTGAAGAAGAAGTTATCTGCTGGAGAAGATTCCTATACAACATAATGGTCAGGTATGTAGAAGTGCAAGGATGGAAAAGCACTGACTCCCATGACTTCACCTTCTTCCTAAGCAATGGATCTTCTCTCTCAATCAACATCAAAGAGATCTTGCTCCTACCTTCAGCTTTCCTGCACAAAGTCTTTGAGCTCAGATCACTCATCTTCAATGTCAACTCCTTAGAAAGTCAAGAAATGATCAAAATCATCAAGGCTTCTCTTTATAAAGAGGAATCTGGATCTGACTCAGACCTATCCTTTCTCTCTTCTCCAACAGTTAGACTGAACACAGAAGAAGAATCAAAGAGAAGAGACGAGGAAAAGATGAAAGAAGCATGGACAGAAGTGACAAGTACGGAATGGAAAGAAGATGAATAAAGTTCCCTTCCCTTGTCCATTCCCCAACATGCCAATGAAGCTAAAGCTGAGATCTCAACAGCATCTACTACACCTACTGTTGTGGTCCATGAAGCTGAAGCTGAGGCATCCAACAAAGATAAGGGAAAGGGACTAATGACCAAAGAAGATGAAGAAAGAATTGAGAAGGAGAAGAAAGAAAAGGAGGATAAAAGAAGAAGAAGAGAAGAAGAGGAGATGGTTGAACTAAAGAAAGCTCAAGACAGACTCACAGCCATTCTCTTCAGAGAACAACAGATCCAGCTGTATGCAAAACAGCTGGATGATCTGAAAGTAAAAATTCCCGCAGTTTATCAAATTGAAGAAGATGAAGCTCTTGCTCTTCAACTGTAGGAACAATTCGAAAAAGAAGAAGAAGAGATAAAGAAGAAGAAGAAGAAGAAAGAGGCTAAGTTCAGAATAACTGATTCTGAACTAGCCAAAGAAATGAGAGAGGAATGGGTAAAGACTCTGATTTCTCAAGGTGAGGATGTAGACTACCCTGAGAAACTATCAAATAAAGAAATCTACAGAGCCTTCATGGGTCAGCAGGGTCAATTGGCAAACAAGAAAAAAGATGAACAAGAAGAAGAAAAAGCCAAACAAAAGTCTAAGAAGACCATTGCCTTTAACCGAAGATCCCATGAAGAAAGGAAGATCATGATTGACTTCCTTAAGGCTAGAGGAGAGAGTGGAAAGAGGCTAGGTCCCATGAACTTCATGAACCTGCAAGCCCTCTACCTTAAAGTCAAGAAGGATGAGGAAGAAAGACTGGGGAAGAAAGGCTCCAAGAAAAGGGTAATCATTCAAGAAGAAGAAAGGAAAACAAAGAAACCCAAGCGTTCTCCCTCACCCAACACTTCCTCAATCCAACAACCTTCCACTCTCCATCCTAGACCTCCATCCACTCCACACTCAAAGTCCAAATCCTCACACCCAGCTCCTACTCATCAACAACCTCCTAAAAAGAAAAACAAACCTACTTCCAAACCAGAAGACTCAAGAGAAAGAATCAGATGGTCATACAACTCTCAAGACCAATGGTTTGAAGTTTTCAGGGGGAGGACAGAAGTTAAAAGATCAATTTATACAACTGTTGATGAGGTACTACAGCTTCCAGATTCTGATCTAAGAAGAATGATGGAGCTGGGGGAAGTCAATGAGCCTATGAATGAAGGTGGGAGACATCTGCTGCTGGCAATCAAACATCACTTCAAATGGGTAACTCGATTAATTTCGATTTAATGCCAGTATAAAGTTGATTACAGGTTGTTTAAATTATTATTGATTATTGATGATGGGTGGCGGTAGTGGAGGCTGCGACGGTGTAGGGGCGGAGTGTGACACCCAACATTTCAGGCTAATACCTATATTCATTTAGCTCGATCATATTTAGTATTTCTTGAATTATTATTTTGACAAAGTATTGTTGGGAGTCTAGCAAAGAAATACAAGTTACATTTTAGTAATTTTGGGAATTACTAGGTCATGAACATCTATTACTCGTAGTGTACGGTCATTGGTGATTAACAAATGTCATACAAGAAAAGTCTAAAAGTATATTTATTTTACACAAAATATATATTGGTGACATTAATCTATAAAGATTAATACAAAAACTCGGTTACACACGGTTCTTGATATATTATTTTTGTGTGTAAACATGTATGTTATAGTTAAAGTAAGGATTCTGTCGGGATTAACTAGTAAACTATTAAAACTAGTCAAGATACACAAATACATAAGTTTTTTTACTATAAAAGTTCCTATGCCGGGTATTATATCACGGGACCACCTACCGGGTTTACACTACCTAAAAACTACCTAACTAATTCTTAGAATACAACTAACGATTGGAAAAAGACCCAACCTCCACCCCTAACCCATTCTCGGTCGAGAATATGTGGGGCCACCCACACCAAAACTCAAACCTAATCCAATGACTTGTGTCATAAGAATCATACTCAATCACCCTCCACACACTCAAAGATCAAGTCCATTATATCCACCAAGTCTAGTAATCATTAAGTTGAAGCCAACACTCCATCTATTTTCACTTTCTCCATCTTGAACGACAATACATATATACATACCATCACTCCAAATTTTTCATCCATACTTGAAATCATTTAGTTTAGATCAACACTCAATCCCTTTCTCTCTTTCTCTCTTTTAAGGCATACATATACACACACTTTAAAAAATCAAGAGCAAGTTTTATTATAGGGAACTAGCTAAAAAGCTTGGAAATCAAGGAGTCTTGGAGGTTTAGGAGTCGGTTTTACTAGCAAATCAAGCTATTATCATCTTATACTTGTGTTCTTCTCCTTGCTTGTCTAGTAGTATGAAACCGACACCAAACTCTACTTTCATCTTTATTTTCTTGTTTAAGCTTGTTGTTCACCATAAAAACAAAGGGATTTGAGGAGTTAATGATTTTTATAAAGTTTAACTTTAATAAGTTAAAAACTAAAGTTTTGTAAATGTGTGTGTATATATATATAAAGGGCTGATTTTTTGTATGTGTATATGTATATTCTTGTTGTTTTGAACATATTGTCACACCCCAACCAACGACGAAACATATTGGAGTGGGACATAGAGACTGTTGTCACACCCCAACCGACGGCGGAAACGTCAAGGCGGGACATGTAGACTATTAATAAGCTCATGGTTTACTAAAGTTGTAATAATTAAACAATAAATTTCATTTCATAGCACAAGTAATCAATTACAACATTTACAAGAGTCAAAAGTACATGAATATCTTTATTAAGTTTAAAACTAGGTCCACAATCCTAAGTGAAGCAACTTGAATCTTAACTCAAACATCCATACCGGAAACATAATAAAATGAGAGGGTCAACTATAAATAGTTGGTGAGCATACATAGACCACAAGTAAAGTTCAAATGTTTTGTGTACAACTCATATGATACATGGTTTATAAAGCATTTATGGAGAATCTAATTAAGATAGTTGCACAAATCAAACCTTGTAACTGAAGGGCATAACAACACATGTTATCCTAATGTAGGGCATAACAACACTTGTTATCCTGATGAAAATATAGGGCATAACAACATATGTTATCCTGATGTAAATGTAGGGCATAAAAACACATGTTATCCAGATGTAGGGCATAACAACATATGTTATTCTGATGTAGGGCATAACAACAAATGTTATCCTGATGTAATCGGTTAATTATTGCACGAGTGTATTATGTGTATGTATCCTTAACAAATAGCATTCAAGCATAAAGCACAAATAAACACATATGATCATATTGTAGAATTGTACGTGTGTAATTGCAAATAGTGTTTGCTGAGTAATCATGTTTCACCCAAAAATATGTAAAAATGTAAAAGAGGGGCTATGTAAACTCACTTGTAATGATGGTGTAGGTAGCACGAGTAAATAGGTAGCAAAAGTGATTCTTGCAAATCACCAAATTTACCTAGAGTGGAATGTATGAACTTAAATCAAAACGTGCACATGGTCTAAAGTAATGTCTAGGGTTTAACGGGATTGAGTGTAGGGACTTGTACAAAGGGTTTGTGTTACATTATGTAAGGGATGTGTATATGTTTGTGTTTGTGTTCGGATAATTGTCTTAATGTAAAATGTAAGTTCCCAGTATATCATTTTAATAATAAATGACTTAGGGTTTAATTTGAATAATTCAGTAAATTAAATAAATAAATTCTTTTTATTTATTTAGAAAAAAAGTAGTGTGAAATTATACTTATTCAAGTATAATTTAAATAAATAAATTTACTTTATTTATTTATTTATGAAAAATGTGTCAAAATAATGGTGTAAATATGTATGAGTATGAATAAGAAATTATACTAATTATTATTTAAACTCTAAACGGATTGTAAATGTAAAAACAAATAAAACAATAAATAACTTCATTTACTTATTTATCACCAAAAATAGTATGTTCTTTAAGAAAATGTGCAAAATGTAAATATTTGTTTATATTTAGAAGGTTTTCTTTGTTAAAATAGGGTTTTAAACCCTAATACATGTAATTTAATAGAAAAAGATTTGTAACCTTTGTTTTATGAAATTCTTTTATAAAAATATTAATGGATTTATAAAAGTCTTGGTCACAATATTTATAAGTTTAGGAAATTAAATACTTTGTTTATTTATTAAAAATATATTTTTAAATAATTAAAATAATATTTTTAAACAACAAATTTATAAAAATAGTTTATCTTATGTTAAAAATTGTAAACTTTTGTTGTATCAGATCTATAAAATGTAGGGTTTATAAAATAATTTTTGTAAAAATTTTTAGGGCATTAAAAGTGGGTTTAAAAAATAAACAAGCCACCCGGCTTGAACCCGGGTGGCTTGTGTGTGGCGAGTGTAAGTTACCACCGGACCAGTGGCTCTATCCGTGACACATAACCGGTATAAAATATTTTAACCTGACATTACAGTGGAGCCGGGTTTGGTTTCAATGTTTGCTCAAAAAGGGTCGGTCCTATGGGTTTCAAACCAACGCCATCTAGTCCAACGGTGCAGTGGCTTACCCGCTGCGCTAGATGGTTTCGCTGGTATATATTGAAACCCATTTAGTTTTATACGATTAACTAAATTAAAACCCAAATCGATTTCCATAAGAACATATCATGCACTCATCAAAAAATCGAATCCGATAAAGTCTGTTATTACAAATTCGTATAGGGCTATTGGAATATGCATAAAAACAAATGGAACAATATAAACCATACTTGTTTTGGTGCGGTATTGAATGCAGACGGCTAGGTCAAACCATCCGTTGTTCTTGGTACTCGATCGAGAATTTTAGATGAAATGAGAATCGATTGTATACTCAGAGAGTTTGTAATATGTTATACGATGGTGTGTGAGCGAATTCCATCATCCAATTCCACTCTAATTGTAGGATTCGATTAAGGGTTTGACTGTGACATCTGTTCGAGGGATTTACACGTTAATTCTATTAATTGGGTCGAGAAAACGGGTTGGATACATGCGAGATGAGTCTACGCGTGAATTGCGGGTGTTAATCTCGTCTAATTCCTTGATTAAGGACCGAATTGAATGCGTTTTGACTTCTGCGAAGTCAAACTGTTCGAAATTTGAATTCCAGCCGCGAGTTTGAACAAATTGAACTGCAATTGGGCTTGGATGTGGTTTATAAACGTTTATGCATGAATAGAAAGTCCACAACAATGGATTTGACGATTTTAAATACTGAAAATCTTTGATTTGGGCCTTATTGACTTTCAAAAGTCAAAATAGGTCAAGAACTTGTGTGTAAAGTCAAAAGAGTGAGGGTACAAATTGAGGGATCCAAATGTTCAAAGGTTGATGAGGAGGTTCAAGACTTAGTAAATTGAGATTTTGTTATAAAAATAGTTTTTTTATAAAACTTGTAATAAAGTCTAAAACGCTATTTTATACTATTTCAAACTATTTTATATAGGAACTCCATATTTATAAAATTACAAAGGGTAAGAGATTTCACAAACATTGGCCCCGTCAAACAACATAAAAACTTTACGTGACACGAATAACGCTGCTTCAGATAATATGACAGGAACACTTTTATATAAGAAGTACTAGCGGCGTATCCACCATGCCCCTGTCATATCACTTTAGTTTCGTTATTATATATCATGATAGGTTTCACTTCATAACACACGATAGAATTTGCTATGTTTTTCATGCGCTGATTTTTTATAATTACGTGTGCACCCGTAATTATCCAAATCATCGCATGGTCTGTATAATTCATCCCATTGTGTGTGTAGGTCCAGGGGGTAACACAAAATCACTTAATTCGTAACTATTGTTTTCACGCATGTGTTGCTAACAAATAACTATGTCCATAGATAGTAGAGTCAATCAGGTACTAAAGAGTAATAATGTGGCATAATTTAGGGTTCCATAGCTTCCTCGTGTTTGAACAAGAAAACGTCAAACCCTGAGTAGCTTTCATGGATAAGGTGAATAATCATGCCTTGTGTATGATGTACTTAATCAATTGCAACAATGCAAACAATCTAATTCCGTGTATAATGTAAGCACTCAAGTTTCCATGTGTGATCTAGTATTATGTACATTGTAAGCAAATAGGTTTCATGTATACTGTGAATAGTTTAGTACCATGTATGCAGTAAACAAATGAGTTTTATGTATATGGTGAACAATTTAGTATTTATATATTTTGTACACGAACAAGCTTCAGCTATAATGCAAACAATGTACTATCATGTATATTGTATAAGGTGAACAATTTAGTATTATATATTTTGTAAGCAAATAAGTTTCAGGTATAATGTGAGTAATGTTGCATCATGTATATTGTATAGTGTGAACAGTTTAGTATCATGTATTTTGTAAACAAATAAGTTTCAAGTATTATGAGATCAATCCAGTATAATATATATCGAAAACAAATAAGTTTCATGTATTATGTGCTCAATCATGTATCAAACAAACAAGTTTCATGTATCATGTGATTAACCTAGTATCATGCATATTGTAACCAACTAAGTTTTATGAATCAAGTGAGTGTTCATTTGTAAGTTATTGGATCTCATGAGTAATGTAAACTATCGAATTTTGTAGGCGATATTACTCGGTGCTTATGTACAATGTGGGTAATCGAGTTTTATATTTTCAAATTCGTTAGTGCTTATACGAATGGTTAATGGCGAAATGATTCATCTTCTTGAAGTTGGCTAGCAAGCTCAAAAATTTGGTGACAACCGTAGTAGATGTAAATAGTTCAAACACTGACATGATAACGTAAATGATTACAATGCGTAATTTATTGTTGACTAGATCTCTATTCGACTCCATCTTGCACTAGTTTCATTCACTGCCTCGGTGTTGACTTGAGTTTCGTTGGTGTTTATGTTGAAGGCACGCTCACGAGCACCACCTTGGTTTGCATTGGCTATCCTTGGGCATTGGTTTCTGAAGTGGTTTGGATTACCACATTCATAACAAGCACGCCCATTAGTAATGGCCGGTACAACTTGATTGGCAACTTACTTATTGGCTCGGTTTCCCTGATGGGTTTGACTAACAGGTGGCCTGGATTGACAAGTGTTTGCTACATGACCATACCTTCCACAATTGGCACATAGACGGCATGGCATGTTTGGGAAATGATGATAGATGCATGTGTTACACATTGTAAATAACTATTCACAAGGACATGGAACTTAACGGGATTAGTGCGTGGTTGTCTATAATTAATTAGACGGGGTATATAGTGGATATATAGCGAGACCGTAGGGAGGGATTTGTAACAAGCGTCGACGCGGGCCAAGCCCGAGTGTGAGTCAGCTAGCGCAGGGGAGGGTCGAGCCCGGTCCAACACCAACACCTTTAGGGTGTTACGCAAATGAGGGGGGGACCTCATTTGCTAGGTTGCGGCTGCCGAGAACTCAAGGAGGGGAAGAGGAAGCCGATCATCAAGTTCTTGTACGTACCTAGGTAAGATAGCGAACCTCTAATGATCGTATACGTGTTTGTAACCCCTTTTAACCGTGATGCTTGTGTTTATGATCCTAGGGTTTCGTAAGTGACGGGTGAAGGAAGGAGACGAGTTCTTGGTTATTCGATTCGTACGAGTCACTTGGAATAAAAGTATAATAAAAAAACTTGACTCGTTGTAAGCATGGTTTCATTTTTAGGTGTGTTTGCGGAATAGGGGGTGTTCGGCCAAACCCTTTAGGGTGGCCAGCAAGGACCGCGAAATCGGGGAAAGGGGCGGTTTGGGCTAGATTGGTGAACCACGAGGCGGATGAGGACTGAGCAAAGCCGGCGGGGCTGTGGTAGTTCGGTGGTGGCTGTGACGCCACTGGCGGTGGATGTGACGCAACTGGCGGTGGATGTGACGACACGGAGGCGGCACGGGGAATTCACCGTGATGGGGAGGCCGAATGGAGGTATCGCAAGGCTGGACGAAGGCCATGGTGGTCGGGGCCGGTGGTTAGCGACGGGGGAGTAGGACCGGAGAGCCGGGGTTGAAGCAGGGAGGATCCGATACGTGTTCGGTGACGGTTTTAGCCGAATGTGAAGTGCATGAGCGTGTATGGAGAGTTACACGAGGTTAGGTGTTATGCATGGCAACATGCGGGTGCGTGTGGGCCATGCATGACGTCGGGTTAGTGGAGTGGGAGATTGACGAGTCACGTATTGACTCATATGTTGTGTGTTTTAGGTGCGAAGTCGAAAGGCGAGCTTGAGGCGTTATCAAGTTTTAGAGAACGAGGCGTGTCTAGCAAAGGTGAGTTTCTATCGCCCACTTTTAAACGTTTTGTAGTTTTGGGCATGAATACATGCAACGTGCAATTTTGCGAAGGCACGAAATGAAAGGGTTTTGACGTTAATATATGTGTTGTGAATTAATGGTTATATTTGTATGTAGGATTTGTCGTGACTGTTAATTAAGAGTTATTTGTTATCATGTCGACACTAGTCGACGGGAAATTAGTCCGACGTTAGTCAGATGAGATGGGTTGCTCAAGCTTGATAGTGAGTCGGTGTCAGTCGGTGAGTCGTAATGACTGACGGTGATCAGTTAACGAGTTATGATCGTACGCAGTGGCGGATACATAAACTTTTTGTACGATGGGCAAAATACACATGAAAAACGAAATTGCCAAATCACAAATTGAGAGTCTAAATATACATTCAAGACTTATTTAAGAAGGTAAAAGTATAAAAGTTACACACCTTGTTTAACTTTATGTGAAGACATCATCAAATGAATAAATCACCAAAGATCCAACTCAATTCAATATATCACAACTTCAAATCTGTATTGTTGTAAATTAACAACTAATTTGTATTAAAATCGGGTTATCAACTATCAAGAGATAAAAAAAATAATGTGTAGGACCGGCAGTGTGTAAAAAGAATACGCATTTGGGTTATTCTGGCATAGTGAGCACAAAATTTAAATTACCAAATAATCTCTCCAGAATTCAAGCAAAATATGAAACCTCAAAAACACATATAAGTAGATAACCAAACATGAAACTCAAACTCAAAGTCATATATAAAGAGGCAAATTTCATGATCATTCATATCAATAAAATCACAATCTGTTGAAAACTTAACAAATGGATATTTTAAACTTGAACTCACAGATATTGACAGATCAACTTTGATTCGGCCGAAGTCAATATGTAATCACGGATGGCCGAAGCGATGATTACCCGAGGAATTGATCATTGATTCACCCGGAACTCAAAGCAATGATTACGGAAAAACCCTGAGGAATCGAAGGTTCTTTCCGGTGTTGCGATGACGTCAGATTTGATCCGAACGATAGAAGTTCAAGGGATAGCGTAAGGGGGAGCGTGGATGCTTGCGTTGCGATCCTGTGTTGTTTTGTTAAACCGTTAAAAAAACCGATGTGGGCTAGGCTATTGGATGGGCTTACTAAAAACCCTAGGTTCTCTGGGCCTTAGACGGTGGGCAGTGGCCCACCCTTCTTGAGCTTTGTATCCGCCTCTGATTGTACGTGTCCTTGGGCTAGTCGACATGACTTCGTGTACGTCGATAAAATATAATATTTTAATGAATGATGGATGACATGTGAAAACCGTTATAACGTAAACCATATTTATAAATGTTCGGGACTTAATACTTTCGAACGAATTACTATATAACTCACTCAGCGTAGCTGACTTTTAGCATGTATTTCAGGTAAAGAGAAATTGTTAGTTGGCGGCTTCTGGATGGCGATTGGTTACCGTGATCATTGTGATGTAATTTATTTTCCGTTATGATGTTGAACTATTTAAATATTAGCACTTGATTGAATTATGTTTGAGATTTGGGTCGTTGAACACTGTTGACTGTTTGAATTCCGCTGTATTAAATTGAGTTTATTTGATGTCATTTACTACTGTTCTTACGTGTATGCCAACGTGTCGGGTTCCCGGGTTTGGGACCTTACAAATGCTCCTCATGTTCTTCCCTGCTCTTAGAGTATATGAGGATGTCGTCAATGAACACGATGACGAACTGATCGAGATAAGGTTTACACACACGGTTCATGAGGTCCATGAACATCGGGGGTGCGTTGGTTAGTCCGAATGGCATGACCAAAAACTCATAATGGTCGTACCGAGTTCTGAATGCAGTTTTAGAGATGTCCTCATCCCGGACTCTCAGTTGATGATAACCGGATCGAAGATCGATCTTTGAATAGAAACTTGACCCTCGAAGTTGGTCAAATAAATCGTCAATACGAGGTAGAGGATAACGATTCTTGATCGTCACTTTGTTAAGCTCACGGTAGTCGATACACATACGGAAAGTTCCATCTTTCTTCTTGACGAATAGGACTGGAGCTCTCGATGGCGATGAGCTAGGTCTAATGAATCCCCTATCTACCAAATCCTGCAGTTGTGTAGATAACTCTTGCAACTCACTAGGTGCAAGTCTATACGGTTCCCGAGCAATAGGCGCTGCTCTGGGTGCTAGATCAAATTGAAATTCGGCTTGACAGTGAGGTGGAAGACCAGGTAGGTCTTCAGGAAATACTTCCAGAAAGTCACCCACGATTGGAATATCATCAATCCTCTTCTCTTCAGATGGTTGCTCAGCAACAAGAGCCAGAATAGCAGTATAACCTTTACGCAGGCACTTCTGCGCTTTCATGAATGATATGATGCCTACAACTGCACTACACTTTTCGCCTTGAACAAAAAGAATTTCTCCACTAGGGAGAGGAAGACGAACAATTTTGTCTCGACAAATGATTTCGGCTTGGTTTTTAGATAACCAATTCATGCCAACAATTATGTCAAAGCTGCCAAGTGTGACTGGCATGAGGTCAATGTCAACCTACAACCGTTAAGAATGTGAGTCGCTTCGATTATCTGACCGTCTGCTATCTTAATAGTATTACTTAGCTTTTAATATAGTTGAAGTACAACCTCACCAGTAGGAATTTTGTGAGGTCATGCTAAGACTTCTAGTGAGACCAGCACTTATAAAGTAAGCGTCGGCCAATGCAAACGCTAAGGGAAGAGGTTCACATGTAGGAAAAAAATTTAATAAGAAGATGGATAGAATGTATGTTTAGGTAATCGCGTTCAACTGATGGTTGGTTAGATTAAATCCCTGTTTTCCAATGTCATTAGAACAACTAGATCATTTTTTAAAGAAAGAAGTCCGTTTACAGAATTGGATATCCTAGGGTATAAATCAAATTATACTGAGGGTTAGTCACATGATAAAGTAATAGGGTCAATTGGAATTTTATTGTTGGAGTCTAAGGAATAACGTGTTAGCTTAGAAAGAACTCCATAACTTCTGCTTACATCGGTGGGTTACCATGAGGTTCTATTAGAGTTTCAATCGAGATGGTGTCTGTGATCACGTTTGGATGAGTCTTACGTTCACTAAGACTCTTACATGAGAAAGAAATTGATGGATTCCATTGATGATAGTTTAGTGTCTCCGTAAACATCTTCAACCTGATAATCGCGTCTATCGACTGTTGATACCAACTAGTCGTTGAGCGGGTTACAAGAACTTCTACTGACAATGGGGACTTAAGTCTGTAAGTCACTGATTAGGTCCATTTATCCGCACACTAGGTTTCACCAGGACTTACATTCACTTCAAATTACTATTACGTGTGCACCCGTAATCATAATTTGCTTTGCATGCTCACCCTAGTTCCCCCTATCCTGGGTCAAAATGTCCTTTAGTTTGTATTGCCGAGTACAAAGCGTTGTTAGAGATGATAAGTCATCGAAAGGCTCAGTCATCAACCATAAGTTGATAAACTAGGACTCATATCAGGATGAGTAGTCTAGAATCGTCTGAGACGAGTATTCACTCAAGTTGAAACACAATATGAGAGTCCAATCCAACTGAGTCAAAATAGGGTTTGAGAACTGAAACTAGTTCATGGATGAGTTGCTGGATGAAGCAAAGTAGTTGTTCTGCTAACTGAGTCAAAATAGGGTTTGAGTGTGTGATGAGCAAAGCATTTTCAACCTTGTCGTCAATCTATGATATACAGAATATCAACCAAAGATGTGAGTTCATGGCTCGGGTAAGTGACGACATCTTTGCGTCAATGGATTTCTACAATAATGTGTGCAACGGTCTGTCTCCACACTGTGTACCTCACGCGATGTCCACGGGTTCGGGTTTTGAAATAGAGTAAAACTAGTGAGGTCAGGGTATTGTTACTAGTGAGTGCAAGAGGGACTCGCTTCCGACGAACCCAACTCCTAAAGAGACATGTGCTAGCGATGTGTGTCGTTCCTATCACGGAACCTGAGAAGGCCCACCATACCCGACAGTGTCTTCGATAGGCTCAAGCCGATGCCTTATAGTCTCGGGTGAAGATAGGATAGGAATATAATATCCCTGGTTAACCGGTGGAGTTGGTGGAGTAGACATTGCCTGTAACGTAATATATAAGTGACATGTTTGAGTTTCTGTGTCGTGTAACTAATGCATGTGTAGTTATAGTCTAGTATACAATTCCTAGTGCTCTATAACCAATGTCTCTGATACCAATCTGTCACACCCCCAAAATCCACTAACGGAGTTTTACAGTTAGACGTGTGACAAACCAGGATCTCATTCATTAGTTACATCAAACAACTCTATATGAGTTTAACAATTTTATTAAATGTTCAGAGTTAATGCGGAAGCGATAAATAGTAAATAAATACGCAAAACAAACGCGCCCAAACTCCTGTTCAAAATAACGTAAATAAAGTAGTTTAAAAGTCTTGATTATAATTGAGATAATATTAGGACTCCTTGCATTTCCTAATCATGCACCTGTGCCTTAGCGTCATGAGAAAACATGTAAGAAAAAGTGTCAACACAAGGTTGGCGAGTTCACAAGTTTCAGTTTATTGTAGCGTTTGCCAGGTTATGTAAATTCAATATAAATATCAATAGGTAGCTAACCCATGTTCATGTTTACTAAGCGCTCAAAACCGAAGCTGACTGTTTGTTTGTGTTTGCATGCATCCCACCAGTCCTATCAACCTTGGTGTCGCGTTTAGGTCAATATTACACCCGTTCGACCTCCAATCGAGTTAGCGCGACTAACGCGGGTGGGGTTTTTCAAACCCAGTAGTTCTACTGAAAATTACCTCGCTATGTACATATTAAGCGGTCCGAATGTGTAAGGACTTTTCAGAATAGAGCGTTACGCTTAGTCTTTAACAAGTGATATCATATGAATTACAATAATCAAAAAGTGTTTGCGTCATGTTTTCTCTCCCAATTTAAAACAGTAAAAGGGCCGTGAAAACTCACCTGAGTCTGAGTAAAGCATAGTAAATAACATTGCACAAGGATGCAAAAGAAACACAAGAGTTTTCCTGTGAACAGTCTACGAATTCCCTAGAATTATATTTACAATCGTTAGTAACACATGGGATTTTGTGACGACGACACGGAAGGATTAAATGTCCTAAAATATACTTAGGATCAATGAGTAGACAAACATACCATCGGAAATCAGAGAATTCTTAGTTTAAAACGTGGTACGTACCAAACTCACCAAACATGAGTTAATAGTATAATATATATTATTGTTTCGTTTGAATTAAATAATAACTTTAATTAATAGTATAAATATTTATATTATTTTAAAACGTGAGAATAATAATTAATACGAGTTATAAAATCCAAACCCGAATATTAGTATAAAACCATCGTTTGTTGTTTTTATGGATTAATTAATAACCTTAGGAAATAATATAATAAATTATATTATTTTTAATTTAACCAAAATGCTCAAAAATGTGTTCTAAATTCAATCCCGAGCCTATGGGAGTTTTCCGGGTTTAAAACATATTAATATACTAATATAATAATATAGGGTATGATTTTATTTAGAAAATAATACTAAAATACGCTTTTAAAAACAAAACAGAGTGGGGAGACTCGAACCCTGGTCTCCTCCACACCAATACAAACACTTAACCAGTCCCGCCCGCTAGGGTGTCGCAACAAGAACCCGGTCCAAATTGTTTTAACAATAACTTTATGTGGGTTCTCCCCCTATATGAACCGAAATCAATTCCATCCCCAATTCCATCGATTTTGATTCTGAAAGGATTCAATTGCATAGGGGTTTTGTTCATGGATGAACTGCGAACCTACTGACCTGTTTAATTGGAAAATTATCGAGTTTTAGATCGTTTAATTCATCCTTGAAATCGCTGAAACCCTAGGTTCGAACTACAAATCAAATTGACAAAACTAGATAAGATTATCAGTTGGAATCAAAGGGATTTTACAGATTAAAGTGTTACGAAACCATTGATATGGTTTAATTTGATTTAGGTTGTGTCTAGGATCAAAACCCCCAAACCAGATTATGATTGTAGATCCTGATTAAATCGATGTTGTTTGATTCAATAAACATGGGGCTTTGAATAAGCAGAGGGTTGCGAAACTATCCATGTTATTTAATTGTATTGAAACCGGGTTTAGGGTGGGGTTCGATTAAACCCGAATGGGTATGAACCCTAGGATTCGATCGTAATGAATTCGATAGTTTAAGCCCTAATTATCATATGGCTTTTGATCTAGGTATGAAAACGAAACTAAGAAAGTGTTTGATTACCAGAATGGAGTCTGAATTGATAGTGTTCGACCAAATGGACTTGCGGCTATGAACAGCTTGGTCCTCAGCGACTCCTGCTGCTTCTCCGATCAAATTGATGTGTGCAGAATACTCAGAAAGGTTCATTTAACGTGCGCAAGCTGTAGGATTGTGAATTGGTAACCGTAATTAGTAGAATTCAATGATAAACGGCCATGGTGTCGACGGTTTTGACGTGAATGCCCATATTTGGGATTAATTTGAATCATTAACACTCAATAATGTCACAATGATGGACGATAATGTCATTAATAGTTATTTCAGTTACGAATTTCCCAGTTATTCGGTTGTAGGTTGCGAATTTGAGTCAAGGGCAATCGTAGTTTGACTTACAAAAGTCAACAGGAACCAATTTCTCTTGATTTGGACTTTTTAATGTCAACAAAATGAGTTTGGGCTAATTACATAACTAGTCCTTGCTGTTCTAGTTTAAATAGTAACAGAATTAGTCCCTGAGGTTTAAAATTGAGTTAACTGGGTTATGAGATAACTGGATTTGGATTAACGGGATTAACGAAAAAATGTCGGATGTCACATCATCCCCTAGTTGAAAGAATTTTCGTCACGAAAATTAAAATAATAATAAAAAAAATTCCAGTGGTAACATTAAGGCATCACACGGAAATCACCCGGGTGGTCTGCATATTTTTTTTAAAACCGTTTTTATTACTCGAATTAATTTATAAAAATTTCTTTATAAAAACTATGATCTGTAAGACTAATTTGGCACGATGATTAACAAACTTTAAATGAAAACAATTATTGTTACAATTTAATTTGTTTCAAACCTTATTTTTTTACATAAAAATCATTTAAATATTTAATTTAAATAAAATGCTTATTTTTAAACAAAACATTTAAAATACTTATCTAATTTACAAATAGTGATTAGATTTTATAAATCCATTATCAGTTTCTAAAGGTTTACACAAACGATTTTATACTTTACAAATAAAGCATTTTTTTACCCTAAAATAAATAATCTCCCTAGGGTTTATTATATTAAACATTTACAACATATTTTTCTAAATTATATTAATATGTATATTTTGATTATTATACTTACCTTTGTAGGTCCCCGGGTGTCTCGGATCGTTACTTGTGGGTGTGTGACTAGTTGGACCGGGTGCGGAATGCCCGTGACTAGGTGGAGAATCAAGCAACACAAAGTAAACCGACAACGAAATCACTTTCAAACTCCGTCTATTATAAACTTGAAGGGTTACAGAGAGAATATACTGAGTGCAAAATGTCTGCGTACATAACTTCTGTCAACCTATTCTATTTATACTTGACCTGATCTCTGCGCACTTAACAAGTGCGCAGGGCAAATTGTTCATGTGTACTTAGCATGTACGCAGAGTATTCTTGCGTACTTGCTAAGTACACAGGAAGTAATTCCTGCGCACATGCTAAGTGCGCAAAACACTTAGAGAAATATTACAACAATAACATGCATTAGAAATTACAACTCGATAACTAATACATATAGATACTAACATACAAACACTAATACATACAAGACAAGTACTAAAGCTAAGACACTATCCAGAGTGTCTGTCACACAAAAGTGCTTCAACAAACTCCCCCTGACAACAGCTTTGGATTGTCTTCGGTCTTCACTGCTCCCCAGCTTTAGCTTCCATCTTCTTCTTGTAGTAAAGGCAGAACTTGATCACCTTGTCGTATTTAGAAGCAAGGAACTTTGTCCACTCGTCCGTGTACACGCAGTACTTGTCAGCTAGTGCCTCCAGATCTTTCACATAGAAGTTTATGAAGCAGACTTCATCAAACACTTTGATCAGTTCCCTTGGCACTAAGCTTCCACTATCGGACCACACCTTTCCAATCACCACTGCCTCGCCCGATTTAGGATCTACGTACCAGTACCATATGTTACCGAGGATATCCTGAGATAACTTGCTCATGGGAATCTTGGTTTCATATAGCACTTGCTTGTATACTAGTTTCTTTAAGCTTCTCTTAGTCACAGGATGTCTAGCGTTCTTGTCCCTGACTCGCTTGGGAACTTGAGGCTTAAACATTTTGAATTTCCCAGATCTTACCTCTCGCTGTAGAACCTGCCACAAACCCATCGCTACTGCGTTATTTGAGTGACCCAGCAGCTCTCGGTTTACTAGGTTCACGAGGTCGTATCTTGGCAAGGAGTTGAAAGCTTTGCTGGTTGGTTTCAAGTATAGAATCCCCCCAGCTCGCTTGATTGCAAACACCTTCTTATCCTCCTCGTACTTCACAGCTAAGATCATCCTTGTCGTCTTTGTTTGTCTATGATTGAAGTCTTTTGCTAGACAGGAGCCGGATCCTTCGATGAACTTGCAGGCATATGTTTATCTTTCTATGCCTCTGGATCCATAGGTGTAGGGTCGGCAGGGGAGGCTTCAGTCGACGCCTCAACAGTACTAGCAGGCTCGACTGAACCTGTGTCAAGATGAGATTCAAAGGATGGAACTTCGAAGATCTCTCCATCTTCAAACTCATACTCTCCTTCCCCGTCGCCCTTGGGAACTTCGATTACCACATCATCATCTTCCTCATCCCAATCGTCACCAGAGTCGATCTCTCCCTCTTCCAGATTATAGAGAGCCTCGATATATGCTTCTTTGGAATAGTCTGGCTCTAAGAATAAGATCACATTATCCGACACGTCGTCAGATAGAATCCAAAACGTCAGCCACCGACTTTCCTTTATTTCCACCTGAAGCTTCACCGCCTTCCTGGTGAGTCGACTCCCCCTCAGCCATTGGAACAGCAGAAATGGGCACTATCACCAAAGCTTGTTGCTCACTTCCACTAGAACCGACTTCATGATCCTTGTCTTTATCATCATCCTTTGTTAGATCAACCGGATGACAAGCCTCATCACAGCTAGATTTTGATGCCTTCTCCTTCTCCTTTTCTCTCTCCCCCTGAGCAGCAAGCTTCTTGGTCAGGTCAGCTACTAACTTGACCATCATTTCATGTTCTTTCCGCTGCATGTCAAACCGTACCTCTAAAGACGTCCTGTGTCCCAGAATCATATTGTTTGTTTTGATTGGTAGTTCGTTCTGGGCCATCACGTTTATAAGTCTCTCTTTAGTCCTAGTCCTCTGGCTTCTCAGAATAGTAACTTCATCCACCAACGAATTTATCTGAGCCTGATGAGCCTCAGATTCTTCCCTTGATTTCCGAATAGTTTCAAGTAGACCAGCAACTTGTGTTTCTAAAGTGTTTATCCTTGCATCACTGGGATCAGGATTCCTAGATGTAGAGGCTTCAGAATTATGGAGTGGAGATGAGAAGATCGTATCAAAGTCAAAACCCTAGGTAAAGTCTCCAAAGTTGTAGGGTTGACTGATGAGTTCAATGGTGGTAGTAGGGATTGTGGATTGGATGGTGGTTGCAATTGTGGTGAAAGGGGTGATGGTGACTGACTCGGTTAGAATAGGAGTTGTCACCGCCACTTGGACAGATGGTACAGGGAGGGACACTATCACAGGCACCTCCTCTGTGATAGCAGTGATAGCCACATCAGGTGTACCCGTGACATCCTCCGCTGTCGCCTGTAAAGCTGTTGTGAAGGTGAGTGTAACATCCTAAAAATAATAAAACGAATAAATATAGCGAGACCGGTGATTTAGTCGGAATATTTAATAAAAAGGGAGCGGGCTTGGGCTCGGCTTCAATGGGCCGAGGGAAGCCCAGGTATATAAGGGGCAGGGCAGCCTTCTTCTCTGCTCATTCCCCCACTCACGCAACTTCTAGAGAGAGAAAGGAGAGCTCGGGTCTAGAGAGAGAAAGTTGACGGATCGTCCCGGAATTGAGGGAACACGTTACTGCTAAGCTCGTGAGAAGAACCTCCGGATCAGAATCTCGATACAGGTAATGATCTTGCCTAAATCTGAGTTTTTGTTCGTTTTTGGGATTTTCGGGTTTTGGCTAAAAAGGTATCGATTTTTGATTATGGGACTTGAAGATGAGCTTAGGTATAACATCTAGAATGAAAACAGAACGTTTTGATCTAAGAAAAATTGAGATACTGACTCGATCAGACTCGCATGCAAAAACTTCAGATTTTTGGGAAGACGATCTGTGCAGGCCCATCGAAACTACTAGTTTCGATATGTGCAGGCCCATCGAAACTACTAGTTTCGATATGTGCAGGCCCATCGAAACTACCTAGTTTCGATATGTGCAGGCCCATCGAAACTACCTAGTTTCGATATGTGTAGACCCATTGAAACTACCATAGTTTCGATATGAGCCCACGATACGAAGTTTACACCTAAGTTACTTATCGAAACTACCAAGTTTCAACATAAACAACCTATCGAAACTATCAAGTTTCGATATAAGCAAATCCATCGAAACTACTAGGTTTAAGCATAGGGATGTCTAGTGTCATCTAGGAGCACTACCTTACACGTATGGCTTTATTATAACAGATCGTGAGTGACATTAGTGACGCGCAGTAGCAAGCTAAGAGTATTTCAGAAACTACTTATCCGGTGAGTTCTAGAGCCCTCTTTTAAATGTTTTATTAAATGTTTTGGGCTAGTGTGCATACTTACGAAATGATGTTTTAACGAAATGATGTTTTACCGAAATGATTTTTTATCAAAATGATGTTTTAACGAAATGATGTTTTAACGAAACGATGTTTACGAAAGGAAAGGTTATGAAGTGTTTTTGCCAAAAAGGTTTACGAATGTTTATGAACGGTCTAAATGAGGAAATGTTTAATGAAAAGGGAAAGAGGTAAAGGTTTAAAGAAGTCATTACAAATCTAATCTGTCGAATGAATGGAATTGACGAATGAAGTCTGGGAATGTGATTCCCAGCCTTGTGGTAGATTATGGACAACGAGCCATAGATACCATAAGAAAAATAGGGTAGTGTCTTGGTGGCCTGTCAATGGTTTTGATGTTGTACAAATGGTAAGGGAGTAACGACGGTTACTCGGGTGATGACGATCATCCTAAGTGAATAAGGTAAGGGAAATCAATGACGGCGATACGTAACGGTTGATTCCCAAAGGAAAGATGCATGTCGGGCAATGACGGCGATACGTAACGGTTGACCCCACGTAGTGCATGGTTGGGCAATGACGGCGATACGCAACGGTTGACCCCACGTAGTGTATGGTTGTGGCAATGACGGCGATACGTAGCGGTTGCCCACAACACCAAAGGTTCCTTCGGGGACACTGTGACGCGTAAAGTAAGATACATAATTAGATAACGATAATGTATGACTTAAATGAATGTTAAAACTTTTAACGAACGATCCGTTCAACGGTGTTTATGATAATGATGATATGGGTACGAAACCTTTTTAAAGATGTTAGATTATTACATGCTTTTGTGAAAGGTTTTACTAAATGAATGAATGATATGTTTTTGGCAAATGTTGATGTTAAAGTTTTTATGAAATGCTAGAACTCACCAGCGTAGCTGACTTTTTAGTGTGCACATTCAGGTTAAGGCAGGTTATGAGGAAGTACGGTGATGCTCGGCTAATGAGAGGAGTTACCCGGCTGACTATGAAGACTGGCATCCCGTTATGTTTTAGTTATGATGTATTTATGTTTTAAACAATGTTTATGCTTCCGCATGTATGAACAATGATGACATTATGTTTAAATGAAATTTCCCGCTGCGTTATTTGACATTCATGTTTAAGAACTGTTTGTGAATGAGTAAATCCAACAAGTGAGGCCTCTCGGGTTTAGGGCTTTACAAGTTGGTATCAGAGCAATAGTTTGAGAGATTCAGACACTCCCAGTGTCTGAACTTAAACTTTGAATGGGACCGAAAGCGGATGCCAGTACGGGTAACTCGAGCCAAAGCATCAGGTATGAAAAGTAGAGTATGTGTATGTAGTATGCCTTAGAAAGGGTTAGGAAAGGACTTGTGTTCTGATGGAATCACAAAGGTGGTCAAATAGAAATCGAAAGGTAGTGTAATGGTTAATTGAAGATGGCCAGTGTATATTAACATCTTACAGTGCTTATTGTCACACCCCCAAATTTATTCACTTAATAAATAAATAAATAAATCAACGTTGCAACGAATGGTAACATTACACAACAGCGGAAGCTAAAATAAAGACTTCTGAATATTTAACACCATTACAACAACTATAATAAACTCGTACATTGTCCTAGAACCATGTATAAGTGAAAGCCATCTTGAGGTTTGACGATCATACTCCTTCGGCTTCTAGGGTTTAATCCACACGGCTAACCTATTCCAACCGAGCCATAGCTAAGTTACCTGAAAAACATACTTGAAAATGTCAACACAAAGGTTGGTGAGTTCACAGGTTTTATTATTGTAATGTAAAGTGGTGTTCCTTTAAAACGTTGTTATCGTGTACTTGGCCATAATATAGAACTGTTTTCCTCGAAAATATGTGATGACTTTAGAGTCATAAGGTGAAAACATTGAAAAGGTGTACATGGCCATATAATGAAACTGTTTTCCTTGAAAACATTGACAAAGCATTAGCACGTAACGAATGGCAAAACCAATTTGCACGAAAACGATTGACATATCCATCTGCACGAAAACGATTCAATGTATATGATAAACAAAACAAGTTATGTTGACCCATTTGTAAACTAGCTAGGCATACAAATAATATGTACATACATGAGGCATAACCAAACCATAACTCAGGTGTTTTGCCCCTCGCTCGTACCTCACGAGCAATTGTTTGAACACTATGCGGTCATTTGGCCAGAGGGACCCATGGTTAGCGCGACTAACCATGACCGGGGGTGTCAATCCCAATAGTACTATCCATAGAATTCCAGGCTAATCTATAGCTAATGGTTATAAATATGATGGTCAGGGGACTTCCAGCGCTCTATATGTGTTAACTCATGCAAACATAAAGGTCGGGTCTTGTTTTCTTGTTACCATATGAAAATAGTTGTAAGCATGTGTTATGTTCTCCAAACATATGAAATAAATATATTTCGTGTTTTCAAACGTGTAAAGTAAGTATGTTTCTCCCCCCGATGTTTATAAAACATTTAAAAGTAAAGAGGGGCCGTGAAACTCACCTGGTGACTTGCCAGGAACACGAATGTCCATTGGGTAACAAGGGTGACCAATATCCACGGGTTCACGTCCTATTCGAGTCATACGATACCTGTAGGTACTTTATGAGTTTTATAGACTAATCCTAGTAATGTAAAGCGAATCTGAACTCGTATTGAGTCATCATGTGTGCGGTTGAGCTCGACTGATTCGTTAAGGTGTAAAGACTATTTAATAACCATTCTTGAGTTGTAGTTATACTTAGAGGAGTATTAGTTTGTCTTTGTGTATTTGAATACGCATAATAGAAATTCTCGTACACGTTTATTTATGTCAAACCATAATCATAGTTTAACTAGTCTTAGGAAAATATATAATATACGTGTCACGTGTGTAAACATGCTTGTATAAAATTTGGTATTGTAAGTTTATACACATATACACCTCGCCTCGCATAATGGTATTAGATGTATTCGGGCGCATACAATTGTATATATACATATCCATATATCTTTTCCAAAACTAACAATATATTATATAAGTATTCTGTTTGGTAATAAACGTTTGCGTTTAAGTGAAATATAAATTTGTATACGAATACGATTATATGTATATCTAACATAATATTTGTCCAAATTATAAGGATTTAAGTTTTCATATTTATTCGAAACATAATCGTCTAGATTTACCATCGCCCGTGTCTTATAAACAAGAATCTTAACGATATAGACATATATATATATATATATATACCTTTTTATATTTATGCATAACAATATATTACATATATATATTCGATTCAGTATATCGTGTTACATAACAATCATTTGATTTTACAAAGATATGGGTATTTACATACTTATTCATATATTTTCACTATAATATATATATATATATATATATATATATTCATATCATACGTTTATATTTATGAAAAATATATTTATATCGCCCTTTGTTTATTGTTAATTTCCTCGTTTATTCGGTCTATGTTTAAATACCATTCAATCAACCTACCAGGTAGATACGTATATGTTTTATACAAAACTCTTAAAGTACCTACAGGTATCGTATGACTCGAATAGGACGTGAACCCGTGGATATTGGTCACCCTTGTTACCCAATGGACATTAGTGTTCCTGGCAAGTCACCAGGTGAGTTTCACGGCCCCTCTTTACTTTTAAATGTTTTATAAACATCGGGGGGAGAAACATACTTACTTTACACGTTTGAAAACACGAAATATATTTATTTCATATGTTTGGAGAACATAACACATGCTTACAACTATTTTCATATGGTAACAAGAAAACAAGACCCGACCTTTATGTTTGCATGAGTTAACACAAATAGAGCGTTGGAAGTCCCCTGACCATCATATTTATAACCATTAGCTATAGATTAGCCTGGAATTCTATGGATAGTACTATTGGGATTAACACCCCCGGTCATGGTTAGTCGCGCTAACCATGGGTCCTTCTGGCCAAATGACCGCATAGTGTTCAAACAATTGCTCGTGAGGTACGAGCGAGGGGCAAAACACCTGAGTTATGGTTTGGTTATGCCTCATGTATGTACATATTATTTGTATTCCTAGCTAGTTTACAAATGGGTCAAAAATTACTTGTTTTGTTTATCATATACGTAAAATCATTTTTTGGCCAGAGGGACCCATGGTTAGCGCGACTAACCATGACCAGGGGTGTCAGACCCAATAGTACTATCCATATATTCCTAGGCTAATCCATAGCTAATGGTTATAAATATGATGGTCAGGGGACTTTATGAGCTCCAAATGTATCAACTCATGCAAACATAAAGGTCGGGTCTTGTTTTCTTGTTATCATATAAAAATAGTTATAAGTATGTTCTTCCCCCAAATTATACAAATTAGTAAAAAGGGGTCGTGAAACTCACCTTGAGTTTGTGTATGCTTGCAATGATAATTGTTCTAGTCAACTTGACTATTCGTACCCTAATTACAAAAGGGTAATTCTTGTTAAGACCGAACGTCTTATATGCAAATTGTTCACCGACTTAGTAAATCTGATTGCTTTTGTTTAAAATATCTTCTTAGTTTTTCAACACTCGTTTCGTTACGATTTGTTCGATCAACTACAAGGTTCTAGCTTCTACTCTAAGATCGATCTACGTTCGGGGTATCATCAACTAAGAATCCAAGAAGAAGATGTACCAAAGACGGCATTTAGGACTCGTTATGGCCACTACGAATTCCTAGTTATGCCGTTTGGTTTGACGAACGCACCAACTGTTTTTATGGATCTCATGAACCGAGTGTGCAAGCCATACTTGGATAAATTCGTGATAGTATTTATTGATGATATATTAATATATTCACGAACCAAGGAGGATCATGAACATCACCTGAGATTAATTTTGGAACTACTCAGAAACAAGAAACTTTACGCTAAATTCTCTAAGTGTGAGTTCTGGATCCGAGATGTGCATTTCCTTGGACATGTCATCAATAAGGAAGGAATTCATGTTGATCCATCTAAGATAGAAGCGATCAAAAACTGGGAAGCACCAAAGACTCCGACTGAAGTCCGTCAATTTTTGTGTTTGGCCGGCTATTACAGACGATTCATCGAGAATTTTTCAAAAATAGCCCTGCCTTTAACCACATTAACCCAGAAAGAAAAGAAGTTTGATTGGAGTAACAAGCAAGAGTCAGCTTTTCAATTACTGAAGCAAAAGCTGTGTAGTGCACCGATCTTATCCCTTCATGAGGGAATCGACAACTTCGTCGTATACTGTGATGCGTCACACCAGGGACTTGGTTGTGTGTTAATGCAAAGAGACAAAGTCATCGCATATGCCTCACGACAACTAAAAGTGCACGAAAAGAATTATACGACCCATGACTTGGAGTTGGGCGCAGTTGAGTTTGCACTCAAGATTTGGAGACATTACTTATACGGTACAAAATGTACTATCTTTACAGACCACAAGAGTCTCCGGCACATCTTTAATCAGAAAGAACTCAACATGAGGCAACGTCGTTGGGTAGAACTACTGAATGATTACGACTGTGATATCAAGTATCACCCTGGTAAAGCCAATGTTGTAGCAGACGCCTTAAGTCGTAAAGAACGGGTTAAAACACTCCGTGTTCGTGCCCTAGGATTGACAATTCATACGAGTCTCACGACTCAAATCCGGATGGCACAACGGGAGGTAACCAAAGAAGAAAACATTCAGAGTGAAGCTTTACGAGGAATGATCAGACAGTTAGAGCCAAAATCAGATGATACTTTATACTTCGCAAATAGAATTTGGGTGCCATGTTTTGGTAATTTACGGGAGTTGGTTATGGACGAAGCCCACAAGTCCAAGTACTCCATTCACCTAGGTTTGGATAAAATGTATAAGGATCTGAAAGAACTCTACTGGTGGCCGAACATGAAAAGAGAAATTGCTATTTATGTCGGTAAATGTCTGACATGTTCAAAGGTAAAGGCAGAACATCAGAAACCGTCGGGCTTGTTACAACAACCCGAAATTCCCCAATGGAAATGGGAATAGATTTCTATGGATTTCATCACGAAATTACCCAAGACGTCCAGTGGTTATGATACCATAAGGGTAATTGTCGACCGTTTAACGAAATCTGCTCACTTTCTGCCAATTAAAGAAACCGACAAGACAGAGAAACTTACAAGACTCTACATTAAAGAAATTGTGGCAAGACAAGGAGTGCCAGTTTCTATTATCTCTGATAGGGATAGTCGTTTCGTGTCAAGGATTTGGAGGTCGTTACAAGAAGCCCTAGGCACGCGCCTAGATATGAGCATAGCCTACCATCCACAAACGGACGGTTAAAGTGAAAGGACTATCCAAACATTAGAAGATATGCTCCGTGCGTGTGTCATTGATTTCGGAGGAAATTGGGATACTCATTTACCGTTGGCGGAGTTTTCCTATAATAACAGCTACCACACAAGCATCAAGACAGCTCCGTTTGAAGCTTTATATGGTCGTAAATGTCGTTCACCGCTATGTTGGGCGGAGGTCGGTGAAAAACATTTGACAGGTCCTGAGATTGTCCAGGAAACCACTTATAAGATCTTCAAAATTAAGGACCGTCTGAAAGCGGCCCGAGACAGACAAAAGAGCTATGCTGATAACAGACGAAAACCATTAGAATTTCAAATTGGTGACCGAGTAATGTTAAAAGTCTCACCATGGAAAGGCGTTTCAAGGTTTGGTAACCATGGTAAGCTCAACCCTAGATACGAGGGACCGTTTGAAATACTGGCTAGGGTTGGTCCGGTAGCTTACAAGCTCAAACTACCGCAAGAACTAAACAACGTACATGACACGTTTCACGTATCGAATCTCAAGAAGTGTTTGTCAGACGAGACCTTGATCATACCGCCAGATGAAATTCATATTGATGATAAACTTCATTTCATCGAGGAACCAATTGAGATTACGGATTGGAAAGTTCAAAGGCTGAGACGTAGTCGTATCAAACTGGTTAAAGTACGTTGGAACTCAAAACGTGGTCCTGAGTATACATGGGAACGAGAGGATCAAATGAAAACAAAATACCCCTCCTTGTTTAAGGATACACCAGTTCAAGATGACACGAATTGAATTTCGGGACGAAATTCTTTTAACATAGGGAGAATGTGACACCCGACATTTCAGGTCAATATCCGTACATGTTATAAACAAGTTTACATCATAATTGTTTTCGTGATTTACTTAATTTCACAATTAAGGATATTAAGGTCTAACAAAAACCGTACATTGTCTCATTTCATATTTTAGTAATTCTAGGAGTTACCGGTTCATATACCCGTATAAACCGACTAAATACAAACATTAGTGGTTAAATTAAATAACCAGAAAAATATATATACATATATATTACATAAACTCTACGTTGGACAATAATTTAATTTTTAGACTAAATCATATAATATACGTAAAAATAAAATATCGAACCCTTTCTAAAACATTACCATGCACCTTTAGGCATGTATACCTACAAATAATCACCCCAACGAATTATACAACTCGTGATTTGAATATATTATTGTTTTTCATCAAACTAGTCCTTAATTAATAAACCATAATTCGAGTTCCGTCAAGAACCTAAACCGAACTAAATTACCGTTGGAACTCTAATTTCGATTAATACCACCTAATAATCTAGATAACTAGTACCTAAACTAACTAAATATCTGCCCAAACCAAACTCCCCCAACCCTTTTCCTATTCTCGGACGAGATGCCCCAAATGGGGTCTTTCACCAATCAAATCTTTCCATCCAAATTCTTTAATCCTTATACCATGCCTCTTGCCTTCTAAAACTTGACAAGACCTTCCACCATATCCATCACTTACCAATTCCAAACACACACTCCACCGTATTCTTCTCTCTTTTACGGCACCAACAGCACCACCACTTTCATCCTTTATTTCTTTAGTATTCATCCAATTTCAAGGCAAAATCATCCATCTGTTGGTGTTCTTCCATAATCGAAGACTCGAATCCTTTATTTCGGTATTATAAGGAGAGTTCCAAGTGTTTTCTCAAAGGTTTTTAGCAGGAGAAGTCAAGATCATTCTCTTTTTCTCGCAAAAATTATCATCTCTGTCCAGAGGTAAAAACTCTATACCATCCATATTATTTTCTTTAAAACCGTAGCGATCAAAATTAAAATCGTTCGAACGCAAGTAAGATAACAAGAAAAGTGTGTCAAATTCAAGATTAAAACATAAAAATATGCAGGACTGATTATGTCAATCAAAAGTTCAGTAATCGAAACTATAGTTTCGATACCTGTTACTCAATCGAAACTAGGTAGTTTCTATACCTGTTGTTCAATCGAAACTAAGTAGTTTCGATACCTATTGCCCAATCGAAACAAGGTAGTTTCGATACTCTTCTTGCCAATCGAAACTAGGTAGTTTCGATACCTAGTTTACTTAATCGAAACTAGGTAGTTTCGACATCTGTCCTGTTCAATCGAAACTAGGTAGTTTCGATACATGTTCATCAGTCCCATTTGGGCACTAACTTAGAACTGTTTTATAACGAAACGAGTGTTGAAAAACTAAGAAGATATATTAAACAAAAGCAATCAGATTTACTAAGTCGGTGAACAATTTGCATATAAGACGTTCGGTCTTAACAAGAATTACCCTTTTGTAATTAGGGTACGAATAGTCAAGTTGACTAGAACAATTATCATTGCAAGCATACACAAACTCAAGGTGAGTTTCACGGCCCCTTTTTACTGATTTGTATAATTTGGGGGAAGAACATACTTATAACTATTTTTATATGATAACAAGAAAACAAGACCCGACCTTTATGTTTGCATGAGTTGATACATTTGGAGCTCATAAAGTCCCCTGACCATCATATTTATAACCATTAGCTATGGATTAGCCTAGGAATCTATGGATAGTACAATTAGGTCTGACACCCCCGGTCATGGTTAGTCGCGCTAACCATGGGTCCCTCTGGCCAAATGACTGCATAGTGTTCTAATATTGCTCGTGAGGTACGAGTGAGGGGCAAAACACTTGGTCTTGGTTTGGTTATGCCTCATGTATGTACATATTATTTGTATTCCTAGCTAGTTTACAAATGGGTCAAACATTACTTTTTTTGTTTATCATATACGTAAAATCATTTTCATGCTATTGGTTTGCTCATTGTATTCATATATAAAACCTGTGAACTCACCAACCTAGTGTTGACATTTTCAAGTATGTTTTTCAGGAAATTAATCGCGGCAACAAGAGTAATACTACGTAGGGTTCATGCATACATGGTGGATACTACTTTTGAAGATTTTTCTTGTATAACCCAAAATGTATTAGGTCATATTTGCAAAATCTTAATATCTTGTAACTTCAACTACTATTTTGGGCTGTAAAACCTTAAACTTAATTTATGTATCCAGTTGTATGTATGCGTTTGCAATAATTATATGCTTTGGAAACCATGAACGTCACGCCTCGCGTTTCCGCCTTAGCGGGGTGTGACACTTATTGAATTCTATTTGTTAACTAGGGTGATAACATTGGATTTCTTGTCTTGTAGAACGAAATGGCAAGAAGAGGAAACGGAAGGCGTGGTGGCCATACCGGTGGTCGTACCGGCGGTCGAAATGGTGGGCGTGACAGGATTCCTGCGCGCCAAGAGCACAGTGAAGAAGGAAGTGTTCACACTGAACCGGAGATTAGTGTGCAAGGAACTAAGCAGACACAAGTTGCAGAACAACCTTTCACTTTTGAACCAGAAGTGAGAGCAGCCATAGCTCGAGAGTTCTCCGAGTTGATGAAGAATTCTCTGCCAAGTCTGTTGGTTGAAGCATTAAAGAAAGTTAGTGGGGAAGGCGGATCTAGTGCGGCAACTGGTGCCCAGAACAACGAGACCGACAACGCACCGCCTGCTCGCGGGTGCGACTATAAGTCATTTAAGGCATGTGACCCGCCGGTCCTGACTGGGAAGAAGGACGCGGTGGCTACTTTTGATTGGGTGATACGTATGGAAGCCGCCATCCGTCTGAGCGAGTGTCGAGCAAATCAAGTAGTGAAGTTTGCTGCTAACTCCTTGAGGGAGGAAGCATCCCACTGGTGGGAAGGTGTACGTCAGGCTAAGGGGGATGAGGTTGTTGACTCGATGATGTGGAATGACTTGAAAACTCTGCTAATCAAGAACTTCTGTCCAAGAAACTGATTGAGAAGGTAGAGAGGGAATTTCTGGGTTTGAAGGCCGGGAGCATGACGCACCGGCAATACACAACCTGATTCAATGAACTGGCATGTCTGGTGCCACACCTTATAACGACTGAGGAAAGAAAGATTTCCTGTTACATTCAAGGACTACCGGACCAGGTCCGCACCTATGTTAAGGCCAACGCCCCTACGACCTATGATTCGGTAGTATAACTGAGCGGCGTGGTATTTGATGATCTGGCGCTGAATGTCGCCGCCATTGAGGAACCGAAGAAGAGACCGAGCTTCTCGAACAAGCGAACTGGTGGAAGGATGTTTGGGACTTGTGATAAGAGGGCTCGAGTGAACGAGCCGACTGTTTGTAAGAAGTGTGGAAGGGAGCATGTAGGTGAATGTAGACTGGGATCTAACTTGTGCTTCAAGTGTGGCAAGACCGGGCACTACTCCCGTGAATGCCCATAACACTTCAAGTGCTATAATTGTGGGGATGCCGGTCATCTAAGTAGGGAATGCCCAAAATCGAGAATGGGTGAAGCCGGGAAAGGGAAAGGCCCGGAAAGGAAGGAAGAGAGGCCCCGAGCAAAGACTCGTGCGTACGCACTGACGCAAGAACAAGCCAGGGCGGACCCCGATGTGGCGTCAGGTACGTTCATCCTTGACAACACTTTTGTTTCTGTGTTATTTGATTCGGGTGCCAGTAAGAGTTTTATATCTGCGACTTTTTGTAAACGAGTGAAGTGCATTGTTAGTAAGCTAAAAAGGGCTTTCAGCGTAGAAACCGCTTAGGGTAGGACTGCGAGAGTAACCGATGTAGTTGACAACTCCACGATAAAAATAGAAGGTCATGAGTTCCCTGTCAGATTGTTTTTTATGGTTTTGGGAGGGTTCGATGTCGTGTTAGGAATGGCTTAGCTAACTGCCAATGAAGAACAAATTATATGTAAACGAAAGATAATCCGACTCAAGGCTCCGGACGGTAGCAAAGTCGAGGTTCTTGGGGATCGTAACGCCCCGATGCCAAACGTCATCTCGATGATTAAGGCAGCAGATTACTTGAGGCACGGATACGAGGCTTATCTGGTGTACGTAATTGACGAGTGCAAGGAAGTGAAGAAGCTAGACGATGTACCCGTGGTACGCGAGTACTCGGAGGTGTTTCCAGAGGATTTGCCTGGGATACCTCCCGATAGAGAGATTGAATTTTGAATCGACTTAGTACCAAATGCCCAGCCCGTGGCTAAGGCTCCATATCGACTAGCAACAGTGGAGATGAAAGAATTAATGGCACAACTAGACGAGTTACTTGAGAAAGGATTTATCCAACCGAGCATCTCACCGTGGGGTGCTCCGGTGTTGTTTGTGAAGAAGAAAGACGGTTCGATGAGAATGTGTATTGATTATCGCGAGTTGAACAAACGTACGGTGAAGAACAAGTACCCTTTACCAAGGATCGACGACCTGTTCGATCAATTACAGGGCGCAAGTTGGTTCTCAAAAATCGACCTTCGATCCGGGTACCATCAGTTGAAGGTGAGGGAAGAAGACATACCAAAAACCACATTTCACACGCGTTATGGACATTTAGAGTTCCGCGTGATGTCTTTTGGATTGACGAACACCCCCGCAGCGTTTATGGATTTGATGAATAGGGTTTGTCGACCGATGCTGGACCGATCGGTAATCGTGTTCATCGATGATATCATCATCTACTCCAAGAATGAGGGTGATCACGCGTGTCACTTGAAGGAAGTATTGGAAGCTCTGAAGAAGGAAAAGTTGTATGCTAAGTTCTCCAAATGCGCATTCTGGCTTAGGGAAGTCCAATTCCTAGGTCACGTCATTAACCCAAACGACATTATGGTTGACCCAGCAAAGATAGTGACGGTAAAGGAATGGAATATTCCTAAGACGCCAACTGAAATCCGCATTTTCTTGGGATTGGCAGGCTACTAACGGAGATTCATCCAGGATTTCTCGAAAATAGCTTTGCCGTTGACAAAGTTGACTTGGAAAGAGGTTAAGTATGAATGGGGTTCGACCCAAGATGAGGCGTTTAAGGAATTGAAAAAGAGGCTAACCCAAGCTCTAGTCTTGGCCCTCCTCGAGGGCAATGAAGACCTAGTGGTGTACTCTGACGCTTCGGGTCAGGGATTGGGATGCGTGTTGATGCAACGCGGGAGAGTGATCGTGTATGCGTCACGACAGTTGAAGATTCACGAAGCTAATTATCCAACCCATGCTTTGGAACTTGCTGCTGTCGTATTCGCATTAAAAATCTGGAGGCACTACCTGTACGGGGTGAAGTTTACTATTTACTCCGACCACAAAAGTTTGAAGTACTTCTTCGAATAAAAGGAACTTAATATGAGGCAGAGGCGATGGTTGGAACTGTTGAAAGACCATGATTGTGAAATAATATACCATCCTGGAAAGGCAAACATGGTGGCTGACGCTCTAAGCCGAAAGGATGTGCCTGCTCCTATTAGAGTGAAAGCTTGCCAGTTAGTGGTAACAGCAGATGTGATGAGAGAAATCGAAAAGGCTCAAGATGAGGCACTTAAGGAAGAAAACATAAAGAAGGAAAGGATGGTTGGCCAACAGGACAAATTGGAATATAACACCCTTGGTGTTAGGACACGTTTTGGACGGGTATGGATACCTATGGGTGGCGAGCTTAGAACCAAAATCTTGGATGAGGCTCATAAGTCTCGGTACTCTATCCATCCTGGTACCAATAAAATGTACCAAGATCTAAGGAAGGAATACTGGTGGCCTGGAATGAAGTATGAAGTGACAAAGTATGTAAGCAAGTGCTTGACTTGCTCAGAAGTAAAGGCCGAGCACCAGAAACCGTATGGAAAGATTCAACCACTTGATATACCAGAATGGAAGTGGGAACACATTACCATGGACTTCATAACAAAGCTACCTCGCACAGCTAAAGGTCATGACACCATCTGGGTAATTGTGGACCGATTAACAAAGAGTGCTCATTTCCTACCTATTCACGAGACGTTCTCGTCGGAAAGGTTAGCGGAAGTATTTATTAACGAAGTAGTAGCACGGCATGGGATGCCTTTGACGATAGTATCCGACCGGGACACGCGATTCACATCGAGGTTCTGGAAAAGATTTCACGAGGCGATGGGCACAAGACTTAATATCAGTACGGCATACCACCCGCAAACGGATGGTCAGTCCGAAAGGACCATTCAAACATTGGAGGATATGCTTCGTGCTTGTATTATCGATTTTGGCGGCAGTTGGGACAGTCATCTGCCATTAGCCGAATTCTCCTACAACAATAGTTATCACACGACGATAGGCATGCCGCCTTACGAAATGTTGTATGGGAGAAGATGCAGAACCCCGGTTTGTTGGGGAGAGATTGGACAGAAGGAATTAGGGAGTCTGGAAGTAATAAGGGAAACGTCGGAAAGGTTTGATCAAGTCAAAGCATGAATTAAGACCGCACATGATCGTTAAAAATCCTACGCAGATAAACGGCGAAGGCCTATTGAGTTTGATGTTGGGGACAGAGTAATGTTGAAAGTGTCACCCTGGAAGGGAATCATACGATTCAGGAAGAGAGGAAAGTTAAGTCCGAGGTTTGTCGGACCGTTCAGGATAATGGCACGGGTTGGTGAAGTCGCTTATCGGTTAGAGTTGCCTGATGAGTTAAGTGGAATTCATCCTACTTTCCATGTATCACACTTGCGAAAGTGTTTGGCGGATGAATCGGCTCACGTACCACTTACTGACATCGAGATAGACAATAGCCTTAACTACATCGAAGAACCCGTGGCCATCCTAGATCGAAAGGAGAGACGTTTACGTAACAAAGTTATCCAATTGGTTAAAGTCCAATGGAAACATCGAAAGGGATCGGAAGCCATTTGGGAAATGGAGACAGAAATGAGGGAGTCGTACCCTCAACTAATTGAGTTATGGTAGGTTTCGGGGACGAAACCTATTGTAAGGGGGATAGACTTGTAACATCCTAAAAATAATAAAACGAATAAATATAGCGAGACCGGTGATTTAGTCAGAATATTTAAACAAAAGGGAGCGGGCTTGGGCTCGGCTTCAATGGGCCAAGGGAAGCCCAGGTAAATAAGGGTCAGGGCAGCCTTCTTCTCTGCTCATTCCCCCACTCACACAACTTTTAGAGAGAGAAAGAAGAGCTCGGGTCGAGAGAGAGAAAGTTGATGGATCATCCCGGAATTGAGGGAACGCGTTACTGCTAAGCTCGTGAGAAGAACCTCTGGATCAGAATCTCGATACAGGTAATGATCTTGCCTAAATCTGAGTTTTTGTTCGTTTTTGGGATTTTCGAGTTTTGGCTAAAAAGGTAACGATTTTTGATGATGGGACTTGAAGATGAGCTTAGGTATAACATCTAGAATGAAAACAGAACGTTTTGATCTAAGAAAAATTGAGATACTGACTCGATCAGACTCGCATGCAAAAACTTCAGATTTTTGGGAAGACGATCTGTGCAGGCCCATCGAAACTACTAGTTTCGATATGTGCAGGCCCATCGAAACTACTAGTTTCGATATGTGTAGGCCCATCGAAACTACCTAGTTTCGATATGAGCAGGCCCATCGAAACTACCTAGTTTCGATATGTGCAGGCCCATCAAAACTACTTAGTTTCGATATGTGCAGACCCATCGAAACTACCATAGTTTCGATATGAGCCCACGATCCGAAGTTTACACCTAAGTTACTTATCGAAACTACCAAGTTTCGACATAAACAACCTATCGAAACTATCAAGTTTCTATATAAGCAAATCCATCGAAACTATTAGGTTTAAGCATAGGGATGTCTAGTGTCATCTAGGAGCACTACCTTACACGTATGGCTTTATTATAACAGATCGTGAGTGACATTAGTGACGCGCATTAGCCAGCTAAGAGTATTTCAGAAACTACTTATTTGGTGAGTTCTAGAGCCCTCTTTTAAATGTTTTGGGCTGGTGTGCATACTTACGAAATGATGTTTTAACGAAATGATGTTTTAACGAAACGATGTTTACGAAAGGAAAGGATATGAAGTGTTTTTGCCAAAAAGGTTTATGAATGTTTATGAACGGTCTAAATGAGGAAATGTTTAATGAAAAGGGAAAGAGGTAAAGGTTTAAAGAAGTCATTACAAATCTAATCTGTCGAATGAATGGAATTGACGAATGAAGTCTGGGAATGTGATTCCCAGCCTTGTGGTAGATTATGGACAGCGAGCCATAGATACCATAAGAACAACAGGGCAGTGTCTTGGTGGCCGGTCGATGGTTTTGATGTTGTACAACTGGTAAGGGAGTAACGACGGTTACTCGGGTGATGACGATCATCCTAAGTGAATAAGGTAAGGGAAATCAATGATGGCGATACGTAACGGTTGATTCCCAAAGGAAAGATGCATGTCGAGCAATGACGGCGATACGTAACGGTTGACCCCACGTAGTGAATGGTTGGGCAATGACGGCGATACGTAACGGTTGACCCCACGTAGTGTATGGTTATGGCAATGACGGCGATACGTAGCGGTTGCCCACAACACCAAAGGTTCCTTCGGGGACACTGTGACGCGTAAAGTAAGATACAGAATTAGATAACGATAATGTATGACTTAAATGAATTTTAAAAGTTTTAACGAACGATCCGTTCAACGGTGTTTATGATAATGATGTTGATGATGATGATATGGGTATGAAACCTTTTTAAAGATGTTAGATTATTACATGCTTTTGTGAAAGGTTTTACTAAATGAATGAATGATATGTTTTTGGCAAATGTTGATGTTAAAGTTTTTACGAAATGCTAGAACTCGCCAGCGTAGCTGACTTTTTAGTGTGCACATTCAGGTTAAGGCAGGTTATGAGGAAGTACGGTGATGCTCGGCTAACGAGAGGAGTTACCCGGTTGACTATGAAGACTGGCATCCCGTTATGTTTTAGTTATGATGTATTTATGTTTTAAACAATGTTTACGCTTCCGCATGTATGAACAATGATGACGTTATGTTTAAATGAAATTTTCCGCTGCGTTATTTGACATTCATGTTTAAGAACTGTTTGTGAATGAGTAAATCCAACAAGTGAGGCCTCTCGGGTTTGGGGCTTTACAGTGAGGTAGAAGTGGAATCAGTACTCGCAGCCATTACTTGTGCTTGCCTCTGAGCACTGACTTCTACCTTATGAAGGATAGCTTGTTGCGGCCTATCCCCCGTTACTTGTTTATACTTTCTCTTCTGTATCTCTGTAAGACAGCGCCCGAATCAGAATTGGACTCGTATTCACTGCTAGTCTCTTGTCGCTTTCTCTTAGAAGATGACTTGGGAAGGGTCACCTTTGTCAGTCTTCTTGGATGTGCCTGGGACAGTGCATCATCAGAATCAGATGAATCTGACTCAGTCGATTCTGAGTCGGAATCTTCAGCACCCCTAGTTCCCTGTTCCTCGTCCTCTTTTTCTTCAGACATATCATCTTCAGATCCAACTTCCTCTTTTTCTTGCTGTTCATCACTGTGTTCATTGAGTTCAGGCTCAGACGCTGCACTATACCATCTTAAGTCAGTAGGAGCCACATATGCTTCATTTATTAGGTGGCCAAAGAGAGGAGTGTGCTCATGGGAAGGTTCTACACTGTCTGGCTTTAGAAATTGTGCAAACACTCTCTTGTCCACTTGTTTGACTTGTAGTCTCTCTCCAATAGCCGGTAGATTTGGTACAACATCATTAATCAACAGCTGTATGAACCTAGGGTATAATAGAAATATAAACCTATCAGCAGCATTGATCTGATCGGTGATATACTTGTAGATATACTTTGAGAAGTTATAACCCTTGTTGAGAGAGAGGGCAACCATTGCAGCCGCCAAGTCATGCCCCATCCCATCCTTTCCAGCCTCTCTAGCAGACAGGCACATGATCATGACGTGTATGAAGTAACGCCACTGATCAAGTACCCACATCTTCTTGTATGAGGAGTAGTCCATGGTACCGACATACCCCATCCTTTGTCTCCAGCATCCATCAACGAAGTAGTCAGGGTAACTCACCGGATCGGTTGATAAGTCCCTAAACTGTAGCACACGTCTGATGGCGTCTTCAGAAATAGCAATATCATGACCTGCTACAGTACCCCTAATGACGTTTGGGTTTACTGTACCATCATGATCAGCAGTTTCCCAGAATTGCTCCAGATACAGTCTTGAGACAATACGATTATCAGATATGGCATAGTTGATCTTTGATCGGTTCAGGAAGTCGATTATCTCCCTATAGTGAAGTGCAGCACCCTTCCACTTGGGTTGTGTTAGAGCCAGCAGATTGAATTCGCTGGTGAATGCACGAGCCATCACAAATGTTAGTTAGATGATGTTGAAACTAGAATCGAGACGAAAAACCCTTTAGGAACACACAAAATTTTGAGTGAAAAAGGATCAATGGGTATACAACAGTGTCAAAGATGTTTGAATGAGATAAACTCAGAAAAAATTCTAAGTCCTGTATATATACTCAACACATTTGGGTGTTGCGTACTTAACAAGTGCGCAAGGCTTAACTCTTGCGTACTTGACAAGTACGCATGACTTAAGTCTTGTGTACTTACAAGTACGCAGGGTTTAATTCCTACGCACTTGTCAAGTACACAGAAACCCTTGTGTTTCTCGAATTTCAACTCAAATTATGAAGAAGTCAAAGTCAAATAACGAACAGGATAAGCACATTCAATCAAGAGGACTCAAAGTCAATTCAAGAAGGTTAAACACAAATATTTTTGGCTTTTCTGATTAAAACTGACCTGTACACAAACTTAGAATCTTTTTGATTTTTTTCTAGATAGAAATATACAAGTATATGCACACACAACTTTTGCTCAAAGACACGAGCAGAGGATCATATCAGGCTAAACTCTAGCAAAAAACGATACAAAATAAACGTCAAAGAATATGGGACCATGTCATGGATTATAATTTATTCATACGTAATAAGCACATAAACAGGTAATTCAAGTTGGCAATATTATGATATTTGAAACCATAAGCATCTTTGTATCACGTTCTTGTGGGTTAAGGTATTAATTTTAAGATATACAACGTGTACCCCACTGATATGCTACAGAAATGTAACTTGCACTATCTCAAGGCATCTAAGATTTTTCCAAAGATTTTCAAATCTCTAGAATGAAGTTACATCGTTTAGCACAGAAAAAATCAAGCATAATCAATAAGGATTATCAAAAATCATAAGATTCAGAATCGAGTGATTCAGATGTTTTGGTTTGATTGGATTTTCTTCTATGAATATCATATGATGATTCAGGTTAATAGATATGGAGTCTGAGGATTTAGGTATGGTGATCCAACTTTTATCTGGATTTGATTTCAATGAATCAGGTATGATTCAAGGGTGAATATAATCTTAACGGTTGATGTTAAGACATATCTTGCCCCAATTTCCCATTGCATACTTGTGAGTATGGGCAGTGAAGTGAACCGATAAATTGTGCTAAAGACATAACCCGAAACTTGTCTCTTAAGAAAATATTTGCTAAAATCTTACATCCTTCATCTGATAATGATCTTTTTGTATTCTTTTACACACGCACACATGCATACATGGGTTCAAATCACAGTTGTAGTCTAGATTTAGTTTCCACACTACTAATGATTCAAAGACGCCTACAGCCTACTGACAATTCAAATTACTTGTAAATAAGCAGATTAAAAAACATAACAATTTAAACAATCAAGTAAGCATGACGCAATCATTTCCCATATGAGCAGTCTATGGCGTTTAGATCATTACTGATGTATTATCATTTCCTCTTTTCTCATGATAACCTTGAAATTTTATCCATTTTCTATTTTGTTTGGATTTTTGTAAAATATTTGAAAATTAAAAGAACTATACAGAAAACGTAAAAGATATAAACTTTAACTTTCATGAATTGAATTGATTTAAGAAAAACAAGTTTTCTCTCTGGATTGAACATTCCATTCAATTTGACAAGATGCTCAAAATGGGTTCGATCAAGCGCATTAGTAAAAAGGTCAGCAAAATTGTCATCCGTGTGCACCTTTACAAGTTCAATGAGATGCTTTTCAGCACAATCACGGATGAAATGATGGCGAATTTCAATATGTTTAGTTTTGGAATGTTTCACCGGGTTGTTTGTGATGGACATGGTGGCATTGTTGTCAATGAACAGTGCAGTTCCAGTGAAGTTTAAGCCGTAGTCTCTCAATTGCTGCTGAATCCACAATATCTGAGAACAACCGCTAGCTACAGCAATGTACTCTGCTTCACATGTTGAGACATAAACCGTTGACTGTTTCTTACACTGCCAGGAAACCAGTCTGTCTCCCAAGAATTGACATCCACCAGAAGTTGACTTTCTATCAAGGTTTCAACCGCCATAGTCTGAATCAGTATAGGCTTTGAAGTCAAATTGCTGCTGCTTTGAGTAACAAAGACCCAATCGGGGTTTCCCTTTCAAGTATCTGAAAATCCTCTTGACAGCTATCATATGAGACTCCTTCGGTTGTGACTGAAACCTTGAGCACAATCATACATCAAACATTATGTCGGGCCTTGAAGCTGTGAGATACATAAGAGATCTGATCATCCCACGGTACAATTTGCAATCCACATCCTTTCCATCTTTTTATGGATGCAGACCATGATTGATGGGGATAGGTGTGCCATAAGTACTGCTATCATTCATCTTGTATTTTCACAAGATGTCCTGCACATACTTGGTTTGATGAAGATAAATTCCATCCTCTCTTTGACTGACTTGCAGACCTAGGAAGAACGACAATTCACCCATGTTACTCATCTCAAACTTGGACTTCATCACCTGTTCGAATTCCCTACACATATCTTCATTTGTAGACCCAAATATAATGTCATCGACATACATTTATACAAGAAGAATATCACCTCCTGCTTTCCATATGAAGAGGGTCGAGTCAATTTGTCCACGGTCAAAACCATTTGAGAGTAGATGTTTTGATAACGTCTCATACCATGCCCTTGGTGCTTGATGAAGACCATAAAGTGCTTTGTCGAGCTTAAACACTTTAATGATATTATGCGGATCTTCAATACCGGGAGGTTGAGTGACATAGACCTCTTCATGAACTTTTCCATACAGGAAAGCACTCTTCACATCAATTTGATAGACCTTGAAGCCGACATAGGAAGCATAAGCCAGAAACAGTCGAATGGCCTCAACTCTAGTAACTGGGCATATACTTCTGTGTAATCTAAGCCCTCTTGTTGATAAAAAAACCCTGAACAACAAACCTTGCTTTATTCTTCACTACAACATGACGATCATCCGTCTTGCATTTGAACATCCATCTGGTTCCAATTGGTTGTACGCCTCTTGGCAAGTCAACAAAATCCCACGCATGCAACTTTTGGAATTGAGACAGTTCTTCTTGCATTGCCTCAATCCAGCAGTTGTCAGTGAGAGCCTCCTTCATATTCTTTGGCTCTAACTGGGACACTAATGCAGCATGCAGACATGTTTCCATGACACCAGTGTCAAGGATCTCAGAGTACAAACTAGTGTTCTCAGCAATGGTTCTATGACGAGTTTGAACACCGGCATGAGGATCACCAATAATGTTGTTAACTGGATGATTCTTATGCATTCTCGTCTCTGGTATTTCTGGTTCCTGAATTTCTGAATCGAGGTTTAAGCTCAACTCCCCCATATCTTGTGTTCCAGAAGAAGAAGATTCAATGTTGATTGGATCAGCTGGAGCTTCATTTCCTATACGAGTGCTAGGATTAGCTTGAGAGTCATTTCCATCAACATGAGCATCTTCAATGTTATCACTTTCATGAGTTCCAGATGCAGATGCAGCATTGGAATCAAGAGTTACAATCGGTACAGTAGCACGTGTTGAGAAACTGGAGTCATCACCGCCACCAAATAATTCATACACATTTGCGGCATCATCGGCAGACAGATCAGGAAGGTTGAAAGATTTGAATAGCGCATCATAATCAAAACCTCAAGCTGGACCAGTTGGTTCTGGTGGAATGTTGTGTTTACTATAATCCACTTCAAACCATTCCTCGACAGTACGAGTTCCTATATTGTACACTCTCTTACAAGGCGAGTTGGCAACATATCCTAAGAAGATGCCTTCCATCGCTTTTGCATGAAACTTAGACTTTCGGTCTTTGTATTGTAGCAATAAGGAACAGGGACTACCAAAAGGAACTAGATAGTCAAGATTGGGAGGTCGATTATTGATCAACTCATATCAAGTCTTGTTGTGCCTCTTCAAAACCAGAACTCTGTTCAAGACGTGACAAGCTGTATTAACTGCTTCTGCCCAGAAAGTGACAGGTTTCAATCAAGGTTCTGTTCTTTCGTTCAGCGACTCCATTCTGCTCAGGTGTATACGGGGCACTAAATTCGTGACAGATCCCCTTCTTGAGGTAGAAAAGTTCCATCAAATTATTCTTGAATTCAGTTCTGTTATCACTCCTTATTCTTCTAACCTTCAACTTGCAAAGAGATTCCAAGCTCAGGATCAGGTATTGAAAAATGTCAGTAGTTTTGTCTTTTGTACCTAAAAAATGCACCCAAGAAAAACGTGAGAAATCATCAGTTACAACCAGACAGTGTGACTTACCTCCAATACTCGTGATACTTATGGGGCCAAACAGATCCATATGTAATAGCTCTAAAGGGGCATCAATGGAGTTTTGGAGCTTGGGTCTGTGAGACTTCCGTTGCTGTTTGCCCTTTTTACAAGGCATACAGTCATCTTCAATGGTAAATCTCAGCTTAGGAACACCGGTTACCAAACCGTTCCAGACAAGATGATTCATTTTTCGATAAGAAATGTGTCCGAGTTTCCTATGCCACAAGATAGAGTCAAGCTCTGTCGCTTTGGTAAGCAAACAAGTAGCAACTGATGAGGTGATTTTCGCCACTCTCATGTCGATCTGATAGGTGTCGTTTATCCTTGGCGCTCGCATCAGAATCCAGTCTTCAGGAACCTCAAAACCAGGTTTGAGAATCAAGCATTCAGTCTTGTCAAACATAACCGAGTACTCCTTGTCGCACATCTGGGAGACACTCAACAGGTTATGCTTCAGTTGCTCGCAGTAGTTGACGTTGTCGAAGCTGACACAACCATTTGAAACCATGCCTTGACACATGATACTACCGCCTTTCTCTCCAGCAAAGGTCACATAGCCGCCTCTGAATGGTTTCACATCTTGAAGCAGGGCCATGTTACCTGTCATGTGCCGGGAGCATCCACTATCTACATACCAACGATTAGAGATAGTACCCTTCGGATGTCCCTGCACGAGTCACAAGAAATTAATTAGATTTGGAGACCCAAGCCATAGTGGTCTTGGATCGTCCGTCTTTCTTAAAATAAACAACCTCAATTAATTCACAGTCGTGACTGTCAAAAATGGATGAATCTTTAGAAGATTTGGGACCAGGAGATTGAGAACTTTTGGATTTGTTATTCCAGGACCTCTTCTTTTTCTTAACTGGAACAGTAGACTTAGATTCAACAGTAGCAGGTGAACTAGTGGAAGCTTCACCTTATTGAATTCCAGCCAGTTGTTCCAACTTTCTCAACATCTTGTTCCTTCTTCTCCTCTGTGGCTTAGAGAGTTTCACCACAGGTTTCTCACCAGTTGGTGCACTACCAGAGGTAGATGCACTAGGTTTAGCAGGTAGCTTTCCCCCTTTTGAAACAGATGGTTTAGCCTCAGATGTGATCTTTGGCTTTACCATAGGTTTTACTGGTGGTTTCACCACATTTGCTTTTGGACTTTTGGAATGCTTCACTAGTGGTGACTTAGGGATAACAGCCGGTTGTGAAACAATTGGCCGTTTCCCTTGGTTCTTAGCAGGGCAGTTCACAAGAATGTGACCAAACATACCACAGTGAAAGCAAGTTCTCTTTTTCTTTGTAAGTCCTCATGTAAGGCTCATTAGATCTGGCATTAGATGACTCAGCATGATGAGCAGGAGAAGTTGTTTGGTGAACAGTAGTTTGACCCGATGATGATTGGTTTTTGGGAATATAAATTTTTTGCAAATTTTCTTGATAACCAAACCCTAAATGACCTGAAAAATCTTTTTTCTTAACTTGATTAATGTTTTTATATCCCCCCATAAAGCATCACTTTTAATTTTTCATTTGATTCAATGATATCGGGTTCAGTCAAAATACAATTATCACTATCAGTGATAATGTTTTTCTTAACTTTCTGTTCACCTAGCAACTCCTCAGAGACTACTCCTTCACGGCAGGTGTTCTCAGAACCATCATCAGAAGCAGTAAAGAACTCTTCATTAGATGCAGAGTCAGCCTTACTTGAGGAATCATCCTTGTTAGAGGAATCATCCTGACTTGAGGACTCATCAAGGCAAGACAAATCAATGTCAATTAAGCTGTTGACAAAATTCCCGCTAACTGGTGGTGGAATGGCATTAGTACACAACCCTAAGCCATTCACTTGTCTCACTACAGGCTCGTAGTGTTCCACCACAAAATGAGAATTTTTCAACTTCTCAGTATTACCTTTCAACTACAAGATCTCATTTTACAGCTTGTTGATCTCATTGTTCCTTTTCTCTAACCCCTTGTACGCAACATCCAAATGAAACTGTTGATCATTGATTTTAAGTGAATAATCATGTTTTTCTTTCTTTAAAGTTTCAATTGAATCTTTGTAACGTTTTGCATTTTCCTTGCAACTTAATGCTGCAATACGCAGGGGTTCGACTTTGTCTTGAAGCTTAGAATTTTCAACCTTTAAGCTTTAGACATTTGGAACAAGAAATGACAGCAAAAGGATTAGAATATACCTCATTCGATGAACATGATGCCTCTCCAATAGCCATGAGGGCAACTGTAGTTGTAGACTCTACTTGATCAGCCACAGACGCTTCCCGTTCCTCTGCTTCTATCATCTCCACAATCTCAGCCATGAGACCAACTTGTGTTTGTGCAATAAGGGCACCCTCCAGATGAACACTCCAATCAAAGCTTTCGTCCTGTTGAGCCACCAATGCATTGGACGTTCCACCTTGACTTTGATTGCGGTTGTTATAGTTGTACCCTTGATTGTTTCCTTGATTGTTTCCTTGGTTGTTTCCCTGGTTTGGTCTTGTGAATCCTGAGGCAGGTGCATTGTCCTTCTGACATTCACAAGCAAAGTATCCAAAGTTCAGACACTTGTAGTACTTGGCCTTGGATTTGTCAAAACCAACCTAGGCATTTGAATGCCCACCAATAAACTTTTGGCCAGTTCTATTCAAGAAACGCTTGGCCCTTCTTAAGATCATGGTCATATTCCACTGAATATCCATGTCCTCCATGTCATCTGGATCCACCTGATTAAAATCTTCTTCAATTGTCTCAGGATCTGTAAGCTTTCCACCAATGAAATTCTCATAAGCAAGCATACACGATGAAAATAATGCTACATGATCTTCAGCTATCTTGGCTATAGCAGTCTGGTTAGCTGAAGATGTAAAGGGAGGATTTCTTGAGGGATGTTGGTGGTGAGAACCAGATCCAGATGCTGTAAAGCATGTATGACCACCACAACCATTCGAGTTATCTTCTTCATTAGATTTCCCTGAGAATAAGGCGATACCAGAACCAGGAGATTTAGCTATGGAAGACGTCCCATAATACATAGAAGGGTCTTGAATTTGAGGTCTTCCTGAGCTTTCCTTTTTTTTTCAGGTTCATATCGTGAGCTTGAACCATACCGATTGCTTCTTCAATCTTCATATCATAGAACTTCGGGTTCTCTCTCAGCAGAGTGGTATACATCTCAAACTTTGGTGGTAAAGCATCCAGAAATTTTTCAACTAATTCCTCATCAGGATACTTTAGCTCAAAAGCTTTTAGCTCAGTTTAAAGATGATAGAATCTAGATATAAGTTCATCAGTAGATTTATTTTCTAGATATCTGAAACACTCATATTGTTTTCTCAGAAGATCTCTCTTGCTCTTCTTGATGTCACTGTTCCCTTCAAATATTTTCTGCAATGCCTTCGAGAGATCTTTCGAATTATCATAACCTCTGAAGCTGTGAAAGAGTTCTCTAGTTAGGGCCATTGTGATAGATCCATGTGCTTTCTTTTCTCTATCATAGACTTTCTTTTCTTCTTCGTCTAGCTTAGAAATAGGCTTGGGGACATCTTCATTAAGATATGTATACATAGGATTGTAGGTCCCTCGGGTGTGGTGGATCGTCACATGCAAGTGGTCTACTAGTCGGACCGGGTGCGGAATACCCGTGACTAGGTGGAGAGTCTAACTGAACAAAGTAAACCGAACACAAGAGTCACAATAATCGTTCTTTGTATTATAAACACTCGACGGTTACAGAGAGAATACAAGCTGCGTACTTAGCAAAACTGAGTTCGTCTGAACAAATGGTTCTGCGTACTTAGCTTCTGTGAACCAATCCTATTTATACTGACCTGATGCCTGCACACTTAGTAAATGCGCAGGACCAATTACTCCTGCGTACTTAACAAGTACGCATAGGTCTTCCTGCGTACTTGCTAAGTACGCAGGAGCTTTCTCCTGCGCACATACAAGTGCGCACAACACTTGGAAGAAATCAACAACACATTATGTAAACGTAAATACAACTCGATAAACTATTACATAATGACTCTTACATACAAAGACAAAATACAGACATTAGACATACAAACCTAGACTCTATCCAGAGTGTTGTCACAGGAAAGTGCATCAACAAACTCCCCCTTGACAACAGCTCGGGATCTTCATCGTCTTCAGTCTTCAATCTTCAGTCTTCACAGCACTGCTTCCTTAGCTTCCATCTTCTTTTTGTAATCAAGACAGAACTTGATTAACTTGTCGTATTTGGCCGAGAGAAGCTTTGTCCATTCATCAGTGTGGATGCAGAATTTGTCTGCTAGTACCTCCAGATCGTTCACAGAGAAATTGATGAAGCAGACTTCATCAAAAACCCTGATCACTTCCTTTGGCACTGTGTTTCCACTATCTGACTTACCTTTACCCATGATCACAGCCTCGCCCGTTTTTGGATCAACGTACCAATACCACATGTCACCAAGAATATCCTGAGGTAACTTGCTCAGGGGAATCTTAGTTTCACATCGCACTGGCTTGTATACCAATCTCTTTAACGGCTTCTTAGTCACATGATGCACTGCATGCTTATCCTTTACTATTCTGGGCACCTGAGGCTTGAGATACTCATACTTTCCCGATCTTGCTTCACGCTGTAGTATACTCCACAAACCCATTGCTACTGCATGATTCGAATGATTCAGCCGGTCGCGGTTTGCAAGGTTAACTAGGTCGTACCTGGGCAAAGAGTTGAACGCCTCACTGGTTGGTTTCAAGTATTGAACCCCTCCAGATCTTTTGATGGCGAACAACTGCTTGTCCTCCTCAAACCTGACAGGTAAGATCATACCTGTCGCTCCATACTTATCTTTGATAGACGTCTTTTGCCACACTGGAGCTGGACCCTTTGTAGATGCAGAAGGCATGTCTTTCTCTTTTTGTGCCTCGGGGTCCACAGGTATAGGGTCGACCGGGGGGGCATCAGTTGTAGCTTCAACATTACTTGCTGTATCAACAGAGCCTGTGTCTGTTTCGAGCAGAGATTCGAGCGATGGTATTTCAAAGATCTCACCATCCTCTAACTCATACTCTAGATCCCCGTCGCCCTTGGGAATCTCGATTATCACATCATCATCATCGTTCCAATCATCACCAGAGTCGATCTCTCCTTCTTCCAGATTAAGGAGAGCATCGATCTGTGCTTCTTTAGAATAGTCAGGCTCGAGACATAGAATCTCGCCAGCCACTGACTTCCCTTTATCACCACCACCACCACCTCCTGAGGTATCACCACCCTCTTGCGTAGTAGACTCCCCCTCAGCCATTGACGTAGTAGAGATGGGCACAATTGCCGAAGCTTGGTGCTCACCTCCACTAGGACCGACTTCAGGATCCTTGTCTTTGTCATCATCCTTAGTCAAATCGACTGGATGACAACCCTCTGCACCGGTGGATTTTTCTTTTTCCTTCTCCCCCTGAGCACCTAGCTTCTCGGTCAGTTCTGTAATCAATTTGACCATAGTAGCGTGCTCCTGCCTTTGAGCATCCAGCCTTAGCTCAATTGAAGTTCTGTGGGCTTGAATCATTTCATTCGTCTTCATTAATAGTTCATTCTGCGCCATCACATTCTTCAGCCGTTCATCAGTCCCCGTTCTCTGGCTACGCAGAATCCTAACTTCATCTGCCAGAGAGTTTATCTGTGCTTGTTGAGCATCAGAATCCTCTTTTGACTTTTGAATAGTCTTCAACAAGCCAGCAACTTGGGTTTCTAGCATATCGATCCTAGCTTCATTTGGATCCGGATGCCTAGATGATGAGGCTTCGGCGTTGTGGATGGGGGAAGGGAAGATTGTGTCAACGTCGAACCCCTGTGAGATGTCACCATAATTAAAGAGTTGACCTGACGGCTCTTTGGTGGGTGTTGGGGTTGGGGATGGTATGATGTGAGTAGGTGTTATGGTTGGGGTGACTGTGACTGACTCCGTGAGAAGTGGAGCAGTCACCGTCACCTGGACGGTTGGAATATGGAGGGTCACCGTCACAGGAATCACCTCTGTGACCGCCGTGACCGCCACATCTGCTTGTACCAGTGGCCTTCTCCTCCTACTAAACAGTTGCCGTGCTGGCATGGTAGATTCTGGCTGCACAGTTGGAATCTCTTCAACCCTGGGGATGGCAACCTCTTGCCTATCGCCCCTTTTCTTGTTGGTGCTCTCATGCCTCTGTCTTTGTAAAGCAGCGTCAGAGTCGGAATCCGGCTCATATTCGCTGCTGGAGCTTTGTCTCTTTCTTTTTGAAGACGACGCAGGCTGGGTTACCTGTGCCTGTCTCCTCGGATGTGCCTGTGATGGTGCATCATCGGAATCAGAAGAATCTGATTCTGTAGCCTCCGAATCGGATTCCTCAGCACCACCAACACCACCTTCATCATCACCCTCATCATTACCTTCATCATTAACTTCATCATCCTCATTCTCTTCATCTTGTTCTTCATCAGAGTGATCACTCATCTCTGGTCCCGAGTTGGGACTATACCAGTTCCAGTCCTCCGGAGCGACGTATGCTTCATTAATCAGGTGGCCGAAGAGTTCAGTATGCTCAGGGGTAGGTTCTACACTGCCTGGCTTTAGAAACTGTGCAAAGACTCTCTTGGCCACCCTTTTCACTTGCAGTCTCTCCCCGATAGCACGCAGGTTTGGCAACGCATCATCGATCAAAAGTTGCACAAACCTCGGGTATAAAAGGAACCTAAATCTCTCAGCTGTATTTATCTGGTCATTAATTGCTTTGAAAATAAAGCGTGAGAAGTTGTAGCCCCGATTGAGAGACAAGCCCACCATGGCTGCTGCAAGGTCATGACCCATCGCATCTTTCCCTGCTTTCCTGGATGAGATGCACATGATCATGATATGGGCAAAATAACGCCATTGATCTAATACCCACATTTTCTTGTAAGAAGCATAGTCCCTTTCCCCGACATATCCCATTCTCTGCCTCCAACACCCATCCACGTAGTAATCTGGATAGGATGTCGGGTCGGTGGCAAGGTCTCTGAACTGCAGTACTCGTCTGATTGTATCTTCAGAGATTGCAATAGCCCGACCATCAACAGTAGCCCTTATGACATTAGGGGATACTGTGCAATCGTGCTCTGTAGTCTCCCAGAATTGTTCTAAGTATGGTCTTGAGACTGTTGGATTAGCCGAGATTGCATAACTTATTTTAGATCTGTTCAGAAAGTCCACAATCTCTCTATATTGTAAGGCTGCCCCTTTCCATTCTGGTTCAGTGTGCGCCAACAAATTGAATTCGTCAGTGAATGCACGAGCCATTATCTGCAAACACACACAGAAAACATAATCAGAACAATTTATAACAATGGAAATAGACACACATGACATAGAATAGTAGTTACACTTTGTAAAAAATTTCAGACTTTGAAAAATTTTCTAAGTGTTGGTCCTGCGCACTTAGCAAGTGCGCAGGATTTTACTCTTGCGTACTTAACAAGTACGCAGGAATTACTTCTTGCGTACTTGCTAAGTGCGCAAGAACAACCCTTAGCAAAAATTTCAAAGATTTAAATTCGTTCAAAATGCGGGTTGATTAGGTAGCCACTAGGTCGGAATCAGGGATTCTAACCTATGGTACCATTATCAACACCATTAACCACGAAGTCACGATCAAATTTTGACCTAGGTCGTCGAACGACCCACTGACGGTTCGTCTTCAACCCGTCGGATCGATCGATGACCAAAGGGAAAAAAAGGAGGATCGATTAGGCATCCTAATAACTTGTTAGAGACACTAGTTACCCAAACAACCCATTTTACCCCAAAAATTTTACGGATTTAACCTAAAAATTCTAAGTCAAAAATCTGTCCAAAAATCACGAATCTATGGATGGAATCGGCCTAGATTCTCACCAAAGAGATGAAATACGAAGATGATAATGTGGACGAGATGAAAAACGGGTTTGAACACACTCGATTTTGAGAGAAAAATCGCAGGGGGGAAAAAATTTGGGTTTGAATGAGTAAACTTGAAAATTTTCTAAGTGTTGGTTTTATACCCCACTGATATTGTTCGTGCGTACTTGCTAAGTGCGCACGAATTAACTCTTGCGTACTTAACAAGTACGCAGGAATTAACTCTTGCGTACTTGCTAAGTGCGCAAGTCTTACTTCGTGCGTACTTGACAAGTGCGCAGAAACTTTAAGTGCGCAATTTTCAACTCAGAATTATGAAGATTTTCAAGTCAAATAACGAACAAGATAAAAATATTCAATCGGGAGGATTCAAATACAATTCATGAAGGTTAAACATAAAATATTTTTGGCTTTTTCTGAATTAAACTTAAACAATGCATAAACTTAAAATCTTTTTGTTCTTTTCTAGATAGAAATATACAAGTATTCACACAAGCTATTTTTGATCAAAGACACGAGCAGAGGATCATATCAGGCTTATTTTTATCAAAAACGATACAATATAAACATCAAAGAATATGGGATCATGTCATGTATTACTCTTTATTCTTACGTAATAAGCAAATAAACAAGTAATTCAAGTTGACAATATTATAAGATTTGAAACTATATGCATCTTTGTATCGTGTTCTTGTGTATTAAGTTATTAATTATAAAATATACAACGTGTACCCCACTTAAATGCTATGATATTTTGCACTATCTCAAGGCATCTAAGATTTTTCCAATGATATTCTTAATTTTCAGAATGAAGTTACATCAATTAGCACAGAAAAATCAAGCAGAATCCATAAGGATTATCAAGAATCATACGATTCAGAATCGAGTGATTCAATTGTCTTGGTTTCATGTGATTTTCTTCTTTGAATATCGGTATGATGATTCGGGATAATGAACATGGTGTTTGATTATAAGGTAACGGGATCCAACTTTTATCTGGATTTGATTTCAATGAACCAGGAATGATTCAAGGGTGAATACATGCTCAACGGTTGATGTAGAGACATGTCTTGATTCAATCTCTCCTTGCATACTTGTGAGTATGGGTAGTGAGATGAACCGCATTAATTGTGCTAACAACATAACCCGAAACTGATCTCAAAAGAAAATTATTGCCAAAATCTAACATCCTTTATCTGATAATGATCTTTTCTATTCTTTTACACACACACACTTGCAAACATGGGTTAAAATCACAGTTGTAATTTAGATTTAGTTTCCACACTACTAGTGATTCAAAGACGCATACAGCCTACTGACAATTCAAATTACTTGTAAGTAAACAGATTAAAAACATAATAATTTAAACAATTAAGTAAACATGACGCAATCATTTCCCATATGAGCAGTCTATGATGGTTAGATCATTTCAGATGTACTATCATTTCCTCGTTTCTCAAGTGAACTTTTGAAATTTTCTCCGTTTTCTATTTTTTTTTATTTTTGTAAAGTATTTTAAACTAACAGAACTATACAGAAAAATTTAAAAGAAATAAAATTTAACTTCCATGAATTGAATTGATTTAAGAAAATTAATTTTTCACTCGGGATTGAACTTATAAAGTTGACAAGATGCTCAAAACGGGACCGATCAAATGCCTTTGTGAAAAGGTCAGCAAGATTGTCATCTGTGTGAACCTTTACAAGTTCAATTAAATGCTTTTCAGCACAATCACGGATGAAATGATGGCGAATTTCAATATGCTTAGTTTTGGAATGTTTCACCGGGTTATTTGTGATGGACATGGTGGCATTGTTGTCAATGAATAAAGGAGTTCCAGTGAAGTTCAAGCCGTAGTCTCACAATTGCTGCTGAATCCACAATATCTGAGAACAACCACTAGCTGCAGCAATGTATTCTGCTTCACAAGTTGAGACAGAAACCGTTGACTGCTTCTTGCACTGCCAGGAGACCAGTCTGTCTCCCAAGAATTGACATCTTCCAGAAGTTGACTTTCTATCAAGGTTACAACCGCCATAATCTGAATCAGTGTAGGCTTTGAAGTCGAATGACTGCTGCTTGGAGTACCAAAGACCCAATCGGGGTTTCCCTTTCAGGTATCTGAAAATCCTCTTCACAGCTATCATATGTGACTCCTTCGGTTGAGACTGAAACCTTGAGCACAAGCATACAGCAAACATAATATCGGGTCTTGAAGCTGTGAGATACATAAGTGATCCGATCATCCCACGGTACAACCTGCTGTCTACATCCTTCCCATCTTTGTCAGGATGCAAACCATGATTGACTGGGATTGGTGTGCCATAAGTAGTGCTATCACTCATCTTGTATTTTGATAAGATGTCCTGCACGTACTTAGTTTGATGTAGATAAATGCCATCCTCTCTTTGACTGACTTGCAGACCCAGGAAGAACGACAGTTCACCCATATTGCTCACTTCAAACTTGGACTTCATCACCTTTCCGAAATCCCTACACATCCCTTCATTGGTCGACCCAAAAATGATGTCGTCGACATATACTTGCACAAGAAGAATGTCACCTCCTGCTTTCCTTATGAAGAGAGTCGAGTCAATCTGCCCACGGTCGAAACCATTAGACAGTAAATGCTTTGATAGTGTCTCATACCATGCCCTAGGTGCTTGATGAAGACCATAAAGTGCTTTGTCGAGCTTGTACACTTTATTGATATTATGCGGATCTTCAAAACCGAGAGGTTGAGTGACATAGACTTCTTCATGAACTTTACCATAAAGGAAAGCACTCTTCACATCAAGTTGGTAGACCTTGAAGCCGACATATGTGGCATAAGCCAAGAACAGTCGAATGGCCTCAATTCTAGCAACTGGGGCATATACTTCTGTGTAATCCAAGCCCTCTTGTTGATAAAAACCCTGAACAACCAATCTTGCCTTGTTCTTCACAACTACATGACGATCATCCGTCTTGCATTTGAACACCCATCTGGTTCCAATTGGATGAAAGCCTTTTGGCAAGTCAACCAAATCCCATACATGCAACTTTTGGAATTGGGACAATTCATCTTGCATCGCCTCAATCCAGCAGTTGTCAGTGAGAGCCTCCTTCACATTCTTCGGCTCTATCTGGGACACGAATGCAGCATGCAAACATGTTTCCATGACACCAGTGTCAAATATCTCTGTGTAAAGACTGGTGTTCTCAGTGATGGTTCTATGACGAGTCTGAACACCGGCATAAGGATCACCAATAATGTTGTCGATTGGATGATTCCTATGCTCTCTCGTCTCCGGTACAATTGGTTCTTGAATTTCTGGATCTAGATTTGTGCTCAACTCCCCCATTTCCTGTGTTTCAGCAGAAGAAGATTCAATGTGAATTGGATCAGCTGGAGCTTCATTTCCTACAGTTGTGTTAGGATTGACTTGAGCGTCATCTCCAATAACATGAACACTTTCACTGTTATCACAGTCATGAGTTCCAGATGCAGATGCAGCATTGGAATCAGGAGTTATAATTGGTACAGTAGCACGAGTAGAAAAACTGCCGCCATTCAATAGATTGTAAACATTTTCGGCGTCTTCTGCAGATAGCTCAGGAAGATTGAAAGACTTGAATAGCGCATCATAATCAAAACCCCAAGCTGGACCTTTTGGTTCTGGTGGAATGCTGAGTTTACTACAATCCACTTCGAACCATTCCTCGACAGTACGAGTTCCTATGTTGTACACTCTCTTGCAGGGCGAATTGGCAACATATCCTAAGAAGATGCCTTCCACCGCTTTCGCATGAAATTTAGATTGACGATCTTTATACTGTAGCAACAAGGAACAAGGACTACCAAAAGGAACTAGGTAATCAAGATTGGGAAGTCGATTGTTGATCAACTCATAACAAGTCTTGTTGTGTCTTTTCACCACCAAAACTCTGTTTAAGACGTGACAAGCTGTATTTACTGCTTCTGCCCAGAAAGTGACAGGAAGCTTTGCATCTGACAGCATAGTCTTTGCAGTCTCAATCAGTGTTCTGTTCTTCCGTTCAGCAACTCCATTCTGCTGAGGCGTGTACGGCGCGCTGAATTCGTGACGGATCCCTTTCTTGAGACAGAAAAGTTCCATCAAATTATTCTTGAACTCAGTTCCGTTGTCACTCCTTATTCTTCTAACTTTCAGCTTGCAAAGAGATTCTAAGCTCAGGATCAAGTATTGAAGAATATCAGCAGTCTCATCTTTTGTACCTAAAAAATGCACACAAGAAAAACGTGAGAAATCATCAGTTACAACTAGACAGAATGACTTACCTCCAATACTCCTAATACTTATGGGGCCAAACAGATCCATGTGTAATAGCTCCAAAGGGGTATCGATAGAGTTTTGGAGCTTGGGCTTGTGAGACTTCCGTTGCTGTTTGCCCTTTTTACAAGGCATACAGTCATCTGCAACGGTAAATCTCAGCTTAGGAACCCCGGTTACCAAACCGTTTCGGACAAGATGATTCATTTTACGATAAGAAATATGTCCGAGTTTCCTATGCCACAAGATGGAGTCAAGCTCTGTCGCTTTTGTAAGCAAACAAGTAGCAACTGATGAGGTGGTTTTTGCGACGCTCATATCAATCTGATAAGTGTCGTTTGTTCTTGGTGCTCTCATCAGAATCCAGTCATCAGGAACTTTGAAACCGGGTTTGAGAATCAGACATTCTGACTTGTCAAACATCACTGAGTACTCCTTGTCACACATTTGTGAGACACTCAACAGGTTATGCTTCAGCTGCTCGTAGAAGTTGACATTGTCAAAGCTAACACAACCGTTCGAAACCACACCTTGACACGTGATAATGCCGCCTTTTTCTCCGGCAAAGGCCACATAGCCGCCTCTAAATGGTTTAACGTCTTGAAGCAAGGCCATGTTTCCTGTCATGTGCCGGGAGCACCCACTATCTACATACCAGCGGTTAGAGATAGTACCCTTCGGACGTCCCTGCACGTGTAACAAAAGAATTAGTTAGATTTGGAGACCCAAGCCATTGTGGTCTTGGGTCGTCCATCCTTCTCAAAATAAACTACTTCTTTCAACTCACAGTCATGATGACTGTCCAAAATTGGTGAATCTTTGGAGGAATTGGGAACAGGAGATTGAGAATCTTTAACTTTCTTGTTCCAGGATCTCTTTTGAATCTTAACCAGAACAGGAGACTTTGGTTCAATCACAGCCGGTGAACTTGTGGAAGCTTCACCTGATTTAGCTTTAGTCAGCTGTTCCAGCTTTCTCAACCTCTTACTCCTTCTTCTTCTCTGTGGCTTAGAGAGTCTAGCCACAGGTTTCTCACCAGTGCGTGTACTACCAGATGTAGACACACGAGGTACAGCAGGTTGCTTTACCTTTCTTACAACAGATGGCTTGGCCTCAGATTTGATCTTTGGCTTAGCTATCGGTTGCACTGGTGGTTTCACCACATTTTGCTTTGGTCTGATAGGAGCTTTCACTACTGGCGACTTAGGGATAACAGTTGGTCGTGAAACAACATGCCGTTTCCCTGGGTTCTTAGAAGGACAGTTCACAACAATGTGACCTACCAAGCCACAGTGAAAGCAATTCCTCTTGTCAACATAAGTTCTCATGTAAGGCTCTTTAGTTCTAGCCTTAGAAAACTCACCATTGTGAGAAGGAAGAGTTGGTTTATGAACAGAAGTTTGAACTTTTACAGTTTGATGTTTGGGGGTATAATACTTTTGCAAATTCTCTTTGTAACCCAGCCCATAATGAGATGAAAAAGCCTCTTTCTTAGCTTGGTTAATATTTTTAAAACCCCCGTAAAGCATTCCCTTAAGTTTATCATTTGTTTCAATGATATCAGGTTCAGTTAAAATGCAATTATCACCATTAGTGATAATGTTTTTCTGGATTTTCTGTTCAGTCAACAACTCCTCAGAAACTACTCCTTCAGGGCAAATGTTAACCGACCCATCCTCAGAAGCAGTAACATACTCCTCACTAGATGTGGAGTTAGCCTTACTTGAGGATTCATCCTTTTTAGGGGAATCATCCTTATCAGAGGGCTCATCTAGACAAGTGAGATCAATGTCTATCAAGCTATTGACAAACTACCCACTTATTGGTGGAGGAATGGCATTGGTACCAAGTCCTAGGCCATTCATTTTTCTCACCACGGATTCGTAGTGTTCCACCACGAAGTGAGAGTTTTTCAATTTCTCGTTAGTGCATTTGAGCTGCAAGATCTCATTTTGCAGTTTGTTAATTTCATTGTTCTTCTTTTCCAAAGCCCTATACGCAATGTCCAAATGAACCTGTTGGTCGCTTATTTTTAAAGAATAGTCTTGTTTATCTTTCTGTAGCATTTCAACTGATTCTTTAAAACGTGATTCATTCGTTTTGTAATTTTTAGCTGCCAACTTTAGGGGTTCGATTATGTCTTGGAGATCAGAAATTTCATTTTTTAGCCCTAGACATTTAGAACAAGAAACAACAGAGAAAGGGTTAGAATCTACCTCAGATGATGAACTTTGTCCTTCTCCAATTGCCATGAGAGCGACAGCAGTGGTAGACTCCTTTTCATCAGCTACAGAAGCTTCCTCTTCTTCAGATTCAGAAGATTCCTCTTCTTCAGCTTCCTTCCTCTTGGCCTCCTTCCTCTCGGCCTCCATCAGCTCCATGATTTCTACCATGAGACCAACCTGTGCTTGAGCAATGATGGCGTCTTCTAGATGCACACCCCAATCAAAATTTTTGTCATTCTGTGCGACCAGTGCATTGGACTGATTACTTTGGGTATGATTGTGGTGACTTTGGTTGTTTTGGCCATGGCTGTTTCCCTGGCTAGGTCTGGTAAAACCAGAGGCCGGTGCTCTGTCCTTTTGACATTCACGAGCAAAGTGTCCATAGTTTTGACACTTGTAGTGTCACACCCCCAAAATCCACCAACGGAGTTTTACCGTTAGGGGCGTGACATAACAGGATCTCAGTCATTAGTTACGTTGAACGACTCTATATGAGTTTAATAAAAACCACTAGTATTGCTCATAGTCACGATGCAACACTAGTAATGAAAATACGGATTTAATGTAAGATTTGCGGAAGCGAAAAGTTAAACGAAAAACATGCGCTAAAACAGTTGCGCCAAGATAAACAATTCAAAGATAATTAAAATAAATAACTCTTGAGTTTGCAAATGATAGACTTCGTATGCATGCTTGCCTTAGCTCGTGCTTGTACCTTAATGACCTGAGAAAACATGCTAAAACGTGTTAACACTAGGTTGGTGAGTTCACAGGTTTATATGTTTGTAAAGTTTACTAGATAATACCGTATTCAATTATATCATAGGTAGCTAACCTAGTACATGCTACTAAAGCGTTTCGACACCGAAGCTGACTGTCTGTATGTTTGAATTGCCTTCCACCATGACTATCACAATCAATGGTAATGTTTTGGTAAATGTTACACCCGTTCGACTACCTGTCGTGTTAGCGCCACTAACGCGAGTGGGGCTTGTCAGTGCCCAGTAGTACTACTCAAGATTTCCTCGCTAACCCATATACTAACGGTTCGATAAGTAAGGACTTTCGTGATATGTTTGCGCTTAGTACACAAGTGATATAAAAGAAACGTAAGATCTAAATGTTCGTACCCATGTTTTCTCCCCCAAGTTTAAAACGTAAGAAAAGGGGCCGTGAAACTCACCTTAGAGTATGTGTGAAAGAAAGCGAATCTAAAATGCTTGACGACTAACTGCCACCTATAAACACCGGTTTATAAGTGTATGTTCGTGCAAGTTGATACAAACCCTAAGTATCCAAACAATCCCATTGTTTAAGTGTTTGAAAAGAGTTTACAAGTTTGACTCATGTTTGACCAAGTTTGACTAAGTTTGACCCGACGACCCGTTGGTGACCCGATTAATGATTTAACGTTTGTTCAGTATAATACTTCTATATTATACACAAATGATCATGCTGTAACACTTAGCAACAAATCCTAATTGTTCTAATCAAACAAGCATGATTTCCAAAAATAGAAAGTTTCCAAAAATAGCAGGTTTCTATAAATAGCAGGTTTCTATAAATAGCAGGTTTCTATAAATAGCAGGTTTCTATAAATAGCAGGTTTCTATAAATAGAAAGTATGTTCGGGATTTGTGTTTCGTGAAATTTATCATTGTTAGTATGCTCGTAAGACTACTATAACATGTTCAAGATCGTCCTATCACATAACCATTGCATAGAACTAAACATGTATGTCACAATTCCAAATAAAGTTTCCATCTTTAGTAACCTATGACTAGCATGCGTGATTTCAAACACCTAACACGTTACAACAGGTTATTATGTCTTAACTAACATGTACCAATCATTTAACCACATCATGCATGTCTAATTAGCCAGTTCTAACCACTTTTGACAATTAAAGTTTCCTTATTTGGAAAGTTTGTAAAACCGGGTTATGTATTCAAAATCTGATTTCACAATTCATCTAACCATGTATCAACTAGCTCATAACTATTATCACATCATCCTAATCACGTCTAGCATGCAAAATAGAATTTATAAAAAGTTTCCTATTTTAGTAACTCGACCATTACACGCTCAAATCACAAAATTAACATGTCAAATCAATCACAAATCTTTCAACTAATATAATTTCAACAATATTAATCATTATTCACGTCTAACATGCGATTTCTAAACATCACATAATCAAACATATTCTATTTTCACATCTTATGACAACTAGGGTTTCATAACCGTTCATCAAATCATCAATAAAATTCCATAACATCAAACAATTAATGAATCCATTATCATATTTCAAAATCATTATATTTGGATAATCTAGGGTTTCAATCTCGAAAATAATAATGAAAAAGTGACGGATTTTTATAAAATAACTTACGTAGGAACGTTAGAAACGCGTAGACTAGCACGTATCTACTTCCGGATTCATGATCGGAGCTCGATTGATGGTCTTTTTGTTGCCTTGAGTTCTCGGTCGATCAAAGGGGGTGGGGTGTTGAAGTCGACGGTTTTAGGGAGGTTAGTTAGGGTTTAGATATATTTTTTTTTAAAAAAACAAACTTATCCTTATCTAATAGTTAATGGGTTTTAAGATGAGCTTCTAGCTTAATTAAAGCCCATAGGCTCTAATTAATTAATTACTAACTCAATTAATATTTAAAACATTATATTTTTATTTTTATAAAAACACTAACTTTTATAAAAATACTACATACGATCTACACACGATAAACACGTACGAAAACGATAGTATTCACATAATTCACGTAATCACATATAAATCCTAAAACTCATAATTTATATTAAATATAAATTATTAATGTTCGTAATATTAATGTTCGATTAATCACCAACGTTCCGGGTTAGACTCGAGTGTGATCCGATGTGTGCGAACTGACTGACACATTTAATTAACCCTAATTAAATGTAATGTACATGCGACTAACTGAGATAACGGAGTTTGAAATGAATAATGTTTGAACTAACGAGGTTTGAGTTAACGGAGTTAACCTGAAAATGCAGGATGTCACATCATCCCCTTGTTGAAAGAATTTTCGTCCCGAAAATTAAACGAAGTCCGTAACGTATGAAACAAAAAGTTTAGGTTTGTCACATGTAGCACTTGGCCTTGGATTTGTCAAATCCAACCTTGGCATTAGAATGCCCGCCAATATACTTTCTTCATGTTCTGTTTAGGAAACGCTTGGCCCTCCTCAGTAACATGGTCATATTCCACTGAATATCCATGTCTTCAATATCATCTGGATCCACTTGATTGAAGTCCTCTTCAATAGTCTCAGGATCCGTTAGCTTTCCACCAATGAAATTCTCATATGCCAGCATGCAAGATGAGAATAGTGCTACATGATCTTCAGCTATCTTGGCAATAGCTGACTGGTTGGCTGAGTACGTATTCTGAGGAGTCTTTGAGTTTTGTTGATTTTGTTGATGAGATCCAAACCCTGATCCTGATATGCATGACCACCACAACCATTAGAGTGGTCTTCTTCAATGGATTTCCCAGTAAAGAGTGCAATCCCAGAGCCGGAAGACATTGAAGTGGAAGTCGTCCCATGATACATGGAAGGGTCCTGTATCTGAGGTCTTCCAGAATTCTCCCTTTTTATAAGATTCATGTTATGAGCCTGAATCTTACCGACTGCCTCATCTACTGTCATCTCGTAGAACTTTGAGCTTTCCCTCATCAGGGTTGTATACATCTCATATCTCGGTGGCAGAGCATCCAAAAACTTTTCCACCATTTCCTCTTCTGGATATTTAAGCTCAAACGATTTCAACTCCGTTTGTAGGTGATAGAATCTAGAGATAAGATCATCTAAAGATTCATTTTCTATAAATCTGAAGCACTCATATTGCTTCCGGAGCAGATCCCTCTTGCTTTTCTTGATGTCACTATTTCCTTCGAAACTTTTCTGTAAAGCTTTCCAAAGATCCTTAGAAGATTCATATCCTCGGAAACTGTGGAACAAATCCCGAGTTAATGACATAGTGATTGAACCCAATGCCTTCTTCTCTCGATCATAAATTTTCTTTTCTTCTGCATCCAGCTTAGAGATAGGCTTAGGTACGTTTTCATCAAGATACAAGTGGGTGGGATGCTTATATCCCTCAAGAATAGGTATCCATAACGATGAATCGGTGTATGAAATATAGTGCTCAAAACGGGCTTTCCAATTGGAATAATCGTTTACATTGAGCAACTTGGGAGGTTTCTGTGGAGTACCGATTTCATTGTCATAATTTAACATACTACTAAGGTTCTGAAGGTTTGACATGGTGAACACTTGGTCACAAATCAGAAAAGTCAGTAGCTATTGCGCACTTAGGATTGGCCTTGCGCACTTATGAATGGTCTTGCGTATTTAATATTTGCCCTTGCGTACTAGTAAGTACGCAGGAGTAAATTGTTAAGTACGCAGGATAAGTCTTAAGTTCGCAGTTCAGTCTTGCGCACTTGTAAGTACGCAGGAGATAACTTTTGCGTATTTAGCAAGTTCGCAGAAAACTGTACTTTTTGCCAAAAATGGTAAGTACGAAGGACACCTTTTCAGCAACTCTCACCAAACTTTTCCGGTGACCTGAAACTCGCCGGAGTTGGTAAAAAATGGTCTGATGATCAATGCAATTGAGCCAAAGGGTCAGAAACAAGTTTCTAACCAACCTATGATGCTCAAAACACACAAATACACAACAAAAATCGGTTTTTGAGAGATTTTTGCTTCTAAAAAAGTGCTCAAGAGCTACCCCTTTTTTATCACAAAAATCAACAAAATAACCTCTCTTTGCTTGTAAAACTCAGTAAAAACGTCTCCAAACTCACTTACAACACTCGAATTCAAGAGCAATGCTCTGATACCACTTGTAGGTCCTCGGGTGTGGTGGATCGTCACATGCAAGTGGTCTACTAGTCGGACCGGGTGCGGAATACCCGTGACTAGGTGGAGAGTCTAACTGAACAAAGTAAACCGAACACAAGAGTCACAATAATCGTTCTTTGTATTATAAACACTCGACGGTTACAGAGAGAATACAAGCTGCGTACTTAGCAAAACTGAGTTCGACTGAACAAATGGTTCTGCGTACTTAGCTTCTGTGAACCTATCCTATTTATACTGACCTGATGCCTGCGCACTTAGTAAGTGCACAGGACCAATTACTCCTGCGTACTTAACAAGTACGCATAGGTCTTCCTGCGTACTTGCTAAGTACGCAGGAGCTTTCTCCTGCGCACATACAAGTGCGCACAAGACTTGGAAGAAATCAACAACACATTATGTAAACGTAAATACAACTCAATAAACTATTACATAATGACTCTTACATACAAAGACAAAATACAGACATTAGACATACAAACCTAGACTCTATCCAGAGTGTTGTCACAGGAAAGTGCATCAACAAGGATGCTTATACCCCTCAAGTATAGGTATCCATAAAGAGGAATCAGTATATGAGATATAATGTTCAAAGCGTGCTTTCCAATTTGAATAATCATTTACATTAAACAGCTTTGGCGGTTTTTGTGGGGTTCCAATTTCATTGTCATAATTAAGTAGGTTACCGAGGTTCTGAAGATTTTCCATAGTGTGACACTTAGTCAAATTTCAGAAAAGTCAAAACAACTTGCGCACTTGACTCTTACCTTGCGCACTTAAAAAATATGGTCTTGCGTATTTAGAATTTGCTCTTGCGTACTTGTTAAGTACGCAGGAGAAAATGATAAGTACGCAGTAGATGACTTAAGTACGTTGCAAATATGGTCTTGCGTACTTGGTAAATACGCAGCAAGACTGTACTTGTTGCCAAATAAGGTAAGTACGCAGGTCACTTTTCCCCAACCCTCACTAACTTTTTCCGGTCACTGGAATCTCACCGGAGACAGAAGAAATCAAAGATATGACCAAACAAAATGAGCAAAAGGGTCAGAAACTTGTTTCTAACGAACCTTTGATGCTCAAATACACAACAAAAGTCGTTTTTTGAGTGATTTTTGCCTCTAATATAGTGCTCAAGAGCTACCCCTATTTTATCACAAAAATCAACAAAAACACCCACTTTTGCTTACAAAATCTCTTTTGGACGTGTAGAAGATTTTCCTAACACACTCACAACACTCGAAATCAAGAGCTAAGCTCTGATACCACTTGTAGGTCCCCGGGTGTCTCAGATCGTTACGTGTGGGTGTGTGACTAGTCGGACCGGGTGCGGAATGCCTTTGACAAGGTGGAGAATCAAGCAACACAAAGTAAACCGACAACGAAATCACATTCAAACTCCGTCTATTATAAACTTGAAGGGTTACAGAGAGAATATACTGAGTGCAAAATGTCTGCGTACATAAATTCTCTCAACCTATTCTATTTATACTAGACCTGATCTCTGCGCACTTAACAACTGCATTTGGCAAATTGTTCATGCGTACTTTGTAAGTACGCAGAGTGTTCTTGCGTACTTGCTAAGTACGCAGGAAGTAATTCCTGCGCACATGCTAAGTTCGCAAAACACTTAGAGAAATAATACAACAATAACATGCATTAGAAATTACAACTCGATAACTAATACATACAGACACTAACTTACAAAGACTAATACATACGAGACAAGTACTAAAGCTAAGAGACTATCCAAAGTGTCTGTGACACAAAAGTGCTTCAACAACCTTAATTAAGTAGATAAAAAGATTCTTATTTATTTAATTAAAACTATATTTCATTAAGACCTTAATCGCATATTATTTCTTTTAAATAATCTCCCTAGGGTTTACTATATTAAACATTTACAACGTATATTTAGATTAAAACTAAATAACTTCATTAAGACCTTAATCGCATATTATTTCTTTTAAACAAAGATACATACTTTGGTTAAATATTTTTATTCATAATCGTTCAATTAAAAACAAAATTCAATCATACTTATTTTTACACACCATTCAATCAACCCAATCTTGATTCAACCTCTAGTACTTTAGATCTTGCCCTAGCCATCTATGCGTATCATTTATTTAAATTTATATAACTCAACTCTAGGTTAATCTTGTGAGTAGCAAATCGCCTGTGCATCATATTGCTCGTGTTATCTAGAACAACAAATCAATGTGAGTTTACATAACCCCTTTTACATTTTTATACTTTTGGGGTGGAACATGATTTCATTTGAAACAATTTGCAATTTATACAATTTAAACAATATGATCATGTGTGCAATTTATGCCTTATGCTTGAAAAGTATGAGTGCAAACTACATTTACATACTTCTGTGCAATTTGTGCAAGTACAATCATTAACTCTGTACAAGCCGACGGTAATAGTGATAAATCTATTGTGTCTGGCAAACCCACTCGGTTAGGGTGATTGTTGCCGATATTACATTTGGGATAACATTGTGTGCAAGTCACAAGGTTTGATTGTACCCCCCGATTTAACTAGAGTGGTTCTCCATAATTGCCATATTAAACCATGTTTCATATGAATTGTACACAAAAACATTTGGAAATTATTTGTGGTGTCAAAACCTATGTATGCTCACCAACTATTTTTAGTTGACCTTGTTTTCATCATGTTTCAGGTACAAATGTTTAAGTGTGTGTTCAAGTTCCTACACTTAGGGATGGAGACCTAGTTAATTAAACATTGAATCTTGTTGACGTATTTTGTTTTTTTTCCTTTTTAAGGTTGATTGTGTTTTGAACAAATGTATGGAAATTGAGTTAATCTTAAATGTGAAACTTTAGTTTGATCATGAGCTATAAATAATTTACATGTCTCGCCCTGACGTATTCCGCCGTCGGTTGGGGTGTTGTGACAATCCGGACTTTTAGGGTCAACCCCGTTAGTAAAGTCAGTTAAATCCTAACCTAGTTAACCCTATCTCAAACTTTAGGGACTAGTTTTATCATTTTTCAAACCCTAACTACAAGGACTAATTGTGTAATTAGCCTAAACCCAATTCTAATTGACTTTGTAAAGTCAAAGTCAATATTACAGTTCCTATTGAATTTTGAAAGTCAACTAACCATGCTCCTTAACTCATTTCAAAACACAAGGGACTGTTCCTGCCAAATTCCAAACTCAAACACAGGAAATTACAAAGACTAGATGTGTAATTCGACCTTTCTTTATTCTGTTTGACGAAAGTCAAACTCGCGGTCTTGATCTCAATTCAAACTTCACAACAGAAATTCGTTCAAATTGGAACTTTTATAAATGATCATGATCAGTAATGTCCATCATTAAGTCGTTTAAACTTCTTCATTGATTCGAATTAATCTCAATCATGGGTAATAAACCCGTAACCGTCGACTCTACCTTTTCTATACACGAATTCGCTTTAATTCGATTATTCCAACTGATATTGATCACCTGCACATCTCATTCAAACTTCACTCAAGCTTTTGCACACATCAAACTCGTCGGAGACGCAGCAGAAGTCGCCGAGGACCAAGTCATTAGCAATCGGCACCGGCGTTTACTCGAACTCCATCAATTCGTCAACTATTTTGGTAATTGAAACCCTCCTTAGCTTCGTTTCTACCTATAGATTGAAATCCCCATGGTTATTCGGGCTTGCAATATCGAATTGAAAACGAACCCGAATTTAGGGTTCATACAATTACGGTTTAAGTGAGGTTAATCCTAGACTCGATTAAAATCCAATTAAATTATACCGCTCAATTCGTAATCATCTTCTTTAAGAAAGCCCTATATCAATTTAACCTGATAACATCGAATTTTACTCAATCTGTAACCTAGAGTTTGTTCGTAAATCGATTTGGGGGTTTTAATATTAGACACAATATCAATGAAATTAAACCACAGTGTTGGATTCGCAATCCCTTGTTTCTTAAAAGCCCCATGATTCCAACGTAAAACACTATCGAATTCGATTAATTTGATTCCATGTTCTTAAACTAGGGTTTCTGCCTTTCAATCTTTAATTAAACGATACAAAACATGATGTTTTTCAAATTAAACTCACATACTGGTTCGCCATGACTCGAATTACAAAACCCCTATGGATGAACACAGGGGAGCTTTTGATTAAAAACATGATGTATTATATCGTTATCGAATTTGATGGGTTGGGACTGGTCTTTCTTTAGGTTCACGCAAAGTGGATGAACACGGGGGAGCTTTTGATTAAAAGCATTCTGATATGGTCCTTGTTGCGATTGAACTAGCGGGTGGAGCGGTTAGAATGTTGTGTTGGTGTGGGTGAGACCCGGGTTTGAACCCCACCAACTATATTTATTTTTCTAGCCACTTTTTACGCATTATTTTTATATAAAACCTTTCCCATTATTATTGTAATATTATATCAAAATGTCTAAGTCTCGGAAACCACCCGTAGACTCGGGTTTGGTTTGTAACCCATATTTATTATTAATACTCATTTATAAAATAATATATTTATATTATTTTTGAATCGTAACTCCAATTAATAATAATATATTATTATATTATTTTCGCCACGTTTATAAACGTAGTGTAATGTTTCAAACTAATAAAAATAATATATTTATTTATGTTATTATCCGTGTTATTATGATTCGAATAAAAAAATAATAGTTTTATTATTTTTGTCATACAATTTATTGATCTTGTTAATTCTCTAAGTTTAAAATAATATATTAAATTATATTATTTACCTAAGTCATTATTTAATGGTTCAAACGTACGGATATATTTATTACATATTATTATTTATAATTGGAATCATTCGACGCGAATCGTATTTATCCTAATTAGTTAATTTAAGAATCCTTTATTCTCGTGGACACGTTCGTCTACTCCATGATCATTAGAACGTTTTTAGGACGCTCAATATTTCGTATCGTCGTCACAATTCCCATTATATCCCTAATTATTATGTTATAATTCTAGGGCATTTGTAAGCCATTTCGGGCTAACACTTGAGGTTCAAAGCTCATTCTCATGTGAATCTACCTACGCAAATCAGGTGAGCTTTCACGGCCCTTTTTTACTGTTTTAAAATGGGGGAGAAAACATGACGTAAACGCTTTTGATTTATGTAATTCATATATGTTATCACTTGTATGAATATGCGTACACATCTATCATTAATTTCTCACATCGGACCGTTAATATGAACATAGTGAGGTAATTTGAGTAGTACTACTGGGTTTGACAAACATCACCCGTCGAACGGGTGCAATATTGACCTAAACATGCACCATGGTTGATAGGCCTGGTGGGAGGCAAACACATAAACAGTCATCTTTCGGTTGCGAGCGCATTAGTTAACATGTATATGGGTTAACTGCCTGTTAATTTAAATATTGAATGTGCATTAATCTGTTAAACATTATTACATACTGAAACAGGTGAACTCATCAACCTCATGTTGACACTTTCTTACATGTTTTCTCAGGAAGCTAAGCTAAGACATAGGTTCACGATTAGGACATGCATGGAGTCCTATTATTGATTTCTTATTTAACAAGACATTTAAACTATTTCCATTTATGTTATTTTGGAGTAGACTTTGGGCGCGTTTGTTTTGCGCATTTACTTTTATTTATCGCTTCCGCATTTACTCTGAACGTTTATGATATTTTCATTTGAATCCCATATAGTGTGGTTTGATGTAAGTAATGACTGAGATCCTGGTTTGTCATGCACCAAACGGTAAAACTCCGTTAGTGGAATTTGGGGGTGTGACAGATTGGTATCAGAGCCATTGGTTATAGAGAACTAGGATTTGCATACTAGACCATAACCTCACACATTAGTTACATGGCATAGACATTTGAGTTTGGCACTTACATCTTACGTTACAGGCTATGTCTTCACCACCTTCATCGCCTGTTGCACCGAAACACGATGCACCCATCTTGCCTTCACCGGAGGCCAAAAGTCACCGGACCAGTTCCGATGATGAATCCACTAAGCATGGTGAGCCCAGTCATGTGCGGTTAAGAGATAACCCGAATGGTTGGGATTGGTACCCTGAGATGATCTAAAGTTGGATTGTGATGGAAAGGTTCCATCCCCGTATTTTGGTTCTACATCTTAATCACCGACCCTACCCAGCCTGCCATGCACCATGGAGCAAGCATTTGCAGCTTTTGTGACTATCTTGACTCGGGAAATCGGTAACATGAGGGATGCTACTGGAGAAATAACCGGCATCCTGCAGCGCGAATCTCAAATAGTTGAGAATAAGGAAGAGTTGGAACTTCTTACTACAGAACTGGTAGTAACAGATCAAATTCACAACACTCTAGTAGACAGAGTCCAGCACGTAGAAGCAAGAATGGACACATCAGATGATGTAGCTGAAGGAATCTTGACCAGGGTTGCACTTCTAGAGGCACAACTTGAGGCTACCCTTTGGCAAGGAGATGCACCAGCTTCTGATTCCGAGGAGGAGATACCAACTGATGATGAGGAGCCAGTTGAGGAGGAGGATGCTCTGTCATGTATTTCCTCAGAGGACGATGACGTCTGATGTCTTATCTCATTGTATCTTTCCTTATATTATCCTATGTTTTGTTTATTTCCTTTCTATTTTCAAAACCTAAATGGGTAAGGTTGTTCCCATTCAATAAAAGATCATAAGAAGTTTAATGTTTTGAATTATTTAATTTGTAGCCATTACAATTTATTTAATCATGAAATATTAGATATTGTGTTTAGTTATCCTTATTTTACTTGTACATATATAATGTTGAAATGTGATATATTTCTCCTTATTTGTATTTGTGAATGTGAACAAATATGTTTGGACGTGTACGAAGAGGTCATAATGGTGGTCGAGGCACCATCAATTTGACGGCAGCAAAGCTAGCAACACTGATCAATGATAGTGTGGCTGAAGCTTTAGCAGCACAAAATGCTGCAGGTAAATACAGTACCCATTGACTCGTAAAGTCAATTCACCCCTCAAAGCGTCTTTCCCAAGCCTTATAATCTCGATTATTTATTGTGTTTCTAATCTAGGTCAGCAAAATAATAAGCCGGCATGCACTTTTAAGACCTTCATGGACTGCAAGCCCCACACTTTCAGTGGAGCTGAAAGAGCCGTCGATCTGCTCCTCGAGAAGGTTGAATCTTTGTTTGCCATGTGCAACTGTTCTCAAGCAAACCAAGTCAAGTTTCCAGCAGTTACTCTGGAGGACCCTGCTCTTACCTGGTGGAATGCCCAAGTCCAGATGCTGGGTCTGGATATGGATAACGCACTGCCATGGGAAGAATTCAAGACTATGATGAAGGAGGAGTACTGTTCTCGAGATGAGATTCAGAAGCTAGAGGGAGAATTCTGAAATCTAAAAATGGAGGGTTCCGAGATTGAACTCTACACTACTCGCTCCCATGAGCTTGATACTGTCACACCCCAACCGACGGCGGAATCATCGGGGCGGGACATGTAGACTGTTCATGAGCTCAAGGTTGACTAGATTGTAATATGTTAAATCCATTTCCATTCAAACAAACATGAATCAAGTTCCAAGTACATAATGAAATACAATTTGTTTTTGAATTTAAGATTAACTAGGTCCAAAGCCTATGTGTAGCATGTCTTGATCAAACTCATATGAAAGCACCTGAAACATGAATAAAATAAGGTCAACTAAAAAGTTGGTGAGTATAACACAGGTTTGTATATAGATAGCATATAGTTTGTAAAAAAAATCCTTACATAACATGATAAATAAGGCATTTATGGGGAGCAACTATTGTGTAACCAAGTACAATCAAACCTTTGTAACTAGCATGCAAAATTGTGTTGTCGGTATCAATCACCCCAATATGGGTGGGTTTGTCAGACTCAATAGATCTATCATTGAAAACCGTCGGCTTGAATAGTTAATGATTGCACATAATCGCATACAAAAGTTAGCACAACTAGCACTCGGGCATAAAGCTCAAATTTGCACACATGAATGTAAATAGGATTTGTACTTGTATTGTTTGTGTAAATGTAAACATGTAATTTGTATATAGTTCATGTTTCACCCCAAAAGTGTAAAAGAGTAAAAGGGGCTATGAAATACTCACCTTGTAAATGAGTAGCTGAATATCACATAATATGTCGTTGTTGTTGCACGAGTGATTTGGAAAATCTCAAGATTAACCTATGATTTAATTATATAAAGGGAATCAATGGCATGCACAAAAGACTAGGGCCAAACCTATTGCACAAGGGATTGGATGTGGATTTGGTCAATATAACCGTATACTTGTTTGAGTCTTAACTGGTGTTTATGAAATTTGTTGTATAAGGTATATGTGTATGGTCATAGAGTTTCATTTGTTTTGCAAACATTTAGGATAAAGTATATACGAACCGTTTAGTGATCTTTTGTTTTAACAAATAAAATATTACTCTTGCTGGTTAAATTGGGAATGAATTAAATAAGTAATTGAATAATATGTGGTCAAACAAATAGATAATTAGTCACATAAATAATTAAAACCCTTTTTATGTTTTAAAAGTGGTAATGATTAAGCATTAGTAATGTCGTAATTAAATAATAAACCAAATTATGATTAATTATTAATTAACAGAACGAAATATGTGTTAACGTTTTATAAAATGGATTGTATGAAAAGGAAAGTTTATTAAATTTCTTTACCGGATAGTGGATTTATAAGAATAAGTAAGTTTGTATAAAACTATGTATCTTATAAACTTACGGTTTTGAAATAAATATTTGTTTAGAGTAAAATATATAATTTTTTCTAAAATTCATTAGGTTTTAACCCTAATAAAATAAGTGAATGGTTTCTATTAGTTATGAAATTATAAAACTGATTGGAGAAACCAAAGGTTTATAAAATAATTTTTTTATAAAAGTTTGGTGCTGAAAATGATTCAAAAAAAACAATTACGGGTTCTGAGGTTCGAACCTGGGTGGGTTTTGGGGAGACACACACGCCCAACCACTAGACCAGTGGCCTCATAGTGTTCTATTCTGGATTTCTTATTGTTTTAGTCAAGGAACATCTGTAGTCAGATTCAATTGGAAGGGGTACACTCAAAAATGGTGCGGGTGAGGGTCTTGAACCCGCGACCACTCGTGGATAGGGCATGGGTTTTAACCGGTCGGGCTGGGCTATTGCCTTGTCCGGATACCTGTATGTTTAATACGTAACAACAAATCCCACACCACCACGTCCCAACGTACGACGGTAACCATAGCCCCAAAATTGATCGCGATTTAAGCAATGATCGTAATCCAAATGATGGGGCTTTTATTATAGTAATCAAAACGAGTAGAAGGAGGGTCGAATCACCTGAAATGGTTGTGAGATGAAGAAGATCGACTGAAATGATCAGGTTCCGGTTCTTCGACTGCGATCGTGTCCAGAAGCATTTTTTAGATGGATTTGAGTGTTCGAATAGCACAAAGAAGGTGTCGTGAATGTGTTGGATGCGTTCTATAGGCTCAATTCCTCGTAATTATTCGAATTGAAAGCGGTTTGATTGTGGGACGGTTTTGGAAGAGGTTTGAGGCGTATTCATTGATTTCGTGTAGTTAGGTAATAATAGTTAATCTAAACGATTATGTAACCGCTTAGACACGATCGGGCAACATTAATTTCGTTTAATTCCAGGGAATGAAGTCCTATTTGATTAGGTTTGACTATTGAAAGTCAACTGAACAGTTTTTGGTTTGAGTTTGATACTGAGCATGATTCTGGTCGAACTGGTTTGCTAGGAACATTAGTTTGAAGTCAAGGAGTGTTGCTGCATGATCATAAGTCCATAACATTCCCGATTGGGAGGTTTGAATCGGTTGACTTTTCTGAGTCAAAGTTGGTAGGAATTTAGTCTTTGTTAACTATTAGGAGTCAAAATACAGGTAAAGGTCCGATTTGGGATGCGCATGGGTTCAATTTGAGGGTTTGCTTGCTTGTGCGGGGTTCCGTCCATTTGGTTAAGGATAGAAATATATATATATATAAATACATATATGATTTGGCTTTGTTTCTTATGAGATCTATCAAACTAAAAGTTTCAAAATATTTTATAAAATTGACAAACGTGTATATATATATATATATTTAATTTAAACTAATTCTTCATATGTGCAACTAATGATATATATAGGTTTACAGAGTGTATAGGTATATATATTTATTTAGTATTACAAGGATTCATATGTGTACATATATTTACATGGTTAAAGAGTGGGGACTTAAACACATATTTTAGGTGTATTATTAAAAATACAAGGTCATGTTTTCATACTTTATACGATTTATATAGTATGCATCATTATGTACATTGAATTCATAATTAAATGAAATGAATATGTATACATATAGATATACTATATTATGAATATCCATATTGATGCTAAAATACGAATGCACAACTTGTAACCAGTATAACACCATGAAAAAGAATTTGAAATTATATCAGAAAAACCCTAGATGTTACAGTATCCCCTAGTTGAGGGAATTTCGTCCCGAAATTTAACTAATTGCGGCTACTAAATTAAGAAAGAGGTGAGAGTTTTGGGTTCTCAGTTAGTTTTGACTGTTGGATTTTTGGGGGAGTGTAACCGCTGATATGGCTTAGGCCTGATACTCAAAGTTGAATATGAAGGGTGGTAATGAATTTTGTTTGAAATGGATTTAGGAAGGAGATTGCCGAATAGAAATTTTGAATTCTAGATGTGAGTTGTATTATTTGGAATGAGTTTGATGGGCTTTTGAAATCTAGAGCTTGTGTACGATATAGTCTAATATGCTCAAAATTGTTAGTGGATAAGAGATTTCATAAACATTGGTCTGGGTCAAAACTTCACGTGACACGAGCAACGCTACTCATGATAATATGATAGGACACTTATGTATAGGAAGTACCATCGGCGTATCCACCATGCCCTTGTCATATCACACCAGTTCCGTCGCTACATATCATGATAAGTTTTAGTTCACAACACACGACAAAATTTCACTATAGTTTCCATGCGCTGATTTTTATAATTCCGTGTGCACCCGTAATTATTCAAATCATCGTATGGTCCGTATAGATCGTTTTGTTGTGTGTGGGTAAGGGGGCGCGATTTCACTCTAGTCACGTCTATTGCCTTCACATAAGGGTCGTTAGCAAGTAATTATGTCCCTAATCATGTCAGTTCGCAACTAAAGAGTAGTAAAGTAGTATAGCTTAAAGTTTCTTAGTTTGCTCGTGTTTGAACAAGAATACGTCAAACCCTGAGTCGTTTCACTGTATTATGGTCTTCAACTTTGGTGAACAAAGTGCATGACCATGTCTTGTGTATAATGTAATCAATCAATTGCACTAATTATAAGAAAATTTTGTTTCGTGTATATAGTAAACATACAAGTCTTTCGTGTAGTGTGGACATCTAGCATTATGTATTTTGTAAAGCACTAAGCTCTCACGTGTAGTGTAAACAAAATAGTATCATGTGTATTGTAGGAAAGGGATTTCATGTATGGTGTTAAACTTAGTATCATGTATTTTGTAAACCAATAATCTTTCATGTGTAATGTAAGTAATGTAGTATCATGTACCTTGTAACCAAATAAGTTTCGTGTTCAATATGATCAATCAAGTATTGTATATAAAATGATCAATTGTCATGTACCATGTATGTTGTAAAAAATTAAGTTCCATGTACTATGTGTTCAAGCAAGTAGTATGTGTATTGCAAATAAACAGGTTTCATGGGTTATGTGATCAATACAGTAAATTGTGATTTGTAAATAAACTAGTTTCATGTATTATGTGATCGTAATTTATTGAATTTCGTGTGTGGCGTATACTAACGAGTGTTGTAGGTGATCAAGTGTTGCGGAGAAGCGCGTTGTTGGCGTTCATGTAAAATGTGGTAGTTAGGTTCTAGTTCTTTAGATCTCATTGAGGTTTGTGGGAAGGATTAACGTTTACGCGGTATGGATCGTCTCTTGAAGCGTCAAGTGAAAGGTAACGAGGAGGTTTTGGAAATATTCGGGAATTGTGTTTACAAATACGGGTCTTTGTTTGAACATAGAAAGTGGTAAATTGTTCTTGGTTGTAGATATATAAAGTAGTGAATTCATTGAATCGCATATTTTAAATGGATATGCAATTTATGGGAAAAACATTTTTAATTTAAATTTTCATCTATTGGCTAAACAAGTAGTAGTATATTAATTTAGCCAAAGTTTAGAAATATTTACTTTAATGAAGAAAAATCATAATTATTTATCAGTTTTAAAAAAATATTTTTATAAAATCGATTGTATTAACTTTCCTTATTAGGTGAAAAAGGTTTATGGAAAATTTATGTTTTTGATATTATCTAAAAATTTGATAAGTATTTTGATTAAGCAAGGTAACGAGGTTTTGTTTAAATCATAAAATAGGATGATTTGTTTATGAATGAGATTGTTGGTAGTGTACTAAATCGTATTTGAATGAAGAAGGTGATACTTGAGAAATTTTTAGTAAAACTATGATGGGAAAATTCACGCTCCATGGGTCAACCCAATGAACAATAATTGTAGAGTTGAAATCTATGGAATTGATTAAATGTGGAAATGTTAAACATTACTCAAAATATAAGGAAATGGTTCTCAAATCGAAAATTTAAAGGCAATAAGTAGAAGCTTCTTCTAACGTCTTTAGTAGCTTTCCACTAGGAAGAAGATAATCGCCAAGATGAGTACCGCTATGGTCACTCGGGTAGCCGACCTAGCTTCAGCTCTAGCTGTCTCCGTGCGATGCTCCAGTATTTCTTTTTCGAGGATGGAGATTAACTCCTTTTGGTACCCTAATTGGTTTGCTAGGGTATCCATTCTTTGTCTTTACAAGTCGTGTAATACTCCTTGCTCTATCATTTGCCTCTCAAATTCTGAAGTTCTTACATATTGAGGGAATTCATTGGTTGGAATTCCCATAACACCAGTGGGTGCCATGGTATGCCTTACCCAAGGGTTAGGAAGGTACGGGTCGGGCATTAGATATGGGTCTCTCAGTGGAGATGGGGTGTATGATACGGGTTTATGGGTGTGGCTGATCCAGGTGTTCGAAGTCTTGGGCCGGTGTTCCTAATCCAATCTACCCTTACATCAAACCCTGATCTAGCAGTTGCGGGTGTTGGTGATCGATGTACGGGTGATCCGGTGTCTTCTTCCCAATCAGACTCTTCTTCGGGACGGCATACCGGGGAGGTAGGAGGGTAGGAGTCCATGCTTAGCAGGAAAACAATGGAAAAGTTGTAAGCGATAAATAAATACTGAGTGTCAAACATAGGAGTTCTCATAGGTTTAGAGTTTGACTAGTCATAACGCCGAGTCTTCACAATAGTATTTTAGGAGTACACTTGACCTATAAGTAGTGTATTCCTAAGGAGAATTCTCAGGAAAGAGGGGTGGGTCACTAGGACACACTTAAATACCATATCTTTCCTTAGCCAGAATCCGTCATGGGCTTACATACTCTTCCAGCCATCATGTATTAATAATACTATTGTTGGGCTCATGGTCCTGATGAGAATTGTTGTGATCTGGGCCTTGTGGCCCGAAAGTAAGGTTTATGCATTTCAGTGGGCTTTTGCTTCTTGAAGGATAGATGAGCTTCTTAGTTTATTATTGATGGACATCAGGCCTAATAGTTTAAAATTTTGTTGTTCACTAGAGGTGTGGTATTATGTATGTGAGTTTAAGGGTGCATGTGTATGAGTGTGTGTGTGGAAAATTAGGATAGCACTTTTTAATAAATTAAATAGGTAGCAATGAATAGGGGAGAAAGTTGGCAGGTAATGTGACACATAGATTATTAAGTATTGTATCACATGATTTAGTTATATAGTATAACATGTAAGAATATTCACATAAAAAAAATCATATAGCATGTAGATAGTAATGAGTGTAAGCACAAAAGTTATCAAGTAATGTGACACATAAGTCATTATGTACTGTATCACGAAGTGTAAATACTTATGATAGCATGTAAAAATATTTACACAAGAACTAATAATGTAACATGTAGTAGCATGACATAGTCTAGGTCAAGGGTGTCTAATAACCTAGTTCCCTATAACCAAGGCTCTGATACCAATCTGCACACCCCAACCGACGGCGGAATCATCGGGGCGGGACATGTAGACTGTTCATGAGCTCAAGGTTGACTAGATTGTAATATGTTAAATCCATTTCCATTCAAACAAACATGAATCAAGTTCCAAGTACATAATGAAATACAATTTGTTTTTGAATTTAAGATTAACTAGGTCCAAAGCCTATGTGTAGCATGTCTTGATCAAACTCATATGAAAGCACCTGAAACATGAATAAAATAAGGTCAACTAAAAAGTTGGTGAGTATAACACAGGTTTATATATAGATAGCATATAGTTTGTAAAACAAATCCTTACATAACATGATAAATAAGGCATTTATGGGGAGCAGCTATTGTGTAACCAAGTACAATCAAACCTTTGTAACTAGCATGCAAAATTGTGTTGTCGGTATCAATCACCCCAATATGGGTGGGTTTGTCAGACTCAATAGATCTATCATTGAAAACCGTCGGCTTGAATAGTTAATGATTGCACATAATCGCATACAAAAGTTAGCACAACTAGCACTCGGGCATAAAGCTCAAATTTGCACACATGAATGTAAATAGGATTTGTACTTGTATTGTTTGTGTAAATGTAAACATGTAATTTGTATATAGTTCATGTTTCACCCCAAAAGTGTAAAAGAGTAAAAGGGGCTATGAAATACTCACCTTGCAAATGAGTAGCAGAATATCACATAATATGTCGTTGTTGTTGCACGAGTGATTTGGAAAATCTCAAGATTAACCTATGATTTAATTATATAAAGGGAATCAATGGCATGCACAATAGACTAGGGCCAAACCTATTGCACAAGGGATTGGATGTGGATTTGGTCAATATAACCGTATACTTGTTTGAGTCTTAACTGGTGTTTATGAAATTTGTTGTATAAGGTATATGTGTATGGTCATAGAGTTTCATTTGTTTTGCAAACATTTAGGATAAAGTATATACGAACCGTTTAGTGATCTTTTGTTTTAACAAATAAAATATTACTCTTGCTGGTTAAATTGGGAATGAATTAAATAAGTAATTGAATAATATGTGGTCAAACAAATAGATAATTAGTCATATAAATAATTAAAACCCTTTTTATGTTTTAAAAGTGGTAATGATTAAGCATTAGTAATGTTGTAATTAAATAATAAACCAAATTATGATTAATTATTAATTAACAGAACGAAATATGTGTTAACGCTTTATAAAATGGATTGTATGAAAAGGAAAGTTTATTAAATTTCTTTACCGGATAGTGGATTTATAAGAATAAGTAAGTTTGTATAAAACTATGTATCTTATAAACTTACGGTTTTGAAATAAATATTTGTTTAGAGTAAAATATATATTTTTTTTCTAAAATTCATTAGGTTTTAACCCTAATAAAATAAGTGAATGGTTTCTATTAGTTATGAAATTATAAAACTGATTGGAGAAACTAAAGGTTTTAAAAATAATTTTTTTATAAAAGTTTGGTGCTGAAAATGATTCAAAAAAAACAATTACGGGTTCTGAGATTCGAACCTGGGTGGGTTTTGGGGAGACACACATGCCCAACCACTAGACCAGTGGCCTCATAGTGTTTTATTCTGGATTTCTTATTGTTTTAATCAAGGAACATCTGTAGTCAGATTCAATTGGAAAGGGGTACACTCAAAACTGGTGCGGGTGTGGGTCTTGAACCCGCGACCACTCGTGGATAGGGCATGGTTTTTAACCGGTCGGGCTGGGCTATTGCCTTGTCTGGATACCTGTATGTTTAATACATAACAACAAATCCCACACCACCACGTCCCCAACGTACGACGGTAACCCTAGCCCCGAAATTGATCGCGATTTAAGCAATGATCGTAATCCAAATGATGGGGCTTTTATTATAGTAATCAAAACGAGTAGAAGGAGGGTCGAATCACCTGAAATGGTTGTGATATGAAGAAGATCGACTGAAATGATCAGGTTCCGGTTCTTCGACTGCGATCATGTCCAGAAGCGTTTTTGAGATGGATTTGAGTGTTCGAATAGCACAAAGAACGTGTCGTGAATGTGTTGGATGCGTTCTATAGGCTCAATTCCTCGTAATTATTCGAATTGAAAGCGGTTTGATTGTGGGACGGTTTTGGAAGAGGTTTGAGGCGTATTCATTGATTTCGTGTAGTTAGGTAATAATAGTTAATCTAAACGATTATGTAACCGCTTAGACACGATCGGGCAACATTAATTTCGTTTAATTCCAGGGAATGAAGTCCGATTTGATTAGGTTTGACTATTGAAAGTCAACTGAACAGTTTTTGGTTTGAGTTTGATACTGAGCGTGATTCTGGTCGAACTGGTTTGCTAGGAACATTAGTTTGAGGTCAAGGAGTGTTGCTGCATGATCATAAGTCCATAACATTCCCGATTGGGAGGTTTGAATCGGATGACTTTTCTGATTCAAAGTTGGTAGGAATTTAGTCTTTGTTAACTATTAGGAGTCAAAATACAGGTAAAGGTCCGATTTGGGATGCGTATGGGTTCAATTTGAGGGTTTGCTTGCTTGTGCGGGGTTCCGTCCATTTGGTTAAGGATAGAAATATATATATAAATACATATATGATTTGGCTTTGTTTCTTATAAGATCTATCAAACTAAAAGTTTCAAAATATTTTATAAAATTGACAAACGTGTATATATATATATATATATATATTTAATTTAAACCAATTCTTCATATGTGCAACTAATGATATATATAGGTTTACAGAGTGTATAGGTATATATATTTATTTAGTATTGCAAGGATTCACATGTGTACATATATTTACATGGTTAAAGAGTGGGGACTTAAACACATATTTTAGGTGTATTATTAAAAATACAAGGTCATGTTTTCATACTTTATACGATTTATATAATGCATCATTATGTACATTGAATTCATAATTAAATGAAATGAATATGTATACATATAGATATACTGTATTATGAATATCCATATTGATGCTAAAATACGAATGCACAACTTGTAACCAGTATAACACCATGAAAAAGAATTTGAAATTATATCAGAAAAACCCTAGATGTTACAGATACTATGTGTCCCCACATGGGGACCCCCGACTATAAAAGAATTGAATTGTACATCGGCGGTTTAGTGCCTCAAATCCAAAGCATGGTCACCTCATCAAACCCTACCACCATTCAGTAGGCAATCAGACTTGCCCATAAATTGACCGATCAGGCGGTGACTCAGGGAACTCTACCTGTAAGGCCCCAAACCCGGGATGCCTCACTTGTTGGATTTACTCATTCACAAACGGTTCTTAAACTTGAATATCAAAATAACGCAGTGGAAAATATTTCAATAAAACATAACATTGTTCAACATGTGGAAGCATAAACATTGTTTAAACATAACACAAACAAAAACAAAACGTAACATGAAGCCAGTCTTCATAAGCAGTCGCGTAACTCTTCATCGTTAGCCAAGCATCACTGTCCATCCTCGCCACCTGCCTTAACCTGAATGTGCATACTAAAAGGTCAGCTACGCTTGTGAGTTCTAACTTTACATAAAACTTTCACATAACCATTTGCCAAAAACATTTCATTCATTATTTTAATAAAAGCATACGTAAAATCATGCAGATCATAGCATTAAACACAAGTCAACAATAAACTGAATCTGCGCCTTTTCGTAACCGTCAATTCCTTATTACAACACGGTACTTCATAGAGTACACGCACCGACCTTGAGTAAGGTGCTCCATAGAGCACACGTACCCACATTAACCATTCATAACCGTCAATTCCCTTCAAGCACGGTGTCCCAAAGGATAGCTCGTACCCCACCTTAAGTACTACTCCCTAACAGAGAATAGTACCTCATTAGGGATCCCGTTAATCCCCCATTAGTGACCGTCATCACCCCTTTCCACCCAGTTATACAACCGTTGGCCAGCCACAAAGGCCCCTATAAAGGTAAGGCCCATACATGCATACATACCTTAGCTCCCGAAGGAACTCATGGCATATTCATTTATTTCGTGACTTTCATAAAAACCTTTACTTCTTTTCAGTTAAAGCATTCGCACGTTTTATTAAATAGCATTTCATTTGTAGATATTTCGTAAACTACATTTGGCAACACATTTCATAAACACATTTCAACTTTCCTTTCGTAAACATGATTTCATAAAACATTATCGTGTAAGTATGCACACCAGCCCAAAACATAGTTCAAAACATTAAAAGTAGGGCTCTAGAACTCACCTGATAAGCTAGTCTCGTTCTGTCATAACAACGGTCCAACGAGCGTCACACGCGATCTGAATTGGTTAATTACACATACATCAGACCGAATCTAAATTACATGCTTTTACTCATTCTGATCTAGGCAAACTTAAGGATAAGTTCACTGCCCATAGCCTATACAAACATATAGGTGAACTTATCCTAAGTTCGCTTGACTTGACCAAGCGAACTTACCAGGCGAACATAACCAAGTTTGCCCCCCCTAGTTCGCTTAGTTCATGCTCCAAGCGAACTTGATAAGTTCGCCCCAATCCTTGCCAGGCGAACTTGATCATGTCAAGATCCCAACTTTCTTTATTCAAAATGTTTGTCTTTCCTTCTAGATGCTAGACCTAAGCTTATTTTCAAGTTTCATCCGTAAAAATGTTTCCTTTTTACCTAAAACCCTAAAACCCAACATAAACTAAAATCTCAAATCTAGCTCGAGTTGTTACCTTAATCGAGCTTCTGATTCGGAGGTTATCTTCCTGAGCACTGGAGACACGAGCTGGTACGATCTTGAGCGATTCCGACACTTTCTCTCTATACGGTTATCTCTCTCTAGAAGTTGCAAATGAGAGAAATGAGTGTGCATGTGGGGTATTTATGGGAGAGGCCTCCCCTCCCCAAGCCCACCTCATGACCAACTCGGCCCAACCCCGGCCCGTGTACCTTTGTCCGTTCATTCCATTCGTCCCGCTTTGAACCCATTATTTTATTTCTCATTTTTATTGTTGGGATGTTACACTACCCCCGAGGGGTTCAACTTCCAAATCCGTCGACAACAACAAGCGCAAGTTTGACCACAACTCGTACTCCAAGGGATCCCAGTCTAACCAACCTCATCAGCAGTAGTGTAGGTTTGAGCCTACCAAGAATTTTAATCAGACGACCTCTTCGGGTCAAAATCAGGGCGACAACGGTGGTTATGCAGGGAAATCCCCCAAGTGCAACAAGTGTAATTTCCACCATGTCTGTGCTTGTTGATCTTCAGTCCAAGCAACTGTTTCGGCAATAGGGTTTCACCAGAGGATGTTTTTAGTGTGGCAAGGAAGGACATATTCAAAAGGATTGTCCTCAGATAAAATAAGTGTGGAAATGGTAATGGAAACGATAACGGCAACGGCAATAATCAGGGCCACAACGGTTACAACAATAACCAAGGTAACAACAACAACGGTAACAATAATGGCCACAATTGAGGAAATGGTGCGAAGGGACGGGCCTTCGTGCTTGGATCCGGAGAAGCCAGATATGTTCACAATGTGGTTACCGGTAAGTTCCTCTTAAATAATTACTTTGCTTCTGTCCTTTTTTACACTGGTGCTGATAGGAGTTTTATATCTAAGAAGCTTAGTGATTTGATAAAAGAAACTCCAACCCTGCTAGAAGCTAAGTACATCATAGAAATAGCTGATGGCCAGATAATTGAAGCAACCCACACTCTTAAGGGTTGTAAGCTTGAATTGGCTGGTCATAAACTTGATATTGACCTTATGCCGGTCACATTTGGTAGTTTCGACGTAATTTTCGGCATGGATTGGCTATCTAAGAACCAATCCAAGATTATTTGTCATGAGAAAATTGTTCGTGTTCCTCTCATGAGTGGAGAATCTATTTCTATCCGGGGCGAAAGGAGTGGTGCAGTCGTCGGCATCATATCTTTTATGAAAGCATAGAAATGTCTTCGAAAAGGTCATACTGCTATTTTGGCTCTTGTCGCCAAACAGCCATCTGGGGAGAAGAAAATTGATGATATCCCAATCGTACGTTACTATCCGGGAGTATTTCTCAAGGATTTGCCTGGTCTGCCACCGCATCGTCAAGTAGAATTTCAAATCGACCTAGCACCCGGAGTAGCGCCGATTGCTCGGGCACCTTACAGACTGGCACCCAGTGAATTGCAAGAGCTATCCACTCAACTACAAGAGTTGTTAGATAAAGTTTTCATCCGACAAAGCTCATCGCCATGGGGAGCTCCAGTCTTGTATGTCAAGAAGAAGGACGGGAATTTTCAAATGTGCATCGACTATTGTGAGCTGAACAAAGTGACGATCAAAATTCGTTATCCTCTACCCCACATAGATGATCTGTTTGATCAACTCCAAGGATCAAGCTTCTATTCCAAGATAGATCTTAGATCTGGTTACCATCAATTGAGAGTCCAAAATGAGGATATCTCTAAGACTTCTTTCAGAACTAGGTACGGCCACTATGAGTTTATGGTCATGTCTTTCGGATTAACAAAGGCACCCGCGGTGTTCATGTACCTCATGAACCGTGTGTGTAAACCCTACCTTGACCAGTTCGTCATCGTTTTCATTGATGACATCCTCATTTATTCCAAGAAAAAGGAAGAACATGAGGAGCACCTACGTTTGATTCTGGAATTGTTAAAGAAAGAGCAGTTGTATGCTAAACTTTCCAAGTGAGAATTCGGGATTCGTGAATTTCAGTTTTTAGGACATGTGGTTAACGAGAATGGAATACATGTCGATCCATCAAAAATAGAAGCCATCAAGAATTGGGCAGCACCGACGACTCCGACAGAGGTGCGAAAATTTCTGGGATTGGCTGGCTATTATAGTCGATTCATCAAGGGATTTTCCAAGATCGCCCAACTTCTCACTGCTTTAACCCAGAAGGGTAAAATCTATAACTGGGGCGACACTCAGGAGTCAGCATTCCAACTCCTAAAACAAAAACTCTGCAGTGCACCCATCCTAGCTCTTCTAGAGGGGACGGGTGATTTTGTGGTGTATTGCGATGCATCCATTCAGGGTCTTGGTTGTGTGTTAATGCAATGAGAGAAAGTGATCGCATACGCTTCACATCAACTGAAAATCCATGAGAAAAACTACACCACTCATGATCTAGAGTTGGGAGCCGTAGTTTTCGCACTAAAGATATGGAGGCACTACTTGTACGGTATCAAGTACACTATCTATACCGATCACAAGAGTCTTCAGCAAATCTTTGAGCAGAAAGAGTTGAACATGCGACAACATCGTTGGGTCAAACTCCTGAATGATTATGACTGTGCGATCAGGTATCATCCGGGCAAGGCTAATGTGGTAGCCGATTCCCAAGTCGAAATGAAACCAAGCTCAAACGAGTTTGAGCATCACAGCTTACTATTCACACCGGATTACCCGATAAAATCCGTAGTGCTCAACTCGAAGCCCTTAAAGAGGAAAACCTACCTCTAGAAGCCACACGCGTTATGGAAGAACAACTTGGATTCTAACGATGTCTTTTTCAAAAGAATTCTTATATACATTCAAGAATTTTAAGACTTCAAGAGATTTATGTGAAGCATTGATGATGCGATGTGAAGATAATTTTGATGTGAAAAAGAGTAGGAGAGACTTGCTGAAGAAATAGTTCATGTTTTTCAAGTATTTGGAGGATGAATCTGTTGATGATATCGTTACCAGATACTACCATCTATTGGGAGAGTTGGTAAAATGTGATGCTTCTTACACTAATATAGAGGTTAATGAGACGTTGTTGGATGCTCTTCCACCTAAGTTTGAGAAATACTTAGTGCTCATCAAGAAACATGAGAAGTTTGCAGATATGTCTGTAGCGGACTTGATTGGTACAGTTTATTTTTATGAAGAAGGTGATGTGACTAAAGTTACTGACAAAAGTGATGACGAGAGTGTTAAGGGTGTATTTAATGAAGTACTTACTACTCAAGCGTTCATGGCCATGATTAAAGAAGAATTAAAGAAGCAGAGTGATTCTGAAAGTGACTGTTTTACATAATCAAGTGATACTGAAAGTTTTTGTTAGGACATAGATGTATGACAAGAGCTTGTAAAAGTTTAGATCTTATTGTCTTTATGTTTTGTTAATGTTTGATTTTGTACAAGTGTTGTGTAAGTTCTGCTAGAGGCAACTTAGCAAGTTCGCTTAGTCTCAGTAGAGGCGAACTTACTAAGTTCGCCGATAGCAGAAGCTTGTCTATAAATAGAGTTTGCAGGTTCAATTTTAGGAAGCTTTTTTGAATGTTCATGCTTTGTTCTATAAACTATGTGTTTGAATGAAATAGAATAGAAGTTTATTTACTCTTTGATTGTTACCAGTTCTATTGTCGTCTTGTGTACACATACATTGATACGGTTGGATTCCGCACTCTGTTTCATTGATACGTCACATCTCGAGTACGATGTATAGGAGAGTCATGTGGACCTACAAGTGGTATCAGAGACTTTGTTCGTGATTTGTTATTGTTTTGTGACGATTTGTGTACGATTTGACAAGAAATTGGTTAACTTTTGCAAGTTTTCATGTTCATGGTGTTTTCAAGTTCTTGAGAGTGATTTTGAGGCTGATTTTGAAGGTGTTTTGGAGAAATTGATCCATTAGAAGTGTTCTAAATCACATTATACTCAATCATACGGTTCAATTTCATCAAATTTTATCAATTCAGCAAGTTATGATGATTTTCAAAACTTTTTGTTCGTGTTTTGGTTGAAGACTCATCTTCCTGAGTTGTTACAGCTGTTGCAGGCGAACTTAGTTCTGGAATTCTGTTGCAGGCGAACTTAGTAGGTGAACTTAGTTATTTTACTTGATTAAGAGAACTTATCAAGTTCGCTTAGGGTCAAGTTCGCTTGAAGGGCTTGAAGTGAACTTAATATCTTTGCTTGAGTGGATTCTTGTTCATACTTAGTATTTTTTTTTTAAAATGGCAAATATGGTGCAAGTAACCAACATGTTCAACTATGATAATGAGATTGGTACTTCTCAGAAACCACCAAAGCTGTTAAGTCTTGCTGATTATCCAAACTGGAAATATCGTTTTGATCAGTTTGTGTCATTTACTGATACGATTTTATGGATTCTATTTTGGAAGAATATACACATCCGACCTACTCATGGATGAGAAAGGATGATGTTCCTAAACCAGTATCTGCATTGACTACTGAAGAAAAATAGTTGTTTAATCGTGAAAAGAAAGCGATGGCGAGCATTTCCATGTCACTTCCAAAAGAGATTTATCACAGTTTTAAACAATTTAAATCTTCTAAACAATTGTGGTATGCTTTGCAGAAGCGGTGTAAAGTTAGTCTAGATGTGATGAAAAGTCGGAAAGAGTTATTGGAAAAGAAATTTCTGGTTTTCAAACATTTTCAAAATGAATCTCTGGATGATCTTGCAACAATATTTTATAACTTGCTGAGTGAGTTATCAAGTGCATCGGTTGTTTATGAAACTGAGGAGATCAATGATAAGTTTTTGGAGTCTTTACCATCAAAATTTGATGTGTATTCTGTTTTGATCAAAGAGAATGTCAGGTATAAAACCATGTCTCTTGAAGATGTTATTGGCAAAATTCAATCTCATGATTTGAATATGAAGAAAAAGGAGACAAATATGGAGCATATTCAAGATCCTTCTATGTATTTTGCTAAGACTTCTGGCAAAACTGGATCTGGTGTTGCATTTTTCTCTGGTGATGGTCAAGACAATACAACTGAAAATATATCTGGAACATTTTCTGGAGTTTCAAGTCAAACTGAATTTTCTGCAAATACATCTACTTCATCTTCTGGATCACATAATACTAATTATGTTCATATAAATCAAAGAGTTGCTGATGATTATCTAGCAATGTTTTCTTCCTTCATGGCATCATATGAGAATTTTATTGGAGGAAAGATTCATGATCCTGATGTTCTTGAAGAGGATTTTCGTCAGATTGATCCTGTTGCTTTAGAGGAGATGAATATTCAATGGAATACGGCCATGCTTATGCGACAAGCAAAAGACTTTCTGAAAAAGACTGGAAGAAAGTATATTGGTTCTAACAGTCGATCAAGAATGGGATTTGATAAATCAAAGGTTCAAAGTTACAATTGTCAAGAATATGGTCATTTTGCTAAGGAATGTGTGAAGCCGAAAGTTGAGTTTGATTCTCAGAAGAAGACAAACAATTTTTAGAATAATCGTTCTCAGTCACATGGTTCTTCTGGATCTGAAAATTCAAATCATGCATCCACATCATCTGCTTTGGTTGCACAAAATGATGAAAATTATGATTGTGTATTCATCTAGATGATCTAGTTGGTGCTGTGAGTCAGACTTTTGTAGCTGAAATCCATTCTGATAACTCAAAAGAAACAACTGATGATGATAGTTCAAGTGATGGTGATAGTCTGAAAAGTGATGATGAAGAAAGTGTTAAAGTACACAATGTTGCTTCTGATATTTCTTCTGCATATGGTGTATCTAAAGATGAAATAATTTTGCCTACCAGATCTTCTGAAGAGGCTATCTCTGAAGAGATTCCAATTGCTAAAGTCTTCATGGCTGATATGTCAGATCCTTCAAAGGTAAAAGACTCTATCTGTAATATTTACTGCTCTAATTGTGTCTTTGTGAAGGATAAAATGCAGAAGGTAATGGATGATAATACAAACTTGATTTGTGATATGAAATCCATGCATGTGGTTAATCAAAAGTTGAAAGATAATGATAAGCCATGTATGGATAGAATTGAATCTTTGAAAAGATATATAAATTCGATGGGGTTAAAGTACGAGGAACACGCATATCATCTAGATATGGCTTATGCTGAAATTGAGAAGTGAAATGAAATTGTTACTCAGAAAAACAAGGAGATTTCTGACAAAGAATCAGAAGTGATCAAATTACATCGAAAGCTGGAGAGTTTTGGAAATTCATTAGTATTATTGAATTATTTTCATGATAATGCTGATTCTACAAAGAGAGTTGCTTGAGTTGGGTTTGTTCCTCCACCATTTAATGGGAATTATGCAGTTGAACCAGAAATCATAAAAAAGGAGGAGATTGATCCAAAGACAGTCTTGAAGGTTAATCCAGTGACAGGTGAAGAGATGGTTTATGATTATGACAATGTTGATGCAGTGTTTGATGATAACAAGGTTGAAGGCGTACCTAAAGAGGTGAAACTTGATGAACCAAAGGTGGTGAAATAGGTTACAAGAGATAGATGCATTCTAATCAAACCTGATGAAGTTGTACAACCTAATCTTTCCAAAGTGTTATTAACAAGTGGTTTTGTTGCTGCTAGTCATGATAAGAAAACATCCTCAAAGGTGACTAAACAAGTTATGTTCCAAAGAAGAAAGTTGAAACTTCAGTGAAATCTTCTAAGGAATATTCATCAGGTTGTTCGTCAACTTCAAGAAAAAATTCTTATGTCAGAGATCATCGGGATAAATGGGTGTGCTTTCATTTTAATGAAGTGGGTCATATTCTGATAAATTGTCCTTACAAGAATCAAGAGAAGAAGCTTATGCTTTCAGAGAAAGGCATATCCAAAATTGTTCCCCCACAACAAAAAGTGGTGACGATTCTAAAAAGACCTAATGTGGGAAAGACTACATCTGATGTTGTGAAGAAAGTTCCACTGAGGCAATCTGTGCCTACTCAAAATGATAAATATATGTCTAAACCAGTGTTTCTGTATACTGGTGTGAGAAATTATTCTGATTTTCAATAGCATTTTGAGATTTCACATGTTGGAATCACAAAAAATTCTCAACCTGAGGTCAAACTTTCTCGACCACAAAGGCGAAGACGTAACAGAAAAGTAAAGAAACTTTTGGAAACATCTGAATCTGATAATAATAAATATAATAATGTTTTTCAAAATAATCATCTTCTGTCTCCATCGAGAGGTTTTGATTTTGTTGGACGCTATGTACCAAAGGTTGATGATAAAGTGGATTGTGAACTCATTGAAGTTGTTTACTTTGATACTTTTGGACGACCCAAGACCACTATGGCTTGGGTTCCCATTTCTAACTGATTTTCTTTGTTTATGTAGGGGCAACCAAGGAGGACTATCCACAATACTTGGTATGTGGATAGTGGTTGTTCTCAACATATGACAGGAAATATTCGTTTTCTTGAAGATGTTATTAAAGTTGATGGCGATTATGTCGCATTTGCTGGTAATAAAGGCGGGTACATCACAGGTCAAGGTACTTTGAAGAATAACAAGGTTAAATTTGAGAAAGTGAACTATGTTGAGCAGCTTGAACACAATTTTTTGAGTGTATCTCAAGTATGTGACAAGAAGTTTTCATTCCATTTCAATGATACTGAATGTTATATCTTGAAGACGGGATTTGTTATTCCTGAAGAATGGATTCTAATGAAGGCTCCGAGGAGGAATGACACATATGTTTTAGACATGAGTGTTGCAACGACAACGGATTCTATTCCGACATGTTTACTCTCTAAGGCCTCTGAATCTGACTCTATTCTGTGGCACAGGAAGCTTGCTCACATCAATTACAGGAAAATGAATTATCTTGTGAAGAATAATCTGGTGATTGGTGTTTCGAAAATGAAATTCTCCGTTCCTGATGATTGTATTCCTTGCAAGAAGGGGAAACAACACAAGAAGTCCCACAAATCTAAGACAAAGAATTCTATTGTAACTCCATTGGAGCTGCTACATATGGATTTGTTTAGACCGATTAGTATTAGGAGCATTGGAGGTAAATCTTACTGTCTGGTGGTAACAGATGATTTCTATAGATTTTGATGGGTTAAGTTCCTCGTTTCTAAAGCTGAAACAACAAAGATGGTACAATTCTTAATCCTGGGTTTAGAGAATTTGTGCAAACAGAAAGTTAGAAGAATTAGGAGTGACAATGGCAGCTTGTTCAAAAATAGCAAGATGGGTTTATTTTGTTTACAAAAGGGAATTCATCATGAATTCAGTGTGCCATATGTACCTCAACAAAACGGAGTTGCTGAACAAAAGAACAGAACTTTGGTTGAAACGGCACGTACGATGCTTGCAGATTCTAAGCTTCCAGTTACTTTTTGGCCCGAGGCTGTGAACACTGCTTGTCATGTTTTGAACAGAGTTCTGGCCGTGAAGCGACATAACAAGACATTCTATGAGTTGCTTAACAATCGGAAGCCAAATCTAGAGTATTTACTACCTTTTGGCAATCCATGTACCCTGTTGAAGGTTAGAGATGTCCCAACCAAGTTCAGTGCTAAGGCTATTGAAGGGATCTTTCTGGGGTATGTTGCAAATTCTACTACCAAAAGGGTTTATAACAAAGAGACTCGTCAGGTGGAGGAATGATTTCATATTGATTGTTCAAATCGTTCTTTACCTCAAATGGCGATTGGAATAGATTGGGCTTTTGATTATGACAGCTTATTCAAGTCTTTTCATTTATCTTTTGATATTTCTCCTGAAGAGGCTGCTATCTTGTATGAGTCTTGTCAGGATGCACATGATGGAGGTTTTATACCAACTGTGGTTCAAAGTTCATCTGTTCCATCTACATCTACTGTTGATCCTAATGTTGCTTCTTGCTCGGGACCACAAGAGTCTGATAGTGAAGAAGAAGATGTTGTTTTTCAAGATTCTTCTGTTGATCCATTATTCATTGATGAACCTTCTACTTCGACACAAGTTCAGGGGGAGATTCCTACGAATCTGGACTCGGAAATACCAGTTAATCAGGACATGTCTTCTCAAGCTGAAACGACTCAAGTTGATGTGTTGTCGGTTCCTGAAGTTGCATCAATCAAAGAACTAAAAGATCACCCGGTGACAAATATACTTGGGAATTTGAGAGATGGCGTGCAGACGCGTTCTTTAATCGAGAATATTTGTTTGTATACATGTATTAAGGATACTGGTGTTCTTGATGTTTACTCAAATTCGTGTTTTATTTCTCAGGTCGAACCAAAGAATGTCGAAACGGCTTTGCGCGATAACAATTGGATAGTAGCAATGCAGGAAGAGCTTGCTCAATTTGATAAGCTAAAGGTTTGGAATCTTGTAGATCTTCCAAAGGGCGTGTATCCAATTGGCACTAACTGGGTGTTTAAACGCAAAAAAAAAAGATGATTGTAGGTCCCTCCGGGTGGGTGTTTCGGATCGATATCGTGTGAGAACGTAGCCTAGTAAACAGGTGCGGAATGCTCGTTACTATGTGGAACAATGTAAGAATGAATGTATGACAATCAACACGAGATGATACTAATAAATACACGGTCTATTGATTTCATAGTGTTTCAAACAAGTACAGAAACAGATTGAATGACTTATGGACTGATACAATACTCATCTATGCGTACTTGTGTGTGCAAAAATACATCTATGTAAAAATGAAACAACTCTATGCTATTTATATACCTGGGCCATGCGCACTTAGTAAGTATGCATGTCTAACCTTCATGCGTACTTTCTAAGTACGCATGACCATTGTACTTGACAAATGTCCAGGAACACATCCTTGCGTATTTGTTTAGTACAATATCAAAATACAACACGTTCAGACATAAACATACATAATACAACTCGATAAGCAAAATACAACAAATACTAAATACATACAAGACAGAACTAGATAATAACAAAAACTTCAGCTCGATCCAGAGTGCCTGTCACAAAACATGCATCAACAGACTCCCCCTTGACAGGATCTCTGGATGTCTTCAGTCTTCACGAGCTACATGCTTGACTACCACCGCTGATCTTTGACTTGTATCCAAGACAAAACATTACTAGCTTATCATACTTGGTGGCCAGCAGCTTCGTCCACTCGTCCGTATGCAAACATTTTTTGTTGACGAGGACCTCCAAATCTTTTGCTGAAAAATTAATGAAAACAATTTCATCAAACACTCTAATAATCTCCTTCAAGCTATCCTTTTCGATCATAACTGCCTCTCTGGTTACTAGATCTATGTACCAGGACCACATGTTCCCCAGGATGTCTTGAGGTATTCTCCTCAAAGGTATCCTTGTTTCACACAGAACCAGCTCATAGAAGACTCTTTTTAAGAATTTGTGTGTCAACGAATTCATCATTGTTTTGTCTTTGACACGCCTCGGAGCTTGAGGCCGAAATATTTCAAATTTCCCCGATCTCCCCTCTCTCTGAAAAGCACCCCACAAGCCTCTAGCCACACCATTTGATGTGCTATTGCATAATTCATGATGTGCAAGATTGACCAAGTCGTATTTCGGTAGGGAATTAAATGCTTCAGTTGTAGGTTTTAAGTATTGAACTCCCCTGACCTTTTTATAGCAAATAATCTCTGCAGCACCATACTGGTCTGTGTATTGTGGTTTGTACCACGGTGCTTCAGCTTCTTTGATCAACCTTCCTGAGGAATCTTCCTCGAGGTAGTACCACTCGTACCCGCTTCAGGAACTTTGGCTGAAGATTCGTTGACATATTCAGCCTGAATGGCCTGTTCAGTTTGTTCCTTAATGGCTGGGGCCTCAAAAATTTCACCATCCTCCAACTCATAAATACCCTCTCCATCTCCTTTCGGGAATTCTACAGTCACATCATTCCCGCATTCATCCCAATCATCACCGTTGTATATTTCTCCTTCTTCAATCTCTGATAAAGCCCCTATCATGATTTCATCATTTAAGTTGGGACTTGTAGCCAAATCTTCTAACACCTCGGCAGGTGGTTTCCTCTTATCAGCACCACCGCCCTGTTGTTGTTGCTGGGTGGACTTCGGTTTCAACCATAGGTGTGGCTTGTATTTGCAAGATAGCTTAAGTCTCACCACCACCAGCACCTGAAGGCCCAACATTTGGATCACGGTCTTGGTCTTTATCTTTTGTAAGGTCGACCTGATGACAAGCTTCTTCTTGAACTTTCTGGATTGTCTCCCCCTGAGACGCAAGCAGTTTTGTCAACTTAGCCACCAAGTCAACAAACACCTGATGTTCACTCCATTGTACCTACATTTGATTCTCCATTACTGAACGAGCGGTGAAGAAGGATCCATTCAGGTTGAATTGCATCATTTGAAGGTCAAAGAATGACTTCATTTGCTCTTCCATGGCCTACCAGTGATGTGTTAACCTTGTGTTAGATTCAACAAGCAGATTAATCTGCGTTTGTTGGGTGGCAACCTGTGTCTCTAAGGATGCAATCCTTTGATCCCTAGGATCAACAACCCTGGTGGTAGAGGGTTTTCCAGTTTCATGAATTGGTTCTGCAAACAACTCTGACAAATCAAAGTGATGGCCCATGTCTCCAAATTCCAGTGAGTGTGTCATCGATGGTAGAGTACTAGCGGTGACAGTGAATGGTAAGGTTGTTGTTTGGAGAACAGTGGGTGCTATTGTTGTTGAGACAAGGACTAATTCAGTCAAAATGGGAAGTATTGTGGAGGTTGGGAGCTGAATAGTGGTAGCCGAAATAGTTACAACTACAGGAAGAGGTTCTTCAGTTGTTGAAATTGCAACTGGTGTTATCGTTCTTCTTCTTCGTCGGCTATACAACTGTGTCTGTTGAGTGGGAGCTTGTGTTACTTGATCGGTAACTTGTTGTGCCCGTAATCTGGTATTTATGGCTTCCATCACCTCTTGCCATGGGCGGTCATTCTTGGTTTTTCCTTCGCTCAATCACATGAGGTGCCTCTCAGTCTGTGTCTGAACTTTCAAGTTGAAAGTCCGAGTCTGAACTTTCTTTTCATCATTTTCTTGATATATGATTCAAGAAGTGGATCCTGAATATTCTTTCTTGGATGACGTTGGTCTGGTGTGGGTTCAGAATCTGAGGAATCTGTTACAGTTCTTTCCGATTCACTAGTATCTTGCCTTTAAGCATAGACAGTACCACCATTATCATCATCACCTTCATCATCATCACCTTCATCACTGTCATCATCATTACCATCATTATCTTAATTGTCATCATCACCTTCTACCCCCTCATCTGAGGTTCACTCAACTCAGGTTCACTGTCAGGATGGTACCACCTATCTCTTGGGGTGCAATGTAGGCTTCATCAATCAAGTGGCCAAATAAAGGTGTGTGCATGAGAATTGGTTCATCAGTACCAGCAGTAAGGAGCTGCATAAACACCCTTTTTGCTATTCGTTTGACTTGTAGTTGCTGACCTATTTGAGGTAGATTTGGCAGGAAGTGATTGATCAGCAGTTGAATGAAGCGAGGGTATAGGAGGAAGCTGTGTCTGGGAGCAGCATTTATCTGATCACGGATTGCGTTATAGACATATCGTGAAAAATTGTAACCCTTTTTCAAAAACAATCCAACCAAAGTTGATGCTAAGTCGTGCTCCATAGCATCCTTTCCTGCCTTTCTTGCTGATATGCACATTATCATAACATGTGCGAGATACCTCCATCGATCTAAGAGCAACATCTTCTTGAATGATGAATAATCTCTACGCCCAACATACCCCATTCTCTGTCTCCAACATCCCTCTGTCATGTATTCCGGATATTGAACTGGATCGGTGTCTCTATCACGAAACTGTAATACTTGTCTGATAGTATCTTCTGTTATTGCTATTCGTTGATTAGCAACAATAGCAGTGATCACAGTTGGAGTTTTCATGCAATCTACCTCAGCGGTATCCCAAAATTGCTCTAAGTAAGGTCGTGATACTACTGGGTAAGCTAAGATAGCATATGAAAGCTTGGATCGGTTCAGGAATGTGACTATCTCCTGATAGTTAAGAGCTGCACCTTGCCATTCCGGTTCTGTTAGAGCTAATAGATTAAAGTCTGGAGTGAAAGCACGTCTAGCCATATCTGCAAAAACAAAAACAAAACAAGATTAGGACAGATTACATATAACAATTAAGTATTACAAACAATGAATATCAATTTGGACTTAGACAAATTCTCGAAACTGCCTCATGCGTACTTAGCTAAGTACGCACACACATAATCTGTCATGCGTACTTAACAAGTACGCATAAGTACGCATGAACAAGACCCTTCATGCGTACCTGAAAAGTACGCATGATCTTTGTAATGTTCAATTTTCAACAAGTCCGAAATCCAAATTCATGTATGAAAGTCCGTAATTCCTGTCCTAATGGTGTCGAAAATGGCAAAGGAGCTTAATGTAACTTGTTCTAAAGTTGGTTTTGTTCAACACATGGGTCATTTTGATCAAACATGGGCTGAACGCTACTTTGGTTCAAACATAAGATCAAAAATCCAAAATTTATGGGTTTAAGGTATGAAATTTGTGTTAAACGGCAGTGGATGATGAGTAGAAACTTATTTTGATACTCAATTTAACATGCAAACACATTTTTACTTCAAAATTTGAGTATCAAGAACCTTAGTCTCAAGAACACTAAAACTCACTCAATTTTGATAGACTTAACAGTTGAAATTGGTCAAGATTCTCACCAAATGATCGTTGAGTGAAGTAGTAACTGAATGTGTGATGAAAAATCGGTTTGGTAACATAGAAATTTTCGAGCAAAAATGATCAGTGGCAGTCTGTAAATTGAAGTTTTTGAATGAAGAATAAATGCTAACTGTTGTTTTATATACCCCACTACACAGGTCGTGCGTACTTATTTAAGTACGCATGAATTACTTCATGCGTACTTAACAAGTCTCTGTTTTTATGAAGAACTTGTAAGACGAACATGATAGATAAGTTCAATTTGTGGTTGATAACAAAAATGCTTTTGGAATTTATGAAAATCTTTTTGTTCTTTTGAATTCCTGGAAATGAACTGTACAAGAAATCTTTTTGTTATTTTGTAAAGTTTATGTTAAAACACACTGAAAATCTTTTTGAGGTTTTTCTAAATGAATAAACATAAAAATGAGTGATTGAATACTTACAGTGAACGTCTTTTTGGTCAAGTCATAAGCAGAGGATCATATCAAACTAACTAGTGATCTTGATAAACTTTCAAAGAATTTGGGATCATATTATGACATACTTAAAAAAAATTTGAAATGCAAATTGTCAATATTTGAAACTATAAGCATTCTTGGATCAAGTTCATGTGAGTTAATCGTTTAGCACATAGAAATCAAGCAGAGTCCATAAGGATTAACAAGAATCAATTGATTCATTTGTCTTGACTCATGAGTATTTTGTGATGATTCAGGCTAATATATATGGAATCCGAAGATTCTTGGGTAGCGGGATCCAACTGTTATCTGGATATCTTCAATGGAACAGATGTGATCCAAGGGCGAATATACGCATGACGGTTATTGTCAAGACATATCTTAGCTCGGCTTCCCATTGCATACTTGTGAGTATGGGCAGTGAAGTGAGCAGAAAATTGTGCTAAAGACATCACCCGAAATTGGTCTCAACAGATTATACTAGCCAAAATCTTACATTCTATTTCTGATAATGATCTTTTGTTAATCTTATACACACACACACCCCTCATAACATGGGTTCAAATCACATTTGTAGAAAAAAATATTTAGTTTTCACACTACTAATGATTTAGCTAATACTTCTAGCTTACTGACAATTTAACAAAGAATATTTGAAGTATATCAAGGTGCAATCATCTCCCTGGTTATGCAATCTAATGAAATTTAGATCACTAACGGATGTGCAATCATTTCCTCCAATTTTAAATGACATTGAGATTTTGAAAGTTTTATATTTTGTTTGCATTTTTCCTAAAAAAAAGTTAACAGAAAACAAATTAAATGTAAAGCAAAAATAAATGTAACTTCCAAGAAATAAGTTTGTTTTGAAAACATTTATCATTTAGGATTGAACATTCCTATCATGTTGACAAGATATTTGATAGGGTGCGAAAGCACACGTCTTTATTCCTTTGTTTTAATGTGTTCTAAGTAGTTTTATATTAGTTTTAAGTCAATTTTATGTACATTTGAGTCGTTGGTCTTATTTGTAGGAGCTTGGGAATATTAATGAAGAATACGTGAAGAAAACGAGCGAAGAAACGAAGCCCGGAAAAGTCCAAAGATCAAAAGACAATTTTCTGAAATTTAGGTCTCTCGCGGTACGCGAGAGACGAGTGTAATAATTCTCGCGGTACGCGGGAAACTCCAGGAATCCGCCCGACTATTTTGGTCCTCGCGGTACGCGAGGATCCAGTCAACATTCTCTCGCGGTACGCGAGAGGGCCGTTTTCCGCAAAACCCTAATTTTCTAAATTAAAAAGATTTAAACGGCCATTAGGGGAGAGTTCGATTCTGAGCCGTTTTGAGGGAAGAAAAGAGGCGATTTTGAGCTTGGAAGTCAATTGAAGCTGAAGATTGAAGCTTTTGGATTCCGGGTTTGTGTAGTTGCATTCTAGGGTTTAAAGATTCAAACTTTATCTTTGATTTTGTGTTTTGAACCTATGGATCTTGCTATTTGCTTCTGTGTAGATGTTCTTAGTATGATTCTAGGCTAGATCCTTGATCTACCTAGGTCAATATGATGATTATGTGTTAAAGTTTCGATTTTTATTCGGTTTTTGGATTTGAATGTTGGATTTATGATTTAGTAAAGGTTTGAGTTTGTTTATGTGTGATGTTAGTGCATGTTTAATTCTGATTATGTGGTTGATTATGCTTTTCTGCGTTGATTGTGGTTGTCTGCCAGTTTGATCTTCGTTTCTGGTTCATAGACTTTAGGGTTTGTGAGTTAGAGTGGTGTCTAGACGTAGTAGCCATAGAAAACCTAGTTAATTACTGATTAGAAGTGAATGTGTGTCCTAGTTCAATACCCGAGAGGTGAGAATTAGTCGTTTAGTCTTCGTCATTAGGAATCCGAGTGTCAGCTGTCTGAGAGGAAGTTGGTATTAGATGTCTAGTGATAGTTGCTATCCGAATCATAGTATCCATTCTAGAACTACCCCATGCATTCCTTGAGTGTATGGTAAGCGGTGAGACTGAGAGGTAATCCGTTTATTAGGGTACTTGTCATAGTAGGAAATACCCGAGAGGTGATCCGATCATCTGGTGAGTTAATATCCTTAGGTTGTCTTCTGGTCACATCCCGAGACCGAGAGTGATCGGGAATCCACTAGATATCTTTTAGGTGTTATATCTTTAGAAACCCAGATCCAACCTAGTTCCAAAACCGATAGAAGTTGAGCTTTACACATAGGATTCCGACCTAGGTAGTGACTTCTCCATTCTTGATTTCATCTTTAGTTTACTCTTGATAGCTTGAATTGTCCTTAGTTTATTGCATTCTTAGTTAATCTTTAGTGTAGTAAACCCCCCAATCAATTAATCATATTAAGTCCTAGTTGAGTCTAATTTAGTTATTCAGTGTCTTTTGGGTTCGATATCCGGACTTCGTTAGGCTATATTACATTGATCGGTACACTTGCCGGTTGTGTGGTCTAGTTTTAGGTCGAGTCTAGGTTTTATAAATTTAAAGCTAGAGAGTCTAGATTAGGTTTTATTTGATAGTTTTTATAGACCGTCTGGACGACATCAAGTTTTTGGCGCCGTTGCCGGGGACACTTGGCAATAGCAATATTAGCTTTGACTAGTTCTTTGTTAGATTTTTGGTTTATTTGAGTCTTTTGTTCTCTTTTGAGTCTTTGTTCTATTTTTCCTTCTTAGAGTCTTTCTGTGTATGCCCAATACTCGTTCGCAAGGATCACCATCTTTTGCATCTTTTCAAGAGCCCGAACGAGAGCTTCACGAGCGCACCCGCGACTTTCGGGAGCGTTTAGAGGAGCTGGTTAAATCTAAGGTACGTTCTACTAGCCCAGTTCCAATTTCTATCATGGGCGACGCTGATCCTCCAGCGAGGCGTACAGTACACCAGAGGGCCAGTGAGGGGGTCACGGGCGCGAGATCTTCGATCACACGCCCCACTATACCGAACACCAATTCTTGGCAGATCCCATCACATGTCATGAGTACGATCACTCATGCCACTCAATTCCATGGCCTCGAGGATGAGGATGCACCCGGACATTTGTCCCGCTTCGCGCGGATATGTGATACATTTAATATCACGGGTGTATCTAAGGACGCAATCTACTTGCGTCTCTTTCCATTCTCTCTTTCTGGGCGTGCATCTACTTGGCTCGACACTCTTCCCGACAATTCTATCACCACATGGGAGGATCTCGAAGCCAAGTTCTTCAAGAAATACTTTCCACCTTCCAGGGCCGCTCGCCTTCGGGACCAGATCCATTCGTTCCGGATGGATCCCGACGAGCCTTACCACATCGCCTGGGAGCGGTTCAACGCGCTGTTGAGCCGATGTCCCCATCACGGTCTCCCCGACTGGGCACTAGTGGAGAAGTTCTATAATGGCCTCACCTTCGAGACGCAGCAAATGTTCAACACAGCTGCAGGAGGCCATATCATGGATAGACTCGAGCCTGAGGAGTGCGAGGATATGTTCGAGAGCTTCGCTCAAGCCGAACAGCAGCACCCACGTTCTGTTAGGGATTCCATCCCTACTGCTAGGTCACACGCCTCTTCTCCTAGAGGTGTGCATCAGGTCACTCCTGATACTAGCGTGGCTGCTGCCCTCGCCTCGATGGCGAATGAGATAAAGGAGCTCAAGCTCAGTGCTTTGAGGTGTCAGGTGTGCAGGGGAGGACACGACACCCGAGATTGCCCGGTAAATAATCAAGAGCATGTGAGCTATGCTGGCAACCAATACCAGAACCGAAATTACAACAATTCTAATACTTTTGGTTCGGGATGGAGATCTGGATTCACTGGTCGTCAGCAACAGTATGGAGGAGCAGAAGAAGGAGCGAGTTCTGGGAGCACTGTTGGGTCACGAAGGATTGAGGAGATGATGGAGACTCAGACACAGTTGCTTGCCCAGCTGGTGCAGAATAACAAGGATGCTCGGCTAAGACTGGATAGCCATGACACTTTGATGAAGAATCAGCAATCGGCGTTCCAGGATTTGCAACGCACGGTAGGAGACATTGCTAGGAGCATACATGATAGACAAGGAAGCCCTTCTACGGGCCCGAACGCTTCAGTGATGGCCGTGTCTATAGAGAGTGTGGAGAGTAAAGTGGTTGAAGAGGTTGACCCCCACTCTAAGGAGCATAATATTCCCTCAGTGGAGGAGGTGAACAAGATTGACTGGGAAGCTCGATTTGCTGAGATCGATGCTAGGATGCTAAAAGAGACCGAGTCGAATGCTGTTTCGACGAGGAGCATGATAGAGAAGGAGGATGAGAGCCCACCGGTAGTAGAAGAAGAAGAGCCGGTGGAGGAGGAGATAGTGGTTGAGGTGCCTACCAAGAAGGCACAGGAGAAGAAGAAGGGGGTGGAGATGAAGTCCCCCGAGATTGACTTGAGTCGTATTCCTTATCCCGCACGTGTGTTGCCACATAAACACGCTAAGGAATACGGTCACTTCCTTGATATGTTCAAACAACTCAAGGTCAATCTCCCGTTTGTAGAGGTCCTCCAGCATATGCCCAAATATGCCAAGTTCTTAAAAGGCCTTCTTTCCAACAAGAAGAAACTTGAGGAGGTCTCTGGAGTCTCACTTGGTGAGCAGTGCTCGGCTGTGGTGCAAAATCATTTGCCAGAAAAGTTGTCTGATTCGGGTCGGTTCACGATCCCGTGCTTGTTGGGCAACCTACCATTACACCACGCGTTTGGCCGACCTAGGTGCTAGCATCAATTTGATGCCCTATTCATTGTACAAGCAGCTGGACCTAGGTGAACCACAACCAACGCGCATGAGCATTTCCTTGGCTGACCGCTCAGTCAAGTATCCACGGGGAATAGTGGAAAATCTATTAGTGAAAGTGGGCAATTTTGTTTTCCCCGTGGATTTTGTGATTCTAGATATGGAGGTGGATGACAAGGTCCCACTCATCTTAGGACGCCCGTTCCTACGAACCGCAAAGGCGATGATTGATGTCTTTGACGGGAAGCTCACACTAAGTGTGGGGGATGAGGTCCTTACATTCAATGCTGTAGAGTCCGGGAAGGATGTTGGCGAGCACAGCCACTCCGTGTGCATGCTCGATTCTTTCATGGACCACCATTGGGACCCCGATCCGGTGATAGAAGTAGGTGAACCCGCCCCGAATATAGAAGAACCATATGATTGGGCGTTGGAGTTAGAAGGATTGCTAGATAAGCCGGACGATTATGGAGATGAGGTGCCTGATGATTTGCTGGAGATGATGGCAGAGTTTGAAGAGGTCATAGGCAAAACCCCAAGTGTGGGGAAGTTGGTGGAGGTTGTTGAGGATCCCGAGGATCCTGGTGAGATTGTGGAGGTCATTCCTTTAGAAGTGCCCATTCCTAAACCCCTACATATCTTCACCACTGTTTGTGCTTTGGGGAGAAAGATCGAGTCACCCCCTAGGTCTAGGCCGCCTCGTAAGAGGACTCGAGAGTTAATTGACTTAGGCAACGTAGATAGAGTGCTAACCCCAAGTGTGGGGATATCGAGGAGTGACAAACTACTTGGTTATTTAATGCGTATTATCTTCGGACCGGGTAGATTTAAGTTGTGGTGGAAGGAGATGAAGGATAGAAATCCATGGTGCGGTAGGAGTAGTTGTTTGCTGAGGCTGTGGAGAACCGGTAGGCCGCGCAGGATGAAGGCGGTACCGGTTAGGATCAAGGAGAAGCCTCCTGATAGGTTTGCTTGAGTCCTGGGCAAGTGCCCGGGATGTAGAGTTTGTATGATTTCATTGGGTTGAGTCCATGTCTTTTTCTTTGTTTTTCGGTTTGTGTTTTGTTTGTGTCAAGTTTTGCAGGAATCCATGCTTGATTCGGTAAGGAAAATCGTCGGGAATGAAGCCCCAGGTATAGTTACATATGTTTTTATGCTTGGGATAGGTTTTTAGTGAGTTTGGGTGAAACAAGATCTTAAATGACCAAAAATATTCTAAGTATAAAACTTGAAAATTCTTCATAACTTTCTGTTAACGACACCCTCCCGCGGTACGCGAAGAACGAGAGGAAGATATCTCGCGGTACGCGAGAGACAAAAGTCTCGGCCGGCCTAACTTTTTGGCCTTCGCGGTACGCGACGAATATACCCTTCGACTTACGCGGTACGCGAGGGACTGCTGGTGTCACCCTATTTCCTTTGTTTCCCATGGTTTCCCGTACCCGTTTCTGTCCCCGTTTTCACTCACCACCACTATTCATCACCTACCTTCGTACCACCACTACCATGAAGCATCACCTTTAACCACCATCATCCATCACATTAATTCACCCACCTACCACCATCCGACCACCGTGACCATGGGAAACTAGAAACCGTTTATGACCGATGTTCGAACTTGCTGTGGTATTCATGTCTTTGTGTTTGCAACATGTCGAGTATGTTTTCTCTGCATCTATCTATCTTGAGTCTTTTAGTTTTCTTGAGTCTGTCTAGTCTCTATATTTTATTTGAGTCAGTTTAATGCTGTGGGTTTGTATGAGGTTTATTTTGCAGGTTTTATCATTCTGTCCGTACTCAATCTCCATTCGGGCGGGTTTGATGATTACCATTACTATCTTGTAAAGGCAACCCGACAGCTGATGTGTAACCGCGACCGAAATGCTATACGGTGCACACAAGGAAGAACGAAGCTGCATACTAGATTGCATCTACATTACCAGCTAAGTCGCTTCCTGTTCTGTTTTGTTTTTTTTTATTTTTGCATTTTTTTTTTAGTTGTGTTTTGCTTCACATTGAGGACAATGTGTCTTTCAAGTGTGGGGATGTGAGTGTTTAGCTAGTTTGTCTTGTTTATAAAAAAATTAAAAAAAAAATTGAAAAATTTGAAAAATGTTCTTGAAAATAATTGCATATATTTGGAAAATGATAGTAGAACTGGATCTATTTATGAGTTTAAAAGATTAAATAATTGAAAACGTGTCTAATTAGTGATGTTTTGGTAGACCCAGCTAACTAGTAGAGCTTAAATATCCTGTTTGTGTTATTTAGGATTAATCACGGAATAAAATCATGATATCTTGTGGGTATTCATCTTAGAGTAATGGTAATACTGAAACTGTCAATATAGGGTGATAGGTACCACGATTAAGTTAAAATTTAAAGGTTTTTGAAATTTTTTATGGCACACCATTCTCTTTTTATGAGAATAAATCCGAGTTTCGGTGGCGCCCGCATTCCATAATCCATTATTCCATAATTTATGAGCTATACTGAGTTTTGCTTATGTGTTTCCCTCTGGGATAGCGACTTGGAGGATACACCCCTAAGTAAGATTTATGTGCTTCATTGATAGAATGTAGTCTATGTGTTACCCTCCGGGATAGTGACTTGGTTGAAACACCTCTAGACGAAAGTTCTTTTGCTTATTATGCTCATTATCATCCATTCATTCATGATTTCATCTGATTTCTAAAAACCTGTAAATAGTAGTTTAACGTGGTAGGGTAAATCTATATGGTTTAATCCGTGCCTAAACATGACCTTGAGACGGGATTAGGTAGAGCTGTAACTTCTAAGTGTGAGTCACATAGATTGATTGATATGTTGTATAAAATGGATTTAGAACACGTAACGGGGGCTTGAAAGTTAGTGCTTGGGTTTAATCGGACAGAAATACTAATTGTTGCTTTTTAACACGTGAGTATGTTTTGAAAATTGAAATTTATGTTTGTTGAGTTAGATGCCAGTTATGATTCCATTTGCAGATTTTTCGAGGACGAAAAAAGGTTAAGTGTGGGGATATTTGATAGGGTGCGAAAGCACACGTCTTTATTCCTTTGTTTTAATGTGTTCTAAGTAGTTTTATATTAGTTTTAAGTCAATTTTATGTACATTTGAGTCGTTGGTCTTATTTGTAGGAGCTTGGGAATATTAATGAAGAATACGTGAAGAAAACGAGCGAAGAAACGAAGCCCGGAAAAGTCCAAAGATCAAAAGACAATTTTCTGAAATTTAGGTCTCTCGCGGTACGCGAGAGACGAGTGTAATAATTCTCGCGGTACGCGGGAAACTCCAGGAATCCGCCCGACTATTTTGGTCCTCGCGGTACGCGAGGATCCAGTCAACATTCTCTCGCGGTACGCGAGAGGGCCGTTTTCCGCAAAACCCTAATTTTCTAAATTAAAAAGATTTAAACGGCCATTAGGGGAGAGTTCGATTCTGAGCCGTTTTGAGGGAAGAAAAGAGGCGATTTTGAGCTTGGAAGTCAATTGAAGCTGAAGATTGAAGCTTTTGGATTCCGGGTTTGTGTAGTTGCATTCTAGGGTTTAAAGATTCAAACTTTATCTTTGATTTTGTGTTTTGAACCTATGGATCTTGCTATTTGCTTCTGTGTAGATGTTCTTAGTATGATTCTAGGCTAGATCCTTGATCTACCTAGGTCAATATGATGATTATGTGTTAAAGTTTCGATTTTTATTCGGTTTTTGGATTTGAATGTTGGATTTATGATTTAGTAAAGGTTTGAGTTTGTTTATGTGTGATGTTAGTGCATGTTTAATTCTGATTATGTGGTTGATTATGCTTTTCTGCGTTGATTGTGGTTGTCTGCCAGTTTGATCTTCGTTTCTGGTTCATAGACTTTAGGGTTTGTGAGTTAGAGTGGTGTCTAGACGTAGTAGCCATAGAAAACCTAGTTAATTACTGATTAGAAGTGAATGTGTGTCCTAGTTCAATACCCGAGAGGTGAGAATTAGTCGTTTAGTCTTCGTCATTAGGAATCCGAGTGTCAGCTGTCTGAGAGGAAGTTGGTATTAGATGTCTAGTGATAGTTGCTATCCGAATCATAGTATCCATTCTAGAACTACCCCATGCATTCCTTGAGTGTATGGTAAGCGGTGAGACTGAGAGGTAATCCGTTTATTAGGGTACTTGTCATAGTAGGAAATACCCGAGAGGTGATCCGATCATCTGGTGAGTTAATATCCTTAGGTTGTCTTCTGGTCACATCCCGAGACCGAGAGTGATCGGGAATCCACTAGATATCTTTTAGGTGTTATATCTTTAGAAACCCAGATCCAACCTAGTTCCAAAACCGATAGAAGTTGAGCTTTACACATAGGATTCCGACCTAGGTAGTGACTTCTCCATTCTTGATTTCATCTTTAGTTTACTCTTGATAGCTTGAATTGTCCTTAGTTTATTGCATTCTTAGTTAATCTTTAGTGTAGTAAACCCCCCAATCAATTAATCATATTAAGTCCTAGTTGAGTCTAATTTAGTTATTCAGTGTCTTTTGGGTTCGATATCCGGACTTCGTTAGGCTATATTACATTGATCGGTACACTTGCCGGTTGTGTGGTCTAGTTTTAGGTCGAGTCTAGGTTTTATAAATTTAAAGCTAGAGAGTCTAGATTAGGTTTTATTTGATAGTTTTTATAGACCGTCTGGACGACATCAATATTCAAAACGAGTATGATCAAAAGCTTTGGTGAAAAGATCAGCAAAATTATCATACGTGTGAACTTTTACAAGTTCAATTAGATGCTTTTCAGCACGATCACAGATGAAATGGTGACGAATTTCAATATGCTTAGTTTTGGAATGTTTCACCGGGTTGTTTGTGATAGACATGGTGGCTATATTGTCAATGATCATAGGACTGCTAGTGTAATTTAAGCCGTAATCTCTCAATTGATGTTGAATCCATAAGATCTGAGAGCAGCAGCTTGCAGCAGCAATGTACTCTACTTCACATGTTGAGATAGAAACTGTTGACTGCTTCTTACACTGCCATGAAACCAGCCTGTCTCCCAGAAATTGACATCCACCTGAGGTTGATTTTCTATCGAGATTACAACCGCCATAATCAGAATCAGTGTAAGCTTTGAAATCAAACGACTGCTGCTTGGAATACCATAGACCTAATCGGGGTTTTCCTTTCAGGTATCTGAATATTCTCTTTACAACGATCATATGTGATTTCTTCGGTTGTGACTGAAACCTTGAACACAAGCAGACGGCAAATATAGTGTCGGGTCTTGAAGCTGTGAGATACATAAGGGATCCAATCATTCCTCAGTACAATCTACAATCCACATCCTTTCCTTCTTTATCAGGATGTAAACCGTGATTGACTGGAATAGGTGTGCCATAAGATGTACAATCATTCATTTTGTATTTGGACAAAATGTCTTGGACATACATAGTTTGATGCAGATAAATGCCATCTTCCCTTTGACTGACTTACAGTCCTAAGAAAATGGACATTTCACCCATGTTGCTCATTTCAAACTTGGACTTCATCACCTGCTCAAATTCCTTACACATCTCTTCATTGGTAGACCCAAAAATGATGTCATCAACGTATACTTGTACAAGTAGAATATCACCTCCTGCTTTCCGAATGAAGAGAGTCGAGTCAATTTGTATTTAATCGAAACCATTGGACAATAGATGCTTTGACAGAGTCTCATACCACGCTCTTGGTGCTTGATGAAGACCATAAAGTGGCTGTACACTTTATTAGGGTATAACGGGTCTTCAAAACCAGGTGGTTGAGTGACATAGACTTCTTCATGCACTTTACCGTACAGAAAGGCACTTTTTACATCTAGTTGAAAAACCTTGAAGCCAACAAAAGAGGCATAAGCCATAAATAATCGGATGGCCTCAAGTCTAGCAACTAGTGCATAGACTTCTGTATAATCCAGACCTTTTTGTTGGTAAAACCCTTGAACAACCAATCTTGATTTATTTTTCACTACAATGTGTAGATCGTCAGTTTTGCACTTGAACACCCATCTGGTACCAATTGGATGTACACCTCTTGCTAAATCAACTAGAACCCAAACATGTAGTTTTTTGAATTGAGACAGTTCTTCTTGCATAACCTCAATCCAACAATTGTCAGCTAGAGCCTCTTTGTATTCTTAGGCTCTATTTGGGATATGAAGGCAGCCTTTAAACATGTTTCTATGATACCTGTGTTAAGAATCTCAGCATAAAGACTGTGTTTTGAGTTACAGTTCTGTGACGAGTTTAAACACCGACATTAGGATCACCAATAATTTTTTCAATTGGATGATTCTTATGAATTCTTGTCTCTGGTACAATGGTTTCTTGAATATTTGTTTCAAGATTTGTGCCTATCTCCCCCGTATCATTTACACCTGAAGATGTTTCATTGTAAATAGGATCAACTAGAACTTCATTTCTGATTTGAGCTTCGTCTTCTTTAGTATGAGTAACTTTTTCAGTGTCACTTTCATGTGTTCCTGATGTAGATAGGTACAGTTGTTCTTGTTAAGAAATTGGAGTTGTCTTCGCCACTACAGTATTGATAGAACTTTGCAGCATCTTCAGCAGATAAATCGGGAAGATTGAAAGACTTGAAAAGATTATCATAATCAAAACCCCAAGCTGGACCTGCAAGTTCTGTTGGACTGTTGTATTCACTGTAATCCACTTCGAACCATTCTTCGACAGTACGACTTTCAGTATTGTACACACTTTTGCAAGGTGAATTGGAAACATATCCTAAGAAGATGCCTTCTACTGATTTAGCATGAAACTTCGACTGTCGATCTTTATGTTGTAACAATAGAGAACATGGACTACCAAAAGGAATTAGGTAGTCAAGCTTAGGAGGTCAATTATTTATTAGTTCATAGCTTGTTTTGTTGTGTCTTTTCACTACCAGAACTCTATTCAATACATGACAAGCTGTATTAATAGCTTCAGCCCAAAACGTGATTGGAAGCTTGGCATATAACATCATTGTACGTGCAGTGTCAATTAGAGTTATGTTGTTCCGTTCTGCAACTCCATTCTGTTGAGGAGTGTACCGTGCACTAAATTCTTGATGAATACCATTCTTGAGACAGAAAATAGCCATCAAATTTTTTTTAAACTCGATGCGGTCGTCACTCCGAATTCTTCTGACCTTTAGTTTGCATAAGGATTCTAGATTCAGGATCAAATATTGAAGAATTTTAGCAGTCTCATCTTTAGTACCTAAGAAATGTACCCAAGAAAAACGTGAGTAATCATCAGCAACAACCAAAACAGTATAACTTTCCTCCAATACTCTTGATACTTATGGGCCCAAAAAAATCCATATGTAAGAGCTCCAAAGGGGTATCAATAGAGTTTTGAGTCTTTGGCTTATGAGATTTCCATTGTTTTTTGCCCTTTTTGCAAGATATACAGTCATATATAACAAAAAATCTCAATTTTGGAACACCGGTTACCAAACCGTTTCGGACAAGATGATTCATTTTTCTATATGATAGGTGTCCGAGTTTCCTATGCCATAAGACTGAGTCAATTTTAGTTGCTTTAGATATTAAACACGTTGCAACTGAGGAAGTGGTTGTTGCCACACTCATATCGATCTGATACGTGTCGTTTGTTCTTGGTGCACGCATCAAAATCTATTTTTCTGGAATCATGAAACCAGGCTTGAGAACCAGACATTCAGATTTGTTGAACATCACTGAGTACTCTTTGTCACACATCTGAGAAACACTTAACAAATTGTGTTTTAACTACTCACAGTAGTTAACATTGTCAAAACTAATACACCCCTTAGTAACCACGCCTTGACGTGTGATACTGTTAGGACATGTTTTGTAACTGTTGATAAAATTCTATGTAGGTTCTGCTAGAGGCGAACTTAACAAGTTCGCCTAGCCTATCAGAGGCGAACTTAATAAGTTCGCCTGGGCTATCAGAGGCGAACTTAATAAGTTCGCTTAAGTCTATCAGAGGCGAACTTATTAAGTTCGCTTAGCCTGTTAGAGGCGAACTGTGTAGAACAGTGCTTATATATAGGTGTTTACTGAGACAGAACAGAGGTGAGACGATATCAGAGTAGACGAAAGAGAATTCTTGTAACCTGATATTGGTGGAATACAAAGAGTTTATTTACACCGTTGTTGTTTATTGAGTTACACGAGCACGTTGATCATGGATTCCTCACGTTATCACCGTGTCGTACCGCGAGTCTAGAGATCCGTCACACAACGAATTAGGGACCTACAAGTGGTATCAGAGCCTTTGCTCTTGATTAGCAGAAGATTCGTGGTGTTTTCGTGTCCAATCAACATCAAAATTAAGAGAATTTGAAGGATTTTTCATCTTTTTCGTGTTCTTGATAAAAATGGACGATTTTTGATCAATTTGGATTAATTTTGGATTGGTTTTAAGAAATTGATCCGATAGGATTGTTCCTAATCAGTTTCTACACAATCATACGGTTCAGAATTGCTTAATTCCATCATTTTGAGCAGAAATCATGATTTTCGAAATTTTTGGTTCGTGTTTGGGTTGAACAGCTGAACCAGGCGAACTTAAGTTTCTGTTGCAGGCGAACTTATAAGCGAACTTAATAAGTTCGCTTCATTCAGTATTAGGCGAACTTAATAAGTTCGCTTGGTGAAGATCAGGCGAACTTAACAAGTTCGCTTGTACAGTATCAGCGAACTTAGTGTTCTTAAAAAAAAATATATATTCATCTTGTTCAAATTTTGTAGGGAAAGTTTATATGGTCGTTTTGAATCATTTTTGAAATTTTGAATTTTTGAAATTTTTTAAAAAGAGTATTTTGGCGGGAAATTTTTTCCGGATATTTTCGCAAAAATTTCAAAATGTCAATTTCATGTGTTGATAATGAGATTGGAACTATGTCACCGAGACTTTTGTGCATATCAGATTTTCGTACCTGGAAAGTCCGGTTCGAACAGTTCGTATCAGAAACTGATGAAAACTTTTGGACATCCGTATTTGAAGGATATGTGCATCCTACTTATGACTATATGGGATATTATGATGTTCCTAAACCAGTGACAGCTCTTAGTAAACTAGAAAAGCAGAAATTTGATCGAGAGATGAATACGCGTGAAACTTTAACGATGTCTTTATCTAAATAAATCATTAATAGTCTCGGGAAGTGTCCAACTTCAAGAGATCTATGGGAAGCTGTGCAGAAAAAGGGTGAAGCAACTTCTCAAGCGTTTGTGGTCTTGATCAAAGAAGTATTGGAGAAGCCGAGTTATTCTCAAAGTGATTCTTCTCCAGATTTAACTGATAGTGAGAGTATTCGTTCTGGTGAAAGTACTCAGTCTACCGAGAGTGATGTAGAGACTGAAGTAAGCTTCCAGACAGTTGAAAATGATTTGAGTGTATCCGAAACTGATGCAGAGCCTGTCATTATTGAACAAAAGAGTGAACCTGGTGATGACGTTTTCATGGCTCCTGGTGCATCTTCTTCAGAAGAAAAAGCTGAGGTATTTTCTAACTCTGAGACGTTTTGTTCTAATTGTATTTTAGTTAAGGATAAAATGATGAGGGTTATGGATGACAATGTAAACCTCATTTGTGATATGAAATCGATGCACACGGTAAATCAGAAATTAAAAGATAATGAGAATGTGTGTATTGAAAGAATAGAATCATTGAAGAGGGATATAAGTTCTCTGACTTTGAAGATCAAAGAGCAGGCATATCACCTGGATATGTCCTTTGCAAAAATTTAGAAAAGAAATAATGCTCTTGCTGAGAAAGATAAGGAACTAGCTGAATCTAAAGCAGAGGTGCTCAGATTGCATAGAAAGTTAGAAAGCTTTGGAAATTCATCATTGTTATTAGGCTATTATCATGATAATACTGAAGAGGGGAAGGGAACTAGTGGTATTGGCTATGTTCCTCCGCCATTCAATGGCAATTATTCTGTTACACCTGAGATTATAAACAATGAGGATTTACATCCTAAGACTATGTTGAAGGTGAATCCAGTCACAGGTGAAGATATGGTGTATTCTGATGAGAGTGATGATGAATATTTTGATGCAGCTAAGGTAGAGGGGAAACCGAAAGCTGTTAAGAAAGAAGACTCAAAGGTTGATTCTAATTCATCTGGAAATTCTACATTTGGAAGTTCTTCAAACTCAAGGAGAGTTCCATTTGTCAGGGATTATAAAGACAGACGTACATGTTTTCATTGTAATGAGATGGGACACATTGTGGTGAACTGTCCATACAAAAACAAAGGAAAGAAGCATGTAGTTCCTGAGAAGATGAAGTCTGAATCAAAACCTGTTGAGAAAAAGTTTGTTCGGTCTCAAACTGCAAAATCTGGAGTTCCAGATAAAATAAAGCCAAAAGAAGTTCATGTAGGAGAATCTTCTTCAAGTGCATCTTATCGTATGAAGATTCCTTATATGAGAGATTATAGTGAGAAGAGATCTTGCTTTTCTTGTGGTCTTGTGGGTCACATACGGATGAATTGTTCTCACAAACCCAAAGGTAATCGACATGTTACTCCAGAAAAGGTAAGACCTCATGGTAAGCCTTATGTTAACCCAAATGTGGTTAAACCTCGTGATATATCAAAGGATAATTCAAAATATGAGGTTAGGCTTTCTAGACCTCAAAGACGGAGGAGAAACAAAAGATTGAGAAAACTTTTAGAACAACAAGAGTTTTCACAATCAAATCAATTTTCAAATGAAATAAAATGTTCAAACACTTCACTTTTTAAGCAAAAAGAACTTAATGAAAAGAAGTATGTTTGGAAAACTAAAGTTTCTGTTTCTGACTCGTCGGAACAATCACCGAAAATCGATGAGAGATTCGATTGTGAATGGAGTGAGGTTTATTATTTTGATACTGATGGACGACCCATGACTACCATGGCTTGGGTCCCAATTTCAAATTAATGTCTCTTGTTAGTTGTGCAGGATTTACCAAGAGGGACTATTAATACCATTTTGGTTGTTGATAGTGGTGGTTCTTAGCACATGACAGGGAATGACATCTGCAAGAGTAACGAGTTGTTGATAATTGAGATTATATTTGATTCAACGACTTGATGCTCAAAGGGGAGAATATGTCACACACAATGTTTTGGAAACAGTTTTACAAAGTCCTAATGATAACCTGAAACTTAGGATGACAATGGTGAGCATAAAGTCATTGATGCAACCATTTGACTAGTTGAGGGGGAGTCTACAGGACAGGGGGAGTACAGAACTGTGTTGGTGACAGAGGCAATGACATTCAATTACATTACATCGGTTTGAGTTTTTAATTTGATTGAATTGCTTAATCCTGAGTAACCAAGTAAAATGTTTTCATGGAAGATTTATTTTCGTTTGTTTTACTTTCTTTGAAAAATATTTTGAAAAAGCCAAACAAATTGAAGATTATAAAATCGACATTACTTGAAGTTAAAGAAGAGATGATAGTACATCACTAGATGTTCTTTCACACATGACCTTAGATTGACTGGTTGGTGCTTTATGTTAATATATCTGAATTAGATGTTTTGATCTAAACTTCAGAGACTACACAAATAGGAAATGATAGTGTTGTGTATGCATATAATTTGAATTGTCAGTAGACTAAAAGCGTCACTGAACCATTAGTAGTGTGAAAACATAATTGCATATGTTACAACTGTGATTTGAACCCATGTTATGCCTGGGTGTGTGCGTTAAAAGATCACTATCAGATAAAGAATATTAGCTTTTAATAAAGATTGTCATATGAGATCAGTTTCGGGTTATGTCCTTAGCACTATTCATTCGATTTGCTTCAGTGCCCATGTCCCGAAAAGCATGCAATTTGAAGTATAATCAAGATATGTACTTGACAACATCTGTCAAACATATACTAGCCCTTGGATCATATTGATAAATCATCTTTACTGATTCCATTGAATTCATAATCCAGATAACAGTTGGATTCACGTACCTGAATCTTATGATTCCACATATATAAGCCAAGACATTGAATCATTCGATTCTGAATCTCATTGATTCATATACAATCCAATTTGGATTCTGCTATTCATGTGCTAAGTGATGTCTCCTCATTCTGAAAATTCGGATAATCTTTAGTAAAATCTCATATGTCTTGAAGAAAGTGCATTTACTTTCTGTTGGCATACTAGTGGGGTACACGTTGTATTTCATACTTAAATGGTACCTTAACTCACAAGAATGTGGGAATGAGATGCTTTAGTTTCAAATCTTATAATATTGACAATTTGAATTTGTGTGTCATAGCGTGATCCTATTTTCTTTGAATCTTTATCGCGTATCATAACATGCAATATGAAAGTCTTGAAAAGATAGAGTGTGATAATCTTGAAAGATATTGGTTTGATTGGTCAAGGCTTGAAAGAATGACAAAGGATACCATTTGATATTATATGGATTTTATATCCAAAATGTGTGATTGATTCATCATATATACTGATATGATCTTCTTACTCGTGATGTTCGACCAAAAATATGTGATTTTGTATTTTACATTTTAGTTTGTACAGAGAAAAACCAAAAAGATTTTGTGTTTCTTATGTTTGAAAAACCAAAAGATTTTATTTTTCCAGCTTCCATGGAAATCTTAATTGTTGGTTATTCTTGGTTGTTCTCCTTTGCATAAATGAAATTTGTAGACAGAAGTTGACAAGGGGTCCTTCTCCCAAGTTTTCTTCTAGATAGAGAGAGTGTGCAGATGAACAAGACAAAGACTACAATGTGTTTGATGATATTTGAAGACTGATGACAATCTTCTGAAGCTGTTGTCAAGGGAGAGTCTGTTGGAGCATATTCTGGTGACAACGAGCTTGAAGATATTATGTCTTAGTCTTAGAGTCTTTGACTTGAATTTGATAGAATTGTTAGCAACAGTTAAGGGGGAGTCTGTTAGGACATGTTTTGTAACTGTTGATAAAATTCTATGTAGGTTCTGCTAGAGGCGAACTTAACAAGTTCGCCTAGCCTATCAGAGGCGAACTTAATAAGTTCGCCTGGGCTATCAGAGACGAACTTAATAAGTTCGCTTAAGTCTATCAGAGGCGAACTTATTAAGTTCGCTTAGCCTGTTAGAGGCGAACTTAACAAGTTCGCCTGGTGCAGAACAGTGCTTATATATAGGTGTTTACTGAGACAGAACAGAGGTGAGACGATATCAGAGTAGACGAGAGAGAATTCTTGTAACCTGATATTGGTGGAATAGAAAGAGTTTATTTACACCGTTGTTGTTGATTGAGTTACACGAGCACGTTGATCATGGATTCCGCACGTTATCACCGTGTCGTACCGCGAGACTAGAGATCCATCACGCAACGAATTAGGGACCTACAGATACTTCCACCTTTCTCGCCTGCAAAGGCCACAAAGCCACCTCTGAATGGTTTAACGTCTTGTAGAAGGGCCATGTTGCATGTCATGTGCCGGGAACAACCACTTTCAACATACCAGCGATTAGAAACCGATCCCCTAGGTTGTCCCTGCACATATCACACAAATTAGTTAGATTTGGAGACCCAAGCCATTGTGGTCTTGGGTCGTCTGTTTTTCCCAAAGTACATAACTTCAATTCATTCACAGTCATGGTGATAAAAAAATGGGTGACTCTTTTGGTGAGTCGGAATTAGAAGCTTGAGAACCAACTATTTTCTTTCTCCAAATTTGTTTTTGTTGATCAACAGGTGTGCAAAGGTTGGAAAAAGTTTTGCTTAGTTGATTACCTGTTAGCTGTTGTTCTAATTTTCTCAAACTTTTATTCCATCTCCTCATCTGTGGTCTAGACAATCTTACCTCATAAGATCATGTATTACCAAGGGTAGATACACGCGGAACCACGGACTCTTTGTTCCTTTTCTCAGTAAATGGCTTAGTCACTAATCTAGACTTAACCATATACTGGACTGGTGTTTTTGAAACTTGAGTTTTGAATTATTTTCTTGGTGGAGCTTTTAAGGATACGGCCTGTTTTGGAACAACGGGCCGTTTCTCTTGATTCTTACAAGGACAATTCATCAGAATATGTCCAAACGTTCCACAATGAAAATAATTCCTTCTTTCTTTGAAAGGTCTCCTGTAAGGCTCACTGGTTTTGGATGTAGAAGGTTTATTCTGACCAGTGGTAGAATTAGTTTGATGAACCACATGTGAAGTTTTACCAGATGTTAATTGAATTTTAGGAGTGTAGTGCTTATCAATGTTTTCTTCAAAATTCTTTCCAAGTTTGTTAGCAAATGTCTCCTTTTTTTGCCTGCTTTATGGTCTTGAAATCTCCATAAAGCATTTTTTTCAATTTATCATTTGATTCAATTAAATCAGGTTTAGTTAAAATACAATTATCCCGATTGTTGACAACGTTTTTTGTTGATTTTAGGTTCATTAAACAATTCTTCTGAAACAATACCATCAATTTTGTTGTTTTCTGAATATTCGTCAGAATAAAACTCTTCATCTGAAGATGTGTTATCCTTACTTGATTCATCAAGAAAGGATAGATCAATGTCGACTGGCCCGTTGACCAATATCCCGTTAACTGGTGCTGGAATGGTATTAGTACCTAAACCTGTGCCATTTACTAGTCGTACAACTGATTCATAATGTTCCACCACGAAACGATAATTTCTCAATTTTTCCACTTAACTTCAGAATTTCGTTATGATGTTTGGCTATTTCGACATTCTTTTTCTCTAACTCGTTGTAGGCAACATCTAAATGAAATTGTTGTTCACTTATTTTTATTGAAAAATTATGTTTGTCTTTTCTGAGATTTTCAATTGATTCTTTAAAATGTTTTTCATTTTCTTTATAGCTTAGAGCTGCAATACGTAGAGGTTCGAGTTGATCCTGAATTTTATCATTTTCACCTTTTAGTTTTAAACAGTTATTACAGGGAATAACAATAAAAGAATTAGAATCTACCTCAGTTGATGAACTGAATGCTTCTCCAATAGCCATCAAAGCAAATGCTGATCCCTGTTGCTCTGCAGCAGCAACTGTTTCGCTCTCTTCAGCTTTGATCATCTCTATGATTTCTGCCATCAAACCCATCTGAGTGTGTGCAACAATGGCATCTTCAAGATGAACTCCCAAGTCGTAACTATCGTCTTGTTGAGCTACCAGTGCATTAGATGAAGTTCCTTGATTTTGACTGCGGTTGTTCCCGAAGCTTTGTTTGTTGTAATTATGGTTGCTTCCTGAACTTGGTTAATTGAAACCAGAGGCCAGTGCCTTGTCTTTCTGACACTCTCATGCAAAGTGTCCAAAATTCAGGCATTTGTAACTCTTAGCCTTTGATTTATCAAAACCAAATTTAGCATTAGAATGCCCACCGATAAACTTTCTACCGGTTCTATTTAGAAACCGTTTAGCCCTTCTCAAGATCATGGCCATATTCCACTGAATATCCATATCTTCCATGTCATCTGGATCCACCTGATTGAAATCTTCTTCAATTGTTTCTGGATCAATTAGTTTACCACCAATGAAGTTTTCATATGCCAACATGCATGATGAAAGTAATGCTACATGATCTTCTGCAATCTTTGCAAAAGCAGGTGTCGGTGTAGATGTTGGACTTCTTCAATTGTTTCTGCACTAAAGCCTGCGTACTTAACTTCTGTCAACCTATCCTACTTATACCTGACCTGATACCTGTGCACTTAGCAAGTGCGCAGGGCAAAATGCTTTTGCGTACTTAACAAGTACGCAAAGGTATTCTTGCGTACTTGCTAAGTACGCAGTAGCTTTCTCCTGCGCACATGTAAGTGCACAAAACACTTAGAAAGAAATGCAACATTCAATATGTAAAAGTAAATACAACTCGATAAACTAATACATAAAGACTCTTACATACAAAGACAATTACAGACATGAAAATACAAACTCAGACTCTATCCAGAGTGTTGTCACAGGAAAGTGCTTCAACAAACTCCCCCTTGACAACAGCTCGGGATCTTCATCGTCTTCAGTCTTCAATCTTCAGTCTTCACAGCTTCAGTCTTCAGCTTCCATCTTTTTCTTGTAATCAAGGCAGAACTTAATCACCTTGTCATATTTAGAATTTGTCCGTGTAGACGCAGTAGTGTTCTGCTAGTACCTCCAGATCTTTCACAGAAAAGTTGATGAAGCAGACTTCATCAAATATTTTGATCAGTTCTTTTGGCACTAAGTTCCCACTCTCGGAACGTCCCTTTCCCATGATCACAGCCTCGCCCGTTTTTGGATCTACGTACCAGTACCACATGTCACCAAGAATATCCTGAGATAACTTGCTCAAGGGAATCTTAGTTTCACATCGCTCTGGCTTGTATACCAATTTCTTTAAGTGCTTCTTAGTCACAGGATGTACAGCGTGCTTATCCTTGACTCTCTTGGGCACTTGAGGCTTGAACATATTCCCTGATCTTGCTTCTCGCTGCAGAACCACCCACAAACCCATCGCTACTGCGTGATTGGAATGACCCAGCAGCTCTCGGTTTGGTAGGTTCACCAGGTCGTATTTGGACAAGGAGCTAAACACTTCACTGGTGGGTTTCAAGTATTGAACCCCGCCAGATCTTTTGATGGCGAACAAATGCTTGTCCTCCTCGAACCTTACAGCCAAGATCATCCCTGTTGCTCCATGCTTGTCTATGATAGACGTCTTTTGCCACACCGGAGCTGGACCCTTTGATGAAGTAGAAGGCATGTCTGTTTCTTTCGGTGCCTCTGGGTCCACAGGTTCTGGGTCAACTGGGGAGGCTTCAGTCGAGGCTTCTACATTACTAGCCTGCTAGACTAAACCTGTGTCAAGTGAAGCGTCGAAGGATGGAACTTCAAAGATCTCTCCATCTTCTAGCTCGTACTCTCCTTCCCCGTCACCCTTGGGAATTTCGATCACAACATCTTCGTCTTCATCATCCCAATCGTCACCAGAGTCGATCTCTCATTCTTCTAGATTGAAGAGAGCATCGATCTGTGCTTCTTTGGAATAGTCAGGCTCTAGATATAGGATCTCATCATCAGATAAGTCCTTAAGTACTTCAGCCACTGACTTTCATTTATCACCACCACCACCAGAGGTATCACCACCTTCTTGCTGAGTAAACTCCCCCTCAGCCATTGGAATAGCAGAGATAGGCACAATTGCCAAAGCTTGGTGCTCACCTCCACTAGAACCTGCTTCAAGATCCTTGTCTTTATCGTCATCCTTAGTCAAGTCGACTAGATGACAAGGCTCAGCACCAGTGGATTTCTTTTCTTTCTCTTTCTCTTTCTCCTTCTCCTTCTCCTTCTCCTTCTCCTTCTCCTTCTCCCCCTGAGCATCAAGCTTCTTGGTCAGTTCTGCAACTAATTTGACCATCGCTTCGTGCTCTTTTCTTTGTAAATCCAGCCTTAGCTCAAGTGAAGTTCTGTGGCCTAGAATCATTTCATTTGTCTTCACTAACAGCTCGTTCTGTGCCATTACATTCTTCAGTCGCTCATTAGTCCCCGTTCTCTAGCTATGTAGAATCCTAACTTCATCGGCCAGTGAATTAATCTGTGCTTGTTGAGCATCAGATTCCTCCTTTGACTTCTGAATAGTCTTCAGCAGTCCAGCAACTTGTGTTTCCAGCACATCGATCCTTGCATCATTCGGATCAGGATGTCTGGATGAGGACGCTTCAGCAGTGTGAATAGGGGAAGAGAATATGGTATCAAAGTCAAACCCTTGCGTGAAATCTCCATAATTGAAGGGTTGACTTAGAGGCTCAGTGGTGGTAGTTGGGATGGAAGATGTGACGAGAGTTGTTGGGGTAATGGTAGGGGTGATGGTGACAGACTCCGTGACAATTGGAGTAGGCACCGCCACCTGGACGAATGTAGTAGGGAGGGTCACCATCACAGGAACCTCCTCTGTGACTGCCGTGACTGCCATGTCAGCTTGAACTTGTGGCCTTCTCCTCCTTCTGTATAACTGTTGTGAAGGTAGGGTAGAGGCTGAATCCGGACTGGCATCTGAAACATGTACTTGCTGCACAATCGGTACCTCTACCACACTGGGGATAGCAACTTGTTGCCTATCACCCCGGTTCTTATGAATACTTTCCCTTCTTTGTCTTTGTACAGCAGCGTCATAGTCAGAATCTGGCTCATATTCGTTGCTTGAGCTTTGTCGCTTCCTTTTGGAGGACGACTCAGGTAGGGTTACCTTAGTCGTTCTCTGTGGGTGTACCTGTGATGGTGCGTCATCGGAATCAGAAGAATCTGATTCTGTTGCTTCTGAATCGAATTCCTCAGCACCACCATCACCTCCTCCGTCGTCTCCATCCTCAGACGATCCATCATCACTATCATTCTCCTCGTCGTGTTGTTCCTGCTGTTCATTGGAATGTTCACTCAGTTCAAGTTCCGAGTCGTGGCTGTACCATCTCCAGTCTTCAGGTGCCACATATGCTTCATTTAGAAGGTGGCCAAAGAGTTCTGTGTGCACAGGGGTAGGTTCTACACTGCCTGGCTTCAGGAATTGAGCAAATACTCTTTTGTCCACCCGCTTGACTTGCAGTCTCTCCCCTATAGCAGGAAGGTTTGGCAACGCGTCATCAATCAAGAGTTGCACAAACCTAGGGTACAATAAGAATCTAAACTTTTCCGCTGTGTTGACCTGGTCATTGATTGCTTTGAATATGTAGCGCGAGAAGTTGTAGCCCCTATTAAGAGACAAGCCCACCATGGCTGCTGCAAGGTCATGACCCATGGCATCATTACCAGCTTTCCTTGACGAGATGCACACGATCATGACGTGGGTGAAATACCGCCATTGGTCTAATACCCACATCTTTTTGTATGAATCATAGTCCCTCGCTCTGACGTATCCCATTCTTTGTCTCCAACAGCCATCCACAAAGTGTTCTGGATAGGCTGTCGGGTCGGTCGCGAGGTCTCTGAACTGCAGGACCCTTCTTATAGTATCTTCAGAGAAAGCAATAGCCTGACCTGCAACGGTAGCCCTAATGACATTGGGGGATACCGTGCAGTCGTGCTCCGCCGTCTCCCAGAATTGTTCCAAGTAAGGTCTTGACACGGTCGGATCAGCTGAGATAGCATAGCTGACTCTTGAGCGGTTCAAGAAGTCAACTATCTCCCTATATTGCAATGTTGCACCTTTCCATTCAGGTTGAGTGTTCGCTAACAGGTTGAATTCGTTAGTAAACGCCCAAGCCATAATCTGCAAAAGCACACAGAAAGCACAATCAGAACAACATGTATCATTGGAAATGAACAAACATGACACGGTATAGTAGTTACTCAGAAATTTCAGATTTAGAAAATTTCCTAAGTGTTGGTGCTGCGCACTTAGCAAGTGCCCAGCTTTTTCCTCTTGCGTACTTAACAAGTACGCAAGAACTACCTCTTGCATACTTGCTAAGTGCGTAAGAACAACACTTATGAAAAATTCCAGAAAGTATAGAATTTGATTGATCGTTCAAAAAGCGGGTCGAATAGGTCACCACTAGGTCTGAATCAATGATTCTAACCTATAGGACCAGTATCAACACCACAAACTACCTAACCAGGACCAATTTTGACCTAAAACGGCCCTCGACCCACTGCCGATTAAACTTCAACCGACGGATGATTAAGAGTCGATTAAGTTTTCTAATCCGGATTAGTGATAAGAAATTACCCAAACAATCCCCAATTTTACCCAAAAATTCAAGAATAACCCTAAAAAAAATTTTTAAGTCTACAATCGGTCCAAAAGTCACGAAATTACGGATGGATTTAGCCTAGAATCTCACCAAGTCGATGAAATGAGATGATGAAACAATAGACGGGACAAAAAGATGGTTTAGGAACACTTTGATTTTGAGTTAAATTTGCAGAGGGAAAAATTTGGTTTGAATGCGATGAAACTGAGAAAAATTTCTAAGTGTCCCTTATATACCCAGCCACAATCAGTCGTGCATACTTGTTAAGTGCGCACGAGTTAACTCTTGCGTACTTACAAGTGCGCAAGCTTTACTCTTGCGCATTTACAAGTACGAAATACTTACTTCGTGCGAACTTGACAAGTACGCACAACGATTAAGTACGCAAAATTTCAACTAAGAATTTATGAAGTTTTTCAAATCAACTAACGAACAAGATAAAAATATTCAATCACGAGGTTTCAAATACAATTCAGGAAGGTTAAACACAAATATTTTTGGTTTTTCTGAATAAAATTGAACTATGCATAAACTTAAAATATTTTTGATCTTTTCTCATAGAAATATACAAGTATTCACACAAACTATTTTTGATCAAATACACGAGCAGAGGATCATATCAGGCTATCTTTTAGCAAAAACGATACAAAATAAACATCAAAGAATATGGGATCATGTCATGGATTACTATTTATTCATACGTAATAAGCACATAAACAAGTAATTCAAGTTGACAATATTATAAGATTTGAAACTATAAGCATCTTTGTATCACATTCTTGTGTATTAAGGTATTATTTATAAGATATACAACGTGTACCCCACTGATATGCTATACTAATGTAAACTGCATTATCTCAAGGCATCTAAGATTTTCCCAATCATTTTCTAAATTTTCAGAATGAAGTTACATCTATTAGCACAGGAAAAATCAAGCAGAATCTATAAGGATTATCAGGAATCATGAGATTCAGAATCGAGTGATTCATTTGTCTTGGTTTCATTTGATTTTCTTCATTGAATATTTGTTTGATGATTTAGGATAATATATATGGTGTTTGAGTTTTAAGGTAAGGGGATTCAACTTTTATCTGGAATTGATTTCAATGAATCAGGAATGATTCAAGGGTGAATACATGCTCAACGGTTAATGTAGAGACATGTCTTGATTCAATCTCTCATTGCATACTTGTGAGTATGGGCAGTGAGATGAACCGCATTAATTGTGCTAACGACATAACCCGAAACTGACCTCAAAAGAAAATTATTGCCAAAATCTAACATCATATATCTGATAATGATCTTTTCTATTCTTTTACGCACACACACGTGCAAACATGGGTTCAAATCACAGTTGTAATTTAGATTTGGTTTCCACACTACTAGTGATTCAAAGACGCATACAACCAACTGACAATTTAAATTACTTATAAATAAGCAGATTAAAAACATAATAAGTTAAACAGTTAAGTAAGCATGACGCAATGATTTCCCATATGAGCAGTCTGTGATGTTTAGATCATTTCTGATGTACTATCATTTCCTCTTTTCTCAAGTTAACTTTGAAATTTTCTCCATTTTTTTTTTGTTTTTGTAAAATATTTTGAAACTTAAAAGAACTATACAGAAAATTTAAAAGAAATAAAATTTAACTTCCATCAAGTTGACAAAATGCTCAAAACGGGATCGATCAAATGCCTTTGTGAAAAGGTCAGCAAGATTGTCATCCGTGTGAACTTTTACAAGTTCAATTAAATGCTTTTCAGCACAATCACGGATGAAATGATGGCGAATCTCTATATGTTTAGTTTTGGAATGTTTCACCGGGTTATTTTTGATGGACATTGTGGCATTGTTGTCAATGAATAGAGGAGTTCCAGTGAAGTTTAAGTCGTAGTCTCTCAACTGCTGCTGAATCCACAGTATCTGAGAACAACCGCTCGCTGCAGCAATGTATTCTGCTTCACAAGTTGAGACAGAACCGTTGACTGCTTCTTACACTGCCAGGAGACCAGTCTGTCTCCTAAGAATTGACATCCACCAGAAGTTGACTTTCTGTCAAGGTTACAACCGCCATAATCTGAATCAGTGTAGGCTTTGAAGTCGAATGACTGCTGCTTAGAGTACCAAAGACCTAATTGGGGTTTCCCTTTCAGGTATCTTAAAATTCTTTTCACGGCTATCATATGTGACTCCTTCGGTTGAGACTGAAACCTTGAGCACAAGCACACAGCAAACATTATATCGGGTCTTGAAGCTGTGAGATACATAAGTGATCCGATCATCCCACGGTACAATCTGCTATCTACATCCTTTCCATCTTTGTCAGGATGCAGACCATGATTGACTGGGATAGGTGTTCCATAAGTACTGCTATCATTCATCGTGTATTTTGATAAGATGTCCTGCACATACTTAGTTTGATGTAGATAAATGTCATCCTCTCTTTGACTGACTTGCAGACCCAGGAAGAACGACAATTCACTCATATTACTCATTTCAAAATTGGACTTCATCACCTGCTCGAATTCCCTACACATCCCTTCATTGGTAGATCCAAAGATAATGTCGTCGACGTATACTTGTACAAGAAGAATGTCACCTCCTGCTTTCCTAATGAAGAGGGACGAGTCAATCTGTCCACGGTCGAAACCATTAGACAGTAAATGCTTAGATAATATTTCATACCATGCTCGCGGTGCTTGATTGTGACACTCGACATTTCAGGTCAATATTCGTGCTTACTATAAACGAGTTTACATTATATTTGTTTTCGTGATTTACCTAATTGCATAAATTAGGACATTAAAGTCTAAGAAAAGCCGTACATTGTTTCATTTTATATTTTGGTAATTTTGGGAATTACCGGTTCACATACACATATAACTCGTCTAATACGAACGTTGGTGATTAAATTAAATAACCAGAAAAATATATAGACGTATATGGTACACAAACTTTACGTTGGACAATAAATTCTTTTTTTTAGAACTAAAACTTATAATATACGTAAAGTTAAATAACGAACCCTTTTGAAGACATTCCCACGTATCGTCACCTGTAGGCGCTTATGCTTACTAATAATCACATCAACGAATTATACAACCCGGGATTTAAATATATTTCACTCAACGAATCTTTAACTAATTAAATTATAATTCTAGTATCATTAAGAACCTAAACCAAATTAAATTAACACTTAAAAACTGTAAATGGGATTAATACACCTAATAAGCTAATTAACTAACACCTAATCTTATGTTATCATCTAAACTAACCCAATCCCCCTAATTCCTTGACTCTCGGCTGAAGAAGCAACATGTAGGGTCCCTCCACCATCAAAATTCCTACTACTAGATTGTTTAAGTTAAAAACCATACTCCCTTATCCTCTTTTATTCCCAAAAGTCTTTCAAAACCCATTCCCCATCTAATTCAAAATCTACAAAAGGACTACCACATCCTATCATTCATCACTCACTCTTTTTCAAACACTCAATCTTTTACCTTACCTCTATCTTTTTCTCACGACAACAACACCACCGTATCGTCTTCATTCTGTCTTCATTCTACCTTCATGTATTCATCCACTTCAAGCATTAAAACTCTCCATCTTTTGGTGTTCTAAGGAGCTTTCAAAGATTTTCTCAAGGATTTTAACTAAGGACTCAAGATCACCTTCTTTTGCCCAAAAAAAAAATCATCATCTCGCTAGTTATCTTCCCTAGCTTGTCTAGTGGTAAAGACTTTATCCATTTTATCTTTATATTCATGATTATCTCCTTTATATTATGGTTTAAAATGCATGAAGTTCACCTAAAAAGTGGAATGTTTTTATAAAACTTTCTTAAAGAAATAAACTAACATGAAAAGTGGCTTGATCTAGTGGTTAATACATGATGTATGCAAATATGTATGTGTGTGTCGTAAGTATATATGCGTATAGGTGTATGTGTAATTTTGCTAACAAATGTTACTAAAAAGTTAGATGTTACAAGCACAAGTAGAGTGGTGTATAGATCTTCTTAGTTATAAACTTTAAATCATTTAACACATGAAAAATTTCATAGATTTTGGTATGGATAAAACCATAAACATGTAAGTATGGTTGATTATGTATGCATATATATAGAGCTATACGCATAACACTAAAAAAAACATATATATGTCGTGTCGTATGAAATTTGAGCTATTAAAGTGGTGTAGTTTCATAGAAAAGTACATGACTCTTGATAATGTTTGATTTAGTAACTAATGTGGTTAATATGTCATTGTTGTTAAAATGGTTACATTAGATGATATAAACCCAAGACTTGGTTATTTCATATAAAAAAATGAATTTTACAAAATATCACTTTTATGACTCTAAATATATTTTTGGTGATAATTGGTGTCTTATATATAATATTGATATTTTTAGACAGAATCATGTGTTAGATGAATTTTCCTGATGGAATAGCTATTGTAGAACCTAAGTACCTATTTATTTTTGTAAATTTAACCGTAAATGTGTTAGAATAGTTATTTTGAATAATTATTTGTTTGAATGATGATTTATGAAAATTTTGGTGATACTGTAAACATATATAATGGTGGATAAATATTCATAGTAGAAATTAACAAACCTCTAAGTGTTAGAAATACCCGTGTTGATACATTAATAAATAATAAATACAAATTGTTGAATGAGTATTATATATACATGCATATGTAATGACATATGTATATATATCCCCGTGTTAATTTCAAGTTTCGATCACATATTACTGCAAGAAACATTATTTTGAGGGAATATACAGAGTCATAATATAAATTATATTTTTACGCTGTTACGACGGAAATGGGCTAATTCTCTAAAAATAAGTATACAATTGTCAAGAATATATTTTATTTGATGAATGTGACGTGTACCTCTATGTTTACTCATATATATACATTATGTGTATAACTATATATAAAGAAGTAAATAATAATCACCAACAAGTCGCAACTCAAAACACCCTTTTTCTAAAATGGACATAGCTTTAATGACATTATTATGTCGGGTGAACAGCTTGCACATAAGACGGTCGGTTTTAACACGAATTACCCTTTTGTAATTAGGGTACGAGTAGTCAAGTTTGACTAGAACAATTATCGTTTGCTAGCATACACAAACTCGAGGTGAGTTTCACGGCCCCTTTTTACTGTTTTGCATACCTTGGGGGAAGAACATACTTATAACTACTTTTATATGATAACAAGAAAACAAGACCCAACCTTTATGTTTGCATGAGTTTATACATTTGGAGATCATAAAGTCCCCTGACCATCATATTTATAACCATTAGCTATGGATTAGCCTAGGATTCTATGGATAGTACTATTGGGTTTGACACCCCCGGTCATGGTTAGTCGCGCTAACCATGGGTCCCTCTGGCCAAATGACCGCATAGTGTTCAATAATTGCTCGTGAGGTACGAGTGAGGGGCAAAACACCTGGTCTTGGTTTGGTTATGCCTCATTTATGTACATATTATTTGTATTCCTAGCTAGTTTACAAATGGGTCAAACATTACTTGTTTTGTTTATCATATACGTGAAAACATTTTCATGCAATTGGTTTGCTCATCGTATTCGTATATAAAACCTGTGAACTCACCAACCTAGTGTTGACATTTTCAAGTATGTTTTTCAGGAAATTAATCGCGGAAACAAGGGTAATACTACGTAGGGTTCATGTATACATGGTGGATACTACTTTTGAAGATTTTCTTGTATAACCCATAATGTTTGGGTCATATTTGCAAAATCTTAATATTTTGTAACTTCAACTACTATTTTGAGCTGTAAAACCTTAAACTTAATTTATGTATCCAGTTGTATGTATGCGTTTGCAATAATTATATGTTTTGGAAACCGTGAAAGTTACGCCTCGCGATTCCGCCTTGGCAGGGTGTGACAGATTGGTATCAGAGCCATTGATTATAGCGAACTAGGAGTCTAAAATGGAACCTAGTCTGTTATTTAAATGACTCATAAAAACATTTTCATTGAATAACCAATCATCTTGTCATATGGATATTGTAGTCATAAGCATGTCGTCACACTCCGACCCCGTCTCTGCCTCTGAATCCAATGAGGAACTTCCCGTCGCACGCCCCAGAGGTCGAGTGCAAGTCCGCAGCTCCAACCACCCAATGTCGCCCTGGGAGAACCGCCTATCGTCTACCGAAAGAAAAGTGGAGGACCAGTTATGGTAAAGAGTGCTAGAATGAAGGTTCGATTGCCACGCAAGAGGACTCTGGCATCCCGTGACCCGGAAGACTTGGAGACTAATGAGGAACCACCTAGGCAACGAACCTGCTACCACCCTACTGTGGGGACTATCAACTGGATGCCCCGTACACTGGCACGATGGAGGGAGATGGAGAGCATCCCCTATACCTTTGAGCTCGGGGAGTCCTCCAACTCCCCAACACCCCTACCCCACACTGGGGAAGCCATGGAGCTCACAGTGCCTACATTGGTAGCACGTGTTTATACGCACGAGGAGCGCCTTGATGACATCCTAGATGATATCCAGGCACATAGAGATGCCGCCACACGACTACGTCAAGGGCTCGGATCTCGAGTGCAGACTCTGGAGGACAGCACCCGAGGTATACAGGGTGCCACTGACTATCTAGAGATGAGAGCTGATATGGATTGGCAGTTGACTGTCACAGTCCGAGACAGGGTGGAGGCGCTGGAAGAGAGGACTTTGGCTGCAGAGTTTGTGGCTAGGGCTAGCCTTGTCATGACGGGACTTGCCATGATGATTGGTTTGTACTTCCACTTCTACTTTTAGACCTATTACGGGCGGGTTGTGCCCGTAACGCATTATGTAATTTGAAACTTTGGTACTGATGTGGTCATGTGAACCCATCCCTTTTGTATCCTTGTCTTTTGGAACAATGTACTATGTATGTTTTAACTATGTATGTGATGGTTTATGTTGTGATGATGATTGTTTACGTTTGATGTTGTTGTATCCTTATGTCATGATATATCATTATTATTATATAATGTTGTTTTTTTTTAAATTTTATGTTAGAAAGAACACCATGGCACCTAAGCGAAGGACGCCCCGTGACACTACTGGTGACAACAACGAGACAATTTCTCCAAACGTGGAACAACTCATAGCACAGCGAGTAGCTGCCGCCATGGAGCAGTATGAAGCCAATCGGAATAACGGTGGAGGAAATGGTAGTGGTACCAGCGGAGGAGGTGCAGGAGGCAGTGGCACTGCTGGAGGTTCTGGAGGTAACAGAATGTGTAATCACCTCTGTAACACAGTCACGATCTAAGTTAACAACATTATTAAAATATTGACTTGTGACCCTACAGATGCTTCGAACAAGAAGTGCACCTATAAGGCCTTTCTATCTTGCAACCCTCGCAACTTCAATGACACTGAGGGTGCAGTAGGCCTGATGAGGTGGATTGAGAAGATGGAATCTGTGATTGATATTAGTGGATGCACAGCTGACTGTATAGTGAAATATGCCACTTGCACACTTACTGACAAAGCATTAACCTGGTGGAATTCTCAGATGAAAACATTGGGAAGACAGACTGCCTACCAGCTATCTTGGGATGATCTAAAGGCCATGATGATAGAGGAGTACTGTACTCGAAATGAATTGCAGAAAATCGAAACTGAAATGTGGAACCTTCAAATGATAAGAGATGATGTGGCTGGTTACACTGACAGGTTCAATGAGCTGGCAATCTTGGTGCCACACATGGTCACGCAAGAGTACAAAAGGGTTGAAAGGTACTTGTGGGGTCTTGCACCCCAAATTCGTAGTATGGTGACTTCGTCGAACCCCATGGACGCCAAGAGTGCCATAGTCTTAGCCTACAAACTGAGGGATGATGCTGTTCGTAATGGTTTGTTTGGGAAAAAGGAATCTGAGGAAAGAAAGTTAGGAGAAAAGAGAAAATGGGCGGGAAAACCAAATAACCAATTCAGGAATCAAGCCTATAAGAGACAGGAGACTGTGAAAGTTTTTGCTACTAACACTATGGAGAAAAAGGGTTATGTTGGCCCCCAACCGAGGTGTGATAAGTGCGGGTATCACCATGTGGGGAAATGCACTCAATGTGAAGGTGTAGAAAGTTTGGACGTCGAGCGCAGACATGCCGACTCAACGCCAACCCCACCAATAAGATTAAGCAAGGATGCTATGAATGTGGAGATCTGAAGCACTACAGGAAAGATTGCCCCAAGTTGAATAATCATAATAACAATCAGGTCCGAGGAAGAGCGTTCGTGATGGGAGCTGGGGATGCACGCCAGGACCCTAACATTGTCACTGGTACGTTCCTGATAAACAATCATTATGCCTCTATACTTTTCGATACGGGTGCTGATATGAGTTTTGTATCAAATGACTTTAAGTCCCTACTCGGTATTAAGGCCAGCAAACTAGACCAAAGTTATACAATTGAATTAGCAAACGGGAAATTAATTAAAACCGGAGAAGTCATTCAGGGTTGTACTCTATGTTTAAAAAACCACACATTTAGTATAGACCTGCTACCTGTTGACCTGGGAAGTTTTGACGTTGTTATTGGCATGGATTGGTTGTCGAAGAATCACGCTGAGATTGTCTGTTTTGAGAAGATTGTTCATATTCCACTCCCGAACGGAGAAGTTCTTTCGATTCAAGGTGAAAAGAGTGGAGCAACATTGAGGATGATAAACTGCATGAAAGCTCGTAAGTACCTACGTAAAGGCTATTGCGTGCTCCTGGCCCACATCGTCGAGAAGAAACCCGAGGAACATCGACTTGAGGATATACCAATCGTTAAGGATTACCCTAAAGTTTTTCCTGAAGACTTACCTGGGTTACCACCACCGAGGCAAGTCGAATTCCGAATCGATTTGGTACCAGGAGCTGCACCGGTTGCGCGGTCACCGTATCGACTAGCACCTTCCAAGATGCAGGAATTATCTAATCAACTGCAGGAGTTGCTTGATGAAGGTTTCATAAGACCGAGTTTCTCACCCTGGGGAGCTCCGGTCTTGTTCGTAAAGAAAAATGATGGAACCTTTAGGATGTGTATTGATTACCGGGAATTAAACAAGCTTACAATCAAAAACCGATATCCACTTCCTCGAATAGACGATTTGTTTGATCAACTACAAGGTTCTAGCTTCTACTCTAAGTGTAGAACCAAAGACTGATTGCTACCAAATTATTCTAAGTACAAATGCTGCTGATAGGCTTATCAGCAGCATTCAACACATATGGCTGCTGATAGGCTTATCAGCAGCATTCAATACATGTTGATGCTGATAGGCTTATCAGCAGCATTCAACACTTGTTGCTGCTGATAGGCTTATCAGCAGCGTTCAACACAAGTTGCTGCTGATAGGCTTATCAGCAGCATTATTCTCAGTCTTGCTGCTGATAGCTATGTTCCTTGAAGACAAATCGTTGCAGCTGACTATCCATGCCAAGCGTCACTGACAACTTTCTGCAAAAGCAACTGACACACTCAAAGCAGAAGGAACCTCAATGGTGCAACCAATGACGGACGACAATGCTCTTCCCCGAGCATGCAAACAATGATGAATAAAGTAAACGCTTCAATAAAGTTAGCTAGTTTAGCTTTAACGTGTATTATTAGCTTTTGTATAAAAGATCAACGGTCTGTGTTTGATCTGATCCTTAGAATCAAGGGTCTGTCTTGATTCTAAGTTAGTATAAATACTGTGTAAACACTTCATTGTAAGTGTGCTTTCGAATTAGAGTTTTTCATTTGTAATCATTTATTCACAAAAGATTAATACAAAAGTGTTCTTATCAGTATTCTTTCTGTGTACTCGATTGTAATTGTGTAGTTGTTATTGTTTCCGCCAATCTCAACTAAGAACAGAACCATCTTGTAATTTCACGATCCAACAAGTGGTATCAGAGCATTGGCTCAGATTAAACAAACTAACACTTGTTTAATCACTTCTGGTTTATCTAAACTCTCTCTCCTTCAGAAAGTCACCAAGAACAAAAATGGCACAAAGCAACGACTTGAAGACATCCTGAAGCAGCAGTATGAAAACTTCGTCTGGAAGGAAGGTGAGTCTCTAACTGTTTCATACAACAGATTTACCTATCTTGTAGGGGAGCTGTAGTGCTCAAAGGTGAAGCTAGAGAATGAAGATATTCTCAAAAAGTTCATCAGGTCTTTACCTAGCTGCTGGACACTCTACACGGTGTCCATTAGAAGAACTGGGAATCTGAAGACTCTCTAAATGACTGAGCTCTTCGGTATGCTAAAAACCTATGAGCTAGAGATGATTCAGGCAAAAGAAAGAAGCTCAAGCTACCAAACAGCCTCAACATCCACCACCACCTCCTCTGCCCTCCATTCTGAGCACTCAGGTCCTAGTTCAAGTAACTACTATCCTCCCATCATCACCCATTCTGGAGAGTTCGACTGGAGCTTTCAATTTGAAGAACTGCCCGTCAACAATCAAGCTCTGATGGCAGACACTACAGAGATACCACCTCAGGTATTTGAACATCTTTGCTCTCAAGCCTGTATTGATAAAGTTTTGGGTTATAGAAAGCACAACCAAAACCTCATAGATTAAAATGAAGAGTTTCATCAGATGAAATCTGAGTTCAAAAAGGTTGAAAATACTTATAAAGAAAAGGTTAACTGCCTTAATAAAGAGATTTCATCGCTAAAACACGAACAAACTAATCTTGAAACTCAGATTGATGATCTACTGGTCAAACTAAAAGCTACCAGAGCTGAACTAGCAGAACAAAAAGTTCATGTTGAAAAATATGAATTTTCCTCCAAAAAGTTACAAAGACTTTTAGATATTCAAGTCCATGAGAAGGTAAAGACTGGACTTGGGTATAACAATGATCAGTACAAATCTGTTCCTCCTCCTGCTGACTATATTGCCATATACGAACCAAGCTTCAATGTTGAAAATCTTGACACTGCAAACTGAAACCTTGATCCTTCAACGGATGAACCTCTCATCGAAGACTGCACTACCTCATCGGAATCTGAGTCAACTCACTCAGACCATGATGAAACCAGTGCAGTCCCATCTGAAGCTGTTCTGAATAGAGTTGCAGTTCCTGCTGTTCTTCCAGCTGTTATAGCCTCTGTGCCATTCAAACAGATCAAGATCAGCTATCCTCCAGATGGAAGAAAGCTAGAAAAGGGACAGACATCAGAACCCACAAACCCCAAGCCTCAGTTCATGCCAATCACAAAGAGAAAGGTATTTGATGTATTTTGTAAGCCTTAAGAAAAAGTTCCATATGTTCAAAGGACCCTAGAAGAAGCCACCTTTGAACATAACAAAGCTCATCCACGGAACTTCAAGGATCTATTCCAAAGAAAGGACTATGTCTACCTTTCAAAAGACAAACTGGCAAAATCATGCTTTGTGTGTGGCAGATATAACCACACTGCCAGCACCTGCTTTCATTACCTGGAATATCAAAGACATTCAAAGCAGCATGCCTTTGAAAAGACTAACAAAAATAAGAAGGTAAGAAGCTACGAAGACAAAGCAACAAAGTTCAAAAAGTCTCTATCTCCCTCAAGAGTGAAGCTGCCTAAATCTCAACAAACTTGCATCATTTGTGGTGAATCAGACCACTTTGCTGCAAACTGTAAGTTTAACCCTTTCAACCAGATCCTTCATCAAGCTCCTCAAAAACAAAGGGTAAAGAAGGATCAGCATACATCGGTTGTTAGTCCAGTTCAGCCCAAGAAAACAAAGCAGAAGCTTTCAGCAGCAACCAAGTCTGCTGCTGATAAGCTAAAATCCTTCGCAGCAAAATCTGCTGCTGATAAGGCAAAGACATCAGCAGCAAGAGTGTCCACTGTTGATAAGGAAAAATCCAAGGCAAAGCCTACAGTAGCAAAGAATGCTGACAGTGTGAGGAGAGCTGGAAAATCACCAACTCAACAATGGAAGGCAAAGAAACCACCAAGCATCATCATCGGTTCAGTTGAATGCGTCTATCCTTTGTTGTAAATATGTCTGTCTAATGTTCTAAATAAAAGTTATAAGTCAGCAGCATCCTTTTTGGCTGCTGACAGGTCTGATCCTCTGCAGCAAAGGATTTGCCTTTGACTGCCTTAAGTTATCCGCAGGAACAAGTTTCCTGCAGATAGCTTTAAGGCCATCAGCATCAACATCCCTGCTACAGATCATTGCATCTATCAGTAGCAATTAAGTTTGCTGCTAACAGACTTAACCTTCCGCAGCAACCAATGTTGCAGCGGACAGGCTTATTCATCCACAGCAACCAAGTTTGCTGCTGATGGGTAAACTTAAGTCCTAATTAACATTTACCCGCTGTAAAAGAAATTAACGTCAGTCTTTACCATGACTGTCTCGGTGTATTACAGCTGTAACAATGAAAAGTAAATAAGGTTGTACTGTACAAGTCATTCTGCTTTTTCTCTCATCTGCCGCTATAAGAACAAATCAAATTTTCCTTACCACCTCTTCACATTCAATTCAACCCTAACCAACTATCACTTTCACCCTAAGTCCCCACCACATTAAAAGCTCTCCATATTCTTCATACTCTCAAGTCTCCACCATATTCAAATCATCCCTCCAAAATCAAACGGCTATGGCAGATATCAACAACCCAGATGATAAGTTCTCCACATACCATAACCTAACAGCATACCTTACCAAAGGAAAGAAATCCGATGGTTTTGATGATATGATCGATTTCTTATGTCGATCAAAGATCTACTTTGCCCTCACCACCAACCCTACCATATATATCCCACATATGGAGGATTTCTGGAGTACCGCCGTCTACTCAACCGAACAGGAGATTCCCCAAATCAAAGCCAAAGTAGACGGCAAGAATATCACCATCTTGGAAGCTACACTCAGAAAACATCTTAAGCTTCAAGATGAGGGAGCAGCCATCTCATACTCGAAGGACGAATATATGAGGACCTTTGTCTCCATTGGATACACTGGAAATCAAACCGAGTATACGATCGAGAAGGCACTGATGGGCCCTCCATAGAAGTATCTCTGCCACACTCTTCTCCAATGCATATCTCAGAAGAGGAGTGGATGCCATCAGGTGAGCTCTGCACTGGCCTCCGCCTTCCATGGTATGGTCACTAACCAAGGCTTCAACTTTGCACATCTCATTTTTGAGGGTTTGCGATATAACCTTCAAGAGGGTGCAAAGCAGCAATTTTTCATGTACCCAAGATTCCTGCAGGAAGTTTTCAATCAAGAACTAAAAGATCTTTCAAAACCTGCAAGAATCTACATCATGTTGGGTCATAAAAATAACATTTTTCAAAGCATGAGGATTGTTTCCAAAAAGTTCTCAGGGGTCAACATTCCATTGTTATCTACAATGTTGAACGTCCAAAGTACCCCAGGTGACAGTTCAGCAATCCCGGCTGATACTGATCCCACACCCTCCACCTCACATCCTGAACAACAATCTGCATCCACCGTTCGAACTCCTGTGCATACTACTAAGGATGCACCGGCACAAAAATTACTTACACCTCTTTTGGATGTTATTGTTCAACCGGAACACAGGGCCCCGGTTGCAACAACATATACTAGAAAAAGGGGCAAGAGAACTCCTTCTTCTCTTGCCTCCAAGGCCCAAACCCAACCTAACAGCCCTCACTCAGAATCACAACATTCTGGTGAGAATATCATAAGGGAAAGCCACATTATTAGGGAGACTCCTTCAGATGTCTCTCTATTAGGATCAGGATCACTTCCCGGATTCGTAGAACAGCCCCCTGAGCACTTCCTTTCTCTTCTGAACTTAAGTGTTGAGGAACCTGGTTAAGATGATGTACCTTCTCCAACTACCACTATCTCGGAGGTACTGATTGATCTTGCTTCCAACACACCCAACCCGAGTTCATCTACCCTGAAGGTCCACTCTCGGAGTTATGAAAGAGTGGATGTGGAAGAGGCTGTCACTACTGCTGGCCCGTCAAATGACCAGGAGGACAGTGACAACAGTATTAAGACCTCAACCACGGCAACTCACAGTGAGGATGTTTCCTTGGAAACTCCATTCACTGAGAGGAATCCCAGGCGCCAAGAAACCATGGGTTATGGGGATGAAGAGGCTAGGCCTAAGGCCCCATCTGGGTCCAAGGATTCCACAACTGTGGATGAGGACAGACTGAAACTTCATAACTTGGAATTGATGGCCAGGGTGGCTATGCTAGAGGCTGAAGTGTCCAAACTAAGACACCAAGTCTCTATGCATGAAGCCCATCAATGCCCAACTTTAGCCACTCCCTCTCTTGTATCAGTAGGCACCCAAACTGATGCTTACCTGTCTACTGATGCAACCAAAAAGGGGGAGATGGTCTCTATGGAAGAAGACACAGAAAGTCTTGACGACTAGATTCAAGAGCAGGTTGTAATTCAAAGCTCACTATTCAAGCCAGCTTTTGTACAAGTTCTTGACTTGCCAGTCTCAGATAACGAAGAAGAAGAGACATCTGATGACTTGAAGTTAGTCGTCAGGGCTGTTGATGAAATGCTGAATGATGATGAAGACACAGAACAAACAAATACATCATTCAGCATCCTTCCTGAAGCAGCAGCCATCAAAAGTCAATCCATTACCCCCAACTCTTTCAAACTACACAGAAGCTAGAATTTGACTCCATTCTAGCTTGGGGGTATGATGGATCAGCTGAGAGATTTTGGATTGGATAGGAGTTTAGTGGTGTAGAAGAGCTAAACTGGAACTCTCTCAATGCCCTCCAAGTCCTACAACTGTATTTAACTAACTGCATCAACACTTCATCAGATCTCTCAGCAGAACTTGCCATTGGCAGGTTCCATGACTTGATGGTGGATAATCTACCCTACTTCGAAAGACTAATACAAACAGCAAAACGGGTAGCTTATCCTGAATCTTCGGCAGTAGCAGAAAGAAGACTGACTCTTAGAAGACTTGACATTATAAGGAGCAGTCTTCTCACTAATGAAGAAATTTGCTGCTTAAGAAGATTTCTGTACTCCTTCATTGTCAAAGACTTAGATGTGCTGGGATGGACAGGCACTAAGTCTCTTGACCACACCTTCTTACTAAGCAACGGCTCCTCTCTCACCATCAACACCAGGAACATCTTGTCACTTCCTACAGACTTTCTCTACAAGATCTTTCAACTCAGGGTAAATATCTGCAATGTCAACTCACTTGAAAGCCAGGCAATGATAGCTACTGTCAGAGACAAACTTAAACAAGTAGGAAGAATTACTGAAGCAGTATATGTGTCAAACTCTGACACTGATACTGACTCAGCTTCCCCTCGAGTAGACATCTGTACTGCAGCATATGAGTCAAGATCAACTATCAAAGAAATGTTGAAAGAAGTCACAAGTCCTAAGTGCAAATCGAATGAGGCCAATGACCTTCCCATGTTCACATCCCAAATTGCCAATGAAGCTGAGGCAGAGATCCCAATAGCAGCACCATCATCTGCTGTTGTGGTCGGTGAAGTTAAAGCAGAGGCATCCAATGTAAACAAAGGAAAGGGAATCATGACAGATGAAGATGAAGAGAGGTTGCTAAAAGAGAAAAGAGAGAGGGAAGAGAAAAGAAGAAGAAGAGACGAAGAGGAGATGGCTGACATTAAAAAGACTCAAGAAAGAAAAACAGCCATTCTCCTAAGAGAACAAACCATCCAGCTGTATGCTAGACAGCTGGATGAACTGAAAAGAAAGATTCCTGCAGTTGACCAGATTGAAGAAGATACAGCTCTTGCTCTTCAACTGCAGGAACAATTCAACAGAGAAAAGGAAGAATTGGAGAAGAAGAAGAAAGAAGAAGCTAAGTTCAGAATAACCGATTCTGAACTAGCTAAAGAAATGAGGGAGGAGTGGGTAAAGACTCTAGTCTCTCACGGTGAGGATGCAGACTACCTTGAGAAAACTATCAAATAAAGAAGTCTACAGAGCTTTCATGGGTCAGCAAGGTCAATTGGCAAAGAAGAAACAGGCTGAAGAAGAAGAAAAAGCCAAACAACAGTCCAAAAAGACCATTGACTTTAATAAACGGACCCATGAAGAAAGGAAGGTCATGATTGACTTCCTTAAGGCTAGAGGACAGAATGGAAAGAGGCTAGGTCCTATGAACTTCATGAACCTGCAAGCCCTCTACTTCAAAGTCAAGAAGGATGAGGAAGAAAGAGTGGGCAAGAAGGGCTCCAAGAAAAGGGTACCTATTCAGGAAAAAGGAGAAACAAAAGCAAAGAAACCCAAGTCTTCTCCCTCACCTACCTCTTCCTCAGTCCAACAACCTTCCACTCTCCTCCCCAAACCTTCCACTCCTCCACCCAAAAAGTCCAAACCATCTCACCCAGCCCCCACTCATCAACAGCCTCCCTTGAAGAAATCCAAACCCACACCTAAACCAGAAGACTCAAGAGACATAGTTGATTGGGTCTATAATCCACAGGATCAAAGGTTTGACATCTTCAGGGGGAGAACTGAAAGAAGAAGATCTATCTACTGATCTGTTGATGAAATTCTGCAATTGCCAGATTCAGATCTTGGCAGAATTCTGGAGCTAGGTGAAGCTCATGAGCCTACAAATGAGAGTGTGAAACTTCTTGTGCTAGCAATCAAACACTACTCAACCCTAGCAAAGATGTGATCATTGACATCAAACCACTCAAGTCCCACTCTCCATTTGTAAGTTGGTCTTATAATGCTGGTTTGGACGAGTTCACCTTAACTGATGTAAGGAAGCAGAAGATGAGATGTTCAAGCAAAACAATCTACAAAATGCCAAATAAAGACATCAAGACTCTGTCTGCACTTCCACTGAACAATCCCAGCAAGGATCCAAGAGGCTATGAGGTTGAAAGGATAGTCAGCTACATGTAAAAGCTTTAGCAGCAAAGTGATTAGAAGAATTTTGGTTGCATCAGTCTAGGGGGAGTTTGTAGAACCAAAGACTGATTGCTACCAAATTATTCTAAGTACAAATGCTGCTGATAGGCTTATCAGCAGCTTTCAACACATATGGCTGCTGATGGGCTTATCAGCAGCATTCAACACATGTTGCTGCTGATAGGCTTATCAGCAGCATTCAACACTTGTTGCTGCTGATAGGCTTATCAGCAGCATTCAACACAAGTTGCTGCTGATAGGCTTATCAGCAACATTATTCTCATTCTTGCTGCTGATAGCTGTGTTCCTTGAAGACAAATCGTTGCAGCTGACTATCCATGCCAAGCGTCACTAACAACTTTCTGCAAAATCAACTAACACACTCAAAGCAGAAGGAACCTCAATGGTGCAACCAATGACGGATGACAATGCTCTTCCCCGAGCATGCAAACAATGATGAATAAAGTAAACGCTTCAATAAAGTTAGCTAGTTTAGCTTTAACATGTATTATTAGCTTTTGTATAAAAGATCAACGGTCTGTGTTCGATCTGATCCTTAGAATCAAGGGTCTGTCTTGATTCTAAGTTAGTATAAATACTGTGTAAACACTTCATTGTAAGTGTGCTTTCGAATTATAGTTTTTCATTTGTAATCGTTAATTCACAAAAGATTAATACAAAAGTGTTCTTTCTGTGTACTCGATTGTAATTGTGTAGTTGTTATTGTTTCCGCCAATCTCAACTAAGAACAGAACCATCTTGTAATTTCACGATCCTACACTAAGATCGATCTACGTTCGGGGTATCATCAACTAAGAATCCAAGAAGAAGATGTACAAAAGACGGCATTTAGCACTCGTTACGGCCACTACGAATTCCTAGTTATGCCGTTTGGTTTGACAAATGCACCAGCAGTTTTTATGGATCTCATGAACCGAGTGTGCAAGCCATACTTGGATAAATTCGTGATAGTATTTATTGATGATATATTAATATATTCACGAACCAAGGAGGATCATGAACATCATCTGAAATTAATTTTGGAACTACTCAGAAACGAGAAACTTTACGCTAAATTCTCTAAGTGTGAGTTCTGGATCCGAGAAGTGCATTTCCTTGGACATGTCATCAATAAGGAAGGCATTCATGTTGATCCATCTAAGATAGAAGCGATCAAAAACTGGGAAGCACCAAAGACTCCGACTGAAGTGCGTCAATTTTTGGGTTTGGCCGGCTATTACAGACGATTCATCGAGAATTTTTCGAAAATAGCCCTGCCTTTAACCACATTAACCCAGAAAGAAAAGAATTTTGATTGGAGTGACAAGCAAGAGTCAGCTTTTCAATTACTGAAGCAGAAGCTGTGTAGTGCACCGATCTTATCCCTTCATGAGGGAATTGACAACTTTGTCGTATACTGCGATGCGTCACACCAAGGGCTTGGTTGTGTGTTAATGCAAAGAGACAAAGTCATCACATATGCCTCACGACAACTAAAAGTGCACGAAAAGAATTATACGACCCACGACTTGGAGTTGGGCGCAGTTGTGTTTGCGTTCAAGATTTGGAGATATTATCTTTACGGTACAAGATGCACTATTTTTACTGATCACAAGAGTCTCCAACATATCTTCGATCAAAAGGAACTTAACATGAGACAACGTCGTTGGGTAGAACTACTAAACGACTATGATTGTGATATCAAGTACCATCCCGGGAAAGCCAATGTTGTAGCAGACGCCTTAAGTCGCAAAGAACGAGTTAAAACTCTTCGTGTTCGTGCCCTAGGATTAACAATTCATACGAGTCTTACTACTCAAATCCGAATGGCACAACAAGAGGCACTTAAAGAAAAGAACATCCAAAATGAGGCACTACGTGGAATGATCAAACAATTGGAGTCTAAGTCAGATGATACGTTTTACTTCATGGACAGAATTTGGGTGCCAAGTAACGGTAACTTACGTGGGTTGGTTATGGATGAAGCCCACAAGTCCAGGTACTCCTTTCACCCGGGTTCGGATAAGATGTATAAGGATCTAAAAGAATTCTATTGGTGGCCCAATATGAAAGGAGATATTGCCACATATGTCAGTAAATGCTTAACGTGTTCAAAAGTAAAGGCTGAATATCAGAAACCGTCTGGCTTGTTACAACAACCCGAAATTCCCCAATGGAAATGGGAACAGATTTCTATGGATTTTATCACGAAATTACCCAAGACATCCAGTGGTTATGATACCATATGGGTAATTGTTGACCGTTTAACGAAATCTGCTCACTTTCTGCCAATTAAAGAAACCGACCAGACAGAGAAACTTACAAGACTGTACATTAAAGAAATTGTGGCAAGACACGGAGTGCCAGTTTCTATTATCTCTGATAGGGATAGTCGTTTCGTGTCAAGGATTTGGAGGTCGTTACAAGAAGCCCTAGGCACGCGCCTAGACATGAGCACAGCCTATCATCCACAAACGGATGGTCAAAGTGAAAGGACTATCCAAACATTAGAAGATATGCTCCGTACGTGTGTAATTGATTTCGGAGGAAATTGGGATACTCATTTACCGTTGGCAGAGTTTTCCTATAATAACAGCTACCACACCAGCATTAAAGCAGCTCCGTTTGAAGCTTTATATGTTCGTAAATGTCGTTCACCGCTATGTTGGGCAGAGGTCGGTGAAAAACATTTGACAGGTCCTGAGATTGTCCAGGAAACCACTGATAAGATCTTCAAAATTAAGGACCGTCTAAAAGCGGCCCGAGACAGACAAAAGAGCTATGCTGATAACAGATGGAAACCATTAGAATTTCAAATTGGTGACCGAGTAATGTTAAACGTCTCACCATGGAAAGGAGTTGCAAGGTTTGGTAACCGTGGTAAGCTCAACCCTAGATACGTTGGACCGTTTGAAATTTTGGCTACGGTTGGCCCTGTAGCTTACAAGCTCAAACTACCGCAAGAACTAAACAATGTACATGACATGTTTCACATTTTGAATCTCAAGAAGTTCTTGGCAGACGAGACCTTGATCATACCGCCAGTTGAAATTCATATTGATGATAAACTTCATTTCATCGAGGAACCGATTGAGATTACAGATTGGAAAGTTCAAAGGCTGAGACGTAGTCGTATCAAACTGGTTAAAGTACGTTGGAACTCAAAGCGTGGTCCTGAGTATACATGGGAACGAGAGGATCAAATGAAAACAAAATACCCCTCCTTGTTTAAGGATGCACCAGTTCAAGATGGCACGGATTAAATTTCGGGACGAAATTCTTTTAACATGGGGAGAATGTGACACCCGACATTTCAGGTCAATATCCGTGCTTACTATAAACGAGTTTACATTATATTTGTTTTCGTGATTTACCTAATTACATAAATTAGGACATTAAAGTCTAAGAAAAGCCGTACATTGTTTCATTTTATATTTTGGTAATTTTGAGAATTACCGGTTCACATACACATATAACTCGTCTAATACGAACGTTGGTGATTAAATTAAATAACCAGAAAAATATATAGACGTATATGGTACACAAACTTTACGTTGGACAATAAATTCTTTTTTTTAGAACTAAAACTTATAATATACGTAAAGTTAAATAACGAACCCTTTAAAAGACATTACCACGTATCGTCACCTGTAGGAACTTATGCTTACTAATAATCACATCAACGAATTATACAACCTGGAATTTAAATATATTTCACTCAACGAATCTTTAACTAATTAAATTATAATTCTAGTATCATTAAGAACCTAAACCAAATTAAATTAACACTTAAAAACTGTAAATGGGATTAATACACTTAATAAGCTAATTAACTAACACCTAATCTTATGTTATCATCTAAACTAACCCAATCCCCCTAATTCCTTGACTCCCGGCTGAAGAAGCAACATGTAGGGTCCCTCCACCATCAAAATTCCTACTTCTAGATTGTTTATGTTAAAAACCATACTCCCTTATCCTCTTTTATTCCCAAAAGTCTTTCAAAACCCATTCCCCATCTAATTCAAAATCTACAAAAGGACTACCACATCCTATCATTCATCACTCACTCTTTTTCAAACACTCAATCTTTTACCTTACCTCTCTCTTTTTCTCACGACAACAACACCACCGTATCGTCTTCATTCTGTCTTCATTCTACCTTCATGTATTCATCCACTTCAAGCATTAAAACTCTCCATCTTTTGGTGTTCTAAGGAGCTTTCAAAGATTTTCTCAAGGATTTTAACTAAGGACTCAAGATCACCTTCTTTTGCCCAAAAAAAAAATCATCATCTTGCTAGTTATCTTCCCTAGCTTGTCTAGTGCTAAAGACTTTATCCATTTTATCTTTATATTCATGATTATCTCCTTTATATTATGGTTTAAAATGCATGAAGTTCACCTAAAAAGTGGAATGTTTTTATAAAACTTTCTTAAAGAAATAAACTAACATGAAAAGTGGCTTGATCTAGTGGTTAATACATGATGTATGCAGATATGTATGTGTGTGTCGTAAGTATATATGCGTATAGGTGTATGTGTAATTTTTCTAACAAATGTTACTAAAAAGTTAGATGTTACAAGCATGAGTAGAATGGTGTATAGATCTTCTTAGTTATAAACTTTAAATCATTTAACACATGAAAATTTTCATAGATTTTGGTATGGATAAAACCATAAGCATGTAAGTATGGTTGATTATGTATGCATATATATAGAGCTATACACATAACACTAAAAAAAACATATATATATCGTGTCGTATGAAATTTGAGCTATTAAAGTGGTGTAGTTTCATAGAAAAGTACATGACTCTTGATAATGTTTGATTTAGTAAGTAATGTGGTTAATATGTCATTGTTGTTAAAATGGTTACATTAGATGATATAAACCCAAGACTTGGTTATTTCATATAAAAAAAATGAATTTTACAAAATATCACTTTTATGACTCTAAATATATTTTTGGTGATAATTGGTGTCTTATATATAATATTGATATTTTTAGAAAGAATCATGTGTTAGATGAATTTTCCTGATGGAATAGCTATTGTAGAACCTAAGTACCTATTTATTTTTGTAAATTTAACCGTAAATGTGTTAGAATAGTTATTTTGAATAATTATTTGTTTGAATGGTGATTTATGAAAATTTTGGTGATACTGTAAACATATATAATGGTGGATAAATATTCATAGTAGAAATTAACAAACCTCTAAGTGTTAGAAATACCCGTGTTGATACATTAATAAATAATAAATACAAATTGTTGAATGAGTATTATATATACATGCATATGTAATGATATATATATATATACGTATATATATCCCCGTGTTAATTTCAAGTTTCGATCACATATTACTGCAAGAAACATTATTTTGAGGGAATATACAGAGTCATAATATAAATTATATTTTTACGCTGTTACGACGGAAATGGGCTAATTCTCTAAAAATAAGTATACAATTGTCAAGAATATATTTTATTTGATGAATGTGACGTGTACCTCTATGTTTACTCATATGTATACATTATGTGTATAACTATATATAAAGAAGTAAATAATAATCACCAACGAGTCGCAACTCAAAACACCCTTTTTCTAAAATGGACATATCTTTAATGACATTATTATGTCGGGTGAACAGCTTACACATAAGACGTTCGGTTTTAACACGAATTTACCCTTTTGTAATTAGGGTACAATTAGTCAAGTTTGACTAGAACAATTATCGTTTGCTAGCATACACAAACTCGAGGTGAGTTTCACGGCCCCTTTTTACTGTTTTGCATACCTTGGGGGAAGAACATACTTATAACTACTTTTATATGATAAGAAGAAAACAAGACCCGACCTTTATGTTTGCATGAGTTAATACATTTGGAGCTCATAAATTCCCCTGACCATCATATTTATAACCATTAGCTATGGATTAGCCTAGGATTCTATGGATAGTACTATTGGGTTTGACACCCCCGGTCATGGTTAGTCGCGCTAACCATGGGTACTTCTGGCCAAATGACCGCATAGTGTTCAATAATTGCTCGTGAGGTACGAGTGAGGGGCAAAACACCTGGTCTTGGTTTGGTTATGCCTCATGTATGTACATATTATTTGTATTCCTAGCTAGTTTACAAATGGTTCAAACATTACTTGTTTTGTTTATCATATACGTGAAAACATTTTCATGCAATTGGCTTGCTCACCGTATTCGTATATAAAACATGTGAACTTACCAACCTAGTGTTGACATTTTCAAGTATGTTTTTCAGGAAATTAATCGCGGAAACAAGGGTAATACTACGTAGGGTTCATGTAAACATGGTGGATACTACTTTTGAAGATTTTTCTTGTATAACCCATAATGTTTGGGTCATATTTGCAAAATCTTAATATTTTGTAACTTCAACTACTATTTTGGGCTGTAAAACCTTAAACTTAATTTATGTATCCAGTTGTATGTATGCGTTTGCAATAATTATATGCTTTGGAAACCATGAAAGTTACGCCTCGCGATTCCGCCTTGGCGGGGTGTGACATTGATGAAGACCATAAAGTGCTTTGTCGAGCTTATACACTTTATTAATATTATGCAGATCTTCAAAACCGGGAGGTTGAGTGACATAGACCTCTTCATGAACTTTACCATAAAGGAAAGCACTCTTCACATCAAGTTGATAGACCTTGAAGCCGACATATGTGGCATAAGCCGAGAACAGTCGAATGGCCTCAATTCTAGCAACTGGGGCATATACTTCCGTGTAATCCAAGCCCTCTTGCTGATAAAAACCCTGAACAACCAATCTTGCTTTGTTCTTCACAACAACATGACGATCATCCGTCTTGCATTTGAACACCCATTTGGTTCCAATTGGTTGAAAGCCCTTTGGCAAATCAACAAAATCCCACACGTGCAACTTTTGGAATTGAGACAGTTCATCTTGCATCGCCTCAATCCAGAAGTTGTCAGTGAGAGCCTCCTTTACATTCTTCGGCTCTAACTGGGACACGAATGCATCATGCAGACATGTTTCCATGACACCAGTGTCAAATATCTCTGTGTAATGACTGGTGTTCTCAGTGATGGTTCGATGACGAGTCTGAACACCGACATAAGGATCACCAATAATGTTGTCGATTGGATGATTCCTATGCACTCTCATCTCCGGTACAATCGGTTCCTGAATTTCTGGATCTACAATCGTGCTTAACTCCCCCATTTCCTGTGTTCCAGAGGAAGAAGATTCAATGTTAACTGGATCAACTGGAGCTTCATTTCCTACAGTTGTGTTAGGATTGGCTTGAGCGTCACCTCCAACAACAAGAACATCTTCACTGTCATCACTGTCATGAGTTCCAGATGCAGATGCAGCATTGGAATCAGGAGTTATAATTGGTACAGTAGCACGAGTAGAGAAGCTGGAGTCATCACCGCCACCCAATAATTCATAAACATATACGGCGTCAACTGCAGATAGATCAGGAAGATTGAATGACTTGAATAGCGCATCATAATCAAAACCCCAAGCTGGACCTGTTGGTTCGGGTGGAATGCTGTGTTTACTACAATCCACTTCAAACCATTCCTCGACAGTACGAGTTCCTATGTTGTACACTCTCTTGCAAGGCGAGTTGGCAACGTATCCTAAGAAGATGCCTTCCACCGCTTTTGCATGAAACTTAGACTGGCGGTCTTTGTACTGTAGCAACAAGGAACAAGGACTACCGAAAGGAACTAGGTAATCAAGATTGGGAAGTCGATTGTTGATCAACTCGTAACAAGTCTTGTTGTGCCTCTTCACAACCCGAACTCTGTTTAAGACGTGACAAGCTGTATTAACAGCTTCTGCCCAGAAAGTGACAGGAAGCTTTGCATCCGACAGCATAGTCCTTGCAGTCTCAATCAGTGTTCGGTTCTTTCGTTCAGCAACTCCATTCTGCTGAGGCGTGTATGGCGCGCTGAATTCGTGACGGATCCCTTTCTTCAGACAGAAAAACTCCATCAGATTATTCTTGAACTCAGTTCCGTTGTCACTCCTAATTCTTCTAACTTTCAGCTTGCAAAGAGATTCCAAGCTCAGGATCAAATATTGAAGAATATCAGCAGTCTCGTCTTTAGTACCTAAGAAATGCACCCAAGAAAAACGTGAGAAATCATCAGTTACTACTAGACAGAACGACTTACCTCCAATACTCCTGATACTTATGGGGCCAAACAGATCCATGTGTAATAGCTCCAAAGGGGTATCAATAGAGTTTTGGAGCTTGGGCTTGTGAGACTTCCGTTGCTGTTTGCCCTTTTTACAAGGCATACAGTCATCTGCAACGGTAAACCTCAGCTTAGGAACCCCGGTTACCAAACCGTTTAGGACAAGATGATTCATTTTACGATACGAAATATGTCTGAGTTTCCTATGCCACAAGATGGAGTCGAGCTCTGTCGCTTTAGAAAGCAAACAGGTAGGAACTGATGAGGTGGTTGTTACCACGCTCATATCGATATAATAGGTGTCGTTTGTTCTTGGCGCTCTCATCAGGATCCAATCTTCCGGAACTTCAAAACCAGGTTTGAGAATCGGGCATTCTGAATTGTCAAACATCACCGAGTACTACTTATCACACATTTGGGAGACACTCAACAGGTTATGCTTCAGCTGCTCGCAGAAGTTGACATTGTCAAAGCTGACACAACCGTTCAAAACCACGCCTTGACACGTGATGCTGCCGCCTTTTTCTCCGGTAAAGGCCACATAGCCGCCTCTGAATGGTTTAACATCTTGAAGCAGGGCCATGTTTCCTGTCATGTGCCTGGAACATCCACTATCTACATACCAGCGGTTAGAGATAGTACCCTTCGGACGTCCCTGCACGAGTCACAAAAGAATTAGTTAGATTTGGAGACCCAAGCCATTGTGGTCTTGGGTCGTCCATCCTTTTCAAAATAAATGACTTCCTTTAACTCACAGTCATGATGACTGTTCAAAATTGATGAATCTTTAGAAGAAATAGAACTAGGAGATTGAGAAGTTTTGGATTTGGCAGTCCAGGATCTCTTCTGTTTCTTAACCGAAATAGGAGACTTTGGTTCAACTCCAGCAGGTGAACTTGTGGAAGCTTCACCTGATTGAACTGTAGTCAGCTGTTCAAGCTTTCTCAACCTCTTGTTCCGTCTCCTCCTCTGTGGCTTAGAGAGTCTTGCCACAGGTTTCTCACCAGTACGTGTACTACCAGAGGTAGATACATGGGGTACAGCAGGTTGCGTTACCTTTCTTGGAATAGATGGTTTAGCTTCAGATTTGATCTTAGGCTTTACCATCGGTTTGAATGGTGGTTTCACCACATTTTACTTTGGATGTTTGGGAGATGGTTTCACTGGTGGCGACCTGGGGATAACAGCTGGTTGTGAAACAACAGGCCGTTTCCCTTGGTTCTTAGAAGGACAGTTCACATAAATGTGACCAACCAAGCCACAGTGAAAACAGTTCCTCTTGTCTACATAAGTTCTCTTGTAAGGCTCATTAGATCTGGCCTTAGATAACTCAGCATTATGAGAAGGAGGAGTTGGTTTATGAACATTAGTCTGAACCTTAGCAGTTTTGGTTTTTAGGAGTATAATATTTTTCCAAATTTTCTTTATACCCAAGCCCATAATGAGCTGAAAAAGCCTCTTTCTTAGCTTGGTTAAGACTTTTATACCCCCCGTAAAGCATTACCTTTAGATTATCATTTGTTTCAATGATATCGGGTTCAATTAAAATGCAATTATCACCATTAGTGATAACGTTTTTCTTTACCTTTTGTTCAGTCAACAACTCCTCAGATACTACTCCTTCAGGGCAAGAGTTAACCGACCTGTCTTCAGAAGCAGTAACAAACTCCTCACTAGATGTGGAGTTAGCCTTACTTGAGGATTCATCCTTTTTAGGGGAATCATCCTTATCAGAGGACTCATCTAGACAAGTGAGATCAATGTCTATTAAGCTATTGACAAACTTCCCGCTCACTGGTGGAGGAATGGCATTAGTACCCAAACCTAACCCATTCAGTTGTCTCACCAAAGACTCGTAGTGTTCCACCACAAAGACAGAGTTTACAAGATCTCATTTTGCTGTTTGTTGATTTCATTGTTCCGTTTTTCTAACCCCATGTATGCAACATATAAGTGAAGCTATTGATCACTTATTTTTAAAGAATATTCATATTTTTCCTTTTTTAACGTTTCAATAGAATCTTTAAAACGTTTTTCATTTTCTTTATAGTTTAGAGCTGCCAAACTTAGGGGTTCGATTTTGTCTTGGAGCCTAGAATTTTCAAGTTTTAGCCCTAGACATTTAGAACATGAAATAACAGAGAAAGGGTTAGAATCTACCTCAGACGATGAACTTGTTGCTTCTCCAATGGCCATGAGAGCAACAGCAGTGGTTGATTCCTCTTCATCAGCTACAGAAGCTTCCTTTTCTTCAGCTTCCTTCACCTCGTCTGTATCAGCTACAGAAGCTTCCCTTTTCTCTGCTTCCATCATCTCCATGATCTCAACCATGAGACCAACCTGGGTTTGTGCGATGATGGCATCCTCAAGATGAACGCCCCAATCAAAGCTGCCGTCCTGTTGGGCTACCAGTGCATTGGACGTTCCACCTTGGCTTTGATTGTGGTGGTTTGGATTGTTGTGTCCATGGTTATTTCCTTGGCTGGGTTGGGTAAAACCAGAGGTAGGTGCTCTGTCTTTCTGACACTCACGAGAAAAGTGTCCATAGTTTAGACACTTGTAGCATTTGGCCTTAGATTTGTCAAACCCGACCTTGGCATTAGGATGCCCGCCAATAAACTTTCTTCCTGTTCTATTCAGGAAACGCTTGGCTCTCCTCAATCGCATGGCCGTATTCCATTGAATATCCATGTCCTCCATGTCATCAGGATCCACTTGATTAAAATCTTCTTCAATCGTCTCTGGATCAGTAAGCTTGCCACCTATGAAATTTTCATATGCAAGCATAAAAGATGAGAATAGTGCTACATGATCTTCAGCTATTCTGGCTATAGCTGAGTTATTAGCTGAAGACGTAGCAAGAGGATTTCTTGAGGTATTTTGATGATGAGACCCCAACCCTGATCCTGAAGCACAGCAAGCATGACCACCACACCCAGTTGAGTGGTCTTCTTCAATAGGATTTCCAGTGAAGAGGGCAATTCCAGAGCCCAATGACTTGGATGTAGAAGTCGTCCCATGAGACATAGAAGGGTCTTGTATCTGGGGTCTTACTGAGCTTTCTTTTCTCCTTAGGTTCATGTCATGAGCTTGAACCTTTCCTATTGCCTCCTCTACTGTCAACTCATAGAATTTAGGGTTTTCCCTCATCAGGGTTGTGTACATCTCAAATTTAGGTAGTAAATCATCCAAAAACTTTTCCACCATCTCTTCATCAGGATACCTGAGTTCAAAAACCTTCAACTCAGTCTGTAAATGGTAGAATCTAGAGATGAGGTCATCTAAAGATTCGTTCTCAAAGAATCTAAAGCACTAATACTGCTTCCAGAGAAGATCCCACTTACTTTTCTTGATGTCACTATTTCCTTCGAATCTCTTCTGTAAAGCTTTCCAGAGATCCTTATAATTGTCATAACCTCGGAAACTGTGGAACAATTCCCGAGTTAATGCCATAGTGATCGAACCAAGTGCCTTCTTTTCATGATCATAAGTTTTCTTTTCTTCGTCAGAAAGCTTAGATATAGGTTTGGGCATGGTTTCATCAAGATAGATGTGCGTGGGATGTTTATATCCCTCAAGGATTGGTATCCATAGTGATGAGTCGGTATACGAAATGTAGTGCTCAAAACGTGCTTTCCAATTAGAATAATCGTTCACGTTTAGCAACTTTGGTGGTTTCTGTGGTGTACCGATCTCATTATCATAATTCAGCAGGTTTCCAAGATTCTGAAGATTCAACATAGTGAACACTTAGTCAAATTTCAGAAAAGTCAGACACAGTTGCGCACTTGGTTTTGGTGTTGCGCACTTGAGAAATGGTCTTGCGTATTTAGATTTCCTCTTGCGTACTTGTAAGTACGCAGGAGTAAATGTAAGTACGCAGGATATAACTTAAGTTCGCAGAAGTTCAGTCTTGCGCACTTATAAGTACGCAAGAGATAAGTCTTGCGTATTTAGTAAGTACACACAAAACTGTACTCTTTGCCAGAAATGGTAAGTACGCAGGATACCTTTTCACCAACTTTCCCCAAACTTTTCCGGTCACCTGAAACTCACCGGAGATGGTAAAAATTCGTCTGATGATCAATGCAAATGAGCCAAAGGGTCAGAAACTTGTTTCTAACCAACCTTTGATGCTCAAAACACTCAAATACACAACAAAAAATCAGTTTTTGAGTGATTTTTGCTTCTAAAATAGTGCTCAAGAGCTACCCCTATTTTATCACAAAAATCAACAAAAATACTTCTTTTTGCTTGTAAAAACTCTCCAAACTCACTCACAACACTCGAAATCAGGAGCAATAGCTCTGATACCACTTGTAGGTCCCTCGGGTGTGGCGGATCGTCACATGCAAGTGGGTCTACTAGTCGGACCGGGTGCGGAAGACTAGGTGGAGAGTCTTGCTAAACAAAGTAAACAGACAAGAGAAAACACTTTAAATGTTCTTTGTATTATAAACACTTGAAGGTTACAGAGAGAAGCACTTAGGTTACAATCTGCGTATTTGCACTAAAGCCTGCGTACTTAACTTCTGTCAACCTATCCTACTTATACCTGACCTGATGCCTGCGCACTTAGCAAGTGCGTCGGGCAAAATGCTCTTGCGTACTTAACAAGTACGCAAAGGTATTCTTGCGTACTTGCTAAGTACGCAGGGGCTTTCTCCTGCACACATGTAAGTGCGCAAAACACTTAGAAAGAAATGCAACATTCAATATGTAAAAGTAAATACAACTTGATAAACTAATACATAAATACTCTTACATACAAAGACAATTACAGACATGAAAATACAAACTAAGACTCTATCCAGAGTGTTGTCACAGGAAAGTGCTTCAACAACGAGTTCCTAGTAATGCCCTTCGGTTTGACAAACGCACCTGCTGTTTTCATGGACCTCATGAACAGAGTTTGTAAACCCTACATGTATAAGTTTGTGATTGTTTTCATAGATGACATTATGATCTACTCTCAAAACAACGAAAACCACGAACAACGTCTAAGGTTTGATTTTGGAGCTACTTAGAAAGGAGGAGCTATACGTTAAGTTTTCAAAATGAGAATTTTGGATGCGTGAAATGCTATTCCTTGGACACGTCGTGAGCGGAAAACCCCTACTGAAATAAGATAATTTTTGGGATTAGCCGAGTACTAACGGCGCTTCATCGAAAATTTCTCAAAAATTGCTCAACCTTTAACATCCTTGACTCAGAAAAGTGTCAAATTTGACTGGGGTACCAAACAACAAGAAGCCTTTGACACCCTAAAACAAAAAATTATGCAGCGCACCGATCCTATCCTTACCTAAAGGAATCGATGATTTTCTAGTCTAATGTGATGCAACACGACAACAATTAGGGTGTGTCTTAATGCAAAGGAACAGGGTGATTGCTTACGCGTCTCGATAACTTAAACTTCACGAGAAGAATTACACTACCCACGATCTTGGATTGGGTGTTGCTGTATTCACACTCAAAATCTGGAGACAATATTTGTAAGGTACAAAGTGTGTTATCTACACCGACCACAAAATCCCTCAACACATATTTGACCAGAAGATGTTAAATATGAGGCAAAGAAGATGGGTAGAATTGCTAAATGATTATGATTTTGAGATACATTATCATCTGGGCAAAGAAAATGTCATGGCCGATGCTCTAAGTAGGAAGGAACAAATTAAACCTCTCAGAATGCGTGCCTTGAAAATGACGATGCAATAAATTTGATGCCTCAAATACAGAATACCCAGGAAGAAGCCCTCAAGGAAGCAAACCTGGAGAAGGAAGGGCTAGCAGGTTTGGAGAAGAAATTTGTGTCAGGAAGCTGTAGAAGCATGTTTTGTAACTATAGATTAAATTCTATGTATCGGTGTACGTGGCTAGTACGTAGGATGATGTTCCTGATTACTTAGCCCGCACACCAGTTTGGTCCTGCGTACTTGTCAAGTACGCATGACCAAACCATGCGTACTTAGTAAGTACGCAAGGCTTTTGCCTTGCGTACTTGTCAAGTACGCAGGTAGTGTTCCTTCCCCTATAAATAGAAGACTTGTCTTCATTTGTAGGTGGAACTCTGGAACAAGTTGAGAGATGTCCGGGTCGGGAAGAGCTCTCCTGACCCCTGGACCGTGAGCTTAGATGAGAGATGTGTGTTCCTTCGGTATGTAGTCTGTAATACGGGATGACTTCTTTGTTATGGATTACGTTTTGTTTCATTATCTGTTGTCTTTGTTCTTGTTTATCTGCTTCGTTCTCTTTGTTCCCACACAAAACACAGAACAGGTCCGTGTAAATCCGCTGCGCGACGAGGCTCTCGGGACCTACATAAGCAACAGTGTATTGAAGTTCAATGATAGAACATGGATCCCAACCCATGGAAACCTAAGGGGAGTTGTTAAGGATGAGGCTCATAAGTCTAAATACTCGATTCATCCAGGGAATGACAAGATGTACATAGACTTAAAAGACAAGTATTGGTGGCCAAGAATGAAGAAGGATATTGACACTTATGTAGGGAAATGCCTAACTAGTTCCAAAGTTAAAGCTGAGCATCAAAAGCCCTCTGGCTTGCTACAACAACCCGAGATTCCTGAGTGGAAATGGGAAAGAATCACCATGGATTTCATCACTAAATTACCTGCCATATGGGTAGTAGTTGACCGATTGACAAAATCCGCTCATTTCTTGCCAATAAGGGAGGATTACAAGATATAAATGTTAGCCAAATTATATGTAGATGAAATAGTATCCAGACATGGAGTACCTTTTTCAATCATATTCGATCGAGATAGCCGCTTTACCTCAAGATTTTGGCAAACGTTTCAACAAGCCTTAGGAACACGCTTGGATTTATGTACCGCTTACCACCCGCAATCTGATGGCCAAAGTGAGCGTACGATTCAAACCTTGGAAGACATGCTTAGGGCATGTGTCATAGATTTCGGAGGTAGTTGGGATACTCATTTACCTTTGGCAGAATTCTTTTACAATAATAGTTACCATACGAGTATTACAGCTACCCTATTTGAAGCTTTATATGGAAGGAAATGTAGATCTCCAATATGTTGGGCAAAGATTGGTGACAGTCAATTAACAGGACAGGAAATTATCCAAGAAACAACCGATAAACTCATGAAAATAAAGGAGAGAATTGTAGCTGCAAGAGATCGACAAAAGAGCTACGCCGACATGCGACACAAACCCTTAGAATTTGAAGTTGGAGATAACGTGCTACTAAAAGTTTTGCCTTGGAAAGGCATTATTCGGTTTGGGAAAATATGTAATCTAAGTCCTAGATATATTGGACCATTCAAAATTCTTGAAAGAAATGACCGAGTAGCCTACCGCCTTGAATTACCTGAGGAGCTTAGTAGTATACACGACACTTTTCACGTGTCAAACTTGAAGAAATGTCTAGCGGATGATTCCTTAATTATACCCCTCGAAGAGATGAGCATCGACGACAAGCTTCGCTTCATCGAAGAACCTCTGGAAGTAATGGGACGACAAGTAAAGGCACTACGAAGAAGCAAGATCCTGATTGTTAAGATCAAATGGAATCAAAGAGAGGACCCTAATTCATGTGGGAACGAGAGGACGAAATGAAAAATAAGTATCCTCATTTGTTTGACCAACTGATCCACACAACAGAAAGCGCAAAAATTCACGATTAGCCTAAATCCTATCACGAGACAAATTTTGGTTATGGCCACCTCTCTTAAACGAGGTACCTATGTTTACTATATGACATTTTAAATACTTACTTGACAAACTATATGCTACATGATTTTATGTTAATTTAGTTACCTTAGACAGGAACATCAACTTAAATTTCGAGGACGAAATTTCAATAAGTAGGGGAGACTGTAACAACCCCAATTTTAGGGCTATATATTTATTTTTTTTATTATTATTTTTCTAGAAGACATAAGCGACATAGACTTAGAAGGGTACTAGTATAGAAATTTACGACATATTAAGTGGTTACAAATAAGGCCCAATGGGCTTGGCCAATCTATGAGCTATTTGGCTTAGTTCATACATTAGTCACTGGGCTTGGCCCAATCGTCCAAAAACCCATTAAATATAAACACATTATAAAACCCGAACAATGATACACAATAATTTCGGTTCTAAATCATACCCAACGTGATCCTAGTATGGAACCCGGGGTCATACCATACCCAACATACTACAATAAGGGTTACCTAAATATATACTATCTACAAAAATTATGAACTTACAATTACATAAGTAATACCCTACATATGAGTAACTACGCGCACTCGCGTATCTATAAATCCCAAACACTGGTATAAGATGTCCTGTCTATAAAAATAAGAACAATAGATAATAAGGACCAAGTATCTATACTATATAATAAATACATGTTTTTTAGTGCTATGTGTCGCCTCCATATTCATTCTCACCATTTTTTTCCCGTCTTTCTCTCTTATTTAATACACCTCTATCTTTAATATAATATATATTTAAATAAAATACTAATTATACTAATAAAACATATTTATTTTAATCATCTCTTATAATAAGAAACTTTGAAATTTAATTATATAATTTCTATTTCAATCAATTAGTAAATGAAAGTCAAATTACATTAAATAGTAATTAACGTATTTTCGAAACCCAATTATATATTAATTTTTACATAGAATTTGTTTTATATCCTTAGTATGTATGTAATATATTTTTACACCTGTAAAATATATACATAAAAATTTAAAAATTTTATGTATTGATATTTTTCACCCCGTGTGTAGACACGGGATCTAAACTAGTATACTTATATAAAAGAGAATATTAATGTCTCACGTTTATAAGTACTAAAAATAATACCTAGTGTTACAATTTAAATAATTCATACATGGTTTATATAAAGTTAATATTTTTATAAAATCTACCATCTAATATATATAAAAATCTCTATATATAACTATATGAAGTATTTATATAAAAGAATTATTTACCTACTTCTATTTATTTGGTTAAAACCATCAAAAGATCCAATTCTTGTATAAAAGTCTAGCTTATCTTCATAAAATAACCACTTTTGTTTAAACTATTAAAGATTTGCCATAACCTCCTTTTTTATATATAAAATACATCCCATTTTATAGCAATCTTTTAAATCCTAAAAATTAGGAAACCATTTTTTTTCTTTTTTCCCTTGCAAAATCGTCCAACTCCTGTATCCCTATATTTTGAATTTATTTATTTTAATTATCCATCCATATCTTTTAATATATTGCAAAGAATAATACCAAATCTCCTAATCAAAGTCTAACTCTAGTATTCTATACCAAATCCTTTACAAATCTTGTCATATCTCCATTACCCAAGAAAATATTACTGTCCCTAGATGGAATCCAGGGAAAATCACGCCACCATCCCCCTTCACTAATAGATCTTCATCAAGCATTATCCAACTCCAAGATCCATTGCATGTCTTCCTTGATTAAGCTCTTATACCATCTCTTTCATCTTATTCCGTCATAAAGCTCTCAAGAAACATTCTCCATCAGCAGCTGAGTTTGAAACAGCCTCTTTACATTCTAGGAATTCGGATTTTTTGGTGAAAAACGAGCAAGGATTCAAGCGAAGGTCATCCCATTCAATCTCTTGTATACACACCATCTTTATACACGATTTCTGTCCAAATCACAATCCTAACATTGTCTTATATTCATCCTCGTTTTGTTCTCATAGCTTGAAGAAACACTCCCAGAATCGTCCCAAGCATTGACCATGTAAACAAGTAAGTACACTCGTTTGTTCCACCCGAATTATAGGGTTTTCCTTTCCAATTCATACATATAATCAACCATGGATAGCCATATTCATGGGTGATGATATAACCACAGATGACTTGATCAAGACTTGGCATACACGTAGCTTTTGAAATCTTACAACCGAAAAGTAGAATTTCAAAACCCTAAAAATCGGATTTTAAGTTATATAATCAAAAGCTAAGTTTTTAACTCCATCATAACCTCACTAAAGACCACTATTTGAATCTGAGATGACCCTATTTAGAACTCCAAACCATGCACAAACCTTCACTCGAAATGGTTTGTGCATGAGAAGCCTTGATCACTCGTATTATCACCTTAAAACAGTCAAATTATCGTTCCGTCCATATTTTCACTTAGCCCTTTGAAATCTGATTTATTCCAGAAGTTAAACACTCTTGTTGGAGCCCCCAATCTTGCTAAACACACTATCCTTGTTAAGGTACGTGTAGAAATAAAGACTGATGGCTACAAAATTCTCTAAGTACAACTGCTGTGGACCTCATAGTTTGCTGCAGATCGACAAACTGTTGCGGATAAGCTTAGCTGCTGCGGATACTTGTTCTTCTGCTGAAGAACAAATCTGTTGCGGATAGCCTTATCTACTGAAGACCAAAGTTGCTGTTGATAGGCAAATCATCAGCAGCTGTGGACAGTTGTGTCTTGCTGCTGATCAATAACATTGCTGCTGATAGATCAAACGTTGCAGCTGACTGGCTTCGATAAAGCAACCATTACCACTGATAACTTTCAGCTGCAACACTGACACACTCCAAGCAGAAAGAATGTTACTGGTGCAAGACAATAAAAGACAACGACACTCTTCTTCCAATGACTCAAGCAATGATGCCTAAGAAGACGTTTGAGTAAAGATAACTTTTGTAGTATTTATTGTCATTACATGTAGAATAACTTCAATACAAGATCAGCGGCTTGTGTTAGATCTGATCCTTAGAATCAAGGGTCTGTCTTGATTCTAAGTTACTATATAAGTAGTACTTAGAGTCATTGTATAAGTGTGCTTTTTCTTAAGAGTTTTCTCTGTAATCTTTGAAGCTTAATACAAATTACATTTATCAGTATTCTTCTTGTTTACTTGTTTACATTGCTTAGTTATGATTGTTTCCACCAATCTCAACTAGAATAGAACCATCTTGTATTCACCGATCCTACAAATGGTATCAGAGCTTTGGCTCACAGATTAAACAAACTCACACTTGTTTAATCATTCTCTGGTTCTATTCAAAACTATCCCTTTGCTAAAGTCACTCATTATCATAAATCAAAAATGGCACGAAACAATGGAGTTGAAGACATTGGAAGCATCAGCAGACCACCAAGACTGGTGTCTGGAGAAGACTATGATATGTGGAAGAACAGAATGGAAAGCATCTTCTGCTATCAAGAATATGGGATGTGGAAATCCATTAAAGATGAACCATACATACCCATGGTGGCCTCCGCTGATTCTGGAGGTACACTGGTTCCCAAAGAATCCTCCATATACTCTGATGAAGACATCAAGAAAATGGAGGTAGATTTCAAGGCCTTGGGAGCCATCCAGATGTGCTTACCAAATGAAGTTTTTCACAACTTCAGATGATACAAAACTGCAAAGGAGCTATGGGAGGCTCTTGAGAAGATGTTTGCTGGTTTAGAGGAAGTAAAAGAAAACAGAAGAGACATCCTGAAGCAGCAATATGAAAACTTCGTCTGGAAGGAAGGTGAGTCTCTAATTGTTTTATATAACAGATATACTTATCTTGTAGGTGAGTTGCAGTGCTCAAAAGTGAAGCTGGAGAATGAAGATATTCTCAAGAAGTTCATCAGGTCTCTACCCAGTTGCTGGACACTCTACACAGTGTCCATCAGCAGAACTGAGAATCTGATTACTCTACAGATGACTGAGCTTTTAGGTATGCTAAAGACCTATGAATCAGAGATGATTCAGGACAAGGAAAGAAGCTCAAGCTACCAAACAGCCTCAACATCCACCACCACCTCTTCTGCCCTCCACTCTAACCACTCAGGTCCTAGTTCAAGCAACTATTATCCTCCCATCGTCACTCATCCCCAAACTCCAACCTCTCAATCAAACAACTCACCATTTCTTCTTGAAGCCCCACCTCAAACATCAACCTCTGCTGCTTTTGTCTCTGAAAACTCAAGCAATATTTCCTTTATCAAGGAAGATCTGGAATGTTTTCATCCAGATGATCTAGAATAAATGGATATACAGCACTCCTATGCTATGCTCTCTCTAAGATCAAAAAGGTTCTACTCAAGAACAGGAAGACCCGTTCTAAGCAACAACTCTAACACCAGGGTTGGCTTAGAAAAAAGCAAATTGAGGTGTTAAAACTGTAACCAACTTGGTCATTTTGCTAGAGAATGCAAGGCACCAAAGGCAAACCCAGCTGCTGCTCATACCAGACAAGCTCACCAAGCTCAGCCAAGACAGCAACAACAGCAACAGACCACTCCTCCTGCACAAACTGCAGCTTGTGCAGCTGTTGGAACTGCTGACTTTGACTAGAGCTTCCAGTATGAGGATATTAAAGCCAACAATCAAGCTCTCATGGCAGACACATCAGAGGTACCACCTCAGGTATATGAAAATCTTTGTACTCAAGCTTGTATTGATAAGGTCCTTGGATATAGGAAACATAACAAGAATCTTATAGATCAAAATGAAGAATTTCACCAAATGAAATCTGAATTTTAAAAGGTTGAAAACAGTTACAAGGAAAAGATTGATTGTTTAAAGAAAGAAATTTCATCATTAAAACATGAACAAACAAACCTTGAAACTCAAATTGATGATCTTCTGGTTAAGTTAAAATCTACAAGGGCCGAATTAGCAGACCAAAAGGTCCATGTGGAAAAATATGAGTTTGCATCCAAAAAGCTGCAAAGACTTTTGGATGCTCAAATTCATGAAAAGGTAACTGCTAGTCTTGGATTCCAAGCTGAATAACCCTACAATGATGTTCCTCCACCCGTTGACTATGTAGTCATTCATGAACCAAGTTTCAATCTTTCCAACCTTGACATGGCCAACCAAAATCTTGACCCTGTTGTCCAAGAAACCCCTGTGCAAGAATGCACTACTTCATCCGAGTCTGAGTCAACATGCTCAGACTTCACTGAAACCAATACAGTTTCATCACCACCTACCTGTGAAGTTATTAAAGCCAACAATCCAAGCCCTTTCATCCCTTCAAAAACAGTGCCAGTATCTCAACCAACCAAACAAATCATAATCAGCTATCCTCTAGAAGGAAGAAAGCTAACTGTTGAAAAGGGACCGTCTTCAACCTCTACCAACTCAAGGCCTCAATCCAAATCAATCCAACAAAGGAAGGCGTTTGACATATGTCATGCGCCTGGAGAGAGAGCTCCATATGTTCAAAAGAAATTGGAAGAGCCACCTTTGAGCACAACAAAGCTCACCCCTGGAACTTCAAAGACTTGTTCAAAAGAAAGGACTATGTGTACTTTCAAAGGGAAAAACTGGCTAAATCATGCTTTCTGTGTGGGAAATACAATCATACTGCCAGCACCTGCTTCTATTACCTTCAACAACAAAGAAACCTAAAGCAACACGCTTTTGAGAAAACAAACAAGAACAAAAAGGTAAGAATATTTAAAGCCAAATAGAAACTCTCTATCCCCACCAAGAAAGCATTTGTCAAAACCTCAACAATCTTGCATCATCTGTTGTGAATAAGACCACTTTGCTGGAAATTGTAAGTTTAATCCTCTCAACCAGGTTCTTCATCAAATTCCTCTTCAACAAAAGCCTATCAGTAAGATGAAGAAGGGTAGGCATACTTCGGAGATTAAACCATCAGCAGCAAACAAAACTGCTGCTGATCAAGTAAGACTCAAGCAACCAAAGGAAAAGCCTTCATCAGCAACCAAGATTGCTGCTGCCCAAGTTAAACCATCAGCAGCCAACAAAAATGTTGCTGATCAATTAAAGCCCAAGCGACCCAAATACAAGTCTTCAGCAGCAACCAAGATTGCTGTTGCTCAAGTAAAATCATCAGCATCAACAAAATCTGCAGCTGATAAGCCAAAGTCCTTAGTTGCAACATCTGCTGCTGACAAAGCAAAGAGAGCTGGAAAACCACCAATTCAGCATTGGAAAGCCAAAATTCCTCCAAGAATCATCATTGGTTCCGTTGAATGCACACATGCCGATACTGATAATCCGAGAACCCTTTTTTACAAGGATGCAATCTCTTGGATTCCTCCCACTAACTAGATCTCTCTCATGTGCAGGGATAACCAGGTCACAAGAATAACACCTGGGTGGTAGACAGTGGTTGTTCCAGGCACATGACAGGCAACAGATCCATCCTCTCCAACTTCAGACATTTCAATGGAGGATATGTTGCTTTTGGAAGTGACTCAAAAGGAGGATCTATTACTGGATAAGGAACCGTGTCCAATGAAAGAATGAGTATTGAAAAGGTAAACTATGTCAAAGAAGTGGACTTCATTCTCATGAGTGTTTCCCAGGTCTGTGACCAAAAGCATTGGATGCTCTTCACAGATAAAGAATGCTTTGTACTGTCTCCTGGCTTATCCAAACCTCCTCTAGAAAAGATTTTATTAATTACTCAGAGAAAAGAAAATCTTTATGTACTTGACATGAATTAGGTCACTCCATCTGGCAGTGTATCCTGTTTTCTGTCAAAAGCTTCAGTTGATGAATCATCTCTCTAGCACAGGAGATTAAGCCATGTTAACATCAAAACCATCAACAAATTGGTGAAGGATAATCTTGTCAGAGGGCTTCCTGACAAAGAATTCCGGCTAGAAGATCATTGCATTGCTTATTTGAAGGGGAAGCAACACAAGAGTTCTCACAAGCCCAAGACTTTGAATGCAAATGCCATTCCACTACAGCTTCTGTATATGGATCTCTTTGATCCTACAAATATTATGTCAATGGGTAAGAAGTCATACTGTCTGGTGATAACTGATGACTACACCAGATTCTCATGGGTATACTTCTTGAGAACTAAACAATGAAACTGCTGAGATTCTCAAATCTTACATTCTTAGGATAGAGAATTAAAGCAATCAGAAGGTAAAGATCATAAGTGTGATCAGGGCACAGAGTTCAAGAACCACACCTTGAACTGTTTCTGTGAAAGAAAGGGAATAGAAAGGCAATACAGTGCTCCAAGAACTCCTCAACAAAATGGAGTTGGTGAAAGAAGAAACAGAACTCTAATTGAGTCAGCAAGATCTATGTTGGCTGACTCAAAACTGCCTCTCACATTCTGGGCAGAAGCAGTAAGCACAGCCTACTATGTACAAAATAGAGTTCTCATAGTCAAGCCTCTCAACAAGACACCTTATGAACTATGGTTCCAAAGAGTTTCCTACATTGGATTTCTAAAACCTTTTGGATGTCAATGCATAATTCTGATCACACATGGGGTTCTTCCTAAGTTTTGTGCCAAATCTGATGAAGGATATTTTGTGGGCTATTCCTCTCAATCCAAGGCCTACAGAGTATTCAACTCAAGAACAAGAATTGTGGAAGAATCAGCCAATGTGGAATGTAGAGAACAATTGCCTGTGAATAGGGAAAAGGCCCAAACTGGCTCTTTAACATAGACTCCTTAACCCAAATATTTGAGCCTCTCATCTTCTCAAATATGGAATCAACCTCTTCACAAGCACCAGCTTCCTATGTCTCCTCTGACTACAGATTGGATTTTCCTAAATCTTACATCCGTATGAAAACACCATCCATTGATCCTCCATCTAATGTAGAAGATTCTACGCTGTTCATGGTATGGTTTCTGGCCAGGGTTTCAACTTTGCACATCTCATCTTTGAAGGTTTGAGATATAACCTTCAAGAAGGTGCAAAGCAATCATTTTTTATGTACCCAAGATTCTTGCAGGAGGTTTTCAATAACAAATTAAAAGATCTTTCAAAATCTGCAAAAATCTATCTTATGCTGGGATATAAAAATAACATTTTTCAAAGTATGAGAACTGTTTCCAAACAGTTCTAAGGGTCAATGTTCCATTGTTATCTACAATGATGAACATACAAAGCACTCATGGTGACAGTTCAGCAATCCCAGCTGATACTGATCCCACACCCTCCTCGTCACATCCTGAACAACAATCTGCTTCCACTGTTCGAACCCCTGTGCATACTACTAAGGATGCACAGGCACAGAAATTACTTACACCTGTTTTGGATGTTATCGTTCAACTAGAACAAAGGGCCCCAGTTGTGGCAAAATATACTAGAAAAAGGAGCAAGAAGACTCCTTCTTTTCTTATCTCAAAGGCCCAATCCCAACCTAAAAGCACTCATTCAGAATCCCAAAATTCTGATGAGAATGTCAAAAGGGATAGCCACATCATTAGAGAGACTTCCTTGGAAGCTTCTTTATTAGGATTAGGATCACATCCTAGATCCATAGAACAACCCACTGAGCCATTCCATTATTTTTCTTCTCTAAACTTAAGTGCAGAGGCACCTTGTCTAGATGATATACCTTCTCAAACAACCACTATCTCGGAGGTATTGATTAACTTGGCTGCTAGTTCACCTAACCCAAGTTCATCACCCAAGAAGGTTCACTCTGGGAGTACTGATAGAGTGAATGTGGAAAGGGCTGTCAGTACTCCTGGTACATCAACTAACCAGGAGGACAGTGATAACATCACTAAGACCCTAACCACGGCAACTCACAGTGAGGATGTTTCCTTTGAAACACTCTTCACTGAGAGGAATCCCAGGTGCCAAGAAAACCAGGGTGATGGGGATGCAGAGGCTAGGCCTATGACCCCATCCAGCTCCAAGGATTCCACAACTGTGGATGAGGACAGTCTGAAACTCAAAAATATGGAATTGACGGCCAGGGTGGCTATGCTAGAGGCTGAAGTGTCCAAACCAATGCACCAAGTCTCTATGCATGAAGCCCATCAATGCCCAATTGTGCCTACTCCTTCCCTTGTATCAGTGGGAACTCAAACAGATGCAACCCTTTACACTGATGCAACCAAAAAGGGGGAGATAGTCGCAGTAGAAGATGATGCTGACAGCCTTGAGGACTGGATACAAGAGCAGGCTGCATTTCAAAGTTCCTTATTCAAACCTACCTTTGTTCAAGTTCATGACTTGCCAGACTCAGTAGATGAAGAGGAAGAAATCACTGAGGATTGGAAGTTGGTTGTTCGAGCCTGTGATGAGGTGTTGACAAATACAAGTCACCATGAAGACACACGTCCATCAGTCAGCATTCTTCCTGAAGCAGGGGCCATGTAGGTCCAGGTAACTCAACTACTGATCGAACTCGTGATATGACGTTGCTATAACACAAAGTGCGGAATCCTTCGTGTTACCGTTTGTATACTAACCGACAATTCAAACAACATGCGTAAATAAACTTCTCAAATATATTCAGATTCACAATGGTTTACAGACTCAGTCAGACAAATCGTTCTCTCTGTTCTGTTCTAATCCGTCCAGTCTAATGACTCTGTAAACACATATATATAGAAACTAACCTGATGTAAGTGAACTTATTAAGTTCGCCTGAAACAGACTAAGCGAACTTAACAAGTTCGCCTCAGTTAGACCTAGGCGAACTTATTAAGTTCGCCTCTGATAGACCAGGAGAACTTAACAAGTTCGCCTCTAGGCTCACTAGTAAAAACACTTAGCAACTTTATACAATTACATAACAAAAACATAAAGACATAAAATCTAACTATTACAAGCTTTTATCAATACAAATCTATGTCCTAACAGACTCCCCCTTTACAATAGCTTAATCTTCTGTCTTCAGTCTTTATCTTGAACTCTTCCGGTTGTCCGGTAGTCTGCTGCCAGCATGCACTCCATATCTTCTGCATATCTCCAAAACTCTTTTATACTGTAGACATTGTTCTCTCCATTCATCAGTATACATGATCTCATTCTTTCGCAGAGTCCTCTGATCTTTCTTTGAAAAATTAATAAGATTCATTGCGTCATAGAAACACACAATGACCTTATTATCTTTATCTTCAACCCTTGCTTCACCAGTATTAACATCAACATACCACCATTTCATATTCCCAAGAAAGTCTTGAGGAATATTCTTTAATGGTATCTTGTGAATAGCACGCACTGGTCTAGACTTGTATCTCCAGGTTACTTTCCCAGTCTTAGGATCTGTGTTCTTCACTCTCTTTCCCTTCTGTGGTTTCCGCCGTTCATACTTGCCCGAACTACCTTCTTTCTTTATCAGGTTTGCTATCACATCAGCCAAACCATTCTTCGATCTATTTATGAGTGGCTTTGAAGCTAGACCATTTATTTCACACATCGGCAAGGTATTGAAATATTTGATCCTTGGCTTTAAGTATTGAACGCCATCAGATCGTTTGATTGCAAATATTTTTGATTCACCATCATAGAACCAACTTATGATCCTTCCTACACACTGCTCTTTATTCACATATTTCTCTTTCTGAGCAGGTTGTGCTGGAGACTTGGGTAGCACCTTCATCCAACTGTTTACAACTTCTCTCCACTGTTCTCGTGTCATCCCTGTATCTCTGTACATCACAGGTTCTTCATTAATCTTTGGAGACTCAGTGTGAGTAGTTTCAGTTTCAGCACCCTTATTGAATTGAATATTCTCATCATCAGTATCCATCTTTGACTCGGCTGTATCATCAGGTAGTGTGACGTCTTCAATAGAGTCCATAGAGTTAGTTATTCCGTCATAAGAGAACTCAGGAACAACATCCTCTTGGATGAAATTATACGGCACTTTAAGACCGTCACAACCTTCATAGGTAACACTGTCTTTATCTTTCTCTATTTCAATCTCTACTATTTCTCCTTCTTCTATCTCAGTATCTGACATATCTTCGTCCATGTCATTGAATAAATCGTCAATGTCATCAAGACATTCAATCTTTTCAGCTTCCTCTTCTTCTGAGTCTTGAAAGAATTCTAATAACAGAATTTCTTCGTCATTAGTACCAGAAGTATCTTTGTCTTTGTTTCCTTCAAGAGATTGTGATGTCGACTCCCCCTGAACTCTAGATATAGGATTAGCGTCAGTGTATTGACGATCACCCTCAATATTTCCAGCAGGATCATCGTCTTCATCATCACGTCTTTGAATTGACTCTGTGTGACAAGTATCAGGTATCCTCAACTCCCCCTGAGCGTCAAGACGCTGAACGAGTTTGGACACTAATGCTTGCATATCAGCAATTTGTTGAGCTTGAGTCTAAATCACCAGCTGCCGTTATGAATCAATAGACACAAGAGAGTTTACTTGTGTTTGTAGAGAAAGCACTTGAGATTCAAGGAAAGTAATCCTGTCAGAATCAGAAGGCTTTGACGGACCAGCCGTTGATTGTGGAATAGAAGGACTAGAAGTAGTAGGAATGACTGGAGGAACAGGAGTATGAACTGGAGATGGATCCTTAGATCATGGAGGAGTAATGATCAGAGAAGCAACAAAATTTGCATCCTCAACTCCTTGAGAAGATTTTGCAGCAGCAATCGATGCAGACATTAACTTTGGACGTGTAGGATCCGGATTAAAGTCACTGTCAGTGTCAGAACTCTCATCGACCAAAGATCTTTTTCCAAGTACTGATCCGGAAGGAGGATCCCAAACAGACTTGCGTCGTGGTCGTCTGGCTTGAGATTTAATGCGTTTTCCAGCATTAGCCAGTGGAATAGCAGCCAACCGTTCATAATGACCTGGAGAAAAATCCCTAGATTCATCAGAATCAGTGCTGTCATCATCAGATGATATTGTATCACTTGAACTGGAACTAGACTCAGCTTTTGTCACCACATTCCCTTCTTGTTCATGAATGGGCGAGTTCACAGCATCATCAACAAAATCATCCATGTTCATTCCTAGATCTTGATTAGGGTCATGAACGACCGCTTCTTGAACTGGTTCCTGAATCGGAATATCAACTGCAGCTTGTGGAATAGGAACTTGTTCAGGAATAGGAATTTGAGGTTATACAGGAACTTGTATTTGTGGACTGGTATCTGTGGTTGTTGTGCAGGTTGTTGTGGTTGTTGCTTGTCACACCCCAACCGACGGCGAAATACGTCGGGGCGGGACATGTAGACTGTTCAAAAGCTCAAGGTTTGCTAAAGTTTAAATAATTAAACATCCAATTTCATGTCACAAATAAACATAAATCCAACGTTACAAAGAGAATGGAAATACATAAATAGTTTCATTAATTTAAATTCTAGGCCATCGGTCCTAAGTGAAGCATCTTGCACCTATTCTCAAGCATTAGTACCCGAAACATGATGAAAACGAGGTCAACTAGAAAGTTGGTGAGCATACATAGGTTTTGACACATAACTAAGTTTAAAGATGTTTTATACAATTCATACGATACATGTGTATAAAGCATTTATGGAGAATCTATAGTTAAACTAAGTGTGTACAATCAAACCTTGGACTGAGGCATAACACGCAGGTTACCCTTATGTAAAGTCAGTAACAAACACCCTAACCGGGTGGATTTGTCAGACACAATAGATCTATCAATGTTAACCGTTGGCTTGTATGGAGTTAATGATTGTACTAAAGTCATGTATATGTAGTCTTAACTCATAGCATTCAAGCATAAAGCACGTAACACATAATATCATATTATTGACTTGTAATTAAGTCTATGCAAAAAGGTTTCAAAAGTAAATCACGTTTCCCCCCAAAAGTATAAAATGAAAAAGGGGGCTATGTAAACTCACTTGTATTAAAGATGTAGATTGCACAAGTGAATGGATAGCAACGATGTTTTGTAGGTCACTGGACTTGACCTAAAGTGTAATTGTATGAACTTGTATTAGTGTTGTGTACAAAGTCTAAAGAAATTCTAGGGTTTTACTGGATGTGAGTATAAGGACTTGTACAAAGGGTTTGTGTTACATCATGTAAAGAATGTGTTTTGTGTTAGTATTTGAATAAGAGTTTTAATGAAAAAAAAATGTAAGTTTCAAAGTTATTAGTGAGTGGCTTTAGGGTTTACTTTGAATAACTGATTAAATAAATAAATTTCTCTTTTATTTATTTATGAAAATGTGTCAAAATGTGGTGTAAATATATATATTAATATATAAAAACAAGATATTGTACCAATTAATCTAAACTCTGAGTGGGTTGTAAAAATGAATTCATAATTTATTTAAAGTAGCATATTCCCTTAAGAAAATATAGAAATTTATATATATATATATATATATATATATATGTATATATATATATATTTAGAAACATTTTATGATCCAAACAGGGTTTAAAACCCTAATATATATAATCTTTAGTAATTTATATAAAGAAACATCAACAAATAATAGGATTCTACATAATTACATTTGTAAAGATAGTGATTTTATGTTTAAAGTGATAATTTATCGAGCCATTATGTTCTAAAAGATATTAGGCTTATAAATATAATTTTTAATAAATTAAAAATGCATTAAGAATGATTTTAAAATAAAAAGAATGCCACCCGGTTCGAACCCGGGTGGATTCTGTGGGTGTTTAGACTCTTTACCACTGGACCAGTGGTCCAACCCTTGTACAAATCTCGACCGGATACGTATTAACATATAAAGGAAAGGGGACCGGTCCGGTCAGGGGAAGACGCGCAAAACGAAGCCGGATAGGCGCGGGTTGTGGGTTTCGAACCCACGCCACTTGGCTCGTGGTGCAGTGACTTACCAGCCGAGCCAAGTAGTTTCACTGGTAGTTTAGGATTCCATTTATTTTTATGGAAAACATGAATCGAGCCCCAAATTCGGTTCACCGCCCAAAGAACATGAACCCTAGATTTTAAAATGTTTCAATTCGATTCAGTTCTTGTAAATTGATATGGGGATTTTGATAAGGATGCAAAAATGACTCGATTGACACTGGAGTTACCTGATTTGATTATAGGACGAAGGAGAACGGCTGGAAACTTTGGCCGACTGTTCTTGGAGCTTGATCTCGTTACAGAGGTGATGTGGGATGTGTTTCAGGGTTCAGAGAGCTTGTATGAGAGTATGTGATGGTGTGGGTGTATAATGATTTGTTCAAACTCAGCTTTATAGCCCGATTCGATACATAATTCACGCGTCAATTGCCTTGCCGCAGATGAATTTGGACTTGTTTCAGGTTTAATACGTACGAGGGTCGATTGCGCGTGATTAGTGGGATTGATTTCACCCGAATCCCTTGATTTGGGATTGATTAAACACGGTTTTGACTTTACAAAAAGTCAAACCGTTCAAAAATTGAATCCTAGCCGCGGGTTAGATCAATTGACACTTGGATCGGGCCTGGGTATGGACTATAATCGATTACACATGCTTAGGGAGTCCATAACAAACTGTCCTGCTCGAATCCGGCCTGGAAAGCAAAGATTTGGCCTATTTGACTCTGGATAGTCAAACGTGTGGGAATACAGAAATAGGCCGCGCAATTGGATCAAATTGCAACTTTAGTTAAGCCTGGGGATGGTGTATGATCGAATATTCGCGTATGGGAAGTCTAATTACTCAATTTGGATCTAGGGCAGCCTTGAATCGTGGTGTTTCTTGGGCTGTGTTGACTTCAAAAACCTAATGAGGATGAGGGTCAGTGGCTTGAATATGGTCAAATTGAATGTTTAAATGGCCAGATTACAAGGTGAGAGGTTCAATTAGAGAGTTCAAATGGTTAGTGGAAGTTCAAACCATTAAATTGTAACTATATATATATATATAATTTGACTTTGGTTTAAAAACTTTATATAATATTTTATAACTCTCAATTTTGAATGTAATAATGCTTAAGTTATAAGTCTTTCACTTATATAACTCAAATTATATAGATATATGATGTGAAATCCTTTGAATTAATGATGTGGGTGTACACAAAACAAAATAATTCTATGAATATTTTGAATTATAAAGTGTGCATAGATAATATAGGGTATTGTACTAGAATTGGAATTGGAACATTGTTTATTGCACTAAAATAAGTACATGGAAAAATCAGAAATGTCACAGTATCCTTCTGTTAAGGGAATTTCGTCCCGAAATTTAACTAGTTGAGGCTACTAAATCAGCAAAGAGGTGTGGATAATTGAGCTTCATATGATCCTCACGTTCCCAAGTAAACTCAGGACCATGTTTTAGATTCTCAATGAACTTTGAAAGTTGGGTTGAGGAGTGCGATTGATAACAAGATTCAGGTGTGTTTCTCAAAGTCAGATATGAATGAATGACAGTGGATTTAGTTTAAGAGAGTTAAGAAGAAATTTGTCAAAGAATATTTTTGGACTCCAATGGTGAAAGGCATTACTTGGAATGGAATTGATGGGAATTTGATGATCAAGTTTTGTTTAGGATGTAGTCTAATATGTTCAAGAATTGTCACAGGATATGAGATTTCACAAACGTTGGTCCAGGTCAAAATAACATAAAACTTCTCGTGGCACGAGTAATGCTACTTCTGACAATATGATAGGAACACTTATATATAGGAAGTACCAGCGGCGTATCCACCATGCCCTTATCATATCACCTTAGCTTCGTTACTATATATCATGATAGGTTTTATATCATAACACACGACAGAATTTACTATGTTTTCCATGTGCTGATTCTTATAATTACGTGTGCACCCGTAGTTATTCAAATCATCGTATGGTCCGTATAGATCCTTCCGTTGTGTGCGGGGCAAGAGGGAGCACAAATTCACTTAGTTCATGTATGTTGATTCCACATATGAGTTGCTAAAAGTACTATGTCCTTAAGTAGGCAGGTTAACTAGCAACTAAAGGGTAAGAAGTAGTATAACCTAAAGTTCCATGGTTTACTCGTGTTTGAACAAGAATACGTCAAACCCCGAGTTGTTTTAAAGTGTTACAGCTTCCTCGTGTTTGAACCAGAATACGTCAAACCCCGAGTAGCTTCAATGTGTTAGGATTTTCAAGTTTGGTGAACAAAGTGTATGACCATGTCTTGTGTGTAATAAATCAAATTGCATCAATTGTAAGCAGTTTAGTTTCGTGTATAATGTAAACACATAAGTCTCATGTATGATCTAGTATTATATAGTTTGTAATCGAATAGGTTTCACGTGTAACGTAAACAATTTAGCATCATGTATAAGCTACCATGTGTAATGTAAGCAACATAGTATCATGTGTATTGTAAGAACTGAATTTCATGTATGGTGTTAAAACCTAGTATCATGTACTTTGCAGCCAAATAAGTTTCATGTTCAGTATGGTCAATCAAGTATTGTATATAAAACAATCAATCAAGTATTGTATATAAAACAATCAATTGTTAGGTACCATGTATATTGCAAACAATTAAGTTTCATGTATTGTGTGTTCAAGCCAGTAGCATGTGTATTGCAAATAAACAGGTTTCATGGGTTATGTGATTAATCCAGTAAATTGTGATTCGCACATAAACTAGTTTCATGTATTATGTGATCGTGCTGTGTATCGTGCATCCGTAAGTTATTGAATTTCGTTTGTGACATGTACTAACGAGTTTTGCATGTGATCGAGTGTTGCGGAGAAGCGTGTTGTTATTTGGCGTTCATGTAAAATGTGATAGTTAGGTTCTAGCTCTTTATATACCGTTGAGGTTTGTAGGGATGGTTAACATCTACGCGAAGTGGGTCGTCCCTTGAAGTGGCAAGTATACTCGAACATTATTGAAGGTGCAGGGTAACGAGGAAGTTCTGAAGATATCATGGGAAACGTGTTTACAAAGAACTGCTCTTTGTTTGAAAATAGGAAATTGTAAATTGTTCTTGGTTGTAGGCATACGAAGTAGTGAAACTATTGAGTCAAATAATCTAAATAAATAGACAAACTAATAGGAAAAATCTTTTTATTAAATTTTCAATCATTATAATGAGGATATTTTTAAGAGAAATTATTGGCTAAACAAGTAGTCGTATATTAATTTAGCCAAGGTTTAGAAATAATTACTTTAATGAGGAAAATCATACTTGTTTATCAACTTGAAGTAATATTTTTATAAAATAAGTTGTATTAAGTTCCTTTGCAAAGTGAAAATGTTTATGGGAAATTTATATTTCTGATACTCTTTTAAAAGTTTGATAAACGTTTGGTTTTGAAAAAAATAACGAGGTTGTTTACATCTAATAGGATGAGTTGTTTACGAAAGAGGTCGTCGGTAGTGTACTAAGTTGTATTGAATGAAGAATGTGATACTTGGAAAATTTTGATGAAAATATGATGGGTGAAATTCATATTCAATCGTATTAAATCATTGAATAATAACTTTAGAATTAAATAACATATAAAATTTATTAATTGCTGAAATGGTAAACTTCATTCAAAACATAAGAAAATGGTTCTCAAACTGAAAATTTAAAGGCAATAAATAAAAGTTTCTGCTAACGTTGCTGGTAGCTTTCCACTAGAAGGAAGATAATCACTAAGACGAGCACGGCTATGGTCGCTCGGGTAGTCGATCTGCCTTCAGCTCTAGCCGTTTCCGTACGATTCTCCATTATTTCCCTTTCGAGGATGGAAATTAACTCCTTTTGGTAGTCTATTTGATTTTCTAGACTATCCATCCTTTGCCCTTGCAAGTCGTGCATTACCTCGTGCTCCCTCTTTTGTCTCTCAAACTCTAAGGCACTCACGTATTGGTGAATGTCATTGATTGAGATTCCCATGGCACTGGTGGGTGTCATGGTATGCCTTACCCAAGGGTTAGGATGATACAGATCAGGCATTGGATATGGGTCTCTTCGTGGGGGTGGTAGCTGATTGTGGAGATGGGGTGTCTGATACGGGTTCCTGGGTGCGGGTGATCCAGATGTTCAAAGTCTTTGGCCGGTGTTCCTAGCCCAATCTGCCCTTACATCAAACCTTAGCCTGGCAGCTGAGGGTGGTGGTGACCGATACCCGGGTGACCTGATGTCTTCTTCCCAGTCAGACTCCGCTCCAGGATGGTAAACCGGGGAGGGAGGAGAGTAGGAGTCCTTGTCTGGCAGGAAACAATAAAAGGTGGTAAGTGATAATGAAATATGAAGTGTTAGACATAGGAGTTTCCATAAGTTTAGAGTTTGACTAGTCATAACACCGAGCCTTCACAATAATATTTTAGAAATACACTTGACCTATAAGCAATGTATCCCTGAGGAGAATTCCCAGGAAAGAGGGGTGGGTCACTAAGACACACTTAAGTACCCTATCTTTCCTTAGCCAGAATCACTCATGGGCCTACACACTCTTTCAGCCATCATGTATTAATAACACTATTGTTGGGCTCATGGTCATGATGAGAATTGTTGTGGACTGGGCTTTGAGGCCCAAAAGTGAGGTTTATTTATTGTAGTGGGCTTATTCTTCTTGGAGGGTAAATGGGCTTCTTGTTTATTATTAATGGGCATTAGGCCCAATAGTTTAAATTTAGATCACAAGAGGTGGTGGTATTATGTATGCGAGTTCAAAGATGTAAGAATAATTTGGTGTGTATGTGTGTGTTAAGCTTAGGATAGCACTTAATGAAACACATAGATAGCGTGTAGATGGAAATGAATATAAGCACAAAAGTTATAGGTAGTGTGACACATAAGTCATCATGTATAGTATCATGTAGTGTAATTACTTATGATAGTACATAGAAATATTTCTACAAGAAGTAATCATGTAACATGTAGTAGCATGGCATTGTATGGGTGTCCTAAGGTTATAGTCTAGGTCAAGAGTGTCTAATAACCTAGTTCCCTATAACCAAGGCTCTGATACCAATCTGTCACACCCCAACCGACGGCGGAATACGTCGAGGCGGGACATGTAGACTGTTCAAAAGCTCAAGGTTTGCTAAAGTTTAAATAATTAAACATCCAATTTCATGTCACAAATAAACGTAAATCCAACGTTACAAAGAGAATGGAAATACATAAATAGTTTCATTAATTTAAATTCTAGGCCATCGGTCCTAAGTGAAGCATCTTGCACCTATTCTCAAGCATTAGTAACTGAAACATGATGAAAACGAGGTCAACTAGAAAGTTGGTGAGCATACATAGGTTTTGACACAGAACTAAGTTTAAAGATGTTTTATACAATTCATACGATACATGTGTATAAGGCATTTATGGAGAATCTATAGTTAAACTAAGTGTGTACAATCAAACCTTGGACTGAGGCATAACACGCAGGTTACCCTTATGTAAAGTCGGTAACAAACACCCTAACCGGGTGGATTTGTCAGACACAATAGATCTATCAATGTTAACCGTTGGCTTGTACGGAGTTAATGATTGTACTAAAGTCATGTATATGTAGTCTTAACTCATAGCATTCAAGCATAAAGCACGTAACACATAATATCATATTATTGACTTGTAATTAAGTCTATGCAAAAAGGTTTCAAAAGTAAATCATGTTTCCCCCCAAAAGTATAAAATGAAAAAGGGGGCTATGTAAACTCACTTGTATTAAAGATGTAGATTGCACAAGTGAATGGATAGCAACGATGTTTTGTAGGTCACTGGACTTGACCTAAAGTGTAATTGTATGAACTTGTATTAGTGTTGTGTACAAAGTCTAAAGAAATTCTAGGGTTTTACTGGATGTGAGTATAAGGACTTGTACAAAGGGTTTGTGTTACATCATGTAAAGAATGTGTTTTGTGTTAGTATTTGAATAAGAGTTTTAATGAAAAAAAAATGTAAGTTTCAAAGTTATTAGTGAGTGGCTTTAGGGTTTACTTTGAATAACTGATTAAATAAATAAATTTCTCTTTTATTTATTTATGAAAATGTGTCAAAATGTGGTGTAAATATATATATTAATATATAAAAACAAGATATTGTACCAATTAATCTAAACTCTGAGTGGGTTGTAAAAATGAATTCATAATTTATTTAAAGTAGCATATTCCCTTAAGAAAATATAGAAATTTATATATATATATATATATATATGTATATATATATATATTTAGAAACATTTTATGATCCAAACAGGGTTTAAAACCCTAATATATATAATCTTTAGTAATTTATATAAAGAAACATCAACAAATAATAGGATTCTACATAATTACATTTGTAAAGATAGTGATTTTATGTTTAAAGTGATAATTTATCGAGCCATTATGTTCTAAAAGATATTAGGTTTATAAATATAATTTTTAATAAATTAAAAATGCTTTAAGAATGATTTTATAATAAAAAGAATGCCACCCGGGTGGATTCTGTGGGTGTTTAGACTCTTTACCACTGGACCAGTGGTCCAACCCTTGTACAAATCTCGACCGGATACGTATTAACATATAAAGGAAAGGGGACCGGTCCGGTCAGGGGAAGACGCGCAAAACGAAGCCGGATAGGCGCGGGTTGTGGGTCTCGAACCCACACCACTTGGCTCATGGTGCAGTGACTTACCAGCCGAGCCAAGTAGTTTCGCTGGTAGTTTAGGATTCCATTTATTTTTATGCAAAACATGGATCGAGCCCCAAATTCGGTTCACCGCCCAAAGAACATGAACCCTAGATTTTAAAATGTTTCAATTCAAATCTGTTCTTGTAAATTGATATGGGGATTTTGATAAGGATGCAAAAGCGACTCGATTGACACTAGAGTTACCTGATTTGATTATAGGACGAAGGAGAACGGCTGGAAACTTTGGCCGACTGTTCTTGGAGCTTGATCTCATTACAGAGGTGATGTGGGATGTGTTTCAGGGTTCAGAGATCTTGTATGAGAGTATGTGATGGTGTGGGTGTATAATGATTTGTTCAAACTCAGCTTTACAGCCCGATTCGATTGTGCCTCGTGTATGACGGCTGTCATCCATAATTCACGCGTCAATTGCCTTGCCGCAGATGAATTTGGACTTGTTTCAGGGTTTAATACGTACGAGGGTCGATTACGCGTGATTAGTGGGATTGATTTCACCCGAATCCCTTGAATTGGGATTGATTAAACACGGTTTTGACTTTAGAAAAAGTCAAACCGTTCGAAAATTGAATCCTAGCCGTGGGTTAGATCAATTGACACTTGGATCGGGCCTGGGTATGGACTATAATCGATTACACATGCTTAGGGAGTCCATAACAAACTGTCCTGCTCGAATCCGGCCTGGAAAGCAAAGATTTGGCCTATTTTGGCGGGAAAATTCATCTTGTCCAAATTTTTTAGGGAAAGTTTATATGGTCGTTTTGAATCATTTTTGAAATTTTGAATTTTCGAAATTTTTTAAAAAGAGTATTTTGGCGGGAAAATTTTTTCCGAATATTTTCGCCAAAATTTCAAAATGTCAATTTCATGTGATGATAATGATATTGGAAATATGTCACCGAGACTTTTGTGCATATCAGATTTTCGTAGCTGGAAAGTCCGGTTCGAACAGTTCGTATCAGAAACTGATGAAAACTTTTGGACATCCATATTTGAAGGATATGTGCATCCTACTTATGACTATATGGGATATTATGATGTTCCTAAACCAGTGACAGCTCTTACTAAAGTAGAAAAACATAAGTTTGATCGAGAGATGAAGACGCGTGAAACTTTAACGTTGTCTTTACCGAAAGATATCATTCATAGTCTCGGGAAGTGTCCAACTTCAAGAGATCTATGGGAATCATTAAAGAAAAAGGGTGAAGCAACTTCTCAAGCGTTTGTAGTATTGATCAATGAAGTATTAGAGAAGAAGAGTGATTCTCAAAGTGATTCTTCTGCAGATTTAACTGATAGTGAGAGTATTCGTTCTGGTGAAAGTACTCAATCTACTGAGACTGATGTGATGAGTGAAGAAAGTTTTCAGACAGTTGAAAATGATCTAAGTGAATTAGAAACTGATGCAGAGCCTGTCATCGTTGATCAAAAGAGTGAAGCTGATGATGACGTTTTCATGGCTCCTGGTGCATCTTGTTCAGAAGTAAAACCTGAGGTATTTTCTAACTCTGAAACGTTTTGTTCTAACTGTATTTCAGTGAAGGATAAAATGATGAGGGTTATGGATGACAATGTAAACCTCATTTGTGATATGAAATCCATGCACACGGTAAATCAAAAACTAAAGGATAATGAGAGTGTGTGTATTGAAAGAATAGAATCATTGAAGAGTGATATAAGTTCTCTGACTTTGAAGATCAAAGAGCAGGCATATCACCTGGATATGTCCTTTGTAGAAATTGAGAAAAGAAATAATGATCTTGTTGAGAAAGATAAGGAATTAGCTGAATCTAAAGCTGAGGTGATAAGATTGCATAGAAAGTTAGAAAGCTTTGGAAATTCATCATTCTTATTAGGACATTATCATGATACAACTAACGAGGGGAACGGAACTACTGGTATTGGATATGTTCCTCCACCATTCAATGGAAATTATTCTGTTACACCTGAGATTATAAACGATGAGGATTTAGATCCTAAGACTGTGTTGAAGGTGAATCCAGTCACAGGTGAAGATATGGAGTATTCTGATGAGAGTGATGATGAATATTTTGATGAAGCTAAGGTAGAGGGGATACCGAAAGAGGTTAAGAAAGAAGACTCAAAGGTTGATTCTAATTCATCTGGTAAAAATACATTTGGAAGTTCTTCAAATTCAAGGAGAGTTCCATATGTCAAAGATTATAAAGACAGGCGTACATGTTTTCATTGTAATGAGATGGGTCACATTGTGGTGAACTGTCCTTACAAAAATAAAGGGAAGAAGCATGTAGTTCCTGAGAAGATGAAGTCTGAATCAAAACCTGTTGAGAAAAAGTTTGTTCGGTCTCAAACTGCAAAATCTGGAGTTCTAGAGAAAATAAATCCAAAAGAAGTTCATGTAGGAGAATCTTCTTCAAGTGCATCTTATCATATGAAGATTCCTTATATGAGAGAATATAGTGAGAAGAGATCTTGCTTTTCTTGTGGTCTTGTGGGTCACATTCGGATTGCTTGTCCTCACAATGCCAAAGGTAACCGACATGTTACTCCAGAAAAGGTAAGAACTCCTCGTAAGCCTTATGTTAACCCAAATGTGGTTAAACCTCGTGATACACCAAAGGTTAATTCAAAATCTGAGGTTAAGCTTTCTAGACCTCAAAGACGGAGGAGAAATAGAAGATTGAGAAAACTTTTAGAACAAGAGTTTTCACAATCTACACATTTTTCAAATGAACAAGTATTTTCAAACACTTAACATTTTAAGCAAAAAGAACTAAATGAAAAGAAGTATGTTTGGAAATCTAAAGTTTCTGTTTCTGACTCGTCAGAACAATCTCCGAAAATCGATGAGAGATTCGATTGTGAATGGAGTGAGGTTTATTATTTTGATACAGATGGACGACCCATGACTACCATGGCTTGGGTCCCAATTTCAAATGAATGTTTCTTGTTAGATGTGCAGGATTTACCAAGAGGGACTATTAATACCATTTTGGTTGTTGATAGTGGTGGTTCTAAGCACATGACAGGGAATGACATCTGCATGAGTAAAGAGTTGTTGATAACTGAGAATATATTTGATTCAACGACTTGATGCTCAAGGGGGAGAATATGTCACACACAATGTTTTGGAAAGAGTTTTACAAAGTCCAAATGATAACATGAAACTTAGGATGATGATGGTGAGCATAAAGTCATTGATGCAACCATTTGACTAGTTGAGGGGGAGTCTACAGGACAGGGGGAGTACAGAACTGTGTTGGTGACAGAGGCAATGACAGTCAATTACATTACATTGGTTTGAGTTTTTAATTGATTGAACTGCTTAATCCTGAGTAACCAAGTAAAATGTTTTCATGGAAGGTTTATTTTCGTTTGTTTTACTTTCTTTGAAAAAGACAAACAAATTGAAAAAGATAAAATCGACATTACTTGAAGTTAAAGAAGAGATGATAGTACATCAGTAGATGTTCAGTCACACATGACCTTAGTTGGACTTTATGATGCTTATCTAATATATCTGTGATAAATGTTTTGATCAGAACTTCTTAGACTGCACAGTATGAGAAATGATAGCTTCATAACTGCTTATGCTTAACAAAAAATTGATGCTTGATGCTTATATTTTAATTTGGATACTAGTATGTAGTTTGAATTGTCAATAGGCTATGAGTATCTTTGGTCCATTAGTAGTGTGACAACATAATGATCTTTGTGACAACTGTGATTTGAACCCATGGTATGTCGGGTGTGTGTGTAAAAGATCATTATCAGATAAAGAATATAAGATCTAAAGTACTTCATGAGACCAGTATCGGTTATGTCGTTAAACACAATTTTTCAGCTCACTTCACTGCCCATGCCCTGAAAAACATGCAATGTGTTGTTGGACTAAGATATGTTTCTGACAACATCTGTTGGAACATATACTAGCCCTTGGATCAATATCCTGATTCCATTGAAAATATCCAGATAACAGTTGGATCATGCTACCTTATGTCATTGAATCAATCGATTCCTTGATCAATCTTTCTGTTACTATGAATCATGATACTTCATCCAAACCAAGACATTTGAATCATTCGATTCTGAATCATTCTGATTCTCTGCTTGATATTATCCTGTGTTTATTGGTATAATTCATCCTGGAGATTGAATATTATCTTGCAATGATCTTATATGTCTTGAAGATAGTGCACATTTAAATTTCTGTTGGCATATTTGTGGGGTACACGTTGTATTACAAAATAAATGGTACCTTAATTCACAAGAACATGGGACAAAGATACTGATGGTTTCAATTCTTATAATATTGACAACTTAGATTGACATGTTATGTGTTGCAAATTCGTATGTAATAAGCATGTTATGATCTGATCTCATCTTCTTTAAAGTTCTTCGCGTATCATTACATGTTTTGGTTGAAGCTTAAAAGATTTAATCTTATCTGATATAAAGAAATGATGAATCTGGATAGGATACCCTTCGAATGTTTTGGGTTGTTTATCCAAAATGTGTGATTGATGCATTGGTTTTACTGATATGATCTTCTTACTCGTGATGTTCGACCAAAAAGATGTGATTTTGTATTTTACATTTCAGTTTATATAGAGAAAAACCAAAAAGATTTTGTGTTTCTTATGTTTGAAAAACCAAAAAGATTTTATTTTTCCAGCTTCCATGGAAATCTTAATTGTTGGTTATTCTTGGTTGTTCTCCTTTGCAAAAACTAAATATTGCAGACAGAAGTTGACAAGGGGTCCTTCTCCCAAGTTTTCTTCTAGAAATAAAGAGAGAAAGTGCAGATAAACAAGACGAATACTACAGTGTGTTTGATGATATATGAAGATGGATGACAATCTTCTAAAGCTGTTGTCAAGGGGGAGTCTGTTGGAGCATATTCTGGTGACAACGAGCTTGAAGATATTATGTCTTAGTCTTAGAGTCTTTGACTTGAAATTGATAGAATTGTTAGCAATAGTTAAGGGGGAGTCTGTTAGGACATGTTTTGTAACTGTTGATAAAATTCTGTGTAAGTTCTGCTAGAGGCGAACTTAACAAGTTCGCCTAGCCTATCAGAGGCGAACTTAATAAGTTCGCCTAGCCTATCAGAGGCGAACTTAATAAGTTCGCTTGGGCTATTAGAGGCGAACTTAATAAGTTCGCCTGGTGCAGAACATTGCTTATAAATATACAGAACAGAGTCTGTGAATATAGAAAAAAGGAGTTACAAGACAGATTAGACTGAGAGAAATTCTGTAATCTTGTAACCTGATATTGTGGTGGAAATATAAAGCATTTATTTACACCGTTGTTGTTGATTGAGTTACACGAGCACGTTGATCATGGATTCCGCACGTTATCACCGTGTCGTACCGCGAGTCTAGAGATCCGTCACGCACCGAATTCGGGACCTACAAAATTGTAACTCTAGTTAAGCCTGAGGATGGTGTATGATCGAATATTCGCGTAAGGGAAGTCTAATTACTCAATTTGGATCTGGGGCAGCCTTGAATCGTGGTGTTTCTTGGGCTGTGTTGACTTCAAAAGTCAAACCTAATGAGGATGAGGGTCAATGGCTTGAATATGGTCAAATTGAAAGTTTAAATGCCCAGATTACAAGGTGAGAGGTTCAATTAGAGAGTTCAAATGGTTAGTGGAGGTTCAAACCATTAAATTGTAACTATATATATATATATATATATATATATATATATATATATATATAATTTGACTTTGGTTTAAAAACTTTATATAATATTTTATAACTCTCAATTTTGAATGTAATAATGCTTAAGTTATAAGTCTTTCACTTATATAACTCAAATTATATAGATATATGATGTGAAATCCTTTGAATTAATGATGTGGGTGTACACAAAACAAAATAATTCTATGAAAATTTTGAATTATGAAGTGTGTATAGATAATATAGGGTATTGTACTAGAATTGGAATTGGAGCATTGTTTATTGCACTAAAATAAGTACATGGAAAAATCAGAAATGTCACATTGCTGTTGTTGTTGTGCTGGAACATTAACGCCTTGAGCTTGAGCAAGTTCATTAGGATGAAACCAGTTGTCATTAGGTGGTGCAACATAACCAGGATTGATTAAGTGCCTAAACAGTAGAGTATTGACTGGAATCAAAGCAGCATTCTGCTATTTCACCTTTGTACAGTCAGTAAAGATACGTTTTGACATCGGAGTCAAAGTCAATCTTATAGCATGATGTGGAAGATCCGTAATAAGATGATTGAGTATCATTTGAATAAATCGAGGATACATCAAGAAACCTTGACCTTCAGCTAGATTTATCTGCATTACCATCTCCAGATAAAAATAAAGAGGAAAATTGAATCTTTTATTCAATGTTAAGGCCCCCATTGTTGTTTGAAGAGCCATCTTCAATCCATCAGTACCAGCTTTTCGCGGAGAGATGCATTGTATAATCACATGCATAAAATACCTCCATTCACCCACTAAACCACATTTCCGAGCTTGAGTATCATTTTGTTTTCCACGATATCCCATCCTTTGAAAACAACCCATAATAAGAGTGTTAGGATAAGATATTGGATCTTTAGCATTTCCACCCAAATCAAGATCAGCACGAATCGTCTCTTCTGAAATTGCAATCTCGGTATTATTTACTGTTGCACGAAGGACATGTGGTTCCACATCGATATCTTGATGTACTGTATCCCATAATTGTTGTATATACACCAAGCTAATATAGGGATCCGCAGATAATGCAACATGCAGTCTTGATCGATTCAGAAAATTGATGATGCCTTGAAAATGAACTGCTTCTGGCATATTAGGATCTAACAACGCCACTTGATTATGCTTATATTCGACACGTCGAGCCATATGTGAAAATATCGGACAACACAACAAACATTAGTATACTTACACATATATGAAACAACAAAAAAATTTCAAACAAAAAAAAAATTCAAACAAAAAAAAAATTTCATAAAAAAAAAAAAAATCACAAGTCCTTTTTACTTCTGACCCCTAGGCGAACTTAATAAGTTCGCTTAGTAGTGCAAGAGGCGAACTTAACAAGTTCGCTTGGAACAAGTTCGCCTGAACCTGAGACGTTTCAAATTCAAACACAGATTTTTCAAACTTCGGCAAAGCGATAGAAATCATGAAATAAGCATATACAATCAATCGAATATCACATTATAACCAAAAATGATGATCAATTTTATATTTCGGTAAAAAATTAGGTCAAAATCGTCCTTGAAACAGTCCGACAAAAACCCGAGATTAAAAAACCCCAAATACACACAATTGACCGGATGAAAATCGACGAAAATACCTTTGTTAGATTCGCAATTCAATTTTGATCACGATTCAACTAGAAAATAACACTCACAACACAGATTCAAAGTTTTGAGAATTTTTGGGTAAGTTCGCTTAAGTTCTGAGGAAGCCGATGAGAATGACAAGTTCGCCTGATTCAACCCTTATTCAGATTAAGTTCGCTTGATTAAGCGAACTTGTTAAGTTCGTTTAACAAGCCTTCGGCGAACAAGATAAGTTCGCTTCACCCTTAAGTTCGCTTCACCCCAGACTGTAGATTAAGTTCGCTTCACTGATTTAAGCGAACTTATTAAGTTCGCTTCACTGTACACAGGCGAACTTAATTACTTTTCAACATTTTTGCCTTGAACATAAATTTTACCAACTTCAACCTTTCAAATCTTGAACTTCCGTCAGCAACACATATTTGATCCAATCCCGAACAATTTTAATAAAAGTTTAGAATTTTCATGGAAAGTAAAAATCAAAATCTTTTTGAATTTTATCTATACAGACGGAAACACATATTTTTGATTTTTCTCTGTACAAACTGAAATCACATATTTTTGGTTTTTCTCTATACAAACAGAATCACGTATTTTTTATTTTTATCTGAATAAACTGAAATCACATATTTTTGGTTTGAACATCATGAGTAAGAAGATCATATCAGTATTCAATTAATTCATCACACATATTATCAATAACAAAGGGTAACCTATAGTAAGAGACCATTCAACTCAATTTTGTGCATTTTGCATCTTTTTCATTTTGAAACTCATTTAATTTGAATAATATTTGAAATGATACGCGATAAATTTCAAAGTAAATAAGATCAGGTTACAAAATGCTCTTTTATTTATACCGAATTTGAAATATAAAGCCTGAATTCTTAAAATTGTCAATATTATATTATTTGAAACTATAAACGTTTATTTTCCAAATTCATGTGATTTAGTACCATTTAGATGATAAACATCGTGTACCCCACATATATGCCAAATAGAAAATAAATGCACTATCTTCAAGACATATATAAGATTTTACTAAAGATTATCCGAATATTCAGAATGAGGAGATATCACTTAGCACATGAATAGCAGAATCCAAATTGGATTGTAAATGAATCAATGAGATTCAGAATCGAATGATTCAATGTGTTTGTCTTGTATCTGAGGAATCATAAGATTCAGGTATGTGGATCCAACTGTTATCTGGATTATGAATTCAATGGAATCAGTAAGGATGATATATCAATATGATCCAAGGGCTAGTATATGTTTGACAGATGTTGTCAAGTACATATATTGATTATACTTCAAATTGCATGCTTTTCAGGACATGGGCACTGAAGCAAATCGAATGAATAGTGCTAAGGACATAACCCGAAACTGATCTCATAGGAAAATCCTTATTAAAAGCTGATATTCTTTATCTGATAGTGATCTTTTAACACACACACCCAGGCATATAATGGATTTAAATCACAGATGTAATCATATTATATTTAATTTTCACACTACTATTAGTTTCAAAACGCTTTTAGCCTATTGACAATTCAAGTTTCAAATTTTATACACAAATTATAAAACAAATTATCAAGAATAGAGCATTCATAACACTATCATTTCTTATTTATGCAGACTTTGAAATTTAGATCAGATCAACTTATTTTAATCATTCATATATCAAGGTCTATTAAGGTCGTGTGAAATGAACTAATCACTTATGTACTATCATTTCTTCTCAAAACCTCAAATGATGTCAAATTTTATATTTTTCAATTTGTTTTGACTTTTTATAATTTAAACTTTTTGACTGAAAATGTAAATGCAGAAATGTAATAAAGCAATAAAAGAACAAACAAAAACAAAAAATTTTCAATGAAATTTTGATTTTGAAAAAAAAAATTTATTCAGGATTGATCATTCCAATCATTTTTATCATGAATTCAAACCTGGTACGATCAAATGCCTTAGTAAACAAATCAGTAAAATTATCTTCAGTGTGTACCTTGACCAGCTCAATCAACCTTTTCTCTGCACAATCACGTATAAAATGATATCGAATTTCGATGTGCTTAGTTTTACTATGTTTAACAGGATTATTCGTTATGGACATAGTAGCATTATTATCAATAAACATGGGGGTTTCTGTGAAATTCAAACCGTAATCTCTCAATTGTTGTTGTATCCACAGGATTTGTGAACAGCAACTTGCAGCAGCAATGTATTCTGCTTCGCATGTTGAAATCGAGACTGTGGTTTGCTTTTTGCATTGCCAAGATACAAGTCGATTTCCTAAGAACTGGCAACCACCTGTTGTAGATTTCCTGTCCAGACAACAACCACCAAAATCAGAATCAGTGTAAGCATTGAAATCAAAATTAGAACCATGAGGATACCATAGCCCTAAACGTTGTTTTTCTTTTAAATACCGAAAGATTCTTTTCACAGCAATTAAATGAGATTCTTTTGGCTTTGCCTGAAATCTGGAACAGATACACACGGCGAACATTATATCTGGCCTTAAAGCGGTTAAGTACATGAGGGATCCAATCATAGCTCTGTAAAGTCGACAATCCACATCTTTTCCTTCCGGGTCAGAATTTAACTTATGATTGACCGGAATTGGAGTATCGTATGAAGTACAGTCCTCCATCTTGAACCGGCTCAAGATGTCTTTGACATACTTGGACTGATGAATAAAGAAACCATCTTCCTTTTGATTTACTTGTAAACCTAAGAAAAACGATAACTTTCCCATAGCAGACATTTCAAATTTCGACTTCATAACACCCTCAAAGTCTTTGCACAACCCTTCATTTGTCGAGCCAAATATAATATCATCCACATAAATCTGTACCAGTAGGTAATCTCCCCCTGATTTCTTTATGAATAAGGTCGAGTCTATCTTTCCACGAACAAAGTCATTCGCCAAAAGATGTGTAGATAAAGTCTCATACCACGCACGAGGAGCCTGATGAAGACCATAGAGGGCCTTATCAAGCTTGAAAACCATGTTCGGATTCAGTGGATCTTCAAACCCCGGCGGCTGACACACATAGACTTCCTCCTTGACCTTTCCATATAAAAATGCACTCTTGACGTCTAATTGAAACACCTTAAAACCTTTAAAAGAAGCAAAAGCTAGAAATAGCCTTATAGCTTCAAGCCGCGCAACTGGCGCATACACTTCGGTGTAATCAATTCCTTCTTGTTGATTGAAGCCCTGGACAACTAATCTTGCCTTATTGCGTACCACGACACCTCGATCGTCTTTTTTACATTTAAACACCCATTTTGTTCCTATCGGATACGCACCTTTCGAAAGATCAACCAGATTCCAAACCTTAAGTTTGTCAAATTGAGCAACTTCTTCCTGCATAGCTTCTATCCAGTTATTGTCATTTAAAGCCATCTCAACATTCTTGGGTTCAACCTGCGAAATAAAGCAAGAATGTGAGCGATCATCAAGAACACCAGAATCTTTAATGCAAGTATACAAACAAGTATTGTCAACAAGAGAACGAGTTTTCACTCCATCCTGTAAATTTCCAATTATATTTGTCACTGGATGATCTTTGTGTTCCTTGATGGATGCGACCTCAGGAACCGGCAACACATCAACTTGAGTAGAGTCAGATTGATAAGAATAATCTTGAGGAATTGGAATTTCCGAGTCTAAATTTGTTGGAATCTCCCCCTGAGCCTGTGTCGAAGGTAATGGATCATCACTCAACAACGGATCAGCAGAAGAATCTTGAAAAATAGCATTATCCTCCTCACTCTCTGAATCTTGTGGACCTGAACAAGAAGCAACATTTGGATCTGGAGCAGAAGTAGATGGAATCGATGAATTGGGAACTGCATTTGGTAGAAATCCATTGTGCTGTGCATCTTGACAAGAATCATAGATAACAGCAGCATCTTCATCAGAAATGTCAGAAGGTAAATGAAAAGACTTGAATAAGTTTTCATAATCAAATGCCCAATTCGGACCAATCGCCATTTGTGGTAAAGACCGATTTGAACATTCAATATGGAACCATTCTTCAACTTGGCGTGTCTCTTTATTATAAACCCTCTTGGTTGTTGAATTAGCCACATACCCCAGAAAAATCCCTTCAATAGCCTTTGCACTGAATTTTGTTGGGACATCTCGAACCTTCAGTAGGGTACACGGATTACCAAAAGGTAATAAGTATTCCAGATTCGGCTTTCGATTATTTAGAAATTCATAGCAAGTCTTGTTATGTTGCTTTACGGTCAAGACCCTGTTCAAAACATGACACGCAGTATTCACAGCTTCAGCCCAAAAGGTGACTGGAAGCTTAGAATCTGCAAGCATCGTGCGAGCTATTTCAACCAACGTCCTGTTCTTTCGTTCAGCGACACCGTTTTGTTGAGGAACATATGGCGCACTAAATTCATGATGAATTCCTTTTTGTAGACAGAATAAGCCCATTTTGCTATTCTTAAATTCGCTGCCATTGTCACTCCTGATTCTTCTGACTTTCAGATTGAATAAATTCTCCAAACCTAGGATTAAGTATTGTACTAACTCAGTGGTTTCAGCTTTAGAAGAAAGAAACTTAACCCATGAAAATCTGGAGTAATCATCAGTTACGACCAAGCAATACGATTTCCCACCAATGCTCCTAATACTGATAGGACCGAACAAATCCATATGCAGCAACTCCAAAGGAGTTACGATAGAATTCGTCGACTTCGATTTGTGAGATTTCTTTCTTTGCTTCCCCTTCTTGTACGGAATACAATCATCAGGAACTGAGAATTTCATTTTCGGAATACCAAGCACAAGATCATTCCTAACAATGTAGTTCATCTTCCTGTAGTTTATGTGAGCTAGCTTCCTGTGCCACAATATTGAATCAAATTCCAACGCCTTGGAGAGTAAACATGTTGGAATTGAATCCGTTGTAGTGGCGACACTCATGTCAAGGACATACGTGTCATTTCTCCTTTGAGCCTTCATGAGAATCCATTCATCAGGAATCACAAAACCCGGTTTCAGAATATAGCATTCATGATCGTTGAAATGGAACGAAAACTTCTTGTCACAGACTTGTGATACGCTTAAAAGATTGTGTTCCAGCTGTTCAACATAATTCACCTTTTCAAATTTTACTTTGTCATTCTTTAACGTTCCCTGGCCTATTATGTACCTGCCTTTATTACCCGCAAAAGCGACATAACCACCATCAATTTTAATCACATCCTCAAGCAATCTAACATTCCCTGTCATATGTCGAGAGCAACCACTATCCACATACCATGTATTGTTGATAGTCCTCCTTGGTTGTCCCTACATAAACAACGAGAATCAGTTAGAAAGTGGAACCCAAGCCATCGTGGTCTTGGGTCGTCCGGATTAATCAAAATAAACAACTTCTTGTAATTTACAATCAATTTTATCATTCACTTTTGGAACAGATGTTTGACAATCAGACCTTTTCAAAGAAGAACCATTTTTATTATTTTGAAAAACATTATGTGATATATTATTGTCAGATTCAGATGTTTCTAAAATTTTCTTTAATTTTCTGTTTCTTCTTCTTCTTTGAGGTCTAGACAATTTAACCTCCTGAACAGAATCTTTTGAAATTCCAACTTTTGGAATCTCAAATTTCTCTTTGCAAACAAAGGATTTAACATTCAATGTATTCTGTTGTTTAAATCCAGGGGATTTAACAAAAGATTGACCATTCATATTTTCCCCAAACTAGAAGACGACTTTCCCTCATCTTTTCTTTTAAGAATTTTCACCACTTTCGGTTGTGAAGGAACAGTCTTCATTTTACCCTGGTTCTTGTATGGACAATTAATCAAAATATGACCAGCCTCATTGCAATGAAAACACACTCGTCTTTCTTGATAACTTCTGAAATAAGATGTTTTCTTTGAATTTGAAGAACCATCAGAAGAATAAGCTTCGGATGAATGTCCATAACAATTTATCGGCTTCTTAGGAACATAAGTCTGTTTTGGCACCTTTGAAGAATTCACCTTTTGAAAACCAGCCGCAACAAACCCACTTGACTGTAAGATTGGAGAAAGTTTAGTTGGAACCACTTTCACCTCTTCAGGTTCTGTCAAGATGCATCTATCCCTAGTAACATTCTTCACAACCTTTGGTTCCTCAATTTTCACTTCTCTCGGAATGCCTTCAACCTTTGAATCATCAAACACTTCATCCTCTGTATCAGAATCATACACCATGTCTTCACCCGTCACTGGATTCACTTTTAATACTGTCTTGGGATCAATCTCCTCTTCATGAATGATTTCAGGCTCAACCACATAATTTGCATTGAACGGAGGAGGAACAAACCCAATACCAGCAACCCTTTTTGTGGGATCAGCATTAGCATTGAAATAATCCAAAACTACAGATGAATTCTCAAACTGTTCCAGCTTTCTATGTAACTTTATCACCTCAGATTCTTTTTCAGAAATCTCCTTGTTCTTTTGGGCAACTACTTCATTTGGTTTTTTGATTTCAACATATGCCATATCTAGATGATAACCCTGCTCTTTGTATTTTAACCCAAGAGAATTTAAGTCTCTTTTCAAAGACTCAATTCTATCAATGCACAGCTTATCATTATCTTTCAGTTTCTGATTAACTGAATGCATTGATTTCATGTCACAAATCAAATTTGTGTTATCATCCATGACTTTTTGTAGTTTATCTTTAACAGAAATGCAATTAGAACAAAATATATGACAAACAGAGTCTTTTACCTTAGTCGGGTCAGACATGTCTGCCATGAATACTTTGGCAATCGGAATATTCTCTTAATCTTCACCAACTGAAGCATTTTCTGTAAGAACAATTTATTCCTTAGCAACCCCTGTCACAGCATCAGAATCAATACTTTGCTCTCTTTCTTCCTCATCATCAACACTTGGAACACTATCACCATCACATGAATCATCACTAGAACTTTCATCATCAGTAGACTCTTCTGGTTTTTCTGAATGAATTTCTGCAACAAAAGCCTGACTCACAGCACCCACCAAATCTTCCAGATGAATGCCCCAATCATAGTTTTTGTCGTTTTGATCAACTAAAGCTGATGATGCAGATGCATGATTTGTATTACCAGAAGGACCATGATTTTGATTACCAGATGAACCATGTGACTGATTCCTATTATGCTGAAAGTTAGATTGCTTCTTTTGAGAATCAAATTCTACCTTTGGCTTCACACACTCCTTAGCAAAGTGACCATACTCTTGGCAATTGTAACACCTAACTTTGCTCTTATCAAAACCCATACGCGATCGACTATTTGAACCAATATATTTTCTGCCAGTTCTCTTCAAGAAATCTTTAGCTTGTCGCATTAACATGGCCATATTCCATTGGATATTCATTTCTTCCAGATCAACAGGGTCAATCTGTCTGAAATCTTCTTCTATTACCTCAGGATCATGTATTTTTCCTCCAATGAAATTTTCATATGATGCCATAAATGAAGAAAACATAGCAAGATAATCATCAGCAACTTTCTGATTCACATGAGATCCAGATGATGTTGAAGCAGTAGTAGCAGAAAATCCAGAATGGCTTGTATGACCAGAATAAATTGGAACTCCAGAACATTGATCATTTGAAGACTCTTAAGCATCACCAGAAAAGAATGCCACTCCAGTACTAGATTTACCAACAGATTTGGCAAAATACATCGAGGGATCTTGGATATGCTCCATATTAGTCTCTTTCTTTTTCATATTCATGTCATGTGACTGAATCTTCCCTAGGACTTCTTCAAGAGACATGGTTTTGTACTTAACATTTTCTTTGATCAAAACCGTATACACATCAAACTTTGACGGTAAAGCCTCCAAGAATTTATCATTGATTTCCTCAGTCTCATATACCACAGATGCACTAGCCAGTTCACTAAGAAGATGATAGAATCTTGTAGCAAGATCATCCAAAGATTCATTTTGAAAATGTTTAAAAACTAGGAACTGCTTCTTTAGTAACTCTTTTCTACTTTTCTTCACATCTAAACTCCCTTCACACCTTTTCTGTAATACTTCCCACAGTTGTTGAGAAGACTTGAACTGTTTAAAACTGTGATAAATTTCCTTTGGTAGAGACATCGAAATGCTAGCCATTGCTTTCTTTTCTCAATCAAATAACAGCTTCTCTTCAGTAGTTAAAGCTGACACTGGTTTCGGAACATCATCCTTTCCCATCCATGAATAAGTAGGATGCGTATATCCTTCCAAAATTGGAATCCACAAACTAGTATCGGTAAAAGATACGAACTGGTCAAACCGATCTTTTCAATTTGAATAATCAGCTAGATTCAGCAACTTCGGAGGTTTTTGAGATGTACCAATCTCATTGTCATAATTGAACATGTTTGTGTCTTGAACCATATTTGCCATGTTAAAAAAAATTTCTGAAAAATTTCTAAGTATTGAGCTGTTTTACCCTCAGGCGAACTTAATAAGTTCGCTTTAGTGAGTACTAAGCGAACTTGATATCAGGCGAACAAGACAAGTTCGCTTAAGGAGGAAATCCGGTAAGTTCGCTTAACAGCTAAGTTCGCTTGAAAATTTGAGAAGCGAACTTAATAAGTTCGCTTGCTAAGTTCGCCTGCACAGGAACTCAGCAAGTTCGCTTAAACTGCTGTAACAGATTCAAAAGAATCGTCATCCAAACACGAACCGAAAACTTCAAAAATCATGATTTCTCACCGAATTGATGAAATTTAAGGAAATTGAACCGTAGGATTATGAATTTTATCAAATAGAACAGTTCTATCGGACTGATTTCGTCAAAAACACTTCCAAAAACACGAATTCAGTAGAGAAACGATCTTCAAGAACTTGAAAAACTCCACTGTTGCAGAAAATTCAAAAATGTTGAATTTCTTGTCGAATTGTACACAAAAACCGTCACTAATCACCGAGAATCGTACTTAATTCACGAGCATAAGCTCTGATACCACTTGTAAGTCCAGGTAACTCAACTACTGATCGAACTCGTGATATGACGTTTCTATAACACGAAGTGCGGAATCCTTCGTGTTACCGTTTGTATACTAACCGACAATTCAAACAACACGCGTAAATAAACTTCTCAAATATATTCAGATTCACAATGGTTTACAGACTCAGTCAGACAAATCGTTCTCTCTGTTCTGTTCTAATCCGTCCAGTCTAATGACTCTGTAAACACATATATATAGAAACTAACCTGTTGTAAGCGAACTTATTAAGTTCGCCTGAAACAGACTAAGCGAACTTAACAAGTTCGCCTCAGTTAGACCTAGGCGAACTTATTAAGTTCGCCTCTGATAGACCAGGCGAACTTAACAAGTTCGCCTCTAGGCTCACTAGTAAAAACACTTAGCAACTTTATACAATTACATAACAAAAACATAAAGACATAAAATCTAACTATTACAAGCTTTTGTCAATACAAATCTATGTCCTAACAGGCCATAATAAGTCTAACCACTGCCCCTAAATTCACACTGACTGTAGAGATCCCAACAGTATCTAAAACATATGCTGTTGTGATCTATGAAGCTGAAGCAGAGGCATCAACCAAAGCCAAGGGGAAGGGAGTAATGACTAAAGAGGTGGAAGAGAGACTGATAAAAGAGCAAAGGGAAAGGGAGGAAAGAAGAAGAAGAAGAGAAGAAGAGGAGATGGCAGAGCTAAGAAAAATTCAAGAAAGAAAAGTTGCCATGCTCTTCAGAGAACAACAAATCCAGCAGTATGCTAAACAGCTGGATGATCTCAAAGCCAGATTTCCTTCAACATCTCAATTACAAGAAGATGAAGCCCTAGCTCTTCAGCTGCAGGAACAGTTTAATAAAAAAGAAGAAGAAAGGGAGAAGAAGAAAAGGGAAGAGGCTAAGTTCAGAATAACTAATTCTGAACTAGCCAAAGAAATGAGAGAAGAATGGATAGCTGCTCTGATTTCTCAAGGTGAGAATGCAGACTACCTTAAGAAACTATCAAATAAAGAAATCTACAGAGCCTTCATGGGTCAGCAAGGTCAATTAGCAAATAAGAAAAGGGATGAAGAAGAAGAAAAAGCCAAGCAAAAATCCAAGAAGACCATTGCATTCAACATAAGGACCCATGAAGAAAGGAAGGTCATGACTGACTTCCTGAAGGCCAGAGGAGAAAGTGGAAAAAGGCTAGGCCCCATGAGTTTCATGAACTTGCAAGCCTTGTACTCCAAAGTCAAGAAGGAAGTGGAAGAAAGATTGGGGAAGACAGGCTCCAAGAAAAGGGTGATAACTCAAACTGCTGAACACAAATCAAAGAAACCCAAACCTTCTCCCTCATCCACTACTTCCTCCTCCCACCATACTTCCACTCTCCAGCCTAGACCTCATTCCTCTCTTCCCACAAAGTCCAAATCCCTCCACCCAGCTCCTCCTCGTCAGCAGCCTTCCAAGAAGAAAACCAAACCTACCATCACACAAGAAGACTCAAGAGAAATAGTTGTCTGGTTCTACAACACTCATGACAAATGGTTTGAAGTCTCCAGGGGAAAGGAAGAACTGAAAAGATTATCTATAAATCTGTTGATGAGGTACTGCAACTCCCAGACTCATATCTAAGAAGAATATTGAAGTTGGGTGAAGCCTATAAGACAGAGAATGAAGGTGGGAGACATCTTTTGCTAGCAATCAAACATCACTTCAACCCTAGTAAAGATGTAATCATTGACGCCAAACCTCTGAAATCCCATTCTCCATTCACCAGTTGGTCTTTCAAGGCTGATACAAAAGAGTTTATCTTGATTGATGTTAAAGGACAGAAGATGATATGTTCAAGCAAGGCCATCTTCAAAATGCCAAGTAAAGACATAAAGACTCTATCTGATCTTCCTCTAAACAATCCCAGCCAGGACCCAAGAGGCTATGAGGTAGAAAGAATAGTTTGCAACATGGAAAAGCTTCAGCAGCAAAAACAGTAAAAGAGTTTTGATAGCATCCGTCTAGGGGGAGTTTGTAGAAATAAAGACTGATGGCTACAAAATTCTCTAAGTACAACTGCTGTGGACCTCAGAGTTTGCTGCAGATCGACAAACTGTTGCGGATAAGCTTATCTGCTACGGATACTTGTTCTTCTGCTGAAGAACAAATCTACTGCGGATAGCCTTATCTGCTGAAGACCAAAGTTGCTACTGATAGGCAAATCATCAGCAGCTGTGGACAGTTGTGTCTTGCTGTTGATCAACAACATTGTTGTTGATAGCCATTCCCTCTGAAGATCAAATGTTGCAGCTGACTGGCTTTGATAAAGCAACCATTACCACTGACAACTTTCTGCTGCAACACTCACACATTCCACGCAGAAAGAATCTGTTACTGGTGCAAGACAATAAAAGACAACGACGCTCTTCTTTCAAGGACTCAAGCAATGATTCCTAAGAAGACGTTTGAGTAAAGATAACTTTTGTAGTATTTGTAACATTCCTGATTTTTATTATTCATATTTCAATCCAATGTAATGCAATTTCGAATTCAATACTCGTGCACTGTCTCATTTATTTTCTCGCCGTAAATTAAATGCAATGATTCTATACAAATTCGCAAATTTTACTCGGTTATATACATTTAAACACTATACAAGAAACTATTTTATTCAAACTTATCAAATCTGAAAAGTCAGACTAAACTTGAAAAATGTCAAGAAACCCTAGTCTAGCACGGTCGTGCTTCGTCCTAGCACGGTCGCGCCAAGTGCTTTGGCACGGTCGCGCGACCTGCTTTGGAACGATCGCGCCCGGTGCCTAGGCACGGTCGTGCCATATTTAGGCACGGTCGCGCCTGTGTAACAGCTGAAACGTAACTGCAACTTTAATCGCTCGATCGTTCGAATCCATAACAGTCATACGTTTTTTTTCCCTTAACAATTGTATTACCACTTTTTCAAATTCTCAAAACGCCTCAGTTTCATTTCAACAATTCAAGAAAAACTCTCTCAATTCAAGAAAAACTCTCTCAAGCTTTTTCGATCAGAATTATCTCAAGCAATCCAGTCAAACGTGTCCCAAATCATCTCTGAATCATCCGAAGCCGCTGAAGCATTCGGAACCGCAGCAGAAGTCGCCGGAAACCAGTCTTGCCGTCGCCGGAACTTCCTCACTACCGTTCTTTATCAATTCGTTGTTGTTCAGGGTAATTGAATCCTTTAATTCATTCATTTCAGTATCTGTATCGAAAGCCCCTATTCAATTTGGGCTTCCATTATAGAAATCGATCCGAATCAGAACTCATGCTTTATTAAAAATGATTTAATCGAACCCCTACTTAAACGCGATGTACATACAATTAAATTATATTAAAAGACTCGTAATAACCCATTAATCAAAAGCCCTAAAAATTCCAACGTTTAAAATACAAGAATTTATAAATTCGTGTCTGATTTGGAAAAGACACGGTCGCGCTAATCATCTAGCGCGGTCGTGCCTCATAGAGCGCGGTCGTGTCCTCCTGTCCAGACCTTGTCACGCCCTCTGGGCTAGTCTCTGTTGTGTCTAAAGATCATAGACACGACCGTGCCGGGCCAAGGCACGGTCGTGCCTGTTGACTTGTCTAGATTGTGCTCCTGTTGATCAACCCGGTCGCGCCCCGACTAGCGCGGTCGCGCCCGTGGCTTGAGCACGATCGTGCCCTTCCGAGGCACGGTCGTGTGAGAATCAGAATTTTTAACAGAAATATAATTTAATCAGTAAATGTTTCTGATTTTATAAAAATATGTTTTCTGTATTTAAAAATGGATTAAAAGTTTAATCTTGGCATAAATATAAATTATCGAAAAGTTTATAAAAAAATTAAATTTATATTTATTATCTTACGCTTAAATGGTATTTAAATAATTGAGTTATAAAATTTATAAATAATGATTGTTTATTTAATTTACACTTTAAATCAAAATCATTTATTTATTTATACTTAATTACAATTAATATTTACATTATTTCATAAACTATAATTATATATTTATTTATTCAATTCAAACCTAATTAAATTGTTTCAAATATATTTTACTTCAAACTCTATATAATTTATTCAATAGTATTTTTAATACAAATCAATAGTTTTATACCCAAATTCAACTTTCATTTTAGACTTAAACTTTATGCATCTAGTTGATTCAATACACATTTACCCTTTAGGTTGATTTGTGCATTTCGAGGATCATATTTGCTATCTATAATCTTTGTTAGCTTCACTTCCATACCAAGTGAGTATTCACAACCCCTTTTTACTCTTTTACACTTTTGGGGTGGAACATGAACTCTATACTCATTACACATTACACATTTACATTTACGCAAACAACACAAGTGCAAAAATCCTATTTACATACATGTGTACAAAAATTTGAGCTTTGTGCCCGAGTGCTAGGTGTGCTAACCTTTGTATGCTCTTATGTGCAATCATTAACTATACAAGCCGACGGTTTTCAATGATAGATCTATTGAGTCTGACAAACCCACCCATGGTACGCGGTGATTGAAACCGACAACACACTTTGTTTTGCATGCTAGTTACAAGGTTTGATTGTACATTTGGTTACACAATAGCTGCTCCCCATAAACGCCTTATTTAACATGTCATGTAAAGAATTTGTTTTCATCTATATGCTATCTATATACAACTGTGTTATACTCACCAACTTTTTAGTTGACTTTATTTTATTCATGTTTCAGGCCCCAATATGTGAGATTGATTCAAGACGTGTTCAACATAGGATTTGGACTTAGAAATTTAAATCAAGAACTTTATGAATTATTTTATGTATCTTGTTTGAATTTGGTTTTGTACTTGGATTATTTGAAATGAAAATTTGACTATAATATATTTCAATTTAGTCAACCATGTGCTATGAACAGTCTTACATGTCCCGCCCCGATGATTCCGCCATCGGTCGGGATGTGACAGATTGGTATCAGAGCCAGGTTATAGGGAATTAGGTTATTACACACCTTGACCTAGACTATAACTTTAGGACACCCACTTATACTATGCTTCATGATTTTTGTGCTATGTGTTACATGCTATGTGCTATATGTTATATGTTACATGTTTAGTATGATTAGTTATTATTGCATCATGATGACTTATGTCCTTTAAATCCATGACTTATTAGGAAATTCTTAATAATTAAATAAATAATATCCTTTCCTATATTCTAAAACCTCATAATAATTCTATTTTCTTTTCTATCTTTATCCTTTCTTAGCATGTGGAAGAACTCTTGAAGTAAAAATCTTTAAAAATATTTTTTATTTCTTCGTTAAGGTTTTTAAACTTGTGAAATTATTTGAGGACACGTGCAATCTGGAAGGGTGACACCTGTATTTTGGGTTTTCTGTCTAGGAAAGCATTTCGCATAAATCCCAATCAATCGAGGGACCCGTATGCTTTCCTGGGAATTCCCGAGATGAGTGTTTACTTATAGGCTAAAGCATGTCTCCTTGAAAATTTTATAAGTTTAATTAACCTTAATGTGCCATGGTATTCAAGTGATTTTGTCACTTTTGAGTACAATCCAAACTAAGAATATCTATTTTATTTTGTATCTCATTCTATTAAATCCTATCAAATCTCATAAGTCCTCACAATTTTTTTCTTGTCTTGTGACAATCTGTAGAATGCCTCCTCGTCGTGCTCCCGCAACCAACGCCAACGCCGACATTGCTGCTATTCTCACCCAATTGGTGACACAACTCACCCAAGCCAATGGTGCCACCAATGGCAACAATGGTGGAAATGGAAGCAATAGTGGTAATAATGGTGGAAATGGTGGAAATGGTGGAAATGGTGGTAACAATCCACCTCAATGCACCTTCAAGCACTTCAACTCGTGCAATCCCCTAAAGTTTTATGGAACCGAAGGAGCTACTGGACTCCTTCAATGGTTTGAAAGCATTGAGAATACCTTTCTCAATAGTGACTGTCCCGACAACCTCCGTGTTCGTCATGCTACAAGTGTCCTACAAAAACGGGCACTTACATGGTGGAATGGGGAGAAAAGAAATAGGGGTGTTGACATAGCTATGGCCTTACCTTGGGATGAGGTCAAAAGGCTTATGACCGAGGAGTTCTGTCCTCGAAATGAAGTGAAAAAGTTGGAAGCTGAATTTTGGGATCTTGCCCAAGATAGTGGTGAAAGCTTAGCATATACAACTCGGTTCCATGAGTTGAGTCTTCTAGTGCCCCACATGGTCACTCCGTTATCCCGTTGTATCGAGAAGTATATTGGTGGGCTACCAAGACAAATCCAAGATACTGTCTTAGGTAGAAATCCTGCTACTCTGGAGGATGCTATTCGTCTAGCCGCTACCTTAACCGATAATCATGTGAAAGCTGGAACTCTTACCAAAAAGGGTTCTAAGAAAGTTTCTGAAACCGTAACCCCTCCTGCTCACAACAAAGAAGCCACAACCAAGCCCTCTCGTAATAATAGAAAGAGGAAAGTTAGAAATTTTGCTGTGGTTACTCCTGCTGTTCCCGTCAACCAAGCTGCACCTATGGTTCCAGCATCGGTCAAAAAGCCATATGGTGGAATTTACCCACTTTGTGCCACCTGCAACTACCATCATCCCCAAAACATCCCATGTCGCCTTTGTACTTATTGTGGGAGATATGGTCATACGGTTAGTATTTGTAGGACCAAAGCTCTTACGGGCCAAGTCAACCCTCCAAACCGAACCGTACCTCAAGTGGCTAACCAAGGTGCTCCCGCCATTGCTAATGGGGGTGCTTGCTATGAGTGTGGTGACCCGATCCATTTTCGTAATCAATGTCTAAGACTTACAAATGCTAGACAAGGGAGAGCTCGTGGGCGTGCGTTCAACATAAACGCCAACGAAGCTCAAGACAACAATGACGTGGTCAATGGTACGTTTCTTGTTAATAGTCAATATGCCTCCATTTTGTTCGATACGGGTGCCGATAAAAGTTTTGTGTCACTTAATTTTGAGCCTTTACTTGCAAAGACACGATCCCAATTAGAGAAAACCTTCACCGTTGAAATAGCAAATGGTGACTCCCATACTATTGAGTCCATTATTTATGATTGCTCCTTAGAACTAAATGACCATTCATTCCCAATCAACCTTGTTCCAATGCCACTAGGAAGCTTTGATATTATTATAGGTATGGATTGGCTATCAAATCATCATGCCGAAGTCATTTGCTTTGAAAAGTGTATTCGAATTCCGCTACCATCGGGAGAAACCTTAAGAGTTTTTGGTGAAAAGCCTTGCAAGGGACTTAAGTTGATGTCGTGTACTACCGCTCAAAAGTACTTACGAAAGAAGTACATTGCTTTCTTAGCTCATATTATTCAAAAGGATGTCAAGGAGAAGAGTATCCAAGACATTCCGATCATTCGGGATTTCCCCGAAGTTTTTCCTAAGGATTTATTCGGTCTTCCTCCCGTTCGTCAAGTAGAGTTCCGCATTGATCTTATACCTGGAGCTAACCCCGTTGCTAGAGCTCCCTATCGTCTTGCACCTTCTGAAATGCAAGAACTTGTAAGTCAACTTCAAGAACTCTCCGACAAGGGATTCATCCGTCCGAGTCACTCACCGTGGGGTGCACCCGTCTTATTTGTTAAGAAGAAGGATGGATCATTTGTGTATTGACTACCGCGAACTTAACAAGCTTACTATCAAGAACCGTTATCCTTTTCCTAGAATCGATGATCTCTTTGATCAACTTCAAGGTTCTACTTGCTTCTCGAAGATCGATCTTCGATCCGGTTATCATCAGCTTCGTGTTCAAGAAGATGACATTCCTAAGACTGCTTTTCGAACAAGGTATGGTCATTACGAGTTCATGGTTATGCCTTTCGGGTTAACCAATGCACCCGCAGTTTTCATGGATCTTATGAATCGTGTGTGCAAACCGTACCTTGATAAATTCGTGATTGTCTTCATTGACGATATCTTAATCTATTCCAAGACTGAAGCCGACCATGAAGAACATCTTAGATTGATTTTGGATCTCTTAAAGAAGGAACAACTTTATGCCAAATTCTCCAAATGTGAATTTTGGCTAAAGGAAGTTCAATTTCTTGGTCACATTGTCAATGACAAAGGAATTCATGTTGATCCTGCCAAGATCGAAACGATTAAGAATTGGAATGCCCCGAAGACTCCTACCGAAGTTCGTTCATTCCTTGGTCTTGCGGGTTATTATCGTCGTTTCATCTCAAACTTCTCAAAGATTGCTGTCCCTCTTACCGCTTTGACCCACAAGGGTAAGACTTATGAATGGGGACCGAAAGAAGAGGAAGCTTTCCAAACCCTCAAACAAAAGTTGTGCAATGCTCCTATATTGACTCTCCCCGATGGAATCGATGATTTAGTTGTCTATTGTGATGCTTCTAACCAAGGTCTTGGTTGTGTTCTCATGCAACGAGGCAAAGTAATCGCTTATGCATCAAGGCAACTCAAAGTTCATGAGAAGAATTATACGACGCACGATCTCGAGTTGGGTGCGGTCGTATTCGCGTTAAAGATTTGGAGACATTACCTATACGGCACAAAATATGTGGTATTCACAGACCACAAAAGTCTTCAACATATTTTCAACCAAAAAGAACTTAATATGAGGCAACGACGTTGGGTCGAACTCCTTAACGACTACGACTGCGAGATTCGTTACAATCCAGGCAAAGCGAATGTTGTAGCCGATGCTTTGAGTCGAAAGGACCATGTTATGCTTCATTGTGCCCGTATTCAAACCGATATTCAAACTCGTATCTTAGAAGCTCAACACATCTCGGTAACCGAGGGTAACATGTATGAAGAAATGTCATGTGGTGTTGAACTTCTTCTTGAATCAAAACCCAATGGCCTACTATATTACTTGAACCGTATTTGGGTTCCCGATCGCGATGATCTCCGCACATTTCTCATGAACGAGGCTCACAAGACTCGTTATTCTATTCACCCTGGTGCGGATAAAATGTACCAAGATCTTCGCCAACTTTATTGGTGGCCCAGTATGAAGAAAGACATTGCTCTTTATGTGGCCAAATGCTTAACCTGTTCCAAAGTTAAAGCCGAACATCAACGTCCATCTGGTTTACTCGAACAACCAGAAATTCCCGTGTGGAAATGGGAGAATCTAGCAATGGATTTTATTACCAAACTCCCTCGCACCTCGATTGGTTATGATAGTATTTGGGTGATCATTGATCGACTCACCAAATCTGCTCACTTCTTGCCTATTCGTGAAGACTTCAAAGTGGAGAAATTAGCCCGAATTTACATTGATGAAATTGTGAGCCGTCATGGTGTTCCCTTGAACATAATATCCGATAGAGACGCTCGGTTCACTTCTCGATTTTGGCAATCTCTCCAAAAGGCTCTTGGTACTCGATTAGATTTGAGCACGGCGTACCATCCCCAAACTGATGGTCAAACCGAACGAACAATCCAAACTCTTGAAGACATGCTTAGAGCATGTGTAATCGATTTTGGTGGCAATTGGGATTCACATTTATCCCTTATTGAGTTTTCGTACAACAATAGCTACCACACAAGTATCAACATGGCTCCATTCGAAGCTCTCTATGGTCGCAAGTGTCGTTCTCCTATCTGTTGGAACGAGATTGGTGAAGCACAAATCACCGGTCCCGAGCTAATTCAAGAAACATCCGACAAGATTATTCAAATCCGTGACAATATTCAAGTAGCGAGGAGTCGGCAAAAGAGTTATGCCGACAAACGTCGAAAACCCTTGGAATTTCAAGTCGGTGATCTTGTTCTTCTTAAGGTGTCTCCATGGAAGGGCGTGATCCGTTTTGGAAAGAAAGGCAAGTTAGCACCTCGCTATGTTGGTCCATTCAAGATCCTTGAAAGGATTGGGAAAGTGGCTTACAAGCTCGAGTTACCTCCATCTCTTGGCAATGTGCATCCTACATTTCATGTATCTAATCTGAAGAAGTGTCTCGCTGATGAAAATCTCCATATACCGCTTGACGACGTGCGCATTGATGAAACGATGCACTTTGTTGAGAAGCCGGTGGAAATTATGGATCGCGAAGTCAAGCAGCTCAAGCGAAGTCGCATTCCTCTCGTTAAAGTTCGTTGGGAATCTAAGCGTGGTCCTGAGTTCACTTGGGAACGAGAAGACCAAATGAAGCTCAAGTACCCTCATCTTTTTACTAATAATGTTGTTTCCTCTAGCTAAATTTCGGGACGAAATTCTCTCAACATGGGGAGACTGTAACATTCCAGATTTTTATTATTCATATTTCAATCCAATGTAATGCAATTTCGAATTCAATACTCGTGCACTGTCTCATTTATTTTCTCGCCGTAAATTAAATGCAATGATTCTATACAAATTCGCAAATTTTACTCGGTTATATACATTTAAACACTATACAAGAAACTATTTTATTCAAACTTATCAAATCTGAAAAGTCAAGGACTAAACTTGAAAAATGTCAAGAAACCCTAGTCTAGCACGGTCGTGCTTCGTCCTAGCACGGTCACGCCAAGTGCTTTGGCACGGTCGCGCGACCTGCTTTGGAACGATCGCGCCCGGTGCCTAGGCACGGTCGTGCCATATTTAGGCACGGTCGCGCCTGTGTAACAGCTAAAACGTAACTGCAACTTTAATCGCCCGATCGTTCGAATCCATAACAGTCATACGTTTGTTTTCCCTTAACAATTGTATTACCACTTTTTCAAATTCTCAAAACGCCTCAGTTTCATTTCAACAATTCAAGAAAAACTCTCTCAAGCTTTTTCGATTAGAATTATCTCAAGCAATCCAGTCAAACGTGTCCCAAATCATCTCTGAATCATCCGAAGCCGCTGAAGCATTCGGAACCGCAGCAGAAGTCGCCGGAAACCAGTCTTGCCGTCGCCGGAACTTCCTCCCTACCGTTCTTTATCAATTCGCTGATGTTCAGGGTAATTGAATCCTTTAATTCATTCATTTCAGTATCTGTATCGAAAGCCCCTATTCAATTTGGGCTTCCATTATAGAAATCGATCCGAATCAGAACTCATGCTTTATTAAAAATGATTTAATCGAACCCCTACTTAAACACGATGTACATACAATTAAATTATATTAAAAGACTCGTAATGACCCATTAATTCGTGTCTGATTTGGAAATTCGTGTCTGATTTGGAAAAGACACGGTCGCGCTAATCATCGAGCGCGGCCGTGCCTCATAGAGCGCGGTCGTGCCGACTAGCAGCGCGGTCGTGTCCTCCTGTCCAGACCTTGTCACGCCCTCTGGGCTAGTCTCTGTTGTGTCTAAAGATCATAGACACGACCGTGCCGGGCCAAGGCACGGTCGTGCCTGTTGACTTGTCTAGATTGTGCTCCTGTTGATCAACCCGGTCGCGCCCCGACTAGCGCGGTCGCGCCCGTGGCTTGAGCACGATCGTGCCCTTCCGAGGCACGGTCGTGTGAGAATCAGAATTTTTAACAGAAATATAATTTAATCAGTAAATGTTTCTGATTTTATAAAAATATGTTTTCTGTATTTAAAAATGGATTAAAAGTTTAATCTTGGCATAAATATAAATTATCGAAAAGTTTATAAAAAAATTAAATTTATATTTATTATCTTACGCTTAAATGGTATTTAAATAATTGAGTTATAAAATTTATAAATAATGATTGTTTATTTAATTTACACTTTAAATCAAAATCATTTATTTATTTATACTTAATTACAATTAATATTTACATTATTTCATAAACTATAATTATATATTTATTTATTCAATTCAAACCTAATTAAATTGTTTCAAATATATTTTACTTCAAACTCTATATAATTTATTCAATAGTATTTTTAATACAAATCAATAGTTTTATACCCAAATTCAACTTTCATTTTAGACTTAAACTTTATGCATCTAGTTGATTCAATACACATTTACCCTTTAGGTTGATTTGTGCATTTCGAGGATCATATTTGCTATCTATAATCTTTGTTAGCTTCACTTCCATACCAAGTGAGTATTCACAACCCCTTTTTACTCTTTTACACTTTTGGGGTGGAACATGAACTCTATACTCATTACACATTACACATTTACATTTACGCAAACAACACAAGTGCAAAAATCCTATTTACATACATGTGTACAAAAATTTGAGCTTTGTGCCCGAGTGCTAGGTGTGCTAACCTTTGTATGCTCTTATGTGCAATCATTAACTATACAAGCCGACGGTTTTCAATGATAGATCTATTGAGTCTGACAAACCCACCCATGGTACGCGGTGATTGAAACCGACAACACACTTTGTTTTGCATGCTAGTTACAAGGTTTGATTGTACATTTGGTTACACAATAGCTGCTCCCCATAAACGCCTTATTTAACATGTCATGTAAAGGATTTGTTTTCATCTATATGCTATCTATATACAACTGTGTTATACTCACCAACTTTTTAGTTGACTTTATTTTATTCATGTTTCAGGCCCCAATATGTGAGATTGATTCAAGACGTGTTCAACATAGGATTTGGACTTAGAAATTTAAATCAAGAACTTTATGAATTATTTTATGTATCTTGTTTGAATTTGGTTTTGTACTTGGATTATTTGAAACGAAAATTTGACTATAATATATTTCAATTTAGTCAACCATGTGCTATGAACAGTCTTACATGTCCCGCCCCGATGATTCCGCCATCGGTCGGGGTGTGATAGTATTTATTGTGGTTACATGTAGAATAGCTTCAATACAAGATCAACGGGTTGTGTTAGATCTGATCCTTAGAATCAAGGGTCTGTCTTGATTCTAAGTTTCTATATAAGTAGTACTTAGAGTCATTGTATAAGTGTGCTTTTTCTTAAGAGTTTTCTCTGTAATCTTGTAATCATTGAAGCTTAATACAAATTGCATTTATCAGTATTTTTCTTGTTTACTTGTTTACATTGCTTAGTTGTAATTGTTTCCGCCAATCTCAACTAGAATAGAACCATCTTGTATTCACCGATCCTACAGTACGCAAGTTGTTACATTTGTATTAGTTGAGGGTCCTTTTTGTAATATTCTAATAGTTCAGGACTTGTCTGTTATTTCCTTATACTTGTAACGAATTGGTTCTTATAAGCAGTTAGTCGGTAACAAGAAAGTATGCTTGATTTGATCAAAATTCCTCTCTGTCTTCTTTTCTATCCTATCAAGTGGTATCAGAGCAGCCGCTCCTTGGCGCTCTTGATTGACGATCGTCCACCAGCTATCACTTGTAATTCTCACCACCGGAGTCATGTCGACGCGCAACGCTACGTTGGAACAACGCATTCAAGATCATGATAATACACTTCTGCGATTGGAAGCAGTTACTAGTCAGAATTTGACTGGATTGGAGGCCATTAAAGCAACGACTACAAAGAATTCATCCGATTTGGAGGCTATGAAGAATCAATTAACCGCGAATTCGGTTCAGATGACAGAAATTCTAAAGAACTCTTGCAATTAATTAGCAATTCCTGGCCAGCTCAATCTGATGGGGTAAATACTACTACTGGAGGTCCAGATATCAGGACTACTTGGTTATCAAACAACAACACTCGATTAACAAAAATGGAATTTCCACGGTTCAATGGCATTAATGTTGAAGGATGGCTTTGTTAAGTTGAACACTTCTTCTCCATTGATGATGCTGCTGAAAACATTAAGGTGAATTGTGCTATTATGCATTTAGAGGATAAAGCCCTGTTATGGCATCAATCTTTCCTTCAATCCAGAGGTGGCTCTATTGAAAGTATATCTTGGCTTGAGTACAAAGGATTTATTTCTACTCGATTTGCTGTTGTTATTGGCCAAGAGGCTATGGGTGCATTAGCAGCTTTAAGACAAACAAGTTCATTAGAAACACTTTGTCAAGAATTTTATTTAGCTTTAACTAAGTGGCTATTTGTGATGAATATGTTGTTAGCTTGTTTTTATGGGCTGTTAAACCAGAAATAGGGTATCCTCTTAGGTTATTAAGACCTAAAAACTTACCCAAGGCATATTTGTTGGCTAGAATTCAAGATGAGAATATAGCACTGTTATGCAACAAGAACTGGAATTCTTCTTATAAGCCATCTAATATGGGTTCAACTTTTAGAAAAGCCACAGGTTCTTTTCCTAAGAGTGTTACTACAGTTGCTAATCTAGCTTTACTTCCTGCCCCTCCTATTAGAGCTAGGCCCTTAAGAAGATTAACTCCTAAGGAAATTGAGGAAAAGAGGGCTAAGGGTGAATGTTTCAGCTGCAATGAAAAATTTTCTTCTACTCATAAGTGTAAGAATAAACACTTGTACTCCATTGAGGTTTGGGAAGAAGAGGATGATAGTTCACCACCTACACTAGTAGAGGAGTTTCCTAATGAGAGATTGGATCCCAAGATTTCACTTAATGCTATCATGGGAATGTCATCTTACTCTACCATCAAAGTCACAAGTGCAATTGGTACCAAAACTCTACATATACTCATTGACTCAGGCTCAACTCATAACTTTTTGGATGAAAGAATTGCTCATTAAATGCACTGTCCCACAAAACCTGTTTCTCCTCTTAAGATTACCATAACAGATGGCAATGTCATTACTTGTGATAAGAGTTTTAACAATTTACAATGGCTGATGCAAGGTAATTGGTTCAAGGCTGATGTTATTATTATTCCATTATCCAATTATGATATGGTATTAGGTATACAATGGCTGCAGAGTCTAGATGATATCACTTGGAATTTTAAAGATCTTACTATGAAGTTTAAGGTTAACGATCTTACATTTCAATTGAAAAGTGCTAAGGAAACTGGTGTGAGCCTTTGTTCTAGTGAGGAAGCTTACAATTTGTTGAATAACTCTACTCACATGTCTCATGCCCAATTATTCAGCTTACACTGCTCACCTACAGATATTTCACATGTTCCTAAGGTTCAAAATAGTGGTCATTGGGCAGATATTGAAGAGTTGTTATCTTATTATGAGGATGTATTTGCTATACCTACAACTCTCCCTCCTAAGAGGAGCTGTGACCATCAAATCACTCTTAAGGATGGTGTTTCTACAATGGCTCAGAAACCTTAAAGATATTCGGCTGCTCAAAAGGATATCATTGAAAAAATGACTCAGGACCTATTAGATATGGGAATTATTAGAGAGAGTACTAGCTCTTTTGCATCTCCTGTGGTGCTAGTCAAGAAAAAAGATGGTACATGGAGGATGTGCATTGACTACAGGCGTCTAAATGATGCTACTGTCAAAAACAGTTTTCCTATACCCTTAATTGATGAACTATTAGAAGAACTAGGTGGCTCTTCTGTATTCTCTAAGCTTGATCTCAGATCTGGTTATCATCAGGTGCGTATGCATGACCCATACATATACAAAACTGCCTTTAGAACTCATCAAGGTCACTATGAGTTTCTGGTTCTACCCTTTGGATTAACAAATTCCCCCACCACTTTTCAAGCCTTGATGAATGCCACTTTTAAGGAAGTGTGCTCTGGTATTTTTTGATGACATCATAGTAGTATACAGCTCTTCCTTGGAACAACATCTGTTAGATCTAGCCAAGGTACTTTAACTTTTAAGGGATCACTCTCTATTGGCTAAGAAATCTAAATGCACCTTTGCAGGCTCTCAAGTGGAATACTTGTGTCATGTTATCACTAAGGAAGGAGTTCATACTGATCCTTCTAAAATTGAAGTAGTTTTGAAATGGCCTGTTCCTACAAATGTAAAACAATTGAGGGGGTTTTAGGCTTGGCAGGGTATTATAGGCGCTTCATTAAAAGCTTTGGGTGTATTTCTAGACCTCTTAACAATTTGTTAAAGAAGGATGCCTTCAAATGGCAAGAGGAGTCTCAACAGGCTTTTGAGCAACTCAAAACTGCTCTATCTACTGCTCTATCTACTGCTCCTGTTTTGGCTTTACCCAACTTCTCTAAAACCTTTGTGATTGAAATTGATACATCCTCTAAAGGTTTAGGTGTTGTTCTTATGCAAGAATGCCATCCCTTGGCTTTTCTGAGTAAAGGCATTTCAAGTAAACAATAGTCCATGTCTGTTTATGAGAAAGAATTATTCGCCATTCTCATGGCAGTTAAGCATTGGCACCATTATTTGATTTTGAAGCATTTCATTATCAAAACTGATCAAAGGAGTTTAATTTTTTTATTGGAGCAGAAGATTAGTACTCCTTTGCAACAGAAGTGGTTAGCCAAATTATTGGGTTATGACTATGAGATTGTCTATAAGATGGGCAAAGACAATTCAGCTGCTGATGCCTTATCCAGAATGGATGGGTTAGCCCTATTCCAAATGAATGTCAGCTCTCTTGATCCTTGTTTATGGCCTAGAATCGAAGATAGTTGGCAAGGTGATCCTACCATCCAAGACATCTTATCTCAGCTACTAGCTGGTACTTCTATCAAGCACTTCACTTCGGATGGTCAACTCTTAAAAAGAAAGAATAGATTGGTTGTGGGCTTTGATCCTGTGTTGAGACATGATATACTGTAGCTATGCCATTCTTCTCCTTTAGGAGGTCATTCTGGCTATTTACCTACTCTTCATAGATTGAAATTGATGTTCTATTGGAAAAAATGTGCCCAATCTGTTAAGGAATTTGTAAGACAATGTATTGTTTGTCATAAAGCTAAGTATGAAAGAGTGGCTTCTCCTGGCTTGCTACAACCGTTACCTACCCCTAAATATGTATTCAGTGATATTTCTATGGATTTCATAGGGGGGTTACCAAAAGCAAGGATACAATTTTTGTGGTTAATGACAGATTCACTAAGTATGGACACTTTATTCCTTTGGCTCACCCTTTTACAGCTGTCTAAATGGCTCAACTTTTCTTTGATAATGTGTTCAAGCTTCATGGTTGTCCTAGCACTATAGTATCAGATAGGGATTCTATTTTCCTTAATGCTTTCTGGCAAGACTTAATGAAGTTATAAGGTATTTCTCTAGCCTTTTTTCAGTTACCACCCTCAATCTGATGGACAAACCGAAGTTCTTAACAGATGCTTGGAATCCTCTTTGCGGTGTATGGTCATGGATGACCCTTTGCAGTGGCCAAAATGGTTAACTTTAGCTGAATGGTGGTACAACACATCCACCCACTCAGCCATTGGTACGTCCCCTTTTGAGGCTCTATATGGAGTTCCACCCCTAATTCATATTCCTTATATTCCAAATGATTCCAAATTGGAATCCATTGAAGAGTGGTTTAGACAAAGAGAATTGAAGCTTACTACTCTTAAGGATAATTTGGCTAAGGCTAAAAATCGTATGAAACAGATGGCAGATAAAAATCGGTCTGAAAGGCAATTTCAAGTGGGCAATTGGGTGTATGTTAAACTACATGCTTATGTGCAGAATTCCCTTAAGAAACATCATTCTCAAAAATTATCACCTACTTATTATGGTCCCTATTTGATTACTGATGCGTGTAAACTATATATATATATATATATATATATATATATATATATATATATATATTTTATAAGTACTTTTCACACAATTAGAGTTTTAAATGGGTTTTCACCAAAGACTAATCACACACACATCGGGCAAGTGTACCCGTCGGATAGCAATATAGTAAAGGTAAGAACCGGATATCAATCCGTGGACACGGTGGAATGCGATAATAAACCGAAACTACAATCCAATCAAGTAAGGGTAAAAGATGTTTAAGTTGATTTTTAATTAAACTAATATGCACGAATGTAAAACTAAACTAACAACACAAGTCAAGCAATCAAGGAAGGAATATCACTTCGGTCTCGAATCCATTTAGTAGACATCCAACAACAACTACAAATACATGACACGTACACGATATATAAGTTGACTAAACTCTCGTCAAAGACATCTAATCAAATGATTCTTAGAAAACTTAGAATGAATTACACAAACAACCACCTAAAATCATACAATGAAGCTCACGTGCTATGAATACGTCAATGTTTAATAAAGATTGAACTAGCTTCCTATCAAGGTTGGCTAATTCAACAACTAGTTGGAAAGATTACATGAATCAACACATAACCCACCTCAAGTTGATTAAAGTAAACAACAACATGCACTTCCTCAACATACAATGTTCATATTAAGATTACATAAACTAGAAGATTGCGTCAACAAGTCCTAGATGAACATAATACTAAACATGACACACCATAACAAGCACTTTGTCTTTCCAAACATAAGCACAAGGATGCACATTCAATAGTTTTCAACCATAAACAAGACTTCATCCACCATTCCTAGTCAAAAGCCATAAACTAGCATACGTACATACACTAATCAATGAATACATACATAAACCATGGGTTTTCCATAATATAAAGCCTACACATATACAAGTCTTGCAAACAATATAAACTCCCAAATACACAATACCATTGAAGAATAATCATGCCATTGTTATAACATTAACATAAACTATGCCAAAAATCCATAAATGTTGTCAAACGTTACTAAACTTCATCTAAACCAAAGTGATATCAAGAGTTAGCTCATGGTGAGCATAAGAACAAGAACAAAGCAAGTAAAGGTTACAAGACTCATGGAGAAATGCCAAGAATCGAACCAACTCTTCCAAGCTAGACGATGATGATGATGATGATGATGATGATGATGATGATGTATGGTGATCCTCTTGATGTTGTATCCTCTCCAATATGCTTGCAATGTGGCTGGAACAAGGATGATACGAGCTAGAACGGTGGGTTTTTCTCTCTGGTTGCTGAATGTCTGAATGAGAGAACAAGTTCTGCTTATATAGAAAAAGGGAGACACGACTGTGCCAGGTGAGAAGGCACGACCGTGCCCTATGCCTTGGAGAGACCGTGTCTAGGTCATTGGCGTGACCGTGTGACAGAGGGTTGACCGATCCGGAGCTTCCATTGGGTCCCACTGATCGAGGAGGTACGGCTGTTCAGACTCACAGGTTGACACGCGACCGTGGGGAGTCAAGGCATGCTTGTGCCTTGGAATTTGGCTTGGCGCGGTCGTGCCAGATGAGGGCGCGACCGTGCCTAGGGTTTGCAAGCTTGGCACGGCCGTACCAGGTAGGGGGCACGACCGTGCCTCCAGCCCAGAAACCCTAAAACTTCAACTTTAATCCTAGAATCCTCTTGTTTGTTCACTTAGCTTCACAAAAACCTATAAAACTGGAAATGAAGCAAATAAGTGTCTAAACGTTGAAAATAACCTAGAATTAATCGTGAAATAAGTGAAGTTTTGTGCCAATAATATGTGTAAATCCTAACACATCAAACAACCCCACACTTGAACATTGCTTGTCCTCAAGCAAGAAATCAAAATAAAACAAAACTTCCAATGGCACTATGGATCAATTCGAAAACCGTAAGCCTTAATAAACTTATAAAAGTTTTACAAGCTTCTCACGAAATGAAAAATTGACTAAATGAAACCCAATGAACCCAATGAAGTAACAACCGAATGAGCAAATGAATATTCCTAGAAAATCATTAGCATGCAACTTAATGCTCTCACAATGTTCACACACACTCGGGTATATATATAATCATACAAGTAATGGAGTATGTATAGAACACTCAAATGCCAAGACAATGAATCATGCATAAATCATAAGCTTGCTAAAAGATCAAATCTCTACCAACTAACATGAAACAAAGCATAAATATAGAGGACTTTGAACGGGTTGTAACTTGGCAATGGTTAGGGGTAGGGATTTGGAATTTAAAAGTGGCTAAATGGCTAAAAACCCGGTGGTTATGCTAACTTAAAAACTAAAACAACTTCTAAAATGAAATTAAACTAACTAATACTTCCGTATAGATAAGAGCTAACAACCGAATTCTTTTCATCTTTGCTCACAAAATTGCTCTAATCGGCTATAATTCACCTAATTTTGGTGAAATTTTATTATTATTATTTTTTTTACACTATTTCTTTTCTTTTCTTTTCTTTTGAAGGGAACTAAGTCAATATGCATATTTCCTTAGCTGAAACCTTCTCAAGAATTTCAAGATTACAACAAAATAAAAGCTATAAAATTAACATTAGCCAACTGGATTTCTAACACGGGTGAAAAATAAAATAAATAGAAAAGGCTAATGAAGATTTAATGGCGATGTAATGTAGGTAATAAAAGAAAAGGACGGGATAGGCTCAACGTGGCTAACTAGTGGATGTATTCGGGTGAGGGGAAATAAAAATAAAAAGGCTCACAAAGTGGTTTATCATAATGCCTCAATCATTTTTATGCAATATTTATGTTCAAGATTTTGAAATGTATACTAAAAGCAAGTTCTAATAAGCATGAAATATCCGGCACACTCAAATCCGCAAGAACGAGAGCAAACAATGTCTAAAGCTATAAAGGCTCAAAAATAAACTCACGGAAACGGAAAAGAATGGGTGTAAGCAAAAGGTTACATACAATTCATTCGTTTAACCCACTAAAACACATGGTCATCACAAAAAATTGGGTTTGAGTCGATGGAATTTCTATCTCAATTGCTTTCGAAAAATCAAACCTCTATTAGTTACTAAAAATTGTAAATACCAAACGGTTAACTTTTATTATATTTTTGTGTTTTTAATTAATAATTTTAAAAAAAAAATTATTTAATGCCAATAAAAATTATGAAGGAAGATTTTGCAAAAAAAATGAAGTGATAAAATACTCAAAAGGACAACATCGCATGAATACATTCCCACCCAACCCCACACTTTGGAAACATACATTGCCCTCAATGTATACAAAAACATGTTATTCGAAATGGAATGCAATGCAATGAAGTGATAAGGGAGAACTGAAACTTCCCTCGTGTCGATCATGCCACACGCGAAAAGCCTACCCACAAAAATGGCGTTCCACGCAGTTCCACAATTCCAAGATCTAATCAAGACTAACAACATCAAACACAGATCACTAACATCAAGCCAAAATATAAAGATAAATATTAACATACAGTACAACGGAAACAAAAGTACAACAAAATACAACCAACAAACGCCGAAGCGTGATAAAAGAGTTTGTACAACAAGTAACCCAAGTACAACTCATCAAAAGGTGATACCAAAATGGGAGTGGAGGGCACTACTCCTCCATCTCAAAATCCTCGAGATCAAGGTCGGCACCCTCGCCCCCCTCGGCTCCACCTCCTCCGGGTGGTGATGGTGGTAGTGACTGATGATGCGATGGTGGTGATGGTGGTGGCTGGTGCTGAGGTGATGGTGGTGGCTGATGCTGAGGTGATGGTGGTGGCTGATCGGGCTGCATGAAGAACTGGGAGGGGAACCACGTATGGCGCCCCGACAGCAGCAGCAGCGGCGCACTGGACCTCATACTGCCAGGCCCAGTAGCTCATGAATAGGTCGTGAGTGATGGTAACCAAAGGTGGTGGCAGAGGAAGAACGACTGGATCCTCAACATGGTACTCGTGGTGCTCCTGCTGAGCCGCATGTGCCTGATGGACGACGGCAATGGCCTAGGCCTCGGCCTGTACAACATCTGGATCGGGACCCGTACGGTCTGGGTCCCACACTCTACCCCAACGATCCACTAACCTAATCCCTCTCGCCACGGGACGAGCTACGTGCATGTTCCTCAATGTCTGCGCGGTCATCACAACGGTCTCTCCAACCGGGGTCAAACCTCCAATAAGCTCATCGGTGAGAAGTTGGTAGTGTCTAGCATTATTGGTCACAAAGTGACCACCACAAATGGCACTGGTGGCATCCCTCCCCGAGCTGTTCACCAAGTACCCCGCGTAGAGTGCGCAAGATTGCATGTGCACGGGCGTACTAGGCAAAACAAATAAAATAACTCCCACAAGTTCACTACAGTCTCCCCCTGACCTCGACCGGATATGGAATACACAATACAGCGATGCAGAATACGATGCAATGGATCTCTAAGGCTCGAATCCTTGGTCAAACTGGGGTCATAAATACCAAAACCGAACTCATGCCAGAACTGGTCCTTATCCTCCTCAGATGGAAACTCAGTGATACCCTCGGTAAATAACTCGGTAGGAATCTCATCTCAAGTATACAACCCCAACAAACGCCCAAATCTGGCTACAGACATCACTCGCCACTCCCCGCCAAGTCTAAATCTCACTGTCTCTAGCTACTCTAAGTCTGCGCAGGGGTAAACGAACTCGTAAGTCGAGAAAAACTCCATCACGAGCTCAATATATTGGACGGCGTGTATCCTAAACAATCGGCGCTAGGGAGCGGTAACCAAATCATTCCATCGGTCCCTCTGATCGATGGTATCAAGAAGTCCATAGTCAAGACGTCGCCCGGCCAATATCTGGCGCCGACATGGCCATAAAGCCTCTAAACGCTGCTCGTAATCATGCTCATCGTGGTCGAACGCGAGGTATGGATGGTCCCTGTTGCCTGCCATCTGCAAGACAACAACAAATATGAAATAAGAACGGTTATGAAGACGCTAGATGGAATTATGAAGTCTCTGCCCTAATTTATGAAGGGGCATGGTTGCGCCTGGAAAGGGGCACGACCGCACCAAGGTAAATAATCCAGCCCAAGGCAGCGTCTGGCCAAACCAGGGGCACAGTACCCGGAAACACACGGTTACGCCTAGTCAAGGCATGACCGCGCCAAGGCTAACAAAAGGACAAGGCCGCGCCTTGAAAAGGGTACGACCGTGCATGACCAAGTTCAAGCACTCCTAGGATGATGAAAGCCTAGCACGATCGCGCCTGTTCTTGGAACGACCGTGCTTAACCCAGTGTATGGTTTTTAGTTTCAAAAATGGATCAATTAAATTCGTTTTATGAAGGGGCTTTCATAGCCTAACATCGCAGGGAGCAAATTCTACAATTTCTACTTATTCACAAGCCTAAACCACTGTCAAATGAACATTTTTAAAGAAAACCTAAAATGAAATGGAACTGGGCTAGTAGGACGTACCTGGTTTTTGAACAACTGTTTCAAACGCACCTGAAAGTCGCGGGTGCGCTCGTGAAGCTCTCGCTCAGGCTCTAAGAAAGCTGAATAAGGTGGTGATCCATGTGAACGAGTGTTGTACATAAACAGAAAGACTTAGTAAGAAAAATAAACAGAGACTCAAAGACAGAAGGACTCGATCCTAGATTAGACACACAAGTAGCAAAGAGGACAAGCACAAGATACAGACTCAAAGAAAACAAAATAAACCAAACAAAGAACTTATCAGAGTTAATATTGCTATTGCCAAGTGTCCCCGGCAACGGAGCCAAAAACTTGATGTTGTCCAGACGATCTATAAAAATAACTACTAAACCTAACCTAGACTCCTAAGTAATAAAAGGAAAACCTATGAACTAAACCGCACTGACAGACAAGTGTACCTATCGAGTGTAGCACAACTTAATGGTAAACCGGAATATCGAACCCTATAGACACTACGAATAAAAAAACTGACTCGGACTTAAGAATGATTTGGTTTGGGGGTTTACTACACTAAAGATTATCGCTAAAGAATGCAATAAACAAGATCGATTCAACTATCAAGACAAAGAGTAAGGAAAATATCAGGAATGGGAAGAACACCACCTAGGTCGGAATCCTACTTGCAAAGTACAACTTCTATCGGTTATGGAAACTATGATGGATCTGGGTTTCTAAGGAAACAACTCTAAACAACCTAGTGGATCCCTAATCACTCTCAAGGTGTCACCAACTAAGCTACCTAAATATGTACTAACTCACCAGATTGTTGGATCACTTCTAAGGTATTTGCAACTAGGATAATGTACCCTAATGGATGGATTACCTCTCAGTCTCACCGTCCATAATACACTCAAAGAATGCACGGGGTAATCTTAGGATAATAACTATGACTCAGGATAGCAACAATCACTAGACACCTAGACCAACTTCCTCTCAGACAGTTGACACTCGGATTCCTAATGATGAAGACTAAACGACTAATTCTCACCTCTCGGATATTGAACTAGGAAGAACACTCAATTCAGATCAGTAATCAATGATAACTCCTATGGCTACTACGTCTAGCAAACCATCAAAGTCACAAACCCTAAGATCTATGATCACGATACGCTAATTAAACATGGCAGACAACCATAATCAACGCAAGGAATTATTAATCAATCACATGCAAATTCAACACAATAATCATACTAAGATTCTTTACAAGATCCTTAAACCATTAATCAATCCAAAAACCGACAAAAATCATACCTTTATGAAGCATTCATCATAACACCTAGGCAGTATTAACGTTTTAGCCTAGGATCATGTTCAAACAACCAAAATAGAAGTAAATAACATTTACCATGGTATCAAACATAGAAATCAAACACAAAGATGCAATCTTGAAAACCGAATAAGCTAATACTAACGAACCCGGATCCAAAGCTGCAAACATTAGCCTTGATTCGACCTCCAAACTCCCAAAATCGCCTCTAGCAACTCTCTGGACGGCAAGAATAGAACTCCCATGATAATGAGGTTACAATTCTATTAAAATCGATTTTTAGGGTTTTTCATATTTTACGAGCCTCTCGCGTACCGCGAGGGACAATATAGTCACGCCCGGGTTTCTTCTTTCTCGCATACTGCGAGGGCTTGGTCTCTGTTCTTCGCGTACCGCGGGGGAACCAAACTTCAACTTTTTACACTCCAAACCTTGGACTTCATTCTTATGCTTGGTTTCTTGGTATATTCACTTGTATTCATCGTAAGCACCTGAGAACATAACAAAGACTCAAAACGAACCAAAAACGACTCAAAACAAATATAAAACTAATTAGAACGACACGAAAACTATGGAATAAAGATGTGTGCTTTGCACTACATCACCAACATGTTAGAATATAACGGTATTACATTATTATTATTATTTTACCTTCTTTTGTAGATATAGATAACTTATATAATAACTAAGAACTATAATAACTTAAGTATTAATATGTATGCTTAACCTAAACTTATTCGATGATAAATAATATATTAACTAAACTAATAACAACGGGTTCTTTTGGACATAGTGTACAACATCACCTTAGGACACTGACATGTATGGACTCGTCTATGATATTTGAATTGTTAGTACCACATTGTTCTAAACATAGGGCCCCTAGTTTGTACCAACCGATGACTTATATTTCAAGCTACCACAAGGTGAGTTCATGTGATCCCCGTTTTACAAATTATTTCTATACACGTTTTGGGGACATGAGATACATAATCCTAAACTATTTTATACTTTGTGTGATAATTAAATAAGGCCATTTTAGCTGCTATAACGAATCCCCGAAGTTTTGTATACAATCATTAAATCTTTTGGAGCCAGCAAATATATGTGTAATACTATCTGGTGAAACCTCGGCACACCATGGGCCCGACGTAACCGGGACAACCTCCCATGGAATGATAATCATATAATGATGATAAATATCTTGTGACGTAGATTCGTTTTACAGTTTTAAGCTTATGTTTATAGACATGAGCGATTAGACCCATAACAATAAGGGGTATGGGTTAGGGGAATATTATTTCTAGATGTCCACGGGTTGTGGGCAAAGGGGTAATTGTAAACTTATTTATTATGCACCAAACTTATTTATTTGTGTCTGTTGTCTTAAACACATGAATTCACCAACATTGTTGTTGACGTATTTTGAGTATGTATTTCAGGTACCAACCAAGAGAAGGAGACTTAGACACAACACTTAAAAGTACAACCATGATGTAGCTAGAAGAATAAATTTGTTTAGACATTAGTACTTTGTTGGTTGTAACTTTGTTTTAATTTACTTTCAAGACATGTATTTTTGAGATTGGACGTTTAGTCCAACTATGTAATGTATTTTTATTTTCGTTGCGTTTGGTTGATATCAGTCTTCGTGCCTAGCCCCCTGGTCGGGTTGTGACAGTAATTGTTAAGAAATGTAACATCAAGAACTCAGACTGTTAAGGGTGTACTAAACCTGTTAATATCAACAAACCTTAGAGACGAAAACTGCTATGTTTTATATATCCGCTTCACTTTATCCATCTTTCACTCCATCTCAGCGTCACATCACCATCTTTGACTTCATTTTTCAACCTATGTTTTACCCACCTTTCATTTTTCACCCTTTTTTTTTAATATATATTTCACTTTATCTTTCACACTATGTTTTACCCGTCTTTCACTTTTCACCCATTTTAAAAAAAAATGATATATTAGAGAGGGGGAGGGAAGGAGGGAGAGCATACATACAAATAATAATCGTAGCGGCATTATGTTTGCGAAAAATGACAAGATTTTTAATAAGAAAAGCTGTCATCCAAATCAAAGTAATAGTGGAGATAAAGGTCTAACATGATTAAAAATAAGTTTAGATTGGTCTACTTTGGTATAATCGTGATTTACAAGTTTACAATGCTAATATGACATTTAGAATTGTATTTTACCTTGGATAAATGTGATCAAGCATCTACGTCCTTTTTAAAATCCGGTTGCCAACAAAAAAAAAAGATAAATATATATAAAAAATATTTAAATAATATAAAAATTTAACAAAAAGTAAAAAAAACTATGTTTTGCTCTAATCATCAACATTCTTAATGACATCAAAAGGAGAACATACAAAATCTCACAATCACATTAAATTACCCATGACGTAGTGGTTGAGTGGTATGATGCTTACCCTCCATAAAATTTGTGAGTTCAAATCCTTACAAGAGGCTAGGTGGTATTTAGGTGTAAAAAATTGTTGTTAAAAAACATTAATTTACACAATCAGGTGTACTACACAGTAACTTTTTCCATCCTTCCAAACATTCAGCACAAATTTCCGGCAAAGGCTTCTTATGCTCTAACCCTTTTGGCATTCTCCAACTCTTGCAGGAGAGTAGCATGCTTTGTACCTTTAAGATGATCTTCCATTATGATACCGCTCGAGCAAGATGAGTTACAAAGCTCACATAAAAATGGGGTGCTAACGTTTTGACCCCGTTTTTTCAACTGCAGTACATTGCCTTTGTGCTTTACTGTATTCGAATGTTGCTTTAGATGAATAACGCTATCGAATGTTTTCTGACAAATCTTGCATACCAGCCCGGTTGAACGCCTTTCCAGTGATGTACCACTTGAACACGGCTCTTTTCTCTTTAATGTTGCATGGCTTTGGGGATGCACCTAAATGCATATTTCTAGTTATTAGTCCTTAATGATTATATATATATATAGAGAGAGAGAGAGAGATGTTCAATACATAATCAATTTCAAGTAAAGAACTGCCTGAACCCACCGTATAGACTTTGATACCTACAACTTTAAATGTGATACGTAAGACAGTCTCTTTTTCCCTCTCATAACACATTTGATTATCTTCTGTACAAGTGCTTATGTGGTTCTCTCAGTTCTCTACTTAAAATTGAATCTGTACTAAACACGTCCCTATATATCTGTATGTGTGCGCGCGCGCATGCGTGTGTGAAGAATGAAAGAAGGAAACAAAGATAAGATATGCCGATGAAACCATATTTGCATTGTAGCTGCACAATTCGACTCATTTACTTATAGATTTGGGTTAAGTTTTATCTCTAATAGCTCAAACAAGGTAAAATTATAAAAAAACTTAGCTTAAGGGAAATGGGAACGGGTCAAAAGTTTCCAAGACTTTATTGTTCATGCATAAAACATCCTAAACTGGATTGTTATTTTATAACTTTTGTAATTAGACATGGAAGTTAATCGTTCTTTTGAAAATTAGGGCAAAAGTACTTTTGGGTCAACCAAAACCCGTCTTGCTTGTTCATGACCCACCCATTTTGTCACCTCTAGTATGAAGCAAACCGACTCATATGAGTACTTTTCAAATGGTTCAAGATTGATTCAAGTTAAGACAAAATCCTAAATGGATCTCACCTGGGAAGGTAGCAATGGATTCAAGTTAACAAAACGCCGGTTCTTCAAGACCTCGAGTTTAGTCCGATATTCCATTTCCCTTTTTATAGCAAGCTCCACTGGCATTATATTACGCATCGCAATCATCTCTTCATCCATCTTCACTACACGATCTATCACATCAAGCATATTCTTTTGTCAGATTCTCAAGTCATGCAATTTCACATATGTTAGGCATGATGTAATGTAACAATAATCATAAACCCGAATAGATAATATCAATTAAGTCTATCACACAAAGAATCCCGTATTAGAAAAAAGAATAATTATTAATCACAAGACGAGAATTATTAACAATATTCATAAGCTGAAGGAATGTACTGATTTTTCTCCTTGATATCTACTGAAAATTACAATTACTTATCTAGGGAACTTTGCAAATGGAAAAATAATTATTAATCACGACACAAGATGTTTAGCTGTATGACAATTCATGAAGCTAAATTTGATAATTCTATGTTACAATTTACCATTTAAAAGGGATGAAACTGAATTCGTCTTACATTATCCTAAAATAACAACACCCACACATTATGATTTGGTGAAGCCAACTTTTTTTTTGGTAAATCATGAGAACACGTTACCGGAATACTCACAGGCAGTCAACTCCCTGCTAACCAACGAAATCAAGCAAATCGCAGCTTGCGCTTGGCAGGTGACCTTCAAAAGGTTATGGCAGGTGACCTTCAAAAGGTTATGGCAGAAACCAGTGGACAGCATATTAGAATTCTAAATGCATTAAGTTTTTGGGGATTCTGCTGCAAGATTAAGATGCTATCAAAGCATATTGAACATTAACAATCAAATTGAGAAATTATTTCTCATATCATTTTCACTAATTTCATATGTTGGGTAACTAAAACCAAGATTATTTTCTTTATATCCTCTAAAATCAGATTCACAACCAGAATATGCATCCTAAGGCTTCACTTCCGACCCCTTTTCAAATTTTACATTAAATACTCAAAATTGAAAACGCTCCCTTAATTTTATTCGTAACCAAATCAAGCGAGCACCCAGTGTCCCTATGTATTTATATTAAACAGAGCATCAAAGCAAATAAATCATACAAAAAATCAAGATCCACAGAGCAAGAAATTAACTTCAATTTGATGAAATAAACAGGAATTGAAATTAGGGTTTTTTTAATTGTTCACCTGATGGATTATTTGCAATTGGAGACGTAGGTCTTCAAGCGAACTCAAATTGAGGAGCGATTTTGAAATTGGTTACAGTCAAGAAGGACATTGAGTTGAGGCAGAAACAATATAAATGATTTTCTTTCTCAAATCGAACGTATTATATATGTATTTTCTATCCTATTTAGTTAATATTTTTATTTTGAATGTATACTATATAATAAATAAATATTTTTTAATGCAACGTGTCGTCTTCATATTTATTCTCATTATTTTTTTCTTGTTTCTCTCTTATTAATACACCTCTATCTTTTAATAATAATATATTTTTTAAAAAATATTAATCTTTATATTAATAAATCTCCTAACATATTTTGGCGAGTGTATTTGTTAACAGATTATATTGTATTCCACAGATTTATTCAACCCGTGTAAAACATGAGTTTTTACAAAATAATTTTTATTATTTAATATATAATATTATATTTATTCAACTTGTGTAATACACGAGATTCTAACCTAGTATGTAGTATAAAGGAAGGTTGAACTACAAAATCTCTTTTGCCTAAAAAGTGTGGGAAGCAATATGGGCATTTTATCAAACTTATCTAATGACCCTAAGATTGATTTATAAGTTAATTAGGTTATTTTTGGTGAAGCCAACTTTTTTTTTTGGTAAATCATGAGAACACGTTACCGGAATACTCACAGGCAGTCAATTCCCTGCTAACCAACGAAATCAAGCAAATCGTAGCTTACGCTTGGCAGGTGACATTCAAAAGGTTATGCCAGAAACCACTGGACAGCATATTAGAATTCTAAATGCATTAAGTTTTGGGGATTCTGCTGCAAGATTAAGATGCTATCAAAGCATATTGAACATTAACAATCAAATTGAGAAATTATTTCTCATTTCATTTTTACTAATTTCATATGTTGGGTAACTAAATGTAAGGCCCCTTTCCCGGGTGACCTCACTTGTTGGATTTACTCATAAACATAGCCATAAATACTGAACTTAAATTTAAAACATTCATCATTCAATTACATTACATAACAGCGGAAGTCTTAACAATTAAAAACACAACATTGTCTTAACAAACAAAAGTGGGATGTCAGTCTTGTGCCGGGTAACCTTCACGCCATCGCACGACCTTTTCTTCCTTTACCTGAAATGTATACTAAAAGTCAGCTAACGCTGGTGAGTTCTAGTTTAATGCAATTTGATATAAACATTCTATTCTTTACTTTATAAGTATGCATTACTGTATAGTCATTCATATAAATACGTATTCATAACTTTTGTCTTTCTTTTCATCTCTCTTTTCTATATTTTTGTGATTTCATATATATATTTATGCATTCACCCTTTTCTTTTCTTTTCTTTCTTTCTTTAATTTCATGGGTCATACTATATAAGGGTGATCAACCCGTCATTTGCTTACGAATGTCACAAAGACAATCGCCGTGGTCCATCTCCATGGCCCACCTATACTTACAACCGTCCGGCAACTAGTGCCGTCCGTCATTTTATTCTTACAACCGTCCGGCAATCTTTGTCCGTCCGTCATGACTTACAACCGTCCTACCGTCGTAGGCCGTAATTCGCCCGTCTACCCGAAGGTATCCGTTTCCCATGCGACTATTATATATACAACCGTTCTACTATAATATGCCAATTGCTTCGACCGTCCTTTAATGACATTCGTACGTCCTAGCTGATGAAGGAACGCACTTGTCCCGGTTGTAAAATAATCACATGGTCGTCCGTCTACCGAAGTAGCCGTTATCATCGAAGCGTCCATAACATTTTCTGTACTTGGCAAGCAATATATACATGGATATAAAGCAGGATTTCATTCTTTCATATTGTGTTATACTTTCATTCATTCTTGATAATCATGATTTTCATTCTTTATTCATAATTTCTCTTTCATGTATAGGTATATATATATACTTGTATAACACATATGATTACATTGACATTCATAACATTTATTCACTTAGTGTATACATCTCAGCCCCAAAACATTTGAAAACATTTGCACATAACATAGAAGGGGCACATAGAACTCACCTGATGAGTAGTTTCTGTAATACACTAAGCTGGCTACTGGGCTTCACTAATGTCACTCACGATCTGTATAATAAAGTCATACACATAAGATGGTGCTCCTAGATGACACTAGACATTACTATGCTTGAACTCAGTAGTTTCGGGAGGTGGGTCGCATCAAAACTATGGTAGTTTCGAGCTATGGTCTTACACTCGAAACTAGGTAGTTTCGAGTCATAATCCTTCTATCGAAACTAGGTAGTTTCGAGTCATGAGATCCTATCGAAACTATGGTAGTTTCGAGTCATTAACTTATGAAAAATCTTAGTTTAGGTTCAAGGTGACACTCGAAACTAGGTAGTTTCGAGTCCTGAGTTCCTATCGAAACTATGGTAGTTTCGAGTCATTGGCTGCTATCGAAACTAGATAGTTTCGAGTCAAACATGACTATCGAAACTAGAGTAGTTTCGACGGGTCTGTATGTATCGAAACTATAGTTTCGAGTCATGGGTCTGCATCTTCCCTGACCAGAACCTTGCTCCAGCCAACTTATTTCCAATCGATTAAACCTTGAGCATTTTACGTTAAACACCTTCCTTTATCGTTCTTGAGTTCAAATACGTGATTTGTTTCAAGTTTCGTATGCAAAAATCGTATCTTTATTTGATTTAAACCCGAGACATGCAAAGACTCATAATCAGAGGCGATGCTTACCTCAACAGGCCCGATTTCTGTTGCTATGCGTTGAAATGGTGGAGTCGGATGATTCCCGAGCCCTTGAGTCTTCTCCTTGCGGTTTTCTTCACAAGCCGATCGCTCTCTCTCTCTCTCTAGTATTCTTGCGCAGGAAGATGAAATGAGAGGGGTTTGGGTTGAAGCTGCTGTTTTGTAATGGGGTTTCCCCCTTTTCTTTTCGGCCCATGGGCCGAAATTTTGGCCAAGCCCACTTTATTTCCCTTTTCTATTTGTCTTGTCATTATTTGGGATGTTACAAGTCTACCCTCCTTAATGAGGTTTCGTCCTCGAAACCTGTTACACGTTAAACAACTGGGGATACAGTTCCTTCATCTCGTCTTCTTTCTCCCAAGTAGCCTCGGACCCCTTTCTGTGTTTCCATTGTATTTTGACTAAAGGAATCGACTTATTGCGTAATCGTTTCTCAGCTCGGTCAAGAATGGCTATTGGTTCCTCTACATAATTTAGACTGTTATCCACTTCGATCTCGTCGTAAGGTATGTGAGCTGTGTCGTCAGCTAGGCACTTGCGTAAGTGCGACACGTGGAACGTAGGGTGTATTCCACTAAGCTCGACGGGTAGGTCGAGTCTGTAAGCAACTTGACCCACTCTTGCTACAATCTTGAAAGGTCCGACAAACCTTGGACTTAGTTTGCCACGCTTTCTGAACCGAATGATTCCTTTCCACGGTGATACTTTCAACAGTACCATGTCCCCTACTTGAAACTCTAAATCCCTCCTTCTCTTATCCGCGTATGATTTCTGTCTGTCTTTTGCGGCTTTCATACGAGCCTTGATTTGATCAAATTTCTCAGAAGTAGCTTTGACCACTTCGAGACTTGCAAAATCCTTCTGTCCAATTTCCCCCCAACAAACCGGGGTCCTACATTTCCTCCCATACAACATTTCAAATGGCGGCATGCCAATAGTCGAGTGATAGCTGTTGTTATATGAAAATTCTGCCAATGGTAGATGGCTGTCCCAACTCCCACCGAAGTCAATGATACAGGCCCGGAGCATGTCCTCCAAGGTCTGAATGGTCCTTTCCGATTGTCCATCGGTTTGGGGGTGGTAAGCGGTGCTGATGTTCAGTCTAGTGCCCATTGCTTCATTGAATTTCTTCCAAAACCTTGACGTGAATCTAGTATCCCTGTCAGACACAATCGACAGCGGCATACCATGTCTGCTCACAATTTCCTTGATAAATACTTCTGCTAGCTTTTCAGAAGAAGAAGTTTCTCGTATTGGCAAGAAGTGAGCACTCTTTGTCAAGCGGTCGACGATCACCCAAATGGTATCATTGCCTTTAGCTGTTCGCGGTAGCTTGGTAATGAAGTCCATTGTGATCTCTTCCCACTTCCATTCCGGTATTGGTAAAGGTTGCATTTTACCGCATGGTTTCTGGTGCTCGGCCTTAACTAGAGAACACGTTAGGCACTTGCTCACGTATTCTGTCACATCATTCTTCATGCCAGGCCACCAGTATTCTTTCTTCAAGTCTTGATACATTTTGTTTGTCCCGGGGTGGATAGAATAGCGAGACTTATGGGCCTCATCGAGTATTTTGGCTCTAAGCTCACCAATCTTAGGTATCCACATCCGGCCAAACCTAGTTCGTACTCCGTATGCATTCGCATCTAAGTTCCCTTGTTGTCCTACTATTCTTTCCCGTTTCACATTTCTTTCTAACAATGCTTCATCTTGTGCCTTTGATATTTCACCCATTAAGTCTGGCGTTATAATTAACTGACACGCTTTGATCCGGATAGGTGCCGATTCTTCCTTTCTACTTAAAGCGTCAGCCACTACGTTTGCCTTGCCTGGATGGTACAATATCTCACAGTCATAGTCTTTCAGTAGCTCTAACCATCTTCTTTGCCTCATGTTTAGTTCCTTTTGTTCGAAAAAGTATTTCAAGCTTTTGTGATCGGAGTAGATGGTGCATTTAACTCCATACAAGTAGTGTCTCCATATTTTCAACGCGAAAACTACTGCTGCTAATTCTAGATCATGTGTTGGGTAGTTAACTTCATGAACCTTTAGTTGCCGCGATGCATAAGCAATTACCTTTCCTCGTTGCATGAGTACGCACCCTAAACCTTGCCCTGAAGCGTCAGAGTAGACTACTAAGTCTTCATTTCCCTCAGGTAGTGTTAATACTGGAGCTTGAGTTAATCGTGTCTTAAGTTCCTCAAACGCGTTGTTTTGGGTTGGACCCCATTCATACTTTACTTCCTTCCGTGTCAGTTTGGTTAGCGGCGAGGCAATTCTTGAGAAATCTTGGATGAACCTTCGATAGTAGCCTGCCAACCCTAGAAAGCTTCGTATCTCTGTTGGTGTCTTTGGGATGTTCCATTCCTTTACTGTCTCGATCTTTGCAGGATCCACCATGATGCCGTTTGGGTTTATTACATGACCTAGGAATTGGACTTCCCTAAGCTAGAACGCGCATTTGGAGAATTTTGCGTACAACTTTTCCTGCTTTAGCACCTCCAATACTTCTCTTAGGTGACAGTGGTGATCACCTTCATTCTTTGAATATATGAGGATGTCATCTATAAAAACTATTACTGATCGATCCAACATGGGTCGACATACTCTGTTCATTAAATCCATAAATGCTGCTGGTGCGTTGGTTAGTCCGAAGGACATCACAAGAAATTCATAAGGCCCGTAACGTGTACGAAACGCAGTTTTCGGTACATCCTTCTCTCTTACTTTCAATTGATGGTAACCCGACCTGAGATCAATCTTTGAGAACCAACTCGTGCCTTGCAGTTGATCAAAAAGGTCGTCTATTCTAGGCAGTGGGTATTTGTTCTTTACTGTTCTCTTGTTCAATTCGCGGTAGTCGATACACATGCGCATACTGCCGTCCTTCTTCTTTACAAATAGTACCGGAGCGCCCCATGGTGAGATGCTCGGCCTAATAAATCCTTTCTCGGTTAGTTCCTCTAGTTGGGACATCAATTCCTTCATTTCTGACGGAGCCAATCGGTAGGGGGCTTTGGCAACGGGCTCAGCTCCTGGCAGTAAATCAATCTGAAATTCTATTTCCCGATCGGGTGGCAACCCAGGTAGATCCTCAGGGAATACATCAATGTCATTTCTTCAGATCATAGTTTGGAACAGTACGAGCAAGGTAAATTCTTAATTACAGTGACCGGTTTGTGATTACTAATTTACATTGCTTTTCGGGTTCGAAACTCTTCAAATCAGTCGTGGCATTAACATCTATTTGTTATAAGTTAAGGTATCTATTCCTATGCAAGAGTATTAACTTTATGACTTACTTACCGTGCTAGCGTTGGCGTTGGTTACCCATACTGACATCCGTGCGTTGGTCCCATAATCAGTTTGAGTCTAGACATTTAGGGATGTCTAAATCTCTCAAACTATTGCTCTGATACCAACTTGTAAGGCCCCTTTCCCGGGTGACCTCACTTGTTGGATTTACTCATAAACATAGCCATAAATACTGAACTTAAATTTAAAACATTCATCATTCAATTACATTACATAACAGCGGAAGTCTTAACAATTAAAAACACAACATTGTCTTAACAAACAAAAGTGGGATGTCAGTCTTGTGCCGGGTAACCTTCACGCCATTGCACGACCTTTTCTTCCTTTACCTGAAATGTATACTAAAAGTCAGCTAACGCTGGTGAGTTCTAGTTTAATGCAATTTGATATAAACATTCTATTCTTTACTTTATAAGTATGCATTACTGTATAGTCATTCATATAAATACGTATTCATAACTTTTGTCTTTCTTTTCATCTCTCTTTTCTATATTTTTGTGATTTCATATATATATTTATGCATTCACCCTTTTCTTTTCTTTTCTTTCTTTCTTTAATTTCATGGGTCATACTATATAAGGGTGATCAACCCGTCATTTGCTTACGAATGTCACAAAGACAATCGCCGTGGTCCATCGTCATGGCCCACCTATACTTACAACCGTCCGGCAACTAGTGCCGTCCGTCATTTTATTCTTACAACCGTCCGGCAATCTTTGTCCGTCCGTCATGACTTACAACCGTCCTACCGTCGTAGGCCGTAATTCGCCCGTCTACCCGAAGGTATCCGTTTCCCATGCGACTATTATTTATACAACCGTTCTACTATAATATGCCAATTGCTTCGACCGTCCTTTAATGACATTCGTACGTCCTAGCTGATGAAGGAACGCACTTGTCCCGGTTGTAAAATAATCACATGGTCGTCCGTCTACCGAAGTAGCCGTTATCATCGAAGCGTCCATAACATTTTCTGTACTTGGCAAGCAATATATACATGGATATAAAGCAGGATTTCATTCTTTCATATTGTGTTATACTTTCATTCATTCTTGATAATCATGCTTTTCATTCTTTATTCATAATTTCTCTTTCATGTATAGGTATATATATATATACTTGTATAACACATATGATCACATTGACATTCATAACATTTATTCACTTAGTGTATACATCTCAGCCCCAAAACATTTGAAAACATTTGCACATAACATAGAAGGGGCACATAGAACTCACCTGATGAGTAGTTTCTGTAATACACTAAGCTGGCTACTGGGCTTCACTAATGTCACTCACGATCTGTATAATAAAGTCATACACATAAGATGGTGCTCCTAGATGACACTAGACATTACTATGCTTGAACTCAGTAGTTTCGGGAGGTGGGTCGCATCAAAACTATGGTAGTTTCGAGCTATGGTCTTACACTCGAAACTAGGTAGTTTCGAGTCATAATCCTTCTATCGAAACTAGGTAGTTTCGAGTCATGAGATCCTATCGAAACTATGGTAGTTTCGAGTCATTAACTTATGAAAAATCTTAGTTTAGGTTCAAGGTGACACTCGAAACTAGGTAGTTTCGAGTCCTGAGTTCCTATCGAAACTATGGTAGTTTCGAGTCATTGGCTGCTATCGAAACTAGATAGTTTCGAGTCAAACATGACTATCGAAACTAGAGTAGTTTCGACGGGTCTGTATGTATCGAAACTATAGTTTCGAGTCATGGGTCTGCATCTTCCCTGACCAGAACCTTGCTCCAGCCAACTTATTTCCAATCGATTAAACCTTGAGCATTTTACGTTAAACACCTTCCTTTATCGTTCTTGAGTTCAAATACGTGATTTGTTTCAAGTTTCGTATGCAAAAATCGTATCTTTATTTGATTTAAACCCGAGACATGCAAAGACTCATAATCAGAGGCGATGCTTACCTCAACAGGCCCGATTTCTGTTGCTATGCGTTGAAATGGTGGAGTCGGATGATTCCCGAGCCCTTGAGTCTTCTCCTTGCGGTTTTCTTCACAAGCCGATCGCTCTCTCTCTCTCTCTCTAGTATTCTTGCGCAGGAAGATGAAATGAGAGGGGTTTGGGTTGAAGCTGCTGTTTTGTAATGGGGTTTCCCCCTTTTCTTTTCGGCCCATGGGCCGAAATTTTGGCCAAGCCCACTTTATTTCCCTTTTCTATTTGTCTTGTCATTATTTGGGATGTTACACTAAAATCAAGATTATTTTCTTTATATCCTCTAAAATCAGATTCACAACCAGAATATGCATCCTAAGGCTTCACTTCCGACCCCTTTTCAAATTTTACATTAAATACTCAAAATTGAAAACGCTCCCTTAATTTTATTCGTAACCAAATCAAGCGAGCACCCAGTGTCCAAATGTATTTATATTAAACAGAGCATCAAAGCAAATAAATCATACAAACAATCAAGATCCACAGAACAAGAAATTAACTTCAATTTGATGAAATAAACAGGAATTGAAATTAGGGTTTTTTTAATTGTTCACCTGATGGATTATTTGCAATTGAAGACGTAGGTCTTCAAGCGAACTCAAATTGAGGAGCGATTTTGAAGTTGGTTACAGTCAGGAAGGACATTGAGTTGAGGCAGAAACAATATAAATGATTTTCTTTCTCAAATCGAACGTATTATATATGTATTTTCTATCCTATTTAGTTAATATTTTTATTTTGAATGTATACTATATAATAAATAAATATTTTTTTAACGCAATGTGTCGTCTTCATATTTATTCTCATTATTTTTTTTCGTTTCTCTCTTATTTATACACCTCTATCTTTTAATAATAATATATTTAAAAAAAAAATAATAATCTTTATATTAATAAATCTCCTAACATATTTTAGCGAGTGTATTTGTTAACAGATTATATTGTATTCCACAGATTTATTTAACCCGTGTAAAACATGAGTTTTTACAAAATATTTTTTTAATATTTAATATATAATATTATATTTATTTAACTCGTGTAATACACGAGATTCCAACCTAGTATGTAGTATAGAGGAAGGTTCAACTTCAAAATCTCTTTTGCTTAAAAAGTGTGGGAAGCAATATGGGCATTTTATCAAACTTATCTAATGACCCTAAGATTGATTTATAAGTTAACTAGGTTTTTTTTTTTTTGAACGGCATGGGCTCGACTGGCACGTTCCACTAGGGGAGGCTCGTACATCATTCTACCAGAACATCCCCCAAGGAATTCAAAATCTGTAGAAGGTGTTCCTAGTTTTTATGAAGTGCACCTTGCAAGATTCGAACTCATGACCTCCATAGAAGGGAAACCCTTTGGGAAAACCCCCCTAACCACCAAAACAGAACCTTGATGGCAGTTAATTAGGTTATATACTCATGTATTACATGGGGTTGTTAAGGATTGTAAAATTTATATACTCTACAATCGTAAAACTTTATACACTTGTAAAATTTTATATTGTGTTAACGTTTCCTTAATTATGTAATAATTAAAATTAAAATTTATATTATTTTTTGTGAAAAAAATATTAACATAATTAGATTTCTTAATTCAAACTTACTTAAAATAGAAAAAATTATAAGATTTTGATGAAAAAAAATTAGATGATGACACGTGGCATTTTTTGAATCGTTTATTATAATTAGGATTAATGACTAAAGGGGTAAAATAGATATTTTAATCTTATGTTGACTTTCCTTTTACATTGAATAGTAGTTTCACCATCATTTTTAAATTAAAATAACTTTTTCATACATTATTATTTTTTTTAAATTACACCATAAAATCAAGATTTTTTTATCTTTAATTTGATTATAGTATTGTTATATTTTCTATATAAAAAATGATATGTTTTTAGAAAAAAAGTTAATGCTTGAAATCTGTGTTGGTTACTATTATCGACACAGTTATATGATATAACAGTACAATTGTAAATGTTAAACCAACACAGGTTATGATTGTCACACCCCGACCGATGGCGGAATCATCGGGGCGGGACATGTAGACTGTTCATGAGCACAAGGTTGACTATATTGAAATATATTAATCGTCAAATTTCATTGCAAACGTTCAAACGAAACCAAATCCAAGAAAGAAACATAAATGTAATACATAGACTTCTTTATTTAATTTAGCTAAGTCCAAAGCCTATGTGTAGCACATCTTGATCAAATCACACATTAGTACCTGAAACATGAATAAAATAAGGTCAACTAAAAAGTTGGTGAGCATACACTGGTTTGTATATAGATAGCATATAGTTTGTAAATAAAAAAAATCCTTACATATCATGATAAAATAAGGCATTTATGGGGAGCAGCTATTGTGTAACCAAGTACAATCAAACCTTTGTAACTAGCATGCAAAACTTGTGTTGTCGGTAACAATCACCCTACCTGGGTGGGTTTGTCAGACTCAATAGATCTATCATTGTTTACCGTCGGCTTGAATAGTTAATGATTGCACATAATCGCATACAAAAGTTAGCACAACTAGCACTCGGGCATAAAGCTCAAATTGCACACATGGATGTAAAGAGGATTTGTACTTGTGTAGTTTGTGTAAGTGTAAGTAATAGTGTTGTATAGTGTTCATGTTCCACCCCAAAAATTGTAAAAGAGTAAAAGGGGCTATGTAATACTCACTTGGTTTGAAGGCGTAGCTAACAAAAGGTACTAGATAGTAATAAGGATCCTTGAGAAGCACAAGTTAACCTAAAGTGCAATGTATATTGTATTAATAGCGTGCACAAAGTTTGAGTCAAATGTTGAACTAGGATTTGTGTATAAAGCCATTGATTTGTATTTGAAAGTATTGAATACAATATAAAGTTTGAAATAATATTTTTAAAACATTTTGTGTTAAGGTTTGAAATTGAATAGCTAAATAAGTAGGTTAAATAATTATTGTTTATGAAAATAGTGTAAGTATTTTATGTAACTAAGTATAAATAAATAATTGTTTTTGTTTAAATATAAATTAAATAAATAATCATTTCCTTATTTATTTATATATAAAATATGTAACTTAACCATTAAGATATTTAAATGAAAGGTTTAACAATAATTGTAAATTTAATTTTTATAAACTTTAAATAAATAATTTTCTATTTATTCCAAGATTAACTATTTGATCTTTATAAATAGAATTAATACATTTTTATAAAAATCAACTATTTTTATTTTAAAATTTAATCAGAAATATTTATTGTTTGAAAAATATATAAAAATTATAATTCTGTCAAAAATTTAACTCACACACGACCGTGCCTGGGAAGGGCACGATTGTGCTCTAACCACGGGCGCGACCGTGCTAGTCAGGGCGCGACCGTGCTAGTCAGGGCGCGACCGTGTTGATCAAACAGAGGGCATAACTAACCAAATCTTTAGGCACGACCGTGCCTTGGCTCGGCACGATCGTGTCTATGATTCTGAGACACGACTGAGATTAGCCAAAGGGTATGACTAGGTCTGAACAGGAGGCACGACCGCGCTGGAAGCCGGCACGCCCGTGTCTCATGAGGCACGACCGCACTAGATGATTAGCGCGACCGCGTCTGCTCCAAATTAGGAACGATTTGACTAATTTTTATAATAACATGGTTGGAAATCATAGGGCTTTCATCCAATAGATCATTACGAGTCTTTTTGTATAGATTAACTGAATTTACAACGTGTTTAGGACCGGATTCGATTAAACTATTTTGAATGTAAATGTGGCTTCGAGTTCTAGATGATTTCCATAATGAAAGCCCAAATTAATATGGGGCTTTTGATCCATGAACTGAAACGAGTGAGAAAAAGGTTTCAATTACCTGGAAGAGTAGCGAATTGATTGAGAACGGTAGAAAGGAGTTCCGGCGTCGGTGAGCTTGGCTTCCGGCGTCTTCTGATACGATTCCGGCTGCTTCAAATGGTTCAGTAGCTTCTGGGAGAATCGTGTAGCGTTTGGTTGGGGGAATTTCACCCCAGAATAGGAGGATCGATGTTCAAAGGAGAGGATTTTCAAATGAGGAGGTTTTGATTTTCTTGAATCGGTTTTCTGTTGTTAATGGTTATGATTGATAATATTCGTTTCTTTGTCTATGAAAGTGAAACGTATATCGGTTACGACAATCAACGATCGAGCGATTAAAACTGCATTTACTTTTTAACTGGTACTAGGCGCGACCGTGCCCAAACGAGGCGCGACCGTGCCAAGGCACCGGGCGCGATCGTTCCAAAGCAAGTCGCGCGACCGTGCCAAAGCACTCGGCGCGACCGTGCCAAAACGAGGCGCGACCGTGCTTAATTAGGGTTTCTTGTTATCTTTCAACATTAGCTTTTGTAACTTTAGTTTTCGACAAATTGTATAAAATGATTACTTGTGTAGCGCTTGATAGTATATAACCGAGTAAGATTTGAGGATTTGTATTGAATCATTGTATTTTATTTATGGCACAAGATAGAATAAGACAGCGCACTAGAATTAGGTTTAAAATACGTTACATTGAATTGAAATACGGATACTAAAAATCAGAAATGTTACAGTCTCCCCATGTTGGGAGAATTTCGTCCCGAAATTTAGCTGGAGGAAGTGATGGCATCAGTAAAAAGGTGGGGGTACTTGAGTTTCATTTGGTCATCTCGTTCCCAAGTAAATCCAGGACCACGCTTAGATTCCCAACGAACTTTGACAATAGGAATACGACTTCGCTTGAGCTGCTTGATTTCACGATCCATGATTTATACCGGTCTCTCAACGAAGTGCATCGTCTCGTCAATGTGCACGTCGTCAAGAGGTATGTGAAGATTTTCATCAGCAAGGCATTTCTTCAGGTTAGACACATGAAATGTAGGATGCACGTTACCAAGTGATGGAGGTAACTCGAGTTTGTAAGCCACTTTCCCAATCCTTTCAAGGATCTTGAATGGACCTACATAGCGAGGTGATAATTTACCTTTCTTTCCAAAACGGATCACACCCTTCCACGGAGACACCTTTAGAAGAACAAGGTCACCGACTTGGAATTCCAAGGGTTTTCGTCGTTTGTCGGCATAACTCTTTTGCCGACTTCTCGCTACTCGAATGTTGTCACGGATTTGAATAATCTTGTCGGATGTTTCTTGAATTAACTCAGGACCGGTGATTTGTGCTTCACCAATCTCGTTCCAACAGATAGGAGAACGACACTTGCGACCATAGAGAGCTTCAAATGGAGCCATGTTGATACTCGTGTGGTAGCTATTATTGTAAGAGAACTCGATTAGGGATAGATGTGAATCCCAATTGCCACCAAAATCAATTACACAAGCTCTAAGCATATCCTCAAGAGTTTGGATTGTTCGCTCGATCTGACCATCAGATTGGGGATGGTAGGCCGTGCTCAAATCCAATCGTGTACCAAGAGCAGTTTGGAGAGATTGCCAAAATCGAGAGGTGAACCGAGCATCCCTATCAGAAATTATGTTTAAGGGAACGCCGTGCCGGCTCACAATTTCATCAATGTAAATTCGGGCTAGTTTCTCAACCCGGTAGTCTTCACGGATAGGCAAGAAATGAGCAGATTTGGTGTGACGATCAATGATCACCCAAATGCTATCATAACCACTTGAGGTGCGAGGGAGTTTGGTAATGAAATCCATAGCTAAGTTCTCCTATTTCTACACGAGGATTTCCGGTTGTTCGAGTAATCTGGAAGGACGTTGGTGTTCGGCTTTGACCTTGGAGCACGTTAGACATTTGGCAACATAGAGAGCAATGTCCTTTTTCATACCGGGCCACCAATATTGTTGGCGAAGATCTTGGTACATTTTATCCGCACCAGGATGAATAGAATAACGAGTCTTGTGAGCCTCGTTCATAAGAAATGTACGGAGATCATCGCGATTGGGAATCCAAATACGGTTCAAGTAATAAAGTAAGACATTGGGTTTTGATTCAAGTTGAAGTTCAACACCACACGACATTTCCTCATACATGTTACCCTCGGTGATTGAGACGTGTTGAGCTTCTAAGATGCGGTTTTGAATGTCGGTTTAAATTCGGACACATTGAAGCATGACATGATCCTTTCGACTCAAAGCGTCGGTTACAACATTCGCTTTGCCGGGATGGTAACAAATCTCGCAGTCATAGTTGTTAAGGAGTTCAACCCAACGTCGTTGCCTCATATTGAGTTCCTTTTGGTTGAAGATGTGTTGAAGACTTTTGTGGTCGGTGAACACCACACATTTTGTCCCATAGAGTTAATGTCTCCAAATCTTCAATGCAAATACGACCGCACCCAACTCGAGATCATGCGTCGTATAATTCTTCTCATGAATCTTGAGTTGTCTTGATGCGTAGGCGATTACTTTGCCTTATTGCATGAGGACACAACAAATACCTTGGTTGGAAGCATCACAGTAGACAACTAGATCATCATTCCCATCAGGGAGAGTCAAGATAGGAGCATTGCACAACTTTTGCTTGAGAGTTTGGAAAGCTTCTTCTTGTTTTGGTCCCCATTCATAAGTTTTACCCTTGTGGTTCAAGGCGGTAAGAGGGACAACAATCTTAGAGAAGTTTGAGATGAAACGACGGTAATATCCCGCAAGACCAAGAAATGAATGAACTTCAGTAGGAGTCTTCGGGGCATTCCAATTCTTAACCGTTTCGATCTTAGCAGGGTCAACATGAATACCCTTGTCGTTGACGATGTGACCAAGAAATTGAACTTCTTTTAGCCAAAATTCACATTTGGAGAATTTGGCATATAGTTGTTCCTTCCTCAAGAGATCCAAAACCAGTCTAAGATGTTGCTCATGGTCGGATTTAGTCTTGGAGTAGATTAAGATGTCATCGATGAAGACAATCACAAATTTATCAAGGTACGGTTTGCACACACGATTCATGAGGTCCATGAAAACTGCGGGTGCATTGGTTAGTCCAAAAGGCATAACCATGAACTCGTAATGACCATACCTTATTTGGAAGGCAGTCTTTGGAATATCATCTTCTTGTACACGGAGTTGGTGATAACCGGATCGAAGATCAATCTTCGAGAAGCAAGTAGAACCTTGAAGTTGATCAAAGAGGTCATCAATTCTAGGTAAAGGATAACGGTTTTTAATAGTAAGCTTGTTGAGTTCGCGGTAGTCAATACACATGCGAAATGATCCATCCTTCTTTTTGATGAATAAGACGGGTGCACCCCACGGTGAATGACTTGGACGAATGAATCCCTTGTCGGAGAGCTCTTGAAGTTGACTTGCAAGTTCTTTCATTTCAGAAGGTGCAAGACGGTATGGAGCTCTAGCCACGGGGTTAGCTCCGGGCACAAGATCAATGTGAAATTCTACTTGTCGAACGGGTGGAAGACCGGATAGATCTTCGAGAAATACTTCGGGAAAATCCTGAATGATGGGAATGTCTTGTATACTCTTCTTTTTGACATCTTTTTGGACAATATGAGCTAAGAAGGCCACGTACTTCTTTCGTAGGTACTTTTGGGCGGTAGTGCATGACATTAACTTAAGTCCTTTACAAGGCTTTTCACCAAAGACTCTTAACGTATCTCCGGACGGTAGAGGTATTCGAATACACTTCTCAAAACAGATGACTTTGGCATGATGGTTTGATAGCCAATCCATGCCTATAATGATATCAAAACTTCCTAGTGGCATTGGTACAAGGTTAATTGGAAATGTATGTTCATTAAGTTCTAGAGAGCAGTCATAGATAATAGACTCAATTATAAGTGAATCACCATTTGCTATTTCAACAGTGAAGGTTTTCTCCAATTGGGATCATGTCTTTGCATGTAAGGGTTCAAAGTTAAGTGACACAAAACTTTTATCGGCACCGGTATCAAATAAAATAGAGGCATATTGACTATTGACAAGGAACGTACCGTTGACCACATCATTGTTGGCTTGAGCTTCATTGGCGTTTATATTGAAAGCACGTCCACGAGCTCCGCCTTGTCTAGCATTGATCAATCTTGGGCACTGATCCCGGAAGTGATTTGGGTCACCACATTCAAAACATGCATGCCCATTTGCTATAGCAGGAACACCTTGATTAGTCACTTGTTGATTGGTTCGGGTTGGTGGGTTGACTTGGCCCGCAAGAGCTTTGGCCCTACACACATTGACTGTATGACCATATTTCCCACAATAAGTGCAAAGGTAAGATGGGATGTTTTGAGGATGATGATAGTTGCATGTGGCACAGAGTGGGTAGATCCCAACATATGGCCTTTTGGCTGGTGCATGAGCCATAGGTGCAGCTTGATTAACAGGAATAGCAGGAGTGACCACAGCAAAGTTTCTAACCTTCCTCTTTCTATTATCGTGAGAGGGTTCAGCTATGGCTTCTTTGTTGTGGGTAGGAGGGGTTATGGTGTCAGAAACTTTCTTGGTGCCCTTTTTAGTAAGAGTCCCCGCCTTCACATGATTATCGGTTAAGGTAGCGGACAAACGGATCGCATCTTCAAGTGTTGCGGGATTTCTCCGTAGAACAGTATCTTGAATTTGCCTAGGTAATCAACCAATGTATTTTTCAATGCAGCGAGATAATGGCGTGACCATGTGGGGCACGAGGAGACTCAACTCATGGAACCGAGTTGTATATGCCAAGTTTTCACCACTATCTTGGGCAAGATCCCAAAATTCGGCTTCGAGTTTCTTTACTTCATTTCGAGGACAGAATTCCTCAGTCATTAGCCTTTTAACCTCATCCCAAGGTAAGGCCATTGCCACATCCACACCTCTATTTCTTTTCTCCCCATTCCACCACGTGAGTGCCCGTTTTTGTAAGACACTTGTGGCATGACGAACACGAAGGTTGTCGGGACAGACACTATTGAGAAAGGTATTCTCAATACTTTCGAACCATTGAAGAAGTCCCGTAGCTCCTTCGGTACCATAGAACTTGAGGGGATTACATGAGTTGAAATGCTTGAAGGTGCATTGAGATGGGTTGGCACCACCATTTCCACCATTTCCACCATTTGCCCCATGGTTACCATTGGCGGCACCATTGGCTTGGGTGAGTTGAGTTACTAGTTGTGCAAGGATGGTAGCGATGTCGGTGTTGGTGTTGGCCACGGGAGCACGACGGGGAGGAATTCTACAGATTTTCACAAGACAAGAAAATATGAAAGAACTTATGAGAATTGCTTGGATTAAAAAGGACAAGATAATGAAATAAAATAGTTAATCATAGTTTGGATTGTACTCAAATAGTGATATAATCACTTGAATACTATGACACATTAAGGTTAATTAAACTCATATAATTTTCAAGGAGACATGCTTTAGCCAAGTAAACACTCATCCCGGGAATTCCTAGGAAAGCATACGGGTCCCTCGGTTGATTGGGATTTATGCGAAATGCTTTCCTAGACAGAAAACCCAGAATACAGGTGTCACCCTTCCAGATTGCACGTGTCCTCAAATAATTAACAAAGTTTAAAAACCTTAACGAGGAAATAAAGAAATTTTATAGATTTAGATCCATGGAGTTTCCACATGCTAAGAAAGTGATGATAGAGAAATAGGTAAGAAGGTTATGAGGCTTTAGGGTATAGGTAGGGATATTGTTTATTTAATTATTATTTAAGTATATCTTAATAAGTCATGAATTTTTTTATAAGTAAGGCATCAAAGATAAAATAATAACTAATCATAACGAACATGTAACTCATAGCATGTAACACGTACCATGTAACACATAACATGTAGCACATATCATATAATCATGAAGCATGGCATAAGTGGGTGTCCTAAAGTTAAAGTCTAGGTCAAGGGTGTCTAATAACCTAGTTCCCTATAATCAAGGCTCTGATACCAATCTGTCACACCCCGACCGATGGCGGAATCATCGGGGCGGGACATGTAGACTGTTCATGAGCACAAGGTTGACTATATTGAAATATATTAATCGTCAAATTTCATTGCAAACATTCAAAAGAAACCAAATCCAAGAAAGAAACATAAATGTAATACATAGACTTCTTTATTTAATTTAGCTAAGTCCAAAGCCTATGTGTAGCACATCTTGATCAAATCACACATTAGTACCTGAAACATGAATAAAATAAGGTCAACTAAAAAGTTGGTGAGCATACACAGGTTTGTATATAGATAGCATATAGTTTGTAAATAAACAAACCCTTACATATCATGATAAAATAAGGCATTTATGGGGAGCAGCTATTGTGTAACCAAGTACAATCAAACCTTTGTAACTAGCATGCAAAAATTATGTTGTCGGTAACAATCACCCTACCTGGGTGGGTTTGTCAGACTCAATAGATCTATCATTGTTTACCGTCGGCTTGAATAGTTAATGATTGCACATAATCGCATACAAAAGTTAGCACAACTAGCACTCGGGCATAAAGCTCAAATTGCACACATGGATGTAAAGAGGATTTGTACTTGTGTAGTTTGTGTAAGTGTAAGTAATAGTGTTGTATAATGTTCATGTTCCACCCCAAAAATTGTAAAAGAGTAAAAGGGGCTATGTAATACTCACTTGGTTTGAAGGCGTAGCTAACAAAAGGTAGTAGATAGTAATAAGGATCCTTGAGAAGCACAAGTTAACCTAAAGTGCAATGTATATTGTATCAATAGCGTGCACAAAGTTTGAGTCAAATGTTGAACTTGGATTTGTGTATAATGCCATTTATTTGTATTTGAAAATATTGAATACAATATAAAGTTTGAAATAATATTTTTAGAACATTTTGTGTTAAGGTTTGAAATTGAATAGCTAAATAAGTAGGTTAAATAATTATTGTTTATGAAAATAGTGTAAGTATTTTATGTAACTAAGTATAAATAAATAATTGTTTTTGTTTAAATATAAATTAAATAAAATAATAATTTCCTTATTTATTTATTTATTTATAAAATATGTAACTTAACCATTAAGATACTTTTTAAATGAAAGGTTTAACAATAATTGTAAATTTAATTTTTATAAACTTTAAATAAATAATTTTCTATTTATTCCAAGATTAACTATTTGATCTTTCTAAATAGAATTAATACATTTTTATAAAAATCAACTATTTTTATTTTGAAATTTAACCAGAAATATTTATTGTTTGAAAAATATATAAAAATTATAATTCTGCCAAAAATTTAACTCACACACGACCGTGCCTGGGAAGGGCACGATCGTGCTCTAACCAAGGGCGCGACCGTGTTGATCAAACAGAGGGCATAACTAACCAAATCTTTAGGCACGACTGTGCCTTGGCTCGGCACGATCGTGTCTATGATTCTGAGACACGACTGAGATTAGCCAAAGGGTATGACTGGGTCTGAACAGGAGGCACGACCGCGCTAGATGATTAGCGCGACCGCGTCTGCTCCAAATTAGGAACGATTTGACTAATTTTTATAATAACAGGGTTGGAAATCATAGGGCTTTCACCCAATAGATTATTACGAGTCTTTTTGTATAGATTAATTGAATTTAAAACGTGTTTAGGACCGGATTCGATTAAACTATTTTGAACGTAAATGTGGCTTCGAGTTCGAGATGATTTCCATAATGAAAGCCCAAATTAATATGGGCCTTTTGATCCATGAACTGAAACGAGTGAGAAAAATGTTTCAATTACCTGGAAGAGTAGCGAATTGATTGAGAACGGTAGAAAGGAGTTCCGGCGTCGGTGAGCTTGGCTTCCGACATCTTCTGCTACGATTCCGGCTGCTTCAAATGGTTTAGTAGCTTCTGGGAGAATCGTGTAGCGTTTGGTTGGGGGAATTTCACCCCAGAATAGGAGGATCGATGTTCAAAGGAGAGGATTTTCAAATGAGGAGGTTTTGATTTTCTTGAATCGGTTTTCTGTTGTGTCATACCCCAACCGACGGTGGAAACGTCGGGGCGGGACATGTAGACTGTTCACAAGCTCATGGTTTGCTAAAGTTGAAGTAATTAAACAATAAGTTTCATTTCATAAATCAAGAAATTATTTACATCATTTACAAGAATTTAAGAATACATGAATCTCCGTATTAAAATTTAAGACTAGGTCCTCAACCCTAAGTGATGTAGCTTGAATCACAACTCAAACAACAGTACCTGAAACATGATAAAATGAGAGGGTCAACTATAAATAGTTGGTGAGCATACATAGGTTTTGACACCACAAGTAAAGTTCAAATGTTTTGTGTACAATTCATATGAGGCATGGTTTATAAAGCATTTATGGAGAATCTAAGTTAAGCTAGATGCACAAATGAAACTTTGTAATTGAAGGGCATAACAACACATGTTATCCTAATGTAGGGCATAACAACACATGTTATCCTGATGTTGGGCATAACAACACATGTTATCCTAATGTAGGGCATAACAACACATGTTATCCCGATGTAATGTATTAGTGATTGCACGTGTATATCATGTATATGTAGCCTTAACAAATAACATTCAAGCATAAATCACAAATAAACACATATAATCATATTGTAAAATTGTACGTGTATAATTGCAAATAATGTTTGTTGAGTAATCATGTTTCACCCAAAAAATGTAAAAAGGAAAAGGGGTTACGTAAAACTCACTTGTATAAACTGCGTAGATAGCACGAGCAAGTATGAAGCACAAGTGATTCTTAAAATCACAAGTTACCTAGAGTGAAATGTACGAACTTGAATTAATATTATGCACAATGTCTAGAGTAGAGTCTAGGGTTTCAACGGGATTGTGTGTAAGGACTTGTACAAAGGGTTTGTGTTATAACATGTAAGGGATGTGCTTGTATTTGTATTTGGATAGGAAATGTGTAAGTTCAAAGTATATGGTTTTAATAATAGATGACTTAGGGTTTAACTTGAATAACTAAATAATTTAAATACTAAATTTCTTTTTATTTATTTATTTAGAAAGAGTAGTGTCTTATTTATTCAATACAATTTAAATAAATAAATTCATTTTATTTATTTATTTATGAAGATGTGTCAAAATGTAGTGAAATTATATATTAATCTATATATAAGAAATTATATCTATCTAAATATAATTTAAACTCTAAGGTATGCAAGGGTAACAATTCTAAATAATGTATTTATTTATGATAAAATAGTATGTTCTTTTAGGGAAATAAAAAAATGGAAATATGTATTTATTTATAAACGTTTCATTTGTTTATTTAGGGTTTAAACCCTAATATAAATTATAAAAAAAAGGTTTATAAAATTTGTTACATGATAAAGTGTTTTATAAAAGTCTTGTCATAGTTTTTATAAAACTAGGTATTTAAAATATTTGGTTTTAGTATTAAGTTTAAAATAACTTTTAAATGGTTTTTATGTAATAACAAAGATTCTAAACAATTAAATTTGCAAAGATAATTGTTTTATGTAAAAAAAATGCAGATTATTGTACCAATCTGTTCTAAGTGATGTTAGTTTATAAAAAAATAATTCTTATAGAATTTTTTTTTTGGTGTGAAAAACGGTTTTAAAAAATAAAGGAAGTTCCCGGGACTCGAACCCGGGTTGATTCTGGGGAGAATAAGTACACACACCACTAGACCAAGGGTTTGGTCTTGTTAATGGTTCGGGTCCTTGGTTCTTATACACAGACTGAAAGGGAGGTCGGTTTAGGTATCACAGAAGACCAAAACGGGGTGCGGGTGTGGGTTTTGAACCCGCAACCGAACGTTTATGTGTCGAGTGGTTTAACCGGTGGGTCTGGGCGAATTCCTTGACAAATCACGGGTGTGAAAAATAGGAAAACCCTTACAAACCCAAGCCCCTTCATCCCCAATGTGTATCCCGGAACCCTGGCCACGAAATTGATCCCGATTAAGCAACAGATTGGTACAACAGATATGGGGCTTTCAAACAAGAGGCAAAAACGATCAAATGTATGTAAGAATTACCTGGAACGAAAGCGTGAGGAGGACGAACGGCTGAAGCCTTCAGATTCGAGTTCTTTGGATTGAATCGGGTTCTAGAGACGCGATGGGTAGAGATTGAGTGATCAGGGAGTGTCAAAGGGGTGTCGCGGAGGTGTGTGAGTAGATTATAGGCTCCAATTTCATTCAAAATGCTCGATTTGATCCGGACTTGTAGATGACAGCTGTCGGCATGATTTTCGTATTAAATGGGTTTAATTCGAGATGAATTGGGTCACGATTTGCGTTTGAATTTGTGCGAGTAACATCTGAGCATGATTTGCGGTCAATAAACGCATTAATTTCCTTGATTTGAAAACGAATTTGGTTTCGTTTGACTCTGAGTAGTCAAACACGTGTGTGAATGAGTCCAGCTGTAAAATCCGTTAAATTGATCCGATAATTGAGCTGAGAATTCATCGATGATCAATTAGTTATACAAGGCAAGTCCCATATTTCGAGTTTGATCGATCCAGGTGGATAATTGAAAGGGAAAATCGTCTCTGTTGACTTTCAGAAGTCAAAGAGGGGGGGGGGGGTTTAAGGTTCACAAATTTGAATAGGTTTAATTTAGGTGAAAAAGTTCAAATGGAAGGGGTCAAACTATTTATATTTATAACTTTATTTTTGTTTAGCATTTAATAAGAATTTCATAAAACTATATGTATATATATATATATATATAAATATATATATATATATATAAATTATTTATTCAATGAAACCAAATATATACTTATGTTTATATTCGTAAACCAATATGTGTATGTGTATATTTTATAACTCGATTTCAAACTTTATTAAACTAAAAATTTTCTTACGAGGTTTAAATCCCAATACATGAATATATTTGTGTACATAACATGCTTGAATAGAATTTAAACGTAGTGTTTATAAATAAAAATAAAAATTATGGTCGGAAAAATCATGGATGTTACAGTCTCCCCGTGTTAAGGGAATTTCGTCCCCGAAATTTAATTATTGGAGGTTACTGAACCAGGAAAGGGATGAGGGCTCGGATTCTAAACGAGCCTTGACTATTAGTTTGAGGAGTACAATCGATAACGAAATTCAGGTCTGTTTTCTCAAGGTCAGGCACGCATGATGATAGTGGATTTAGTTCAAGAGATTTAAGGAGAAAATTGTCGTAGAATATCTTAGACTCTAAAGGTGATATGCATTACTTGAAATGGACTTGATGGTAACTGGATGGTCAAGGTTTGTTTAAGATGTAATCTAACATGTTCATGAACTGTTAGGGGGAAAGAGATTTCACAAACATTGGCCCGTCAAACAACATAAAACTTTACGTGACAAGAATAACGCTACTTCTGATTTTATGACAGGAACACTTATATATAGGAAGTACCAGCGGCGTATCCACCATGTCCGTATCATATCACATTAGTATTGTTACTATATTCCACGATAGGTTTCATGTCATAACACACGACAGATTTCACTATGTCTTCCATGCGCTGATTTTTATAATTACGTGTGCACCCATAATTATCCAAATAGTTTCATGGTCCACATAGTTCATCCCATTGTGTGTGGGGTCCAGGGGTAACACAAAAACACTTAATTCGTAACTATTGCTTTCACGTATGTGTTGCTAACAATAACTATGTCCATAGATAGTAGAGCCAATCAGGTACTAAAGAGTAATAACGTGGCATAATTTATGGTTTCATAGCTTCCTCGTGTTTGAACAAGAATACGTCAAACCCTGAGTAGCTTTCATGGGTAGGGTGAATAGTCATGCCCTGTGTATGATGTACTTAGTCAATTGCAACAATGTAAACGATCTAATTCCGTGTATAATGTAAACACTAATGTCATGTAGCTTATAATCAAATACGTTTCATAGGTAACGTGAACAATTTAGCATCATGTATAGGTAAGAGATGAATTTCATGCATGATGTTAACAACTTAGTATCATGTATTTTGTATCCAAATAAGGTTTCAGGTGTGATGTAAATGATTTAATATCATGTATAATGTGCACAATTTAGTATCATGTACTTTGTAACTAAATAGTTTCATGTGTTATGTGATCCATCTAGTAAATTGTGACTTGCGATAAACTAGTTTCATGTATCATGTGATCGTGTTGTGTATCTTGTGAACGTGCATACGTAAGTTATTGAATTTCTTGTGTGACGTATACGAACGAGCTTCGTATGTGATCTAGTGTTGTGGAGAAGCGTGTTGTTTGGCGTTCATGTAAAATGTGGTAGTTAGGTTCTACGTCTTTAAATCTCGTTGACGTTGATGTGGATGGTTAAGGTCTACGCGGTATGGATTGTCTCTCGAAGCGGCAAGTGATAGGTAATGAGGGGTTTTGAGAACACTTAGGGAAATATGTTTATAAATAATTGATCTTTGTTTGAAAATATGAAGTTGTAATTTGTTCTTGGTTGTAGATATATAAAGTAATGAAACTATTTAAATAATCTAAATAAATAGACAATTTATAGGAAAAATCTTTAAATTTAAATTTTCAATTATTAATAAGAGAATATTTTTAAGATAATTTATTGGCTTAAACAAGTAGTCGTATATTTATTTAGCCAGGGTTTAGAAATAATTATTTTAATGAGGAAAAATCATAATTATTTATCAATTCGAAATAATATTTTTATAAAGTAGGTTGTATTAAATTATCATTGCAAGGTGTAAATGTTTATAGAAAATTCATATTTTTGATACTCTCTAAAAGTTTGATAAACGTTTGGTTTGAACAAAATAACGAGGTTGTTTAAATCTAATAGAATGATTTGTTTATGAAAGAGATTGCCGGTAGTGTACCAAATCGTGTTGGATGAAGAAGGTGATGCTTGGAGGATCTCAATGAAAATATAATGGATGAAGTTCACATTCAACGTATTAAATTAATGAATAATGACTTCAGAGTTGGAAAAATGTAAAATTTATTAAATGCTGAAATGGTAAACATTATTCAAAACATAGGGAAATGGTTCTCAAACTGAAAATTTAAAGACAATTAATAATGGAAAAATAATTTTTGTTAATGTCTCTTGTAGCTTTCCACTAGAAGGAGAATAATTCCCAAGACGAGTACTGCTATGGTCACTCGGGTAGCCGATCTGGCTTCAGCTTTAGCTGTCTCTGTGCGATGCTCTAGTATTTCTTTTTCGAGGATGGAGATTAACTCCTTTTGGTACCCTAATTGGTTTGCTAGGCTATCCATTATTTTTCCTTGCAAGTCGTGCATTACCCCCTGCTCCATCCTTTGCCTCTCAAATTCTGAGGTCCTTACATATTGGTGGATGTCATTGGTTGGGATTCCCATAACACTCGTGGATGCCGTGGTATGCCTTACCCAAGGGTTAGGATGATACGGGTCGGGCACCAGGTACGGGTCTCTTAATGGGGGTGATCTAGGTGTCCGAAGTCTTGGGCCGGTGTTCATAGCCCAATCTGCCCTTACATCAATCGTTGGCCTAGCAGCTGGGGGTGGTGGTGACCGATACACGGGTGACCTGATGTCTTCTTCCCAATCAGGCTCTGCTCCGGGACGGTATACCGGGGAGGAAGGAGAGTAGGAGTCCATGTCTAGCAGAGAAATAAAGAAAATGTTGTAAGTGATAATAAAATACCGAGTGTTAAATATAGGAGTTCTCATAGGTTTAGAGTTTGACTAGTCATAACACCGAGTCTTCACAGTAGTATTTTAGAAATATACTTGACCTATAAGCGATGCATCCCTGAGGGGAATTCCCAAGAAATAGGGGTGGGTCACTAAGACACACTTAAGTACCCTGTCTTTCCTTAGTCAGAATCCCTCATGGGCCTACACACTCTTCCAGCCATCATGTATTAATAACACTATTGTTGGGCTCATGGTTATGATGAGAATTGTTGTGGACTGGGCTTTGAGGCCCGAAAGTGAGGCTTGTATATTGTAGTAGGTTTCTTCTTCTTGGAGGGTGAGTGGGCTTCTTATTTATTATTTATGGGCTTTAGACCCAATAGTTTAGATTTAGATCACAAGAGGTGGTGACATTATACGTGTGAGTTTAAGGGTGCATGAAGAACTAAGTGTGTATGAGTGTGTGTGGAAACTTAGGATAGCACTCTAAATAAATCAAATAGGTAGCAATGAATAGGAGGCAAAAGTTGGCAGGTAATGTGACACATAGACTATTAAGTATTGTATCATATGATGTAATTATATAGTATAACATGTAAAAATATTCACATAAGAAGTAATTATGTAACATGTAGTAGCATGGCATAGTATGGGTGTCCTAAGGTTATAGTCTAGGTCAAGAGTGTCTAATAACCTAATTCCCTATAACCAAAGCTCTGATACCAATCTGTCACACCCCAACAGACGGCGGAAACGTCGAGGCGGGACATGTAGACTGTTCACAAGCTCATGGTTTGCTAAAGTTGAAGTAATTAAACAATAAGTTTCATTTCATAACTCAAGAAATCATTTACATCATTTACAAGAATTTAAGAATACATGAATCTTCGTATTAAAATTTAAGACTAGGTCCTCAACCCTAAGTGATGTAGCTTGAATCACAACTCAAACAACTGTACCTGAAACATGATAAAATGAGAGGGTCAACTATAAATAGTTGGTGAGCATACATAGGTTTTGACACCACAAGTAAAGTTTAAATGTTTTGTGTACAATTCATATGAGGCATGGTTTATAAAGCATTTATGGAGAATCTAAGTTAAGCTAGATGCACAAATGAAACTTTGTAATTGAAGGGCATAACAACACATGTTATCCTAATGTAGGGCATAACAACACATGTTATCCTGATGTAGGGCATAACAACACATGTTATCCTAATGTAGGGCATAACAAAACATGTTATCCCGATGTAATGTATTAGTGATTGCACGTGTATATCATGTATATGTAGCCTTAACAAATAACATTCAAGCATAAATCACAAATAAACACATATGATCATATTGTAAAATTGTACGTGTATAATTGCAAATAATGTTTGTTGAGTAATCATGTTTCACCCAAAAAATGTAAAAAGGAAAAGGGGTTATGTAAAACTCACTTGTATAAACTGCGTAGATAGCATGAGCAAGTATGAAGCACAAGTGATTCTTAAAATCACAAGTTACCTAGAGTGAAATGTACGAACTTGAATTAATATTATGCACAATGTCTAGAGTAGAGTCTAGGGTTTCAACGGGATTGTGTGTAAGGACTTGTACAAAGGGTTTGTGTTATAACATGTAAGGGATGTGCTTGTATTTGTATTTGGATAGGAAATGTGTAAGTTCAAAGTATATGGTTTTAATAATAGATGACTTAGGGTTTAACTTGAATAACTAAATAATTTAAATACTAAATTTCTTTTTATTTATTTATTTAGAAAGAGTAGTGTCTTATTTATTCAATACAATTTAAATAAATAAATTTATTTTATTTATTTATTTATGAAGATGTGTCAAAATGTAGTGAAATTATATATTAATCTATATATAAGAAATTGTATCTATCTAAATATAATTTAAACTCTAAGGTCTGCAAGGGTAACAATTCTAAATAATGTATTTATTTATGATAAAATAGTATGTTCTTTTAGGGAAATGAAAAAATGGAAATATGTATTTATTTATAAACGTTTCATTTGTTTATTTAGGGTTTAAACCCTAATATAAATTATAAAAAAAAGGTTTATAAAATTTGTTTCATGATAAAGTGTTTTATAAAAGTCTTGTCATAGTTTTTATAAAACTAGGTATTTAAAATATTTGGTTTTAGTATTAAGTTTAAAATAACTTTTAAATGGTTTTTATGTAATAACAAAGATTCTAAACAATTAAATTTGTAAAGATAATTGTTTTATGTAAAAAAATGCAGATTATTGTACCAATCTGTTCTAAGTGATGTTAGTTTATAAAAAAAATAATTCTTATAGAATTTTTTTTTGGTGTGAAAAACGGTTTTAAAAAATAAAGGAAATTCCCGGGACTCGAACCCGAGTTGATTCTGGGGAGAACAAGTATACACACCGCTAGACCAAGGGTTTGGTCATGTTAATGGTTCGGGTCCTTGGTTCTTATACACAGACTGAAAGGGTGGTCAGTTTAGGTATCACAGAAGACCAAAAACGGGTGCGGGTGTGGGTTTTGAACCCGCAACCGAACGTGTATGTGTCGAGTGGTTTAACCGGTGTTTTTGGGTGAATGCCTTGACAAATCACGGGTGTGAAAAATTGTAAGGCCCCTTTCCCGGGTGACCTCACTTGTTGGATTTACTCATAAACATAGCCATAAATACTGAACTTAAATTTAAAACATTCATCATTCAATTACATTACATAACAGCGGAAGTCTTAACAATTAAAAACACAACATTGTCTTAACAAACAAAAGTGGGATGTCAGTCTTGTGCCGGGTAACCTTCACGCCATCGCACGACCTTTTCTTCCTTTACCTGAAATGTATACTAAAAGTCAGCTAACGCTGGTGAGTTCTAGTTTAATGCAATTTGATATAAACATTCTATTCTTTACTTTATAAGTATGCATTACTGTATAGTCATTCATATAAATACGTATTCATAACTTTTGTCTTTCTTTTCATCTCTCTTTTCTGTATTTTTGTGATTTCATATATATATATATGCATTCACCCTTTTCTTTTCTTTTCTTTCTTTCTTTAATTTCATGGGTCATACTATATAAGGGTGATCAACCCGTCATTTGCTTACGAATGTCACAAAGACAATCGCCGTGGTCCATCGTCATGGCCCACCTATACTTACAACCGTCCGGCAACTAGTGCCGTCCGTCATTTTATTCTTACAACCGTCCGGCAATCTTTGTCCGTCCGTCATGACTTACAACCGTCCTACCGTCGTAGGCCGTAATTCGCCCGTCTACCCGAAGGTATCCGTTTCCCATGCGACTATTATTTATACAACCGTTCTACTATAATATGCCAATTGCTTCGACCGTCCTTTAATGACATTCGTACGTCCTAGCTGATGAAGGAACGCACTTGTCCCGGTTGTAAAATAATCACATGGTCGTCCGTCTACCGAAGTAGCCGTTATCATCGAAGCGTCCATAACATTTTCTGTACTTGGCAAGCAATATATACATGGATATAAAGCAGGATTTCATTCTTTCATATTGTGTTATACTTTCATTCATTCTTGATAATCATGCTTTTCATTCTTTATTCATAATTTCTCTTTCATGTATAGGTATATATATATATATACTTGTATAACACATATGATCACATTGACATTCATAACATTTATTCACTTAGTGTATACATCTCAGCCCCAAAACATTTGAAAACATTTGCACATAACATAGAAGGGGCACATAGAACTCACCTGATGAGTAGTTTCTGTAATACACTAAGCTGGCTACTGGGCTTCACTAATGTCACTCACGATCTGTATAATAAAGTCATACACATAAGATGGTGCTCCTAGATGACACTAGACATTACTATGCTTGAACTCAGTAGTTTCGGGAGGTGGGTCGCATCAAAACTATGGTAGTTTCGAGCTATGGTCTTACACTCGAAACTAGGTAGTTTCGAGTCATAATCCTTCTATCGAAACTAGGTAGTTTCGAGTCATGAGATCCTATCGAAACTATGGTAGTTTCGAGTCATTAACTCATGAAAAATCTTAGTTTAGGTTCAAGGTGACACTCGAAACTAGGTAGTTTCGAGTCCTGAGTTCCTATCGAAACTATGGTAGTTTCGAGTCATTGGCTGCTATCGAAACTAGATAGTTTCGAGTCAAACATGACTATCGAAACTAGAGTAGTTTCGACGGGTCTGTATGTATCGAAACTATAGTTTCGAGTCATGGGTCTGCATCTTCCCTGACCAGAACCTTGCTCCAGCCAACTTATTTCCAATCGATTAAACCTTGAGCATTTTACGTTAAACACCTTCCTTTATCGTTCTTGAGTTCAAATACGTGATTTGTTTCAAGTTTCGTATGCAAAAATCGTATCTTTATTTGATTTAAACCCGAGACATGCAAAGACTCATAATCAGAGGCGATGCTTACCTCAACAGGCCCGATTTCTGTTGCTATGCGTTGAAATGGTGGAGTCGGATGATTCCCGAGCCCTTGAGTCTTCTCCTTGCGGTTTTCTTCACAAGCCGATCGCTCTCTCTCTCTCTCTAGTATTCTTGCGCAGGAAGATGAAATGAGAGGGGTTTGGGTTGAAGCTGCTGTTTTGTAATGGGGTTTCCCCCTTTTCTTTTCGGCCCATGGGCCGAAATTTTGGCCAAGCCCACTTTATTTCCCTTTTCTATTTGTCTTGTCATTATTTGGGATGTTACAAGTCTACCCTCCTTAATGAGGTTTCGTCCTCGAAACCTGTTACACGTTAAACAACTGGGGATACAGTTCCTTCATCTCGTCTTCTTTCTCCCAAGTAGCCTCGGACCCCTTTCTGTGTTTCCATTGTATTTTGACTAAAGGAATCGACTTATTGCGTAATCGTTTCTCAGCTCGGTCAAGAATGGCTATTGGTTCCTCTACATAATTTAGACTGTTATCCACTTCGATCTCGTCGTAAGGTATGTGAGCTGTGTCGTCAGCTAGGCACTTGCGTAAGTGCGACACGTGGAACGTAGGGTGTATTCCACTAAGCTCGACGGGTAGGTCGAGTCTGTAAGCAACTTGACCCACTCTTGCTACAATCTTGAAAGGTCCGACAAACCTTGGACTTAGTTTTCCACGCTTTCTGAACCGAATGATTCCTTTCCACGGTGATACTTTCAACAGTACCATGTCCCCTACTTGAAACTCTAAATCCCTCCTTCTCTTATCCGCGTATGATTTCTGTCTGTCTTTTGCGGCTTTCATACGAGCCTTGATTTGATCAAATTTCTCAGAAGTAGCTTTGACCACTTCGAGACTTGCAAAATCCTTCTGTCCAATTTCCCCCCAACAAACCGGGGTCCTACATTTCCTCCCATACAACATTTCAAATGGCGGCATGCCAATAGTCGAGTGATAGCTGTTGTTATATGAAAATTCTGCCAATGGTAGATGGCTGTCCCAACTCCCACCGAAGTCAATGATACAGGCCCGGAGCATGTCCTCCAAGGTCTGAATGGTCCTTTCCGATTGTCCATCGGTTTGGGGGTGGTAAGCGGTGCTGATGTTCAGTCTAGTGCCCATTGCTTCATTGAATTTCTTCCAAAACCTTGACGTGAATCTAGTATCCCTGTCAGACACAATCGACAGCGGCATACCATGTCTGCTCACAATTTCCTTGATAAATACTTCTGCTAGCTTTTCAGAAGAAGAAGTTTCTCGTATTGGCAAGAAGTGAGCACTCTTTGTCAAGCGGTCGACGATCACCCAAATGGTATCATTGCCTTTAGCTGTTCGCGGTAGCTTGGTAATGAAGTCCATTGTGATCTCTTCCCACTTCCATTCCGGTATTGGTAAAGGTTGCATTTTACCGCATGGTTTCTGGTGCTCGGCCTTAACTAGAGAACACGTTAGGCACTTGCTCACGTATTCTGTCATATCATTCTTCATGCCAGGCCACCAGTATTCTTTCTTCAAGTCTTGATACATTTTGTTTGTCCCGGGGTGGATAGAATAGCGAGACTTATGGGCCTCATCGAGTATTTTGGCTCTAAGCTCACCAATCTTAGGTATCCACATCCGGCCAAACCTAGTTCGTACTCCGTATGCATTCGCATCTAAGTTCCCTTGTTGTCCTACTATTCTTTCCCGTTTCACATTTCTTTCTAACAATGCTTCATCTTGTGCCTTTGATATTTCACCCATTAAGTCTGGCGTTATAATTAACTGACACGCTTTGATCCGGATAGGTGTCGATTCTTCCTTTCTACTTAAAGCGTCAGCCACTACGTTTGCCTTGCCTGGATGGTACAATATCTCACAGTCATAGTCTTTCAGTAGCTCTAACCATCTTCTTTGCCTCATGTTTAGTTCCTTTTGTTCGAAAAAGTATTTCAAGCTTTTGTGATCGGAGTAGATGGTGCATTTAACTCCATACAAGTAGTGTCTCCATATTTTCAACGCGAATACTACTGCTGCTAATTCTAGATCATGTGTTGGGTAGTTAACTTCATGAACCTTTAGTTGCCGCGATGCATAAGCAATTACCTTTCCTCGTTGCATGAGTACGCACCCTAAACCTTGCCCTGAAGCGTCAGAGTAGACTACTAAGTCTTCATTTCCCTCAGGTAGTGTTAATACTGGAGCTTGAGTTAATCGTGTCTTAAGTTCCTCAAACGCGTTGTTTTGGGTTGGACCTCATTCATACTTTACTTCCTTCCGTGTCAGTTTGGTTAGCGGCGAGGCAATTCTTGAGAAATCTTGGATGAACCTTCGATAGTAGCCTGCCAACCCTAGAAAGCTTCGTATCTCTGTTGGTGTCTTTGGGATGTTCCATTCCTTTACTGTCTCGATCTTTGCAGGATCCACCATGATGCCGTTTGGGGTTTATTACATGACCTAGGAATTGGACTTCCCTAAGCCAGAACGCGCATTTGGAGAATTTTGCGTACAACTTTTCCTACTTTAGCACCTCCAATACTTCTCTTAGGTGACAGTGGTGATCACCTTCATTCTTTGAATATATGAGGATGTCATCTATAAAAACTATTACTGATCGATCCAACATGGGTCGGCATACTCTGTTCATTAAATCCATAAATGCTGCTGGTGCGTTGGTTAGTCCGAAGGACATCACAAGAAATTCATAATGCCCGTAACGTGTACGAAACGTAGTTTTCGGTACATCCTTCTCTCTTACTTTCAATTGATGGTAACCCGACCTGAGATCAATCTTTGAGAACCAACTCGCGCCTTGCAGTTGATCAAAAAGGTCGTCTATTCTAGGCAGTGGGTATTTGTTCTTTACTGTTCTCTTGTTCAATTCGCGGTAGTCGATACACATGCGCATACTGCCGTCCTTCTTCTTTACAAATAGTACCGGAGCGCCCCATGGTGAGATGCTCGGCCTAATAAATCCTTTCTCGGTTAGTTCCTCTAGTTGGGACATCAATTCCTTCATTTCTGACGGAGCCAATCGGTAGGGGGCTTTGGCAACGGGCTCAGCTCCTGGCAGTAAATCAATCTGAAATTCTATTTCCCGATCGGGTGGCAACCCAGGTAGATCCTCAGGGAATACTTCCGGAAAATTGCACACCACGGGTACATTCTTGAGTTCTTTCGTTTTCATTCTATCATCTATAACATATGCCAGATAAGCTTCGCAGCCGCGCCTCATGTAACTTTCGGCCTTAATCATCGAGATGACGTTCGGCATTGTGCAATTCCAATCCCCATAAACCGTAATTGGACTGCCGCTAGGACCTTTGAGGTGTATCCTCTTACGTTTACATATGATTTGAGCTTCGTTGGCAGCTAGCCAATCCATACCCAATACTATATCGAATCCTCCTAAGGTGAGAAGGAATAATCTAGAAGGAAATTTATGACCCTCTATTTCTATTATGCAATCCTCTGTTACTTGGAATACTGCCGAATTTTTACCAACGGCAGTTTGTACACTAAAGGCCTTTACTACTGTGTTGATAGTGCAATTCAGTTTTCGACTAAAGGCATTTGATATAAAGCTTTTACTAGCACCCGAGTCAAATAATATAGCCGCATGTTCATCATTAACTAGGAACGTACCTGACACAACATCAGGATTTCCCCTTGCTTCCTCCTCAGTCAGGGCGTAAGCTCGAGTCCTAGTCTTTGGTTGTTCCTGTTCCTTTTCTTTTCCCGAACCAGATTGTCTGGCTTTTCTGCAATCCTTAGCCAGGTGACCAAACAGTCCACATACTTGGCATTTAGTGTCTCTCAAGCAGTCACGAGAGTAGTGCCCCGCCTTCCCACACCTGTAACATGTGGTGGAGCCGACCCGGCACTCGCCAAAATGTTGCCTTCCGCATTTCTTGCAGGTTTCATATTTGTCCGACCTTGGTTTCTTATTTTCAGTTATTACGTTCCCTCTTCCGGTGCCTCTAGACGGGTTCTCCCACTTTCTCTTTTGGGTTTCTGTTGGTGGGTCCTCATTGGCATAATCGTCGTAGACGATTCCGCTCAGATTCACTACCGACTCGAAGGTCGAGGGTAGGTTAGCTTTCACATGAACACGGACCTTTTGGGGTAGGCCTTTGACATAATACTTAATCAATCGCTCCTCAGTCTCTACCAGGTGGGGTACCAGTTGAGCTAGCTCATTAAATCTTGAAGTGTACTGGCGATGAGTCTTGTTGCCAGCCTTGAAATTTAGAAACTCGTTTTCCACTCGATCAATCTCGTTCTGTGGGCAGAACTTCTGGATTATCAACTTTTTCAGATCTTCCCAAGTCATTCTTTTGAGAGCGTTTGGCGATTTAGTTCTTTGGATAGTCCTCCACCAACTTAGTGCCTCGTTGGTGAAAGAGTGAGTCACATATTTTACAGCCTGGTCAGGTCGGCATTCGCTTATGTTGATTACCCCATTCATCCTCTCGATCCATTCAAACGTAGCCACCGAATCCTTGTTTCCATCAAATTTGGGCGGATCACCGTCCTTAAATCCTTTGTAGGTACACCCATGGGTGTTCAGTCTCACTGTCACTTCATCCCCATCACTATCATAAACTTTCTCCTCATGGTTGTTTTCCTCCTCCTCTTTGCTCTTCTTTAGTGCCTCAGATAACAGATCAGGCAGTACTTTCTTCAGAGTTAGTATGACCTCACGGGCAATAGCATCTCTAACTTCGGGTTCCAGTCGTAGAGATCCTTGCCCTCAGCCGGTGGGGTTACATTTGTTTCATGCACGCTCTCAGTGTGTTCCACGTGCACACTCTCCTCTTCCTCATATCTTTGGTTCAATGGCGGTCTACCGACTCGGCCAGTGCGACCGCCTCGGCGTCCAGTTCCTCTTTTACGAGCCATAGTTTTCTAGATTTCCTATTGAGTAAAAAGGTATACATCAATGTCATTCCTTCAGATCATAGTTTAGAACAGTACGAGCAAGGTAAATTCTTAATTACAGTGACCGGTTTGTGATTACTAATTTACATTGCTTTTCGGGTTCGAAACTCTTCAAATCAGTCGTGGCATTAACATCTATTTGTTCTAAGTTAAGGTATCTATTCCTATGCAAGAGTATTAACTTTATGACTTACTTACCATGCTAGCGTTGGCGTTGGTTACCCATACTGACATCCGTGCGTTGGTCCCATAATCAGTTTGAGTCTAGACATTTAGGGATGTCTAAATCTCTCAAACTATTGCTCTGATACCAACTTGTAAGGCCCCTTTCCCGGGTGACCTCACTTGTTGGATTTACTCATAAACATAGCCATAAATACTGAACTTAAATTTAAAACATTCATCATTCAATTACATTACATAACAGCGGAAGTCTTAACAATTAAAAACACAACATTGTCTTAACAAACAAAAGTGGGATGTCAGTCTTGTGCCGGGTAACCTTCACGCCATCGCACGACCTTTTCTTCCTTTACCTGAAATGTATACTAAAAGTCAGCTAACGCTGGTGAGTTCTAGTTTAATGCAATTTGATATAAACATTCTATTCTTTACTTTATAAGTATGCATTACTGTATAGTCATTCATATAAATACGTATTCATAACTTTTGTCTTTCTTTTCATCTCTCTTTTCTGTATTTTTGTGATTTCATATATATATATATGCATTCACCCTTTTCTTTTCTTTTCTTTCTTTCTTTAATTTCATGGGTCATACTATATAAGGGTGATCAACCCGTCATTTGCTTACGAATGTCACAAAGACAATCGCCGTGGTCCATCGTCATGGCCCACCTATACTTACAACCGTCCGGCAACTAGTGCCGTCCGTCATTTTATTCTTACAACCGTCCGGCAATCTTTGTCCGTCCGTCATGACTTACAACCGTCCTACCGTCGTAGGCCGTAATTCGCCCGTCTACCCGAAGGTATCCGTTTCCCATGCGACTATTATTTATACAACCGTTCTACTATAATATGCCAATTGCTTCGACCGTCCTTTAATGACATTCGTACGTCCTAGCTGATGAAGGAACGCACTTGTCCCGGTTGTAAAATAATCACATGGTCGTCCGTCTACCGAAGTAGCCGTTATCATCGAAGCGTCCATAACATTTTCTGTACTTGGCAAGCAATATATACATGGATATAAAGCAGGATTTCATTCTTTCATATTGTGTTATACTTTCATTCATTCTTGATAATCATGCTTTTCATTCTTTATTCATAATTTCTCTTTCATGTATAGGTATATATATATATATACTTGTATAACACATATGATCACATTGACATTCATAACATTTATTCACTTAGTGTATACATCTCAGCCCCAAAACATTTGAAAACATTTGCACATAACATAGAAGGGGCACATAGAACTCACCTGATGAGTAGTTTCTGTAATACACTAAGCTGGCTACTGGGCTTCACTAATGTCACTCACGATCTGTATAATAAAGTCATACACATAAGATGGTGCTCCTAGATGACACTAGACATTACTATGCTTGAACTCAGTAGTTTCGGGAGGTGGGTCGCATCAAAACTATGGTAGTTTCGAGCTATGGTCTTACACTCGAAACTAGGTAGTTTCGAGTCATAATCCTTCTATCGAAACTAGGTAGTTTCGAGTCATGAGATCCTATCGAAACTATGGTAGTTTCGAGTCATTAACTTATGAAAAATCTTAGTTTAGGTTCAAGGTGACACTCGAAACTAGGTAGTTTCGAGTCCTGAGTTCCTATCGAAACTATGGTAGTTTCGAGTCATTGGCTGCTATCGAAACTAGATAGTTTCGAGTCAAACATGACTATCGAAACTAGAGTAGTTTCGACGGGTCTGTATGTATCGAAACTATAGTTTCGAGTCATGGGTCTGCATCTTCCCTGACCAGAACCTTGCTCCAGCCAACTTATTTCCAATCGATTAAACCTTGAGCATTTTACGTTAAACACCTTCCTTTATCGTTCTTGAGTTCAAATACGTGATTTGTTTCAAGTTTCGTATGCAAAAATCGTATCTTTATTTGATTTAAACCCGAGACATGCAAAGACTCATAATCAGAGGCGATGCTTACCTCAACAGGCCCGATTTCTGTTGCTATGCGTTGAAATGGTGGAGTCGGATGATTCCCGAGCCCTTGAGTCTTCTCCTTGCGGTTTTCTTCACAAGCCGATCGCTCTCTCTCTCTCTCTCTAGTATTCTTGCGCAGGAAGATGAAATGAGAGGGGTTTGGGTTGAAGCTGCTGTTTTGTAATGGGGTTTCCCCCTTTTCTTTTCGGCCCATGGGCCGAAATTTTGGCCAAGCCCACTTTATTTCCCTTTTCTATTTGTCTTGTCATTATTTGGGATGTTACAAAAATAGGAAAGCCCTTACAAACCCAAGCCCCTTCGTCCCCAATGTGTATCCCGGAACCCTAGCCACGAAATTGATCCCGATTAAGCAACAGATCGGTACAACAGATATGGGGCTTTCAAACAAGAGGAAAAAACGATCAAATGTATGTAAGAATTACCTGGAACGAAAGCGTGAGGAGGACGAACGGCTGAAGCCTTCAGGTTCGAGTTCTTTGGATTGAATCGGGTTCCAGAGACGCGATGGGTAGAGATTGAGTGATCAGGGAGTGTCAAAGGGGTGTCACGTAGGTGTGTGAGTAGATTATAGGCTCCAATTTCATTCAAAATGCTCGATTTGATCCGGACTTGTAGATGACAGCTGTCGGCATGATTTTCGTATTAAATGGGTTTAATTCGAGATGAATTGGGTCACGATTTGGGTTTGAATTTGTGCGAGTAACATCTGAGCATGATTTGCGGTCAATAAACGCATTAATTTCCTTGATTTGAAAACGAATTTGGTTTCGTTTGACTCTGAGTAGTCAAACGCGTGTGTGAATGAGTCCAGCTGTAAAATCCGTTAAATTGATCCGATAATTGAGCTGAGAATTCATCGATGATCAATTAGTTATACAAGGCAAGTCCCATATTTCGAGTTTGATCGATCAAGGTGGACAATTGAAAGGGAAAATCGTCTCTGTTGACTTTCAGAAGTCAAAGGAGGGGGGGGGTTTAAGGTTCACAAATTTGAATAGGTTTAATTTAGGTGAAAAAGTTCAAATGGAAGGGGTCAAACTATTTATATTTATAACTTTATTTTTGTTTAGCATTTAATAAGAATTTCATAAAACTATATATATATATATATAAATGATTTTTTCAATGAAACCAAATATATACTTATGTTTATATTCGTAAACCAATATGTGTATGTGTATATTTTATAACTCGATTTCAAACTTTATTAAACTAAAAATTTTCTTACGAGGTTTAAATCCCAATATATGAATATATTTATGTACATAATATGCTTGAATAGAATTTAAACGTAGTGTTTATAAATAAAAATAAAAATTATGATCGGAAAAATCATGGATGTTACATGTTGTTAATGGTTAAGATTAATAATATTCGTTTCTTTGTCTATGAAAGTGAAACGTATATCGGTTACGACAATCAACGATCGAGCGATTAAAACTGCATTTACGTTTCAACTGGTACTAGGCGCGACCGTGCCCAAACGAGGCGCGACCGTGCCAAGGCACCGGGCGCGATCGTTCCAAAGCAAGTCGCGCGACCGTGCCAAAGCACTCGGCGCGACCGTGCCAAAACGAGGCGCGACCGTGCTTAATTAGGGTTTCTTGTTATCTTTCAACATTAGCTTTTGTAACTTTAGTTTTTGACAAATTGTATAAAATGATTACTTGTGTAGCGCTTGATAGTATATAACCGAGTAAGATTTGAGGATTTGTATTGAATCATTGTATTTAATTTATGGCACACGATAGAATAAGACAGTGCACTAGAATTAGGTTTAAAATACGTTACATTGAATTGAAATACGGATACTAAAAATCAGAAATGTTACAATGATCATACAACTGTGATGTTTTCCAGACGCAAATACTCCCAGTCATGGAATCAGTATTGTACACGTGTCGCATTCTCCTTGCTTCCTATCTTTTTTAAACAAAAACAACTTTGTAGTGGAACATTTCTCATTTAGTATATATGTATACATACACTGGTCGGAAATTCGTGCGATGCGTCGCCAACAAAATTTTATATCGTGGTTCTCGTTTTCATTTAGTTTATCATTTGTATTAACATTTGTATATTATGTAGAGCTGCTACTTTCGATTTAACTGATTGTTGATATAATTGGCCAAATCTTTAATAGCTTTATTCATAGCAATCATAGATTGAGTTATCATATTATATACGCATATAATTTGTAAAACTGTTATATCATAGTGATGAAAAATATTTGACACAATGACGTGACATTAGACATAATGACGTAACATTAGAAAAATATTTGACATTAGACACAATTATGAAAAATATTTAACAATACAATGATGAAAAATATTTGATTCAATGACTTGACATTAGACACAATGACCTGACATTAGACACAACGACAAGCAAATTACACAATGAGCTGGAAAACGTATTTTTTTTTGTTTTTGTATATAACGACACAATACTCGTTTTCGTCATTGTGTTTTACGTTTTAGATAATTTCTTTTTATTTTTGTCATTATTTTTTATGTATTATATATAACACAGTGATTAAAAATATTTGACACAATGAATTGACTTTAGACACAATGACCTGACATTACAAAATATTTGACATTAGACACAATGATGAAAAATATTTGACACAATGACTTGACATTAGACACAATGACTTGAAATTAGACACAATGACGAGCAAATTACACAATGAGCTAGAAAAACGTAATTTTTTTCCATTTTTGTATATAACGACAGTATAATCGTTTTAAAGATAAAAACGCTCGTTTTTATAGTCTCAAATGCCAGGTTTGGTCATTGTGTCAAATATTTCTCATCATTGTGTTATATGTATTCATCATTATGCTTTACGTTTTAAAAAGTTCGTGTTATTTGTCACTGCTTTTTATGTATTGTATATAACGAAGTTATGGAAATATTTGACACAATGGTATAACATTAGGAAAATATTTGACATTAAACACAATGATAAATTTTTTTGACACGATGATGAAAAATATTTAGCACAATAACTTGACATTAGTCACAATGACGAACAAATTACACAATGAACTGGAAAATGTATTTTTTTTCGTTTTTGTATATATCTTTTCGTTTTTGTTTATATCGATACTATACTCTTTTTAAAAATAAAAAAAACACTCGTTTTTATGGTGTAATTTTAAAAAATGTCGTATGTAAAAGTTATGAACATTTAAAAAAGATGGGGGAACTTGACAAAATGTCAATAAAAGTGGTCATGACTAAAATACCCTTGCAATAACTTTTTCTTCTGTAATTTGATCTCAGTCATTAAATTTTTCTTAATTTGATCCAACTAAACTTTTCTCACCATTTTTAGTTTAAAAATTCTTTTTATTTGAAAGTATAATTTGGCTAAAAAGCCTAAGAAGTAATCTCATCAATTCAAATGAATAATCAAGCGTAGAGATTTAATTGTAAGGAAAATAAGGGGTGTAAGGTATTTTTGAAAAAACCCACAATTGTTGACTTTTTTTCAAATTCCCCCATTTTTTTAAACGTACATAACTTTTTCATACGACCTTATTTAAAAAAAATTACACCATAAAATCGAGCGTTTTTTACCTTTAATTCGAGTATAGTATTGCTACATTTTTTTGTAAAAACAAAATCGACACTTAATGAAATTGTGCTACTTTACGTAAATGTGTTGGTTTCTGATAAAACAACACAATTAACTGTGTTGCATTCTAAAACATCACAATTAACTGTGCTACTTTATCATAAAACAACACCGAACATAACAATTAGTTGTGCTGTTTTACTATAAAACAACACCAAAATAACACGGTTAATTGTGTAACTTGCTCATTTTAGCTAACCAAGCACAAACAAAACCAGCACAACGAAACTAGTATATCAAACCAGCACAAAACAACATTTTGATGCATAAGTTTTTTGTTGCCTACCACTGAACAGTTGTTGGTGTATGAATGCTTTAAATTTATATTTTTATAGAATGCTACCAAATTAGGCACATAATAATTGACTAAAAGTAGCACATATTAAAGAAACCAGCACATTTACGTAAATTGTGTTGTTTTACCAGAAAGCAGTAAATTTTTAATGTGCTAAATTATGTTATTTTACCAGAAACCAACATACTTATGTAAAGTATCACAATTTTATTAAGTGTCGATTTTGTTTTTACAAAAAAATATAGCAATACAATACTCAAATTAAAGATAAAAAACGCTTGATTTTACGGTGTAATTTTTTTTTAAATAATGTTCTATGTAAAATTTATAAACATTTAAAAAAGTGGGAGAAGTTGAAAAAAGTCAACAAAAGTGGCTATTACATAAATACCATTCCACCCCTTATTTTTTCTACACTTAAATCTCTACCATTTATCATCAAATTGAATGGATGAGATTGCTTATTAGGCTTATTAGCCAAATTGTAATACTTATTTGAACCTCCCCTTATATATATATATATATATATATATAGGAAAAGGTTCAAATGCTAACCAACTTTTTATGTGATAACCGTGCTAACCACTATAAAACAATCACATAATTTATAAATTATTTTTTCTTTTAATTATTAAAATAGTATTTAATTATCTTGAATAAAATTTTTGAACGTAAATACGGAAATGATGAGTCTTACGTATACATATCAAATAATGTTACATATACGTGACACATAGTGTTTTAGGATTTTGGGTCAGGGTAGGTGGGTTTAGGTTTTTGGGTGGGGGTGGGTGGGGGTTTAGGTTTTTGGGTGGGGGTGGGTAGGGGGGTTTAGGTATTTGGGTGGGGGTGGGTGCGGGGGGGTTAGGTTTTTGGGTGGGGGTGGGTGTGGTGGCTTAGGTTTTTAGGGTGGGGGTGGGTGTGGTGGTTTTTGGTTAGGGCGGGGTGGGGGTTTAGGTTTTTGGGGTGATACTACACATGCAATATTGAAAATAATAAGAAAAAAAACGACGAGTTAATTCTTATTTTTTATAACGTTATTTATACTCAAATGAAACATAAATAAATTCTTAATTTAATGGTGCAATTTAAAAAAAAAATAATGTATGTAAAAGATAGAAATGTTTAAAGATTTATATATTTTAAGTTCCAATTTTACCATTGCTCTTTAAAATTCCACCCTTCTTTTCTTAATGGTTCTCTAGTTCTCTCATTAAAGTGAGTTCTCTCATGAACTCAACCCTATATATATATGGGTGAGTTCACTAGAAAACTCATTTTAATGAGAAAACCAAAAAACTCCTACTACATTTGGGAAGTACACCCAAAAACTTAAACCTCCCACCCTACCCCTACCTAAAAACCTAAACCCAAACCCACCCCACCCCTAAAAACCTAAACCCCCCACCCACCACCTAAAAACCTAAACCCCCACCCCACCCCCCCTCTCCAAAAACCTAAACTACTCACCCCCAAAAACCTATACCCCCCCACCCCACCCAAAAACCTATACCCCCCATGTGATGTTTCGGGTTTTTCATTCGCGCACTTGTAATATAATTATCATGTAATCATTCTCAAATTAAATAAAATACAAGTGTTTTATTTAGTTTTATACAAATAGGTATTTTTATTTTACGGATTTGAATTAATTAAAATTTTATAAGTTTTAAAACTTATATAAAATTGTATATAAAAATCTAAATTTAAAAGTTTCATATTTAATAAAATAACCTAATTAAATAAGATAAATAACTTTTATAAAAATTAGTTATAATAATAATAAAATAAGTTTATAAAATATATTTGAAATTAAAAGAAATTAAAGAAATTATTTTTATAAAAGTTGAGGGGTTGTTTTTGAAAATAATAAAACAAAAAGGGCTTTAAGACAAAATATGTTAAGGGGCTGTTTCTGGACAAATCAAACCACAGGGACCAATTTGTAATAACTCTCAGGGACTATTTTAAATCAAAAACAAACTCCAGGGACTGGTTTTGCCAACTTCCAATTCGCGTTTCCGGCCGTCTTCCCCATTGACCGACGGTCCGAGCTTTTCTCCGGCGACTCCTCGACACGACTGTCCCCTACACCTCGACAGCCGAATTTGGTCTCCCCGACCTCGTCGTCCCCACGCGAACAATAGCCCCCGAACAATTGGTCTCCCCGACATACAGAAAGTTCGATCGTGTTTGTGGCCGAAAACCCACGCCACAACTTCGGCCCCGACAGTCAACCTCCACGCCTGCAAGATGGCTCGACAGCTCGTCTCGTCCAGACGAGTGTCGGGACATGCTCAATTGCTTGTCTCATTATCAGAATCGAGCTCGGCTATAAAAAGCCATTACCGAACCTGCACGAGCTCGCCATCCCCCCTCCACCCACTCACACTCAAAATAGAAACTTCCATTGCATTCGTCGTCTCTGAGTGAAGCTTTGACCAGAATATCAGGGCCTAATTCCATCCCGAAACTTGAAATCATGATCTTGGTATTTTCGGACCAAAAGCCTGTCGACCAGACCCTTCGCGACCAGGTTCGAGCCTCAAATTCGTTCAGTTACCTTCTGTTACCCTCAGGCAAACTATCCTAATCGAAATCGCGGCAATAAACCGTCGATTACCGGGCAAACCAATGTCCTCGGACACGGTTTGCCGGTTGCCGAGGACCAGCGACCAGTTCGCATTTGTATGTTATTAATTAAACGATACACACATAACCAGCGATGGGCAGTAGCCCGGCTGGTTATGCGTGTGTGTGTTTGTGTTGTAGGTCGCGGGTTCGATCCCGGTTGGCCTTCGGCCCAAACTTTTTATTCTGTTTTTATTTTATTTATTTTTATTTATTTATTTTAACTTATTTTAATATTCTTTTTATACAATAAAAACTAAAACGAGTCGGCTTACTCGTTCGTTTATTTTAAAATCGATTAAGCAAAATTTTATACATATTTAACCCACCCAAATTTTTATAAAATAATAAACTCTATATTTTTATAAACTCGTTAAAATAAATTTTAATGTAAACAATGATAACATAATTAGACAAATGGAAACTTTTCTTTTTATATATAAATACAATAAACATAATAACAAATTATTTAAAATAAATTTTAATATATGTTAATAATAACATAATTGGGTAAATAGAAACTTTTCTTTTTATTATTATATATAAATACAATAAACATAATAACTAATTTATTTAAAATATAATATTTTAACAAGATTGAAATATATATATATATATAAATATATATATATATTTTTGATGTTAAGTTTTACAAAACCATTATCATCTTTTTACCATATTTTATACAAATAAATGTTAAGAAATATTGTTGTAAACCTATACACATTTAAATACGAATTCGCACATACAAAACATACAATAATATCTATTTATCCACATAGGGATTCAACGTGCTTAGTTCTCAACGTGCTTATCACCCGCACTCGTGGATTAAAACATCCGCTAGCCAGGTGAGTTTCATAGCCCCTATTTTACATTTTTACGCATTTTGGGGTGAAACATTATACATGCTACTCTCTTTGTTTATACGTGTTATACATGTGGACTATATGCTTATTATCTTGGGTGTACATACATTTAAACACAAGAAAACTAACAGTAATATTAATAGATCTATTGTGCCTGACCAGCCCACTCAGTTAGGGTGTTTATTACTGCATACTCGGATATAGCCGCGTGTTATATTCAAACATACCGGATATAGTGGGTAACTATATTCAAACATACCGGACTTAGCTGTTGTGCTATGTTCAAGCGCGTCAAACAAGGTTTGAATTGTGATTAGATAAATGATACACCATATATATACTATGTTTAACAAGATAAACAATGAGTTGCAAAACGTTTTTATCTACTACTTATCGGAACTACAAAAACCTATGTACTCACCAACTTTTTAGTTGACACTTGATTTAATTAATGTTTCAGGTTTGGATATGTGATTGCTTGCTGAAGATTTCTCCACTTAAGAATTATGGACCTAGTTAAATAAATCAATGTTTTGAACTAGACTAGGTTATTTGAAATGTATTGTAATTGGATCTTTGTTGTCTTCAAATTTAATTAATGAATTATGCAACTTTTTAGTTATCATGTGCTTTTGAACAATCATTCCATTGTCCGCCTCGATGATTCCGCCATCGGTCGGGGTGTGACACCCCACCCCACCCCCACCCAAAAACCTATACCCCCCATCCCACCCCCACCCCCACCCAAAAACCTAACCCCACCCCACCTACCCCCCAAAAACCTAAACCCCCCACCCCCCAAAAACCTAAACCCCCCACCCCATCCCTCAAAAAACCTAACCTAAAAACTAAAATAAACCCAAAAACTAAACCCAAAAGTTAAACCCACTACTTTCTAAGTTTTTTTTTATATTTTTTTTGAACGAGGATGACGTGAAAAACAAGGTCTCCGAAACAGTTTTTTAATTTTTGATTTATTTTTTGAGTTATGATATTTTTTATAATTTTTTTTACCTTAAATAAGTAGTTTTTTTGTTTTCTCATAAACATTGAGTTTTCTTATGATCCTTACCCTATATATATATATATAGTGTGAGGTTTCGTTAAAAAGTCAAAAAAGTATAAAAAGTGTTTTAAAACGCTCATAACCGGCTCATACGAACTCCGATTTTACTCATTTCGGTGGCGTTGGAACCGTCTCGTCGAACTCTACGATCTTAGATTATAGGGTTTAGCTTTTAGGGTTTTGTTTTTTCCTTAGGGTTTAGCTTTTAGTATTTAGGCTTTGAGGGGGTGGGGGTTTTAGGTTTTTGGGGGTGGGATGGGGTGGGGTGGGGGTTAGGTTTTGGGGGGGGGGGGGGTTGGGTTGGGGGTTTAGGCTTTTGGGGGGTGATGGTGGGGTTTTTAGATGACTTTTTTTGAGATGAGGGTGGGGGGTTTTAGGTTTTTCGAGGTGTGGTAGGGTGGGGGTTAGGTTGGGGTGGGGGGTTTTAGGCTTTTGGGGGATGGTGGTGAGGTTTTTAAAAGACTTTTTAGATTTCTTAGAATATCTCTCCCCTATATATATATATATATGGTATATATAGGGTAGGGATCAATTGTAAACCACATTTTCATGTGTAACCCAATAAGAAAATGACACGTAATAATCATTTTTTTTATTAAAAGAGTATTTTGGTAACTTTAACATTCCCACCATTTTTTATCATTTAAAGATTTCATCTAACCAAGTTTCCCCTTCTTTTTTGAATATTAATAACTTTTTTATATAATGTTATTTTTTATAAATAGAGCGTATTTTTATCTTTAATTCGAGTATAGTTTTGCTATATAAATTGTTGGGTATAATTTTGAGACTGATGCTGTCAATCGAAATTACAGTATCGAAACTACTAGTTTCGGTTGAACTTTTGTTCAATCGAAACTAAGTAGTTTCGATACCTGTTTTTCAGGCCCATTGGGCGGTGGCTTGGAAAACAAGGCGCATGTGCTTGGCCTCCTATATATAGTAGATTATGTCCTAGGAGTGAGAGTGTGTCTGTAGAGGGAATCATCACCCCAGGGGGAGCTCACCCTGGGGTGAGACTAATTGTTAGTGTATGATCGAGCGTTTATTTTCATTTCAATCAAAGAATCATACGTTTTATGCTTTCAATTATCTGTTCTTTTCATTTTCATATGTTTCTGTTCGTGTATGTGATTCCCGCACCCGTCTCTACCATTTCTGATTCGAGAGTGATACCGGATCCAGAGATTCCGCCTCTCGATCCGGACTGTTTGAAGAATTTCTCTGCAGATCTGTTCTTTCAGGTCTGCTCAGGACCTACAGTTGGTATCAGAGCCATAGTGGCTCTTATTGCTCTCGAATCTGCTCAAAATCAAGAAAAACCCGCCATTGAGACGTTAAACTTGAAGAAATCGATGAGTAGCAGGTTCGCGACTGCTGTTCTACATTTCCACTTTCAAAATCTGAAGATGTAAGGCTTTTGAAGCATTTTTCAGACCTGGATTGGGGGTATCGAAGTAGCTGAAGGTTGAAGATGGTCAATCGAAACTATGTGGCGGCTGAACATTTTCTATCGAAACTACTGGTGTTGCCCTAAATCAGAAGTAGAAGACATCGAAACTAGGCTATCGAAACTAGAGGGTATCGAAACTACTAGTTTCGATTGAAGAATCTCCTATTGAAACTACTAGTTTTGATTGAAGAATCTCTCTATCGAAACTTCTTGTTTCGATACTACCTCTATCGAAACTAGTCTTGTTTTGACTGAAGTAGAGCCTATCGAAACTACAGGCAGAACTGTCCAAGTACTTTCCAAAAAAAAAAAAAGGGTTTTTTTTGGAAATTTTCTTGGATAAATTTTTTAGCAGGATATTGCATAGAAGGAGGGGAGTTTTGGAAGAAAACTTTGAGACAGCCTTTTTCGGGTTTTCGAAAATTTCGTTTCTTCGGCAATATACACGATGTTCTGCCTGATTCAGCCGTAATTCCTTTGATCAAAGTTCAAGTTTGGGCAGCGGGTAACAAAGTCAAGCATACTTGTGACAAACCGGATCATTAGTTGTTGATTACATGGTGATTCGATCCGTTATCTTTTGCCTAGAAATAGGAGTGTCTACACTTCAGGGGGAGAATTACCACGAAAGACTACAAATTATCAGCAGAGTTATGAAGATGCAAGACAAAGAAAGCCTTTGCTTGAAATTGACATTTTTTTAGGGGGAGAGAAGGCAAAAGTTGATCAAGTGTTCGAGAATGTCAATAATCCTTGTAGAAAGATGGTTATTTACTGCTAAATACTTAGGATTCAAACCTTTATCATTTGCCTACAAGATAGGAGGGTCTACACTTGAGGGGGAGAATCACAACGAAAGGCAGTGGATCATCAGACAATCTATGAAGACGAAAGACAGAGTCGGACAAGAATTGATAGCATCAGTCTAGGGGGAGATTGTTGGGTATAATTTTTAGACTGATGCTGTCAATCGAAATTACAGTATCGAAACTACTAGTTTCGGTTGAACTTTAGTTCAATCGAAACTACTAGTTTCGGTTGAACATTTGTTCAATCGAAACTAAGTAGTTTCGATACCTGTTTTTCAGGCCCATACGGCGGTGGCTTGGAAAACAAGGCGCATGTGCTTGGCCTCCTATATATAGCAGATTATGTCCTAGGAGTGAGAGTGTGTCTGTAGAGGGAATCACCACCCCAGGGGGAGCTCACCCTGAGGTGAGACTAATTGTTAGTGTATGATCGAGCATTTATTTTCATTTCAATCAAAGAATCATACGTTTTATGCTTTCAATTATCTGTTCTTTTCTTTTTCATATGTTTCTGTTCGTGTATGTGATTCCCGCACCCGTCTCTACCATTTCTGGTTCGAGAGTGATACCGGATCCAGAGATTCCGCCTCTCGATCCGGACTGTTTGAAGGATTTCTCCGCAGATCTGTTCTTTCAGGTCTGCTCAGGACCTACATAAATTTTTTATTTTTTTAACGTTTGTTATTACATAATACATGTAAGAAACAATTACATATATGTAATATAAACATAAATTTCATTGTTCAATATGATTCATTTTTAAAAAAATATTCCCCATATAATTTAGATTATTAATAACTTTTTGTACAATGTTTTTGTTCATACTATCTAATATGTAAAAATTACATATATCAAAATATAAACAATTACATTTATTATCATATTACATATATGTAATATCATGTTATTACATATACGTAATAGCTAGTAACATATTACAAAATACGTAACCATTTTTCATATCATACGTTTTACCAAAAAAATTATAAAATTAATACAATTTACATACGTATATGCATCAAAGATCAAAGTATTCATATAAACTTTACATATAAATGTGTAGAATATTCGAATGCATGTGAATTAAGGGTTAAAAGACAAACAATCTTTTGGTTCAAGTATAAATACACAAGTGTTGGTGTGTGCAACACATACAAATAACTCATTTTATTTATTATTTTTAAACAACGATTTCGCATGTAATAAAAAAAACTATACATCAAAAGATTAGGGTTTTGAAATGAAAATAGTTTGTTTTTTATTAAAATAATTATCGACATACGTACTAATTTGTCTTTGAATTTTTTAATTTAATATTTAACAACAAATATAACTATTTTTTTGTTTTTAAATATGTCAATGAAGAAGCAATATGTTTAATTATTAAAATAAACTAACGACATATATACTAAGTTGTCTTTAAATTTTTAGGTTAAATATCCACAAAAGAATATAACAAATTTTTTTTGTTAACGATGGATATTAAAAACTAATTATTTAATTTTATGTTTAGCCACATATTTAATTATTTAATTTTATATATAACGACGAATGTAATAATTAGCTAGTGGTATTCCTCCGCGTTACGCCCTGAGAATTTGGTTGATATCGGTTCGTTTCATTACGGTACTGACACGGAACCGGCACTTGCATAGCAAACTAAAGAGAAAAACAAAAAAATAAAGTTGTTACATGCCCAAATGAATATTGGCAAGTGTTTTAAATCTCTAGAAAAAAATACCTTTATTGGTTCCTATAATAATGACGCCGTTTTCGTTTCGTTACGGTACCGGCACGAAATCGTTATCGATTACTTGTACATTTAGCATATGAAATTTTAAATTATATTTACTATTTTTGAATATCTTAAATAAAATATTATTTTATATTATACAATAAATAAATTTTTAAATAGTTTTAAGTTTACAATAAATAAAATTTTAAATAGGGTAACATTTTTATAATTTTAAATAAATAATGAATTAAGTTTGTATATCTTAATAATAATTTAATATGTGGTTGTGAATAGATAGAAAAAAAAGAAGTCAAATTACAATTACACCCTTCAACCATTTTTAGTCACTCATTTATTCTAAAACAAGGTTTACATATGATTCTTTTCATATATACATATATATATATATATATATATATATATATATAGGGTAGGGATCAATTGTAAACCATGTTTTCATGTGTAAACCAATAAACCCAATGAGAAAAAGACACATATTAGTTTTTTTCTTTATTTAAAAGGAAAATGAATCATTCTCCACCTTTTTTAATAATAAAAATTCCACCAATTCAATTTCCCACTCATGTTTTTAAACATTCATAACTTTTTTATAAAACATTATTTTTTTATAAAAATTTGTAGGTCCCTCGGGTGTGGCGGATCGTCACATGCAAGTGTGTTCCTGAGTCGGACCGGGTGCGGAATGCCCGTGACTAGGTGGAGAGTCTTACAACACAAAGTAAACCGACAAGAGAATACTTTAAACTTTCGTCTATTATAAACACTTGAAGGTTACAGAGAGAAATACTGAGTATACAAGGTCTGAGTATCTGCCTGCGTACTTGTCTACTGTCAACCTATCCTATTTATACACGACCTGATCTCTGCGCACTTAGCAAGTGCGCAGGGAAAATTGCTCATGCGTACTTAGCAAGTACGCAAGGTATTCTTGCGTACTTGCTAAGTACGCAGGAACTAATTCCTGCGCACATACAAGTGCGCAAAACACTTAGAGATTTCAGCAACTATCAACATGCATTAGTAAATACAACTCGATAACTAATACATATAGACACTTACAAACAAGACAAATACAAACAATGAAAGTACAAAACTAAGACTCTATCCAGAGTGTTTGTCACACGAAAAGTGCTTCAACAAACTCCCCCTTGACAACAACTCTGGATCGTCTTCGGTCTTCAGTGTTCGGTCTTCGGTCTTCACAGCCCTGCATCTTTAGCTTCCATCTTCTTCTTGTAGTCAAGGAAAAACTTGATCACCTTGTCATATTTAGAAGCAAGGAATTTCGTCCATTCGTCCGTATGCATGCAATACCTGTCTGCTAGTGCCTCCAGATCTTTAACAGAGAAGTTAATGAAGCAAACTTCATCAAATACTCTGATCAGCTTCCTCGGCACTAAGCATCCACTTTCTGACCGTACATTTCCTATCACCACAGCCTCGCCCGCTTTAGGATCTACGTACCAGTACCACATGTCACCGAGGATATCATGAGATAACTTGCTCAGGGAATCTTGGTTTCACATAGCACTGGCTTGTATACCAGTTTCTTTAAGCGTTTCTTAGTCACAGGATGTCTAGCATTCTTATCCTTGACTCGCTTGGGCACTTGAGGCTTGAACACATCAAACTTCCCAGATCTTGCTTCCCACTGTAGAACCTTCCACAAACCCATCGCTACTGCGTGATTTGAGTGACCCATTAGCTCTCGGTTTGCTAGGTTCACGAGGTCGTATTTAGGTAAGGAGTTGAACGCTTCACTGGTTGGTTTCAAGTATTGAAACCCCCAGATCGTTTGATTGCGAACAACTGCTTATCTTCCTCGAACCTTACAGCTAAGATCATCCCTGTTGCTCCTTGTTTGTCTATGATAGAAGTCTTTTTCCAAACAGGAGCTAGACCCTTTGATGAACTAGCATGCATATCTTTATCTTTTGGTGCCTCTGGATCCACATGTGTAGGGTCAACTGGGGAGGCTTCAGTCGATGCTTCAACGTTACCAGCAGTGTCGACTGAACGTGTGTCGAGCTGAGATTCAAAGGATGGCACTTCAAAGATCTCACCATCTTCAAACTCATACTCTCCTTCCCCGTCGCCCTTGGGAACTTCAATAACTACATCCTCATCATCTTCATCCCAATCATCACCAGAGTCGATCTCTCCATCTTCAAGATTGTAGAGAGCATCGATCTGTGCTTCCTTGGAATAGTCAGGCTCTAAGTATAAGATCTCCTCGTCAGATAGATCCTTTAGAACATCAGCCGCTGACTTTCCTTTGTCACCACCAGAGGTATCACCACCTTCCTGATGAGTAGACTCCCCCTCAGCCATTGGAATAGCAGAAATAGGCACGATTGCTAAAGCTTGGTGCTCACTTCCACTAGGACCGACTTCGGGATCCTTGTCTTTGTCATCATCCTTAGTCAAATCAACAGGATGACAAGGCTCATCACCAGTAGGTGTTGATGTCTTCTCTTTCTCCTTCTCCTTCTCCTCCTGAGCATCAAGCTTCTTGGCCAGATCAGCAATTAGTTTGACCATCAGTTTATGCTCTTTCTGCTGCATATCAAACCTCAGCTCAAGAGACGACCTGTGTCCCAGAATCATATTATTTGTCTTGATTAGAAGCTCGTTCTGGGCCATTACATTCTTGAGTCTCTCGTCTGTCCCCGTTCTCTGGCTTCTTAGAATTCTAACTTCGTCCACCAACGAATTAATCTGTGCCTGTTGAGCGTCAGATTCCTCCTTTGACTTCCGAACAGTTTCCAGCAGACCAGCAACTTGGGTTTCCAGAATTTCTATCCTTTCTTCATTAGGATTAGGAAGTCTGGATGTAGACGCTTCAGCATTGTGAATTAGGGAGGAGAAGATAGTATCAAAGTCAAATCCCTGAGTGAATTCTCCATAGTTGAAGGATTGACTTATAGGTTCGGTGGTTGTAGGGATTGTGGATGTGATGATGGTTGTAGGGGTGATGGAAGGTGTGATGGTGACCGTCTCTGTTAGAATTGGAGTAGTCACCGCCACCTGGACAGATGTGACAGGGAAGGTCACTATCATAGGAACTTCCTCTGTGCTAGTAGTGACCGCCACCTCAGGTTGTACCTGTGGCCTTCTCCTCTGTCGCCTGTATAGTTGCTGTGAAGGTGGGGTAGAGGCTGAATCAGTACTTGCAGCCGAAACTTGTACTTGCTGCTAGGCACTGACCTCCACCTCACTGGGAATAGCATGTTGTTGCCTATCCCCCTGTTTTTGTTTATACTTTCACGCCTTTGTCTCTGAATAGCAGCGTCAGAGTCAGAATCTGGCTCATATTCACTGCTTGATGACTGTCGCTTTCTCTTTGAGGACGACTCAGGAAGGGTCACCTTTGTCGTTCTCCTCGTGTGTGCCTGTGATGGTGCATCATCAGAATTAGAAGAATCAGATTCTGTCTCTTCAGAGTCGGATCCTTCAGCACCATCATGACCTGCTTCTTCGTCTCCACTTTCCGATGATTCATCCACACTTTCAAATTCCTATTCTTGTTGTTGTTGTTCATCCGAATGTTCACTTAGCTCTGGCTCTGAGTCTTGGCTAAATCATCTCAAGTCAGCCGGTGTCACATACGCTTCGTTTATCAGGTGGCCAAAGAGTGATGTGTGCTCAGGGGTAGGTTCTACGCTGCCTGGCTTCAAGAATTGTGCAAACACCCTCTTAACTTGCAATCTCTCCCCAGTAGCAGGGAGGTTTGGCAACGCATCGTCAATCAGTAGTTGCACAAACCTTAGGTATAACAAGAACCTGAACCTCTCAGCCGTGTTTATCTGATCATTTATGGCTTTGAATATGTATCTTGAGAAGTTGTAGCCCTTGTTGAGAGATAAGCCAACCATGCTGCAGCAAGGTCATGACCTATTGCATCCTTTCCAGCCTTTCTTGAGGAGATGCACATGACATGACGTGGGCAAAATATCTCCATTGATCGAGCACCCACATTTTCTTGTATGAAGCATAATCTTTAACACCGACGTACCCCATTCGTTGCCTCCAACACCCATCCACAAAGTAGTCAGGATAGGCTGTTGGGTCGGTGGAGAGATCTCGAAATTGCAAGACCTGTCTAATTGTGTCTTCAGAAAAGGCGATGTCATGACCCACCATGGTAGCCCTTATAACATTGGGGGTTACCGTGCAATCATGCTCCGCGGTCTCCCAGAACTGCTCGAGATATGGTCTTGAAACAATTGGGTCTGCTGAAATAGCATAGCTGATTCTTGAACAGTTCAAGAAATCAACTATCTCTCGGTACTGCAGTGCAGCACCCTTCCACTCTGGTTCTGTATGTGCTAGAATATTGAACTCATTTGTAAATGCATGAGCCATACCTGCAAAAACACACAGAAAACACAATAAGAACAACAAGTTTCATTGGAATTGAAAACACATGACTTAGTATAGCAGTTACTCATTGAACTGAAATTTCAGACTTAGAAATTTTTCACAAGTGTTGGTCCTGCGTACTTAGCAAGTACGCAGGTATTTTTTCTTGCGTACTTAACAAGTATGCATGAATTACTTCTTGTGTACTTGTTAAGTGAACAAGAAATGCACTTGTACAATTTTCATAAATCCAAAAATCTCAACAGATGTTCAACAATAATTTGGATTAGGTCACCATAAAGTCGGAATACTTGATTCTAGCCTATGGGACCAATATCAACACCAAATAGCCGTTACATTAGTCACATTTTGACCTAAATTCGATCCGACGTCAATCAGAGAGTCAAGGTCAAAATCAAGAGTCTATAAGGACGATTAAGGACTGATTAAGGTTCGATTGTTGATTCTAAGCAAGTTTTAACTATAATGGGTTACCAAAACAACCAAAAGTTTATCTAGAATCCAGATTCAAACCCTAAAAAATTTCAAATTCTTGAATCAGTCCGAAAGACGAGATTTAATGGATGAAATGTCCTACGATTCTCACCAAGTGATGTTAATACGATGATGATACTAGAATCGGGACGAAAAAACCGGTTAAGAACACCAGAATTTTTGAGTAAAATTTGCAGAGGGAAATGAACAGGCGCAAATGTTTGAATGAGATAAAAAATTGGCTAAGTCCTGTTTTTATACCCAACACAAAAAGGTCTTGCGTACTTACTAAGTGCGCTGGACTTAACTCCTGCGTACTTACTAAGTACGAATGAAAGTACGCATGACTTAAGTCTTGCATACTTGTTAAGTACGCATGGTTTACCTCATGCGCACTTATCAAGTACGCAGAGACCCTTATGTGTGCAAACTTTCAACTCAAATTATGAAGATTTCAAGTCAAATAACGAACAAGATAAACAACATTCAATCAAGAGGATTCAAAATCAATTCAGGAAGGTTAAACACAAATATTTTTGGCTTTTCTGAGTAAAATTGAACTATACACAAACTTAAAATCTTTTTGATCTTTTCAAGATAGAAATATACACATATTCACACAAACTATTTTTGATCAAAGACACGAACAGAGGATCATATCAGGCTAACATATAGCAAAAACGATACAACATAAACATCAAAGAATATGGGATCATGTCATGTATTACTATTTATTCATACGTAATAAGCATATAAACAAGTAATTCAAGTTGACAATATTATAAGATTTGAAACTATAAGCAACTTTGTATCACGTTCTTGTGTGTTAAGGTATTAATTATAAGATATACAATGTGTACCCCACTGATATGCTACAGTAATGTAACTTGCACTATCTCAAGGCATCTAAGATTTTCCCAATGATTTTCTAAATTTTTAGAATGAAGTTACATCAATTAGCACAGGAAAAATCAAGCAGAATCCATAAGGATTATCAGGAATCATAAGATTCAGAATCGAGTGATTCATTTGTCTTGGTTTCATTTGATTTCTTCATTGAATATCGGTATGATGATTTAGGATAATGAATATGGTGTTTGAGTTTTAAGGTAAGGGAATCTAACTTTTATCTGGATTTGAATTCAATGAATCAGGAGTGATTCAAGGGTGAATACATGCTGCACGGTTGATGTTGAGACATGTCTTGATTCAATCTCTCATTGCATACTTGTGAGTATGGGCAGTGAGATGAACCGCATTAATTGTGCTAAAGACATAACTCGAAACTGATCTCAGTAGAAAATTATTTCCAAAATGTAACATCCTATATCTGATAATGATCTTTTGCATTCTATTACGCACACACACTAGCAAACATGGGTTCAAATCACAGTTGTAATTTAGATTTAGTTTCCACACTACTAGTGATTCAAAGACGCATACAGCCTACTGACAATTCAAATTATTTGTAAATAAACAGATTAAAAACATAATAATTTAAACAATTAAGTAAGCATGACGCAATCATTTCTCATATGAGCAGTCTATGACGTTTAGATCATTTCTGATGTACTATCATTTCCTCTTTTCTCAAGTTAACTTTGAAATTTTCTCCATTTTTTTTTTTTTTTTTTGTAAAATATTTTGAAGATTAAAAGAACTATACGGAAGATTTAAAAAGGAATAAAATTTAACTTCCATGAATTGAATTGATTTGAGAAAAATAAATTCACTCAGGATTGAACATTCCTATCAAGTTGACAAGATGCTCAAAACGGGATCAATCAAATGCCTTAGTGAAAATGTCAGCAAGATTGTCATCCGTGTGAACCTTTACAAGTTTAATTAAATGCTTTTCAGCACAATCACGGATGAAATGATGGCGAATTTCTATATGTTTAGTTTTGGAATGTTTCACCGGTTATTTGTGATGGACATTGTGACATTGTTGTCAATGAACAAAGGAGTTCTAGTGAAGTTTAAGCTGTAGTCTCTCAATTGCTGCTGTATCCACAATATTTGAGAACAACCGCTCGATGCAGCAATGTATTATGTTGCACAAGTTGAGACAGAAACCGTTGACTGCTTCTTACACTGCCAGGAAACCAGTCTGTCTCCTAAGAATTGACATCCACCAGAAGTTGACTTTCTGTCAAGGTTACAACCACCATAGTCTGAATCAGTGTAGGCTTTGAAGTCAAATGATTGCTGCTTAGAGTACCAAAGACCTAATCGGGGTTTCCCTTTCAAGTATCTGAAAATCCTCTTCACATCTATCATATGGGACTCCTTCGGTTGTGACTGAAACCTTGAGCACAAGCACACAGCAAACATTATATCGGGTGTTGAAGCTGTGAGATACATAAGATATTCGATCATCCCACGGTACAATCTGCAATCCACATCTTTTCCATCTTTGTCAGGATGCAGACCATGATTGACTGGGATAGGTGTGCCATAAGTACTGCTATCATTCATCTTGTATTTTGACAAGATGTCCTGCACATACTTTGTTTGATGTAGATAAATGCCATCCTCTCTTTGACTGACTTGCAGACCCAGGAAGAACGAAAAATTCACCCATGTTACTCATTTCAAACTTGGACTTCATCACCTGTTCGAATTCCCTACACATCCCTTCATTGGTAGATCTAAAAATAATGTCGTCGACATAGACTTGTACAAGAAGAATGTCACCTCCTGCTTTCCGTATGAAGAGGGTCGAGTCAATCTGTCCACGGTCGAAACCATTAGACAGTAGATGCTTAGATAATGTCTCATACCATGCCCGCGGTGCTTGATGAAGACCATAAAGTGCTTTGTCGACCTTATACACTTTATTGATATTATGCGGATCTTCAAAGCCGGGAGGTTGAGTGACATAGACCTCTTCATGAACTTTTCCATATAGGAAAGCACTCTTCACATCAAGTTGATAGACCTTGAAGCCAACATATGAGGCATAATCCAGAAATAATCGAATGGCTTCAAGTCTAGCAACTGGGGCATATACTTCCGTGTAATCCAAGTCCTCTTGCTGATAAAAACCCTGAACAACCAACCATGCTTTGTTCTTCACCACAACATGACGATCATCCGTTTTGCATTTGAACACCCATCTGGTGCCAATTGGTTGTACGCCCTTTGGCAAGTCAACCAAATCCCACACGTGCAACTTTTGGAATTGAGACAATTCATCTTGCATCGCCTCAATCCAACAGTTGTCAGCGAGAGCCTCCTTCACATTCTTCAGCTCTAACTGGGATACGAATGCAGCATGCAGACATGTTTCCATGACACCAGTGTCAAGTATCTCCGAGTACAGACTAGTGTTCTCAGTAATGGTTCGATGATGAGTTTGAACACCGACATGAGGATCACCAATAATGTTGTCAATTGGATGATTCTTATGCACTCTCGCCTCTGGTACATTCGGTTCCTGAATTTCTGAATCAAGATTCGTGCTTAACTCCCCCATATCCTGTGTTCCAGAAGAAGAAGATTCAATGTTAATTGGATCAGCTGGAGCTTCATTTCCTACACTAGTGTTAGGATTAGCTTGAGCGTCATTTCCTTCAACATGAACATCTTCACTGTTATCACCATTAAGAGTTCCAGATGCAGATGCAACATTGGAATCAGGAGTTGCAATCGGTACAGTAGCACGAGTTGAGAAACTGGAGTCATCGCTGCCACCCAATAACTCATATACATTTGCGGCATCAACTGCAGACAAATCAGGAAGATTGAATGACTTGAACAGCGCATCATAATCAAAACCCCAAGCTGGACCCATTGGTTCTGGTGGAATGTTGTGTTTACTACAATCCACTTCAAACCATTCCTCGACAGTATGAGTTCCTATGTTGTACACTCTCTTGCAAGGCGAGTTGGTAACGTATCCTAAGAAGATGCCTTCCACCACTTTTGCATGAAACTTAGACCTGTGGTCTTTGTACAGTAGCAACAAGGAACAGGGACTACCAAAAGGAACTAGGTAATCAAGATTGGGAGGTCGATTGTTGATCAACTCATAACAAGTCTTGTTGTGCCTCTTCATAACCAGAACTCTGTTCAAGACGTGACAAGCTGTATTAACTGCTTCTGCCCAGAAAGTGACAGGAAGCTTTGCATCTGACAGCATTGTCCTTGCAGTCTCGATCAAGGTTCTGTTCTTCCGTTCTGCGACTCCATTCTGCTGAGGCGTGTACGGGGCGCTGAATTCGTGACGGATCCCCTTCTTGAGACAAAACAGTTCCATCAAGTTATTCTTGAATTCAGTTCCGTTGTCACTCCTTATTCTTCTAACCTTCAACTTGCAAAGAGATTCCAAGCTCAGGATCATGTATTGAAGAATGTCAGCAGTTTCGTCATTCGTACCTAAAAAATGCACCCAATACTCATGATACTTATGGGGCCAAACAGATCCATATGTAATAGCTCCAAACGGGTATCGATGGAGTTTTGGAGCTTGGGCTTGTGAGACTTCCGTTGCTGTTTGCTCTTTTTACAAGGCATACAGTTATCTACAATGGTAAATCTCAGCTTAGGAACATCGGTTACCAAACCGTTTCGGACTAGATGATTCATTTTACGATAAGAAATATGTGCGAGTTTCCTATGCCACAAGATAGAGTCAAGTTCTGTCTCTTTGGTAAGCAAACAAGTAGCAACTGATGAGGTGGTTGTTGCCACGCTCATATCGATCTGATAGGTGTCGTTTGTCCTTGGTGCTCTCATCAGAATCCAGTCTTCAGGAACTTCAAAACCAGGCTTGAGAATCAAGCATTCATTCTTGTCAAACATCACCGAGTACTCCTTGTCGCACATTTGTGAGACACTCAACAGGTTATGCTTCAGCTGCTCGCAAAAGTTGACATTGTCAAAACTGACATAACCATTTGATACCACGCATTGACACGTGATACTGCCGCCTTTCTCTCCAGCAAAGGCCACATAGCCGCCTCTGAATGGTTTCACGTCTTAAAGCAAGGCCATGTTTCCTATCATGTGCCGGGAGCATCCACTATCTATATACCAACGGTTAGAGATAGTACCCTTCGAATGTCCCTGCATGAGTCACAAAAATAATTACTTAGATTTGGAGACCCAAGCCATAGTGGTCTTGGGTCGTCCTTCTTTTCCAAAATAAATGGATGAATCTTTAAAAGAATTAGGACTAGGAGATTGAGAATTTTTAGATTTGATAGTCCAGGACCTCTTCATGTCATGAGCTTGAACCTTTCCAATTGCCTAATCAATTATCATTTCATAGAATTTAGGATTCTCTCTCATCAGGGTTGTATACATCTCAAACTTGGGAGGCAAAGCATCCAGAAACTTTTCAACTAATTCTTCATCAGGATACTTTAGCTCAAAAGCTTTCAACTCGGTCTGCAGATGATAGAATCTAGAGATGAGTTCATCTATGGATTCGTTCTCCAGAAATCTGAAGCACTCATACTGCTTCCTGAGAAGATCCCTTTTACTTTTCTTGATGTCACTATTGCCTTCGAATCTTTTCTGTAACGCCTTCCAAAGATTCTTGGAGTTATCATATCCTCTGAAACTGTGGAATAACTCCCTAGTCAAGGCCATAGTGATCGAACCGTGAGCCTTTTTCTCTTGATCATAAACTTTCTTTTCTTCTTCGTCAAGTTTAGAGATAGGCTTGGGCATTACTTCATCAAGGTAAATATGTGTGGGATGCTTATATCCCTCTAGAATAGGTATCCATAATGAAGAATCGGTATAAGAAATGTAATGCTCAAAGCGTGCTTTCCAATTAGAATAATCATTTACATTTAGCAACTTTGGCGGTTTCTGAGGGGTTCCGATCTCGTTGTCATAGTTCAGAAGATTACCGAGATTCTGAAGATTTGACATGGTGAACACTTAGTCAAATTTCAGAAAAGTCAGAGACACTTGCTCACTTGATATTGGCCTTGCGCACTTAGAGAAATGGTCTTGCGTAGTTAGGATTTGCTCTTGTGTACTTAGTAAGTACGCATGAGTAAATGATAAGTACGCGGGGGATAACTAAAGTACGCACAAGATTGGTCTTGCGTACTTGGTAAGTACGCAACAAGACTGAACTTTTTGCCAGATATGGTAAGTACGCAGAACACCTTTTCACCAACTCTCACCAAACTATTCCGGTTACTAGAATCTCGCCGGATATAGCAAAAATCGGACAGATGAACAAACAAAATGAGCCAAAGAGTCAGAAACAAGTTTCTAACCAACCTTTGCTGCTCAAAACACTCAAATACACAACAAAAGTCGTTTTTTGAGGGATTTTTGCTTCTAAAATAGTGCTCAAGAGCTACCCCTATTTTATCATAAAAATCAATAAAAATACCCACTTTTGCTTGTAAAATCTCTGTAGAAAACACTTCAAACACACTCACAACACTCGAAATCAAGAGCAATGCTCTGATACCACTTGTAGTTCCCTCGGGTGTGGCGGATCATCACATGCAAGTGTGTTCCTGAGTCGGACAGGGTGCGGAATGCCCGTGACTAGGTGGAGAGTCTTACAACACAAAGTAAACCGACAAGAGAATCACTTTAAACTTTCGTCTATTATAAACACTTGAAGATTACAGAGAGAAATACTGAGTATACAAGGTCTGAGTATCTGCCTGCGTAGTTGTCTACTGTCAACCTATCCTATTTATACACGACCTGATCTCTGCGCACTTAGCAAGTGCGCAGGGAAAATTGCTCATGCGTACTTAGCAAGTACGTAAGGTACTCTTGCGTACTTGCTAAGTACGCAGGAACTAATTCCTGCGCACATACAAGTGTGCAAAACACTTAGAGATTTCAGCAACTATCAACATGCATTAGTAAATACAACTCGATAACTAATACATATAGACACTTACAAATAAAGACAAATACATACAATGAAAGTACAAAACTAAGACTCTATCCAGAGTGTTTGTCACACGAAAAGTGCTTCAAAAAAATTACACCATTAAATAGAGCTTTTTTTTATCTTTAATTCGAATATAGTCTTGCAAATTTTTTTAATTTTTTTTAATGTCAGTTGTTACATGTATGTAACGAACAATTACATGCATGTAAATATAAACATAAACATAATTAATTTTCTTTAAAAAAATTTAAAGATTTTGTAAAGCCCCTTTCTCGGGTAACCTCACTTGTTGGATTTACTCATAAACATAGTCATTAATTACTGAACTTTTAATTAAAAACATTCAAACACAGCGGAAACATTCAACATTTAAGTATATTACAGCGGAAGTCTTAGCATTCAAAACATTAACCATTGTCTAATCAAAACATAAGGTGGGATGCCAGTCACACGCCGGGCAGCCTTCACGCCTTCGCACGATCCTTGCCTTTGTTACCTGAAATGTATACTAAAAGTCAGCTAACGCTGGTGAGTTTTAGTTTAATGCGTTTAGATATAAACATTCTTTTCTTTACTTCATAAGTAAGCATTATTATAAAGTCATTCATATAAATACGTGTTCATAACTTTTGCTTTTCTTTCATCTTTCTTTTCTTTATTTTTGTGATTACATATATATATATGCATTCACCCTTTTCTTTTCTTTACATTCCTTCTTCAACATTCTTATGTGATTACATGGATATGCATTCACCTTTACTTTCTTTACCATTTATTGGTCATACACATATGGGTGATCAACCCGTCATTTACTGCGTATATCACAAAGATATACGCCCTTGAGCTACCGTCGTAGCCCTTTTACTCGTCCGGTCCTAGAAACCGTCCGCCTTAACTTTTGGTCCGGCCACCCTTCGGCCGTCCGAAATAACTTTAGGTCCGGCCACCCTTCGGCCGTCCGACATAATCGCCCGTCTGCCATAAGGCATCCGTTTCCCACTTGAATTAATTATACAGCCGAATTATTGACATAGCGACTTACTCCACCGTAGTGGCCTTTATTTAGTCTACCTTTCTAGACTTACTGTTTCTGGCTGCATAATAATCAAGTGGTCGTCCGTCTACCGTAGTAGTCGTTAGCTTCGTTTCTGTCCATAACGTATACATACATTCATAACATGCAATATATATTTATAAAGCAAGATTTCATTCATTTACGTTATGGCATTCTTTCATTCATTACTTGTAAACATACGTTTCGTTCTTTATTTAATATTCCTACTTCCTTTTTCATATGTATCTACACATATACCTTAATATATCACGTATGATCACATTGACATTCATATCGTTTATTCATTTAGTGTATACACTTCAGCCCCAAAACATTTATAAATCATTTGCACATAACACAGAAGGGGGCACATAGAACTCACCTGATGAGTAGTTTCTGTAATACACTAAGCTGGCTACTGAGCTTCACTAATGTCACTCACGATCTGTATAATTAAGTCATACACATAAGATGGTGCTCCTAGATGACACTAGACATTACTATACTTGATCTTAGTAGTTTCGATGGGTTTACTTATATCGAAACTGGATAGTTTCGATAGATTGCCCCTGTCGAAACTTGTAGTTTCGATAGGTTGCCTCTGTCGAAACTTGTAGTTTCGATGGGTTTACTTATATCGAAACTGGATAGTTTCGATAGGTAGTTTCGATAGATAATCTATGTATTATCTTAGCTTCGGATCGGGGCTCATATCGAAACTATGGTAGTTTCGATTGGGTCTGCATATATCGAAACTGGGTAGTTTCGATAGGTCTGCACATATCGAAACTAAGTAGTTTCGATGGACCTGCACATATCGAAACTAAGTAGTTTCGATGGACCTGCACTTATCGCCTTCCCCAAAAATCCGAATGTTCTGCATGCGAATCTGATCATGTCGATATCTAAATTTTTCTTTGATCAAAACGTTCGTTTTTCATCCTAGATGCTATACCTAAGTTCACTTTCAAGATTCATCCGTAAAATCGTTATCTTTTAGCCAAAACCCGAAACTTCCCAAAACGAACAAAAACTCATAATGTGATCGAATCGTTACCTGGATTTGTAATTCTGATTCGGAGGTTTTGCTCACGGGAACAGCAGCAACGTTCTCCTGAATTCCCGAGTTGATCCGTCACTTTCTCTCTCTAGACCCGAGCTCTCCCTTCTCTCTCTAAAAGCTGCGTGTGTTGGGGAAATGAGCAGGGAAGAGGGCTGCCTTGCCTCTTATGCGCATGGGCTTCCCTCGGCCCATTGAAGCCGGGCCCAGGCCCGCTCCCTTTTTATTTAAATATTCCAACTAAATCACCGGTCTTGCTATATTTATTCGTTTTATTATTTTTGGGATGTTACAGATTTTCTAATTAGTGATTTTTAGTTTTCTAACTAGTAATTTTTAGTTTTCTAATAAGTAATTTTAATTCGATTTTTAGTTGAAAACCACAATGATGATTCTTAGTTTTCTTTTAAAAAATTATACAAATTTGTTAATTTTTTTAAACATCTATGTAATTTTTCATATTATATAAAATAAAAAATTACATATGTCTAATATAATATTACACATATGTAATATCATAATACATATATATAATATCTTATTGTTACATATATGTAGTATCACATTACATATATAGTATCATATTACATATATGTAATGGAATAAAACAAAATAAAAAATATCAAGGCAAAAAACGTCATTGAATAAAGTCGTTTATGCATAAATGCTTACGTGATTCTTATAATTCTCTATTTAAAGTTTATTTTGTATTGGATGAACGTTATCTTATTTTTATTTTTTTGGTTAATAAAAATCTACATAGTTTATTTAAAAGGTATTGAGATTTTTAAATTATTACGTAGAATGAAACTTCAATTTAAATAGCCAATCTGAAAAAAAAAACTAGATCAAAAATATAAATACGACAATAATTGATCTCGTGGTTCAGGTTTTTGAATGAAAAATATCATGTATATTCATAATACGTGTAAAAAAAGCTGGATAAAAAATATAAACAGAACAATAACTGATCTCGTGGCACTGGAGGCCCCCTGAAACAATTATGTGATTCTCTATTTATAAGGTATTGAGATTTTTAAATTATTATGTATAATGAATTTTAAATTTAAATATCGAATACGTAAAAAAAAGTTGGATAAAAAATATAAATAAAACAACAGTTGATCTTGTGATTCGGGGTTTTTGGACGAACAATATCATTTATGTTCATATTACCTATACAACAATAAAAAATATTATATAGTAAAACTATACTCGTATTAAAGACAATAAAGCGTTATATGTTATGTTGTAGTTTTTTTTTTCATAAAAATGATATTGTATAAAAAGCTATTTGTGTTCTAAAAATTAGGGGAGTTTTTGAAAAATAGAGGAAAAGTTTGAACACTTACATTTATGTTTATATTACATATATGTAAGTGTTTGTTACATATATGTAATAAAAAACCTTAAAAAAATAAAAATAAAAAAATTCGAGACTATAACCGAATTAAGGATAAAAAAAATGCTCGTTTTTATGGTATATTTTATTTAAAAAAATAACAATGTATAAAAAAGTTGTTAAAGTCTAAAGAAAAAGGGAGAAATTAGTTTTGAAAAAATTGATAGTCACATTGACTTTTATCAGCCACTCATTTCTAAAATAAAAAATCAAAATTAATCTCATCCACTAATTATTATATGTTAAATTAATTTAGCGGCTCAAAATTGGTTTTTTGGTTTACACAATAAAATTGGGTTTACATAATATCCTTTTCCTATATATATATATATATATATATATATATATATATATATATATATATATATATATATATATATATATATATATATATATATATATATATATATATATATATATATATGGGATGTATCAAATGAAAACCCTGTCTTATTGTGTAAACCCTTAAACCCAATGTAGGCCACACATTCATTTGCTAATATTTTAATATGTGGTTGTGATTAATTCTGCATTTTTAATACATTTAATAAAAAACATGTGGCTTAGATTAAAGATGGGGGTAAAAAGGTAATTTCATATTTTTCTTTTTACAAAATAATGAATATTTTAATTTCCTCTTTCTCTCTCTCTCTCTAAAACAGATTAAAAAAAGTGACATATACAAATACGTGTAAAATCAGTTTACACATGTTTAATGAATCAAATACATGTGTAAAAACATATACAAAAGGAGATGAAACCCATAATCAAATGCTAGATAAAAAATGTAGAAGTGATCATTTGAAGTAATCAACTTGTTCGTAGCCTGCAAAAAAAAACATTTATGTTAATTTATTACATTCTTAAATTCATGTTCTTTAAAGTTTACACGTGTAGTAACCCGAAAATGCATAAGAGTCACTTCAAATCCGGATTTTCCAGGTTTACATAGAAGTCAATTCAAATATGGGTTAAGAAAACATTTAACCAGGTTTACACAAGCGTAAATTCAGTTTACACATGTGTAAATTCAGTTTACACATGTGTAGTAACCAAAAAATACACAAGAGTCAATTCAAATCTGGGTTTTTCAAATCTATATAAAAACTCATTTTTGAGATCTGAATTAAAAACCAAAAACCCAAACCAAAATAAAAAAACAAACAAAACCCTACCTTGATGTCAATCGCCGGTCTCCTACTGTGTGAAAATTACATAGAAGCAGAAACGATTCAATACGGAAAAACACCCAGTTCAGGGCTAAGAACACCCGGTTTACACGTGTGTAAAAATCAAATACACATGTGTAAAACCCACATCTAAACATCAATGGCATTAAAAAAAAATACAAAACCATTATGTGTAAAAAGAACATTAAAACATGACTTTAACTCTCTCTAGGTCTGGTTACACTTGTGTAAATTCAATCAAATACACACGTGTAAATTCCGTTTACATACGTGTAAATTCAGTTTACACATCTAAAAAATTTTAAAATTTAACAAACTGAGTAGATGTAGACACATAAGACACAAATTCAAAGATTCACATAAGTTTATCATCACTAAACAAGAACTAAAAACTCAAGAAAGTTGAAAGTATAAAAAAAAGGCGTGTAAGAAAGCAGTTGGTAGTACCTAATTTATTTCAGAGATATGCTATTTGATCATAATCATGTGTATCTTTTTTTTTCCTTTGACACCAGCTCATGTTTATCCTTCTTGTGCAGTATTTATTGTTACTTGTAAAACCCATATACCACCAACAACTGCAAATCTCGAAAGATGTAAAAATAATTGAAATAATTAGTGTAAATCCAAATGAAATTAGTGTATCTTCTTAGATAAAAAAACCCTGTGTAAAATTAATTTACATATATACACAAATCTATTAATATTATATCCAAATACACAAATCTATTAATATTACATTCAAATACATTAATATCTTTACAAATAATTACATTTCCTGTAATAATGAGAGGAAAAAACATATATGGGAGGAAAAACCATATACACAAATCAGGAAAACAAATTTACATCCAAATACACAAGTGTAAAATCAAAATACACAAATGTAAAAACAAAATACACAAGTGTAAAATCAAAATACACAAGTGTACATTCAAAATACACACTAGATAATATTAGTGTTTGACCATTTCCTAAACATGAAAATATTAGTTGTTTGACCATTTCTGGATATCTAGAAATTAACCAGTTTAAATTAAAACACTAGATAACATGTCCTTTAGGATATCTAGAATACAAGATTATTAGATGTTTTGCTTCCGAGAAAACCTATCTAATACGGATGATTTATAATTTATGACCTTTAAAAAAATAAACAAACCACAATACCTTGTAAGAACTTGGTAACAGAACATCTGATGAACAAAACTAAATTAACAAATAAACCAAAGAAGATTTGAAGTTGTCTTCTATTTTCAACCAAAAATAAATTAACAAAATAAAAAAGCGGATATTGTTAACAAAGAGAGAACCAGATTAAGAAACTTGCGGTGGATTTCTTTACCGTAAACACTTACTTGAATCAGACCCAAGGGTTGTCAAATAGAGCCTAACTTCACTCATAGATCTGATGAACTTTGCCAAAAATAGACCGACGGGATTACAGATCCAACAACCCAAAAAATAGAGTCGGAGTCCGTCGCGCAAATGTGATGGCGGCGGCTTCGTCTTTCTTCAAGCAGACCAAAAAAACAACATTTTGAGAATGGTTTCCGGTTCGTGGTGGTTTCGGGTGCGTCGAAGGTGGTTTCCGGTTCGAGTTTCTTCTCCAGATTTCATGAAGATGGGGATGGGGGTGTTTAGAGAGAGAAGAAGATGAAGGCTGCTCTTTTAGAGAGAGAAGGGGAAAGTGCTTTTGTTGAGGAAAATAATTGATTTAGGGTTTATAGAGATGAGATAAATGACCAATATACCCCTCCAGGCTAAAAATAAAATAAAAAATCAGGAAATAAAATGTGTGGCCTACATTGGGTTTAAGGGTTTACACAATAAAACAGAGTTTTTATTTGATACGTCCCATATATATATATATATATATATATATATATATATAGTGTTAGGTTCATGAGAGAAACCATTTTAATGAGAGAACTAGAGAACCACTAAAAATAGAAGTGGTGTAATTTTAAAGAAGAAGGATAAAATTGAAACTTAAAATATATAAATCTTTAAGCATTTCTATCTTTTGCATACGTTATTATTTAAAAAAAATTTGCATTATTAAATCAAGAATTTCTTTATCTTTCATTTGAGTATAAATAACGTCATAAAAAATAAGAATTAACTTGTCATTTTTTTCTTCTTATTTTCAATATTGTATATGTGTAGTATCACCCCAAAAACCTAACACCCCCACCCAAAAACCTAACCCCCCCCACCCCACCCCCACCCAAAAACCTAACCCCCCACCCCACCCCCACCCAAAAACCTAACCCCCCACCCCACCCCCACCCAAAAACCTAACCCCCCACCCCACCCTCACCCAAAAACCTAACCCCCCCCCACCTCACCCCCACCTAAAAACCTAACCCCCCCCCACCTCACCCCCACCCATAAACCTAACCCCCGCCACCCTACCCCCACCCCCACCCAAAAACCTAACCCCACACCCCACCCCACCCAAAAACAAAACCTAACCCCCACCCAAAAAAAAAAACCTAAACCCCTCACCCATCCCCAAAAACCTAAACCTCCCACCCACCGCCCCCCTAAAAAACCCTAACATAAAAGCTAAATTAAATCCAAAAAACTAAACCCTAAAGCTAAGTCGACTATTTTTTTGAATTTTTTTTGGAACGAGAACGACGTGGGAAACAAGGTCTCCGAACCACTTTTTTAGTTTTTGATTTATATTTTGAGTTATGATATTTTTATTATTTTTTTTGTTTTTAATAAGGAGTTCTCTAGTTCTCTCCCTAAATATTAGTTTTCTTATGAACTCCACCCTATATATATAGGGTTAGGCTAGAATGAAAACTCGTATGAGTTGTGAAAACCCATAAAAATTCTATAAAATAAGTTTATTTTTAATTTTTTTATAAATAAAGTAGGTTTGTTACATATTTTCGTTTTTATAAATAAAAATTAAAAAAGCGCCGTAGGAACTTAAAAAAATATATGTAACAATTGTAAAAAAATTACCGTAACAGTGTTATTACGTATGTAACACGTGCTGTTACATATAAAAACAGGTTTTTTTTTACAATTATTACATCTTTTTTTAAAGACTAAATTACAAAAATCAACCTTTAAGTATATACTAAATTACACCTGCAGACCTTTATCTTCACTAATTACGCTAGACACCCTTTATCTAAATGGTTTGTATTAAATTATACCCTTTAGACTAACAAATGTTAGATTTTTCAGTTAGTTTTTTTTGTTTGTTCCTATCCGTTTTCGTTTCCAGATCCACACACATTCGATAGAAATTTTGATTAATGTTTTTACCGATAATTTGACTTAAAAGCAAGAAGATAAGATTGAAGACTGTAGTATTGATTAACATTATTCATGTTTAAAATTAGTTGCAATCACACAAAATGTGATTACGGTAAGTTTTTTACGAGAAAACGTGATTACGTAAAAATAATTACGTAAAAACGTTATTACGTAAAAAAAAGTTACGTAAAAACGTGATTACGTAAAAAAAGCACGCATAAAGTGTGATTATTTTTAAAAAAATGACATTTATGCCCTTTTTTATATGGACGACGCGTTATTTTTTCAAAGTAATTATGTTTATGCCACCACGTTATCCCCAACCTTAGATCATATTAATCGGACAGTTGGAGGCCCTTCGTACGCTTCGTAAGATTTAGACTCTTCGTATGATAACCGTCTCCTATATATATATATATATATTAATTTGTTTGTTATATTAATTTACCCTTCATTCTTATACTATATGATAAATAAAGGTTTTGAGGGGACACTTGTCACTCACACATTCATCCTCAACATCTTTTCCCGCCTCTCTCTCCTATTAATTATACAAGTTTTCTTAATTTTTTTTTATAATTTTTGTCTTCCGCCTCTCTCTTTCTTATTAATTATTCAAATTTTTTATTTTTTTTATAGTTTTTATTTCCTATTAAATAATAATGATTTTTAAAATTACTTTTATAAAACATTTTTTATTTAAAAAAAATAGGTTTATTCATAAAACATTTTTATAATTTGAACATTTCCTCATTCTTTTCTATAAAACATTTAAAAAAAATAAATATATAACAATTTTAGAATTTACAAATTTACATAGGAACTAATGTTTTATAACAAGTTGTATTTATTCAACCCATGTAATACATAGGTTTTAACCTAGTATAAGAATGAAGGGTAAATTAGTCATTTACATACCATTTAACTGAAAAATCTAACGTCGGTTAGTCTAAAGGTTATAACTTGATACAAACCATATAGATAAAGGGTGTCCAGTGTAATTAATGAAGATAAAGGTCTGCGGGTGTAATTTGGTATATACCTAAATGTTGTTTTATGTAATTTAGTCTTTTAAAAAAAAAGTTCTTCGACGCTTTTTTGATTTTTTTAATAAAAAGTGACGAAAACATGTAACAAAACTACCCTATTTAAAAAAAAAAATAAAGTTGTTACATAGAGCTTTAATTGGTTTCGCCCTATAATTACCATATATATATAGGGAGAGGATCAAGAGAAAACCACAAAGTTAGACGAAAACCAAGAAAACCAATATCAACCAATCAAATAATTTTTAATAAATTTTTTATTTTTATTATTGAAATGTTATTTTAGTAAAATTACACATCTTTAAATTAGGTAGTTAAATGAACATTCAATTGAATGCCTTCATTTTCTCTCTACATATTTAATTCTACACATTCGAACCACTTTTCATCGGTAGCTTTTTAATATTAAATAGAAAATAAATATGAAACAAAAAATAAAATAACGATTTCAATATTTTATTGATTAATTAGACATATTTTACTTTCAAATTTCCTTACAAAACATTCATTAAACAAAAACTAAATATTGGTGTCAAACTGAAGTATAATGTTGGTGGAGTTGGAAACAATAGCATCGATCTAATGTGATCGGAAACAATTTGGATTAATAAGGTGGTAGGAGAATTGAATTCATTGGTTGAATCCATCAAAAATAATTCCCTAAGACATTTTCTAATCACAATAGCTTTCAAATTGAGGTATGATAATAAATTATCATGAATTAGAACAGTAGCTTCAAAATTCAACGATATTAGTTTGTGGATTAAACGATTTGCAATCCAATATTGAAATCATATCACAATTTAAAAGTCTTCGATTTCTTTTGAATCACCCAAATATTTTTTTGATTTCTACAATTTACACATAGTGATTTTTAAAACCTTACACTTTCATATCACGTTATCTTTAGTTTTTTTAGATTAACCAGTATAGCATCGACACTTTACAAGGCTACCTCAATTTGGGAGCATTTGAAGATGCTTTTATCATGTAATTTGCAACTCGTGGTGATGTTAGTTTCATGAAATATTAAGTTGATTTATAGTTTGGGAAAATATCTTAAAATATTAATATATTAGCTACGTATACGTAACTTGTTTTTGCCAATTTTTTGTATGAGTTACGTATACGTAACTCGTTTGAGCTACACATACGTAACTGGTTTCTTCCCATTTTTTATGTTCAGTTGACCCATATGTAAACATGTAAACTTGAGTTTTTTTCCTCTAGGCTACGTATATGTAACCCGGTTACTCTTTCCTCATTTTATTGTTTATGTTGACACACATTTACATATATGTAAACATGTTTACGATATGTGTACATGTTTACATATACGTAATCATATATGTAATCATTAAAAATGAAAAAAAATAATGTAATCTACTTCAACTATTTTTCAAATATTTGAGTAAATCTTTTGATTTTGAATAAAATTGGTTTTAGGTGGAGATTGGATAGAGAAAGAAAGAGAGAGAAAGAAAGAGGTTTTTAAGAGATTTTTATTGTTTTTAAAATATAAAAATTGCAATCTACCCAATACACCCTATAACATTTAATTAAATCCACAATCTATTAGATATTTACATATTTGTCACTAATTAATCTCATCCATTGATCAATTTCAATTAATGATGAAAAGTTGGTTTTCTTGATTTTCACCTAACTCTTAGTTTTCTCTGAAACTCACCTATATATATATATATATATATAATATATATATATATAATATATATATATATATAATATATATATATATATATATATATATATATATATATATATATATATATATATATATATATATAACAAAAATCTGTATGTAGGGAAATCTTTTCATCAGGTAGGCCTCTCCACTTCATGAATTCCTTTAGCTAACCCCACTCCATACCTGCGATATATTAACCATTAATCATCTTATCCATTACTTACTTTATGAACCCATTAAAACAATCACCTCAACACGTCAGTCAATGAAAGTTTTCCTCCTTTAAGCTTAGCCATTTGGTCGATCACCAGCTGCCCACTCGTAAAACTTCATGATAATGCACATTTGTGGAGAGGACTGAAAGTAACATATTAGGTGAATTAGTCACATAACTATACCAAGAATTTATCATATTAAAAAGGGAAAAAAAACCAAAATGGACACTTTGTCCATCAAAAAAAAAAATCGGAGGCTAAGCCTTTTGAACTCAAAGGCTTAGCCGGCAAAACCTAAAGGAGCCGGCTTCGAACATGCTAAATGTCCATTTTTGTATTTTTAATAGAACTATGTCTATTTTGATATTTTTCCAATTAAAAATTATGTTTACTCAGAAATCAAGTTGCTACCTTTCCAGATATTCATTTAACAGTCTTGCACCAGGCCATACCAACTGCCCCGTCAAATCAATTTCAGGTGTTCCACAGTAAGTACGAATTAAAGTCCACATTGCATTGTAATATGAAGAAAAATAACAAGCCAACTGTGACTTTTTGAAGATAGCAACTTTTGCTTGTAACGACAGAAATAATTATACCAATTTTATAAAAGTACTGATCAAGACTATGCTCTTGAACACATAATATTTTGAGCAAAGTAATAAAAGATTTCTCTGATTTAACTTGTTAACCAATGGTCTTGGTTATGAACCATATTATAGCTTATTACCTGATGAATGATACCCTGATAAAAAAAACTCTGTAGTGCCCTTGGTCTCCTGTATTCTTTTGAAAATAATGTGCATAAGTTTAGGAATAATTCCGTTAGGGCATTCCCTATTGTAGTTAGTGCCCATGGTGATATGGTATAAGTTTCAAATTAAACCAAACAAATAGTAGACAGAATTAAACAAACAGTAGACATAATTATTGCAATCATTATTTCTTTAAAAAGTTTTCAGAAAGAATAATAATTCCAACTTTAGGACATACCTCGATGAAACCCGTAATCAGATCCAAAGCTCCTTCACTATGATTTCCACTTCCTTGGCCATTCTCGACGTTTGCTTCTTCTATCGGTGGAAACTTGAAACCCTTGTTGTCACACCCCCCAGCCGTGCATGTTACCCATGGGTGCGACTAATTGAATCATAAACCAAAGTATAAAGACACTTACTATTAAAATTTCATAATACTAAAAATCCAATTACATAAGTTTCAAATTAAACCAAACAAGACAAAACAACTTAAAATAAAATTCTTCAACTGATATCTAAGCAAATCCTATGTGATCTTGAATCACAAACTTAACACCTGAAACATGTATAAAAAAAACAAGTGTCAACTAAAATAGTCCTTGCAGTTTTATGTGAATTAGAGTTTGAGAATGGCAGAAATTGTCCCTAGGTTTGTGATAGGGTTAACTAGGTTAGGAATTCAACGGGATTTGCTAACGGAGTTAACCTAAAAAGTTCGGATGTCACATCATCCCCTAGTTGAAAGAATATTCGTCCCGAAAATTAAAATAATAAAAAAAATTCCGGCGTGTTACATCATCCCCTAGTTGAAAGAATTTTCGTCCCGAAAATTAGAATAGTACCTTAAGTGTTTGACGCGGAGTGCTTGAACGGATGAGGATACTTGCACATTATCTGATCCTCGCGCTCCCATGTGAATTCCGGTCCGCGTTTCAAGTTCCAACGAACTCTGACAATAGGGATTTTAAGGTATTTAAGCGTTTTGACTTCCCTATCCATGATTTCTACCGGTTCTTCAATGAAGCGTAACTGTTCATCGATTGTAGTTCCTCAAGTGGAACCACGAGTGTCTCGTCTGCTAGACATTTCTTCAAGTTTAAGACGTGAAAGACGTTGTGCACAACACTCAGTCCTTCCGATAGGTCCAATTGATACGCTACTGGGCCAATTCTCTTCACTATCTTGAACAGTCCAACAAAACGAGGGTTTAGTTTGATTCGTTTACCAAAACGGATTACACCTTTCCAAGGTTAGACTTTCAATAGGACCATGTCGCCTACTTGAAATTCAAGCGGTTTTCGACGGCGGTTTCCGACGCTTATCGTCATAGTTCTTCTGACGATCGCGAGCTGCTGCCATACGATTACGAATTTGAACGATTTTCTCTGAAGTTTCAAGTACAAGTTCACGACCCGTAAGTTTACTATCCCTAACTTCAGCCCAACAGATAGGTGATCGGCATTTTTGCCCGTATAATGCCTCAAACGATGCTGCCTTGATGCTAGTGTGATAACTGTTATTGTAGGAAAACTCCACTAATGGCAAGTGAGTTTCCCAGCTGTTTCCGAAATCGATCACACAAGCTCGTAGCATGTTCTCTAGGGTTTGAATGGTACATTCAGTCTGGCCATCTGTCTGAGGATGGTATGCTGAGCTCATATCTGGGAGGGTGCCTAGGGCTTTTTGTAAGGATTTCCAGAAATGTGAAGTAATCGAGCGTCACGATCGAAGATGATTGAAATTGGCACTCTGTGTCGAGAGACTACTTCTTTCAGATAAATGCGAGTTAATTTCTCCATTTTGTCAGTCTCTTTGATTGCTAGAAAATGTGCGGATTTAGTCAAACGATCTACGATCACCCAGATGGTGTCGCATCCGGTAGAAGTTCTGGGTAGTTTGGTTATAAAATCCATGGAAATCTGCTCCGATTTCCATATCGGGATTTCTGGTTGTTGAAGCAAACCAGAAGGCTTTTGGGATTCGAATTTGACATTCGAGCAGGTCAGACACTTGCTAACATAGGTGGCTATAGTAGCTTTCATGTTTGGCCACCAGTAGAGAACCTTTAGGTCATGATACATCTTGTCCGAACTAAGATGAATAGAATAGCGTGACGTGAGATTCATCCCTTACAAGTTCTCTTATATTCCCGAACTTTGGAACCCATATTCGCTTCGCAAGGTAGTGAATACCGTCCGATTTAACTTCGAGTTGGTTCTCCATACCACGCGTGGATTCCAATGGTAGGTTTTCCTCTTTCAAGGCTTCGAGTTGAGTATTACGGGTCTGGTCAGGTAGTCCAGGGTGGATAGTGAGTTGTAATGCTCGAACTTGTCTGGGCTTAGTTTCTTTTCGGCTTAGGGCATCGACTACTACATTAGCCTTGCCCGGATGATACTTGATAGCATAGTCATAGTCGTTCAAAAGTTCGATCCAACGACCTTGTCGCACGTTCAACTCCTTCTGTTCGATGATGTGCTGAATACTCTTATGATCGGTGTAGATAGTGCATTTGGTATCGTACAAGTAATGTCTCCAGATTTTCAAAGCAAAGACTATAGCTCCCAACTCTAAGTCATGGGTCGTGTAGTTCTTTTCATGAATCTTTTGTTGAAGGGAACCGTATGCGATAACCTTTTCGCATTGCATCAACACACAATTAAGACCTTTAATAGAGGCATCGCAATACACTACAAAGTCATCCGTTCCCTCTGGAAGAGATAGGATGGGTGCATGTCACACCCCAACCGACGGCAGAATACGTCGGGGCGGGCGTGTAGACTTTTCAAAAGATCATGATCAAACTAAACTGCATAATTTTATTAAACTGATTTAAAAGTACAAATACATATTGTTTAAACAAACAAACAGCTAACAATAAATCCAATTTATTTGTCGCTAGGTCCATAAACTCCTAAGTGATAAACTTGTACTTCAAACATTTCCACATAAAACATGTTGAAAATGTGAGGGTCAACTATAAATAGTTGGTGAGCATACATAGGTTTAGATATCTCATGTAGTTTTCAAATAGTTTATACAATTCATATGACACATGGTAAATGTAGAAGTATGTTTTTGTAACTATAGATAAAATTCTATGTATCGGTGTACGTGGCTAGTACGCAGGAGGGTGTTCCTGAGTACTTAGCCTGCACACCAGTTTGGTCCTGTGTACTTAGTAAGTACGCAAGGCTTTTGCCTTGCGTACTTGTCAAGTACGCATGACCAAACCATACGTACTTAGACAAGTACGCAGGTAACTGTGACATTTTGGATTTTCATTCGCGCACTTATAAAATGTTTATCGTGTAATCATTCTCAAGTTAAATAAAATACAAGTGTTTTTATTTAATAAGTATTCTATTTTTACTTTTATTTTTACGGATTTGAATTAATTAAAATTTTACAAGCTTTAAAACTTATATAAAATTTTATATAAAAATCTAAATTTAAAAGTTTCATATTTAATAAAATAACCTAAATAAATAAGATAAACTTTTATAAAAAAATTAGTTATAATGATAATAAGATAAGTTTATAAAATATATTTGAAATTAAAAGAAATTAAAGAAATTATTTTTATAAAAGTTGAGGGGTTGTTTTTGAAAATAATGAAACAAAAAGGGCTTTAAGACAAAATCTGTTAAGGGGCTATTTCTGGACAAATCAAACCACAGGGACCAATTTGTAATAACTCTCAGGGACTATTTTAAATCAAAAACAAACTCCAGGGGCTGGTTTTGCCAACTTCCGATTCGCGTTTCCGACCGTCTTCCCCATTGACCGACGGTCCGAGCTTTTCTCCGGCGACTCCTCGACACGACTGTCCCCTACACCTCGACAGCCGAATTTGGTCTCCCCGACCTCGTCGTCCCCACGCGAACAATAGCCCCCGACCAATTGGTCTCCCCAACATAAGGATCGTCTGATCCTGTTGGTGGCCGAGAAACCCACGTTCGAATTCGCGCCCGACAGACCACCTCCACGCGTGTTGAATGTCTGGTTAGTTTCGTCTCGTCCAGACTAGTGTCGGAATGTGCCCAATTGCACGTTTTAACATAGAGATCAGGTTCGGGTATAAATACCCATTGTCAGTCCTTCTCGGGCTCCATTCTCTCTCGTCACTCACTCACACTTCAAATTAAAACCGCCATCGCCTTCGCCATCCTCAGACGAAGCTGTGACCAGATTATAAGGCTCAATTCAACTCGAATTCTGGAATTCAAGTTCTTGGTATTTTTGAACTAAAAGCCTTGCCGACCAGACCCTTCACGACCACGTAAGAATCCTCAACTTCGTTTCTTTACCTTCTGTTATCATAAGACAAACTGAATCAATCGAAGTCACGACTCCAAACCATCGATTTCCGGACAAACTAATGTTACTGTTTTATTTGCTAAAGTCTGGGCCATCGAAACTACTTAGTTTCGATTGAGTAAATGGTCAATCGAAACTAATAGTTTCGATAGATGGTAGTTTCGACAGCCTGTGTATCGCTTATAAATGACCAATCGAAACTAATAGTTTCGATAGATGGTAGTTTCGACAGCCTGTGTATCACTTATAAATGACCAATCGAAACTAGTAGTTTCGATAGATGGTAGTTTCGACAGCCTGTGTATCACTTATAAATGATCAATCGAAACTAGTAGTTTCGATAGATGGTAGTTTCGACAGCCTGTGTATCACTTAAAAATGGTCAATCGAAACAAGTAGTTTCGATTGAACACATTTTCGATACCTGTCACAACTATAAAACAGTTTCGATCAAATCAGTAATTTCAAGTAAATCTGGACCAAGTTTTATGCAAATAACACTGAGAAATGCTATTATAAACCTATACACGATTAAATACTAATACGCACATGTAAACATACAATAATACCCATTTATCTACATAGGGTATCAACGTGCTTAGGCTTTCACATACTTATCACCTACACGCGTGGAAAAAAAAACACCCGCTTGCAAGGTGAGTTACATAGCCCCTATTTTACATTTTTATACGTTTTGGGGTGAAACATTATACATGCTACTCACATTGTTTTATACGTGTTATACATGAGACTATATGCTTATTCTTTGGATGTACATACATTTAAACACAGGACAACCAACTGTAATATTGATAGATCTATTGTGCCTGACCAGCCCACCCGGTTAGGGTGTTTATTACTGCATACTCGGATATAACCGCGTGTTATATTCAAACATATCGGATATAGTGGGTAACTATATTCAAACATACCGGACTTAGCTGTTGTGCTCTGTTCAAGCGCGTCAAACTCGGTTTGAATTGTGATTAAATAAATGATACATCATACATACTATGTTTAACAAGATAAACAATGAGTTGCAAAACGATTTACAACTACTATTTGCCGAAATTACTAAACCTATGTACTCACCAACTTTCTAGTTGACACTTGATTTAAATAATGTTTCAGGTTTGGATATGTGACTACTTGCCGAAGATTTCTCCACTTAAGAACTATGGACCTAGTTAAATAAATCAATGTTTTGAACTAGACTAGGTTATTTAGAATGGATTGTTTTTTGATCTTGCTGTCTTTAAATTTAATTAATGAATTATGCAACCTCTTAGCTATCATGTGCTTTTGAACAATCATTGTATTGTCCGCCTAGATGATTCCGCCATCGGTCGGGGTGTGACAGATTGGTATCAGAGCCATGGTTATAGGGAATTAGGTTATTAGACACAATGACCTAGACTATAACCCTAGGACTCCCTTTTATGTGTTATGTGCTAAATGATTAATTGCTACGTGAATTGTTTGTAGTTAGGTATTATTTGAATTTTCCCAAGTTTGGTACATGAGACTTATACATACACATTTGACAAACAAACGTATGCGAACAAATACACTACCCATCCTTATCCATACTTTTTCCTAATCCATATTAATTGCAACATTCCTACACATTTTATACACATAAACTCTTAATTCTATTAAAATCTTGAAAATCTCGTCAACGACTTAATTTATTGAAACCAGTAAAGGACACGTGCAATCTGGAAGGGTGACACCTGTACATTGGGTTTTCTGTCTAGGAAAGCATTTCGTATAAATCCAAATAAACGGACCCGTATGCTTTCCTGGGAATTCCTATAGTGAGTGTTTACCTATAGGCTAAAGCATGTCTCTTTGAAAGTTTTGAGGAATTATTTAACGTTGATAAGTCAATGTATTCGCAAGGATACGATCCGAACCTAAACTCAAAATTTGGGGACATTATAGCAAGATAGGAAGAACTAGACGAACATGTAAAGCAAATCATTATTACAGGTGCACACGTAATAACGACTTGTAGTGCATGCAAGTCCCGACAATTCCTATTACGCAAATATTGATCTATAACATCATGTTCTATCCGGAATAGATGGCTTAGTTTCCCCCATCAACTTTGAATAAATACATACGCACTGGCACACGTCATGATAAAACCCGCTTTTCTGCTTACATTATTTCCCACTATAAATCATACATATCCATCTTATCTAAAATATCATTGTCTTTTCTTATGGTGTTAGAATGCCTCCTCGACGTGCAAACTCTAGCACTTCCAACCCGGATCTTGCTACTCTCCTTGCCCAGCTGCTGGGGCAAATGACCCAAGCCAATAACAACAGTGACGGATCTCACAACATCCAAGGAAACGGTGGTACCAACCCGCTCCAATGCACGTTTAAGCACTTTAACTCGTGCAATCCTACAAAATTCTTCGGGACTGAAGGTGCTACCGGCCTACTTCAATGGTTTGAAAGCATGGAAAGCACATTCCTAAACAACGACTGTCCCGATAATCTTCGGGTTCGTTATGCCACAAGTGTACTCCAAAAGAGAGCCCTCACCTGGTGGAACGGTGAGAAACGTACTTGTGGTGCTGAGGTTGCTACATCCTTATCATGGGATGATCTGAAGAAGGCCATGACTGATGAATTCTGTCCTCGGAATGAAATGAGGAAGCTCGAGGCTGAATTTTGGGATCTTGCCCAAGACAGCGGGGATATTCTGGCCTACACCACCCGGTTTCAAGAGCTAAGTCTGCTGGTGCCTCATATGATCACTCCCCTTGCTCCGGGGATTGAAAAATACATAGGCGGCCTGCCTATGCAAATTCAATATGCTGTGCTAGGAAGCAATCCTCCTACACTTGAAGCTGCTATCCGTCTATCGCTACACTATCCGACAACCATGTCAAAGCCGGAACCTTAACAAGAAAGGGTTCCAAGAAGGTTGTTTCTACTCTTGTAGCCGTCAAAGATGTAAAACCCGAGTCTTCTAACCGCAACAAGAAACGAAAGGGTCGAAACTTCGCAGCCGTAACTCCCGTTGTGCCTGCTATTCAAGCGGCCCCTTTGGTTCAAAACCCGAAAACTTATCAGGGCCCGAATCCCCAATGCCAGACCTGCAAGTACCATCATCCTGCCAACCTACCATGCCTATTGTGTTCAAGCTGCGGACGATATGGACACGTGGTCACTACTTGCCGTACTCGTCCTCCCGTCCATCAAGCTGCTCCACCCAACCGCCCAATCTATCCGACACCTCTCAATGGTCGGGCATGTTACGAATGTGGAGACCCAAACCATTTCCGTGACCGATTCCCAAAACTTCATCATCAAGGTGGTCCTCAAGGACGAGCGTTTAACATAAACGCTAATGAGGCTCAAGCAAACAACGACGTGATAAACGGTACGTTTCTCGTAAACAATCATTATGCATCCGTTTTATTCGATACTGGTGCCGATAGGAGTTTTGTATCTCTTACCTTTGAATCTCGACTTGCTAAACAAAGAACGAAACTTGACAATTCTTATTCCGTGGAGATAGCAAACGGAAAATCTATTACTATAAATTTTGTTATCCGCGACTGCAATCTCGAGCTTAATAATCACAAATTCTCTGTTGATCTCCTTCCAATGCAATTGGGAAGCTTCGATATTATAATTGGCATGGACTGGTTATCCAAGCACCATGCCGAGGTTATTTGCTACGAAGAGTGTATTCGTATACCTCTCTCTTCGGGCGACACGTTAGTTATGTTCGGTGAAAAACCATGTCGTGGTCTTCAAATCATATCTTGCACATTGGCACAAAAGTACTTGCGGAAAAAGTACGTTGCCTTCTTGGCCCACATAGTTGACACGAAAGACAAGGGCAAGAAATTGCAAGACATTCCAATCATCCGAGATTTTCCCGAGGTATTCCCCGAGGATTTACCTGGTCTTCCTCCCCCTAGACAAGTGGAGTTTCGTATCGACCTTGTGCCCGGGGCGACTCCCGTGGCAAAAGCCCCCTATCGCCTTACACCTTCCGAGATGCAAGAGCTTGCAAGTCAATTACAAGAACTCTCATCCAAAGGATTCATCCGCTCGAGCCATTCACCTTGGGGTGCTCCCGTTCTGTTCGTAAAGAAAAAGGATGGATCGTTTCGAATGTGCATCGATTATCGTGAACTCAACAAGCTTACAATTAAGAACCTTTATCCTTTACCCCGTATCGACGATCTTTTCGATCAGCTTCAAGGTTCAACATGCTTCTCCAAGATTGACCTTCGTTCCGGGTACCATCAACTTCGTGTTCTCGATGAAGACATTTCGAAGACTGCCTTTCGGACTAGATATGGTCATTACGAGTTCATGGTCATGCCCTTCGGTTTGACTAATGCACCTGCAGTCTTCATGGACCTTATGAACCGTGTATGCAAACCTTATTTGGACAAGTTCGTGATCGTTTTCATTGACGACATTCTCATCTATTCTAAAACGAAAACGGAGCATGAACAACACCTTCGTTTGATTTTGGAACTCTTGAAGAAAGAACAACTATACGCCAAGTTCTCCTAGTGTGAATTCTGGCTAAAGGAAGTTCAATTTTTGGGACACATAGTTAACGATAAGGGAATTCATGTGGACCCGGAAAAGATCGAGGCGATAAAGAATTGGAGTACTCCTAAGACTCCTACCGAGATTCGTTCATTCCTTGGACTAGCAGGTTACTATCGTCGCTTCATCCCAAATTTCTCCAAGATTGCGGTCCCGCTCACTGCCTTGACTCACAAAGGTAAGCACTACGAGTGGGGACCCAAGCAAGAGGAAGCTTTTCAAACTCTAAAGCACAAGCTCTGCAATGCTCCTATTCTAACTCTTCCTAGGGGTAATGACGACTTTGTCGTTTATTGTGATGCATCCAACCAAGGTCTTGGTTGTGTTCTTATGCAACGAGGTCAAGTAATTGCATATGCATCACGTCAACTCAAAGTCCATGAGAAGAACTATACGACCCATGATCTCGAGCTTGGTGCTGTCGTTTTCGCCTTGAAAATTTGGAGACACTATCTATATGGCACCAAATGCGTGGTTTTCACCGACCACAAAAGTCTCCAACATATTTTCAATCAAAAAGAGCTTAATAAGAGGCAACGACGATGGGTTGAACTTCTTAACGACTACTATTGCGAGATTCGCTACCACCCCGGCAAATCAAATGTTGTAGCCGACGCCTTGAGTCGTAAAGAACGTATCATGCTTCATAGTGTTCATATTCATAACGATATCCAAGCCCGTATTCTCAAAGCACAACACACCTCGGTTACCGAGGGAAACATGTATCAAGAGATGGCATGTGGCGTAGAACTCTTGCTAGAAACCAAAGCCAACGGTCTATTGTATTACTTGGATCGTATCTGGGTTCCCGATCGCGATGATCTTCGTATATTTTTGATGAACGAGTCCCACAAAACTCGATATTTACATCCCGGAGCTGATAAGATGTACATGGGTCTTCGTCAACAATATTGGTGGCCCGGCATGAAAAAGGATATTGCCCTCTTTGTGGCAAAATGCTTAACTTGTTCTAAATTAAAGGCCGAACATCAGAAGCCTTCCGGACTCCTCGAACAACCAGAAATTCGCATGTGGAAGTGGGAGAACCTTGCTATGGACTTCATCACCAAACTCCCACGCACTTCTAGTGGGCACGATAGTATCTGGGTTATTATCGACCGACTTACAAAGTCTGCTCATTTCTTGCCTATTCGTGAGGACTATCGAGTCGAGAAATTGGCTCGGATCTACATTGATGAAATTGTGAGTCGTCACGGAATCCCTTTGAACATCATCTCCGATCGTGATTCGCGTTTTACTTCCCGATTTTGGCAATCATTACAATCTGCGCTTGGTACTCGTTTGGATTAAGTACGGCTTACCATCCTCAAACTGATGGACAAACCGAGCGAACAATCCAAACTCTCGAGGATATGCTTAGAGCTTGTGTCATTGACTTTGGTGGCAATTGGGATTCTCACCTACCACTGATTGAATTTTCCTACAACAACAGCTACCACACAAGTATTAACATGGCACCGTTTGAGGCTCTTTATGGACGGAAATGTCGTTCACCGATTTGTTGGAACGAAATTGGTGAAACACAAATCACCGGTCCCGAGCTTATCCAAGAGACCACCGATAAAGTCTCTCTTATCCGTGACAACATTCGGGTAGCAAGGAGTCGGCAAAAGAGCTATGCCGATAAACGACGAAAACCCTTGGAATTTCAAGTTGGAGACATGGTTCTTCTAAAGGTATCCCCTTGGAAAGGCGTAGTCTGATTTGGAAAGAAAGGAAAACTTGCACCTCGATATGTGGGTCCATTCAAGATACTTTAAAGGGTAGGAAAAGTGGCCTACAAACTCGATCTTCCTTCAGAACTTAGCAACGTTCATCCAACCTTTCATGTATCAAATTTGAAAAAGTGTCTAGCCGATGAGAATCTCCACATCCCTCTTTATGAAGTGCGCATTGACGAGAAAATGCACTTTGTTGAGAAACCCGTGGAAATCATGGACCGAGAAGTCAAGAAACTCAAGCATAGCCGCATCCCCATTGTCAAGGTCCGTTGTGAGTCTAAACGTGGACCCAAGTTCACTTGGGAACGTGAAGACCAAATGAAGACCAAGTATCCGCATCTTTTACATAGCCTCCACTAGTTGAATTTCGGGGCGAAATTCCTTTAACATGGGGAGACTGTGACATTTCGGATTTTCATTCGTGCACTTGTAAAATGTTTATCGTGTAATCATTCTCAAGTTAAATAAAATACAAGTGTTTTTATTTAATAAGTATTCTATTTTTACTTTTATTTTTACGGATTTGAATTAATTAAAATTTTACAAGTTTGAAAACTTATATAAAATTTTATATAAAAATCTAAATTTAAAAGTTTCATATTTAATAAAATAACCTAAATAAATAAGATAAACTTTTATAAAAAAAATTAGTTATAATGATAATAAGAGTTTATAAAATATATTTGAAATTAAAAGAAATTAAAGAAATTATTTTTATAAAAGTTGAGGGGTTGTTTTTGAAAATAATGAAACAAAAAGGGCTTTAAGACAAAATCTGTTAAGGGGCTATTTCTGGACAAATCAAACCACAGGGACCAATTTGTAATAACTCCCAGGGACTATTTTAAATCAAAAACAAACTCCAAGGGCTGGTTTTGCCAACTTCCGAATCGGGTTTCCTACCGTCTTCCCCATTGACCGACGGTCTGAGCTTTTCTCCGGCGACTCCTCGACACGACTGTCCCCTACACCTCGACAACCGAATTTGGTCTCCCCGACCTCGTCGTCCCCACGCGAACAATAGCCCCCGACCAATTGGTCTCCCCAACATAAGGATCGTCTGATCCTGTTGGTGGCCGAGAAACCCACGTTCGAATTCGCGTCCGACAGACCACCTCCACGCATGTTGAATGTCTGGTTAGTTTCGTCTCGTCCAGACTAGTGTCGGAACGTGCCCAATTGCACGTTTTAACATAGAGATCAGGTTCGGGTATAAATACCCATTGCTGGTCCTTCTCGGGCTCCATTCTCTCTCGTCACTCACTCACACTTCAAATTAAAACCGCCATCGCCTTCGCCATCCTCAGACGAAGCTGTGACCAGATTATAAGGCTCAATTCAACTCGAATTATGGAATTCAAGTTCTTGGTATTTTCGAACTAAAAGCCTTGCCGACCAGACCCTTCACGACCACGTAAGAATCCTCAACTTCGTTTCTTTACCTTCTGTTATCATAAGACAAACTGAATCAATCGAAGTCATGACTCCAAACCATCGATTACCGGACAAACTAATGTTACTGTTTTATTTGCTAAAGTCTGGGCCATCGAAACTACTTAGTTTCGATTGAGTAAATGGTCAATCGAAACTAATAGTTTCGATAGATGGTAGTTTCGACAGCCTGTGTATCGCTTATAAATGACCAATCGAAACTAATAGTTTCGATAGATGGTAGTTTCGACAGCTTGTGTATCACTTATAAATGACCAATCGAAACTAGTAGTTTCGATAGATGGTAGTTTCGACAGCCTGTGTATCACTTATAAATGATCAATCGAAACTAGTAGTTTCGATAGATGGTAGTTTCGACAGCCTGTGTATCACTTAAAAATGGTTAATCGAAACAAGTAGTTTCGATTGAACACAGTTTCGATACCTGTCACAACTAAAAAACAGTTTCGATCAAATCAGTAATTTCAAGTAAATCTAGACCAACTTTTATGCAAATAACACTGAGAAATGCTATTATAAACCTATACACGATTAAATACTAATACGCACATGTAAACATAAAATAATACCCATTTATCTACATAGGGTATCAACGTGCTTAGGCTTTCACATACTTATCACCTACACGCGTGGAAAAAAAAACACCCGCTTGCAAGGTGAGTTACATAGCCCCTATTTTACATTTTTATACGTTTTGGGGTGAAACATTATACATGCTACTCACATTGTTTATACGTGTTATACATGAGACTATATGCTTATTCTTTGGATGTACATACATTTAAACACAGGACAACCAACTGTAATATTGATAGATCTATTGTGCCTGACCAGCCCACCCGGTTAGGGTGTTTATTACTGCATACTCGGATATAACCGCGTGTTATATTCAAACATATCGGATATAGTGGGTAACTATATTCAAACATACCGAACTTAGCTGTTGTGCTCTGTTCAAGCGCGTCAAACTCGGTTTGAATTGTGATTAAATAAATGATACATCATACATACTATGTTTAACAAGATAAACAATGAGTTGCAAAACGATTTACAACTACTATTTGCCGGAACTACTAAACCTATGTACTCACCAATTTTCTAGTTGACACTGGATTTAAATAATTTTTCAGGTTTGGATATGTGACTACTTGCCGAAGATTTCTCCACTTAAGAACTATGGACCTAGTTAAATAAATCAATGTTTTGAACTAGACTAGGTTATTTGGAATGTATTGTATTTGGATCTTGTTGTCTTTAAATTTAATTAATGAATTATGCAACCTCTTAGCTATCATGTGCTTTTAAACAATCATTCTATTGTCCGCCTCGATGATTCCGCCATCGGTCGGGGTGTGACAGTAATGTTCCTTCCCCTATAAATAGAAGACTTGTCTTCATTTGTAGGTGGAACTCTGGAACTAGGTCGAGAGGTGTCTGGGTCGGGACAAGCTCTCCCGACCCCTGGACCGTGAGCTTAGATGAGAGATGTGTGATCCTTCGGTATGTAGTCTGTAATACGGGATGACTTCTATGTTATGGATTACGTGTCGTTTCATTATCTTTTGTCTTTATTTGTTTTTCTCTGTCTCGTTTCTTGGTTCCCACACAAATCACAGAACAGGTCCGTGTATCTCCGCTGCGTGACGAGGTTCTCGGGACCTACAAGTGGTATCAGAGCCTCGGTGTTTGTTGATTTGTGTTCCAGTTTCATGTTTTAGGGTTTTTGGAGCATTTCTGAGTTCTTACTTTTTGACCAAAAATCCTTAAATCCGAGTTTGTTATCACTTAATTTGGTGTTTGGAAGGCTAAGGGTTTGTTAGATGATGTTTTCTATGCTTTTGGAAGTATTAATTTCTCAGATCCATCACTTTTCGAGCATTCTCCTCAAGATCTGTCAAGAACATTGTTACTTTTTGTTAAGTACGCAAATTCAGCTTTTCTGCATACTTACTAAGTACGCATGGGTTTTGCCCTGCGTACTTACTAAGTACGCAAGAGTAGTTGTCGTGCGTACTTGTTAAGTACGCATGAGTATTTGACTCTGCGTACTTAGCATGTACGCATGGGTTGGCTTTGCGAACTTATCAAATACGTATGAGCACTTGGCTTTGTGTATTTACTAAATACGCATGAACACCCTTTATGTGCGTATTTACTAAGTACGCATGAACTAGCATCTGGGATTCAAAAAAAAAAGTTTTTTGGCGGAAAAACTTTCCTTGGCCAAATTTTTAGAGATCATTTGTACGCGTGTTTCGGGCCATTTTTGAAAAGATAGTAATTTTGGTTTTTCCGGACCAGAATTTGTATACTATGTGGCTTGGCGAAACACGGGCGAGATTTTTGTTGGATGATACCACTTGTCATACATCATTTAAGTGTTCATACCTGAAAATGTAGGCTACGAGTATCCGAGATACTTATTTAATAGGGTATGAATGTTGAACTAATGGGAGCAATTGGGTCGTCATCGGCTAAAGGTTTCATTCTATTTGTGAAGATGTGGCTCCTTTGGGTCTTTCGGAAAAAGAATCATCTTGTTTAGGTATTCAAACCTGAATATGTAGGCTACAAGTATCCAGGATACTTCTTTAATAGGGGATGAATACTGGAACAACTTGAACCCAAGGATTTGCTGTTTTGGATCTTTGTAAAGAAATAAAAGAATAAAATCCTGGAGTTGGCTAGTTGTGCTTTTTGAGGATTTGAGTGAAGTGATGATGAAGCTGGTCATAGTTTACAGAGAAATGAGGGGGATAAAATCTAGTATTCATGAGACATTAATGAGGTGGTGGAAAAGCCGTTGGTACTTCCTATATATATATACCTCTTTGACGTAACATGGATCTCAACTATGATTTCTCGTGTAAACTATATTTTTCGTGTTTGATTCTATCGTGTGTTTTCAAGATGAAGATGGATATTCGTTGGATTATTAGTTGAAGATGGAACCTTTTATCATTTGCCGATGGGATAGGAAACATACCCTTGTTTCTGGTCTAGTCAGATGAAGCTAAAACTGAAAGGGGATATTGGAAATGAACATCTTCGGGAATTTGGTTGACTCGTGAAGCTACAGGATAGAGTTGGACACATCTGGTTGAAGACTTAAGTTTATCTTACTGGAATTCCTATGGGAGCTGATTAGTTTGATGCAGGTTATTGGAAACTCAAACTCTCTATCATATGCTAGCTGATTTGGAGTTGTTTTAGTCTACTATTGTTACCTGTTTAGGAAGACATTGTCAGACTCAGAATTCTAAGTCAGGGTGGAGGTTGCTACTGCTGAGAGGATGAACTACAATGAGTTGTGTTGGGTTAGTTGGTTCTTATTGAAGCACTTGGTTTGGTCTACAATGAAAGCTACAGTTAAGAGGGAGTCGGGTTTGTCATCACTCGGCAACTGAAGACTGAAGTTTGAAGATTTGAAGCTCTCAAGTGGAATGCAAGAAGATCAAGTCTTGCCAGAAGACACGTGATGTCATTAGTTTAGAGGGAGTCTGTTAGGACATTCTTTGTAAACTGATGATTATCAGTGTTAGTGATAGATATAATTTGATGCTATAGTTAAGGGGGAGTTTGTAGAAGCATGTTTTGTTAACTATAGATAAAATTCTATGTATCAGTGTACGTGGCTAGTACGCAGGAGGGTGTTCCTGAGTACTTAGCCTGCACACCAGTTTGGTCCTGCGTACTTAGTAAGTACGCAAGGCTATTGCCTTACGTACTTGTCAAGTACGCATAACCAAACCCTGCGTACTTAGACAAGTACGCAGGTAATGTTCCTTCCCCTATAAATAGAAGACTTGTCTTCATTTGTAGGTGGAACTCTGGAACTAGGTCGAGAGGTGTCCGGGTCGGGACGAGCTCTCCCGACCCCTGGACCGTGAGCTTAGATGAGAGATGTGTGCTCCTTCGGTATATAGTCTGTAATACGGGATGACTTCTATGTTATGGATTACGTGTCATTTCATTATCTTTTGTCTTTGTTTGTGTTTCTCTGTCTCGTTTCTTGGTTCCCACACAAATCACAGAACAAGTCCGTGTATCTCCGCTGCGCGACGAGGCTCCCGGGATCTATAGTAAATAAGGCAGTTTATGGAGAATCTATAGTTAAACTAGGTGTACAATCAAACCTTGTGACTGAGGCATAACACGCAGGTTACCCTAATGCAGAGTCGATAACAATCACCCTACCTGTGTGGGTTTGTCAGACATAATAAATCTATCAATGTTACCGTTGGCTTGTACAGAGTTAATGATTGCGCAAGTGTGTCGTGTATATGTAGTTCAACTCATATCATTCAAGCACAAAAGAACAAATTACACAAGTAGTCATAATGTAGAATTATATACTGTAATTGCAAATCGTTTTCAATGCAAATCATGTTTCACCCCAAAATGTACAAAAATGAAAAAGGGGCTATGTAAACACACCTTGATATTGTAACCTAAACTTGAACTAGATCGTGAGGTTACGACGCGCCTATACGATTTAGACTTGTGTAAGAATAGGAATAAGTGGGATGAATAAGATGGAGTGATTTATGAGTTAGAATGGTTAGAAATCAGTAGTAGAAAGTTTATTTATTATTTTATAAGTCAAAGTGGTTTTAAAAACAGATACAATCTCTAAAAATGGAAAGAAATCAAAGATTAATGTTTTGACAGCAATCTGACCCTAATTTTCAGGACAACTTTAACTAAGCAGACATTTTTATAAAAATCTCAATATTTACAGGGACTTATTGTATGGTTTTTAAAACAACTTTCGTTTAGAAGACCTTTTAATTTGGGCATCCTAAGTATGCCAAAACCGTGACACAAGATCAGAGGTCCATATAAGACCTTACTACTTTGTTTTCTCACTTTAGGGAGTTCTAAAAGGAGTTAAAATGTCTACTTTATAAGGTTTTAAAGAGGATTCCATAACCTTTATTTTACAAAAAGATTGAACAAGTTTGGACGTGTAGATTAGGAGATACGATCCCGGAAAGTCATGATAATAATGTTGTCTAGAAATCAGAATTGACCTTTAATTCAAAATAAATACTTTTGAAACCCTTAAACTTGTCAAAAAAATTACGAGGTTTGATTTTATGGATTTTAGACTTTAAACACTACATTTTAGACTCAAAAAGCAAGAGGTTTAGAGAAGTTATGACCAAGATATGATGGTCTAAAGTCGGACTAATGGTTCTGTCCAGAAACTGATTGTTTGTAAAAGCTTAAGAATGAACAAGAATCGTGCATGAATAATTAGACTATTAGCTTTGAAATTCATGAAGCTCAAAGGAGGCTATGAATGTCGCAAACTCCAGGGATTCTTTAGGGTTTGAGAGGTTGAAAGTGTATGGAAAAGACACATAAGGGTAGTATTTATACATGGCATAAGGAGGTGCACGTATATGGCAAGTCTTGGAGAACAAGAATAGGGTTTTAGGGGGGCTCAAATCTACGAAATTCAGCTTAATAGGGCTGGGTTTTTGTGATTTCTTGCTTGGTCTAGGTCTAAGAGTAGGTGGGTTGGGTCCTAGCTTGGCCCGGTTGAGTGCGCGCATTCGAAATTCACGATTTTAAGCATTTCTAAGCGAAATTGGCAAATGCAACAACATGAAAGGTGATTGTCATAACAAAAGGAGTATGTTTAGCTAAAAAATTTTAAGTTAAGGTTATGTTAGTCGCGTAAGGTAATTAACGGTCGACGGACGAGAAAACGAGCTTTCTAGGGCTTAACAAGTTGCGAAGGCACAATACATATATTTACAAGCTTTTGTTGAACGTTTCAAGTGCAACAAGGTATAACAACTTTAATTTAACATGTTTGATGTTTGCATGATTGATAACGGGTTATGATGGCCTATTGAGCCTAAAATGGGCCCAATTCATGATTAAGCCATCAATAAGCATCTAGAGCATAAGGTAACGTGTGATCAACGAGTATGTCGTATGGGTAAACCAAGTGTAATGACATTCAAAATGGTTTACATTGATTAAATAATTCTAGTACCAGATAAGTTAAACACGAAATGCGCAGATGTTACAGTCTCCCCTAGTTAAGAGAATTTCGTCCCCTAAATTCAACTATTAGAGGTTGTAGAGTTTTTGAAAAGGTGTGGGTATTTCAACTTCATATGTTCCTCGCGTTCCTAGGTAAACTCAGTTCCACATTTAGGTTCTCAATAAACTTTAACCGTCGGTTCGAGGAGTACGATCGATAACAAGGTTCAGGTCTGACGCTCAAATTAGGTATGAATGATAATAATTTAGTTTTAAGAAGAAAATTGTCGAAGAATATTTGGATTCTAAAGGTGAAATGCATTACTTGGAATGGATTTCATGGGAATTTGATGATCAGGGTTTGTTTAAGATGTCGTCTAATATGCTCAAGAATTTTCAATGGATAAGAGATTTCACAACCATTGGTCCAGGTCAAAACTTCACGTGACATGAACAACGCTACTTCTGATAATATGATAGAGCACTTATATATAGGAAGTACCATCGGCGTATCCACCATGCCCTTATCATATCATTTTAGTTTCGTTGCTATATATCACAATGGGTTTTAGGTCATAACACATGACAGAATTTACTATGTTTTCCATTCGCCTATTCTTATAATTACATGTGCACCCGTAATTACTCAAATCGTTGCATGGTCCGTATAGATTCTTCCGTTGTGTGCGGGTCAAGAGAGTACACTAAATTACTTAGTTCACGTTATTGTTTTCACGTATGAGCTGCTAATAAATAACCGTGTCCCTAGATAGTAAGGTCATTCAGGAAACTAAAGAGTAATAATGTAGTATAACTTAAAGTCCCATAGCTTACTCGTGTTTGGACAAGAATAAGTCAAACACCGAGCAGCTTTAAAGTGTTACAGCTTCCTCGTGTTTGAACAAAAATACGTCAAACCCTGAGTAGTTTCAAACTGTCATAGCTTCCTCGTGTCTGAACAAGAATACGTCAAACCCCGAGTAGCTTCAAAGTGTTATAGTTTTCGAATTTAGTGAATAAAGTGTATGATCATGCCTTGTGTATGATGTACTTAATCAATTACAACAATGTAAACAATCTAGTTCTGTGCATAATGTAACCACTCAAGCTTCATGTATATTGTAAACAAATAGGTTTCATGTAAAATGTGAACAATTTAGCATCATGTATTTTGTAAACAATTAAGTTTCGTGTATAATATAAACAATCATGTATTTTGTAATATATTTAATGTATAATGCTAAAAATTTAGTATCATGTATGTTGTAAACAAATGAGTTTTCATGTATAATGTAAACAATTTAGTAATATGTATTTTGTAAATAAATAATATAACATCCATGATTTTTCCGATATTATTTTTAACAATAATAACAACTCATTTCAAGCCCGTACTTACCACTTTAATTTGACGAATATTAAATTCGAATTTGTTTCCAACCTTGCAAAAATATGTTATTCTCTATTATATATATGTAACATATAAATGCATATTTATATAAATGTACATTTTACAACTCATCAACTAAATTATTAATACAAACCTTCTAATCTTATAATATATATATATATATATATATATATATATATATATATATATAGATACCTTGCTTTTATAAAATATTTATGACTAAAAAAATATTTAAACTTTTATAAAACCATTTTTATAAAAACTTGCAATTTAAACAAACAAGTTTGAAACCCCCCCCCCTAAACATTTGAACTCCAAATTTGAACCCTCACCCCTTGACTTTGACCCCATGTACACACAATGACCTATTTTGACTTTTTATAGTCAACAATGTTCCAAATCTTGCAAATCAACACTGAAATCGATCAAGCTAGAAATCTTGGAACTTTCCTTGTATGCATAACTGACACACAATTGTTTTCCCACCCAATTAACAAGCCCATTTAACAATTTTTCGCCGAATTCAAAGTTTGAGTGCGTTTTGACTATTCAGAGTCAAACCAAGCTAAATCTTGAAGTAATCCATCAAATTGAAACGTGTTCTTGACCCCAAATCATGCGTATACTAGTCTCACATGAATCCAGACCATAATCGTGACCCAATTCATCATCCATAGAACGAATTAACGCATGAATCATGCAAACATCTGTCCTCTGTTAACGCAAATCGAAATGAATAAATGAGATGGAATTGATTGATTATAATCATTCACACACACTCGCGACATCTCTGCCAAACTCTCTTAACCATCATTTGCTTCGCATTTCACCCCTGGACCGAGTACATGCCCCAAGAATACCAAACCTGTTGTTTTAGCCGTCTGCATTCATCACTCAACCAAAACTTGTAATTCTCGTGTTTTTGTAATCGTTTTGACCCCATAAGCGAAAGCCTTATGGTCGGAGCTTCGATCGCTTGCTTAATCGACTCAATTGCAGGGCTAGGGTTTCTGGGTACGTATTGGGGACGAAGGGGCTGAGGGATTAAACGTTTTTTTCTAAATTCGAACTCAGTTTTAGGTCAAGGCATCTGCTCAGACCTATTGTTGATCCACTTTTCTTCTAAGCGGATGGCCGCGGGTTCGAAACCCATACCCGGGTCCTTTTTACCTCGGTAGATGCCCAAACCTATATTTCCCTTCTGTCCTCACTTTAAAACCTTTCTGAACAAAAATTTTCACACTGGTAGTCCTTTGGTCCAGTGGTTACACCTTTGACCTCTCACAACAGCCACCCGGGTTCGAACCAGGTTGACTGTTGTTATTTTTAAAATAGGTTTTTAACACTCAAAATGTTATATAAAAATTATTTTATAAACCCAATGCCATTTGGAAGTAACTTGTGAAAAATAAACAAATTTTAATAGAGAACCATTATTTTTACGATTTAAATGATTTTGAAAATCTCTTTAACAATATAAAAGAGATTAAATTTTTGATAGAAATTATTAGTTTTATTTGAAACATTTATATTATCTAGTTTTGTAAAATTGTGTAAAGATGTTATAGAATACATAATCATTTTTAAAGAATTTTCATAAAAACAATAATCCATTTAATTATCAATTTAAGATTTAAAAGTTTATTTTAATTTAAACTACTAAATTACTAAACCAAATACACATTTTATAAAATTTCATTAAGATTTTATAAAATACAATTTCCTTGACGAATGGATTTCATAAAACATTTTTTTTACGATAAATCATTTTACCTAATTAGGATTTTAAAATGTATTTAAACGAGTATAACCTTTCTAAATGTATATTAATACACATATATTTACATTTTCATATTTTTAAGAACATACCATTTTTACTAATAATTAAAAAAATAAAAAAGAAGTTATTTATTAAATTATCTTTTTACATTAATAATTTATTTAGTGTTTAAATAATTTATTTAATTATTTAAATAAAACCATAAGTCAATTATTATTTTTATTATTAAATTCATATATACTTAGAACTTACATTTTATATTAAGTTCCTAATCAAATACAAGTACAAACATACACACATCCTTTTACTTGGAATAACACAAACCCTTTGTACAAATCCATACACTTAAATCCCGTTGAACCTTGGACTTTGCCTTAGATTTCGTGCATGTTATTATATCATATAATTCACTCTAGGTTAACTTTGTGATTTTCAAAAGGTCACTTGTGCTACCTATTGCTCGTGTCATCTACACCACTAATACAAGTGAGTTTTACATAGCCCCTTTTCCTTTTTACATTTTTGGGGTGAAACATGATTACACAACAAACATTATTTGCAATTACACACGTACAATTCTACAATATGATCCTATGTGTTTTATTTGTGCTTTATGCTTGAATGCTATTTGTTAAGGCTACATATACATAATACACTAGCGCAATCATTAACTCTTTACATCAGGATAACATGTGTTGTTATGCCCTACATTTACATCAAGATAACATGTGTTGTTATGCGCTACATTTATATCAGGATAACATGTGTTGTTATACCCTACATTAGGATAACATGTGTTGTTATGCCCTTCAGTTACAAGGTTGGATTTGTGCAACTAGCTTAATATAGATTCTCCATAAATGCTTTATAAACCATGTATCATATAAATTATACACAAAACATTTGAACTTTACTTGTGGTGTCAAAACCTATGTATGCTCATCAACTATTTATAGTTGACCCTCTCATTTTATCATGTTTCAGGTACGAATGTTTGAGTTAAGATTCAAGTTGCTTCACTTAGGATTGAGGACCTAGTTTTAAACTTAATAAAGATATACATGTATTTATGACTCTTGTAAATGTTGTAATTGTTTATTTGAGCTATGAAATGAAAATGATTGTGTAATTATTACAACTATTAGTAAACCATGAGCTTATTAACAGTCTATATGTCCCGCCCCGACGTTTCATGATTTTTCCGACAATTGAACTTCGGGACAAAATTAACTCAACTAAGGGATACTGTAACATCCATGATTTTTCCGATATTATTTTTAACAATAATAAAAACTCATTTCAAGCCCGTACTTACCACATTAATTTGACGAATATTAAATTCGAATTTGTTTCCAACCTTGAAAAAATAAGTTATTCTCTATTATATATATGTAACATATAAATGCATATTTATATAAATGTACATTTTACAATTCATCAACTAAATATTTAATACAAACCTTCTAATCTTATAATATATATATATATATATATATATATAGAAACCTTACTTTTATAAAATCTTTCTGACTAAAAGAATAATATTTAAACTTTTATAAAACTATTTTTATAAAAACTTACAATTTCAACAAACTAGTTTGAACGCCCCCCCCCCTACACATTTGAATTCCCAATTTGAACCCTCACCCCTTGACTTTGACCCCATGTACACACAATGACCTATTTTGACTTTTTATGGTCTACAGTTTTCCAAATCAACACTAAAATCGATCAAGGCAGAAATCTTAGAAATTTCCTTGTTTGCATAACTGACTCACAATTGTTTTCCCACCCAATTAAGAAGCCCATTTAACAATTTTTTGCGTAATTCAAAGTTTGAATGCGTTTTGACTATTCAGAGTCAAACCAAGCTAAATCTGGAAGTAATCCATCAAATTGAAATGCTTTCTTGACCCAAAATCACGCGTATACTAGTCTCGCATGAATCCAGCCCATAATCGTGACCCAATTCATCATCCATCGAACGAATTAACGCGTGAATCATGCAAACCGTTGTCCTCTGTTAACTCGAATCGAATTGAATAAATGTGATGGAATTGATCGATTAAAATCATTCACACACACTCGCGGCATCTCTGCCAAACTCTCCCAACCCTCATTTGATTCGCATTTCACCTCTGGACTGAGTACAAGCCCTAAGAACACCGAACCTGTTGTTCTATCCGTCTGCATTCATCACTCAACCAAAACTGGTAATTCTCGTGTTTTTGTAATCGTTTTGACCCCATAAGCGAAAGCCCTATGGTCGTAGCTTAGATCGCTTGCTTAATCGACTCAATTGCAGGGCTAGGGTTTCGGGGTACGTATTGGGGACAAAGGGGCTGAGGGCTTAAACGTTTTTTCTGAATTTAAAATATGTTTTAGGTCAAGGCATCTGCCCAGACCTACTGGTTGATCCACTTTTCTTCTACGCGGATGGCTGCGGGTTCGAAACCCATACCCGAGTCCTTTTTGCCTCTATAGATGCCCAAACCCATATTTCCCTTCTATCCTTGTGACACTTCTGATTTTTACTACTTGTACTCGTTCTAGACTTATCAATGAGAATCCACACGAATTTTCAGTTTACTTGAAATCCTATTCATACATTTTTACAATAGTAGTTCACATGTGAAACGTTACGTTTACGCTTGATTACAAAGACTTATACTTATCTAAGATCGATTCATGGATCACACGTGGACCTAATTATTATGACAAATTAAATACACATGAACCCCCCCCCCCCAAACATCTCAAACATGTTTTTATAACTCATTCAAAGTGATTTGATTCTTAAAAGTACTAGTTAGTACTTTCGTGCGATCGTTCGCCTTCTAAACCGCCATCAGCTGCGTATCGTCCACAACCGACAGATTCGTCTAACCTGGCATTAACTTATGTTTTAAATGTTTAGAATATTCATTTCTTTAAAACAAACTTTGTTTGCAAAACTTTCCTTAAATAAATCCTGAAATTCAAAAAAAATGATCAAAAACCGTGAAACCGAACCGTTGGATCAACCATGGGTCAAAGGCCACCCATACCCATGGATAAATTTTGCAGCCCACAAGGCCACAAGGCCAAGAAATTTCGTCCACCCCCCTTTACACACCCTAAAAACCCTAAATTCCTTTCCAAGAAATTCCATTTTACACCCCTTCAACCATTAGTTTAAATAGGAGGCTTAGAATCTTGTTTTCTTTGCTAATTCTCCCTCAAACACTCCAAAACCCTCACAAATTTAGAATCCCTTCCCTCCCTTGTGAATATTTCGAAAATCCTTAGAGGATTCCAAGAGTTGAAGATCAAAAAAGTAAGTAACCCTTCGAAGTTCAATACCGTCTTTTAATTTATTCTTTCTTTATCCCCTCAATCTTTTTATATTTTCTATCCATGATCAGTTGATCATGTGAAACCTCAGCCCTAATAACCTTCTAATAATTTTAACTAAACCAATAAATCAAGCTAACATAACCAACAATCAAACAAAGGATCCCGTTTGCAACGGCGGCTATGCCGTCGCATTCTGTGAATCCTCAAGACAACTATTGCAAAAGTGGCTCTGCCGATACTTTAGTATGTTCTTGATAACTTAAAACACGTTAATAATTATTTATTATCACTTATATGAACTCATACACTAATTTAGTATAGAACCCCGCTTGCTCGTGTCGGCTATGCCGATTACATTATATGATTCTCCAAAACGCTTCTGTGAATATCATGGCTAGACTGGTGACACGAGACATTTTTGGCTAACCTAATATGATTATATTATGTAATATAATGATATAATAATGTTCTTCTAATTTTTATTTACGCGTTCGGTAACCTTAAAACCCTAAATGGTCCACTTAAGTGCAACCATTGACTTTGGACATAAACGGTGCTGACTTTTAACTGATCATAACTTGATCATAATTAAACGAAACTGAGAAAACCCAAAACCATGACATAGCTCGTTGAGATAGCTTTCTAACCATGTAAAGTACGTTTTCTAGTTCAAACGTATGACTCCGTAGTAGCCAAAACGGGACAAAAACCTTTTTCAGTACCTTCTGTCTTATTTGACTGTTTTGGCTATGATCGAGTCTCAAACAGAAAAACTTTCTAAATGAAAGTTCTTTAGAACGATTTAAACTAGTCACTTATCAAATTTCATAATTTTTGGACATCTTTTGATATTTTTAACATGCACGTTTCTGTTTAGTTACTTTGCTGTCCAAATAAGTAAAACAACTAAAACCCTATTTTACATCTACGTCTTAACCTTATGACTCGAACCACCTACGTAACACTCGTAACCATCGAACCTGTCCTTAAACTTGTCAAAAAAATTATGAGGAATGATTTTCTGAATTTTATTCTTTAAACACTACATTTTAGACTCAAAAAGCAAGAGGTTTAGAGAAGTTATGAACAAGATATGATGGTCTAAAGTCGGACTAATGGTTCTGTCCAAAAACTGATTGTTTGTAAAAGCTTAAGAATGAACAAGAATCGTGCATGAATAATTAGGCTATTACCTTTGCAAATTCGTGAGGCTCAAAGGAGGTTATGAATGTCGCAAACTCCAGGGATTCTTTAGGGTTTGAGAGCTTGAAAGTGTATGGAAAATATATACACAAGGGTAGTATTTATACATGGCATAAGGAGGTGCATATGGCAAGTCTTGGAGAACAAGAATAAGGTTTTAGGGGGGCTCAAATCTATGAAATTCAGCTTAATAGGGCTGGGTTTTTGTGAGTTCTTGCTTGGTCTAGGTCCAAGAGTAGGTGGATTGGGTCCTAGCTTGGCCCGGTTGAGTGCGCGCATTCGAAATTCATGATTTTAAGCATTTCTAAGCGAAATTGGCAAATGCAACATCATGAAAGTTGATTGTCATAACAAAAGGAGTATGTTTAGCTAAAAAAAAATTTAAGTTAAGGTTATGTTAGTCGCGTATGGTAATTAACGGTCGGTGGATGAAAAAACGGGCTTTCTAGGGCATAACTGGTTATGAAGGCACAATACATAGATTTACAATCTTTTGTTGAACATTTCAAGTGTAACATGGTATAACAACTTTAATTTAACATGTTTGACATTTGCATGATTGATAACGGGTTGTGATGGCCTATTGAGCCTAAAATGGGCCCAATTCATGATTAAGCCATCAATAAGCATCTAGAGCATAAGGTAACGTATGATCAACAAGTATGTCGTATGGGTAAACCAAGTGTAATGACATTCAAAATGCTTTACATTGATTAAATAATTCTAGTACCAGATAAGTTAAACACGAAAGGCGCAGATGTTACAGTCTCCCCTAGTTAAGAGATTTTCGTCCCCGAAATTCAACTATTAGAGGTTGTAGAGTTTTTGAAAAGGTGTAGGTATTTGAGCTTCATATGTTCCTCGTGTTCCCAGGTAAAGGTTCTAAATGAACTTTAACTGTCGGTTCGAGGAGTACGATCGATAACAAGCTTCAGGTCTGACGCTCAAGTTAGGTATGAATGATAATAGTGAATTTAGTTTTAAGAAGAAAACTGTCAAAGAATATTTGAATTCTAAAGGTGAAATGAATTACTTGGAATGGATTTCATGGGAATTTGATGATCTGGGTTTGTTTAACATGTAGTCTAATATGCTCAAGAATTTTCAGTGGATAAGAGATTTCACAACCACTAGTCTAGGTCAAAACTTCACGTAACATGAACAACACTACTTCTGATAATATGATAGAGCACTTATATATAGGAAGTACCATCGGCCTATCCACCATGCCCTTGTCATATCACACTAGTTTCGTTGCTATATATCGCGATGGGTTTTAGGTCATAACGCACGACAGGATTTACTATGTTTTCCATGCGCTGATTCTTATAATTACGTGTGCACCCGTAATTACTCGAATCGTCGCATGGTCCGTATAGATTCTTCCGTTGTGTGTAGGTCAAGAGAGTGCGCTAAATTACTTAGTTCATGTGTATTGTTTTCACGTTTGAGCTGCTAATAAATAACTGTGTCCCTAGATAGTAAGGTCATTCAGGAAACTAAAGAGTAATAATGTAGTATAATTTAAAGTCCCATAGCTTACCCGTGTTTGGACAAGAATAAGTCAAACACCAAGCAGTTTTAAAGTGTTACAACTTCTTCGTGTTTGAACAAAAATACGCCAACCCCGAGTAGTTTCAAAATGTTATAGCTTCCTCGTGTCTGAACAATAATACGTCAAACCCCGAGTAGCTTCAAAGTGTTATAGTTTTCAACTTTTGTGAATAAAGTATATGATCATGCCTTGTGTATGATGTACTTAATCAATTGCAACAATGTAAACAATCTAGTTCTGTGCATATTGTACCCACTCAAGTTTCATGTACATTGTAAACAAATAGGTTTCATGTAAATTGTGAACAATTTAGCATCATTTATTTTGTAAACAATTAAGTTTCGTGTATAATATAAACAATCATGTATTTTGTAAATATGTTTCATGTATAATGCTAAAAATTTAGTATCATGTATGTTGTAAACAAATGAGTTTTCATGTATAATGTAAACAATTTAGAAACATGTATTTTGTAAATAAAAAACGTAACATTCATGATTTTTCTGATATTATTTTTAACAATAATAACAACTCATATCAAGCCCGTACTTACCACATTAATTTGACGAATATTAAATTCAAATTTGTTTCCAACCTTGCAAAAATATGTTATTCTCTATTATATATATGTAACATATAAATGCATATTTATATAAATGTACATTTTACAATTCATCAACTAAATTATTAATACAAACCTTCTAATCTTAATATATATATATATATATATATATATATATATATATATATATATATATATATATAGATATCTTGCTTTTATAAAATCTTTATGACAAAACGAATAATATTTAAACTTTTATAAAACCATTTTTATAAAAACTTGCAATTTAAACAAACAAGTTTGAACACCCCCCCCCCCCCCCCTAAACATTTGAACTCCCAATTTGAACCCTCACCCTTTGACTTTGACCCACGTACACACAATGACCTATTTTGACTTTTTATAGTCAACATTTTTCCAAATCTTGCAAATCAACATTGAAATCGATCAAGCTAGAAATCTTGGAACTTTCCTTGTATGATTAACTGACACACAATTGTTTTCCCACCCATTTAACAAGCCCACTTAACAATTTTTCGCCGAATTCAAAGTTTGAGTGCGTTTTGACCATTCAGAGTCAAACCAAGCTAAATCTGCAAGTAATCCATCAAATTGAAACACGTTCTTGACCCGAAATCACGCGTATACTAGTCTCACATGAATCCAGACCATAATCGTGACCCAATTCATCATCCATCGAACGAATTAACACGTGAATCGTGCAAACAGCTGTCCTCTGTTAACCCGAATCTAATTGAATAAATGAGATGGAATTGATTGATTAAAATCATTCACACACACTCGCGACATCTCTGCCAAACTCTCCCAACCCTCATTTGATTCGCATTTCACCCCTGGACCGAGTACCTGCCCCAAGAACACCGAACCTGTTGTTCTAGCCGCATGCATTCATCACTCAACCGAAACTGGTAATTCTCGTGTTTTTGTAATCGTTTTGACCCCATAAGTGAAAGCCCTATGGTCGGAGCTTCGATCGCTTACTTAATCGACTCAATTGCAGGGCTAGGGTTTCTGGGTACTTATTTGGGACGAAGGGGTTGAGGGCTTAAACGTTTTTTTATAAATTCGAACTCGGTTTTAGGTCAAGGCATCTGCCCAGACCTACTGTTGATCCACTTTTCTTCTACGCGGATGGCCGCGGGTTCGAAACCCATACCCAGGTCCTTTTTGCCTCTATAGATGCCCAAACCCATATTTCCCTTCTGTCCTCACCTTAAAACCTTTCTAAACCAAAATTTTCACACCGGTAGTCCTTTGGTCCAATGGTTAGACCTTTGACCTCTCACAGCAGCCACCCGGGTTCGAACCGGGTGGACTGTTTTTATTTTTAAAATTGGTTTTTAACACTCAAAATGTTATATAAAATTTATTTTATAAACTCAATACCATTTGGATGTAATTTATGAAAAATAAACAAATTTTAATAGAGAACCATTATTTTTACAATTTAAATGATTTTGAAAATCTCCTTAACAATATAAAAGAGATTAAATTTTTGATAGAAATTATAGTTTTATTTGAAACATTTATATTATCTAGTTTCATAAAATTGTGTAAAGATGTTATAGAATACATAATCATTTTTAAAGAATTTTCATAAAAACAATAATCCATTTAATTATCAATTTAAGATTTAAAAGTTTATTTTAATTTAAACTACTAAATTACAAAACCAAATACCCATTTTATAAAATTTCGTTAAGATTTTATAAAATACAATTTCCTTGACGAATGGATTTCATAAAACATTTTTTTTACGATAAATCATTTTACCTAATTAGGATTTTAAAATGTATATAAATGAGTATAACCTTTCTAAATATATATTAATACACATATATTTACATTTTCATATTTTTAAGAACATACTATTTTTACTAATAATTAAATAAATAAAAAAGAAGTTATTTATTAAATTATCTTTTTACATTAATAATTCATTTAGGGTTTAAATAATTTATTTAATTATTTAAATAAAACCCTAAGTCAATTATTTTTTTTATTATTAAATTCATATATACTTTGAACTTACATTTTATATTAAATTCCTAATCAAATACAAGTACAAACATACACACATCCTTTACTTGGAATAACACAAACCCTTTGTACGAATCCATACACTTAAATCCCGTCGAACCTTGGACTTTGCCTTAGATTTCGTGCATGTTATTAATTCATATAAGTCACTCTAGGTTAACTTTGTGATTTCCAAAAGGTCACTTTTGCTACCTATTGCTCGTGTCATCTACACCACTAATACAAATGAGTTTCACATAACCCCTTTTCCTTTTTACATTTTTGGGGTGAAACATTCTTACACAACAAACATTATTTGCAATTACACACGTACAATTATACAATATGACCCTATGTGTTTTATTTGTGCTTTATGGTTGAATGCTATTTGTTAAGGCTACATATATATAATACACTCGCGCAGTCATTAACTCTTCACATCAGGATAACATGTGTTGTTATGCCCTACATTTACATCAGGATAACATGTGTTGTTATGCCCTACATTAGGATTACATGTGTTGTTCTGCCCTTCAGTTACAAGGTTGGATTTGTGCAACTAGCTTAACATAGATTCTCCATAAATGCTTTATAAACCATGTATCATATGAATTGTACACAAAACATTTGAACTTTACTTGTGGTGTCAAAACCTATGTATGCTCACCAACTATTTATAGTTGACTCTCTCATTTTATCATGTTTTAGGTACAGATGTTTGAGTTAAGATTCAAGTTGCTTCACTTAGGATTGAGTACCTAGTTTTAAACTTAATAAATATATACATGTATTTATGACTCTTGTAAATGTTGTAATTGTTTATTTGAGCTATGAAATGAAATTGATTGTGTAATTATTACAACTATTAGTAAACCATGAGTTTATGAACAGTCTACATGTCTCGCCCCAATTTTTCCGCCGTCGGTTGGGGTCTGACAAATAAATTTCATATAAATGCAGGCAATTTTGTATCATGTATTTTGTAAACAAATAAGTTTTTCATGTATAATGTAAACAAATTAGTATCATGTGTTTTGTAAACAATTAAGTTTCATGTTTAATCTGATCTATCTAGTATCATGTACCAAACAAACAATTTTCATGTATCATGTGATCAATCTAATATAATTTATATTGCTAACAAACAAGTTTCATGTATTATGTGATCAACGTATTATTATGTATATTGGAAACAAACAAGTTTCATGTGCTATGTGATCAATGTATCATTATGTGTATTGCAAACAACGAAGTTTCATGTGTCGTGTGATCGTGTATAATGTGATCAATCTAATATCATGTATCAACCAAACAAGTTTCATGTGTCATGTGATCAACATAGTATACTGTATATTGCAAACAACCAAGTTTCATGTATAGTGTGATCAATGTATCATTATGTATATTGCAAACAATTAAGTTTCATTGTAAGACCCCTAACCCGGGAGGCCTCACTTGTTGGATTTACTCATTCACAAACAGTTCTTAAACTTGAATATCAAATAACACAGCGGAAAATTTCATTCTAACATAACATCAACATTGTTCAACGTGAGAAAGCGTAAACATTGTCTAAAATATAAACACATCATAACTAAAACATAACGGGATGCAAGACATCGTAGATCGACGGGTAACTCTTCATCGCTTGCCAAGCTTCACCATCTGCCCGTACCTGTACTTAACCTGATTGTGCATACTAAAAGTCAGCTACGCTAGTGAGTTCAAGTTTTTCATTTAATTATAAGAAAATGGTTTACCATTCGTCATTCATCAGGGTTTTATTATTCATAATTAAAACGGGGCTTAACATTCACCATTTAAAACATTCAATCATGTAATCACTGTCAAAACACCGTTTAACGGATCATTCGTTTAAAATGTTTAACATTCCATTTAAGTCATATATTATTATCTAAATCTGTGTTACCATTCGTTCCATAATTTAGTATTGTATTGCCCCTAAGGCTTAACTGCACGAAGACCGACAATACAATACGTTCTGTCAATTCCCTTTTTTTTGTATTGCCCCCAAGGCTTAACTGCACGAGGACCGACAATACCCATTCAGTTGCCCTTATGGCTCCAATGTCCATAAACCGACAACTTCCATCGACGGCTATGGCTCACGGCCATAACACCGTCGGATCATAATTTAACCATCGTAACGTCACGTTAACCCCTGAGTAACCGTCGTTACTCCCTTACCAGTTGTACAACATCATATCCATTGACAGGCCACAAAACACTGCCCTGTTGTTCTTATGGAAACTGTGGCTCGCTGTCCATCATTCGTCAATTCCTTTCATTCGACAGATTAGATTTGTAATGACTTCTTTAAAACCTTTGCCTGTTTTCCTTTTCATAAAACAATTCATTCATTTTCAAAACCCCTTTACATTCAGTTCAAACCATTTCTTTATAAACATTCCGTTCGTAAACGTTCCTTTCATAAAACTTCCTTTTCATAAACGTTTCTTGTTTCAAAAATCATTCCTTTAGTAAATCGATCGTTCCAAATCATTTCATCTCATAAACATAGTTTCTTAAACATTGTTTCGTATATATGCACACCAGCCCAAAACATTATTAAAGCATTTAAAAGAGGGCTCTAGAACTCACCAGATAAGCTAACCTCAATACGGTATCTACCGCCAAAACTATGTCATGTACAATCTGGATAAATGGATAATTATCAGGTCTATACGACACAAGTCAGTTTACTCTATATCCGATCCAGCTAACTTGATGTCAAGTTCGCCCTCTATAACCCCAGCGAACTTGCTAAGTTCGCCGACAATAATCCAGCGAACATAATGCTACGTTAGCCCACTATACCAAGCGAACTTAAGGTTAAGTTCGCCCTAACGATCCCTTGGCGAACATAATAGGTTCGCCCAAACAGACCAGGTGAACATAACAGGTTCACGTGCGGGCTGTCTATAACTCCAAAAACCCTATTTCTTATAATCCCGTCTATCAAGATCGTGCCCACACCGTACTGAGGACGTCTAAGTTGTAAAATCATGTTTCATTATTTTTAATGAAAATCGGGCAGAATCCTGTTTGTTTTTGGCTTAACCCGACAATATTCAATTGTCCAATTCCAACATAAAACTACACCAATAATCCAATAAACCGCACTTTATATTCTAGTACCAAAACCATAATTCCATTCATCCATTACTTGATAATTGTAATAAGGATAGTATAATTATAACCCATTTTTAACATGTCCAAAAAATGTTCTCGAAAGACGTCCTCTTCTCGAGTCCCTTGCCACTAACCAACACTAGATATATATAAGTTTTACCAACCTCTTCCACCTCTCTTCTCGTCGGAATCCGATCGCTGGAAAACGGCTCGTGGCCGGATTTCTCTCTAGAACACACACATGTGTGTGTTTTATTTTGTAACAAATGAGGAGTCCCACAAGAGATTTCATTTATATAGTTGGGTTCGTTTCGAGTATGCAGTGCCTCGTTCACGTTCGAAAACTCTCGTGAAGGTCTGTTTTAATTATTAAACTTGGGTTTAGAATATCCTAGGCAATGATATATTATTCTTAAATAAAACCGGCATGTGGTTAATATTAATTCTCCTTTTTAATATTCGTTCGTGTGTCGGTGGATTTATTATTCTTGTCCGACAACGTACAACGCAAGTCGGATACGCGACATCATTCGGTCATGTAAAAATCTCGTTATCTTTCTCGCGGAATATCTTTGCTTTACCGCTACGAAATAAGCTTTGTAAAAATCTAAATTTTGGGATGTTACATGTCTACCCTCCTTATAAGAGATTTCGTCCTTGAAACCTGTTTTAAGTCGAACTGTCGATGGTAAAACTCCTCTATTGGCCTGCGGTCTCCAAGTACCCTTTGGTTCTCTTTTATGTCCCTATTTCTCCTTAACATAGTTGTCCTCCGTTTAAATGTATCGTCATCGAAGGTGAACCATTTCAAATGGATAAAGATTTTATTCCATTCGAAAAATAAACACTTGCTGGCATATTAACACTACATGGGTTTAGGCTTCAGACCATCTGTGGGAATGTACACCTCCCACTACTATCTTTTCTTTCTTCACAACAAGCATCCCTGATGTTGCTCCGAATAACATCACCTACTTTGTTCTTACATATTCTTCACGTGTGTGGCTCAAGTCGAATCCATTAAACACTTGTGTGAATATGACATGTTAAGCAAGTCATGAATTCCTTTCAACACTTAGGGGTAACTACTAGGGGATTTAGTATGTCGTTGAATTTAGCGTCCTCCAACAGAACCAATTCTAGACTGTTGTCATTGATCAGACTCTGCTTTTCCATTGCTAGACTTTTGTGTAGCCTTGGCTACACCGTTGTAATTCCTGATGAACGTTATATCTTTCAGCATGACACATTTCGAGTCGACCTTTTTCTTCTAACTGTTGGGTTGAATTTAGCGTCTTCCAACCGAACCAATTCTAGACCGTTGTCATTGATCAGACTCTGCTTTTCCATTGCTAGTCTTTTATGTAGCCTTGACTACACCGCTGTAATTCCTGATGAATGTTATATATTTCAGCATGACACATTTCGAGTCGACCTTTTTCATCTAACTGTTGGGGTTATCATCTCGTCATTCTACGTGTACTGTCTTATCAAGCTCAGAGTCGTTCACAGAAGACTCCATTGCCATAAATTGACCTCCTCATTAGAATTGTCTACTCCGTCATCTAGATGGTTACTATCAATTATCTCTCGAATGTTTGGATCAATGTGTGTACCTCATAAGCTATTCATGGTGTATTCGTCCTCGAAGTACCATACCATGCCGTCCCCGAATGAATCATACCATCTTGTTCCCGAATGAATCCTACGATCAAGTTTCCGAAGGTACCGTATCGTCTCGTTCCCGAAGGAACCACATCGTCTCGTTCCCAAAGGAACCATATGAAGCATTACCCATCATACTAAACTTGTCGGGTAAGTATTCATTCAGACGGAACACTAGGTATACAACCTCCACTTTCATATATTCATACACACAACTACCTTCTAGTCTTTCCTTATAGCATACTTGTCAGTGTTTTACATTTCACATCATCGATTTGTGGTACCCATTATTCTTTCATACCCTTTGATGGTCTTAGGGATTGGCATCCCATCCGGCAGACAATAAATATTCTCTAGCTACTCGTGCCTGTTAGCCTTTTATGTATGCAATTATTCTAAAGTCACATTCGTTGGTCTTACTACAGATAAATGACACATGCGGTGACATTTGTACTTTCATTTCCTTTCTAGTTTTAGTGGATCCCTCAACGGCTTTCCAATTCTAACAACCCTCGCGGCTATTGATTAGACTCAGCCCTAGTAGAGCGTTCTCTGAATCGCCTTGAATTTCTTCTTAGTTCCCGTGCCTTACTTCACATTGTTGGTCAAAACTTGTCCTTCACATTCATTCTAGGCAAACAATCCTTGGGTCGGATCTGGTTTCATTTGGTTTAGTCTGCGCACCATAATTAACATCGTAGTTCCCGTTACTTGTTGTTGGTATATCTATCTTCTCGCTTCAGGATACACTCATCTTAGTTGTCTGGGATTTTCTTCTACATGGAGAGATGCCATTTGTGCATTCGTTCACTCATATATTCTTTGGACATCCACTTGTGTGGGTATTTCCATCACGCTCATGCATACTTCGACCGTAAACCGATTTTTTATTCATCATAATGTGTGTGTGCTAGGCGTAGTCCACACTAGCTCCTTGGCATTCTTCATACATACATCTGACTTAGGTAAAATCGAATTTTCATTCCTCATCTTGCCCGTGGCTCGTACTTGCTGACATCATTCACCTTTGTAAGGTACACCATATTTGACTCCGTTACTATTACTAATGAGGTTCATCAATCTCTTTAAACTCGGGTGACTAACATCTCGTAGTCATAGTTGAGTAATAAGGTCAACTCTGATACGTAAGCATTAATCAACACCATAAGATTCACTATCATGCACGTGCACCTGTAAATTCACAATTTCGCGGATCCAAACGTAATTGCCAATTTACTTTACTCGAGCATTCTATTTCCTCTTATCACATTTCCTAATACTCGCGTCTCTTCAAAGTTGAGATCTTGTCCCAGAATTCTTCTCGACACCTCTTACTCCTTTTGTAGAGTCATATATTTTGTATAAGCTGTTGTCATTTATTGTATGTTTAAACAATTTTAGACTAGTTTACTTTCTGTCATTTCATTATTGTAATTTCAGTTTTCTGTAATTAGTTAAGTCTGGGCCATCGAAACTACTTAGTTTCGATTGAGTCTGTTCAATCAAAACTAGTAGTTTCGATATATGGTAGTTTCGACAGTCTGTGTATCATTTGTAAATGGTCAATCGAAACTAGTAGTTTCGATTGACCATAGTTTCGATACCTGTCACTACTATAAATAGCCTAGTTTGAGATTGTTTAGGGTGTGAGTAGCGGCTGTAACCCTGAACCTTCTCTTTCATATTTTGCTTGAATCAATACAATCTGCAGTTGTTTATTCACTGTTTTCATACATTTTCATACCTTTTGATTGTTGATTCAAACTGTGGTTAGCTGGTTATCTTCACCAACACTGTTTCTATTACCTGTTTCACCACCATACACACAGTTTCCGCCTGTGCGTGTGTAATCGATCATGTCAAGTGATTTCAAGAGAAATCTGGACCTACAATTGGTATCAGAGCTTTATGCTCTAGTGTTTTTGAGTGTTATCAGGTTATTGATCGATTCTAGGTGATTACCGAGGGTTTTCGTTGCTTATTTTGGGTTTTTGCACATTTATTCTCGAGGTACTGTTTCATCATTTTTCAAGGGTTTTTGCTCGTATTTTCGGAATCGGAGGTTGGATTCGTGATCAGGACAGTTAGACGAAGGTTTTCGCTGGATTGGTTTGTTATTTCTGCATCTTTGATTTCTGAAGCTTTTCATCAATGAAGTATTTCTGTTTTGGAGAAGAAGGCATCGAAAGTACGGGGAACAATTTCTGATTTCTGTTGATCATCGAAACTTCTTGTCTACGTTTTGTCGGGAGAAGGTACTGTCGAAACTAGATTTTTGTCTCTTATAGAAACTGTGGTTATCGAAACTAGTTTGTGAAATGTTTCAGTATCGAAACTAGTTGTTTCGATAAAAAATTTGTTCTATCGAAACTAGTCCTATCGAAACTAGTTGTTTCGATAATAGTTGGTCTATCGAAACTAGTCCTATCGAAACTAGTTGTTTCGATAGAAGTTGACCTATCGAAACTAGTTACTATTTTAGTTTCGATTCAAAACATTATGGCCACTTCAAGTTCAACAGAACATTCTGGGGGAAATAGACCACCTGTTCTTGTGTCCACAAGAGATTTTGATGACTGGACTAAAAAATGAAGCTTTTCTTTCAATTTCACGATTATACACTGTTGAATTCTATCACCGATGGTCCCCACAAGCCCGTAACTACCACTGCTGATGTTCAACGTCCTAAGTTAGTGTCTGAGTACGATGACAAAGATCTTGCCTTGATTGCCCGAGACAACAAGGCCTATGGGACTATTGCCATGGCTCTTCCTATGGATATTTTCAACATCTTTGCTGAGTACACAACTGCCAAAGACTTATGGGCTGCACTGTGTACAGGATATGAGGGAAGTGAGGATGTTAGGGAAAGCAAAAGAGATCTGATCAAGAAACAATATGCGATGTTCTCAGTGTAAGGAGAGAATCAATATCTGATTTGATCAACCGTTTCTCAAGCATTGTATCAAGGTTGAAGGTAATGGGAGTTGAGTACCCTACTCTTGATCTAAACAAGAAACTCCTAGATTCTCTTCCTGAGGAATGGAATATGTATCGAATCATGATCAAAAAAACTGAGAATCTGAGTGCTCTGTCTCAACAGGAAGTCTATAGCATTCTTGAATCTTATGAAATTGAGATTAAGAAGGGAGCAGTCACCCCATCTAATCAGTCTGGAAACACAGCTCTCATTGCTGGATCAAGCTCATCCGGTAGCCCATACTTTCAGACTGATGTTCCTCCTTCAGCTGCTGCAATTAAGTCTACCAGCTCCTCTGCTCCTCAAAAGACTATCACCATGATTCCTGATGAATATGTCCCAATCATGACTGCTTTCATGTCGTGCTATGATGCACTGATCTCTGGAAATCTAACACCAGTTAGCTTTCAACCTGATGACTTGGAGCAGATTAATCCTGATGATTTGGAGAAAATGGACATTGATTGGTGCATGGCCATGTTGACCTTAAGAGCCAAGAGATTTATCAAAAGGACTGGTATAGACAGGTTCAAGCAAGGAAAGACACTTGGGTTTGACTTCAAGAAGGTGATATGCTACAATTGTGTTCAGCCGGGTCATTTTGCCAGAAACTGCAAGGAGCCGTCCTCCAAAGATCAGCAAGATAAGAAGATTTCCTCTGGTAAATAAGCTGCCAATCCTCCAAAGACAAACACAACTTCAAGTTCCACAGCTCTTGTGTGCCAAGCTGATGGACATTATCATTGGGGAGAACAAGCTGAGGAAGCTGCTGATAAAGCCTTGATGGCTGATGTGGAGGAAAATGGCAAGTGTGTCATGGTTGAACCAGCTGAGGATCTCACTGCTGTGCCTGCTGAGGTTATTTCTAAACTTTGTGATTCTAGATCTTGCTTAAATGAAATTCAAAAATACCGATTCATCAATCAAGCCTTGATTGATGAACGAAATCACATTAAGGTGATGTATGACTCTGTGGCCAAAAATGAGAAACTTTACTTAAAGAAAATTCGTGATATTTCTGGTGAAAATCGCTCTTTAATTGTGCAACTCAATACTCAAACCATTAATAATACAATTTTAACAGAAAGAGTCCAAAAGGCAGAAAAAGCCAAATTACAGGTTGATCACATGGATATGGATCAGAAAATTCTGTTTGGAATAATTGATAAACAATTTAATAGAAAAGGCACAGAAGGTCTTGGGTATAACTCTCATCCACCTCCTTATTCTAAATCAGGGAGATTTGCTGATATGCCTACTCCACATGTTTCCACACCTTTTGTTTGCATATTATCTCCTGATGATTATATTACATCCTCTGATTCTGACAGTTTTGCTTCTTGTGCGGAGTCAAATTGTGTAAAGTCCGAAGATGATTGTGATAAGAGTGCTAATGATAGAACTATTTTAAAAGAACTTGAGTCGGATGAATGTAATAATATGTCTGTGTCAAAACCAAATATTTGTGAACACGTTAAAAACTTGTATTTTGATTCTATGCCTGCTGAGCATACGGGTTTGGGATGTGATGTTTCTAAATTTCAAAATGCCTTGCCTTTTGTTCCTAAATCTTTGAATGTTATGCCATGTGTTACAAAATTTAAAAGTGCAGGAATTATTGTGAATGATGTAGCACGTGAAACCATGAGCAACATGGAATTTTTCAGATTAAAGGAAGCACATCGTCTTCAAGACAAAGTTATTGATGAGAGAACCGTCTCATGTTCAGATTCCTCAACATCACAATCATCTTCATCTTATGATGATTATTATCAGGCTAAGATATCTTGTAAAAACGTTTGTTTTAGTTGTGGTGCCTCAAATCATGTTTCAAAAGGTTGTAAATTGACAACCGCAAATTTTAATGAAGAATCACCTTCCCAAAGTTCATTAAATTCATATGTGTTGCCTAACTCTTCTCACAGTAGGAAATCTAGGCGTAAAAGAATTAAAAATGCTAAAAATTATTTAAAACGAACTTGGAAAATTAAAAATAATGTTCTATTTGATGACCGTGCTTCATCAAAGGATGGTTGTACTTCTGATTCCAATGAGATGTCATATCCTGACACCAAAATCTCTTGATTGAAACATTTTTGGTCAAAACGTATAAATGGTTCGTTGTGTATAGGGTCAATCAAGAAGAACCGGCGATAACATCTGGCATGTAGATAGTGGATGTTCAAGGCATATGACTGGGCACATTAACTTGCTGCAAGATTATCATCAGATTGATGGAGAGTATGTTGCTTTTGCTGGAAACCCAAGAGGAGGAAAGATTGAAGGACAAGGAACAGTTTCAAATGGAGTAAATAGTCTGGAATTTGTCAACTATGTTCCTTAGTTAAAGTACAATCTGATGAGTGTTTCACAGATTTGTGACAAGGACTTTTGTGCTTTATTCAATTCAAAAGAATGTTTTATCTTAAATCCGGGAGTGGTGATTCCGGAAGAACTTATTCTCATGCGTGCTCCCAGAATATACAACACATATAGCTTGGATATGAACAACCCATCGGGAATTGAATCGTGTTTTCTCTCAAAGGCTTCCGAAGATGAATCTTTCCTATCGCATAAGAGGTTCGGACATGTCAACTTCAAAACAATGAACCGACTGGTTCGAGGCAACCTAGTCACTGGATTACCTCTCAAAGATTTCACTCCTATGGAACACTGTATTTCATGTTCTAAGGGAAAACAACACAAATCTTCACATAAGCCTAAAACCACCAATTCCATTGACTCTCCTCTCCAATTGCTTCACATGGATCTCTTTGGTCTAGTGAGTGTCATGAGTCTTGGACGAAAGTCATACTGTCTGGTGGTAACAGATGATTTTTCTCGATTCACTTGGGTGTTTTTCTTAGCTAAGAAGGATGAGACGCCAGAGATTTTAAAGACCTATCTGCTTCAAATTGAAAACCTCTTCATTTTAAGTGTGAAGACTATCCGCAGCGATCATGGAACAGAATTTAAGAATGCAACTCTTGATTCCTTCTGTGAAAGCAAAGGAATTTCTCGTCAATTTAGTGCACCTCGTACTCCTCAACAAAACGGTGTCGCTGAAAGGAGAAACCGCACCTTAATTGAAGCTGCACGGACTATGATTGTTGACTCTAAGCTTCCCGTGACTTTCTGGGCTGAGGCAGTCAACACTGCATGTTTCGTGCAAAATCGGGTTCTTATCACTAAAAGCTGCAACAAGACACCATATGAGATCATGTACAAGCGTAAGCCAGTTATTGATTTCTTCAGAAAATTTGGGTGTGTGTGCACGATGCTGAACACTTCAGATCAGCTCAACAAGTTTGAAGCCAAAGCTGATGAATGTTATTTTGTTGGTTATTCCTCCAATCAACGTGCTTTTCGTGTCTATCATAAGCAGAAAAGAATAGTGCTGGAGTCTATTGATATCAATTGGCATGAAAATAATCACACGGACGCAGGAGACGGTCCCAATTGGCTATTTGATGTCGATTCAGTTTTTAAATCATTTAATCTTCCTGATTTCTCAATTGACTCAACTCATGCTAATCCTTATTTTTCTGTGAACAATTTAGGGAACTTAAATGATCAAGGTTCTTCCTCATCTGCTCAGGTTGAAATTCCTGTGGTTGCAAATGCTGAATCTAATATGGAGTCTTCCGGTTCTGGTGCAACAAGTGAAACTGTTGAAGACAACTCCATTCCAACAGTAGATGTTGCACCACAATCATCTGCTGAAGATCCTATTAATGACATTGCCGATCCTCCTGCTGAAAATCTACCAATTTGGAAGAAGTCGTGGAAGAAGATGCAATTCCTCAACTGCGAATTCACAGGATTCATCCCACCAATAACATCATTGGACCACTCAATGTGGGTGTTTGTACCCGAAGTGCCTGTGAAGCATTTGAAAACAGCATGTTTTCCTGCTTCATCTCTCAAACTGAACCAAAGAACATTAAAGCAGCACTACTAGAAAACAGCTGGGTGGAAGCAATGCAGGAAGAGCTACAGCAATTCTCAAAGTTACATGTGTGGAATTTGGTGGATCTACCCAAGAACAAAGTTCCAATCGGTACTCGTTGGGTTTTTCGCAACAAAAAGGATGAAGGTGGCACTGTGATTCGAAACAAAGCTCGTCTGGTGGTTCAAGGTTTCTATCAAGAAGAAGGGATTGATTATGAGGAAGTCTTTGCACCAGTGGCTCGCTTGGAAGCCATCCGAATATTTCTCGCCTATGCAGCCTACATGGACTTCACCGTTCATCAAATGGATGTCAAAAGCGCATTTTTGTATGGCAAAGTTCAAGAAGAAGTGTATGTCAAGCAGCCGCTGGGTTTCATTGATCCTAATTTTACAGACCGTGTTTACAAGTTAGACAAAGCATTATACGGTCTTCACCAAGCACCTCGTGCGTGGTATGAAACTTTATCAAAGCATCTGCTTGAGAATGGTTTCACACGAGGAGCAATTGACCAAACTTTGTTTAAACGGAAGGAGGAAAAGGATACAATCATGGTGCAAATTTATGTGGATGATATCATTTTCGGTTCTACAAATCCCCGTCTCTGCAAAGAATTTGAAGAAGTGATGCGATCTAAGTTTGAGATGAGCTGCATGGGGGAAATGAAGTTCTTTTTGGGACTACAAGTTGATCAGTCTGAGTCAGGAATCCTTATCCATCAAGAAAAATACGTAAAAGAAATCTTGACCAAGTTCAAAATGGCTGATTCCCATCCAGTAAAAACTCCTGTGGAAGTTCGACATTGTTTGACTCCTGATATGGATGGGGAAAGCGTTGATCTGCATCTATATCGCTTTATGATAGGATCACTCATGTATCTCACGGCCAGCAGACCAGACATCATGTTTGCAGTGTGCTTATGTGCACGTTTTCAGGCTAATCCTAAACTCTCTCATTTATCTCCTGTAAAACGTATTTTGAGATATTTAAAATATAAGCCAAAATTGGGTCTGTGGTATCCTAAAACTGACTTGTTTGATCTTGTGGCTTATTCAGACTCAGACTACGGGGGTTGCAACTTAGACCGAAAATCCACTTCTGGAGGTTGTCAATTCCTTGGCAACCGCCTTGTCTCATGGCAATGTAAGAAACAGTTCACCGTTTCCCAATCCACCGCCGAAGCCGAATACATTGCTGCAGCCCTCTGTTGTTCCCAAGTCAGATGGATACACCATCAGATGCTTGACTATGGGATCACATTCCATGAGACACCCATTTTGTGTGACAACACCGCCGTTCCTCATATCACCAAAAACCCCGTTCAGCATTCCAAAACCAAACACATTGAAATCAAACATCACTTTATCCGTGACTGTGTTGAAAAGAAGTATATTCAAATTGTTGAAGTCAAAACTCACAAACAAACCGCAGACATCTTCACAAAGGCTTTTGACTCTACCAGATTCGCCCAACTGGTGGAGATGCTTGGAATGATCAACTTTCAGTAAATAGTGTGAATAGTATTTTTTTATTTTTTTATTTTTATTTTAATTTTTTTTAGTTATTCTGTTTACTTGTCAAAGAAAATTCCAAAAAGATTTTATTTTTATGAACAGTTTTTACGCAAATCTTTTGGGGGAGAAATATTATATTGAAAAGAATTGCTGTGTATATAATCTTACAAGTGGTTTTAAGTTGCAGGAAGAATTGAATCTGACCTTTGAGAAATGATAGTGTCTGATCTCATCTCTTGGACATGGAATGGACCAAAAGCGATGGTGTTTACTGAGGTATAGCTGGTAGGCCCGACATATGGTTAAAACTTGTAAGTAGTGTGAAAACTCTAATATATATCTCATACTTGTGTGTTTGAACCCATTATTGAAACATCTAACCCATTTTTTTTAAGAAAACCAATTCAATCAGATACAGGCTTACGTATTGGATTCCTATTCATACGCCAAGTGACCGTCAATATAACGATATTTACCACCGATGACCCCGTATGTTTTGCTTACGCAAAGATCTCGGGTGCTCATCCTTTTCCCATCCATTTGGATGATTTGACCCCGTCTATTTTGCTTACGCAAAGATCTCGGGTGTTCAACATTTTTCTATCCGCTTGGATAATTTTACGACTTCTTCTGTTTTGCTAATGCAAAGATCTAGAACGCTCGTACCTTTTTAATATCTACTTGGATATTTTTTATTTTAATTTTCTAAATCCACTTGGAATATCTTATTTTATTTTGGTGGTACTTTGACATTACTAAGACGGTACCTTGGTTAATCAGAAAGAGATGATAGGATGAAGATGGGTACTTCTTGAGGATTGATAGGTTTTCAAAATCATTTTATTTTAATATGTGGGGTACACCTTGTATAGTGCTTAAATGGTACCTTTTAATCACATGAAATCAAAATACAAACAAATGTTCGGGTTTACTTTGCACAAATATCAGCTATCTTCAGGGACTCACAGTAGTTAATTGCAAAAAGAAGTGTTTCAAGAGACTGACCAGATCTGATCTCATGTTGGATCTTTTTCAAGAAGAAAAGTGTAAATATCTTGTGTATATATGTTAGTCTTATTTCTGTTACTTTGTACATATCGAAACTATTTTGACATATCAAAACTACTATGTTCATATCGAAACTACTTTGACATATCGAAACTACTATGTTCATATCGAAACTACTTTGCCCTATCGAAACTACTCTGTAAATATAGAAACTAGTTTGCCCTATCGAAACTACTCTGTAAATATCGAAACTAGTTTGCCCTATCGAAACTACTCTGTAAATATCGAAACTAGTTTGCCCTATCGAAACTAGTTGTTTCGACAGGGGCATTTTTGTCTTTTGTTCCTCGCAATTTAAATGCCTTCATAAATAAATCCCTCCCTTCATATCTTCTTCACTCGTCTTTTTCGCAACCCTTTCATCTTCTTCGACACACACAAAATCTCTCAAGCCTTGATCTGAGTTGCAAATTATCAGGATTAATCACCTGCTTACCCCCGTTGTCACCATCGTCTTCACCATCAGGTAACGTCTCACTATTTCATTTGAATGATTCTTGCGAATCAACAGACCTAGGGTTTCAAAAGTTCAAATTGTTCGACTGAATCTTCATAATAACAGTCGTTGTGTGCTTATCCGTGTTTGCAAACATCTTTATCATCTTAGAACTCACGATTATTGTGTTTTATTGTAGATAACAGTCTCGCATTTGGTAAGATGACATTCCGTCATTTACAGGCCACTCTAAATCCTTCATTAAACTGTTTATTTTAGTCTGTGTATAGTGAATAAAAAGGGGTTTGGGTTTCAAAACCAAGTAGTTTCGATAAAGAAGTTCAACTCTTTCAAAATTTCTCAAAATTTTTAATCGAAACTACTGGTTTCGACACCCAAACTTGACCTAATTTCTCTATCGAAACTACTTGTTTCGATAAGTTTTTCTCTATCGAAACTACTTGTTTCGATAAGTTTTTCTCTATCGAAACTACTTGTTTTGATAAGTTTTTCTCTATCGAAACTACTTAGTTTCGATAAGTTTTTCTCTATCGAAACTACTTAGTTTCGATAAGTTCATCTCTATCGAAACTACTTAGTTTCGACAGTGTTGATTTCAGAAATTCTATAAGTGTTGATCAAGGCTTATTGCCTCTATCGAAACTAGTTAGTTTCGATAAGTTCATCTCTATCGAAACTACTTAGTTTCGACAGTGTTGATTTCAGAAATTTTATATGTGTTGATTAAAGCTTATTGCTTCTATCGAAACTAGTTAGTTTCGATAAGTTCATCTCTATCGAAACTACTTAGTTTCGACAGTAAGGATTTCTGATTTTTCCTAAGTGTTGAAATACTTAGTTTCGATTGACCATATTCAGAACCTTTACTTATTGTGCAAAACTGATGAATTTTACAGGTATGGATCTCGTGTTCGTGAAAAGGCACAATGTCTGTGCATTTCTTAATAGCAATGATCCGAAAGCTGCTGAGTTCATTCCGGTCTTAAACTTTCTGGCAAACTCCAACATAAGTTTTGCCATAAGCCACAACCTACCGGTGTTTGAGGCAACTATTAGACAATTTTGGGAGACTGTAGAGATAATCACAGTTGATAATGTGCAACACATTAGAGCAACTGTACATGGCCAAGAAGTATTATTTTCTGAAGACACAGTGAGAGAAGTACTGCAGTTAAATGACAACCCAGAAGCACCCTTTGATTTTCCAATCTACTATGTGAAAGAATGCTTCAGAAGAATGGGTCATCCTGATGAGTTCAAGAGCGGTCAGATAATAAAAAAACTCCTTACCAAGCCATTGGAGATATATAGTGCATGTGTTTATTCACTGCCTATCAATAAAGAAAGGGGGTTTTGATTCAGCTAACAGTACTCTGGGATCAGCTATTTTGGGATTAATAAAGGGAAGAGACTACAACTTTTATGGTTTCATATTCACTCAGCTAAAGGATAACTTAACTGGAGCAGTGAAGGAGAAGTTTCTAGCATATCCTATATTTCTACAAATTATCATCAATCATCTTCTTCCTGAGCTTCAACAAGGTGGAAACACCTTTGTGTTTGATAATATGATAGCCAAAACACTCAGCTACATGAAAAGTACCAACAAAAGGACCAACTAGGCGATAGCCGACGTTCCCCTGTTCGGTCATATCATTGGAGAAGAAGAAGAGTTTATTCCTGACATTGATCCTGATCTTGAAGAAGAAAACTTATCATCAGATGAAGAAGAGTTGGAAGCTGAACAAAATCAAGGTAATCCACCTATTGATGAAGCTGAGATTGAGGTAGACATACCTATTGTTCAAGAAGAAGAGCAACATGTAATTGAGCCTGTGATAGAGGCTCCTTTTGTTGAAGAAATACAGATAGTTCAAGAGCCAGCAGTAAATGTTGAAGCTGGCTTACAGGAGAATGAAGAAGAAGTGGTAGAGTCAAGTGGGACTCTAGATGCAGGAATTTATGGATCAGACTATTACAAGTCTGATTCAGATGAAAGAACAGAGCAACTTGCATCTTCCTCAAAAAGACAAATTGAGTCAGGATCTGATTTTGAAGAGGAGGAGCCTAGGGCTAAAAAGATAAAGACTGGATTGGAGGATTTGTCATCCACGTCAGAGTCTTTATTCACCACTCCAGAACCATCTCCTCATCCTACTCCACAACAATCTCCTATCCCTACACCTCCTACATCTCCACAACAATTACCTATCCCTACACCTCCTATATCTCCACAACAATCACCCATCCATACACCTCCTGTATCTCCACACCATGATTCAACCTCTCCTGTACCGAGAGTAAAGACTCTAAGTCTTGAAATAAAGAAACTTCAGGACAATCTTCAAAAGAAAGATACAGAGATAGACAGCTTGAAGTCTAAGCTAAAAGAAGTTAAGGAGGAAGTCAAAGACTTGAAGCTGGAGGTTGGGGGCTTACATACTCAAATAGATAGTCAGCAGACTCAGCTGAAAACTCAACAAAAACTAATCATAAGGCAACAAGAAGACTTTAAAGCCTTAGCTGAAATAGTTAAGCAGCTCAAAGACTCTGTCAACAAACCTACTCCACAACAGCCAACCACTTCAAAGGCTCAGGGGGAGACTACATCTGAACTTGAACCATCGTCTCCTGCCTTTGTCACTGATCTAGAATCTGCATTAACCGTGTATACTAGCCACAGTGCCATGACAAAGGAGTCTGTTGAAGTAAAGGTTGAAGAAACAAAGTCTATCCTTCCCTCAGCTCATGAAAGAAGAGAAGCAAGGAAGAGAGGGAAGGGAGCTATGGCTAATATTGAAACAGTAATTCTGGATGAAGAAGACATCCCATCGGATGATGAGATGAATGTTCTTCTAGATGAGATTGACAACTTTGGATACAATGACCTTCATCTAGAAATTCTAACTACCGAAGAGAAAGAAACTGAACGAACTAGATATTTTACTGAAAAAGGAAATGAAATTCAAACCCTATCAGATGAAGAAGATGTTCAGATTAATCTCATCAAGAATATCATTCCTGAACCAACCATTCCAATCTCTGAGTCAATTCCAACTCAAGATCAACCTTCAACTGCACCTGAACCTCCTATTTCAAGGAAGTCTTGGTTTAAAAAGATCATTCCAGAAGAGACTCCTCAAACTTATGAGTGGATAGCCGAGCATCAAGAACTGAAAAGGCCTCCAATTGGATGGAAATACGATGTTGAAAGGAACCTCTTTATCATCAGACGATATAGAGGGGGAGTTCAGCACTTCAAGAACATGACTGACTTCCAGACCCTTCCTTTTTATGACCTCAGGGATTTAGCAAAACTTCCACTTCAAAACCCTGGGAAGGTCATGATGGCTTATGATATTGAGAGGTTTCTGCATTCTCAAGTCAACAATGATTTCAAAGGAATGAAGCCTAGAAAAACTCAGAAGAAGATCTCAAAGACTAGGTTTCATCCTAAGACTAAAAAGCCATATGTGTTCATAAGATACAAGCCTGCCCAAACACATAAGACTATCACTATTCCAAAATCTATACCTGTCCAGCTACAAACTTTCAGAAAGTGGTTCTATAACCCAGTCATTGGCAGTGCAGTTATTGAATGTGAGGGCAAGGAAGACATCACCATCTTTGATCCAATGGAGCTGCTGAAATTTCAACCTGAAGATCTGGAGGTGCTATTCCAGAATCACATTTAGGCTTATAGTGATGAAGATGAAGCTGATGCTAAAGCCTATCAAAGAATTGTATCTCTCTATGTCAAACCTTTCATCCCAAAGACATCTGAAGGACCAGCTGCTTGATGAAGAGCTGAAGACAGTAATGCAACAGCTTAGGGGGAGATTGTAGAGTCATATATTTTGTATAAGCTGTTGTCATTTATTGTATGTTTAAACAATTTTAGACTAGTTTACTTTCTGTCATTTCATTATTGTAATTTCAGTTTTCTGTAATTAGTTAAGTCTGGGCCATCGAAACTACTTAGTTTCGATTGAGTCTGTTCAATCGAAACTAGTAGTTTCGATATATGGTAGTTTCGACAGTCTGTGTATCATTTGTAAATGGTCAATCGAAACTAGTAGTTTCGATTGACCATAGTTTCGATACCTGTCACTACTATAAATAGCCTAGTTTGAGATTGTTTAGGGTGTGAGTAGCGGCTGTAACCCTGAACCTTCTCTTTCATATTTTGCTTGAATCAATACAATCTGCAGTTGTTTATTCACTGTGTTCATACATTTTCATACCTTTTGATTGTTGATTCAAACTGTGGTTAGCTGGTTATCTTCACCAACACTGTTTCTATTACCTGTTTCACCACCATACACACAGTTTCCGCCTGTGTGTGTGTAATCGATCATATCAAGTGATTTCAAGAGAAATCTGGACCTACAATTGGTATCAGAGCTTTATGCTCTAGTGTTTTTGAGTGTTATCAGGTTATTGATCGATTCTAGGTGATTACCGAGGGTTTTCGTTGCTTATTTTGGGTTTTTGCACATTTATTCTCGAGGTACTGTTTCATCATTTTTCAAGGGTTTTTGCTCGTATTTTCGGAATCGGAGGTTGGATTCGTGATCAGGACAGTTAGACGAAGGTTTTCGCTGGATTGGTTTGTTATTTCTACATCTTTGATTTCTGAAGCTTGTCATCAATGGAGTATTTCTGTTTTGGAGAAGAAGGCATCGAAAGTACGGGGAACAATTTCTGATTTCTGTTGATCATCGAAACTTCTTGTCTACATTTTGTCAGGAGAAGGTACTGTCGAAACTAGATTTTTGTCTCTTATAGAAACTGTGGTTATCGAAACTAGTTTGTGAAATGTTTCAGTATCGAAACTAGTTGTTTTGATAAAAGTTGTTTCGATAAAAAAATTTGTTCTATCGAAACTAGTCCTATCGAAACTAGTTGTTTTGATAATAGTTGGTCTATCGAAACTAGTCCTATCGAAAATAGTTGTTTTGATAGAAGTTGACCTATCGAAACTAGTTACTGTTTTAGTTTCGATTCAAAACATTATGGCCACTTCAAGTTCAGCAGAACATTCTGGGGGAAATAGACCACCTGTTCTTGTGTCCACAAGAGATTTTGATGACTGGACTAAAAAAAAGAAGCTTTTCTTTCAATTTCACGATTATACACTGTTGAATTCTATCACCGATGGTCCCCACAAGCCCGTAACTACCACTGCTGATGTTCAACGTCCTAAGTTAGTGTCTGAGTACGATGACAAAGATCTTGCCTTGATTGCCCGAGACAACAAGGCCTATGGGACTATTGCCATGGCTCTTCCTATGGATATTTTCACCATCTTTGCTGAGTACACAACTGCCAAAGACTTATGGGCTGCACTGTGCACAAGATATGAGGGAAGTGAGGATGTCAGGGAAAGCAAAAGAGATCTGATCAAGAAACAATATGCGATGTTCTCAGTGTAAGGGGAGAATCAATATCTGATTTGATCAACCGTTTCTCAAGCATTGTATCAAGGTTGAAGGTAATGGGAGTTGAGTACCCTACTCTTGATCTAAACAAGAAACTCCTAGATTCTCTTCCTGAGGAATGGAATATGTATCGAATCATGATCAAAAAGACTGAGAATCTGAGTGCTCTGTCTCAACAGGAAGTCTATAGCATTCTTGAATCTTATGAAATTGAGATTAAGAAGGGAGCAGTCACCCCATCTAATCAGTCTGGAAACACAGCTCTCATTGCTGGATCAAGCTCATCCGGTAGCCCATACTTTCAGACTGTTGTTCCTCCTTCAGCTGCTGCAATTAAGTCTACCAGCTCCTCTGCTCCTCAAAAGACTATCACCATGATTCCTGATGAATATGTCCCAATCATGACTGCTTTCATGTCGTGCTATGATGCACTGATCTCTGGAAATCTAACACCGGTTTGCTTTCAACCTGATGACTTGGAGCAGATTAATCCTGATGATTTGGAGAAAATGGACATTGATTGGTGCATGGCCATGTCGACCTTAAGAGCCAATAGATTTATCAAAAGGACTGGTATAGACAGGTTCAAGCAAGGAAAGACGCTTGGGTTTGACATCAAGAAGGTGAGATGCTACAATTGTGTTCAGCCGGGTCACTTTGCCAGAAACTGCAAGGAGCCGTCCTCCAAAGATCAACAAGATAAGAAGATTTCCTCTGGTAAATAAGCTGCCAATCCTCAAAAGACAAACACAACTTCAAGTTCCACAGCTCTTGTGTGCCAAGCTGATGGACATTATCATTAGGGAGAACAAGCTGAGGAAGCTGCTGATAAAGCCTTGATGGCTGATGTGGAGGAAAATGGCAAGTGTGTCATGGTTGAACCAGCTGAGGATCTCACTGCTGTGCCTGCTGAGGTTATTTATAAACTTTGTGATTCTAGATCTTGCTTAAATGAAATTCAAAAATACAGATTCATCAATCAAGCCTTGATTGATGAACGAAATCACATTAAGGTGATGTATGACTCTGTGGCCAAAAATGAGAAACTTTACTTAAAGAAAATTCGTGATATTTCTGGTGAAAATCGCTCTTTAATTGTGCAACTCAATACTCAAACCATTAATAATACAATTTTAACAGAAAGAGTCCAAAAGGCAGAAAAAGCCAAATTACAGGTTGATCACATGGATATGGATCAGAAAATTCTGTTTGGAATAATTGATAAACAATTTAATAGAAAAGGCACAGAAGGTCTTGGGTATAACTCTCATCCACCTCCTTATTCTAAATCAGGGAGATTTGCTGATATGCCTACTCCACATGTTTCCACACCTTTTGTTTGCACATTATCTCTTGATGATTATATTACATCCTCTGATTCTGACAGTTTTGCTTCTTGTGCAGAGTCAAATTGTGTAAAGTCCGAAGATGATTGTGATAAGAGTGCTAATGATAGAACTATTTTAAAAGAACTTGAGTCGGATGAATGTAATAATATGTCTGTGTCAAAACCAAATATTTGTGAACACGTTAAAAACTTGTATTTTGATTCTATGCCTGCTGAGCATACGGGTTTGGGATGTGATGTTTCTAAATTTCAAAATGCCTTGCCTTTTGTTCCTAAATCTTTGAATGTTATGCCATGTGTTACAAAATTTAAAAGTGCAGGAATTATTGTGAATGAGTAGCACGTGAAACCATGAGCAACATGGAATTTTTCAGATTAAAGGAAGCACATCGTCTTCAAGACAAAGTTATTGATGAGAGAACCGTCACATGTTCAGATTCCTCAACATCACAATCATCTTCATCTTGTGATGATTATTATCAGGCTAAGATATCTTGTAAAAACGTTTGTTTTAGTTGTGGTGCCTCAAATCTTGTTTCAAAAGGTTGTAAATTGACAACCGTAAATTTTAATGAAGAATCACCTTCCCAAAGTTCATTAAATTCATATGTGTTGCCTAACTCTTCTCACAGTAGGAAATCTAGGCGTAAAAGAATTAAAAATACTAAAAATTATTTAAAACGAACTTGGAAAATTAAAAATAATGTTCTATTTGATGACCGTGCTTCATCAAAGGATGGTTGTACTTTGTAAGGTACACCATATTTGACTCCGTTACTATTACTAATGAGGTTCATCAATCTCTTTAAACTCGGGTGACTAACATCTCGTAGTCATAGTTGAGTAATAAGGTCAACTCTGATACGTAAGCATTAATGAACACCATAAGATTCACTATCATGCACGTGCACCTGTAAATTCACAATTTCGCGGATCCAAACGTAATTGCCAATTTACTTTACTCGAGCATTCTATTTCCTCTTATCACATTTCCTAATACTCGCGTCTCTTCAAAGTTGAGATCTTGTCCCAGTATTCTTCTCGACACCTCTTACTCCTTTTGTAGAGTCATATATTTTGTATAAGCTGTTGTCATTTATTGTATGTTTAAACAATTTTAGACTAGTTTACTTTCTGTCATTTCATTATTGTAATTTCAGTTTTCTGTAATTAGTTAAGTCTGGGCCATCGAAACTACTTAGTTTCGATTGAGTCTGTTCAATCGAAACTAGTAGTTTCGATATATGGTAGTTTCGACAGTCTGTGTATCATTTGTAAATGGTCAATCGAAACTAGTAGTTTCGATTGACCATAGTTTCGATACCTGTCACTACTATAAATAGCCTAGTTTGAGATTGTTTAGGGTGTGAGTAGCGGCTGTAACCCTGAACCTTCTCTTTCATATTTTGCTTGAATCAATACAATCTGCAGTTGTTTATTCATTGTGTTCATACATTTTCATACCTTTTGATTGTTGATTCAAACTGTGGTTAGCTGGTTATCTTCACCAACACTGTTTCTATTACCTGTTTCACCACCATACACACAGTTTCCGCCTGTGTGTGTGTGTAATCGATCATATCAAGTGATTTCAAGAGAAATCTGGACCTACACCTTTCGCGCTAAGTCCACACAACAGATGACAGCTCGAAACACACTCGTAGTGTCTCGTGCATATACTACCTTCCGGTTTTGCATGGACAATTGCCTCTTTACTATAGACTTGGTGGGCGGGCATCCTACCGTATCGTCCGGTACGACCCCCACCATGCCTTTCGCCTATTGTACCCTCCATTTCGTTCTAAAAGGGAAGGAATCTAATGTCATCACGCTAGTTAACAAATAGAATTCAACAAGTACTATAAGATATTAATATACAATGGCCATCTGCAATTAACCATTACACTACCTCTCGATTTCCATTTGACCACCTTTGTGATTCCATTAGAACGCAAGTTCTAACCTAACACTTATAAGGCATACTATATTTGTAAATATATATACTACCTTCATACCTGATGCTGTGGGTCGAGTTACCCGTACTGGCATCCGCTTTCGGTCTCATTCACAGTTTAAGTTTAGACACTGGGAGTGTCCAAATCTCTCAAACTATGGCTCTGATACCAACTTGTAAGACCCCAAACCCAGGAGGCCTCACTTGTTGGATTTACTCATTCACAAACAGTTCTTAAACTTGAATATCAAATAACACAGCGGAAACATTCATTCTAACATAACATCAACAATGTTCAACGTGCGGAAGCGTAAACATTGTCTAAAATATAAACACATCATAACTAAAACATAACTGGATGCCAGACATCGTAGATCGACCGGGTAACTCTTCATCCTTGCTAAGCATCACCATCCGCACGTACCTGTCCTTAACCTGAATGTGCATACTAAAAGTCAGCTACGCTGGTGAGTTCAATTTTTTCATTCAATTATAAGAAAATGGTTTACCGTTCGTCATTCATCAGGGTTTTATTATTCATAATTAAAATGGGGCTTAACATTCACCATTTAAAACATCCAATCACTTAATCATTGTCAAAACACCGTTTAACGGATCATTCGTTTAAAATGTTTAACATTCCATTTAAGTCATACATTATTATCTAAATCTGTGTTACCATTCGTTCCGTCATTTAGTATTGTATTGCCCTTAAGGCTTAACTGCACGAAGAGCGATAATACAATACGTTCTGTCAATTCCCTTTTTTTTGTATTGCCCCCAAGGCTTAACTGCACGAGGACCAACAATACCCATTTAGTTGCCCTTATGGCTCCGATGTCCATAAACTGACAACTTCCATCGACGGCTATGGCTCACGGCCATAACACCGTCGGATCATAATTTAACCTTCGTAGGGTCACATTAACCCCTGAGTAACCGTCGTTACTCCCTTACCAGTTGTACAACATCATAACCATTGACAGGCCACAAAGACATTGCCCATGTTGTTCTTATGGCAACTATGGCTCGCTGTCCATAATCTACCATAAGGCTGGGAATTACATTCCCAGACCTCATTCGTCAATTCCATTCATTCGACAGATTAGATTTGTAATGAATTCTTTAAAACCTTTGCCCCTTTTTCTTTTCATAAAACAATTCATTCATTTTCAAAACCCCTTTACATTCAGTTCAAACCATTTCTTTATAAACATTCCGTTCGTAAACATTCCTTTCATAAAACTTCCTTTTCATAAACGTTTCTTGTTTCAAAAATCATTCCTTTAGTAAATCGATCGTTCCAAATCATTTCATCTCATAAACATAGTTTCTTAAACATCGTTTCATATATATGCACACCAGCCCAAAACATTATTAAAGCATTTAAAAGAGGGCTCTAGAACTCACCTGATAAGCTAGCCTCAATACGATATCTACCGCCAAAACTATGTCATGTATAATCTGGATAAATGGATAATTATCAGGTCTATACGACACTAGTCAGTTTACTCTATATCCGATCTAGCGAACTTGATGTCAAGTTCGCCCTCTATAACCCCATCGAACTTGCTAAGTTCGCCGACAATAATCCAGCGAACATAATGCTACGTTCGTCCACTATACCAAGCGAACTTAAGGTTAAGTTCGCCCCAACTATCCCTTGGCGAACATAATAGGTTCACCCAAACAGTCCAGGCGAACATAATAGGTTCGCGTGCGGGCTGTCTACAACTCCAAAAACCCTATTTCTTATAATCCCGTCTATCAAGATCGTGCCCAAATCGTACTGAGGACGTCGAAGTTTTAAAATCATGTTTCGTTATTTTTAACGAAAATCAGGCAGAGTCCCGTTTGTTTTTGGCTAAACCTGACAATATCCAATTGTCCAATTCCAACATAAAACTAGACCAATAATCCAATAAACCGCACTTTATATTCTAGTACCAAAACCATACTTTCATTCATTCATTCATTACTTGATAATTATAATAAAGATAGTATAATTATAACCCATTTTTAACATGTCTGAAAAATGTTCTCGAAAGACGTCCCCGAGAATTTTTTTCGAGTCCCTTGCCACTAACCAACACTAGATATATAAGTTTTACGAGTTATACCTTCGCGTAAGGAACATACTAAACGTTTTTTGTACAAAACACCTGAGCATCATGCGAGAAGAAACTTGTTTTGCCCATAACTTGGTCATACGGACTCCGATTGAGGTGATTCAAGCGGCCATGAACTCGTCTCGCTGAGCCCCACCAGCGCCGCCAGTTGCCGTCGCAGGAAATACGGGCAGTGGCCGGATTTCCTTGTTTTGGCCGGAAAACTTCATCTTTTTGAACTAAACTTTCTTGTAGCCTTCGATCGGACCTTTAGGAACTCTTTTAGAACAAAAGCCCCAAATTCTAAGGTCACCGGAAAAATGTGCTTTCGCCGGAAACCTTGTGTGTCTCGCCGGATCTACCATAAAATCACTTCAAAACTTTAGATCCATTCTTATAACACCTTAATAAGTCATGAATCTTTACCACATGATTGTTATTCAATCACCAGCACTACCATGTCCCACCCATTGGTACACAAACTAATCAGGCTTTTGTTATATATAGTTAACCGTTCCCGCCACTAGTGCATACCACTAGTATAAAATGGACAATTCATCCCACATTACTGGCCCTACCACACCAGTAGTATGAGACAGTTATTCCACTCGTAGGTCCCAGCCACGCTCGGAACATGATAAGTACTTAACATGCCTTATATATACATGGAATAGGGCATCACATCAGGAATATTTCAAATAACAACTGTGTAACCATACACATTTAATTTAGAGGAACTCACCTGGACAATATTTCTGTTTATTGAATCAATAATCTGTTAAACACCTCGGACAGCACCTCGATATATAGTTAACTACTTAATTAAAATCTAAAATAAGCTTAATAATATCATCAAAGCTTAATGGTTCGTAACCAAGTTATCGGAACCTTTCTTCAGCACTATCTTCCGGAATTTTAAAAACGTAAGGCTAGAAATCGGACTTCTAAACGCGTATCAGAACCTTGGCATGAATCCCTAGACAAAGTGTGTGTGTTTGAGTGTGTTTTGGTGTGTGAAAGTTGTATCCAAAACTCTGTCCATCAAAATCTATTATAGGGCATCATTAGACCCGTAGAGGACCGTTACACAAAGCTGTAGCGGTCCGCCACCCTTTATGGCGGCTTAGTTGGCGTAGTGCCCACGTAGCAGACCGTTATCCAATGTGGTAGCTGTCCGCCATCCAACTAGTTTCAGCGAGTCATAGGATACGCGTCACAAGCTCGTGGTCCGGGTCCAATTTGCGTCACAAGCTCGTGGTCCGGGTCCAATTTAGAGTGATGTGCTTACGAATAACTGATTTGTGTTTTTTGTTCGTAAATAGACAAGTAATTGTAATTTATTATTTTTTATAAATTAATAAAATGGTGAAAATAATAAGTTGAATAACTAAATAAATGGATAAATAAATGAAAACTTTTTTTTTATCATAAAATGAAATAGCTAATTTAGTAAATCAAGCTAAGGTTTAATAATAACTAATTTAACAAAGTAAAAGTCATAATTAATTAAGATAATGTTTTATAAAACAAGTTGTATTAAGTGTTCTTAGAAGGTGAAAAGGTTTATAGAAAGTTTATATTCTATATAATATCTATAAACTAAAGGTTTGATAAACGCGATGTTGTTTTAATCAGATAATAAAATGATTAGTTTATAAAGAAGGCTTAGATATGTGTGCTAAATTGTAATAAACAAATTGATGGTGTTTAGATTCTACTCATTTTGTATCATAACCAAATGGGTACTTTGACAAATCAAAGTATTTCAAATTCTTATACTTTCAAGAAGACATGCTTTATCTAGTAGGTGAACACTCACTTCGGGAATTCCCATGTAAGCATACGGATCCTTCGGTTGATTTAGATTTATATGAAATGCTTTCCTAGATAGAAGACTCAAAGTACAGGTATTCACCCTTCCGGATTGCACATGTTCTTTACTAATTTTCAGAATTCAAAACTTTGACAGGATTTTAAAATTTTAATAGGCTTTAGGCCTAAGAGTTTATTTTTTTTTTGTTCACAAATAATGATGGTGACATAACTCTCAATGTGTAAGGGTGTTGATGTATAAAAACTTAGATATGAATAAGTGGGCGGTAAGACTTTGGTTTAGATATCTCATGTAGTTTTCGAATAGTTTATACAATTCATATGACACATGATAAATAAGGCATTTTATGGAGAATCTATAGTTAAACTAGGTGTACAATCAAACCTTTTGACTAAGGCATAACATGCAGGTTACCCTAATGTAGAGTCGGTAACAATCACCCTACCTGGGTGGGTTTGTCAGACATAATAGATCTATCAATGTTACCGTTGTCTAGTACAGAGTTAATGATTGCGCGAGTGTGTCATGTATATGTAGTTCAACTCATAGCATTCAAGCACGAAAGCACAAATTACACAAGTAGTCAATATTGTAGAATTGTATATTATAATTGCAAATAGTTTTAAATGCAAATCATGTTTCACCCCAAAATGTACAAAAATAAAAAAGGGGCTATGTAAACTCATCTTGATATTGTAACTTAAACTTGAAATAGATCGTGAGATTACGACGTTCCTATACGATTTAGACATGGGTAAGAATAGGAATAAGTGGGATGAATAATATGGAGTGATTTATGAGTTAGAATGGTTAGAAATCAGTAGTAGAAAGTTTATTTATTATTTTATAAGTCAAAGTGGTTTAAAAAATAGATAAAATCTCTAAAAATGGAAAGAAATCAAAGATTAATGTTTTGACAGCAATCTTCCCTAACTTTCAGGACAACTTTAACTAAGCAGACAATTTTATAAAAATCGCACAATTTACAGGGACTTATTGTATGGTTTTTAAAACAACTTTCATTTAGAAGACCTTTTAATTTGGGCATCCTAAGTATGCCAAAACCTTGACACAAGATCAGAGGTCCAGATAAGACCTTACTGCCTTGTTTTGTCACTTTAGGGAGTTCTAAAAGGAACTAAAATGTCTACTTTATAAGGTTTTAAAGAGGATTCCATAAGCTTTATTTTGAAAAAAGATTGAAAAAGTTTGGACATGTAGATTGCGAGATACGGTCCCGGAAAGACCTGACAATAATGTTGTGTAGAAATCAGAATTGACCTTTACTTCAAAATAAATACTTTTGAAAACCTTAAACTTGTCAAAAAAATTATGAGGTTTGATTTTCTGGATTAAAGACTTTAAACGCTACATTTTAGACTAAAAAATCAAGGGGTTTAGAGAAGTTATGACCAAGTTATGATGGTCTAAAGTCAGACTAATGGTTCTGTCCAGAAATTGATTGTTTGTAAAAGCTTAAGAATGAACAAGAATCGTGCATTAATAATTTGTCTATTACCGTTGCTAATTCATGAGGCTCTAAGGAGGATATGAATGTCACAAACTCCAGGGATTCTTTAGGGTTTGAGAGCTTGAAAGTGTATGAAAAATAGACACACTAAGGGTAGTATTTATACATGGCATAAGGAGGTGCATGTATATGGCAAGTCTTGGAGAACAAGAATAGGGTTTTAGGGGGGCTCAAATCTGTGAAATTGTGCTTAATAGGGCTGGGTTTTTGTGTTTTCTTGCTTGGGCTAGGTCCAAGAGTAGGTGGGTTGGGTCCTAGCTTGGCTGGTTGAGTGCGCGCATTCAAAATTCATGATTTTAAGCATTCCTTGACTAAAGGATTTCATAAAACATTTTTTTATAATAAATCATTTTACCTAATTAGGATTTTAAAATGTATTTAAATATGTTTAACCTTTCTAAATATATATTTAATACACATATATTTACATTTTCATATTTTTAAGAACATACCATTTGTACTGATAATTAAATAAATAAAAAAGAAGTTATTTATTAAATTATCTTTTTTACATTAATAATTCATTTAGGGTTTAAATAATCTATTTAATTATTTAAATAAAACCCTAAGTCAATTATTATTTTTATTATTAAATTCATATATACTTAGAACTTACATTTTATATTAAATTCCTAATCAAAGACAAGTACAAACATACACACATCCTTTACTTGGAATAACGCAAACCTTTTGTACAAATCCATACACTTAAATCCCGTCAAACCTTGGACTTTGCCTTAGATTTCGTGCATGTTATTAATTCATATAACTCACTCTAGGTTAACTTTGTGATTTCCAAAAGGTCACTTGGGCTACCTATTGCTCGTGTCATCTACACCACTAATACACATGAGTTTTACATAGCCCCATTTCCTTTCTACATTTTTGGGGTGAAACAAGATTACACAACAAACATTATTTGCAATTACATACGTAAAATTCTTCAATATGACCGTATGTGTTTATTTGTGCTTTATGCTTGAATGCTATTTGTTTAGGCTACATATACATAATACACTTGTGCAATCATGAACTCTTTACATCAGGATATCATGTGTTGTTATATCCTACATTTACATCAGGATAACATGTGTTGTTATGCCCTACATTTATATCAGGATAACATGTGTTGTTATGCCCTATATTTACATCAGGATAACATGTGTTGTTATGCCCTACATTAGGATAACATGTGTTATTATGCCCTTCAATTACAAGGTTGGATTTGTGCAACTAGCTTAACATAGATTCTCCATAAATGCTTTATAAACCATGTATCATATGAATTGTACACAAAACATTTGAACTTTACTTGTGGTGTCAAAACCTATGTATGCACACCATCTATTTATAGTTGAACCTCTCATTTTATCATGTTTCAGGTACGAATATTTGAGTTAAGATTCAAGTTGCTTCACTTAGGATTGATGACCTAGTTTTAAACTTAATAAAGATATACATGTATTTATGACTCTTGTAAATGTTGTAATTTTTTATTTGATCTATGAAATGAAATTGATTGTGTAATTATTACAACTATTAGTAAACCATGAGCTTATGAACAGTCTACATGTCTCGCCCCGACGTTTCCGCCGTCAGTTGGGGTGTGACAAATAAGTTTCATGTAAAATGCAGGCAATTTTGTATCATGTATTTTGTAAACAAATAAGTTTTTCATGTATAATGTAAACAATTTAGTATCATGTATTTTGTAAACAATTAAGTTTCATGTTTAATGTGATCTATCTAGTGTCATGTACCAAACAAACAATTTTCATGTATCATGTGATCAATCTAGTATAATATATATTGCAAACAAACAAGTTTCATGTATTGCGTGATCAATGTATCATTATGTATATTGCAAAAAATTAAGAGTCATGTATCGTGTGATCGTGTATAATGTGATCAATCTATGTGTCACACCCCAACCGACGACGGAATACGTCAGGGCGGGACATGTAGACTGTTCCTGAGCACAAGGTTGACTAGATTGTAATATTTTAATCATCAAATTTCATTTCAAACAAATCAAACACAACCAAATTCAAACAAGTACGTAAATGAAATACATAATATTCTTTATTTAAATTTAACTAAGTCCAAAGCCTATGGGTAGCATGTCTTGATTAAACTCACATGTTAGCACCTGAAACTTGAATAAAATAAAGTCAACTAAAAAGTTGGTGAGCATACACATGTTTATACATAGATAGTGTACAGATGTGAATAATCAAATCCTTACATAACATGATAAAATAAGGCATTTATGGGGAGCAACTATTGTGTAACCAAAGTACAGTCAAAACTTTGTAACTAGCATGCAAATTGAGTTGTCGGTAACAATCACCCCAATCTGGGTGGGTTTGTCAGACTCAATAGATCTATCATTGTTAACCGTCGGCTTGAATAGTTAATGATTGCACATAAATTGCACACAAACAGTTAACACACCTAGCACTCAAATTTTGTATACATGAATGTAAAGAGGATTTGTGTAGTTTGTGTAAATGTAAGCAATTGTGTGTATAGAGTTCATGTTTCACCCCAAAAATTGTAAAAGAGTAAAAGGGGCTATGTAATACTCACTTGTATCAAAGATGTAGCTAGCACAAGAGACTCGGTAGCAAAATAATCCTTGTAACTCACAACGTTAACCTAGAGTGTAATGTATATGAATCTAGATTAATAATATGCACAATAGTCTAAGGCTAAGTCTCGGGTTTTATTGTGAGAGTGATAGGGGTCTTGTACAAAGAGTTTGTGTTATATTATGTAAATGATTGTGTAGGTGATTGTGGTTTGTACATTGAATGAGTGTTTTTATAAAAGGAAAAGTTAAAATGAATAGTTTTAAAATAAATGATTTAAGGTCGGGTTTGGATAACTAAATAAATTAAAATAATTACCATTTATTTATTTAGTTAGAGAAATAGTGTGAGAATTACATTTATTATAAATTAAATAAAAAAATTTACTTTATTTATTTATAAGGATGCGTCCAAAAACACAGTAAATATATATATATATATATATATATATATATATATAATTTAAACTCTAAGTGGATTGTAACAATCAATAAATTTATTTGTTTATTTGTCATAAAAATTTAGTATATTCCTCTAAAAAAATGAAGAGTATAAGTATATATTATTTAGAAAAGTTTCATTTGTTTAAACAGGGTTTAAAAACCCTAATATATGTTATTTAATGGGAAATGATTTATATCATTTGTTTAAATGCTTTTACATCTTAAATTGATAGTTAAGTGAAATATCGGTTTATGAATATTCCATAAAAAAATTTATGTATTCTCTAAAATTCTTACACAATTACGTAACCAAAGGTTTTAGTTTTATCAATTAATGGTTTTATTTTAAAACAAAATTTTAAATGGTTTTTCATAATAGAAAAACAAAGTTTAAACAATTTTAATTGCAAGATAATCATCTCATGGTTAAAATTGTAAATATATTGCTCAAAAGAGTTCTATTTGGTGAAGGGTTTCATAACTAATTTTTGTGCAATAGCAAAATATGTGAAAACTGCCAAAACAAATAATTGAGGACCACCCGGTTCGAACCCGGGTGGATCCCATATGCTAGAAATGAATTACCACTAGACCCAAGCCCAGTAGCGATAGAACTTTAGTTTTTATACGGTTTTAGTGTGAGGCCAGAAGGGGAATCGGGTTTGGGTAACACTAGAAAGAAAAAAAAAGATACGGGCATGGGTTTCAAACCCGCAACCCATTGCGTGGGACTCTAGTGTCTTAACCGGTATGTCTGGGGGAAAGTCTTGACAAGGGACAAGTTTGAAAATCACTTAACAATCGATCCCGAACACATCCCTTCCCCGATTCACCCAGACCCGCAACCCTAGCTCTCAATTCAGTCAAATTGCTCGACGATCGATCTCGAGATCATGGGGCTTTTTTTCCCTGGACAAAAACGAATAAGTTAACCTAATCTTACTTGGTTTGGCGAAGAATCGAATGCCAACAACCGGGTCAAAGCTCTTGGTGTTCTTGTTACTCGATCGGAAGCCGGACATGAAATTGGGTGCGATTAAGGGCTGTTAGAGTTTGAAAGGGGTTGTGCGATCGTGAGGGAGTGATTTGATTCAATCATTTTCGTCTTAATCGCCTAATTCGATTCGAAGTAGTAGGGAAATAGTCGTATCTTGGTTTACGCGTGATGTTGGTGAACTGGATCGCGATTAGTGTCTAAATTTTTAAGAGTAATGGTTGAGCGTGATTTGGGGCCGATTACTCGTTTCAATTCCGTGGTTAGAGGGTGAATTGGACTCGGTTTGACTCTACGAAGTCAAAACCGTTTGAATTTGAAATTGACCACTCAATAATTCGAATTGAAATGTCATTTGGGTGTAGGGATGGTCGATAATCAATTGTGTAAACTCGAAGGGTCCATAATCAGTTGGAATTCGTCGTTGATAGTCTTGTTTAGCAAGGATCATGAGCTGTTGACTCTTGGAAGTCAAACTATGGTCAAAATAAAGGGTTGGGGTCAAAGTTAAAATGGAAGGTTCAATTTCAAGGTTGAGGGTTCAAGGGTTCAAACTAGTTTTTAAAATTGTGCATATAAATATTTATATGTATGTATATATACATATATTTCTGAATTGATTTTCTTTGTATATATATATATATATATATATATATATAAAATAAAAGTATAAAACACTTGAACCTTTCCTAACTATATTCAAAATTTAAAATGTAACTTTTATGTTTACTAAACAATTATCTTTATGAGGTTTAAATGTGAATACATTTGCGTACACATATTTATAAATAAATAATCATATATATAGATACGCAAAACATGCGTTTTAGAAATTTATATGTAACGCAAGATTTAAGACAGATATACTAATGAAGTAGAAAATATAAGATTTATGGGACATCATGTGGTCGAACAACATACGGGATTTATATATAGGGTTTATTTACGAAAATAAAATAGGGTCAGAAAATCATGGATGTTACACTATGTATCAACCAAACAAGTTTCATGTGCCATGTGATCAACCTAGTATAATGTATATTGTAAACAAACAAGTTTCATGTATTATGTGATCAATGTATCATTATGTAGATTGCAAACAACTAAGTTTCACGTATCTTGTGATCGTGTATAATGTGATCAATCTAATGTCATGTATTAAACAAACAAGTTTCATTTATCTTGTGAATGTTCATATGTAAGTTATTGAATCTCATGAGTAATGTGACGCATGGTATAGAACACACAGCGGAAGTTAAACCATAAAACCTCTTCCATTAATAACTAAACTATTTTACATCATGAAATAAACTTCTATGACAAACATACCATACTAACAAACATCAGTCCCTGTCAAGGGACTCAAAACATCCACAGGGCTTACAGCTCTTCCAAGCATGCCTTCATCCATCAAATCCTATGACCATCCACATTACTATTCATATACGTTACCTACCTAGAATGCCACTAAAAGGTCCACCTGCAATAACTTTAAAAATAATAAAAGCAACTAGGTCAACATAAGTAAGTGAGTTCATGAATCTTTACCACATGGTTGTTGTTCAATCACCAGCAATCCCATTTCCACCCATTAGTACACAAACTAATAAGGCTTTTGTTATATATAGTTAACCGTTCCTGCCACTAGTGCATACCACTAGTATAAAATGGACAATTCATCCCACATTACTGGCCCTACCACACTAGTAGTATGAGACAATTATTCCACCCGTAGGTCCCAGCCTCGCTCGGAACATGATAAGTACTTAACATGCCTTATATATACATGGAATGGGGCATCACATCAGGAATATTTCAAATAACAATTGTGTAACTATACACATTTAATTCAGAGGAACTCACCTGGACAATATTTCTGTTTATTGTATCAATAATCTGTTAAACACCTCGGACATCACCTCGATATATAGTTAACTGCTTAATTAAAATCTAAAATAAGCTTAATAATATAATCAAACCTTAATGGTTCGTAACCAAGTTATCGGAACCTTACCTCAGCACTATCTTCTGGAATTTTAAAAGTGTAAGGCTAGAAATCGGACTTCTAAACGCGTATCGGAACCTTGGCATGAATCCCTAGACTAAGTGTGTGTGTTTGAGTGTGTTTTGGTGTGTGAAAGTTGTATCCAAGACTCTAGCCATCAAAATCTATTTATAGGACATCATCGGACCCGTAGCAGACCGTTACACAAAGCGGTAGCGGTCCGCCACCCCTTATGGCGGCTTAATTGGCGTAGCGCCCACATAGCAGACCGTTATCCAGGGTGGTAGTGGTCCGCCACCCAACTGGTTTCAGCGAGTCATAGGACACGCGTCACAAGCTCATGGTCCGGGTCCAAATTGCGGCTAGCGGACCGTTAGCCAAAGGCTTGGCGGTCCGCCATAGGGCTGAGTCATCAGACACGTGTCTGATGATGTGGCATTCTCTTAAGATTGCATTTCTCTCCACGTAGGGGACCGTTAGGACTTCGGTAGCGGTCTGCTACCGGCCAACTTTCAGAATTTTATATTTTAAACCCTCCAACTTTGAAATAATTGCACTTTAACCCATGGACTTTAATGCTTGTCATCTTTAGTTCTTACATTCTATAGGAAATTTGGAGGTGTTACACGTGTTGCTTATCGTTTATGTGTAACGCGGGTAGTTGGGTTTTTAAAATTTCAATTTTGTTGAGGTGTATATGGATCGCGAAATGATATATATCTTTGAAGTGCCTAGTGTGCTCATACATTTCTGAAGGTGCAAGATAACGAGAAGGTTTTGTAGGTATTTAGAGTGATGTGCTTACGAATAACTGATTTGTGTTTTTTGTTCGTAAATAGACAAGTAATTGTAGTTTATTATTGTTTGTAAATTAATAAAATGGTGAAAATAATAAGTTGAATAACTAAATAAATGGATAAATAAACGAAAACTTTTTTTTATCATAAAACGAAATAGCTAATTTAGTAAATCAAGCTAAGGTTTAATAATAACTAATTTAACAAAGTAAAAGTCATAATTAATTAAGATAATGTTTTATAAAACAAGTTGTATTAAGTTTTCTTACAAGGTGAAAAGGTTTGTAGAAAGTTTATATTCTATATAATATCTATAAACTAAAGGTTTGATAAATGCGATGTTGTTTTAATCAGATAATAAAATGATTAGTTTACAAAGAGGGCTTGGGTATGTGTGCTAAATTGTAATAAACAAAATGATGGTGTTTAGATTGTACTCATATGGTTTCATAACCAAATGGGTACTTTGACAAATCAATGTAATTCAAATTCTTATACTTTCAAGAAGACATGCTTTAGCCTATAGGTGAACACTCACTTCGGGAATTCCCAAGTAAGCATACGGATCCTTCGGTTGATTTGGATTTATATGAAATGCATTCCAAGATAGAAGACCCAAAGTACAGGCATTCACCCTTCCAGATTGCGCATGTTCTTTACTAATTTTCAGAATTCAAAACTTTGACGGGATTTTAAAATTTTAATAGGCTTTAGGTCTAAGAGTTTATCTACAAATAATGATGGTGACATAATTCTCAATGTGTAAGGGTGTAGGTGTATAAAAACATAGATATGAATAAGTGGCCGGTAGTACTTTGGATGCCATTTAATGAGATCAAATAGGTAGTATGTAATCAAACAATGTGATAAAGAAGGTATTACATAGATAGTAATGTTTATAAGCATGTGAGTTATCAAGTAGTGTAACACATAAACTATCATGTATTGTATCATGCGATGTAATACGTAGAATAACATGTAAGATAATCACACAAAGTAGTAAATATGTAGCACCTAGCAATGTGGCAAATATCACAAATATAGAGTATGGCATAAGATGGGTGTCCTAAAGTTATAGTCTTGGTCATGGGTGTCTAATAACCTAATTCCCTATAACCATGGCTCTGATACCAATCTGTCACACCTCAATTGACGACGGAATACGTCGGGCGGACATGTAGACTGTTCAAAAGCTGATGATCAAACTAAACTGCATAATTTTATTAAACTGATTTAAAAGTACAAATACATATTGTTCAAACAAACAAAAAGCGAACAGTAAATCCAATTTATTTGTCACTAGGTACATAAAGTCCTAAGTGATAAAATTGTACTTCAAAGATTTTCACCTGAAACATGTTGAAAATGAGATGGTCAACTATAAATAGTTGGTGAGCATACATAGGTTTAAATATCTCATGTAGTTTTCAAATAGTTTATACAATTCATATGACACATGGTAAATAAGACATTTTATGTAGACTCTATAGTTAAACTAGATGTACAATCAAACCTTGTGACTGAAGCATAACACGCAGGTTACCCTAGCGTAGAGTCGGTAACAATCACTCTACCTGGGTAGGTTTGTCAGACACAATAGATCTATCAATGTTATCGTTGGCTTGTACAGAGTTAATGATTGTGCGAGTGTGTCATGTATATGTAGTTCAACTCATAGCATTCAAGCACAAAAGCACAAATTACACAAGTAGTCATAATGTAGAATTATATATTGTAATTGAAAATAGGTTTCAATGCAAATAATGTTTCACCCCAAAATGTACAAAAATGAAAAAGGGGCTTGTAAACTCAACTTGATATTGTAACATAAACTTGAACTAGATCGTGAGATTACGACGTTCCTATACGATTTAGACTTGTGTAAGAATAGGAATAAGTGGGGTGAATAAGGAGTGATTTATGAGTTAGAATGGTTAGAAATCAATAATAGAAAGTTTATTTATTATTTTATATGTCAAAGTGGTTTTAAAAATAGATAAAATCTCTAAAAATGGAAAGAAATCAAAGATTAATGTTTTGACAGCAATCTGATCCTAACTTTGGGGACAACTTTAACTAAGCAGATATTTTTATAAAAATCTCAAAATTTACCGGGACTTATTGTATGGTTTTTAAAACAACTTTCATTTAGAAGACCTTTTAATTTGGGCATCCTAAGTATGCCAAAACCGTGACACAAGATCAGAGGTCCAGATAAGACCTTACTGCCTTGTTTTGTCAACAAGTTTGGACATGTAGATTGGGAGATACGGTCCCGAAAAATCATGACAATAATGTTGTCCAGAAATCAGAATTGACCTCTACTTCAAAATAAAAACTTTTGAAAACCTTAAACTCGTCAAAAAAATTATGAGGTTTGATATTCTGGATTTTAGACTCAAAAAGCATGAGGTTTAGAGAATTTATTACCAAGATATGATGGTCTAAAGTCGAACTAATGGTTCTGTCCAGAAACTGACTGTTTGTAAAAGCTTAAGAATGAATAAGAATCGTGCATGAATAATTAGGCTATTACCTTTGCAAATACGTGAGGCTCTAAGGAGGCTATGAATGTTGCAAACTGCAGAGATTCTTTAGGGTTTGAGAGCTTGAAAGTGTATGGAAAATAGACACACAAGGGTAGTATTTATACATGGCATTAGGAGGTGCATGTATATGTCAAGTCTTGGTGAACAAGAATAGGGTTTTAGGGGGGCTAAAATATTCGAAATTCAGCTTAATAGGGCTGGATTTTTGTGATTTCTTGCTTGGGCTAGGTCCAAGGGTAGGTGGGTTGGGTCCTAGCTTGGCCCGGTTGAGTGCGCGCATTCGAAATTCGCAATTTTAAGCATTTCTAAGCGAAATTGGCAAATGCTTTCAACATGAAAGTTGATTGTCATAAAAAAAGGAGCATGTTTAGCTAAAAACATTTAATTTTAGATTATGTTAGTCGCGTACAGAAATTAACGGTCGACTGACGAGAAAACGGGCTTTCTAGGGCGTAACAAGTTGCGAAGGCACAATGCATATATTTACAAGCTTTTGTTGAACGTTTCAAGTGTAGCAAGGTATAACAACTTTAATTTAACATGTTTGATGTTTGCATGATTGATAACGAGTTATGATGGCCTATTGAGTCTTAAATGGGCCCAATTCACGATTAAGCCATCAATAAGCATCTAGAGCATAAGGTAACATATGATCAACAAGTATGTCGTATGGGTAAACCAAGTGTAATGACATTCAAAATGGTTTACATTGATTAAATAAGTCTAGTACCAGATAAGTTAAACACAAAAGGCGTAGATGTTACAGTGCACTATAGAGTTTTTGCTTCAGCAATTGGAATGTTGATTCCTGAGTATAGCTCCAGTTATAAGGTTTACCCTTTTGAGTTAGGGCAGTAAGAGGTTGAGTGATCTTCAAGAATCCTTTAATGAATCGGCAGCAGTAACCAGCCAATCCCAGAAATTGTCGCACCTCTGTCAGAGTTGTTGGTGCCGCCCAATTCTCATTGACTACATGCCCTAGAAATTGGACTTCGCGAATGCAAAATTCACACTAGGAGAATTTGGCATACAATTGCTCTTGTCTTAGAAATTCAAGGATCAAACGCAGATGTTCCTCATGTTCTTCCTTGTTCTAAGAATAAATGTGGATGTCATCAATGAAAACTATGACGAATTGGTTAAGGTAAGGTTTACACACACGGTTCATGAGATCCATGAACACCGCGGGTGCGTTGGTTAATCCGAATGGCATGACCAAAAACTCGTAATGGTCGTACCGAGTTCTAAATGCAGTTTTAGAGATGTCCTTTTCCGGACTCTCAACTGATGATAACCAGATCGAAGATCGATCTTTGAATAGAAACTTGACCGTTGAAATTGGTCAAATAGATCATCAATACGAGGTAGAGGATAACGATTCTTGATCGTCACTTTTTTCAGCTCACGGTAGTCGATACACATACGGAAAGTTCCATCTTTCTTCTTTACGAATAGGACTAGAGCTCTCCATGGCAATGAGCTAGGTCTAATGAATCCCTTATCTTACAACTCCTGCAATTGTGTAGATAATTCTTTTAATTCGCTAGGTGCAAGTTTGTACGGTGTCGAGCAATAGGCATTGCCCCGGGTGCTAGTTCAATTTGAATTTCGACTTGACAATGAGGTGGAAGACCAGGCAGGTCTTTGGGAAATACTTCCAGAAAATCATGAACGATCGGAATATCATCAATCTTCTTCTCTTCAGATGGTTGCTCAGCAACAAGAGCCAGAATAGCATTACGACCTTTACACAGGCACTTCTGCGCTTTCATGAATGATATGATGCCTACGACTGCACCACTCTTTTCAACTTGAACAAAAAGGATTTCTCCACTAGGGATAGGAAGGTGAACAATCTTGTCACGACAGATGATTTCAGCTTGGTTCTTGGATAACTAATCCATACCGAGGTGTGACTGGCATGAGGTCAATGTCAAGCATATGACCAACCAATCCGAGCTTACATCCTCTATGAATGTGAGCTGTTTCGATTATTTGACCGTCCACTATCTCTATAGTGTACTTAGTTTCTAATAGAGTTGGAGTATGACCGCACCAACATGAAATTTGTGAAGTCAAGCTGAGACGTCTAGTGAGACCGCGCTTATAAGGTAAGCGTCTGTCAATGCAAAGACCAAGGGAAGAGTTTCACATGTAGGAAATGAAAATCTAATGAGATATAGATTCCAGTAATATAAGGGTTAGGATGTCTGTTTAAGTAATCGCGTTTAACTGATGGTTGGTTAGATTAAATCCCTGTTTTCTAATGTCATTGAAATAACTGGGTATGATGGGGTATAAATCAAATTAGACCAAGTATTAGTCACCGGATAAGGCAATAGGGTTAAATGGAATTTATTGTTGGAGTGTAAGGGATAACGTGTTAGCTTAGAAGGAATTCTTCAAATTCCGCTTACATACTTGAAGTCGATGAATTTGCCATCAGATTCTATTAGAGTTTCAATCAAGATGGTTTCCTTGATCAAGTTTGGGTGAGAGTCTTAAGGTCACTAAGACTCTTACATGAGTGAAAATAACATGATGGATTCCAATAATGATAGCTCCGTGTGTCCGTAAATATCTTCAACCTGATAGTCGCATTTATCAACTGTTGAACAGGTTTAATGATACCTTCTAGTCCTTGAGTAGGTTACAAGAACTTCTATCGACAGTGGAAACTTAAGTCTGTAAACCACTGATTAGGACCATTTATCCACACACTAGGTTTCACCAGAAAATACATGCACCTCAAATTACTATTACGTGTGCACCCGTAATAATAATTTGCTTTACATGCTCACCCTAGTTCTCCTTGTCCTATGTCAAAATGTCCTTTAGTTTGTATTTCCGAGTATAGAGTTTTGTCAGATATGATAAGTAGGCTTAGTCATCAACCATAAATTGATCAACTAGGACACATATCAGGATGAGTAGTCGGGAATCGTTTGATCCGAGTGTTCCCTCGAGTTGAAACACACTACTAGAGTCCAATCCAGCGGATTGTAGATGGAATCATGCACGTGAAATATGACTTCGAGAAGTGAAACTAGTTCATGGATATGAGTTACTGAAAGAAGCAAAGTAGCCATTCTTCCAACTGGGTCAGAATAGGGTTTGAGTATGCAATGAGCAAGGCGTTCTCAACTTTGTGGTTAATCTATCTTTAACAGAATATCGACCAAACATGCGAGCCCATGGCTCAGAAAAGTGATGACATCTATGTGTCAATGGTTTTTTTGTAACAATGTGTGCAACGGTCTGTCTCCATACGGTGTACCTCACGTGAAGTACACAGGTTCCAGTTTGAAGTAAAGTAAAGCTAGTGAGGTCAGGGTATTGTTGCTAGTGGGTCCAGGAGGGACTTGCCTCCAACGAACCCAACTCCCAAAGAGACAGGTGCTACTACTGAGTGTCGTCCCTAATACGGACTTGAGAAAGCCCACCATGCCTGACTGCGTCATCGATAGTGTGACGTTTCGGATTTTTCGTTCTCGCACTTGTATCATAATTATCGTGTAATCATTCTCTATTTTAATAAAGTGTAAGAGCTTTATTTAGTTTATACAAATATGTATTTTATTTTACGGATTTAAATTAATTAAAATTTTATAAGTTTTAAAAACTAATATAAAATTTTATATATAAAAATCTAAATTTTAAAAGTTGCATATTTAATAAAATAATCTATTTAAATAAGATAAATAACTTTTATAAAAATTATTTATAATAATAATAATAAAATAGGTTTATAAAAAAAACATTTAAAATATAATATTAAATTAAATTGATTTAAATGAAATTAAACTTATTTATTTAATAAAAACTTTAGGGGTTGTTTTGTAATTAATCAAACTAGAAGGTTTTAAAACTAAAATCGGTTGAGGGGTTGTTTCTGGACAATTTAAACTACAAAGACCCATCCGTATTTATTTCAAGGGCAAATTTAAGTCAAACCAAACTCCAGGGACTAAAACTGCCAATTCCCAAATCGTTTATCCGGTCACCCCCTTCGTTGGTCCGGCGGGTAAAGGAACTTTCCGGCGACGCCCGACAAGGCTGTTTCCCTGCACCTCGACAGCCGCTAAAGGCTTCTCTGGCTTCGTCTCTCCCATACGAACTAGACCCCCCGACCAATTGGTCTCCCCAACATATGGATCGTCTGATCCTGTTGGTGGTCGAGAAACCCACGCTCAAATTCGAGCCTGACAGTCCACCTCCACGCATGTTGAATAGCTGGTTAGTTTCGTCTCGTCCAGACTAGTTTCGGGACGTGCCCAATTGCACGTTTTGACATAGGAATCGAGCTCGGCTATAAATAGCTATATTCGGCCCTACACGAGCTCGCTACCCTCCTTCCACCCACTCTCACTCCAAATTGAGGACACCATCACCTTCGTCGCCTCTGAGTGAAACTGTGACCAAGATTTCAGGAGCTAATTCCACACAGAAGTCGATTCCCACTTGGGACATTTTCGAGTTCCAAAGCCTTGCCGACCAGACCCGTTGCGACTAGGTTCGAGTCTCAAAACGATTCCACTGTCTTCTATTAATCCCTGGTAAGCAATTCTAGTCGAAAACACGGCAATCGCTCTTGAGTTACTGGGCAAACCCAGTGTCCTCGGACACGGTTTGCCGGTCACCGAGGACCAGCCACCAGACTTGCTGTTGTGTATTTAAATTATCCAATACACACATAACCAGCGATGGGCAGTAGCCCGGCTGGTTATGCGTGTGTGTGTTTGAGTTACAGGTCGCGGGTTCGAATCCGTTGGCCTTCGGCCCAATCTTTTTAACTTCAGTTTTCATTTTATTTATTTTATTTAATTATCTTAACTTATCTAAATATTCTTTTTATACAATAAAGACTAAAACAAGTCGGTTTACTCATTCGTTTATTTCGAAAACCATTAAAATTCTTTTATACCTATTTAATTCACAAGAATTTTTATAAAATAATAAATACTAAATTTTTATAAATTTGTTAAAATAATTTCAACTTGTAAAAAGAATATATATAATGATGACAAAAAAAAAATAAATAAAAACTTTTATAAAATACTTAATAACTACTTAATTAAAAATGTAATATTTTAACAATATATATATATTTATAAGTTAAAGTTTTACAAAACCATTATCATTTTTCCTACCGTATTTTATACAAATAAATATTAAGGAATATTAAAACCTATATACATTTAAATACAAATACACACATATAAGCATACAATAATACCAAATTATCTACATAGGGCATCAACGTGATTAGACTACAACATCCTTATCACCTACACGCGTGGAAAAATACCCGCTTGCAAGGTGAGTTACATAGCCCCTATTTTACATTTTTATACATTTTGGGGTGAAACATTATTCATGCTACTCACATTGTTTATACGTGTTATACATGTGGACTATATGCTTATTATTTGGATGTACATACATTTAAACACAAGACAACCAACTGTAATATTGATAGATCTATTGTGCCTGACCAGCCCACCCGGTTAGGGTGTTTATTACTGCATACTCGGATATAGCCTTGGGTTATATTCAAACATATCGGATATAGTGGATAACTATATTCAAACATACCGGACTTAGCTGTTGTGCTATGTTCAAGCGCGTCAAACAAGGTTTGAATTGTGATTAAATAAATGATACATCGTATATGCTATGGTTAACAAAATAAACAATGAGTCGCAAAACGTTTTACACTACTATTTACCGGAATTACTAAACCTACGTACTCACCAACTTTTTAGTTGACACTTGATTTAAATAATGTTTCAGGTTTGGATATGTGATTGCTTGCCGAAGATTTCTCCACTTAAAAACTATGGACCTAGTTAAATAAATCAATGTTTTGAACTAGACTAGGTTATTTGAAATGTATTGTATTTGGATCTTTGTTGTCTTTAAATTTAACTAATGAATTATGCAACATTTTAGTCATCATGTGCTTTTGAACAATCATTCCATTGTCCGCCTCGATGATTCCGCCATCGGTCGGGGTGTGATAGATAGACTCAAGCCGGTGTTATCTTCGGCTCTAGTGGTGTAACAAGGGTGCAGATGATGGTGGTGTGAGTGAATCCTTTGAAGGCTCCGTCTTGCTATCCTCGGACGGGATTGGATGTTGTTTTGGTAGTTCCACGAGTGTCTCCATTGGGGATGATGATGCAATGTGAATGGTGTGTTCCTCGTCAGCGGAGGATGATATGGATGAAGTCAACAAGCCTGCAATACAATGTATGGATGATATGTGTATCATGTATGAGTGTATGTGTCATGTAACTAATGCATGCGCGTAGTTATAGTCTAGTATGCAATCCTAGTTCTCTATAACCAATGTCTGTCACACCCCCAAAATCCACTAACGGAGTTTTACCGTTAGGCGTGTGACAAACTAGGATCTCAGTCATTAGTTACGTCAAACGACACTATATGAGTTTAAAAAATCCATTAAATGTTTAGAGTTAAATGCGGAAGCTATTTATGTCAAGTAGTTATTACGCAAAACAAACGCGCCCAAGTTTAGTTTAACAAAAGCAAGGGAATTGTTTTAAATGTTTGCATATGAATGAAGTGACAGTAGGACACCATGCATGTCCTAAGTGTGCAACCTGTGCCTTAGCGACCTGAGAAACATGTAAGAAAAAGTGTCAACACGAGGTTGGTGAGTTCACAGGTTTGTAAGTAAATAAATTGTTTGAGTGTTTGTAGGATCCACATACATTAGTCACACCTATTGTTAGCTAGACAATGCACAAGTTACTCTAAGCGTTCGCAACTGAAGCTGACTGTTTGTGTTTGAATGCCTTCCGCCATTGCTAACATCAACAATGGCAAGTGTTTAGGACAATTCACACCCGTTAGACCTCCAATCGTGCTAGCGTGACTAGCCCGGGTGGGGTTTGTCAAACCCAGTAGTACTACTCAAATTTCCTTGCTATATACCTTATATTAACAGTTCGAGTGTGTAAGGACTTTGCATGTTATGTTTGCACTTAGGTAAACAAGCTGATTGTTTGTGTTTGAATGCCTTCCGCCATTGCAAACATCAACAATGGAAAGTGTTTAGGACAATTCACACTCATTCGACCTCCAATCATGCTAGCGCGACTAGCCCGAGTGGGGTTTGTCAAACCCGGTAGTACTACTCAAATTTCCTTGCTATATACCTTATATTAACAGTTCGAGTGTGTAAGGACTTTGTATGTTATGTTTGCACTTAGGTAAACAAGCTGACTGTTTGTGTTTGAATGCCTTCCGCCATTGCTAACATCAACAATGGCAAGTGTTTAGGACAATTCACACCCGTTCGACCCCCAATCGTGCTAGCGCAACTAGCCCAGGTGGGGTTTGTCAAACCCAGTAGTACTACCCAAATTTCCTTGCTATATACCTTATATTAACAGTTGGAGTGTGTAAGGACTTTGCATTTTATGTTTACACTTAGGTAAACAAGTGGTAATGAAATATTATGGGATCCATGTTTGTTTGTATGTTTGTTTCTCCCCCAACGGGAAAACAAGTAAAATAATGTTTGTTTGTGTGCCTGTTTCTCCCCCAACGGGAAAACAAGTAAAAGTATGATTGCTTGTGTGCATATTTCTCCCCCAATGGGAAAACAAGTAAAAGATGTTTGTTTGTGTACATGTTTCTCCCCCAACAGGAAAACGAGTAAAAGGGGCCGTGAAACTCACCTGAGTTGTGTTAGTATAGAGATTAGCACCACACAAGGATGCAACAAAACCACAAATGAATTGCACGCATACAGTCTACGAATGCCCTAAAATAAGTTGTGGCAGTTAGGAACACGTAAGAGTTTGTGACAATGATTCGGGATAGGTCTTGTGGCAGTTAGGAACACGTAGGAGTTTGTGACAATGATTCGGGATAGGTCAGATGCCCTATGACAAACTAATGATTAACGAGTAGACAAACATTTCGTCGGGATTAGAGAATCTCTAGTTTATTATTTGTTATGGATGTGTTACGCACAAAATATCACCAAAACACAAGTTATTAATATTAACTAAATGTTTGCGTTTGTATGAGTTAAATAATAATCGTAAGTATGTGTGCAACAAGTTCTGATGGATGCAATTTAGGTGTGAGAATGTTCAATTCATGAGAATAACAGAGAATTCAAGCGAATTTGATAGTGGTGGATGATAGGGTCGACGGTTATGGGTTTAATGCCGATAATTGAGTTTAATTCGATCAATAATGTCGTTTAAAGCTTCAATGATGGTCATTTAATGGTGATAGTCGTGTACGACAGTTACAAATGGAACGAATTTTGGTTATGACTCGCGAATTTGAGTCAAGAACATGTTTGTTTGACTTTCAAAAGTCAATAGGAACACAAAACTCCCGATTTTGACTTCTAAAGTCAATAGAATTAAGTTTTGGTTATATACACAACTAGTCTTTGCAGTTTTATGTGAATTAGAGTTTGAGAATGGCAGAAATAGTCCCTAGGGTTTGTGATAGGGTTAACTAGTTTAGGAATTCAACGGGATTTGTTAACTAGGCTAGGCTGGTTCCGGACTAAAATCTAAGCAGTAAAAAGGAAGCATGCTGTGGGGCTGATACGAACCCGCGACCTTGCTAATGAACTGTATGAGTTTTACCGGTAGACAACGGCATATGCATTGGTAATGATCGGTTTCCTGGTCCTTATAAACCATAAGACTAGACCTTCCCCTCCCTCATCGTCCCCGATGAAAAACCTAAACCCTAACCATAAAAATTTGTCTGATAGCCCGTCCGATTGTTCCCGGATTCATAGCGCTAATGATCCTAGTATCAAAACGAAACTAGAGGCTCAAGAATTACCAGGAATTGTGAAGCGATGAAGGATAACGGCTAGAGTATGGGTTTCAAAGTTCCTTGAGCTCGACGGAGTTCCAGAGGGGTGATTCTAGTCGCGAAAATGATGAGAAAGCTTGCAATAGTGATTGCGAAGGTGTGAGGTTTATTCTAATCGTATAATTTCATATTAATCAATCAATTTGATATAGATCAGCTGAGGACAGTTGTAAGGACGAATTTCGCTTAAATTGGGTTAATTCAAGATGAGTTGGGCCATGTTTTAGGCTTGCATTCATGCAGAAATAGTCTACGGGTGATTTACGGCTGATTACGTGATTCAATCCCATTGATTTCCTTCTGATTTTGTTTTTTTTACCCCGAATAGTCAACATGCATTCAAAATTTGAAATTCGGTCGATGGCAATTGAATTGGCTCGTTAAATGGGGGGGGGGGGGGGGCAATCGAGAATCCATCCAAGTATTCAAGGAAAATCCCATGATTTTAGGTTTGGTCAAATTCAAGTTTCATATATGATCTAATGTCATGTACATTGTAAGCAAATAGATTTCATGTATAATGTTAACAGTTTAGTGTTTAGTAAACAAATGAGTTTCATGTATAATGTGAACAATTTAGCATATAGTAACCAAATGAGTTTCATGTATAATGTGTATAATTTAGTATTATGTATTTTGTAAACAAATAAGCTTTCATGTATAATGTAAACAATTTAGTGTCATGTGTATCGTGAACGACTAAGTTTCATGTACCATGTGAATAATCTAGTACCATGTATATTACAAACAACTATGTATCATGTGATCAATCTAGTATTTGTATATTGCAAACAACTTAGTTTCATGTATTATGTGATAAATATAGGATTATGCATATTGTGAACGTTCATATGTAAGTTATTGAACCCCATGAGTAACGTAAACTATCGAAATTTGTAGGTGATCGAGTGTTGCGGATGCTTGACGTTTATGTGAAATGCGGGTAGTTGGTTTTAATCTTTCAGTCTTGTTGGGGTTTACTTGATTGGTTAACGCCTACACGAAAAGATTTATCTCCTTGAAGTGTCTAGTATGCTCATTCATTTCCGAGGGTGCAAGGTAAAGAGAAAGTTTTGTGGGTATTTAGAGTAAGGTACTTACAAATAATTGATTTGTGATTTTCGTTTGTAATTAAACAAGTAGTTGTATTTTATTTGTGTTTTTAAATTAATAAATAAGTGAGGATAATAGGTTGATTAACTAGGTAATGGATAAATAAATGAAAAACTTTTTACTAAATTTTAATTATCATAAAAAAAATGTTTCAAAGGAAAATAGTGGCTAAATTATTTACTAATTAAGCCAAGATTTAATAATAATAATAATTAATTTAACGAAGTATAAGTTAAAATTAATTAAGATAATGTTTTATAAAACGCGTTGTATTAAATTTCTTTTCAAGGTAAAAAGGTTTATTAAAAAATTATATTCCAGTTAGTATCTATAAACTAGGAGTTTGATAAATGCTTTGTTTGAACGAAATACCGATGTTTAAATTAGATAATAAAATGATTAATTTGCAAAGAGGCTTAGGTACGCGTAATAATTTGCGATGAATGAGAAGATGATGTTTGAATGATCTTGATGAAAATATGACGGCAATAATAAATCAACGAGTAATGGCATTTAAGTTGTAATATAAAACTTAACATTAAATGATAAAATGTCAAAAGCTTAATCCAAACATAAAGTGGTGGTTTCATATGGAAATTAAAGACACAAAATAGAAATTCCGGCTAGCATCTCGGGTAGCTCTCCACGAGAAAGCAGAGGAGTACTAAAATGAACATTGTTATGGTTACTCTTACAACAAACCGGGCCTCAACTCTAGCTGCCTCCGTGTGTGCTTCAAAAATTTCTCGGCCCCTTTCTATCATGTCAATGTAGTTACCGAGATTTGTAATCAGGTCTTCCTGGTACTGCACTTGATCCAAAAGATTGTCTATTCTCTGACCTAGCAGGTCGTGTCTTACCCCGTGCTCCATCCCTTGTCTCACAAACTCTATGGTCCTCGCGTATTGGTGTATGGCATCAACTGGGACTCCTATAGCACTAGTGGGTGCCATGGCTTAGCTTGCTCTTGGGTTAGGGTGGTATGGGTCGGGTGCTAGGTAAGGGTCTCTCAGAGGGGATCGTAGCTGGTTGTGTAGATGAGGTGCTTGATAAGGGTTTCTTGATGGAGGTGATCCAGATGCTCGAAGTCTCGGGCCAGTGCTCCTAACCCAATTTGCTCTTATGTCAAACATTGATTTAGTTGCTGGGGGTGTTGGTGACTGATGGTCTGGTGACCCGATGTCTTCTTCCTGTTCAGACTGTGCTCCTGGATAGTATATCGGGGAGGGAGGAGAGTAGAAGTCCATATCTATTAGGGAAAGAGAAGAGATTGTAAGTGGTAATAAAATACTAGATGTTAAATATAGGAGTTTTCATGAGTTCGAAGTTTAAATATTCATAACACCTAGTCTTCACAATAGTATATTAGAAGTAATACTAGACCTATAAGTAGTTTATCCATGAAGAGAATTCCCAGGAAAGAGGGGTGGGTCACAGGGACACACTTAAGCACTCGGTCTTTCCTTAGCCAGAATCTCTTATGGGTCTACACTCACTATTCCAGCTATCATGTACTAATAACACTATTGTTCGGGCTAATGGTCATGATAAGAATCATTATGGACTGGGCTATGAGGCCCAAAGGTGAGGTTCATTTATTCCAGCAGGCTTCCTCTTCTTGGAGGGTAAGTAGGCTCCTTATTTTTTTATTAATGGGCATTAGTCCCAAGGGTTTAAGTTTTGTTCACAAAAGATGATGGTGGCATAGTATGTAAGAATGAGGGTGTATAAAGACTTAGGTATGAATAAGTGTGTGGTAAGACTTAGGATAGCATCTAATAGGAGCAAATAGGTAGCATGTAATCAAATAGTATGGCAAAGAGAGTGTTACATGGATAACTATGTTTGTAAGCATGTGAGTTTTCAAATAGTGTAGCACATAAACTATCATGTATTGTATCATGCGATGTAATACTTAGAATAACATGTAAGATAATCACACAAAGTAGTAAACATGTAATAACTAGCAATGTGGCAAATATCATATAACATAGTGCATTGTATAAGATGGGTGTCCTAAGGTTATAGTCTAGGTCATGGGTGTCTAATAACCTAATTCGCTATAACCATGGCTCTGATACCAATCTGTCACACCCCAACCGACGACGGAATACGTCGGGGCGGGACATGTAGACTATTTAAAAGCTCATGATCAAACTAAATTGCATAAATTTGTTGAATTGATTTAAAAGTACTGTAGGATCGTTGAATACAAGATGGTTCTATTCTAGTGGAGATTGGCGGAAACAATCACAACTATGCAATGTAAACAGGTAAACACAAAGAATACTGATAAATGCAAATTGTATTAAGCTTCAATGTTTACAAGATTACAGAGAAAACTCTAAGGAAACACACTTGTACAAAATGAAGATACAATATATATAAAGTAACTTAGAATCAAGACAACCCCTTGATTCTAAGGATCATATCAAACACAGACCGTTGATCTTGGACAGTTACAAGATATGCAACAATTGGTAGACAACTAAAAGACAAACTGCAGCAAACAGTTGTGATCATGTCAAAAATCTTCTTAGGAATCTTTGCAGGAGACTTCAGAAGTGGTTTATCTTTAATCATCTGTACCAATAATATTCCTTCTGCTGATAGATGTGTTAGTGTTGTAGCAGAAGTGTCAGTAGCAAAGTCAAAGCTGCTGATGATTTGCCTATCAGCAGCATCAAGTGTTTGATGCTGCTGAGAAGCCTATCAGCAGCAACTCTAGACTTCAGCAGATAAGGATATCCGCAGCATAGTTGTTCATCAGCAGGAGAACAACTATCCGCAGCAACTAACCTTATCCGCAGCAGCTTGTTGGTCAGTGGCAAAACTGTGGAGTCCGTAACAGTTGTACTTAGAGAGTTTTGTAGCCATCAGTCTTTATATCTACAAACTTCCCCTAGACTGATGCTACCAAAACTCTCTTACTGCTTTTGTTGCTGAAGCTTTTGCATGTTGGCAACAATCCTTGCTGTCTGATAGCCTCTAGGGTCCTTGCTTGGATTATCAAGAGGATGTTCAGATAGAGACTTGATGTCCTTGCTTGGCATGCTAAAGATGGCCTTGCTAGAACATCTCATCTTCTGACCTCTGACATCTCATAATGTATTCTTTCTTCTCAGCATTATAGGACCAACTAGTGAATGTAAAGTGGGATTGGAGAGGTTTAGCATCAATGATTACATCTTTGCTAGGATTGAAGTGATGTTTGATCACTAGCAACAGATGCCTCCCACTTTCATTCTCAGGCTCATGAGCTTCACACAGCTCCATCATTCTTTGAAGATCAGAATCTGGAAGCTGCATCACCTCATCAACAGATGTGTAGATTGATCTTTTTACCTCTGCCCTTCCCCTGAAGACTTCAAACCATTGATCTTGATTGCTATAGAACCATACTACTATTTCTCTTGAATCTTCTGGTGTGGTAGTAGGTTTGGTTTTCTTCTTGGGAGGCTATTGATGAGGAGGAGCTGGGTGAGAGGATTTGGACTCTTTGGGTGGAGAGGAGGGAGGTCTAGGTGGGAGAGAGGAAGGTTGCTGGATAGAGGAAGGAGTGGATGAGGAAGTAGGCTTGAGTTTATTTTGTTTTCTATCATCAGTTTGAGTGTTTATCCTTTTCTTTGAGCATTTCTTCCCCAATCTCTCTTCCTCTTCCTTCTTAACTTTAACATATAAGGCTTGCAGGTTTATGAAGCTCATGGGACCCAGTCTCTTTCCACTCTCTCCTCTAGCCTTCAGGAAGTCCATCATAACCTTCCTTTCTTCATGGGGTTCTTATATTAAATGCAATGGTCTTCCTGGTTTTCTGTTTGGCTTTTTCTTCTTCTTCAGCCCTTTCTTATTTGCCTGTTGACCTTGCTGACCCATGAAAGCTCTATAGATTTCTTTATTTGATAATTTCTCAAGGTAGTCTGCATCCTCACCTTGAGAAATCAGAGCTTCAGTCCACTCCTCACTCATCTCTTTGGCTAATTCAGAGTCAGTTATCCTGAACTTATCTTCTTCTCTTCTCTTCTTCTCTCTTTCTTCTTCTTCTTTATTAAGTTGTTCCTGCAGCTGAAGAGCTAGAGCTTCATCTTCTTTTAATTGTGCAGCGGTAGAAACTTTGACCTTTAACTTATCCAGTTGCCTAGCATGCAACTAGATCTGCTGTTCTCGGAGGAGTATGGCAGCTTTTCTTTCTTGGATCTTTTTAAGCTCAGCCATCTTCTCCTCTTCTTTTTCTCTTCTTTTCTTCTCCTTTTATTTCTTCTCTTTCTCTATTCTTTCTTCTTATGTCATGATGCCCTTCCCTTTGTCTTTATTGGATGCCTCTGCTTCAGCTTCATGGATCACAACAACAGATGTGAGAGATGCTGTTGAGATCTCAGCTTCAGCTTCATTGGCAATTTGAGGAGCAGACAAGGTGAAAGGGACTGCTTCACTCTCTTCCTTCTCCCATTCATTCCCATATGCAGTCTTAAAAGCCTCTTTAACATTTTGAGCAGCCACTTTTCTTGACTCTACTGATGCATTCAATATTACAGTTGGTGAGGAGGGAAGGGTTAGGTCTGAGTCAGAATCATCCATAGCAATCCATCCCTCCTTTTCAAGAAAATCTTTGATAATCTTGATCATTGCTTGACTTTCTAAGGAGTTGATGTTGCAGATGTGTGTCCTGAGCTCAAAGACCTTATACAGGAAGTCTGGGTTGAGGAGCGGGATTTCTTGAATGTTGTTAATTTTGAAAGATGATCCATCACACAGGAAGAATTGAAAGCCAGAGGGCCCAGTGCTTGACCATCCATGCACTTCCAAGCCCCTGGCCACTTCATTATAGAAGAATCTTCTGAATTACAGTACTTGTTCTTCTGTTAAGACCCTGCTCCCTATCAAGTCAAGTCTTGAAGCAAGTCTTTGTGCAGCTGCCCTTGAAGACTCTGCAGTTGATGGATAAGCCAATTTAGTTGCTTCTTGAAGAAACCATTTCGAACCAGGGCATGTTATCCTCCATTAAATCACAGAATCTATCAATTTCAAGTTCTGTTGAAAGATCTGTGGAAGTGTTGATGCATCTTGTTAAGTACAGGTCAAGGACTTTCACTGGATTCAGTGTATTCCAATTCAGCTCTTCTATTCCACCAAATTCCCATCCAATATAGAATCTCTCATATAGACCATCATACCCCCAAGCTAGAATAGAGTCAAACTCTAGCTTATGTGCAGTCAGTGTGAATTGAGGGATAATGGTCTGTCTTGATATACTTGCAGCAGCTGGCAGTATGCTGAATGATAGAGGTTTGTCTTCATATTCACTTTTATTTTCTAGGACCTCATCAACAGCTCTTACCACTAAATTCCAATCCTTAGAGATTTCTTCCTCTTCATCTACTGAGTCTGGCAATTCATGAACTTGAACAAAAGCAGTCTTGAAGAGTGTACTTTGAAATGCAGCCTGCTCTTGTATCCATTCATCAAGACTATCCTTGTCATCTTCAGCACTAACTATCTCCCCCTTTTTGGTTGCATCAGTGCATAAGGTTTCATCTGTTTGAGTTCCCACTGATACAAGGGAAGGAGTAGTCATAGTTGGGCATTGATGGGCTTCATGCATAGAGACTTGGTGCTTTAGTTTGGACACCTCAGCCTCTAGCATAGACACCCTGGCCATCAATTCCATGTTTTCAAGTTTCAGTTTGTCCTCATCCACAGTTGTGGAATCCTTGGAACTAGATGGGGCCTTAGGCCTAGCCTCTGTATCCCCATCACCCTGGTTTTCTTGGCACCTGAGATTCCTCTCAGTGAAGAGTGTTTCAAGAGAAATATCTTCACTGTGAGTTGCCATGGTTGGGGACTTAGTAATGTTATCACTGTCCTCCTGGTCAATTGATGGACCAGAAGTAGTGATAGCCCCTTCCATATTCACTCTATCATCACTCCAAGAGTGAACCTTCTCAGGTGATGAACTTGGGTTGGGTACTTTGGCAGCCAAGTCAATCAGTACCTCTAAGATAGTGGCAGTTGGAGAAGGTACATCATCTTGACATGGTGCCTTTGTACTTAAGTTCAAAGAAGAAGAAGAGTATATAGGCTCAAAAGTTTGTTCTATTGATACGGGATGTGATCATGTTCCTAATAGAGGGACTTCCAAGGAAGTTTCTCTAACATTTTGGCTATTCCTTATGATATTCTCATCAGAATGTTGGGATTCTGAATGAGGGCTTTTAGGTTGGGATTGGGCCTGAGAGACAAGAATAGGAGTCTTCTTACTCCTTTTCTTTTTCTGGTATAACTTGCCTCAACTGGTGCCCTGTGTTCCAATTGGGCTTCCAAAACAGGTGTAAGTATTTGTTGTGCCTGCGCACCCTCAATAGGATGCACAGGGGTTCAAATAATGGAAGCAGTTTGATGTTCAGGCTTTGAAGTGGAGGGTGTGGGATCAGTATGAGCTGGGATTGATGAACTGTCACCCTGGGTGCTTTGTATGTTCAACATTATAGATAACAATGGAACATTGACCCTTGAGAACTTTTTGGAAACAGTTCTCATGCTTTGAAAAATGTTGTTTTTATGCCCCAACATTAGGTAGATTCTTGCAGGTTTTTAAAGATCTTTTAGTTCATTGTTAAAAACTTCCTGCAAGAACCTTGGGTACATAAAGAAGGCCTGTTTTGCACCTTCCTGAAGGTTATATCTCAAGCCTTCGAAAATCAGGTGTGCAAAGCTAAAGCCTTGGCCAGTAACCATACCGTGGACAGTAGAGGCAAGAGCAGAACTCACTTGATGCCATCCACTTCTCTTCTGAGATATGCATTGAAGAAGAGTATGGCATAGAAACTTCCATGGAGGACCCACCAGCGCTTTTTCTAGTATGTGTTTGTCCTGATTTCCAGTGTACCCTATGGATTCAAAGGTTCTCATATATTCTTCTTTGGTGTATGAGATGACGGCCCCCTCGTCCTGAAGCTTGAGGTGTTTTCTGAGTGTGGCTTCAGTGACAGTGATGTCTTTGCCGTCTACATTGGCTGTGATTTGGGGAATCCCCTGTTCGGTAGAGTAGACGGCTGTGTTCCAGAAATCCTCCATATGAGGGATATTGATGCTAGGGTTGACGGTGAGTGCAAAATAGATCTTTGAGCGACAAAGGAAACAGATCATATTATCAAACCCTTCGGAATCCTTTCCTTTAACCAGGTATGCGATGAGATTGTGGTAGGTTGAAAACTTGTCATCGGGATGGTTTATGTCGACCTCTGCCATTGTCGTTGGATTTGGAGGGAAGGAGGAAGTTTTTGAAAGCTGGTTAAATATGAAAAGCTTTGAATGCTTGAGAGAAAATGGTGAGAGTTAGGTTGGAATTGAATGTGAAGAGTTTAAGGAGAAATTTGATTTGTGTTATAACGACAGAGGTGGGAAAAAAAAAAGTTACTTGTACAGTACAACTCATTCACTTTTCACTGTTTTACAGCTGTAATACACTGTAGCAGTCATGGTAAAGACTGAAAGTACTTTTTACAGCGAGTAAAAGTTAATTTGGACTTATTTTTACCCATCAGCAGCAAACTTGGTTGATGCGGATGGATAAGTCTGTCAGCAGCAAACTCAATTGTTGCTGATGGATATAATGGTCTGCAGCAAAGATGTTGCTGCTGATTGCCTTAAATCTATCTGCATGAAACTTGTTCCTGCTGATAACTTAAGGCCGTTAGTGGCAAATTCTTTGCTGTTGATGATTAAACCTGTCAGCAGCAAAAATGTTTGCTACTGACTTATAACTTTTATTTACAACAAAAGACAAACACATTTTATTCAGAAATTTTTAGAGACGGATTTTAGTCAAAGTTCATCATACTGATGGATTCTACTAAATATCTAAATCTAGCTTCATCAAAAGGTTTTGTAAACAAGTCAGCATATTGTTCATTGGTATGAATTTTGGTTAAAATAATTCTCTTTTTCTCAGCTTGATCTCTTATGAAATGATACATGATGTTAATGTTCTTTGTCTTGGAGTACTGCACCTGATTGTTTGTAATTGATATAGGATTCATGTTGTCAATGTGAATGGGAGTAGCCATGAAAGTCATTCCATAACCCAGCATTTGGTTTTGTATCCAGATGACTTGTGCATAGTAACTTGAAGCTGCAATGTATTCTGCTTCTGCTGTAGAAGTTGATACAGAAGTTTGCTTCTTGCACTGCCATGAAATCAATCTTCCTCCCAGAAACTAACACCCCCCTGATGTGGACTTTTTGTCTAACTTGCATCCTCTATAGTCACTGTCAGTGTTTGCATACAGGTTGAACTTATCATTTTTAGAATACCATAGCCCAAGTCTTGGGGCTCCCTTTAGGTATCTAAAAATTCTCTTGACAGCTTGAGGATGTGTATTCTTTGGAGCTGCTTGGAATCTTGCACAAAGGCATACTACAAACATGATATCTGGCCTTGAGGCAGTGAGATACATGAGTGGTCCTATCATTGCACGATATTGATGTTGATCAGTGTCTTGACCATCTTTGTCTGGAGTCAGTTGATGGTGCACTTGCATAGGAGTTCTTGCAGCAGAGAAGTCAGCCATCTTGAATCTTTCAAAATGCTCTTGACTTATTTGGATTGGCTGATGAAGATTCCATTTGTAATTTGTTTGACTTGAAGACCCAAAAAGAAATTTAGTTCAGCCATTGAACTCATTTCAAACTTTAAGTGCATCTGGACCTCAAAGTCTTTACACAATTTCTTCCTTGTTGATCCAAAGATGATGTCATCAATATAGATTTGTACGAGTAGGATTTCTTCCCCTTCATCTTTGGTAAACAAGGTCTGGTCAATGGCACCTCTTCTGAAGTTGTTGCTTAGTAGATATTCAGACAAAGTTTCATACCAGGCTCTTGGAGCTTGATGTCAGCCATAGAGAGCTTTGTCTAGTTTGAACACTTTGTAGGATGTGCAGGATCTATAAAGCCTGGAGGCTGTCAGACATATACTTCCTCACCAATCTTCCCATACATAAAGGCACTCTTGACATCCATTTAATAAACTATGAAATTCTTGGATGCAACATATGCCAGGAAGATTCTGATGGCCTCCAGCTTGGCAACGGGAGCAAAGACTTCATCATAGTCAATCCCTCTTCCTGAGTGTAGCCTTGAGCTACAAGTCTGGCTTTGTTCTTGACTACAATACCTCTCTCATCTTGCTTGTTCTTGAATACCCATCTTGTACCAATAGCAGTTTGACCAAGTGGAAGATCAACAAGTTTCTTGACATCCTGTCTTTTGAATTGCAACAACTCTTCCTGCATTGCCTCAATCCAACTAATGTGTTTCAGAGCTTCATCTATCTTTTTTGATTCTACCTGAGATAGAAAGCAGGAATACATGCATATATTAGCCTCATGAGTTTTGCTTCTTGTTTGAACTCCTTGTTGAACTTGGCCAATGGTATTTTCCAGGGGACGTTCCTTGTTGATTCTCTGTGCTGGTACAACATCCAACTGTATTCCTTGCTCAAGATTGCTTTGATTCAGATATGGAAACTCTTCATTCATGGTGGAAAAGTCTTCAATATCAGCAGCAGCAGCATCAGCAGCATCTGTAGCAGATGCCTCTACATCATTTACAGATGTGTCTTGAAGTTCATTCTGATTTTCATTCTCATGAGAATCTGGTACAGTCATCAGTTATCACCAGACAGTATGACTTCTTTCCCATTGACATGACATTTGTAGGACCAAAGAGATCCATATGCAGCAGCTGTAATGGAGTGTCATTTGAATTCAATGTCTTGGGCTTGTGAGAACTCTTGTGTTGCTTCCCCTTCAGGCATGCAATGCAATGATCTTCAAGTTGGAATTCTTTGTTAGGAAGCCCTCTAACAAGATTTCCCTTCACCAACTTGTTGATGGTTTTTACATTGACATGGCTTAATCTCCTGTTCCAGAGAGCTGATTCATCAACTGATGCCTTTGACAGAAAACAAGATACACTACCAGATGGAGTGACCTCATTCATGTTAAGCACGTATAGGTTATCTTTTCTGAGCAGTCAATAGAATCTTCTCTGGAGGAGGTTTGTTTAAGCCAGGGGAGAGCACAAAACATTCTTTATCTATGAAAAGCATATAACAGATCTGAGACACACTCATGAGATTGAAGTCCAATTCTTTGACAAAGTTTACTCTTTCAATACTCATTCTCTCATTGGACACATTTCCTTGTCCAGTAATTGATCCTCCTTTTGAATCACTCCCAAAGGAAACATATCCTACATTGAAATGATTGAAGTTGGAGAGGATGGATCTGTTGCCGGTTATGTGCCTGGAACAACAACTGTCTACAACCCAGGTGTTATCCTTGTGACCTGGTTGTCCCTGCACATAAGAGAGATCTAGTTAGAGGGAGGAAACCAAGAACTTCCAGACTTGGGTGAGTGTGTCTTTGGATCAGCAGCATCAGTATGTTTACACTCAATGGAGCCAATGATGATGCTTTTAGGGACAGAGGTTGGGGTCTTGGCTTTCCATTGTTGGGATGGTTTTCCAGATATTTTGATTCTGTCAGCAGCTGATGTTGCTTTGGCTGCTGAAAGTTTTGCTTGATCAGCAGCAGGTTTTGCTGCTGATGACTTTTGCTTATCAGCAGCAGACTTGGTTGCTGCTGATGGTTTTACTTGATCAGCAACAGACTTGGTTGTTGCTGAAGGCTTGGTTTTTTATTTCTTAGGCTTCTCATGATTAGTAGCATTTTTGTTGGCTGCTGATGGTTCAACAACAGATGCATGCTTCTCCTGCTTTACCTTTCTATTGAAAATGGGTTTCTCTATGGGAGTTCTTCTATAGATTGGTTTCTGCTTTGGAGTACCTTGAGCTGGTTGAAGGATCTGGTTGAAAGGATTGAATTTGCAACTTGCAGCAAAGTGGTCTGATTCACCATAAATGATGCAAGATTGTTGGGGTTCTGGGTTCTGCTTCCATGGTGGGGAGAGAGAGTTTCTGAAGTGAGTTGTCTTGGCTTCATATCTTCTTACCTTTTTGTTTTTGTTTGTCTTCTCAAAAGCATGTTGCTTGAGGTTTCTTTGCTGCTAAAGGTAGTAGAAGCATGTGCTAGCAGTATGGTTATATTTTCCACAGACAAAGAATGATTTAGCCAGTTTGTCCCTTGGGAAGTACACATAGTCTTTTCTCTAAAATTCCAGGGATGAGCTTTGTTGTGCTCAAAGGTGGCTTCCTCCAATGTCTTTTGAACATATGGAGCTCTCTTTCCAGGTGCATGACAGATGTCAAACACCTTCCTTGGTTGGATGGATTTAGATTGTGGATTGGTAGAGGTTGAAGACTGTCCCGTTTCAACATTTAGCTTTCTTCCGTCGGGAGGATAGCTAATTTTGATTTGTTTGGATGGTGGGGGTACTGGTATTGAAGGAATGAAAAGGATTGGGCCATCTGTTTGGATCATTTTACCATACTTGGTTGTTTTGAAAATTACATCATTTGTGGGAAGTAATGGGGCTTCATTTGTTTTTCAGTGGATTCTGATCATGTGGACTCAGACTCAGATGAAGTAGTGCATTCTTGCACAAAGGATTCTTGAACAGAAGGATCAAGGTCTCGGTTTGCCATGTCAAGATTGGATGGATTGAAGCTTGGTTCATGGATGGTTACATAATCAGCAGGTGGTGCAACAGTTTTGTACTGGAGAAAAAATATTCTGATAAAGACGTTCCTCTGTAATATCATCATGACTCTCAAAGTCATGCGCGGTAGCAATACCAAACCAAATACGACGAGTAGTGGGATCATGAGCTAAGCCTTGGCTAAACCTTGGAAATCTTAATGCCATAATGCCTTTCAAATCCTCATAGCCATTATCCTACTGCAATAATTCTTGCTATGGACATCTAAAAGTCTTTGCAGCTTTTTAGATGCAAATTCATATTTCTCAACATGAACTTCCTGTTCTGCCAACTCTGCTCTGGTTGCTTTTAATTTAACCAATAGATCATCAATCTGAGTTTCAAGATTTGTTTGCTCATGTTTTAATAATGAAATCTCTTTCTTTAGGCAGTTAATCTTTTATTTATAACTGTTTTCAACCTTTTTGAATTCAGAATTCATTTGGTGAAACTCTTCATTTTGATCTATAAGGTTTTGATTATGCTTTCTGTAACCTAGAACCTTATCAATACAAGCTTGGGAACAAAGATGTTCATATACCTGAGGTGGTATCTCTGTAGTGTCTGCCATAAGAGCTTGGTTGTTGGCAGGAAGATCCTCATACTGGAAGCTCTAGTCAAATTCAGCAGTTCCAATACCTGCACAAACTGCAGTTTGAGCAGGAGGAGTGGCTTGTTGCTGTTGTTGCTGTCATAGATGAGCTTGGTGAGCTTGTCTTGGCTGAGCAGCAGCTAGGTTTGCCTTTGGTGCCTTGCATTCTCTAGTAAAATGACCATGTTGGTTACAGTTGTAACATCTCAGTTTGCTTTTGTCCAAGCCAACTCTGGTGTTGGAGTTGTTGCTTGGAATGGGTCTTCCTGTTCTAGAGTAGAACCTTTTTGCTCTTAGAGAAATTATGGCATAGGAGTGTTGTATATCCCTTTCTTCTAGATCATTTGGATGAAAACATTCCTGATCTTTCTTGATAAAGGACATATTGCTTGAGTTTTTAGAGACAAAGGCAGCAGAAGTTGATATTTGAGGTGGGGCTTCAAGAAGAAATGATGAGTTGTTTGATTGTGAGGTTGGAATCTGGGGATAAGTGACAATGGGAGGATAGTAGTTGCTTGAACTTGAGACTGTGTGGTCAGAACTTAGTGCAGAAGAGGTAGGGGTGGATGATGAGGCTGTAGAATAACCTGAGTTTCTTTCTTTGGCCTGAATCATTTCTAATTCATGTCTTGAGCATGCCAAAAAGCTCAGTCATCTGTAGAGTTTTCAGGTTTTCAGTTCTTCTGATTGACACTGTATAGAGTGTCCAGCAGTGGGGAAGAGATCTGATAAACTTTTTGAGAATGTCCTCTTTCTCCAACTTCACCTTTGAGCACTTTAGCTCTCCCACAATGTAGGTGTACCTGTTGTACAGAACAGTAAGAGACTCACTTTCCTTCCAGAAGAAATTTTCATATTGTTGCTTCAGAATGTCTCTTCTATTTTCCTTCACTTCTTCTGACCCAGCAAACATCTTCTCAAGAGCCTCCCATAGCTCCTTTGTAGTCTTGTACTCTCTGAAGTTGTGAAAAACTTCGTTGGGCAAGCACATTTGGATGGCTCCCAAAGCTTTGAAATCTACCTCCATCTTCTTGACGTCTTCCTCTGAATACTTTGAGGGTTCTTTAGGGACTGATGGACCTCCGGAATCAGCAGACGCCACCATGGGAACATATGGTCCATCTTTAATGGATCTCCACATCCCATACTCTTGATAGCAGAAGAAACTTTCCATCCTGATCTTCCACTTATCATAGTCATCTCCAGACACCAGTCTTGGTAGTCTGTTGATGCTACCAGTATCATCAAAACCATTGTTTTGAGCCATTTCAGAGTAAATGGTGTTTTAGCAAAGAGATAGTAGTGAATAGAACCAGAGAGTGATTAAACAAGTGTGAGTTTGTTTAATCTAAGAGCCAAAGCTCTAATACCACTTGTGGGATCGGTGAATACAAGATGGTTCTATTCTAGTTGAGATTAGCGAAAACAATCACAACTATGCAATGTAAACAGGTAAACACCAAGAATACTGATAAATGCAAATTGTATTAAGCTTCAATGTTTACAAGGTTACAGAGAAAACTCTAAGAAAGTAAACTTGTACAAAATGAAGATACAATACATATAAAGGAACTTAGAATCAAGATAAACCCTTGTTTCTAAGGATCGGATCAAACACAGACCATTGATCTTGGACAGCTACAAGCTATGCTACAATTGGTAGACAAATAAAAGACAAATTGCAGCAAACAGTTGTGATCAGGTCAAAAGTCTTCTTAGGAATCTTTGCAGGAGACTTCAGAAGTGGTTTATCTTTAATCATCTGCACCAATAATATTCCTTCTGCTGATAGATGTGTTAGTGTTGTAGCAGAGGTGTCAGTAGCAAAGTCAAAGCTGCTGATGATTTGCCTATCAGCAACATCAAATGTTTGATGCTGCTGAGAAGCCTATCAGCAGCAACTCTGGAGTTCAGCAGATAAGGCTATCCGCAGCATAGTTGTTCATCAGCAGGAGAACAACTATCCACAACAACTAACCTTATCCGCAGCAGCTTGTTGGTCAGTGGCAAAACTGTGGAGTCCACAGCAGTTGTACTTAGAGAATTTTGTAGCCATCAGTCTTTATAACTACAAGTACAAATACACATTTTTCAAATAAACAAAGGCTAAAAATAAATCCAATTTCTTTGTCACTAGGTCCATAAGCTCCTATTTGATAAACTTGTACTTCAAAATTTTCCACCCGAAACATGTTTAAAATGAGAGGGTTGTTGGGCCTGAATATGTGAGGCTGACGCTTATCAAATAAATAGAAGTGTTGGTGTTGCCGAATATTATTGTATTCGATTTTAGAACCGCGAACAAGGGTTCACGAGTTGGGTCTTGGGCCGGCCATGGGCCGAGAACATGTATTTTGGGTTGAGTTTGTTAGGCTTAGTATAAATACTTGTTTATGTAACCTAAATGAGGTCAGCGGTTGAGTTAGACGTGAGGTTAGAGAGTTGATAGTCGTCTACAGTGTTAGCGGTCTTGATTAGTTTCTCTTTGTAATTCTCTTAATCAATATACGAGCATTCAAAGCGAGTTTTGTTCTTGAATCACCACGATTACTAGTTTCTGCCTAGTGATTGTGAGAATTGATATCTTGTGTGTGTTTTATTCGAAGATCCAAAGAGTTTGGGATTACAATTGGTATCAGAGCCACTGAAGTCATTCAAGGCTCGGTTTTGGATATCAACGATTCAAGACTTAGGTTTTAAGGTTCGATTTTGAATTTGAAATTCGAATCACATAAATCTAGGGATTCATTATAGAAACAAAATCAAGTCAAGGGTGTGCATTGACCGGAAAGGAAAGTCATAAATGGTTTCTGGAAATTCAAAATTTGAATTCCCTTAAATCTTGGGATTAAATATGGAAACCAAATAACTACTTCATGGGTTCAGTCCACGGCTGGGATCACGGCTAAGCTTCTCGGGTCCCTTTCACGGCAGAATTCATGGGAGAAGATTCACAGGCCAGTTTTAATGTTTATGGTTTTAATACTGGTTCACGGGAGTTCATAAGTTCACGGCAGTTTATTGGTTCACGGCTTAGAGTTGTGTTCACGGATTAGAATTGGTTCACGACTCCTGAACAGTTCATGGGTATTCTATAGTTCACGGATTTGAGAGGTTCACGGCTTAGTTTCAGGTTCACGAGGCTTGAACGTTCACGGTATTTAAAAAAAAATTGGTGGGAAAAGTTTTCTTAGTCAAAATTTTGAGAGGACGGTTATACATTCATTCGGAGTTGTTTTTGAAAACTTGACAACAATTGGATTTATTTGGTAAAAATTTTGGCGGGAAAATATTTCAAAAATTTTCTTTGGTCAAAATTTTGAGAGGACGTCTATACATCTATTCGGACTCATTTTTGAGAAGTGGATAACAGTGGATTTTCAGTGAAAATTTTGGGAGAAAGTTCAGGAAATCTCTAACATAATGTTTTCTACATTTGGAGCAGTAGGAACACCTTCATCATCTTCAGCTTCAATTCCAACTGAGGTAACATCTAATCTCTGTTCTCAATTGTGTATTGATAACGTAGCGATGTTTAGAAAAGAAAATGATGATTTGAGGTTAGAAATTGAAAATCTTAAATATCAAAAATCAAAGTTTTCTAAAACTGAGAAGACTTATAAGGAAGTGATAGAAACCAGTCAGAAAGATATTTCACTTTTAAAAGAACAACTAAGTCAGAAATTTTGTTTGTTAACTGATGCTAAAGAAGAGATTAAAAGATTAAATGCTGAACTAGATCAGGCCAAATCAAATTTTGCTAAAGCTAAATTCAAAGTAGAATTTTTTGGCCAATCTAGTAAAGTAGTAGAATTTTTTTGCCAATCTAGTAAAGTAGTGGAAGTCTGCAAGCTGCTCAAAGAGAAGATGTGAACATCATTCTAAGAGTGATCAATCTTATCATTCACATTCATCATCATCTTCATCTTCGTGGTCAAACAGATAGGGATATGCTTCCTATTATAGGAAGCAGACATGCTACACATGTGGCAAAGCCGGTCACATTGCAAGACACTGCATGCATCGTCCTTATGAGCTGTATTACATAAAAAATCAGAAGACTACACCAAGGGATAGAACTTGCTCTAAGCCAATGAAGGAAAATCAGCCTAAGGCAATGAAGAGTCAATCTCCCAGAGTTAAGCCCTCTGATGGTGACTAGAATGATGCAAAGAGAAACAGAAAAACTTATTTTGGAAGACAAAAGGTTAAACAAAATAAGTAAACAGTGAAACCTAAAGTCTCAGTTTCAAAAGAGACAAATCCGTTTGTTCAATCAAAGCCTATCTGGAAGGCTAAGGAAAATGTTGTGGCAACACCTGTCCTTGATTCTAAAAATGATATGTGTTTGCAGGAAGTGTCTTACATTGATGCTTCCGGAATACCCAGGTCAACAATGGCTTGTGTACCTATGTCTAACTAATCTTCTCATTCGTGCAGGGACAGCCAGGGAGGACTGCCAATAACCAGCCTGGTATGTTGATATGGGTTGTTCCAGGCACATGACGGGTAACATCTCTCTGCTGCATAATGTTAATACTTTTAACGGAGGGTATATTTTCTTTATAGGAGATAAGGAAGGTAAGATCAACAGTAAAGGTACAATTAACTTTGGTACACTATGATTTGAAAATAATGAGTCTTGAAATTCGAAAATGGTTACAAAAATATTTTTTTTTTTAAGTTTTAGACTTTTCTTTATAGTTTAAATTTATACATTTTTTAAATTTTTATGCACAAATTTAAGGGGAGAAACAAGAAAAATACAAAAAGAGTCTGCTTTAAATTTCGTAGAGTCAAGAAAAATACAAAAAGAGTCTGCTATAAATTTCGTAGAGTCAAGAAAAATACAAAAAGAGTCTGCTTTAAATTTCGTAGAGTCAAGAAAAATACAAAAATAGTCTGCTTTCTAGTTCATTTAAAAGAAAAATACAAAAATATTGTTTGTGTATGAGTCGGAAGTTTTGCAATTAAATGGGAAGTGATATGAATGTTCGTTTCTTAAGGCTATGATCAACACATGTAAGACACTAAATTGAAAAGATTACGATCAGTGTTGGATATGTTGATAGGCTGTGCATGTGATACACTTGAACAAAATAATCTTATGGCCTTGATCAGTGTAATTTGCTATTCCTATTAATAATCGAGAACTTAAACATAAAGGTTGATGAACTGTGGATAACCATTGCTCTATTGGGATTGCACTAATCGGGACCCTTCACAAAGGGGTTGTGAGCTGACTTGATACAAGTCTGTATATATTATATATATTTAAAAGACATGCATTGACATGCAATAGGTGAAAAGACATTCAATGATAGTGCAAAGCAGATCTCTGAGCAAAAAGACACGCAATGTTAATGTCGTGCTATAGGAAAAACACAAAAAGATACGTCTAAAGACGTACATATAAATTTACTTGTAAATATTTTTTTCCTTTTTGGGAATATGTGACTGGGAAGTGATCTCTTGTCAAGGCATGTAAGTCCGTAGTGCTATGACCCTGAGCTTTTGCTGATTATGAACATGTAAGCCCGTAGTGCTATGTTTTTGATCAAATTTTGTTAGAGATTCCCTGAAAAGTTGCATAAACTTATGCTAGTTATGCTCATTTAGTTATTATTCAGGTGCTCAAAAGATCACGAGGAAGGGAAGGTTTACTCGATAAGTTGTGGGGTCCATTAAAGTTCATCAAGAATTCACTTAATTCATATTCACTTAATTGCAGGTCTCTGAGATATGAGGGTGGGACCCATTAAGTCATTACTAAGTATACCAAAACATGATAATTTAAATCACAGTGAAAAACTTCGGTTTGAAGCTAAAAGCTTGAGTTCAAAAAGATCTAAATATTAGCAATCTACTTGATCTGTCTTAGTAGAAAATACGTGTTGAAAAATGTTCCTTGGTCTGCCTATAGAACGATTTGATCCCATTGCAAACTTCCTAAAGACTCGTTGTTACAAGTTGTGTAAATGTGAGTTTAATTTGAGTTGCATTTTTGTTAAGAAAATTCCATAAAGATTTTATTTCAAATTTTATCTACTTTTGTTATAGTTTAGTTTTTTTTTGTTTTGTTATTTTTAAAATTAACCATTTTTTTATTTAAAGACTTATCATCAAAAAAGGACTGAAGTTTCTAAAGTTTGATGGTACGTGAATGTACTAAGTACTTGTGTGGATACTGGATCCCCTATTGCATATAAATGCCAGCCTATAAAATTTCTGAGAATTTGCAGAATTTGTTACAAATCAAGAACCAGGGTTGAAGAAAAATGAAATGTTGTCATTTGTTGACAAGCTTAAAGTACCACCACAACAGAATATACTTGAGTCAGAAGAACCAGATGTGTTTTTCATCTTTCGACAATGAAGGTACACATGAAGAAGTACATGTGAATCTGCTTGAAAGAGAAAGAATGATAAAGAAAAGAGATGCTGAGAATTCTCTTCTCACATCCTCTTTTAGCAAGATGATCAAGCAAATGCTGATTAGGATCCACATGAGGATCTAACTCCAAGAGAAGAAAGAGAGACCCAAGTTTGAGAGTTCAGCAAAGTTGAACTTTACCTACACCAACATTGACATCACAGCAATAACCACAGATTTTGATGAAAATTTTGCATGTTAGAAGTGGTGATTACAGTGCTACATTTGAGTTATGAAGATCATTTGATAGCATCAGCCTAGGGGGAGATTGTTGGGTCAGAATATGTGAGGCTAGCGCTTATCAAATAAATAGAAGGGTTGGAGTTGCCGAATATTATTGTATTCGATTTTAGAACCGTGAACAAGGGTTCACGAGTTGGGTCTTGGGCCGGCCATGGGCCGAGAACATGTATTTTGGGCTGAGTTTGTTAGGCTTAGTAAAAGTACTTGTTTATGTAACCTAAAGTAGGTCAGCGGTTGAGTTAGACGTGAGATTAGAGAGTTGATAGCCGTCTAGTGTAACATCCCAAAAATAAAACAACAGTTATAATAACGAAATAAACGAACGAGGCATGACGGGCCGGGCCGGATGGGCCGACGGGCTAGAAGGGGCGAACATAGGGGAGCCTCCCCTATAAATAGCCTAAGTCACCACCCTTTCTCTCATTTGCAACATCTAGAGAGAGAAACCGTAGAGAGAGAAAGTTGCCGGATGAGATTTCAGCCAAGAGTTGCTCCATAGCTTGTGAGAAGAACCTCCGGATCAGAAGCTCGATACAGGTAACGATTTAGCCCAGATTTGAGTTTTTGTTCGTTTTGGGGTTTTTCGGGTTTTGGATGAAAGGGTAACGTTTTTACGGATGAAACTGGAAGAAAAACATAGATTTGAGTTCCTTAATGAAAAGCAAACGTTTTAAATGTAAACAAGTTCGGGATCTTGACGTGATCAGACCCGAATGCGAAAGTTAGGGTTTTTTGCGATGAAGCAGATCCTGCGTACTTATCAAGTATGCATGAAGAGGGTCCTGCGTACTTATCAAGTACGCATGAAGAGGGTCCTGCGTACTTATCAAGTACACATGTAGCAAAGTATGCGCACTTATTAAGTACACAAGAACAAGGCCCTGTGCACTTGCTAAGTGCGCAGGCATCAGGCTGGTTAAGTAAAGTCAGTATGTTTAGAAGGTTAAACCGTTAGAGTCGGGATTTGGTCTGATGTGTATTTAACTAATCAATTCAGATCGGAAGTGACGTTGTGGGACCTTTGTTTAGGACAACCCAGATTAGCTTATCCGGTGAGTTCTAGAAGCCCTCTTTTAAATGTTTTGAATAATATTTTTGGGCTGGTACACATACGTAACGATGTGACTATTTTATAAAACGATGTTTATGAATGTTGTATGTGACGTTTTATAAAATGATGTTTATGAACGATGTTTTGGAAGGAAGGGTTATGAAAGAAGTGTTTATGAAATGTTTTGCCAAAAGAAGTTTATGAAGTGTTTATGAATGAAGGAATGATTTTTAATAAAACGTACGAATGCTTTAACTGAAGTTTTGAAGTAAAAGAAGTTAATGTTTACGAAAGTCACAAACGAACGAATCTGCCAATATTCCTTAGGGAATGAAGGTTATGGTTATGGGAAGTATGTTATGGGCCTTTACCTTTTAGGGGCCTTTGTGGCTGGCTAACTATTGTACAGCTGGAGTGATGAAGGTCACCAAGGGGATTATCGTGATCCTTGAAGTTGGTACGATTTACCTTACGGGGTAGTCGTGCTTGAAGTTTGGTACTTGTGCCTTACGGGGCGCAGGGCGTGAAGTTTGGTACGTGTCATCCTTGTGATACAGTGCTTGAAGTTTGGTGTTGAATAACCTAAGTATCGGGCCCTAGGAGTTCTTCACCCGAAGGATAGTACGGTGTTGATGGGACTAGCGGTGGTGATCTTTAGGTTATTCCACTAGTATGTGATGTTTGAATTTGACGGTTATGAGATGGCGCAGATTCGATATGTTCGTTGACTTATGTTTATGATGTTATGTTATGTTATTGCATGTTTTCGTACGCTTTTATTAATGAAGTTAAATGTTAATAAAGTAAGGTTTTATGAAAAAGCTAGAACTCACCAGCGTAGCTGACTTTTTAGTATGCATATTCAGGTTAAGGCAGGTTATGATGATGGATGGTGATGCTGGGCGGCTTGATGAGTTACCCGGATGATATGAAGACTGGCATCCCGTTTATGATTAGCTTATGTTATGTTTATGTAATAGACTATGTTACGCTTCCGCATGTTGAACAATGTCACGATTATGTTTTAATGAAATTTTCCGCTGCGTTGTTTTGATATTCAAGTATAAGAACTGTTTGTGAATGAGTAAATCCAACGAGTGAGGCCTCCCGGGTTTGGGGCCTTACAAGTTGGTATCAGAGCAATAGTTTGAGAGATTCGGACACTCCTAGTGTCTGAACTTAAACTGTGAATGGGACCGAAAGCGGATGCCAATACGGGTAACTCGAGCCACAACATCAGGTATGCAGGTAGTATATATTTACATATAGTATGTCTTAGAAAGGGTTAGGTAAGGACTTATGTTCTGATGGAATCACAAAGGTGGTCAAATAGAAATCGAAAGGTAGTGTAATGGTTAATTGTAGATGGCCAGTGTATATTAACATCTTACAGTGCTTGTTGAATTCTATGTGTTAACTAGCGTGATGACATTGGATTCCTTGTCTTATAGAATGAAATGGCGGGACAAAAGAGCGGAAGGCATGGTGGGTGTGACAATTCGACTTTTTAGGTTATCTCCGTTAACTATTCCGTTAAGTTTTCTATTAAAAACTTAACCTCGTTAACTAAATCTAACCCCAGGGACTGATTTTTTCACAAATTCAACTCAAAACTGCAGGGACTAGTTGTGTAAATATGCTAAACTAATTTAGTTGACTCCCCAAAGTCAAAATTAGCAATTTTGGCTTCTGTTGACTTTAGAAGTCAAAATCGCGACTTCTTGAGTTCCAATTCTCGATTGATAACCGAAATGGATCGAATTCTGTAATTGATTAACACTTAAATGCCATTATCGTTCATCATTGAGCTTTAATCGTAGGCATTAATCAAATTAAACTCAAATAATGGAAATTAAATCCATAACCGTTGACCTCATCCTAATCGACCACCGAATTCGCCTAATTCCTGTATTCCCCTCACAAATCACACACCTGCGTATCTTGTTCGAGTCCCTCAGAAGAATTTGCCTACATCAGTCGCGCCGGAGAAGCAACCAGAATCACCAAAGATCAAACCCGCAGTCGTCGAACTCAGTTTTAGTCAAGCACTATCAATCCGACATCCAATCGGGTAATTGAAGCATTCCTTTGATTCGTTTTATGCTGTAGAATGAAAGTCCTAACCTAATTAGGGCTTACATTATCGATTTATCATAAACAGATTCTAGGGTTCATAAGAAATCGGATTTGGGGCTTTTAATTCTAGACTCGTTTTCAATTCAATTAAATCATACTGTTAGTTTCGAAATTTTCAGTTTGATGAAAGCCCCATGTTAATTGAATCAAACATCATCCAATTTTACAAAATCCAGAACCTAGGGTTCATAGGTTCACGTTTTGAGCGAACTCTATCTTAGACTCAATCTAAATTCAATTAAACTTCATGGATAGACTCGCCATCGTCCATCCTTTGAAAACCCTATGCTAATTCGAAGATATAACATCGAATCAGTGATGAACCGATTCTAGGGTTCATAACATTTTGGGTTTAATCGAACACCAGTCAAAGTTTAACCTCAATATAATTAAAATACATGATAGAATCGGAATCTAATGCTCTGTAATAGCCCCATGAATTCAGCCTCTAACATCATCTGATTTTATCAAATTGATTCCACGTTTTTAAGTCTAAGTCTCGGCTTTTCAAACTAGTTTTTAACTATCAAAAACTTAGCGATTTTTACAATTAAACCTAACCTCAGACTCGCAATCCATAGGCGAGCAAAACCCCTATGATCTTGAAACCAGTCGCGATCGAATTCATGGCGTATGGGACGGGATTCGATCTGGGTGCATGTGGGGAGGGAAATCACTTTCGATCAGGATGTTAAATGTAATTGATCTCGGGTTTGTTTGCGAAACCCTAGCGGGCGAAACTGGTTTGGTCAGTGTGTGCGTGTGGGAGGGACCCGGGTTCGAGACCGGGCTCCCACAAATAATTTTTAAACTTTTTCTTGTGATATTTAATTAATAAAAATCAGACCCTATAATATTATATTATTATATAACTGTGTTTTAACCCGGGAAACAGCCCGTAGGCTCGGTTTTAAATTATTAACATATCTTTATAAATTATACCCACTTTTATAAATAATATATTGATTTTATTATCAAGTAAAAATAATATGTTTATATTATTTTTAAGCCATAAATTCGTATAAAATAATACGTTTATATTATTTTCAAAATGTGACCCGTATTATTAAATAATACATATTTATATTATTTCGAATCATTTTATAACATCGTGTATCGATTGAGACTAAATAACAATATAATTAGTTATATTATTTACTCGTATATATATATATATATATATATATATATATATATATATATATATATATATATATATATATATTTATCTTCTCAATTTTCATGAATGACAAAACACCCGATTTTATTTATTATTTCTGTCATTCGTCGCGTAAAGTAATCCCTAACTCCGTGGACACTTTCGTCCACTCTTGAATATTAGAACGGTTCTTGTAGGTCCAGATTTCTCTTGAAATCACTGATTTGATCGATTACACACACACACAGGCGGAAACTGTGTGTATGGTGGTGAAGCAGATGATAGAAACAGTGTTGGTGAAGATAACAGGCTAACCACACTATGAATCAATACGCAAATGGTATGAAAATGTAAGAACACAGTGAATAAACAACTGCAAATTGTATTGATTCAGGAAAAATGTGAAAGAGAAAGTTCAGGGTTACAACCGCTACTCACACACTAAACATTCTCAAACTAGGCTATTTATAGTAGTGAAAGTATCGAAACTATGTTCAATCAAAACTACTAGTTTCGATTGACCATTTACAAGTGATACACAGACTGTCGAAACTACCATCTATCGAAACTACTAGTTTCGATTGAACACACTCAATCGAAACTAAGTAGTTTCGATGGCCCAGACTTAGAAATAAAAACAGTAAATTACAGAAAACTGAAATTACATTTAATGAAATGACAGAAAGTAAACTAGTCTAAAACTGTTTAAACAAACAATAAATGACAACAGCTTATACATAAGATATGACTCTACAATCTCCCCCTAAGCTGTTGCATTACCGTCTTCAGCTCTTCATCAAGCAGCTGGTCCTTCAGTTGTCCTCGGTATAAAAGGTTTAACATGGAGAGATACAACCCGTTGGTAGGCCTTAGCATCAGCTTCATCTTCATCACTGTATGGCTGAATGTGATTCTGAAAAAGGATTTCCAGATCTTCAGGCTGAAACTTCAACAGCTCCATGGGCTCAAAGATGGTGATGTCTTCCTTGCCCTCACACTCTATCACTGCACTGCCAATGATTGGGTCGTAGTACCATTTTCTGAAAGTTTGTAGCTGGACAGGTACAAATTTTGGAATGGTGATGGTCTTGTGTGTTTGGGCAGGCTTGTACCTTAAGAACACATATGGCTTGTTAGTCTTAGGATGAAACCTTGTCTTTGAGATCTTCTTTTGAGTTTTCCTATGCTTCATTCCTTTAAAATCATTATTGACTTGAGAATGCAGAAATTTCTCAAAGTCATAAGCAATCATGACCTTCCCAGGGTTTTGAAAGGGAAGTTTGGCTAAATCCCCGAGGTCATAGAAAGGAAGGGTTTGGAAGTCAGTCATATTTTTAAAGTGCTGAACTCCCCCTCTATATCTTCTTATGATAAAGAGCTTACTTTCAGCATCATACTTCCAGCCAATTGGAGGCCTTTTTAGTTCTTGATGCTCTGCTATCCATTCATATGTCTTAGGAGTTTCCTCCTGAATTATTTTCTTAAACCAAGACTTTCTTGAAATTGGAGGTTCAGGAGCAACCGAGGGTGAATCTTGTGCTGGACCGGATTTGGAGACTGTAGTGGTTGGTTCAGGAGTGACTGTTTTGATAAGATTAATCTGAACATGTTCTTCACCTTTTTATTCGTCAGATAAGGTTTGAATTTCATCTCCGTCTTCCGTAAAGTATCTAGTTCGCTCAGTCTCCTTTTCTTCAGTGGTCAGGATTTCTGGATAAAGATCATTATACCCAAAGTTTTCAATGTCTTCTAAAAGGGCATTCAGCTCATCATCAGATGGGATGTCTTCTTCATCAAGAATCACGGTCTCTATTTCAGTGGAAGTCCCTTTCCCTCTCTTCCTTGCATCTCTTCTTTCACTAGCTGAGGGAAGGTTTAGTTCTGTACCTTCAACTTTGACTTCAACCGCCTCTTTTGTCTTTTCAATATGGCCAGCAAATATAGTTAGTGCAGACTCTGGATTAGTCACAAGGTCAAGAGATGAGGGTTCAACCACAGATGTGGTCTCCCCCTGAGCTGTTGAAGTAGTTGGTTGTTTTTGCACAGGTTTAACCATTGAGGCTTTGAGTTGTTCTACCACTTCAGCTAAAACCTTGAATTATTCTTTTTGTTCTGAGATTAGTTTCTGTTGTGTTTCAAGTTGAGTTTGTTGGACCTCAATCTGGGTATGTAAACCCCCAACTTCCAGCTTCAGGTCTTTAACCTCTTCCTGGACATTATGCAAATTATTTTTTAAGCCTTCAATTTCTTCATATTTCTTTTGAATCGTATCCTGCATTTTCTTCAGTTCAAGGCTTAGAGTCTTAACTCTTGGTACAGGAGAGGTTGAATCATGAGTTGGTGATGTGGGAGTAGTATGGATGGGTGATTGTTGTGGAGATGGTTGTGGAGTGGGTTGTGGAGTAGGTTGTGGAGATGGTTGTGGAGTGGCTAATAGAGAATCTGATGAGGATGACAAGTCTTCAAATCCAGTTTTGATTTTCTTTGCCTTAGGCTCTTCTTCCTCAAAATCAGAACCTGACTCAACTTGTCGTTTGGAGGAAGATGCAGGATGCATTGTTCTGTCATCTGAATCAGACCTGTAGTAGTCAGATCCATAAATCCCTGCATCAAGAGTTCCACTTGATTCTGCAACTTCCTCTTCAACTTCATGCATGCCAGCTTCAACATTACCTGTTGGCTCTTGAATTATCTGAATTTGTTCAACAAAAGGAGCCTCTATCACAGGCTCAATTATGGGTTGTTCTTCTTCTTGAACAATAGGGACGTTTATCTCAATCTCAGCTTCATCAATAGGTGGATTACCTTGATCTTGCTCAACTTCCATTTCTTCTTCTTCAGATGATGAGGTTTGGGTGTCGAAACTAGTAGTTTCGATTGAAAAACCTTTTAAGAAAATTTTGAAAGCGTTAAAACCCTTTTATCGAAACTACTTGGTTTTGAAACCCAAACCTCTCTGATTCGTTATACTCAGACTAATATAAACAATTTAAAAAAAGGTTTAGAATGGCCTGTAAGTGACGGAACTTCATCTTACCGAATGTGAGATGTTATCTGCAAGAATACACAAATAATCGTGAGTTCTAAGATGATTGAAATGTATGCAAACACAGAGAAGCACACAAACGACTGTTATTATGAGGATTTAGTCGAACAAATTTTAAATTTTGAAACCCTAGGTCTGCCATATTTGCAAAAATCATCAAAAAGAAGTAGTGAGACGTTACCTGATGATGGAGACGATAGAGACAACGGGGAAAATCAGCTGATGTCCTGCAACTCAGACCGACGGTTTGAGAGATTTTGTGGAAGACGGAGAAGGCGAAGAGGTTTTGAAAAATATGAGTAAGAGTCGGTATGACGGGATGAATTGCTTATGAAGGCTTTTAATTCTCGTGAGACAAAAGACAAAATTGCCCCTGTCGAAACAACTAGTTTCGATATACACAAAGTAGTTTCGTTAGTTCAAATTAGTTTCGACATGTACAACTAGTTTCGATAGTTCAAAGTAGTTTCGATATGTACAACTAGTTTCGATATTTAATAAATAAAATTATACACAAGATATTTACACTTTTCTTCTTTAAAAAAAATCAACATGAGATCAGATCTGGTCAGTCTCTTGAAACACTTCCTTTTGCAATTCACTACTGTGAGTCCCTGAAGATAGCTGGTATTTGTGCAAAGTAAACCCGAACATTTGTTTGTACAAAGATTTCATGTGATTAGAAGGTACCATTTAAGCAACATACAAGGTGTACCCCACATATTAAAATAAAATGATTTTGAAAACCTATCAATCCTCAAGAAGTACCCATCTTCATCCTATCATCTCTTTCTGATTAACCAAGGTACCGTCTTAGTAATGTCAAAGTACCATCAAAATAAAATAAGATATCCAAGTGGATTTAGAAAATTAAAATAAAATATATCCAAGTAGATATTAAAAAGGTACGAGCATTCTAGATCTTTGCGTAAGCAAAACAGAAGAAGTCGTAAAATTATCCAAGCGGATAGAAAAATGTTGAACACCCGAGATCTTTGCGTAAGCAAAACAGACGGGGTCAAATCATCCAAGTGGATGGGAAAAGGATGAGCACCCGAGATCTTTGCGTAAGCAAAACATACGGGGTCATCGGTGGTAAATATCGTTATATTGACGGTCACTTGGCGTATGAATAGGAATCCAATACGTAAGCCTGTATCTGATTGAATCGGTTTTCTTAGATATAAAAATGAGTTAGATGTTTCAATAATGGATTCAAACACACAGGTATGAGATATATATTAGGTTTTCACACTACTTAAAAGTTTTAACCATATGTCGGGCCTACCAGCTATACCTCAGTAAACACCATTGCTTTTGGTATATTCCATGTCCAAGATATGAGATCAGACACTATCATTTCTCAAAGGTCAGATTCAATTTTTCCTGCAACTTGTAAGATTATATACACAGCAATTCTTTTCAATATGAAAATATTATATTTCTCCCCCAAAAGATTTGCGTGGATACTGTACAAAAAAATAAAATCCTTTTGGAATTTTCTTAGACAATTTAAACAGAATTAATAATAAAAGTAAAAATAAAAAAATATTTACACAATTTACTGAAAGTTGATCATTCCAAGCATTTCCACCAGTTGGGCAAATCTAGTAGAGTCAAAAGCCTTTGTGAAGATGTTTGCGGTTTGTTTATTAGTTTTGACTTCAACAATTCGAATATGCTTCTTTTCAACACAGTCACGAATAAAATGATGTTTAATTTCAATGTGTTTGGTTTTGGAATACTGAACGGGGTTTTTGGTGATATGGGGAACGGCAGTGTTGTCACACAGAATGGGTGTCTCATGGAATATGATCCCATAGTCAAGCATCTGATGGTGTATCCATCTGACTTGGGAACAACAGAGGGCTGCAGCAATGTATTCGGCTTCGGCGATGGATTGGGAAATGGTGGATTATTTCTTACATTGCCATGAGACAAGGCGGTTGCCAAGGAATTGACAACTTCCAGAAGTAGATTTTCGGTCTAAGTTTCAACCCCCGTAGTCTGAATCTGAATAAGCCACAAGATTAAACAAGTCAGTTTTAGGATACCACAGACCCAATTTTGTCTTATACCTTAAATATCTTAAAATACGTTTGACAGCAGATAAATGAGAGAGTTTAGGATTAGCCTGAAAACGTGCACACAAGCACACTGCAAACATGATGTCGGGTCTGCTGGCCGTGAGATACATGAGAGATCCTATCATAGAGCGATATAAATGTGGATCAACGCTTTCCCCATCCACGTCAGGAGTCAAACAATGTCGAACTTCCACATGAGTTTTTACTGGATGGGAATCAGCCATTTTGAACTTGGTCAAGATTTCTTTTTAGTATTTTTCTTGATGGATAAGGATTCCTGATTCAGACTGATCAACTTGTAGTCCCAAAAAGAACTTCATTTCCCCCATGGAGCTCATCTCAAACTTAGATCGCATCACTTCTTCAAATTCTTTGCAGAGACGGGGATTTGTAGATCCAAAAATGATATCATCCACATAAATTTGCACCATGATTGTATCATTTTCCTCCTTCCGTTTGAACAAAGTTTGGTCAATTGCTCCTCGTGTGAAACCATTCTCAAGCAGATGCTTTGATAAAGTTTCATACCACGCACGAGGTGCTTGGTGAAGACCGTACAATGCTTTGTCTAACTTGTAAACACGGTCTGGAAAATTAGGATCAATGAAACCCGGCGGCTGCTTGACATATACTTCTTCTTGAACTTTGCCATACAGAAATGCGCTTTTGACATCCATTTGATGGACGGTGAAGTCCATGTAGGCTGCATAGGCGAGAAACATTCTGATGGCTTCCAAACGAGCCACTGGTGCAAAGACTTCCTCATAGTCAATCCCTTCTTCTTGATAGAAACCTTGAACCACCGGACGAGCTTTATTTCGAATCACAGTGCCGCCTTCATCTTTTTTGTTGCGAAAAACCCAACGAGTGCCGATTGGAACTTTGTTCTTGGGAAGATCTACCAAATTCCACACATGCAGCTTTGAGAATTGCTGTAGCTCTTCCTGCATCGCTTCCACCCAGGTTTTCTAGTAGAGCTGCTTTGATGTTCTTTGGTTCAGCTCGAGAAATGAAGCAAGAAAAAATGTTGTTTTCAAATGCTTCACCGGCACTTCGGGTACTAACACCCACATTGAGTGGTCCAATGATGTTAGTTGTGGGATGAATCTTGTTAATTCGTAGTTGAGGAATTGCATCTTCTTCCATGACTTCTTCCAAATTGGTAAGATTTTCAGCAGGAGGGTCAGCAATATCATTAATAGGATCTTCATCAGGTGATTGTGGTGCAACATCTACTATTGGAATGGAGTTGTCTTCAACAGTTTCACTTGTTGCACCAGAACCGGAAGACTCCATATTAGATTCAGCATTAGCAACCACAGGAATTTCAACCTGAGCAGATGAAGAAGAGCCTTGATCATTTATGTTCCCAAGATTGTTCACAGAGAAGTAAGGATTAGCATGAGTTGATTCAATAGAGAAATCAGGAAGATTAAATGACTTAAAAACTGAATTGATGTCAAAGATCCAATTGGGACCGTCTTCTGCGTCTGTATGATTGTTTTCATGCCAATTGATATCAATGGACTCCATCACTATCCTTTTCTTCTTATGGTAGACACGAAAAGCACGTTGATTGGATGAGTAACCAACAAAGTAGCATTCATCAGCTTTGGCTTCAAACTTGTTGAGCTGATCTGAAGTGTTCAGCATTGTGCACACACACCCAAATTTTCTGAAGAAATCAATAACTGGCTTGCGCTTGTACATGATCTCATAAGGTGTCTTGTTGCAACTTTTAGTGATAAGAACCCGATTTTGCACAAAACATGCAGTGTTGACCGCCTCAGCCTAGAAAGTCACGGGAAGCTTAGAGTCAACAATCATAGTTCGTGCAGCTTCAATTAAAGTGCGGTTTCTTATTTCATCTACACCGTTTTGTTGAGGAGTACGAGGTGCACTAAATTGTCGAGAAATTCCTTTGTTTTCACAGAAGGAATCAAGAGTTGCATTTTTGAATTCTGTTTCATGATCGCTGCGGATAGTCTTCACACTTAGATTGAAGAGGTTCTCAATTTGAAGCAGATAGGTTTTTAAAATCTCTGGCGTCTCATCTTTTGTGGCTAAGAAAAACACCCAAGTGAATCGAGAAAAATCATCTGTTACCACCAGACAGTATGACTTTCGTCCAAGACTCATGACACTCACTGGACCAAAAAGATCCATGTGAAGCAATTGGAGAGGAGAGTCAATGGAATTGGTGGTTTTAGGCTTATGTGAAGATTTGTGCTGTTTTCCTTTGGAACATGAGATACAGTGTTCCATCGGAGTGAAATCCTTGAGAGGTAATCCAGTGACTAGGTTGCCTTGAACCAGTCGATTCATTGTTTTGAAATTGACATGTCCCAACCTCTTATGCCACATAAAAGATTCATCTTCAGAAGCCTTTGAGAGAAAACACGATTCAATGCCCGATGGGTTTATCATATCCAAGCTATATGTGTTGTATCTTCTGGGAGCACGCATGAGAATAAGTTCTTCCGGAATCACCACTCCTGGCTTCAGGATAAGACATTCTTTTGAATTGAATAAGGCACAAAAATCCTTGTCACAAATCTGTGAAACACTCATCAGATTGTATTTCAACTGAGGAACAAAGTTGACAAATTCCAGACTATTTACTCCATTTGATACTGTTCCTTGTCCTTCAATCTTTCCTCCTCTTGGGTTTCCAGCAAAAGCAACATACTCTCCATCAATTTGATGATAATCTTGCAGCAAGTTAAATTGCCCAGTCATATGTCTTGAACATCCACTATCTACATGCCAGATGTTATCACCGGTTCTTCTTGATTGACCCTATACACAACGAACCATTTATACGTTTTGACCAACATTGTTTCAATCAAGAGATCTCAGTGTCAGGATATGACATCTCATTGGAATCAAAATTACAACCATCCTTTGATGAAACACGGTCATCAAATAGAACATTATTTTTAATTTTCCACGTTCGTTTTAAATGATTTTTAGCATTTTTAATTCTTTTACGCCTAGATTTCCTACTGTGAGAAGACTTAGGCAACATGTATGAATTTAATGAACTTTCGGAAGGCGATTTTTCATTAGAATTTGTGGTTGTCAATTTATAACTTTTTGAAACATGATTTGAGGCACCACAACTAAAACAGACGTTTTCAGAAGATATCTTAGCCTGATAATAGTCATCACAAGATGAAGATGATTGTGATGTTGAGGAATCTGAACATGAGACGGTTCTCTCATCAATAACGTTGTCTTGAAGACGATGTGCTTCCTTTAATCTGAAAAATTCCATGTTGCTCATGGTTTCACGTGGTACATCATTCACAATAATTTCTGCACTTTTAAATTTTGTAACACATGGCATAACATTCAAAGATTTAGGAACAAAAGACAAAGCATTTTTAAATTTAGAAACATCACATCCCAAACCCGTATGCTCAGCAGGCATAGAATCAAAATACAAGTTTTTAACGTGTTCACAAATATTTGGTTTTGACACGGACATATTATTACATTCATCCGACTCAAGTTCTTTTAAAATAGTTCTATCATTAGCACTCTTATCACAATCATCTTCGGAATTTACACAATTTGACTCTGCACAAGAAGCAAAACTGTCAGAATCAGAGGATGTAATATAATCATCAGGAGATAATGTGCAAACAAAAGGTGTGGAAACATGTGGAGTTGGCATATCAGCAAATCTCCCTGATTTAGAATAAGGAGGTGGATGAGAGTTATACCCAAGACCTTCTGTGTCTTTTCTATTAAATTGTTTAACAAATATTCCAAACAGAATTTTCTGATCCATATCCATGTGATCAACCTATAATTTGGCTTTTTCTGTCGTTTGGACTCTTTCAGTTAAAATTGTATTATTAATGGTTTGAGTATTGAGTTGCACAATTAAAGAACGATTTTCACCAGAAATATCATGAATTTTCTTTAAGTAAAGTTTCTCATTTTTGGCCACAGAGTCGTACATCACCTTAATGTGATTTCGTTCATCAATCAAGGCTTGATTGATGAATCTGTATTTTTGAATTTCATTCAAGCAAGATCTAGAATTACACAGTTTAGAAATAACCTCAGCAGGCACAGCAGTGAGATCCTCAGCAGGTTCAATCATGACACACTTGCCCATGTCCTCCACATCAGCCATCAAAGCTTTATCAGCAGCTTCCTCAGCTTGGTATCCCCAATGATAATGTCCATCAGCCTGATACACAGAGCTTGAAGATGTGTTTGTCTTTGGAGGATTGTTAGCTTGTTTTCCAGAGGAGATCTTCTTTTCTTGCTGATCCTTGGAGGACGGTTCCTTGCAGTTTCTGGCAAAGTGACCCAGGTGATCACAATTGTAGCATCTCACCTTCTTGATATCAAACCCAAGTGTCTTTCCCTGCTTGAATCTGTCTATGCCAGTTCTTTTGATGAATCTTTTGGCTCTTAAGGTCAACATGGCCATGCACCAATCAATGTCCATTTTCTCCAAATCATCAGGATTAATCTGCTCCAAGTCATCAGGTTGAAAGCTAACCGGTGTTAGATTTCCAGAGATCAGTGCATCATAGCACGACATGAAAGCAGTCATGATTGGGACATATTCATCAGGAATCATGGTGATAGTCTTTTGAGGAGCAGAGGAGCTGGTAGAATTAATTGCAGCAGCTAAAGGAGGGACATCAGTCTGAAAGTATGGGCTACCGGATGAGCTTGATCCAGCAATGAGAGCTGTGTTTCCAGACTGATTTGATTGGGTGACTGTTCCCTTCTTAATCTCAATTTCATAAGATTCAAGAATGCTATAGACTTCCTGTTGAGACAGAGCACTCAGATTCTCAGTCTTTTTTATCATGATTCGATACATATTCCATTCCTCAGGAAGAGAATCTAGGAGTTTCTTGTTTAGATCAAGAGTAGGGTACTCAACTCCCATTACCTTCAACCTTGATACAATGCTTGAGAACCGGTTGATCAAATCAGATATTGATTCTCCCCTTACACTGCTGAACATCGCATATTGTTTCTTGATCAGATCTCTTTTGCTTTCCCTGACATCCTCACTTCCCTCATATCTTGTGCACAGTGCAGCCCATAAGTCTTTGGCAGTTGTGTACTCAGCAAAGATGTTGAAAATATCCATAGGAAGAGCCATGGCAATAGTCCCGTAGGCCTTGTTGCCTTGGGCAATCAAGGCAAGATCTTTCTCATCATATTCAGACACTAACTTAGGACGTTGAACATCAGCAGTGGTAGTTATGGGCTTGTGAGGACCATCGGTGATAGAACTCAACAGTGTATAATCGTGAAATTGAAAGAAAAGCTTCATCTTTTAGTCCAGTCATCAAAATCTCTTGTGGACACAAGAACAGGTGGTCTATTTCCCCCAGAATGTTCTGTTGAACTTGAAGTGGCCATAATATTTTTGAATCGAAACTAAAACAGTAACTAGTTTCGATAGGTCAACTTCTATCGAAACAACTAGTTTCGATAGAACAACTTTTATCGAAACAACTAGTTTCGATAGGACAACTTTTATCGAAACAACTAGTTTCAATAGGACAGCTTTTATCGAAACAACTAGTTTCGATACTGAAAATTTTCAAGGCAAGTTTCAATAACCACAGTTTCGATAGAGATAAGACAAAATTTAGTTTCGATAGTACCTTCTCCCCATAAAATGTAGACAAGAAGTTTCGACGATCAACGGAAATCAGAAACTATCCCCAGTAGTTTCGATGCCTTCTTCTCCAAGCTCAGAAATACCCCATTGATGATAAGCTCCAGAAATCAATAGTGCAGAAATGACAAACCAATCCAGCGAAAACCTTCGACTAACCCTCCTGATCACTAATCCAACTTCCGATTATGAAAATACGAGCAAAAACCCTTTGGAAATCGATGAAACAGTACTTCTGAGAATAGATGTGAAAAAACCCAAAATAGGCTCAAAATACCTCACAAATCACCTAGAATCGATCACAAAACCTGATAACACTCAAAAACACTAGAGCATAAAGCTCTGATACCAATTGTAGGTCCAGATTTCTCTTGAAATCACTGATTTGATCGATTACGCACACACACAGGCGGAAACTGTGTGTATGGTGGTGAAGCAGATGATAGAAACAGTGTTGGTGAAGATAACAGGCTAACCACACTATCAATCAATACGCAAATGGTATGAAAATGTAAGAACACAGTGAATAAACAACTGCAAATTGTATTGATTCAGGAAAAATGTGAAAGAGAAAGTTCAGGGTTACAGCCGCTACTCACACACTAAACATTCTCAAACTAGGCTATTTATAGTAGTGAAAATATCGAAACTATGTTCAATCGAAACTACTAGTTTCGATTGACCATTTACAAGTGATACACAGACTGTCGAAACTACCATCTATCGAAACTACTAGTTTCGATTGAACACACTCAATCGAAACTAAGTAGTTTCGATGGCCCAGACTTAGAAATAAAAATAGTAAATTACAGAAAACTGAAATTACATTTAATGAAATGACAGAAAGTAAACTAGTCTAAAACTGTTTAAACAAACAATAAATGACAACAGCTTATACATAAGATATGACTCTACAGTTCTTTAAGACGCTTCTTTCCGTGTCACTGTCACAATTCCCATTATCATTCCAAATTTATGTGTTTATAATTTTAGGCCATTCGTAGGTCTTTTGAGACTTACACTCGTGGTTCCAACTTACCACTAGGGTGAAACTACCTTCAACGCAAAGCAGGTGAGTTTTCACGGCCCCTTTTACTGTTTTAACTTGGGGGAGAAAACATGACTAAACGATTTTGGATTTTTAATTCGTATGTTATCAATGTTAAATGCTAAGCGTAACACGCTATCACAGAAAGTCCTCAACTAATATCGGACCGTTAATATGGATCTTAGCGAGGTAATATTTAGTAGTACTACTGGGTTTGACAAATCCCACTCGCGTTAGTCGCGCTAACTCGATTAGATATCGAATGGGTGAAATGTTAGCCTACTCACACCGCCAGTGTTGATAGACCTGGCAGGAGGCAATAAACAAATAGTCAGCTTCGGTTGCGAGCGCTTGAGCTGAACATGAACATAGGTTAGCTACCTATAGATACGTACTGAATGAATTTAAATCTGGTAAACGCTTATTTACTTATATTGAAACCTATGGACTCACCAACCTCGTGTTGACATATTTTTACATGTTTTCTCAGGTCGCTAAGCTAAGACACAGGTGCACGTTAGGGCATGCATGGGATTCAACTGCTTGATTTTGATTTAATTATATTTACTTGAGTTATCCTATTGTACTTGTTTTGATGGGACGTTTGGACTTTTTGGGACTTTTGGACTTTGGTTTTGGGCGCGTGTATTTTGCGCATTTACTTTCTTTACCCTTCCGTATTGATACTCTGATTTGAATCGTATTTTCATTTGAGTCCCATGTAGAGTCGTTCAAAGTAAGTAATGTCTGAGATCCTGGTTCGTCACTTCCCAAACGGTAAAACTCCGTTAGTTGAAATTGGGGGTGTGACAGTGGGCGCCGTACCGGCGGTCATACCGGTGGTCGTAACGGTGGGCGAGGCAGGACCCCTGCACGCCAAGATTACAGTGAAGAAGGTAGTGTTCATACTTAGCCAGAAGTTAGTATGCACAGGACTGAGCCGACTCATGTCGAAGAACAACAATTCACTTTTGAACCGGAAGTGAGAGCTGCTCTGGCACGCGAGTTCACTAAGTTGATGAAGGTTTCCTTGCCAGGACTATTGGCAGAAGTGTTAAAGAAGACTAGTGAGATGGGTGGGTCTAACACGACGGTTGGTACCCCGAACACTGAGGTAATCAACGCACCGCTTAACCGTGGTTGCGACTATAAGTCCTTTAAGACATGTGACTCGCCGGTCCTGACTGGGAAGAAGGACGTGGTGGCTACTTTTGATTGGCTAATCCGTATGGAAGCTGCCATTCGTCTTAGCGAGTGTCGAGCGAATCAAGTTGTGAAATTTGCTGCTAACTTATTGAGAGAGGAAGCGTCCCATTGGTGGGAAGGTGTACATCAAGCCAAAGGGGACGAGGAAGTGGATGCGATGATGTGGACTGATTTGAAAACTTTGGTGATCAAGAATTTCTATCCAAGGAATGAGATCGAAAAGGTAGAAAGGGAATTTCTAGGGATTAAGGCCGGGAGCATGACGCACCAGCAGTACACCACACGGTTCAATGAACTGGCACGTTTGGTGCAACACCTTGTCACGACTGAGGAAAGAAAGATTTTCTGTTACATTCAAGGGCTGCCGGACCAGGTCCGCACCTATGTTAAGGCAAACGCCCCTACTACCTATGATTCGGTAGTAGAACTGAGCGGCGTGGTATTTGATGATTTGGCGCTGAATGTCGTTGCCATTGAAGAGCCTAAGAAAAAGCTGAGTTTCCCCGCTAAGCGATCTGCTGGAAAGTTGTTTGGGGCTCGGGACAAATAGTCCAGGGTAGGCGAGATGGCAGTCTGTGGAAAATGTGGGGTAAGACATGCAGGTGAATGTCGGTTAGGGTCAAATCTGTGCTTTAAATGCGGCAAGACCGGACACAACTCCCGTGAATGCCCGCAAGGCTTCAAATGCAACAATTGTGGGGAGAGTGGTCATATGAGCCGGGAATGCACCAAGCCCAAGATGGGTGAAGCCGGGAAGGGGAAAAGCCCGGAGAAGAAAGAAGAGAGGTCCCGAGCAAAGACTCGTGCGTACGCCCTGACGCAAGACCAGGCCAAGGTGGACCCTGAAGTGGCGTCAGGTACGTTCATCCTTGACAACACTTTTGTTTCAGTGTTATTTGATTCGGGTGCCACTAAGAGTTTTATATCTTTAACTTTTTGTAAGCGAGTGAAATACACTGTCAGTAAGCTAGAAAGGGACTTTAGCTTAGAAACCGCTGAGGGTAGGACTGCGAGAGTAACCGATGTGGTTGAAAATTCCACGATAAAAATAGAAGGCCATAGATTCCCCGTCAGGTTGTTTGTTATGGTTTTGGGTGGGTTCGATGTCGTGTTAGGTATGGATTGGATAACTGCCAATGAAGCGCAGATTATATGCAAACGAAAGATAATCCGACTCAAGGCTCCGGATGGTAGCAAAGTCGAGATTTTTGGAGATCGTGACGCCCCGATGCCCAACGTCATCTCGATGATTAAGGCAACAGATTACTTGAGGCGCGGATGCGAGGTTTATCTGGTGTACGTGATTGACAAGTGTAAGGAAGTGAAGGAACTAGACGATGTACCCATGGTACACGAGTACCCGGAGGTGTTTCTAGAGGACTTGCCTGGGATACCACCCGACAGAGAGATTGAGTTCCAAATCGACTTAGTACCAGATTCCCAGCCCATGGCTAAAGCCCCATATCGACTAGCACCGGTAGAGATGAAAGAGCTAATGGCACAACAAGACGAGTTACTTGAGAAAGGATTTATCCAACCGAGCATCTCGTCGTGGGGTGCTCCGGTGTTGTTTGTGAAGAAGAAGGATGGTTCGATGAGAATGTGTATTGATTATCGCGAGCTAAACAAACGTACGGTGAAGAACAAGTACCCTTTACCAAGGATCGACGACCTGTTCGATCAATTGCAAGGCGCAAGTTGGTTCTAAAAAAAATCGACCTTCGATCCGGGTACCATCAGTTGAGGGTTAGGGAAGAAGAAATACCGAAAACTGCATTTCGCACGCGTTATGGGCATTTCGAGCCCCTGCAGCGTTCATGGATTTGATGAATAGAGTTTGTCGACCAATTCTAGATCGATCGGTAATCGTGTTCATCGATGATATCCTCATCTACTCCAAGAATGAGGGTGATCACGCATGTCACTTAAAGGAGGTGTTGGAGGCTCTGAAGAAGGAAAAGTTGTATGCTAAGTTCTCCAAATGCGCGTTCTGGCTTAGGGAAATCCAATTCCTAGGTCACGTCATTAACCCGAACGGCATTATGGTTGACCCAGCAAAGATAATAACGGTAAGGGAATGGAATATTCCTAAGACGCCAACTGAAATCCACAGTTTCTTGGGATTGGCAGGCTACTATCGGAGATTCATCCAGGATTTCTCGAAAATAGCTTCGCCGTTGACAAAGTTGACTCGGAAGGAGGTAAAGTACGAATGGGGTTCGACCCAGGATGAGGCGTTTAAGGAATTGAAAGAGAAGCTTACCAAAGCTCCAGTCTTGGCCCTTCCCGAGGGCAATGAAAACTTGGTGGTATACTCTGACGCTTCGGGTCAAGGATTGGGATGCGTGTTGATGCAACGCGGGAGAGTGATCACATATGCGTGTTGATGCAGGACCCCGGTTTGCTGGGGTGAGATTGGACATAAGGAATTAGGGAGTCTTGAAGTAGTAAGAGAAACGTCGAAAAGGTTTGATCAAATGAAAGCACGAATGAAGGCCGCACATGATCGTCAGAAATCCTATGCGGATAAACGACGAAGGTCTATTGAGTTTGATGTTGGGGACAGAGTAATGTTGAAAGTGTCACCCTGGAAGGGAATCATATGATTCAGGAAGAGAGGAAAGTTAAGTCCGAGGTTTGTCGGACCATTCAGGATAATGGCACGGGTTGGTGAAGTCGCTTACCGGTTAGAGTTGCCTGATGAGTTAAGTGGGATTCATCCTACCTTCCATGTGTCAAACTTGCAAAAGTGTTTGGCGAATGAATCGGCTCACGTACCACTTACTGACATCGAGGTCGACAACAGCCTTAACTACATCGAAGAACTCGTGGCCATCTTAGACGGAAAGAAGAAGCGTTTACGTAATAAGATTATTCAATTGGTTAAAGTCCAATGGAAGCACCGAAAGGGATTGGAATCTACTTGGGAAACGGAGACGAAAATGAGGGAGTCGTACCCTCAACTATTTGACTTATAATAGGTTTTGGGGACGAAACCAATCGTAAGGGGGTAGACTTGTAACATCCTAAAAATAAAACGACAGTTATAATAACGGAATAAACGAACGAGGCATGACGGGCCGGGCCAGATGGGCCGGCGGGCTAGAAGGGGCGAACATAGGGGAGCCTCCCCTATAAATAGCCTAAGTCACCACCCTTTCTCTCATTTGCAACATCTAGAGAGAGAAACCGTAGAGAGAGAAAGTTGGCGGATCGACCCGAGATTTCAGCCAAGAGTTGCTCCATAGCTTGTGAGAAGATCCTCCGGATTAGAAGCTCGATACACGTAACGATCTAGCCTAGATTTGAGTTTTTGTTCGTTTTAGGGTTTTTCAGGTTTTGGATGAAAGGGTAACGTTTTTATGGATGAAATTGGAAGAAAAACACATATTTGAGTTCCTTAATGAAAAGCAAATGTTTTGAATGTAAACAAGTTCGGGATCTTGACGTGATCAGACCCGAATGCAAAAGTTAGGGTTTTTTACGGTGAATCAGATCATGCGTACTTATCAAGTACGCATGAAGAGGATCCTGCGTACTTATCAAGTACGCATGAAGAGGGTCCTGCGTACTTATCAAGTATGCATGAAGCAAAGTTTGCGCACTTATTAAGTACGCAAGAACAAGGCCCTGCGCACTTGCTAAGTGCGCAGCCATTAGGCTGGTTAAGTAAAGTCAGTATGTTTAGAAGGTTAAACCGTTAGAGTCGGGATTTGGTCTGATGTGTATTTAACTAATCAATTCAGATCGGAAGTGACGTTGTGGGACCTTTGTTTAGGATAACCCAGATTAGCTTATCCGGTGAGTTCTAGAAGCCCCCTTTTAAATGTTTTGAATAATATTTTTGGGCTGGTGTGCACACGTAACGATGTGACTATTTTATAAAACGATGTTTATGAATGTTGTATGTGACGTTTTATAAAATGATGTTTATGAACGATGTTTTGGAAGGAAGGGTTATGAAAGAAGTGTTTATGAAATATTTTACCAAAAGAAGTTTATGGAGTGTTTATGAATGAAGGAATGATTTTTAATAAAATGTACGAATGCTTTAACTGAAGTTTTGAAGTAAAAGAAGTGAATGTTTACGAAAGTCATAAACGAACGAATCTGCCAATATTCTTTAAGGAATGAAGGTTATGGGTATGGGAAGTATGTTATGTGCCTTTACTATTTAGGGGCCTTTGTGTCTGGCTAACTGTTGTACAACTGGGGTGATGACGGTCACCAACGGGATTATCGTGATCCTTGAAGTTGGTACTATTTACCTTACGGGGTAGTCGTGCATGAAGTTTAGTACTTGTGCCTTACGGGGCGCAGTGCTTGAAGTTTGGTATGTGTCATCCTTGTGATACCGTGCTTGAAGTTTGGTGTTGAATAACCTAAGTATCGGGCCCTATGAGTTCTTCACCCAAAGGATAGTACGGTGTTGATGGGCCTAGTGGTGGTGATCTTTAGGTTATTCCACTAGTATGTGACGTTTGGATTTGACAGTTACGAGAAGGCGCAGATTCGATATGTTCGTTGACTTATGTTTATGATGTTATGTTATGTTATGTTATTGCATGTTTTTGTACGCTTTTATTAATGAAGTTAAATGTTAACGAAGTAAGGTTTTTTGAAAAGCTAGAACTCACCAGCGTAGCTGACTTTTTAGTATGCACATTCAGGTTAAGGCAGGTTATGATGATGGATGGTCATGTTGGGCGGCTTGATGAGTTACCCGGATGATATGAAGACTGGCATCCCGTTTATGATTAGCTTATGTTATGTTTATGTAATAGACTATGTTATGCTTCCGCATGTTGAACAATGTCACGATTATGTTTTAATGAAATTTTTCGCTGCGTTGTTTAGATATTCAAGTATAAGAACTGTTTGTGAATGAGTAAATCCAACGAGTGAAGTCTCCCGGGTTTGGAGCCTTACATCTAGAGTGTTAGCGGTCTTGATTAGTTTCTCTTTGTAATTCTCTTAATCAATATACGAGCATTCAAAGCGAGTTTTGTTCTTGAATCACCACAATTACTAGTTTCCACCTAGTGATTGTGAGAATTGATATCTTGTGTGTGTTTATTCGAAGATCCAAAGAGTTTGGGACTTACAAGGGTCAACTATAAATAGTTGGTGAGCATACATAGGTTTAGAAATCTCAAGTAGTTTTCAAGTTGGGTATACAATTCATATGACACATGGTAAATGAGGCATTTTATGGAGAATCTATAGTCAACCTAGGTGTACAATCAAACCTTGTGACTGAAGGGCATAACACTCAATATTATCTTAATGTAGAGCATAACACTTAATGTTATCCTGATGTATTGTCGGTAATAATCACCCTATCGGGGTGGGTTTGTCAGACACAATAGATCTATCAATGTTACCGTTGGCTTATACAGAGTTAATGATTGCACGTGTATGTCATGTATATGTAGTTCAACTCATAACATTCAAGCACAAATTACACAAGTAGTCATAATGTAGAATTGAATATTGTAATTGCAAATAGTTTTCAAAGCAAATCATGTTTCACCCCAAAATGTACAAAAATGAAAAAGCGCTATGTAAAACTCACTTGTGTTAGTTGTTGTAGATAACACGAGCAACAGGTAGCATAAGTGATTTGCTAATCACAAGATTAACCTAGAGTTGAATTATGAATTTGAATCAATGTTATGCACAAAAATTCTAAGGTTCTAAAGGGATTGAAAAGTCTAATTGAATATATGTGGGGATTTGTACAAAAGTGTAAGGCCCTATTTCCAGGTAACCTCGTTTGTTGGATTTACTCATAAACAAAGTCATCAATACTGAACTTCAAATTAAAACATTCAAACACAGCGGAAGCATTCAACATTTTGAGTACATAACAACGGAAGTCTTAACATTAAAACATAAATATTGTCTTAACATAAAATAAAGTGGGATGTCAGTCTCATGCCGGGTAGCCTTCACGCCTTCGCACGTCTTTTCTTCTTGCTTACCTGAAGTGTATATTAAAAGTCAACTAACACTAGTAAGTTCTAGTTTAAATCAATTAGGCATAAACATTATTTCTTTATAAGTATATACTAGTATTTGTGCCCCGGCGCGTTGCGGCCGGAACAAACTCTATAGAAACAACCAAGTCATATTTGCTTAGGAAGTTTAAAAACAAACATTTACGGAGCGACTTTTGTTAAATTTTTAAATAATAAAGATGATGGTAAAATTGTTCTTTTGTCAATGGCCATAACCGTGAATAAATTAGCCTGAATAAGGTTTGCGTACAAATTTGATAAAAGTAAGTACGTTGATTACCCACCTGTTATGATGAGGTTGTTTTTGTAAATAATAAATAAGAAAAAAAATTAACATTAAAGTTCTACACTTCAGTTCTTGCCATGATTATAATTCTGACGACTTATATAGTATATAATATAATAGTTTTAAACCCTATGTAACACACGGGATGAAACATTAAGATTATATTGATAAATATCTTAACATATTTTTTTTATACAAATTTGATATCAAACTTAATTAAAAAACTACTAATTAAATATTAGCAACTTTTATTCTAACACATATTTATTTAAAATACAAAAGTAGTATTTTCAAATTTTATATGTAAAATTAAAATTTTGGGTTTTTTATTGATAAAATTTAAAAACTCGATTTTTGATAATAAACTTTAAAAACTCGTTTTTTTTAAATATACTATTTTTTTATTCTTGTTTTTTTTAAATATTCATTTTTTATGATAAATTTTAAGAAAAAATTGTGTAAATGGCTATAATAATGAAATTGATTTGGTAAAATGTTTATTTATATAATCTTTTAAAAAAAATGAGTTAAATATGGAAATATTGGATGGAAGATGTAAATGTGGTTTTGGAGAAAAAATAAATGTGAGGATGAATATGGTGTTGACAAGTGGCACAAAATTTAGTTTTTTATTATAATAGGAACTAGTTTAAAATCCTGTGTATTACACGGGTTAAATAAATAAAATGTTATATATTTAGTAATAAAAATTTTATATTTTTTAAAACCCGTGCACGGGTTGAATAAACCAGTATATTACATCGGTTGAATAAAATATAATGTAATTTGTTAACAAACACATTTGTCAAAATATGTTTTAAAAAATGTAATATGTCGTGTTCGTTATAAAATCTGTTAAGTTAGTTTAAAAAAAAATCAACTGAGTATTAATTTATTAATTAAATTGATAAATGTTAGTTAATATTAAGTTCATTTGATTGATGATATAATAACTATTTATAATTAAATAATAAATATTCGTAATTAGATTTATTAATATAAAGATTATTATTTAATAGGAGAGAGAAATTAAAAATCTAATATTTAATAGAAAAGAGATGCGGGAAAATAACGACGAGTGGTAACAAGAGAGTGGCACGTGTCTTGAAGAGATTTTCATTTATTGGAGTAGTAGGATTAGTTAAAGATGTAAAAATATAGTTTAGCTATTCAAAAATAGAAAACAGACATCCGTATATGAAGCATATTTTTAAACATTTCAAATGAATATTATTTTTACGTGCAAATAATTTATGTTCGAATCAAATTCAAATCAAAGTCAGATGTCAATATAAGAAACTTAATTGTTTTTATTGTTTTAAAAATTTTGTAATTTTAATTGAAAAGTTTAAAGTGCTTTCGAACTAACCCATTCAAACAAAACCATTTGTCGGTTTCCAAAACCATCAAACAAAAATTATAGGGCTAGAAATAAAATTAGAAATTAAAAAAACTTTTCGATTCCTCTTTTCGTCTCAGCATGTCCACCTTTACAAATATATTTTCTCTGCACATCACTTTCAAAAAGGTATTTGATTAAAAAAAACTTTTTTTTTGCTTCTCCGGCCTACTTGATCGTTTTGTGCCCGCAGAACTGGGCGGTGGCGGCGGCGGAGGGGCCGCGCTGGATCTGCAGGCCGCACTGCCTTCGTTTTTTGTGACCATTTTCAGGTGTGTGCAGGGATGAAAATGGGATTTGGGAGTAAGAAGAAGTTAGTGTATTTACAGGTTTGGTATGGTGGCGGTTGATGGTTGTTATGGTGGTGATCGGAGAGAAGAGGTGACGATTGAATCAATCTATGTGTAATGAAACGGTTGTTATGGTGGTGATCGGAGAGAAGACGCGACGGTTGAATCAATCTATTTGTCATGAAAAGGCACCGGAATAGACAGAAACCAACCGAATAAAAGGGCGGTTGGCGGAGACGTCGTTATTCACGGTGGTGGCGACTGGCGGAGACGTTATTCACGGTGGTGATGGTTGGCGGAGACGCCGTTGCAATCCACGTTATCTACGCTTTTTAAGGTTTTGTTAATATATATATATATATATATATAACTATATATATATATATATATATATACAAATACACATTAACACATCCTTTGTCTTCATTTATTATTCATATGCGAGTACATAATTATGTATTCACCTTTACTTTCATTAACATTCATTGGTCATACACATAAGGGTGATCAGCCCAACATTCATTTGCGTAAGTCACGAAGACAGATGCCCGTCCTACCGTCGTAGTCCGTCCTCCACAACATCCGACAAACCTTCGGCCATTTGTTATGCTATACCGTCCGGCAAACCTTCGGTCGTCCGTCTTAACCGTCCTACCGCCGTAGGCCGTCATTCGCATGTTTACCCGAAGGTATCCGTTTCCCACGTGAACTATTATATATGCAACCGTTCTACTTATAAAAAGGCAATTGCTTCGACCGTCCATTAATGCCCCCATACGTCCTAGCTGGTGAAGGAACGTATTTGTCCCGGTTGCAAAATAGTCATGTGGTGGTCCGTCTACCGAAGTAGCCGTTATCATCGAAGCGTCCATAACGTTTACATACATTCATTGTCACACCCCAACCGACGGTGGAATACGTCAGGGCGGGACATGTAGACTGTTCATGAGCACAAGGTTGACTAGATTGCAATATTTTAATCATCAAATTTCATTTCAAACAAATCAATAACAATCAAATTCAAACAAGTACGTGAATGAAATACATAATATTCTTTATTTAAATTTAACTAAGTCCAAAGCCTATGTGTAGTATGTCTTGATCAAACTCACACATTAGCACCTGAAACATGAATAAAATAAAGTCAACTAAAAAGTTGGTGAGCATACACAGGTTTATACATAGATAGTGTATAGATGTAAATAATCAAATCCTTACATAACATGATAAAATAAGGCATTTATGGGGAGCAACTATTGTGTAACCAAAGTACAATCAAACCTTTGTAACTAGCATGCAAATTGTGTTGTCAGTAACAATCACCCCAATCTGGGTGGGTTTGTCAGACTCAATAGATCTATCATTGTTAACCGTCTGCTTGAATAGTTAATGATTGCACATAAATTGCACACAAACAGTTAACACACCTAGCACTCAAACATAAAGCTCAAATTTTGCATACATGAATGTAAAGAGGATTTGTGTTTGTGTAGTTTGTGTAAATGTAAGCAATTGTGTGTATAGAGTTCATGTTTCACCCCAAAAAGTGTAAAAGAGTAAAAGGGGCTATGTAATACTCACACGATTCAAAGGTGTAGTTAACACGTGAGGATAGATAGCAAAGTGATCCTTGAAATCTCACAAGGTTAACCTAGTGTGTAAAGTATATGGATCTGAATTAATAATGTGTACAATAGTCTATGCCCAAGTCTATGATTGAAATAGATATGTGTACGAAGGGTTGGAGTTGTAGGTGTTAGTGGTTTGTACTTAAAAAGGGGGTTTTATAAAATGAGAGATTGAAATGAATAGCCTTAGAATAATTACGGTTTGAGTAACTAAATAAATTAAATAATTATTATCTATTTATTTAGTGAGAAAAATAGTGTGAAAATTATATTTATTTAAATATAAATTAAATAAATAGTTTTACTTTATTTATTTATTAATGAAGATATGTAAGTATCATTGGTTCATAAACTAAAGCTTAGATATAATCTAAACTCTAAGTACATTTGTAAATGTAATTTATTTAAATGATAAATAAATTTATTTGTATTTATCCTTTGAAATAGATATGCTAAAATAAATTTAGTTAAAAATTTAAATGTATTATTTGAGCATATATATATTTCGGTATAGTCTTATTTGTTTTTAAATATATAACTTGAATTTATAAAAAAAAAAAAACCTTGTAAAAGTATTTATAAAATTTTGTCACCAAATTTATACATTAAATGGATAAATTATTCAAAACAATAATATAATTTAAATTGAGAAATTGAGAATTAAATTTATAAAAATAGAGATTTTATGCAAAAATTATAAATCTGGTTGAATTCTGTTTAAAATATTGTGAGGTTTTATAAAATAATTTTTATAAAATTTTTGGAGCTTTAAAACTGATTTTAAAAAATTAAACAGGCCACAGGGTCTCGAACCCGGGTCTGTGTGGTGTGGATTGTATGATCAAACCACTGACCAGGAGGCGGCTTATGTTACTGGATTAGTTCTGAGTGGGTTTAAACTCATTATTAGAAGGGTCGGGTTTTGTTTACTGAGGCGCAAAAGAAAACAGGTCGGTCGTCATGCGGGCCGTGGGTTTCGAACCCACACCACCGGGTACAATGGTGCATGGTCTTAACCAGTCGGACCAGGTGGCTCTCTGATTATAACTGAAACAAAATAATTTAAATACGAAATGTAAATTCATCTAATCCCCAAATCAGAAACGCAAGAACATGACATGAACTCAAGTCGCAATTGAATTCGATGCGTAATATGAACGCGAATTGATAAGGGGCTAATGATCAGGACTCGATTACGATTCTAACGATCTAAAACTTACTCTTGGAGGTTGGGCAACGAGTGCAGACGGCTACACAATTTCCTCGACTGATCTTGGTGATCGACAGGCGTCCAGAGGTGAAATGCGGGTTAATCAAAGGTTGGGTGTAGGATCGTGAGAATACAAGATGGTTCTGTTCTTAGTTGAGGTTGGCGGAAACAAAATCAACTACAAAATTTATAATCAAGTAAACAATTTATAATCAAGTAAACACAAAGAATACTGATAAACACTGTTGTATTAAGCTTTTGTGAATGCAAAAATTACAAGTGAGAAACTCAATGAATAAGTATGACAAGCACTACTAGCACTATCAAGACACACTTACTATGAAGTGTTTACACAGTATTTATAGTAACTCAGAATCAAGACAAACCCTTGATTCTGAGGATCAGATCGAACACAGACCGTTGATCTTGTTTATTAATCTAAATTACACGCAAAGGCTAATCTAGATAACTTTATTGAAACGTCTTCTTAGGCATCATTGTTTGCATGCTTGGAGAAGTGTATTGTTGTCCGTCATTGGTTGACCATAGCGGTTCCTTCTGCTTTGAGTCTGTCAGTTGCTTTTGCAGAAAGGTGTCAGAAACGCTTGGCCTGGATAGTCAGCTGCAACGTTTGGTCTTCAGTGAGTAGAGCTATCAGCTGCAAAGAGTGAAGGTTGCTGCTGGTAAGCCTATCAGCAGCAAACATGGAAGACCGCTGCTGATAAGCCTATCAGCAGCAACTTGTGCAGAATGCTGCTGATAAGCCTATCAGCAGCAACAAGTGTTGAATGCTGCTGATAAGCCTATCAGCAGCTACAAGTGTTGAATGCTGCTGATAAGCCTATCAGCAGCAACAAGTGTTGAATGCTGCTGATAAGCCTATCAGCAGCATTTGTACTTAGAATAATTTGGTAGCAATCAGTCTTTGGTTCTACAAACTCCCCCTAGACTGATGCAACCAAAAATTCTTCTAATCACTTTGCTGCTGAAGCTTTTGCATGTGGCTGACTATCCTTTCAACCTCATAGCCTCTTAGATCCTTGCTGGGATTGTTCAGTGGAAGTTCAGACAGAGTCTTGATGTCTTTGTGTTGCATTTTGTAGATTGCTTTGCTTGAACATCTCATCTGCTGCTTCTTTACATCAGTCAGTGTGAACTCATCCAAATCAGCATTGTAGGTCCAAGATACAAATGGAGAGTGGGACTTGAGTGGTTTGATGTTTATGATCACATCTTTGCTAGGGTTGAAGTAGTGTTTGATTGCTAGCACAAGACATTTCCCACTCTCATTTGCAGGCTCATTAGCCTAAAATTCTTTGAAGATCGGAATCAGGTAGTTGTAGAACCTCATCAACAGACCTGTAAGTGGATCTTCTTCTCTCAGTTCTCCCCCTGAAGATCTCAAACACTTGATCTTGTGAATTGTGGAACCAGTTAACTATATTTCTTGAGTCTTCTGGTTTAGGAGTGGGTTTGGGTATCTTCAAGGGAGGCTGTTGATGAGTGGGAGCTGGGTGGGATGACTTGGACTTTTTGGGTGGAGGAGTGGAAGGTTTGGGGAGGAGAGTGGAAGGATGATGGACTGAGGAAGAGGTAGGTGAGGGAGAAGGCTTGGGTTTCTTTGTCTTTGGTTCTTCATCTTCTTTGATAAGTACCCTTTTCTTGGAGCCCTTCTTCCCTAGTCTTTCTTCCTCATCCTTTTTAACTTTAAAGTAGAGGGCTTGCAGGTTCATGAAATTCATAGGACCTAGCCTCTTTCCACTATCTCCTCTGGCCTTAAGGAAGTCAATCATGACCTTCCTTTCTTCATGGGTCCTTTTATTGAAGGCAATGGTCTTTTTGGACTGTTGTTTGGCTTTTTCTTCTTCTTCAGCCTTTTTCTTCTTTGCCAACTGACCTTGCTGACCCATGAAGGCTCTGTAGATCTCTTTGTTTGAAAGTTTTTCAAGGTAGTCTGCATCCTCACCTTGAGAGATCAGAGCTTCAGTCCACTCCTCCCTTAATTCTTTTGCTAATTTAGAATCAGTGATTCTAAACTTAGCATCCTCCTTCTTCTTTTCATTCTCTTCTTCTTCTTCCTTGGCAAGCTGTTCCTGCAGCTGTCTGGCCAGTTGTTCATCTTTCTCAATTTGGTCGACTGCAGGAATCTTTCTTTTCAGTTCATCCAGCTGTTTGGCATACAGCTGGATGGTTTGTTCTCTTAGGAGAATGGCTGTTTTTCTTTCTTGAACCCTTTTTATGTCCGCCATCTCCTCTTCTTCTCTTCTTCTTCTTTTCTCTTCCCTTTCTCTTTTCTCTTTTAGCAACCTCTCTTCATCTTGTTGATACTCAGGACCTTCTATTTCTCTCAGTTTTTCTTTGATAGTTGATCTTGACTCATAAGCTGCAGTGCAGATGTTAACTCGAGGGGAAGCTGAGTCAGTGTCAGTGTCAGAGTTTGACACATATACTGCCTCAGTAATTCTTCCTACTTGTTCAAGTTTGGCTCTGACAGTATCTATCATTGCCTGGCTTTCAAGTGAGTTGACATTGCAGATGTTGGTTCTGAGCTGATAGATCTTGAAGAGAAAGTCTGAGGGCAGATGAAGGATGTTTCTGGTGTTGATGATGAGAGAGGAGCCGTTGCTGAGCAGAAAAGTGTGGTCAAGAGACTTAGTGCTCACCCAACCTATCACATCCAAGTCCTTGACCAGGAAGGCATACAGAAATCTTTGAAGGCCCAGAACTCCTTCTTCAGTGAGAAGACTGCTCCTTGTTATTGCAAGATTGTTGGGAGACAGTCTTCTTTCTGCGGCCGACGAAGATTCAGGATAAGCTACCCGATGTGCTGCTTGTAGGAATCTTTGGAACCTGGGTAGATTATCCTCTATCAGGTCATGGAACCTGCCAATGGCAAGTTCAGCTGAGAGATCTGCTGAAGTGTTGACGCAGTCAGTTAGATGCAGTTCTAGGACTTGGAGGGCATTGAGAGAGTTCCAGTTCAGTTCTTCTACTCCGCTGAACTCCCATCCAATCCAAAACCTCTCAGCTAATCCATCATACCCCCAAGCTAGAATAGAGTCAAACTCTAGCTTATTTGAAGATTTGAAGATTTGGGGGGTAGTGGATTGACCTATGATGGCTGCTGCTTGTGGAAGGATGCTGAATGATGCATTTGTTTGTTCTGTGTCTTCAGCATCATTCAGCATTTCATCGACAGCCCTGACGACCAACTGCCAGTCTTCAGATATCTCTTCGTCTTCGTTATCTGGGGCTGGCAAGTCATGAACTTGGACAAAAGCTGGCTTGTATTGTGAGCTTTGAAGTACAAACTGCTCTTGAATCCAGTCGTCAAGACTGTCTGTATCATCTTCCATAGAAACCATCTCCCCCTTTTTGGTTGCATCAGCAGACAGGTAAGCATCAGTTTGGGTGCCTACTGATACAAGAGAGGGAGAGGCTAGAGTTGGGCATTGATGGGCTTCATGCATAGCGACTTGGTGTCTTAGTTTGGACATTTCAGCCTCTAGCATAGCCACCCTTGCCGTCAATTCCATGTTATGAAGTTTCAGTCTGTCCTCATCCACAGTTGTGGAATCCTTGGATCCAGATGGGGCCGTAGACCTAGCCTCAGCATCCCCATCACCCGCGGTTTCTTGGCGCCTGGGATTCCTCTCAGTGAAGGGAGTTTCCAAGGAAACACCCTCACCGTGAGTTGCCGTGGTTGAGGTCTTAAAGATGTTGTCACTGTCCTCCTGGTCAGTTGATGGACCAGCAGTAGTGACAGCCTCGTCCACATCCACTCTTTCAATACTCCCAGAGTGGACCTTCAAGGGTGAGGAACTTGGGTTGGGTGTTTCGGAAGCAAGACCAATCAGTACCTCTTTGATAGTGGTAGTTGGAGAAGGTACATCACGTTGGTCAGGTTCCTCTACACTTAAGTTCAAAGAAGAAAGGAATGGCTCGAAGGGCTGTTCTATGGATCCGGGAAGTGATCCTAATCCTAATAGAGAGACTTCCGAAGGAGTCTCCCTAGCAATGTGGCTTTCCCTTGTGATATTCTCACTAGAATGTTGTGATTCTGAGTGAGGGATGTTGGCTTGGGTTTGGGCCTTGGAGGCAAGAGAAGAAGGAGTTCTCTTGCCCCTCTTCCTTGTATACTTGGCTGCAACCGGGGCCCTGTGTTCCGGTTGAGCAATCAAACTGGGGGTGAGTAATGTATGTGCCTGTGCATCCTCAGTAGAATGCACAGGGGTTCGATCAAGGGAAACAGTAGGTTGAGTTTATGGCAGTGAGGTGGAGGGTGTGGGATCAGTATCAGCTAGGTTTGCTGAACTGTCACCCTGGGCACTATGTGTGTTCAACATTGTAGATAACAATGGAACATCGGCCCCTGAGAACTTTGATGAAACTGTTCTCATGCTCTGAAAAATGTTGTTCTTATGTCCCAGTATGGAGTAGATTCTTTTAGTTTTTGAAAGATCTTGGTGCTCAAAATTGAACACTTCCTGCAAGAATCTTGGTTACATGAAGAACTGTGATTTCACCCCTTCTTGAAGGTTGTATCTCAAACCTTCAAGAATGAGGTGGGAAAAATTGAAACCTGCTCCTGTTATCATACAGTGAACTGCCGACGCAAGTCCGGAGCTGAGTTGGTTCCAGCCACTCCTCTTTTGAGATATGCATTGGAGAAGAGTGTGGCAGAGATACTTCCATTTGGGACCCATGAGTGCCTTCTCTATCGTATACTCTGTTTGATTCCCAGTGTACCCTATGGATACAAAGGTCCTCATGTATACGTCTCTTGGGTAAGAGAGAGCGTCCCCTTCATCCTGAAGCTTGAGGTGTTGGCGGAGCTTTGCTTCAGTGATGATCATTTCCTTACCGTCTACTGTGCCTCTGATTTGAGGAGTGCCCTGTTCAGTAGAATACACGGCTGAGCTCCAAAAATCTTCCATGTGTGAAGTATATATGGTTGGGTTGACGGTTAGGGCATGGTAAAGTTTGGACCGACATAGAAAGTCGATCATACCGTCGAAACCCTCGGACTTCTTGCCTTTTATTAGGTATGCAGTGAGGTTGTGGTATGGAGCAAACTTGTCGTTTGGGTTGTTTATGTCTGCGCCTGCCATTGTGATGGATTTGGAGGGAAAAGAGAAGGGTGTTTGAATGGTGGTTGATTATGGAGGGCTTTGAATGCTGTGGGGACGGGAGAGAAAGTGATGGGAGCTAGGTTTGAAATTGAATATGAAGAGGTAGAGGGATGATTTGAGTTGGTGATATAACGGCAGACGGAGAAAAAGCAACTCTACTTGTACAGTACAACCTGTTTCACTTTTCATTGTTACAGCTGTAAAACACTCGAGCAGTCATGGTGAAGACTGACGATATTTACTTTTACAGCGGGTAAATGTTAATTTAGACTTATGTTTACCCATCAGCAGCAAACTTGGTTGCTGCTGAAAGATAAGAGTATCCGCAGCAAAATTGGTTGCAGCTGATGGATAAGCCTATCAGCTGCAAACTTGGTTGCTGCGGAAAGATAAGTCTGTCAGCAGCAGATTTTGCTGCTGAAAGGTTTAAAGATCCACAGCAAAGGAATTGCTGCTGAAAGCCTTAAAGCTATCCGCAGGAAACATGTACCTGCTGATAACTTAAAGCTATCAGTGGCAAAACTTTTGCTGTTGATGCTTTTACCTGTCAGCAGCTGAAGGACAAAAATGCTGCTGACCCATAACTTTTATTTACAACAAGGGACAAAAAGACACATTTTAAGGAGAAACTTGAGATGGATTTTAATCAAAGTTCATCATACCAATTGATTCAACTAAATATCTGAATCTAGCTTCATCAAAAGGTTTTGTAAACAGATCAGCATATTGCTCATTTGTATGAACTTTGGTTAAAATAATTCTCTTTTTCTCAGCTTGATCTCTTATGAAATGGTACCTGATGTCGATGTGCTTTGTCTTTGAGTGCTGCACCGGATTGTTTGTGATAGAGATAGCACTCATGTTGTCAATGTGAATTGGAGTCTGCATGAAGGTCATTCCATAGTCAAGCATTTGATTTTGGATCCAGATGACCTGTGCACAGCAGCTTGAAGCTGCAATGTATTCTGCTTCAGCTGTTGAAGTAGAAACACATGTTTGCTTTTTGCATTGCCATGAGATGAGCCTTCCTCCAAGAAATTGACATCCCCCAGATGTGGACTTTTTGTCCAAGTTAGAACCCCCATAGTCACTGTCAGTGTAGGCATAGAGATTGACATTTTCATTCTTTGGATACCATAGCCCAAGTTTTGGAGCTCCCTTTAGGTATCGAAGAACCCTTTTGACAGCTTGAAGATGAGACACTTTTGGAGCTGCTTGAAATCTTGCGCAGAGACAAACTGCAAACATGATATCTGGTCTTGAGGCAGTGAGGTACATGAGAGACCCTATCATTGCTCGGTACTGATGTTGATCAGTGTCTTGTCCTTCTTTATCCGGAGATAATTGATGGTGCACTTGCATAGGAGTTCTTGCAGCAGAGCAGTCAGTCATTTTGAACCTCTCCAAGATGCTTTTGACATACTTGGATTGACTTATGAAGATTCCAGTTGGTACCTGTTTGACTTGAAGTCCTAAAATGAAATTTAGTTCACCCATTGAACTCATTTCAAATTTGGAATGCATCAGAACTTCAAAGTCTTTGCAGAGCTTCTTTCTTGTAGATCCAAAGATAATGTCATCAACATAAATCTGGACCAACAAAATTTCTCCCCCTTCATCTTTGATGAAAAGCGTCTGATCAATGGCCCCCCTTATGAAGTTGTTGCTAAGTAGATATCCAGATAAAGTTTCATACCAGGCTCTTGGGGCTTGGTGTAAGCCGTAGAGAGCTTTGTCCAGTTTTAAGACCTTATTTGGATGTGCAGGATCTACAAAGCCTGGAGGCTGTTTGACATAGACCTCTTCATCAATCGTGCATTACAGAAAGGCACTCTTCACATCCATTTGATAGACCATAAAGTTTTTGGATGCTGCATAAGCCAGAAAAATTCTAATGGCTTCCAGACGGGCAACGGGAGCAAAAACTTCATCATAGTCAATGCCTTCTTCTTGAGTGTAACCTTGAGCTACCAGTCTGGCTTTGTTCTTGACTACGATGCCCCTCTCATCTTGCTTGTTTCTGAAAACCCATCTTGTTCCAATGGCTGTTTGACCAGGTGGAAGATCAACAAGCTTCCAAACATCTTTTCTTTTGAATTGCAGCAATTCTTCCTGCATTGCTTCAATCCAGCTGTTGTGCTTGAGAGCTTCATCAATCCTTTTGGGTTCCACCTGTGATAGAAAGCAAGAGAACAAACAAATGTTGGCTTCATGAGACTTACTTCTTGTCTGGATGCCTGTGTGGACTTGGCCAATGATGTTTTCCAGAGGATGCTCTTTGTTTATTCTCTGAGCAGGTATCACATCCAGCCGTATTCCCTCTTCAAGATTACTGTGGTTTAGATCAGTATTGTCTTCAGATGTGTGGAGAGGAGCTTGGAGGATCTGATCATTGTGTTCCACATAGTCAGCAGCATGAGCATCAGAGGCCTCTTCATCATGAATTGAGGAGGCTTCATTTACGATTTCATTGTCAGATAGATTGCTTCTTGTGGTGTTGGATGTACCGGCTTCACCTGCACTGGCTTCAATAGCTTCTGCCACTGATGGAGGATCAATGGATGGCCTTTTCATCCTGATGTAGGGACTGGGAAACTCCAGTCTATAGTCAGAAGAAGAGGTTGAGGTAGAAGGTGTTGAGTTTGAAGAAGAAGGCTCCATATTTGAGAATATGAGGGGCTCAAATATCTGGGTGAAGGAGTCTATATCAAAAAGCCAGTTGGGACCTTTGCCTTGTTCACAGACAACGTGTTCCCTGCATTCCACATTAGCAGATTCTTCCACAATCCGAGTCCTAGAATTGAAAACTCGGTAGGCCTTCGATTGAGAGGAGTAACCCACAAAGTAACCTTCATCAGACTTTGCACCGAATTTAGGAAGAACTGTAACATTTCTGATTTTTAGTATTCATATTTCAATTCAATGTAATGAAATTTCAAGTTCTATACTCGTGCAATGTCTCAATATTTTTCCCGCGGTAAATAAAATGCAATGATTCTATACAAGTTCGCAAGTTTTACTCGATTATATGCACATAAACGCTATACAAGTAGCTATATATTTCAAATTTATAAAACCTGAAAAGTCAAGGACTAAAGTTGAAAATTTATCAAGAAACCCTAGTTAGCACGGTCGTGCTTCGTTCTAGCACGGTCGCGCCAAGTGCCTCGGCACGATCGCGCGGCTGGTCCTGGAACGATCGCGCCCGGTTCCTAAGCACGGTCGCGCCTGCGAAACAGTCGAAACGTAAATGTGATTTCAAAACGCTCAATCGTTCGAATTTCAAATCCGATTACGTTTCTTTTCCTTTAACGCGAGTTATACCATTTTCAATTACTCAACGCCTCAGTTTTTCTCCATCAATCTCGAATTCTCTCTCAAGCAATTCAAACAAAACTCGAGTCTTCCTCCTGGAACCCAAATTCTCCCGATCAAGAAAGGATTTATCATCTCCCGGCTCTCTCCAAGACTCTGGACTCTCTGGCCTAGCCAGAATTGCAGTCGAAGTCACCGGAAACCTTTACCTCCGTCGCCGGAACTCATCTCTGCCATTCTTCATCGATTCGTTACGTTTCAGGGTAAGTATACTCTCCATCTCACTCATTTCAGTAACATTATCAAAAGCCCTCATTCAATTTGGGCTTCCATTATAGAATTCGATCAGAATCAGAAATCATATTTTAATAAAAATGATTTGATCGAACCCATGCTTAAACTCGATTTCCATACAATTAAGTTATATGAAAAGACTCTTAATAACCCATTAATCAAAAGCCCTAACAATTCCTGTGTTCAAAATACAAGAAACTCTCGATTCGTGTCTGATTTGGAATAGACACGGTCGCGCTAATCATCTAGCTCGGCCGTGCCTCGTTTAGCGCGGTCGTGTCGACTAGCAGCATGGTCGTGTCATCCGTCCAGACCTTGTCATGCCCTTTGGGCTAGTCTCTGTTGTGTCTAAAAATCATAGACGCGACCGTGCCGGGCTAAGGCACGGTCGTGCCTGATGACTTGTCTAGATTGTGCTCCTGATTGATCAACCCGGTCGCGCCCCGACTAGCGCGGTCGCGCCCGTGGCTTGAGCACGATCGTGCCCTTCCGAGACACGGTCGTGCTAGACTCAGAATTTTTAACAGAATTATAATTTTTATATTTTAATCAGTAAATGTTTCAGATTTTATAAAAATATGTTTTCTGTATTTAAAAATAGATTAAAAGTTTAATCTTGGCATAAATGTAATTTATTGAAAAGTTTATAAAAAAATTAAATTTATATTTATCATCTTACACTTAAATGATATTTTAAATAATTAAGTTACAAAATTTATAAATAATGATGACTTATTTACTTTACATTTTAAATCAAAATCGTTTTATTTATTTATACTTAATTACAATTAATATTGACATTATTTCATAAACTATAGTTATACACTTATTTATTTAATTCAAACCTAATTAAATTGTTTCAAACATATTTTACCTCAAACTTTATATATTTTATTCAATCCTTTTTAAATACAAACCAATGGTTTTATATACAAATCCAACTTTCATTTTTAAACTTTATACATCTATGTGATTCAATGCATATTACTATTTAGGTTAAAGTGTGCTTTTCAAGGATCTTTTTGCTATCTATATTCCTTGTTAGCTTCACTTCCATACCAAGTGAGTATTCACAACCCCTTTTACTCTTTTACACTTTTGGGGTGGAACATGAACTCTATACTCATTACACATTACACATTTACATTTACACAAACTACACAAGTGTAAAAAAAAAAATCCTATTTACATACATGTGTGCAAAAATTTGAGCTTTGTGCCCGAGTGCTAGGTGTGTTTAACCTTTGTATGCTCTTATGTGCAATCATTAACTATACAAGCTGACGGTTTTCAATGATGGATCTATTGAGTCTGACAAACCCACCCATGGTACGCGGTGATTGAAATCGACAATACACTTTGTTTTGCATGCTAGTTACAAGGTTTGATTGTACATTTGGTTACACAATAGTTACTCCCCATGAACGCCTTATTTATCATGTCATGTAAAGGATTTGTTTTCAACTATATGCTATCTATATACAACTGTGTTATACTCACCAACTTTTTAGTTGACTTTATTTTATTCATGTTTCAAGCCCCAATATATGAGATTGATTCAAGACGTGTTCAACATAGGATTTGGACTTAGCAAAATAAATCAAGAATTTTATGAATTGTTTATGTTTCTTGTTTGAATTTGATCTTGTACTTGGATTTATTGTAATGCAAATTTGACTTTAATATATTTCAATTTAGTCAACCATGTGCTATGAACAGTCTTACATGTCCCGCCCCGATGATTCCGCCATCGGTCGGGGTGTGACAGATTGGTATCAGAGCCTTGGTTATAGGGATTTAGGTTATTAGACATCTTGACCTAGACTATAACTTTAGGACACCCACTTATGTTATGCTTCATGATTTTGTGCTATGTGCTACATGCTTACCATGATTAATTATTATTATATTTGCTACCTTCTTTGTTAGAAATGCATGACTTATTAGGATATTCTTAAATAATAATTAAATAAATAACATCCTTTCCTTTGGCCTAAACCTCTTATTATTCTTATCTTCTTTTTCTATCTTTATCCTTTCTAAGCATGTGGAAAATTCTTGAAGCAAAAATCTTTAAATAAAATTTTTATTTCTTCGTTGAGGTTTTTAAACTTGTTAAATTATTTGAGGACACGTGCAATCTGGAAGGGTGACACCTGTATTTTGGGTTTTCTGTCTAGGAAAGCATTTCGCATAAATCCCAATCAACCGAGGGACCCGTATGCTTTCCTGGGAACTCCCGAGATGAGTGTTTACCTATAGGCTAAAGCATGTCTCCTTGAAAATTATATGAGTTTAAATTAACCTTAATATGCCTTAGTATTCAAGTGAATTTTTGTCACTTTTGAGTACAATCCAAACTATAATTATCTATCTTTTATTTTGTTATCTCATTCTATTAAATCCTAGCAATTCTCATAAGTTCTTACAATCTCTCTTGTCTTGTGATTCAAATCTGTAGAATGCCTCCTCGTCGTGCTCCCGCCGCTAACGCCAACTCCGACATTGCTGCTATTCTTACTCAATTGGTGACACAACTCACCCAAGCCAATGGTGCCACTAATGGCAATGGATGCAATAGTGGTAATAATGGTGGTAATGGTGGAAATGGTGGTAATCCATCCCAATGCACCTTCAAGCACTTCAATTCGTGCAATCCCCTAAAGTTTTATGGAACCGAAGGAGCTACCGGACTCCTCCAATGGTTCGAAAGTATTGAGAATACCTTTCTCAATAGTGACTGTCCCGACAACCTCCGTGTTCGTCATGCTACTAGTGTCCTTCAAAAGCGGGCACTTACATGGTGGAATGGGGAGAAAAGGAATAGGGGTGTTGATGTAGCTATGGCCTTACCTTGGGATGAGGTCAAAAGGCTTATGACCGAGGAGTTCTGTCCTCGCAATGAAGTGAAGAAGTTAGAGGCCGAATTTTGGGATCTTGCCCAAGATAGTGGGGAACACTTGGCTTACACAACTCGGTTCCATGAATTGAGTCTTCTTGTGCCCCACATGGTCACTCCATTATCTCGTTGCATCGAAAAGTACATTGGTGGGCTACCAAGAGAAATTCAAGATACTGTCTTAGGTAGAAATCCTGCTACTTTGGAAGATGCCATCCGCCTGTCTGCTACCCTAACCGATAATCATGTTAAAGCTGGAACTCTTACCAAAAAGGGTTCTAAGAAAGTTGCTGAAACCGTAACCCCTCCTAACCACACCAAAGAAGCTACAACCGAGCCCTCTCGCAACACTAGAAAGAGGAAGGTTAGAAATTTTGCTGTGGTTACTCCTGCTGTTCCCGTGAACCAAGCTGCACCTATGGTTCAAGCACCAGTCAAAAAGCCATATGGTGGAATTTACCCACTTTGTGCCACCTGCAACTATCATCATCCCCAAAACATCCCATGTCGCCTTTGTACTTATTGTGGGAGATATGGTCATACGGTTAATGTTTGTAGGACCAAAGCCCTTACGGGCCAAGTCAACCCTCCAAACCAAACCGTACCTCAAGTGGCTAATCAAGGTGCTCCCGCCATTGCTAATGGGCGTGCTTGTTATGAGTGTGGTGACCCGAATCATTTTTGTAATCTATGTCCAAGGCTCACAAATACTAGACAAGGTGGAGCCCGTGGGCGTGCTTTCAACATTAACGCCAACGAAGCTCAAGCCAACAACGACGTGGTTAATGGTACGTTCCTTGTTAATAGTCAATATGCCTCCATTTTGTTCGATACCGGTGCCGATAAAAGTTTTGTGTCACTTAATTTTGAGCCTTTACTTGCAAAGACACGATCCCAATTAGAGAAAACCTTCACCGTTGAAATAGCAAATGGTGACTCCCTTAGAATTGAGTCTATTATCTATGATTGCTCTTTAGAACTTAATGATCATGCATTCCCAATCAACCTTATTCCAATGCCACTAGGAAGCTTTGACATTATCATAGGTATGGATTGGCTATCAAATCATCATGCCGAAGTTATTTGCTTTGAAAAGTGCATCCGAATTCCGCTACCTTCGGGAGAAACCTTAAGGGTTTTTGGTGAAAAGCCTTGCAAGGGTCTTAAATTGATGTCTTGTACTACTGCTCAAAAGTACTTGCGAAAGAAGTACATCGCCTTCCTAGCTCATATTGTTCAAAAGGATGTCAAGGAGAAGAGTATCCAAGACATTCCCATTATTCGAGATTTTCCCGAAGTGTTTCCTAAAGATTTATCCGGTCTTCCTCCCGTTCGTCAAGTCGAGTTCCGTATTGATCTCATGCCCGGAGCTAACCCTGTTGCTAGAGCTCCTTATCGTCTTGCACCTTCCGAAATGCAAGAGCTCGCAAGTCAACTTCAAGAACTCTCCGATAAAGGGTTCATTCGCCTGAGTCATTCACCGTGGGGTGCACCCGTCTTATTTGTAAAGAAGAAGGATGGATCATTTCGCATGTGTATTGACTATCGCGAACTTAATAAGCTTACTATCAAGAATCGCTATCCTTTGCCTAGAATCGATGATCTCTTTGATCAACTTCAAGGTTCTACGTGTTTCTCGAAGATTGATCTTCGATCTGGTTATCATCAGCTCCGTGTTCAAGAAGATGACATTCCTAAGACTGCTTTCCGAACAAGGTATGGTCATTACGAGTTCATGGTTATGCCTTTTGGATTAACCAATGCACCCGCAGTTTTCATGGACCTCATGAATCGTGTGTGCAAACCGTACCTTGATAAATTCATGATCGTTTTCATTGACGATATCTTAATCTATTCCAAGACTAAAGCCGACCATGAAGAACACCTTAGATTGGTTTTGGACCTTTTAAAGAAAGAACAACTATATGCCAAGTTCTCCAAATGTGAATTTTGGTTAAAAGAAGTTCAATTTCTTGGTCACATCGTCAACGACAAGGGTATTCATGTTGATCCTGCTAAGATTGAAACGGTTAAGAATTGGAATGCCCCGAAGACTCCTACCGAAGTTCGTTCGTTCCTTGGTCTTGCGGGTTATTATCTTCGTTTCATCTCAAACTTCTCAAAGATTGCTGTCCCTCTTACCGCCTTGACCCATAAGGGTAAAGCTTATGAATGGGGACCGAAGCAAGAAGAAGCTTTCCAAACTCTTAAGCAAAAGTTGTGCAATGCTCCCATCTTGACTCTCCCCGATGGAAATGATGATCTAGTTGTCTATTGTGATGCTTCTAACCAAGGTCTTGGTTGTGTCCTCATGCAACGAGGCAAAGTGATCGCTTATGCATCAGACAACTCAAAATTCATGAAAAGAATTATACGACGCACGACCTCGAGTTGGGTGCGGTCGTATTCGCGTTAAAGATTTGGAGACACTACCTATATGGCACGAAATGTGTGGTATTCACCGACCACAAAAGTCTTCAACATATCTTCAACCAAAAAGAACTCAATATGAGGCAACGACGTTGGGTCGAACTCCTTAACGACTACGACTGCGAGATTCGTTACCATCCCGGCAAAGCGAATGTTGTAGCCGATGCGTTGAGTCGAAAAGACCATGTTATGCTTCATTGCGCCCGTATTCAATCCGATATTCAAACCCGTATCCTGGAAGCTCAACACGTCTCGGTTACTGAGGGTAACATGTATGAAGAAATGTCGTGTGGTGTTGAACTTCTTCTTGAATCTAAACCCAATGGCTTACTATATTACTTGAACCGTATTTGGGTTCCCGATCGCGATGATCTCCGTGCAATTCTCATGAACGAGGCTCATAAGACTCGTTATTCTATTCATCCTGGTGCGGATAAAATGTACCAAGATCTTCGTCAGCTTTATTGGTGGCCCGGTATAAAGAAGGACATTGCTCTTTATGTTGCCAAATGCTTAACTTGCTCCAAAGTCAAAGCCGAACATCAGCGTCCTTCTGGTTTGCTTGAACAACCGGAAATTCCCGTGTGGAAATGGGAGAATTTAGCTATGGATTTCATTACCAAGCTCCCTCGCACCTCGAGTGGTTATGATAGTATTTGGGTGATCATTGATCGACTCACCAAATCTGCCCACTTTTTGCCTATTCGTGAAGACTTCAAAGTGGAGAAACTTGCCCGAATTTACATTGATGAAATTGTGAGCCGTCATGGTGTTCCCTTGAACATAATATCTGATAGAGACGCTCGGTTCACTTCTCGATTTTGGCAATCTCTCCAATCTGCTCTTGGTACTCGATTGGATTTGAGCACGGCTTACCATCCGCAAACTGATGGTCAAACCGAGCGAACAATCCAAACTCTTGAAGACATGCTTAGAGCTTGTGTAATCGATTTTGGTGGCAATTGGGATTCACATTTATCCCTTATTGAGTTTTCTTATAACAATAGCTACCACACAAGTATCAACATGGCTCCATTCGAAGCTCTCTATGGTCGCAAGTGTCGTTCTCCGATCTGTTGGAACGAGATTGGTGAAGCACAAATCACCGGTCCCGAGTTAATTCAAGAAACTTCCGACAAGATTATTCAAATCCGTGACAATATCCGAGTAGCAAGGAGTCGACAAAAGAGTTATGCCGACAAACGTCGAAAACCCTTGGAATTCCAAGTCGGTGATCTCGTTCTTCTTAAGGTATCTCCATGGAAGGGTGTGATCCGTTTTGGAAAGAAAGGCAAGTTATCACCTCGTTATGTTGGTCCATTCAAAATCCTTGAAAGGATTGGGAAAGTGGCTTACAAGCTCGAGTTACCTCCATCTCTTGGCAATGTGCATCCAACATTTCATATATCTAATCTAAAGAAGTGTCTCGCTGATGAAAATCTCCATATACCGCTTGACGACGTGCGCATTGATGAAACGATGCACTTCGTTGAAAAGCCGGTGGAAATTATGGATCGTGAAGTCAAGCAACTCAAGCGAAGTCGTATTCCTATCGTCAAAGTTCGTTGGGAGTCTAAGCGTGGTCCTGAGTACACTTGGGAACGAGAAGACCAAATGAAGCTCAAGTACCCTCATCTTTTTACTATTAATGTTGTTTCCTCTAGCTAAATTTCGGGACGAAATTCTCTCAACATGGGGAGACTGTAACATTTCTGATTTTTAGTATTCATATTTCAATTCAATGTAATGAAATTTCAAGTTCTATACTCGTGCAATGTCTCAATATTTTTCCCGCGGTAAATAAAATGCAATGATTCTATACAAGTTCGCAAGTTTTACTCGATTATATGCACATAAACGCTATACAAGTAGCTATATATTTCAAATTTATAAAACCTGAAAAGTCAAGGACTAAAGTTGAAAATTTATCAAGAAACCCTAGTTAGCACGGTCGTGCTTCGTTCTAGCACGGTCGCGCCAAGTGCCTCGGCACGATCGCGCGGCTGGTCCTGGAACGATCGCGCCCGGTTCCTAAGCACGGTCGCGCCAATCTTGGCACGGTCGCGCCTGCGAAACAGTCGAAACATAAATGTGATTTCAAAACGCTCAATCGTTCGAATTTCAAATCCGATTACGTTTATTTTCCTTTAACGCGAGTTATACCATTTTCAATTACTCAACGCCTCAGTTTTTCTCCATCAATCTCGAATTCTCTCTCAAGCAATTCAAACAAAACTCGAGTCTTCCTCCTGGAACCCAAATTCTCCCGATCAAGAAAGGATTTATCATCTCCCGGCTCTCTCCAAGACTCTGGACTCTCTGGCCTAGCCAGAATCGCAGTCGAAGTCACCGGAAACCTTTACCTCCGTCGCCGGAACTCATCTCTGCCATTCTTCATCGATTCGTTACGTTTCAGGGTAAGTATACTCTCCATCTCACTCATTTCAGTAACATTATCAAAAGCCCTCATTCAATTTGGGCTTCCATTATAGAATTCGATCAGAATCAGAAATCATATTTTAATAAAAATGATTTGATCGAACCCATGCTTAAACTCGATTTCCATACAATTAAGTTATATGAAAAGACTCTTAATAACCCATTAATCAAAAGCCCTAACAATTCCTGTGTTCGAAATACAAGAAACTCTCGATTCGTGTCTGATTTGGAATAGACACGGTCGCGCTAATCATCTAGCGCGGCCGTGCCTCGTTTAGCGCGGTCGTGTCGACTAGCAGCGCGGTCGTGTCATCCGTCCAGACCTTGTCATGCCCTTTGGGCTAGTCTCTGTTGTGTCTAAAAATCATAAACGCGACCGTGCCGGGCTAAGGCACGGTCGTGCCTGATGACTTGTCTAGATTGTGCTCCTGATTGATCAACCCGGTCGCGCCCCGACTAGCGCGGTCGCGCCCGTGGCTTGAGCACGATCGTGCCCTTCCGAGGCACGGTCGTGCTAGACTCAGAATTTTTAACAGAATTATAATTTTTATATTTTAATCAGTAAATGTTTCAGATTTTATAAAAATATGTTTTCTGTATTTAAAAATAGATTAAAAGTTTAATCTTGGCATAAATGTAATTTATTGAAAAGTTTATAAAAAAATTAAATTTATATTTATCATCTTACACTTAAATGATATTTTAAATAATTAAGTTACAAAATTTATAAATAATGATGACTTATTTACTTTACATTTTAAATCAAAATCGTTTTATTTATTTATACTTAATTACAATTAATATTGACATTATTTCATAAACTATAGTTATACACTTATTTATTTAATTCAAACCTAATTAAATTGTTTCAAACATATTTTACCTCAAACTTTATATATTTTATTCAATCCTTTTTAAATACAAACCAATGGTTTTATATACAAATCCAACTTTCATTTTTAAACTTTATACATCTATGTGATTCAATGCATATTACTATTTAGGTTAAAGTGTGCTTTTCAAGGATCTTTTTGCTATCTATATTCCTTGTTAGCTTCACTTCCATACCAAGTGAGTATTCACAACCTCTTTTACTCTTTTACACTTTTGGGGTGGAACATGAACTCTATACTCATTACACATTACACATTTACATTTACACAAACTACACAAGTGTAAAAAAAAAAAATTCTATTTACATACATGTGTGCAAAAATTTGAGCTTTGTGCCCGAGTGCTAGGTGTGTTTAACCTTTGTATGCTCTTATGTGCAATCATTAACTATACAAGCCGACGGTTTTCAATGATGGATCTATTGAGTCTGACAAACCCACCCATGGTACGCGGTGATTGAAACCGACAATACACTTTGTTTTGCATGCTAGTTACAAGGTTTGATTGTACATTTGGTTACACAATAGTTACTCCCCATGAACGCCTTATTTATCATGTCATGTAAAGGATTTGTTTTCAACTATATGCTATCTATATACAACTGTGTTATACTCACCAACTTTTTAGTTGACTTTATTTTATTCATGTTTCAGGCCCCAATATGTGAGATTGATTCAAGACGTGTTCAACATAGGATTTGGACTTAGCAAAATAAATCAAGAATTTTATGAATTGTTTATGTTTCTTGTTTGAATTTGATCTTGTACTTGGATTTATTGTAATGCAAATTTGACTTTAATATATTTCAATTTAGTCAACCATGTGCTATGAACAGTCTTACATGTCCCGCCCCGATGATTCCGCCATCGGTCGGGGTGTGACAAGAACTCCATGTGTGATGAGGATGGTACATGGACATCCAAAGGGCTTCAGGAAGCCAATGTAGGGAACTCTTTTGAGCCAGAGTTCATAGGGAGTTTTCTGGAGAGGCTTAACAATAAGGACTCTATTCTGCACATAACAAGTTATGCTTACAGCTTCTACCCATAAAGTAAGGGGCAGCTTTGAGTCAGCCAGCATAGATCTTGCTGATTCAATCAGAGTCCTGTTTCTTCTTTCAGCAACCCCATTTTGTTGAGGAGTTCTTGGAGCACTGTACTGCCTTTCAATGCCCTTGCTCTCACAGAACCTGTTCAAAGTGTGATTTTTGAACTCTGTTCCCTGATCACACCTTATGATATTTACCTTCAGATTACTTTGATTCTCTACCCTGAGAATATAGGATTTGAGAATCTCAGCAGTTTCATCTTTTGTTCTTAGGAAGAATACCCAAGAGAATCTGGAGAAGTCATCAGTGATCACCAGACAGTAGGACTTTTTGCCCATTGACATGACATTTGTAGGACCAAAGAGATACATATGCAGTAGCTGGAGAGGAGTGTCATTTGTGTTCAATGTCTTGGGCTTATGGGAACTTTTGTGTTGTTTTCCCTTCAAGCAGGCAATGCAATGATCGTCTAGCTGGAATTCTTTGTCAGGAAGCCCTCTGACAAGATTGTCCTTCACTAATTTATTGATTGTTTTGATGTTAACATGGCTTAACCTCCTATGCCAGAGAGTGGATTCATCAACTGATGCCTTTGACAGAAAACATGAAACACTACCAGATGGAGTGACTTCATTCATGTCAAGCACATATAAGTTGTCCTTTCTATTAGCAGTTAGGAGAATCTTCTCTGGGGGGGTTTAGATAGGCTAAGAGCTAACACGAAACATTCTTCGTCAGTGAAGAGCATCCAATGCTTTTGATCACATACTTGAGAAACACTCATGAGATTGAAGTCAAGTTCTTTAACATAGTTGACTCTTTCAATACTCATCCTTTCATTGGACATAGTGCCTTGTCCAGTGATAGATCCACCTTTTGAGTCACTTCCAAAGGCAACATATCCTCCATTGAAATGTTTGAAGTTGGAGAGGATGGACCTGTTGCCTGTCATGTGCCTGGAACAGCCGCTATCTACCACCCAGGCGTTATTCTTGTTACCTGGCTGTCCCTGCACATGAAAGAGATTTAGTTAGTGGGAGTGGTCCAAGAGCTCTCCTTTTTGAAGAAAAGAGTTCTTGGACATTCTGATTCATCATGCGTGCATTCAACAGCACCGATGATGATTTTGCTGACAGGAGCAGAGATTTTGGCTTTCCATTTCTTAAGTAGTTGTTTTCCAGTTCTCTTTTCTTTATCGGCTGCGGATTTGGCTTTGGCAGCTGATGAATTTGCTCTATCAGCAGCTGATTTTCCTGCTTGAGGTTTTGGCCTGTCAGCAGGGGCAGGTTTTGCTGCTGATGGCTTCAGCTTATCAGCTGCAGATGTTGTTGCTGATGACCTTGGCCTTTCAGCAGCAGCTTTTGCTTTTGCTGCTGAGGGCTTATTTGGAGCAGCAGCAGATTTAGTTTTTGCTGCTGACTGCTTTGTTTGAGCAGCAGCAGATTTGGTGGTTGCTGAAGGCTTTTCCTTTTGCTGCTGCTTGTTTTTTTCTGCAGTTTCAACTCTTCTACTGGCTGCAGATGGCCTATCAACTGAAGTATGCTAATCCTTCTTTTGTTTATGCGCTGATTGAAGAAGTATCTGTTTGAAGGGGTTAAACTGACATTTTGCAGCAAAGTGGTTTGATTCCCCTCATATGATGCAGGACTGCTGAACCTTGGGCTGCTGCTTCCTTGGTGGAGAAGAAGAGTTTCTGAACTGAGTTTTCTTGGTCGTAACTCTTCTAACCTGTTGCTGATTCTTCTGATTTGGCATGAACTGAGACTTGGAGTTTGTGGGTCCTGATGTCTGTCCCTTTTCAGTGTTTAGCTTTCTTCCACCTGGAGGATAGCTGATCCTTATCTGTTTGAATGGTACAGGGGCTGGAACAGCTGGGAGAACAGTAGGGACTGGGACTCTATTCAGAACAGCTTCAGATGAGGCTGTACTTGTTTCATCATGGTCTGAGAAGGTTAACTCAGATTCTGATGAGGTAGTGCAGTCTTTAACAAGGGGTTCATCCATTGGAGGATCAAGATTTATGTTTGCAGTGTCGAGTTTTGCAACATCGAAGCTTGGTTCATAGATGGCAACATAGTCAGCTGGATGAGGAACAGTATTGTACTGTTCCTTGCCATATCCAAGTCCTCCTAGCTTTACCTTTTCATGGACTTGAATATCTAGAAGTCTCTGTAGCTTTTTAGAAGAAAATTCATATTTTTCAACATGAACTTTCTGTTCTGCCAGATCAGCTCTGGTTGATTTAAGTTTTACTAATAGATCATCAATCTGAGTTTCAAGATTGGTTTGTTCATGTTTTAGAGATGAAATCTCTTTCTTAAGGCATTCAATTTTTTCTTTGTAAGTGATTTCAACCTTTTTAAACTCAGATTTCATTTGAAGAAACTCTTCATTTTGATCTATAAGGTTTTGGTTATGTTTTCTATAACCTAAAACTTTATCAATGCAAGCTTGAGAGCATAGATGTTCAAATACCTGAGGTGGTATCTCTGCAGTGTCTGCCATAAGTGCTTGGTTGGAGACAGGAACATCTTCATATTGAAAACTCCAGTCGAATTCTGCAGTTCCAACATTTGCACAGGCTGCAGTTTGTGCTGGGGGAGTTTGTTGCTGATGCTGTTGTCTGGGCTGACTTTGGTAGGCTTGTCTTTGATGGCCGGCACCCTGATTGGCTTTAGGTGCCTTGCACTCCCTAGCAAAGTGACCCATTTGGTTACAGTTGTAACAACGGATCTTGCTTTTATCAAGCCCAACTCTGCTGTTTGAGTTGTTGCTTGGAAATGATCTTTCGGTTCTAGAATAGAACCTTTTTGCTCTGAGGGAGAGCATGGCATATGAGTGCTGAATATCCATTTCTTCAAGATCATCTGGATGAAAGCATTCCAGATCCTCTTTTATGAAATACATGCTGCTTGAGTTGTCAGAGACACAAGCAGTAGAGGTTGGCTGTTTGCACTAGGACCGGAATGATCAGAGTGAAGCGTTGAGGAGGTAGTGGAGGAAGTGGTAGCTGATTGATAACTGGAGCTCCTTTCTTTAGCTTGAATCATTTCTAATTCATAGGTTTTGAGCATGCCAAAGAGCTCAGTCATCTGAAGAGTCTTCAGATTCTCTGTTCTTCTGATGGACACAGTGTATAATGTCCAGCAACTAGGAAGAGATCTTATGAACTTCTTGAGAATGTCTTCATTCTCCAGCTTTACCTTGGAGCACTGCAGTTCACCTACAAGATAGGTAAATCTGTTATATAAAATAGTTAAGGTCTCACCTTCCCTCCAGACGAAGTTCTCATACTGCTGCTTCAGTATGTCCCTTCTGTTCTCTTTGACTTCTTCAGAGCCAGCAAACATCTTCTCCAGCGCCTCCCAGAGCTCCTTGGCAGTTTTGTAACTTCTGAAGTTGTGAAAAACTTCATTTGGAAGGCACATTTGGATGGCTCCTAGTGCCTTGAAGTCCACCTCCATTTTCTTGATGTCCTCTTCAGAGTACTTGGAAGTTTCCTTCGGGACTTGTAGCCCTCCATCATCAGCAGAGGCCACCATGGGAATATATGGACCCTCCTTGATGGATCTCCACATTCCGTATTCCTGGTAACAGAAGAAACTTTCCATGCGATTTTTCCACATGTCATAGTCTTCTCCAGAAACCAACCTTGGTGGTCGGTTGATGCTGCCAATATCTTCAAAGCCATTACCCTGTGCCATTTTTGTTTTGATTTTGGGTGACTTGTTCAAAGAGAGAGTTTAGAATAGAACAAGAGATGATTAAACAAATGTTAGTTTGTTTAATCTGAGCCAAAGCTCTGATACCACTTGTAGGATCGTGAGAATACAAGATGGTTCTGTTCTTAGTTGAGGTTGGCGAAAACAAAATCAACTACACAATTTATAATCAAGTAAACACAAAGAATACTGATAAACACTGTTGTATTAAGCTTTTGTGAATGCAAAGATTACAAGTGAGAAACTCAATGAATAAGTATGACAAGCACTACTAGCACTATCAAGACACACTTACTATGAAGTGTTTACACAGTATTTATAGTAACTCAGAATCAAGACAAACCCTTGATTCTGAGGATCAGATCGAACACAGACCGTTGATCTTGTTTATTAATCTAAATTACACGCAAAGGCTAATCTAGATAACTTTATTGAAACGTCTTCTTAGGCATCATTGTTTGCATGCTTGGAGAAGTGTATTGTTGTCCGTCATTGGTTGACCATAGCGGTTCCTTCTGCTTTGAGTCTGTCAGTTGCTTTTACAGAAAGGTGTCAGAAACGCTTAGCCTGGATAGTCAGCTGCAACGTTTGGTCTTCAGTGAGTAGAGCTATCAGCTGCAAAGAGTGAAGGTTGCTGCTGGTAAGCCTATCAGCAGCAAACATGGAAGACCGCTGCTGATAAGCCTATCAGCAGCAACTTGTGCAGAATGCTGCTGATAAGCCTATCAGCAGCAACAAGTGTTGAATGCTGCTGATAAGCCTATCAGCAGCTACAAGTGTTGAATGCTGCTGATAAGCCTATCAGCAGCAACAAGTGTTGAATGCTGCTGATAAGCCTATCAGCAGCATTTGTACTTAGAATAATTTGGTAGCAATCAGTCTTTGGTTCTACAGTTGTTCTTTTCGGTATAGTCTTATTTGTTTTTAGTTAAAAATTTAAATGTATTATTTGAGCATATATATATTTCGGTATAGTCTTATTTGTTTTTAAATATATAACTTGAATTTATAAAAAAAAAACCTTGTAAAAGTATTTATAAAATTTTGTCACCAAATTTATACATTAAATGGATAAATTATTCAAAACAATAATATAATTTAAATTGAGAAATTGAGAATTAAATTTATAAAAATAGAGATTTTATGCAAAAATTATAAATCTGGTTGAATTCTGTTTAAAATATTGTGAGGTTTTATAAAATAATATTTATAAAATTTTTGGAGCTTTAAAACTGATTTTAAAAAATTAAACAGGCCACAGGGTCTCGAACCCGGGTCTGTGTGGTGTGGATTGTATGATCAAACCACTGACCAGGAGGCGGCTTATGTTACTGGATTAGTTCTGAGTGGGTTTAAACTCATTATTAGAAGGGTCGGGTTTTGTTTACTGAGGCGCAAAAGAAAACAGGTCGGTCGTCATGCGGGCCGTGGGTTTCGAACCCACACCACCGGGTACAATGGTGCATGGTCTTAACCAGTCGGACCAGGTGGCTCTCTGATTATAACTGAAACAAAATAATTTAAATACGAAATGTAAATTCTTCAAATCCCCAAATCAGAAACGCAAGAACATGACATGAACTCAAGTCGCAATTGAATTCGATGCATAATATGAACGCGAATTGATAAGGGGCTAATGATCAGGACTCGATTACGATTCTAACGATCTAAAACTTACTCTTGGAGGTTGGGCAACGAGTGCAGACGGCTACACAATTTCCTCGACTGATCTTGGTGATCGACAGGCGTCCAGAGGTGAAATGCGGGTTAATCAAAGGTTGGGAGAGTTTGTGTGAAGGTATACGCGAGTGTGAGAGAGATTAAATCCGTTTAATTTCGATTGTAATGGCCGATTTGATTTTGATTTGACCGAATTAGCCGTGGACAACCGTTTACGCGTTAATTCATCGATTCGGGAAGGAATTTGGTCCAGATAATGGTCTAGGTTCACCCATGATTGATTTGAGAGTGATTTACGGGATTGAGACGCGTCAATTTCATGCATTGAATGGTGATTTGATATGGTTTTGACTATCTAAAGTCAAATTTGTTTGAATTCTTAATCGCCCGCTTAATTGATCGAATTGGTTTGCTGATTGGGCCTGGGTTTGATCGATTTTTGCTTGTGTAACCATGAGGAGCCCAATTAATCACGAATTCGATCGATGGCAACCTTGAATTGTCTAGGATTGGGCTGCTTTGACTTTTGAAAGTCAACTGAGTCAAAAGGGTCAAGATTGGAAAGTGTGGGTTCAATTAGAATAGGTAAGGGTTCAAACCAAAGTGAAATTCTTTGTTAATTGTATCTAACTTATCTGATATATATATAAATATACATGCATCTATATACATCTACATATATATATATATAGTGTTTTAATAATGTATACAAGTGTAAAAATTCGTTAATTTGCTTAAACTTAGGGTTTAATTGTTTGTACGAATAAGGTAACCATTGCACTAGAATTGGATTTCAAACATGATTAATTGTACTGGAATGAAAATCAAAAATATTACAGTATCCCCATGTTGAGGGAATTTCGTCCCGAAATTTAACTAGTGGAGACTACTGAATCAGGAATGAAATGGGTTTGGAGTTTCGATTGTCGGTTTGAGGAGTATGATAGATAACAAGATTTAGATCTAAAGCTCATATTGAGTATGAATGATATCGATGGATTTTTGTTTCAAGTGAGTTAAGGAGCGATCTGTCGAAGAATCTAGAGGTGCAATACGTTACATGGAATGGATTTGATGGGAGACTTAACGATCTGGGTTTGTTTAAGATGTTGCCGAATATGCTCAAAACTGTTAAAGGACAAGAGGTTACACAAACATTGGTTTAGGTCAAAACTTCACGTGACATGAACAACGCTACTTCTGATAATATGATAGAACACTTATATATAGGAAGTACCATCGGCGTATCCACCATGCCCTGGTCGTATGACATTAGTTTCGTTGCTATATATCACGATAGGTTTTAGGTCATAACACATGACAGAATTCACTATGTTTTCCATGCGTTGATTTTTTATAATTACGTGTGCACCAATAATTACTCGAATCATCGCATGGTCCGTATAGATCCTTCCTTTGTGTGTGGGTCAAAAGGGCACAAATTTACTTAGTTCATGTCTATTGTTTTCACATATGAGTTGCTAAGAAGTAACTATGTCCTTAAGTAGCCAGGCCAGTTAGCAACTAAAGAGTAATAAAGTAGTATAACTTAAAGTTCCATAGTTTACTCATGTTTGAACAATAATACGTCAAACACCGAGTTGTTTTAAAGTGTTACAGCTTCCTCGAGTTTGAACAAGAATACGTCAAACCCCGAGTAGCTTCAATGAGTTATGGTTTTCAACTTTGGTGAACAAAGCGTATGACCATGCCTTGTGTATAATGTAATCAATTAATTGCAACAATTGTAAGCAATTTAGTTTTGTGTATAATGGAACATCCAAGTTTCATGTATGATCTAGTGTCATGTAGCTTGTAATCAAATAGGTTTCATGTGTAACGTGAACGATTTAGCGTCATGTATATGGCAAGAAATGAATTTCATGTATGATGTTAATCACTTAGTATCATGTATTTTGTAAACAAATAAGCTTCCTTGTGTAATGTAAACAATTTAGTATCATGTATATTGTATAATGTGCATAATTTAGTATCATGTATTTTGTAACCAAATAAGTTTCATGTTCAATGTGGTCAATCTAGTATTATGTACCAAACTAACAAATGTTATGTATCATGTATATTACAAACAACCAAGTTTCATGTATTATGTGTTCAATCTGGTAGCGTGTGTATTGCAAACGAACAAGTTTCATGTGTTATGTGATCGTGCTATGTATCTTGTGAACGTTCATACGTAAGGTATTGAGTTTCGTATGTGACATATACTAACGAGTTTTGCATATGATCAGGTGTTGCGGAGAAGCATGTTGTTTGGCGTTCATGTATTATGTGGTAGTTAGGTTCTAGCTCTTTAAATCTCGTTGAGGTTTGTAGAGAAAGTTAATGTCTACGTGAAATGAGTCGCCTCTTGAAGTGGCAAGTGAAAGGTAACGAGGGGGTTCTGAAAACACTCGGGGAAATGTGTTTACAAATACTGATCTTCGTTTGAAAATAAGAAATTATAAATTGTTCTTGGTTGTAGATATATAAAGTAGTGAAACCATTGAGTTACATAATCTAAATAAATAGAGAGTTTATAGGAAAAACTTTTTAAGTTTTCAATTATTATAAGGAGAATATTTTTAAGAGAAATTATTGGCTAATCAAGTAGTTGTATATTAATTTAGCCAGGTTTTAGAAATAATTACTTTAATGAGGAAAATCATACTTATTTGTCAATTTGAAGTAATATTTTTTTATAAAATAAGTTGTATTAAGTTCCCTTGCAAAGTGAAAATGTTTATGGGAAATTTATATTTCTGATACTCTTTTAAAAGTTTGATAAACGTTTGGTTTGAAAATAACGAGGTTGTTTAAATCTAATATGATGATTTGTTTACGAAGGAGATTGCCGTTAGTGTACTAAATCGTGTTGAATGAAGAAGGTGATACTTGGAGGGTCTTGATGAAAATATGATGGATGAAATTCACATTCAACGTATTAAATCAATGAATAATAACTTTAGAGTTGAAAAAATATAAAATTTATTAAATGCTGAAATGGTAAACATTATTCAAAACATAGGGGAAATGGTTCTCAAACTGAAAATTTAAAGACCATAAATATAATTTATGTTAACGTCTCTGGTAGCTTCCCACTAGTAGGAGATAATCACCATAAATATAATTTATGTTAACGTCTCTGGTAACGTCTCTGGTCATTCGGTTAGTCGATCTGGCTTCAGCTCTAGCTATTTCAGTGCGATTCTCAAGCATTTCTTTTTCGAGAATGGAAATTAACTCCTTTTGATACCCTAATTGATTCACTAGGCTATCTATTCTCTGTCCCTGCAAGTCGTGTCTTATCTCTTGCTCCATCCTTTGCCTCTCGAACTCTGAGGTCCTCACATATTGGTGAACGTCATCGATTGGAATTCCCATAGCACTTGTGGGTGCCATGGTACGTCTTGCCCAAGGGTTAGGATGGTACGGGTTGGGCATTAGATATGGGTCTCTTAGTGGGGGTGGTAACTGAGTGTGTAGATGGGGTGTCTGATACGGGTTTCTGGGTGGTTCAGATGTTCGTAGTCTTAGGCCAGTGTTCCTTACGGTAAACCTTTGCCTAGCAGTTGCGGGTGTTGGTGACCGATACACGGGTGACCCGATGTCTTCTTCCCAATCAGACTCTGCTCCGGGACGGTATACCGGAAAGGAAGGAAAGTAGGAGTCCATGTCTAGCAGAAAACAATGAAAAGGTTGTAAGTGATAATTAAATATTGAGTGTTAGACATAGGAGTTCTCATAAGTTTAGAGTTTGACTAGTCATAACACCGAGCCTTCACAATAGTATTTTAGAAATACACTTGACCTATAAGCAATGCATCCCTGAGGAGAATTCCCAGGAAAGAGGGGTGGGTCACTAGGACACACTTAAGTACCCTGTCTTTCCTTAGCCAAAATCCCTCATGGGCCTACACACTTTTCTAGTCATCATGTATTAATAGCACTATTGTTGGGCTCATGGTCATGATGAGAATTGTTGTGAACTGAGCTTTGAGGCCCGAAAGTGAGGCTTATATATTGTAGTAGGCTTCTTCTTCTTGGAGGGTAAGTGGGCTTCTTGTTTATTATTAATGGATATTAGGCCCAGTAGTTTAGATTTAGATCAAAAGAGGTGGTGACATTATATGTGTGAGTTTAAGGGTGCATGAAAAGCTAAGTGTGTATAAGTGTGTGTTGAAACATAGGATAGCACTTAAATGAATCAAATAGATAGCATGGATATAGCACAACAATTATCAGGCAGTGTGACACATAAATTATTAAATATTGTATCAGGTAGTGTATTTATTTATGATAGTATGTAGGAATATTCATACAAGGAGAAATCATGTAGCATGTAGTAGCATGGCATTGTATGGATGTCCTAAGGTAATAGTCTAGGTCAAAAGTGTCTAATACCCTAATTCCCTATAACCAAGGCTCTGATACCAATCTGTCACACCCCAACCGACGACGGAATACGTCGGGGCGGGACATGTAGACTGTTCATGAGCACAAGGTTGACTAGATTGCAATATTTTAATCATCAAATTTCATTTCAAATAAATCAAACACAACCAAATTCAAACAAGTACGTGAATGAAATATATAATATTATTTATTTAAATTTAACTAAGTCCAAAGCCTATGTGAAGCATGTCTTGATCAAACTCACACATTAGCACCTGAAACATGAATAAAATAAAGTCAACTAAAAAGTTGGTGAGCATACACAAGTTTATACATAGATAGTGTATAGATGTAAATAATCAAATCCTTACATAACATGATAAAATAAGGCATTTATGGGGAGCAACTATTGTGTAACCAAAGTACAATCAAACCTTTGTAACTAGCATGCAAATTGTGTTGTCGGTAACAATCACCCCAATCTGGGTGGGTTTGTCAGACTCAATAGATCTATCATTGTTAACCGTCGGCTTGAATAGTTAATGATTGCACATAAATTGCACACAAACAGTTAACACACCTAGCACTCAAACATAAAGCTCAAATTTTGCATCCATGAATGTAAAGAGGATTTGTGTTTGTGTAGTTTGTGTGGCAATTGTGTGTATAGAGTTCATGTTTCACCCCAAAAAGTGTAAAAGTGTTGGTACACATATGTCCCCAGTTCATTGTAAGCGTTCGAGTCAAATGTAATCAGTCAGTTGTGATATAAAACAGTGTGTTTTGAGTATTTATGGTTGTTTATGTTTATTATTATTGATCACCGTTGATATATACCCTTAACATGTTTAAATAATACTTATGCAGAAGTTGTTCATGCTGATGAGTCAGAATGGACTCAGTCGCACGAATGAGTCATAAGTATGGCTCATTCGTACGAATGAACCATAAGGATGGTTCAATCTGCCGAATGACTCAGTCGCACGAATGGATCATCCGTATGAGCCATTCGTACGACTGGAACCTGCAGACTATAAATACATCTTAAATCGTGTTGTTAGGACAGAGGAGGTCATATCAATCAACCCTAGCCGCACGAAATCGTCCAGAGACTTTGTCCAACTTCATAGTTCGTTCCCGGATCGATTCCTACACGTTCATAACGTTTATCAATCGTTAGATTGATCCGGGTTGTCGTTCTCACTGATTGGATCGCCAATCAAATAGAATTCCGCGCTATTTGATTCGGTTTCACGTTGAATCTATTGTAATCCGTACGTACACGGTCCTAACAAGTGGTATCAGAGCTTTGGCTCGTGATTCTTCGTGTATTCAATCTTGTTTTGGTATAAAATTCTCGTTTTTGTTCAAAAGCAAAATTTTTCGTGGTTAAATCTTGTTTTACTTGTGTTTTTGCGAAAAAAAATCATTGCTTTACACTTAGTTCTTGTTTTCTAAAGTTCTACATCTTTTGCAGCCCCAAAAACTCGATCAAAATCTCGTTTTTCGAAAATTTTCACGTTTTTAGGGTTTCTGCGCGTCCTGTAGCACATTCGGACGATTGACTCATTCGTGGACTCCATTCGCACGATTGACCTCAGTCGCTTCTCCATTCGTACGAATAGACCATCCGCATCAATTTTCTCTCATTCGTGGACTCCATTCGCACGATTGACCTCAGTCGCTTCTCCATTCGTACGAATAGACCATCCGCATCAATTTTCTCTCATTCGTACAACTCAATCGCACGGATAGCTCTTTCGGTGAACTCATTCGTACGACTGGACTCAATCGGTTCTATCCTTCCAAAATTTTTCTAAGTGTTGAAAATCCAAAATTTTTTTAAAAATGACTGACGAGCACTCAGCCTATACAGCCGGGCAGAACGCAAGACTTCAAAACATGATGATAATAGAAAATGAAGCGGGAAATGGACAGAAAGCTCCGAAACTTGTGTCACTTGATGACTACCCACACTGGAAACATCGTTTTGAGATCTATCTCAACGGGGTAGATCCAATGCTTTGGGTATCAATTGAAACAGGATACACTGTTCCTGTGGGAGCTGATGGAGTCAAACTAACGTTGACTGGGATGTCTGAAGCCCAGAAGACTACATATAATGCTGAGAAGAAGGCATATGCTCTCCTCACACAATCCATTCCAAAGGATATTTTTCACCAATTTTCAGAAAATAGACTGTCCAAACCTTTATGGGATGCTTTAGAAAAGAGATATGAAGGGAATGCAGCTCTAAAGAATATGAGGGCCAAGGCACTGAAAAAGGAATTTGATAACTTTGCTGCGATTGGAAGAGAAACGTTAGATGAAATACTTGATCGTTTTTATCATCTAATGAGTGAGTTGCATACTCATGGGATAGTGACTACTATGGAAGAAAAAGTGTTGAGCCTTGCTGATGGTTTGCCAGACAAATGGGACTCCTTTATCACTATCTTGAAACAAAATGGCACTCTGGAGATGTTGGATATAAATGAGTTCACCATCAAGCTGAGAGAACAGGCGCTGGTAGAAAAATACAAGGCCCAAAGAGGAACGTATAATCAGAATCCAGCTTTATACAATGCAACTCCTGCTTCCGCATCATCTGGTACTCCTATTCAAACCGCGTTTGTATCAAACACCTCGGGCTCTCCTCAGAACACCACATCCACTGGTGGTTCGTCGGGCACATCTTCACAGAAGAATACATCCGATTCAACCGCAAAGTTAAAAACTGACAACCTTGGGAACGTGACTGTGGAAGTGGCAAAGGAACATATGGGATTGCTTGCAGCAATGGTAGTTTCATATAATGGGTTGGTGGCAGGGCAAATAGGAAATTGCCACCTTACTGACGAGGATTACGAACAAGTAGACCCTGTGGAGATGGAGAGAATGGACATTTCTTGGGCTCTCGCAAGTGCTGTACGACGAGCAAAGGAGTTCGTCAAGAAGACTGGAGAAGAGCTGATAGCCAACAAAGGAACCAAGTTTGGCTTCGACAAATCCAAAGTTACGTGCTTCAATTGCGGGGAAAAGGGCCATTTCAAAAGAGAGTGTGTGAAGCCAAAGAAGACAGGGAACAGTAATCCTTTTAACTCAAATGCTAGGGAAAACACAACTGCTACTCTTACTCCTAAATCAAACACAGCAGCCATGGCAGCTCAAGGAGACGAGGGACAAGATTGGTCATTCAGATTTGGACCAGCAACTGAGGCAAACATGGCAAATATAGAAGAGTTGAATGATGACTCTGCGAGTGAAAGGGATAACTCTTCTGATAGTGCTAACTCAGATGGAGAAGATGCTGCCGAAGACGCCCAGTTTGTTTCAAGATCCGAACCGGTGGAAGATGCTGATTCCACATGCGCTTTCATGACAAACACCGCTAGTGAGACTCAGGTATGTTCCAAAGATGAACTGTTTAATAAACATGCTTGCAATGATTGTGAAAAATTCCGGGAAACAATTGACCTGAAATTTGCTAGGTTATTAGATCATAATGAAAGCCTGGTAACTGACCTACAACAATGTACAGAAGCGAATCGAGTTCTAAAACAAAATGAAAGCGGTTTTAAAGAACAAATTGAAGTGTTGAAGAAACAACTTAAGGAAACTGAAGTTGTAGTTTTTAATCAGTCAAATGACATCAATTTTTACTTAAAATCAATTGAACAAGCAAAGAAAGAACTCGCTCTTCTCCAAGTTGAGTATGACTCTCTCAAACAAAAGTTACACAGTGTTGCCAGTTCTTCTCACATCTTGAAGAATCTGGTGAATGTTAGAAAGGGGGGAGAGGGCATTGGTTATCGAGAGGTTCCACCACCTCTTGAGGGTCTTTTGAACACGAAAAGCAAACCTTTAAATGACAACCCAGTGAAAGACCATGTTGTGACAACTCCACTTGTCAGTGATCCGGACACTCTTGTAAAACCATTACAACCGATCACTGAAAATTGTGGAACATCTTCATGCGTTAAAGATATATTCACTATTGGAAAAAGGGATGAGGAAGAGGATTATGTAAGACCTTGTTTGGAAACTCAAACCATTCAGAATCCCAAACCAAGGCAGACCAATCCTCAGCCTCGTCCTAGCCTTGAGAAAGGAAAGGCAGTGGTCACGAACTTGAGCAAATCCATCCAATTCCTCAAGGAGGGCCAAAAACCTAATATTGAGAAAAAGGATGGGTTTCAGAATCACCACAATGCGCATCAAAGTAGATCTCCGAGGATTGTAGAGCGGAGATCCTGCTATGGATGTGGGAAAAGGGGACACTTAGCACAAAATTGTCCTAATTCTAAGACACCAAAGAGGAAGGTTGAAAATTTTTATAAAAAAACTCATTATTCCAAGTTTAACTCAACCTCTCCCTTACACCATCAAGTACATTATAGGAATGTTCCTCACAAACCTGTAATGAACAACATGGTGAATACTGATGACAACAAACCACGTGCATACCCAGTAAACCAGTCGACCGTTTATCACAAGCGATCACTGCACAAAACTGGTTCGTGGAAAGTTAAGTCGGATCATGTGTCTGAGAACAAAGATAAAGGAAAATCCCCTGAGTTAACCACTGAGAAGGGACAATGGGTTGATTTCCTATTGCGCGATGCTGACGGCAAACCCAAGACCATGAGGGCTTGGGTACCTAACCTAAACTGAGTTTCTTTGTTGTGTGCAGGTTGTCCGCTACACTGCTTCTACAAACACGTGGATTGTTTCGGATGAGTCGAGTTCATAGTCCAAATTTAATTTTTTGTTTTTTTTTTTTTTTTTTTTTTTTTCTTTTTCTTTTTCTAGTCGTTATTTAAAATTCAAAAACACAAAAAGATTTTCTGTTTTAAAATTTTAGGGGGAGATATTTCTAAGTTTATTAAAAAAAAAAAAAAAAAAAAAAAAAAAAAAAAAAAAAAAAAAAAAAAAAAACTTTGGGAAGGGCAGATTGGGGGAAATTGATCCTGGTCTGTGGAAAATGATAGTACACAGGCATCGAGGTATTTGAGACACAAAAAAAAAAAAAAAAAAAAAAAAAAAAAAAAAAAAAAAAAAAAAAAATTTATGAGTTAAAGTTTATTTTTTTAAGAAAATTCAAAAACAATATAAAATTGAAAAAAAAATGAGCTTGTGTTAAATGGTGGGGAAATGATTGTATATCAGTGGACGGTTGATATTATGTCTAAACCTAAATGATTCACCATATACTACGTCCAGTTCGATATATTGGTAGGCTCTCTCAATCGGACAGGAAGCTCAACGCGATAAAAAGATAACAATCTTTTGCGTCGAGTGGGTGAACACTGCACTGACATATGTCCTTGGTGGTAATTTCGGGTCTAAGATTGCCGAGAACTAATGTACTTGGTCGTTGTGTTGTATTCAATCAATGCCTCTTTCTTCAAATCCCGTAAACCTACCCATCACCCATACCTTAACGAAATCTAGTGTATTACCCTTGGGGATAGCGACTCTGAGGATATACTCTCTAGGTGGAGTTCCCAAATGGCCTATGGTATTACCCTTGGGGATAGTGACTCTGAGAAAATACCCTCTAGGTCAAACTTCAAATGAACTGGTATTAAGTTCATAAGCCCAAATCTCCCAAAGAGCCAAAGGCTCCACAAAGTCCTATCACACAAAGAGCCAAAGGCTTCTCAAATCTCAAAGAACTGGTAAAAAGTTCTCAAGCCCAAAGTCAAATCTCAAAGAACTGGTAAAAAGTTCTCAAGCCCAAAGTCAAATCTCAAAGAACAAATCAAAAGTTCTTCATCCTTCAAAGCTCAAACACTCCAAAAGCTCAAAAGCCAAATTACCAAAAATGCCCAAGTACCCAAAATCTAGCCTAAATCTCCCTTATCTCACACATATTTAGTTGAATGAATACAACATAATCACTGGTATAACGGAATTCTTGTGCATACCTGGATACGAAAGTATGTTGAGCAGTGGGAACCATTCGAATATCACAAGTGCTGATTGTTCCGATTTTGGTGAGTTTAAATGGATTATATACTGGTAATCGACTGGATCGGCAGTGTGCTAACATATCATAACTTGAACAAAACATGATGTCAACCGCTTCGTATACTGATATGATTCCCCAAAATTACAAGTCTCACAAAAAGAATGTGCTTTCTGTTTTTACAGCTTCTATTAATCTTGTGTACAGTATTTTATTTTTTAAAGTTAAAATTACTTGAAAAGTCTCAAATACTAGTGTCAATGCCTGTATGATTCCACATGGATCTTTCCTTTAGTCTGTGACATCAGAACGGGTGTCCTGTTGAGGGGGAGAAAATTTTAAATGTTTGTTTCGTTTAAATCTCAGTTTGCTTTATTTCCTTTAAAGGTTTTGATTTTATTTTTATTATTGGACTGTGCGACAAGACAAGACTCCTTGAAACTAAAATTCTGAATCCAAACAAGACAGCTTGTCAAAATTTTGAAAAAGTAAAAGGGTCACGTCTGAGGTGACCAGTTAGGAAACTGGGAAGACTGGGTAAAAGGGTCACGTCTGAGGTGACCAGTTAGGAAACTGGGAAGACTGGGTAAAAGGATCACGTCTGAGGTGATCAAATTAAGTAAAATGTTTGAGGTAAAAGGGTCACGACTGAGGTGACCGAGTGCAAGAGTGAATCGAACATGTCACACACCGATGGATTCACTCAGTAGCACGAATGGACCATACGGTTGGTCCATTCAGACGTATGAAACTCTGGTGTACGTATGAGCCATAAGTATGGTTCAGTCATACGATTGGTCCATGCGATTGAGTCTATTCGCACGACTGGATATCAGTCGCACGATTGGAACATATGGTTGGTCCATTCGCACGAATGGTGAGTGCGGTTGGTCCATTCGCACGAATGGTGAGTGCGATTGGCCCATTCGCACGAATGAAGGTCAGGTAAGTATATAAACCACTCAATCGCAACTGTTCCCCTATCGTTCAAACTACTCAGTCGCAAAACCCTAATGCCCTCTCCCCCTGTCGAATATACAAAGTTTTATAACATTAGGGGGAGCCACGAATGGGGAAAAATCATCAGCTGGGCTTACTTCTCTGATCTTAACGTTTACGCTGTCAAAAGAGAAGGTGGAGTCCAGTATTTCAGATATGCACACGAGCTAAAGACGCTGCCAGGATTCGAGATGAACCGGTTAGCATGTTTGAAATTATTATATGCTGAAGAAGGGGGTAGATCGGGTTGGTTTGAAAGAGCGTTGAAGTTCGAGTACCGCAATAAATGGGTAAACTTCAAGCCTCAAAGACCACAACGTATTATTCACAAGAACAAAATCAATCCGATCACAAAGCGCCCCAAGGTAACATTGAAATGGCAGCCACCGACTACAATGAAGAAGATCCCACTTCGAAAATTACCTCAGAACTTCTCGAGGTATTTCAAGTGGTGGAATTACGATTCAAGAACGGGTGAAGCTGTTATTGTATTGGATAAAGGTGATGATTGGGAAACAATTCGAGTGTATGATCCCATGTGGCTCACAAACTTGTCAGAACGAGATGTTTATACTTTGTACAAGTGTCAAATATTTTCAGATATATGGGATATGGAGCAAGCGCTACAATTTCAACGTGTTATCGAAGTGTGCTTTGCGTACGAGATACACGCTGGAGTTTCATGGAAGGAGAAGACAAAGGAATTTCTGAGGACTGATTGAAGATAGAATGAACTAGGTCCAAGGGGGAGTTTGTTGGTACACATATGTCCCCAGTTCATTGTAAGCGTTCGAGTCAAATGTAATCAGTCAGTTGTGATATAAAACAGTGTGTTTTGAGTATTTATGGTTGTTTATGTTTATTATTATTGATCACCGTTGATATATACCCTTAACATGTTTAAATAATACTTATGCAGAAGTTGTTCATGCTGATGAGTCAGAATGGACTCAGTCGCACGAATGAGTCATAAGTATGGCTCATTCGTACGAATGAACCATAAGGATGGTTCAATCTGCCGAATGACTCAGTCGCACGAATGGATCATCCGTATGAGCCATTCGTACGACTGGAACCTGCAGACTATAAATACATCTTAAATCGTGTTGTTAGGACAGAGGAGGTCATATCAATCAACCCTAGCCGCACGAAATCGTCCAGAGACTTTGTCCAACTTCATAGTTCGTTCCCGGATCGATTCCTACACGTTCATAACGTTTATCAATCGTTAGATTGATCCGGGTTGTCGTTCTCACTGATTGGATCGCCAATCAAATAGAATTCCGCGCTATTTGATTCGGTTTCACGTTGAATCTATTGTAATCCGTACGTACACGGTCCTAACAAAAAGAGTAAAATGGGCTTTGTAATACTCACGCGATTCAAAGGTGTAGTTAACACGCGAGGATAGATAGCAAAGTGATCCTTGAAATCTCACAAGGTTAACCTAGTGTGTAAAGTATATGGATCTGAATTAATAATGTGTACAATAGTCTATGCCCAAGTCTATGATTGAAATAGATATGTTTACGAAGGGTTGGAGTTGTAGGTGTTAGTGGTTTGTACTTAAAAAGGGGGTTTTATAAAATGAGAAATTGAAATGAATAACCTTAGAATAATTAGGGTTTGTGTTTGAGTAACTAAATAAATTAAATAATTATTATCTATTTATTTAGTGAGAATAATAGTGTGAAATTATATTTATTTAAATATAAATTAAATAAATTGTTTTACTTTATTTATTTATTTATGAAGATATGTAAGTACTATTGGTTCATAAACTAAAGCTTAGATATAATCTAAACTCTAAGTACATTTGTAAATGTAATTTATTTAAATGATAAAGAAATTTATTTGTATTTATCCTTTGAAATAGATATGCTAAAATAAATTTAGTTAAAAATTTAAATGTATTATTTGAGCATATATATATTTAGGTATAGTCTTATTTGTTTTTAAATATATAACTTGAATTTAAAAAAAAAACCTTGAAAAATATTTATAAAATTTTGTCACCAAATTTATACATTAAATGGATAAATTATTCAAAACAATAATATAATTTAAATTGAGAAATTGAGAATTAAATTTATAAAAATAGAGATTTTATGCAAAAATTGTAAATCTGGTTGAATTCTGTTCAAAATATTGTGAGGTTTTATAAAATAATTTTTATAAAACTTTTGGAGCTTTAAAACTGATTTTAAAAAAAATCAAACAGGCCACGGGGACTCGAACCCGAGTCTGTGTGGTGTGGATTGAATGATCAAACCACTAGAACAGGAGGCGGCTTATGTTACTGGATTGGTTCTGAGTGGGTTTAAACTCATTATTAGAAAGGGCCGGGTTTTGTTTACTGAGGTGCAAAAGAAAACAGGTCGGTCGTCATGCGGGCCATGTGTTTCGAACCCACACCACCGGGTACGATGGTGCATGGTCTTAACCAGTCGGACCGGGTGGCTCGCTGATTATAACTGAAACAAAATAATTTAAATACGAAATGTAAATTTGTAAGGCCCCAAACCCGGGAGGCCTCACTTGTTGGATTTACTTATTCACAATCAGTTCTTAAACTTGATTATCAAATAATGCAACGGAAAATACTTCAAATAAACATAACCATTACATTGTTTAACAACGGAAGCGTAACCTAGTCTATTACATAAACATATCATAATCTAATCGTAACAGGATGCCAGTTTTCATGATCAACCGGGTAACTCTTCTCGATTGCCAAGCATCACCGTCCATCATCCATACCTGCCTTAACCTGAATGTGCATACTAAAAAAGTCAGCTACGCTGATGAGTTCTAGTTTTCGTTCGATTTGAGAAATGGTTCATCATTCAAAACATTCATTAGGGTTTAACATCACGTATAAGAAAACAGGGCCTTTCATTCATCATTGAAAACCTTCAAACATTTTTCCTCATCATAAACGCATTGAACGGATCATTTGTTTAAAACATTTAACATTCATTTAAGTCACACATTACTATCTACAATCTGTATCTTTCTTTAAGCGTCTCTGTGTCCCCGAAGGAACCTTACATGTCGTGGACAACCGTTACGTATCGCCGTCATTGCCACATTCCATCAATTCCCTTTTTGTATTGCCCTCAAGGCTAACTGCATGAGGACCGACAATACCCATTCAGTTTCCCCTATGGCTCTCGTGTCCATAGACCGACAACCTCCATCGACGGCTATGGGTCACGGCCATAACACCGTCGGATCATAATTTAACCTTACATAGGGTCACGTTAACCCCTGAGTAACCGTCGTTACTCCCTACCAGTTGTACAACATCAAACCATTGGCAAGCCACCAAGACAATGCCCCTTTTGCTCTTATGGAAACTATGGCTCGATGTCCATAATCTACCACAAGGCTGGGAATTACACTCCCAGACTTCATTCATCAATTCCCTTCATTCGACAGATTAGATTTGTAATGACTTATTTAAAACCTTTGCCCTTTTTCTTTTCTTTTCATAAAACATTTTCATTCATTTTCGAAACCCTTTACCTTTAGTTTAAACCATTTCTTTATAAACATTTCGTTCGTAAACATTCCATTCATAAAACTTTCTTTCCATAAACCGTTCATTCCAAATCATTTCATTTCGTAAACATAGTTTCATAATCATCATTTTATAAACATAGTTTCATAAACATCGTTTCGTAAAAAACATCATTTCATATGTATGCACACCAGCCCGAAAACATTATATAAAACATTTAAAAGAGGGCTTCTAGAACTTACCTGATAAGCTAGTCCGGGTTGCCCTAAACAAAGGTCCCACTACGTTACTTCCGATCTGAATTGATTAGTTAAATACACATCAGACCAAATCCCGACTCTAACGGTTTAACCTTCTAAACATACCGACTTTACCTAATCAGCCTGATGTATGCGCACTTAGCAAGTGCGCAGACCCTGCTTCCTGCGTACTTGATAAGTACGCAGGATCCTCTTCCTGCGTACTTGATAAGTACGCAGTGCCCTTTTCCTGCGTACTTGATAAGTACGTAGGACTTGCTCCGTGCGTACTTAGATCTGTTTCTTCGTAAAACCCTAACTTTCGCATTCAGGTCTGATCACGTCAAGATCCCGAACCTGTTTGCATTCAAAATGTTTGTTTTCCATTAAGGAACTCAAATCTATGTTTATCTTTCAGTTTTATCCGTTAAAACGTTACCTTTTCACCCAAAACCCGAAAAACCCAAAAACGAACAAAAACTCAGATTTAGGCCCGATAGTTACCTGAATCGAGTTTCTGATCAGGTGGTTCTTCTCACGACCTATGGAGCAACACTTTGCTGAAATCTCGGGTCGATCCGCCAACTTTCTCTCTCTACGGTTTCTCTCTCTAGAAGTTGCAAATGAGAGAAATGGGTGGTGACCTTGGCTATTTATAGGGGAGGCTCCCCTTCCAGCCCGTCGGCCCATCCGACCCGACATGCCTCGTTCGTTTATTTCGTCATTTCAACTGTCTTTTTATTTTTGGGATGTTACAAGTCTACCCCTCTTACAATAGGTTTCGTCCCCGAAACCTATCATAAGTTAAATAGATGAGGGTACGACTCCCTCATTTCCTTCTCCGTTTCCCAAGTGGCTTCCGATCCCTTTCGATGTTTCCATTGGACTTTAACCAATTGGATAATCTTATTGCGCAAACGCTTCTCCTTCTTGTCTAAGATGGCCATGGGGTTTTCGATGTAATTAAGGCTGTTGTCGACCTCGATGTCAGTAAGTGGTACATGAGCTGATTCATCCACCAAACACTTTCGCAAGTGTGATACATGGAAGGTAGGATGAATCCCACTCAACTCATCAGGCAACTCTAGCGGATAAGCGACTTCACCAACCCGTGCCATTATCCTGAATTGTCCGACGAACCTCAGACTTAACTTTCCTCTCTTCCTGAATCGTATTATTCCCTTCCAGGGTGACACTTTCAACATTACTCTGTCCCCAACATCAAACTCAATAGGCCTTCGTCGTTTATCCGCATAGGATTTCTGACGATCTTGTGCGGCCTTCATTCGTGCTTTGATTTGATCAAACCTTTCTGACGTTTCCCTTACTACTTCCAGACTCCCTAATTCCTTTTGTCCAATCTCACCCGAACAAATCAGGGTCCTGAATCTCCTCCCATACAACATTTCATATGGCGGCATGCCTATAGTCGTGTGATGACTATTGTTGTATGAAAATTCGGCTAACGGCAGATGACTGTCCCAACTGCCGCCAAAATCGATAATACAAGCACGAAGCATATCCTCCAATGTCTGAATGGTCCTTTCGGACTGACCATCCGTTTGTGGGTGGTATGCCATGCTGATATTATGCCTCGTGCCCATCGCCTCGTGAAATCTTTTCCAGAACCTCGATGTGAATCGTGTGTCCCGGTCAGATACAATCGTCAAGGGCATCCCATGCCGTGCTACTACTTCGTTAATAAATATTTCCGCTAACCTTTCCGACGAGAACGTCTCGTGAATAGGTAGGAAATGAGCACTCTTCATTAAGCGGTCCACAATTACCCAAATGGTGTCATGACCTTTAGCTGTGCGAGGTAGCTTGGTTATGAAGTCCATGGTAATGTGTTCCCACTTCAATTCTGGTATATCAAGTGGTTGAATCTTTCCATACGGTTTCTGGTGTTCGGCCTTTACTTGTGAGCAAGTCAAGCACTTGCTTACATACTTTGTCACCTCATGTTTCATCCCAGGCCACCAGTATTCCTTCCTTAGATCTTGGTACATTTTATTGGTACCAGGATGGATAGAGTACCGAGACTTATGAGCCTCATCCAAGATTTTGGTTCTAAGCTCGCCACCCATAGGTATCCATACCCGTCCAAAACGTGTCCTAACACCGAGGGTGTTATATTCCAACTTTTCCTGTTGGCCAACCATCCTTTCCTTCTTAATGTTTTCTTCCTTAAGTGCTTCATCTTGAGCTCTTTCAATTTCCCTCATTACAGCTGATGTTACCACTAACTGGCAAGCTTTCACTCTAATAGGAGCAGACACATCCTTTCGGCTTAGAGCGTCAGCCACCACGTTTGCCTTTCCAGGGTGGTACATGATCTCACAGTCATAATCCTTCAGGAGTTCCAACCATCATCTCTGCCTCATATTAAGCTCTCTTTGTTCGAAGAAGTACTTCAAGCTTTTATGGTCGGAGTAAATAGTAAATTTCACCCCGTACAGGTAGTGCCTCCATATTTTTAATGCGAATACGACGGCAGCAAGTTCCAAATCGTGGGTTGGATAATTAGCTTCGTGAATCTTCAACTGTCGTGATGCATAAGCGATCACTCTTCCGCGTTGCATCAACACGCATCCCAACCCCTGACCCGAAGCGTCAGAGTATACCACTAAGTCTTCATTGCCCTCGGGAAGGGCCAAGACTGGAGCTTGGGTTAGCCTCTTCTTCGATTCCTTAAACGCCTCATCTTGGGTCGAACCCCATTCATACTTTACCTCTTTCCGAGTCAACTTTGTCAACGGCGAAGCTATTTTCGAGAAATCCTAGATGAATCTCCGATAGTAGTCTACCAATCCCAAGAAACTACGGATTTCAGTTGGCGTCTTAGGAATATTCCATTCCCTTACCGTCATTATCTTCGTTGGGTTAACCATAATGCCGTTCGGGTTAATGACGTGACCTAGGAATTGGACTTCCCTAAGCCAGAACGCGCATTTGGAGAACTTAGCATACAACTTTTCCTTCTTCAGAGCTTCCAATACTTCCTTCAAGTGACACGCTTGATCACCCTCATTCTCGGAGTAGATGAGGATATCATCGATGAACACGATTACCGATCGATCCAGCATTGGTCGACAAACCCTATTCATTAAATCCATGAACGCTGCGGGGGCGTTCGTCAATCCAAAAGACATTACACGGAACTCGAAATGTCCATAACGCGTGCGAAATGCGGTTTTCGGTATGTCTTCTTCTCTCACCTTCAACTGATGGTACCCGGATCGAAGGTCGATTTTTGAGAACCAACTTGCGCCCTGTAATTGATCGAACAGGTCGTCGATCATTGGTAAAGGGTACTTGTTCTTCACCGTACGTTTGTTCAACTCGCGATAATCAATACACATTCTCATCGAACCATCTTTCTTCTTCACAAACAACACCGGAGCACCCCACGGCGAGATGCTCGGTTGGATAAATCCCTTCTCAAGTAACTCGTCTAGCTGTGCCATTAACTCTTTCATCTCCACTGGTGCTAGTCGATATGGAGCCTTAGCCACGGGCTGGGCATCTGGTACTAAGTCGATTCAAAATTCGATCTCTCTGTCGGGTGGTATCCCAGGCAAATCCTCTGGAAACATCTCCGGGTACTCGCGTACCACGGGTACATCGTCTAGTTCCTTCACTTCCTTACACTTGTCGATCACGTACACCAGATAAGCCTCGCATCCGCGCCTCAAGTAATATGTTTCCTTAATCATCGAGATGACGTTTGGCATCGGGGCGTCACGATCTCCAAGAACCTCGACTTTGCTACCGTTCGGAGCCTTGAGTCGGATTATCTTTCGTTTACATATAATTTGTGCTTCATTGGCAGTTAGCCAATCCATTCCTAACACGACATCAAACCCACCCAGAACCATAACAAACAACCTGACAGGGAACCTATGACCTTCTATTTTTATCGTGGAGTTGTCAACTACATCGGTCACTCTCGTAGTTCTACCCTCGACGGTTTCCACACTAAAGCCCTTTCTAGTTTACTGACAGTGTACTTTACTCGTTTACAAAAAGTCGTAGATATAAAACTCTTACTGGCACCTGAATCAAATAACACAGAAACAAAAGTGTTGTCAAGGATGAACGTACCTGACGCCACATCGGGGTCTGCCCTGGCTTGGTCTTGCGTCAGTGCGTACGCACGAGTCTTTGCTCGGGGCCCCTCTTCTTTCCTTTCCGGGCCTTTTCCTTTCCCGGCTTCACCCATTCTTGGTTTTGGGCATTCCCTACTCAGATGACCGGCGTCCCCACAGTTATAGCACTTGAAGTGTTGTGGGCATTCACGGGAGTAGTGCCCGGTCTTGCCATATTTAAAGCACAAGTTAGATCCCAGTCTACATTCATCTACATGCTCCCTTCCACATTTCTTACAAACAGTCAGCTCATTCACCCGAGCCCTCTTATCACGAGTCCCAAACATCCTTCCACCAGTTCGCTTGTTCGTGAAGCTCAGTCTCTTCTTCGGTTCCTCAATGGCAACGACATTCAGCGCCAGATCATCAAATACCACGCCGCTCAGTTTTACTACCGAATCATAGGTCGTAGGGGCGTTTGCCTTAACATAGGTGCGGACCCGGTCCGGCAGCCCTTGAATGTAACAGGAAATCTTTCTTTCCTCAGTCGTGATAAGGTGTGGCACCAGACGTGCCAGTTCATTGAATCGAGTTGTGTACTGCCGGTGCGTCATGCTCCCGGCCTTCAAACCTAGAAATTCCCTCTCTACCTTCTCAATCTCGTTCCTTGGGCAGAAATTCTTGATCACCAAAGTTTTCAAGTCAGCCCACATCATCGCATCCACAACCTCGCTCCCTTTTTTTTTACGTACCCCTTCCCACCAATGGGATGCTTCCTCTCTTAAGGAGTTAGCAGCAAATTTCACAACTTGATCCATTCGACATTCGCTCAGACGGATGGCAGCCTCCATACGGATCATCTAGTCAAAAGTAGCCACCGCGTCCTTCTTCCCAGTCAGGACTGGCGGGTCACATGCCTTGAAGGACTTATAGTCGCAACCACGGTTAAGCGGTGCGTTGATTGCCTCAGTGTTCGGGGTATCAACCGCCGTGTTAGACCCACCCGTCTCATTAACCTTCTTTAATGCTTCTGCCAACAGTCCTGGCAAAGAAACTTTCATCAAGTCTGTGAACTCTCGGGCTATGGCTGCTCTCACTTCTGGTTCAAAAGTGAAAGGTTGTTCTTCAACCTTTGTCTGCTCGATTCCATGCACACCAACCGCCGGTTCAGTATGAACACTTCCTTCTTCACTATACTCTTGGCGCGCAGGGGTCCTGCCGCGACCGCCGTTACGACCACCGGTACGGCCCCCACCACGCCTTTCGTTTCCTCTTCTTGCCATTTTGTTCTATAAGACAAGAATCCAATGTCATCATGCTAGTTAACAAATAAAATTCAATAAGCACTGTAAGATGTTAATATACACTGGCCATCTACAATTAACCATTACACTACCTTTCGATTTCTATTTGACCACCTTTGTGATTTCATCAGAACACAAGTCCTTACCTAACCCTTTCTAAGGCATACTATATACGTAAATATATACTACCTTCATACCTGTTGCTGTGGCTCGAGTTACCCGTACTGGCATCCGCTTTCGGTCCCATTCACAGTTTAAGTTCAGACACTGGGAGTGTCCGAATCTCTCAAACTATTGCTCTGATACCAACTTGTAAGGCCCCAAACTCGGGAGGCCTCACTTGTTGGATTTACTCATTCACAATCAGTTCTTAAACTTGATTATCAAATAACGCAGCGGAAAATACTTCAAATAAACATAAGCATTACATTGTTTAACAACGGAAGCGTAACCTAGTCTATTACATAAACATATCATAATCTAATCATAACGGGATGCCAGTCTTCATGATCAACCGGGTAACTCTTCTCGCTTGCCAAGCATCACCGTCCATCATCCATACCTACCTTAACCTGAATATGCATACTAAAAAAGTCAGCTACGTTGGTGAGTTCTAGTTTTCGTTCGATTTAAGAAATGGTTCATCATTCAAAACATTCATTAGGGTTTAACATCACGTATAAGAAAACAGGGCCTTTCATTCATCATTGAAAACCTTCAAACATTTTTCCTCATCATAAACACATTGAACGGATCATTTGTTTAAAACATTTAACATTCATTTAAGGCATACATTACTATCTGCAATTTGTATCTTTCTTTAAGCGTCTCTGTGTCCCCGAAGGAACCTTACATGTCGTGGACAACCGTTACGTATCGCCGTCATTGCCACATTCCGTCAATTCCCTTTTTGTATTGCCCTCAAGGCTAACTGCACGAGGACCGACAATACCCATTCAGTTGCCCCTATGGCTCTCGTGTCCATAGACCGACAACCTCCATCGACGGCTATGGGTCACGGCCATAACACCGTCAGATCATAATTTAACCTTACATAGGGTCACGTTAACCCCTGAGTAACCGTCGTTACTCCCTACCAGTTGTACAACATCAAACCATTGGCAGGCCACCAAGACACTGCCCCTGTTGATCTTATGGAAACTATGTCTCGCTGTCCATAATCTACTACAAGGCTGGGAATTACATTCTCAGATTTCATTCGTCAATTCCCTTCATTCGACAGATTAGATTTGTAATGACTTCTTTAAAACCTTTTCCCTTTTTCTTTTCTTTTCATAAAACCTTTTCATTCACTTTCGAAACCCTTTACCTTTAGTTTAAACCATTTCTTTATAAACATTTCGTTTGTAAACATTCCATTCATAAAACTTTCTTTCCATAAACCGTTCATTCCAAATCATTTCATTTCGTAAACATAGTTTCATAATCATCATTTTATAAACATAGTTTCATAAACATCGTTTCGTAAAAAACATCATTTCATATGTATGCACACCAGCCCGAAAACATTATATAAAACATTTAAAAGAGGGCTTCTAGAACTCACCTGATAAGCTAGTCCGGGTTGCCCTAAACAAAGGTCCCACTACGTTACTTCCGATCTAAATTGATTAGTTAAATACACATCAGACCAAATCCCAACTCTAACGGTTTAACCTTCTAAACATACCGACTTTACCTAATCAGCCTAATGCCTGCGCACTTAACAAGTGCGCAGACCCTGCTTCCTGTGTACTTAATAAGTATGCAGGATCCTCTTCCTGTGTACTTGATAAGTACGCAGTGCCCTCTTCCTGCGTACTTGATAAGTACACAGGACCTGCTCCGTGCGTACTTGATAAGTACGCACGACTGTTTCTTCGCAAAACCCTAACTTTCGCATTCAGGTCTGATCACGTCAAGATCCCGAACCTGTTTGCATTCAAAACGTTTGTTTTCCATTAAGAAACTCAAATTTATGTTTATCTTTCAGTTTTATCCGTGAAAACGTTAGCTTTTCACCCAAAACCCAAAAAACCCAAAAATGAACAAAAACTCAGATTTAGGCCCGATAGTTACCTGAATCGAGATTCTGATCCGGAGGTTCTTCTCACGAGCTATGGAGCAACACTTTGCTGAAATATCGGGTCGATCCGCCGACTTTCTCTCTCTACGGTTTCTCTCTTTAGAAGTTGCAAATGAGAGAAATGGGTGGTGACCTTGGCTATTTATAGGGGAGGCTCCCCTTCCAGCCCGCCGGCCCATCCGACATGCCTCGTTCATTTATTTCATCATTTCAACTGTCGTTTTATTTTTGGGATGTTACAAAATTCATCAAATCCCCAAATCAGAAACGCAAGAACATGACATGAACTCAAGTCGCAATTGAATTCGATGCGTAATATGAACGCGAATTGATAAGGGGCTAATGACCAGGACTCGATTATGATTTTAACGATCTAAAACTTACTCTTGGAGGTTGGGCAACGAGTGCAGATGGCTACACGATTTCCTCGACTGATCTTGGTGATCGACAGGCGTCCAGAGGTGAAATGCGGGTTAATCAAAGGTTGGGAGAGTTTGTGTGAAGGTATACGCAAGTGAGAGAGAGATTAAATCCGTTTAATTTCGCTTGTAATGGCCGATTTGATTTTGATTTGACTGAATTAGCCACGGACAACCGTTTACGTGTTAATTCATCGATTCGGGAAGGAATTTGGTGCTGATAATGGTCTAGGTTCACACGTGATTGATCTGAGAGTGATTTTCGGGATTGAGACGCGTCAATTTCATGCATTGAATGGTGATTTGATACGGTTTTGACTATCCAAAGTCAAATTTGTTTGAATCCTTAATCGCCCGCTTAATTGATCGAATTGGTTTGCTGATTGGGCCTGGGTTTGATTGATTTTTGCTTGTGTAACCATGAGGATCCCAATTAATCACGAATTCGATCGATGGCAGCCTTCGATTGTCTAGGATTAGGCTGCTTTGACTTTTGAAAGTCAACTAAGTGAAAAGGGTCAAGATTGGAAGGTGTGGGTTTAATTAGAATAGTTAAGGGTTCAAACCAAAGTGAAATTCTTTGTTAATTGTATCTAACTATGGATAATTGTATATATGTGTGCATGTACTTGTGTGATATATATAAATATACATACATCTATATACATACATACATATATATATATATATATACATATAGTGTTTTATCAATGTATACAAGTGTAAAAATTCGTTAATTTTCTTTGAACTTAGGGTTTAATTGTTTGTTCGAATAAGGTAACCATTGCACTAGAATTGGATTTCAAACATGATTAATTGTACTGGAATGAAAATCAGAAATGTTACATTCATAACATGCAATATATAATATATAAAGCAAGATTTCATTCATTTACGTTATGTCATTCTTTCATTCATTCTTTGTAAATTCTTATACTTTCAAGAAGACATGCTTTAGCCTATAGGTGAACACTCACTTCGGGAATTCCCAGGAAAGCATACGGATCCTTCGGTTGATTTGGATTTATATGAAATGCTTTCCTAGACAGAAGACCCTAATTACAGGCATTCACCCTTCCGTATTGCACATGTTCTTTACTAATTTTCAGAATTCAAAACTTTGACGGGATTTTAAAATCTTAATAGCCTTTAGGCCTAAAAGTTTAAATTTTTGTTCACAAATGATCATGGTGACATGTGTACAAGAATGAGGGTGCATAAAGGATTAGGTGTGAATAAGTGTGTGATAAAACTTAGGATAACACTTCATGAAATCAAATAGGTAGCATGTAGATAGCAATGTTTATAAGCACAAGAGTTATTAAGTAGTGTAGAACATAGACTATCATGTATTGTATCATGAGATTTAATAGTTAGAATAATATGCGTAAATATTCACACAAAGTAGTAATCGTGTAGCATATAATCATAGAGCATGGCATAAATGGGTGTCCTGAGGTTATAGTCTAGGTCAAGGGTGTCTAATAACCTAATTCTCTATAACCAAGACTCTGATACCAATCTGTCACACCCCAACCGACGGCGGAAACGTCGGGGAGGAACATGGAGACTGTTCATAAGCACATGGTTGACTAAGTTGTAATATATTAGAGCATCACATTTCATAATTCCAACAAACCAAATCCAGCAATACATAAATTTTGAAATGGATAACCAGTTTATTTTATTCAATTAACTAGGTCCACAACTTAAGTGAAACAAACTTGATCAACTCAAACATTTGTACCTAAAACATGATAAAAAAGAGGTCAACTAAAAATAGTTGGTGAGCATACATAGGTTTTGACACGACAAGTAAAGTTCAAAATGTTTTATACAATTCATACGATACATGGTATATAAGGCATTTATAGAGAATCTATAGTTAAACTAAGTGTACAATCAAACCTTGTGACTGTTGTGAGGCATAACCCGCAAGTTACCCTAATGTAATGTCGGTAACAAACACCCTAACCGGGTGGGTTTGTCAGAAACAATAGATCTATCAATGTTAATCGTTGGCTTGTACTGAGTTAATGATTGTACTAATGTCATGTATATGTAGTCTTAACTCATAGCATTCAAGCATAAAGCACAAATAACACATAGCATCGATCATATTATTGAATTGTATATAAGTAAATGCAAAGAGTTTCAAAGAGTAATCATGTTTCACCCCAAAAGTGAAAAATGTAAAAAGGGGCTATGTAAAAAAACATGATAAAAACGAGGTCAACTAAAAATAGTTGGTGAGCATACATAGGTTTTGACACCACAAGTAAAGTTCAAAATGTTTTATACAAATCATACAATACATGGTAGCATTTATGGAGAATCTATAGTTAAACTAAGTGTACAATCAAACCTTGTGACTGTTGTGAGGCATAACCCGCAGGTTACCCTAATGTAATGTCGGTAACAAACACCCTAACCTGGTGGGTTTGTTAGACGCAATAGATCTATCAATGTTAACCGTTGACTTGTACTGAGTTAATGATTGTACTAATGTCATGTATATGTAGTCTTAACTCATAACATTCAAGCATAAAGCACAAATAACACATAACATCGATCATATTATTGAATTGTATATAAGTAAATGCATAGAGTTTCAAAGAGTAATCATGTTTCACCCCAAAAGTGCAAAACGTAAAAAGGGGCTATGTAAAACTCACCTTGATGTTGTGACTAATACTTGAACTAGATCGTGGGGGCAAGTGAACCGGATCAACGATGCCCTAAGTAAATAATTTATACATATTTAATATATGGGAATGATTAAAAAGAAATAGGAACAGAACGATTTGGGATTTTAGGGTTAAGGAATGGGCGAGTGATCGGGAAATACTAATAGAGTGTGTAGAAGATGTTTTATAAATTTTATTTATAAAAACAAGTCAGGTGCAATAATAAACCTTATTTGAAATTATATTAATATATTAAAGTAATATCTATAATAATAAAACAATGTCTAAAGTGATATGATGAAATGTTATAAAATGATATGAGGATATTATTTGAGATGAGTAAATAAATGTGAATTTGTATTATTACTATTGATGAAAAATTCAATTTAGTATGATTATTTATTTAACTAGAAATCATCATATTGCGATATAATAACGAGATACTAATAAAGCATTTTTGAAATTTGTACACTAATAAAAATCGTACTATCATAGACCATGTCGTTTTAATAGTTCAACTTAAATATATTTATATAACCTTTTTTATTTAATAAAACTTACGATGTTTAAACACTTTTATAATTTTAAAATAACCATGTTTGTCATGTTCTAGAAATACGTATTCGTATCGACTGAAATAATTTGCACTTAGAAATAATCAAGCTCATATATTATTTGTGATAATTAACACGCTTGTTTCGAAATATGCTTTTTATTTGAAAATAATTATAATCATAAGATTTATAAAAATAGATGTTAAAATTTATTGGAAGTGTTTTATTATGGTTATAAATATGTAATTTTAACTCTTTTATCTCTATAAGAATACTTGTTTTTGGTATATATAATTATATATCTATACATGTGTGTGTGTGTGGATGCATGTGTAGAGTAATTCAGGAATAGCAACAAAACAAACAGAAAAAAAAGCAGGGGCCGGGGCTAGAACCCGCGATCTCTGCTGAGTGGGTGAAGGGATTTAACCAGCTAATCTTGGGATCAAGTCTTGAAAGAAAAAAAGAGCGAATTTGTGATAACAAATGGGTTCTGTAAACCCTTCTTCCCCACTACAACAGTCGCTAAAACCCAGACCTCTTCCCATTCCCAACCCAAATCCGATTAACCATAAAATGCAGAACAGAGGTGCGACAGAATTGCGAGTCGTTCATACCTGAATGTGACTTGGATTCGTTCGGATTTGAGGGGTTTCACCTTCCTTGCGCCGATTCAACCGAGAGTGCAAAAAGTGAGGATTTTTGTGATGATTTCGAGTGTAATGGTTTAGGATTTGTATAGGACAATTCGAACGCGTTTACAGCTGGTATATTAAACGAGTTTCGCGAGATTTGAAGCTTGATTTCTGGAATTAAGCAAGCCTTTACCCATTTTTGAGGACTTACCAAAATGGATTTTCAAAACTCACGAATTTAGCCTTATTTAAACAAATTGAAGTTTCATATGTGGTCATTAATCGATTATGAATGATTCGAATCAAGAATGGAAAGTTTTACATGCGGATTTAGAGAGATTAGAGGTGTTTTGTAACATCCCAAATTCTCAATTAGACAAAACACAAGAATTCATTTAAGACTAAGGTTATCTAGGAACGTAAGCATGGCAAATAATGTATCAACTAATTGAATTAAGGGGCTGGAAATGCAAATTCAACAAAAATGAGGGAGGCTAAGTGAAAATTCGAATAAACCTAAAACCCATTCTTTTCTTTCAAGCCGCCACACTCGTTTGAAACTTGCAATTCTCCTTCTCCTTCTCCTTCTTCGACCTACATCCTCATCTCCAGAAAACAAACAGAAACCGGTGACAGCGGTGTTTCTTAGCGTTTCAGGTCTGTTAATGGTGATTCACGGCTGCTAAAGGTGGTGGTTCGTCCTAGCTAACGACGGCGAAGGTGGTGTGAGCTGCTGCCATGGCTCCGGCAGCAGCAGTGAAGTTCTCTGTGTTTCCGGTTACGGCGGTTAACGGCGGAGAACGGAATCTGGCAGCAGGAGTTTCAGGTGGATGGTGATGGTCTAAGTGGTGGCTCAAAGCAGTGGTTTCGGGTGTGGTAGTGGTATGGAGTAGGTAGTGGCTGTTAACTGTGGCCAATGGTTGTTGTTCGGTGGTGGTCGTACGGTGAAAGTGGTGGTGTTGTTATGGTACGGACTAGATGATGGTGGTTCACGACGGTTGCGGGTGTTATGCTGGTCAACACACGGTGGTTCGGGGTGGTGACCGGAAGTGGTTTGTCTCAGTTCTGGCAAGTACTCGATGGCTGTCAATGGTTGTAGTACGGTGGTGGTCGTACGGGTTTAACGGTGAAAGTGGTGGTGTTGTTATGGTACGGACTAGATGATGGTGGTTCACGACGGTTGCGGGTGTTATGCTGGTCACCACACGGTGGTTCGGGGTGGTGACCGGAAGTAGTTTGTCTCAGTTCCGGCTAGTACTCGATGGTTGTTAATGGTGAATGATAATGGTGGTTAGTGATGGTTGAAGGTAGATGATGGTGATGATTAGTTGATGATGATTAGATTATGATTATTAGATGATTAATGGTGATGATGATGATGATGATTAGATGATGATGATGATGATGATTAGAAGATGATGATAATGATATTACATAATGATGAGGATGATTAGATAATGATGGACACGGTCGGGTGTCTTGGTTACAACATGGGTTCGTGCTCGAGAAGGTATAATCCCTAAACTCGTATAACGTTAATTACTATTATTAGTTTGGGACTATAAATAGGGTGATTAAGGACGTGTATCAATGAATTTAAATGATAAACGATGACCGACAAAAGGTCGATTATTTGGATACAAGAATAGTTAATAAATATAGAAAAATGAATATTTATGATGGGAGTTCAAACCTGATCATTATGGATTATTATTGGTTGATTTGGTAAAGGAAATGTACATTTTAGATTGTCGGATTTTAGATAAAAACAAATGGGGCTCTGTCCAATTTTCGTTAGTATTAAGGAAGAGTATTTTTACAACTTAAACGTCCTTGATACGATTTGAGAATATATAGTTTTCGGACGAAATGCTTCCGATCGAATGTGATTTCGGTCGAATTAGATTTCGACCGAAATAGCTTTTAGAGGCAAATGTTTTCAAGAAAATAGATTTCGGTCGAAAAGAGATTTCGACTGAAATAGTTTTCGGGCAAGAAGTTTTCGAACAAAAAGATTATGGAAGAAAGACTTTTCGAATAATTAGTTTCCGGTCGAAATAGATTTCGACCATTTCGACCGAAATAGATTTCGGACATAGAAATTTCGTACATAATGATTTGATATTAACATGTCTAGTTCGCCTAACCCTAGAGATAGAAACGAAGTATCGGTTAGGTCAGTTATCTTAATCATATACGAATGATTTATACAGATTATATGTGACACCTAGAGACGCCTACAGACAGTGATAGTATCTCAGGACCCGCTTATCAAGTGAGTTCTATTTGCCCCCTTTTACGTTATGTGCAAATCGATTTTAAATGTTTTGGGGCTTAAATGTATACACTAAATGAATAAATGCTATGAATGTCAATATGATCATACGTGATATATATATATATATATATATGCATTAAAATGAATGATGAACAAAGAATGAAACGTATGTTTACAAAAAATATATATGAAAGTATGACAAAATGTAAATGAATGAAATCTTGCTTTATATATTATATATTACATGTTATGAATGTATGTAAACGTTATGGACGCTTCAATGATAACGGCTATTTCGGTAGACGGACGAACACGTGACTATTTTGCAACGGGACAAATACGATCCTTCATTATCTAGGACGTATGGGGGCATTAATGGACGGTCGACGCAAATGCCTTTTTATAAGTAGAACGGTTGCATAAATAATAGTTCATGTGGGAAACGGATACCTTCGGGTAAACGGGCGAATGACGGCCTAGGACGGTAGGATGGTAAGACGGACGGTCGAAGGTTTGCCGGACTGTATAGCATAACAGATGGCCGAAGGTTTGCCGGATGTTGTGAAGGACGGACTACGACGGTAGGACGGGCGTCTGTCTTTGTGACTTACGCAAATGAATGTTGGGCTGATCACCCTTATGTGTATAACCAATGAATGTTAACACATAATTCCCAATGGTACTAAATGCATTACAACTTAGACTCATGACAATTGCCCTAAATGAAGAAAAATATAAAGGGGTAAGAGTTGTTGAAAGAACAGGTGAAGACGGAGAGGGATTGTTGGTGGTGAGTCTGTATCACTGAAACTTAGACTTATGAGCACTTAAACTTATGAATTACAGCTTAGACTTATTTTAGGAATAGACCCAACAAAAAATAACAGTTTATTACAAGATACAACTATTAGAAACTTAGAACAACTAAGTATAGCAGATATGAAATTTATAAACGAATTTACACTAGATTTTACAAGATTATTGGCACAAACAGGACAAGCTATGGAAGATAGCTTATGTGATAAATATTTCATAAAACTACCAGGAGATTTAGGAAAAAGTATACACGAAGCCTGGAAGTTACAATACGAAAATATAGAAAACATAGGAATTGGACCTAGGATAACCTTTACATTCGGTATTCTAAAAGAAAATGCAAAGAAGTTGCTTTACAAGAACAGCTAAAACGAAATGCATTTGCATTTTGCAAAACAACAATTTATACTCCACAAGACTACGGATATTATGACAAGAAAAAGAAAATTAGAAAAAGCAATACATATAACAAAGAATATAAACCATATAAAAAATATCAAAACAAATATGTTAGAAAACCTCATACTAGAACATGCAAATGTTTTATATGTGGAGACACAGAACATTTAGCTAATAAATGTTCAAATAGAAACAAAAACATAGAAAGAAGTAATCTAGTTGAACAAATTAAAGACTATGAAATAGAAGCATTAGATACAGACCACACAGATAATGAGTCAATATACAATATATATAGTGAAGAAAATGAACCAGTAACAAAAATCTCATATACATACACAAATCCAGAAGAATGTAAGCATGACTGGAAACACAGAAAAGGAAACAATTACATTAAATGTTACATTTGTGAATACTACCCAAGTATAGACAAAAGATCTCAATGCAGTACATGCTTTAAAGAAATCTGCCATATTTGCATAAAAGATATTCATAACATAGAACCACCAAACACTAGCCAAAACACAAGTAAAAATACAATCGAATATGAAGAAAAGTTCAAAAAATTAGAACTTGCTATAGAAGTAAATAAATTAAAAATAGAAATTATGAATAGCAAAATCACTAGACTTGAAGATTTAGTAGAAAAGAAAAAACAGGCAGTAGAATTTCTAGAAATAAGTAACATGGCCACAGAACCAGAACAAACCCTTATACAAACCAATGGATCAATAAATATGATAAACATACAATGCAGATTATGGCTTGACGCCAACACACCAATAGACTTAACAGCCCTAGTAGATACAGGAGCAACCAAAAGTGTAATATCACACAGATTAACTCACGAAAAATTTCATAAACCTCTTACATACAGGTTGATGACAAGAACCGTAGAAGACAGATTAATAGATATAACACATTACCTAGAACCTGTAGGAATACAATTCCTAGACTTTGCAGGAAATTACAGTACAAAGTACTATATTCCACAAATAAATATTAATCCACAACGCATTAAATCTAGAGATTTTGTCATAGGATTAAATTTTATATTAGGATTAAATGGTGCAATCACCATAACAAGAAACTTCATAACAATTAGTAAACAGATTTACAGTTTCCCTACTTTAAGATATAAAAGCGCAAATGAAATTACTCAAAAAAGATGAGAAGAAGGAAATCTAGAATTATTAAATAAAAATAAAAGAAAAAACGTTGCTGAAAATGAAGCTCTGCAACTCCTCACAAATTTTATAAATCATGAACTAGAAAAAGGGCAAGATATAACAAAAAATATAAATCATCCTGTAATTTTACACCTAGAACGAATAGGACTTATAGGAGAAAATATTACAAATTCTAAGGTCAAGTATGTCTGTAAGTTTAAAATAAAAAAATCCAGACATTACCATAAGAAATATAAATATAGATTACAGTCCCCTAGACAAAAAAGAATTTAGAACACAAATACTTGAAATGACTAAACAAGGATTAATCAGGAAATCTGAAAGTCCCACAAATCAACAACATTCATAGTAAAAAAACCATAGTGAAATTAAAAGAGGAAAAGCTAGGATCGTTTACAATTACAAAAGATTAAATGACAATACAGAAGACGATGGTTATAATATACCTAATAAAGATAGTTTAATTCAACTAATACAGAATAACATATGGTTCCCCTAAGAAGTGCTACTTGGCTAAGAAGCCTTAGAAGCAATCTCATCCATTCAATTGAATGATCAAATGTATAGATTTAAGTGTAGGAAAATAAGGGATGGAGGACATTCTTGGAAAACTCACAATTGTTGACTTTTTTCAAATCCCCCCCTTTTTTTTAAACGTACATAACTTTTTCATACGACCTTATTTAAAAATAATTGCACCATAAAATCGAGTTTTTTTACCATTAAATCGAGTATAGTATTGTTATATTTTATTGTAAAAACAAAATCGATAATTAGTGAAATTGTGTTACTTTACGTAAATGTGCTCGTTTCTAATAAAACAGCACAATTAACTGTGCTGCATTGTAAAACAACACAATTAACTGTGCTGCTTTATCATAAAACAACACTAAATATAACAATTATTTGTGTTGTTTTACTATAAAACAACACCAAAAGGACACGGTTAATTGTGTAATTTACTTTTCTTAGCTAACCAAGCACAAACAAAACCAGCACAACAAAACTAGTATATCAAACCAGCATAAAACAATATTTTGATGCATAAGCTTTTTGTTGCATATCACTGAACCGCTTTTTTGGTGTATGTATGCTTTAAATTTTTATTTTTAAAGAATGCTATCAAATTAGGCACATAATAATTGAGTAAAAGTAGCACACATTAAAGAAACCAGTACATTTACGTAAATTGTGCTGTTTTACCAGAAACCAGCAAATTTTTAATGTGCTAAATTGTGCTATTTTACCAGAAACCAACATATTTATGAGAAACAAACACATTTACGTAAAGTAGCACAATTTCATTAAGAGTCGTTTTTGTTTTTGCAAAAAATATAGCAATACTATACTCAAATTAAAGATAAAAAATGCTCGATTTTATGGTGTAATTTTTTTAAAAAAATAATATCTTATGTAAAAGTTATGAACGTTTAAAAAAAGTGGAGAAAGTTGAAAAAAGTCAACAAAAGTGGCTATTACTTAAATACTCTTTCACCCTTTATTTTTCATACAATTAAATCTCCACCCTTGATCATTCAATTGAATGGATGAGATTACTTCTTATGCATCTTAGCCAAATTAGTCTTCTTATTTGAACCTCCCTATATATATATATATATATATATATATATATATATATATATATATATACTTATAAAGAAATGATGTTCATACCTAATTGATTTAAACTAGAACTCATTAGCGTTAGCTGACTTTTAGTATGCACTTCAGGTAGCAAAAGGAAAGAACGTGCCAAGGCGTGATGGCTGCCCAACACAAGACTGACATCCTATTATGTGATTATGTGTTTTTCTGACAATTGTTTCATTTATATGTTAAAGACTTCCGTTGTTTTATATAATAGAATGATGTACGCTTCCGATATGTTTTAAAGTTATAGTTTATTCAGTTTTAATGACTATGTTTATGAGTAAATCCAACAAGTGAGGTCATTCGGGAAATGGGCCTTACATGTTTTAACACGGTTTGAATTTTGAAAGTCAAACCTGATTTCAAAATTTCACCAGGGTTCATTTCAAAAAAAAGGGAGGGGGGTTCAAGTGGGGTCCAAAGCAATTAGAGGGGGTTTAAGACTAAAGAGGGGTTCAATTGGTTTAGTTTATTTCTTTTTCTTAAATTTAAATAGTTATAACATCTTTGTAAAAATTTATACATCTTTTTTTTGTAAAAAAAATCTTATTTTTTTTTCAATTTGTTTTCAATTCATTTTATTTATTTATAAAATAAATAAAAATATAATTGTTATTATAACTATTTATAAAGGAAATAAATTTTATTTTAATAGAATTACAAATTGTATAAGGGTTTCATTTGATATAATCAAACGTATATGTATTTACATATTTATTTATAATTAAACATATATATATATATATATTATATAGTAGAGAATAATATGTAAATCCGAGGTTGAAATTTTTAAATAGATACATGTTTAAAACAATAATTAATGTAACATATTGCGTTAAACAAGTACGGGATTGAAATGAAAATGTAATTTTTGTAAAAATAAAGTAACACTAGAAAATCATGGATGTTACAACATAGAACTCACCTGATTATCTTATAGTTTAGCTCACTAGATAATAACTTCAAGATAGGTGGATTCTAAGTAATCTGTTAAGGATTACAACTAGTTAAATTAATAACAAGTCCTTTGGTCGAAACCCTATGCCCGAAATATATTCCGATCGAAATATATTCCGACCGGAAACTAATCACTTCGGAAAGATTCATTATTCCCCATAGTCTTTTGATCGAAAACTCTTTTTCCAAAAACACTTTTTGGTCGAAATGTACTGCCCGAAATCTTTGGGGTTCGAATCACTTTTTCGACCGAAATGTTCTGCTCGAAATCTACGATGTCCAAGACACTTTTCGACCGAAATGTTCTGATCGAAATCATAGATGTCCGAAATCACTTTTCGGTCGAAATGTTCTGATCGAAATATTAGATGTCAGAAACACTTTTCGGTCGAAAATAGTTTTCGGCCCATTCATCCAACTTTTCGGGCGACGCATCAGATTTTCATCAACTTCATCGTTTTTTATTCAAGCTTCGATCTTTTTACGTTAAGAACTTGTATTTAGCTTCCACGAAGCTAGATACATGCTTTTTATGCGATTCCATACGTAAAAATGTCATCTTTTGATTCGAAACCCATTAGAACCCTAAAACCCATTTCTTACTAAAAACTCATATTCGAGCATGAAAATTACCTGTTCTCGTTTTCTCTTTGTTGCTAAACATTCCTGTGATGTGGAGTGATGATTCCCGAGACTTTGAGCTTGATTCCCGAGCTTTCTCTCTCTAAACCCGAGCTCTCCTTTCTCTCTCTAAGTTTGCATAAATGGGGTGGTGAAGGAGAGTGAAGGCTGCCATGATCCTTATATACATGGGCTTCCCTCGTCCCGTTGGAGCCGAGCCCAAGCTCATCCCTTTTCCTTTCATTCTTTGCGTCTTTAGTTTTCCAAGTTTCAATCCCGCTTGCGTTATTATTTATTTATTTACTATTTTTGGGATGTTACAAGACTACCCTTCTTAAAGAGGTTTCGTCCTCGAAACCATTTATACGTTAAACATCTGAGGGTATAGTCCCCTCATTTCGTCTTCTTTTTCCCATGTATATGTGCTTCCATTGTACTTTGACTAAAGGAATCGACTTATTGCGTAGTCGTTTCTTGGCTCGGTAAAAAATGGTATTGGTTCCTCTACATAATTTAGACTGTTATCTACCTCAATCTCGTCATAGGGCATGTGAGCCGTATCATCAGCAAGGCACTTGCGTAAGTGCGACACGTGGAATATAGGGTGAATTCTACTAAGCTCGCTGGGTAGGTCAAGTCTATAAGCAACGTGACCCACTCTTGCTAAAATTTTGAATGGTCTGACAAACCTTGGACTTAGTTTGCCACGTTTTCTGAATCGGATGATCCCTTTCCATGGTGATACCTTTAACAGTACCATGTCCCCTACTTGAAACTCTAAATCCCTCCTTCTCTTATCCGCGTATGATTTTTGTCTGTCCCTTGCGGCTTTCATTCGAGCTTTGATTTGATCGAATTTCTCGGAAGTAGCTTTGACCACTTCGAGACTTACAAAATCTTTCTGTCCAATATCCCCCAACAGACCGGGGTCCTACACCTCCTTCCGTATAGCATCTCAAATGGCGGCATGCCAATAATTGAGTGATAGCTGTTGCTATATGAAAATTATGCCAATGACAGATGGCTATCCAAGCTCCCACCGAAGTCAATGATATAGGCCCGGAGCATGTCCTCCAAGGTCTGAATGGTCCTTTCAGATTGACCATCGGTTTGAGGGTGGTAACGGTGCTGATGTGTAGTCTAGTGCCCATCGCTTCATTGAATTTCTTCCAAAACCTTGATGTGAATCTAGTATCCCTGTCGGACACAATCGACAGCGGCATACCATATCTGGTCACGATTTCCTTAATAAATATCTCTGCTAGTTTTTCGGATGTAGAAGCTTCTCGTATTGGAAAGAAGTGAGCACTTTTCGTCAAGCGGTCGACGATCACCCACATGGTATCATTACCTTTAGATGTTCGTGGTAGCTTGGTAATGAAGTCCATCGTGATCTCCTCCCACTTCCATTTTGGTATCGGCAAAGGTTGCATTTTACCGCAGGGTTTCTGGTGCTCGGCATTAACTAGTGAACATGTGAGGCACTTGCTCACGTATTCAGTCACATCATTCTTCATGCCAGGCCACCAGTACTCTTTATTCAAGTCTTGATACATTTTGTTCATCCCAGGGTGGATAGAATAGCGAGACTTATGGGCCTCATCTAGGATTTTGGCTCTAAGTTCGCCAATCTTGGGTATCCACATCCGACCAAAACGAGTTCGTACACCGTATGCTTTTGTATCCAAATTAGCTTGTTGTCCTACTATTCGTTCTCGTTTTATATTCCTTTCCAAAAGTGCTTCATCTTGTGCCTTTGCTATTTCATTCAACAAATCCGGTGTTATAATCAGTTGACATGCCTTAATCCGGATAGGTGTCGACTCTTCCTTTCTGCTTAAGGCGTCAGCCACAACGTTTGCCTTGCTGGATGGTACAATATCTCGCAATCATAGTCTTTTAGTAGCTCTAACCATCTTCTTTGCCTCATGTTTAATTCTTTCTGCTCGAAGAAGTACTTCAAGCTTTTGTGATCGGAGTAAATTGTGCATCTAACTCCATACAGATAGTGCCTCCAAATCTTTAATGCGAAAACTACTGCCGCTAACTCTAAGTCGTGAGTTGGGTAGTTTACTTCATGAATCTTTAACTGTTGAAGGCATAGGAAATTACTTTTCCTCGTTGCATAAGCACACAACCCAATCCTTGACCCGAAGCATCAGAGTAGACTACCCAGTCTTCATTTCCCTCGGGTAGGGTCAAGACTAGGGCTTGAGTTAATCATGTCTTTAGTTCCTCAAACGCGTTATTTTGGGTTAGACCCCATTCATATTTTACTTCCTTCCGTGTTAGTTTTGTTAGTGGCGAGGCTATTCTCGAGAAATCCTGAATGAACCTCCGATAGTAGACTGCCAATCCCAGAAAACTTTGTATTTCCGTTGGCGTCTTTGGAACCTTCCATTCCTTTACTGTTTCGATCTTTGCAGGATCTACCATAATATCGTTTGGGTTTATCACGTGACCTAGGAATTGGACTTCTCTAAGCCAGAACACGCATTTGGAGAATTCGGCATACAGTTTCTCCTGCTTTAGGACCTCCAAAACCTCCCTTAGGTGACAATGGTGATCACCCTCGTTCTTTGAGTAGATGAGGATGTCGTCTATCAAGACTATCACTGATCAGCCCAACATTGGTCGACATACTATATTCATTAAGTCCATGAATGTTGCAGGTGCGTTGGTTAGACTGAATGACATCACGAGGAACTCATAATGCCCATACCGTGTGCGAAACGTGGTTTTTGGTACATCTTCCTCCCTTACTTCAACTGATGTAACCCGATCTAAGATTGATCTTTGAGAACCAACTCGCGCCTTGTAGTTGATCAAAATGGTCGTCTATTCGAGGTAGTGGGTATTTGTTCTTTAATGTTCTCTTGTTCAATTCACGGTAGTCGATGCACATTCGCATGCTACCGTCCTTCTTCTTTACAAATAACCGAAGTGCCCCATGGTGAGATGCTCGGTCTGATAAATCCTTTTTCTATTAATTCCTCTAGTTGGGACACCAATTCTTTCATTTCTGACGGAGCCAATCTGTAGGGGGCTTTGGTAACGGGCTCAGCTCCTGTAAGTAAGTCAATCTGAAATTCTATTTCCCGATCGGGTGGCAAGCCAGGTAGGTCCTCTGGGAATACTTGTGGAAAGTTGCACACCACGGGTACATCTTTAAGCTCTTTCGTTTTCATTCTATCGTCGATAACATATGCCAAATAAGCTTCACAACCGCGCCTCATGTAACTTTCGGCCTTGATCATCGAGATGACGTTTGGCATCGTACCATTCCAATCCCCGTAAACCATAATTGGACTGCCGTCAATAGCTTTGAGGTGTATCATCTTTCGTTTACATATGATTTGGGTTTCGTTGGGAGCTAACCAATCCATGCCCAATACTATATCAAATCCTCCTAAGGTCAGAAGGAATAATCTGGAAGGAAACTTATGGCCCTCTATTTCTATTACGCAATCTTCGGTCACTTGAAATACAGCCGAATTTTTACCAACAGCGGTTTGTATGCTAAAGGCCCTCACTATGGTGTCCATAATGCAATCTAGTTTACGACTAAAGGCATTTGATATAAAGCTTTTACTAGCACCAGAATCAAATAGAATTGCTGCATGTTCATCATTAACTAGGAACGTACCTGACACGACATCATGGTTTCCTCTTGCTTCTTCCTCAGTCAAGGCATAGGCCCGAGTTCTATCCTTCGGTTGTCCCTGCTCTTTCTCTTTCCTCGAACCAGATTGTTCAGTTTTCCTATAATCCTTAGCCACGTGCCCAAACCAACCACAGTTCTGGCACTTAATGCCCTTCGTACAATCTTTTGAGTAGTGCCCAGATTTTCCACATTTAAAACACATGGTTGAGCCAGCCAGACAATCATCGTGGTGTTGTTTCCCGCACTTTGAGCAAGTTTCGTATTCATCAGCCCTCGGTTTCTTAGCCTCAGCTGTATCATTTCCTTTTCCAGTTCCTTTAGACGGGTTCTCCCACTCCCTCTTTGGGGCTTCTGGGGCTGGGTCCTCATTAGCATAATCGTCATAGATGATTCCACTCAGATTCACTACCGACTCAAAGGTCGAGGGCAAATTAGCTTTCACATAGACACGGACCCTTTGAGGTAGGCCCTTGACATAATACTTGATCAGTCGCTCTTCGGTTTCTACCAGATGTGGTACCAGTTAAGCCAGCTCATTGAATCTTTAAGTGTACTGGCGATGGGTCTTGCTACCAGCCTTGAAGTTTAGGAACTCGTTCTCCACATGATCAATCTCGTTCTGGGGGAAAAACTTTTGGATTATGAGCTTCTTCAGGTCTTCCCAAGTCATCCTGTTGAGAGCGTTCGGCGACTTAGTCCTTTGAATGTTCCTCCACCAACTCAGTGCCTTGTTGGTGAAAGAGTGAGCCATATACTTAACAACCTGGTCAGGTCGACACTCGCTTATGTTGATTACATCGTTCATCCTCTCAATCCATTCAAACGTAGCCACCGAATCCTTGTTACCATCAAACTTGGGCGGGTCACCGTCCTTAAAACCCTTGTAGGTACACCCACGGGTGTTCAGTCCCACCTTTACTTCATCACCATCACTGTCATACATTTTCTCTTCGTGGTTCCCTTCATCCTCCTCTTTGCTTTTCTTCAGTGCCTCTGATAACAGATCAGGTAATATGTCCTTTAGAGTTAGTACAACCTCAAGGGCAATGGCATCCCTAACTTCAGGTTCTAGTCATAGAGACCCTTGATTGCCTTCCCCAGGTGGGGTCACATTAGTGTTGTGCACACTGTCGGTGTGTTATCATGTACACTTTCTTCTTCTTGTTGCCTTTGGTTTAGTGGTGGCCTAACGAGTCGGCCAGTACGACCGCCTCGACGTCCAGTTCTTCCTCCACCAGCCATAGTTTCTAGTTTCCTGGTTGATACAAGGAAATACATCAATGTCATTTCTTCAGATCATAGTTTAGAATAGTACGAGCAAGGTAAATTTTTAATTACAGTGACCGGTTTGTGATTACTAATTTACATTGCTTTTCGAGTTCAAAACTCTTCACATCAGTTGTGACATTGACATCTTTGTGTTCTAGGTTAAGGCATCTATTCCTATCTATAGACATTAACTTTATGACTTACTTAAAGTGCTGGTGTTGGCGTTGGCTACCCATACTGACATCCGTGCGTTGGTCCCATTATCAGTTTGAGTCCAGACATTTAGAGATGTCTGAATCTCTCAAACTATTGCTCTTATACCAACTTGTAAGGCCCTATTTCCAGGTAACCTCACTTGTTGGATTCATTCATAAACAAAGTCATCAATACTGAACTTCAAATTAAAATATTCAAACACAGCGGAAGCATTCAACATTTTGAGTACATAACAGCGAAAGTCTTAATATTAAAACATAAATATTGTCTTAACATAAAATAAAGTGGGATGTCAGTCTCATGCCGGGTAGCCTTCACACCTTCGCACGTCCTTTCTTCTTGCTACCTGAAGTGTATACTAAAAATCAGCTAACGCTGGTGAATTCTAGTTTAAGTCAATTAGGCATAAACATTATTTCTTTATTAGTGTATATATATATATACTATATACAAATACACATTAACACATCCTTTGTCTTCATTTATCATTCATATGCGAGTATATAATTATGTATTCACCTTTACTTTCATTAACATTCATTAGTCATACACATAAGGGTGATCAGCCCAATATTCATTTGCGTAAGTCACAAAGACAGACGCCCGTCCAACCGCCGTAGTCCATCCTCCACAACATCCGGCAAACCTTCGGCCATCTGTTATGCTATACTGTCCGGCAAACCTTCGGCAGTCCGTCTTAACCGTCCTACCGTCGTAGGGCGTCATTCGCCCGTTTACCCGAAGGTATCCGTTTCCCACGTGAACTATTATTTATGCAACCGTTCTACTTATAGAAAAGCAATTGCTTCGACCTTCCATTAATGCCCACATACGTCCTAGCTGATGAAGGAACATATTTGTCCCGGTTGTAAAATAGTCACGTGGTCGTCCGTTTACTTAAGTAGCCGTTGTCATCGAAGCGTCCATAACGTTCACATACATTCATAACATGCAATATATAATATAAAAAGCAAGATTTCATTCATTTACGTTATGTCATTCTTTCATTCATTCTTTGTAAACATACATTTCATTCTTTGTTCATCATTAATTTTTTAATATATATATATGTATATATATATCATGTATGATCACATTGGCATTTCATAACACTTATTCATTTAGTGTATACACTTCAGCCCCAAAACAATTAAAATTATTTGCACATAACATAAAGGGGGCACATAGAACTCACCCGATTGTCTTATAGTTTAGCTCACTGGATAATAACTTCAAGATAGGAGGATGCTACGGAATCTGTTAAGGATTACAACTAGTTAAATTAATAACAAGTCCTTTGGTTGAAACCCTATGCTCGAAATCTATTTCGATCGAAATCTATTCCGACCGAAAACTAATCACTTCAGAAAGATTCTTTATACCCCATAGTCTTTTGATCGAAAACTCTTGGTCCAAAAACACTTTTCGGTTGAAATGTATTGCCCGAAATTTTTGGGGTTCGAATCACTTTTTCGACCGAAATGTTCTGCTCGAAATCTATGATGTCCAAGACACTTTTCGACCGAAACGTTCTTATCGAAATCATAGATGTCCGAAATCACTTTTCGGTCGAAATGTTCTGATCGAAATCTTAGATGTCAGAAACATTTTTCGGTCGAAAATAGTTTTCGGCCCATTCATCCAACTTTTCGGGCGACGCATCAGATTTTCATCAACTTCATCATTTTTTATTCTAGCTTCGATCTTTTTACGTTCAGAACTTGTATCTAGCTTCCATGAAGCTAGATACATGCTTTTTAAGCGATTCCATACGTAAAAATGTCATCTTTTGATTCGAAACCCATTAGAACCCTAAAACCCATTTCTTACTAAAAACTCATATTCGAGCATGAAAGTTACCTGTTCTCGTTTTCTCTTTGTTGCTAAACATTCCTGTGATGTGGAGTGATGATTCCCGAGACTGTGTGCTTGATTCCCGAGCTTTCACTCTCTAGACCCGAGCTCTCCTTTCTCTCTCTAAGTTTGCGTAAATGGGGTGGTAAAGGAGAGTGAGGGCTGCCATGATCCTTATATACATGGGCTTCCCTCGTCCCGTTGGAGCCGAGCCCAAGCTCATCCCTTTTCCTTTCATTCTTTGCGTCTTTAGTTTTCCAAGTTTCAATCCTGCTTGCGTTATTATTTATTTATTTTGTAGAAGCATGTTTTTGTAACAATAGATTAAATTCTGTGTATCGGTGTACGTGGCTAGTACGCAGGAGGGTGTTCCTGAGTACTTAGCCTGCACACCAGTTTGGTCCTACGTACTTAGACAAGTACGCAGGTAATGTTCCTTCCCCTATAAATAGAAGACTTATCTTCATTTGTAGGTGGATCTCCGGAACAAGGTCGAGAGGTGTCCGGGTCGGGAAGAGCTCTCCCGACCCCTGGACCGTGAGCTTAGATGAGAGATGTGTGCTCCTTCGGTATGTAGTCTGTAATACGGGATGACTTCTATGTTATGGATTACGTGTCGTTTCATTATCTTTTGTCTTTGTTCGTGTTTCTCTGTCTCGTTTCTTGGTTCCCACACAAATCACATAACAGGTCCGTGTTATCTTCGCTGCACGACGAGGCTCCCGGGACCTACAAGTGGCATCAGAGCCTTGATGTTCGTTGATTTGTGTTCCAGTTTCGATTTTTTAGGGTTTCGAGCAGTTCGTACTTTTCAGACCTAAAATCCTTAAAATCGAGTTTGTTATCACTTCATTTGGTGTTTGGAAGGCTAAGGGTTTGTTAGATGATGATTTCTAAGCTTTTGGAAGCATCAATTTCTCAGATCCATCACTTTTCGAGCATTCTCCTCAAGATCCGTCAAGAACTCTGTTACTTTTTGTTAAGTACGCAAATTAAGCTTTTCTGCGTACTTACTAAGTACGCATGGGTTTTGTCCTGTGTATTTACTAAGTACGTAAGAGAAGTTGTCCTGCGTACTTGTTAAGTACGCATGAGTATTTGACTCTGCGTACTTAGCATGTACGCATGGGTTGGCTTTGCAAAAACGGACGAGATTTTTGTTGGATGATACCACTTGTCATACATTGCTTAAGTGTCCATACCTGAAAATGTAGGCTACGAGTATCCGGGATACTTTTTTAATAGGGTATGAATGTTGAACTAATGGGAGCAATTGGGTCGTCATCGGCTAAAGGTCTCGTTCTATTTGTGAAGATATGGCTGCTTTGGGTCTTTTGGAAAGAGAATCATCTTGTTTAGGTATTCAAACCTGAATATATAGGCTACGAGTATCCGGGATACTTCTTTAATAGGGGATGAATACTGGAACAACTTGAACCCAAGGATTTGCTGTTTTGGATCTTTACAAAGGAATAAAAGAATAAAATCATGGAGTTGGCTAGTTGTGCTTTTTGAGGATTTGAGTGAAGTGATGATGAAGCTGGTCATAGTTTACAGAGAAATGAGGGGGATAAAATCTAGTATTCATGAGACATTAAAGAGGTGGTGGAAAAGTCGTTGGTACTTCCTATATATATACCTCTATGACGTAACATGGATCTCAACTATGATTTCTCGTGTAAACTATATTTTTCGTGTTTGATTCTATCGTGTGTTTTCAAGATGAAGCTGGATATTCGTTGGATTATTAGTTGAAGATGGAACCTTTTATCATTGGCCGATGGGATAGGAAATATACCCTTGTTTCTGGTCTAGTCAGATGGAGCTTAAATTGAAAGGGGATATTGGAAATGAACATCTTCGGGAATTTGGTTGACTCGTGAAGATACAGGATAGAGTTGGACACATCTGGTTGTTTACTTAAGTTTATCTTACTGGAATTCCTACGTGAGCTGATTAGTTTGAGGCAGGTTAGTGGAAACTCAAACTCTCTATCATATGCCCGCAGATTTTGAGTTGTCTTAGTCTACTATTGTTACCTGTTTAGGAAGACATTGTCAGACTCAGAATTCTAAGTCAGGGTGGAGGTTGCTACTACCGAGAGGATGAACTATAATGAGTTGTGTTGGGTTTGTTGGTTCTTATTGAAGCACTTGGTGTGGTCTACAATGAAAGCTACAGTTATGAGGGAGTCTTGTGTATCACTCGGCAACTGAAGACTGAAGTTTGAAGATTTGAAAATCTCAAGTGGAATGCCAGAAGATCAAGTCTCGCCAGAAGACACGTGATGTCATTAGTTTAGAGGGAGTATGTTAGGACATTATTTGTAAACTAATGATTATCAGTGTTAGTGATAGATAGAATTTGATGCTATAGTTAAGAGGGAGTTTGTAGAAGCATGTTTTTGTAACTATAGATTAAATTCTATGTATCGGTGTACGTGGCTAGTACGCAGGAGGGTGTTCCTGAGTACTTAGCCTGCACACCAGTTTGGTCCTACATACTTAGTAAGTACGCATGACCAAACCCTGTGTACTTAGACAAGTACGCAGGTAATGTTCCTTCCCCTATAAATAGAATACTTGTCTTCATTTGTAGGTGGAACTCCAGAACAAGGTCGAGAGGTGTCCGGGTCGGGAAGAGCTCTCCCGACCCCTGGACCGTGAGCTTAGATGTGAGATGTGTGCTCCTTCGGTATGTAGTCTGTAATACGGGATGACTTCTATGTTATGGATTACGTGTCGTTTCATTATCTTTTGTCTTTGTTCGTGTTTCTCCGTCTCGTTTCTTGGTTCCCACACAAATCACAGAACAGGTCCGTGTTATCTCCGCTGTGCGACGAGGCTCCTGGGACGTACATATTTACTATTTTAGGGATGTTACAAAAATGGGTTTGTGTAATTTCATGCAAATGACGTGTGCAGATTTGTGTTTGCATTTGGATAAAAGTTTAGTGTTAAATGTGATATCAAAGTATATATGACTTAAAGGAAAATAATAGTTAACTTAGGGTTGTATTAGGATAAGTAAATAATTTAAATAAATAATTTCTTTTTATCTATTTATTTATAATTGTGTGTCTTTAAAAAGTAGTGTAAAATTATATTTATTTAAATACAATTTAAACCCTAATGGATTATTATTGTAAAAAGATAATTAATTTAAATAAATAAACTCTTTTTATTTATTTATTTATTATTAAAATAATGTGTCTCAAAAGTGGATACTTAAGAATATATATATCAGTATACATAAGAATTTGTTTTAATTATGTTTAAACCCTAAATTAGCATTTTTAAGGAAATCTATATAATTTTGTAAGGGTATAACATGGATAGGTAACATTTACAAAAATCTTGACAAAATTTACAAATTTAAATGAGTACTTGAATACATTTTTTTTTAAATTTACTATTTTATCTAAAATAATTTTCAAATGATTTTTATATTGAATGTAAAGTGTTAAAACAATTTAAATTGTAAAATAATGGTTTTCATTTAGAATTTGTGTATTTTTGTGCAAATAACTTCTAAAGGGTATAGGGTTTTATAAAATAATTTTTATATAATTAATTTGGAATATAAAAATGTTTTTTTTTAAATTGCAGGCCACCCGGCTCGAACTCGGGTGGTTCCTACGCGACTGATGCGATCTACCATTGGACTATCAGCCCGAAGGTGCTATAACCCGGTTCCATAGATTCTTATTGTGAAACAGGGGCTAGGCCGGTTCCGGACTAAAATCTAAGCAGTAAAAAGGAAGCATGGTGCGGGGCTAGTTCGAACCCACGACTTTGCTAGTGAACTGTATGAGCTTTACCGGTAGACCAGGGCATATGCCGTGGTAATGATCGGTTTCCCGGTCCTTATAACCCATAAGGCTAGACCTTCCCCTTCCATCATCGTCCCCGATGAAAAACCCAAACCCTAACCATAAAATTTGTCTGGTAGCCCGTCCGATTGTTCCATGATTCATAGGCTAATGATCCTAGTGTCAAAACGAAACTAGAGGCTCAAGAATTACCATGAATGATGAAGCGATGAAGGAGAACGGCTGGAGTATGGGTTTCAGAGTTCCTTGAGCTCGACAGAGTTCTAGAAGGGTGATGCTAGTCGCGAAAATGATGAGAAAGCTTGCAATGGTGATTGCGAAGGTGTGAGGTTTATTCTAATCGTTTAATTTCATCTTAATCAATCAATTTGATATGGATTAGTTGAAGTGTTAATTCAAGATGAATTGGGTCGTGTTTTAGGCTTGCATTCACGCGGAAAGAGTCTATGTGTGATTTGTGGCCGATTATGTGATACAATCCCATTGATTTCCTTCTAATTTTGTTTTGTTTGACCCCAAATAGTCAACATGCATTCAAAATTTGAAATTCGGTCGATGGCAGTAGAATTGGTTCGTTAAATGGGGGGGGGGGGGTGGAGGCGATCGAGAATCCATCCAGGTATTCAAGGAAAGTCCCATGATTTCAGGTTTGGTAAAATTTAGTGTTAATTGCAATATTTTTCGAGATTGTTGACCATAAAAATTCAAAATAGGCCAATATGTATGAATGGGATCAAAATTGGAGATGATGGGGTTCAAGTTCAAGAGTGGGGGGTTGAAATTGAGGGTTCAAGCGTTTAGATGGGTTCATTCCATTTGATTAACTCTCATTTATATATATAATTTGAAATATGGAGTGTTTCTTAAATAAAAATATATATAAAACTTATATCCTTATACATTATTTGTTTTATTTTCCATTACTTAATAAAAAGTTCCAACTTTATAAAATTATAAATTGTAATAATGATTTATTCAATACAGTCAAATGTATATATACATTTATATTCACAAATAAATATTTGTATACATTTAAAAGATGTAAAAGCATGGTTTAAAACTCATGTTTATTTTGGTTATAACAAAATGTTTGTATATATATAAATATACATACATGTGTTATATATAATAAGGAAATAATATGTAAATGTAAGGTTTGAAAATTTGAATTGATGTATGATAAAATAATAATTACTATTACATATTATGTTTGAACAAGTATGGGACTTCAAGTGTTTATATAATAAAATGAATAAAGAAAATTTATGGCCTGAAAATCATGAATGTTACAATTTAAAACATAAATTAATGTCATGTTAGACAAATTTGTCGGTTATGGACGGTACGCCGCTAACGACGGTTTAAAAGGCGAACGATCGCATGAAATTACTAACTAGTACTTTTAAGTATTAATTCACAATGAATGAGTTATAAGAACATGTTTGAGATGTATGAGGGTGGTTCATGTGCATTTAATGTGTCATACTCATCAATTAAGTCTACGGATGATCCATGAATCGATCACAGATAAGTATAAGTCTTTGTAATCAAGCATAAACGTAATGTTTCACATGTGAACTAATATTGTAACAATGTATGAATAGGATTTCAAGTAAAATGAAATGTCATGCGGATTCTCATTGATAAGTCTAGAATGAGTATAAGTAGTGAATATCAAAAATGTCACAGTCTCCCCTAGTTAAGAGAATTTTGTCCTAAAAATTCATATAGTAGAGGCTGTAGGGTCTTGAAAGAGATGAGGGTACTTGAGTTTCATCTGGTCTTCACGTTACCAGGTGAACTCAGGACCACGTTTGGCTTCCTGGGTGAACTCAGGACCACACTTGGTGTCACACCCCAATGTTCCGAGGGAGTCGGGCGAGACGTCAGGATCAAGGCACATTGATTATGCAACAGAATTTGAAGCGTAGTGCTTTTAAAAAAACTTTTCCCTTATAGAAGCCTAATACTTATACATGAAGACAACATCAACATGTTTCATCTAAGTATCACATAAACATTTACTTTATGCAGTTAACGACCATCAAGCTAGTAAAACTGAAATTCACGCAGGTAGTCATTTTCTTTAACCTGAAACAAAAGCATACTTAAAAATGTCAACAATAATGTTAGTGAGTTCAGAGGTTGAGTTTTTGTAAAAACATGTTCATAAATCGCAGTGGGGTTTCCTAACTGTGCGTGAGAATTTCCCAAGTAGTACTACACATACATCCGTCGGCTCACAAGAGCTAATGGTTATGCAAACAAGTGGGCTATGTTCATCAATTCTGTCTTACTTATATATATACAAAGATGTTCATTTTATGTTCATGATAAAATGTACAATGATCACAGAATGTTTAGAAGTTCATAAAAATGATTAGAAGTTTCATATAAAATAAAATTGATCTGTGTTATTAAAAAATGTTCTGGTTTAACAAAAATGTTCATGTTTAACAAAACGTTTATATGTTCATAGAAAACGTTTAATAATAAGTTTTTCCCCAAAAAGTGCTTGAATAAAAAGGGGACTGTGAAACTCATAATGTTCATATCATGTTTACAACAATGTTTGAATGTTTCATGTAAAATGCTTGTATCATGTTCATAAAAATGTTTGTATGTATACTTTCCCCCAAAATGATTGAAATCTGTAAAAAGAGTGCGGCTATGAGCTCACCTCGATATTCCAGCTAAATGTATCAACATAATGCAATCACATTGTATGCAATAAATCACCATCAAAATCCCTAAATGCAATTATAGTAACAACTTTTCTTATTAGGATTAACCTAATTCACATGCGCTTGAGCTCTATTGATTCGTTAAGTTGTTACACAAATTTTGATATTCATAAAAATGTCCGAATTCGGTGATTGAAAATCTTATGGTCTCGTATTGTCTCACCGGTTATTAGAAAACGGTCACCACCTCTGTCCGACACCGACACCGTCGACTGCCGCCACGAAAGTGGCCGGAATCCAACGTGTGTCGGATAAAAATATCTCCATTTCACGACCAAACTCTTTAGTATGGATTATACGTGTCGCTAGGAGTCCGAAAATATGATTTTCGTGAAAAAGCCCCAAAATAGAATCCGCAAACTCGTCGGAATACTTTTATATCTCTATTTTTCTGTTTCAAATCAACAATTCAATACACGGGAATGAAACCCGGCCATCCAATTCATCTAATTTAATCAATATAGAGAATCTAACTTTTCAGTATAAAACTGGGGTTTTACCTCTAAGCTTAAAGAACAAATCGGAAAAAAGGAATGAAGGGACCGGAATTGCACGGCGGTTCCACCGTCACAATATGTGGTTCTACGAATCACCACCATCTCCATCATCTATTCAAGTGGAAACCACCATCTTCATCTCCGCTAGATGAAACCCTAGCGGTCACCATCACTTGCCGGATAAACGGGAACGGAAGGAGGGCGCACCGCCGCCTTTAACCAACCTGAGACCAGAAGACACAACCTTCTAACGATGGCTACCACCACCATACACGTTGTTGTCGCCTTAATTATCAATACCACCACCGCCTGCCGTCAAAGAGAAAGAAAGAGGGAGAAGGGGATTGGTTGTTGGTGTTGTCAAAGAGGGGAAAGAGGGCTGTGTGGTTGAGGTCGCCGGAGGTGGCCGACCTCCTCCTCTCTTCTGCTCTCCGTCTCTTGCGTAAAACTCACAGTTGTGAGTTTGCGTGTTGATTTGTGTGTATAAAAGAAAAATCAGGAAGAAATAAAATATTATATTTGTATGTTTTAGTTTCTTTGCAGGTAAGGAAAAATCACGTATGTATAGTTTTAAGTTTTTTTTTTTTGCATTTTATAAAATTCTGAAAACGTCTTCGAAACTTGCTCATTTTTCTCTATGTTTTGACTGTAGGTCCACATGACTCATCTCAGATCGATCTCGTGACAGAACGTCTCGATAACACGGAGTGCAGAATCCTTCGTGTTAACGTATGTATATCAATTGACAATAGAAACAACATGTAAATAAACTTTCTCTTTGTATTTACCAAACACAGAGTTTACAGCATATGTATATGTTCGATTCAAACTCTCATTCCAAAACAAATTCTGTAAACTCCTATTTATAGACACCAGTTCTGCAATAGGCGAACATAACAAGTTCGCTTCTAAAGATGCTTAGTTCGCCTCTCTATGAACTTGTACAATATTCTCAATGAACTTACACAGAATTTTATCAACAGTTACAAAACATGTTCTAACAGACTCCCCTTTAACTGTTGCTAACAATTCTATTAATTACAAGTCAAAGACTCTAAGACTAAGACATAATATCTTCAAGCTCGTTGTCAGCAGAATATACTCCAACAGACTCCCCCTTGACAACAGCTTTAGAAGATTGTCATCCGTCTTCATATATCATCAAACACACTGTAGTCTTCGTCTTGTTCATCTGCACTTTCTCTTTCTATCTAGAAGAAAACTTGGGAGAAGGACCCCTTGTCAACTTCTGTCTGCAATATTCAGTTTTTGTAAAGGAGAATAACCAAGAATAACCAACAATTAAGATTTTCATGGAAGCTGGAAAAATAAAATCTTTTTGGTTTTTCAAAAATAAGAAACACAAAATCTTTTTGGTTTTTATTTGTACAAACTAAAATGTAAAATACAAAATCACATCTTTTTGGTCGAACATCATGAGTAAGAAGATCATATCACTATATATGAGATATCAATCACACATCTTGGATATAAAATCCATATAATATCAAATGGTATCCTATGTCATTCTTTCAAGCCTTGACCAATCAAACCAATATCTTTCAAGATTATCACACTCTATATTTTCAAGACTTTCATATTGCATGTTATGATACGCGATAAACCTTCAAAGAAAATAGGATAATGCTATGACACACAAATTCAAATTGTCACTATTATAAGATTTGAAACTAAAGCATCTCATTTCCACTTTCTTGTGAGTTAAGGTACCATTTAAGTATGAAATACAACGTGTACCCCACTAGTATGCCAACAGAAAGTAAATGCACTATCTTCAAGACATATGAGATTTTACTAAAGATTATCCGAATTTCCAGAATGAGTAGACATCACTTAGCACATGAATAGCAGAATCCAAATTGGATTGTATAGGAATCAATGAGATTCAAAATCGAATGATTCAATGTCTTGGATTATATATGTGGAATCATACGATTCAGGTACGTGGATCCAACTGTTATCTAGATTATGAATTCAATGGAATCAGTAAAGATGATTTATCAATATGATCCAAGGGCTAGTATATGTTTGACAGATGTTGTCAAGTACATATCTTGATTATACTTCAAATTGCATGCTTTTCGGGACATGGGCACTGAAGCAAATAGTGCTAAGGACATAACGCGAAACTGATCTCATAGGACAATCTTTATTAAAAGCTAATATTCTTTATCTGATAGTGATCTTTTAACACACACACACACCCAGACATAAAATGGGTTCAAATCACAGTTGTAACATATGAAATTATGCTTTCACACTACTAATGGTTCAATGACGATTTTAGTCTACTGAAAATTCAAAGTATATGCATACACAACACTATCATTTCCTATTTGTGCAGTCTCTGAAGTTTAGATCAAAACATATAATTCAGATATATTAACATAAAGCATCAACCAGTCAATCTAAGGTCATGTGTGACTGAACATCTACTGATGTACTATCATTTCTCCTTATAACTTCAAGTAATGTCGATTTTATCTTTTTCAATTTGTTTGGCTTTTTCAAAAACTTTTTCAAAGAAAGTAAAACAAACGAAAATAAACCTTCCATGAAAACATTTTATGAAAAACAATTTACTTGGTTACATGGGATTAAGCAAGTCAATCAATTAAAAACTCAAACCGATATAATCCTATAATTAAATGTCTTTGCCTTTGTCACCAACACAAATCTGTACTCCCCCTGTCCTGTAGACTCCCCCTCAACTAGTCAAATGGTTGCATCAACGACTTTATGCTCACCATTGTCATCCTAAGTTTCAGGTTATCATTTGGACTTTGTAAAACTCTTTTCAAAACATTGTGTGTGACATATTCTCCCCCTTGAGCATCAAGTCGTTGAATAAAATAGATTCGCAGTTATCAACAACTCTTTACTCTTGCAGATGTCATTCCCTGTCATGTGCTAAGAACCACCACTATCAAACAACCAAAATGGTATTAATAGTCCCTCTTGGTAAATCCTGCACAACTAACAAGAAACATTAATTTGAAATTAGGACCCAAGACATGGTAGTCATGGTTCGTCCATCTGTATCAAAATAATAAACCTCACTCCATTCACAATCGAATCTCTCATCAATTTTTGGTGATTGCTTCGACGAGTCAGAAACAGAAACATTAGATTTCCAAACATACTTCTGTTCATTAAGTTCTTTTTGCTTAAAATGTGAAGTGTTTGAACAATCTTGTTCATTTGAAAAATGTTTAGATTGTGAAAACTCTTGTTGTTCTAAAAGTTTTCTCAATCTTCTGTTTCTCCTCCGTCTTTGAGGTCTAGAAAGCCTAACCTCAGATTTTGAATTACCCTTTGGTGTATCATGAGGTTTAACCACATTTGGGTTAACATAAGGATTACCATGAGTTCTTACCTTTCCTGGAGTAACATGTCGGTTACCTTTGGCGTTGTGAGGACAAGCAATCCGAATGTGACCCACAAGACCAAAGTAAAAGCAAAATCTCTTCTCACTATATTCTCTCATATAAGGAATCTTCACACGATAAGATGCACTTGAAGAAGATTCGCCTACATCCACTTCTTTTGGAATTTGAGAATGAATAAACGTTTTCTCAATAGATTTTGATTCAGACTTCATCTTCTCAGGAACTACATGCTTCTTCCCTTTCTTTTTGTAAGGACAGTTCACCACAATGTGTCCTATCTCATGGCAATGAAAACATGTACGCATGTCTTTATAATCTCTGACATATGGAACTCTCCTTGAATTTGAAGAACGTCCAAATGTATTATTTCCAGATGAATTAAAATCAACCTTTGAGTCTTCTTTCTTAACCTCTTTCGGTATCCCCTCTACATTAGCTGCATCAAAATATTCATCATCACTCTCATCAGAATACACCATATCTTCACCTGTGACTGGATTCACTTTCAACACAGTCTTAGGATCTAAATCCTCATCTTTTATAATCTCAGGTGTCACAAAATAATTCTCATTGAATGGTGGAGGAACATAACCAATACCACTAGTTCCCTTCCCCTCTTTAGTATTATCATGATAATGTCCTAATAAGAATGATAAATTTCCAAAGCTTTCTAACTTTCTATGCAATCTGATCACCTCTGCTTTAGATTAAGCTAGATCCTTATCTTTTTCAGAAAGATCATTATTTCTTTTCTCAATTTCTACAAAGGACATATCCAGGTGATATGCCTGCTCTTTGATCTTCAAAGTCAGAGAATTTATATCCCTCTTCAATGATTCTATTCTCTCAATACACACATTCTCATTATCTTTTAATTTCTGATTTACCGTGTGCATGGATTTCATATCACAAATGTGGTTTACATTGTCATCCATAACCCTCATCATTTTATCCTTTACTGAAACACAGTTAGAACAAAACGTTTCAGAGTTAGAAACTACCGTATGTTTTTCTTCTAAAGAAGATGCACCAGGAGCCATGAATACGTCATCATCAGCTTCACCCTTTTGAGCAACAATGACAGGCTCTGTATCAATTTCTGATTCACTCAGATCATCTTCAACTGTCTGAAAGCTTGCTTCAGTCATCACATCAGTCTCAGTACATTGAGTACTTTCACCAGAACGAATACTCTCACTATTAGTTAAATCTACAGAAGAATTGCTTTGAGAATCACCCTGCTTCTCCAATACTTCTTTGATTAAGACCACAAACCTTGAGAAGTTACTTCACCCTTTTTCTTCAATGCTTCCCATAGATCTCTTGAAGTTGGACACTTTCCGAGAATATGAATGATTTCTTTTAGTAAAGACATCGTTAAAATTTCACACGTTTTCATCTCATGATCAAACTTCTGCTTTTCTACTTTAGTAAGAGCTGTCACTGGTTTAGGAACATCACGAAATTCCAGAAAGTCAAAAGTAGGATGCACATATCCTTCTATTATTGGTCTCCAAAAATTTTCATCAGTTTTTGATACGAACTGTTCGAACCGGACTTTCCAACTACTGTAATCTGATATGCACAAAAGCCTCGGTGGCATAGTTCCAATCTCATTATCATCACATGAAATTGACATTTTGAAATTTTTGCGAAAATATCTGAAGAAAAAAAATTTCCCGCCAAAATACTCTTTTAAAAATTTCAAAATTTCAAAAATGATATAAACCAACCATATAAGCTTTCCCTGAAAAAATTGGACAAGAAGAAATTTCCTGCCAAACATTCAAAAATGATATAAACCAACCATATACTTTTTTTTAAGAACACTAGCGAACTAGATAAGTTCGCCTGATACTGTCAGAGCGAACTTAATAAGTTCGCCTACTAAGTTCGTTTAAACTGAGAGAAGCGAACTTAATAAGTTCGCTTGCTAAGTTATCCTGCAACAAATATCAGCAAGTTCGCTTGCTTCAGATGTAACAAACTCAACAACCCAAACACGAACTCAAAGCGCCGAAAATCATCATTTCTCAAAGATTTGAAGGAATTGGAGGAAATTGAACCGTAGGATTTAGTATTTTATGATTTAGAACACTTCTATCGGATTAATTTCACCAAAATCCACCTCAAATCCATGAATTCAGCAGCAAAATCAACTTCAAGAACTTGAAAACTCCATGAATACAAAAACTTGTAAAAATCAACAATTTCTTGTCAAATTGTACACAAAAACGTCTCTAATCACCAAAAATCAAACACAAATCACAAGCAAAAGCTCTGATACCATTTGTAGGTCCGCATGACTCATCTCAGATCGATCTCGTGACAGAACGTCTCGATAACACGGAGTGCGGAATCCTTCGTGTTAACGTATGTATATCAATTGACAATAGAAACAACATGTAAATAAACTTTCTCTTTGTATTTACCAAACACAGAGTTTACAGCTTATACTTGTTCGATTCAAACTCTCATTCCAAAATAGATTCTGTAAACTCCTATTTATAGACACCAGTTCTGTAGTAGGCGAACATAACAAGTTCGCTTCTAAACAAGTTCGCCTCTCTATGAACTTGTACAATATTCCTTAGGCGAACTTAACAAGTTCGATCCTAAAGATGCTTAGGCGATCTTGTTAAGTTCGCCTCTCTATGAACTTACACAGAATTTTATCAACAGTTACAAAACATGTTCTAACATTGACCTAAGTTTAATCAGAAACGAAGCAGGTTTAAAATAATATATTAAATATTAATCGTTTGTTTAAGATTTGTAGGTCGAACGTCTTAATTTATAGACTCCAAATTGAGACTATCCGAGCCACCCAACTTTTATTATTATTGTAGGTTCTCTACCAGTATTCGTGTCCTTTCGAATCTATGTCACGCCTAAAATTCCATAATTTATATTTTTAGATAAATAGACTAAAGATGTTCTAATAGTTATTAAAAATGCGTTGTCATGACGAGTAAGAGTATGTATATACTTTTATGTATTTAATATATGTATATACTAATTGTATGTGCATTTATAAAATTTTACACTACACCGTAAGAGTATGTATATACTTTTATGTATTTAATATATGTTATTTCGAATCTTTAAATGATCTGTCAAACATTGTCACATATAAAGTTCACTTATTGGGCTTACGACCGGGCCGTTAATAGGTTGAGTCCGTCTATGGTGAATTAATAGTCAAAAGTAACTGACTCTAATTTCGGAGTTGTCACACTTGGCTTCCCAACGAACTTCTAAGGAGATACTTTTAGCAAGACGTACTCTCCAACTTGGAAATCTATTGGTCTGCGTCTTTTATCGGCATAGGACTTTTGTATATCTTGTGCAGATTTTAAGCGAGTTTTGATCAGGTCAAACTTTTTTGCTGTAGCCTGAACAATTTCCTTGCTTCCCAATTCTTTCTGACCATCCTCTCTGCAACACATGGGAGTTCTACATCTTCTACCATGTAACATCTCGTATGGTGGCATAATAATACTTGAATGGTAGCTATTGTTGTACGAGAATTCTACTAACGGAAGATGATTATCCCAACTTCAACCAAAATCAATTGTACAAGCACGCAACATATACTCGAGAGTTTATATTGTTCTCTCACTTTGATCGTCAGTCTAAGGGTGATATGCGGTGCTAATTATCAATTTAGTTCCCATCTCTTCATTGAACATCTTCTAGAAAAGTGATGTAAAACGCGTATCTCGTTCAGAGACAATCGACACCGGCATACCATGACGTGAAACAATCTCCTTGATGAATAAGTCGGCTAACTTTTCTGAGGAATAAGTCTCACGAATTAGCAAGAACTGAGCACTTTTAGTTAACCGATCTACCACCAGCCAAATGGTATCATAACTTCTAGTTGTTTTGGGCAGTTTGGTTATGAAATCCATAGTGAGGTGTTCCCATTTCCATTATGGGATTCCAAGCGTTTGTAATCTTCCGTATGAATTTTGACGCTCGGCTTTAACTTGTAAACAAGTTAAGCACTTAGCCACATATTTCATGACACCAAATCTCATTCCGGACCACCAGTATTCTTTGAGCAGATCTTGGTACATGTTTGTAAAACTCGGATGAATAAAATATTGTTACTTATGAGCTTCATTGAGAATCTTAAGTCTAAACTTACCTGATCGTGGTATCCACATATGACCAAATTGAGTCTTGATTTTATTTTCATTCTCCTCTAAAATTTTCTCCTGCCTAGTCATTCTTACTTTCTTGACATTCTCACCTTTTAATGATTCGGTTTGTGCGTTTTGAAGCCTGCTCATGAAATCAAGTGTAATCACTAATTTATATGCCTTTACTCGAATGGGATGATGCTCTTCTTTAAGGCTTAGAGCATCGGCTACTACGTTAGCCTTTCCCAGTTGATATATAATCTCACAGTCATAATCTTTAACTAGTTCTAACCACCTTCGTTGTTTCATGTTTAAATCTTTTTGGTCAAAGAAGTACTTGAGACTTTCGTGGTCTATGTAGATCGTACACTTTGTTTCGTACAAATAATGCCTCGTTATTTTTGTACAAATACCACTTCAGTTGATTCCAGATCATGGGTTGGATAATTTACTTCGTGTGCCTTTAGATGTCGAGATGCATAGGCTATCAACTTTTTTCTTTGCATCAAGACGCATCCTAATCCAAGCTTTGATGCATCAGAATAAACTACAAAATATTTTATTCCTTCTGGCAGTGCCAAAACGGGAACGTGTGTTAATCTTTCCTATAATGTTTGGAATGCATTCTCTTGTTTTGAATTCCATTCATACTTTAAATTTTTTCGAGACAGTTTAGTTAACAGGGTGGCTATCTTGAAGAAGTCCTAGATGAATCTTCTTTAATAGCCTGCTAACCCCAAGAAACTTCTAAGTTCTTGAAACACCCTACTACTTTCTTATTGTTTTATCATAGTTTAATGCGAAAAACATGTCCCAGATCAATAAAAACCTTGCCGTAATGGCTAAGGTAACTTTTCCATTTATAATAATATATTGTTTTACAAGGATAATATAATTACATTATCCTATATAGGGATCTTTCAACTCCGATAGCTCTGTCCACAGGAAGCTTCATTCCACGTACTTCTTTCCTACAGCGTTTAGAAAACGTTTTTGAATTAGCTTACGCTAAGTAAGTACACTGCATCGTTCATTTTATTATGAACCCTTTAGGTTCTTTATTGTTCAAGTTTTCTCAGGCTGTCGGCGCCCACGTACCTCCGGTCACGTTATTCGTATATTTTACGGGTGTGCTAACCCCCTCGCAACCATCACAGGTCGTACCTCCGGTCCGAGTATTGGCAAGGTCATTATACTCGTCCGTATAGACCCCTTGCATTTGTCACGAAGACTCATTTATTCCTCAGCCCCGTAGGCTTGGAACCTTTTACTCTTTCAGCCCCGTAGGCCTAGAGTTTCCTTTTTCTCTTCTTTTCTATATTGAGATCCACCTTACAGGCAGGGTATCTCATTTCATTTGGGACCTTGAGTATATTTGACTCACAACCTCCCAAACGTATCAAGCATTTGTTCTTATTTCATGTATATGCTTGATTTAATTCTCCAACTAGTCCTTGCCTTAAAACTTCGTAACGGTTTCCACATGATGTATTAGAAGGGTTTATATATAGGAAGTACCAGCGGCATATCCACCACCCTTCTAACACTTCGTGAGTACTCCGTTATTCCATTTTAGGGTTTAGACTCGTTCCATCATACTCATTCATGTTTGCACGTATCATCATGCATTTCACATATTCATATTCATCACAGATTCATATTCATTATGCATGGTATACTTCCATTTCATATTCGTATTCATCATATATTGTAAACTGGGGTGATTTTCCTTCCAGAGATGTCCCTAGGAAAGAGTGACGGGTGTAGGAGAGATTTATACACCACTATTTCCTTAGATAGGATATTCCGTTTGTCAGATAACTACATGCCGATTGAATGTTCTCCCTTACATTTACTATATTTCTTTATTTTTTATTAGTCTATACTCCTAAATATTCATAATGGTTTCACCATGAAGTACACAAGAGGTTTATATATAGAAAGTACCAGCGACGTATCCACCACCCCTTGGATACGTCGTGACTACTCCATTATTCTCATTTAGTGTTTAGACTAATCCGTCATTACCCTGTACCCTCGTCATATCACATATCACATAACACATATCACGTATCATTTTAAACACATAATTCATGTATTTGTGTCTAGGGTACGTGTCCAATGTACTTACATTATCCTCTGTAGTTCCTAGGTTCGTTCCTCGTCTAGATGTTTCTCTGACTCAAACCGCACTCATCACGTACCACACTCGTAACCGTCGTGCTAACCTAGCCTCGGTATGTGTGTGTTATGGTGGTGGTTGGTGTGTTGTTGTTTCAAATGGACAACAATAACCATCTATTTATAGGGCTGTCATGCCACTTGTAGTGGACTGCTAAGATAGGCGGTAGTGGTCCACTACCACCTCTTGCCAGCCATTTTTCTTGCCCACTACATAGCGGACCGCTATGGCTTTGGGTAGCGATCCGTTACCCAATCCTTCCGCACAAGTCATCAGCCACGTATCACCTTCCCTTTGTCCGGTTTTAATTGCGGCTAGCGGACCGCTAAGAGCTTGGTAGCGGTTCGCTACCACCTCCATTTCTAATTTCCTTTATTTTAAATACTTAAACTATAGGGTATTTATACTTTTAGCCCCTGGACTTTTATTTCCTTTAGATTTTTGGGGTGTTACAACTCTCCCCCCCCTTAAATTAGGTTTTGTCCTCGAAACCTGTTAATCCTTAAACAATTGAGGATAGTTCTTCCTCATTTCATCCTCACTTTCCCATGTCATCTCCAACCCTTTTCTGTGCCTCCATTGCACTAACACTTTCTTGATTGTCTTGGGACGTAACTGCTTTTCCTTTGTGTCTAGAATCTTGATAGGTTCTTCAACATATGTTAGCTTATTATCGACTTCTATCTCTTCTAAAGGAACGTGTGCAACTTCATCTGTCAAACATTTTCTTAAATAAGATACATGGAATGTATTGTGTATCTTATTCAATTCTGCAGGTAGCTCTAACTGATAAGCTACATTTACGACTCTTTTGATGATTTTGAAAGGACCAATGAATCGTGGACATAGCTTTCCACGTTTCTTGAATCGGATTAGACCCTTCCAAGGAGATACTTTTAACAAGACATAATATTCCTCTTGGAATTCTATTGGTTAACGTCTCTTGTCTGCGTATGACTTCTGTCTATCTTGTGCAGCTTTCAAACGTGCCTTGATTAAGTCAAGCTTTTCTAACATGGCTTGAACTATTTCTTTGCTGCCTAATTCTTTCTGACCAATTTCTCCCCAACCTACAGGAGTCCTACATCTTCTACCATATAGCATCTCATATGGTAGCATACCAATACTGGAATGGTAGCTGTTATTGTATGAGAATTCTGCTAATGGCAGATGGCTATCCCAACTTCCACCAAAATCAATTATACAAGAACGCATCATATCCTCGAGAGTTTGTATCGTCCTTTCACTTTGTCCATCAGTTTGAGGATGATATGCCATGCTAATCAATAACCTAGTTCCCATCTCCTCATGGAACCTTTTCTAAAAACGTGAAGTGAAACGAGTATCTCGATCAGAGACAATCGAGACTGGCACTCCATGTCTAGAAACAATCTCTTTGATGAAAAAATCAACTAACTTTTCTAAAGAGTATGTCTCACGTATTGCTAAGAAATGAGCACTCTTAGTTAACAGATCTACAACCACCTATATGGTATCATAACCCCTAGCTGTCTTTGGTAGCTTGGTTATGACGTCCATAGTAAGATGTTCCCACTTTCATTCTGGGATTTCTAATGGTTGTAACCTTCCGTATGGCTTATGATGTTCTGCTTTAACTTGTAGGCAAGTTAAGCATTTAGCTACATACTTCATGATATCAAACTTCATTCTGGGCCACCAATAATCTGTGCGCAGATCTTGGTACATTTTTGTAGTACCCAGATGAATAGAATATCGTGATTTATGAGCTTCCTTGAGAATCTTAAGTCTAAACTCACCTGATCGTGGTATCCACATATGACCAAATCGAGTCTTGACTTTATACTCATTTTCTTCCATATACTTTTCCTGACCAACCATTCTTTCTTTCTTAAACTTTTCACCTTTTAATGCTTCGATTTGTGCGTCTCGAAGCTGGCTCATGAAATTAGGAGTTATCACTAACTTATATGCTTTTACCCGAATAGGATGATGCTCTTCCTTTCGACTTGGAGCACCGGCTACCACGTTAGCCTTTCCGGGATGATACATTGGACGACATTTCTACTTCACTAGGAAGCTTTATTGCTCTTTGCCTGCAATGTTTGGAAAACATTTTTACATTAGCTTATGCTAAGTAAGTACACTGCTTATTTCTTTTATTGTGAAACCCTTTAAGTTCCATGTTCAAGTTTCACTAGGCATACATGCCCTATGAACCATCATAGGACGTACCTAAGTCACGACACTCGTTGATTTTAAACAAGACCCACCCCATAGGCTGGACATCTTGTTTATCATTCCTTACAAGACCCATCCCGTAGGCTTGGACATCTCATTACATTCATTTCTTTCGAGACCCGCTCGTAGGCTAGACATTTCATTGGGATCTTGAGTGCCATACACTCACAACCTCCCAATTGATCAAGCATTTGTTTATAACATGCATGTTTATCATGCATGTTGTAGGTCCCCGGGTGTCTCGGATCGTTACGTGTGGATGTGTGACTAGTCTGACCTGGTGCGGAATACCCGTGACTAGGTGGAGAATCAAGTAACACAAAGTAAACCGACAGCGAAAACACTTTCAAACTTCGTCTATTATAAAACTTGTAGGTTATAGAGATGTTACAAAATGAGTGCGTACATAACTTCTGTCACCACAACCTATTTATACTAGACCTGATCTCTGCGCACTTAACAAGTGCGCAAGGCAAATTGTTCCTGCGTACTTAGCAAGTACGCAGACAATGTTCTTGCGTACTTGCTAAGTACGCAGGTTGAGAAACCTGCGCACTTGTTAAGTGCGCACAACACTTAACAAAGACGAATACAACGATAAGTACCTACGAACATGATTACAACTCGATAAACCAATGCATACAGACGTTGATATACAAATACAAATACATAAAGACAATACATAAGTAAAAAAAAATTTCAGAGTGCTTGTCACAAGAATTGCTTCAACAAACTCCCCCTTGATAGTAGCTCTGGAGATGTCTACAGTCTCTAACAGCTTCAGAGTAAACAGCTTCAGAGTGATTGTCACAAGAATTGCTTCAACAAATTCCCCCTTGATAGCAACTCTAGAGATGTCTTCAGGCTCTATCATCTGTATGCAAGTAGTATTTGTCTAACAACATCTTATCAGAGGTTCCCCAAGGTTAAAATCCGTGAGCTCAAGGACGACTATGTAAAGTTTGAGCTCCGTGACCAGAGGTTCCCCAAGGTCAAAATCCGTGAGCTCAAGGACGACTATGTCAAATTTGAGCTCCGTGAAACTGACGCCAGTATGGCTAACGTGCTCCACGTAAGTAACCCAAAATGACGTATATAGAGAGATTCAGGAAGGAATCCCTGAATCGTCCTATTCTTCCTCCTCTCAGTCTCATGTTCAGCAGCATACTTATTGTCTGAATTCTTTCCTCTTTGTCTTTTGTAGGATGACTCGGGAAGGGAAACCTTCGCCATTCTCTGTGGGTGTATTTGGTCTGGTGCATCAATAGAGTCAGATGAATCAGATTCAGTCGCCTCATAATCTGACTCTTTAGCACCATCTCCTCCTTCTTCTTCATCACCGCCATCAACAACCATCTCTGCAATAACGTAAGATATACAACATTAGATCAAACAGAATCAATGGTATAGAACAAGACATGACAAAGTATAGCACTTGCACATTGAACCGAATTTCAGACTTAGAAAAATTTTTGAGTTACACTTCCTGCGTACTTAACAAATACGCAGGAAATTGTTCTTGCGTAGTTAGCAAGTACGCAGGAGCTAATTCTTGCGTACTTAATAAGTGCGCAAGAACTAACACTTAGAACTTTTACAAAATCCAAAATCAAGAGATTCAAAGTAATAGAATATGATATCGGTCACCACAATGTTGAAAAACATGTTTAAGACTTATGGGACCAAAACCAACATCAATGCAAAGCTAAACCCAGGTCATTTGGACCTAACCTCGGTCCAACGCAAAACCACGGACACTAAAGGGTCAAACCCAAAATAAAGAGCAGTTAAGGATGAATTTAGAATACAAGCGCTTCGATTGATGATCATATACTAGTTTTAGGGCTTAATTTCACTTAAAAACACCCAAAACCGGTCTATATTTCATCATCAAAACCCTAAGCTCGAAAGTCAAGAAATCGGTCCTCAATAAGAGATTTTTTGAATGAAATGATCCAAGAATCTCACCAAATGTTAGACAGGTGAAGATTAAACAGTGATCGGGACGAAAAACGGATTAGAAACACATGAAAATTTGAGTGAAATCGGAGCAGGGAGTGTACACAGTGTAGAGAGTTTGAGTGAGATGAACTGAGAGAAATTTCTAACACCTGTATATATACCCACACATTCGGGTCTTGCGTACTTACAAGTACGCAAGGTTTAATTCTTGCGCACTTGACAAGTACGCAGAAACCCTTGTGTTGAACAAATTTCAACTCAAATTATGAAGATTGTCAAGTCAAATAACGAACATGATAAGCACATTCAATCAAGAGGATTCAAAGTCAATTCAGGAAGGTTAAACACAAATATTTTTGGTTTTTCTGATTGGAATTGAACTATACACAAACTTAAAATCTTTTTGATCTTTTCAGAGTAACGATATACACATATTCACACACACTATTTTTGTTCAAAGACACGAGCAGAGGATCATATCAGGCTAAACTATAGCAAAAACGATACAAGATAAATATCAAAGAATATGGGATCATGTCATGGATTACTATTTATTCATACGTAATAAGCAAATAAACAAGTAATTCAAGTTGGCAATATTATAAGATTTGAAACCATAAACATCTTTGTATCACGTTCTTGTGTGTTAATGTAATAGTTATTAATATACAACGTGTGCCCCACAATTATGCTATGAACTTACTTTGCACTTATCTCAAGGCATCTAAGATTTTTCCAATGATTTTCTAAATTTCCAGAATTAGCCTGCATCAATTAGCACAGGAAAAATCAAACAGAATCCATAAGGATTATCATGAATCATAAGATTCAGAATCTACTGATACATTTGTCTTGGTTTCATGTGATTTCTTCAGTGAATATCGGTATGATGATTCAGAATAATGAATATGGTGTTTGAGTATTTAGGTAAGGGAATCCAACATTTATCTGGATTTGAATTCAATGAATCAGGAGTGATTCAAGGGTGAATACACGCTCAACGGTTGATGTAAAGACATGACTTGATTCAATCTCTCATTGCATACTTGTGAGTATGGGTAGTGAGATGAACCGTATTAATTGTGCTAACGACCTATCCCGAAACTGGTCTCAGAAGAAAATAATTTCCAAAATCTAACATCCTGTATCCGGTAGTGATCTTTTGCATTCTTTTACGCACACACTAGCAAATATGGGTTCAAATCATAGTTGTAGTATAGATTTAATTTCCACCCTATTAATGATTTAAAGATGCTTACAGCCTACTGACAATTCAAATTACTTGTATATAAGCAGATTAAGAACAACACAATTTAAACAATCAAGTACGCATGATGCAATCATTTCCCATATAAGCAGTCTAGGATGTTTAGATCATTTCTGATGTACTATCATTTCCCCTTTTCTCAAGTGAACTTTGAAATTTTCTGGTTTTCTATTTTGTTTGGATTTTTTTTTTGTCAAATATTTTAAAACTAACAGAACTATACAGAAAACTTAAAAGAAATAAAATTTAACTTTCATGAATTGAATTGATTTAAGAAAAACAAGTTTTCACTCTGGATTGAACATTCCTATCATGTTGACAATATGTTCGAAACGGGTTCGATCAAACGCCTTAGTGAAAAGGTCAGCAAAGTTGTCATCCGTGTGAACCTTTACAAGTTCAATGAGATGCTTTTCAGCACAATCACGGATGAAATGGTGGCGAATTTCAATATGAATAGTTTTGGAATGTTTCACTGGGTTGTTTGTGATGGACATGGTGGCATTGTTGTCAACGAACAGTGGAGTTCCAGTGAAGTTTAAGCCGTAGTCTCTCAATTGCTGATGAATCCACAATATCTGAGAACAACCGCTCGCTGCAGCAATGTACTCTGCTTCACATGTTGAGACAAAAACCGTTGACTGCTTCTTACACTGCCAGGAGACTAGCCTGTCTCCTAAGAATTGACATCCACCTGAAGTTGATTTTCTATCAAGGTTACAACCGCCATAGTCTGAATCAGTATAGGCTTTGAGGTCAAATGACTGCTGCTTTGAGTACCAAAGACCCAGTCGGGGTTTCCCTTTCAAGTATCTGAATATCCTCTTGACAGCTATCATATGAGACTCCTTTGGTTGTGACTGAAACCTTGAGCACAAACATACAGCAAACATTATGTCGGGAGAGAACCGATCATCCCACGATACAATTTACAATCCACATCCTTTCCATCTTTGTCTGGATGCAAACCGTGATTGACAGGGATAGGTGTGCCATAAGTACTGCTATCATTCATCTAGTATTTTGACAAGATGTCCTGCACATACTTAGTTTGATGTATATAGATGCCATCCTTTCTTTGACTGACTTGCAGACCTAGGAAGAACGACAATTCACCCATGTTGCTCATCTCAAACTTGTACTTCATCACCTGTTCGAATTTCCTACACATATCTTCATTTGTAGACCCAAAGATAATTTCGTCGACATACACTTGTACGAGTAGAATATCACCTCCTGCTTTCCTAATGAAGTGGGTCGAGTCAATCTGTCCACGGTCGAAACCATTTGACAGTAGATGTTTTGATAACGTCTCATACCATGCCCGAGGTGCTTGATAAAGACCATAAAGTGCTTTTTCGAGCTTATACACTTTATTGATATTATGCGGATCTTCAAAGCCGGGAGGTTGAGTGACATAGACCTCTTCATGAACTTTTCCATACAAGAAAGCACTCTTCACATCAAGTTGATAGACCTTGAAGCCGACATAGGAGGCGTAAGCCAGAAACAGTCAAATGGCCTCAAGTCTAGCAATTGGGGCATATACTTCAGTGTAATCCAAGCCCTCTTGTTGATAAAATCCTTGAACAACCAACCTTGCTTTATTCTTCACTACGACATGACGATCAGCCTTTTTGCACTTGAACACCCATCTGGTTGCAATTGGCTGTACGCCTCTTGGCAGGTCAACTAAATCCCATACATGAAACTTTTGGAATTGAGACAGTTCATCTTGCATTGCCTCAATCCAGCTGTTGTCAGCGAGAGCTTCCTTCACATTCTTCGGCTCCAATTGGGATACGAATGCAGCATGCAGACATGTTTCCATGACCCTCGTGTCAAGTATCTCAACATACAGACTAGAGTTCTCATTAATGGTTCTATGACGAGTCTGAACACCGGCATGAGGATCACCAATAATGTTGTCAATTGGATGATTCTTATGCACTCTCGTCTCTGGTATTTGCGGTTCTTGAATTTCTGAATCGAGGTTCGTGCTCAACTCCCCCATATCATGTGATCTAGAAGATGATGATTCAATGTTGATTGGATCAGCTGGAGCTTCATTTCCTACACGAGTGTTAGGATTAGCTTGAGCGTCATTTCCGTCAACACCAAACAACTTATCTTGTTAGCAAGTACGCAGACAATGCTCTGATACCACTTGTAGGTCCCCGGGTGTCTCGGATTGTTACGTGTGGGTGTGTGACTAGTCTGACCGGGTGCAGAATACCCGTGACTAGGTGGAGAATCAAGTAACACAAAGTAAACCGAAAGCGATAACACTTTCAAACTTCGTTTATTATAAAACTTGTAGGTTACAGAGATGTTACAAAATGAGTGCGTACATAACTTCTGTCACCACAACCTATTTATACTAGACCTGATCTCTGCGCACTTAACAAGTGCGCAGGGCAAATTGTTCCTGCGTACTTAGCAAGTACGCACATAATGTTCTTGCGTACTTGTTAAGTACGCAGGTTGAGCAACCTGCGCACTTGTTAAGTACGCACAACACTTAACAAAGATGAATACAACGACAAGTACCTAAGAACATGATTACAACTCTATAAACCAATACATACAAATGAGAATATACAAATACAAGTACATAAAGACAATACATAAGTAAAAACAATCTTCAGAGTGCTTATCACAAGAATTGCTTCAACACATGCTTATGCTTGATTTATTCCCAAATGGTCCTCACCTTAAAACTTTACAACGGTTTCTCCATGAAGCATTAAAGAGGTTTATATATAAGGTGTACCAGCGGCGTATCCACCACCCCTTTAACAATTCGTGAATACTCCGTTACTCCATTTGAGGGTTTAGACTCGTTCCCATCATACATTCACATTTAACATGTATAGCACGATTCATGATCGTGCATTAACATATTTAGATTCGTCACATAGTGCATGATTACTTATCAAGCATGGTATGATCTTTTGTCCCGTCCCTGTTCTAATTCCTCGTAAAGGTTTCTCCATGTTACATTAAAGAAGTTTTACATATAGGGTGTATCAGCGTCGTACCCACCTCCTTTTTAACATATCATGAATACTCCCTTATTTGGAGTTAAGCTTTCCGTCATGTATTTATGTTTATTTAGCATGCATTTGTGTAATGCTATTTATCCTTAGTCTATACCCATAAACCTTTGAAATGGTTTAACCCTGAGGTATCAAAAGGGTTTATATATAGGGTGTACCGGCGGCGTATCCACCACCCCTTTAATATCTTGTGGGTACTCTATTATTTTCCAGTTTAGTGTTTAGACTAATCCTTATTCCCCCGTACCTTAGTTCAGACGTAACACATAATCACATAACAATTTCCTTAAGGCATGGGTCCAATGTACTTACGATAATATTAGGTCATTTCGTACGCCCAATTTTCTAGCTTAAACACAAGGTTTTTAAAACCGGACCGGCCGGTTCAACCGGTCAGACTGGGACCGTGACTGTCGGTGGTCCGATTGACCACCTGTAAACCGCTTTTAAATAAACCGGTCGGTCAGAGCGGGTTAGCGGTTGAACCCCCTGAGCCGGACCAGGTTAAACCAGTTTAATAGAACTCAGCTTTGAAATACGTGGCCAAGACCATTTCACTAATATTGGAATTCATGGATCTCTTTGTTTTTATAAGAGGGGAAGATAGGATTGAGACTTCATTGAGTGGATGTGGGATGGATATGTTTGCTTTTATAAGAGAGGAACATAGGATGGAAACTTCATTCATCGACGTGGTACAATGGCAAAGCTGTTTTGCAGGGTAAAGAAATAAAGAACAAAATAAAATTGTTGTTACACACGGGATTCGAACTCTAGATCTGGTGTAAAGGAGGCAAATGTTAAAACGAATCAAGCTACCAATATTTTTGTGATTGTGATGTTACTAGAAAATATAAGAAGTAATGTCCTCCAATACATTTTTTACAAAGTTTATGTTTATTATTAGAATTATATACAACCATGTTATTAAACAACTAAATTTATATATGACTCTTATGTACCATTTAAAAGAAACTATACACATGTATATAATTATTAAATTACTTACAATATCTTCCGGTTCTTAAAACCGGTCCGACCAGTGAACCTCTAAGGAGTCCGGTTCGTTGTCCAGCCCGATTCTGAAAACATTGTTATAAGCTACCGCACTCGCACTTTAACGCACCACACCGGACTCTTACATGTTTTGTGTTTCTAAATGAACGGTTGAATGCACCTGTTCATCCATAGCTGGCCACTAAGTGGGTTGGTAGTGGTCCACTACGAACCTCCTTCACGCATGTCACCAACCACGCTTCACCTTTTCCTCACCGGATTCTTTTTTAGGCTAGCGCACCGTGACGCACCTTCGTAGCGGTCCGCTATAGGGTTGAGTCGGCAAACACGCGTCTGACACATGTCATTCTCTCATCATTGCCTTCCTCATCACGTAGCGGACCGCTACTAGAGAGAATCTCGTAGTGGTCTGCTACCATCCCAACATTCAAAGTTTTTAACTTTTTGACCTTGAAATTTGGACTCTTTGAATTCTAGCCCCTGTACGCGAGGTAGGAGAGCTAGAGGAGGGGGAGGACCCAGATGAATCGAAACTATGTTCAAGTATCGAAACTATGTTCAAGTATCGAAACTATGTTCAATCAAAACTACTAGTTTCGATTGACCACAGAACTGTCGAAACTTCCTTCTATCGAAACTACTTAGTTTCGATAAGTAGTTATTATGTATTTATAAAAGTTCTATTTATTTAATTATATTATCATTATTACATATATTTTTGCAAGTTAAAACTATTTTAAAAGTTTTATAAAAATATAGAGTTTATTATTTTATAAAAATTTGGGTGGGTTGGATATGTATAAAAATTTCGTTTAATTGTTTTTAAAATGAATGAACGAGTAAACCGACTCGTTTTAGTTTTTTTTTTATTGTATAAAAAGAATGTTAAAACAAATAATTAAAATAAATAAAATGAAAACAGAATAAAAAGTTTGGGCCGAAGGCCAACCGGATTCGAACCTGCGACCTGTCACTCGAACACACACACGCATAACCAGTCGGACTACTGCCCATCGCTGGTTATGTGTGTACAGGTTAATTAATATACACAAGGGCAAAACAGGTCGCTGGTCCTCGGCAACCGGCAAACCGTGTCCGAGGACACTTGGTTTGCCCGGTAACTCTCGGGCGATGGTCGAGCTTTCGACTGGAATTGCTTACCAGGAGATAACAGAAGACAAAGGAACCAAACGGAGGCTCGAACTTGGTCGCAACGGGTCTGGTCGGCAAGACTCTAAACTCGAAAATGTCACAAGTGGGAATCAGCTTCTGGATGGAATTAGCCCCTGAAACCTTGTTCACAGCTTCACTCGGGGACGACGAAAGTGATGGTGTCCTCAATTTGGAGTGAGAGTGGGTGGAAGGGGGTAGCGAGCTCGTGCAGGTCCGACTATGGCTATTTATAGCCGAGCTCGTTTCCTATGACAAAACGTGCAAATGGGCACGTCCCGACACTCGTCTGGACGAGACGAAACTAACCAGACATTCAACACGCGTGGAGGTGGTCTGTTGGGCGCGAATTCGAACGTGGGTTTCTCGGCCACCAACAGGATCAGACGAACCTTATGTTGGGGAGACCAATTAGTCGGGGCCTTTTGTTCGCGTGGGAGAGACGAGGCCAGACATGCCTTTAGCGGCTGTTGAGGTGCAGGGAACAGCCCTGTCGGTGGCTTGCCGGAAAAAGCTTTGGACCGCCGGACAATGTAAGGGGGTGACCGGATTTACGATTTGCAATTTGGCAGATTTAGTCCCTGGAGTTAAATTTTGTTTTAATTCGCCCCCTGAGATAATTACGGATGGATCCTTGTAGTTTAATTTGTCCAGAAACAGTCCCTCAACAGACTTTAGCTTAAAACCTTCTAGTTTGAATAAATACAAAACGACCCCTAAACTTTTTATTTAAATAAATTAATTTAATTTCTTTTAAATCAATTTAATTTTATATTATATTTTAAATGTTTTTATAAACTTATTTTATTATTATTATTATAAATAATTTTTATAAAAGTTATTTATCTTATTTAAATAGGTTATTTTATTGAATGTGCAACTTTTAATTTTAGATTTTTATATATTATTTTATATAAGTTTCTAAAATTTATAAAATTTTAATTAATTTAAATCCGTAAAATAAAATACCTATTTGTATAAAACTAAATAAAAACTCTTACATTTTATTTAAATAGAGAATGATTACACGATAAATATAATACAAGTGCGCGAACGAAAAATCCGAAACGTCACAGTCTCCCCATGTTAAAGGAATTTCGCCCCGAAATTCAACTAGTGGAGGCTATGAAAAGAGATGCGGATACTTGGTCTTCATTTGGTCTTCACGTTCCCAAGTGAACTCGGGTCCACGTTTAGATTCCCAACGGACCTTGACAATGGGGATGCGGCTACGCTTGAGTTTCTTAATTTCTCGGTCCATGATTTCCACGGGTTTTTCAACAAAGTACATTTTTCGTCAATACGCACTTCGTCAAGAAGGATGTGGAGATTCTCATCGGCTAGACACTTTTTCAAATTTGATACATGAAAGGTTGGATGAACGTTGCTAAGTTCTGAAGGAAGATCGAGTTTGTAGGCCACTTTTCCTACCCTTTCGATTATCTTGAATGGACCCACATATCGAGGTGCAAGTTTTCTTTCTTTCCAAATCGGACTACGCCTTTCCAAGGGGATACCTTTAGAAGAACCATGTCTCCAACTTGAAATTCCAAGGGTTTTCGTCGTTTATCGGCATAGCTCTTTTGCCGACTCCTTGCTACCCGAATGTTGTCACGGATAAGAGAGACTTTATCGGTGGTCTCTTGGATAAGCTCGGGACCGGTGATTTGTGCTTCACCAATTTCGTTCCAACAAATCGGTGAACGACATTTCCGTCCATAAAGAGCCTCAAACGGTGCCATGTTAATACTTGTGTGGTAGCTGTTGTTGTAGGAAAATTCAATCAGTGGTAGGTGAGAATCCCAATTGCCACCAAATTCAATGACACAAGCTCTAAGCATATCCTCGAGAGTTTGGATTGTTCGCTCGGTTTGTCCATCAGTTTGAGGATGGTAAGCCGTACTTAAATCCAAACGAGTACCAAGCGCAGATTGTAATGATTGCCAAAATCGGGAAGTAAAACGCGAATCACGATCGGAGATGATGTTCAAAGGGATTCCGTGACGACTCACAATTTCATCAATGTAGATCCGAGCCAATTTCTCGACTCGATAGTCCTCACGAATAGGCAAGAAATGAGTAGACTTTGTAAGTCGGTCGATAATAACCCAGATACTATCGTGCCCACTAGAAGTGCGTGGGAGTTTGGTGATGAAGTCTATAGCAAGGTTCTCCCACTTCTACACGGGAATTTCCGGTTGTTCGAGGAGTCCGGAAGGCTTCTGGTGTTCGGCCTTTACTTTAGAACAAGTTAAGCATTTTGCCACAAAGAGGGCAATATCCTTTTTCATGCCGGGCCACCATTATTGCTGACGAAGACCCATGTACATCTTATCAGCTCCGGGATGTACCGAATATCGAGTTTTGTGGGACTCGTTCATCAAAAATATACGAAGGTCGTTGCGATCGGGAACCCAGATACGGTCCAAGTAATACAATAGACCGTTGGCTTTGGTTTCTTGCAAGAGTTCTACACCACATGCCATCTCTTGATACATGTTTCCCTCGGTAGCCGAGGTGTGTTGTGCTTGGAGGATATGGGCTTGGATATCGTTATGAATACAAATACTATGAAGCATGATACGTTCTTTACGACTTAAGGCGTCGGCTAGAACATTTGCTTTGCCGGGGTGGTAGCGAATCTCGTAATCGTAGTCGTTAAGAAGTTCAACCCATCGCCGTTGCCTCATATTAATCTCTTTTTGATTGAAAATATGCTGGAGACTTTTGTGGTCGGTGAAAACCACGCATTTGGTGCCATAAAGGTAGTGTCTCCAAATTTTCAATGCGAAAACGACAGCACCAAGCTCGAGGTCATGGGTCGTATAGTTCTTCTCATGGATTTTGAGTTGACGTGATGCGTAGGCAATTACTTGGCCACATTGCATAAGAACACAACCAAGACCTTGGTTGGATGCATCACAATAAACGACAAAGTCGTCACTACCACTAGGAAGAGTTAGGATAGGAGCATTGCAGAGCTTGTGCTTGAGAGTTTGAAAAGCTTCCTCTTGCTTGGGTCCCCACTCATAATGCTTACCTTTGTGAGTCAAGGCAGTGAGCGAGACTGCAATCTTGGAGAAATTTGAGATGAAGCGACGATAGTAACCTGCTAGTCCAAGGAATGAACGAATCTCGGTAAGAGTCTTAGGAGTACTCCAATTCTTTACCGCCTCGATCTTTGTCGGGTCCACATGAATTCCCTTATCGTTGACTATGTGTCCCAAAAATTGAACCTCTTTTAGCCAGAATTCACACTTGGAGATCTTGGCATATAGTTGTTCTTTCTTTAAGAGTTCTAAGATCAAACGAAGATGTTGTTCATGTTCCGCTTTCGTTTTAGAATAGATGAGGATGTCGTCAATGAAGACGATCACGAACTTGTCCAAATAAGGTTTGCATACACGGTTCATGAGGTCCATGAAGACCGCAGGTACATTAGTCAAACCGAATGGCATGACCATGAACTCGTAGTGACCATATCTAGTCCGAAAGGCAGTCTTCGGAATGTCTTCATCGAGAACACGAAGTTGATGGTACCCGGAACGAAGGTCAATCTTGGAGAAACATGTTGAACCTTGAAGCTGATCGAAAAGATCGTCGATACGGGGTAAAGGATAACGGTTCTTAATTGTAAGCTTGTTGAGTTCACGATAATCGATTCACATTCGAAACGATCCATCCTTTTTCTTTACGAACAGTACGGGAGCACCCCAAGGTGAATGGCTCGGATGGATGAATCCTTTGGATGAGAGTTCTTGTAATTGACTTGCAAGCTCTTGCATCTCGGAAGGTGCAAGACGATAGGGGGCTTTTGCCATGGGAGTTGCCCCGGGCACAAGGTTGATACGAAACTCCACTTGTCTAGGGGGAGGAAGACCAGGTAAATCCTCGGGGAATACCTCGGGAAAATCTAGGATGATTAGAATGTCTTGTAATTTCTTACCCTTGTCTTTCGTGTCAACTATGTGGGCCAAGAAGGCAACGTACTTTTTCCGCAAGTACTTTTGTGCCAATATACAAGACATGATTTGAAGACCACGACATGGTTTTTCACCGAACATAACTATCGTGTCGCCCGAAGAGAGAGGTATACGAATACACTTTTCGTAGCAAATAACCTCGGCATGGTGCTTGGATAACCAGTCCATGCCAATTATAATATCGAAGCTTCCCAATTGCATTGGAAGGAGATCAACAGAGAATTTGTGATTATTAAGCTCGAGATTGCAGTCGCGGATAACAGAATTTATAGTAATAGATTTTCCGTTTGCTATCTCCATGGAATAAGAATTGTCAAGTTTCATTCTTTGTTTAGCAAGTCGAGATTCAAAGGTAAGAGATACAAAACTCCTATCGGCACCGGTATCGAATAAAACGGATGCATAATGATTGTTTACGAGAAACGTACCGTTTATCACGTCGTTGTTTGCTTGAGCCTCATTAGCGTTTATGTTAAACGCTCGTCCTTGAGGACCACCTTAATGATGAAGTTTTGGGCATCGGTCACGGAAATGGGTTGGGTCTCCACATTCGTAACATGCCCGACCATTGAGAGGTGCCCGACAGATTGGGCGATTGGCTGGAGCAGCTTGATGGACGGGAGGACGAGTACGGCAAGTAGTGACCACGTGTCCATATCGTCCGCAGCTTGAACACAATCGGCATGGTAGGTTGGCAGGATGATGGTACTTGCAGGTCTGGCATTGGGGGTTCGGGCCCTGATAAGTTTTCGGCTTTTGACCCAGAGGGGCCGCTTGAATAGCAGGCACAGCGGGAGTTACGGCTGCGAAGTTTCGACCCTTTCGTTTCTTGTTGTGGTTAGAAGACTCGGGTTTTACATCCTTGACGGCCGCAAGAGTAGAAACAACCTTCTTGGAACCCTTTCTTGTTAAGGTTCCGGCTATGACATGGTTGTCGGATAGTGTAGCAGATAGACGGATAGCAGCTTCAAGTGTAGGAGGATTGCTTCCTAGCACAGCATCTTGAATTTGCATAGGCAGGCCGCCTATGTATTTTTCAATCCCCCGAGCAAGGGGAGTGATCATATGAGGCACCAGCAGACTTAGCTCTTGAAACCGGGTGGTGTAGGCCAGATTATCCCCGCTGTCTTGGGCAAGATCCCAAAACTTAGCCTCGAGCTTCCTCATTTCATTCCGAGGACAGAATTCATCAGTCATGGCCTTCTTCAGATCATCCCATGATAAGGATGTAGCAACCTCAGCACCACGAGTGCGTTTCTCACCGTTCCACCAGGTGAGGGCTCTCTTTTGGAGTACATTTGTGGCATAACGAACCCGAAGATTATCGGGACAGTTGCTGTTTAGGAATGTGCTTTCCATTCTTTCAAACCATTGAAGTAGACCGGTAGCACCTTCAGTCCCGAAGAATTTTGTAGGATTGCACGAGTTAAAGTGCTTAAACGTGCAGTGAGGCGGGTTGGTACCACCGTTCCCTTAGATGTTGTGAGACCCGTCACTGTTGTTATTTGCTTGGGTCATTTGCCCTACCAGCTGGGCAAGAAGAGTAGCAAGATCCGGGTTGGAAGTGCTAGAGTTTGCACGTCGAGGAGGCATTCTAACACCATAAGAAAAGACAATGATATTTTAGATAAGATGGATATATATGAGTTATAGTGGGAAATAATGTAAGCAGAAAAACGGGATTCATCATGACGCGTGCTAGTGCATGTGTATTTATTCTAAGTTGATGGGGGAACTAAGTCATCTATTCCGGGTAGGACATGATGTTATAGATCATTATTTGCATAATAGGAATTGCCGGGACTTGCGTGCATTACAAATCGTCATTACGTGTGCACCCGTAATAATGATTTGCTTTGCATGTTTGTCTAGTTCTTCCTATCTTGCTATAACGTCCCCAAATTTTGAGTTTAAGTTTGGATTGTATCCTTGCGAATACATTGACTTATCAACGTTAAATAATTCCCCGAAACTTTCCAAGAGACATGCTTTAGCCTATAGGTAAACACTCACTTCAGGAATTCCCAGGAAAGCATACGGGTCCGTTTATTTGGATTTATACGAAATGCTTTCCTAGACAGAAAACCCAATGTACAGGTGTCACCCTTCCAGATTGCACATGTCCTTTACTGGTCTCAAGAAATTAAGTCGTTGACGAGATTTTCAAGATTTTGATAGACTTGAGAGTCTATGAGTATAAAATGTGTAGGAATTGTTGCAATTAATACGGATTAGGAAAAGAGTATGGATAAGGATGGGTGGTGTATTTGTTTGCATAAGTTTGTTTGTCAAATTTGTATGTAAAGTATGTATCATGTATCAAAGCCTTGTATGTATGTGTATAAGTCTCATGTACCAAACTCGGGAAAATTCAAATAATACCTAACTACAAATAATTCACATAGCAATATATCATTTAGCACATAACACATAAAAGGGAGTCCTAGGGTTATAGTCTAGGTCATTGTGTCTAATAACCTAATTCCCTATAACCATGGCTCTGATACCAATCTGTCACACCCCGACCGATGGTGGAATCATCGAGGCGGACAATGACATGATTGTTCAAAAGCACATGATAGCTAAAAGGTTGCATAATTCATTAATTAAATTTAAAGACAACAAGATCCAAATACGATACATTCCAAATAACCTAGTCTAGTTCAAAACATTGATTTATTTAACTAGGTCCATAGTCCTTATGTGGAGAAATCTTCAGCAAGTAGTCACATATCCAAACCTGAAACATTATTTAAATCAAGTGTCAACTAAAAAGTTGGTGAGTACATAGGTTTAGTAATTCCGGTAAATAGTAGTTGTAAATCGTTTTGCAACTCATTGTTTATCTTGTTAAACATAGTATATATGATATATCATTTATTTAATCACAATTCAAACCGAGTTTGACGCGCTTGAACAGAGCACAACAACTAAGTCCGGTATGCTTGAATATAGTTACCCACTATATCCGATATGTTTGAATATAACACGCGGTTATATCCGAGTATGCAGTAATAAACACCCTAACCGGGTGGGCTGGTCAGGCACAATAGATATATCAATATTACAGTTGGTTGTCTTGTGTTTAAATGTATGTACATCCAAAGAATAAGCATATAGTCTCATGTATAACACGTACAAATAATGTGAGTAGCATGTATAATGTTTCACCCTAAAACGTATGAAAATGTAAAATAGGGGCTATGTAACTCACCTGGCTAGCGGATATGATAATCCACGAGAGTAGGTGATACGGATGTTTGAAATCTAAGCACGATGGAACCCTATGTAGATAAATGGGTATTATTGTATGCTTATAGGTGTGTATTCGTATTTAATTGTGTATAGGTTTATAATAATATTTCTTAAAATTATTTGCGTAAAGTGTAGGTTCAGATTTACTTGAAATCACTGATTTTGATCGAAACTATTTCAGGTATCGAAACTATGTTCAAGTATCGAAACTATGTTCAAGTATCGAAACTATGTTCAATCGAAACTACTAGTTTCGATTGACCACAGAACTGTCGAAACTTCCTTCTATCGAAACTACTTAGTTTCGATAAGTAGTTATTATGTATTTATAAAAGTTCTATTTTATTAATTATATTATCATTATTACATATATTTTTGCAAGTTAAAACTATTTTAAAAGTTTTATAAAAATATAGAGTTTATTATTTTATAAAAATTTGGGTGGGTTGGATATGTATAAAAATTTCGTTTAATTGTTTTTAAAATGAATGAACGAGTAAACCGACTCGTTTTAGTTTTTTTTTTATTGTATAAAAAGAATATTAAAATAAGTTAAAACAAATAATTAAAATAAATAAAATGAAAACAGAATAAAAAGTTTGGGCCGAAGGCCAACCGGATTCGAACCTGCGACCTGTCACTCGAACACACACACGCATAACCAGTCGGGCTACTGCCCATCGCTGGTTATGTGTGTACCGGTTAATTAATATACACAAGGGCAAAACAGGTCGCTGGTCCTCGGCAACCGGAAAACCGTGTCCGAGGACACTTGGTTTGCCCGGTAACTCTCGGGCGATGGTCGAGCTTTCGACTGGAATTGCTTACCAGGAGATAACAGAAGACAAAGGAACCAAACGGAGGCTCGAACTTGGTCGCAACGGGTCTGGTCGGCAAGACTCTAAACTCGAAAATGTCACAAGTGGGAATCAGCTTCTGGATGGAATTAGCCCCTGAAACCTTGTTCACAGCTTCACTCGGGGACGACGAAAGTGATGGTGTCCTCAATTTGGAGTGAGAGTGGGTGGAAGGGGGTAGCGAGCTCGTGCAGGTCCGACTATGGCTATTTATAGCCGAGCTCGTATCCTATGACAAAACGTGCAAATGGGCACGTCCCGACACTCGTCTGGACGAGACGAAACTAACCAGACATTCAACACGCGGGGAGGTGGTCTGTTGGGCGCGAATTCGAACGTGGGTTTCTCGGCCACCAACAGGATCAGACGATCCTTACGTTGGGGAGACCAATTGGTCGGGGCCTTTTGTTCGCGTGGGAGAGACGAGGCCAGACATGCCTTTAGCGGCTGTTGAGGTGCAGGGAACAGCCCTGTCGGTGGCTCGCCGGAAAAAGCTTTGGACCGCCGGAAAATGTAGGGGGGTGACCGGATTTACGATTTGCAATTTGGCAGATTTAGTCCCTGGAGTTAAATTTTGTTTTAATTCGCCCTCTGAGATAATTACGGATGGATCCTTGTAGTTTAATTTGTCCAGAAACAGTCCCTCAACAGACTTTAGCTTAAAACCTTCTAGTTTGATTAATTACAAAACGACCCCTAAACTTTTTATTTAAATAAATTAATTTAATTTCTTTTAAATCAATTTAATTTTATATTATATTTTAAATATTTTTATAAACTTATTTTATTATTATTATTATAAATAATTTTTATAAAAGTTATTTATCTTATTTAAATAAGTTATTTTATTGAATGTGCAACTTTTAATTTTAGATTTTTATATAATATTTTATATAAGTTTCTAAAATTTATAAAATTTTAATTAATTTAAATCCGTAAAATAAAATACCTATTTATATAAAACTAAATAAAAACTCTTACATTTTATTTAAATAGAGAATGATTACACGATAAATATAATACAAGTGCGCGAACGAAAAATCCGAAACGTCACACAAGAGCCATGAGTGTTGCACGGAGCGCAACCTGTTCTTTCTCTGTTGATTTTGACCGACGGGAAGTGGGCTCTCGCGAAGTTCTTGGCGTAGTACTTCGCTTCTGCCTTTACAAGCAGGAGCGGGGTTTGTTGTACGGGGGGCGTACATCACCATTCTTGCACGGGTTCTGGCGCCTTTCGACCAACATATTCACCATATCCCTCCCCCCGGTCGAGTCGGTCAGGTTAGACAGGTGCACGGTGTTCGACATGTGCATTGTGCGCAAGTTCCCCGGCTTCGGCTGTAACACCCCAATTTTTTAAAGAAATCCAAGTAGAAGGGCTAAGATGATCATTTGAAAAACCCTAGGGGGTTGTTAAAGTATAAGGGGTTAGGTTGTTATTAAATTAAAATCTAGAGACTGAAAATGAAATATTCTAAAAGTAGAATGGTGGCGGACCGCCACCAGAAGGGTTAGCGGTCCGCTACGTAAGGTGCAAGGGAACAATGAGGAAATGCCATGTGCCGGTTCACTAGGCATTGAAATCTGACGCGTGTAACATGGGTAGCGGACCGTCATCGGTTCGTTAGCGGTCCGCTAGCCGCAATGTTCCTTGGCGGACCGTTACCCAAGGTCATAGCGGTCCACTACGTAGACTCCAAGTCAGTTAAGCCACCTTAAAGGGGTGGCGGACCACCACCCTATGTCTTAGCGGTCCGCTACGGGTTGGACGAACACCCTATAAATAAATGGGTTGAGCAAACGGTTTTAGGCACTTCCACACAGCAAAACACACTCTCAAACACCTAGTTAACCTAGGGAAGTGTGCCTAGAGCCCAGTTCACGTAGAGAAGTCCGGTTTCCAGTCTTTCGATCCCAATACGCAGGAGATAGTTCCGAGGTAAGGTTTATGGTTTAGCTTTGCATTTAGTATTTAACGTCACAGTAATTCGGGGGTATCCTTCTTACCAGTATGTAGCTATCTGACAAACAAGATATCCTGTCTAAGGAAAGAATGGTGTATAATTCCCTCTTGGACCCCACATTCTTTCCTGGGAACATTTCTGGTGGAGGTACTACTCTCGAAAGATAATCATCCTAGATTAGATAATGTGATGTGACAAGCGTGACTTAGTTACTATTATTAATATAAGTTATAATGTTGTTATGAACTAGGATTATGAGATAAGTAGATTATGCGGTTATAGTCCAAGTAAGGATATTGCATGAAGAGAGATAAACGCTAGATGTGAGTTCTATGAAGCCCTTTTTTAAATGTTTTAAATATTTTGGACCGGTACACATGCTATGCAATGTTTTACATGAATGCTATAATCCTTTTAAATTGATTTGGGAATAGTGTTATTGCAAAAGATTTGAGAAGAGTTTATATGAATACCATCTAGTCTTGAATTAAATGGGACGGGTATCCATATTAATAGTAAGAAATAGTCTAACACTTAAACCCATATAACGGAGTATTCACGAAGTATCAAAGGAGTGGTGGGTACGCCGCCAGTACACCCTATATATAAACTTCTTTGATAACTCGTGGAGAAACCGTTGTAAGGTTTTAAGGTAAGGGCTTGATTTTAAGTCTTGGTTTAAATACCTCGAGAAAGAAGAAGTCTTAACAAAATACTGTTTTGACATAAAAAGAGATGTTTTGACCACAAGGGTCTGTAAGAGAAGATTTTGCTAGGTTTGGTTTAATATTATAATTTAACTGGTAAAAGTTATAGGCAAGAATTATAGTCAGGACCCGAACCCATAAGCAAACGATTTTACGATATATAGAATGAGTGGTGGATACGCCGCTGGTACTTCCTATATATAAACTCATTCTATATAACGTAAATAAATTTGATTATGATTTAGGGTAATGATTATAATGTGAGACGAGGTTCTCGATCTATGGATGTAATTCCATTCGGGAAAAATAAGAAAAATGTTTTGTTTTAGAGCTTATCATGGTGTGCCTTGATAAGAAATGGGAGAGAGGTCATGGTTATACCTTGACCGAATAGAGGTCAAGACAATTATTTTCTTGACAAAGAGAAAGAAACATATTTTTAGCATGCCGGTCATGTCAAATATTTTAGACCATAATGGTCTGTAGAAAAAAGAGTTTTTGCCACTTTGGCATAAGATGTCATGCATGCTCTGAGGGTAGAACAAGTCTTGGAACTATGTTTAATCCTTGTGATTAAACATACGAAGAGCCATGGTAATAAATGATCGAGAGGGTCAGATATTACCATCAGAACAACATAGACAGTGTCTCTGTGACCTGTCAATGGAAGGGTTGTACAATTCATGAGTAGAGGAGTGGTGACGACCGCTCAAGGGGTGAACGTGACCCCTGGTATAGAGTCTAGAAATGGGTGAATGCTCATAGAAGACTAAGGTTATTATGGTTAATCCATACAATCAATGGAAAGATACTTTAAGACATGCACTGACAAAAAGAGTCTATAATCTAACACTTGTGTACAGAGTTCGTTCGCAATATATCGAATAGGTGGTGGATACGCCGCTGGTACTTCCTATATATAAACCAATTCAAATATATTGGTGATCGTCGTATACATGGGTTTTAGGGGATAGGCAGGGTTTTAGATGAAAGATTAAAAGTCTTTTTAAACTCCGGTTTTAATTAAAGACTTATTTTACGAAAGATTTAATAATGCATATTTTGTGCTTATTACGGGAAGGGAAAGGGATTAGTATGTTATATTAAAAATGTTTGAATAAATGATTTAAAACTTAGAACTCACCAGCGTTAGCTGATATATTTTTAGTATGTGTATTCAGGGAAAGGATATAGCTTTAAGCAGGAATAGTAAAGGCATTGGAGCCGGCTATCTATCGTGGGGAAGACTGGTTTAAGTTTTATACTATCTTGTAATAGTTTTAGTACAGTTGTATAGACTTGTCTTAAATAAATAAAAAGTTTTAGTTTCCGTTGCAATTCGATCTCTGATATACTATTTGTTCATGAGTAAATCCGATGAGTGACCAAAATTCCAAGCCAAGCGGGAGGTCGGTGTCACAAGTTGGTATCAGAGCAACAGTCTAAGAGATTTAGATACTTACCCAAAGTATCTAAACTTAAGCTAGAAGCTTGAGGACCGGTAGAATAGTAACAGAATACTAATAAAGATAGCCTGATGCCAGAGGATAGAGAAAGATATGAGTATTAGTGAGAAATATGATGGAAGATAACAAGAATACTGAAAGTGAAGTAAATAATTAAATACGCTTGATCACCGTCATTTAGTACTTTACATTTCACTTGTGTTCTAAGTTATAGATCCATCGTACGAATACTAATATACCCTATCTTTCAGTATGAACGTAAAAATAGTCGGTAGAAGTAAAGGAAAGAAAGGGAAAGAGAGAATGAATATGAGAAGGCAAGCGCAGAGTACCGGAAATGCCAATAGAGAAAATGAGAATGTGGTAGATCCACAATTGCAGAATGTTATAGACATAGCAGTTGCTAAGGAAAAGAAAGATAGAATGAATAGAATGAGAAAGAATAATGAAAGTACAGAAAAAGATAAAGGATATGGTTATGATTCTGATAACTCATATGAGGTCAGAAAGGTAATAAAGAAGGATAGGAAAGGTTGTTCCTATAAGGGATTCAAGGACAGATGTCCACCCAAATTTTATGGTACAGAGGATGCCATAGCTACTCATCAATGGATCCGAGAGATAGAAGCAGTGATAAAAATTAGTGAATGTAGAGATGATCAGAAAATAAAGTATGTTGCTCACTCCTTTGTGTCTGAAGCTTTATGTTGGTGGGACAATCTGATCATGGCAATAGGAGAGAAAGCTATTGGTAGACTAACGTGGGAAGAACTGAAGAAGTTATTGATAGAAGAACTTTGTCCATATAATAAGATGGACAAACTGAAGAGAGACTTCCTAAGATTGGAAGCTGGTAGCATGACTCATCGCGAGTACACTACCAAATTTAAGTTTCATACCATCTTGTAATAGTTTTAGTACAGTTGTATAGACTTGGCTTAAATAAATAAAAAGTTTTAGTTTCCGCTGCAATTCGATCTCTGATATACTATATGTTCATGAGTAAATCCGATGAGTGACCGACATTCCGAGCGAAGCGGGATGTGGGTGTCACATCGGCCTTCAATTTCGCACTAGGGACGGCCAGCTTTTTGAGTTGCAGGTGTTGCCGAATATCTCTGTGATGTCGGTGTTGTTACATGACGCCATAATGTTGCATGATATACCACCTAAGGGTGCACCTGAGCAACATCCTGACCAGCCAACCCAACATCCACGCCATGTCCTCTGATCTTTGACGCTGCCTACAGCTACACAGGCCTAGCTCGATGGGCTTGCTCAGGAGACACGGTCATCAAATCGACCGGGTCGAGGAAATCATAATGAGGCTGGTTGATCGCGAGATCGATCAGTCACCAGTCGTCTGCATCGAGCCTCCTCCACTACCGCCGCCACGCAGTATCCGGATCCTGCGTCGGCAGGTCAAGATCATGGCCAGGCAGGTCAGGATCAGGGCCGCATAGTCATGGTCGTTTTCTGTTTTTTGTATTTCACATTCAATTGTATTTTTTGTTATGTATGTACAAACTCATGTAATTTTATGTAAAGTTTTAGTTGTTTATATATGTAATGTTTGTTTAGAATGTTTAGTTTGTTTGATTGGTTATGTATCAAACGACAGTTTAGCTTCGATTAACTAATAAAGTTAGTATAACATATTTATTTATAAAAATAATTATTTATTATTAAAAATATTTATTTATCTCCGAAACAGGTAAATATTGGATAAAAATGTTGATATTGTTAAAAAAAACTTATACTTGTCGTACAAGCCTATAAGTTATTTATCTTCAAAACGGTATATATTGGATAAAGTTATTATTTTATAAAAATAATTATTTATTTGATGTTAAAACATATTATTTTATAAAAAAATATTAATTATTATTTAAATTTATTATTCAAGTTCAAAACAGTTAGATATTAGATAAAAAAACCTAATACTATTAATAAAATATTACAGTAATTAAACTTATACTTGTTGTATAAGCCTATACTTCTCGTATAGGCCTATGGAAAACCAAAAAACTGTCAAATTTGAATGTTAAAATCTCATAGGTTGGTATATGTGGCGTATACACCTATACGCGGCATATAAGCCAGCTGCCAGACAAGAACTGACATGCATCCTAACTTTTTTACGGTTTGTGCCTATACGCCTTGCATAGACTTATACGAGACGTATAAGTGACGGCGGGGTGTTGAATTAAAATGGCTAGGTGTCTCATTACCCGAACCCTGTTGAAAATGTCAAAATACCCCTGAGCCATTGAGAAAGCAGTTTCTTATCGAACTCAAACAAAAATAGTATAATAAAACAATCAATCTTACATGTGGTGTGAAGTCGCTAGTATGGTCAAATTAAAAACATTCCTGACTACAAGAGAATTCCATATTTCTAACTATTGTTAATGCAGTTAATGCAATTCGACAAGAGGTTCCCAATAGGGTTAAAGGGTAAATTTTATAGGGTAGCAGTTCGTCCAGCGATACTATATGGAACCGATTGTTGGGCCATCAAGAAGACACAAGCTCGAAAAATAGATGTAGCTGAGATGAGGATGTTGAGGTGGATGTGTGGACACACAAGAAAGGACCGAATAAGAAATGAAGTTGTTCGGAAGAGATTGGGAGTCACATGTATCTCAGATAAGATAAGAGAAGGAAGATTGAGATGGTTTGGACATGTCAAGAAGAGACAGAGCACAGATCCAGTGAGAACGGTGGAAACTCTCGTTGTAGAGGGGAAAAGGAGCAGGGGGAGACCGAAATTAACGTGGGATGAGAGGATTAGGCTTGATTTGCTAGATTTACACCTCTCAGAGGACATGATCAATGATAGGATTTCATGGAGACGTCGTATTAGGGTTTTAGGATGAGTGACCCGTTGTGTGGGAGAGTAGAGTTGTTTAGCAAAGATTTTGCATATGTCTTGTTTCTTGTAGGTGTGTTGTGTTTCTTGTGACTAATATACTCTAGTCATACACTGCTAATTGTTAGATTACTGTTAGATTTATTTTACTTTATTACTCATTAATTTTATTTATATTTTTATCTTTTTCTTTTCCATAGAGCCGGGGGTCTAAACGGGAGCAGCCTCTCTATCCCTTGGGATAGGGGTAAGGTTTGCCCTCATCACACCCTCCCCAGACCCTACTAATAGCGTTAGCTATGTGTGGGATTATACTGGGTACGTTTGGTTTGGTTTGGTTTGGTTTGGTTAACTATTGTTAATGCACATATCATCACCATATCTACTCCTCTAAACCATTAGACGTTCCCAGAATAGCTTATCGTGGAGGTGGTGAAGGTAGATCTGCTTTGGCGAATCCAACCCAAGCCACAATAGTAACAGCAAGAATAACCCATCCAAATATATCATACTTAAGATCGCTGCTCTTTTTTGCCTTTGGACCCTGCAAAGGATACCCAATTAGAAATTTTGGAAAAAAAAAATAAGAAAATCAAAGGATTAATTTTCTTTATTGACAGTTGGTATTTTACTCAAAACAGGCATATGCTTATGAGTTATGCGATGGTTCGGGCAAAAGGTGGAAAATTGGGTGGGATGGGCTTGTTTGTTAATGGGTCAAAACGTGCCTTATCATAAGACCCTTGTCCTACATGTTTGCTTTGCTACAAAAAATTTGGTCAAATATGATAAGTGATAACAAAAGCCATATTAGTTCAATAATATTCTAACAACTTGAATAAAACGATTTAAGAGATCTTATACATTATAAGTAGGATACGACGTATATGCTGCAAACACCACATAAGTTAGGGGGAAAAGAAGAAAATTCACGTTCTTTTATCCTAACATTTCATATGAACGAATCAAGCCAAGCCTAAACTAACTCGAGCCGAACTCAAGGCTCACCTGGAGCAAATTAATAAATGAGCTTGAGCCCGAGCATCATTCATAACTATATATAACATATTATTACATAATAAATAATTATATATGCATAAAACACACGCATATATATAGGGAATGGTTCAAATACTAACCAACTTTTTATGTGATAACCGTGCTAACCACTATAAAACAATCACATTATTTATAAATTGTTTTTCTTTTAATTATTAAAATAATATTTAAGTATCTTGAATAAATATTTTGAAGGTAAATACGGAAATGATGAGTCTTACGTATACGTACCAAATATTGTTACATATACGTGACACATAGTGTTTACATATATGTAACATTAACATAATGATAATTGTTACAGATACGTAACACTATGATTGAGAGTGATTATCATGGTTATCACATAAATATTGCTTAGCATTTGAACCTCACCGTATATAAAATTACTAGGTTAGGAACCGGTGTATTACACCTCCTGAATCATTAAAAGAATACAATTGATAATACACTTTTAGCTTCTTATTACTAGTACATTAAGGTTTCACATTTCAAGATTGGATCAAGAAATATGTCACATTTTGTAACTAAAATTAATTATTCACAAGTGTTTGGATTCGTGTTTTCAAATTGATTATTGTGAGTTTAGAAACATAATTTAGAACCAAACAAAGTTGTTAATGGATATGGACTAATTAATTTTCTTACAAAAATTCCTACACTCTTTTTAAATTCATTTGGTATTTTAGGTGCATAGGGAAAGAAGCAAAACGAAGACCGAATGAAAATTAATTGATGAAATTATGGGAGTAATTATAGGAATCAAAGAGATTGATTGTAAGAATAGAGAGAGAGGCGGGAAAACCGAAAATTGAATACACAGAAAAATGACACGTGCATAATAGTTAGTAATTTATTAGAATAATGATACGTATAAAATAATTAAACAATAAATACATATACTAAACAAGCTTGTCTCTATGCTATAAAATTACTCACAAGCTAAGCTCAAGCTTTACACATACGCTCTATTAACATTCGTAAATGTTGATCAAGGAAAGATTACAAGACTAAATAGAAGGAAACCTAAGAAACTCCCTAAAATACATACAAAGACTATGGAAACTAATAAATACATATACACACACACACACTAATATTCCCCCCTCAGTCTGAGCAGTAGACGGACGAATTCTTAGACTGTTTTTGAATCTGGTGAAGAGTTTTTTTGGTAACCCTTTGGTGAAAATATCCGCGAACTAGTAGTCTGTTGGTACATGTAATACTCGAATTGCCCCAACTTGTAACTTTTCTCTGAAAAAGTGAATATCCTGTTCTACATGTTTGGTGCGATGATGTTGCATAGGGTTTTGTGTGAGGTAAACGGCTGATATGTTGACATAGCAGACGATAGTAGCATGTTTGACCGGAACCGATAACTCCAGGAGGACATTTCTTAGCAAACTTGTTTCTGCCATGGTGTAAGCTATAGCTCGGTACTATGCATCTGTAAAAGAGTGGGATACCGTAGGTTGGCGTTTTGATGACCAACTGTCAAGGTAGTCACCTAAGAATAAACAGTAACCAGAGGTAACCTACGCGAATCTGGGCATCCCAATCTACATCCAAATACGCGGTTAGTTTCGTAGATTTGGAGGGGTCAAATGTAATATGTGATACAAGGTGCCCTTCAAGTAGCGTAGCACCCGTTTGAGAAATTGAAAATGTGGCGCATGCATAAAGAGGTATATTTTTTGTATCGCATAAGATAAATCTGGCATGGTAAATGTAAGGTACTCAAAGGCTCCCGCCAGGCTACAGTGCTCGGTACCATCGGGTAATGGGTCACCATCGTTTGCACTTAATTTAGAAGATGTATCAACTGGTGTGGAGCAACGCTTGTAGCTTGACATGTTTGCGCGAGCCAAGATATCGGATGCATACGAGGTTTGAGTGAGAAATAGACCATAGATTTTTTGTTCTGCTGTGATGCCCAAGAAATGGTGTAGACGTCCTAAATCTGTCATGGCAAACTCACCTGATAAAATTTGGATGATATTCTTTAGGAGGTGACGGTCCCTATGAAACTTCCACACTCGGATCCTATAAACAATCACTCTTGATTCATATGTGTAGAGACGGAAGCACGTGTCGAGCCAATCAAACAATAAACAAAACATAAACAATAACATAGAAGATGAAATAGAAACAACCTTTATTCATAATGAACTCGTCATTACATATTACAGACCGAAGAGGAGTATACATCCATCTCGTTTAAGCTCATGTCCGACCCTAGGTGCGCTCTACCTAGAGTCGGTGACTCACACCTCACTAAGATATCATCTAGATCTAGTTTTCTATGCTTAACTACAAATGAACTGACAATTCCTATTTATAGTTGCACGTGCGTATGTCCAAGTGAAACTAAGCATACAGTTTCACATGACATGCTAAAGCGAAACTGACTAGTTTCGCTCTAACTAGTATAAGCGAATCTACCTCTAGTTTCGCCTAGAGAATTGTAGCTTCATTCAAAGGAACTGCACCAACAGACTCCCCCTTGAATGATCCTATCAATTCTAACAAACACCGATAAATCATCAGTCACAAATCATCACTGGTAAGACTTGATCTTCTGGCATCGCACTGTGTTCTCCAACTTGCAATGCCTTAATTGGAAAACCAATTTATAAAACATTTACACACGCGGAAGCATTATCCCAAGAATTTTTTTTACTTGTTCGCGTGTCGCGAACACATGGTGCCCTCCCTTCGCGTGCCGCGAGGGAGTCCCAAAAACAACCACCCGAGAAACCAGTCCTTCGCGTGTCGTGAAGAACCATCCTCTGGTCTTCGCGTGGCGCAAAGACACCCAGTAAACATAAAGTTATTTTTTCTGCCCAGTTCCATACTTAGCCAATTTTCCAACATTTTCACCAATTCAACATTTCCCAAAAATTATCCCAACACTTAGGTATTTGTCCAAACATATATACAACCATTATAACACCAAAACATGTTTCAATTTGTCAATATACACCACATTAACGGATTTTTCCTTTAAAATCCCAAAAACACCCCATAGGCATACAAGAACCCTCCACGCCTTGGACTTGACCTTGACCTACATTGGAGCTTTCCCTACATAACCACATTAACATAACACCGTTAGTAATGACGATAAACATATTCAAACAAGTATTTACACTTGTTTTCACCCCTTTCACCCATTTGACCCCTTTGCGCCCATTTGGTCAATTAAGGTTCTTTACACTTGCATTTCCCTTACAAGTTTCATTCTTTTATTATAACATTCATATTTCACCATTTCATATACGTTATGGCACTTAGGCCATAACCTCATATCCATTATGATACTTAGATCATAACCTCATATCCATTATGGTATTTTAACCTTAACCTCATATCCATTATGATTCATAGATCATAATCTCATATCCATTATGATTCATAGATCATAACCTCATTTCCATTATGATTCTTATATCATAACCTCATTCACACATATCCAATATAGTATTACACTATAACTACATTCAATCATTACACATATCCATTATAGCATTTCAACTATAACTACATTCATTCACATAACCATTATGGTATTTCCACTATAACCTCATACATTCCTTTACACATATCCATTATAGTTATATCACTATAACTACATTCATACTTTACCACATACTAGTTCATTCAATAATCACACACATTCATTTCAACACATAGTATACATTATAACACATATACCACTCATTTATCAACATTATTAAGTAAGTGCATAGGCACTTACCTTTTGAGTTAGAAGATCCTGCACCACCTTCTAGCTTTGCAATGTGATTACTTAAACATACAATGTAACATACATACATACATAATCACATTAGAATTGAGTCCACAACCCAAATTTCATTTTTCCAACCCAAACTGACCCGTTTAGGTTATCCCCGTAACCAAACACCCTTTTTCAATTCAAACTCACATACTTTAGTTTTCTTTCCAATACCTTGACACTAATTTCTCATTCACTAACTTTTACTAGGTCAATTTGGTGTTAGTTCAAGTGTCTAATACCACCTAAACACTTAATCATCACTAATTCAACAATCTAGCATCATGATCCAAACACCCCCAATTTTCACCATATGAACCCTAACTTCTCATAATCAAAATCAAAGGGTTCTAGGATGTTAATCACCACTCTTTAACTTTAGTTAAACTAGATTATCCACAATCTAACACCAATTTACCACATGCATTCAACATTTTCGGATTTCTACAAAACCCAACCACTTACACAATCAAACGTAAAATCAAAGGAAGATAATCACTTACTTGATGTTAGGAAGGTGATGTGTGAGCCAAAACTTTCACAAAACAAGCCTCAAATGCACGATTTAAGCTTCAAACTCGTTTCTCCTTTTTCTCTCTTGCTCAAGAACAACCCACCACCAACAAGTGAGGTCAATTTCGACTTCCTATAGTCAAATATGGCAGAATTTGCTATTTACGCTTTTGGCCCTTCCACTTTCATTTCACCCATTTATCTCTATAATTAGTTAAAAACTAACATAACCCCATTATTAATTTGAAACCCACTTTTTTCAACTTATTTCTAAAATATTATTTTCACCATAATATTATTTAGAAATATTTATTTATTTATAACGAAACCCGGATTTTGGTTCGTTACAAATCACTCCCCTTATTTGGGTTTCGTCCCCGAAACCCGACTTCATATAAAAAGGTTCGGATAATATTTGAGCAACTCTTCCTCGGTTTTCCAAGTTATTTCCGCCCCCTTCTTATGTTTCCACCTCACCAAAACTTGGCTAATATCTTTATTCCGCAATTTCTTCACCTTTCTATCTAAGATTGCCACCGGTTCCTCAACGTAATTCAACTTTTAGTCCAATTCAATATCATCCATTGGGACAAAAGTAGATTCATCCGCCAAAATTTTTCGCAAATGATACACATGGAATGTGTTATGAAGTCTACTTAGTCCCTCCGGTAGCTCCAAACAGTAGGCTGCCGCACCCACCCTTGCTATCACTTTAAACGGTCCGATGAAACGTAGACTTAACTTCCTCTGTTTCCTAAACTGTATCACCCCTTTCCAAGGTGAGACCTTCAAAAGCACAAAGTCCCCCACTTGGAACTCAATCACCCGCTTCCTATTATCCGCATATGACTTTTGGCAATCTTGAGCCGCCTTCAAGCGTGCTCTAATTTGGTCAATACTACCAATAGTTTCATTGACCACCTATTTGCTACCAAGCTCCCGTTAACCAATTTCACCCCAATACACGGGTGTTCTACTTTTCCTCCCATACAGTGCCTCAAAAGGCGGCATATCAATACTAGAATGGTAGCTATTGTTGTATGAAAATTCCGCAAATGGTAGATGGTCGTCCCAATTTCCCCCAAAATCCAAAGCACACGCCCGCAACATATCCTCGAGCGTTTGAATCGTCCGCTCGCTTTGACCATCCGTTTGTGGATGATAAACGGTGCTAAGGTTTAATCTAGTACCCATATCCTCATGGAATTTATTCCAAAAACGAGAAGTAAATCTCGTATCACGGTCTGATATAATCGACACCGGCACACCATGACGTGACACAATTTCCTTCACATACATTTTTGCCAATCTATCCAAAGAATATGTTTCCTTTATAGGAAGGAAATGTGCACTCTTTGTCAACCGATCCACTACTACCCATATCGCATCATAACCTTTTCGAGTCTTTGGTAGTTTAGTGATCAAATCCATGGTGATGTTCTCCCATTTCCAAAGCGGTATTTCAAGCGGTTGAAGCTTTCCATACGGCTTTTGATGCTCCGCCTTTATCCTTAAGCTTGTGAGACACCTCTCCACATACTTAACTATATCACGCCTCATACCCGGCCACCAAAAATGACACCTCAAGTCATAAAACATCTTTGTGGCCCCCGGATGGATAGAATATTTGGATTTATACGCCTCATCTAAAATAGTTATCAAAACACTTGACAACCTAGGAATCCAAATTCTATCAAAACATGTATTTAACCCCAAGCTATTTTCTCCAAGCTTATCAACATAAGCAACCATCATTTCCTTCTTCAAATCACCACCAAGTGCTAACACTTGAGCCTCCCGGATTTCATCAATAAGAGATGATGAAATTGTCATCTTAAATGACTTCACCTTGATAGGTGTATGGCTCGTCTTCTGACTAAGCGTATCCGCCACTACATTCGCTTTACCGGGATGGTAAAGTATCTCACAATCATAATTTTTAACCAATTCAAGCCACCGCCTTTGCCTCATGTTAAGGTCCTTTTGGTCAAAGAAGTACTTGATACTTTTGCTGTGTAAATCATACACTTAGCCCCATATAAATAATGCCTCCAAATCTTGAGCGTGAAAACCACGGCCGCAAGCTCTAAATCATGGGTAGGGTAATTCACCTGATGAGTCTTAAATTGCCTAGACGCATAGGCAATCACTTTACCCCTTTGCATCAAAACACAATCCAACCCCGAATGCGAGGCATCAGAATATACTACAAAATATTCGGTCCCATCCAGCAAGGATAAAATAGGCGCCTTAGTCAACTTTTCATTCAAGAGTTGAAAGGCAGATTCTTGCTCGGAACCCCATACAAATTTGGTCTCCTTACGCGTTAACTTCGTCATTGGCAAGGCAATCCGAGAGAAATTCTCAATAAATCGCCGATAATAACTCGTCAACCCCAAGAAGCTTCTAATCTCCGAAGGCGTCTTCGGTGATGACCAATCTTCTACCGCAACTATCTTGGGTGGATCGACTGTAATCCCTTTCTCATTAACCACATGACCCAAAAACTGGATCTCACGCAACCAAAATGCACACTTTGAAAATTTAGCATAAAGCTTCTCCCTTTGCAACACTTCCAGAATTTCACGAAGATGAAAGGCATGATCACTTTCACTCCGCGGATAGATGAGAAGATCATCGATGAATACAATCACTGAACGGTCAAGGAACGGCCTACACACCCGATTCATAAGATCAATGAAAACCGCGGGTGCGTTGGTCAAACCGAAAGGCATAACCTTGAACTCATAGTGACCGTATCGAGTGCGAAAAGCTGTCTTATGGACGTCGTCTTCTTTCACTTTCAACTGATGGTACCGGATCTCAAATCAATCTAAGAAAACCATGACGCCCCTTTCAATTGATCGAAGAGGTCGTCAATCCGAACTAACGAGTACCTATTCTTCACTGTCAACTTATTCAACTCCCGATAGTCCATACACATCCTCATTCTTCTGTCCTTCTTTTTAACGAAGAGAACGGGTGCACCCCAAGGTGAGACACTTGGGCGTATAAAACCCTTATCTAGAAGCTCTTGCAATTGATCCATTAACTCTTTCATTTCTGGCGGTGCCAACCTATAAGGTGCTTTAGCTACCGGCTTGGCACCCGAGATAAAGTCAATCCCAAACTCTACTTCCCTTTCTGGTGGAACCCCCGGTAACTCATCCGGAAACACGTCCACAAACTGATTAACAATTGGAACATCGCGAATATTTTTCACCCTTTCTACCACATCCGCAACACAAGCCATGTATGCCTTGCACCCACGCACCATGTACTTTGTTGCCTTCACATAAGAACACATCTTTACATTACATTTCTTTTCACCTTCTATGTAAATGGACTCACCCGATGGGGAATCGAGTTGTACCACCTTAGGTCCACATAGAATATTCGCTTTATTCTTAGAAAACCAATCCATTCCCACTATTACATCAAAGTCTCCCATGGACATAGGAATTAAGTCAATAAGGAACGTTTCACCCTCCGCCCTTAACTTGCAATTCCTATAAACATCGAATACTAGAAAACTCTTATCATTTGCCGCCTCGATTTCTAAGGGTTCATCTAACTTGCTACTTAGAAATGAAGAATGCTTAACAAATTTCAAAGACACAAATGAACGACTAGCCCCCGAATAAAAAAGAACTAGTGCAGGTAAAGAGTTAATCTTGAATGTACCTGACACTACCTCTGAAATTTTCTTTGCTTCTTCAGCCGAGATATGGAAGGCTCTACCCTTTGGCCTTGGTATATCTACCTTCTTCTCGCTTCCACTTTGCTTCAAGTCGGGACAATCCGTCCTATTGTGCACGGGCTTGTAACAGTTATAGCATATAAAAATTTGGCTTGTACATTGATTAGCCATGTACCCCGGCTTCCCAAACTTATAACAATTTAGAGTCCCCTTTCTACATTTCCCGAAGTGCTCCTTTCCACAAACTTTGCAGCCTCGAGGAGAGAACTTACCAAAAGGCTTCTTACTAGGGCTCCCGCCCATTATCTTCTTCACAACCTGCTCCACTATTTCCCTTTTCCTCTTTTCCCCTCTAGCTTCTTGCCTCCTCAACTCCACCTCCTTTTCCCGAAACCTGTTTATCAAATCTACAAGTGTGGTAAAAGAGGATCGAGATATGCTATCTCTGAACTCCACCGTCAGCATAGCATAAAACCTATCAATCTTCACCTTCTTGAACTCCACCGTCAGCATAGCATAAAACCTATCAATCTTCACCTTCTCAGTCGACACCATGTCAGGACAGAACTTGGCGCGATCAAAGAATGCCCCAGCCAATTCATCTATTAACTCATTTGTTTGCCTCATGAGGAGGAACTCCTCAGTCATCCTATCAACCGCGGCTTGTGGGCAATGATACTTCAGAAAAGCCGTCTTGAATTCCTCCCAAGTCATGGAGGTCACACCCAAATCACCCCTCTCCTTTCGGAGATTCAATAACAACTCTTTCGCCCTCCCAGTCAGAAGAGGCACACTAAACATCACCTGTCCTCTGGCTTACACTTAGTAGTCTCAAAATTAGACTCCATATCCACCACACACCTGTGGCTAAGGATCGGTTCCACTTGCCCATCATACTCCTTGGGCTATATCACCATAAACTCCTTTAAAGTACACCCTTGTGGTACCCTTTCCTTTTCTTTCAAAACATCTTCGAGAGTAAGCTTAATAGCCCCTCTCATTTCTTCCATTAACAAGATTGTGGCTTACTCGAAGGCCTTAGCCACTTCCTCTTTTATCATATCTTGGATTCTTGGATCTAATGGTTCATTACTTGCATCTTCTGCCATCTTTAAACTGAGAAAATGAACCACAAACACCTTAATACCCTTTCACTTTCAATACCCTAGGTATCCATTACACATTCACTATTATATGTATTAAGTATATATATATATATATATACCTACCTATATACATACATATATAACCACCTTCACCTAATCCTTGCAAATGTTCATTGTTATATGGTTATCATAAAGTCTCTTGCACATTTCGCCTTATTAAACATATTGGCCAGACATGTTTAATAATATGCCATGCCCAATTGTAATTATCATCTCCATATAACAAATCACAAAACAAGTTTCGGCACACATAACACTTTTTCATTCATTAATACGTATACATATTAACCACACACATATATATAACCACTTTATCAAGTCATTACGAACCTTGTATTTCCGCAAGCTCCGAGTCTTAGTCAAGTCCTTCATAGATTCTCGTATCATTTTCCCCCATATCAAGAGCATCTGGTTTGAGTTTGGTGCCACCACACCAAATCCCTCAAACCATTGCTCTGATACCAATTTGTAACACCCTTAATTGGAAAACCAATTTATAAAACATTCACACACGCGGAAGCAATATCCCAAAAATTTATTTTTTATTTTTTTTTACCTGTTCGCGTGTCGCGAACACATGGTGCCCTCCCTTCGCATGCCGCGAGGGAGTCCCAAAAACTACCACCCGAGAAACCAGTCCTTCGCGTGTCACGAAGAGCCATCCTCTGGTCTTCGCGTGGCGCGAAGACACCCAGTAAACAGAAAGTTAATTTTTCTGCCCAGTTCCATACTTAGCCAATTTTCCAACATTTTCACCAATTCAACATTTCCCAAAAATTATCCCAACACTTGGGTTTTTGTCCAAACATATATACAACCATTATAACACCAAAACATGTTTCAATTTGTCAATATACGCCACGTTAACGGATTTTTTCTTTAAAATCCAAAAAACTCCCCATAGGCATACAAGAACCCTCCACGCCTTGGACTTGACCTTGACCTACATCGGAGCTTTCCCTACATAACCACATTAACATAACACCGTTAGTAATGACGATAAACATATTCAAACAAGTATTTACACTTGTTTTCACCCCTTTCACCCATTTGACCCTTTTGCGCCCATTTGGTCAATTAAGGTTCTTTACACTTGCATTTCCCTTACAAGTTTCATTCTTTTCTTATAACATTCATATTTCACCATTTCATATACATTATGGCATTTAGGCCATAACCTCATATCCATTATGATACTTAGATCATAACCTCATATCCATTATGGTATTTTAACCATAACCTCATATCCATTATGATTCATAGATCATAATCTCATATCCATTATGATTCATAGATCATAACCTCATTTCCATTATGATTCTTAGATCATAACCTCATTCACACATATCCATTATAGTATTACACTATATCTACATTCAATCATTGCCCATATCCATTATAGCATTTCAATTATAACTACATTCATTCACATAACCATTATGGTATTTCCACTATACCCACATACATTCCTTTACACATATCCATTATAGTTTTATCACTATAACTACATTCATACTTTACCACATACTAGTTCATTCAATAATCACACACATTCATTTCAACACATAGTATACATCATAACACATATACCACTCATTTATCAATATTACTAAGTAAGTGCATAGGCACTTACCTTTTGAGTTAGAAGATCCCGCACCACCTTCTAGCTTTGTAATTTGATTACCTAAACATACACACCTAGTTTAGTAATCTAACATACATACATAATCATATTACAATTGAGTCCACAACCCAATTTTCGTTTTTCCAACCCGAACTGACCCGTTTGGGTTATCCCTATAACCAAACACCCTTTTTCAATACAAACTCACCTACTTGAGTTTTCTTTCCAATACCTTGACACTAATTTCTCATTCACTAACTTTTATTAGGTCAATTTGGTGTTCGTTCAAGTGTCTAATACCACCTAAACACTTAATCATCACTAATTCAACAATCTAGCATCATGATCCAAACACCCCCAATTTTCACCATATGAACCCTAACTTCTCATAATCAAAATCAAAGGGTTCTAGGATGTTAATCACCACTCTTTAACTTTAGTTAAACTATATTATCCACAATCTAACACCAATTTACCACATGCATTTAACATTTTTGGATTTCTACAAAACCCAACCACTTACACAATCAAAAGTGAAATCAAAGGAAGATAATCACTTACTTGATATTAGGAAGGTGATGTGTGAGCCAAAACCTTCACAAAACAAGGCTCAAATGCACGATTTAAGCTTCAAACTCATTTCTCCTTTTTCTCTCTTGCTCAAGAACGACCCACCACCAACAAGTTAGGTCAATTTTGACTTCCAAGAGTCAAATATGGCAGAATTTGCTATTTACACTTTTGGCCCTTCCACTTTCATTTCAACCATTTATCTCTATAATTAGTTAAAAACTAACACAACCCCATTATTAAGTTGAAACCCACTTGTTTCAACTTATTTCTAAATTATATTTTCACTATAATATTATTTAGAAATACTTATTTATTTATAACGAAACTCTGATTTTGGTTCGTTACATTAAACATTCATTCCCCGTAAATAATTAATTAATCAGATAATTAATTATCCCAATTTCCGACAAATATTTCTCTAAATATTTACTCACCATTTATTGTTTTTCGTCTTTCGTGAATAATATTTAACAATTAAATATTATATGTTTTGTTCGTTATCTAAGGTGTAACTCTTTGGATCATACCTTAATAGTAACGTTGACTTAATTGACTATCGGACATCATATATCCAACAATCTCCCACTTGGTCGATTATTCTATTAATCGGTTCAACGTAGACAGTGGTGGACGCCTAGTTGCATCTCTCTGCCCCTAGCAAGGTATGACGTATTTACAATTGTCAAACTATTTCCTTTTGTACAAGTAGCCATTACTTTACAAAGTATAACAGTCTTAGTAAGCATTTGTATCCTTTCTGTTTAGGGCATTCGTTGAACATGAGACATGGATATCATTCTCTTCTCATATGTGGTTCAACCATTCTTGTTCTCGTTCTCCAATTCAAAGTGGTCTAAACAAACTATACTTTTAGTTTCAGCATAGGCATGCATTTTACACCAGCTTGAATCAACGATGGCGCCGGAATGTCTAGCTTCTAATTAAAGAAGAACATAATTCCTTTGGTCACGTACAACTCCCACTGAACTTCAGACTACTCCTGATACTACCCTTATTACTGCCTGTTAAGGTACAGCGTTAGATAAGATCAAAGAACAACCTTTTGGTCAGGAAGAGTTCCAGTAAGTGCCTCAGGTCGAGGATCGATAAATCTTAATTTATTCAAAATATCTCAAGATATCAATCCATGAAGATAGTTTTGAAACGAGTTACGTCCAATAATTATTCTCTAATAATTATCTGTGAATATGGTCACCAACTTCTTGGTCTTTCATTCACAATGAACCAACCATCCGATTCACAATAGTCTTACGTTCAAATTGATTCCCATGAATATGATCTACTACGAACATTTAGAATAATCTATATATTCAAGGATTTCTAAAACGTATAAACTGTCGAACACAGTAACATCTAATTTCGTAAAAACCAATGTAACCGAATAGTTCGAAAGCACCAAATACTAAATATAGATCAAATCCACTGTCTAGCAAATCTAAGGCCTATCTTGTCAGCATGTTCCTCATGTTTAGAATGAGGCATAGGCTTAGTGCCTCCTTTGCAGCTTCCGAATCCGCAATATATTCTAACTCGGTGGTGGATTGTGCTACAACAGTTTGCTTAATACTTTTCCAAGTAATCGCACCACCATTCAGAATAAAAACAAATCTTGTTCGTGATTGAGAATCATCTCGATCCGTCTGGAAGCTAGCATCAATGTAACATTTAACAACTAGTTCTCCTTCCAGTCCCCCGTATATCAAGAACGTATCCTTAGTCCTTCTCAAGTATTTAAGAATGTTCTTTACAGTTATCCAGTGACTCTCACCAAGATTCTGTTGATATCTTCTTGTCATGCTTAAAGCGTATGATACGTCAGGTCTAGTACATAGCATGGCATACATGATTGAACCAATCGCAGAAGCATATGGAACCTTTTCCATTTTCTTCTTGTCCTCGTCAGACTGAGGGCACTGTTTGTTATTTAGTATGGTTCCATGTGCCATAGGCAAAGATCCTCTCTTAGAGTCTTGCATGAAAAAGCGTCGAATGACCTTATCAATATATGTACTTTGACTTAATCCTATAAGCCGCTTTGATCTATCCCTATAGATCTTTATTCCCAGAATATAAGCAGCGTCACCACGATCTTTCATTGCGAAACATTTTCCTAACCAAGACTTTACATCCTTTTGCATAGGAATATGGTTTCCAATGAGCAGCATGTCATCTACATACAGAATCAGAAGAGTCATATGGCTCCCACTTGCCTTCTTGTAAACACATGGTTCATCTTCGTTCTTGACAAAACCAAACTCTTTGATTTTCTTGTCAAAGCTAAGATTCCAGCTTCTGGATGCCTGCTTTAATCCATAAATGGATTTGTTCAACTTGCATACCTTATTAGGATTCTCTGGATCTTCAAAACTATAACATTCATAATTTTCAGGCCGTAAATTTTGTTTGTTCATTTTATTAAATAAGCATTTGAAGTCTCGTACTTGTTCAAACATAATGTCACAGTAATTATTACTTTAGCATACATAAATTCAAATTTTTCGAACCTTACATTTACATAATATTTCCTTATTATATATAAAACACAGGTATCTATATTTATATATATATATATAAGCAAACATTTTTAAACATGTAAGTTTTAAACCATGCTTTTATATCCTTTGAATATATACACATATTTATTTATAAATATAAATGTAAATATGTATAATTGATTTTTATTGAATAAAACATTATTACAATTTATAATTTCAGAAAGATGGAAATTTTTATAAAGTAATCAAAATAAAACAAATAGTGTTTAAGAATTTATGAACTTTATAAATATAATTTTTTTTGTTATACAATTATCTACAAATGTAACATTCGCTTTGAACCTTTTGGACCTTTTTCACAATTGAACTTCCAATTAGAACCCTCACCATTTGAAATTGAACCTTTGATATCAAACATGACCTAATTCAAGAATATTTGACCTATTTTGACTTTTCAAAAGTCAACATCCCCAAATCCCTTACAATTCAAGGCTGAAATCGAACAAACCCGATGGGTATGGACTTAACATGTTTACATAATCCAGTATCGATCAAATCCAGACTCATTTAACATTCCAATTCAACCTTTGCGCAGCTTAATTCGAAATTCAAACAAGTTTGACTCTCCATAGTCAAACCGAGCCTTAACCATCCTCAAATCATGGAATTAAAGTGTGTTAATGGCCGCAAATTACGCGCAAACTATTCTCATATGAATTCTGTAACATTTTTTATTTTTAGTATTCATATTTCAATTCAATGTAATGCAATTTCGAATTCAATACTCGTGCACTGTCTTATTATTTTTCTCACCGTAAACTAAACGCAATGATTCGATACAAATTCGCAAGTTTTACGCAATTATATACATTTCAACACTATGCAAGAAACTATTTAATTCAAACTTATCAAACCTGAAAAGTCAAGGACTAAAGTTGAAAAATATCAAGAAACCCTAGTCTAGCACGGTCGTGCTTCGTCCTGGCACGGTCGCACTAAGTGCCTCGGCACGATCGCGCGACTGGTCCTGGAACGATCGCGCCCGGTGCCTAGGCACGGTCGTGCCATATTTGGGCATGGTCGCACCTGTGTAACAGTTGAAACGTAAATGCAGTTTAATCACCCGATCGTTGAGAATCCGTAACAGTCCTACGTTTCTTTTCCCCTTAACGAGAGTATCACCATTTTCAAATTTTTCAAACGTCTCAGTTTCATACTATCAACCTCGAAATCTCTCTCAAGCAATTCAAGCAAAAACTCGAATCCTCCTCTGAACCCAAATCCTCCCAATCAAGAAAGGAATTCGCATCTCCCGAATCTCGTCAAGTCTCTGGACTCTCTGGCCTAGCCGGAATTGCAGCCGAAGTCGCCGGAAGCCGTTATCGCCGACGCCGGAACTTTCTTCTACCGCTTTCTATCAATTCGATACTCTCCAAGGTAATTAGCACCTCTTCCTCAGTCGAATTAGTCATCATATCAAAAGCCCTCTGTTAAATTGGGTTTTCACTACAGAAATCATCTTGAACCGAAGTGCTTATTTTAATAAAAATGATTTAATCGAATCCGGTCTTAAACACGTTTTACATACAATAAAACTATATGAAAAGACTCGTAATAACTCAATAATCAAAAGCCATAACAATTCCATCATTTAAAATACAAGAATATGTCAATTCGTGTCTGATTTGGAAGAGACACGGTCGCGCTAATCATCTAGCACGGCCGTGCCTCATGAAACGCGGTCGTGCCGATTAGCAACGCGGTCGTGTCCTCCAGTCCAGACCTAGTCATGCCCTCTGGGCTAATCTCTGTTGTGTCTAAGAATCATAGACACGACCGTGCCAAGCTAAGGCACGGTCGTGCCTCGTGAATTGTCCAAGTTGGCCTCTGTTTGATCAAACCCGGTCGCCTCCCGACTAGCGCGGTCGCGCCCGTGGTTCGAGCGCGGTCGTGCCCTTCCCAGGCACGGTCGTGTCTAGGTCAGAGTCTTTGATCAGAATTATTGTTGTTTTATTTTAATCTGTAAAAATTCCAGATTAAGTTTTTAAATAAAAATAGTTAGTTTTATTAAAAGGTATTTGAAAATATCAAATAATTAATCTTGGAATAAATGGAAAATCATTTAATTAAAAGTTTATAAAATTAAATTTGTTATTAAACTTTTCATTTAAAACATTTTATTTGTAAGTTACATACTTTATAAACAAATAAATAAAGATTATTTATTTATTCTTCATTTTAAATAAAAACATTTATTTATTTATTAAATTACAATTAACACATACTTTATTTTCATAATCAATGATTTTATAAATATTCTATTTTACTATTCAATTCTCAACCTTAATCAAAATGTTTCAAAAATATTTACTTCAAAACTTTATATATGTTATTCAATACTTTTAAATACAAATTAATAGTTTTATACACAAATTCAACCTTCATTTTTAGACTTAAACTTTGTGCACATATTTGATTCAATATACATTATTATCTAGGTTAACTCGTGCGTATCAAGGATTCTTATTTTATCTATACTCCTTGTTAGCTACACTTCCATACCAAGTGAGTATTCACAGCCCCTTTTTACTCTTTTACACTTTTGGGGTGGAACATGAACCTTATACACATTACACATTTACATTTACACAAACAACACAAGTGCAAAATCCTATATACATACATGTGTGCAAAATTTGAGCTTTGTGCCCGAGTGCTAGTTGTGCTAATCTTTGTGAAAACTTATGTGCAATCATTAACTATACAAGCCGACGGTTTTCAATGATAGATCTATTGAGTCTGACAAACCCACCCAAGTGGAGGTGATTGATACCGACAACACAATTTGCATACTAGTTACAAAGGTTTGGTTGTACTTGATTACGCAATAGATGCTCCCCATAAATGCCTTATTTTATCATGTTTTGTAAAGGATTTGTTTTCAACTACATGCTATCTATATACAATTGTGTTATACTCACCAACTTTTTAGTTGACTTTATTTTATTCATGTTTCAGGCCCTAATATGTGAGAATGATTCAAGACGTGCTCAATATAGGATTTGGACTTAGCAATTTAAATCAAGAATTCTATGAGTTGTTTATGTTTCTTTGTTTGAATTTGGTTTGTACTTGGATTATTTTTAATGGAAATTTAACTTTAATATATTTCAATTTAGTCAACCTTGTGCTATGAACAGTCTACATGTCCCGCCCCGATGATTCCGCCATCGGTCGGGGTGTGACAGATTGGTATCAGAGCCTTGGTAATAGGGAATTAGGTTATTAGACACCTTGACCTAGACTATAACTTTAGGACAACCACTTATGCTATGCTTCATGATTATGTGCTATGTGCTACATGTTATATGTTACATGCTTAGTATGATTGCTTATTATTTCATTTTGATGACTTGTGTGTTTTAAATCCATGACTTATTAGGATATTCTTAATAATTAAATAAATAATATCCTTTCCTATATTCTAAAACCTCATAATATTTCTATCTTCTTTTCTATCTTTATCCTTCTTAGCATGTGGAAAAAAAATTCTTGAAACAAAAATCTCTAAAATTTTTATTTCTTCGTTAAGGTTTTTAAACTTGTTAAATTATTTGAGGACACGTGCAATCTGGAAGGGTGACACCTGTATTTTGGGTTTTCTGTCTAGGAAAGCATTTCGCATAAATCCCAATCAACCGAGGGACCCGTATGCTTTCCTGGGAATTCCTGAGATGAGTGTTTACTTATAGGCTAAAGCATGTCTTCTTGAAATATTTATAAGTTTAATTAACCTCAATGTGCCATGGTATTCAAGTGATTTTGTCACTTTTGAGTACAATCCAAACTAAGAATATCTATTTTATTTTTGTTATCTCATTCTATTAAATCCTATCAAATCTCATAAGTTCTTACAATCTTTCTTGTCTTGTGAAAATCTGTAGAATGCCTCCTCGTCGTGCTCCCGCAACCAACGCTAACACCGACATTGCTGCTATTCTTACCCAATTGGTGACACAACTCACCCAAGCCAATGGTGCCACCAATGGCAACAATGGTGGAAATGGAAGCAATAGTGGTAATAATGGTGGAAATGGTGGAAATGGTGGTAACAATCCATCTCAATGCACCTTCAAGCACTTCAACTCGTGCAATCCCCTCAAGTTTTATGGAACCGAAGGAGCTACTGGACTCCTTCAATGGTTTGAAAGCATTGAGAATACCTTTCTCAATAGTGACTGTCCCGACAACCTCCGTGTTCGTCATGCTACAAGTGTCCTACAAAAGAGGGCACTTACATGGTGGAATGGGGAGAAAAGGAATAGGGGTGTTGACATAGCTATGGCCTTACCTTGGGATGAGGTCAAAAGGCTTATGACCGAGGAGTTCTGCCCTCGAAATGAAGTGAAAAAGTTAGAAGCTGAATTTTGGGATCTTGCCCAAGATAGTGGGGAAAGCTTAGCATATACAACTCGGTTCCATGAGTTGAGTCTTCTCGTGCCCCACATGGTCACTTATTTGTCTCGTTGTATCGAAAAGTATATTGGTGGATTACCAAGACAAATCCAAGATACTGTCTTAGGTAGAAATCCTGCTACTCTGGAGGATGCTATTCGTCTATCCTCTACCTTAACTGATAATCATGTGAAAACTGGAACTCTTACCAAAAAGGGTTCTAAGAAGGTTTCTAAAACCATAACCCCTCCTACTCACAACAAAGAAGCCACAACCGAGCCCTCTCGCAATAATAGAAAGAGGAAGGTTAGAAATTTTGCTGTGGTTACTCCTGCTGTTCCCGTCAACCAAGCTGCACCTATGGTTCAAGCGCCGGCTAAAAAGCCATATGTTGGGATCTACCCTCTTTGTGCCACCTGCAATTATCATCATCCTCAAACTATCCCATGTCGCCTTTGTACTCATTGTGGGTGATATGGTCATACTATCAATGTTTGTAGGGCCAAAGCTCTTGCGGGCCAAGTCAACCCTCCAAACCGAACCATACCTCAAGTGGCTAATCAAGGTGCTCCCACCAATACTAATGGGCGTGCTTGCTATGAGTGTGGTGACCCGAACCATTTTCGTGATCAATGTCCAAGACTTGCAAATGCTAGACAAGGTGGAGCTCGTGGGCGTGCGTTCAACATAAACGCCAACGAAGCTCAAGCCAACAACGACGTGGTTAATGGTACGTTCCTTGTTAACAGTCAATATGCCTCCATTTTGTTCGATACCGGTGCCGATAAAAGTTTTGTATCACTTAATTTTGAGCCTTTACTTGCAAAGACACGATCCCAAAATATGAGAAAACCTTCACCGTTGAAATAGCGAATGGCGACTCCCTTACAATTGACTCCATTATTTATGATTGCTCCTTAGAACTAAATGACCATTCATTCCCAATCAACCTTGTTCCAATGCCACTAGGAAGCTTTGATATTATCATAGGTATGTATTGGCTATCAAATCATCATGCCGAAGTCATTTTCTTTGAAAAGTGTATCCGAATTCCGCTACCATCGGGAGAAACCTTAAGGGTTTTTGGTGAAAAGCCTTGCAAGGGACTTAAGTTGATGTCATGTACTACCGCTCAAAAGTACTTACGAAAGAAGTACATTTCTTTCTTAGCTCATATTGTTCAAAAGGATGTCAAGGAGAAGAGTATCCAAAACATTCCGATCATTCAGGATTTCCCCGAAGTTTTTCCTAAGGATTTATCCGGTCTTCCTCCCGTTCGTCAAGTAGAATTCCGTATTGATCTTATACCTGGAGCTAACCCCGTTGCTAGAACTCCTTATCGTCTTGCACCTTCCGAAATGCAAGAGCTTGCAAGTCAACTTCAAGAGCTCTCCGACAAAGGTTTCATTCGCCCAAGTCATTCACCGTGGGGTGCACCCGTCTTATTTGTTAAGAAGAAGGATGGATCATTTCGCATGTGTATTGACTACCGCGAACTCAACAAGCTTACTATCAAGAACCGTTATCCTTTACCTAGAATCGATGATCTCTTTGATCAACTTCAAGGTTCTACTTGTTTCTCAAAGATTGATCTTCGATCCGGTGACATTCCTAAGACTGCCTTCCGAACAAGGTATGGTCATTACGAGTTCATGGTTATGCCTTTCGGGCTAACCAATGCACCCGCAGTTTTCATGGATCTCATGAATCGTGTGTGCAAACCATACCTTGATAAATTCGTGATCGTCTTCATTGACGATATCTTAATCTATTCCAAGACTAAAGCCGATCATGAACAACACCTTAGATTGGTTTTGGACCTCTTGAGAAAAGAACAACTATATGCCAAATTCTACAAATGTGAATTCTGGCTAAAGGAAGTTCAATTTCTTGGTCACATCGTCAACGACAAGGGTATTCATGTTGATACTGCTAAGATTGAAGCGGTTAAGAATTGGAATGCCCCGAAGACTCCTACCGAAGTTCGTTCATTTCCTAGTCTTGCGGGTTATTATCGTCGTTTCATCTCAAACTTCTCAAAGATTGCTGTCCCTCTTACCGCTTTGACTCACAAGGGTAAAGCTTATGAATGGGGATCGAAACAAGAAGAAGCTTTCCAAACCCTCAAGCAAAAGTTGTGCAATGCTCCTATATTGACTCTCCCCAATGGAAATGATGATTTAGTTGTCTATTGTGATGCTTCTAACCAAGGTCTTGGTTGTGTTCTCATGCAACGAGGCAAAGTAATCGCTTATGCATCAAGGCAACTCAAAGTTCATGAGAAGAATTATACGACGCACGATCTCGAGTTGGGTGCGGTCGTATTTGCGTTAAAGATTTGGAGACAATACCTATATGGCATGAAATGTGTGGTGTTCACTGACCACAAAAGTCTTCAACATATTTTCAACCAAAAAGAACTCAATATGAGGCAACGACGTTGGGTCGAACTCCTTAACGACTACGACTGCGAGATTCGTTACCATCCCGGCATAGCGAATGTTGTAGCCGATGCTTTGAATCGAAAGGACCATGTTATGCTTCATTGTGCCCGAATTCAAACCGATATTCAAACCCGCATCTTAGAAGCTCAACACGTCTCAGTCACCGAGGGTAACATGTACGAAGAAATGTCGTGTGGTGTTGAACTTCTGCTTGAATCAAAACCCAATGGCTTACTTTATTACTTGAACCGTATTTGGGTTCCCGATTGTGATGATCTCCGTACCTTTCTCATGAACGAGGCTCACAAGACTCGTTATTCTATTCATCCTGGTGCGGATAAAATGTACCAAGACCTTCGCCAACAATATTGGTGGCCCGGTATGAAAAAGGACATTGCACTTTATGTTGCCAAATGTTTAACCTGCTCCAAAGTCAAAGCCGAACATCAACGTCCTTCTTGTTTGCTATAACAACCGGAAATCCCCATGTGGAAATGGGAGAACTTAACCATGGATTTTATTACCAAACTCCCTCGCACCTCAAGTGGTTATGATAGTATTTAGGTGATCATTGATCGTCTCACCAAGTCTGCCCATTTCTTATCTATCCGTGAAGACTATCGGGTCGAGAAACTAGCCCGAATTTACATCGACGAAATCGTGAGCCGTCATGGTGTTCCCTAGAACATAATATCTAATCGAGATGCCCGGTTCACTTCTCGATTTTGGCAATCTCTCCAAAAGGCTCTTGACACACGATTGGATTTGAGCACGGCTTACCATCCCCAAACTGATGGTCAAACCGAGCGAACAATCCAAACACTTGAAGACATGCTTAGAGCTTGCGTAATCGATTTTGGTGGCAATTGGGATTCACATCTATCCCTCATTGAGTTTTCTTACAACAATAGCTACCACACAAGTATCAACATGGCTCCATTCGAAGCTCTCTATGGTCGCAAGTGTCGTTCTCCTATCTGTTGGAACGAGATTGGTGAAGCACAAATCACTGGTCCCGAGTTAATTCAAGAAACATCCGACAAGATTATTCAGATCCGTGACAATATTCGAGTAGCGAGGAGTCGGCAAAAGAGTTATGCCGACAAACGTCGAAAACCCTTGGAATTCCAAGTCGGTGACCTTGTTCTTCTAAAGGTGTCTCCATGGAAGGGCGTGATCCGTTTTGGAAAGAAAGGCAAGTTAGCACCTCGTTATGTTGGTCCATTCAAGATCCTTGAAAGGATTGGGAAAGTGGCTTACAAACTCGAGTTACCTCCATCTCTTGGCAAAGTGCATCCTACATTTCATATATCTAATCTGAAGAAGTGTCTCGCTGATGAAAATCTCCATATACCGCTTGACGACGTGCACATTGATGAAACGATGCACTTCATTGAGAAGCCGGTGGAAATTATGGATCGTGAAGTCAAACAGCTCAAGCGAAGTCGCATTCCTATTGTCAAAGTTCGTTGGGAATCTAAGCGTGGTCCTAAGTTCACTTGGGAACGAGAAGACCGAATGAAGCTCAAGTACCCTCATCTTTTTATTGATACTGTTGTTTCCTCTAGCTAAATTTCGGGACGAAATTCTCTCAACATGGGGAAACTGTAACATTTCTTATTTTTAGTATTCATATTTCAATTCAATGTAATGCAATTTCGAATTCAATACTCGTGCACTGTCTTATTATTTTTCTCACCGTAAACTAAACGCAATGATTCGATACAAATTCGTAAGTTTTACGCAATTATATACATTTAAACACTATGCAAAAAACTATTTAATTCAAACTTATCAAACCTGAAAAGTCAAGGACTAAAGTTGAAAAATGTCAAGAAACCCTAGTCTAGCACGGTCGTGCTTCGTCCTGGCACGGTCGCGCCAAGTGCCTCGGCACGATCGCGCGACTGGTCCTGGAACGATCGCGCCCGGTGCCTAGGCACGGTCACGCCATATTTGGGCACGGTCGCACCTGTGTAACAGTTGAAACGTAAATGCAGTTTAATCACCCGATCGTTGAGAATCCGTAACAGTCCTAGGTTTCTTTTCCCCTTAACGAGTGTATCACCATTTTCAAATTTTATAAACGTCTCAGTTTCATACTATCAACCTCGAAATCTCTCTCAAGCAATTCAAGCAAAAACTCGAATCCTCCTCTGAACCCAAATCCTCCCAGTCAAGAAAGGAATTCGCATCTCTCGAATCTCGTCAAGTCTCTGGACTCTCTGGCATAGCCGGAATTGCAGCCGAAGTCGCCGGAAGCCGTTATCGCCGACGCCGGAACTTTCTTCTACCGCTTTCTATCAATTCGATACTCTCCAAGGTAATTAGCACCTCTTCCTCAGTCGAATTAGTCCTCATATCAAAAGCCCTCTGTTAAATTGGGTTTTCACTACAGAAATCATCTTGAACCGAAGTGCTTATTTTAATAAAAATGATTTAATCGAATCTGGTCTTAAACACATTTTAAATACAATAAAACTATATGAAAAGACTCGTAATAACTCAATAATCAAAAGTCCTAACAATTCCATCATTTAAAATACAAGAATATGTCAATTCGTGTCTGATTTGGAAGAGACACGGTCGCGCTATTCATCTAGCGCGGTCGTGCCTCATGAAACGCGGTCGTGCCGATTAGCAGCGCGGTCGTGTCCTCCAGTCCAGACCTAGTCATGCCCTCTGGGCTAATCTCTGTTGTGTCTAAGAATCATAGACACGACCGTGCCGAGCTAAGGCACGGTCGTGCGTCGTGAATTGTCCAAGTTTGCCTCTGTTTGATCAAACCCGGTCGCTTCCCGACTAGTGCGGTCGCGCCCGTGGTTCGAGCGCGGTCGTGCCCTTCCCAGGCACGGTCGTGTCTAGGTCAGAGTCTTTGATCAGAATTATTGTTGTTTTATTTTAATCTGTAAAAATTCCAGATTAAGTTTTTAAATAAAAATAGTTAGTTTTATAAAAAGGTATTTGAAAAGATCAAATAATTAATCTTGGAATAAATGGAAAATCATTTAATTAAAAGTTTATAAAATTAAATTTGTTATTAAACTTTTCATTTAAAACATTTTATTTGTAAGTTACATACTTTATAAACAAATAAATAAAGATTATTTATTTATTCTTCATTTTAAATAAAAATATTTATTTATTTATTAAATTACATTTAACACATACTTTATTTTCATAATCAATGATTTTATAAATATTCTATTTTACTATTCAATTTCCAACCTTAATCAAAATGTTTCAAAATATTTACTTCAAAACTTTATATATGTTATTCAATACTTTTAAATACAAATCAATAGTTTTATACACAAATTCAACCTTTATTTTTAGACTTAAACTTTGTGCACATATTTGATTCAATATACATTATTATCTAGGTTAACTCGTGCGTATCAAGGATTCTTATTTTATCTATACTCCTTGTTAGCTACACTTCCATACCAAGTGAGTATTCACAACCCCTTTGTACTCTTTTACACTTTTGGGGTGGAACATGAACCTTATACACATTACACATTTACATTTACACAAACAACACAAGTGCAAAATCCTATATACATACATGTGTGCAAAATTTGAGCTTTGTGCCCGAGTGCTAGTTGTGCTAATCTTTGTGAAAACTTATGTGCAATCATTAACTATACAAGCCGACAGTTTTCAATGATAGATCTATTGAGTCTGACAAACCCACCCAAGTGGAGGTGATTGATACCGACAACACAATTTGCATACTAGTTACAAAGGTTTGGTTGTACTTGATTACGCAATAGCTGCTCCCCATAAATGCCTTATTTTATCATGTTTTGTAAAGGATTTGTTTTCAACTACATACTATCTATATACAACTGTGTTATACTCACCAACTTTTTAGTTGACTTTATTTTATTCATGTTTCAGGCCCTAATATGTGAGAATGATTCAAGACGTGCTCAATATAGGATTTGGACTTAGAAATTTAAATCAAGAATTCTATGAGTTGTTTATGTTTCTTTGTTTGAATTTGGTTTGTACTTGGATTATTTGTAATGGAAATTTGACTTTAATATATTTCAATTTAGTCAACCTTGTGCTATGAACAGTCTACATGTCCCGCCCCGATGATTCCGCCATCGGTCGGGGTGTGACAAATTCAAGCCTAAAACGCGAACCAATACAACTTGATTCAGCCTAATTAACACGTAATTTGTTCCTACAGCAGTCGCATGCGAGACCTAATCGATTTGAGCAATTAAGATGAAACTGAGTCATACTATTCATTCACACACACTCACGACACCTCCCTTTTACTCTCGTCACTCTCAAACCACTCCCAAATCCCCCATGCGATTCGGTCAAGCTTCGAAGTGTCGGATCTGTGCGCTTCAATCGATCTCATCCCTCCCACAACCGTTTCAGGTAATCTAATTATCCTCCTACTCGTTTTGATCTTCTGAATGAAAGCCCTAACATTTGGATTGCAAACCTGTGAGTTTTTGCGATCAATTTAAGGCTAGGGTTTCGAATTCGGGATTTGGGGAAGAAGGGTGCTCGAGACTAGTTGTTTAAGTAACTAAATGAATCAATTTGTATCAAGGCATTAGCCCAGGTCTAACGGTTAAAGCTCTAGTCTCACGCAACTAAGGTCGTCGATTTAAACCCATACCTGGCACCCCTTTTAATCTTCTGTTAAAGACCAACCCGGCCCCTCCCTGGATTCACGTTAACTATTTTGCGAATAGGATAACTCTCAGTAAGAGTCCGTTGGTCCAGTGGTAGATAGACCGCCCCACACAGGAACCACCCGGGTTCGAACCGGGTGGCCAACATTTATTTTTTTAAGCCGTTTTAATGTTCCAAAAATTATATAAACATTATTTTATAAACCTAACATCATTTAGAACAAATCGGTACGATCATTTACAATTTTTAACATAAAACAATCATTTTTACAAATCCAATTGTTTAGAATCTCTAATTTTAGTTTAATTATAAAACAAAGTATTTTAAATACCTAATTTTATATAAATTTTTGACAAGATTTTCATAAAATACATATCACGAAACAAATTATTGTAAATCATTTTACTCTTATTACATTATACATATTAGGGGTTAAACCTATTTAAACAAATAAAACTCTTTCTAAATATATATATATATATATAAATATTTTCATCTCCATATAGTTAAAAGGGCATACCATTTTAATAATAAATAAATAAATAAAAATAAATTATTTATTTAAATTAATTATCTGTTTACTTTAAAAGTTTCATTTAAGGTTTAAATTATATTTTGTCTTAAATATATATATCTAAATATTTACACTACTTACTTTTGGCACATTATTATTATAACAAAATAAATAAATAAAAAAAGATTTTTTATTTAAATTATTTAAACCCTAAGACAATTATTTTATACTTTGAATTTACATACCCACATCAATCTACTTTCACCCTTTACATGAAATAACATAACTTTTTATACGAGTCCACACACATCAAAACCCGTTGAACCCTATACCTTGTCATAGGCTTCGTGCATGTTATTAATTCAAATTCATACAATTTCATTCTAGGTTAAGTTTGTGATTTGCAAATTCACTTGTGCTACTTGTTGCTCGTCTTATCTACACAACTAATACAGGTGAGTTTACATAGCCCCTTTTACACTATTTACATTTTTGGGGTGGAACATGAGTACAATTATTCAATGTTTACAAACTACACCATACAATTCCACCCTACATTCATGTGTGTAATTTGAGTCATATGCTTGAGTACTAGGTGTGCAAACTACAATTTGTGTGCAATTTAAATGTGCAATCATTAACCACATAAGCAGACGGTTAACAATGATAGATCTACTGAGTCTGACAAACCCACCCAGTTAGGGTGATTGTTACCGACAACACAATTTGGTTATTTGCATGCTAGTTACAAAGGTTTGATTGTACAACTTGGTTTCACTAAAGAAACTCTCCATAATTGCCTTTTTAACCATGATATGTATGGATTCTATACACACAATACAATGATACTATTTAGAGTCAAAACCTATGTACGCTCACCAACTTTTTAGTTGACCTCGTTTTTTGTCATGTTTCAGGTACAAATGTTTGAGTTGATCAAGTTTGCTTCACTTAAGTTGTGTACCTAGTTAATTGAATAAAATGAACTTATTATGTATTTCAAAATTCTTGTATTGTTGAATTTGGTTTGTTGGAATTATGAATTGAAATGTGATGCTTTAATATATTACAACTTATTCAATCATGTGCTCATGAACAGTCCACATGTTCCGCCCCGACGTTTCCGCCGTCGGTTGGGGTGTGACAAAAACCTTCCGGTTTAACCATATAAACATCTTCAGTAAGACGTCTGTTTAGGAACGTGTTTTTGACATCCATTTCCCATATCTCATAGTCATAATACGCGGCAATGGCAAGCAAGATCCTAATAGACTTAAGCATGGCTACAGGCGAGAAAGTTTCATCATAATCAATTCCTCGAGTCTGAGTGAAACCTTTCGCTACTAGCCTTGCTTTGAAGGTCTGCACATTCCCATCCATGTCGATTTTCTTCTTGAAAATCCATTTACTTCCTACTGTCCGACTCTCGGGAGGAAGATCGACCAAGTCCTATACATGGTTATCGTGCATGGATTGGATTTCAGCATCCATGGCTTCAAGCCATTTCTTAGATTATGAATCTAAGATTGCAGATTTGTAACTAGTGGGCTCTGCCCGATCAATTATCAGGACATCGTCAATCTGGTGAACCCCAATATACCGGTCGAATTCATGACGATCTCTAGTACTTCTGCGAACAGTTTGTGTCACAACTGAATCTTGAACATTTCCAGATTCAGTTTCAGCAGTCTCATGCAGAATGGCAGGTTCAGATTGTGCTTTTTAGATCTCATCGATATCCACACTGTTGTCTCCAATCCCTCTCGCAAGTAGTTCTTTCTCCAAGAAAGTAGCTCTGCATTTAATGAAAACACGATTTTCAGCATGATTGTAGAAGTAGTAACCGATTGTTTTAGGGTATCCGACGAAAACAATTTTATCACCATGGGGATGTAGCTTATCTATAGATTCACTTGTAACATATGCGTTACATCCCCAAACCCTAAGGTAGGACAGTTTAGGTTTTTCCCATGCCAAATCTCACAAGGCGTCTTGTCCACCTTCTTAGTAGGAGCAAGATTTATGATTCTTGTGGCAGTCTCAAGAGCAAAACTCCAGAAGGAGTGTGGGAGGTTTGTATGACACATCATAGACCGAACCATATCTAATAGAGTTCTATTTCTCCTTTCGGATACACCGTTAAGTTGAGGTGTTCCTGGTGGAGTCAGCTGAGAAATGATCCCACATTTCTTTAGATGTTCGTCAAACTCTTGACTAAGATATTCACCACCTCAATCAGATCGAAGCATCTTAATCGTCTTACCAAGTTGATTTTGTACTTTGTTCTGGTATTGTTTAAACATTTCAAACGTTTCATGTTTATGCTTCATAAGATAAACATAACCATATCTACTGAAATCATCAGTAAATGTTACAAAGTATCTCTCTCCATTTCTAGTCAGTGTTATGAATGGAGCACATACATCAGTATATACAAGTCCCAACAGATCCTTAGCCCTTTGACCGATACCGGTAAAAGGAGTTTTGGTTAGCTTTCGACTTAAACATGATTCGCAATCATCAAATGTCTCTTGACCTGTAAATTCAGAATTTCGGCGGTCTGGAGTTTCTTCATACGATTCTTGTTTATGTGTCCAAGCCTACAATGCCATAGATACGTATCATTGAAATCATATTTCGTACGTTTGGAGGAGATATTAAGTGTAGTGTTATTATCATGGACTTCTATATCATAGATTCCATTAATAAATCCTTGTTCTCACAAAGCGAAAACTGAAAAAATATTCCTAGTCAAATTAGGAATAAAATAAACATCGTTCAAAAAAAGTTCTAATCCAGAAGGAATTAAAAGATTATATTCTCCTACAGCTTTCATGGCAACCTTTTGTCCATTTCCCACAAAGAGCTCCAGGTCACCTGCTTCAGTCTCTTAGCCTTCCTTAGTCTCTACAAATCATTACAAATGTGATAACCACATCCAGTGTCAAACAACCAAGATTTGCTAGACAGAGAGAAGATCTCGATAATAAACATACCTGAGGACTATCTTCCATCAGACTTTTTATGCTTCATCTCGGCCAGATATTTTGGGCAATTCCTCTTCCAGTGCCCGGTTTCATCACAATGAAAACACTTAACATTCTTTAGAGGTTTCTTGGCAACAGCTTTGCCTTTGCCCTTGCTCTTGGAGCTTTTCCTGCCTTTTCCCTTGGCTTCAGATTTCCTAACTCGACCTTTTTTGATCATTAGCACTGAACTAGACTTAGCGGGAGTTGGTATATTCATCTCGACAGTCTTAGCATCATATGCAACTCTGGGATGGTCTTGTCCCAAGCATTCATATTGTATTTCAGAGTGAACTGATCATATGATTTTTGTAGTGAGTTGAGGATTATATCCCCGGCCAATTCATTGCTTAAAGGGGATTCAAGACGTGCTAGGTGATCAATATATCCTTTCATTTTCAGCACATGGGTACTAACAGAAGAACCTTCTTGCATGCGACAGCTTATGAGTGATCTCATCACCTCGAAGCGTTCATGACGGGCCTACTGCTTGAACATTTCCTGCAGTTGCCTAATCATGTCATATGCAGGCATGTCCACCAGATTATTTTGAAGTTCTGGTATCATAGACACCAGCATCAAGCAAGAGACCTTGATAGAGTCATCAACATGCTTATCCCAGGTCTTACGGGCTTGGCCCGTAGTAGCAGTTGGTTCTTCCGAGATTGGTTCCTCGAGAACATACAGCTTGTTCTCAGCCTTGATAATAATTGTCAAGTTTCGGTACCAGTCCATGAAGTTGTAGTTGTCAAGCTTATCCTTCTCAATGATGGATTTCAGGGAGAATGGGGAATTTGTATTCGATTCGTTAGACATCTAAAAATTCAAAAATAAGTTTTAGTATTTTCATGCTTGGATTTCCTAATAAAACTTTTATGACCCAACTGCAAATATTTATATAATTAGGAATGAGATCTCGGTTCCCCATATCTCAGTGAATGGCTGAACACTCTTTATTGGCATAGCTAGACGGGTAGGTAACGATTACCAATTGTATCAACTATATAATTCTCGGTTTGAGGGGCATGACGAGTATTGTCAAGCTTTGGATACGTTTTCCCTCAACTACGCCTACTTATACAGCTTAAGTGATATTTGTCATTCAATTGTAACTGTAGAGTTGATATAAGTGACTCAGGAATCGCGGTTCTACCTTCACCTAAAACCGTAGGACCGGATGCAGGGTAATTCACTAACACCGGGGTTTCGGATAAATTAGTTGAAGTGTAGATGGAAAGCATATGATGACATTACACCCTCAACACCATTCACTATCATTGCGGATTTGCGGTACCACTAGTATAATCAATGACAACTGTAACTGAAAAAATCTTTTGCAACATAAAAAAGTAATTATTTAAAAAGCAAATCAGCAGAACGGTTCATATATGATCATCAAACAGACATTGCCATTAAAACAAGGATACTTGCTTCAGAATGGTCAATAACTACTGAAACATATTTTTAGCGGCTTACACTTACGATACACTTATTATAAAAAAAAACGAAGGTCAACAATATTCTAATGTGAAGATGAAGGTCAAAAACAATAAAAGTAGGATAGATAACCAATGAGTGATTGCATTTATCCATTTATAGTTCTCACGTGCATGTTACCTAATGGCATTTGTATTAAAGTTCTTCCTTTTTTGACTTGAAAATACTCAAAAATTTGGCAACTTATGTTCACTAATTACAAACTGCGACACAATATCTAACTAAGTGACAAGCATGGATCAAAGAATCGCAATTCACAGTTGAATGGTCTGTAATAGATGAGAATAAATGTCCATAATTTTATGTCGGAAGATTTTCCCTTGCCAGTATCAACATAATCAATTTGTGTAGTTGCATAATTAACTCTCCCTCTAGTATGTTTATCCCGTGATAAATTAGGTTTACCTAATAAAAGGTCATTCTTCTTTAAACCTTTCACTACATGCAATGCAAAGCACCATCCCTAAGTTAAGAATGCAGAGGTATAAATATATAACCATCAAGAAAACATAATAAGAAGTATCTTAGGTCATGCTAGCTTCTTAAATGCACATGTGTCCCAATTACCAAGTATTTCATCAGCGACACGGGATTGCCATGCTTTTTAACTATAAAATGTTAAAAGTTAACATAAATTCATAACAATGTAACATTGTAGCTCTTGGGTTCCAGAATCATTAACAAGGAATGTAACATCCTAAAATGGAGAGAAATAAAGTTAGCTAGTTCAAGCGGGCCGAAGTCGGGCCGGGTCGGTCGCGAACCGGGCTTGGGGAGGTCTCCCCTATAAATAGCCCAAGGCCCTCACTTCTCCCCTTTTTGCAATTCTAGAGAGAGAAAACCCATAGAGAGAGAAAGTGTCGGAATCGCACAAGATTGCATCAGCTCATGTCTCCTGCACTCGTGAAGGAAATCAGAATCGTCATCCAGGTAACTATTCGAGCTAAATTTGAGATTTTTGCTTGAGTTGCATTTTCGGGTTTTCGGGTAAAAATAGGATGTTTTTACGGATGAAACATGAGAATAAGCTTAGGTTTAGTATCTGGAATGAAAACCAGTTGTTTTGAGCAAAGAAAGTTGAAGTTTTGACATAATCGGACTCGAATGCATGAACTTCGGGACTGTTTGGGAAGATAACTGCTGGTGCAGGCGAACTTAGCAAGTTCGCCTGTCAAGTTCGCTTAGTGGAGGCGACCTTATCAAGTTCGCCTGATTATGTTCGCCTGGCAAGTTCGCCTGGCCAAAGGTAAGCGAACTTATTATGTTCGCCTGGCCAAAGGTAAGCGAACTTATTATGTTCGCCTAAGTTAAGTTCGCCTGGCCAAAGGTAAGCGAACTTATTAAGTTCGCCTATAAGTTCGCCTAGGCCAGAGGAAGCGAACTTAGCATTAAGTTCGCCTATATCAGCTGAGTAAAAGTGTGAATTGAGGTTAGGTTTGATATATGTGTTTTGTAACCAATTCAGGTCACGTGTGACGCTCGTTGGGTCGTAATTAGGACAGATCTGAAACTAGCTTATAAGGTGAGTTCTAGAAGCCCTTCTTTAAATGTTTTAATTAAATGTTTTTGGGCTAGTATGCATACATACGGAATGATGTTTTGAAATGAGGTTTACGAAACGAGGTTTACAAAATGATGTTTACGATGTGACGTTTACGATATGTTTACGGAATGATGTTTATGAAATGTTTTTCCAAATGAAGTTTACGAAAGGTTTACGAAAGAGATAATGTTTTGTTTAATAAAACGTATGAATGCTTTAACTAAAAAGAGGTAAAGGTTTTATGAGAGTCACGAATGAACGAATCTGCCACGAGTTCCTACGGGAGCTAAGGTATGTATGTATGTATGTATTGGCCTCACCTTACGGGGGGCGTTTGTGGCTGGCTAACGGTTGTACAACTGGTTGATGATGGGGTGAAGACGGTCACCCATGGGATTACCGGGATCCCAATGGAAGGTACTATTCCTTGCGGGGAAATAGTGCCTAAGTTATGTTTGGTCTACCTAGAGGTAACGAGCCTTAGGAGACGTATGTTTGGTCTACCTAGAGGTAACGAGCCTTAGGAGACGTATGTTTGGTCTACCTAGAGGTAACGAGCCTTAGGAGACATATGTTTGGTCCACCTAGAGGTAACGAGCCTTAGGGGACCTGTGTGACGGATGACTTAGAGGTAACGAGCCTTAAGTTCATCCGCTGGTATGCGATATATGGAATTGACGGTTACGAGAAGGAGCAGATTCGGTTCATGTTGACATAGGTTATGATGTTATGTTACGATGATGTTAAGTTATTGCATGTTTTACGTACGCTTTTGTTAAACAAATGTATGATGTTTTTGGCAAAATGTTTATGTTAAGGTTTTATGTAAAGCTAGAACTCACCAGCGTAGCTAACTTTTTAGTATGCACATTCAGGTTAAGGGCAGGTTATGGTGATGGACGGTGATGTTTGGCAAGAGAGAAGAGTTACCCGGATGATATGAAGACTGGCATCCCGTTATGAGTTGTTTATGTTATGTTTATGTATTTGATAATGTTACGCTTCCGCATGTATGAACAAGTTTTAATTATGATGAATGAATGATTCCACTGCGTTATTTTGATATTCAAGTTTAAGTACTGTTTGTAAATGAGTAAATCCAATAAGTGAGGCCTCCCGGGTTCGGGGCCTTACAAGTTGGTATCAGAGCAATAGTTTGAGAGATTCGGACACTCCCAGTGTCTGAACCTAAACTGTGAATGGGACCGAAAGCGGATGCCAGTACGGGTAACTCGAGCCACAGCATCAGGTATGAAGGTAGTATATATTTATGTATATAGTATGCCTTAGAAAGGGTTAGGTAAGGACTTGTGTTCTGATGAAATCACAAAGGTGGTCAAATAGAAATCGAAAGGTAGTGTAATGGTTAATTGCAGATGGCCAGTGTATATTAACATCTTACAGTACTTATTGAATTTTATTTGTTAACTAGCGTGATGACATTGGATTCCTTGTCTTATAGAACGAAATGGCAAGGAGAGGAAACGAAAGACGTGGTGGGGGCCGTACCGGAGGTCGTACCGGTGGACGTAATGGTGGGCGCGGCAGGACCCCTACGCGCCAAGAGTATAGTGAAGAAGAAAGTGTTCACACTGAACCGGCGGTTAGTGTGCATGGAACTGAGCAGACACTGGTTGAAGAACAACCTTTCACTTTTGAACCTGAAGTGAGAGAAGCTATACCTCAAGAGTTCACAGAATTGATGAAGACTTCTCTGCCAGGTCTGTTGGCAGAAGCATTGAAGAAGGTTAATGGGGAAGGTGGGTCTAACACGGCGGTTGATACCCCGAACACTGAGGCAATTAACGCGCCACTTAATCGCGGATGCGACTACAAGTCATTTAAAGCATGTGACCCACCGGTCCTCACTGGAAAAAAAGACGCGGTGGCTACGTTTGATTGGGTGATCCGTATGGAAGCTGCCATTCGTCTGAGCGAATGTCGAACGGATCAAGTTGTAAAATTTGATGCTAACTCCTTGAGAGAGGAAGCATCCCATTGGTGGAAAGGTGTACGTCAAGCAAAAGGGAGCGAGGTTGTGGATGCGATGATGTGGGCTGACTTGAAAACCTTGGTGATCAAGAATTTCTGCCCAAGGAACGAGATTGAGAAGGTAGAGAGGGAATTTCTGGGTTTAAAGGCCGGGAGCATGACGCACCGGCAGTACACCACACGGTTCAATGAACTGGCACGTCTAGTGCCACATCTTGTCACGACGGAAGAAAGAAAGATTGCATGCTACATTCAAGGGCTGCCGGACCAGGTTCGTACCTATGTTAAAGCAAACGCCCCTACTACCTACGATTCGGTAGTAGAACTGAGCGGAGTGGTATTTGATGATCTGGCGCTGAATGTCGTTGCCATTGAAGAACCCAAGAAGAAGCTGAGTTTTCCCGCTAAGCGATCGGGTGGGAAGTTGTTTGGGGCTCGGGACAAATAGGCCAGGGTAGGCGAGACGGCAGTCTGTGGAAGATGTGGGGTGAGACATACGGGTGAATGTCGGATAGGGACAAATCTGTGCTACAAATGTGGCAAGACTGGGCACTACTCCCGGGAATGCAAGCAAGGCATTAAATGTTATAATTGTGGTGAAAGCGGTCATATGAGCCGGGAATGCACCAAGCCCAGAATGGGTGAAGCCGGGAAAGGGAAAGGCCCGGAGACGAAAGAAGAGAGGCCCCGAGCAAAGACTCGTGCGTACGCACTGACGCTAGAACAAGCCAGGGCAGACCCCGACGTGGCGTCAGGTACGTTCATCCTTGACAACACTTTTGTTTCTGTGTTATTTGATTCGGGTGCCAGTAAGAGTTTTATATCTACGGCTTTTTGTAAACGAGTAAAGTACACTGTCAGTAAGCTAGAAAGGGTCTTTAGCGTAGAAACCGCTGAGAGAAGAACCGCGAGAGTGACCGATGTAGTTGACAACTCCATGATAAAAATAGAAGGTCATAGGTTCCCTGTTAGATTGTTTGTCATGGTTTTGGGTGGGTTCGATGTCGTGTTAGGAATGGATTGGCTAACTGCCAATGAAGCACAAATTATATGTAAACGAAAGATAATCCGACTCAAGGCTCCGGATGGTAGCAAAGTCGAGGTTCTGGGAGATCGTGACGTCCCGATGCCTAACGTCATCTCAATGATCAAGGCAGCAGATTACCTGAGGCGCGGATGCGAGGCTTATCTGGTGTATGTGATTGACAAGTGTAAGGAAGTGAAGGAACTAGACGACGTGCCCGTGGTACGCGAGTACCCGGAGGTGTTTCCAAAGGATTTGCCTGGGATACCACCCGACAGAGAGATTGAATTTCGAATCGACTTAGTACCAGATGCCCAGCCCGTGGCTAAGGCTCCATATCGACTAGCACCAATGGAGATGAAAGAGTTAATGGCACAACTAGACGAGTTACTTGAGAAGGGATTTATCCAACCGAGCATCTCGCCGTGGGGCGCTCCGGTGTTGTTTGTGAAGAAGAAAGACGGTTCGATGAGAATGTGTATTGATTATCGTGAGTTGAACAAACGTACGGTGAAGAACAAGTACCCTTTACCAAGGATCGACAACCTATTCGATCAATTACAGGGCGCAAGTTGGTTTTCAAAAATCGACCTTCGATCCGGGTACCACCAGTTGAAGGTGAGGGAAGAAGACATACCGAAAACCGTATTTCGCACGCGTTATGGACACTTCGAGTTCCGCGTGATGTCTTTTGGATTGACGAACGCCCCCGCAGCTTTCATGGATTTAATGAATAGGGTGTGTCGACCGATGCTGGACCGATCGGTAATCGTGTTCATCGATGATATCCTCATCTACTCCAAGAATGAGGGTGATCACGCGTGTCACTTGAAGGAAGTATTGGAAGCTCTGAAGAAGGAAAAGTTGTATGCTAAGTTCTCCAAATGCGCGTTCTGGCTTAGGGAAGTCCAATTCCTAGGTCACGTCATTAACCCGAACGACATTATGGCTGAGCCAGCAAAGATAATGACGGTAAGGGAATGGAATATTCCTAAGACGCCAACTGAAATCCTTAGTTTCTTGGGATTGGCAGGCTACTATCGGAGATTCATCCAGGATTTCTCGAAAATAGCTTCGCCATTGACAAGTTGACTCGGAAGGAGGTAAAGTACGAATGGGGTTCGACCCAAGATGAGGCGTTTAAGGAATTGAAGAAGAGGCTAACCCAAGCTCCAGTCTTGGCCCTTCCCGAGGGCAATGAAGACTTAGTGGTATACTCTGACGCTTCGGGTCAGGGATTGGGATGCGTGTTGATGCAACACGGAAAAGTGATCGCGTATGCGTCACGACAGTTGAAGATTCACGAAGCTAATTATCCAACCCACGATTTGGAACTTGCTGCTGTCGTATTCGCATTAAAAATCTGGAGGCACTACCTTTACGGGGTGAAGTTTACTATTTACTCCGACCACAAAAGTTTGAAGTACTTCTTCGAACAAAAGGAACTTAATATGAGGCAGAGGCGATGGTTGGAACTGTTGAAAGACTATGACTGTGAAATAATATACCATCCTGGAAAGGTAAACGTGGTGGCTGACGCTCTAAGCCGAAAGGATGTGTCTGCTCCTATTAGAGTGAAAGCTTGCTAGTTAGTGGTAACATCAGATGTGATGAGAGAAATCGAAAAGGCTCAAGATGAGGCACTTAAAGAAGAAAACATAAAGAAGGAAAGGATGGTTGGCCAACAGGACAAGTTGGAATATAACACCCTTGGTGTTAGGACACGTTTTGGACGGGTATGGATACCTATGGGTGGCGAGCTTAGAACCAAAATCTTGGATGAGGCTCATAAGTCTCGTTACTCTATCCACCCCGGTACCAACAAAATGTACCAAGATCTGAGGAAGGAATACTGGTGGCCTGGAATGAAACACGAAATGACAAAGTACGTAAGCAAGTGCTTGACTTGCTCGCAAGTAAGGGCTGAACACCAGAAACCGTATGGAAAGATCCAACCACTTGATATACCAGAATGGAAGTGGGAACACATTACCATGGACTTCATAACCAAGCTACCTCGCACAGCTAAAGGTCATGATACCATTTGGGTAATTGTGGACCGTTTAACGAAGAGTGCTCATTTCCTACCTATTCGCGAGACGTTCTCGTCGGAAAGGTTAGCGGAAGTATTTATTAACGAAGTAGTAGCACGGCATGGGATGCCATTGACGATCGTATCTGACCGGGACACACGATTCACTTCGAGGTTCTGGAAAAGATTTCACGAGGTGATGGGCACGAGGATTAATATCAGCACGGAGTACCACCCACAAACGGATGGTCAGTCCGAAAGGACCATTCAGACATTGGAGGATATGCTTCGTGCTTGTATTATCGATTTCGGCGGCAGTTGGGACAGTCATCTGCCGTTAGCCGAATTCTCCTACAACAATAGTTAGCACACGACGATAGGCATGTCGCCTTACGAAATGTTGTATGGGAGAAGATGTAGGACCCCGGTCTGTTGGGGTGAGATTGGACAGAAGGAATTAGGAAGCCTTGAATTCGTAAGAGAAACATCGGAAAGGTTTGATCAAATCAAAGCACGAATGAAGGCCGCACAAGATCGTCAGAAGTCCTATGCGGATAAACGACGAAGGCCTATTAAATTTGATGTTGGGGACAGAGTAATGTTGAAAGTGTCACCCTGGAAGGGAATCATTCAATTCAGGAAAAGAGGAAAGTTAAGTCCGAGGTTTGTCGGACCTTTTAGGATAGCGGCACGGGTTGGTGAAGTCGCATATCGGTTGGAGTTGCCCGATGAGTTAAGTGGGATTCATCCTACCTTCCATGTGTCACACTTACGAAAGTGTTTGGCGGATGAATCAGCTCACGTACCACTTACTGACATCGAGGTCGACAACCGCCTTAACTACATTGAAGAACCCATGACTATCTTAGACCGAAAGGAGAAACGTTTGCGTAACAAAGTGATCCAATTGGTTAGAGTTCAATGGAAGCACCGAAAGGGATCGGAGGCTACATGGCAGGCGGAGGCGGAAATGAGGGAGTCGTACCCTTATCTATTTGACCTATGATAGGTTTCGGGGACGAAACCTATTGTAAGGGGGGTAGACTTGTAACATCCTAAAATGGCGAGAAATAAAGTTAGCGAGTTCAAGCGGGCCGATGTCGGGCCGGGTCGGTCGCGAACCGGGCTTGGGGAGGTCTCCCCTATAAATAGCCCAAAGCCCTCACTTCTCCACTTTTTGCAATTCTAGAGAGAGAAAACCTGTAGAGAGAGAAAGTGTCAGAATCGCACAAGATTGCACCAGCTCATGTCTCCTGCACTCGTGAAGGAAACCTCCAAATCAGAATCGTCATCCAGCTAACTATTCGAGCTAAATTTGAGATTTTTGCTTGAGTTGCATTTTCGGGTTTTCGGGTAAAAATAGGATGTTTTTACGAATGAAACTTGAGAATAAGCTTAGGTTTAGTATCTGGAATGAAAACCAGTTGTTTTGAGCAAAGAAAGTTGAAATTTTGACATAATCGGACTCGAATGCATGAACTTCGGGACTGTTTGGGAAGATGACTGCTGGTGCAGGCGAACTTAGCAAGTTCGCCTGTCAAGTTCCCTTAGTGGAGGCGAACTTATCAAGTTCGCCTGATTATGTTCGCCTGACAAGTTCGCCTGGCCAAAGGTAAGCGAACTTATTATGTTCGCCTGGCAAGTTCGCCTGGCCAAAGGTAAGCGAACTTATTCTGTTCAACTAAGTTAAGTTCGCCTGGCCAAAGGTAAGCGAACTTATTAAGTTCGCCTATAAGTTCGCCTAGGCTAGAGGAAACGAACTTAGCATTAAGTTCGCCTATATCAACTGAGTAAAAGTGTGAATTGAGGTTAGGTTTTTTATATGTGTTTTGTAACCAATTCAGGTCACGTGTGACGCTCGTTGGGTCGTAATTAGGACAGATCTGAGACTAGCTTATAAGGTGAGTTCTAGAAGCCCTTCTTTAAATGTTTTTGGGCTGGTGTGCATACATACGGAATGATGTTTTGAAATGAGGTTTACGAAACGAGGTTTACGAAATGATGTTTACGAAATGATGTTTACGATGTGACGTTTACGATATGTTTACGGAATGACGTTTATGAAATGTTTTGCCAAATGAAGTTTAAGAAAGGTTTACGAAAGATATGATGTTTTGTTTAATAAAACGTACGAATGCTTTAACTAAAAAGAGGTAAAGGTTTTATGAAAGTCACGAATGAACGAATCTGCCACGAGTTCTTACGGGAGCTAAGGTATGTATGTATGTATTGGCCTCACCTTACGGGGGGCCTTTGTGGCTGGCTAACGGTTATACAACTGGTTGATGATGGGGTGACGACGGTCACCCATGGGATTACCGGGATCCCAATGGAAGGTACTATTCCTTGCGGGGAAATAGTGCCTAAGTTATGTTTGGTCTACCTAGAGGTAACGAGCCTTAGGAGACGTATGTTTGGTCTACCTAGAGGTAACGAGCCTTAGGAGACGTATGTTTGGTCTACCTAGAGGTAACGAGCCTTAGGAGACATATGTTTGGTCCACCTAGAGGTAACGAGCCTTAGGGGACCTGTGTGACGGATGACTTAGAGGTAACGAGCCTTAAGTTCATCCGCTGGTATGCGATATATGGAATTGACGGTTACGAGAAGGAGCAGATTCGGTTCATGTTGACTTAGGTTATGATGTTATGTTACGATGATGTTAAGTTATTGCATGTTTTACGTACGCTTTTGTTAAACAAATGTATGTTATGTTTTTGGCAAAATGTTTATGTTATGGTTTATGTAAAGCTAGAAATCACCAGCGTAGCTGACTTTTTAGTACGCACATTCAGGTTAAGGGCAGGTTATGGTGATGGACGGTGATGCTTGGCAAGAGAGAAGAGTTACCCGGATGATATGAAGACTGGCATCCCGTTATGAGTTGTTTATGTTATGTTTATGTATTTGATAACGTTACGCTTCCGCATGTATGAACAAGTTTTAATTATGATGAATGAATGATTCCGCTGCGTTATTTTGATATTCAAGTTTAAGTATTGTTTGTAAATGAGTAAATCCAATAAGTGAGGCCTCCCGGGTTCGGGGCCTTACAAGGAATATATTACACAGAATTTGTAACTAACATTCCTTCATGCAACATTTGTAATGACGGCTTTCGGGCTTGCATGGAGTAAAAGTGTAAAACTTGATTACTGTAGCGTATGTACAAACATGAACAGGATTATACCTTTGTATCCACTTCAAATGATTTGCGGTAAAGTTCGTTCTCTGGATCCTGAAATAGACATACATTCCATTACACATCTGATACTGACTAACAAAGCATATCCACAATCATCGGACTTACGCCTATCAAGTTAAACTATTCACACACGACAACTTGTGTGCGTAGTTTAAAACTAAGACGACAAGTAATACCTCAGTAACATCTATGATTAGCGCATCACGCATTATGCGCGCAATTTAAAACCAAGAAGAAAAGTAATATACTATATGTAGAACTAACACTTACGGATACATAGTAGTCAAGATATTTAGTATCCAAATAGTTTTTTAGATAGGAATACCTCAATAACAGCCTGCTGAAAGAAAGCATAAGTTGAATCAAAATAACCTTTTGCTTCATCTTTATCAGGAGTCAAAAAAGCATAAGAAGTCTGTGCATTGCCCATACACCACATAGCATCATGTTTCTTAGGATCAATCAATAATGTTTCATCTAATTTTGATATAGCATCTACACAATAAAATCAAACATACATCAACCAAACCATAAAACGCACACTCTACATGCAATTTCATCGGATTTAACCTAATATAAAAATTAAATAAATCAGTACATTCGTATTTAGAAATTAGGCTTCCTTTAATCATCAGTTTTGATTCCTGAACACTCTGGAAGGTCGCCAATTCAAGCAACGCACCTCCCCATCGGGTTAAGTTCTGTGCTGATAGAGGAACAAAACAAATTTGAATCAGAAACACCGAAGCATAAATAAACTTACAAATTGCATAACCCTAAACTCGGTATCGAGAGGATTTTTCGTGTAGGTCACTTCGCATTTTTATGGTTGAATCTATCCTGGACTTAGGGTTGTTTTACTGCTCAATGAACACAACACCTAAAAATGGTTTCTTAATAGGATAATCACTTATACTTGAGACGCGCCAGGTTTGTTTGTAGGCATAGACCAAGCAACTCCCCCTATACTTGGTCTCTTCAATAATCGCGGACACCCTCTCTTTAGGTTTCAGTTTCATTCACTTTTTCCATCTCGGCCCGTCTGAGATTGACACTAAAACATGGGGTTCCATTTTAAGTTTTAAACGTATTAACAGGGAGTTTGGGACTACTTATTTAACTTCAAAAGTGTTTTTTTTCAAAAAGTGTTTATTGACTTATTACAAACACCCCCTAAATAAGTGTTTGGATTAGCTTTTGTAGTGGTAAAAGTCAATAAATTATTTTTTAAAAGTGTTTGGCTTAGCTTATTCATGTAGAATGACCAAAAAGGACATTCTTATATATTTAAAAGTGTTTACTACTTTACATATAATGCTATATACTTAACAATGTTTTGGACAAAAATTATAATTAAAAAAAATTACAAAATATCATATACTTAGTGGCGGTAGGTGGCGGTGGTGGGCAGTGGTGGTGGTGGTTGTCATGCCCGTAACACAGGACATTTATCTAACCAGAGTAGGAACTCCAACAGATATGTTCCCAGGAAAGAACGACGGGTCCAGGAGATATTTATACACCGTCATTTCCTAGACAGAACATTCCGTTCGTCAGATAACTACATACTGGTGAGAAGGTCGCCTTCTAGTTACTGTGATGTTGATACCAAAAACACACAGCAGAAGCTAAGTCATAACACCTTCTTCATTAATAACTAAAATGTTTTACATCATAAACCATACATATATTACAAACTTAACCATCTGCAGGACTTATAGCTCTTCCAAGCGTGCCTTCATTTATCAGAGTAATCAATCAATAATGGAATGTCGTCTACTAACCTGTCTAAAAGATTTAGAAAATAACTGGGTCAACATAAGTTGGTGAGTTCACTTTTAAAATCATTTGGTTTCGAAATCGGGGTTCAAAATGATTACTGTTAGCAATAACTAACAATCTTCTTCTAATAGCGATGACTATTGGATTTCACAAACATTCCGGGTTCACAATCATCATTTGAAAACATATCTTGAATTAATCTGTATCACAGCTAGATAACAAGCATTCCCATCATCTGCCCTATAATTGAAACAGATGGCAATTTGACCATATTGTCCGTCCACACTGGACAATAGTCTACTGTCGAAACTGAACAGTAGACCGCCCTAAAACTTAAGGCTTGGTTGACACAAGAATTACAATAATGATACACCCCACCACAAGAAAGCTTTTATCTGACGCACGGATAACAATTCAAGATACTCAGTCTCAAAACATTGTTTGTTTTCAAATCTGGTTTCACATAAAATTATTTGATAACATTTCATAATCAAAATCATATATAAAACATTTCCCAGTTAAATGAACTCACCTCGACAGTATCTCGGCTTATTGTATCAATAATACAACAAATACTTCGGACAGCACCTCGACGTATATTTAACTACTTAATAGAAATCTATAATAAGCTAAGGATATTTGTGACGTTTTATGAAACGATGTTTATGAACGATGTTTTGGAAGGAAAGGTTATGAAAGAAGTGTTTACAAAATATTTTGCCAAAAGAAGTTTACGAAGTGTTTACGAACAAATGAATGATTTTAATAAAACGTATGAATGCTTTAACTGAAGTTTTGAAGTCTAAGAAGTGAATGTTTACGAAAGTCACAAACGAACGAATCTGCCATGATTCCTACGGGAATCGAGGTTATGGTATGGGATGTATGTTACGGGCCTCACCTTTTAGGGGCCTATGTGGCTGGCCAACTGTTGTACAACTGGAGTGATGACGGTCACCAAGGGGATTATTGTGATCCTTGAAGTTGGTGCGGTTTACCTCGCGGGGTAATCGTGCTTGAAGTTCGATGTTGAATGGTCTAGAGGTAACGAGCCTTATATCTCTCCTCTTACATGTATGTTTGGTCTTCCTATAGGTAACGAGACTTAGGAGAACTAGGTGATGTCCTATAGGTAATCCTCCGCCGGTATGCTATGTATGGAATTGATGGTTACGAGAAGGCGCAAATTCGGTTCATGTTGACTTATGTTATGATGCTATGTTATGATGATGTTAAGCTATTGCATGTTTTACGTATGCTTTTGTTAAATAAATCAGTGTTATGTTTTTGGCAAAATGTTCATGTTAAGGTTTTATGTAAAGCTAGAACTCACCAGTGTAGCCGACTTTTTGTCACGCCCGTAACACAGGACAATCATCTACCAGAGTAGTACCTCCAACAGATATATTCCCAGGTAAGAGCGACGGGTCTAGGAGAGATTTATACACCACTCTTTCCTAGACAGAACATTTCATTTGTCAGATAACTACATACCGGTTGAAGGTTGCCTTCTAGTAACAGTGACGTTAATATCAAAAACACACAATGGAAGACTTAACTGTTTCATTTCATATATTAACATTGTTTTACAACAAGGACTGATTGGTAAATACAACACAAAACTATGGACTTATAGTTCACGAAGAACATGCCAATCACTCAGGCCTTATGGTCACCCTGGGACCTGCCCTCAATCATCCCTATGTCAAAACATCTATACATCTCCTGGAATGTCACTACCAGCTAAGGTTCACCTGTGCTCAAAAACATTTGAAAACATTTTGGATGCTGGTGAGTTCATAAACAAAATCATATTTACGTGTATCTCTGACCAAGGATGAATGCCCCGTATGGGTCTTATAACCATTCAATCCAATCCATCACCCGAATCGCCCTTAGATTTTGGGTCTACAACATACATATATACAGGAACCTTTCGGACGCGCTGGTCACCCTTAGACCAGATCTAAACAAGAGGATCAATCTTGTCCCTAGGTCCCACCCCAATCATGGCCATAATAAGTACTTATTATAGGATATATGCACAGATAGTGTTGGGATCTCAGATACAAAATCATTTACAAAGCATTTCATAGAGCACAGTTCAGAGTAACTCACCTCAAATAAAACCTCCTCCTGTTTTGAATATTATAATCAACACTTCGACAGAACCCTAGATCATATCCGACATTTTCATAATCAATATCCCTATCTTAGGTTTACACGAAGAAACCTCACGGTTTAGAAATCTTACCTCGGTACTATCTATGGCAGTTTGCGGGCGTTTTGCTAGAAACCGAATCCTCGTACGCGAACCTTGGCTCGGGAACGATTTATCAGAGCTTGTGTGTGTGGAAGTGTGTTTGTGTGTGCAATTGTGCTGAGGTCAAGTTTCTATTTATAGTGCAAACATCAGGCCCGTAGCGGACCGCTACACACGACTGTGGTGGCCCGCCACCCAATGAGGCGGCTAAATTTGCTTAACGGCCACGTAACGGACCGCTAAGGTTAAGGCTGGCGGTCCGCCACCCATCCACACGTCAGAATTCCACTGGTGAGTCATAGGGACACGTGCCATCTCCCGGACATTTCCTTAGCCCACACGTAGCGGACCGCTACCCCTTCTACTTTCAGAATTTTCAATTTTTGTCCTTTAACTTTGAATAGTTAAATTTCTACCCTCAAACATTCTATTTTGAAAGTTTGGCCCTTGGGAATTATCCGGGTGTTACACTTTTAGTATGCACATTCAGGTTAAGGATATGTATGGACGATGGACGATGATGCTTGGCAACCGAGGAGAGTTACCCGGCTGATCATGAAGTCTGGCATCCCGTTATGTTTTGATTATGTCATGTTTATGTTTTAGACAATGCGTACGCTTCCGTATGTTGGACAAGTTTTAATTATGTTGAATGAATGATTCCGCTGCGTTATTTGATATTCAAGTTTAAGAACTGTCTGTGAATTAGTAAATCCAACGCGTGAGGCCTCCCGGGTTTGGGGCCTTACATTGCTAAACACTTTTTTTTTACTTAATAGCTTTTTAAAAAGCTAATAAGTCAATACGTAATTTCCAAACTCAATCTCACACACCCTCCAATTATAACTAGTAGGGAACCCGCATGATGTGTTAGCCCTGACAAATTAATTATATGAAAATATTTGCTTAGTTAAACGATTTTTTTTTATAAATTATACCTTATTTGCAAACGCACATGCAAGTTTCTTATAAATAATTTATATAGGTACGACCACACGTAAGAGGTATCTTGCGCGTTGCCGTGGAGAATTGAACGTCTTTAATTGATTTTCTCTATTTAATATAGTGTCAATTTAATCATGAGTTAAATTATAGACATAAGTTAGTAGATAATTGTAAACAATTGAGACATTGCTAATTTGTACACTATGCAAAAAAGATTGTGCTAGGTGTCTTAATTTTTTGAGTAAATGAGAGAATTAAGCGTATGGGTTAAAAGGGTAATCATTAGGCTTTAATTATAAACATGGGTTAGAAGTTAATTGTGTACATTTGATGCATTGCTAATTTGTACACTATGCAAAAAAAATGTGTTAGGTGTCTTAAATTTTTGAGTAAATTACAACAATATCCTACAAATATGTAATAGATAGTAGTATTGATTATTATTACCTTAACTAAACTCGGAGTGGCAGAAAGAATTACTTATTTGTTAAGAGTGTGATTGATAGGAAAATTCGAATATCCAAATTTCAGATATCCTATATTTTCGGGTAATTAAATTCACTATCTAAATCCGGATATGGATAGTGAAACGAATATCCGATTTTCAAAAACAAAATATTTTTTCCTTTTTCCAAACATACCTACGTTTTTTGCAAAAGGGCCGACATTTTTTTTCTTTTTCAAACCGGGTAGGTTGGGTTCGGGCTTTTGCTAAAAAAAACTTGATTTTTGTTTACTACACGAATACGTTGTAGTTGTTTAGAAAAATAAGAAAACTAAACACATAACATAAAATCTAGATATATAAAATATACTAAATAAACATTATCTTTATGAAATAATTAAAAAAAAACATAAAAAAACTATTTTTAAGTAATTTACGAAATTAAGACACGAATATGTTGTATTTTTATTTTTTAAATAAGAAATCTAAACACGTAACATAAAAACCATATAGTTCTTATATATTGTATTTATGACATTCTCTAGAAAAAAAACTAATTTTTTAATTATTAATTTTTTAAATATTTATTATTTCGGATGTTCGGATATCCGAACTAACCGAATTTTTTTTTAAATTTTATATGAATCCGAATCCGAAAATTCGGATATCCGAATTCTCGGATAATTTGAATTCGAAATTTCGGGTTTTCGGAGCGAATATTCTAATTCAGATATTTTAACACCCCTAGTGACTAAATGTTTACCTACGACAATAAAGTTAAAAACCTTATTGGTAAGAGTGTCATTGTTTGGACACTTAAAATTCAATTTCTCTAGTTTAAATACAATCAGCCTAATTAGTTTTGATGTGATCATTTGTTAACTATTTAAACATTAACGATAACAAAAGTGAAAATAAATATAAACTTTATCTAAATCCAATATTTGGTATGCCTACAAGGATATTTGTGTTGGTTATGGTAATAACGAGTGCTTTACTAATATTAATGGTATCACTATTTTATGGTGTGTTGAACTTTGTTAGATATTTCTTAATTTGAATTAGGGTTTTCAGGTAACACATGTGCGGGCAACACACACGTACTCGAGGGGCCAAAAAAATTTAATTTTTTTTATATATATAAAATTTTTGTAGGCTTTAAAAAAAGTTAGGCCTTTTTTAAAAAGTAATTTTGAAGGATTTTTAAAAATAGTAGGGCCTTGTTTTTTTTAAATAATTGGGCCCAGCAATTAGTATTTTAAAATTATGGCTGGTAGGCTTTTTTCAAAACAACTGCTGGGCTGGCCAGACGAGCGCTCTCCACAAGAAGAGTGTTGCTGATGATGACCGTTACTTTTTACATTCACTTGCTAAAGTCCGTCTCATACTACCACTAAACGCTTATAGTCCGGTGAGCCTGTTGGTACCATTGGCCTAACTAATGAGACAATTTGGGTCAATGAAGTCCGGCTCGTACTGGTATATTATAGATGAAATTGAATTTTAAACATATATAAAATTAAAAAAGGGCAAAATTAAAGGGTGGTTCAATGTTTTTTAAAAACTATAATTAGATCCCGCGCGATGCGGTGGATTCGTATAACTAAAAGATAAAACGACGGCTTGGGAACGTGGATATAAATAAGAATGTTGCAGGTTTGTATAAGCAAAAGATAAAGCTGTGGTCCGGTAACGTAAGTATAAAGAAACACGTCTCAATGGTATATTCCAAATTTTAAAAACTTCACGTTGTTGTGGTAAAAAAAAATTATTTAATAAATTTAACATTTCAATTAGTTTTAGCATTTCAAAAAGTATTTAGTTAAAAAAAACCTAATCATTATAATTAATTTTAGCATTTGAAAATAAATTTAGTTAAATAAAAACCAAAAGGTAATAAAAGAAATAGCATCGCGCGTTTGTGTGATCAAAAGAGATAATGACAGCTTGGGAGCTTAAGTATAAATAAGCACGTCGTGTGTTCGTTTCAAAAGATAAACGACGGCTCGAGAACGTAGGTAGAAATAAGCACGTTGCAACGGAAAGAATTGAAAAAAAAACCATGTTGTTGTGGTAAAAAAAAACTATTTTATAAATTTAATATTTCAATTACTTTTAATATTTTAAAAACATTTCAATTAATTTTAGCAATTTAAAATATATTTAGTTAAATAAAAAAGTACTTTTAGTTAGATAAAAATGAAATAAAAAACAAAAATAATAACATAAATATTTTTTTTTTAAATCGTTATGGACCTTTTTTTCCGACTCATGTAGGGCATTCGAATCTTCGGGACCGGCTTTGATAAAAGAGAGAGTGTTGCTTTAATAGATGAACTAAGTGATTTACTAAGATGACATACGCTATCAACAACCATGTTCTTCTTAATAACAACGGGTGAGCCGGTTAAAGATCCAAGGATAGGGATTTGATGTCTTACTTATATGCCTCCTTATCACTATAAGGACAACGTTACTAAGGGTCTTCCTTAACCTGACTATCAAATAACATCACGGTGTGTACACCCGTGCGATACTTACCATTTCTTACCATTTGTTCAACTATTTAGCTTAATGCTTTGTGAAGTATTTCAATATTCATTCAAGTTCACAGTTTACTACCTATGTATACTTCAGTCACATAAAACTTGCAATCCAAACAGAAAGGATATAGAAACTTGTAACACTTTTAACTTACGTAACCTTCATGATATTCGACTTGCAATTACATACCATCTGCATTTTGGGATTTGTACATGGGTTTCAAAACAATTTTGATATAAACGCAGCAGAACAAAATGTACGAACTAGTCTAGGCAAAAATCCTATTAGACTACCCACTAGGAGTCCAAATACAAATATAACAAAACAAAATCAACCATAATCAAGTTTAGGGTTATACCTTACAAGAAGTAAACAACAAAACAAGATGTAATAGCACGTATCAGTGAACCCAGCCACTAGATCTGGTAACACGAAAACCCCGGGACAAGCGAACTCCTTCGGTTTCCTCAAAGATCAACCCACCATGCAGACCCTGTTCTAAACCAAATTGCGTATGCGAATAGCGACAAAACCCACTATAACACCTCGAAAATTCCCTAGAAATTAAAGGACTAAACTTGCCATAATTCAAAGTTGAAGGTTGGTTATGGAAATATTCAAAGTCTAAGGACTAAAAATGAATAATTCTGAAATTTGGAGGGTAGCGGACCGCCACGCAGGGTTTAGCAGTCCGCTACGTGGTGGACACGATTGCAATGATGACACGCCACGTGTCGGATGACTAGCGGATGCGTGTAACCCTATGGCGGACCGTCATTCAGACCATAACGGTGCGCTACGGGACAGGTGGCCTTAACGGTCCGCTAAGGGACCAGTAACGGTCTGTTACTTGGTCCCTAAGACAAATTTGTAGTTGTAGGCGATGGCAGACCGCCACCACCTTGTATAGCGGTCCGCTACGGATGCATTTTTGCTCTATAAATAGCAAGATCGGTTCTAGTCGAATTCATCAGTCCCACCTGCCCAATACCCGCTCAAAACACACACAATTCTTGGAGGTTCATTTTCGAAGTCCGTTTCGCGTAAGAGGGCCCGATTTCTAGCGTTTCTGTTGGAACATTATATGTGACAACCAGCCTTGTAATATATTAGGTCTATATGTTTAAAGTTTGTAATGATTTCTATGTTTTTGTTAAGTTTTGTAACAGGCCTAGTATAGTTGTGGCGAACTTAATAAGTTCACCTAGGCTAGTTGTGGGGAATTTGATAAGTTCGCCTGTGGCAGTGTGTTGCATATAAATAGTGCTTAATTTGTTCTCATTTGTACTTTTGTGATTTACAACTTGTAAGCACTTTTATCAGAGCAATACAACAGAGATTTTATTGGAGATCTTGTCTTTGTGTGTGTTCTATTGTATTCGTATCTGTTCGAGACACACGTATTCGTTAGGATTCCGCACTACGAGTGCGTGTTGCATGTTATACGTCTAAGATCGATCCGTAGACCCGTTGGGACCTACAATTGGTATTAGAGCTATTGCTCTTCATTACAGATCATCGTGTGACATCGTTTCGATCAGATTTGCAGTCAAAGATTGAGATTTTCAAAGACTTTTATATTCATGGGGTTTCTTGCTGTTTTTGAAGAGTTTTTGGATTGATTTCATCATTTTTGGTGTTGATTTGCCAAAATTGATCCGTTAGAAGTGTTCTGATTCATCATTGGAAGATTCCTATGGTTTGAATTTGATCATTTCCTTCAAAATCGCAAAATATGATGATTTTCAGTCTGGTTCGTGCGTTTGGGTGTTAGAACAATTCCTCCTTGTTCTTCAGCTGAAACAGGTGAACTTGTCAATTCAGTTACGGGCGAACTTGTTAAGTTCGTTTTATCCGGATCCAGAGAACTTGTTATGTTCGCTTGCTAAGTTCGCTTATAGAAGAATTTGTTCAGAATGTTTTCTAAGTGTTGAATTTTTCAAGATTGCAAAAATGTCAAGTTCAAATCTTGCTAGTGTGAACAACATGACTTATTTGTTGAACTATGACAATGAGATTGGTACTCCAACTAAGCCACCGAGACTTATGAATCTTAAGGACTATTCTAACTGGAAAAGTCACTTTGAAAATTATGTTAACATCAGCGATATGAGTTTGTGGATTCCAATTAGTGAAGGATACAAACATCCTACTCATGCTCATATGGGAAGAGCGGATGCACCAAAACCAGTTTCAGTTCTTACTGTTGATGAGAAGACTTTATATGATGATGAAAAGAAGGCATTTGCGACTTTAACATTGCGTTTGCCTCTTGATATCTACCATACTTTTAAAAAGTTCACAACTTCACGTGATCTTTGGGAAGGACTAGCCAAGAGATGTGAAGGGAGTACATATATAAAGAAAAGCAGAAGAGAGTTGCTTAAGAAGCAGTTTAGTGTATTCAAACATTTTGATGGCGAAACAGTTGATGAGCTGATTTCTAGATACTATCATCTTTTGAGTGAAATGGTGAATAATGACATTACATACAAGAACAGAAAAGTACTTGAGAAATTTCTTGATGCTCTACCAGCTCATTTACCATAGTTATTAAAGAACAGCTTGGTTTTGATGAATTGAGTCTTAAAGATCTAATGGGGAAGATTCAGTCGTATGATTTGAATAAACATGTAAGACCCCGACCCGGGTATCGTACAGTTGGTTCTCATAACGGGTCATTCTTTTTAAAATGTATAAAATATACATTAAACTACAGCGGAAGTCTTTCAAAAAACGTTAATTTACGTTATCTCACTTACCTCACGAATGCATGCACACCAATCCGAGTAGCACCACTCCCAAGCCAAGATACGTCAACCTCAAACCTCCACCTGCAAAATAATCTAACGTACATACAAAGTCAGCTACACTGAGTGAGTTCTAATAGTTAATTTTAATTAAAGTCATCTCGTCGTAAAAGTTGTTTGTCTTTACTCAGGACACTACGGTCCTTACAAAATAGTTGTATAACTTATAATCATATGGATAACCCCCATTATCTTATGATATTCCAAAAGCATCACCTCCCAAAGTTCATCTCACAAGTATAACTCGGTAAGTGTCCGACCTGGATGGGCCTTACTCATTATTAACTCCTAATCTACAATACATAATAACTCAAACTTGATTAACACAACAACTCCCTATACATTTGTCTACTCAGCCTTAACCAAGGCTTACACGAGTTAACTGACACAACAGTTGTAAACACTACGTCACAACCCTGACCCAACGATCAATCTAACATTAACCTTATTGTCGTACACGTCACAACTAGCATGCAATGGAACACATATATAGATGCACACTACACATAACTCCTCACCGCATCCTCGTCAGGGTTACCCTCGTCATGGCGTTAAACACACCTTGAGCTCATCATTAACATGTTAAATAAATATCACCGTTGGTGACTTCCCGAAGGACTTCGTCCTTCACAATTCCGTTTGATGTGTCATAACGACTACGCAAACACATCTCCCGTCGTGTCACAAGGACAATGACACAAAACACGCAACACAAATATAAACATATAATATCACACTACACTTATATGACTCGTTAACTACAGTTGCACCTCACGCCTAACACTAGGATAGTATATGTCGCACATGCAATCATAAGCATTTAGCTTAATGCCCGACTCTCCCCGACCAATCCCTTAACACGTCACATATTATTAACTCATATCTCTAGCTCGCATATTTCCATGGACACACCGTATACCCTACAAGTCCTTAATAATCATTTTATTTCAAAAACCCATCGGATTAGAAGTTGAAACCATTAACACATTTAACAGATTAAAATCGACTCATAAGCGTGTACTATAGCCCTAAAAACATTAAAAATATTTAATGGTGGAATTAGAAACTCACTAGTTATGCTGAGTCTCAGTCCTTGCTCTGCAACTCGTGCGTCCACTCTCAAATCCCAAACCTGACAAACGCGTGATCACACGATAAGAACACGTTCTCAAAACGTATAAATAAATAAACCCTAACATTCGACCTTGACTACTCGCCACCCCAGCTTCTCAAATCCCTTCTTCGAGTACAAGCGATCCGGCTCGTCCTTGACCCGCTTGGAACTTGGATACTCGAGGCGAGTTCTCATGCATGCTCGTACATGATCATGCAAGCCCTAAACCCTTGAACACGTGTGTACATGAGCCGGGTTCATACACGCATGCAAGCCATGCAAGGAAACCCTAACCGGGTGCTATTCTGGTTTCCTCGTCGTGTACCACCACGTCACTCATCTTCGTTGTCTTCCTTGTCTACTAACCTCGTGCGCCTTCTGTCACACCCCAACCGACGGCGGAATACGTCGGGGCAGGACATGTAGACTGTTCAAAGGCTCATGATCAAACTATATTGCATAAATTTATTTAAACTGAATTAAAGGTACATATTGTTCAAACAACAGAAGCTAACAATACATCCAATTTATGTGTTACTAGGTCCATAAGCTCCTAAGTGATAAACTTGTACTTCAACATTTCCACCTGAAACATGTTTAAAATAAGAGGGTCAACTATAAATAGTTGGTGAGCATACATAGGTTTAGACATCTCAAGTAGTTTTCAAATGTTTTATATAATTAATATGACACATGGTAAATAAGGCATTTTATGGAGAATCTATAGTTAAAATGGGTGTAAAATCAAACCTTATGACTGAGGCATAACACGCAGTTACCCTAATGTAGAGTCGGTAACAATCACCCTGTCACACCCTAATCGAAGGTGGAAACGTCGGGGTGGGACATGGAGACTGTTCATGAGCACATGGTTGACTACGTTGTAATATATTAAATCATCACATTTCATTTCATAAAGCGAACCAAACAGAATCCAACAAAATACATAATCAATTTCTTCATTGATTAACTATGTCCACAACTTAAGTGTAGCAAACTAGATCAACTTAATTGTTCGTACCTAAAACATGATAAAACAAGGTCAACTAAAAAGTTGGTGAACATACATAGGTTTTGACTCTAAATAGTATCATTGTGTTGTGTGTATACAATCCATACATATCATGGTTAATAAGGCAATTATGGAGAGTTACTATTGTGAAACCAAGTTGTACAATCAAACCTTTGTAACTAGCATTTAAATAACCAAATTGTGTTGTCGTCAACAATCACCCTAACTGGGTGGGTTTGTCAGACTCAATAGATCTATCATTGTTAACCGTCGGCTTGTGTAGTTAATGATTGCACATGTAAATTGCACACAAATTGTAGTTTGCACACCTAGTACTCAAGCATATGGCTCAAATTGCACACATGAATGTAGGGTGGAATTGTATTGTGTAGTATGTAAACATTGTATAATTGTACTCATGTTCCACCCCAAAAATGTAAATAGTGTAAAAGAGGCTATGTAAACTCACTTTGAAATGAGTAGCTTGAAAGTCACACAACTATGTTTGTTGTTGCACAAATGTTCTAGCTAATTACAAGATTAACCTATGTTTGATGGAATATTTGAATTAATGATTTGTACAAAATGAATAATGGAATTCTAATGCACAAAAATGATTGATGTGGGTTTCCTCATTTTAATAAGAAAATAATTATACGAGTTTAAAATAATATTTATGTAAATCTCAATAAATAATTGTATTTTAATTCGAATAAATGAAAGAATAAGTAAATGATTTCTTTTGTTTGTAAATAAATATATAAATGAATAAATAGTTTGAATTAGGTATTTAAATAACTAATGTGTAAATAAATAAATTATTTTATTTAGTTAGTTTGATTTCCATGGAAATAAGTGTTAAAAATAATGATCTAACTAATAAATAATTAAATCAAAATTTAAGGTGTAAAGTTGGTTTTAAATGCCTTTATATAATAAAAGAAAATTATATAAAAATGTATAAATCTTTGTAAGATAATGGGTTTATAAAAGTGATCCTAATTATATTCCAATTTTAATTTATTAACCAAGAATTTAAAATAAATTATTTTAAATACCTATATTAAATAAACTAAATTTTTTTATTAGGTTTTTATTCTAAAAATAACAAATAAAATGGTTTCTCTTAATAATTTAACAATTAAATTTATTAAACTGATTCTGAGTTTTTAAAGTTTGATAAAATATTTTTTATAAAATGTTTCAATGCTTAAAAACGAGTATAAAAATAAAGATGGTTTATGGGACTCGAACCCGGGTGCGTTCGGTGTGGGTCAAGCGCCCAACCACTGGACCAAGGGACTGATCTTGTTGTTGGTATCAGTTCTAATTTGATTAATGCTATGACCGAGAGGGAACCGGGTTTGGTTCAGGCTTTGCGCAAAAAAGCTTTGGTATGTGGGTTTCAAACCCACGCCACCTGGTTCGGCGGTGCAAGGACTTACCGGCCGGACCAGGTGGTTTCGCTGGTATTACGAGAAACCCACTAATACATATACCTTCAGTGAATCAAATTGAAATCCCATACCAAAATCCGTAGGAACAGGTGGTGAACTCAACTCGAAATTGAATCCAATTCATCGTGTTATTGCAAATTGATATGGGGCTATTGGAAAGCATCAAGTTATGAACCTACTGATGTAAAACTTACTTGATTAGGCGAAGTATTGGAAACAAACGACTGGGTCAATTAGTTCGTTGTTCTTGGTGTTCGTCCGAGTCCAGCGGCGAAATGCAGGTTTATTAGGGGTTGGGGGAGTTGGTGATGGGTTGTGCGACAGTGAGGGGATGTGTTAATTTGGTTAATTTCATATAAATCATTCGATTTGATTAAATTTTGCAGACGACAGCTGTCGAGATGCTTTACGCGTCAATATGCTTGATCGTAGATGAATTGGGTCATGATTTGGGATTGAATACATGGGAGGATTGACCGAGCGTGATTTATGGGCCTTAATTTCGTTTAATTCCTTGAATTTGAATTGAAATTGGCTTGGTTTGATCTTGAATGTCAAACTTGTTCAAATTCGAATTAAGTCGCGACATAGGTTAAATTAAGATATTAATTGTTAGTGAATTCAATCGCTAATCAGTTAAGCAAACTAGGCAAGTCCGATGATTTTAGGTATTGACCGAATGAGGCTTGAATTGCAAGGTTTTTATTCTGGTTAACTTTAAAAGTCAAAGCTGATGGAATTAGGGTTAAAGTTCTTGAATGGGTTCCATTTGAGATGATATGGTCAAATTGTAAGATGTGGGGGGTTCAAATTGAGGGTTCAAAAGAAAATAGTTGGGGGTTTAACCTCTTTAATTGATTTAAACCTTTTTAAATTATTTATAAAATAGTTTTTTATAGAAAAATTCAACATTATAAATTTTATTAAAATAAATTTATAAAAGGAAGGTTTCGTTTAATTTGTTTTTATAAAAATTACAACTTGTACAAATGGTTCATCTAATATGATAAGGGAAACTACATATATATTTATAGTTGAATAGATAATATATATACAAAGGATGTAAATACATCATTAAGTTCATAAAACTTTAGTTTTGATTTAATTTTTATAATAAAGTATATAAAAATATATAAATATAAAATATATATGTTATATATAATATGAAGTTGAAATATTGAAACTTTGAATTGATACATGTTTAAAATGATATAAAATAAAAGAAATTAATGTGCCATTTTGAGATGGGCAAACTCTGGATAGAAACAGAGTATCATTATTGTAAAATTTTTAAAATGAAATAATACTAGAAAATCATGGATGTTACACACCTTACCCGGGTGGGTTTGTCAAACACAATAGATTTGTCATTGTTAACCGTTGGCTTGTACTGAGTTAATGATTGTACGAGTGTGTCATGTATATGTAGTTCAACTCATAGCATTCAAGCGCAAACTACACAAATAGTTATAATGTAGAATTGTATACGTTGTAATTGCAAATAGTTTCAATGACAGTCATGTTTCACCCCCAAAGTATGTAAAAATAAAAAAGGGGTTATGTAAATTCACCTTGATATTGTACGACTAAAACTTGAACTAACGAGTGAACCGCTTTAGCGATGCCCTAAGTAAATATTTATGCATATAAATATCTATAAATAATTAAAAGAAATAAGAACGAAACGATTTGGGACTTTAGGGTTTAGAAAAGGACGTGCGAACGAATCAAGTTGAATAATAGTGGTAATATATCAATGAAATAATGTTTTATAATTTTATTTATAAAGGATATTTTTGGTGTCAACAATAAATAGTAATTGCAAATTAAATGTAATAAAAATCCTATTAAGATAACTAGGTTAAAATAGTAATCATGTTGTAATATAATAATATTTGTATGGATATGCGGGTTTACTTTTCATGAAAATTCTAATTAATAAGTTTGATTATTTAACGAGAATTTTTCCTATACTACACTATTTATGAAAGTAATAATAGGATAAATATAAAACAATTATTAGCATTTTATATTGTTAGTAAAGCAAATAACATCGTATTATTAATAATGTGATGTTTTAAAGGTTTAAGTAAAATATGTATGTATAACTAACCCATTTTGTTTACATGACAATACAATATGATTATTATAATTTTTAAGAGTTATATAAAATAATAAGGTTTATGAAAATCCACTAACATTAAGTATGTTTTTTTTTAAAATATATAGTAGTAATGGACGAAGTTATATGTACTCAAAATAATGGTGCTCATATTCATTTCATTGTATGACTTTGTAGTCATACAATTATCTTTATAAATCATATTTTTAAGAAATTAAATCACTACTACTGTCAAAGTAATAAGAATGAGATTATTAATTTGTTAATGATAATATTACTCATATTAGTACTTTAGTTTATAAAAAGGATTTGTATCTTTGTTCATTCTTAAGATTTATAAGATTAATAGTGTATAACAATATACATAATATCTTGAAATTCTAGAAAATGATTTAATACCTAATTAATAATGATAATCAAAAAAATGTTTTTAGGGAATAATTAACCATATATTTATGTATACTTTTTATTGTGAGAAGATAATAATAACCCTTGAAAGTTTATAAAAAGAATAGGTTAAAAAGAATTGGTTTTTAAACCATAACATTATATATAATTGTGGGTGAATAATGGAAGTAAGACAACAGGAACAACAAAATGAGGAGCAAAAACGGGTCTGCCAGGAACCTGCGACCTGATGTGTGGGAGGGGAGAGTATTAACCAGTTGGTCTGGACTAAGTCCTTGTGAAATATTTGGAACATTTACTTTTACTAACCAGCTCCACGAGCCTTTCTTCCCAACACATCAGATGCGACCCAGCCCTTAGAACCCTAGAATCCCAAAATCCACAACGATTACTCACAGAACGGAAACAATACCTTAGGGTTTTGAATTGTAGTATTAAATTTGTAGGTCCCTGGGTGTCTCAGATCGTTACGTGTTGGTGTGTTACTAGTCGGACCAGGTGTGGAATGCCCGTGACTAGGTGGAGAATCAAGTAACACAAAGTAAACCGACAACGAAATCACTTTCAAACTCCGTCTATTATAAACTTGAAGGTTACAGAGAGAATACGACTGAGTGCAAAATGTATGCGTACATAACTTTTGTTAACGTAGCCTATTTATGCTAGACCTGATCTCTGGGCACTTAACAAGTGCGCAGGGCAAATTGTTCTTGCGTACTTAACAAGTACGCAGAGAAGTACGCAGAGTATTCTTGCGTACTTGCTAAGTACGCAGGAAGTACTTCCTGCGCACATGCTAAGTGCGCAAAACACTTAGAGAAAAAACAGATGACTAGTACATACATTAGTAATTACAACTCGATAACCAATACGTACAGACACTAACATACAAATACTAATACATACAAGACAAGTACAAAAGCTAAGACAATATCCAGAGTGTTTGTCACACAAACGTGCTTCAACAAACTCCCCCTTGACAACAGCTCTGGATTGTCTTCGGTCTTCACTGCTCCCCAGCTTTCACTTCCATCTTCTTCTTGTAATCAAGGCAGAACTTGATCACCTTGTCGTATTTAGAAGCAAGGAACTTTGTCCACTCATCCGTGTACATGCAGTACCTGTCAGCTAGCGCCTCCAAATCTTTCACAGAAAAGTTTATGAAGCAGACTTCATCAAAAACTCTGATTAGTTCTCTTGGCACTAAGCTTCCACTCTCGGACCACACATTTCCAATCACCACTGCCTCGCCCGATTTAGGATCTACGTACCAGTACCATATGTTACCGAGGATATCCTGAGATAACTTGCTCAGGGGAATCTTGGTTTCACACAGCACTGGCTTGTATACCAGTTTCTTTAAGCTTTTATTAGTCACAGGATGTCTAACGTTCTTGTCCCTGACTCGCTTGGGCACTTGAGGCTTAAACATTTCGAACTTCCTAGATCTTACCTCTCGCTGTAGAACCTGCCACAAACCCATCGCTACTGCGTGATTTGAGTGACCCAGCAGCTCTCGTTTTGCTAGGTTCACGAGGTCGTATCTTGGTAAGGAGTTGAAAGCTTCGCTGGTTGGTTTCAAGTATTGAAACCCCCTAGCTCGCTTGATTGTAAACAACTTCTTATCCTCCTCGACCTCATAGCTAAGATCATCCATGTCACTCCATGTTTGTCTATGATTGATGTATTTTGCCAGACAGGAGTCGGATCCTTCGATGAACTTGCAGCCATATGTTTGTTTTTCTGTGCCTTTGGATCCACAGGTGTAGGGTCAGCAGGGAAGGCTTCAGTCGACGCCTCAACAGTACTAGCAGGCTCGACTGAACCTGTGTCTTCAAAGGATGGAACTTCGAAAATCTCTCCATCTTCAAACTCATACTCTCCTTCCCCGTCGCCCTTGGGAACTTCGATTACAACATCATCATCCTCCTCATCCCAGTCGTCACCAGAGTCGATCTCTCCCTCTTCCAGATTGCAGAGAGCTTCGATCTGTGCTTCTTTGGAGTAGTCTGGCTCTAAGAATAGGATCACATCATCTGATACATCGTCAGATAGATCTTTCAAAACGTCAGTCACCGACTTTCCATTATTACCACCTGAAGCGTCACCTCCACCTTCACTCTGAGTAGACTCCCCCTCAGCCATAGACACGGCAGAAATGGGAACAATCGCCAAAGCCAACGATTGTTGCTCACTTCCACTCGGTCCGACTTCAGGATCCTTGTCCTGATCATCACCCTTAGTTAGATCAACTAAGTGACAAGCCTCTTCACTGCTAGGCTTAGGTGGTTGCTTATCCAATAATTCCTTCAATCTCTCCCCCTGAGCAGCAAGCGTCTTGGCCATATCACAGACCAGTTTCACCATAGTGTCATGCTCTAAACGCTGCTTGTCATCAGCCGCCCGCTGTTTCTTTAGTGCGGCTACCTCATCAATCAGAGAGTTAATCTGCCCCTGTTGTTTGTCAGATTCTTCTCTCGATTTTCATAGCATTTCAAGAAGACCAGCGACCTGAGTCTCTAGGGTAGTGATCCGGGTATCACGAGGATCAGGTCCCCTGGAAGACGATGCTTTGGCTTGACTAACCGGGAAGGAAAAGAATTCTCCAAAATCAAACCCTTGATTGAAGTCAAAGTCATGATAAGGTTCACTGATTTGGTGGAGGGTGGTTGTAGGGATTGAGGTAGGGATGAAAGTTGTTTGGATGGTGGTAGGGGTGATGGTGACAGACTCGGTTAGAATAGGAGTTGTCACCGCCACTTGAACATGTTGCACATGGAGGAACACTATCACAGGAACCTCCTCTGTAAAGTTGTTGTGAAGGTGAGGTAGAAGTGGAATCATTAATCGCAACTGTGACACGTGCTTGCCTCTGAGCACTGACTTCTACCTCACGAAGGATAGCTTGGTGCAGCCTATCCCCCCGTTGCTTGTTTACACTTTCTCTTCTACGTCTCTCTATAGCAACGTCCGAATCAGAATCGAACTCGTATTCACTGCTAGTCGCTTGTCTATTTCTCTTGGAAGATGAATCGGGAAGGGTCACCTTCGTCAATCGTCTTGGGTGTGCCTGGGATGGTGCATCATCAGAATCAGAGGAATCTGACTCGGTCGTTTCTGAGTCGGAATCTTCAGCACCTCCAACTCCCTGTTATTCGTCTCTTTCATCGTCAGACATATCATCTTCATGTTCAACTTTCTCTTCTTCCTATTGTTCATCACTATGTTCACTGAGTTCAGGCTCAGACTCTGCACTATACCATCTGAAGTCAGCAGGGGCCACGCTCATGGGTAGGTTCACACTACCTGGCTTTAGAAATTATGCAAACACTCTCTTGTCCACCCGTTTGACTTGTAGTCTCTCTCCAATCTGAGGTAGATTGGGTACAGCATCATTAATCAACAGCTGCACGAATCGATGGTATAATAGAAATCTAAAGCTATCAGCAGCATTGATCTGATCGGTGATAGACTTGTAGATATACTTTGAAAAGTTATAACCCTTGTCAAGAGAGAGGCCAACCATTGCAGCTGCCAAGTCATGCCCCATGGCATCCTTTCCCGCCTTTCTAGCAGACAGGCACATGATCATGATGTGCGCGAAGTAACGCCACTGATCAAGTACCCACATCTTCTTATACGAGGAGTAGTCCATTGTACCAACATACCCCATCCTTTGTCTCTAGCATCCATCAACGAAGTAGTCAGGGTAAGTCATCGAATCAGTTGATAAGTCCCTAAACTGTAGTATTCGTCTGATGGTGTCTTCAGAAATAGCAATATCATGACCTGCTACAGTAGCCCTAATGATGTTTAGGGTTACTGTACAGTCGTGATCATCAGTTTCCCAGAATTGCTCTAGAAATGGTCTTGAGACAATAGGATCAGCAGAGATGGCATAGCTGATCTTTGAGCGGTTCAGGAAGTCGACTATCTCCTGATATTGAAGTGCAGCACCCTTCCACTCGGGTTGTGTTAGAGCTAGCAGATTGAATTCGCTTGTAAAGGCATGTGTCATCACTGCACAAACAAACAGTAAACATAATAAGAACAAGAAGACTCACTGGAATTGAATAAACCTGACTGAGTATAGCAATTACACAATGAACTGAATTCCACACTTAGAAATTTTTCAGAAATGCCCTTCTTGCGTACTTAGTAAGTACGCAGGGATTAGTTCTTGCGTACTTAGCAAGTACGCAGGAGGAATACCTTGCGTAGTTGCTTAGTGCGCAAGTACTGACACTTAGAACCATTTCAAAATCCAAAATTCAGTCGAAGTAAGTCTTTGTCATGGATTAAGGTCACCACAAGGTCGAAATGCTCGATTATGACATATGGAACCAACACCAATAGCAATGACATGCTACAACCGGTCAGTCGTGACCTAACTTTGGTTCGACGTAAACCCACGAGAACCAAGTGGTCAAAAACCAAAATCAAGGATTATTAAGGATGAATTATAGATGATAGAGCTTCAATTAATGATTTTACACAAGTTTTAGGTCTTAAGTTTGGTTAAAAACAACCAAAATTTGTCAAAAATCAAAGTCCAAAACCTATTTCTTCAAGATCACAAATCGGTCCAAAAATCAAGATTTAACGGATGAAATGCTCCAAGATTCTCACCAAATGCAAGTTCGATGATGATGAAACTAAGATCGGGACGAAAAACCGATTAGGAACACACGAAATTTTGAGTGATAAAGGATTAGAGGTATACAACAGTGACAAAGTTTTGAATGAGATAAAACTCATGAAAAAGCTCTAAGTGTTGTATATATACCCACACAATATTAGTCGTGCGCACTTGTTAAGTGCGCAGGACTTAACTCTTGCGTACTTACTAAGTACGCATGACTTAAGTCTTGCGTACTTGTTAAGTACGCAGGGTTTAACCCTTGCGCACTTAATAAGTACCCAGAGACTCATGTGTATCGAGATTTTTCAACTCAAATTATGAAGAAGTCAAGTTAAATAACGAACAGGATAAAAACAATATTCAATCAAGAGGATTCATAGTCAATTCACGAAGGTTAAACACAAATATGTTTTGTTTTTTTTATTGGAATTGAACTATACACAAACGTAAAATCTTTTTGATCTTTTCAGAGTAACGAAATACACATATCCACACACACTATTTTTGTTCAAAGACACGAGCAGAGGATCATATCAGGCTAAACTATAGCAAAAACGATACAAGATAAACATCAAAGAATATGGGATCATGTAATTGATTACTATTTATTCATACGTAATAAGCACACATAAACAAGTAATTCAAGTTGGCAATATTATAAGATTTGAAACCATAAGCATCTTTGTATCACGTTCTTGTGTGTTAAGGTATTAATTTTATGATATACAACGTGTACCCCACTGTTATGCTACAGAAATGTAATTTGCACATAAGATTTTCCCAATGATTTTCTAAATTTCCAGAATGAGCTACATCAATTAGCACAGGAAAAATCAAACAGAATCCATAAGGATTATCAGGAATCATAAGATTCAGAATCGAGTGATTCATTTGTCTTGGTTTCATGTGATTTCTTCAGTAAATATCGGTATGATGATTCAGGATAATGAATATGGTGTTTGAGTATTTAGGTAAGGGAATCCAACTTTTATCTGGATTTGAATTCAATGAATCAGAAGTGATTCAAGGGTGAATACACGCTCAATGGTTGATGTAAAGACATGTCTTGATTCAATCTCTCATTGCATACTTGTGAGTATGGGCATTGAGATGAACCGCATTAATTATGCTAACGACCTATCCCGAAACTGGTCTCGGAAGAAGATAATTACCAAAATCTAACATCCTGTATCTCATAGTGATCTTTTGCATTCTTTTACGCACACACACTAGCGAACATGGGTTCAAATCACAGTTGTAGTATTGATTTAATTTCCACACTACTAATGATTCAAAGATGCTTACAGCCTACTGACAATTCAAATTACTTGTAAATAAGCAGATTAAAAACACAACAATGTAAACAATCAAGTAAGCATGACGCAATCATTTCCCATATGTGCAGTCTATGACGTTTAGATCATTTCTGATGTACTATCATTTCCTATTTTCTCAAGAGAACTTTGAAATTTTCTGGTTTTTTATTTTGTTTGGATTTTTGAAAATTAAAAGAACTATACATAAAACTTAAAAGAAATAAAATTTAACTCTCATGAATTGAATTGATTTAAGAAAAAACAAGTTTTTCACTCTGGATTGAACATTCCTATCATGTTGACAAGATGTTCAAAACGGGTTCGATCAAACGCCTTAGTGAAAAGGTCAGCAAAGTTGTCATCCGTGTGGACCTTTACAAGTTCAATGAGATGCTTTTCAGCACAATCACGGATGAAATGGTGGCGAATTTCAATATGTTTAGTTTTGGAATGTTTCACCAGGTTGTTTATGATGGACATGGTGGCATTGTTGTCAATAAACAGTGGAGTTCCAGTGAAGTTTAAACCGTAGTCTCTCAATTGCTGCTGAATCCACAATATCTGAGAACAACTGCTCGCTGCAGCAATGTACTCTGCTTCACATGTTGAGACAGAAATCGTTGACTGCTTCTTACACTTCCAGGAAACAAGTCTGTCTCCCAATAATTGACATCCACCAGAAGTTGACTTTCTATCAAGGTCACAATCGCCATAGTCTGAATCAGTGTAGGCTTTGAGGTCAAATGATTGCTGCTTTGAGTACCAAAGACCCAATCGGGGTTTCCCCATCAAGTATCTGAATATCCTCTTGACAGATATCATATAAGACTCCTTCGGTTGTGACTGAAACCTTGAGCACAAGCATACAGCAAACATTATATCGAGCCTTGAAGCTGTGAGATACATAAGAGATCCGATCAACCCACGGTATAATTTGCAATCCACATCCTTTCCATCTTTGTCTGGATGCAGACCATGATTGACGGGGATAGGTGTGCCATAAGTACTGCTATCATTCATCTTGTATTTTGACAAGATGTCCTGCACATACTTAGTTTGATGTATATAGATGACATCCTCTCTTTGACTGACTTGCAGACCCAGGAAGAACGACAATTCACCCATGTTACTCATCTCAAACTTGGACTTCGTCACCTGTTCGAATTCCCTACACATCTCTTTATTTGTAGACCCAAAGATAATGTCGTCGACATACACTTGTACAAGAAGAATATCACCTCCTGCTTTCCGAATGAAGAGGGTCAAGTCAATCTGTCCACGGTCGAAACCATTTGACAGTAGATGTTTTGATAACGTCTCATACCATGCCCGAGGTGCTTGATGAAGACCATAAAGTGCTTTGTCAAGCTTATACACTTTATTGATATTATGCGGATCTTCCAAGCCGGGAGGTTGAGTGACATAGACCTCTTCATGAACTTTTCCATACAGGAAAGAACTCTTCACATCAAGTTGATAGACCTTGAAGCCGACATAGGAGGCATAAGCCAGAAACAGTCGAATTGCCTCAAGTCTAGCAACTGGGGCATATACTTCAGTGTAATCCATGCCCTCTTGTTGATAAAATCCTTGTACAACCAACCTTGCTTTATTCTTCACTACGACATGACGATCATCTATCATGCACTAGAACACCTATCTGGTTCCAATTGGTTGTACGCCTCTTGGCAAGTCAACCAAATCCCACACATTCAACTTTTAGAATTGAGACAATTCATCTTGCATCGCCTTAATCCAGCAGTTGTCAGCGAGTGACTCCTTCACATTCTTTGGCTCTAACTGGGACACAAATGCAGTATGCAAACATGTTTCTATGACACCAGTGTGTCATGTATATGTAGTCTTAACTCATAGCATTCAAGCATAAAGCACAAATAACACATAAAATCATATTATAGAATTGTATACTTGTAAGTGCAAAGATTTTTCTAAGAGTAATAATGTTTCACCCCAAAATATGCAAAAATGTAAAAAGGGGCTATATAAAACTCACATGTACTAGTTGTGTAGATAACACGAGCAATAGGTATCAAAAATGATTTTTACAAATCACAAAGTTAACTTAGAGTGAAAATGTATGAACTTGAATTATTAACATGCACAAAGTCTAAGGCAAGTTTAGGGTTCAACGGGGTTTTTGTGTATAGGGATTTGTACAAAAACAAGTTTGTGTTACTTCATGTAAAGGATGTGTAAATGTTGGGGTTTGTATTTGAATAAAAGTTCAATTTAAAAACGTAAATTTAAAGTGTTTAATAAAAGTATAATTGACTTAAGGTTAAATTTGAATAATTTAAATAAATAAATTTATTTTATTTATTAATTTAATAATATGCAAAAAAGATAGTGTAAGTATATACTTGTATAAAAATTGGGAAAATTATAACAAATATAAATTAAACCCTAATTAGATTTTTAAAGTAAAAAGATAATTAATTTAAATAAATAATTTCTTTTTATTTAATTTGTTATTAAAATAGCGTGTCTCTAAAAGAAACAAGGGGATAGTAAATATGTATATATGTTTTAATATATATTTTGAAAAGTTAGGTTTGTTAAAATAAGTATTAAAATCCCAAATAGGTAAAATGATTTATTGTAAAAATGTTTTATGAAATTCTTTCGTCATGGTAATTGTATTTTATAAAATCTTAACGGGATTTTTATAAAATAGGTATTTTGTTTTGTAATTAAATAGTTTAATTTAAAATTGTGTTTATATTGAAAAATGGGATTTTAAACCATTTAAATTGTAAAAATAGATGTTTTATGTCTAAAAATTGCGAATTATTGTATTAAGCTGTTCTAAATAATGTTAGGTTCATAAAATATTTCTTTTAGAATTTTTTGAGCATTAAAAACGGGGTTTTAAAAATTAAACAAGCCACCTGGCTCGAACCCGGTGGCTCCTGTGTAGAGAGTGTGAGTTACCACTAGGGATGGCAATGGGTCAGGTTCGGGCGGGTATCAGTAATCCTAAACCCATACCCGGTTGTAAAATTGTGTCCCATACCCGGCCCATTACCCGTCGGGTTTGTGTCGGGTAATTACCCATCGGGTATCGGGTATACCCGCGGGTAATGGGCATACCCGTTAGTATCGGGTATCGGCATAGTCGCGAGTATCGGCCAAAAAATGTCGGGTATGTGTCGTGTACTTTTCTATGACTCTATTTTTTAGATTTGTAAATACATATTTCAAAATAAAAATTAAATTTTCACATAATAAACCTACTAAAATGAAGCATTAATAGACATGAGTTAAGAGAAAATAAAATTATAGATTACAAATTTTCGGGTATATGATTCGGGTAAACGGGTATGTGATTTCGGGTAATCCGGTCGGGTATCACCTAATCCCATACCCGTCCCATACCCGCGAAATTTTCAAAAATTAATCTCATACCCGGCCCCGTACCTGTCAGGTTTCGGGTATACCCGCCCTGAATATTTCAGGTTTTGGGTATACCCGTCGAGCTCGGGTTATTTGGCCATCCCTAGTTACCACCGGACCAAGTTGACTGATTCTGATACAGGTCTGGTTCGAAAGGGTGTTAACATTGGACAGGGGCCGGTCTGGGCTTAACGCGCATCACAAAAAGGGGTCGGGATTGTGGGTTACGAACCCACGCCACTCGGTCCAATGGTGCAGTGACTTAACCAGTTGGACCGGGTGGTTTCGCTGGTTAAGTAGGGATCCTATTGAAAAAAACGTTAAAGGATTTGATCAGAATTCCCAAATTGAAATCTGTATGAACAAGCTTTGATTCCACATGAAATTGAGTTTGGTTCCTTCTGTCATATGAAATTGACAAAGGGCTTTTGATCCCTAAGTAATAACGAAACTAATGATACAATTCATACCTGTAACGGTTGAGTATTGAGGGTTGATGGCTAGCGAGACAGAATCGAAGTTCTTGGTGCTCGATCGAGGTGCAGAGGTGAAATTGAGGATTGAGAGTGTTTGTACATGGCTAAGCAAAGGTGTGAGAGTGGATTAATTGGATTGATTTTGTCTTAAAGGCTCAATTTGATTCGGTCTCGCATGCGACAACTGTAGGCTATGATTACGTGTTAATTCGCTCGAATGCGAATGAATTGGGTCATGTATATGGTCTGCATTCATGCTAGGATTGATTTCGCTTTATTTACGGGCTTTAACGCATTCAAATCCCTTGATTGGAGATCAAATTGAACATGGTTTGACTCTGCGTAGTCAAACTGTTCAATATTTGAAATTAACTGCGTGAAATGTCCAATTGATATGCTAGAAGCGTTTAGGATAGATCGAGGGTTGAATTCGCAAACATGGAAAGTCCAGGACTGATGGAATCGAGCAATGAAAGCCTTGGATTGCAAGATTTTTGGGCTGTTTGACTTTTGAGAGTCAAAATTGGTCAAAAGTGGTGAATGGGGTCAAAATTGGAGTCAAACGGTTCAATTCCAAGGATGAGGGTTCAAGTTGGGAGTCCAAATGGTTAGGGGGTTCAAACTAGTTTATTTAAATTGTGTGTATATATATATATATATATATATATATATAGGGGTAGTATCAAATAAGAAGTATGTTTTCGCTAAGAACTCTAAGAAATGACCAAAACGCTTAGAAACGATATCAAACAAACTCCGATTGAGCTCATTTCAGCGGCGTTGGAACCGTCTCGTCGAACTCTATCATCTTAGCTTTTAGATTTTAGCTTTAAAGGTTTAGATTTTACGTTTGAATTTTAGGGTTTTAGCCTTAGGGTTTAGCTTTTAGGGTTTTAGCCTTAGGGTTTAGCTTTTAGGGTTTAGATTTTATGGTTTAGGTTTTTTTGGGGGTGGGGAGTTTAGGTTTTTGGGGGTGGGTTTAGCTTTTTTTGGGGGGGGGGGGTGGGGGGTTTAGGTTTTTAGGGGTGGGGTGGTGGTTTTAGGCTTTTTGGGGTGGGGTTGAAGGGGGGTTTAGGTTTTTGGGGGTGCGGGTGGAGGGGGTTTAGGTTTTTGCCGGATTAGATTTCGATGAGACGGTTCCAACGCCGCTGGAATAAGCTTAATCGGAGTTCGTTTGACCCACTTCTTAGCGTTTCTTAGCGAAAAACCACTTTTTAGTGGAAACTTCCCCTATATATATATATATATATATTTCATATGGCAGTATATATATATATTCTAAAGTGTAAAATATAAAATCCTTTGGATTAATTTGATTTAAGATGTATGTGTGTATAAATGTGGGAAAAAAGAAATTTAGGGTTATGTTTAATGAAGTCTTTGACTATAATGTTTGCACATATAATACACAAGTTGCACTAGAATTGGAAATTGAAATGTTGTTTATTGTATTAAAACAAATACAGAAAATCATATATGTTATAGTATCCCCATGTTGAGGGAATTTCGTCCCTAAATTCAACTAGTTGAGGCTACTGAATCAGCAAAGAGGTGTGGGTACTTGAGCTTCATTTGATCCTCACGTTCCCAAGTAAACTCAGGACCACGTTTAGATTCCCAATGAACTTTGACAATAGGAATACGGATTCGCTTGAGTTGTTTTACTTCACGGTCCATAATCTCCATAGGTTTCTCAACAAAGTGCATCGTGTCATCAATGCGCACATCGTCAAGAGGTATATGAAGATTCTCGCCAGCAAGACATTTCTTCAGATTGGATACATGAAATGTAGGAAGCACATTTCCATGCGATGGAGGTAACTCAAGTTTGTAAGCCACTTTCCTAATCCTTTTAAGGATCTTGAATGGACCCACATAACGAGTTGCTAGCTTGCCACTCTTCCCAAAACGGATCACACCCTTCCAAGGAGACACCGTTAGAAGTACAAGGTCACCGACTTGGAATTCAAAGGGTTTTCGTCGTTTGTCACATAGCTCTTTTGCCAACTCCTCGCTACTCGAATGTTGTCACGGATTTGAATGATCTTGTTGGATGTTTCTTGGATTAACTAAGGACCGGTGATTTGTGCTTCACCAATCTCGTTCCAACGGATAGGAGAATGACACTTATGACCATAGAGGGCTTCAAATGGAGCCATATTGATACTTGTGTGGTAGCTATTGTTGTAAGAGAACTCAGTGAGGGATAGATGTGAATCTCAATTGCCACCGAAATCAATTACACAATCTCTAAGCATGTCCTCAAGAGTTTGGATTGTTCGTTGGGTTTGACCATCAGTTTGAGGATGGTAAGCCGTGCTCAAATCCAATCGTTTACCAAGAGCAGTTTGGAGAGATTGCCAAAAATGGGAGGTGAAACGAGCATTTTTATCAAAGATTATGTTTAGTGGAACACCGTGACGACTCACAATTTTATCAATGTAGATTCGGGCCAATTTCTCAACCCGGTAGTCTTCACGGGTAGGTAAGAAGTGAGCAGATTTAGTGAGCGATCGATGATCACCCAAATGCTATCATAACCACTAGAAGTGTGAGGGAATTTGGTAATGAAATCCATGGCTAGATTCTCCCATTTCCATACAGGAATTTCCGGTTGTTCAAGCAATCCTGAAGGACGTTGGTGCTCGGCTTTGACTTTAGAGAAAGTTAGACATTTTGCAACAAAGAGGGCAATGTCTTTCTTCATACCGGGCCAACAATAATGTTGGTGAAGATCTTTGTACATTTTATCCGCACCGGGCTTAACAGAATAACAAGTCTTGTGTGCCTCGTTCGTGTCGGGAATCCAAATACGATTCAAGTAATAGAGTAAGCTATTGGGTTTGGTTTCTAATTGAAGTTCAACCCCACATGAAATCTCGTCGTACATGTTACCCTTGATGACCGAGACGTGTTGAGTTTCTAGAAAACGATTTTGAATGTCGGTTTGAATTCTAAAAAAATGAAGCATGACGTGACCCTTACAACTCAAGGCATCAGCCACAACATTCTCTTTGCCGGGGTGATAATGAATCTCGCAGTCGTAGTCATTAAGGAGTTCAAACCAACATCGTTGCCTCATGTTGAGTTATTTCTGGTTGAAGATGTGTTAGAGACTCTTGTGGTCGGTGAACACCACACATTTTGTGCCATAGAGATAATGTCTCCAAATCTTCAATGCGAAGATGACCGCACCCAACTCAAGAGCATGCGTCGTATAGTTCTTCTCATGAATCTTAAGTTGCCTTGATGCATAAGCGATTACCTTGCCCCGTTGCATGAGAACACAACCGAGACCTTGGTTTGATGCATCACAGTAGACAACAAGATCATCATTTCCATCAGGAAGAGTGAGAATAGGAGCATTGCATAACTTTTGCTTGAGGATTTGAAAGGCTTCCTCTTGCTTCGGTCCCCACTCATAACCCTTGTGGGTCAAGGCAGTGAGAGGGACGGTAATCATGGAGAAGTTTTGAGATGAACATGCGGTTATAACCCGCAAGACCAAGAAATGAATGAATTTAGGTTGGGGTCTTAGGGGCACTCCAGTTCTTAACAGCTCCTGTAGGTCCTGGGAGCCTAATCACGCAGCGGAAATACACGGATCTGTTCTGTGACTTATGTGGGAACTAAGAAAACAAAGCAGAGAAACAAGAATAAGGACAAAAGATAATGAAACGATACATAATCCATAACATAGAAGTCATCCCGTATTACAGACTACATATCGAAGGAGCACACATCTCTCATCTAAGCTCACGGTCCAGGGGTCGGGAGAGCTCATCCCGACCCGGACACCTCTCAACCTAGTTCCAGAGTTCCACCTACAAATGAAGACAAGTCTTCTGTTTATAGGGGAAGGAACATTACCTGCGTACTTGTCTAAGTACGCAGGGTTTGGTCATGCGTACTTGACAAGTACGCAGGACCAAACTGGTGTGCAGGCTAAGTACTCAGGAACACCCTCCTGCGTACTAGCCACGTACACCGATACATAGAATTTTATCTATAGTTATCAAAACATGCTTCTACAAACTCCCTCTTAACTATAACATCAAATTCTATCTATCTCTAACACTGATAAGCATCAGTTTACAAAGAATGTCCAAACAAACTTCCTCTAAACTAATGACATCAAGTGTCTTCTGGCGAGACTTGATCTTCTGGCATTCCACTTGAGATCTTCAAATCTTCAAACTTCAATCTTTAGTTGCTGAGTGATGACACACACGACTCCCTCTTAACTGTAGCTTTTATTGTAGACCAAACCAAGTGCTTCAATAGGAACCAACTAACCCAACACACTTCATTGTAGTTCATCATCTCAGTAGTAGCTTGCTCCACCCTGACTTAGAATTCCTCCAAATCAGCTGGCATAAGATAAAGAGTTTAAATTTCCAATAACCTGCATCAAACTAATCAGCTCCCATAGGAATTCTAGTAGGATAAACTTAAGTCTTCAACCAGATGTGTCCAACTCTATACTGTATCTTCACGAGTTAACCAAATTCCCGAAGATGTTCATTTCCAATATCCCCTTTCAGTTTAAGCTCCATCTGACTAGACCAGAAACAAGGGTATGCTTCATCTTGAAAACACTTGATAGAATCTAACACAAAATCATGCTCAGCAGTTATCACCTTATATCCAAAGTCCAACATTCTTCAATTAGATCTTCATTCCTGGTTCATACCTCCTAATCTGTATACATTCACCGCGGTGAAGTTCCATAACTAGGTTGTCTATCTAGCATTCCGCCCAGATCCCAAATGAGAAATCCCATCATAATTGAATCACATCAAATCTTGAACACAGGCTTGACCAATGAGCACGAAAAATATAGTTTACACGATAAATCATGGTTGATGTAACATTTATTTTTATCCCCCCCATTTCTCTGTAAACTATGACCAGCTTCATCATCACTTCACTCAAATCCTCAAAATGCACAACTAGCTAACTCAAGGATTTTATTCTTTTATTCCTTTGCAAAGATCCAAAACAGCAAATCCTTGGGTTCAAGTTGTTCCAGTATTCATCCCCTATTAAAAAAGTATCCTAGATACTCGTAGCCCACATATTCAGGTTTGAATACCTAAACAAGATGATTCTTTTTCCAAAAGACCCAAAGCAGCCACATCTTCACAAATAGAACGAGACTTTTAGCCGATGACGACCCAATTGCTCCCATTAATTCAACATTCATACTCTATTAAATAAGTATCTCGGATACTCGTAGCCCACATTTTCAGGTATAAACACTTAAACAATGTATGACAAGTGGTATCATCCAACAAAAATCTCCTCCGTGTTTCGCCAAGCCACATCGTATACAAATTTTGGTCAAGAAAAACCAAAATTACTATCTTCTCAAAAATGGCCCGAAACAAGCTTACGAATGATTCCTAAAAAAATTGACCAAGAAAAGTTTTCCCGCCAAAAAACTTTTTTTTTAATCTCAGATGCTTGTTCATGCGTACTTAGTAAATACGCACATAAAGGGTGTTCATGCGTATTTAGTAAATACGCAAAGCCAAGTGCTCATGCGTATTTGATAAGTTTGCAAAGCCAACCCATGCGTACATGCTAAGTACGCAGAGTCAAATACTCATGCGTACTTAATAAGTACGCAGGACAACTACTCTTGCGTACTTAGTAAGTACGCAGGGCAAAACCCATGCGTACTTAGTAAGTACGCAGAAAAGCTGAATTTGCGTACTTATAAAAAAGTAACAGCGTTCTTGACGGATCTTGTGGAGAATGCTCAAAAAGTGATGGATCTAAGAAATAAATGCTTTCAAAAGCTTAGAAAACATCATCTAACAAACCCTTAGCCTTCCAAACACCAAATGAAGTGATAACAAACTCGGATTTGAGGATTTTTGACACAAAAAGTACGAACTCGTATGAACACAGATCTGCTCAAAAACCCTAAAACTCAAAACTGGAACACAAATCAATGAACACCGAGGCTCTGATACCACTTGTAGGTCCCGGGAGCCACGTCGCGCAGCGGAAATACAAGGATATGTTCAGTGATTTGTGTGGGAACTAAGAAAACAAAGCAGAGAAACAAGAACAAGGACAAAAGATAATGAAACAATATGTAATCCATAACCTAGAAGTCATCCCGTATTACACACTACGTACCGAAGGAGCAAACATCTCTCATCTAAGCTCACGGTCCAGGGGTCGGGAGAGCTCATCCCGACCCGGACACCTCTCAACCTAGTTCCAGAGTTCCACCTACAAATAAAGACAAGTCTTCTATTTATAGGGGAAGGAACATTACCTGCGTACTTGTCTAAGTACGCAGGGTTTGGTCATGCATACTTGACAAGTACGCAAGGCAAAAGCCTTTCGTACTTACTAAGTACGCAGGACCAAACTGGTGTGCAGGCTAAGTACTCAGGAACACCCTCCTGCATATTAGCCACGTACACCGATACATAGAATTTTATCTATAGTTACCAAAACATGCTTCTACAGCTTCGATCTTAGCCGGATCAACATGAATTCCCTTTTCGTTGACAATATGACCCAATATTTGAACTTCCTTTAGCCAAAATTCACACTTGGAGAACTTGGCATATAGTTGTTCTTTTCTTAAAAGGTCTAAAACCAACCTAAGGTGTTGCTCATGATCTGATTTAGTCTTGGAGTAGATCAAAATGTCGTCAATGAAAACGATCACGAATATACACGATTCATGAGGTCCATGAAAACCGCGGGTGCATTGGTTAGCCCAAAAGGCATAACCATAAATTTGTAGTGACCATATCTTGTCCGGAAGGCAGTCTTTGGAATATCTTCCTCGTGCACATGAAGTTGGTGATAACCAGATCGAAGATTAATCTTTGAGAAGTAGATTGAACCTTGGAGTTGATCAAAGAAATCATCAATCCTAGGCAGCGGGTAACGATTCTTGATGGTAAGCTTGTTGAGCTCACGGTAGTTAATACACATCCGGAATGAGCAATCTTTCTTTTTTACGAAAAGGACAGGTGCACCCCATGGTTAATGACTGGGATGGATGAAACCTTTATCGGAAAGTTCTTAAAGCTGACTTGCAAGCTCTTGCATTTCAGAAGGTGAGAGACGGTATTGAGCTTTGGTTACATGATTAGCTCTGGTACAAGATCGATACGGAACTCCACTTATCGAACGAGTGGAAGACCGGATAGATCTTCAGGAAACACTTCGGGAAAATCCCAAATGATGGGGATGTCTTGAATACTCCTCTCCTTGTCATTCTTTTGAACAACATGGGCTACGAAGGCCACATACTTCTTTCGTAAGTACTTTCAGGACGTAGTTCATGACATGAGTTTAAGTCCACCACATTGTTTTTCATCAAATACTTTTAATGTATCGCCCGGTGGGAGAGGGATTCGGATACACTTCTCAAAACAAATGACTTCAGCATGATTACTAGATAACCGATCCATACCTATGATGATGTCAAAGCTTCCCAATTGCATAGGTACAAGGTTGACGGGAAAGGTGTGTTCATTAAGTTCAACGGAATATTCACGGATAATGGAGTCGATGATGATGGGATTTCCATCCGCTACCTCGACGGCAAATGTTTTCTCTAATTTAGTTCGTGTTTTAGCAAGTAATGGCTCAAATTAAAGTGACACAAAACTCTTATCAGCACTGGTGTCAAATAGTAGGAAGCATATTGATTATTAACGAGGAACGTACCGTTGACCACATCATTGTTGGCATGAGCTTCATTGGCGTTTATATTGAAAGCACGCCCATGAGCTCCACCTTGATTAGCATTAACAAGCCTTGGGCATTGGTTTCGGAAGTGGTTTGGCATACCACATTCAAAGCAAGTGCGCCCATTAGCAATAGCCAGAACCACTTGGTTGGCTACCTGTTGATTGGCTTTGTTCCCCTGGTTGACTCCAACATGTGCTGCACAGAGGGTTGTTGCCCACATATTGCTTCTTAAACAGATTCTAAACCATAGGTGCAACCTGGTTGACTAGGGCAACCGGAGTGACGACAACAAAGTTTTTAGCCTTTCGCTTCTTGTTGTTGTAATAGGGTTTGGGCTTGATTTCTTTGGAAGGTTCATAAGGGGTTGTTGTGTTAGAGACTTTTTGGCACCTTTCCTTGTCAACGTGCCCGCCTTCACATGATTATCAGTTAGTGTGGCAGCTAGACGGATAGCGTCTTCAAGGGTAGCAGGGTTTCTTCCTAGAACAGTGTCCTGGATCTTCATGGGTAAACCACTGATATATTTCTCAATGCATCGAGTCATCTGTGTGACCATGTGAGGCACAAGGAGGCTCAACTCATTGAAGCGAGTTGTGTAGGCTAAGGTTTCACCACTGTCTTGGGTAAGATCCCAAAACTCAACCTCTAGCTTCTTCATTTCATTACGAGGACAGAACTCTTCGGTCATGAGCCTCTTTACTTCATCTCATGGCAAGGCCATTGCCACATCCATATCCCGGTTCCTTTTCTCATCATTCCACCAAGTGAGCGCCCGTTTTTGAAAGACGTTGGTGGCATAACGAACCCGGAGATTGTCAGGGCAATCACTATTGAGGAAAGTGTTTTCAATGCCCTCAAACCATTGAAGGAGGCCCATGGTTCCTTCTGTACCATAGAAATTGATGGGGTTGCACGAGTAGTGCTTAAAAGTGCATGGGGGTGGGTTGGCACCACCACTACCACCACCATTGGCACTGCCACTAGTGCCACCATTATTGTTCTTATTAGCATGGGTGAGTTGGTTCACTAGTTGGGTAAGGAGAGAAGCAAGATTAGTGTTGTTGTTGTTAGTCTCGTTGGCACGACGGGGAGGCATGCTATAGATTTAAACAATACATGGAGAGATGTGAGATTTTATGAGAATTGATTGGATTAAAATAAAAGGATAAATAAACATAAGTAATCATAGTTTGGATTACACTCAAATTGTAATAATATCACTTGAATGCTATGACATATTAAGGTTAATTAAACTTATATTACCTTCAATGAGGCATGTTTTAGCCTATAAGTAAACACTCATCCCAGGAATTCCCAAGAAAGCATACGGATCCCTCGGTTGATTGGGATTTATATGAAATGCTTTCCTAGATAGAAAACCCAGAATACAGGTGTCACTCTTCTAGATTGCACATGTCCTCTACTAATTAACAAAGTTTAAAACCTTAACGAGGTGCAAAAAGAAAATTTAATAGACTCGTGTCTATGAGTATGACGTTCCACATGCTAGGGTGATGATGACATAGAAGAAGGTAAGAAGGATTGAGGCTTAGGATGAGGGTATGGGTATTATTGTTTAATTTATTATTTAGATGTAACCTAGTAAGTCATGAAGTCTAACAAATAGGCATCAAATAAATTAACACATAAGGTAGTAGGCATGTAACACATAGTATGTAGCAAATTTCATATAATCATAGTGGCAAAGGTGGGTGTCCTAAGGTTATAGTCTAGGTCAAAAGTGTCTAATAACCTAATTCCATATAACCAAGGCTCTGATACCAATCTGTCACACCCCAACCAACGGCGGAATATGTTGGAGTGAGACATGGAGACTGTTCATAAGCACATGGTGTACTATAGTTGAAATATATTAAATAACCAATTTCATTTCATAGATCAAATCATCAAGTCCAACAAGATAAGAATAGAAATTACATAAACAAACTCATTTAAATTAAAATTTCTAGGTCCTCAAACTTAAGTTTAGTAACTTGATCATAATCAACTATTCGTACCTGAAACATGATAAAAAAACGAGGTCAACTAAAAAGTTGGTGAGCATACATAGGTTTTGGCACCACATATAGATTTCAAATGTTTTATACAATTCATATGATACATGATATATAAGGCTTTTATGGAGAATCTATAGTTAAACTAAGTGCATAATCAAAGCTTGTGACTGAGGCATAACAGCATGTTGCCCTAATATATTGTCGGTAACAAACCTGTGTGGGTTTGTCAGACATAATAGATCTATTAATGTTACCATTGGCTTATACAGAGTTAATAATTGCACGAGTGTGTCATGTATATGTAGTCTTAACTCATAGCGTTCAAGCATAAAGCACAAATAACACATAGAATCATATTATAGAATTGTATACTTGTAAATGCAAAGAGTTTTCTAAGAGTAATAATGTTTCACCCCAAAATGTGCAAAAATATAAAAAGGGGCTTTGTAAAACTTACATGTACTAGTTGTGTAGATAACACGAGCAATAGGTAGCAAAAGTGATTTTTGCAAATCACAAAGTTAACCTAGAGTGAAAATGTATGAACTTGAAATATTAACATGCACAAAGTCTAAGGCAAGTTTAGGGTTCGGGGTTTATGTGTAGGGATTTGAATAAAACAGTTTGTGTTACTTCATGTAAAGGATGTGTAAATGTTTGGGTTTGTATTTGAATAAGAGTTTAATATAAAAATGTTAATTTAAAAATGTAAATTTAAACTAATGAGATATGACAAGGGCATGGTGGATATGCCGCTGGTACTTCCTATATATAAGTGTTCCTGTCATATTATCAGAAGTAGCGTTATTCGTGTCACGTAAAGTTTTGTGTTGTTTGACGGGCTAATGTTTGTGAAATCTTTTATCCACTGACAATTCTTGAGCATATTAGACTACATCTTAAATAAACCCTGATCTTCAAGTTCCCATCAAATCTATTCCAAGTAATTCATTTCACCTTTATATTCTTTGTAGGATCGTGAGAATACAAGATGGTTCTGTTCTTAGTTGAGGTTGGCGGAAACAAAATCAACTACACAATTTATAATCAAGTAAACACAAAGAATACTGATAAACACTGTTGTATTAAGCTTTTGTGAATGCAAAGATTACAAGTGATAAACTCAATGAATAAGTATGACAAGCACTACAAGCACACTTACAATGAAGTGGCAACTCAGTATTTATAGTAACTTAGAATCAAGACAGACCCTTGATTCTAAGGATCAGATCGAACACAAGCCGTTGATCTTATTTATTAATTTACATTACACGTAAAGGCTAATCTAGTTAACTTTACTGAAACGTTTTCTTTATTCATGATTGTTTGCATGCTTGGAGAAGTGTATTGTTGTCCATCATTGGTTGACCATAGCGGTTCCTTCTGCTTTGAGTCTGTCAGTCGCTTTTGCAGAAAGGTGTCAGAGACGCTTGGCCTGGATAGTCAGCTGCAACGTTTGGTTTTCAGTGAATAGAGCTATCAGCTGCAAAGAGTGAAGGTTGCTGCTGGTAAGCCTATCAGCAGCAACTTGTGCTGAATGCTGCTGATAAGCCTATCAGCAGCAACAAGTGTTGAATGCTGCTGATAAGCCTATCAGCAGCATTTGTACTTAGAATAATTTGGTAGCAATCAGTCTTTGGTTCTACAAACTCCCCCTAGACTGATGCAACCAAAAATTCTTCTAATCACTTTAATGCTGAAGCTTTTGCATGTGGCTGACTATCCTTTCAACCTCATAGCCTCTTGGATCCTTGCTGGGATTGTTCAGTGGAAGTTCAGACAGAGTCTTGATGTCTTTGTGTTGCATTTTGTAGATTGCTTTGCTTGAACATCTCATCTGCTGCTTCTTTACATCAGTCAGTGTGAACTCATCCAAATCAGCATTGTAGGACCAAGATACAAATGGAGAGTGAGACTTGAGTGGTTTGATATTCATGACCACATCTTTGCTAGGATTGAAGTAGTGTCTGATAGCTAGCATAAGATGTTTCCCACTCTCATTTGTAGGCTTATGAGCTTCACCCAGCTCTAAGATTCTTTGAAGATCGGAATCAGGTAATTGCAGAACCTCATCAACAGACCTGTAAGTGGATCTTCTTCTCTCAGTTCTCCCCCTGAAGATCTCAAACACTTGATCTTGTGAATTGTAGAACCAGTTAACTATATTTCTTGAGTCTTCTGGTTTAGGAGTTGGTTTGGGTATCTTCAAGGGAGGCTGTTGATGAGTGGGAGCTGGGTGGGATGACTTGGACTTTTTGGGTGGAGGAGTGGAAGGCTTGGGGATGTTTGTGGATGGTGTTTGGAGAGAGGAAGTAGTTTCTAGTGCAGAGGTTCTTTGTTTCTTGACTGGTCTCTTTCCAGTCTTTCTTCCTCTTCCTTTTTCACTGTTGTATACAGGGCTTGTAGGTTCATGAAGGACATGGGACCTAACCTTTTTCCACTTTCTCCCCTTGCCTTAAGGAAGTCAGTCATCTTCTTCCTTTCTTCATGGGTCCTTAGATTAAGGGCAATGGCTTTCTTTGACTTCTGTTGAGCTTTTTCTTTCTCTTCATCTTTCTTTTTCCTTGCCAATTCCCCCTGCTGACCCATGAAGGCTCTATAGATCTCTTTGTTTGACAGTTTTTCAAGGTAGTCTGCATCCTCACCTTGAGAGATCAGAGCTTCAGTCCACTCCTCCCTTAATTCTTTTGCTAATTTAGAATCAGTGATTCTAAACTTAGCATCTTCCTTCCTTTTCTTTTTAGCTTCTTCTTCTTCTTTTGCAAACTGTTCCTGCAGCTGTCTAGCAAGTCGTTCATCTTCTTCAACTTGAGACCCTGCATGGACTTTTACCTTCATTTCATCAAGTTGTTTGGCATACAGCTGGATTGTCCGTTGTCTGAGAAGAATGGCTGCCTTTCTATCTTCATGCCTTTGTTTTTGAGCCATCTCTTCAGCCAACTCTTCTTCTTCTCTTTTCCTTCTTCTCTCTTCTTTCTCTTTCTTTTCCTTTTGTAACCTCTCTTCATCCTCTTTTGTCATGATGCCCTTTCCTTTATTAACATTGGATGCCTCTGCTCTGGCTTCACTGATCACAGAAACAGCTGATTGTTGTGCTGTTGGGATCTCTGCCTCGGCTTCATTGGCATGTTGAGAGGTAGATAAGGGAAGGTCTTCAGTTTGGCACTCAGGATCTGTAAGTTCTAGCTGCCTTTCTCTCACAGAGGATCTTGCTTCATAAGCTGCAGCGCAGATGTTAACTGGAGGGGAATCTGAGTTGGTGTCAGTGTCAGAGGATGACACATCTTCTTCCTCATCAATCCTTCCTTCCTTCTCAAGGTGAGCTTTGATAATTGCTATCATCGCCTGGCTTTCAAGGGAGTTGACATTGCAGATGTTGGCTTTTAGTAGATAGATCTTGTGGAGGAAATTTGTTGGTAGCTGAAGGATGTTCCCGGTGTTGATGATGAGAGCAGAACCGTTGCTTAGGAAGAAAGCGTGGTCAGGGAGCCTAGTGCTTACACATCCTAGCACGTCCGAGTCCTTGACCAGGAAGGTATACAGAAATCTTTGAAGGCCCAGAACTCCTTCTTCAGTGAGAAGACTGCTCCTTGTTATTGCAAGATTGTTGGGAGACAGTCTTCTTTCTGCGGCCGACGAAGATTCAGGATAAGCTACCCGTCTTGCTGTTTGTAGGAGTCTTCTGAACTTGGGTAGATTATCCTCCATCAGGTCATAGAACCTGCCAATGGCAAGTTCTGCTGAGAGATCCGTTGAAGAGTTGATGCAGTTAGATAGATATAGTTGTAGGACTTGGAGGGCATTAAGTGAGTTCCAGTTCAGCTCTTCTACTCCGCTGAACTCCCATCCAGTCCAGAACCTCTCAGCTGATCCATCATACCCCCAAGCTAGAATAGAGTCAAACTCTAGCTTCTTTGAAGATTTGAAGATTTGGGGGGTAGTGGATAGACCTATGATGGCTGCTGCTTCAGGGATGATGCTGACCAATGTAGATGTTTGATCTTTGCCTTCAACATCAGTCAGCATTTCATCCACAGCCCTGACAACCAACTTCCAGTCTTCAGAGATCTCTTCTTCTTCATCTTCTGATACTGGCAAGTCGTAGACCTGTACAAAAGCTGGCCTGTAAAGTGAGCTTTGGAAGGCAGCCTGCTCCTGTATCCAGTCGTCAAGACTGTCTGTATCATCTTCCATAGAAACCATCAGCCTGCTCTGATACCAGGGAGAAAGTGATGGAAGGTTAGGGTTTGAAATTGAAAATGAAGAGGTGGTGGGAACGTTTGAGATAGTGATATAACGGCAGACGAAGAAAAAGCAACTTCACTTGTACAGTACAACCTGTTTCACTTTTCGTTGTTACAGCTGTAATACACCAAGGCAGTCATGGAAGGGACTGACGGTAAATTTTACAGACGGTAAAAGTTAATTTAGACTTAGGTTTACCCATCAGCAGCAAACTTGGTTGCTGCTGAAAGATAAGAGTATCCGCAGCAAAATTGGTTGCAGCTGATGGATAAGCCTATCCGCTGCAAACTTGGTTGCTACGGAAAGATAAGTCTGTCAGCAGCAGATTTTGCTGCTGAAAGGTTTAAAGATCTGCAGCAAAGGAATTGCTGTTGAAAGCCTTAAAGCTATCCGCAGGAAACATGTACCTGCTGATAACTTAAAGCTATCAGTGGCAAGACTTTTGCTGCTGATGCTTTTACCTGTCAGCAGCTGAAGGACAAAAATGCTGCTGACCCATAACTTTTATTTACAACAAGGGACAAAAAGACACATTTTAAGGAGAAACTTGAGATGGATTTTAATCAAAGTTCATCATACCAATTGATTCAACTAAATATCTGAATCTAGCTTCATCAAAAGGTTTTGTAAACAGATCAGCATATTGCTCATTTGTATGAACTTTGGTTAAAATAATTCTCTTTTTCTCAGCTTGTACCATCCGTAGGAAACATGTACCTGTTGCCTGTCATGTGCCTGGAACAGCCGCTATCTACCACCCAGGTGTTATTCTTGTTACCTGGCTGTTCCTGCACATAAAATAGATTTAGTTAGTGGGAGTAGTCCAAGAGCTCTCCTTATTGAAGAAAAGAGTTCTTGGACTTTTTGATTAATCATGCGTGCATTCAACAGCACCGATGATGATTTTGCTAATAGGAGCAGAGATTTTGGCTTTCCATTGCTTAAGAAGTGGTTTTCCAGTTCTCTTTTCTTTATCGGCTGCGGATTTGGCTTTGGCAGCTGATGAATTTGCTCTATCAGCAGCTGGTTTTCCTGCTTGAGGTTTTGGCTTGTCAGCAGCGGCAGGTTTTGCTGCTGATGGCTTCAGCTTATCAGCTGCAGATGTTGCTGCTGATGGCCTTGGCCTTTCAGCAGCAGATTTTGCTTTTGCTGCTGAAGGCTTAGTTGGAGTAGCAGCAGATTTAGTTTTTGCTGCTGACTGCTTTGTTTGAGCAGCAGCAGATTTGGTGGCTGCTGAAGGCTTTGCCTTTTGCTGCTGCTTGTGTTTTTCTGCAGCTTCAACTCTTCTACTGGCTGCAGATGGCCTATCAACTGAAGTATGCTGATCCTTCTTTTGTTTATGCGCTGATTGAAGAAGGATCTGGTTGAAGGGGTTAAACTGACATTTTGCAGCAAAGTGGTTTGATTCCCCACATATGATGCAGGACTGCTGAACTTTGGGCTGCTGCTTCCTTGGTGGAGAAGAAGAGTTTCTGAACTGAGTTTTCTTGGTTGTAACTCTTCTAACCTGTTGCTGATTCTTCTGATTTGGCATGAACTGAGGCTTGGAGTTTGTGGATCCTGATGTCTGTCCCTTCTCAATGTTTAGCTTTCTTCCACCTGGAGGATAGCTGATCCTGATCTGTTTGAATGGTACAGGGGCTGGAACAGCTGGGAGAACAGTAGGGACTGGGACTCTATTCAGAACAGCTTCAGATGAGGCTGTACTGGTTTCATCATGGTCTGAGAAGGTTAACTCAGATTCTGATGAGGTAGTGCAGTCTTTAACAAGGGGTTCATCCAAAGGAGGATCAAGATTTCTGTTTGCAGTGTCGAGTTTTGCAACATAGAAGCTTGGTTCATAGATGGCAACATAGTCAGCTGGATGAGGAACAGTATTGTACTGTTCCTTGCCATATCCAAGTCCTCCAAGCTTTACCTTTTCATGGACTTGAATATCTAGAAGTCTCTGTAGCTTTTTAGAAGAAAATTCATATTTTTCAACATGAACTTTCTGTTCTGCCAGATCAGCTCTGGTTGATTTAAGTTTTACTAATAGATCATCAATCTGAGTTTCAAGATTGGTTTGTTCATGTTTTAGAGATGAAATCTCTTTCTTAAGGCATTCAATTTTTTCTTTGTAAGTGATTTCAACCTTTTTGAACTCAGATTTCATTTGAAGAAACTCTTCATTTTGATCTATAAGGTTTTGGTTATGTTTTCTATAACCTAAAACTTTATCAATGCAGGCTTGAGAGCATAGATGTTCAAATACCTGAGGTGGTATCTCTGCAGTGTCTGCCATAAGTGCTTGGTTGGAGACAGGAACATCTTCATATTGAAAACTCCAGTCGAATTCTGCAGTTCCAACATTTGCACAGGCTGCAGTTTGTGCTGGGGGAGTTTGTTGCTGCTGCTGTTGTCTGGGCTGACTTTGGTAGGCTTGTCTTTGATGGCCGGCACCCTGATTGGCTTTAGGTGCCTTGCACTCCCTAGCAAAGTGACCCATTTGGTTACAGTTGTAACAGCGGATCTTGCTTTTATCAAGCCCAACTCTGATGTTTGAGTTGTTGCTTGGAAATGATCTTCCGGTTCTAGAATAGAACCTTTTTGCTCTGAGGGAGAGCATGGCATATGAGTGCTTAATATCCATTTCTTCAAGATCATCTGGATGAAAGCATTCCAGATCCTCTTTTATGAAGTACATGCTGCTTGAGTTGTCAGAGACAAAAGCAGTAGAGGTTGGCTGTTGAGGAGGTGCCTCAAGAAGAAATGGTGATGAGTTAGATTGTGAAGCGGTTGGGGTCTGAGGGTGAGTAACAATGGGAGGATAGTAGCTGCTTGCACTAGGACCGGAATGATCAGAGTGAAGCGCTGAGGAGGTAGTGGAGGAAGTGGTAGCTGATTGATAACTGGAGCTCCTTTCTTTAGCTTGAATCATTTCTAATTCATAGGTTTTGAGCATGCCAAAGAGCTCAGTCATCTGAAGAGTCTTCAGATTCTCTGTTCTTCTGATGGACACAGTGTATAATGTCCAACAACTAGGAAGAGATCTTATGAACTTCTTGATAATGTCTTCATTCTCCAGCTTTACCTTGGAGCACTGCAGTTCACCTACAAGATAGGTAAATCTGTTATATAAAATAGTTAAGGACTCACCTTCCCTCCAGACGAAGTTCTCATACTGCTGCTTCAGTATGTCCCTTCTGTTCTCTTTGACTTCTTCAGAGCCAGCAAACATCTTCTCCAGCGCCTCCCAGAGCTCCTTGGCAGTTTTGTAACTTCTGAAGTTGTGAAAAACTTCATTTGGAAGGCACATTTGGATGGCTCCTAGTGCCTTGAAGTCCACCTCCATTTTCTTGATGTTCTCTTCAGAGTACTTGGAGGTTTCCTTCGGTACTTGTATCCCTCCATCATCAGCAGAGGCCACCATGGGAATATATGGACCCTCCTTGATGGATCTCCACATTCCGTATTCCTGGTAACAGAAGAAGCTTTCCATGCGATTTTTCCACATGTCATAGTCTTCTCCAGATACCAACCTTGGTGGTCGGTTGATGCTGCCAATATCTTCAAAGCCATTGCTCTGTGCCATTTTTGTTTTGATTTTGGGTGACTTGATCAAAGAGAGAGTTTAGAATAGAACCAGAGATGATTAGACAAATGTTAGTTTGTTTAATCTGAGCCAAAGCTCTGATACCACTTGTAGGATCGTGGGAATACAAGATGGTTCTGTTCTTAGTTGAGGTTGGCGGAAACAAAATCAACTACACAATTTATAATCAAGTAAACACAAAGAATACTGATAAACACTGTTGTATTAAGCTTTTGTGAATTCAAAGATTACAAGTGATAAACTCAATGAATAAGTATGACAAGCACTACAAGCACACGTACAATGAAGTGGCAACTCAGTATTTATAGTAACTTAGAATCAAGACAGACCCTTGATTCTAAGGATCAGATCGAACACAAGCCGTTGATCTTATTTATTAATTTACATTACACGTAAAGGCTAATCTAGTTAACTTTACTGAAACGTTTTCTTTATTCATGATTGTTTGCATGCTTGGAGAAGTGTATTGTTGTCCGTCATTGGTTGACCATAGCGGTTCCTTCTGCTTTGAGTCTGTCAGTCGCTTTTTGTAACATCCCGAAAATAAACGACGATTTTATTAACAGAATAAACGAACGAGGCATGACGGGTCGGGTCGGATGGGTCAGCGGGCTATAAATAGCCTATGCCACCCCATTTTCTCTCATTTGCAACCTTTAGAGAGAGAAAACCCGTAGAGAGAGAAAGTGTCGGAATCACACAAGATCGCACCCGTTCGTGTCTCCTGCACTCGTGAAGAGAACCTCCAAAGCGGAATCGTCATCCAGGTAACCATTCGAGCTAAATCTGAGTTTTAGTTCGTTTTTGGGTTTTTCGGGTTTTGGGTGAAAAGGCAAGGCTTGAACGGATGAAACTGATAAATAAACATAGATTTGAGATCCTTAATGGAAAACGAACGTTTTGGATGCAACAAATTCGGGATCTTGACACGATCAGACCCGAATGTGAAAGTTAGGGTTTTTCGCCAAGAACAGGTCGTGCGCACTTGCTAAGTGCGCACAGAGCAGGTCCTGCGCACTTGCTAAGTGCGCAGGAAGAGGAACCTGCGCACTTGTTAAGTGCGCAGGAAGGGAAGTCTGCGCACTTGCTAAGTGCGCAGGAAGCAGAGTCTGCGCACTTGCTAAGTGCGCAGACATCAGAACTGATTAAGTGAAGTCAGTATGTTAGAATGGTTAAGCCGTTAGAGTCGGGATTGGTCTGATGTGTTTAACTAATCAATTCAGATCGGAAGTGACGTTGTCGGACCTTCGTTTAGGACAACCCATATTAGCGTATCAGGTGAGTTCTAGAGCCCTCTTTTAAATGTTTTGTTAATGTTTTTGGGCTGGTGTGCATACTTACGAAATGATTAACGAAATGATGTTTAACGAAATGATGTTTAAAGAAATGATGTTTAACGAAATGATGTTTTAACGAAATGATGTTTAACGAAAGGAAAGGTTTTGAAATGTTGAAACGATGTTTACGAAAGGAAAGGTTTTGAAATGTTTTTGCCAAAAAGGGTTACGAATGCTTTATGAACGGTTTAATTGAGGAAATGTTTAATGAGAAGAGAAAGAGGTAAAGGTTTTAAAGAAGTCATTACAAATCTAATCTGTCGAATGAATGGAATTGACGAATGAAGTCTGGGAATGAGATTCCCAGCCTTGTGGTAGATTATGGACAGCGAGCCATAGTTGCCACAAGAACAACAGGGGCATGTCTTTGTGGCATGCCAATGGTTATGATGTTGTACAACTGGTAAAAGGGAGTAACGACGGTTACTCAGGGGTTAACGTGACCCCATGTAAGGTTAAATTATGATCCGACGATGTTATGGCTGAGAGTCATAACCGTCGATGGAAGTTGTCGGTTTATGGACATGAGAGCCATAAGGGCAACTGAATGGGTATTGTCGGTCCTCGCGCAGTTAAGCCTTAGGGGCAATACCATAAGGGAATTGACGGAATGTATGGTATTGTCTGTCTTCGTGCAGTTAAGCCTTAGGGGCAATACCATACTAAATGACGGAACGAAGGGTAACACAGATTTAGATAATAATGTATGACTTAAATGAATGTTAAAAGTTTTAATGAACGATCCGTTTAACGGTGTTTATGATTATGATGTTGATGATGATATGGGTACGAAACTTTTTTTTAAAGATGTTAAATTATTACATGCTTTTGTGAAAGGTTTTTACTAAATGAATGATACGTTTTTGGCAAATGTTGATGTTAAAGTTTTTATGAAATGCTAGAACTCACCAGCGTAGCTGATCTTTTTAGTATGCACATTCAGGTTAAGGCAGGTATGGACGATGGACGGTGATGCTTGGCAAGCGAGAAGAGTTACCCGGTCGATCATGAAGACTGGCATCCCGTTATGAGTTGTTTATGTTAAGTTTATGTAATTGACAATGTACGCTTCCGCATGTATGAACAAGTTTTTAGTTATGTTGAATGAATGATTCCGCTGCATTATTTGATACTCATGTTTAAGAACTGTTTGTGAATGAGTAAATCCAACGAGTGAGGCCTCCCGGGTTTGGGGCCTTACAAGTTGGTATCAGAGCAATAGTTTGAGAGATTCGGACACCCCTAATGTCTGAACTTAAACTTTGAATGGGACCGAAAGCGGATGCCAGTACGGGTAACTCGAGCCACAGCATCAGGTATGAAAAGTAGAGTATGTGTATGTAGTATGCCTTAGGAAGAGTTAGGAAAGGACTTGTGTTCTGATGGAATCACAAAGGTGGTCAAATAGAAATCGAAAGGTAGTGTAATGGTTAATTACAGATGGCCAGTGTATATTAACATCTTACAGTACTTATTGAATTTTATTTGTTAACTAGCGTGATGACATTGGATTTCTTGTCTTATAGTACGGAATGGTGAGGAGAGGGAACGGAAGGCGTGGTGGCCGTACCGGTGGTCGTACCGGCGGTCGAAATGGTGGGCGTGGCAGGATTCCTGCGCGCCAAGAGCACAGCGAAGAAGGAAGTGTTCACACTGAACCGACGGTTAGTGTGCATGGAACTGAACAGACACAGGTTGCAGAACAACCTTTCACTTTTGAACCAGAAGTGAGAGCAGCCATAGCTCGAGAGTTCTCCGAGTTGATGAAGAATTCTCTGCCAGGTTTGTTGGCAGAAGCATTGAAGCAGGTCAATGGGGAAGGTGGGTCTAATCCGACGGTTGATACCCCGAACACTGAGGCAATCAACGCACCGCCTGCTCGCGGATGCGACTATAAGTCCTTCAAGGCATGTGACCCGCCAGTTCTGACAGGAAAGAAAGACGCAGTAGCTACGTTTGACTGGATAATCCGTATGGAGGCTGCCATCCGTCTCTGCGAATGTCGAGCGGATCAAGTTGTGAAATTTGCTGCTAACTCCTTGAGGGAGGAAGCATCCCATTGGTGGGAAGGTGTACGTCAGGCAAAAGGGAGCGAGATTGTGGATGCAATGATGTGGGCTGACTTGAAAACTTTGGTGATCAAGAATTTCTGCCCAAGGAACGAGATTGAGAAGGTAGAGAGGGAATTTATGGGTTTGAAGGCCGGGAACATGACGCACCGGCAATATACAACCCGATTCAATGAACTGGCACGTCTGGTGCCACACCTTGTCACTACTGAAGAGAGAAAGATTGCCTGCTATATTCATGGGTTGCCGGACCAGGTCCGCACCTATGTTAAGGCAAACGCCCCTACTACCTATGATTCGGTAGTAGAACTGAGCGGCGTAGTATTTGATGATCTGGCACTGAATGTCGCCGCCATCGAGGAACCAAAGAAGAGACCGAGCTTCTCAAACAAGCGAACTGGTGGAAAGATGTTTGGGGCTCGCGATAAAAGGGCTCGGGTGGATGAGCCGACTATTTGTAAGAAGTGTGGAAAGGAGCATGTAGGTGAATGTAGACTGGGATCTAACCAGTGCTTTAAGTGTGGCAAGACCGGACACTACGCCCGTGAGTGCACACAACACTACAAGTGCTACAACTGTGGGGATTTCGGTCATCTGAGTAGGGACTGCCCGAAGCCAAGGATGGGGGAAACCGGGAAGGGAAAGGGCCCGGAAAAGAAGGGAGAGGGATCTCGTGCAAAGACTCGTGCGTACGCGCTGACGCAAGACCAGGCCAGAATGGACCCCGACGTGGCGTCAGGTACGTTCGTCCTTGACAACACTCTTGTTTCTGTGTTATTTGATTCGGGTGCCAGTAAGAGTTTTATATCTGCGACTTTTTGTAAGAGAGTGAAGTACGCTGTAAGTATACTAGAAAGGGCCTTTAGCGTAGAAACCGCTGAGGGTAGAACTGCGAGAGTGACCGAGGTAGTTGACAACTCTACGATAAAAATAGAAGGTCATAGATTCCCTGTCAGATTGTTTGTTATGGTTTTGGGAGGGTTTGATGTCGTGCTGGGTATGGATTGGCTAACTGCCAACGAAGCATAAATCATATGTAAACGAAAGATAATCCGACTCAAGGCTCCGGATGGTAGCAAAGTCGAGGTTTTTGGAGATCGTGACGTCCCGATGCCAAACGTCATCTCGATGATTAAGGCAACAGATTACTTGAGGCGCGGATGCGAGGCTTATCTGGTGTACGTGATTGACAAGTGTAAGGAAGTGAAGGAACTAGACGATGTACCCGTGGTACGCGAGTACCCGGAGGTGTTTCCAGAGGATTTTCCTGGGATACCACGCGATAGAGAAATTGAGTTCCGAATTGACTTAGTACCAGATGCCCAGCCCGTGGCTAAGGCTCCATATCGACTAGCACCAGTGGAAATGAAGGAACTTATGGTCCAACTAGACGAGTTACTTGAGAAAGGATTTATCCAACCGAGCATCTCGCCGTGGGGTGCTCCGGTGTTGTTTGTAAAGAAGAAAGATGGTTCGATGAGAATGTGTATCGATTACCGCGAGTTGAACAAACGTACCGTGAAGAACAAGTACCCGTTACCAAGGATCGACGACTTGTTCGATCAATTACAAGGCGCAAGTTGGTTCTCAAAGATCGACCTTCGATCCGGGTACCATCAGTTGAAAGTGAGGGAAGAAGACATACCGAAAACGGCATTTCGCACACGTTATGGACACTTTGAGTTCCACGTAATGTCTTTTGGATTGACGAACGCCCCTGCAGCGTTCATGGATTTGATGAATAGAGTGTGTCGACCAATGCTGGATCGATCAGTAATCGTATTCATTGACGATATCCTCATCTACTCCAAGAATGAGGGTGATCACGCGTGTCACTTGAGGGAGGTATTGGAAGCTCTGAAGAAAGAAAAGTTGTATGCTAAGTTCTCCAAATGCGCGTTCTGGCTTAGGGAAGTCCAATTCCTAGGTCACGTCATTAACCCGAACGACATTATGGTTGACCCAGCAAAGATAGTAACGGTAAGAGAATGGAATGTTCCTAAGACGCCAACTGAAATCCGTAGTTTCTTGGGATTGGCGGGCTACTATCGGAGATTCATCCAGGATTTCTCGAAAATAGCTTCGCCATTGACAAAGTTGACTCGGAAAGAAGTAAAGTACGAATGGGGTTCGACCCAAGATGAGGCGTTTAAGAAATTAAAAGAGAAGCTAACACAGGCTCCAGTCTTGGCCCTTCCCGAGGGCAGTGAAGACCTGGTGGTATACTCTGACGCGTCGGGTCAGGGATTAGGGTGTGTGTTGATGCAACGCGGTAGAGTGATTGCATATGCGTCGCGGCAGTTGAAAGTTCACGAAGTCAACTATCCGACTCACGATTTGGAACTTGCTGCTGTCGTATTTGCATTGAAAATATGGAGGCACTACCTGTACGGGGTAAAGTTTACTATTTACTCCGACCACAAAAGTTTGAAGTACTTCTTCGAACAAAAGGAGCTTAATATGAGGCAGAGGAGATGGTTGGAACTCCTGAAGGACTATGACTGTGAAATAATGTACCATCCTGGAAAGGCAAACGTGGTGGCTGACGCTCTAAGCCGAAAGGATGTGCCTACTCCTATTAGAGTGAAAGCTTGCAAGTTGGTGGTAACATCGGATGTGATGAGCGAAATCGAAAGAGCTCAAGATGAGACACTTAAAGAAGAAAATATAAAGAAAGAAAGGATGGTTGGCCAACAGGACAAATTGGAATATAACACCCTAGGTGTTAGGACACGTTTTGGACGGATATGGATACCTATGGGTGGCGAACTTAGGAGCAAAATCTTGGATGAGGCTCATAAGTCTCGTTACTCTATCCATCCCGGTACCAATAAAATGTACCAAGATCTGAGGAGGGAATACTGGTGGCCTGGAATGAAATGTGATGTGACGAAGTATGTAAGCAAGTGCTTGACTTGCTCGCAAGTAAAGGCTGAACACCAGAAACCGTATGGAAAGATTCAACCACTTGACATACCAGAATGGAAGTGGGAACACATTACCATGGACTTCATAACTAAGCTACCTCGCACAGCTAAAGGTCATGACGCCATTTGGGTAATTGTGGACCGTTTAACGAAGAGTGCTCATTTCCTACCTATTCGCGAGGCGTTCTCGTCGGAAAGGTTAGCAGAGGTATTTATCAACGAAGTAGTAGCGCGGCATGGGATGCCCTTGACGATCGTATCTGACCGGGACACACGATTCACATCGAGGTTCTGGAAAAGATTTCACGAGTCGATGGGCACGAGGCTGAATATCAGCACGGCATACCACCCACAAACGGATGGTCAGTCCGAAAGGACCATTCAGACATTGGAGGATATGCTCCGTGCTTGTATTATCGACTTCGGTGGCAGTTGGGACAGCCATCTGCCGTTAGCTGAATTCTCCTACAACAATAGTCATCACACGACGATAGGCATGCCGCCTTACGAAATGTTGTATGGGAGAAGATGTAGGACCCCGGTTTGTTGGGGTGAGATTGGACAGAAGGAATTAGGAAGTCTCGAAGTCGTTAGAGAGACGTCGGAAAGGTTTGATCAGATCAAAGCGCGAATGAAGGCCGCACAAGATCGTCAGAAATCCTATGCGGATAAACGACGAAGGCCTATTGAGTTTAATATTGGTGACAGAGTAATGCTGAAAGTGTCACCATGGAAGGGAATCATACGATTCAGAAAGAGAGGAAAGTTAAGTCCGAGGTTTGTCGGACCATTCAAGATAATGGCATGGGTTGGGGAAGTTGCTTATCGGTTGGAGTTGCCTGATGAGTTAAGTGGGATTCATCCTACCTTCCATGTATCACACTTGCGAAAGTGTTTGGCGGATGAATCGGCTCACGTACCACTTACCGACATCGAGGTCGACAACAGCCTTAATTACATCGAAGAACCTGTGGCCATCCTTGATCGAAAGGAGAAACGTTTACGTAATAAAGTTATCCAATTGGTTAAAGTCCAATGGAAGCATCAAAAGGGATCGGAAGCCACTTGGGAAACGGAGAAGGAAATGAGGGAGTCGTACCCTCATCTATTTGACTTATGATAGGTTTCGGGGACGAAACCTATTGTAAGGGGGGTAGACTTGTAACATCCCGAAAATAAACGACGATTTTATTAACAGAATAAACGAACGAGGCATGACGGGACGGGTCGGGTCGGATGGGTCAGCGGGCTATAAATAGCCTATGCCACCCCATTTTCTCTCATTTGCAACCTTTAGAGAGAGAAAACCCGTAGAGAGAGAAAGTGTCGGAATCGCACAAGATCGCACCCGTTCGTGTCTCCTGCACTCGTGAAGAGAACCTCCAAAGCGGAATCGTCATCTAGGTAACCATTCGAGCTAAATCTGAGTTTTAGTTCGTTTTTGGGTTTTTCGGGTTTTGGGTGAAAAGGCAAGGCTTGAACGGATGAAACTGATAAATAAACATAGATTTGAGATCCTTAATGGAAAACGAACGTTTTGGATGCAACAAATTCGGGATCTTGACACGATCAGACCCGAATGTGAAAGTTAGGGTTTTTCGCCAAGAACAGGTCGTGCGCACTTGCTAAGTGCGCACAGAGCAGGTCCTGCGCACTTGCTAAGTGCGCAGGAAGAGGAACCTGCGCACTTGTTAAGTGCGCAGGAAGGGAAGTCTGCGCACTTGCTAAGTGCGCAGGAAGCAGAGTCTGCGCACTTGCTAAGTGCGCAGACATCAGAACTGATTAAGTGAAGTCAGTATGTTAGAATGGTTAAGCCGTTAGAGTCGGGATTGGTCTGATGTGTTTAACTAATCAATTCAGATCGGAAGTGACGTTGTCGGACCTTCGTTTAGGACAACCCATATTAGCGTATCAGGTGAGTTCTAGAGCCCTCTTTTAAATGTTTTGTTAATGTTTTTGGGCTGGTGTGCATACTTACGAAATGATTAACGAAATGATGTTTAACGAAATGATGTTTAAAGAAATGATGTTTAACGAAATGATGTTTTAACGAAATGATGTTTAACGAAAGGAAAGGTTTTGAAATGTTGAAACGATGTTTACGAAAGGAAAGGTTTTGAAATGTTTTTGCCAAAAAGGGTTACGAATGCTTTATGAACGGTTTAATTGAGGAAATGTTTAATGAGAAGAGAAAGAGGTAAAGGTTTTAAAGAATTCATTACAAATCTAATCTGTCGAATGAATGGAATTGACGAATGAAGTCTGGGAATGAGATTCCTAGCCTTGTGGTAGATTATGGACAGCGAGCCATAGTTGCCACAAGAACAACAGGGGCATGTCTTTGTGGCATGCCAATGGTTATGATGTTGTACAACTGGTAAAAGGGAGTAACGACGGTTACTCAGGGGTTAACGTGACCCCATGTAAGGTTAAATTATGATCCGACGATGTTATGGCTGAGAGTCATAACCGTCGATGGAAGTTGTCGGTTTATGGACATGAGAGCCATAAGGGCAACTGAATGGGTATTGTCGGTCCTCGCGCAGTTAAGCCTTAGGGGCAATACCATAAGGGAATTGACGGAATGTATGGTATTGTCGGTCTTCGTGCAGTTAAGCCTTAGGGGCAATACCATACTAAATGACGGAACGAAGGGTAACACAGATTTAGATAATAATGTATGACTTAAATGAATGTTAAAAGTTTTAATGAACGATCCGTTTAACGGTGTTTATGATTATGATGTTGATGATGATATGGGTACGAAACTTTTTTTTAAAGATGTTAAATTATTACATGCTTTTGTGAAAGGTTTTTACTAAATGAATGATACGTTTTTGGCAAATGTTGATGTTAAAGTTTTTATGAAATGCTAGAACTCACCAGCGTAGCTGACCTTTTTAGTATGCACATTCAGGTTAAGGCAGGTATGGACGATGGACGGTGATGCTTGGCAAGCGAGAAGAGTTACCCGGTCGATCATGAAGACTGGCATCCCGTTATGAGTTGTTTATGTTAAGTTTATGTAATTGACAATGTACGCTTCCGCATGTATGAACAAGTTTTTAGTTATGTTGAATGAATGATTCCGCTGCATTATTTGATACTCATGTTTAAGAACTGTTTGTGAATGAGTAAATCCAACGAGTGAGGCCTCCCGGGTTTGGGGCCTTACACTTTTGCAGAAAGGTGTCAGAGACGCTTGGCCTGGATAGTCAGCTGCAACGTTTGGTTTTCAGTGAATAGAGCTATCAGCTGCAAAGAGTGAAGGTTGTTGCTGGTAAGCCTATCAGCAGCAACTTGTGCTGAATGCTGTTGATAAGCCTATCAGCAGCAACAAGTGTTGAATGCTGCTGATAAGCCTATCAGCAGCAACAAGTGTTGAATGCTGCTGATAAGCCTATCAGCAGCATTTGTACTTAGAATAATTTGGTAGCAATCAGTCTTTGGTTCTACATTCTTTGACAGATCTCTCCTTAACTCTCTTGAAACTAAAATCAATTGATATCATGCTTAACTTGAGCTTTAGACCTAAATCTTGTTATCTATCATACTCCTCAAACCGACAATCAAAACTCAAACTCACTTCCTTCCTGATTCAACTAGATTTCCACCATTGTCACCCAACAACCACCCGATGTCCTGCCTACTATAGTAACCCTTGTTGTACTAGTAAACATTGTTGTCCCAGCCACCCAAACCACTAAACCCTATTCAGACCACCACGTAAGTGCCCTAAGTGTCCACTACATCACATTATTTGAAGTCCCGTGCTTGTTCAAACATAATATGTCACAATATTTATTACTTTAGCATACATAAACTCATATGTTTGCTTATAACACAGGTACCTATATTTAAATATAAGCAAACATTTTTAAAACATATGAGTTTTAAACCATGCTTTTACATCCTTTGAATATATACACATACTTATTTACAAATATAAATGTAAATATGTATATTTGATTTTTATTGAATAAGTCATTATTACAATTTATAATTTCAGAAAGATGGAACTTTTTATAAAGTAATAAAAAAAACAGAAAAACAAATAGTGTTTAAGAATTTATGAATTTTATAAATATAATTTTTTTATATAATTATTTAAAAATGTAACATTTGCTTTGAACCCTTTGGACCTTTTTTACAATTGAACTTCCAGTTTGAACCCCCACTCTTATAAATTGAACCTATTAATCTCAATTTTTACCCCAACCACAAATCTTGACCTATTTTGACTTTTAAAAGTCAAACAGGCCCAAATCGGTGCATTCCAGTATTTAAAATCAAGCAACCCGATTGCTAGGGACTTTCCTTGTACACATAAATCTGCTATCGACCACAACCGAACCCAATTGACCCCTCCAATTAGGTATTGCGCGGCCAATTTCGAAGTTTAAAGCATTTCGGACAGCATTGACTTTCCAAGGTCAAAGCCGAATCAATTTGTTTTCAAATCAAACAATTTGACGCGTTTAACACCCGAAAATCATGCCTTTATTGTTTTCGCATGAATCCAGACCTTAATCGCGACCCAATTCATCAATACTCGGCTTAATTTACGCGTAATTCGTGTTGACAGCTATCTCTTGCTAATCCAAATTGAATTGATCAAATTATGTGAAATTGATCCGTCTAAATCATTCACGCACCTTTGCATCTTCCCTCACAAAGTCTCTGAACACACACATGTACCCCATTTCACCTCTGGACCACGATCGAGCATCAAGAACAGCAGACGTTTTGACTTGGCCGTTTGATTCCAATACTCCATCGAATCAAGTAAGAATTATGCTATTAGATTCGTAATTAGATATATACCATTTGCCTCTACCAATTTACAATAGCAGGATGTATCAGAACCAATTTTGATTAGGGTTCTTAACCTATTCTTGCATTTTTCGATTTGAGATCTGGGTTTAATTCATCAAATGTATTTAACTAAACGGAATCCTTATATGACCAACGAAACCACCCGGTCCATCTGGTTAAGTCATTTCACCACTGGACCCGGTGGCGTGGGTTCGAAACCCAAGACCCAGGCCCTTTTTGCGCACGAATATACCCTAAAACCCGGTCCCGTTGGCCCACTTGTTTATCATTTCATTGAACCGGATAAGTCTCAGAACCAGATGTTGGTTCAGTGGTAAATCGATCCGCACACACAGGGACCACCTGGGTTCGAGCCGGGTGGCATGTGTTTTTTTTTTTTAAAACCGTTTTAAATACCTCAATTAATGTTATAAAAATTATTTTTATACAAGTTATACCATTTGAAATTATTTAGTACAATAATAGACAATCTTAAATATAAAACAATCAATTTTTTATAATTTAAATTGTTTTAAACCTTTATTCATACAAACCAAGCATTTAAAATGTTTATTTTTACTAGATTTTATAAATTCATTTATTACCTAAAACATTTTATGATCTATTTAGGGTTAATCTATAAATTATTTTTTTTCTTTTTTTTATAGAAAATATATTATATAAATTTAGAGTTTAAACCATATTTGAATAAATAAGATTTTTCTAACATATATTAATGGATACATTTACATTCCATATTTTTTAAGTACGTACTATTTTAATAATAAATAAATTTATTTATTAGTCACCTTCTTACATTAACAAAATTCATTTAGGGTTGTAATTTGTATTTTGACACATTATTATAAATAAAAAGATTTATTTATTTAATATCACATTACTTTTAAAAGCGCATTATTTTAAATGAATAAAAGGAAATTATTTATTTCAAATAATTTAAACTTAAACCCTTAAGACAATTATTATTTTTCCTTGAAATTCATATATATACTTTGAACTTACATTTTATGTTAAGTTTTGATTCGAATTCAAACACCAACTTACGCGCATCTAATTCATGAAATGTCACAAATATTTTTGTATGAATTCACACACTCAAATCCCGTTGAACCTTAAAATTTTGTGTACATCATTGATTAGATGCATATAATTCAATTATAGGCTGGCGTGTGAGTAAACTAATCACTTGTGCATCCTCTTGCTCGCGTTATCTACAAACAACTTATACAAGTGAGTTTTACATAGCCCATTTTCCTTTTTACATTTTTGGGGTTAAACATGATTATACAACAAACATTATTTGCAATTACACACGTACAATTGTACAATATGATCATATGTGTTTATTTGTGCTTTATGCTTGAATGCTACTTGTTAAGGCTACATATACATAATACACTCGTGCAATCATTAACTCATTTGCATCAGGATAACATGTGTTGTTATGCCCTACATTTACATCAGGATAACATATGTTGTTATGCCCTACATTTACAGTAGGATAACATGTGTTGTTATGCCCTACATTTACATCAGGATAACATGTGTTGTTATGCCCTACATTTACATCAGGATAACATGTGTTGTTATGCCCTTCAGTTACAAGGTTTGATTTGTGCAACTAGCTTAACTAAGATTCTCCATAAATGCTTTATAAACCATGTATCATATGAATTGTACACAAAACATTTGAACTTTACATGTGGTGTCAAAACCTATGTATGCTCACCAACTATTTATAGTTAACCCTCTCATTTTATCATGTTTCAGGTACGGATGTTTGAGTTAAGATTCAAGTTGTTTCACTTAGGATCGAGGACCTAGTTTTAAACTTAATAAACATATACACGTATTTATGACTCTTGTAAATGTTGTAATTGTTTATTTGAGCTATGAAATGAAATTGATTGTGTAATTATTTCCGCCGTCGGTTGGGGTTTGACAGATTGGTATCAGAGCCTTGGTTATAGAGAATTAGGCTACTTTATAATAGACCTAGACTATAACCATAGGAATCCCCTTATTAGGAAACTATATACTATATTTGTTTAATTGTTTCTTTAACCCTTATGTGCCTTCTTATTCCTCTTTCTCGAAAACAACACGCTTATGTTGACGAACCATCACACAGGACCAGACGAACCAGAATTGCAGTATGATGCGGAGAGCCTTTATAGGTCGAAGAACGTAGTCATAGTACGACCAGCTAACCCTACACCATCGGAAGAGTAGCAGTGCAGAAAGCAGAGTTGGACCCAACCCATTTGCAGCTGATTCAGTTCTAAAGATTTGAAGACTAACCAACGGTGCCAAGACGATTCCATAATTACTCTCATCAAAACCAAGGCCCGATTGGTGGATGATAGGAACATGTGTAATCTGGAAGAGTGGGTACCTGTACACTAAAGATTCTGTCTAGGAAAGATGTGGTGTATAAATCCCTTAGTAAGGACCTGTCATATCTTCCTAGGAATCTTTAGTGTGAGTATCGCTTATAGGCTAAAACACATCTTCCTAGCATCTATCATACAGACCAGAGTTTTGATTTGTCATTATTCTCCTCTTTAAATTCAAACTCTAGACACAAACACATATATTGTGCCTCTATCTTTCTTCATTTGTAACAATTTGATTATGAATGAAATTATATCCTTGCTTGATTTATCTTCATACTATCATTTGTCACCTTAACTAATCTCGTCATCTTATCTAAACTTTCTTTGAATACCTCCTCGTCGTGACACTACCGAAATCAACAAGATTTCCACCATTGTCACCCAACAACCACCCGATGTCCTGCCTACTATAGTAACCCTTGCTGTACTAGTAAACATTGTTGTCCCAGCCACCCAAACCACTAAACCCTATTCAGACCACCACGTAAGTGCCCTAAGTGTCCACTACATCACATTAGAGAGTCCCGCAAGTGCAACAACTCTGGCTAATTTGGCGACCTCGCTCATAACTGCAAAGCACCTCCTGTGGTAGCCAACACCAGCAATACCGTAATAACTAACCCTGCTCCCATCAATAATATCAGGGCCTGCTATGAATGTGGTGGCCTTGACCCCCCTTGGAAACCGTTGTTCCAAGCTACACCTTACCAACAATGAATGAAGCTGCTCAACGTCGAGTTTTGTCTTAGGAGCACCTGAAGCTCGTCAAGATCCAACTATCTAGGATAACGCAGGCTCCACTAGTTAAATTTTGGGATGAAATCCTCTTAACTAGGGGAGACTGTGGCTACCCTGATTTTGTTGATTCCTGATTATTACTTTGGGTTATCTTGAATTCTATGTTTACTTGTTTGGTTTCTATCTTGTAATCTGGATTGGAAATTTCATTGCTTGAATCTTAATTGTTTGAATATTTACTTGAATCTCAAACTAATATGTTCTATCAATTTCGATTGCATAGTATATGATCTATCAACTTCTATTTTATGTCCATGACTACTCTATGACATCCAAAACTTTCACTTAAATAACTATTATTATCTCATAGATGCATAATGGAAGGACAGAGCACACCCATGTAAGGTAAATTGACGATTACGGTCCGGAACGTAATCGTAAATTTACAGGTGCATTGGTGTGTGTTGAAATTCTATAGTGTAGCTAGTACCCATACCCTTGCAACTTTCTAAACCCATTTTATGCCACCAAGACTAACCAAGTTAGTGAGTAGTTTTGGTAGGTAATTAGTACGCTTTCGAGGTGTGGCGGGTTAGATGCGGTAGTACAACCTATATATAAACACTAATGGTGCATTAGAAGTGGGACTAGAAGCCGAGCCAAGAACTAGCCTCAGTTAACGACCCTACTATCAATACCACTCAAAATTAGCCCAGTTAATGATTAGTTTTGGTCGGTGACTCGTACACTTTCGAAGTGCGGGAGGTGTGGTAGGTTATCTGTTGTACACCCTATATATAAACATTAATGGTGCATTGGAAGTGGAACCAGAAGCTGGACCAAAGACTAGCCTTGCTAACATATAACGAACCCACATCTGTTTTAGAATAACACAACCTCTACTAGTTGAATTTCGGGACGAAATTCTCTTAACTAGGGGAGACTGTGACATCCCTGATTTTTATGCCTGATCCTATAATCCTGCCTTGTAACCTTGATTGATTTCTTATACAATGAACCTTTTTATGCCTCATATCACTTGTGATATCATTTCATTTCAAATTTTCCTGTCTAGTCTAAAGCGAGTATTCTATTGCGCTTTAGAACGACTTACGTATTCTATTTTGATTCTATATTTAATTCTTGTGTACATTCTTGAACCTGCTACTTATAGTAACTTTGGATGCCTTAGATTGCATCTTAACCTAAATAATTAAAGTTTGCAACATTATTAAACAAGTGTAACTTTAAGGACTAAACTTACGCATGTGTAAATTTCAGGGTTTCTTTTGTAAACGTCTTCGAAATCTGGTTAATTTTTGTAAATTCAATTATATATTATTATTATAGTTATAATTTTCAGATTTATATATATATATATATACATATATTATTTAACTAATTAAATCATTTGAAAACCTTAAACTTATCTTAAATATATAAGATTATTATTATTTGTTTTAAAAAAAACTTATCCTAATCCTAATGACAACTAACACCATCTTATCCCATTTTTTGTGTTTGGCCGTAAAATCCATTCAATCCCTTTTTTCAAATTTTTTTATTTAATTTTATTAAATTTTATCTAATATAACAAACTAATTCAAATATTTTGCAATCCTAATCCAAATAACTATTTAATTTTGTGAATAAGTCCCTAATCCCACCCTATAAATAGAGCTTTAAACCTCATTCATTCTTCACACCTCAACAATCCTCTAGTGCTCTCTAGCAACTAAAGGTTGTTCTTCTCATCTTTTGGAAGATTCTAGCTTAAATCCTTCCATTCTAAGTAAGTTATTCTCGTGTTCTTGCTTGTTCATACTCTTTCTTTCAAAAATTCCTCATAACTAGCTAGATCTATGATTCCCTAACATGTTTATGTTATAATCATAGATCTATTCAAGATCAAAAGCCCTATTTTAATTAAACTTGTTTAAACTTTTATTTAAAAACTTAACTTTGATCTTTATTGTTTTCTTTCATTTTCTAAAATTATGTTTCTACTAAAACTCCTTATTTTTAATTAAAACCCTCTAATATTCAACTTGTTTCATTTCTATCTTTACTAAATTCATATTTTCATTTTAGCCCTTATACTGTTCAAACTTACCAAACATACCCTAAACTTGGTCAAGTATACAAATAGAGTAACTTTCACACCAGTATGTAGTTATCTGACAAACATTAAAGTTCTTGCTAGGAAAAGACGGGGTTCCGATCCAACCAACTCTTTCCTGGAAACTTTATTGTTGGAGGTACTACTCTGCATTGATAACCACTCTAGTGTACAACAACCATTTTCAACTAATTACAATGTCAACCCCTCGACTATCCTTAACTTGTTTTTAACTTAGCAAACTTACCTAGGGAATCCTTAAGGCATTCAATCCAAGTTACATCAAGTACGAATTCAACCCTTTCACTTGCAAGGTGAGTTCATAGCCCCTCTTTACTTTCTACTTTGGGTGGAAAACGTGCCCATATACCAAAACCGAAATCATGTTCTGGAGTCCAAAACTATTCTTTTTGCAGTCAATAACATACTTTCTAGTTCTAGTAAAACTAAACTGGTTTATAAATGTTGCTATTCTATGTCACTTTTTATTACAAAGTCTATCTTATTTCTAAAACTACACAACCATTAACTTTGGGGAAGCCACGAGAGTACGTAAATAGATCTATTGGCATGACAAGTCCTTCAAGTTGTGGATTCTGATCAACTTGGAAGGAGCTGGATGTTCAGAAACTGCATTCTTGACACTTACACTTAGTCTAACACCCTGATAAGGTGTTGGACGGGAGAGCTATTGATCACTAGGGTTGGTTGTGGACTCATGTATAAAAGTTTAATTACTTGGAATTGTGAAACTTGTTTATGACTTGCATCTTGTTATTTATCTAAACCTATGTTCTCACCAACTTTTTAGTTGACCAATTTTAGCATGTTTTCCATGTTTTGGATCTAAGTTGCTGTTTTGCTCTCGTTAGGATTCAAGATCAAGACTTTAGTAGACTTAGCTTACACATATTATTTAATAAAAAGACTTGTTTGTTTTTATTTTGCTTATTTATTCTGAAATACTGATGTAATAACTATTTGATCTCAATAGTATATTTATTTTGATCATGTGTGATGATTCAATTTCGTCACCCCTCGTGTTTCCGCCTTGGTGGGGGTGTGACAGGTTCATTATCTTATATTGTATGACTTGATTATACAGATTGCGTGTGACCTTAGTGATGCTCACTGACCAACTATTATACTTCAGGAACCCGCTTATCATGTGAGTTCTATGTTCCCTCCTATGTGCTACGTGCAAATATTTTACAAATGATTTGGGGCTGAAGTGTAGACGTGTAAAGTGAATGAATGTTATAAATGATTATATGACTGTATGCGTTATATGAAAGTAAACATCAAACTATGAAATGACAAATGGATGTTTAGAAAGAACGAAATTAATGAATGGCTTAACGTTAAACGAATGAAATCTTGCTTTATATTATTATATATTACATGTTATGAATGCACTAAACGTTAAGGACATAATTACGGACTACTTCGGTAGGACGGTGAGATGATGAGGTAGTCGAACGACCATACGACTATTATGCAGACGGTATGTTAAAGTCTAGAAATGTAGACTAAATACGGTAGACAGTGGCCCTTAATCGAAGCACGCCTGCATATATAATTCATATGAGAAACGGTTTCCCTATATATAATGATGTGATATTTGACTAGTTACAGAAGATATCTCGTACCCTAAACCGCATCGTATGTATATGGTTTGAAATGTCAGGGATACGATACGTCTGGTTAGCAAAAACCGTGTCTTTTCTTTCTTTTTTTTCTCCTGACAAGACCTCTCCTTTTACCACCAGGACCAACCCTCCATCAAATGCGTAAGATTTCCACTCTTGCTGTAATGAATGCCCGTCGCTTTAACACCATCGATGATTACTGAGGGCATGTATGAGATTACTTTTTGAGCTCCTTATTAACCTCTTTACAAATTTAATAAGTTAAAAGTTTGTTTGGGTAAATAAAAAAGAAATAAAAAAATAGAAAAAAATAAAGAGTTTTTAAGAAGTAACTTCCATCTACTTTTTTTAAACTATTTATTAACTTTTTAGAAAAGTTAATAAAAATAATCCCAAACACCCCTGATTCTCACTAGAAAAGTAAACAAAATTGTTGAAATTGGGTGATTTTGTCTTGTTCGATCGCCAAGTTAATCTCGAGGTTTGACTGTCTATCTGAGCTTGTAGGGAAATGGCATCGGTGGAGGAGGGTGAGTCTTCCAATCCGACAAACGCGGTGTTGTTCGCCGGGATCTCATTGGTGCTGGGAATCGCATCCAGACACGTACTTAGAGGAACTAGAGTTCCTTATACAGTCGCTCTGCTCGTTCTTGGCATAGGCATGGGATCATTAGGTATCCCGTTTCCTTACTGATCTAAATCATTCAGTGTAAATCATATCGTAATAGTTGTTTTTGATAGTTTTCTAAGTAAAACAAGTCTTTATCCTGCAGAATATGGAACAAGCCATCGATTAGGAAAGGTTGGCGATGGAATTCGGATCTGTAAGTTAAGTTGAATAACAACTACTTGACTGGCCTTTTTTCTTTTAAGTTAAATGTATGGTTCATGTGTAGGGGCAAATATTGATCCTGATCTTCTATTAGCTGTTTTTCTCCCTGCTCTTCTTTTTGAAAGTTCATTTTCAATGGAGGTGCACCAAATAAAGGTTCATTTCATTTCTAACCTTCATTTTCTTACTAGATTCACTTTGATATTTGCAAAACCCAAAATTCTTGTTTTGCAGAAATGTATAGCACAAATGATAATTCTTGCTGGGCCTGGGGTTCTAATTTCCACATTCATTCTTGGCGCAGCTTTGAAGGTCTGCTTACACATTTCTGTTTTTCTGTTTGGCCTCTGTTTCCTAAAACGCTTGCTTAACTGCAGCTATTTTTTCCATATAACTGGACTTGGAAAACGTCATTGCTGCTTGGTGGTCTTTTAAGTGCTACTGATCCTGTTGCTGTAGTTGCTTTGTTAAAAGAGCTTGGTGCAAGCAAAAAACTCGGTACTATTATTGAAGGAGAATCCTTGATGAATGACGGGTATCAATTTTATGTGGCTCTGTACTTTTTAATCAAGACATGTTATTATTTTATAGGATCGCATCATGGCACTTAAGTTTTACTTCTGTACATTCAGGACAGCAATCGTTGTGTATACACTTTTCTTCCGAATGGTAACTGGATCAACCTTCAGCTGGGGTACCATCATCGAGTTTTTATCACAAGTATCTCTTGGAGCGTAGGTGTTTTAACTTCAATTTGTAATACTGTGGTTATAGTTTGTTTGATAAAATTATTTCCTTGGTCCAGTGTAGGAATGGGTATTGCATTTGGTCTTGTGTCTTATTTGTGGCTTGGATTTATTTTCAATGATACGGTGATAGAAATTACATTGACTCTTGCTGTGAGCTACCTTGCTTACTTCACGGTATGTTATGTTTCAAACTCGAAAAGCTATATATGGTACTTGCATACCATGCATTCTCCTGGATGGAACGTGTTGATGGAAGTGGCAAGAGGGTGGGCATTACTGCATGTCAACAAAATTTATATTGGACACTTTATTTAATGTTAAGATCACTGATTATAGATCTAACCGTTGAGCATGATAATTTGTTAGTTTGAGGTTTTATGATTGCGATAGAAGGTTTGGAGTTGTAATTTCTGCAGCCTTGACTAATGAGCTTGTGTTAAGAATGCAGTAGCTTAAACAGATACCTACTATTTAGGACTTCCATCTACGGGAAGGAGTTTTTTAATATTACACATGAGTACTCTCTGGATATTGTTGATTACAAATGATTATACATTTAGTCTAAGATAATGTCTTAAGAATTTATGTGTTGGAAGAAGTGTTTTAGATCTTTATATACATTTTATATAACCTTATTTCTGTCTCCCTTCTGATAGTCTCAAGAAGGTGCCGATATTTCTGGAGTATTAACAGTGATGACGTTGGGAATGTAAGTTCAAATGCTTCGATAGTCCACCATATGCTGAGAATTTACTAATCTGATTGGGCAAAAAACTGAGCAGGTTCTATGCTGCTGTTGCTAGAACGGCTTTCAAAGGTGAAGGGCAGCAAAGCTTGCATCATTTCTGGTATTTTTTTTACTTTCTTCTGTTCTTGTTTTTTTTTTGGGGAAAGGGGACGGTACCCCTGGCAAACTTTTATTAGAATCAATGAGAAGTACAAAATAAAGGCATTCTAGCCCTTCCCAATATAAATCCCTGGGAAGAAACTAGAACCCCAAAAAGAAAACTATATCATGGGCCTAACGTTTGGGCTATAAAGCCCGGTCCAAACAAATTATCTCAAGCCCTATACAGATTGGGTCTAACTGTCTAAGACACGGCCCATGATCTAATTTCTTTCTCGACCATAATATGTCCAAAAAGAAAATCCAAAACACATCAAAACTCAAAATGGGCCTATGTTTGGCCCATTCGAGATCATAGGCCATCTTCCTTGGAATTTTCATAAAATCGGCTAGTTTATCGCTAGGCGGTTAACGGTTGTCAAAGGCGGGCCTAGGCGGTTCTAATCGGCCAAAATCGGCCCTAATCGGTGAGATTCCGGCGAGAGACTGGAAGTTCCGCCGAGATTAAACTAGTTTCTTTATTAAACTAATTTCTCATATAAAAATGTGTGTATATATATAATTTGAAAATTACATATAAAAATGTGTGTATATATATATATATAATTTTGAAAATTACATATAAAAATGTGTATATATAAGTTTGAAAAATTACATATAAAATTTCCAATCCGTTTAATCCCTATTAGGCCGGCCGACTAGCGCCTAGCAATTTCTACAAAACTCAATATACAAAACAATATAAATCTCTTGGGTCTTTAATATCCGCTCAAAATTGCCAGAGTTGACTTCACCCCCGGCATTTTTGATCTGGATCAGCATTGACATTTTTGACCCATCTCAAACTCTTATTTTTGCCTTCAAACTTTCCTGTTTCAGCTAAATTTCCTCCCATATTTATCAATTAAACAGTTTTAAGTAACATCAAGCATACCTTCCAAAACCAAATTATTGTTGCATCCTGTTAGTTGTATATATCTAGGCCCTTTTATTATCTGTTTAGTTAGTTAGCCCATGGGCCTGTTTCTAGGGTTTTCCCCCCTATATATAGAGGTCCCCTTTTGTACTTGTAAATCATTCAGTAATATATCAGTTTTATACCTTTTACATGGTATCAGAGCTACGGCTCTCGGTACAAAACTGAATCCAGTCTCAAATCCGTTCTCCACTGTTCACGCAAGCACTGTTCACGTCGTGGTACTGTTCACGCGATTACTGTTCACCGCCGAGTACTGTTCATCGTTCCAGTCCCAGATCTGAAAAGCCGCCACCGGTACTGTTCACGCAAGCACTGTTCACGTCGTGGTACTGTTCACGCGATTACTGTTCACCGCCGAGTACTGTTCATCGTTCCTGTCCCAGATCTGAAAAGCCGCCACCGATCGGTTGTGTACGGTTAGTTTTCTGACCCGTTTATTGTACCCGTTTATCAGTTCAATGGTAGACACAAAAACCCCTGAAAACCATGTTGCTCCTGGAATAATCAACTATGCCTCAGTTTTACGCATCCCCGTGAAACTTGACTCTGCTAATTGGAGTTCATGGAGTCTCTTTGTTCAAAAGGGACTTGCAAGTGTTGATAAAGAAAACCATTTAACTGAGCCACCTCCTACTCCGAATACCCGGGAATGGCGTATTGATGATAGTGGGATACAAATGGCTCTTTGGAACGCTATGGAGCCACAAGTACTCACAATTGCCCAGAATTTCCCCACTGTCAAGAGCATGTGGGACCATCTGTCTTCATCCTTTTCAGCAAAGGAATCCCTATCTCATGCATATTCTGTGGTTCAAGCATACAGTAGACTTGAGCAAGGTGACTCTACCTTTACCGACTATTTTACCAGATTCTCGAAACTTCAAGATGAATTGCGTGCCATGTTTCCACCTACTACTGATTTGAAAGCTCAGGAGGAGCGTAATAACAAGATGGATGTCATGATGTTCATTGCGGGTATATCCCCTAAATATTCGAGTGCTCGACCTTTGCTGTTGAGCAACTCTACTGCTATCTCCTCTGTGGCATCCACATATCATCTGCTACGAGAAATGTATGGTCCGGACTCAGTCACTACCATCCACCCAGGTGACGCATCTGCTTTGCATACATCTACTGGTAGAGGTAGAGGTCGAGCCCCTTTCGTGTCTCAGCGAAAGGGAATTGGCCGAGGAGGCAATTTCGTTTGTCATTACTGTCACGAGGATGGACACACCAAGTATAACTGCCCGAACCGAGCCCCTGGCTCTAAGCCTCCCACTCGTCCTACAGCTCGAATAGCTACTGCTGAAGAGTTGTCTGATCAGACTACTAATCAACCTCCTACCTACACAGTAAGCGAGGAAGATTATGGTCGGCTACAGCAGTTATTGGCCTCTCACTCGATTGCTCCAGGTCCACGTGCCAACTCAGCCAATTCAGGTAATTTCTCTAACTGTGACTCATCTTGGATTATTGATTCAGGAGCTACTCATCATATGACTGGGAATCAAGGTATCCTCTCTAGCCTTCATACTATTTCTTACCCACCTGTTCGGCTCGCTGATGGATCTTCATGCCCAGTTCGTGGCATTGGTTCCCTCAGTAACCCGGAACACTTAAACCTTTCCTCTGTTTTGTTGGTTCCTAAATTTCCTACTAGTCTGTGTTCGGTGAGTCAAATTACAAAACAGAACAATTGCTCAGTAACATTTTACCCTTCTCATTGTATTTTTCAGGAACTGGGGACGAACCGGTTGATTGGCACCGGTTTTGAATCAAGAGGTCTCTATCGTCTGTCCTTATCGTCACCTCTTAAAGCAAACATATGTGATTCAAGTATCAGGGAGGTTCACTGCCAGCTTGGTCATCCCTCTGCAGCAGTTCTGAGGCAAATGAGACCGGATTTTCCTTCTTTTAATTTTCATTGTGAGTCGTGTCAGCTTGGTAAACACACCAGGCGTCCCTATCCCCCTAGAGTGTCTAATCGTGTCAGTACTTTGTTTGAACTTTTGCATTCGGATGTGTGGGGTCCTTGTCCCACAAAATCAACATTGGGTTTTTCGTATTTTGTTACCTTTATTGATGACTATTCTCGTGCCACTTGGGTTTATTTAATGAAATCACGTGCTGAAGTATTTTCAATTTTTAGTGAATTTCATGCGTATGTGCAAAATCAATTCAACACCTCAATTAAAACTTTACGCACTGATAATGCGAAAGAATATCTCTCAAAGGATTTTTCAGATTTTCTAAAAACCCATGGCATTATTCACGAGTCATCTTGCGTATACACACCTCAACAAAATGGCGTTTCTGAACGTAAGAATCGCCATTTGTTGGATGTCACTCGCACCATCATGCTTCACTCTCGAGTTCCTCATCGTTTTTGGGGGGATGCGGTCCTTACTGCTACTTATCTCATTAACCGTATGCCTTCACCAGTTATTCATGGCAAAACCCCATTCTCTATTCTTTTCCCAAACAGCACCATGTTCCCCTTAGCACCCAAAATTTTCGGGTGTGTTGCATACGTTCATGATTACCGTCCAGGGGGCTCGAAACTAGGACCCCGAGCGCTTCGTTGTGTCTTTCTTGGCTACTCACGTGTTCAGAAGGGTTATCGTTGTTATAGTCCTTCTCTCCGCCAGTATTTTACCAGCGCTGATGTCACCTTTAATCAGGAGTGTCCCTTCTTTCCCGAGTCTCCCAATCCTACTTCTGATCCATTTCCTGAATCTGACATACCCGGGTCTCCCACCATTCGTCCTTTTCCTATGTCCAGCGCCTCTTCCGACCCTCCGGTCTCAGACATCACTGCTCCAGATCTTCATGCCTCAGGCTTGCCGAGCAACCCTCCACCCTTGATTTTCACATATGCCCGACGACATAAGGATAAGACATCAGAGACACCTGATTCACAACCGGACCATGCTCCTGGTACGTTCTCAGTTCCAACAGACACACCTGATCCTGATACATCTGATACTACCCCTGTTACACCAGACACACCTGATCCTGATACATCTGATACTACCCCTATTACACCAGCCACACATGTTTATGACCCTCCTGGTGCACCCTTTCCTAATATACCAATTGCCTTTCGCAAAGAACCCCGACATCCCACCCGTTATCCTATTCAGGATTATGTTGCTTATTCCCACCTCTCACCTGAATCCCATGCCTATACCACTGCCATAGATTCCTACCCGATTCCCAAGAATGTGATGACAGCTCTTGCTCACCCAGGATGGAGACATGCCATGGAAGAAGAGATTGGGGCTCTTGGAGCTAATCATACATGGGATCTTGTTACGCTTCCTCCAGGTAAACATATTGTTGGCTGTCGGTGGGTTTTCACAGTTAAACTCCACCCCGATGGTTCTTTGCATCGTCTGAAAGCTCGTTTAGTTGCTAAGGGTTATTCGCAGGCGTATGGTATTGACTATGACGAGACTTTCTCCCCGGTTGCTAAAATGCCATCAGTACGCATTTCTATTGCTCTTACTGCCATTAATCATTGGCCGCTCCATCAGCTTGACGTCAAGAACGCCTTTCTCAATGGTGTTCTTGAGGAGGAGGTTTATATGGAGCAACCACCTGGTTTTATTGTCAAGGAGGAGGCCTCTAAGGTGTGTAGACTCCGTCGGTCATTATATGGTCTTAAGCAGTCTCCTAGGGCATGGTTTGGTCGGTTCTCGAATGTTATGGGAGAATTTGGGATGGTACGTAGTGCTTATGATCACTCTGTATTTTTCAGGCACCACCTGGGTCGACGCATCATTGCAGTTGTGTATGTTGATGACATCATAATTACAGGGGATGATGAGATTGGGATTACCGAGCTCAAACAGTTTCTTCAGTCCCAGTTTCAGATTAGTGACCTTGGCCGACTTCGATACTTTCTTGGCATAGAGGTATCTCGTTCTCCACAAGGAATTCTTCTCTCTCAGCGGAAGTATGTCCTTGATATGCTGACTGAATGTGGCTTACTGGGTTGCAAGCCAGTTGATAGCCCAATGCTTCCTACGGGGAAGCTGCTTCCTGAGGACGGGAGTCCAATAAAGGATCCTGAACGTTACAGGCGTCTGGTTGGTAAGCTTAATTACTTGACAGTTACACGACCCGACATTTCTTTCTCAGTGAGTGTCTTAAGTCAGTTCATGGCCACTCCATACACCGGACACTGGGATGCTGCCCTTCGCGTTTTGAGGTATCTCAAAGCCACACCTGGTTTAGGGATCATGTATTCTGATCAGGGCCATTGTCGTGTAGGCGCCTTTACAGAAGAAGGAGATGGACGTGTGTCTGGGTTCTCAGATGCAGATTGGGCTGGTTGCCCTATCTCACGACGATCCACCACTGGATACTGTGTATTTGTTGGAGGTAATCTTGTGTCATGGAAAAGTAAGAAGCAACACACGGTATCTAGGTCAAGTGCCGAATCTGAATATAGAGCCATGGCTGATGTTACATCAGAGATGATATGGGTCAGGCGACTTCTTAAAGAACTCGGGGTTATCTCTAATGACTTGATGCGATTATACTGTGATAGTCAATCGGCTATACACATAGCCAAGAATCAAGTTTTTCATGAAAGAACGAAGCATATTGAAGTTGATTGTCATCTTATCAGAGATCGGATAGTTGGTACAAAAAAGGATCCTCCATCCATTCAACCAATTCATGTCAAGACAGATTCTCAGCTTGCAGACATTCTCACCAAACCGCTCCGGAAAGCTCAAATCGATTTTATTTGTAACAAGTTGGGCATGTTTAACATCTATGTTCCAATTTGAGGTGGAGTGTTAGTTGTATATATCTAGGCCCTTTTATTATCTGTTTAGTTAGTTAGCCCATGGGCCTGTTTCTAGGGTTTTCCCCCTATATATAGAGGTCCCCTTTTGTACTTGTAAATCATTCAGTAATATATCAGTTTTATACCTTTTACACATCCCACTTGTGTTTGCTAACTACTTCCATTTGTAACTGCCATAAAAGAACATCACACGTATTGCCAACTTTGCAATGAGGGTTATACTCCGGATTGATGACATGGCAACTCCAAGACTGATTATTCCCACAAACACACCATGCAAGATTAAGCAGCAGAAGCAAGTCTTGTTTGAAAAGGTTGACTCGCACTTGTTCAGCACAACAAGCTGCTGACTTTATTGATCTTGACGTATCCATACTCCCGGAATTATTTACTCATCTTTGACAATCCATATAACTTTCCTTTTGACTTTTCAGTTGATAGTTTTTGACTTTCTGATTTAATCCCATCTTCACAAGTGAAGTAACTTCAACCATATAACCCTGCCTTTGACAAATAGAGTGTTGGATTTCTCCAATCTTTGCCTTTCATTTTCTTTTGACTTTGACCCAACTTCTTCAGCTGACTGTCATTGACTTTGCCACTATACCATCGGAGATTACATCTTTGCCGATTTGATCTCAACCATGGAGAAATTTTGCTCCTTCCAATACTTATTTTGACTTACAAATTTTGAAGTTGTCTTCCTCTATAGTTGGCTTCCACTTTCTGTTGTCTCTGACCCAACTTCACCCTTTGGATGCTGTTGACTTTTTTATCATCCATAAAGCATGTGTGTTTAAAGTAACACCAGTAAATATGCCCCTCGCAATGCAGAGGGACGTAAAAGAGCCTGTTTCCTGTAATATCATAAAAAAGTGTACATTACAAAAATTGGAAGTTTATTTACAGATCCGTGACCTACACAAATAGAGAATTTAAAAGACAATTTTGTTAGCTTTTCTAATCAACTAAAATACTAAATTTAGCATTTAAAAAAGTATCTGTTTAAATATAAAAGAATTAAAATATAAAAAGGTCCAATCACACGCCGCCGGAAGCACTCACTAGAACATCGATTTCCGATCATTTTCCTATTTTGGCCGACACGTGCTAGTTGGACAAAAGTGACCTCGATCCTTCTTCATGTGTCACGTTCACCTGACGGTGCCATGTGCTGTCGCCGTAGTTTCTAAAACCAAAAAAAATCTCGTTACGTTCTAGGTTACAGGTTGTTTCCCCTCCTTTGCTTTTGGATGAATATTAGACTAGTTATGTAATTATCATAGTTTATAAGGTATCTTTGTGTAATATTAAACTGATATACTCTATATAGTGACCCTATGTAACCGTATTGTACACAATCTTGATTCAATTTGAACCAAGACCTTCTAGTATTTGTTCTAGACTTCTAGCTGTTTACTACTATTTATTATCTTCTTCCAACATTCATTAAAATACCATTCCTTTGTGATACTCTTTTAGCCCTTGCTCATGTTAAACTGCAGGGAAATGGTGTCATATATCGCTAACACACTTATCTTCATCTTAAGGTATGTGTTCCTAGTTGAGAACTTTCTGTGTTTCACTATTTTGAGTGAAAAGTCAATAAGCGAGGAATGAGATGGTTGGTGATTAAACTATGAGAAATGCGTAATTTATCCGTTCTTTTGTTTTTATTTTGCAGTGGAGTAGTGATAGCTGAAGGTATACTTGGAGGTGACAGTATTCTTAAACACGAGGGTAAGCTCTCTTCTCTCTTGCTAATCTCCCCCTCCCCTCTTATACAGTGAAGAAAAAACTTACTCCTACGTGTCAACACATGCTTGCATATGCATTAGCTTAAGAGGAGCATAATAATTAGAGTTATCATAGCCAATGATTCTGTTATCATTTAATATGAGCTCAAGGAGTACCATCAAATGCACAAAAGAACCTTATGTTTATTTGTGTAAAACTTGGATGCAATTTTTACTTTGAACAGACTATTACAATGAGATGCCAGCATCTGTAATTTTGTACGTCTATATACTTAAAAAGGGACTAAAACCCAGAATTACGGTACACAACGACACAAGAACCAGATAGAAGAAAAGTCAAACCTTGATAATGTGAATAGAAAGTAAGAAAGTGAAAGTATTAAGGCCACATTTTTTTCTGAAACTGCGGTCTTCTCTCTCTTTATGATTTCTTTGACATCATCCTAGCCCAGAAACTTTTATTCTCTTCAGTTCTTTGATATTGCATTTTCGATCAGTTTTTTTGTTTATCTGTAATCCTCTAATCTAAAATGCATTCACCGAAACCGAATACCAGCTTATATTTCTCAAATCTTGATTCAGAAAAAAAAACTTCAACAAAGCAAATTCAATTGTTCACACTTGAGAGTCGTGTTTGGTTTTTACTCTGTTGAAATATCCAAGTTCGTCCAGTTAAATTTCTATCAGTGCTGTATTGCATGATCATGACTCACAATCTGTCCATTAAAACAATAGAAGACCACCATATGCTTATGTCCCCTCCATTAGCATGGTTTTTGGACTACCAGAGTACCAGGTCAATAAGTGTGCCTGACAGATTAGTTAATATAATAAATGTTAGTAGGATAGTATACTACATGAACTTATCTACTTTTTTTGCATTCCACTTATTGGTTTCATGGGGTTGTAAAAGGATTTGGATACATGGAGACTGGGAGAATAGTTGAACATATGTTGATAGGAGTTTGTGAATTTGTTCCTTTTCTTGAATTTAAAAGTACACAGTGATGGAAATTCACGAGGGCATATCAAGGTGATTCCATAGAAGATAATCAGAGACAGGTTTAAAGGGGCTTTGTTGTGCATAAATGGAAAATGAAATGTTTTCTAAAAGTAGTCCGGTTTGTGGGATATATCACAGGTGCCTCATTATTACCTGGTATAGAGTTCCCTGTTGGGCGTTAATCTTCAAAGCCGTCCTTTTAATTTTATTTATGGGCCATAATGGGTCAGAAAAAAACAATTAATAGAATATTATTATTATGGGCTACTAAGATTTATGTATTAAGCCCATAAAGTAAAGTACGTATTGTATTTAGGTTAACGGTGTTAAGAAGTTGTAAACACCGTATAGCAGTTAATCTACAAACTGATTGATGAATCGTTGTGTCGATTCATCAAATATAAATAGGTATCGAATGTGAAGTTTGAAGATATCCCAGAAATACAAGTTTACTTACATTCAATCTGTGCAATTCGTTTCTGTGTATACATATTGTTGTGAATACAATGAAGACTGAAATTGGGGCTGTGATTCCCTTTACTAGTCAAGTATACTTGTTATTTATTGCGTCTTTAGGCCCTATTCTTAAGAAATATCGAGTATTTTCTACTTGTTATGCTCTACAAATAAAAGCATCCGCTTTTACTATTACTTTATCACCAAGAGCCACATATGCAAGAAGGTAGTACACTCACTGATTGTTAACCACTTCCTTTTTCCTAGAGCTTGTTGCTTCTAGTTATCTGTGTATCCATGTAAATTTTCAGTCAATTGGTATTGTATTCCCTGTGGGCATGACCATATCTTATTTATCTGTTACAGAAAATGCTTGGGGATACCTCATCCTCCTATACGTTCTGCTACAATTCTCACGGGCCATCGTGGTTGGATCATTATATCCCTTTCTGAGTTATTTTGGTTATGGTTTGGATTGGAAAGAAGCAATTGTACTTGTATGGTCTGGTTTGAGAGGTGCCGTGGCATTGTCTCTTTCTCTGTCAGTTAAGGCAAGTTGTCCTTTTTACTTACAGAAGAAATCATGGATATGAGCCCTGAATTGCTACATTCGTTATCTTTAATAACTAATTCCGTTAGTATTCTTTCAGCAATCCAGTGACACGTCATCATACATTACTCGCAAAACAGGAACCCTGGTACTCTTCTTTAGCTTCTTGACATTTTAATATCACTGTTGCTACATGTGATTTTCTTAAATAAATATATACAGGAAAACTGGTAGAACAATTTTTAACAAAATGATTAGCATAACTTATCTCATTGTTCCTTTGCTTGTGCAGTTTGTGTTCTTCACTGGTGGAACTGTGTTTCTAACACTTATTATAAATGGATCAACTACTCAGTTTGTTTTGCGGATGCTACAAATGGACAAGCTGTCTGCAGCTAAGGTACATTTATAAACCATATCTGAAGACAAACAGTGTTTGTTATGTTTTGGATTTTGTTCCAGAAAAAATTAATTCATCATCAAACAGTTCGAACCTGGTAGTGTGACACCATGTTGTCAAAGGCGCAAGGCGCACTTAAGGCGCAAAGGGTGAGCCTGGGGCCTAGGGGCAAGGCACTTAAAAAGCGAGGGCTTTTTTAAGCTTAGCGCATAATAAAAAGTAAACATTTTTGGGGATTTTAGGCATATTTATACATAATATTTACTATATTTTTAGCTCTTAAATACCAAAAAAAGAATAATAAAAAGAATTTCACACATTTTAATAACTCACAATCTCAATCCACAACCAAATAAAAAAACTAGAGCTGTGAAGAACTAGAAAGAAAAGAAAAAAGAACAAAAAAGAAAAAGTAAAAAATTAAATAAAAAAAAGTAAAAACCAAAAAAATAGATAAAAAAGCAGACTGCAAAAATGACAGTGACTAGTCATGTGTTGACTTTACTTTCACTCAGCAAACCACTAAAAATTCACTGGCTTTAAAGTTTTGGTTTATTAACTTTGCCTTCTTATTTTTCATTGTCTCCTGACCACACCTAGTTTCCTCTCCTTCCCTAGATTAGTCCCTATAAATATGTTGTCATGTACTTGTAATTTCTTGAGCACCTAAATATAATAAACACCCCTAGTTGCAGCAAGTGGACGTAGGTCATACCGACCGAACCACTATAAATCTCTCGTGTCGTTTATTCGTGTTAGTGTGTGTTTGCGTGTGTTGTGTTCGTGTGATACCCTAACAACTGGTATCAGAGCTTGGCTCTTGATCGTGTCACACTCATAGCCGCCTCTGGAGTAACTAGGGTTTCTCCTGCCGCCACCACCGCGTGAACAGTACCGCCGCTACAGTGTTTTTTTTTCCGACTGCTACTGTGTTTGACTGCTACAGTGTTTCCGACTGCTACAGTGTTTCCGGCTGCTACAGTTCCCCCGCTTCTACAGTAACGCCGTGAACAGTAAATCGCTGCTACAGTACTCGTATTCCGCCGCCGTCGCAAGTCCGCAGCCGTTCGCCGCTGCTGATTAGGGTTCCGCCGCTGTGTCTCAGCCGCTGAAAACCCTGCTGTCCATCACCTTCTGTTGCCGCTGACAGAACAGAGTTCTGTCCCGTTTCCGCTGCTGCTGCCGCCGTTGTTGACCTGGTCAACCGCAACCGTCAAACTCCAAATCCGGTAAACTTTTTTATTTGTGTTCTTACTCGTTTATTACTGATTTTGGTTGAGATTGGTTGAATAGACAGTGTTCAATAGAACAATCAACAAGTTCAGGCCGCCGCCACAGCTGTGTTTGTTCACTGTTGCCGGTCTCGACAGTTCTACTCGGTAAGTTTGTTTCAATGGCAGAAGAAGGTAAGGTAAAGATAATGACGTTTGATGGACAAGATTATGGATTCTGGAGAATGCAAATTGAAGACATGCCCTATCAGAAGAGCTTACATCTTCCGATGATTGGTTTGACAGCAAAACCAGAGAAGATGTCTGAAGCCGACTGAAATCTCCTAGACAGACAAGCCTTGGGAGTAGTAAGGTTGTCTTTGTCAAGGAACGTGGCCTACAACATAGTCAAAGAAAAGACAACTTTTGGTTTGTTAAAAGCCCTGGCTGACATGTATGAGAAGCCCTCTGTCGTCAATATGGTATTTCTCATCAGACAATTGGTTAACACCAAGTTGAGAGAAGGTTCGTATGCTTCTGCCCATATTAATGATTTCAATTCTATTTTAACTCGGTTAGAATCTGTTGATATTAACTTTGAGGATGAGGTACAAGCTCTCTGTTGGGTATCACACGCACACAAACACGCAAACACGGGAAAAACACGAACACACGATTTATAGTGGTTCGGTCTAAACTGACCTACATCCACTTGCAACTAGGGTTTATATTATTTCTGTGCTCCAAGAATTACAAGTACATATGATGAATATATAGAGATAATAATCTAGGGTTAGTAACAATATCCAAGTTAGGCCCAACCCGTGTAGAGCCCATTAGGGCCAGCTGCCTCAATAAAGACTCCGCACCCAACAATCTCCCACTTGGAGGCTCGAACTGCGCTCCACCGTCTTTCTTCATCTTGTACCTCTTGTAATCTTCCTTACCACTAGTTGCATCAGCCTTCTCATCAGTTAACCTGATGGCATGTTGAAGCTTCCCCGAGCTTCAACTCATCAGTCACGATCAGTGACTCATTCTCTGTCCCTGCTTGCTCCCATTGTAACGAACCCGTTACTCTGCTAGCCTCTGAGATAACTTGAGAACTCACACTCTCCGTTATAAGCAAGTAATCCACTGGAGAGACTTTTATAGTCGGAATGTTGGTCTTCTTTACCCATTGTAGCACTGGAGCTGTAACTGAAACACGACCTGTGCTCCCACTGTCTCGATGCCCTCTACCAGGTTTAACCTCCCCAACTCGTTCATCCCGAATCTTCACTTTGATTCTAGGTTGCTCACTTGCAAAGCAAACCCTTTTCTGCCCACGAGATTCTGTGAACCGAACTTTGTTTTCTTTCTGAACCGGGATAACTTCTCCCTCAGATGGTATACTGACCATATAAAGCGAACCTCTCTTTCTTCCTCGAGCCATGACAAGATTACCTTTAACAACCTTCCATTGACCGTTCCCAAACTTAACTTCGTGTCCTTGTTCATCCAACTGTCCGACAGAAATTAACCTTTTCTTCAAACTTGGAATTACCCTGACGTCCTCCAAAGTCCATGAACCGGCTGAAGTCTTCAAATCTGTCACCCATGCCCGTAACCTCAAGAACATCGTCGTTCGCCAGTCTTACCTTCCCAAAATCCCCTTCTTTCAAATTCTGCAATGCTTCATTGCTGTGGGTAGCATGGAATGAAGCACCAGAATCCATCACCCATGAATCTATAGCATCCTCTACGCAACAAATCAACACGTCATCTTCTACTTCAACCTGATTCACTTCCTTTTTTGCGTTCGGACAGTGATTCCTAAAGTGTCCCGCTTCCTTACAATTCCAACATATCACATCCTTACGAATCTTTGACTGACTCCTCCTGCTCTCACTGCCCTGATCTTTCCCTCTACCTTTGCCGTCAGTAACCAACAAAGTATTTGATGATTCACCTGAAGTTCTGCGTCTGACATCTTCTCCCATAAGCAGATCCCGAATCCCATCAAATGTAAACTTAGTAGCGGAACTACTAATCGCTGTAACTGTTCCTGACCAACTATCAGGTAGTGAGGATAGCAACAAAAGGGCTTGAACTTCATCGTCGAATTTAATGTCAACTGACACTAAACGAGACAGAATTGTATTGAGGTTGTTAATGTGTGTTGTTACTGATCCACCCTCTCTCATCTTAGTATTCACCAGCTCACGATCAAGAAAACCTTGTTTGCTGCAGACGGCTTCTCATACATGTTAGACAGTGCTTCCATCATCCCACACGTTGTGGTCTCCTTCAAAAGGTTGTAAGCAACATTCTTTGACAAAGAGAGCGTTATCACTGCCCGGGCTTTCTTATATAACTTATCCCAATCTGCTGGTAACATCTTTTCTGGTTTTTCCCCACTCAGCACTACATCCAAATCCTTCTGACATAGTAGTGCTTCAATCTGCATCTTCCACTACCCAAACTCCTTTCCATCAAACTTCTCAATCGTAACCTTTCCGTCTTCTGCCATTACAATAGCTAAACGAAATAACAGAGAGCAATGGCAGGAGCCTGACCTTAACGGCTGTTCTACTGGGTTCTGTCAAGCAATCAACCTATTTAAACGCAGCGGAATAACGAACATATAATCAGAACCAGAAAGCTTTTAACAGAAACGAAGGAACCTGACAAAAAAACGATTGGCACTGGTTCTTAGGTCTCAATAAACGGCTCTTTCTGATTCAACAGCTGTTCTTGGCTTAATATTATCAGATTCTTGACTGTCCAGATGCTACAGGGCTGTTCTGAGTGAAAACAACAGCAACCAGACCTGTTAACAATTTCTGGGGTTGGCAGAAATCAATTCCGGCGGCGGCGGAACCCTAATCCGGCGACAACAGTGGCGGCTCTGCAACCGCTGAACGGCGGTGATTCTTCTGGCGGCGGCGGAACCCTAATCCGGGATTCCGGCGGCGGCGGCGGTTCTGGCGGCGGCTGAGGTGAAGCAGAACCCTAATTCTTTAGGATGGCAGCTGTGAGTGTGATACGATCTAGAGCCAAGCTCTGATACCAGTTGTTAGGTATCACACGCACACAAACACGGGAAAAACACGAACACGCGATTTATAGTGGTTCGGTCTAAACTGACCTACATCCACTTGCAACTAGGGTTTATATTATTTATGTGCTCCAAGAATTACAAGTACATATGATGAATATATAGAGATAATAATCTAGGGTTAGTAACAATATCCAAGTTAGGCCCAACCCGTGTAGAGCCCATTAGGGCCAGCTGCCCCAATAGAGACTCCACACCCAACACTCTCCTCCTATTGTCTTCTTTGCCCGAAAGCTGGTTAGGTACTGTTACAACTGTCAGTAGTTCATCTGGAACTACCAAACTCACATTCAAGGCGATGCGAGATTTGATTCTAAATGAAGACGTGCGTAGGAAAAACGCTGGAGAATCTTCCAGCTCTATTCTACATACTGAAGGGAAGGGGAGAAGACCTAAAAGGGGCAATAACAGGGGTAGGTCAAAGTCCGGGAAGAGAGGTCAATCCAAAAACAGAAAAGAGATTGAGTGCTAGAACTGCAAAGAGAAGGGCCACTTTAGAAGCTAGTGCCCTAAACCACAAGCTGCTAAAGACAATAAAGAAGTGAACAACGTAGCAGCTCAACACCCAGCTAACGCCCTCATCTGTTGTGTTGAAATATCCATAGAATCCTGGATCATGGATTTAGGGGCATCCTTTCACGCCGTCCCTTGCCCGGAGCTAGTAAAGAACTTACGAACAGGTAATTTTGGTAATGTTCGTTTAATTGATGATCAGACACTTGATATTGCAGGGATAGGTGATGTGGATCTAAGGACTACGCTTGGAACCACCTGGACATTGAAAGATGTCAGGGTTATTCCAAACTTATGAAGGAAGTTAATTTCGGTTGGTCAGCTGGATGACCAAGGCGATGCTGTTCTCTTTAAAGATGGTCAACGAAAAGTTATCAAGGGCAACCTCGTGGTTGCTAAGGGAAAGAAGAGAGGCACTTTATATATGATGGAGATACCTTCTGATGGTATAAATGCGACAACATCTGGTCCGAGTCCTTCCAATCTGTGGCACCAACGACTCGGACACATGAGTGACAAGGGATTGAAGATGTTGGCTGATAAAGGAAAGCTTCAAGGTCTAAAGAAAGTTGAAACCGGGTTTTGTGAATCTTGTGTTTTTGGGAAACAGAAGAAAGTTACATTCTTGAAGACTGGTCAGACACCGAAAGCTCAAAAGCTAGAGCTCATTCACTAAGACGTTTATGGACCTACTGTTAGGAACAACGTGGCGCAGCGGAATCAACACACACACATGCACAAACGATAATCATGCGGTACAGAAAAATAAACGACACAAGAATTTTACGTGGTTCGGTCCCAGTGGGGGACCTACATCCACGGGCTGCAACTAGGTTATTTCATTAAGCTCAAGGGCACACAGATTACAATTACAACATAGAGTATTTATAGATTAAAACTAGGGTTCCTAACTTGTTCTCCAAGTTAGGCCCAAACCGTATAGATAGGCCCATTAGGCTAACCCTAGTTAGGGCCGGCCGCCTCTAAACGAGACTACACACCTAACAATCTCCCACTTGGAGGCTCGAGCAATCCTCAATCCACCATCCAAGCAGACCCTATACCAGTAACTCCAGTAATCTTCAATAACAGAAATCCTCCAAGCCTCCAGTTCTAAGAACAAGCTAACACTTCACTATTAGAAGTTTCCAAGCCTCCAGCTCCCAAGAACAAGCTAAGATTTCAAATAACAGAAGTCCTCCAAACCTTCAGTTCCTATAAACAAGCTAAGACTTCAATCCAATCCTCCTAGTTGCAGCAGCCCACTCCTCAATTACCAGAAGGGCCCGTTGAAGCTCCCCCTAGCTCCAACCCAGCAGTCATCACTGACCCAGCCATGGCAAAACCCGCCATTGACTCATCCTCAATCTCAACCGGCACCTACTCACTCGAACTACCGACTCCAGAGACTTCCAGAGGAAACACCACTCTCCAAAACCTGCAAGTACCATGGAGAGATTTTCCCATTCGGAATTCCGGTCTTCAAAACCCAACGGTGTTTAGAACTGTACCCAGAACACGTCCCATGCTCCCACTGTTCCCAAAACCCCTGACCTGGTTTAAACCTCCGAATGCACTCAGCTGACATCCCCGTGGCTCCAAGATTCACACTTGCAAAATGAATCCACTTAGCTCTACCCGATGCAGCGAGTCAAGACTTTAATACTCGGAAGTTGGTTCCCTTCTTCCAGCGATACATAATCCTGTATCTTCCCAAAGTCTTCAAACAATAGATTCACCAATGCTTCATAGAAGTGAGTAATGAAGCATACCAGAATCTTGAACCCAAGAGTCTCCACTGCCATCACTGAGTCCCAATGCATCAACCCAGACACATTCTCAGAAGCAGAATTTACTATCTTTGACATCGACTCTAAAAGAATGTCACATACCTCCATGCAGCTCCACCAAGTCAACTATGCTCAACTCCCACTGTCTTTGTTATCCCAACCCATGCCAAATGTCGTACCACTGATCACCACCGAACAAGAAACCGCTTCACAGTTCTAGACCAGCTAACCGGCAAACGGTTATAACAACAGCAGAGCTTTCATGAAAGCAAACGGTACCAAGGATTCTGTGATCGTACACCCGATCATCTAACCCTAACCGAAAAAATCTTTCAACCGAGCAAATATCACATGACTTCCCTTTTTTCACTTATGTCATCACCAGCACACCTGCTGGTTCCATTTTCTCCCGGTTTATCCATCGTTAGTACCACATCCAAGTTCACTTGACAAACCAACCAACCGAAATCCAAACCGCCAAACCTTTCGATAACAACCATCCTGTCTCCAGCCATAACAATAGCACACAGAAAATATATCGAAACAGTGAAACAAACACAGTAATGTCACGGGCCTGAACTTGACAGTTGTTCTACCAAACACTGTCAATAAACCGATCTGCTCCTGCAATAAACCTCGCAGACAAATCTAAACCTGAATACTGAATTTCACATAACCCGGTTCCCAAATAGTTGATAATAAACAGTCAAACAGAACTAAACAAAACTCTAACCTTTACCCGACGAATCCAAGAGCTTTATAACCAAACCCTAATCGGCGGCTTCAAAGAGATTAACCCGGTACTATAAACAAAACCATTTATACCTGCGATATCATAACCCGAGACACCCGACCCGACGCTTCACCTGCAAACCCGAGTGAAACCAGCAACTCCAAGAGATTCACAACAGAAACTCTAATTGCAAAATCACTCCAAATCAGTCCCGAACAGCCCTGTTTTCTCCCAAAACAGCCCCGTTTTCCTCCAAAACAGCCCTGTTTTCTTTCCCCTTTTGCGCAACCTAGGATTTGAAAAAACCCTAATTCCGGCGGCCCAAAAAACAAGAAACCAGGCTGCGAATCAGCCCTGGAACAGCAGCAGAAAAAAGAAAAAAAAAATTTCGAAAACACTGTTCATGCGGAAAAACACTGTTCATGCTGGAAAACACTGTTCACGACGCGACGGTACTGTAGCGGCGGCGACGGTACTGTAGCAGCAGATCTGAATCAACCCTCGATCAGCCTCTACCCTTTTTTCTCGATCGAAAACCGTGCAGACCGTGTGTAAACAACGAGCCAAAGCTCTGATACCACTTGTTAGGAACAACGTGGCGCAGCGGAATCAACACACACACATGCACAAACGATAATCATGCGGTACAGAAAAATAAACGACACAAGAATTTTACGTGGTTCGGTCCCAGTGGGGGACCTACATCCACGGGCTGCAACTAGGTTATTTCATTAAGCTCAAGGGCACACAGATTACAATTACAACATAGAGTATTTATAGATTAAAACTAGGGTTCCTAACTTGTTCTCCAAGTTAGGCCCAAACCGTATAGATAGGCCCATTAGGCTAACCCTAGTTAGGGCCGGCCGCCTCTAAACGAGACTACACACCTAACACCTACATCGGTTCAATCTGTAGGAGGTGCATCCTACTATGTGACCTTCATTGATGATGCTACTAGAAAGGTATGGGTTTATTTTCTCAAGCATAAATTTGAAGTATTTAATACTTTTATGAACTGGAAAGCTGCTGTTGAAAATGAAACTGGTTTGAAGGTTAAATGTCTGAAATATGACAACGGGGGAGAATACATCAGCAAGGAGTTTGTTGATTATTGTGTAAAACAAGGGATAAGGATGATCAAGACCGTCCCAGGAACTCCTCAACAAAACGGAGTTGCTGAACGGATGAACAAAACTTTAAACGAAAGGGCGAGGAGCATGAGGTTAAACGCAGGGCTCCCAAAGATGTTCTGGGCCGATGTAGTTAACACTGCAGCTTATTTGATCAACCGTGGACCGTCTGTTCCTATGGGTTTCGAAATACCGGAGGAAGAGTGGAAAGGAAAGGAGGTAAGTCTTAAGCACTTGAGAGTATTTGGTTGCTTATGGTTTGTTGAAAGATGGTGACAGGGATAAACTTGACTCAAAAGCCAAGTGTACTTTTATTGGCTATGGGATAGATGAGATGGGTTACCGGCTTTGGGACTTTGAAGGCCGAAAAGTTATCAGAAGCAAAGATGTCATGTTCAACGAAGCCGGATTATACAATGGAAGAAATGGTAATAGTCCTGAAGTTCAGAAAGAGTACATTGTTATTGATGCTGAGATGAAGAAAACTGGTGACAGTGAAGCTTGTTTAGACATTCCCGACAGTGGGAGCTCAGAGCTTGAATCTTAAAAAGATTCAACCGACAGTAAAAGCTCTGAAGAAGAAACTGAAGATCCACCAATTACTCCTCCTGCCCCCGAGACTCAGTGGGTCAGGGGATCTACTAGAGTCACTACACCGCCAGAGAAATATTCTCCATCTGCTAATTTTCTGTTGTTAACAGAGAATGGAGAACCGCAGTGCTACACTGAAGCTATTAGTCTGAAAGATTCATTACAGTGGGAGATTGCAATGAAGGATGAGATGAAGTCACTAGAAAAGAACAGAACATGGGAGCTTACAAAGCTTCCTCCCGGAAAGAAAGCACTGCACAATAAATGGGTGTACAGGGTCAAAGATGAACACGATGGTACCAAACGGTTCAAAGCACGGTTAGTGGTCAAAGGGTTTCAACAAAAACAGGGAGCTGATTACAATGAAATCTTCTCTCCGGTTGTGAAGATGACTACTATCAGGTTGGTCCTGAGTATTGTTGCTACTGGGAGTCTTCATCTAGAGCAGCTAGATGTGAAGACTGCCTTTCTGCACGGTGATTTGAATGAAGACATATACATGGCACAACCTGAAGGTTTTTAGGTTACAGGAAAAGAAAGTATGGTCTGTAGATTGAAGAAGAGCTTGTATGGGTTGAAACAAGCTCCAAGACAGTGGTATTTGAAGTTTGATAAGTTCATGGGTAGATCCGGGTACAAGAGATGTGAGATGGATCACTGCTGTTATATCAAGAGATTTGATAAGTCATACATCATCCTCCTCTTATATGTGGATGATATGTTAATTGCTGGTTCTAATATGAAGGAAATAAAGAAGCTGAAGAAGCAAATGTCAGAAGAATTTGAGATGAAAGACCTTGGTGCTGCTGCTAAACAGATACTCGGGATGAGTATTTCCAGGAACAAAGACGGGTCTCTGACACTCTCTTAAGAAAAGTATATTGGGAAAGTGTTAGAGAAATTTAAAATGAAAGATGCCAAGACCAGAAGCACTCCTCTAGGAAGTCACTTTAAACTTTCTAAAGACCATTCGCCAAAGACGGATGAAGACATAGCCGAAATGGCTAAGGTGCCCTATGCATCAGCTGTTGGTAGTCTTATGTACGCTGGTGTGCACGAGGCCGGATATAGCACACGCAGTTGGGGTGGTTAGTCGATATATGTCTAATCCGGGCAAAGAACATTGGGAGGCAGTCAAGTGGCTGCTTAGGTATTTGAAAGGTACTTCGAAGATGGGGTTACGATTCTCGGGTAAAGATATTGTTCTGAGGGGTTATAAGGATGCTGACCTTGGGGGATGCAAGGAATCGTATAAGAGCACGACTGGGTTTGTTTTTCAGTGGGAGGAACCGCAGTCAGTTGGATGTCTAGGCTACAGAAGAGCGTTGCTCTTTCAACTACTGAAGGCGAATACATGGCATGTGCTGAAGCTAGTAAAGAGTTGATTTGGCTAAAGAACTTTCTAGAAGAACTTAGGAAGAAACAGCCAGACAGTCCACTGTTTTGTGACAATCAAAGTGCAATACATCTGGGGAAGAATCCTGTGTTTCATGGGAAAACGAAGCACATTCAGCTTAGGTATCACTTCATCAGGGGTTTGATCAGTGATGGTACGCTAAAGCTTGAGAAGATCAAAGGAACGGAGAATCCCGCAGATATGCTGACTAAGGTGGTTATCTTAGAGAAGTTGAAGCTATGCATAGCTTCAACTGGCCTTCAGGTTACTTGATGAGAAGGCCGCTGTAACTAGGAGGAAAGAAGTTACAGAAGTACAAGTGAAGACATGTGAAGACGGAGATAGTTTGGAGTTTGCCAAAGCCTGCAAGTGGGAGATTGTCATGTGTATGGAGGCTAGGATGCCGGCGGCCCTAGTTGGCCTCCTGCGCAAGTTGGGCTGGGGCTATAATGGTTTAACTTGGTCATTAAGTTATGTAACCCTAGATTAGTCCCTATAAATATGTTGTCATGTACACATAATTTCTTGAGCACCTAAATATAATAAACACCCTAGTTGCAGCAAGTGGATGTAGGTCAAACCGACCGAACCACTATAAATCTCTCGTGTCGTTTATTCGCTTTAGTGTGTGTTTGCGTGTGTTGTGTTCGTGTGATACCCTAACAGTTTCCCCTTGATCTTGAATCAAACTTAAATGAAGAACATAAACACAAATCCCAAACACAATAGTTGATGTAAATCAAACTTGTATTATAAATGAATTTCTGGTACAAACTTCTGATTACAATTAATCCTATTTATACTACTAAAACCAATCGTTGCGTCTGTTCCTTTTTGAACCGATTCACATACATTCAATCGGTGTGTTTATTCCAATCGTTGTGCCCTTTGCCGTATCCATCGTATCCACCGATTTGTAGGTTTCAAGGTTTGGTTTCTTGTACTTCTATTCCTTCTAGTTTAAAGAATACAATTTCTATCCTAAATACAATAATAACCTAATTACATAACTAGTCCCTATACTATGTGAAAGTGATTAACTCACATTCACCCCTTTAATCACGATCACATAGTTGTAGGTCTTGAACTCCGAGCAGTTCCCTCATTGTAGTAAACTTGACTCTTGCTAATGCCTTGGTCAATATGTCTGCTTTTTGTAATTCTCCACTGATGTGTTCTACACTGATGTGGTTGTCTTCAACACACTCTCTTATGAAATGATAACGTGTGTCTATATGCTTGCTCCTTCCATGAAATACTGATTAATGCTATAGCTGTTATGTTATCAACTAGTAAAGTAATCTTTTCTTCTTTCCAGCCTGTTATTCCACTGAGCAATCTCTTTAACCATAATGCTTGACATGCTGCTGCTGTTGATACCATAAACTCAGATTCACATGACGATAATGCAACAGTCTGTTGTTTCTGAGTGCTCCATGTAATAGGTGAGTTCCTGAAGTAAAATACTATCCCTGTAGTTCCTTTTCCTTCTTCAGTATGAACTCCATAACTACTATCACTATAAACAGTAATCTTACAGCCTCCGAATTTCCTGTGTTATATTGAACTCCTTTGTGTCTTTGATATAACGTAACACTAGTTTGATAGCTTTCAAATGATGTTCCTTTGGTTCTTGCATAAATATACCAAGTAATCCAAGTGAGTAGCATAGATCTGGTCTTGTATGCAATAAGTATCTTAAACAACCAATTAAACTTTTGTATTTTGTCTCATCAACTGAATCTCCTGCTTCGGTCTTTGTCAACTTGGTTCCTGGGTCTATAGGTATCTTTGTTTCATTACTATCCATCATGTTGGCATCCTTGAGTATCTTGTTTATATAGCCAGTCTGCTTGATTGATATCTTACCCCTTGATTGGGTAACTTCTATGCCAAGATAGTATGCTAACAACCCTAAGTCACTCATTTCAAACTTCTCCTCCATTTGAGATTTGAAATGCTCTATTTCTTTCTTTGGAGTTCCCGTCACTATTAGATCGTCAACATAAACTCCAATTAACAAGGTTGAGTCCTTGTTTCTTCTTGTGTATACTGCTTGTTTCAAGTTACACTTCTCAAATCCTAGTGACTTCAAATTATGGTCTAACTTCATGTTCCATGCACATGGTGCCCGTCTTAAACCATATAGTGCTTTAGAAAGTTTATATACTTTCCCCTCACTTCCCGTCTTCATAAATCCCTCTGGTTGTGAGACATAAACATCTTCTATTAAGTCTCCATGCAAGAATGCGGACTTTACATCTAAATGATGTACTTCCCATTCATTATATGCTGCTAATGTCAATATTAGCCTTACTGTCTCTATTCTTGCAACTAGGGTAAAAGCTTCCTCAAAGTTTATCTCTTGCTGTTGCACGTATCCCTTTGCTACTAATCTAGCCTTGTGCTTTGTAATCTTTCCACTTGCATCCCTCTTGGTCTTGAATACCCATTTCAAGCCAATTGCGTTGTGGTCACTTGGTAAGTCTGTTAGCTTCCAAGTCTCGTTCTTATTTATGGATTCTAACTTAACTTACATTGCTTCTATCCACTTCCCATCTTCAGTTGCTTCCTTATAATTTCTTGGTTCTTCCTCAGCTAAGAGAAGTTCTTTGTAGTCTGCTTCTACTTCTCTTGCTCGTTTAGTAACTTCTGTTAGAGTTCTAAAACCTTGTAAAGGTGTATGATCAAATGGTCTTGCTGATCTTTCGGTAGATGGCTCTGAAATGTATTCTGCTTAGTTTGGTACATAGGTATATGTTGGTGGAGTGAATGGTGTATTTGGTGAGTTTATAGGTGATTGCCTTGTTCCTTGTGTATTGTTATCACCTGCTAAATCACCGTCAAGGTTTATGGGTTCTATTTCAATGTCTTTTGGTAGGTTATTAGCATCTCTGTCTGCTACTCTGAAATCTACCCATTCAGGTTCTTCACTCCCAACTTCTTTAATATACTCCTTTCAATTCCATGAATCCTTTTCAACGAATTTCACATCTCTACTTACACAAATTCGTTTCTTCTCTGGATCAAATAATCTGCACGCCTTTGATCCTTCCTCTATTCCTAGGTATACCATCGGAATGCTTCGATCATCCAATTTCTGTAGATGTTGTGATGGTACCTTAGAATATGCTACACAACCAAATATTCTCAAATATTCTAAATTTGGTTTCCTACCCTTCAAAGCTTCATACGGCGTACTGTCCTTTAAAGCTTTAGTAGGTGCTCTGTTCAATACATAGATTGCATGTCTTACTGCCTCTCCCCAAAAGTTCTGAGGCATCTTCATTGCCTTTAACATGCTTCGTGTTGTGGACAACATTGTCCTGTTTCTTCTCTCAACCACTCCATTCAGTTGTGGCGAGTATGGTGCTGTCAATTGTCTTGCTATCCCAGTATTGTGAGAACTCATTAGAAGTAAACTCTCCTCCTCTGTCTGTTCTCAACTCTTCAACTTGGTTCATACTTCTTTTTCCACCCTTTGTTTGAACTCTTTAAAGGTTTCAAATGCTTGATCCTTTAAGTTCAGAAAGTACACCCACATGTAGCGTGCACAATCATCTACAAGTAAAAATATGTACTGCTTTCCTGAAAGTGTTTGGTGGTGATATAGGGCCACATAGATCTCCATAGACTAAGTCTAATGCTTCCATTGACTTAAACCTAGCTTGTTTTGAAAATGGAGCTCTATTGTGTTTTCCTAATAAACATGCATCACAAATTCGACTAGCATGGTTTATCTTAGGATCCCTCAACCAAATTCTTCTTGGTCATTTGTTTAATTGAATCAAAGTTCAAATGTCCTAACCTAGCATGCCATAACCATGCTTGATCTTCTAGGCTTCCTAACAGACAAATGCGTACACCAATCTTCAAATTGATGTTGTAAAGTCTATTCCTTGACCGTATGACTCTCACTAGAAGCTTCTGTTCTTGATCATGCAAAAGTACTAAGTCACATTCCATAGTCACTTTACATCCGTTTTCTGTCAACTGTCCAAGACTCAGTATGTTACTTTTCAAACATGGAATGCAATAAACTTGGGATATCACCCTTTGTTCTTTGTTTTTACATTCAAGTACTATTGAGCCTTTGCATTTTATCTCTACATACGGCCCATCTCCAAACCGAACATTTCCAGTAATATTTTCGTCCAATTCTTAAAAATGGTCTTGTACACCAGTCATATGGTTACTTGCTCTGTTGTCTAAGTACCAGACTTTCATCTGCTGTCGTATACTTGCTAGGTTCTATCTTCTCATTTAAGAAAATCTATTCTATTTTCTTGTCTTCACTAACTGCCATTAAGAGCGTTGGTTCAATATCCTCTTGCACTAAGTTAGACTGTTCTTGTGCATGCTCTTGCTGTGGGCAGTTCTTCTTGACATGTCCAGACTTGTTACACCCGTAATATTGCACCTTGCTAAAGTCACCTGCTGGCTTTCTCCATTTCTTGAAATTCTTTTACTTGGACTTATGAGAAGAGCTTTCTCCCTTCTCGTATTGCTTGGGTTTTCCATCACGCCAGCTCCCTCGTGATGTGTTGAAATTATTAAACCTCCCTTGTCCACGGTTTTCAAAACGATTCCTACGACTCGAGTTGTTGTCGTGTTTTATGAATAGTAGTTTATCTTGATTGTCAGCTGGGCCTCCTTGCTTCAGTCTTAGTCTATCTTCATAGGTTTTTAATCTTCCAATTGTCTTATCAAGGGTTATTTCATCTAGATCGGTAAATTGTTCGATTGATGCGACAATTTGGGTAAACCTATCTGGTACGGCATTTAGAAGTTTTCGTACTAGCATTGGTTGACCAAAAGTTGTTCCTAAACAGTTTGCCTTTGTGACAATACTATTCATTTTTCCTGTAAACGAATCTATTGTTTCGTCTTCCTTCATTTGCAATAACTCAAACTCCGTTGTGAGTGTTTGCAATCGTGCCTTCTACACTCGGTCTACACCGATATGTCTGATCTTTAACGCATCCCAGACTTCCTTTGCCGTCTTGCAACTTGCGATTTGTAATATCACATCCTCTTGATACAGGTAAGCCATTGTGGCTTTGTCCTTCTTGACATCACGTTCTGTGTTGGCACTAGGTTCTATTGTTTCCCATAAACCATTAGTCTCAAGTATTAGCTTGATGCGTAATGCCCGTATTGTATAGTTTGTTGATTTTAATATAGGGCATTGGTAATGGGTCAAAGAACTAGCTTCTTTGTGAATTACAATTTCTTTACCACTCGTCTCTGCTGGTGGGGTCTCTGGCATGGTAAATTATCTAGGTTTCTCTTAAAACTCTAATGGCAAGTATCTATGCAAGACGGGTTTCTCTAAAACCACAATTATGATTCCAATAGTTCTAACTATCTAGGAATCAAAGCAACTTCTCAACCTAATTCGTATAGGTATACTAATCTAAAAACTAAGCTTAGGTTCGAAATATAAATATAGAACTTAGACTTCTTCGCGAATTCCTTGTATGAATTCTGTCCTTGTGATCCGGCCTTTTGTCACGCTTCCAACCTTGGTTCCTAACGTTACCGTGTCACGTTCTTTAACCCTTTAGTTTTTCCCTCCGAGCACGCCTTTGTCTCGGCTATGTTTGGTACCGCAACACGCCTTCGTGCGTTCTTCCTTGTGAAGCCTTAATCCAACAAACACCCTATTGTTTGTTCATGTCTCCACGTAACCAAACACCCTTTAATCTACAATTTCAGTTTCTCCAATGGTTCCGTTTCTTGATTCCGGTAATCCTAAACGAACCCTTGCGTTCCTGTTGCCTTATGTTTGTCTCCTGTTTACAGCAGCCCTTTACAAACCGCAACACCACTTTTTGTCCCTGTTTGTGGTAACAATCAACCCTTAATCCCAGTTTGACCAGTCTGCACTTCACGTTTATGCAGCCCTTCGTTTCAGTCCCTTCCTTTTACCGAAACCGGCGATTGGTTCAATTCGTCCCTGTTCGTCTTTGTTTTTGATCAGGCCTTCGATCAATTCTGTACTTAATTTTGTTCACTGATGGAAACAAAATCTGTAATTCCTTCAATTCGATCCTTCCCTGTGTTCGTCCCTGTACATGTTTCTTGTTCTCGTTCTTGGTTACCGTCGACTGTAACCGATTGCTCCAATTTGCAATCCCGCAATCCCTGAATAAAAAATGATCCGTCTTCTGCTCGTCTCCTTCAACCACGTGTGGTCTCCAATGGGAAAATCACCGATTGCACTGAGTATTAATACTTTAACGTAGGCTCTGATACCACTGTTGCCCCTTGATCTTGAATCAAACTCAAATGAAGAACATAAACACAAATCCTGAACACAATAGTTGCTGTAAATCAAACTTGTAGTATAAACAACTTTCTGGTACAAACTTCTGATTACAATGAATCCTATTTATACTACTAAAACCAATCGTTGCGTCTGTTCCTTTTGAACCGATTCATACACATTCACTCGGTGTGTTTATTCCAATCGTTGTGTCCATTGCCGTATCCATCATATCCACCGATTTGTAGGTTTCAAGGTTTGGTTTCTTGTACTTCTATTCCTTCTAGTTTAAAGAATACAATTTCTATCCTAAATACAATAATAACCTAATTACATAACTAGTCTCTATACTATGTGAAAGTGATTAACTCACACATGGTATGCATATAGTAATAATAGTCCTTTAGAACTCAAAATCCTTGATATTGGTCATTTTTCTTAATGCCAAACACCCCTCTAAAGCCCAAACCTCCATTTCTCCTAGCCCTTACTCCCTTTTGTTGGTCCTTCCTTTAAGGACCTTCTTCTATTTGAAAATCGAATACAATTATTTAAAAAAAAGACACAGTTTGTGTTATTAGGCCTAAACCTCATGCATCAAGTGAATATGTAATAGTTTCTGTGGTCACAGTTCATATTGGTTTAAAATATGGTGTTCTTTGATTTCAACATCAGTATGAGGGTTTCTATAATTGACTGGCTTTTAATCTTTGTGGTAGAGGCGCATACTAAAGTACACCAAGTATGAAATGATGAGCAAAGCGCTCGAGGCTTTTGGTGAGCTTGTTGATGATGAGGAATTAGGGCCTGCTGATTGGCCTACTGTCAAGAAATATATCACATGTTTGCATGACTCTGAAGGAGAGCGTATCCACCCTCATACTGCATCAGAGAATGACAACAGTGTGGAGCACATGCATCTATCTGATATCCGTATACGCTTTTTAAATGGTAGGCCAATATATGTTTTATTATATTTAAGACTGCATTCTTTATCTTATTGCACATCATTTTGAGTTAAGTTGATATAGCAGTTTAGTCCAAGCTTACATTAAGTTTGTCTCTCGAGTAATCATTCTGAGGTTGAATATCACACAATTCATGTCAAGTTCATCAAACAAACTTCTGTTGACTGTTCACAACTTTATTTTTGAGAGAAGAGAAAAGAACCACATGGAAAGTTTTCAGTATTTTGCTCTCCCAACCTTTCCTCTCAAATGTGGGAAGATTTAGAAAGGTAAGGTGTACTAGCTTTTTTTTAATTAATTACCAATTATCCCCTATTCAAAATAACATGTTCTACACTTTATGGCTATATTGGTAAAATTGTTAGTTGTCTTTTCCCTTTCTCTCCATCGCAAGCAATCTTTAAACATATCTTTCTTTCAAGTTAGAAAACACGAAACGAAACTATCATTTCTTTTCTCTCCTTCCGTTTTACTAACATTTTTTTCACACCAAACTCGAGAATACAGCAGCATAAGAGATGTTTTAGTCATAAAAAAACCTATTACCCAAAATGATAACTGGAACTATTGAGTTCATGTTGAAAGAATTGTCTGGATTTTTTATTTCTTGTATTAAGTTAATATAATTTCGTTACATTGTAATATACTGCTGAATAAAGCTTCTTGCCGTCTAGTATTAGGGTTTATTTATATTACCTTCCAGGCTTCATCATGGTACGAGCATAGTTGGCGGCCACCAATGTTATTTCCTGAGGGAACTGGCAGGCTGAGCGATTTTATGTTGAGATTTCATTTATTCTCTCATTGTAAATACTGGATCCTGTACCATGATGTTAGGTGTGCAAGCAGCTTATTGGGTGATGCTAGAAGAAGGTAGAATCACCCAGTTTACTGCAAACATGTTGATGCAATCCGTGGATGAAGCACTTGATTTGGTGTCGTCACAACCAATATGTGATTGGAATGGATTGAAAGCTTATGTTCATTTCCCTAATTATTATAAGTTTCTGCAAGCATCCACGTTTCCACGCAAGCTTGTAACCTACTTTATAGTGGAAAGGTTGGAATCTGCATGTTACATATCTGCTGCCTTTCTCCGAGCCCATAGGATTGCGAGACAGCAACTACATGACTTTATTGGTAACAATCACTCTTCATCATCTTTGTATAAATTGGAAGGTCATATGTTTTTCCATTCAAAATGTCAGCAGGTTATACAGATGATTTCTTATAATACGAATCATATATCTAGGGCAAGCATACATTTAGGCATGGTTGATCTATGTATAGGCAAGGGTCTCACAAAAAGAATCAACAAATCCTCATGACAGCCATTCATATTACATATACTAAATTCAAGCAAAGATAATGCTATGTCAATATGTACACACATAAATATCGTATTTTATTTATGAAGATCGACATTCTTTTCAATACTGGACATATAAAGAAATTGGTGTTTTGCTATATGTTTTAGAAGAAAATTGGAGTCGGATGTGTAAAATTTGATTAGATTAAAGTAACATGTTTAGATTGATTATGAATAAGTTTATGATGCTTAAAGTGTACAACTGTAGTTTATTTCTTAATATAATTTATAGTTTATTTTTTAATAGAATTTAAAAGAACATAGAAAAAAGAGGAAAAATTTGCTTAATGTGCAGCTGAACTATAATGCAAGTATCCTTTAATTAAGACATGGAAGTCCATCATGGTGTTAAGTCCTTTTATACGGGATCAAACAGCATGTCGAGAATCGTCTCTGTCCTATGGTTATGTCTCTGCTACTGGAAGATTTTGAGGGCCTAATTACCGGTTGTGTAATGATTAGGAAATATATATTACTTTATCGTCAATATTAAGCTTCTACAAGTACTAATACTATTATTTTAATAATAATTAGGGGATAGTGAAATTGCTTTGGCAATAATTAACGAGAGTGAGACAGAAGGAGACGAAGCAAAAAAGTTCCTGGAAGACGTTCGCACTACTTTTCCACAGGTTAGTTATTACAAATTCTCATTCTGACATCCTAACTTGAAAACTTACACTTGCAACAAATATCCACATAGATTCCTGCACACGTAAATGCATCATCCAACTCAATATACAAGCACAACTATTAATGATATCTCACTTGTAGTATGTGAAGATAACATACATGATTTTATTGATGTGATTTCCATTTACAATATTACACGTTTAAGTTAATCTTGGTAATTGTATTGTATTATTGTGTGCCATAATAGATGATTCCAAGGGATAAAAGTAGGGAACACATTTACAGATTAATCCCTCTAATATAATATGTATTTATCTGTCTAATATTCCCCCTCAACCTAAGGTCGAGAAACGAGCTGTAGCTTGTCCCGTAGAATTACAGATCTTTCTGAAGGCAGAGGCTTTGTAAAAACATCATAGCTGATCATGTGTAGATATGAATTGCACTGAATGTTTCCCTTGAGCAACCTTTTCTCTTACAAAATGAAAATCAACCTCTACATGCTTTGTGCGAGCATGGAAAATAGGATTTGCTGATAAGTATGTAGCTCCTAAGTTGTCACACCATAAGATAGGAGCAAATTTCACAGGAACGTGAAGTTCACTTAGGAGAGCTTCAAGCCAAGTGATTTCGGCAGCTGTATCTGCTAGTGCAAAAGACATAAATGGTTTGTCTTAGTGGGATCAACAAATCTAGGCGGTTGGCGCAAATAAACGTTTCATGTAGATCACCATGCAAGAAAGCATTATGAACATCTAGTTGTCATAAAGACCAATTTCTTGCAATTGCCAAAAAGAGAACCACACGTATCGTTGTGGCTTTTCTAACCGGACTAAAGGTTTCATGATAATCAACGCTTGTTTGTTGTTTGAAACCCTTGGCCACTAGCTGTGCTTTGTAACGTTTGATAGCACCGTGTTGATCCCGCTTAAGCTTGTAGCCCCATTTAGAATCAACCACATTAGAATTAGAGACAAGTGGAACTAATGTCTATGTACCGTTTCTCATTAAAGCCTTATATTCATCAACCATGGCGTTTCGCCACTAAGGACTTTGGTTGGCAACAACGTAGGTAGTGGGTTCGGTTTTGGTGGTGTTAGTAGTGGAAGTGTAGGAAGAGGGGTTGTAGGGTTTGGTTTGCTTAGGATTTGGCCGGGTGCGAGTTGAAGGATTGTTGGGTTCGGTAATTGATGGCTGGGTTGTGGACTTCTTTGGCCGCCAACTATATGTTCGAAGAGGAGGGAGTTGTGGGTATAGGCTGTTTGGTGGGGCTGGGCGGTGCATATGTTGGCTGTTCGGATGGATTGGGCTGTTGGGGAAAGATCGGTGGAGTGGTTGGATTTGGGCCTGGAGCTGGGAATTGGGTTGTTGATGGTGTCTCGGAAGTGAAAGAGGTTGGGATAAGGAATGATGAGACACAGGGAGACGAAGAATTTTGTGAGGATGGAGAAGATGTAGGAGAAGGCTGAGTGAACGGAAAGAATTGCTCGTTAAAACGAACATGACGAGCTATGTAGAGATGATTAGTCACGGGAGGGACTCTACACAAGAAAAACACATGGTAAGGAACGCAAATCCATGTTGTGTTTGTTGTAAGGACGTAGGTGAGGATAGCATTAGCATCTAAAAACACGCAAAAAGGAGAAGTCTGGTTTGACCTTAAGTAGGTGTTCAAACGGGGAGGTTTTGGAAGCGGTTCGAGTGGGCATTCGATTTATGAGATAGACGGCTGTGTCATATGCAAAGTGCCAAAATTTTATGGGAACACCTGCCAGGAGGGTAAGGCCACTTTCCACAACATGTCGGTGGTGTCTCTCAACGAATCTGTTTTGCTCACTGGTGTGAGGACAGGAGAGACAGTGAATGATGCCAAGAGAAGAGAAGAGAAGAAAGGGGAGAGATTTCTGAATTCTCCAACCCAGTCTGTTTGGACAGATTTTAGCTTTGTTTGAAATTGTTGTTCAACCATGGCATAGGAGTTTTTGAATGTGGCATACACATTATATTTGTGTTTTAACGGAAAGAACCACATATATCTAGTAAAATGATCAACAAAAGTAAAAAGTAGTTATGACCATTAAAAGACTTAGGAGGTGCTGAGAAATTAAATCCAAAACATTATTGCTTTTAAAGTTTGAAGATAACAAATGAAGTTTTGAGGATTTCCCAATGTGACAAGGATTACAAGAGGTACTCAAACTTTTATTACTAACATGAAGAGAATAAGTAGACATGGACCTTAAAAGCTCTGGATGAGGATGCCCAAGTCTTTAATGTCATGTGTTGGATGATGCACGAACAACTAAAAAGGCAACTTTGTGAAGAGGATGAAGACGGGGAAGACAAATGAAGTAGAGCCCATCCTTACTTGGACCCGTGAGGAGGGTAGTGCGTGTAAACGTGTCCTTCACAGCAAAAAAGGTAGAGTGAAATTCAAAAAACACGTTATTATCATGACAATTTTTGAACCGAAAGGAGATTTCTTTTTATTTCTGGAACATGAAGTATATCATAAAGGGAAAAGGTTTTGTTTGGGGAATGAAATTATGTGGAACCAATATGTAATATAGGTACCGTTGCCAACATGAAGTGTGTCCTCACCATAATAGGGTTCTGAATTGTCAAAGCTATTGAGATCCGATGCAATGTGATTGTTGTAGAATGGTAAAGATTGAATGCCTTGATCGTTGATTTACAATACTATATATACACATCGTACATAGCTTAATTCTAGGTAACTGACTATCTATAACTAAGGAAAGACTACCAACAATAATTACAGATTTGACTAATTGATTTGACCAGTTAATTTGCTGATGTGTAACGCTGATTTACAGCGCCTAATACACCCCTTCAGTTTGTAGCCGGAGAAGCTCGGAGGCACAAGCTGGATCGAAAACGAGTGAACATATGACGTGGTAATCCTTTTGTAAATATATCCGCATACTGAAAATCTGCTGGTATGTGTAGAACTTTGACTGCCCCGATACGAACTTTCTCTCTTACAAAGTGGATATCAAGTTCCACATGCTTGGTTCTTTGATGTTGCACTGGATTTTCGGTCAAGTACACAGTGGATATGTTATCGCAGTAAACAATTGTGGCTTTGCGAGCTTGAACGAATAGTTCTAACAGAAGATTGCGTAGCCAACTCTGTTCAGCGACTGCATTGGCAACACCCTTATATTCGGCTTCGGCGCTTGAGCGGGAGATTGTGGGCTGCCTTTTGGATGACCATGAGACGATGTTGTCGCCTAAGAATACACAATAGCCTGAAGTAGACCTGCGTGTATCGGGACACCCTCCCCGGTCGGCATCAGAATAAGCAATGAGCTGTTGAGATCGAGACGGGGAGATGCATAGACCGTGATCAATGGTACCTTTAAGATATTTCAGGACACGTTTAAGGAACTGGAGGTGGGGATCACGGGGGGCGTGCATAAAGAGGCATATTTGCTGTACAGCATACGTCAAGTCGGGACGGGTAAAGGTAATATATTGCAATGCCCCTGCCAACTGTCTATAAAGTGTGCCATCAGGTAGTAGGTTTCCACTAGTAGGGTTGAGTTTGGTGTTAGTGTCAACGGGAGTGGCTGACGGTTTGCAATCTGACATGTTTGCTCTTGCTAGAATTTCAGTGGCATACTTGCTTTGGGAGAGGAATAAGCCGCCATTTCTGTTTGTAACATGTATGCCAAGAAATTGGTGTAGTTTACTGAGGTCCGACATGTGAAATTCTGTGGACAGTGAGTTGATAACATGTCGTAGTAGCGAGTCATCGGATGCGGTCAAGATGATGTCATCTCCATATAGTAAGAGATATGCTATTTGGTTGCCCTTTTTGTAGACAAATAAGGATGTGTCTCTAATGGTGCTGTGAAAACCGCATTTTATTAAGTAGGTGGCAAACCGGTCATACCATGCGCGTGGTGGTTGTTTCAACCCGTATAAAGACTTTGTTAACTTGCAAACATAGTTCGGATGACTATTGTTTGTGAAACCAGGGGGTTGAAACATGTAAACGGTCTCATTGAGGTCACCGTGGAGAAATGCGTTTTTGACGTCTAGTTGGTGAATAGGCCAACCCCGGGAAACAGCAAGGCTGAGTACAGTGCGGATGGTCGTGGGTTTAACCACGGGGCTGAACGTCTCGTCACAGTCTACACTAACTTGTTGACTTTTACCGTTGACCACAAGTCGAGCTTTGTACCGCTGAAGGGTACCGTTGGCATTAAATTTGTGGCGAAAGAGCCACATGCACCGGATTATATTTGTGTCCGGAGGCCTTGGAACAAGAACCCAAGTGTTATTATCCATCAAGGCTTGATATTCGTCATTCATGGCGGCGTGCCAGTTTGGATCGGTGAGAGCTTTGAGGTGGGAGGTGGGGATGGGAGACACATGGGGGTCAGTTTGGGTGTGGAAAGTAAGAGGGGTTTGGTTTTTGCCTGCTTGGGTGAGAGGGGGTGGAGGTAGAGGCTGAGTTGTGGAGGAGGTGGTATGGGAAGGTGGTGGTGGTGGAGCGGAAGCAGTGGAGGTTTTGTTGGTTCTGGTGTACTGGAGCCCAAAACGAGCAGAATGGGGTTCTGTTGGGGTTGTTGTGGAGGATGGGTTTGGAGTGGGGCTGTTGTGTGGGGGCGTTGGAGTAGGGCTGTTTTCTTGGGCCGGTGGAGAGGATGGGTGGTGGAGAGGGTTAGGATGAAAGAGGAGTGGGGAGGGTTCTGATTGGAGAAAGGAATAGTCGTGGGGGCTGGTGGTAGTTGGTTTAGCAAGCGGGAATGATGATTCATCAAATGTCACGTGTCGTGACAGGATGACTTTGCCCGATGATAGTTCAAGGCATCTATAGCCGCGGTAGTCGGCTGGATAGCCAAGAAATACACATAAGGTGGATCGAGGAGCAAGTTTGTGTGAACGAGTGGAGGAGGTGTTAGGATAACAAGCACATCCAAAAACCCGTAGGTGGTCGTAGGATGGTTGTTTTAGATATAAGGCGGAGGTGGGGGTTTTAAAGTTAAGAAGTTTGGTGGGCAAGATGTTGTGGAGATAACACGCGGTGTGGAGTGCCTCTACCCAAAATGTTGGTGAGAGAGCGGCATGAGTGAGAAGGGTGAGCATGATTTCGTTTATTCGTCGAATCATGCGTTCTGATTTACCGTTTTGTTGGGATGTTTGGGGACATGAAAAACGGAATTGGAGCTCGTTTGTGTTTGCAAAATATTTGAAATTTTGATTGTCAAATTCACCCCCTAAATCACATTGAAAGGATTTTATAACCGATTGAAATTGAGTGCGAATATATGTATGAAAATTAGTAAATTTGGTGAAGGTTTCAGATTTATATTTTAAGGGAAATACCCAAGTATATTGGGTGAAGTCGTCCACAAGAACCATGTAGTATTTATACCCTGTTTTGCTCATAATTGGTGATGTCCACAAATCACAATGTATAATATCAAAGGGTAAAATAGTACTAGATTGCGAAATTGCAAAAGGTAAACGTTTGTGCTTAGGCAATTGACATGAGTTGCAGATTAAAGTCTTAGCACGCTTATTGCAAGAAATGAAATTATTTGAAACTAAATAATCAAAAACAGGAAAGCCGGGATGACCCAAGCGATCATGCCACGGATCTTGAGAAGTAGATGCAAGTGCAACAGATTCAGCAGGTGCGATGACTGGATAGGTGAGTGGGTAGAGACGGCTCGAGCTATTGTGTCGGGAAAGGATCTTCCCACTCGGATATTCCTTCATAGAAAAACCATATGGGTCAAAATCAACAGAAACATAGTTATCAATAGAAAATTTACGAACAGATATAAGATTTTTTATGATGTCAGGGGTATATAGAATATTGTTAAGGTGGAGGTCTCGGGTAGATGTTGGTATGGTGGAATGTCCCGATCCAAGGACTGGTATACGAGCGCCATTACCTACAAAAATCGAGCCAATAGGACAAGATAACATAGGGTTATTGATTTTACCTTGGTCTCCGGTGAGGTGGTCCGATGCACCCGTGTCTATATGCCACTGTGAATCATCAGAACTTCCAGTCATAACATGAAGTGCCTGACCAAGTTGAGTGGGCTGCAGAGGGTCCACATCGGTGAGATGTGCCTGGTTAGAAGACTGATCATGCAGCTGAGTCTGACTGTTTCTGTTTTGAGCTGAGACTGGGCTGCGATAGGGCTGAGACTGGTTCTGCCAAGGTTGGGTCCAGCCAGGATGTGTGGGAAATGGGCAGGGAGGAGGAGCCCAGTAGGCCCAATATGGTGGGGGTCGATTACCTGAAGTGGGCCAGTGTGTAGATTAGGCCTGCTGCGATTAGGCCCATTAGATGGCTGGTGAGGGCGTCGCGACTGGTTTGGCCTACTGCCGCTGCCTCGTCTGCGATTGAAGTTTTCAGGTCGTGGTTGTTCATTAGAGACAACAGCCAAGGCTGTTGGTGTAGAGAGGCTTTCACGAGCTGTTTGTCTTTGGTGTTCCAGTTGAAGCATGCTACATGCCGTCTCCCACGTAGGGAGACTTTGATTGATGCAAGCCCCAGCGACATCAAATTCGGTTGGTAGGCCACGAACAAGCTGTAACACAAGCCTTTGTTCGTTGACAGGACAATCCACGTCATTGAGTTGGTCTCCGAGGTCTTTAAGTTTTTAACAATAGGCTTCAAGAGAGGGCATACTTTTAAGCGTGAGATTTGTGAACTCATGCTCAAGAGCAGCGGCTCTTGCACCCTTATTGTTGAGAAAGATGGATTTTTTTTAGACCAAGCGTCAAAAGCGGTGGAGTCACTATCAAGAACACGTACCAGGAGGTCGTCCGACAATGTTCCGTAGATCCATTGTAGGACGATTGCGTCAATCTCTGACCAGGAAGCATATTCAGGATCTGTTTTAGCCGGTGCCTTCGTACCGTCGATGTGATGCATAACCTTGTAGCCTCGAGCATGCAATTTAAACAGCTTCACCCATGAGGAGTAGGAAACTTTCACTCCATCTAGTATTCTGATCTTGCGTTGGATGTCTGTTACGGTATAGGCTGGATGAAGAGGTTTGTTTTGGGTGGTGGCTGCCGCTTTTGTGTCTCCCATCGTGACAGTAAGACAGAGGGAAAAAAAAGAAAAAAAATTGCTGCTGTGGTGAGGTTGCAGGTAATCGAAGGTGGGAAAGGGGATAGCGGCTAGGTATAGACCTGTAAGTCTGATAGCTTAATTCTAGGTAACTGACTATCTATAACTAAGGAAAGACTATCAACAATAATTACAGATTTGACTAATTGATTTGACCAGTTAATTTGCTGATGTGTAGCGCTGATTTACAGCGCCTAATAATTGTTAGAACCAGTGTCTGGAAGCCATGCAGTTGAAGCTTGTGAGAGATAATCAGCATAGTTTGTTGATGGTTGTCTTGATCTGAAAGTGTTTGGGTCATGGTGGGGACATTGAGATGGTATATGGCCGATCCCACACCTGTTACATCTACCATAAACTGTATTCTCATTAGATGCCCACGTAAACTGACCTCTATTGCCGCCATTATTGTTTCCACCATTGTTGTTGTAGCCAAAGTTACGATTGTTGCTTGAGTTATTGTTGTAGCCACCATCACCGCGGCCACCATTATTGTTGTATCCACGGCCACGTCCACGAGAGGTATAGAAAGCCTGCGGCGGCTGTGTTTGTTGTTTGGCTTGAAGTCGATTTGAGACAAAAGTTTTTGTAGTACTTGAAGTGTCTCAGTAGGTGTGTGATTAACAGTTGCAACAGAGGATGGCTGGCTGGCTGGTGGTGGCGGTGAAAACATGTGCGGTGCCGAGTCTGGTTTCTTCACCATATAATCATGGTTGGGAAGTGTAACTGGTATTAAACCGATTGTATATATTTCAGAAGTGATATTAGAATACAAAGACAAGCCTCTCTATATATAGGGAGAGATATGGACTAAAATGAAATAACTATTTACATGAGTAGGTCCCTATACACTTATCATTGTACATAACAGGTCCCTATACACTTAACACTCCTCAAGTTGGAGCATAGATATTAATCATGCCCAACTTGCTACATATAAAATCCATCTGTGCCTTTCGGAGTGGTTTCGTGAAGATGACTGCAAGTTGAAATTCTGTCTTGACATGAACCGACTGAATGGATGGAGGATCAGTGCTAGTGCCCATCACACGATCCCTGATAAGGTGACAATCGACTTCTATATGCTTCGTCCTCTCATGAAATACTTGATTCTTGGCTATGTGTATAGCCGATTGACTGTCACAATATAACTTCATCAAGTTATCAAAGAAGATGACGAGTCCATATCATTTCTGATGTAACCTCTGCCATTGCTCTATATTCTGATTCGACACTTGATCTAGATACTGTGTGTTGCTTCTTGCTCTTCCAAGACCTCAAATTTCCTCCAATAAACACACAATACCCAGTCGTAGATCTTCGTGAAATAGGACAACTTGCCCAATCAGCATCTGAGAACCCTGATATGCGCCCGTCTCCTTTTTCTGTAAAGGCACCCACACGACAATGACCCTGATCAGAATATAAGATCCCTAGACCTGGTGTAGTCTTGAGATATCGTAACACACGTAGAGTAGCATCCTAGTGTCCAGTGTATGGAGTGGCCATGAACTGACTCAAAACACTAACATCAAAGGAGATATCTGGTCGTGTAACTGTTAGATAGTTAAGCTTTCCAACTAATCATCTATATCGTTCGGGATCCTTCATTGGGCTTCGGTCCTCAGGAAGGAGCTTCCCCATAGGAAGCATCGGAGAATCAACAGGTTTACAACCCAGTAAGCCACACTCGGTCAACATATCAAGGACATACTTCCGTTGAGAGAGAAGTATTCCTTGTGGAGAGCGAGATACCTCTATGCCAAGAAAATACCGAAGTCGACCTAAGTCGCTAATCTGAAACTGAGACTGAAGAAACTGTTTAAGCTCGGTAATCCCGACCTCATCATCTCCTGTAATAATGATGTCATTAACATAGACCACTAAAATAATCCTTCGGCCTTGCCGATGTCTAAAGAATACAAAGTGATCATATGCGCTGCAGACCATTCCAAATTCTCACATAATACTAGAGAGAACCGACCGAACCACGCTCTAGGGGACTGCTTAAGGCCATATAAAGAACGACGTAATTTGCATACTTTCGAGGCCTGCTCCTTGACAATGAATCCAGGTGGCTGCTCCATATATACCTCCTCCTCAAGAACACCATTAAAAAAAAAGCGTTCTTGACATCAAGCTGGTGGAGCGGCCAATGATGAATGGCAACAAGGGAAATACAAATACGTACAGATGGCATTTTGGCAACAGGAGAAAAGGTCTCATCATAATCAATGCCATATACCTGAGAGTAACCTTTAGCAGTGTAGTTTAACTGTGAACACTCATCGACACCCAACAATACGCTTTCCATGAGGAAGCGGTTCAAGATCCCATGTATGATTAGCCCTGAGGGCTCCGATCTCCTCTTCCATAGCCTGTCTCCACCCTGGGTGAGCAAGGGTTGTCATCACATTCTTAGGAATTGGGTAGGAGTCAATAGCAGTAGTATAGGCATGGGATTCAGGTGATAGGTGGGAATAAGCAACATAATCCTGAATTGGATAACGAGTGGCGTGCCGAGGTTCTTTGTGAAAGGCAATTGGGATGTCAGGAAAGGGTGCACCCGGAGGGTCATAAGCAGGTGTGTCTGGTGTAACAGGAGTAGAATCAGGTATATCAGGCTCAGGTGGTGGAACTGAGGACGTACCAGGTTGATCTGGTTGTGAAACAGGTGCCTCTGTTGACTTATCCTTATGTCTCAGGGCATATCTGAAAATCAATGGCGGGAGTTCTGTCGGTAGGTCAGATGTAGCAGGAATCGGATCGGTGACGACTGAGACCGAAGGTGCAGGTGTAGATGGAACATGGGATATAGGAATTGTAGGAACAGTGATGGACTCGGGTATAACAGGATCAGGAAACAAGTCAGGTAATGAGACAGAAGACTCAGGAAAATAAGGACAGGACTCGTGAAAAGTGACATCAGCACTGGTAAAGTATCGACGAAAAGAGGGGCTGTAGCACCGATACCCTTTCTGAACATGAGAGTAACCAAGGAAGACACAACGGATGGCCCGTGGGTCAAGCTTAGTGGCCCCTGGGCGATGATCATGAACATACGCCACACACCAAAAAATTCGGGGCCCGAGGGGAAAAGGAGTTCCTATAGGATACAGGACAGAAAACGGGGTTTTACCGTTAAGGACATATGAGGGCATGCGATTAATTAGGTGGGCTGCAGTAAGAACATCACCCCAAAATCGATGAGGAACATGAGAATGAATCAGGAGTGTGCGAGTAACATCCAACAAATGGCGATTCTTTCGTTCAGCAACACCATTCTGCTGAGATGTATATGCGCATGATGTCTCGTGAATGATACCATGGGTTTTAAGATATGTAGAGAAATCAGTGGATAAATATTCTTTTGCATTATCAGTACGGAGAGTTTTGATTGATGTATTAAACTGATTTTGGATATACGAATGAAATCCACGAAAGATCGAATTGACTTCACTACGAGATTTTAACAAATAAACCCAAGTAGTACGAGAAAAATCATCGATGAAAGTAACAAAGTACTCAAAAGCTAGAGGGGTTTTGACAGGGAAAGGGCCCCAAACATCAGAATGCACAAGTTCAAACAAATGGCAGACTTTACTAGACACTTTTGGAGGATAGGGACGTCGGGTATGTTTACCAAGCTGACACGACTCACAATGAAAATTATCTGGCACAGAAAAGTCCGGTCTCATCTGCCTTAGAACTGTTGCAGAGGGATGGCCTAACCGACAATGAGCATCCCTGATATTGGAATCACATATATTTGCTTTAGGGTGTGACAACGGGGACATATGGTAGAGACCTCCTGATTCAAAACCGGTGCCAATCACCTGTTACATTCCTAGTTCCTTAAACACATAATGGTTAGGATAAAACGTTACTTTACAGTTATTTTGTTTAGTAGTTTGACTAACGGAGCACAGGTTGGTAGGAAACTTAGGAACAAATAGGACTGAAGACAGGTTTAGGGTGTTTGAGTTACCAATGGATCCGATGCCTCGAACGGGGCATGATGAGCCTCAGCAAGTTGAACAGGTCGGTGAGAAGTATCATGTAGGCTAGTGAAAATAGCTTGATTTTTGGACATGTGATGGGTGGCTCCAGAGTCAATCACCCACGATGAGTCAAGGCTAGAAAACGTGCCTGGGTGTGCCGAGTTGGTTTGAGGACTAAGTGATAAAGAGGCAAGCAACCGTTGGAGTAAATAATACCCCTCTTTGGTGATTGTAAAGGTGTGAGCAGCATCTCTGATACCATGTGAGACAGAGGCTGTGACTAGTGACCGGGATCGGGACGGAAATGGAATATCGGATCTAGAGCCGTAGCTCTGATACCATGTAACTGGTATTAAACTGATTGTATATATTTCAGAAGTGATATTAGAATACAAAGACAAGCCTCTCTATATATATGGAGAGACAGAGACTAAAATGAAATAACTATTTACATGAGTAGGTCCCTATACACTTATCATTATACATAACAGGTCCCTATACACTTAACAGGAAGAAGACCATGAAATTCTGCAAATGCTGATTTCATTTAATGGCAAATCTATAATTATTAAAAAGAAAAAATTAGTTATATTTAATGCAAAATGGTAATTTGGGTAAACCAACACAATTTGTTTTAGGTAGTCATTAATTAGTCATCATTGAAAATTTCACATACACACACTCTTTATCCTATTATTTTAAACTTAATAATTAAAAACCCATAAAAATGAAATCAAAACCAAGAAAATCAATCTAATTTTCTTTTGTTTTGCATAACAATCATAAAAAAAACACCAGAATGTAAAATTCGATCCAAAATTTGGTACGTATACACAACTATGTTACATATGTTACATATACGTACCAACTGTGTTACATATACGTACCAAATTAACTTACATATGAACCAACCTGTGTTACATATACGTACCGAATTAACGCCCTTGCGGCGCGGTGTGCGGCATCGTGAAAGTCTGCGGTGGCACTCACGCCCTCTCTTTTACGCACATTATACATGGTCTTATACTAAATAAATAAACTTTATCCTAAATAAATAAACTTTCAAATGAACTATTATCAGTTTTATTTTTAGTTCACAAAAATGTTTATTAAGAAAAATTAGCAGTCTGTCAATTTAAATGACATATAATTAACTTGATTTCAAAATTAATTTAAGATTGATGATGCCATAAATGTTAACTACGTGTATTTGTAGCTTACTTGTTGATTTGTATATTTTACTTTTAGGTTTAAAAAATTCTTTTACGTTTTTCTCATGTAAAAATTTCGAAGGTGAAATTTTAATTTATAATAAATACTTACCTATAATGATAAAGTAAATCTTTACCTAAACACCCTTTAGAATAAAAGAAAATAAAAAGAGATCTAAATCATATGATTGGTTGGATGGTGGTTTTCATGGTTATCACATAAAAAATTGGTTAGCATTTGAACCCTTCCCTGTATGTGTATATATATATATATATATATATATATAGGGTTGAGTTCATGAGAAAACAAAAAAACTTCTTATTAAAGTACACCCCAAAAACCTAACCCACCCCCAAAAACCTAAACCCCCCACCCCCACCCAAAAACCTATATATATGGGAAGGTTCCACTAAGAAGTGGTTTTTCGCTAAGAAATACTAAGAAGTGGGTCAAACGACCTCCGATTGAGCTAATTCCAGCGGCGTTGGAACCGTCTCATCGAACCCTAACCATCCCCTAAAAACCTAAACCCCCCTCCACCCGCACCCCCAAAAACCTAAACCCCCCTCCAACCCCACCCCAAAAAGCCTTAAACCACCACCCCCCACCCCCTAAAAACCTAAACCCCTCCCCCCACCCCCAAAAAAAAACCTAAACCCTAAAAGCTAAGATGTTAGAGTTCGATGATACGGTTCCAACACCGCTGGAATGAGCTTAATCGGAGTTCGTTTGATATCGTTTCTTAAGGTTTTTGTCATTTCTAAGGCTTTTTAGCGAAATATCACTTCTAATGTGAACCTCCCCCTACATATATATATATATAGGGGGATGTTCAAATAAGAAGTAGTTTTTCGCTAACAAATCTAAGAAATGACAAAAACGCTAAGAAACAATATCAAACGAACTCTGACTGAGCTCATTCCAGCGGCGTTGGAACCGTCTCGTCGAACTCTACCATCTTAGCTTTTAGGGTTTAACTTTTAAGGTTTAGATTTTACGTTTGAATTTTAGGGTTTTAGCCTTATTGTTTAGCCTTAGGGTTTAGATTTTTTTGGGGGCGTAGGGGTGGGGGGTTTAGGTTTTTGGGGGTGGGTTTTGGTTTTCAGGGGTGCGGGTGGAGGGGGGTTTAGGCTTTTGGGTCCGGGTTAGGGTGCGATGAGACGGTTCCAACGCCTCTAGAATGAGCTCAATTGGAGTTCGTTTGACCCACTTCCTAGCGTTTCTTAGCAAAAAACCACTTCTTAGTGGAACCTTTATATATATATATATAGGGTGAAGTTCATAAGAAAACTAACATTTAGGGAGAGAACTACTTTTTAAAGGTAAAAGAAAATAATAAAAAAATCATAACTCAAAATATAAATCAAAAACTAAAAAAGTGGTTCGGAGACCTTGTTTCTCACGTCGTCCTCGTTTAAAAAAAATGAAAAAATAGTCGGTTTTAGGGTTTAGTTTTTAGGTTTTGCTTAGCTTTTAGGTTAGGTTTTTGGATGGGGGTGGGTGGGGGGTTTAGGTTTTTGGGGGGTGGGGTGGGGTTAGGTTTTTGGGTGGGGTGGGGTGAGGGGTTTAGGTTTTTGGGGGTGGGTTAGGTTTTTGGGGTGGTACTACACATATGCAGTATTACGTTTAGGGTTAGGTTTTTGAGGGTAGGGGTGGGTGCGGTGGGTTTAGGTTTTTGGGTGGGGGTGGGTGGGGTGGATGGGTTTAGGATTTTGGGTGGGGGTAGGTGGGTTTAGGTTTTTGGGTGGGGGGGTTTAAGTTTTTGGGTGGGGGTGGGTGGGGGGGTTTAGGTTTTTGGGTGGGGGTGTGGGGGGTTTAGATTTTTGGTTGGGGTGGGGTGGGGGTTTAGGTTTTTGGGGTGATACTATACATATGCAATATTGAAAATAATAAGGAAAAAAAACGACGAGTTAATTCTAATTTTTTATAACGTTATTTATACTCAAATGAAAGATAAAGAAATTCTTAATTTAATGGTGCAATTAAAAAAAATAATAATGTATGTATAAGATAGAAATGTTTAAAGATTTATATATTTTAAGTTTCAATTTTACCCTTCCTCTTTAAAATTTCACCCTTTCTTTTCTTAGTGATTCTCTAGTTCTCTCATTAAAGTGAGTTCTCACATGAACTCAACCTTATATATATATATATATATATATATTCTCACATAGTACAATACACGGTGCATTCGACATTCATCTATGATATGACTTACTACTTACAAAAGGAGGTAAGTTTCATAAGTACCTTTGCCTCCTCCCTCCACTCTAGTTACTTCCTATGTGTATTCTTTATTCCAGCGAGTTCATAAGCATGCTACATTTCAGGTCCAAAATATCACAACAAATTTACTTCCAAGTATATTTTTTATTGCATGTTGAGTTTTGGTTGCTACAGTATTACAAAAGTTGTGCTAGATCATAATTCAAATCCATAGATGGTCTCCTAGAAAGTGAAGCACCAGTTTGACGCCGATGTGTTTTTAAGAATCAATTTATATGTAACTGAAATTCATGCAATATCATATATTTTAAGAGGGGTTTTCTAGGTTTTACGTGTTCTGAAAACAAGGCAAGTGACCTATTCAGTGCTCAATCATCTAATTGAGTACGTTCAAGATCTTGAGAAGTCTGGATTATTAGAGGAGAAGGAATTGGTTCATCTTCATGATGCTGTCCAGGTATGCCTCACAAATATGTCCTATATTTTACACTTGGCTGGCTCAATAAATTATGTTGATTTTAATGCAGACTGACTTGAAGAAACTTCTAAGAAATCCTCCTTTAGTTAAGATTCCCAAAGCACATGATCTGATTAGTGCCAATCCTTTATTGGGAGCCCTTCCATCCGCTGTGCGTGAGAAAATTGTGGGTTCCACCAAGGAGACAATGAAACTACGGGCTGTTACTCTCTATAAAGAGGACTCCAAAGCAAATGGTGTTTGGCTTATTTCTAATGGTGTGGTCAAGGTAATTGATAGAATTTCAGTGTTAAGTTAATGAGTCAGTTATGGTTCATTTTTAACAAATTATTTACAGTGGGATAGCAAGAAAATTAAAAAAAGGTACTCATTGCATCCAACATTTGCACATGGAAGTACTTTGGGCTTATATGAGGTGCTGAGCGGAAAGCGTTACATGTGTGACATTATTACCGATTCTGTGGTTCTTGGTTTCTTCATTGAAGCCGAAAAGATATTGTCTGTGCTTGGAACTGATCATACAGTTGATGATTTTTTGTGGCAGGTAAGTTGAATATACACTTTTTAGGGGTTTAAGATTAGTGAATGCTTATGATTTGTGTTTGATTTGCATGTATGATTAGGAATAAAAAGGGATAAGGATCCCCAAAACCTATTTACCAAGGCCATCTATTTGTTTCTATTATGCTGAAAAAAAGAATATACTATTGTCCTAACAGGAAAGCTCAATCATACTCTCAAAACTGTTGGTTCCTCAAATCTTTGAGAAAATGACTATGCATGACCTAAGGACTCTTGTGGCACAAAGATCAACTATGAGCACATATATAAGTGGAGAAAGTTTTGAGTTACCTCAGGATATGATTGGTCTATTATTAGAAGGTTTCATCAAAACCCAGGGTACTTTAGAACTTATTACCGCACCAGCTGCATTATTCCCTTCATATGGCGACCGCAGTTTCCGAGTCTCAGAAATAGCAGGTAAAAACTAAATCTATTGAGGCATTTTGCTTTATTTTGTGGTAATTATTGAAACAACTTAAAGACTAACAATGTGATTGTTGTTTTTGATGATAAGCTGGAAGCTTTTGTCACCATGCATCCTTGTACATTGTTGAGACAAGGACACGCGTGATGATGTTTGATATTAGTGGATTTGAGGGGAGTGGAAGCCTTCAGAGGAGGGCATCTTCACTGATATCACATGGCGGGGTGGGGGATAACCCTTCCCCAACCAGAGAACATAGCGGTCTAATGAGTTGGCCAGAGGGATCTTTTAAGTCTAGGCAGCGTTCCAGTGAGATTGATCACCGCGGAAACAACTTTTCTGCCCGAGCAATGCAACTAAGCATGTATGGCAGCATGGTACGTTTACTATTTTTCATCTTTAAAAAATCTCGCGGGTTGTGACTGGTATGGTATTAGGTTATACCTGCCCGATTACCCAAACCGTTTACGAAACTTAATATATACACAATCTTAAAAATATACTTAATAGTATGTTAAAGTTGCTACAAACTTGAAATTACTAAAATTATAAAATTGTAATTGAGTATTTGATGTTTCACTTTGCTTTTGGGGTGAGTTTAAAATTGGGTTTCAGTCCCAACAGATAAACTTTAACCAACGTAAGACCAAGACCATAAACGTATACCGGATACCCGTGAACCCGATGGTTAATGAGTAACGGATACGGACAGGTATGAAGCTATGTTTCCATAATCGGTTCAACCTTAAATTTTAATTGAAGGCACGTGAAAGTTTTTCTGTTCTCCAATGGCTAAGTGCATTATATTTGATTAACGGTCAGATATCCAACGAAAGACAGAGTCTGCGTGATGAAGTATCGAAAGCACCTAAGAAGCCATCACATAGCAAGTCTTATCCACGGGTCCCACCAACAGAGAGCCGGGCCCTGATTTCTGTAAGATCAGAAGGGTCTGCTACAGTGAGAAAAAATGTGAACATGGGAAGTGAATCTCTTATAGGCCCAGACCCAGACAACACAAATGATAGTCATGAAATGGATTACTCGAGTGATGAGTCTGGTGGTGAGGATGAACATATTGTCAGAATCGACTCACCCAGTACACTCTCGTTCCCCCGAGCTCCCTAACCTCTCCTGTTTCTTTCCACAAATTGCTTGTTGTACAATAAACTTTATTTGTATTTTTGTTAAAACTGAAGCATGGATCGTCCCTTGTAATATGTTGTGTTTTTTGTGGTGTCATATCCCAATGTAATAAGTAGCTAGGATTTGAGGAGACGGACCTACATACTAGACATTTTTGTTATTTGTTTTATAGTATCCGACATCCGTTTTCCAAGTGTTATTTACGTATTCGGACGGTCGAATGGTCCCAAGTCACCAAACATTTTACATCCAGCCATAGACTATGATGCATCACTAAGACTAGAGGTGGTAAAACTGGTTTTGTTTGTCAGCTAGAACACATAACACTTGAGATGGGTTGTGCTAAACATACCTCGCTCACTCTATTTTTAGATTTATTAAATGTACTCCCTACTCTTTCCCATCTGTTATTCCTTTTTTTAATAAGTCACTTGCATATGTATACGCCCGTCTATGCCCGTTTACATGTTGGTATACATTGTATCCTACACTCGTATACATATCAAATTAGTTATATCAGTGGTATAACCAACATGTAGAGATTTTAGCCAACCTTATAAAATATTGTTCAGTTTTAACTTATTTAAAAGTATAATAATAACATACAAGTAATTAAAAATATGAAATGCATGGTTTTAAACACGTGGATAGGCAGATCTGCGAACCACGGAACCAAGAAGCATAGTAGCCCGTCATATCTGCTACATAGCTCAGAAGCTAAAGAGCATATAGCTACAGTAGCGGAACAATATCATGATTAAAGGTCAACACTGCAAGACAAAAGCAATAGGATCTAGGATCGCCTCGAGAAAAGTGGAACGTAGCCCTTGGAAATAGAAACCCCGGTGTCTACCAAAGAGGAAAGGCCAGCCTGCATCCGAGAGAGTAAGAGGGAAGCAGTAGGATAGATAGCCTAACTAGGCACTAAGTCCATTATGGGCGGGAAAGCTCATCTATAAAGGGGAGTCTTACCCACTCCTTAAGCGGATTCATTCACAATCTGTCATATACTTGCACTCTAAAAACTCTCTCTTTCTCTAATATCACCTCTTGAGAACATGTTAACTTAATAATCTCACGCTGGAGGCTTGTCGTAGGAGACCACCTCCTGCACTGAGACTAACGATGCTTTGCTTCTTAGCAAGTCTACACAAGTTTTCAAGCTCGAGAGACGTCCGTACCCATTCCCGGTCCTATTCTTGTTGTAGCAACAAGTTGGCGCCCACCACGGGGCTGCGCTGCTTAGAACAGAAACTCAGGTAGTTCAGATCTTGTTCCTAAGTTTCCCTCTCTTTTTATGAGTGGGAAGGACGTTCCTCCTGGCACGGTCGGTACTCCCGTCACCTTGGAGGCGAGTCGCACCTCATAAGATGTAACAACTAACACTTCCTCAGAGATGGACAGACACTCTGTGGAACTATCCTACAAGACAACTTTCAATTTCAAACTCCTTCACCTCATAAGGTGAGCGGCTTGCCACAGAGCAACATCCTAATCCCTGTTGAGCGGATGAATGTCACGCCAGAGGAAGCCAGGAGGAATTTTCTTCAACTAGAAATTTCCTAAACTGGTATGTACAGGAAGAGCGTTCAAAAGGGGTGAAGGTTCGACTCACTTATGCCGAAGAGCCGGAGGTCACCTTCTTCCTATACCTCCTCCAACAAGCTTCGATGCTACGTTAGAAACAATAGGAAATATCACCACCCCGGGTTCCACATGTCTGGCTAGTGGTGTGGGCCAAGTTCCTAAGGAGGTAGCCAAATCTACGCCTCTTCTATCCTCACGAGCTCATGATTATACTGTTGAGCAGTTGTTGTAGCTCTCCTAGTCATCTATACAGCCTCCTGTGTTGATGACTTTCGAGCAAGCAATAGCTTTTCTACCTCTCTCCATAAGCATGGTAACCACTATGCCCCTAAGCATGAGTTGCCCGGTACCTCTGGCGTACTCGCATCCCGGGTTCACCTATCCGAACCTTATTCACCCTCAGCTGGCGGCTTACATGATGTCTCAATATGGCCAACCATGCTTCGGAGGATCCACCTGGTCCCAATACACAAACTTCCCTACGACAAGTCAACCAACGACCAGTATGGCCTTGGAAGCTAAAGAGGCAAAACGAAGTAGGTCTGAATGATCTTTACAAGTCGGGCTCCTTGTTTTGCTTCTCTCGATAGATTGCTGACATCGAGTTTCAGACAAAAATCAAGATGCCAAAAAATGTTAAAACCTACAATGGTACAGATGACCTGAGGATCACTTCCAAGTTTTCACCGGAGCAACAACCGTTTAACGTTGAACCAACGTTGAGTGTTTCCACATGTTCATCCAAACCTTGGTAGGCGCGACACGCCTATGGTTCAATAGCTTGCCAAAAAATATCATAGGCTCGTTTGATGACTTAACGTGACACCCGACAATTTCATGTTAAACCTGTACCGATGTCTTAAACATATTTATGTGAAAACACAACGCATTAGACTTAATTATAATAAATTAGGTCACATCACACATAGAAAAGTCCACTTTACTTCAAACATTGGTAATTTAGAGGAATTACTGGATGGCATACACTCGGTTACCCGACTCAAAGTTAGGCGAAATCCGAGAAAACCACTAAAAGCCAATCAAATAATTTTTTTTATTTTTTTAAACTTATTTCTAAATGTATTAATATAATATTACACAATTTACAAAATAATTATTTTACGTAATGTGTTTTACGTATACGTAACCACGATTTTTTTGTTTTCTGTTTACGTATACGTAACACTATGGGTTACGTATACGTAAGCCAATACTTAAGTGATTTTTTGGTAAAATTTTGTAATATTACATTGATACTCTTATAAATAAATAAAAATTAAAAAAATTAAAAAAATTAAAAAATAATTATTATTATATGATTGGTTAATTGGTTTTTTAATGTTTTTTTTTGTTTTCGCCTAACTATGTGGTTTTCTCTGGAACCCTCCCCTATATATATATATATATATATATATGTAAGGCCCCATTCCCGGGTAACCTCACTTGTTGGATTTACTCATAAACATAGTCATAAATACTGAGATTAAATTTAAAAACATTCAGAAGTAGCGGAAGCGAACATCATTCGAATTACATGACATAACAACGGAAGTCTTAACAATTAAATACATAACATTGTCTTAACATATATAAATGTGGGATGTCAGTCATGTGCCGGGTAACCTTCACGCCATCGCACGACCCTTTCTTCCTTTACCTGAAATGTATACTAAAAGTCAGGTAACGCTGGTGAGTTCTAGTTTAAAGACAGTCATACATAATATTTATCTTATCATGAATATATTTTATATATGTATACATAACATACGTAATATTCGTGATTTTACATATTCTTTACTTTATTGTTCTCACATAACATTCATATTAAGTATATACATATGTATATACATACTTACTTGGGGAGAACACTTATTGGCCATAATCTTAAGGGAGATCAACCCATCACGCTTGTCGTGAATGTCACGAAGACATCGCAGTGAGAACTACCGTCGTAGCCCTTTTCATTAACCGTCCTGCTCTAGAAAACCGTCCGACAACCTTTGTCCGTCCGCCCTTAAACCATCCTACCGTCGTACTCCGTCCTTTTGTCCGTCTGCCCTAGGGCATCCGTTTCCAACGCGACCATTATGTATGCAACCGTTCTACTTTAGTTAAGGCAATTGCTTCGACCGTCCATTAGTGCCTTTTTATACGTCATAGCTTGCGAAGGAACGTTTTTGTCCCGGTTGCAAAATAGTCACGTGGTCGTCTTTCTACCGAAGTAGCCGTTGTCATAGAAGGGTTCATAACGTTTACATACATTCATAACATGCAATATATATAATATAAAGCAAGATTTCATTCATTTGCGTTATGTCCTTCTTTCATTCATTCTTTATAATCATACGTTTCATTCTTTGTTCATAATTCATTTTCATATATAAGTATATATATATATATTTGTATACCACGTATGATCACATTGACATTCATAGCATTTATTCATTTAGTGTATACATTTCAGTCCCAAAACATTTAAAATGATTTGCACATAACATAGAAGGGGGCACATAGAACTCACCTGATAAGCTAGTCTTGGTTGTCCTAAATAAAGGTCCAACAACGTCACGTACGATCTGAATTAGGTAGTTAAATACACATCAGACCCAATCCCGACTCTAACGGTTTAATCATTCTAAACATACTGACTTTACTTACTGGTCTGCTGCCTGCGCACTTAGTAAGTGCGCAGGACCTTGCTCATGCGTACTTGACAAGTACGCAGAACATTCTTCTTGCGTACTTGATAAGTACGCAGGATTTTCCTCATGCGTACTTGATAAATACGCATGACATCCTTCTTGCGTACTTGATAAGTACGCTAGACCTGCTTCCTGGACAAGTCCGAAATTCTTGCATGTTAATCTGATCATGCTAATCTTGTAATTTTCTTTGATCAAAAGGTGCGGTTTTCATTCTAGATGCTAGTTCTAAGCTTATTTTCAAGTTTCATCCATAAAAACGTCTCCTATTTAGCTAAAACCCGAGAAACCCCAAAACGAAGAAAAACTCAGTTTAAGGTCGAATCGTTACCTGGATTGTGATTCCGATTCAGAGGTTTTGCTCACGAGCTCAGTAGTAACGTGCTCCTTCAATTTCGGGCCGATCCGTCAACTTTCTCTCTCTAGACCCGAGCTCTCATTTCTCTCTCTAGGTTGCAAGTTTTGGTAGAAATGAGAGTTCTTGTTATGTCTTGACCCTTATATACCTGGGCTTCGCTCGACCAGTTGGAGCCGAACCCAAGCCCATCCGTTTTTTTTCTTTTGTTTTATGACGATTAAGTCTCTGTCGCGTTATTATTTACTAAATTACTATTTTTGGGATGTTACAAGTCTACCCTCCTTAAAGAGGTTTCGTCCTCGAAACCGCTTATACGTTAAACAATTGAGGGTATAGTCCCCTCATCTCGTCTTCTTTTTCCCACGTAGCTTCTGACCCTTTTCTGTGCTTCCATTGTATTTTGACTAAAGGAATCGACTTATTGCGTAGTCGTTTCTCAGCTCGGTCAAGGATGGTTATCGGTTCCTCTACATAATTTAAGCTGTTATCCACTTCAATCTCGTCATAAGGTATATGAGCTGTGTCGTCAGCTAGGCACTTGCGAAAGTGCGACACGTGGAACGTAGGGTGTATTCCACTAAGCTCAACAGGTAGGTCGAGTCTGTAAGCAACTTGACCCACTCTCGCTAAAATCTTGAAAGGTCCGACAAACCTTGGACTTAGTTTGCCACGTTTTCTGAATCGAATGATTCCTTTCCATGGTGATACCTTTAACAGTACCATGTCTCCCACTTGAAACTCTAAATCCCTTCTTCTCTTATCCGCATATGATTTCTGTCTGTCTTTTGCGGCTTTCATTCGAGCCTTGATTTGATCAAATTTCTCGAAAGTAGCTTTGACCACTTCGAGACTTGCAAAATCCTTTTGTTCAATTTCCCCCAACAAACCGGGGTCCTACATTTCCTCCCATACAACATTTCAAATGGCGGCATGCCAATAGTCGAGTGATAGCTGTTGTTATATGAAAATTCTGCCAATGGTAGATGGCTGTCCCAGCTCCCACCGAAGTCAATGATACAGGCCCGGAGCATGTCCTCAAAGGTCTGAATGGTCCATTCCGACTGACCATCGGTTTGGGGGTGGTAAGCGGTGCTGATGTTCAGTCTAGTGTCCATTGCTTCATTGAATCTCTTCCAAAACCTTGACGTGAATCTAGTATCCCTGTCAGACACAATCGACAGCGGCATACCATGTCTGCTCACAACTTCCTTGATAAATACTTCTGCTAGTCTTTCTGACGAAGAAGTCTCACGTATTGGCAAGAAGTGAGCACTTTTCGTCAAGCGGTTGACGATCACCCAAATGGTATCATTGCCTTTAGCTGTTCGCGGTAGCTTGGTAATGAAGTCCATCGTGATCTCCTCTCATTTCCATTCCGGTATTGGTAGAGGTTGCATTTTACCGCATGGTTTCTGGTGCTCGGCCTTAACTAGAGAACACGTTAGGCACTTGCTCACGTACTCTGTCACATCATTCTTCATGCCAGGCCACCAGTACTCTTTCTTCAAGTCTTGATACATTTTGTTTGTCCTGGGGTGGATAGAATAGCGAGACTTATGGGCCTCATCGAGTATTTTGGCTCTAAGCTCGCCAATCTTAGGTATCCACATTCGACCAAACCTAGTTCGTACACCGTATGCATTTGCATCCAAATTCCCTTGTTGTCCTACTATTCTTTCCCGTTTTATATTTCCTTCTAATAGTGCTTTATCTTGTGCCTTTAATATTTCACTCATCAAATCTGGTGTTATAATCAGCTGACACCCTTTGATCCGTATAGGTTCCGATTCTTCCTTTCTGCTTAAAGCGTTAGCCACCACGTTTGCTTTGCCTGGATGGTACAATATCTCACAGTCATAGTCCTTCAGTAGCTCTAACCACCTCCTTTGCCTCATGTTTAATTCCTTTTTGGTCGAAAAAGTACTCCAGGCTTTTGTGATCTGAGTAGATGGTGCATTTAACTCCATACAAATAGTGCCTCCATATTTTTAACGCGAAAACTACTGCTGCTAACTCTAGATCGTGTGTTGGGTAGTTAACCTCGTGAACCTTTAGTTGTCGCGAGGCGTAAGCAATTACCTTTCCTCGTTGCATAAGTACGCAACCTAAACCCTGACCCGAAGCGTCAAAGTAGACTACTAAGTCTTCATTTCCCTCAGGTAGTGCCAAGACTGGAGCTTGAGTTAATCGTGCCTTAAGTTCCTCAAACGCGTTGTTTTGGGTTGGACCCCATTCATATTTCACTTCCTTCCGTGTCAACTTAGTTAGTGGCGAGGCTATTCTCGAAAAATCTTGAATGAACCTTCGATAGTAGCCAGCCAATCCTAGAAAGCTTCGTATCTCTGTTGGTGTCTTTGGGATGTTCCATTCCTTTACTGTCTCGATCTTTGCAGGATCCACCATGATTCCGTTTGGGTTTATTACATGACCTAGCAATTGGACTTCCCTAAGCCAGAACGCGCATTTGGAGAATTTTGCGTACAACTTTTCCTGCTTTAGCACCTCCAGAACCTCTCTTAGGTGACAGTGGTGATCACCCTCGCTTTTCGAATATACCAGTATGTCGTCTATAAAAACTATCACTGATCGATCCAACATGGGTCGACATACTCTATTCATCAAATCCATGAACGCTGCTGGTGCGTTGGTCAATCCGACGGACATCACGAGAAACTCATAATGCCCATAACGCGTGCGAAACGCGGTCTTTGGTACGTCTTCTTCTCTTACTTTCAACTGATGGTAACCCGACCTAAGATCGATCTTTGAGAACCAACTTGCACCTTGTAGTTGATCAAAAAAGGTCGTCTATTCTAGACAGTGGGTATTTGTTCTTTACTGTCCTCTTGTTCAACTCGCGGTAGTCAATGCACATGCGCATGCTGCCGTCCTTCTTTTTTACAAATAGTACCGGAGCGCCCCACGGTGAGATGCTCGGTCTAATAAATCCTTTTTCTGTTAGTTCCTCTAGTTGAGACATCAATTCTTTCATTTCTGACGGAGCCAATCGGTAGGGGATTTGGCAACGGGCTCAGCTCCTGGCAGTAAGTCAATCTGAAATTCTATATCCCGATCGGGTGGTAACCCAGGTAGATCCTCAGGGAATACTTCCGGAAAGTTGCACACCACGGGTACATTCTTGAGTTCATTCATTTTCATTCTATCATCAATAACATATGCCAAATAAGCTTCGCAACCTCACCTCATGTAACTTTCGGCCTTGATCATCGAGATGATGTTCGGTATCGTGCAATTACAATCCCCATAAACAGTAATTGGACTGCCGCTAGGAGGTTTGAGGTGTATCCTCTTACGTTTACATATGATTTGATCTTGGTTGGCAGCCAGCCAATCCATACCCAATACTATATCGAATCCTCCTAAGGTAAGAAGGAATAATCTAGAAGGGAACTTATGACCCTCTATTTCTATGATGCAATCCTCTGTTACTTGAAATACTGCCGAATTTTTACCAACGGCAGTTTGTACGCTAAAGGCCTTTACTATGGTGTTGATAGTGCATCCTAGTTTACGACTAAATGTATTTGATATAAAACTTTTACTAGCACCAGAGTCAAATAAAATAGCAGCATGTTCATCATTAACTAGGAACGTACCTGACACAACATCAGGGTTTCCCCTTGCTTCCTCCTCAGTCAGGGCGTAGGCTCGAGTCCTAGCCTGCGGTTGTTCCTTTTCAGCTTCCTTTTCCTTTCCCGAACCGGATTGTCTGGTTTTCCTGCAATCCCTAGTCTGGTGTCCATATCTTCCACAACTTTGGCACTTGACGTGTGACACCCGACATTTCAGGTCAATATCCGTACACATTATGAACAAGTTTACATTACAATAAACGAGTTTACATTATAATTATTTTTGTGATTTATTTAATTTCACAAACAAAGACTTTAGAGTCTAGCAAAGATCGTACATGGTCTCAATTCATACTTGGGTAATTCTAGGAATTACCGGTGCAAGTACCAGTACAAACCGACTAAGACGAACAATAGTGGATAAATTAAATATCCAGGCGTATATATATATTACACAAATTTTAAGTTGGTCAATAAATTATTTTTAGAATAAAACTATAATACCGTGGGGAAAATAAACCGAATTAAACTACCCCTTTAAAACTCTAGTTAATAAACAAATACCCAAAAATCCAATTTGCTTGATTATTTTAACCCAAACCCCCAACCCACTTACCCCTTGACTTCTTGGCCGAAAAAGCCAGAGAAACCCCCCCTTCACTCGTCCCATGCCATAACTGAGAAAAACTCAGATAAAACCCATACCACTTTCAATCACTTTCCTCACAATTCTCATTTTTCTCTCATTTTCATACGGAAAACTTCCCATTTATCTTCAAAATCAAAGCCAAGTTTTAAGACAAAAACCATCAGGATTCAGTGTTTTCAAGTGTTTCTGAAAAGGGTTTAGCAAAAGATTCAAGATCATCTATGTTTTCTCTCATCATCATCGCCACTGTTTTAAAGGTAAAAACTCGATATTTTCATATTATTTTCTTAAAAGCCGGAGCCAAACATGCAAAATGTTCAAACGCAAGTAAGATAACAAGAAAAGTGTGTCAAATTCAAATTTTAAAACAAAATATGCAGGACTGATTCTGTCAAACAGAAGTCCAGTAATCGAAACTAGGAGTTTCGATACCTGTCGCTCAATCAAAACTAGGAGTTTCGATACCTGTTGGTCAATCGAAACTGGGAGTTTCGATACCTTTTACTCAATCGAAACTAGGTTGTTTCGATACCCAGTTTACTCGATCGAAACTAAGAAGTTTCGACACCTGACTATTCCATCGAAACTAAGTAGTTTCGATGCACATTTGTCCAATCGAAACTAAGAAGTTTCGACACCTGTACAACAGTCCCATTTGGGCAGTAACTCAAAACTATTTTATAACAAAACATGTGTTGAACAACTAAGGAGATATTCAAACAAAAACAATCAGATTTACAAAGTCGGTGAACAATTTACAATTAAGACGTTTGATCTTAACTCAATTTACCCTTGGTATCTAGGGTACGAATAGTCAAGGTTGACTACAACAAGTTTTATTACAAGTATACACAAACTCAAGGTGAGTTTCACGGCCCCTTTTTACTGTTTTCAATATTTGGGGGAGAAACATACTTACAACTATTTTATGGGATAACAAGAGAATAAGGCACGACTTTTATGTTTACATGAGATGAGAACAACGATTTGAGGCCGCTAAAGTCCCCTGGAACAACGTAGTAACCATTAACTGTAGCCTAGGGTCCTATGAATAGTACTATGGAGAGTGACGTCTCCCGGTCATGGTTAGTCGCGCTAACCACAATCTGGAGGATTTATGGCCGCATAGAACCGGATAACGAAATTAGGGGCGTGTACAATTGTCATGGTTTGGTTACGCCTCATGTATGAACATATTATTTGTATTCCTAGCTAGTTTACAAATGGGTCAACAATTCTTATTCTGTTTATCACATACAACTGAAACGATTTATGAACAACTGAGTTTTACCAAGAACTATTTGATTAAACCTGTGAACTCACCAACCTCGTGTTGACGTTTTCAAGTATGTTTTTCAGGAAATTGAATGATAACTGCAAGGTTAGCAATGTAGATTACATGCATGCACGATGGATACTACTCAAGGAGGATTTCCCTTGTATAACTCATTGAATTGAGTCATATTTGTGAAATCTTAACTTTTTGTAAACTCAGATTATGTTTTTGTAATGTATAATCTTAATCTTGTTTATGTATCCATTTATCATGTATGTGTTTGCGGTAATCATATGCTTTGGAAACCATTGAACGTCACGCCTCGCGTTTCCGCCTTGGCGAGGGTGTGACAGAAATTGGTATCAGAGCCATTGATTATAGTGAACTAGGAATCTAAATTGGAACCTAGTCTATAATCTAAATGACTCACTAAAACGTTTTCATTGCATAAGCATTGTATAACCAGTCATTTTGTCATATGGGTATTGTAGTCATAAGCATGTCGTCACATTCACATTCTGATCCCGTCTCTGACACTGAACCAAACGAGGAACTTTCCGCCTCACATCCCAAAAATCGAGTACAAACCCGTAGCTCCACACCACCTAATGTCGCCTTGGGAGAACCGCCTATTGTCTACCGAAAGAAAAGCGGAGGACCAGTGAAGGTACAAAGCGCTAGAAAGAAGTTTCGACTTCCGCACAAGAGGACTCTAGCAGCCCGTGACCCGAAGAACTTAGAGACTGATGAGGAGCCATCTAGGAAACGACCCTGTTACCACCCTACCGTGGGAACTATCCGTTGGATGCCTAGTACTTTGGCACGATGGAGGGAGATGGAGAGCATTCCATCTACCTTTGAGCTTGGAGAGTCTTCTAACTCCCCAACACCCCTACCCCACACTGGGAAGCCATAGAGCTCACTGTGCCTACCTTGGTAGCTCGCGTTCGTACGCATGAGGAGCGTCTTGATGATCTCTTAGATGACATTCGGGCACAGGGGGATGCAGCCACGCGACTTCGTCAAGGGCTCGGATCTCGAGTTCAGACTCTGGAAGACCACACCCGAGACATACAGGGTGCCACAAACTATCTAGAGTTGAGAGCTGACATGGACTAGCAGTTCACTGTCACGGTCCGAGACATGGTGGAAGCACTGGAGGCAAGGACTTTGGCTGCAGAATTTGTGGCTAGAGCAAGCTTTGTCATGGCAGGACTTGCCATGATGATTGGATTGTACTCTCACTTCTTCTTCTAAACCTATTATGGGCGGGTTGTGCCCATAGTACATTATGTAGTTTAAAACTTTAGTACTGATGAGGTCATGAGAACCCATCTCTTTTGTATCCTTATCTTTTGGGAACAATGTATTATATATGTTTTAACTATGTATGTAATGGTTTATATTGTAATGATGGTTGTTTACGTTTGATGTTGTTGTATCCTTATGTCATGTGCTATCATTATTGTCATATAATGTTATTTCTTTTTAATTGATGTGTTAGAAAGAACGTCATGGCACCAAAGCGTAGCACACCCCGTAACACTACTGGAAACAACAATGAGACGATTTCTCCAAATGTAGAACAACTCATAGCACATCGAGTAGCTGCTGCCATGCAACAGTATGAGGCAAACCGAAATAGTGGAGGAGGAAACGGCAGTGGTACCGGCGGAGGAGGTGCAGGAGGTAGCGGTACAGCTGGAGGTTCCGGAGGTTCCGGAGGTAATAGAATAAATAAGTCGTAACACCTAGTCATGATCCGAATTAATGACGTTATGACTTGTAATTCTACAGATGCTCCAAATAGGAAGTGCTCCTACAAGGCCTTTCTATCTTGCAAACCCCGTAACTTCAATGGCACCGAGGGTGCAGTTGGACTAATGAGATGGATAGAGAAGATGGAATCGGTGATTGATATCAGTGAATGCACCGCTGATTGCATGGTGAAGTATTCTACATGCTCACTCACTGATAAAGCTTTAACCTGGTGGAATTCACAAATAAAGACTTTGGGAAGGCAGACAGCATATGAGTTGTCATGGGAAGACCTAAAAGCCATGATGATCGAGGAGTACTGTCCTCGAAATGAGTTACAAAAGCTCGAATCTGAAATGTGGAATTTGCAAATGATAGGTGATGATGTTGCTGGTTACACTGACCGATTCAATGAGTTAGCAATCTTAATTCCGCACATGGTTACCCCAGAATACAAGAAGGTTGAAAGATATTTGTGGGGTCTCGCACCTCAAATCCGAAGTCTGGTGACTTCATCGAACCCTATGGATGCCAAGAGCGCCATAACTCTAGCTTTCAAGCTGAGGGATAATGCTGTACGTGATGGTTTATTTGGAAAGAAGGAGACCGAAGAAGGAAAATCTGGAGAAAAGAGGAAATGGTTTGGAAAACCAAGTAATCAAAACAGGAATCCAAGTTATAAGAGACCTGAAACTATGAAAGCCTTTGTCACCAACACTGTGGAACAAAATGGATACCTTGGAGCACTACCAAGGTGTGACAAGTGTGGATATCATCACAGTGGAAGGTGTACTCAATGTGGAAAATGTAAAAAGTACGGGCACCTAGCCCATAACTGTTGGAGCAATGCAAACTCTAATAAGACAAATCAAGTAACAGGAAAGGGCAACCCAGGAACAGGGAGGATGAATCAGGGATGCTTTGAGTGTGGAGATCCAAAGCACTTCAGAAAAGACTGTCCAAAGTTGAAGAACCGAAACGACAATCAGGCCCGTGGAAGAGCATTTGTGATGGGAGCTGGTGACGCACGACAAGATCCAAACATTGTCACTGGTACGTTCCCGATAAATAATCACTATGCCTCTATACTTTTCGATACGGGTGCTGATTTGAGTTTTGTGTCAATTGACTTTAAGTCCCTACTCGGTATTAAGCCCAGCAAACTAGAACAAAAGTATACAATTGAATTAGCGAACGGGAAATTAATTAAAACTGGAGAAGTCATTCAGGATTGTACCTTATGTTTTAAGAACCACACATTTAGTATAGACCTACTACCTGTTGACTTGGGAAGTTTTGACGTAGTAATTGGTATGGATTGGTTGTCGAAGAATCACGCCGAGATTGTTTGTTTTGAGAAAATTGTCCAAATCCCACTCCCAAACAGAGAAGTTCTTTCGATTCAAGGTGAGAAGAGTGGAGTAACATTAAGGATGATAAACTGCATGAAAACTCGTAAGTATCTACGTAAAGGCTATTACGTATTCCTGGCTCACGTCGTCGAGAAGAAACCCGAGGAACGTCGACTTGAGGATATACCAATCGTTAAGGATTATCCTGAAGTTTTCCCTGAAGACTTACCTGGTTTACCACCACCGAGGCAAGTCGAATTCCGAATCGATTTGGTACCAGGAGCCGCCCCGGTTGCGCGATCACCATATCGATTAGCACCTTCTGAAATGCAGGAATTATCAAATCAACTCCAGGAGTTGCTTGATAAAGGTTTCATAAGACCGAGTTTCTCACCTTGGGGAGCTCCAGTCTTGTTCGTAAAGAAAAAGGATGGAACCTTTAGGATGTGTATAGATTACCGAGAATTAAACAAGCTTACAATCAAAAACCGATACCCACTTCCTCGAATAGACGATTTGTTCGATCAACTACAAGGTTCTGGCCTCTATTCAAAAATTGATCTACGTTCAGGGTATCATCAATTAAGAATCCAAGAAGAAGATGTACCAAAGACAGCATTTAGGACTCGTTACGGTCACTACGAGTTCCTAGTTATGCCATTTGGTTTGACGAACGCACCAGCTGTCTTCATGGATCTCATGAACCGCGTGTGCAAGCCATACTTGGATAAATTCGTGATTGTATTTATCGATGACATATTAATATATTCACGAACTAAGGAGGATCATGAACATCACCTGAAATTAATCTTAGAACTACTCAGAAACGAGAAACTTTACGCTAAACTCTCTAAGTGTGAGTTTTGGATCCGAGAAGTGCATTTTCTTGGACATGTCATCAACAAGGAAGGAATTCACGTTGATCCATCTAAAATTGAAGCGATCAAAAACTGGGAAGCACCAAGGACTCCGACAGAAGTACGTCAATTTTTAGGTTTGGCCGGTTATTACAGACGATTCATCGAGAATTTTTCAAAAATAGCCCTGCCTTTAACCACATTAACCCAGAAAGAAAAGAGGTATGATTGGAGTGACAAGCAAGAGTCAGCTTTTCAGTTACTGAAGCAGAAGCTGTGTAGTGCACCAATCTTATCCCTTCCTGAGGGAATCGACAACTTTGTTGTATACTGCGATGCATCACACCAAGGACTTGGTTGTGTGTTAATGCAAAGAGACAAAGTCATCGCATATGCCTCACGACAACTAAAAGTGCACGAAAAGAATTATACAACCCACGACTTGGAATTGGGTGCAGTTGTGTTTGCGCTCAAAATTTGGAGACATTACCTTTACGGTACAAGATGTACTATCTTTACTGATCACAAGAGTCTCCAACATATCTTTGATCAAAAGGAACTTAACATGAGACAACGTCGTTGGGTAGAACTACTAAACGATTATGATTGTGATATCAAGTACCATCCCGGGAAAGCCAATGTCGTAGCGGACGCTTTAAGTCGCAAAGAACGAGTTAAAACTCTTCGTGTTCGTGCCTTAGGATTGACAATTCATACGAATCTTACTACTCAAATTCGGATGGCACAACATGAGGCAATCAAAGAAGAAAACATTCAGAATGAAGCTTTACGAGGAATGATAAAGCAATTGGAGCCAAAGTCAGATGACACTTTATACTTCATGAATAGAATTTGGGTGACACGTTTTGGTAACTTACGGGAGTTAGTTATGGACGAAGCCCACAAGTCTAGGTACTCCATTCACCCAGGTTCAGATAAAATGTATAAGGATCTAAAAGAATTATATTGGTGGCCCAATATGAAAGGAGATATTGCCACATATGTCAGTAAGTGCTTAACATGTTCAAAAGTAAAAGCCGAACATCAGAAACCGTCTGGTTTGTTACAACAACCTGAAATTCCCCAATGGAAATGGGAACAAATTTCTATGGATTTTATCACAAAATTACCCAAGACATCCAGTGGTTATGATACCATATGGGTAAATGTCGATCGATTGACAAAATCAGCTCATTTCCTACCTATCAAAGAGACGGATAAAACCGAGAAACTTGCAAAGCTTTATATCAAGGAAATTGTGGCTAGGCATGGAGTGCCAAATTCTATTATATCGGATAGAGATAGCAGATTCGTGTCTAGAATCTGGAAATCATTACAAGAAGCCATGGGCACACGTCTTGACATGAGCACGGCATATCACCCACAAACAGATGGTCAAAGCGAAAGGACCATTCAAACATTAGAAGATATGCTCCGTGCATGTGTAATGGATTTCGGAGGAAATTGGGATACTCATTTACCATTAGCTGAGTTTTCCTACAATAACAGCTACCATACGAGCATTAAGGCAGCTCCGTTTGAAGCTTTATATGGTCGTAAATGCCGCTCACCGTTATGTTGGGCGGAAGTTGGTGAAAAACATTTGACAGGCCCTGAGATTGTCCAGGAAACCACTGATAAGATTTTCAAAATTAAGGACCGTTTGAAAGCGGCCCGAGACAGACAAAAGAGCTATGCTGACAACAGACGAAAACCATTAGAATTTCAAATTGGTGACCGAGTAATGTTAAAAGTCTCACCATGGAAAGGCGTTGCAAGGTTTGGTAACCGTGGTAAGCTCAACCCTAGATACGTTGGTCCGTTCGAAATACTGGCTAGGGTTGGCCCTGTAGCTTACAAACTCAAGCTACCACAAGAACTAAACAATGTACATGATACGTTTCATGTATCAAATCTCAAGAAGTGTTTATCAGACGAGACACTAATTATACCACCTGACGAAATTCACATTGATGATAAACTTCACTTCATCGAGGAACCGATTGAGATTTCAGATTGGAAGGTTCAAAAGCTGAGACGTAGTCGAATCAAACTGGTTAAAGTACGTTGGAACTCAAAGCGTGGTCCTGAGTATACATGGGAACGAGAGGACCAAATGAAAACAAGATACCCATCCTTGTTTAAGGATACACCAGTTCAAGATGACACAAATTGAATTTCGGGACGAAATTCTGTTAACATGGGGAGAATGTGACACCCGACATTTCAGGTCAATATCCGTACACATTATGAACAAGTTTACATTACAATAAACGAGTTTACATTATAATTATTTTTGTGATTTATTTAATTTCACAAACAAAGACTTTAGAGTCTAGCAAAGATCGTACATGGTCTCAATTCATACTTGGGTAATTCTAGGAATTACCGGTGCAAGTACCAGTACAAACCGACTAAGACGAACAATAGTGGATAAATTAAATATCCAGGCGTATATATATATTACACAAATTTTAAGTTGGTCAATAAATTATTTTTAGAATAAAACTATAATACCGTGGGGAAAATAAACCGAATTAAACTACCCCTTTAAAACTCTAGTTAATAAACAAATACCCAAAAATCCAATTTGCTTGATTATTTTAACCCAAACCCCCAACCCACTTACCCCTTGACTTCTTGGCCGAAAAAGCCAGAGAAACCCCCCCTTCACTCGTCCCATGCCATAACTGAGAAAAACTCAGATAAAACCCATACCACTTTCAATCACTTTCCTCACAATTCTCATTTTTCTCTCATTTTCATACGGAAAACTTCCCATTTATCTTCAAAATCAAAGCCAAGTTTTAAGACAAAAACCATCAGGATTCAGTGTTTTCAAGTGTTTCTGAAAAGGGTTTAGCAAAAGATTCAAGATCATCTCTGTTTTCTCTCATCATCATCGCCACTGTTTTAAAGGTAAAAACTCGATATTTTCATATTATTTTCTTAAAAGCCGGAGCCAAACATGCAAAATGTTCAAACGCAAGTAAGATAACAAGAAAAGTGTGTCAAATTCAAATTTTAAAACAAAATATGCAGGACTGATTCTGTCAAACAGAAGTCCAGTAATCGAAACTAGGAGTTTCGATACCTGTCGCTCAATCGAAACTAGGAGTTTCGATACCTGTTGGTCAATCGAAACTGGGAGTTTCGATACCTTTTACTCAATCGAAACTAGGTTGTTTCGATACCCAGTTTACTCGATCGAAACTAAGAAGTTTCGACACCTGACTACTCCATCGAAACTAAGTAGTTTCGATGCACATTTGTCCAATCGAAACTAAGAAGTTTCGACACCTGTACAACAGTCCCATTTGGGCAGTAACTCAAAACTATTTTATAACAAAACATGTGTTGAACAACTAAGGAGATATTCAAACAAAAACAATCAGATTTACAAAGTCGGTGAACAATTTACAATTAAGACGTTTGGTCTTAACTCAATTTACCCTTGGTATCTAGGGTACGAATAGTCAAGGTTGACTACAACAAGTTTTATTACAAGTATACACAAACTCAAGGTGAGTTTCACGGCCCCTTTTTACTGTTTTCAATATTTGGGGGAGAAACATACTTACAACTATTTTATGGGATAACAAGAGAATAAGGCACGACTTTTATGTTTACATGAGATGAGAACAACGATTTGAGGCCGCTAAAGTCCCCTGGAACAACGTAGTAACCATTAACTGTAGCCTAGGGTCCTATGAATAGTACTATGGAGAGTGACGTCTCCCGGTCATGGTTAGTCGCGCTAACCACAATCTGGAGGATTTATGGCCGCATAGAACCGGATAACGAAATTAGGGGCGTGTACAATTGTCATGGTTTGGTTACGCCTCATGTATGAACATATTATTTGTATTCCTAGCTAGTTTACAAATGGGTCAACAATTCTTATTCTGTTTATCACATACAACTGAAACGATTTATGAACAACTGAGTTTTACCAAGAACTATTTGATTAAACCTGTGAACTCACCAACCTCGTGTTGACGTTTTCAAGTATGTTTTTCAGGAAATTGAATGATGACTGCAAGGTTAGCAATGTAGATTACATGCATGCACGATGGATACTACTCAAGGAGGATTTCCCTTGTATAACTCATTGAATTGAGTCATATTTGTGAAATCTTAACTTTTTGTAAACTCAGATTATGTTTTTGTAATGTATAATCTTAATCTTGTTTATGTATCCATTTATCATGTATGTGTTTGCGGTAATCATATGCTTTGGAAACCATTGAACGTCACGCCTCGCGTTTCCGCCTTGGCGAGGGTGTGACATGACGCCCTTCAAACAATCTCGGGAGTAGTGCCACGGCCTCTCACACTTATAACACATGGTGGTGCCGATTCGACACTCGCCAAGATGTTGCCTTCCATATTTCTTGCATGTTTCATATTCATCCGACCTTGGTTTCTTAATTTCAGTTGTTACATTTCCCTTTCCGGTGCCTCTAGACGGGTTCTCCCACTTTCTCTTTTGTGTCTCAGGTGCCGGGTCCTCATTAGCATAATCGTCGTAGACGATTCCGCTCAGATTCACTACTGACTCGAAGGTCGAGGGTAGATTAGCTTTCACATGAACACGGACCCTTTGAGGTAGGCCCTTCACATAGTACTTAATCATTCGTTCTTCCGTCTCCACCAGGTGGGGTACCAGTTAAGCTAGTTCATTGAACCTGGAAGTATACTGACGGTGCGTCTTGCTGCCAGCCTTGAAGTTTAGGAATTCATTTTCCACTCGATCAATTTCATTCTGGGGACAGAACTTTTGGATTATCAGCTTCTTCAAATCTTCCCATGTCATTCTGGCCAAAGCGTTTGGCGACTTTGTCCTCTGAATGTTCCTCCACCAACTTAGTGCCTCATTGGTGAAAGAATGGGCAACATACTTAACAGCCTGGTCCGGTCGACACTCGCTGATGTTGACTACAACGTTCATCCTCTCAATCCATTCGAACGTAGCCACTGAATCCTTGTTCCCATCGAACTTGGGTGGGTCTCCGTCCTTGAAACCTTTGTAAGTACACCCACGGTTGCTTGATCCCACCTTCACTTCATCCCCATCCTTGAAACCTTTTTATCTGCAGATAAGTGTCGGACAAATAATTGTGTAGACTTTGTTGGCAGGGACAAACGTCATTGCTTACGTTTTTTGATGGTCTTCTAGAAGTCCCTGTGGGTGTCTGGTATGGATGGAGGTGTTCCAGTATCGGAGTCAATTTCAGCACAAAAATCTTCTGAATTTATAAAATGTTGTAGCTCAAGAGATTCTCCTTCTCCAATGAAGGGAAGGAGCATGTTCTAGTTTTTATGTGTCCATATCTGTATATAATGTCATTCGGCAAGAAGATGATAGTTTTCCCAATGAAAGCCTGATGGCGAAAAGGGAGTCTTCTGATTTTGAATAATAAACTGTTTAATGTCTTTTCTTTGGCCAGTAGCGTCAAGGTGTTCTTTGGCAAGGTTATCGACGCAGTAGAGATCTGAGAATTGAATCTCATTTTGTATAGCGAGTCTTTTTAAATAATCTTTTCCAGAAAGTTTATGACTAATAAACATTATTTTCCTTGCAGGTCTATATGTGTGATCATTAGCAAACGGAGAGGAAAAATTTTTGCAGCCAATATGTGGGGGAAATACATGTGTAGAGATATTTCCAGTGGCAATTATAAATTTTTCTCCAAAGAGATTTATAATACCTTCTGTTTTTGTATTTAATTCTAATTCAATATAGTCAATCATACCATTATAGTAAAATTGTAGAATTAGATCATTTGGCATATCTGTCTGTTTGAGATTTATTTGAATAAGGAGAAGACAGGTTCTTCTCCATTATTATCTGTTCTTTCAACGATAGTAACCCCTTTATATTTTTCTTCATTAAGGGCTATCATCATGAGTTTAAGCTGTAACTCATATAGAATTAGTGGAAATTCTGTGCAAACTTTTTGTGACACCATTTGTTCAAATTCTGGAAACTGATCAAAAACTGTTTGAAGACAAGATTTCCAGGGAGTGTCTAACATTCTAGCTTTAAAGGTTTCATAGCTTCTGTAATTTCCTTCTTTTTTTTCTCAAGCTTTTGTAGCAATTGTATATATTTTGCTTCGAGAATGCCAACTTTCTGTTTCAAAATACTATTTTCAATATGACTTTGTATAGACTGTGTATTTTTTCCTTGTTGTATAAGCTGTTTTTGCAAATTTGCAATGGTTTCTTCTTGTGTCTTTATAATCTATTTATGACTCATTTTTGTAATTTGTGAAAATGTTTGAACCTTTTCAGGTTCAATGAAAAAGTTGTCTATACCAAAGTGTTCTCTGGCTATTTTCAAAGCTTCAGAAAAACTGTGATATCCTTTGTAAATTGGTCCAGGACACTGTATAAATTTTGCAACTGTTTCCCATTTGTTAAAAATACCAATTTTGGTGCCTCAAAAAATTATGTACTGTGTAAACTTTGGAGGCTGTTTTTCAGGCATTTAACTCCTTGTTCACTGAAATATATGCTTATAGCATTTAAAATTTGAATTTTAAAAGAGGATGCATGAGGCATGTTTGAATATGCCATAAGTTGTCTAATAAACATTGTTGTTTATCTGTTAGCTTCATTCCACTAATGGGACGAAACTTTGTGTGGATGTCATTTTAGACTTGTAAGGCATAAGAGCCAAAAGAAATGGTAGAATTGTTAGAAGAGGATGTAGGTTTTGGGGGTATTGGTTTTTTATAAACTGTGTTTTTAGAATAAGTAGCTGGATTGTGTAAAGGTTGTGTGAATTTAAGGAAATGTGAGCTCATATAGGGAGGTAACTGTCTAGAACTTTGCTGAAATTTGGTGTTTTGTATCTGTAGAGAAGCTGCCTGTCTAGTATTGTATATTTTTTCAGTTTGAAAAGCTTGGCTCATCAGTTTTGTTGTATTTTCTTCATCATCGTTAGATGAAATACTCATTGGCGAGGAATTCTTTCTAAACTGTTTAGGCCTAATTACCATCTTTTCATACAATCCTTCAGAACATGTAAAAGTTGTCCATTTTTTAAAATGTTCCTCTAAATGTAGTTGATTAAAACCAGACTTTAGATCAAATTTAGAAAAGATTTTATTGTTTTGTATTAGCTGTATTAAGCTGTCTTTATTAGGAATATTATAATCATCATCTTCGGTATTATCGTTTAATCTTTTATAGTTATAGACGATCCTTGTTTTTCCTCTTTTTATTTCGTTATGGTTTTTAACTATAAAAGTTGTTGATCTGTGAGGGTTTTCTGATTTTCTAATTAATCCTTGTTTAGTCATTTCAAGAATTTGTTTTTTAAATTCTTCTCTGTCTAGAGGGTTGTACTCTATATTTGTATTTCTTATAGTGATATCCAGATTTTTTAATTTAAATTTACAAACATATTTAACCTTTGAATTAGTAATATTATCTCCTATAAGGTCTATTCGTTCTAAATGTAGAATTATAGGATGATTAATACGATTAGTAATATCTTAGCCTTTCTCTAATTCATAGTTTATATAGTTTGTGAGGAGTTGTATGGTTTCATTTTCAATGAAATTTTGTCTTTTATTTAAAAATTCTAAATTTCCTTTTTCTCCTCTTTTGTGAGCAATTTCAGTTGTGTTATTATATCTTAAAGTAGGAAAACTATAAATTTGTTTAGTAATGGTTATAAAGTTTTTTGTTATAGTAATAGCTCCATTTAATCCTAATATAAAATTTAATCATAGAACAAAATCTCTAGATTTAATATATTGAGGATTTATATTAATTTGGGGAATGTCATATTTTATACTGTAATTTTCTGCGAAATCTAAGAATTGTATACCTACTGGTTCTAGATAGTGTGTTATGTTGATTAATCTATCTTCTACAGTTCTTATTATTAATTTGTATGTAAGTGGTTTATGGAATTTTTCATGTGTTAAACTGTGTGATATTACACTTTTAGTTGCTCATGTATCTACTAGAGCTGTCAAGTCTATTGGTGTATTGGCATCAACCCATAGTCTACACTGTATATTTATCATATTTATTGACCCTTTAGTTTGTATAAAAGTTTGTTCGGGTTCTGTAGCCATGTTATTTATATCTGAAAATTCAACCACCTGTTTTTTCTTTTCTACCAAATCTTCAAGTTTGGTAATTTTACTATTCATAATTTCTATTTTTAATTTGTTAACTTCTATAGCTAGTTCTAATTTTCTGAATTTTTCATCGTATTCATTTATATTTTTGTTTGTATTTGTACTAGTACTTGGTTCTATATTGTGAATATTTTTAATGCAAATATGACAAATTTCTTTGAAGCATATATTACATTGGGATCTTTTGTCTATATTTGGGTAGTATTCACAAATATAACATTTGATATAATTATTTCCCTTTCTATGATTCCAATCATGCTTGCATTCTTCTGGATTCATATATGTGTATGAGATTTTTGTTAAGGGCTTATCTTCTTCGCTATATATATTGTATATTGATTCATTATATGTGTGATCTGTATCTAATGCTTCTATTTCGTAGTCGTTAAGTTGATCGACTAGATTGCTTCTGCCCATATTTTTATTTTTATTTGGACATTTATTAGCTAAATGTTCTGTATCTCGACATATAAAACACTTGCATGTTCTAGTATGAGGTTTTTTAACATATTTGTTTTGATATTTTTTATATGGTTTATATTCTTTGCTGTATGAAGTACTTTTTCTAATTTTCTTTTTCTTATCATAATATCCATAGGCTTGTGGAGTGTAAATTGCTGTTTTGCAAAATGCAAATGCATTTTTTTTAGTTGTTCTTGTAATGCAACTTCTTTACATTTTTCTTCCAGAATGCTAAATGTAAAGGTTATTCTAGGTCCTATTCCTATGTTTGCAAGGTTTCCATATTGTAACTTCTAGGCTTCATATATACTTTTTCCTAAATCTGTTGGTAATTTTATAAAATATTTATCACATAAATTATCATCCATAGCTTGTCCTGTTTGTGCTAATAATCTTGTAAAATCTAATATAAATTCGTTTATATATTTCATATTTGCTATACTTAGTTGTTCTAAATTTCTAATAGTTGTATCTTGTATTAGACTGTTATTTTTAGCTGGATCTACTCCTAAAATAAGGGTTCTTATTTGAGAAGTAAAATTATAAGGATTATCTCCTATGGCTTTTAATCTGTTTATTTGGTCTGGACTATGAGTCTTTTTACTTTGCCATATTCCTAGGGTTGTTGGTCCTAGTGTAAGGCCCCAAACCCGGGAGACCTCACTTGTTGGATTTACTCATTCACACACACAGTTCTTAAACTTGAATATCAAATAACGCAGCAGAATCATTCATTCATCATAATTAAAACTTGTTCAAACATGCGGAAGTGTAACATTGTCAAATACGTAAACATAACATAAACAACTCATAACGGGATGCCAGTCTTCATATCATCCGGGTAACTCTTCTCTCTTGCCAAGCATCACCGTCCATCACCATAACCTTCCCTTAACCTGAATGTGCATACTAAAAAGTCAGCTACGCTGGTGAGTTCTAGCTTTACATAAAACCTTAACATAAACATTTTGCCAAAAACATAACATACATTTGTTTAACAAAAGCGTACGTAAAACATGCAATAACTTAACATCATCAAAACATCGTAACATAGCATCATAACATAAGTCAACATGAACCGAATCTGCGCCTTCTCGTAACCGTCAATTCCATACATCGCATACCAGCGGATGAACTTAAGGCTCGTTACCTCTAAGTCATCCGTCACACAGGTCCCCTAAGACTCGTTACCTCTAGGTGGACCCAACATACGTCTCCTAAGGCTCGTTGCCTCTAGGTAGACCAAACATACGTCTCCTAAGGCTCGTTACCTCTAGGTAGACCAAACATACGTCTCCTAAGGCTCGTTACCTCTAGGTAGACCAAACATACGTCTTCTAAGGCTCGTTACCTCTAGGTAGACCAAACATACGTCTCCTAAGGCTCGTTACCTCTAGGTAGACCAAACATACTTAGGCACTATTTCCCCGCGAGGAATAGTACCTTCCATCGGGATCCTGGTAATCCCGGTCACCCCATCATCAACCAGTTGTACAACCGTTAGCCAGCCACAAAGGCCCCCCGTAAGGTGAGGCCAATACATACATACATACATTAGCTCCCGTAGGAACTCGTGGCAGATTCGTTCATTCGTGACTTTCATAAAACCTTTACCTCTTTTTAGTTAAAGCATTCGTACGTTTCATTAAACAAAACATCATCTCTTTCGTAAACCTTTCGTAAACTTCATTTGGCAAAACATTTCATAAACATCATCCCGTAAACTTCATTTCGTAAACATCACATCGTAAACATTATTTCATAAACATCGTTTCGTAAACCTCATTTCTAAACATCGTTCCGTATGTATGCACACCAGCCCAAAAACATTTAATTAAAACATTTAAAAAAGGGCTTCTAGAACTCACCTTATCAGCTAGTCTCGGTTGTCCTAAACAAGGGCCTAACAACGTCACTTCCGATCTGAATTGATTAGTTAAATACACATCAGACCCAATCCCAAATCTAACGGTTTAACCATTCTAAACATACTGACTTTACCTAACCAGCCTGATGCCTGCGCACTTAGCAAGTGCGCAGACCTTGCTTCTTGTGTACTTGATAAGTACGAGATCCTCTTCCTGCGTACTTGATAAGTACGCAGGACCTGCTTTGTGCGTACTTGATAAGTACGCACGATTTGTTTCTTCGCAAAACCCTAACTTTCGCATTCAGGTCTGATCACGTCAAGATCCCGAACCTGTTTACATTCAAAACATTTATTTTCCATTAAGGAACCCAAATCTATGTTTATCTTTCAGTTTTATCCGTGAAAACGTTACCTTTTCACCCAAAACCCGAAAAACCCAAAAACGAACAAAAACTCAGATTTAGGCCAAATCGTTACCTGAATCAAGTTTCTGATCTGGAGGTTCTTCTCACGAGCTCTGGAACAACACTTTGCTGAAATCTCGAGTCGATCCGCCAACTTTCTCTCTCTATGGTTTCTCTCTCTAGAAGTTGCAAATGAGAGAAATAGGTGGTGGCCTTGGCTATTTATAGGGGAGGCTCCCCTTCCAGCCCGCCGGCCCATTCGGCTCGACCCGACATGCCTCGTTCATTTATTCCGTTATTATAATTGTCATTTTATTTTTGGGATGTTACACCTAGAGTTGTTTCTAGATAGGCAAACATGTCCATACTATCTTTCTTATTTGTTTCCCACATTCTTACTACATTTTGTTCCCATGTTAAGACTTCATCTGGCCATAGTTGTGGTTTCTGTTGTTCTAATAATAGCATACTACTGCTATAGATCTGTCCTATAGGTAATATGTTACCTATTTCTCTATAACTTGCCTCTTGTTGATAGCTTGTTGTTGGTTTAGTCCATGGTTCTCTTCCCATGGTTTCATTTGAAGATTCTCCTATTCTTCCATCTGTATAGGTTCTTTTCTTATGTTCGTAATCCATGAAGCTACTTTCATATTTATAAAAATCTGAGATCATTGTATCTCCTTTGACTATGCTTTTTACTAATGGTAAATTAAAAGTTTCTTGTAATTTGTTGTAACTTTCTTCATATGTCATTCCTAATGTAAGCATACATTCAACTATAATGTCATCTACTTCTTCTTGAATATTTATTTTCTGTAAATTTTCTATTTATTATTTGTTCATAGGTTTTGTTGGTTTCTTCAGTTTTAAAGGTTGTATTAGTTTCTTCTTCTAGATAATCTAATAAACTATAATCTATGTCTTCTTGTTCGAATTTTGTGAATTCTGAATCTATCACTTATTCATCATCACTTTCTTCATTTTCTGTATCATATATGGGTTTATCGTATTCAGAGTCATCATCTTATTCTAAATTCATAAAAGTACACTGTGTTTCATTTGTTTGTTCATCAGAACATCTTTCTTCATATTTATTGTCTTCTTGTTTAAAATCTGTAAATCTTAAACTTTGTATTCCATCTATTCCTTTGTATATAAGACTCCTTTTTGGAATTAAAGTTGAGTTTTCATTTTCTGTTAAATCACTTATTTGTCATTCTAATCCTGCTAATTCTTCAGGATCTATTTAACTGGTTCAATCATTTGTATAGATTTTGACGCAATTGTATTTACTATACCTTCTATGTTTACTTTGTATTTTATTCTTGGTCTATTGCTAGCCTTTCCTAAGACTCCTATGCTTATTACTATGTTATTTACTTTATAGTTTTCGTATCCTTTAGTTTGTAAGGCTATTTTTAGCTATTGTAAGTATTTAATATCTTTTAGGATTCCAGGTGTACAATAAAATAAGGCTGTATTTTGACTTAAATCTATTTCCATTCCTGAAATAATTGCTTTTTCCATTTCTGATTTCCAACTTTTGTCTAATATTAGAGTTAGAAGTTTTGTTCCTAGGTTTTTTCTTCCTAAGGCTTTAATCCCTATAACTATAAGTCATGTGTGTATAAATTGTTTTCCCAATTGTTTAATTCTTTGAATTGTATCAGGTGAAAATAAATCTATTGTTATCATTTTATCTATTACTCGTAGACTTTCTTCTCTACTACTTTGTATTAGTGTAGTATTAACATTTAACATTACTGTTTGGTACAAAGTTCTTGGATTTAAAATGTCCAATTGATGTTGGTTGTATAAGTTTATGTTTTTATCTAGATCTATTTTCTTCTTCTAATTGTATTAACTGTTGTGTATTTCTGGAAGTTGACCCTTTCTTTAGAATTTTGTTTAAAAAACTATCGGATGTTATAATATCTTTTATATTACTAGTAGATTTTCTAGATTCTTGCATAATTTGTTTACTCATTGCTTGGTTTCCAATGTTTATATGGTTTAGGCTTATTATCGCTTATATTTATTTTGTTTAGTTTTTTTATAATAGTATTTGTTTCGATAGACTTTTCGTCTGTTTCTGATGTATGTTTGTTTTTTCTAATATTTTTTTTATTTCTAACAAGATTTGATTATTCTGTTCTCTTATATATTCTAAATTTTCTGTAATTTTTTTAATTTCTTCTGTTTCTTTTGTTATTATTGTATAATTCTTTCTAGTAGGTGTTTATTATTTATAGATTCTTTTTGTAAACCGAATCTTAAATTTATAATAAGATCTGTAATACTATTCAAATGTATATTCTCTATTTGGAGACTATGTGTATGTCGTTCTTTAAATCTACAAATATGATTATAGTAATTATTACTTGTATTCTTAACTTCGCTTCGTTCTACAAATTCTAAGTTTAAGAATTTGAGTTTTTTTAATACTTTTGACGATTCAATAATTTTAAAAAGAATCTGATTTCTCTTAGTAAGCACCTTATCTCTCAAGTTTTTTCTTTTAATATTTTTCTATATCCCAATTTTAACATAACAAAATTAAAATAAACAATTATGAGACATATATGAAACATATAAATCTTTGACTACTTGTCTAGATTTGTAAATCAAAGCAAATGTTTTCCCTAATATTCACCTAAGCGAGTTTCCATAAAATAGGACTTAAGCATACCAAGCTGCCTGACATGGACCTGTCTTAGTCTTTTAGATATTAGGAAAGCCTTTGCTCTGATACCAATATATATATATATATATATATATATATGGAAGCGTTCAAATACTAACCAGCTTTTTAAGTGATAACCATGCTAACCACTATAAGACGATCACATAATTTATGAATTATTTTTTTCTTTTAATTGTTAAAATAGTATTAAGTATCTTCAATAAATATTTTGAATGTAAATACGAAAATGATGAGTCTTACGTATACGTACCAAATAATGTTACATATACATGACACATAGTGTTTACATATATGTAATATTAACATAATGATAATTGTTACATACACGTAACCCTATGTTTGAGAGTGGTTATCACATAAATATTGGTTATCATTTGAACCTCACCATATATATATATATATATATATATATATATATATATATATATATATATATATATATATATATATATATATATATATATATATATATATATATATATATATATATATATATATATATATATATCGGGGAGGGTTCAATGGGGAACCCCAAAAAAAGAGGGAACTAGGGAACCTTTCTCAACCACACATTTCAAACAAGGAAAAAACAAGCTAAAAACTAAACCGTAAAAGTTAAATGCTAAAAGATAAATGCTAAACGCTAAGAGATAAACCGTAAAAGCTGAATGTTAAAGCTAACCGTTAAAAGCTAAACCGTAAAAACTAAACTTTAAAAGCTAAACCGTAAAAGCTAAACCCTGAACACTAAAATCTAAACCTTAAAGCTAAATGCTAAACACAAAAAGCTAAACTGTAAAGGTAAAAGTTAAAGCTAAATCGTAAAACTAAACGCTAAACGCAAAAAACTAAAAGCTAACACCTAAACCTAAACCATAAAAAGTAAAACTAGAGATTAAGAAAAAAAAACTATGAGCAAAGCCTACATTGATTTAGATATATTTGAATCGATATTTGAATAAAAGGCATTGAATCGGTAATAGAATAAAAGGTAATAGAATAAAAGGCATTGGATCGGTAATAGAATAAAAAGCATTCTTCATTGTAGCAGTAATCTCATCTCATATAAGGTCTATGTCGCGTTTCGAGTCAAGGGGCTCCGTTTTTTTTCCTTTTCACACAGAATATGTGGTTGGAGAACATGACAACCCGAATACCAGAAAACCTCAGTAGAAGTATTACTAAAGTAATTGGGAATACTTCTCAATAATCATAATGTTTTAGAAAGATGTAAGTGCAAGAGTTTGCATACATAAGAATTCCAATATAGCAATTTTGAAAATACTATTCCTAAATAGTAATTGGATTGCAAGGATATATGTGGAAGATTTTACACACGTATAATACTTTAGGATAATCACTAAGAATCGCATTTGGTTTTACAACCCAGTTGTAAAGAAGTTGCTCGACTTTAAAAGATTTTAAAATGTAGCAACTAAATAACAATAATTGGAGAATGAATGTGTTTTGGGTTAAAAGTGTTCTAAAGATAAATCACATTGAATACATGAATGTCTAAAACTAAATCTAAGATTTGCCTCAAAATGAAAGTAGTAACGAGGTGATTATCATACATGACGCATGCAATATATGATAAGTGAATTAGTATTTGGGTATTTGGAACGCAAGTAACAATATTCTATCTGATATGGTCTATTAAGAAAAACCATATATTAGTTTATATGTTATGTTCTATATTAGCATGTTTAAATCCATGAATAACTAAGTTATTCTAAAACTATCCATACTCGATCAAATTATGGGAATAATCTTGAATTAAGACTATTGTGAATTGGATTGGTTAGAATTCTTGAGAATTGAATGCATAATGAGTTATAACCAAATTCATAAATATTTTTCAAGAAATAAATGTTGGACGTGACCCGCTTCAAAATTACTCCATGGATAATTGTCATGAGTAAGTTTTGAACTTAATGGTACTGTCACTATATCCTCTGACCTGAGATGCATATTAGGGACTTGATTATACCAAATTGTGCTTGGACGTAGTTTAACGCTACTCTTTGTAGGTCCCGGGAGCCTCCTTGCGCATCAGAAATAACACGGATTGGTTCATGATTCGTGTGGGAACAGTGAAGAACAGAATGAGAAAAGTAAAGACAAAAGATAACAGAACGATACGTAATCCATAACATAGAAATCATCCCGTATTACAGACAACATACCAAAATAGCACACATCTCTCATCTAAGCTCACGGTCCGGGGGCGGGAGAGCTCGTCCCACCCGGACACCTCTCAACCTAGTTCTAGAGTTCCACCTACAAATGAAGACAAGTCTTCTATTTATAGGGGATGGAACACTTCCTGCGTACTAAGTAAGTACGCAGGGCATTGGTCTTGCGTACTTGACAAGTACGCAAGGTAAAAGCCTTGCGTACTTACTAAGTACGCGGGACCAATATGGTGTGCAGGCTAAGTACTTAGGAACACCCTCCTTCGTACTAGTCACGTACACCGATACATAGAATTTTATCTATAGTTACTAAAACATGCTTCTACAAACTCCCTCTAAACTATAGCATCAAATTTTATCTATCTCTAACACTGATAAACATCAGTTTACAAAGAATGTCCTAACAGACTCCCTCTAAACTAATGACATCAGGTTTCTTCTATCGAGACTTGTTCTTCTGGCATTCCACTTGAGATCTTCAAATCTTCAAACTTCAGTCTTCAGTTGCTGAGTGATTTCACAAACCTAACTCCCTCTTAACTGTAGATTTCATTGTAGACCAAACCATGTGCTTCAATAGGAACCAACTAATCTGCATCAAACTAATAGGAATTCCAGTACGATAAACTTAAGTCTTCAACCAGATGTGTCCAACTCTATCCTGTATCTTCATGAGTTAACCAAATTCCTGAAGATGTTCATTTCCAATATCCCTTTTTCAGTTTAAGCTCCATCTGACTAGACAAGAAACAAGGGAATGCTTCCTATCCCATCGACAAATGATAAAGGTTCCATATTCAGCTAATAATCCAACGGATATCCGGCTTCATCTTGAAAACACTTGATAGAATCTAACACAAAATCATGCTCAGCAGTGATCATCCTATATCCAAAGTCCAACATTTTTCAATTAGATCTTCATTCCTGGTTCACACCTCCTAATCTATATACATTCACCATGGTGAAGTTCCATAACTAGGTTTTCTATCTAGCATTCTGCCCAGATCCCAAATTAGAAATCCCATCATAATTAAATCACATCAAATCTTGAACACAGGCTTGACCAATGAGCATGAAGAATATAGTTTACACGAGAAATCATAGTTGAGATCCATGTCACGTTAAAGTCCCATGAATACTCCTTAGATTTTTATCCCCCTCATTTCTCTGTAAACTATGAGCAGCTTCATTACCACCTCACTTGAATCCTCAAAAACCAAAACTAGTCAACTCCAGGATTTTATTCTTTTATTCCTTTGCAAAGATCCAAAACAGCACATCCTTGGGTTCAAGTTGTTACAGTATTCATCCCTTATTAAATAAGTATCTCGGATACTCGTAGCCCACATATTCAGGTTTGAATACCTAAACAATATGATTCTTTTTCCAAAAGACCCAAAGCAGCAACATCTTCACAAATAAAACGAGACCTTTAGCCGATGACGACCCAATTGCTCCCATTAGTTCAGCATTTATACCCTATTAAATAAGTATCCCGGATACTCATTGCTCACATTTTCAGGTTTGAACACTTAAACAATGTATGACAAGTGGTATCATCCAACAAAAATCTCGTCCGTGTTTCACCAAGCCACATTATATACATATTTCGGTCTGGAAAAACCAAAATTACTATCTTCTCAAAAATGGCCAAAAAAAAATGTACAAATGATCCATAAAAAATTTGGCCAAGAAAAGTTTTCCCTAAAATTATTTATTTATTTATTTATTTTTAATCCGAGATGATAGTTCATGCGTACTTAGTAAATACGCACATGTAGGGTGTTCATGCGTATTTAGTAAAAACGCAAATCCAAGTGCCTATGCGTACTTGTTAAGTGCGCAGAGAAATGCTCATGCGTACTTAGCAAGTACGCACAGCAAGTCTTCATGCGTACTTAGTAAGTACGCAGGGCTAACCCTTGCGTACTTAGTAAGTATGCAGAAAAGGTGATTTTGGGTACTTAATCAGTACATCAGCGTACTTGACGGATCTTGAGAAGAATGCTTGAAAAGTGTTGGATCTGAGAGATTGATGCTTCCAAAAGCTTAGAAATCATCTTCTAACAAACCCTTAGCCTTCCAAACACCAAATGAAGCGATAACAAAGACGAATTTAAGGATTTTTGATAGAAAAAGTAAGAACTCATATGAACTCAGATCTGCTCCAAAAACCCTAAAACTCGAATCTGGAACACAAATCAACGAACACCGAGGCTCTGATACCAATTGTAGGTCCCGGGAGCCTCGTTGCACAACGGAAATACACGGATCTGTTCGTGATTCGTGTGGGAATAGTGAAGAACAGAATGAGAAAAGCAAAGAAAAAAGATAACAGAATCAAACGATACGTAATCCATAACATAGAAATCATCTTGTATTACAGACAACATACCGAAGGAGCACACATCTCTCATCTAAGCTCACGGTCCGGGGGCGGGAGAACTCGTCCCGCCCGGACACCTCTCAACCTAGTTCCAGAGTTCCATCTACAAATGAAGACAAGTCTTCTATTTATAGGGGATGGAACACTTCCTGCATACTAAGTAAGTACGCAGGGCATTGGTCTTGCGTACTTGACAAGTACGCAAGGTAAAAGCCTTGCGTACTTACTAAGTACACGGGACCAATATGGTGTACGGGCTATGTACTCAGGAACACCCTCCTTTGTACTAACCACGTACACCGATACATAGAATTTTATCTATAGTTACTAAAACATTTTTGTACACTCTTTCACCAGGTAGTTATAAAGGCTACGATTGGGTACAATGCGAGGTATAATGAGAGGCGTATGTAGTCAAGAAGGGATTTGTTCCCTTATTCTAATAAGTGCTGACATCTTAGGCCCTTCGATGATTCAAACTGATTTAAATGCATGGCCATGCTCAAACATAGTTTGTTATATCACTTTGAATCGAGATCGAGAAATAGAGTTGTTGAACACTATATGAGATTGACCATGATCCATATCTCATGTTCAACTGGATGTCTATTACAGAAAGGATAATTGACAAATTACCTATAACATCCGGGATTTTCTGATACTATTTTAGTTCATTTTGTGCAATAATAACGTTTCTATTTCAATCTAGCACATTTCACTATGCCTCAATTATTACACACAATGCCACATAAAATATTTCAATATGTATCAATTTAAAGTTTTAACCTTGCATTGTTTATTATTTTCATGAAACATATGTATGTATAATTATATAGATATAAATATATACTTCGTTATATTAGTTAAATCAAAAATAAAACTTGTGAGTCTTGATCATGTATGTACATTTTTTTTATCATATGTATTTATCTATAAATATATAAGTTAATAGGGTTAGGTTCATGAGAAAACTCATTTTAATGAGAGAACAAGAGAAACACTAAAAAGAGAAGGGGTGAGATTTTAAAGAGAAAGGGTAAAACTGGAACTTAAAATATATAAATCTTTAAACGTCTCTATCTTTTGCATACGCTATTATTTTTTTTAAACTTGCACCATTAAATCAAGAATTTCTTTATCTTTCATTTGAGTATAAATAACGTTATAAAAAATAAGAATTAACTCGTCTTTTTTTTCTTCTTATTTTTAATATTGAATATGTGTAGTATCACCCCCAAAAACCTAAACCCCACCCCCACCCCCACCCAAAAACCTAAACCCCCACCCCACCCCCAAAAACCTAAACCCATCACACCCACCCCCAAAAATCTAAACCCACCCACCCCCACCCAAAAACCTAAACCCACCTCACCCACCCCTACCCTCAAAAACCTAACCCTAAACGTAATACTACATATGTGTAGTACCACCCCAAAAACCTAACCCACTCCAAAAAACCTAAACCCCTCACCCTCCCGAAAAAAACCTAACCCCACCCCACCCAGTCCCTAAAAACCTAACCTATAAGCTAAACTAAACCCAAAAACTAAACCCTAAAGTTAAATCGACTATTTTTTGAGTTTTTTTTGAACGAGAACGATGTGGGAAACAAGGTCTCTGAACCACTTTTTTAGTTTTTTTATTTATATTTTGAGTTATGATTTTTTTATTATTTTTTTTACCTTTAAAGAGGAGTTCTCTCCCTAAATGTTAGTTTGTAGACTAAATTACAATTTTTGTCCTTTATGTTTTCTAAACTTATGGAATGGGTCTTTTAAAGTTTTTATTTTCACTCACTGTCATTTATTTGCAAAAATACTTACGAATTTTGTCATTTCCACTAACAAAAGTTAAGTTTTTCAGTTAAGTCATCTCATGTGCATTGCACATGAAAGCATTATAGTCATTTTACTTTTAAAAGAAAATTATTATAATTTAGTTAAATTTAATAAATTCTTGTGATATCATATATAACCTAGACTAAATTACAGAAAACAACATTTAAGTATATACTAAATTACACTTGTAGACTTTTATCTTCACTAATTACGCTAGACACCTTTTATCTAAATGGTTTGTTTCAAGTTATAACCTTTAGATTAACAAAGGTTAGATTATTTAGTTAGTTTTGTTTGTTTGTTCCTATTCGTTTTTGCTTCAAGATCCACACACATTCGATATAAACTTTGATTAATGTTTTTGCCGATAATTTGACTTAAAAGTAAGAAGATAAGATTGAAGACGGTAGTATTGATTAGCATTATTCATGTTTAAAATTAGTTGCAATCACACAAAACGTGATTACGGTAAAAAAATTTATGAAAAAACTTGATTACGTAAAAATAAGTACGTAAAAACATGATTACGTAAAAAAAGTTACGTAAAAACGTGATTACGTAAAAAAAGCACGCATGAAGCGTGATTATTTTAAAAAATTAACATTTATTCCCTTTCTTATCTGGTGGACGCGTTATTTTTTTGAAGTATACTTTTATGCCACCTCGTTATCCCCAACCTTAGATAATATTAATCGGACGGTTGGAAGCCCTTCATTCGCTTCGTACGATTTAGGCCCTTTGTACGATAACCGTCCCCTATATATATATATATATTAATTTGTTAATATAAGAATGAAGGGTAAATTAGTCATTTACATGTCATTTAACTAAAAATCTAACGTCAGTGATTAAAGGTTATAACTTGATACAAACCATATAGATAAAGGGTGTCCAGTATAATTAGTAAAGATTAAGATATATGGGTGTAATTTGATATATACCTAAATGTTGTTTTGTGTAATTTAGTCTATAACCTAAATTCTTATAAGAAAAGCCCCTACCCCCTCTTTCGTCTTCCTGGTCATGCACCGCCGCACCTCGCCACCATTACTCCATCTCTACCGCCACACCTCACCGTCGCAACCCTTCAATAGATCTGAAACCTATTAGTAGCCGATGGAGGTTACCGTGGGTTGTGGAAGGAAATGAAGGGGTGCGCATCAAACGTGAGGGGCTTCTAGTGGGCGGCAGAGGTTGCACGGGGTGGTGATAGTGGGGCATTGTGGTGATCGAAATCAAATGTCACTGGGGGAACCACCTTTGATTGTAGGGCTGGAAATCAAATGTCGCTGGAGAAGATGACTAGTTTATCAAATGTCGCTGAAGATGTCTCCGGAGAAGACGACCCACCGGAGAAAATGACCTGACGGAGGAGACGAGCTAGTCAAGATGTATAAAAACCCCAAAATCGTTGGTGTTTTCGGCTGGCTGTTTACTAGCTGTCCGTTGAGGGTTCTGTTGGTATTTCTTGAACCCATTCATCTACTCTTGTCAATGGTGGTCCAGCTGCAAAAGCCATCAATTAATTATGTGGCAAGAAACCAGAATTTTGATGAAAAGAATCCCATCTCCGATCTCCTTTGTTGACTTTTTTTTTATTTTTGAATTTGACTTCTCGAGTCTTCTGTTTGGTTCTAAAGTATCTGATGAGTACCCTCCTTGTTGATTAATTATAGGAATCTTATTTTGAGCCCTTTTGATCAGTTTGTGTATGTTTCTATGAGTCCACAATAATAATAAATGAATGGGAAATTTTGTCAATGAAGAAGATGGTTGTTTCTTGAATAAAATAATTAAGGGTATATGGGAATTTTTGTGAATGAAGAAGATGGATGCTTCTGTAATTTAAGAGTAGAAAAGAAGGGGGGGGAGAGAGTTTGTCTATAGACTTGTTCAATAATACAGCTTATCTTTTTGAGTTTTATGGACCCACTGACCAGAAGATTCTCAAGCTCAAGCATTTACTTTTCTAGTTAGAGACCAACATCTTAGAGCTAACGTGGGATCCGTTCAAGGGCCTACCGGTTTAGGTAAATATTTAATGCGTTCCCCGACCGGAGGGGTTATATAATATAATCTGTAACAAATTTTAATGAATAAAATAGTTTATCAAATTTATAAAATGTAGGCTAATTTACAAATTGTCCTTTAAGGAAAATGACGAAAGTACCCTCATGTGCAATGCACATGAGGTGAGTTAACTGAAAAACTTATCTGCTGTTAATGAAAATGACAAAATTCGTAAGTAATTTTGCAAATAAAGGGCAGTTAGTGAAAGTAAAAACTTTAAAGGACCCATTCTATAATTTTGATAAACATAAAGGACAAAAATTATAATTTAGTCATATATATATATATATATATATATATATATATATTTAATTGTATTAACTAAAACCATTTATACAACTTTTGATTTTTTTTAAATTGAAGTTTTATTTTATAAACTAATTATAACTAAACAAATAATATTTAGATTTTTATAAACTTTATAAAACAATTTTCTAAATAAATAAAATGGATTTAAACCATTAAATTGAGTCTTGAACCGTCCACATGTAACCTTGAACCCCTCTTTTAATGTTTGGACCCCTTATTTTGAACCCATTTGGACCATGAACCCTGAACATTTTCAAAATCAATTTTGACTTCTAAAGTCAAAATTCGGTTTTGAAACCTCTTCAATCCCTGAAAATCCGGAATCATATTCCTCCTCAATTGAACTCTAGCCATTTGCGATCATTTGGAAAGCACCTATTGATTGAATATTTGCGTTTTTTTGACCCATTTAAGGAGTTTCGGACATGGGTATTCAAACCCATGAATGAAGCCTCAAATCCCCGTAAATCTCGTCAATCACAACTGTTATACGCGTTCTAATTACACTCCTTATTATAACTAACTCGATTACAAGCCTCAAGACCTCAATCTTTCACTCTTTCCTCTCTTTCTTTTATCGGCGCAAGGGGGAAACGGGTCTCGATCTCGCGAGGACTCCAGACGATTTGAGTTCTTTCTTACTCCCGAAATCAACTTTAAGTAACCATCCCTTATCGATTATCGCATCCCTGACCTTGTTTTCTCCCTATATTCGATTTAGGGTTTGGATTTGGGTAAATCCTGACCTGTGTTTGTAAGGAAGAAGGTAATCAGGGCGTTTGGGTTATAAGATTTGCCTTTATTAAACAAAATGTATTCCTGGTCCAGTGGTAATCACCCATGCAAACATCAAACAGCAGGTCGCTCTTTCAAGCCTTTGTGGTTGCATTCTTTTATTCCTATTTTATAACTTATTTAGTATGGTAATAAAATCGTATCTTTCTCCCTAGTTTGTGCCAAAATCCTAGAGTCTCAATCACTTTGTTCTTGTTTCCTCCTAATTGCCCTTACATTAAAACTGTATAATTTAGGGCATCTTTAGACCGGCTCACTCGTTATCGCGACCAACTTCAAGTTTAAGTCATACAAATATCGAGTTGAGTTTACATAGCCCCTTTTTTATTTTGTACATTTTGGGGTGAAACATTATTTGCATTGAAAACTATTTATAATTACAATATACAATTCTACATTATGACTATTTGTGTAATTTGTGATTTTATGCTTGAATGCTATTAGTTAAGGCTACATATATATGATACACTCGTGCAATCATTAACTATGTACAAGTCAACGGTAACATCGATAGATCTATTGTATCTGGCAAACCCACCCAGTTAGGGTGATTGTTACCGACATTACATTAGGATAACATTTGTTGTTATGCCCTAAATTAGGATAACATTTGTTGTTATGCCCTACATTAGGATAACATTTGTTGTTATGCCCTAAATTAGGATAACATTTGTTGTTATGCCCTACATTAGGATAACATTTGTTGTTATGCCCCTACATTAGGATAATATTTGTTGTTATGCCCTTCAGTCACAAGGTTTGATTGTGCACCTAGCTTAACTATAGATTCTCCATAAATGTCATATTACCATGTGTCATATGAATTGTATAAACACATTTGAAATCTATCTGTGGTATTAAAATCTATGTATGTTCACCAACTATTTTTAGTTGACCCTCTTATTTAAATCATGTGTTCAGGTGGAAATGTTTGAAGTGCAACTTTATCACTTAGAAGCTTATGGACCTAGTGACAAATAAATTGGAATTGTTGTTTAAACAATATGTATCTATACTTTTAAATCAGTTTAATAAAATTATGCAAATTAGTTTTGATCATGTGCTTATGAACAGTCTACATGTCCCGCCCCGACGTATTTCGTCGTTGGTTGGGGTTTGACATTACCTATTAATATAACCTTCAAAGCATAGGTTTCGAAATCACTTGATTTTAGTGGATGACTTATGTTATCATTAGGAGCAGTGGGGTGTTGCTAGACGTACTACATTGTTTGCATTATTGTATGTTGAACCTTGTGTAAGTGGAAGATTGTTGGATTCACATGTCCAAGAAATAACAACCAATATTGTTGCTATTGATATATATTGATGAAGGGGGATAATTCATATTTAATATACATGTACAAATATATGTATTCATATATTTACATATATGCAATTAAATGATCCATGCAAATTGCAATGGTAATTCATCCTCACTTCTTGTTGTAACAAGTTTTAGGATTTGTCCATGCACATACATCTTTATGTATGACACTAAATGGCCATCCTTTGTTATTAATCAGTTAGAATGCAACTTCTAGTTTGTAGGAACAAACTAGATTACCATTACATATTTAAACGGACAAGTTGGATATTCGTACAAGAGAGGTCATTATTATTACTTTGCTTGTTCAATATTCTCAGCCGAAACCTACTATGGACAGTAATATGATGGCATGGTGTACACCACATGATTCCAAAAGAGATCATTAATATTAGGTGATGATATATGGTACACATACACACATCCACGTGATTTTCATATAAAAAAAGGAGACTAGACTTATCCATCTGAAACTTCACTTTTCTGTGAAAATGCTTCTCGAAAACTTTGCTGATATATTCCAAAAGAATGGATTATTAAGTATAAAAGGGATGTATGGATAAGGTCTTGAGATTTACGTGGAATACCACCTTTTTAACTAGACTTAAAACACTTTTTCTTTTGCTCTGAATTTTTGGACAGCTTTGAGCGGTTGAACTACCAAGAAATATCAAGCAAAAGAATAAGGAAATGAGGGTTAAGAATAACAAACGAAAACACTAAGTGTTAGTGTTAGTTGGGTTGTTGTTCTTGAAGTGTTCTAGTAGTTTTCTCTCCCATATATATAGATTTTTGGATGTCTATTCAAGAAGGTGTTCTTGAGTTATTTACTTGACATATTGGCACAATTTCGGGTTTATATTGGCTAGCACCTACCTTGAAGATCTTGCTCGGTGTGGATACACTTTGGAGGAGTTTCTATTTTGATCTCTTCATCCACGTTTTGAAGTTGTTTAGCTATCACTTCTCTACAAAGGTTGTAATTCTAAATCTACTTTGTTTGTTTGTTTTAGTTTCATTATCTTGCAACTGGATCCTTAGTAGGAATCTATAAAATGTTTTAAAATAACATGTGTAATAATGTTTTCGTTGCTAAAAATTTTAAACCCTACACGTGTACGATTCCCAACAGTTCTTAATCGACTACAGAAGATAGAACACGAAGATTCGGAGCATTTCACAATAAGATCGACCCTAAATTATCATGTTTTCGTTAATAATGGGTTAAAGTGGGTAAAACTTGGGTTAATCCTAAAAGTTCATATTTTTACGTATGGAATGGCTTAGAAACCATAGATCTAGTATCATGGATGTTATCATGGATGTTATATACTTATGTGATAATGATGTCGTCCAGACGGTCTATAAAAATAACTATAAAAACCTAAACTAGACTCCTAAGTAATAAAAGGAAAACCTATGAACTAAACCGCACTGACAGACAAGTGTACCTATCGAGTGTAGCACAGCTTAACGGTAAACCGGAATATCGAACCCTAGAGACACTACGAAACAATACTAGACTCGGACTCGGACTTAAATTGATTTGAATTGGTTTGGGGGGTTGACTACACTACTTATTAAACTAAGAATGTAGAAAACTAAGATCGATTCGAACTATCAAGACAAAGAATAAAGTTGAAATCAAGAATGGGAAGAATACCACCTAGTTCGGAATCCTCTTTGCAAAGCTCAACTCCTACCGGTTCTAGAACAATGATGGATCTAGGTTTCTAAGGATAACAACTATAGATAACCTAGTGGATCCCTAATCACTCTCAGGGTGTCACCAACTAAGAAACCTAAAGATGTAATAACTCACTAGATGGTTGAATCACCTCTCGGGTAGTTTCAACAATGATAATGTACCCTAAAGATAGATCACCTCTCAATCTCACTGTCCACAAACTCAAAGAATGCACGGGGTAATCTTAGAATAACAACTATGACTTGAACTAGCAACAATCATTAGACACCTAATACTAACGTCCTCTCAGACTGTTAACACTCGGATTCCTAATGACGAAGACTAGACAACTACTTCTCACCACTCGGGTATTGACATAGGATACACATTCAACTCTAATCAGCAATTAAACACAACTCATATGGCTACTACGTCTAGCAAACCACACAACAATCACAAACCCTAAGATCTATGACCTAGCTACGCAAAGCAAGATGGCAGACAACCACAATCAACGCATGGAGTTAAAATTAATCACAAATCAAAGTTAAACATGCATATTCATCACAATTATCACACTAAGATCGTTTACAAAATCATTAAACCATTCAAAGTAACCAAAACCGATAAAAATCGCAACTTTAACAAATATTCGTCATGTGACCTAAGCAGTATATGAAGTTTAGCCTAGAATCATGTTCAAAACGTTCAAACACAGAAGTAAAAAAACATAATCATAGGTTCAATCTTAGAAAACAAATACAAATATGGAATCTTGAAAATGAAAACACTAATTAAACGAACCAGAGGATCAAAGTCTTCAACTTTACGCTTGATTTCACTTCCTTGGCCTCAAAATCGCCTTTCCTAATGCTTCAGACGGCTGATAATCGATCATAATGAAAATGGGAGAGTCCTAGAATTTTAATCCTTGATTTTAGGTCAAAATTCTCGTCACTAGGGTCCTTCGCGTACCGCGAGGGCCCTTGGCCTATCTCTCCCATACCACCAGGTAAAACAAACTTATTTTTTGTATTCTTCTCGTCGAGCTACCCCAAATCGATATATTATGGGCCCCGTAACTAATTTTCTAGCCCGAGATATGCCCCTTTTAAGGTTGGACTCTTTCCCGATTTTTTTCGTTTCTCATCCCGGGTTCTCGTACTCGTTTCTTTCATACTTCTTGATCGTTTAAGCTCCAAAGTGACCCGATTAACTACAAAACAAGATTTAACTCAATACTAACTATAAATGACTCGAAACGACTCTAAAACAATACGAAAACGACACGAAATACGGCAAAAACGCATGCGTGCTTTGCAACACATCAAACATCCCCACACTTAACCTTTTTTCATTCTCGAAAAAGTCTGCAATGGAATCATAACTAAGATCTGACTTTAATAAACATCAATTAGCAATTAGCACAAATATACTCACGCGTTAAAAAACAATAATCAGTATTTCTGTCCGATTAAACCCAATCGCCAACTATGTAGCCCCCGTGATGTGTTCTAATTCCAATTTATACAACAACCAATCAACCTATGTGACTCACACTCAGAAGCTACATCTCTACCTAATTCCGTCTCACGGTTATGTCTAGGCACGGGTTAAACCATATAGATTTGTCCACCACATTAAACTAAGATTTACAGATTTTTAGAAATCAATAGATTATGGAACGAATGGAATGAGTATTATTAAATATATATGAATCAACCTTACCTAGAGGTGCATCTCCCAAGTCACTATCCCTGAAGGTAGCACATAGGCTGCAGTCTATCAATTAAGAACACAGGCCTCTAACTTAGAGGCGTATCCATCGAGTCACTATCCCCGTGGGAAACACATAAACCATAGCTTATTTATCCAAACACTGATCACTCAAGTCCCAACCCATGGGTGTATCAACCAAGTCACCATCCCGGAGGGTAACACGTAGGTCAAGCCTCAAGCTTTCAGTTTATTAATTATACTCATTATTAGATGGAATTATGGATGCGGGCGCTAGCAAACTAGGATTTATTCTTATAAAAAGAGAGTGGTGTGCCAAAAAATTAAAAAACCTCTAAATTTTAGCTTAACGTGGTACCTATCACCATATGTTGACAGTTTTAGTATTACCAACACCCTAAGACGAGTACCCACAAGATTTCATGATTTCATTACGTGATTAATCCTAAGTAACACTCACAGGCTATTTAAGCTGGATGGGTCTACCAAAACATCACTAATTAGACGCGTTTTTCTATTATTTATATAATTAAACTCAACAAGCAGATCCAGTTGTACTATCATTTTCCATTTATTATGCAAAAACTTTTGATTTTAAAGGACATTTTTTTTCAAATTTTTATTTTTTTTGTATTTTTGGATTTTTATAAAAGACACAAAGTTGACAAACTAAACACTCACATCCCCAAGTCGCGTACCGCCGGGCAAAACAAACTTATTTTTATGTACCGCCGGGCAAAAAAAACTTATTTTTTGTTCTAAACACTCACATCCCCACGTTTTCTATTATTTTTTTGTATTTCAAAGGCCTATCTCTCGCATACCTCCGGGCAAAACAAACTTATTTTTTGTATTCTTCTCGTCGAGCTACCCCAAATCGATATACTATGGACCCCGTAACTAATTTTCTAGCCTGAGATATGCCCCTTTGAAGTTTTGACTCTTTCCCGACTTTTTCCATTTCTCATCTCGGGTTCTCGTGCTCGTTTCTTTCACCCTTCTTGTTCGTTTAAGCCCAAAAGTGACACGATCACCTACAAAACCATGTATGAATCAATACTAACAAAAAACGACTCAATACGACTTTAAACTATATAAAAAACGACACGAAACATGGCGAAAATACATTTGTGCTTTGCAAAACATCAGATATAATGTGCTAATATGTTTGCATTTATGTGATAATGTGCATATTTATGTGATAGAGAGAGTAAATGCATAGTTATGCTATAGTATAAAAAGTATAGGGGAATCTTGTCACAAGTACAGAGTAGAAGTCTTGCAAGCACAGTGTAGTCTCGTTTTATACGAGACACAGAGTAAAACAAAGGAGTCTTGTTTTCATAACAAGCAACAAAGTAGTATAGTTTTGCCATGTGCAAACCGGAGGAGACTTGCCTTGTGCAAGCAACAGGGGAGTCTTGTCTTGTGGAGGCGCAGAGGAACCTTGTCCTTGGACAATGGTTTAGTTATGTTTTTGATAAATTCATACAAGTATTGATAGTGATACAGATAGAAAGAATGACATAGACAGAGTGGGAAACCGTGACCGGTTTACCTAAACAGAGTTTAACAAATGATAGTAAACGAAAAAGATTTCATAAATTGTGAAACTATAGAGTTTAAAGTATAGATAATGTTTTGTTAAAACATTATAGAGAGAGAACTTATTTTATATTAATAATTAAGTTATATTAAATGACAGACATGGTTTACAGTTAATAAAGTAAAGACAGAACTCACTTAGTATAACGGCCTTTTAGTATGCACATCAGCTTACAAATGGATAGTTTATAGAAGTTGTGAGATGTTGGATAGCATGGCTGAAGGGCTACTCATTTGCTGAAGACTGACATTTATGATCGGTTGATATATGTTTAAAAGTTTTAGTTCCTTGTGAATTTAGTTATGTTAAAGGCTTCCGTTGTAATAGATTCCGATTTCTAGTTTATGAACTATGCGTTTTTATGTTTTGAACCAACTATGAGATGTACCCGGTTTTGGGCGTTTCAAGCTGGTATCAATGTCATAGTTTTAGAGATTCGGACATTTGCAATAATGTCTGAACTTAAACAAAGAAAGGAATGTTTCCAGCCATGAAAGAAAGCAGAGGTTAAGCAGTTAATGCCTTAACACATAGAATAGGCAGTAAATGCCTTAGAGCATATAGAGTAGGTAGTAGATGCCTTAGTACAGAGAATATAAACTATATGTCTTAGAATAGAGAACCGAGACTTGGGTGCAAATGTTACTCCTGACGGGACATGTTCAGAACATGAGTAGTAAAGTAAATTAGTAATTTCGTACCGATCTCTTTAATTAGTAACGTAGATTATGGCAAATTTTATACTATTAAATTTAACAATTTAACTATTAAAAATAATTTAAGAGCACGTGCATCAAGAATACACAATGACACAAATTATGGCATGTTTTATACTATTAGACTACTACATAATTATCATAGACTAGAGAGTATCTATATGTAGGATTATTCTCTATACGTAGAGACTGCATGTAACCCTATTATTCACACAATCAATATACAATATATTATACTAGTTTAAGTTGGTATTAGAGCCAATTTAACCTACCTAGCAGCCGCCAACCTCATAAAACATAGACAAGACATCGTGCCACCGCCCAATCCATGTTCTTTTAAGTTTTAGTTCCAGTTCTTTTCCTTTATTATTGTTCCAGATTAGTTCTAGATTGCGGCATGCCCTTCTAAACACTAGCTTCCGCCGTGCCGCTCACCACAACCGCAAGAAACTCTGTCGCTCACAACCACCGCTAGAAACCCTAGCGTTGTCGCCACCAAAGGGAGTTGTGGCTCTCATTTTTATTATAAACAACCTACTCTCTAAAACCTTAGCCGCCACCACAGGCCGCTTGTGACAACCACTCACAATAGTTGTCATAAACCCTAGCAGAAACAACTTGCTTTCATGAGGGTTTAGTAGCATAAACAACCTGCTATCTGAAACCCTAGCCGCTACCATTTTTTGGGTCAAGATCCACCGTCGTTAGTCGTCTCAGATCGCTACCATTGTTCTGGTCAAGATCCACCGTTGATGTCGTTAGTCGTCTCAGATCTCATTGGAGAATATAAATAAAACAAATCTCTTTACGTTCCAAGCTACAAGTCGTTTCACGTCTTTAGCTTGCGGGGGAATACTAGACTAGTTATATAATTATCATAGACTAGAAAGTATCTATAAGTAATATTATTCTTTATATATAAAGATCGCATGTAACCCTATTATTCACATAATTAATATACGATACATTCTCTCACAATCATTATACAATATATTCTCTAGTTTAAGTTACACCAATTATGACACGTGTTAATATGTAATTAGTTGTCAGCCTAATCGACACAAACGTAGTAGACTTTTTACACCAATGTCTAATCCATGCCAAGGCACATTTTACACCAATTATGACATGTATCAGTGTGTTATATGTTATCAGTCTATCAACAACAAAAGTAGCTATGTTTTACGCATAAATGTCCACATGTCCAGTGTTGATCAGGTTTCCTTTATCAAAAATGTTATAAGGGTCAAATTATACTACTATTTTGATAAAATATTTAATCAACACCGCCATTTACGTGATTTTCCCTTAAATGAATCTATGGGGCTATATAGTGAATGAAATAAATCTTGGTACTACAATTTATAAGATTGGAAGAACGATTAGATCAAGCAAAAAATATTTACATAATTCCAAATCTCTACAAGAATGTGATGAAGCATTCCTAACATACACTTGGAAAAGGTTCAACTTACACGCGAAGATTGTCACACGGGCTTTAACTATTCAAGTTGAGGAACCAATAACTTCTCTTCCGGCTTTGAAACAATGGAAGGCGAGTGTCGTTGGTTTCAATGAAATCCTTGATAAAGTTTGTGACAACATCTGGTTTTTCAACATGAGGGTAATGACCACATTTTGGTATTTGTCGAATTATTGCATTTGGTAGTTCACAATGTAATCGCTGCATCATATTATCACACATGATTTTAGATTGCAAACAATATATAATTTGATCATAAGAAAAGTGGATTAACGGTTACTATGATATTAAGGTACTAACCACTGCTAGCTTGCTGTCAATTATTTGATCATCTTCGCCCCATATTATGAGTGTTCTCTTCAGAATCTGGTGTGCCGTCATAATAGAACGGGTTGGTATCATTGTTTATATGAAAAAACTTAGTGGTGGTGTTTAAACAGATTCAGTTATAGATGGGTTGATTTGGGTTATACTCGGGTTAAATAAAAAAGTTTCCTAAACAGAAACGGGTCAAAAGTCATCCAAAGTGTACTTTCAATGCATAAAAACTCTTAAATCATTTATTAACAAAAAGATTATTATTGACACTAATTATCTATAGAAAAGTTAAAAAAAATTTGGACAAAGAGTGTTTCGAGTCAACCCCTTCCGACCTATAAAAACTGCCCGTTTTGACCAATCACCTGATAAATAAAACGAACCTGATGTATCTGGGCGGTGACATTGTATCCCCCACTATTCATAAAGTCAACCGTTGCTTCCTCCCACCAATGTAATATACAATGTAAGCATCCAATCTAGAACAGTCACAACCAGGTAAACAAACATGTCTGCTATATGATATTGAGGCACTAACTGTGGAAAGGAGCGTAAGGAACTAACACGTGTCCAATCTAAGCATGTATCGAATGACAGGGAATTATACGTCAGATAAGTAGCAAAAAGACGTAACGGGAGGCTCTTTAACACAGATACCTGGTCAAAAAGGTCATAAAACGAATAATACTTATATCATAAGGAAATCATAAAAGCATGAAAAGAAAATAAATATTTTTATTTGCAGATCTTCATCATTGAAGCTTTGTGGGCATGTTTTATTGAAAGATGTGACAAGGGGGGAGGGCAGATTTAGTAAAAATGGAGGGGGGGGGGTACGTTTATTGAAATATACTGACAATAATAAAAAAATAAAAAAAGAGATGTGATGAGAATCCAAAGGGCACTAACAACACAATACCGACTTCAAGATCCATTAAGCATAGCTTATAGAAGCTCTAAATAAGCTAATTGAAGGGATACATGCTAAATCGCAAGTTGCTAATTAAGTTAATCCTTTAATGTAAGACTAATTAACTTGATTCACCAAATGGAGCTGTAAAATGTTTTGTTGTGCATGAGGATGAAAAATTTCAGGTTGGCCAAAACTAAAAAAAAATTAAAAGATGTTCGAAGCTTTCCCGCACATTTCTCCAACTTTGTAGGGAGTAGTTAACATTTTATAGTCTATAAGAATTCGACCCCTAAATCTCACCAAAATATTTTGAACATCAAAAGAAACAAAGGGGTCAATTATCATAATATATAAAATGTATCGTGTAATGACATACTCACACCAGCATAAGCTGCAAATTTTGGTAACCTAGAGAGGGTTCCCGTGCCTTCTGCATAAACACTTGCATCAATCAATATCAGCTTATCAACCTGTAAAAACACCAAAATGAAACAAAATAAGCCCTTTAACACAACAGCTGAGCTAACACAAAAATGAAGTTGAGAACAGTGTTGCTTTAAAACTAGAGGTGGCAACTTTGATCTATTGACTTATAAATGGGTCGATTTGGATTATGTTTTATCTCTAACAGGGTTAGACTGGTTGAAAGTTGTCCAAAGTGTATTTTTAATGCATAAAACCTTATAAATCATTTTATTTTATAAATTATACTATTGTTGAAATGATATGAGTTTTATAATCATAGTTGACAAACCAAATGTTTATAGAAGAAATAAAAAAAATTGGACAAAAAGACCCATTTTGACTATCAAGAATTTACCCGTTATCCAACCCACCTGTTTTGCCACCTCTACTTTATATCATACCTCCAACACAGAAAATAGTATGTACTTACTGCTTCTGGATGATTGATAGCAAAGTCAATTGCAACTGCTGCTCCAAGACTTGGCCCAACTAGCAACATAGGCCTTCCAATATATGACTTCCAGAACTATAAAATAAAAATAAAAAACTATTCATCGAATGGAACAACCAGATAGAGACCCCAATCTCCATTCTTTTCAGCATTTGACAAGAATCCCGTCTTCATTTCGGGTTTGTTAGAAATAATTGTTACCCAAGTTTGAAAAGTTAACGGGTCAAAAATGTATTTAGCTTAAAGTTGTGTATTTAGAGTCTAATTGTAATTATGTTGAGTTAGAGGGTCCAATGTGTAATTGGAAAACCTAGAAACCGTTCATTTAGGGATGCGTCGTTTGATGAAAGAACACAACGTATCAATGTGTATATATGTATGCGATCCAACAGATTGTAAAGAACCCAGAATTATAATCGAAAATTAGTTTGTGTTATTGCTTGTTCTTGTTAGTTTCGTTATTGATTTCTTGAGATGTATGTGCAATAGAAGATCTCATGTGGTTCTACAGGGTTTTCATTTCTTATTTCTCAACCAAAACTCACATTTTTATTGCATTGCATACCTTGCAAATGGGACCCAACATGAAAACGGTGAACATACAGAAAGAATAGCTTATATACATATCCAACTTCCAAAAGTTAACATGGGAACAAAAAAACGCGTATTCAAAGCTAATTGCAGCAGACCATGAAAAGTAAATGATGACTGCAATTTTGCTACACGATTTTACCTGATAAAGGTGATCCCGCTTAGATTCTACGTTACATAGTGGAAGCTTTTCTGATGAAATAAAAAAAATATCAAGAAAGAGGATTAACCAACAAGTTTACTTATAATCCAATAAATAAAGATGGAAAAAGATTTCAAAAACAACCCAAATCAGAGAAACCCCATCCTAGAATATCAATTGCCCATGTCTCATAGCCAGCCTGCTCAAGACGTGGAAGTGTGTATCTCCATTCTAAACAAGAGCTGAAGAAAAAGCAGTTAATCAACAGTAAATGAATGTGCAACTTTTGACACAACACATATAATAAAATGCCTAAAATGACAGTGTTAAATAGCATATATGATCTCAAATGTCACTGGTAAATAAGTCTAAATGCCTTTCAAAAGTCAAAAGCAATTGTTGGGTATAGAACGGACTGTTTGAAGATTTCTCCGCAGATCTGTGTGATTACAGGTGTGGATTAATATGTGAGTTAGCATGAAACATTTGCCAAAAGAGGGAGCTACTTTGATTATCATCAGATATTTTGAAATGGGATGTCTTGCAAATTTCAAGGGACAGTAGGACAACATGCTTTTACTAAAACTTTTACATTCTTGATAAGTTAAAATGAAAATAACAAAGAATCAATAGATGTGCACCTGTCAAATCCATGTAGTAGAACAAGTGGATTGGCTGCTTTCTGTATCATTGGCTTCACGCAGCTACTCATAATACAATTATTTGAGATGCTAAGCTGTGAATAAGAGATGATGTCCAATTTCACTTATAAATCGAATTGGATTATACATGAATTTAAAATTGTAGTATAGAACACATGAATCAACGATACGATTAGTTACTAATATGTCTTGAGATTAGAAGCTCTCTTTAATGAAAGAAAAGTATTTAGTGACTCGAGAGAGGGGTAAGAAGTATTTTGAACCCTTCTGCCATGTGGCATGTATGACAGTCTACTACCATACGATACATCGGAATGCCTTGTCGGGACCTTTCATTGGCTCATAGTACTGGTCTTAGGTATTGCGGGGTGCACTAAGTGTCCTTTTTGTTTGCCGAGTGTCAGTAGTATGGAATGTCAGCACTGAAGCACTGCATGTCACATGTGTGATGTTTTCTCGTGTTTAAGTAATACAGAGCGTGTGCTCCGGAATGAAGTCTGGTCTTTGACTTGTGTCCTAGGATTTGGTTTAAAGCCTACGCTTTAGAACGAAGGGTTTGATCTATAGTGTGTGCTCCGGAGTGAAGGGTTCGATCCAGAGCTTGTGTGCTTCTAAGTGAAAGGTTTGGTCCCGAGCCTTTACTCCAGAGAGATGTTTGGTCAGGAGCCTGTGCTCCAAAGTGAGAGGTTTGGTCCCGGAACTTGTGCTCTGGTACACAGGGTTTGGTCTGAAGTTTTCACTCAGAAACGGGGTGTAGTCTCGAGCTTGTGCTCCGATATGTAGAGTTGGGTGTTACCCCCTCAACAAGTAACACTACATAACGTAAGGTTGGATGGATTGCCTAACAAGAAATTGAAGAACTCGCCTTTTTTATGTTCATAGACTGGCGGAACCCTAAGATATTTATCTTTGGAAACTCATTTTTTGAATTTGGAGGGCAAGAACCAGAGGGCCCTGTGTTGGGAGAGAAAAGAGTTGATGACTTTTGGAAGTCGACACTTTGATCAAGCTCCTAACAATATGAGTCATGAATTCTCACACAAGTAGTGTTTTCAGCTGACGCTTTTAGAAAGAAAAAAAAGAGTTGCTTGCAAAGAAAATATGGGAGATAACATGAAAATACATGCCATTTGGTACCTGGTATGGATCTAGTTTCCATTGTCTTGGTAACTTGACATGATAGCACATGTGCAACAATGACAAATGGATAAAGAGAGTGGGTCGTAGCCCACTTTGGGGTTTAATAACTTCGACCAATTCTCCTTTCACCATAAGTTCTTAATTGTATGTCATGAGACTTGCACGTGTTCGATTACACTAAACCTAACCAAATCCTATTTTCCATGAAGTGGCTAAAAGGAACATCCCATTCGACACTACCAAATGCTTTGTTAAATCTACCTTAATTTCTTAGAAAACCATGTTGCCTCGACATCCTGCAGAAACTTATGTCAGTGAAGAATATTTTGAGTCAGTGTGTGTGACATTGGACTGCCACAAGCTCACAGCAATAATCTTTCGAATATTTCGAACATTCGGTTTGCTCTAATGACTAAGTTTGTCCATTCATCAGGACAAATTACAACCGAGAGCGACAAACTTATCATACGATATCACGCGGAGTTCTGTGGATGATGCTGACTCAAACAGAAACGAAAGGAAGCAAGAATGTTTTTTTTTAAACTTTGGGGTGTGAGGAGTAAAAGAGTGGTGTATGATCACTTCCCAAATAGGGGCTTGTGAAGAAGATGTTGCGGTAATTTCAGATTAGCTGACTTCACGTGGCGGTGAAGTCGGTGGACCGACCCAAAGTCAAACAGAAAGGCTAGTCGGTTTATTCAAGAGTCCTATACAATTAGGAATAGGATGTTATTATATAATTATTTGTTTAAGCAATTTGTATCGTAGTCTAACGTGTTAGGTTAGCTTTATAAATACCGTGTTAGGGTATGCATTGTAATTAGGTTTTTGAGTTAGATTTCTTGATAATTAACGTTTTGGGTGTTAGCCAAATCAACCGTGTTCTTTAATGTGTTACCAATTCATCTCTGGAGAAGAGCATTGAATAGGCATAGCCCAAAGAGATTAATGTTGCCAATCGACACGTTCACAAATATTAATTATAATGTAGGCCCATAAATGGAATTTCAAGAAGAACAACAGAAACTGTAAGATTGCAAACTCCCTCAATTATTTGAAAAGCCCCCTTCTTTATATCCCAACTCCCTAATCAAATTAAAGTCTTCAACGATGAGCACTGCCCGTCATAAGAGGATTTCTGAATAATAGTGTCCAAAACAAGAGACAAAAACTTTGGGTCACGAGTGACAGCCAAAATATAGAGTAGCAAAGCAAATGATAAAAGTTATTGCAGCAGTTACATCCGGCCCCTCATACACAACCAATATTGTCCACTTTCTAGGCTTTGGTTTAGGGTGACCGAGTGAGGACTTCCCGGAACGTCACCCATCCTGGAATTATTTTCATCAAAGCACGATTAACTGTGGATCTGTCTCATCCGCAAGCAGGTGGTACGGGGGACTTGGGTGCAAGGGCGAAGCTATGAAGGGGCCAGGGAGGGCCCCGGCCCCTGCTGTTTTTTCCGTTAGTAGTGTTAATTTTTCCGTTTTCGTCCGAAATTTTTTTTACGTATAGAGCCGGCCCATGCTTATTTTTTTCGGCCCCCGCTTCTTAGATTTTCAAGCTCCGCCACTGCTTGGGTGTTTGGGGTGATATTATCTCTTGTGGACCGAATGATGTAGGGTTTGCCTAAGGTGTCGGTTATTCACTATAGTACTACATAGAGAGAACAATTTTTCAGAAAAAACAATTTCCACATTGTCATGATTTGGTACCTGAACATAGCCTAAAAACACAACCATATTCATAAATTATATATATTCTGCGAATAAAACATCAAAACCAAAATCAATCAACAGATCCAATATCCAAATTCTAAAAGGCGCATTACTTATTTAGTCCTAAGGTGAAAAACAACTCAAAAACTGAAGTTAGGTTGACAATGGGACCATTCGAGACCAAAAAAAAAAGGAAGGATGATTAGAAAGGGGGATTTACCTCCACAGGCAGTCTCTCAATCCTTGAAGCTAATTTTCTGGCAAACGGATCCTTGATTTTCTCCACTTCTTTCGGCAGAAACGGTGGGAAAACCTCCGCCGATACTCGGAATACCGGCCGATTGGAGGTGTTTTTCATTCCCATAGGTGATAAAGACGCGGAAATGGTGGTGGCGGTGAACATAATTTCCGTCAGGGACAACTCGTTTGAGATGGAGGGACGTCTATTGTACTTTTGGAAGGTGGTTCATCGCAGACGTCAATGGTACTTAGACATGCTCGTCCACCATGTTCTACGTCAGTAGGAGTCTCCTGCCAATGCGACAGTCCCCACCTCGCAAATAAGTCTATTTCCACTTGTTGCAAACGAAGCACATATATAGTAAATAGTTCTATTTCATTAAGAGTTAAAAGTACATATATATTATTTTTATTTTTTTTGGATTTGTTCCTTAAATTTAAAAAAATTATATTATTAATATTCAAATTATATATAAACGTAATGTTTTTGATCTTTAAAATGGATCATCGTTAACTTTTATGTTAAATATTTTATAAAATGTTAAAATATCCTAGATTAAAAAAAAAATAAAAAAATAAGGTTTTTATAAATATATAAAAAAAAAGTGGTGGTGTCCCCTTAGAACTATGAGTGAAAATATGGTTTTTTAATAATTTCTATTTAAAAAAAAATTAATCTAGTGTATTTTAGCCATTTTTAAAATATTTAACATGAAAGTTAACTGTTATATTTTTTGTAAAATTTAAGGAATGATAATATAATTGTAGGTCCACATGACTTCTCTATAGATCGAACTCGAGACGTGACGTACGTAGTGCGGAATCCAACCGTGACTATAATTGTGTATACGAGACGACGATAACAATGACTGTAACATCCATGACTTCCCGGCTCTATTTTATTTCAATAATAACACAACATTTAAATCTTGTATTTATTGCCAAAGAGGTTGTGGTGTAGTGGTTGAGGTGAGGTCTGAAGTTCCAAGGGACCCAGGTTCAATCTCTGCCACCACCATTAATTTCTGAGGCATGCAAATGAGGCTTAGTTCTTAGACTGATGCACAGGGTTTTACCCACGCCGATCCAGGGTACGAGACTCGGCTCTCCCCTCAAGCCCAGAAGGGGCCGTATTGGGTGGGATTTTTCCTTGGATGCTCTCCAACTCTGACGCCAAGTGGGCCCGGTTAAGACAACATATTGGCTGGAGTTGGACGAGTCTCTCACATGTGATGGGGGGTGCGACGTCACAACATTCAATGTTCGTCGTTCAAAAAAAAATCTTGTATTTATTCAATCATTTTTGTCACATAAATCATTAAAGTAATATTCCTTTCCAAAAAAAAAATATTTAAAACTTTGCGTGTATATATATATATATATGTATATATATAAACATATATGCATAATTATTTATTTATAAATATATGTAAGAATGTTTTTATAAAAGAAAGAATCAAGTTTTATAAAGTTTAAAAAAAATCAAGATTTTAAATATATACATACACATATTTACAATTTGAATAAACTAGTGTAAACCTTTTTTATTAATTTAACTCCCAATTTAAACCCACACTTGAAAATGAACCCCCAACTCAAACCCTCACTCTTGGAATTGAACCTTTGACCATCATTTATGACCCATTCTTTCCCTCTTGATCTATTTTGACCTCAAAAGTCAAACAACCTCAAATTTCTTTGCAATTCTAGGCTGAAATCAACTATATCCGATGGATATGTACTTCCCATACTTGCATAACCAAATGTAGACTATATCCTGACCTGTGTCACACTGCAATTCAATCAAATTAAGCGGCCTATTTCAAATTTGAAACAGTTTGACCTCACAAAGTTAAACCGCGTTCAAATCGACCCTCAATCAAACAATCAGACGTGTTTAAAGCCCGTAAATCATGCACAATCAACCTTATCATGAACACATACCTGATTCGCGACCCAATTCATTCCTAATCGGTCGAATTAACGCGTAAACCCTTCGATTTGTTGTCACCTTCAAACCCGTAATCAAATCATGCATTTAAGATGGAATTGAAACGTATAATCTAGCTTAACAAGTTCGCAACACCCAGCTTATACTCACCCAACCAACACAAAACGTGTTCCAATGGATTCGTCACTCAAAGCAGTCCTTTTCCCCCTTCTCGTCGCGACAGCAAGTCAGGCACGAGCAGCATCGGTTTCGACGAATTAAGGATCAATTCAAGGTAAAGTCAAACCCCTCATGCTCGATTTAACTCCCCATTCCGAAAGCCCTTTGATCCAGTAGCGAATTCGGGTCCAATTTGGGGATTAGGGTTTGCGTTTGGGATAGATGGGGAAGAAGGGATCTCCGAACCTCCGTATTAAAAAACCAGTGCGTTTGCTTTCTGTCAAGGCTTGATGTCCAGTCTGAATGGTGTTAAAACACATCGCTTCTTTGTCTAAGGTCACGGGTTCCAACCTGTTAGACCCGATATTTTTATTTTACTATTTTTGCTTCTTGTCTTTTTCAACACACATACATATATACATATACATAGATGAATATACAACGACTTGCATAAATAACTCTTGTAACATTTACACTTTGCCTTTACGGTTGTATGTATATATATATTCTTGAAAAACGATTATTTTTATGAATAAATTCATGGATATTTTTAGAAATTGCGATTAATGATCTTTTTAAATAAACATACTTATAGGTATATAACCATATTTTATGATTCTAAGTATCACGAACGGTATTCGAGCGTTTTTTTATACGCGGGTTTTGTTTTACTACTACTATATAAAAAATGTTCTCGAATGTGACAAACATAATTATAAAACCGATTTTTACCGCAAACTCATTTTTATAAAACTATAAAAACTTTGACCTTTAAACTTATAAGTTTTCAAGGGAAACCATTTTACTTATTATTATTAGGATTAAAACCTAATAAATCTTAGTTAAATTAATATAACTATTTTAAACAAATATGTGTTTAAAATCCGAGAGTTATAAATTATATAGGGCATCTAAACCTGATTATTTTATAAACCCTTTTCCTTGCCAAGAAACTTTACAATCTTTTATACAACGTATCCCTTATTTTGCACAAAGCATTTAAACCACATTTCATACTCCTAATTAATAACAATTAATTTCGGGTTAATTACTTATTTAATTAAAGTATGTTAATTCAAAATTTAGCCTAATTACTAATAAATTAAACCAGTTATTTGTATGCCCCTTCATTTATTTACAAAACAAACGTAATCTGTTGCCCCAGTTATTCAAATCACAATACAATCATCTATCAAGATTTACACGAACATTATTCAAAGCGTAAACAAATATTTTCTTATGTAATTAAGAGGAGACCCCCCATCAATCCCTTCGTGCATTAGGACTTCCTATTTTATTTTGTTTTGTACCAACCATTGATACACGTATATCGTTAAACATAGGGTGACCTCGTGATTAGCGAGACCTTGTGTGCAACAAACTACATACTTGTGAGACTTTCGCAAGCTACTCATTTCAAAGTGAGTTTACATAACCCTTTTTTCCTTTTACTTTTGGGGTGAAACATGATTACTCAACAAACATTATTTGCAATTATACACGTACAATTCTACAATATGATCATATGTGTTTATTTGTGTTTTATGCTTGAATGATATTTGTTAAGGCCACATATACATAATACACTCGCGCAATACATTTACATCAGGATAACATGTGTTGTTATGCCTTACAATTACATAAGGATAACATGTGTTGTTATGCCCTACATTTACATCAGGATAACATGTGTTGTTATGCCCTACATTTACACCAGGATAACATGTGTTGTTATGCCCTACATTAGGATAACATGTGTTGTTATGCCCTTCAATTACAAGGTTTCATTGTTCAACTAGCTTAACATAGATTCTCCATAAATGCTTTATAAACCATTTATCATATGAATTGTACACAAAACATTTGAACTTTACTTGTGGTGTCAAAACCTATGTATGCTAACCAACTATTTATAGTTGACCCTCTCATTTTATCATGTTTCAGGTACGAATGTTGAGTTAAGATTCAAGTTGCTTCACTTAGGATTGAGGACCTAGTTTTAAACTTAATAAATATATACATGTATTTATGACTCTTGTAAATATTGTAATTGTTTATTTGAGCTATGAAATGAAATTGATTGTGTAGTTATTACAACTAATAGTAAACCATGAGTTTATGAACAGTTACATGTCCCGCCCCGATATTTTCGCCGTCGGTTGGGGTGTGACAGATTGGTATCAAAGTCTTGGTTATAGGGAATTTGGTTATTAGACACCTTTGACTATAACCTTAGGATACCCATTTATGACATGCTCTATGATTATATGATATGCTACATGCTATGTGCTACATGTCTAATATATTATGTGCCAATATACTTAATGTCTATTTGTTAGAGTTCATGACTTATTAGGTTTCACCTAAATAATAAATTAAAAACAATAATACCCATACCCTTATCCTAAGTCTCAATCCTTCTTCTATGTCATTATCATCATAGCATGTGGAACGTCATACTCATAGACATAAGTCTATTAAATTTCTTTTTACACCTTCTTAGGGTTTTAAACTTTGTTAACTAGTAGAGGACACGTGCAATCTGGAAGGGTGACACCTGTATTCTGGGTTTTCTGTCTAGGAAATCATTTCATATAAATCCCAATCAACCGAGGGATCTGTATGCTTTCCTAGGAATTCCTAGGATGAGTCTTTACTTATAGGCTAAAGCATGTCTCCTTGAAAGTTATATAAGTTTATTAACCTTAATATGTCATAGCATTCAAGTGGTATTATCACCATTTGTGTGCAATCCAAACTATGAATACTTATGTTTTAAGTAATCCTTTGTTTTATATCCAAGAAATCCTCACAACCTCTTATATCTTTCCTCCTGTTTTGTTTAAATCTATAGCATGCCTCCCCATCGCGCCAACGAGACCAACAACAACAACAATGACCTTGTTGCTCTTCTCACTCAACTTGTGAACCAACTCACTCAGGCCAATAACAACAATGGTGGCACTAATAGCAGTGCTAAAAATGGTGTGGTGATGGTGCCAACCCACCCCCATGCACTTTCAAACACTTTAACTCGTGCAACCCCGTCAAGTTCTATGGCACCGAAGGAGCTACGGGCCTCCTTCAATGGTTTGAAAGCATTGAAAACACTTTTATCAAGAGTGATTGTCCTGACAATCTCTGGGTTCGCTATGCCACCAACGTCTTTCAAAAACGGGCACTCACTTGGTGGAATTGTGAGAAGAGAAACCGGGGTGTGGATGTGACCATGGCCTTGCCATGGGATGAAGTTAAGAGACTCATGACCGAGGAGTTCTGTCCTCGCAATGAAATGAAGAAGCTGGAGGCTGAGTTTTGGGAGCTTACCCAAGACAGTGGTGAAAGTTTAGCCTACACAACTCGTTTCCATGAGTTAAGTCTTTTGGTACCCCACATGGTCACACCACTGACTCGGGGTATTGAAAAATACATCGGTGGTCTGCCCATGAAAATTCAAGATACTGTTCTAGGAAGAAATCCAGCTACTCTTGAAGACGCTATCCGCCTAGCTGCCACATTAACTGATAACCATGTGAAGGCGGGTACACTAACAAGGAAAGGTGCAAAGAAATTCATTGACCAACAACCTCTTCTGAACCCTCTAAGGAAGACAAACCCAAACCTCCTCACTACAATAAGAAACGTAACTTTGCTGTCGTTATCCCTGTTGTACCCATCAACCAAGTTGCTCCCCTAGCCCAAAACCAGAATAAGAAACCATATGCAGGCAACAACCCTTTGTGCAACACATGCAATTATCATCACTTCCCAAACATGTCATGCCGTCTATGTGCCAATTGTGGAAGGTATGGTCATGTAGCAAACACTTGCCAAACCAGGCCAACTGTTAGTCAAACCCACCAAGGAAACCAAACCAATCAGCAAGTTGCCAATCAAGTTATACCGGCCATTACTAATGTGAGTGCTTGTTATGAATGTGGTAATCCAAACCACTTCAAAAACCAATGCCCAAGGATAGCCAATGCAAACCAAGGTGGTGCTCGTGGACGTGCCTTCAACATAAACGCTAACGAAACTCAAGTCAATGCCGAGGCAGTAAATGAAACCAATGGAAGCTAGTGCAAGATGGAGTCGAATAGAGATCTAGCCAACTTCAGAAAGTGAATCATTTCTCCATTAACCGTACGTATAAGCACTGACTAATTTAAAAAGTTAAAACTCATCTACCTACGTCGTACATGAACGCCGAGTAACACACTTGTGACGTTTCGGATTTTCATTCACGCACTTGTGTTATATTTATCGTGTAATCATCTCCTATTTTAATAAAGTGTAAGAGTTTTATTTAGTTTTATACGATTAGGTATTTTATTTCACGGATATAAATTAATTAAAATTTTATAAGTTTTAAAAACTTATATAAAATTTTATATAAAATCTAAATTTTAAAAGTTGCATATTTAATAAAAGAATCTATTTAAATAAGATAAATAGCTTTTATAAAAATTATTTATAATAATAAAAATAAATAAAATAAGTTTATAAAAACATTTTTAAATTAATTTTATTTAAAAGAAATTAAATTAATTTAGTTAAATAAAAGTTCAAGGGTTATTTTGTAATTAATCAAACTAGAAGGTTATAAAAACTAAAATCTGTCGAGGGACCATAACTGGACAAGTTAAAGTACAAGGACCCATCGGTAATTATTTCAAGGGTTAAAATGAGTCAAACCAAACCCCAGGGACTAAAACTGCCAAATTCCAATTCGATTATCCGGTCACCTCCTTCGATTGTCCGGCGGTCCAAAGCCTTTTTCCGGCGACTCCCGACAGGGCTGTTCCCTACACCTCAACAGCCGACAAAAACTTCTCTGGCCTCGTCGTCCCCACGCGAACAAAAGCCCTCGACAAATTTGTCGATTAAACATAGGGATCGACTGATCCTGTTGGTGGCCGAAAAACCCACGATCGAATTCGCACTCGACAGGCCACCTCTACGCGTTTCGATTGTCTGGTTAGCTTCGTCTCGTTCAGACCAATGTCGGGACATGCCCAATTGCACGTTCTAACATAGAAATCAAGCTCGCCTATAAATGACCATTGTCGGCCCTGCACGAGCTCGCTACCATCCTTCCACCTGCTCTCACACCAAATTGAGGATACCATCACTTTCGTCGTCCCTGAGTGAAGCTTTGACCAGGATTTCGGAAGATAATTCCACACAGGAATCGAATTCCACTTTGGACATTTTCGAGTTTCAAAACTGTGCCAACCAGACCCATTGCAACGTGGTTTGAGCCTCAAATCGACTCCCCTACCTTCTATTAATCCCTGGTAAACAATCCAACTCGAAATCACGGCAATCGCATGAGAGTTACCGGGCAAACCCAGTGTCCTCGGACACGGTTTGCCGGTCACCGAGGTCCAGCGACCTGATTTACCCTTGTGTATTTAAATTATCCATCACACACATAACCAGCGATGGGCAGTAGCCCGGCTGGTTATGCGTGTGTGTGTCCGAGGCTGAGGTCGCGGGTTCGAACCTTCCGGCCTCCGGCCCAACCCCATTTTGCTCCTGTTTTCATTTTTTTTTATTTTTTTAATTATCTTAATTTATTTTAATATTATTTTTATACACTAAAGACTAAAACGAGTCGGTTTGATCGTTCGTTTATTTTGAAATCAATTAAACAATCCTTTTATCTATAAACTATTCCAATTTTTATAAATCTTATAATATTTTTATAAACTTATTTAAACACATTTTATATATATAAAATGTCCTATATTTTTATAAATCTTATAACATTTTTACAAACTTATTTAAACACATTTTATATATATAAAATGTCCTATATTTTTATAAATCTTATAATATTTTTATAAACTTATTTAAATACATTTTATATATATAAAATGTCCTATATTTTTATAAATCTTATAATATTTTTATAAACTTATTTAAACACATTTTTATATATAAAATGTCCTATATTTTTATAAATCTTGTAACATTTTTATAAACTTATTAAAATACATTTAATATGTAAAAGGTCTCATTTTTATAAATCTAGCAATTATTTTTAATAAACTTGTTTAAATTCTGAATATCAACATAATTAGTTAAATAAAGACTTTTCTTTTATTTTGTTATATTTTTTTTTATAAATACATTAAATATAACAATGCTTGTTTAAAACAATATATATATATAATCATAAGTTAAAGTTTTACAAAAAACTATTATCATTCTATTTCCATACTTTATACAAATAAATAGTTAGGAAGATTATATTAAAGCCTATATACATTTAAATACAAATACACACCTATACGCATATAATAATACCCATTTGTCTACATAGGGTATCAACGTGCTTAGGCTTCCACATACTTATCACCTACACGCGTGAAAAAATACCCGCTAGCAAGGTGAGTTACATAGCCCCTATTTTACATTTTTATAAGTTTTGGGGTGAAACATTATACATGCTACTCACATTGTTTATACGTGTTATACATGAGACTATATGCTTATTCTTTGGATGTACATACATTTATACACAAGACAACCAACTGTAATATTGATAGATCTATTGTGCCTGACCAGCCCACCCGGTTAGGGTGTTTATTACTGCATACTCGGATATGACCGCGTGTTATATTCAAACATATCGGATATAGTGGGTAACTATATTCAAACATACCGGACTTAGCTGTTGTGCTCTGTTCAAGCGTGTCAAACTCGGTTTGAATTGTGATTAAATAAATGATACATCATACATACTATGTTTAACAATATAAACAATGAGTTGCAAAACGATTTACAACTACAATTTACAGGAAATACTAAACCTATGTACTCACCAACTTTTTAGTTGACACTTGATTTAAATAATGTTTCAGGTTTGGATATGTGACTGCTTGTCGAAGATCTCTCCACTTAGGAACTATGGACCTAGTTAAATAAATTAATGTTTTGAACTAGACTAGGTTATTTGAAATGTATTGTATTTGGAACTTGTTACTGTTAAATTTAATTAATGAATTATGCAACCTTTAGTTATCATGTGCTTTTGAACAATCATCACATTGTCCACCTCGATGATTCCGCCATCGGTCGGGGTGTGACAGATTGGTATCAGAGCCATGGTTATAGGGAATTAGGTTATTAGACACGATGACCTAGACTATAACCCTAGGACTCCCTTTTATGTGCTATGTGCTAAATGATTAAATGCTATGTGAATTATTTGTAGTTAGGTAATATTTGAATTTTCCCAAGTTTGGTACATAAGACTTATACACATACATGCAAGACCTTGATACATGATACATACTTTACATACACATTTGACAAACAAACTTATGCAAACAAATACACTACCCATCCTTATCCATACTCTTTCCTAATCCGTATTAAGTGCAACAATTCCTACACATTTTGTACTCGTAAGTATATCAAAGTCTTAAAAATCTCGTCAACGACTTAATTTCTTGAGACCAGTAAAGGACACGTGCAATCTGGAAGGGTGACACCTGTACATTGGTTTTTCTGTCTAGGAAAGCATTTCGTATAAATCCAAATAAACGGACCCGTATGCTTTCTTGGGAATTCCTGAAGTGAGTGTTTACCTATAGGCTAAAGCATGTCTCTTTGAAAGTTTCGGGAAATTAATTAACGTTGATAAGTCAATGTATTCGCAAGGATACAATCCGAACTTAAACTTAAAATTTGGGGATATTATAGCAAGATAGGAAGAACTAGACAAACATGCAAAACAAATCATTATTACGGGTGCACACGTAATAACGATTTGTAATGCATGCAAGTCCCGACAATTCCTATTATGCAAATAATGATCTATAACATCATGTCCTACCCAGAAAAGATGACTTAGTTTCCCCTATCAACTTAGAATAAATACACATGCACTGGCACGCGTCATGATGAATCTCGTATTTCTGCTTACATTATTTCCCGCTATAACTCATATTATTCCGTCTTATCTAAAATATCATTGTCTTTTCTTATGGTGTTAGAATGCCTCCTCGACGTGCAAACTCTAGCACTTCCAACCCGGATCTTGCTACTCTCCTTGCCCAGCTAGTAGGGCAAATGACCCAAGCAAATAACAACAGTGACGGGTCTCACAACATCCAAGGGAACGGTGGTACCAACCCGCCTCATTGCACGTTTAAGCACTTTAACTCGTGCAATCCTACTAAATTCTTTGGGACTGAAGGTGCTACCGGCCTACTTCAATGGTTTGAAAGCATGGAAAGCACATTCCTAAACAGCGACTGTCCCGATAATCTTCGGGTTCGTTATGCCACAAGTGTACTCCAAAAGAGAGCCCTCACCTGGTGGAACGGTGAGAAACGCACTCGTGGTGCTGAGGTTGCTACATCCTTATCATGGGATGATCTGAAGAAGGCCATGACTGATGAATTCTGTCCTCGGAATGAAATGAGGAAGCTCGAGGCTGAATTTTGGGATCTTGCCCAAGACAGCGGGGATAATCTGGCTTACACCACCCTGTTTCAAGAGCTAAGTCTGCTGGTGCCTCATATGATCATTCCCCTTGCTCGGGGAATTGAAAAATACATAGGCGGCCTGCCTATGCAAATTCAAGATGCTGTGTTAGGAAGCAATCCTCCTACACTTGAAGCTGCCATCCGTCTATCCGCTACACTATCCGACAACCACGTCAAAGCCTGAACCTTAACAAGAAAGGGTTCCAAGAAGGTTGTCTCCACTCTTGCAGCTGTCAAAGATGTAAAACCCGAGTCTTCTAACCACAACAAGAAACTAAAGGGTCGAAACTTCGCAGCCGTAACTCCCGCTATACCTGCTCTTCAAGTGGCCCCTTTAGGTCAAAACCCGAAACCTTATTTGGGTCCAAATCCCCAATGTCAGACCTGCAAGTACCATCATCCTGCCAACCTACCATGCCGATTGTGTTCAAGCTGCGGACGATATGGACACGTGGTCACTACCTGTCGTACCCGTCCTCCCGTCCACCAAGCTGCTCCAGTCAACCGTCAGAAACTATCCGGCACTTCTCAATGGTCGGGCATGTTACGAGTGTGGAGACCCAAACCATTTCCGTGACCGATGCCCAAAACTTCATCATCAAGGTGGTCCCCAAGGACGAGCGTTTAATATAAACGCTAATGAGGCACAAGCAAACAACGACGTGATAAACGGTACGTTTCTCATGAACAATCATTATGCATCCATTTTATTTGATACCGGTGCCGATAGGAGTTTCGTGTCTCTTACCTTTGAATCTCGACTTGCTAAACAAAGAACGAAACTTGACAATCCTTATTCCGTGGAGATAGCAAACGGGAAATCTATTGCTATAAACTCCGTTATCCGCAACTGCAATCTCGAGCTTAATAATCATGAATTCTCTGTTGATCTCCTTCCAATGCAATTGGGAAGCTTCGATATTATAATTGGCATGGACTGGCTATCCAAGCACCATGCCAAGGTTGTTTGCTACGAAAAGTGTATTCGTATACCTCTTTCTTCGGGCGATACGTTAGTTATTTTTGGTGAAAAACCGTGCCGTGGTCTTCAAATCATGTCTTGCACATTGGCACAAAAGTACTTGCGGAAAAAGTATGTTGCCTTCTTGGCCCACATAGTTGACACAAAAGACAAGGGTAAGAAATTGCAAGACATTCCAATCATCCGAGATTTTCCCGAGGTATTCCCCGAGGATTTACCTGGTCTTCCTCCCACTAGACAAGTGGAGTTTCGTATCGACCTTGTTCCCGGGGCAACTCCCGTGGCAAAAGCCCCCTATCGTCTTGCACCTTCCGAAATGCAAGAGCTTGCAAGTCAATTACAAGAACTCTCATCCAAAGGATTCATCCGCCCGAGCCATTCACCTTGGGGTGCTCCCGTACTGTTCGTAAAGAAAAAGGATGGATCGTTTCGAATGTGCATCAATTATCGTGAACTCAACAAGCTTACAATTAAGAACCGTTATCCTTTACCCCGTATCGACGATCTTTTCGATCAGCTTCAAGGTTCAACATGTTTCTCTAAGATTGACCTTCGTTCCGGATACCATCAACTTCGTGTTCTCGATGAAGACATTCCGAAGACTGCCTTTCGGACTAGATATGGTCACTACGAGTTCATGGTCATGCCCTTCGGTTTGACTAATGCACCTGCGGTCTTTATGGACCTCATGAACCGTGTGTGCAAACCTTATTTGGACAAGTTCGTGATCGTTTTCATTGACGACATTCTCATCTATTCTAAAACGAAAGCGGAACATGAACAACATCTTCGTTTGATTTTGGAACTCTTGAAGAAAGAACAACTATACGCCAAGTTCTCCAAGTGCGAATTCTGGCTAAAAGAGGTTCAATTTTTTGGTCACATAGTCAACGATAAGGGGATTCATGTGGACCCAGCAAAGATCGAGGCGGTAAAGAATTGGAGTACTCCTAAGACTCCTACCGAGATTCGTTCATTTCTTGGACTAGCAGGTTACTACCGCCGTTTCATTTCAAATTTCTCCAAGATTGCGGTCCCGCTCACTGCCTTGACTCACAAAGGTAAGCACTATGAGTGGGGACCCAAACAAGAGGAAGCTTTCCAAACGCTAAAGCACAAGCTCTGCAATGCTCCTATTCTAACTCTTCCTAGTGGTAAAGAAGACTTTGTCGTTTATTGTGATGCATCCAACCAAGGTCTTGGTTGTGTTCTTATGCAACGAGGTCAAGTAATTGCATACGCATCACGTCAACTCAAAGTCCATGAGAAGAACTATACGACCCATGACCTCGACCTTGGTGCTGTCGTTTTCGCCTTGAAAATTTGGAGACACTATCTATATGGCACCAAATGCGTGATTTTCACCGACCATAAAAGTCTCTAACATATTTTCAATCAAAAAGAGCTTAATATGAGACAACGACGATGGGTTGAACTTCTTAACGACTACGACTGCGAGATTCGCTACCACCCCGGCAAAGCAAACGTTGTAGCCGACGCCTTGAGTCGTAAGGAGCGTATCATGCTTCATAGTGTTTATATCCATAACGATATCCAAACCCGTATTCTCAAAGCACAACACACCTCGGTTACCGAGGGAAACATGTATCAAGAGATGGCATGTGGCGTAGAACTCTTTCTAGAAACCAAGGCCAACGGTCTATTGTATTACTTGGACCGTATCTGGGTTCCCGATCGCGACGATCTTGGTATATTTTTGATGAACGAGTCCCACAAAACTCGTTATTCGGTACATCCCGGAGCTGATAAGATGTACATGGGTCTCCGTCAGCAATATTGTTGGCCCGGCATGAAAAAGGATATTGCCCTCTTTGTGGCAAAATGCCTAACTTGTTCTAAGGTGAAGGCCGAACACCAAAAGCCTTCCGGACTCCTCGAACAACCTGAAATTCCCGTGTGGAAGTGGGAGAACCTTGCTATGGACTTCATCACCAAACTTCCACGCACTTCTATTGGGCACGATAGTATCTGGGTTATTATCGACCGACTTACAAAGTCTGCTCATTTCTTGCCTATTCGTGAGGACTATCGAGTCGAGAAATTGGCTCGAATCTACATTGATGAGATCGTAAGTCGTCACGGAAACCCTTGCAATTTCAAGTTGGAGATATGGTCCTTCTAAAGGTATCACCTTGGAAAGGCGTAGTCCGATTTGGAAAGAAAGGAAAACTTGCACCTCGATATGTGGGTCCATTCAAGATACTCGAAAGGATAGGAAAAGTGGCCTACAAACTCGATCTTCCTTCAGAACTCAGCAACGTTCATCCGACTTTTCATGTGTCTAATTTGAAAAAGTGTCTAGCCGACGAGAACCTCCACATCCCCCTTGACGAAGTGCGTATTGACGAGAAAATGCACTTTGTTGAGAAACCCGTGGAAATCATGGACCGAGAAGTTAAGAAACTCAAGCGTAGCCGCATCCCCATTGTCAAGGTCCATTGGGAGTCTAAACGTGGACCCGAGTTCACTTGGGAACGTGAAGACCAAATGAAGACCAAGTATCCGCATCTCTTTTCATAGCCTCCACTAGTTGAATTTCGGGGCGAAATTCCTCTAACATGGGGAGACTGTGACGTTTCGGATTTTCATTCACGCACTTGTGTTATATTTATCGTGTAATCATCTCCTATTTTAATAAAGTGTAAGAGTTTTATTTAGTTTTATACGATTAGGTATTTTATTTCACGGATATAAATTAATTAAAATTTTATAAGTTTTAAAAACTTATATAAAATTTTATATAAAATCTAAATTTTAAAAGTTGCATATTTAATAAAAGAATATATTTAAATAAGATAAATAACTTTTATAAAAATTATTTATAATAATAAAAATAAATAAAATAAGTTTATAAAAACATTTTTAAATTAATTTTATTTAAAAGAAATTAAATTAATTTAGTTAAATAAAAGTTCAAGGGTTATTTTGTAATTAATCAAACTAGAAGGTTATAAAAACTAAAATCTGTCGAGGGACCACTCTTGGACAAGTTAAAGTACAAGGACCCATCCGTAATTATTTCAAGGGTTAAAATGAGTCAAACCAAACCCCAGGGACTAAAACTGCCAATTTCCAATTCGATTATCCGGTCACCCCCTTCGATTGTCCGGCGGTCCAAAGCCTTTTTCCGGCGACTCCCGACAGGGCTGTTCCCTGCACCTCAACAGCCGACAAGAACTTCTCTGGCCTCGTCGTCCCCACGCGAACAAAAGCCCTCGACAAATTTGTCGATTAAACATAGGGATCGACTGATCCTGTTGGTGGCCGAAAAACCCACGATCGAATTCGCACTCGACAGGCCACCTCCACGCGTGTCGATTGTCTGGTTAGCTTCGTCTCGTTCAGACCAATGTCGGGATATGCCCAATTGCACGTTCTAACATAGAAATCAAGCTCGCCTATAAATGACCATTGTCGGCCTTGCACGAGCTCGCTACCATCCTTCCACCTGCTCTCGCACCAAATTGAGGATACCATCACATTCGTCGTCCCTGAGTGAAGCTTTGACCAGGATTTCGGAAGATAATTCCACACAGGAATCGAATTCCACTTTAGACATTTTCGAGTTTCAAAACTGTGCCAACCAGACCCATTGCAACGTGGTTCGAGCCTCAAATCGACTCCCCTACCTTCTATTAATCCCTTGTAAACAATCCAACTCGAAATCACGGCATTCGCACGAGAGTTACCGGGCAAACCCAGTGTCCTCGGACACGGTTTGCCGGTCACCGAGGTCCAGCGACCTGATTTACCCTTGTGTATTTAAATTATCCATCACACACATAACCAGCGATGGGCAGTAGCCCGGCTGGTTATGCGTGTGTGTGTCCGAGGCTGAGGTCGCGGGTTCGAACCTTCCGGCCTCCGGCCCAACCCCATTTTGCTCCTGTTTTCATTTTTTTTATTTTATTTAATTTTCTGAACTTATTTTAATATTATTTTTATACACTAAAGACTAAAACGAGTCGGTTTGATCGTTCGTTTATTTTGAAATCAATTAAACAATCTTTTTATCTATAAACTATTCCAATTTTTATAAATCTTATAATATTTTTATAAACTTATTTAAACACATTTTATATATATAAAATGTCCTATATTTTTATAAATCTTATAACATTTTTACAAACTTATTTAAACACATTTTATATATATAAAATGTCCTATATTTTTATAAATCTTATAATATTTTTATAAAATTATTTAAATACATTTTATATATATAAAATGTCCTATATTTTTATAAATCTTATAATATTTTTATAAACTTATTTAAACACATTTTTATATATAAAATGTCTTATATTTTTATAAATCTTGTAACATTTTTATAAACTTATTAAAATACATTTAATATATAAAAGGTCTCATTTTTATAAATCTAGCAATTATTTTTAATAAACTTGTTTAAATTCTGAATATCAACATAATTAGTTAAATAAAGACTTTTCTTTTATTTTGTTATATTTTTTTTATAAATACATTAAATATAACAATGCTTGTTTAAAATAATATATATATATAATCATAAGTTAAAGTTTTACAAAAAACTATTATCATTCTATTTCCATACTTTATACAAATAAATAGTTAGGAAGATTATATTAAAGCCTATATACATTTAAATACAAATACACACCTATACGCATACAATAATACCCATTTGTCTACATAGGGTATCAACGTGCTTAGGCTTCCACATACTTATCACCTACACGCGTGAAAAAATACCCGCTAGCAAGGTGAGTTACATAGCCCCTATTTTACATTTTTATAAGTTTTGGGGTGAAACATTATACATGCTACTCACATTGTTTATACGTGTTATACATGAGACTATATGCTTATTCTTTGGATGTACATACATTTATACACAAGACAACCAACTGTAATATTGATAGATCTATTGTGCCTGACCAGCCCACCCGGTTAGGGTGTTTATTACTGCATACTCGGATATGACCGCGTGTTATATTCAAACATATCGGATATAGTGGGTAACTATATTCAAACATACCGGACTTAGCTGTTGTGCTCTGTTCAAGCGTGTCAAACTCGGTTTGAATTGTGATTAAATAAATGATACATCATACATACTATGTTTAACAATATAAACAATGAGTTGCAAAACGATTTACAACTACTATTTACAGGAAATACTAAATCTATGTACTCACCAACTTTTTAGTTGACACTTGATTTAAATAATGTTTCAGGTTTGGATATGTGACTGCTTGCTGAAGATCTCTCCACTTAGGAACTATGGACCTAGTTAAATAAATTAATGTTTTGAACTAGACTAGGTTATTTGAAATGTATTGTATTTGGAACTTGTTACTTTTAAATTTAATTAATGCATTATGCAACCTTTAGTTATCATGTGCTTTTGAACAATCATCACATTGTCCGCCTCGATGATTCCGCCATCGGTCGGGGTGTGACAACACTCGATCGCCTACAAAATCCGATAGTTTACAATACGTATAAGATTCAATAAACATTCACAAAATACATAATACTAGATTGATTACATTATACATGAAAAAATATTTGCTTACAAAATACATGATTTTTCACACCATACATGAAACCTATCTGCTTACAATATGCATAACACCAGATCATACATGAAACATGAGTGTTTACATTATACACGGAATTAGATTGTTTACATTATTGCAATGGATTAAGTACATCATACGCCAGGCATGATTATTCACATTATCCATGAAAGCTACTCGGGGTTTGACGTATTGTTGTTCAAACACGAGGAAGCTATGGAACCCTAAATTATGCCACGTTAGTACTCTTTAGTACCTGATTGACTCTACTATCTATGAGTATAGTTATTTGTTAGCAACACATACGGGAAAACAGTAGTTACAAATTAATTGATTTTGTGTTACCCCCCCCTCTTTGACCCACACACACAATGGGATGAACTATACGGACCATGCGACGATTTGGATAATTACGGGTGCACACGTAATTATAAAAATCAGCGCTTGGAAAACATAGTAAATTCTATTGTGTGTTATGATGTAAAACCTATCGGGATATACAGTAACGAAACTAATGTAATATCATAAGGGCATGGTGGATACGCCGCTGGTACTTCCTATATATAAGTGTTCCTGTCATATTATCAGAAGTAGCGTTATTCATGTCACGTGTTTGACGGGCTAGTGTTTGTGAAATCTCTTATCCACTGACAATACTTGAGCATATTAGACTACATCTTAAGCAAACCCTAATCATTAAATTCTCATCGTTCTTGCTTCTAGTGATTTATTCCATCTTTGGAATTCCGAACATCCTTCGACAGTTTTCTCCTTAATTGTCTTGAACCTAAATCCACTATTATCGTTCATACATGACTTGAGCGTCAGACCTAAATCTTGTTACCTGTTGTACTCCTCAGACCGACAGTCAAGGCTCGTTTAGAATCCAAATCCTCTCTTCTTTCATGATTCAGTAGACTCCACTAACTAAATTTCGGGACGAAATTCCCTCAACATGGGGAAACTGTAACATCCATGATTTCTCGGCTCTATTTTATTTCAATAATAACACAACATTTAAATCTTGTATTTATTCAATCATTTTTGTCACATAAATCATTAAAGTAATATTCCTTTCCAAAAAAAAAAAATTAAAACTTTGCGTGTATATATATATATATAGGGGGAGATTCAAATAAGAAGTTGTTTTCGGCTAAGAAATCTAAGAAGTGACAAAAATATTAAGAAACGATATCAAACGAACTCGGACTGAGCTCATTTTAGCGGCGTTGGAACCGTATCGTCGAACTCTACCATCTTAGCTTTTAGGGTTTAGCTTTTAGGGTTTAGATCTGAGTGTAACATCCTAAAAATATCAAATGAATAAAGAATAACACAATAGAGATTTAACCATCAAAAAAAATGAAAGGAGAATGGATGGCTTGGGCTCGGCTCCGACGGGCCGAGGGAAGCCCAAGTATATAAAGTTCAAGACAGCCTTAGACTCTCATTTCTTCCACAACATGCAATCTAGAGAGAGAAAGTTGACGGATCGACCCGGAATTAAAGGAGAACGTTACTACTGAGCTCGTGAGCAAAACCTCCGAATCTGAATCCCAATCCAGGTAACGATTCGACCCTAATATGAGTTTTTGTTTGTTTTGGGGTTTTTCGGGTTTTAGCGAAATAGGAGACGTTTTTATGGATGAAACCTGAAAATAAGCTTAGAACTAGCATCTAGAATGAAAACCGCACATTTTGATCAAAGAAAATTGTAAGATTAGCATGATCGGGTTAACATGCAAGAATTTTGGACTTGATGGGGAAGCAGGTCTTACGTACTTATCAAATAAGCAAGAAGGATGTCCTGCGTACTTATCAAGTACGCATGAGGAAGATCCTGCGTACTTATCAAGTACGTAAGAAGAATGTTCTGCGTACTTGTCAAGTACGCATGAGTATGGTCCTGCGCACTTAGCAAGTGCGCAGGCAGCAGGCCGTTAGTGAAGTCAGTATAGTCGCTTAATTCAGAATGATTTAACCGTTAGAGTCGGGATTAGGTCTAGTGTATGTGTAATTAACAAATCCAGATCGTGTGTGGCACTCATTGGACCGCGGATAGGACAGGACGAGAGTAGTTCATCAGGTGAGTTCTATGTGCCCCCTTCTATGTTATGTGCAAATCATTTTAAATGTTTTGGGGCTGAAGTGTATACACTAAATGAATAAATGCTATGAATGTCAATGTGATCATACGTGGTATACAAATATATATATACCTATATATGAAAATGAATTATGAACAAAGAATGAAACGTATGATTATAAGAATGAATGAAAGAAGGACATAACATGAATGAATGAAATCTTGTTTTATATTATATATATTGCATGTTACGAATGTATGTAAACGTTTTGGACGCTTCGATGACAACGGCAACTTCGGTAGACGGACGACCACGTGACTATTTTGCAACCGAGACAAAAACGTTCCTTCGCAAGCTAGGACGTATAAAAGGTACTGATGGACGGTCGAAGCAAATGCCTTATTACATGTAGAATGGTCGCATATATAATAGCCATGTGGGAAACGGATGCCCTAGGGCAGACGGGCGAATGGACGGACTACGGCAGTAGGACGATTTAAGAGCGGATGGACAAAGGTTGCCGGACGGATATATGTTTCGACGAACGGTTTTCTAGAGCCGGACGGTTTATGAAAAGGGCTACGACGGTAGTTCTCACTGCGTTTTCTTTGTGACATTCGTGACAAGTATGACGGGTTGATCACCCCTATGTGTATGACCAATGAATGTTCTCCCCAAAGTAAGTATGTACATATGTATATACTCAGTATGAATATTATGTGAGAACAGTAAGGCAAAGAATATGCTAATGCATGTATATTATATATATATATATAATACTTAACGATAAGATAAATGCTATGTATGATTGTTTTTAAACTAGAACTCACCAGCGTTAGCTGACTTTTAGTATACACTTCAGGTAAAGAAAGGAAGGGTTGTGCGAAGGCGTGATGGTTACCCGGCACGAGACTGACATCCCACTTTTATATATGTTAAGACAGTATTATGTTTTTATTTGTTAAGACTTCCGCAGTTATGTTATGTATTCGATTGATGTTTTCTTCCGCTACTTCTGAATGTTTTAATTTAAGTTCAGTATTTATGACTATGTTTATGAGTAATTCCAACAAGTGAGGTTACCAGGGAAAGGGGCCTTACAAGTTGGTATCAGAGCAATAGTTTGAGAGATTCAGACATCCCTAAATGTCCGGACTAAAGCTGATTATGGGACCAACACACGGATGTCAGTATGGGTAACCAACGCCAACACGGTAAGTGAGTACTAAAGTTAATGCACTTGGATAAGAATAGATACCTTAACTTAGAACCAATAGATGTCAATGTCACAACCGATTTGAAGAGTTTTCAATTAATGTAAAACCAATAGATGTCAATGTCACAACCGATTTGAAGAGTTTTGAACCCGAAAAGCAATGTAAATTAGTAATCACAAACCGGTCACTGTAATTAAAAATTTACCTTGCTCGTACTGTTCTAAAACTATGATATGAAGGAACGGCATTGATGTATTCCTTTTATAACTATCAGGAAACTAGGAACTATGGCTAGTGGAGGAAGAACACGACGCCGAGGTGATCGCACTGGCCGGGTCGGTAGACCTCCCTTGAATCAAAGACATGAAGAAGAAGAGAGTGTGCACGCAGAACAAACTGAGAGTGTGCACAAAACAGATGTGACCCCAACTGGGGATGACAATCAAGGGCCTCTACAGTTGGAACCCGAGGTCAGGGATGCTATTGCCCGTGAAGTTGTACTCACTCTAAAGAAAGTATTGCCTGATCTACTATCCGAGGCACAAAAGAAAAGTAGAGAGGAGAATGAAGGAGACCATGAAGAGAAAGTGTATGATAGTGATGGGGATGAAGTGAAGGTGGAATCAAGCAATTGTGGGTGTACCTACAAAGGTTTCAAGGACGGAGACCCACCAAGTTCGATGGGAATAAGGATTCAGTGGCTACGTTCGAATGGATTGAGAGGATGAACGCTGTAATCAACATCGGCGAGTGTCGACCGGACCAGACTGTTAAGTATGTTGCTCATTCTTTCACCAATGAGGCACTAAGTTGGTGGAGGAACATTCAGAGGACAAAGTCGCCGAACGTACTTGCCAGAATGATATGGGAAGATGTAGGTCCCTAATTCGGTGCGTGACGGATCTCTAGACTCGCGGTACGACACGGTGATAACGTGCGGAATCCATGATCAACGTGCTCGTGTAACTCAATCAACAACAACGGTGTAAATAAACTCTTTGTATTCCACCAATATCAGGTTACAAGAATTCTCTCTCGTCTACTCTGATATCGTCTCACCTCTACACTTCTTCAACAGACTCTGTTCTGTCAATAGATAAGCACTGTTCTGCACCAGGCGAACTTATTAAGTTCGCCTCTAACAGACTAAGCGAACTTAATAAGTTCGCCTCTGATAGACTTAAGCGAACTTATTAAGTTCGCCTCTGATAGACCAGGCGAACTTAACAAGTTCGCCTCTAGGCTCACTAGTAAAACACTTAGCAACTTTATACATTTACATATAAAAAACACAAAGACATAAAATCTAACTATTACAAGCTTTTGTCATTACAAATCTATGTCCTAACAGACTCCCCCTTGACAATAGCTTGATCTTCTGTCTTCAGTCTTTATCTTGAACTATTCCAGTTGTCCGGTAGTCTGCTGCCAACATGCACTCCATATCTTCTGCATATCTCCAAAACTCTTTTATACTGTAGACCTTGTTCTCTCCATTCATCAGTATACATGATATCATTCTTTCGCAGCGTCCTCTGATCTTTCTTTGAAAAATTAATAAGATTCATTGCGTCACAGAAACACACAATGACCTTATTATCTTTATCTTCAATCCTTGCTTCACCAGTATTAACATCAACATACCACCATTTCATATTCCCAAGAAAGTCTTGAGGAATATTCTTTAATGGTATCTTGTGAATAGCACGTACTGGTTTATACTTATATCTCCAGGTTACTTTCCCAATCTTTGGATCTGTGTTCTTCACTCTCTTTCCCTTCTGTGGTTTAAGCCGTTCATACTTACCCGAACTACCTTCTTTCTTTATCAGGTTTGCTATCACATCAGCCAAACCATTCTTCGATCTATTTATGAGTGGCTTTGAAGCTAGACCATTTATTTCACACCTCGGCAAGGTATTGAAATATTTGATCCTCGGCTTTAAGTATTGAACACCGTCAGATCGTTTGATTACAAATAATTATGATTCACCATCATAGAACCAACTTATGATCCTTCCTACACACTGCTCTTTATTCACATATTTCTCTTTCTGAGCAGGTTGTGCTGGAGACTTGGGTAGCACCTTCATCCAACTGTTTACAACTTCTCTCCACTGTTCTCGTGTCATCCCTGTATCTCTGTACATCACAGGTTCTTCATTAATCTTCGGAGACTCAGTGTGAGTAGTTTCAGTTTCAGCACCTTTATTGGATTGACTTATCTCATCATCAGTATCCATCTTTGAATCAGCTGTATCATCATGCAGTGTGACGTCTTCAATAGAGTCCATAGAATCTGTTACTCCTTCATAAGTGAATTCAGGAATAACATCATCCTGGATGAAGTTATACGGCACCTTAAGACCATCACAGCCTTCATAAGTGACACTGTCTTTATCTCTCTCTATTTCAATCTCTACTATTTCTCCTTCTTCTATCTCAGTATCTGACATATCATCGTCCATGTCATTGAATAAATCGTCAATGTCATCAAGACATTCAATCTTTTCAGCTTCCTCTTCTTCTGAATCTTGAAAGAATTCTAATAACATAATTTCTTCGTCATTAGTACTAGTAGTATCTTTGTCTTTGTTTCCTTCAAGTGATTGTGATGTCGACTCCCCCTGAACTCTAGATATAGGATTAGCGTCAGTGTATTGACGATCACCCTCAATATTTCCAGCAGGATCATTGTCTTCATCATCACGTCTTTGAATTGACTCTGTGTGACAAGTATCAGGTATCATCAACTCCCCCTGAGCGTCAAGACGCTGAACGAGTTTGGAAACTAATGCTTGCATATCAATAATTTGTTGAGCTTGAGTCTGAATCACCAGCTGCCGTTGTGAATCAATAGACACAAGAGAGTTTACTTGTGTTTGTAGAGAAAGCACTTGAGATTCAAGGAAAGTAATCCTGTCAGAATCAGAAGGCTTTGACGGACCAGCTGTGGATTGTGGAATAGAAGGACTTGAAGTAGTAGGAATAACTGGAGGAATAGGAGTTTGAACTGGAGATGGATCCTTAGATCTTGGAGGAGTAATTATCAGAGAAGCAACAAAATTAGCATCCTCGACTCCTTGAGAAGATTTTGCAGCAGCAATCGACGCAGACATTAATTTTTGCCGTGTTGGATCTGGAGTAAAGTCACTATCAGTGTCAGAACTCTCATCAACCAAAGATCTTTTACCAAGTACTGATCCGGAAGGAGGATCCCGAACAGACTTGCGTCGTGGTCTTCTGGCTTGAGATTTAATGCGTTTTCCAGCATTAGCCAATGGAATAGCAGCCAACCGTTCATAATGACCTGGAGAAAAATCCCTAGATTCATCAGAATCAGTGCTGTCATCATCAGATGATATCGTATCACTTGAGCTGGAACTAGACTCAGCTTCTGTCACCACATTCCCTTCTTGTTCATGAATGGGCGAGTTCACAGCATCATCAACGAAATCATCCATGTTCATTCCTAGATCGTGATCAGGGTCATGAACGACCTCTTCTTGAACTGGTTCCTGAATAGGAATATCAACTACAGCTTGTGGAATAGGAACTTGTTCAGGAATAGGAATTTGAGGTTGTACAGGGACTTGTATTTGTGGAACTGGTATCTGTTGTTGTTGTGCGGGTTGTTGTGGTTGTTGAACATTTAAGCCTTGAGGTTGAACAATTTCATTAGGATGAAACCAGTTGTCATTAGGTGGTGCAACATAATCAGGATTGATTAAGTGCCCAAACAATGGAGTATTGACTGGAATCAATGCAGCATTCTGCTGTTTCACCTTTGTACAGTCGGTAAAAATACGTTTTGACATCGGAGTCAACGTTAATCTTATTGCATGTTGTGGAAGATCAGGAATAAGATGATTGAGTATCATTTGAATAAATCGAGGATACATCAAGAAACCTTGACCTTCAGCTGGATTGATTTGCATTACCATCTCCCGATAGAAATAAAGAGGAAAATTGAATCGTTTATTCAATGTTAAGGCCACCATAGCTGTTTGAAGAGCCATCTTCAATCCATCGGTACCAGCTTTTCGCGGAGAGATGAATTGAATAATCACATGCATAAAATACCTCCATTCACCTACTAATCCACCTTTCCGAGCTTGGGTATCATTTTGTTTCCCATGATAACCCATCCTTTGAAAACAACCCATAATAAGAGTGCTAGGATCATCAGCATTTCCACCTAAATCAAGAGCAGCACGAATCGTCTCTTCAGAAATTACAATCTCGGTATTGTTTACTGTTGCACGAAGTACATGCGGTTCCACGTCAGTATCTTGATGTACCGTATCCCAGAATTGCTGTATGTACACCAAGCTGATATAGGGATCTGCAGATAAAGCAACAAGCAGTCTTGATCGATTCAGAAAATTTATGATGCCTTGAAAATGAACTGCTTCTGGAATATTAGGATCTAACAACGCCACTTGATTATGCTTATATTCGACACGACGAGCCATCTGTGAAAATATCGGACAACACAACAAACATTAGTACACTTACACATATATGAAACACACATTTAATAATACACACAAAAAAAAAAATTAAAAAAAAATTCAAACAACAAAAAAAATTTTCAACAAAACAAAAAAAAATTCACAAGTCCATTTCATTTCTGACCCCTAAGCGAACTTAATAAGTTCGCTTAGTAGTGTAAGAGGCGAACTACAAGTTCGCTTCGAACAAGTTCGCTTGGAACAAGTTCGCCTGAACCTGAGACGTTTCAAATTCAAACACAGAATTTCAAAATATCGGCAAACCGAGATAAAATCATGGAATAAGCCTTGAAAATCAGTCGAAAACCAATTTACAACCAAATATGATGATCAATTTTATATTTTCGGTCAAAATTAGGTCAAAATTTCCCTTTGAATCATTCGATGTAAAACCGAGACAAAAAGTATCAAATTCACACGATTTAACGGATGAAAATCGATGAAAGTTCCTTGGTTAGATTCGCAATCAAATTTCGATGAAGATACAACCAGTAAACAACGACAACAACACCGATTTAAAATTTTGAAAAAAATTCGGTCAAGTTCGTCTAAATCGGAAAAGACGATGAACTGATAAGTTCGCCTGTTCTAGATCCTTAAACCCATTAAGTTCGCTTAATTAGGCGAACTTGTTAAGTTCGCTTAACAAGCCTTCGGCGAACAAGATAAGTTCGCTTCACCACAGACAAGTTCGCTTTATCACAATCCGATTAAGTTCGCTTCACTATTCTCGGGCGAACATATTAAGTTCGCTTCACTGTTCAAGCGAACATAATATCCAATTACTTTAGCCTTGAACAAAATTTTCTAAATTCAACCTCTCAAGTCTTGAACTTTCGTCAGCACCTTGTAATCGATCCAATCCCGAACAATTTTAATAAAAGTTTAGAATTTTCATGGAAAATAAAAATCAAAATCTTTTTGAGTTTTATCTATACAGACGGAAACACATATTTTTGGATTTTTATCTGAATAAACCGAAAGCACATATTTTTGGTTTTTCTCTGTACAAACTGAAATCACATATTTTTGGTTTTTCTCTGTACAAACTGAAATCACATATTTTTGGTTTTTCTCTGTACAAACTGAAACGACATATTTTTGGTTTTTAACATCATGAGCAAGAAGATCATATCAGTATTCAATTAATTCATCACACATATTATCAATAACAAAGGGTAACCTATAGTATGAGACCTATTCAACTCAATTTTGTGCATTTTGCCCCTTTTTCATTTTGACATTCCTTCAATTTGAATACTATTTAAAATGATACGTGATAAATTTCAAAGTAAATAAGATCAGGTTATAAAATACTCTTTTATTTATACCGAATTTGAAATATAAAGCCTGAATTCTTAAATTTGTCAATATTATATTATTTGAAACTATAAGCGTTTATTATCCAAATTCATGTGATTTAGTACTATTTAGATGATAAACATTGTGTACCCCACATATATGCCAAATAGAAAGTAAATGCACTATCTTCAAGACATATATAAGATTTTACTAAAGATTATCCGAATATTCAGAATGAGGAGACATCACTTAGCTCATTAATAGCAGAATCCAAATTCGATTGTATAGGAATCAATGAGATTCAGAATCGAATGATTCAATGTTTTGGCTTATATTTGTGGAATCATAAGATTCAGGTACGTGGATCCAACTGTTATCTGGATTATGAATTCAATGGAATCAGTAAAGATGATATATCAATATGATCCAAAGGCTAGTATATGTTTGACAGATGTTGTCAAGTACATATCTTGATTATACTTCAAATTGCATGCTTTTCGGGACATGGGCACTGAAGCAAATCGAATGAATAGTGCAAAGGACATAACCCGAAACTGATCTCATAGGAAAATCTTTATTAAAAGCTAATATTCTGTATCTGATAATGATCTTTTACACACACACCCATGCATATAATGGATTTAAATCACATATGTAATCATATTATATTTAATTTTCACACTACTATTAGTTTCAAAACGCTTTTAGCCTATTGACAATTCAAGTTTCAAATTTTATACACAAATTTTAAAAACAAATTATCAAGAATAGAGCATTTACAACACTATCATTTCTTATTTATGCAGACTTTGAAATTTAGATCAGATCAACTTATCTTAATCAATCATATATCAAGGTCTACTAAGGTCGTGTGAAATGAACTAATCACTGATGTACTATCATTTCTTCTCTAACCTCAAATGATGTCAAATTTTATATTTTTCAATTTGTTTTGACTTTTTATAAATTAAGATTTTTGACTGAAAATGTAAATGCAGAAATGTAATAAAGCAATAAAAGAACTTAAAAACAATTTTCCATGAAATTCTAATTTTGAAAAACTTTTATCCAGGATTGATCATACCAATCGTTTTAATTAGGAATTCAAACCTGGTATGATCAAATGCTTTGGTAAACAAGTCAGAAAAATTATCTTCAGTGTGTACCTTGAGCAGCTCAATCAACCTTTTCTCTGCACAATCACGTATAAAATGATATCGAATTTCGATGTGCTTAGTTTTACTATGTTTAACAGGATTATTCGTTATGGACATAGTAGCATTGTTATCAATAAGCATGGGGGTTCCTGTGAAATTCAAACCGTAATCTCTTAATTGTTGTTGTATCCACAGGATCTGTGAACAGCAACTTACAGCAGCGATGTATTCTGCTTCGCATGTTGAAATCGAGACTGGGTTTGCTTTTTGCATTGCCAAGATACAAGTCGATTACCTAAGAACTGGCAACCACCTATTGTTGATTTCCTGTCCAGACAACAACCACCAAAATCAAAATCAGTATAAGCATTGAAATCAAAGTTAGAACCATGAGGATACCATAGCCCTAAATGTTGTTTTCCTTTTAAATACCGAAAGATTCTTTTCACAGCAATTAAGTGAGATTCTTTTGGCTTTGCCTGAAATCTGGAACAGATACACACGACGAACATTATATCCGGCCTTGAAGCGGTTAAGTACATGAGGGATCCAATCATAGCTCTATAAAGTCGACAATCCACATCTTTTCCTTCCGGGTCAGAATTTAACTTATGATTGACCGGAATTGGAGTATCGTATGGGGTACAGTCCTCCATCTTGAACCTGTTCAAGATGTCTTTGACATACTTGGACTGATGAATAAAGAAACCATCTTCCTTTTGATTTACTTGTAAACCTAAGAAAAACGATAACTCTCCCATAGCAGACATTTCAAATTTCGACTTCATAACACCCTCAAAGTCTTTGCACAACCCTTCATTTGTCGAGCCAAAAATAATATCATCCACATAAATCTGTACCAGTAGGTAATCTCCCCCTGATTTCTTTATGAATAAGGTCGAGTCTATCTTTATACAAACAAAGTCATTCACCAAAAGATGTGTGGATAAAGTCTCATACCACGCACGAGGAGCCTGATGAAGACCATAGAGGGCCTTATCAAGCTTGAAAACCATATTCGGATTCATCGGATCTTCGAACCCCGGCGGCTGACACACATAGACTTCCTCCTTGACCTTTCCATATAAAAATGCACCTTTCCATATAAAAATGCACTTTTAACGTCTAATTGAAACACCTTAAAACCTTTAAAGGAAGCAAAAGCTAGAAACAGCCTTATAGCTTCAAGCCGCGCAACCGGCGCATAAACCTCGGTGTAATTAATTCCTTCTTGTTGATTGAAGCCTTGGACAACTAATCTTGCCTTATTGCGTACCACGACACCTCAATCGTCTTTCTTACATTTAAACACCCATTTTGTTCCTATCGGATACGCACCTTTCGGAAGATCAACAAGATTCCAAACCTTCAGTTTGTCAAATTGAGCAAGTTCTTCCTGCATAGCTTTTATCCAGTTATTGTCATTTAAAGCCATCTCAACATTCTTGGGTTCAACCTGCGAAATAAAGCATGAATGTGAGCAATTATCAAGAACACCAGAATCTTTAATGCAAGTATACAAACAAGTATTGTCAACAAGAGAACGTGTTTTCACTCCATCCTGTAAATTTTCAATTATATTTGTCACTGGATGATCTTTGTGTTCCTTGATGGATGCGACCTCAGGAACCTGCAACACGTCAACTTGAGTAGATTCAGATTGATAAGAATAATCTTGAGGAATTGGAATTTCCGAGTCTAAATTTGTTGGAATCTCCCACTGAGCCTGTGTCGAAGGTAATGGATCATCACTCAACAACGGATCAGCAGAAGAATCTTGAAAAATAACATTATCCTCCTCACTCTCTGAATCTTGTGGACCTGAACAAGAAGCAACATTAGGATCTGGAGCAGAAGTAGATGGAATCGATGAATTGGGAACTGCATTTGGTAGAAATCTATTGTGCTGTGCATCTTGACAAGAATCATAAAGAACAGCAACATCTTCATCAGAAATGTCAGAAGGTAAATGAAAAGACTTGAATAAGTTTTCATAATTAAATGCCCAATCCGGACCAATCGCCATTTGTGGTAAAGACCTATTTGAACAGTCAATATGGAACCATTCTTCAACTTGGCGTGTCTCTTTGTTATAAACCCTCTTGGTTGTTGAATTAGCCACATACCCTAGAAAAATCCCTTCAATAGCCTTTGCACTGAATTTTGTTGGGACATCTCGAACCTTCAGTAGGGTACACGGATTACCAAAAGGTAATAAGTATTCCAGATTCGGCTCTCGATTATTTAGCAATTCATAGCAAGTCTTGTTATGTCGCTTTACGGTCAAGACCCTGTTCAAAACATGACACGCAGTATTCACAGTTTCAGTCCAAAAGGTGACTGGAAGCTTTGAATCTGCAAGCATCGTGCGAGCTGTTTCGACCAACGTCCTGTTCTTTCGTTCAGCGACACCGTTTTGTTGAGGAACATATGGCGCACTGAATTCATGATGAATTCCTTTTTGTAGACAGAATAAGCCCATTTTACTATTCTTAAATTCGCTGCCATTGTCACTCCTGATTCTTCTGACTTTCAGATTGAATAAAGTCTCCAAACCCAGGATTAAGTATTGTACCAAATCAGTGGTTTCAGCTTTAGAAGAAAGAAACTTAACCCATGAAAATCTGGAGTAATCATCAGTTACGACCAAGCAATACGATTTCCCACCAATGCTCCTAATACTGATAGGACCGAACAAATCCATATGCAGCAACTCCAAAGGAGTTACGATAGAATTCGTCGATTTTGATTTGTGAGATTTCTTTCTTTGCTTCCCCTTCTTGCACGGAATACAATCATCAGGAACTGAGAATTTCATTTTCGGAATACCAAGCACAAGATCATTCCTAACAATGTAGTTCATCTTCCTGTAGTTTATGTGAGCTAGCTTCCTGTGCCACAATATTGAATCAGATTCCGACGCCTTGGAAAGTAAACATGTTGGAATTGAATCCGTTGTAGTGGTGACACTCATGTCAAGGACATACGTGTCATTTCTCCTTGGAGCCTTCATGAGAATCCATTCATCAGGAATCACAAAACCCGGTTTCAGAATATAGCATTCATGATCGTTGAAATGGAACGAAAACTTCTTGTCACAGACTTGTGATACGCTTAAAAGATTGTGTTCCAGCTGCTCAACATAATTCACCTTTTCAAATTTTACTTTGTCATTCTTTAACGTTCCCTGGCCTGTTATGTACCCGCCTTTATTACCCGCAAAAGCGACATAACCACCATCAATTTTAATCACATCCTCAAGCAATCTAACATTCCCTGTCATATGTCGAGAGCAACCACTATCCACATACCATGTATTGTTGATAGTCCTCCTTGGTTGACCCTACATATATAAACAAGAAACATTAATTTGAAATTGGGACCCAAGCCATGGTAGTCATGGGTCGTCCATCTGTATCAAAATAATAAACCTCACTCCATTTACAATCGAATCTCTCATCAATATTTGGAGATTGATCCAACGAGTCAGAAACAAAAACTTTAGATTTCCAAACATACTTCTTTTCATTAAGTTCTTTTTGCTTAAAATGTGAAGTGTTTGAACATTTTCTTTCATTTGAAAATTTATTTGATTGTGAAAACTCTTGTTGTTCTAAAAGTTTTCTCAATCTTCTGTTTCTCCTCCGTCTTTGAGGTCTAGAAAGCCTAACCTCGGATTTTGAATTACCCTTTGGTATAGCATGAGGTTTAACCACATTTGGGTTAACATAAGGCTTACCATGAGTTCTTACCTTTTCTGGAGTAACATGTCGGTTACCTTTGGTGTTGTGAGGACAAGCAATCCAAATATGACCAACAATACCACAATAAAAGCAAGATCTCGTCTCACGATAATCTCTCATATAAGGAATCTTCACACGATTAGATGCACTTGAAGAAGATTCTCCTACATGAACTTCTTTTTTGCTTTATTTTCTCTGGAACGCCAGATTTTGCAACAGGTTTTGATTCAGGCTTCATCTTCTTAGGAAATACATGCTTCTTCCCTTTATTTTTGTAAGGACAGTTCACCATAATGTGTCCTATCTCATTACAATGAAAACATGTACGCCTGTCTTTATAATCTCTGACATATGGAACTCTCCTTGAGTTTGAAGAACTTCCAAATGTAGAATTTCCAGATGAATTAGAATCAACCTTAGAGTCTTCTTTCTTAACAGCTTTCGATATCCCCTCTACCTTAGCTTCATCAAAATATTCATCATCACTCTCATCAGAATACACCATATCTTCACCTGTGACTGGATTCACCTTCAACACAGTCTTAGGATCTAAATCCTCATCGTTTATAATATCAGGTGCAACAGAATAATTTCCATTGAATGGTGGAGGAACACAGCCAATACCACTAGTTCCCTTCCCCTCTTCAGTATTATTATGATAATGTTCTAATAAGAATGATGAATTTGCAAAGCTTTCTAACTTTCTATGTAATCTAATCACCTCTGCTTTAGATTCAGCTAGTTCCTTATCTTTCTCAACAAGATCATTATTTCGTTTCTCAATTTCTGCAAAGGACATATCCAGGTGATATGCCTGCTCTTTGATCTTCAAAGTCAAAGAACTTATATCCCTCTTCAGTGATTCTATCCTTTCAATACACACATTCTCATTATCTTTTAATTTCTGGTTTACCGTGTGCATGGATTTCATATCACAAATGAGGTTGACGTTGTCATCGATATCCCTCATCATTTTATCCTTAACTGAAACACAGTTAGAACAAAACGTCTCAGAGTTAGAAAATACCTCAGGTTTTAATTCTGAAGAAGATGCACAGGAGCCATGAAAACGTCATCATCAGCTTCACCCTTTTGATCAACAATGATAGGCTCTGCATCATTGTCTAATTCACTCAGATCATCTTCAACTGTCTGAAAACTTTCTTCACTCATCACATCAGTCTCGATAGACTGAGTACTTTCACCAGAACGAATACTCTCACTATCAGTTAAATCTGCAGAAGAATCACTTTGAGAATCACCCTGCTTCTCCAATACATCATTGATCAAGACCACAAACGCTTGAGTAGTAGCTTCACCCTTTTTCTTCAAAGCTTCCCATAGATCTCTTGAAGTTGGACACTTCCCGAGACTATGAATGATTTCTTTTGGTAAAGACATCGTTAAAGTTTCACGTGTTTTCATCTCTTGATCAAACTTCTGCTTTTCTACTTTAGTAAGAGCTGTCACTGGTTTAGGAACATCATAATATTCCATATAGTCATAAGTAGGATGCACATATCCTTCAAATACTTTTTTTTAAGACTAGCTAAGTTCGCCTACCTAAGCGAACTTAATAAGTTCGCCTGAACTTCTCCCCAAGCGAACTTAATATCAAGCGAACTTAATATCAAGCGAACTTAATAAGTTCGCTTAAACCAGAAACCTGAAAATCCGATTAAGTTCGCCTAAAATAAGTTCGCTTAACCCTGTGAGAAGCGAACTTGACAAGTTCGCCTGCTGCTAAGTTCGCCTGCACAGATTTCAGCAAGTTCGCTTGCTCCAACAGAATCAACTCAAGAACAGCTCAGAACCATATTCGCGAACCAAAACTTCTAAAATTCATGATTTCTTGCTTAATTGATGGAATTTGATAAAATTGAACCGTAGGAATGTGTAGAAACTGATTTGGAACACTTCTATCGGATCAATTTCATCAAAACAATTCAAAATCAATCCAAATTTGTCAAAATTCTTCCATTTTTATCAAGAACACGAATTCATAAAAAATCTTCAAAATCTCTTAACTTTGATGTTGATTGGACACGAAAACACCACGAATCTTTTGCTAATCAAGAGCATAAGCTCTGATACCACTTGTAGGTCCCTAATTCGGTGCGTGACGGATCTCTAGACTCGCGGTATGACACGTTGATAACGTGCGGAATCCATGATCAACGTGCTCGTGTAACTCAATCAACAACAACGGTGTAAATAAACTCTTTGTATTCCACCAATATCAGGTTACAAGAATTCTCTCTCGTCTACTCTGATATCTTCTCACCTCTACACTTCTTCAACAGACTCTGTTCTGTCAATATATAAGCACTGTTCTGCACCAGGCGAACTTATTAAGTTCGCCTCTAACAGACTAAGCGAACTTAATAAGTTCGCCTCTGATAGACTTAAGCGAACTTATTAAGTTCGCCTCTGATAGACCAGGCGAACTTAACAAGTTCGCCTCTAGGCTCAATAGTAAAACACTTAGCAACTTTATACATTTACATATAAAAAACACAAAGACATAAAATCTAACTATTACAAGCTTTTGTCATTACAAATCTATGTCCTAACAGAAGACCTGAAAAAGCTGATAATCCAAAAGTTCTGTCCCTAGAACGAAATTGATCGAGTGGAAAATGAAGTCCTAAACTTCAAGGCTGATAGCAAGACGCATCGCCAGTATACTTCCAGGTTCAATGAGCTCGCTCAACTGGTACCCCACCTGGTAGAGACTGAAGTGCGGTTGATCAAGTACTATGTGAAGGGCGTACCTCAAAAGGTCCGTGTTTATGTGAAAACTAATCTACCCTCGACCTTCGAGTCGGTAGTCAACCTGTCTGGAATCGTCTATGACGATTATGCTAACGAGGACATAGCTCCCGAAGCTCCGAAACGGAAATGGGAGAACTCGTTCAAAGGAAATGGGAAGGGAAACTACACCGCTGAGGTGAAGAAGCCTAGGGCAGAAGAGTATGAGGTTTGTAAGAAATGCTCAAGGAAACACTAAGGCGAATGTTTAGTTTGCACAACCATGTGTTACAAATGAGGGAGGCCGGGGCACTACTCCCGAGACTGCATAAAGGACGTCAAGTGCCAACGTTATGGAAGATATGGACACCTGACTAGGGATTGCAGGAAAACCAGACAATCCGGTTCGGGAAAGGAAAAGGAAGCTGAAAGGGAACAGCCGAAGGCTAGGACTAGTGCCTACGCCCTGACCGAGGAGGAAGCAAGGAGAAACCCTGATGCTGTGTCAGGTACGTTCCTAGTAAATGATGAACATGCTGCTATTTTATTTGACTCTGGTGCTAGTAAAAGCTTTATATCCAATGCACTTAGTCGTAAACTAGATTGCATTATCAACACCATAGTAAAGGCCTTTAGCATACAAACTGTCGTTGGTAAAAATTCGGCAGTATACCAAGTAACAGAGGATTGCATTATAGAAATAGAGGGCCAAAAGTTTCATTCTAGATTATTCCTTCTCACCTTAGGAGGATTCGATATAGTATTGGGTATGGATTGGCTAGCTGCCAACGAAGCTCAAATAATATGTAAACGTAAAAGGATACACCTCAAAGCTCCTAGCGGCAGTCCAATTACAGTTTATGGGGATTGGAATTGAACGATGCCGAACGTCATCTCGATGATCAAGGCCAAAAGTTACATGAGGCCCGGTTGCGAAGCTTATCTGGCGTATGTTATTGACGATAGAATGAAAATGAAAGAGCTCAAGAATGTACTCATGGTGTGCAACTTTCCGAAAGTATTCCCTGAGGATCTACCTGGGTTGCCACCCGATCGGGAAATAGAATTTCAGATTGACTTACTGCCAGGAGCTGAGCCCGTTGCCAAAGCCCCCTACCGATTGGCTCCGTCATAAATGAAAGAAATGATGTCTCAACTAGAAGAATTAATAGAAAAAGGATTTATCAGACCGAGCATTTCACCATGGGGCGCTCCGGTACTATTTGTAAAGAAAAAGGACCGCAGCATGCGCATGTGCATTGACTACCGTGAATTGAACAAGAGGACAGTAAAGAACAAATACCCCCTGCCTAGAATAGACGACCTTTTTGATCAACTGCAAGGTGTGAGTTGGTTCTCAAAGATCGATCTTAGGTCGGGTTACCATCAGTTGAAAGTAAGAGAAGAAACAAAGACCGCGTTTCGCACGCGTTATGGACATTATGAGTTTCTCGTGATGTCCTTCGGATTGACCAACGCACCAGCAGTGTTCATGGATTTGATGAATAGAGTATGTCGACCCATGTTGGATCGATCAGTGATAGTTTTTATAGACGACATACTGGTATATTCGAAAAGCGATGGTGATCACCACTGCCACCTAAGAGAGGTTCTGGAGGTGCTAAAGCAGGAAAAGTTGTACGCAAAATTCTCCAAATGCGCGTTCTGGCTTAGGAAAGTCCAATTCCTAGGTCATGTCATAAACCCAAACGGCATTATGGTGGATCCTGCAAAGATCGAAACCGTAAAAGGTTGGAACATCCCGAAAACGCCAACAGAGATACGAAGTTTTCTGGGATTGGCAGGATACTATCGGAGATTCATTCAGGATTTCTCGAGAATAGCCTCGCCGCTGACAAAGCTAACACGTAAGGAAGTAAAGTACGAATGGGGTCCAACCCAAAACAATACGTTTGAGGAACTTAAGACACGATTAACCCAAGCTCCAGTCTTGACACTACCTGAGGGAAATGAAGACTTGGTAGTCTACTCTGACGCTTCGGGTCAGGGTTTAGGTTGCGTACTTATGCAACGAGGAGAGGTAATTGCTTACGCCTCGCGATAACTAAAGATTCGTGAGGTTAACTACCCAACTCACGATCTAGAGTTGGCGGCAGTAGTTTTCGCGTTGAAAATATGGAGGCACTATCTGTATGGAGTTAAATGCACCATTTACTCCGATCACAAAAGCCTGAAGTACTTTTTTGAACAAAAGAATTAAACATGAGACAAAGGAGGTGGTTAGAGCTACTGAAGGACTATGATTGTGAGATATTGTACCATCCAGGCAAGGCAAACGTAGTGGCTGACGCTTTAAGCAGAAACGAAGAATCGGAACCTATCCGAATCAAAGCGTGTCAGCTGATTATAACGCCTGATTTGATGAGTGAAATATCAAAGGCACAAGATGAAGCACTATTAGAAAGAAATATAAAACGGGAAAGAATAGTAGGACAACAAGGAAATTTGGATGCAAATGCATACGGTGTACGAACTAGGTTTGGCCAGATGTGGATACCTAAGATACGAGGTTCACGTCAAGGTTTTGGAAGAAATTCAATGAAGCGATGGGCACTAGGCTGAACATCAGCACCGCTTACCACCCACAAACCGATGGACAATCTGAAAGGACCATTCAGACCTTGGAGGACATGCTCCGGGCCTGTATCATTGACTTCGGTGGGAGCTGGGACATCCATCTACCATTGGAAGAATTTCCATATAACAACAGCTATCACTCAACTATTGGCATGCCGCTATTTGAAATGTTGTATGGGAGGAAATGTAGGACCCCGGTTTGTTGGGGGGGAAATTGGACAAAAGGATTTTGCAAGTCTCGAAGTGGTCAAAGGTACTTTCGAGAAATTTGATCAAATCAAGGCTCGAATGAAAGCCGCAAAAGACAGACAGAAATCATACACGGATAAGAGAAGACGGGATTTAGAGTTTCAAGTAGGGGACATGGTACTGTTAAAGGTATCACCATGGAAAGGAATCATTCGATTAAGAAAACGTGGCAAACTAAGTCCAAGGTTTGTCGGACCTTTCAAGATTTTAGCGAGAGTGGGTCAAGTTGCTTACAGACTCGACCTACCCGTTGAGCTTAGTGGAATACACCCTACGTTCCACGTGTCGCACTTACACAAGTGCCTAGCTGACGACCCAGCTCACATACCTTACGACGAGATCGAAGTAGATAACAGTCTAAATTATGTGGAGGAACCAATAGCCATTATTGACCGAGCTGAGAAACGACTACGCAATAAGTCGATTAAATTAGTTAATGTACAATGGAAGCATAGAAAAGGGTCAGAAGTGACATGGGAAAAAGAAGTCGAGATGAGGGGACTAAACCTCTTTAAGGAGGGTAGACTTGTAACATCCCAAAAATAGTAAATAAATAAATAATAACGCAATAGAGATTTAACCGTCAAAGAAAATGAAAGGAGAATGGATGGGCTTGGGCTCAGCTCCAACAGGCCGAGAGAAGCCCAAGTATATAAAGGTCAAGACAGCCTTAGACTCTCATTTCTTCCACAACATGCAATCTAGAGAGAGAAAGGGGAGGTCGGGCCTAGAGAGAGAAAGTTGACGGACCGACCCAGAATTGAAGGAGCATGTTACTACTGAGCTCGTGAGCAAAACCTCCGAATCTGAATCCCAATCCAGGTAACGATTCAACCCTAATATGAGTTTTTGTTCGTTTTGGGGTTTTTCGGGTTTTAGCTAAATATGAGACTTTTTATGGATGAAACTTGAAAATAAGCTTAGAACTAGCATCTAGAATGAAAACCACACATTTTGATCAAAGAAAGTTGTAAGATTAGCATGATCGGGTTAACATGCAAGAATTTCGGACATGATGGGGAAGCAGGTCTTGCGTACTTATCAAATACGCAAGAAGGATGTCCTGCGTACTTATCAAGTACGCATGAGGAAGATCCTGCGTACTTATCAAGTACGCAAGAAGAATGTTCTGTGTACTTGTCAAGTACGCATGAGTATGGTCCTGCGCACTTAGCAAGTGCGCAGGCAGCATGCCGTTAGTGAAGTCAGTATAGTCGCTTAATTCAGAATGATTTAACCGTTAGAGTCAGGATTAGGTCTAATGTATATGTAATTAACAAATCCAGATCGTGTGTGGCACTCATTGGACCACGGATAGGACAGGACGAGACTAGTTCATTAGGTAGGACACGCCGAGCATAAATACCCTCTTTAACTTCTATTCTGACGGATTGAATATCTTTTATAAGAAATCAGAGGAAGACCCGATGATTTTTTCCAGGAAATCCCCAACGAAAGATACCCCCTTCTATGTTATGTGCAAATCATTTTAAATGTTTTGGGGCTGAAGTGTATACACTAAATGAATAAATGCTATAAATGTCAATGTGATCATACGTGGTATACAAATATATATATATACCTATATATGAAAATGAATTATGAACAAAGAATGAAACGTATGATTATATAGAATGAATGAAAGAAGGACATAACGTGAATGAATGAAATCTTGTTTTATATTATATATATTGCATGTTACGAATGTATGTAAACGTTATGGACGCTTCGATGACAACGGCTACTTCGGTAGACGGACGACTACGTGACTATTTTACAACCGGGATAAAAACGTTCCTTCGCAAGCTAGGACGTATAAAAGGTACTCATGGACGATCAAAGCAAATACCTTATTACATGTAGAACGGTCGTATATATAATAGCCACGTGGGAAACGGATGCCCTAGGGCAGACGAGCGAATGGACGGATTACGACGATAGGACGGTTTAAGAGCGGACAGACAAAGGTTTCTGGATGGATTTATGTTTCGACGGACGGTTTTCTAGAGCCGGACGGTTTATGAAAAGGGCTACGACGGTAGTTCTCACTGCGTTTTCTTTGTGACATTCGCGACAAGTATGACGGGTTGATCACCCCTATGTGTATGACCAATGAATGCTCTCCCCAAAGTAAGTATGTATGTACATATGTATATACTCAGTATGAATATTATGTGAGAACAGTAAGGCAAAGAATATGCTAATGCACGTATATTATATATATATATAATACTTAACGATAAGACAAATGCTATGTATGATTGTTTTTAAACTAGAACTCACCAGCGTTAGCTGACTTTTAATATACATTTCAGGTAAAGAAAGGAAGGGTCATGCGAAGGCATGATGGTTACCCGACACGAGACAGACATCCCACTTTTATATATGTTAAGACAATATTATGTTTTTATTTGTTAAGACTTCCGCTGTTATGTTATGTATTCGAATGATGTTTGCTTCCGCTACTTCTGAATGTTTTTAATTTAAGTTCAGTATTTATGACTATGTTTATGAGTAATTCCAACAAGTGAGGTTACCCGGGAAAGGGGCCTTACACTGAGCGTTGAATTTTAGGATTTTAGCCTTAGGATTTAGCTTTTAGGGTTTAGATTTTAGGGTTTAGGTTTTTTTTAGGGTGGGGGTTTAGGGTTTTGGGGGTGGGTTTAGGTTTATAGGGGGGGTGAGGTGGGGGGGGTTAGGTTTTTGGGGGCTGGTGGTGGTGGTTTTACGCTTTTCGGGGTGGGGTTAGAGGGGGGGGTTAGGTTTTGGGGGGTGCATGTGGAAGGGGTTTAGGTTTTTGGGTCCAGATTAGAGTTCGATGAGACGGTTACAACGCCGCTTGAACACTTCTTAGCGTTTCTTAGCGAATAACCACTTCTTCGTGTTATCTTCCCCTATATATATGTATATATAAACATATATGCATAATTATTTATTTATAAATATATGTAAGAATGTTTTTATAAAAGAAAGAATCAAGTTTTATAAAGTTTAAAAAAAATCAAGATTTTAAATATATACATACACATATTTACAATTTGAATAAACTAGTGTGAACCCTTTTTATTAATTTAACTCCCAATTTAAACCCACACTTGAAAATGAACCCCCAACTCAAACCCTCACCCTTGAAATTGAACCTTTGACCATCATTTTTGACCCATTCTTTCCCTCTTGACCTATTTTGACCTCAAAAGTCAAACAGCCTCAAATTTCTTTGCAATTCTATGCTGAAATCAACTATATCCGATGGATATGTACTTCCCAAGCTTGCACAACCAAATGTAGACTATATCCTGACCTGTGTCACACTGCAATTCAATCAAATTAAGCGGCCTATTTCAAATTTGAAACAGTTTGACCTCACAAAGTCAAACCGCGTTCAAATCGACCGTCAATTAAACAATCAAACGCGTTTAAAGCTCGGAAATCATGCACAATCAACCTTAGCGTGAACACAGACCTGATTCGTGACCCAATTCATTCCTAATCGGCCGAATTAACGCATAAACCCTTTGATTTGCTGTCACCTTCAAACCCGTAATCAAATCAAGCATTTAAGATGGAATTGAAACGTATAATATAGCTTTACAAGTTCGCAACACCAAACTTATACTCACCCAACCAACGCAAAACGTGTTCCAATGGATTCGTCACTCAAAGCAGTCCTTTTCCCCCTTCCCTTCGCGACAGCAAGTCAAGCACGAGCAGCATCGGTTTCAACGAATTAAGGATCAATTCAAGGTAAAATCAAACCCCTAATGCTCGATTTAACTCCCCATTCCGAAAGCCCTTTGATCCAGTAGTGAATTCGGGTCCAATTTGGGGATTAGGGTTTGCGTTTGGGATAGATGGGGAAGAAGGGATCTCCGAACCTCCGTATTAAAAAAACCATTGCGTCTGCTTTCTTTCAAGGCTTGATTCCCAGTCTGAATGGTTAAAGCACATAGCTTCTTTGTCTAAGGTCACGGGTTCCAACCTGTTAGACCCGATATTTTTATTTTACTATTTTTGTTTCTTGTCTTTTTCAACACACACATACATATATACATATAAATAGATGAATATACAACGACTTGCATAAATAACTCTTGTAACATTTACACTTTGCCTTTACGGTTGTATGTGTGTATATATATATTCTTTAAAAACGATTATTTTTATGAATAAATTCATGGATATTTTTTAGAAATTGCGATTAATGATCTTTTTAAATAAACATACTTATAGGTATATAACCACATTTTATGATTCTAAGTATCACGAACGTATAGTGAACGGTATTCGAGCGTTTTATTATATGCGTGTTTTGTTTTACTACTACTACAACTATATAAAAAATGTTCTCGAATGTGACAAACATAATTATAAAACCGACTTTTACCGCAAACTCATTTTTATAAAACTCATTTTATAAAACTATAAAAACTTTGACCTATAAACTTAAAAGTTTTCAAGGGAAACCATTTTACTTATTATTATTAGGATTAAAACCTAATAAATCTTAGTTAAATTAATATAACTATTTTAAACAAATATGTGTTTAAAATCCGAGAGTTATAAATTATAATGGGCGTATAAACCTGATTATTTTAGAAACCCTTTTCCTTGCCAAGAAACTTTACAATCTTTTATACAACGTATCCCTTATTTTGCATAAAGCATTTAAAACACATTTCATACTCCTAATTAATAACAATTAATTTTGGGTTAACTACTTATTTAATTAAAGTATGTTAATTCAAAACTTGGTCTAATTACTAATAAATTAAACCAGTTATTTGTATGCCCATTCATTTATTTACAAAACAAACGAAATATGTTGCCCTAGTTATTCAAATCACAATACAATCATCTATCAAGATTTACACGAACATTATTCAAAGCGCGAACAAATATTTTCTTATGTAATTAAGAGGAGACCCCCCAGCAATCCATTCACGCATTAGGACTTCCTATTTTATTTTGTTTTGTACCAACCATTGATACACGTATATCGTTAAACATAGGGTGACCTCGTGGTTAGCGAGACCTTGTGTGCAACAAACTACATACTTGTGAGACTTTTCAAGCTACTCATTTCAAAGTGAGTTTACGTGGCCCCCTTTTCCTTTTACTTTTGAGGTGAAACATGATTACTCAACAAACATTATTTGCAATTATACACGTACAATTCTACAATATGATCATATGTGTTTTTTTGTGTTTTATGCTTGAATGCTATTTGTTAAGGCTACATACACATAATACACTCATGCAATACATTTACATCAGGATAACATGTGTTGTTATGCCCTACAATTACATCATGATAACAAGTGTTGTTATGCCCTACATTTACATCAGGATAACATGTGTTGTTATGCCCTACATTTACACCAGGATAACATGTGTTGTTATGCCCTACATTAGGATAACATGTGTTGTTATGCCCTTCAGTTACAAGGTTTCATTGTGCAACTAGCTTAACATAGATTCTCCATAAATGCTTTATAAACCATGTATCATATGAATAGTACACAAAACATTTGAACTTTACTTGTGGTGTCAAAATCTATGTATGCTCACTAACTATTTATAGTTGACCCTCTCATTTTATCATGTTTCAGGTACGAATGTTGAGTTAAGATTCAAGTTGCTTCACTTAGGATTGAGGGCCTAGTTTTAAACTTAATAAAGACATACATGTATTTATGACTCTTGTAAATATTGTAATTGTTTATTTGAGCTATGAAATGAAATTGATTGTGTAGTTATTACAACTAATAGTAAACTATGAGCTTATGAACAGTCTACATGTCCCGCCCAACATTTCCGCCTTCGATTGGGGTGTGACAATGACAATCACACACAATGTAAATAATCTTCTTTCAATTCCACCAGAACATAGAGTTTACCGATCTTGAATATCAATCACAAAAACCTCTACAAAACAGAACATGTAAACATTTATTTATAGACTTCTATTCTGCTACAGACGAACTTAACAAGTTCTCCTAATCTAGGCTTAGGTGAACTTATTAAGTTCGCCTATTGCAGAACTTATCTAAACAATTACAAAATATAAAGACATACAAGATCTAAACTATTACAAAGCTTTTGTCACACTTCTATGTCCTAACCGACTCCCCCTTGACAATAGCTTGATCTTCTGTCTTTAATCTTCATGATGAGCTCTTCCAACTCTTTGGTAATTTACTCCCTGCACAAACTCCATATTTGATGTAAATCTCCAAAACTCTCTTGTATTGTAATCCCTGATCACGCCATTCACTTGTAAACATTATCTCTTTCCTTTTTAACGTACGCTGCTCTTTCTTTGAAATGTTAATAAGGTTCATAGCGTCATAGAAACAAATTATAACCTTATTGTCTTGATCTTCAATCCTAGCTTCTCCCGTGTTCACATCAACATATCACCATTTCATGTTTCCCAAAAAGTCTTGTGGTATCTTTCTCAAAGGAATCTTTTAAACTGCCTTGACTGGTTTGAATTTATAATTCCAAGTAAGAACACCAGTACTAGGACTAACAGACTTAACCCTTTTGCCCTTCTGTGGTTTCAACTTCTGATACTTTCCAGATCCTCCTTCTTCTCTAATAAGCTTGGCTATCACATCAGCAAACCCATAATTAGATATATTTATCAACGGTTTTGTAGCCAAACCATTCATTTCACATCTAAGCAAAGTATTAAAATATCTGATCATCAGTTTTAAGTATTGGACACCGTCAGATCTTTTCAAAGAAAATAACTTGATCTCTTCATCATAAAACCAGATTATGATTCTACCGACACACCTCTCTTTATTCACGTACTTTTCTTTCTGAGCAGGTGGTAATGGTGAAGCAGGTAACACTTTCTTCCAGCTATTCACTAACTCTCTCCATTGTTCTTTTGTCATACCTGTATCCCTATACATCACATGTTCTTCTGTAGGCGTAGAATGAGTAGTGTCAGCATCAGTATTACCTTTGGATTGAGTAGAATCAATATCAACTTCAGACTTTGATTGGTCTTCAACAGAGTCCACAGAATCTACCATTCCTTCATTAGAGAACTCAGGAATAACATCATATTGGATGATGTTAAAAGGCACATTAAGACCATCACGGCCTTCATAAGTAATATGTGTTCTACTACATCTTCATCTTCTAAGTTATCAATTAGATCATCAAGACCATCTAAACAATCAAGCTTTTCAGCTTCATCTAGATCTGAGTCATCTTGAAAGAATTCTAGAAGCAGTACTTCATCAGTTACTTCAGTACTCTCCTTTCCACCTTCAACTTGATGAGTTTCTGATGTTGACTCCCCCTGAACTTTATATATAAGATTAGTGTCAGTGTATTGACGATCACCCTCAATATTTCCATGAGGATCATTGTCTTCATCATCTTGTCTTTGTATAGCTTCATTATGACAAGCATATCTAACTACCACTAGCATCTCCCCCGAGCGACAATACGCTCTACCAGTTGTGATACAAGTAATTTCATCGCATGTAATTAAGTACTCTGCTCATGAATGATAAGATCTCCTTTAGATTCATTTGCCTTCAAAACATCTATTTGGTCTTGTAGCCCAACAACTTGAGATTCAAGATAAGACACTTGAGTTTCAAGAGCTACAATTCTATTTTCTGAAGTAGATGTAGAAGGACTAGCCTGTGAAGGAGTAGGAGTAGGATTAACAGGAGCAAGAGTTGCAGTAGGAGAAGTTTGTTGAGACGGTTGTGGAGTGATTACCAACGAAGCCACAAACTCAGCGTCTTCAACAACTTGTGTTCGGGCAGCAGCCATAGAAGTTGACATTAACTTCTTAGACTGTGGAGTTGGAGTAAAATCAGATTCTGAGTTAGAATCAGAAGATTCATCAATTAACTTTCTCTTTCCAAGTACTACACCAGGAGGAGGACCCCGTGCAAACTTGTGTCTCGGTTTCTTTGCTTGCTTTGAGCTAATGGATTTCTTTCTTTTTCCACCTTTAGCCAATGGCAGTTTAACCAGTATTTCTGTAAGGCCCCAAACCCGGAAGGCCTCACTTGTTGGATTTACTCATTCACAAACAGTTCTTAAACACGAATATCAAATAACGCAGCGGAAAACTTCATTCAAACATAACGTCATCATTGGTCATACATGCGGAAGCGCAAACATTGTTTAAAACATAAATACATCATAACTAAACATAACGGGATGCCAGTCTTCATAGTCAGCCGGGTAACTCCTCTCGCTTGCCAAGCATCACCGTCCATCGTCCATACCTGCCTTAACCTGAATGTGCATGCTAAAAAGTCAGCTACGCTGGTGAGTTCTAGCATTTCATAAAAACTTTAACATCAACATTTGCCAAAAACGTATCATTCATTTAGTAAAACCTTTCACAAAAGCATGTAATAATCTAACATCTTTAAAAAGGTTTCGTACCCATATCATCATCAACATCATAATCATAAACACCGTTTAAACGGATCGTTCATTAAAACTTTTAACATTCATTTAAGTCATACATTATTATCTAAATCTGTGTATCGTTACGCGTCTTTGTGTTCCCGAAGGGACCCTTGATGTTGTGGGCAACCGTTACGTATCGCCGTCATTGCCACAACCATTCAATACGTGGGGTCAACCGTTACGTATCGCCGTCATTGCCCAACACGCGTCTTTCCTTTGGAAACCAACCGTTACGTATCGCCGTCATTGATTTCCCATTACCATTCAATACGTGGGGTCAACCGTTACGTATCGCTGTCATTGCCCAACACGCATCTTTCCTTTGGAAATCAACCGTTACGTATCGCCGTCATTGATTTCCCATTACCATTCACTTAGGATGATCGTCATCACCCGAGTAACCGTCGTTACTCCCTTACCAGTTGTACAACATCAAAACCATAGACAGGCCACCAAGACTCTGCCCTGTTATTCTTATGGTAACTTTGGCTCGCTGTCCATAATCTAACACAAGGCTGGGAATCACATTCCCAGACTTCGTTCGTCAATTCCATTCATTCGACAAATTAGATTTGTAATGACTTCTTTAAACCTTTACCTCTTTCCCTTTTCATTAAACCTTTCCTCATTTAGACTGTTCATAAACATTCGTAAGCCTTTTTGGCAAAAACACTTCATAACCTTTCCTTTCGTAAACATCGTTTCGTTAAAACATCATTTCATTAAAACATCATTTCGTTAAAACATCATTTCGTTAAAACATCATTTCGTTAAAACATCGTTTCGTAAGTATGCACACCAGCCCAAAACATTTAACAAAACATTTAAAAGAGGGCTCTAGAACTCACCTGATACGCTAATATGGGTTGTCCTAAACGAAGGTCCAACAACGTCACTTCCGATTTGAATTGATTAGTTAAATACGCATCAGACCAATCCCGACTCTAACGGTTTAACCATTCTAACATACTGACTTCACTTAATCAGTTCTGATGTCTGCGCACTTAGCAAGTGCGCAGACCCTGCTGCCTGCGCACTTAGCAAGTGCGCAGACCCCTCCTCCTACGCACTTAGCAAGTGCGCAGGTCCTTCCTCCTGCGCACTTAGCAAGTGCGCAGGTCCCTCCTCCTGCGCACTTAGCAAGTGCGCAGGACCTGCTTCGTGCCCACTTAGCAAGTGCGCACCACCTGTTCTTCGCGAAAAACCCTAACTTTCGCATTCGGGTCTGATCATGTCAAGATCCCGAACCTGTTTGCATTCAAAACGTTCGTTTTCCATTAAGGAACTCAAATTCATGATTATCTTTCAGTTTCATCCGTTCAAACCTTACCTTTTCACCCAAAACCCGAAAAACCCAAAAACGAACTAAAACTCAGATTTAGGTCGGATTGTTACCTGAATCGGGTTTCTGATCCGGAGGTTCTTCTCACGAGTTATGGAGTAACACCTTGCTAAAGTCTTGGGTCGATCCGCCAACTTTCTCTCTCTACGGTTTATCTCTCTAAAAAGTTGTAAATGAGAGAAATGGGGTGGCATTGGCTATTTATAGCCCGCTGACCCATCCGACCCGACCCGTCATGCCTCATTCGTTTATTCCGTTATTATAACTGTCGTTTTATTTTTGGGATGTTACAAGTCTACCCCCTTACAATAGGTTTCGTCCCCGAAACCTTATCATAAGTCAAATAGATGAGGGTACGACTCCCTCATTTCCTTCTCCGTTTCCCAAGTGGCTTCCGATCCCTTTTGATGCTTCCATTGGACCTTAACCAATTGGATAACTTTATTACATAAACGACCTTAACCTCGATGTCAGTAAGTGGTACGTGAGCCGATTCATCCGCCAAAAACTTTCGCAAGTGTGATACATGGAAAGTAGGATGAATCCCACTTAACTCATCAGGCAACTCCAACCGATAAGCGACTTCCCCAACCCGTGCCATTATCTTGAATGGTCCGACAAACCTCGGACTTAACTTTCCTCTCTTTCTGAATCGTATGATTCCCTTCCATGGTGACACTTTCAGCATTACTCTGTCACCAATATTAAACTCAATAGGCCTTCGTCGTTTATCTGCATAGGATTTCTGACGATCTTGTGCGGCCTTCATTCACGCTTTGATCTGATCAAACCTTTCCGACGTCTCTCTTACGACTTCGAGACTTCCTAATTCCTTCTGTCCAATCTCACCCCAACAAATCGGGGTCCTACATCTTCTCCCATACAACATTTCGTAAGGCGGCATGCCTATCGTCGTGTGATGACTATTGTTGTAGGAGAATTAAGCTAACGGCAGATGGCTGTCCCAACTGCCACCGAAGTCGATAATACAAGCACGGAGCATATCCTCCAATGTCTGAATGGTCCTTTTAGATTGACCATCCGTTTGCGGGTGGAATGCTATGCTAATATTAAGCCTCGTGCCCATCGCCTCGTGAAATCTTTTCCAGAACTTCGATGTGAATTGTGTGTCCCGGTCAGATACGATCGTCAATGGCATCCCATGCCGTGCTATTATTTCATTAATAAACACTTCCGCTAACCTCTCTGACAAGAACGTCTCGCGGATAGGCAGGAAATGAGCACTCTTCGTTAATCGGTCCATAATTACCCAAATGGTGTCATGACCTTTAGTTGTGCGAGGTAGCTTAGTTATGAAGTCCATGGTAATGTGTTCCCACTTCCATTCCGGTATATCAAGTGGTTGAATCTTTCCATACGGTTTCTGGTGTTCGGCCTTTACTTGCGAGCAAGTCAAGCACTTGCTTACATACTTCGTCACATCACGTTTCATTCCAGGCCACCAGTATTCCTTCCTTAGATCTTGATACATTTTATTGGTACCGGGATGGATAGAGTAACGAGACTTATGAGCCTCATCCAAGATCTTGGTTCTAAGCTCGCCACCCATAGGTATCCATACCCGTCCAAAACGTGTCCTAACACCAAGGGTGTTATATTCCAACTTGTCCTGTTGGCCAACCATCCTTTCCTTCTTCATGTTTTCCTCCTTAAGCGCCTCATCTTGAGCCTTTTCAATTTCTCTCATCACATCCGATGTTACAACCAACTGGCAAGCTTTCATTCTAATAGGAGTAGGTACATCCTTTCGGCTTAGAGAGTCGGCCACCACGTTTGCCTTTCCAGGATGGTACATGATCTCACAGTCATAGTCTTTCAACAGTTCCAACCATCGCCTCTGTCTCATATTAAGTTCCTTTTGTTCGAAGAAGTACTTCAAACTTTTGTGGTCGGAGTAAATAGTAAACTTCACCCCGTAAAGGTAGTGCCTCCAGATTTTCAATGCAAATACGACAGCAGCAAGTTCCAAATCGTGGGTTGGATAATTAGCTTCGTGAATCTTCAACTGTCGTGACGCATACGCGATCACTCTCCCGCGTTGCATCAGTACGCATCCCAATCCCTGACCCGAAGCGTCAGAGTGTACCTCTAAGTCTTCATTGCCCTCGGGAAGGGCCAAGACTGGAGCTTGGGTTAGCCACTTCTTCAATTCCTTAAACGCCTCATCTTGGGTCGAACCCCATTCATACTTAACCTCTTTCCGAGTAAACTTCGTCAACGGCGAAGCTATTTTCGAGAAATCCTGGATGAATCTCCGATAGTAGCCTGCCAATCCCAAGAAACTGCGGATTTCAGTTGGCGTCTTAGGAATATTCCATTCCTTTACCGTCACTATCTTTGCTAGGTCAACCATAATGCCGTTCGGGTTAATGACGTGACCTAGGAATTGGACTTCCCTAAGCCAGAACGCGCATTTGGAGAACTTAGCATACAACTTTTCCTTCTTTAGAGCATCCAATACCTCCTTCAAGTGACACGCGTGATCACCCTCATTCTTGGAGTAGATGAGGATATCATCGATGAATACGATTACCGATCGATCCAGCATTGGTCGGCACACTCTATTCATCAAATCCATGAACGCTGCGGGGGCGTTCGTCAATCCGAAAGACATTACGCGGAACTCGAAATGTCCGTAACGCGTGCGAAATGCAGTTTTCGGTATGTTTTCTTCCCTCACCTTCAACTGATGGTACCCGGATCGAAGGTCGATTTTTGAGAACCAACTTGCGCCCTGTAATTGATCGAACAGGTCATCGATCCTTGGTAAAGGGTACTTGTTCTTCACCGTACGTTTGTTCAACTCACGATAATCAATACACATTCTCATCGAACCGTCTTTCTTCTTTACGAACAACACCGGAGCACCCCAAGGTGAGATGCTTGGTTGGATAAATCCTTTCTCAAGTAACTCGTCTAGTTGTACCATAAGTTCTTTCATTTCCACTGGTGCTAGTCGATATGGAGCCTTAGCCATGGGCTGGGCATCTGGTACTAAGTCGATTCGAAATTCAATCTCTCTATCGGGTGGTATCCCAGGCAAGTCCTCTGGAAACACCTCCTTCACTTCCTTACACTTGTCAATCACGTACACCAGATAAGCCTCGCATCCGCACCTCAAGTAATCTGTTGCCTTAATCATCGAGATGACGTTTGGCATCGGGGCGTCCCGATCTCCAAGAACCTCGACTTTGCTACCATCCGGAGCCTTGAGTCGGATTATCTTTCGTTTGCTTATAATTTGCGCTTCATTGGCAGTTAGCCAATCCATACCTAACACGACATCGAACCCTCCCAAAACCATAACAAACAATCTGACAGGGAACTCATGACCTTCTATTTTTATCGTAGAGTTGTCAACTACATCGGTTACTCTCGCAGTCCTACCCTCAGCGGTTTCTACGCTAAAGGCCTTTTCTAGCTTACTCACATTGTACTTTACTCGTTTACAAAGAGTCGCAGATATAAAACTCTTACTGGCACCCAAATCAAATAACACAGAAACAAAAGTGTTGTCAAGGATGAACGTACCTGACGCCACGTCGGGGTCCGCCCTGGCTTGTTCTTGCGTCAGGGCGTACGCACGAGTCTTTGCTCGGGGCCTCTCTTCTTTCCTTTTCGGGCCTTTCCCTTTCCCGGCTTCACCCATTCTCGGTTTCGGGCATTCCCTACTCAGATGACCGGCATCCCCACAATTATAGCACTTGAAGCGTTGTGGGCATTCACGGGAGTAGTGCCCGGTCTTGCCAAACTTAAAGCACAAGTTAGATCCCAGTCTGCATTCACCTACATGCTCTCTTTCACACTTCTTACAAACAGTCGGCTCGTTCACCCGAGCTCTCTTATCACGAGCCCCAAACATCCTTCCCCCAGTTCGCTTGTTTGAGAAGCTCGGTCTCTTCTTTTGCTCTTCAACGGCAACAACATTCAGTGCCAGATCGTCAAATACCACGCCACTTAACTCTACTGCCGAATCATAGGTAGTAGGGGCGTTTGCCTGAACATAGGTGCGGACCTGGTCCGGCAACCCTTGAATATAGCAGGCAGTCTTTCTTTCCTCCGTCGTAACAAGATGTGGCACCAGACGTGACAGTTCATTGAATCGGGTTATGTACTGCCGGTGCGTCATGCTCCCGGCCTTCAAACCCAGAAATTCCCTCTCTACCTTCTCAATCTCGTTCCTTGGGCAGAAATTCTTGATCACCAAAGTTTTCAAGTCAGCCCACATCATCGCATCCACAATCTCGCTTCCTTTTGCCTGACGTACACCTTCCCACCAATGGGATGCTTCCTCCCTCAAGGAGTTAGCAGCAAATTTCACAACTTGATCCGCTCGACATTTGCTGAGATGGATGGCAGCCTCCATACGGATTATCCAGTCAAACGTAGCTACCGCGTCTTTCTTTCCTGTCAGGACTGGCAGGTCACATGCCTTGAAGGACTTATAGTCGCACCCGCGAGCAGGCGGTGCGTTGATTGCCTCAGTGTTCGGGGTATCAACCGTCGGGTTAGACCCACCTTCCCCATTGACCTGCTTCAATGCTTCTGCCAACAGACCTGGCAGAGAATTCTTCATCAACTCGGAGAACTCTCGAGCTATGGCTGCTCTCACTTCTGGTTCAAAAGTGAAAGGTTGTTCTGTAACTTGTCTCTGTTCAGTTCCATGCACACTAACCGTCGGTTCAGTATGAACACTTCCTTCTTCGCTGTGCTCTTGGCGCGCAGGAATCCTGCCACGCCCACCATTTCGACCGCCGGTACGACCACCGGTACGGCCACTACGCCTTCCGTTCCCTCTCCTCGCCATTTCGTTCTATAAGACAAGAAATCCAATGTCATCACGCTAGTTAACAAATAAAATTCAATAAGTACTGTAAGATGTTAATATACACTGGCCATCTGCAATTAACCATTACACTACCTTTCGATTTCTATTTGACCACCTTTGTGATTTCATTAGAACAAAAGTCCTTTCCTAACCCTTTCTAAGGCATACTACATACACATACTCTACTTTTCATACCTGATGCTGTGGCTCGAGTTACCCGTACTGGCATCCGCTTTCGGTCCCATTCAAAGTTTAAGTTCAGACACTGAGAGTGTCCGAATCTCTCAAACTATTACTCTGATACCAACTTGTAAGGCCCCAAACCCGGGAGGCCTCACTTGTTGGATTTACTCATTCACAAACAGTTCTTAAACATGAATATCAAATAACGTAGCGGAAAATTTCATTCAAACATAACGTCATCATTGGTCATACATGCGGAAGCGTAAACATTGTTTAAAACATAAATACATCATAACTAAACATAACGGGATGCCAGTCTTCATAGTCAACCGGGTAACTCCTCTCGCTTGCCAAGCATCACCGTCCATCGTCCATACCTGCCTTAACCTGAATGTGCATACTAAAAAGTCAGCTACGCTGGTGAGTTCTAGCATTTCATAAAAACTTTAACATCAACATTTGCCAAAAACGTATCATTCATTTAGTAAAACCTTTCACAAAAGCATGTATTAATCTAACATCTTTAAAAAGGTTTCGTACCCATATCATCATCAACATCATAATCATAAACACCGTTTAAACGGATCGTTCATTAAAACTTTTAACATTCATTTAAGTCATACATTATTATCTAAATCTGTGTATCGTTACGCGTCTTTGTGTTCCCGAAGGGACCCTTGATGTAGTGGGCAACCGTTACGTATCGCCGTCATTGCCACAACCATTCAATACGTGGGGTCAACCGTTACGTATCGCCGTCATTGCCCAACACGCGTCTTTCCTTTGGAAACCAACCGTTACGTATCGCCGTCATTGATTTCCCATTACCATTCAATACGTGGGGTCAACCGTTACGTATCGCTGTCATTGCCCAACACGCATCTTTCCTTTGGAAATCAACCGTTACGTATCGTCGTCATTGATTTCCCATTACCATTCACTTAGGATGATCGTCATCACCCGAGTAACCGTCGTTACTCCCTTACCAGTTGTACAACATCAAAACCATAGACAGGCCACCAAGACTCTGCCCTGTTGTTCTTATGGTAACTATGGCTCGCTGTCCATAATCTACCACAAGGCTGGGAATCACATTCCCAGACTTCGTTCGTCAATTCCATTCATTCGACAGATTAGATTTGTAATGACTTCTTTAAACCTTTACCTCTTTCCCTTTTCATTAAAACTTTCCTCATTTAGACTGTTCATAAACATTCGTAAGCCTTTTTGGCAAAAAACACTTCATAACCTTTCCTTTCGTAAACATCGTTTCGTTAAAACATCATTTCGTTAAAACATCATTTAGTTAAAACATCATTTCGTTAAAACATCGTTTCGTAAGTATGCACACCAGCCCAAAACATTTAACAAAACATTTAAATAGGGCTCTAGAACTCACCTGATACGCTAACATGGGTTGTCCTAAACGAAGGTCCAACAACGTCACTTCCGATCTGAATTAATTAGTTAAATACGTATCAGACCAATCCCGACTCTAACGGTTTAACAATTCTAACATACTGACTTCACTTAATCAGTTCTGATGTCTGCGCACTTAGCAAGTGCGCAGACCCTGCTGCCTGCGCACTTAGCAAGTGCGCAGGCCCCTCCTTCTGCGCACTTAGCAAGTGCGCAGGTCCCTCCTCCTGCGCACTTAGCAAGTGCGCAGGACCTGCTCCGTGCGCACTTAGCAAGTGCTCACGACCTGTTCTTCGTGAAAAACCCTAACTTTCGCATTCGGGTATGATCATGTCAAGATCCCGAACCTGTTTGCATTCAAAACGTTCGTTTTCCATTAAGGAACTCAAATCCATGATTATCTTTCAGTTTCATCCGTTCAAACTTTACCTTTTCACCCAAAACCCGAAAAACACAAAAACTAACTAAAACTCAGATTTAGGTCGGATTGTTACCTGAATCGAGTTTCTGATCCAGAGGTTCTTCTCACGAGTTATGGAGTAACACCTTGCTGAAGTCTCGGGTCGATCCGCCAACTTTCTCTCTCTACGATTTCTCTCTCTAAAAAGTTGCAAATGAGAGAAAAGGGGTGGCATTGGCTATTTATAGCCCGCTGACCCATCCGACCCGACCCGTCATGCCTCGTTCGTTTATTCCATTATTATAGCTGTCGTTTTATTTTTGGGATGTTACAATTTCATAATGATCAGAACTAAAGTCTCTTGTTGCTTCAGAATCACTTTCATCATTAGCAGCAATATCGGATGAACTAGTGCTAGTATCAACAACATGACCTTCTGCTTGATGAACACGAGACTGTACAACATCATCATGTAAATCCTGCATGTCAAGTCCCAAGTCCTGATTCACATTCTCAACAATTACATCATCAGCTTGGACATGAGCTTGAACTAGTTCTGGTTCATTACCTTGAACATTCTCTTGAAGAGGTTGCTGAACATGTTCTTCTATTTGAGGTTGTAGTGGAGGTTACTGTTGTTGTTGGACTTTTTGACCTTGTACTTGTTCCAATTCATCAGGATGAAACCAATTATCAAGAGGTGGTGCAACATAATCAGGATTGAGTATATGACCAAATAAAGGAGTTGGTATAGGAATCAAAGCAATGTTTTGTTGCTTAACCTTTATACAATCAGTGAAAATCCTATTTGTCATTGGTGTCAATGTAAGATGTTGCGGATGCTGAGGTAGATTAGGAATCAGGTGATTCAAAATCATTGGAATAAACCTTGGATACATTAAGAACCCTTGACCTTCAGGAGGTGTAATCTGCATGACAATCTCCTTGAAGATATTAAGTGCAAAATTGAACCCACGGTTCAGTGTAAAAGCAACCACAACAGCTTGAAGAGAAGATTTTAGACCATCTGTGCCAGCCTTCCTTGGTGACAGGCATTGAATAATGACATGCATAAAGTACCGCTATTGACCAACCAGATCGCTTTTCCTTGCCTATGTGTCATTTGCTCTTCCTCTATATCCCATCATTTGAAAACATCCCATGATAAGTGTAGATGGTAGGCTTATAGGATCATCATTATTTCCACCAAGATCCAAAGCTGTTCTGATTGTATTAACATAAATTTTCACTTAAGTATTATTAACAGTTGCTCTTAGAACATTTGAATCAACATTGGTGTCTAGATGCACTGTATCCCAGAACTTGTTGGAACCTAGTAGTCCATAGAAATCAATTACAGGTTGAAATGTACAACTCTGAGATCCTTTCAGTATATATATGTTTGTCTTTTGTATTTTGCAAGAAGATTTCGCACTTTTTATTTTGAATCAGATCTTGTCTTAGTGAAATCAAAGTTTGTAGTTTGTTGAATCATTCTGTAATTACAAGAGATTATCAATGGAAATCATGAGTTCGATTGTGCATTTCATGTTGGTGGCATTTCTTGTTTTAATTCATGTTTGATTCAATTTTCTAGGTTTTAGTTGTATTCTGGATTGTTTCCGCCTTTCCAGAGATTTTTTGAGGATTCTAGCCTTGGATATCATCAGATCAGAGGGGATCACAAGTGGTATTAGAGTTGTTGGTTAAAGCTCTAGGTATTCAAGAACTTTTTCTCAAAATTCGATCGAATCAGTGTGTTTTTGAGTGCCATTGTTGTACTTTCTGAGCTAAAAGTGATGGAGATGAAGTCTATAATCGGTTTGGAGGCTTGATTTTGGATTCGGATCGTTACAGAAAGTTGTTGGTCGATTGAAGTGTTCTTCGAAAGAATTGACTGAAAAGTCTGCTTGAAGGAGTCGAAATATGTTTTTGACCGAAAAATGTGCAGTTTTTGATCGAAAAGTATTGTCCAAAATCTCAGAGGATCAAAATCTCTTGTGTTCGAAATCTAGACTTTTCGACCGAAAAGTCTTGTCCGAAAAAGGTTTTCGATCGAAAAAGGTTTTCTACCGAAAAGTCCAGTGTTGGAAGTTTTTTCAGATTTTGATCAAGTATCTCGAAATGCAAGTGTAGGATGACTGGTAAGGCTTACGATACTGAGAGAGTTGTGGGAAAGTTGCCACCGATACTGAAGTCAATATCAGAGTTTTCCAACTGGAAAATTATGATGAAAGCATATTTCAAGTTCACTAAGCATACTCTATGGGAGTCAATTATAAAAGGTCCTCATATACCAAAAACTATAAATGCTGATGGGTTAGTCCCTATTGCAGATCCTGATTTGTATTATGAGGAAGACAAAAAGTTGATTGAGAGAGACAATAGAGCTTTGAGATAAATCATCTTGGCTCTTCCGACTGAATTGTATCTCAATTTTGAGCAGCATGATACATCTCAGGGATTGTGGAATGCTTTATGTTTAAGGTATAAAGGAAATGCAACACTTCAAGAAAGCAGAACTAATCTTTTGTTGAAGCAATATAATATGTTTAGCTACAAAAAGAATGTGACCCTTAGTGAACAAGTTACAAGATTCACTACTATGATTATCAGGCTAAGAAAGATGGGTGTCAGGTTTGAAGAATATGATTTGGGAAAGAAGTTACTGGATTCTCTACCAGATTGTTAGAGCATACCATGTATGCTGATAAAGAATACAGCTCCAGATCTGAAGAACAAGTCACTTGATGATATAATCTGGTTGCTTGAATCATATGAACTGGATGCAAAGAAACAAGAGTTGAACAATCAAGAAAAACAAATTGTTTCGGGCTCTGCCAATGCAGCTTTGTTTTCTGGAAATAGTGATGGAAGCAGTAGTTCTAAGTCTGAGAAGAGTAAGGGTTGTTGTGAACATTCATCTGGAGAAAAGGTTAACACAACTTTTCAGATTCCTGAAGATCAAATTGCTTTGTTTGGAGCTTTTATGAGTAACTATGATGCCTTGGTAACTGGCAAGTTTCATCCTGCTGTGCATGATGTGGAGGACCTTGTGCAAATAAATCCCGGTGATCTTGAGTACATGGATTTATAGTGGCAGATGGCCATGATTGCTGTGAGGGCCAAGAAGTATCTTCAAAAGGTCAGAAAAGACAAGCTCCAGTTCGGAAAGAAAGTTGGTTTAGACAAAGCAAAGCTCATATGTTATAATTGTCAACAACTTAGACACTTTGCTCGTGAATGTCCAAAGGACAAGAAAAAGAAAGTTGAAAGAAATGGTCTGAAGCTTGTAGAGATGATTGAGGAGGATGAAAAGTCTAAGAAAGTTTCAACTGCTCTTATGTCAAAGCAACTAAGTAACTGTGAGTGGGATGAGGTAATTGAAAATGCTGAGGGTGAGTTTGATGAGGCCATGATGGCTAAAATAGAAGTCTCAAAGAAAACAACTGAAGTTGCCAATGATTGTGCACTCAAGACTGATGACAAAGGAAAAGGCAAAGTTTTTGTTGATTCTGATGAGATTTCTTTTAAGGGTGAGGTATATTATGAAAATGAGTTTTATATTTGTTCCTCTGAGTGTGTTGATAAAATGCAGAATTATCATGCAGCAAATACTTTCCTAATTGCTGAGAATAATAAACTGAAGAGGGTGAATAAAGAGTTAAAACAAAATGAGGTTACATACACCAGAAAAATCAAAGCTCTTTTGAAAGATAATGTCACTTTTAAAGAATATCTTGATAAAAAGGATGTTTTGATAAAAGATCTTTCAGAAAAACTCATTGCATCAGAAACAGATTTAATCAAAGAATGGGTAATAGTTGCAAAGTGGAAAATGCAAAGAAATGTGTTTCATGATTGTGTTAGTAAACAGAGAACTTTTTATATCAAAGATGGTTTGGGATATAACAAAGTACCTCATCCTGATAATTTGTGCCATTTACTGAACCGCATAAATCAAATGAGTTGATAAATGCGAGTGATTCTAACTTTCATGACATGTATGTAAGTGCAGATGTAAACACAGGTTGTGTTGAGGATGAGGTTGATCTTGATGGAGTTAAGAGTTTTTCTGCTTTTAATAAACAGTGCACTATATAGTTCATAAGATATTGCAAGCAATATCTCGATGTTGATTGTGATCTCAATAGATTTGTTAATGTTTATGAAAAATTTGATGTAAATAGTTATTCAGATTCTGATAGTTCATATGTTTTTGCTTGTTCTACTAATATTGTTTGTGATGATTCTGATTGTGTGTCTAAGGTGTCAACAACAACTATTATCTTTGTTAAAGTGGTGCACACAGCTAGAGATTATGTACCGCTTCACAAAGTCTCAAGTCTAGCTGATGATGTTGTACTAGATGAGTATGGGAATCCATTAATTCAAGAGTATAATTTGTCAAGTAAAAGACTTAAGAATAATGATTTCATAGCACCGAGAATCATACACTTACAAGTGAGCAAGAGAATAAGAAGTTTGTCAAAGTTAAAATCAGTGCACCAACAAAGGTCCAAAGAGAGTCAATTTGTGTCAAAGGCAAATCAGTTGATGTCAAAGACAAGTTCATTGATGTCAAAGACAAGTTCATTGATGTCAAAGATAAGCCTGCTCATAGCAAAGGACACTTAAGAAAAAGTGTGTGTGGGTCAAAGAGTGACAACGAAAAGTCTGTGTTTGACGTAGGCGAGTATTCAAAGTCAAGGTCAAAGTTAAAGACTAAAAGCTACACTTGCTATGTTTGTGTTCAAGTTGGACATTTTACGAGAAATTGCAAACATAATTCAAGTGAGTCAAGGTTTAAAAGGCATAAAGAGAAAGTTATAAGCAAAATCACAAAGCACTTCAAGAAAGCATCTGAGAACGACAGTGTGTCTGAGTCCGTTGTGATACAACGTTACAGTCGTGCTTACTTGCTTTCTAGAGATTATTATGATTTATATTCTAATGCTTGTTGTGATTATGGGTTACCAAAACCTGTGGACAAAAAGGTCCAAAACTGTCCAAGATATGTGAAGAAAAATAACCAACCAATCTATTTTTCTAAAGAAAAATTCACAAAGATATATAGGAAAAATGTTGGTTGTTTTTGGAAAATTAAAAACGAAAAATCTTGACATATGGTTGGAACAAAGAATGATGTAAACTTGAACGAACAAGTCTTTGTGACTAAGACTGTAAAAAGTCAAAGTCAGCCCGGGTCAAAGATGACCTGGGTACCTGTTTCTCATTAACTTTGTCTTGAATGTGCAGAGTTTAATCGGGAGGACTATTAATAATGCTTGGCATGTTGATAGCGGTTGCTCAAGACACATGACAAGACAAAAAGAGATTCTGGATAATTTTCGATCTTTTGATGGTGGTTTTGTTGCTTTTGCTGGAGACAAAAGGGTAGGAAAAATTACTGGCCAGGGAACAGTGTCAAATGATCTTATTACTCTTGTGAAAGTCAATTTCTTATCTCAGTTGGAGTTCAATTTACTCAGTGTCTCACAAGTGTGTGATAAAGATATACCAGTTCATTTTACAGCAAAGGAGTGCTTATTCTTAAAGCTGGACTGGTTATTCCTGAAGACATGATTTTGATGCGTGCTCCAAGAAAATTCAACACATATGTAGTTGATATGAATGATCATACAACACCAGTGAATGTTTCATGTTTGTTATCAAAAGTAACTGGTTCAGAATCTTATTTGTGGCATCGTTGAATAGGACATGTGAATTTGAAAAACATGAACAATTTGGTTCATAAAGATCTGGTGTGAGGCTTACCCAAAAAGGAATTTATAATTCAAGAGAGTTGCATGTCATGTGCAAAGGGAAAACATCATAAGAAATCCCATCCGAGAAAGACCGTGACAACATTTACTCGACCTTTATTTCTGATTCATATGGATTTATTTGGTCCAGTTTGTGTCAAAAGCATTGCGAAGAAATCTTATTGTCTTGTTATCACAGATGATTTTTCAAGATTTTTATGGGTGTTTCTCCTTGTAACAAAGGATGAAGCACCTGAAACAATTATTGAATTTATAAAAAGAATTGAAAACATCTGTGATAGCAAAATATCAATCATTCGCAGTGACAATGGAACATAGTTCAAAAATAAACTGATAAAAGTTTTTTGTGCAGAAAAAGGAATAACACATCAGTTTAGTGCAACAATAACACCACAACAGAATGGAGTGGCTGAAACAAAGAACAGAACGTTAATTGAAGCTGCTCGCATAATGCTTGTAGATTCAAAGTTGCCTATTATTTTCTGGGCTGAAGCAGTCAACACGGCATGCTATGTATTGAACAGAGTTCATATGAACTGTTTTTCAAAAGAAAGCCGTATATCAAGTTTTCAGAACATTCGGTTCTTCGTGTACACTCTTAAATACACAAGATTCTTTGCCAAAGTTTGCAGCTGTTGGAGATGAATGCTGTTTTCTGGGATACTCTTCATTTCAAAAGGCTTACAGAGTCTATAACAAGAGGACAAAAATTGTTCAAGAGTCTTATTATGTGGAGTGGCAAGAGATGAATATTTCTCCAGAGAAAAATGGGCTGATTGGTTCTTTGATTCATATATAATTTTCAAGACCTTTGATCAACAACTTCTAGTGGATTCTGATGGTGCCAGTTCTTCAAATATAGTGATTGAGTAACTTACAAGGCTTGATCAGTCTGTTGAAAATTTTATGGTTGGTCCACAGCAAGTGATGGTTCAAAATGAACCTTCTGAAGATGTCACAATAGCACTACAAGATCCAAGTTGGATTGAGGCCATGCAAGAAGAACTTCGTCAGTTAAAAAAGTTAAATGTTTGGCATCTTGTTGATTTACCTAAAGGGAAATATCCAATTGGAACAAAGTAGGTGTTACGCAACAAGAGAGATGATCATGGAATTATGGTTCGTAACAAGGCTCGTCTCATTGCCCAAGGGTTTTATCAAGAAGAAGGGTTAGATTATGATGATGTTTTTGCTCCTATTGCCCGAATTGAAGCTATACGTATATTTTTGGCCTATGCTTCATTCAAGAAGTTTGAGGTCTATCAAATGGATGTGAAGACTGCTTTTCTTTATGGGGTTGTAAAAGAAGAGGTTTATGTCAATCAACCACCTGGTTTTGAAGATCTTGATCATCCATTCCAGGTGTATAAGCTCGATAAAGCATTGTATGGGTTACATCAAGCGCCTCGCGCGTGGTATGAAACATTGTTGACACATCTCACATCAAATAGCTTTGTTCGTGGTATAATTGACAAGACATTGTTTCTAAAGATATTTGATTCTAATTTGCTGATTATTCAATTCTATGTTGATGACATCATTTATGGATCAACAAATGAGTCTCTTTACAAAGATTTTGAAGCTGTCATGAAACTTAAATTTGAAGTGAGCTTATTGGGACAAATGCAATTTTTTCTAGGATTGCAGGTGGAACAGTCTGATGCTGGAATTCTTATTTATCAAGCAAAGTATGTGAAAAATATTTTAACAAAGTGCAAAATGAATGATTGTAAATCAGCTTGTACCCCCATTGTTCCCCATGAACCTCTCACTGTGGATTTATCTGGAGTTGAAGTTAATCAAAAGGCATATCGTTCAATGATTGGCTCCTTGATGTATCTGACTACAAGTAGACCTGATATTATCTTCGCAGTTTGCTCGTGTGCTAGATATCAGGCAGCTCCAAAAGAGTCCCATGAATCGGCTGTTAAAAGAATTTTTCGTTATATTAAGGGTCGAGTAAATCTCGGTTTATGGTATCCTTCTGATTATGAATTTAACTTTTATGCTTATACTGATAGCGATTATGGTGGATGTAATTTGGACAGAAATCTACATCAGGTGGTTATCAATTTTTGGGGCAGAGACTTGTTTCATGGCAGTGTAAGAAACAAACGAATGTGTCCACTTCAACTGTTGAGGCAGAATACACAACTGCTTCGAGTTGTTGTTCACAAGTCATCTAGATACAACATCAACTGATGGACTTTGGAATCAATTTCTTGGAGACCCTAATCTTGTGTGACAATGAGGCGGTGCTTGGTATTGTCAAGAATTCAATTCAGCATTAAAAACCAAAGCACATCGCCATCAGGTTACATTTTAAATAATATGTTTTAAAAAAAAATAAAAGTTCATATTTGAATGGAAAGACCATAAAAAATGTTCCTCAAAAAGTTTTTTTTTTAGTGATTAAAATTGTGTTGAAATATGTGTTTTATGTTTTATGTGTTTTGTTTGTTATCCGTGTGATAGTATAATAAGTGTTTGTTTAAGTAAGAAATAAAATTACATCACAATTTTAGGGGGAGAATAAAAGAAAATTAAAATATGAAAATATGAATATCTGATGAAAGCTTATCTAATCTTATCTGATTTACAATTTTATTAATAATTCATCTCTCCTGATAAGTGTGGTGTATCACGTGACTATGTGAATAAAGTCGAAAATTGAATTAAGAAAAGAAAAGTCTGAAAATCATAAAAAAATGGTGTGACTGATTGACGTGCATATATGAAATGATAATACATTTGAGTGCTGATCTTATGCATGAATTGGATATGATGGTGACATCGGTTATAATTTTTGATGTGTCGGTAGGCTCTGCATATATAAATTAGGCAGTATTTGTGCGATTAACTAAATTGCAATCTTAGTGTTATCCTCATCGAATATCGGTACTTTCATCATTCGAATACAAAGTGACTCCATTCATACCATGATACCAGGATCTTGATGGGTTTTTAGCACAATCTGTTTGCTCTATTGACTATACCCGTTAAATATATGATTTAGAGTTAAACAACCTTATACAGCTGATGGTTCTGGTGAAAATCTCGGATGAAAACTAGGAAGTCAGTCTGTTTAGCCTTTGAATCATTCATGATTTCAATTGACACATCCAATACCTATGGATATCCGTATACCCGAATCAAATCTGTTTCAAATAGTTCATCAAAACATCACATATACGTTCATTCACCTGAATCAATCATGATTCTTGACATATTTCATCTCATACGAATAAATATGATTCCGTGCTTATTTCATCAGAAACCAAGACAAAAGAATCAAAAGATTCAGAATCAAAATGATTCATATCAAATCCACTTGGATTATTTTTCTATGCTAAGAACGTTACCCTCATACTGTTGATTTGTAACATCCCAAAAATAAATCGACAGTGATAATAACGGAATAAATGAACGAGGCATGACGGGCCAGGCCGGATGGGCCGGCGGGCTAGAAGGGGCGAACATACGGGGGGAGCCTCCCCTATAAATAGCCTAAGTCACCACCTTTTCTCTCATTTGCAACATCTAGAGAGAGAAACCATAGAGAGAGAAAGTTGGCGGATCGACACGAGATTTCAGCAAAGTGTTGCTCCGTAGCTCGTGAGAAGAACCTCCGAATCAGAAGCTCGATACATGTAACGATCTAGCCTAGATATGAGTTTTTGTTCGTTTTTGGGTTTTTCGGGTTTTGGATGAAAAGGTAATGTTTTTACGAATGAAACTGGAAGAAAAACATAGATTTGAGTTCTTTAATGAAAATCAAACGTTTTGAATGTAAACAAGTTTGGTATCTTGACGTGATCAGACCCGAATGCGAAAGTTAGGGTTTTTGCGGGGAAGCAGATCCTGCGTACTTATCAAGTACGCATGAAGAGGGTCCTGCGTACTTATCAAGTACGCATGAAGAGGCTCCTGCGTACTTATCAAGTACACATGAAGCAAAGTTTGCGCACTTATTAAGTACGCAAGAAGAAGGTCCTGCGCATTGGCTAAGTGCGCAGGCATCAGGCTGTTTAGGTAAAGTCAGTATGTTTTGAAGGTTAAACCGTTAGAGTCGGGATTTGGTCTGATGTGTATTTAACTAATCAAGTCAGATCGGAAGTGACGTTGTGGGACCTTTGTTTAGGATAACCCAGATTAGCTTATCAGTTGAGTTCTAGAGCCCTCTTTTGAATGTTTTAATGATGTTTTTGGGCTGGTGTGCATACATACGAAACGATGTTTATGAAATGATGCTTATGAAACTATGTTTACAAAACGAAATGATTTGGAATGAACGGTTTATGAAAAGAAAGTTTTATGAATGGAATGTTTATGAACGAAATGTTTATAAAGAAATGGTTTAAACTGAAGGTAAAGGGTTTTGAAAATGAGTGAAAGGTTTTATGAAAAGAAAAGAAAGGGCAAAGGTTTTAAAGAAGTCATTACAAATCTAATCTGTCGAATGAATGAAATTGACGAATGAAGTCTGGGAATGTAATTCCTAGCCTTGTGGTAGATTATGGACAACGAGCCATAGTTGCCATAAGAACAACATGGACAGTGTCTTTATGGCCTGTCAATGGTTATGATGTTGTACAACTGGTAAGGGAGTAATGACGGTTACTCAGCGGTTAACGTGACCCTATGAGGGTTAAATTATGATCCGACGGTGTTATGGCCGTGAGCCATAGCCGTCGTTGGAAGTTGTCGGTTTATGGACATGGGAGCCATAGGGGTAACTAAATGAGTATTGTCGGTCCTCGTGCAGTTAAGCATTGGGGGCAATACAAAAGGGAATTGACGGAATGTATTGTATTATCGGTCTTCGTGCAGTTAAGCCTTAGGGGCAATACAATACAAAATGACAGAACGAATGGTAACACATACTTGGATAATAATGTATGACTTAAATGAATGTTCAATGTTTTAAACGAACGATCCGTTCAACGGTGTTTATGATGATGATAAAATGTTTAAATGTTTTTAATGATGAACGAAAGGCCCTGTTTTCTTATACATGATGTTAAACCCTAATGAATTATTGAATGATGAACCATTTCTTAAATCGAATGAAAACCTGAACTCAAGTCAGCGTAGCTGACTTTTAGTATGCACATTCAGGTTATGGCAGGTTATGAGGATGGACGACGAAGCTTGGCTAGCGAGATGAGTTACCCGGCTAATCATGAAGACTGACATCCCGTTATGATTTAGTTACGATGTATTTATGTTTTAGACAATGTTTATGCTTCCGCATGTTTAAACAATGTTGACATTATGTTTGAATGAAATTTTCCGCTACGTTATTTGATATTCAAGTTTAATAACTGTTTGTGAATGAGTAAATCCAACGAGTGAGGCCTCCCGGGTTTGGGGCCTTACAAGTTGGTATCAGAGCAATAGTTTGAGAGATTCGGACACTCCCAGTGTCTGAACTTAAACTGTGAATGGGACTAAAAGCGGATGCCAGTACGGGTAACTCGAGCCATAGCATCAGGTATGAAGGTAGAATATATTTCCTTGTATAGTATGCCATATAAAGGGTTAGGTAAGGACTTGTGTTTTAATGGAATCACAAAGGTGGTCAAATAGAAATCGAAAGGTAGTGTAATGGTTAATTGTAGATGGCCAGTGTATATTAACATCTTACAGTGCTTGTTGAATTCTAATTGTTAACTAGCATGATGACATTGGATTCCTTGTCTTATAGAATTAAATGGCAAGGAGAGGAAACAGAAGGCGTGGTGGGGGCCATACTGGTGGTCGTACCGGTGGTCGTAACGGTGGTCGCGGCAGGACCCCTGCACGCCAAGAGTACAGTGAAGAAGGAAGTGTTCACACTGAGCCAGAAATTAGTGTGCACGGGGCTGAGCCGACTCATGTCGGAGAACAACAATTCACTTTTGAACCGGAAGTGAGAGCGGCCCTGGCACACGAGTTCACTGAGTTGATGAAGGTTTCTCTGCCACGACTGTTGGCAGAAGCGTTAAAGAAGGTTAGTGAGACGGGTGGGTCTAACACGGCGGTTGGTACCCCGAACACTGAGGCAATCAACGCACCCCTTAACCGTGGGTGCGACTATGAGTCCTTTAAGGCATGTGACCCACCGGTCCTGACTGGGAAGAAGGATGCGGTGGCTACATTTGACTGGGTGATACATATGGAAGCCGCCATCCGACTGAGCGAGTGTCGAGAAATCAAGTTGGGAAATTTGCTGCTAACTCCTTGAGAGAGGAAGCATCCCATTTGTGGGAAGGTGTACGTCAGGCTAAGGGGGACGAGACGGTTGACGCAATGCTGTGGAACTATTTGAAGACGTTGGTGATTAAGAAATTCTGCCCGAGAAATGAAATTGAGAAGGTGGAAAGAGAGTTTCTGGGATTTAAAGCCGGAAGTAAAACACATCGGCAATACACTACCAGATTCAACGAATTGGCACGTCTGGTGCCGCATCTGATCACGACTGAGGAGAGAAAGATTGCTTGCTACATCCAAGTTTTTCCGGATAAGGTCTGTACTTTCATCAAAGCAAACACCCCTAGCACCTATGATTCAGTGGTGGAACTCAGTGGTGTAGTGTATGATGACCTGACACTAAATGATGTTGCCATTGAGGAACCCAAAAAGAAACCGAGCTTCCAAAACAAACGAACAGGTGGAAAGATGTTTGGGGCTCGTGATAAGAGGGCCCAGGTGGAGGAGATAGCGATGTGTAATAAGTGTGGGAAGGAGCATATGGGTGAGTGCAAACTGGGATCCAATCTATGCTTCAGGTGTGGCAAGACTGGGCCCTACTCATGTGAATATCCCTAGCTCTTCAAATGCTACAACTGTGGGGAGAGTAGTCATATGAGCTGAGAATGCACCAAGCCCAGGATGGGTGAAGCCGGGAAGGGGAAAGGCCCGGAGAAGAAAGAAGAGAGGCCCCGAGCAAAGACTCGTGTGTACGCGCTGACGCAAGACGAGGCCAGGGTGGACCCCGATGTAGCGTCAGGTACATTCATCCTTGATAACACTTTTGTTTCTGTGTTATTTGATTCGGGAGCCAGTAAGAGTTTTATATCTGCGAGTTTTTGTAAACGAGTGAAGTACAATGTCAGTAAGCTAGAAAGGGCCTTTAGTGTAGAAACCGCTGAGGGTAGAACTGCGAGAGTGACCGATGTAGTTGACAACTCCATGATAAAAATAGAAGGTCATAGGTTCCCTGTCAGATTGTTTGTTATGGTTCTGGGAGGGTTTATATGTCGTGTTGGGCATGAATTGGTTAACTACCAACGAAGCACAAATCATATGTAAACGAAAGTTAATCCGACTCAAGGCTCCGGATGGTAGCAAAGTCGAGGTCTTTGGAGATCGTGACACCCCGATGCCAAAAATCATCTCGATGATTAAGGCAACATATTACTTGAGGCGCGGATGCGATGCTTATCTAGTGTACGTAATTGACAAGTGTAAGGAAGTGAAGGAACTAGACGATGTACCCGTGGTACGCGAGTACCCGAAGGTGTTTCCAGAGGATTTTCCGGGGATATCACCCGACAGAGAGATTGAATTTTGAATCGACTTAGTACCAGATGCCCAGCCCTTAGCTAAGGCTCCATATCGATTAGCACTGGTGGAGATGAAAGAACTTATGGCCCAATTTGACGAACTACTTGAGAAGGGATTTATACAACCGAGCTTCTCGCCTTGGGGTGCTCCGGTGTTGTTTGTGAAGAAGAAGGATGGTTCGATGAGAATGTGTATTGATTATCGCATGTTGAATAAACGAACGGTGAAGAACAAGTACCCTTTACCAAGGATCGACGACCTGTTCGATCAATTGCAAGGCGCAAGTTGGTTCTCAAAAATCGAACTTCGATCCGGGTACCATCAGTTGAAGGTGAGGGAAGAAGACATACCAAAAACTGCATTTCACACGCGTTATGGACATTTCGAGTTCCACGTAATGTCTTTCGGATTGACGAACGCCCACGCAGCGTTCATGGATTTGATGAATAGGGTATGTCGACCGATGTTGGACCAATCGGTAATTGTGTTCATCGATGATATCCTCATCTACTCCAAGAATGAGGGTGATCATGCATGTCACTTAAAGGAGGTGTTGGAGGCTCTGAAGAAGGAAAAGTTGTATGCTAAGTTCTCCAAATGCGCGTTCTAGCTTAGGGAAGTCCAATTCCTAGGTCACTTCATTAACCCGAACGGCATTATGGTTGACCCAGCAAAGATAATGACGGTAAGGGAATGGAATATTCCTAAGACGCCAACTGAAATCCGCGGTTTCTTGTGATTGGCAGGCTACTATCGGAGATTCATCCAGGATTTCTTGAAAATAGCTTCGCCGTTGACAAACTTGACTCGGAAGGAGGTAAAGTACGAATGGGGTTCAACCCAGGATGGGGCGTTTAAGGAATTGAAAGAGAAGCTAACCAAAGCTCCAGTCTTGGCCCTTCCCGAGGGCAATGAAGACTTGGTGGTATACTCTGACGCTTCGGGTCAAGGATTGGGATGCGTGTTGATGCAACGCGGGAGAGTGATCTCATATGCGTCATGGCAGTTGAAGATTCACGAAGCTAATTATCCGACTCACAATTTGGAACTTGCTACTGTTGTATTCGCGTTAAAAATCTGGAGGCACTACCTTTACGGGGTAAAGTTTACTATTTACTCCGACCACAAAAGTTTGAAGTACTTCTTTGAACAAAGGGAACTTAATATGAGGCAGAGACGATGGTTGGAACTATTGAAAGACTATGACTGTGAAATCATATACCATCCTGGAAAGGCAAACGTGGTGGCAGACGCTCTAAGCCGAAAGGATGTGCCTGCTCCTATTAGAGTGAAAGCTTGCCAGTTGGTGGTGACATCAGATGTGATGAGGGAAATTGAAAGAGCTCAAGATGAAGCACTGAAGGAAGAAAACATAAAGAAGGAAATAATGGTTGGCCAACATGACAAGTTGGAATTTAACACCCTTGGTGTTAGGACACGTTTTGGACGAGTATGGAAACCTATGGGTGGCGTACTTAGAACCAAAATCTTGGATGAGGCTCATAAGTCTCAGTACTCTATCCATCCTGGTACCAATAAAATGTACCAAGATCTGAGGAAGGAATACTGGTGGCCTGGAATGAAACATGAGGTGACAAAGTATGTAAGCAAGTGCATGACTTGCTCACAAGTAAAGGTTGAACACCAGAAACCGTATAGAAAGATTCAAGCACTTGATATACCGAAATGGAAGTGGGAACACATTACCATGGACTTCATAACCAAGCTACCTCGCACAGCTAAAGGTCATGACACCATTTGGGTAATTGTGGACCGTTTAACGAAGATTGCTCATTTCCTACCTATTCGCGAGACGTTCTCGTCGAAGAGGTTAGCGGAAGTATTTGTTAACGAAGTAGTAGCACAGCATGGGATGCCTTTGACGATCGTATCTGACTCGGACACACGATTCACATCGAGGTTCTGGAAAAGATTTCACAAGGCGATGGGCACAAGGCTTAATATCAGCACGACATACCACCCACAAACGGATGGTCAGTCCGAAAGGACCATTCAAACATTGGAGGATATGCTTCGTGCTTGTATTATCGATTTTGGCGGCAGTTGGGACAGTCATCTGCCGTTAGCCGAATTCTCCTACAACAATAGTTATCACACGACGATAGGCATGCCGCGTTACGAAATGTTGTATGGGAGAAGATGCAGGACCCCAGTTTGTTGGGGTGAGATTGGACAGAAGGAATTAGGAAGTATTGAAGTCGTAAGAGAAACATCGAAAAGGTTTGATCAAATCAAAGCAAGAATGAAGGCCGCACAAGATCGTCAGAAATCCTATGTGGATAAACGACGAAGGCCTATTGAGTTTGATGTTGGGGACAGAGTAATGTTGAAAGTGTCACCCTGGAAGGGAATCATACGATTCAGGAAGAGAGGAAAGTTAAGTCCGAGGTTTGTCGGACCATTCAGGATAATGGCACGGGTTGGTGAAGTCGCTTATCAGTTAGAGTTGCCTGATGAGTTAAGTGGGATTCATCCTACCTTCCATGTATCACACTTGCGAAAGTGTTTGGTGGATGAATCGGCTCACGTACCACTTACTTACATCGAGGTCGACAACAGCCTTAACTACATCGAAGAACCGGTGGCCATCTTAGACAGAAAGGAGAAACGTTTGCGTAATAAGATTATTCAACTAGTTAAAGTCCAATGGAAGCACCGAAAAGGATCGGAATCTATATGGGAAACGGAGACGGAAATAAGGGAGTCGTACCCTCAACTATGATCGGTTTCGGGGACAAAACCTATTGTAAGGGGGGTAGACTTGTAACATCCCAAAAATAAAACGACAGTGATAATAACGAAATAAATGAACGAGGCATGACGGGCCGGGCAGGATGGGCCGGTGGGATAGAAGGGGCGAACATAGGGGGGAACCTCCCCTATAAAGAGCCTAAGTCACCACCCTTTCTCTCATTTGCAACATCTAGAGAGAGAAACCGTAGAGAGAGAAAGTTGGCAGATCGACCCGAGATTTCAGCAAAGTGTTGAGAAGAACCTCCGAATCAGAAGCTCGATACAGGTAACGATCTAGCCTAGATCTGAGTTTTTGTTCATTTTTGGGTTTTTCGGGTTTTGGATGAAAAGGTAACGTTTTTACAGATGGAACTGGAAGAAAAACATAGATTTGAGTTCCTTAATGAAAAGCAAACGTTTTGAATGTAAACAAGTTCGGGATCTTGACGTGATCAGACCCGAATACGAAAGTTAGGGTTTTTGCGGGGTAGCAGATCCTGGGTACTTATCAAGTACGCATGAAGCAGATCCTCCGTACTTATCAAGTACGCATGAAGTGGGTCCTGCGTACTTATCAAGTACGCATGAAGAGGGTCCTACGTACTTATCAAGTACGCATGAAGCAAAGTTTGCGCACTTATTAAGTACGCAAGAAGAAGGCCATGCGCACTGGCTAAGTGCGCAGGCATCAGGCTGTTTAGGTAAAGTCAGTATGTTTAGAAGGTTAAACCGTTAGAGTCGGGATTTGGTCTGATGTGTATTTAACTAATCAACTCAGATCGGAAGTGACGTTGTGGGACCTTTGTTTAGGATAACCTAGATTAGCTTATCATGTAAGTTCTAGAGCCCTCTTTTGAATGTTTTAATGATGTTTTTGGGCTGGTGTGCATACATACGAAACGATGTTTATGAAATGATGCTTATGAAACTATGTTTACAAAACGAAATGATTTGGAATGAACGGTTTATGAAAAGAAAGTTTTATGAATGGAATGTTTACGAACGAAATGTTTATAAAGATATGGTCTAAATTGAAGGTAAAGGGTTTTGAAAATGAATGAAAGGTTTTATGAAAAGAAAAGAAAAGAAAGGGCAAAGGTTTTAAAGAAGTCATTACAAACCTAATCTGCCGAATGAATGGAATTGACGAATGAAGTCTGGGAATGTAATTCCCAGCCTTGTGGTAGATTATGGACAGCGAGCCATAGTTGCATAAGTACAACACAGGCAGTGTCTTTATGGCTTGTCAATGGTTATGATGTTGTACAACTGGTAAGGGAGCAATGACGGTTACTCAGGGGTTAACGTGACCCTATGAAGGTTAAATTATGATCCGACGGTGTTATGACCGTGAGCCATAGCCGTCGATGGAAGTTGTCGGTTTATGGACATGGGAGCCATAGGGGCAACTAAATGAGTATTGTTAGTCCTCGTGCAGTTAAGCCTTGGGGGCAATACAAAAGGGAATTGACGGAATGTATTGTATTGTCGGTCTTCGTGTAGTTAAGCCTTAGGGGAAATACAATACTAAATAACGGAACGAATGGTAACACAGATTTGGATAATAATGTATGACTTAAATGAATGTTAAATGTTTTAAACGAACGATCCATTCAACGGTGTTTATGATGATGATAAAATGTTTAAATGTTTTTAATGATTAACGAAAGGCCATGTTTTCTTATACATGATGTTAAACCCTAATGAATTATTGAATGATGAACCATTTCTTAAATAGAATGAAAACTTGAACTCACCAGCGTAGCTGACTTTTAGTATGCACATTCAGGTTAAGGCAGGTTGAGGATGGACGAGGATGCTTGGCTAGCGAGATGAGTTACCCGGCTAATCATGAAGACTGGCATCCCATTATGATTTAGTTACGATGTATTTATGTTTTAGACAATGTTTACGCTTCCGCATGTTTAAATAATGTTGACATTATGTTTGAATGAAATTTTCCGCCGCGTTATTTGATATTCAAGTTTAATAACTGTTTGTGAATGAGTAAATCCAACGAGTGAGGCCTCCCGGGTTTGGGGCCTTACATGATTGGATCATGTTTTGGTGAAATTTGTGTTAAGTCTCAGTTCAATCCATCTTGATATTTGGGTACACTCTGTATTGATAAATATTACCTTAAATGTCACACATTATTTGCTGAAATATGATGTTTGAGTGTATGCTGAAAAATATACTGGCAATCAAGGTTGAACTGTTTAGATCCTGATTTGATATGCAATGTAATTAAGATAGTATGCATTTATTATCTTATGTCAGTTCAGTTCACCAGAAGAAAATAAAGAATAAAAGATTGTAAAATGATTGAGAAAAAGTTAAAAAGAGAGAAGTTTATAATTAATAAATAAGTGTGTAGTTTAATATGTGTTTATCATTGTCTATGCTCGTAAATTTGTAAGAAGTTACATTGATATCAAGAGTTTGTGAAAAATTCTGTGAATAAAGTAGTTGTTATAATCTGGATTTTATGTTGAATTCTTTCTATGTTTGTGTTTGTGAAAAATCAAAATCTGGAACATGTCTTAACGATATCAAAATGGACAAGGAAAAGAAAAATAAAATTGTGGTTGTCCAAATTTTGTCAAGTTCAAAGTTTTCGGTCGAAATCGTCTTGACCGAAAAAGATTGTCCAAAAAGTGCTTTCGGTCGAAAAGTCCAAATCGAAATGTTTTCGGTCGAAATATCAAATTCTATAAATACTGGAATTTTCAATCGAAAACGTTTTCCCACCTTGTTTATCACCGTCGTTTTCTCTAGAGAAATTTTAGCAAGATTCAAGATTTCATGCGAAAATTCAAAGTTTGTGACGTCATCAAGTTTCATACAGTTTTCCGATCATCAAGGTACGTTTTCGTGACTCGTAGAGGTGCGTAGGGTAGATCCAAAGCCTTAGACAATCGTTGAATATTTGAATCGCCCGAAAAGTCTGTTGAATTGCCCGAAAAGTCCCTTGAATGGACCGAAATCTCTTTTCGGATGGAAATGAAGAGTCATTACTGATCTGTCTGAAATGAGTTTTCGACCGAAAAGTGTTTTCGATCGAAAATTTAAAGTTTGTGTATTTTTGAAAAATCATAGTTTTCGATCGAAAAAGATAATATTCACGGGTTTTCAGTCGAAATGTTCTAAGTTGGAAGTGTTGTTTTTTTATCTAAGTTTTCGGTCAAATTGTTGGTAGTTTGCTCAGGGATTTTTTGATCGAAAAGTTTGGTGTTTGAAAAAGTTTTTTTTTATTATTCATAGTTTTGATCAAAATGTGCTAACTCAGAGTTTTCGATCGAAATGTTGGTATCTTATCAGAAGGGTTTTCGATTGAAAAGTTCAGTGTTGTAGAGGGTTTGAAAATTCTCAGTTTTTAATCAAAAGGCTAAGGAAAGTTTTCGATCAAAAAAGTGATTGTTAAGGGTTTTCGACCGAAATGTCAGGAGTTATGAATTTTTCAGAAAATTTTCAAAAGATTATAACTATGAGCTGACTGTTTCTTTTAGATATGAATCGTTTAAAGTTTGAACCGAAGCACAACATATGTGCTTGTTTAACCACAACAACCAATAAATCTCGTGGTTATGAAGAAATAGTACGGTTTTTGATAAACTCAAGGATTCATATAGCAATATCTACTCAAGTTAGAGTGTTTGAGAACCAAGTCCATGAGTTTTGGGACAACGTTGAGTACCGACATGTAAACAAGGAGATTTGGATTAAAAGCACAGTTGGTGGGAATAATATAAAGATCACTGAACAAGTAATCAGAAAGTTCTTAGTTTCAAAGACTCACCAGAATTCTCGTACAAGATTAGTCACACAGTAGTTTCTGGAATCATCATGACTATGGGTTATGAAGGAAATTTCCTAAGAAGGCAGGTTACCAAGAAAATGTTTGGAAAACAGTGGAGATATTTGGTACATGTTCTTATTCATTGCATGAGTCCTAGAACAATAGCATTTGATCAGATTAGAGAAGTATTTAGCAGAGCATTGGTATGTCTGGCAACTCATATAAGATTCAACTTTTCAAGAATGATATTTGAGTCCATGATTAGTAACTTTGTGGGGCCGAGGCAGAATTACAAGTTTTTGATGTATCCAAGATTCATCCAAATGTTCATAAATACTCTACTTCCAGATCTTCCAAATGACGGTATTGAACTTCCACTGGAGCCAATGCAAGAAGTAATCTTTAGCAGTATGAACAATGTGAGAAAGACAAGAAGGTTCAGTGGAACAGTAACACCTTTGTTTCCAAATATGTTGGGGGGGAAATCCTAATCCATATTTCAATATAGATGATGAGGTAGATGATCTGATGGCAAATGATATAGAAGATGGTGTTGATAGTGATGATGAAGATCAAGGAAATGATGGTGGTGATGGTAATGTTATACCAGAGGTACAAGTGCAAGAAGCAGAACAACATGCTGATACAAATGTTGGTGATTATGAAATTGCTGATGTGAATGTGGGAGATAATGTAGCTCCAGAAGTAACTGTTGAAGTCACTAAACCGGTTCTAAGTCATACAGAAGAGTTTGTAGCTGAAGATGATGATGTATTAAGTGTGAATACAGAGGTTATTGAAGTGTCTGATGTCCAAGCAACTGCAACAACACCTTCAAAGAAGAGAAAAGAACCTGAAGTGATTAAAACCATGCCTTCTAGACCTCCTCCGTCTAAAGGTATCATGTTTATAGATCCAGAATCAAAGAAGCAAAAGACAACAACTACAACAAAATTTGACAAGAGCAAAGGCAAAGGCAAGGCAAAGGAAGTTCTTGAAAGGCACAAGTCTAAGAAGTCAAAAGACTACAATCTTGTAGATGAAGAGTTTCTAAACTATGCTACAAGAGAAACTGCGAGTGTGGTGAGTCAGCTGAAGACTCAGATTTTAAACTTACAAAGCACGGAAGCTGCTAATTCTAGAGAAATCAGAGGGTTGAGAACTGAAAGCAGTAGACAGAAAGGTGTTATTATTCAACAACAACAACAAATTGATCAACTTCAGAGAATGTTTCAAGACATGATAGCATTTATGGTGCTCCAATCAATGATCAAAATGTCAATCAAGAAGCAAGCATTGAGAATCAAGGAAGTCAAGCTGCTACTGAACCCATTTCTTGTCCAGTCTTTGATGCTGAAATGTATGAAGAAAGATAAAGATGGGAAAAGAAGGTTCAGGTACATCGTCAAGCCTGCTGATACAGTTTCAACTTTCTACGACCCTGCACGAAATGAAGTTTTTATCAAGGACTTCAAAAGATGTGAGTATTACAGCAGAACTCTTGAAGCTGTAATCACACAACATAGCTCACCAGAGGTCAGAGTCTTCGATCCGGTGGATCTATTCAACTTTTCTGATGAAGATCTAAAGATTCTGTATCACAATCCAATTGAATGTGATATGAGCACCAAGATAAAGGCTGAAGCGAAGATGTATATGAGAGTTGTAGCTCGATGCTTATCAATAAGATATGAAGCAAATGTAATTAAGAAAAGACTTGCCGAGCTGGAATCCAATAAAGTTAAAGTCAAAGCCAAGCCTGATAAAGACAACAAGTGAAGAATTGATGTTCTGTGGACTAGGGGGAGATTGTTGGAACCTAGTAGTCCATAGAAATCAATTATAGGCTGAAATGTACAACTCTGAAGTTTTTGGCGGAAAACACTTTTCGATCAGAGTTTTCGGTCGAAATCCTTTCAGTATATATATGTTTGTCTTTTGTATTTTGCAAGAAGATTTCACACTTTGTATTTTGAATCAGATCTTGTCTTAGTGAAATCAAAGTTTGTAGTTTGTTGAATCATTCTGTAATTACAAAAGATTATCAATGTAAATCGTTAGTTTGATTGTGCATTTCATGTTGGTGGCATTTCTTGTTTTAGTTCATGTTTGATTCGATTTTCTCGGTTTTATTTTTATTCTGGATTGTTTTCGCCTTTCAAGAGACTGTTTGAGGATTCTAGCCTTGGATCTCATCAGATCAAAGGGGATCACAGAACTGTTGAATATACGGTAGACTGATGTAAGGATTTGTAGATAAAGCCACATGCAATCTTGATCTATTCAAAAAATTGATAATGTCTTGATAGTTCACGGCTTTAGACATTGCCGGATCCAAGAGAGCAACCTGGTTATGCTTATATTCAACACGACGATCCATCTGTAGCAATTTGGACAAACATAAGAATATACAAACACATATGAATAATACACACATATTAAAACACACTTATACTATATCACAAAACAAACAAAAAAATTAACACAAAAAAAAATCACAAGTCCAATTCACTACTGCTCCCCTAGGCGAACTTAATAACTTCGCTTAGTGTTGCAAGAGGTGAACTTATTAAGTTCGCTTGAGCATGTTTTCCTGTCGATACACATTCATACAAGAAATTGAAATGCTCAAAACGATGGATTATGATTCAAATTAACCATGCAAATAACAACACACAACATCGATAAGCAATAATAGACCATCAATTATAATATCTAACCACACAAACATTTCTTTTAAGTACAAAACAGGTCCGACTCAAAACCATTAAGTTTCAAAACACATACAATGAGTTTTAGACCGATTTAACGGATAAAAATCCTTGAAACTACCTTAGAAAGATGCGCAATCACTTGATTATCAAGAACCAAACAAGGAAAAATCGATCAACCATTACAAATTTTCACGAGATCAAGTTCGCTTGACTGTAGATTAGTACGCTCAAACAAGTTAGTCTGGAATTTTAAAAAGTGTAACTGATCAAGTTCTCCTGAGATTCAATTTATACTCCACCTTTAAGTTCGCTGAATTAGGCTAACTTGGTAAATTCGCTTACCAGGCGAACATAACCTCCACACTAAGAAAATTTTGAACTTTCAACCCGTTCAAGCTTCAACATTTCAATTTCCAATCCTTTTTGTCTTCCACCTGGAACATGTATATTATCCAATCCCGAACATTTTTATAACCTATAAAAGATTGAATTTTCATGGAAGACAGAAAGAAAATCTTTTTGGATTTTTGAAATTAAAAATCTATAACTTGTAACAAAGACTTAACAAGAATTTACATATTTTTTTGTAATTTTAGATTTTCAAAGAACAAGACTAAGCAAAAGTAAAGCAAATCTTTTTGGATTTTATCTATACAACCTGAATCACATATTTTTGATCTTTATCTATACATACAAAAAACACATATTTTTTAATTTTTTTTTGAAAAATAACTACAAAATCACATATTTTTTATCTTTATCTATACATACAAAGAGCACATATTTTTGATTTTTCTAAAAAATAACTACAAAATCACATATTTTTGATTTGAACATAATGAGTAAGAAGATCATATCATTATCTGAATAATTCATCACACATTCTATTTAAAACTATGGGTCACCTATGATACTTCTTTATATGACAAACTTGTGAGTAACCCTCTTGGAATGATATCAGCAGACAACTTTAAGAGACACTAATGAAAGATTTTGGATACCCATCTTAGAAGGATATTATAATCTCATATCAGATGAATCAGAATCAGACTTATCAAATCAATTCTTTTACATTCTTTTCATTCCACACAGACTATCAAATATTCTTGAAATGATACACGATAACTTTCAAAGTAAACAAGATCAAGCTATAACATGCGCAAGTATTCATACCTAAATTCCAATACAAAGCATGTAAAACTAAATTTTCGGTATTATAAGATTTGAAACTACAAGCATTTTTCTTCCAAATTCATGTGAGTTAGTACCATTTAGATGAAAAACATCGTGTACCCTACATATATGCCTAACAGAAATATAAATTTGCATTATCTTCAAGACATATATGATTTTCTGCAAGATTAGATCAATCTCCAACATGAAATTATCTCTATTAGCATAAGAGAAGAACAACAGATCCCGTAGGATATAAGAATCATGAAGATTCAGAATCAAAAGACTCTAATGTATTGGCTTTAGAATGAGAATCAGAAGATTTAGGTACGAGGATCCAACTATTATGTGGATAATTTTCAATGGAATCAGTATAGATGATGTATCAATATGATCCAAGTGCTAATATATGATTCATAGAAGATGTCAAGTGCATATCTTAGTTCAACAACACATTGCATGTTTTTCAGGGCATGGGCAGTGAAGTGAACTTAAAAGATTTGTGCTAAAGATATAATCCGATATTGATGTCAAGAAATTCTTAAAATCCTATATTCTTTATATGATAATGATCTTTTACACACACACCCAAGAATACAATGGGTTTAAATCACAGATGTTATCATTTATTGTTTAGTTTTCACACTACTTATGGTCCAAAAACGCTTCTAGTCTACTGACAATCTAAGTTACAAACTTATATTCAAATTAAAACAATCAGATTATCAAGATTAGAGCATTTATAACACTATCATTTCTTATTCATACAGACTTTAAAATTTAGATCAAATCAATAGAACACAAGCACAGATTAACATCACATATCAAAAGGTCATCTATGGTCATGTGTGATAAACCTTTCACTGATGTACTGTCATTTCTTCTCTAACTTCAAATAATGTCAATTTTTATCTTTTTCATTTTGTTTGTAATTTTATTAATAACAAATTTTATTTTATTTTTTACTAAAAAGTAAAATGCAGAAAAGTAATAACGCAATAAAAGAAAATTAAAAATAAAACATTCCATGAAAATTATTTTTAAAAACTTTTATTCGGGATTGATCATACCAATCATCTTAATAAGAAATTCAAACCTTGTACGATCAAATGCCTTTGTAAAGAGGTTAGCATAATTTTCATCAGTATGTACCTTCACCAGCTCTATCAACTTCTTGTCTGCATAATCACAAATAAAATGATATCTTATTTCAATGTGTTTTGTTTTACTATGCTTAAAAGGAATATTTGTTATGGACATTATGGCATTACTGTCAATGAACATGGGGGTGCATGTGAGATTTAAACCATAGTCACTTAATTGTTGTTCAATCCACAAGATTTGTGAACAACAACTTGCAGCAACTATGTATTCTGCTTCACATGTGGAAATGGACACTGTAGTTTGCTTTTTACACTGCCAAGAAACAAGACAATTACCCAGAAATTGGCAACCTCCTGTTGTAGATTTCCTATCCAAACAACAACCACCGAAATCAGAGTCAGTATAAGCATTAGATTCAAAATTAGAACCATGCGAAAACCATAGTCCTAATCTCGGTTTCCCTATCAGGTACCAAAAGATACGTTTGACTGCGATCAGATGAGATTTCTTTGGTTTTGCTTGAAATTTGGAACAAAGACATACAGTAAACATTATATCAGTCCTCAAAGCACTAAGATACATAAGGAACCAATCATTACCCGATAAAGACGACAATCAATGTCTTTTCCTTCCGGATCAGGATTCAACTTGTGACTCACCGAAATTGGAGTATCGTATGGGGTACAGTCTTCCATATTGAATCGACTCAAGATGTCTTTGATGTATTTAGACCGATGAATGAAAAAAACGACCCTCTTTTTGATTCACTTGATGTCCTAGAAAGAATGATAACTCTCCCATTGCTAACATTTCGAATTTTAATTTCATAACGTTCTCAAAATCATTGCATAATACTTCGTTTGTTGAGCCAAAGATAATGTCGTCCACATAAATCTGAACCAGTAGGTAATCTCACCCTGCTTTCTTTATGAAAAAGGTCGAATCAATTTGGCCACAAACGAAACCATTATCCAGGAGATGTTGTGACAATGTTGCATACCATGCATGGGGTTGATGTAGGCCATAGAGAGCCTTATCTAGCTTGAAAAATCTTGAGGGATAGATTAGATCCTCAAACCCCGGTGGCTGACAAACATACACTTCTTCATTGACCTTGCCATACAAGAAGCACTTTTGACATCTAGCTGATAAACTTTAAATCCTTTGAAAGAAGCAAACGCTAGAAACAAACGAATTGCTTCAAGCCGAGCTACAGGTGCGTACACCTCAGTGTAATCAATGCCTTCCTGTTGATTGAATCCATGAATGACCAATCGTGCTTTATTCCTTACCACAACATCACGATCATCCTTTTTACATTTAAAGACCCATTTGGTGCCAATCGGATTCACGCCTTTTGGAAGATCAACCAAATTCCACACCTTCAGCTTATCAAATTGAGCAAGCTCCTCTTCCATTGCTCCTATCCAATTATTATCCTGTAAAGCTATTTCCACATTTTTAGGTTCAACCTGAGAAATAAAACATGAATATAAGAAAACATCAAGAACTCCTGTATCTTTTATGCATGTATATGAACAAGTATTTTAAGATAAAGAACGTGTTGCACTCCATCTATTAGATTTCCAATAATATTTGTCACCGGATGATATTTTAGTTCTCTAATGGATGCCACTTCAGGAAACGGTAACACATCAACTTGAGTTGTTTCACTCAGAGAAAGAACTTCTTGATTAACTGGCATCACAGAATCCAGATTCGTAGGAATCTCCCCCTAAACGTGTGTAGAAGTAGATGAATTATCAATGATTAATGGATCAGTCGAAGAATCTTGAAAGATAACTTCATCTTCTTCACTATAAGTATCTTGAGGTCCTGAAAATGATGCAACATTAAGAACAAGGTTAGAGGATGAGGGAACAGATGAATTAATCATAGAATTTGGTGTAAAACCGCCGTCGTGGTCATCATGACACGATTCATATAGCAATGCAACTTCTTCAGGAGAAAGATCAGGTGATAAATGGAAAGACTTGAACAAACTATCATAATCAAACACCCATTCTGGCCAACCGCCTTTTGAGGTATAGAACGATTAGAACAATCGATATGGAACCACTCTTCAACTTGACGAGTGTCTTTGTTATATACTCTTTTGGTCATTGAATTTGCAACATATCCCAGAAAGATTCCTTTCAATTGCCTTTTCACTGAATTTTGTTGGAACATCCCGGATCTTCAAAAGAGTACACGGATTCCCAAAAGTAAGAAGATACTCCAAATTAGGCTTTCGATTATTGAGCAGTTCATAACAAGTCTTATTATGATGCTTAACGGTCAGAACTCTATTCAGTACATGACAAGTAGTATTCACAGCCTCTACCCATAATGTAACAGGTAGCTTAGAATCTACTAGCATTGTTCGTGCAGTTTCCACTAGAGTTCTGTTCTCTCGTTCAGCAACACCATTCCGTTGAGGAACATATGGTGCGCTAAATTCATGATGAATCCCTTTTTGTAAACAAAATAAACCCATCTTGCTATTTTTGAACTCGCTACCATTATCACTTCTAATGCGCCTGACCTTCCGCTTGCAAATATTTTCTAGTCCCAGAATTAAGTATTGAACAATTTCAGTTGTTTAAGCCTTAGAAGCTAAGAACTTAACCCAAGAGAATCTAAAAAAATCATCCGTTACGACCAAACAATAAGATTTTCCTACAATGCTACGGATACTGATCGGTCCGAACAAATCCATATGAAGTAGCTCCAATGAAGTCACAATAAAATTTTGTTTCTTGGATCTGTGGGACTTTCTGTGCTGTTTGACCTTCTTGCAAGGTATACAATCATCAGGGGCATAAAATTTCATCTTAGGAACACCATAAACAAAAATCATTCTTCACTAAGTAATTCATTTTTCTATAATTGATGTGAGCGAGTTTCATGTGCCAAAGAATATAATCAGATTCAGACGCCTTTGAAAGTAAACATGTCGGAATAGAATCCGTTGTCGTTGCAACACTCATGTCTAAAACATATGTGTCATTTGTTCTAGGGGCCTTCATAAGAATCCACTCTTCAGGAATGACAAATCTAGGCTTCAAAATATAGCATTCAGAATCGTTGAAGTGGAATGAAAACTTCTTGTCACATACTTAAGATACACTCAGAAGATTGTGTTCAAGTTGCTAAACAAAGTTTAATTTCTCAAGTTTAACCTTGTCGTTCTTTAAAGTTCCTTGACCTGTTATATAACCACCTTTATTTCCAGTAAAGGTGACATAACCTCCATCAGTTTTAATAACATCTTCTAGCAAACGAATATTTCCTGTCATATGTCGAGAACAACCACTATCCACATACCAAGTATTGTTGATAGTCCTCATTGGTTGTCCCTACATAAACAAAAGAAATCAACTAGAAACGGGGAACCAAGCCATGGTGGTTTTGGGCCTGCTAGAATTATCAAAATAAACCACTTCAAGTAGTTCACAATCAATATTATCATCAACCCTTACTTGTTTGAGAAACTATCTTTTTCTTAACAAAATTTAATTGATTTTGAAATTCATTATTATGAGAAACATTATCAGATTGATCAGTTTCCAAAAGTTTTCTTAAACGTATGTTTCTTCTTCGCCTTTATGGTCGTGAAAGTTTGACCTCATGTTGAGAGATCTTTTATAATCTAACTTTTAGATTCTCAAAACATTGTTGATAACCAACATCACATCTAACACACCAGTTTGAACAAACACTAGTTTAGATCGAACATGTCTTTCATGCACAAGTTGTTTCACATCTTGCTTACACCCCAAAGGTTTAGCAAATTGTTGTTTAGGCACAAATTGCCTCATTGAATAACTCATCACATGATCGGATGTAGGCTTGCCCACATTAGCTCTTTTCATAATCTTTACAATTTCGGTTGTGACTGGTCAACAATTGTTTTGACTTTCTCTGGAATAAGAGGATTTTTCTCTTTATTCTTGTAAGGATAGTTTATCACAATGTGGCTAACTTCATTACAATGAAAGCACACTCTCTTATCCCGATATTCTCTGATATAAGGACTTTTTCTTGAAGTCGATGAACTTCTTGATGAGTATCCTTCAGGAAATTGAGCATCACAAACAACAAGTTTCTTAGGAACAAAGATTTTTCTCAAAGATTCACCAACATAAGACTTTGAAACTTGAGATTGAACATCCTTGGGTTTTGCCATATTTGTTTTCTTCTTGATGAACTCAGTTGGTGATGTTGTTTTAAATTTTGAAACTCCCTTCTTGATATCACTAGCACTGATAAAACCACTTTGAGACAAGACTTTGGAAATAGTTGGTTAAATAATTTCATCGGATTCAGTTAGAATGCACCGATCTCTTGTAACATGTTTCACCACTTTTGGTTCATCAATCTTCACAACTTTAGGAACACCTTCAAGGTTTTGTTCATCAAAAATTTCATCTTCAGTGTCAGAATCATAGACCATCTCTTCTCCTGTTACCGGATTGACCTTCAAAACTGTCTTTGGATCTATATCCTCTTCATTAATGATCTCTGGTTCAACCACATAGTTACTGTCACACCCCAACCAACGGTGGAATACATCAGGGCGGGACATGTAGACTGTTCATAAGCTCATGGTTTACTAATAGTTGTAATAATTACACAAATCAATTTCATTTCATAGCTCAAATAAACAGTTACAACATTTACAAGAGTCATAAATAGATGTATGTCTTTATTAAGTTTAAAACTAGGTCCTCAATCCTAAGTGAAGCAACTTGAATCTTAACTAAAACATCCGTACCTGAAACATGATAAAAATGAGAGGGTCAACTATAAATAGTTGGTGAGCATGCATAGTTTTTGACACCACAAGTAATGTTCAAATGTTTTATGTATAACTCATATGATACATGGTTTATAAAGCATTTATGGAGAATCTAAGTTAAGCTAGTTGCACAAATCAAACCTTGTAACTGAAAGGCATAACAACACATGTTATCCTAATGTATGGCATAACAACACATGTTATCCTGATGTAAATGTAGGATATAACAACATATGTTATCCTGATGTAAATGTAGGGCATAACAACACATGTTATCCTGATGAAATGTAGGGCATAACAACACATGTTATCCTGATGTAAATGTAGGGCATAACAACACATGTTATCCTGATGTAAATGTAGGGCATAACAACATATGTTATCCTGATGTAAATGTAGGGTATAACAACACATGTTATCCTGATGTATTGTGTTAATGATTGTACGAGTATGGCATAACAACACATGTTATCCTGATGTATTGTGTATATGATCATATTGTAGAATGGTACGTGTGTAATTGCAAATAATGTTTGTTGAGTAATCATGTTTCAACCCAAAAATATACAAAAGGAAAAGGGGCTATGTAAACTCACCTTGCAGCATGTGGGTTGATCTTGATTGCTGAAGTAACTTGGTTTAGGAGATGCTTTAGGAACTCCCTAAATAAGTTCAAGTTTGAGTTAGTTTATAAAATTTTGGAAAGTTGAGGGGTTGCAGGGGAAATTAGATGGAAGTGGTTGTCGTATACTATAGTGGTTATCGTACCAGAGTAGCACCTCCAACAGAAAAGTTCCTAGGAAAGAGTTGGCCGGATCAGAACCCCGTCTTTCCTAGCCAGAACCTTACTGTTTGTCAGATAACTACATACCACTTTGAAGGTCACTCTATTCATATACTTTAACCGAGTTTAGGACGTGTCTGGTAATTCAGGGAAAGTATTAGGAATAAAGTGTAAATATACATTTAATAAGGATTGAAATAGAGTAGTTGAATAATAGAGGGTTTTAATAGCAAATCAAGAGTTATAGTAAAATATAGTTTTAGAAGTAAAAAGGAATTAAGAAAATCAAGTTTGTAAATATCACGTTTGAACAAGTTTTAAAGGGTTTATAAAATATATTTTATAATTCTTGTGTTTTAAAGAAGAAAACGCAATATTTAAATAACGTTTAATAATATATAAATAGTTTCTAGTTTAAATAAAGTTATTAGTTTTAAATAAAAACATAACTTTAAATGGTTTCTCGTGAAATCTTTTATAAAAATAAAAACTATACACAATCTCTTTATGTTTAAAAAAAATCATTTATTTAGGCTATTTAAAGGAAACACGTTATTTATTTATGTTATTTTAAAAAAATACCATTTATTTTTAATAAAACATTATACACCATAATATGGAAATTCGAAAATTCTAAAGAAGGAATATGTTTAATAACATTTATTTATACACAACATATTAGTACATGTATTTAGGAAATGTTTTTGTGTGTGCAAGTGTTTAAAAGGAACAAAAGAAAAAGAGAAAGAAAAGAACTCGAACCCATGACCCGTGGCTTGTGCTTGAGGGTGATTAACCACCAGACTAGAACATCATCTTGTTAAACCTCAGTAACAAAAAACATTTAATCAATAGTCACAGTTCTTCATCTTCTTTACCCAAATCGTCAACCATACCCTCCCTAACTCAAACCCTAAAATCGATATGTATAACTAGAAACGAGTAAGGACCATGCGAATAACAGAAGAATGATTACCTTGAGTCAAAAAATCACACGGGGAGAATCCAAATCGTCAATGATATCGCGTCGGGAGGGTGCTTGCAATTAAACGAGATTTCAGGGATTGAACGTGTGATTCACCGGTTTGAGACCCACGATCGTAACTCTTTGATTACCTCCAAATAACTCGGTTTTGAGTAATGATTTGACAATTAAACACTTGATTCCTTGTTCCATTATGATTGGACTGATTTAGGATGATTTTGGAAAGGTTTACATTGCGGATTAAGTGGGTTTGATGGAGGCCAAACTGTTCTGAATTCGAAATTAACCGCTCAATAGTTTGAATTGGAATGCTAATTTGGTGTAGGGATGGTCGATAATCGATTGTGTAAACATGGAAGGTCCCAAACAGCTGGAATTTGTAGATGACAGTCTTAATTTGCAAGGATTTCGAATTGTTTGACTTTTAGAAGTCAAAATAGCCCAAAATGGGGGAAGGGTCAAAATTGGAAATGAAAGGGGTCAAATTCAAGGGTGAGGGTTCAAGTTGAGAGTTTAGGTGCTCAAAGGGTTCAAACCATGTGTTTGTAAATAATTATATGTATACATTTTATAAATTTTTTTTTTGTTAAATTTTTTTTATAAATTTTATAAACGAATAAGTTTTGGATGTTATAATATTTTTACTTGTGTACTTTGCAAAAGTCCCATTTTTATGAAAACATAACTTGTAATAATGATTTTTTCAATAAGGTCAAATATTATATTTGCAAATAAATACGTGTGTGTATATTTAAAAGATGTAAAAGCATAGTTTAAGACTCATGTGTTTTATTTTAGTTATAACATGTTTGCTTATTTTTATATATATGTATATATATAGTAATTGCAAGGTTTGGAAATTTTGTATGTTAAAATAACATAACATATTAGGTTTGAACAAGTACGGGACTTCAAATGCTTATATAATAAAATGAATAAAGAAAATTTACTGCCAGAAAATCATGGATGTTACAGTTACCATTAAATGGTGGAGGAGTATATCCAATACGAGTAGTTTTCTTACTTGAGTCAACGTTATTGAAATATCCCAACAATAATGATGAATTTCCAAAACTCTGCAGTTTTCAATGTAATCTGATCACTTCTGCTTCTTTATCTAAAATTTCTTTGTTTTTCTCAGCAACAATTTCATTTCTCTTTTCAATCTCTGCATAGGCCATATCAAGATGATATGCCTGTTCTTTATATTTCAATGCCAAAGAACTCAGATCTCTCTTCAGTGAATCAATTCTATCAAGACACAACTTATCATTATCCGTTAATTTCTGATTTACCGTGTGCATTGATTTCATATCACAAATCAAGTTTGTATTGTCATCCATGACCTTCATCATTTTATCTTTCACAAAAAAAAAATTAGAGCAATAGATATGACAAATAGTATTTTATACCTTTGAAGGATCAGACATGTCGGCCATGAATACTTTAGCAGTTGGAATTTCTTCAAACATATCGGGAAATCTTCTAGTCAACATAATCTCATCTTAAGATGCACTTGATTCAGAATTTGTTGGAGCACGTTTGTGTGACAGACACTCTGGATGTTGTCTATGCTTTCGTATCTTTACTTTCTGTACTTGTACTTGTATTTTAGTATCTGTATTGGTTTATCGAGTTATAAACATGTATGTAGGTACTTGTACTTGTTAGTCTTTTGTAAAGTGTTGTGCGCACTTAACAAGTGCGCATGTGTTATAACCTGCGTACTTAGCATGTACGTAAGAACATTTGTCTGCGTACTTGCTAAGTACGACGGAACAAAGTCCTGCGCACTTGATAAGTACGCAGGCAACAGGTCTTAGTATATATAGCCAGTTTGTGTTAGTGATATGTACGCACTCATTCTCACTGTAACCGACTGAGATTATCAATAAACTAAGTTTAAAAGTATCTCGTGTTTGTTGTCGGTTTACTTTGTGTTGTTTGATTCTCCACCTAGTCACGGGTATTACGCACCCTGTTCTACTAGTCACACACTCGCACGTAACGATCCGAGAACCCGGGGACCTACAAGTGGTATTAGAGCATTGGCTCTTGATTTCGAGTGTTGTGAGTGTGGTAGGAGCATTTTCGACACAATCTACAGCCTTTATACAAGAAAAAGTGACTGATTTTGGTGATTTTTATAATAAAACAGAGATAGCTCATAGCGCTGTTTTAGAGTAAAAATCCTTCAAAATCCGACTTTTTTGTTGTTTGTTTGAGTGTTTTGATCATCAAGGGTTTGTTAGAAACAAGTTTCTAACCTTTTGGCTTGATCAATTTGTGCAAAACTTCAAGATTTGAAGATTTAAGCATTTTCCGGCGACCGGAAAGAGTTGGTGGAGCAAGTTCAAAAAGTGAACCGCATACTTACCTTTTTTTTGGCAAAAAGGACAGTCTTGCTGCGTACTTGTTAAGTACGCAAGACCAATCTAGTGCGTACTTAATTTTACTCCTGCATACTTAGCCTTTACTCCTGCGTACTTACTAAGTACTCAAGACCATTCTGTTAAGTGCGCAAGGCCATTGTCATGTGTGCAAGTTGTGCTGATTTTCTGATTTTTGACTAAGTGTTTCACCATGGCAAACCTTCAGAACCATTGTAGCCTGTTCAATTATGACAATGAGATTGGGACTCCACAGAAACCACCTAAGCTGCTTAATGTTAATGATTATTTAAGCTGGAAAGCACGCTTTGAGGAGTACATCTGGTATACTGATTCCACCTTGTGGATACCTATCCTTGAGGGATATAAGCATCCAACCTATCTGTTTCTTCAAGTAATTGTTCCCAAGCCTATCTCTAAACTGGATGAAGAAGAAAAGAAGGCTTATGACAGAGAAAAGAAGGCACACGGTTCTATAACTATGGCCTTGACTAGAGACTTATTTCATAGCTTTAAAGGGTACGATTCTGCTAAATATCTTTGGAAGGCGTTGCAGAAGAGGTTCGAGGGAAACAATGATGTCAAGAAAAGCAAGAGAGAACTATTGAGGAAGCAGTATGAGTGCTTCAGGTACTTGGAGAATGAATCTATTGAGGAACTTATCTCAAGATTCTACCAGCTTCAGACTGAATTGAAGTCTTATGAACTCAAGTATCCTGATGATGAGTAGGTTGAAAAGTTTCTGGATGCGTTACCACCCAAGTTTGACATGTATACTACCTTACTGAGAGAAAACCCAAAATTCTATGAGATGACTGTTGAAGAAGCTATAGGTAAGGTTCAGGCACACGACATGAACCAGAGGAAGAAAGAAAGTTCTGGAAGACCTCAAATTCAAGATAGGTACTATGGGGTAAATTCTATTGCAAAGTCATCTAGTACTGGAATTGCCTTATTCCTTGGGACTTCTCAGGAAGAAGAAAATACAAATGGTGGTGGTAATCACACTTGCTTTACTACATCAATGTCTAGCCAACACCATCAATCTTCCTTAAGAAACACTACATCTACCTCCTTAGCTAACCAGACTACCATAGCTAAGATTGCTGAAGATCATGTGGCACTGTTCTCCTCATGCATGCTTGCCTATGAGAACTTTATTGGTGGTAAGCTGACGGATCCTGAGACTATTGAAGTGGATTTCAATCAGGTGGATCCAGACGACATGGAGGACATGGATATTCAGTGAAATATGGCCATGTTGGAGCATTTTATGTGACAACTAGCCTTTGTAATAGATTAGTCTTTATGTTATGTTTTGTATATTCTAGTCTTGTAATTAGTTAAGTTTGCACAGGCGAACTTAACATGTTTGCCTGATCTAGTTGAGGCGAACTTAACAAGTTCGCCTGAACTAAAGTTGGCGAACATGCTAAGTTCGCCTATACCAGTAGTATTGCCTATAAATAGTGCTGTAGTTGTTTCATTTAAAAAAGATATGTAACTTTGGAACTACAACTTGTGTGCACTGTTTACAGAGTTAATACAAAAAACTTTTTATGAAATCTTGTCTTGTGTGTGATTGTATCGTGTGTGACATCACATGAATTTTTTTTATTTATTTATTTACTATTTAATTTTCGGGATGAAAATTCTTTCAACTAAGGGATGATGTGACAATTCGACTTTTCAAGATAATCCTGTTAAGAATCCCGTTAAATATTCTGTTAAAACCTAACCCAGTTAACTCAATATTAAACCTCAGAATTGATCTAGAATTCCATGGACTAATCCTGCCAAGCTTCAAAACTGGATTTGTTGACTCTCAAAGTCAAAATTAAAGAGGAATCAGTCATGTTGACTTTCAAAAGTCAAACTCGCTAGCCTTTGATCAAATTTGAATTCCATAACCGAAATTCGTCCGATTCTGTAACTGATATGCGCGATCACTCCATTAACGACCATTATTGACACCTTAATCGCAACTTTAATCCGACATTAAACTCAATTATGGGAATTAAGTCCAAAACCGTCGACCATTATCATATCCTCATCAAATTCATTCGTTTCTATTATCATCCTAATCAACCCTCTACACACACGTGACGGACATTTCAGAAGCAATACCACCCGTCAATTTCACCGGAGTTGAAGCCGGAGTCGCCGGAGACAAAGCTTGCGCGAGTCAGAATTCCACTTAGTCGTACACCATCATTTCCATATTCATTCTGGTAATTGTTTACAGCCTTAGTTTCGTTTCTATCCATAGAACATAAGCCCTATCATTAACATGGCTTACATTATCGAATTAAACAAGAACATATTCAAGGGTTCTTACTCTTATAGGTTTTAATCGAATCCTAATCTAAACTTGTTTTAAATCCAATTAACTTGTATCACCAGACTCGCAATCTCCTGTTTAATAATAGCCCTATGTTAATTTAAATATACAGCATCGGATTGAACCAATCAAGTAATGTAGGGTTCATACAATTCCAGTTTGGTTGAACCCTATCAATTCGATGTCCATTTATGAAATTGAACACACCCATAGAGTCGCCTATATGCCTGGATTGAAAGCCCTATGAAATCCACGGCTTATATCATCGAATCGAGCATGATCCAGATTCTAGGGTTTGTTCATATTTCAATTTGGGGGTTTTGATCTTAACGACTATCTCAATCAAATTAAACCACATGGTTGGATTCGCAACCCTCTGTTTATCAAAAACCCAATGAATCCAACAGTTTCTAATATCAGAATTGATCCAATCGAATTCACGGTCATTTCTAGGGTTTCGGCCTGTTTTTTCATAAATTTAACGATCTTAGACCATTTGTTTTTGCAATTAATCACACAGACAAGCTCGTATACTTCTGTTAAACAAAACCCTATGATCTTATAGTCGATCGCGACCAGATTTGGTGGAATTGGGACTGGGTTCGATCGGATTTGCGTATGGGGGAAGAACCCACTGAACCTTGATGTTAAAACAATTTTGAACCGATTGAGTTTGCGATTCCCTAGCGGGCGGGACTGGTTAAAGCTGTGTACGTGTGTGGGAGAGACCCGGGTTCGAGGCCGGGCTCCCATATTTTATTTTTTTGAAGCATTTTTATTATATTTAATTATTAAAAAATCAAACCCTATATTGTTATAATATTATATTGATGTGTTTTAGCCCGGGAAACTACCCGTAGGCTCAGGTTTGGATTTATAACCTATTTTCGTTATTATTTCCACTTTTAAAAATAGTATATTTATATTAATTTCAAGCCATAACCTCGCATAAAATAATATATTTATATTATTTTCAACCCGTGATTAATATTATAAAATAATATATATAAGTTATATTATTTCGCCTCATTTAATTAAATCGTGTGACGTTTTAAAATTTTAAATAATATAATATGTTATATTATTTACCCACATTTATATATCCGATTAAAAATAATATATTTATTATTTTTCCATACAAATGATTATTTGGTTAATCCTACGAACCTAAGAATAATATATTAAATTATATTATTTTCCTAATTTTTGTAAACGACTCGAACGTACAAATTTATGTATTTGTTTAATTATGATTCGTTACTAACATACGACACGTAACGCTTCAATCGTAGATATTTGTAGGATCGTGAAATTACAAGATGGTTCTGTTCTTAGTTGAGATTGGCGGAAACAATAACAACTACACAATTACAATCGAGTAAACAGAAAAAATACTGATAAGAACACTGTTGTATTAAGCTTTGAGAATAAACGATTACAAATGAAAACTCTAATTCAAAAGCACACTTACAGTGAAGTGTTTACTCAGTATTTATACTAACATAGAATTAAGACAGACCCTTGATTCTAAGGATCAGATCGAACACAGATCGTTGATCGTTTATACAAAAGCTAATAATACACATTAAAGCTGAACTAGCTAACTTTATTGAAGCGTCTTCTTTATGCATCATTGCTTGCATGTCTGGAGAAGAGCATTGCTGAGTTTCATTGGTTGTGCCATTGAGGTTCCTTCTGCTTTGAGTGTGTCAGTTACTTTTGCAGAAAGTTGTCAGTGACGCTTGGCATGGATAGTCAGCTGCAACGATTTGTCTTCAAAGAACATAGCTATCAGCAGCAAGAATGAGAATGATGCTGCTGATAAGCCTATCAGTAGCAACAAGTGTTGAATGCTGCTTATAAGCCTATCAACAGAAACATGTGTTGAATGCTGCTTATAAGCCTATCAGCAGCAACATGTGTTGAATGCTGCTTATAAGCCTATCAGCAGCAACATGTGTTGAATGCTACTGATAAGCCTATCAGCAGCATTTGTACTTAGAATAATTTAGAAGCCATCAGTCTTTGGTTCTACAAACTCCCCCTAGACTGATGCGACCAAAATTTTTCTAATCACTTTGCTGCTGAAGCTTTTGCATGTGGCTGACTATCCTTTCAACTTCATAGCCTCTTGGATCCTTGCTGGGATTGTTCAGTGGAAGTGCAGATAGAGTCTTGATGTCTTTGTGTGGCATTTTGTAGATTGTTTTGCTTGAACATATCATCTTCTGCTTCCTTACATCAGTTAAAGTGAACTCATCCAAATCAGCATTATAGGACCAACTTACAAATGGAGAGTGGGACTTGAGTGGTTTGATGTCAATGATCACATCTTTGCTAGGGTTGAAGTAGTGTTTGATGGCTAGCACAAGAAATTTCCCACCCTCATTTGCAGGCTCATGAGCTTCACCCAGCTCCAAAATTCTGTCAAGATCTGAATCTGGCAATTGCAGAACTTCACCAACAGATCTGTAGATAGATCTTCTTCTTTCAGTTCTCCCCCTGAAGATCTCAAACCTTTGATCCTGTGGATTATAGACCCAGTCAACTATGTCTCTTGAGTCTTCTGGTTTAGGTGTGGGTTTGGATTTCTTTAAGGGAGGCTGTTAATGAGTGGGAGCTGGGTGGGATGGTTTGGACTTTTTGGGTGGAGGAGTGGAGGGTTTGGGGAGGAGAGTGGAAAGTTGTTGGACTGAGGAAGAGGTAGGTGAGGGAGAAGGCTTGGGTTTCTTTGCTTTTGTTTCTTTTTCTTCCTGAATAGGTACCCTTTTCTTGGATTCCTTCTTCCCCAATCTTTCTTCCTCATCCTTCTTGACTTTGAAGTAGAGGGCTTGCAGGTTCATGAAGTTCATGGGACCTAGCCTCTGTCCACTCTCTCCTCTAGCCTTAAGGAAGTCAATCATGACCTTCCTTTCTTCATGGGTCCGTTTATTAAAGGCAATGGTCTTCTTGGACTTTTGTTTGGCTTTTTCTTCTTCTTCAGCCTGTTTCTTCTTTGCCAATTGACCTTGCTGACCCATGAAGGCTCTGTAGACTTCTTTATTTGATAGTTTCTCAAGGTAATCTGCATCCTCACCTTGAGAAACTAGAGCCTTTACCCACTCCTCCCTCATTTCTTTGGCTAGTTCAGAATCGGTTATTCTGAACTTAGGTTCTTCTTCTTTCTTCTTCTTCTTCTTCTTCTCCAATTATTCTTCTTCTTTGTCAAATTGTTCCTGCAGTTGAAGAGCAAGAGCTGCATCTTCTTCAATCTGGTCAACTGTAGGAATCTTTCTTTTCAGTTCATCCAGCTGCCTAGCATACAGATGGATGGTTTGTTCTCTGAGGAGAATGGTTGTTTTTCTTTCTTGAGCCTTTTTAATGTCAGCCATCTCCTCTTCTTCTCTTCTTCTTCTCTTCTCTTCCCTCTCTCTTTTCTCTTTTAGCAATCTCTCTTCATCTTCATCTGTCATAATTCCCTTTCCCTTGTTTATATTGGATGCCTCTGTTTCGGCTTCACTGACCACATCACCAGATGATGGTGCTGCTATTGGGATCTCAGCCTCAGCTTCATTGGCACATTGAGAGGTGAACAAGGGAAGGTCAATGGCTTCATCCGATTTGCACTTAGGACCTGTGACTTCTTTCAGCATTTCTTTGATTGTTGATCTTGACTCATATGCTGCAACACAGATGTCTACTCGAGGGGAAGCTGAGTCAGTATCAGTGTCAGAGTTTGACACATATACTTCCTCAGTAATTCTTCGTACGTGTTCAAGTTTGGCTATGACAGTAGCTATCATTGCCTGACTTTCAAGTGAGTTGACATTGCAGATATTTTCCCTGAGTTGAAAGATCTTGTCGAGAAAGTCTGTAGGAAGTGACAAGATGTTCCTGGTGTTGATGGTGAGAGAGGAGCCGTTGCTTAGTAAGAAGGTGTGGTCAAGAGACTTAGTGCTTGTCCATCCCAGCACATCTAAGTCTTTGACAATGACGGAGTACAGAAATCTTCTTAAGCAGCAAATTTCTTCTTTAGTGAGAAGACTGCTCCTTATAATGTCAAGTCTTCTAGGAGTCAGTCTTCTTTCTGCTGCTGTCGAAGATTCAGGATAAGCTACCCGTTTTGCTGTTTGTATTAGTCTTTCGAAGTGGGGTAGATTATCCTCCATCAAGTCATGGAACCCGCCAATGGCAAGTTCTGCTGAGAGATCTGATGAAGTGTTGATGCAGTTAGTTAAATACAGTTGTTGGACTTGGAGGGCATTGAGAGAGTTCCGGTTTAGCTCTTCTACTCCACTAAACTCCCATCCTATCCAAAATCTCTCAGCTGATCCATCATACCCCCAAGCTAGAATGGAGTCAAATTCTAGCTTCTGTGTAGTTTGAAACAGTTGGGGGGTAATGGATTGACTTATGATGGCTGCTGCTTCAGGAAGGATGCTGAATGATGTATTTGTTTGTTCTGTGTCTTCAGCATCATTCAGCATTTCATCAACAACCCTGACGACCAACTTCCAGTCTTCAGATGTCACTTCTTCTTCGTTATCTGAGACTGGCAAGTCATGAATTTGTACAAAAGCCGGCTTGAATAGTGAGCTTTGAATTACAACCTGCTCTTGAATCCAGTCGTCAAGACTATCTATGTCTTCCTCCATTGAGACCATCTCCCCCTTTTTGGTTGCATCAGTAGAAAAGTAAGCATCAGTTTGGGTGCCTACTGATACAAGAGAGGGAGTGGTTAAAGTTGGGCATTGATGGGCTTCATGCATAGAGACTTGGTATCTTAGTTTGGACACTTCAACCTCTAGCATAGCCACCCTGGCCGTCAATTCCAAGTTATGAAGTTTCAGTCTGTCCTCATCCATAGTTGTGGAATCCTTGGACCCAGATGGGGCCTTAGGCCTAGCCTCTTCATCCCCATCACCGATGGTTTCTTGGCACCTGGGATTCCTCTCAGTGAAGGGAGTTTCCAAGGAAACATCCCCACTGTGAGTTGCCGTGGTTGAGGTCTTAACAATGTTGTCACTGTCCTCCTGGTCATTTGATTGACCAGCAGTAGTGACAGCCTCTTCCACATCCACTCTTTCATAACTCCTAGAGTGGACCTTCAGGGTAGATGAACTTGGGTTGGGTGTGTTGGAAGCAAGATCAATCAGTACCTCCGAGATAGTGGTAGTTGGAGAAGGTACATCATCTTGATCAGGTTCCACAACACTTAAGTTCATAAGAGAAAGGAAGGGCTCAGGGGGCTGTTCTACGGATCCGGGAAGTGATCCTGATCCTAATAGAGAGGCATCCGAAGGAGTCTCCCTAATAATGTGGCTTTCCCTTATGATATTCTCACCAGAATGTTGTGATTCTGAGTGAGGGCTGTTAGGTTGGGTTTGGGCCTTGGAGGCAAGAGAAGAAGGAGTTCTCTTGCCCCTTTTTCTAGTATATGTTGTTGCAACCGGGGCCCTGTGTTCCGGTTGAACAATAACATCCAAAAGAGGTGTAAGTAATTTTTTTGCCTGTACATCCTCAGTAGTATGCACAGGGGTTCGAATGGTGGATGCAGACTGTTGTTCAGGATGTGAGGTGGAGGGTGTGGGATCAGTATCAATTGGGATTGCTGAATTGTCACCCGGGGTACTTTGTACGTTCAGCATTGTAGATAACAATGGAACGTTGACCCCTGAGAACTTTTTGGAAATAGTCCTCATGCTTTGAAAAATATTATTTTTATGACCCAACATGATGTAGATTCTTGCAGGTTTTGAAAGTTCTTTTAGTTCTTGATTGAAAACTTCCTACAGGAATCTTGGGTACATGAAAAATTGCTGCTTTGCACCCTCTTGAAGGTTATATCGTAAACCCTCAAAAATGAGATGTGCAAAGTTGAAGCCTTGGTTAGTGACCATACCATGGAAGGCAGAGGCCAGTGCAGAGCTCACCTGATGCCATCCACTCCTCTTCTGAGATATGCATTAGAGAAGAGTGTGGCAGAGATATTTCCATGGAGGGCCCATCAGCGCCTTCTCGATCGTATACTCGGTTTGATTTCCAGTGTATCCAATGGAAACAAAGGTCCTCATGTATTCGTCCTTCGAGTATGAGATGGGTGCTCCCTCATCTTGAAGCTTAAGATGTTTTCTGAGTGTAGCTTCCAAGATGGTGATATGCTTGCCGTCTACTTTGGCTTTGATTTGGGGAATCCCCTGTTCGGTTGAGTAGACGGCGGTTCTCCAGAAATCCTCCATATGAGGGATATATATGGTAGGGTTGGTGGTGAGGGCAAAGTAGATCTTTGATCGACATAAGAAATCGATCATATCGTCAAAACCATCGGATTTCTTTCCTTTGGTAAGGTACGCTGTTAGGTTATGGTATGTGGAAAACTTGTCATCTGGGTTGTCGATATCTGCCATAGCCGTTTGATTCTGGAGGGATGATTTGAATATGGTTTGAATATGGTGGAGACTTGAGAGTATGGAGAATATGGAGAGCTTTGAATGTGGTGGGGACTTAGGGTGAAAGTGATAGTTGGTTAGGGTTGAATTGAATGTGAAGAGGTGGTAAAGAAAATTTGGTTTGGTCTTATAACGGCAGATGAGAGAAAAAGCAAAATGACTTGTACAGTACAACCTTATTTACTTTTCATTGTTACAGCTGTAATGCACCGAGGCAGTCATGATAAAGACTGACGTTGATTTCTTTTACAGCGGGTAAAAGTTAATTTGGACTTAAATTTACCCATCAGCAGCAAACTTGGTTGCTGTGGATGGATAAGCGTGTCCGCTGCAAGCTTGGTTGCTGCGAAAGGTTAAGTTTGTTAGCAGCAGACTTAATTGCTGCTGATAGATGCAATGATCTGCAACAAGGATGTTGCTGCTGACATCCTTAAAACTATCTGCAGGAAACTTGTTCCTTCTGATAAGTTAAAGCAGTCAGGGGCAAATTCTTTGCTGCTGAAAATCAGACCTGTCACCACCCAAAAGGATGCTATTGAGTTATAACTTTTATTTACAACATAAGATAGACATATTTACACCAAAGGATAGACGCACTCAACTGAACCGATGATGATGCTTGGTGGTTTCTTTACCTTCTATTGTTGAGTTGGTGGTTTTCCAGCTCTCTTTGTCTTTTCAGCAGCATATGTTGTATCTGAGGATTTTGGCTTATCAGCAACAGATTTTGTTGCTGCTGATGGTTTTACTTGAGCAGCTGCAGACTTTGTTGCTGTTGAAGGCCTTCCTTTTGGTTGCTTGGGCTTTACTCGATCAGCAGCAGTTATTTTGGCTGCTGATGACTTAGAAACAGATGTATGCTTATCCTTCTTCACTTGCCGATAGGCTTTTGTATAACTGGGGTTGGAAGAAGAATCTGATTGAAAGGATTTGACTTACAATTTGTAGCAAAGTGGTCTGATTCTCCACAGATGATGCAAGATTGTTGAGGTTTTGACAACTGTTCCCTTAGTGGAGAAAGAGATTTTCTGAATTGAGTTGTCTTAGCTTCAAAACCTCTTACCTATTTGTTCTTCTTTGTCTTCTCAAAAGCATGTTGCTTGAGGTTTCTTTGCTGCTGAAGGTAGTAGAAGCAGGTGCTGGCAGTGTGGTTATATTTTCCATAGACAAAACATGATTTTGCCATTTTATCCCTTGAAAGATACACATAATCCTTTCTTTTGAAAAGGTCTTTGAAATTCCAAGGATGAGCTTTGTTGTGCTCAAAAGTAGCTTCTTCCAATGGTTTTTGAACATATGGAACCCTTTCTCTAGGTGCATGACATATGTCAAACACCTTCCTTGGCTGAACTGAAGATGAGGACTGGCCCTTTTCAGTATTTAGCTTCCTACCTTCTGGAGGATAGATAGTTTTGATTTTCTTGAATGGTGTAGGAACTGGTACTGAAATGGCTGGTACTTGTGCTGAATGGACTTCATCATTAGTCAGAGTGACTTGAGGGGCATGAGGAGATGAAGCTTCACTTGTTTTAGTGGAGTCTGAGTAAGTTGAATCAGACTCTGATGAGGTAGTGCATTCTTGTACCAATGGTTCATCCTTGGAAGGATCAAGATTTCTGTTGGCCATATCAAGATTTGCCAGATTGAAGCTTGGTTCATGGATGGCAACGTAGTCAGCAGGAGGTGCAACGGCTTGATATTGTTCAACATGATACCCTACACCATTTTTTACCTTATCATGAATTTGAGCATCTAGAAGTCTTTGCAGCTTTTTGGATGCAAATTCATATTTGTCAATGTGAACTTTCTGCTCTGCTAATTCTGCTCTGGTAGCTTTTAATTTGACAAGAAGATCATCAATCTGAGTTTCAAGATTGGTTTATTCATGTTTTAATGATGAAATCTCTTTCTTTAGGCAGTTAATTTTTTCTTTGTAACTGTCTTCAACCTTTTTGAATTCAGATTTCATTTGATGAAACTCTTCATTTTGATCTATTAGGTTTTGATTATGCTTTCTGTAGCCTAAAACCTTATCAATACAGGCTTAGGAACATAGATGTTTATATATCTGAGGCGGTATCTCAGTTGTGTCTGCCATAAGAGCTTGGTTGTTAGTAGGCAGATCTTCATACTGGAAGCTCCAGTCAAAGTCAGATGTTCCAACAGCTACACAAGTTGCAGTTTGAGCTGGAGGAGTAGCTTGTTGATGTTGATTTCTTGGTTGGGCTTGGTGAGCTGCTGGGTTGCCCTAGGTGCCTTGCATTCTCTAGCAAAATGACCAAGTTGGTTACAGTTGTAACATTTCAATTTGCTTTTATCCAAGCCAACTCTGGTGTTGGAGCTGTTGCTTGGAATGGGTCTTCCGGTTCTAGAGTAGAACCTTTTTGCTCTTATAGAGAGCATGGCATACGAGTGATGTATATCCATTTCTTCTAGATCATCTGGATGGAAGCACTCAAGATCCTCCTTGATAAAGTACATGTTTCTTGAGTTTTCAGAAACAAAAGCAGCAGTGGATGAGGATTGAGAAGGAGCTTCAAGAAGAAATGGTGATGTGTTTGTTTTAGAAGTAGGAGTTTGAGGATGTGTGACTATGGGAGAATAGTAGTTGCTAGTACTAGGACCTGAGTACTCAGAGTGAAAAGCAGAAGAGATGGTGGTGGATGTTGAAGCTGTTTGGTAGCTTGAACTTCGTTCTTTTGCCTGAATCATCTCTAGCTCATAAGTCTTCAGCATACCGAAGAGCTCAGTCGTTTGGAGAGTCTTCAGATTCTTAGTTCTTCTAATGGACACCGTGTAGAGTGTCCAGCAGCTAGGTAAAGACCTGATGAACTTTTTGAGAATATCCTCATTCTCCAGTTTCACCTTTGAGCACTGCAGCTCACCTACAAGATAAGTGAATCTATTATATAAAACAGTTAGGGACTCACCTTCCTTCCATACGAAGTTTTCGTACTGCTGCTTCAGGATGTCCCTTCTGTTTTCTTTGACTTCTTCTAAGCTAGCAAACATCTTCTCAAGAGCCTCCCAGAGCTCTTTGGCGGTTTTGTGACTTCTGAAGTTATGAAAAACTTCATTTGGAAGGCACATTTGGATAGCTCCTAGTGCCTTGAAGTCCACCTCCATCTTTTTTATATCTTCATCCGAGTACTTGGAGGGATCCTTTGGAACTGATGGTCCTCCAGAGTCAGCAGATGCTACCATGGGAATGTAGGGTCCATCCCTGATGGATTTCCACATTCCGTACTCCTGATAGCAGAAAAAACTTTCCATGCGATTTTTCCACATGTCGTAGTCTTCTCCAGACACCAATCGTGGTGGTCGGTTGATGCTGCCGATGTCTTCAAAACCATTGCTTTGTGCCATTTTTGTTTCGTGGTTTTGGGTGACTTGATAAACAAAAAGAGTTTAGAATAGAACCAGAAGTGATTAAACAAGTGTTAGTTTGTTTAATCTGAGCCAAGGCTCTAATACCACTTGTAGGATCATGAAATTACAAGATGGTTCTGTTCTTAGTTGAGATTGGCGGAAACAATAACAACTACACAATTACAATCGAGTAAACAGAAAGAATACTTATAAGAACACTGTTGTATTAAGCTTTGAGAATAAACGATTACAAATGAAAACTCTAATTCAAAAGCACACTTACAGTGAAGTGTTTACTCAGTATTTATACTAACTTAGAATTAAGACAGACCCTTGATTCTAAGGATCAGATCGAACACAGACTGTTGATCGTTTATACAAAAGCTAATAATACACGTTAAAGCGAAACTAGCTAACTTTATTGAAGCGTCTTCTTTATGCATCATTGCTTGCATGTCTGGAGAAGAGCATTGCTGAGTTTCATTGGTTGTGCCATTGAGGTTCCTTCTGCTTTGAGTGTGTCAGTTACTTTTGCAGAAAGTTTTCAGTGACGCTTGACATGGATAGTCAGCTGCAACGATTTGTCTTCAAAGAACATAGCTATCAACAGCAAGAATGAGAATGATGCCGCTGATAAGCCTATCAGTAGCAACAAGTGCTGAATGTTGCTTATAAGCCTCTCAGCAGCAACATGTGTTGAATGCTGCTTATAAGCCTATCAGCAGCAACATGTGTTGAATACTGCTTTTAAGCCTAAAAGCAGCAACATGTGTTGAATGCTGCTGATAAGCCTATCAGCAGAATTTGTACTTAGAATAATTTAGAAGCCATCAGTCTTTGGTTCTACAATATTGTATTAAGAATCTTTATTCCCGTAGACACGTTCATCCACTCTTAAATCCTTAGAATGCGTTAGGACGTTCTAACCCTCCGTGTCGTCGTCACAAATCCCTTTGTGTCCCTAATTGTTATGTTTATATTCTAGGGCATACGTGATCCGTTTCAGGCTAACACTTGTGGTTTCAATCTCATACTTGTGTGATACTGTAGGTCCACATGACTCATCTCAGATCGATCTCGTGACAGGACATCTCGATAACACGGAGTGCGGAATCCTACCGTATTAACGTTTTGTATATCAATCGACAATAGAAACAACAGGTAAATAAACTTTCTCTTTTATATCACCAAACAGAGTTTACAGAATACTTGATCGTTCAATCTCTCGTCTCTACCAAACAGACTCTATAAACTCTATATTTATAGACACACGTTCTGCAATAGGCGAACTTAACAAGTTTGCTCAAAAGATGCTTAGGCGAACTTCGCGGAACTTGTACTAATACTTAGACAAAACTAAACAATTACATAAAAACATAAAGACAATAAGACCTAAACTATTACAAAGCTTTTGTCATACAATCTATGTCCTAACAGACTCCCCCTTGACAATAGCTTGATCTTCTGTCTTCAGTCTTTATGACGAGCTCTTCCAGTTATCTAGTAATCTGCTTCCTGCATGCACTCCATATCTCTGACATATATCCAACACTCTTTTATACTGCAATCCTTGTTCTTTCCATTCATCAGTGAACATAATCTCCTTCTTTCTTAAAGTCCTCTGATCTTTGTTTGATAAGTTAATAAGATTCATTGCATCATAGAAAATAACAATGACCTTATTATCTTTATCATCAATCCTAGCTTCACCAGTCTTCACATCTACATACCACCATTTCATATTCCCCAGAAAATCTTGTGGAATTTTCTTCAATGGTATCTTCTGTACAGCACGTACTGGCTTGAACTTATAATTCCAAGTCACATTCTTAGTCTTTTGATCTACAAGCTTCACTCTTTTTCCCTTCTGTGGTATTAACCTTTCATACTTCCCTGATCCACCTTCTCTCTTTATTAAATTGGCAATCACATCGGCTAATCCACACTTTGATCTATTAATCAATGGTTTCATAGCTAGACCATTCATTTCACACCTTGGCATGGGATTGGAATACTTGATCCTAGTCTTTAAGTATTGAACACCATCAGATCTTTTAAGAGCAAACAACTTAGTATCATCATCATAAAACCAACTTATGATCTTTCCAATACACCTCTCTTTAGTCACATATCTTTCTTTCTGAGCAGGTTGTATAGGTGACTTTGGTAGTACTTTCATCCAACTGTTAACTACTTCTCTCCACTGTTCTCTAGTCATTCATGTAATTCTATACATCACAGGTTCTTCATTCAGCTTAGGAGACACAGTATGAGTAATATCAACATCAGAATCTATCTTGGATTGAGCAATATCATCAGGTGTAGTGATGTCTTCAACAGAGTCCATAGAATCTGTTACTCCATCATAAGAAAACTCAGGAAAAACATCATCTTGGATGAAGTTATACGGAACATTCAGACCATCACTTCCTTCATATGTAACCTTAGATTTACTCTTTTCTATCTCAATCTCTACAATCTCTCATTCTTTAACTTCGTTATCCAACACATCTTCTTCATCATCATCAAATAATTGGTCTATATCATCCAGACATTCTAATTTCTCAGCTTCTTCTTCAGAATCTGGAAAGAATTCCAATAATAATATTTCTTCATTCACTCCAGAATCATGCTTGGTTCCTTCAATAGTATGTGATATCGACTCCCCCTGAGCTCTTGATATTGGATTCACGTCAGCGTATTGACGATCACCCTCAACATTACCACTAGGATCATTGTCATCATTATCTTTTCTTTGAATTGATTCAACATGACACGTATCATGTATCCTTAACCCCCCCTGAGCGTCAAGACGCTCAACAAGCTTAGACACCAATAACTGCATGTCAGCAATCTGTGTAGCTTGAGCTTGAAGGACCAACTATCTCTGAGAATCAGTAGACACAAGAGTATCTACTTGAGTCTGTAAAGCTAGCACATGTGATTCAAGGAACGTAATTCTTTCAGAATCAGACGGCTTTGAAGGACCAGCTTCAGATGTGTGTGGAACATGTGGTGAAAGCACTGGAGATGTATGTTTAGAAGCAGGAGGTGTAATCAATAAGGAAGCAACAAAATTAGCATCCTCAACACCTTGAGATGAATGAGCAGAAGCAATAGAAGCAGACATAAGCTTCTGAGCTTTAGGAACTGGAATAGCATCACTATCCGAGTCAGAACTTTCATCTATTAAAGTTCTCTTGCCAAGTACTGATCTAGAAGGAGTTTTCCGAACAGACTTACGCCTCGGTTTTCTGGCTTTAGATTTAATATGTTTCCCCGCATTAGCCAATGGTAACGTAGCCAACCTCTCATAATGATCTAAGCTAAAATCTCTAGATGAATCAGTATCAGTAGCTTCAGAATCAGGTAAGATAGTATTACCGGAACTCGTACCTACAACATTGCCTTCAGCTTCATGAATAGGTGAGTTCATAGCTTCATGATCAAAATCATCCATATTCATACCCAAATCTTGGTCATTATCTTGAGCAATCTCTTCTTGAACAGGTTCATTAACAGGAATGTGAACCTGTTCTTGTGGAATAGGAACTTGTTGTTGTTGTTGTTGAGCAGAACTTGTTGTTGTTGTTGAGCAGGAACTTGTTGTACTTGAGCTTGAACTTGTTGTTGAATTGGAACTTGATTCTGGACTTGTCTTTGTACTAACTCCTCAGGATGAAACCAATGATCATTAGGTGGCTCAACATAATCAGGATTGATTATGTGACCAAACAAAGGAGTTGGAACAGGAATTAGAGCAGGATTTTGTTGTTTCACCTTAGTACAATCAATAAAGATTCTTTTTGACATAGGAGTCAAAGTCAAACGGGTTGGATGCTGAGGTAAATCCGGAATTAAATGGTTCAGAATCATTTGCACGAACCTAGGATACATAAGGAACCCTTGACCTTCTAGAGGATTGATTTGCATGACCAAGTCATGGTAGATATATAAAGCAAAGTTAAACCGTTTGTTGAGGGTCAAAGCAACCATAGCAGCTTGTAATGCACTCTTCAAACCATCAGTACCAGCCTTTCTTGGAGACATATATTGTATGATGACGTGCATAAAATATCTTCATTCGCCAACTAAACCTCCTTTTCTTGCTTGTGTATCATTTGGTCTTCCTCTGTAACCCATCCGCTGAAAACACCCCATAATCAGTGTTCCAGGATATGACATAGGATCATCAACAGCACCTCCTAATCCGAACGCAGCACGAATAGTTTCCACTGAAATAGCTACCTCCATATTATTTACTATAGCACGAAGTACGTGAGGTTCAACATCTGTATCTTGATGAACGGTATCCCAGAATTGTTGAATATATGGTAAACTGATATACGGATTAGCAGATAAAGCCACATGCAACCGTGAACGATTCAGAAAGTTGATAATTCCTTGAAAATTAACAACTTCGGACATATTCGGATCTAATAGTGCCACTTGATTATGTTTGTACTCAACACGAAGAGCCATCTGTGAATGTAGAGGACAAAAAAAACACATTAGTAAGCCAAACAAACAAAAAGAAAAAAAAATTTCAACACAAAAAAAATCACAAGTCCAAAACACTCCTGAGCCTTTAGGCGAACTTAGTTTGCTTACTGTTGCAAGAGGCGAACATAATAAGTTCGCCTGAACAAGTTCGCCTGAACAAGTTCGCCTGAACCAGTTTGTCGATACAACTTCTACATCAGAATCTCAAAAATGTCTAAATCATGGATAAAATCTCAATTCAAACATAACAACAGCATCGATTAACATTCACGACACAAGATTAAGCATCAATTTCAAGTTTTAATCCAAAAAATTTGTTCAAATCTCAGAAAAACGTAAAAACTTTTAAAACTAACGAACACAGAGTCAAAAGGACAATTTCAGACGATTTAACGTATAAAATTTATTGAAACTACCTTAGAAATACTCGCAATCAAAAAACTAATTCAGAAACAAACACAAACAGGTCAAATCAGAAACCCTAGATCAGAAAACACAAGTTCGCTAAACAGTCCGTATGTTCGCTCTATAAGTGTGCCTGAACACAATATTAAATCACAATTAAGTTCGCTTCATTAGGCGAACTTGTTAAGTTCGCTTAACAATCCTCAGACGAACATATTAAGTTCGCTTACTCAGAACCAGGCGAACATGTTAAGTTAAATCCAAACCTTTTCCTTTAAACAAACTTCTTCACTTTCAACACGACATATTCTTGTGAACTTCCATCTGTAGCATGTATCCGATCCAATCCCGAATCATTTTAATTAAAAATAAAATTCTCATGGAAGATAGAAACAAAATATTTTTGGATTTAATCCGTACAAACGGAATCATATATTTTTGGTTTTTATTTGAGCAAACTGAAAACACATATTTTTTGGATTTTATATAAGCAAGCTATAATACATATTTTTGGATGAACATCATAAGCAAGAAGATCATATCAGTATATGAGCAATTCATCACACAGTTTATTATCAACTATGGGTAACCTATGATATGAAACAATCAAACTCATACTTATGAACACAATACTTTTTTTTAATTTTATGTAACTTTTGTAATCTATTTAAATAATACTTGAAATGATACGCGATAAATTTCAAAGTAAACAAGATCAGGTTATGAAATGCTCAATTTTTCATTCCTAATTTGCAATACAAAGCATGAATTTTTAAATTGTCAATATTATATAATTTGAAACTATAAGAATTTTTCTTCCAAATTCATGTGAGTTAGTACCATTTAGATGAAAAACATCGTGTACCCCACATATATGCCAACAGAAAATAAATTTGCATTATCTTCAAGACATACACAGTTTATTGAAAGATTAGATCAATCTCCAAGATGAAATTATCTCTATTAGCACAAGTATAGAATAGCAGATCCCAAAGGATATAAGAATCAGAATGATTCAGAACCGAAAGATTATAATGAATTGGCTTTATAATGAGAATCAATAGATTCAGGTAGGAGGATCCAACTATTATCTGGATAAATTTCAATGAAATCAGAATAGATGATGTATCTAACTGATCCAAGGGTGAATATATGTTCTAACAGATATTGTAAGAAACATATCTTAGTTCAGCAACACATTGCATGTTTTTCGAGGCATGGGCAGTGAAGTGAACTGAAAGAGATTGTGTTAAAGACATAATTCGATATTCGTCTCATGAAATTCTTGAAACCATATATTCTATATCTGATAATGATCTTTTACACACACACTCAGGCATAAAATGGATTCAAATCACAGATGTAATCATATTATATTTAATTTTCACACTACTATTGGTTCAAAAACGCTTATAGTCTATTGACAATTCAAGTTTCAAACTCATATTCAAATTAAAACATATTATCAAGATTAGAGCATTCAAAACACTATCATTTCTCATTTATGCAGACTTTGAAATTTAGATCAAATCAAATTACTTTAAACTATCATATATCAAAGGTCTACTAAGGTCATGTGTAATGAACTATTCACTGATGTACTATCATTTATTCTATAACTTCAAATGATGTCAATTTTATATTTTTCATTTTTTTTGAATTTTTATAAATAATAATTTTTGACGGAAAGTTAAATTCAGAAATGTAATAAAGCAATAAAAGAAATTTAAAACAAAATCTCCCATGAAAATTTGTTTTGAAAAACTTTTATTCGGGATTGATCATACCGATCATTTTTATCAGAAATTCAAACCTGGTACAATCAAATGCTTTGGTAAAAAGATCAGCAAAATTATCATCTGTATGTACCTTTACCAGCTGAATCAACTTCTTATCTGCACAATCACGAATAAAATGATATCTAATTTCAATGTGCTTTGTTTTACTATGCTTAACAAGATTATTTGTGATAGACATTGTAGCATTATTATCAATAAACATGGGGGTTCTTGTAAAGTTCAAACCATAGTCTCTTAATTGCTGTTGGATCCACAAGATCTGTGAACAACAACTTGCAGCAGCAATGTATTCTGCTTCACATGTTGAAATGGAGACCAGTTTGCTTTTTGCATTGCTAGGAAACTAGACGATTACCCAAGAACTGGCAACCACCTGTAGTAGATTTCCTATCCAAATAGCAACCACCAAAATCAGAATCAGTGTAAGCATTGAATTCAAAGTTAGAACTATGAGGAAACCATAGTCCCAATCAAATGAGACTCTTTTAGTTTTGCTTGGAACCTAGAACAAATACACACAACGAACATTATATCTGGCCTTGAAGCAGTTAAGTACATGAGAGATCCAATCATTGCACTGTAGAGTCGTCAATCAACTTCTTTTCCATCCGGATCAGAATTCAATTTATGATTGACCGGAATCAGAGTATCATATGGGGTACAGTCCTCCATCTTGAACCGGCTCAAGATGTCCTTCACATACTTGGACTGATGAATAAAGAAACCATCTTCCTTCTGATTAACTTGAAGACCAAGGAAAAATGATAACTCTCCCATAACTGACATCTCAAACTTCGATTTCATAATACTCTCAAACTCTTTGCATAACCCTTCATTTGTATAACCAAAAATAATATCATCTACATATATTTGTACAGGAGGTATTCTCCCCCTACTTTCTTAATGAATAAAGTAGAGTCAATATGTCCACGAACAAAATCATTCTCCATAAGATGTGTATACAACGTTTCATACCACGCTCGAGGAGCTTGATGAAGACAATAGAGAGCTTTATCAAGCTTGAAAACTTTAGACGGATTAATTGGATCTTCAAACCCCGGCGGTTGACACACATAAACTTCATCCTTGACTTTACCATATAAGAAAGCACTTTTTACATCTAATTGAAACACCTTAAACCCTTTGAATGAAGCAAAAGCAAGAAACAGCCTTATAGCTTCAAGCCTAGCAACAGGCGCATAAACCTCGGTGTAATCAATTCCCTCTTATTGATTGAAACCTTGTACAACTAATCTTGCCTTATTTCGCACCACAACACCTCTATCGTCTTTCTTGCATTTAAACACCCACATTGTACCAATTGGATACACACCCTTTGGAAGATCTACAATATTCCAAACTTTAAGTTTGTCAAACTGAGCAAGTTCTTCCTGCATGGCCTCTATCCAATTGTTATCACGTAACGCCATTTCGACATTCTTTGGTTCGACCTGAGAAATAAAACAGGAATGTGAGCATACATTAAAAACACCAGTATCTTTAAAACCTGTATACAAGCAAGTGTTGTCAAGAGTAGAACGCGTTTGCACTCCATCACGCAAATCTCCAATGATATTTGAAATTGGATGAGCTTTGAGTTCCTTGATTGATGCAACCTCAGGAACCGACAACACATCAACTTGAGTTGTATTAGATTGATAAGACAGATCTTGATTAACCGGTATCTCCGAGTCCAGATTTGTAGGAATCTCCCCCTGATCCTGTGATAAATTAGAAGGTTCATCAACTATCAAAGGATCAGCAGAAGAATCTTGGAAAATAACATTTTCATATTCACTATCAGACTCGTGTGTTCCCGAACAAGAAGCAACATTAGGATCTGGAGCAGATGTAGAAGAAACAGACAATTGTGGAACCGCAGTCGGTAGAAAACCACTATTCTGTGCATCTTGACATGAATCATATAAAACAGCAGCTTCCGCAGGAGAAATATCATAAGGTAAATGAAAAGACTTGAATAAATTCTCATAATCAAAAGCCTAGTCTGGTCCAATCACCATTTGAGGTAAAGACCGATTAGAACAGTCAATATGAAACCATTCTTCAACCTGGCGAGTCTCTTTGGTATAAACCCTCTTGGTAGTAGAAGTAGCAACATACCCCAGAAAGATCCCCTCAATTGCCTTAGCACTGAACTTGGTTGGGACATCTCGAACTTTCAAAAGGGTGCATGGATTACCAAAAGGTAGTAAATATTCCAGATTCGGCTTACGATTATTAAGCAACTCATAGCATGTCTTGTTGTGTCGCTTAACAGTCAAGACTCGGTTCAAAACGTGACACGCAGTATTCACAGCCTCAACCCAAAAAGTTACTGGAAGCTTAGAATCAGCAAGCATCGTACGTTCAGTTTCAACTAAAGTCCTGTTCTTTCATTCAGCAACTCCATTTTGTTGAGGTACATATGGCGCACTGAATTCATGATGAATTCCCTTTTGAAGACAGAATAAACCCATCTTGCTATTTTTAAATTCACTGCCATTGTCACTCCTAATTCTTCTGACTTTCTGTTTGAACAAATTCTCTAAACCCAGGATTAAGAATTGTACCAACTCTGTGGTTTTTGCTTTTGAAGAAAGGAACTTAACCCATGAAAATCTAGAGAAATCATCTGTTACTACCAGACAATAAGATTTACCGCCAATGCTCCTGATACTAATCGGTCGAAACAAATCCATATGTAGTAGCTCCAAAGGAGTTACAATAGAATTCTTTGTCTTAGATTTGTGGGACTTCTTGTGTTGTTTCCCCTTCTTGCAAGGAATACAGTCATCAGGAACTGAAAATTTCATTTTTGGAACACCAAAAACCAAATCATTCTTCACAAGATAATTCATTTTCCGATAATTGATGTGAGCAAGTTTCCTGTGCCACAAAATAGAATCTGACTCAGACGCCTTGGAGAGTAGACATGTAGGAATTGAATCCGTAGTAGTAGCAACACTCATGCCTTGGAGCCTTCATTAGAATCCATTCGTCAGGAATCACAAAGCCCGGTTTCAAGATATAACACTCAGAATCATTGAAAAGAAATGAAAATTTCTTGTCACACACTTGAGATACACTTAAAAGATTATGTTCAAGTTGCTCCACATAGTTCACTTTCTTAAATTTGCCTTTTTCGTTCTTTAAAGTACCCTGACCAGTTATGTACCCGCCTTTATTTCCAGCAAAAGCGACATAACCGCCATCAATATTAATCACATCTTCCAACAAACGAATATTCCCTATCATATGTCGAGAACAACCACTATCCACATACCACGTATTGTTGATAGTCCTCCTTGGTTATCCCTACATAAACAAAGAAAATCAGTTAGAAATTGGAACCCAAGCCATTATGGTCTTGGGTCGTCCAGATGGATCAAAATAAACAACTTCAAGCAATTCACAATCAACATTGTCATCAACCTTTGGAACATAAGATTTACAATTAGACCTTTTCAAAGAAGACATAGTTTGATTTATTGGAAAAACATTATTAGAATTATGATTATCAGATTCAGGTATTTCCAAAAATTTCTTTAGTTTTCTGTTTCGTCTTCTTCGTTGTGGTCTAGAAAGTTTGACCTCAGGTTGAGACTCTTTTGGAATTCCAACATGTGGAATCTCAAACCTCTTTTGAAAAACAATGGGTTTAAAAATACGCTTATCATGTTGCTTAAATGCTGGAGATTTAGCAAATGATTGACAAGGCATATTCTTTTCAACACTAGACATAGGCTTTTCCCCATTTTGTCTTTTCAGAATCGTCACCACTTGTTTTTGTGAGGGATCACACTTTAATTTGCCTTGATTCTTTTAAGGACAGTGAATCAGAATATGATCAGCCTCATTACAATGAAAACAAACTCTTCTATCTTGATGATTTCTGATATAAGGAGTTTTTCTTGAACTTGATGACCCGTTTGATGAACAAGATTCAGAAGATTTTTCTGAACAGTTGACTGGCTTCTTTGGAACAAAAATTTGTTTAGTCACCGTTGATAAATTCTTCTTCTGATAACGAGTAGCAACAAAACCACTTGATTGTAGCATTTTGGAAAGTTTAGGTTCAACTTTCACCTCATCCGGTTATGTTAAAATGCATTTATCACAAGTAACATTTTTCACTACCTTTGGTTCATCAATCTGCACTTCATTTGGAATGCCTTCAACCTTATTATCATCAAAAACTTCATCCCCAGAATCAGAATCATAGATCATATCTTCACCAGTTACTGGATTTACTTTCAACATTGTTTTTGGATCAATTTCCTCTTCATGAATAATTTCTGGTTCAACCACATAATTTGCATTGAATGGTGGAGGAACAAATCCAACTCTAGCAACCCTCTTAGTAGGATCAGCAATAGCATTAAAGTAATCCAATACCACAGATGAATTTTCAAAGTTTTCCAGTTTTCTATGTAATTTGATCACTTCAGACTCTTTATCAGAAATTTCTTTGTTCTTCTGAGCGACAATTTCATTTCGCTTCTCAATCTCAGCATAAGCCATATCCAGATGATATGCTTGTTCCTTATATTTCAATCCCAAAGAGTTCAAATCTCTTTTCAAAGACTCAATTCTATCTATACACAATTTATCATTATCTTTCAATTTTTGATTAACTGAATGCATTGATTTCATATCATAAATTAAATTTGTGTTATCATCTATTACTTTTTGCATTTTATCTTTTATACTGATGCAGTTAGAATAATAAATGTGACAGGCAGAATCTTTTACCTTTGAAGGATCTGACATGTCTGCCATGAAGACTTTTGCAATTGGAATATTATCAGAATCAGCACCATCAAAAGAATTTTTAGTTAAAACAGTATCATCTTCAGATACACCAGATGCAATATCAGTCTTACCATTTTGTACTTGATCATGATCTTCATCAGCACTTGGCAAACTCTCACCATCACTTTAGCTATCATCATCAGTTGACTCTTCAGATTTTGTAGAATGAATCTCAGCTACAAACGCTTGACTTACCGAACCAACCAAATCTTCAAGATAAATACCCCAGTCATAATTGTCATCATTCTGAGCAACCAAAGCAGATGATGCCGATGCATGATTAGAATTTCCAGATCCAGAGGAGCCATGTGACTGATTACGATTGTTCTTAAAGTTATTAGGTTTATTCTGAGAATCAAATTCAACTTTCGGTTTCACACATTCTTTGACAAAATGACCATACTCCTGACAATTATAGCAACAAACTTTGATTTTATCAAATCCCATACGTGAACGACTGTTGGACCCAATATACTTTCTTCCAGTCTTCTTCAAAAAGTCCTTTGCTTGTCGCATTAGCATAGCCATGTTCCATTGAATGTTCATCTCTTCCAGATCAACAAGATCAATCTGTTTGAAATCCTCCTCAATAACATCTGGATCATGAATCTTTCCTCCAATAAAATTTTCATAAGAAGCCATAAAGGAAGAAAACATCGCTAAATAATCATCAGCAACTCTTTGATTCATATTATATGTTCTAGATGATGAAGAAGTTGTTTTTGCAGAAAAACCTGATTGACTTGAAACCCCAGAGCAATGATCATGAGAACCATCTTGAGTATCACCAGAAAAGAACGCAACCCCTGCACCAGTTTTGCCAGAAGACTTAGCAAAATACATTGAAGGATCTTGAATATGCTCCATATTGGTTTCCTTCTTCTTCATATTCAAATCATGTGATTGAATCTTGCCAAGAACCTTTTCAAGAGACATAGTTTTATACTTGACATTCTTTTTTATCAAAACCGTATACACATCAAATTTAGATGGTATGCCTCCAAGAACTTATCATTTATCTCTTCAGTCTCATAAACCATTGAAGCACTTGACAACTCACTCAGCAAATGATAGAATATCATTGCAAGATCATCTAAAGATTCATTTTGAAAGTGCTTGAATACAAAGAACTACTTCTTCAGTAATTATTTTTGGCTTTTCTTAACATCCAAACTACCTTCACACCTCTTTTGCAACGCTTCCCACAATTGTTGAGAAGTCCTGAATTGTTTAAAGCTGTGATATATTTCTTTAGGAAGAGACATAGAAATACTAGCCGTTGCCTTCTTTTCTCTATCAAACAATATTTTTTCTTCTGTGGTTAACGCAGAGACTGATTTAGGAACATCATCCTTTCCCATCCAAGTATATGTCGGATGCGTATAACCTTCCAAGATTGGAATCCATAAACTTGTATCAGTAAAAGATACGAACTGATCAAACCGATCTTTCCAATTAGAATAATCTGCAAGACTTAACAATTTAGGCGGTTTCTGAGATGTACCAATCTCGTTGTCGTAATTTAACATACTAGTCACTTGCACCATATTTGCCATTTTCAGAAAAAATTTCCAAGTGTTGAACAAAAATCCCCTTAGGCGAAGATAATAAGTTCGCCTCACAACCAACAAGCGAATTTGATATCAAGCGAACTTGATAAGTTCGCTTACCCAAGAAATCCAGTAAGTTCGCCTACTGATTAAGTTCGCCTATTAAGTTCGCTTAAACTGAGAGAAGCGAACTTAATAAGTTCGCTTGCTAAGTTCGCCTGCAACAACTTTCAGCAAGTTCGCTTACAGCAGCTGAAACAAACTCAGCAAGAAATTTAACCCAAACACGAACAAACAGCACCAAAAATCATCATTTCTCACAGATTAGATGGAATTTGAAGAAATTGAACCATAGGATTTAGTATTTTATGAATTAGAACACTTCTAACGGATTAATTTCACCAAAATCAACCTCAAATCCATGAATTCAGCAGTAAAATCAGTTTAAAGAACTTGAAAACTCCATAGATACAAAAACTTCAAAAATGATCAATTTCTTGTCAAATTGTACACAAAAACGTCTCTAATCACCAAGAATCAAACACAAATCATGAGAAAGAGCTCTGATACCACTTGTAGGTCCACATGACTCATCTCAGATCGATCTCGTGACAGGACGTCTCGATAACACGGAGTGCGGAATCCTACCGTATTAACGTTTTGTATATCAGTCGACAATAAAAACAATACGTAAATAAACTCTCTCTTTTATATCACCAAACAGAGTTTACAGAATACTTGATCGTTCAATCTCTCGTCTCTACCAAACAGACTCTGTAAACTCTATATTTATAGACACACGTTCTGCAATAGGCGAACTTAACAAGTTCGCTTAAAAGATGCTTAGGCGAACTTAACAAGTTCGCCTCTAATAGACTAGGCGAACTTATCAAGTTCACCTCTGGCAGAACTTGTATTAATACTTAGACAAAACTAAACAATTACATAAAAAACATAAAGACAATAAGACCTAAACTATTACAAAGCTTTTATCATACAATCTATGTCCTAACAGATACTACCTACTACGCAACGCAGGTGAGTTTTCACGGCCCCTTTTTACTGTTTTAACTTCGGGGAGAAAACATGATTCAACTATTTGAGATTTTTTTCATTCATATGTTATAAATGTTAAAGCTAAGCGTAACACGCTATCACTGAAAGTCCTCAACACACATCGAACCGTTAATATGGATCTTAGCGAGGTAATGTTTAGTAGTACTAATGGGTTTGACAAATCCCACCCGCGTTAGTCACGCTAACTCGATTGGAGATCGAACGGGTGAAATGTTAGCCTACTCACATCGCCGGGGTTGATAGACCTGGCAGGAGGCAAATAAACAAACAGTCAGCTTCGGTTGCGAGCGCTTAAGTAAAACATGAATATGGGTTAGCTACCTATAGATACATATTGAATGACCAATAATCTGGTAAACGTTTATTTATATATTGAAACCTGTGAACTCACCAACCTCGTGTTGACATCTTTTCTTGCATGTTATCTCAGGTCGCTAAGATAAGGCACAGGTGCATGTATAGGACATGCATGAGATTCTCCTTTTTGATTGATGTCTTATTAAATTGTTTGGACTTTCTTTGGACTATGAATGGTTTGGACTTTTGGAATTTTTGAGTTTGTGTGTTTTGCGCATTTGCTTTCTTTACTCTTCTGCATTAAACTCTGATTGTTATTATATTTTCATTTGAGTCCCATGTAGAGTCGTTCAATGTAACTAATGACTGAGATCATGGTTTGTCACTTCCCAAACGGTAAAACTCCGTTAGTGGAATTTGGGTGTGTGACATTGTGTGTGTTAGTATTCGAGACGCACGTATGCGTTAGGATTCCGCACTTCGTGTACATATTACGTTTTTACAGCAGAGATCGATCTGTAGACCCGCTGGGACCTACAAGTGGTATCAGAGCTATTTGCTATTGATTAGCTATTGTTGTTTAACATCGTTTAGATTGTATTCACACAAAAAGATGAAGATTTTTTGAAGTTTCTGTGTTCTTGGGGTTGTTGGCGATTTTTGAAGAGAATTTTGATTGATTTCTTCATTTTTGGTGTTGTTTTACCAAAATTGATTCGATAGAAGTGTTCTAATTCATCATTTGAAGATTCATACGGAAAGAATTTGTCTAATTCCTTCAAAATCGTGAGATATGAAAATTTCCAGACCTGTTCGTGCGTTTGGGGTGATAGAACTCTCCTCCTTGTTTTCAGCTGAAGCAGGCGAACTTGTCTGATTAGTTACGGGCGAACTTGTCTGGCGAACTTGTTAAGTTCGCTACATTCAATTTAGGCGAACTTGTTATATTCGCTTGCTAAGTTCGCTACAGGCAGAAAGTTATCAAAATTTTAAGTTTTGAACTGTTACAAAGATGTCTACGCCTAATCATGTGAGTGTGAACAACATGACTCATTTGTTAAATTATGATAATGAGATTGGTACTCCAACCAAGCCACCGAGGCTTATGAATCTCAAAGATTATTCAAATTGGAAGTCGATTTGAGAACTATGTAAACATCAATGATACTAGTTTGTGGATTCCAATCAGTGAAGGATATGACCATCCTGTTCATCGTCATATGGGAGTGTCGGATACACAAAAGCTAGTCTCAGTTCTCAGTGATGAAGAAAAGAAATTGTATGATCATGAAAAGAAAGCTCTTGCACCTTTATCCATGTGTTTAACTCTTGATATATATCATTCCTTCAAGAAATTCAAAAATTCTCGTGATCTTTGGGAAGGTTTAGCTAAAAGATGTGAAGGAAGCACTGATATAAAGAAGAGCAGACGAGAGCTACTTAAGAAGGAATTCAGTGTATTCAAACACTTTGATGGTGAATCTATTGATGAACTAATGACCTGATATTATCATCTCTTAAGTGAATTGGTAAACAATGATATTACGTACAAGAATAAGAAGATTCTTGAGAAATTTCTAGATGCTTTACCAGCTCATTTTGAGATGTACACTATTGTGAATAAAGAACAAACTGGATTTGATGATTTGAGTCTTGAAGACTTGATGGGAAAGATTCAGTCTTATGACTTGCATAAGCAGAAGAAAGACACAATCTATCAAGATCCAAGGATCTACTTTGGAAAAGGTGCATCTTCACAGAAGAATGGAGGAGTTGCTTTGTTTTCTAGTGATGTTTCTGAAGGTTCTAAGGATAATTCATGTAATGAAGTTCATGCTTTGTTGCTTCACATTCTGGATGTTCAAAGAATTCAAACAATGACAATCATTAAAGAATTCAAACAATGACAATCATTCATGTTCTCAAAAGGTGTCCACTATGGCTGCAGATGATATGATGGCCATGATTGCTTCGTTTTTAACGTCTTATGAAAACATTATTAGAGGCAAAATTACTGATCCAGATATGATTGAAGAAGACTTCAATCAATTGGATAAAGATGCTCTTGAAGAAATGAATATTCAATGGAATATGACATTATGTTAGGGAAAAGATCATTTGAAGAGAACGGGAAAGAAGTTTATTGGAGCATCAAGCAAGACAAAAATGGGATTGGATAAATCAAAACTTAAATGTTACAATTGTCAAGAGTTTGGTCATTTTGCTAGGGAATGCACAAAACCAAGATCTCAGAATCATAATTCCTCAAACAATCAAGGTAATTAAAATAGGCAGAATACTTCCACATCCTTAATCTCTCAACAGGATGAAAATTATGATTGGGGTATTCATTTGGAGGATATTGTTGCTCACATTAGTCAAGCTTTTCTAGCTGAAGTTCATACTGAAGATGGAAATGAATGCACATCTTTTGATGGTGACTCTACAGATTCTGGGAATTTAAATGAAAGTGAAGAGTTAGTTCCTCAGAAAAATGAACCTAAGTTTTCAAATGAAGATTTACTCAGTGATGGAGCTGCTGGGAAGGTTATAGAAAAGATTGCTCAGATGCTGGCCGAGGGAAATGCATTCATGGCAGATGCTAAACAGGTACAACAGGTTAATTCTTGTCTAAAATGTATTGATTGTGAATTCAAGATTACAAGATTGTGTGATGATAACACGACTCTTATCTGTGACATGAAAGCAATATACACATCGAATCAAACTTTGAAAGAAAATGAAGTAATTTTGAAAGCTAAAATTGAATCTTTAAAAGATGACATTAAAGTTTTGCAAATCAATGTTAACGAACAAGCCTTTCATCTGGATGTGTCATATTCTGAGTATGAAAAGAAAATTAATGAACTTGCCATGTCACAGACTGAAGTAATAAAATTGTTACGAAAGCTTGAGGGTTATAAGAATTTCAGTTTTTTGTTAGAATACTATAATGAAAAAGCTTAAGGTGAAAAGGTTATTGGAGGTGTTGGTTCTTGTCTTTCTTTAAATGACACATATATTGGAGGAGGTGTTGGATTTTATCCACCTTTCAATGAGAATTATACTCCTTGTCTGACTGAGGTTGTTTCAGATGAAGATATGGAGCCAAAAATTGTTTTGAATATCAATCCTGTTACTGGTGAGGATATGATATATGATGATTCATTTGATGATGATGTTTTTGATTCAAACAAAGTTGAAGGTGTAGTGAGTGAGTGTAAGTATGTTGAACTATAGTAGTGAAAAATGTGACTAGAGATAGATGCATCCTGATTGAACCGGATGAGAAGGTTGAACAACCAAAACCTAAATCTACTTATGCACCAGTTAAACCTTTTGTAAGTGGTGGTTTTGATTCTCAAGAAACCAACAAGATTGAGAAAGTCTCAACTCTTGAATTTTATGAACAGAAAGTTGATAAAGAATCTCAAAAGGTTGTTCAAACTTCAAACACTACTTCATTGTGTTCTTCATCCAACACAAACAAGGTTCAGAGGGAGAAGTATGTTAGAGTGTACAAAGAAAGACGTACTTGCTTTCATTGTGGTGTTGTTGGTCATATTCTGAAAGATTTTCCACACAAGAATTTGGGGAAGCGTCTATGTTACGGGTTAAAATTCAGAGCAGGATCCTGAGTGATATGAATTCCAAGATCTGGTATCCCGATAAGGTCAGTATAATGAATATTAATAAAGGCTACTCGTTCATTGGTTTATTACTCGTAGGGAAAACGTGTGCAGCCACTAACTCCTAAAGACTTAGACGTGGAGCTCAATTAAATGTGTGGAATGTGCGTAGAAGACTTTACAACAGTCATACGGGAAGATAGAGTCAAAGACCATATTTCTCGGATAGTTAGCTATAGATGATTTGTATTTAATTACCGATGAGATCGTTTAGAAACACACAACACCCGCACTCAGAAACGATTGTAACACTTAGCTCACGATCTCTTTGGCACTCTTTTGTACTCGATAATTTCAGTTTTATACAAGACATCAAGGCAGCCTGACTTTCGTCTTCTCCCGAGGTTTTATGCCGGAGATCATCAAGGACCAAGGGCTTTCCTCGTAAACACCCGTGTTGATTTTACTGTTTTATATTCGTAGATTTAACAAGCACGCTACCTCACTATCAAAATTTGATTACAAAGTTTGTTTACATAATTTTTACCCAAAACAATTTGGCGCCCACCGTGGGGCAAGTTGTGCTTTTTATCTTCAAATCTTTATTGAAATTTTTGTTTAATCATTATTTTTCAAAACTGATTTAAAAAACGTCCCAATCTAAAAATGTTTCTGTCTCTCCTCCATCTTCAACCTCCGGGCTAGTCAGCCCTATTCATCCCTTTCCTTCATTCCAGAAAAAGAATGATAGCCAGCCTTGGAAGACTATTCCTGCGGGTTTTTAGGGATCCGGAATATCCGCTAGCCCACCTGTGCTCATTTCAAACGATGAACTTCTCAAAGTATTCTCTGAGGAACAACAGAAAAAGACTAATCATGCAATATCCAGAGAGCTTGAAAGGATCAAAGACTCAAAGAAACCGATGGAAGTGACAACTCCATTACAACCAAGGGCATTGAACTTTGACTATCCAGGATCTTCAAGGATCCATCAGGGAGATTTCCTACCCATGCAGACCAGAGTCACAACTCTTGGTCCAACTGCGGCTACTAGAGTTACTACAACTCAAGATCTTGGATTTACCCCGGGATCATCCCTCAGAGATATCGGCATGGGTAACACATTCAATAATTTTTCAAATGCTAACGAATCTGTGCAGGAAGGGATCACTCCTTCCATGGCGAAAGAATTGAAAAAACTAAGAGAGATGATTTCTAGTGCGCCTGGTGTGGTGCATCCCATACCCGATATGCCCGCTGCCAGCCACAGGACTTCTAGATTCGCTCCTCCCATTTGTGATGCCGAGATCCCCAAACGTTTTCAAACTCCCAACATGAAGTTGTATGATGGGACAACGGATCCTAAGGAGCATGTGGCACAATATAGAGAGAGAAAGGAGATCAACCCCATTCCCTTGGACCTGAAAGAGGCTTGCTTATGCAAAGGCTTCGGTTCTACCTTAACGGGATCAACCTTAAAATAGCTACTTAATGTTCCTCCATACTCTATTACTTCATTTGCTCATTTAATCAACCTGTTTAACAATCATTTTTCTTGCAGTAGAACTTTTGAAAGATTGACAAGTGACTTATACAGGGTGATTCAAAATCCCGGAGAATCCCTCCGACATTATGTCAGCAAGTTTGGTAAGGAATCCCTGGATATCCCGAATCTCGACGTAGCCACAGCAGTCCAGGCCTTCAAGATGGGATTGAGGAATCTTGACGAAGTCAGAAACATGGCACTTAGGTTTATCAGACTCGAAGATGATAAGAAGATTTAGCAAAGGATGGATGCTCCAACCAGTTATAGTCAACCTAACCGGAAGACTAAGACTGCGCCTTTCAAACCATATAGATCGAAGCCATATTCCAAACATGATAATCCCAGAGTCAATGCTGTGGAAGATGACGAGGAGGAAGAACAATATCCTAAGTTATCTGAATACTGTTTTTCACTTGACACAACTGGTTTGTTATATGCTATGCAGGATCTTGGAGACAAAGCCAGGTGGCCACGTAAATTCGAAAAGAATACCTAGGGCAAAGACAAGTCCAAATGGTGTGCCTTCCATGAAGATTCCAGACATATCACGGAGGATTGCATTGCCCTGCGTAAAGAGATAAGCTATCTCATGAGCAAGGGATATCTCAAGGAATTTCTGGGCAAAGGAAAGAAGCAAGTTAGGGATCATGACAAAATGCCGCAAAGAGCCAAATCTCCGCCACCCGATGCTAAGGTAATAAGATTTATTTCTGGTGGTTCTGACATTTTTGGTACCTCTTACTCTGCAACTAAGAGAAATGCCAAGGAAGCTAAAATAGAGAAAGGTGATAGACCCCTCAGAACTTCTAGTCTAACAGAAGAAAATATAATCTCCTTCAATGAAGAAGACAGGGATAATGTACAAGATCCTCATCATGATGGTCTGGTGATCACCCTATATGTTGCAAATCACTTCATTCGAAGAATACTGATCGATGGAGGAAGCTCAGTGAACATAATCCAGCATGATGTCTTGAAAAGAATTGGGATCCCAGATTCCGAGATTATCTCCAAATCTGCTGTGCTAGTGGGATTCAACGGAGAAGTCAAAAACACAGTCGGAGATATAAAGCTCCCGATATATATCGAAGGCGTAAACACGATACAAATTTTTTGCATAATTGATTCTTTATCTTGTTACAATGTTATACTAGGGAGACCCTGGATACATGATATGAAAGCGGTACCCTCGACATATCATCAATGTGTCAAGATGCCAACTCCTTAGGGAGTAGTAAAGATCAACAACGATCAGCAAGATGCAAAGGATTATTATACTTCCTCAATGAAAGCGTCAGCAAAAACTAGACAAGCATAGCAACTAAAGAAATAGGCTAGAGACGTCCTAGAAGCCAGGGAGCAGGATGTCAAGGAATTATCCCTAAGTCCAGAGGATCCTGACGTTAAGTTGCTTATTGGAACCAGTATCCTCGAGGATATTGAGCAAAGCCTCACAAGATTATTAAAGAGCAGAATTTCAACTTTTTCTTGGAAGCATGAAGACATGACAAGTAGTTCTAAAGACATTATTACACATAAATTAGGAATTGATAACAATTTCAGGCCTATACACTAAAAAGGAAGGAAATTCGCTTCAGAAAGAAATACAGTCATCCAAGAGGAAGTTGAGAGATTGTTAAAAGCAAGAATGATTAGGGAAGTAAAATTCCCAAGATGGCTAGCCAATTTAGTAGTGGTCCAGAAGAAGAATGGGGAATGGAGAGTCTGTGTAGACTTCACAGATGTAAACAAAGCATGTCCGAAAGATCCCTTCCCTCTACCACATATTGGATCAATGGTGGATGCTACAGCAGGCCATGAAATGTTAACCTTCATGGACGCCTCGTTAGGATTTCAGCAGATCCAGATGGAGCCCTCTAATCAAGAGGATACTGCCTTCATGACTCCGACAGGTATCTATTGTTATATTGCTATGCCTTTTGGTCTAAAAAATGCAGGTGCTACATACCAGAGGTTAGTAAACATGATGTTTAAAGACAAACTTGGGGACACCATGGAAGTCTATATTGATGACATGGTGGTGAAGTCGAAGAAAGATGAAGATCATCCCAGGGATCTTGAAGAAGCATTGGACATCCTAGATCATTATAACATGAAGCTTAACCCTTCCAAATGCCACTTTGGAGTGGGGGCAGGAAAATTCCTAGGATACATGGTGACTAAAAGAGGGATAGAATCCAGCCCTGAGCAGATCAAGGAAATAATTAACCTGAGATCCCCAACCAATACCAAAGAGGTCTAGAGGCTGACCGGTAGAGTAGCAGCGCTCAATAGATTTATCTCAAGATCCTCATAAAGATGTAAAGAATTTTATGATATCCTAAAGAAAAACAAAAGATTCAAATGGGAAGAAAAGCATGAGCAAGCACTCCAAGCACTAAAGGAGTATTTATCCACAGCTCCTCTACTAATGAAACCTGAAGATGGCGAACCATTATCATTGTACTTAGCAGTACCTGGACATCCTGTAAGTGCTGTCTTAGTTAAGGATCATGAAGGTCAGCAACATCTGGTATACTATGTAAGTAAAAGTCTACTTCCAGCGGAAACCAGGTATTCTCATATAGAAAAATTAATATTACCTTTAATAATGGCATCTACTAAACTTAGACATTATTTTAAGACCCATGCTATACATGTTAAAACTAATTATCCAGTTAGGTGTGTTTTGAGAAAGCCAGAAATGTCTGGAAGAATGGCTAAATGGTCAATCAAACTCAGCGCATATGATCTCAACTATGAGCCCAAGACAGTAATAAAATCCCAAGCACTCGCAGACTTTGTGGCTGATTTCAACAGTGATATCCAATAAGAAGCAGATCTCGAAGTTCAACAACTAGAGGAATCCAAGGATAAATGGATTCTATTCATAGATGGTGCATCTAATATAAGAGGTACAGGTCTTGGAATCATACTAAAATCGCCACAAGGGGATATACTACCCCAGTCAATAAGAAGTGAGTTCCAAGAAATCAACAACGAGGCAGAGTACGAGGCGCTGATAGCACGATTACAACTTACTTGCGATATGAAGATCAGGTATCTCCAGGTATATGTGGATTCACTGTTGATTACTAACCATTTCAATGGCTCCTATGCAGCAAAGGGTGAAAGATTAATCAAGTACCTCAAGATAGTCAAACAATTATCTGTGAAATTCAAAATGTTTAGTATAATACAGGTACCAAGGGAAGATAATGTTGAAGCTGATGCCTTAGCAAATCTTGCCTCAGCACCCAACATCCCGGAAGGAACCAAAATACCGATTATACATTTCCTAAGTCCAGCAATTGAAAAGAAAAAAGAAGTATCCAATACGAAAGCTGAACAAGTAGATACTCGGGATCCGAAACCAAGCCAGAGATCCTGGATCCCACATATTATAAAATATTTACAGGATGGAAAATTACCGAAGGATGAAAAGAATCACAGGGCTTTTCGTAAGAAAATATCTCTTTTTATAATGTTAGATGGTGTTTTGTACAGAAAATCTATTGCAGGTCCTTATTTGAAATGTTTAGAAGATCCTGAAGCACTTGAAGTCCTCAGATATATACACGAAGGCGACTGTGGAAATCACACCGGGGGCAGAGCCCTTTTCTCAAAGATCCTAAGGACATGATACTATTGGCCAACGATGAGGAAAGATGCCATGGAGTATTCCCAAAAGTGTGATGCATGCCAGAGACATAGTAACATCCTTCACCAGCCAGCAGAGCCCTTGTACCCAATTATTTCTTCCTGGCCATTTATGAAGTGGGGAATGGATATAGTTGGCAAGCTCCCAAAGGCACCAGGAGGATAAGTATTTATGTTAGCAATGACTGACTACTTCTCCAAATGGATCAAAGCCGAAGCATTCGTTCAAGTCAGAGAAAAGGAAGTTATATCCTTTCTCAAGCGTAATATCCTGATGAGATTCGGCATCCCAGCGGAAATAACATGTGATAACGGATCTTAATTCATTGGCCAAAGAACAACCAACTTTTGTGCTAGCTGGGGAATCAAGATGATAACTTCTACCCTTGTACATCCTCAAGCCAATGGACAAGCAGAATCCTGCAACAAGATCATAATCAATAACCTCAAGAAAAGATTGGGAACAAAGAAAGGGAAATGGGCCGAAGAACTGCCATTTGCACTATGGGCAGATAGAACAACTACAAAAAATGCAACGGGTCAAACCCCTTTCTCTTTGGTGTTTGGCACTGAAGCTAAGATCCTTACAGAGATGGTTATTCCTACAGCCAGAACCAGTCTTCAAACTCAGAAAAATAATAGTGAAGCTCTCTCAAATGATCTTGATACTATTGATGAAATCAGAGATCTTGCCAAAGTTCGCATGGCAGCCTATCAACAAAGGATGGCAAGATCATATAACAAAAACATAAGGATTAGAAGGTTTCAAGTGGGTGATCTCGTATTGAGAAAAGCATTTCAAAATACTACCAATCCTAGCGATGGAAAGCTTGCACCAAAATGGGAAGGCCCATATTTGATTGAATCGGAGGCAAGCAAGGGTGCTTACTGGTTAGCAACTCGGGAAGGAGATATATTGCCGAGATCCTGGAACGCTATTCATCTAAAAACCTACTTCATGTAAGTTAGAATTTACATTATTGCTTAGAACGGTACATATTCTACCCATTTCAATTAATTTTATTATTATTCCATATCAATATACTGACTTGAGCGTCGAAGGGGTTTTAGCCTAGCTAGCACCCACCTTCACCAAGAGTTCCTGTCTTACAGGAAGTATCTCCAGGGATCCCGGTACATGACAGAGATTGGCCATCTCTCCTACATTAAGGTATCCTGCATACCTTCTAAGGTTTAAAGGTTTTCACCTTTCTAAGAATTGAGTTTAAACACTTCGCCAGTTACGCACGATGTTCGAGTATAGTTCAAGGTGGTGCGACCAGACCATGTAAACGTGGCTGAAAATTTCATCACTGTTGGCTATAGCTTGTTCTCTACAATAGTAACATACGTGTTACTCCTAAGGTTTTTAGTATTTTCATGATAACTCAAGTCTGGCTTGGCCCACGTTATTTTGGCGTAGCCCACATTATTCTGGCTTGGCCCACGTTATTCTGGCTTATCCCACGTTATGCTGGCTTGGCCCACGTTATTCTGGCTTGGCCCATGATAATTTGGCTTTGCCCACGTTATTTTGACTTGATAAATTTAATTTGTTTACTTAGCAAATGCTTATCATTAGTGTACTAGTTCAAAAGTCGTGATCGAATCAAAGACTTATATCAATTCTAAAATTCCACTACTTATAACACAATATGATTGGCAAACATACACAGGGGACAACTCGAGGTTACAACACTTCTTATAACATTCGTCAGAGTTCTGGTATGTATATTTATCTATTTCAAATTTTAAACTTAAGATTATTTCTTGATTCACCATGAAAGGTAGAATCAAAATTTGTTTGACTAAGTCATGATTTGCTCTATTTAACAAAACTAAACTATGCTTCTATTAAACAAAGTTTAATAAATTATCCTTAAGGATCCTGAATCCCGAATGAATACTTAGATCTATTTTTTTTCTAAAAAAAAACCTTGAGTTTTTACAAACACATTCAATCTCAAGAACATTAATGGCAAGATAGTCAAAAGCTACTAACATTATAAGTGCAGGAAAGCAAAATATGTCCCGGGCTTCATCCAAAACAGGACCCATCCACCCGAGACTTAAGTCAAGAAATTGTTTATCCCATTCCGGTATCCCGTTAGCAAGAAAATTAAATTGTTCGAAATCAACAAGTTAAAGACAACCACTTCAAAAACCATAAATACCAGGGCTCGGGCCTAAGCATCAATACCTTTATCGCCCTGATCCACCTGCTTCCCTGCACCCTCAGCATCATGCTCCTCAGCCACCATTGCAGACCCTTGAACCTAATCCTCAGCCACCACTTTCCCAACATCCTTCTCCGAAATCAGCTCTCCTCCCAACTCAATCACCAGCCTTTTCCACTCCTCAACATCCCAAGCGCTCCTGTCAAAGTCCTTATCCTCAGCTTCTTTGGCCATCTTGATTCTAGACTGGAAGATAGAAATGGTAGCAAAAGTTTGAGCTTGCTCGTTGGACTCGTCAATGTTGCGAGCATGCTGAAGGAGCTTCTCTTACATTTCCTTGGAGATATCTGAAATCTCCTTATCTTTAGCAGCCCCACTCTTCTGCAATTCCTGGATCCTCAGTTTGCTCGCATCAGATTCTTTCAGGAGTTAGTTGTGGAAAGCAGCCATCTTGTTTAGAGCCTGTTTCACATAACAAATTAGTTGATTTGTAAGGCTGACCCTATTATTTAGAATAATGAACTTTACTTATCAGATGACTAAGATTGTTCAGGATCCTATGAGCATCGGCAAAGTCTTTGCAATCTTGGATGGACAATTCGGCGGGATCCGAGATCTTCCTCTTCTTATTGGAGGATGGCTTAACATTGTAAGCTTCAGGTTTGGGAGCATTCGGTTTGACTGCTGGAGTGATGGCTTGTTGAGGTTCCTTTTTGACAGCTTTACCCTTAGCGACCATGCTGTCAATATCATCAAGGGAAAATTTGGAACCTGATTTACGAAGGCCTATTTCAAAAGGGGCAGGTTAGTTTGTCCTCATTATTTATAACTAATAAAAGGGAATGTTGCTATTTTTCTTACCAAACATAGTTGAATCGGAGAAAGAGACGTCAGGTTTAACTTCCAGCAGTGGAGCTTTGAATCGAGAGGTCCGCTCGATGGATTCAAAACCAAAGAAAGCGGCAACCTTCTTAGCCGTGTCCGGAGTTGGAGGAGCAAGGATATCGAACTTCAGCGCTGAAATAAAAATAAACAGTCAGTATCCCGAATATCAAGTTTCTAAAAGAAAAACCTACAAGCCAGAATCCTACCATTTACGATTCACTTGATCGGCAGTTTATCCCCTTCTGGGATAGAATCCCTTCTCATTAAGAAGAAACTATTTTTCCAGTTAGAATCGTTTTAGGTGGTTTTCAGGATCAAGTGGGTCATACCAGGTTTAATTTGGAAAAGGAACCGAGAAGAACCGTGGCCCCTAAGATTATAAACATGGGCTATTTCTGAGGCAGAAAACTCAACAGCATGATGTTTGATCAAGAATTCCAAGGTATACAGAGTTCTCTAAACCATCGGCATGGTTTGAGCGAAGCTAAGACCACTCTTTCTAAAGAAGTTGGTAGTGAGAGAAGGAAACGGGTAAGTAAAACCTAGCGAAAAGGGAAAATAAGAAAAACAAACCCAAGTACTTGATGTGAAATCAACCCTAGTTTTAGGATCGAAGGGTCTAAAAACAGTATCTTCAGGAAAAAAGCCTCCAGATTTCAGCGACTGGATATCAAGATCGGTAAAAAGGCATTTTTGGGAATCAGGGTTGGCGATTAAATTCTGACTAAAGATATCATCGAAAGAAGTAGAAGAACAAGTATTCTTCTTGGCCATTTCGAAAACAAAAATCGGAAAAAATAAGAAAAAGTTGAGATCGTTACCTGGAATCTCAGACAGAAAGCGAAGAAGATGAAGTCAGAATGGAGAAGAAACAACGATGATATGCAATTATAACAGCATCGATACATGTCTCTTCATATCCTCGTTTCCCGTACCAAGTCTTATCAAGCATCCGGTTTTATTTAAAATTCAAATTTCAAAAATTTAACAGTTGTAAGATAGACTTCCAGCTACCAAATTTTGGGGACAATTGTTACGGGTTAAAATTCAGAGCAGGATCCTGAGCGATATGAATTCCAAGATCCGGTATCCCGATAAGGTCAGTATAATGAATATTAATAAAGGCTACTCGTTCATTGCTTTATTACTCGTAGGGAAAACGTGTGCAGCCACTAACTCCTAAAGACTTAGACATGGAGCTCAATTAAACGTGTGAAATGTGCGTAGAAGACTTTACAACAGTCATATGAGAAGATAGAGTCAAAGACCATATTTCTCGGATAGTTAGCTATAGATGATTTGTATTTAATTACCGATGAGATCGTTTAAAAACACACAACACCCGCACTCAGAAACGATTGTAACACTTAGCTCACGATCTCTTTGGCACTCTTTTGTACTCGATAATTTCAGTTTTATACAAGACATCAAGGCCGCCTGACTTTCGTCTTCTCCCGAGGTTTTATGCCGGAGATCATCACGGACCAAGGGCTTTCCTCGTAAACACCCGTGTTAATTTTACTGTTTTATATTCGTAGATTTAACAAGCACGCTACCTCACTATCGACATTTGGTTACAAAGTTAGTTTACATAATTTTACCCAAAACAGTCTAGAGAATCCAAAATTGGCTAGACCGTTTGTGAATCCAACAGTGAAAACAGTTGTAAAATCTATTGATGAGAATCATAATGAGGATAGAGGTGGTAAGAAGCCAATTGTCAAGGTTGCTTCTGATTCAGTGAAGATAGTTGAGAAGGTTGGTTCTTCTGGTGAACTTACACAACCAAAGGTAAAATGTCAAGACCTCAAAAACGACGAAGAAATAGAAGGTTGAGAAAACTTTTGGAACAACCTGTGGTCAAAGACAATGTTGAAACATTTAAGTCATCAAAGGAGAGTGAAAAGGTTCAGGTTCAATCAAAATGGAAACGAAAGTCTCAAGTTTCTGTTTCTGAGAAACAATCTCCTAAAATTGAGGAAAGATTTGACTGTGTTTTGAAAGAAATTGTTTATTTTGATGAATCAGGCTGACCCAAGAACACAATGGCTTGGGTCTCTATTACTAACTAATCACTCTTGTTTGTGTGCAGGGAAATCCAAGGAGGACTGCCGGCAACCATTGGTATGTTGATAGTTAAAGATATCCAAGGAGGATCCATTGCTTCTGCAGGAAAGAAAGGAGGAAATATTTCTATCCAAGGCACTGCGAAAAATGGGGGATTGAGCTTTGAGAAAGTCAACTATGTGGAGCTACTCGAACAAAATCTGTTATCTGTTTCGCAAGTTTGTGATAAATATTTCTCATTTCATTTTAATAAGTCAGAGTGTTTGGCGTTGAAGCCGGGATTTGAGATACCTGAAGGTTGGATATTTATGAGAGCTCCTCGAAAGAATGACTCATATATGCTCAACATGAGCACAGCGACGACAACTTCATCCGTTACGACTTGTCTTCTTTCGAAAGCTTATGAATCTGAATTGTGATTCCCTCAGATATGTTGATATTCAAGGATAAAGTCTTCAATCACTCTCTGAATTGGCGGAATCAATTCAGAAATCAAATCCACATCAAAATGAACAAATCAAAGAAGAACAATTTCAATACTATCAATCACACCAAATGCATACTTCATGATGATTAGCTTCGTTAATCAAGTAATGTAATCAAGTATTAACAGCAGAAACACATAGAAATTCTCTTGATTAACTTGTAAAATCACAGTACAAAAATGAGAAAGTTACTTGAAATACAAAAGACACAACTATTTATACTAGAGAGTTTTCGATCGAAATCTTCTTGATCGAAAAATGTTTTCGACCGAAAACATAAAGTTTTCAACAAAAACTCTGAAGTTATACTTTTAAAACCTAATTGATTTCTATGGACTATTAGGTTCCAACAATCTCCCCCTAGTCCACAGAACATCAATTCTTCAAAAATTGTCTTTTGCAGGCTTGGTTTTGACTTTAACACTTAGCTTCTTAGCATCCAGAGCAGCAATTCTCTTCTTGATCACTTCAGCTTCATGTCTTCTTGACAAACATCGAGCCACGACTCTCATATACAACTTTGCTTCAGTTTTAATCTTCGTGCTCATATCACATCTAATAGGATTCTTATACAAAATCTTTAGATCATCATCAGAAAAGCTAAACAAATCCACTGGATCAAAAACTCTGACTTCTTATAAATGATCCTGTATAATCACAGCTTCATGTGTTTTTCTATCATACACCCACTTCTTGAAGCTTTTAATGAATGTCTCTTTACGTGCTGGAATGTAAACAGTTGAAACTGTATCAGTAGGCTTCACAATGTATCTAAACCTTCTTTTGTCGTCTTTATCATTTCTTTTCAACTTTTTGCATTCAGGCACCCGTGGTTTGAATTTTTCAAATTTAGCTTTTCCACACTCTCTGGTTAAAAATTCTACAAAATTAGCAGCAAATGAATTGTTCGATGGATTGATCATCTTCAGTTGACTTAGCTTTCGAATATCCCAGTATGGCAATGTGTTTAACTTTGAACTTTTGTCAAAATACTGAATATTCCCATCACATCTCTTTATTGCATACATATTCTTTTCACCATCATACAACCATGCTAATATTTCACTAGTTAACGCTTGTTCTGGACTCTTTATTGTCTGTGTAATATTTTCTACAATGGATGGCTTCTCAGTCACTGTCCACCAGGTACTCTTGTCAATCTTTGAAGTATTTTGCCTTTTAGATGGTTATTCAATATCTTCAGAAACAATAAATGGCTCTCTTTCATCTACAAGCTTATCCAATTTACCAATCACTGAACCATCTTCTTCAACATACGTCTGCTGTTGTTCATATTCATACTTTTTGTATTCAATGTTGGTTGGAGTTTCTTGTTCAGCATCTTCAATTGTTTTTCCACTTCCACCAACACAACCAGTACCACCACTATTATCATCGTCATCTGAAGAATTGTTATCATCTTTTCTTTCACCAGTGATCACCACTTCTTCATCATCTTCTTCTTCCTTCTCTGGCTTTTCTTGATTCTCATCAATTTTCTCCAATCCTTCACCTTCATCATTGAGAAGCATATCAACATCAAATAACATATTGTCTTCATACATAGTTGCTTCAAACACTGGAGTTTGAACTTGTTCACTAGTAGAAGGAATTGGTTCAGTGGCTGCTGGACTATGAATCTCTTCAACATTTTCTGCTAGGTTTGTACCAATTTGAACACCCGTAAGAGCTATTAAATCCTGTACCATCTTCTGAAGTTGATCAATCTGTTGCTGTTGTTGAGCTATTACACCCTTTTGTTTAGTACTTTCAATTTTCAACTCTCTGATCTCTCTGGAATTAGTAGCTTATCTACTTTGCAAGTTTGAGATCTGAGTTTTCAATTGACTAACAACATCTTCAGTTTCCCTGGTTGCATAGTTAAGAAACTCTTCATCAACCAACTCATAACCTCTAGATCTTTTGGACTTATGCTTCCCTGGTACCTCTTTAGCTTTACCTTTGCCTTTATCAAGTCTTGTTGTAGTTTTCTCTTTCTTCTGTAATTCTGGATCAGTAAATACAATACCCTTAGAAGGTACGGTTATTGTTTTTTCAAGTTCTTTTCTTTTTTTTGATGGGGTTGTTGTTGTGGCAATTAACTGTTCATCATTAATTTATAACACTTCAGTGTTCACACTTAAGACATCGTCAGCTTCAGCAATAAATTCTTCTGTGTGACTTAGTAATGGTTCAGTAACTTCTTCATTTACTTCAGGAACTCTGTTTTCTTCAAAAAAACATATCATGTTCTACAACTTGAACTTGACCTTCGTGTTGAATAACATTTACTTGAACACCACCATGACCTTGATCATTATCATTTCCCTGATCATTATTCTGCACTTGGTCAGTTTCATCATTGCCACTATCAACTCCATCTTCTATATCTTCTGCCATTAAGTCACTGATTTTATCTTCAATAGTAAAATCTGGATCAGGATTTTCTTCAAGCATATTAGGAAATAGTGGTGTCACAGTACCACTAAATTTGCTTGTCTTCCTCACATTATTCATGCTGCTGAAGATTGCTTCTTTCATTGAATCCAAAGGCAGTTCAACACCATCATTTTCCAGATTCGGCAGTAGTGTATTAATAATCATTTGTACAAATCTTGGGTACATTAGAAACTTGTAGTTTTTCCTTGGTCCCACGAAGTTACTAATCATTGCATCGAATATCATTCTTGAAAAATTGAATCTTCTATGAGTTGCCAGACACACTAATGCTCTGCTGAATACTTCACATGTTTGATCAAAAGCAAATGTTCTAGGACTCATGCAATGAATTAATACATGGACAAGGTATCTCCATTATTTTGCATACATAGTTTTGGTCACCTGTCTTTTTAGAAACGTTCCTTCATATCCCATACTCAAACTTATCCCTGAGATTGCAATGTGATTAATTTTGTAAGGAAAATCAGTTGCATCTCTGAAGTTTAACACTTCACGAATAACTTGTTCTGTAACTTTTATTGTATTCCCACCAACAGAGCTTTCTATCCAGATCTCCTTGTTTACATTCTTGTATTCTACATTGTCCCAAAACTCCCTCACATGTTTCTCAAACACTCTAACTTGTGTGGATATTGCTGTGTGAATTCTGGAATTTATCAAGAACCTGACAATCTCTTCATAACCACGTGCTTTCTTGGTGTTTGTGGTTAAGCACACACAAATATTGTGCTTGGGTTCAAACTTTAAACGGTTCATATCTGTAAAGAACAAACACAAAAAGTTAGAAAACTTCTGAAAAATCCTTAACTCTGGACATTTCGATCGAAAACTCCCTTATTTGCAACCTTTTCGATCGAAAAACTCCTTTTAACCTTTTCACCAGAAAAGTTGAAATCACAACTTTGAACTTTTCGATCAAAAACTCTTGTAAACAATATAAACCATGACTATTTCAATCGAAAACTTTTCTAATCAGAATTTTCATCAAACGTCTTTTTCGATCGAAAACTCTTATTTTTCAAAAATTTCTCAAGCAATGATTTTTCGATCGAAAACATTTTTCGGTCGAAAACACATTTCGGACGAATCAGAATTAACTTCATTTCCATCTGAAACACTTTTCGATCCATTCAACAGACTTTTCGGTTCATTCTTCCTAGTTTTCGGGCGATTCAAAAACTCATAAATTCAAATTAAAACTACGGCTTTGGATCTAACCTATCAACCTCTATGAATCACGAGAACATACCTGGATGATCGAAAAACACTGAGAATCTCGATGACGTCACGATCGACAAATTTTTCGTATGAATCTTTAACACTTGTAAAACACGATGAATTTTGAAATGATACGGTCGAGAGAAAAATATAAGTGGAAAAAATCTTTTCAATCGAAAAATTTGAATATATAGACTTTTCAAATCTTGACCGAATACTTCAGTCATGACTTTTCGATCGAAAACTTTATTAGATGATTTATTTTCAATCAAGAGATTTCGACCGAAAACCCCACACATGATAAATTTTTAAAATTTTAAAAACCAATTTATATATATATATATATATATATATATATATATATATATATATATATATATATATTTTATTTAAGTCCATTTTGACATCATTAAGACCTGTTCCAGAACTTTATTTTTCACACACACAAAACAAACAAAACAAAAAAAAAACTTTAAACATAAAATCCAGATCATAACAACTACTTTATTCACATGCATTTTCTTTTGATGAACTGAAATGACATAGGATCATAAATGTATATTGTCTTAACTACACTGCATATCAAATCAGGATATAAACAGTTCAACCTTGATTGCCAGTATTGTTATCCACATAAACTCATGCATCACGTTTCAGCAAATACTGTGTGACATTTAAGGTTATATTAATCAATACAGTGTGTACCCCACAATCGAGATCGAATGAACTTAGAATTAACACAAAATTTCACCAGATCATGATCCAATCTCCAGCATGAAGGTAGCGTTCTTAGCACAGGAAAAATAATCCAAGTGGATTTGATTGGAATCATATTGATTCAGAATCATTTTGATTCATTGTCTCGGTTTCTGAGATAGTACAGAATCATATTGATTCATATGAGATGTGAAGAATCATGAATGATTTGGGTATGCGGATATCCGTACGATATTGGATATGTCAATTGAAATCACGAATGATTCAAGGGGCGAAACAGAATGACTTCCTGGTTTCCATCCGAGATTTTCACCAGAACCATCTGCTGTATGAAGGTGTTTAACTCTAAATCATATATTTGACGTATATAGTCAATAGAGCAAACAAATTGTGCTAAGAACTCATCAAGATCCTGGTCTCATGGTATGACTAGATTCACTTTGCATTCCAATGAATAATGAAAGTACCGATATTCGATGTGGGTAAAACACAAAGATTGCGATTTAGTTAATCACACAAATATCGCCTAATTTACATATGCAGAGCCTACCAGCATATCAAAAATTATAACCGATGTCACCATCATATCCAATTCATGCATAAGCTCAGCACACACTTGTACTATCATTTCCTATATATACGTCATTCAGACACACAAATTTTCTTTTTCTTTTATTCTCCCCCTAAAATTGTGATGTGACTTTATTTACTATTTATATCACTTATGAGAACAAACATATCTGACACACACATTCATTAAGCTAATACACATATAAATCGTACATAACACAATTTTAACACGTAAAAGAAAATCTTTTTGAGGAACATATTTCTGAGGTCTTTCAGTTCAAAATTTGGACTATTTGTTATTCTAAATTTGTTTTTAAATGAAATCATCCCCAACATCTCAACCAAAAAGTTAAACCGATCCGTTGAAAAAACTTTTGTAATAATATCGGATTTTTTCTCTAGGGTATCGACATGGACCACTTTAATCAGCCCATTCTCAAAACAGTCACGAATGAAATGTAACCTGATTGCAATGTGCTTTGTTTTGGAATGCTGATTGGGATTTTTTACTATTCCAAGCACTGCCTCATTGTCACAATAAATCGGAGTTTCCAGGAATTTTACTCCAAAATCTAGCATTTGATGTTGAATCCAGATAACTTGTGAACAACAGCTCGAGGCAGCAGTATACTCAGCTTCAGTAGTTGATGTGGATACATTCGTTTGTTTCTTACATTGCCAAGACACCAGTCTCTCCCCCAAAAATTAACATCCACCTAAGGTTGACTTCCTGTCCAAATTACAACCTCCATAATCGCTGTCGGTGTAAGCAAAGAAATTAAATTCAGAATCAGAAGGATACCATAAACCTAAATTTACTCGACCCTTAAGATATCGGAAAATTCTTTTAACAGCTGATTCATGAGATTCTTTTGGAGCTGCCTGATTTCTTGCACAAGAGAGAACAACAAACATGATGTCTGGTCGACTAGCAGTCAAATACCTCAACGAGCCAATCATTGACCTGTACATCTTTTGATTTACTTCAACTCTAGACACATCGACAGTTAAAGGTTCATGAGAAGAAATTGGTGTTGAAGCTGATTTGCAATCAGTCATTTTGAATTTTGTAAGAATATCTTTTACATATTTGGCCTGATGAATAAGAATTCCTGATTCTGACTGCTCAACTTGTAACCCTAGAAAAAACTGCATTTTTCCCATCAAGCTCACTTCAAACTTTAATTTCATAACTTGTTCAAATTCTTTGTAAAGAGCTTCATTTGTTGATCCATAGATAATATCATCGACATTAACTTGTACAATTAACAAATCAGCATCATATTTCTTCAGGAATAAGGTCTTGTCAATTGTTCCACGAACGAAGCCATTTGATGTAAGATGTATTGACAAGGTTTCATACCACGCATGAGGCGCTTGATGTAACCTGTACAATGCTTTATCAAGCTTATACACTTGAAATGGATGAGCTGGATCTTCAAAACCTGGTGGTTGATTCATGTAAACTTCTTCCTTTACCATCCCATACAGAAAAGTTGTTTTTACATCCATTTGATATACAGTAAATTTCTTGTACGATGCATAAGCCAAAAAGATTCGTATGGCTTCAATTCGAGCAACAGGAGTAAAGACATCATCATAATCTAGTCCTTCCTCTTGATAAAAACCTTGTACAACTAAACGAGCTTGGTTCCGAACTACAATCCCATGATCATCCTTTTTGTTTCTGAAGACCCACTTCGTTCCAATTCGATATTTTCCCTCAGGTAAGTCCACAAGATGCCACACATTTTACTTCTTAAACTGAAGCAATTCTTCTTGCATAGCTTCAATCCAAATTGGATCTTGTAAAGCAACAGTAACATTCTTTGGTTCCTCTTGAGATAAGAAACAGGAGTACAAACAAACATTTATATTTCCAGTTTGACTTCTTGTCTTTACTCCATCTTCAAGAGATCCAATAATATTCTCAACTGGATGAGCAAAATGGATTTGATGATTTTGAATATGCTCAACTTCCACAGATTCTGGCATGTTCGTATCATTCAAATCTGGTACTTGATCATTTGAATCTTCAACACTAGAAGAACTTATTTGAATTACATCCTCAGTCTGATCATTTACAGGATCCAACTGAACTTCATTAACTGCTGGTTCATCATTTGTACTTGGAATTTCTCGTACTTCAGAATCAACATTAGTGACAGAGTTATCAACAAGATCTTCTTGTGTTTGAGTTGATGTAGTAACATTCACAGACATCTCATTTTGAATCATCAAATTATGTGGCCCAACCAAAAACTTTCCAACATATAGATCACTACTTGTAGAAGACTCAGTTACAGTACCCGAAGTACTTGCTTCATTAGAATCCATTTGAAGTTGTTGATCAAAAGTTTTGAAGATTACTTCAGCATCAAAGTCAGGTCCATTTTGATCTGTAGGAGTATTTAGTTCTTGCCACTCCACATAAAACGATTCTTGAACAATTTTGGTTCTTTTGTTGTACTCTCTATAAGCTTTCTGATATGAAGAATAACCCAAAAAATAGCATTCATCACCGACAGCTGTAAATTTTGGCAATGAATCTTTTATATTCAACAATGTACAAGAACAACCAAATGCTCTGAAGAACTTTATATATGGCTTTCATTTATAGAATAGTTCATACGAAGTCTTTGTAAGTTGCTTCACCATAAGAACTCTGTTTAAAACATAACATGCATTGTTTACTGCTTCAGCCTAGAAGATAATGGGCAACTTGGAATCGACAAGCATTGTTCGAGCAACTTCTATTAAAGTTCTATTCTTCCTTTCATCTACTCCATTCTGTTGTGGTGTTCTTGCAGCACTATACTGATGTGTTATTCCTTTTTCTGTACAAAACAAACTTATCAATTTATTTTTAAATTCTGTTCCATTGTCACTGCGAATGATTGAAACTTTGCTATCACAGATGTTTTCTATTCGTTTGACAAAATCAATAATTGTTTAAGGTGTTTCATCCTTTGTTGCAAGGAAAAACAGCCATGAAAATCTTGAAAAATCATATGTGATAACAAAAGAATATGACTTTTTCGCAATACTTTTAACTCGAACTGGACCAAACAAATCCATATGAATAAGAAATAAAGGTCTAGTAAAAGTTGTTATGGTTTTTATTAAATGGGACTTCTTGTGATGTTTTCCCTTTGCACATGACATGCAATTTTCTTCAATTATGAACTCTTTCTTTGGCAATCCTCGCACCAAATCTTTATGCACCAAGTTATTCATGTTCTTTAAATTCACATGACCCATTCTTCGATGCCACAAATAAGATTCTAATCCAGTTGCCTTTGATAATAAACATGAAACGTTTACTAGTGTAGTATGATCATTCATGTCAACCACATATGTGTTGAATTTCCTTGGAGCGCGCATCATAATCATTTCTTTTGGAATAACCAATCCAGGCTTTAAGAACAAGCATTCCTTTGCAGTAAAATGAACTGCTATGTCTTTATCACAAACTTGAGAAACACTTAGTAAATTGAATTCCAATTGAGACACAAAATTTACTTTTTCTAATGTTATGAGTTCATTCGACACTGTTCCTTGACCAGTTATTTTTCCTCCCTTTTTATCTCCAGCAAATGCAACAAAACCTCCATCAAAAGTTCAAAAATTTTCCAAAATTTTTCTTTGTCCAGTCATGTGCCTTGAGCAACCGCTATCAACATGCCAAACATTATTAATAGTCCTCCCGGTTAAACTCTGCACATTCAAGACAAAATTAATGATAAGCAGGTACCCAGATCATCTTTGACCCGGGCTGACTTTTACCTTTTACATTCTTAACAGCTTGTTCTTTCAATTTTATATTTTTCTTTATTCCAACCATATGTGAAGATTCTTCATTTTTAACTTTCCAAACATAACCAACATTTTTCGCATATTTCATAGTAATTTTTTTTTAGAAAAATATATTGGTTGGTTAAATTTCTTCACATATTGTGAACCTTTTGGGACACGTTTATTCCCAAACTTTGGTAGCACATAATCACGGTAAACATTAGAATATAAAGCATGACAATTTCTGGAAAGCAAGTAATCACGACTGTATCTTTGTATCACTCCGGACTCTAACACACTGTCGTTCTCAGACGCTCGCTTGAAATGCCGATTAACGTTGCTATTAACTATCACTTTGTTCTTTGTGAACCTTGACTCACTATAGTTGTGTTTGCAATTTCTCGCAAAATGACCAACATGACCACACAAAAAGCAATTGTAGCTCTTAGGCTTTGACTTTGACTTTGAACACTCGCCTACTTCTCTCGTTATGCCACAACTTTTATGTCTTAATTGTTCTTTGATTTGAATAGACTTATCTTTGACATCAATAAACTTGTCGTTGACATCAATGGTTTTGCCTTTGATACACCAAGACTTTCTTTGGACATTTTTTGGTACACTCACTTTAACTTTGACAACTTTATTGTTCTCTGTCTCACTTGTAAGAATATGATTCTCTGGTGCTATGACATTATTTTTCTTTGGTCTCTCACTTGACAAATCATACTCTTGAATCAGAGGATTTCCAAACTCATCTAAAACCACATCACCAACTAGACTAGAGAGTTTATTAAGTGGGGCATAATCTCTAGCTGTATGCACCACTTTATCAAAGAAAGTTGACGTTGATGACACTTCAGACACACAATCAAACTCAACACAACCGTTAGTAGAACATGCCAAAATATAAGAAATATAAGAATCAGAATCAGAAGCATTAATATTTTTTGCATTAACATTTAAACTAGAAATTGAAACAAATTTATCTAGATTATAGTCAACATCTAGGTACTGTTTACAGTCCCTAATAAACTCCCTAGTGCAATGTTTATTGAAAGCTGAAAAACTTTTCACTCCATCAAGTTCATTTTATCATCCACACACCCTGAGTTTATATCTGCACTAATATACATATCATGAAAGTTAGAATTTTTGACATTTATCAACTCATTTGATTCATGCGGTTCAGGAAAAGGTAAAAAATTCTCAAGATGTGGAAACTTGTTGTAACCCAACCCATCTTTGATATAAACAGTTCTCTGTTTGCTCACACATTCATCAAAGACATTTTGTTGCATCTTCCACTTTGAAACAATTACCCTTTCTTTTATTAAATCAGTTTCAGATTTGATAAGTTTTTCTAAAAGATATTTGATTAAAACGTCCCTTTTAACCAAATATTCTTTAAATATTACATTATCTTTCAATAATTATTTAATTTTTCTTGTAAAATTTACTTCATTTTGTTTCAATTCTTTGTTTACTCTTTTTAGTTTATCATTTTCAGCAATCAGAAAAGTGTTTGCTGCATGATAGTTTTGCATTCGATCTACACACAATGAGGAACATATATCAAATTTATTTTCAGAATTTACCTCATTCTCAGATGAAGTTTCATCAGAAACATCAGCTTTGCCCTTTTCTTTATAATCGATTTTGATCACACAGTCACTAGAAATATTAGTTGGTTTCATCGAATCTTCAATTTCAGCCATCAAGGCTTCATCCATTTCATCCTCAGCATCTTCGATCTCATCCTTACATTCACAATTACTCAGCTGTTTGGACATGAGTGTAGTTGTGTGAGGCCCCAAACCCGGGAGGCCTCACTTATTGGATTTACTCATTCACAAACAGTTCTTAAACTCATACATCAAAATACGCAGCGGAAAATTTCGTTCATTACATAACATAACTGTTCTACATGCGGAAGCGTAAAACTTTGTTTACAACATTCATTACATAACATAATCAAAACATAACGGGATGCCAGTCTTCGTGTCAGCCGGGTAACTCTTCATCGCTAGCCAAGCATCACCGTCCATCATCATAACCTTCCCTTAACCTGAATGTGCATACTAAGAAGGTCAGCTACGCTGGTGAGTTCTAGTTTTAACGTAAAACATTAACATCAAATATTTGCCAAAAACATAACATCATACTTCATTTAATAAAAGCGTACATAAAACATGCAATAACTTAACATCATCAAAACATCGTAGCATAACATCGTAACAATAGTCAATATGAACCGAATCTGCGCCTTCTCGTAACCGTCAAATCCATACATCGCATACCAGCGGATGAACTTAAGGCTCGTTACCTCTAAGTCATCCGTCACACAGGTCCCCTAAGGCTCGTTACTTCTAGGTGAACCAAACATATGTCTCCTAAGGATCGTTACCTCTAGGTAGACAGCACATACCAGCGGATGAACTTAAGGCTCGCTACCTCTAAGTCATCCGTCATCCAGGTCTCCTAAGGCTCGTTACCTCTAGGTGGACCAAACATACGTCTCCTAAGGCTCGTTACCTCTAGGAAGACTAAACATACCATAGGCAATATTTCCCCGCAAGGAATAGTACCTTCCATCGGGATCCCGGTAATCCCATGGGTGACCGTCGTCACCCCATCCTTAACCAGTTGTACAACCGTTAGCCAGCCACAAAGGCCCCCCGTAAGGTAAGGCCAATACATACATACATACATACTCTAGCTCCCGTAGGAACTCGTGGCAGATTCGTTCATTCGTGACTTTCATAAAAACCTTTACCTCGTTTTAGTTAAAGCATTCGTACGTTTTATTAAATAACACTTCATTCGTAAACCTTTCACAACTTCGTTTGGCAAAATATTTTATAAACATCATCTCGTAAACCTCGTTTCGTAAACATCTCATTAACTCGTTTCGTCTTCCCCTTTCGGAAGCATCGTTCATAAACCTCGTTTCGTAAACCTCGTTTCATAAACCTCGTTTCGTAAACCTCGTTTCGTAAACCTCGTTTCATAAACCTCGTTTCGTATGTATGCACACCAGCCCAAAACATTTAATTAAAACATTAAAAGAAGGGCTTCTAGAACTCACCTTATAAGCTAGTCTCGGTTGTCCTAAACAAAGGTCCAACAACGTCACTTCCGATCTGAATTGATTAATTAAATACACATCAGACCTAAATCCCGACTCTAACGGTTTACTCGTTCTGTTACAGGTGAATACACTGACTTCACCTACTGATGCAGACCTATCGAAACTACTTAGTTTCGACAGGTGCAGGCCCATCGAAACTTCTAGTTTCGATACCTGCAGGCCCCTCGAAACTTCTAGTTTCGACACCTGCAGGCCGCTCGAAACTTCTAGTTTCGACAACTGCAGGCCGCTCGAAACTTCTAGTTTCGACAACTGCAGGTCACTCGAAACTTCTAGTTTCGACACCTGCAGGCCACTCGAAACTCTAGTTTCGATACCTGCAGAACTCAGCTATCTTCCCCAAAAACCCTAACTTTCGCATGCAGGTCCGATCTTGTCAAGATCCGGACTTTTTGTATTCAAAACGTGTATTTTCCTTTCGTGATTCCAGATTTATAACCCTTTCCTCATTTGGTTTATAAAAACCCGTCATTTTCACAAAAATACCCGAAAACCCAAAAACGAACAAAAACTCAGATTTGGTTCGGGTGTTACCTGATTTCGAGATTCTGATCCGGAGGTTTTGCTCACGAGTTCAGTAGCAACAAGCTCCTTCAATCTCGGGTCGATCCGCCAACTTTCTCTCTCTACGGTTTCTCTCTCTAGATTCTTGCAAATGAGAGAAATGGTGTGTGTGTTGGCTATTTAAAGGGAGGAAACCCCCCCTTCCTTCGAGTTTGCCGGCCCAACCGGCCCGGCCCGTTACGCCTCGTTCTTTTATCCCGTTCGTCCCGGTTCAACCCGTTATTTAAAATCCTCATTTATTTTGGGATGTTACAAGTCTACCCCCCTTACAATAGGTTTCGTCCCCGAAACCTATCATAAGTCAAACAGTTGAGGGTACGACTCCTTCATTTCCGTCTCCGTTTCCCATGTAGCCTCCGATCCCCTTCGGTGCTTCCATTGGACTTTAACCAATTGGATAACTTTACTACGTAAACGTTTCTCTTTCCTGTCTAGGATGGCCACAGGTTCTTCGATGTAGTTAAGGCTGTTGTCGACCTCGATGTCCGTAAGTGGTACGTGAGCCGTTTCATCCGCCAAACACTTTCGCAAGTGTGATACATGGAAGGTAGGATGAATCCCACTTAACTCATCAGGCAATTCCAACCGATAAGCGACTTCACCAACCCGTGCCATAATCCTGAATGGTCCGATAAACCTCGGACTTAACTTTCCTCTCTTCCTGAATCGTATGATTCCCTTCCAGGGCGACACTTTCAACATTACTCTGTCCCCAACATTAAATTCAATAGGCCTTCGTCGTCTATCCGCGTAGGATTTCTGACGATCTTGGGCGGCCTTCATTCGTGCTTTGATCTGATCAAACCTTTCCGACGTTTCTTTTACAACTTCAAGACTTCCCAATTCCTTCTGTCCAATCTCACCCCAACAAACCGGGGTCCTGCATCTTCTCCCATACAACATTTCATAAGGCGGCATGCCTATCGTCGTGTGATGACTGTTGTTGTAGGAGAATTCGGCTAACGGCAGATGACTGTCCCAACTGCCACCGAAGTCAATAATACAAGCACGGAGCATATCCTCCAATGTCTGAATGGTCCTTTCAGACTGACCATCCGTTTGTGGGTGGTATGCCGTGCTGATATTCAGCCTCGTGCCCATCGACTCGTGAAATCTTTTCCAGAACCTCGATGTGAATCGTGTGTCCCGGTCAGATACGATCGTCAAGGGCATCCCATGCCGCGCTACTACTTCGTTGAAATACCTCTGCTAACCTTTCCGACGAGAACGCCTCGCGAATAGGTAGGAAATGAGCACTCTTCGTTAAACGGTCCACAATTACCCAAATGGCGTCATGACCTTTAGCTGTGCGAGGTAGCTTGGTTATGAAGTCCATGGTAATGTGTTCCCACTTCCATTCTGGTATGTCAAGTGGTTGAATCTTTCCATACGGTTTCTGGTGTTCAGCCTTTACTTGCGAGCAAGTCAAGCACTTGCTTACATACTTCGTCACATCACATTTCATTCCAGGCCACCAGTATTCCCTCTTCAGATCTTGGTACATTTTATTGGTACCGGGATGGATAGAGTAACGAGACTTATGAGCCTCATCCAAGATTTTGGTCCTAAGCTCGCCACCCATAGGTATCCATATCCGCCCAAAACGTGTCCTAACACCAAGGGTGTTATATTCCAACTTGTCCTGTTGGCCAACCATCCTTTCCTTCTTTATGTTTTCCTCTTTAAGTGCCTCATCTTGAGCCTTTTCAATTTCTCTCATCACATCTGAAGTTACCACCAACTGGCAAGCCTTCACTCTAATAGGAGTAGGCACATCCTTTCGGCTTAGAGCGTCAGCCACCACGTTTGCCTTTCCAGGGTGGTATATGATTTCACAGTCATAATCTTTCAGAAGTTCCAACCATCGTCTCTGCCTCATATTAAGCTCTCTTTGTTCGAAGAAGTATTTCAAACTTTTGTGGTCGGAGTAAATAGTAAACTTCACCCCATAGAGGTAGTGCCTCCATATTTTCAATGCAAATACGACAGCAGTAAGTTCCAAATCATGAGTCGGATAATTGACTTCGTGAACTTTCAACTGCCGCGACGTATATACAATCACTCTCCCGTTGACAGATCCTTGTGTAGTCTTGACTATACCTCTCTCGTTCTTGATAGACGTTATCTTTTTCAGCATCGTACATCCCTAGTCGGTCTTTCACATCTAACCGTTAGGGTTCTTATATCGTCATTCTATGTGAAATGTCTTATCAAACTCGGAGTCGTCCACAGAAGACTCCTTGGCCATAATTTCAACTCCTCGTTCAGGTTATCCACCTTTCCATCTAGACGGTTCCTATCGATCGTCTCTCAACTATTTGGATCATTGTGTATACCTCATAAGCTGTCCATGGTGCATTCGTCCTTGAAGGACCATACCATGTCGTTCTCGAATGAATCATAATATCCCGTTCCTGAATGATTCCTACTATCAAGTTTCCTAAGGTACCGTACCATCTCATTCCCGAAGGAACCACATCGTCTCGTTCCCTAAGGAACCATATGCTTCATTCCAGAAGGAACCTTATCGCTTCGTTCCCGTAGGAACCGTATCGCTTCGTTCCCGTAGGAACCGTATCGCTTCGTTCCCGTAGGAACCGTATCGCTTCATCCCCGTAGGAACCGTATCGCTTCGTCCCCATAGGAACCGTATCGCTTCGTCCCCATAGGAACCGTATCGCTTCGTCCCCGTAGGAACCGTATCGCTTCGTCCCCGTAGGAACCGTATCGGGTATCCCCCAAACATATGAGGTATCCCTTATCACATTCAACTTGTCGGGAAGGTATTCATTCAGATGGCACACTAGTCACTCGAACTTTTCATTCATATCTTCATACACAATCTCCTTCTAGTCTTTCTTTCAAACGTACTTGTCAGGTTTTACGTTTCACATCGTTGGTTCATTGAACACCCTTATTCCTACATATCACTGGATGGTCTTAGGGATTGGCATCCCATCTGACCGACAATATATATTCTCTAGCTACTCGTTTCCGTTAGCCTTTTCTGCATGCATTTCTTCTAAAGTCACATTCGTTGGTCTTACTATGGATAGATGACACGTACGGTGACACTTGTACTTTCATTTCCTTTCTAGTTTCAGTGGGTCCCTCAACGGCTTTCCAATTCTAGTAACACTCGCAGCTATTGATTAGACTTAGACATAGTAGAGCGTTCTCTGAGTCGCCTTGAATTTCTTCTTAGTGCCCATGCCTTGCTTCACATTGTTAGTCAAAACTTGTCCTTCACATTCATTCTAGACAAACAATCCTTGGGTCGGATCTGGTTTGGTTTGGTTTGGTTTAGTCTGCACGCCCTAATTAACATCGCGGTTTCCGTCTCTTGTTGTTGTTGGTATATCTATTTTCTCATTTCAGCAGATACCCTTATTAGTTGTCTTGGACTGTCTTCTACATGGAAAGATGCACTTTGTGCATTCGTGCACTCATATATTCTTTGGACATACACTAGTGTGGTTATTTCTTTCATGCTCATGCATATTTCAACAGTAGACCGATTCTTATTCATCAGAACGTGTTTGCGCTAAGCGTAGCCCATCCTAGCTCCTTGGCATCCTTCATACGTATGCTCGTCTGACTTAGGTAAACCGAAGTTTCATTCCTCCTCATCTTGTCTGTGGCTCGTACTTGCTGACATCATTCACCGTTGTAAGGTACACCATCTTTGACATCATTACCATTACTAATGATGTTCATCAATCTCCTTAATCGTTACTCGGGTGACTAACATCTCGTAGTCGTGGTTGAGTAATTGGATCAACTCTGATACGTAAGCATTAATCAATACCATAAGATTCACCATCATGCACGTGCACCTGTAAATTCACAATTTCGCGGATCCAAACGAAATTACCAATTTACCTTACTCGAGCATTCTAGTTCCTCTTATAACACTTTCTAATACTCGCGTCCCTTCAAAGTTGAGATTTTGTCCCGGCATTCTCATCGACACCTCTTACCACTTTTGCTCTAAGTCAACACAACGGAGGACATTTCGCATCACACTCGTACGGTCTCATGCACACTACCTTCCGGTTCCGCAAGAACTCTTGCCTTTTCACTATAAACTTAGTGGGCGGGAATCCTACCGTGTCATCCGGTACGACCCTCACCACGCCTTCCGCCTATTCTTCCCTCCATTTCGTTCTTAAAAGACAAGGAATCTAATGTCATCACGCTAGTTAACAAATAAAATTCAATAAGTACTGTAAGATGTTAATATACACTGGCCATTTGCAATTAACCATTACACTACCTCTTGATTTCGATTTGACCACCTTTGTGATTTCCATCAGAACCCAAGTCCTAACCTTAACACTTCCTAAGGCATACTATATATGTAAATATATATACACTACCTTCATACCTGATGCTGTGGCTCGAGTTACCCGTACTGGCATCCGCTTTCGGTCCCATTCACAGTTTAAGTTTAGACACTGGGAGTGTCCAAATCTCTCAAACTATTGCTCTGATACCAACTTGTGAGGCCCCAAACCCGGGAGGCCTCACTTATTGGATTTACTCATTCACAAACAGTTCTTAAACTCATACATCAAAATACGCAGCGGAAAATTTCGTTCATTACATAACATAACTGTTCTACATGCGGAAGCGTAAAACTTTGTTTACAACATTCATTACATAACATAATCAAAACATAACGGGATGCCAGTCTTCGTGTCAGCCGGGTAACTCTTCATCGCTAGCCAAGCATCACCGTCCATCATCATAACCTTCCCTTAACCTGAATGTGCATACTAAGAAGGTCAGCTACGCTGGTGAGTTCTAGTTTTAACGTAAAACATTAACATCAAATATTTGCCAAAAACATAACATCATACTTCATTTAATAAAAGCGTACATAAAACATGCAATAACTTAACATCATCAAAACATCGTAGCATAACATCGTAACAATAGTCAATATGAACCGAATCTGCGCCTTCTCGTAACCGTCAAATCCATACATCGCATACCAGCGGATGAACTTAAGGCTCGTTACCTCTAAGTCATCCGTCACACAGGTCCCCTAAGGCTCGTTACTTCTAGGTGAACCAAACATATGTCTCCTAAGGCTCGTTACCTCTAGGTAGACAGCACATACCAGCGGATGAACTTAAGGCTCGCTACCTCTAAGTCATCCGTCATCCAGGTCTCCTAAGGCTCGTTACCTCTAGGTGGACCAAACATACGTCTCCTAAGGCTCGTTACCTCTAGGAAGACTAAACATACCATAGGCAATATTTCCCCGCAAGGAATAGTACCTTCCATCGGGATCCCGGTAATCCCATGGGTGACCGTCGTCACCCCATCCTTAACCAGTTGTACAACCGTTAGCCAGCCACAAAGGCCCCCCGTAAGGTAAGGCCAATACATACATACATACATACTCTAGCTCCCGTAGGAACTCGTGGCAGATTCGTTCATTCGTGACTTTCATAAAAACCTTTACCTCGTTTTAGTTAAAGCATTCGTACGTTTTATTAAATAACACTTCATTCGTAAACCTTTCACAACTTCGTTTGGCAAAATATTTTATAAACATCATCTCGTAAACCTCGTTTCGTAAACATCTCATTAACTCGTTTCGTCTTCCCCTTTCGGAAGCATCGTTCATAAACCTCGTTTCGTAAACCTCGTTTCATAAACCTCGTTTCGTAAACCTCGTTTCGTAAACCTCGTTTCATAAACCTCGTTTCGTATGTATGCACACCAGCCCAAAACATTTAATTAAAACATTAAAAGAAGGGCTTCTAGAACTCACCTTATAAGCTAGTCTCGGTTGTCCTAAACAAAGGTCCAACAACGTCACTTCCGATCTGAATTGATTAATTAAATACACATCAGACCTAAATCCCGACTCTAACGGTTTACTCGTTCTGTTACAGGTGAATACACTGACTTCACCTACTGATGCAGACCTATCGAAACTACTTAGTTTCGACAGGTGCAGGCCCATCGAAACTTCTAGTTTCGATACCTGCAGGCCCCTCGAAACTTCTAGTTTCGACACCTGCAGGCCGCTCGAAACTTCTAGTTTCGACAACTGCAGGCCGCTCGAAACTTCTAGTTTCGACAACTGCAGGTCACTCGAAACTTCTAGTTTCGACACCTGCAGGCCACTCGAAACTCTAGTTTCGATACCTGCAGAACTCAGCTATCTTCCCCAAAAACCCTAACTTTCGCATGCAGGTCCGATCTTGTCAAGATCCGGACTTTTTGTATTCAAAACGTGTATTTTCCTTTCGTGATTCCAGATTTATAACCCTTTCCTCATTTGGTTTATAAAAACCCGTCATTTTCACAAAAATACCCGAAAACCCAAAAACGAACAAAAACTCAGATTTGGTTCGGGTGTTACCTGATTTCGAGATTCTGATCCGGAGGTTTTGCTCACGAGTTCAGTAGCAACAAGCTCCTTCAATCTCGGGTCGATCCGCCAACTTTCTCTCTCTACGGTTTCTCTCTCTAGATTCTTGCAAATGAGAGAAATGGTGTGTGTGTTGGCTATTTAAAGGGAGGAAACCCCCCCTTCCTTCGAGTTTGCCGGCCCAACCGGCCCGGCCCGTTACGCCTCGTTCTTTTATCCCGTTCGTCCCGGTTCAACCCGTTATTTAAAATCCTCATTTATTTTGGGATGTTACAAGTTGGAGCCTTCTTTGACTTATTAGATTCATCAATCATTTCCACCGGCTTAACCCCGCTTCCCGCAACCTTCTTTTTCTTGTTCTTGGTACACTCATGAGCGAAGTGACCAAGCTGTTGACAGTTTTAGCACCTGAGTTTAGCTTTGTCAAAACCAACCTTTTTACCAAACTGCAACTTATCCTTCCCAACCTTCTGTAATACTTTTTAGCCCTTACAGCTATCATGGCCATCTTCCATTGCAAGTCCATATATTCCAAGTCATCAGGATTGATCTGAACAAGATCTTCTACATCAGGCATGACAGAATGTAACTTTCTTGTCACCAGTGCATCATAACTGCTCATAAAAGCACCGAACAGAGCAATCTGATCTTCAGGGATTTGTCCAGATGACTTGACTTTCTCACCAGAGGAGTGTTCACAACAACCTTTGTTTTTCTTAGGTTTTGTTCCATTATTTCCTTCACTACTTCCAGAAAATAATGCTGCATTTGTTGAACTTGAGTTATTTTGTTTATCTTTGTTGTTCAGTTCTCTCTTCTTTGCATCCAATTCATAAGACTCGAGTAAACAGATAATATCATCAAGTGTTTTACTCTTCAGATCTGGAGTTGTGTTCTTGATTAGCATACAAGGTATACTCCAGCAATCTGGCAGTAAGTCTAACAGCTTCTTTCCTAGCTCATAATCTTCAAATTTTACTCTCATTTTTCTCAACCTGTTGATCATGGTTGTAAACCTAGTCACCTGCTCACTGAGAGTCTCATTCTTTTTATAACTAAACATGTTATATTGCTTCAGTAGAAGATCGGTTCTGCTTTCCTGAAGAGCTGTATTACCCTCAAATCTTAAGCATAAAGCTTTCCACCGACCCTAAGCAGTTTCATGTTGCTCAAAATTCAAATACAACTCAGTCGAAAGTGCTAGAATAATAGAACCCAATGCTCTGTTATCCCTTTCGATTAACTTCTTATCTTCCTCTGAATAAAGATCAGGATCAGCAATCGGGACTAACCCATCAGCATTTGCAGTCTTAGGAATGTGAGGACCTTTTACAATTGATTCCCAAAGTGTGTGTTCAGTAAACTTGAAATAAGCCTTCATCATTATCTTCCAATTTGAAAATTCTTATATTGATATCAGCATCGGTGGTGATTTCCCAATGACCCTCTCAGTATTGTATACCTTTCCAGCCATTCTTTACTTGTAATTTGAAACTTGGTCGAAATCAGAAAAAATTCCAACCTATAACTTTTCGGTCGAAAACTTAGTACAATACTTTTCGATCGAAAAGTCTGAATGTTTCAGACAGATGAAATTTCGGACAATACTTTTCGGACGAAATACTTTTCGATTTCTTCAAACAGAGTTTTCGGCTACTTCAAACAAACTTTTCGGACAGTTCAACAGAAGAACACTTGAATTGACCAAAAACTTTCTGTGATGATCTGAGTAAAGAATCAAGTCTTCAAACTTGATGCAAACTTCATCTCCATCAAAACTAGCTTCAAATCAGCAACAATGGCACCCAAATTACTTTAATTTGATCAGATTTGACTTAAAATCTTCTTGAATACCAAGAACTATTAACCAACAGCTCTGACACCACTTGTGATTCCCTCAGATTTGTTGATATTCAAGGATAAAGTCTTCAATCACTCTCTGAATTGGCGGAATCAATTCAGAAATCAAATCCACATCAAAATGAACAAATCAAAGAAGAACAATTTCAATACTATCAATCACACCAAATGCATACTTCATGATGATTAGCTTCGTTATTCAAGTAATGTAATCAAGTATTAACAACAGAAACACATAGAAATTCTCTTGATTAACTTGTAAAATCACAGTACAAAAATGAGAAAGTTACTTGAAATACAAAAGACACAACTATTTATACTAGAGAGTTTTCGATCGAAATCTTCTTGATCAAAAAATGTTTTTGACCGAAAACATTTTCCGACCGAAAACATAAAGTTTTCGACCAAAAACTCTGAATTTATACTTCTAAAACCTAATTGATTTCTATGGACTATTAGGTTCCAACATGAATCTACTTTATGGCACCGGAAAATGGCTCATATAAATTTTAGAAAAATGAATTATCTTATAAAGCATGGGTTGGTTTCTGGTGTCCCTGCCATGAGGTTTCGTGTGGATGAAGATTGTATTCCTTGCAAGTAGGGGAAGCAACACAGGAAATATCATCAATCAAAGTTGGTTAATTCTATTGTGACTCCTTTAGAGTTGTTGCATATGGATTTGTTATTACCTATTAGTGTTAAAAGTGAAGGCAGCAAATCATATTGTTTGGTAGTGACCGATGATTACTCAAGGTTTTCTTGGGTCAAGTTTCTTGCTTCAAAGGATGAAACAGCTGGAATTCTTAAGTTCCTGATTGTTATGGGTCAATTTTCACCACTGGGATCCCGGATCCCCAGATAAATATCGGAATCCCTGATCCTTATTAGATTTCAGTATCTTGATTAAATGACTGATGTAATAATCAATATTACGCCTTTGTTTTGACTCAATCATGCAGGTAATGACTATTCCTCATTAATATTAGCTGAAGAGATGGGATTGCATTCACAGCAACGGATATACGCGTGAAGAGGAGGCTTGTAACAGACCATTAAAGACATTTTCGAGATTTTAGCTTCACAATTAATATTGATAATTGTATTTATATTGACTACGATAGATAGGAACAAACACATCACAACACCACGCACTCATTTGTAACACTTAGCTCGATCAAATCGCTCTCACATTATACTTTTTTACCGAATTCAATAAGATCAAACAAGGCAGCCCGACGTTAGTCGGCTCCCGAGGTTTTGTGCCGGAGATCCTCAAAGATCACTCATCGTGTTATTTCTATATTTTTACTTTATTTTACGCAATATTGTACAAACATACTACCTCACATACAAAGTTTGGCTACTTGATTATCCTTGTTAATTTTTTATCAAAACAGTTTGGCGCCCACCGTGGGGCAAGTGGTGCTTTTTTCTTGAAAATCTTGTTACAAATCACAGTCTATTTTTTACTTATCAAAATCCTTTTCAGAAAATGTCGTCCCAATCTAAATTGTTTTCTTCCTCAACTTCATCTTCAAATTCTGGGTTGAATCTTCCTCTTTCTCCTGCTTTGGTATCTCAGAAGAGGAATCACAATGTTTCCCAGAAAACTACTTCAGCAGGCCTTAGCATTCCGAAATCATCCGCTACTCCCAATATCCCGAGATCTGGAACGAATCCCGTAGTACCCATATTTGTTTCAAATGATGAGGTTCTCTCTATGTTTACACAAATGAAACAAGCAATGGAACAACAGTAGAAAACAAATCAAATGTTTATGAGGGAAATAGAAAAGATGAAGGAATCAAAGAAACCTGTGGATGCAACAACTCTGATACAGCCAAAAACCCTGAGTACTCCAAGATCTTTTGGAAACTATTTGAGAGATTTTATTCCCATGCAGCAATTCGGCACGAATAATCTAACTCAGATAACCAGAGTAACACTCACTAGGGATCCTAGTGTTCCATCAGGATCTTATTCGCAAAACAATGATGACGGTAACATCTATAATAATCAATTTTTTTAAAACTAACAATGTTGGACCTATGCAGGATACTGGAATTAGTCCAATAATGGCTAAGGAATTAAAGAAACTGAAAGACATGATCTCGAGTGTACCTGGTGTGGTACAACCAATACCTGAAATATCCCCATCAATCCACAAGATGTCTAGATTTGCTCCACCAATATGTGATGCCAAGATCCCAAAGCGTTTTTAGACCCCGAAAATGAAACTATATGACGGAACTACGGATCCCGAAGAACACGTTGCTCAATATAGACAAAGGATGGAAATTATCCCTATCACACCGGATTTGAAAGATGACTGTTTGTGCAAGGGCTTTGCGTCAACCCTCACCGGATCCGCTCTAAAATGGCTACTGAACGTTCCTCCTTATTCTATTACTTCATTTGCTCACCTAGTTAATTTATTTAATAATCAATTTTCTTGTAGTAGAACATTTGAAAGATTAACTAACGATTTATACAGGATAGTTCAGAATTATGATGAATCCCTAAGGGATTATGTAGGCAGGTTTGGCAGAAAATACTTGGAGATCCCCAATCTTGATCTTGCTACTGTTGTTTAGGCCTTCAAAATAGGGTTAACAAGAGATTCTCAATTCTGTGAAGACCCATGTAAAAACCTGGACGAAGTTAGAAATCGAGCCCTAAGGTTTATAAGGCTTGAGGAGGATAAGAAAATCCAAAGGAGGATCGATACATCATCCAAATATGATCATCCTAGCCAGAGGTCAGAATCATCGATCTACAAACAACATAAATATAAACCATATTCAAGACCTGAGAACAATAGGATCAATGCAGTAAAAAATAATGAGGATGAAGAAGAATATCCTAAAATATCACATTATTGTTTTTCTGTTGATATCTCAGGACTAATGTATGCGATGCAGGATCTTGGAGAAAAAACGAAATGGCCTAGAAAGAATGATAAAACAACCGCGTGGAAAGATAAATCCAAATGGTGTGCCTACCATGAAGATTTTGGTCATACCACTGAGAATTGCATTGCACTATTGTAAAATCCATGACGTTTAGGCCAGAAAATTTCCTTCTTGACATTACATTTTATAAACACTTGAAGTCCCATACTTTTTTCAAACTTAATAGGTTACAGAAATTATTATTTTAATATACAAAATTTCCAAACCTTACAATTACGATATGTGACATTAAAAATTTCCGGGCGTTATTTGTATTATATTTTATATAATAATAACATTTCATTTAAAGCCCGTACTTACCGCATCAATTTGACGAATATTAAATACAAATCTTTCAATGTTGCAATAACATATTTTTCACTATCATATATATATATATATATATATATATATATATATATATATATATATATATATAAATATATATACCCTATTATGATAAGTATGATTTTGAATCACTTGCTTAGAGTTTATATATATATATATATATATATATATATATATATATATATATATATATATATATATATATAAACATTTTGGGATTAAATAAATAAATCATTTATATAAATCTTGTAACCTTATAAAAAAATAGAAACCTTTCCGTTTATAAAATATTTGTGACTAAACTATAAACTTTTATAAATATGAGGGAAAACCATTTTGTATATAATTAAAATGAATTTTAAATCAAATAAAATGGTCTTGAATCCCATTTAAGGCCTTGAACCCTTTTGAAACAACCTTGAACCCCAATTACCATTTGGACTCCCAAATGAACCCACCTCTCTTAAATTAGAACCCTTTAATCCAAATTTTGACCTTAAAAGTCAAACTACACAAATTCTTTGAAAATTCAAAATCGGAATAGATCAAATCCAGCTTTTACGGATCCCCTCTGTTTACCAATTCAAATGTTGATCATTTACAAGCCTCATTAACACCTCAATTCAATCATTTCACACAGATTAATTTGAAATTGAATAGTTTGACTCCCTAGAGTCAAAACCGAATCAATTCGGTTTCAATTCAAGCAATTAGACGCGTTTAGATCCCCCAAATCACACGCAATCATTCGTCACATGTATTCAGACCACATACGGGGCTCAATTCATCCAAAATCAAACCAATTATGCGTAAATTGCTCCCGACAACTGTTACTCTAAATCCTAGTCAAATCGTACGATTGAGGTGAAATTAAACAAATTAAACCAGTCCCACACATTCGCGTACCCTCATACAAACCCTCTGAAACCCTAATCGTAATCCTTTTCACTCCAGGACACCGATCGAGTCTCAAGAACATCAGATTTGACCTTGTAGCCGTCCACATTCGATACTCTACCGAATCAGGTAAGTTCTGTGTTGATTGATTCGTAATAAGGTCCCTTTCATTTGCCCCTTATCAATTTTTGTTAACATAACCCATCGGACACGATTTGATTTATAGTTCGTACTCTGTTCACACAGATTTTGATTTGGGACTTTTGATTGATTTCGTTTAGCGTTTTAGTCTTTTGGATTTCATTGTATATCAGCGAAAACCATCTAGCCCAGCCGGTAAGCCATTGCACTGCTGGACTAGATGGCATGGGTTCGAAACCCGCATACCAAGCCATTTTGCGTGTTTTCGAAGACCAGAACCCGGCCCTTTGAAATTTCGAGTTAAAACCCAATCTAAGCGGACTTGTGGCATGGACATATCCCTAGTCCAGTGGTTGGTACTCATAGCCTCTGCCGGGCAGTACCCATCTTTTTTTTAAAACCGATTTTTAAAGATTAAAAATGTTACAAAAATTATTTTTTGTAACCTTCCAACAATTTGAATAGAATAAAACCGAAATTCCCAATTTTCAACATAAATTCATTTTTATTATGAATTATACTGTTAAAATTGTATATTAATTAAAACAAAAATTTAGATTTTCAAATAATTAAAGGAAATTATTTACCAAATAAGATATTTATTTTTATAAAATATCTCCCATTAAAAACCAAATTATAAAGTTTATAAAATTTTAACTTTATCAAATACTTATTTAAATGATAAATAAATAAATAAATTTATTTATTATAGTCTACACTAAAAAAAGTTAAATGTATATTTAATATTAATTTTATACACAAAATTTATTTACACATCTTTATAAACAAATAAATAAAGTAAAATTATTTATTTAATTTATATTTAATATAGCTCACATGTTATTTTTATAACTAAGTAAATAAATAACAACTATTTGATTTATTTAGTTATTCAAATCCGAAAACCCTAAATTATTTATTTTTCATTTCAACCTTTCAAGTTATAAAACACTCATCTAAGTATAACCACAATTACCTGCACACTCATTTTCAAACTACAACTCAAACCCCTTGTACACATATCCATTTAAACCCTAGACTTGGCCATAGACTATTGTGCACATTATTAACTTAGATTCATATACATTACACACTGGGTTAACGTGGTGAGTTACAAGGATCACTTTGTTACCTAGTCTCTCGTGCTAGCTACACCTTTGATTCAGGTGAGTTTTACATAGGCCCTTTTTCACTATTTTACATTTTTGGGGTGAAACATGAACATTACATACAATGTTTTGCACAAACTACACAATACAATTCCACTTTACAATTTGTGTGCAATTTGAGTTTTATGTTTGAGTACTAGGTGTGTTAACTACTTTGTCTACAGTTACATGTACAATCATTAACTATTCAAGTCGACGGTTAACAATGATAGATCTATTGAGTCTGACAAACCCACCCTGTTAGGGTGATTGTTACCGACAACACACTTTGTTTTGCATGCTAGTTACAAATGTTTGATTGTACTACTTGGTTACACAATAGTAACTCTCCATAATTGCCTTATTTAATCATGACTTGTATGGATTTGTTTACACACAACACTTTGATGATATTTAGAGTCAAAACCTATGTATGCTCACCAACTTTTTAGTTGACCTCGTTTTTCTCATGTTTCAGGTACAAAAGTTTGAGTTGAACAAGCTTGCTACACTTACGATGTGGACCTAGATATTTAAAAGAAATTTGTTATGTATTTCTCATTTTTCATGTACTTGTTGAATTTCATTGAAATGAAATGTGATGTTTAAACATATTACAATCTAGTCAACCATATGCTCATGAACAGTCTACATGTCCCGCCCCGACGTTTCCGCCGTCGGTTGGGGTGTGACAGATTGGTATCAGAGTCTTGGTTATAGGGAATTAGGTTATTAGACACTTCTGACCTAGACTATAACCTTAGGACACCCATACTATGCCATGCTACTATATACTACATGATTACTACTGTGTGTGGATATTTTCTTTTATATGTTATTCTAAGTAACTACACCACATAATAGTCTATGTGTCACACTACTTGATAAACTCTTGTGCTTATATTCATTGCTATCTACATGCTACATATTTGATTCATTAAGTGCTATCCTAAGTTTCAACACACACTTATACACACATAATTCTTCTTGCACCATTAAATCTCACACACATGTCACCATCATCATTTGTGAACAAAAATTTAAACTCTTAAGCCTAAAGCATATTAAGATTTTTTAAAATCACGTCAAAGTCTTGAGTTCTGAAAATTAGTAGAGAACATGTGCAATCCAGAAGGGTGAATGCCTGTACTCTGGGTCTTCTGTCTAGGAAAGCATTTCATAATCCAAACCAACCGAAGGATCCGTATGCTTTCCTAGGAATTCCCGAAGTGAGTGTTCACTTATAGACTTGATTATATTATCAAATGAGTACAACCTAAACGTCATCGTTTCGTTTATTACAACTTAGTACATGTACCTAAGCCTTCTTTGTAGCAAATCATTTTATTATCTAAATTAAGAAACATTGTTATTATGTTCAAACAAAACGTTTATTAAGCCTTTAGATAGTATCTGAAATATAAACTTTCTATAAACATTTTTCACCTTGTAAGGAAAATTTAATACAACTTGTTTTATAAAAGAATTATTTTTTACTAATAATTAAATTATGACTTTTCTCATTAAATTAATTATTATTAAACCTTGTCTTAGTTATTTAATAATTTAGCCATTATTTTCTCTTAAAAATAGTCTTCTTATAATTTGAAATAAAATAAAAAGGGGTTTCATTTAATTATTCATGTAGTTAATTATTCAACTACTTTTCATCATTTTACAAACAAGAACAAACTACAACTACTTATTTAGTTACAAACAAAGAGCACAAATCAGTTATTCGTAAGCACACTGCTCTAAATATCTACACAAACTTCTCGTTATCTTACACATCCAGAAATGCATGATTTTACTAGACACTGCAATGAATTGAAACATTTCGCGTAGGCATTAGTCATCCATATAAAACTCATCAAGATTTACAAATTAAAATCCAACTATCCACGTTATACATGAACACCAAACAACATGCTTGTCTGCAACACTCGACTAACTGCAAAATTCGATAGCTTACTTCATTCATGAGATCCAATAACTTACAAACGAACCTTCACATGATACATAAAACTTAGTAGTTTACAATATGCATGATGCTAGGATAATCACATGATACATGAAACTTGTTTGTTTGATACATGATTGAGCACATCACACACAATCACATGATACATAAAACTTAGTTGTTTACAATATGCATGATACTAGGATAATCACATGATACACGAAACATGTTAGATTGATACATGATTGAACATAATATACACGGTCACATAATACATGAAACTTAGTTATTTTCTATATACCAAATGCTACATTGATTACATCATACATGAAATTGGATTAATTGCAATACACGTTCTATTGGATTGATTATGTAATACATGAAACGTAGTTGTTTGTAATATACATATGCTAAAATGATCACATAACAACCGTTTGTTTGGTACATAATACTAGATTGACCACATTGAACATGAGACGTGATTATCCTATACATGATACTACATGACTTAGTTTACATAATACTAAATTGGTAACATCATACGTGAAATTCATTTTTTGCACTATACATGATACTACATTGTTTACAATACACATGAAAGCTTATTGATTTACAAAATACATGATTCTAAGTTGTTCACGTTACACATGAAACCTATTTGATTACGACTTACATGACACTAGATTATACATGAGACTTGTGTGTTTACATTATACACGAAACTAAGTTGCTTACAATTGTTGCAATTGATTGATCACATTATACACAAAGGATGGTCATACACTCTGTTCACCAAAGTTGTAAGCTATAACACATTGAAGCCACTTGGGGTTTGACGTATTCTTGTTCAAACACAAGGAAGCCGTAACACTTTAAAAAAACTTGGTGTTTGACGTATTCTTGTTCAAACACAAGTAAACTATAAAACTCTAAATTATTCTACCTTATTACTCTTTAGTTGCTAACTAACCTGCCTACTTAAAGACATAGTTACTTATTAGCAACTCATATGTGAAAGCAAAATACATGAACTAAATGAATTTGTGCCCCTTTTGACCCACACACAACTAAAGGATCTGTACGGACCATGCGATGATTCGAGTAATTACGGGTGCACACGTAATTATAACAATCAGCGCATGGAAAAACATAGTGAATTCTATCGTGTGTTATGACCTAAAACCTATCATGATGTATAACAATGAAACTAATGTAATATGACAAGAGCATGGTGGATACGTCGATGGTACTTCCTATACATAAGTTGTCACACCCCTAAATTCCACTAACGGAGTTTTACCGTTAGGCTTGTGACATACCAGGATCTCAGTCATTAGTTACATCAAACGACACTATATGGCACTTGAAATGTCATAACATAAAAGTTCAGAGTTATTGCGGAAGCGTAAACGTTAGAATGAAATCAAAAGTAATTACACGCAACAAGCGCCAATTTATGTAAATAAGTAAATATATTTAAAATGTTTGAAATGAATGATATGAGAGTAGGACTCCATGCATGTCCTAAGTGTGCAACCTGTGCCAAAGCGACCTGAGAAACATGTAAGAAAAAGTGTCAACACGAGGTTGGTGAGTTCACAGGTTTGTACGTAAATAAACTGTTTGAGTGTTGCTGGATCCACATACGTAAGTCACACCTATTGCTTGCTAGACAATGTACAAGTTACTCTAAGCGCTCGCAACCGAAGCTGTTTGTTTGCCTCCAGCTAGGTCTATCAACCCTGACTAATATGTTTAGGCCAATCTACACCCGTTCGACCTCCAATCATGATAGCGCGACTAGCCCGGGTGGGGTTTGTCAAACCCAGTAGTACTACTCAAATTACCTCGCTAAGTCCATATTAACGGTTCGATGTGAGTACTTTCACGATAGTGTTTACGCTTAAGTACACAAGTGGTAATGAAATAGTATGTGATCCATGTTCGTGTGTATGTCTCTCCCTGGCTAGAAGACAAGTAACAGATGTCTGTTCGTATGCATGTTTCTCCCCAACGGGAAAACAAGTAAAATGATGTATGTTTGTACGCATGTTTCTCCCCAACAGGAAAACAAGTAAAATGATATTCATTTGTATGCATGTTTCTCCATAACGGGAAAACAAGTAAAAATACTGTTTATGTGTATGCATGTTTCTCCCCAACGGGAAAACAAGTAAAATAATGTTTCTGTGTATGCATGTTTCTCCCCCAATAGGAAAACAAGTAAAAATAATGTTTGTGTGTATGAATGTTTCTCCCCCAATAGGAAAACAAGTAAAAAGGGGCCGTGAAACTCACCTGAGTTGTGTACGAGTAGTAGATAGCATCTCACAAGGATGCAAGTAGGAAACACAAGAGTTTGCCTATGAACTTCTTACGTACGCCCTAGAATTATAAACATAGCAATTAGGGATACATGGGATTTGTGACGACGACACGGAAGATTAGAATGTCCTAAAACATTCTAAGGATCAATGAGTAGACGAACGTGTCCACAGAAAATGGGGTTTCTTAATATAATTATTAAGATAAATGCGTTACGTGTCGAACATTTCTAAATAACGAATAATATTAATTAATAATTAAATGTATCCGTGCGTTTGTACCATTAAAATAATGGCTAAGAAAATAATATAATAATATATTATTTTTGAACTCGTAGAAAATATACGATAATTATTTCCGTGAAAAAAATAATAAATATATTATTTTTATTCGAGAATATAAACGTGAGTAAATAATATAATATAAATAATTATATTATTAATTAGTTTAAAACGTTACACGAGACAAATAAACGTGGCGAAATAAAATAAAAATATATTATTTTATAATAGGTGTCACGGGTTGGAAATAATACAAACATATTATTTTATTCGAAGTCATGGTTTGAAAATAATATAAATATATTATTTTAAAAGTGGGGAAATAATATAAAATTGGTTATAAAACCAAACCCAAGCCTACGGGTAGTTTTCGGGCTCAAAACATATTTATATAACATTATAATAATATGGGGGTGGGTTGTGTATAAAATATTTGCTTAAAAAGTTACTAAAAAAATATTTCCTTAAAAAGTAACTGTAACCCTAGGTTTTGAACACGAATCAAATTGGATTAATCTGATAAGATTAGGGGTTGGATTCATAGGGTTTTCAATGAGTGATGAATGGCGAAACTACCCATGTAATTTAATTTGATTGAAACCATGTGCAGGTTAGGGTTCGATTAATCCATTTAAACGATGAACCCTAGAATCAGTTTAGGTTAAAATCGATAATGTAAGCCCCAATTTGTTTAGGGCTTTCAATCAACAGACCAAGACGAAACTATGGGTGTGTTTATTTACCAAAATGGAGTTCGGATTGATGGTGTTCGGCTAGGACGAGTTCCGACTTCGAGCGCTCGATCTCCGGCGTCCTCGGTTGCTACTCCGGCCAAAATAGACTGTGAAGGAGGTTCAGAGGGGTTCGACTAGTGTGTGTGTAGTGACAATTTGAGATTTGGCAACCAGTTTCGATCAAATTGCATGGTCTTTGAAATGGGTTTGACGGTTTCTACTTTAGGGCTTTAATTCACAATGATTAGTGGTGATGATCGGTTAGAAACAGCTCAAATACATTCGAAATCATCAATGTCATGCGTTACAACATTGAATTCAAATAGTTTTGTGGTTAAAGAATCGAATTTTGATCAAGATAATTGGGGGTTTGACTTTTAAAAGTTAACTAAGCTAATTTGTGTAAAAAATGTTCAATTTTGACTTTCAGAAGTCAAACAGTTGGGTTTAGGATAAATACAGGTTTACTCCCTGTAGTTTCATGCATATGTGTTTGAGGTTTTGCAGAATTTGTCCTTGGAGTTTGTACTTGGGTTTACTAGGTTAAGAATTAACGGAATTAACTGAGTTTAAGTTAACGGGGTTAACTCTAAATGACCGGGTGTCACATCATCCCCTAGCTGAAAGAATTTTTGTCCCGAAAATTAGAAAAAAATAAAATAAAAATTTGGCGTGTCACATCATCCCCTTGTTGAAAGAATTTTCGTCCCGAAAATTTGAATAGTACTTTATGTGTTTGACGTGGATTGCTTGAACAGATGAGGATACTTGCGCATCATCTGATCCTCGCGCTCCCATGTGAATTCTGGTTCGCGTTTCGAGTTCCAACGAACTATGACGATAGGGATTTTACTATGTTTGAGCGTTTTGACTTCCCTATCCATGATTTCTACCGATTCGTCAACGAACCGCAATTGTTCATCGATTTGTAGTTCTTCTAGAGGAACCGCGAGTGTTTCGTCTGCTAGACGTTTCTTCAAGTTCAAGACATGAAAGACGTCGTGTATATCACTAAGTCCTTCAGGTAGGTCCAGTTGATACGCTACTGGGCCAATTCTCTTCACTATTTTTAACGGTCCAACATAACGAGGATTCAGTTTTCCTCATTTCCCAAAGCGAATTACACCTTTCTAAGGTGAGACTTTTAGTAGAACCATGTCACCTACTTGAAACTCTAACGGTTTACGACGCTTATCGGCGTAGCTCTTTTGGCGATCACGAGCTGCCGCCATAAGGTTTCGGATTTGAACAATCTTTTCAGAAGTTTCGAATACAAGTTCAGGACCTGTAAGTTGGCTATCTCCGACTTCAGCCCAACAGATAGGAGATCAGCATTTACGTCCGTACAATGCCTCGAATGGTGCTGCCTTGATGCTAGTGTGATAACTGTTGTTATAGGAGAACTCCACTAAAGGTAAGTGAGACTCCCAAGTGTTACCGAAATCGATCACACAAGCTCGTAGCATGTCCTCTAATGTTTGAATGGTACGTTCCGTTTGACCATCAGTTTGAGGGTGATACGCCGTACTCATGTCTAGACGCGTACCTAATGCTTTTTGTAGAGATTGCCAGAAATGTGATGTAAATCGAGCGTCTCGATCCGAAATGATAGAAATTGGCACTCCGTGTCGAGATACTACTTCTTTCAAGTAAAGACGAGTAAGTTTCTCCATTTTATCAGTCTCTTTGATTGCCAAGAAGTGGCGGATTTTGTCAAGCGATCGACGATCACCCAAATGGTGTCACACCTGCTAGGAGTTCGGGGCAATTTGGTGATAAAATCCATAGAAATTTGCTTCTATTTCCACGTTGGAATCTCTGGTTGTTCGAGTAAACCAAAAGGCTTTTGGTATTCCACTTTGACCTTTGAGCAGGTTAGGCACTTGCTCACATAGGTGGCTATATTGACCTTCCTCTTCGACCACCAATATAGCACCTTTAGGTCATGGTACATCTTGTTAGAACCTGGATGAATAGAGTATCGAGATTTATGAGCTTCATCCATAACCCGTTCTCTTAAGTTTCTCTACACTGGAACCCATATTCGCTCCGCGAAGTAGCAAATTCCATCCGATTGAATTTCGAGTTGGTTCTCCTTACCACGTGTTGATTCCAACAGTAGGTTTCCATCTTTCAGGGTTTCGTGTTGAGCATTACGGAGCTGATCAGGTAATTCGGGGTGGATAGTGAGTCGTAACGCTTGAACTCATCTAGGCTTAGTTTCTTTTCGGTTTAAGGCAGCGGCTACTATGTTAGCCTTGCCCGGATGATACTTGATAGCACAGTCATAGTCATTCAAGAGTTTGACCCAACGACGTTGTCGCATGTTCAACTCTTTCTGTTTGAAGATATGTTGAAGACTCTTGTGATCGGTGTAGATAGTGCATTTGGTACCGTACAAATAGTGTCTCCATATCTTTAGTGCAAATACTACAACTCCCAACTCTAAGTCATGAGTTGTGTAGTTTCTCTCGTGTATTTTCAGTTGACGAGAAGCGTAAGCGATGACCTTCTCGTGTTGCATCAACACACAACCAAGACCTTGAATTGATGCATCACAATACACCACAAAATCATTCGTTCCCTCTGGAAGAGATAGGATTGGTTCACTGCAGAGTTTCTGCTTCAGAAGTTGGAATGCTGTTTCCTGGGTATCACCCTAGTTATAAGGTTTACTCTTTTGAGTTAAGGCTGTGAGGGGTTGTGCAATATTGGAGAATCCTTCAATGAAACGACGGTAATAGCCAGCCAATCCCATAAATTGTCGCACATCAGTTGGCGTTGTTGGTGCCGCCCAATTCTTGATTGCTTCTATTTTAGATGGGTCGACATGTATTCCGCTCTTGTTGACTACATGCCCTAAGAATTGCACTTCATGAATCTAGAATTCGCACTTGGAAAGTTTTGCATACAATTGTTCTTGTTTTAGCCATTCCTAAATTAAACGAAGGTGTTCCTCATGTTCATCCCTATTCTTGGAATATATGAGGATGTCATCAATGAAAACGATAACGAATTGGTCAAGGTACGGTTTACACACATGGTTCTTGAGATCCATGAACACTGTGGGTGCGTTGGTCAATCCGAGTGGCATGATTATGAATTCGTAGCGACCATACCTAGTTCTGGAAGTAGGCTTAGAGACGTCTTCGTCTCGGACTCTCAACTGATGATAACCGGACCTAAGGTCAATCTTGGAATCAAAACTTGATCCTTGGAGTTGATCAAACAGATCATCAATGCGGGGTAGGGGATAATGGTTCTAGATAGTTACTTTGTTTAGCTCACGGTTATTGATGCACACGCGGAAAATCCAGTCATTCTTCATGGCGAATAGGACTTGAGCTCCCCATTGCGATGAGTTAGATCGGATGAAACCTTTCTCCAACAACTTTGCAGTTGTGTAGATAGTTCTTGTAATTCACTGGGTGTAAGTCTGTAGGGTACCCAAGCAATAGGCGCTGCTCCGGATGCTATATCAAATTAGAATTCAACCTGATGATGCGGCGGAAGACCAGGCAAGTCTTCAGGAAATACTTTCGGATAGTCACGTACGCTAGGAATGTCTTCAATCTTCTTCTCCTCGGATGACTGCTTGGCGACGAGAGCCAGAATGGCAGTATGACCTTTATGTAGACATTTCTGCGCTTTCATGAAGGATATGATGCCTATGACTGCACCACTACTTTTGCCTTAGACATAAAGGGTTTTTCCACTAGGGAGAGGAAGGCGAACAATTTTCTCCCGACAGATAATTTCGGTTTGGTTCTTAGATAACCAATCCATTCCGACGATTACGTCGAAACTGCCAAGTGTGACTGGCATAGGGTCAATGTCAAGTTCATGACCAGCTAAATCAAGTTTACAGCCCTTAAGAATGTGAGTTGCTTCAATTATCTGTCAATCAGCTATTTCTATGGTGTACTTAGGTTCTAGTAGGGTTGGAGTACGACCGCTCCGGTAAGAAATTCGTGAGGTCACTGAAATAACTGGATATGTTGGGGTTTAAATCAAATTAGACCAAGGATTAGTCAATGGCTGAGGTAACAAGGTTAAATGGAATCTATTGTTGGAGTGTAAGGAATAACGTGTTAGTTTAGGAAGAATTCCTAATTTTCGCTTACATATTTGGAGTCAGTGGGTTTTGTCATGAGGTTCTACCAGAGTTTCAATCGAGTTGGTTTCTATGATCACATTTGGATGAGAGTCTTAAGTTCACTAAGGCTCTAACATGAGTGACATAAAATAATGGATCCTATGGATGATATTTCAGTGTGTTCGTAAATACCTTCAACATGATAGTCGTGTCTATCAACTGTTAAATAGGTTTAACGATACCAACTAGTCGTTGAGCGGGTTACAATAACTTCAACTGATAGTGGAAGTTTAAGTTTGTAGATCACTGATTAGTACCATTTATCCACACTCTAGGTTTCACCAGGATTTACATGCACCTCAAATTACTATTACGTGTGCACCCGTAATGATAATTTGCTTTGCATGCTCCCCCTAGTTCTCCCTGTCCTGTGTCAAAATGTCCTTTAGTTTTTATTGTCGAGTACAAAGTGTTTTCAGATAAGATGAGTCATCGAGAAGCTTAGTCATCAACCATAAATTGATCAACTAGAACTCATATCAGGATGAGTAGTCGAGAATCGTTTGATCCGGGTATTCACTCGAGTTGGAACATATTACGAGAGTCCAATCCGGTGGATTGTAGATGCGAACATGCACATGAAACAAATATGTACATGAAATGTGGCTTCGATGAGCGAAACTAGTTCATGAATGTGTTACTGGAAGAGGCAAAGTAGCCGTCCTTCCAACTGAGTGAGGATAGGGTTTGAGTATACAATGAGCAAGGCGTTCTCAACCTTGTCGTCAACCTATTTTCAACAGAATATCGACCAATGACGCGAGCCCACGGCTCGAGAAAGTGTTGACATCTACGTGTCAATGGATTCTGCAATGATGCGTGCAAAAGTCTGCCTTCACACGGCGTATCGTTGCTATTGGGTACAATAGGGACTCGCCTCCGACGATCCCAATTCCCAAAGAGACATGTGCTACTGCTGAGTGCCGTCCATAACATAGACCTGAGAAACCCCACCATACCCGACAGATGATCGTGGTGTGAGAGACTCCTCTGAAGGCTTCGTCTTGCTGCCCTCAGACGGGAGTGGATGTCGTTTTGGTGATTCCCCGAGTGTCACCACTGGGAATGAAGATGCAATGCGAATGACTTCTTCCTCGTCAGTAGAGGGGATATGAATGATGTCAACATGCCTGCAATGCAACGCATGTGTAGATGCTACGTGTAGCATGTATAAGTGTCTGTGTAATTTAACTAGTGTGTGTGGGTTATAGTCTAGTTTGCAGTTCCTAGTTCGCTATAACCAATGGCTCTGATACCAATCTATCACACCCCCAAATTCCACTAACGGAGTTTTACCGTTAGGCGTGTGACATACGAGGATCTCAGTCATTAGTTACATCAAATGACACTATATGGGACTTGAAATGTCATAACATAAAAGTTCAGAGTTAATGCGGAAGCGTAAACGTTAGAATGAAATCAAAAGTAATTACACGCAACAAGCGTCAATTTATGTAAATAAGTAAAACTGTTTAAAATGTTTGAAATGAATGATATGACAGTAGGACTCCATGCATGTCCTAAGTGTGCAACCTGTGCCAAAGCGACCTGAGAAACATGTAAGAAAAAGTGTCAACACAAGGTTGGTGAGTTCACAGGTTTGTACGTAAATAAACTATTTGAGTGTTGCTGGATCCACATACATAAGTCACACCTATTGCTAGCTAGACAATGTACAAGTTACTCTAAGCGCTCGCAACCGAAGCTGGCTGTTTGTTTGTTTGCCTCCAGCTAGGTCTATCAACCCTGACTAATATGTTTAGGCCAATCTACATCCGTTCGACCTCCAATCGTGCTAGCGCGACCAACCCGGGTGAGGTTTGTCAAACCTAGTAGTACTACTCAAATTACCTCGCTAAGTCCATATTAACGGTTCGATGTGGGGACTTTCATGATAGTGTTTACGCTTAAGTACACAAGTGGTAATGAAATAGTATGTGATCCATGTTCGTGTGTATGTCTCTCCCTGGCTAGAAGACAAGTAACGGATGTCTGTTCGTATGCATGTTTCTCCCCAACGGGAAAACAAGTAATATGATGTTTGTTTGTACGCATGTTTCTCCCCAACGGGAAAACACGTAAAATGATATTCATTTGTATGTATGTTTCTCCCTAACGGGAAAACAAGTAAAAATACTGTTTATGTGTATGCATGTTTCTCCCCAACGGGAAAACAAGTAAAATAATGTTTGTGTGTATGCATGTTTCTTCCACCAATAGGAAAACAAGTAAAAATAATGTTTGTGTGTATGAATGTTTCTCCCCCAATAGGAAAACAAGTTAAAAGGGGTTGTGAAACTCACCTGAGTTGTGTACGAGTAGTAGATAGCATCTTACAAGGATGCAAGTAGGAAACACAAGAGTTTGCTTATGAACTTCTTACGTACGCCCTAGAATTATAAACATAGCAATTAGGGACACATGGGATTTGTGACGACGACACGAAAGATTAGAACGTCTTAAAACATTCTAAGGATCAATGAGTAGACGAACGTGTCCACGGGAAATGGGGTTTCTTAATATAATTATTAAGATAAATGCGTTACGTGTCGAACGTTTATAAATAACAAATATTTTAATTAATAATTAAATGTATCCGTGCGTTTGTACCATTAAAATAATGGCTAGGAAAATATTATAATAATATATTATTTTTGAACTGGTAGAAAATATACGATAATTATTTCCGTGACAAAAATAATAAATATATTATTTTTATTCGAGAATATAAACGTGAGTAAATAATATAATATAAATAATTATATTATTAATTAGTTTAAAACGTTACACGGGACAAATAAACGAGGCGAAATAATATAAAAATATATATTGTTTTATAATAGGTGTCACGGGTTGGAAATAATACAAACATATTATTTTATTCGAAGTCGTGGTTTGAAAATAATATAAAAATATTATTTTAAAAGTGGGAAAATAATATAAAATAAGTTATAAAACCAAACCCGAGCTTACGGGTGGTTTCCGGGCTCAAAACATATTTATATAACATTATAATAATATGAGGGTGGGTTGTGTATAAAATATTTGCTTAAAAAGTTTCTAAAAAAATAAAAATAGGTTATGGGACTCCAGCCCGGGTCTCACCCACAACAGCCCAATGCTTTAACCAGTCCTACCCGCTAGGGTATCAAACCCAAAACCCGGTTCTGTTGGTTTTAACACATAAAACCACTTGTTCTTCTCCATTCGCGAACCCGATCCAAAACCCCCCTCAAATCCATCGATTACCATCACGATGGGGTACGAGAGTTTAGGGGTTTTGTTCTTCGATGGATTGCGAGTCTAAAGGTGAGATTAATTGCAGAAAAAATCAAGTTTAGGATCTTAAATTTCTTGTTTGTGTAACCGTAACCCTAGGTTTTGAACACGAATCAAATTGGATTAATCTGATAAGATTAGGGGTTGGATTCATAGGGTTTTAAATGAGTGATGAATGGCGAAACTACCCATGTAATATAATTTGATTGAAACCATGTGCAGGTTAGGGCTCGATTAATCCATTTAAACGCTGAACCCTAGAATCAGTTTAGGTTAAAATAGATAATGTAAGCCCTAATTTGTTTAGGGCTTCCAATCAACAGACCAAGACGAAACTAAGGGTGTGTTTATTTACCAAAATGGAGTTCGGATTGATGGTGTTCGACTAGGACGAGTTCCGACTTCGAGTGCTCGATCTCCGACGTCCCCGGTTGCTACTCCGGCCAAAATAGACTGTGCAGGAGGTTCAGAGGGGTTCGACTAGTGTGTGTGTAGTGACAATTTGAGAGTTGGCAACCGGATTCGATCGAATTGCGTGGTCTTTGAAATGGGTTCGACGGTTTGTACTTTAGGGCTTTAATTCACAATGATTATTGGTGATGATCGGTTAGAAACGGCTCAAAGACATTCGAAATCATCAATTCCATGCGTTACAACATTGAATTCCAATAGTTTTGCGGTTAAGGAATCGAATTTGGATCAAGATAATTGGGGGTTTGACTTTTAAAAGTCAACTAAGCTAATTTGTGTAAAAAATGTTCAATTTTGACTTTCAGAAGTCAAACAGTTGGGTTTAGGATAAATACAGGTTTAGTCTCTGTAGTTTCATGCATATATGTTTGAGGTTTTGCAGAATTAGTCCTTGGAGTTTGTACTTGGGTTTTCTAGGTTAAGAATTAACGGAATTAACTGAGTTTAAGTTAACGGGGTTAACTCTAAATGACCGGGTGTCACATCATCCCCTAGCTGAAAGAATTTTCGTCCCAAAAATTAGAAAAAATAAAATAAAAATTTGGCGTGTCACATAAGTGCTCTATCATATTATCAGAAGTAACGTTGTTCGTATCACGTGAAGTTTTGACCTAGACCTGTGTTTGTGAAATCTCTTATCCACTAACAGTTTTGAGCATATTCTTCAACATCTTAGACAAACCCTAATCGTCAAGCTACCATAAAAGTCTATTCCAAGTAATGCCTTTCACCTTTAGATTCTTCGACAGATCCCTCCTTAACTCTGTTGAAACTAAAGTCCACTTATTTTATTCATACTTAACTTGAGCTTTAGACCTAGATCTTGTTAACTATCATACTCCTCAAACCAACACTCCAAACTCACCTCTTTTCAAATGCTATAGCCTTCACTGATTAAATTTCGGGACGAAAATCCCTTAACATGGGGAGACTGTAACATCCATGACGTTTAGGCCAGAAAATTTCCTTCTTGACATTACATTTTATAAACACTTGAAATCTCATACTTTTTTCAAACATAATAGGTTATAGAAATTATTATTTTAAGATACAAAATTTCCAAACCTTACAATTACCATATGTGACATTCAAAATTTCCGGGCATTATTTGTATTATATTTTATATGATAATAACATTTCATTTAAAGCCCGTACTTACCGCATCAATTTGAAGAATATTAAATACAAATCTTTCAATGTTGCAGTAACATATTTTTCACTATAATATATATATATATATATATATATATATATATATATATATACCCTATTATGATAAGTAATGAGTTTTGAATCACTTGCTTAGAGTTTATATATATATATATATATATATATATAAACATTTTTGGATTAAGTAAATAAATCATTTATATAAATCTTGTAACCTTATAAAAAAATAGAAACCTTTCCGTTTATAAAATATTTGTGACTAAACTACAAATATGAGGGAAAACCATTTTGTATATAATTAAAATGAATTTTAAATCAAATAAAATGGTCTTGAATCCATGTTAAGGCTTTGAACCCTTTTGAATCATGCTTGAACCCCAATTACCATTTGGACTCCCAAATGAAGCCACCTCCCTTGAATTAGAACCCTTTAATCCAAATTTTGACCTTAAAAGTCAAACTACACAAATTCTTTGAAAATTCAAAATGGGAATCGATCAAATCCAGCTGTAATGGATCCCATATGTTTACCAATTCAAAGGTCGACCATTTACAAGCCTCATTAACACCTCAATTCAATCATTTCACACAGATTAATTAGAAATTGAATAGTTTGACTCCCTAGAGTCAAAACCGAATCAATTCGGTTTCAAATCAAGCAATTAGACGCTTTTGGATCCCCCAAATGACGCGCAATCATTCCTCACATGTATTCAGACCACATACTAGGCTCAATTCATCCAAAATCAAACCAATTATGCGTAAATTGCACCCGACAACTGTTACTCTCAAATCCTAGTCAAATCATATGATAGAGATGAAATTAAACAAAATAAAACCAGTCCCACACATTCGCGTACCCTCATACAAACCCTCTGAAACCCTAATCGCAATCCTTTTCACTCCTGGACACCGATCGAGTCTCAAGAACATCGGATTTGACCTTGTAGCTGTCCACACTCGATACTCGACCGAATCAGGTAAGTTCTGTGTAGTTTGATTCGTAATAAGGTCCCTTTCATTTACCCCTTATCAATTTTTGTTAACAAAACCCATCGGACACGATTTGATTTAGAGTTCGTCCTCTGTTCATACGGATTTCGATTTGGGACTTTTGATTGATTTCGTTTAGCGTTTTAGTCTTTTGGATTTCATTGTATATCAGCGAAAACCATCTAGCCCAGTCGGTAAGCCATTGCACCGCTGGACTAGAAGACGCGGGTTCGAAACCCGCATACCAAGCCTTTTTGCGTGTTTCCAAATACCAGAACTCGGCCCTTTGAAATTTCGAGTTAAAACCCAATCTAAGCGGACTTGTGGCATGGACACATCCCTAGTCCAGTGGTTGGTACTCATCGCCCCGGGCAGACCCGGGCAGTACCCATCTTTTTTTAAAAACCGTTTTTAAAGCTTAAAAATGTAACAACAAATATTTTTTGATAACCTTGTGAAACACACCTCTTTTTAAAAGAACGAAACTTTAATGCGCGAAAGTCTTAACCCAGGAAATTTTTTTATTTTTTTTACACTCTTGCGTAGCGCGAGAAAACTCCCTCCCTCCCACGCGATACGCGAGGGAGTCACATTTCCAGAAAGTTTCCATTTTTGCAGTTTTCACACTTAACTATTTTTCCAACCTTTTTCACCAAAACATCTATACATAAAATCCCAAACACTTGGGCATTTAAACACACACTTATACCACCAATTTAAGACCAAAAACATGATTCCTAGATCCAAAATTTACATCCTTTACGGGAAAGTCAAATTACTTCAAACATTTGCACCTAAAACATATACGAGAACCCGCGATCACCTTGGACTTGACTTGGACTACTTCGGAGCTTTTCCTACAACCACATAAACATATCACCATTAGTAATGAGATATATATCATAACAATAAGTAATTTCTACTTATTTCACCCATTCACCCATTTTGACCCGTTTGCGCCCAAAGATGCATTTGGGTGCAAACACTTGCATTACACCTTGCAAGTTCCATTATTTACTAAACATAACATCTTCACAACATTTAATAGTGCATATCATCTTATCGAATTAGCGACTACGGTCATTTTCACCCATTTAAACCTTTTGACCCGTTAACATTCAAATTGATGTTTGATTGCATACCACTTGTATTTCACCTACAAGTTTCATTTACTCTTTACATTATCATTTCATTTATGACACAAAGGTCATAACTTTCTTTCCATTCTTCATCTTGGTACATAGACCAAGATCTTACCACATTTCCATTATGGTTCTTTGACCATAACCTCCCATTTTCCATTATGATTCTTTGATCATAACCTCCACTTTTCCATTATGATTCTTTGATCATAACCTTCCCTTTTCCATTATGATTCTTTGATCATAACCTCCGCATATTAGATATAGTATTATAACCATATATCATTCATACATACACTTATGCATAATCAATTCATGTATCATTCATACTATGCACAACATAACACATACATCACATATCACATTACTAAGTAAGTGCAAAGGCACTTACCTTGCGGATTTGAAGATCCCGCACCCCCTTCTAGTTTAGCAATTTGATTACCTAAACATATACACCTAGTTTAGTAATCTAAACATACATAAAAATCACTTTAAAACTGAGTTCACAACCCAATTTCCATTTCCACCCAAAATGACCCGTTTGGGTTATTCCCACATCAAAACACCCCCTTAAAACCAAGAACTCAACCTCTTGAATTTTCCTTCCAATACCTTGACACTAATTTTTCATCAAATTAGTTCTTTAAGTTAATTTGGGGTTTGTTTATGTGTCAAACATCATAAAAACACCTAATCATCAATAATTCAACATTCTAGCATTATGATCCAAACACCCCCAATTTTCACCATATGAACCCTAACTTCTCATAATCAAAATTAAAGGGTTCTAGGATGTTTACCATCATTCTTTAACTTTAGTTTAGCTAGATTATCAATAATCTAACACCATTTCATCACATGCATACAAAATTTCGGGTTTCACCTAAAACCCACCAAGAACACATACATGGTGGAATCAAGAGGAAGAGAATCACTTACTTGATGTTATGAAGGTGTTGTGTGAGCCAAAACCTTCACAAAACAAGCCTCAATTGCACGATTTGAGCTTCAAACTTGATTTCTCTTTTTGCTCTCTTGAGATGAACGACCCACACCAACAAAATAGCTCAATTTTGACTTCTAAATGTCAAATATGGCAGATTTGCCATATTTACAAGTTTAGCCCTTCAATTTTCATTTCATCCACTTTCATTCCAAAACTAGTTAAAAACTAGTATAACCCCATTACTAACTTGAAACCCACTTGTTTCAACTTATTTCATAAATATTATTTTCACCATAATGTTTATTAAATATTTATTTATTTGAAAACGAAACCCGGATTTTGGTTCGTTACAAATCACCTCCCCTTATTTGGGTTTCGTCCCCGAAACCCGACTTCACATAAAAAGGTTCGGGTAGAATTTGAGCATTTCTTCCTCGGTTTCCCAAGTCATTTCCGCCCCCTTTCTATGCTTCCATCGAACCAACACTTGGCTAATCTCTTTATTTCGCAACCGCTTCACTTTCCTATCTAAGATTGCCATCGGTTCTTCCACATAGTTCAACTTTTCATTAATTTCTATATCATCCAATGGAACAAAAAGTAGATTCATCCGCTAAACATTTTCGCAAATGAGACACATGGAACGTGTTATGAAGTCTACTTAGTCCCTCCGGTAACTCCAATCGATAAGCTACCGCACCCACCCTTGCCATCACTTTAAACGGTCCAATGAAACGTGGGCTTAACTTCCCCCGTTTCCTAAACCTTATCACCCCTTTCCAAGGAGAGACTTTCAATAGCACAAAGTCCCCCACTTGAAACTCAATCGCCCCACTTGAAACTCAATTCCCTTCAAGCATGGCGTCCCAAAGGATAGCACGTACCAAACCTTAAGTACTATTCCCTCTCGGAGAATGGTACCTCATTAGGGATCCCGGTAATCCCCCATTGGTGACTGTCGTCACCCCTTTTCACCCGGTTATACAACCGTTGGCCAGCCACAGAGGCCCTGTAAAGGTAAGGCCCATACATGCATACATACCTTAGCTCCCGAAGGAACTCATGGCATATTCATTTATTTCGTGACTTCCATTAAAACCTTTACTTCTTTTCAGTTAAAGCATTCACACATTTTAATAAATAGCAATTTATTTGTAAACATTTTGTAAACCTCATATGACAACACATTTCATAAACACATTTCAACTTTCCTTTCGTAAACATCATTTCATAAAACATTATCGTGTAAGTATGCACACCAGCCCAAAACATAGTTCAAAACATTAAAAGTAGGGCTCTAGAACTCACCTGATAAGCTAGTCTCGTTCTGTCCTAACAACGGTCCAACGAGCGTCACACACGATCTGAATTGGTTAATTACACATATAGCAGACCTAATCTAAATTACACGCTTTTACTCATTCTGATCTAGGCGAACTTAAGGCTAAGTTCGCTGCACATAGTCTAGGAGAACATATAGGCGAACTTGTCCTAAGTTCGCTCGACTTGACTAAGCGAACTTAACAGGCGAACATAACCAAGTTCGCCCCGCCTAAGTTCGCTTACTTCATGATCCTAGCGAACTTGTCAAGCGAACTTGATATGTTCGCCCCAACCTTGCCAGGCGAACTTGATAAGTTTACCTGTCGGGCTGTCTTCTTCCCTAAAAATCCGAAGTTCTTGCATGCGAATCTGATCATGTCAATATCCCAACTTTCTTTGTTCAAAATGTTCAGTTTTCGTTCTAGATGCTAGATGATGTGTTAGTTTTTACACATCTTTTTGGCACAAAACTTCGCTCATTTAATGATCAATTCTTGGTTATATTCAAGACACTTATTTGCTTCATTTCCTGTTTTGTAGGTTTTTGTGAAGCTTGGTGAATAAACAAGAAGATTCCAGGATAAACAAGTGAAGTTTTAGGTTTTCTGTGATGGAGGCACGGTCGTGCCAAGCTCCAAAACCCTAGGCACGGTCGCGCCCACATCTGGCATGACCGCGCCAAGCCAAATTCCAAGGCACAACCGTGCCTTGGCCGCCCACGGTCGCGTGTCATCTCGTGAGTCTGAACAGCCGTACGTCCTCGATCAGTGGTACCCAATGGAAGCTACGGATCGATCAAACCTCTGTCACACGGTCGCGCCAAGACCTAGACACGACCGCGTCCATGTTTTAGGCACGGTCGTGCCTTCTCTCCTGGCACGGTCGTGCCTCCCCTTTTCTACTTAAACAGAACTTAATTCTCATTCAGACATTCAGCAACCCAGGGGAGAAACCTACTGTTCCAGCTCGAGTTTTCTTTGTTCCAGCCATATTTCAAGATTCTTGGAGAGGATACAACACCAAGAGGATCACCATACATCAACAACAACATCTAGGCTTGGAGGAGTGGTTTGATTCTTGTTTTCATATCATGTTTCTCTCTATTTTTCCCTGCTTACTTGTAATTTTGATGCTCATGATGATCTAAAACTCCTGTTCACTTTGGTTTAGATGAAGTTTAGATACATTTGACAACATTCATGAATTATTGGCAATTATTATGTTAATGTTATGAAAACCGTATGATTATTCTTTGATGAAATTATGTATTCAAGTATTTTGAGTTGTTTACAAGACTTGTATTTGTATATGTCATATTATGTTGGAAAACTTATGATTTATGCTTATATTCATGGATTGGTGTATGTAATTATACTAGTTTATGGCATTTGACTAGGAATGGTGAATGAAGTCTTGTTTATGAATCATTATATTTGTATGTGTAACCTTATACTTATGTTTGGAAAGACAAAGTATTTGTTATAATGTGTCATATTTAGTATTGTGTTTATCTAGGAATTGTTGACACATTCTCCTAATTTATATAATCTTTATATAAACTTTGTATGTTGAAGAAATGCATATTGTTGTCTAAATTAATCAACTTGAGGTGGATAGTGTGTTGTTCATATTATCTTTCCAACTAGTTGTTGGATTAGTGTACCTTAATCGGAAGCTAGTTCAATCTTTATAAACATTGACATGATTATTAAACACGTGAGCCTCATTGTATGACTTTAGGTGGTTAGTTTGTGTAATTCATGCTAGCTTTCCGAATAGTCATTTGATTAGATATCTTTGACGAGAATTTAGTCAATTTGTGTGTATAGATATTTTTTGCATTTTACTTGTTATTTTTTAGCTTCATTTGTATATATATATATATATATCTTGGTTTTTATCCTATTTTATTTTTTTTATTTTACTTTTATTTTCAATTTTTTTTATTTATTTTATTTTTATTTTTTTTATACTTGTTTTTGTCTAACTTGTTTTTTCCTTGTCCTATGTTCGCGTATTTAAATCTAACTTGTCGTGTAGATCGTGTATGTTCTCAACTCCCGTCGAGGAGGTTCTTGAGCCGTCTTCCGAGCCGGAGCGTGATCTTCATAGGAGATTGCGAGCCCATTCCCGATTTGTGGCCCGGTTACTCGAGTTTGACAAGGTTGTTGTTGACGAGGTAGAGGAGATGGCGAACGAGGATGCGGGTCGGACGCTTTTGGATTTTGGCACACCGACACTTGAGGGTTTGGAGTCGAGCATCAATAGGCCGACGGTTGGAGCACATCAATTCGAGATCAAATCCAGGATTATACAGATGGTGCAGAACATGTGTCAGTTCGATGGCAAGGATCATGAGGATCCTAATACTCATTTGGCCAGTTTCTTAGAGATTTGCGCCACTTTCAAAATTCGTGACGCTACCGACGATGCTATTCGTCTCCGGTTGTTCCCGTTTTCCTTACGGGATCGAGCCAAGGCTTGGTTACTGTCACTTCCCCCTAGGTCCATTAGTACTTGGGACCAGATGGCTGCTAAATTCTTAGAAAAGTACTTCCCTCCGGAGAAAATATCAAAGTTGAGGGCTAGGATTCTTTCTTTCCAGCAGGACGACGGGGAGACGATCTATGAGGCGTGGGAGAGATTCAAGGAACTGATGAGGAAGGTTACCCACCATGGATTGTTGAAGTGGCAGCAGTGTGAGACCTTTTACAATGGTCTGGAGATGACCGGGAAGCAGCTGATTGATGCATACGCGGGTGGAGATATTGGAACAAAGACACCCCAAGAGGCGTATGACTTGCTAGAAAAGGTGGCAGCGAAGAGCTACACTCAGCATACTTCCCGAGCGAGGACTCAGAGGCAGGGTGTCCATCAAGTGGATGGAATTACCTCTTTAGCTGCCCAGGTGGAAGCACTTTCCACCAAGATTGATCAGATGCACGTCCACAAGGCCCAGTCCTTGTGTGAGTTTTATGGTGGGGCGCATCCCACGAGTGCTTGTCAGGTTGGGGATCAGGGGGCCCACGAGCAGGTTGATTTCATGTCCAACCAGAATCGCCCCCAGAATAATCCCTGCAGCAACACATATAATTCGGGGTGGAGGAATCACCCGAATTTCAGTTGGAAGTCTGGTAACAACAGCCAGCAACCACCTGGATTCACTTAGCGCCCCCTATTCCAGAATCAGTCCCACCAGTCTAAGGGACAGAGTTCCCAGTTTCGCCCTCAGCAAGGCCAGTTTCAAGGCCATGGTTCTAGCAGCGGTCCACCACCCGCACCTGAGGGTAAATCCAGTTTGGAGGACATGGTTGCACGGCTACTTGCCAACTCAGAGAGTCAGAATCAGTTGGCAGAGAAGCTAAACCGGTACATGGAGGAGCGTTTCCACACGCATGAGACTGAGTTGAGGAATCAGAAAGCTTCGATCCAGACCATAGAGAACCAGGTCGGGCAGATCGCGAAGCTTCATTCTGAGAGACAGCCAGGTGGCTTGCCTTGCAACACTGAGCCCAATCCCATTGCTCATGTTAAGGCCATCACTTTGAGGAGCGGTAGAGACACATGACCGGATCCACAGATTCCTGTGCACGAGCCATCTGAGGAGGAGGTTGTGATTGAGATTCCTGATGAGACACCGCCGAGGGGTAAATCGGCGAGCACATCGCGCCCTCGCGAGCCTGTGAAAGATTATACTCCCGCCATTCCATACCCATGCAGATTGAAGAAGCAGAAGATGGAGGAGCAGTATGGTAAGTTTCTAGGGTTGTTTAAGCAGTTGCATATCAACTTACCATTCGTGGAGGCTCTGGCTCAGATGCCTAAGTATGCGAGATTCTTGAAGGATATCCTCACGAATAAGAGGAAATTAGAGGAGTTATCTCAAGTGACGCTGAATGAGGAGTGTTCGGCGGTGATTCAGAACAAGCTACCGGAGAAGAGACGAGATCCGAGGAGTTTTACCATCCCCTGTTTGATAGGTAGCTTATCGGTTAGCAACGCCTTAGCTGACCTTGGTGCTAGCATTAACCTCATGCCATATGCGGTCTTTGCTAAGCTTGAGTTAGGAGAACCTACACCGACACGCATGAGTATCCAGCTGGCCGATCGCTCGGTCAAGTATCCGCGAGGGATAGTGGAGAATATGTTGGTTAAGGTTGATCGTTTTGTGTTTCCTGTAGACTTTGTGATTCTGGACATGGATGAGGACAAGAATATCCCTATTATCCTAGGTCGACCGTTCCTGGCCACTGCCAAGGCCCTGATTGATGTGTATTCGGGGAGACTTACATTGAGGGTGGATGAAGAGGAAGTGACCTTTGATGTAGGGAGATCCATGCACAATACCCAGAATCAGGATGATTCACTCTACTTTGTTGAGGCTGTTTATTCTTGTGTGAGTGATCATCTCCAGGACACAGCTGAGGAGGAGTCCCTGGACACCCAGATTGTAGGGGGGAGACATTTGATCCAGTTGGTGAGGATCAGTTTGATGAGCAGTTGCATAGCTAGGTGAGCTATGAGTTTCCCCAGTGTTCAGCGGTTTTTGCTATGGTTGATAGAGAGTCTGAGCCGATTGAGCGGCCTTCTATTGAGGACCCACCACCTGTTGAGCTTAAGGAGCTCCCGAGCCATTTGGAGTATGCCTTTTTAGATGGTGAGTCTCGATTACCCGTCATTATCGCCTCTGATTTGACGAGTGATGAGAAGGAGAGGCTACTGGAGGTGCTGAAGCAGCACAAGCAGGCTATTGCATGGAGGATTATGGACATTAAGGGAATTAATCCCTCTTTCTGTACCCATAAGATCCTTATGGAGGATGACTACAAGCCCGCTGTGCAGCACCAGAGGAGGTTGAACCCGAACATGTAGGAGGTAGTAAAGAAGGAGGTGATTAAGTTACTGGATGCTGGTTTGATTTATCCCATCTCCGATTCTCCTTGGGTTAGCCCGGTTCAGGTTGTCCCTAAGAAGGGAGGCATGACTGTCATCACCAACGAGATAAATGAGCTGATTCCTACTCGTACAGTCACCGGTTGGAGAGTTTGCATCGATTACCGCAAACTCAATGATGCTACTCGGAAAGATCATTTTCCCCTACCGTTCATTGATCAGATGTTGGAGAGATTAGCGGGAAAAAGGTTTTATTGTTTCCTGGATGGCTTCTCAGGCTACTTCCAGATTCCGATTGCTCCTGAGGATCAGGAGAAGACGACATTCACATGACCCTATGGCACATTTGCTTATCGGCGGATGCCCTTTGGATTGTGCAATGCTCCGGCCACTTTCCAGCGTTGCATGGTGGCCATTTTCCATGATATGATTGAGGACTCCATGGAGGTTTTCATGGATGACTTTTCTATGTTTGGGACTTCCTTTGATCATTGCCTCGAGAATCTGGAGAGGATGTTGGCTAGGTGTAAAGAGGCCAATTTGGTGTTGAACTGGGAGAAATGTCACTTCATGGTGAAGGAGGGCATTATGCTTGGGCACAAGGTTTCACGTGCGAGGATTGAGGTTGATAGAGCTAAGATTGACACCATATCTAAGCTGCCCCCGCCGACCTCTATGAAATCTATTCGGAGCTTCCTTGGTCACGCGGGCTTTTAAAGGCGTTTTATCAAAGACTGTTCTAAGATTGCCCGACCGATGACCCAGCTTCTTGAGAAGGAAGCCCAGTTCATGTTCTCCTACGAGTGCGTCAGTGCATTCGACTTGTTAAAGGAGAAGTTGGTGAATGCCCCTATCATGGTGGCTCCTGATTGGAAGTTGCCATTTGAGATCATGTGTGACGCGAGTGACTTCGCTGTTGGGGCGGTCTTAGGACAGAGGAGAGAGAAGCAGTTTCAACCGATTTATTATGCGAGCAAGACGCTCAATGACGTACAGGAGCATTACACCACGACAGAGAAGGAGCTCCTAGCTGTTGTCTTCGCTTTCGATAAATTCTGGTCTTATCTCGTCCTATCAAAGGCCATTGTATTTACCGATCATGCAGCCCTTCGGCACCTGTTCAGCAAACAGGATGCCAAACCCCGGCTAATCCGGTGGGTTTTGCTGCTTCAGGAGTTCGACATTGAGATTCGCGATAAGAAGGGTGCGGAGAATGTCGCAGCGGACCACTTGTCCCGTCTTGAGTGCTCAGCTTCATCTGAACTTGTGGGGTCATCCATAAATGACAATTTTCCCCACGAGTTTCTCATGCACATACAAACACAGGATGAGGAGTGTCCATGGTTTGCTGATTTTGCAAACTTTCTTGCTAGTGGGATTGTGATTAAGGGCTTAACGCATCAGCAGAAGCGAAAGTTCTTTGCGGATGTGAAGCACTATCTTTGGGAGGATCCCTATTTTTTTCGAGTCGGGGCTGATCAGATCGTGCGTAGGTGTGTCTTTGGAGATGAGGCACTTCAGGTGCTTAGACACTGCCATGAGGGCCCGACAGGTGGACATCATGGAGCTACATTGACCGCGCAGAAGGTCTTTGACGCCGGTTTCTTCTGGCCTACCATCTTTCGGGATGCTCATGAGATGATCCGAGCTTGTGACGCTTGCCAGAGGGCGAGCAACATTTCATCTAGGAATGAGATGCCCCAGAACAGCATCCAGATTTGTGAGATTTTTGATGTCTGGGGTATTGACTTTATGGGACCTTTCCCAGCTTCTCGTGGCAACCGGTATATCCTAGTCACTGTTGACTATGTTTCTAAGTGGGCCGAGGCTCAAGCCTTGCCTACTAATGATGCTAGGGTGGTTGTTTAATTTCTGAAGAAGCTGTTCTCTCGCTTTGGTGCCCCCAAAGCCCTTATCAGTGACCGTGGGACCCACTTCTGCAACGCCCAGTTGGAGATGGCTCTATCACGATATGGTGTGAACCATAGATTCTCCACAGCCTACCACCCACAGACCAGTGGACAGGTAGAGGTCACAAACCGGGGCATAAAGCGGATTCTAGAGAAGACGGTAGGTCAGAACCGTAAGGATTGGTCGGATAGGTTAGATGATGCACTTTGGGCCTTCCAGACTGCCTATAAAACACCTATTGGTACCACACCATTTAGGTTGATCTATGGGAAGGCCTATTGGGCATTGAAAGCAGTGAATCTTGACTTGGTGAGCGCGGGTGAGAACCGGTTCACTCAGATTCATGAGCTTGATGAGTTGAGGAATCAAGCCTATGCAAACTCCACGATCTACAAGGAGCGCACTAAGAGTTTACATGACCGACGCTTGAAGGACAAGAAGGAATTCCGAGTGGGTGGTCGTGTGTTGCTTTACAACTCTAGGTTGCGTTTGTTTCCTGGGAAGTTGAAGTCCCGATGGACGGGTCCTTACACGGTAAAGGAGGTGTTTCCTTATGGGACCGTCGAGATTGAGCACGAAGATGGGAGGATCCTCAAGGTCAACGGTCATCGTCTTAAACCATACATTGACGGACCGGTTGACCCGGCATTGAAGGTAGTTGACCTCCACCCCAAGGACAAATGAATTCGGGGACTTGAGTCTAGCTAACGACTCGTTAATCAACTTAGCCTGTTCCGGTATCATCTGTGGTAACAATTGTTAGATCTTGTTTCTATGTTTCTTTTCTTATTTTTATCTTCTTTATTTTTAAGGATTTTACTATTTATTTTTGAGTTTAGGTGATCGGAACGTGTTTTGGATCAAGCGGATTTGGGATAATGTTTGGAATGTCACAGGTATGTCTTCTGAATTTTTAGAAATTTTGATTAGGAAGAATCGCAGTCGGGTTTGGAATACTCCTCATAAAAAATTCAGGTTTCTGTGTCTGCTGGGCATGAGACACGGTCGTGCCTAGCTATAGGCGCGGCCATGCCTCTAACCCTAGGCTCGGTCGTGCCTAGGCACTTGGCGCGGTCGTGCCTCAGTAATTTGGGGCGGGTTAAAGCAATGTTAAACGACATAAATTTGTTATTTTTCATATTTTCCCCAAACGAAACCTCCCTGCTGCGATTCCCGTGATTTCCCGATTGTTGATCTCCATTACTTCGATTTCAGGTACGCCCCTATTCTAATCTTTTCGTCTTTATATTTAGGATTAGGATCGTTTTTTTTTAGATTTAATTTTCTAGGTTTTAGCGATTTTTTCTGTTTTGAACTTCATATTAGATGTAAATAGGTAGAATTCAATCGGTTTACTCCCTGGAATGATTAGGTTACAAAAGCCCCTTCATAGACTTGTTTACATTGAAAAAAATTTGATTCTGGAAACCCTAAAATGGGTTGAGCACGGTCGTGCTCATGACCAGGCACGGTCGTGCTCGGCTTTTGAAATTCCAGGAAAGCTTGGTTTGGTCAAGCGCAGCCGTGCCTTTGTCGAGCGCGGTCGTGCCTCTTGAATTTGGTCTTAGCACGGTCGTGCCCCGCACCTGGCGCGGTCGTGTTGACTTGAAATTGTGCCCATGGTCGGCCACAGCGTGACCGTGGGCTTGGATATTGGCCTTGGCGCGGTCGTGCCCCTTCCCAGGCCTGACCGTGTCCCTTCATAATTAGGTCAGAAACTTCATAACTTCAGTTTAGCGTCTTCATAACTGTTTTGATTTTAATTTTGTTGTCGTGCAGATGGCAGGCAACACGGACCACCCGTATCTTGAGTTCGACTTGAACGAGCATGAGTATGAGGCTCGTCTGGATGTTTTTTGTGGCCACGCAGAGGCCGGATTTTAGCCGCTCGTCGTTTAGAGCCGGCCGCCATAGACGCCATCGGTCAGCGGGACCGGTGGAACGATCTTGTCACCGCCCCGTGTCGCCGTTTGTTTCGACTTCATGCCATTCAGTATGTCGAGCTTGTGATGGAGTTCTGCTCCACTTATGAGTTCGATTATCCATGCGCAGACCTAGAGCAGCCAGAGACTGTTAGGTTTAGGTTAAGCGGGGAGTGGCAAGTGATGTCCGTCGCTAGGTTAGGGAGATTATTGGGCCTGTATATGAGGCAGGAGCTTCAGGCTGAGATATTCACCGACGGTATCACCGAGTTTCCCACAGAGGATGATAAGGACCAGTTTGGTTTTGGGATTTACGATCCGAGTTTGACCAAGGCTTCGAGCCTTCGGGATCCCTTGCACCGTGTTCTCCATCGTTGCATTGTTTATTCTATTTCTGGGAGAGGTCAGGGGAGACAGTAGTGAACCTTAGGGAGCGTTTTACTTGTTTTGCCTTGTATGCCCGCGCACTTGCAATCTTGCGCATTCTATCGCGAGGAACTTGGTAAACAACTCAGGGCGCGACGTCACCAGCGCGATATGTGGAGGTCACTTCGTGACCAAGCTGGCTAGGCACTTCCAGCTATTGACCGACGATTTGATAGGGGATCTGACCCCTGTGGCCGAGACCGTTGTGATGACCGTGCAGACACTGAGGAACATGCACGTTGCTCGTCGAGGCGCAGGAGGGATCATGTTGGTAGATAGATGGGGACGGACGTGGGATCCAGACCGTCCGGGCCCCAATCCAGATCGTGTACAGGCCGAGGCCGAGGCCGTCGCCGCTGCCCATCAGGAGCATGCGGCTCAGCAGGAGCAGGGTCACGAGCATCAGCAGCCAGACCAGCCGCTTCCTCCGCCTCCGCCACCACCACCTCCGGTTGTCATTCCCCATGACATGTTCATGCGTTACTGGGCCTGGCAGTATGAGGTCCAGTGCGCCGCTACTGCTGCTGGCGGGGCACCATACGTGGTACCCCTCCCATTCTTTATGCAACCGGATCAGCCACCACTATCACCACAGCATAAGCCACCACCATCACCACCGCATCATCAGTCACCACCACCATCACCACCAGCAGCAGGAGGCGAGGGAGGCGAGGCCTCCGGCGTCGATCTTGAGGGTGTGCAGTGGGAGTAGTACCTCCCATTGCCTTTTGGTATCATTTTTGTGAGTTGTACTTTCTTGTTTATTGTACAAACTCTTGTATCACGCTTCGGCGTTTTCTGTTGTTCTTTTGTTGTACTTTTGCTTCCCTGTACTGTTGTTTATATTCGTCTTTACATTTATGTTTATATTTTGGCTTGATGTTACTGATCCTGTTTGATGTGGTTAGTCTTGATTAGATCTTGGAATCGTGGACCTATGTGGAACGTCATTTTTATGGGTAGGCTTTTTGCGTGTGCCATGATCGACACGAGGGAAGTTTCAGTTCTCCCTTCACACTCCATTGCATTGCATGTTTTTATATACATTGAGGGCAATGTATATTTCTAAGTGTGGGGTTGGGTGTTTATTCTTCACTTTACATTATTTTTTGTTGTACATTGAGGGCAATGCACGATTCTAAGTGTCGGGTGGGAATTTATTCACGCGATGTTTGTCCTTTTGAGCATTTTATCACTTCAATTTTTTGCAAAATCTTCCTTCATAATTTTTATTTACACTAAATCAGTTTTATAAAATTGAAAAACACCAAAATATAATAAAAGTTAACCGTTTAGCATTCACAATTTTTAGTAAATAATAGAGGTTTGATTTTTCGAAAGCAAATGAAATAGAAATTCTATCGAGTCAAACCCAATTTTTTTGTGATAACCATGAGTTTTAGTGGGCTGAACGAATGAATTGCATGTAACCTTTTGCTTACACCCATTCCTTTCCGTTTCCGTGAGTTTATTTTTGAGCCTTGATAGCTTTAGACGTTGTTTGCTCTCGTTTTTGCGAATTTGAGTGTGCCGAATGTTTCATGCTTATTAGAACTTGCTTTTAGTATACATTTCGAAATCATGAACATAAATATTGCATAAAAATGATTGAGGCATTAGGATAAACCACTTTGTTAGCCTTTTATTTTTATTTTCCCTCAACCGAACACATCCACTAGTTAGCCACGTTGAGCCTATCCTGTTCTTTTCTTTAATTACCCACATTACACCGCCATTAAATCTTCATTAGCCTTTTCAATTATTTTTCACCCGTGTTAGAAATCCGGTCGGGTAATGTTAATTTTATAGCTTTTATTTTGTTGTAATTTTTAAATGCTTGAGAAGTTTTTAGCTAAGGAAAGATGCATATTGACTTAGTTCCCTTCAAAAGAAAGAAAAAAAAATCACCAAAATTAGGTGAATTATAGCCGATTAGAGCAATTTTGTGAGCAAAGATAGAAATAATTCGGTTGTTAGCTCTTATCTATACGGAAGTATTAGTTAGTTTATTTTTCATATTAGAAGTTGTTTTAGTTTTTGAGTTAGCATAGCCGCCAGGTTTTTAGCCATTTAGCCACTTTCAAATTCCACTTCCTTACCCTTAGCCATTACCAAATTACAACCCATTTAAAGCCCTCTTGATTTGTGCTTTGTTTCATGTTAGTTGGTAGAGATTTGATCTTTTAGCAAGCTTATGATTTATGCATGATTCATTGTCTTGGAATTTGAGTGTTCTATACATACTCCATTACTTGTATGATCATATATATTCCCGAGTGTGTATGAACATTGTGAGAAGCATAAAGTTGCATGCTAATGATTTCCTAGGCATATTCATTTGCTCATTCGGTTATCATGTCATTGGGCTCATTGGGTTTCATTTAGTTAATTTTGCATTTCTTGAAAATCTCTTCAAACCTTTATAAGTTTATTAATGCTTACGGTTTCCCGATTTGATCCATAGTGTCATTGGAAGTTTTGTTTCATTTTGATTTCTTGCTTGAGGACAAGCAATGTTCAAGTGTGGGGTTGTTTGATGTGTTAGTTTTTACACATCTTTTTGGCACAAAACTTCACTCATTTAATGATCAATTCTTGGTTATATTCAACGTTTAGACACTTATTTGCTTCATTTCCTGTTTTGTAGGTTTTTGTGAAGCTTGGTGAATAAACAAGAAGATTCCAGGATAAACAAGTGAAGTTTTAGGGTTTCTGTGTTGGAGGAACGGTCGTGCCAAGCTCCAAAACCCTAGGCACGGTCGCGCCCACATCTGGCACGACCGCGCCAAGCCAAATTCCAAGGTACAACCGTGCCTTTGCCGCCCACGGTCGCGTGTCATCTCATGAGTCTGAACAGCCGTACGTCCTCGATCAGTGGTACCCAATGGAAGCTACGGATCGGTCAAACCTCTGTCACACGGTCGCGCCAAGACCTAGACACGACCGCGTCCATGTCTTAGGCACGGTCGTGCCTTCTTTCCTGGCACGGTCGTGCCTCCCCTTTTCTACTTAAACAGAACTTAATTCTCATTCAGACATTCAGCAACCCAGGGGAGAAATCTACTGTTCCAGCTCGAGTTTTCTTTGTTCCAGCCATATTTCAAGATTCTTGGAGAGGATACAACACCAAGAGGATCACCATACATCAACAACAACATCTAGGCTTGGAGGAGTGGTTTGATTCTTGTTTTCATATCATGTTTCTCTCTATTTTTCCCTACTTGTAATTTTGATGCTCATGATGAGCTAAAACTCCTGTTCACTTTGGTTTAGATGAAGTTTAGATACATTTGACAACATTCATGGATTATTGGCAATTATTGTGTTAATGTTATGACAACCGTATGATTATTCTTTGATGAAATTATGTAATCAAGTATTTTGAGTTGTTTACAAGACTTGTATTTGTATATGTCATATTATGTCAGAAAACTTATGATTTATGCTTATATTCATGGATTGGTGTATGTAATTATACTAGTTTATGGCATTTGACTAGGAATGGTGAATGAAGTCTTGTTTATGAATCATTATATTTGTATGTGTAACCTTATGCTTATGTTTGGAAAGACAAAGTATTTGTTATAATGTGTCATATTTAGTATTGCGTTTATCTAGGAATTGTTGACACATCCTCCTAATTTATATAATCTTTATATGAACATTGTATGTTGAAGAAATGCATATTGTTGTCTAAATTAATCAACTTGAGGTGGATAGTGTGTTGTTCATATTATCTTTCCAACTAGTTGTTGGATTAGTGTACCTTAATCGGAAGCTAGTTCAATCTTTATAAACATTGACATGATTATTAAACACGTGAGCCTCATTGTATGACTTTAGGTGGTTGGTTTGTGTAATTCAGCTAGCTTTCCGAATAGTCATTTGATTAGATATCTTTGACGAGAATTTAGTCAATTTATGTATCGTGTATTTGCCATATTTCTATGAATGTATTGAATGTATTCTAAATGGATTCGATACCAAAGTGATATTTTCTCCTTGATCGTTTGATTTGTGACTTTAGTCTAGTTTTATATTCTCACATATTAGTTTAGTTAAAAATCAACTTAAACATCTTTTACCCATACTTGATTGAATCTTAGTCCCGGTTAATTACTGCATTCCACCGTGTCCACGGATTGATATCCGGTTCTTACCTTTACTATATTGCTATCCGACGGGTACACTGCCCGGTGTGTGTGATTAGTATTCGGTGAAAACCCTTTTTAAAACTAATTGTGTAAAAATACTTATAAAAATATATATATAGTTTACACACATCACTAGACCTAAGCTTATTTTCAAGTTTCATCTGTAAAAACGTTACCTTTTTACCCAAAACCCGAAAACCCAACATAAGCTAAAATTTCAAATCTAGCTCGAGTTGTTACCTGAATCGAGATTCTGATTCGGATGTCTTGCTCACAAGCTCAGTAGTAACACTCTCCTTCAATCTCGGGTCGATCCATCAACTTTCTCTATCTATGGTTTCTCTCTCTAAAGTGCAAGAATGAGAGAATGTGTGAGTGTTGGGGTATTTATGGGGAGAGGCCTCCCCTCCCCGAGCCCACCTCGTGACCAACTCGGCCCAACCCCGACCCGTGGTCCGTTCATTCCATTCGTCCCGCTTTGAACCCGTTATCTTTATTTCTCATTTTTATTTTTTGGGATGTTACAAGTCACCCCCCTTACAATAGGTTTCGTTCCCGAAACCTATCATAGGTCAAATAGATAAGGGTACAACTCCCTCATTTCCGTCTCCATTTCCCATGTAGCCTCCGATCCCTTTCGGTGCTTCCATTGGACTTTAACCAATTGATCACTTTGTTACGTAAAAGTTTCTCCTTTCGGTCTAAGATAGCCATGGGTTCTTCAATGTAGTTAAGGCGGTTGTCGACTTCGATGTCAGTAAGCGGTACGTGAGCCGATTCATCCACCAAACACTTTCGTAAGTGTGACACATGGAAGGTAGGATGGATCCCACTTAACTCATCGGGCAACTCCAACCGATAAGCGACTTCACCAACCCATGTCGCTATTCTTAATGGTCCGACAAACCTCGAACTTAACTTTCCTCTATTCCTGTATCGTATGATCCCCTTCCAGGGCGATACCTTCAACATTACATGATCCCCAACGTTAAAGTCAATAAGCCTTCGTCGTTTATCCGCATTGGTTTTTTGACGATCTTGAGCGGCCTTCATTCTTGCTTTGATTTGATCAAACCTTTCCGATGTTTCTCGTACGACTTCAAGACTTCCTAATTCCTTCTGTCTAATCTTAACCCTGCAAACCGGGGTCCTACATTTTCTCTCTATACAACATTTCATAGGGTGGCATACCTATCGTCGTGTGATGACTATTGTTGTAGGAGAATTCGGCTAATGGCAGATGACTGTCCCAACTGCCCCCAAAGTCGATAATGTAGGCACAGAGCATATCCTCAAGCGTATGAATGGTCCTTTCGGACTGACCATCCGTTTGCGGGTGGTATGCCGTACTAATATTAAGTCTCGTGCCCATCGCCTCGTGAAATCTTTTCCAGAAACTCGATGTGAATCGCGTGTCCCGGTCAGATACAATCGTTAAAGGCACCCCATTCCGTGCTACTACTTCATTAATAAATACCTCCGCTAACCTTTACGACGAGAACGTCTCACGGATAGGTAGGAAATGAGCACTCTTCGTCAACCGGTCCACAGTCAACCAAATGGCATCATGACCTTTAGTTGTGCGAGGTAGCTTGGTTATGAAGTCCATGGTAATTGTTCCCAGTTCCATTCCGATATCTCAAGTGGTTGAATCTTTCCATACGGTTTCTGGTGTTCGGCCTTTACTTGTGAGCAAGTCAAGCACTTGCTTACATACTTTGTCATGTCATATTTCATTCCAGGCCACCAGTAGTCCTTCTTCAGGTCTTGGTACATTTTGTTGGTACTGGGATGGATAGAGTAACGAGACTTATGAGCCTCATCCAGGATTTTGGTTCTAAGATCGCCGCCCATAGGTATCCTCACACCAAGGGTGTTATATTCCAACTTTTCCAGTTGTCCCACCATTCTCTATTTCTTTATATTTTCTTCCTTAAGTGCCTCATCCTGAGCCTTCTTGATTTCCCTCATCACATCCGGTGTCACCACCAATTGGCAAGCTTTTACTGTAATAGGAGTAGGCACATCCTTTCGGCTTAGAGCGTCAGCCACCGCATTTGCCTTTCCAGGATGGTATACGATTTCACAATCGTAGTCTTTCAAAAGTTCTAACCATCGCCTCTGCCTCATGTTCAGCTCCTTTTGTTCAAAGAAGTACTTCAAACTTTTGTGGTCAGAGTAAATGGTAAAATTCACTCCGTAAAGATAGTGCCTCCAGATCTTCAATACAAACACTACGACAGCAAGTTCCAAGTCGTGAGTCGGATAATTGACTTCGTGAACTTTCAACTACCGTGATGCATAGGCGATCACTCTCCCGCGTTGCATAAGCACGCACCCCAATCCCTGACCAAAAGCGCCAGAGTATACAGTCAAGTCTTCATTGCCCTCAGGAAGAGCCAAGACCGGAGCTTGGGTCAACTTCTCCTTCAGTTTCTTAAATGCTTCTTCCTGAGTCAAACCCCATTCATACTTTACCTCCTTCCGTGTCAACTTGGTCAACGACGATCCTATTTTCTAGAAATCTTGAATGAATCTCCTATAGTAGCCTAACAATCCTAAGAAACTGCAGACTTCAGTCGGCGTCTTAGGAATATTCCAATCTCTTAGCGTCATTATCTTTGTTGGGTCAACCATAATGTCGTTCGGGTTAATGACGTGACCTAGGAATTGGACCTCCCTAAGCCAGAACGCGCATTTGGAGAACTTAGCATACAGTTTCTCCTTTTTCAAAGCTTCTAACACCTCTTTTAAGTGACACGCGTGGTCACCCTCATTCTTGGAGTAGATAAGGATATCATCGATGAACACAATTACCGATCGATCCAGCATCGGTCAACAGACCCTATTCATCAAATCCATGAATGCTGCAAGGGCATTCGTCAATCCGAAGGACATCACCAGGAACTCGAAATGTCCATAACGCGTGCAAAACGTGGTTTTTGGTATGTCTTCTTCCCTTACCTTCAGCTGATGGTATCCGGATCGAAGGTCGATTTTCGAGAACCAACTTGCGCCCTGTAATTGGTCGAACAAGTCGTCGATCCTTGGTAGAGGGTACTTGTTCTTCATGGTTCGTTTGTTCAACTCTCTGTAGTCGATATACATTCTCATGGAACCATTATTTATCATTACAAACAACACCGGAGCACCCCAAGGCGAGATGCTTGGTTGTATAAATCCCTTGTCAAGCAATTCATCTAATTGGGTCATAAGTTCTTTCATCTCCACTGGTTCTAGTCGATATGGAGCCTTAGCCACGGGTTGGGCATCTGGTACCAAGTCGATTCGAAACTCGATCTCTCTGTCGGATGGTATTCCAGGAAAATCCTCTAGAAACACCTCCGGGTACTCGCATATCATGGGTACATCATCTAGTTCCTTTGCTTCCTTGCACTTGTCAATCACGTACACCAGATAAGCCTCGCATCCGTGCCTCAGATAATCTGCTGCCTTAATCATCGAGATGATATTAGGCATTGGAGAATCACGATCTCCAAGAATTTCGACCTCACTACCATCCGGAGCCTTGAGTCGGATTATCTTCCGCTTGCATATAATTTGCGCTTCATTGGCGGTTAGCCAATCCATACCCAACACTACATCAAACCCACCCAAAACCATGACAAACAGTCTGATAGGAAACCTATGGCCCTCTATCTTTATCGTGGAATTGTCAACTACTTCGGTCACTCTCGCGGTTCTACCCTCAGTGGTCTCTACACTAAAGGCTCTTTCTATCTTACTAATGGTGTATTTTTCCCGTTTACAAAAAGTAGTTGATATAAAACTTTACTGGCACCCGAATAAAAAATTACGGAAACATAAGTATTGTCAAGAATGAATGTACCTGACACTACGTCGGGGTCTACCCTGGCTTGGTCCTGCGTCAGTGCGTACGCTCGAGTCTTTGCTCGAGGCCTCTCATCTTTCTTCTTGGTACTCTTCTCTTTCCCAGTTTCGCCCATTTTTGGTTTCGGGTATTCCCTACTCAGATGACCGGCATCCCCACAGTTATAACACTTGAAGTGTTGTGGGCACTCACGGGAGTAGTGCCCGGTCTTGCCACACTTAAAGCACAAGTTATATCCCAGTCTGCATTCACCTACATGCTCCTTTCCATATTTCCTACAAATGGTCGGCTCATCCACCCGAGCCCTCTTATCGCGAGCCCCAAACATCTTTCCCCCAGTTCGCTTGTTTGAGAAGCTCGGTTTCTTCTTTGGTTACTCAATGGTGGCATCGTTTAATGCCAGATCATCATACACCACACCACTGAGTTCCACCACCGAATCGAAGGTGGTAGGAGTGTTTGCTTTGATAAAGGTGCGGATCCAGTCCCGCAGTCCCTGGATATAACAAGCAATCTTTCTCTCTTCGGTAGTTATCAAATGTGGCACCAGACGTGCCAACTCATTGTATCGGGTGGTGTATTGACGGTGAGTCATGTTACCAACCTTTAAATTTAGAAATTCTCTCTCCACCTTCTCAATTTCATTCCTTGGGCAAAAATTCTTGATAACTAATGCCTTCAAATCATTCCATAACATAGAGTCAACAACTGTATCTCCCTTAGCATGTCATACTCCCTCCCACCAATGGGACGCTTCTTCTCTTAAGGTGTCACACCTCGACCGATGGCGGAATCATCGGGGTGGGACAATGTAGACTGTTAATGAGCTCAAGGTTGACTAAATTGTAATATGTTAAATCCATTTCCATTCAAACAAACATAATCAAGTTCAAGTACATAATGAAATACAATTCGTTCTTGAATTAAGATTAACTAGGTCCAAAGCCTATGTGTAGCATGTCTTGATCAAACTCATATGAAAGAACCTGAAACATGAACAAAATAAGGTCAACTAAAAAGTTGGTGAGTATAACACAGGTTTGTAAATAGATAGCATATAGTTTGTAAAACAAATCCTTACATTACATGATAAATAAGGCATTTATGGGGAGCAGCTATTGTGTAACCAAGTACAATCAAACCTTTGTAACTAGCATGCAAAATTGTGTTGTCGGTATCAATCACCCCAATCTGGGTGGGTTTGTCACACTCAATAGATCTATCATTGAAAACCGTCGGCTTGAATAGTTCATGATTGCACATAATCGCATACAAAAGTTAGCACACATAGCACTCGGGCATAAAGCTCAAATTTGTACACATGAATGTAAATTGGATTTGTACTTGTGTTGTTTGTGTAAATGTAAACATGTAATTTGAATAGTGTTCATGTTTCACCCCAAAAATGTAAAAGAGTAAAAGGGGCTATGTATACTCACTTGATTTGAAGGCGTAGCTAACACAAGATACTAGATTGTATTAAAGATCCTTGAATTGCACAAGTTAACCTAAAGCGTAATATATATTTCATTAATAATACACAATAATCTAAGGCTGAATTAGATAAAGTTAGTGATTGATACTTGAAAGTATTGTATGAAATGGAAGATTTGAAATGAATATTTTTAGAGTATTTTGAATAATTGTTGAGTTTAAATAATTAAATAAGTAAATTAAATAATTATTGTTTATGAAAATAATGTAAGTATTAGATGTAATTAAGTATAACTAAATAGATCCTTTTGTCTAAATATAAATAAAATAAATAATTATTACCCTATTCATTTATTTATAAAGTGTAACTTAGACATTAAAATATTATTAAGTGTGGGGTTTATAAATTTAATGTTGAACTTTAAATAATTCTCTTTTATTTTAAGATTAAACATTTGATCTTTTCTAAATAAAGATAGTACAGATTTTTAAATTCAATTACTTTTATTTTTAAAACAAATCTGGAATATTAATTGTTTTAAAAAAAACAAAAATATAAACTTTCTGCCCACACACACGACCGTGCCAGGGAAGGGCACGATCGTGCTAGGTCGGGCGCGAACGTCCAAGACAGGGTGGGACCGCGTTGGTCAAACAGGGGACAACTAGCCAAAACACTAGACATGACCGTGCCTCGGACAGGCCCGACCGTGTCTATGCTTCTGAGGCACGACCAAGTCTAGCCAACGAGCATGACTGGGTCTGAGCAGGAGGCACAACCGCGCTGCTAATCGACATGACCGCGTCTCATACGGCACGACCGCGCTAGATGATTAGCGCGACCGTGTCTCTTCTAAATCAGACACGAATTGACTAAATCTTATATTGATAGCGATGGATTTGCTAGGGCTTTTGTTTATCAAGATATTTAGATTCTTTTCATATAAATTAATTGTATGTAAATCCTGTTTAGAAACAGGTTCGATTAATTCATGTTTAATAAAATAAGGAATTCGGTTCTGGATGATTTCTGTAAGGAAAGCCCAAACTAAAATGGGGCTTTTGATATAAGGATTAAAACGAATGAGAGAAAGGTTTCAATTACCTGAGAGGACGACTAATGGCGAGAGTTCGATAGAAAGGAGTTCCGACGACTATGTGACGGCTTCCGGCGTCTACTGCTGCAATCCCGGCTAAACCAGAGAGTCCAGGTGATTTCGTGAGGATTGAGTAGCGTGAGTATTCAGTTTGATTGGGGAAATTCGGATCAAAAGGGAGGATTTGTGTTTTCTTGAAAGGTTTCTGCGATTTTTTTGAGAGTTGTAGGATTAAACGGAATTGATTCGTGTAATTGAAAAGGTTATTGCTTCGTTAATGGGAATAAAGTGTAAAACTGTTACGGAACTCAACGATCGGTGATTAAAGTAACATTTAGGTTTCAACTGGTATGCAGGCGCGACCGTGCCCAAATGAGGCGCGACCGTGCCAAGGCACCGGGTGCGACCGTTCCAAAGCAAGGCACGCGACCGTGCCAAGGCACTTGGCGCGACCGTGCCTATTAGGGTTTCTGGTTTATTTACCAAATCAGCCCTTGCAACTTCAGTTTTGCCACAATTTACTTGGTTAGGTTTTAACAATACACCCAACGAGGTCACTAACTGAGCTAACTCTAGGAGGTGTTACCGCGTGAAAATGAGTTCAAAATCTTTGAATTAAATATGATCGGTTAATAATTAATGAGGCGTAGGTTGAATAAGTATAGGGTCTAGTGTTGTATTGTCATTAAAATAAGTTAAAATAGGGTCGGAAAATCAGGAATGTTACAGTCTCCCCATGTTAAGGGAATTTCGTCCTGAAATTTTATCTAATGGAGGCTGCAAAATCAAGAAAGAGGAGGGAGTTTTGGGTTCTCTGGTAGTTTTGAGTGTTGGATTCTGGGGTGTGTAACCGTTGACATGGCTTAAGCCTGATACTTTGAATATGAAGAGTGATAATAAATTTTGTTTTGAAATGAAGATTGTCGAATAAAATTTGAATTCTAAATGTGAGATGTGTTACTTGGAATTGATATGATGGGATTTTAACATTTAGAGTTTGTGTAAGATATAGTCTAATATACTCAAAATTGTTAGTGGGTAAGAGATTTCATAACCATTGGTCTGGGTCAAAACCTCATGTGACACGAACGACGCTACTTATGATAATATGATAGGACACTTATATATAGGAAGTACCATCGGCGTATCCACCATGCCCTTTTCATATCACATTAGTTTCGTTGTTACATATCATGATAAGTTTTAGGTCACAACACACGACAAAGTTTCACCATAGTTTCCATGCGCTGATTTTTATAATTCCGTGTGCACCCGTAATTATTTAAATCATCGTATGGTCCGTATAGATTGTTTCGTTGTGTGCGGGTAAGGGGGCATAATTTCACTATGATCACGTCTATTGTTTACACATAAAAAGTCGTTAACAAGTAACTATGTCCCTAATCAGGTCAGTTCGCAACTAAAGAGTAGTAAAGTAGTAACACTTAAAGTTTCTTTGTTTGCTCGTGTTTGAACAAGAATACGTCAAACCCCGAGTCGTTTCAATGTATTATGGTCTTCAACTTTGGTGTACAGAGGGCATGACCATATCTTGTGTAGAATGTAATCAATCCATTGCAATAATGGTAAGCAAATTTTTGTTTCGAGTATATAGTAAGCACACAAGTCTCATGTATGATCTAGTGTCACGTAGCTCGTAATCAAATAAGTCTCATATATAGCGTAAATAATTAAGCGTCTTGTATTTTGTAAGTCAATGAACTCTGATGTGTAATGTAAACAACATAGTATTTTGTGTATAGTAGGAAATGAATTTCATGTAGAGTATTGGCAACTTAGCATCATGTATATTGTACAATGTGCACAGCTTAGTGTAATGTACTTCGTAACCAAATAAGATTCATGTATAGTGTCGTCAATCTAGAATTATGTATCAATGAAGCAATTCTTATGTATCATGTATATTGCAAATAACTAAGTTTCGTGTATCATGTGCTCAATCCAGTGGCATGTGTATTGCAAATAAACGTGTTTCGTGCATTACGTAATCAATCGAGTAAGTTGTGATTTGTAAGAAAACTAGTTTCATGTATCATGTAATTTGTGTAGCATTGGATATATTGAGAATATTTAAGTTTCATGTACCATGTGGTTGCGTTGGATATATTATGAACGTGTATACGTAAGTATTGAACTTCACGTGCGATGTATATTAACGGTTTTGCATGTGATCGAGTGTTGCGGACAAACGTGTTGTTTGGTGTTCTTGCATAATGTGGTAGTTAGGTTCGAGTCCTCAAATCTCGTTGAGGTTGGTGGGGAAGGTTAACGTCTACGCGGTATGGATCGTCTCTTGAAGCGTCAAGTGAAAGGTAACGAGGAGGTTTTGGGAATATTCGGGAATTGTGTTTACAAATACTGGTCTTTGTTTGAACATAGAAAGTGGTAAATTGTTCTTGGTTGTAGATATATAAAGTAGTGAAATCATTGAATCGCATATTTTAAATGAATATGCAATTTATGGAAAAAAATATTTTTAAGTTAAATTTTCAACTATTGGCTTAAACAAGATTTAGCCAAAGTTTTAGAAATATTTACTTTAATGAAGAAAAACCATACGTATCTATCAGTAAAAAAAATATATATATATTTTTATAAAATTGGTTGTATTAACTTTCCTTATCAGGTGAAAAAGTTTTATGGAAAATTTTATGTTTTTGATATTATCTAAAAATTTGATAATCATTTTGATTAAACAAGGTAACGAAGTTTTGTTTAAATCATAGAATAGGATGATTTGAATAAGATTGTTGGTAGTGTACTAAATCGTATTTGAATGAAGAAGGTGATACTTGAGAATTTTTTATTTATTTATTTATTTTTTTTTTGTAAAAATATGATGGGAAAATTCACGCTTCATGGGTCAAATCAACAATTAATAACCTTAGAGTTGACGCATATGAAATCGATTAAAGGGTGAAATGTTAAACATTATTCAAAACATAGGAAAATGGTCCTCTAATCAAGAATTTAAAGATAATAAATAAAAATTTTCGCTTAATGTCTCTGGTAGCTTTCCACTAGGAAGAAGATAATCGCCAAGATGAGTACCGCTATGGTCACTCGTGTAACAGATCTGGCTTCAGTCCTGGCGGTCTCCGTGTGATGTTCTTGTACTTCCTTTTCGAGGATGGAGATTAGCTCCTTTTGGTACCCTAATTGGTCTGCTAGGCTATCCATTCTTTGTCATTGCAAGTCGTGTAATACTCCTTGCTCTATCCTTTGCCTCTCAAATTCTGAAGTTCTTACATATTGAGGGAAGTCATTGGTTGGAATTCCCATAACACCAGTGGGTGCCATGCTATGCGTTGCCCAAGGGTTAGGAAGCTACGGGTCGGGCATTAGATATGAGTCTCTCAGTGGGGGTGGTAATGGATTGTGGAGATGGGGTGTATGATACGGGTTTATGGGTGTGGGTGATTCAGGTGTTCGAAGTTTTGGGCCAGTGTTCCTAATCCAATCTACCCTTACATCAAACCTTGATCTAGCAGCTGCGGGTGTTGGTGATCGATGTACGGGTGATCCGGTGTCTTCTTCCCAATCAGACTCTTCTTCGGGACGGCATACCGGGGAGGTAGGAGAGTAGGAATCCATACTTAGTAGGAAAACAATGGAAAGGTTGTAAGCGATAATAAAATACTGAGTGTCAAATGTAGGAGTTCTCATTGGTTTAGAGTTTGACTAGTCATAACGCCGAACCTTCACAATGGTATTTTAGAAATACACTTGACCTATAAGCAATGCATCCCTGAGGAGAATTCCCAGGAAAGAGGGGTGGGTCACTAGGACACACTTAAGTACCCTATCTTTCCTTAGCCAGAATCCCTCATGGGCCTACACACTCTTCCAGCCATCATGTACTATTAATACTATTATTGGGCTCATGGTCATGATGAGAACTGTTGTGAACTGGGACTTGTAGCCCGAAAGTAAGGTTTATGCATTTCAGTAGGCTTTTGCTTCTTGGAGGATAGATGGACTTCTTAGTTTATTATCGATGGACATTAGGCCCAATAGTTTAAAATTTGTTGTTCACGAGAGGTGTGGTATTATGTATGTGAGTTTAGGGGTGCATGAAAAACTAAGTGTGTATGAGTGTGTGTGGAAACTTAGGATAGCACTTTTCAATAAATTAAATAGGTAGCAATGAATAAGAGAAAAAGTTGGCAGGTAATGTGACACATAGAATATTAAGTATTGTATCATATGATGTAGTTATATAGTATAACATGTAAGAATATTCACATAAAAAAAATAATCATATAGCATGTAGATAGTAATGAGTGTAAGCACAAAAGTTATCAAGTAGTGTGACACATAAGTCATTATGTATTGTACCACATAGTGTAAATACTTATGATAGTATGTAAAAATATTTACACAAGAACTAATAATGTAACATGTAGTAGCATGACATTGTATGGGTGTCCTAAAGTTATAGTCTATGTCAAAGGTGTCTAATAACCTAGTTCCCTATAACCAAGGCTCTGATACCAATCTGTCACACCCCGACTGATGGTGGAATCATCGGGGCGGGACAATGTAGACTGTTCATGAGCTCAAAGTTGACTAAATTGTAATATGTTAAATCCATTTCCATTCAAACAAACATAATCAAGTTCAAGTACATAATGAAATACAATTCGTTCTTGAATTAAGATTAACTAGGTCCAAAGCCTATGTGTAGCATGTCTTGATCAAACTCATATGAAAGAACATGAAACATGAATAAAATAAGGTCAACTAAAAAGTTGGTGAGTATAACACAGGTTTGTAAATAGATAGCATATAGTTTGTAAAACAAATCCTTACATTACATGATAAATAAGGCATTTATGGGGAGCAGCTATTGTGTAACCAAGTATAATCAAACCTTTGTAACTAGCATGCAAAATTGTGTTGTCAGTATCAATCACCCCAATCTGGGTGGGTTTGTCAGACTCAATAGATCTATCATTGAAAACCGTCGGCTTGAATAGTTAATGATTGCACATAATCGCATACAAAAGTTAGCATACATAGCACTCGGGCATAAGATCAAATTTGTACACATGAATGTAAATCGGATTTGTACTTGTGTTGTTTGTGTAAATGTAAACATGTAATTTGAATAGTGTTCATGTTTCACCCCCAAAAATGTAAAAGAGTAAAATGGGCTATGTATACTCACTTGATTCGAAGGCGTAGCTAACACAAGATACTAGATTGTATTAAAGATCCTTGAATTGCACAAGTTAACCTAAAGCGTAATATATATTTCATTAATAATACACAATAATCTAAGGCTAAGTCTAAGGTTGAATTGGATAAAGTTAGTGATTGATACTTGAAAGTATTGTATGAAATGGAAGATTTGAAATGAATATTGTTAGTGTATTTTGAATAATTGTTGAGTTTAAATAATTAAATAAGTAAATTAAATAATTATTGTTTATGAAAATAATGTAAGTATTAGATGTAATTAAGTATAACTAAATAGATGCTTTAGTCTAAATATAAATCAAATAAATAATTATTACCCTATTCATTTATTTATAAAGTGTAACTTAGACATTAAAATATTATTAAGTGTTGGGTTTATAAATTTAATGTTGGACTTTAAATAATTCTCTTTTATTTTAAGATTAAACATTTGATCTTTTCTAAATAAAGATAGTACAGATTTTTAAATTCAATTACTTTTATTTTTAAAATAAATATGGAATATTAATTGTTTAAAAAAAACAAAAATATAAACATTCGGCACACACACACGACCGTGCCAGGGAAGGGCACGATCGTGCTAGGTCGGGCGCGACCGTCCTATACAGGGCGCGACCGCGTTGATCAAACAGGGGACAACTAGCCAAAATACTAGACATGACCGTGCCTCGGACAGGCCCGACCGTGTCTATGCTTCTGGGGAACGACCAAGTCTAGCCAACGAGCATGACTGGGTCTGAGCAGGAGGCACGACCGCGTCTCATACGGCACGACCGCGCTAGATGATTAGCGCGACCGTGTCTCTTCCAAATCAGACACGAATTGACTAAATCTTATATTGATAGCGATGGATTTGTTAGGGCTTTTGTTTATCAAGATATTTAGAGTCTTTTCATATAAATTAATTGTATGTAAATCCTCTTTAGAAACGGGTTCGATTAATTCATTTTTAATAAAATAAGGAATTCGGTTCTGGATGATTTCTGTAAGGAAGGCCCAAACTAAAATGGGGATTTTGATATAAGGATTGAAACGAATGAGAGAAAGGTTTCAATTACCTGAGAGGACGACTGATGGCGAGAGTTTGATAGAAAGGAGTTCCGACGACTATGTGACGGCTTCCGGCGTCTTCTGCTGCAATCCCGGCTAAACCAGAGAGTCCAGGTGATTTCGTGAGGATTGAGTAGCGTGAGTATTCAGTTTTATTGGGGAAATTCGGATCGAAAGGGAGGATTTGTGTTTTCTTGAAAGGTTTCTGCGATTTTTTTGAGAGTTGTAGGATTAAACGGAATTGATTCGTGTAATTGAAAAGGTCATTGCTTCGTTACGGGGAATAAAGTGTAAAACTGTTACGGAACTCAACGATCGGTGATTAAAGTAACATTTACGTTTCAACTGGTACGCAGGCGCGACCGTGCCCAAATGAGGCGCGACCGTGCCAAGGCACCGGGCGCGACCGTTCCAAAGCAAGGCACGCGACCGTGCCAAGGCACTTGGCGCGACCGTGCTAAATGGAGGCGCGACCGTGCCTATTAGGGTTTCTGGTTTATTTACAAAATCAGCCCTTGCAACTTCAGTTTTGCCATAATTTACTTGGTTAGGATTTAACAATACACCCAACGGGGTCACTAACTCTAGGAGGTGTTACCGCGCGAAAATGAGTTCAAAATCTTTGAATTAAATATGATCGGTTAATAATTAATGAGGCGTAGGTTGAATAAGTATAGGGTCTAGTGTTGTATTGCCATTAAAATAAGTTAAAATAAGGTCGGAAAATCAGGAATGTTACATAAGGAGTTAGCAGCAAATTTCACCACTTGATCCGTCCGGCATTCGCTGAGACGGATGGAAGCCTCCATACGGATTACCCAATCAAACGTAGCTACCGCGTCTTTCCTTCAAGTCAGGACCGGCGGGTCACATGCTTTAAAGGACTTATAGTTGCATCCGTGAGCAGGCGGTGCGTTGACAGTCTCGTTGTTCTGGGCACCAGTTGCCATGTTAGACCCACCTTTTCCATTAGCTTTCTTCAACGCTTCTGCCAACAGACCTGGCAGAGAAGTCGTCAACAACTTCGTGAATTCACGTGCTAGAGTTGCTCTAACTTCTGGTTCAAAAGTGAAAGGTTGTTCTTCAACCTGTGTTGTAACATTTCTGATTTTTAGTAGCCATATTTCGATTCAATGTAATGCATTTCAAATTCAATACTCGTGCACTGTCTTATTATTTTGCTTACCGTAAACTAAATGCAATGATTCAATACAAATTTACAAGTTTTGCTCGATTATATACACTTAAACGCTATACAAGTAGCTATTTATTTCAAACTAATCAAACCTGAAAAGTCAAGGACTAAAGTTGAAAATTTATCAAGAAACCCTAATTAGCACGGTCGTGCTTCGTCCTGGCACGGTCGCGCCAAGTGCCTCGGCACGATCGCGCGACTGGTCCTGGAACGATCGCGCCCAGTGCCCAAGCACGGTCGCGCCTATCTTGGCACGGTCGCGCCTGCGTAACAGTCGAAACGTAAATGCAGTTTCAAAACGCCCAATCGTTCGAATTCAAAACCATTATACGTTTTATATTCATTAACCAAGAAAATAATACTATCAATCATTCCCTTTACTACCAATTAATCCTGAAATCGTTCAGCCTCAAAGAATTATCTCCCAAGACCACAAATCCACTCTACAATTCGAATACTCCCGAACAATCCATCTCTATACGATATACAATCCTCTCTGGAACACCCGAAGCCATTGAAGCAGTCGGAATCACAGCAGAAGTCGCCGGAAGTCAAGCTTGCCGTCGCCGGAACCTCCTTCTACCGACCTCCATCGATTCCCTACTCTTTCGGGTAATTGATCACTTGTTATTATCTGTTTTAGTATTTAGATCGAAAGCCCCATGTTAATCTGGGCTTCCATTACAGAAATTATCCGGAACCGAAATTCCTATTTTTAATAAAAAGGATTTAATCGAATCCATTCTTAAACACGTTTTCCATACAATTAATTTATATTAACAGACTCGTAACAACTCAGTAATCAAAAGCCCTAACAATTCCAACGCTATAAATACAAGATTTGTTCAATTCGTGTCTGATTTGGAAGAGACACGGTCGCGCTAATCATCTAGCGCGGCCGTGCCTCATGAAACGCGGTGGTGCCGAGTAGCAGCGCGGTCGTGTCCTCCTGTCCAGACCTAGTCATGCCCTTTGGGCTAGCCTCTGTTGTGTCTAAAAATCATAGACACGACCGTGCCGAGCCAAGGCACGGTCCTGCCTGTTGACTTGTCTAGTTTGTGCCCTCTGTTGATCAACCCGGTCGCGCCTGTGGCTTGAGCACCATCGTGCCCTTCCGAGGCACGGTCGTGTGTGACTCAGAAATTTAACAGAATTATAATTTTATATTTTTCAATCAATAAATGTTTTAAATTTTATAAAAATATGTTTTCTTTATTTGAAGAGATAAATAATATTTATTTAAAAGTTTGTTTAAAAAAATTATAAAAATTAAATTTATATTTATCTTACACTTAAATGATGTTTTGAATGATTAAGTTACAAGTTCATAAATAAATAAGATAATAATTATTTATTTAATATTTAAACAAAAATCATTTATTTATTTATACTAAATTACAATCAATATTTACATTATTTCATAAACTATAAACATTTATTTATTTATTAATTTACACTTAACACATGCATTATTTTCATAATCAACAATTTTATAAAAATTCTATTTTATTATTTAAATTCCAAACTCTAATCAAATATTCCAAAAATGGTTACTACAACTTTATATATTTTATTTAATACTTTTTTATACACAAATTCAACCTTCAATGTAGGACTTAAACTTTGTACACCGATTTGATTCAATATATACATTACTATCTAGGTTAAACCGTGCGTATCAAGAACCCTTATTTTATCTATACTCTTTGTTAGCTACATCCCCATACCAAGTGAGTATTCACAACCCCTGTTTACTCTTTTACACTTTTGGGGTGGAACATGAACTCTATACACATTACACATTTACATTTACGCAAACAACACAAGTGCAAAAATCCTATTTACATACATGTGTGCAAAATTTGAGCTTTGTGCCCGAGTGCTAGTTGTGCTAACATTTGTATGCGGTTATGTGCAATCATTAACTATACAAGCCGACGGTTTTCAATGATAGATCTATTGAGTCTGACAAACCCACCCATGGTGCGCGGTGATTGAAACCGACAACACAATTTTTACATGCTAGTTACAAGGTTTGGTTGTACATGGTTACACAATAGCTGCTCCACATAAATGCCTTATTTTATCATGTTTTGTAGAGGATTTGTTTTCAACTATATGCTATCTATTTACAACTGTGTTACTCACCAACTTTTTAGTTGACTTTATTTTATTCATGTTTCAGGCCCTAATATGTGAGAATGATTCAAGACGTGCTCAATATAGGATTGGACTTAGCAAAACAAATCAAGAATTTTATGAGTTGTTTTATGCTTCTTGTTTGAATTTGGTTTGTACTTGGATTATTTGTAATGGAAATTTAACTTTAATATATTTCAATTTAGTCAACCATGTGCTATGAACAGTCTTACATGTCCCGCCCCGATGATTCCGCCATCGGTCGGGGTGTGACAGATTGGTATCAGAGCCTTGGTTATAGGGAATTAGGTTATTAGACACCTTGACGTAGACTATAACTTTAGGACACCCACTTATGCTATATTTCATGATTTTGTGCTATGTGTTACATTCTCACCATGATTAATTATTATTATACTTGATACCTTATTTGTTAGAAATTCATGACTCGTTAGGATCTTCTTGAATAATAATTAAATAAATAATATCCTTTCCTATATTCTAAAACCTCATAATAATTCTATCTTCTTTCTATCTTTATCCTTTCTTAGCATGTGGAAGAACTCTTGAAGCAAAAATCTTTAAATTTTTTTTTTATTTCTTCGTTATGGTTTTTAAACTTGTGAAATTATTTGAGGACACGTGCAATCTGGAAGGGTGACACCTGTATTTTGGGTTTTCTGTCTAGGAAAGCATTTCGCATAAATCCCAATCAACCGAGGGACCCGTATGCTTTCCTGGGAATTCCCGAGATGAGTGTTTACTTATAGGCTAAAGCATGTCTCCTTGAAAATTTTATAAGTTTAATTAACCTTAATGTGACATGGTATTCAAGTGATTTTGTCACTTTTGAGTACAATCCAAACTAAGAATATCTATTTTATTTTGTTATCTCATTCTATTAAATCCTATCAAATCTCATAAGTTCTTACAATTTTTCTTGTCTTGTGAAAATCTGTAGAATGCCTCCTCGTCGTGCTCCCGCAACCAACGCCAACACCGACATTGCTGCTATTCTCACCCAATTGGTGACACAACTCACCCAAGCCAATGGTGCCACTAATGGCAACAATGGTGGAAATGGAAGCAATAGTGGTAATAATGGTGGAAATGGTGGTAACAATCCATCTCAATGCACCTTTAAGCACTTCAACTCGTGCAATCCCCTAAAGTTCTATGGTACCGAAGGAGCTACTGGACTCCTTCAATGGTTCGAAAGCATTGAGAATACCTTTCTCAATAGTGATTGTCCCGACAACCTCCGTGTTCGTCATGCTACAAGTGTCCTACAAAAACGGGCACTTACATGGTGGAATGGGGAGAAAAGGAATAGGGGTGTTGACATAGCTATGGCCTTACCTTGGGATGAGGTCAAAAGGCTTATGACCGAGGATTTATGTCCTCGAAATGAAGTGAAAAAGTTAGAAGCTGAATTTTGGGATCTTGCCCAAGATAGCGGGGAAAGCTTAGCATATACAACTCGGTTCCATGAGTTGAGTCTTCTAGTGCCCCACATGGTCACTCCTTTGTCCCGTTGTATCGAGAAGTATATTGGTGGGCTATCAAGACAAATCCAAGATACTGTCTTAGGTAGAAATCCTGCTACTCTGGAGGATGCTATTCGTCTATCTGCTACCTTAACTGATAATCGTGTGAAAGCGGGAACACTTACTAAGAAGGGTACTAAGAAAGTTTCTGAAATCGTAACCCTCTCACTCACAACAAAGAAACCACAACCGAGCCCTCTCGCAATAATAGAAAGCGGAAGGTTAGAAATTTTGTTGTGGTTACTCCTGCTGTTCCCATCAACCAAGCTGCACCTATGTTTCAAGCGCCGGCTAAAAAGCCATACGTTGGAATCTACCAACTTTGTGCCACCTGCAACTACCATCATCCCCAAAACATCCCATGTCGCCTTTGTACTTATTGTGGGAGATATGGTCATACGGTTAGTGTTTGTAGGACCAAAGCTCTTGCGGGCCAAGTCAACCCTCCAAACCGAACTGTACCTCAAGTGGCTAATCAAGGTGCTCCCGCCATTGCTAATGGGCGTGCTTGCTATGAGTGTGGTGATCCGAACCATTTTCGTGATCAATGTCCAAGACTTGCAAATTCTAGACAAGGTGGAGCTCGTGGGCGTGCGTTCAACATAAACGCCAACAAAGCTCAAGCCAACAATGACGTGGTCAATGGTACGTTTCTTGTTAATAGTCAATATGCCTCTATTTTATTCGATACCGAAGCCGATAAAAGTTTTGTGTCACTTAATTTTGAACCTTTACTTGCAAAGACTCGGTCCCAATTAGAGAAAACATTTACCGTTGAAGTAGCAAATGGTGACTCCCTTACAATTGAGTCCATTATCTATGATTGCTCTTTAGCACTTAATGATCACACATTCCCAATCAACCTTGTTCCAATGCCACTAGGAAGCTTTGATATTATCATAGGTATGGATTGGCTATCAAATCATCATGCCGAAGTCATTTGCTTTGAAAAGTGTATCCAAATTCCGCTACCATCAAGAGAAACATTAAGAGTTTTTGGTGAAAAGCCTTGCAAGGGACTTAAGTTGATGTCGTGTACTACCGCTCAAAAGTACTTATGAAAGAAGTACATTGCTTTCTTAGCTCATATTGTTCAAAAGGATGTCAAGGAGAAGAGTATCCCAGACATTCCGATCATTCGAGATTTTCCCGAAGTTTTTCCTAAGGATTTATCCGGTCTTCCTCCCGTTCTTCAAGTAGAGTTCCGTATTGATCTTATACCTGGAGCTAACCCCGTTGCTAGAGCTCCCTATCATCTTGCACCTTCCGAAATGCAAGAGCTTGCAAGTCAACTTCAAGAGCTCTCCGACAAAGGTTTCATTCGCCCAAGTCATTCACCGTGGGGTGCACCCGTCTTATTTGTTAAAAAGAAAGATGGATCATTTCGCATGTGTATTGACTACCGCGAACTCAATAAGCTTACTATCAAGAACCGTTATCCTTTGCCTAGAATCGATGATCTCTTTGATCAACTTCAAGGTTCTACTTGCTTCTCGAAGATTGATCTTCGATCCGGTTATCATCAGCTTCGTGTTCAAGAAGATGACATTCCTAAGACTGCTTTTCAAACAAGGTATGGTCATTACGAGTTCATGGTTATGCCTTTCGGGTTAACCAATGCACCCGCAGTTTTTATGGATCTCATGAATCGTGTGTGCAAACCATACCTTGATAAATTCGTGATCGTCTTCATTGACGATATTTTAATCTATTCCAAGACTAAAGCCGATCATGAACAATACCTTAGATTGGTTTTGGACCTCTTGAGAAAAGAACAACTATATGCCAAATTCTCCAAATGTGAATTTTGGCTAAAAGAAGTTCAATTCCTTGGTCATATTGTCAATGACAAGGGTATCCATGTTGATCCTGCTAAGATTGAGACGATTAAGAATTGGAATGCCCCAAAAACTCCCACCGAAGTTCGTTTTTTTTTGGTCTTGCGGGATATTATCGTCGTTTCATCTCAAACTTCTCAAAGATTGCTGTCCCTCTTACCGCTTTGACCCACAAGGGTAAGACTTATGAATGGGGACCGAAACAAGAAGAAGCTTTTCAAACCCTTAAGCAAAAGCTGTGCAATGCTCCCATATTGACTCTCCCTGATGGAAATGATGATTTGGTTGTCTATTGTGATGCTTCTAACCAAGGTCTTGGTTGTGTTCTCATGCAACGAGGCAAAGTAATCGCTTATGCATCACGGCAACTCAGAGTTCATGAGAAGAATTATACGACGCACGATCTCGAGTTGGGTGAGGTCGTATTCGCGTTAAAGATTTGGAGACATTACCTATATGGCACAAAATGTGTGGTATTCACCGACCACAAAAGTCTTCAACATATTTTCAACCAAAAAGAACTCACTATGAGGCAACGACGTTGGGTCGAACTCCTTAACGACTATGACTGCGAGATTCGTTACCATCCCGGCAAACCGAATGTTGTAGCCGATGCTTTGAGTCGAAAGGACCATGTTATGCTTCATTGTGCCCGTATTCAATCCGATATTCAAACCCGTATCTTAGAAGCTCAACACGTCTCGGTAACCGAGGGTAATATGTACGAAGAAATGTCATGTGGTGTTGAACTCCTTCTTGAATCAAAACCCAATGGCTTACTATATTACTTGAACCGTATTTGGGTTCCCGATCGCGATGATCTCCATACATTTCTCATGAACGAGGCTCACAAGAATCGTTATTCTATTCATCCTGGTGCGGATAAAATGTACCAAGATCTTCGCCAACAATATTGGTGGCCTGGTATGAAAAAGGACATTGCTCTCTATGTTGCTAAATGCTTAACTTGTTCCAAAGTCAAAGCCGAACATCAACGTCCTCCTGGTTTGCTTGAACAACCGGAAATTCCCGTGTGGAAATGGGAGAACTTAGCCATGGATTTTATTACCAAACTCCCTCGCACCTCGAGTAGTTATGATAGTATTTGGATGATCATTGATCGACTCACCAAATCTGCTCATTTCTTTCCTATCCGTGAAGACTATCGGGTTGAGAAACTAGCCCGAATTTACATCGACGAAATCGTGAGTCGTCATGGTGTTCCCTTGAACATAATATCTGATCGAGATGCCCGGTTCACTTCTCGATTTTGGCAATCTCTCCAAACTGCTCTTGGTACACAATTGGATTTGAGCACGGCCTACCATCCCCAAACTGATGGTCAAACCGAGCGAACAATTCAAACTCTTGAAGACATGCTTAGAGCTTGCGTAATCGATTTTGGTGGCAATTGGGATTCACATTTATCCCTCATTGAGTTCTCTTACAATAATAGCTACCACACAAGTATCAACATGGCTCCATTCGAAGCTCTCTATGGTCGCAAGTGTCGTTCTCCTATCTGTTGGAACGAGATTGGTGAAGCACAAATCACCGGTCCCGAGTTAATTCAAGAAACATCCGACAAGATTATTCAAATCCGTGACAATATTCGAGTAGCAAGGAGTCGGCAAAAGAGTTATGCCGACAAACGTCAAAAACCCTTGGAATTCCAAGTCGGTGATCTTGTTCTTCTTAAGGTGTCCCTGTGGAAGGGTGTGATCCGTTTTGGAAAGAAAGGCAAGTTAGCACTTCATTATGTTGGTCCATTCAAAATCCTTGAAAGGGTTGGGAAAGTGGCTTACAAGCTCGAGTTACCTCCATCTCTTGGAAATGTGCATCCTACATTTCATGTATCTAATCTGAAGAAGTGTCTCGCTGATGAAAACCTCCATATACCGCTTGACGACGTGCGCATTGATGAAACGATGCACTTCGTTGAGAAGCCGGTGCAAATTATGGATCGCGAAGTCAAACAACTCAAGCGAAGTCGCATTCCTATTGTCAAAGTTCGTTGGGAATCTAAGCGTGGTCCTAAGTTCACTTGGGAACGAGAAGACCAAATGAAGCTCAAGTACCCTCATCTTTTTACCGATGCCGTCACTTCCTCAAACTAAATTTCGGGACGAAATTCTCTCAACATGGGGAGACTGTAACATTTCTGATTTTTAGTAGCCATATTTCGATTCAATGTAATGCATTTCAAATTCAATACTTGTGCACTGTCTTATTATTTTGCTTACCGTAAACTAAATGCAATGATTCAATACAAATTTACAAGTTTTGCTCAATTATATACACTTAAACTCTATACAAGTAGCTATTTATTTCAAACTAATCAAACCTGAAAAGTCAAGGACTAAAGTTGAAAATTTATCAAGAAACCCTAATTAGCACGGTCGTGCTTCGTCCTGGCACGGTCGCGCCAAGTGCCTCGGCACGATCGCGCGACTGGTCCTGGAACGATCCCGCCCAGTGCCTAAGCACGGTCGCGCCTATCTTGGCACGGTCACGCCTGCGTAACAGTCAAAACGTAAATGCAGTTTCAAAACGCTCAATCGTTCGAATTCAAAACCATTATATGTTTTATTTTCATTAACCAAGAAAATAATACTATCAATCATTCCCTTTACTACCAATTAATCCTGAAATCGTTCAGCCTCAAAGAATTATCTCCCAAGACCACAAATCCACTCTACAATTCGAATACTCCCGAACAATCCATCTCTATACGATATACAATCCTCTCTAGAACACCCGAAGTCATTGAAGCAGTCGGAATCGCAGCAGAAGTCGCCGGAAGTCAAGCTTACTGTCGCCGGAACCTCCTTCTACCGACCTCCATCGATTCCCTACTCTTTCGGGTACTTGATCACTTGTTATTATCCGTTTTAGTATTTAGATCGAAAGCCCCATGTTAATCTGGGCTTCCATTACAGAAATTATCCGGAACCGAAATTCTATTTTTAATAAAAAGGATTTAATCGAATCCATTCTTAAACACGTTTTCCATACAATTAATTTATATTAACAGACTCGTAACAACTCAGTAATCAAAAGCCCTAACAATTCCAACGCTATAAATACAAGATTTGTTCAATTCGTGTCTGATTTGGAAGAGACACGGTCGCGCTAATCATCTAGCGCGGCCGTGCCTCATGAAACGCGGTGGTGCCGAGTAGCAGCGCGGTCGTGTCCTCCTGTCCAGACCTGGTCATGCCCTTTGGGCTAGCCTCTGTTGTGTCTAAAAATCATAGACACGACCGTGCCGAGCCAAGGCACGGTCGTGCCTGTTGACTTGTCTAGTTTGTGCCCTCTGTTGATCAACCCGTTCGAGCCCCGACTAGCGCAGTCGCGCCCGTGGCTTGAGCACGATCGTGCCCTTCCGAGGCACGGTCGTGTGTGACTCAGAAATTTAACAGAATTATAATTTTATATTTTTTAATCAATAAATGTTTCAAATTTTATAAAAATATGTTTTCTGTATTTGAAGAGATAAATATTATTTATTTAACAGTTTGTTTAAAAAAATTATAAAAATTAAATTTATATTTATCTTACACTTAAATGATGTTTTGAATGATTAAGTTACAAGTTCATAAATAAATAAGATAATAATTATTTATTTAATATTTAAACAAAAATAATTTATTTATTTATACTAAATTACAATCAATATTTACATTATTTCATAAACTATAAACATTTATTTATTTATTAATTTACACTTAACACATGCATTATTTTCATAATCAACAATTTTATAAAAATTCTATTTTATTATTTAAATTCCAAACTCTAATCAAATGTTCCAAAAATGGTTACTACAACTTTATATATTTCATTTAATACTTTTTTATACACAAATTCAACCTTCAATGTAGGACTTAAACTTTGTACACCGATTTGATTCAATATACATTACTATCTAGGTTAAACCGTGTGTATCAAGAACCCTTATTTTATCTATACTCTTTGTTAGCTACATCTCCATACCAAGTGAGTATTCACAACCCCTTTTTACTCTTTTACACTTTTGGGGTGGAACATGAACTCTATACACATTACACATTTACATTTACGCAAACAACACAAGTGCAAAAATCCTATTTACATACATGTGTGCAAAATTTGAGCTTTGTGCCCGAGTGCTAGTTGTGCTAACATTTGTATGCGGTTATGTGCAATCATTAACTATACAAGCCGACGGTTTTCAATGATAGATCTATTGAGTCTGACAAACCCACCCATGGTGCGCGGTGATTGAAACCGACAACACAATTTTTACATGCTAGTTACAAGGTTTGGTTGTACATGGTTACACAATAGCTGCTCCACATAAATGCCTTATTTTATCATGTTTTGTAAATGATTTGTTTTCAACTATATGCTATCTATTTACAACTGTGTTACTCACCAACTTTTTAGTTGACTTTATTTTATTCATGTTTCAGGCCCTAATATGTGAGAATGATTCAAGACGTGCTCAATATAGGATTGGACTTAGCAAAACAAATCAAGAATTTTATGAGTTGTTTTATGCTTCCTGTTTGAATTTGGTTTGTACTTGGATTATTTGTAATGGAAATTTAACTTTAATATATTTCAATTTAGTCAACCATGTGGTATGAACAGTCTTACATGTCCCGCCCCGATGAATCCGCCATCGGTCGGGGTGTGACAGATTGGTATCAGAGCCTTGGTTATAGGGAATTAGGTTATTAGACACCTTGACCTAGACTATAACTTTAGGACACCCACTTATGCTATATTTCATGATTTTGTGCTATGTGCTACATGCTCACCATGATTAATTATTATTATACTTGATACCTTATTTGTTAGAAATTCATGACTCATTAGGATCTTCTTGAATAATAATTAAATAAATAATATCCTTTCCTATATTCTAAAACCTCATAATAATTCTATCTTCTTTCTATCTTTATCCTTTCTTAGCATGTGGAAGAACTCTTGAAGCAAAAATCTTTAAATTTTTTTTTTATTTCTTCGTTAAGGTTTTTAAACTTGTGAAATTATTTGAGGACACGTGCAATCTGGAAGGGTGACACCTGTATTTTGGGTTTTCTGTCTAGGAAAGCATTTCGCATAAATCCCAATCAACCGACGGACCCGTATGCTTTCCTGGGAATTCCCGAGATGAGTGTTTACTTATAGGCTAAAGTATGTCTCCTTGAAAATTTTATAAGTTTAATTAACTTTAATGTGACATGGTATTCAAGTGATTTTGTCACTTTTGAGTACAATCCAAACTAAGAATATCTATTTTATTTTGTTATCTCATTCTAAGACTAAGACATAATATCTTCAAGCTCGTTGTCACCAGAATATGCTCCAACAGACTCCCCCTTGACAACAGCTCCAGAAGATTGTCATCCGTCTTCAAATATCATCAAACAAGTTGTAGTCTTCGTCTTGTTCATCTGCACACTTTCTCTGAATTTTGATGTTGATTGGACACGAAAACACCACGAATCTTCTGCTAATAAAGAGCAATAGCTCTGATACCACTTGTAGGTCCCATGTTCAGTGTGTGACGGATCTCTAGACTTGCGGTACGACACAGTGATAACGTGCGGAATCCATGATCAACGTGCTCGTGTAACTCAATCAACAACAACAGTGTAAATAAACTCTTTGTATTCCACCAATATTAGGTTACAAGAATTCTCTCTCATCTATTCTGATATCGTCTATTCTGTCTTTCACCTCTAAGCTCACTCTGTCTCACCGTTCTTCTTCACAGACTCTGTTACCTCTATATATAAGCAACTGTTCTGCACTAGGCGAACTTATTAAGTTCGCCTCTAATAGACTAAGCGAACTTAATAAGTTCGCCTCTGATAGACTTAAGAGAACTTATTAAGTTCACCTCTGATAGACCAGGCGAACTTATTAAGTTCGCCTCTGATAGGCTAGGCGAACTTGTTAAGTTCGCCTCTAGCAGAACTTTCACAGAATTTTATCAACAGTTACAAAACATGTCCTAACAGACTCCCCTTTAACTGTTGCTAACAATTCTATCAATTACAAGTCAAAGACTCTAAGACTAAGACATAATATCTTCAAGCTCATTGTCACCAGAATATGCTCCAACACCAACCCGTGGCTAAGGCTCCATATCGACTAGAACCAGTGGAGATTAAAGAACTTATGACCCAATTAGACGAATTGCTTGATAAGGGGGAGTCTGTTGGAGCATATTCTGGTGACAACGAGCTTGAAGATATTATGTCTTAGTCTTAGAGTCTTTGACTTGTAATTGATAGAATTGTTAGCAACAGTTAAAGGGGAGTCTGTTAGGACATGTTTTGTAACTGTTGATAAAATTCTGTGTAAGTTCTGCTAGAGGCGAACTTAACAAGTTCTCCTAGCCTATCAGAGGCGAACTTAATAAGTTCGCCTGGTCTATCAGAGGTGAACTTAATAAGTTCGCTTAAGTCTATCAGAGGCGAACTTATTAAGTTCGCTTAGTCTGTTAGAGGCGAACTTAATAAGTTCGCCTGGTGCAGAACAGTTGCTTATATATAGAGGTAACAGAGTCTGTGAAGAAGAACAGAGAGAACCGAGAGAGAGATTTGTCTGACTGAGTCTGTAAACCATTGTGAATCTGAATATATTTGAGAAGTTTATTTACGCGTGTTGTTTGAATTGTCGGTTAGTATACAAACGTTAACACGAAGGATTCCGCACTTCGTGTTATAGCAACGTCATATCACGAGTTCGATCAGTAGTTGAGTTACCTAGACTTACAATGCTCCAATCGAACTTGTCAAGAGAACTTGATAAGTTCTCCCCAACCTTGCCAGGCGAACTTACCGTCGGGCTATCTTCTTCTCCAAAAATCCGAAGTTCTTGCATGCGAATCTAATCATGTCAATATCCCAACTTTCTTTGTTCAAAACGTTCGGTTTTCATTCTAGATGCTAGACCTAAGCTTATTTTCAAGTTTCATCCGTAAAAACGTTACCTTTTTACCCAAAACCCGAAAACCCAACATAACCTAAAATCTCAAATCTAGCTCGAGTTGTTACCTGAATCGAGATTCTGATTCGGATGACTTGCTCACAAGCTCAGTAGTAACACTCTCCTTCAATATTGGGTCGATCTGTCTACTTTCTCTCTCTACAGTTTCTCTCTCTACGGTTTCTCTCTCTAAAGTGAAAGAATGAGAGAATGTGTGAGTTTTGGGGTATTTATGGGAGAGGCCTCCCCTCCCCGAGCCCACCTCGCGACCAACTCGGCCCAACCCCGACCCGCGGTCCGTTCATTTCATTCGTCCCGCTTTGAACCCGTTATCTTTTATTTCTCATTTTTATTTTTGGGATGTTACAAATTAAATCCCAAGCACTAGCAGACTTTGTGGCAGATTTTAGTAATGATATCCAACAAGAAGCTGATTTAGAAGTCCAGCAGCTGGAAGGAACAAAAGATATGTGGATCCTACACACTGATGGTGCATCTAATATAAGAGGCACAGGATTAGGTATCATACTAAAATCACCACAGGGGGACACAATACCCCAATCGATTAATTATGAATTACAAGCATCTAACAACGAAGCATAATATGAAGCACTAATAGCGGGATTACGACTAGCCATAGATATGAAGATCATGTATCTCCAACTGTACGTTGATTCATTATTAATCACTAACCATTTTAACGGCTCTTATGTAGCAAAAGGTAAAAGATTGATACGTTACCTTGAAATAGTCAAAGATTTAACACGAGAATTCGAGATTTTCCAAATTAAACAGGTCCCTAGAGAGGAAAATATTGAGGCTGATGCCTTAGCAAACCTGGGATCATCACTCAAAATTTCACTGGATAGCAATATCCCAATAATACACATCATGAGCCCAACTATTAACCTCATAGAAGATAAACAAGTATTAAATATAGTAGATATGGAAAACCAAGATTCTGAACAGGTTAAAAGCTCATGGATAGCACCCATAAAAAATGTTTGGAAAATGGTGAAATCCTGGAAGAAGAGAAGAATCATAGAGTTTTCCACATCAAGGTATCATGTTTTGTTATTTTACACAATATCCTATATAGAAAATCACTGGCAGGTCCATACTTGAAATGCTTGGAGGATCCTGAAACAACTAAGGTCCTAAAAGATATACATGAAGGAGACTATGGCAACCACACTTAGGGCAGAGCACTCTTTTCCAAAGTTCTAAAAAAAGGATACTACTGGCCAACCATGAGAAGGGATGCCATAAATTATGCCCAAAAGTGTGATTCATGTCAAAGGCATAGCAACATTCTCCACCAGCCAGCAAAACCATTACATTCAATCATTTCCCCTTGGCCATTTATGAAATGGGGAATGGATATAGTCGGCAAAATTTCTAAAGCACCAGGTGGAAAAGTATTTATGCCTGCAATGACCGATTATTTTTCCAAATGGATTGAAGCAGAAGCCTTTGTTCAAATTAGAGAGAAGGAAGTGATATCTTTCATAAAGCGCAATATCCTCACAAGGTTCAGGATCCCCGCAGAGATAACATGTGATAACGGATCCCAATTCATCGGAAGAAGAACTACTAATTTCTATGCCACCTGGGGAATAAAAATGATAACTTCAACACCTGTACATCCTCAGGCAAATGGGCAGGCAGAGTCGAGCAACAAAATTATCATAACCAACCTTAAGAAAAGACTAGGTGCCAGGAAAGGAAGATGGGCAGAAGAATTACCCTTAGTCCTTTTGGCGGATAGGACAACCCCGAAATATGCAACAGGGCAAACACCATTCTCGTTAGTCTTTGGTACATAAGCCGTAATTCCAACAGAAGTTGTTATCCCTACAGTAAGAATTAGTCTTCAAGATCCTGAAACCAACAATGAAATTCTTGCTCAGGATCTTGACACCATCGATGAGATCAGAGATCTCGCAAAATCTGGATTGCAGCATAGCAGCAAAGGATAGCTAAGTCTTATAATAAAAATATCAAAGCTAGAATATTCCAAGTGGGTGACCTGGTACTCAGAAAAACCTTTCAAAATACCAACAAATCCAGTGACGGAAAATTAGCACCAAAGTGGGAAGGACAATATTTAATAGATTCGGAAGCTGGCAAAAGAGCTTACTGGCTAGCAAATCTAGAATGAGACGTATTGTTGAGATCATAGAATGCTATTCATCTCAAGACCTACTTCATCTTCGGAGGGGTGTTAGCCAAAACTAACACCCACCTTCACCAAGATTTGAAGTTTTTGCAGATTTTATTCCGGAAGATCATTAAAAAAAGACAGAGATTGGCCATCTCTCTAAGTTAAGGGTATTTTAATCCTTCTCAATGCTTAAAGGTTTTCACCTTTCTAGAAATTGGGTTTCTACACCCCGCTTGAGCGCACGTTATCCAAATGTAATTCAAGATAGTTGTAATCAGTATACATAACGGTTGCTGGCAATTTCACTATTATTGACTACTTTTAGGATCCTTTCGAATAACATAAACATGTTATACTCCTACATGGCATGACCTCGGTTATTTAACATAAACATGTTAAAGTAATGTCTTGGCATAAACATGTCACATCCTAAATACATCTCCAAAAAACCTTCACGGAAGAAACAATGAAATTTATTCAATTGTCAAAATACCGACTATCAAGAAAAAAACAATAACTGAAGACATCAAAAGATCTCCATGAACGTTTTACTTAAAAAGGAAACTGTTAGGCCCTGATCTACGTGCTGCATCGGTCAAAATGATCTTAAAATTTTTTCAAATCTCTGAATGACCTTCACAAACTGTCAAAAACTTGGGGACAATTGTTATGGGTCTATTTTCACCTCGGGGATCCCGGATCCTCAGATAAGTATCTGAATCCCTGATCCTTATTATATTTCAGTATCTTGATTAAATAACCAATAATCAATATTACGTGTTTGTTTTGACTCAAGCATGCAAGTAACGACTATTCCTCATTAATATTAGCTGAAGACACGGGATTGCTTTCAAAGCAACGGATATACGCGTGAAGAGGAGGCTTGTAACGGACCATTAAAGACATTTCCAAGATTTTAGCTTCACAATTAATATTGATAATTGTATTTATATTGACTATGATTGATAGGAACAAACACATCACAACACCACGCACTCATTTGTAACACTTAGCTCGATCAAATCGCTTTCACATTGTACTTTTTTACCGAATTCATTAAGATCAAACAAGGCAGCCCGATGTTAGTCGGCTCCCGAGGTTTTCTGCCGGAGATCCTAAAGATCAAGGGCTTTCCTTGTAACTCATCGTTTTATTTCTATATTTTTACTATATTTTACGCAAGATTGTACAAGCATACTACCTCATATACAAAGTTTGGCTACTTGATTATTCTTGTTAATTTTTGGTCAAAACACTGATTGTGGGGCTTGAGACTTTATTCAAATTTCAAGTCAGGAGGATTCGCGGTGATAATGGCACAGAGTTCAAGAATGGAAATATGGGTTTATTCTGTTTACAAAAAGGAATCCATCATGAATTCAGTGCTCCTTATGTTCCTTATCAAAATGGTGTTGCTGAGAGGAAGAATCGTTACTTTTTGGGCCGAGGCAGTGAATATAGCTTGTCATGTTCTCAATAAAGTTTTGATCATGAAGAAACACAAGACCTGTTATGAATTGCTGAACAATCGAAAACCTAATTTGGCGTATCTTTTGCCCTTTGGGAATCCATGTACCTTGTTGAAGACTCGCGATGTTCCTAATAAATTCAGCTCCAAAGAAATTGAGGGGATTTTCTTGGGATACGTTGCAAATTCTCATAACAAGAGAGTCTTTAACGAAGAATCACGTCAAATTGAGGAATGGTTTCATGTTAACTGTGATAACCATTCTGTTCCTCAGGATGCAAAAGGTCCTTCTTGGGCGTTCGATTATGATGCAATATTAAGATCTTTCAATGTTCCTCCTGCAATTTCTCCAGCTGGAGCAGAAATGTTTTATCATTCCTACTGCAATGATTATTCATTGTCGGTCCATGTTCGGTTATTCCGATTGTGGGTACTTCTCCAGTTGATCTGAATGTCGCTTCTACTTCAGGAACAACATAATACGGTGATAGTGAAGATGATGAAGCTGTGCTCCAAGAATTATCTAACGACATTAAGAACATAGTTGATGATTCATCAGCACCGGCATCGCTTGAGGGGGAGTTGTCTTCTAATCTTGATGCTGTTATTCAAGCTTCGGATATTCCCCAAACTCGTGTGCATAAGCACCATCCCACTGACAATATTATTGGTGATTTGAATGCAGGTGTTCAAATGAGACATCGTACACTTGATGAAAATTCAAGTTTGTATGCTCAAATTGTTGATACAGGTATCCTGGAGACGTGTTTGCATGCTTGCTTCATATCTTAAACGGAACCTAAAAATGTGGATGAGGCTTTAAAAGATGATTGTTGGATTGAGGCTATGCAAGAAGAATTGGCTCAATTTGATAAATTACATGTTTGAGACTTGGTTGACTTACCCAAAGGCTCAAGATCCATTGGCACAAAGTGTGTATTCAAATGCAAACGTGATGATCGTGGTGTTGTGGTACGCAATAAGGCAAGACTTGTTGTTCAAGGATTTAATCAGCAAAAGGGAGTTGATTACATCGAAGTTTATGCTCCAGTTGTGAGGCTTGAGGCGATCATATTGTTTCTATCATATGCTTCTTTCAAGGGTTTCAAAGTCTTTCAATTGGATGTCAAAAGTGCTTTTCTGTACGGAAAGGTAAAGGAAGAGGTTTATGTGAAACAGCCGCCTGGTTTTGAAGAACCCAAGTATCTTGAAAAGGTTTTTAACTTGGATAAGGCTTTATATGGTCTTCATCACGCTCCTCGTGCTTGGTACGAAACTTTGTCGGTGCATCTACTTGAGAAGGGATTTGAGCGTGTCAAATTGACTCTACACTTTTCATCAGAAAAGCAGTGGGAGATATATTACTTGTTCAGATCTATGTGGATGACATAATCTTTGGATCGACAAATTTTGATATGTGTAAAGACTTTGAAAGAGTGATGAAGTTGAAATTTGAGATGAGCAGCATGGGAGAATTATCGTTCTTTTTGTTGAAGCAATTCTTGTGATAAGCACTCTGAAGATTGTTTTTACTAATGTAATATCTTTATGTATTTGTATGTCAGCGTCTGTATGTATTGGTTTATCGAGTTGTAATCATGTTCATAGGTACTTGTCATTGTAATTCTCTTTGTTAAGTGTTGTGCGCACTTAGTAAGTGCGGAGGATGTATATCCTGCGTACTTAGCAAGTACGCAAGAACAAAGTATGCGTACTTGCTAAGTACACATGAGTTAAACCCTGCGCACTTGCTAAGTGCGCAGGCAACAGGTCTAGTATATATAACTGTTAGTGATAGAATGTATGGACGCACTCATTCTCTCTGTAACTGGCTGTAATTATCAATAGACGAAGTTTGAAAGTATCTTGTGTATTTGTTGTCGGTTTACATTGTGTTGAATGATACTCCATCTAGTCACGGGTATTCCGCACCCGGTTCGACCAGGAACACGCTTGCATGTTACGATCCGAGACACCCGAGGGACCTACAAGTGGTATCAGAGCATTTGCTCTTGATTTCGAGTGTTGTGAGTGTGTTAGGAGCATTTTTTACACAATCTACAGCCTTTCTACAAGGAAAAGTGACTGATTTTGGTGATTCTTGTGATAAAATAGAGGTAGCTCTTGAGCGCTATTTTAAAAGCAAAAATCCTTCAAAATCCGACCTTTTTCTTATTTGTTTGAATGTTTTGATTATCAAGGGTTTGTTAGAAACAAGTTTCTAACCTTTTGGCTTGATCAATTTGTTCATATATTCAAAATTTGAAGATCTGAAGTATTTCCGGCGATCGAATAAAGTTGGTGAGGGTTGGTGAAAAAGTGATCTGCGTACTTACCATATTTGGCAACAAGTACAGTCTTGCTGCGTACTTACCAAGTACGCAAGACCATTTCTTGTTCGGTACTTAACTCCCTCCTGCATACTTGTCATTTACTCCTGCGTACTTGTTACGTATGCAAGAGCAAATCTTAAGTACGCAAGACCAAGTTCTTAAGTGCGCAAGGGCAGAACTTAAGTGCGCACATTGCCTTGATTTTCTGAAATTTGACTAAGTATTTCACCATGGCAAATCTTCAGAACCTTGGTAACCTTCTTAATTATGTTAACGAGATTGGAACCCCACAGAAACCACCTAAGTTGCTTAATGTAAATGATTACTCAAACTGGAAAGCACGTTTGAACACTATATTTCTTATACCGATTCTTCATTATGGATACCCATTCTTGAGGGTTATAAGCATCCCACATATACATATCTTGATGAGGAAGTTCCCAAGCCTATCTCCAAACTTGATGAAGAAGAAAAGAAAGTGTATGATAGAGAGAAGAAGGCACACGGATCTATTACAATGGCCTTGACCAGGGAGTTATTTCATAGCTTTAGAGGATACGATAACTCCAAGGATCTCTGGAAGGCTTTGCAGAAGAGATTCGAGGGAAACAGTGACATCAAGAAGAGTAAGAGGGATCTTCATAGGAAGCAGTATGAGTGCTTCAGATATCTGGAGAATTAATCCATAGATGAGCTCATCTCTAGATTATATCATCTGCAAACTGAGCTGAAAGCTTTTTACCTCATCTATCCAATTGAGGAGTTAGTTGAGAAGTTTCTAGATGCCCTACCACCAAAATTTGAGATGTACACTACCTTGATGAGAGAGAACTCAAAGTTTTATGAGATGACTATTGATGAAGCAATCGGAAAGGTTCAAGCACATGATATGAACCTAAAACGAAAAGAGAGCTCAGGGAGACCTCAAATACAAGACCCTTCTATGTATTTTGGGACGTCATCCACAGCCAAGTCATCGGGTTCTGGAATTGCCCTTTTCTCAGGGAACTCTCACGAGGAGGATAATTCAAAAGTTTGTGGTGGTTATGCTTGCTATACAGCATCTGGATTTGGTTCTGGTTATCGATCTCATCATCAGAATTCCTCAAGAAATCCTTCTCCCACATCTTCAGCTAACCAATCTACAATAGCCAAGATAGCTGAAGATCACGTGGCTTTGTTATCATCTTGCATGCTTGCCTATGAAAACTTCATTGGTGGCAAGCTAACGGATCCTGGAACCATAGAAGAAGACTTTAATCAGGTGGATCCGGATGATATGGAGGACATGGATATTCAGTGGAATATGGCCATGATCTTGAGAAGAGACAAGCGTTTCCTGAACAGAACATGAAGAAAGTTCATTGGTGGGCATTTAAATGCCAAGGTTGGTTTTGATAAATCCAAAGCCAAGTGCTATAAGTGTCAGAATTTTGGACACTTTGCTCGTGAATGTCAAAAGGACAAAGCACCGGCCTCGGATTTCACCAGACCTAGCCAAGAAAATAGTCAAGGGTACAACAACTCCAACAACCGCAATCAAAGTCAAGGTGGTACGTCCAATGCTTTGGTAGCTCAACAGAATGACATCTTTGATTGGGGTGTTCATCTTGATGATGCCATTATTGCTCAAACACAGGTTGGTCTCATGGCTGAGATCGTGGAGATGATGGAAGCAAAGGAACGGGAAGCTTCTGTGGGTGACCATGAATAGTCTACAACTACAGTTGCCCTCATGGCTATTGGAGAGGCATCATGTTCATCAAATGAAGTAGATTCTAACTCTTTTGTTGTCATTTCTTGTTCAAAATGTGTGAGCTTAAAGGATGAAAATTCTAAGCTTCAGGACAAAGTCGAACCCCTTCGTATTGCATCTTTAAGCTACAAAGAAAATGAAAAACGATACAAAGATTCAATTGAAACTTTGAAGAAAGATAAACATGATTATTCACTTAAAATCAGTTGTCACACCCCAACCGACGGCGGAATACGTCGGGGCGGGACATGTAGACTGTTCATGAGCACAAGGTTGACTAGATTGCCATATATTAATCATCCAAATTTCATTTCAAACAAATCAAACACAACCAAATTCAAACAAGTACGTGAATGAAATACATAATATTCTTTGTTTAAATTTAACTAAGCCCAAACTTAAGTGTATCATGTCTTTATCAAACTCACACATTAGCACCTGAAACATGAATAAAATAAAGTCAACTAAAACTTTGGTGAGCATACACAGGTTTATACATACATAGTGTATAGATGTGAATAATCAAATCCTTACATAACATGATAAAATAAGGCATTTATGGGGAGAAACTATTGTGTAACCAAAGTACAATCAAACCTTTGTAACTAGCATGCAAATTGTGTTGTCGGTAATAATCACCCCACTCTGGGTGGGTTTGTCAGACTCAATAGATCTATCATTGTTAACCGTCGGCTTGAATAGTTTATGATTGCACCAAAATTGCACACAAACAGTTAACACACCTAGCACTCAAACATAAAGCTCAAATTTTGCACACATGAATGTAAAGAGGATTTGTGTTTGTGTAGTTTGTATAAATGTAAACAATTGTATGTATAGAGTTCATGTTTCACCCCAAAAAGTGTAAAAGAGTAAAAGGCGCTATGTAATACTCACATGATTCAAAGGTGTAGGTAGCACACCGGACTAGATAGCAAAATGATCATTGAAATCTCATAACGTTAACCTAGTGTATAAAGTGTATTGAATTAATAGGGTGTACCAAAGTCTATGTCAAATTATAGGATTGGGTTGGATGTGTATACAAAGGGTTGTGTTATAGTATGAAAAGGGGTGTGGTGATTATGGTTTGTACTTGAAAGGGGTGTTGTATAAAATGAAAGATTTGAAATGAATAGTTTAAAATGATTGAATTAGGGTTTGGGTTTGAATAACTAAATAAATCAAATAATTGTTATTTAGTTAGAAAAATAGTGTAGAAATTATATTTATAAATTAAATAAATAATTTTTACTTTATTTATTTATTTATAAAAATATTGGTTCATAAAATAAACCTTAAATATAAATTAAATTCTAAGTGTCTTTGTAAATGTAATTTATTTAAATAATAAATAAATTTATTTATTTATTTATCATTTGAAATGAATATGCTAAAATAAATTTAGTTAAAAATTTACATGTATTATTTAAGCATATAAAACGACATATATTTAGGCATAGTTTTATTAGTTTTAAGCTTATAACTTAAGTTTTATAAAACCTTGTTAAAGTATTTATAAAAATTTGTCACCAAATTTATACATTAAATGAATAACTTATTTAAAACAATAATATAATTTAAATTGAGAAATTGAGAATTAAATTTATAAAAATACAGATTTTATGCAAAAATTGTAAATCTGGTTGCATTCTGTTCAAAATATTGTGAGGTTTTATAAAATAATTTTTATAAAATTTTTGGAGTTTAAAACAGGCTTTTAAAAATTAAACAGACCACAGGGACTCGAACCCGGGTCTGTGATGTGTGGGCCGGACCAACAAACCACTGGACCAGGAGGCGGGTTCTGTAATTTCATTGGTTCTGAATTGATTTAACAAGAAACTTAGTTGGGACTGGGTTTGGTTATTAAATGATGCGCAAAAAGTAAACAGACCGGTCGCGGGCTGTGTGTTTCAAACCCACACCACCGGGTCCGATGGTGCATGGTCTTAACCAGTCGGACCGGGTGGCTTGCTGATTATAACTGAAACAACATAGATTAAATACGAAATGTAAATTCATCATATCCCCAAATCAGAAACGCAAGAACACGACATGAACTCAAGTCGCAATGGAATTCGATGCGTAATATGAACGCGAATTGATAAGGGGCTAATGATCAGGACTCGATTACGATTCTAACGATCTAAAACTTACTCTTGGAGGTTGGGCAACGAGTGCAGACGGCTATATGATTTCCTCGACTGATCTTGGTGATCGACAGGCGTCTAGAGGTGAAATGCGGATTGATCAAAGGTTGGGAGAGTTTGTGTGAAGGTATACGCGAGTGAGAGAGATTAAATCCGTTTAATTTCGCTCGTAATGGCCGATTTGATTTTGATTTGACCGAAATAGACGTGGACAACCGTTTACACGTTAATGAGTGAATTGGGTCTTGATACATGTCCAGGTACACTCGAGATTGACTGGTGTGTGATTTCTGGGATTGATTACGCGTCAATTACACGAATTGATTAGAGATTGACCTGAGCTTCTATGCGAAGTCAAACTCTTTTGAATTTGAATTGGCCACGTAATCGGTCGAATTGACTTGATGTTTGGGCCGAGATTGGGTCGTTTACTGATTTCACCCGAGATGGAAACCCACTGGAATCGCTTGGGTCGACATTGGGACTTTGATTTTGAGGATTTGGCCCTGTTTGACTTTTAAAAGTCAAACATGCTATTTTTGTGTTGGTCTTTGGCCAAATTTATGACTTTAAGGTTCAATCCAAAGTGTTAGGGTTTAAAACATTGAGTCAAATCACTTGTCAATTGTGTGTTTGTATATGTGTATGTATTTGTGTGATGTATCAAAGTATATATACATGTATATGTCTAAATATATATATATATATAGGGATTCTAGAACAAAGGTGAATCGAACTTTGTGAATTCGTATTGATAACTAGGGTTTAGTTGTTTGCTCGAATGAATATAAAACGTTGCACTAGAATCGGATTTGAAATGTGTTACATTGGATAAAAGAACTAATGAAAATCAGAAATGTTACAGTATCCCCATGTTGAGGGAATTTCGTCCCGAAATTTAGCTATCGAGGCGACTGAATCAGCAAAAAGGTGCGGGTATTTTAGCTTCATTTGGTCCTCACGTTCCCAAGTAAACTCGGATCCACGCTTAGATTCCCAACGAACTTTGACAATAGGGATACGGCTTCGCTTGATTTGTTTGATTTCACGATCCATAATCTCTACGGGTCTCTCAACGAAGTGCATCGTTTCATCAATGCGCACGTCGTCAAGAGGTATATGGAGATTCTCGTCAGCAAGACATTTCTTTATATTTGACAAATGAAATGTAGGATGCACATTGCCAAGTGATGAAGGTAACTCGAGTTTGTAAGCCACTTTCCCAATCCTTTCCAAGATTTTGAATGGACCCACATAGCGAGGTGCTAACTTTCCTTTCTTTCCAAAATGGATCACACCCTTCCATGGAGACACCTTTAGAAGTACAAGGTCCCCGACTTGGAATTCCAAGGGTTTTCGTTGTTTGTCGGCATAGCTCTTTTACCGACTCCTCGCTACTCAAATGTTGTCAAGGATTTGAATGATCTTGTCGGATGTTTCTTGAACTAACTCGGGACCGGTGATTTGTGCTTCACCAATCACGTTCCAACAGATAGGAGAACGACACTTACGACCATAGAGAGCTTCAAATGGAGCCATATTGATACTTGTGTGGTAGCTATTGTTGTAAGAGAACTCAATTAGGGATAGATGTGAATCCCAATTGCCACCAAAATTAATTACACATGCTCTAAGCATGTCCTCAAGAGTTTGGATTGTACGCTCGGTCTGACCATCAGTTTGGGGATGGTAAGCCGTGCTCAAATCCAATCGTGTACCAAGAGCAGTTTGGAGGGATTGCTAGAAATGGGAGGTGAAACGAGCATCTCTATCGAAAATTATGTTTAGTGGAACACCATGACAACTCACAATTTCGTCAATGTAAATTCGGGCAAATTTCTCAACCCGATAGTCTTCACGGATAGGCAAGAAGTGAGCAGATTTGGTGAGGCGGTCAATGATCACCCAGATGCTATCATAACCATTTGAGGTTCGAGGGAGTTTGGTAATGAAGTCCATAGCTAAATTTTCCCATTTCCACACGGTAATTTTCGGTTGTTCAAGCAATCCGGAAGGACGTTGATGCTCGGCCTTGACTTTGGAACAAGTTAGACATTTGGCAACATAGAGAGCAATGTCTTTCTTCAAACCGGGCCACCAATATTGTTGGCGAAGGTCTTGGTACATTTTATATGCACCAGGATGAATAGAATAACGAGTCTTGTGAGCCTCATTCATGAGAAATGCACGGAGATCATCACGATCGGGAACCCAAATACTGTTCAAGTAATAAAGTAAGCCAATGGGTTTTGATTCAAGCTGAAGTTCCACACCACATGACATTTCATCGTACATGTTACCCTCGGTGACCGAGACGTGTTGAGCTTCTAGGATACGATTTTGAATGTCGGTTTGAATTTAGACACAATGAAGCATCACATGGTCCTTATGACTCAAAGCGTCGACTACAACATTTTCTTTTCCGGGATGGTAACGAATCTCGCAGTCATAGTCGTTAAGGAGTTCAACCCAACGTCGTTGCCTCATATTGAGTTCTTTTTGGGTGAAGATATGTTGGAGACTTTTGTGGTCGATGAACACCACACATTTTGTGCCATATAGGTAATGTCTCCAAATCTTCAATGCGAATACGACCGCACCCAATTCGAGATCGTGCGTCTTATAATTCTTCTCATGAATTTTAAGTTGCCTTGATGCATAAGAGATCACCTTGCCTCGTTGCATGAGAACACAACCGAGACCTTGGTTAGAGGCATCACAGTAGATAACTAGATCGTCATTCCCATCAGGGAGAGTCAAAATAGGAGCATTGCACAACTTTTGTTTGAGAGTTTGGAAAGCTTCTTCTTGCTTTGGTCCCCATTCATAAGGTTTACCCTTGTGTGTCAAAGCGGTGAGGGGGACAACAATCTTAGAGAAATTTGAAATGAAACGACGATAACATCCCGCAAGACCTCGAAATGAATGAACTTCGTTGGGGTCTTAGGGGCATTCCAATTCTTAACAGCTTCGATCTTAGCAGGGTCAACATGAAATCCCTTTTCGTTGACGATATGACCCAGGAATTGAACCTCCTTTAGCCAAAATTCACATTTGGGGAACTTGGCATATAGTTGCTCCTTCCTCAAGAGGTCCAAAACCAACCTAAGGTGTTGCTCATGATCGGCTTTAGTCTTGGAGTAGATTAAGATATCGTCAATGAAGACGATCACTAATTTCTCAACATACGGTTTGCACACACGATTCATGAGGTCCATGAAAACCGCAGGTGCATTGGTTAACCCAAAAGGCATGACCATAAACTCGTAGTGACCATACCTTGTTCGGAAGGCAATCTTTGGAATATCTTCCTCTTGTACACGGGGTTGGTGATAACCAGATCGAAGATCAATCTTCGAGAAACAAGTAGAGCATTGAAGTTGATCAAAGAGATCATCAATTCTAGGCAATGGATAACGGTTCTTGATGGTAAGCTTGTTGAGTTCGCAGTAGTCAATACACATGCAGAATGATCCATCCTTTTTTTTACGAATAAGACGGGTGCACCCACGGTGAATGACTTGGACGGATGAAGCCCTTGTCGGAGAGCTCTTGGAGTTGACTTGCAAGCTCTTGCATTTCAGAAGGTGCAAGACGGTATGGAGCTCTAGCCACGGGGTTAGCTCCGGGTACAAGGTCAATGCGAAATTCTACTTGTCGAACGAGTGGAAGACCGGATAGGTCTTCGGGGAATACTTTGGGAAAGTCCCAGATGATGGGGATGTCTTGAATACTCTTCTATTTGACATCCTTTTGAACAATATGGGCTAAGAAGGCTACGTACTTCTTTCGTAAGTACTTTTTGGCGGTAGTGCATGACATTAACTTGAGTCCTTTGCAAGGTTTTTCACCAAAGACTCTTAACGTTTCTCCTGACGGAAGGGGTATTCGGATGCACTTCTCAAAACAGATGACTTCGGCGTGGTGATTCGACAGCCAATCCATGCCTATGATGATATCAAAACTTCCTAGTGGCATTGGTACGAGGTTGATTGGAAATGTATGATCATTAAGTTCTAGAGAGCAGTCATGGATAACGGAGTCAATTGTAAGAGAGTCACCATTTGCTACTTCGACGGTGAAGGTTTTCTATAAATTGGATCACGTTTTTGCAAGTAAGGGTTCAAAGTTAAGTGACACAAAACTTTTTACTTCACCGGTATCAAATAAAATGGAGGCATATTGACTATTAACATGGAACGTACCGTTGACCACATCATTGTTGGCCTGAGCTTCATTGGCGTTTATGTTGAAAGCAAGCCCATGAGCTTTGCCTTGTTTTGGCATTGATGAACCTCGAGCACTGGTCACGAAAATGATTTGGGTTGCCACATTCATAACAAGCACGCCCGTTTGCAATAGCGGGAACACCTTGATTAGCCACTTGCTGGTTAGTTCGGGTTGGTAGGTTGACTTGACCTGCAAGTGCCTTGGCTCTACAAACATTGACCGTATGGCCATATTTCCCACAGTGGGTACAAAGGCGGTAGGGAATGTTTTGGAGATGGTGATAATTGCATGTGGCACAGAGTGGGTAGATCCCAACATATGGCTTCTTGACTGGTGCTTGAGCCATGGAAGCAACTTGGTTAACAGGGATAGCAGGAGTGACCACATCATAATTCTTAGCCTTTCTTTTCTTATTATTGTGGTAGGGCTCAGTTTTAGCTTCTTTGTTGTGTGAAGGAGGGGTTGCGGTGTCGGGAACTTTCTTGGTGCCTTTTCTAGTCAGAGTCCCTGCTATCACATGGTTGTCGATCAAAGTAGCAGATAATCGGATAGCATCTTCGAGTGTTGCGGGATTTCTCCCTAAGACAGTATCCTGAATCTGCCTAGGCAATCCACCAATGTACTTCTCAATGCAGCGGGATAAAGGTGTGACCATATGGGGCACAAGGAGACTCAAATCATGGAACCGAGTTGTATAGGCCAGACTCTCACCACTTTCTTGGGCAAGATCCCAAAATTCAGCTTCCAGTTTCTTCACCTCATTCCGAGGACAGAACTCTTCGGTCATTAGTCCCTTAACCTCATCCCATGGTAAGGCCATTGCTGCCTCCATGCCTCTATTTCTTCTTTCCCCATTCCACCATGTGAGCACCCGTTTTTGAAAGACACTGGTGGCATGACGAACACAAAGGTTATCGGGGCAGTCACTATTAAGGAAGGTGCCCTCAATACTTTCGAACCATTGAAGGAGTCCTGTGTCTCCCTCGGTACCATAGAACTTAAGAGGATTACATGAGTTGACGTGCTTGAAGGTGCATTGTGGTGGGTTGGCACCACCACCCCCATTAGCTCCATGGTTACCATTGGCGGCCCCATTAGCTTGAGTGAGTTGAGTTACAAGTTGTGCAACGACAGCAGCAATATCGGTGTTGTAGTTGGTCACGGTAGCATGACGGGGAGACATTCTACAGATTTGCACAAGACAAGAAAAGATGTAAGAACTTTTGAAATTTGATTGAATTTAAAGAGGGTAAGATAATAAATAAAATAGTTAATCATAGTTTGGACTGTACTCAAATAGTGACATAATCACTTGAATACTATGACACATTAAGGTTAATTAAACTCATATAACTTTCAAGGAGACATGCTTTAGCCTATAAGTAAACACTCATCCCGGGAATTCCCAGGAAAGCATACGGGTCCCTTAGTTGATTGGGATTCATACGAAATGCTTTCCTTGATAGAAAACATATAATACAGGTGTCACCCTTCCAGATTGCACGTGTCCTCTAATAATAAACAAAGTTTAAAACCTTAACGAGGAAATAAAGAAATTTTATAGATTTAGATCCATGAAGTTTCCACATGCTATGATGATGATGACAGAGAAGTAGGTAAGAAGGTTATGAGGCTTAGGGTATGGGTTGGGATATTGTTTATTTAATTTATTATTTAAGTATAGTCTAATAAGTCATGAATTTTAACAAATAAGGCATCAAAATGAAATAATAATTAACATAGTAAGCATGTAACACATAGCATGTAGCACATATCACATAAGTAGGTGTCCTAAAGTTATAGTCTAGGTCAAGGGTGTCTAATAACCTAGTCCCCTATAACCAAGGCTCTGATACCAATCTGTCACAACCCAACCGACGGTGGAATACGTCGGGGCGGGACATGTAGACTGTTCATGAGCACAAGGTTGACTAGATTGCCATATATTAATCATCCAAATTTCATTTCAAACAAATCAAACACAACCAAATTCAAACAAGTACGTAAATGAAATACATAATATTCTTTGTTTAAATTTAACTAAGCCCAAACTTAAGTGTATCATGTCTTGATCATTCATGAATAAAATAAAGTCAACTAAAAACTTGGTGACCATACACATGTTTATATATAGATAGTGTATAGATGTGAATAATCAAATCCTTACATAACATGATAAAATAAGGCATTTATGGGGAGAAACTATTGTGTAACCAAAGTACAATCAAACCATTGTAACTAGCATGCAAATTGTGTTGTCGGTAACAATCACACCAATCTGGGTGGGTTTGTCAGACTCAATAGATCTATCATTGTTAACCGTCGGCTTGAATAGTTAATGATTGCACATAAATTGCACACAAACAGTTAACACACCCAGCACTCAAACATAAAGCTCAAATTTTGCATACATGAATGTAAAGAGGATTTGTGTTTGTGTAGTTTGTATAAATGTAAACAATTGTGTGTATAGAGTTCATGTTTCACCCAAAAAAGTGTAAAAGAGTAAAAGGGACTATGTAATACTCACATGATTCAAAGGCTTAGCTACCACGCGGTACTAGATAGCAAAATGATCCTTGAAATCTCACAACGTTAACCTAGTGTATAAAGTGTATTGAATTAATAGGGTGTACCAAAGTCTATGTCAAATTATAGGATTGGATTGGATGTGTATACAAAGAGTTGTGTTATAGTATGAAAAGGGGTGTGGTGATTATGGTTTGTACTTGAATGGGGTGTTGTATAAAATGAAAAATTTGAAATGAATAGTTTAAAATGATTGAATTAGGGTTTGGGTTTGAATAACTAAATAAATTAAATAATTGTTATTTAGTTAGAAAAATAGTGTAGAAATTATATTTATAAATAAAATAAATAATTTTTACTTTATTTATTTATTTATAAAAATATTGGTTCATAAAATAAACCTTAAATATAATTTAAATTCTAAGTGTCTTTGTAAATGTAATTTATTTAAATAATAAATAAATTTATTTATTTATTTATCATTTGAAATGAATATGCTAAATAAATTTAGTTAAAAATTTACATGTATTGTTTAAGCATATAAAACTACATATATTTAGGCATTGTTTTATTAGTTTTAAGCTTATAACTATAGTTTTATAAAACCTTGTAAAAGTATTTATAAAATTTTGTCACCAAATTTATACATTAAATGGATAACTTATTCAAAACAATAATATAATTTAAATTGAGAAATTGAGAATTAAATTTATAAAAATAGAGATTTTATGCAAAAATTGTAAATCTGGTTGAATTCTGTTCAAAATATTGTGAGGTTTTATAAAATTTTTGGAGCTTTAAAACGGGTTTTTAAAAATTAAACAGACCACAGGGATTCGAACCCGCGTCTGTGATGTGTGGGCCGGCAAACAAACCACTGGACCAGGGGGCGGGTTCTGTAATTTCATTGCTTCTGAAGTGATTTAACAAGCAGCTGAGTTGTGACTGGGTTTGGTTCTTAATTGATGTGTAAAAAGTAAACAGGTCGGTCGCGGGCTGTGGGTTTCGAACCCACACCACCGGGTCCGATGGTGCATGGTCTTAACCAGTTGGACCGGGTGGCTCGCTGATTATAACTGAAACATCATAATTTAAATACGAACAGTAAATTCATCAAATCCCCAAATCAGAAACGCAAGAACACGACATGAACTCATGTCGCAATTGAATTCGTTGCGTAATATGAACGCGAATTGATAAGGGGCTTATGATCAGCACTCGATTACGATTCTAACGATCTAAAACTTACTCTTGGAGGTTGGGCAACGAGTGCAGACGGCTATACGATTTCCTCGACTAATCTTGGTGATCGACTGGCGTCCAGAGGTGAAATACGGATTGCTCAAAGGTTAGGAGAGTTTGTGTGAAGGTATACGTGAGTGAGAGAGAGATTAAATCCGTTTAATTTCGCTCATAATGGCCGATTTGATTTTGATTTGACCGAATTAGCCACAGACAACCGTTTACGCGTTAATTCACCGATTCAGGAGTGAATTGGGTCTTGATACAGGTCCAGGTACACTCGAGATTGACTGGTGCATGATTTCTGGGATTGATTACGCGTCAATTACACGAATTGATTAGAAATTGACACGGGTTTGACTATGCGAAGTCAAACTCTTTTGAATTTGAATTGGCCACGTAATCGGTAGAATTGACTTGATGTTTGGGCTGAGATTGGGTCGTTTACTGATTGCACCCGAGATGGAAACCGATTGGAATCGCTTGGGTCAACATTAGGACTTTGATTTTGAGGATTCGGCCCTGCTTGACTTTTAAAAGTCAAACAGGCGATTTTTGTATTGGTCTTGGGCCAAATTTGTGACTTTAAGGTTCAATCCAAAGTGTTAGGGTTTAAAACATTGAGTCGAATCACTTGTCAATTGTGTGTTTGTATATGTGTATGCATTTGTGTCATGTATCAATGTATATATACATGATATGTCTAAATATTTATATATATAGGGATTCTAGAACAAAGGTGAATCGAACTTTGTGAATTCGTATTGATAACTAGGGTTTAGTTGTTTGCTCGAATGAATTTAAAATGTTGCACTAGAATCGGATTTGAAATGTGTTACATTGGATAAAAGAACTAATAAAAATCAGAAATGTTACATCAGTGATCAACAGTTTCATTTGGATGTTGCGTACAAGGGGTTGGAAAAGAGAAATAATGAGATCACCAAACTGCAAAATGAGATCTTGCAGTTGAAAGGCAATATTGAGAAGCTGAAAAATTCTCGGTTTGTGGTGGAACACTACGAGTCTGTAGTAAGATAAGTGAATGGATTAGGGTTGGGTACTAATGCCATTCCTCCACCAGTAAGCGGGAAATTTGTCAACGGATTAATTGACATTGATTTGTCTTGCCTTGATGAGTTCTCAAGTCAGGATGATTCCTCTAACAAGGATGATTCCTCAAGTAAGGCTGACACCGCATTTGATGAAGAGTTTTTCACTGCTTCTGATGATAGGTCTGATAACACCTGCCCTGAAGGTGTAGTCTCCAAGGAGTTGCTTGGTGAACATAAAGTAAAAAAAAACATTGTCAGTGATCGTGATAATTGTATTTTGACTGAACCATATATCATTAAATCAAATGAAAAATTAAAAATGATGATTTATGGGGGATATAAAAACATTAATCAAGTTAAAAATGAAGCTTTTTCAACTTATTACAGGCTTGGCTACCAAGAAAATATGCAAAAGTATTATATTCCCAAAAACCAATCTCCATCAAGTCAAACTACTGTTAATCAAATAACTTCTCGTGTTCATCTTGCTGAGTCATCAAACGTCAAATCAAATGAGCCTTACAGGAGGACTTACAAAGCGATGAGAACATGTTTTCACTGTGGTACGATTGGTCACATCATTGTGAACTCCCCGAATAAGAACCAAGGAAAACAGCCAGTTGTTTCACAACCAGCTGCTCTCCCCAAGTCACCACCAGTGAAATAGCATAAAAGTCCAAAGAAGAATGTGGTGAAACCACCAGTAAAACCTATGGTGATGCCAAAGATCACATCTGAGGCTAAGTCATCTGTTCCAAAAAGGGAAAAGAGACCGGCTAAACCCTATGTGTCTACCTCTGGTAGTGCACCAACTGGTGAGAAACTTGTGGTTAAGCTTTCTAAGCCATAGAGGAGAAGAAGGAACAAGAGATTGAAGAAGCTGGAACAGCTGGCTGGAATTCAATCAGGTGAAGCTTCTACTACCTGGTGTTACTGAATGCAAGCCGACTGTTCCAGTAAAACAAAAGGTCCTGGAATAAAACATCTAGAAGTTCTCAGTCTCCTGGTCCCAAGTCTTCTAAAGATTCAACCATTTTTGACAGTCACGACTGTGATATAATTGAAGTAGTTTATTTTGAGAAAGATGAACGACCCAAGACCACCATGGCTTGGGTCTACCAATCTAATTAATTTCTTGTGACTCGTGCAGGGACATCCGAAGGGAACTATCTCTAATCGTTGGTATGTAGATAGTGGGTGCTCCCGGCACATGACATGCAACATGGCCCTGCTTTAAGATGTAAAACCATTCAGAGGCGGCTATGTGGCCTTTGCAGGCAAGAAGGGCGGCAGTATTACTTGTCAAGGCGTGGTTTTAAATGGTTGTGTTAGCCTCGACAACGTCAACTACTGCGAGCAGCTAAAGCATAACCTGTTGAGTGTTTCTCAGATGTGTCATAAGGAGTACTCAGTCATGTTTGACAAATCTGAATGCATGATTCTCAAACTTGGGTTTGAGGTTCCTGAAGACTGGATTTTGATGCGTGCGCCAAGAACGAATGATACCTATCAGATCGACATGAGCGTGGCGAAAACCACATCTTCAGTTGCTACTTGTTTGCTTACCAAAGCGACAGAGCTTGACTCAATCTTGTGGCATAGGAAAGTCAGACACATTTCTTATCTAAAAATGAATCATCTTGTCCGAAATAGTTTGTAACCGGTGTTCCTAAGCTGAGATTTGCCGTTGCAGATGACTGTGTGCCTTGTAAAAAGGGCAAACAGCAACGAAAGTCTCACAAGCCCAAGCTCCAAAACTCTATCGATACCCCTTTGGAGCTATTACATATGGATCTGTTTGGCCCCATAAGTATCAGGAGTACTGGAGGGAAGTCATACTGTCTAGTTGTAACTTATGATTTCTCACTTTTTTCTTGGGTGTATTATTTAGGTACAAAGGACGAGACTGCTAACATTCTTGGAATCTCTTTGCAAGTTGAAGGTTAGAAGAATAAGTAGTGATAACGAAACTGAATTCAAGAATAATTTGATGGAGCTTTTCTGTCTCAAGAAGGGTATCCACCATGAATTTAGGGCCCCGTACACACCTCAGCAGAACGGAGTTGCAGAAAGGAAGAACAGAACCTTGATCGAGACTGCAAGGATAATGCTGTTAGATGCAAAGCTTCCTGTAACTTTCTAGGCAGAAGTAGTAAATACAGCTTGTCACATTTTGAACAGAGTTCTGGTTATGAAAAGACACAACAAGACCTGCTACGAGTTGATCAACAATCGTCCTCCCAACCTTGACTACCTAGTTACTTTTGGTAGTCCTTGTTCCTTATTGCTACAATACAACGATCGAAAATCTAAATTTCATGCAAAAGCAGTGGAAGGCATCTTCTTAGGATATGTTGCCAATTCACCATGCAAGAGAGTGTACAATATAGGAACTCGTACTGTTGAGGAATGGTTGGAAGTGGATTGCAGCAAACACAACATTCCATCAAAACGAACTGGTCCAGCTTGGGGTTTCGATTACGATGCGCTATTCAAGTCTTTCAACCTTCCTGGTTTATCTACTGATGATGCCGCAAATGTCTACGATTTCTTTAATGGCGGCGATGGCTCCAACTTCTCAACCCATGCCACTGTACCTGTTGTAACTCCCGATTCTAATGTTGTATCTGCATCTGGAACTCATGATAGTGAAGACGTTGAAGTTGTCTATGTTGGTGGAAATGACGCTCCAGCTAATCCTAACACTCGTGTAGGAAATGAAGCTACTGTTGAACCAATCAACATTGAATCATCGTCCTCTAGATCACAGAATATGGGGGAGTTGAGCACGAATCTAGACACAAATCTCCTGGAACAACTCATACTAGAGACGAGAGTGCATACGAATCATCCAATTGACAACATTATTGGTGATCCTCATGCCGGTGTTCAGACTCGTCAAAGAACCATTGCTGAGAACACTAGTTTGTATGCTGAGATACTTGACACTGGTATCATGGAAACATGTTTGCATGTTGCATTCGTGTCCCAGTTGGAGCCGAAGAATATGAAGGAGGCTCTCGCTGACAACTGCTGGATTGAGGCGATGCAAGATGAACCGTCCCAATTCCAAAAGTTGCATGTGTGGGATTTAGTTGACTTGCCAAGAGGCGTACAACCAATTGGAACCAGATGGGTGTTCAAGTGCAAAACTGATGATCGTCATGTCGTAGTGAAGAATAAAGCAAGGTTGGTTGTTCAAGGATTTTATCAACAAGAGGGCTTGGATTACACTAAAGTATATGCCCTAGTTGCTAGACTTGAGGCCATTCGACTGTTTCTAGCTTATGCCTCCTATGTCGGCTTCAAGGTTTATCAACTTGATGTGAAGTGTGCTTTCCTATATGGAAAAGTTCATGAAGATGTCTATGTCACTCAACCTCCCGGCTTTGAAGATCTGCATAATATCAATAAGTTGTATAAGCTCGACAAAGCACTTTATGGTCTTAATCAAGCACCTCGGGCATGGTATGAGACGTTATCAAAACATCTACTGTCAAATGGTTTCGACCGTGGACAGATAGAGTTGACCCTCTTCATTCGAAAAGCAGGAGGTGATATTCTACTCGTACAGGTGTATGTCGACAACATTATCTTTGGGTCAAAAAATGAAGAGATGTGTAGGGAATTCGAACAGGTGATGAAGTCCAAGTTTGAGATGAGCAACATGGGTGAATTGTCGTTCTTCCTAGGTCTGCAAGTCAGTCAAAGAGAGGATGGCATCTATCTACATCAAACTAAGTATGTGCAGGACATCTTGTCAAAATACAAGTTGAATGATAGCAGTAATTATGGCACACCTATCCCTGTCAATCAAGGTTTGCATCCAGACAAAGATGGAATGGATGTGGATTGTAAAATGTACCGTGGGATGATTGGTTCTCTCATGTATCTCACAGCTTCAAGCCCCGACATAATGTTTGTTGTATGTTTGTGATCAAGGTTTCAGTCACAACAAAGGAGTCTCATATGATAGCTGTTAAGAGGATATTCAGATACTTGAAAGGGAAACCCCGATTGGGTCTTTGGTACTGAAAGTAGCAGTTATTTGACCTTAAAGCCAATACTGATTCAGATTATGGTGGTTGTAACCTTGATAGAAAATCAACTTCAGGTGGATGTCAATTCTTGGGAGACAGACTGGTTTCCAGGCTGTGTAAGAAGCAGTCAACGGTTTCTGTCTCAACATGTCAAGCAGAGTACATTGCTACACCGAGCAGTTGTTCTCAGATATTATGGATTCAGCAGCAATTGAGAGACTACGGCTTAAACTTCACTGGAACTCCACTATTCATTGACAACAATGCCACCATGTCCATCACAAACAACCTGTAGGTCCCGGGAGCCTCGTCGCGCAGCGGAAATAACACGATCTGTTCTGTGATTTGTGTGGGAACAAAGAAACTAGACAGATAAACACGAACAAAGACAAAAGATAATGAAACGAAACGTAATCCATAACAAAGAAGTCATCCCGTATTACAGACTACATACCGAAGGAACACACATCTCTCATCTAAGCTCACGGTCCAGGGGTCGGGAGAGCTCTTCCCCACCCAGATAAACCTAGTTCCAGAGTTCCACCTACAAATGAAGACAAGTCTTCTATTTATAGGGGCAGGAACACTTCCTGCGTACTTGACAAGTACGCAAGGCAAAAGCCTTGCGTACTTACTAAGTACGCATGGTTTGATCATGCGTACTTGACAAGTACGCAAGGCAAAAGCCTTGCGTACTTACTAAGTACGCAGGACCAAACTGGTGTGCGGGCTAAGTACTCAGGAACACCCTCCTACGTACTAGCCACGTACACCGATACATAGAATTTAATCTATAGTTACAAAACATGCTTCTACACAACCCGGTGAAACATTCCAAAACTAAACATATTGAAATTTGCCACCATTTCATCCGTGATTGTGCGGAAAAGCATCTCATTGAACTTGTAAAGGTTCACACGGATGACAACTTTGCTGACCTTTTCACTAAGGCGTTTGATCGAACACGTTTTGAACATCTTGTCAACAAGATAGGAATGTTCAATTCGGAGTGAAAACTTGTTTTTCTTAAATCATATCAATTCATGAAAGTTAAATTTTATTTCTTTTAAGTTTTCTGTTAAGTTCTTTTAATTTTCAATTATTTTACAAAAATCCAAACAAAATAGAAAACTAGAAAATTTCAAAGTTCTCTTGAGAAAAGAGGAAATGATAGTACATCAGAAATGATCTAAATGTTCTATTAATTTTCAACTATTTTAATCTGCTTATTTACAAGTAATTTGAATTGTTAGTAGGCTGTAAGCGTCTTTGAATCATTAGTAGTGTGGAAAGTAAATCAATACTACAACTGTGATTTGAACCCATGTTTGCTAGTGTGTGTGTGTAAAAGAATAAAAAAGATCACTATCCGATACAGGATGTTAGATTTTGGCAATTATTTTTTCCTGAGACCAGTTTCGGGTTATGTCTTTAGCACAATTTTTCGGTTCACTTCACTACCCATACACACAAGTATGCAATGGGAAGTTGGGCCAAGACATGTCTTTACATCAACCGTTGAGCGTGTATTCACCCTTGAATCACTCCTGATTCATTGAATTCAAATCCAGATAAAAGTTAGATCCCCTTACCTAAATCCTCAAACACCATATTCATTATCCTGAATCATCATACCGATATTCACTGAAGAAATCACATCAATCCAAGACAAATGAATCACTCAATTCTGAATCTTATGATTCTTGATAATCCTTATGGATTCTGCTTGATTTTTTCTGTGCTAAACGATGTAACTTCATCATGGAGATTTGAAAATCTTAGATGACTTGAGATAGTGGAATTTAAATTTCTGTAGCATATCTGTGGGGTAAACGTTGTAAATCTTGAAATTAATACCTTAACACACAAGAACATGATACAAAGATGTTTATGGTTTCAAATCTTATAATATTGACAACTTGAATTTACTTGTTTATATTGCATATTACGTATGAATAAGTAGTAATCGATGACATGATCTCATATTCTTTGATGTTTATCTTGTATCGTTTTTGCTATAGTTTAGCCTGATATGATCCTCTACTTGTGTCGTTGAAAAAAATAGCTTGTGTGTATATTCTTGTGCATATTAACTTCATTCAGAAAAACACAAAAATATTTTAAGTTTATGTACAGTTCAATTTTTATCAAAAATGCCAAAAATATTTGTGTTCAACTTCCTTGAATTGTTTTTGAAACCTCATGATTTAATGTTCATATTCGGTTCGTTATTTGACTTGACATTCTTCATAATTTGAGTTGAAATTGGATTTCACAAGGGCTTCTGCGTACTTGTTAAGTGCGCAGGAATTAAACCTTGCGTACTTGTAAGTACGCAAGACTTAAGCCTTGCGTACTTGCTAAGTACGCAAGAGTTAAGTCTTGCGCACTTGTTAAGTACGCAAGACCCGAGTGTGTGAGTATATTTAGTGGACTTAGAAAAATTTCACAGACTTTATCTCATTTCAAACCACTACTATTCCCTCGTATTTCCTCAAAAATTTGTGTGATTCCATCCGATTTTTCATCTCGATCATTGTTTAATCTTCACCTGTCTAACATTTGGTGAGATTCTTGGACTATTTCATCCGCAAAATCTCTTGTTGAGGACCGATTTCTTGAACATACGAGCTTAGGGTTTTGGTTTTGAAATTTAGACCGGTTTTGGGTGTTTTTAAGTGAAATTAAGCCCTACAACTAGTTTATGATCATCAATCGAAGCTCTTGTATTCTAAGTTCATCCTTAACTGCTCTTGATTTTGGGTTTAGCTTTGCATTGATGTTGGTTTTGGTCCCATGAGTCTTAAACAGGTTTTTCGACATTGTGGTGACCGATATCATCATCTAAAACTTTGAATCTCTTGATTTTGGATTATTCTCAATGTTATAAGTGTTAGTTCCTGCGCACTTATAAAGTACGCAAGAATTAGCTCCTGCGTACTTACTAAGTACGCAAGAACAATTTCCTGCGTATTTGTTAAGTATGCAGGAAGTGTAACTCAGAAATTTTTCTAAGTCTGAAATTCGGTTCAATGTGCAAGTGTTATACTTTGTCATGTCTTGTTCTATACCATTGATTCTGTTTGATCTAATGTTGTATATCTTATGTTATTGCAGAGATGGTTGGTGATGGCGGTGATGAAGAAAAAGGAGGAGATGGTGCTGAAGAGTCAGATTCTGAGGTGACTGAATCTGATTCATCTTACTCTGATGATGCACCAGACCAAACACACCCACGGAGAATGGCGAAGGTTTCCCATCCCGAGTCATCCTCCAAAAGACAAAGACGAAAGATTTTAGACAACAAGTATGTTCCTGGACATGAGACTGAGAGAAGGAAGAATAGGACTATTAAGGGATTCCTTCCTGAATCTTTCTATATACATCATTTTGGGACGTGGAGTGCGTTAGCCATGCTGGCGTCGGTTTCACGGAGCTCAAACTTGACATAGTCGTCCTTGAGCTCACAGATTTTGACCTTGGGGAACCTCTGATACGACGTTGTTAGCCAAATACTACCTACATAAGATACTAAAGACATCTCCAGAGCTACTGTCAATTGGGAGTTTGTTGAAGCAATTATTGTGATAATCACTCTGAAGTTGATAGAGACTGTAGACATCTCCAGAGCTACTGCCAAGGGGGAGTTTGTTGAAGCAATTCTTGTGACAAGCACTTTGAAGATTGTTTTTACTTATGTAATGTATTTATGTATTTGTATGTCAGCGTCTGTATGTATTGGTTTATCGAGTTGTAATCATGTTCATAGGTACTTGTCGTTGTAGTTGTCTTTGTTAAGTGTTGTGCGCACTTAGTAAGTGCGCAGGATGTATAGCCTGCGTACTTAGCAAGTACGCAAGAACAAAGTCGGCGTACTTGCTAAGTATGCATGAGTTAAACCCTGCGCACTTGCTAAGTGCGCAGGAAACAGGTCTAGTATATATAGCTGTTAGTGACAGAATGTATGGACGCACTCATTCCCTCTGTAACCGGCTGTGATTATCAATAGACGAAGTTTGAAAGTATCTTGTGTCTTTGTTGTCGGTTTACTTTGTGTTGATTGATACTCCACCTAGTCACGGGCATTCCGCACTCGGTTCGACCAGGAACACACTTGCATGTGACGATTCGAGACACCCGAGGGACCTACAATTATTGGGTCTTCAAGTTGATCAAAAGGAAGATGGCTTTTACATTCATCAAATGAAATATGTTACTGATATTCTCAAGAAGTTTGATATGGTAAATGCTTCAACTTTCAATATCCCATTTCATGTTAATCACAAACTAGATTCTGGCCTAAAAGGGAAAGAGGTGGATTGTCGATTATACAGAGAAATGATCGGGTCTTTAATTATCTGACAGCGTCACGTCCAGATATTATGTTTGTAGTATGCTTGTGTTCAAGGTTTCAGTCTAAACCAAAGGAATCTCATCTGATTGTTGTTAAGTGAATCTTTCGATACTTAAAGGGTAAACCAAAGTTGGGATTGTAGTATCCTATTAATTCTGACTTTGACTTTAAAGCATTTAAAGATTCAGATTATGGAGGTTGTGGTTTGGATATAAAATCGACGTCTGGTGGTTGTCAATTCTTAGGGAATAGTCTTGTGTGTTGGCAATGCAAAAGGCAAACTTCGGTTGCAATTTCAACTTGTGTGGCAGAATACATTGCAGCAGCCAGTTGTTGTTCCCAAATCCTATGGATTCAATAACAGTTGAGGGATTATGGTTTGAACTTCACAGGGACACCAATGATGATTGACAACACAGCCACCATGTCAATTACAACAAATCCTATGAAACACTCAAAGACAAAGCACATTGAGATTCGACATCATTTCATTCATGATTGTGCAGAAAAAAGGCTGATTGAGTTGGTGAAAGTCCACACGAATGACAATTTTGTTGATATGTTTACCAAAGCATTTGATCGTACACAGTTTGAATTTCTTACTCAGATGATCGGTATGCTTAATCCAACATGACAAAAAAGTTTTCAAAAAGGTTTTTCATGGAAGTTTCTCTTTTAGTTTTCTAGATTATTTAAAGTAAATAGTTTTATGCTTTATCTTTCATTAGTTTACTTGCTTTCTGAAAAACCCAAACAAATTTGAACGGCACTGCTTGAAGTTAGAGAAGAAATTATAGTACATCAGTAGGTGATCACATACAAATGACCTTAGAATGACTACCTGGTGTGTGTATTTATGTGTGTGCTTATATGATTTGATCTAAATTACTTAGTTTGCATAAATAGGAAATGATAGCTTCATGAATGCTGACATTGGATGTATATAATTTTTTAATTTGGATATTTGCATGTAGTTAAGTTTGTCAGTAGGCTAGAAGCGTTTTTAGTCCATTAGTAGTGTGAAAACATAATGTTCTATGTCACAATTGTGATTTGAACCCATGGTATGTCGGGTGTGTGTGTTAAAAGATCATTATCAGATAAAGAATATGAGACTTCAAGTATTTCAGGAAACCAGTATCGGACTATATTGATTAACACAATTTTTCAGTTCACTTCACTGCCCATGCCCTGAAGAAACATGCAATGTGAAGTTGGACTAAGATATGTTTCTGACAACATGTGTCGAAACATATATTCACCCTTGGATCAATTATCTTGATTCCATTGAATATATCCATATAACAGTTGAATCTTGTAACCCTATGTCATTGAGTCAATTGATTCCTTGATCAGTCTTATTGTTGAAGAATTCCATCGGTACAATCTCACTGTTACAGTGAATCATGATACTTCATCCAAAACCAAGCTATATGAATAATTCTGATTCTATATATCCTTCGGGATCTATTTCTTTTCCTGTGCTAGTTGAGATAGTTTCATCTGGAGATTGATTTAATCTTTGTATAAGTCTCAATATGTCTTGAAGATAATGCAATTTAAATTTCTGTTGGCGTATTTGTGGGGTACACATTGTTTTCATATAAATGGTACTAACTAATAAGAACATGCGATAAAAACGCTTGTAGTTTCAAATTTTATAATGCTGACAACTTGAATTGACATGTAGTATATTGAAAATTCGGTATGAATAAGTTAGCTAGTCATGATCTGATCCTGTTTACTTTGAAGTTTATCGCATATCATTTCATGAATTTCAGAGTATTTGAAAAGAAATTTGAAAAAGATAGTTGTCATATCTGTGGGATATAAGTTAAATAGAAATTTTAAAAGAATTGATAGTTTATGAAAGCATGAAGAGTTAGTTCTAAGAGATTATTTGCTGAGATATCATAGAATGCAGCACAAAGGTGCTTGTTTACTGAGCCAAAAATCTGTGAATCCGCAGAATGCCATAGGTCAACCCTTAGATCTGCTAGTGAAGTTTATATTCAGTATGTGTGTGTGATTCATCAAAGATACTGATATGATCTTCTTACTCGCATTGTTAAACAAAAAATATGTGATTCTGTATGTACAGAGAAAAACCAAAAAGATTTTGATTTTAGTTGTTTTTAGTTTTTTACTGCTTTAATTCATTAAGAAAAAGTCCAAAAAGATTTTAGTGTGTTTTATCATAAATTTTGAAAAATCCAAAAATATGTTCTTTACTTGTTTAGTTAGCAAGTTTGGAAAAATCCAAAAAGATTTTGTTTCTATCTTCCATAAAAAATTCTTAATTATTTGGATTAAGTTGCTTTACAGGTTGCTAGATAATAGGATTGTCGGAAAGAGGTGAAATTTGAAAATTTTCAAAATTGTGGCTAAGTGTTGGATTAGGCAATCTTGTCTTGTTCGATTAATATGTTCGCCTGGGGTGGCGAACTTGTTAAGTTCGCTTGGGTTGGCGAACTTAACCTGTTGAGTATATAAAGGATTCAGCGAACATGACCAACTTACTTGTCTTATTGAAGAGTGCGAACTTATCCAGCGAATTTGTTCCAATTTGAGTGTTTTTTACTAAGTTTGAAATCTAGTTAGTGAAAGTGGTTAGTCGTTCCTGTTTCTTGATCATTTTTCGATTACGAGTTCATAGAAGGTCAAATCAATTCATTTCATCCATCAATTTGGTAGTAATCGAATTTTTTGTCATCGGTTTTCATCATGACTGTCATCTTCGAATGTTCATCATAATTTTGTGGATAAAATCTGAAATTGAATGTCCATATTCCCTAATCGAGTGATGGGGATGTGATTTCTGTGTTTGATTTTTGTTAATTACATCAAAATTGTGTAGTTAAAATTTTTGTGATTTTTAGGCGAACATGATCAGGCGAACTTAACAAGTTCGCCTTTTGTAACTCTAAGCGAACTTGTTAAGTTCGCCTAGGGGTCCAGTGCTTCAAGGACTTGGCAAATTTTCAAACTTGTGATTTTTTTTTGTTTAATTTTTACTTTTTGTTTTTATATTTTGTGTTTGTGTTTGGAAATTGTCAGTGTCTAATCTTCTGTTCTGAGCAGGTCATGGATCGTCGAGTTGAATATAAACATAATCAGGTGGCGTTAGTTGATCCAGAGTTGGCAGAGGCAGCAAATTATCATGAGATTATCAACTTCTTGAACCAGTCAAGGATAAATGTTGCTCTCTTAGCTGATCCTCATATTAGCTTGCTATACATTCAACAGTTCGGGGAAACGGCACAGCAGAGATCGATCCGTAGACCCGCTGGGACCAACAGGACATGATCTTGAGAAGGGCTAAGCGTTTCTTGAACAGAACTGGCAGGAAGTTCATTGGTGGGCATTCAAATGCCAAGGTGGGATTTGATAAATCTGAGGCTAAGTGCTATAAATGTAATAACTTATGACATTTCGCAAGGGAATGTCAAAAGGATAAAGCACCCGCTTCGGGTTTCACCAAACCAAGCCAGCGAAGCAGCCAAGGAAACAACCAAGGATTCAAAAATCAGAACAACAACAATCAGAGTCAAGATGGAACGTCCGGTGCGTTAGTGGTTCAACAGGATGATAGTTTTGATTGGGGTGTTCATCTGGAAGATGCCATACTTGCACAGACTCAAATGGGTTTAATTGCAGAGATTGTTGAAATAATGGAAGCAGAAGAAAAGGAAGCATTTGATGCTGACCAAAGAGAATCTACATCTGCATTTGCCCTCACAGCTATTGGAGAGGTATCCAGTTCATCAACTGAGGTAGATTCTAATTCTTTTGTTGTCATTTCTTGTACTAAATGTTTGAAATTGAAAGAAGAGAATGATTGGATTCAAGATCAACTCGAACCCCTCCGTATTGCAGCGTTAAGTTACAAAGGAAATGAAAAACGTTTTAAAGAATCAATTGAAACTCTTAAGAAAGAAAGACATGATTTTTCAATTAAAATTAGTGAACAACAGTTTCATTTGGACATTGCATACAAGGGGTTAGAGAAAAGGAATGTTGAAATTGCCAGACTACAAAATGAGATCCTGCAGTTAAGTGTAAAATTGAGAACTTGAAAAACTCTCGCTTTATGGTGGAACACTACAAATCTGTAGTAAGGCAAGTGAGTGGATTAGGATTAGGAACTAATGTCATTCCTCCACTAGTAAGCGGAAAGTTTGTCAAAGGTGTGATTGACATTGATTTGTCATGTCTTAATGCGTCCTCTAGTCAAGATGATTCCTCTAAATGGATGATTCTTCGTGTAAGGCTGGCTCAACTTCTGATGAGGAGTTCTTCTCTGATGAAGGCTCTGAGAACACCAAAGCTGAGTGTGTTGTCTCAAAGGAGTTGATTGATGAACATAGAGTTGAGAAAAACATTGTCACTAATCGTGATAATTGCATTTTAACTGAATCTGATACAGTTGAGTCAAATGATAAAATTAAATTCATGCTTTATGGAGGGTTCAAAACCATAAAGCAAGTCAACAAAGAAGCGTTTGCTATTCATTTGGGTAAAAAGTTTCAAGAAAACCTTGATAAATATTACCACCAAATAACAAATCTAAATCAGGTCAAGCACATGTTGCTTGTAATGTTCATCAAACAACTCCTGGTACTCATCAAGCTGAGTCCTCGACATCCAAAACCCGAGAACCTTACAGGAGGACTTACAAAGAAAAGCTAGCTTGCTTTCACTGTGGTATGGTCGGTCACATCCTGGTGAACTGTCCTGATAAGAACCAAGGGAAACGGCCAGTTGTTCAACAACAAGCTGTTTCTCCTAAGACACCATCAGTGAAGCAAACCAAGAATCCCAAATCAAATATGGTAAAACCACCAGTGAAACCTATGGTGAAGCCAAAGGCAAAATCTGAGGCTAAACCATCTGTTCCAAAATGGGAAAAGCAACCTGCTAAATCCTGTGTTTCTACCTCTGGTAGAGCACAAACTGGTGAGAAACCTGTGGTGAAACTTTCTAACCCACAGAGGAGAAGAAGGAACAAGAGGTTGAGAAAACTTGAACAACAGGCTGCAGGTTACCAACCCGGTGAAGCTTCCACTAGTTCACCAGGTTGATACAAGTACGCCTGCAGTTCAAAACAAACAGAGAAAAAGGCCCTGGAACAAAGAAAACCAAAAAGTCTCAACCTTTTGATCCCTAGTCTTTTAAAGATTCACTCATTTTTGATAGTCATGACTGTGAATTAATTGAAGTTGTTTATTTTGAGAAAAACGGACGACCCAAGACCACTTTGGCTTGGGTCTCCAAAACTAATTAATTTCTTGTGACTCGTGTAGGGACATCTGAAGGGAACTATCTCTAAACGTTGGTATGTAGATAGTGGATGCTCCCGGCACATGACAGGCAACATGGCTCTACTTTAAGATGCTAAACCATTCAGAGGCGGCTATGTGGCCTTTGCAGGAGAGAAAGGTGGCAGTATCACTTGTTTTTAGACCTAGATTGTTTATAATGATTAAGATTAGCTTTAATGTCTTTTTATGGGGTAACCGTGAACCAAGGGATCACGGGTTGGGTAGATATGGGCCGGCCATTAGGCCGAGTAGAGGTGTTTAGGCGGTTGTGAGGTTAGCGGTTGTTAGTATGGGTATAAATATCTCTAAACCCTAACCGTGTGAGGTTAGCAGTTGTTAGTGTTTTTCTTTGTTATTCTCTCTATCAATATACGAGTATTACAAGTGAGTTTGTTCTTGAATCACCACAATCACCAGTTTTCACCTTGTGATTGTGAGAGTTTGATATCATGTGTGTGTATTCGTTTGTGTTTATATGAAGATCCATCTAGTTTGGGACTTACAATAGGTATTAGAGCCATTGAAGTCAATTCAAGGCTCGGTTTTGATATCAACGATGCAAGACAAATTTTTCGTTTAAGGTATTGTTCATTGCTTTCGGTTGAGTTTTTATTACTAATCTGTTGTTGTGTAATAGAAGACTCGATATTCTGCTGAGAATCAGAGATTTGATCTTGAATTTCTTGGTTAATTTGTTGCTGTTGAAAAGGATTTAGGACTGTTTTCGTTTGAAATCATCTTCGTGTTCTACAGGGTTTATTTGGAGTTCAAAATTTGAATCCCGTATTTTTAGAGATTAATTTGGGAAACTAAATCAGTCAGAAAGCGTGGTTCAAGGAATTGAAGGTTCACAGGAAGGATACTCGGGTCACTTTCACGGGTGAAGGTTCACGGGCAGTTTGAATTTTTACCGTGTTAATATTGGTTCACGGGAGTTCATAAGTTCACTGCTTTTATTGGTTCACGACAGTTTGCTGGTTCACGGCTAAATTCATGGTTGGCAACTTCACGGTTTGAACCTTGTTAAAGTCTGAGTTCACGACCACTCATAGGTTCACGGTTTACAACTGTTCATGACATTGAAGTAGTTCACGGCCTAGTACAAGTTCGGGTTCATTTTTGAACTAATTTATAGGTTTGATCAAGGACCTAGTACTCTGATAAGATGAATTCTCAACAAGTCACAATGAACTTAAATAGTCTGCTCGACCTACAAATTGGTACAAGCACCAAACCTCCAAGACTGACTTGTGCTGAAGATTATGTGGATTGGAAATTTAGGTTCATGAATCATGTTCTGCTTTTTGAAGCAAAGATGTGGAGATGTATACTCAAGGGACCTCAAATCCTTATGTTTGATAAGGCTGATGGTACTAAGGCACCAAAACAGATTGAGAATTATACTGATGAAGATTTTGATCTTGTTGAAAGAGACTTAAAAGCTTTAGCATCTTTGACTATGAAACTGTCACCTGATATAGCCCTTAATTTTAAAGAATGCACTTCTGCTAAGTAACTTTGGGAGTCTCAGGCCTTTGAAGGGAATGATGATATGAAGGCAAGTAGAAAGGAAATGTTTCTGCATCAGTTTAATTTGTTTAATCATGTTTTGGGTGAAACACTTGAAGCACAATTGCAGAGATTTAGAAAATTAGTTTCACAGATGAGAGGTGCTCAGATTGTAATGAGTGATGGCGATCTTAATAGGAAGCTGTTGAATGGTTTGCCCCAAAGCTGGGATTGGAACGTTTCTCTACTCAAACGAACCAAAGATTTGAATAAGATCACTCTAAATGATCTGATCTCTATTATCAAATCCTATGATCTGGATGACCAGCAGAGGAAAGCCAATCATGTCAATACAATAAACGTTTTAGGTGCATAAAGCAGTAATAGTTCTTTTCACAAGGAGGTTCTGGATCTGGAGATGTGAACCCTACTGTTGCTGCTACAGCTAAGACATCTGCTCCTGAGCAGTAGGCCTATTCTATTCAACAAGCTAAGCTTATTGAAGTAAATACTTCTTTGTGCACTGACATCATGAATTGTTATGCAACTTTTATCTTAGGAAACGTGTCACCTTCAGAGGTTCTCACTGCTGAACTCAATCAAATTCATCCAGAGGATGTGGAGGAACTGGATATATCTTGGCAACTAGCAATGGCTGTCTTCAGGGCCAAGAACTTCATTAACAAGACTGGCAAGTTCAGATGGAGTGAAGACACAGGAAAAAAGATTGGTTTCAACAAATCAAATCTTCATTGCTACAATTGCCATGAACCAGGTCACTTTGCAAGAGAATGTTCTAAACCAAAGGAACAAAGAGGAAGTGAGGCTGGTTCTTCTTCAGGGGGAAATAATGTTCTTCTTCAGGGGCAGCATCAACCGACAACCAAGATTGGTGTCTGGAGAAGACTACAACATGTGGAAAAATCGCATAGAAAGTTTTTTCTGCTATCAGGAGTACGGAATGTGGAAATCCATCAGGGATGGACCCTACATTCCCATGCTGACTCTGGAGGACCATCAGTTCCAAAGGATCCCTCCAAGTACTCAGAAGAGGATATAAAAAAGATAGAGGTGGACTTCAAGGCACTAGGAGCTATCCAAATGTGCCTTCCAAATGAAGTTTTTCATAACTTCAGAAGTTACAAAACCGCCAAAGAGCTCTGGGAGGCCCTCGAGAAGATGTTTGCTGGATCTGAGGAAGTCAAAGAAAACAGAAGAGACATCCTTAAGCAGCAGTATGAAAATTTCGTCTGGAAGGAAGGTGAGTCTCTAACTGTTCTATATAACAGATATACTTATCTTGTAGGTGACTTGCAGTGCTCAAAAGTGAAGTTGGAGAATGAAGATATTCTTAAGAAATTCATCAGATCTCTACCCAGTTGCTGGACACTCTACAAAGTGTCCATTAGAAAAACTGAGAATCTGAAAACTCTTCAGATGACTGAGCTATTTGGTATGCTCAAAACCTATGAATTAGAAATGATTCAGGCCAAGGAAAGGAGCTCAAGCTACCAAACAGCTTCAATATCCACCACCACATCTTCTGCTTTTCACTCTGAGCACTCAGTTTCTAGTACTAGCAACTACTATCCTCCCATGGTCACATATCCTCAAACTCCTACCTCTAAAACAAACACATCACCATTTCTTCTTGAAGCTCCTTCTCAAGCCTCAATCTCCACTGCTTTTGTTTCTGAAAACTCAAGCAAGATGTACATTATCAAGGAGGATCTTGAGTGCTTCCATCCAGATGATCTAGAAGAAATGGATATACAGCATTCTTATGCCATGCTCTCTATAAGAACAAAAAGGTTCTACTCTAGAACCGGAAGACCCATTCCAAGCAACAGCTCCAACACCAGAGTTGGCTTAGATAAAAGTAAATTGAGATGTTACAACTGTAACCAACTGGGTCATTTTGCTAGAGAATGCAAGGCACCTAGGGCAAACCCTACTGAGGATCGAACAAGACAAGCTCACCAAAGCCAACCCAGACAACAGCAACAAGCTATTCCTCCAGCTCAAACTGTAGCTTGTGCAGCTATTGGAACTTCTGACTTTGATTGGAGCTTTCAGTATGAAGATCTGCCTACCAACAACCAAGCCCTTATGGAAGATACAACTGAAATACCGCCTCAGGTATATGAACATCTATGTTCCCAAGCCTGTATTGATAAGGTTTTAGGCTACAGAAAGCATAATCAAAACCTCATAGATCAAAATGAAGAGTTTCATCAAATGAAATCTGAATTCAAAAAGGTCGAAGACAGTTAAAAAGAAAAAATTAACAGCCTAAAGAAAGAGATTTTATCATTAAGACATGAACAAACCAATCTTGAAACTCAGATTGATGATCTACTGGCCAGATTAAAAGCTACCGGAGCAGAATTGGCAGAACAGAAAGTTCATGTCGACAAATATGAATTTGCATCCAAAAAGCTGCAAATACTTTTAGATGCTCAAATTCATGAAAAGGTAAAAACTGGTCTGGGGTATCATGCTGAACAATATCAAGTCGTTGCAACTCCTGCTGACTACGTTGCCATCCATGAACCAAGCTTCAACCTTGCAAATCTTGATATGGTCAACAAAAATCTTGATCCCTCTAAGGATGAACCTTTGGTGCAAGAATGCACTACCTCATCAGAGTCTGGATCAACTTGCTTAGACTCATCTGAAACAAGTAAAGCTTCATCTCCTCCTGCACCTCAAGTTATTCTGACTAAAGATGAAGTCCCCATTATCCATTCAGCACCAGTGCCAGCCATTTCAGTACCAGTTCCTACACCTTTCAAACAAATCAAAATTAGTTATCCTCGAGAAGGTAAGAAGCTAAAAATTGAAAAGGGGCAGTCCTTAACTTCAATCCAACCAAAGAAGGTGTTTGACATATGTCATGCGCCTGGAGAAAGGGTTCCCTATGTTCAAAAGACATTGGAAGAAGCCACCTTTGAGCATAACAAAGCACACCCCTGGAACTTCAAAGACTTGTTCAAAAGAAAGGACTATATGTACTGTGAAAGGGACAAACTGGAGAAATCATGCTTTGTGTGTGGGAAATACAATCACACTGCCAGCACATGCTTCTACTACCTTCAGCAGCAAAAGAACCTCAAGCAACACGCTTTTGAGAAGACAAAGAAGAACAAACAGGTAAGAAGGTTTGAAGCTAAGACAACTCAATTCAGAAACTCTCTTTCTCCATCAAGGGAGCAGTTGTCAAAACCTCTACAATCTTGTATCATCTGTGGTGAATCAGATCACTTTGCTGCAAATTGTAAGTTTAATCCTTTCAATCAGATTCTTCTTCCACCCCAAATTATACAAAAACCCATTAGTAAGGTGAAGAAGGATAAGCATAAGTCTGTTCTCAAACCATCAACAGCCAACAAAACTACTGCTGATCGAGTCAAGACCAAGCAATCAAAAGGAAGGCCTTCAGAAACAAAGTCAGGAGCTGCTCAAGTAAAATCATCAGTAGCAACAAAATCTGCTTCTGATCAGTCAAAGCCCTCAGATGCAGCTTCCACTGCTGAAAAGGCAAAGAGAGCTGGAAAATCACCAACTCAACAATGGAAGGAAAAGAAACCACCAAGCATCATCATTGTTTCAGTTGAATGCGTCTATACATTGCTGTAATTGTGTCTGTTACTTGTTGTAAATAAAAGTTATAAGTAAGCGGTATCCTTTTTGGTTGCTGACAGGTCTGATCTTCAGCAGCAAAGAATTTGCCCCTGACTGTTTTAACTTATCAGCAGGAACAAGTTTCCTGTGGATAACTTTAAAGCTGTCAGCATCAACTCCCTTGCTGCAGATCATTGCATCCATCAGCAGCAAATAAGTTTACTACTGACAGACTTAATCTTCCACATCCACATCAATCTAGTTTGCTGCTGATTGGTAAATTTAAGTCCAAATTAACTTTTAACCACGGTTAAAATTCCCGTTAGTCTTTACCATGACTGCCTTGGTGTATTACAGCTGTAACAATAAAAGGTGAATTGGGTTGTACTGTACAAGTCATTTTGCTTTTTCCCTCTTCTGCCGTTATAAGAACGAATCAAATTTCCTTACCACCTCTTCACCTTCAATTTCACCCTAATCCTACATCACTTTCTCTCAAGTCCCCACCACTTTCAAGCCCTTCATTTTTAAAGCATTCAAAGCCTCCCATATTCTGACCTTCCCTCCAAATCAAACAACAATGGCAGACATCAATAACCCTGATGATAAGTTCTCCCCATACCACAACCTTACAGCATATCTTACCAAAGGAAAGAAATCCGAAGGATTTGACGATATGATCAATTTCTTATGTCGATCAAATATCTACTTTGCCCTCACCACCAACCCTACCATATATATCCCTCATATGGAGGATTTCTGGAGTACCGCCGTCTACTCTACCGAACAGGGGATTCCCCAAATCAAAGCCAAGGTAGACGGCAAGGATATCACCATCTTAGAAGCCACACTCAGAAAACATCTTAAGCTTCAAGATGAGGGAGCAGCCATCTAATAGTCGAAGGACGAATATATGAGGACCTTTGGCTCCATTGGATACACTGGTAATCAGACCGAGTATATGATCGAGAAGGCGCTGATGGGCCCTCCATGGAAGTATCTTTGTCACACTCTTCTCCAATGCATATCTCAGAAGAGGAGTGGATGGCATCAGGTGAGCTCTGCACTTGCCTCCGCCTTTCATGCTATGGTCACTAACCAAGGCTTCAACTTTGCACACCTCATCTTGGAGGGTTTGAGATATAACCTTCAAGAGGGTGCAAAGCAGCAATTTTTTATGTACCCAAGATTCTTGCAGGAAGTTTTCAATCAAGAATTAAAAGAACTTTCAAAACCTGCAAGAATCTACATCATGTTGGGACATAAAAATATTAATTTTCAAAGCATGAGAACTGTTTCCAAAAATTTCTCAGGGGTCAATATTCCATTGTTTTCTACAATGCTGAACATACAGAGTACCCCGGGTGACAGTTCAGGAATCCCAGCTGATACTGATCCCACACCCTCCACCCCACATCCTGAACAACAGTCTGCTTCAACCATTCGAACCCCTGTGCATACTACTAAGGATGCACAGGCACAAAAATCACTTACACCTGTTTTGGATGTTATCGTTCAGGATCACTACCCGGATCTATAGAACACCCCCCTGAGCCTTTCCTTTCTCTTCTAAACTTAAGTGTTGAGGAACCTGATCAAGATGATGTACCTTCTCCAACTACCACTATCTCGGAGGTACTGATTGATCTTTCTTCCAACACACCCATCCCAAGTTCTTCTACCCTGAAGGTCCTCTCTAGGAGTTATGACAGAGTGGATGTGGAAGAGGCTGTCACTACTGCTGGTCCATCAAATAACCAGGAGGACAGTGACAACATTGCTAAGACCTCAACCACGACAACTCACTGTGAGGATGCTTCCTTGGAAACTCCCCTCACTGAGAGGAATCCCAGGTGCCAAGAAACCATGGGTGATGGGGATGAAGAGGATTGGCCTAAGGCCCCATCTGGATCCAAGGATTCCACAACTGTGGATGAGGACAGACTGAAACTTCATAACCTGGAATTGACGGCCAGGGTGGCTATGCTAGAGGCTGAAGTGTCCAAACTAAGACACCAAGTCTCTATGCATGAAGCCCATCAATGTCCAACTGTACCTTCTCCTTCTCTTGTATCAGTGGGCACCCAAACTGATGCTTATTTGTCCACTGATGCAACCAAAAAGGGGGAGATGGTCCCAATGGAGGAAGACTCAGACAGTCTTGATGACTGGATTCAAGAGCATGCTGTTTTTCAAAGTACACTTTTCAAGCCAGCTTTTGTACAGGTTCATGACTTGCCAGCTTCAGATAACGAAGAAGAAGAAACAACTGAAAACTGGAAGTTAGTCGTCAGGGATGTTGATGAGATGATGAATGATGCTGAAGATACAGAACAAACATATACATCCTTCAGCATCATCCCTGATGCAGCAGCCATCATAAGTCACTCCACTGCCCCCAATTTCCACTGACTTCAACACAGCTAGAGTTTGATACAATACTAGCTTGGGGGTATGATGGAAAATCTGAGAGGTTCTAGATTGGTTGGGAGTTTAGCGGAGTAGAAGAGCTAAACTGGGACTTTCTAAACATCATCCAAGTCCTTCACCTATACCATCTACACTGCATCAACAACTCAACGGACCTCTCAGCAGAACTTGCAATCGACAGGTTCTATGACTTGATGGAGGATAATCTACCCAACTTTCAAAGACAAATGCAAGCAGCAAAAAGGGTAGCCTATCCTGAATCTTTAACAGCAGCAGAAAGAATACTAACTCCTAGAAGACTTGAAATAATAAGGAGCAGTCTTCTCGCTGAAGAAGAAGTTTTGTGCTTAAGAAGATTTCTATACAACTCAATTGTCAAGGACTTAGATGTGCTGGGATGGGTAAGCAATAAGTCTCTTGACCACACCTTTCTACTAAGCAATGACTCATCTCTCACCATCAACACCAGGAACATCCTGCTACTGCCTACAGACTTTCTTTACAAGATCTTTCAACTCAGAGCAAATATCTGCAATGTCAACTCCCTCGAAAGCCAGGCAATGATGGCTACTGTCAGAGCACATCTTAAATAAGAAGGAAGGATTGCTGAAGCGGTATATGTGTCAAATTCTGACACAGATTCTGACTCAGCTTCCACTCGAGTAGACATCTTTGCTGCTGCTTAAGAATCAAGATCCACTGTTAAAGAAATGCTGATAGAACTTACAAGTCCTGAGTGCAAAACAGATGAAGCTAATGACCTTCCCTTATCAACCTCTAAAATTACCAATGAAGCTGAGGCTGAGATTCCCACAGCGGCACAATCATCTACTGTTGTGATCAGTGAAGCCGAAGCAGAGGCATCCAACAAAGAAAAGGGTAAGGGAATTATAACCGAAGAAGACGAAGAGAGGTTACGAAGAGAAAAGAAAGAGAAAGAAGAAAGAAGAAGAAGAAGAGAAGAAGAGGAGATGGATGAAACTAAGAAAGCTCAAGATAGAATCACAACCATTCTCCTTAGGGAACAACAGATCCAACTGTATGCAAAACAGTTGGATGCTCTGAAGGTAAATATTCCTGCAGTTTATTAGATTGAAGAAGATGAAGCTCTTGCTCTTCAACTGCAGGAACAATTTGATAAAGAAGAAGAAGAAGAAATAGAAAAGAAGAAGAATTTCATGAACCTGCAAGCCCTCTATGTTAAAGTCAAGAAGGATGAGGAAGAAAGATTGGAGAAGAAAGGCTCCAAGAAAAGGGTAAACATTCAAGAAGAAGAAAGGAAATCAAAGAAACCCAACACTTCCTCAATCCAACAACCTTCCACTCTCCTTCCTAGACCTCCCTCCTCTCCTCCATCAAAGTCCAAATCCACACACCCAGCTCCTACTCATAAACAACCTCCCAAAAAGAAAAATAAACCCACTTCCAAACCAGAAGACTCAAGGGAAATAATAAGATGGTCATACAGCCCTGAAGACCAATGGTTTGAAGTGTTCAGGGGGAGGACAAAAGCTAAAAGATCAATCTATACTTCTGTTGATGAGGTACTACAGCTTCCAGATTCTGATCTAAGAAGAATGATGTCCTCTGAACCTGAGAATGAAGGTGGGAGACATCTTTTGCTGGCAATCAGACATTACTTCAACCCCAGCAAAGATGAAATCATTGATGCCAAACCTCTTCAATCCCACACTCCATTCATCAGTTGGTCCTACAATGCTAAAAAGAATGAATTTACTCTGACAGATGTTAAAGGACAGAAGATGAGGTGTTCAAGCAAAGCTATCTTTAAAATGGCAAGCAAAGACATCAAGACTCTATCTGAGCTTCCTCTTAACAATCCCAGCAAGGACCAGAGAGGATATGAGGTTGAAAGAATAGTCAGCAATATGCAAAAGCTTCAGCAACAAAGGCAGTAAGAGAATTTTGGTAGCATCAGTCTAGGGGGAGTTTGTAGAACCAAAGACTGATGGCTACAAAATTCTCTAAGTACAAATGCTGCTGATCTCAGAGTTTGCTGCTGACCAACAAACTGTTGCGGATAAGCTTATCTGCTGCGGATACTTGTTCTCCTACTGAAGAACACATCTGCAGCGGATAGCCTTATCTGCTGAAGACCAAAGTTGCTGCGGATAGGCTTCTCAGCACATCAACACTTCACGCTGCTGACAGGCAAATCATCAGTAGCTTTGGATGGTTACATCTTGCTGCTGATCAACATATTTGTTGCTGACAACCTTGTGCCTTGAAGACAAATCGTTGCAGCTGACTATCCATACCAAGCGTCACTGACAACTTTCTGCAAAAGCAACTAACACACTCAAAGCAGAAGGAACCTCAATGACACAACCAATGACGGACAACAATGCTCTTCTCCAAGCATAAAAGTAATGATGCATAAAGAAGATGCTTCACTAAAGTTGACTAGATATAGACAAAACGTGTAATAGTTAGCTAGATACAGCAGTTCAATGGTCTGTGTTAGATCTGATCCTTAGAATCAAGGGGTTGTCTTGATTCTAAGTGAGTATAAATAACCTGTAAACACTTCATTGTAAGTATGCGTTGTATGTCTTTTGATTGAGTTTTTCAATTGTAATCATTTATCTGCAAAAGCTTAATACAACAGTGTTCCTAAAAGTATTATTTCTGCTTGCTCGATTACATTTGTGCAGTTGTTATTGTTTCCGCCAATTTTAACTAAGATACAGAACCATCTTGTAATTTCACGATCCTAAATCTTCATTGCTACAATTGCCATGAACCAGGTCACTTTGCAAGAGAATGTTCTAAACCAAAGGAACAAAGTGGAAGTGAGGCTAGTTCTTCTTCAGGGGGAAATAATGCTGCTAACTCAAAGGCCCTGATTAGTCAATAAACTGGTGGATATGACTGGGGAGATTAGATAAAGGAGCTAAATCTGAATCATGCTTTTATGGCAGACATTATTAGAGAGTCTTCTATATCCCCATCTTCTGATACTCCACCTGAGTTAATTGCTACCCTATGTTCTCAATCATGCATAGATAAAGTAGAACTTTATAGAAAACATAATGTTGATCTAATTTTTGAGATAGAAATTTTAAAATATGATAAAAAGAAATTTCTTAAAACTGAAAAGGATTATAAAGAAGCAATAGAGGCTAGTAAAAAGGATGTTTCTTTACTCAAATCTCAACTCAGTAATACATGTTGTTTGCTTACTGATGCTAAGCAAGAAATTGTTAGATTAACTACTGATCTGGAAAAGGCAAAATCAAACTTTGTCGAGGCCAAATTTAAAGTCGATTTCTTTGGACAATCTAGTAAAGTAGTTGACATACTTGAAAATCAACTCCATAAACCGGGTAATGGGAGCAAGGGTCTTGGGTATAATAACGTGCCTCCTCCGTTTAATGGAAATTGTACTATTGTTCCTCCCTCTATAGAGGAACATGTTAAGGAGTTCTTCATGTTTACTGCTGGGAGCAAACCATGTGGTGGTAATTCCCAATCATCATCTCCAACCCCTAAATGTGTGAACAATTCTAATTCTTCTACCTCATGTGCAGAACACATAGAAATATAGGATTGGTCAAGTGAGGATGATGAAGATGATAAGTCACAAGTTTGCAATCTTAAGTTAAATCATAAAAAATCTGAAAACAATGTTTTTGTTCCTTCTATTTTGAAAAACTCTAAGTCTTCTGTATGTGATGTGATTGGTTTTAATGTTCCTAGTTCTAAATCTTTTTGTTCTAAAAATGCTAATATTCATAAAAATACTGTGTTCGTTAAACATTTAGCTAATGGAAACACTGAGAAGCATGTTTTCTAGAATCCAAAACTTGTGACTAGACAAAAGGTCACTAGTCAAACCTCAAATGCCTTACCAAAGCATTTCACAAAGGATCAATTTTATGCTAAATATGATCATCACCATTTAAGGTTTGAGTAGAGATATGCTCATCAGCAGCTTAAACCTAAGCAATTTTACAAGTAGGATGATTCCTACTGTCATAAATCTGACAAGTTTGGATCTGCACCTTATCTCAAGAAATAGTGTTGTTATAGCTGTGGAAAACCAGGACACCAAGCAAAACATTGTGTTCATCATCCTTATATTCCATATTATGCTAAGAATCAGAAGGAGTCACATAGGCTGATGGATTATAAGCCAGTGAAGACTGTTGTGACACCCGACATTTCAGGTCAATATCCGTACACATTATGAACAAGTTTACATTACAATAAACGAGTTTACATTATAATTATTTTTGTGATTTACTTAATTTCACAAACAAGGACATTAAGGTCCATCAAAAACCGTACATGGTCTCACTTCATATTTGGTAATTCTAGGAGTTACCGGATCACGTGTTATATACACCGACAAATTCGAACACTAGTGGTTAATTTAAATAACAAGAGAAATATATATTTTATTTCCACAAACTTTGCGTAGAACAATAAATTATTTTCAGAATAAATTTATAATACCGTGGAGGATCTAAACCGGATTTATTTACCCCTTTAAAACTATAATTGATATTAATACCTAAATCTAATTGTTTTATTATTATAACCCAACCTACTCTTTGACTTCTCGGCCGGAAGCCAGAGAAAACCCACACCCCCTCCCTTCACTCGTCCCATACCTTCTCAGTCTCAACATCACAATTCCTTTTCATATTTCTCATTTTCATACGGCAAACATTCCAATTCTCTTCAATTCGAAGTCCAGTTTCAAGGCGAAATCCACCATAATTTGCTGTTATAAGAAGAATTTCAAGTGTTTCTGAAAAGAGTTTAGCAAAAGATTCAAGATCACTTCTCTGTTTTCTTCATCATTTTCATCTCGGTTTTAAGGTAAAAACTCGATATTTTTCATATTATGTTCTTTAAAACCGTAGCTAAACTTACATCTTATTTAAACGCAAGAAAGATAACAAGAAGAGTGTGTCGAATTCAAGTTTAAAACATAAAAATATGCAGGACTGATTCTGTCAAACAGAAGTCCAGTAATCGAAACTAGGAGTTTCGATACCAGTTAACTCAATCGAAACTAGGAGTTTCGATACCTGTTGATCCATCGAAACTAGGAGTTTTGATGTCTTTTACTCAATCGAAACTAGGTAGTTTCGATAGCAAATACTCAATCAAAACTAGGTAGTTTCGATACCTTTTCTCAATCGAAACTAGGTTGTTTCGACTCCTGACCACTCCATCGAAACTAAGTAGTTTCGACACACATATACTCCATCGAAACTAAGTAGTTTCGACACACATATACTCCATCGAAACTAAGTAGTTTCGACACACATATGCCCAATCGAAACTAAGAAGTTTCGACACCTGTACAACAGTCCCAGTTGGGCAGTAACTCAAAACTATTTTATAACAAAACATGTGTTGGAAAACTAAAACGATATTTAAACAAACACAATCAGATTTACAAGGTCGGTGAACAATTTACAATTAAGACGTTGGTCTTAACAATAATTTACCCTTGGTATCTAGGGTACAAATAGTCAAGGTTGACTACAACAAGTATTATCACAAGTATATACACAAACTCAAGGTGAGTTTCACGGCCCCTTTCTTTTTACTGTTTTCTAATATTTGGGGGAAGAACATACTTCAACTATTTTATGGGATAACAAGAGAATAAGACACGACTTTATGTTTACATGGGATGAGAACAACACATTGGAGGCCGCTAAAGTCCCCTAGAACAACATAGTAACCATTAATTGTAGCCTAGGGTCCTATGAATATTACTATGGAGAGTGACGTCTCCCGGTCATGGTTAGTCGCGCTAACCACAATCTGGAGGATTTATGGCCGCATAGAATCTGATAACGCTTAATAGGGGCTCACACATGTCATGGTTTGGTTACGCCTCATGTATGAACATATTATTTGTATTCCTAGCTAGTTTACAAATGGGTCAACAATTCTTATTCTGTTTATCACATACAACTGAAACTATTTACGAACGATGAAATTTTGCAAAGAACTATTTGATTAAACCTGTGAACTCACCAACCTCGTGTTGACGATTTTAAGTATGTTTTTCAGGTAACTGAACGTGATTTCAAGGTTAGCAATGTAGATTACATGCATGCACGATGGATACTACTCAAGGAGGATTTCCCTTGTATAACTCATTGAATTGAGTCATATTTGTGAAATCTTAATGTTTTGTAAACTCATTTTACATTTTGTAATGTAAAACTTTAAACTCATTTATGTATCCATTTATCATGTATGTGTTTGCGGTAATCATATGCTTTGGAAACCAGTGAACGTCGCGCCTCGCGTTTCCGCCTTGGCGGGGTGTGACAACTGTCAAGTCTAAGGCAGTGAATAATCACTCAAACTATAACAATTCTTCTGATGGAGATTGGAATGTGGTGAAGTGGAACAAACAAGCGTATTTTGAAGACAAAAGAATAAGAATCTCAAACAAAATGCTAAGATTAAAACTAAGCCGAGTAAGAAATTAAAAAATCTATTCTATCTAAGCCTGTTTGGAAATCAAAAATTGAAAATGTCATAAGTGACAAAGTTGACTCAAATAATGACATGTGTTTACAAGAAGTGTCATACATTGATGCAAATGGATTACCCAGATCTACCATGGCCTGGGTTCCAGTTACTAATTAATCTCGATCATTGTGCAGGAACACCCAAGGAGGACTGTCAATAATCTCTGGTTTGTTGATAGTAGATATTCCAGGCACATGACACAAGACATGTCTCTACTACATGATGTGCAAACTTTCAATGGAGGTTATGTCTCATATGTGGGAGGTAAAGGTGGAAAAATCATGAAGAAAGGTACTGTGATTAATGGATCTTTAAGTTTTCATGACGTGAGTTACGTTAGTGAGCTCAATCATAGCTTACTGAGTGTATCTCAAATTTGTGATAAGCAGTTCTCAACACATTTCACAAATAAAGAATGCTTAATTTTGAAACCAGGATTTGTGGTTCCTAAGGAATGGATTTTGTTAAGGACACCCCGTAAGGGAAACTCATATGTTATTGACATGAACAGTAAACATGTTTATGAAAATACCTGTCTTTTATCAAAATCAGCTGAATCTGATGCTATGTTATGCCATCGTCGTCTTGGACATGTAAATCTCAAGAACTTAAACCGAATTGCCAGAGGTAATCATGTTCGTGATTTTCCTATCTCTGAGTTCTTTTCAATCAAAAAATATGTGGCATGTGCTAAAGGGAAACATCACCGAAAGCCTTATAAGTCAAAAATGATTAATTCTAATGATTGCATTCTTCATCTCCTTCATATGGACTTATTCGGTCCTGTGAACGTGATGAGCATTGGGCAAAAATCATATTGTCTGGTCATAACTGATGATTACTCACGTTACTCTTGGGTATTCTTTTTGGCTAATAAAAGTGAGACTGCAGAACTGATAAAGAAATTTATTGTGTTGGTTGAAAATCAAAGAGATGTGAAGGTGAAAGCAATCAGATGTGATAATGGAACTGAATTCAAGAACGCTGTGCTGAATCAGTTTTGTGCTGAAAAAGGGATCGCCAGACAGTTTAGTGCAACTCGAACACCTTAGCAAAATGGTGTTACTGAAAGAAAGAACATAACTCTCATTGAAGCTGCAAGAACAATGCTTTTCTGAATCAAAGTTTCCCTTATTCTTCTGGGCAGAGGATGTCAACACAGCATGCTATGTGCTCAACCGAGTTCTTCTTAACAAGAAATTCAAATGACTCCGTACGAGGCAATCTACAATGAGAAACCACGAGTTGGTTACTTCAGAGCTTTTGGGTGTCCGTGTACTGTATTTCGTACAGAATCCACACCAAAGTTCAATGAAAAGGCAGATGAATGTTACTTTGTGGGGTATGGATCGAACACTACTGCTTATAGAGTTTACAACAAGGTTACTAAAGAGATCAGAGAATCGACTTATGTTGATTGGCAAGATCAAAATCCCACTGATGATGAGTGAGGTCCATCACGGTTAATTGATTATCATTCCTTATTTAAATCATTTAATCTCCGTACTCATGAAATTGCAAGGTCCCCAAGTGAACAGTTCGATGAGAGTGATGACGATAAAGACTCTTATGTAGGACCACTGCTCACTCTTGATCCTCCGGAAGTTATTACTCCACTAAGTGATGAAAGATCTGAGAATGTCCCTGTTTCAACAAATATCTCTGAGGATTCACCAGCTACTAAAATTCCTCGTCAGTTGTCAGTGACGGTACATCTATACCTGAGACTTCAGACTCATCAATATTCCAGGAGCCGATTCCTGATGAAAGTATGGTCGAGAAGCCGATTTCTGACCCTACCAATGAATTCAATAATGAGACACCAGCAAATGTGACAAATTTTCCCTTCACAGTGCATGTTCCTAAGATTTCCTCTCACATAGTCAATAAAGATCATCCAGTTGACACAATAATCGGGTCACTAACAGATGGGGTCAGAACCAGGAGCACTGCCAGAAACATAAATAGATGTATGTACCTCTGTTTTATCTCTCAAAATGAACCCAAGAACATCAAGATGGCTCTTCTCGAACCTAGTTGGGTTGATGCAATGCACGAAGAGCTGAATCAGTTTGCTAAACTGCAAGTACGGGATTTGGTGCCATTGCCACCAGGCAAGAAAGCTATTGGCACCCGCTGGGTGTTTAGAAACAAACAAGATTAAAGCAAAGTGATCATCAGAAACAAAGCTCGATTGGTTTAGCAGGGTTTTTATCAACGGGAGGGATAGATTATGAGGAAGTGTTCGCTCCCGTTGCTCGTCTAGAAGCTATTCGAATATTCTTGGCATATGCATCTTATATGAACTTCACCGTTTATCAAATGGATGTAAAGACAACATTACAGTACGGAAAGGTGAAAGAAGAAATATGTGTGTGTCAACCACCTGGCTTTGAAGACAGTGATCATCCTGATTATGTCTACAAGCTCGGTAAAGCTTTATATGGGTTAAATCAAGCACCACGGGCTTGGTATGCCACTCTTACTGATCATTTGCAGGCCCAAGGATACACCCGTGGTGCAATTGATCAAACTCTATTTGTTCGAAAGGTGGATGCAGATCTAATTCTTGTGCAAATTTATGTGGATGATGTCATCTTTGGATCCACTAATGAGGAAATGTGCACAGAGTTCATAAAGTTTATGGAAAAGAAGTTTGATATGAGTGTTTTAGGTGAAATGACATTCTTTCTTGGGTTACAGGTCAAGCAATCAAATGATGGCATCCTAATTCATCAAGAAAAATATATGGATGACATCTGTCACACCCCGACCGATGGCGGAATCATCGGGGCGGGACATGTAGACTGTTCATGAGCTCAAGGTTGACTAAATTGTAATATGTTAAATCCATTTCCATTCAAACAAACATGAATCAAGTTCCAAGTACAAAATGAAATACAATTTGTTTTTGAATTAAGATTAACTAGGTCCAATGCCTAAGTGTAGCATGTCTTGATCAAACTCATATGAAAGCACCTGAAACATGAATAAAATAAGGTCAACTAAAAAGTTGGTGAGTATAACACAGGTTTGTATATAGATAGCATATAGTTTGTAAAACAAATCCTTACATAACATGATAAATAAGGCATTTATGGGGAGCAGCTATTGTGTAACCAAGTACAATCAAACCTTTGTAACTAGCATGCAAAATTATGTTGTCGGTATCAATCACCCCAATCTGGGTGGGTTTGTCAGACTCAATAGATCTATCATTGAAAACCGTCGGCTTGTATAGTTAATGATTGCACATAATCGCATACAAAGGTTAGCACACCTAGCACTCGGGCATAAAGCTCAAATTGCACACATGAATGTAAATAGGATTTGTACTTGTGTTGTTTGTGTAAATGTAACGTGTAATTTGAATAATGTTCATGTTTCACCCCAAAAGTGTAAAAGAGTAAAAGGGGCTATGAAATACTCACTTGATTTGAAGGCGTAGTTAACACGAGACACTAGATAGTAACGGGGTCCTCGTAATGCACAACGTTATCCTAGAGTGTAATATGTATTGAATCAATAGTGTGCACAATAGTCTATGTCTAAGTCTAAGGTTAAAATGGATGTGTGTATAAGGAATTTGAAGTTGTAGGTGTTAGTGGTTTGTACTTGAATGGTGTTGTATAAAATTTGAGTTTGGAATAACTAAATAATGAAATAAATAAATTATTATTTGTTTACTTAGTTATAAACAAATAGTTTGTTTAAATGTAATTTAAATAAATAATTGTAATCTTATTTATTTATTTATAAAATATGTAACTTAGTCATTTAGTTATGAAAAAGTATTAAATGTTTTATATTAAATATAAATTTAATAAATAATTTTTACGCTATTTTCATAAAGGTGAGTAAATAAGTGGTGTAACTAATATTTGTGTGTATAGTTTAATATTAAATATAAATTTAATTTTGTAAGTTATAATAAATAACTTCTATTTATTTAGAAATTAGAATTTGGATCTTTTAAATAAGGTTAATCCAAATCTTTATAAATTAATTATTTTTATTTAAAAATTAATTTAGAATACTTATTGTTTTTGAAAATATAAGATTAAGCATTCTGACAAGATTTTCTCACACACACGACCGTGCCTGGGACAAGGCACGATCGTGCTAGGACCACAGGCGCGACCGTACTAGTTAGGGACGCGACCGTGTTGATCAAACAGAAGATACACAAGGCTGCTCACTAGGCACGACCGTGCCTGGGCCAGGCACGACCGTGTCTAGGGTTCTGATAGCACGACCAGGTCTAGCCAAGAGGCACGACCGGGTCAGAGGGTGAGGCACGACCGCGCTTGGAGAGGCGCGACTGTGTCTTCATGGAGCACGACCGCGCTAGAGGACTAGCGCGACCGTGTCTGTTCCAAAACAGGAACGAATTGGTCGATTCTTATGATAATAGTGTTAGGAATCATAGGGCTTTCACCCACCAGGTTATTACTAGTCTTTTTGTGTAGTTTAATTGTATTTAAAACACGTACAAGGTACGATTCGATTAAGCCATTTTAGAACGAACTCTAGATTCGGGTTCGTGTAAATTTTGCTATTGTAAGCCCAAATTAGTTTGGGGCTTTTGACCTATAGACTAAATCGAATGTGTGGAAGGTTTCAATTACCCGAAAGGAGAATGAATCGATGGTGTACGGTAGAATGAGTTCCGGCGATGACGGTTTGATCTCCGGCGTCTTCTGCTGCAATCCCGACCAAACCAGCATGTCTAGAAGTCTTAGAAAGGATCGAGTGGTGTAGTTTGTTTGTTTGCTTGAGAGAGTTTGGATTGAAATGGAGGAATTTGTGATTGCAATGAAGATGATCGACGGTTATGAGGGGGATCGACAAGATTGGGTTAATACGTCGTAAAGATGATGATTAAAACCTTAATTTGGTTTGTTAAAGTGTGAAACGGTTTCGAATTCGAATGGTTTTGCGATTAAAGGCTGTATTTACGTTTCAACTGATGTGAGGCGCGATCGTGCCTAAAAGAGGCGCGACCGTGCCACACGAGGCGCGACCGTGCCAAAACGTGGCGCGACCGTGCCAGACGAGGCGCGACCGTGCCAAAACGTGGCGCGACCGTGCCTACTAGGGTTTCTGGTTATTTACTAAATCAGCCCTTGTAACTTCAGCTTTGACAGAATTAGCTTGGTTAGGATTTAACATAACACCTAACAGGATTACTAACTGGATTAACTCTAAGAGGTGTTACCACTTGATTATGAGTTCTAAATCCTTGAATTGAATACGATCGGCTAACGATTAATGAGGTGTAGGTTTGAACAAGTATATGATTCAATGTCGTGTTGTTATTTTATTAGTTAAAAATAAGTTAAAATAAGGTCTGAAAATCAGGGATGTTACAGTCTCCCCATGTTAAGGGAATTTCGTCCCGAAATTTAACTAATACAGGCTATTAAAATCAAGAAACAGGTGGGAGTTTTGGGTTCTCGGTGAGTTTTGATTGTTGTAGTCTGGGGAGTGTAACCCTTGACATGGCTTAGGCCTGATACTTAAAGTTGAATATGAAGGGTGATAATGAATTTTGTTTTGAAATGAATTTAAGGAGGAGATTGTCGAATAATAATTCTGAATTCTAAATGTGAGATGTATTATTTGGAATGAATTTGATGGAATCTTGATAATTAGGGTTTGTGTAAGATGTAGTATAATATACTTTAAAATTGTCAGCGGGTAAAAGATTTCATAAACATTGGTCTAGGTCAAAACTTCACGTGACACGAGCAACGTAACTTTTGATAATATTATAGGACACTTATATATAGGAAGTACCATCGGCGTATCCACCATGTCCTTGTCATATCACATCAGTTTCGTTGTTACACATCATGATAAGTTTTAGGTCACAACACACGACAAAATTTTCTCTATAGTTTCCATGCGTTGATTTTTATAATTCCGTGTGCACCCGTAATTATTTAAATCATCGTATGGTTCGTATAGATTGTTTCGTTGTGTGCGGGTAAGGGGGCATAATTTCACTATGATCACGTCTATTGTTTACACATAAAAAGTCATTAACAAGTAACTATGTCCCTAATCAGGTCAGTTCGCAACTAAAGAGTAGTAAAGTAGTAACACTTAAAGTTTCTTTGTTTGCTCGTGTTTGAAAAAGAATACGTCAAACCCCGAGTCGTTTCAATGTATTATGGTCTTCAACTTTGGTGTACAAAGTGCATGACCATGTCTTGTGTAGAATGTAATCAATCCATTGCAATAATTGTAAGCAAATTTTTGTTTCGAGTATATAGTAAGCACACAAGTCTCATGTATGATATAGTGTCACGTAGCTCGTAATCAAATAAGTCTCATATATAGCGTAAATAATTAAGCGTCTTGTATTTTGTAAGTCAATGAACTCTGATGTGTAATGTAAACAACATAGTATTTTGTGTATAGTAGGAAATGAATTTCATGTAGAGTATTGGCAACTTAGCATCATGTATATTGTACAATGTGCACAGCTTAGTGTAATGTACTTCGTAACCAAATAAGTTTCATGTATAGTGTGGTCAATCTAGAATTATGTATCAATGAAGCAATTCTTATGTATCATGTATATTGCAAACAACTAAGTTTCGTGTATCATGTGCTCAATCCAGTAGCATGTGTATTGCAAATAAACGTGTTTCGTGCATTACGTAATCAATCGAGTAAGTTGTGATTTGTAGGCAAACTAGTTTCATGTATCATGTAATTTGTGTAGCATTGGATATATTGAGAATATATGAGTTTCATGTACCATGTGGTTGCGTTGGATATATTATGAACGTGTATACGTAAGTATTGAACTTCGCGTGCGATGTATATTAATGGGTTTTGCATGTGATCGAGTGTTGCGGACAAATGTGTTGTTTGGCGTTCTTGCATAATGTGGTAGTTGGGTTCGAATCCTCAAATCTCGTTGAGGTTGATGGGAAAGGTTAACGTCTATACGGTATGGATCGTCTCTTGAAGCGTCAAGTGAAAGATAACAAGGAGGTTTTGGGAATATTCGGGAATTGTGTTTACAAATACTGGTCTTTGTTTGAATATAGAAAGTGGTAAATTGTTCTTGGTTGTAGATATATAAAGTAGTGAAATCATTGAATCGCATATTTTAAATGAATATGCAATTTATGGAAAAAATATCTTTAAGTTAACTTTTCAACTATTGGCTTAAACAAGATTTAGCCAAAGTTTTAGAAATATTTACTTTAATGAAGAAAAACCATAATTATCTATCAGTAAAATATATATATATATATATATATATATATATATATATATATTTATAAAATTGGTTGTATTAACTTTCCTTATCAGGTGAAAAAGTTTTATGGAAAATTTTATGTTTTTTTTTTTGATATTATCTAAAAATTTGATAATCATTTTGATTAAACAAGGTAACGAAGTTTTGTTTAAATCATATAATATGATGATTTGAATAAGATTGTTGGTAGTGTACTAAATCGTATTTGAATGAAGAAGGTGATACTTTAGAATTTTTTTTATTTTTTGTAAAAAAAAAATATGATGGGAAAATTCATGCTCCATGGGTCAAATCAACAATTAATAACCTTAGAGTTGATGCATATGAAATCGATTAAAGGCTGAAATGTTAAACATTATTCAAAACATAGGAAAATGGTCCTCATATCAAGAATTTAAAGATAATAAATAAAAATTTTCGCTTAATGTCTCTGGTAGCTTTCCACTAGGAAGAAGATAATCGCCAATATGAGTACCGCTATGGTAACTTGTGTAACAGATCTGGCTTCAGTCCTGGCGGTCTCCGTGCGATGTTCTTGTACTTCCTTTTCGAGGATGGAGATTAGCTCCTTTTAGTACCCTAATTGGTCTGCTAGGCTATCATTCTTTGTCTTTGCAAGTCGTGTAATACTCCTTGCTCTATCCTTTGCCTCTCAAATTCTGAAGTTCTTACATATTGAGGGAAGTCATTGGTTGGAATTCCCATAACACAAGTGGGTGCCATGGTATGCCTTACCCAAGGGTTAGGAAGGTACGGGTCGGGCATTAGATATGGGTCTCTCAGTGGGGGTGGTAATTGATTGTGGAGATGGGGTGTATGATACGGGTTTATGGGTGCGGCTGATCCAGGTGTTCGAAGTCTTGGGCCGGTGTTCCTAATCCAATCTACCCTTACATCAAACCTTGATCTAGCAGCTGCGGGTGTTGGTGATCGATGTACGGGTGATCCGGTGTCTTCTTCCCAATCAGACTCTTCTTCGGGACGGCATACCGGGGAGGTAGGAGGGTAGGAGTCCATGCTTAGCAGGAAAACAATGGAAAGGTTGTAAGCGATAAATAAATACTGAGTGTCAAACATAGGATTTCTCATAGGTTTAGAGTTTGACTAGTCATAACGCCGAGTCTTCACAATAGTATTTTAGAAGTACACTTGACCTATAAGTAGTGTATCCCTGAGGAGAATTCCCATGAAAGAGGGGTGGGTCACTAGGACACACTTAAGTACCCTATCTTTCCTTAGCCAGAATTCCTCATGGGCCTACACACTCTTCCAGCCATCAAGTATTAATAACACTATTGTTGGGCTCATGGTCATGATGAGAATTGTTGTTAACTGGGCCTTGTGGCCTGAAAGTAAGGTTTATGCATTTCAGTGGGCTTTTGCTTCTTGGAGGATAGATGGACTTCTTAGTTTATTATTGATAGACATTAGGCCCAATAGTTTAAAATTTTGTTGTTCACAAGAGGTGTGGTATTATGTATGTGAGTTTAGGGGTGCATGAATAACTAAGTGTGTATGAGTGGGTGTGGAAACTTAGGATAGCACTTTTAAATAAATTAAATAGGTAGCAATGAATAGGAGAAAAAGTTTGCAGGTAATGTGCACATAGATTATTAAGTATTGTATCGTATGATGTTGTTATATAGTATAACATATAAGAATATTCACAAAAAAAAGTAATCATATAGCATGTAGATAGTAGTGAGTGTAAGCACAAAAGTTATCAAGTAGTGTGACACATAAGTCATTATGTATTATACCACATAGTGTAAATACGTATGATAGTATGTAAAAATATTTACACAAGAACTAATAATGTAACATGTAGTAGCATGGCATTGTATGGGTGTCCTAAAGTTATAGTCTAGGTCAAGGGTGTCTAATAACCTAGTTCCCTATAACCAAGGCTCTGATACCAATCTGTCACACCCCGACCGACGGCGGAATCATCGGGGCGGGACATGTAGACTGTTCATGAGCTCAAGGTTGACTAAATTGTAATATGTTAAATCCATTTCCATTCAAACAAACATGAATCAAGTTCCAAGTACATAATGAAATACAATTTGTTTTTGAATTAAGATTAACTAGGTCCAATGCCTATGTGTAGCATGTCTTGATCAAACTCATATGAAAGCACCTGAAACATGAATAAAATAAGGTCAACTAAAAAGTTGGTGAGTATAACACATGTTTGTATATAGATAGCATATAGTTTGTAAAACAAATCCTTACATAACATGATAAATAAGGCATTTATGGGGAGCAGCTATTGTGTAACCAAGTACAATCAAACCTTTGTAACTAGCATGCAAAATTGTGTTGTCGGTATCAATCACCCCAATCTGGGTGGGTTTGTCAGACTCAATAGATCTATCATTGAAAACCGTCGGCTTGTATAGTTAATGATAGCACATAATCGCATACAAAGGTTAGCACACCTAGCACTCGGGCATAAAGCTTAAATTGCACACATGAATGTAAAAAGGATTTGTACTTGTGTTGTTTGTGTAAATGTAACGTGTAATTTGAATAATGTTCATGTTTCACCCCAAAAGTGTAAAAGAGTAAAAGGGGCTATGAAATACTCACTTGATTTGAAGGCGTAGTTAACACGAGACACTAGATAGTAACGGGGTCCTCGTAATGCACAACGTTATCCTAGAGTGTAATATGTATTGAATCAATAGTGTGCACAATAGTCTATGTCTAAGTCTAAGGTTAAAATGGATGTGTGTATAAGGAATTTGAAGTTGTAGGTGTTAGTGATTTGTACTTGAATGGTGTTGTATAAAATTTGAGTTTGGAATAACTAAATAATGAAATAAATAAATTATTATTTGTTTACTTAGTTATAAACAAATAGTTTGTTTAAATGTAATTTAAATAAATAATTGTAATCTTATTTATTTATTTATAAAATATGTAACTTAGTCATTTAGTTATGAAAAAGTATTAAATGTTTTATATTAAATATAAATTTAATAAATAATTTTTACGCTATTTTTATAAAGGTGAGTAAATAAGTGGTGTAACTAATATTTATGTGTATAGTTTAATATTAAATATAAATTTAATTTTGTAAGTTATAATAAATAACTTCTATTTATTTAGAAATAAGAATTTGGATCTTTTAAATAAGGTTAATCCAAATCTTTATAAAATTAATTATTTTTATTTAAAAATTAATTTGGAATACTTATTGTTTTTGAAAATATAAGATTAAGCATTCTGACAAGATTTTCTCACACACACGACCGTGCCTGGGACAAGGCACGATCGTGCTAGGACCACAGGCACGACCGTACTATTCAGGGACGCGACCGTGTTGATCAAACAGAAGATACACAAGGCTGCTCACTAGGCACGACCGTGCCTGGGCCAGGCACGACCGTGTCTAGGGTTCTGATAGCACGACCAGGTCTAGCCAAGAGGCACGACCGGGTCAGATGGTGAGGCACGACCGTGCTTGGAGAGGCGCGACCGTGTCTTCATGGAGCATGACCGCGCTAGAAGACTAGCGCGACAGTGTCTGTTCCAAAACAGGAACGAATTAGTCGATTCTTATGATAATAGTGTTAGGAATCATAGGGCTTTCACCCACCAAGTTATTACTAGTCTTTTTGTGTAGTTTAATTGTATTTAAAACACGTACAAGGTACGATTCGATTAAGCCATTTTAGAACGAACTCTAGATTCGGGTTCGTGTAAATTTTGCTATTGTAAGCCCAAATTAGTTTGGGGCTTTTGACCTATAGACTAAATCGAATGTGTGGAAGGTTTCAATTACCCGAAATGAGAATGAATCGATGGTGTACGGGTAGAATGAGTTTCGGCATTGACGGTTTGATCTCCGGCGTCTTCTTCTGCAATCCCGACCAAACCAGCATGTCTAGAAGTCTTAGAAAGGATCGAGTGGTGTAGTTTGTTTGTTTGCTTGAGAGAGTTTGGATTGAAATGGAGGAATTTGTGATTGCAATGAAGATGATCGAAGGTTATGAGGGGGATCGACAAGATTGGGTTAATACGTCGTAAAGATGATGATTAAAACCTTAATTTGGTTTGTTAAAGTGTGAAACGGTTACGAATTCGAATGGTTTTGCGATTAAAGGCTGTATTTACGTTTCAACTGATGTGAGGCGCGACCGTGCCTATAAGAGGCGCGACCGTGCCACACGAGGCGCGACCGTGCCAAAACGTGGCTCGACTGTACCTACTAGGGTTTCTGGTTATTTACAAAATCAGCCCTTGTAACTTCAGCTTTGACAGAATTAGCTTGGTTAGGATTTAACAGATTACCTAACGGGATTACTAACTGGATTAACTCTAAGAGGTGATACCACTTGATTATGAGTTCTAAATCCTTGAATTGAATACGATCGGCTAATGATTAATGAGGTGTAGGTTTGAACAAGTATATGGTTCAATGTCGTGTTGTTATTTTATTAGTTAAAATTAAGTTAAAATAAGTTCTGAAAATCAGGGATGTTACAACATCATTGCCAAGTTTAACCTCACCAATGCTCTGGCGGCATCTAATCCTATGGCTGCACGGCCAGTTCTGGATGCTGATACAAATGGAGTTGCTGTTGATCAGAAACAATATCGATCCATGATCGAATCCTTAATGTACCTGACAACCAGTCATCCAAATATCTTGTTTGTTGTGTATCAGTGTGCTCGTTATCAAGCAAATCCTAAGATGTATCACTTAAATGCTGTAAAAATATCTTTTGATATCTAAAGGGCAAGCCTCGGCATGGCCTTTGGTATCCCAAAGAATCTAGTTTTCACCTGTAAGCTTTTTGTGACAGTGATTATGGAGGGTGTCAACTTGATAGAAAATCTACAAGTGGGGGCTTTCAATTTCTGGGGAGATAGGCTAATCTCTTGGAAATGCAACAAACAACACACAGTCTCTACTTCTACTGCTGAAGCTGAATACGTTGTTGCATCGGCTTGTTGCTCACAAGTCATCTCGATGCAACATCAATTGCTGGATTACGGTTTGACCTTTCTTAATACTCCTATTTTCTGTGATAATGAGGCTGATGTGCTAATTGTGAAAAATCTGGTTCAACATTCTAAAACCAAGCATATTGATATCAAGGTGCATTTCATTCGTGACTGCTTTGAGAGAAATCTCATATGTATTGAAAGGGTTGATTCTGACAACAATGTTGCAGATATCTTCATTAAAGCATTTGACTCATCTCGATTCAATATGCTTGTAGAGTCCCTGAAAATGATTGGTTTCAAAGATTAAATTGGTCACCAAAAATATTTTTCTTCGTAGTTAAATTTGTACAGTTTAACTTTATGCACAAATTTAGGGGGAGAATCAAGAAAAATACAAAAAGAGTCAGCTTTAAATTTCTAGAGTAAAGAAAAAAATACAAAAAGAGTCAGCTTTAAGTTCATTTAAAAGAAAAATTACAAAAATATTGTTTGTGTCTGAGTCGGAAGTTTGGCAATTAAATGGGAAGTGATATGAATGTTCGTTTCTTAAGGCTAGGATCAACACATGTAAGGCAGTAAATTGAAAAGGCTAGGATCTATGTTGCATATGTTGATAGGATCTGCATGTGATACACTTAAACAAAATAATATTATGGCCTTAGTGGGGAACATCTCATAGATTAGTGTAATTTGATGTTCCTGTTAATAATTGAGAACTTAAACATAAAGGTTGATGAACTGTGGATAACCCTCGCTCTATTGGGATTGCACTAACCGGGACCCTTCACAAAGGGGTTGCGAGCTTAACTTGATACAAGTCTGTAAATATTATATATCTATATAGTTAAAGACATGCATTGACCAGCAATAGGTGAAAAGACACTCAATGATAGTGCAAAGCAAAATACTGAGCAAAAAGACACGCAATGTCAATGTCGTGCTATAGGAAAAAAAATACAAAAAGATATGTCTAAAGACGTACATATATATATACTTGTAAATATTTTTATTTTTTTGGAATATGTGACTGGGAAGGGATCTCTTGTAAAGGCATGTAAGTCCATAGTGCTATGACCCTGAGCTTCTGATGATTCTGAACATGTAAGCCCGTAGTGCTATGTTTTTTATCAAATTTTGTTAGAGATTCCTTGAAAAGTTGCATAAACATGTGCTAGTTATGCTCAATTAGTTATAATATAGGTTCTCAAAAGATCATGAGGAATGGAAGGTTTACTTGATAAGTTGTGGGGTCCATTAAAGTTAATAAAAAATTCACTTAATTCATATTCATTTAATTACGGATTTCCGAGATATGAATGTGGAACCCATTAAGTCATATTCAATTCTACTAAAAACATGATAACTTAATTCATAGTGAAAACCTTAGGTTTGAAGCTAAAGCATGAGTTTAAAAAGATCTGAATATTAGAAATTCACTAGACCTGTCTGAGTAAAAATACATGCTGAAAAATGTTACTTGGTCTGCCTGTAAAACGATATGATCTCATTGCAATCTAAGTGTGTTTATATTTTAATTGAGTCAAGTCTGTATACTTAATTTATTTTGTATTTGTTTATTTAATTTTATTTTACTTCAAAAAAAAATAAATGATTAAATGACCAAGTTTAAGTTCTTTGAAATAACACATCTAAGGGAGTAAGTTTGTTTCCTTGTGTTCTCGGGTTGTTAGAGTGGCCTACCAAGATTCACGGTGGGCCCCCATCCTCTAAAATTGAAACCGAGTTTATTCATTAGTCTGAAACAAAATCTTTGAGGGTTATTCGAGTTTACGGCATCCTCTCTCTCTCTCTTGGCGATTTTGAAGAAAAAATGTTGATCTTGTTTCTCTTTTCTTCTGACTTGCTCTACAAGTTCTTTGAAATCTACAGGTACATCTTCTAAATCCTTAAGTTTCTTATTAAACACATAGGAGCCGTGTATAATCGTAGAGATACTCATATATGCTTCTGTGATAAAAGAGATCAAGTCCAGTGGGTAGAATCTGAAATTGAGGGGCCGAATAGGGTTGTGTTAAGTCGGCGAGCACCATTACAATAGTGAAAGTTGATAATCTGATGTTTAGATGCTTCAATTTGAGGATTAAACCAGTTTTGGCATCACCTGGGAAGCCTGGGTTCACGGTGTGAATTTCAAGATACCGTGAACCTTTGGTCTTCCCGTGAACCTCGAGGTTAACCGTGAACCCCCAATAAGTCGTGAGCCTAATCTACCCGTGTCTACAAGCCGTATAATCCTAACCGAGAACCCCATTATGGCCGTGAACCTCATCAAGGCACCGTAAACCCCTGACATGCCGAGAAGTCTAAGATCTTGTTACTTAATTAAATTGATTTATTTGTTTGGGTATTAACTTATTTAGTTTTGTGCAGATATGGCCGAAATGAAGTTTGTTGCTGATCACAATGTATGTCCATTCACTCTGGATCCACCTGAAGAGTTCGAGTATTTTAGATCAATGGTTATAGGGTTGACACTTTCCCCTATCAACTTTGCTGTTACGGAGAATCTCATCATCTACAGAACACACATTCAGGATTTCTGGTCCACTACAACGATACACCCAAACGACAACGGAGAAGAGTGCATAATAGGGATAGTTCAAGCAAAAAGAGTTAGAGTTTCAGAAGCCGTAATCAGAAATGCTTTACAGTTTGGTGACCTACCCGCTCATCCAATCAAACTGAATCCAGATGTAGTTACACCAGTTCTCACAAGAATGGGTTATGAAGGTCCCTATCCACCACTGTGAAAGAAGCTACTACATCTATACTCGAGATATCTTGCACATGTGTGCATGAACTGTTTGTCAGGAAGAAAATGAGGATTTGACGAAATAAACACCACCATTTCTTCAGCTATGGTGGCCCTGACCATGAGCTTGAATTACAATTTCTCGAAGATGGTGTTTGAAGAATTTAAAAGTAACTTGAAAGGTGGGAAGAAGGATATCTTTCTCATGTATCCAAGGTTCTTACAGATCATTCTCAATAGAAATCATGCTGATCTAGAGCCTACTGTTGAAACATTGGACATAAAGGCTATGAGTCCAATGATTTTCAAGTTCATGAATGTCAACAAGCATGGAAAGAGAGTGTATCAAGGGCTACGTCCTCTTGAAAAGTTTGGTAGGTTTGCTGCTCTACCTAATGAAGAAATTGAAGAACCGGCTGTGCAAGTACAAGCCGAGGTTGCTGAAGAACAACTGCTACCTGTTCAACCACAAAATGAACAACAGCTTGAACTAGAACCACAAGATCTAATTGAGCCTGAGTTAGAAGATGCTGAAATAATATTTTCTTCTGATGATGAAGGCACTCCTGAAAGACCACTAATACCAATAAATCGGTATGTCAGAGAGATGGAAAGCAAAAGGGGTAGAATTGAGAATCCCCCTCTCACTTCCTCGTATAATCAAGATGACAACGATGCTGATTACACACCGGATCAAGATCTACCTTCCACACCATGGAAGCGAAGAGATCCGAGAAATGTGAGAATGCCACCAACAACTTCCTTACCCACTCAAATGCCACACTCACCTACCAACACCTTATCCCAACCTCAATCCTCATCTCATGATCATCTCAATCCAATTCTATAGGATTTTGATTGTGATCAATTCTTGGTTTCCTCAACTGAAGCTTATAAAGCTAAAAAGGCCAAAGGAAAAAGCCATATAGATTCGTTTACACCTGCTCCTGTAGACCCACATGTCTTGCAGGAGAGGGTGTTTGAATTGGAACAACAAGTAGCCACACAGAACTCCAAAATTCTAACTTTGAAAGCCAATCAAGGTTACCTTGTAATGCTGGTGTATGAGCTGAAGAAGCAGGTTGATGATATGAAGGGAAAATAGAGTGATCAAGTCAATACTGGTACAAGCAATGATGATAATGACCAAGGAGGTGGAGATGATGGAGGTAATAATCAAGGTGGCTATCAAGAAGACACTCAAGGAAGTGATCCATTCAAATTTGAGTTTGAAGGAGATCTTACTGATCCAAAGGATAATGAATCATCTCAACACTTAGATTCAGATCAAGCTAAAGATATTCAAGATGACAAAGTTGAGAGTTCGTCAGATTCAGAGATGGAAAGACTGAATCCGGACATTGATGATGAAGTCAACATTCCAAGCTCAACTACAGATGTGTCTGAAGATGGTAATACAAGAAATCAAAAAAAGCTACCCCCTTGGAGATTACCACCTGGTCCTCCATCTGAGTCTCAATCACTGTCAACATAGAGAGCTACGACTCTAAGAAAGGAGACATGTCAGGTAATGCTTCTTGGGCTTTTTATTCAGAGAAGAATATGTATGTAGTGAAGAGAAAGGGTGGACGTCTAGAATATTATAAGAAGGCTAATGACTTTAGCTCGTTGACTAAACTCGATCTTCAACAGCTAAATGAAGTCTATTTTGAGAACAGAGGAAGAAACAGACCAGTTGAGATGTTTTGCACATTTCTGAAAGAACAGTGCTTAACTAACTTTGCTAACATGAAAACAGCTGAGTCCGGGCTAAAGAAGGCTAAGGGAGTTAAAGATCATGACACAGGCAAAGACTGGTATAATGTCATCTGGCCTGCTCCTAAGACAGTCAAAATAGTTCCTGTTCACAATAAGATGCCAGTGAATACTCTAACAGACTTTCAATACTGGGCATACGATCCAATTACAGCCGAAGCTTTAATAGTCACTGATCAAGCAGGGCTGAGGATACTATATCCATTTGACTTGTCAAAGTTCAGTGAGCAAGACATCAAAGTGTTAGCAAGAAGCCAGATTAGACATGAGCGGCTCTGGGAAGAACAAGTAAAGATTTTTTCTGTTGCTGCTGCGGACATCATGAGGAAGATGTTGTATGTAGGGAGTGGAGATCATGGTTAAGACATCAATTTTTGAAGTCAAGAAAGCTTAATCCTAGGGGGAGATTGTTAGACCTAGATTGTTTATTATGATTAAGCTTAGCTTTAATGTCTTTGTATGGTGTAACCGTGAACCAAGAGATCACGTGTTGGGTAGATGTGGGCCGACCATTAGGCCGAGTAGAGGTGTTTAGGCCTATTAATGTTTGTATGGGTATAAATATCTCTAAAGCCTAACCGTGTGAGGTTAGTGGTTGTTAGTGTTTTTCTTTGTAATTCTCTCAATCAACATACGAGTATTACAAGTGAGTTTGTTCTTGAATAACCACAATCACCAGTTTTCGCCTTGTGATTGTGAGAGTTTGATATCTTGTGTGTGTATTCGCTTGTGCGTTTATATGAAGATCCATCTAGTTTGGGACTTACACTTTTCAAGGCATAGTTACAAATGGATGTATTAGCTTCGACAATGTCAACTACTGCGAGCAACTGAAGCATAACCTGTTGAGTGTCTCTCAAATGTGCGACAAGGAGTACTCGGTTATGTTTGAAAAGTCTGAATGCTTGGTTCTTAAGCCTGGTTTTTAGGTTCCTGCTGAGTGGATTATGATGCGAGCACCAAGAACAAACGACACCTATCAGATTGATATGAGCGTGGCGACAACCACCTCGTCAGTTGCTACTTGTTTGCTTACAAAAGATATAGAACTTGACTCAATCATGTGGAATAGGAAACTCGAACACATTTCTTATCGTAAAATGAATCATCTTGTCCGAAACGGTTTGGTAACCGGGATTCCTAAGTTGAGGTTTGCAATTGCAGATGACTGTATGCCTTGTAAAAAGGGCAAACAGCATCGAAAATCTCACAAGCCCAAGGTTCACATGGATTTGTTTGGATCCATAAGTATCAGGAGTATTGGAGGTAAGTTATACTGTCTTGTTGTAACTGATGATTTCTCACGTTTTTCTAGGGTGCATTTCTTAGGTACAAAGGATGAGACTACTGAAATTCTTCAACACCTGATTGTCAGCTTGGAAACTTTATGCAAACTGAAGGTTAGAAGAATAAGGAGTGATAAAAACACATATTTTAAAAACAACATGATGGAGCTTTTCTGTCTCAAGAAGGGTATTCTTCATGAATTCAGTGCGCCGTATACACCATAGCAGAATGGAGTTGCAGAAAGGAGGAATAGAACTTTGATTGAGACAGCAAGGACAATGCAGTCAGATGCCAAGCTTCTTGTAACTTTCTGGGCAGAAGCGGTCAACATAGGTTGTCACGTTTTGAACAGAGTTCTGGTGGTTAAGAGGCACAACAAAACTTGTTTCGAGCTAATCAACAATCGACCTCCAAATCTCGACTACCTAGTCCCATTTGGTAGTCCATGTTCCTTATTGTTACAGTACAAGGATCGTAAATCCAAATTTCATGCAAAAGCGGTGGTTGTTAGTGTTTTTCTTTGTAATTCTCTCAATCAACATACGAGTATTACAAGTGAGTTTGTTCTTGAATAACCACAATCACCAGTTTTCGCCTTGTGATTGTGAGAGTTTGATATCTTGTGTGTGTATTCGCTTGTGCGTTTATATGAAGATCCATCTAGTTTGGGACTTACACTTTTCAAGGCATAGTTACAAATGGAAGTATTAGCTTCGACAATGTCAACTACTGCGAGCAACTGAAGCATAACCTGTTGAGTGTCTCTCAAATGTGCGACAAGGAGTACTCGGTTATGTTTGAAAAGTCTGAATGCTTGGTTCTTAAGCCTGGTTTTTAGGTTCCTGCAGAGTGGATTATGATGCGAGCACCAAGAACAAACGACACCTATCAGATTGATATGAGCGTGACGACAACCACCTCGTCAGTTGCTACTTGTTTGCTTACAAAAGATATAGAACTTGACTCAATCATGTGGAATAGGAAACTCGAACACATTTCTTATCGTAAAATGAATCATCTTGTCCGAAACAGTTTGGTAACCGGGATTCCTAAGTTGAGGTTTGCAATTGCAGATGACTGTATGCCTTGTAAAAAGGGCAAACAGCATCGAAAATCTCACAAGCCCAAGGTTCACATGGATTTGTTTGGATCCATAAGTATCAGGAGTATTGGAGCTAAGTTATACTGTCTTGTTGTAACTGATGATTTCTCACGTTTTTCTAGGGTGCATTTCTTAGGTACAAAGGATGAGACTACTGAAATTCTTCAACACCTGATTGTCAGCTTGGAAACTTTATGCAAACTGAAGGTTAGAAGAATAAGGAGTGATAACAACACAGATTTTAAAAACAACATGATGGAGCTTTTCTGTCTCAAGAAGGGTATTCTTCATGAATTCAGTGCGCCGTATACACCACAGCAGAATGGAGTTGCAGAAAGGAAGAATAGAACTTTGATTGAGACAGCAAGGACAATGCAGTCAGATGCCAAGCTTCTTGTAACTTTCTGGGCAGAAGCGGTCAACATAGGTTGTCACGTTTTGAACAGAGTTCTGGTGGTTAAGAGGCACAACAAAACTTGTTTCGAGCTAATCAACAATCGACCTCCAAATCTCGACTACCTAGTCCCATTTGGTAGTCCCTGTTCCTTATTGTTACAGTACAAGGATCGTAAATCCAAATTTCATGCAAAAGCGGTGGAAGGCATCTTTTTAGGATACGTTGCCAATTCACCATGCAAGAGAGTGTACAATATAGGAAATCGTTCAGTCGAAGAATGGTTCGAAGTGGATTGCAGTAAACACAGTATTCTACCAGAACCAATAGGTCCATCTTGGGGTTTTGATTATGATTCTCTCTTCAGGTCCTTTAACCTTCCTGATTTATCTGCTGAAGATGTCGCTCACTTGTATGAGTTCCTTAGTGGCGGTGATGACTCAACTAGAGCAACTGTACCTATTCCAGCTCCTGATTCCAATGTTGCATCTACATCTGGAACACATGAAAGTGACAATGAAGAGGTTGTACAAGTTGATTGAAATGACGCTCAAGCTGATCCTATCACTCATGTGGGAAATGAAGCTCCAGTCGATCCTATCAACATTAAATCTTCTTCTGGTACACATGATATGGGGGAGTTAAGCACAAACCTTGATTCAGATATTCAAGAACCTAATGTACCAGAAACGAGAGTGCATAAAAATCATCTAATGCGCAATATTATTGGTGATCCTCACGCCGGTGTTTAAACTCGTCACAGAACCATTACCGAGAACACCAGTTTGTATGCTGAGATACTTGACACTGGTATCATGGAAACATGTTTGCATGTTGCATTTGTAACATTCCTGATTTTCCGACCCTATTTTAATTTATTTTAACTAATAAAATAACAACACGACATTGAATCATATACTTGTTCAAACCAACACCTCATTAATCGTTAGCCGGTCGTATTCAATTCAAAGATTTAGAACTCATAATCATGTGGTAACACCTCTTAGAGTTAATCCAGTTAGTAATCTAGTTAGGTGTTATGTTAAATCCTAACCAAGCTAATTCTGTCAAAGCTGAAGTTGCAAGGGCTGATTTTGTAAATACCCAGAAACCCTAGTAGGCACGGTCGCGCCACGTTTTGGCACAGTCGCGCCTCGTCTGGCACGGTCGCGCCTCTTATAGGCACGGTCGCGCCTCACATAAGTTGAAACGTAAATACATCCTTTAATCGCAAAACCATTCGAATTTGTAACCGTTTCACACTTAACAAACCAAATTAAGGTTTTAATCATCATCTTTACGACGTATTAACACAATCTTGTCGATCCCCCTCATAACCGTCGATCACCTTCATTGCAACCACAAATTCCTCCATTTCAATCCAAACTCTCTCAAGCAAACAAATAAACTACACCACTCGATCCTCTCTAAGGCTTCTGGACACACTGGTTTAGTCGGGATTGTAGCAGAAGACGTTGGAGATCAAACCGTCATCGTCGGAACTCATTCTACCCGTACACCATCGATTCATTCTCCTTTCGGGTAATTGAAACCTTCCACACATTCGATTTAGTCTATAGATCAAAAGCCCCAAACTAATTTGGGCTTACAATAGCGAAATTTACACGAACCCGAATCTAGAGTTCGTTCTAAAATGGCTTAATCGAATCGTACCTTGTACGTGTTTTAAATACAATTAAACTACACAAAAAGACTAGTAATAACCTGGTGGGTGAAAGCCCTATGATTCCTAACACTATTATCATAAGAATCGACCAATTCGTTCTTGTTTTGGAACAGACACGGTCGCGCTATTCCTCTAGCGCAGTCGTGCTCCATGAAGACACGTTCGCGCCTCTCCAAGCGGGGCCGTGCCTCACCCTCTGACCCGGTCGTGCCTCTTGGCGAGACCTGGTCGTGCTATCAGAACCCTAGACACGGTCGGGCCTGGCCCAGGCACGGTCGTGCCTAGTGAGCAGCCTTGTGTATCTTCTGTTTGATCAACACGGTCGCACCCTTGACCAGCTCGGTCGCGTCCGTGGTCCTAGCACGATCGTACCTTGTCCCAGGCACGGTCGTGTGTGTGAGAAAATCTTGTCAGAATGCTTAATTTATATTTTTCAAAAACAATTAGTATTCCAAATTAATTTTTAAATAAAAATAATTAGTTTTATAAAGATTTGGATTAACTTTATATAAAAGATCCAAATTCTTATTTCTAAATAAATAGAAGTTATTTATTATAACCTACAAAATTAAATTTATATTTAATATTAAACTCTACACATAAATATTAGTTACACCACTTATTTACCCATCTTTATAAAAATAGCGTAAAGATTATTTATTAAATTTATATTTAATATAAAACATTTAATACATTTTCATAACTAAATGACTAAGTTACATATTTTATAAATAAATAAATAAGATTACAATTATTTATTTAAATTACATTTAAACAAAAACTATTTGTTTAGGTTATACTTAATCACCCCTAATACATACATTATTTTTTTATAACTAAGTAAACAAATAATAATTTTATTATTTCATTATTTAGTTATTCCAAACTCAAATTTTATACAACACCATTCAAGTACAAACCACTAACACCTACAACTTCAAATTCCTTATACACATATCCAATTTAACCTTAGACTTAGACTATTGTGCATACTATTGATTCAATACATATTACACTCTAGGTTAACGTGGTGCATTACGAGGACCCCGTTACTATCTAGGATCTCGTGTTAGCTACGCCTTCAAATCAAGTGAGTATTACATAGCCCCTTTTACACTTTTACACTTTTTGGGGTGGAACATGAACACTATACAACACTATTACTTACACTTACACAAACTACACAAGTACAAATCCTCTTTACATTCATGTGTGCAATTTGAGCTTTATGCCTCTTAGTGCTAGTTGTTCTAACTTTTGTATGCGATTATGTGCAATTATTAACTATTCAGGCCGACGGTAAACAATGATAACGAATGGCATCTTCTTCTGGAAATCCTAGCTATTCTTAGCATGATATTGGGAGTCTGACAAACCCACCCAGGTAGGGTGATTTTTACCGACAACACAATTTTTGCATGCTAGTTACAAAGGTTTTATTGTACTTGGTTACACAATAGCTGCTCCCCATAAATGCCTTATTTTATCATGATATGTAAGGATTTGTTTATTTACAAACTATATGTTATCTATATACAAACCTGTGTATGCTCACCAACTTTTTAGTTAACCTTATTTTATTCATGTTTCAGGTGCTCTCATATGAGTTTGATCAAGACATGTTACACATAGGCTTTGGACTTAGTTAATTTTAATTCGAAAACAAATTGTATTTCATTATGTATTTTAGAATTGATTCATGTTTGTTTGAATGGAAATGGATTTAATATATTACTTTTTAGTCAACCTTGTGCTCATGAACAGTCTACATGTCGCGCCCCGACGTTTCCGCCGTCGGTTCGGGTGTGACAGATTGGTATCAGAGCCTTGGTTATAGGGAACTAGGTTATTAGACACCCTTGACCTAGACTATAACTTTACGACACCCATACAATGCCATGATACTACATGTTATATTATTAGTGTTTGTGTAAATATTTTTACATGCTATCATAAGTATTTACACTACGTGGTACAATGCATAATGACTTATGTGTCACACTACTCGATAATTTTTGTGCTTACACTCATTACTATTTACATGCTACATGATTAATTTTTTTTATGTGAATATTCTTACATGTTATACTATATAACTACATCATATGATACAATACTTAATAATCTATGTGTCACATTACGTGTCAACTTTTTCTCCTATTCATCGCTACCTATTTAATTTATTTAAAAGTGTTATCCTAAGTTTCTCACACACACTCATACACACTTAGTTATTCATGCACCCCTAAACTCACATACATAATACCACACCTCTTGTGAACAACAAAATTTTAAACTATTGGGCCTAATGTCCATCAATAATAAACTAAGCAGTCCATCTATCCTCCAAGAAGCAAAAGCCCACTGAAATGCATAAACCTTACTTTCGGGCCACAAGGCCCAGTTCACAACAATTCTCATCATGACCATGAGCCCAACAATAGTGTTATTAATACATGATGGCTGGAAGAGTGTGTAGGCCCATGAGGGATTCTGGCTAAGGAAAGATAGGGTACTTAAGTGTGTCCTAGTGACCCACCCCTCTTTCCTGGGAATTCTCCTCAGGGATACACTACTTATAGGTCAAGTGTACTCCTAAAATACTATTGTGAAGACTCGGCGTTATGACTAGTCAAACTCTAAACCTATGAGAACTCCTATATTTGACACTCAGTATTTTATTATCGCTTACAACCTTTCCATTGTTTTCCTGCTAAGCATGGGCTCCTACTCTCCTTCCTCCCCGGTATACTGTCCCAGAGCAGAATCTAATTGGGAAGAAGACACTACTAGACCAAGGTTTGATGTAAAGGTAGATTGGATTAGGAACACCGGCCCAAGACTTCGAACACCTGGATCACCCGCACCCAAAAACCCGTATCAGACACCCCATCTCCATAATCAGTTACCACCCCCACTAAGAGACCCATATCTAATGACCGACCCGTACCATCCAAACCCTTGGGTACGGCATACCTCGACACCCACTAATGTTATGGGAATTCCAACCAATGATATTCATCAATATGTAAGGACCTCGGAATTTGAGAGGCAAAGGATGGAGCAGGGAGTAATGCATGATTTGCAAGGACAAAGAATGGATAGTCTAGCAAACCAATTAGGGTACCAAAAGGAGTTAATCTCCATCCTCGAAAAAGAAATACAGGAACATCGCACGGAGACCGCCAAAGCTGAAGCCAGATCTGCTACTCGAGTGACCATAGCGGTGCTCATCTTGGTGATTATCTTCTTCCTAGTGGAAAGCTACCAGAGATGTTAGGAGAAATTTCTATTTATTGTCTTTAAAATCTTCGGTTTGAGAACCATTTCCTTATGTTTTGAGTAATGTTTAACATTTCAGCATTTAATCAATTTTATATATATTTCAACTCTGAAGTTATTATTCATTGATTTGACCCGATGAGTGTGAATTACACCCATCATATTTTCATCAAAATTTCTCAAGTATCACCTTCTTCATTCAATACGATTTAGTACACTACCAACAATCTCCTTCATAAACAAATCATCCTATTGTTTGATTTAAACAAAACCTCGTTATCTTGTTCAAACAGAATGTTTATCAAACTTTTAGATAGTATCAAAAACACAAATTTTCCATAAAACTTTTCACCTGATAAGGAAAGTTAATACAACCGATTTTATAAAAAAAATAAATAAAAAATAATATATATATATATATATATATATATATATATATATATATTACTTCGAATTGATAAATAATTATGGTTTTTTTCCTTGTTTAAGTAAATATTTCTAAACCCTGACTAAATTAATATACGACTACTTGTTTAGCCAATAATTTCGCTTAAAAATATTCTCTTATTGATAGTTGAAAATTTAAATTAAAAGATTTTTCTCATAAATTGTCTACTTATTTAAATTATGTGATCCAATGGTTTTACTACTTTATATATCCACAATCAAGAATAATTTACCACTTTCTATTTTCAAACAAAGATCAATAATTGTAAACACATTTCCCCGAATATTTTCAGAACCTCCTCGTTACCTTTCACTTGTCGCTTCAAGAGACGATCGAACAACGTAAACGTTAACCCCCCATCAACCTCAATGAGATTTAAGAGCTACAACCTAACTACCATATTATACAGGAACGCCAAACAAAACGCTTTTCCGCAACACTCGATCACATGCAAAACCCGTTAGTATACATCACACACGAAGTCCAACAACTTACGTATACACGTTCACAATATACCCAACGCAACCACATGGTACATGAAACTCAATTATTCTCAATATACCCAATGCTACACAAATTACATAATACAAGAAACTAGTTTGCCTACAAATCACAACTTACTGGATTGATCACATAACACACGAAACATGTTTATTTACAATACACATGCTACCAGATTGAGCACATAATACACGAAACTTAATTGTTTGCGATATACGTGATACATAACAATTGTTTGATTGATAAATAATTCTAGATTGACCACATTAAACATGAAACTCATTTAGTTACAGAGTACATCATACTAAACTGTACACATTATGCAATATACCTGATGCTAATTGGTAAGCACCATACATGAAATTCATTTCCTACAATACACATGATGCTATGTTGTTTACATTACACGTGAGAGCTCATTGAGTTACAAAATACATAATGCTAGCTGTTCATGCTACACAAGAGACTCGTGTGTTTACTTTATACATGAAACAAAATTGATTGATTACATTATACACAAAACATGGTCATGCACTTTGTTCACCAAAGTTGAAGACCATAATACATGGAAACGACTCGGGGTTTGACGTATTCTTGTTTAAACACGAGCAAACTAAGAAACTTTAAGTTGTTCTACTTTACTACTCTTTAGTTGTGAACTTACCTGTTTAAGGACATAGTTACTTGTTAGCGACTTTTATGTGAAAAAAATTGACATGGACGGAGTGAAATTGTGCCCCCTTGACCCGCACACAACGGAATGACGTATATGGACCATGCGATGATTTGAGTAATTACGGGTGCACACGGAATTATAAAAGTCAGCGCATGGAAAACATAGTGAAATTTTGTTGTGTGTTGTGACCTAAAACTTATCATGATATGTAACAACGAAACTGATGTGATATGACAAGGACATGGTGGATACGTCGATGGTACTTCCTATATATAAGTGTCCTATCATATTATCAGAAGTAGAGTTGTTCGTGTCACGTGAAGTTTTGACCTAGACCAATGTTTATGAAATCTTTTACCACTGACATTTTTAAACATATTAGACTACATCATGCACAAACCCTAACGATCAAGGTCCCATCAAATTCATTCCAAATAATACATCTCACATTTAGAACTCAAAATTTTTATTCGACAATCTCCTCCTTAAATTTATTTCAAAACAAAATTCATTATCACCCTTCATATTCAACTTTGAGTATCAGGCCTAAGCCATGTCAATGGTTACACTCCCCAGAATCTAACAATCAAAACTCACCGAGAACCCAAAACTTCCACCTTTTTCTTGATTTTTTTTGTAGCCTCCATTAGTAATTTTTGGGACGAAATTCCCTTAACATGGGGAGACTGTAACATTCCTGATTTTCCGACCCTATTTTAATTTATTTTAACTAATAAAATAACAACACGACATTGAATCATATACTTGTTCAAACCTACACCTCATTAATCGTTAGCCAATCGTATTCAATTTAAATATTTAGAACTCATAATCATGTGGTAACACCTCTTAGAGTTAATCCAGTTAGGTGTTCTGTTAAATCCTAACCAAGCTAATTATGTCAAAGCTAAAGTTGCAAGGGCTGATTTTGTAAATAACCAGAAACCCTAGTAGGCACGGTCGCGCCACGTTTTGGCACGGTCGCGCCTCGTCTGGCACGGTCGCGCCTCTTATTGGCACGGTCGCGCCTCACATCAGTTGAAACGTAAATACAACCTTTAATCGCAAAACCATTCGAATTCGTAACCGTTTCACACCTTAACAAACCAAATTAAGGTTTTAATCATCATCTTTACGACGTATTAACCCAATCTTGTCGATCCCCCTCATAACCGTCGATCATCTTCATTGCAACCACAAATTCCTCCATTTCAATCCAAACTCTCTCAAGCAAACAAACAAACTACACCACTCGATCCCCTCTAAGGCTTCTAGACACACTGGTTTAGTCGGGATTGTAGCAGAAGACGCCGGAGATCAAACCGTCGTCGTCGGAACTCATTCTACCCGTACACCATCGATTCATTCTTCTTTCGGGTAATTGAAACCTTCCACACATTCGATTTAGTCTATAGATCAAAAGCCCCAAACTAATTTGGGCTTACAATAGCGAAATTTACACGAACCCGAATCTAGAGTTCGTTCTGAAATGGCTTAATCGAATCGTACCTTGTACGTGTTTAAATACAATTAAACTACACAAAAAAACTAGTAATAACCTAGTGGGTGAAAGCCTTATGATTCCTAACACTATTATCATAAGAATCGACCAATTCGTTCTTGTTTTGGAACAGACACGGTCGCGCTATTCCTCTAGCGCGGTCGTGCTCCATGAAGACACGGTCGCGCCTTTCCAAGCGCGGCCGTGCCTCACCCTCTGACCCGGTCGGGCCTCTTGGCGAGACCTGGTCGTGCTATCAGAACCATAGACACGGTCGGGCCTGGCCCAGGCACGGTCGTGCCTAGTGAGCAGCCTTGTGTATCTTTTGTTTGATCAACACGGTCGCACCCTTGACCAGCTCGGTCGCGTCCGTGGTCCTAGCACGATCGTGCCTTGTCCCAGGCACGGTCGTGTGTGTGAGAAAATCTTGTCAGAATGCTTAATTTATATTTTTCAAAAACAATAAGTATTCCAAATTAATTTTTAAATAAAAATAATTAGTTTTATAAAGATTTGGATTAACTTTATTTAAAAGATCCAAATTCTTATTTCTAAATAAATAGAAGTTATTTATTATAACCTGCAAAATTAAATTTATATTTAATATTAAACTCTACACATATATATTAGTTACACCACTTATTTACCCATCTTTATAAAAATAGCGTAAAGATTACTTATTAAATTTATATTTAATATAAAACATTTAATACATTTTCATAACTAAATGACTAAGTTACATATTTTATAAATAAATAAATAAGATTACAATTATTTATTTAAATTACATTTAAACAAAAACTATTTGTTTATGTTATACTTAATCACCCCTAATACATAGATTATTTTTTTTATAACTAAGTAAACAAATAATAATTTTATTATTTCATATTTAGTTATTTCAAACTCAAATTTTATACAACACCATTCAAGTACAAACCACTAACACCTACAACTTCAAATTCCTTATACACACATCCAATTTAACCTTAGACTTAGACATAGACTATTGTGCACACTATTGATTCAATACATATTACACTCTAGGTTAACGTTGTGCATTACGAGGACCCCGTTACTATCCAGGATCTCGTGTTAGCTACGCCTTCAAATCAAGTGAGTATTACATAGCCCCTTTTTCTCTTTTACACTTTTTGGGGTGGAACATGAACACTAGTTGTGCTAACTTGATGTGTGCAATTTGAGCTTTATGCCCGAGTGCTAGTTGTGCTAACTTTTGTATGCGATTATGTGCAATCATTAACTATTCAAGCCGACGGTAAACAATGATATATCTATTGAGTCTGACAAACCCACCCAGGTAGGGTGATTGTTACCGACAACACAATTTTTGCATGCTAGTTACAAAGGTTTGATTGTACTTGGTTACACAATAGATGCTCCCCATAAATTCCTTATTTTATCATGATATGTAAGGATTTGTTTATTACAAACTATATGTTATCTATATACAAACCTGTGTATGCTCACCAACTTTTTAGTTGACCTTATTTTATTCATGTTTCAGGTGCTATCATATGAGTTTGATCAAGACATGTTACACATAGGCTTTGGACTTAGTTAATTTTAATTCAAAAACAAATTGTATTTCATTATGTATTTTGGAATTGATTCATGTTTGTTTGAATGGAAATGGATTTAATATATTACAATTTAGTCAACCTTGTGCTCATGAACAGTCTACATGTCCCGCCCCGACGTTTCCGCCGTCGGCTGGGGTGTGACAGCATTCGTATCCCAATTGGAGCCTAAGAATGTGAAAGAGGCTCTCGTTGACAACTGCTGGATAGAGGTGATGCAAGATGAACTGTCTCAATTCCAAAAGTTGCATGTGTGGGATTTAGTTGACCTTCCGAAGAGTATGCATCCGATTGGAACCAGATGGGTGTTCATATGCAAAACGGATGATCGACATGTTGTGGTGAAAAACAATGCAAGGTTGGTTGTTCAGAGTTTTTATCAGCAAGAGGGCTTGGATTACATAGAGATGTATGCCCCAGTTGCTAGACTTAAGGCCATTCGACTATTTCTGCCCTATGCCTCATTTATCGGCTTCAAGGTCTATCAACTTGATGTGAAGAGTGCTTTCCTATATGGGAAAGTTCATGAAGAGGTCTATGTCACTCAACCACCAGGTTTTGAAGATCCACATAATATCGATAAAGTGTACAAGCTGGATAATGCACTTTACGGTCTTCATCAAGCACCTAGAGCGTGGTATGAGACTCTATCAAAACATTTATTATCAAATGGTTTTGATCGTGGTCAAATTGACTCTACCCTCTTCATACGGAAAGCAGGAGGTGATATTCTACTTGTGCAAGTTTATGTCGACGACATTATCTTTGGGTTTACCAATGAAGAGATGTGTAGGGAATTTGAATGGGTGATGAAGTCCAAGTTTGAAATGAGCAACATGGGTGCACTTCCATTTTTCTTGGGTCTGCAAGTCAGTCAAAGGGAGAGTGGCATTTATCTATATCAAACTAAGTATGTACAGGACATTTTGCCAAAATACAAAATGAATGATTGTAGTACCTATGGCACACCGATCCAAGTCAATCACGATTTGCAACCCGATAAAGATGGAAAGGATGTAGACTGTAAATTGTACCGTGGGATGATCAGATCTCTTATGTATCTCACAGCTCCAAGGCCCGACATAATGTTTGTCGTCTGCTTGTGCTTGAGGTTTCAGTCACAACCGAAGGAATCTCATCTGATAGTTGTAAAGAGGATCTTCAAATACCTGAAAAGGAAACCTTGATTGGGTCTATGGTACTCCAAGCAGCATTCATTTGAATTCAAAGCCTATACTGATTCTAATTATGGCGGTTGTAACCTCGATAGAAAATCAACCTCGGGTGGATATCAATTCTTAGGAGACAGGCTGGTCTCCTGGCAGTGTAAGAAGCAGTCCACGGTTTCTGTCTCAACATGTGAAGCAGAGTACATTGCTGCCGTGAGCTGTTGTTCTCAGATATTGTGGATCCAGCAGCAATTGAGAGATTATGGCTTGAACTTTACTGGAACTCCTTTGTTCATTGACAACAATGCCACCATGTCCATCACAATAACCCGGTGAAACATTCCAAAACTAAACATATTGAGATTTGTCACCATTTCATCTGTGATTGTGCTGAAAAGCGCTTAATTGAACTTATAAAAGTTCACACGGATGAAAAATTCGTTGACCTTTTCACTAAGGTGTTTGATCGTACCCGTTTTGAACATCTTGTCAACATGATAGGAATGTTCAATCCTTAGTGAAAACTCTTTTTAAAATCAAGATATTTTCATGGAAGTTAAATTTTATTTCTTTGTCATTCTGTATAGTTCTGTTAGGGGTCATTTTGCAGTTAAGGATCCTGGATCTTCAACATACTTCGGTATCCTGACGGGTTTCGGTATCCTTAATATATGACCGTTATATCTTTCTTCTATCTTGACTTATACGCAGGTAAAACATGCGAAGTCAAGTTCATCCCTGAAGAATAGGTCTAGAAGTCAAGGAGAACGTGTAAAAAACGAGTGGAGTGGCCTCTAACGGTCATATTAGAAGAATTGGTCAATTCCGGGATTCTTGGATAATTAGTTATGTTAATCTGTGTATATAGTCAGCAGCTTGATTGAATAGGAAACACACACAAACACTTAACATTATCAAATACTCGTAAATAAGCTTTGTAACACCTAGATTTCGATCATTCGTTGCTCTTACTTGTAATCATTTTCATTATTCTATAAAATACTATGAGGCAAGTGACTTTCGGTCACTTCCCGAGGTTTTATGCCGGCAATCCTTAGGTATTAAGGGCTTTCCTCGTAAACACTTGTGTCGATTTATTGCTTTATATGCATTGTTCATCACGAATATTACAAGCACACTACCTCACAAACTAAATTTGATCACTTGATTGTTTTGTGTAATTTTTGGTCAAAACAATTTGGCGCCCACCGTGGGGCAAGTGGTGCTTTTCATTTTTAATTCTTTACTAAAACTTGCGTTAATTCAATTTTTCTCAAAACTGATTTAAAAATGTCGTCACAGTACAAAAAAGTTTTTGTTTCTGCTCCATCTTCAAGCTCTGGGTTGAACAACCCTATTCCTCCTCCTTCATTCCAAAAGAGTGTTAATCAGCTGAAGAAAACTACTTCTGCAGGTTTTTCGAGATCCGAAATACTTGCTGGTGGGCCTGTGATCGTATCAAACAATGATATCCTCGATCTATTCTCGAAGATGAAACAACAAATGGAGTAACAGAGGAAGACTAACATGTTGCTGTTTAGAGAGTTTGAAAAAGTCAAAGAATCGAAGAAACCAGTGGAAGTGTGTTAGGACATAGATTTATGACAATAGCTTGTAATAGTTTAGATCTATATGTCTTTATGTTCTTGTAAATGTTTGATTTTGTCTATGTGTAACGTAAGTTCTGCTAGAGGCGAACTTAATAAGTTCGCCTAGTCTAAGTAGAGGCGAACTTACTAAGTTTGCCTATAGCAGAATCAGGTCTATAAATAGAGTTTACATGTTTAGTTTTTAAAAAAAGACTTTTGAATGTTCATGTTCTAGTTCTGTAAACTTTGTGATTGCATGGAATAGAAGAGAAGCTTATTTACACTGTGATTGTTGTTGTTTCTATTGTCATCTTGTGTACACATACATTGATACGGTTGGATTCCGTACTCCGTTTCATTGATACCCCACGTCTCGAGTACGATCTACAGGAGAGTCATGTGGAACTACAAGTGGTATCAGAGACTATGCTCGTGATTTGTGATTGTTTTGTGACGATTTGTGTATGATTTGACTAGAAATTGGTTGATTTTTGCCTATAGCAGAATCAGGCCTATAAATAGAGTTTACATGTTTAGTTTTTAAAAAAAGACATTTGAATGTTCATGTTCTAGTTCTATAAACTTTGTGATTGCATGGAATAGAAGAGAAGCTTATTTACACTATGATTGTTGTTGTTTCTATTGTCATCTTGTGTACACATACATTGATACGGTTGGATTCCGTACTCCATGTCATTGATACGCCACGTCTCGAGTACGATCTATAGAAGAGTCATGTGGAACTACAAGTGGTATCAGAGCCTATGCTCGTGATTTGTGATTGTTTTGTGACGATTTGACTAGAAATTGGTTGATTTTTGCAAGTTTTCATGTCCATGGAGTTTTCAAGTTCTTGAGAGTGATTTTGAGGCTGATTTCATAAATTTGAAGGTGTTTTTGAAGAAATTGATCCACTAGAAGTGTTCTAAATCATATTATACTGAATCCTACGGTTCAATTTCATCAAATTCCATCAATTCAGCAAGTTATGATGATTTTTGAAAGTTTTTGTTCGTGTTTTGGTTGAAGAACTCATCTTCCTGAGTTGTTACAGCTGAACCAGGCGAACTTAGCTCTGGAATTCTGTTGTAGGCGAACTTAACTGTTATTTTTTATTAAGTTAGCTCTGGAATTCTGTTGTAGGCGAACTTAACTGTTATTCTTGATTAAGCGAACTTATCAAGTTCGCTTGAAGGGCTGGGAGCGAACTTATTATCTTCGCCTAAGTGTACTCTTGTTCATACTTAGTAGTTTTTGAAAGGATGTTGACTATGGAAAATATGGTGCAAGTAAATAACATGTTCAACTATGATAATTAGATTGGTACTTCTCAGAAACCACCAAATCATGCATCCACATCATCTGCTTTGGTTGCACAAAATGAGGAAAATTATGATTGGGGTATTCATCTAGAAGATCTAGTTGGTGCTGTGAGTCAGGCTTTTGTAGCTGAAATCCATTCTGATAACTCTGAAGAAACAACTGATGATGATAGTTCAAGTATTGGTGATAGTCTGAAAAGTGATGATGAAGAAAGTGTTAAAAGTACACAATGTTGCTTCTGCATCTGGTGTATCTGAAGATGAAATAGTTTTGCCTACCAGATCTTCAGAAGAGGCTATCTTTGAAGAGATTCCAATTGCTAAAGTCTTCATGGTTGATATGTCAGATCCTTCAAAGGTAAAAGATTCTATCTAAAATATTTACTACTCTAATTGTGTCTTTGTGAAGGATAAAATGCAGAAGGTAATGGATGATAACACAAACTTGATTTGTGATATGAAATCCATGCATGTGGTTAATCAAAAGTTGAAAGATAATGATAAGCTATGTATGGATAGAATTGAATCTTTGAAAAGAGATTTAAATTCGTTGGGGTTAAAGTACAAGGAACAAGCATATCATCTAGATATGACTTATGCTGAAATTGAGAAGCAAACTGAAATTGTCACTCATAAAAACAAGGAGATTTCTGACAAAGAATCAGAAGTGATCAACTTACATCGAAAGCTGGAGAGTTTTGGAAATTCATCAGCATTATTGAATTATTTTCATGATAATGTTGATACTGCAAGGAGAGTTGCTGGAGTTAGGTTTGTTCCACCACCATTTAATGGAAATTATGCAGTTGAACCAGAAATTATAAATGAAGAGGAGATCGATCCAAATACAATTCTGAAGGTTAATCTAGTGATAGGTGAAGAGATGGTTTATGGATTCTGACAATGATGATGCAGTGTTTGATGAAAACAAGGTTGAAGGTGTACCTAAAGAGGTGAAACTAGATGAACCAAATGTGGTGAGACAAGTTAAAAGAGATAGATGCATTCTTACCCAACCTGATATAGTTGTACAACCTAATATTTCCAAGGTGTTATTAACAAGTGGTTTTGTTTCTGCTGGTCAAGATAAGAAGATATCCTCAAAAGTATCTAAACAAGTTTATGTTCCGAAGAAGAAAGTTGAAAGTTCATTGAAATCTTCTGAAGAACATTCATTAGGTTGTTCGTCAACTTCACGAAAGAGTTCTTATGTTAGAGATCATCGGGATAAAAGAGTGTGCTTTCATTGTAATGAAGTGGGTCATATTCTGATAAATTGTCCTTACAAGAATCAAGAGAAGAAGCCTAGGCTTTCCGAGAAAGCCAAATCCAAAATTGTTCCCCCACAACAAAAAGTGGCGACGATTCTGAAAAGACCTAATGTGGGAAAGCCTACATCTGATGTTGTGAAGAAAGTTCCACTGAGGCAATTGGTGCCTAATCAATCATTTGCTAAATCTACGTGATTTAAGCAAAATGATAAACACTTTTCTAAACCAGTGTTTGTGCATACTGGTGGGAGAAATGATGCTGATTTCAACAGCATTTTTAGATTCCACATGTTGGAATCATAAAAGATTCTCAACCTGAGGTCAAACTTTCTCGACCACAAAGACGAAGACGTAACAGAAAATTAAAGAAACTTTTGGAAACATCTGAATCGGATAATAATAAATCTAACAATGTTTTTCAAAATAATCATCCTGTGTCTCCATCGAGAAGTTCTGTTTCTTCTGGACTTTATGTACCAAAGGTTGATGATAAAGTTGATTGTGAACTCATTGAAGTTGTTTACTTTGATATTTCTGGACGACCCAAGACCACAATGGCTTAGGTTCCCATTTCTAAATGATTTCTTTTCTTTATGTAGGGGCAACCAAGGAGGACTATCAACAATACTTGGTATGTGGATAGTGGTTGTTCTCGACATATGACATGCAATATTCGTTTGCTTGAAGTTGTTATTAAAATTGATGGCGGTTATGTCGCTTTTGCTGGGAATAAAGGCGGGTACATAACAGGTAAAGATACTTTGAAGAATGACAAGGTTAAATTTGAGAAAGGTAACTATGTTGAGCAACTAGAAGACAATCTTTTGAGTGTATCTCAAGTATGTGACAAGAAGTTTTCATTCCATTTCAATGATACTGAACGTTATATCTTGAAGTCGGGATTTGTTATTCCTTAAGAATGGATTCTAATGAAGGCTCCAAGGAGAAATGACACATATGTTTTAGACATGAGTGTTGCAACGACAACGGATTCTATTCCGACATGTTTACTGTAACATCCCAAAATAAATGAGGATTTTAAATAACGGGTTGAACCGGGACGAACGGGATAAAAGAACGAGGCGTAACGGGCCGGGCCGGTTGGGCCGGCAAACTTGAAGGAAGGGGGGGGGGTTTCCTCCCTTTAAATAGCCAACACACACACCATTTCTCTCATTTGCAAGAATCTAGAGAGAGAAACCGTAGAGAGAGAAAGTTGGCGGATCGACCCGAGATTGAAGGAGCTTGTTGCTACTGAACTCGTGAGCAAAACCTCCGGATCAGAATCTCGAAATCAGGTAACACCCGAACCAAATCTGAGTTTTTGTTCGTTTTTGGGTTTTCGGGTATTTTTGTGAAAATGACGGGTTTTTATAAACCAAATGAGGAAAGGGTTATAAATCTGGAATCACGAAAGGAAAATACACGTTTTGAATACAAAAAGTCCGGATCTTGACAAGATCGGACCTGCATGCGAAAGTTAGGGTTTTTGGAGAAGATAGCTGAGTTCTGCAGTTGTCGAAACTAGAAGTTTCGAGTGACCTGCAGTTGTCGAAACTAGAAGTTTCGAGTGACCTGCAGTTGTCGAAACTAGAAGTTTCGAGTGACCTGCAGTTGTCGAAACTAGAAGTTTCGATGGGCCTGCACCTGTCGAAACTAAGTAGTTTCGATAGGTCTGCATCAGTAGGTGAAGTCAGTGTATTCACCTGTAACAGAACGAGTAAACCGTTAGAGTCGGGATTTAGGTCTGATGTGTATTTAATTAATCAATTCAGATCGGAAGTGACGTTGTTGGACCTTTGTTTAGGACAACCCAAGAGTAACTTATAAGGTGAGTTCTAGAAGCCCTTCTTTTAATGTTTTAATTAAATGTTTTGGGCTGGTGTGCATACATACGAAACGAGGTTTATGAAACGAGGTTTACGAAACGAGGTTTATGAAACGAGGTTTACGAAACGAGGTTTATGAAACGAGGTTTATGAACGATGCTTCCGAAAGGGGAAGACGAAACGAGTTAATGAGATGTTTACGAAACGAGTTAATGAGATGTTTACGAAACGAGGTTTACGAGATGATGTTTATAAAATATTTTGCCAAACGAAGTTGTGAAAGGTTTACGAATGAAGTGTTATTTAATAAAACGTACGAATGCTTTAACTAAAACGAGGTAAAGGTTTTTATGAAAGTCACGAATGAACGAATCTGCCACGAGTTCCTACGGGAGCTAGAGTATGTATGTATGTATGTATTGGCCTTACCTTACGGGGGGCCTTTGTGGCTGGCTAACGGTTGTACAACTGGTTGAGGATGGGGTAACGACGGTCGCCCATGGGATTACCGGGATCCCGATGGAAGGTACTATTCCTTGCGGGGAAATATTGCCTATGGTATGTTTAGTCTTCCTAGAGGTAACGAGCCTTAGGAGACGTGTGTATGGTCTACCTAGAGGTAACGAGCCTTAGGAGACGTATGTTTGGTCCACCTAGAGGTAACGAGCCTTAGGAGACCTGGATGACGGATGACTTAGAGGTAGCGAGCCTTAAGTTCATCCGCTGGTATGCGATGTATGGATTTGACGGTTACGAGAAGGCGCAGATTCGGTTCATATTGACTATTGTTACGATGTTATGCTACGATGTTTTGATGATGTTAAGTTATTGCATGTTTTATGTACGCTTTTATTAAATGAAGTATGATGTTATGTTTTTGGCAAATATTCGATGTTAATGTTTTACGTTAAAACTAGAACTCACCAGCGTAGCTGACCTTTTTAGTATGCACATTCAGGTTAAGGAAGTTATGATGATGGACGGTGATGCTGGGCGGCTTGAGGAGTTACCCGGATGATATGAAGACTGGCATCCCGTTACGAGTTGTTTTTGTTATGTACATGTATTTGAAAATGTTACGCTTCCGCATGTTAAACGATGTAATGTTATGTTTGAAATGAAATTTTCCGCTGCGTTATTTGATATTCTAGTTTGAGAACTGTTTGTGAATGAGTAAATCCAACGCGTGGGGCCTCCCGGGTTTGGGGCCTGACAAGTTGGTATCAGAGCAATAGTTTGAGAGATTTGGACACTCCCTGTGTCTGAACTTAAACTGAGAATGGGACCGAAAGCGGATGCCAGTACGGGTAACTCGAGCCACAGCATCAGGTATGAAGGTAGTGTATATATATTTACATATATAGTATGCCTTAGGAAGTGTTAAGGTTAGGACTTGGGCTCTGATGGAAATCACAAAGGTGGTCAAATCAAAATCAAGAGGTAGTGTAATGGTTAATTGCAGATGGCCAGTGTATATTAACATCTTACAATGCTTGTTGAATTCTATTTGTTAACTAGCGTGATAACATTGGATTTCCTTGTCTTATAGAACGAAATGGCGAGGAGAGGAAACGGAAGGCGTGGTGGCCGTACCGGTGGTCGTACCGGCGGTCGAAATGGTGGGCGTGGCAGGATTCCTGCGCGCCAAGAACACAGTGAAGAAGGAAGTGTTCACACTGAACCGGCGGTTAGTGTGCATGAAGCCGAGCAGACACAGGTTGAAGAGCAACCTTTCACTTTTGAACCAGAAGTGAGAGCAGCTATAGCTCGAGAATTCACAGAATTGATGAAGAATTCTCTGCCAGGTCTGTTGGCTGAAGCGTTGAAGCAGGTCAATGGGGCGGGTGGGTCTAGCGCGGCAATTAGTGCTCAGAACAATGAGACCGACAATGCACCGCCTGCTCGCGGATGCGATTATAAGTCCTTTAAGGCATGTGACCCGCCAATTCTCACTGGGAAGAAGGACGCAGTGGCTACATTTGACTGGGTGATCCGTATGGAAGCCGCCATTCGTCTGAGTGAATGTCGACCGAATCAGGTCGTGAAGTTTGCTGCTAACTCCTTAAGGGAGGAAGCATCTCACTGGTGGGAAGGTGTACGCCAGGCTAAGGGGAACGAGGTGGTTGATTCGATGATGTGGGATGATTTGAAAACTTTGGTGATCAAGAATTTCTGTCCAAGGAATGAGATCGAAAAGGTAGAAAGGGAATTTCTGGGTTTGAAGGCTGGGAGCATGACGCACCGGCAGTATACGACACGGTTCAATGAACTGGCACGTCTGGTGCCACACCTTGTCACTACTGAAGAAAGAAAGATCGCTTGTTATATTCAAGGGTTGCCGGACAAGGTCCGCACATATGTTAAGGCAAACGCCCCTACTACCTACGATTCGGTAGTAGAACTGAGCGGCGTGGTATTTGATGATCTGGCGCTGAATGTCGTTGCCATTGAAGAGCCTAAGAAGAAGCTGAGTTTTCCCGCTAAGCGATCGGGTGGGAAGTTGTTTGGGGCTCAGGACAAACGGGCCAGGGTAAATGAATTAGCAGTCTGTGGGAAGTGTGGGGGAAGGCATGCCGGTGAATGCCGGTTGGGATCGAATTTGTGCTACAAATGTGGCAAGACCGGGCACTACTCCCGAGAGTGCCCGAACGGTATCAAATGCTACAACTGTGGGGAGAGTGGCCACATGAGCCGGGAATGCACTAAGCCCAGGATGGGCGAGACCGGGAAAGGGAAAGGCCCAGAGAGGAGGGAGGAAAGGCCCCGAGCGAAGACTCGAGCGTATGCACTGACACAAGAACAGGCCAGGAAAGACCCCGACGTGGCGTCAGGTACGTTCATCCTTGACAACACTTTTGTTTCAGTGCTATTTGATTCGGGTGCCAGTAAGAGTTTTATATCTGCAACTTTCTGTAAACGAGTAAAGTACACGGTTAGTAAAATAGAACGAGCCTTTAATGTAGAAACCGCTGAGGGTAGAACCGTAATGGTAACCGAAGTAGTTGACGATTCCACGATAAAGATAGAAGGCCATAGATTCCCCGTCAGGCTATTTGTTATGGTTTTGGGAGGGTTTGATGTCGTGTTAGGTATGGATTGGCTAACTGCCAACGAGGCTCAGATTATATGCAAACGAAAGATAATCCGACTCAAGGCTCCGGATGGTAGCGAAGTTGAAGTACTTGGGGATCGCGATGCCCCGATGCCCAACGTCATCTCGATGATTAAGGCAGCAGATTACTTGAGGCGCGGATGCGAGGCTTATCTAGTATACGTAATTGACAAGTGTAAGGAAGTGAAAGAACTGGACGATGTACCCGTGGTACGCGAGTACCCGGAGGTGTTTCCAGAGGAGTTGCCTGGGATACCACCTGACAGAGAGATTGAGTTTCGAATTGACTTAGTACCAGATGCCCAGCCCGTGGCTAAGGCTCCATATCGACTAGCACCAGTGGAAATGAAAGAATTAATGGCACAACTAGACGAGTTACTTGAGAAAGGATTTATCCAACCAAGCATCTCGCCGTGGGGTGCTCCGGTGTTGTTTGTGAAAAAGAAAGACGGTTCGATGAGAATGTGTATCGATTATCGCGAGTTGAACAAACGAACGGTAAAGAACAAGTACCCTTTACCAAGGATCGATGACCTGTTTGATCAATTGCAAGGCGCAAGTTGGTTCTCGAAAATCGACCTTCGGTCCGGGTACCATCAGTTGAAGGTGAGGGAAGAAGACATACCGAAAACTGCATTTCGCACGCGTTATGGACATTTCGAGTTCCGCGTAATGTCCTTCGGATTGACGAACGCCCCCGCAGCGTTCATGGATTTGATGAATAGGGTGTGTCGACCGATGCTGGACCGATCGGTAATTGTGTTCATTGATGATATCCTCGTCTACTCCAAGAATGAGGGTGATCACGCATGTCATTTGAAGGAAGTATTGGAAGCTCTAAAGAAGGAGAAGTTGTATGCTAAGTTCTCCAAATGCGCGTTCTGGCTTAGAGAAGTCCAATTCCTAGGTCACGTCATTAACCCGAACGGCATTATGGTGGACCCAGCAAAGATAATAACGGTGAAAGATTGGGAGGTTCCTAAGACTCCAACTGAAATCCAAAGTTTCTTGGGATTGGCGGGCTACTATCGGAGATTCATTCAGGATTTCTCGAAAATAGCTTCGCCATTGACAAAGTTGACACGAAAGGAGGTAAAGTACGAATGGGGTCCGAAGCAGGATGAGGCATTTAAGGAGTTAAAAGAAAAGCTAACCCAAGCTCCAGTCTTGGCCCTTCCCGAGGGCAGTGAAGACCTGGTGGTATACTCTGACGCTTCGGGTCAGGGGTTGGGGTGTGTGCTGATGCAACGTGGAAGAGTGATCGCATACGCATCACGACAGTTGAAGGTTCATGAAGTCAACTATCCGACTCACGACTTGGAACTTGCTGCTGTTGTGTTTGCATTAAAAATTTGGAGGCACTACCTCTATGGGGTGAAGTTTACCATATACTCCGACCACAAAAGTTTGAAGTACTTCTTCGAACAAAAGGAATTGAATATGAGACAGAGGCGATGGTTAGAACTTTTGAAAGATTATGACTGTGAAATCATATACCATCCTGGAAAGGCAAACGTGGTGGCCGACGCTCTAAGCCGAAAGGACATGCCAGCTCCTATTAGAGTGAAAGCTTGCCAGTTGGTGGTAACATCGGATGTGATGAGGGAAATCGAAAAGGCTCAAGATGAGGCGCTTAAAGAGGAAAACATAAAGAAGGAAAGGATGGTTGGCCAACAAGACAAGTTAGAATATAACACCCTTGGTGTTAGGACACGTTATGGTCGGGTATGGATACCTATGGGTGGCGAGCTTAGAACCAAAATCTTGGATGAGGCTCATAAGTCTCGTTACTCTATCCATCCCGGTACCAACAAAATGTACCAAGATCTAAGGAAGGAATACTGGTGGCCTGGAATGAAACACGAAGTGACGAAATACGTAAGCAAGTGCTTGACTTGCTCACAAGTGAAGGCCGAACACCAGAAACCGTATGGGAAAATTCAACCACTCGAGATACCGGAATGGAAATGGGAACACATTACAATGGACTTCATAACCAAGCTACCTCGCACAGCTAAAGGTCATGACACCATTTGGGTAATTGTGGACCGTTTAACGAAGAGTGCTCATTTTCTACCTATTCGCGAGACGTTCTCGTCGGAAAGGTTAGCGGAAGTATTTATTAACGAAGTAGTGGCGCGGCATGGGATGCCTCTGACGATTGTATCTGATCGGGACACACGATTCACATCGAGGTTCTGGAAGAGGTTTCACGAGGCAATGGGCACGAGACTCAATATTAGTACGGCATACCACCCACAAACGGATGGTCAGTCCGAAAGGACCATTCAAACATTGGAGGATATGCTTCGTGCTTGTATTATCGACTTCGGTGGCAGTTGGGACAGTCATCTGCCGTTAGCCGAATTCTCCTACAACAACAGTCATCACACGACGATAGGCATGCCACCTTATGAAATGTTGTATGGGAGGAGATGCAGGACCCCGGTTTGTTGGGGTGAGATTGGACAGAAGGAATTGGGAAGTCTTGAAGTTGTAAAAGAAACGTCGGAAAGGTTTGATCAGATCAAAGCACGAATGAAGGCCGCCCAAGATCGTCAGAAATCCTACGCGGATAGACGACGAAGGCCTATTGAATTTAATGTTGGGGACAGAGTAATGTTGAAAGTGTCGCCCTGGAAGGGAATCATACGATTCAGGAAGAGAGGAAAGTTAAGTCCGAGGTTTATCGGACCATTCAGGATTATGGCACGGGTTGGTGAAGTCGCTTATCGGTTGGAATTGCCTGATGAGTTAAGTGGGATTCATCCTACCTTCCATGTATCACACTTGCGAAAGTGTTTGGCGGATGAAACGGCTCACGTACCACTTACTGACATCGAGGTCGACAACAGCCTTAACTACATTGAAGAACCTGTGGCCATCCTAGACAGGAAAGAGAAACGTTTACGTAGTAAAGTTATCCAATTGGTTAAAGTCCAATGGAAGCACCGAAGGGGATCGGAGGCTACATGGGAAACGGAGACGGAAATGAAGGAGTCGTACCCTCAACTGTTTGACTTATGATAGGTTTCGGGGACGAAACCTATTGTAAGGGGGGTAGACTTGTAACATCCCAAAATAAATGAGGATTTTAAATAACGGGTTGAACCGGGACGAACGGGATAAAAGAACGAGGCGTAACGGGCCGGGCCGGTTGGGCCGGCAAACTTGAAGGAAGGGGGGGGTTTCCTCCCTTTAAATAGCCAACACACACACCATTTCTCTCATTTGCAAGAATCTAGAGAGAGAAACCGTAGAGAGAGAAAGTTGGCGGATCGACCCGAGATTGAAGGAGCTTGTTGCTACTGAACTCGTGAGCAAAACCTCCGGATCAGAATCTCGAAATCAGGTAACACCCGAACCAAATCTGAGTTTTTGTTCGTTTTTGGGTTTTCGGGTATTTTTGTGAAAATGACGGGTTTTTATAAACCAAATGAGGAAAGGGTTATAAATCTGGAATCACGAAAGGAAAATACACGTTTTGAATACAAAAAGTCCGGATCTTGACAAGATCGGACCTGCATGCGAAAGTTAGGGTTTTTGGAGAAGATAGCTGAGTTCTGCAGTTGTCGAAACTAGAAGTTTCGAGTGACCTGCAGTTGTCGAAACTAGAAGTTTCGAGTGACCTGCAGTTGTCGAAAATAGAAGTTTTGAGTGACCTGCAGTTGTCGAAACTAGAAGTTTCGATGGGCCTGCACCTGTCGAAACTAAGTAGTTTCGATAGGTCTGCATCAGTAGGTGAAGTCAGTGTATTCACCTGTAACAGAACGAGTAAACCGTTAGAGTCGGGATTTAGGTCTGATGTGTATTTAATTAATCAATTCAGATCGGAAGTGACGTTGTTGGACCTTTGTTTAGGACAACCCAATAGTAACTTATAAGGTGAGTTCTAGAAGCCCTTCTTTTAATGTTTTAATTAAATGTTTTGGGCTGGTGTGCATACATACGAAACGAGGTTTATGAAACGAGGTTTACGAAACGAGGTTTATGAAACGAGGTTTACGAAACGAGGTTTATGAAACGAGGTTTATGAACGATGCTTCCGAAAGGGGAAGACGAAACGAGTTAATGAGATGTTTACGAAACGAGGTTTACGAGATGATGTTTATAAAATATTTTGCCAAACGAAGTTGTGAAAGGTTTACGAATGAAGTGTTATTTAATAAAACGTACGAATGCTTTAACTAAAACGAGGTAAAGGTTTTTATGAAAGTCACGAATGAACGAATCTGCCACGAGTTCCTACGGGAGCTAGAGTATGTATGTATGTATGTATTGGCCTTACCTTACGGGGGGCCTTTGTGGCTGGCTAACGGTTGTACAACTGGTTGAGGATGGGGTAACGACGGTCGCCCATGGGATTACCGGGATCCCGATGGAAGGTACTATTCCTTGCGGGGAAATATTGCCTATGGTATGTTTAGTCTTCCTAGAGGTAACGAGCCTTAGGAGACGTGTGTATGGTCTACCTAGAGGTAACGAGCCTTAGGAGACGTATGTTTGGTCCACCTAGAGGTAACGAGCCTTAGGAGACCTGGATGACGGATGACTTAGAGGTAGCGAGCCTTAAGTTCATCCGCTGGTATGCGATGTATGGATTTGACGGTTACGAGAAGGCGCAGATTCGGTTCATATTGACTATTGTTACGATGTTATGCTACGATGTTTTGATGATGTTAAGTTATTGCATGTTTTATGTACGCTTTTATTAAATGAAGTATGATGTTATGTTTTTGGCAAATATTCGATGTTAATGTTTTACGTTAAAACTAGAACTCACCAGCGTAGCTGACCTTTTTAGTATGCACATTCAGGTTAAGGAAGTTATGATGATGGACGGTGATGCTGGGCGGCTTGAGGAGTTACCCGGATGATATGAAGACTGGCATCCCGTTACGAGTTGTTTTTGTTATGTACATGTATTTGAAAATGTTACGCTTCCGCATGTTAAACGATGTAATGTTATGTTTGAAATGAAATTTTCCGCTGCGTTATTTGATATTCTAGTTTGAGAACTGTTTGTGAATGAGTAAATCCAACGCGTGGGGCCTCCCGGGTTTGGGGCCTGACATTTACTCTCTAAGGCGTCCGAATCTGACTTTATTATGTGGCACAGGAAGCTTGCTCACATCAATTACAGGAAAATGAATTACTTAGTGAAGAATGATCTAGTTTTTGGTGTTCCAAAAATGAAATTCTCCGTTCCTGATGACTATATTCCTTGCAAGAAGGGGAAATAACATAAGAAGTCCCACAAATTTGAGCTACTACATATGGATTTGTTTGGACCGATTAGTATTAAGAGCATTGCAGGTAAATCTTACTGTCTGGTGGTAACAGATGATTTCTTTATATTTTCTTGGGTTAAGTTCCTAGCTTCTAAAGTTGAAACAACAGAGATAGTACAGTTCTTAATCATGGGTTTAGAGAATTTGTGCAAACAGAAAGTCAGAAAAATAAGGAGTGACAATGGCAGCGAGTTCAATAATAGCAAGATGGGTCTATTTTGTTTACAAAAGGGAATTCATCATGAATTTAGTGTGCCATATGTACCTCAACAAAACGGAGTTGCTGAACGAAAGAACAGAACTTTGGTTGAAACGGCACGTACGATGCTTGCAGATTCTAAGCTCCCAGTTACTTTTTGCGCCGAGGCTGTGAATACTGGTTATCACGTTTTGAACAAAGTTCTGACCGTGAAGTAACACAACAAGACATGTTATGAGTTGCTTAATAATCAGAAGCCTAATTTGGAGTATTTACTACCTTTTGGAAATCCATGTACCCTGTTGAAGGATTGAGATGTTCCAACCAATTTCAGTGCTAAGGCTATTGAAGGTATCTTTCTGGGGTATGTTGCTAATTCTACTACCAAAAGGGTTTATAACAAAGAGACTCGTCAGGTTGAGAAATGGTTACACATTGATTGTTCAAATCGTTCTTTACCTCAAATGGCGATTGGACCAGACGAGGCTTTTTAATATGACAGGTTATTCAAGTCTTTTCATTTACCTTCTGATATCTCTCCTGAAGAGGCTGCTGTGTTGTATGAGTCGTGTCAGGATTCACATGATGGAGGTTTTATACAGACTTTTGTTCCAAGTTAATCTGTTCCATCTACTTCTACTCATGATCCTAATGTTGCATCTTGCTCGGGACCACAAGATTCTGATAGTGAGGAAGAAGATGTTGTTTTTCAAGATTCTTCTGTTGATCCATTATTCGTTGATGAACCTTCTACTTCGACATAAGTTCAGGGGGAGATTCCTTCGAATCTGGACTCGGAGATACCAGTTAATCAGGACATCTCTTCTCAAACTGAAACGACTCAAGTTGCCGGTTCCTGAAGTTGCTTCAATTAAAGAACTTAAAGAGCATCCGGTGACAAATATAAATGGGAATTTGAGAGATGGAGTGCAGACACGTTCTTTAATCGAGAATACTTGTGTGTATACATGCATTAAGGATACTGGTGTTCTTGAGGTTTGCTCACATTCATGTTTTATTTCTCAGGTCGAACCAAAGAATGTGGAAATGGCTTTGCGCGATAACAATTAGATAGAAGCAATGTGTAACATCCGTGATTTCTCAGACCATTAATTTTCCTTATTCGTTTTATTTTAATGATTTCAATAATAACACTACATTTAAACCCTGTATTTATTCAAGCACTTATGTCACATAAATCGTTATTTTAAGTTAATACATCTATTCAAAATTTAGGGCCTGACGTTTACATATACAATTCTATAACACTTGTTTGATATTTATATACACATATATATATATATATATATATATCCATATATATGTATGAATATTTATTTACAAATAATTGTATATAAGTATATCAATGTATTTCGATTTTATTAATTAAACCACTCAAGAAGAGTTGTTTAGCAATTATATATATATATATGTATATATTTATTTGACATTTTAAATTTTAGTTAGTTTATAAAAGAAATGAATTTTATAAAGGAAATTTAAAATAAATAAACCTAGTTTGAACCCCTTAAGCAATTGAACCCCCAACTCGAAACCTCACAATCGAAATTGAACCTTTTTCACCCAAATCTTGAACCCATTCATCTCAGTTTGACTTTAAAAGTCAAACAGTGAAGAACCTTGCAATCCAATTTCAAAAATCGATCAAGACTGAAACCAAAGGACTTTCCATAGGTACTAAAACGATTGTCTACTGATTCTAAACTCATTACACACGTTAATCCATCCATTTGCGCGACATAACTGAAACTCAAACAGTTTTGACCCCCAAGGTCAAACCGAGTTAAAATCGTTACCAAATCCATGAAATGGAAACGCGTAACTGGCCGCAAATCAGGCGTAGTATGTTTGCGCATGAATATAAACCCAAAACAACACCCAATTCATCCTAAATCAACCAATTTAACGCGGAAACCATCCTTACCGCTGTCACCTTCCTTTTCGAATCAAATCGAGTGTTTAGAGAGGAATTGATCTGCAAGAAATAGTCTCACACCCTCGCAATCACTCATACAAAGTTTCTAAACACTAAAACGCATAGCAATTCACCCCTGGATTCCTACCAAGCTCCAGATTTCTCGAACTGGTGCGCCCAGTCGATCGTCCACCTCTCCAAGTCATTTCAGGTATTTGATACGTTCCCATACTCGTTTTAACATTCTGAATAAAAGCCCTAAGATTGTGGTGTCATACCTGTGCTTAACCACAATCAATTGGAGGGTTAGGGTTTCGGGAGGACGATTTGGGGAAGGAGACGGATCTAGATTTTGTATTAAAAGGGCTTCGTTTCAGTTTCCTATCAAGGATTTAAGCCCAATTCGATTGGTTATGACCCTTGACCTATACACGCATAGTTGCGGGTTCAAAACCCACGCCCGAACCCATTTTTTCTTTTGTTTTCTGTGATACCAAATCAGGCCCTGTTACCATTGTAGATTAAATCAAACTAGAACCAAGTTGTTTCAACTATCAGTCCCCTGTTCTAGTGGTAAAACCTTTGACAACCAGCCCGGGTTCGAACCGGGTGGTCATAATATTTTTTTAAAACTGTTTTTGACAACCCTAAAGTATTTATAAAAGTTACCTTATAAACATAATGTCGCTTGGAACTAACTTGTGCGAAAAAAAATAATAATAAGTCAATTTAAATTGAGAATTATTAATTTTTTTATGTTTTAAATGATTCTTAAAAAAAAAAGACCTCATTTACAAAATATATAGAAATTGAGACCCTCATTTATCTATCTAGACTTTTTTTACTTATATAAACAAATGTAAATTTTCCTAAATATATATATTTTTAAATACTTAAAGAATACATGTAAATTTTTAATTAAATTTATGTATTTTAACATACCCATTTCAAATGATAAATAAATAAATAAATTTATTTATTATTTATTATTTATATAAATTACATTTTCAAATACACTAAGAGTTTAAATTATATTTTAGATAAATTTTATGAACCAATATTATTTTCATATCTTTATAAATGAATAAATAAAGTAAAAAAATTATTTATTTAATTTATATTTAAATAATTATAATTTCCACACTATTTTTCTAACTAAATAAATAAATAACAGTTATTTGATTTATTTAGTTATTCAAACCCAAACCTCAATTCGTGTATTTTAAAGCCTTTCACTTCAACTTCTCATTTCATAAACACTCATTCAAGTACAAACCACAATCACCTATACACTTCTTTGCATAATACCACACAAACTCTTTGTATACATTTCCATTTCAACCCTAGACTCGACTTTAGACTATGGTACATGTTATTAATCTAGATTCATATATATTACACTCTAGGTTAATGTTGTAAGTTCGAGGATCACTTTGCTACCTATTCTCTTGTGCTAGCTACATCTTTGACACAGGTGAGTATTACATAGCCCCTTTTCACACTTTTACACTTTTTGGGGTGAAACATGAACTCTATACATACAATTGTTTATATTTACACAAACTACACAAACACAAATCCTCTTTACATTCATGTGTGCAAATTTGAGCTTTATGTTTGAGTACTAGGTGTGTTAACTATTTGTGTGCAATTTATGTGCAATCATTAACTATTCAAGCCGACGGTTAACAATGATAGATCTATTGAGTCTGACAAACCCACCCAGATTGGGGTGATTGTTACCGACAACACAATTTGGATGCTAGTTACAAAGGTTTGATTGTACTTTTGGTTACACAATAGTTGCTCCCCATAAATGCCTTATTTTATCATGTTATGTAAGGATTTGTTTATTCACATCTATATAGTATCTATGTACAAACCTGTGTATGCTCACCAACTTTTTAGTTGAGCTTATTTTATTCATGTTTCAGGTGCTAATGTGTGATTTAATCAAGACTTGCTACACATAGGTTTTGGGACTTAGTTAATTTTAATTCAAGAACAAGTTGTATTTCATTTATGTACTTTGGAATTGGTTTATGTTTGTTTGATTTGAAATGGATTTAAATATATTAAAGTTTAGTCAACCTTGAGCTCATAAACAGCCTACATGTCCCGCCCCGACGTATTCCGCCGTCGGTTGGGGTGTGACACAATGCAGGAAGAGCTTGCTCAATTTGATAAGTTAAAGGTCTGGAATCTTATAGATCTTCCAAAGGGCGTGTATCTAATTGGAACTAAGTAGGTGTTTAAATGCAAGAAAGATGATCGTGGTGTTGTGGGAGAAATAAAGCAAGATTAGTTGTACAGGGGTTCAATCAACAATAAGGAATTGATTACACCGAGGTTTATGCACCTGTGGCAAGGCTTGAAGCTATTTGGATGTTTCTTGCTTTTGCATCTTACAAAGGGTTTAAGGTGTTTCAATTAGATGTGAAGAGTGCTTTCTTATATGGTAAGGTCAAGGAAGAGGTTTATGTGTGTCAGCCGTCGGGGTTTGAAGATCCAGTTCATCCGCCTAAAGTATTCAAGCTTGATAAGGCACTTTATGGCTTACATCAGGCTCCCCGAGCGTGGTACGAAACTTTGTCTAAACATCATATGGACAATGGATTTGTGCTTCAGATATATGTTGATGAGATTATCTTCGGCTTAACAAATGAAGGGTTATGCAAAGAGTTTGAGAGTGTTAGGAAATCGAAGTTTGAAATGTCAGTTATGGGAGAGTTATCATTTTTCCTTGGACTTCAAGTTAATCAGAAGGAAGATGGTTTCTTTATTCATCAGTCTAAGTATATCAAAGAAATCTTGAGCTGGTTCAAGATGGAAGACTGTACGCCATACGATACTCCAATTCCGGTGAATCATAAGTTGAATCCTGACCCGAATGGAAAAGACATTGATTGCCGACTTTACAGAGCAATGATTGGATCTCTCATGTACTTAACCACTTCAAGGCCAGATATAATGTTTGATGTGTGTCTCTGTTCCATATTCCAAGCAAAACCAAAGGAGTCTCATTTGATAACAGTCAAGAGAATCTTTCATTATCTGAAAGGAAAACAAAGATTAGGATTATGGTTTCCACATGGTTCTAACTTTGAATTCAATGCATATACTAACTCTGATTTTGGTGGTTGTTGTTTGGACATAAAATCTACAACAGGTGGTCGCCAGTTCTTGGGTAATCGTCTTGTTTCCTGGCAGTGCAAAAAGCAAACTACGGTATCCATTTCAACACGTGAAGCAGAATACATCGCTGCTGCAAGTTGTTGTTCCCAGATCTTGTGGATCCAACAGCAATTAAGAGACTATGGTTTGAATTTCACAGGAACCCCCATGTTTATTGATAATACTGCCACAATGTCCATAACAAATAATCCTATTAAGCATAGTAAAATGAAGCAAATTGAAATTATATATCATTTTATTCATGATTGTGCAGATAAAAAGTTGATTGAGCTGATGAAGGTACATACTGATGATAATTTTGCTTGTCTCTTTACCAAGGCATTTGATCGTACCAGGTTTGAATTTCTGATCAAAATGATCAATCCTGAATAAAAGTTTTTCAAAAACAATTTTCATGGGAGATTTTGTTTTAATTTTTCTTTTATTTTGCTTTATTACCTTTATGCATTTTAAATTTCAGTCAAAAATTGTTATTTATAAAAATTCAAAACAAAATAAAAAAAATATAAAATTGACATTATTTGGAGTTACAGAAGAAATGATAGTACATCAGTGAATAGTTTATCACACATGACCATAGTAGACCTTTGATATGCTAATATATGTGTGCTCAAAGTGTATTTATTTGATCTAAATTTCAAAGTCTGCATGAACAAGAAATGATTGTGTTATAAATGCTCTACTCTTGATAATCTGTTTTAATTTCAATATGACTTTGAAACTTGGATTGTCAATAGACTAGAAGCGTTTTTGGACCAATAATAGTGTGAAAATTAAATAAGATATGATTACATCTGTGATTTGAATCCATTACATGCCTGGGTGTGTGTGTGAAAGATCATTATCAGATAAAGAACATATGATTTTAAGAATTTCATTAGACCAATATCGGATTATATCTTTAGCACAATTTCATTCGGTTCACTTCACTTCCCATGCCATGAAAAAACATGCAATGTGATGTTGAACTAAGATATGTTTTCTGATAACATCTTTTAGAACATATGATAGCCATTGGATCATCTTGATACATCATCTATATTGATTCCATTGAAACTTATCCAGATAATAGTTGGATCCTCATACCTTAATCTACTGATTCTCATTCTAAAGCCAATTTATTAGAATCTTTTGATTCTGAATCTTCTCGATTCTTATATCCTTTGGGATCTGCTATTCTATTCTTGTGCTAATAGAGATAATTTCATCTTGGTGATTGATCTAATCTTGCAATAAATCATATATGTCTTGAAGATAATGCAATTTTAAATTCGATTGGGCATATATGTGGAGTACACAATGTTTTTTCATCTAAATGGTACTAACTTACATGAATTTGGGAGAAAAACACTTATAGTTTCAAATCTTATAATATTGACAACTTAAGAGTTCATGCTTTGTATTGTAAATTCGGTATAAATAATTGAGCATTTTATTACCTGATCTTGTTTACTTTGAAATTTATCGCGTATCATTTCAAGTGATGGTTAAAATTGATTGAAAAGTTTGAAAAGAGAAAAAGATTACAAGACTTGGAGATATTAGAGACAGATCTGTGAAAGATTGTAAATGGTGTTTGATAAGGAAATACATAGATTGAACATAATGAAAAAGATATAAATTGAATAAGAATGATTTTAGTTGTTTCATATCAATTTTGAATAATTTCACATGAATATCATAATTCATTTCTTATCATAGGTTACCCATAGTTTGTGATAGAATGTGTGATGAATTGCTCAGATACTGATATGATCTTCTTACTCATGATGTTCAAGCAAAAAAATGTGTGTTTTCAGAAAAAAACAAAAAATATTTGTTTCAATTTGTTCAGATAAAAACCAAAAATATGTGATTCCGTTTGTACAGATAAAATCCAAAAAGATTTTCTTTCCATCTTCCATGAAAATTCTATCTTTTAATTTTATTAAAATGATTCGGGAATGGATCGGATACATGTTACAGATGGAAGATCACATGGTTGTGGATTGATGATGGTTGAGGTTTGTTTATGTTGAAATTCCAAAATGTTTCAAAGAAATAGTTGAAGCGAACTTATCATGTTCACCTGATGCTTGTTAAGCGAACTTAACAAGTTCGTCTGATTAAGCGCACTTAAAGTGAGATTATAAATATCTTTTCAGGCGAACATATTTAGTCACTTTGTCTTTTTCTTGAGCGAACATAACTGCGAACTTGTTGATTTTTAAACTATGGTTTGTTGGATTGAAATTTTTGAGGTTTATTCTTGATCAGTTTTGATTTGTGAATCGTTCTAAGGTAGTTTTATTGCGTTTCATCCATTCAGTCGTTTGGAAATTGCATTTTTTTACCCTGTGTTCTTCGATCATAACTATCGATCTGAGTTTCGGTTAAATAGGGTGTGTTAGTGGTTAAAACCTGAAATTGATGATTAAATTTGCTTAGTTGTGGTAAATCGATGCTTGTGGTGTGCCTGATTTGAATTGAAATGTCGATTTGAACAAGTTGGAAATCTGTTATGAATTTGTATCGACAGGCGAACTTATTATGTTCGCCTCTTGTAACTCTAAGCGAACTTAGTAAGTTCGCTTAGGTGGTCAGTACTGATTGGAGTTGTGAATTTTTTTTTTGTGTTCTGTGAGTTTGAATTTTTTTGTTTTGTTTTGTGTTTGTCATGTATGTGTTTCTTATATATGTGTGTGTGACTATACTAATGTTTTTCTTTGTCCAATTCATGTTTAGATGGATCGCCGTGTTGAGTACAAACATAACCAGGTTGCTTTATTAGATCCTGAACTGTCGGAAGCTGTCAACTATCAAGGCATTATCAACTTTCTAAATAGATCCAGACTACATGGCTCTTTCAGGAAATCCCTATATCAGTCTGCCATATATTCAACAGTTCTGAGATACCGTACATCAAGATATAGATGTTGATCCTCATGTTCTAAGAGCTACAGTTAACAATACTAAGGTGGTTATTTCCGTGGATACCATTCGTGCTGCTTTTGTCTTAGGTGGTGCTAATGATGATCCAATATCTTTACCTGGAACTTTAATCATGGGATGCTTTAAGAGGATGGGTTATAGAGGACGTCAGAATGATACTAAAGCTCGGAAAGGTGGTCTGGTTGGTGAACGGAGGTATTTTATGCATGTTTTTATATAGTGCTTGTCACTAAGAAAGGCTAGAACTTATGGCTTGAAAAGTGCTTTACAGGCTGCTATGGTTGCATTAACATTGAATAAGCGTTTCAACTTTGCCCTATACATTTACCGTGAGCTTGTTATGCAAATTAATCCTCCAGAAGGTCAAGGAATTTTAATGTATCCTAGATTCATCCAAATGATTATGAATCATCTGATTCCTAATCTACCATAGCATCCACAACATCGAACACTGACTACTATGACAAAGAGGATATTCACTGACTGTACAAAGGTGAAACAGCAGAATGCAGCGTCGATTCTTGTTCCTACTCCTCTATTCGTTCACATTATCAATCCTGATTATGTTCAGCCACCGAATGACAACTGGTTTCATCCAGAGGAGTTGTTACAAGATCAAGAACCACCGCAACAATAACAACAACCTTAAATTCAATAAGCAAAAGTGCAAGTTCCAATTCAACAAGAACAAGAACATGTTCCTATTCAAGAATATGTTCCAGTGAAAGAACCAGTTCATGTTGATGCTGTTATTCATGATGAGGTTACTGACAATGAAGATCGAGACTTAGGTCTTAATATGGAGGATTTTATTGATGATGTGAACTCACCCATTCATGAACCTGAAGGGAATGTAGTTGATACGAGTTCTAGTGACACTTTTCTTCCTGATTCTGAGGCTACTGATTCTGATTCTTCAAGGGACTTTAGCTCAAATCATTATGAAAGGTTGGCTAATTTGCCTTTGGAAAATGCTGGGAAAAGAGTGAAATCCAAAGCCAGAAAGCCAAGATGTAAATCTGTTCGGGATCCTCCTTCCGGTACAGTTCTTGGAAAATGAACATTGATTGATGAATCTTCTGATTCTGACAGGGAGTTTACTCCTGTGTCCAAGACGTCGAAGCTTATGGCTGCTTCTATTGCTGCTACTACTTCATCTCAAGGGGTTGACGATGCCACTTTTTTTGAATATTTGATTGTTACACCTCCTCCATCTAAACGTCCTTCTCCTATGTTTACTCCTGCTCCAAAGGCTCCAACATCATCTCAAGCTGGTCCTTCTAAGTCTTCTGATTATGAGAGAATTACTTACCTTGAATCTCAGGTGACTGCTTTGCAAAATCAGGTTGATGTTCTGGTGAATACTGATTCTCAGAGAATGTTAGTCATTCAAACTCAATCTAAGTAGTTAGATGAAATGAAGCTCTTAGTTTCTAAGCTTGTAGAGCGTCTTGACTCTCAAGGGGAGTTAAGGTTAAATGCTTAGATGATCTTGATGAGTTGTTACTGTTAGAATTCTTTCAAACTGATTCTGATGTTGAAGAAGAAGAAGCTGAGAAGATTAAATGCTTAGATCTTGATGAGTTGTTTGATGATATTGAAGATGATGTTGTAGATACTAAAGTTGAAGAAGGTGAAATTGTAAAATAGAGATTGAAAAGAGCAGAGTAGAGGTTATGTATGAAGGCTGTGATGGTCTTAATGTACCATATAACTTCATCCAAGATGACGTTATTCCTAAGTTCTCCAATGAAGGAATGACTGATTTTGTGGACTCTGTTGAAGACACATCCAAGCCTGATGATACTGCTCAATCCAAGGTTAATAGTGAAACTGAAGCTACTTATTCCATGCCATTTATGTCAGCTAAAGAACCGGTGTCACACCCCGACCGATGGCGGAATCATCGGGGCGGGACATGTAGACTGTTCATAGCACAAGGTTGACTAAATTGAAATATATTAAAGTCAAATTTCCATTACAAATAATCCAAGTACAAACCAAATTCAAACAAAGAAACATAAACAACTCATAGAATTCTTGATTTAAATTGCTAAGTCCAAATCCTATATTGAGCACCTCTTGAATCATTCTCACATATTAGGGCCTGAAACATGAATAAAATAAAGTCAACTAAAAAGTTGGTGAGTATAACACAGTTGTATATAGATAGCATATAGTTGAAAACAAATCCTTTACAAAACATGATAAAATAAGGCATTTATGGGGAGTAGCTATTGTGTAATCAAGTACAACCAAACCTTTGTAACTAGTATGCAAATTGTGTTGTCGGTATCAATCACCTCCACTTGGGTGGATTTGTCAGACTCAATAGATCTATCATTGAAAACCGTCGGCTTGTATAGTTAATGATTGCACATAAGTTTTCACAAAGATTAGCACAACTAGCACTCGGGCACAAAGCTCAAATTTTGCACACATGTATGTAAATAGGATTTTGCACTTGTGTTGTTTGTGTAAATGTAAATGTGTAATGTGTATAAAGTTCATGTTCCACCCCAAAAGTGTAAAAGAGTAAAAAGGGGTTGTGAATACTCACTTGGTATGAAGTGTAGCTAACAAAGAGTATAGATAAAATAAGAATCCTTGATACGCACGAGTTAACCTAGATAATAATGTATATTGAATCAAATATGTGCACAAAGTTTAAGTCTAAAAAAATGAAGGTTGAATTTGTGTATAAAACTATTAATTTGTATTTAAAAGTATTGAATAACATATATAAAGTTTTGAAGTAAATATTTTTGAAACATTTTGATTAAGGTTGGGAATTGAATAGTAAATAGAATATTTATAAAATCATTGATTATGAAAATAAAGTATGTGTTAAATCTAATTTAATAAATAAATAAATGTTTTTATTTAAAATGAAGAATAAATAAATAATATTTATTTATTTATTTATAAAGTATGTAACTTACAAATAAAATTGTTTTAAATGAAAAGTTTAATAACAAATTTAATTTTATAAACTTTTAATTAAATGATTTTCCATTTATTCCAAGATTAATTATTTGATCTTTTCAAATACCTTTTTATAAAACTAAGTATTTTTATTTAAAAAAAAAACTTAATCCGGAATTTTACAAATTAAAATAAAACAACAATAATTTTGATCAAAAATTCTGACCTAGACACGACCGTGCCTGGGAAGGACACGACCGCGCTCAAACCACGGGCGCGACCGCGCTAGTCGGGACGCGACTGGGTTTAATCAAACAGAGGCCAACTTGGACAATTCACGAGGCACGACCGTGCCTTAGCTCAGCACGGTCGCGTCTATGATTCTTAGACACAACACAGATTAGCCCAGAGGGCATGACTAGGTCTCGACAGGAGGACACGACCGCGCTGCTATTCGGCACGACCGCGCTACATGAGGCACGGCCGCGCTAGATGATTAGCGCGACCGTGTCTCTTCCAAATCAGACACGAATTGAACAAATCTTGTATTTATAGCGTTGGAATTGATAGGGCTTTTGATTACTGAGATGTTACGAGTCTATTCATATAAATTAATTGTATGTAAATTGTGTTTAAGAGTGGAATCGATTAAATCATTTTTTATTAAAATAATAGTTCTGATTCGGGATGATTTACATATTGTAAGCTGTCACACCCCGACCGATGGCCGAATCATCGGAAAGGGACATGTAGACTGTTCATAAGCACAAGGTTGACTAAATTGAATATATTAAACATCAAATTTCATTGCAAGTAATCCAAATACAACCAAATTCAAGATAGAACGAAACTAAAATTCATAGAGTTCTTTTTATTTAAATTAACTAAGTCCAAGCCTACGTGTATCACATCTTGAACAACCTCACACATTAGAACCTGAAACATGAATAAAATAAAGTCAACTAAAAAGTTGGTGAGTATAACACAGTTGTAAATAGATAGCATATAGTTGAAAACAAATCCTTTACAAAACATGATAAAATAAGGCATTTATGGGGAGCAGCTATTGTGTAACCATGTACAACAAAACCTTGTAACTAGCATGCAAAAATTATGTTGTCGGTTTCAATCACCGCGCACCATGGGTGGGTTTGTCAGACTCAATAGATCTATCATTGAAAACCGTCGGCTTGAAAAGTTAATGATTGCACATAATCGCATACAAAAGTTAGCACACATAGCACTCGGGCATAAAGCTCAAATTTGTACACATGAATGTAAATAGGATTTGTACTTGTATTGTTTGTGTAAATGTAAACATGTAATTTGTATATAGTTCATGTTTCACCCCAAAAGTGTAAAAGAGTAAAAGGGGCTATGAAATACTCACCTGATGAGCAAACAATGAAGCAAAGCAAAATAAGTAGCAACTAGCAAAGTCCGTGAATACGTGAGCCGACCTAACCATTCCCTATGGTAAAATAAGATACTTTACTGTCTAAACAATGTTCGAATGTGTAAGTTGATCGTGTATATGATTCACCCAATTTAGACTTGACATGAATACTAGTTTATATTTCCGACAGTTTTGACATGACGACCGTTAGTGACGAGTTGTGACAATCATATATATTTATATATACTTATATAAATAAGTTATGTATCTCAAGACGTGTCTTTACGTTTACAAAACCACCCCATGGTTGGGGTTGAAAACAAATATATAGTATGGAAGGTAAAACTTTTACATCAAGATAGCCTTTAGTAATGTATTCGGGTTTTTAAGTCAACTTGTGTCATGTTTTTAGTCATTTTATCGAACTCAATAATTTATGAAACTTTTTTCACACTCAACTAAGTGTATTGACTCTATAGAAATGTATGGGTCATAATTTATAAAAGGGTTTAAGGGTTTCAAACAAAAATCATAACACAAAGATGTTAACAGCTTCGGTTTTGTCGGATAGGTCTCGGAAATCTTGATGGTTGGGGGTCAAAATGTTAGTTTTATGATAATAGGACATATGGGTTGTAATGCCAACACAAAATACTAGTTTTAGAAAAAAGAATCAAGTCATTTGAACCATTTTTGAGTGAGTTATGACCCCATGAAGTCGTCCTTGGAATTCTGTCCAAAAACTCAGATTGTACCCATTTTATTGTATTGACCTTTTAGGGTATCAAAACTCCACCAAAAATCACGAAATCACTTGGGATGGATAGAGGATTCTTTAGACTTAATTTTTGACTCAAGAAGCGTCCATTTTGGTTTAGTTTTGACTAGTATATGACCGTCCAAAGTGGACAGAAAATTCTGCCAGCACGTTCTCGTTTTGAATGGTGACTTTTCTTTTGAAATAAACACTACTTGGGTGAACTTACACACAAAACAACTTGTGTACTTAATAAAATCAAAACTTAGGATATGAACACTCACTTAAAGCAAGCAAGGAGAAGGACAGAGTGGTGTAGGAAGCTCGAACTCTTGAAATCACCCTTGAAACACCTTGAAACTTCAAAGCTCTAGCTAAACTTATTAGTGGATTGTTCTTGATTTTTGAAAGAGTGAAATTGTGTGTGCATGTGTATATGTCGTATATATATATATAGATAGAAAGGGGTGGGATTGAGTGTTAGACTTCTTCTAATCATCACAAGTCATGGTAGATGAGATCGATTTGACACCTTGCTTGTAATCAACTTGAAAGGGTATGGTTTGACATGACAACACACATGGAGAAAAGATGGAGTAGGCAAGGTGGGTGACCCCACCTTATTTCGACCGAGAGAGGGTTAAGGGGTGGGGGATTGGATGTTGTCCAATCACTAGTTATCTCTCAATCGTTAGTTAGATCGGTTCTAGTTAGAATACACTCGGTAGGTGATACCGTGATATAATACTCGGTGTAGGAACTTTTAGTGATTAAAACTTTATATCTATATACCTAGATATCTATATATATATATACATACATACATATATATATATAATTATTAGATGAAACGATGTTTGAGTGTTTGTCATAAATAAATTTCATAATTATGACGATGTGATTTTTCGATGTCGAGTGCACTCCTGTATAAAGTCAAATTCCCATTATTTGACCTTGGAGTGGAGTGTTGTACAAGAAATCACGATGATAGAGTTAGAGTGTGGTTTTATCCATAATATCAATCATGAGATTTATGACATTGAGTGGAGTATAAGCAAGGATATAATGATGGTGATGTGATCTTTATGTTGCTTGCATCTTTGGTCATAATCATGATGATTATGACGCTTGAGTGTTGTGTAAGCAAAGCAATCATGATGATGATGTGATTGATTTAGATGTGGTATAATACCTGAAATTTATACCCGCTTTAATATCTTTATTTATTAAAACGTTTCACTAGACTTTTACTGTCAAGTTCTTGTTAATCACCAACGACCGTACTTTGCGGGTTATCACTTTCCTAGTAATTCTTAAAAATTACTATTTTGATATAATTTCCTTTGTTAGATTCCTTGACTTTACTTAGTCAAAATAAAACTTCAGGAAATATATGTTATGAACGTGCATTTATGTAATATGGATATTGACCTGAAATACTAGGTGTCACAGTATATATCCGAGTAAAACTTGAGTATTTGTATTGAATGATTGTATTTAATTGTAGATACGAATAGAACAAATTAGTGCACTAGAATTAGGTTTGAAAAGCGCTATATTGAATCGAAATACGGATACTAAAAATCAGATCCCCATGTTGAGAGAATTCCGTCCCGAAATTTAGCTAGAGGAGGCGACATCATTAGTAAAAAGATGAGGGTACTTGAGCTTCATTTGGTCTTCTCATTCCCAAGTGAATTCAGGACCACGCTTAGATTCCCAACGAACCTTGACAATAGGAATACGACTTCGCTTGAGTTGTTTAACTTCACGATCCATGATTCTACCGGTTTCTCAACGAAGTGCATCGTCTCATCAATGCGCATGTCATCAAGCGGTATATGGAGATTCTCATCAGCGAGTCATTTCTTTAGATTAGCTACATGAAGTGTAGGATGCACATTGCCAAGAGATGGAGGTAAGTCGAGCTTGTAAGCCACTTTCCCAATCCTTTCAAGGATCTTGAATGGACCAACATAGCGAGGTGCTAACTTGTCTTTCTTTCCAAAGCGGATCACACCCTTCCACGGGGACACCTTTAGAAGAACAAGGTCACCGATTTGGAATTCCAAGGGTTTTCGACGTTTGTTGGCATAACTCTTTTTCTGACTCCTCGCTACTCGAATATTGTCACCGATTTGAATGATCTTATCGGATGTTTCTTACCGGTGATTTGTGCTTCACCAATCTCGTTCCAACAGATAGGAGAACGACACTTGTGACCATAAAGAGCTTCGAATGGAGCCATGTTGATACTTGTGTGGTAGCTATTATTGTAAGAGAACTCGATCAGGGATAAATGTGAATTCCAATTGCCACCAAAATCGATTACACAAGCTCGAAGCATGTCTTCAAGAGTTTGGATTGTTCGCTCGGTTTGACCATCAGTTTGGGGATGGTAAGCCGTGTTCAAATCCAACTGTGTACCATGAGTAGTTTGGAGAGATTGCCAAAAAAACGAGAAGTGAACCGAGCATCTCTATCGGATATTATGTTCAAGGGAACACCATGACGGCTCACAATTTCGTCAATGTAAATTCAGGCTAGCTTCTCAACCTTATAGTCTTCGCGGATAGGCAAGAAATGAGCAGATTTGGTGAGACGATCAATGATCACCCAAATGCTATCATAACCACTTGTGGTGTGAGGGAGCTTGCCGAAAAGAAATTTTGATTTCTAGATGTAAGTTGTATTATTTGGAATGAGTTTGATGGGATTTTGAAATTTAGGGTTTGCGTAAGATGTAGTCTGATATGCTCAAGATTGTCAGTGGGTAAGAGATTTCATAGACATTGGTCTGGGTCAAAACTTCACGTGACACGAGCAACGCTACTCATGATAATATGATAGGGCACTTATGTATAGGAAGTACCATCGGCGTATCCACCATGCCCTTGTCACATCACATCAGTTTCGTCGTTACATATCATGATAAGTTTTAGGTCACAACACACGACAAAATTTCACTATATTTTCCATGCGCTGATTTTTATAATTCCGTGTGCACCCGTAATTACTCAAATCATCGCATGGTCCGTATAGCTCATTCCGTTGTGTGTGGGTAAGGGGCACAAATTTCACTCTAATCACGTCTAATGCTTTCACATAAAGGTCGCTAGCAAGTAATTATGTCCCTAATCACGTCAGTTCGCAACTAAAGGGTAGTAAAGTAGTATAGCTTAAAGTTTCTTAGTTTGCTCGTGTTTGAACAAGAATACGTCAAACCCCGAGTCGTTTCAATGTAATATGGTCTTCAACCTTGGTGAACAAGGTGTATGACCATGTCTTGTGTAGAATGTAATCAACCAATTGCACTAATTGTAAGCAAATTTTGTTTCGTGTATATAGTAAACATACTGGTCTTTCGTGTAGTGTGGACATCTAGCATTTGTATTTTGTAAATCACTAAGCTCTCACGTGTAGTGTAAACAAAATAGTATCTTGTGTATTGTAGGAAAAGGATTTCATGTATGGTGTTAAACCTAGTATCATGTATTTTGTAAACCAATTGTCTTTCATGTGTAATGTAAGTAATGTAGTATCATGTACTTTGTAACCAATTAAGTTTCGTGTTCAATATAATCAATCAAGTATTGTATATAAAACAATCAATTGTCATGTACCATGTATGTTGTAAACAACTAAGTTTCATGTACTATGTGTTCAAGCAAGTAGTATGTGTATTGCAAATAAACATGTTTCATGGGTTATGTGATCAATCCAGTAAATTGTGATTTGTAAATAAACTAGTTCCATGTATTATGTGATCGTAATTTATTGAATTTCGTGTGTAACGTATACTAACGAGTTTTGTAGGTGATCAAATGTTGCGGAGAAGCGCGTCGTTTGGCGTTCTTGTAGAATGTGGTAGTTAGGTTCTAGTTCTTTAGGTCTCATTGAGGTTTGTGGGGAGGGTTAATGTCTACGCGGTATGGATCGTCTCTTGAAGAGTCAAGTGAAAGGTAACGAGGAGGTTTTGAAAACATTCGGGAATTGCGTTTACAAATACGGGTCTTTGTTTGAACATAGAAAGTGGTAATTCGTTCTTGTTTGTGGATATATAAAGTAGTGAAATCATTGAATCGCATATTTTAAATGAATATGCAATTTATGGGAAAAATATTTTTAATTTAAACTTTCAATTATTAATAAGAGAATTTTTTTTTTTTTGAAAATTTATATTTTTGATACTATCTAAAAGTTTGGTAAACGTTTTGTTTAAACAAGATAACGGGGTTTTGCTTGAGTCACATAATAGTATGATTTGTTTATGAAGGAGATTATTGGTAGTGTACTAAATCGTATGAAGAAGGTGATATTTGGGAAAATTTAATGGAAATATAGCGGGTGTAGTTTACGCTCCACGGGTCAAATCAATGAATTAATAACTGTAAAGTTGAAATATATGGAATTGATGAAATGCTGAAATGTTAAACAATACTCAAAACAAAAGGAAATGGTTCTCAAATCGAAAATTTAGAGGTAATCAGTAGAAGCTTCTTCTAACGTCTCTGGTAGCTTTCCACTAGGAAGAAGATAATCGCCAAGATGAGCGCCGCTATGGTCACTCGAGTAGCAGATCTGGCTTCAGCCCTGGCGGTCTCCGTGCGATGTTCTTGTACTTCCTTTTCGAGGATGGAGATTAACTCCTTTTGGTTTTAGAGTTTGACTAGTCATAACACCGAACCTTCACGATAGTATTTTAGAAATACACTTGACCTATAAGCAATGCATCCCTGAGGAGGATTCCCAGGAAAGAGGGGTGGGTCACTAGGACACACTTAAGTACCCTATCTTTCCTTAGCCAGAATTCCTCATGGGTTCACACACTCTTCCAGCCATCATGTATTAATAATACCATTGTTGGGCTCATGGTTAAGATGAGAATTGTTGTGAACTGGGCTTTGAGGCCCAAAAGTAGGGTTTATGCATTTCAGTGGGCTTCTTCTTCTTGGAGGATAGATGGGCTTCTTAGTTTATTGTTGGTGGGCATTAGGCCCAATAGTTTAAGTCTTTTCTCATAAAGGGTGATGGTATCATGTATGCGAGTCCAAAGGTGTACGAATAATTTGATGTGTGTGTGTGTGTGTTAAACTTAGGATATAATCATATAGCATGTAAGTAGTAATGAGTGTAAGCACAAGAGTTATCAAGTAGTGTGACACATAAGTCATTATGTATTGTATCATGTAGTGTAAATACTTATGATGGCATGTAAAAATAATCACATAGGGATTGATAATGTAACATGTAGTAGTATGGCATTGTATGGGTGTCCTAAAGTTATAGTCTAGGTCAAGAGTGTCTAATAACCTAGTTCTCTATCGGGGTGTGACATGTAGACTGTTCATAAGCACAAGGTTGACTAAATTGAATATATTAAACATCAAATTTCATTGCAAGTAATCCAAATACAACCAAATTCAAGATGGAACGAAACTAAAATTCATAGAGTTCTTTTTATTTAAATTAACTAAGTCCAAGCCTACGTGTATCACATCTTGAACAACCTCACACATTAGAACCTGAAACATGAATAAAATAAAGTCAACTAAAAAGTTGGTGAGTATAACACAGTTGTAAATAGATAGCATATAGTTGAAAACAAATCCTTTACAAAACATGATAAAATAAGGCATTTATGGGGAGCAGCTATTGTGTAACCATGTACAAACAAACCTTGTAACTAGCATGCAAAAATTGTGTTGTCGGTTTCAATCACCGCGCACCATGGGTGGGTTTGTCAGACTCAATAGATCTATCATTGAAAACCGTCGGCTTGAAAAGTTAATGTTTGCACATAATCGCATACAAAAGTTAGCACACATAGCACTCGGGCATAAAGCTCAAATTTGTACACATGAATATAAATAGGATTTGTACTTGTATTGTTTGTGTAAATGTAAACATGTAATTTGTATATAGTTCATGTTTCACCCCAAAAGTGTAAACGAGTAAAAGAGGCGATGAAATACTCACCTGATGAGCAAACAATGAAGCAAAGCAAAATAAGTAGCAACTAGCAAAGTCCGTGAATACGTGAGCCGACCTAACCATTCCCTATGGTAAAATAAGATACTTTACTGTCTAAACAATGTTCGAATGTGTAAGTTGATCGTGTATATGATTCACCCAATTTAGACTTGACATGAATACTAGTTTATATTTCCGACAGTTTTGACATGACGACCGTTAGTGACGAGTTGTGACAATCATATACATTTATATATACTTATATAAATAAGTTATGTATCTCAAGACGTGTCTTTACGTTTACACAACCACCCCATGGTTGGGGTTGAAAACAAATTTAGAGTATGGAAGGTAAAACTTTTACATCAAGATAGCCTTTAATAATGTATTCGGGTTTTTAAGTCAACTTGTGTCATGTTTTTAGTCATTTTATCGAACTCAATAATTTATGAAACTTTTTTCAAACTCAACTAAGTGTATTGACTCTATAGAAATGTATGGGTCATAATTTATAAAGGGGTTAAGGGTTTCAAACAAAAATCATAACACAAAGATGTTAACAGCTTCGGTTTTGTCGGATAGGTCTCGGAAATCTTGATGGTTGAGGGTCAAAATGTTAGTTTTATGATAATAGGACATATGGGTTGTAATGCCAACACAAAATACTAGTTTTAGAAAAAAGAATCAAGTCATTTGAACCATTTTTGAGTGAGTTATGACCCCATGAAGTCGTCCTTGGAATTCTGTCCAAAAACTCAGATTGTACCCATTTTATTGTATTGACCTTTTAGGGTATCAAAACTCCACCAAAAATCACGAAATCACTTGGGATGGATAGAGGATTCTTTAAACTTAATTTTTGACTCAAGAAGCGTCCATTTTGGTTTAGTTTTGACTAGTATATGACCGTCCAAAGTGGACTGAAAATTCTGCCAGCACGTTCTCGTTTTGAATGGTGACTTTTCTTTTGAAATAAACACTACTTGGGTGAACTTACACACAAAACAACTTGTGTACTTAATAAAATCAAAACTTAGGATATGAACACTCACTTAAAGCAAGCAAGGAGAAGGACAGAGTGGTGTAGGAAGCTCGAACTCTTGAAATCACCCTTGAAACACCTTGAAACTTCAAAGCTCTAGCTAAACTTATTAGTGGATTGTTCTTGATTTTTGAAAGAGTGAAATTGTGTGTGCATGTGTATATGTCGTATATATATATATAGATAGAAAGGGGTGGGATTGAGTGTTAGACTTCTTCTAATCATCACAAGTCATGGTAGATGAGATCGATTTGACACCTTGCTTGTAATCAACTTGAAAGGGTATGGTTTGACATGACAACACACATGGAGAAAAGATGGAGTAGGCAAGGTAGGTGACCCCACCTTATTTCGACCGAGAGAGGGTTAAGGGGTGGGGGGTTGGATGTTGTCCAATCACTAGTTATCTCTCAATCGTTAGTTAGATCGGTTCTAGTTAGAATACACTCGGTAGGTGATACCGTGATATAATACTCGGTGTAGGAACTTTTAGTGATTAAAACTTTATATCTATATACCTAGATATCTATATAGATATATATATACATACATACATATATATATAATTATTAGATGAAACGATGTTTGAGTGTTTGTCATAAATAAATTTCATAATTATGACGATGTGATTTTTCGATGTCGAGTGCACTCCTGTATAAAGTCAAATTCCCATTATTTGACCTTGGAGTGGAGTGTTGTACAAGAAATCACGATGATAGAGTTAGAGTGTGGTTTTATCCATAATATCAATCATGAGATTTATGACATTGAGTGGAGTATAAGCAAGGATATAATGATGGTGATGTGATCTTTATGTTGCTTGCATCTTTGGTCATAATCATGATGATTATGACGCTTGAGTGTTGTGTAAGCAAAGCAATCATGATGATGTGATTGATTTAGATGTGGTATAATACCTGAAATTTATACCCGCTTTAATATCTTTATTTATTAAAACGTTTCACTAGACTTTTACTGTCAAGTTCTTGTTAATCACCAACGACCGTACTTTGCGGGTTATCACTTTCCTAGTAATTCTTAAAAATTACTATTTTGATATAATTTCCTTTGTTAGATTCCTTGACTTTACTTAGTCAAAATAAAACTTCAGGAAATATATGTTATGAACGTGCATTTATGTAATATGGATATTGACCTAAAATACTGGGTGTCACAGTATATATCCGAATAAAACTTGAGTATTTGTATTGAATGATTGTATTTAATTGTAGATACGAATAGAACAAATTAGTGCACTAGAATTAGGTTTGAAAAGCGCTATATTGAATCGAAATACGGATACTAAAAATTAGAAATGTTACATAAGCCCAAATTGATAAGGGGCTTTCGATATAGAGACTAATTAAATGAAATAAATGGCTTCAATTACCCTGAATAACCGAGAATCGATATAGGATGGTAGAAGGAGGTTCCGGCGACGGCGAGATTTCTTCCGGTGACTTCTGCTGCGATTCCGACTGCTTCAACGTCTTCGGTCGTTCCAGAGAGGGTTGAATATCGTATGGTGATGGATTGCTCGAGAGTATTCGGATCGATTTTGAGGATTCGAGGCTTGGGAGGAACTTGACGGTTTCTTGAGAGGAAAATGTAATTGGATTGATAAAACTCGTATTGGACTGAGATATTTTCCTTGACAATGAAAATGAAACGTAATCGGATTTGAATTCAAACGATCGAGCGTTTTGAAATCTCATTTACGTTTTGACAGTTACGCAGGCGCGACCATGCCCAAGAGAGGCGCGACCGTGCTTAGGCACCGGGCGCGATCGTTCCAGGACCAGTCGCGCGATCGTGCTGAGGCACTTGGCGCGACCGTGCCAGGACGAAGCACGACCGTGCTAATTAGGGTTTCTTGATAATTTTTCAACTTTAGTCCTTGACTTTTTCAGATTTGATAAGTTTGAATTAAATAGTTTCTTGCATAGTGTTTAAATGTATATAATTGTGTAAAACTTGCGAATTTGTATCGAATCCTTGCATTTAGTTAATGGCGGGAAATAGAACAAGACAGTGCATGAGTATTGAGTTGTAAATGCATTACATTGAATTGAAAATATGAATACTAAAAATCAGAAATGTTACAACCGGTGATGTACAGAGATACTGGTATGAGAAAAGAGCAGCGGAAAGAGGTAGTGAATAGATGGAAAAAGGAATTACCAAAGTCTCCTATACAACCAACTCAGAAAGAAAGATATGTAAACAAAGAGCGGTGTGTTAAAAGAATTATAAGTTGGTTTTATGATGAAGAAGTAAAGTTGTTTGCTTTAAAAAGATCAGATGGTGTTCAGTACTTGAAGCCTAGGATCAAATATTTCAATACCTTGCCAAGATGTGAAATGAATGGTCTAGCTAAAACCACTGATCAACAGGTCAAAGTTTGGATTAGCTGATGTTATCTCAAAGCTGATTAGTAAAGAAGAAGGATTGGGTGAGTATCAAAAGCTAAAACCACAAAGAGGAAAGAGAGTGAAGATAGCTGATCCTAGTACTGGTGTAGTAACTTGAAACTATAAGTTCAAACCAGTGAGAGCTGTTAAAAGAATCCCTTTAAGGAAAATACCACAGGACTTTCTAGGAGATATGAAATGGTGGTATGTGGATGTGAATACTGGGGAAGCAAGGGTTGAAGATAAAGATAATAAGGTCATAGTAAGTTTCTACGATGCTATGAATGTTATTATTTTTTCAAAGAAAGACCAACGGTGTTTAAGAAAGAATGAGATTATATTTACTAAAGAATGGAGAGAGCAAGGAATGCAGTATAAGAGGGTATTGGAGGTTTGTCATAGATATGGAGTGCATGCAGGAAGAAAGCTACCAGAGAATTGGAAGAGCTCGTCATAAAGACTGAAGACAAAAAATCAAGCTATTGTCAAAGGGGAGTCCGTTAGGACATAGATGTATGACAAGAACTTGTAATAGTTTAGATCTATATGTCTTTATGTTCTTGTAAATGTTTGATTTTGTCTAAGTGTTTTGTAAGTTCTGCTAGAGGCGAACTTATAAGTAGAGGCGAACTTACTAAGTTCGCCTATAGCAGAATCAGGTCTATAAATAGAGTTTACAAGTTCAGTTTTTGTAATGCTTTTGAATGTTCAAGTTCTAGTTCTGTAAACTCTGTGATTGCATGGAATAGAAGAGAAGCTTATTTACACTGTGATTGTTGCTGTTTCTATTGTCATCTTGTGTACACATACATTGATACAGTTGGATTCCGCACTCCGTGTCATTGATACGTCTCGTCTCGAGTACGATCTATATGAGAGTCATGTTGACCTAAAAATTGATAACCCCACTGCAACCATGGATCCTGGACTTTAACTATTCGGGATCCTCATGAATCCATAAGGGAGACTTCATCCCCATGCAGACTGGAACCACTACAGTTAGCCCGACTCCAACTGTTGGAATCACCTCAAACTAGAATCTTGGAATCACCCCAGGATCCTCATTGCAGGATCCTCACAGTGGTAACCATTTCAATAAATTTTTAAACACTAACGAACTTATGCATGATACTGGGATAAGTTCAATCATGGCCAAGGAGTTGAAAAGGCTGACGAATATGATCTCCATCATACCAGGTGTGGTCCAACCAATACAGGAAGCATCCTCAGCCAGTCCCAGGATCTCCAGATTTGCTCCTCTGATATGAGATGCAAAGATCCCGAAACACTTCTAGACTCCCAACATGAAGTTGTTTGATGGAACTACGGATCCTGAAGAGCATGTCGCGCATTACAGGGAAAGAATGGAAATCAATCCCATTCCCTTAGATTTAAAGGAAGCTTGCTTATGCAAAGGCTTCAGGTCCACTCTGACGGGATCAGCCCTGAAATGGCTATTAAATGTTCCTACTTATTCTATCACTTCATTTGCTTACTTAATTAATTTATTTAACAACCGGTTTTCTTGCAGCAGAACTTTTGAAAGACTAACTAGTGATTTATATAGAGTAACTCATAATGCTAAGGAATCCTTTAGGGATTATGTATGCAAGTTTGGCCGGGAATCCTTGGATATCCCAAACCTTGACATCGCTACGGCAGTTCAAGCTTTCAAGATGGGATTGCTAAAGGACTCCCCCTTCTAGGAAGATCTTGTAATCAATCCTTGCAGGAACTTAGACGAAGTCAGGAATCGGGCTCTGAGATTCATAAGACTCGAAGATGACAAAAAGATCCAGATAAGGATTGATGCACCTTCCAACTATGATTATCACAACAGGAAATCTGAATCATCATCTTTCAAGCCTCATAGATCAAAGCCTTATTCGAGATCTGACAATAACAAATTTAACGTTGTGAAGGGCGATAAGAAAGAAGAAAATTATCCTAAACTGACTGACTATTGTTTTCCTGTTAGAGGCGAACTTATAAGTTCGCCTATAGCAGAATCAGGTCTATAAATAGAGTTTACATGTTCAGTTTTTGTAATGCTTTTGAATGTTCATGTTCTAGTTCTGTAAACTCTGTGATTGCATGGAATAGAAGAGAAGCTTATTTACACTGTGATTGTTGCTGTTTCTATTGTCATCTTGTGTACACATACATTGATACGGTTGGATTCCGCACTCCGTGTCATTGATACGTCTCGTCTCGAGTACGATCTATAGGAGAGTCATGTGGACCTAAAAATTGATAACCCCGCTGCAACCATGGATCCTGGACTTTAATTATTCGGGATCCTCATGAATCCATAAGGGAGACTTCATCCCCATGTAGAATGGAACCACTACAGTTAGCCCGACTCCAACTGTTGGAATCACCGCAAACTAGAATCTTGGAATCACCCAGGATCCTCATTGCAGGATCCTCACAGTGGTAACCGTTTCAATCAATTTTTACACACTAACGAACTTATGCATGATACTGGGATCAGTTCAATCATGGCCAAGGAGTTGAAAAGGCTGAAGGATATGATCTCCATCATACCAGGTGTGGTCCAACCAATACAGGAAGCATCCTCAGCCAGTCCTAGGATCTCCAGATTTGCTCCTCTGATATGAGATGCAAAGATCCCGAAACGCTTCCAGACTCCCAACATGAAGTTGTTTGATGGAACTACGGATCCTGAAGAGCATGTCGCGCAATACAGGGAAAGAATGGAAATCAATCCCATTCCCTTAGATTTAAAGGTAGCTTGCTTATGCAAAGGCTTCAGGTCCACTCTGACGGGATCAGCCCTGAAATGGCTATTAAATGTTCCTCCTTATTCTATCACTTCATTTGCTTACTTAATTAATTTATTTAAGAACCGGTTTTATTGCTGCAGAACTTTTGAAAGACTAACTAGTGATTTCTATAGAGTAACTCAGAATGCTGAGGAATCCTTTAGGGATTATGTATGCAAGTTTGGCCAGGAATCCTTGGATAACCCGAACCTTGACATCGCTACGGCAGTTCAAGCTTTCAAGATGGGATTGCTAAAGGACTCCCCCTTTTAGGAAGATCTCGTAATCAATCCTTGCAGGAACTTAGACGAAGTCAGGAATCGGGCTCTGAGATTCATAAGACTCGAAGATGACAAAAAGATCCAGAAAAGGATTGATACACCTTCCAACTATGATTATCACAACAGGAAATCTGAATCATCATCTTTCAAGCCTCATAGATCAAAGCCTTATTCGAGATCTGACAATGACAAATTTAACGTTGTGAAGGACGATAAAAAAGAAGAAAATTATCCTAAACTGACTGACTATTGTTTTCCTGTTAGAGGCGAACTTATAAGTTCGCCTATAGCAGAATCAGGTCTATAAATAGAGTTTACATGTTCAGTTTTTGTAATGCTTTTGAATGTTCATGTTCTAGTTCTGTAAACTCTGTGATTGCATGGAATAGAAGAGAAGCTTATTTACACTGTGATTGTTGCTGTTTCTATTGTCATCTTGTGTACACATACATTGATACGGTTGGATTCCTCACTCCGTGTCATTGATACGTCTCGTCTCGAGTACGATCTATAGGAGAGTCATGTGGACCTAAAAATTGATAACCCCGCTGCAACCATGGATCCTGGACTTTAATTATTCGGGATCCTCATGAATCCATAAGGGAGACTTCATCCCCATGCAGACTGGAACCACTACAGTTAGCCCGACTCCAACTGTTGGAATCACCGCAAACTAGAATCTTGGAATCACCCCAGGATCTTCATCGCAGGATCCTTTAGTGGTAACCGTTTCAATCTATTTTTAAACACTAACGAACTTATGCATGATACTGGGATCAGTTCAATCATGGCCAAGGAGTTGAAAAAGCTAAAGGATATGATCTCCATCATACCAGGTGTGGTCCAACCAATACAGGAAGCATCCTCAGCCAGTCCCAGGATCTCCAGATTTGCTCCTCCGATATGAGATGCAAAGATCCCGAAATGCTTCCAGACTCCCAACATGAAGTTGTTTGATGGAACTACGGATCCTGAAGAGCATGTCGCGCAATACAGGGAAAGAATGGAAATCAATCCCATTCCATTAGATTTAAAGGAAGCTTGCTTATGCAAAGGCTTCAGGTCCACTCTTACGGGATCAGCCATGAAATGGCTATTAAATGTTCCTCCTTATTCTATCACTTCATTTGCTCACTTAATTAATTTATTTAACAACCAGTTTTCTTGCAGCAGAACTTTTGAAAGACTAACTAGCGATTTATATAGAGTAACTCAGAATGCTGAGGAATCCTTTAGGGATTGTATATGCAAGTTTGGCCGGGAATCCTTGGATATCCCGAACCTTGACATCGCTACAGCAGTTCAAGCTTTCAAGATGGGATTGTTAAAGGACTCCCCCTTCTAGGAAGATCTCGTAATCAATCCTTGCAGGAACTTAGACGAAGTCAGGAATCGGGCTCTGAGATTCATAAGACTCGAAGATGACAAAAAGATCCAGAAAAGGATTGATGCACCTTCCAACTATGATTATCACAACAGGAAATCTGAATCATCATCTTTCAAGCCTCATAGATCAAAGCCTTATTCGAGATCTGACAATGACAAATTTAATGTTGTGAAGGGCGATAAGAAAGAAGAAAATTATCCTAAACTGACCGACTATTGTTTTTTTGTTAATGTTTCAGGACCCATGTATGCTATGTAGGATCTTGGGGACAAGGTCAGATGGCCTAGGAAAACTAACAAGGCATCCAGATGGAAGGACTAATCTAAATGGTGTGCCTATCATGAAGACTTCGGGCACATAACTAAGGCATGTATTACCCTTACGAATGAAATAAGTTATTTTCCTAGCAAGGGCCACCTGAAGGAACTCTTGGGAAGAAAGAACGAAAAGAATCAGAATCTAATGCTACCCCAAGACGAGCAGCATCCCCACCTAAAGATGTCAAGGTAATAAGTTTCATATATGGTGGGTCTGATATATGTGGTACTCCTTATTTTGCAGCAAAGAGAAACGCTAAGGAAGCAAAGACAGAGAAAGGGGACATGCCTACCAAAACATCCACCTTAACCGAAAAGAAAGTAATCTCTTTCGACTAAGGGAACAGAGACGGTGTACATGATCCTCACTATGACGGCTTGGTAGTCACTATGTACATAGCCAATCACTTCATCTGCCAGATCCTGATTAATGGAGGAAGCTTAGTGAACATCATACAATTAGAAGTCCTGAAACAGATAAGGATCCCTGATTCCGAAATCATCTCGAAATCCTTAGTCTTGGTAGGATTCAGTGGAGAGGTCAAGAGCACCATTGGTGAAATAAAGCTACCAATCTACATCGAGGGTGTAAACTCTATACATAAACTTTGTATTATTAATTCTCTATCTTGCTATAACATTATTCTAGGGAGACCTTGGATCCATGACATGAAGGCAGTACCTTCAACATACCATCAATCTATTAAGTTACCAACCCCTTGGGGAGTGGTAAAAATTGACAGTGATCAAAGTGCAGGATGTCAAAAAAGGCAGGCATAACAACTAATGAAAGCCTCTACTGTCACACCCCGACCGATGGCGGAATCATCGGGGCGGGACATGTAAGACTGTTCATAGCACGTGGTTGACTAAATTGAAATATATTAAAGTTAAATTTCCATTACAAATAATCCAAGTACAAAACCAAATTCAAACAAGAAACATAAAACAACTCATAAAATTCTTGATTTAAATTGCTAAGTCCAAATCCTATGTTGAACACGTCTTGAATCAATCTCACATATTGGGGCCTGAAACATGAATAAAATAAAGTCAACTAAAAAGTTGGTGAGTATAACAGAGTTGTATGTAGATAGCATATAGTTGAAAACAAATCCTTTACAAAACATGATAAAATAAGGCATTTATGGGGAGCAGCTATTGTGTAACCATGTACAACCAAACCTTGTAACTAGCATGCAAAAATTGTGTTGTCGGTTTCAATCACCGCGCACCATGGGTGGGTTTGTCAGACTCAATAGATCTATCATTGAAAACCGTCGGCTTGTATAGTTAATAATTGCACATAATCGCATACAAAGGTTAGCACAACTAGCACTCGGGCACAAAGCTCAAATTTTGCACACATGTATGTAAATAGGATTTTTGCACTTGTGTTGTTTGCGTAAATGTAAATGTGTAATGTGTAATGTGTATAGAGTTCATGTTCCACCCCAAAAGTGTAAAAGAGTAAAAAGGGGTTGTGAATACTCACTTGGTATAGAGATGTAGCTAACAAAGAGTATAGATAAGATAAGGGTTCTTGATATGCACGGGTTAACCTAGATAGTAATGTATATTGAATCAAATTGGTGTAGAAAGTTTAAGTCTAACATTGAAGGTTGAATTTGTGTATAAAAAGTATTAAATGAAATATATAAAGTTGTAGTAATCATTTTTGGATTATTTGATTAAAGTTTGGAATTTAAATAATAAAATAGAATTCTTATAAAATTGTTGATTATGAAAATAATGCATGTGTGAAATGTAAATTAATAAATAAGTAAATGATTATAGTTTATGAAATAATGTAAATATTGATTGTAATTAAGTATAAATAAATAAATAATTTTTTGTTTAAATATTAAATAAATAATTATTATCTTATTTATTTATAACTTGTAACTTAATCATTTAAAAACATCATTTAAGTGTAAGTTAAATATAAATTTAATTTTTATAAACTTTTTAAATAAACTTTTAAATAAATAATATTTATCTCTTCAAATACAGAAAACATATTTTTATAAAATTTGAAACATTTATTGATCGAAAAATATAAAATTATAATTCTGTTACAATTTCTGAGTCACACACGACCGTGCCTCGGAAGGGCACGATCGTGCTCAAGCCACGGGCGCGACCGGGTTGATCAACAGAGGGCACAAACTAGACCAGTCAACAGGCACGACCGTGCCTTGGCCCGGCACGGTCGTGTCTATGATTCTTAGACACAACAGAGACTAGCCCAAAGGGCATGACTAGGTCTGGACAGGAGGACACTACCGCGCTGCTAGTCGGCACGACCGCGTTTCATGAGGCACGGCCGCGCTAGATGATTTGCGCGACCGTGTCTCTTCCAAATCAAACACGAATTGAACAAATCTTGTATTTCTAGCGCTGGATTTGATATGGCTTTTGATTCCTGAGTTATTACAAGTCTTTTCATGTAATTTAATTGCATGTAAATCGTGTTTAAAAATGGATTCGATTAAATCCTTTTTATTAAAAATATAAGTTCTGATTCGGACGATTTCTGTAATGAAAGCCCAGATTGATAGGGGGCTTTTGATATATGGACCAAAACGAAAGGGAGGGATGATTCAATTACCTCAAACAGAAGGAATCGATAGCGATCGGTAGAAGGGAGTTCCGGCGACGGCGATAACGGCTTCCGGCGACTTCGGCTGCAATTCCGGCTAGGCCAGAGAGTCCAATAATAACAGGGGAGATTGCTGAATAGAATTTCTTGATTGCTTGAGAGGAATTTGATCGAATTTTAGGATGTGAGTCTTGAGGGAAAAGATTGATGGTTTTTCTTGAGAGGAAGAGAGTTTTGATAATAATAATCGTAATCAACTGAGTTATTTTCCTTGACAATGAAAATAAAACGTAACCGGGTTTGAATTCGAACGATCGAGCGTTTTGAAATCACATTTACGTTTTGACAGTTACGCAGGCGCGACCGTGCCTAATAGAGGCGCGACCGTGCTTAGGCACCGGGCGCGATCGTTCCAGGACCAGTCGCGCGATCGTGCCGAGGCACTTGGCGCGACCGTGCCAGGACGAAGCACGACCGTGCTAATTAGGGTTTCTTGATAAATTTTCAGATTTAGTCCTTGACTTTTCAGGTTTGGTTAGTTTGAAATAAATAGTTACTTGTATAGCGTTTAAGTGTATATAATCGAGCAAAACTTGTAAATTTGTATTGAATCATTGCATTTAGTTTACGGTAAGCAAAATTACAAGGCAGTGCACGAGTATTGAATTTGAAATTGCATTACATTGAATTGAAATATGAATACTAAATTCAGAGATGTTACAGTCTCCCCATGTTGAGAGAATTTCGTCCCGAAATTTAGCTAGAGGATACAACAATATTAGTAAAAAGATGAGGGTACTTGAGCTTCATTTGGTCCTCTCGCTCCCAAGTGAACTCAGGACCACGCTTAGATTCCCAACGAACTTTGACAATAGGAATGCGACTTCGCTTGAGCTGTTTGACTTTACGATCCATAAGTTCCACCGGCTTCTCAATGAAGTGCATCGTTTCATCAATGCGCACGTCGTCAAGTGGTATATGGAGATTTTCATCAGCGAGACACTTCTTCAGATTAGATACATGAAATGTAGGATGCACATTTCCAAGAGTTGGAGGTAACTCGAGCTTGTAAGCCACTTTCCCAATCCTTTCAAGGATTTTGAATGGACCAACATAACGAGGTGCTAACTTGCCTTTCTTTCCAAAGCGGATCACACCCTTCCATGGAGACACCTTAAGAAGAACAAGATCACCGACTTGGAATTCCAAGGGTTTTCGTCGTTTGTCGGCATAACTCTTTTGCCCACTCCTCGCTACTCGCATATTGTCTCGGATTTGAATAATCTTGTCGGATGTTTCTTGAATTAACTTGGGACCAGTGATTTGTGCTTCACCAATCTCGTTCCAATAGATAGGAGAACGACACTTGCGACCATAGAGAGCTTCGGATGGAGCCATGTTGATACTTGTGTGGTAGCTATTATTGTAAGAGAACTCAATGAGGGATAAATGTGAATCCCAATTGCCACCAAAATCGATTACGCAAGCTCTAAGCATGTCTTCAAGAGTTTGGATTGTTCGCTCGGTTTGACCATCAGTTTGGGGATGGTAGGCCGTGCTCAAATCCAATCGTGTACCAAGAGCAGTTTGGAGAGATTGCCAAAATTGAGAAGTGAACCGGGCATCTCGATCAGATATTATGTTCAAAGGAACACCATGACGGCTCACAATTTCATCAATGTAAATTCGGGCTAGTTTCTCGACCCGATAGTCTTCACGGATAGGCAAGAAATGAGCAGATTTGGTGAGTCGATCAATGATCACCCAAATACTATCATAACCACTCGAGGTGCGAGGGAGTTTGGTAATAAAATCCATGGCTAAGTTCTCCCATTTCTACATGGGGATTCCGTTGTTCAAGCAAACCAGAAGGACGTTGATGTTCGGCTTTGACTTTGGAGCAGGTTAAACATTTGGCAACATAAAGGGCAATGTCCATTTTCATACCGGGCCACCAATATTGTTGGCGAAGATCTTGGTACATTTTATCCGCACCAGGATGAATAGAATAACGATTCTTGTTAGCCTCGTTCATGAGAAATGTACGGAGATCATCGCGATCGGGAACCCAAATACGGTTCAAGTAATATAGTAAGCCATTGGGTTTTGATTCAAGAAGGAGTTCAACACCACATGACATTTCTTCGTACATATTACCCTCAGTTACCGAGACGTGTTGAGCTTCTAAGATACGGGTTTGAATATCGGTTTGAATACGGGCACAATGAAGCATAACATGGTCCTTTCGACTCAAAGCATCGGCTACAACATTCGCTTTTCCGGGATGGTAACGAATCTCGCAGTCGTAGTCTTTAAGGAGTTCGACCCAACGTCGTTGCCTCATATTGAGTTCTTTTTGGTTGAAAATATGTTGAAGACTTTTGTGGTCGGTGAATACAACACATTTTGTGCCATATAGGTAATGTCTCCAAATCTTTAACGCGAATACGACCGCACCCAACTCGAGATCGTGCGTCGTATAATTCTTCTCATGAACTTTGAGTTGCCTTGATGCATAAGCGATTACTTTGCCTCGTTGCATGAGAACACAACCAAGACCTTGGTTAGAAGCATCACAATAGACAACTAAATCATCATTTCCATCGGGGAGAGTCAATATAGGAGCATTGCACAACTTTTGCTTGAGGGTTTGGAAAGCTTCTTCTTGTTTCGGTCCCCATTCATAAGCTTTACCCATGTGAGTCAAAGCGGTAAGAGGGACATCAATCTTTGAGAAGTTTGAGATGAAACGACGATAATAACCCGCAAGACCAAGAAATGAACGAATTTCGGTAGGAGTCTTCGGGGCATTCCAATTCTTAATCGTTTCAATCTTAGCAGGATCAACATGAATACCCTTGTCATTGACAATATGACCAAGAAATTGAACTTCCTTTAGCCAAAATTCACATTTGGAGAATTTGACATATAGTTGTTCTTTTCTCAAGAGGTCCAAAACCAATCTAAGGTGTTGTTCATGATCGGCTTTAGTCTTGGAATAGATTAAGATATCGTCAATGAAGACAATCATGAATATATCAAGGTATGGTTTGCACACACGATTCATAAGATCCATGAAAACTGCGGGTGCATTGGTTAACCCGAAAGGCATAACCATGAACTCGTAATGACCATACCTTGTTCGAAAAGCAGTCTTGGGAATGTCATCTTCTTGAACATGGAGCTGATGATAACGGGATCGAAGATCAATCTTGGAGAAACAAGTAGAACCTTGAAGTTGATCAAAGAGATCATCGATTCTAGGCAAAGGATAACGGTTCTTGATAGTAAGTTTGTTGAGTTCGCGGTAGTCAATACACATGCGAAATGATCCATCCTTCTTCTTAACAAATAAGACGGGTGCACCCCACGGTGAATGACTTGGGCAAATGAAACCTTTGTCGGAGAGCTCTTGAAGTTGACTTGCAAGCTCTTGCATTTTGGAAGGTGCAAGACGATAAGGAGCTCTAGCAACGGGGTTAGCTCCAGGTATAAGATCAATATGGAACTCTACTTGATGAACGGGAGGAAGACCGGATAAATCCTTAGGAAAAACTTCGGGGAAATCCCGAATGATCGGAATGTCTTGGATACTCTTCTCCTTGACATCCTTTTGAACAATATGAGCTAAGAAAGAAATGTACTTCTTTCGTAAGTACTTTTGAGCGGTAGTACATGACATCAACTTAAGTCCCTTGCAAGGCTTTTCAGCAAAAACTCTTAAGGTTTCTCCCGATGGTAGCGGAATTTGGATACACTTTTCAAAGCAAATGACTTCGGCATGATGATTTGATAACCAATCCATACCTATGATAATATCAAAGCTTCCTAGTGGCATTGGAACAAGGTTGATTGGAAATGTGTGGTCATTAAGTTCTAAAGAGCAATCATAGATAATGTACTCAATTGTAAGGGAGTCACCATTTGCTACTTCAACGGTAAATGTTTTCTCTAATTGGGACTGAGTCTTTGCAAGTAAAGGTTCAAAATTAAGTGACACAAAACTTTTATCGGCTCCGGTATCGAATAAAATGGAGGCATATTGACTATTAACAAGAAACGTACCATTGACCACGTCATTGTTGGCTTGAGCTTCGTTGGCGTTTATGTTGAACGCACGCCTAGCTCCACCTTGTCTAGCATTTGCAAGTCTTGGACATTGATCACGAAAATGGTTCGGATCACCACACTCATAGCAAGCACGCCCATTAGCAATGGCGGGAGCGCCTTGATTAGCCACTTGAGGTACGGTTCAGTTTGGAGGGTTGACTTGGCCCGTAAGAGCTTTGGTCCTACAAACACTGACCGTATGACCATATATCCCACAATAAGTACAAAGGCGACATGGGATGTTTTGGGGATGATGGTAGTTGCAGGTGGCATAAAGTGGGTAGATTCCAACATATGGCTTTTTAGCCGGCGCTTGAATCATAGGTGCAGCTTGGTTGACGGGAACAGCAGGAGTAACCACAGCAAAATTTCTAACCTTCCTCTTTCTATTATTGCGAGAGGGTTCGGTTGTGGCTTCTTTGTTGTGAGTAGGAGGGGTTACGGTTTCAGAAACTTTCTTAGTACCCTTCTTAGTAAGTGTTCCCGCTTTCACATGGTTATCAGTTAAGGTAGCGGATAGACGAATAACATCCTCCAAAGTAGCAGGATTTCTACCTAAGACAGTATCTTGGATTTGTCTTGGTAGCCCACCAATATACTTCTCGATACAACGGGACAAAGGAGTGACCATGTGGGGCACGAGAAGACTCAACTCATGGAACCGAGTTGTATATGCTAAGCTTTCCCCACTATCTTGGGCAAGATCCCAAAATTTAGCTTCTAACTTTTTCACTTCATTTCGAGGACAGAACTCCTCGGTCATAAGCCTTTTGACCTCATCCCATGGTAAGGCCATAGCTATATCAACACCCCTATTCCTTTTCTCCCCATTCCACTATGTGAGTGCCCGTTTTTGTAGGACACTTGTAGCATGACGAACACGGAGGTTGTCGGGACAGTCACTATTGAGAAAGGTATTCTCACTGCTTTCGAACCATTGAAGGAGTCCAGTAGCTCCTTCGGTACCATAGAACTTTGGGGGATTGCATGAGTTGAAGTGCTTGAAGGTGCATTGAGATGGATTATTACCACCATTTCCACCATTATTACCACTATTGCTTCCATTTCCACCATTGTTGCCATTGGTGGCACCATTGGCTTGGGTGAGTTGTGTCACCAATTGGGTAAGAATAGCAGCAATGTCGGTGTTGGCGTTGGTTGCGGGAGCACGACGAGGAGGCATTCTACAGATTTTCACAAGACAAGAAAAATTGTAAGAACTTATGAGATTTGATAGGATTTAATAGAACGAGATAACAAAATAAAATAAATATTCTTAGTTTGGATTGTATTCAAAAGTGACAAAATCACTTGAATACTATGACACATTAAGGTTAATTAAACTTATAAAATTTTTCAAGAAGACACGCTTTAGCATATAAGTAAACCTCATCTCGGGAATTCCCAAGAAAGCATACGGGTCCCTCGGTTGATTGGGATTTATGCGAAATGCTTTCCTAGACAGAAAACCCAAAATACAGGTGTCACCCTTCAATATTGCACGTGTCCTCAAATAATTTAACAAGTTTAAAACCTTAACGAAGAAATAAAAAATTTAGAGATTTTTTGTTTCAAGGATTTTCCACATGCTTAGAAAGGATAAAGATAGAAAAGAAGATAGAAATATTATGAGGTTTTAGAATATAGGAAAGGATATTATTTATTTAATCATTAAGAATATCCTAATAAGTCATGGATTTAAAACACATAAGTCATCATAATGCAATAATAAATAAATAATCATACTAAGCATGTAACATATAACATGTAACACATAGCACAAAAATCATGAAGCATAGTATAAGTGGGTGTCATAAAGTTATAGTCTAGGTCAAGATGTCTAATAACCTAATTCCCTATAACCAAGGCTCTGATACCAATCTGTCACACCCCGACCGATGGCGGAATCATCGGGGCGGGACATGTAAGACTGTTCATAGCACGTGGTTGACTAAATTGAAATATATTAAAGTTAAATTTCCATTACAAATAATCCAAGTACAAAACCAAATTCAAACAAGAAAAATAAAACAACTCATAAAATTCTTGATTTAAATTGCTAAGTCCAAATCCTATGTTGAACACGTCTTGAATCAATCTCACATATTGGGGCCTGAAACATGAATAAATTAAAGTCAACTAAAAAGTTGGTGAGTATAACACCGTTGTATGTAGATAGCATATAGTTGAAAACAAATCCTTTACAAAACATGATAAAATAAGGCATTTATGGGGAGCAGCAATTGTGTAACCATGTACAACCAAACCTTGTAACTAGCATGCAAAAATTGTGTTGTCGGTTTCAATCACCGCGCACCATGGGTGGGTTTGTCAGACTCAATAGATCTATCATTGAAAACCGTCGGCTTGTATAGTTAATGATTGTACATAATCGCATACAAATGTTAGCACAACTAGCACTCGGGCACAAAGCGCAAATTTTGCACAAATGTATGTAAATAGGATTTTTTGCACTTGTATTGTTTGCGTAAATGTAAATGTGTAATGTGTAATGTGTATAGAGTTAATGTTCCACCCAAAAGTGTAAAAGAGTAAAAAGGGGTTGTGAATACTCACTTGGTATGGAGATGTAGCTAACAAAGAGTATAGATAAGATAAGGGTTCTTGATACGCACGGGTTAACCTAGATAGTAATGTATATTGAATCAAATTGGTGTAGAAAGTTTAAGTCTAACATTGAAGGTTGAATTTGTGTATAAAAAGTATTAAATGAAATATATAAAGTTGTAGTAATCATTTTTGGATTATTTGATTAAAGTTTGGAATTTAAATAATAAAATAGAATTCTTATAAAATTGTTGCTTATGAAAATAATGCATGTGTTAAATGTAAATTAATAAATAAGTAAATGATTATAGTTTATGAAATAATGTAAATATTGATTGTAATTAAGTATAAATAAATAAATGATTTTTGTTTAAATATTAAATAAATAATTATTATCTTATTTATTTATAACTTGTAACTTAATCAATTAAAAACATCATTTAAGTGTAAGTTAAATATAAATTTAATTTTTATAAACTTTTTAAATAAACTTTTAAATAAATAATATTTATCTCTTCAAATACCGAAAACATATTTTTATAAAATTTGAAACATTTATTGATCGAAAAATATAAAATTATAATTCTGTTACAATTTCTGAGTCACACACGACCGTGCCTCGGAAGGGCACGATCGTGCTCAAGCCACGGGCGCGACCGTGTTAGTCGGGGCACGACCGAGTTGATCAACAGAGGGCACAAACTAGACCAGTCAACAGGCACGACCGTGCCTTGGCCCGGCACGATCGTGTCTATGATTTTTAGACACAACAGAGACTAGACCAAAGGGCATGACTAGGTCTGGACAGGAGGACACGACCGCGTTTCATGAGGCACGGCCGCGCTAGATGATTAGCGCGACCGTGTCTCTTCCAAATCAGACACGAATTGAACAAATCTTGTATTTCTAGCGCTGGATTTGATAGGGCTTTTGATTACTGAGTTATTACGAGTCTTTTCATGTAATTTAATTGCATGTAAATCGTGTTTAAGAATGGATTCGATTAAATCCTTTTTATTAGTAATATAAGTTCTGATTCGGACGATTTCTGTAATGAAAGCCCAGATTGATAGGGGGCTTTTGATATATGGACCGAAACAAAAGGGAGGGATGATTCAATTACCTCAAACAGAAGGAATCGATAGCGATCGGTAGAAGGGAGTTCCGGCGACGGCGATAACGGCTTCCGGCGACTTCGGCTGCAATTCCGGCTAGGCCAGAGAGTCCAATAATAACAGGGGAGATTGCTGAATAGAATTTCTTGATTGCTTGAGAGGAATTTGATCGAATTTTAGGATTTGAGTCTTGAGGGAAAAGATTGATGGTTTTTCTTGAGAGGAAGAGAGTTTTGATAATAATAATCGTAATCAACTGAGTTATTTTCCTTGACAATGAAAATGAAACGTAACCGGGTTTGAATTCGAACGATCGAGCGTTTTGAAATCACATTTACGTTTTGACAGTTACGCAGGCATGACCGTGCTTAGGCACCGAGCGTGATCGTTCCAGGACCAGTCGCGCGATCGTGCCGAGGCACTTGGCGCGACCGTGCCAGGACGAAGCACGACTGTGCTAATTAGGGTTTCTTGATAAATTTTCAACTTTAGTCTTTGACTTTTCAGGTTTGGTTAGTTTGAAATAAATAGTTACTTGTATAGCGTTTAAGTGTATATAATCGAGCAAAACTTGTAAATTTGTATTGAATCATTGCATTTAGTTTACGGTAAGCAAAATAACAAGGCAGTGCACGAGTATTGAATTTGAAATTGCATTACATTGAATTGAAATATGAATACTAAATTCAGAGATGTTACATCTACCAAAACAAGGCAGGCATAGCAATTAAAGAAACAAGACCGAGACGTATTAGAAACCAAAGTGCAGGATGTCAAAAAAATATTCTTAAGCACAAAGGATCCTAACGTCAAGATGGTTGTAGGAACCAATATCCCCAGAGATATTGAGTAGGAACTCATAGAACTTGTGAAAAGCAAAATCTCAACCTTCGCTTGGAAACATGAAGACATGACAGGCCACGAAATGTTAACATTCATGGATGCTTCATCAGGATTCCAATAAATTCATACGGAACACACAGATCAGGAGGATACCACAATCATGACTCCAACAGGTATCTATTGTTATATTGTTATGCCTTTTGATTTGAAAAATGCAGGTGCAACATACCAAAGGCTGGTGAACATGATGTTCAAAGACAAACTAGGGGACCCCATGGAGGTCTACATAGATGACGTGGTGGTGAAATCAAAGAAAGTTGAGGATCATCTAAGGGATCTCAGATATGCATTCAATATCTTGGACCAGTAGGCGAACCCTTCCAAATGCCACTTCGGAGTGGGGACAGGAAAGTTCTTGGCCTATATGGTAACCAAGAGAGGAATAGAGGCCAACCCGGATCAGATTAAGGCTATCATCAATCTGAAATCCCCATTGAACACCAAGGATGTCCAAAGGCTAGCCGGCAGGGTAGCAGCACTCAATCGCTTCATTTCAAGATCCTCAGGAAGATGCAAAGAGTTCTACGACATCGTAAAGAAAAACAAGACATTCAAATGGGAAGAGAAGAATGAACAAGCACTCCAATCATTAAGGGAATACTTGTCACCAGCTCCTTTATTGATGAAACCAGAAGACGATGAACCGTTATCGCTGTACTTGGCGGTATCCGAGAATTCTGTAAGTGTTGTCCTAGTCAAGGATCATGAAGGGTAACAACGTCCGGTATACTATGTAAGTAAAAGTTTTCTCGCAGCTGAAACGAGATGCTTTCATTTAGAAAAACCAATCTTAGCCTTAATTATGGCATCCACTAAACTAAGACAATATTTTGAAACTCACACTATTTATGTTAAGACTAATTATCCCATTAAGTGTGTCTTTAAAAAGCTATGGATGCCAGGAATGATGGTTAAATGGTCAGTCAAACTCAGTGCCAATGATCTAGTATATGAACCTAGGATAACAATAAAGTCAAAGGCACTTGCGGACTTTGTGGATGATTTCATCAGTGACATTCAGCATGAAGCAGACCTTGAAGTTCAATAACTGGAAGAATCCAAGGATAAATGGATCTTATTCACTGATGGTGCATCAAATGTTAGAGGAACAGGTCTAGGCATCATACTGAAATCACCACAAGGGGACATAATACCCCAATCTATAAGCTATGAGTTCAAAGCAACCAATAACAAAGCGGAATATGAGGCACTGATAGCTGGGTTATAATTAGCCAGGGATCTCAAGATCAGGATGAGAGGTTAGCCGTATATCTCACAATAGTTAAGCAATTATCTATGGAATTCAAAATTTTCAATATTACACAACAATTGAGAAGATAAATGAAGTATCCAACACTGAAGAAAAAGCATATATTCGGAATCTTGAACCTAGTCAAGGATCCTAGATTTTACCCATCAAAAAAAAAAAATATATATATATATATATATATATATATAATTATATTTGGAAGATGGTGAGATCCCAAATGCTGAAAAAATCACAAGGCTTTTCGAATGAGGAAGCAGGCAAGGGTGCATATTTGTTGGCTACTATGGAAGGAGATACTCTGCCAAGATCCTGGAACGCCATCCATCTCAAAACCTACTTTATGTAAGTTAGAAATTATATTCTAACTAAAAATGGTACGTCTTCTTTTCATAATTATTTTTATATTTGTTATTCTTTATCAAAGTACTGACTTAAGCGACGGAGGGGTGTTAGCAAGTCTAACACCCACCTTCACCAAGGTTTCATATTTTGCAGGAAGGATCTCCAAGGTAGAGATTGTCCATCTTTCCTAAGTCTAAGGTATTAAACATCCCTTCAAAGGTTTAAACCGCTTTCGCCTTTCTAAGTAGATTGGGTTTCTACACCCCGCTAGGAGCACATGATATCCAAGCATAGTTCGAGGTGGTGCGACCAGTCCATGTAACAGTGGCTGATATTTTCATCATTGTTGGCTATATGTTGGACCTTACAAATATTATCAATGGAGTAACACGGTTGTGTTATACAGTCGGGCATGACCTAAACAGTTTAACATTGACATGTTAACCAAAGGTTATTGGCATTTACATGTCACTACGGGTACAACCCACTACGTTGGCATGTCCCAAGTTAATAACTCAACATCCTGGGGACACCCCTGAGAATCCTGAGGTACAATTACTAAGCAAACAATTTGTTTGATAGTTATACACAGGGGACAACTAAAAGTTATCATACTTTGAGTCTCTTCGGATTCTCTATCGTTATCTGGTATGTATATCTACCCAGCATGATTCTCGATGAAGGTATTTACTTAAAAATACTTATTAATTTTCAATTTTGGGTAGACTCGAAATATTTGATGACTAAGTCATGGTATGTTTGTAAATGGTATTTTTTAAACTATTTATCAGAAACAAAGTATGTTTTCCTAAACCGAAGTTTAAACCTAAGCTATTATTTACGAATGTTAGCTAGATTATCTACAATCTAACACTAATTTACCACATGCATACTAAATTTTCAGATATCTCTAAAACCCACCAAATATCACATTCAAAGTGAAATCAAGGGAACGAAATCACTTGATGTTAGGAGAGTGATGTGCAAGCCAAAACCCTCACAAATCAAGCTTCAAATGCACATTTTAGCTCCACGGTCGATTTTCTCCTTTTTCCTCTTGCTCCCAAACTACCCCAACTCAAAATGAGTTCAATTTTGATTTTCCTCTAGTCAAAATGGCAGAATTTTACCATTTACACTTTTGGCCCCTCAACTTTTATTTTACCCATTTCAATCTATAATTAGCTAAAAACTAACATAACTCCATTACTAACTTGAAACCCACTTATTTCAACTTATTTCATAAATATTATTTTTATTATAATATTTATTAAAATATTTTATTTATTTGAAAACAAAACCAGGATTTTGGTTTGTTACAAATCACCTCCCCTTATTTGGGTTTCGTCCCCGAAACCCGACTTCACATAAAAACGTTCGGATAATATTTGAGCATTTCTTCCTCGGTTTCCCAAGTCATTTCCGCCCCCTTCTTATGTTTCCACCTCACCAAAACTTGGCTAATCTCTTAATTTCACAATTTCTTCACTTTTCTATCCAAGATTGCCACTGGTTCCTCAATATAATTTAACTTTTCATCCAATTCAATATCATCCAATGGGACAAAAGTAGATTCATCCGCCAAACACTCTCGCAAATGAGACACATGAAATGTGTTATGAAGTCCACTTAGTCCCTCCAGTAGCTCCAAACGGTAGGCTATCGCACCCACCCTTGCTATCACTTTAAACGGTCCGATGAAACGTGGACTTAACTTCCCCCGTTTCCTAAACCGTATCACCCCTTTCCTAGAAGAGACTTTCAAAAGCACAAAGTCTCCCACTTGAAACTCAATCGCCCACTTCCTATTATCCGCATAGGACTTTTGGCGATCTTGAGCCGCCTTCAAACGTGCTCTAATTTGGTCAATACTACCAATGGTTTCATTGACCACCTCTTTACTTCCAAGCTCCCGTTGACCAATTTCACCCCAACACACAGGTGTTATACATTTTCTCCCATACAATGCCTCAAAAGGCGGCATACCAATACTAGAATGGTAGCTATTGTTGTATGAAAATTCCGCCAACGGTAAATAGTCGTCCCAATTTCCCCCAAAATACAAAGCACACGCTCGCAACATATCCTCGAGCGTTTGAATCTTCCGCTCGCTTTGACCATCCGTTTGTGGATGATAAGCGGTGCTAAGGTTCAATCTAGTCCCCATATCCTCATGGAATTTCTTCCAAAAACGAGAAGTAAATCTCGTATCACGGTCCGATATAATCGACACCGGCAGACCATGACGTGACACTACTTCCTCCACATACAATTCCGCCTACCTATCCGAAGAATACGTTTCCTTTATTGGAAGGAAATGTGCACTCTTTGTCAACCGATCTACTACTACCCATATCGCATCATAACCCTTTCGAGTCTTTGGTAGTTTAGTGATCAAATCCATGGCAATGTTCTCCCATTTCCAAAGCGGTATTTCAAGCGGTTGAAGCTTTCCATACGGATTTTGATGCTCCGCCTTTACCCTTAAGCATGTGAGACACCTCTCCACATACTTAACTATATCACGCCTCATACCCGGCCACCAAAAATGACACCTCAAGTCATAAAACATCTTTTTGGCCCCCGGATGGTTAGAATATTTGGATTTATGCGCCTCATCTAAAATAGTTACCAACACACTAGACAACCTAGGAATCCAAATTCTATCAAAGCATGTCTCTAACCCCGAGCTATTTTCCCCAAGCTTGTCAACATAAGCAACCATCCTTTCCTTCTTCAAATCACCACCAAGTGCTAACACTTGTGCCTCCCGGATTTCATAAATGAGAGATGATGAAATTGTCATCTTAAATGACTTCACCTTGATAGGTGTATGGCTCGTCTTCCGACTAAACGCATCCGCCACCACATTTTCTTTACCCGGATGGTAGAGTATCTCAAAATCATAATCTTTGACCAATTCAAGCCACCGCTTTTGCCTCATATGTTGGAACTATTTTTAGGCCATCGCATATAAAACAGTATGAAGAGGGAAGAATTCTTTGAAGTTAAAAGATTTCGACAGAAATCTGTCTCAATAAAAATCGTTTTAGGACGAAATACATTATGTGAAATTGATCAATGATCTAAACGAGGTTGATCTTGAATATGAAAAATCATAAGTCATGGATAATTTTCTCAATGCTCAACCACAGGAATGGGAGATTTATAAACTTAATATCAGAAATAAAGGATTACAGTTTAACTCATTAGAGGATTTGTGTGCAAAGCTACAGTTGTATGCACTTAAAGCTGATCAGAATAGAATAGCGATCAAAGGAGGATACAGTTGTATGCACTTAAAGCTGATCAGAATAGAATAAACGTATAGATTCAGATTTGGTTGCTAAAGCAGTGAAAGAGTCACAGAAACTTATAGCTTATTCTGAACTGCTCAACAAAAATATGTGTTCTTTGGAGTGTTTTGATAAAATTGCTGATTACAAGAATCGAAATCAACTTCTGATGGATGCATTGAAACATGCACATATTACAAACAAAATTCTAAAAGATCGTGAGAAAGAGTATAAAAGGAAGATTGATGACTGTGTCAAAGAAAATTCTCATATGAAGCTTCAGTTAAAGAGAAAGAATTATGAGATTCAACTATTGATTGCTGGAAGAGAAACAGAAAAGAAATTGATGATCGAGAAGATGGAAAAGATAGCAAATACAACAATTAAAGTTGATAAAATAAACATTTCTGGGAAAATGGCTAGTGGAATCATTGAAGCTCAAATACATGACAAAGTAACTTCTGGGCTTGGATATAAAGGAACTGGTGAAAACATTGAGGCTAAAGTTAATGATAAAATGAATAGCGAGATGGGATACAAGAGTGTTTCTCCTCCATTTACTACAAATGGATTTTATTCACATATGCCTCAACCATACATTCCGGAGCCATTTGATCCAAATGTTTATCCTTTGTTAGAGCCAAAGAGAAATTCCAAAGAAAATAAAGTTGAATTGAAGATTCCAAATGATCTTACTTCTGATGATGATTGCGTCAGTGACAAATCTGAAGAAAATCAAGCATGTGTGGATTATTTTGACAATAAGGGTGGCCTAGGGTTCAAGAAAGACAGTCCACTTAATGCTAATGCCATCCCATCATTTCTAATAAACTTACTCACATGTTTGTTAAAGAGGGAGTAGAAATGTCAAAAGTTGTAGAACAGAAGTCTAAAGACAAGTCAGAATCTCGAAAGGGGCCTTATCAAAGACCATGTCCGGCTTTGAAGAAATATTGCAGCTGTGGAAAGCATGGTCATTTGTCAAGAGATTGTTGTATCAAGAAATACAAGTCTTCCAAACAGAAGGTCGCTTCTCAACCTCAGAGAAAGTTTGAAGATAAGGTTGTTAAAGTTTTTAATAGTTTGAAGACGTTTTGGACATACAATATGTCGAAACAAAAACAAGATTGGAAAGAAAAAGTTAAACCACGACAAGTTTGGAGAGTTAAAGATTCGAGTCCAAGATCAAACTTTGACGATGCAAAGTGTATGGGGGAGCTTGGCAGAATTCTTGTGTTTTGATGTGTAATGGCCTATGGGAGATTGTTGGAACTATTTTTAGGCCATCGCATATAAAACAGTCTGAAGACGGAAGAATTCTTTGAAGTTAAAAGATTTCGACCGAAATCTGTCTCGATCGAAATCATTTTCGGACGAAATGTATTTCGGACTAACTCATTCTTCGTCTTCTTAGTATAAATACTTGTTTAGTTTGACTTTTGTAAGTGGGACTTCATTTGATATATCAATACAATAGAGAGAGTTACACCTTTAACTATGTGTTTTTGATCAAATCTCATATCTTGATTATACTACTCGATTCTAGTCTCTACCAATTGATTGCTTGATCTGCTCGAATAAACGTTTTCCATATCATATTAAGGTCCTTTTGGTCAAAGAAATACTTGAGACTTTTGTGATCCGTGTAAATCGTACACTTAGCCCCATATAAATAATGCCTCCAAATCTTGAGCGCAAAAAGCACGGCTGCAAGCTCTAAATCATGGGTAGGGTAATTTACCTCATGAGTCTTCAATTGCCTAGACGCATAGGCAATCACTTTCCCCCTTTGCATCAAAACACAACCCAACCCTGAATGCGAGGCATCCGAATATACCACAAAATCTTCGGTCCCGTCCGGCAAGGATAAGATAGGCGCCTTAGTCAACTTTTCTTTCAAGAGTTGAAAGGCAGACTCTTGGTCGGAACCCCATACAAATTTCATCTCCTTACACGTTAACTTGGTCATTGGCAAGGCAATCCGAGAGAAGTTCTCAATAAACCGCCGATAATAACCCGCCAACCCCAAGAAACTTCTAATCTCAAAAGGCGTCTTCGGTGATGACCAATCTTCTACCGCAACTATCTTGGATGGATCGACTGTAATTCCTTTCTCATTCACCACATGACCCAAGAACTGGATCTCACGCAACCAAAATGCGCACTTTAAAAACTTTGCATAAAGCTTTTCCCTTTGCAACGCTTCAAGAATTTCACGAAGATGAAAGGCATGATCACTTTCACTCCGCGAATAGATGAGAAGATCATCGATGAATACAATCACTGAACGTTCGAGGAACGGCCTACACACCCAGTTCATAAGGTCCATGAAAACCGTGGGTGCGTTGGTCAATCCGAAAGGCGTAACCGTGAACTCATAGTAACTGTATCGAGTGCGAAAAGCGGTCTTATGGACATCTTCTTCCTTTACTTTCAACTGATGGTACCCCGGACCTCAAATCAATCTTAGGGAACCATGACGCCCCTTGCAATTAATCGAAGAGGTCGTCAATCCGAGGTAAAGGGTACCTATTCTTCACTGTCAACTTGTTCAACTCCCGGTAATCCATACACATCCTAATGCTTATGTCCTTCTTTTTAACGAAGAGAACGGGTGCACCCCAAGGCGACACACTTGGGCGTATGAATCCTCTATCTAGAAGCTCTTGCAATTGCTCCATTAACTCTTTCATTTCCGGCGGTGCTAACCTATAAGGTTCTTTAGCTACCGGCTTGGCACTCGGAATCAAGTCAATCCCAAACTCCACTTCCCTTTCCGGTGGTACCCCCGGTAACTCATCCGAAAACACATCCACAAATTGGTTCACAACCGGAACTTCGCGAATATCTTTCACCCTTTCTACCACATCCGAAACAAGAGCCATGTATGCCTTGCACTCACACAACATGTACTTGTTACCTTCACATAAGAACACATCTTAACCTTACCTTTCTTCTCACCTTCTATGTATATGGACTCACCCGATGGGGAATCGAGTTGTACTACCTTAGGTCCACATAGAATAATCGCTTTGTTCCTTGATAACCAATCCATACCCACTATTACATCAAAGTCTCCCATGGACATTGGAATTAAGTCAATAAGGAACGTTTCACCCCCCGCCCTTAACTTGCAATTCCTATAAACATCGAATACTAGGAAACTTTTATCATTTGTCGCTTCGATTTCTAAGTGTAACATTTCTAATTTTTAGTATCCGTATTTCAAATTCAATGTAATGCATTTCAAACCAATTCTAGTGCACTGTTTTGTTCTATTCGTACCATCAATTAAATACTATATTTCAATGTTAACCGGCAAATTTTACACGGTTATAACCTACTAAAACACTACATAAGTATCTATTTATACAAATATGTCAAAGACCAAAGTTAAAAGGTCTGATGTTGAGAATTTACAAGAAACCCTAAAAGGCACGGTCGCACCTTCTTCTGGCACGGTCGCGCCGAGTGCTTTGATACGGTCGCGCGACTTGCTTTGGAACGATCGCGGGTGTCTTAGCACAGCCGCGCCTCATTTGGGCACGGTCAGTTACAATCGTTAGAGGCACCCCATGCCGTGCTACTACTTCATTACTAAATACATCCGCTAACCTTTCCGACCAGAACGTCTCGCAGATAGGTAGGAAATGAGCACTCTTCATCAACCGGTCAACAATCACCCAAATGGTATCATGTCCTTTAGCTGTGCGAGGTAGCTTGGTTATGAAGTCCATGGTAATGTGTTCCCACTTCAATTCCGGTATCTCAAATGGTTGAATATTTCCATACGGTTTTTGGTGTTCGGCCTTTACTTGTGAGCAAGTCAAGCACTTGCTTACATACTTTGTCACATCATATTTCATTCTAGGCCACCAGTAGTCCTTCTTTAGGTCTTGGTACATTTTGTTGGTACCGGGATGGATAGAGTAACGTGACATATGAGCCTCATCCAGGATTTTGGTTTTAAGCTCGCCGCCCATAGGTATCCACACCCGACCAAAAGGTGTCCTCACACCAAGGGTGTTATATTCCAACTTGTCCATTTGTCCCGCCATTCTCTCTTTCTTTATATTGTCTTCCTTAAGTGCCTCATCCTGAGCCTTCTCTATTTCCCTCATCACATCCTGTGTCTCCACCAATTGGCAAGCTTTTACTCTAATAGGAGTAGGCACATCCTTTCGGCTTAGAGCGTCAGCCACCGCATTCGCCTTTCCATGATGGTATATGATTTCGCAATCATAGTCCTTCAAAAGTTCTAACCATCGCCTCTGCGTCATGTTCGGTTCCTTATGTTCGAGGAAGTACTTCAAAAATTTGTGGTCAGAGTAAATGGTAAACTTCACCCCATAAAGGTAATGCCTCCAGATCTTCAATGCAAACACAACGGCAGCAAGTTCCAAGTCGTGAGTCGGATAATTGACTTCGTGAACTTTCAGCTGCCGTGATGCATATGCGATCACTATCCCGCGTTGCATAAGCACGCACCACAATCCCTAACATGAAGCGTTAGAGTATACAACTAAGTCTTCATTGCCCTCGGGAAGGGCCAAAACTGGATCTTGGGTCAACTTCTCCTTCAGTTTCTTAAACGCTTCTTCCTGAGTCGAACCCCATTCATAATTTACCTCCTTCTGTGTCAACTTGGTCAACAACGAAGCTATTTTTGAGAAATCTTGAATGAATCTCTGATAGTAGCCTGCCAATCCTAAGAAACTGCAGACTTCAGTTGGCGTCTTAGGAATATTCCAATCTCTCACCATCGTTATCTTTGGTTGGTCAACCATAATGTCGTTCGGGTTAATGACGTGACCTGAGAATTGGACTTCCCTAAGCCAAAACATGCATTTAGAGAACTTAGCATACATTTTCTCCTTTTTCAAAGCTTCCAACACCTCTTTTAAGTGACACGCGTGATCACCCTCTTTCTTGGAGTAGATAAGGATATCATCGATGAACACAATTACCGATCGATCCAGCATCGGTCGACAGACCCTATTCATCGAATCCATGAATGCTGCAGGAGCATTCGTCAATCCGAAAGAGATCACGCGGAACTCAAAATGTCCATCACGCGTGCGAAACGCGGTTTTTGGTATGTTTTCTTCCCTTACCTTAAGCTGATGGTATCCGGATCGGAGGTCGATCTTCGAGAACCAACTTGCGCCCTGTAATTGATTGAACAAGTCATCGATCCTTGGTAGAGGGTACTTGTTCTTCACTGTTCGTTTGTTCAACTCTCTGTAGTCGATACACATTCTCATGGAACCATCCTTTTTCTTTACAAACAGCACCGGAGCACCCCAAGGCGAGATGCTTGGTTGTAAAAATCCTTTATCAAGCAATTCGTCTAATTGGGTCATAAGTTCTTTCATCTCCACTGGTGCTAGTCGATATGGAGCCTTAGCCATGGGCTGGGCATCTGGTACCAAGTCGATTCGGAACTCGATCTCTCTGTCGGGTGGTATTCCAGGAAAATCCTCTAGAAACACCTCTGGGTACTCACGTAACACTGGTACATCATCTAGTTCTATCACTTCCTTACATTTGCCAATCACGTACACCAGATAAGCCTCGCATCCGCGCCTCAGGTAATCTGCTTCCTTAATCATCGAGATGACGCTAGGCATCGGGGCGTCACGATCTCCAAGAATTTCGACCTCACTAACATCCAGAGCCTTGAGTCGGATTATCTTTCGATTGCATATAATCCGTGCTTCATTGGCAGTTAGCCAATCCATACCCAACACTACATCAAACCAACCCAAAACCATAATAAACAGTCCGACAGGAAACCTATGGCCCTCTATCTTTATCGTAGAGTTGTCAACTACCTCGGTCACTCTCGTAGATCTACCCTCAGTGGTCTCTACACTAAAGGCTCTTTCTATCTTACTAACTATGCATTTTTCCCGTTTACATAAGGTAGTTGATATAAAACTTTTACTGGCACCCGAATCAAAGATTACGGAAACATAAGTATGGTCAAGGATGAACGTACCTGACACTACGTCGGGGTCTACCCTGGCTTGGTCCTACGTCAGTGCGTACGCTCGAGTCTTTGCCCGGGGCCTCTCATCTTTCTTCTCGGTACTCTTCCCTTTCCTAGTTTCGCCCATTTTCGGTTTCGGGCATTCCCTACTCAGATGACCGGCATCCACACAGTTATAGTACTTGAAGTGTTGTGTGCACTCACGGGAGTAGTGCCCGGTCTTGCCACACTTAAAGCATAAGTTAGATCCCAGTCTACATTCACCTGCATGCTCCTTTCCACATTTCCTACAAATGGTCGGCTCATCCACCGAGCCCTCTTATCGCGAGCCCCAAACATCTTTCCACCAGTTCGCTTGTTTGAGAAGCTTGGTTTCTTTTTTGGTTCCTCAATGGCGGCATCGTTTAATGCCAGATCATCATACACCACCCCACTGAGTTCCACCACCGAATCGAAGGTGCTAGGAGTGTTTGCTTTGATAAAGGTGCGGACCTTGTCCGGCAGTCCTTGGATATAACAAGCAATCTTTCTCTCTTCGGTAGTGATCAAATATGGCACCAGACGTGCCAACTCATTGTAACAGGTGGTGTATTGACGTTGAGTCATGTTACCAGCCTTTAAATTCAGAAATTCTCTCTCCACCTTCTCAATTTCGTTCCTTGGGCAAAAATTCTTGGTAACTAACGCCTTAAAATCATTCCATAACATAGAGTCAACAGATGTATCTCCCTTAGCTTGTCGCACTCCCTCCCACCAATGGGACGCTTCTTCTCTTAAGGAGTTAGCAATAAATTTCACCACTTGATCCGTCCGGCATTCGCTGAGACGGATCGCAGCCTCCATACGGATTACCCAGTCAAAAGTAGCCACCACGTCTTTCTTTCCACTCAGGACAGGCGGGTCACATGCTTTAAAGGACTTATAGTCGCATCCGCGAGTAGGCGATGCGTTGTCAGTCTCGTTGTTATGGGCACCAGTTGGCGTGTTAGACCCACCTTCCCCATTAGCTTTCTTCAATGCTTCTGCCAACAGACCTTGCAGAGAAGTATTCAACAACTCTGTGAATTCACGTGCTAGAGCTGCTCTCACTTCTGGTTCAAAAGTGAAAGGTTGTTCTTCAACCTGTGTCTGCTCAGTTCCATGCACACTAACCGCCGGTTCAGTGTGGACACTTCCTTCTTTGCTATACTCTTGGCGTGCAGGGGTCCTGCCACGCCCACCATTTAGGCCTATGGTACGACCGCCGGTGCGGCCCCCACCACGCCTTCCGTTTCCTCTTCTCGCCATTTCGTTCTATAAGACAAGGAATCCAAAGTCAGCATGCTAGTTAACAAATTGAATTCAACAAGCACTGTAAGATTTTAATATACACTGCCCATTTGCAATTAACCATTACACTACCTCTGGATTTCCATTTGACCATCTTTGTGATTCCATTAGAACAGAAGTCCTAACCTAACGCTTCTAAGGCATACTATATAAGTAAGTATATATAATATACCTTCATACCTGATGTTGTGGCTCGAGTTACCCGTACTGACATCCGCTTTCGGTCCCATTCACAGTTTAAGTTCAGATACTGGGAGGGTCCAAATCTCTCAAACTATTGCTCTGATACTAACTTATAAGGCCCCAAACCTGGGAGGCCTCCCTTATTGGATTTACTCATTCACAATGGTTCTTAAACTTGAATATCAAAATAACGTAACGGAAAATACTTCATTAAAACATAACATTACATTGTTCAACATACGGAAGCGTAAACATTGATTAAACAAACACAACGAAATCAAAACGTAACATGATGCCAATCTTCATAAGAAGCCGGGTAACTCTTCATCGCTAGCCAAGCATCAGTGTCCATCCTCGCCACTTGCCTTAACCTGAATATGCATACTAAAAAGTCAGCAACGCTGGTGAGTTCTAGCTTTAAATAAAACTTTCACATAACCATTTGCCAAAACATTTCATTCATTTATTTATTAAAAGTGTACGTAAAATCATGCAAATCATAACATTAAACACAAGTCAACAATAAACCGAATCTGCGGCTTTTCGTAACCGTCAATTCCTCATTACAGCACGGTACTTCATAGAGTACACGCACCGACCTTGAGTAAGGTGCTCCATAGAGCACACGTACCCACATTAACCATTCATAACCGTCAATTCCCTTCAAGCACGGCGTCCCAAAGGATAGCTCGTACCACACCATAAGTACTACTCCCTCGCAGAGAATAGTACCTCATTAGGGATCCCGGTAATCCCCCATTGGTGTCCGTCATCACCCCTTTCCACCTAGTTGTACAACCGCTGGCCAGCCACAAAGGCCCCTATAAAGGTAATGCCCATACATGCATACATATTTTAGCCCCCGAAGGAACTCATGGTAGATTCATTTATTTCGTGACTTTCATAAAAACCTTTACTTCTTTTCAGTTAAAGCATTCGTACGTTTTATTAAATATCATTTCATTTGTAAACATTTCGTAAACTACATTTGGCAACAAATTTCATAAACACATTTCAACTTTCCTTTCGTAAACATCATTTCATAAAACATTATCGTGTAAGTACGCACACCAGCCCAAAACATAGTTCAAAACATTAAAAGTAGGGCTCTAGAACTCACATGTTAAGCTAGTCTCGTTCTGTCCTAACATCGGTCCAACGAGCGTCACACAAGATCTGAATTGGTTAATTACACATACATCAGACCTAATCTAAATTACACGCTTTTACTCATTCAGATCTAGGAGAACTTAAGGCTAAGTTCGCTACCCATAATCTAGGCGAACATATAGGCGAACTTGTCCTAAATTCGCTTGACTTTACCAAGCGAACTTACCAGGCGAATATAACCAAGTTCGCCCCCCCTAAGTTCGCTTACTTCATGCTCCAAGCGAACTTGTCAAGCGAACTTGATAAGTTCGCCCCAATCCTTGCCGCTTGTCGGGCTGTCTTCTTCCCCAAAAATCGAAGTTCTTGCATGCGAATCTGATCATGTCAAGATCCTAACTTTCTAGGTTCAAAACATTCGCTTTTTCTTCTAGATACTAGACCTAAGCTTATTTTCAAGTTTAATTCGTAAAAACGTTACCTTTTTACCCAAAACCCTAAAACCCAACATAAGCTAAAATCTCAAATCTAGCTCGAGTTGTTACCTGGATCGAGATTCTGATTCAGAGGTTATCTTCACGAGCACTGGAGACACGAGCTGGTACGATCTTGAGCGATTCCGACACTTTCTCTCTCTATAGTTTTCTCTCTCTAGAAGTTGCAAATGAGAGAAATGAGGAAGGTTTAGGCTATTTAAGGGAGAAACCTCCCACAAGTTCGCCTCCCCCTCCCTTCCCATGCTCGCCCGGCCCGGCCCGGCCCGTGGGCTTTATTCATTCCATTCGTTCCGCTTTGAACCCGTTATCTTTATTTCTCATTTTAATTTTTGGGATGTTACATCACACCCAATTCACCCCTCTATTTTCGGAGATTCAATATCCAATCCTTTGCCCTTCCAATCAACAGTGGCACACTGAACATCACCCTATCCTCAGGCTTACACTTAGTAGTCTCAAAATTAGACTCCATATCCACCACCCACCTGTGGCAAGGATCGGGTCCACTTGACCATCATATTCGTTGTGCTTAATTACCATAAACTCTTTTAGGGTACAACCCTGTGGCACCCTTTCCTTCTCCTTTAACACATCTTCGAGGGTAAACTTGATAGCCCCTCTCATTTCTTCCATCAACAAGCTTGTGGCTTGCTCGAAGGCCTTAGCCACTTCTTCCTTAATCATTTCTTGGATTCTTGGTTCATTATTAGCTTCTTCCACCATCTCTAAACTGAAAAAATGAACCAAAAACACCTTAATCCCTTTTCACTTTCAATACCCTAGGTATCCATTACACGTTCACTATTATAAGTATTAAGTATATATATACCTACCTATATACATAAATGCATATATAACCACCTTCACCTAATCATTGCAAATGTTCATTGTTATATGGTTATCATAAAGTCTCTTGCACATTTCGTCTTATTAAACATATTGGCCAGACATGTTTAATAATACGCCATGCCCAGTTGTAATTACCATCTCCATATAACAAGTCACAAAACAAGTTCAGGCACACATAACACCTTAACAACATTCAATCATACATATATACATACACATATATATTACCTCGTTATCAAAACATTACTAACCTTTTATTTCCGCAAGCTCCGAGTCTTAGTCAAATCCTTCGTGGATTATCGTATCATTTCCCTCCATATCAAGAGCATTCGGTTTGAGTTTGGTGCCACCACACCAAATCCCTCAAACCATTGCTCTGATACCAAATTGTAACACCCTTAATTGGAAAACCAACTAATAATACATTTAAACGCGCGGAAGCATTTATCTCAAGGATTTTTTTTATTTTTTTGTAAAACTTCGCGTGGCGCGAAAGTCCAGACAGACTTCTTCGCTTGTTGCGAAGAGTCCCAAATTTACCAGTCCAGGAGAATGGTTCTTCGCGTGGCGCGAAGTACCTTCCCTTGATCTTCGCGTGGCGCGAACTCACCCAGTAAACAGAAAGTTAAATTTTTCTGTCCAGCTCTATACTTAGCCAAATTTCCATCCCTTTAACCAACATGACACAAAAACATTACCAACACTTGGATTTGGGTTAAAAACATTCAAACACCACGTTATATACCAAAATACAATTTTCAAGTGTCAAATTTTCACAACAATAGACGGATTTCCAATCAAATCCCAAAAGCACCAAAATGCATCCTAGAATCCTTCAACACCTTGGACTTGACATGGACCTACATCGGAGCTTTTCCTACATAACCACATAATCGTATAACCGTTAGTAATGTTGATAACATATCAAGCAAGTATTTATCACTTGTTTTCACCCATTGACCCATTTGACCCGTTTGCACCCATTTGGTCAATTAATGATCATAACACTTGCATTTCTACTACTAGTTTCATTTCTTTCATTTAACATTCATTTCCATCATTTCATATCCATTATGGCTCTTAGGCCATAACCTCATATCAATTATGATACTTAGATCATAATCTCTTTCTATTATGGTATTTTAACCATAACCTCATATCCATTATGATTCATAGATCATAACCTCATATCCATTATGAATCTTAGATCATAACCTCATTCATACATATCCATTATAGTATTGCACTATAACTACATTCATTCATTTCACATATCTATTATAGTAATTCAACTATAACTACATTCATTTACATAACCGTTATAGTATTACCACTACAACCGCATACATTCAATTACACATATCCATTATAGTTTTATTACTATATTTACATTCATTTACATAACCGTTATAGTATTACCACTATAACCACATACATTCAATTACACATATCCGTTATAGTTTTATTACTATAACTACATTCATACTTATCACATACTAGCTCATGTCATCATCATACATATTCAATTCCACACATAGTATGCATACATATCACACATTTCACCCATTTATCATCAATACTAAGTAAGTGCAAGGCACTTACCTTTTGAGTTAGAAGATCCCGCATCACCTTCTAGCCTTGCAATTTGATTACCTAAACATATACACCTAGCTTAGTAATCTATCATACATACATAATCACATTACAATTGAGTCCACAACTCAATTTCCATTTACAACCCAAATTCACATGTGTGGGTTATTCCCATAACCAAACACCCCCTTTCAATACAAACCCACCTACTTGAGTTTTCTTTCCAATACCTTGAAACTAATTTCTCAATCAATAACTTTTATTAGGTCAATTTGGTGCTTGTTAAGTGTCTATTACCACCTAAACACTTAATCTTCACTAGTTCATCATTCTAGCATTATGATCCAAACACCCCCAATTTTCACCATATGAACCCTAACTTTTCAGATTAGCTAGATTATCTACAATCTAATACTAATTTACCACATGCATACTAAATTTTTGGATTTATCCAAAACCCACTGTAACATCTCGTAATTTAGTATTCATATTTCAATTCAATGTAATGCAATTTCAAATTCAATGCTCGTGCACTACCTTATTATTTTGCTTACCGTAAACTAAATGCAATGATTCAATACAAATTTACAAGTTTTACTCGATTATATACACTTAAACGCTATACAAGTAACTATTTATTTCAAACTAATCAAACCTGAAAAGTCAAGGACTAAAGTTGAAAATTTATCAAGAAACCCTAATTAGCACGGTCGTGCTTCGTCCTGGCACGGTCGCGCCAAGTGCATCCGCACGATCGCGCGACTGGTCCTGGAACGATCGCGCCCGGTGCCTAAGCACGGTCGCGCCTCTATTAGGCACGGTCGCGCCTGCGTAACTGTCAAAACGTAAATGTGATTTCAAAACGCTCGATCGTTCGAATTCAAACCCGGTTACATTTCATTTTCATTGTCAAAAAAAATAACTCAGTTGATTACGATTATTATTATTATCAAAACTCTCTTCCTCTCAAGAAAAACCGTCGATCTTTTCCCTCAAGACTCAAATCCTAAAATTCGATCAAGTTCCTCTCAAGCAATCAAGAAATTCTATTCAGCAATCTCCCCTGTTATTATTGGACTCTCTGGACTAAACGGAATCGCAGTAGAAGTCGTCGGAAACCGCTACCGATGACGCTGGAACTCCCTCCTACCGATCGCTATCAATTCCTTACTATTTGAGGTAATTGAATAATCCCTCCTTTTCGTTTCGGTCCATATATCAAAAGCCCCCTATCAATCTGGCTTTTCATTACAGAAATCTTCCGAATCAGAATTATTTTGATAAGAAAATATTTAATCGAATCCATACTTAAACACGATTTACATGCAATTAAATTATATGAAGAGACTCGTAATAACTCAGTAATCAAAAGCCCTATCAAACCCAGCGCTATAAATACAAGATTTGTTCAATTCGTGTCTGATTTGGAAGAGACACGGTCGCGCTAATCATCTAGCGCGGCCGTGCCTCATGAAACGCGGTCGTGCCGACTAGCAGCGTGGTCGTGTCCTCCTATCCAGACCTAGTCATGCCCTTTGGGCTAGTCTCTGTTGTGTCTAAGAATCATAGACACGACCGTGCCGGGCCAAGCCACGGTCGTGCCTGTTGACTGGTCTAGTTTGTGCCCTCTGTTGATCAACCCGGTCGTGCCCCGACTAGCGCGGTCGCGCCCCTGGCTTAAGCACGATCGTGCCCTTCCGAGGCACGGTTGTGTGTGACTCAGAAATTGTAACAGAATTATAATTTTATATTTTTCGATCAATAAATGTTTCGATTTTATAAAAATATGTTTTCTGTATTTAAAAATGGATTAAAAGTTTAATCTTGGCATAATTATAATTTATTTAAAAGTTTATGAAAATTAAATTTATATTTATTATCTTACACTTAAATGATATTTTAAATAATTAAGTTACAAAATTTATAAATAAATAAGATAATGATTATTTATTTAATTTACATTTTAAATCAAAATCATTTATTTATTTATACTTAAATACAATTAATATTTTCATTATTTCATAAACTATAATTATATATTTATTCAATTATCCAATTCAAACCTAATCAAATTGTTTCAAAAATATTTTTACTTCAAACTCTATATATTTTATTCAATACTTTTAAATACAAATCAATAGTTTTATACACAAATTCAACTTTCATTTTAGACTTAAACTTTATGCATCTATTTGATTCAATATACATTACTCTTAAGGTTAAATTGTGCATTTCGAGGATCATATTTGCTATCTATAATCTTTGTTAGCTACACTTCCATACCAAGTGAGTATTCATAACCTCTTTTTACTCTTTTACACTTTTGGGGTGGAACATGAACTCTATACACATTACACATTTACATTTACACAAACAACACAAGTGCAAAAATCCTATTTACATACATGTGTGCAAAATTTGAGCTTTGTGCCCGAGTGCTAGTTGTGCTAACCTTTGTATGCAATTATGTGTAATCATTAACTATACAAGCCGACGGTTTTCAATGATAGATCTATTGAGTCTGACAAACCCACCCATGGTGCGCGGTGATTGAAACCGACAACACAATTTTTGCATGCTAGTTACAAGGTTTGGTTGTACATGGTTACATAATAGCTACTCTCCATAAATGCCTTATTTTATCATGTTTTGTAAAGGATTTGTTTTCAACTATATGCTATCTACATACAACTGTGTTATACTCACCAACTTTTTAGTTGACTTTATTTTATTCAAGTTTCAGGCCCCAATATGTGAGAATGATTCAAGACGTGTTCAACATAGGATTTGGACTTAGCAATTTAAATCAAGAACTTTATGAGTTGTTTTATGTTTCATGTTTGAATTTGGTTTGTACTTGGATTATTTGTAATGGAAATTTAACTTTAATATATTTCAATATAGTCAACCATGTGCTATGAACAATCTTACATGTCCCGCCCCGATGATTCCGCCATCGGTCGGGGTGTGACAGATTGGTATCAGAGCCTTGGTTATAGGGAATTAGGTTATTAGACATCTTGACCTAGACTATAACTTTAGGACACCCACTTATACTATACTTCATGATTTTTGTGCTATGTGCTACATGTTATATGTTACATGCTTAGTATGATTACTTATTATTGCATTATGATGACTTATGTGTTTTAAATCCATGATTTATTAGGATATTCTTAATAAGTAAATAAATAATACCCTTTCCTATATTCTAAAACCTCATAATATTTCCATCTTCTTTTCTATCTTTATCCTTTCTAAGCATGTGGAAAATCCTTGAAACAAAAATCTCTAAAATTTTTATTTCTTCGTTAAGGTTTTAAACTTGTTAAATTATTTGAGGACACGTGCAATCTGGAAGGGTGACACCTGTATTTTGGGTTTTCTGTCTAAGAAAGCATTTCGCATAAATCCCAATCAACCGAGTGACCCGTATGCTTTCCTGGGAATTCCCAGATGAGTGTTTACTTATAGGCTAAAGCATGTCTCCTTGAAAATTATATAAGTTTAATTAACCTTAATGTGCCATGGTATTCAAGTGATTCTGTCACTTTTGAGTACAATCCAAACTAAGAATATCTATTTTTATTTTGTTATCTCATTCTATTAAATCCTATCAAATCTCATAAGTTCTTACAATTTTTCTTGTCTTGTGAAAATCTGTAGAATGCCTCCTCGTCGTGCTCCCGCAACCAACGCCAACACCGACATTGCTGCCATTCTTACCCAATTGGTGACACAACTCACCCAAGCCAATGGTGCCGCCAATGGCAACAATGGTGGAAATGGAAGCAATAGTGGTAATAATGGTGGAAATGGTGGAAATGGTGGTAATAATCCATCTCAATGCACCTTCAAGCACTTCAACTCGTGCAATCCCCCAAAGTTCTATGGTACCGAAGGAGCTACTGGACTCCTTCAATGGTTCGAAAGCATTGAGAATACCTTTCTCAATAGTGACTCTCCCGACAACCTCCGTGTTCGTCATGCTACAAGTGTCCTACAAAAACGGGCACTTACATGGTGGAATGGGGAGAAAAGGAATAGGGGTGTTGACATAGCTATGGCCTTACCTTGGGATGAGGTCAAAAGGCTTATGACCGAGGAGTTCTGTCCTCGAAATGAAGTGAAAAAGTTAGAAGCTGAATTTTGGGATCTTGCCCAATATAGCGGGGAAAGCTTAGCATATACAACTCGGTTCCATGAGTTGAGTCTTCTAGTGCCCCACATGGTCACTCCTTTGTCCCGTTGTATCGAGAAGTATATTGGTGGGCTACCAAGACAAATCCAAGATATTGTCTTAGGTAGAAATCCTGCTACTATGGAGGATGCTATTCGTCTATCCGCTACCTTAACTGATAACCATGTGAAAGCGGGAACACTTACTAAGAAGGGTACTAAGAAAGTTTCTGAAACCGTAACCCCTCCTACTCACAACAAAGAAGCCACAACCAAGCCCTCTCGTAATAATAGAAAGAGGAAGGTTAGAAATTTTGTTGTGGTTACTCCTGCTGTTCCCGTCAACCAAGCTGCACCTATGGTTCAAGCGCCGGCTAAAAAGCCATATGTTGGAATCTACCCACTTTGTGCCACCTGGAACTACCATCATCCCCAAAACATCCCATGTCGCCTTTGTACTTATTGTGGGAGATATGGTCATACGGTCAGTGTTTGTAGGACCAAAGCTCTTACGGGCCAAGTTAACCCTCCAAACCGAACCGTACCTCAAGTGGCTAATCAAGGCGCTCCCGCCATTGCTAATGGGCGTGCTTGCTATGAGTGTGGTGACCCGAACCATTTTCGTGATCAATGTCCAAGACTTGCAAATGCTAGACAAGGTGGAGCTCGTGGGCGTGCGTTCAACATAAACGCCAACGAAGCTCAAGCCAACAATGACGTGGTCAATGGCACGTTTCTTGTTAATAGTCAATATGCCTCCATTTTATTCGATACCGGAGCTGATAAAAGTTTGTGTCACTTAATTTTGAACCTTTACTTGTAAAGACTCGGTCCCAATTAGAAAAAAACATTTACCGTTGAAGTAGCAAATGGTGACTCCCTTACAATTGAGTCCATTATCTATGATTGCTCTTTAGAACTTAATGACCACACATTTCCAATCAACCTTGTTCCAATGCCACTAGGAAGCTTTGATATTATCATAGGTATGGATTGGCTATCAAATCATCATGCCGAAGTCATTTGCTTTGAAAAGTGTATCCAAATTCCGCTACCATCGGGAGAAACCTTAAGAGTTTTTGGTGCAAAGCCTTGCAAGGGACTTAAGTTAATGTCGTGTACTACCGCTCAAAAGTATTTACGAAAGAAGTACGTGGCCTTTTTGGCCCATATCGTTCAAAAGGATGTTAAGAAGAAGAGTATTCAAGATATCCCCATTATCCGAGATTTTCCTGAAGTATTCCCCAAAGACTTATCCGGTCTTCCACCCGTTCGTCAAGTAGAATTTCGTATTGATCTTGTGCCCGGAGCTAACCCCGTGGCTAGAGCCCCTTATCGTCTTGCACCTTCTGAAATGCAAGAACTTGCAAGTCAACTTCAAGAGCTCTCCGACAAAGGATTCATCCGTCCGAGTCATTCACCGTGGGGTACACCCGTCTTATTTGTTAAGAAGAAGGATGGATCGTTTCGCATGTGTATTGACTACCGCGAACTCAATAAGCTTACTATCAAGAATCGTTATCCCTTACCTAGAATTGATGATCTCTTTGATCAACTTCAAGGTTCTACTTGCTTCTCGAAGATTGATCTTCGATCCGGTTATCATCAACTTCGTCTTCAAGAAGATGACATTCCTAAGACTGCTTTTCGAACAAGCTATGGTCATTACGAGTTCATGGTTATGCCTTTCGGGTTAATCAATGCACCCGCAGTTTTCATGGATCTCATGAATCGTGTGTGCAAACCGTACCTTGATAAATTCGTGATTGTCTTCATTAACAATATCTTAATATATTCCAAGACTAAAGCCGATAATGAACAACACCTTAGATTGGTTTTGGAACTCTTGAGAAAAGAACAACTATATGCCAAATTCTCCAAATGCGAATTTTGGCTAAAAGAAGTTCAATTTCTCGGTCACATCGTCAACGACAAGGGTATTTATGTTGATCCTACTAAGATTGAAACGGTTAAGAATTGGAATGCCCCGAAGACTCCTACCGAAGTTCGTTCATTTATTGGTCTTGCGGGTTATTATCGTCGTTTCATCTCAAACTTCTCAAAGATTGCTGTCCCTCTTACCGCTTTGACCCACAAGGGTAAGACTTATGAATGGGGACCGAAACAAGAAGAAGCTTTTCAAACCCTCAAGCAAAAGTTGTGCAATGCTCCCATATTGACTCTCCCCGATGGGAATGATGATTTAGTTGTCTATTGTGATGCTTCTAACCAAGGTCTTGGTTGTGTTCTCATGCAACGAGGCAAAGTAATCGCTTATGCATCAAGACAACTCAAAGTTCATGAGAAGAATTATACGACGCACGATCTCGAGTTGGGTGCGGTCGTATTCGCGTTAAAAATTTGGAGACATTACCTATATGGCACGAAATGTGTGGTGTTCACCGACCACAAAAGTCTTCAACATATTTTCAACCAAAAAGAACTTAATATGAGGCAACGACGTTGGGTCGAACTCCTTAACGACTATGACTGCGAGATTCGTTACCATCCCGGCAAAGCGAATGTTGTAGCCGATGCTTTGTGTCGAAAGGACCATGTTATGCTTCATTGTGCCCGTATTCAAACCGATATTCAATCCCGTATCTTAGAAGCTCAACACGTCTCGGTAACCGAGGGTAACATGTATGAAGAAATGTCGTGTGGTGTTGAACTTCTTCTTGAATCAAAACCCAATGGCTTACTATATTACTTGAACCGTATTTGGGTACCCGATCACGATGATCTCCGTACATTTCTCATGAACGAGGCTCACAAGACTCGTTATTCTATTCATCCTGGTGCGGATAAAATGTACCAAGATCTTCGCCAACAATATTGGTGGCCCGGTATGAAAAAGGACATTGCTCTTTATGTTGCCAAATGTTTAACCTGCTCCAAAGTCAAAGCCGAACATCAACGTCCTTCTGGCTTGCTTGAACAACCGGAAATTCCCGTGTGGAAATGGGAGAACTTAGCCATGGATTTTTTTACCAAACTCCCTCGCACCTCGAGTGGTTATGATAGTATTTGGGTGATCGTTGATCGACTCACCAAATCTGCTCATTTCTTGCCTATCCGTGAAGACTATCGGGTTGAGAAACTAGCCCGAATTTACATCGACGAAATCGTGAGTCGTCATGGTGTTCCCTTGAACATAATATCTGATCGAGATGCCCGGTTCACTTCTCGATTTTGGCAATCTCTCCAAACTGCTCTTGGCACACGATTGGATTTGAGCACGGCTTACCATCCCCAAACTGATGGTCAGACCGAGCGAACACTCCAAACACTTGAAGACATGCTTAGAGCTTGTGTAATCGATTTTGGTGGAAATTGGGATTCACATTTACCCCTCATTGAGTTTTCTTACAAGAATAGCTACCACACAAGTATCAACATGGCTGCATTCGAAGCTCTCTATGGTCGCAAGTGTCGTTTTCCTATCTGTTGGAATGAGATTGGTGAAGCACAAATCACCGGTCCCGAGTTCATTCAAGAAACATCCGACAAGATTATTCAAATTCGTGACAATATGCGAGTAGCGAGGAGTCGGCAAAAGAGTTATGCCGACAAACGTCGAAAACCCTTGGAATTCCAAGTCGGTGATCTTGTTCTTCTTAAGGTGTCTCCATGGAAGGGCGTGATCCATTTTGGAAAGAAAGGCAAGTTAGCACCTCGTTATGTTGGTCCATTCAAGATCCTTGAAAGGATTGGGAAGGTGGCCTACAAGCTCGAGTTACCTCCATCTCTTGGCAATGTGCATCCTACATTTCGTATATCTAATCTGAAGAAGTGTCTCGCTGATGAAAATCTCCATATACCGCTTGACGACGTGCGCATTGATGAAACGATGCACTTCGTTGAGAAGCCGGTGGAAATTATGGATCGTGAAGTCAAACAGCTCAAGCGAAGTCGCATTCCTATTGTCAAAGTTCGTTGGGAATCTAAGCGTGGTCCTGAGTTCACTTGGGAACGAGAAGACCAAATGAAGCTCAAGTACCCTCATCTTTTTATTGATACTGTTGTAACCTCTAGCTAAATTTCGGAACGAAATTCTCTCAACATGGGGAGACTGTAACATCTCGTAATTTAGTATTCATATTTCAATTCAATGCAATGCAATTTCAAATTCAATGCTCGTGCACTGCCTTATTATTTTGCTAACAGTAAACTAAATGCAATGATTCAATACAAATTTACAAGTTTTGCTCGATTATATACACTTAAACGCTATACAAGTAACTATTTATTTCAAACTAATCAAACCTGAAAAGTCAAGGACTAAAGTTGAAAATTTATTAAGAAACCCTAATTAGCACGGTCGTGCTTCGTCCTGGCACGGTCGCGCCAAGTGCCTCCGCACGATCGCGCGACTGGTCCTGGAACGATCGCGCCCGGTGCCTAAGCACGGTCGCTCCTCTATTAGGCACGGTAGCGCCTGCGTAACTGTCAAAACGTAAATGTGATTTCAAAACGCTCGATCGTTCGAATTCAAACCCGGTTACGTTTCATTTTCATTGTCAAGGAAAATAACTCAGTTGATTACGATTATTATCAAAACTCTCTTCCTCTCAAGAAAAACCGTCGATCTTTTCCATCAAGACTCAAATCCTAAAATTCGATCAAGTTCCTCTCAAGCAATCAAGAAATTCTATTCAGCAATCTCCCCTGTTATTATTGGACTCTTTGGACTAGACGGAATCGCAATAGAAGTCGCCGAAAACCGCTACCGTCGACGCCGGAACTCCCTCCTACCGATCGCTTTCAATTCCTTACTGTTTGAGGTAATTGAATCATCCCTCCTTTTCGTTTCGGTCCATATATCAAAAGCCCCCTATCAATCTGGGCTTTCATTACAGAAATCGTCCGAATCAGAATGATTATTTTGATAAGAAAATATTTAATCGAATCCATACTTAAACACGATTTACATGCAATTAAATTATATGAAGAGACTCGTAATAACTCAGTAATCAAAAGCCCTATCAAACCCAGCGCTATAAATACAAGATTTGTTCAATTCGTGTCTGATTTGGAAGAGACACGGTCGCGCTAATCATCTAGCGCGGCCGTGCCTCATGAAACGCGGTCGTGCCGACTAGCAGCGCGGTCGTGTCCTCCTGTCCAGACCTAGTCATGCCCTTTGGGCTAGTCTCTGTTGTGTCTAAGAATCATAGACACGACCGTGCCGGGCCAAGGCACGGTCGTGCCTGTTGACTGGTCTAGTTTGTTCCCTCTGTTGATCAACCCGGTCGTGCCCCGACTAGCGCGGTCGCACCCCTGGCTTGAGCACGATCGTGCCTTTTCGAGGCACGGGCGTGTGTGACTCAGAAATTGTAACATAATTATAATTTTATATTTTTCGATCAATAAATGTTTCGATTTTATAAAAATATGTTTTCTGTATTTAAAAATTGATTAAAAGTTTAATCTTGGCATAAATATAATTTATTTAAAAGTTTATGAAAATTAAATTTATATTTATTATCTTACACTTAAATGATATTTTAAATAATTAAGTTACAAAATTTATAAATAAATAAGATAATGATTATTTATTTAATTTACATTTTAAATCAAAATCATTTATTTATTTATACTTAATTACAATTAATATTTACATTATTTCATAAACTATAATTATATATTTATTCAATTATCCAATTCAAACCTAATCAAATTGTTTCAAAAATATTTTTACTTCAAACTCTATATATTTTATTCAATACTTTTAAATACAAATCAGTAGTTTTATACACAAATTCAACTTTCATTTTAGACTTAAACTTTATGCATCTATTTGATTCAATACACATTACTCTTTAGATTAAATTGTGCATTTCGAGGATCATATTTGCTATCTATAATCTTTGTTAGCTACACTTCCATACCAAGTGAGTATTCACAACCCCTTTTTACTCTTTTACACTTTTGGGGTGGAACATGAACTCTATACACATTACACATTACACATTTACATTTACGCAAACAACACAAGTGCAAAAATCCTATTTACATACATGTGTGCAAAATTTGAGCTTTGTGCCCGAGTGCTAGTTGTGCTAACCTTTATGTTCAATCATTAACTATACAAGCCGACGATTTTCAATGATAGATCTATTGAGTCTGACAAACCCACCCATGGTGCGCGGTGATTGAAACCGACAACACAATTTTTGCATGCTAGTTACAAGGTTTGGTTGTACATGGTTACACAATAGCTGCTCCCCATAAATGCCTTATTTTATCATGTTTTCTAAAGGATTTGTTTTCAACTATATGCTATCTACATACAACTGTGTTATACTCACCAACTTTTTAGTTGACTTTATTTTATTCATGTTTCAGTCCCCAATATGTGAGAATGATTCAAGACGTGTTCAACATAGGATTTGGACTTAGCAATTTAAATCAAGAACTTTATGAGTTGCTTTATGTTTCATGTTTGAATTTAGTTTGTACTTGGATTATTTGTAATGGAAATTTAACTTTAATATATTTTAATTTAGTCAACCATGTGATATGAACAATCTTACATGTCCCGCACATATCACCGGTCCCGAGTTAATTCAAGAAACATCCGACAAGATTATTCAAATCCGTGACAATATTCGAGTAGCGAGGAGTCGACAAAAGAGTTATGCCGACAAACGTCGAAAACCCTTGGAATTCCAAGTCGGTGATCTTGTTCTTCTTAAGGTGTCTCCATGGAAGGGCGTGATCCGTTTTGGAAAAAAAGGCAAGTTAGCACCTCGTTATGTTGGTCCATTCAAGATCCTTGAAAGGATCGGGAAGGTGGCTTACAAGCTCGAGTTACCTCCATCTCTTGGCAATGTGCATCCTACATTTCATGTATCTAATCTAAAGAAGTGTCTCGCCGATGAAAATCTCCATATACCGCTTGACGACGTGCGCATTGATGAAACGATGCACTTCGTTGAGAAGCCGGTGGAAATTATGGATCGCGAAGTCAAACAGCTCAAGCGAAGTCGCATTCATATTGTCAAAGTTCGTTGGGAATCTAAGCGTGGTCCTGAGTTCACTTGGGAACGAGAAGACCAAATGAAGCTCAAGTACCCTCATCTTTTTACCGATACTGTTGTTTCCTCTAGCTAAATTTTGGAACGAAATCCTCTCAACATGGGGAGACTGTAACATTTCTGATTTTTAGTATTCATATTTCAATTCAATGTAATGCAATTTTGAATTCAATACTCGTGCACTATCTTATTATTTTTCTCGCCATAAATTAAATGCAATGATTCAATGCAAGTTCGCAAGTTTTACTCGATTATATACACTTAAACTCTATGCAAGAAACTATTTATTTCAAATTTATAAAACCTGAAAAGTCAAGGACTAAAGTTGAAAAATTATCAAGAAACCCTAGTTAGCACGGTCGTGCTTCGTCCTGGCACGGTCGCGCCAAGTGCCTCGGCACGATCGCGCGACTGGTCCTGGAACGATCGCGGCCGATGCCTAAGCACGGTCGTGCCTATCTTGGCACGGTCGCGCCTGCGTAACTGTCAAAACGTAAATACACTTTTAATCACCGATCGTCAAGAATCCGTAACCGCCCACCGTTTTCTTTTTCATTTACGTGAGTAATGCAAATTTCAAATTCTCAAACGCTCCATCTTAATCCTATCAATCTCGAAAAACTCTCTCTCAAGCCTTCCAAGAAACTAGAATCCGCTGTTCGACCCGAATCCTCTCAATCCAGCAGCAGAGTCTCGATACTCAATCATCCCTGAAGTTCCCAGGCTATTTGGATTGGCCGGAGTTGCAGTAAAGATCGCCGGAACTCCTTCTTGCCGATCTCTATCAATCCTCTATTGTTTCGGGTAATTGAAATCATTTATTTCAGTTAATTAGTCTCTATATCGAAAGCCCCATAATAATTTAGGCGTCCATCATAGAATATACCCCGAATCAAAATCGATGTTTTATTTAAAATAATTTAATCGAATCCGCTGTTAAAAACGTTGTTAATACAATTAAAATATCCCAAAAGACTCGTAACAACCCATTAATCAAAATCCCTAACAATTCCAGCGTTTAAAATACAAGAATTTGTCAATTTGTGTCTGATTTGGAAGAGACACGGTCGCGCTAATCATCTAGCGCGGCCGTGCCTCATGTAGCGCGGTCGTGTCGAATAGCGGCGCGGTCGTGTCCTCGTGTCCAGACTTTGTCATGCCCTCTAGGCTAGTCTCTGTTGTGTCTAAAGATCATAGACACGACAGTGCCGGGCCAAGGCACGGTCGTGCCTGTTGACTGGTCTAGTTTGTGCCCTCTGTTGATCAACCCGGTCGTGCCCCGACTAGCGCGGTCGCGCCCTTGGCTTGAGCACGATCGTGCCCTTCCGAGGCACGGTCTTGTGTGACTCAGAAATTGTAACAGAATTATAATTTTATATTTTTCGATCAATAAATGTTTCAATTTTATAAAAATATGTTTTCTGTATTTAAAAATGGATTAAAAGTTTAATCTTGGCATAAATATAATTTATTTAAAAGTTTATAAAAATTAAATTTATATTTATTATCTTACACTTAAATGATAATTTAAATAATTAAGTTACAAAATTTATAAATAAATAAGATAATGATTATTTATTTAATTTAAATTTTAAATCAAAATCATTTATTTATTTATACTTAATTACAATTAATATTTACATTATTTCATAAACTATAATTATATATTTATTCAATTATCCAATTCAAACCTAATCAAATTGTTTCAAAAATATTTTTACTTCAAACTCTATATATTTTATTCAATACTTTTAAATACAAATCAATAGTTTTATACACAAATTCAACTTTCATTTTAGACTTAAATTTTATGCATCTATTTGATTCAACACACATTACTCTTTAGGTTAAATTGTGCATTTCGAGGATCATATTTGCTATCTATAATCTTTGTTAGCTACACTTCCATACCAAGTGAGTATTCACAACCCCTTTTTACTCTTTTACACTTTTGAGGTGGAACATGAACTCTATACACATTACACATTACACATTTACATTTACGCAAACAACACAAGTGCAAAAATCCTATTTACATACATGTGTGCAAAATTTGAGCTTTGTGCCCGAGTGCTAGTTGTGCTAACCTTTATGTTCAATCATTAACTATACAAGCCGACGGTTTTCAATGATAGATCTATTGAGTCTGACAAACCCACCCATGGTGCGCGGTGATTGAAACCGACAACACAATTTTTGCATGCTAGTTACAAGGTTTGGTTGTACATGGTTACACAATAGCTGCTCCCCATAAATGCCTTATTTTATCATGTTTTGTAAAGGATTTATTTTCAACTATATGCTATCTACATACAACTGTGTTATACTCACCAACTTTTTAGTTGACTTTATTTTATTCATGTTTCAGGCCCCAATATGTGAGAATAATTCAAGACGTGTTCAACATAGGATTTGGACTTAGCAATTTAAATCAAGAACTTTATGAGTTGTTTTATGTTTCATGTTTGAATTTGGTTTGTACTTGGATTATTTGTAATGGAAATTTAACTTTAATATATTTCAATTTAGTCAACCATGTGCTATGAACAATCTTACATGTCCCGCCCCGATGATTCCGCCATCGGTCGGGGTGTGACACCCACCAAATATCACATTCAAAGTGAAATCAAGGGAAGGAAATGACTAACTTAATGTTAGGAGAGTGATGTGCAAGCCAAAACCCCCACAAATCAAGCTTCAAATGCATGTTTTAGCTCCACGATCGATTTTCTCCTTTTTCCTCTTGCTCCCAAACGACCCCAACTCAAAATGAGTTCAATTTTGACTTTTCCCTAGTCAAAATGGCAGAATTTTGCCATTTACACTTTTGGCCCCTCAACTTTTATTTTACCCATTTTACTCTATAATTAGCTAAAAACTAACATAACTCCATTACTAACTTGAAACTCACTTGTTTCAACTTATTTTACAAATATTATTTTCGCTATAATATTTATTAAAATATTTTATTTATTTGAAAACGAAACCCGGATTTTGGTTCGTTACATAGTGTGGAAACTAAATCAATACTACAACAGTGATTCGAACCCATGTTTGCATGTGTGTGTGTGTAAAAGAATGCTTAAAATATCATTATCAGATAAAGGATGTAAGATTTTGACAAGTATTTTCTTATGAGTCCAGTTTCGGGTTATGTCTTTAGCACAATTTTTCGTTTCACTTCACTGCCCATAGTCACAAGTATGCAATGAGAAGTTGGGCCAAGATATGTCTTGACATCAACCGTTGAGCATATATTTTAGGTCCACATGACTCATCTGCAGATCGATCTCGTGACAGGACGTCTCGATAACACGGAGTGCGGAATCCTACCGTGTTAACGTTTGTATACGAATTGACAATAGAAACAGCAGGTAAATAAATTTCTCTTTGTATATCACCAAAACACAGAGTTTACAAGATTCACGGAATACAACCGTTCAAGGTCGTTCTGCTCTCTGCTCTTTTTAGAACAGAATTTGTAAACAACTATTTATAGACACAAACCAGCTATAGGCGAACATAACAAGTTCGCTTCTAAAGATGCTTAGGCGAACTTGTTAAGTTCGCTTTTCCATGAACTTGTACAATATTACTAAGGCGAACTTAACAAGTTCGTTCCTAAAGATGCTTAGGCGAACTTGTTAAGTTCGCCTCTCTATGAACTTATACAGAATTTTATCAACATTTACAAAACATGTCCTAACAGACTCCCCTCTAACTGTTGCTAACAATTCTATCAATTACATGTCAAAGACTCTAAGACTAAGACATAATATCTGCAAGCTCGTTGTCACCAGAATATGCTCCAACATATATTCACCCTTGAATCATTCCTGATTCATTACATCAAATCCAGATAAAAAATTGGATCCCTTACCTAAATCCTCAGACACCATGCTTATTATCCTAAATCATCATACTGATATTCGCAGAAGAAATCCTATGAAACCAAGACAAATGAATCACTCGATTCTGAATCTTATGATTCCTGATAATCCTTATGGATTCTGCTTGATTTTTCTGTGCTAAATGGTGTAACTTCACTCTGGAAATTTTGACAATCATTGGGAAAATCTTATATGCCTTGAGATACTGTGAATTTAAATTTATGTAGCGTAACAGTGGGGTACACGTTGTATACTTATAATTAATACCTTAACACATAAATTTAAATTTATATATTCTTATATTGCATATTACATATGAATAAGAGGTAATCCATGACATGATTCCACATTCTTTGTGGTTTATAGTGTATCATTTTTGCCTATAATAGCCTGATATGATCCTCTGCTCATGACTTTGACCAAAAATAACTTGTATGTATATTCCTGTATATCCGCATCTAAATCTTGTGCATATTATCTTTATTCAGAAAAGCTCAAAAAGATTTTAAGTTCGTGTACAGTTCAATCATTACCAAAAATGACAAAAAGATTTTCAGTACAGTTTATCAAAAGTTAAGAAAAGCCAAACAAATTGTGTTTAACTTCCTTGAATTGTTTTTGAAACCTCTTGATTGAACGTTCATATCCGGTTCGTTATTTGACTTGACATCCTTCATAATTTGAGTTGAAATTTGAGAACACACTAGTCTCATCGTACTTGTTAAGTGCACAAGAGTTAAACCTTGCGTACTTAGCAAGTGCGCAAGACATAAGTCATGCGTACTTGTTAAGTACGCAAGAGTTAATTTTTGCGCACTTACCAACTATGCAAGGCTTATGTGTGTGGGGTATATATACAAGTGTTAGTCGTTTTATCTTCATTTCAGCACTTTCAAACTCGACTACTGTATTATAACCCACCTCTCCGCTTTTACTCAAAATTTCACTGTGTTCAAAAGAGATTTTTCGTCCAGATCATCATTTCATCTTCACCTTACTAACCTTTGGTGAGAATCTCAGACCATTCCATCCATTAAATCACCAGTTATGGACCGATTCTTTGAACTTAAGAGCCTAGGGTTTTGATGATGAATTTTAGACCAATTTTGGTGTTCTTGACACAAATTGAGACCTAAAACTTGTTTAAAATCATTAATCGAAGCTCAATCATCTCATAATCATCTTTAACTTTCCTTGATTTTGATTTTGACCCCTTGGGTGACCGTAGGTTAGCGTCGGTCCAGGGTTAGGTCAAAATGACCAAGTATTAGCACAGTTTTAGTGTTGGTTTTGGTCCCATAGGTTCTAAACATGCTTTTCGACCTAGTGGTGACCATCATTCACACCGAAATCACACATTCTCGTATTTCGGATTTTGAAAAAGTTGCCTAAGGGTTGATTCTTGCGCACTTAGTAAGTACGCAAGAGGTAACTTCTGCGTACTTGATAAGTACGCAAGAAGTAAACCCTGCGTACTTGTTAAGTACGTAGGAAGGGCCACTAGGAAATTTTTCTAAGTCTGAAAATAAGTTCAGTGTGCAAGTGCTATACCAAGTCATGTTTGTTCCATTCCAATGATTCTAGTTGTTCTTATTGTGTTCATATTCTGTTTTTGCAGTGATGGCTCATGCATTTACCAGTGAGTTCAACATGCTGGCACTAACACACCTAGAATGGAAGGGTGCTGCACTGGAGTACCGGCAGATAGTTGATTTTCTGAACCGTTCCAAGATCAGCTATGCAATCTTTGCTAATCCCGTTGTCTCTCGACCTTACTTGGAGCAATTATGGAACACAGCTGATCATGACTGTACAGTAACCCCAAATATCATTAGGTCTACTGTAGAGGGTCATGATATTGCTAGTTCTGAAGACACCATTAGACAAGCACTACAGTTCAGGGACTTATCAACTGATCCGATAACTTATCCTGACTACTTCGTTGATGGATGCTGGAGACAAAGGATGGGGTATGTTGGTACCATGGATACTCCTCGTATAAGAAGATGTGGATACTTGATCAGTGGCGTTACTTCGCACACATCATGATCATGTGCCTATCTGCTAGGAAGGCGGGAAAGGATGCCATGTGTCATGACTTGGGAGCTGCAATGGTTGGACTTTCTCTCAACAAGGGCTACAACTTTTCTAAGTATATCTACAAGTCCATGACCGACCAGATAAATGCAACGGAGAGGTTTAGATTCCTATTGTACCCGAGATTTGTTCAACTGTTGGTCAATGATGTTGTGCCCAATCTACCTTAGATTGGAGAACGTCTACAAGTTAAACGGGTGGACAAGAGAGTGTTTTCATAATTTCTAAAGCAATACAGTGTAGAACCTACCCCTGAGCACACTCCTCTCTTTGGCCACCTAATTAATGAAGCATATGTGGCCCCTGCTGACTTCAGATGTTGATTCTGAACCTGAGCTGAGTGAACACTCTGACGAACAAGTAAAGGAGGAAGAGGAAGGAGATGAAGGATCTGAGAGTGATGAATCTGGTAATGTCGGTGACAAAAAATAAGGAGGAGCTGGTGCTGAAGAGTCGGATTCTGAAGCAACTGAATCTGATTCGTCCGACTTTGATGATGCACCAGACCAATCACATCCAAGGAGGTTGACGAAGGTTTCCCTTCCCGAGTTATCCTCGGAAAGACAAAGACAAGAAAGTACCGACAGCGAGTATGAACCAGTGTCGGATACTGAATTACAAAGGCATAGGATAGAGAGAACACTAAAGCAAAGGGAGGATAGGCCTTTTGCTGCTATCCTTAGAGAAGTTGAAGATCGTACTCAACGGCATCCAATCACAGAGGCCGTGAGCACTGATTCAACCTCTACTTCAACTTCAAACCAGTTGTATCAGCGAAGGAGAAGACAACCACGAAGTACTGTGGAGGTGGCTGCCACTACTGTCACAGAGGATGTTCCTTTGATAGTATCCCTCCCTCTTGAATCCGTCCAAAAGGTGATGGTGACGACTCCAATTCAGACTGAGTCGATCACTATCACCCCAACCACCATTGAAACCACTACCATCCTAACCACCATCCCCACTACCACCCTTCAACCCATCAGTCAACCATATAATTATGGTGAGATATTCACTTTTCCAACCCATACAGCCGAAGCCTCTTCATCCAGGGATCCTGATCCCCGTGATTCCTGGATTGCTACCCTGGTTTACTTGAAACGGTACGGAAGTCAAGGGAAGAATCAGAGGCTCAACAATCTCAGATCAATTCTTTGGTGGATGAAGTAACCGTCTTAAGGAGCCATATGACCGGTGATGAAAAGCAGTGAAAGGAACTGATCAGAGTCTTTGATGAAATCACTTTCATCAATTTCTCTGTGAAAGATCTGACATCCCTAAATGATAAGTATTGCATCTACACAGACGAGTGGACGAAGCTTCAAGCATCAAGATACAACAAGTTGGTCAAGTTTTGCCTTGACTACAAGCTGAAGATGAGAAGCTAAAGCTGGTGGAGTTAGAAGACCGAAGACAATCCGGAGGTGTTGTCAAGGCAGAGTTTGTTGGAGCACGTTTGTGTGATAGATACTTTGGATGTTGTCTATGACTTTGTATCTTTACTTTCTGTACTTGTACTAGTATTTTAGTATCTGTATGTATTGGTTTATTGAGTTGTAAACATGTATGTAGGTACTTGTACTTGTTAGTCTTTCGTAAAGTGTTGTGCGCACTTAACAAGTGCGCAAGTGTTATAACCTGCGTACTTAGCAAGTACGCAAGAACATTTGTCTGCGTACTTGCTAAGTACGCAAGAACAAAGGCTTGCGCACTTGCTAAGTACGCAGGAAACATGTCTTAGTACATATAGCCAGTTTATGTAAGTGATATGTACGCACTCGTTCTCACTGTATCCGGCTGTGATTATGAATAGACGGATTTAAAAGTATCTCATGTTTGTTGTCGGTTTACTTTATGTTGTTTGATTCTCCACCTAGTCACGGGTATTCTACACCCTGTTCGACTAGTCACACATTCGCACGTAACGATCCGAGGCACCCGGGGACGAGAAGTTGAAGATCGTATTCAATGGCATCCAATCACAGAGGCCGTGAGCACTGCTTCAACATCTACTTTAACTTCAAACCACCTGTATCAGCGGAGGAGAAGACAGCCACAAAGTACTGTGGAGGTGGCTGCCACTACTGTCGTAGAGGAGGTTCCTGTGATTGCATCCCTCCCGCTTCAATCTGTCCCTCAGGTGATGGTGATGACTCCAATTCAAACTGAGTCGATCACTATCACCCCAACCACAATTGAAACCACTACCATCCCAACCACCATCCCCACTACCACCCTTCAACCCATTAGTCAACCCTATAATTATGGTGATTTCACCCATGGGTTTGACTTTGATGAGATATTCACTTTTCCAACCCATACAGCGGAAGCCTCTTCATCCAGGGATCCTGATCCCCGTGATGCCTTGATTGCTACCCTGGAGACTCAGGTGGCTAGTTTACTTGAAACGGTATGGAAGTCAAGTGAAGAATTGGAAGCTCAACAAGCTCAGATCAATTCTTTGGTGGATGAAGTAAGCGTCTTAAGGAGCCAGAGGACCGGTGATGAAAAGCAGCGAAAGGAACATGATATGATGGTCAAGTTAGTGTGTGACCTGACCAAGACGCTTGCTGTTCACGGGAGAAAATTAAAGAGATATTGAAGGAGAAGGAGAAGCCATCAAAGCCAAGCGGTGATGAGGCTTGTCATCTGGTCGACTTGACTAAGAATGATGACAAAGACAAGGATCTTGAAGCCGGCCCTAGTGGAAGGGAGCAACAAGCGTTAGATATTGTTCCCATTTCTGATGTGTCCATGGCTGAGGGGGAGTCTGCTCAGCAAGAAGGTGGAGGTGATAAAGGAAATTATGTGGCTGATGTTCTTTACGACCTATCTGATTAGGTCATCTTAATGATTGAGCAGGCTATTCCAAAGAAGCTCAGATCGATGCTCTCAATAATGTGTAGGAAGGAGAGATCGAGTTGATGATGATTGGGATGTGGAAGATGAAGATGTAGTGGTGGAGTTTCCCAAAGGAGACGGTGAAGGAGTCTATGAGCTTGAGGATGGAGAGATTTTTAAGGCTCCAGCCTTTGAAGCTACTTTCAACACAGGTTCAGTCGAGCCTGAAATTGTTGCTGAGGCTAGTGGTTCAACAACCTCGATTGAAGCCCCTCCCACCAATCCCGATCCTGTTAATCCCGAGGCATGGAAAAGTAAATATACGCAAGGATGGTTTACTAAGGATCAAGCTCCAGTTTGGCAAAAGATATCTATAATAGACAAACATGGAGCCACATGTATGATCTTGTCTGTCAAGTTCGACGACGACAAGAAGCTGTTTGCCATTAAACGAGCTGGCGTGGTTCATTAATTGATTCCAACTAGTGAGGCGTTCAACTCATTTCCAAAGTACAATCTGGAGAACCTAGCAAATCGTGAGCTGATGGGTGACACAAGTCATGCAGTAGCGAAGGGTTTGTGGGGTGCACTACATAGAGAGGGAAGATCGGGAAACTTTGAGATGTTCAAGCCTCAGATGCCCAAGAGAGTCCGGGACAAGAATGTCTGACATCCCGTGACGAACAGAAGTCTAAGGAAGTTGGTCTACATGCCAGTGCTGTGTGAAACTAGGATTCCCTTGAGCAAGTTGTCTCAGGATATCCTTGGTAACATGTGGTACTGGTTCGTGGACCCAAAGACGGGCAAGGCGGTGGTGATGGGAAATATTAGGTCCGAAAGTGGAAGCTTGGTGCCAAAGGAACTGATCAGAGTCTTTGATGAAATCACTTTCATCAATTTCTCTATGAAAGATCTGACGGCCCTAAATGACAAGTATTGCATCTACACGGACGAGTGGACGTAGCTTGAAGCATCAAGACACAACAAGTTGGTCAAGTTTTGCCTTGACTACAAGCTGAAGATGGGAAGCTAAAGATGGTGGAGTTAGAAGACCAAAGACAATCCAGAGCAGTTGTCAAGGGGGAGTTTGTTGGAGCACGTTTGTGTGACAGACACTCTGGATATTTTCTATGCTTTTATATCTTTACTTTCTGTACTTGTACTTAAATTTTAGTATCTGTATGTATTCGTTTATCGACTTGTAAACATGTATGTAGGTACTTGTACTTGAACTTGTTAGTCTTTTGTAAAATGGTGTGCGCACTTAACAAGTGCGCATGTGTTATAACGTGCGTACTTAGAAAGTACGCAGGAACATTTGTCTGCATACTTGCTAAGTACGCAGGAACAAAGTCCTGCGCACTTGCTAAGTACGCAGGCAACAGGTCTTAGTATATATTGCCAGTTTCTGTTAGTGATTTGTACGCACTCATTCTCACTGTATCCGGCTGTGATTATCAATAGACGAAGTTTAAAAGTATCTCGTGTTTGTTGTTGGTTTACTTTGTGTTGTTTGATTCTCCACCTTGTCACAGGTATTCTGTACCCTATTCGACTAGTCACACACTCGCACGTAACGATTCGAGACACCCCGGGACCTACAGAATGAACTTCAGTTTCAACATGATTTACTTTAGAATTTTCATCTTCAATGCTATCTACAGATGTTTCATTTTGACTTTCTTCTTCACTCCCTGAACTATCTCCATCACTTGAATTATCATCTTCAGATGCTACTAACAAGATCTTCTAGATGAATTCCCCAATCATAATTGTCATCACCTTGTGCAACCAAAGCAGATGATGTTGAAACATTTGCTGAATTTCCAGAACCACTAGATCCTTGTTGTTGATTTCTATTACTTTGATAATTGTTATTCTTTTTTTTAGAGTCAAATTCAACTTTTCACTTGTGGCATTCGTTAGCAAAATGACCATATTCTTGACAATTATAACATCGAACATTTGCCTTATCAAATCCCATTCTTGTCCTACTATTTGATCCACTATATTTTCTGCCAGTTTTCTTTAGAAAATCATTTGCTTTTCTCATAAGCATGGCCATATTCCATTGAATATTCATCTCTTCCAAATCAATTGGATCAATATGACGATAATCTTCTTCTATTGCTTTAGGGTCATGAATCTTCCCACAAATAAAGTTTTCATATGATGCAATAAAGGAAGAAAACATTGCCATATAATCATCAACAACTCTTTGATTCACATGATGTGAATTTGAAGATTGTGATCCAGATGCTGAATTTGATGTATTAGCAGAAAAACCAGACTAACACGAATAACCAGAAACAATATCATTTGAATGATCTTGACCATCTCTAGAAAATAAAACAACTCCAGATCATGATTTTCCAGAAGTCTTTCAAAATATATTACGGGATCTTGAAAATGCTACATATTAGTCTCCTTTCATCATATTCAAATCATGATATTGAATTTTTCCAAGAACATCTTCAAGTGACATGGATTTGTAATTTTCATTTTCTTTGATGAGAACAGAATACACATCAAACTTTGATGGTAATGATTCCAATAACTTGTCACTTATCTCCTCAGGTTCTTAAACCACTTTAACACTTGATAATTCACTCAGTATATGATAAATGTTGTAGCTAGATCATCCAGAGACTCATTCTGAAAGTGTTTGAATACCAAGAACTGCTTTTTCAATCATTCCTTTGGACTTTTCTTCACATCAAGACTTCCTTCACAACGTTTGTGCAAAGAATCCCATAATTGTTTTGAAGATTTAAATTGCTTGAAACTGTGATAAATCTCTTTTGGAAGTAACATAGAAATGCTCACAATCGCCTTCCTTTCACGATCAAATAATTGTTTTTCTTCAGTATTTAAAGCAAATACTGGCTTGGAAACATTATCACTATCCATCCATGAATACGTCAGATGAGTGTATCCTTCTAGAATATGAATCCATAAATTGGTATATGTGAATGACACAAATTGAACAAAACAATCTCTCTAGTTTGGATAATCAGCAAGACTCAACAACTTTGGTGGTTTCTGAGAAGTACAAATCTCATTATCATAGTTGAACATGTTTGTAACCTACACCATGTTAACCATAACAACAAAATAGAAAATATCACAAGTAAAACAAAGTTTAGAACAAATTTACCCTGAGGCGAACTTGGTAAGTTCGCTCTACACACTTAAAGCAAACTTGATCCAAGCGAACAAGATAAGTTCACCTAAACAAGAATTTGCACTAAATTCGTCTGTAACTGAATTTTGAATTAAGTTCGCCTGTATCAGCTGAAAGAACTCAGGAAGATGAACTCTTCAACCAAAACACGAACCAAAAACTCTGAAAATCATCATAACTTGCTGAATTGATGAAATTTGATGAAACTGAACCGTATGATTGAGTATAAGGTGAAATAGAACACTTCTAATGGATCAATTTCTCCAAAAATGCTTCCAAAATGATGAATTCAGATTCAAAATGCTCTCAAGGAACTTGAAAACTCCATGAATATGAAAAATATCCAAAAGTCAATTGTTTTGCTGTCAAATCATACACAAACCGTCACAAATCATGAGCAAAATCTTTGATACCACTTGTAGGTCCACATGACTCCTCTATAGATCGAACTCGAGACGTGACGTATCAACAACACCGAGTGCGGAATCCAACCGTGAGTATGACTATGTATACGAGACGACGATAACAATGACAATCACAGACAATGTAAATAATTTTCTTTCAATTCCACCAAAACATAGAGTTTACAGATCTTGAATATCAATCACAAAAACCTCTACAAAACAGAACATGTAAACATCTATTTATAGACTTTTATTTTGCTACAGGCGAACTTAACAAGTTCGCCTAATCTAGGCTTAGGTGAACTTATTAAGTTCGCCTATTACAGAACTTATCTAAGCAATTACAAAAACATAAAGATATACAAGATCTAAACTTTTACAAAGCTTTTGTCACACTTCTATATCCTAACAATAATTTTTCAAAATTAGAGACTAAATCTAAAATTCAAACATGCCACATGGACTATCCATATCCATGTACATAACTTTTTAATTAAGAGCATTCACATCAGTATACCTATCTCTATCTCCATCTTTATTATTTACCGTTTTCTTATATTTTGAACCTAAATCAACATTTATATCTATCTTTACACTTTATAGTTTAGCAAATAAAGATTTTCTAGATATAGAGCTCCATTTTTTTAAACTCTATATTTTTGTGAGTGTATAGGAAAGAGAAAAAAAATAATAAAATAAGTTTTTGAGAGTGAGATATAGATAGATATAGATAATGAGATGTGGAAAGTTAAAATAAGATTAAAGATAAATTTGAGAATATGTGATATTTTGATAAATAACACTAAAAATCACTATTTTTTCTCTATTCTTCAATCACAACCACTTTTAAAATATAATAAAAAATTAATAGAGGTGAACACTGTTTTCACAAATATACAGATAAACAGTAACATTTTTTTTCTCCTCCACTCACAAACATTTTAAACTACTCCCTAAAATATACATAACTCACTCACAAACATATACAGAACCTGCTACGAATGCTCTAATATACACTTTTTTTTAATGAATTTAGTTTCTTTGCTCTGTATTTCTAATCTAACACTCATATTTATTTCGATTTGAGCTTTAAAAGACTACACATCGTATACAAGAAATCGCTAGGGGTTAAACATTATGTTTTAGTATATTTTTTTTAGCTAAACTGGATTTGGATAATCTTAGCTATCATTCAGTGGCTAATAATAATTTATACTGACAATTTAACCAATGACGCTCCTAACTTGTACTTGCATTGCCAAATGCAGTTCCAATAACATTATCATCAAAGATTTACACTAGTTTTCGTGCACAATGATAATTATTAACGAATTGGGGAAACGTACAAGCGAAATCGACTGGAAATCAAGTGTAAATCAATGATGATTATAATACTGTGATTGCCCTTGGTAGCGAAAGTAAAATTCATGATTGTCATTGGTCAAATTGACATTACGGATTATTATCAGCCAATGATTTGAATTACTAAAATCTGTAAATTATCTTTATGGATTATTATCAACTAAAAATTCATTTTATTAGCATAAAATACAATTCCAACGTGAGAGTTACATGGTACAAAATCATCTCTTTTTATAAAATATAACTACTTTTCTGAGTGTAAAATCATACTAAATCAACACATATTGTTTGAACTAAAAAATGTTAATTTTTAAAATACTCTTTGCTGTTGTCATTAAGTTGATGGGTTAGACGAGCCAAGTTGAACTATTCAACCAAAATATTTCTCCATGTTATATTCTTATTTTGATATAATGCATCCCATTATCACATAACTTTGTCCGCCCATTCCATTGTTTTTTTTGTTTTTCTACTTTTTATTTTTAGATATATGGATATAAGGTTCATTTTAAATAAAGTTAACGTTAACTACAAACGACTATCAAACTCAAAGAAAAATATGTGTTATTATACGGATCGACAAACTCTTGATCTAAACCAATAATTTTAAATCCTTTTTATCTTAATTTCATAGAATAAGCAGAGTGTCGAATCTACGAAAAAAAACTGTTGGATGACACTTTCAGCTGAATTGATTAGTGACATACAATAAAACTTTGTAATTGATTGATTTTGATAGTTTAAAGATCATTTAACAAGCGAGAATTAAAAGCTTTACTATAAAAAGGTGAAATGTAATCACACGTAGGTTCAGGATTGATAGTACCGTGTATAATTTTGACTTTATTAACCTTAGCTACATGATGGGCAACCATATGACACAACGATTAGAAGATGTGATCAAAGATAGCTGGCATCACAATAAGAGGCTGTTTGGTAGCTTTTTAATGGTCATTAAGATGTTATCCCTTAACAGTTCAAAGCCTTTTAATGGTTAAAAGGTAAGGAGTCATGTAACTTGTGAGGACTTACCATTAAGATGTTACCTCTTAACCATTCAGACTTAAGATTACCTCTTAACCATTAAAAGGTAGACTCTTAATGACCATTAAATAAGACACTAAAGTTGGACCCTTATTCATAGTAGTATATCTAACTGATGAATAAAATTGCAATGACTTGATCAAAAATAGTTCATCACACAACACACACATACGAAATATTTCATAGTAGTATATCTAAGGGTAGCCATGCATTGGGATCTAGAGCTTTAAGTATTTGCTTGACTTGATACATCCTTAGCGGGAGGCTAGTCTATTTATTTAGCCAACAGTTCACATAAGTCAGACAGTCAAAATAGTCAGAATATGTTAGGGGATCAAATACCTAGCTGATAAGTTTTCTCCATTTCATTGTTTCTAGTATGCTAATTAAGTTTTCCCTTTTAAGTTTTCTTTAGTTTAAGTAATCTAATCTTTAGTTTAATTAGGCTAGATATCATTGAGAATTTAGTATTGATAGTTCTCGTGTTCTCTAGGATTGATACTTGGTTGTTACCTAAGTTATACTATATGCACACTTGTTTATTGTGTGGTTGTTGGTATTAATCATTTCTTACAAATTGTAAGTTTGCTTTAGTGTACCCTCTCACACCAGTACCACTCTCAATCAAACTAGAAATAGAATAATAAAAGACAGGCGGTGTATTAAAAAGACTTCATATTTGGTTCACTTTCTTTTCGCTCCCATTTCTCATTATCGAAGCGTTAGTGATGAGTGTATATATAAAAATTATTATTTTTAAACACAATTTAAGATTTAATTTATAGAAAAGGTAATTACTTACAGTCACTACAATACATATAGGGCAAGTGCACCCATCATGGACGTAATATAGTGTTGGTAAGATACCATATATTGATCCAATGATATAAAGTCTCTCAATACCGAATGTTGGTCAAAGTCTAATGTAGTTGGATTAAAAGTTGATTGATTTTTGGTTTTAATTAAGAAAATGATAAAAATGATATATTTACTCAATAACAATGATAAATCACTCTGGTTTGAATTCCCTCCAATGATATAATTAACTCTTGTTCGTCGATTCTCAAAACATCACTATGTCGCAAATATGGCGGTTGTCACTCAAGTCACTAGATCCTATGTGAGAAGTCCCATGTGAGGGTGTGTTGATTCTAGTCAAGATCTGATTAAGAGATCAGCCATATAGCTCAGCTGTTATTGATGAATCAAAAGAAAATGCAAGAAAACAACATAAAAATATCTTTGTTACCAAACCCACTTAAATATGATTACAATTCCACTATGATCATAAAAATATGCTCCTTGAATGATTACAACGATCTATCCACTGCCATTCACCACAGGTGAGCTCCCCCGTGGTGGTGGAACAAACACAAACCGTAAACCTCTTTACCAAGCTAGAAAAATACAAATGAAAATGGTAAAACTAAGTGAAGGAGAAGGTCCTTGCTTATGAAAATTGGTCAGGTATATATAGGAGACCTGAGAGAGTCGGCTTGGGTGCAAGGCCGACTCTCAGAGGGTCGGCCGACACCGACCTAACGAATCTAAGAGAGTTGGCTGAAGTCAGCCTAGCGACTCTCAGAGTGTAGCTAGCGACTCTCAAACAAATTTCATATGTGAACCTTAAACATCTCGTGATCGCTTGAATTGATAAACAACATTCTCAAACTAGACCTAACAATCTCCCCCTAAGAATGACGTTATCAATGATATCCAAAGATCGTCAAACGTCTTCTCAGCAGTTGATAACCCGTTATCTCTTCCTTTCTCCTTCCTTCTCCCCCAAATTTTTTTTGTGATTTCGTGGGGGGTGGGGGGTCGATATCTAATATTGTCTCTTAACTTCATGAATTCACCGATAACCCAAAATCTTTCATTATCGATCTCTCGTGGAAATGTAATGTAGCTCCCCTATATATTTCTGTCAGAGTCCCGTATCTCTTCATTAGGATAATCTTATAATAGGCTTGGATAAAGGTTCAATTTTCCAATAATCAACGCCATGTAACCGACTTTATCACAAACTTCTTTGACTTAGTCAGACATGGCTTATTATATGATCATCACATAATCCAACAATCTTCAATTCGATTGTCTTTCATTGTGAAAAACTTACATTTAGGATTAAGATGAGAATTCAAACCTAGTTGACTAATGTTAAATCACATGATCCCAATCAACATAGATAAGTTTCCCCATATGGCAACGCGATCTTCAACTATTCAGAAGACGATAAAAGTCGTTCTTTGAATACTCTAATCAGCTCCCGATCCGATATTGCCGAAAACACAAAACTTCCAAAAAAGTTGTTTCCAAGTTTTTGGACAATAAACCTCCTGTTCTTCGCAATATCCACTAAAAAATCACCCAAGAAATTTTTTCAAAATTTTTTAATTGGAATTGTGTATCAGAGAAAAACGGAGGGAGTCGGCGGGACCAAAGAGAGAGTCGGCTCGAGAGAGTCGGCTCGAGACAGTCGACTGAACAAAGTGAGTGTAGAAGCATGCTTTAGTAACTATAGATAAAATTCTATGTATCGGTGTACTTAGCTAGTACACAGGATGGTGTTGCTGTGTACTTAGCTTGTATACCAGATTGGTCCCACGTACTTAGTAAGTATGCAAGGCTTTTGCCCTGCGTACTTATCAAGTACGCATGACCAATGCCTTAATACGCAGGACCAGTGCCCTGCGTACTTAGCCAAGTACGTAGGAAATGTTGTTGCCCCTATAAATAGAAGGTGAGCCCTTCATTTGTAGGTGGAACTATGGAACAAGGTAAGAGAGGTTCAGACCGCGATGGGCTCTCCCGGCCCCCCGTGAACCCTGAGCGTAGACGAGAGATGTGTACTCATTCGTTATGTGGTCTGTAATACGAGATGATTTCATTGTTATGGATTACGTATCGTTTGTGTTGAATTTCTTGTCTTTATGTTCGTGGTTTTTCAATGTCATGTTTCTTCGTTCCCACATGAATCACGAACAGATCTTTGTTTTTCCGCTGTGCGACGAGGCTCCCGTGACCTATAATGGGTATTTATGCTCCCATTCAGACGGAGTCTGTCATCACCACACCAATCACCACACAAGTGGTGGTCACCTCAACAATCCCATCAACAATTCCAACTACCACACTAGAGGCCATCAGTCAGTCCTTCAATTATGACGACTTTACTCATGGGTTCGAATTTGATGACCTCTTCTCTTCCCCTATCCAAGGCATATGTGAAGCATCCACATCCAGGGATCCTGATCCCTGTGATGCTTGGATTACACAATTTGAAAATCAGGTCGCCGCGCTACTTGAAACTGTTCAGAAATCAGCAAGTGAGTCTGAAGCTCCACAAGTTAGGATAAACTTGTTGGTGGATGATGTCACGCGATTGAGACGGTAGGGTGAGGGTACCCAAGTGCAGCTAAAGAGCTTGATGGCCCAGAATGAGATGATGTTTAACCTAAGTGAGACCATTCTGACTCATGGGCAAACAATTGAAGGACGTCTTCTACCCCAAAGGGAGGAACACCTGGTGAGTGTCAAACTGGTGGAAGAACTGTTCAGCAAGCTTGTTACTCATGGGGAGAAAGAGAAAGAGAAGGAGAAGAAAAAGCCTACTGGTGATGAGGCATGTCATCCAGTTGATTTAACCAAATATGATAACACAGACAAGGATCCCGAAGCCGGTCCTAGTTGTAGTGAGCAACAAGCTCTGGAAGTTGGTCCACTGACTGATGTTCCTATGGCTCAGGTGAGTCTACTCAACTTGGTGATACTTCTGGTAGTGGTTGTGGTAGTGAGCATGGAATGTCGACGAATGAGGTACTTCAAGACCTTTCTGATGATGTAATTCTTCTTGTAGAGCCAGACTATTAAGGCTGAACAGATCGATGCTCTTAGCAACCTCGAAGAAGGATAGATCGAGTCTGATGACGACTGGAATGCAGATGATGAGGATGTGATGGAGGAGTTCCCAAAGGGTGACGGTGAAGGGGTTTATGAGTTTGAGGATGGAGAGATTTTTAAAGCTCCAACCTTTGAAGCTGCTATTACAACAGGTTCAGTCGAGCCTGATAATGATGCTGAGGCTAGTGGTGCAGCAACCTTGACTGAAGCCTCCCACACCGATTCCCAACCTGCTGAAGCTGACGCCCGGACGAAGAAGTCTCCTCAGGGATGGTTCAAGAAGAGTCAGCCTCCTGCTTGGCAAAATTCATTCATCATACACAAGCACGGAGCAGCAGGGATGATTCTATTAGTCTGCTTTGATGATGACAAGAAGTTGTTTGCCATCAAACGCGCTGGGAGGTTCAATACTTGAAACAAACCAATGAGGCATTCATTTCTCTGCCCAAATATGACCTAGTGAACCTATAAAATCATGAGCTAGTTGGTGATACAAGTCATGCAGTAGCGAATGGTTTGTGGGGGGCACTGCAGCGGGAAGGTAGAACAGGAAACTTTGAGGTGTTCAAGCCTCAGATGCCCAAGAGAGTCCGGGACAAGACTGTCAGAGATCCCTTGACAAACAGATACTTAAAGACTTGTTCTACAAGCCAGTGCTATGAGAGACCAGGATTCCCCTTAGCAAGTTACCTCAGGATATCCTTGGGAGCATGTGGTACTGGTACGTAGATCCAATCACGGGCGAGGCGGTGATGATAGATAAGATGAGGTCCAGAGGTGAAAGTGTTGAACCAATGGAACCGATCAGAGTCTTTCATGAGATATTTTTAATCAATTTCTCTGTGAAAGATCTTGCGGTTCTAAATGAAAAATATTGTATCTACGCGGACGAGTGGACGAAGCTTTTTGCATCTCGATACAACATGTTAGTCAAGTTCCGCTTCAACTACTAGATGAAGATGGGAAGCTAAGTCAGAGCTGAAGAAGATTGAAGATTGAAGACAATCCAAAGATGTTATTAAGGGGGATAAAGTATTCGTGAGATGTTAAAGGGGTGGTGGATAAGTTGCTGGTACTTCCTATATATAAACCACTTTAACGTAACATGGATCTCAAATATGATTTCGCGTGTAAACTATATTTTTCGTGCTCATTAGTCAAGCCTGTGTTCAAGATTTGATATGATTTAATTATGATGGGATTTCTCATTTAGGATCTGGGCGGAATGCGAGATAGACAACCTAGTTATGGATCTTCTCCATGGTGAACGTATACAGATTAGGAGGTGTGAACCAGGAATGAAGATCTAATTGAAGAATGTTGAACTTTGGATACAGGACCGCTGAGCATGATTTTGTGTTAGATTCTATCGTGTGTTTTCAAGATGAAGCTGGATATCCGTTGGATTATTAGTTGAAGATGGAACCTTTCATTATTTGTCGATGGGATAGGAAATGTTCCCTTGTTTCTGGTCTAGTCAGATGGAGCTTAAATTGAAAGGGGAAATTGGAAATGAACATCTTCGAGAATTTAGCTGACTTGTGAAGATACATGATAGAGTTGGACACAACTAATTTGAAGACTAAAGTTTATCTTACTGGAATTCTTATAGGAGTTTATTAGTTTGATGCAGGTTATTGGAAATTCAAACTCTCTACCATATGCCAGCTGATTTGGAGGAATTCTAAGTCAGGGTGGAGGTTGCCATTGTTGAGTGGTTGAACTACAATGAATTGTGTTGAGTTAGTTGGTTCTTATTGAAGCACTTAGTTTGATCTACAATGAAAGCTACATGTAATAGGGAGTCGGGTTTGTCACATCACTCGGCAAATGCAGACTGAAGTTTGAAGATTTGAAGATCTCAAGTGGAATGCCAGAAGATCAAGTTTAGCCAGAAGACACTTGATGTCATTAGTTTAGAGGGAGTCTATTAAGACATTCTTTGTAAACTAATGATTATCAGTGTTAGTGATAGATATAATTTGATGTTATAGTTAAGAGGGAGTCTGTAGAAGCATGTTTTAGTAACTACAAATAAAATTCTATGTATCGGTGTACTTAGCTAGTATGCATGAGAGTGTTGCTGCGTACTTAGCTTGTATACTAGATTTGTCCCGCGTACTTAGTAAGTACGCAAGGCTTTTGCCCTGCGTACTTATCAAGTACCCATGACCAATGCCCCTATATATAGAAAATGTTCATGCCCCTATAAATAGAAGGTGAGCCCTTCATTTGTAGGCGGAACTGTGGAACAAGGTGAGAGAGGTTCGGGCCGGGATGAGCTCTCCCCGCCCCCGTGAACCCTGAGCGTAGACGAGAGATGTGTACTCCTTCGGTTTGTAGTCTGTAATACATGATGATTTCTTTGTTATGGATTACGTATCATTTGTGTTGAATTTCTTGTCTTAATGTTCGTGGTTTTTCTCTGTCATGTTTCTTCGTTCCCATACGAATCACGAACATATCTTTGTTTTTCCACTGTGCAACACGGCTCCCGGGTCCTATAGTAAGTAGCGGCACTCATTTTGAGAAGCTCACACAAAGAGTCGACCCGAGAGAATCGACGCTCACTTAAGATAGTCGGGTGAGAGAGTCGGCTGGAAAAACTCAATGACTATGAACTTAAGTTCAAGTGAGGTGTAAAATTTCGTTTACTAGAGAATCGGCAGCAAAATCAGAGAGTCGGCCCAAACAGTCAGCCAGATCAAGCAACAGTCGGCTGAATCAAAAGAGCCAACAGTCGGCTCAAGCAAAGGAGCCGACAGTCGGCTCAAGAACAGACTCTTACCTTTTTTTCTCAAAAACACACAAAATCAAACTAAAAACGCTCTGATCTAAGACCAAATGTAAACCAGGTCTATTAAGCTCTTCAAGACATATTTCTGACCGAACTAGATCTGCACACAAAGTCAACCTTGGTCCACGAACTAGATCAACTATGTTTTTTTGCATTGGAATTGTGTATCAAAGAAAAACTGAGAGAGTCGGCTCGACCAAAGAGAGAGTAGGCTCAAGAGAGTCGAGTGAACAAAGTGAGTATCGACACTGACTTTGAGAAACTCACACAGAGAGTCGACCCGAGAGAGTTGGCCCACACTTAAGAGAGTCGGCCCACACTTAAGATAGTCGGGTGACAGAGTTGGCTAGACAAACTCAGTGACTATTAACTTAAGTTCAAGTGAGTCGTAAACTTACGTTTACTAGAGAATCGGCTAACAACACTATGGCAAGGGTTGATTTTGTCTTCCCAAGGGTAGCAGACTCAGTAACTTGATAACCACTATGTTAAGTTAGAAATGGCTCCTGGTCAGCTTACCAAATCATACGTTTTTCAAAGCGTTGCCACGATCATATTGATGTTGAATATCCCGTGTTTAAGAGTCGGTTTTGCATAGTTTTATCTGTTTTATCTTGTACTTTGAGTCGGGTTTACGTTGGTATTTGTATTTGTGTAAATGTCAAAAAGTGAATTTCAAGGAGCAGCGTATTTGGTCCAGCGTAGGCAGAGGAAAAGCAGCGTATTTGGTATTTGGGCAACGTATGATACGCCCGGGACGCTGCAAAGTCAGGATTTTGATATTTTTGGCCATATTTAAAGGATGATTTTTGGGGTTTCGAAAATAACTTTCAATCAGAAGAATTGGAGCAACTAGGGGCGATTTTCAGAGGTAGAGGTCATTTCGAATCAACTATTGAAGCTATGCTCGTGTGTTTAACAAACATGCATGGCTAAGCTGCGTGTGGCTTCCTCCCGGTGGGTATTTGATTCAGTTTATTCATGTTTGGATCTTGTTAGTTTCTGACAATAACTTGAGAGATTGATGTATTAGTTGATGTAAATAGTTTATGATTACGCGTTGAGTTTGATTACTTTACAAATGTGTTCGGTTAATGACAAAACCTAGTAGCAAGGTAGAGGGTAACATGGTATTCTTAAATTGGGTGATTGAATTATACTGGTTTGTGACGAAACAAGTGGTATATGTTTTCTGACAAACAATTTGTCCTCAATTACTGTTTCAACTAATTTTCCAACACTATGTCTATGTGGTGTCCATTGAATAACTGAATTTTACCTAAACCTAGAACCGAAACATTCGAGGGAGTTACATTTTTATTTGATTTGTGTGTTTTTATTCTAGTTAGTAATCTAAGCAATTTAACTTTCCACTGATTCCCCGTGGATTCGACAACCCTACTTCCCTGTCTGCAGTCCAAGGTAGATAAGTAGTAGTTTTATAAATGTTTTTGATTGACCTTGACACCGCGATCAAAATGGCGCCGTTGCCGGGAATAAGTGCGCAAAATGCTATTTTTGATTTACATTGTTTAGTGCAGTACTACTTTACTGTGTTGACTTGTGCAGGTCTACAGCTTTATGCATACACGACGTTCATGATGAAAATCACCACTCTTGTTTGATCCAGAAATAGAAAAGCAGCAACAGTAAATAACAAACTTCAAGAAGCAGTCCAAACAATCTTAGAGAAGATTGACAGTCCATCTGTGAGGATGTCACAAAATCAACATGTAAACCAGGAACTTAATCAAGGTGGGAATCAAAACCCACCAATTCCACCCCAACCAGATCTGTTATTCCCCAACCAACAACAAAACCAACCAAACCCACCTCAAAACCAACAACCACCTATTCCACCAAATCAAACCAACCACCACCACCCAGATTCCAACAACCTTTACCTCAACCCATGTTCAGAAATCAACCTTATCAACCTCGGGATATTTTCCCGAGCTACTCACATTATGATGATGATGAGCTGATGTCACCAGGACGCAGCCATCACCCACTGCATGGTTATCAACATGAAAACTGGATGAAGAAGAAGAGTGGGACAACCACCACCAAGGGAAAATTATGGGTACCAACAAAGAAATCACCGCCAGGATAATCTGGGTAATTTTGAGAGAGAGAAACGGTACAGGCAGCCTCCACAAAATCGATAAAACTTTAGAGAGGAGCTACCTAGAAACAGGAACATGGCCAGACAAGATCAAGGGGTGGATAGTCATTTCCGCCCCGCCTTAGCCCTGAATACATCCCCCGTCATACCACCAGTTCGTAGGGGGAATGCATTCGAGATCGGACCTGGATGTTTAGGGATCCTCCCACATTTCTTTGGGATAGCTACTGAAGACCCTGTACCCACCTCTCCGATTATGAAGCCACATGTGGAACTATAGGTGGTCAGGGATTTACTACAAACGAGGTGAAACTGGTGCTATTCCAGTTTTCACTAAAGGATAAAGCAAAACAATGGTTCCTTTCTCTGCCGCGTGCTAGTATTGCTACCTAGGCAGAGTTACAGCAAAAGTTCTTGGATGAGTACTCCCCACCACACAAAACGAATAAAGCCATAGCTGCAATCAGAGACTTTAGGCAACAGTCGGGGGAGCCTTTCTACGAGGCATTAAAGAGATTTAAAGAGCTGATAAGAAATTGCCCACATCATGGTATAGAAAAGTGGGAATTAATCCATGCGTTTTATGATGGTCTACTTCTTGAGGATGTGAGAGATGTGAACTCCACCAGTAACGGGTCGTTCTTCTCTAACCATGTGGATGATGACTGGGACATACTGGAAAGAATAGCAGTCACATCAAAAAGGCAAGCGCATGCAAGCAGGAGGGCAAAGACAGGCCCTTCTGCAAAGTCAGTGGACTACGAGACACATAATAGGTTAGATGCTATGGAGATTCAGATGGCACGTCTTGGTAGGCCTAATGGTAAGGATGTGGCGAATATGTCACAAACGTATCCAGTGTGTGAAGGATGTGAGGAGTTGGGCCATGTTCTAGCAAATTTCCCAATGGAGCAAGGAAAGGCAGAAGAGGTAAATTAGCTTGGTGGTGAACAAAGAAAACAGAATACAACTGCTACCCATTATCATCCGGGACTCAGAAATCACGTGAACTTTAGGTATGGTAATGCTTCTAATAAATTGAATCCTAACTTTCAGGGTTCTTATGTGTAGGGTGGAGGACAACCACAACAACAGCAATACCAAAACCCCCAACAAGGATACAATCAGGGCGGATATCAGAGAAACCAAGGTAATCAAGGTTATCAACAAGGGTATCAAAGGAACTATCAACAGCAAAACCAGCGGAGTGGAACTGCAGGTAGTGAAGAGTTGGGGGGTAATCAGTTCAATGCACTTATGGATGCAATCAAAGGGTTGAAGAAAGAAAATGAGGATGCATTCAAGGAGTTGAGGAAGGATAATGAGGTTCGAGATAAGACGGTGAATGCACTATCCAAGCAGGTTGGGCAGCTAGCGGAAGAGATGTCGAGACGAGACCCAGGTAAACTACCGAGTAACACCAAGAACAACCCACAACATCAAGGGTCGAGCTCAAACAAGGCATATCTTGGCACAGTAAGTATCTGCAAATGACAACGAAGAGAGTGACTTGGAAGACGATAGTGAGCAAGGAGCACCTTTTATCCCGGTTGAAGTTAGGGGAACAAAGGTAAATCAGGCACTCCTGGATTATGGAGCAACTCTCAGCATCCTCCCGGGGAGTCTATATGATCAGTCGGATCTAGGTCCTCTACATCAAGTTGACACCACCGTGGTGTCAACCGATTTGACACGAAAACATGCACGGGGGATGTTGAGGGGAGTGGCTATGAAGGTCAGGGATTTCTACTACCCTGAGGATTTCTTGGTTCTTGATTATGCACCCAGTCAGAAGAAAGAACAATCATGAGCCTTGCTTGGAAGACCATTCTTGGCGACTGCCAATGCTCAGATCAATTGTAGAAATAACACAGTAAGAATGACATTCGAAAAGCGTGAGATTAACTTACACATGCTTACAAATTCATTTATTTATTTTTCTAAAGTTAAATGTTCAAAAGCAGGTAAGAATAACAATTGTCCGCCTCGGTCCAAATTGGATGAGGGTGGCATAAATGAGAATGGTTTTATTATTCACAGGTTTGAATTGAAGAATGAGGTGACTGAGGTTGTGGATGCAGCAACCCACAAGTGTGGGGATGATGGAAACCAAATGGGAAAACCACCATGGAAACATCTGGCAGAAAGTGCAAGTAATCATAGCAACTCGGAGGCAGGACCATCAGGGTCATAGGCAAGATCAAAGAAACCTCCAAAGTTTATGAGGTAATCATATGAAACCGATGAATCCTGGGTGATGCAAGACGAAGAATAATTCAATGCTGTGGAACATACATGGAACCCAAAGTTGAATGGGGATGATTATCACCGAGCATGTGCAACATTGGGTAAGGAGTTTGTGTTCCAACCACCGTAACCAAAATAAGGTACACCACGTCTGGCTAAAGACGTTAAACTTAGCGCTCTTAGGAGGCAGCCTAAGGTTAGTATGTTATAATTCATGTCTATTTAAATGAACTTTGTGGGTGTATTCAATAGAAACCTGTAGGTCCCGGGAGCCTCGTCGCGTAGTGGATATACACAGACCTATTCTGTGATTTGTGTGGGAACCAAGAAACGAGACAAAGAAAACACGAATAAAGACAACAGATAATGAAACAACATGTAATCCATAACATATAAGTCATCCGTATTACAGACTCACGGTCCAGGGGTCGGGAGAGCTCTTCCCGACCCGGACACCTCTCGACCTTGTTCCAGAAGTTTCACCTACAAATGAAGACAAGTCTTCTATTTATAGGGGAAGGAACACTACCTGCGTAATTGACAAGTACGCAAGGCAAAAGCCTTGCGTACTTACTAAGTACGCAGGACCAAACTGGTGTGCGGGCTATGTACTCAGGAGCACCCTCCTACGTACTAGCCACGTACACCGATACATAGAATTTAATCTATAGTTACAAAACATGTTTCTACAAACTCCATCTTAACTATAGCATCAAATTCTATCTATCACTAACACTAATAATCATCAGTTTACAAATAATGTCCTAACAGAATCCCTCTAAACTAATGACATCACGTGTCTTCTGGCGAGACTTGATCTTCTGGCATTCCACTTGAGATCTTCAAATCTTCAAACTTCAGTCTTCAGTTGCCGAGTGATGACAAACCCGACTCCCTCATAACTGTAGCTTTCATTGTAGACCAAACCAAGTGCTTTAATAAGAACCAACTAACCCAACATAACTCATTGTAGTTCATTGTCACACCCCGGCCGGCGGCGGATTAAACGTCGGGGCTGACGCGGTTGTTCAAAAGCTCATGATCATCTATTTAATGCGAAAGTATTTATTAATCCATATTAAATGATCCGTTACAAGAACAATGAAAAGTCAAAAGTCTAACATAATATAATTTCAATTCCTTATCTAGGTCCAGGTCCTACATGAGCAGCAATGGCCTTAAGCAGGTGCACCTGAAACATGCGAGTAAATGTCAACTACAAGTAGTTGGTGAGCAACATAGGTTTTGACACCAAACTAAAGTTTAGATATAGTTTACGATTCAGAAGATTCAAATGCAGATCTAAAGCATATATAAGAACACATAAGGCTCCAAGCGTACAGTTCAACCCTGGTAAATGAAATCTAGCTGCCACAATCCCACGGATTGCCGTTTTGATAAAAAAAAGGTTAGATAACACCCGAAGTTTTATAGTTCACGTCCAACATGGGGAGATACACCCATGCTAATAGTTCACATCCATCATGGGGAGATACACCCATGACAATAGTTCACACCAACAACAACCCGCCAAGGTCGTGTGGTAAGTTTAGTTTAGTTTCGGTTTCCCCTATAAATGATCATGTTAGGTACTACCTTAGGCTTGCAACACAAGTTAATGAACGTACTGGCATGCATTCATGCAATGGTCACCAAATAGTTAAAGATATAAGCATGTAGATCATAGCATAGAATCAAGTTAATGAATCGTATAGATAAGATAGTTAATGCATGTTTCACCCCAAAAACAAAAGCAGTAAAAAGGGGCTATGAATACTCACTTGAATGAGGAGCAAAAGATGATTGAGTTTGATAAGTTGAATAGATATCGTGAGAATTTCTCACAACACACCTACACGATAGATTGGGTTCTAAGGTTGAGATAGCTTGCATGAGATAGTAAAGTCTGAGGTTGAGGATGAGGTTATATAAGTTTTGGGAAAAGTAGTTTATATCATAATTTGGAATTTTGAAATGATACAGTTCTATACATTTAGGTTCAACTAAAATGTTTTGTAATTTTTAAAACGACTAATCAAATAAGTTAATAAGGGCTTGTATGATTTAAGTGAGATAAAAGAAATTTGTATAATTATTTATTAAAAATAATCGTTTAAGTATTTAAATAATTATTCTTTGTCAAAAATAATTATTTTTATGTTTTAAAAGATTTTAATAATGTCTAATAATAAACATTATTAGTTTATAAGATAATTTAGTAAATTCGACTAACTAATTAATTTATTTAGGAATTTGTACGGGTTTATAATGTATTCTTAATTTAAAAATAAACACAAAGGTTTATGGTTTTAATTTATAAAATGGAGAGATTAATATAATTTGAAAATTAATTTAATTGGATTTTTAAATATTTAAATAATATATTAAAAGTTAAAAGAAATTCCTAAATGTCTTCCTCGGGGATTACATTCATCCTCTCAGCAGTAGCAACCTCCATCCTGACTTAGGACTCTGAGTCTGACAATGTCTTCCTAACCAGGTAACAATAGTAGACTAAGACAACTCCAAATCAGCTGGCATATGATAGAGAGTTTGAGTTTCCAATGTCCAACTATATCCTGTATCTTCACGAGTCAACCAAATTCCCGAAGATGTTCATTTCCAATATCCCCTTTCAGTTTAAGCTCCATCTGACTAGACCAGAAACAAGGGTATGTTTCCTATCCCATCAGCCAATGATAATAGGTTCCATCTTCAACTAATAATCCAACGAATATTCAGCTTCATCTTGAAGACACACGATATAATCAAACACGAAAAATATAGTTTACACGAGAAATCACGGTTGAGATCCATGTTACGTCAAAGAGGTATATATATAGGAAGTACTAACGGCTTTTCCACCACCTCTTTAATGTCTCATGAATACTAGATTTTATCCCCCTCATTTCTCTGTAAACTATGACCAGCTTCATCATCACTTCACTCAAATCCTCAAAAAACACAACTAGCCAACTCTAGGATTTTATTCTTTTAATTATTTGCAAAGATCCAAAACAGCAAATCCTTGGGTTCAAGTTGTTCCAGTATTCATCCCCTATTCGCAAAATGCCCATGCGTACATGCTAAGTACGTAGAGTCAAATAGTCATGCGTACTTAACAAGTACGTAGGAAAACTTCTCTTGCGTACTTAGTAAGTACGCAGGACAAAACCCATGCGTACTTAGTAAGTACGCAGAAAAGCTGAATTTGCGTACGTATCAAAAAGTAACAGCGTTCTTGACGGATCTTGAGGAGAATGCTCGAAAACTTATGGATATGAGAAATTGATGCTTCTAAAAGCTTAGAAATCATCATCTAACAAATCCTTAGCCTTCCAAACACCAAATGAAGTGATAACAAACTCGGATTTAAGGATTTTTGCAAGAAAAAGTAGCGAACTATTATAAGTCAGATCTGCTCAAAAACCCTAAAACCCAAAGCTGGAACACAAATCAACGAACACCGAGGAGCCTCGTCGCGCAGCGGATATACACGGACCTGTTTTGTGATTTGTGTGGGAACCAAGAAACAAGACAGAGAAAACACGAACAAAGACAACAGATAATAAACGACACGTAATCCATAACATAGAAGTCATCTCGTATTACAGACTACATACCGAAGGAGCACACATCTCTCATCTAAGCTCACGGTCCAGGGGTCGGGAGAGCTCTTCCCAACCCAGACACTTCTCGACCTTGTTCCAGAAGTTCCACCTACAAATGAAGACAAGTCTTCTATTTATAGGGGAAGGAACACTACATGCGTACTTGACAAGTACGCAAGGAAAAAGCCTTGCGTACTTACTAAGTACGCATGGTTTGGTCATGCGTACTTGACAAGTACGCAAGGCAAAAGCCTTGCGTACTTACTAAGTACGCAGGACCAAACTGGTGTGCGGGCTAAGTACTCAGGAACACCCTCCTACGTACTATCCACGTACACCGATACATAGAATTTAATCTAGTGTTACAAAACATGCTTCTACAAAACCCTTACGAGACTCAACTCGTCCACTCGGGCTACCGAGGGGTTTAAAAGGCTTGTTGCATATGCAAAGTGCAATCGTGATCCTACGACAGTGAGTTAGGATTCTATTTTCATTTTTTATTGTGTTTTTTTTGAGTCGTGTCTAGTCCGTAGGGTCTCTTATATTTTTATCAAGTCTTTACATTGAGTCAGTTTGATGCTTTTGGGTTTGTTTCTAGATTAATTTTGCCAGGTTTGGATTGATCCACCCGTACTCAATCTCTATTCGGGTGACGATAGCATATGTGGAGCACGGTCGCGAATGAAATACTATACGATCGACCATCCAGCTAAGCTGTTTTATTTTTTGTAATTTTCTTTCATTTTCGAGTCACTCTTCCTACATTGAGGACAATGTCGAGTTTAAGTGTGGGGAAGGGTGTAGGTCCCGATTCGATGCGTGAGGGATCTCTAGACTCACGGTACGACACAGTGATAACGTGCGGAATCCATGATCAACGTGCAACGTGTAACTCAATCAACAACACGGTGTAAATAAACGCTTTGTATTACTATAGTCCTTGATTACAACAGTTCTCTCCAAAACACACACATACACCTTTTTCTTCTCTAGTGTTCTTGTGTTCTATGAACTTGTAACTCCTATTTATAGGAACACACAACACCTTAAGCGAACTTAACAAGTTCGCCTTAAAGATGCTTAGGCGAACTTGTTAAGTTCGCCTCTCTATGAACTTGAACAATATTCCTTACGCGAACTTAACAAGTTCGCTCCTAAAGATGCTTAGACGAACTTGTTAAGTTCGCCTCTCTATGAACTTACACAGAATTTTATCAACAGTTACAAAACATTTTCTAACAGACTCCCCTTTAAGTGTTGCTAACAATTCTATTAATTACAAGTCAAAGACTCTAAGACTAAGACATAATATCTTCAAGCTCGTTGTCACCAGAATATGCTCTAACAGTTACAAAACATGTCCTAACAAGGGGAGACCTTAGTCCAGGTCTGTAATTTGAGTCATAAAAATAAAAAATCATAAAAATTTAAAAATCATAAAATATTAGAAAAAAATTCAAAAATTTCCCTAGATTAGAATTTTGCAACTAAATGGAAGATGATAGTACAATCGGAACTTTGTGTGTGGAAATTAATTGAATAATAATGATAATCAAACATGAATAATAGATTAGAATTTTGCAACTAAATGGAAGATGATAGGCCCAACCGACTTAAGAGCTTAAATATCCTGATAATGTTTCTAATTTAATTGAATAGATTAATTCAGGATGTCTTCTGGGTTCTCATCTTAGGGGTGTCGGTAAGGTCGAAACTGTTAATATAGGGTGATAGGTACCACTATAAACAAGAACTTATAAGTTTTTAAATTTTTTGGCACACCTCTTTCTTTTTATGAGAATAAATCCGAAAGTTGGTGGCGCCTACAATCCATAATCCAACAAATTGAATGAGCTTAATTAATTAAATTGAAATCTTAGGTTTCGCCTATGTGTTACCCTCCGGGATAGAGACTTGGTTTATACACCCATGGGTGGGACTTAAGTGATCAATATTGGATGAATAAGTTAGGTTTAAGTGTTTCACTTTGGGATGACGACTTGAAGGATACACCCCTATTCCGAATCTTATGAACTTCATTACTTAAATACTGCAGCCTACTGTCATATGTCGAGTTCCAGCTTGATTGAAACACCATTGGGTTAGGTTTATTCATAAAAGTATTAATAAAAGCTAAAACATTCATCAATCGATCCATTATTCATCTGATTTCAAAAACATTAAAAAATTTGTGTTTATAATGGTGGGAAATCTATAAGGTTTAACCCGGGCCTAAACATGACCTTAAGACGGGATTAGGCTGAGTCGTAGCTTTCTGAGTGTGAGACACATAGATAGACTGTTTTCTTGGTAATATATAGGATAGTAGATCACATAAATGGGGGCTCGAGAGTCGGTGGTTGGGTTTAATCGGACATAAATATCGATTGTTATGGTTAACGTGTTATGACAAATTGTGTTGTGTATAATGAAAGTATAAATTGCAAGTTCCGATTATGATTCTATTGCATTATTCTTTTTCGGGACGAAAAAGGTCAACTGTGGGGATGCGATGTAGGGTCAAATATCCCGTGTTTAAGTGTCAGTTTTGTATAGTTTTATCTTGAACTTTGAGTCGGGTTTACGTTTGTATTTGTATTTATGTCTATTACAGGTTTAGAGTCCTAATTGAGCGGATAATGAAGCATAATTAAGAAGGCACGAAAGTACAGGGGGCGTAAATGTCAAAAAGTCAATTTCAAGGAGCAGCGTATTGGGCAGCGTAGGCAGAGGAAAAACAACTTATTTGGTATTTGGGTAGCGTATGATTCACTGGTATCAGCATATGATAAGCTCGGGACGCTGCAAAGTCGGGATTTTTATATTTTTGGCCACATTTAAAGGATGATTTTTAGGGTTTCGAAAATAACTTTCAGTCAGACGAATTTGGAGCAACTAGAGGCGATTTTCAGAGGTAGAGGTCATTCTGGATCAACTATTGAAGCTACACTCGTGTGTATGTCAAACATGCGTGGCTAAGCTGCGTGTGGCTTCCTCCCGGCGGATGGTTCGTATTGGTTTTTGTATTTGATTCAGTTTATTCATGTTTGGATCTTGTTAGTTTCTAACAATAACTTGAGAGATTGATGTATTAGCTGATTTAAACTGTTTATGATTATGCTTTGTGTTTGCTTGCTTTACAACTGTGTTTAGTTAATGACAAAACCTAGTAGCAGGGTTGGGTGACTAAAGGGGGTAACTTGGTATTCATAAATTGGGTGATTGAATTATACTAGCTTGTGACGAAACTATTGGTATAGGTTTTTTGACAAACAATCTGTCTTCAATTACTATTTCAACTAATTTTCCAACACTATGTCTATGTCATGTCCATTGAATAACTGAATTTTACTTAAACCTAGAACCGTATGTTTGGAGGGAGTAAAATATTTATTTGATCTGTGTGTTTTCATTCTAGTTACTAATCTAAGCAATTTAACTTTCCACTGATTCCCTATGGATTCGACAACACTATTTCCCTGTCTACAGTCCAAGGTAGAAAAGTATTGTAAATGTTTTTGATTGACCTTTACACCGCGATCACATATCACATGATAACCACCTAAAAAGGTTATGTGAAGCTCAATGATAATGTGTGTGTTAGTGCAAAAGATGGAGCAATTCCTAGGTTAGGACATTTACTCCCACACCAAATTCGAAAGTAGCCATGATTATATCACATGACAACCACCTTAACGTCGGAATTAAAGTATCAGAATTGTGTCTTTATACAAGGGAATTTCACACTAACCATTATGAACCCCTTGATCTGATTCTTTCTCTTCAAAGGTAATGGCCATGTGCAAACTCTATGAACTTCGGATTTAATCGGAATGACCTTAAGCGAACTTAACAAGTTCGCCTCAAAGATGCTTAGTCGAACTTGTTAAGTTCGCCTCTCTATGAACTTGAACAATATTCCTTAGGCGAACTTAACAAGTTCGCTCCTAAAGATGCTTTGACGAACTTGTTAAGTTCGCCTCTCTATGAACTTACACAGAATTTTATCAACAGTTACAAAACATGTCCTAACAGACTCCCCTTTAACTGTTGCTAACAATTCTATCAATTACAAGTCAAAAACTCTAAGACTAAGACATAATATCTTCAAGCTCGTTGTCACCAGAATATGCTCTAACAGTTACAAAACATGTCCTAACAAGGGGAGACCTTAGTCCAGGTCTGTAATTTGAGTCATAAAAATCAAAAATCATGAAAATTTAAAAATCATAAAAAATTAGAAAAAAATTCAAAAATGTCCCAAGATTAGAATTTTGCAGCTAAATGGAAGATGATAGTACAATCGACTTAAGAGCTTAAACATCCTGATAGTGTTTCTATTTTAATTGAATAGATTAATTCAGGATGTCTTATGGGTTCTCATCTTAGGGGTGTCGGTAAGGTCGAAACTGTTAATATAGGGTGATAGGTACCACTATAAACAAAAACTTATATGTTTTTAAAAATATTTGGCACACCGCTTTCTTTTTATGAGAATAAATCCGAAAGTTGGTGGCGCCTGCAATCCATAATCCAACAAATTGAATGAGCTTAATTAATTAAATTGAAAGCTTAGGTTTCGCCTACGTGTTACCTTCCGGGATAGAGACTTGGTTTATACACCCATGGGTGGGACTTAAGTGATCAATATTGGATGAATAAGGTAGGTTTATGTGTTTCACTTTAACTTGAAGGATACACCCCTATTCCGAATCTTATGAACTTCATTGCTTAAATACTGCAGCCTACTGTCATATGTCGAGTTCCAGCTTGATTGAAACACCATTGGGTTAGGTTTATTCATAAAAGTATTAATAAAAGCTAAAACATTCATCCATCGATCCATTATTCATCTGATTTCAAAAACATATAAATTTGTGTTAATAATGGTGGGAAATCTATAAGGTTTAACCCGGGCCTAAACATGACCTTAAGACGTGATTAGGCTGAGTCGTAGCTTTTTGAGTGTGAGACACATAGATAGACTGTTTTCTTGGTAATATATAGGATAGTAGATCACATAATTGGGGGCTCGAGAGTCGGTGGTTGGGTTTAATCGGACATAAATATCAATTGTTATGGTTAACGTGTTATGACAATTTGTGTTGTGTATAATGAAAGTATAAATTGCAAATTCCAATTATGATTCCATTGCATTATTCTTTTTCGGGACGAAAAAGGTCAACTATATGGATTTGATGTAGGGTCAATTATCTCGTGTTTAAGTGTCAGTTTTGTATAGTTTTATCTTGTACTTTTAGTCAGGTTTACATTAGTATTTGTATTTGTGTCTATTATAGGTTTAGAGTGCTAATTGAGTGGATAATGAAGCATAATTAAGAAGGCACGAAAGTACAGGGGGCGTAAATGTCAAAAAGTCAATTTCAAGGAGCAGCGTATTTGATCCAACGTATTGGGCAGCGTAGGCAAAGGAAAAGCAACGTATTTGGTATTTGGGCAGCATATGATTCACTAGTATCAGCGTGTGATACGCTCGGGACGCTGCAAAGTCGGGATTTTTAGATTTTTGGCCACATTTAAAGGTTGATTTTTAGGGTTTCGAAAATAACTTTCAATCAGACGAATTTGGAGCAACTAGGGGCGATTTTCAGAGGTAGAGGTCATTCTAGATCAACTATTGAAGCTATGCTCGTGTGTATGTCAAACATGCGTGGCTAAGCTGCATGTGGCTTCCTCCCGTTGGATGGTTCGTTTTGGTTTTTGTATTTGATTTAGTTTATTCATGTTTAGATCTTGTTAGTTACTGACAATAACTTGAGAGATTGATGTATTAGTTGATTTAAACTGTTTATGATTATGCTTTGAGTTTGCTTGCTTTACATCTGTGTTCAGTTAATGACAAAACCTAGTAGCAGGGTTGGGTGACTAAAGGGGGTAACTTGGTATTCATAAATTGGGTGATTGAATTATACTGGCTTGTGACGAAACTAGTGGTATAGTTTTTTGACAAACAATCAGTCTTCAATTATTGTTTCAACTAATTTTCCAACACTATGTCTATGTCATGTCCATTGAATAACTGAATTGTACTTAAACCTAGAACCGTAAGTTTTGAGGGAGTTAAATCTTTATTTGATCTCTGTTTTTTCATTCTAGTTACTAATCTAAGCAATTTAACTTTCCACTGATTCCCTATGGATTCGACAACCCTATTTCCCTGTCTACGGTCCAAGTTAGATAAGTAGTAGTTTTTATAAATGTTTTTAATTGACCTTGACACCGCGATCACATATCACATGATAACCACCTAAAAAGGTTATGTGAAGCTCAATGGTAATGTGTGTGTTAGTGCAAAAGATGGAGCAATTCCTGGGTTAGGACATTAACTCCCACACCAAATTCGAAAGTAGCCATGATTATATCACATGACAACCACCTCAACGTCGGAATTAAAGTATCAAAATTGTGTCTTTATACAAGGGACTTTCACACTAACCATTATGAACCCCTTGATTTGATTCTCTCTCTTCAAAGGTAATGGCCATGTGCAAACTCAAGTCCTTAGAATACTGAGTCACCATATATTAAAAAACAATAATCTTTACAAACTGAATTCATAATTCACAACTTCTAGCAAACCTTTCAGCATGCTAACATACCAACTCTACGCACACATAGGAGTATGAATGCTTGAATCAACAAAGCATGATGTTGGCAAATAGCTTCAAAGGTTGCAAAGATTCCCTTTCAATGTAAAAGATCACATTTTGAAGTCACTAACACAAACCAATATTAAATCCATGAAAGATGCTAACTACTCATTGGAGGTTCATTTCCCCAAAGTGATTCAAAGAACTTAGCCAAGAATGGTCATGTAAGCAAAAAAGATTAAACTTGCTTACATCAGCCCTTAGCGGACCGCTAAGGCACCTTGTAGCGGTTCGCCACCGACTCGTCGCGTGATAATACCCTAATCAGCTGTAATAAGAAGTTTTGACGAGTTTCATTCAGAACTATCGATCACTTGCGACTGGAATTGAATGAGGAGCTTGAGGGAGAAACTGGGAGCATTTGGAACACCCAGATTGCGTTTCAGTTTGCTAACTTCGTTTCCAACATTCGGTTTTATCCCTTTACACTTTTCTGAGTTTGAACAATGTTTGGATAATGTTTACTGTTATTTTTCTTGATTATGAGTAGCTAAACTTGTTTGCTACCAAGATTAGGATGAGAATTGACGTTGTTTGAGTGTTTTTTGTACGTCCCGCGTGTCTCGGATCGTTACGTGTGGGTGTGTGACTAGTCCAACCGGGTACGGAATGCCCGTGACTAGGCGGAGAATCAAGTAACACAAAGTAAACCAACAACGAAAGCACTTTCAAACTTTGTCTATTATAAACACTTGAAGGTTACAAAAATGTTACAACTGAGTGCGTACATAATTTCTGTCAACACATGCTATTTATACTAGACCTGATCTCTACGCACTTAACAAGTGCGCAGGGCAAATTGTTCTTGCGTACTTGCTAAGTACGCAGGAAGTAATTCCTACGCACATTCTAAGTGCGCAAAGCACTCAGGGAAAACAAACGACTAGTACATACATTAGTGATTACAACTCGATACCTAATACATACAAACACTAACATATAAAGACTAATACATACAAGACAAGTACAAAAAGCTAAGACAGTATCCAGAGTCACACAAAAGAGCTTCAACAAATTCCCCCTTGACAACAGCTCTGGATTGTCTTCGGTCTTCACTGCTCCCCAGCTTTATCTCCTATCTTCTTTTTGTAGTCACGACAAAACTTGACCACTTTTTCGTATTTAGAAGCAAGGAACTTTGTCCACTCTTCCGTGTACATGTAGTACTTGTTAGCAAGCGCCTCCAGATCTTTCACAGAGAAGTTGTTGAAGCAGACTTCATCAAAAACTCTAAGCTTCCACTATCGGACCAGACCTTTCCAATCAGCACCGCCTCACCCATTTTTGGATCAACGTACCAGTACCATATGTTACTAAGGATATCCTGAGATAACTTGCTCAGGGGATTCCTGGTTTCACATAGCATTGGATTGTATACCAGTTTCTTTTTGCTTTTATGAATCTCAGGATGTCTTACATTATTGTCCCTGTCTCTCTTGGGTACTTGAGGCTTAAAAACTCTGATCTTCCCAGACCTTCCCTCTCGCTACAGAACCTGCCACAAACCCATCGCTACTGTGTGATTCGAGTGACTCAGCAGCTCTTGGTTTGCTAGGTTCATGAGGTCGTACTTTGGCAAGGAGCTGAAAGCTTAACTGGTTGGTTTCAAGTATTGAACCACCCTAGCTCGCTTAATGGCGAACAGCTTCTTGTCCTCCTCGAACCTCACAGCTAAGATCATACCTGTTGCTCCATGTTTGTCAATAATGGATGATTTCTGCCAGAAAGGATCCGGATCCTTTGAAGAACTTCCAGGCGTATGTTTGGTTTTCTACGCCTCTGGATTCACAGGTGTAGGGTCGGTAGGAGAGGCTTCAGTCGACACCTCAGCAGTAGTTATTGGTGCATGTTTTGGTGACATCTAGCTTTGTATAGTTTAGCCTTTATGTTTAATGTTTTGTTTGTTTTGTATTGTAATCGTGTAAGTTTGCACAGGCGAACTTAGGTATAGTTGAGGCGAACTTAACAAGTTCGCCTGAACTAAAGGTGGCGAACTTATAAGGTTTGCCTGATTCAGTTTGTGTTCAAGAGTTGTTCTCATTTAAAACTTTTGTACTTTTCTAAAACTACACTTTGTTTACTGTTTACTGATAATACAAGGAGTTTTTTATGATATCTTGTCTTGTGTGATTGCATTCCGTGCGTGAGTATTCGAGATATACGTATACGTAAGGATTTCGCACTTTGTGTACGTATCACGTGTTTTATAGCAGAGATCGATCGTTAGACTCGCTGGGACTTACAAGTGGTATCAGAGCCATTGCTCTTGATTAGCTACTGTTGTTTAACATTGTCTCGATTGATTTTTCACAACAAGATGGAGATTTTCAGAAGTTTTTGTGTTCTTGAGTGTTTTTACGATTTTTGTGATGGATTTTGAGTGATTTCTTCATTTTTGGTGTTGTTTTACCAAAATTGATCCATTAGAAGTGTTCTAAATCATCATTTGAAGAATCATACGGAAGGAATTTCTCTAATTTATTCAAAATCGAGAAATAAGGAAATTTTCGGATCTGTTCATGAGTTTGTGTGACATCCGGCCATTTAGAGTTAACCCCATTAACACAAACTCAGTTAAATCCTTTATTTCTTAACCTCACTAACCCAGTTGCAAATCCGAGGGACTAGTTCTATCAATATTTAAACTAAAACTTCAAGGACCAAAGTTGTAATTACCCTAAAACCATTTTGTTGACTTTGCTAAGTCAAAATTGAGAGATTTTGTCTTTGTTGACCTTTAAAAGTCAAACCCTCATGATCCTTGATCCAAATTCGTTCCATAACTACAAAACGGTCCGAATTCATAAGTGATAATCATGGCATTGATGATGTCGAGCATCAATAAGGCGTGATCATACGTTTTAACTCTCCCAAGATTGTGAATTAAGTTCCTAAACCGTAACCGTCGAACTCAAAAAAATAACCATCGAATTCGATTATTTGGCATGGAAACCTTGAAGTCTAACACCATGCGTACATCAAACGAGTCCCATTCAAGCTGTTGCACAGTTCAATTTGATCGGAGACGTAGGCATAGACGCCGGGGAGTAACTGACTGACATTTAGTCGATCCCCACCATTCTGATATCGTTTCAGGTAATTGAATACGCTATTAGATTCGTTTTTACCTCTGTAATGAAATCCCTAACCTAATTTGGATCTACAACGCTGAATTAAACACGAACTGATATCTAGGGTTCATACGATTTCAGTTTAATCGAACCATGACCCAGACACGATCTCAATCTAATTAAGTTGCATGAACAGATTCGCCATCACCTACCCTTTGAAAGCCCTATGACTAATTAACCTCACAACATCAAATTAATCATGAACGAATTCTAGGGTTCATATGATTTCGGGTTTAATCGAGTTATATCCTAGACCCGATCTCAATGCAATTGATCTGCACGAACAGACTCGAAATCTATCACTTACTGAAAGCCCCATGATTTCAATCCTTAATCTTATCAATTTTAATCAATTCGATCCCATGTTCATAATCTAAGGTTCGAATTTTCAATCGACTAAATTACCAATCTAAACTCGATGATTTTGCAATTAATTTCACCCTCGGGATCGCCTTACATCGATCTACAAAACCCCTATAGTTCTAAGACCAATCGTGATCAAAATGGTTGGAATCGGGACTGTCTTGAATTCGGTCGCGATAGGGGGAGATGGACTCAGTGGGTTGCGTGTTGAAACCATATGATCTGGACTTCTATCACGATTCATTAGCGGGAAGAGATGGTTAAAACACTAGGCTCATACGCACGAGACCCGGGTTCGAGTCCGGTGTCCTGCAAATTTTATTTTGGGGACTTTTTCATTAATTTACACTTATACAATTAATTCTTATATTATTATATTAGTATATTAACGTGTTTTGAAACCCGCAATTACCCAAAGGCTCGGGATCGATTTTTATAAAATATTTTTTGAGAAATTTAGTGATATAAAAAATAATATATTAATTATATTGTTTCGTAAAGTTATTATTTAATTTATGAAAACGCACAAACAAATGTGTTTATATTTCGGGTTAGCTTTATAACCGTTTAATATTATTTTTCACTATTAAAAATAACATATTTACATATTATTTTCGTCGCATTAACAAACGTTGTAACACTTCGAATTTATAAATAATATAATTAGTTATATTATTACCCTTGTTGTAGAACCAAAGACTGATTGCTACCAAATTATTCTAAGTACAAATGCTACTGATAGGCTTATCAGCAACATTATTCTCATTCTTGCTGCTGATAGCTATGTTCCTTGAATACAAATCGTTGCAGCTGACTATCCATGCCAAGCGTCACTGACAACTTTCTGCAAAAGCAACTGACACACTCAAAGCAGAAGGAACCTCAATGGTGCAACCAATGACGGACGACAATGCTCTTCCCCGAGCATGCAAACAATGATGAATAAAGTAAACGCTTCAATAAAGTTAGCTAGTTTAGCTTTAACGTGTATTATTAGATTTTGTACAAAAGATCAACGGTCTGTGTTCGATCTGATCCTTAGAATCAAGGGTCTGTCTTGATTCTAAGTAAGTATAAATACTGTGTAAACACTTCATTGTAAGTGTGCTTCTTCACTGAGTTTTCATTTGTAATCGTTTATTCACAAAGCTTAATACAATGGTGTTCTTATCAGTATTCTTTCTGTTTACTAGATTGTAATTGTGTAGTTGATATTGTTTCCGCCAATCTCAACTAAGAACAGAACCATCTTGTAATTTCACGATCCTACAAGTGGTATCAGAGCTTTGGCTCAGATTAAACAAATTCACACTTGTTTAATCACTTCTGGTTCTATTCTAAACTCTCTCTCTGATCAAGTCACCCAAAGTCTCAAAACAAAAATGGCACAAAGCAATGGTTTTGAAGACATCGGCAGCATCAACCGACCACCAAGGTTGGTATCTGGAGAAGACTACGACATGTGGAAAAATCGCATGGAAAGCTTCTTCTGTTATCAGGAGTACGGAATGTGGAGATCCATCAGGGATGGACCATACAATCCCATGGTGGCATCTGCTGACTCTGGAGGACCATCAGTCCCAAAGGATCCCTCCAAATACTCAGAAGAGTATATCAAGAAGATGGAGGTGGACTTCAAGGCACTAGGAGCCATCCAAATGTGCCTTCCAAATGAAGTTTTTCATAACTTCATAAGTTACAAAACTGCAAAGGAGCTGTGGGAGGCCCTCGAAAAGATGTTTGCTGGATCTGAGGAAATCAAGGAAAACAGAAGAGACATCCTCAAGTAGCAGTACAAAAACTTCGTCTGGAAGGAAGGTGAGTCTCTAACTGTTTTATATAACAGATATACTTACCTTGTAGGTGAGTTGCAGTGCTCAAAAGTGAAGCTGGAGAATGAAGACATTCTTAAAAATTTCATCAGATCTCTACCTAGTTGCTGGACACTCTACACAGTGTCCATCAGAAGAACTGAGAATCTGAAGACTCTTCAGATGACTGAGCTATTTGGTATGCTCAAAACCTATGAATTAGAAATGATTCAGGCCAAAGAAAGGAGCTCAAGTTACCAAACAGCCTCCACATCCAACACTACCTCATCTGCTTTTCACTCTGAGCACTCAGGCCCCAGTACTAGCAACTACTATCCTCCCATAGTCACACATCCTCAAACACCTACCACTAAAACAAACACATCACCATTTCTTCTTGAAGCTCCTTCTCAAACCTCAACCACTGCTGCTTTTGTTTCTGAAAACTCAAGCAACATGTACTTTATCAAGGAGGATCTTGAGTGCTTCCATCCAGATGATCTGGAAGAAATGGATATACAGCACTCATTTGCAATGCTCTCCATAAGAGCAAAAAGGTTTTACTCCAGAACCGGAAGACCCTTTCCAAGCAACAGCTCAAACACGAGAGTTGGCTTGGATAAAAGAAAATTGAAGTGTTACAACTGTAACCATCTGGGTCACTTTGCTAGAGAATGCAAGGCACCTAGAGCAAACCCAGCAGCTCACCAAGCCCAACCAAGACACCAACAGCAACAAGCTACTCCTCCAGCTCAAACTGCAGCTTGTGCAGCAGTTGGAACATCTGAATTTGACTGGAGTTTTCAGTATGAAGATCTGCCTACTAACAACCAAGCTCTTATAGCAGACACAACTGAGATACCGCCACAGGTATATGAACATCTATGTTCCCAAGCCTGCATTAATAAGGTTTTAGGCTACAGAAAGCATAATCAAAACCTAATAGATCAAAATGAAGAGTTTCATCAAATGAAATCTGAATTCAAAAGGGTCGAAGACAGTTACAAAGAAAAAATTAATTGTCTAAAGAAAGAGATTTCATCATTAAAACATGAACAAACCAATCTTGAAACTCAGATTGATGATCTACTGGCTAGATTAAAAGCTACCAGAGCAGAATTGGCAAAACAAAAAGTTCATGTCGACAAATATGAATTTGCATCCAAAAACCTGTAAAGACTTTTGGATGCTCAAATTCATGATAAGGTAAAAACTGGTGTGGGGTATCATGCTAAACAATATCAAACAGTTGCACCTCCTGCTGACTACGTTGCCATCCATGAACCGAGCTTCAATCTGGCAAATCTTGATATGGCCAACAGAAATCTTGATCCTTCTAAGGACAAATCTTTGGTACAAGAATGCACCACCTCATCAGAGTCTGATTCAACTTGCTCAGACTCCACTGAAACAAGTGAAGCTTCATCTCCTCCTGCCCCTCAAGTCACTATGAGTAAAGATGAAGTTCATTCAGCACAAGTACCAGTCATGTCAGTACCAGCTCCTACACCATTCAAACAAATCAAAATTAGCTATCCTCCAGAAGGTAGGAAGCTAAAAACTGAAAAGGGCCAGTCCTCAACTTCAGTCCAACCAAGGAAGGTGTTCGACATATGTCATGCGCCTGGAGAAAGGGTTCTATATGTTCAAAAAACATTGGAAGAAGCTACTTTTGAGCACAACAAAGCTCACCCTTGGAACTTCAAAGACCTTTTCAAAAGAAAGGATTATGTGTATCTTTCAAGGGACAAGCTGGAAAAATCATGTTTTGTCTGTGAAAAATACAACCACACTGCCAGCACCTGCTTGTACTACCTACAGCGGCAAAGAAACCTCAAGCAACATGCTTTTGAGAAGACAAAGACGAACAAACAGGTAAGAAGTTTTGAAGCTAAGACAACTCAATTTAGAAAATCTCTTTCTCCACCAAGGGAACAGTTGTCAAAACCTAAACAATCTTGCATCATCTGTGGAGAATCAGACCACTTTGCTGCAAATTGTAAGTTTAATCCTTTAAATCAGATTCTTCTTCCAACCCTGACTATACAAAAGCCTATCAGTAAGGTGAAGAAGGATAGACATACGTCTGCTACTAAGCCATCAGCAGCCAAAATAACTGCTGTTGATCAAGTAAAGCCCAAGGAACCAACAGGAAAGCCTTCAGCAGCAAAGGAACCAACAAAATCTGCTGCTGATAAGCCAAATACAAAGTCTGCTGCTGAAAAGGCAAAGAGAGCTGGAAAACCACCAACTCAACAATGGAAGGCAAAGAAACCACCAAGCATCATCATCGGTTCAGTTGAGTGCATCTATCCTTTGATGTAAATATGTATGTCTTATGTTGTAAATAAAAGTTATAAGTCAGCAGCATTTTTGCCCTTCAGCTGCTGACAGGTTTAAATTTTCATCAGCAAAGGATTTGCCACTGACTGCCTTAAGTTATCAGCAGGAACAAGTTTCCTGCGGATAGCTTTAAGGCCATTAGCAGTAACATCCCTGCTGCAGATCATTGCATCAATCAGTAGCAATTAAGTTTGCTGCTGACAGACTTAACCTTCCGAAGCAACCAAAGTTGCTGCGGACAGGCTTACTCATCCACAGCAACCAAGTTTGCTGCTGATGGGTAAACTTAAGTCCAAAATTAACTTTTACCCGCTGTAAAAGAAAATATCGTCAGTCTTTACCATGACTGCCTCGGTGTATTACAGCTGTAACAATGAAAAGTAAATAAGGTTGTACTGTACAAGTCATTCTGCTTTTTCCCTCATCTGCCGCTATAAGAACAAATCAAATTTTCCTTACCACCTCTTCATATTCAATTCAACCCTAACCAACTATCACTTTCACCCTAAGTCCCCACCACATTCAAAATGCTCCATATTCTTCATACTCTCAAGTCTCCACCATATTCAAATCATCCCTCCAAAATCAAACGGCTATGGCAGATATCGACAACCCAGTTGACAAGTTTTTCACATACCATAACCTAACAGCATACCTCACCAAAGGAAAGAAATCCGATGGCTTTGACGATATGATCGATTTCTTATGTCGATCAAAGATCTACTTTGCCCTCACCACCAATGGAGGATTTCTGGAGTACCGCCGTCTGCTCAACCGAACAGGGGATTCCCCAAATCAAAGCCAAAGTAGACGGCAAGAATATCACCATCTTGGAAGCTACACTCAGAAAACACCTTCAGCTTCAAGATGAGGGAGCAGCCATCTCATACTCGAAGGACGAATACATGAGGACCTTTGTCTCCATTGGATACACTAGAAATCAAACCGAGTATACGATCGAGAAGGCGCTGATGGGCCCTCCATGGAAGTATCTCTGTCACACTCTTCTCCAATGCATATCTCAGAAGAGGAGTGGATGGCATCAGGTGAGCTCTGCACTGGCCTCCGCCTTCCATGGTATGGTCACTAACCAAGGCTTCAACTTTGCACATCTCATTTTTGAGGGTTTGCGATATAACCTTCAAGAGGGTGCAAAGCATCAATTTTTCATGTACCCAAGATTCCTGCAGGAAGTTTTCAATCAAGAACTAAAAGATCTTTCAAAACCTGTAAGAATCTACATCATGTTGGGTCATAAAAATAACATTTTTCAAAGCATGAGGACTGTTTCCAAAAAGTTCTCAGGGGTCAACGTTCCATTGTTATCTACAATGCTGAACGTCCAAAGTACCCCGGGTGACAGTTCAGCAATCCCGGCTGATACTGATCCCACACCCTCCACCTCACATCCTGAACAACAATCTGCATCCACCGTTCGAACCCCTGTGCATACTACTAAGGATGCACAGGCACAAATATTACTTACACCTCTTTTGGATGTTAATGTTCAACCGGAACACAGGGCCCCGGTTGCAACAACATATACTAGAAAAAGGGGCAAGAGAACTCCTTCTTCTCTTTCCTCCAAGCCCAAACCCAACCTAACAGCCCTCACTCATAATCACAACATTCTTGTGAGAATATCATAAGGGAAAGCCACATTATTAGGGAGACTCCTTCGGATGTCTCTCTATTAGGATCAGGATCACTTCCCGGATCCGTATAACAGCCCCCTGAGCACTTCCTTTCTCTTCTGAACTTAAATGTTGAGGAACCTGATCAAGATGATGTACCTTCTCCAACTACCACTATCTCGGAGGTACTGATTGATCTTACTTCCAACACACCCAACCCAAGTTCATCTACCCTGAAGGTCCACTCTCGGAGTTATGAAAGAGTGGATGTGGAAGAGGCTGTCACTACTGCTGGTCCATCAAATGACCAGGAGGACAGTGACAACATTGTTAAGCCCTCAACCACGACAACTCACATTGAGGATGTTTCCTTGGAAACTCCCCTCACTGAGAGGAATCCCAGGCGCCAAGAAACCATGGGTGATGGGGATGAAGAGGCTAGGCCTAAGGCCCCATCTGGGTCCAAGGATTCCACAACTGTGGATAAGGAAAGACTGAAACTTCATAACTTGGAATTGACGGCCAGGGTGGCTATGCTAGAGGCTGAAGTGTCCAAACTAAGACACCAAGTCTCTATGCATGAAACCCATCAATGCCCAACATTAGCCACTCCCTCTCTTGTATCAGTAGGCACCCAAACTGATGCTTACCTGTCTACTGATGCAACCAAAAAGGGGGAGATGGTCTCTATGGAAGAAGACACAAACAGTCTTGACGACTGGATTCAAGAGCAGGTTGTAATTCAAAGCTCACTATTCAAGCCGGCTTTTGTACAAGTTCATGACTTGCCAGTCCCAGATAATGAAGACAAAGAGACATCTGAAGACTGGAATTTGGTCGTCAGGGCTGTCAATGAAATGCTGAATGATGTTGAAGACACAGAACAAACAAATACATCATTCAGCATCCTTCCTGAAGCAGCAGCCATCATAAGTCAATCCATAACCCCCCAACTCCTTCAAACTACACAGAAGCTAGAATTTGACTCCATTCTAGCTTGGGGGTATGATGGATCAGCTGAGAGATTTTGGATTGGATGGGAGTTTAGTGGTGTAAAAGAGCTAAACTGGAACTCTCTCAATGCCCTCCAAGTCCTACAACTGCATTTAACTAACTGTATCAACACTTCATCAGATCTCTCAGCAGAACTTGCCATCGGCAGGTTCCATGACTTGATGGAGGATAATCTACCCCACTTCGAAAGACTAGTTCAAACAGCAAAACGTGTAGCTTATCCTGAATCTTCGGCAGCAGCAGCAAGAAGACTGACTCTTAGAAGACTTGACATTATAAGGAGCAGTCTTCTCACTAACGAAGAAATTTGCTGCTTAAGAAGATTTATGTACTCCTTCATTGTCAAAGACTTAGATGTGCTGGGATGGACAAGCACTAAGTCTCTTGACCACACCTTCTTACTAAGCAACGGCACCTCTCTCACCATCAACGCCATGAACATCTTGTCTCTTCCTACAGACTTTCTCTACAAAATCTTTCAACTCAGGGGAAATATCTGCAATGTCAACTCACGTGAAAGCCAGGCAATGATAGCTAATGTCAGAGCCAAACTTGAACAAGTAGGAAGAATTACTGAGGAAGTATATGTGTCAAACTCTGACACTGACACTGACTCCGCTTCCCCTCGAGTAGACATCTGTACTGCAGCATATGAGTCAAGATCAACTATCAAAGAAATGCTGAAAGAAGTCACAAATCCTGAGTACAAATCGAATGAAACCGATGACCTTCCCATGTTCACATCCCAAATTGCCAATGAAGCTGAGGCAGAGATCCCAATAGCAGCACCATCATCTACTGTTGTGGTCAGTGAAGTTGAAGCAGAGGCGTCCAATGTAAACAAAGGAAAGGGAATCATGACAGATGAAGATGAAGAGAGGTTGCTAAAAGAGAAAAGAGAGTGGGAAGAGAAAAGAAGAAGAAGAGAAGAAGAGGAGATGGCTGACTTTAAAAAGGCTCAAGAAAGAAAAACAGCCATTCTCCTAAGAGAACAAACCATCTAGCTGTATGCTAGACAGCTGGATGAACTGAAAAGAAAGATTCCTGCAGTTGACCAGATTGAAGAATATGTAGCTCTTGCTCTTCAACTGCAGGAACAATTCAATAGAGAAAATGAAGAATTGTAGAAGAAGAAGAAAGAAGAAGCTAAGTTCAGAATAACCGATTCTGAACTAGCTAAAGAAATGAGGGAGGAGTGGGTAAAGACTCTAGTCTCTCAAGGTGAGGATGCAGACTACCTTGAGAAACTATCAAATAAAGAAGTCTACAGAGCCTACATGGGTCAGCAAGGTCAATTGGCAAAGAAGAAACAGTCTGAAGAAGAAGATAAAGCCAAACAACAGTCCAAAAAGACCATTGCCTTTAATAAACGGACCCATGAAGATAGGAAGGTCATGATTGAATTCCTTAAGGCTAGAGGAGAGAATGGAAAGAGGCTAGGTCCTATGAACTTCATGAACCTGCAAGCCCTCTACTCAAAGTCAAGAAGGACGAGGAAGAAAGAGTGGGCAAGAAGGGCTCCAAGAAAAGGGTAAGTATTCAGAAAGAAGGAGAAACAAAAGCAAAGAAACCCAAGCCTTCTCCCTCACCTACCTCTTCCTCAGTCCAACAACCTTCCACTCTCCTCCCCAAACCTTCCACTCCTCCACCCAAAAAGTCCAAACCATCTCACCTAGCCCCCACTCATCAACAGCCTCCCTTGAAGAAATCCAAACCCACACCTAAACCAGAAGACTCAAGAAACATAGTTGATTGGGTCTATAATCCACAGGATCAAAGGTTTGAGATCTTCAGGGGGAGAACTGAAAGAAGAAGATCTATCTACAGATCTGTTGATGAAATTCTGCAATTGCCAGATTCAGATCTTGGCAGAATTCTGGAGCTAGGTGAAGCTCATGAGCCTGCAAATGAGGGTGGGAAACTTCTTGTGCTATCAATCAAACACTACTTCAACCCTAGCAAAGATGTGATCATTGACATCAAACCTCTCAAGTCCCACTCTCCATTTGTAAGTTGGTCCTACAATGCTGATTTGGACGAGTTCACCTTAACTGATGTAAGGAAGCAGAAGATGAGATGTTCAAGCAAAACAATCTACAAAATGCCAAATAAAGACATCAAGACTCTGTCTGCACTTCCACTGAACAATCCCAGCAAGGATCCAAGAGGCTATGAGGTTGAAAGGATAGTCAGCCACATGCAAAAGCTTCAGCAGCAAAGTGATTAGAAGAATTTTGGTTGCATCAGTATAGGGGGAGTTTGTAGAACCAAAGACTGATTGCTACCAAATTATTCTAAATACAAATGCTGCTGATAGGCTTATCAGCAGCATTCAACACATGTTACTGCTGATAGGCTTATCAGCAGCGTTCAACACTTGTTGCTGCTGATAGGCTTATCAGCAGCGTTCAACACAAGTTACTGCTGATAGGCTTATCAGCAGCATTATTCTCATTCTTGCTGCTGATAGCTATGTTCCTTGAAGACAAATCGTTGTAGTTGACTATCCATGCCAAGCGTCGCTGACAACTTTATGCAAAAGCAACTGACACACTCAAAGTAGAAGGAACCTCAATGGTGCAACCAATGACGGACGACAATGCTCTTCCCCGAGTATGCAAACAATGATGAATAAAGTAAATGCTTCAATAAAGTTAGCTATTTTAGCTTTAACGTGTATTATTAGCTTTTGTACAAAAGATCAACGGTATGTGTTCGATCTGATCCTTAGAATCAAGGGTCTGTCTTGATTCTAAGTTAGTATAAATACTGTGTAAACACTTCATTGTAAGTGTGCTTCTTCACTGAGTTTTCATTTGTAATCGTTTATTCACAAAGCTTAATACAACAGTGTTCTTATCAGTATTCTTTCTGTTTACTCGATTGTAATTGTGTAGTTGATATTGTTTCCGCAAATCTCAACTAAGAACAGAACAATCTTGTAATTTCACGATCCTACACTTGTGTATATTCTCGATAAAAATAATATATTTATTATTTTGTCAGATAAATGATTATCATATTAATTCTCCGAGTTTAAAAATAATGTAATTTTTTTCTAGATCATTATTTAATGGCGAACTCACACGAATATATATTAAATATTATAATTTGTAATTAGAAACATTCAACTCGAAGCGTATCTATCTTAATTAAGAAATCCTTACTTCCGTGGACAAGTGCCTCTATTCATTGATCATTAGAGCGTCATAGGACGTTCAACCTTCCGTGCCGTCGTCACAAATCCCGTTGTATCCCTTATTGTTGTGTTATTAATTCTAGGGCATACATATGCAGTTCACAGGTAGTCTCTTGTGTTACCTACTTGCATCCTTGTGTGGTGCCATCTGCTTATACTCAAACTCAGGTGAGTTTCACGACCCCTTTTTTCTTGTTTTACTATTGAGGGAGAAACATGCTTATACGCAAACATATTTTACTTGTTTTCCTGTTGAGGAGAAACAAACATGAACACCAACTATCATATTTTACTTGTTTTCCCTATGGGGGAGAAACAAGTACGCAGACAAACATTATGTTACATGTTTTTCCCGTTGGGGGTGAAAACATGACACAACTATTTTAGATTATTGTAATTCATATGTTATTACTGTTGAGGCTAAGCGTGACACACTATCATAGAAAGTTCTAATCATACATTGAACCGTTAATATGGATCTTAGCAAGGTAATATTTATTAGTACTACTGGGTTTGACAAGCCCCACCCGCGTTAGTCGCGCTAACTCGATTGGAGGTCGAACGGGTGAAATGTTAGCCTACTCACATTTGCCAGAGTTGATAGACCTGGCAGGAGGCAAATACACAAACAGTCAGCTTCGGTTGCGAGCGCTTTAGTAAGACATGAACATAGGCTAGCTACCTATAGATAAGCATATCGAATGTACATAATCTGGCAAACACTCTCTTATTACAAACTTGAAACTTGTGAACTCACTAACCTCATTTTGACTCTTTTTCTTACATGTTTCTCAGGTCGCTTTGGCACAAGTTGCGCACTTAGGACATGCATGGAGTCCTACTGTCATATCATTCATTTCAAATATTTTAAACAGTTTATTTAACTACATTAATTGACGCTCGTTGCGTGTAATTATTTTGATTTCATTTTAATGTTTACGCTTCCGCATTTAATTCTGAACTTTTATGTTATGACATTTCAAGTCCCATATAGTGTCGTTTGATGTAACTAATGACTGAGATCCTGGTGTGTCACATTCCAAACGGTAAAACTCCGTTAGTGGAATTTAGGGGTGTGACAGATTGGTACCAGTGACATTGGTTATAGAGAACTAGGATTGCATACTAGACTATAACCGCACACATGCATTAGTTACACGGCACAGACACTCATACCTGATACATATAGCACCTATACATACATTGTAGTGCAGGCATGTAACACCATCCGTATTACCCTCAGTTGGCGAGGGACACAACATTTGCATTGCATTATCATTCCCAGTGGCGACATTCGGGGAATCACCAGAATATCATCCACTCCCGTCCGTGGGCAGCGAGACGAAGCCTTCGGAGGAGTCTCTCACACCACCATCATCAGTCGGGTATGGTGGGCTTTCTCAGGTCCATGTTATGGACGACACTCAGCACTAACGCATTTCTCTTTGGGAGTTGGGATCGTCGGAGGCGAGTCCTTACTGTACCCGCCAGCAACAATACGCCGAATGAAGGCAGACCGTTACACGCATTATTACAGAATTCACTGACACGTAGATGTCATCACTTTCCCGAGCCATGGGCTTGCGTCTTTGGTCGATATTCTGTTGAGAATAGATTGACCACAAACCTGAGAACGCATTGCTCAATGCATACTAAAACCCTATCTTGACTCAGTTAAAAGGACGGCTACTTTACTGATTCCTATAACTTGTATTCATGAATTAGTTTCATTTCTCGAAGTCGCACTTCATGTACATGTTTGTTCCATGTGCTCATCTACAATCCGCTGGATTGGACTATCGTATTTTGTTTCAACTCGGGTGAATACTCGTATCAAACAATTCCCGACTACTCATACTGATATGAGTCCTAGTCGATCAACTTATGGTTGATGACTACTTCTTTCAATGACTTATCATATCTGACAACACTCTATACTCGGCAATACAAAGTAAAGGACATGTTGACACAGGACAGGGAGAACTAGGGTGAGCATGCAAGGCAAATTACCATTACGAGTGCACACGTTATAGTAATTTGAGGTGCATGTAAGTCCTGGTGAAACCTAGTGTGTGGATAAATGGTCCTAATCAGTAGAAGTTCTTGTAACCCGCTCAACGACTAGTTGGTGTCATTAAACTCGCTTAACAGCTGGTAGACGCGACTATCAGGTTGAAGATGTTTACGGACACACTGAACAATCATTAACGGAATCCATCATGTTATTTCACTCATGTAATAGTCTTAGAGAACTTAAGACTCTCATCCAAACGTGACCATAGAAACCAACTCGATTGAAACTCTAGTAGGAGCTCATGGTTAACCCATGAGCTCATGGTTAACCCATCGACTCAAGGTATGTAAGCGGAATTGGAAGAATTCCTTCCTATTAACACGTTATTCCTCACACTCCAACAATAAATTCCAATTAACCCTAATGCATTATCCGGTGACTAATCCTCAGATTAATTTGATTTATACCACAGGGTATCAAACTCTGTAAACGGGCTTCTTCTTTCACAAAACGATCCAGTTGTTCTAATGACATTAGAAAACAAGGATTTCATCTAACTGATCATCAGTTGAACGCGAATACTTAAAAAGACGTCCTATCCCTTGTACTCCTGATATCTATATCTCATTAAAATCTTTCCTACATATGAACCTCTTAGCCTTTGTGTTCATCAATGCTTACCTCATAAGCGCGAGTCTCACTAGAAGTCTCATCATGACTTCATGAATTTCTTACTAGTGCAGTCGTACTCCAAACTTACTAGAAGTTAAGTACCCCAAAGAAATAGCTGATGGACAGATAATTGAAGCAACTCACATTCTTAAGGATTATACACTTGGATTGACTGGTCATAAGCTTGACATTGACCTCATGCCAGCCACACTTGGCAGTTTCGATGTAATCGTCGGTATGGATTGGTTATCTAAAAACCAAGCTGAAATCATCTGTCGAGAGAAAATTGTTCGAATTCCTTTCCTGAGTGGAGAAACCCTTTCAGTTCAGGGAAAAAAGGTTGGTGCAGTCATGGGCATCATATCCTTTATGAAAGGACAGAAATGCCTTCGAAAAGGGCATACTGCAATTTTGGCTCTCGTTGCTGAGCAACCCTCAGGAGAGAAGAAGATCGATGAAATTCCCGTCATTCATGATTTTCTGGAAGTATTTCCGAAAGATTTGCCTGGTCTGCCACCGCACCGTCATGTTGAATTCCAAATCGTTCTAGCACCCAGAGCGGCTCCGATCGCTCGAGCACCTTATAGGTTAGCACCTAGTGAATTACAAGAGTTGTCCACTCAATTGCAAGATTTGTTGGATAAAGGTTTCATCCGAACTAGTTCATCGCCGTGGGGAGCTCCGGTACTATTTGTCAAGAAGAAGGACGGAACTTTCCGTATGTATATTGACTACCGGGAGCTGAATAAAGTTACAATCAAGAATCGCTACCCTTTGCCTTCCATAGATGACCTCTTTGATCAACTCCAAGGATCAAGTTTCTATTCCAAAATAGATCTTAGGTCCGGCTATCATCAGTTAAGAGTCCGAGAAGAGGATATCTCTAAGACTACATTCAGAACAAGGTACGGCCATTACTAGTTTATGGTCATGCCTTTCGGATTAACTAATGCACCTGCGGTATTCATGGACCTCATGAACCGTGTGTGTAAGCCTTACCTTGACCAATTCGTTATCGTCTTCATCGACGACATCCTCATTTATTCCAAGAACATGAGGAACATCTACGCCTAATTTTGGAATTACTTAAGCGAGACCAACTGTATGCTAAGTTTTCCAAGTGTGAATTCTGGATCCCGGAAGTTCAATTTCTAGGGCATGTGGTTAACGAGAAAGGAATACATGTCGAACCATCAAAGATTGAAGCCATCAAGAATTGGACAACACTGACTAGTCCGACTGATGTGCGACAATTTCTGGGATTGGCTGGTTATTACCGTCGATTCATTGAGGGATTTTCAAAAATTGCACAACCTCTCACTGCCTTAACTCAAAAGGGCAAAGCCTATAACTGGAGCGATAACCAAGAGTCAGCATTCCATCTTAAACAGAAACTTTGTAGTACACCTATTCTAGCTCTTTCGGAAGGAACCGATGATTTTGTGGTGTATTGTGATGCATTTATTCAGGGTCTGGGTTGTGTCTTAATGCAACGCGAAAAGGTGATCGCATACGCTTCACGTCAACTAAAGGTCCACGAGAGAAACTACACCACTCATGACTTAGAGTTGGGAGTTGTAGTCTTCGCACTTAAGATATGGAGACATTACTTGTACGGTACCAAATGCATCACCATCGATTTCGGTAACACTTGGAGTCTCACCTACCGTTGGTGGAGTTCTCCTATAACAACAGCTATCACACTACCATCAAGGCAGCTCCATTTGAAGCACTTTATGGATAGAAATGCCGTTCTCCTATTTGTTGGACTGAGGTTGGAGATAGCCAACTCCCAGGTCCTGAACTTGTATCGAAACTTCCGAAAAGATCGTTCAAATTAGAAATCGTATGGCGGCAGCTCGTGATCGTCAAAAGAGCTATGCCAACAAGTTTCGTAAACCTTTAGAGTTTCAAATAGGTGACATGGTCTTACTCAAAGTCTCACCTTGGAAAGGTGTCATTCGTTTCGGGAAACGAGGCAAACTAAATCCTCGCTATGTTGGACCAGTAGCGTATCAACTGGACCTACCTGAAGGACTTAGTGGTGTACACAACGTCTTTCACGTCTCAAATTTAAAGAAATGCCTAGCAGACGAATCACTCGCAGTTCCTCTGGAGGAACTACACATTGATGAATAGTTACGTTTCATCGAAGAACCCGTGGAAATTATGGATAGGGAAGTCAAAAGGTTAAAGCACAGTAAAATTCCCTATTGTCAGAGTTCGTTGGAACTCGAAACGCGGACCAGAATTCACGTGGGAGCGCGAGGATCAGATGATGCGCAAATATCCTAATCTGTTCAGGCACTCCGTGTCAAATTCTCAAGGTATTATTTTAATTTTCGGGACGAAAATTCTTTCAACTAGGGGATGATGTGACACCTAGATTTTTTTTTTTGTATTTATTTTAATTTACGGGATGAAAATTCTTTCAACTAGGGGATGATGTGACATCTGGCCATTTAGAGTTAACCCCGTTAACACAAACTCAGTTAAATCCATTATTTCTTAACCTCACTAACCCAGTTGCAAATCCGAGGGACTAGTTCTATCAAGATTTAAACTGAAACTTCAAAGACCAAAGTTGTAATTACCCTAAAACCATTTTGTTGACTTTGCTAAGTCAAAATTAAGAGATTTTGTCTCTGTTGACCTTTAAAAGTCAAACCCTCATGATCCTTGATCCAAATTCGTTCCATAACTACAAAACGGTCCAAATTCATAAGTGATAATCATGGCATTGATGATGTCGAGCATCAATAAGGCGTGATCATATGTTTTAACTCTCCCATGATTGTGAATTAAGTTCCTAAACTGTAACCGTCGAACTCACAACAATAACCATCGAATTCGATTATTTGGCATGGAAACCTTGAAGTCTAACACCCTGCGCACATCAAACGAGTCCCATTCAAGCTGTTGCACGGTTCAATTTGATCGGAGACGTAGCCATAGACGCCGGGGAGAACCTTTGAAACTGCGACTGACATTTAGTCGATCCCCACCATTCTGATATCGTTTCAGGTAATTGACTACGCTATTAGATTCGTTTTTACCTCTGTAATGAAATTCCTAACCTAATTTGGATCTACAACGCCGAATTAAACACGAACTGATATCTAGGGTTCATATGAATTCATTTTAATCGAACCCTGACCCAGACACGATCTCAATCTAATTAAGTTGTGAAAGGCCCCAAAACCGGGTGACCTCACTTGTTGGATTTACTCATAAACATAGTCATCAATTACTGAACTTTTAATTGAAAACATTCAAACACAGCGGAAACATTCAACATCTGAGTACATTACAGCGGAAGTCTTAACATTCGAAACATTATTCATTGTCTAAACAAAACATAAGGTGGGATGTCAGTCACATGCCGGGCAGCCTTCAAGCCTTCGCACGACCCTCTCCTTTGTTACCTGAAATGTATACTAAAAGTCAGCTAACGCTGGTGAGTTCTAGTTTAAAACTATTAAGTATGATCATTTCTACAAATACGTATTCATAGCTTTTACTTTTCTTTCTTCATTCTTATGTGATTACATAGATATGTATTCACCTTTTCTTTATTCATTCTTATGTGATTACATATGTATGTATTCACCTTTTCTTTCCTTAACATTCATTGGTCATACACATAAGGGTGATCAACCCATCTTACGGTACGTATATCACAAAGACATACGCCCTTGAGCTACCGTCGTAGCCCATTTACTCGTCCGGTCCTAGAAACCGTCCGCCTTAACTTTGGTCCGGCCAACCTTCGGCCGTCCTTCTTTACCATCCTACTGTCACACCCCGCCAAGGCGGAAACGCGAGGCGCGACGTTACATGGTTTCCAAAGCATATGATTACCGCAAACACATACATGATAAATGGATACATAAACAAGTTTAAAGTTTTACATTCCAAAATGTAAATTGAGTTTACAAAAAGTGAAGATTTCGCAAATATGACTCTATTACAATGAGTTATACAAGGGAAATCCCCCAAAATTTGTATCCATCATGCGTGCATGTAATCTACATTGCTAACCTTGCGATCACGTTCAATTTCCTGAAAAACATACTTAAAATTGTCAAAACTAGGTTGGTGAGTTCACAGGTTTAATCAAATAGTTCTTTGTAAAATTCAATTGTTCGTAAATAGTTTCAGGTGCATGTGATAAGCAGAATAAGAATTGTTGACCCATTTGTAAACTAGCTAGGAATACAAATAATATGTTCCTACATGAGCCGTAACCAAACCATGACAATTGTACACGCCCCTAATTTCGTTATCCGGTTCTATGCGGCCATAAATCCTCCAGATTGTGGTTAGCGCGACTAACCATGACCGGGAGACGTCACTCTCCATAGTACTATTCATAGGACCCTAGGCTACAGTTAATGGTTACTAAATTGTTCCAGGGGACTTTAGCGGCCTCAAATCGTTTAACTCATGTAAACATAAAATTCGAGTCTTAGTCTCTTGTTATCGCATAAAATATAGTTGTAAGTATGTTTTTCCCCCAAATATTGAAAACAATAAAAAGGGGCCGTGAAACTCACCTTGAGTTTGTGTATGCTTGCAATGATAATTGTTCTAGTCAAACTTGACTATTCGTACCCTAATTACAAAAAGGGTAATTTGTGTTATAACCGAATGTCTCACATGCAAATTGTTCACCGACTTAGCAAATCTGATTGCTTTTGTTTAAATATCTTTTTAGTTTTTCAACACTTGTTTCGTTATAAAATAGTTCTAAGTTACTGCTTAATGGGAATGATGACCAGGTATCGAAACTACATATTTCCGATTGAACAGAACAGAACGGAAGTCGAAACTACCTAGTTTCGATTAAGCAAACTGAGTATCAAAACTACCTAGTTTCGATTGAGCAACCGGTGTCGAAACTATTAGTTTCGATTGGACATCTAGGTATCGAAACTCCTAGTTTCGATTGAGTAATAGGTATCGAAACTCCTAGTTTTGATTATTAAACTTTGATTGACAGAATCAGTCCTGCATATTTTTATGTTTTAAATATTGAATTTGACACACTTTTCTTGTTATCTTACTTGCGTTCGAACAATTTGTTTGTTTAGCTACGATTTTAAAGAAAATAATATGAATAATATTGAGTTTTTACCTAAAACAAAGAATGATGATTTTGAGAGAAACAGAGAATGATCTTGAGCTCCTTAGCTTGATTCTTGAGAAAAACACTTGGAACTCTTCTTATAGCACCGAAATATGGTGGATTTTTACTTTAAAACTTGACTTCGATTTGAAGAGAAATGGGAAGATTGCCGTAAGAAATGAGATGAAATGAAGACAAAAAGAGAAGGGTATGGCTTTTATCTGAATTCTCGCAGGCATGTATGGGTTTTTAGGATGTGAGTGAAGTAGGAAGTGGGAGAATGGCTCCTTTGAATTTCGGCCGAGAAAGTCAAGGGAGTGGTTTGGGTTAATAATAATTAGATTTAAGTATTAATTTATTAATGGTATTAATATCAATTAGAGTTTTAAAGGGTAATTTAATTCGGTTTAGATTTTTTCACGGTATTATAAATTTAACCAGTTTATAGCTCGTTGATGAAAAATATTGAAATCTTGGATTGTATAATTCGTTGAGGTGATTATTTGTAGGTATACGTACCTAAAGGTGACGCTATATAATAGCATTTTCGAAAGAGTTCGTTAGTTTACTTTTACATATATTATATGATTTATTCTAAAAACAAATTATTGACCAATCGTAAAATTTGTGTAGCATATACGTCTGGATTTTTAATTTAACCACTCTCGTTCGTATTAGTCGGTTTATATGACACGTGAACCGGTAACTCCTAGAATTACCAAAATATGAAATGAGACAATGTACGGTTTTTGTTAGACCTTAATGTCCTTGATTGTGAAATTAAGTTAATCTCGAAAACAATTATAACGTAAACTCGTTTATAACATGTACGGATATTGACCTGAAATGTCGGGTGTCACATTCTCCCCATGTTAACAGAATTTCGTCCCGAAATTCAATTCGTGCCATCTTGAAGTGGTGCTTCCTTAAACAAGGAGGGGTATTTTGTTTTCATTTGGTCCTCTCGTTCCCATGTATACTCAGGACCACGTTTTGAGTTCCAACGTACTTTAACCAGTTTGATTCTACTACGTCTCAGCCTTTGAACTCTCCAATCTGTAATCTCAATCGGTTCCTCGATGAAATGAAGTTTATCATCAATATGAATTTCATATGGCGGTATGATCAAGGTCTCGTCTGACAAACACTTCTTGAGATTCGATACGTGAAACGTGTGATGTACGTTGTTTAGTTCTTACGGTAGTTTGAGCTTGTAAGCTACCGGACCAACCCTAGCCAGTATTTCAAACGATCCAACGTATCTAGGGTTGAGCTTACCACGGTTACCAAACCTTGCAATGCCTTTCCATGGTGAGACTTTTAACATTACTCGGTCACCAATTTGAAATTCTAATGGTTTCCGTCTGTTATCAGCATAGCTCTTTTGTCTATCTCGGGCCGCTTTCAGACGGTCCTTAATTTTGAAGATCTCATCAATTGTTTCCTGGACAATCTCAGGACCTGTCAAATTTTTTTCACCAACTTCCGCCCAACATAGCGGTGAGCGGCATTTACGACCATATAAAGCTTCAAACGGAGCTGCCTTGATGCTTGTGTGATAGCTGTTATTATAGGAAAACTCCGCCAACGGTAAATGAGTATCCCAATTTCCTCCGAAATAAATTACACACGCACGGAGCATATCTTCTAATGTTTGGATAGTCCTTTCACTTTGACCGTCCGTTTGTGGATGGTAGGCTGTGCTCATGTCTAGGCGCGTGCCTAGGGCTTCTTGTAACGATTTCCAGATTCTAGACACGAATCTGTTGTCTCTATCAGAGATAATAGAAACTGGTACTCCGTGTCTTGCCATAATTTCTTTAATGTAGAGTCTTGTAAGTTTCTCTGTCTTGTCGGTTTCTTTAATTGGCAGAAAGTGAGCAGATTTCGTTAAACGGTCGACAATTACCCATATGGTATCATAACCACTGGACGTCTTGGGTAATTTCATGATGAAATCCATGGAAAATGTGTTCCCATTTCCATTGGGGAATTTCAGGTTGTTGTAACAAGCCAGACGGTTTCTGATGTTCTTCTTTTACTTTTGAACACGTTAAGCATTTACTGACATATGTGGCAATATCTCCTTTCATATTGGGCCACCAATATAATTCTTTTAGATCCTTATACATCTTATCTGAACCCGGGTGAATGGAGTACCTAGACTTGTGGGCTTCATCCATAATCAACCTACGTAAATTATCATTACTCGGTACCCAGATTCTGTCCATGAAGTAAAACGTATCATCCGACTTAGACTCCAATTGTTTGATCATTCCGCGTAGTTCCTCATTTTGGATGTTCCTTTCTTTGAGTGCCTCTTGTTGTGCTATTCTCATTTTAGTAGTAAGACTCGTATGAATTATTAATCCTAGGGCACGAACACGAAGAGTTTTAACTTGTTCCTTGCGACTTAAGGCGTCTGCTACGACATTGGCTTTACCAGGGTGATACTTGATATCACAGTCGTAATCATTCAGTAGTTCTACCCAACGACGTTGCCTCAGGTTGAGTTCTTTCTGATTAAAGATGTGCTGGAGACTCTTGTGATCAGTAAAGATAGTGCATATTGTACCGTATAAGTATTGTCTCCAAATCTTGAGTGCAAACACAACTGCGCCCAACTCCAAGTCATGGGTCGTATAATTCTTTTCGTGCACTTTTAGTTGTCGTGAGGCATATGCGATGACTTTGTCTCTTTGCATTAACACACAACCAAGTCCCTGGTGTGATGCATCACAGTATACGACGAAGTTGTCAATTCCCTCAGGAAGGGATAAGATCGGTGCACTACACACCTTCTGCTTCAGTAATTGGAAAGCTGACTCTTGCTTGTCACTCCAATCAAACTTCTTTTCTTTCTGGGTTAATGTGGTTAAAGGCAGGGCTATCTTTGAAAAATTCTCGATGAATCGCCTGTAATAGCTTGCCAAACCCAGAAATTGATGCACCTCAGTAGGAGTTCTTGGTGCTTCCCAGTTTTTTATAGCTTCAATCCTGGTTGGGTCTACGTGAATACCCTTCTTATTGATGACGTGTCCGAGAAAGTGAACCTCTCGGATCCAAAACTCACACTTAGAGAATTTGGCATATAGCTTCTCATTCCTGAGTAGTTCCAAGATTAATTTCAGATGATGTTCATGATCCTCCTTGGTTCGTGAATATATTAATATATCATCAATAAATACTATCACGAATTTATCCAAGTATGGCTTGCACACTCGGTTCATGAGATCCATAAAAACAGCTGGTGCGTTCGTCAAACTAAACGGCATAACTAGGAATTCGTAGTGGCCATAACGAGTCCTAAATGCCATCTTTGGTACATCTTCTTCTTGGATTCTTAGTTGATGATACCCCGAACGTAGATCGATCTTAGAGTAGAAGCTAGAACCTTGTAGTTGATCGAACAAATCGTCTATTCGAGGAAGTGGATATCGATTTTTGATTATAAGCTTGTTTAATTCTCGGTAATCAATACACATCCTAAAGGTTCCATCCTTTTTCTTTACGAATAGGACCGGAGCTCCCCAAGGTTAGAAACTCGGTCTTATGAAACCTTTATCAAGCAACTCCTGGAGTTGATTTGATAATTCCTGCATTTCAGAAGGTGCTAATCGATACGGTGATCTCGCAACCGGGGCGGCTCCTGGTACCAAGTCGATTCAGAATTCGACTTGCCTCGGTGGTGCTAATCCAGGTAAGTATTCAGGAAAAAAACTTCGGGGTAATCCTTAACGATTGGTATGTCTTCAAGTCGACGTTCCTCGGGTTTCTTCTCGACGACGTGAGCCAGGAACACGCAATAGCCTTTACGTAGGTACTTACGAGCTTTCATGCAGTTTATCATCCTAAATGTCACTCCACCTTTCTCACCTTGAACTGAAAGAACTTCTCCGTTTGGGAGGGGAATATGAACAATCTTCTCAAAACAAACAATCTCGGCGTGATTCTTCGACAACCAATCCATACCAATAACAACGTCAAAACTTCCCAAGTCGACAGGTAGTAGGTCTATACTAAATGTGTGGTTCTTAAAACATAAGGTACAACCCTGAATGACTTCTCCAGTTTTAATTAATTTCCCGTTTGCTAATTCAATTGTATAAATTTGATCTAGTTTGCTGGGCTTAATACCGAGTAGGGACTTAAAGTCATTTGACATAAAACTCATATCAGCACCCGTATCGAAAAGTATAGAGGCATAGTGATTATTTATCGGAAAGTACCAGTGACAATGTTCGGATCTTGTCGTGCGTCACCGGCCCCCATCACAAATGCTCTTCCACGGGCCTGATTGTCGTTTCGGTTCTTCAACTTTGGACAGGCTTTTCTAAAGTGCTTTGGATCTCCACACTCAAAGCATCCCTGATTCATCCTTCCTGCTGCTGGGTTGACCTTTCCAGCTATTTGATTGATCTTATTAGGGTTCGCATTGTTCCAATAGTTATGGGTTAGATGCCCATGCTTTTTACACTTTCCACATTGGGTACACCTTCCACTGTGATGATACCCACATTTGTCACATTTCGGTAGTGTTCCAAGATATCCTTTTTGTCCTTCAATGTTGACAGCATAGGCTTTCATAGTTTCAGGTCTCTTGTAAGCTTGATTCTTGTTTTGATTACTGGGTTTTCCAAACCATTTCCTCTTTTCCCCAGACTTTCCTTCCTCGGTCTCCTTCTTCTCAAACAAACCATCACGCACAGCATTATCTCTTAGCTTGAAAGCTAGAACTATAGCGCTCTTGGCATCCATAGGGTTCGATGAAGTTACCAGGCTTCGGATTTGAGGAGCAAGACCCCACAAATATCTTTCAACCTTCTTGTATTCTGGGGTAACCATGTGTGGAACTAAACTTGCTAACTCATTGAATCGGTCAGTGTAACCAGCCACATCATCTCCTATCATTTGAAGGTTACACATTTCAGTTTCGATTTTCTACAATTCATTTCGAGGACAGTACTCCTCGATCACCATGGCCTTTAGATCATCCCAAGATAGCTGGTAGGCAGTCTGTCTTCCCAAGGTTTTCATCTGAGAATTCCACCAAGTTAATGCTTTGTCAGCAAGTGTGCAAGTGGCATATTTCACCATACAGTCAGCTGTGCATTCACTAATATCAATTACAGATTCCATCTTCTCAATCCACCTCATCAGGCCTACTGCACCCTCGGTGCCATTGAAGTTGCGAGGGTTGCAGGATAGAAAGGCCTTATAAGTGCACTTCTTGTTCGAAGCATCTGTAGGGTCACAAGTCAATATTTTAATAATGTTGTTAACTTAGATCGTGGCTGTGTTACAAAGGTGTTTACACATTCTATTACCTCCAGAACCTCCAACAGTGCCACTGCCTCCTGCACCTCCTCCGCTACCACTACCATTTCCTCCACCGTTATTCCGGTTGGCTTCGTACTGCTCCAAAGCGGCGGCTACACGTTGTGATATGAGTTGCTCAACTTCTGCGGAAATCGTCGTGTTGTTTTCACCAGTAGTGTCACGCGGTGCCCTTCTTTTGGGTGCCATGGGTCTGAAGTCGAAATGGGGTTAGTGTGTGACGTTATTCAGTGTCTACGATATCCGTACAATATGATGATAAGTTATGAAATGCATATGCAATGAAAAAGGTCTCAGTGAGTCAATTAAATTATAGACTAGGTTCGATTTTTAGACTCCTAGTTCGCTATAATCAATGGCTCTGATACCAATCTGTCACACCCCGCCAAGGCGGAAACGCGAGGCGCGACGTTACATGGTTTCCAAAGCATATGATTACCGCAAACACATACATGATAAATGGATACATAAACAAGTTTAAAGTTTTACATTCCAAAATGTAAATTGAGTTTACAAAAAGTGAAGATTTCGCAAATATGACTCTATTACAATGAGTTATAAAAGAGAAATCCCCCAAAAGTTGTATCCATCGTGCATGCATGTAATCTACATTGCTAACCTTGCGATCACGTTCAATTTCCTGAAAAACATACTTAAAATTGTCAACACTAGGTTGGTGAGTTCACAGGTTTAATCAAATAGTTCTTTGTAAAATTCAATTGTTCGTAAATAGTTTCAGGTGCATGTGATAAGCAGAATAAGAATTGTTGACCCATTTGTAACTAGCTAGGAATACAAATAATATGTTCCTACATGAGCCGTAACCAAACCATGACAATTGTACACGCCCCTAATTTCGTTATCTGGTTCTATGCGGCCATAAATCCTCCAGATTGTGTTTAGCGCGACTAACCATGACCGGGAGACGTCACTCTCCATAGTACTATTCATAGGACCCTAGGCTACAGTTAATGGTTACTAAATTGTTCCAGGGGACTTTAGCGGCCTCAAATCATTTAACTCATGTAAACATAAAAGTCGGGTCTTATTCTCTTGTTATCGCATAAAATATAGTTGTAAGTATGTTTTTCCCCCAAATATTGAAAACAGTAAAAAGGGGCCGTGAAACTCACCTTGAGTTTGTGTATGCTTGCAATGATAATTGTTCAAGTCAAACTTGACTATTCATACCCTAATTACAAAAAGGGTAATTTGTGTTATAACCGAATGTCTCACATGCAAATTGTTCACCGACTTAGCAAATCTGATTGCTTTTTTTTTAATATCTTTTTAGTTTTTCAACACTTGTCTCGTTATAAAATAGTTCTAAGTTACTGCTAAATGGGACTGATGACCAGGTATCGAAACTACATAGTTTCGATTGAACAGAACAGAACAGAAGTCGAAACTACCTAGTTTCGATTAAGCAAACTGAGTATCAAAACTACCTAGTTTCGATTGAGCAACCGGTATCGAAACTATTAGTTTCGATTGGACATCTAGGTATCGAAACTCCTAGTTTCGATTGAGTAATAGGTATCGAAACTCCTAGTTTCGATTGAGTAATAGGTATCAAAACTCCTAGTTTCGATTGAGTAATAGGTATCGAAACTCCTAGTTTCGTTTATTGAACTTTGATTGACAGAATCAGTCCTGCATATTTTTATGTTTCAAATCTTGAATTTGACACACTTTTCTTGTTATCTTACTTGCGTTCGAACGATTTGTATTATTAGCTACGATTTTAAAGAAAATAATATGAATAATATTGAGTTTTTACCTAAAACAGAGAATGATGATTTTGAGAGAAACAGAGATTGATCTTGAGCTCCTTAGCTTGATTCTTGAGAAAAACACTTGGAACTCTTCTTATAGCACCGAAATATGGTGGATTTTTGCTTTAAAACTTGACTTCGATTTGAAGAGAAATGGGAAGATTGCCGTAAGAAATGAGATGAAATGAAGACAAAGAGAGAAGGGTATGGTTTTTATCTGAATTCTCGCAGGCATGTATGGGTTTTTAGGATGTGAGTGAAGTAGGAAGTGGGAGAATGGCTCCTCTGACTTTCGGCCGAGAAAGTCAAGGGAGTGGTTTGGGTTAATAATAATTAGATTGAAGTATTAATTTATTAATGGTATTAATATCAATTAGAGTTTTAAAGGATAATTTAATTCGGTTTAGATTTTTTCACGGTATTATAAATTTAACCAATTTAATTCGATTGTATAATTCGTTGAGGTGATTATTTGTAGGTATACGTACCTAAAGGTGACGCTATACAATAGCATTTTCGAAAGAGTTCGTTAGTTTACTTTTACGTATATTATATGATTTATTCTAAGAACAAATTATTGACCAATCGTAAAATTTGTGTAGCATATACGTCTGGATTTTTAATTTAACCACTCTCGTTAGTATTAGTCGGTTTATATGACACGTGAACTGGTAACTCCTAGAACTACCAAAATATGAAATGAGACAATGTACGGTTTTTGTTAGACCTTAATGTCCTTGATTGTGAAATTAAGTAAATCTCGAAAACAATTATAACGTAAACTCGTTTATAACATGTACGGATATTGACCTGAAATGTCGGGTGTCACACCTACCGTCGTAGTCCGTCATATTCGCCCGTCTGCCCTAAGGCATCCGTTTCCCACGCGAACTATTGTTTATGCAACCGTTATACTATTTTAGCATTTACTTCGACCACCCTTTTATGCTTTTTGTACGTCCTAGCTTGCTAGGAACGTATCTTTCCCGGTTGCAAATTAGTCACGTGGTCGTCCATCTACCGAAGTAGCCGTTAGCTTCGTTTCCGTCCATAACGTATACTTACATTCATAACATGCAATATAAATAATTATAAAGCAAGATTTCATTTATTTACGTTATGCCATTCTTTCCTTCATTCTATGTAAACATACTTTTCATTCTTAATTCATAATTCATTCTCTTATATATATAAAATATATATTAATAGATCACGTATGATCACATTAGCATTCATATCATTTATTCATTTAGTGTATACATTTCAGCCCCAAAAACATTTAATAAGGTTTGCACATATCATAGAAGGGGGCACATAGAACTCACCTGATAAGCATCTCTACGTTGTCCTAAACAAAGGTCCAACAATGTCACTTCTGATCTGAATTGAGTAGTTAAATACACATCATACCTAATCTCGACTCTAACGGTTTAATCATTCTAAACATACTGACTTTACTTAACCATTCTGATGCCTGCGCACTTAGCAAGTGCGCAGGGCCTTGGTCATGCGTACTTGACAAGTACGCAGACTTTACTTCATGCGCACTTGGTAAGTACGCAGACTTTACTTCATGCGCACTTGGTAAGTACGCAGACTTTACTTCATGCGCACTTAGTAAGTACGCAGACTTTACTTCATGCGTACTTGATAAGTACGCAGATCCCTTCTTCCTGCGTACTTTATAAGTACGCAGGATCTGATTCAGGCGCAAGAACCCTAACTTAATGCATGCGGGTCTGATCATGTCAAAATCTAAATTTTCTTTTATCAGAACGTTAGGTTTTTATTCTGGATGTTAGATCTTTGTTCATTTTCAAGTTTCATCCATAAAAACTTCACCTATTTAGCTAAAATCGAAAATCCTAAAATAATCATAAAAACTCAGATTATGATCGAACGCTTACCTGGATTGGAGTTATGATTCAGAGAAGATGATCACAAGCACAGTAGCAACGTTCTCATGAATTCCCGAGTCGATCCGTCACTTTCTCTCTCTAGAACCGTGCTCTCTTCTCTCTCTCTAGAACTTGAGATTGGTGGAAAATGAGAAGTTTGGGCAGCCCTTGCCCTTATATACTTGGGCTTCCTTCGGCCCGTTGGAGCCGAGCCCAAGCCCATCTATTTTTCTTTCGTCATATGAAAATTATAATTTCGATCGTGCCATTATTTATTTATTACCAGTTTTGGGATGTTACAAGTCTACCCCCCTTAAAGAGGTTTCGTCCTCGAAACTGCTTATACGTTAAATAATTGAGGGTATAGTCCCCTCATCTCGTCTTCTTTTTCCCACGTAGCTTCTGACCTTTTTCTGTGCTTCCATTGCATTTTGACTAGAGGAATCGACTTATTGCGTAGTCGTTTTTCATCTCTGTCAAGGATGGCTATCGGTTCCTCTACATAATTTAGACTGTTATCTACTTTGATCTCGTCGTAAGGTATGTGAGCAGTGTCGTCAGCTAGGCACTTGCGTAAGTGCGACACGTGGAACGTAGGGTGTATTCCACTAAGCTCAACGGGTAGGTCGAGTCTGTAAGCAACTTGACCCACTCTCGCTAAAATCTTGAAAGGTCCGACAAACCTTGGACTTAGTTTGCCACGCTTTCTGAATCGGATGATCCCTTTCCATGGTGATACCTTTAACAGTACCATGTCCCCTACTTGAAACTCTAACTCCCTTCTTCTCTTATCCGCGTATGATTTCTGTCTGTCTTTTGCGGCTTTCATTCGAGCCTTGATTTGATCAAATTTCTCGGAAGTAGCTTTGACCACTTCGAGACTTGCAAAATCCTTCTGTCCAATTTCCCCCCAACAAACCGGGGTCCTACATTTCCTCCCATACAACATTTCAAATGGCGGCATGCCAATAGTCGAGTGATAGCTGTTGTTATATGAGAATTCTGCCAATGGTAGATGGCTGTCCCAGCTCCCACCGAAGTCAATGATACAGGCCCGGAGCATGTCCTCCAAGGTCTGAATAGTCCTTTATGATTGTCCATCGGTTTGGGGATGGTAAGCGGTGCTGATGTTCAGTCTAGTGCCCATTGCTTCTTTGAATTTCTTCCAAAACCTTGACGTGAATCTACTATCCCTGTCGGACACAATCGACAGCGGCATACCATGTCTGCTCACAACTTCCTTGATAAATATTTCTGCTAGTCTTTCTGACGAGGAAGTCTCACGTATTGGCAAGAAGTGAGCACTTTTCGTCAAGCGGTCGACGATCACCCAAATGGTATCATTGCCTTTAGCTGTTCGCGGTAGCTTGGTAATGAAGTCCATCGTGATCTCCTCCCACTTCCGTTCCGGTATTGGTAGAGGTTGCATTTTACCGCATGGTTTCTGGTGCTCGGCCTTAACTAGAGAACACGTTAGGCACTTGCTCACGTATTATGTCACATCATTCTTCATGCCAGGCCACCAGTATTCTTTCTTCAAGTCTTGATACATTTTGTTAGTCCCGGGGTGGATAGAATAGCGAGACTTATGGGCCTCATCGAGTATTTTGGCTCTAAGCTCGCCAATCTTTGGTATCCACATTCGGCCAAACCTAGTTCGTACACCGTATGCATTTGCATCCAAATTCCCTTGTTGTCCTACTATTCTTTCCCGTTTTATATTTCCTTCTAATAGCGCTTCGTCTTGTGCCTTTGATATTTCACTCATCAAATCTGGTGTTATAATCAGCTGACACGCTTTGATCTGTATAGGTTTCGATTCTTCCTTTCTACTTAAAGCGTCAGCCACCACGTTTGCTTTACCTGGATGGTACAATATCTCACAGTCATAGTCCTTCAGTAGCTCTAACCACCTCCTTTGCCTCATGTTTAATTCCTTTTGCCCGAAAAAGTACTTCAGACTTTTGTGATCGGAGTAAATGGTGCATTTGACTCCATACAGATAGTGCCTCCATATTTTCAACGCGAAAACTACTGCTGCTAACTCTAAATCGTGTGTTGGATAATTAACCTCGTGAATCTTTAGTTGCCGCGATGCGTAAGCAATTACCTTTCCACGTTGCATAAGTACGCACCCCAAACCCTGCCCCGAAGCGTCAGAATAGACTACCAAGTCTTCATTTCCCTCAGGTAGAGTTAAGACTGGAGCTTGGGTTAATCGTGCCTTAAGTTCTTCAAACGCGTTGTTTTGGGTTTGACCCCATTCATACTTCACTTCCTTCCGTGTCAACTTAGTTAGTGGCAAGGCTATTCTTGAAAAATCTTGAATGAACCTTCGATAGTAGCCCACCAATCCCAGAAAACTTCGTATCTCTGTTGGTGTCTTTGGGACGTTCCATTCCTTTACTGCTCGATCTTTGTAGGATCTACCATTATGCCGTTTGGGTTTATCACATGACCTAGGAATTGGACTTCCCTAAGCCAGAATGCACATTTGGAGAATTTTGCGTACAACTTTTCCTGCTTTAGCACCTCAAGAACCTCCCTTAGGTGACAGTGGTGATCACCCTCGCTTTTCGAATATACCAGTATGTCGTCTATAAAAACTATCACTGATCGATCCAACATGGGTCGACATACTCTATTCATCAAATCCATAAACGCTACTAGTGCGTTGGTAAATCCGAAAGACATCACGAGAAACTCATAATGCCCATAACGCATGCGAAACGCGGTCTTTGGTACGTCTTCCTCTCTTACTTTCAACTGATGGTAACCCGACCTAAGATTGATCTTTGAGAACCAACTCGCACCTTGCAGTTGATCAAAAAGGTCATCTATTCTAGGCATTGGGTATTTGTTCTTTACCGTTCTCTTGTTCAACTCACGGTAGTCAATGCACATGCGCATGCTGCCGTCTTTCTTCTTTACAAATAGTACCGGAGCGCCCCACGGTGAGATGCTCGGCCTAATAAATCCTTTTTCTGCTAGTTCCTCTAGTTGAGACATTAATTATTTCATTTCTGACGGCGCCAATCGGTAGGGGGCTTTGGCAACGGACTCAGCTCCTGGCAATAAGTCAATCTGAAATTCTATTTCCTGATCGGGTGGTAACCCAGGTAGATCCTCAGGGAATACTTCCGGAAAGTTGCACACCACGGGTACTTCCTTCATTCATTTTCATTCTATCATCAATAACATATGCCAAATAAGCTTAGCAACCGCGCCTCATGTAACTTTCGGCCTTGATCATCGAGATGATGTTCGGCATCGTGCAATTCCAATCCCCATAAACCGTAATTGGACTGCCGCTAGGAGCTTTGAGGTGTATCCTCTTACGTTTACATATGATTTGAGCTTCGTTGGCAGCTAACCAATCCATACCCAATACTATATCGAATCCTCCTAAGGTGAGAAGGAATAATCTAGAAGGAAACTTATGGCCCTCTATTTCTATGATACAATCCTCTGTTACATGGAATACTGCCGAATTTTTTACCCACGGCAGTTTGTACGATAAAAGCCTTTACTATGGTGTTGATAGTGCATCCTAGTCTACGACTAAATGCATTGGATATAAAACTTTTACTAGCACCAGAGTCAAATAAAATAGCAGCATGTTCGTTATTAACTAGGAATGTACCTGACACAACATCAGGGTTTCCCCTTGCTTCCTCTTCAGTCAGGGCGTAGGCTCGAGTCCTAGCCTGCGGCTGTTCCTTTTCTCTCTCTTTTCCCGAACCAGATTGGCCGGCCTTCCTGCAGTTCTTCGTCAGATGTCCAAGCAATCCACATACTTGGCACTTGACGTTTCTTACACATTCTCGAGAGAAGTGCCCCGGCTTCCCGCACTTATAGCATGCGGTGGTGCCGATTTTACATTCGCCAAGATGTTGCCTTCCACATTTGTTGCATGTTTCATATTCATCCGACCTTGGCTTCTTAGTTTCAGTTGTTACGTTCCCTCTTCCGGTGCCTCTAGACGGGTTCTCCCACTTTCTCTTTTGGGTCTCTGTTGGTGGGTCCTCATTGTCATAATCGTTGTAGACGATTCCGTTCAGATTCACTACCGACTCGAAGGTCGAGGGTAGGTTGGCTTTCACGTGGACACGGACCCTTTGAGGTAGGCCCTTCACATAATACTTGATCATTCGCTCTTCTGTCTCCACCAGGTGGGGTACCAGTTGAGCTAGCTCATTGAATCTAGAGGTATACTGGCGGTATGTCTTGTTGCCAGCCTTAAAGTTTAGGAATTCATTTTCCACTCAATTAATTTCATTCTGGGGACAGAACTTCTGAATTATTAGCTTCTTTAGGTCTTCCCATGTCATTCTTGCAAGAGCGTTTGGGGACTTCGTTCTCTGAATGTTTCTCCACCAACCTAGTGCTTCGTTGGTGAAAGAATGAGCAACATATTTAACCGCCTGGTCCGGTCGACACTCGCTGATGTTGATTATAGCGTTCATCCTCTCAATCCATTCGAGTGTTGCCACTGAATCCTTGCTACCATCAAACTTGGGTGGGTCTCCATCCTTGAAACCTTTGTAAGTACACCCACGATTGCTTGATGCCACTCTTACTTCATCCCCGTCACTGTCATAAATTTTCTCTTCATTGTTCCCTTCATCCTCTTCTTTGCTTTTCTTTAGTGCCTTAGATAGTAGGTCAGGCAATATGTTCTTTAGAGTGAGCACAACTTCACGGGCTATAGAATCCCTGACTTCGGGTTCCAACTGTATAGGCCCTGGATTGTCGTCCCTAGTTGGGGTTACTTCTGTTTCGTGCACACTTTCGGTGTGTTCTGCGTGCACACTCTCTTCTTCTTCAAATCTTTGGTTCAACGGAGGTCTACCTACTCAGCCAGTGTGACCACCTCGGCGTCCTGTCCTTCCTCCACCAGCCATAGTTCTTAGTTTCCTGATAGTTATAAAGGGAATACATCAATGTCATTTCTTCAGATCATAGTTTGGAACAGTACGAGCAAGGTAAATTATTAATTACAGTGACCGGTTTGTGATTACTAATTTACATTGCTTTTCGGGTTCAAAACTCTTCAAGTCTGTTGTGACATTGACATCTATTTGTTCTAAGTTAAGGTATCTATTCTTATCCAAGTGCATTAACTTCAATACTTACTTATCGTGTTGGCGTTGGCGTTGGTTACCCATGACTGACATCTGTGCGTTGGTCCCATAATCAGTTTGAGTCCAGACATTTAGGGATGTCTGAATCTCTCAAACCTGGCTCTGATACCAACTTGTAAGGCCCCAAACCCGGGTGACCTCACTTGTTGGATTTACTCATAAACATAGTCATCAATTACTGAACTTTTAATTAAAAACATTCAAACACAGCGGAAATATTCAACATCTGAGTACATTACAGCGGAAGTCTTAACATTCAAAACATTATTCATTGTCTAAACAAAACATAAGGTGGGATGTCAGTCACATGTCGGGCAGCCTTCACGCCTTCGCATGACCCTTTCCTTTGTTACCTGAAATGTATACTAAAAGTCAGCTAACGCCGGAAAGTTCTAGTTTAAAACTATTAAGTATGATCATTCTTTTCTTTATAAGTATACATAATTATATACATACATTTCTACAAATACGTATTCATAGCTTTTACTTTTCTTTCTTCATTCTTATGTGATTACATAGATATGTATTCACCTTTTCTTTATTCATTCTTATGTGATTACATATGTATGTATTCACCTTTTCTTTCCTTAACATTCATTGGTCATACACATAAGGGTGATCAACCCATCTTACGGTACGTATATCACAAAGACATACGCCCTTGAGCTACCGTCGTAGCCCATTTACTCGTCCGGTCCTAGAAACCGTCCGCCTTAACTTTGGTCCGGCCAACCTTCGGCCGTCCTTCTTTACCGTCCTACCGTCGTAGTACATCATATTCGCCCGTCTGCCCTAAGGCATCCATTTCCCACGCGAACTATTGTTTATGCAACCGTTATACTATTTTAGCATTTACTTCGACCGCCCTTTTATGCTTTTTGTACGTCCTAGCTTGCTAGGAACGTATGTTTCCCGGTTGCAAATTAGTCACGTGGTCGTCCGTCTACAGAAGTAGCCGTTAGCTTCGTTTCCGTCCATAACGTATACTTACATTCATAACATGCAATATAAATAATTATAAAGCAAGATTTCATTTATTTACGTTATGCCATTCTTTCCTTCATTCTATGTAAACATAAGTTTCATTCTTAATTCATAATTCATTCTCTTATATATATAAAATATATATTAATACATCACGTATGATCACATTAGCATTCATATCATTTATTCATTTAGTGTATACATTTCAGCCCCAAAAACATTTAATAAGGTTTGCACATATCATAGAAGGGGGCACATAGAACTCACCTAATAAGCTTCTCTACGTTGTCCTAAACAAAGGTCCAACAATGTCACTTCTGATCTGAATTGAGTAGTTAAATACACATCATACCTAATCTCGACTCTAACGGTTTAATCATTCTAAACATACTGACTTTACTTAACCATTCTGATGCCTGCGCACTTAGCAAGTGCGCAGGGCCTTGGTCATGCGTACTTGACAAGTACGCAGACTTTACTTCATGCGCACTTGGTAAGTACGCAGACTTTACTTCATGCGCACTTGGTAAGTACGCAGACTTTACTTCATGCGCACTTGGTAAGTACGCAGACTTTACTTCATGCGCACTTGGTAAGTACGCAGACTTTACTTCATGCGTACTTGATAAGTACGCAGAACCCTTCTTCCTGCGTACTTGATAAGTACGCAGGATCTGATTCAGGCGCAAGAACCCTAACTTTTTGCATGCGGGTCTGATCATGTCCATATCTAAATTTTCTTTTATCAGAACGTTCGGTTTTTATTTTGGATGTTAGATCTTTGTTCATTTTCAAGTTTCATCCATAAAAACTTCACCTATTTAGCTAAAACCGAAAATCCTAAAATAATCATAAAAACTCAGATTATGATCGAACGCTTACCTGGATTGGAGTTATGATTCAGAGAAGATGATCACGAGCACAGTAGCAACGTTCTCCTGAATTCCCGAGTCGATCCGTCACTTTCTCTCTCTAGAACCGTGCTCTCTTCTCTCTCTCTAGAACTTAAGATTGGTGGAAAATGAGAAGTTTGGGCAGCCCTTGCCCTTATATACTTGGGCTTCTTTCGGCCCGTTGGAGCCGAGCCCAAGCCCATCCATTTTTCTTTCGTCATTTGAAAATTATAATTTCGATCGTGCCATTATTTATTTATTACCAGTTTTGGGATGTTACAAGTTGCATGAACAGATTCGCCATCACCTACCCTTTGAAAGCCCTATGACTAATTAACCTCACAACATCAAATTAATCATGAACGAATTCTAGGGTTCATGTGATTTCGGGTTTAATCGAGTTATATCCTAGACTCGATCTCAATGCAATTGATCTGCACGAACAGACTCGAAATCTATCACTTACTGAAAGCCCCATGATTTCAATCCTTAATCTTATCAATTTTATTCAATTCGATCCCATTTTCAATCGACTAAATTACCAATCTAAACTCGATGATTTTGCAATTAATTTCACCCTCGGGATCGCCTTACATCGATCTACAAAACCCCTATAGTTCTAAGACCAATCGTGATCAAAATGGTTGGAATCGGGACTGTCTTGAATTCGGTCGCGATAGGGGGAGATGGACTAAGTGGGTTGTGTGTTGAAACCATATGATCTGGACTTCTATCACGATTCATTAGCGGGCAGAGATGGTTAAAACACTTGGCTCATACGCAGGAGACCCGGGTTCGAGTCCGGTCTCCTTCAAATTTTATTTTGGGGACTTTTTCATTAATTTACACTTATACAATTAATTCTTATATTATTATATTAGAATATTAACGTGTTTTGAAACCCGCAATTACCCAAAGGCTCGGGATCGATTTTTATAAAACATTTTTTGAGAAATTTAGTGATATCAAAAATAATATATTAATTATATTGTTTCATAAAGTTATTATTTAATTTATGAAAACGCACAAACAAATGTGTTTATATTTCGGGTTAGCTTTATAACCGTTTAATATTATTTTTCACTATTAAAAATAACATATTTACATATTATTTTCGTCGCATTAACAAACGTTGTAACACTTCGAATTTATAAATAATATAATTAGTTATATTATTACCCTTGTGTATATTCTCGATAAAAATAATATATTTATTATTTTGTCAGATAAATGATTATCATATTAATTCTCCGAGTTTAAAAATAATGTAATTTTTTTCAAGATCATTATTATTGGCGAACTCACACGAGTATATATTAAATATTATCATTTGTAATTAGAAACATTCAACTCGAAGCGTATCTATCTTAATTAAGAAATCCTTACTTCCGTGGACAAGTGCCTCTGCTCTTTGATCATTAGAGCGTCATAGGACATTCAACCTTCCGTGTCGTCGTCAAATCCCGTTGTATCCCTAATTGTTGTGTTATTAATTCTAGGGCATGCATATGCAGTTCACAGGCAGTCTCTTGTCTTACCTACTTGCATCCTTGTGTGGTGCCATCTGCTTATACTCAAACTCAGGTGAGTTTCACGGACCATTTTTACTTGTTTTACTATTGGGGGAGAAACATGCTTACACGCAAACATATTTTACTTGTTTTCCTGTTAAGGAGAAACAAACATGAACACCAACTATCATATTTTACTTGTTTTCCCCGTGGGGGAGAAACAAGTACGCAGACAAACATTATGTTACATGTTTTTCCCGTTGGGGGTGAAAACATGACACAACTATTTTAGATTATTGTAATTCCTATGTTATTACTGTTGAGGCTATGCGTGACACACTATCACAGAAAGTCCTCATCATACATCGAACCGTTAATATGGATCTTAGCGAGGTAATATTTAGTAGTACTACTGGGTTTGACAAGCCCCACCCGTGTTAGTCGCGCTAACTCGATTGGAGGTCGAACGGGTGAAATGTTAGCCTACTCATATTTGCCAGAGTTGATAGACCTGGCAGGAGGCAAATACACAAACAGTCAGCTTCGGTTGAGAGCTTTAGTAAGACATGAACATAGGCTAGCTACCTATAGATAAGCATATCGAATGTACATAATATGGCAAACACTCTCTTATTACAAACTTGAAACCTGTGAACTCACCAACCTCGTGTTGACACTTTTTCTTACATATTTCTCAGGTCGCTTTGGCACAGGTTGCGCACTTAGGACATGCATGGAGTCCTACTGTCATATCATTCATTTCAAATATTTTAAACAGTTTATTTAACTACATTAATTGACGCTCGTTGCGTGTAATTATTTTGATTTCATTTTAACGTTTACGCTTCCGCATTTAATTCTGAGCTTTTATGTTACGACATTTCAAGTCCCATATAGTGTCGTTTGATGTAACTAATGACTGAGATCCTCGTGTGTCACATTCCAAACGGTAAAACTCCGTTAGTGGAATTTGGGGGTGTGACAGTTTGGGTGTTAGAGCAATCTTCCATGTTCTTTAGCTGAAACAAGCGAACTTGTCAAGCGAACTTATTAAGTTCACTGGATTTCATTCAGGTGAACTTAGTAGGCAAATTTTTTAAGTTTGCTTAATACAAAATTTTGAAAAATTTTCTAAGGGTTGAAGTGTGTTCAAGAATGTCATCTACTTCAAATCAAGTGATCAATATGACTCATTTACTGATTCATGAAAATGAGATTGGAACTCCAAACAAGCCGCCGAGGCTTATGAATCTCAAAGATTATTCTAATTGGAAAAGTCGATTTGAGAATTATGTTAATATCAATGACACGAGTTTTTGGATTCCTATTAGTGAGGGATATGAGCATCCAGTGCATAGTCATATGGGTGTTTCAGATACACCAAAACCAATTTCATCTCTTAGTGATGAGGAAAAGAAGCTTTATGATCGTGAAAAGAAAGCTCTTGCAGCTTTATCTATGTGTTTACCACTGTACATCTATCATACTTTCAAGAAGTTTAAGACTTCTCGACAACTTTGGGAAGGTTTGGCTAAAAGATGTGAGGGTAGCACTAATATCAAGAAGAGCAAAGAAGAATTGTTAAAGAAACAGTTTAGTGTTTTTAAACACTTTGATGTTGAATCGGTGGGTGAACTCATGACAAGATATTATCATCTTCTAAGTGAAATGGTCAAAAATGACATCACTTACAAAAACCAGAAGATTCTTGAAAAGTTCTTGGATGCTTTACTAGCACATTTTGAGATGTACACCATAGTGATCAAAGAACAATATGGATTTGATGATCTCAGTCATGAAGATTTGATGGGAAAGATTCAATCATATAATTTGCATAAATAAAAGAAAGACACAGTTTATCAAGATCCAAGTATTTACTTTAGGAAAGGTACATCAGCACAGAAATCTGGTGGAGTTGCTTTATTTTTGGGAGAGTCGTCTCATGTTCCTAAAGAAAGTTCTTGTCAAGAAAATACATGCTTTGTTGCTTCAAACTTTGGATGTTCAACTCATAGCAAGAATGAAGGTCATTCATGTTCTACTAAAGTGTCTCCATCTGCAGCTAATGATATGATGGCCCTGATTGCATCATTCTTAACCTCTTATGAAAATTTTATTGGTGGTAAGATCACTGATCCTGATATGATTGAGGAGGATTTTAAACATCTGGATAAAGATACTTTGGAAGAAATGAATATTCAGTGGAAATGGCATTGTGGTTGAGACAAGGAAAAGATCACTTGAAGAGAACTGGAAAGAAGTTCATTGGGGCATCAAGCAAAATCAAGATGGGAATGGATAAGTCTAAGGTGAAGTGTTATAATTGTCAGGAGTTTGGTCATTTTGCTTGAGAATATACAAAACCAAGAAATCAGAATCAAGGACCTTCAAACTCTCAAGGCAATCAAAACAAACAGAGTACTTCCACAGCTTTGATATCTCAACAAGATGAAAATTATGACTGGGGTATTCATTTGGAAGATATTGTGGCTCATGTTTGTCAAGATTTTCTGGCTGAAGTACATCATCAAGATGGAATTGAAAGTGGTTCTTCTGATAGTGACTCTACAGATTCTGGGATTTTACAAAGTTTTCAAACGAAGATTTACTGAATGATGGAGCTGCTTGAAAGGTTACAGAAAAGATTCCAGAGATGTTAGCTGAAGGGAATGCATTCATGGCCGATTCTAAGCAGGTAAAACAGGTTAACTCTTGTTGAAATGCATTGATTTTGAATTCAAAATTACGATATTGTGTGATGATAACATGAATCTCATCTGTGACATGAAAGCAATGTACACATCGAACCAAACTTTGAAGGAAAATGAAACAGTTTTGAAAGCAAAAATTAAATCTCTAAAAGATGATATTAAAGTTTTGCAAACCAAAGTAAATGAACAAGCATTTCACCTCGATGTGTCATACTCTAAGTATGAAAAGAAAATTAATGAACTTGCTGTGTCACAGACAGAGGTAATAAAATTGTTACGCAAGCTTGAGTGTTATAAGAATTCCAGTTTCTTGTTGGAATATTATAATGATAAAGCTTTGGGTGAAAAGGTTATTGGTGGGGTTGGTTATTGTCCTTCTTTTGATGACACAGATATTGGGGGAGGTGTTGGTTATTGTCCATCATTTAATTCAAATTATACCTAATGTTTGATTGAAGAAGTTTTGGTTGAAGATCTGGAACCAAAAACTGTTTTGAACAACAATCTTGTTACTAGTAAAGACATGGTATATGATGATTCAACTGATGATGAAGTGTTTGATTCAGAGAAAATTGAAGGCATAGTGAAAGATTGTAAGTATGTGGAACCAGTCGTGATGAAACAGTGACCAGAGACAGGTGCATTCTAACTGAACCAGATGATGTGAGTGAACAACCAAAACCTAAATCTACTTTTAAACCAGGTAAACCGTTTGTAAGTGGTGGTTTTGATTCACAAGATACAAACAAGATTGAGAAAATTGAAAAGGAAACTCATCAGATTGTTCATTCTTCAAACACTATTTCTCAGTGTTCATCATCCACTTCACTCAAGGTTCAGAAAGAAAAGTATATTCGTGTCTACAATGAAAAATGTGCTTGTTTTCATTGTGGTGCTGTTGGTCAGATCCTGAAAGATTATCCAAATAAGAACTTGGGAAAGCGTCTGGAGAATCCAAAGTTGGCACGACCTTTTGTGAATCAACCAGCAAAATATGTTAGTAAGAATGTGGATAGTGGTGTAAAGAAGCCAAGTGTCCAGACTGCTTCTGATACAATGAAAATTGTGAAGAAGATTGGGTCAACTGGTGAGACTACCCAACCAAAAGAAAAATTGTCAAGACCACAAATACGTCAAAGAAATAAACGGTTGAGAAAACTTCTCGAACAACCAGTGGTGTAGATGCATAATATGTCCCTAATCCCTTGTAATTTGTATTTCATCTATGTTTAATGTAATTATTTGATGTATTAATGAAATTACATGTTTATCCTTAATGTTTACTCATATATAACGACTGTGTATTAAATGATCTGATAAATATAGATAACGTTGATCAATCGTGCTATTGAAAGGCCCATTCGCACGAATGGATCATGAGAATGATCCATTCGCGCGAATAGATCATGAGAATGATTCATTCGCTAGAATAAGTCATGAGAATGATTCATTCGTACGCATGAACCATTCTAATTATTCATTCTTACGAATGAACCATTCTACTGATTCATTCGCACGAATGAGTCCATTCACATGGCTCATTCGTACGAATGGCCTCAGCACTATATATAGAACTTTCACTTCATGAGCACATATACAACACATATACACATAGTGAGACTGACCAGAGCAGAACCAACAGAACACACACAAACTCTTTGCATCCGCATTGTCGAATCTCTGATTGAGAGTTTCCAGGTCTTGTATCCAACTTCTCTACACCAAAGGGTCGATAGAAACCTTCGTTTCGAAGTCTAATCCGCTCATTTCTCTCGACCCGATCAGTGTCATAGATTGGATTGCCAATCAAATCAGATTCCGCACGATTTGGTTCGGTTAATGTGTTGAATCATTGGATCAAGGTAGATCCCGATCCAACAAAGTGGTATCAGAGCCTGATTGTGCTCTAGATTCAACATAGAAAATCTAATCTTGCTTTTTCTAGCTTCTTGAATGTTATAAAGATCACTTGATCGTTGTTTAGCCACGTTCAAATCTTGTGTTTATTGCTTCTGAGTGATCTGATCGTTTCAGTTTCCAGATCTGATAAAAGGCTCAATCATTGGTGCTTTTTGGTGCAAAAAAGTCAAACTGCCCTCTGTCGTACGAATGGCTACTATGATGAACTTCATTCGCACGAATAGAGAATTCCATTCGCACGAATAGAAAATTCCATTTGCACGAATAGACCCATTCGCATAAATCTCTTCTGAATTTTTTTTAAGTGTCGAAAAACTTCGTTTTTTACCATGTCGGACTTAGCCTTTGTTGCCAGTCAGAACAGTAAAATCCAAAACTTGTTATTAATCGATAATGAAGCTGGAAATGCTAACAAGGCTCCAAAACTCATGACAATGGACGAATATCATCACTGGAAAAACAGGTTTGAGATACACATTAATGGAGTTGATACAAACTTATGGATGATGTTAGAGAATGGATATCAGAAAGTGTTGAGTGAGGATGGAACTCCTGTTTTGCTTTCCCTTTTAAGCGAACAACAAAGAAAAGATTATGACTTAGAAAAGAAGGCATATGCTATCCTATCTCAGGCCATATCAAGAGAAATATTTCATCAATTCAGGCAGTTTACATCTTCAAAATCTCTGTGGGTTGCCTTAGAACAACGTCACGAAGGAAATGCTTCGTTGAAAGCTATCAATTCTAAGGCCATTAAGAAGGAATTTGATAATTTCATGTATATTGGGAATGAGTCCTTAGATGATCTATTTGAGAGATTCTATCACTTGATGAGTGAATTGCATGCCCATGAGATCAAAACAACGAAAGAAGAAAAGGTTCAATGCATGGCAGATGCGCTACCACCAAAATGGGATTCATTCTTGATGGTTCTCAAACAGAACAATACTCTTGAAACCATTGATATCAATGAATTTCTTCAGAAATTGAGAGAACAAGAGGTGATGAATAAGTGGAAGTTAAAGAGAGGCGTACAAGCTCAGGATCCTTCATTGTACTATTCCACATCAACTCAACAAAATGCTCCTTTGCAGACTGCGTTTGTATCAAACATGCCAAATGTTTCAGCCAGCCAGTCTTCAACAGCTCATGCTTCAGTTTCATCAAGCTCGGTTCCACAGCAGGAAAATACTGCTAGTACTCCTCCACCAAGCCCCATTAAATTGCAAACAGACAACTTCGACAAGGTTACTATCGAAGTGGCCAAGGAACACATGGCACTGTTGTCTACCGTTGTCAATTCATATGATAGTCTTGTTGCTGGACAGGTTGGAAACAGTCATCTGACAGCAGAAGACTATGCTCAGATTGATAAGGATGAAATGGATCAAATTGATATAATGTGGGCTCTTGCAAGTGCAGTCAGAAGAGCGAGTGATTATGTAAAAAGGACAGGAAAAACTCTCGAAGGGAACAAAGACACTATTTATGGTTTTGATCTGTCTGCTGTTGTTTGTTTTAACTGTGGTGAGAAAGGGCATTTTGCTAGGCAATGTGAAAAGCCTAAACAGACTGGAAACCGCAACCCTTTCAACAACCGTCAAAGCCAACCGAAGCCACAAACTCAAAATACAGAAACAAACATTGTTCCAGTTACTCTTGCACAAGATAAGGGCACTTCAAGTGGAACAAAAGCTATGGTTGTTCAAACTGATGAGACTGTTGATTGGTCTTTTAAATTTGGAACTGATGGCAGTTCAGGGGATAGAGCTTACATGGCAAAGGCTGTAGAAGTCAATGAAGAATCAGATTCTGATGTTGAAAGAGAGATTGCTTCAGAAAGTTCATCAGCTGCAGACGACACATCTTCAAACAGTTCTGGCTTCACAGCTGAGAATGAAGATAAATCATCTATTGTCTCTTCAAGTCAATCGACAGCTGATGTGGATGATAACAATTCCTCTTCTGAATCTACCTGTAGCTGTGCTTTTATGGTAAAAACATCCACAGGCATTCAGGTAAATTCTGACAGTTTTGAAAGTGAGTCTGAATCTCAACCGTGTTTAATTTGTGATGAACTTGAGAAGAAAGTTGAGACACTTAAAAGTCACAACACAGACTTAATTACTGATTTAACTGCTTGTCTTGAAGCAAACCGTGTTTTAAAGGGAAACAAACTTGCCTTCAAAAACAAAATTGATCTTTTAAATAGGCAAGTTCATGAATTAGAAATATGGGTTATCAAAAAACAAAATGCCATCACCTTTTATTTAAACACGATTGATGAAACAAAGAAAAAGCTGGCGCTTGTCGAATGTGATTATGAAACTTTAAATCAAAAGCTGAAAAGTTATTCAAATTCTTCTTACCTTCTTGATTACATGATTTCACGTCGTCTAGGAAAGAAAAATGCTGGAATGGGGTATAAAAATTGTCCTCCACCAGTGTTGAATACTATGGTAAACACACCGGATGATAACCCAATCATTGACTTTAAGGTCAAAACGCCACTTGTCGTTGATCCAACCGAAAACAAAATTCCTCAACCAAAGGTTAACGATAATGGTGCTTCGACCTCGAAGTCCCAGTGTGTTGATGGAATGGTAGAAGAGTAGGATGAAGACGACGATGAGTGTCCTACTCGTGGTTTGGGACACAAAAACTCGTCTGCTCCACAGAATGACAGCATTGGTATTTCAAAATCTGTTTCTAAAAATGTTTTTAAATTTAAACCAACCAATTGCCGTCCATCTTATCCCACTACTTCTGATCAGAAGAGTCAAGTAACCAAAGCCTCAATCAAAAAGGTTAATTTTGTTAAAGCTGGAGAGTCTGTTCAATCAAACAAGTCACTCTCTTCAGCTGAACAAAAAGAAGCAAAGGCTGGTGGTTCAAAAACTCACCAAAGTGAAAATCAATACAGATCTCCGAGGTTGATTGAGCGGAGATACTGTTTTGAGTGCGGTACAAAAGGACACGTTGTTGTCAACTGTCCTTATCTTCAGAAGCCAAGTGAAAGAGTTAACCATTTTCCAGAAAATAAACAAAAGTTTTTAAAGTCAAAATCTAACTCTTTTACCCAACAACAAGTGCATCAAAAGAAAGTTAAACAAAAGATGCATGACTTGTTGGTCTCTGATTCGAGTTCCACACCTGTACAAATCGTTAAGCAATCCACTGTTTACCACAAACAGTCGTTGCACAACCAACATGTGTGGAAAGCAAAATCAGACGATGCTTCTGACGACTGTACTTCAAAGTTAAATGGTTGTTCCAAAAGTCCACAAGGACAGTGGATGGATTGTATTGTTGTAGATGAGTCTGGGAAACCCAAGACCGTAAAGGCTTGGGTTCCTAACCTAAACTAATTACTTTCTTTCTTGTGCAGGTTGTCCTTTACAATCCTATTAGCAATAATTGGATTGTTGATAGTGGGGCATCCAGGCACATGACTGGAAACTTAGCTCTCCTTTTCGACGTCAGAAATATCAAAGGGAGCTATGTTTCATTTGCAGGCGATAAAGGTGGTTTTATCTCAGCTCAGGGAACACTGTCTAATGGAGCTGTCAATTTTGAGAAGGTCAACTTTGTCAAACAGTTGGATAACAACTTACTTTCTGTTTCTCAAATCTGTGATAAGGAGTTCAAGGTTCTTTTTGATGACAAGCATTGTTATATCTTGAAAAAGGAGTTTATGATTCCAGAAGACATGGTGGTTATGTCTGCTCCAAGAGTGAATGACCTTTATATTCTTGACATGTCACAAGCATCATCCTCAGTGTCCACAGCATCATGTTTTGTTTCAAAAGCCACTGAGAAGGATTCTATTTTATGGCACAAAAGAATGGGACATCTTAGTCTCAGAAAAATGAATCATTTGGTGCACAAAAATCTTGTTGAAAGAGTCATTGTGAAAAGTTTTCATCTTCCTGACGTGTGTGTTTCTTGCAAGAAAGGCAAACAAACCAAGAAATCTCATAAACCCAATTCTCAATATTCCATCATTATACCACTAGAGCTCTTACACATGGACTTGTTTGGTCCTATCAACCGGAAGAGCATTGCTGGAGACTTATATTGTTTGGTTGTGACGGATGAGTATTCGAGATATTCTTGGGTGATGTTCTTAAAAGAAAAATCTGAGACTTTTGAATATGTGGAGATTCTGATTACCAAATTGGAGTCTCTGTATAAGTTAAAGGTTAGGAGGATCCGTTCTGACAATGGTACTGAATTTAAAAATCACCTTATAGAAACTTTCTGTCAAAAACTTGGTATTCACCATGAATTCAGTGCGCCATATGTTCCACAAATGAACGGTGTTGCTGAGAGAAAGAATCGGACCTTGATAGAAGCGGCAAGGACTATGCTCGCTGACTCACACTTACCCGTGCAGTTCTGGAATGAAGCTATTGCTAATGCGTGTTACATGCTCAACCGGGTTCTAGTTGTCAAGCGTCACGATATAACTTGCTTTGAATTGTTGCATCGATGGAAACCGAACTTACAGTATCTTGAACCGTTCGGCGCTCCATGTACCATGTTGAAAAAAGATGCTCATGGCAAGTTTAACGAGAAAGTAGAGGAAGGTTACTTCTTAGGGTACAACACTCCAAATAAAAGAGTTTACAACAAAGCTTCTGGAAATGTAGAAGAATGGTACCATGTTGATGTTCAAAAGTATACCTCTCCTGCTGCTGGAAAAGGTCTTCCTTGGATGTTTGATTATGAAGAACTTTTTGCCTCGTTTAATCTTCCTCCAGAATGTTCAGATGAAGAGGTTGCTGTTCAAATGATGTATGATGCTCAAAACGCACCTGATGAACATGTGCAACCTACTCCCTCATCATCTGACATTCCTGAGTCCTCCAGTAACACACAAGTCACACAGGATGATGACTCTTCTTCTTCTTCTTCAGAGTATGAGGGTTCTCGATAAGAAATAGACCAGGTGATTGAAGATCCTTCCCATGATGTTGTACAATTGAGTGATGATGTTTCACATTCTGTGGCAATTGAACAGAGTATCACAAACCTTGATCAAACTGTTGAGGTTCCTGCTCATCCTGTGGGTAGGATTGATAGAATTCATCCTCAACAGAATTTTATTGGTGATCCCACATCTGGTGTCAAAACTAGGGGTCAGATCAACTCTGGAGTCTACTCAGAAATCATGGAATCTGGTGTGGTCAACGATTGTGCGCATTCATGTTTCGTCTCGCAAATCGAACCACGGTCTATAACAGATGCTTTAAAAGAAGAATCTTGGGTAAATGCAATGCAGGAAGAACTACTCCAATTTCAGAAGCTCGGAGTTTGGAAGTTAGTTGATTTACCAAAAGGAGCTAAGAAGATTGGTACTCGATGGGTTCTTCATTGCAAAAGGGATGATCAAGGAATAGTCATAAGAAATAAGGCTCGTTTGGTCGTTCAGGGATTTAGGCAAATTGAAGGTATAGATTACAATGAAGTGTTTGCACCGGTTGCTCGTCTTGAAGCAATTCGAATTTTTCTTGCTTATGCATCCTACAAAAGGTTCAAAGTCTATCAAATGGATGTAAAGAGTGCTTTCCTTCATGGAGAAATCAGTGAAGTCGTATACGTCAGTCAACCTCCCGGGTTTGAAGATCCTATGCATCATGACCGTGTCTACAAATTGGACAAGGCACTGTACGGATTGCACCAAGCTCCGCGAGCGTGGTACGAGACACTTTCCACTCATCTTCTGAACAATGGATTTAGAAGAGGTGTCATCGACTGCACGTTGTTTATTCGAGAAAAGGGTGGAGAACTTTTAATGGTACAGGTATACGTGGATGACATTATTTTCGGATCGACGAATGATGTTTTGTGGAAAGAATTTGAAAGAGTTATGCAGGACAAGTTCGAGATGAGTTCCATGGGAGAGATGAAGTTCTTTCTAGGGCTACAAGTAGATCAATATGAGACAGGGATTTTCCTTCATCAAACAAATTATGTTGGAGACATACTGAGCCGATTCAGTATGACTGATGCCAAACCTGTTGGTACTCCATTGGCAATCAATCACGGGATTTCGCCTGATGACAAGGGGGAGTATATTGATGCTACTCTCTATCGAGCCATGATCGGATCTCTCATGTATCTCACAGCATCTCGACCAGACATCATGTTCGCCACGTGTCTCTGTGCCCGATATCAGTCAAAACCAAAAGTCTCCCACTTAATTACTGTCAAAAGGATTTTTCATTATCTGAAGGGTACTCCTGATCTTGGATTATGGTACTCTAATGATGATAACTTTGAGCTTACTGCATATAGTGATTCTGATTATGGTGGTTGCAAAACAGACTTCAAGTCTACATCTGCAGGGTGTCAGTTCTTTGGAAACCGTCTTGTGACATGGCAATGCAAAAAAGCAGACTTCAGTGGCTACATCTACATGTGAAGCTGAATACATCGCTGCTGCCAGTTGCTGTTCACAGATTATCTGGATTCAACAGCAACTTCGGGACTACGGTTTGCAATTCTCTAACACTCCTATTTATGTAGATAATTCTGCTGCCATAGCTATCACTAAGAATCCGGTTCAGCATTCAAAAACCAAACACATCAGCATAAAATATCACTTTATTCGTGATTGTTTTGAAAAGAAACTGATTGATATGGTTCAAATTAACACTGATTTCCAAAAGGCCGACCTCTATACAAAAGCCTTTGACAAACCAAGATTTTTATTCTTGTTAGAGGTAAACGGCATGAAAAAGAAGGATGACGTTGTTCCGGACCAAGAGTCGAGTCAATAATCATTTTTATCAATTACGTTCCTGTATATATTTTCTTTCTTGCGTTTATTAAAAATCTCAAAAACTCAAAAAGATTTTTCATTTTAAGATTTTAGGGGGAGAAAATGCAGTAAGAAAATGATCTCTCGCTGAGAAAAATGATAGTACACAGACGCTAGTTATCTGAGACTCCAAAAAGATTTTCTAAATTGTGTACAGTTATTTGTGTATAGTTTGTTTTAAAAAAAAATAAATAAAAATAAAAAAAATTCATTTTTGTACAGTCTAAAACCTAAAAACATCTGAAAAACTCAAAAATGAGAAATCGTATCCAACCTTTGGGAAGTGATGACACACTAACCATATGTATGAAGCACATTGCATTTAATGTCATAGTGAATAGTCACACTAAGTCGACATGTGATGCATTGATAGGCTTATCTTACTGAATCTCGACCATTGATGATCAAACTATACCATATTAGATATTGTCTTGTGAGTCACATAATGGTGAAAGGATTGACGAAAATCAATAATAGAAACTGAAGGTGTTTCTCATTCTGTGCACACCAGTTATCATCGGTTTAATGAGATATCAGAAAGTAGTTATAAAATTAAAAATTAGATTCCGAAGTCGTATACGTGCCATATTGCCTTGTAAATACCTGGTTGAAGCCGTCCATGCGATTAAGAATAAAATAAAAGTATGAATCTGAATCCGTATATGTGCCATATTACCGGGTTGCAGCCTGGTTGAAGCCATCCATGGGATAGGATGAACACAAACACTGTTAGCTGCATACGTGCCATATTGCCTTGTAAATACCTGGCTGAAGCCGTCCATGAGCTGATGGCTGTCACTGTGAATATTAAAAAAAAAAAATAGAGTAAAGAAGTAACAGGGAATAACTGAGATCTCATGAACTTATGATGACTGGTTAAGTAAGTTGTGCTGATTTGAAACATTAACATGTTTTGAAAAGTAATTCAAGTCAATTCTTAACTAGTGTGGGACACACAGATAGTGGACTTAATCCTTCAAGATCATCTTGTAAGTGTTGAGAAAAGGTATGCATAAGTTTAAGATGGACAAACATATCAATGATCGCATTTTGACTAAGTGTACTTAAAGCTCAGATAATTTGCAATGTTGCTGATTGCTATGAGTTTAGTACTGATCCTATGTTCGGATCTTTTTCACAAAAAGATGTGTAAATACCATTCTACAAAATTCAAAATGTCTCAGATCATTGGTCACTAAGTCTGTATGATTTCTCATAAGGATTATTCTTACTAAGACATGCGTGTAAATATCTTGTTAATATCATTTTCAGCATTACATATTCAAAAATCCAAAAAGATTTTACTTTTCTTGAATTTTAGATTATCTGATAAGACTCGAACGACTGTCAGAAAAACAAAATTTGAAAACCGCTTGACTTCCTGATTGATCAAATCGTTCCTTTACTTCATAAACTATTCCAAAACTTCATAATTGATCCCTCACTTCATAATTAAATGTAAATTACTTCATAATCAAATTGTTGTCAAGACCGATGTGGTCGGAAACCCCATTTAACTTGAAAAGTTTAATTTGCATAAGGGGATTGTCCCATTCGTACGAATGGATGAGCAAAATGGCTCACTCGTACGAATGGATGAGGAGAATAGCTCATTCACACGAATGGACTGACCAGAATGGTCCACTCGTACGAATGAGTGGCAGAATGAATCAAGTCTATCTCATTCACACGAATGGACTGACCAGAATGGTCCACTCGTACAAATGAGTGGCAGAATGAATCAAGTCTGGGTCACTCGCACGAATGGACTGACCAGAATGGGCCATTCGTACGAATGAACCAGGCCATCCTATAAAAACGCCATTCATTCGCATTCTCAGCATCATTCGCACAAATCAGAAATCCTTATTCGCACGTCTGTTTGATTAAAATCTGTATTTGAACAAATCTCCGTCCAATCACCGATCTAACGCTTGATTTTTGTTTACAGGTATACCCTCAAGAGATTAATCGTCTGTATACTCGATTCTTGGATGACTTGACTAGATTTAGGGTTCAAAACCAAAAACCAAACCTAAAAACGTAAAAAGTGACTTAATAAACCAATTAAAATGCTAAATATTGGTTGAAAATCATAGTCGAGTGTGTTGGTGTCTTTTTCGGCAAATCTTTTCAAGTCTTGATCGAATTTTTGGACAAGTTGGATCGCGACCCGTCTGTCACACGAATGGACATACTCTTCATGTTCATTCGTACGAATGAACGCTCATTCACACGAATGGAAACTCATTCACACGAATGAGAGCTCATTCACACGAATGAACACTCATTCGTACAAATGAATAGGCAGAATGATCCATTCGCACGAATGAACCCTCATTCACACGAATGAACGCTCATTCACATGAATGAACACTCATTCGCACGAATGAATAGGCAGAATGATCCATTCGCACGAATGAACCAACTTTTTGGGTTCATTCGTACAAAGGGAAAATGGTCCAAAAAATTCATATTTCCAAAATCTTGCATGTACTGATCTGATGTGCTTCATGTTTTTGTGTTTACAGACTGATCGTTATGGCGCACAGAGCTCCAGTTGTTCTTAAGGCTTTAATAAAAAGCAACATATGTGCGTACATGATTCCTACATCAAAGAATGCACGTCCGTTTGTCGGCATGATCGAGTTTTTATCAAGATCAAGGATTGCTCATGCTATATCCCATCACCGGACTCCATATACGTCGCATCAAAGGGAGTTCTGGGCCTCCGCCGAGATTGACTGCGAGGTATCTCCACCGGTCATACGAGGGAAGATCGCAGGTCAAGATGTGGTTGTATCGGCAGCTCACATTCGCCGATTGTGTCAATTCGGTGATCATCCTGAAGATCCAGTGACACTGGATAAATATCTGGTCCGCGGATGCTTCATGAGAATAAAGTACGATGGGAATGTAGCAGAGGGAGTTTTAAACAAAGCGAACCTCTGTCCGCAGTACAAGTATCTTGGACATGTTCTTCTGCATTGCCTCGGTTCCCGTCGTGGCGGATTTGATGATATGCGCGAAACAATTCAAAGCGCATTCGTTGCACTAGTGTTGAACATTCCGTTCAACTTTTCCGAGATGGTGTTCACGCATCTTAAGGAAAACATCTATCTTAAGGGGGACAATGCGTATCTTATGTACCCCAGATTCTTACAAATGATAATAGATGACCAGCTTCCTCTTATACCAAGGTCAGACATCGACATGATCAAGCTAGAACACATGACGGATGTCACTCTAAACAGGGTATAGACCTACAGGGGCAGACCAACAAAGCCACCTCACAAACGACTCATTGGACATCTGGCAAATCCTGATTATGTGGCACCAGCAAACAGAAAATGGCGTCACGATAACAGTGATTCTGACAGGGAGGATATTGTTGTACCTCCAGCTGACGACCAAGATGATGACGACCAAGATGGTCAGGGAGATGGTGGCAATGCTCCTAATGTTCCATCTACCGCTGCCACCACCCCCACTGTTGCTGCTATCGATTCTTCCCTTCTAACTAACCCAGAAGACGTTAACCTGGACACCGTCCTGTTTACTGATTCTGAGGACACTGAAGACGAATTTGTAATCAGTCAACAAGGGGCAATATTGGTCGCAACAAAACGAAAAAGGGGAGCAGATCAAGGAAGCTCAAGGGTTGATGATGACGTCTGGGATGCTGACTTTGTCCCTGACTGTCCACAAGTATCTGCTGCTCCTTCTTCCCAATCTACCCCATCATGACTTAAAACTCACATGTTTTATTTTGGTTATAACAACATATTGGCTTATATATATTTGTATATAATTATACATACATGTGTTATGTAAAATAATGAAGTAGCATGTATATGCAAGTTTTGGAAATTTGAGTTGATATTTGGTAAAATAATGACTATTGTGACATTTTATGTTTGAACAAGTATGGTGTTTGAACGGAGTTTCATAAAAAATGAATTAATAGATAATTAGATAATCTAAAATAGTGCTGGAAAAACATGGATGTTACAATATTCTCATGTTGAGGGAATTTGGTCCCGAAATTTAACAAGTAGAGACAACTGGATCCGGAAGGAAATGAGTTTAGGGTTTTGATTGTTGATTTGAGGAGTATAACTGATTGAACAGATTCAGTTTGGATTCCCAAAGTCAGATTAGGTCATCATGTCAGGCCCAGATGGGGGTAGTGGATTTAGTTTGAAGAGCGTTAAGGGGATAAGCGGTTGAATAATGGTTTGGATTCTAAATTCAGAAATTGGTTTGATGGGAACTTAATGATTAGTGGTTGTTTAAAATGTAGTCTAATATGCTCAAACATTGTCAGTGGATAAGAGATTTCACTACTATTGGTCCAGGTCAAAACTTCACGTGACACGAACAACGCTACTTCTGATAATATGACAGAGCACTTATATATTGGTAATACCATCGGCGTATCCACCATGCACTTGTCATATCACATCAGTTTCATTGTTACATATCATGTTAGGTCACAACACGCGACAAAATTCACTATGTTTTCCATGCGCTGATTTTTATAATTCCGTGTGCACCCGTAATTACTCAAATCATTGCATGGTCCGTATAGATCCTTCCGTTGGGTGCGGGTCAAGAGAGGCACAATTTCACTCAGTTCATGTCTATTGTTTTCACAAAAGAGTTGCCAAAAAGTAACTGTCTTTAAGTAGGCAGGTCTGTTAGCAACTAAAGAGTAACAAGGTAGTATAACTTAAAGTCTCATAGTTTAGTCGTGTTTGAACAAGAATACGTCAAACACCGAGTTGTTTTTAAGTGTTACAGCTTCCTCGTGTTTGAACAAGAATACGTCAAACCCCGAGTAGCTTCAATGTGTTATGGTTTTCAACTTTGGTGAATCAAGGTGTATGACCATTATTTGTGTGTAATGTAATCAATCAATCGCAACAATTGTAAGCAACTTAGCTTAATGTGTAATGTAGCACTCAAGTTTCATGTATGGTCTAGTGTCATGTAGCTTATAATCGAATAGGTTTCATGTGTGATGTGAGCAACTTAGCATCATGTTTTTTGTAAATCAACGAACTTTCATGTGTATTGTAAACAACATAGTATCACGTGTATTGCATGAAATGAATTTCATGTATAGTGTTAACAACTTAGTATCATGTATTGTGTAAACCAATAATCTTGCATGTAAGTAACGTAGAATCATGTACTTTGTAACCAAATAAGTTTCATGTTTAATGTGGTCAACCAAGTATTGTATATCAAACAACCAATTGTTAGGTATCATGTAAATTGCAAACAACCAAATTTCATGTATTATGTGTTCAAGCCAGTGACATATGTATTGCAACTAAAGTTTCATGGGTTATGTGATCAATCCAGTAAATTATGATTTGCAAATAATCAGATTTCATGTATTATGTAACCAGTGTAGCATTGGGTATATTGAAAATAACGAAGTTTCATGTATCATGTGATCGTGGTGTATAGCTTGTGAACGTGCCTAAGTAAGTCATTGGATCTCGTGTGTAACATATACTAACTGTAGGTCCACATGGCTCTTCTACGGATCGTTCTTATGATAAGACGTATTGTTAACGCGAAGTGCGGAATCCAACCGAAACAATTGTATACACAAAATACAATAGAAACAATCACGTAAATAACATTCAAGCTTGTATTCCAACAATCATAGAGTTTACAGACTCAATCAGACAATTCGTTCACTTATGTTCTCTTTTTCTATGTTTTTCAAACTGACTCTGTAACCTCTATATATAGACATCTGATTTGTATTAGGCGAACTTAAGCGAACTTAACAAGTTCGCCTCAGATAGACTAAGCGAACTTAACAAGTTTGCCTCTTTAGACTAAAGTTCGCCTCTAGCATAACTTGTATAAAACACTTAGAACATTACATACAAAAACATAAAGACATTAGATCTAAACTATTACAAAGCTTTTGTCATTACAAACTATGTCCTAACAGACTCCCCCTTGTCAATAGCTTGATCTTCAGTCTTTATGATGAGCTTTTCCAATTATCCGGTAATCTGCTGCCTGCATGCACTCCATATCTTCTACAAATCTCCAATACTCTCTTGTACTGCAATCCTTGTTCTTTCCATTCATCAGTGAACATGATTTCATTCTTTCTCAACGTTCTCTGATCTTTCTTTGAAAAATTGATAAGATTCATTGCATCATAGAAACATACAATGATCTTATTATATTTGTCTTCAATCCTTGCTTCACCAGTATTAACATCAACATAACACCATTCATATTCCTAAGAAAATCTTGAGGAATCTTCTTCAACGGTATCTTGTGTACAGCACGTACTGGTTTGAACTTGTACTTCCAGGTCACTTTCCCAGTCTTTTGATCTATTATCCTCACTCTTTTTCCTTTCTGAGGCTTTAGCTTTTCATACTTTCCCGAACCACCTTCATTCTTGATCAGATTAGCAATCACATCCGCTAAACCAAACTTAGATCTATTAATATGTGGTTTTGAAGCTAGACCATTCATTTCACACCTTGGCAAGGTATTGAAATATTTGATCCTCGGCTTTAAGTACTGAACACCATCAGATCTTTTAATAGCAAACAATTTTGTGTCATTATCATAAAACCAACTTATGATTCTTCCAACACACATCTCTTTATTCAAATATTTTTCTTTCTGAGCAGGTTGTGCTTGAGACTTAGGTAGCACCTTCATCCAACTATTTACAACTTCTCTCCACTGTTCTCTAGCCATCCCTGTATTTATGTATATCACAGGTTCTTCATTCACCTTAGGAGACACAGTGTGAGTAGTATCAGCTTCAGCATCTATATTGGATTGAACATTCTCATCATCAGTATCCATCTTGGATTCAGCAGTATCTTCAGGCACAGTGATATCTTCAATAGAGTCCATAGAATCTGTTACTCCTTCATAAGTAAACTCAGGAATAACATCATCTTGGATGAAGTTATAAGGAACATTAAGGCCATCACTGCCTTCATAAGTAACAATATCTTTATTTTTCTCTATCTCTATCTCCACTATCTCTCCTTCTTCCACTTCATTATCAGACATATCATCTTCAATGTCATTGAATAATTCATCAATGTCATCTAGACATTCTATCTTCTCAGCTTCTTCCTCTTCAGAATCCGCAAAGAATTCCAATAGCAAAACTTCTTCATTAACTCCAGAAGCATCCTTGTTTCCTTCAATTGTTTGAGATGTCGACTCCCCCTGAACTGTAAATATAGGATTAACGTCAGCGTATTGACGATCACCCTCAGCATTTCCAGTAGGATCATTGTCTTCGTCATCCTTTCTTTGAATGGAATCAGTGTGACACGTATCATGGATCCTTAACTCCCCCTGAGAGTCAAGACGCTCAACAAGTTTGGAAACCAATGCTTGCATGTCAGCAATCTGCTTGGCTTGAGTCTGAAGCACCAGCTGTCTTTGAGAATCAGTAGATACAAGAGTATCCACCTGAGTTTGTAAAGTAAGAACTTGAGATTCAAGGAAAGTAATCCTCTCAGAATCAGAAGGCTTTGAAGGACCAGCTGAAGATTTAGGAACCGAAGGACTTGGAGTAATCACTGGAGGAACATGAGTTATAACAGGAGATGAATCTTTAGACCTTGGAGGTGTAACTATTAAGGAAGCAACAAAATTAGCATCCTCTACACCCTGTGAAGAATGAGCAGCAGCAATTGAAGCAGACATAAGCTTCTGAGCTTTAGGATCCGGATTGAAATCACTATCAGTATCAGAACTCTCATCCACCAATGTTCTTTTTCCAAGTACTGATCCGGAAGGAGGATCCCGAACAGACTTCCGTCTTGGTCGTCTGGCTTGAGATTTAATACGTTTTCCAGCATTTGCCAATGGTATTTCAGCTAACCTCTCATAATGATCTGAGCAAAAATCTCTAGACGCATCAGAGTCAGTTTCTTCAGACACAGGCAAAATTGTTTCACTTGAACTGGAACTAGAATCATTCTCTGTCACCACATTCCCTTCAGCTTCATGAATGGGTGAGTTGACAGCATCATCAACAAAATCATCCATATTCATCCCTAGGTCTTGTTCATGTTCTTGAACGACCTCTTCTTGAACAGGTTCATTAACAGGTGTAACAACCTGAGCTTGTTGAATAGGAACTTGTTCTGGAATAGGAATTGGTTGTTGTACTGGAACTTGTTGTTGTTGAGGTTGTTGTGCATTCTGACCATGTCCTTGAGCCAACTCTTCAGGATGAAACCAGTTTTCATTTGGTGGTTCAACATAATCAGGATTGATTAAGTGACCAAATAATGGAGTTTGAACAGGAATCAACGCTGCATTCTATTTTTTTACCTTAGTGCAATCTGTAAAAATTCTCTTTGACATCGGAGTCAATGTTAAACAAATAGGATGCTGTGGGAGATCAGGAATAAGATGATTCATAATCAGTTAGATGAACCGAGGATACATAAGAAATCCTTGACCTTCAACAGGAGTTATTTGCATAACCAATTCCCGGTAAATATAAAGAGCAAAATTGAATCGCTTGTTCAATGTCAAAGCCACCATAGCAGCTTGTAGAGCAATCTTTAATTCATCTGTACCAGCTTTACAAGGAGATAGGCATTGGATAATCACATGCATGAAATATCTCCATTCACCAACCAAACCACCCTTACGAGCTTGTGTATCATTAGGTCTTCCATGGTAACCCATCCTCTGAAAAGTTCCAGGATATGACCTAGGATCATCAGCAGCACCATCTAGAACAAGAGCAGCACGAATAGTCTCTGACGATATGGCAATCTCCGTATTGTTCACAGTAGCACGGAGAACATGAGGTTCTACGTCTGTATCTTGATGTACTGTGTCCCAAAATTGGTTAATATACACCAAGCTGATGTATGGATCTGTAGATAAGGCTACACGGAGACGTGAACGATTTAAGAACCCAATAATTCCATGAAAATTAACGGCCTCCGACATGTTAGGATCTAACAGTGCCACCTGGTTATGTTTGTATTCTACACGACGAGCCATCTGAAAACTATTTGGACAACAAACACATTAGACAAATAATAAACACACACAACCAGAAGAAAAAAAAATTTGTAAAAAAAAATTTCAAACAAAAAAAAATTTTCACAAGTCCAAAATCCCTCAGAGCCCCTAGGCGAACTTACTAAGTTCGCTTAGTGTTACAGGAGGCGAACTTAATAAGTTCGCTTAGACAAGTTCGCTTGAACAAGTTCGCCTGAACCTGTCTGGCGTTTCAAATTCTCACACAGAAATCAAATTTCATCAAATCGATGTTGTAACCAGAAATTAACCATCGAAATGACTTCGACTAGTACTCTCAAAACAAAAACAAGGCTCAATTTGTCGATTTAATACATATATAGCATCAATTAGGTCAAAAATGTCTCGGTTAGAATTTTTATGAAAACCAGAAATAAAAAGTTTAATTTCTCACGATTCATCGGATGAAAAACAATAAAACTACCTTAGTAATGATCGCAATTCAAATCCGAACAAGAAGGTACCGGTAAACAATCCAACAACACACTAATTTTGAAAATTTTGAAATTCGCTCAACACAGATAAGTTCGCCTAACTTTTCTGAGAAGACAAAGTGATTAAGTTCGCCTGGACAAAAATCCTTATACACATTAAGTTCGCTTAATTTTGGCGAACTTGTTAAGTTCGCTTAACAAGCCCCAGGCGAACATATTAAGTTCGCTTCACCAACCTCAGGCGAACATATTAAGTTCGCTTCACCTCAACCAAACGAACTTATTAAGTTCTCCTCAACCTTTTGCCTTGAAAAATTTTCCAACTTTCAACACGTCATTTCTTTAACTTCCGTCAGGAGCATGTATCCGATCCAATCACAAACATTTTAATAAAAACTTAGAATTTTCATGGAAAATAAAAAATAAAATCTTTTTGAATTTTATCTATACAAACGGAATCACATATTTTTAGATTTTTATCTGAATAAGCTGAAATCACATATTTTTGAATGAACATCATGAGTAAGAAGATCATATCAGTATTCGAGTAGTTCATCACACATTTTAGCAATAACCAAGGGTAACCTATGATATGAAACAATCCAACTCATTATTGTGCACTATGCACCTTTTTCATTTTTACATACTATTTTCAGTATTTATAAATCAATCAATTTGAATAATATTTGAAATGATACGTGATAAATTTCAAAGTAAATAAGATCAGGTTGTGAAATGCTCAATTATTCATACCGAATTTGTTATAGAAAGCATGAAATCTTAAATTTGTCAATATTATAAAATTTGAAACTATAAGCGTTTATTCTCCAAATTCATGTGATTTAGTACTATTTAGATGAAAAACATCGTGTACCCCACATATATGCCAAACAGAAATATAAATTGCACTATCTACAAGACATATACAGTTTATTTTAAGATTAGATCAATTTCCAAGATGAAATTATCTCTTTTAGCACAAGTATAGAAAAGCAGATCCCAAAGGATATAAGAATCATGATGATTCAGAATCAGAAGATTCTAATGAATTGGCTGTATAATGAGAATCAACAGATTCAGGTATGAGGATCCAACTATTATCTGGATAAGTTTCAATGGAGTCAGACTAGAAGATGTATCCAACTGATCCAAGGGCGAATATATGTTTCAACAGATGTTGTTTGAAAGCATATCTTAGTTCAACAACACATTGCATGTTTTTCGGGGCATGGGCAGTGAAGTGAACTGAAATAGATTTGTGCTAAAGATATAATTCGATATTGTTTTCATGAAATTCTTTAAAACCATATATTCTTTATCTGATAATGATCTTTTACACACACACCCAGGCATATAATGGATTCAAATCACAGATGTAATCATATCATATTTAATTTTCACACTACTATTAGTTTCAAAACGCTTCTAGTCTATTGACAATTCAAGTTTCAAAACTCATACACAAATTTAAAAACATATTATCAAGATTAGAGCATTCAAAACACTATCATTTCTCATTTATGCAGACTTTGAAATTTAGATCAAATCAAATTACTTTAAACAATCATATATCAAAGGTCTACTAGGTTCATGTGAAATGAACTAATCACCGATGTACTATCATTTCTTCTCTAACTTCAAATGATGTCAAATTTTATATTTTTCACTTTGTTTTGACTTTTTATAAATTAAGAACTTTTTGACTGAAAATTTAAAATGCAGAAATGTAATAAAGCAATAAAAGAAATTAAAAACAAAATTTTCCATGAAAATCTGATTTTTGCAAAACTTTTATTCGGGATTGATCATACCTATCATTTTGATTAGAAACTCAAACCTGGTACGATCAAATGCCTTGGTAAACAAATCAGCAAAATTATCATCAGTGTGAACCTTTACCAGCTCAATCAACCTTTTCTCTACACAATCACGAATAAAATGATATCTAATCTCAATGTGATTTGTTGTACTGTGCTTAACAGGATTATTAGTTATATACATTGTAGCATTATTATCTATAAACATAGGGGTTCCTGTAAAATTCAAACCATAATCTCTTAATTACTGTTGTATCCACAAAATGTGTGAACAACAACTTGCAGCAGCGATGTATCCTGCTTCGCATGTAGAAATGGAGACTGTGGTTTGGTTTTTGCATTGCTAGGAAACAAGTCTATTACCCAAGAACTGGCAACCACCTGTTGTAGATTTCCTGTCCAAACAACAACCACCAAAATCAGAATCAGTATAAGCATTTAAATCAAAGTTAGAACCATGTGGATACCATAGTCCTAATCTTTGTTTTCCTTTCAAATAACGAAAGATTCTTTTTACAGCTATCAAGTGAGATTCTTTTGGTTTTGCCTGGAATCTGGAACAAATACACACAGCGAACATTATATCTGGCCTTGAAGCGGTTAAGTACATGAGTGATCCAATCATTGCCCTGTAAAGTAGACAATCAACATCTTTTCCATCCGGGTCAGAATTCAACTTATGATTGACCAGAATCGGAGTATCATCTGGGGTATAGTCCTTCATCTTGAACCGGCTCAAGATGTCTTTGACATACTTGGATTGATGAATAAAGAAACCATCTTCCTTTTGATTTACTTGTAAACCTAGGAAAAATGATAACTCTCCCATAGCTGACATTTCAAATTTTGACTTCATAACACTCTCAAAATCTTTGCACAACCCTTCATTCGTAGAGCCAATAATAATATCGTCCACATATATCTGCACCAGTAGGTAATCTTGTCACACCCCGACCGACGGCGGGACATGTAGACTGTTCATGAGCTCAAGGTTGACTAAATTGTAATATGTTAAATCCATTTCCATTCAAATAAACATGAATCAAGTTCCAAGTACATAATGAAATACAATTTGTTTTCAAATTAAGATTAACTAGGTCCAAAGCCTATGTGTAGCATGTCTTGATCAAACTCATATGAAAGCACTTGAAACATGAATAAAATAAGGTCAACTAAAAAGTTGGTGAGTATAACACAGGTTTGTATATAGATAGCATATAGTTTGTAAAACAAATCCTTACATAACATGATAAATAAGGCATTTATGGGGAGCAACTATTGTGTAACCAAGTACAATCAAACCTTTGTAACTAGCATGCAAAATTATGTTGTCGGTATCAATCACCCCAATCTGGGTGGGTTTGTCAGACTCAATAGATCTATCATTGAAAACCGTCGGTTTGAATAGTTAATGAATGCACATAATCGCATACAAAAGTTAGCACATATAGCACTCGGGCATAAAGCTCAAATTTGTACACATGAATGCAAATAGGATTTGTACTTGTGTTGTTTGTGTAAATGTAAACATGTAATTTGATAGAGTTCATGTTTCACCCCAAAAGTGTAAAAGAGTAAAAGGGGCTATGTATACTCACCTTGAAACGAGTAGCTTGGAAGTCACACAAGTATGTTGTTGTTGCATAAACGTTCTAGCTATTCACAAGATTAACCTATGTTTGATGGAATGTGGGTATTAATGATTTGTACGAAATGAATAAAGGATTCCTAATGCTAAAAGGGATTGATGTGGGTGTCCTTATTTTAATAAGAGAATAATTATTTGAGTTTCAGATACTATTTATGTAAATCTTGATAAATAAATTGTATTTTAAATTTGAATCGATGGATGAATAAATAAATGCTTTTCCTTTATTTGTGATTAAATAAATAATTAAAGAGAAAGTTAAATAGTTGACTAAATACCAAATAAGGAATGGATAAATAATACCTTTATTTATTTAGTTTGATTCCCAAATATTTTCCTTGTGTAAAATAATGATCTAATTAGTTTATAATCAAAATTAAAGTATAAAATTGATTTAATGATTTCATCTAAATTACATTATTTAAAAGGATGTATAATTCTTTACAAGAAAATAACTTTTTATAAAATGCTCTTATTTATTTTCCAATTACAATTTATAATTTAGGGATTTTAATTAAACAATGTGTTAAAGTATTTGTTTTAAATATATTAGGATTTATTAGTTCACATCCTAATAATACTAAATAAAATGGTTTCTCTTGGATTTTAACAAAAATTAACTTGGTAAAACTGATCTGGATATTCAGTGGTTTATATAATAATTTTTATGAAATAGGTTTAATGCTTAAAATGGGTTTTAAAAATGTGTGGGGTTTCTGGGACTCGAACCCGAGACCTGTTCTGTAAGGGTCAAGTGCTTTAACCAAATGATCTGGGCGTCAAGCCGCGATGAGGATGGAATTGCTTAATGCTTAACAAGAAAGTCTGAACTCATCTTCTTCCCTACATTACTCAAGACGTAATCCTGGTTCTGAATTCGATTTGTTTAAGCAGTAATCGACCTCAGGACCATAGGGCTTTCAAACCTAGAATCATTACGAGTTTAATGCAACAAACCTTACCTGTAATGGCCACGCACCAGAGGAGAACGACTGGAAGTTTAGGTCCGAGTTTCTTCGAATTGGTTCCAGAGACGTGATGCGTTGGTTTTGAGAGTTTGGGGAGTATAGGGGAGGTGACGCGAATGTGTGTGGTAATTCCATCTTAATAACATGATTTGATTAGGCGTTTGAATACGACTTATGCCGAGTGGATTTCGCGTAAAATTGAACGAGCGTGAACGAATTGAGTCCGGTTTTGGGACTGAGTACGTGCGAACAGAAGTTAGCGTGATTTGTGGGATTTAAAACACGTTTAAATTTCTTGATTTGACAAAGATTTAAGCTTAGTTTGACTAGGTATAGTCAAACTAATTCAAATTGGTTTGAATCTTGATTATGACCGCGAATTTTGTCAAATTGGTTTGTTAGTGAGGTTTAGGATTAGCCGAGAACATTACTCAGTTAAGGAAAAGTCCCTATCAAGCGGGTTTGTCCGGTTTTGGTTGTAGAAATCTAAGGATCTATCCTTGTTGACTTTTGAAAGGTAAAAGATGGTCAAAATTTCTTGAATGAGGCCAACTTTGATATCAATGGTTCAATTTCAAATGGAGAGGGTTCAAAGCAAATTAAATGAGGGTTCAAATTGAGATGTAGTGATTCAAGTTGGGGGTCCAAGTGTCTAGGAGTTCAAACAAAATTTTACATAATTGTATTTATATATATATATATATATATATATATATATATTTAAATCGATTTTTGTTATATAAAAAAAAGATTTAAAGTTTATAAAATATTTTTATAAATGAATGGGTTTTATGTGCCTATATATATATTATTATATGTGTATTTCCCATAAGCACAACCAATTTATATATTTATATTGTAACTACTCATTTATATTTGTAAGCCCTTATGTTGGTATTTTTTTTTAAAAGGTGTATAAGGCATAGTTTAAAACTCGCATGTTTTATTTTGGTTATAAAATATCTGCTTATATATATATATATATATATATATATATAAATAGTAAATTATATGTAAGGGAAAAGTCTTAAATTTTGAATAATAATTAATATGACTCATTGAGTGTTGCAAGTACAGGATTCAAACGGAGTACCATTAAATATGGATAATTAGGTAAATAGATAGTATTGGAAAACCATGGATGTTACAGTATCCCCATGTTGAGGGAATTTCGTCCCGAAATTTAGCTAGTGAAGGCTACTAAATCAGGAAGGAGGTGAGGGTTTTTGGTTCTCACTGTGTTACGATGGTTGGTTCAAGGAGTATAACTAGTGATAGGATTTAGGTTTTGATACTTAAGGTCAAGTATGAATGTTGATGGTGAATTAAGTTTTACAATGAACTATCGGGCGGTATTGTGAACCCTAAAGGTTAAATATATTATTTGGAATGGATTTGACGGGAACTTGATAATTAGGGTTTGTTTAAGATGTAGCCTAATATGCTCAAAAATTGTTAGTGGGTAAGAGATTTCGTATACATTGGTCTAGGTCAAAAGTTCACGTGACAGGAACAACGCTACTTCTGATAATATGATAGGGCACTTATATATAGGAAGTACCATCGGCGTATCCACCATGTCCTTGTCATAACACATCAGTTTCGTTGTTACACATCATGATAAGTTTTAGGTCACAACACACGACAAAATTTCACTATGTTTCCCATGTGGTGATTTTTATAATTCCGTGTGCACCCGTAATTACTCAATTCATCGCATGGTACGTATAGATCATCTCGTTGTGTGCGGGTCAAGAGGGGCAAAATTTCACTCCGTCCATGTCCATTGTTTTCACATAAAAGTCGCTAACAAATAACTATGTCTTTAAGCAGGTAAGTTCACAACTAAAGAGTAGTATAACCTAAAGTTTCTTAGTTTGCTCGTGTTTGAACAAGAATACGTCAAATTCCGAGTCGTTTCCATGTATTATGGTCTTCAACTTTGGTGAACAAAGTGCATGACCATGTCTTGTGTATAATGTAATCAACCAATTGTAATAATTGTAAGCAATTTCGTTTCATGTATAAAGTAAACACACAAGTCTCTAGTGTAGCATGAACAACTAGCATTATATATTTTGTAAATCAATGAGCTCTCACGTGTAATGTAAACAACATAGCATCATGTGTATTGCATAATGTGTACAGTTTAGTATGATGTACTTTGTAACTAAATGAGTTTCATGTTTAATGTGATCAATCTAGAATTATGTATCACTCAAACAATTGTTATGTATCACGTATATCGCAAACAACTAAGTTTCGTGTATTATGTGCTCAATCCGGTAGCATGTGTATTGTAAATGAACATGTTTCGTGTGTTATGTGATCAATCTAGTAAATTATGATTTGTAGGAAAATTAGTTTCTTGTATTATGTAATTTGTGTAGCATTGGGTATATTGAGAATAATTGAGTTTCATGTACCATGTGGTTGCGTTGGGTATATTGTGAATGTGTATACGTAAGTTGTTGGACTTCGTGTGTGATGTATACTAACGGGTTTTGCATGGGATCGAGTGTTGCGGACAAGCGTGTTGTTTGACGTTCCAGTATAATGTGGTAGTTAGGTTGTAGCTCTTAAATCTCATTGAGGTTGATGGGGAGGGTTAAAGTCTATACGATATGGATCGTCTCTTGAAGCGACAAACGAAAGGTAGCGAGGAGGTTTTGAAAACGTTCGGGTAAATGTGTTTACAAATACTGATCTTTACTTGAAAATAGAAAGTGGTAAATTGTTCCTTGTTGTAGATATATAAAGTAGTGAATCCATTGATTCACATAATTTAAATAAATAGACAATTTATGGAGAAATCTTTTAATTTAAATTTTCAGCTATTAATAAAAAGATATTTCTAAGCGGAATTATTGGCTAAACAAGTAGTCGTATACTAATTTAGCCAGGGTTTAGGAATATTTTTCTTTAATGAGGAAAATCATAATTATTTATCAATTTGTAATAATATTTTTATAAAATAGATTGTGTTAAGTTTCTCTATCAGGAGAGAAGTTTTATGGAAAATTTATGTTTTTTTTATACTATCTAAAAGTTTGATAAACATTTTGTTTGAACGAAATAACGAGGTTTGTTTAAATCAAATAATTGGATGATTTGTTTACGAAGGAGATTGCTGGTAGTGTACTAAATTGTGGTGAATGGGAAAGATAATACTTGGAGAATTTTGATGAAAATATGATGGGTGTAATTCACACTCAACGTATTGAATTTATGAATAATAACTTTGGAAAATATAAAATTTAGTAATGCTGAAATGTATTCAAAACACAGGGAAATGGTTTTCAAACTGAAATAAATAAGAAAAATAATCCTGTTAACGCCTCCTGTAGTTTTCCACTAGAAGGAGAATAATTCCCAAGGCGAGCACCGCTTCGAGGATGGAGATTAATTCCTTTTGGTACCCTAATTGGTTTGCTAGGCTATTCATTCCTTGTCCTTGCAAGTCGTGCATTAACCCTTGCTCCATTCTCTGCCTCTCAAATTCTGAGGTCCTTACATATTGGTGCGTGTCATTGATTGGAAATTCGATAGTACTAGTGAGTGCCATGATATGCCCTACTCAAGGATTAGAGTAATACGGGTCGGGCATTAGTGGGAGTGGTAGTTGATTGTGGGGATGGGGTGTCTGATACGGGTTTCTGGGTGCGGGTGATCCAGGTGTTCGAAGTCTTGGGCCGGTGTTCCTAATCCAATATGCCCTTACATCAAACCTTGGTCTGGCAGCTACGGGTGTTGGTGATCGATGCACGGGTGATCCGATGTCTTCTTCCCAATCAGACTCTTCTTCGGGACGGTATACCGGGGAGGTAGTAGAGTAGGAGTCCATGCTTAGCAGGGAAACAGTGGAAAGGTTGTAAGCGATAATAAAATACTGAGTGCCAAATATAGGAGCTCTCATAGGTATTAGAGTTTGACTAGTCATAACGCCGAGTCTTCACAATAGTATTTTAGGAGTACACTTGACCTATAAGCAGTGTATCCCTGAGGAGAATTCCCAGGAAGGAGGGGTGGGTCACTAGGACACACTTAAGTACCATATCTTTCCTTATCCAGAATCCCTCATGGGCCTACACACTCTTTCAGCCATCATGTATTAATAACACTATTGTTGGGCTCATGGTCATAATGAGAATTGTTGTGAACTGGGCCTTGTGGCCCGAAAGTAAGGTTTATGCATTTCAGTGGGCTTTTGCTTCTTGGAGGATAGATGGACTTCTTAGTTTATTGTTGATGGACATTAGGCCCAATAGTTTAAAAAAAAAATTGTTGTTCACAAGAGGTGTGGTATTATGTATGTGAGTTTAGTGGTGCATAAATAACTAAGTGTGTATGAGTGTGTGTGGAAACTTAGGATAACACTTTTAAATAAATTAAAGAGGTAGCAATGAATAGGAGAAAAAGTTGACACGTAATGTGACACATAAATTATTAAGTATTGTATCATATAATGTAGTTATATAGTATAACATGTAGAATATTCACATAAAAAAATAATCATATAGCATGTAAATAGTAATGAGTGTAAGCACAAAAGTTATCAAGTAGTGTGACACATAAGTCATTATATATTGTATCACGTAGTGTAAATACTTATGATAGCATGTAAAAATATTTACACAAGAACTAATAATGTAACATGTAGTAGCATGACATTGTATGGGTGTCCTAAAGTTATAGTCTAGGTCAAGGGTGTCTAATAACCTAGTTCCCTATAACCAAGGCTCTGATACCAATCTGTCACACCCCGACCGACGGCGGAATCATCGGGGCGGGACATGTAGACTGTTCATGAGCTCAAGGTTGACTAAATTGTAATATGTTAAATCCATTTCCATTCAAATAAACATGAATCAAGTTCCAAGTACATAATGAAATACAATTTTTTTTCGAATTAAGATTAACTAGGTCCAAAGCCTATGTATAGCATGTCTTGATCAAACTCATATGAAAGCACCTGAAACATGAATAAAATAAGGTCAACTAAAGAGTTGGTGAGTATAACACAGGTTTCTATATAGATATCATATAGTTTGTAAAACAAATCCTTACATAACATGATAAATAAGGCATTTATGGGGAGCAGCTATTGTGTAACCAAGTACAATCAAACCTTTGTAACTAGCGTGCAAAATTGTGTTGTCGGTATCAATCACCCCAATCTGGGTGGGTTTGTCAGACTCAATAGATCTATCATTGAAAACCGTCGGCTTGAATTGTTAATGATTGCACATAATCGCATACAAAAGTTAGCACACATAGCACTCGGGCATAAAGCTCAAATTTGTACACATGAATGTAAATAGGATTTGTACTTGTGTTGTTTGTGTAAATGTAAACATGTAATTTGATAGAGTTCATGTTTCACCCCAAAAGTGTAAAAGAGTAAAAGGGGCTATGTATACTCACCTTGAAACGAGTAGCTTGGAAGTCACACAAGTATGTTGTTGTTGCATAAACGTTCTAGCTATTCACAAGATTAACCTATGTTTGATGGAATGTGGGTATTAATGATTTGTACGAAATGAATAAAGGATTCCTAATGCTAAAAGGGATTGATGTGGGTGTCCTTATTTTAATAAGAGAATAATTATTTGAGTTTCAGATACTATTTATGTAAATCTTGATAAATAAATTGTATTTTAAATTTGAATCGATGGATGAATAAATAAATGCTTTTCCTTTATTTGTGATTAAATAAATAATTAAAGAGAAAGTTAAATAGTTGATTAAATACCGAATAACGAATGGATAAATAATACCTTTATTTATTTAGTTTGATTCCCAAATATTTTCTTTGTGTAAAATAATGATCTAATTAGTTTATAATCAAAATTAAAGTATAAAATTGATTTAATGATTTCATCAAAATTACATTATTTAAAAGAATGTATAATTCTTTACAAGAAAATAACTTTTTATAAAATGCTCTTATTTATTTTCCAATTACAATTTATAATTTAGGGATTTTAATTAAACAATGTGTTAAAGTATTTGTTTTAAATATATTAGGATTTATTAGTTCACATCCTAATAATACTAAATAAAATGGTTTCTCTTGGATTTTAACAAAAATTAACTTGGTAAAACTGATCTGGATATTCAGTGGTTTATATAATAATTTTTATGAAATAGGTTTAATGCTTAAAATGGGTTTTAAAAATGTGTGGGGTTTCTGGGACTCGAACCCGAGACCTGTTCTGTAAGGGTCAAGTGCTTTAACCAAATGATCTGGGCGTCAAGCCGCGATGAGGATGGAATTGCTTAATGCTTAACAAGAAACCCTGAACTCATCTTCTTCCCTACATTACTCAAGACGTAACCCTGGTTCTGAATTCGATTTGTTTAAGCAGTAATCGACCTCAGGACCATAGGGCTTTCAAACCCAGAATCATTACTAGTTTAATGCAACAAACCTTACCTGTAATGGCCACGCACCGGAGGAGAACGACTGGAAGTTTAGGTCCGAGTTTCTTCGAATTCGAATTGGTTCCTGAGACGTGATGCGTTGGTTTTGAGAGTTTGGGGAGTATAGGGGAGGTGATGCGAAGGTGTGTGGTAATTTAATTCGTTCCATTCCATCTTAATAGCATGATTTGATTAGGCGTTTGAATACGACATATGCCGAGTGGATTTCGCGTAAAATTGAACGAGTGTGAATGAATTGAGTCCAGTTTTTGGACTGAGTACGTGCGAACAGAAGTTAGCGTGATTTGTGGGATTTAAAATGCGTGTAAATTTCTTGATTTGACAAAGATTTAAGCTTAGTTTGACTAGGTATAGTCAAACTAATTCAAATTGGTTTGTATCTTGATTATGACCGCGAATTTTGTCAAATTGGTTTGTTAGTGAGGTTTAGGATTAGCCGAGAACATTACTCAGTTAAGGAAAAGTCCCTATCAAGCAGGTTTGTTCGGTTTTGGTTGTAGAATTCTAAGGATCTATCCTTGTTGACTTTTAAAAGGTCAAAGATGGTCAAAATATCTTGAATGAGGCCAACTTTGATATCAATGGTTCAATTTCAAATGGAGAGGGTTCAAAGCAAATTAAATGAGGGTTCAAATTGAGGTGTAGTGATTCAAGTTGGGGGTCCAAGTGTCTAGGAGTTCAAACAAAATTTTAGATAATTGTATTTATATATATATATATATATATATATTTAAATCGATTTTTGTTATATAAAAAAAAAGATTTAAACTTTATAAAATATTTTTATAAATGAATGGGTTTTATGTGCCTATATATATTTTTATATGTGTTTTTCCCATAAGGACAACCAATTTATATATTTATATTGTAACTACTCATTTATATTTGTAAGCACATATGTTGGTATTTTTTTTTAAAGGTGTATAGGGCATAGTTTAAAACTCGCATGTTTTATTTTGGTTATAAAATATCTGCTTATATATATATAAATAGAAAATTATATGTAAGGGAAAAGTCTTAAATTTTGAATAATTATTAATATGACTCATTGAGTGTTGCAAGTACAGGATTCAAACGGAGTACCATTAAATATGGATAATTAGGTAAATAGATAGTATTGGAAAACCATGGATGTTACAAATCTCCCCCTCATTTCTTTATGAATAAGGTCGAGTCAATCTTGCCACGAACAAAATCATTTGCCAAAGGATGTGTAGAAAACGTTTCATACCACGCACGAGGAGCCTGATGAAGACCATAGAGGGCCTTATCAAGCTTGAAAACCATATTCGGATTAAGTGGATCTTCAAACCCCGGCGGCTGACAAACATAAACTTCCTCCTTGACCTTTCCATATAAAAAAGCACTTTTCACGTCCAATTGAAACACCTTAAAACCTTTATAAGAAGCAAAAGCCAGAAACAGCCGTATAGCTTCAAGCCTCGCAACAGGAGCATAAACCTCGGTGTAATCAATTCCCTCTTGTTGATTGAAACCCTGAACAACTAATCTTGCCTTATTTCTTACCACGACACCTTGATCGTCTTTCTTACATTTAAACACCCATTTTGTACCAATTGGATACATACCCTTCGGAAGATCTACAAGATTCCAAACCTTGAGTTTGTCAAACTGAGCAAGTTCTTCCTGCATGGCCTCAATCCAGATGTTATCATTTATAAGCCATTTCAACATTCTTTGGTTCGACCTGAGAAATAAAACATGAATGTGAGCAATCATCAAGAACACCAAAATCTTTAATACATGTATACAAACAAGTATTGTCAACAATAGAACGTGTTTTCACTCCATCATGCAAATTTCCTATTATATTCATCACCGGTTGATCTTTGAGTTCCTTGATTGATGCGACCTCAGGAACTGGCAACACTTCAACTTGAGTTGTATCAGATTGATAAGAAAAATCTTGATTAATTGGAATTTCCGAGTCTAAATTTGTAGGAATCTCCCCCTGAGCATGTGTCGAAGGTAATGGATCATCACCCTGTGACACCCGACAATTCAAGTCAATATCCGTACATGTTATAAACAAGTTTACATTATAATTGTTTTTGTGATTTACTTAATTTCACAAACAAGGACATTAAGGCCTAACAAAAACCGTACATGGTCTCATTTCATATTTTGGTAATTCTAGGAGTTACCGGTTCACGTACCAGGATAACCCGACTAAATACGAACACTAGTGGTTAAAATTACACTTAAATCAAATGGTTTGATTTATTTAAATCCCAACCCACTTGCTTGACTTTCTCGACCGAAAGTCAGGGGAGCCATTCCCCCACTTGCAAGTTCACTCAATCTCAGATTAAGAACCATACCTCTTCAGTCGAAATCCCACAATCCCTTCCATACTTCTCATTTTCTTACGGCAAATTCCCAATTCTCCTTCAAGTCGAAGTCCAGTTTAAGGTAAAAATCCACCGTATTTCGGTGCTATAAGAAGAGTTCCAAGTGTTGTCTCAAGAATCAAGATAAGGAGCTCAAGATCATTCTCTGTTTCCCTGAAAATCATCATTCTCTGTTTGAGGTAAAAACTCGATATTATCCATTTCATTTTCTTTAAAATCGTAGCTGAGCATACAAAAGGTTCAATCGCAAGTAAGATAACAAGAAAAGTGTGTCAAATTCAAGATTTGAACATAAAAATATATAGGACGAATTCTGTCAATCAAAGTGCAGTAATCGAAACTAGGAGTTTCGATACCTGTTCAATCGAAACTAGGAGTTTCGATACCTGTTATTCAATCGAAACTAGGAGTTTCGATACCTGTTATTCAATCGAAACTAGGAGTTTCGATACCTGTTATTCAATCGAAACTAGGAGTTTCGATACCTATTCAATCGAAACTAGGAGTTTCGATACCAGTTTACTCAATCGAAACTGGGAGTTTCGATACTAGTTGTTCAATCGAAACTAGGTAGTTTCGATACATATTGCTCAATCGAAACTAGATAATTTCGATACCCTTCTTGCCAATCGAAACTAGATAGTTTCGATACCTAACTACTCAATCGAAACTATGAAGTTTCGATACCTAACTACTCAATCGAAACTATGAAGTTTCGATACTCAATTGCCCAATCGAAACTAGGAAGTTTCGACATCTGTTCATCAGTCACATTGGGCAGTAACTAAGATCTGTTTTATAACAAAACAAGTATTGAACAACTTACGTATAAGACGGGTAGTTTTAACACATTAGTACCCTTGTGTGATTAGGGTACGGATATACAAGAACTAGCACAAGTTGGTTTGCTAGGATTTCATCGGACACAAGGTGAGTTCACGGCCCCCTTTTAACTATTTACTGTTTTGTAAACATCGGGGGAGAAACATACTTACTTATTATGTTTTGAAAACACGAATTACATTGTTTATACATTTGACAATATAAACATTTTGGTTTAACTCCTTGTGAGTTTCACTAATTCCCCTTTTTCTAAGTTTATGAAATGATTTGGGGTGGAAACATACATGTAAAAGACTTTTGTGTATAAATGAATGGAACTAATGATCTGACCGTATGTATGTATTGAGGGAACAATAAAGCGCTTAAAGTCCTCGTAATAAATTAGTAACCATTAGCTATGGATTTAGCCCGGGATTATATGAATAGTACTATTGGGGGTGACGCCTCCGGTCATGGTTAGTCGCGCTAACCAGGGGTCAAAATGGCCGAATGACCGCATATTGTCTTACTCGCAGAAAGGCGAGGGGAGGCACAGAAAGTTGGGGTTTGGTTACGGTCTCGTACATTACATACTATTTTGTATTCCTTGCAAGCTTACAAATGGGGTCAATAGATCGGATTAGTAATCATATTCATTGGTAATACATACAAAAGGGTTCTGATCAGGTTAAAATGATCAGGTTTTACACAAAAGAGTTCTGATCAAGGTAAAATGATCAGGTTTTACACAAAAGGGTTCTGATCAGGTTAAAATGATCAGGTTTTACACAAAAGAGTTCTGATCAAGGTAAAATGATCAGGTTTTACACAAAAGAGTTCTGATCAAGGTAAAATGATCAGGTTTTACACAAAAGGGTTCTGATCAGGTTAAAATGATCAGGTTTTACACAAAAGAGTTCTGATCAAGGTAAAATGATCAGGTTTTACACAAAAGGGTTCTGATCAGGTTAAAATGATCAGGTTTTACACAAAAGAGTTCTGATCAAGGTAAAGTGATCAGGTTTTACACAAAAAAGTTCTGATCAAGGTAAAATGATCAGGTTTTACACAAAAGTGTTCTGATCAGGGTAAAGTGATCAGGTTTAAAGTAAAGAATTCTGATCAGGTTAAAATGATCATGTTAAACATTGGAGTTATGACGATTAAGTCATGGTAATGTTTTCAAAGGAAAACTACATATTTTATGACGGCTAAGTCATGGTAATGTTTTCAAAGGAAAACTACTTATTTCATGACGGATAGGTCATGGGCATGTTTTCAAAGGAAAACTACTTATTTTATGACGGTAAAGTCATGAACAGGTTTTTGGGGAAAAACTATAAGCACTAATATAACTAACTCTGTGAACTCACCAACCTTTGTGTTGACAATTTTAAGTATGTTTCTCAGGTGACCTCTAGCCATGGCGCGGTTGGAATAGGCTAGCTATGCCTGAGCAATTCCTAGTAGCTGGAAGGACGTAGAATATCAAGTCTCAAGTCTGTCGTGATCTAGAAGAACTTAGATCATAGTATTACTTAGTTTTAGTAATTGTATATGTAATCAAGTCTTAGAAATCATTATTACAGCTTCCGCTATCGTGTAATGAACCAATCGTTACAACCTGTATTTATTTAATAAGTAAATAAAATATGGGGGTGTGACAGATTGGTATCAGAGCAATGGTTTTAGCGAATTAGGTGTCCTTAGTGATACCTAGGCTCTAACCGGACTCATTTAGGGACCAAGATTTCTAAGACTTGCATCACATTAAAAACACCCAAGACTTGAGCATAGGAATTCCAACCGTTGCCGAACAATTTGTGTAGACTATTAGTGTATGGAGTTACACTAGAGTACCATTAGCTACACTAATACAATTACATGGCACATGTAGTGAACACTTAAACACATACAATAAAGTGAAAATAATAAACACTTACAACATGTTACTGTTCGGATTACGAGTCAAGAATAACGGGTACTCAGCATACTGCAACCTTAGAAGATCGAGTTACGAGCTGAGCTTGGACTTCGACGACAGCGATCGTCAGTTACCGATCTTGGTATCACAACAGGTTGAACTCGTACCAGAATCTGTACCTATACCTGCACCACAACTACTCCAACCATGGAGGCAACTATCTTTCTAACGTATTTGCGATATAAATACTCTCATTCATAAGTTGTCGGATCGGATGCCTAGACTCTCGCCATGATATATGGCTGGCATGATTGCCCAGACAGAAGGGAATTCAAGGTGAATAAGCAGGATTAAATGGGAGAGAACTCCAAGGGTCAGGAGACCCAGACATACATCAGGATCATGTGGATCCATGCATATATATAGACTTGGAGCATGAGTTTCTCGACACTCGTTTGAGGATCTCTGCCCAACACATAGTGCCTGAACTTCACCATGCACATTTTTTTAAGAGACACTGGTGGTGCCTCTCTACCCTTAGCCTCATCCGACAACTGCCATATTCGGCAGATTCATGAGTATTGGTACACATAATTAACAGTAATCCGATAAAACAATACACACTCCTGTACAAATGTGCAAACGCAATCTAATGATCGTTTCAAATCACTTTTGATTAAAAGCTAGGGATAGAAGAAACACTATAGGGAATCAGGCAAGGCAAATCATCATTACGGGTGCACACGTAATCATAATTTGCAGTGCATGGGAACTTTAGTGAGTCTTGCTGTCTAAGCTGATAATCAACTCATGTTCTCAATCACTTGATTAAGGATTGGATCTCAACAAATCAGACTTCTCAATTTGGTGCTCACAAAGCATTCTCCTAGTTTTGGAGGAACGAGAGAAATTCAAATTGAATTCAACCAATCCTTAGTAAATCTTGAACGACGAAGAAATTCGCACATTCACTCTTTGATATTCTACTTGTCAGGAATGCTTCAAATTGAGCGTTACCACAACTAACACTTACAGTAATTGCACAACTATTGTGGGAGATTATAGCGTAATCTCAGGATTCATTATACAGTTTAATCTCATGATCCATCATACAGTTCAATCTCACAATTGATTGAAAGTTACGCCAAGAGTGTTATGCGCTAACTTCAGTAATACGGCAGGATATTATTCTGACCTGCATACACATGGCACCTATGGATATTATGGAAGCTCGACATGAGACAAGTAGGAAATCGGACATTTCAGAATGTCGGTCAAACAGGATTGCTCTCGCAGCCATTGACATTCAATATACCTTTAAGTCTAACTATTCTCTCGGTAATGGATAAGCCGGGTTTGATGCTCGAGCAAATGTCAAAGAAACCTAAGTGTGGACTAACGACTATTGTCGCACTAACCAAAACGACATGCAAAACTCTTAAAGGAGTCCCAAATGCGGAATTTCATGCTAATCTCATTAGTTCATGATATGCATAAGGGATGTAAGCTCAAGCTATTCACAACAGGCCACTGGCCACAAAGAGTTGAGAAGAATAATTTATTACTCTTTTGTACTCGCACTTCCCAAAGGTTCATCTTGATGGATGGATCCCAGATTTAGCCTAGAAAAGAGGTGTGATTGCATCTTTCACTCCTAGTTTTCTATAATTGGGAAGCTCTAGAGCATCTATTGTTAAGAAATGATCTCTTAGAGTAGACTCAGTTAGAATACAAAAGTCTCGACGTTCAACACTCATTACCTCAAGTTTATCCTTGTGCTAAGGATTTTAAGGCTATAACCTGAATGAGTGGAATACGTAATGGTAAGTCACCAAAGTACCATTCAAACACTAAGGGAGTGCATACACACCGTATGACTAATAGTTGACTATCAGCTCTTTCTGCCAACTTAATGAGTTGACAAACCCATAGCCCATTTTGGGGAAAACACTAATTCGATGAGACCATTCTTACAGTATTATTATTCATTCCCTCAGCTAGACGGAATATGAATATCCCAAACAAACATCAAACTTCGTATGGCTTACATACTTTGAAGGTATGGTAGTCGAGACATGAGTTTACATATCAGGACGCTACAACCCAAAGGCTAGTCTGCCTCGAAAGGTAGGGCGAGCAAAGGGGTAAAGTGGTGATTAGACTCGAAGTTCGCAAATAAGAGCTCCCAAGGAACATCAATTCCTAGCTCCATGAAGGCACATGGAGAGGAAAATCATAGAAAATATGAAACCTGAAATAAGAGAAAAGTCTTAGTCCGGGAAAATGCTTTCGAAAAGCATAAGAGGGACAAACATAAAGTTTCATTTTCATACTTTTTCATTTCTACCCAATATACAACAAAAACTTGGACACCTCGTCGAGTAATTTTTTTTCATAAGACCGAGTTTCTCACCATGGAGAGTTCCGGTCCTGTTTGTAAAGAAAAAGGATGGAACCTTTAGAGGGTGCATCAATTATCGGGAGTTGAACAAGCTGATAATCAAAAACCGGTATCCTCTTCCTCGAGTAGACGATTTGTTTGATCAACTTCAAGGGTCCAGTTTCTATTATAAAATTGATATACAATCAGGATATCCTCAACTGAAAATTCAGGAAGAAGATATACCAAAAACGACTTTTAGGACTCGTTACGGTCACTACGAGTTCCTAGTTATGCCATTTGGCTTGACTAATGCACCGGCCGTTTTCATGGATCTAATGAACCGCGTGTGCAGGCTATATTTGGATAAATTCGTGATTGTATTTATCGATGACATATTAATATATTCACAAACCAAGGAGGAACATGAACATCATTTGAAATCAATCTTTGAACTACTCCGGAATGAGAATCGTTATGCCAAATTCTCTAAGTGTGAGTTTCGGATTCGAGAGGTTCACTTTCTCGGACACGTCATCAATAAGAAGGGTATTCACGTAATCCCAACCAAGATTGAAGCTATCAAAAACTGGGAAGCACCAAGAATTCCGACTGAGGTGCGTCAATTTCTGGGTTCGGCAGGATATTACAGGCGATTTATCGAGAATTTTTCAAAGATAGCCTTGCCTTTGACCACGTTAACTCAGAAGGACAAAAAGTTTGATTGGACTGATAAACAAGAATCAGCGTTTCAATTGTTGAAGCAAAACTTTGCAGTGCACCAATCATATCCCTTCCCGAAGGAACTGACAATTCCATCGTGTACTGCGACGCATCACACCAAGGTCTGGGATGTGTATTGATGCAAAGAGAAAAAGTCATAGCGTATGCATCCAGACAGCTAAAAGTACATGAGAAAAATTATACGACTCACGATCTGAAATTGGGTGCTGTCGTGTTTGCACTCAAGATTTGGAGACATTTCTTATATGGTACAAAATGTACTATCTTTACAAACCACAAGAGTCTCCAGCACATCTTTAATCAGAAAGAACTCAACATGAGTCAACTTCGTTGGGTAGAACTACTGAATGATTACGACTGTGATATCAAGTATCACCCTGGTAAGGCAAATGTCGTAGCAGATGCCTTGAGTCGTAAAGAACGGGTTAAAACTCTCCGTGTTCGTGCCCTAGGATTGACAATTCATGCGAGTCTCACGACTCAAATCCGGGTGGCACAACAGGAGGCAATCAAAGAAGAAAACATTCAGAGTAAAGCTATACGAGGAATGATCAGACAATTAGAGCCAAAATCAGATGATACTTTATACTTTACAAATAGAATTTGGGTGCCATGTTTTGGTAACTTACAGGAGTTGGTTATGGACGAAGCCCACAAGTCCAGGTACCCCATTCACCTAGGTTCGGAAAAAATGTATAAGGATCTGAAAGAACTCTACTGGTGGCCGAACATGAAATGAGAAATTGCTATTTACGTCGGTAAATGCCTGACATGTTCAAAGGTAAAGGCAGAACATCAGAAACCGTCGGGATTGTTATAACAACCCGAGATACCTCAATGGAAATGGGAACAAATTTTAATGGATTTCATTACAAAGTTACCCAGAACATCTAGCAACTATGATACTATATGATAATCGTCAGTCGTTTGACGAAATCCGCGCATTCCTTACCAATAAAGGAGACAGATAAAAGTAAGAAGCGTGCAAGGCTAAATATTAAGGGAATTAAGGCTAGGCATGGTATGCCAGTTTCCATTTTCTCTAAAAGGGACAGTCGATTCATGTCAAGAACCTGGCAGTCTGTACAATAAGCCTTGGGCACACGCCTTTACATGAATACTGCATATCATCCCCAGATAAACGGTCAAAGTAAAAGGACCATCCAAACTTTGAAAGATATGCTCCGTGCGTGTGTAGTCGATTTCAGAGGAAATAGGGATACTCGTCGCCGTTGGCTGAGTTTCTACCATACCAGCATTAAAGCCGCTCCGTTGAGGCTTGGTATGGTTGTAAGTATCACTCATCGCTATGTTGGGCGGTGATTGGCGAAAAGCTTTTAACTGGTCCTGATATTGACTAGGGAACCATTGACAAAATCGTCGAAATAAAAGATCGTCTGAAAGTCACTCAAGACAGACGAAAGAGAGTTGAGATAGCAACAGACGAAAACCATTAGAATTCCAAGTGGGAGACAAAGTCATGTTAAAAGTCTCACATTGGAACGGGGTTGCAAGATTTGGCAACCGTGGCAAGCTTAACCCTAAGTGCGTTGAACCATTTGAACGAGAGGATCAAATGAAAACAAAAATACCCATCCTTGTTTAAGGATACAACAGTTCAGGAGGACACAAATTAAATTTCGGGACGAAATTCTTTTAACATGGGGAGAATGTGACACCCGACAATTCAAGTCAATATCCGTACATGTTATAAACAAGTTTACATTATAATTGTTTTTGTGATTTACTTAATTTCACAAACAAGGACATTAAGGCCTAACAAAAACCGTACATGGTCTCATTTCATATTTTGGTAATTCTAGGAGTTACCGGTTCACGTACCAGGATAACCCGACTAAATACGAACACTAGTGGTTAAAATTACACTTAAATCAAATGGTTTGATTTATTTAAATCCCAACCCACTTGCTTGACTTTCTCGACCGAAAGTCAGGGGAGCCATTCCCCCACTTGCAAGTTCACTCAATCTCAGATTAAGAACCATACCTCTTCAGTCGAAATCCCACAATCCCTTCCATACTTCTCATTTTCTTACGGCAAATTCCCAATTCTCCTTCAAGTCGAAGTCCAGTTTAAGGTAAAAATCCACCGTATTTCGGTGCTATAAGAAGAGTTCCAAGTGTTGTCTCAAGAATCAAGATAAGGAGCTCAAGATCATTCTCTGTTTCCCTGAAAATCATCATTCTCTGTTTGAGGTAAAAACTCGATATTATCCATTTCATTTTCTTTAAAATCGTAGCTGAGCATACAAAAGGTTCAATCGCAAGTGTAAGATAACAAGAAAAGTGTGTCAAATTCAAGATTTGAACATAAAAATATACAGGACGAATTCTGTCAATCAAAGTGCAGTAATCGAAACTAGGAGTTTCGATACCTGTTCAATCGAAACTAGGAGTTTCGATACCTGTTATTCAATCGAAACTAGGAGTTTCGATACCTGTTATTCAATCGAAACTAGGAGTTTCGATACCAGTTTACTCAATCGAAACTGGGAGTTTCGATACTAGTTGTTCAATCGAAACTAGGTAGTTTCGATACATATTGCTCAATCGAAACTAGATAATTTCGATACCCTTCTTGCCAATCGAAACTAGATAGTTTCGATACCTAACTACTCAATCGAAACTATGAAGTTTCGATACTCAATTGCCCAATCGAAACTAGGAAGTTTCGACATCTGTTCATCAGTCACATTGGGCAGTAACTAAGATCTGTTTTATAACAAAACAAGTATTGAACAACTTACGTATAAGACGGGTAGTTTTAACACATTAGTACCCTTGTGTGATTAGGGTACGGATATACAAGAACTAGCACAAGTTGGTTTGCTAGGATTTCATCGGACACAAGGTGAGTTCACGGCCCCCTTTTAACTATTTACTGTTTTGTAAACATCGGGGGAGAAACATACTTACTTATTATGTTTTGAAAACACGAATTACATTGTTTATACATTTGACAATATAAACATTTTGGTTTAACTCCTTGTGAGTTTCACTAATTCCCCTTTTTCTAAGTTTTTGAAATGATTTGGGGTGGAAACATACATGTAAAAGACTTTTGTGTATAAATGAATGGAACTAATGATCTGACCGTATGTATGTATTGAGGGAACAATAAAGTGCTTAAAGTCCTCGTAATAAATTAGTAACCATTAGCTATGGATTTAGCCCGGGATTATATGAATAGTACTATTGGGGGTGACGCCTCCGGTCATGGTTAGTCGCGCTAACCAGGGGTCAAAATGGCCGAATGACCGCATATTGTCTTACTCGCAGAAAGGCGAGGGGAGGCACAGAAAGTTGGGGTTTGGTTACGGTCTCGTACATTACATACTATTTTGTATTCCTTACAAGCTTACAAATGGGGTCAATAGATCGGATTAGTAATCATATTCATTGGTAATACATACAAAAGGGTTCTGATCAGGTTAAAATGATCAGGTTTTACACAAAAGAGTTCTGATCAAGGTAAAATGATCAGGTTTTACACAAAAGGGTTCTGATCAGGTTAAAATGATCAGGTTTTACACAAAAGAGTTCTGATCAAGGTAAAATGATCAGGTTTTACACAAAAGAGTTCTGATCAAGGTAAAATGATCAGGTTTTACACAAAAGGGTTCTGATCAGGTTAAAATGATCAGGTTTTACACAAAAGAGTTCTGATCAAGGTAAAATGATCAGGTTTTACACAAAAGGGTTCTGATCAGGTTAAAATGATCAGGTTTTACACAAAAGAGTTCTGATCAAGGTAAAGTGATCAGGTTTTACACAAAAGAGTTCTGATCAAGGTAAAATGATCAGGTTTTACACAAAAGTGTTCTGATCAGGGTAAAGTGATCAGGTTTAAAGTAAAGAATTCTGATCAGGTTAAAATGATCATGTTAAACATTGGAGTTATGACGATTAAGTCATGGTAATGTTTTCAAAGGAAAACTACATATTTTATGACGGCTAAGTCATGGTAATGTTTTCAAAGGAAAACTACTTATTTCATGACGGATAGGTCATGGGCATGTTTTCAAAGGAAAACTACTTATTTTATGACGGTAAAGTCATGAACAGGTTTTTGGGGAAAAACTATAAGCACTAATATAACTAACTCTGTGAACTCACCAACCTTTGTGTTGACAATTTTAAGTATGTTTCTCAGGTGACCTCTAGCCATGGCGCGGTTGGAATAGGCTAGCTATGCCTGAGCAATTCCTAGTAGCTGGAAGGACGTAGAATATCAAGTCTCAAGTCTGTCGTGATCTAGAAGAACTTAGATCATAGTATTACTTAGTTTTAGTAATTGTATATGTAATCAAGTCTTAGAAATCATTATTACAGCTTCCGCTATCGTGTAATGAACCAATCGTTACAACCTGTATTTATTTAATAAGTAAATAAAATATGGGGGTGTGACACACCCAATAAAGGATCAGCAGAAGAATCTTGAAAGATAGCATTGTCTTCCTCACTCTCAGAATCTTGTGGTCCTGAACAAGAAGCAACATTAGGATCGGGAGCAGAAGTAGATGGAACCGATGAATTTTGAACTGCATTTGGTAGAAAACCATTGTGCTGTACATCCTGACATGAATCATAGAGAACAGCAGCTTCTTCAGGAGAAATATCAGAAGGTAAATGAAAAGACTTGAATAAATTTTCATAATCAAATGCCCAATCTGGTCCAATCGCCATTTGAGGTAAAGACCGATTTGAACAGTCAATATGGAACCATTCTTCAACTTGGCGCGTCTCTTTGTTATAAACCCTCTTGGTAGTAGAATTTGCAACATACCCCAGAAAAATCCCTTCAATAGCCTTAGCACTGAACTTGGTTGGGACATCTCTAACTTTCAATAGGGTGCATGGATTACCAAAAGGTAGTAAATATTCCAGATTCGGCTTTCGATTATTCAGCAACTCGTAGCATGTCTTGTTGTGTCGCTTGACGGTCAAGACCCTGTTCAAAACGTGACACGCAGTATTCACAGCCTCAGCCAAAAAAGTAACAGGAAGCTTAGAATCTGCAAGCATCGTGCGTGCCGTTTCAACCAATGTCCTGTTCTTTTGTTCAGCAACACCATTTTGTTGAGGAACATATGGCGCACTGAATTCATGAAGAATTCCCTTTTGTAGACAGAATAAGCCCATCTTGCTATTCTTAAACTCGATGCCATTGTCACTTCTAATTCTTTTGACCTTCAGAGTGAATAAATTCTCCAAACCCAGGATTAAGTATTGTACCAACTCAGTGGTTTCAGTTTTAGAAGAAAGAAACTTAACCCATGAAAATCTAGAGAAATCATCCATTACTACCAAACAATACGATTTTCCACCAATGCTCCTGAAACTAATCGGACCGAACAAATCCATATGCAGCAGCTCCAAATGAGTTACGATAGAATTCTTCGATTTAGATTTGTGTGATTTCTTTCGTTGTTTCCCCTTCTTGCAAGGAATACAATCATCAGGAATAGAGAATTTCATCTTCGGAATACCAAGAACCAGATCATTCTTAACAATATAGTTCATTTATCGATAGTTGATGTGAGCTAGCTTCCTGTGCCACAAAATACAATCTGATTCCGACGCCTTGGAGAGTAAATAGATAGGAATTGAATCCGTTGTAGTAGCGACACTCATGTCAAGGACATACGTGTCATTTCTCCTCGGAGCCTTCATGAGAATCCATTCGTCAGGAATAACGAAGCCCGGTTTCAAGATATAACACTCAGCATCATTGAAATGGAACGAAAACTTCTTGTCACAAACTTATGATACACTCAAAAGATTGTGTTCAAGCTGCTCCACATAATTCACCTTCTCAAATTTGACTTTTTCATTCTTTAAAGCACCTTGACCAGTTATGTACCCGCCTTTATTACCCGCAAAAGCGACATAACCTCCATCAATATTTTTGACATCTTCAAGCAACCGAATATTCCCTGTCATATGTCGAGAGCAACCACTATCCACATACCACGTATTGTTGATAGTCCTCCTTGGTTGTCCCTACATAAACAAAGAAAATCAGTTAGAAATTAGAACCCAAGCCATTGTGGTCTTGGGTCGTCCAGATTGATCAAAATAAACAACTTCAAGCAATTCACAATCAATGTTATCATTAACCTTTGGAATAGAAGTTTCACACTTAGACTTTTTCAAAGAAGACATATTATGCTTAATTGGAAAAACATTGTTTGATATATTATTATCAGATTCAGAAGTTTCCAAAAGTTTCTTCAATTTTCTGTTTCGTCTTCTCCTTTGTGGTCTAGACAGTTTAACTTCTAGTGAAGAATCTTCTGAAATTCCAACATGTGGAAACTCAAATTTCTCTTGACAAACAAATGATTTAGAATTCAATTTATCCTGCTGTTTAAATCCAGAAGATTTAACAAAAGATCAACAAGGCATATTTTTCTCCACATTAGATGTTGACTTTCCCTCATCTATTCTTTTCAGAATTTGCACCACTTTTGATTGTGAAGGATCAGTCTTCAATTTGCCTTGGTTCTTATAAGGACAATTTATCAGAATATGACCAGCTTCATTGCAGTGAAAACAAACTCTTCTCTCTTGATGAGTTCTAAAATAAGGGGTTTTTCTTGAGTTTGAGGAACCATCAGATGAGTAAGCTTCAGAAGATTGTACAAAACATTTTACTTGCTTCTTTGGAACATAAACCTGTGTATGTACCTTTGATGAAAACATCTTTTGATGACCGGCAACAACAAATCCAGTTGACTGTAAAATTGGGGAAAGCTTAGGTGTAATAACTTTCACCTCGTCGGGTTCAGTCAGAATGCATCTATCACGAGTAACAGTTTTTATAACTGTTGGTTCATCAAGTTTCACCTCTTTTGGAATACCTTCAACCTTCTTCTCATCAAATACCTCATCCTCAGAATCAGACTCATAAACCATATCCTCACAAGTTACCGGATTCACTTTTAATACTGTTTTTGGATCAATTTCCTCTTCATGTATGATTTCAGGTTCAACCACATAATTTGCATTAAATGGAGGAGGAACAAATCCAATCCCAGCAACTCTCTTAGTAGGATCAGCATTAGCATTAAAATAATCCAATACTACAGAAGAATTTTCAGAATTTTCAAAATTTTCCAACTTTCTATGAAGTTTGATCACCTCAGACTCTTTGTTAGAAATTTCTTTATTCTTTTGAGCAAAAACTTCATTTCTTTTTTCTATCTCAGCATAAGCCATATCCAGATGATAAGCTTGTTCTTTATATTTCAACCCCAGAGAATTTAAGTCTCTTTTCAAAGACTCAATTCTATCGATGCACAATTTATCATTATCTTTCAGTTTCTGATTAACTGAATGCATCGATTTCATATCACAAATCAAGTTTGTGTTATCATCCATAACCTTTTGCAATTTATCTTTTATAGTAATGCAGTTATAATAGTAAATATGACAAACAAAGTCTTTTACCTTTGACGGATCAGACATGTCTGCCATGAAAACTTTGGCAATGGAAATACTCTCTGAATCAGTGCCATCTGAAGCATTTTATGTTAGAACAATATCATCTTCAGCAACACCTGATGCAATATCATAATCAATATTCTGCACCTCTTTATCAACGCTCGGCACACTTTCACCATCACTCGAACTATCATCATCAATCGACTCTTCAGAATTTTCAGAATGAATCTCTGCTACAAATGCTTAACTTACCGTACCCACCAAATCTTCCAGATGAATACCTTAGTCATAATTTTCATCGTTCTGAGCAACCAACACCGATAATGCAGATGCATGATTCGAATTTCCAGATGAACCATGTGACTGATTACGATTATTTTGAAAATTTTCTGCTTCTTCTGAGAATCAAATTCAACCTTTGTCTTCACACACTCTTTAGCAAAGTGACCATACCCTTGACAGTTATAGCAACGCACTTTGGTTTTATCAAATCCCATGCGTGATCGACTGTTAGAGCCAATATAATTTCTGCCAGTCTGTTTCAAGAAATCCTTTGCTTGACGCATCAACATAGCCATATTCCATTGGATGTTCTTTTCTTCCAGATCAACATGATCAATCTGTCTGAAATCTTCTTCAATAACCTCAGGATCATGAATTTTCCCTCTAATAAAATTTTCATATGACTCCATGAATGAGGAAAACATAGCCAAATAATCATCAGCAACCTTTTGATTCATATTGTGAGTTCCAGACGATGAAGACGCTGTTGTTGCAGAGAAACCAGAATGACTAGAATGACCAGAATGAAGAGGAACTCCAGAATACTGATCATTAGAAGTATCTTGAGCATCACCAGAAAAAAAGGCAACCCCTGTACCAGTTTTACCAGAAGTCTTGGCAAAATACATGGAAGGATCTTGTATATGTTCCATATTAGTCTCCTTCTTCTTCATATTCATATCATGGGATTGAATCTTTCTAAGAACCTCTTCCAAAGACATTGATTTATACTTGACATTCTCTTTTATTAAAACTGTATACACATCAAACTTAGATGGTAATGCCTCCAAGAACTTATCGTTAATCTCTTCAGTCTCATACACCACAGAAGCACTCGACAATCCACGCAGCAGATGATAGAATCTTGTAGCAAGATCATCCAAGGATTCATTTTGAAAGTGCTTGAAAACCAATAATTGCTTCTTCAGTAGCTCTTTTCTACTCTTCTTTACATCCAAACTACCTTCACATCTTTTATGTAATGCTTCCCACAGTTGTTGAGAAGACTTGAATTGTTTAAAACTGTGATATATTTCCTTCGGAAGAGAAATCGAAATACTCTCCATCGCTTTCTTTTCCCGATCAAACAACAACTTTTCTTCTGTGGTCAACACAGACACCGGCTTTGGAACATCATCCTTTCCCATCCACGAGTAAGTCGGATGCGTATAACCTTCTAAGAATGGAATCCGTAGACTGGTATCTGTAAAGGATACGAACTGATCAAACCGATCTTTCCAATTAGAATAATCAGCAAGATTTAACAACTTCGGCGGTTTCTGAGATGTACCAATCTCATTATCATAATTGAACATATTAGTTACTTGAACCATATTTGCCATTTTCCAAAAAAAAATTTTCAAAGTGTTGAACACACACTACCCTTAGGCGAAGATAGTAAGTTCGCTCCAAATACACCCAAGCGAATTTAATATGAAGCGAAATTAATAAGTTCGCTTAAACCAGAATCCAGAAATCTGATTATGTTCGCCTAATTTTAGAGAAGCGAACATGACAAGTTCGCCTGCAGACTAATTCAGCAAGTTCGCTTGCTTCAGCAGAATCAAAAATAAAGAACAACTTCAACCCAAAAACACGAACCCAATTTCACCAAAAATCTTCATAATTCACTGATTTGAAGGAATTAGACCAAATTAAACCATAGGATTGTGTATTTTCTCAATTACAACCTTTCTATCGGATCAATTTCTTCAAAATCCACTTCAAAAACACCAAATCAGAAGCAAAATAAGCTTGAAAACTCCATGGAAATGAAAATTTCAAAGATGATGAATTTATTGTCAATTTGCATACAAAACCGTCTAAAATCACCAAGAATCACGAGCATAAGCTCTAATACCACTTGTAGGTCCACATGGCTCTTCTACGAATCGTTCTCGTGATAAGACGTATTGTTAACGCGGAGTGCGGAATCCAACCGAATCAACAATTGTATACACAAAAGACAATAGAAACAATCACGTAAATAACATTTAAGCTTGTATTCCAACAATCATAGAGTTTACAGACTCAATCAGACAATTCATTCACTTCTGTTCTCTTTTTCTATATTTTTCAAACTGACTCTGTAACCTCTATATATAGACATCTGATCTGTATTAGGCGAACTTAACAAGTTCGCCTCTAACAGACTAAGCGAACTTAACAAGTTCGCCTCAGATAGACTAAGCGAACTTAACAAGTTCGCCTCTGTTAGACAAGTTCGCCTCTAGCATAACTTGTATAAAACACTTAGAACATTACATACAAAAACATAAAGACATTAGATCTAAACTATTACAAAGCTTTTGTCATTACAAACTATGTCCTAACACTAACGAGTCCTGTATGTGATCGAGTGTTGAGGAGAAGCGTGCTGCTTGGCATTCGTGCAAAATGTGGTAGTTAGGTTCTAGGTCTTTAAACCTCGTTGAGGTTTATAGAGAAGGTTAATGTCTACGCGAAATGAGTCGTCTCTTGAAGCGGCAAGTGAAAGGTAACGAGGGGGTTTTGAAAACACTCAGGGAAATGTATTTACGAGTAACTGATCTTTGTTTGAAAATAGAAAATTGTAAATAGTTCTTGGTTGTAGATATAATAAGTAGTGAAACTATTGAGTTAAATAATCTAAATAAATGGACAATTTATAGGAAAAACCTTTTTATTAAATTTTCAATTTTTATAAGGAGAATATTTTTAAGTGGAATTATTGGTTAAACAAGTAGTTGTATATTAATTTAGCTAGGGTTTAGAAATAAATACTTTAATGAGGAAAATCATAATTATTTATCAATTTGAAATAACAATTTTATATAAGATAGGTTGTCTTAGGTTCCCTTACAAAGTGAAAATGTTTATGGGAAAGTTTGTATTTCTGATACTCTCTAAAAGTTTGATAAATGTTTGGTTTGAAACTAACGGGGTTGTTTAAATCTAACATGATGATTTGTTTACGTCAGAGGTTACCGGCAGTGTACTAAATCGTGTTGGATGAAGGAGGTGATACTTAAAAAATTTTTGACGAAAATATGATGTGTGTAATTCACACTCAACGTGTCAAACCAATGAATAATAACCTTAGAGTTGTAATATATAAAGTTAATTAAATGCTGAAATGTTAAACATTATTCAAAAACATAGGGAAATGGTTCTCAAACTTGAAAATTTAAAGACAATAAATAGGAATTTCTACTAACGTCTCTGATAGCTTTCTACTAGAAGGAAGATAATCACCAAGACGAGCACCGCTATGGTCGTTCGGGTATCCGATCTGGCCTCAGCTCTAGCTGCTTCCGTGCGATTCTCCAGCATTTCTTTTTCGAGGGAGGAAATTAACTCTTTCTAGTACCCTAATTGATTCACTAGGCTATCCATTCTCTGTCCCTGCAAGTTGTGCCTTATCTCGTGCTCCATTCTTTGCCTCTCAAACTTCGAGGCCCTCACATATTGGTGAATGCCATTGATTGGAATTCCCATAGCACTAGTGGGTGTCATGGTATGCCTTGCCCAAGGGTTAGGATGATACAGGTCGGGCACCAGATACGGGTCTCTTATTGGTGGTGGCAACTGAGTGTGTAGGTAGGGTGTCTGATACTGGTTTCTGGGTGGGGGTGTTCCAGATGTTTGAAGTCTTGGGCATGTGTTCCTAATCCAATCCTCCCTTACATCAAACCTTGGCCTGGAGCTGGGGGTGTTGTCTTCTCCCCAATCAGACTCTGCTCCAGGACGGTAAACCGGGGAGGTAGGAGAGTAGGAGTCCATGTCTAATAGAAAAACAAATAAAAGGTTGTAAGTGATAATGAAATACTAAGTGTTAAATATAGGAGTTCTCATAGTTTTAGAGTTTGACTAGTCATAACACCGAGCCTTCACAATAATATTTTAGAAATACACTTGACCTATAAGCAATGCATCCCTTAGGAGAATTCCCAGGAAAGAGGGGTGGGTCACTAGGACACACTTAAGTACCTTTTATTTCCTTAGCCAGAATCCCTCATTGCCCTATACACTTTTCCAGCCATCATGTATTAATAACACTATTGTTGGGCTAATGGGCATGATGAGAATTATTGTGGGCTGGTCTTTGAGGCCCGAAAGTGAGGTTTATTTATTGCAGCATGCTTCTTCTTCTTGAAGGATTAAGTGGGCTTCTTGGTTTATTATATTAGGCCCAATAGTTTAATTTTTTGTTCACAAGAGGTGGTGGTATCATGTATGTGAGTTCAAAGGTGTATGAAGAATTTGGTGTGTATGTATGTGTGTTAAATTTAGGATAACACTTAATGAAACACATAGGTAGCATGTAGATAGTAATGAATGTAAACACAAGAGTTATCAAGTAGTGTGACACATAAGTCATTACATATTGTATCATGTAGAGTAATTACTTATGATAGCATATAGAAATATTCACACAAGGATTAATCATGTAGCACGTAGTAGCATGACATTGTATGGGTGTCCTAAGGTTATAGTCTAGGTCAAAAGTGTCTAATAACCTAATTCCCTATAACCAAGGCTCTGATACCAATCTGTCACACCCCAACCGACGGCGGAAATGTCAGGGCGGGACATGTAGATTGTTCATGAGCATATGGTTGACTAGATTATGATAAGTTTAAACATCACATTTCATTTCAATGAAATTCAACAAGTACATGAAAAATGAGAAAATACATAACAAATTTCTTTTAAATATCTAGGTCCACATCCTAAGTGTAGCAAGCTTGTTCAACTCAAACATTTGTACCTGAAACATGATGAAAACAAGGTCAACTAAAAAGTTGGTGAGCATACATAGGTTTTGACTCTAAGTAGTATCAAAGTGTTGTGTGTAAACAAATCCGTACAAGTCATGATTAATAAGGCAATTATGGGGAGTCACTATTGTGTAACCAAGTAGTACAATCAAACCTTTGTAAGTAGCATGCATAACAAAGTGTGTTGTCAGTAACAATCACCCTACCTGAGTGGGTTTGTCCGAATCAATAGATCTATCATTCTTAACTGTCGGCTTGATTAGTTAATGATTATACATGTAATTGCACACATGTAGTTAATACACTTAGTACTCAAACACAAAGCTCAAAATGCACACAAATTGTAAAGTGGATTTGTATTGTGTAGTTTGTGTAAATCATTGTAATGTTGTGTTGATGTTTCACCCCAAAATGTAAAATAGTAAAAAGGGCTATGTAAAAATCACCTTGAAATGAGCAGCTTGGAAGTCACACAAGTATCTTTGTTGTTGCACAAAGGTTCTAGCTAATCACACGATTAACCTGTTATGGTTTAGTAGAGGGTGTGATCGACTGAGGAGTTCTGAGTTCGAGTCCTTCGATTGTGATTGTAATACAGAGGTGTTATGGGATTGAAATGAGTGTTCAGGAAGTTTAGTGGAGAGGTCACGAAAGTGGTTCAGTGATTCTAATTGTCCAATTTTATATAAAACGTCCAATTTGATTCGCGGTTGACAGAAACGGCTACGGGAATGATTAACGAGTTAATTTGCTTGATTTCTGGTAAATTGGGTCATTATTAGACTTGAATTCATACGGAAATTGTATGTGCGTGATTTGCGGCCGATTGTGTGATTGAATTTCGTGGATTTGGTAATGATTTGGCTCGGTTTGACTATGAAAGTCAAATGTGTTTACATTTTCAAATTTACCGCTCTGGAGGTCAAATTGGGAGGGTAATTGGGCTAAGACGTGTTCGGTTTTTGGTTTAGAATCCATTGCGAGACTGCATTAGTCGGGCTTGATCGATTTGCCCATTCAATTTGTAAGGATTTGGTACCTTTGACTTTTAAAAGTCAACTCTGGTCAAATATTGTGAATGGGGTCAAAGGTGAGGGTGTGAGGGTTCAAATTCAAGGGGTTAAGATTGGGGAGTCCAAAATAGATAGGGGGCTTATTTGAAACAAGTTCACAACTCAATTTTCTAAAAAAAGTAAAATTTGTATTTATAAACCTAAACATTAATTATTTTATTTTCATTCCTTTATAAAAACTCAATTTTTTTATAAAATTGTTAATTGTAGTAATGATTTGTTCAATGTTCAATGTAATCCATATATATATATATATATATACACGTATATATATATACTTACCCTGTATATATTTAAAATATCATGACTTAAAACTCACATGTTTTATTTTGGTTATAACAACATATTGGCTTATATATATTTGTATATAATTATACATACATGTGTTATGTAAAATAATGAAGTAGCATGTATACGTAAGTTTTGGAAATTTGAGTTGATATATGGTAAAATAATGACTATTGTGACATTTTATGTTTGAACAAGTATGGGGTTTGAACGGCATGTCATAAAAAAATGAATTAATAGAATTAGATAATCTAAAATAGTGCTGGAAAAACATGGATGGTACATTTTTAGTTTTGGATTTCAGGTGTTTCATGATCGCCAAGTGATTGCGATAAGAACTATCAGACCAATTCCAGGTTTTTCTTGATTTTAAAATGTCAATTTGGTCAAAAGGTTCAATTCAACTTCAGTTTCAAACAAAAATGTCTCATACACTCGATCCAAATGAATTCATGCACAAAACCTTTACCTTTAATGTCACCTATACTAGTTGAACACAAATATGGCAACAAGATCACATTGAGGTCAAATAAACGGTCAATTTGGAACAATAGTAAAGTATGCGGCTGAGAGAACAATTGAAGTATGCGGTTGAGATAATTCTTGAACCGCAAACTTTGGAGCTATTTATAGAAGTCTTTCAAGTATGCGGCCCCGCATCAAGTATGCGGTCGCATACTTTTGCTATGTCTTGAAATTTCATAAACCCTTTTATTTTGGATTGTCAGGTCAAGCAGGGACGGTCCTTTTGATAATTTGAGAAAAGTAAACAAGATAAAAAATAAAACTCACAAAATCTTTTTGTTCTTTTCAAAATAACAGACTACTTTAAAACACTGAAATGCAGTATTTTTGAGAGAAACTATGTTATGTGATCATATCATTTTAGGGCAGGCCAGACTATACTTATCAGGCACTCATTTTCTTAGACAGGTCTCGGTGATTGCCAATATATTATCCTTCTAAACTCAAGCCTTTATACCTTAATTGACAAGCAAGTAGTGAATGAATTTATCCTGTTTTCTGGATAATAATTATTCATGAATTAGTGGGCCCCACACTCATATCTTAGAAACCTGCATTTATTTTAGTGTGAATTAGATGAGTTTTTGATGAACTGAATGGACCCCACAACTTATCGGATAAACCTTCCCTTCCTCGTGATCTTTTGAGCACCTAAAAATAACTAAAAGAGCTTAACTAATACGAGTTTGTGAACTGTTCAGGAAATCTGTTGAAGCACTTTTGTTGATTTTTTGTGATTAAATAGGGGTAGCTCTTGAGCACTATTTTAGAAGCAAAAATACTCAAAAACCGACTTTTGTTGTGTATTTGAGTGTTTTGAGCATCAAAGGTTGGTTAGAAACGAGTTTATGACCCTTTGGCTCATTTTGTTTGGTCATATCTTCAACTTTTTCTTTCTCCGGTGAAATTCCAGTGACCGGAAAAAGTTTGTGAGGGTTGGTGAAAAAGTGACCTGCGTACTTACCTTTTTTGGCCAAAAGGACAATCTTCCTGCGTACTTACCAAGTACGCAAGACCATTTCTTGTTGCGTACTTAACTCCTTCCTGCGTACTTGTCATTTACTCATGCGTACCTGTTAAGTATGAAAGAGCAAATTCTAAATACGCAAGACCAAGTCTTTAAGTGCGGAAGGCCAGATTCAAGTGCGCAAGTTGTTTTGACTTTTCTGAAATTTGACTAAGTGTTTCACTATGACAATTCTTCAGAACCTCGGTAACCTTTCTTAATTATGACAATGAGATTGGAACCCCACAGAAACCACCAAAGCTGCTTAATGTAAACGATTATTCGAACTGGAAAGCACGCTTTGAGTATTATATCTCATACACCGATTCTTCACTTTGGATACCCATTTTAGAGGGTTATAAGCATCCCACATATACATATCTTGATGAAGAAGTTCCCAAGCCTATTTCCAAAAATGATGAAAAAGAAAAGAAAGTTTATGATAGAGAGAAGAAGGCACACAGATCTATCACTATGGACTTGACTAGGGAGTTATTTCACAGCTTCATAGGATACGATAACTCCAAGGATCTCTAGAAGGCTTTGCAGAAGAGATTCTAGGGAAACAACGACATCAAGAAGAGTAAAAGGGATCTTCTTAGGAAACAATATGAGTGCTTCAGATATCTGGAAAATGAATCTATAGATGAGCTTATGTCTAGATTATGTAATCTGCAAACTGAGCAGAAAGCTTATGACCTTATCTATCTGAATGAGGAGTTAGTTGAGAAATTTCTGGATGCCCTACCACCAAAATTTGAGATGTACACCACTCTGATGAGAGAGAAATCAAAGTTTTATGAGATGACTATTGATGAAGCAATCGGAAAGGTTCAAGCACATGATATGAACCTAAAACGAAAAGGGAGCTCAAGGAGACCTCAAATACAAGACCCTTCTATGTATTTTGGGACGTCTTCCACAACCAAGTCATCGGGTTCTGGAATTGCCCTTTTCTCAGGGAACTCTCATGAAGAGGATAACTCAAATACCTGTGGTTGTCATGCTTGCTATGTAGCATCTGGATCTGGTTCTGGTTCTGGACCTCATCACCAGAAATCCTCAAGAAACCCTTCTGCCACAACTTCAGCTAACCAATCAGCAATAGCCAAGATAGCTGAAGATCATGTGGCTTTATTCTCATCATGCATGCTTGCCTATGAGAACTTCATTGGCGGTAAGCTCACGGATATTGAAACCATAGAAGAAGACTTCAATCAGGTGGATCCGGATGACATGGAGGATATGGATATTCAATGGAATATGGCCATAATCTTGAGGAGGGCAAAGCGTTTCCTGAATAGAACTGGCAGGAAGTTTATTGGTGAAATGCCAAGGTGGGATTTGATAAGTCCATGGCCAAGTGCTAAAAATGCAATAAACTTGAGCATTTTGCAAGAGAATGTCAAAAGGATAAAGCACCGTCCTCGGGGTTCACCAGACCTAGCCAAGGAAACAATCAAGGGTACAACAACTCCAACAACCGCAATCAAAGTCAAGGTGGAACGTCCAATGCTTTGGTAGCACAACAAGATGACAGCTTTGATTGGGGTGTTCATCTAGAGGATGCCCTCATTGCTCAAACACAAGTTAGTATTGAGAAGTTGAAAAATGAGATCTTGCAGTTGAAAGGTAATATTGAGAAGTTGAAAAGTTCTCGTTTTGTGGTGGAACACTACGAGTCTGTAGTGAGACAAGTGAATGGCTTAGGGCTGGGTACTAATGCCATTCCTTCACTAGTAAGCGGGAAATTTGTCAACGGATTAATTGACATTGATTTGTCTTGCCTTGATGAGTCCTCGAGTCAGGATGATTCCTCAAGTAAGGCTGACTCTGCATCTGATGAAGAGTTCCTTACTGCTTCTGATGATGGGTCTGAGAACACCTGCCCCGAAGGAGTAGTCTCTAAGGAGTTGCTCAGTGAACAGAAAGTTAAGAAAAACATTATCACTGATAGTAATAATTGTATTTTGACTGAACCCGATATTGTTGAATCAAATGAAAAATGGGGGATATAAAAACATTAATCAAGTTAAAAGGAAGCCTTTTCAGCTCATTTTGGGCTTGGCTATCAAGAGAATTTGCAAAAATATTATATTCCCAAGAACCATTAATCATCGGGTCAAAATACTATTCACCAAACAACTTCTCCTGCTCATCATGTTGAGTCATCTAATGCCAGATCTAGTGAGCCTTACATGAGGACTTAAAAAGAAAAGTGAAATTGCTTTCACTGTGGTATGGTTGGTCACATCTTTGTGAACTGCCCTGCTAAGAACCAAGGGAAACGACCAATTGTTTCGCAACCGGCTGTTATATCTAAGTCACCACCAGTGTAGCGTTCCAAGAGTCTAAAAGAAAATGTGGTGAAACCATCAGTAAAACCTATGGTAAAGCCAAAGATCACACCTGAGGCTAAACCATATGTTCCAAAAAAGGAAAAACTATCTGCTATACCTTGTGCTTCTGCCTCTGGTAGTGCACCTACTGGTGAGAAACATGTGGTTAAGCTTTCTAAGCCACAGAGGAGAAGAAAGAACAAGAGATTGAGAAAGCTGGAATAGCTGGCTAGAATTCAACCAGGTGAAGCTTCTACTAGTTCACCTGGTGCTTCTGAATGCAAGCCGACTGTTCCAGTAAAACAAAAGAAAATGTCCTATAACAAGAAATCTAAAAGTTCTCAATCTCCTGCTCCCAAGTCTTCTAAAGATTCAACCATTTTTTACAGTCACGACTGTGAATTAATTGAGGTTGTTTATTTTGAGAAAGACGGATGACCCAAGGCCACTATGGCTTGGGTCTCCAAATCTAATTAATTTCTTGTGACTCCTGCAGGGACATCCGAATGGTACTATCTCTAGTCGTTGGTATGTAGATAGTGGATGCTCCCGGCACATGACAGGTAACATGGCACTGCTTCAAGATGTGAAACCATTTAGAGGTGGCTATGTGGCCTTTGCTGGAGAGAAAGGAGGTAGTATCACGTGTCAAGGCGTGGTTACAAATGGTTGTGTCAGCTTCGACAACGTCAACTACTGCGAGCAGCTGAAGCATAACCTGTTGAGTGTCTCCCAGATGTGCGACAAGGAGTACTTCGTTATGTTTGACAAGACTGAATGCATGATTCTCAAACCTGGTTTTGAGGTTCCTGAAGACGGGATTCTCATGCGAGCACCAAGGACAAACGACACTTACCAGATTTATATGAGTGTGGCAACAACCACCTCATCAGTGGCTACTTGTTTGCTTACCAAATTGACAGAGCTTGACTCTATCTTGTGGCATAGGAAACTCGGACACATTTCTTATCGTAAACTGAATCATCTTGTCCGGAACGGTTTGGTAACCGGTGTTCCTAAGCTGAGATTTTCCGTTTCAGATGGATGTATGCCTTGTAAAAAGGGCAAACAACAACGGAAGTCTCACAAACCCAAGCTCCAAAACTCCATAGATACCCCTTTGGAGCTATTACATATGGATCTGTTTGGCCCCATAAGTATCAGGAGTATCGGAAGTAAGTCATACTTTCTAGTTGTAACTGATGATTTCTCACGTTTTTCTTGGGTGCATTTTTTAGGTACAAAGGACGAAACTGCTGACATTCTTCAATACCTGATCCTGAACTTGGAATCTCTTTGCAAGTTGAAGGTTAGAAGAATAAGGAGTGATAACGGAACTGAATTCAAGAATAATTTGATGGAACTTTTCTGTCTCAAGAAGGGCATCTGTCATGAATTTAGTGCCCCGTACATACCTCAGTAGAATGGAGTTGCAAAACGGAAGAACAAAACCTTGATTGAGACTGCAAGGATAATGCTGTCAGATGTAAAGCTTCCTATCATATTCTGGGCAGAAGCAGTTAATACAGCTTGTCATGTATTGAACAGAGTTCTAGTTGTGAAGAGGCACAACAAGACTTGCTATGAGTTGATCAACAATCGACCTCCCAATCTTGACTATCTAGTTCCTTTTGGTAGTCCCTATTCCTTATTGCTACAATACAAAGACCGAAAGTCAAAGTTTCATGAAAAAGCGGTGGAAGGCATCTTCTTAGGATATGTTGCCAACTCGCCTTGCAAGAGAGTGTACAATATAGGAACTCGTACTGTCGAGAAATGGTTTGAAGTGGATTGTAGTAAACAAAAACATTCCACCACAACCAACTGGTCTAGCTTGGGGTTTTGATTATGATGCGCTTTTCAAATCTTTCAACCTTCCTGATTTGTTTGCCGATGATGCCTCAAATGTGTATGAATTATTTGGTGGCGGTGATGACTCCAGTTTCTCAACCCGTGCAACTGTACCGATTGTAACTCCTGATTCCAATGCTACATCTGCATCTGGAACTCATGAGAGTGATAACATTGAAGGTGTTCATGTTGACAGAAATGACGCTCATGCTAATCCTAACACTCGTGTAAGAAATGAAGCTCCAGCCGATCCAATCAACATTGAATCTTATTCTTCTGGAACACAGGATATGGGGGAGTTAAGCGCGAACCTCGATTCAGAAATTCAGGAACCGAATGTACCAGAGACGAGAGCGCATAGGAATCATCCAATTAACAACATTATTGGTGATCCTCATGCCGGTGTTCAAACTCGTCATAGAACCATTGCTGAGAACACTAGTTTGTACTCTGAGATACTTGACACTGGTGTCATGGAAACATGTTTGCATGCTGCATTCGTGTCCCAGTTAGAGCCAAAGAATGTGAAGGAGGCTCTCGCTAACAACTGCTGGATTGAGGCGATGCAAGAAGAACTGTCTCAATTCCAAAAGTTGCATGTGTGGGATTTGGTTGACTTGCCAAGAGGCGTACAACCAATTAGAACCAGATGGGTGTTCAAGTGCAAGACGGATGATCGACATGTTTTAGTGAAGAATAAAGCAAGGTTGGTTGTTCAGGGTTTTTATCAACAAGAGGGCTTGGATTACACAGAAGTATATGCCCCAGTTGCTAGACTTGAGGCCATTTGACTATTTTTGGCTTATGCCTCCTATGTCGGCTTCAAGGTCTATCAATTTGATGTGAAGAGTGCTTTCCTGTATGGAAAAGTTCATGAAGAGGTCTATGTCACTCAATCTCCCAGCTTTGAAGATCCGGATAATATCAATAAAGTGTATAAGCTCGACAAAGCACTTTATGGTCTTCATCAAGCACCTCGGGCATGGTATGAGACGTTATCAAAACATCTACTGTCAAATGGTTTCGACCGTGGACAGATTGACTCGACCCTCTTCATTCAGTAAGCAGGAGGTGATATTCTTCTTGTACAAGTGTATGTCGACGACATTATCTTTGGGTCTACAAATGAAGAGATGTGTAGGGAATTTGAATAGGTGATGAAGTCAAAGTTTGAGATGAGTAACATGGGTGAATTGTCGTTCTTCCTGGGTCTGCAAGTCAGTCAAAGAGAGGATGGCATTTATCTGCATCAAACTAAGTATGTGCAGGACATCTTGTCAAAATACAAGATGAATGATAGCAGTACTTATGGTTGGCACACCTATCCCCATCAATCATGGTCTGCATCCAGACAAAGATAGAGAGGATGTGGATTGCAAATTGTACCGTGGGATGATCAGATCTCTTATGTATCTCACAGCTTCAAGGCCTGACATAATGTTTGATGTATGCTTGTGTCAAGGTTTCAGTCACAACCGAAGGAGTCTCATATGATAGCTGTCAAGAGGATTTTCATATACTTGAAAGGGAAACCCTGATTGGGTATTTGGTACTCAAAGCAGCAGTCATTTGACTTCAAAGCCTATACTGATTCAGACTATGGCGGTTGTAACCTAGATAGAAAGTTAACTTTTGGTGGATGTTAATTATTGGGAGACAGACTGGTTTCCTGGCAGTGTAAGAATCAGTCAACGGTTTCTGTCTCAACATGTGAAGCAGAGTACATTACTGCAGCTAGCGGTTGTTCTCAGATATTGTGGATTCAGCAGCAATTGAGAGACTACGGCTTAAACTTAATTGGAACTCCACTGTTCATTGACAACAATGCCACCATGTCCGTCACAAACAACCCGGTGAAACATTCCAAAACTATACATATTGAAATTCGCCATAATTTCATCTATGATTGTGCTGAAAAGTATCTCATTGAACTTGTAAAGGTTCACACGGATGACAACTTTGCTGACTTTTCACTAAGGCGTTTGATCGAACCCGCTTTGAACATCTTGTCAACTTGATAGGAATTTTCAATCCAGAGTGAAAACTTGTTTTTCTTAAATCAATTCAATTCATGAAAGTTAAAGTTTATATCTTTTAAGTTTTCTGTATAGTTCTTTTAAGTTTCAAATATTTTACAAAATCCAAACAAAATAGAAAATGGAGAAAATTTCAAAGTTATTTGAAGAAAAGAGGAAATGATAGTACATCAGAAATGATCTAAACGCCATAGACTACATGTATGGGAAATGATTACGTCATGCTTAGTTAATTGTTTAAATTGTTGTGTTTTTAATCTGCTTATTTACAAGTTATTTGAATTGTCAGTAGGCTGTAGGCGTCTTTGAATCACTAGTAGTGTGGAAACTAAATCTAGACAACAACTGTGATTTGAACCCATGTATGCATGTGTGCGTGTGTAAAAGAATACAAAAAGATTAATATCAGATAAAGGATGTAAGATTTTAGCAAATATTTTCTTAAAAGACCAGTTTCGGGTTATGTCTTTAGCACAATTTATCGGTTCACTTCACTGCCCATACTCACAAGTATGCAATGGGAAGTTGGGCCAAGATATGTCTTAACATCAACCGTTAAGCTTATATTCATCCTTGAATCATACCTGATTCATTGAAATCAAATCTAGATAAAAGTTTGATCACCTTACCTAAATCCTCAGACTCCATATCTCTTAACCTGAATCATCATATGATATTCATAGAAGAAAATCCAATCAAACCAAGACATCTGAATCACTCGATTCCGAATCTTATGATTCTTGATAATCCTTATGGATTTTGCTTGATTTTTTTTGTGCTAAATGAAGTAACTTCATTCTAGAGATTTGAAAATCTTAGATGCCTTGAGATAGTGCAATTTACATTTCTGTAGCATATCAGTGGGGTACACATTGTATATCTTAAAATTAATACCTTAACACACAAGAACGTGATACAAAGATGCTTATGGATTCAAATCTTATAATATTGCCAACTTGAATTACTTGTTTATGTGCTTATTACGTATGAATAAATTGTAATCCATGACATGATCCCATATTCTTTGACGTTTATCTTGTATCATTTTTGCTATAGTTTAGCCTGATATGATCCTCTGCTTGTGTCTTTGAACAAAAATAGTGTGTGTGTGTATATACTTGTATATTTCTATCTAGAAAAGATCAAAAAGATTCTAAGTTTGTGTACAGTTCAATTTTAATCAGAAAAGCCAAAAATATTTGTGTTTAACCTTCTTGAATTGACTTTGAATCCTCTAGATTGAATGTGTTTATCTTGTTCGTTATTTGACTTTAAATCTTCATAATTTGAATTGAAAGTTTGAGCACACAAGGGTCTCTGCATACTTATTAAGTGTGCATGAGGTAAACCCTGCGTACTTAACAAGTACCCAAGACTTAAGTCATGCGTACTTAGTAAGTACGCAGGAGTTAAGTCTTGCGCACTTAACAAGTACGCATGACCAGTTTGTGTTGGGTATATATACAGCAGTTAGAATTTTTCTTCGGTTTCATCTCATTTCAAACGTTTCTCACTGTTGAATACCTCTGCTCATTTTTTACTCGAAATTTGGTGTGTTCCAAAGACATTTTTTTGTCCCGATTCTAGTTTCATCATCATCCATCTAACTTTTGGTTAGAATCTCAGAGCATTTCATTCACAAAATCGACAAATGTGGACCGATTCTTGAACTTGAACCCGGGTTTTGTTTTTTGGATTTGTGATCATTTTAGGTTGTAGTTATCCTAAATTATGACCTAAAATTTGTTTTAAATCATTAATCGAAGCTCTATGATCTCATAATCGTCCTTATCATGTATTGATTTTGGTTTTGACCCACTGAGGTGCCGAGAGTAAGCTTCGGACCTGTTCGAGGTCAAGACTGACCGAGTGTAGCATGTCATTGCTATTGGTGTTGGTTCCAAAGGTTATAATCTAGCATTTCGATCTTGTGGTGACCTTAATCCACAGCAAAGACTCACATCAAATGAATTTTTGGATTTTAAAATGGTTCTAAGTGTCACTACTTGCGCACTTAGCAACTATGCAAGGTATTCCTCCTGCGTACTTGCTAAGTACGCAAGAACAACTGCCTGCGTACTAGCAAAGTACGCAGGAAGGACATTTTGGAAAAATTCCTAAGTCTGGAAACTCAGTCTATGTGCAAGTGTTATACCCTATTCAGTTCTTTCAATTCCAATGAATCTTCTTGTTCCTATTGTGTACATTGTGTGTTTTTTAGTGATGGCTCGTGCTTTTACCAGTGAGTTCAATCTACTGGCACTTACTGAACCGGAATGGAAGGGTGCTGCACTTCAATACAGGGACATAGTTGAGTTCTTAAACCGTTCAAAGACCAGCTATGCTATCTCGGCAGATTCGATAGTTTCAAGACCGTATCTGGAGCAGTTCTGGGACACAGCGGATCATGATTGCACGGTAACCCCTAATGTCATTCGGGCTACCGTTGCGAGTCATGACATTGCTTTTTCTGAGGACACAATTTGAAGGGTCTTACAGTTCCGGGATCTCGCCACCGACCCAACTGCCTATCCTGATTACTTTGTGGATGGGTGTTGGAGGCAGCGTATGGGATACGTCGGTGTACGGGATTATTTATCTTACAAGAAGATGTGGGTGCTAGATCAGTGGAGGTACTTTGTCCACGTTATGATCATGTGCATTTCTTCCAGGAAGGCGGGGAAGGATGCCATGGGAGATGATCTTGCAGCAGCCATGGTTGGTTTATCTCTCAACAGGGGTTTCAAGTTCTCAAGATACATCTACAAAGCCTTAACTGATCAGATCAATACGGCAGAGAGATTTAGATTCCTTTTATACCCAAGATTTGTGCAACTATTGATCAATGATGCATTACCAAATCTACCTGCTATTGGGGAGAGACTGCAAGTGAAGCGGGTGGCAAAGAGAGTATTCTCACAGTTCTTAACGCTAGGCAGTGTAGAACCTACCCTGAGCATACGCCACTCTTTGGCCACCTGATCAATGATGCATATGTGGCCCCTGCTGACTTCAGATGGTATAGTGCCGAGTCTGAGCCAGAACTCAGTCGACATAGTGATGAACAACAAGAAGAAGAGGAAGTTGAATCTGAAGATGAAATGTCTGAAGAAGAAGGAGATGAAGAACAGGAAGTTGGAGGTGCTGAAGATTCTGACTCTGAATCGACCGAGTCAGGTTCCTCTGAGTCTGATAATGCACCGTCCCAGGCACACCCAAGAAGACTGACGAAGGTGACCCTTCCCGAGTCATCTTCCAAGAAAAAGCGACAAGTGACTAGCAGTGAATACGAGCCCGATTCTTATTCGGACGCTGCTATACAGAGACGCATAAAAGAAAGTATAAATAAGCAATGGGGGGATAGGCCGCAATAAGTTATCCTTCGTGAAGTAGAAGTCAGTGCTCAGAGGCAAGCACATGTAACGGCTGTGAGTACTAATTCCACTTTTACCGCACCTTCACAACAGCTTTACAGGCGACAGTGGAGGAGGCCACGTGTAACACCTGTTGTGGCTATCACTGCTATCACAGAGGAGGTTCCTGTGATAGTGTCCCTCCCTGTGCAATCTGTCCAAATGACGGTGACAACTCCTATTCTAACTGAGTCTATCACCATCACCCTACCACCATCCAATCAACCACCATCCCTACCTCAATCCCCACAACCACTCTTCAACACATCAGTGAACCATTTCATGAGTTAGATTTTACTCATGGATTTGATTTCGATGAAATCTTCACCTTACCAACTCATCAAGCCAAAGCATCATCTTCCAGGGGACATGATCCTCATGATACATGGATCACTACCCTAGAAACTCAAGTCGCGAGTCTTCTTGAAACGGTACAGCAATCAAGAGAATAATCTGACAAGCAACATGGCCAGATCAACTCTTTGATTGATGAAGTAGCCGCGTTGAAGAAACAACGGGTGGCTGATGAAAAGCAGCGGTTAGAGCATGACACTATGGTCAAACTGGTCTGCGATATGGTCAAGAAGCTTGCTGCTCAGGGGGGACTTTGAAGGAGTTGTTGAAGAATCAACCACCTAAGCCTAGCAGCGAAGAGGCTTGTCACTTAGTTGATCTGACTAAGGGTGATGATGAGGACAAGGATACTAAATCCGGACCGAGCGGAAGTGAGCAGCAATCGTTGGCTTGGGCGAGTGTTCCCATTTGTGCAGTGCCTATGGCTGAGGGGGAGTCCACTCAGAGTGAAGGTGGAGGTGATGATAAAGGAAATTCGGTGGCTGACGTTCTGAAAGATCTATCTGACGACATGTCGGATGATGTGATCTTCTTCTTAGAGCCAGATATTCCAAAGAAGCACAGATCGAGGCTATCTGCAATATGGAAGAGGGAGAGATCGACTCTGGTAACGACTGGTATGAGGAAGATGATGATGATGTGGTAATCAAAATTCCTAAGGACGACAGGGAAGGAGAGTATGAGTTTGAAGATGGAGAGATCTTCGAAGTTCCATCCTTTGAAACTCATCTTGACACAGGTTCAGTCGAGCTTGCTAGTACTGTTGAGGCGTCGACTGAAGCCTCCCCTGCCGACCCTACACCTGTGGATCCAGAGGAACAGAAAGACAAACATATGCCTGTAAGTTCATCGAAGGATCCGGCTCCTGTCTAGCAAAATACTTCAATCATAGACAAACACGGAGCGACATGGATGATCTTAGCTGTAAAGTTCGAGGAGGATAAGCAGTTGTTTGCAATCAAGCGAGCTGGGGGGGGGGGTTCAATACTTGAAACCATCTAGCGAAGCTTTCAACTCCTTGCCAAGATACAACCTGGTGAACGTAGTAAACCGAGAGCTGCTGTCACTCAAATCATGCAGTAGCGATGGGTTTGTGGCAGGTCCTACAACGAGAGGTAAGATCGGGAAATTCGAAATGTTCAAGCCTCAAGTGCCCAAGCGAGTTAGGGACAAGAACGCTAGACATCCTGTGACTAATAGAAGCTTAAAGAAACTGGTATACAAGCCAGTGCTGTGTGAAACTAAGATTCCCCTGAGCAAGTTATCTCAGGATATCCTCGGTAACATATGGTACTTGTACGTAGATCCTAAATCGGGCGAGGCAGTGGTGATTGGAAAGGTGTGGTCCAATAGTGGAAGCTTAGTGCCAAGGGAACTGATCAGAGTGTTTGATGAAGTCTGCTTCATAAACTTCTCTGTGAAATATCTGGAGGCGCTAGCTGACAAGTACTGCATGTACACGGATGAGTGGACAAAGTTCCTTACTTCTAAATACGACAAGGTGATCAAGTTCTGCCTTGACTACAAGAAGAAGATGGAAGCTAAAGATGGGGAGCAATGAAGACCTAAGACAATCCAGAGCTGTTGTCAAGGGGGAGTTTGTTGAAACACTTTTGTGTGACAGACACTCTGGATAGTGTCTTAGCTTTTGTACTTGTCTTGTATGTATTAGTCTTTGTATGTTAGTGTCTGTATGTATTAGTTATCGAGTTGTAATTTCTAATACATGTTATTGTTGTATATTTTCTCTAAGTGTTTTGCGCACATAGCATGTGCGCAGGAATTACTTCCTGCGTACTTAGCAAGTACGCAAGAATACTCTACGTACTTGCTAAGTACGCATGAACAATTTGCCCTGCGCACTTGTTAAGTGCGTAGAGATCATGTCTAGTATAAATAGGATAGGTTGACAGAATTTATGTACGCAGACATTTTGCACTCAGTAGTATTCTCTTTGTAACCTTCAAGTTTATAATAGACGGAGGTTGAAAGTGATTTCGTTGTCGGTTTATTTTGTGTTGCTTGATTCTCTACCTAGTCACGGGCATTCCGCACCCGGTCCGACTAGTCACACACCCACACGTAACGATCCGAGACACCCAGGGACATACAAAATCTCTAACAAATTTGATTAAGAACATAACACGACGGACTTACATATTCAGAAACAGTAAATGTTCAGGGACATAGCACTACGGACTTACATACCTTGATAAGAGATTCCTTCCCAGTCATACAAAAGAAAAATATTTACAAGTATTTTTAAATATATACGTCTTTGGACATATATTTTTGAATTTTCCTATAGCACGACATTAACATTGTGTGTCTTTTTGCTCAAATTTCTGCTTTGTAGAGTAGCTTTGCACTTGCATTGAGTGTCTTTTCACCTAATGCATGTCATTGCATGTCTTTTATCTATATACATATATATACAGACTTGTATCAAATCAGCTCGCAACCCCATTGTGAAGGGTCTCGACTTGTGCAATCCAGAGATAGTATGTTCATCCACAGTTCATCAACCTTTATGTGTAAGTGTTTCATTATTATCAGGAAATAGATTTTCTACCAATCTATGAGATGTTCCCCACTAAAGTAATGACTTTTATGTTTAAGTGAAACACTATCGTGCTGTCTTTTTAGTTTTAGCAGAGCCTATCAACATATCACCCTAAGATCCTGATCTTTCCAACTACAGGCTTTACGTAAGATGATCCAACCTATAGAATGATGTACTATCATTTCCCATTAGACAGAGTTCTCAGTTTTTCTCAATAGAACGACTTTCTTAAGAGGAAAAATGTTTTTGTATTTTTCTGATTTTTATTAAAGACAAAACTAAAACTTAAACCGATAATCTTTTAGGAAATTTCCCCCCCTAAACTTTTGCATTTATGAAATAAATCAAAATTTAAACAAGCTAAAAACTAAGAAAAATATTTTTTGTGACCGAATCTGCGTCCTTTTAATCAAAGTGGATCATATTCAGACATTCAACCAGAAAGTTAAATCTAGCCAAATCGAAAGCTTTTGTAAAAATGTCAGCGACATTCTTATCAGTAGATACCTGCTCAAGATGCATGAGTTTTCTTTCAAAACGGTCACAAATATTATGCACTCTAATGTCTATGTGCTTAGTTTTAGAGTGTTGGACTAGGTTCTTAACAATCTGTAAGGCAGCTTCAATATCACAGAAAATAGGAGAGTCACAGAAATTCAAACCGTAATCCAGTAATTGGTGTTGCATCCATATAACATGGGAGCAACATGCGGATGCGGCGACATATTCAGCTTCAACAGTAGAAGTCAAAACGGTGGTCTGTTTCTTGCACTGCCATGAGACGAGTCTCTCCCCCAGAAACTGACATCCTCTAGTTGTTGATTTTCTATACAGATTGCAACCTCCATGATCAGTGTCAGTAAAAGCAAACAAGTTAAATTCTGAATCCTTTGGATACCAAAAGCCAAACCGAGGCTTGCCCTTCAAGTATTTAAAGATTCTTTTGACAGCATTAAGGTGAGAAATGTAACATTTCTGATTATTAGTATCCGTATTTCAATTCAATGTAATGCATTTCAAACCCAATTCTAGTGCATTGTTTTTGTTCTATTCGTACCATCAATTAAATATTATATTTCAATGCAAATCCGCAAATTTTACTCGGTTATAATCTACTAAACACTACATAAGTATCTATTTATACAAATATGTCAAAGACTAAAGTTACAAGGTCTTATGTTAAAAAGTAACAAGAAACCCTAATAGGCATGGTCGCGCCTCGTTCTGGCACGGTCGCGCCAAGTGCTTTGGCACGGTCGCGCGCCCTGCTTTGGAACAGTCGCGGCCGGTGCCTTGGCATGGTCACGCCTCATATGGGCACGGTCGCGCCTCTCATCAGTTGAAACGTAAATGCAGCCTTTAATCATAGAGACGTTCGATTTCGTAACCGTTCTACACGTTCCAACTATTAACGAACAGAGTTAAGCCTCTTGATCATCATAATTACAACAAATAAACCGAATTACATCCATTCATCACATAATCATCAAATTCGTCCACGAGACCATCGAATTCCCCAATTTGTTTGCAATTCTCCCAAGCAAACGCACTGTCGATCCTCTCTGAAGTTCCTGAACACGTGATTTAGCTGGAGTTACACCAGAAGACGCCAGAGATCAAGCCCGTCGTCGCCGGAATTTGTTTCTATCGTACACCATCAATTCATTGTCCTTCCGGGTAAGTGAAACCTCATGCCCACTCGTTTTAGTCTATAGCTCAAAAGCCCCAACTTAATTGGGGCTTACCATATGAAAATCATCACGAACCCGAACCTATGTTTTCGTTCAAAATGTTTTAATCGAACTCTGCTTTGAACACGTTTAAAATATAATTAATATATTCCAAAATACTCGTAATAACCCTACAGATGAAAGCCCTATGAAATACAACGTTAACATTATAAGAATAAGTCAATTCGTTTCTGTTTTGGAACGAACACGGTCGCGCTAGTCTTCTAGCGCGGTCGTGCTTCATGAGACACGGTCGCGCCAAATACCAGCACGGTCATGCCTCCCACACTCAGACTCGGTCATGCCCTTGGCTAGACTTGGTCGTGCCTCAAAACCCTGGACACGGTCGTGTCTGACCCAAGACACGGCCGTGCCTAGTGAACAGCCTAATTATGCATTCTTTTTAGTCAACACGGTCGCGTCCCTGACTAGCACGGTCGCGCCCGTGGTTCTAGCACGATCGTGCCCTGTCCCAGGCACGGTCGTGTGTGTGAGAAAATTCTTGGCAGAATAATTATTTCCATATTTTAAAAACAGTAAGTATTTCAAAGTAATTTTTAAATAAAAAGAATTGATTTTATGAAGATTTATATTAACATTATCTAAAAAGATCAAATTTCTATTCTAAAATAAATAGAAATTATTTATTTAAAACTTACAAAATTTAATCTATATTTATTGTTAAACCCTACATTTAATTATTATCTACACAAGTTATTTAAACATCTTTATGAAAATAAAGTAAAGAAATTTATATTTAATATAAAACATTTAATACCTTTTCATAACTAAATGACTAAGTTACATATTTTATAAATAAATAAATAAGATTACAATTATTTATTTAATTTACATTTAAACAAAAACTATTTGTTTAGGTTATACTTAATTACCCCTAATACTTACATTATTTTTATAACTAGGTAAACAAATAATAATTTTATTATTTTACTATTTAGTTATTCCAAAGTCAAACCTAAATTTTATACAACACCTTCAAGTACAAACCACTAACACCTACAACTTCAAATTCCTTATACACACATCCAATTTAACCCTAGACTTAGACATAGACTATTGTGCACACTACTAATTCAATACATATTACATTCTAGGTTAACGTTGTCCATTACGAGGACCCCGTTACAATCTAGTATCTCGTGTTAGCTACACCTTCAAATCATGTGAGTATTACATAGCCCCTTTTACTCTTTTACACTTTTTTGGGGTGGAACATGAACATTATACAATACAATTGTTTACATTTACACACACTACACAAATACAAATCCCCTTTACATTCATATGTGCAATTTGAGCTTTATCGAGTGCTAGTTGTGCTAACTTTTGTATGCGATTATGTGCAATCATTAACTATTCAAGCCGACGGTAAACAATGATAGATCTATTGAGTCTGACAAACCCACCCAGGTAGGGTGATTGTTACCGACAACACAATTTTTGAATGCTAGTTATAAAGGTTTGATTGTACTTGGTTACACAATAGCTGCTCCCTATAAATGCCTTATTTTATCATGACATGTAAGGATTTGTTTATTTACGAACTATATGCTATCTATATACAAACCTGTGTATGCTCACTAACTTTTTAATTGACCTTATTTTATTCATGTTTCAGGTACTAATGCGTGAGTTTGATCAAGATGTGCTACACATAGGCTTTGGACTTAGCTAATTTAAATAAAGAAGTTTATGTATTGCAATTATGTTTCTTTCTTGGATTTGGTTTTGTTTGAATATTTGAAATGAAATTTGACGATTTATATATCTCAATTTAGTCAACCTTGTGCTCATGAACAGTCTACATGTCCCGCCCCGATGATTCCGCCATCGGTCGGGGTGTGACAGATTGGAATCAGAGCCTTGGTTATAGGGAACTAGGTTATTAAACACTCTTGACCTAGACTATAACTTTAGGACACCCACTTATGCCATGCTTCATATTCATATGATTATGTGCTACATGTTATGTGTTACATACTATGTGTTACATGCTTACTATGATTAATTATTATTTCATTTTTTTTATACTTTACTTATTAGAAATTCATGACTTATTCGACTATATTTAAATAATAAATTAAATAAACAATATCCCTACCTATACCCTAAAACCTCATAATATTCTTATCTACTTCTCTATCAACATCTTCTTAGCATGTGGAAACTTCATGGATCTAAAACTATAAAAATCTTTTTATACCCTCGTTAAGGTTTTTAAACTTTGTTAATTATTTGAGGACACGTGCAATCTGGAAGGGTGACACCTATATTCTGGGTTTTCTGTCTAGGAAAGCATTTCGCATAAATCCCAATCAACCGAGGGACCCGTATGCTTTCCTGGGAATTCCCGGGATGAGTGTTAACTTATAGGCTAAAGCATGTCTCCTTGAAAATTATATGAGTTTAATTAACCTTAATGTGTCATAGTATTCAAGTGATTATATCACTATTTGAGTACAATCCCAACTATGAATTACTATTCTATTTGCTATCTTATTCTTTTAAATCCAAACAATATTCGTAAATTCTTACACCTTTTCTTGTCTTGTGAAAATTTGTAGAATGCCTCATCGTCGTGCTCCAATGGCCAACACCAACACCGACATCGCTACCATCCTTGCACAACTCGTAACTCAACTCACTCAAGCTAATGGTGCCACCAATGGTAACCATGGGGCAAATGGTGGTAATGGTGGAAATGGTGGTGCCAACCCTTCTCAATGCACCTTCAAGCATTTCAACTCATGTAATCCCCTCAAGTTTTGTGGTACTGAAGGAGCAACGGGACTTCTTCAATGGTTCAAAAGTATTGAGAATACCTTTCTCAATAGTGACTGCCCTGATAACCTTCGTGTTCGTCATGCCACAAGTGTCTTACAAAAACGGGCACTCACATGGTGGAATGGGGAAAAGAGGAATAAGGGGTGTGGATGTAGCAATGGCCTTACCTTGGGATGTGGTTAAAAGGCTAATGACTGAGGAATTCTATCCTCGAAATGAGGTAAAGAAACTCGAAGCCGAATTTTGGGATCTTGCCCAAGATAGTGGTGAAAACTTGGCATATACAACTCGGTTCCATGAGTTGTGTCTCCTCGTGCCCCACATGGTCACACCTTTATCCCGCTGCATTGAAAAATATATTGGCGGATTACCTAGGCAAATTCAAGATACTGTCCTAGGGAGAAATCCCGCAACACTTGAAAATGCTATTCGTTTATCCGCTACCTTAACCGATAACCATGTGAAGGCGGGGACTCTTACTAAAAAGGGCACAAAGAAAGTCTCCGACACTGAAACTTCTTCCACCCACAACAAGGAAGCCATAACTGAACCCTCCCGACATAATAAGAAAAGAAAGGCTAGAAACTATGCTATGGTCACTCCTGTTATGTCTGTTAACCAAGTTGCTCCTATGGTTCAAGCACCAGCCAAAAAGCCATATGTTGGAATCTACCCACTCTGTGCCACATGCAACTATCATCATCCTCAAAACATCCCATGTCGCCTTTGCACTTATTGTGGGAAGTATGGCCATACGGTCAATGTGTGTAGGGCCAAAGCTCTTGCAGGCCAAGTCAACCCACCAACCCGAACCAATAAACAAGTGGCTAATCAAGGTGTTCCTACTATAGCAAATGGGCGTGCATGTTTTGAATGTGGTGACCCAAATCACTTCCGTGATCAATGCCCAAGGTTAGTCAATGCTAGACAAGGCGGAGCTCGTGGGCGTGCTTTCAATATATACACCAATGAAGCTCAAGCCAACAATGATGTGGTCAACGGTACGTTCCTTGTTAATAGTAAATATGCCTCCATTCTATTTGATACCAGTGCCGATAAAAGTTTTGTGTCACTTAATTTTGAACCCTTACTTGCAAAGACACGATCCCAATTAGAGAAAACCTTCACTATCGAAATAGCAAATAGTGATTCACTTACAATTGAGTCTATTATCTATGACTGTTCTCTAGAACTTAATGAACATACATTTCCAATCAACCTTGTACCAATGCCACTAGGAAGCTTTGATATCATTATAGGCATGGATTGGCTATCAAACCATCATGCCGAAGTCATCTGTTTTGAGAAGTGTATTCGAATACCTCTACCGTCGGGAGAAACATTAAGAGTCTTTGGTGAAAAGCCTTGCAAAGGACTTAAATTAATGTCATGCACTACCACCCAAAAGTACTTACGAAAGAAGTGCGTGGCCTTCCTAGCTCATATTGTTCAAAAGGGTGTCAAAGAGAAGAGTATCCAAGACATTCCTATCATTCGAGATTTTCCCGAAGTATTTCCCGAAGATCTATCCGGTCTTCCACCCGTTCGACAAGTAGAATTTCGCATCGATCTTGTGCCCGGAGCTAACCCCATGGCTAGAGCTCCGTACCGTCTTACACCCTCTGAAATGCAAGAACTTGCAAGTCAACTCCAAGAGCTCTCTGACAAGGGATTCATTCGTCCAAGTCATTCACCGTGGGGTGCACCCGTCTTGTTCGTCAAAAAGAAATGTAGGATCGTGAGAATACAAGATGGTTCTGTTCTTAGTTGAGGTTGGCGGAAACAAAATCAACTACACAATTTATAATCAAGTAAACACAAAGAATACTGATAAACACTGTTGTATTAAGCTTTTGTGAATGCAAAGATTACAAGTGAGAAACTCAATGAATAAGTATGACAAGCACTACAAGCACACTTACAATGAAGTGGCAACTCAGTATTTATAGTAACTTAGAATCATGACAGCCCCTTGATTCTAAGGATCAGATCGAACACAAGCCGTTGATCTTGTTTATTAATTTACATTACACGTAAAGGCTAATCTAGTTAACTTTACTGAAACGTTTTCTTTATTCATGATTGTTTGCATGCTATTGTTGTCCGTCATTGGTTGACCATAGCGGTTCCTTCTGCTTTGAGTCTGTCAGTTGCTTTTGCAGAAAGGTGTCAGAGACGCTTGGCCTGGATAGTCAGCTGCAGCGTTTAGTTTTCAGTGAACAGAGCTATCAGCTGCAAAGAGTGAAGGTTGCTGCTGGTAAGCCTATCAGCAGCAAACATGGATGACCGCTGCTGATAAGCCTATCAGCAGCAACTTGTGCTGAATGCTGCTGATAAGCCTATCAGCAGCATTTGTACTTAGAATAATTTTGTAACAATCAGTCTTTGGTTCTACAAACTCCCCCTAGACTGATGCTACCAAAATTCTTCTAGTCCCTTTGTTGCTGAAGCTTTTGCATATGGCTGACTATTCTTTCTACCTCATAGCCTCTTTGATCCTTGCTGGGATTATTCAATGGAAGTTCAGACAGAGTCTTGATGTCTTTGTGTGGCATTTTGTAGATAGCTTTGCTTGAACATCTCATCTGCTGCTTCTTTACATCAATCAAAGTGAATTCATCCAAATCAGCATTATAGGACCAAGATACAAATGGAGAGTGAGTCTTGAGTGGTTTGATATTCATGACCACATCTTTGCTAGGATTGAAGTAGTGTCTGATAGCTAGCATAAGATGTTTCCCACTCTCATTTGTAGGCTTATGAGCTTCACCCAGCTCTAAAATTCTTTGAAGATCGGAATCAGGTAATTGCAGAACCTCATCAACAGACCTGTAAGTGGATCTTCTTCTCTCAGTTCTCCCCCTGAAGATCTCAAACACTTGATCTTGTGAATTGTAGAACCAGTTAGCTATATTTCTTGAGTCTTCTGGTTTAGGAGTGGGTTTGGGTATCTTCAAGGGAGGCTGTTGATGAGTGGGAGCTGGGTGGGATGACATGGACTTTTTGGGTGGAGGAGTGGAAGGCTTGGGGATGTTTGTGGATGGTGTTTGGAGAGGAAGTAGTTTCTGGTGCAGAGGTTCTTTGTTTCTTGACTGGTCTCTTTTCCAGTCTTTCTTCCTCTTCCTTTTTCACTGTTGTATACAGGGCTTGTAGGTTCATGAAGGACATGGGACCTAACCTTTTTCCACTTTCTCCCCTTGCCTTAAGGAAGTCAGTCATCTTCTTCCTTTCTTCATGGGTCCTTAGATTAAGGGCAATGGCTTTCTTTGACTTCTGTTGAGCTTTTTCTTTCTCTTCATCTTTCTTTTTCCTTGCCAATTCCCCCTGCTGACCCATGAAGGCTCTATAGATCTCTTTGTTTGACAGTTTTTCAAGGTAGTCTGCATTCTCACCTTGAGAGATTAGAGCTTCAGTCCACTCCTCCCTTAATTCTTTTGCTAATTTAGAATCAGTGATTCTAAACTTAGCATCTTCCTTCCTTTTCTTTTTAGCTTCTTCTTCTTCTTCTTTTGCAAACTGTTCTGGCAGCTGTCTAGCAAGTTGTTCATCTTCCTCAACTTGAGACCCTGCATGGACTTTTACCTTCATTTCATCCAGCTGTTTGGCATACAGCTGGATTGTCTGTTGTCTGAGAAGTATGGCTGCCTTTCTATCTTCATGCCTTTGTTTTTGAGCCATCTCTTCAGCCAACTCTTCTTCTTCTCTTTTCCTTCTTCTCTCTTCTTTCTCTTTCTTTTCCTTTTGCAACCTCTCTTCATCCTCTTTTGTCATGATGCCCTTCCCTTTATTAACACTGGATGCCTCTGCTCTGGCTTCACTGATCACAGAAACAGCTGATTGTTGTGCTGTTGGGATCTCTGCCTCGGCTTCATTGGCATGTTGAGAGGTAGATAAGGGAAGGTCTTCAGTTTGGCACTCAGGATCTGTAAGTTCTAGCAGCCTTTCTCTCACAGAGGATCTTGCTTCATAAGCTGCAGCGCAGATGTTAACTGGAGGGGAATCTGAGTTGGAGTCAGTGTCAGAGGATGACACATCTTCTTCCTCATCAATCCTTCCTTCCTTCTCAAGGTGAGCTTTGATAATTGCTATCATCGCCTGGCTTTCAAGGGAGTTGACATTGCAGATGTTGGCTTTTAGTAGATAGATCTTGTGGAGGAAATTTGTTGGAAGCTGAAGGATGTTCCCGGTGTTGATGATGAGAGCAGAACCGTTGCTTAGGAAGAAAGCGTGGTCAAGGAGCCTAGTGCTTACCCATCCTAGCACGTCCGAGTCCTTGACCAGGAAGGCATACAGAAATCTTTGAAGGCCCAAAACTCCTTCTTCAGTGAGAAGACTGCTCCTTGTTATTGCAAGATTGTTGGGAGACAGTCTTCTCTCTGCGGCCGACGAAGATTCAGGATAAGCTACCCGTCTTGCTGTTTGTAGGAGTCTTCTGAACTTGGGTAGATTATCCTCCATCAGGTCATAGAACCTGCCAATGGCAAGTTCTGCTGAGAGATCCGTTGAAGAGTTGATGCAGTTTGATAGATATAGTTGTAGGACTTGGAGGGCATTGAGTGAGTTCCAGTTCAGCTCTTCTACTCCGCTGAACTCCCATCTAGTCCAGAACCTCTCAGCTGATCCATCATACCCCCAAGCTAGAATAGAGTCAAACTCTAGCTTCTTTGAAGATTTGAAGATTTGGGGGTAGTGGATTGACCTATGATGGCTGCTGCTTCAGGGATGATGCTGACCAATGTAGATGTTTGATCTTTGCCTTCAACATCAGTCAGCACTTCATCCACAGCCCTGACAACCAACTTCCAGTCTTCAGAGATCTCTTCTTCTTCATCTTTTGATACTGGCAAGTCGTAGACCTGTACAAAAGCTGGCCTGTAAAGTGAGCTTTGGAAGGCAGTCTGCTCCTGTATCCAGTCTTCAAGGTTGTCTGTATCATCTTCCATAGAAACCAACTCCCCCTTTTTGGTTGCATCAGCAGACAGGTAAGCATCAGTTTGGGTGCCTACTGATACAAGAGAGGGAGAGGCTAAAGTTGGGCATGTATGGGCTTCATTCATAGCGACTTGGTGTCTTAGTTTGGACATTTCAGCCTCTAGCATAGCCACCCTGGCCGTCAATTCCATGTTAAGAAGTTTCAGTCTGTCCTCATCCACAGTTGTGGAATCCTTGGACCCAAATGGGGCCGTAGCCTAGCCTCAGCATCCCCATCACCCGTGGTTTCTTGGCTCCAGGGATTCCTCTCAGTGAGGGGAGTTTCCAGGGAAAAACCCTCACCATGAGTTGCCGTGGTCGAGGTCTTAAAGATGTTGTCACTGTCCTCCTGGTCATTTGATGGACCAGCAGTAGTGACAGCCTCTTCCACATCCACTCTTTCAATACTCCCAGAGTGGACCTTCAAGGGTGAAGAACTTGGACTGGGTGTGTCGGAAGCAAGACCAATCAGTACCTCCTTGATAGTGGTAGTTGGAGAAGGTGCATCACTTTGGTCGGGTTCCTCAACACTTAAGTTCAAGGAAGACAGGAATGGCTCAACGGGCTGTTCTATGGATCCGGGAAGTGATCCTAATCCTAATAGAGAGACTTCCGAAGGAGTCTCCCTAACAATGTGGCTTTCCCTTATGGTATTCTCACCAGAATGTTGTGATTCTGAGTGAGGGATGTTGGCTTGGGTTTGGGCCTTGGAGGCACGAGAAGAAGGAGTTCTCTTGCCCCTTTTTCTTGTATATTTGGCTGCAACCGGGGCCCTGTGTTCCGGTTGAGCAAGCAAACTGGGGGTGAGTAATGTATGTACCTGTACATCCTCAGTAGAATGCACAGGGGTTCGAGAAAGGGAAGCAGTAGTTTGAGTTTGTGGCAGGGAGGTGGAGGGTGTGGGATCAGTATCAGCTGGGTTTGCTGAACTGTCACCCTGGGCACTCTGTGTGTTCAACATTGTAGATAACAATGGAACATCTGCCCCGGAGAACTTGGAAGAAACTGTTCTCATGCTTTGAAATATATTGTTCTTAGGTCCCAGCATTACATAGATTCTTGTAGTTTTTGAAAGATCTTGGTGCTCAATGATGAACACTTCCTGCAAGAATCTTGGGTACATAAAGAACTGAGATTTCACCCCTTCTTGAAGGTTGTATCTCAAACCTTCAAAAATGAGGTGGGAAAAATTAAAACCTGCTCCAGTTATCATACCGTGAATTGCCGACGCAAGTCCGGAGCTTAGTTGGTTCCAGCCACTCCTCTTTTGAGATATACATTGGAGAAGAGTGTGGCAGAGATACTTCCATTTGGGACCCATGAGTGCCTTCTCTATCGTATACTCTGTTTGATTCCCAGTGTACCCTATGGATACAAAGGTCCTCATGTATACGTCTCTTGGGTAAGAGAGGGCGTCCCCTTCATCCTGAAGCTTGAGGTGTTGGCGGAGCTTTGCTTCAGTGATGATCATTTCCTTACCGTCTACTGTGCCTCTGATTTGAGGAGTGCCCTGTTCAGTAGAATACACGGCTGAGCTCCAAAAATCTTCCATGTGTGAAGTATATATGGTTGGGTTGACGGTTAGGGCATGGTAAATTTTGGACCGACAGAGGAAGTCGATCATACCGTCGAAACCTTCGGACTTCTTGCCTTTTATTAGGTATGCAGTGAGGTTGTGGTATGGAGAAAACTTGTCATTGGGGATGTTTATGTCAGCGACTGCCATTGTTATGGAATTGGAGGGAAGAAAGAAGAGTGTTTGAATGGTAGTTATGGAGGGTTTTGAATGCTGTGGGGACGGGAGTGAAAGTGATGGGAGATAGGTTTGAAATAGAATGTGAAGAGGTTGAGGGAACGTTTTTGATTGTGATATAACGGCAGACAAAGAAAAGGCAACCTTACTTGTACAGTACAACCTATTTCACTTTTCGTTGTTACAGCTGTAATACACCAAGGCAGTCATGGAAGGGACTGACGGTAAATTTTACAGCGGGAAAAAGTTAATTTAGACTTATGTTTACCCATCAGCAGCAAACTTGGTTGTTGCTGAAAGATAAGAGTATCCGCAGCAAAATTGGTTGCAGCTGATGGATAAGCCTATCCGCTGCAAACTTGGTTGCTGCGGAAAGATAAGTTTGTCAGCAGCAGATTTTGCTGCTGAAAGGTTTAAAGATCTGCAGCAAAGGAATTGCGGCTGAAAGCCTTAAAGCTATCCGCAGGAAACATGTACCTGCTGATAACTTAAAGCTATCAGTGGCAAAACTTTTGCTGCTGATGCTTTTACCTGTCAGCAGCTGAAGGACAAAAATGCTGCTGACCCATAACTTTTATTTACAACAAGGGACAAAAAGACACATTTTAAGGAGAAACTTGAGATTGATTTTAATCAAAGTTCATCATACCAATTGATTCAACTAAATATCTGAATCTAGCTTCATCAAAAGGTTTTGTAAACAGATCAGCATATTGCTCATTTGTATGAACTTTGGTTAAAATAATTCTCCTTTTCTCAGCTTGATCTCTTATGAAATGGTACCTGATGTCGATGTGCTTTGTCTTTGAGTGCTGCACCGGATTGTTTGTGATAGAGATAGCACTCATGTTGTCAATGTGAATTGGAGTCTGCATGAAGGTCATTCCATAGTCAAGCATTTGATTTTGGATCCAGATGACCTGTGCACAGCAGCTTGAAGCTGCAATGTATTCTGCTTCAGCTGTTGAAGTAGAAACACATGTTTGCTTTTTGCATTGCCATGAGATGAGCCTTCCTCCAAGAAATTGACATCCCCCAGATGTGGACTTTTTATCCAAGTTACAACCCCCATAGTCACTGTCAGTGTAGGCATAGAGATTGACATTTTCATTCTTTGGATACCATTGCCCAAGTTTTGGAGCTCCCTTTAGGTATCGAAGAACCCTTTTGACAGCTTGAAGATGAGACACTTTTGGAGCTGCTTGAAATCTTGCGCAGAGACAAACTGCAAACATGATATCTGGTCTTGAGGCAGTGAGGTACATGAGAGACCCTATCATTGCTCGGTACTGATGTTGATCAGTGTCTTGTCCTTCTTTATCCGGAGATAATTGATGGTGCACTTGCATAGGAGTTCCTGCAGCAGAGCAGTCAGTCATTTTGAACCTCTCCAAGATGCTTTTGACATACTTGGATTGACTTATGAAGATTCCAGTTGGTACCTGTTTGACTTGAAGTCCTAAAAAGAAATTTAGTTCACCCATTGAACTCATTTCAAATTTGGAATGCATCAGAACTTCAAAGTCTTTGCAGAGCTTCTTTCTTGTAGATCCAAAGATAATGTCATCAACATAAATCTGGACCAACAAAATTTCGCCCCCTTCATCTTTGATGAAAAGCGTCTGATCAATGGCCCCCCTTCTGAAGTTGTTGCTAAGTAGATATCCAGATAAAGTTTCATACCAGGCTCTTGGGGCTTGGTGTAAGCCATAGAGAGCTTTGTCCAGTTTTAAGACCTTATTTGGATGTGCAGGATCTACAAAGCCTGGAGGCTGTTTGACATAGACCTCTTCATCAATCGTGCCATACAGAAAGGCACTCTTCACATCCATTTGATAGACCATAAAGTTTTTGGATGCTGCATAAGCCAGAAAAATTCTAATGGCTTCCAGACGGGCAACAGGAGCAAAAACTTCATCATAGTCAATGCCTTCTTCTTGAGTGTAACCTTGAGCTACCAGTCTGGCTTTGTTCTTGACTACGATGCCCCTCTCATCTTGCTTGTTTCTGAAGACCCATCTTGTTCCAATGGCTGTTTGACCAGGTGGAAGATCAACAAGCTTCCAAACATCTTGTCTTTTGAATTGCAGCAATTCTTCCTGCATTGCTTCAATCCAGCTGTTGTGCTTGAGAGCTTCATCAATCCTTTTGGGTTCCACCTGTGATAGAAAGCAAGAGAACAAACAAATGTTGGCTTCATGAGACTTACTTCTTGTCTGGATGCCTGTGTGGACTTGGCCAATGATGTTTTCCAGAGGATGCTCTTTGTTTATTCTCTGTGCAGGTATCACATCCAGCCGTATTCCCTCTTCAAGATTACTGTGGTTTAGATCAGTATTGTCTTCAGATGTGTGGAGAGGAGCTTGGAGGATCTGATCATTGTGTTCCACATAGTCAGCAGCATTAGCATCAGAGGCCTCTTCAGTATGAATTGAGGAGGCTTCATTTAGGATTTCATTGTCATAGAGATTGCTGCTTGTGGTGTTGGATGTACCGGCTTCACCTGCACTGGCTTCAATAGCTTCTGCCACTGATGGAGGATCAATGGATGGCCTTTTCATCATGATGTAGTGACTGGGAAACTCCAGTCTGTAGTCAGAAGAAGAGGTTGAGGTAGAAGGTGTTGAGTTTGAAGAAGGAGGCTCCATATTTGAGAATATGACGGGCTCAAATATCTGGGTGAAGGAGTCTATATCAAAAAGCCAGTTGGGACCTTTTCCTTGTTCACAGACAACATGTTCCCTGCATTCCACATTAGCAGATTCTTCCACAATCCGAGTCCTAGAATTGAACACTCGGTAGGCCTTCGATTGAGAGGAGTAACCCACAAAGTAACCTTCATCAGACTTTGCACCAAATTTAGGAAGAACTCCATGTGTGATGAGGATGGTACATGGACATCCAAAGGGCTTCAGGAAGCCAATGTAGGGAACTCTTTTGAGCCAGAGTTCATAGGGAGTTTTCTGGAGAGGCTTAACAATAAGGACTCTATTCTGCACATAACAAGCTGTGCTTACTGCTTCTGCCCAGAAAGTAAGGGGCAGCTTTGAGTCAGCCAGCATAGATCTTGCTGATTCAATCAGAGTCCTGTTTCTTCTTTCAGCAACCCCATTTTGTTGAGGAGTTCTTGGAGCACTGTACTGCCTTTCAATGCCCTTGCTCTCACAGAAACTGTTCAAAGTGTGATTTTTGAACTCTGTTCCCTGATCACACCTTATGATCTTTACTTTCAGATTGCTTTGATTCTCTACCCTGAGAATATAGGATTTGAGAATCTCAGCAGTTTCATCTTTTGTTCTTAGGAAGAATACCCAAGAGAATCTGGAGAAGTCATCAGTGATCACCAGACAGTAGGACTTTTTGCCCATTAACATGACATTTGTAGGACCAATGAGATCCATATGCAGTAGCTGGAGAGGAGTGTCATTTTGTTCAATGTCTTGGGCTTATGGGAACTCTTGTGTTGTTTTCCCTTCAAGCAGGCAATGCAGTGATCGTCTAGCTGGAATTCTTTGTCAGGAAGCCCTCTGACAAGATTGTCTTTCACTAATTTATTGATTGTTTTGATGTTAACATGGCTTAACCTCCTGTGCCAGAGAGCGGATTCATCAACTGATGCCTTTGACAGAAAACATGAAACACTACCAAATGGAGTGACTTCATTCATGTCAAGCACATATAAGTTGTCCTTTCTTTGAGCAGTTAGGAGAATCTTCTCTGGCGGGGGTTTAGATAGGCCAGGAGCTAACACAAAGCATTCTTTGTCAGTGAAGAGTATCCAATGCTTTTGATCACATACTTGGGAAACACTCATGAGATTGAAGTCAAGTTCTTTAACATAGTTGACTCTTTCAATGCTCATCCTCTCATTGGACACAGTGCCTTGTCCAGTGATAGATCCACCTTTTGAGTCACTCCCAAAGGCAACATATCCTAAATTGAAATGTCTGAAGTTGGAGAGGATGGACCTGTTGCCTGTCATGTGCCTGGAACAGCCGCTATCTACCACCCAGGTGTTATTCTTGTTACCTGGCTGTCCCTGCACATGAAAGAGATTTAGTTAGTGGGAGTGGTCCAAGAGCTCTCCTTTTTGAAGAAAAGAGTTCTTGGACTTTCTGATTCATCATGCGTGCATTCAACAGCACCGATGATGATTTTGCTGACAGGAGCAGAGATTTTGGCTTTCCATTGCTTAAGTAGTGGTTTTCCAGTTCTCTTTTCTTTATCGGCTGCGGATTTGGCTTTGGCAGCTGATGAATTTGCTCTATCAGCAGCTGATTTTCCTGCTTGAGGTTTTGGCTTGTCAGCAGCGACAGGTTTTGCTGCTGATGGCTTCAGCTTATCAGCTGCAGATGTTGCTGCTGATGGCCTTGGCCTTTCAGCAGCAGATTTTGCTTTTGCTGCTGAAGGCTTAGTTGGAGTAGCAGCAGATTTAGTTTTTGCTGCTGACTGCTTTGTTTGAGCAGCTGCAGATTTGGTGGCTGCTGAAGGCTTTGCCTTTTGCTGCTGCTTGTGTTTTTCTGCAGTTTCAACTCTTCTACTGGCTGCAGATGGCCTATCAACTGAAGTATGCTGATCCTTCTTTTGTTTATGCGCTGATTGAAGAAGGATCTGGTTGAAGGGGTTAAACTGACATTTTGCAGCAAAGTGGTTTGATTCCCCACATATGATGCAGGACTGCTGAACTTTGGGCTGCTGCTTTCTTGGTGGAGAAGAAGAGTTTCTGAACTGAGTTTTCTTGGTTGTAACTCTTCTAACCTGTTGCTGATTCTTCTGATTTGGCATGAACTGAGGCTTGGAGTTTGTGGGTCCTGAAGTCTGTCCCTTTTCAATGTTTAGCTTTCTTCCACCTGGAGGATAGCTGATCCTGATCTGTTTGAATGGTACAGGGGCTGGAACAGCTGGGAGAACAGTAGGGACTGGGACTCTATTCAGAACAGCTTCAGATGAGGCTGTACTGGTTTCATCATGGTCTGAGAAGGTTAACTCAGATTCTGATGAGGTAGTGCAGTCTTTAACAAGGGGTTCATCAATTGGAGGATCAAGATTTCTGTTTGCAGTGTCGAGTTTTGCAACATCGAAGCTTGGTTCATAGATGGCAACATAGTCAGCTGGATGAGGAACAGTATTGTACTGTTCCTTGCCATATCCAAGTCCTCCAAGCTTTACCTTTTCTTGGACTTGAATATCTAGAAGTCTATGTAGCTTTTTAGAAGAAAAATCATATTTTTCAACATGAACTTTCTGTTCTGCCAGATCAGCTCTGGTTGATTTAAGTTTTACTAATAGATCATCAATCTGAGTTTCAAGATTGGTTTGTTAATGTTTTAGAGATGAAATCTCTTTCTTAAGGCATTTAATTTTTTCTTTGTAAGTGATTTCAACCTTTTTGAACTCAGATTTCAGTTGAAGAAACTCTTCATTTTGATCTATAAGGTTTTGGTTATGTTTTCTATAACCTAAAACTTTATCATTGCAGGCTTGAGAGCATAGATGTTCAAATACCTGAGGTGGTATCTCTACAGTGTCTGCCATAAGTTCTTGGTTGGAGACAGGAACATCTTCATATTGAAAACTCCAGTCGAATTCTGCAGTTCCAACATTTGCACAGGCTGCAGTTTGTGTTGGGGGAGTTTGTTGCTGCTGCTGTTGTCTGGGCTGACTTTGGTAGGCTTGTCTTTGATGGCCGGCACCCTGATTGGCTTTAGGTGCCTTGCACTCCCTAGTAAAGTGACCCATTTAGTTACAGTTGTAACAACGGATCTTGCTTTTATCAAGCCTAACTCTGCTGTTTGAGTTGTTGCTTGGAAATGATCTTCCGGTTCTAGAATAGAACCTTTTTGCTCTGAGGGAGAGCATGGCATATGAGTGCTGAATATCCATTTCTTCAAGATCATCTGGATGAAAGCATTCCAGATCCTCTTTTATGAAGTACATGTTGCTTGAGTTGTCAGAGACAAAAGCAGTAGAGGTTGGATGTTGAGGAGGTGCCTCAAGAAGAAATGGTGATGAGTTAGATTGTGAAGCGGTTGGGGTCTGAGGGTGAGTAACAATGGGAGGATAGTAGCTGCTTGCACTAGGACCAGAATGATCAGAGTGAAGCGCTGAGGAGATAGTGGAGGAAGTGGTAGCTGATTGATAATTGGAGCTCCTTTCTTTAGCTTGAATCATTTCTAATTCATAGGTTTTGAGCATGCCAAAGAGCTCAGTCTTCTGAAGAGTCTTCAGATTCTCTATTCTTCTGATGGACACAGTGTATAATGTCCAACAACTAGGAAGAGATCTTATGAACTTCTTGAGAATGTCTTCATTCTCCAGCTTTACCTTGGAGCACTGCAGTTCACCTACAAGATAGGTAAATCTGTTATATAAAATAGTTAAGGACTCACCTTCCCTCCAGACGAAGTTCTCATACTGCTGCTTCAGTATGTCCCTTCTGTTCTCTTTAACTTCTTCAGAGCCAGCAAACATTTTCTCCAGCACCTCCCAGAGCTCCTTGGCAGTTTTGTAACTTCTTAAGTTGTGAAAAACTTCATTTGGAAGGCACATTTGGATGGCTCCTAGTGCCTTGAAGTCCACCTCCATTTTCTTGATGTCCTCTTCAGAGTACTTGGAGGTTTCCTTCGGGACTTGTAGCCCTCCACCATAAGCAGAGGCCACCATGGGAATATATGGACCCTCCTTGATGGATCTCCACATTCCGTATTCCTGGTAACAGAAGAAGCTTTCCATGCGATTTTTCCACATGTCATAGTCTTCTCCAGATACCAACCTTGGTGGTCGGTTGATGCTGCCAATATCTTCAAAGCCATTGCTCTGTGCCATTTTTGTTTTGATTTTGGGTGACTTGATCAAAGAGAGAGTTTAGAATAGAACCAGAGATGATTAGACAAATGTTAGTTTGTTTAATCTGAGCCAAAGCTCTGATACCACTTGTAGGATCGTGAGAATACAAGATGGTTCTGTTCTTAGTTGAGGTTGGCGGAAACAAAATCAACTACACAATTTATAATCAAGTAAACACAAAGAATACTGATAAACACTGTTGTATTAAGCTTTTGTGAATGCAAAGATTACAAGTGAGAAACTCAATGAATAAGTATGACAAGCACTACAAGCACACTTACAATGAAGTGGCAACTCAGTATTTATAGTAACTTAGAATCAAGACAGACCCTTGATTCTAAGGATCAGATCGAACACAAGCCGTTGATCTTGTTTATTAATTTACATTACACGTAAAGGCTAATCTAGTTAACTTTACTGAAACGTTTTCTTTATTCATGATTGTTTGCATGCTTGGAGAAGTGTATTGTTGTCCGTCATTGGTTGACCATAGCGGTTCCTTCTGCTTTGAGTCTGTCAGTTGCTTTTGCAGAAAGGTGTCAGAGACGCTTGGCCTGGATAGTCAGCTGCAGCGTTTGGTTTTCAGTGAATAGAGCTATCAGCTGCAAAGAGTGAAGGTTGCTGCTGGTAAGCCTATCAGCAGCAAACATGGATGACCGCTGCTGATAAGCCTATCAGCAGCAACTTGTGCTGAATGCTGCTGATAAGCCTATCAGCAGCAACTTGTGCTGAATGCTGCTGATAAGCCTATCAGCAGCATTTGTACTTAGAATAATTTTGTAACAATCAGTCTTTGGTTCTACAAGAAAGATGGATCATTCTGCATGTGTATTGACTACCGCGAACTCAACAAGCTTACCATCAAGAACGGTTACCCTTTTCCTAGAATTGATGACCTCTTTGATCAACTTCAAGGTTCGACCTACTTCTCAAAGATTGATCTTCGATCTGGTTATCACCAACTCCGTGTACTAGAGGAAGATATTCCCAAGACTGCCTTCCGGACAAGGTATGGTCACTACGAGTTCATTGTCATGCGTTTTAGGCTAACCAATGCACCCGCAGTTTTCATGGACCTCATGAATCGTGTGTGCAAACCGTACCTTGATAAATTTGTGATTGTCTTCATATGACATCTTAATCTACTCCAGTACTAAAGCCGACCATGAGCAACATCTTAGACTGGTTTTGGATCTCTTGAGAAAGGAACAACTATATGCCAAATTCTCCAAATGTGAATTTTGGCTAAAGGAAGTTCAATTTCTTGGTCACATCGTCAACGACAAGGGTATTCATGTTGACCCTGCTAAGATCAAAACGGTTAAGAATTGGAATGCCCCGAATACTCCCACTGAAGTTCGTTCATTTCTTGGTCTTGCGGGATATTACCGTCGTTTCATCTCAAACTTCTCTAAGATTGGTGTCCCTCTTACCGCCTTGACCCACAAGGGTAAAACTTATGAATGGGGACCAAAACAAGAAGAAGCTTTCCAAACTCTCAAGCAAAAGTTATGCAATGCTCCTATTTTGACTCTCCCCGATGGGAATGATGATCTAGTTGTCTACTGTGATGCTTCTAACCAAGGTCTCGGTTGTGTCCTCATGCAACGAGGCAAATTAATCGCCTATGCAGCAAGAAAACTCAAGATTCACGAGAAGAATTATATGACGCAGGATCTGGAGTTGGGTGCGGTCGTATTCACCTTGAAGATTTGGAGACATTACCTCTATGGCACAAAATGTGCGGTGTTCACCGACCACAAAAGTCTCCAACACATCTTCAACCAAAAGGAGCTCAATATGAGACAACGACGTTGGGTTGAACTCCTTAACGACTATGACTGCGAGATTCGTTACCATCCCGGCAAAGCGAATGTTGTAGCCGACGCTTTGAGTCTAAAGGACCATGTCATGCTTCAATGTGTCCGAATTCAAACCGACATTCAAAATCGCATCTTAGAAGCTCAACACGTCTCAGTCACCGAGGGTAACATGTACGAGGAAATGTCGTGTGGTGTTGAACTTTAGCTTGAATCAAAACCCAATGGCTTACTTTATTACTGTAACCGTATTTGGGTTGCCGATCGCGATGATCTCCGTACATTTCTCATGAACAAGGCTCACAAGACTCGTTATTCTATTCATCCTGGTGCGGATAAAATGTACCAAGATCTTCGCCAACAATATTGGTGGCCCGGTATGAAAAAGGACATTGCTCACTATGTTGCCAAATGTCTAACGTGCTCCAAGGTCAAAGCCGAACACCAACGTCCTTCCGGATTACTTAAACAACCGGAAATTCCTGTGTGGAAATGGGAGAACTTAGCTATGGATTTCATTACCAAACTTCCTCGCACCTCAAGTGGTTATGATAGCATTTGGGTGATCATTGATCGTCTCACCAAATCTGCTCATTTCTTGCCTATCCGTGAAGACTATCGGGTTGAGAAACTAGCCCGAATTTACATTGATGAAATTGTGAGCCGTCACGGTGTTCCCTTAAACATAATCTCCGATAGAGATGCTCGGTTTACCTCTCGCTTTTGGCAATCTCTCCAAACTGCTCTTGGTACACGATTGGATTTGAGCACGGCCTACCATCCTCAAACTGATGGTCAGACCGAGCGAACAATCCAAACTCTTGAAGATATGCTTAGAGCTTGTGTAATTGATTTTGGTGGCAATTGGGATTCACATATATCCCTAATCGAGTTCTCCTACAATAATAGCTACCACACGAGTATCAACATGGCTCCATTTGAAGCTCTTTATGGTCGCAAGTGCCGTTCTCCTATCTGTTGGAACGAGATTGGTGAAGCACAAATCACCGGTCCCGAGCTAATTCAAGAAACATCCGACAAGATTTTCTAAATCCGTGACAACATTCGAGTAGCGAGAAGTCGGCAAAAGAGTTATGCCGACAAACGACGAAAACCCTTGGAATTCCAAGTCGGTGACCTTATTCTTCTAAAGGTGTCTCCGTGGAAGGGCGTGATTCATTTTGGAAAGAAAGGTAAATTATCACCTTGCTATGTAGGTCCATTTAAGATCGTTGAAAGAATTGGGAAAGTGGCTTACAAACTCGAGTTACCTCCATCACTTGGCAATGTGCATCCTACATTTCACGTGTCTAATCTAAAGAAATGCCTTGCCGATGAGAATCTTCACATACCTCTTGACGACGTGCACATTAACGAAACGATGCACTTCGTTGAGAGACCAGTGGAAATCATGGATCGCGAAGTCAAGCAGCTTAAGCGGAGCCGTATTCCTATTGTCAAAGTTCGTTGGGAATCTAAACGTGGTCCTGAGTTCACTTGGGAACGAGAGGACCAAATGAAGCTCAAGTACCCCCCATCTTTTTACTGATGCCGTCGCTTCCTCTAGCTAAATTTCGGGACGAAATTCCCTCAACATGGGGAGACTGTAACATTTCTAATTTTTAGTATCCGTATTTCAATTCAATGTAATGCATTTCAAACCCAATTCTAGTGCATTGTTTTTGTTCTATTCGTATCATCAATTAAATATTATATTTCAATGCAAATCCGCAAATTTTACTCGGTTATAACCTACTAAACACTACATAAGTATCTATTTATACAAATATGTTAAAGACTAAAGTTACAAGGTCTTATGTTGAAAAGTAACAAGAAACCCTATTAGGCACGGTCGCGCCTCGTTCTGGCACGGTCGCGCCAAGTGCTTTGGCACGGTCGCGCGCCCTGCTTTGGAACAGTCGCGCCCGGTGCCTTGGCATGGTCACGCCTCATATGGGCACGGTCGCGCCTCTCATCAGTTGAAACGTAAATGCAGCCTTTAATCATAGAGACGTTCGATTTCGTAACCGTTCTACACGTTCCAACTATTAACGAACAGAGTTAAGCCTCTTGATCATCATAATTACAACAAATAAACCGAATTACATCAATTCATCACATAATCATCAAATTCGTCCACGAGACCATCGAATTCCCCAATTTGTTTGCAATTCTCCCAAGCAAACGCACTGTCAATCCTCTCTGAAGTTCCTGAACACGTGATTTAGCTGGAGTTACACCAGAAGACGCCAGAGATCACGCCCGTCGTCGCCGTAATTCGTTTCTACTGTACACCATCAATTCATCGTCCTTCCGGGTAAGTGAAACCTCATGCCTACTCGTTTTAGTCTATAGATCAAAAGCCCCAACTTAATTGGGGCTTACCATATGAAAATCATCACGAACCCGAACCTATGTTTTCGTTCAAAATGTTTTAATCGAACTCTGCTTTGAACACGTTTAAAATGCAATTAATGTATTCCAAAATACTCGTAATAACCCTACAGATGAAAGCCCTATGAAATCCAACGTTAACATTATAAGAATCAGTCAATTCGTTTCTGTTTTGGAACGAACACGGTCGCGCTAGTCTTCTAGCGCGGTCGTGCTTTATGAGACACGGTCGCGCCAACTACCAGCACGGTCGTGCCTCCCACACTCAGACTCGGTCATGCCCTTGGCTAGACTTGGTCGTGCCTCAAAACCCTGGACACGGTCGTGTCTGACCCAAGACACGGTCGTGCCTAGTGAACAGCCTAATTATGCATTTTGTTTAGTCAACACGGTCGCGTCCCTGACTAGCACGGTCGCGCCCGTGGTTCTAGAATGATCGTGCCCTGTCCCAGGCACGGTCGTGTGTGTGAGAAAATTCTTGGCAGAATAATTATTTCCATATTTTAAAAACAATAAGTATTTCAAATTAATTTTTAAATAAAAAGAATTGATTTTATGAAGATTTATATTAACATTATCTAAAAAGATTAAATTTCTATTCTAAAATAAATAGAAATTATTTATTTAAAACTTACAAAATTTAATCTATATTTATTGTTAAACCCTACACATAATTATTATCTACACAAGTTATTTAAACATCTTTATGAAAATAAAGTAAAGAAATTTATATTTAATATAAAACATTTAATACCTTTTCATAACTAAATGACTAAGTTACATATTTTATAAATAAATAAGATTACAATTATTTATTTAATTTACATTTAAACAAAAACTATTTGTTTAGGTTATACTTAATTACCCCTAATACTTACATTATTTTTATAACTAGGTAAACAAATAATAATTTTATTATTTTACTATTTAGTTATTCCAAACTCAAACCTAAATTTTATACAACACCATTCAAGTACAAACCACTAACACCTATAACTTCAAATTCCTTATACACACATCCAATTTAACCTTAGACTTAGACATAGACTATTGTGCACACTAGTTGTAGGATCGTGAAATTACAAGATGGTTGTATTCTTAGTTGAAATTGGCAATCGAACAGACAGAAAGAATACTAGTAAGATCACTGTTGTATTAAGCTTTGTGAATAAACGATTACAAATGAAAACTGTGTGAAGAAGCACACACAATGAAGTGTTTACACAATATTTATACTAACTTAGAATCAAGACAGACCCTTGATTCTAAGGATCAGATCGAACATAGACCATTGATCTTTTATACAAAAGCTAATTTTACACGTTAAAGCTAAACTAGCTAACTTTATTGAAGCGTCTTCTTTATGCATCATTGCTTGCATGTCTGGAGAAGAGCATTGCTGAGTTTTTTTGGTTGTGCCATTGAGGTTCCTTCTGCTTTGAGTGTGTCAGTTGCTTTTACAGAAAGTTGTCAGTGACGCTTGGTATGGATAGTCAGCTGCAACGATTTGTCTTCAAGGAACATAGCTATCAGTAGCAAGAATGAGAATGATGATGCTGATAAGCCTATCAGCAGCAACATGCGTTGAATGCTGCTTATAAGCCTATCAGTAGCAACATGTGTTGAATGCTGCTGATAAGCCTATCAGCAGCATTTGTACTTAGAATAATTTAGAAGCCATCAGTCTTTGATTCTACAAACTCCCCCTAGACTGATGTGACCAAAATTTTTCTAATCACTTTGCTGCTGAAGCTTTTGCATGTAGCTGGCTATCCTTTCAACTTCATAGCCTCTTGGATCCTTGCTGGGATTGTTCAGTGGAAGTGTAGACAGAGTCTTGATGTCTTTGTGTGGCATTTTGTAGATTGTTTTGCTTGAACATATCATCTTCTGCTTCCTTACATCAGTTAAAGTGAACTCATCCAAATCAGCATTATAGGACCAACTTACAAATGGAGAGTGGGACTTGAGTGGTTTGATGTCAATGATCACATCTTTGCTAGGGTTGAAGTAGTGTTTGATGGCTAGCACAAGAAGTTTCCCACCCTCATTTGCAGGCTCAAGAGCTTCACCCAGCTCCAAAATTCTGTCAAGATCTGAATCTGGCAATTACAGAACTTCATCAACAGATCTGTAGATAGATCTTCTTCTTTCAGTTCTCCCCCTGAAGATCTCAAACCTTTGATCCTGTGGATTATAGACCCAATCAACTAAGGGAGGCTGTTGATGAGTGGGAGCTGGGTGGGATGGTTTGGACTTTTTGGGTGGAGGAGTGGAGGGTTTGGGGAGGAGAGTGGAAGGTTGTTGGATTGAGGAAGAGGTAGGTGAGGGAGAAGGCTTGGGTTTCTTTGCTTTTGTTTCTTTTTCTTCCTGAATAGGTACCCTTTTCTTGGATCCCTTCTTCCCCAATCTTTCTTCCTCGTCCTTCTTGACTTTGAAGTAGAGGGCTTGCAGGTTCATGAAGTTCATTTGACCTAGCCTCTATCCTCTCTCTCATATAGCCTTAAGGAAGTCAGTCATGACCTTCCTTTCTTCATGGGTCCGTTTATTAAAGGCAATGGTCTTCTTGGACTGTTGTTTGGCTTTTGTCTTCTTCTTCAGCCTGTTTCTTCTTTGCCAATTGACCTTGCTGGTCCATGAAGGCTCTGTAGACTTCTTTATTTGATAGTTTATCAAGGTAGTCTGCATCCTCACCTTGAGAAACTAGAGCCTTTACCCACTCCTCCCTCATTTCTTTGGCTAGTTCAGAATCGGTTATTCTGAACTTAGCTTCTTCTTTCTTCTTTCTTCTTCTTCTCTATCAAATTGTTCCTGCAGTTGAAGAGCAAGAGTTGTATCTTCTTCAATCTGGTCAACGTTAGGAATCTTTCTTTTTAGTTCATCCAGCTGCCTAGCATACAGCTGGATGGTTTGTTCTCCGAGGAGAATGGCTGTTTTTCTTTCTTGAGCCTTTTTAATGTCAGCCATCTCCTCTTCTTCTCTTCTTCTTCTCTTCTTTTCCCTCTCTCTTTTCTCTTTTAGCAATCTCTCTTCATTTTCATCTGTCATGATTCCCTTTCCCTAGTTTATATTGGATGCCTCTGCTTCGGCTTCACTGACCACAGCAGCAGATGATGGTGCTGCTATTGGGATCTCAGCCTCAGCTTCATTGGCAGATTGAGAGGTGAACAAGGGAAGGTCAATGGCTTCATCCGATTTGCACTCAGGACGTGTGACTTCTTTCAACATTTCTTTAATTGTTGATCTTGACTCATATGCTGCAGCACAGATGTCTACTCTAGGGGAAGGTGAGTCAGTGTCAGAGTTTGACATATATACTTCCTCAGTAATTCTTCCTACGTGTTCAAGTTTGGCTCTGACAGTAGCTATCATTGCCTGGCTTTCAAGTGAGTTGACATTGCAGATATTTGCCCTGAGTTGAAAGATCTTGTCGAGAAAGTGTGTAGGAAGTGACAATATATTCCTGGTGTTGATGGTGAGAGAGGAACCGTTGCTTAGTAAGAAGGTGTGGTCAAGAGACTTAGTGCTTGTCCATCCCAGCACATCTAAGTCTTTGACCATGACGGAGTACAGAAATCTTCTTAAGCAGCAAATTTCTTCTTTAGTGAGAAGACTGCTCCTTATAATGTCAAGTCTTCTAGGAGTCAGTCTTCTTACTGCTGCTGCCGAAGATTCAGGATAAGCTACCCGTTTTGCTTTTTGTATTAGTCTTTCGAAGTGGGGTAGATTATCCTCCATCAAGTCATGGAACCTGCCAATGGCAAGTTCTGCTGAGAGATCTGATGAAGTGTTGATGCAGTTAGTTAAATACAGTTGTAGGACTTGGAGGGCATTGAGAGAGTTCCAGTTTAGCTCTTCTACTCCACTAAACTCCCATCCAATCCAAAATTTCTCAATTGATCCATCATACCCCCAAGCTAGAATGGAGTCAAATTCTAGCTTTTGTGTAGTTTGAAACAGTTGGGGGTAGTGGATTGACTTATGATGGCTGCTGCTACAGGAAGGATGCTGAATGATGTATTTTTTTGTTCTATGTCTTCAGCATCATTCAGCATTTCATCAACAGCCCTGACGACCAACTTCTAGTCTTCAGATGTCACTTCTTCTTCGTTATCTGAGACTGTCAAGTCATGAATTTGTACAAAAGCCGGCTTGAATAGTGAGCTTTGAATTACAACCTGCTCTTGAATCCAGTCGTCAAGACTGTCTATGTCTTCCTCCATTGAGACCATCTCCCCCTTTTTAGTTGCATCAGTAGACAAGTAAGCATCAGTTTGGATGCCTACTGAAACAAGAGAGGGAGTGGTTAAATTTGGGCATTGATGGGCTTCATGCATAGAGACTTGGTGTCTTAGTTTGGTCACTTCAGCCTCTAGCATAGCCACCCTGGCTGTCAATTCCAAGTTATGAAGTTTCAGTCTGTCCTCATCCAAAGTTGTGGAATCCTTGGACCCAGATGGGGCCTTAGGCCTAGCCTCTTCATCCCCATCACCCATGGTTTCTTGGCACCTGGGATTCCTCTCAGTGAAGGGAGTTTCCAAGGAAACATCCTCACTGTGAGTTGCCGTGGTTGAGGTCTTAACAATGTTGTCACTGTCCTCCTGGTCATTTGATGGACCAGCAGTAGTGACAGCCTCTTCCACATCCACTCTTTCATAACTCCTAGAGTAGACCTTCAGGGTAGAGGAACTTAGGTTGGGTGTGTTGGAAGTAAGATCAATCAGTACCTCCGACATAGTGGTAGTTGGAGAAGGTACATCATCTTGATCAGGTTCCTCAACACTTAAGTTCAGAAGAGAAAGGAAGGGCTCAGGGGGCTGTTCTACGGATCCGGGAAGTGATCCTGATCCTAATAGAGAGGCATCCGAAGGAGTCTCCGTAATAACGTGGCTTTCCTTTATGATATTCTCACCAGAATGTTGTGATTCTGAGTGAGGGCTGTTAGGTTGGGTTTGGGCCTTGGAGGTAAGAGAAGAAGGAGTTCTCTTGCTCCTTTTTCTAGTATATGTTGTTGCAACCGGGGCCCTGTGTTCCGGTTGAACAAAAACATCCAAAAGTGGTGTAAGTAATTTTTGTGCCTGTACATCCTCAGTAGTATGCACAGGGATTCGAATGGTGGATGCAGACTGTTGTTCAGGATGTGAGGTGGAAGGTGTGGGATCAGTATCAGCTGGGATTGCTGAACTGTCACTCGGGGTACTTTGTACATTCAGCATTGTAGATAACAATGGAACGTTGACCCCTGAGAACTTTTTGGAAATAGTCCTCATGCTTTGAAAAATGTTATTTTTATGACCCAACATGATGTAGATTCTTGCAGGTTTTGAAAGTTCTTTTAGTTCTTGATTGAAAACTTCCTACAGGAATCTTGGGTACATGAAAAATTGCTGCTTTACCCTCTTGAAGGTTATATCGCAAACCCTAAAAAATGAGATGTGCAAAGTTGAAGCCTTGGTTAGTGACCATACCATGGAAGGCGGAGGCCAATGCAGAGCTCACCTGATGCCATCCACTCCTCTTCTGAGATATGCATTGGAGAAGAGTGTGGCAAAGATACTTCCATGGAGGGCCCATTAGCGCCTTCTCGATCGTATACTCGGTTTGATTTCCAATGTATCCAATGGAGACAAAGGTCCTCATGTATTCGTCCTTCGAGTATGAGATGGCTGCTCCCTCATCTTGAAGCTTAAGATGTTTTTTGAGTGTAGCTTCCGAGATGGTGATATGCTTGCCGTCTACTTTGGCTTTGATTTGGGGAATCCCCTGTTCGGTTGAGTAGACGGCGGTACTCCAGAAATCCTCCATGTGAGGGATATATATGGTAGGGTTGGTGGTGAGTGCAAAGTAGATCTTTGATTGACATAAGAAATCAATCATATCGTCAAAACCATCGGATTTCTTTCCTTTAGTAAGGTATGCTGATAGGTTATGGTATGTGGAAAACTTGTCATCTGGGTTGTCGATATCTGCCATAGCCGTTTGATTCTGGAGGGATGATTTGAATATGGTTTGAGTATGGTGGAGACTTGAGAGTATGGAGAATATAGAGAGCTTTGAATGTGGTGGGGACTTAGGGTGAAAGTGATAGTTGGTTAGGGTTGAATTGAATGTGAGGAGGTGGTAAAGAAAATTTGATTTGGTCTTATAACGGCAGATGAGAGAAAAAGCAAAACGACTTATACAGTACAACCTTATTTACCTTTTATTGTTACTGATGTAATGCACCGAGGCAGTCATGGTAAAGACTGACGTTAATTTCTTTTACAGTGGGTAAAAGTTAATTTGGACTTAAATTTACCCATCAGCAGCAAACTTGGTTGCTGCGGATGGATAAGCCTGTCCGCTGCAAGCTTGGTTGCTGCAGAAGGTTAAGTTTGTTAGCAGCAGACTTAATTGCTGCTGATAGATGCAATGATCTGCAGCAAGGATGTTGCTGCTGACATCCTTAAAACTATCTACAGGAAACTTGTTCCTTCTGATAAGTTCAAGCAGTCAGGGGCAAATTCTTTGCTGCTGAAAATTAGACCTGTCAGCAGCCAAAAGGATGCTGCTAAGATATAACTTTTATTTACAACATAAGATAGACATATTTACACCAAAGGATAGACGCACTCAACTGAACCGATGATGATGCTTGGTGGTTTCTTTACCTTCCATTGTTGAGTAAGTGGTTTTCCAGCTCTCTTTGTCCTTTCAGCAGCAGATGTTGTATCTGAGGATTTAGGCTTATCAGCAACAGATTTTGTTGCTGCTGATGGTTTTACTGCTGCTGATGGTTTTACTTGAGCAGCTGCAGACTTTGTTGCTACCGAAGGCCTTCCTTTTGGTTGCTTGGTCTATACTCGGTCAGCAGCAGTTATTTTGGCTGCTGATGGCTTAAAGACAGATGTATGCTTATCTTTCTTCACCTTGCCTATAGACTTTTGTATAACTGGGGTTGGAAGAAGAATCTGATTGAAAGGATTTGACTTACAATTTGCAGCAAAATGGTCTGATTCTCCACAGATGATGCAAGATTGTTGAGGTTTTGACAACTGTTCCCTTAGTGGAGAAAGAGATTTTCTGGATTGAGTTGTCTTAGCTTCAAAACCTCTTACCTGTTTGTTCTTCTTTGTCTTCTCAAAAGCATGTTGCTTGAGGTTTCTTTGCTGCTGAATGTAGTAGAAGCAGGTGCTGGCAGTGTGGTTATATTTTTCACAGACAAAACATGATTTTGCCATTTTATCCTTTGAAAGATATACAAACTCCTTTCTTTTGAAAAGGTCTTCTAAATTCCAAGGGTGAGCTTTGTTGTGCTCAAAAGTAGCTTCTTCCAATGTTTTTTGAACATATGGAACCCTTTCGCCAGGTGCATGACATATGTCAACCACCTTCCTTGGCTGGACTGAAGATGATGACTGGCCCTTTTCAGTATTTAGCTTCCTACCTTCTGGAGGATAGCTAACTTTGATTTGTTTGAATGGTGTAGGAACTGGTACTGAAATGGCTGGTACTTGAGCTGAATGGACTTCATCTTTAGTCAGAGTGACTTGAGGGGCAGGAGGAGATGAAGCTTCACTTGTTTCAGTGGAGTCTGGGTAAGTTGAATCAGACTCTGATGAGGTAGTGCATTCGTGTACCAATGGTTCATCCTTAGAAGGATCAAGATTTCTGTTTGCCATATCAAGATTTGCCAGATTAAAGCTTGGTTCATGGATTGAAACGTAGTCTGCAGGAGGTGCAACGGCTTGATATTGTTCAGCATGATACCCCACACCAGTTTTTACCTTATCATGAATTTGAGCATCCAGAAGTCTTTGCAGCTTTTTGGATGCAAATTCATATTTGTCAATGTGAACTTTCTACTCTGCTAATTCTGCTTTGGTAGCTTTTAATTTGACAAGAAGATCATCAATCTGAGTTTCAAGATTGGTTTGTTCATGTTTTAATGATGAAATCTCTTTCTGTAGGCAGTTAATTTTTTCTTTGTAACTGTCTTCAACCTTTTTGAATTCAGAATTCATTTGATGAAACTCTTCATTTTGATCTATTAGGTTTTGATTATGCTTTCTGTAGCCTAAAACCTTATCAATACAGGCTTGGGAACATAGATGTTCATATACCTGAGGCGGTATCTCAGTTGTGTCTGCCATAAGAGCTTGGTTGTTAGTAGGCAGATCTTCATACTGGAAGCTCCAGTCAAAGTTAGATGTTCCAACAGCTGCACAAGCTGCAGTTTGAGCTGGAGGAGTAGCTTGTTGCTGTTGATGTCTTGGTTGGGCTTGGTGAGCTGCTGGGTTTGTCCTAGGTGCCTTGCATTCTCTTGCAAAATGACCCAGTTGGTTACAGTTGTAACATTTCAATTTGCTTTTATCCAAGCCAACTCTGGTGTTGGAGCTGTTGCTTGGAATGGGTCTTCCGGTTCTAGAGTAGAACCTTTTTGCTCTTATAGAGAGCATGGCATACGAGTGCTGTATATCCATTTCTTCTAGATCATCTGGATGGAAGCACTCAAGATCCTCCTTGATAAAGTACATGTTGCTTGAGTTTTCAACATCCACCACCAAGGATGAGGATTGAGAAGGAGCTTCAAGAAGAAATGGTGATGTGTTTGTTTTAGAGGTAGGAGTTTGAGGATGTGTGACTATGGGAGGATAGTAGTTGCTAGTACTAGGACCTGAGTACTCAGAGTGAAGAGCAGAAGAGGTGGTGGTAGATGTTGAAGCTGTTTGGTAGCTTGAACTTCGTTCTTTTGCCTGAATCATCTCTAGCTCATAAGTCTTTAGCATACCGAAGAGCTCAGTCATTTGGAGAGTCTTCAGATTCTCAGTTCTTGTAATGGACACCGTGTAGAGTGTCCAGCAGCTAGGTAAAGACCTGATGAACTTTTTGAGAATATCCTCATTCTCCAGTTTCACCTTTGAGCACTGCAGCTCACCTACAAGATAAGTAAATCTATTATATAAAACAGTTAAGGACTCACCTTCCTTCCATACGAAGTTTTCGTACTGCTGCTTCAGGATGTCCCTTCTATTTTCTTTGACTTCTTCTGAGCCAGCAAACATCTTCTCAAGAGCCTCCCAGAGCTCTTTGGCGTTTTGTGAATTCTGAAGTTATGAAAAACTTCATTTGGAAGGCACATTTGGATAGCTCCTAGTGACTTGAAGTCCACCTCCATCTTTTTTATATCTTTATCCGAGTACTTGGAGGGATCCTTTGGAACTGATGGTCCTCCAGAGTCAGCAGATGCCACCATGGGAATGCTACTGATAAGCCTATCAGCAGCATTTGTACTTAGAATAATTTAGAAGCCATCAGTCTTTGATTCTACACTACTAATTCAATACATATAACTATCTTGTATCTCGTGTTAGCTACGCCTTCAAATCATGTGAGTATTACATAGCCCATTTTACTCTTTTACACTTTTTGGGGTGGAACATGAACATTATACAATACTATTGTTTACATTTACACAGACTACACAAATACAAATCCCCTTTACATTCATATGTGCAATTTGAGCTTTATGCCCGAGTGCTAGTTGTGCTAACTTTTGTATGCGATTATGTGCAATATTTAACTATTCAAGCCGACGGTAAACAATGATAGATCTATTGAGTCTGACAAACCCACCCAGGTAGGGTGATTGTTACCGACAACACAATTTTTGAATGCTAGTTACAAAGGTTTGATTGTACTTGGTTACACAATAGCTGCTCCCTATAAATGCCTTATTTTATCATGACATGTAAGGATTTGTTTATTTACGAACTATATGCTATCTATATACAAACCTGTGTATGCTCACTAACTTTTTAATTGACCTTATTTTATTCATGTTTCAGGTACTAATGCGTGAGTTTGATCAAGATGTGCTACACATAGGCTTTGGACTTAGCTAATTTAAATAAAGAAGTTTATGTATTGCAATTATGTTTCTTTCTTGGATTTGGTTTTGTTTGAATATTTGAAATGAAATTTGACGATTAATATATCTCAATTTAGTCAACCTTGTGCTCATGAACAGTCTACATGTCCCGCCCCGATGATTCCGCCATCGGTCGGGGTGTGACAAGAAAGTTTCGAATTAGCCTAATATCATGCACACTGGCAAACCGCAAACATGATGTCTGGACGGCTAGCGGTCAGGTACATTAACGAGCCAATCTTTGACCTATAGAGATGTTGGTCAATTCCCAGTTCACCTAGATCTGTAGTAAGAACCAGATGAGTTTCCATAGGAGTCGAGGCCGGTTTAGAATCAGCAAAGTTGAACTTGATTAGTATGTCATTGACATATTTGGCCTGATGAATTAGGATTCCGTCATAACTTTGCTTAACCTGCAACCCTAGAAAGAAAGCCATTTCTGTAGGATCGGTGTTTACAAGATAGTTCTGTTCTATTTGAGATTGGCGGAAACAATAACAAGTAAGCAATGTATACTAGAAACAAAGATAATACTGATAAATGCAAAGTATATTAATCTTCAATGTTTACTATTTACAGAGAAAACTCTAAGGAAGCACACTTGTACAAATGAGAAGATACAATACATATAAAGGAACTTAGAATCAAGACAGACCCTTGATTCTAAGGATCAGATCAAACACAAGCCGTTGATCTTTGACAGTTACAAGTTACACTACTATTGGTAGACAACTAAAAGACAAACTACAGCAAATAGTAACAAACATGTCAAAAGTCTTCTTAGGAATCCTTACATAAGACTTTATAAGTAGTAGCTTTGTCTTTAATCATCTGCACCAATAACATTCCTTCTGCTGATAGATGTGTCAGTGTTGCAGCAGAGGTGTCAGTAGCAAAGTCAAATCTGCTAATGATTTGCCTATCAGCAGCATCAATTTTTTGATGCTACTGAGAAGCCTATCGGTAGCAACTTTAGACTTCAGCAGATAAGCCTATCCGCAGCATAGTTGTTCATAAACAGGAGAACATAGCTATCTGCAGAACTTGCCTCATCCGCAGCAACTTGTAGGTCAGCAGCAAAATTGTGGAGTCCGCAGCAATTGTACTTAGAGAATTGTGTAGTCATCAGTGTTTATCTCTACAAACTCCCCCTAGACTGATGTTACCAAAACTCTCTTACTGCCTTTTTTACTGAAGCTTTTGCATGTGTGCAGCAATCCTTGCTGTCTCATAGCCTCTTGGGTCCTTGCTTGGCATGCTAAAGATGGCCTTGCTTAAACATCTCAACTTCTGTCCTCTAACATCTATCACAGTGTATTCATCCTTCACAACATTTTAGGACCAACTGACAAATGGAAAGTGAGATTGGAGTGGTTTAGCATCAATAACAACATATTTGCTAGGTTTGAAATGATGTTTGATCACTAGCAACAAATGTCTCCCACTTTCATTCTCAGCCTCATGAGCTTCACCCTAGCTCCAACATTCTTTGAGGATCAGAATCTAGAAGCTGCATCACCTCATCAATAGATTGTATATTGATCTTTTCACTTCAGCCCTCCCCCTGACCACTTCAAACCACTGGTCTTGATTGCTATAGAACCATACTAAAATTTCTCTTGAGTCTTCAGGTGTGGTAATAGGTTTAGTTTTCTTCTTGGGAGGTTGTTGATGAGAGGGAGCTGGTTGAGAGGATTTGGACTCTTTGGGTGGAGAGGAGGGAGGTCTAGGAGGGAGAGTGGAAGGTTGTTGGACAGAAGGAGGAGAGGTTGAAGGAGTAGGCTTGGGTTTCTTTTGTTTTCTATCTTTTGTTTGTATATCTACCCTTCGTTTTGAACCTATCTTCTCCAGTCTCTCTTCCTTCTTCACTTTCACATAGAGGACTTGCAGGTTCATGAAAATCATGGGACCCAGCCTCTTTCCACTTTCACCTCTGGCCTTTAGGAAGTCCATCATGACCTTCCTTTCTTCATGGGATCTGACATTAAAGGAAATGGTTTTTCTGGCTTTTTGTCTACCTTTTCTTCTTCCTCAACCTTTTTTTTGTTTGCCAATTGACCTTGTTGTCCCATGAAGGATCTGTATATATTTCTTTATTTGATAATTTCTCAAGTTAGTCTGCATCCTCACCTTGAGAAATCAGAGCCACTGTCCACTCCTCTCTCATTTCTTTTGCATGTTCAGAATCAGTGATTCTGAACTTGGCTTCTTCTCTTCTCTTCTTCTCTCTCTCTTCATCTTCATTATTTAACTGTTCCTGCAGCTTGAGAGCTAAGGCTTCATCATCTTTTATTTGTGAAGCTGCAGGAACTTTAATTTTTGTTCTATCCAGTTGCCTAGGATGCAACTGGATTTTTTGTTCTCTAAGGAGCATGTCAGCCTTTCTTTCTTGAGCCTTTTTAAGCTCAACTATCTCCTCCTCTTCTCTTTCTCTTCTTCTTCTCTCATTTTCTTTCTTTCCTTCTTCTATCTTTTCTTCTTCTTCCTCAGTCATAATTCCCTTCCCTTTGTTTTTGTTGGATGCCTCTGCTTCAGCTTCATAGATCACAATAGCATATGTGGGGGATGATATTGAGACCTCAGCTTCAACTTCATTGGCAATTTGAGGAGTAATCAAAGGAGGAGGGACTTCTTCATTTTCACCCATTACCTATTATTTTCCAGTAACTTTCTTCCATGCCTCCATCACCTTTTGTTTTTCTCTTCTTTTTTATTCTTCTTCTATGTTTAGGATGATGGATGGAGAAGAAGGAAGGGACAGGTCTGAGTCAGATGTATCCATCATAATCCATCCTTCCTTCTCAAGAAAGGTTTTAACAACTTGGATCATTTCTTGGCTTCTCTTGGAGTTGACATTGCAGATATGTGATCTGAGTTCAAACACTTTGTAAAGGAAATCTTGGTTGAGGAGAAGAATTTCTTGAGTGTTGTTGATGATAAAAGATGATCCATCACACAAAAAAGAATTTGAAATCCTGATGTCTCAAAGCTTGACCACCCATGTACTTCCAATCCCCTGACTACTTCATTGTACAAAAATATTCTAAAGCATAGGACTTGTTCTTCTGTCAACACCTAGTTCCTTATTAATTCAAGTCTCTGATGTCTTTCTTCAGCTGCTCTAGATGACTGCAACGTTTAGAGGCATGTCGTCTTGCATGAAAGCATAGAATGCAGAGAGATCTTTGGCTATTTGTTCTTTATCCTCATGATGTGGATAAGCCACCCTGTTTGCTTCTTCTAGAAACCACTCAAACCAGGGCATGTTATCTTCCATCAGATCATAAAATCTTTTAACTGCAAGTTCAGTAGAGAGATATGTGGATGTGTTGATGCATCTTGTTAAATATAGATCCAGGATGTTAACAGGATTTAGATTGTTTCAATTGAGTTCTTCAATTCTACCAAATTCCCATCCAATCCAAAATCTCTCTGATAGACCATCATACCCCATGACAGAATGGAGTAAAACTCCAAGTTATGTGCATTTAATGGGAATTGAGGGGCAATGGTCTGTCTTGAGATGCTAGCAGCAGCTGGAAGTACAGTGATTGAGAGAGGCATGTCTTCATCTTCATTATTTATCTCCATCTCCTCAAGGAATACTTCATCTACAGCCCTGGCAACTAACTTCCAGTCCTCAGAGATCTCTTCCTCTTCATCTCCTGAGGTTGGCAAGTCATGGATTTGAACAAAAGCAGGCTTGTATAGTGTACTTTGAAAGTCATTGTCATCTTCAGTAGTAACTATCTCCCCCTTTTTGGTTGCATCAGTGCATAGAGTTGGGTCTGTTTGGGTTCCCACTGATACAAGGGAAGGAAAAGTCACAGTTGGGCATCGATGGGCTTCATGCATAGAGACTTGGTGCCTTAATTTGGACACTTCAGCCTCTAGCATAGCTACCCTGGCCGTCAATTCCAAATTATCTAGTTTCAGTCTGTCCTCATCCATAGTTGTGGAATCCTTGGAATTAGATGGGGCCTTAGGCCTCGCCTCTGCATCCCCATCACCCTGGTTTTCTTGGCCCCTGGGATTCCTCTCAGTAAAAAATGTTTCAAAAGAAACATTCTCACTGTGAGTTGCCATGGTTGGGGACTTAGTGTTTTTATCACTGTCCTCCTGGTCAATTGATGGACTGGTAGTAGTGATAGCCCCTTCCACATTCACTCTATCATCACTCCCAGAGTGAACCTTCGTAAGTGATGAACCTGGGCTGGGTACATTGGTAGCCAAGTCAATCAATACCTTTTAAATGGTGGCAGTTAGAGAAGGTATATCATCTTGACTAGGTGCCTCTGTACTTAAGTTCATAGAAGAAACATAATGAAAGGGCTCAGAGGGTTGTTCTATGGATCCGGGATATGATCTTGATCCTAATATAGAAACTTCCAAGGAAGTCTCACTAATAATGTGGCTATCCCTTTTGATATTCTCACCAGAATGTTGGGATTCTGACTGAGGGCTTTTAGGTTGGGACTGGGCCTTGGAGACAAGAATAGAAGGAGTCTTCTTGCTCCTCTTTCTCTTTCGGGTATAGCTTACCTCAACTGGGGCCCTGTGTTCCAGTTGGGCTTGAAGAATCGGGGTAAGTATTTGTTATGCCTGTGCACCCTCAATAGGTTGCACAGGGGTTCGATCAAGGGCAACAGATGTTGTATGTTCCGGTTATGAGGTGGAGGGTGTAGGATCAATATCAGATGGTATAGCTGAACTGCCACCCTGAGTACTTTGTATGTTTATCAATGTAGATAACAATGGAACATTGACCCCTGAGAACTTTGTTGAAACAGTTCTCATACTTTGAAAAATATTATTTTTATGTTCCAAAATCATGTAGATTCTTGCAGGTTTTGAAAGATCTTTTAATTCATGGTTAAAAACTTTCTGCAAGAACCTAGGGTACATAAAGAAGGCTTGTCTTGCTCCTTCCTGAAGGTTATAACTCAAACCTTCAAATACCAAGTGGAAGAAATTGAAACCCTGTCCAGTTACCATACCATGAAAAGTAGAGGCAATGGCAGAGTTCAATTGATTCCATCCACCCCTCTTCTGATATATGCATTGTAGAAGAGTATGGCATAAGAACTTCCATGGAGGACCCATTAGTGCCTTCTCGATTGTGTATTCATCTTGATTTCAAGTGTATCATGTACTCACTCTTGGTGTATGAGTTGGCGGCACCCTCGTCTTGAAGATTGAGATGCTTTCTGAGTGTAGCTTCAATGATGGTGATGTCTTTGTCGTCTACCGTGGCTTTGATTTGGGGATTCCTCTGTTCGGTAGAGAAGACGGCAGAGTTCTGGAAATCATCCATATGAGGTATGTAGATTGTGGGGTTGACAGTCAGAGCAAAATATATTTTCGATCGACATAGGAAATCGATTATGTCGTTGAAACCTTCAGATTTCTTCCCTTTGACAAGATATGTAGTTAGATTATGGTAAGTTGAGAACTTGTCATCGGGGTTGTTGATGTCAACGTTTGCCATTATGGTTAGGTTTGGAGGGAAGGAGGAAGCTTTTGAAAGTTGGTTAAGTATTAGAAAGCTTTGAATGCTCGAGAGAAAAAGATGAGGGTTAGGTCGGAATTGAATGTGAAACGGTGAAGGAAGAAATTTGATTTTTATTATAACGACAAGAGAGGGAAAAAGCAAGTTTACTTGTACTGTACAACCCATTTACATTTCACTGTTTTACAGCTGTAACACACAGTAGCAGTCATGGTAAAGACTGAAAGTAGTTTTTACAGCAGGTAAAAGTTAATTTGGACTCATTTTTACCCATCAGCAGCAAACTTGGTTGCTGCGGATGGTTAAGTCTATCAGCAGCAAACTTGGTTGCTGCTGATGGATGTAATGGTCCGCACGAAACATGTTCCACCTGATAACTTAAGGCAGCCAGTGGCAAATTCTTTGCTGCTAATGACTAAACCTGTCAGCAGCAAAAATGTTTGCTGCTTATTGTTAACTTTTTATTTACAGCAAAAGAAAGACAAACACATTTTATTCAAGATTTTTGAGACAGATTTTAATCAAAATTCATCATGCCAATGGATTCAACTAAATATCTAAACCTAGCTTCATCAAATGGTTTTCTAAATAAGTCAGCATATTGCTCAATGCATTGTGCTTTGTCTTGGAGTGCTGCACAGGATTATTTGTAATTGATATAGCACTCATGTTATCAATGTGAATGGGAGTTGCCATGAAAGTCTTCCCATAGTCCAGCATTTGATTTTGTATCCAGATGAATTGCGCATAGCAACTTGATGCTGCAATGTATTCTGCTTTTGCTGTAGATGTTGATACACATATTTACTTCTTGCATTGCCATGAAATCAGTCTTCCTCCTAGAAACTGACATTCTCCTGATGTGGACTTTTTGTCCAAGTTGCATCGTCCATAATCACTGTCAGTGTATGCATACAAGTTGAATTTATCATTCTTAGAGTACCATAGCCCAAGTCTTAAGATGTGTATCTAAAAATTTTCTTGACAGCCTGAAGATGTGTATTCTTTGGAGCTGCTTGAAATCTTGTACACAAGCATACTGCACACATGATATCTGGCCTGAGGCAGTTAGATACATTTGTGATCCTATCATTGCACGGTAGTGATGTTGATCAGTGTCTTGGCCATCTTTGTCTAGGGTCAGTTGATGTTGCACTTGCATAGGAGTTCTTGCAGCAGAGCAATCAACCAATTTGAATCTTTCCAAGATGCTTCTGACATATTTGGATTGACTGATGAAGATTCCATTTGGAACTTGCTTGACTTGGAGACCCAAAAAGAAATTTAGTTCACCCATTGAACTCATTTCAATATCTGAGTGCATTAGGATCTCAAAGTCTTTGCACAGCTTCTTCCTTGTTGATCCAAATATGATGTCATCAACATAGATTTGTACCAGCAGAATTTCTCCCCCTTCATCTTTGATAAACAAGGTCTGATTAATGGCACCTCTTCTAAAATTGTTGCTAAGTATATATCCTAACAAGGTTTCATACCAAGCTCTTGGAGCTTGATGTAAGCCATAGAGAGTTTTGTCTAGTTTGAACACTTTGCAAGGATGTACAGGATCTACAAAGCCTTGAGGCTATCTGATATAGACTTCCTCACCAATCTTCCCATACATAAAAGCACTCTTGACATCCATTTGATATACTGTAAAGCTCTTGGATGCAGCATATGCTAAGAAGATTCGAATGGCCTCCAGTCTGGCAACAGGAGCAAAGACTTCATCATAGTCAACTCTCTCTTCCTGAGTGTAGCCTTGAGCTACAAGTCTGGCTTAATTATTGACTAGATCATATACAATCCCTCTCTCATCCTGCTTGTTCCAGAATACCCATCTTGTGCCAATAGTGGTTTGACTAGGTAGAAGATCAACCAGGGTCCACACTTCTTATCTTTTGAATTGCAACAACTCTTCCTATATTGCCTCAATCCAACTGCTGTGTTTCAAAGCTTCATCTATCTTATTTGGTTTTACCTGAGATAGAAAACAAGAATACAAACATATATTGTCCTCATGAGATTTGCTCCTTGTTTGAACTCCTTGTTGAACTTGGCCAATTATTTTTCCAATGGATGTTCTTTGTTTATTATTTATGCTGGAACAACATCCATTTGTATTCCTTGCTCAAGATTGCTTTGATTCTGATTAGGAATATCTTCATTCATTGTAGAAGTGTCTTCAACATCATCAGTAGCATCAACAGCAGATGCCTCTACACCAACTGTATTTCCTTTATCTGCATCAGATGCTTCTACACCAACTGCAGTGTAACACTCGGATAATTCCCAAGGACCAAAAGTGTCAAAACAGAAAGTTCAAGGGTTGAACTTTAATTCCCCAAAGTTAAGGGACTAAAAGTGAAAATTTTGAAAGTAGAAGGGGTAGCGGACCACTACCCTATGCCTTAGCGGTCCGCTACGTGCCCCTATGACTCACTGCTCTTTGTACACTCACAAACATACTACAAAAATTCGACGCGTGGAAGGGTGGCGGACCGTCAGCCTCAATCTTAGCGGTCCGCTATGTGGTTGTTAAGTAAATTAAGCCGCTTCAGGGGGTGGCGGACGGCTATGCCCTTGCTTAGCGGTCCGCTACGGACCCAAAGTTCACCCTCTAAATACGTGAATGATCTCTGCTCTTTGTACACTCACAAACATACTACAAAACACACACAAGCTCTGATAGCCTGATTCCCAAGGTGTTGGTTCACTCCCGAGAGTCCGGTTTCTCGCAATCTATCTGCAAACTGCCATAAAGAGTACTGAGGTAAGATTTCTGAATGCCCTGAGTTTTTTTGAATAAACCTAAGATAGGAATATTGATTATGATAATGTTGAATATGATCTAGGGTTCTGTTGAGGTATTGATTGTGATATTCGATACAAGAGGAGGTTCTGTTTGAGGTGAGTTCCTCTAAACTGTGCTCTATGAAATATTTTGTAAATGATTATGTATCTGAGATCCCAACACTATCCGTGCATAAATCCTATAATAAGTACTTATTGTGGCCATTGATTGAGGGGGACCTAGGGGAAAGACTGATCCTCTTGTTCGAGATCTGGTACGCATGTGACCAGCGCGCCCGGAGGGTTCCTGAATATATGTATGTTGTAGACTCAGGAATCTAAGGGTGATTCTGGGTGATGGGTTGGAGAGGATTGTTGTAAGACCCATGCGGGGCCTTCATCCTTTGTCAATGATACCATAAAAGATGATTTTTGTTTATGTACTCACCAGCGTAAGCTGATCCAAAATGTTTTCAAATATTTTTTTTAGCACAGGTGAACCCTAGCACGTAGAAGGCATTCCAGGAGGTGTATATGTCACACCCCAACCGATGGCGGAATCATCGGGGCGGGACATGTAGACTGTTCATGAGCACGAGGTTGACTAGATTGTAATATATTAAATCCATTTCCATTCAAACAAACATGAAACAAGTTCAAAGTACATAATGAATTACAATTTGTCTTTGATTTAAAATTAACTAGGTTCAAAGCCTATGTGTAGCATGTCTTGATCTAGCTCATATGAAAGCACCTGAAAAATGAATAAAATAAGGTCAACTAAAAAGTTGGTGAGTATAACACAGGTTTGTATATAGGTAGCATATAATTTGTAAACCAAATCCTTTACATAACATGATAAATAAGGCATTTATGGGGAGCAGCTATTGTGTAACCAAGTACAATCAAACCTTTGTAACTAGCATGCAAAAATTGTGTTGTCGGTTTCAATCACCGCGCACCTGGGTGGGTTTGTTAGACTCAATAGATCTATCATTGAAAACCGTCGGCTTGAAAAGTTAATGATTGCACATAATCGCATACAAAAGGTTAGCACACCTAGCCCTCGGGCATAAAGCTCAAATTGCACACATGAATGTAAATTAGGATTTGTACTTGTGTTGTTTGCGTAAATGTAAACATGTAAGTTGAATAGTGTTCATGTTTCACCCCAAAAATGTAAAAGAGTAAAAAGGGGCTATGTATACTCATTTGATTCGAAGGCGTAACTAACACGAGATACTAGAAAGTAATGTGATCCTTGTATCGCACAACGTTAACCTAGAGTGTAATGTATATTGCATTAATAATGCACAATAGTCTAAGTCTAAGTCTAAGTCTAAGGTTGAATTGAATAAAGTTAGTGATTGGTACTTGGAAGTGTTGTATAAAACGGAAGATTTGAAATGAATATTTTTACAACATTTTGAATAAAGTTTGAGTTTGGAATAATTAAATAAGTAAATTAATTAATTATTGTTTATGAGAATAATGTAAGTATTAGATGTAATTAAGTATAACTAAATAAATATTTTTGTTTAATTATAAATCAAATAAATAATTATTACCTTATTCATCTATTTATAAAATGTAACTTATACATTAAAATATTATTTAAGTGTAGGGTTTATAATTTAAAGGTTGAAACTTTAATTAAATAATCTCCATTTATTTTAAGATTAAATACTTGATCTTTTTAAATAAAGATAATACGCATTTTTATAAATTCAACTATTTTTATTTTGAAAATTAACTTGAAATACTAATTGTTTAAAAATATAGAAATTTTAAGAATTCTGTGAACACACACGACCGTGCCTAGACAGGGCACGATCGTGGTCGGGCCACGGGCGCGACCGCGCTAGTCAGGACGCGACTGTGTTGATCAACAGAGGACATAGCTAGACAAATCACAAGGCACGACCGTGCCTTGTACAGGCACGACCGTGCCTTGTACAGGCACGAACGTGTCTATGCTTCAGGGGCACGACCAAGTCTAGCCCACGAGCATGACTGGGTCTGAGCAGGAGGCACGACCACGCTGGAAGTCGGCACGACCGCGTCTCCCGAGGCACGACCGCGCTAGACGATTAGCGCGACCGTGTCTCTTTCAAAACAGGGACGAATTGATTGATTCTGATATTTATAGTGCTGGAATTTGTAGGGCTTTCATTCACAAGGTTATTACGAATCTGTTGGTGTAGATTAATTGTGTTTAAAACATGTTTAGAAACGGATTCGATTAAACTATTTTGAATGAAAATATGGTTTCGGGTTCGATTAGATTTCGATATTGAATGCCCAAATTAGATTGGGGATTTTGATCTATAGAATAAATAGGAGGTTTAGAAGGTTTCAATTACCTTGTACGACGATGGATCGGTAGCGTACGGTAGGAAGGAGTCTCGGCGTGACGAATTTGGTCTCCGGCGTCTCCTGCTGTAATTCCGGCTACACCAGAGTACTCGTGAGTTTCAGTGAGGATCGTGTGATGTGTATCGTTTGTTTACTTGAGAGAATATAGATCGAAAGGAAGAAGTTTGTGGTTTCGTTTAGTTTTCTTGAGATGAATCGGTTCTAGATGATAATGGTTGTAATTGGCAGTGTAATTGTCTTTGTTAATGGATATTAAGTGGAAATCAGTTACGGGAAACCAATGATCGGGCGATTAAAGCTGCAGTTACGTTTTCTCAGACATGAGGCGCGACCGTGCCAAAACCTGGCGCGACCGTGCCAAGACGAGGCGCGACCGTGCCAACATGAGGCGCGACCGTGCCTACTAGGGTTTCTGGTTATTTACAAAATCATCCCTTACAACTTCAGCTTTGACAGAATTAGCTTGGTTAGGATTTAACAGAACACCTAACGGGATTACTAACTGAGTTAACTCTAGGAGGTGTTACCACGTGTTTTGAGTTCTAAAACTTTGAATTGAATACGATCGGCTAACGATTAATGAGGTGTAGGTTTGAACAAGTATATGATTCAATGTCGTGTTGTTTATTTTATTAGTTAAAATAAGTTAAAATAGGTTCGGAAAACCAGAGATGTTACAGTCTCCCCATGTTAAGGGAATTTCGTCCCAAAATTTAACTAATGGAGACTACTAAATCAAGAAACATGTGGGAGTTTTCGGTTCTCGGTGAATTTTGATTGTTGGATTATGGGGAGTATAACCATTGACATGGCTTAGGCCTGATACTCAAAGTTGAATATAAAGGGTGATAATGAATTTTGTTTTGAAATGAATTTAAGGAGGAGATTGTCGAATAAAAATTCTGAATTCTAAATGTGAGATGTATTATTTGGAATGAATTTGATGGGACCTTGATCGTCAGGGTTTGTGTATGATGTAGTCTAATATGTTTTAAAATGTCAGTGGGTAAGAGATTTCGTATACATTGGTCTAGGTCAAAACTTCACGTGATAGGAACAATGTTACTTCTGATAATATGATAGGACACTTATATATAGGAAGTACCATCGGCGTATCCACCATGCCCTCGTCACATTACATCAGTTTCGTTGTTACACATCATGATAAGTTTTAGGTCACAACACACGACAAAATTTCACTATAGTTTCCATGCGCTGATTTTCATAATTCCGTGTGCACCCGTAATTATTCAAATCATCGTATGGTCCGTATAGATTGTTTCGTTGTGTGTGGGTAAGGGGGGCACAATTTCACTATTATCGCGTCTATTGTTTACACATAAAAGTTGTTAACAAGTAGTTATGTCCCTAATCAGGTCAGTTTGCAACTAAAGAGTAGTAACACTTAAAGTTTCTTAGTTTGCTCGTGTTTGAACAAGAATACGTCAAACCCCGAGTCGTTTCAATGTATCATGGTCTTCAACTTTGGTGTACAAAGTGCATGACCATGTCTTGTGTATAATGAATTCAATCCATTGAAATAATAGTAAACAAATTTTGTTTCATGTATATAGTAAGCACCCAAGTCTCATGTATGATCTAGTGTCACGTACTCGTAATCAAATAAGTCTCACATATAGTGTAAATAATTTAGCGTTTTGTATTTTGTAAATCAATAAGCTCTAATGTGCAATGTAAACAACATAGTATTATGTGTATAGTAGGAAATGAATTTCATGTAGGGTGTTGACAACTTAGCATCATGTATATTGTACAATGTCTACAGTTTAGTATGATGTACTTTGTAACCAAATGAGTTTCATGTTCAATGTGATCCATCAAGTATTGTATATCAAACAAACAACTGTTATGTATCTTATGATCACTTTAGTGTATGTATATTGCAAACAACTATGCTTCATGTATTCCATAATCAATCCAGTAGAGTGTATATTGCAAATAAACATGTTTCGGGCATTGCGTGATCAATCGAGCAAATTGTGATTTGTAGGTAAACTAGTTTCATGTATTATGTAATTTGTGTAGCATTGGATATATTGAGGATATTTGAGTTTCATGTACCATGTGGTTGCGTTGAATATGCTGTGAACGTGTATACGTGAGTATTGAACTTCACGTGCGATGTGTACTAATGGATTTTGCATGTGATCGAGTGCTGCGGACAACGTGTTGTTTGGCGGTCTTGAATAATGTGGTAGTTAGGTTCAAGTTCTCAAATCTCGTTGTGGTTGGTGGGGAGGGTTAATGTCTATGTGGTATGGTTCGTCTCTTGCAGTGCCAAGTGAAAGGTAACTAGAAGGTTTTGAAAATATTCGGGAATTGTGTTTACGAATACGGGTCTTTGTTTGAACATAGAGAGTGGGAAATTGCTCTTGGTTGTAGATATATAAAGTAGTGAAATCATTGAATCGCATATTTTAAATGAATATGCAATTTATGAGAAAATTTAAAATTTCAACTATTAATAAAAGAATATTTTTTTAAATGGAACCATTGGCTAAACAAGTAGTCTATAATTTAGCCAAAGTTTAGAAATATTTACTCTAATGAAGAAAAATCATAATTATTTAACAATTTGAAATAATATTTTTATAAAATTGGTTGCGTTAACTTTCCTTATCAGGTGAAAAAGTTTTATGGAAAATTTATGTTTTTGATATTATCTAAAAATTTGATAAACATTTTGATTAAACAAGGTAACGAAGTTTTTGTTTAAATCATAAAATAGGATGATTGGTTTATGAATGAGCTTGTTGGTAGTGTACTAAGTCGTATTTGAATGAATAAGGTGATACTTGAGAAAATTTGATGGAAATATAACGGGTGTAATTTACGCTCCACGGGTCAAATCAATGAACAATAACTGTAGAGTTGAAATATATGGAATTGATTAAATACTGAAATGTTAAACATTATTCAAAACATAGGGGAAATGGTTCTCAAATCGAAAATTTAAAGGAAATCAGTAGAAACTCCTTCTAACGTCTCTGGTAGCTTTCCACTAGGAAGAAAATAATCGCTAAGATAAGCACCGCTATAGTCACTCGAGTAGCAGATCTGGCTTCAGTCCTGGCGGTCTCCGTGCGATGTTCTTGTATTTCTTTTTCGAGGATGGAGATTAACTCCTTTTAGTATCCTAATTGGTTTGCTAGACTATCCATTCTTTGTCTTTGTAAGTCGTGTATTACTCCCTGCTCTATCCTTTGCCTCTCAAATTCTGAATTTCTTACATATTGATGGAAGTCATTGGTTGGAATTCCCATAACACCAGGGGGTGCCATGGTATGCCTTACTCAAGGGTTAGGAAGGTACGGGTCGGGTATTAGGTATGGGTCTCTTAGTGGGGGTGGCAATTGATTGTAGAGGTGAGGTGTTTGGTACGGGTTTCTGGGTGCGGTTGATCCAGGTGTTCGAAGTCTCGGGCCGGTGTTCCTAATCCAGTCCGCCCTTACATCAAACCTTGTCCTAGCAGTTGGGGGTGTTGGTGACCGATACACGGGTCTCTCAGTGTCTTCTTCCTAATCAGATTCTGTTCCGGGATGGTATACCGGAGAGGGAGGAGGGTAGGAGTCCATGTCTAGCAGAAAAACAATGAAAAAGGTTGTAAGTGATAATGAAATATTGCGGGTTGGACATAGGAGTACTTATAGGTTTTAGAGTTTGACTAGTCATAACACCGAACCTTCACGATAGTATTTTAGAAATACACTTGACCTATAAGCAATGCATCCCTGAGGAGAATTCCCAGGAAAGAGGGGTGGGTCACTAAGACGCACTTAAGTACCCTATCTTTCCTTAGCCAGAATTCCTCATGGGCTTACATACTCTTCCAGCCATCATGTATTAATAATAGTATTGTTGGGCTCATGGTTATGATGGGAATTGTTGTGAACTGGGCTTTGAGGTCCAAAAGTAGGGTTTATGCATTTCAATGGGCTTCTTCTTCTTAGAGGATAGATGGGCTTCTTGGTTTATTATTGGTGGGCATTAGGCCCAATAGTTAAGTCTTTGTTCATAAAAGGTGATGGTATCATGTATGGGAGTCCAAATGTGTATGAATAGTTTGGTGTGTATGTGTGTGTGTTAAACTTAGGATAGTGTTTTGAATAATTTTAAGTAGGTAGTTATGCATAGAAGAAAAAGTGGGTAGGTAACGTGACACATAAACTATTGAGTATTGTATCATGTGAAGTAATCATATGGTATAACAATGTAAAAATATTCACATAGGAGGATAATCATATAGCATGTAGGTAGTAATGAGTGTAAGCACAAGAGTTATCGAGTAGTGTGACACATAAGTCATTATGTATTGTATCATGTAGTGTAAGTACTTAGGATAGCATGTAAAAATAATCACACGAAAATTGATAATGTAACATGTAGTAGCATGGCATTGTATGGGTGTCCTAAAGTTATAGGCTAGGTCAAGAGTGTCTAATAACCTAGTTCCCTATAACCAAGGCTCTGATACCAATCTGTCACACCCCAACCGATGGCGGAATCATCGGGGCGGGACATGTAGACTGCTCATAAGCACGAGGTTGACTAGATTGTAATATATTAAATCCATTTCCATTCAAACAAACATGAAACAAGTTCAAAGTACATAATGAATTACAATTTGTCTTTGATTTAATATTAACTAGGTCCAAAGCCCATGTATAGCATGTCTTGATCTAGCTCATATGAAAGCACCTGAAACATGAATAAAATAAGGTCAACTAAAAAGTTGGTGAGTATAACACAGGTTTGTATATAGGTAGCATATAATTTGTAAACCAAATCCTTTACATAACATGATAAATAAGGCATTTATGGGGAGCAGCTATTGTGTAACCAAGTACAATCAAACCTTTGTAACTAGCATGCAAAAATTGTGTTGTCGGTTTCAATCACCGCGCACCTGGGTGGGTTTGTTAGACTCAATAGATCTATCATTGAAAATCGTCGGCTTGAAAAGTTAATGATTGCACATAATCGCATACAAAAGGTTAGCACACCTATCCCTCGGGCATAAAGCTCAAATTGCACACATGAATGTAAAATAGGATTTGTACTTGTGTTGTTTGCGTAAATGTAAACATGTAAGTTGAATAGTGTTCATGTTTCACCCCAAAAATGTAAAAGAGTAAAAAGGGGCTATGTATACTCATTTGATTCGAAGGCGTAACTAACACGAGATACTAGAAAGTAATGTGATCCTTGTATCGCACAACGTTAACCTAGAGTGTAATGTATATTGCATTAATAATGCACAATAGTCTAAGTCTAAGTCTAAGGTTGAATTGAATAAAGTTAGTGATTGGTACTTGGAAGTGTTGTATAAAACGGAAGATTTGAAATGAATATTTTTACAACATTTTGAATAAAGTTTGAGTTTGGAATAATTAAATAAGTAAATTAATTAATTATTGTTTATGAGAATAATGTAATTGTTTAAAAATATAGAAATTTTAAGAATTCTATGAACACACACGACCTTGCCTAGACAGGGCACGATCGTGGTCGGGCCACGGGCGCGACCGCGCTAGTCAGGGTGCGACTGTATTGATCAACAGAGGACATAGCTAGACAAATCACAAGGCACGACCGTGTCTATGCTTCAGGGGCACGACCAAGTCTAGCCCACGAGCATGACTGGGTCTGAGCAGGAGGCACGACCGCGCTGGAAGTCGGCACGACCGCGTCTCCCGAGGCACGACCGCGCTAGACGATTAGCGCGACCGTGTCTCTTTCAAAACAGGGACGAATTGATTGATTCTGATATTTATAGTGCTGGAATTTATAGGGCTTTCATTCACAAGGTTATTACGAATCTGTTGGTGTAGATTAATTGTGTTTAAAACATGTTTAGAACCGGATTCGATTAAACTATTTTGAATGAAAATATGGTTTCGGGTTCGAGTAGATTTCGATATTGAATGCCCAAATTAGATTGGGGATTTTGATCTATAGAATAAATAGGAGGTTTAGAAGGTTTCAATTACCCTGTACGACGATGGATCGGTAGCGTACGGTAGGAAGGAGTCCCGGCGTGACGAATTTGGTCTCCGGCGTCTCCTGCTGCAATTCCGGCTACACCAGAGTACTCGTGAGTTTCGGTGAGGATCGTGTGATGTATATCGTTTGTTTACTTGAGAGAATATAGATCGAAAGGAAGAAGTTTGTGGTTTCGTTTAGTTTTCTTGAGATGAATCGGTTCCAGATGATAATGGTTGTAATTGGCAGTGTAATTGTCTTTGTTAATGGATATTAAGTGGAAATCAGTTACGGGAAACCAACGATCGGGCGATTAAAGCTGCAGTTACGTTTTCTCAGACATGAGGCGCGACCGTGCCAAAACCTGGCGCGACCATGCCAAGACGAGGCGCGACCATGCCAACATGAGGCGCGACCGTGCCTACTAGGGTTTCTGGTTATTTACAAAATCAGCCCTTGCAACTTCAGCTTTGACAGAATTAGCTTGGTTAGGATTTAACAGAACACCTAACGGGATTACTAACTGAGTTAACTCTAGGAGGTGTTACCACGTGTTTTGAGTTCTAAAACTTTGAATTTAATACGATCGGCTAACGATTAATGAGGTGTAGGTTTGAACAAGTATATGATTCAATGTCGTGTTGTTTATTTTATTAGTTAAAATAAGTTAAAATAGGGTCGGAAAATCAGAGATGTTACAGTATAAAGGTTGAAAATAGGGATGGCTGAGGGCAGGTCACTGAGTGACCGTAAGGCCTGAGTGATTAGCATGATTCTTCGTGGGCTATAATTCCAAAGTTTGATTATGTTGTATTTTTCCAGTCAGTCCCTATTGTACAAACTTTATGTTATGAAATGAAATAAGTTATGTTGTTAAGTCTTCCGCTGTGTATTTTGTTATCAAACGTCACTGTAACTAGAAGGCGACCTTCAACCGGTATGTGGTTATCTGATGAACGGAATGTCTGTCCAGGAAAGAACGGTGTATAAATCTCTCCTAGACCCGTCGCTCTTTCCTGGGAACATATCTGTTGGAGGTACTACTCTAGTAGATGACTGTCCTGTGTTACGGGTGTGACAAGTTGGTATCAGAGCCACAGTTTAAGGGATTTATATGCTAATAGGAAAGATTAGTATCTAGACTTAAACTAAGAGCTCTGAGTTTAGCTGGAATACCCACATGATATAAGTTGAGATGTTGATTATCATTATGAGTATAACAGGAGATGTCGAGAAAACATATATTAAGTACATTATTGGCCAAATTTCTTTAATTTCTGATTTTCTGGATCATAACCGGTTATCGAATTCTGATATCATACATCTGTGTGTATAGGTAACAATGGTTGGACGAGGAAGAGGAAGAGGTAGAGGAAGACTCCAGTTACTAGGAGTCGTAGGCAGGCTGAAAATAACACCGATACTAACTACCATCACAAAACAATTGAGAATAACAATAATAATGGTCCTCATGCTGAAGAAGTAGTCATGTCTGAAACCCAGATTCAAGATGCTGTGGCCAGTGAAGTCACTAAGGCCTTACGAAACACCCTACCCACACTATTAGATGAAGTTCTTTCAAGGAGAATGGGTACTGGCACAGCTGGAGGAGGAAACAATAACACCACCAGAGGAGCAAATGGAAACGCTCATCATAGCTCAGTAAAAAGAACTGAGAATCGTGAAGGATGCAATTACAAATCCTTTGAAGGCTGTACACCCAAACCAAATGATGGCAAGAAGGGAGCCATTGATACTACTCAGGGGATCACAAAGATGGAAGCTATGATCAAACTGAGTGAATGTAGAGATGATCAGGCAGTCAAGTTTGCAGCCAATTCTTAAGAAACCACCGCTATAGATTGGTGGGAGTCAGTAAAGCAGGCTAAAGGAGAGCAAGCGGTGGAAAATATGAGATGGAACGAATTCAAGGAACTAATTATGCAGCGATTCTGTCCTCAGAATGAACTCGATAAGCTTGAGGAGGAGTTTCAGCGTCTGGGGGCTGGAACAATGACACACCAGGAGTATGCAACAAAGTTTGACGAAATGTCAAAACTAGTGCCAGATCTGGTGACACCTGAAAACCGAAGAATTAAACATTTTAATAGGGGTTTGCCTCTTAAGGTGTGTACCTTAGTGAAAACTGCCGCAATACAAACAATGGATTCAGCCTTGGCATTGAGTGCCATAGTTTATGATGATGTGGTAGCTCAAGAGGCCACGGATAAGGCCGAGAAGATAGTAGAGGTAAAACCTGTAGTAACAAAGAGGGAAAGTGAGGAGATGATGTACCGGTTTAAGCCGAGAAACTTTAAATTCCCTAGGAAAGAAGGAAGAAACCTAGTGAGAAACCCTAAGGAAATAAGGTTCTACAAATGCAAAAAGGACGGGGCATGTTGCAATATCTTGTCCTTCTCTTAGATGTTTCAACTGTGATGAGATGGGGCATCTAGCAAGGAATTTTGCCAAACCCGTACAACAAAAGTCTGGAGAAAAGGGATAAAGGTCGAGTGTTTGTAATAGGAGAAGGGAGAAGGAACGACAATGCCAAAGTGATAGCTGGTACATTCCTAGTTAAAGATATTTATGCTCAGATTCTATTTGATACAGGAACAAATAGAAGTTTTATTTCAGATGCCTTTAGTTTGTGTTTAGGCATAAAACCTACTCCACTTGAGCGTGCTTACATAGTTGAGATGGCAAGTGGTGAGCAGATTAAGATAATAGATTCGTATGTGAATTGCAAGATGATTCTGGGCAATGAGAATTCAGTGATTGAATTAATGCCAATGAGTATGAGCAAGTACGGTGTTATCATTGGAATGGATTGGTTGAACCAATGTCATGCTCAAATTGATTGTGATCAACGGACTGTTAGGATGTGTAGGCCTAACAGAGAGTCTATGTTGATACAATGTGATAGTAATGAGAATAAGATTGAAACGATTTCTGTAGCTAAGGCTAAGAAATGTATGAATACAGGAGGGAGCATATTTGTACTTTATAATTTAGACTCTAAACCCGAACGGCAGATTGCAGACATTCTTATAGTATGCGATCACCATGATGTATTTTCGGAAGAATTACCTGGTCTACCACCGGATAGACAAATCGAATTCCGAATCGAACTCATACCTGGTGCTAAACCCGTTGCTAAGTCACCTTATCGTCTTGCACCTTCCGAGTTGAAAGAGTTGATGAAGCAGATTCAAGAATTATTAGATAGAGGCTTTATACGTCCAAGTACTTCACCCTGGGGAGCACCAGTCTTATTCGTAAAGAAGAAGAATAGAAGTATGCAAATGTGCATAGATTATCGGGAACTGAATAAACTTACTATAAAGAATAAATATCCATTACCAAGGATAGATGATCTTTTCGATCAATTGCAAGGAGCAAAATACTTCTCAAAGATAGATCTTAGATCTGGATATCACCAGTTAAAGGTACGGGAAGAAGATGAACCTAAGACTGCCCTTAGAACCCGATATGGACACTACGAATTCCTAGTTATGTCATTTGGGCTAACTAATGCTCCTGCAGCATTTATGGACCTAATGAACCGAGTTTGTAAACCATTCTTGGATAAATTCGTTATAGTGTTCATGTTAGGACATAGTTTGTAATGACAAAAGCTTGTAATAGTTAGATCTTATGTCTTTATGTTTTTGTTATGTAAAAAGTCACTAAGTGTTTATTCAAGTTTACATAGAGGCGAACTTAAGAGGCGAACTTAATAAGTTCGCTTAAGTCTATCTGAGGCGAACTTAATAAGTTCGCTTTGTCTGTTAGAGGCGAACTTAATAAGTTCGCTTATAGCAGGTCAGACGGTTATATATATGTGTTTACAGAGTCAGTCATAATAGAACAAATAGAACAGAGAATTATCGATTAGTCTGATTAAGTCTGTAAGCACCATTGTGATTTGGAATACAATTGAGAAGTTTATTTACGTGATTGTTTACATTATCTTTTATGCATATAAACGTTGATTCGTTGGATTCCGCACTCCGAGTTAACGTCACGTCTTATCACGAGATCGATCCGTAGAAGCGTCATGAGGACCTACAAGTGGTATCAGAGCTATTGCTCGTGATTCTTGTTGATTCTAGACGGTTTTATATGCAAATTGACATGAAGTTTGTAATTTTTGAGTTTTTCATTTCCATGGAGTTTTCAAGACTGATTCAGATCTGATTTGGTGTTTTTGAAGAGGATTTTGACGAAATTGATCCGATAGAATGCTTCTAATTGACAAATTACACAATCCTACGGTCCAATTTTGTTTAATTCCTTCAAATCAGTGATTAATGATGATTTCCGTATGTTTCTGGTTCGTGAGTTTGGTTTGAAGAGTTCTTGATCTTGATTCTGTTACTGCAAGCGAACTTGCTGAATTGTGTACAGGCGAACTTAGCAGGCGAACTTGTCAAGTTCGCTTCTCACATGATTAAGCGAACTTATTTTAAGCAAACTTAAGCAGTTTTCAGGTTTCTGGTTTAAACGAACATATTAAGTTCGCTTCTCATTAAGTTCGCTTGGGTGTCTCAGAGGCAAACTTATTATCTTCGCCTAAGGGTAAAGAAGTTTAACACTTGGAAAATTTTTTAGAAAAAATGGCAAATATGGTTCAAGTCACAAATATGTTCAATTACGACAATGAGATCGGTACATCTCAAAAACCTCCGAAGTTGTTGAATCTAGTTGATTATTCAAATTGGAAAGATCGGTTCGACCAGTTTGTATCTTTTACCGACACTAGTTTGTTGATTCCGATTTTGGAAGGTTATACGCATCCGACTTATTCTTGGATGGGACAAGATAATGTTCCAAAGCCGGTGTCAGCGTTAACTACTGAAGAGAAGCTACTATTTGACAGGGAAAAGAAAGCGATGGCTAGTATTTCGATGTCTCTTCCAAAGGAAATATATCACAGTTTTAAACAGTTCAAGTCTTCTCAACAACTGTGGGAAGCATTACAGAAAAGGTGTGAAGGAAGTTTGGATGTGAAGAAGAGTAGAAAGGAGCTATTAAAGAAGCAGTTCTTGGTCTTTAAGTATTTTTCAAAATGAATCCTTGGATGATCTTGCTACAAGATTCTATCATCTTCTTAGTGAACTGGCAAGTGCTTCTGTGGTGTATGAGACTGAGGAAATCAATGATAAATTCATGGAGGCTTTACCATCAAAATTTGATGTGTACACGGTTTTAACCAAAAAGAATATTAAGTATAAAACCATGTCTCTTGAAGAAGTTCTAGGGAAGATTCAGTCGCATGACATGAATATGAAGAAGAAAGAGACTAACTTGGAGCATATTCAGGATCCCTCAATGTATTTTGCCAAATCTACCGGTAAATATGGTAATGGAGTGTCATTTTTTTTCTGGTGATGCTCAAGATTCTTCAAATGATCAGTGTTCTGGAGCTCCAATTCATTCTGGTCATTCAAGCCATTCTGGATTTTCTGCGACTACAACTTCTACTTCATCTGGATCTCATTTGAATCAGAAGGTTGCTGATGATTATCTTGCTATGTTTTCTTCATTCATGGCATCATATGAGAATTTTATTAGAGGTAAAATACATGATCGTGAGGTTATAGAAGAAGATTTCAGACAGATTGACCCTGTTGATCTGGAAGAAATGAATATCTAATGGAATATGGCCATGTTGATGCGTCAAGCTAAAGATTTCTTGAAGAAAACGGGCAGAAAATATATTGGTTCAAATAGTCGATCTCCTATGGGTTTTGATAAAAGCAAAGTTCGGTGTTATAACTGTCAAGAATATGGTCACTTTGCTAAGAAATGTGTGAAGCCAAAGGTCGAGTTTGATTCTCAAAAGAAGCAGCCTAATTTTCAGCATAATAGGAATCAGTCACATAGTTCATCTTGTAATACAAATCATACATCTGCTTCATCGGCTTTGGTTGCTCAGAACGATGAAAACTATGATTGGGGCATTCATCTGGAAGACTTGGTGGGTGATGTGAGTCAGGCGTTTGTAGCAGAAATTCATTCTGAAAAACTAGAGGAGTCGACCGATGATGAAAGTTATAGTGATGATTCTTGTGATGGTGACAGTGTTCCAAGCGTTGATGAAGAAGTAGAACAAGTGCAGAATATTGATTCTGATGATGCATCAGGTGTTGCTGAGGAGGATATTGTTCTTACTCAAAATGCTTCTGATGGTGCTGATTCAGAAAATATTCCTATTGCCAAAGTATTCATGGCAGACATGTCTAATCCGTCAAAGGTAAAAGACTCTGTTTGTCATATTTTCTATTCTAATTGCATTTCTATTAAAGATAAATTGCAAAAGGTCATAGATGATAACACAAACTTGATTTGTGACATGAAATCGATGCATACTGTTAATCAGAAACTGAAAGATAATGATAAGTTGTGCATCGATAGAATTGAGTCTTTGAAAAGGGACTTAAATTCTCTTGGGCTAAAATACAAAGAGCAGGGTTATCATCTAGATATGGCTTATGCTGAGATAGAAAAACGTAATGAAGTTGTTGCTCAAAAGAACAAGGAAATATCTGACAAAGAATCTGAATTGATCAAACTTCATAGAAAGATGGAAAATTTTGAAAATTCTTCGGTTATTTTGGATTATTTTAACTCAAATGCTGATCCTAATAAGCGTGTTGCTGGAATTGGATTTATTCCTCCACCGTTTAATGCAATTTAAGTGGTGGAACCTGAAATCATACATGAAGAGGAGATAGATCCAAAGACTGTGTTAAAGGTGAATCCAGTAACTGGGAGGATATGGTGTATGATTCTGAAGATGAGGTGTTTGATGAGAAGAAGGTTGAAGGCATTCCAAAAGAGGTAAAAATTGATGACCCAAAAGTTGTTAAATCTGTTACCCGAGATAGATGCATTCTGACTGAACCCGAAGAAGTGAAAGTTGGTACATCTAAGCTTTCTCCGATTTTACAGTCGAGTGGTTTCGTAGCAGCTGGTTATCAAAAAGTGTGTGCTTCAAAGGTGCCAACACAAGCTTATGTTCCAAAGAAACCGATAAACTGTTCGGGACATTCCTCTGACGCGTATACCTCTGATGGATCCTCACATTCAAAGAAAACTCCTTATTTCAGAACTTATCAAGAAAGAAGAGTGTGTTTTCATTGTCATGAGGCTGGTCATATTCTGATCAATTGTCCTTACAAGAACCAGGGTAAAATGAAGATTGTTCCTTCATAACCGAAAGTGGTGAAGATTCTGAAAAGAAAAGATGAGGGAAAGTCGTCTTCTAGTTTAGAGAAAAATTTGCCTGGTCGATCTTGTGTTAAATCCTCTCGATTTAAACGACATGATAAATTGAATGCTTAATCTTTTGTATGCAAAGAGAAGATTGAGATTCATAATGTAGGAATTTCAAAAGATTCTCATCAGGAAGTTAAATTGTCTAGACCTCAAAGGAGAAGACGAAACAGAAAATTGAAGAAAATTTTGGAAACATCCGAATCTGACAATAATATATCAAATAATGTTTTTTAAAATAATAAAAATGGATCTTCTTTGAAAAAGTCTGATTGTCAAACTTCTGTTCCAAAAGTTAATGATAAAATTGATTGTAAATTACAAGAAGTTGTTTATTTTGATCAAACTGGACGACCCAAGACCACGATGGCTTGGGTTCCTATTTCTAACTGATTCTCGTTGTTTATGTAGGGACAACAAAGGAGGACTATCAACAATACATGGTATGTGGATAGTGGTTGCTCTCGACATATGACAGGGAATGTTAGATTGCTTGAGGATGTAAAACAAATTGATGGAGGTTATGTCGCTTTTGCGGGTAATAAAGGCGGGTACATAACTGGACAGGGTACGTTAAAGAATGACAAAGTCAAATTTGAGAAGGTGAATTATGTTGAGCAGCTGGAACACAATCTTTTAAGTATATCACAAGTTTGTGACAAGAAGTTTTCGTTTCATTTCAACGATGCTGAATGTTATATTTTGAAACCGGGCTTCATGATTCCTGATGAATGGATTCTTTTGAAGGCTCCGAGGAGAAATGACACGTATGTCCTTGACATGAGTGTTGCCACTATAACGGATTCAATTCCAACTTGTTTACTCTCCAAGGCGTCAGAATCTGATTCAATATTGTGGCACAGGAAGCTAGCTCACATTAACTTTAGGAAGATGAACTACATTGTTATGAATGATTTGGTTCTTGGTATTCCGAAAATGAAATTCTCAGTTCCTGATGATTGTATTCCGTGCAAGAAGGGAAGCAAAGAAGGAAATCTCACAAATCTAAATCGACGAATTCTATCGTAACTCCGTTGGAGCTGCTGCATATGGATTTGTTCGGTCCTATAAGTATCAGAAGCATTGGTGGAAAATCGTACTGCTTGGTAGTAACTGATGATTACTCTAGATTTTCATGGGTTAAGTTTCTTTCTTCTAAAGCTGAAACCACTGAGTTGGTACAATACTTAATCCTGGGTTTGGAGAATTTATTCAATCTGAAAGTCAGAAGAATAAGGAGTGACAATGGCAGCGAATTTAAGAATAGCAAAATGGGCTTATTCTGTCTTCAAAAAGGAATTCATCATGAATTCAGTGCGCCATATGTTCCTCAACAAAACGGTGTCGCTGAACGAAAGAACAGGACTTTAGTCAAAACGGCTCGCACGATGCTTGCAGATTCTAAGCTTCCAGTCACCTTTTGGGCTGAAGATGTGAATACTGCGTGTCACGTTTTGAACAGGGTCTTGACCGTCAAGCGACATAACAAGACTTGCTATGAATTACTGAATAATCGAAAGCCGAATCTGGATTATTTACTACCTTTTGGTAATCCTTGCACCCTATTGAAAGTTCGAGACGTCCCAACAAAATTCAGTGAGAAGGCTATTGAAGGGATTTTTCTGGGGTATGTGGCTAATTCGACAACCAAGAGGGTTTATAACAAAGAAACGCGTCAAGTTGAAGAATGGTTCCATATTGACTGTTCAAATCGGTCTTTACCACAAATGGCGATTGGTCCGGATTGGGCATTTAATTATGAAAACTTATTCAAGTCTTTTCATTTACCTTCTGATATTTCTGATGAAGATGTTGCTGTTCTCTATGAGTGATGTCAGGATGCACAGCACAATGGATTTCTACCAACCGCAGTTCCAAATTCATCGATTCCATCTACTTCTGTTCCCGATCCTAATGTTGCTTCTTGTTCAGGTCCACAAGATTTAGAGAGTGAGGAGGATAATGCTATTTTTCAAGATTCTTCTGCTGATCCGTTGTTGGGTGATGATCTATTACCTTCGACACAGGCTCAGGGGGAGATTCCTACAAATTTATACTCGGAAATTCCTATTAATCACGATTATTCTTATCAATCTGAATCTACTCAAGTTGACGTGTTGTCGGTTCCTGAGGTTGCATCCATCAAGGAACTCAAAGATCATCCAGTGACGAATATAATTGGAAATTTACAGGATGGAGTGAAAACACGTTCTTTTGTTGACAATACTTGTTTGTATACCTGCATTAAAGATTCTGGTGTTCTGGATGATTGCTCACATTCATGCTTTATTTCATAGGTTGAACCCAAGAATGTTGAGATGGCTTTAAATGACAACAATTGGATGGAAGCTATGCAAGAAGAACTTGCTCAATTTGACAAACTTAAGGTTTGGAATCTTGTTGATCTTCCGAAGGGTGCGTATCCGATAGGAACAAAATGGGTGTTTAAATGTAAGAAAGACGATCAAGGTGTCGTGGTACGCAACAAGGCAAGATTAGTTGTCCAGGACTTCAATCAACAAGAAGGAATTGATTACACTGAGGTTTATGCGCCGGTTGCGAGGCTCGAAGCTATAAGGTTGTTTCTAGCTTTTGCTTCTTTTAAAGGTTTTAAGGTGTTTCAATTAGACATCAAAAGTGCGTTTTTATATGGAAAGGTCAAGGAGGAAGTCTATGTTTGTCAGCCGCCGGGGTTTGAAGATCCACTGAATCTGAATATGGTTTTCAAGCTTGATAAGGCCCTCTATTGTCTTCATCAGGCTCCTCGTGCGTGGTATGAACGCTATCCACACATCTTTTGGCAAATGACTTTGTTCGTGGAAAGATAGGCTCGACCTTATTCATAAAGATATCAGGGGGAGATTACCTACTGGTGCAGATTTACGTGGACGATATTATTTTTGGCTCGACAAATGAAGGGTTATGTAAAGATTTTGAGGGTGTAAAGAAGTCAAAGTTTGAAATGTCTGCTATGGGAGAGTTATCATTTTTCTTAGGTTTGCAAGTAAATCAAAAGGAAGATGGTTTCTTTATTCATCAGTCCAAGTATGTCAAAGACATCTTGAGCCGGTTCAAGATGGAGGATTGTACCCCATATGATACTCCAATTCCGGTCAATCATAAGTTGAATTCTGACCCGGATGGAAAAGATGTGGATTGTCGACTTTACAGAGCTATGATTGGATTCCTCATGTACTTAACCGCTTCAAGGCCAGATATAATGTTCGCCGTGTGCATCTGTTCCAGATTCCAGGCAAAGCCAAAAGAATCTCACTTAATTGCTGTGAAAAGAATCTTTCGATATTTGAAAGGAAAACAATGTTTGGGGCTATGGTATCCTCATGGTTCTAACTTTGATTTCAATGCTTATACTGATTCTGATTTTGGTGGTTGTTGTTTGGACATGAAATCTACAACAGGTGGTTGCCAGTTATTAGGTAATCGACTTGTATCCTGGCAGTGCAAAAAGCAAACCACAGTCTCGATTTCTACATGCGAAGCAGAATATATCGCTGCTGCGAGTTGTTGTTCACAGATCCTGTGGATACAACAGCAATTGAGAGATTACGGTTTGATTTTCATAAGAACCCCTATGCTCATCGATAATAATGCTACTATGTCCATAACTAATAATCATGTTAAACATAGTAAAACTAAGCACATTGAGATTCGATATCATTTTATTCGTGATTGTGCAGAGAAATGGTTGATTGAGCTGGTCAAGGTACACACTGACGATAATTTTGCTGATTTGTTTACCAAGGCATTTGATCGTACCAGGTTTGAATTCCTAATTAAAATGATTGGTATGATCAATCCCGAATAAAAGCTTTTCAAAATCATAATTTCTTGGAAAATTTTGTTTTTAAATTCTTTTATTGCTTTATTACATTTCTGCATTTACATTTTCAGTCAAAAAGTTTTAATTTATAAAAGGTAAAAAAAATTGAAAAATATAAAATTTGACATCATTTGAGGTTAGAGTAGAAATGATAGCACATCAGTAATTAGTTCATTTCACACGACCTTAGTAGACCTTTGATGTATGATTGATTAAAATAGGTTGATTTGATCTAAATTTCAAAGTCTGCATAAATAAGAAATGATAGTGTTGTGTATGCTCTAATCTTGATAATTTGTTTTCAAATTTGTGTATGAGTTTTGAAACTTAAATTGTCAATAGACTAAAAGCGTTTTGAAACTAATAGTAGTGTGAAAATTAAATATAATATGATTACATCTGTGATTTAAATCCATTATATGCCTGGGTGTGTGTGTAAAAGATCATTATCAGATAAAGAATATATGGTTATAAATAATTTCATGAGACCAATATCGAATTATATCTTTAGCACAAATTGATTTCAGTTCACTTCACTGCCCATGCCCCGAAAAACATGCAAGGTGTTGTTGAACTAAGATATGCTTTCAAAATCTGTTGAAACATATATTCGCCCTTGGATCAGTTAGATACATCATCTAGTCTGACTCCATTGAATTTTATCCAGATAATAGTTGGATCTTCATACCTGAATCAGTTGATTCTTATTATACAGCCAATCTATTAGAATCTTCCGATTCTGAATCATCATGATTCTTATATCCTTTGGGATCTGCTTTTTACTTGTGCTAAAAGAGATAATTTCATCTTGAAAATTGATCTAATCTTAACATTAACTGTATATGTCTTGAAGATAGTGCAATTTATATTTCTGTTTCGCATATATGTGGGGTACACGATGTTTTTCATCTAAATCGTACTAAATCACATGAATTTGGAGAATAAACGCTTATAGTTTCAAATCATATAATATTGACAAATTTAAGAATTCATGCTTTATATTTCAAATTCGGTAAAAATAAAAGAGTATTTTATAACCTGATCTTATTTACTTTGGAATTTATCGCGTATCATTTCAAATATTATTCAAATTGAATGAGTTTCAAAATGAAAAAGATGCGAAGTGCACAAAACTGAGTTGAATGGTTTCATACTATAGGTTACCCTCTGTTATTGCTAAAATGTGTGATGAATTAATAGGATACTGATATGATCTTCTTGCTCATGATGATCATTCAAAAATATGTTATTTCAGTTTATTCAGATAAAAATCCAAAAATATGTGTTTCTGTTTGTACAGATAACATCCAAAAATATGTGATTCCGTTTGTATAGATAAAACTCAAAAAGATTTTGATTTTTATTTTCCATGAAAATTCTAAATTTTTATTAAAATTTTTCGGGATTGGATCGGTTACGTGATGCTGACGAAAGTTCAAGACTTGAAAGGTTGAAATTGGTAAAATTTTGTTCAAGGCAAAAGCGATTAAATATTAAGTTCGCCTGTGTACAGTGAAGCGAACTAAGCGAACTTAATCTGTGTGTCTGGGGATGGTGAAGCGAACTTATCATGTTCGCCGGAGGCTTGTTAAGCGAACTTAACAACTTCGCCTAAATAAGCGAACTTAATGTGTTTAAGGCTCTTGGCCAAGCGAACTTGACAGTCATCGTCTTCATTTACACGAAGCGAACTTGTCTGCAAATTTTTTGAAATTCTTAATATGTGTTGTTAGGGTTGTTTACCAGTTCTATCATATTCTAAATTGAATTGCGAACACAACCAAGGTAATTTTGTTGAATTTCATCCGTTCAATTGTGCGTATTTGGTGATTTTCTTCTCGGTTTCCGTCGAAAGTTTAAACAGACGGTTTTTGACCTAATTTTGACAGGAATTATAAAATTGATCATTCTAATTGGTTTCTAAGTGATAATCGACTGATACTCATTGCTTATTTCATGTGTTTAACTTGATTAGCCGATTTTTTTAAATTCAGTGTTTGAATTTGAATCGTCACAGGTTCAGGCGAACTTGTTCCAAGCGAACTTGTTTGAAGCGAACTTGTCCAGGAGAACTTAATAAGTTCGCCTCTTGCAACACTAAGCGAACTTATTAAGTTCGCCTAGGGGTCAGAGAGTATTTGGACTTGTGATTTTTTGAGTGTTTGAAATTTTTGTTTAAATTTTTTTTTTTAATTTTTTTGTTTGTTTGTTTGTGTTTGATATGTTTTACTAATGTGTTTTGTTGTCCGAATGTTTTCAGATGGCTCGACGTGTCGAATATAAGCATAATCAAGTGGCATTGTTAGATCCTAACATGTCCGAGGCAGTCAATTTTCAAGGAATAATCGGATTTCTAAATCGTTCATGTCTTCATACTGCTTTATCTGTTGATCCATACATCAGTTTGGTATACATACAGCAATTTTGGGATACAGTTCATCAGGATACAGACGTAGAACCTCATGTTCTTCGTGCTACTGTCAATAATACTGAAATTGCTATATCTGAAGAAACAATTCGTGCTGCTCTTAATTTGGGTGGTAATGCTGAAGACCCAATGTCTTATCCAGGCACTCTTATTATGGGTTGTTTTCAAAGAATGGGTTATCGTGGGAGACAGAATGATACCTAAGCACGTAAAGGTGGCTTAGTCGGTGAATGGAGGTATTTCATGCATGTGATCATTCAATGCGTCTCTCCTCGTAAAGCTGGAACCGATGGTTTAAAGATGGCTCTTCAAACTGCTATGGTGGGTTTAACGTTGAATAAGCGATTCAATTTTCCACTTTACTTCTATCGGGAGATGGTCATGCAGATTAATCCGGCTGAAGGTGTTAGGACATAGATTTGTAATGACAAAAGCTTGTAATAGTTAGATTTTATGTCTTTATGTTTTGTTATGAAATTGTAAAGTTGCTAAGTGTTTTTACTAGTAAGCCTAGAGGCGAACTTGTTAAGTTCGCCTGCTCTAACAGAGGCGAACTTAATATGTTCGCTTAGGCATAACTTAGGCGAACTTGTTAAGTTCGCTTAGACTGTTTCAGGCGAACTTAACTAAGTTCGCTTACAGCAGGTTTGGTTCTATATATATGTGTTACAGAGTCATTACACAGTAGTGAACAGAGATCGATCTGAGAGAGAAACAATTGTCTGATTGAGTCTGTAACCATTGTTATTCTGAATATAATCGAGAAGTTTATTTACACGTGTTGTTTGGATTGTCGGTTAGTATACAAATCGGTAACGCGAAGGATTCCGCACTTCGTGTTATAGCAACGTCATATCACGAGTTTGATCAGTAGCTGAGTTACCTGGACCTACAAGTGGTATCAGAGCAAAGTGCTCGTGAATTAAGTACGATTCTTGGTGATAATTGACGGTTTTTGTGTACAATTCGACAAGATATACAACTTTTTGAAGTTTCTGCAACAATGGAGTTTTTCAAGTTCTTGAAGATTGTTTCTTTACTGAATTTGTGATTTTGGAAGTGTTTTTGATGAAATTAGTCCGATAGAACTGTTCCATTTGTTAAAATTCATAATCCTACGGATCAATTTTCTTAAATTCCATCAATTCGCTGAGAAATCATGAATTTTGATGATTTCGGTTCGTGTTTGGACGAAGACTCTGTTGATTCTGTTACAACAGTTTAAGCGAACTTGCTGAGTTCCTGTTCAAGAGAACTTAGCAAGCGAACTTATTAAGTTCGCTTCTCACATTTCAAGCGAACTTAGCTGTTAAGCGAACTTACCGGATTTCCTTTTTAAGCGAACTTGTCTTGTTCGCCTGATATTAAGTTCGCTTAGTACTCCCTAAAGCGAACTTATTAAGTTCGCCTGAGGGTAAAATCAGTTCAGTACTTAGAAATTTTTCAGAAATTTTTTTTAACATGGCAAATATGGTTCAAGTCACAAACATTGTCAATTATGACAATGAGATAGGTACATCTCAAAAACCTCCGAAGTTGATGAATCTAGGTGATTATTCAAATTGGAAAGATCGGTTTGACCAATTCGTATCTTTTACCGATACTAGTTTGTGGATTCCAATTTTGGAAGGATATACACACCCTACTTATTCATGGATGGGAAAAGATGATGTTCCAAAACCAGTGTCTGCTTTATCTACTGAAGAGAAGCTTTTATTTGATCGAGAAAAGAAAGCAATGGCTAGCATTTCGATGTCTCTACCAAAGGAAATTTATCACAGTTTTAAACAGTTCAAGTCTTCTCAACAGCTGTGGGAAGCTCTACAGAAAAGGTGCGAAGGGAGTTTAGATGTGAAGAAAAGTAGAAAAGATTTACTAAAGAAGCAGTTCCTAGTTTTTAAACATTTTCAGAATGAATCTTTGGATGATCTTGCTACAAGATTCTATCATCTTCTTAGTGAACTGGATAGTGCATCTGTGGTATATGAGACTGAGGAAATCAATGATAAATTCTTGGAGGCTTTACCATCAAAGTTTGATGTGTATACGGTTTTGATCAAAGAAAATGTTAAGTACAAAACCATGTCTCTTGAAGAAGTCCTAGGGAAGATCCAATCACATGACATTAATTTGAAAAAGAAAGAGACTAATTTGGAGCATATCCAGGATCCCTCGATGTATTTTGCCAAATCTGTTGGTAAATCTGGTACTGGAGTAGCATTCTTTTCTGGTGATGCTCAAGAGTCTTCAAATGACCAGTGTTCTGGAGTTCCAATCTATTCTAGTCATACAAGCCATTCTGGATTTTCTGCTACTACTGCTTCAACATCATCTGGATCTCATGTGAATCAGATAGTTGCTGATGATTATTTGGCTATGTTTTCTTCATTCATGGCATCATATGAGAATTTCATTGGAGGAAAAATACATGATCCTGAGGTAATCGAAGAAGATTTCAGACAGATTGACCCTGTTGATCTGGAAGAAATGAATATCCAATGGAATATGGCCATGTTAATGAGACAAGCTAAAGATTTCTTGAAGAGAACTGGGAGAAAATATATTGGTTCAAATAGTCGATCGCGTATGGGTTTTGATAAGAGCAAAGTTAGGTGTTACAACTGCCAAGAGTATGGTCACTTTGCTAAGGAGTGTGTGAAACCAAAGGTAGAATTTGATTCTCAAAAGAAGCAATCTAACTTTCAACATAATAGGAATCAGCCTCATGGTTCATCTGGTAAACAAAATCATGGTCCTTCTGGTAATACAAATCATGCATCTGCATCATCAGCTCTAGTTGCTCAAAACGATGAAAACTATGATTGGGGCATTCATCTGGAAGATTTGGTGGGTGCTGTGAGTCAGGCTTTTGTTACAGAAATTCATTCAGAAAAACCAGAGGATTCTACTGATGATGAAAGTTCTAGTGATGATTCGTGTGATGGTGATAGTGTTCCAAGTGTTGATGATGAGGAAGAAAAAAGGGAAAATACTGATTCTGATGCTGTGTCAGGAGTTGCTGAGGAAGAAATTGTTCTTACAGAAAATACTTCAGTTGGTGATGATGCCCAGAATATTCCAATTGCCAAAGTATTCATGGCAGACATGTCTGACCCAACTAAGGTAAAAGACTCTGTTTGTGAGATATTTTGTTCTAACTGTATTTCTGTTAAAAATAAAATGCAAAAAGTCATGGATGATAACACAAATTTGATTTGTGACATGAAATCAATGCATACTGTTAATCAGAAACTAAAAGATAATGATAAGCTGTGCATTGATAGAATTGAGTCTTTAAAAAGAGACTTAAATTCTCTTGGGTTAAAATACAAAGAGCAGGGTTATCATCTAGACATGGCTTATGCTGAAATTGAAAAATGTAATGAAGTAGTTGCTCAAAAGAACAAGGAGATTTCTGAAAAAGAATCTGAGGTGATAAAGTTACATAGAAAGTTGGAACAGTTTGAGAATTCATCTGTAGTGTTGGATTATTTTAATGCTAATGCTGATCCCACAAAAAGAGTTGCTGATTCCTCCTCCATTCAATGGGAATTATGTAGTTGAGCCTGAAATAATTCATGAAGAGGAAATTGATCCCAAGACAGTATTAAAAGTAAATCCAGTGACGGGTGAAGACATGGTGTATGATTCTGATACAGAGGATGAAGTATTTGATGATTCAAAGGTTGAAGGCATTCCAAGAGAGGTGAAAATTGAGGAACCAAAGATTGTGAAGAATGTTACTCGAGATAGGTGCATCTTGACAGAACCTGAAGAGGTGAAAGTGGTTCAAACTAAACTTTCTCCAATATTAAAGTCAAGTGGGTTTGTTGCGGCTGGTTTTCAAAAAGTGAATTCTTCAAAGGTGTCAAAACAGACTTATATTCCTAAGAAGCCAGTAAATTGTTCTGGGCATTCATCTGAAGCTTCTTCTTCTGATGGTTCTTCAAATTCAAAGAAAACACCTTATTTCAGAACTTATCAAGAAAGAAGAGTGTGCTTTCATTACAATGAGCCTGGTCATATTTTGATTAATTGTCCATACAAGAACAAGGGCAAACTGAAGATTGTTCCTTCACAACCGAAAGTTGTGAAGATTCTAAAAAGGAAAGATGAGGGAAAATCGTCTTCTAGTTTGGGAAAAGATATGACAGGACGATCTTTTGTTAATTCTCCTGGAATTAAACAACAGAATACATTGCATGCTAAATCTTTTGTATGTAGAGAAAATCTTGATATTCCAAAAGTTGGGATTTCAAAAGATACTTTTCAGGAGGTTAAATTGTCAAGACCTCAAAGAAGACGGAGAAACAGAAAATTAAAGAAAATTTTGGAAACATCTGAATCTGAAAATAATTTTTCAAATAATGTTTCTAAAAATAATAAAAATGGTTCTTCTTTGAAAAGGTCTGATTGTCAAACTTCTGTTCCAACAGTGAATGATAAAATTGATTGTAAATTACAAGAAGTCGTTTATTTTGATCAATCCGGACGACCCAAGACCACGATGGCTTGGGTTCCACTTTCTAACTGATTCTCTTTGTTTATGTAGGGAAAACCAAGGAGGACTATCAACAATACATGGTATGTGGATAGTGGTTACTCTCGACATATGACAGGGAATGTGAAATTGCTTGAGGATGTGATTAAAATTGATGGTGGTTATGTCGCTTTTGCGGGTAATAAAGGAGGGTACATAACAGGACAGGGAACGTTAAAGAACGACAAAGTAAAATTTGAAAAGGTGAATTATGTTGAGCAGCTGGAACACAATCTTTTAAGCATATCACAAGTCTGTGACAAGAAGTTTTCGTTCCATTTTAATGATCATGAATGTTATATTCTGAAACCGGGTTTTGTGATTCCTGATGAATGCATTCTTATGAAGGCTCCAAGGAGAAATGACACATATGTCCTTGACATGAGTGTCGCTACTACAACGGATTCAATTCCAACATGTTTACTCTCCAAGGCGTCGGAATCTGATTCAATATTGTGGCACAGAAAGCTAGCTCACATAAACTTCAGGAAGATGAACTACATTGTTAGGAATGATCTTGTGCTTGGAGTTCCGAAAATGAAATTCTCAGTTCCTGATGATTGTATTCCATGCAAGAAGGGGAAGCAAAGAAAGAAATCTCCCAAATCGAAGTCGACGAATTCTATCGTAACTCCTTTGGAGTTGCTGCATATGGATTTGTTCGGTCCTATAAGTATTAGGAGCATTGGTGGGAATCGTATTGTTTGGTCGTAACTGATGATTACTCCTGATTTTCATGGGTTAAGTTTCTTTCTTCTAAATCTGAGACTACTGAGTTAGTATAGTACTTAATCCTGGGTTTGGAAAATTTATTCAATCTGAAAGTCATGGTATCCTCATGGTTCTAACTTTGATTTCAATGCTTATACTAATTCTAATTTTGGTGGTTGTTGTCTGGACAGGAAATCTACAACAGGTGGTTGCCAGTTCTTAGGTAATCGACTTGTATCCTGGCAATGCAAAAAGCAAACCACAGTCTCGATCTCAACATGCGAAGCAGAATACATCGCTGCTGCAAGTTGCTGTTCACAGATTCTGTGGATACAACAACAATTGAGAGATTACGGTTTGAATTTCACAGGAACCCCTATGTTTATTGATAACAATGCTACTATGTCAATAACGAATAATCCTGTTAAACATAGTAAAACTAAGCACATCGAAATTCGATATCATTTTATTCGTGATTGTGCAGAGAAAAGATTGATTGAGCTGGTCAACGTACACACTGACGATAATTTTGCTGATTTGTTCACTAAGGTATTTGATCGTACCAGGTTTGAGTTCCTAATTAAAATGATTGGTATGATCAATCCCGAATAAAAGCTTTTCAAAATCAGAATTTCATGGAAAATTTCGTTTTTAATTTCTTTTATTGCTTTATTACATTTCTGCATTTACATTTCAGTCAAAAAGTTCTTAATTTATAAAAAGTCAAAACAAATTGAAAAATATAAAATTTGACATCATTTGAAGTTAGAGAAGAAATGATAGTACATCAGTGATTATTTCATTTCACACGACCTTAGTAGACCTTTGATATATGATTGCTTAAAATAAGTTGATTTGATCTAAATTTCATAGTCTGCATAAATGAGAAATGATAGTGTTGTGAATGCTCTAATCTTGATAATTAGTTTTAAATTTGTGTATGAGTTTTGGATCTTAAATTGTCAATAGACTACAAGCGTTTTGAAACTAATAGTAGTGTGAAAATTAAATATAAAATGATTACATCTGTGATTTGAATCCATTATATGCCTGGGTGTGTGTGTAAAAGATCATTATCAGATAAAGAATATATAGTTTTAAAGAATTTCATGAGACCAATATCGAATTATATCTTTAGCACAAATTTATTTCAGTTCACTTCACTGCCCATGCCCCGATAAACATGCAAGGTGTTGTTGAACTAAGATATACTTTCACAATCTGTTGAAATATATATTTGCCCTTGGATCAGTTAGATACATCATCTAGTCTGAATTCATTGAAACTTATCCAGATAATAGTTGGATCCTCATACCTGAATCTGTTGATTCTCATTTTTCAGCCAATTCATTAGAATCTTCTGATTCTGAATCATCATGATTCTTATATCCTTTGGGATCTGCTTCTATGCTTGTGCTAAATGAGATAATTTCATCTTGGAAATTGATCTAATCTTAAAAAAAAAAATTAAAAACTGTATATGTCTTGAAGATAGTGCAATTTATATTTCTGTTAGGCATATATGTGGGGTACACGATGTTTTTCATCAAAATGGTACTAAATCACATGAATTTGGAAAATAAACGCTTATTGTTTCAAATATTATAATATTGACAAATTTAAGAGTTCATGCTTTATATTTCAAATTCGGTATAAATAAAAGAGCATTTTATAACCTGATCTCATTTACTTTGAAATTTATCGCGTATCATTTCAAATGTCATTCAAATTGAATGAGCTTCAAAATGAAAAAGATGCAAAGTGCACAAGACTGAGTTGGAAGGTTTCATACTATAGGTTACCCCTTTATTATTTATAATATGTGTGATGAATTACTCGGATACTGATATGATCTTCTTACTCATGATTTCATTCAAAAATATGTTGATTCTGTTGAAAAATATAAAAAAAAAATCAAAAATATGTTGATTCTGTTGAAAATTATAAAAAATTCAAAAATATGTTGATTCTGTTGAAAAATATAAAAAATTCAAAAATATGTTGATTCTGTTGAAAAATATAAAAATTCAAAAATATGTGATTTCGGTTTATTCTGATAAAAGCCAAAAATATGTGTTTCTGTTTGTATAGATAAAACTCAAAAAGTTTTTGATTTTTATTTTCCATGAAAATTCTAAACTTTTATTAAAATTGTTCGGGATTGGATCAAATATTGCTGATGGAAGTTCTAGATTTGAAAGAATGAAGTTGGTAATTTTTTGTTCAAGGGTGGTTGAAAAAGCATTTAAGTTCGCCTGTGTACAGTGAAGCGAACTTAATATGCTCGCTTAAATCGGTGAAGCGAACTTATTCTTCTGTCTGGGGTGAAGCGAACTTAAGGATGAAGCGAACTTATCTTGTTCGCAGAAGGCTTGTTAAGCGAACTTAACAAGTTCGCTTAGTCAAGCGAACTTAATCTGAAAAAGTGTTGAATCAAGCGAACTTGTCATGTTCATCGTCTTTCTCAGAAATTAGGCGAACTTGTTCAAATTTCTCAAAATTTTAAATCTGTGTTGTGGGTGTTAATTTCTGGTTGCCTCTTGATCGGAATCTCATTGCGAATCTAACAAAGGTATTTTCGTTGGATTTCATCCGCTATATTGCGCGTATTCGGTGGTTTTTCATTTCGGTTTTCATCGGACTGTTTCACGGCTGTTGTTGACCTAAATTTTGACCTAACTATCAAATTGTTCATCGTTTTTGGTCATATTGTGATATTCGATTGATTGTTCATGGTTATTTCATGATAATGATCGATTTGCCGGAAATTTGAAATCTCTGTGTTTGAATTTGAATCGTCTCAGGTTCAAGCGAACTTGTTCCAAGCGAACTTGTTCGAAGCGAACTTTTGGACTACTAAGCGAACTTATTAAGTTCGCCTAGGGGTCAGTAGTGAAAGGACTTGGTGATTTTTTTGTTTGAATTTTTTTTTTAAATTTGTGTTGTTTGTTTTGTTTGTGTATATTATTAATTGTGCGTGTCATATATGTGTACGTGTTCTAATGTTTTTTAAGTTGTCCAATATTTTCACAGATGGCTCGACGTGTCGAATACAAGCATAATCAAGTGGCGTTGTTAGATCCTAATTTGCCAGAAGCAATTCATTTTCAGGGCATTATTAATTTTCTGAATAGATCAAGACTACATGTTGCATTATCTGTGGATCCTTATATCAGCTAGGTGTATATACAACAATTCTGGGATATCGTACATCAAGATATCGATGTGGAACCGCATGTCCTTCGTGCCACAGTCAATAATACCGAGATTGCAATTTCAGAAGCGACAATTCGTGCTGCTCTTGATTTGGGAGGAAATGCTGAAGATCCAATTTCTTATCTTAACACTCTTATTATGGGTTGTTTTCAAAGGATGGGATATCGTGGAAAACAAAATGATACTCAAGCTCGGAAAGGTGGTCTAGTGGGTGAATGGCGATACTTTATGCATGTGATTATTCAATGCATATCTTCGCGAAAAGCTGGTACAGATGGCTTGAAGATGGCTCTTCAAACAGCAATGGTGGCTTTAACATTGAATAAACGATTCAATTTTCCACTGTATTTTTATCGGGAGATGGTCATGCAGATTAATCCAGCTGAAGGTCAAGGTTTCTTGATGTATCCACGATTCATTCAACTGATACTCAATCATCTTATTCCGGATCTTCCACATCATGCTATACGATTGACTTTGACTCCGATGTCAAAACGTATCTTTACTGACTGTACAAAGGTGAAACAGCAGAATGCTGCGTTGATTCCAGTTAATACACCTCTTTTTGGGCACTTAATCAATCCTGATTATGTTGCACCACCTAATGATAATTGGTTTCATCCTAATGAACTTGCTCAAGTTCAAGGAGTTAATGTTCAACCACAACCACAAAAGCAACAACCACAACAACCCGCACAACAACAAGTTCAACAACAACAGATTCCAGCTCCACAAATACAAATTCAAGTTCCCGTACAACCTCAAATTCCTATTCCTGAACAAGTTCCTATTCCACAAGCTACAGTTAATATTCCTATTCAGGAACCAGTTCAAGAAGAGGTCGTTCATGACCCTGATCACGATCTAGGAATGAACATGGATGATTTTGTTGATGATACTGTGAACTCGCCTATTCATGAACAAGAAGGGAATGTGGTGACAGACGCTGAGTCTAGTTCCAGTTCAAGTGATTCAACTTCATCTGATGATGACAACACTGCTTCTGATGAGTCTAGGGATTTTTCTCCAGGTCATTACGAGCGGTTGGCTGCTATTCCACTGGCTAATGCTGGAAAACGCATTAAATCTCAAGCCAGACGACCACGACGCAAGTCTATTCGGGATCCTCCTTCCGGTTCATTTCTTGGAAAACGATCTTTGATAGATGAAGGTTCTGACACTGATAGTGACTTTAATCCTGATCCTTCACGACAAAAGTTAATGTCTGCTTCAATTGCGGCTGCACAATCTTCTCAAGGAGTTGAGGATGCAAATTTTGTTGCTTCTCTGATAGTTACTCCTCCAAGATCTAAGGATCCTTCTCCAGTTCCATCTCCTATTCCTCCAGAGATTCCTACTACTTCAGGTCCTTCTATTCCACAATCAACAGCTGGTCCATCTAAGCCTTCTGATTCTGATAGGATAACTTTCCTTGAATCTCAAGTACTATCTCTCCAAACACAAGTTAATTCTCTTGTGTCTATTGATTCTCAACGACAGCTGGTGATTCAGACTCAAGCTCAACAGATTGCTGATATGCAAGCGTTAGTGTCCAAACTCGTTCAGCGTCTTGACGCTCAGGGGGAGTTGAGGATACCTGATACTTGTCACACAGAGTCAATTCAGAGACGTGATGATGAAGACAATGATCCTGCTGGAAATATTGAGGGTGATCGTCAATACACTGACGCTAATCCTATATCTAGAGTTCAGGGGGAGTCGACATCACAATCTCTTGAAGGAAACAAAGATACTTCTGGTGCTAATGAAGAAGAAATTCTATTATTGGAGTTCTTTGCAGATTCTGAAGAAGAAGCTGAAAAGATTGCATGACTTGATGACATTGATGATTTATTCAATGACATGGATGATGAAGTGTCTGAAAATGAAATAGAAGAAGGAGAGATAGTACAGATAGAGATAGAGAAGGATAAAGATAATGTTACGTATGAAGGCTGTGATGGTCTTAAAGTGCCGTATAACTTCATCCAGGATGATGTTATTCCTGAATTCACTTATGAAGGAGTAACAGATTCTATGGACTCTGTTGAAGACGTCACACTACCTGAAGACACTGTTGATTCAAAGATGGATACTGATGATGAGAATATTCAATCCAATAAAGATGCTGAAACTGAAACTACTCACACTGAGTCTTCGAAGGTTAATGAAGAACCTGTGATGTACAGAGATACAGGGATGACAAGAGAACAGTGGAGAGAAGTTGTAAATAGTTGGATGAAGGTGCTACCCAAGTCTCTAGCACAAACTGCTCAGAAAGAGAAATATGTGAATAACGAGCGGTGTGTAGGAAGGATCATAAGTTGGTTCTATGATGGTGATACAAAATTATTTGTAATTAAACGATCTGACGGTGTTCAATACTTAAAGCTGAGGATCAAATATTTCAATACATTGCCAAGGTGTGAAATGAATGGTCTAGCTTCAAAGCCTCTTATTAATAGATCGAAGAATGGTTTGGCTGATGTAATAGCAAACTTAATCAAGAGAGAAGTGTAGGTCCCTCGGGTGTGGCGGATCGTCACATACAAGTGGGTCTACTAGTCGGACCAGGTGCGGAATGCCCGTGACTAGGTGGAGAGTCTAGCTAAACAAAGTAAACCGACAAGAGAAAACACTTTAAACGTTCTTTGTATTATAAACACTTGAAGGTTACAGAGAAAAGCACTGAATTCATAATCTGCATATTTGCTATCTGTACTGCGTACTTAACTTCTGTCAACCTATCCTACTTATACCTGACCTGATGCCTGCGCACTTAGCAAGTGCGCAGGTCAAAATGCTCTTGCGTACTTAACAAGTACGCAAAGGTATTCTTGCATACTTGCTAAGTACGCAGGAGCTTTCTCCTGCGCACATGTAAGTGCGCAAAACACTTAGAAAGAAATACAACATTCAATATGTAAAAGTAAATACAACTTGATAAACTAATACATAAAGACTCTTACATACAAAGACAATTACAGACATGAAAATACAAACTAAGACTCTATCCAGAGTGTTGTCACAGGAAAGTGCTTCAACAAACTCCCCCTAGACAACAGCTCGGGATCTTCATCGTCTTCAGTCTTCAATCTTCAGTCTTCACAGCTGTCCATCCTTAGCTTCCATCTTCTTCTTGTATTCAAGGCAGAACTTGATCACCTTGTCATATTTAGAAGCAAGGAGCTTTGTCCATTCGTCCGTGTGGACACAATACCTATCAGCTAGTAGCTCCAGATCTTTCACAGAAAAGTTGATGAAGCAGACTTCATCAAAAATTCTAATCAGTTCTTTTGGCACTATGTTCCCACTTTCAGAACGTCCCTTTCCCATGATCACAGCCTCGCCCATTTTTGGATCTACATACCAGTACCACATGTCACCAAGAATATCATGAGATAACATGCTCAGGGGAATCTTAGTTTCACATCGCACTGGCTTGTATACCAATTTCTTTAAGTGCTTCTTAGTCACAGGATGTACATCATGCTTATCCTTGACTCTCTTGGCCACTTGAGGCTTGAACATTTCAAAGTTCCCAGATCTTGCTTCACGCTGCAGAACCACCCACAAACCCATCGCTACTGCATGATTACACTTACCCAGTAGCTCTCGGTTTGCTAGGTTCACAAGGTCGTATTTGGGCAAGGAGCTGAACGCTTCACTGGTGGGTTTCAAGTATTGAACCCCGCCAGATCTTTTGATGGCGAACAGCTGCTTGTCCTCCTCGAACCTTACAGCCAAGATCATCCCTGTTGTTCCGTGCTTGTCTATGATAGATGTCTTTTGCCACACCGGAGCTGGACCTTTTGATGAGGTAGAAGGCATGTCTGTATCTTTCGGTGCCTCTGGGTTCACAGGTTCAGGGTCAACTGGGGAGGCTTCAGTCGAGGCATCTACATAACTTGCCTGCTCGACTGAACCTGTGTCGAGCGAAGCGTCGAAGGATGGAACTTCAAAGATCTCTCCATCTTCTAGCTCGTACTCTCCTTCCCCGTCACCCTTAGGAATCTCTATCACCACGTCTTCATCATCATCATTCCAGTCATCACCAGAGTCGATCTCTCCTTCTTCCAGATTAAAGAGAGCATCGATCTGTGCTTCCTTGGAATAGTCAGGCTCAAGATAAAGGATCTCATCATCAGATAAGTCCTAGAGCACCTCGGCTGCTGACTTCCCTTTATCACTACCACCACCAAAGGTATCACCACCCTCTTGCTGAGTAGACTCCCCCTCAGCCATTGGAATAGCAGAGATGGGCACAATTGCCAAAGCTTGGTGCTCACCTCCATTAGGACCGGCTTCAGGATCCTTGTCTTTATCGTCATCCTTAGTCAAGTCGACTGGATGACAAGGCTCAGCACCAGTGGATTTCTTTTCTTTCTCTTTCTCCTTCTCCTTCTCCTTCTCCTTCTCTTTCTCTTTCTCTTTCTCTTTCTCCCCTGAGCATCAAGATTCTTGGTCAGTTCTGCAACTAATTTGACCATCGCTTCATGCTATTTTCTTTGTAAATCCAGCCTTAGCTCAAGTGACGTTATGTGGCCTAGAATCATTTCATTTGTCTTCGTTAACAGCTCATTCTGTGCCATTACGTTCTTCAGTCGCTCATTAGTCCCCGTTCTCTGGCTATGTAGAATCCTAACTTCATCAGCCAGTGAATTAATCTATGCTTGTTGAGCATCAGACACCTCCTTTGACTTCTGAATAGTCTTCAGCAGTCCAGCAACTTGGGTTTCTAGCACATCGATCCTTGCCTCATTCGGATCAGGATGCCTAGACGATGATGCTTCGGCATTATGGATAGGGGAGGAGAAGATGGTTCCAAAGTCAAACCCTTGTGAGAAATCTTCATAAGTGAAGGGTTGACTTGGAGGATCAATGGTGGGTGTTGGGATTTGGGATGGATTGATGGGAGTGGGTGTTATGGTAGGGGTGATGGTGACAGACTCCGTAACAATTGGAGTAGTCACCGCCACCTGGACGGATGTTGTAGGGAGGGTCACCATCACAGGAACCTCCTATGTGACTGTCGTGACTGCCACGTCAGCTTGAACTTGTGGTCTTCTCCTCCTACGGTATAACCGCTGTGAAGGTGGGGTAGAGGCTGAATCCGGACTGGCAGCTGAAACTTGTACTTGCTGTTGAGCCGGGGCCTCTACCACACTAGGGATAGCAACCTCTTGCCTATCTCCTATGTTCTTACGAAAATGCTCTCGTCTTTGTCTTTCTAGAGCAGCGTCAGAGTCAGATGTTGGCTCATAATTGCTGCTCGAGCTTTGTCGCTTCCTTTTGGAGGACGACTCAGGTAGGGTTACCTGTGCCGATCTCCTGGGGTGTGCCTGTGATGGTGCGTCATCGGAATCAGAAGAATCTGATTCTGTTGCTTCTGAATCGGATTCCTCAGCACCACCATCACTGCCTTCATCGTCTCCATCCTCAGACGATCCATCATCACTTTCCATATCCTCCTGTTGTTCCTGTTGCTCATCGGAGTGTTCACTCATATCAGGCTCCGAGTCATGGCTGTACCATGTCCAGTCTTCAGGTGCCACATATGCTTCATTTAGAAGGTGGCCAAAGAGTTCTGTATGCACATGGGTAGGTTCTACACTGCCTGGCTTCAGAAATTGAGCAAATACTCTTTTGTCCACCCGCTTGACTTGCAGTCTCTCCCCAATAGCAGGAAGGTTTGACAACGCGTCATTTATCAAAAGTTGCACAAACCGAGGGTATAACAAGAACCGAAACCTCTCCGCTGTGTTGATCTGGTTATTCATGGCCTTAAAGATGTAGCGGGAGAAGTTGTAGCCCTTGTTGAGAGAAAGGCCGACCATGGCTGCTGCAAGGTCATGACCCATGGCATCTTTCCCAGCTTTCATGACATGGGCGAAATATCGCCATTGGTCTAATACCCACATCTTTTTATAAGAAGCATAGTCCCTCGCTCCGACGTATCCCATTCTTTGTCTCCAACAGCCATCCATAAAGTAGTCTGGATAGGCTGTCGGGTCTGTTGCAAGGACTCTGAACTACAGGACCCTTCTTATGGTATCCTCAGAAAAAGCAATAGCCTGACCTGTACATTGGGGGATACCGTGCAGTCGTGCTTCGCCGTCTCCCAGAATTGTTCGATATAGGGTCTTGACACGATCGGGTCAGCAGAAATGGCGTAGCTGATTCTTGAACGGTTCAAGAAATCAACTATGTCTCTGTACTGCGACGCTGCACCCTTCCATTCTGGTTCAGTGTTAGCTAACAGGTTGAATTCGTTAGTAAACGCCCGAGCCATGATCTGCAAAAACACACAGAAAACATAATCAGAACAACACGTATCATTGGAAATGGATAAACATGACCCAGTATAGCAGTTACTCAATGAAGTGAATTTCAGACTTAGGAATTTTTGCCAAGTGTTGGTCCTGCGTACTTAGCAAGTACGTAGGAGTTTGTTCTTGCGTACTTAACAAGTACGCAGGAATTACTTCTTGCGTACTTGTTAAATGCGCAAGACTTGCACTTAGCCAAAATTCTGGAAATCTCAACTTTCAATCAGAAGAGAGGCATTGCCATGGATTATGGTCACCACAAGGTCGAAATACTTGATTAAGACCTATAGGACCACTATCCACCGCACTAACCGCTAAACCCGTCAAATTTTTGACCTAGATGACGACCCAGTTGAAACAATGGGCAATCGAGGGTCAAGGCCAAAGTCAAACCATGTTAAGGACAAATTATGAGTCAATAGGTTTCGATTAGTGATTATTAACAAGTTTTAGGAATTAATTTGCATTAGAACACCAAGATAGGTCAATAATTTCACACTCAAAACCGTCGATGAATCAGTCGAAAACTTGGGATTTAATGGATGATACGGACCGAGATTCTCACCAAGTAAATGTTAGATGATGATTAAACAATGAGCGGGACGAAAAATCCAGTTGGAACACTCGAAATTTTTGAGGAAAATGGTCGGAGGGAATATCACAGGAGAAAAGGTTTGAAAGTGATAAACTCTAAAAAATTTTCTAAGTCCTGTATTTATACCCAACATATATTGGTCGTGCGTACTTACTAAGTGCACATGACTTAACTTCTGCGTACTTACCAAGTACGCATGACTTAAGTCTTGCGTACTTGTTAAGTACGCAGGGTTTACCTCATGCGCACTTATCAAGTACGCAGAGACCCTTATGTGCGCACACTTTCAACTCAAATTATGAAGAATTTAAGTCAAATAACGAACAAGATAAAAACGTTCAATCAAGAGGATTCTAAATCAATCCAGGAAGGTTAAACACAAATATTTTTGTCTTTTCTGAATAAAGTTGAACTATGCATAAACTTAAAATATTTTTGATCTTTTCTCATAGAAATATACAAGTATTCACACAAACTATATTTGATCAAGGACACGAGCTGAGGATCATATCAGGCTATTTTTTAGCAAAAACGATACAAAATAAACATCAAAGAATATGGGATCATGTCATGGATTACTATTTATTCGTACGTAATAAGCATATAGACAAGTAATTCAAGTTGACAATATTATAAGATTTGAAACTATAAGCATCTTTGTATCACATTCTTGTGTATTAAGGTATTTTTATAAGATATACAACGTGTACCCCACTGATATGCTATTCTAACTTGCACTTTCTCAATGCATCTAAGATTTTCCCAATGATTTTCTAAATTTGCAGAATGAAGCTACATCTATTACAACAGGAAAAATCAAGCAGAATCCATAAGGATTATCAGGAATCATAAGATTCATAATTGAGTGATTCAGTTGTCTTGGTTTCATTTGATTTTCTTCATTGAATATCGGAATGATGATTCAGGATAATATATATGGTCATTGAATAAGGTAAGGTGATCCAAATTTTATCTGGATTTGATTTCAATGAATCAGGAATGATTCAAGGGTGAATACATGTTCAACGGTTAATGTAGAGACATGTCCTGATTCAATATCTCCTTGCATACTTGTGAGTATGGGCAGTGAGATGAACCGCATTAATTGTGCTAACGACATAACCCGAAACTGACCTCAATAGGTCCCTCGGGTGTGGCAGATCATCACATGCAAGTGGGTCTACTAGTCGAACCGGGTGTGGAATGCTCGTGACTAGGTGGAGAGTCAAACTAAACAAAGTAAACCAACAAGAGAATCACTTTAAACGTCCTTTTCTATTATAAACACTTGAAGGTTACAGAGAAAACACTGAATTCACAATCTGCGTATTTGCTATCTGGACTGCGTACTTAACTTCTGTCAACCTATCCTACTTATACCTGACCTGATGCATGCGCACTTAGCAAGTGCGCAGGGCAAAATTCTCTTGCGTACTTAACAAGTACGCAAAGGTATTCTTGCGTACTTTCTAAGTACGCAGGAGCTTTCTCCTGCGCACATGTAAGTGCGCAAAACACTTAGAAAGAAATGCAACATTCAATATGTAAAAGTAAATACAACTTGATAAACTAATACATAAAGACTCTTACATACAAACACAATTACAGACATGAAAATACAAACTAATACTCTATCCAGAGTGTTGTCACAGGAAAGTGCTTCAACAAACTCCCCCTTGACAACAGCTCAGGATCTTCATCGTCTTCAGTCTTCAATCTTCAGTCTTCACTCTTCAGTCTTCACAGCTGTCCATCCTTAGCTTCCATCTTCTTCTTGTATTCAAGGCAGAACTTGATCAACTTGTCATATTTAGAAGCAAGGAGCTTTGTCCATTCGTCCGTGTGGACAGAATACCTATCAGCTAGTAGCTCCAGATCATTCACAGAAAAGTTGATGAAGCAGACTTCATCAAATATTCTGATCAGTTCTTTTGGCACTATGTTCCCACTTTCGGAACGTCCCTTTCCCATAATCACAGCCTCGCCCATTTTTGGATCTACGTACCAGTACCACATGTCACCAAGAATATCCTGAGATAACTTGCTCAGGGGAATCTTAGTTTCACATCGCACTGGCTTGTATACCAATTTCTTTAAGTGCTTCTTAGTCACAGGATGCACAGCGTGCTTATCCTTGACTCTCTTGGGCACCTGAGGGTTGAACATTTCAAAGTTCCCAGATCTTGCTTCACGCTGCAGAACCACCCACAAACCCATCGCTACTGCATGATTACACTTACCCAGTAGCTCTCGGTTTGCTAGGTTCACAAGGTCGTATTTGGGCAAGGAGCTGAACGCTTAACTGGTGGATTTCAAGTATTGAACCCCGCCAGATCTTTTGATGGCGAACAACTACTTGTCCTCCTCGAACCTTACAGCCAAGATCGTCCCTGTTGCTCCGTGCTTGTCTATGATGGACGTCTTTTTCCACACAGGAGCTGGATCCTTTGATGAGGTAGAAGGCATGTCTGTTTCTTTCTGTGCCTCTGGGTCCGCAGGTTCAGGGTCAACTGGGGAGGCTTCAGTCGAGGCTTTTACATTACTAGCCTGCTCGATTGAACCTGTGTTGAGCGGAGCGTCGAAGGATGGAACTTCAAAGATCTCTCCATCTTCTAGCTCATACACTCCTTCCCCATCACCCTTGGGAATCTCTGTCACTACATCTTCATCATCATCATCATCATTCCAGTCATCACCAGAGTCGATCTCTCCTTCTTCCAGATTAAAGAGAGCATCGATCTGTGCTTCCTTGGAATAGTCAGGCTCAAGATAGAGGATCTCATCATCAGATAAGTCCTTGAGCACCTCGGCTGTTGACTTCCCTTTATCACCACCAGCACCACCAGAGGTATCACCACCCTCTTGCTGAGTAGACTCCCCCTCAGCCATTGGAATAGCCGAGATAGGCACAATTGCCAAAGCTTGGTGCTCACCTCCACTAGGACCGGCTTCAGGATCCTTGTCTTTATCGTCATCCTTAGTCAAGTCGACTGGATGACAAGGCTCGGCACTAATGGATTTCTTTTCCTTCTCTTTCTCTTTCTCTTTCTCCTTCTCCTTCTCCTTCTCTTTCTCTTTCTCCCCCTGAGCATCAAGCTTCTTGGTCAGTTCTGCAACTAATTTGACCATCGCTTCGTTCTCTTTTCTTTTTAAATCCATCCTTAGCTCAAGTTACGTTCTGTGGCCTAGAATCATCTCATTTGTCTTCATTAACAGCTCATTCTGAGCCATTACATTCTTCAGTTGCTCATTAGTCCCCGTTCTCTGGCTATGTAGAATCCTAACTTCATCGGCCAGTGAATTAATCTGTGCTTGTTGAGCATCAGACTCCTCCTTTGACTTCTGAATAGTCTTCAGCAGTCCAGCAACTTGGGTTTCTAGCACATCGATCCTTGCCTCATTCGGATCAGGATGCCTAGACGATGATGCTTCGGCATTATGGATAGGGGAGGGAAGATGGTACCAAAGTCAAACCCTTGTGAGAAATCTTCATAAGTGAAGGGTTGACTTGGAGGATCAATGGTGGGTGTTGGGATTTGGGATGAGATGATGGGAGTGGGTGTTATGGTAGGGGTGATGGTGACAGACTCCGTAACAATTGGAGTAGTCACCACCACCTGGACTGATGTTGTAAGGAGGGTCACCGTCACAGGAACCTCCTCTGTGACTACCACGTCAGCTTGAACTTGAGGTCTTCTCTTCCTACGGTATAACCGCTGTGAAGGTGGGGTAGAGGCTGAATCTGGACTGGCAGCTGAAACTTGTACTTGCAGTTGAGCCGGGGCCTCTACCACACTAGGGATAGCAACCTCTTACCTATTTCCTCTGTTCTTATGAACACACTCTCGTCTTTGTCTTTGTAGAGTAGCGTCAGAGTCAGATGTTGGCTCATAATCGCTGCTCGAGCTTTGTCGCTTCCTTTTGGAGGACGACTCAGGTAGGGTTACCTGTGCCGATCTCCTGGGGTGTGCCTGTGATGGTGCGTCATCGGAATCAGAAGAATCTGATTCTGTTGCTTCTGAATCGGATTCCTCTGCACCACCATCACCGCCTTCGTCTCTCCATCCTCAGACGATCCATCATCACTTTCCATATCCTCCTGTTGTTCCTGTTGCTCATCGGAGTGTTCACTCATATCAGGCTCCGAGTCGTGGCTATACCATCTCCAGTATTCAGGTGCCACATATGCTTCATTTAGAAGGTGGCCAAAGAGTTCTGTATGCACAGGGGTAGGTTCTACACTGCCTGGCTTCAGAAATTGAGCAAATACTCTTTTGTCCACCCGCTTGACTTGCAGTCTCTCCCCAATAGCAGGAAGGTTTGGCAACGCGTCATCGATCAAGAGTTGCAAAAACCTAGGGTATAACAAGTACAGAAACCTCTCCGTTGTATTGATCTGGTCATTGATGGCCTTAAAGATGTAGGAGGAGAAGTTGTAGCCCTTGTTGAGAGAAAGGCCGACCATGGCTGCTGCAAGGTCATGACCCATGGCATCTTTCCCAGCATTCCTTGACGAGATGCACACGATCATGACGTGGGCAAAATACCGCCATTGGTCTGATAACCACATCTTTTTATAAGAAGCATAGTCCCTTGCTCCGACGTATCCCATTCTTTGCCTCCAACACCCATCCACAAAGTAGTCTAGATAGGTTGTCGGGTCGGTTGCAAGGACTCTGAACTGCAGGACCCTTCTTATGGTATCCTCAGAAAAAGCAATAGCCTGACCTGCAACGGTAGCCCTAATGACATTGGGGGATACCGTGCAGTCGTGCTCCGTCGTCACCCAGAATTGTTCGATATAGGGTCTTGACACGATCGGGTCAGCAAAAATGGCGTAGCTGATTCTTGAACGGTTCAAGAAATCAACTATGTCTCTGTACTGCAACGCTACACCCTTCCATTCTGGTTTAGTGTTAGCTAACAGGTTGAATTCGTTAGAAAACGCCCGAGCCATGATCTGCAAAAACACACAGAAAACATAATCAGAACAACACGTATCATTGGAAATGGATAAACATGACTCAGTATAGCAGTAACTCAATGAAGTGAATTTCAGACTTAGGAATTTTTGCTAAGTGTTTGACCTGCATACTTAGCAAGTACGCAGGAGTTTGTTCTTACGTACTTAACAAGTACGCAGGAATTACTTCTTGCGTACTTGTTAAGTGCACAAGACTTGTACTTAGCCAGAATTCCAGAAATCTCAAATTTCAAACAGAAGTGAGGCATTGCCGTGGATTATGGTCACCACAAGGTCGAAATACTTGATTAAGACCTATGGGACCACTATCCACCACAACTAACCGCTAAGCCCGTCAAATTTTTGACCTAGATGAAGACCCAGTTGAACCAACGTGCAATCGAGGGTCAAGGCCAAAATCAAACCATGTTAAGGACAAACTATGAGTCAGTAGGTTTCAATTAGTGATTATTAACAAGTTTTAGGTCTTAATTTGCATTTAGAACACCAAAATAGGTCGATAATTTCACACTCAAAACCCTCGCTGAATCGGTCAAAAAAATCGGATTTAATGGATGATACGGACCGAGATTCTCACCAAGTAAATGTTAGATGATGATTAAACAATGAGTGGGATGAAGAATCCGGTTGGAACACTCAAAATTTTTTTGAGGAAAATGGTCGGAGGGAATATCACAGTAGAAAAAGGTTTGAAAGTGATAAACTCTAAAAAATTTTCTATGTCCTGTATTTATAGCCAACACATATTGGTCGTGCGTACTTACTAAGTGCGCAGGACTTAACTCCTGCGTACTTACTAGGTACGCATGACTTAAGTCTTGCGTACTTGTTAAGTACGCAGGGTTTACCTCATGCGCACTTATCAAGTACGCAGAGACCCTTATGTGCGCACACTTTCAACTCTAATTATGAAGATTTTAAGTCAAAGAACGAACAAGATAAAAACGTTCAATCAAGAGGATTCTAAATCAATTCAGGAAGGTTAAACACAAATATTTTTGGCTTTTCTGAATAAAGTTGAACTATGCATAAACTTAAAATATTTTTGATCTTTTCTCATAGAAATATACAAGTATTCACACAAACTATATTTGATCAAGGACACGAGCAGAGGATCATATCAGGCTATTTTTTAGCAAAAACGATACAAAATAAACATCAAAGAATATGGGATCATGTCATGGATTACTATTTATTCGTACGTAATAAGCATATAGACAAGTAATTCAAGTTGACAATATTATAAGATTTGAAACTATAAGCATCTTTGTATCAAATTCTTGTGTATTAAGGTATTTTTATAAGATATACAACCTGTACCCCCACTGATATGCTATTCTAATATAAATTGCATTATCTCAAGGCATCTAAGATTTTCCCAATGATTTTCTAAATTTTCAGAATGAAGTTACATCTATTAGCACAGGAAAAATCAAGCAGAATCCATAAGGATTATCAGGAATCATAAGATTCAGAATCGAGTGATTCAGTTGTCTTGGTTTCATTTGATTTTCATCATTGAATATCGGAATGATGATTCAGGATAATATATATGGTGATTGAATAAGGTAAGGTGATCCAACTTTTATCTGGATTTGATTTCATTGAATCAGGAATGATTCAAGGGTGAATACATGCTCAACGGTTAATGTAGAGACATGTCCTGATTCAATCTCTCCTTGCATACTTGTGAGTATGGGCAGTGAGATGAACCGCATTAATTGTGGTAACGACATAACCCGAAACTGACCTCAAAAGAAAATTATTGCCAAAATCTAACATCTTATATCTGATAATGATCTTTTCTATTCTTTTACACACACACACACACTTGCAAACATGGGTTCAAATCACAGTTGTAATTTAGATTTAGTTTCCACACTACTAGTGATTCAAAGACGCACACAGCATACCGACAATTTAAATTACTTGTAAATAAGCAGATTAAAACATAATAAGTTAAACAATTAAGTAAGCATGACGCAATCATTTCCCATATGAGCAGTCTGTGACGTTTAGATCATTTCTGATGTACTATCATTTCCTATTTTCTCAAGTTAACTTTGAAATTTTCTCCATTTTCTATTTTGGTTTTTGTTTTTGTAAAATATTTTGAAACTTAAAAGAACTATACAGAAAATTTAAAAAGAAATAAAGTTTAACTTCCATGAATTGAATTGATTTAAGAAAAAATAATTTTCACTCAGGATTGAACATTCCTATCAAGTTGACAAGATGCTCAAAACGGGATCGATCAAATGCCTTTGTGAAAAGGTCAGCAAGATTGTCATCCGTGTGAACTTTTACAAGTTCAATTAAATGCTTTTCAGCACAATCACGGATGAAGTGATGGCGAATCTCTATATGTTTAATTTTGGAATGTTTCACCGGGTTATATGTGATGGACATTGTGGCATTGTTGTCAATGAATAGAGGAGTTCCAGTGAAGTTTAAGCCGTAGTCTCTCAACTGCTGTTGAAAACACAGTATCTGAGAACAACCGCTCGCTGCAGCAATGTATTCTGCTTCACAAGTTGAGACAGGAACCGTTGACTGCTTCTTACACTGCAAGGAGACCAGTCTGTCTCCTAAGAATTGACATCCACCAGAAGTTGGCTTTCTGTCAAGGTTACAACCGCCATAATCTGAATCAGTGTAGGCTTTGAAGTCGAATGACTGCTGCTTAGAGTACCAAAGACCTAATCGGGATTTCCCTTTCAGGTATCTAAAAATTCTCTTCACGGCTATCATATATGACTCCTTCGGTTGAGAATGAAACCTTGAGCACAAGCACACAGCAAACATTATATCGGGTCTTGAAGCTGTGAGATACATAAGTGATCCGATCATCCCACGGTACAATCTGCTATCTACATCCTTTCCATCTTTGTCAGGATGCAGACCATGATTGACTGGGATATGTGTTCCATAAGTACTGCTATCATTCATCTTGTATTTTGACAAGATGTCCTGCACATACTTAGTTTGATGTAGATAAATGCCATCCTCTCTTTGACTGACTTGCAGGCCCAGAAAGAACGACATTTCACCCATATTACTCATTTCAAATTTGGACTTCGTCACCTGCTCGAATTCCCTACACATCCCTTCATTGGTAGATCCAAAGATAATGTCGTCGACGTATAATTGTACAAGAAGAATGTCACCTCCTGCTTTCCTAATGAAGAGAGTCGATTCAATCTATCCACGGTCGAAACCATTAGACAGTAAATGCTTAGACAGTGACTTATACCATGCCCGCGGTGCTTGATGAAGACAATAAAGTGCTTTGTCGAGCTTGTACACTTTATTGATATTATGCGGATCTTTAAAACGTTTTTCGTTTTCTTTATAGTTTAGAGTTGCCATACTTAGGGGTTCGATTTTGTCTTGGAGTTTAGAATTTTCAAGTTTTATTCCTAGACACTTAGAACATGAAACAACAGAAAAGGGATTAGAGTATACCCTAGGAGATGAACTTGTTGCTTCTCCAATGGCCATGAGAGCAACAACAGTAGTCGATTCCTCTTTCTCAGCTACAATGCTACCTTTCCTTCAGCTTCCTCCTCTTCCTCTGTAGCAGCAGTAGTAGACCCTTTTAGGTCAACCATAGAAGCTTCCCTTCTCTCTGCTTCCATTATTTCCATGATCTCAGCCATGAGACCAACCTGGGTTTATGCGATGATGGCATCCTCAAGATGAACACCCCAGTCAAAGTTGTCGTCCTGTTGTGCTACCAGTTCATTGTACGTTCCACTTTGGCTTTGATTGTGGTGGTTTGGATTGTTGTGGCCATGGCTATTTCCTTGGCTGGGTTGGGTAAAACCAGAGGCAGGTGCTATGTCTTTCTGACAATCACGAGCAAAGTGTCCATAGTTCAGACACTTGTAGCATTTGGCCTTAGATTTGTCAAACCCGACCTTGGCATTAGGATGCCCGCCAATAAACTTTCTTCCTGTTCTGTTCAGGAAACGCTTGGCTCTCCTCAAAAGCATGGCCATATTCCATTGAATATCTATGTCATCAGGATCCACTTGATTAAAATCTTCTTCAATCGTCTCTGGATCAGTAAGCTTGCCATCTATGAAATTTTCATATGCAAGCATACAAGATGAGAATAATGCTACATGATCTTCAGCTATTCTGGCTATAGCTGAGTTGTTAGCTGAAGACGTAGCAGGAGGATTTCTTGAGGTATTTTGATGATGAGACCCCAACCCTGATCCTGAAGCATAGCAAGCATGACCACCACACCCAGTTGAGTGGTCTTCTTTAGTAGGATTTCCAGTGAAAAGGGCAATTCCAGAGCTGGATGACTTGGATGTAGAAGTCGTCCCATGATACATAGAAGGGTCTTGTATCTGGGGTCTTCCAGAGCTCTCCTTTCTTCTTAGGTTCATGTCATGAGCTTGAACCTTTCCAATTGCCTCTTCAACTGTCAGCTCATAGAATTTAGGATTTTCCCTCATCAGGGTTGTGTACATCTCCAATTTGGGTGGTAAAGCATCCAAAAACTTTTCCACCATCTCTTCAGCTGGATACTTGAGTTCAAAAGCCTTCAACTCAGTCTTTAAATGATAGAACCTAGATATGAGGTCATCTAGAGATTCGTTCTCAAAAAATCTGAAGCACTCATACTGCTTCCTGAGAAGATCCCGCTTACTCTTCTTGATGTCACTATTTCCTTTGAATCTCTTCTGTAAAGCTTTCCAGAGATCCTTAGAATTGTCATACCCTCGAAAATTGTGGAACAATTCCCGAGTTAATGCCATAGTGATCGAACCAAGTGCCTTCTTCTCTCGATCATATGCTTTCTTTTCTTCCTCACCGAGTTTAGAAATAGGCATGGGCAATTCATCATCAAGATAGATGTGTGTGGGATGCTTATATCCCTCAAGGATTAGTATCCATAGCGATGAGTCGGTATAAGAAATGTAGTGCTCGAAACGTGCTTTCCAAATAGAATAATCGTTTACGTTTAGCAACTTTGGTGGTTTCTGTGGTGTACCGATCTCATTATCATAGTTTAACACGTTTCCCAAATTCTGAAGATTCGACATAGTGAACACTTAGTCAACTTTCAGAAAAATCAGACACAGTTGCGCACTTGACTTTGGCCTTGCGCACTTGAGAAATGGTCTTGCATATTTATATTTGCTCTTGCGTACTTGTAAGTACGCAGGAGTAGATGTAAGTACGCAGGATATAACTTAAGTTCGCACAAGTTCAGTCTTGCGCACTTATACGTACGCAGGAGATAAGTCTTGCGTATTTAGTAAGTACGCACAAAACTGTACTTTTTGCCAGAAATGGTAAGTACGCAGGACACCTTTTCAGCAACTTTCACCAAACTTTTCCGGTCACCTGAAACTCGCCGGAGATGGTAAAAATTCGGCTGATGATCAATGCAACTGAGCCAAAGGGTCAGAAACTTGTTTCTAACCAACCTTTGATGCTCAAAACACTCAAATACACAACAAAAATCAGTTTTTTGAGTGATTTTTGCTTCTAAAATAGTGCTCAAGAGCTACCCCTATTTTATCACAAAAATCAACAAAAATACCTCTTTTTGCTTGTAAAAACTCTCAAAACTCACTCACAACACTCGAAATCAGGAGCAAGAGCTCTGATACCACTTGTAGGTCCCTCGGGTGTGGCGGATCGTCACATGCAAGTGGGTCTACTAGTCGAACCGGGTGCGGAATGCCCGTGACTAGGTGGAGAGTCAAACTAAACAAAGTAAACCAACAAGAGAATCACTTTAAACGTTCTTTTCTATTATAAACACTTGAAGGTTACAGAAAGAAGTACTGAGATTACAACTTGCGTATTTGCGTTTATGCATGCGTACTTAACTTCTGTTAACCTATCCTATTTATACCTGACCTGATGCCTACATACTTAGCAAGTGCGCAGGGCAAAATGCTCTTGCGTACTTAACAAGTACGCAAAGGTATTCTTGCGTACTTGCTAAGTACGCAGGAGCTTTCTCCTGCGCACATGTAAGTGCGCAAAACACTTAGTAAGAAATGCAACATTCAATATGTAAAAGTAAATACAACTCGATAAACTAATACATAAAGACTCTTACATACAAAGACAATTACAGACATGAAAATACAAACTAAGACTCTATCCAGAGCGTTGTCATAGGAAAGTGCTTCAACAAAAAAAAAATCATTGCCAAAATCTAACATCCTATATCTGATAATGATCTTTTCTATTCTTTTACGCACACACACTTGCAAACATGGGTTCAAATCACAGTTGTAATTTTGATTTAGTTTCCACACTACTAGTGATTCAAATACGCATACAGTCTACTGGCAATTTAAATTATTTGTAAATAAGCAGATTAGAAACACAATAATTTAAACAATAAAGTAAGCATGACGCAATCATTTCCCATATGAGCAGTCTGTGACGTTTAGATCATTTCTGATGTACTATCATTTCCTCTTTTCTCAAGTTAACTTTGAAATTTTCTCCATTTTCTTTTTTTTTGTTTTTGTTTTTGTAAAATATTTTGAAGCTTAAAAGAACTATACAGAAAATTTAAAAGAAATAAATTTTAACTTCCATGAATTGAATTGAATTAAGAAAGATTAATCTTTCACTCAGGATTGAACATTCCTATCAAGTTGACAAGATGCTCAAAACGGGATCAATCAAATGCCTTTGTGAAAAGGTCAGCAAGATTGTCATCCGTGTGAACTTTTACAAGTTCAATTAAATGCTTTTCAGCACAATCATGGATGAAGTGATGGCGAATCTCTATATGTTTAGTTTTGGAATGTTTCACCGGGTTATTTGTGATGGACATTGTGGCATTGTTGTCAATGAATAGAGGAGTTACAGTGAAGTTTAAGTCGTAGTCTCTCAACTGCTGCTGAATCCACAGTATCTGAGAACAACCGCTCGCTGCAGCAATGTATTCTGCTTCACAAGTTGAGACAGAAACCGTTGACTGCTTCTTACACTGCCAGGAGACCAGTCTGTCTCCTAAGAATTGACATCCACCAAAAGTTGGCTTTCTGTCAAGGTTACAACCGCCATAATCTGAATCAGTGTAGGCTTTGAAGTCGAATGACTGCTGCTTAGTGTACCAAAGACCTAATCGGGGTTTCCCTTTCAGGTATCTGAAAATTCTCTTCACGGCTATCACATGTGACTCCTTCGGTTGAGAATGAAACCTTGAGCACAAGCACACAGCAAACATTATATCGGGTCTTGAAGCTGTGAGATACATAAGTGATCCGATCATCCCACGGTACAATCTGCTGTCTACATCCTTTCCATCTTTGTCAGGATGCAGACCATGATTGACTGGGATATGTGTTCCATAAGTACTGCTATCATTCATCTTGTATTTTGACAAGATGTCCTGCACATACTTAGTTTGATGTAGATAAATGCCATCCTCTCTTTGACTGACTTGCACGCCCAGAAAGAACGACAATTCACCCATATTACTCATTTCAAATTTGGACTTCATCACCTGCTCAAATTCCCTACACATCCCTTCATTGGTAGATCCAAAGATAATGTCGTCGACGTATACTTGTACAAGAAGAATGTCACCTCCTGCTTTCCTAATGAAGAGAGTCGATTCAATCTATCCACGGTCGAAACCATTAGACAGTAAATGCTTAGACAGTGTCTCATACCATGCCCGCGGTGCTGGATGAAGACCATAAAGTGCTTTGTCGAGCTTGTACACTTTATTGATATTATGAGGATCTTCAAAGCCGGGAGGATGAGTGACATAGACCTCTTCATGAACTTTACCATAAAGGAAAGCACTTTTCACATCAAGTTGATAGACCTTGAAGCCGACATATGTGGCATAAGCCAAGAACAGTCGAATGGCCTCAATTCTAGCAACTGGGGCATATACTTCCATGTAATCCAAGCCCTCTTGCTGATAAAAACCCTGAACAACCAATCTTGCTTTGTTCTTCACAACAACATGACGATGATCCGTCTTGCATTTGAACACCCATCTGGTTCCAATTGGCTGAAAGCCTTTTGGCAAGTCAACCAAATCCCACACGTGCAACTTTTGGAATTGAGACAATTCGTCTTGCATCGCCTCAATCCAGCAGTTGTCAGTGAGAGCCTCCTTCACATTCTTCGGCTCTAACTGGGACACGAATGCAGCATGTAGACATGTTTCCATGACACCAGTGTCAAGTATCTCTGTGTAAAGACTGGTGTTCTCAGTGATGGTTCGATGACGAGTCTGAACGCCAGCATAATGATCACCAATAATGTTGTCGATTGGATGATTCCTATGCACTCTCGTCTCCGGTACAATCGGTTCCTGAATTTCTGGATCAAGATTCGTGCTTACCTCCCCCATTTCTTGTGTTCCAGATGAAGAAGATTCAATGTTAATTGGATCAGCTGGAGCGTCATTTCCTACAGTTGTGTTAGGATTGGATTGAGCGTCATCTTCAACAATATGAACATCTTCACTGTTATCACTGTCATGAGTTCCAGATGCAGATGCAGCATTGGAATCAGGAGTTACAATCGGTACAGTGGCACGAGTAGAGAAACTGGAGTCATCGCCGTCACCCAATAATTCATAAACATTTGCGGCGTCATCTGCAGATATATCAGGAAGATTGAATGACTTGAATAGCGCATCATAATCAAAACCCCAAGCTGGACCTGTTGGTTCGGGTGGAATGCTGTGTTTACTACAATCCACTTCAAACCATTCCTCGACAGTGCGAGTTCCTATGTTGTACACTCTCTTGCAAGGCGAGTTGGCAACGTATCCTAAGAAGATGCCTTCCACTGCTTTTGCATGAAACTTAGACTGGCGGTCTTTGTACTATAGCAACAAGGAACAAGGACTACCAAAAGGAACTAGGTAATCAAGATTGGGAAGTCGATTGTTGATCAACTCGTAACAAGTCTTGTTGTGCCTCTTCACAACCAGAACTCTGTTTAAGACGTGACAAGCTGTATTAACGGCTTCTGCCCAGAAAGTGATAAGAAGCTTTGCATCCTGCATAGTCCTTGCAGTCTCAATCAGTGTTATGTTCTTCCGTTCAGCAACTCCATTCTGCTGAGGCGTGTACGGCGCGCTGAATTCGTGACGGATCCCTTTCTTGAGACAGAAAAGCTCCATCAAATTATTCTTGAACTCAGTTCCGTTGTCACTCCTAATTCTTCTAATTTTCAGCTTGCAAAGAGATTCCAAGCTCAGGATCAAATATTGAAGAATATCAGCAGTCTCGTCTTTAGTACCTAAAAAATGCACCCAAGAAAAACGTGAGAAATCATCAGTTACTACTAGACATAACGATTTACCTCCAATACTCCTGATACTTATGGGGCCAAACATATCCATGTGTAAAAGCTCCAAAGGGGTATCAATAGAGTTTTGGAGCTTGGGCTTGTGAGACTTTCGTTGTTGTTTGCCCTTTTTACAAGGCATACAGTCATCTGCAATGGTAAACCTCAGCTTAGGAACCCCGGTTACCAAACCGTTTCGGACAAGATGATTCATTTTACGATACAAAATATGTCCGAGTTTCCTATGCCGCAAGATGGAGTCAAGCTCTATCGCTTTAGAAATCAAACAGGTAGGAACTGATGAGGTGGTTGTTGCCACGCTCATATCGATCTGATAGGTGTCGATTGTTCTTGGCGCTCTCATCAGGATACAATCATCTGGAACTGCAAAACCGGGTTTGAGAATCAGGCATTCTGACTTGTCAAACATCACCGGGTACTACTTATCACACATTTGGGAGACACTCAACAGGTTATGCTTCAGCTGCTCGCAAAATTTAACATTTTCAAAGCTAACACAACCATTCGAAACCACGCCTTGACACGTGATACTGCCGCCTTTTTCTCCGGCAAAGTCCACATAGCCGCTTCTGAATGGTTTAACGTCTTGAAGCAGGGCCATGTTTCCTGTCATGAGCCTGGAACATCCACTATCTACATACCAGCGGTTAGAGATATTACCCTTCGGACGTCCCTGCACGAGTCACAAAGAATTAGTTAGTTTTGGAGACCCAAGCCATTGTGGTCTTGGGTCGTCCATCCTTTTCAAAATAAACTATTTCCTTTAATTCACAGTCATGATGACTGTTCAAAATTGATGAATCTTTAGAAGAAATACAACTAGGAGATTGAGAAGTTTTGGATTTGGCAGTCCAGGATCTCTTATGTTTCTTAACATGAACAGGAGACTTTGGTTCAACTACAGCAGGTGAACTTGTGGAAGCTTCACCTGATTGAACTGGAGTCAGCTGTTCAAGCTTTCTCAACCTCTTGTTCCGTCTCCTCCTTTATGGCTTAGAGAGTCTTGCCACAGGTTTCTCACCAGTACGTGTACTACCAGACGTAGATACACGAGGTACAGCAGGTTGCGTTACCATTCTTGGAACATATGGTTTAGCTTCAGATATGATCTTAGGCTTTACCATCGGTTTGACCGGTGGTTTCACCACATTTTGCTTTGGATGTTTGGGAGATGGTTTCACTGGTGGCGACCTGGGGATAATAGCTGGTTGTGAAACAACAGGCCGTTTCCCTTGGTTCTTAGAAGGACAGTTCACAAAAATGTGACCAACCAAGCCACCGTGAAAACAGTTCCTCTTGTCTACATAAGTTCTCTTGTAAGTCTCCTTAGATCTGGCCTTAGATAACTCAGCATTATGAGAAGGAGGAGTTGGTTTATGAACATTAGTCTGAACCTTACCAGTTGGTTTTTGGGAGTATAATATTTTTCCAAATTTTCTTTATACCCAAGCCCATAGTGAGCTGAAAAAGCCTCTTTCTTTACTTGGTTAAGACTTTTATACCCCCCGTAAAGCATTACCTTTAGTTTATCATTTGTTTCAATGATGTCGGGTTCAGTTAAAATGCAGTTATCACCATTAGTGATAACGTTTTTCTTTACCTTTTGTTCAGTCAACAACTCCTCAGATACTACTCCTTCAGGGCAAGAGTTAACCGACCCGTCTTCAGAAGCAGTAAAAAACTCCTCACTAGATGTGGAGTTAGCCTTACTTGAGGATTCATCCTTTTTAGGGGAATCATCCTTATTAGAGGACTCATCTAGACAAGTGAGATCAATGTCTATTAAGCTATTGACAAACTTCCCGCTCACTGGTGGAGGAATGGCATTAGTACCCAAACCTAACCCATTCAGTTGTCTCACCACAGACTCGTAGTGTTCCACCACAAAGCGAGAGTTTTTCAACTTCTCATTTGTGCACTTTAACTGCAAGATCTCATTTTGTAGTTTGTTGATTTCATTGTTCCGTTTTTCTAACCCCCTGTATGCAACATCTAAGTGAAGCTGTTGATCACTTATTTTTAAAGAATATTCAGATTTTCCCTTTTTTAACGTTTCAATAGAATCTTTAAAACGTTTTTCATTTTCTTTATAGTTTAGTGCTGCCAAACTTAGGGGTTCGATTTTGTCCTGGAGCCTAGAATTTTCCAGTTTTAGCCCTTGACATTTAGAACATGAAATAACAGAGAAAGGGTTAGAATCTACCTCAGACGATGAATTTGTTGCTTCTCCAATGGCCATGAGAGCAACAGCAGTGGTTGATTCCTCTTCATCAGCTACAGGTGCTTCCATTTCTTCAGCTTCCTTCACCTCCTCTATAGCAGCAGTTGTAGATTCTTCTAGGTAAGCCATAGAAGCTTCCCTTTCTCTGCTTCCATCATCTCCATGATCTCAGCCATGAGACCAACCTGGGTTTGTGCGATGATGGCATCCTCAAGATGAACACCCCAGTCAAAGCTGTCGTCCTGTTGTGCTACCAGTGCATTGGACGTTCCACTTTGGCTTTGATTGTGGTGGTTTGGATTGTTGTGGCCATGGCTGTTTCCTTGGCTGGGTCAGGTAAAACCAGAGGCAGGTGCTCTGTCCTTCTGACAATCACGAGCAAAGTGTCCATAGTTCAGACACTTGTAGCATTTGGCCTTAGATTTGTCAAACCCGACCTTGGCATTAGGATGCCCGCCAATAAACTTTCTTCCTGTTCTGTTCAGGAAACGCTTGGCTCTCCTCAATAACATGGCCATATTCCATTGAATATCCATGTCCTCCATGTCATCAGGATCCACTTGATTAAAATCTTCTTCAATCGCCTCTGGATCAGTAAGTTTGCCACCTATGATATTTTCATATGCAAGCATACAAGATGAGAATAGTGCTACATGATCTTCAGGTATTCTGGCTATAGCTGAGTTGTTAGCTGAAGACGTAGCAGGAGGATTTCTTGAGGTATTTTGATGATGAGACCCCAACCCTGATCCTGAAGCATAGCAAGCATGACCACCACACCCAGTTGAGTGGTCTTCTTCAGTAGGATTTCCAGTGAAGAGGGCAATTCCAGAGCTCGATGACTTGGATGTAGAAGTCGTCCCATGATACATAGAAGGGTCTTGTATCTGGGGTCTTCCAGAGCTCTCCTTTCTTCTTAGGTTCATGTCATGAGCTTGAACCTTTCCTATTGCCTCTTCAACTGTCAGCTCATAGAATTTAGGATTTTCCCTCATCAGGGTTGTGAACATCTCAAATTTGGGTGGTAAAACATCCAAAAACTTTTCCACCATCTCTTCAGCTGGATACTTGAGTTCAAAAGCCTTCAACTCAGTCTGTAAATGATAGAACCTAGAGATGAGATCATCTAAAGATTCGTTCTCAAAAACTCTGAAGCACTCATACTGCTTCCTAAGAAGATCCCGCTTACTCTTCTTGATGTCACTATTTCCTTCGAATCTCTTCTGTAGAGCTTTCCAGAGTTCCTTAGAATTGTCATACCCTCGGAAATAGTGGAACAATTCCCGAGTTAATGCCATAGTGATCGAACCAAGTGCCTGCTTTTCACGATCATAAGCTTTCTTTTCTTCTTCGTCGAGTTTGGAGATAGGCTTGGGCATGGTTTCATCAATATAGATGTGTGTGGGATGCTTATATCCCTCGAGGATTGGTATCCATAGTGACAAGTCGGTATATGAAATGTAGTGCTCAAAACGTGCTTTCCAATTGGAATAATCGTTCACGTTCAGCAACTTTGGTGGTTTCTGTTGTGTACCGATCTCATTATCATAATTCAGCAGGTTTCCAAGATTCTGAAGATTCGACATAGTGAACACTTGGTCAAATTTCAGAAAAGTCAGACACAGTTGCGCACTTGATTTTGGCCTTGCGCACTTGAGAAATAGTCTTGCGTATTTACATTTCCTCTTGCGTACTTGTAAGTACGCAGGAGTAAATGTAAGTACACAGGATATAACTTAAGTTCGCACAAGTTCAGTCTTGCGCACTTATAAGTACGCAGGAGATAAGTCTTGCGTATTTAGTAAGTACGCACAAAATTGTACTTTTTGCCAGAAATGGTAAGTACGCAGGATACCTTTTCAGCAACTTTCACCTAACTATTCCGGTCACCTGAAACTCGCCGGAGATGGTAAAAATTTGACTGATGATCAATGCAAATTAGCCAAAGGGTCAGAAACATGTTTCTAACCAACCTTTGATGCTCAAAACACTCAAATACACAACAAAAATCAGTTTTTGAGTGATTTTTGCTTCTAAAATAGTGCTCAAGAGCTACCCCTATTTGATCACAAAAATACCTCTTTTTGCTTGTAAAAACTCTCCAAACTCACTCACAACACTCGAAATCAGGAGCAATTACTCCGATACCACTTATAGGTCCCTCGGGTGTGGCGGATCGTCACATGCAAGTGGGTCTACTAGTAGGACCGGGTGCAAAATGCCCGTGACTAGGTGGAGAGTCTAGCTAAACAAAGTAAACCGACAAGAGAAAACACTTTAAACATTATTTGTATTATAAACACTTGAAGGTTACACAGAAAAGCACTGAATTCACAATCTGCGTATTTACTATCTGGACTGCGTACTTAACTTCTGTCAACCTATCCTACTTATACCTGACCTGATGCCTGCGCACTTAGCAAGTGCGCAGGGCAAAATGCTCTTGCATACTTAACAAGTACGCAAAGGTATTCTTGCGTACTTACTAAGTACGCAGGAGCTTTCTCCTGCGCACATGTAAGTGCGCAAAACACTTAGAAATAAATGCAACATTCAATATGTAAAAGTAAATACAACTCGATAAACTAATACATAAAGTCTCTTACATACAAAGAAAATTACAGACATGAAAATACAAACTAAGACTCTATCCAGAGTGTTGTCACAAGAAAGTGCTTCAACAAGAAAGTAGTTCAGGAAAGTATGAAAGACTGAAACCACAAAAAGGAAAGAGAGTGAAGAACACAGATCCGAAGACTGGGAAGGTGACCTAGAGTTACAAGTATAAACCAGTACGTGCTGTACACAAGATACCATTGAAGAAGATTCTTCAAGATTTTCTTGGGAATATGAAATGGTGGTATGTCGATGTCAATACTGGTGAAGCATGGATTGAAGATAAAGAAAATAAGGTCATTGTATGTTTCTATGATGCAATAATTTTATAAATTTCTCAAAGAAAGATCAGAGGACGTTGCGAAAGAATGAAATAATGTTCACTGATGAATGGAAAGAACAAGGATTACAGTACAAGAGAGTTTTGGAGATATGCAGAAGATATGGAGTGCATACTGGCAGCAGACTACCGGATAACTGGAAAAGCTCATCATGAAGACTGAAGACTGTAGATCAAGCTATTGTCAAGGGGGAGTCTGTTAGGACATAGTTTGTAATGACAAAAGCTTGTAATAGCTAGATCTTATGTCTTTATGTTTTTGTTATGTAAAAAGTCACTAAGTGTTTATTCAAGTTTACCTAGAGGCGAACTTGTTAAGTTCGCCTGGTCTATCAGAGGCGAACTTATTAAGTTCGCTTAAGTCTATCTGAGGCGAACTTAATAAGCTCGCTTTGTCTGTTAGAGGCGAACTTAATAAGTTCGCTTATAGAAGGTCAGACGGTTATATATATGTGTGTTTACAGAGTCAGTCATAACAGAACAAATAGAACAGAGAATTATCAATTAGTCTGATTGAGTCTGTAAACACCATTGTGATTTGGAATACAATTGAGAAGTTTATATACGTGATTGTTTACATTGTCTTTTATGCATATAAACGTTGATTCGTTGGATTCCGCACTCCGAGTTAACGTCACGTCTTATCACGAGATCGATCCGTAGAAGCGTCATGAGGACCTACAGTTCATAGATGATATCCTTATCTATTCCCGAACTCAGGAAGATCATGCTCAACGTCTTCAAATAATCCTAGAAACCCTTAAAAAGAAGAAGTTGTACGCTAAGTTTTCCAAATGCGAGTTTTGGAAACAAGAAGTACAATTCTTAGGGCATGTCATAAACCAAGAGAGAATTCAAGTAGATCCAGCAAAAATTGAAGCCGTTATGAAATGGGAAACTCCAAAAACGCCAACTGAAGTTCGAAGTTTCCTTGGTCTAGCCGGATACTACCGAAGGTTCATACAAAATATCTCCAAGATTGCTCCATTAACCACTTTGACTCAGAAAGCGATTAAATTTGAATGGAGTCAGAAGCAAGAAGAAACATTCCAAAACCTGAAGCAAAAACTTAGTTCAGCACCGATCCTAGCATTACTGTAACACCCTTAATTGGAAAACTATATATAAAACATTTAAACGCGTGGAAGCTTTTATCCCAAGATTTTTTTTATTTATTCTTCGCCTGTCGTGAAAGTCCAGACAGACATATTCGCGTGCCTCAAAGAGTCTCCAAAATGGATAGTCCGGGAACTTGGTTCTTCACGACGCGAAGAACCTCCTCTCCATCTTCGCGTGGCGCGAAGAAGACCAGTAAACATAAAGTTTACTTTTTCTGCCCAGTTCCATACTTAGCCAAATTTCCAACATTTTCAATCCTTCAAGACCCCAAAAATTTCCCAACACTTGGGTATTGGTTTCAAAACATATATACATCATTTATAAACACCAAAACCTAGTTCATGTATCAATTTATACTACATTTTAAGGATTTTCCTTTAAACCCCCAAAACACCAAAACGCATACGAGAATCCTTCAGCGCCTTGGACTTGACTTGGACTTACATCGGAGCTTTTCCTACATAACACCACATGTATCAACCATTAGTAATGAAGATAAACATATCAAACAATTAAATGCAACTTGTTTTCACCCATTCACCCATTTGACCCGTTTGCACCCAATTTGTCATTAGGCTACAATTTACTTGCATTTCACCTTACAAGTTCCTTTCTTTTCATTAGTCAATCATAATTAACATTTTGATTACACTTTTCCACTTCCATTATGGCACATAGGCCATAACCTCATTTCTATTATGATACTTAGATCATAACCACATATCCACTATGGTATTTAAACCATAACCTCATTTCCATTATGGTATTTAAACAATAACCTCATTTCCATTATGATACTTTGATCATAACCTCATTTCCGTTATGGTATGTAAACCATAACCTCATTTCTATTATGATACCTCGATCATAACCACATTTACACATATCAATTTTAGTTTTACAACTATAACTACATTCATTCATTTACACATATCCATTATAGTATTGCAACTATAACTACATTCATTCATATACATATATCCATTATAGTATTACGACTACAACTACATTAATTCATTTACACATACTAGTTCATTCACGTTCATTTCAACAACACAGTATGCAACATAATACATATACCATCCATTATTATCAATACTAAGTAAGTGCAAAGGCACTTACCTTTCGGGTTAGAAGATCCCGCACCACCTTCTCAATTCACAATTTGATTACCTAAACATATACACCTAGTTTAGTAATCTAACATACATCAAAATCACATTATAATTGAGTTCACAGCCCAATTTCCATTTCCAACCCAAACTGACCCGTTTGGGTTATTCCCATAACCAAACACCCTCTTTCAATTCAAACTCACCTACTTGAGTTTCCTTTCCAATTACTTCACACTAATTTTTCATTCAATATCTTTCATTAGGTTAGTTTGGTGTTCATTCAAGTGTCTAACACCATATAAACACTTAATCTTCACTAATTCAACATTCTATCATCATAATCCAAACACCCCCAATTTTCTCCATATGAACCCTAATTTCTCATAATCAAAATCAAAGGGTTCTAGGATGTTAATCACCACTCTTTACCTTTAGTTTAGCTAGATTATCAACAATCTAAAACCAATTAACCACATGCATTCATAGTTTTTGGATTTCTACAAAACCACCAACTAACACATTCAAAGGTGAAATCAATGGAAGATCATGTCACACCCCGACCGATGGCGGAATCATCGGGGCGGGACATGTAAACTGTTCATAGCACATGGTTGACTAAATTGAAATATATTAAAGTCAAATTTCCATTACAAATAATCCAAGTACAAACCAAATTCAAACAAAGAAACATAAAACAACTCATAGAATTCTTGATTTAAATTGCTAAGTCCAAATCCTATATTGAGCACGTCTTGAATCATTCTCATATATTTGGGCCTGAAACATGAATAAAATAAAGTCAACTAAAAAGTTGGTGAGTATAACACAGTTGTTTATAGATAGCATATAGTTGAAAACAAATCCTTTACAAGACATGATAAAATAAGGCGTTTATGGGGAGCAGCTATTGTGTAACCAAGTACAATCAAACATTTGTAACTAGCATGCAAAAATTGTGTTGTCGGTTTCAATCACCGCGCACCTGGGTGGGTTTGTCAGACTCAATAGATCTATCATTGAAAACCGTCGGCTTGTATAGTTAATGATTGCACATAAGTTTTCACAAAGATTAGCACAACTAGCACTCGGGCACAAAGCTCAAATTTTGCACACATGTATGTAAATAGGATTTTGCACTTGTGTTGTTTGTGTAAATGTAAATGTGTAATGTATATAAAGTTCATGTTCCACCCCAAACGTGTAAAAGAGTAAAAGGGGGTTGTGAATACTCACTTGGTATGGAGATGTAGCTAACAAAGAGTATAGATAAAATAAGGGTTCTTGATACGCACGGGTTAACCTAGATAGTAATGTATATTGAATCAAATCGGTGTACAAAGTTTAAGTCTAACATTGAAGGTTGAATTTGTGTATAAAAAGTATTAAATGAAATATATAAAGTTGTAGAAACCATTTTTTGGAACATTTGATTAAAGTTTGGAATTTAAATAATAAAATAGAATTTTTATAAAATTGTTGATTATGAAAATAATGGATGTGTTAAATGTAAATTAATAAATAAATAAATGATTATAGTTTATGAAATAATGTAAATATTGATTGTAATTAAGTATAAATAAATAAATGATTTTTGTTTAAATATTAAATAAATAATTATTATCTTATTTATTTATAAACTTTGTAACTTAATCATCATTTAAGTGTAAGATAAATATAAATTTAATTTTTATAAATTTTTAAATAAACTTTTAAATAAAAAATATTTATCTCCAGATTAAACTTTAAATCTCTTCAAATACAGAAAACATATTTTTATAAAATTTAAAACATTTATTGATTGAAAAATATAAAATTATAATTCTGTTAAATTTCTGAGTCACACACGACCGTGCCTCGGAAGGGCACGATCGTGTTCAAGCCACGGGCGCAACCGCGCTAGTCGGGGCGCGACCGGGTTGATCAACAGAGGGCACAAACTAGACAAGTCAACAGGCACGACCGTGCCTTGGATCGGCACGGTCGTGTCTATGATTTTTAGACACAACAGAGGCTAGCCCAAAGGGCATGACTAGGTCTGGACAGGAGGACACGACCGCGCTGCTACTCGGCACGACCACGTTTCATGAGGCACGACCGCGCTAGATGATTAGCGCGACCGTGTCTCTTCCAAATCAGACACGAATTGAACAAATCTTGTATTTATAGCGTTGGAATTGTTAGGGCTTTTGATTACTGAGTTGTTACGAGTCTATTCATATAAATTAATTGTATGGAAAACGTGTTTAAGAATGGATTCGATTAAATCCTTTTTATTAAAAATAGGAATTTTGGTTCCGGATAATTTCTGTAATAGAAGCCCAGATTAACATGGGGCTTTCGATATAAATACTAAGACGGATAATAACAAGTGATCAATTACCCGAAAGAGTAGGGAATCGATGGAGGTCGGTAGAAGGAGGTTCCGGCGACCGCAAGATTGCTTTCCGGCGTCTCCTGCTGCGATTTCGGCTGATCCAACCCCTTCAGAAACTTAGAGATGCTCGGAGGATTGAGTTCCTCCATTAATTGATAGCAACAGGATCGAAAAGAATGATTCGAGACTTGGGAGAGATTTTGGACGGTTTTTCTTGAGAGAATTCGTAAATGGATGATAATGATCGTAATTGACAATTATTTTCTTTGATACTGAAAGAGAAACGCACATCGGATTTGAATTCAAACGACCGAGCGTTTTGAAACTGCATTTACGTTTTGACTGTTACGCAGGCGCGACCGTGCTTAGGCACTGGGCGCGATCGTTCCAGGACCAGTCGCGCGATCGTTCCAGGACCAGTCGCGCGATCGTGCCGAGGCACTTGGCGCAACCGTGCCAGGACGAAGCACGACCGTGCTAATTAGGGTTTCTTGATAAATTTTCAACTTTAGTCCTTGACTTTTCAGGTTTGATTAGTTTGAAATAAATAGTTACTTGTATAGCGTTTAAGTGTATATAATCGAGCAAAACTTGTAAATTTGTATTGAATCATTGCATTTAGTTTACGGTAAGCAAAATAATAAGACAGTGCATGAGTATTGAATTCGAAATTGTATTACATTGAATTGAAATATGAACACTGAAAATCAGAAGTGTTACAGATCACACTTACTTGATGCTAGAAGGATGATGTGCAAGCCAACACCTTCAAAAATTCATGCTCAAATGCATGATTTTGGCTTTAAATCCGGTTTCTCCTTTTCTCTCTTGCTCAAGAACGATCCACCCAAATGAGAGAAAAGCTGAATTTTGACTTCTTTTAGTCAAAATGGCAGATTTGCCATATTACTTCTTTAGTCCCTCAACTTCCATTTCATCATTTCACTCCAAAACTAGTTAGAAACTAGTATAACCCCGTTACTAACTTGAAACCCACTTGTTTCAACTTTTTTGTAAAATATTATTTTCACCATAAAATTTATTAGAATTTTTATTTATTTGAAAACGAAACTCGGATTTTGGTTCGTTACAGATCACCTCCCCTTAATTGGGTTTCGTCCCCGAAACCCGACTTCACATAAAAAGGTTCAAATAATATTCGAGCATTTCCTCCTCGGTTTCCCAAGTCATTTCCGTGCCCTTCTTATGTTTCCACCTTTCTATCCAAGATTGCCACCGGTTCCGCAACATAATTCAAATTTTCATCCAACTCTATATCATCCAAAGGAACAAAAGTAGAATCATCCGCCAAACATTTTCGCAAATGAGACACATGAAATGTGTTATGAAGTCTACTTAGTCCCTCCGGTAGCTCCAAACCGTAAGCCACCACACCCACCCTTGCTATCACCTTAAACGGTCCGATGAAACGTGGACTTAACTTCCCCGCTTCCTAAACCGTATCACCCTTTTCCAAAGAGAGACTTTCAAAAGACAAAGTCCCCCACTTGAAACTCAATCGCCCGCTCTCTATTATCCGCATAGGACTTTTGGCGACCTTGAGCCGCCTTCAAGCGTGCCCTTATTTGGTCAATACTATTAATAGTTTCATTGACCACCTCCTTGCTACCAAGTTCCCGTTGACCAATTTCACTCCAACACATGGTTGTTCAACACTTCCTCCCATACAATGCCTCAAAAGGCGGCATACCAATACTAGAATGGTAGCTATTGTTGTACGGAAATTCCGCCAACGGCAAATGGTCATCCCAACTAACCCCAAAATCCAATGCACACGCTCGCAACATATCCTCGAGCGTTTGAATCGTTCGCTCGCTTTGACCATTCGTTTGTGGATGATAAGCGGTGCTAAGATTCAATCTAGTCCCCATATCCTCATGGAATTTCTTCCGAAATAATCGACACCGGTACACCATGACGTGACACAATTTCCTTCACATACATTTATACCAATCTATCCGAGGAATACGTTTCCTTTATAAGAAGGAAATGTGCACTCTTTGTCAACCAATCCACTACTACCCATATCGTATCATAACCTTTTCGAGTCTTTGATAGTTTAGTGATCAAGTCCATGGTTATGTTCTCCCATTTCCAAAGCGGTATTTCAAGCGGTTGAAGCTTTCCATACGGCTTTTGATGCTCCGCCTTTACCCTTAAGCATGTGAGACATCTTTCCACATACTTAACAACATCACGCCTCATACCCGGCCACCAAAAATGACACATCAAATCGTAAAACATTTTTATGGCCCCCGGATGGATATAATACTTGGATTTATGCGCCTCATCTAAGATAGTTATCAAAACACTTGACAACCTAGGAATCCAAATTCTATCAAAGCATGTCTTTAACCCCGAGCTATTTTCCCCAAGCTTATCAACATAAGCAACCATCCGTTCCTTTTTCAAATCACCACCAAGCGCTAACACTTGGGCCTCCCGGATTTCATCAATAAGGGATGATGAAATTGTCATCTTAAATGACTTCACCTTGATAGGTGAATGACTCGTATTCCGACTAAGAGCATCCGCCACTACATTTGCTTTACCCGGATGATAAAGTATCTCACAATCATAATCCTTGACCAATTCAAGCCACCGCCTTTGCCTCATGTTGAGGTCCTTTTGGTCAAAGAAATACTTGAGACTTTTGTGATCTGTGTAGATCGTACACTTCGCACCATACAAATAATGCTTCCAAATCTTAAGCGTGAAAACCACGGCCGCAAGCTTTAAATCATGGGTAGGGTAATTCACCTCGTGAGTCTTTAATTGCCTAAAAGCATAGGCAATCACTTTCCCCCTTTGCATCAAAACACAACCCAACCACGAATGCGCGGCATCCGAAAACACCACAAAATATTCGGTCCCATCCGGGAAGGATAAAACAGGCGCCTTAGTCAACTTTTCTTTCAGGAGTTGAAAGGCACATTCTTGCTCGGAACCCCAAACAAACTTAGTCTCCTTACGCGTTAACTTCGTCATCGGCAAGGCAATCCAAGAGAAGTTCTCAATAAACTACCGCCAACCCCAAGAAACTTCTAATCTCCGAAGGCGTCTTCGATGATGACCAATATTTTACCACCACTATCTTGGATGGGTCGACTGTAATCCCTTTCTCATTAATCACATGACCCAAGAACTGGATTTCGTGCAACCAAAATGCGTACTTTGCATATTTTGCATAAAGCTTCTCCCTTTGCAACACTTCAAGGATTTCACAAAGATGAAAGGCATGATCACTTTCACTCTGTGAATAAATGAGAAGATCATCGATGAACACAATAACCGAATGGTTAAGAAACGGTCTACACACCCGGTTCATAAGATCAATGAAAACCGCGGACACGTTGGTTAAACCGAATGGCATAACCATGAACTCATAGTGACCGAGGGGGACCTATGAAATATTTTGTAAATGATTTTGTATCTGAGATCCCAACACTATCCGAGAATATATCCTATAATAAGTACTTATTGTGGCCATTGATTGAGGGGGACCTAGGGGCAAGACTTATCCTCTTGTTCGAGATTTGGTACGCATGTGACCAGCGCGCTCCTGAATATATGTATGTTGTAGACTCAGGAATCTAAGGGTCATTCTGGGGGATGGGTTGGAGAGGATGGTTGTAAGACCCATGTGGGGCCTTCATCCTTGATCAATGATACCAGAAAAGATGATTGTTGTTTATGAACTCACCAGCGTAAGCTGATCCAAAATGTTTTCAAATATTTTTTTAGCACAGGTGAACCCTAGCACGTAGAAGGCATTCAAGGAGGTGTATAAAGGTTGGAAATTGCGATGGCTGAGGGCAGGTCCCTGAGTTACCATAAGGCCTGAGTGATTGGCATGATTCTTCGTGAGCTATAAGTCGAGAGTTTGATTATGTTATATTTTGCCAGTCAGTCCCTGTTGTACAAACTTTATGCTATGAAATGAAATAAGTTATGTTGTTAAGTCTTCCGATGTGTTTTGTTATCAAATGTCACTGTAACTAGAACGCGACCTTCAATCGGTATGTAGTTATCTGACGAACGGAATGTTCTGCCTAGGAAAGAGCGGTGTATAAATCTCTCCTAGACCCGTCGCTCTTACCTTGGAACATATCTGTTGGAGGTACTACTCTGGTAGATGACTGTCCTGTGTTACGGGTGTGACATGCAGAGTTTTCATGAATCTCATTTTGATTTTCATGATCAGAGAAACTGTTGTTGGTGACATTGGAGAGGCTCGTTCTGACTTCACTGGCTTCAATGGCTTCCATAACAGATGGAGGATCAATGGATGGTCTTTTGATTATGATAGATGGGTTATTAAAATCCAATCTGTAGTCATTAGAGGATGTGGAAGCTGGTTCTTTGGAAGAGGTAGACTCCATATTTGAGAAGATGAGGGGCTCAAATACTTGGGAGAAGGATTCTATATCATAGAGCCAGTCTGGACCTTTACCCTTTTGACATGGAATGTGTTCCCTACATTCCACATTTTCTGATTCTTCAACTATTCTTGTTCTGGAATTGAATACTTTGTAGGCCTTAGATTGAGAGGAATAGCCCACAAAGTAGCCTTCATCTGATTTTGCACCAAACTTGGGAAGAACTCCATGTGTGATAAGAATAGTACATGGACATCTAAATGGTTTCAGAAATCTAATGTAGGGAACTCTTTTGAACCATAGTTCATAAGGTGTTTTGTTGATAGGCTTGATAATGAGAACTCTATTTTGCACATAGCAAGCTGTGCTAACTGCCTCTGCCCAAGATGTGAGAGGCAGTTTTGAGTCAGCCAGCATTGATCTTGCAGATTCGATTAGAGTTTTGTTTCTCCTTTCAGCAACCCCATTTTGTTGAGGAGTTGTTGGATCATTGTATTGTCTTTCAATACCCTTGCTCTCACAGAAACAATTTAAGGTTTTGTTCTTGAATTTTGTACCTTGATCACACCTTATGATTTTGACTTTGTGATTGCTTTGATTCTCAACCCTAAGAATGTAGGATTTAAGAATCTCAGCAGTTTCATCTTTTGTTCTCAAGAAGTATACCCGTGATAATCTGGTGTAGTAATCAGTTATCACCAGACAGTATGACTTCTTACCCATTGACATGACTTTTGTAGGACCAAAAAGATCCATATGCAGCAGCTGTAGTGGAGTATCATTTGAATTCAATGTCTTGAGTTTGTGAGAACTCTTGTGTTGCTTCCCCTTCAAGCATGCTATGCAGTGATCTTCAAGTTGGAATTCCTTGTCAGGAAGACCTCTGACAAGATTTCCTTTCACCAACTTGTTGATAGTTTTTACATTAACATGGCTTAAGCTCCTGTGCCATAGAGCAGATTCATCAGCTGATGCCCTAGACAGAAAATAAGAGACACTATCAGATGGAGTGACCTTATTCATGTCAAGCACATATAGGATATCTTTTCTTTGATCAGTTAACAAAATATTCTGTGAAGGAGGTTTGGTTAACCCAGGGGAGAGCACAAAACATTCTTTGTATGTGAAAAGCATCCAATGCTTTTGATGACAGACTTGAGACACACTCATGAGATTGAATTCCAATTATTTGACAAGGTTTACTTTTTCAATGCTCATTCTTTCATTGGACACAGTTCATTGTCCAGTTATAGATCCTCCCTTTGAATCACTCCCAAAGGCAACATATCCTCCATAGAAATGTCTGAAATTGGAAAGGATGGACCTGTTACCTGTCATGTGCCTGGAACAACCACTGTCTACAACCCATGTGTTATCCTTGTAACCTGGTTTTCCCGGCACATGAGAGATCTAGTTATAGGGAGGGACCCAAGAGCTTGCAGACTTGGGTGATTGTGTCTTTGGACCAAAATCATCAGTATGCTTGCATTCAATGGAACCAATGATGATGCTTTGACAAAATGAAGTTGTGGACTTGGCTTTCCATTGTTGAGGTCGTTTTCCAGATCTTTTTACTCCATCAGCAGCAGATGTGGCTTTGGCTACTGATGGCTTTAACTGGTCAGTAGCAGATTTTACTGCTGAAGACTTTGGTTAACCCGCAGCAGACTTGATTGCTGCTGATGGCTTTAACTGGTCAGCAATAGATTTGGTTGCTGTTGATGGCTTGGATTTGGGCTAATTTTCTTCAGCTTCAACTGATCAGCAACATTTTTGTTAGCTACTGATTGTTCAATTGATACATGCTTCTCCTTCTTTACCTGTCTTTTAAAAGTGGGTTCCATATGAGTTCTTCTATAGAGTGGCTTCTGTTTAGGAGTAGACTGAACTGCTGTGGAAGCTGGTTGAAAGATCTGGTTGAAGGGATTGAACTTACAATCTGCAGCAAAGTGGTCTGATTCACCACATATGATGCAAGATTATTGAGCTTTTGGGAGCTGCTTCCTTGGTGGAGAGAGAGATTTTCTTAAGTGATTTTTCTTGGCTTCATAGCTTCTTACCTTCTTGTTCTTGTTTTTTTCTCAAAGGCATGTTGCTTGAGATTTCTTTGCTGCTGAAGGTAGTAGAAGCACGTGCTAGAAGTATGATTTATTTGCCACAGACAAAACATGATTTAGCCAGTTTGTCCCGTTGCAAGTACACATAGTCCATTCTTTTGAACATATCTTAAAATTCCAAGGATGAGCTTTGTTGTGCTCAAAGGTGGCTTCCTCTAATGTTTTCTGTACATATGGAGCTCTCTCTCCAAGTGCCTGACAGATGTCAAACACCTTCCTGGGTTAGATGTTTTGATTTGCTTGGAGATTGGTGGAGGTTGAGGATTGTCCCTTTTCAATAATTAACTTTCTCCCTTCAGGAGGATAGATAATTTTGATTTGTTTGGTGAGTTGAGGCACTGGTATTGAGGGAAGGAAGGGACTAGGACCATTGGTTTTTATCACTTTACTAGACTTGGTAGTTTTGAGAATTACTTCATTTGTGGGAAGTAATGGAGCTTCACTTGTTTCAGTAGATTCTGAGCATGTGGACTTAGACTCAGATGAGGTAGTGCATTGTTGCACAAATGGCTCTTCCTTTAAAGAATCAGGATTTCGGTTTGCTAGGTCAAGGTTTAAGAGGTTGAAGTTTGGTTCACGGATGGCTACATAGTCAGCAGGTGGAGGTACAACTTTGTATGGCTTTTCAGCATGGAACCCAAGGCCATCAGTCACCTTTTCATGAATTTGAGCATCCAAAAGTCTTTGCAGCTTTTTGGATGCAAACTCATACTTGTCAACATGAACCTTTTGGTCTGCCAACTCAGCTCTTGTAGCTTTTAACTTAACCAATAGATCATCAGTCTGAGTTTCAAGATTTGTTTGTTCATGTTTTAATGATGAAATCTCTTTTTTTAGGCAGTTAATCTTTTCTTTTTAACTGTTTTCAACCTTTTTGAATTCAGATTTCATTTGGTGAAACTCTTCATTTTGATCTATAAGGTTTTGGTTATGCTTTTTGTATCCTAGAACCTTATCAATACAAGCTTGAGAGCAAAGGTGTTCATATACCTGAGGTGCCATGAGTATTTGGTTCTTAGCAGGAAGATCCTCATACTGAAAGCTCCAATCAAAATCAGTTGTTCCAACAGCTGCATAAGCTGCAGTTTGAGCAGGAGGGGTGTTACCTTGACTTGCTTGACCTTGATGGGCTTCTCTAGGTTGTGCAGAAGCTGGGTTTTCCTTTGGTGCCTTGCATTCTCTCGCAAAATGACCAAGTTGATTACAGTTGTAACATCTGAGCTTGCTTTTGTCCAAGCCAACTCTAGTGTTAGAGTTGTTGCTTGGAATGGGTCTTCCAATTCTAGAGTAGAATCGTTTAGCTCTGAGAGATAACATGGCATAAGAATGTTGTATTTCCATTTCTTCTAAGTCATCTGGATGAAAGCACCACATATCTTCTTTGATGAAGGACATGTTGTTTTTGTTTTCATAGACAAAAGCAGCAGAGTTTGTTTGAGGTGGGGCTTCAACTAGGAATGGTGAGTTGTTTGATTGTGAGTTAGGAGTTTGAGGATGGGTAACAATGGGAGGATAATAGTTGCTTGAACTAGTAGTTGAGTGGTCAGAGTGTAGTGCAGAAGAAGTGGTGGTGGATGATGAGGTTGTTGAATAACCTGAGCTTCTTTCTTTGGCTTGAATCATTTCTAATTCATAAGTTTTTAGCATACCAAATAGCTCAGTCATTTGCAGAGTCTTCAGGTTTTCGGTTCTTCTGATTGACACTGTGTAGAGTGTCCTTGGCAGTGATCTGATGAACTTTTTGAGAATATCTTTATTCTCCAGCTTTACTTTAGCGCACTGTAGCTCTCCCATCAGATAGGTGTATCTGTTATACAAAGTAGTAAGAGACTCACCATATTTGCAGACAAAGTTTTCATATTTTTGCTTTAACATGTCTCTTCTATTCTCCTTCACCTCTTCAGATCCAGCAAACATCTTCTCAAGAGCTTCCCATAGCTCCTTGGCAGTCTTGTATTCTCTGAAGTGATGAAAAACTTCATTTGGCAAGCACATATGTGTGGCTCCTAAGGCTTTGAAATCTACCTCCATCTTCTTGATGTCCTCTTCAGAGTACTTTGAAGCTTCTTAAGGGACATATGGACCTACGGAATCAGCAGAGGCCACCATGGGTACATAGGGAACCTCTATTATGGATCTCCATGTTCCAAATTCTTGATAACAGAAAAAGCTTTCCATTATGTTTTTCCACATGTCATAGTCTTCTCCAGACACCAGTCTTAGTGGTCTGTTGAGGCTTCCATTATCATCGAATTTAGTGTTTTGTGCCATACTTTTGGATAGATGGTTTTTAGTAAAGAGATAGTAATGAACAGAACCAGAGAGTGATTAAACAAGTGTGAGTTTGTTTAATCTGAGAGCCAAAGCTCTGATACCAATTGTAGGATCGGTGTTTACAAGGTGGTTCTATTCTAGTTGAGATTGGCGGAAACAATAACAACTAAGCAATGTATACAAGAAACAAAGATAATACTGACAAATGCAAAGTGTATTAATCTTCAATGTTTACAAGTTACAGAGAAAACTCTAAGGAAACACACTTGTACAAATGAGAAGATACAATACATATAAAGGAACATAGAATCAATACAGACCCTTGATTCTAAGGATCAGATCAAACACAAGCCGTTGATCTTTGACAGTTACAAGCTACACTACTATTGGTAGACAACTAAAAGACAAACTACAACAAATAGTAATAAACATGTCAAAAATCTTCTTAGGAATCTTTGCAGGAGACTTCAGAAGTAGTAGCTTTGTCTTTAATCATCTGCACCAATAACATTCCTTCTGCTGATAGATGTGTCAGTGTTGCAGCAGAGGTGTCAGTAGCAAAGTCAAAGTTGCTTATGATTTACCTATCAGTAGCATCAATTGTTTGATGCTGCTGAGAAGCCTATCAGTAGCATCTTTGGAATTCAGCAGATAAGACTATCCGCAGCACAGTTTTTTTCATAAACAGGAGAACATAGCTATCTACAGCACTTGCCTCATCCGCAGCAACTTGTAGGTCAGCAGCAAAATTATGGAGTCTGCAGCAATTGTACTTAGAGAATTTTGTAGCCATTAGTCTTTATCTCTACAATTTCTCCCATTGAACTCATTTTAAACTTTTTCTGCATCACGTCTTCAAACTCTTGGCACAGTGCAGCATTCATTAATCCAAAGATGATGTCATCAACATAGATTTGCACAAGGATAAGATCGTCTCCCAACTTCTTAATGAGCAATGTTTGATATATGGCTCCCCGAGTGTAGCCATTAGCAAGAAGATGCTCTGTCAAAGTTGCATACCATGCACATGGTGCTTGATGTAAGCCATACAAAGCTTTGTCTAGTTTATAGACATGATGTGGGTGATGTGTGTCTTTAAACCCCAGTGGTTGACACACGTAGATCTCTTCTTCAACCTTTCCGTATAGAAAAGTTGACTTCACATCCATTTGAAACACCTTGAAATTCATGTACGAGGCGTAGGCTAAAAAGTATCGAATGGCCTCAAGTCTTGCAACCGGTGCAAACACTTCTTCGTAGCCTATCCCTCTTTTAGATAAAATCCTTGCACAACCAGTCGCGCTTTGTTCCGAACAATCACTCCACTATCATCTTTCTAGTTTCTGTAGACCCAACGAGTTCTGATGAGTAACTTACCTTGTGGTAGTGGCACTAGTTCCCAGACCTTCAGTTTTTCAAACTGTATCAGCTCTTCCTGCATAGCCTCCACCCAACTTGCCTCACTCAAGGCAGATATTGATTACCCCATATTTGCTTCTTGTTCTCACCCCGTCAGAGAGAGGACCAATGATGTCCTCTACAAGATGATTTTTATGAGTTCTTGTCAGGTAAGTTAGTTATATTATGATCTGCTTCTTCAGTTATGGGAACCGGCTCCTCAATAACATTTGATTCATGAAATAAGGCTTGTGTGAATGATCACTGGCAGATGTAGCCTTTTCCTTTGAAGCAGGACCGCTGCCAGATGCAACAGTCTCTTGTGGAGCATGATTGCTGCCAGATGCAACATTTTCCTGTGAAGATGATTCAGGAGATTTAGAAGATGAAGATGATGCTTGATCAGGGTCTTCATCTATTCTGTAATCTTTTATGCTGTATTTGTAGAAACTATCACCTGTCACATCACAAATATCGGAATAAACATTAAACAACTTAAAACGGAATCATAATCAAATAACCAATTTGGACCAGAAACCGCATCGGTTTTGTTGAGCTCCTGCTAGCTAATGTAGTAAGATTCCACAATCTGCTATGTTCTCTTGTTGTAAACCATGTAAACTATCTTGTTGGATGAGTATCCAACAAAGGAACACTCATCGGCCTTTGCATCAAACTTGGACCCAAATGTATCATTATGAAACAGTGTGCATAGGTATCCAAATGCTCTAGAGTGACCAACCTTCGGCTCCCGTTTAAACATGATTCCATAGGGAGTCTTCAATTGATGCTTGTTGAATAGCACCTTGTTCTGCACATAACATGTAGTGTTGATTGCTTCAGCCCAAAAGAATACCGGCAATTTGGATTCAGAAATCATGGTGCTTGTTGCCTCTATTAGGGTACGATTTCTTCATTCAGCGATTCCATTTTGTTGAGGAGTTCTAGCAGCACTGAACTGTCTTGCAATTCCCTTTTCAGCACAAAAGCTATCAAGGACTTCGTTACGAAATTCTGTCCCACTGTCACTTATGATAATTTTGATCTTCAAGTTTAGCTGATTTTCAACAAGTATCATGAACTGCCTAAGAATATCTACAGTCTCATTTTTCTTACTCGAAAAGAACAACCAAGAAAATTGTGAGTAGTCATCAGTAACAACAAGACAATAAGTTTTCTTCCCAATACTCATCACACTTACAGGACCAAACAGATCCATTTGAAGTAACTATAAAACAGATTCTATTAAATTAAACAGCTTGGGCTTGTGTGGTCGTTTATGCTGTTTGCCTTTAGCAAACGAAATCATTTTTCAACCTCACAAAATTCTTTCAAAGGAAAACCGACCACATGTGCTCCTTTAGAAATTCAATTTAGGTTTGTCAAATTTATGTGACCTAAACGACGATGCCAGAGCATGGAATCATTTTTTGAAGCTTTTGAAAACAAACAAGTATTTGTTAAAGCTGACTCACTATTCATATCCATCAAATACGAATCCTTACACCTCGGTGTTCTCATTAAAATCCAATCCTCAGGGATAACAAACCTTGGTTTTAAAATCAAACATTCTTTATCAGTAAAATGAGTTGAAAACTTTTTGTCACAAATTTGAGACACACTTAACAAGCTATGATTCAATTCAGACACATAATTCACATCTTCGAAACAGAGAGTACCATTAGTGACCGTACCTTTCATTGTAATTTGCCCACATTTATCACCTACAAAGGAAACATACCCTCCATCGAACAATTTAATGTCATGAAGCTGATACATGTCTCATGTCATGTGACAGGAACAACCACTATCAACATACTAGACGTTGTTGACAGGCCTCCTTGGTTGTCCCTGCACGGTAGAACACATTAATTAGTAACTGGAACCCAAGCCATGATTGTCTTGGGTTGCCCTAAATCATCCAGGTATGAAACTTCTTGAAATTTCATTTCGCTTTTGTCATTAAACTCAACTGGTGTTGTTTGTGCAATAGGTTTTCTTTTCCAAACAGGCTTTTGTTTTTCAAGATTTGAGCTCACTGTTTGAGTGACAACCTCTTTACCCTTTTCAGATTTTATGGGTTTCTCAACTCTCTTTTGTTTATGTTTGAAAGCATTATTTTCTTTTACAGGACGTTTAGATTTATGCACAAAACCAGTTCTTTTATCCGATTCTTTATCATTGGGCCTTTTGTAATGTTGGGCCATGTGTCCTTTAGACATCTGTGGCCTTTGATAATTATTATCCCTTTGACTAACATTTGGACATCTACCAGAGTGTTCAGGATTGAGAACGCAGTTTCGAGCAAAGTGTCATGGATTCCCACACACATAACACGTTTGCCTTCTCGGATACGGGGCATAGTATCCGGTGTCCCATGATGATGACCATTGAGGAGAACTTGTGAAGTAACCTGCAATTTCACAGTTCCTAGAAAACCTTCTATCATGCATTTGATCATCTTTATATTTTCTATGATATGACTTGAAATTAGTTCTATCAATATTCCTAACATTTTATTCAAAAGCACGATGATGATTATCAAATTTTTCATAAAATTCGCTTTTGGTAAAACGTTGAGGCTTTTTCTTTGAATCAGACTGACTTGTTGATGGTTTACTGCTTTCACGGATTGAAGAGCAGTCTTTGTTTTTAACAAATTGATGATTCTTGCCATTTACAATCTGTAGGTCCCAGTAGGTCTACGGATCAATCTCTGTTGTAAAACACGCAATACATACATGAAGTGCGGAATCCTAACGCATACGTACGTCTTGAATATTCACACACACGATACTATTACACACAGTACACACATAGTAGTTCCAGAATTACAGATCTCTACAAATGAAAACAACTACTGCACTATTTATATGCAATACTACTGGTATAGGTGAACTTATCATGTTCGCCAACATTAGTTCAGGCGAACTTGTTAAGTTCGCCTCAACTAGATCAGGCGAACATGTTAAGTTCGCCTGTGCAAACTTAACTAATTACAAGACTTAACATACAAAACAGAAACATAAAGACTAATCTATTACAAAGGCTTGTTGTCACATAAAATGCTCCAACAGACTTCCCTTGACAACAGCTTGATCTTTATCATCAAGTCTTGTTCTTCCAATTCTTCGGTAATGAGCTCCCTACACAAATTCTATGTTTCTGACAAACATAAAACACTTTCTTGTACTGCAACGCCTGCTCTCTAAATTCATCTGTGTACATGATCTCTCTACGTTTCAGCTTCTTTTGATCAGACCTTGAGAAGTTAACAAGGTTCATAGCATCAAAGAACTTCACTATAACCTTGCTTCCCATATCTTCTATCACTGCTTCATCCATATAAACATCGACATACCACCATTTGAGATCATTCATGAAATCATAAGGAATCAACTTCAATGGAATCTTCGGTACTGGTCTCACAGGCTTGAACTTGTATCTCCAAATCACCTTTTGAGTAACTGGATCAACTTCTTTTATTCTCTTGCCTTGTTGAGGTTTCAGCTTCTCATATTTACCGGATCCACCTTCAACTCTGATAAGTTTAGCTATTGAGTCAGCTATGCCATTATTTGATCTGTTAATCAAGGGTTTAGTTGATAACCCATTGACTTCACATCTCGGTAATGAATTAAAGTACTTTAGACTTGGCTTCAGATACCGAACTCCATCCGACCTTTTCAAAGCAAATAGCTTGAACTCAGCTTCATAAAACCAACTAATAATCCTGCCAAAGCATCTTTCTTTATTCACATATCTCTATTTCTGAACTGGTGCAGCTTGTGAGACTGGAAACTTAGTTTTCCAACTCTTCACCATCTCTGCCCATTGTGCCTTCGTCATCCTTGTATTCTTATACATTTTAGTCTCTTCAGGCACGCTCTCCGCAATATCAGGGTTTTGTTTTTCTAGATTGGGATCAAACTCTTTAGATTCTGCAACACCCTCTAACAAATCTTCAGGAATTACATCATCATCAAAGACATCCGTGTCAATAAATCAGTCACACCCTTCATAAACAATCTTCTGTTTGTCACTCTCCACCTCCACTTCAACAATCTCTCCTTCTAACTCCTCCTCGCCTATATCCTCATCATCTAACATATCATCTAGATCCAACAGACACTCAATCTTATCTGCTTCATCTATGTCAGAATCTTAAAAAAGTGAAATATCCAACATATCAGCATCAACCTCAACAGGTTCTTTATTATCACCACTAGTCATCATATTGGCTTCGATAATAATCTCTGACTCCCCCTGAGTTAATGACGTAAGGTTCGTATCAGCGTTTTGACGCTCACCCAAACTATCACTAACATCTGGTTCGTCATCATCATCTAAATTCTTTTGAATACCATCACTATGACATGTAGATTTATCAGCTTGGACCTTCACCTTGTTTTGATCATTTAAAGTCTGAGCACGCTAGGCTTCACTTTCAATCAATTCATCTACCCGAGTATATAACCCTGAAACCTGTGTTTCCAAGGCTTGAATTCTTTCATCACGATTGTCTCTAGTAGATGGACCAACTTCATCTTGAGTTTTGGATACAGTAGGAGTAACTTGAGGAGTATTAGATTGAGAAGGAATAGGAGTTATGATCAAGGAATCAACAAACTCTCTATCTTGTTGTGCAGCTTTAATAGCCGAAGCCATCAGTTTAGGTCCTTTAGCCATAGGAGCCTCATCTTCCTCAGAACTAGATGTTTCATCTTGTAACTTTCTCTTTCCAAGTACTGCATCGGGAGGAGGACCCCTTACAGACTTGCGTCTTGGTACTTTCACTTTCTTTTTACCCAGAGACTTCTTTCGTCTATCATAAACATTCCTAGTAACCCTAGGAAATTTAGCCAACTGAGCATAGTGCTCAGGACCAAAATCCTAGGAACTCTCATCACCATCCTCAGCTTCACTAGAACCAGAAGAACTAGTGCTAGTCTCTTCAACAGCTACTTGTTCATCCTGTGGTTCATTTATATCAACATTCACATTTACATCACCCCCATCATTTCCACCATTATCATCATCATCAGCATCATTGTTATCATCACCATCAGCCTCATCCACATCAAATTCACTATCAGTCCCATCACCTTCATTATCATCACCACCATCTTGCTCATCTTCCATTTCCTCTTCTTGATTATCAACCGGAGGTAATTCCAAAGTTGGATCATCATGAATCCAATTGTTGTTTGATGGTTCAACATAAGTAGGATTGATTGTGTGCCCAAATAGTATAGTAGCAACATGATTCTGTTGTTTAACTTCAATCAATCGGTAAAGATCCTTTTAGTCAAAGGAGTGAGAGTCAGTCTAGGATTCATCGGTGGTAAGTTGGGAATCAGATGGTTTAGAATAACCTACAAGAATCTAGGGTACATTAAGAACCTAAACTGATGGCTTATCTAGGGTACATTAAGCCATCAGTTCAGGACCCTCAGGTGGTGTAATCTACATGACCAGCTCCCTGTAGATATACAAGGCAAAGTTGAACGGCTTATTTAGAGTTAAAGCCACCATAGCAGCTTGTAGTGATGTTTTCAAGCCATCAGTTCAAGCTTTCCCTGGTGATAAGCATTGAATGATTACGTGCATGAAGTACCTCCACTGCCCTACAAGACCACCTTTTATGGCTTGAGAATCATGCGGTCTACCTCTATATCCCATCCTTTGAAAACAGCCCATAATTAGGGTATTAGGTAAGCTAATTGGATCTTTATTCTCTCCACCAAGAGCGACCACGTGAATGTTGTGATCAATAAGAGGGCAGAATGATTAACTAGAAAAACTGGTAATGTTACACCATGAGGGTGGAAGTGGGTTAGACAAGTGATAAAGGGGTGTGTAGTTGATCCTATAAGTTCCCAAGATGAACACGGATAAAGGAGAGGACTTCTTCGGACATCAAGGATGGTGGCCTAGATAGAGAGTAAAGTGACTACATGGATATACGCAGCAAGCGAAGGACACCAAAGGAGCTGGGATGCACCAGTGGGAATCGAAGGAATTGGGTTATGGCATTTTGTACCGACACAGGATTCGAGGACGAATCATCTTTTAAGGAGGGTAGACTTGTAACATCCCAAAAACTCACATATCATTCACTCGTGGTTAAGGGGTAACCCGAATCTCTTATAAGGGGGTTGGTTAGTAACAATTTTCTCATGGAGTGGGATAACGAAAATAAAGGTTCTCGTTTGGCAGTTAAGAAAAGAACAATTGGATTTGAACCGCACGAGATAAAAACCCAGGGACTTAGTTGCAACATCTAGGAGTTTAAAAGCCAAGGTAGGAAAAACCCTAGGCCACTTTTCGGCCTAGATGGGGGGTTTGCGCATGACGGCAGGGAGAAAAAGGAGAGAGACGGAGGGATCGGGGAGGCCGAAGGTGGTGGTTAGACGACGGTTTCGAGCGGGGGACTTCATGCATAACCAAGGTAATCCTCGTTTATACTTTTACGTGTTTATACTTATGTTTGGCCAGAAATCGTTTAGGGATTGGGTTTGCTTGGCCGTGAACGACGGCAAGGGTGGAAGCGAAGGTGATAGCTAGCCATAGTGTACGGCGGTGGTGCGCGACGCTGTCTAGCAGCACGACGGAACATGGGGCGGGCGACTAAGGCGTGTAACAGTGGCGAAACACTGAAGTGATGACGAGGGCAAAGGCGCGGTGGCCGGAGAGGGTGGCTACGGCTACTATCCTCGTTGACAGGGATGACCGACGGCGGCTGGCAACCACTGGGGCGGGCTAGGGACGTGCGTAGAGCGGCAGCGGCGTGGAGGCGATGACCCGGCAGTGGAGCAGCATTGAAAGACGGGGACGGTGGTCTAGTGAGATCGGGCGACAAGAAGAATGGTGGTGTATGTGTTAGGACATGTTTTGTAACTATTGATAAAAGTCTGTGTAAGTTCATATAAGAATCTTTAGGAGCGAACTTGTTAAGTTCGCCTATGTCACACCCCAACCGACGACGGAATACGTAGGGGCGGGACATGTAGACTGTTCAAAAGCTCAAGGTTTACTAAAGTTGAAATATTTAAACAACCAATTTCATTAAAACATCAAATTCCACAATACAAGAATAGGAAATACATAAATAGTTTCTTTAAATTTCATTCTAGGTCCTCTGTCCTAAGTGAAGCAACTTGTACTTATTCTCAAGCATTGGTACCTGAAACATGATGAAAATGAGAGGGTCAACTAAAAATAGTTGGTGAGCATACATTGGTTTTGTCACCACAAGTAAAGTTCAAAATGTTTTATACAATTCATACGATACATGGTATATATGGCATTTATGGAGAATCTACAGTTAAACTAAGTGTACAATCAAACCTTGTGACTGAGGCATAACACGCAGGTTACCCTTATGTAAAGTCGGTAACAAACACCCTAACCGGGTGGGATTGTCAGACACAATAGATCTATCAATGTTAACCGTTGGCTTGTACGGAGTTAATGATTGTACTAATGTCATGTATATGTAGTCTTAACTCATAGCATTCAAGCATAAAGCTCATAACACATAATATCATATTATTGAATTGTATTTATGTCTATGCAAAAAGTTTCAAAGAGTAAATCATGTTTCACCCCAAAAGTACAAAATGAAAAAAAGGGGCTATGTATACTCACCTGTATCAAAGATGTTGCTAGCACAAGTGTCTAGGTAGCAAGTGTTCCTTGTAACTTACCACGTTAACCTAGAGTGTAATATATATGAATCTAGATTAATAACATGTATAATAGTCTAAGGCCAAGTCTAGGGTTGTAATGAAAGTGTGTACAAAGGGTTTGTGTTGCATAATAGAATGTGTAGGTTATTGTATTTGCACTTGTGTTTTATAAAACGAAAGTTTGAAATGAATAGTTTAAAATAATTGAGGTTAGGGTTTGGGTTTTAAATAACTAAATAACATTAAATAGTTGTTATTTATTTATTTAGTTATAAAAATAGTGCATGTATTATAAAAAAAATATAAATTAAATAAACAATTTCTACTTTATTTATTTATTTGTCAAGAAGCGTAAAAAGTGGTGTAAATAATATATTTGTGTGTAAAGTTTAATAATATACATTTAACTTTTTAGTTTAGGTTGTAATAAATAAATTTATTTATTTATCATTTATACATAAGCATTTGATTTTTAAATAAAGTTAACATTTTATAAACTTTATAAGAACAAGGTTTTCTTTTTATTTGAAAATTAATATAAATATCTAAAATTTTGTTTTAAACCTTTAATATACACTTTTAACCATAAAAATTCATAATAAAATGAACTTATATTGAAAATTAATAATTTTGGTTTTATTCTGTTGCAAATAATGTATGGTTCATAAAAATAATTTTTATATAATTTTTGGGGTTGTAAAACGGTTTAAAAAAATATATTCTGACCACCCGGTTCGAACCCGGGTGGTTTGTGTGTAAGTCAAATGTTTTACCACTAGAACAGGGGACTGATAGTTGAAACAACTTGGTTCTAGTTTGATTTAATCTATGTCGGTGACAGGGCCTGATTTGGTATCACAGAAAACAAAAGGAGCAGTAGGTTCGGGCGTGGGTTTCGAACCCGCAACCATGCGCACACGAGTTAACAGACTTAACCATTGGATCTGGGCTTACAGCCTTGACAGAAAACGGTTTCTTTTTAAGTTAACACTCGCAAGGCCAGGTCTCCCCCCCCCCCCCTTTATCGTCCCCGGTGAAAAACCCAACCCTAGCTATCCGATTAAACCTGGTTACGCAAAATCGACTGCATAGACCATGGGGCTTTCGATAATCGAACTAAAACGAAAACTATTGATAAAACTTACCCGAAATGATTACGAATCGAAGGCAAATGGTAGGATGGAAAGGCTCGGCGCTCTTGGAGCTTGACAGAGTTCCAGAGGTGTAACGCGGTTAAATCGATCGTCGAGAGAGTTTGAATATGGGTTTAGGAAGGTATGTGAGTGGATTAATTCGTTTGAATTCCTCTTAATAGTGTAATTCGGCTATCGGTTAAGGATGACAGCGGTCCCCAGTGATTACGCGTAAATTTGATTAATTGTGAGTGAATTGGGTCACGATTACGGACCGAATACTTGCACAAACAATCAGTGCGTGATTTCCGGATCACAAACGCGTTTAATCCCTTGATTGGTAGCCAAATTCGTCTCAGTTTGACTTTGGAAAGTCAATTGCTTTTGAATTTGAATCAAACCACGTATCTGCTCGATTTAAGATGTTAATTGGGTTTAGTAGTGAACAAGAATCCGTTACACATGCATGGAAAGTCCGTGGATTTTGGTTTTGGTCGAGTCCGGCCTTGAATTTGAAATAGATTGGGTTTGTTTGACCTTTAAAAGTCAAAATCGGTCAAAGTAAGAGGATGGGTCAAGATTTAAGTCTAATTTGCTCAAAATTGTCAGTGGATAAAAGGTTTCACAAACATTGGTCTGGGTCAAAACTTCACGTGACACGAACAATGCTACTTTTGGTAATATGATAGGACACTTATATATAGGAAGTACCATCGGCGTATCCACCATGCCCTTGTCATATTACATCAGTTTCGTTGTTACATATCATGATAAGTTTTAGGTCACAACACACGACAAAATTTACTATGTTTTCCATGCACTGGTTCTTATAATTACGTGTGCACCCGTAATTACTCGAATCATCGAATGGTCCGTATAGATCCTTCCGTTGTGTGCGGGTCAAAAGGGTGCACAAATTCACTTAGTTCATGTCTATTGTTCACACATATGAGTTGCTAATAAGTAACTATGTCCCTATATAGGCAGGTCAGTTAGCAACTAAAGAGTTGTATAACTTAAAGTCCCATAGTTTGTTCGTGTTTGAACAAGAATACGTCAAACACCGAGTTATTTTAAAGTGTTACAGCTTCCTCGTGTTTGAACAAGAATACGTCAATGTGTTATGGTTTTCAAGTTTGGCGAACAAAGTGTATGGCCATGCTTCATGTATATTGTGATCAATCAATTGCAATAATTGTAAACAACTTAGTTTCATGTATAATGTAAACACACAAGTCTCATGTATGATCTAGTGTTATGTAGTTTGTAATCAAATAGGTTTCATGTGTAACGTGAACAGCTTAGTATCATGTATCTTGTAAAATCAACTAAATTTGTATTGTAAGTAATGAAGCATCATGTGTATCGCAAGCAATGAATTTCATGTAGGGTGTTAACAACTTAGTACCACGTATTTGTAAACCAATAATCTTTATGTCAGTAATGTAATATCATGTACCTTGTAACCAAATAAGTTTCACGTTCAATGTGGCCAATCAAGTATTTTGCATTCAAACAAACGATTGTTATGTATTGTGTGATCAAGTTAGTATATGTATATTACAAATAACTAAGTTTCATGTATCACATAATCAATCCAGTAGAACGTGTATTGCAATTAATCAAGTTTCATGTATTATGTAATCAGTGTAGCATTTGGTATATTGAAAACAACTAAGTTTCATGTATTATGTGCTCGTGTTGTGTATATTGTGAACGTGCGTACGTATGTTATTGAATTTCAAGTGTGACATATACTTTTGAGTTTTGTATGTGGTCAAGTATTGCGGAAAAGCGCATTGTTTGGCGATTGTGTAAAAGGTGGTAGTTAGGTTTTAGCTTTTTAAATTTTTGTTGAGGCTTGTAAAGGTAGTTAACGTTTGTGTGGTATGGATCGTTTCATGAGGCGGCAAGAGGAAAATAACGAGGAGGTTCTGAAAACATTCAGGGAGATGTGTTTACAATTTCTGATCTTTGTTTGAAAATAGGAATTTGTAAATTGTTCTTGGTTGTAGATATATAAAGTAGTGAAATCATTGAGTTACATAATCCAAATAAATAGACAGTTTATAGGAAAAACTTTTTAAATTTTCAATCATTATAGGGAGGATATTTTTAAGAGGAATTATTGGCAAATCAAGTAGTTGTATATTAATTTAGCCAAGTTCTAGAAATAATTACTTTAATGAGGAAAATCATACTTATTTATCAAATTGGAAGTGATATTTTTATAAAATAGGTTGTATTAAATTCCCTTGCAAAGTGAAAATGTTTATGAGAACTTGATATTTCTGATACTCTTTTAAAAGTTTGGTAAACATTTGGTTTGAAAATAACGAGGTTGTTTAAATCTAATATGATGATTTGTTTACGAAGGAGATTAAATCGTATTGAATGGAGAAGGTGATACTTGAAGGATCTTGATTAAATATGATGGATGAAATTCACATTCAACGTATTAAATCATTGAATAATAACTTTAGAATTAGATAAATATAAAATTTATTAAATGCTGAAATGGTAAACATCATTCAAAACATAAGAAAATGGTTCTCAAACTGAAAATTTAAAGACAATAAATAAAATTTCTGTTAACGTCTTTGGTAGCTTTCCACTAGAAGGAAGATAATCACCAAGTATTTCTTTTTCGAGGATGGAGATTAATTCCTTTTGGTGCCCTAATTGGTTTGCTAGGTTATCCATTCTCTGTCCTTGCAAGTCGTGCATTACCCCCTGCTCCATCCTTTGCCTCTCAAATTCTGAGGTCCTTACATATTGGTGAATGTCATTGGTTGGAATTCCCATAACACTAGTGGGTGCCATGGTGTGCCTTACCCAAGGGTTAGAATGATACAGGTCGGGCATTAGATATGGGTCTCTTAGTGGGGGTGGTAACTGATTGTGTAGGTGGGGTGTCTGATACGGGTTCCTGGGTGGGGGTGATCCAGATGTTTGAAGTCTTGGGCCGATGTTCCTAATCCAATCTGCCCTTACATCAAACCTTGGTCTAGCAACTGGGGGTGTTGGTGACCGATGCATGGGTGTCCCGATGTCTTCTTCCCAATCAGACTGTTCTCCGGGACGGTATACCGGGGAGGGAGGAGAGTAGGAGTCCATGTCTAGCAGAAAACAATAAAAGGTTGTAAGTGATAATGAAATATGGAGTGTTAGACATAGGAGTTCTCATAAGTTTAGAGTTTGACTAGTCATAACACCGAGCCTTCACAAATAGTATTTTAGAAATACACTTGACCTATAAGCAATATATCCCTGAGGAAAATTCCTAGGAAAGAGGGGTGGGTCACTAGGACACACTTAAGTACCCTATCTTTCCTTAGTCAGAATCCCTCATGGTCCTACACACTCTTCCAGCCATTATGTATTAATAACACTATTGTTGGGCTTATGGTCATGATGAGAATTGTTGTGGACTGGGCTTTAAGGCCCAAAAGTAAGGTTTCATGCATTTTAGTGGCTTCTTCTTCTTGGAGGATAGATGGGCTTCTTAGTTTATTATTGATGGACATTAGGCCCAAAAGTTTAAATTTTTGTTCACAAGAGGTGGTGGTATTATGTACGTGAGTTCAAAGGTGTGTGAAGGATTTGGTGTGTATGTGTGTGTTAGATTTAGGATAGTTCTTAATGAAACACATAGATAGCATGTAGGTAATAACGAGTGTAAGCACAAGAGTTATCAAGTAGTGCGACACATAAACTGTTAAGTATTGTAGCATGTATTGAAATTACTTAGGATAACATGTAAGAGTATTCACACAAGAATTAATCATGTAATCATATAGTAGCATGGCATATTGTGGGTGTCCTAAGGTTATAGTCTAGGTCAAGAGTGTCAAATAACCTAATTCCCTATAACCAAGGCTCTGATACCAATATGTCACACCCCAACCGACGGCGGAATACTTCGGGGCGGGACATGTAAACTGTTCAAAAGCTCAAGGTTTACTAAAGTTGAAATATTTAAACAACCAATTTCATTAAAACATCAAATTCCACAATACAAGAATAGGAAATACATAAATAGTTTCTTTAAATTTCATTCTAGGTCCTCGGTCCTAAGTGAAGCAACTTGTACTTATTCTCAAGCATTGGTACCTGAAACATGATGAAAATGAGAGGGTCAACTAAAAATAGTTGGTGAGCATACATAGGTTTTGTCACCACAAGTAAAGTTCAAAATGTTTTATACAATTCATACGATACATGGTATATATGGCATTTATGGAGAATCTACAGTTAAACTAAGTGTACAATCAAACCTTGTGACTGAGGCATAACACGCAGGTTACCCTTATGTAAAGTCGGTAACAAACACCCTAACCGGGTGGGATTGTCAGACATAATAGATCTATCAATGTTAACCGTTGGCTTGTACGGAGTTAATGATTGTACTAATGTCATGTATATGTAGTCGTAACTCATAGCATTCAAGCATAAAGCACATAACACATAATATCATATTATTGAATTGTATTTATGTCTATGCAAAAAGTTTCAAAGAGTAAATCATGTTTCACCCCAAAAGTACAAAATGAAAAAAAGGGGCTATGTATACTCACATGTATTAAAGATGTTGCTAGCACAAGTGTCTAGGTAGCAAGTGTTCCTTGTAACTTACCACGTTAACCTAGAGTGTAATATATATGAATCTAGATTAATAACATGTATAATAGTCTAAGGCTAAGTCTAGGGTTGTAATGAAAGTGTGTACAAAGGGTTTGTGTTGCATAATAGAATGTGTAGGTTATTGTATTTGCACTTGTGTTTTATAAAACGAAAGTTTGAAATGAATAGTTTAAAATAATTGAGGTTAGGGTTTGGGTTTTAAATAACTAAATAACATTAAATAGTTGTTATTTATTTATTTAGTTATAAAAATAGTGCATGTATTATAAAAAAATATAAATTAAATAAACAATTTCAACTTTATATATTTATTTGTCAAGAAGCGTAAAAAGTGGTGTAAATAATATATTTGTGTGTAAAGTTTAATAATATACATTTAACTTTTTAGTTTAGGTTGTAATAAATATATTTATTTATTTATCATTTATAAATAAGCATTTAATTTTTAAATAAAGTTAACATTTTATAAACTTTATAAGAACAAGGTTTTCTTTTTATTTGAAAATTAATATAAATATCTAAACTTTTGTTTTAAACCTTTAATATACACTTTTAACCATAAAAATTCATAATAAAATGAACTTATATTGAAAATTAATAATTTCGGTTTTATTCTGTTACAAATAATGTATGGTTCATAAAAATAATTTTTATATAATTTTTGGGGTTGTAAAACGGTTTAAAAAAATATATTCTGACCACCCGGTTCGAACCCGGGTGGTTTGTGTGTAAGTCAAAGGTTTTACCACTAGAACAGGGGACTGATAGTTGAAACAACTTGGTTCTAGTTTGATTTAATCTATGCAGGTGACAGGGCCTGATTTGGTATCACAGAAAACAAAAGGAGTAGTAGGTTCGGGCGTGGGTTTCGAACCCGCAACCATGCGCACACGAGTTAAGAGACTTAGCCATTGGATCTGGGCTTACAGCCTTGACAGAAAACGGTTTCTTTTTAAGTTAACACTCGCAAGGCCAGGTCTCCCCCCCCCCCCTTTATCGTCCCCGGTGAAAAACCCAACCCTAGCTATCCGATTAAACCTGGTTACGCAAAATCGACTGCATAGACCATGGGGCTTTCGATAATTGAACTAAAACGAAAACTATTGATATAAAACTTACCCGAAATGATTACGAATCAAAGGCAAATGGTAGGATGGAAAGGCTCGGCGCTCTTGGAGCTTGACAGAGTTCCAGAGGTGTAACGCGGTTAAATCGATCGTCGAGAGAGTTTGAATATGGGTTTGCGAAGGTATGTGAGTGGATTAATTCGTTTGAATTCCTCTTAATAGTGTAATTTGACTATCGGTTAAGGATGACAGTGGTCCCCAGTGATTACGCGTAAATTTGATTAATTGTGAGTGAATTGGGTCACGATTACGGACCGAATACTTGCCCAAACAATCAGTGCGTGATTTCCGGATCACAAACGCGTTTAATCTCTTGATTGGTAGCCAAATTCGTCTCAGTTTGACTTTGGAAAGTCAATTGCTTTTGAATTTGAATCAAACCGCGTATCTGCTCGATTTAAGATGTTAATTGGGTTTAGGAGTGAACAAGAATCCGTTACACATGCATGGAAAGTCCGTGGATTTTGGTTTTGGTCGAGTCCGGCCTTGAATTTGAAATAGATTGGGTTTGTTTGACCTTTAAAAGTCAAAATCGGTCAAAGTAAGAGGATGGGTCAAGATTTAAGTCAAATGTGAGGGTTCAAGGTTTAAGTTCAGGTGTGAGGTTCAAGTGGAAGTTCAAATGCCTAGGGGGGTTCAAAGTTGATTCCATGGGGTTCATGACCAACTTTTGTTTTCTTTATTTATCTCATTTACGAAAGTCTAAATTAATATTTTATTCAATTATAAATATTTTATAAAGGAAAGTTTTCCATTTTTATAAAATAATAATTTGTGTAAATTTAATACTAAATGTATATGCACCTATTTATTCATAATAAAATGTATTTACCTAATTAAGGTTTTACAAGATTTATTTGATTTGAGTAGAATCATATACATTTATATATATATATATATATATATATATATATAAATATTCATGCTATGATATGTATTTAATAGAAAGAAATATGTGTATAATGTGCAAAGTTGGAGACTTAAATTGATAAGTTTCAAGATGGTGATTAACGTGCCACATTACGTGGAACCGGTATGAAATTGAAATGGATTGGGAAATGAACAAAAAGAATTAAGACGGAAAATCATGGATGTTACAGCCTAAGGAATCCTAAGTGCAAGTTCATAGAGAGGCGAACTTAACAAGTTCGCCTAAGCATCTATAGAGGCGAACTTGTTAAGTTCGCCTATAGCAGGTCTGTGGCTATAAATAGGAGATATCAGTAGACAGAATGGTAGTAGACTTGAGAGAGACACGATATCAGGAGGAACTGATTAGAGATAGAATTATTGTAAACTGATATTGTGGTGGAAATGCGAAGAGTTTATTTACACCGTTGTTGTTGATTGAGTTACACGAGCACGTTGATCATGGATTCCGCACGTTATCATCGTGTCGTACCGCGAGTCTAGAGATCCGTCACGCACCGAATTAGGGACCTACAAGTGGTATCAGAGCTTTTGCTCTTGATTAGCAGAAGATTCGTGGTGTTTTCGTGTCCAATCAACATCAAATTTTAGAGATTTTGAAGATTTTTCATCTTTTTTTGTGTTCTTGATAAAAATGGAAGATTTTTGATCATTTTGGATTGATTTTGGATTCTTTTGATGAAATTGATCATATAGAAGTGTTCCTAATCAGTTCCTACACATTCCTACGGTTCAATTTAATCAAATTCCATCAATTCGACAAGATATGATGATTTTCGGAATTTTTGGTTCGTGTTTGGTTGAACAGCTGATGCAGGCGAACTTAGCAATTCTGTTACAGGCGAACTTAAAGAGGAGAACTTAATAAGTTCACTTGGTGCAAATTAGGCGAACTTAATCAGGCGAACTTAACAAGTTCGCTCGAGTCAAGTTCGCTTGGGGTCAAATTCGCTCGGGTCAGTTTCAGGTGAATTTTGTCAGGCGAACTTATTAAGTTCGCTTGATATTTTGGAGGGAAATTTCTTCTTGTTCAATTTTTTTAGGGAAAGCTTATATGGTCGTTTTGAATCATTTTTGAAATTTTCAATTTTTGAAATTTTTAAAAAAGTGTATTTTGGCGGGAAATTTTTTTCCGGATATTTTCGCAAAAAATTTCAAAATGTCAATTTCATGTGATGATAATGAGATTGAAACTATGCCACCGAGGCTTTTGTGCATATCAGATTACCGTTGCTGGAAAGTCCGGTTCGAACAGTTTGTATCAGAAACTGATGAAAATTTTTGGAGACCAATAACAGAAGGATATGTGCATCCTACTTTTAACTTTCTAGAATTTAGTGATGTTACTAAACCAGTGACAGCTCTTACTAAAGTAGAAAAGCAGAAGTTTGATCGAGAGATGAAAACGTGTGAAACTTTAATGATGTCTTTACCAAAAGAAATCATTCATAGTCTCGGGAAGTGTCCAACTTCAAGAGATCTATGGGAAGCATTGAAGAAAAAGGGTGAAGCAACTTCTCAAGCGTTTGTGGTCTTGATCAAAGAAGTATTGGAGAAACCGAGTTATTCTCAAAGTGATTCTTCTGCAGATTTAACTGATAGTGAGAGTATTCATTCTGGTGAAAGTACTCAATCTACTGAGACTGATGTGATGACTGAAGAAAGCTTTCAGACAGCTGAAGATGATTTGAGTGTATCAGAAATTGATACAGAGCCTGTCATTGTTGATCAAAAGAGTGAAGCTGATGATGACGTATTCATGGCTCCTGGTGCATCTTCTTCAGAAGTAAAACCTGAGGTAGTTTCTAACTCTGAAACATTTTGTTCTAACTGTATTTTAGTGAAGGATAAAATGATGAGGGTTATGGATGACAACGTAAACCTCATTTGTGATATGAAATCGATGCACACGGTAAACCAGAAATTAAAGGATAATGAGAATGTCTGAATTGAGATAATAGAATCACTGAAGAGGGATATAAATTCTCTGACTTTGAAGATCAAAGAGCAGGCATATCACCTGGATATGTCCTTTGCAGAAATTGAGAAAAGAAATAATGATCTTGCTGAGAAAGATAAGGAACTAGCTGAATCTAAAGTAGAGGTGATCAGATTACACAGAAAGTTAGAAAGCTTTGGAAATTCATCATTCTTATTAGAACATTATCATAATAATACTAAAGAGGGGAAGGGAACTAATGGTATTGGTTATGTTCCTCCACCATTCAACGGAAATTATTCTGTTACACTTGAGATTATAAAAGATGAGGATTTAGATCCTAAGACTGTGTTGAAAGTGAATCCAGTCACATGTGAAAATATGGTGTATTCTGATAAGAGTGATGATGAATATTTTGATGAAGCTAAGGTAGAGGGGATACCGAAAGAGGTTAAGAAAGAAGACTCAAAGGTTGATTCTAATTCATCTGGAAATTATACATTTGGAAGTTCTTCAAATTCAAGGAGAGTTCCATATGTCAGAGATTATAAAGACAGGCGTACATGCTTTCATTGTAATGAGATGGGACATATTGTGGTGAACTGTCCTTACAAAAATAAAGGAAAGAAGCATGTAGTTCCTGAGAAGATGAAGACTGAATCAAAACCTGTTGAGAAAAAGTTTGTTCAGTCATGTAGGAGAATCTTCTTCAAGTGCATCTTATCGTGTGAAGATTCCTTATATGAGAGAATATCGTGAGAAGAGATCTTGCTTTTCTTGTGGTCTTGTGGGTCACATTAGGATTGCTTGTCCTCACAACAGCAAAGGTAACAGACATGTTACTCTAGAAAAGGTAAGAACTCTTGGTAAGCCTTATGTTAACCCAAATGTGGTTAAACCTGGTGATACACCAAAGGGTAATTCAAAATCTGAGGTTAGGCTTTCTAGACCTCAAAGACGGAGGAGAAACAGAAGATTGAGAAAACCTTTAGAACAACAAGAGTTTTCAACATCTAAACATTTTTCAACTGACCATGATTGTTCAAACACTTCACTTTTTAAGCAAAAAGAACTTAATGAACAAAAGTATGTTTGGAAATCTAAAGTTTATGTTTCTGACTCGTCGGAACAATCTCCAAAGATCGATGAGAGATTCGTTTGTGAATGGAGTGAGGTTTATTATTTTGATACAGTTGGACGACCCATGACTACCATGGCTTGGGTCCCAATTTCAAATTAATGTTTCTTGTTAGATGTGCAGGATTTACCAAGAAGGACTATTAATACCATTTTGGTTGTTGATAGTGGTGGTTCTAAGCACATGACAGGGAATGACATCTGTATGAGTAAAGAGTTATTGATAACTGAGTATCTATTTGATTCAACGACTTGATGCTCAAGGGGGAGAATATGTCACACACAATGTTTAGGAAAGAGTTTTACAAAGTCCAAAAGATAACCTGAAACTTAGGATGACAATGGTGAGCATAAAGTCGTTGATGCAACCATTTGACTAGTTGAGGGGGAGTCTACAGGACAGGGGGAGTACAGAACTGTGTTGGTGACAGAGGCAGTGACATTCAATTACATTACATCGGTTTGAGTTTTTAATTGATTGACTTGCTTAATCCCGAGTAACCAAGTAAAATATTTTTCTTAAAATGTTTTCATGGAAGATTTTATTTTCGTTTGTTTTACTTTCTTTCATAAAGATTTTTAAAAATCCAAACAAACTGAAAAAGATAAAATCGACATTACTTGAAGTTAAAAGAAGAGATGATAGTACATCAGTAGATGTTCTTTCACACATGACCTTAGATTGACTGGTTGGTGCTTTATGTTAATATATCTGAATTATATGTTTTGATCTAAACTTCAAAGACTACACAAATAGGAAATATATAGGAGATATCAGTAGACAGAATGGTAGTAGACTTGAGAGAGACACGATATCAGGAGGAACTGATTAGAAACAGAATTATTGTAAACTGATATTGTGGTGGAAATACGAAGAGTTTATTTACACCGTTGTTGATGATTGAGTTACACGAGCACGTTGATCATGGATTCCGTATGTTATCACCGTGTCGTACCGCGAGTCTAGAGATCTGTCACGCACCGAATTAGGGACCTATAGTATGGCGGCAAGTAAGCGGTACGCGACGGGAGGACGGAGATGAGGACATTGACAAGGGTTTGCATGGCACGCGTATGTGTGTGCATGGGAGCTTGGGTGCAGGTACATGAGTCTTAAACGAGTCAAGTGTAAAATAATACATGTACTCGCAGAGCTGGAGTTCGTAGAAAAAGGATGACGAGCGGAGGGGACCGGGGGTCGAGACTTAATTATATTTTCATAAGTCGTTCGACATATGTTTAGGACGTGTTTTGATCATACGATCATACGTGTGGCAGGTTTGGGTTTCAAGCGCAAACGGACAAGTTGCAGAGCAAGGACTGAGACTAAGCAAAACAGTGAGTTTCTAATCCGCCCTCTTTTCAATGTTTTTAACGTTTTGGGCTATCATACATGCTTATGAAATAAGGTTTACTTTATTAATTGTGTGAAGGGTTTCGGGTTCTAACCCGATGCGTTCTGAATATAAGATAATTAGTAAGGGACGTAGGGTTTATAGTGGGTTCGTGGAAACGTGTGAGCTAGGTATATGGGTTGTTAATGTGTGACGTGTTAAGGGTCAAACAGAAAGAGTGTCTTATATTATATGCTTATGAATTCTTGTGAGAGATATGTTGTTCTAGGGTTATACGTGAGGTATAAGCGTAGTTAATGAGTTACGTAGATGATGTGTGACAATATGTGTTATATTTATGTGTCGTGTTTGCATCGTTGTCATTATGGCACCGTAAACGGGATTGTGAAGGATGAGGTCCTTCGGGAAGTCACCAACGGTGACATTTATTTAACAGGTTAATGATGAGCTCGGGGTGTGTTGAACGCCCTGACGTGGGTAACCCTGACGAGATTGCAGTGACGAGGTGTGTGTTACGAGTATATTTAAGTGGTGTTGAATTGCATGCAAACGTAGAGTTATAATTATTATGCATTTGATGATATTAATGTGATGATATTAACGTGGCGATGGTAATGTGATGTGTGGGTAATATTATTGTGATACGTAGAGATAGATTGACCGTTATATCAATACGGTGACGTAACTTATATAGATGTCGTGTTCGTTTATTGTGACAGCCTTGGTTAGGGCTGAGTATGCAGATGTGTAGGGTTTTGTTGTGTTAGTCAAGCTCAAGTTAATACGAGTTCTAGAGTATGAGTGACTAGTGTAGTAGATTCGACTTACGTCGACAAGACATGAGAAATATTATTGTTATTATTATTATTATTATTGTAGGACGAGTCTTGGGAAATTAACAGGTATGGGATACCGTGTGATATCGGGGTTATCTATTTGTAACGATTTGGTAAAGTAATCTATAAGGACCATGCGTCCTGAGTAAATTTTAAATAACCTTTATGACGAGTTGGCTTTTAACTAAACTAAACTGTTAGAACTCACTCAGCGTAACTGACTTTGTGTGTGTGATAGATTGTTTTACAGGTAAGTGTTGCGTTGACGTATCTTGGCTTGGGAAGCGTGTTACTCGGGTTGGTGTGCAGACATTCGTGAGGTAATTTAATGACATCAAATAGTAATTAATGAATTTAGAAAGACTTATGATGTAGTTTGATTAAATAATAAATGCATTTTTAATGAGAATGACCCGTTATGAGAACCAACTGTAGGATGCCCGGGTTGGGGTCTTACATATACATATTTATTCTGATGTTGATTGGGCTGGCTTTCTGTTGATCGTCACTCTTTTACTGTTTATTGTGTTTTTCTTGGACCTAGTCTTGATAGATAGAGTTCCAAGAAACAACACAATGTTTTGCATTCTAGAACCATGGCTGATTATCATGCTCTTGCTCATACCGCTGCCATGATTGACTAGATTACCTCCATGGAGGTACATATTCCTCTTCCATGTCCATCTACTTTATGGTGTGGCAATATTGGTGTTACTTATTTGGCAGCCAATCCTATGTTTCATCATCATACGAAACATCTTGAGATTGACTTGCATTTTATACATGACAGTCTCAGACTCTTACTATCCGTCATTTGCCCATTACATCTTTGTTGGCTGATATCTTGACCAAGACGTTTTCATCCTCTCATTTTGACACTCTTCAGTCCAAGCTTCACATTGTTGCGCCACGTTCAGCTTGCGGGGGCGTATTGGAGCAGTTAGTTACTTTGTATTGAGTTCTACATTATTGTTAGACTGCTGTTAATACTTGTACATTTATGTTTTCTGTTTTTCAGCCTCCTATATATTCTCAGGAGTGTTATCATTTGTATCCATTGATTCACACATATAATTGAGATGAGTTCAAGCATTTACTTGATTCACTTAAAACAAGGCAATAACGATCATAATCCTTATGTATATATAAGTCCCCAACCAAGAATCCTAATGTACTTTCTAACAGTTAAATAATAAAATACAAAATATACATGGGCGTAATGTTAATCCTCCTCAAGAATGACCTTGTCCTAGAGAAACAAAATTTTGTCTCATGGTTACCTTTATTCTAGGGCCGCATGTTTGCCAGTACCACCCTTGGCCCAAAATATTTCCCAGCATCTTTCCTCACAGATTAAAGTGAAAAACGAACCAGTTTGTATTTTTCACACTAACATTATCATAAATTATCATACAGTTCTACTTCTACATTACTCATCAATAGTGATCCTTATTCGAATAATCACATGTTATAAAAAAAAATACCATTTATGACATCTATACTTTATCAAGATATGTGATACTCGTGCTCCTTGCTAATCATACTATTAACTTATATTGGTAGATAAATAGTTGCATATCCCATTTGTAGTTCATTGTAATTAACTAACATAGCAAAACTACAAAAAACAAAATATTACATAGTGCCAAGGAGAAGAACATTACGGATTCAATGAATCTGTAGATGGGGAGCCAACACACCTTGATGGAGAAGATATGTAAGGTTTTGGCGGGATTTCCAATGATGCGAAGTCCCCTTCTAACATTTCCAACACTTTTGTGATTGTCGGTCGGCTCAAGGGATTCGTTTGTATGCACCACAAGCCCACAATAATCATCTTCCTTGCAATCCCATTTTCTTCATCGCTCACAATCCCGTGCAGTCCAAGTTGTTCTTCATGTAATTCAACCTTCTTATATATCCAGTGAGGAAAGTATATCTCATGAGTGTGATCAACTCCAATCTCGATATTTTTTCTCCCTCCAACCATTTCGAGAATCATCATTCCATAACTATAAACATCTGATTTGTGGGAAACCTCTCCAAAGTTTCTAGAAAATAGTTCAGGAGCAATATAACCAGGTGTTCCTCTCATATGGGACAAGAATATCTTGCTCTCTTTCTCACGGAACAATTTGGCAATCCCAAAGTCTGATATCTTAGGACAGAAATCATTACCCAATAGAATATTATGTGGCTTGATGTCAAAATGTAATATCCGTGTGCTGCAACCCTGATACAAGTATTCTAGACCTCGAGCAATCCCAATTGCAATCCGGTACAACATTTTCCATCCAAGTTGGCTACTACACGAAGAACCACGGCTGTATATGAACCTTTCTAGGGAACCATTAGGCATGAATTCATAGATCAATGCTCTTTGACGACCCTCTAAACAAAATCCCATAAGACTTACAATATTAACATGGGAAGTCCTACCAACACTTGCAACTTCATTAATAAAATCTTCCCCGTCACCTTTAATTCCACTTAAAACCTTCACTGCTACTAGGTTTTGGTTTCCTAACACTCCTTTATACACAGTACCGAAACCACCTTGGCCTAGTTTGACCTTAAAGGAGTTTGTCATCTTCACAACTTGTGGATAAGTGCATCTTTTTGGAGCTAGGAATTCGTGATTCTTTAGAAACATTTCAACTTTGACATTGTATTTCACCTTTTTTCTCCTTTCAGTTTTTATTTTAAAGCTTAAGATTATGACGACTAATATTGTTACCGAGCGCCAAGAACTGCAATTGTCGATAGATGTAAGCTGATCAATAAGGTTGTTCTTGAAAATGAAATAGTAGGTTATGATACAAAAATATATGTTAATGATAAATAACCCAAGACTAGAATTTTCCTTGGTGACTTTCTTCCTGCATATACAAAAAGAAACGATTCCAAAATCATTTTAAATACTTATAATTTGATTTAGGAATGTTTGTGCCAGTATGTGTATCCATGTGAAGGAAACGCGTATGCCAATATAAATACATAGAAAAATTGCTAAACAAAACTTTTCAATATAAAAAAAGTTATATTATATATTTAATATTGTAGCACTACAAACATATAAGAAGAATAAATAAAGCCGGTGCACTACTAGAAAATTTCTAGGTCTTTTCCAATTGAAAAATACGTTAACATTAACTTTTTCTTATTTAGCGATTAATTTATGAAGAACCTAATCGGAAAACCCCACTTTTCTTGCGGTGGTGATACCTTTAGTTATATTGTAGTCGAACTTAACAAGTATATATTGTTGTTACAAAACTGATCACCTAGAGGCTCAAGCTTTGAAACAGTATTGGGTGGACAAGCTAAGTTGAACTTCTGTACATGGCCTTGGAAGGATAGGCTGGATCTCTTGATCTTGAAAAGATGAATTGCAAAACAAGTAACACCGTGAATCTCGCCAGGAGCAGAAGGGGTTTCTCCTCGTGACCACCCTCCGGCGTGAGGATAAGTATTTGTTTGGTGAAATATAAAAAGATGGAAAGAAGAGAATGTTGGGTTCAGTGGTGATCAGTTTGACTTTTGTAAAAACGGGTTTTGACAGATAAATTAATTAATTCAGTTAATTAATAAATACGCAGCGAAAAATAAAATCATAACCTATTTAACAGCACTGACAAACCGAACAGGATCTGGTTATGAACACGCAAACACAAAAGAAAACAATTAATCTACTGATGAGATTAATTATACCTTAGGGGTTAATGATTAACCGGTTGAGACACCTAGGTACAACGAACCGTTGCTAGATCACGAACCGAAACACGAGAACGGGTAGTGCCGGGGATGTCCGATTCACGCAAGGCAGCGGCGTCGGCTGATTGTGACTGGTCGGAAAACGCGGCGGCGGGATTGGTAAGGGTTGGTCAGAACTTGCGCAAGGAAGAAGAAAGCTTCCTTGTGTTTTGCGGTTGTCAATCTCACACAAACCAAAAGTGATACAAAACTTTTTTGCTTCTAATTGGAGTTGACCGAAAGTCCAAAAAATGGTTGTTTTCAATTGTGTGATTATAGGGTTTATAATTAGATTATAATTATATATAATAATTATAAACCCTACTAATTGTCTTCGGGCCTAAAGTCCAATACGAGATAAAAAGCATGTACTAATTTAATTGTTTTAATGAAAGATTAAAACAGTATATATAATAATTATTTATAAACTAGTATAAATAATAATCCCCGTTTAACGAATATATATAAAATATATCGTCTCACTAACAGTTCGTAATTACCAGTTAAGCAGGTTAAGTGGATTTAATGTTCGTTGCCCTAGGTGTAACTCTTACGGGTCATAGCTCGGTCAGCCGCGTTGTCCATCGGGTCGGTCCATAAAATCCAACAATCTCCCACTTGGACGATCCACGATAAATCAATGCAAACAGTCAGCGACGCTCTAGCTGTACATGGTTGTCCCTAACTAGGTATGACGCTTTAAATTCATTAACCAAATATCTCGGTGTTAGTAACAGCTAACTAAAGCAAGACAATAGACTTATGGCAATAGTTTTCATTCATCCTTTCCGTATAAAACATCAATTGAATCAATGAGACATGGATTTAGTTCATTCTCATATAGCGTTCAATTATTATTGTTCTCGATCAAGAATCAAAGTGGTCCAATCAAACACACAGTAAGTTTGTGTAAGGCCTTACACTTCACCATTTTGAATCAACGAGGGCGCCACGATGCCTATCTGTTACATATAATGTAAGAGTACAGAATCCCTTATTGACTACATACAACTCCCACTGAACTTCAGAACTATTCCTAATCAAAGTCTTTATGACTGGCAGTTACACGACAGCGTTTGACATTGATTAAAGAATGGTTCTTGGTAAACGACAATTCTAGTACGTATCTCAGGTGAGAGGATACTAATGAGTATACTAATAGCAAAACATCTTATAATAAAGATCCATGAAGATGATTTGATGTGAGTTCAAAATGAGGCCTGTGAAGTTCGGAGTCAACTCCCTGAGCCGAAGTTCAGAGAAGTCTTAATTCAGAGACGTTCCCACGAGTCTGACCGACTACGGATAATTAAGAATACAAGATTCATGGATTAAACGTATTAAAATCAAACACAATTATAAGAATTCAGAATTGCATTTAACTTAGTAAACCAAAAAGAATTCAAAAGTACAACTGTTTAATTGTTCACACATTCAAAATACTAAATCAAAACATATCACTAGCAAATCTAAGACCAATAGCATCTCTGTGAAGATCATGCTTGTCCTGAGTCATGGGCTTAGTAAACGAGTCCGCTAGATTTTGATATGTGTCTACTTTGCTTATCACGATGTCTCCACGTTCCATAATTTCCCATATATAGTTGGACTTCCTTTCAATGTGCTTGGCTTTGTGATGAGATTTGGGCTCTTTGGCTTGAGCTATAGCACCTGTGTTATCACAAAGTATCTCGATTGGTTGGCGAATACTCGGAACCACATCGAGGTCAGTAATGAATTTCTTCATCCAAGCAGCTTCCTTAGCAGCATCTGATGCGGCTATATACTCAGATTCGGTGGTTGAATCCGCCACTACACTCTGCTTGGAGCTTTTCCATGAGACAGCTCCTCCATTAAGAGTGAATACGAAACCCGACTGTGAGCGAGAGTCATCTCGGTCAGTTTGAAAGCTATCATCAGTGTAACACCATACAGTGAGCTCCTCTTTCACTCCTCCAAATATTAAGAACATGTCTTTGGTCCTTCTTAAGTACCTCAGGATGTTCTTGACTGCAGTCCAATGGGCAATGCCAGGACTTTGCTGGAAACGGCTGGTCATGCTTAAAGCATACGAGACGTCAGGTCTAGTGCACAACATAGCATACATGAAAGAACCAATCGCTGAGGCATATGGAATTGCTTCCATTTCCTTAATTTCAATGTCCGTGGAAGGAGATTGTGATTTGTTCAACACAGTGCCTTAATCATCGGAACACTTCCTTTCTTGGAGTTTTCCATCCTAAAGTGTGTCATCATTTTGTCTATGTAAGTACTCTGACTTAGCCCTAGAAGCCGCTTAGATCTATCTCTGTAGATCTTGATTCCTAGAATGTAAGCAGCTTCTCCAAGATCCTTCATTACAAAACAAGATCCTAAACATTGTTTGACTTTGTCAAACACAGGGATGTTGTTTCCAATGATCAGTATATCATCCACATACAAGATGAGAAATGATATAGTGCTCCCACTAGCCTTTCTATAAACACAAGGCTCATCTTCATTCTTGACAAAACCAAATTATTTGATTTCTGATCAAAATGAAGATTCCAGCTTCAAGATGCCTGTTTAAGTCCATAAATGGACTTATTCAGTTTGCAGACCCTACTAGGATACTTTGGATCAACAAAACCGTCAGGCTGAACCATATAGACATCTTCAGAGAGATGTCCATTAAGAAAAGCGGTTTTGACATCCATTTTCCATATCTCGTAATCATGGTACGCGGCTATGGCAAGCAGTATCCTGATCGATTTGATCATAGCAACGGGTGAGAAAGTTTCATCATAGTCAATACCTTGAGTTTGAGTGAAACCCTTTGCAACTAGCCGTGCTTATAGGTTTGTACATTACCGTGCATGTCGGTTTTTCTTTTGAAAATCCATTTGCTCCCTATTGCCCGAGAACCGGGGGTAGTTCAATCAAGTCCCAGACCTGATTATCACGCATAGATTGCATCTCGGCGTTCATGGATTCAAGCCATTTCTCGGACTCAGGATCTAAGATAGCAGATTTGTAGTTTGTAGGTTCGTCATTTGACTCAGCTACTAACAGGACTTTAGAAGCTTCAAGATGCCATAGGTATCTATTAGGTTCTTTACGAGACCTGCTACTTCTGCGAAAGCTTGTGTTTATATCTGATTCATCAGCAACAACTTCTTGTTGATTAGATGCTCCGACTTCCTCAGCGGTTGTTGGTGTTTCTTGAATTTCATCAAGATCCATAATATTATTTCCAGTTCCTCGATTTAGAAGATCTTCCTCGAGAAAGCGTCCTTTCCTTTTGATGGAAACAATGTTTGCATCAGGATGATAGAAATAATATCCTCTTTTGTTGTAGTAACCGACGAAAACAACTTTTTCGCCTCTGGGATCGAGCTTGTCATCAGAATCGTTGGTGACATATGCATCACATCCCCATACTCTAAGGTAAGACAAATTGGGTTTAGACCCGTTCCATATCTCATATGGGGTTTTGTCCACCTTCTTAGTCGGTGCCAGATTTACAAGGCGGGCGGCGGTCATAAGAGCATAACTCCAGAAGGAGTGAGGCAAGTTAGTTCTGCACATCATCGATCGAACCATATTAAGTAGGGTTCGATTTCTCCTCTCGCTCATGCCATTAAGTTGGGGTGTGCGAGGAGGAGTGGGCAGAGAAATAATTTCGTGCTCCTTCAGATGATTAAAAAATTCTAAGCTGAGATACTCGCCACCTCGATCTGATCGAAGTGTCTTAATAGATTTATCGAGTTGTTTCTCTACTTCGTTTTGAAACTCTTTGAACTTTTCAAATGTTTCATGCTTGTGTTTCATAAGATAGACATAAGCATATCGACTATAATCGTCAATAAATGAAACGAAGTATCTTTCATGATTTCTAGACATTGTTCTGAAAGGGCCACACATCAGTGTATATAAGGCCTAGCAGATCCTTGGCTCATTCACTAACATGGGTGAAGGGGTCCTTTGTGAGTTTGCCAGCTAAACAAGACTTGCAATTATCAAATGAGTCATGTCTGGTAGGTTCAAGAATTCCCTCGGATTGGAGTCTTTTAATGCGTGCCTTGCTTATGTGGCCAAGTCGACAATGCCATAGAAAAGTATCATTAATGCCAGATTTGATACGTTTAGAAAGATTATATATGTTATTGTCAGTTTGAACGTCAATCTCATAAATATCGTTTTGAGGTTTAGCCTCAAAATAAAAGATATCATTTAAGTAGGCAGAAATAGCAATACCATTAAAACGTACTTAAATCCTTGTTCAAACAATAAAGAAACTGAAATAATGTTTCTAGTTAAACCAGGTGCAAACAAACAATTGTTTAAAACAACCACAAGGCCAGAAGGACATGAGAGATGATATGTTCCAGTTGCAAGAACTGGTACTATTTTCCCATCACCAACGATGAGCTCCATGTCGCCTTGTTTCAGCTTCCTCCAACTTTTAGGCTCATGCAAGACATTAATGATGTGGTATCCACATCCAGTATCAAATACCCATGTGTTGCTAGAAACAGTAAAAATTTCAATAACATAAATGAGAATACCTAAAGAGGTGTCGTCACCACTGGCCCTCTGCAGCTTCAGCTTGGCTAGATATTCAGGACAGTTACGTTTCCGGTGCCCCATTTTGTTGCATTCAAAGCATTGGCGCACCTCAGGAGGGGGTGCTTTTGAAGCTTTCTTGTTATTGTTGATGGCAGGCTTGTCAGCAACATTAACCTTCTTCTTGCCTTTGCTATTATAACCTCTTTTCTTGGGGTTAAGTTTTTTTAACACCAGCAGATCTGACCATCAGAACTTGATTTTTCTTTCCTTGGATATTCATCTCGGCCGTTTTGAGCATACCATGTAGCTCGGCCACTGTCTTCTCTAAGCCATTCATGTTGAAATTCATTACGAATTGAGCATAGGAGCTTGGGAGAGAGTTTAAGATGAAATCAGTAGCCATGTCATCCTTCATGGGATATCCAAGTTTGTTCATCTGGTCGATGTACCCTTTCATCTTAAGTACATGAGCACTAAAAGGCGTGCCCTCTTGCATCGTGTAACGAATGAGCTGAGACATGGTTTCATAGTGTTCTTGTCGGGCTTGTTTCAGGAACATGCCCTTAAGTTGCTCAATCATGTCAAAGGCACTCAGGTCCTCCATGATCTTTTGGAGCTCACGGGGCATACAGGCTAGCATAAGGCAGGCCACCTCAGTGGCATCATCTCTTTGTTTTTCCTAGGCCTTACGAGCGGCAGCCGTGTTACCATCGGGTGCCTCAGGGACTGGTGCATCGAGAACATAGAGCTTCTTGGCCATCTTGAGAACTATTCTCAGATTGCACTGCCACGAGAGAAAGTTGGTGTTATCCAGCTTTTCATTCTCAATGATAGACTTGAGAGCGAAGGAGTTATTAGTATTGTTATTTTCAGTAGAAATCTGTCAAGATAAGCAAAGAAAATTAATTAGTATAAAGAAAGTGAAAATCATTATTAATTTATGACCCAATTATAGAAATTAGAATAAGGAGTGAGAATCTAGCTAAATTAGTCACTAATGGTAACTGTGGTATACAACATTAGTAAGTGGGTAACTAGACTGACAATTAGTGTCAATTGTGGAAAGATGCACAACTCTCGTGTATAAGGCCGCTAAGACAAGACATGTCTATGCATTGATACGTTTAGCCTTATCTATGCCCACTTTTAATCTCTTGACAGCTGGGGCATGTAACATGAGAGAAAAGTAATAGTCGTCCTAAAACAGGTACTTGCGGAAGGACCGGATGTGTCAACGAAACCCTTGCGCCTTGGAAGGATAAACTACGCATCTAATGCGGTGATGTGGCTCCAAACACCGATGTTTCGTTTTATGCTCCAAGTGTTCCTTATAATAGGATGGCATAGACCATTGGTTTTAAATATGGGTTCGAATTTTAGTGTTTACCGAATAGGTCAAACACAACGAATGATTAAATCATACATGTGTTGTAAAAGCCAGTTTTACTATTTAAAGTCATGACAAATTTGATAAACCCTTTCATCTCTTAGGACACTTAATTTTAAATAACCTATTAAAACTAAGTTTGTCGCGACTTGAATAACCAGTTAAAGTTAATAGTTGAAAACTATTAAGTTATAAGTTTTAAAATTAAATTTAGTTTAAATTGCAAAACTTTAGCGGTTATTTATTTATAAAAATAAGCCAGTTGTTATTTTTATAAAATTCTACAAGTTATAAAATTAGAACTTGTGGTGACATTGTGACATTTTAAAACTCCTTTTAAAACGATTGGCGTTTGGTTGGTTTATTATAAATTTAAGTTATAAAAAATCAAAAGCAACCATAAAGGAAATAAATATGTAAATCTTTTAGGGCCAAGTTTGTTTGATCTTGCTAGAGCCAGTTAGCAAGACCAAACGGGTCACGGGGTCCACAAAATTAAAACAACCACAAGGATGGACTTCCGTGCATCTAGTCGTCTCGGATGACTCCCACTGAATCCATGATTCCTGTTGCGTCTTCAGATTTGTCTTCGGGTTTTTATTATATTACATAAAAAAAAACTTATTCTATTACAACTTTGAGCCATCAAAAGTGGGCCAAAACCATAAAACCAAAAACTGAATAATAAACACAACAACTCAATCACATAGGTCGGGTCAGATTTACATATTCAACACAATCACATACGGGCAATATATTTGGTCAAATAAAATAAAAAATCGACCAAATTAATAAATAAAAAAATTTGCCCCAAAAAACAGATCAGATCAGAAACTTCAAGATAGTTAAAGTTTGTGATTAATCTAACCGCTGGAACCAGACTGGTTCTGATTTGCGTGTTATAACCCAGGCTCTGATACCACTGTTGGGTTCAGTGGTGATTAGTTTGACTTTTGTAAAAATGGGTTGTGACAGAGAAATTAATTAATTCAGTTAATTAATAAATACGCAGCGAAAAATAAAATCATAACCTATTTAACAGCACTGACAAACCGAACAGGATCTGGGTATGAACACGCAAACACAAAAGAAAACAATTAATCTACTGATGAGATTAATTATACCTTAGGGGTTAATGATTAACCGGTTGAGACACCTAAGTACAATGAACCGATGCTAGATCACGAACCGAAACACGAGAACGGGTAGTGCCGGGGATGTCCGATTCGCGCAAGGCAGCGGTGTCGGCTGATTGCGACTTGTCGGAAAACGCGACGGCGGGATTGGTTAGGGTTGGCCGGAACTTGCGCAAGGAAGAAGAAAGCTTCCTTGTGTTTTGCGGTTGTCAATCTCACACAAACCAAAAGTGATACAAAACCTTTTTGCTTCTAATTGGAGTTGACCGAAAGTCCAAAAAACAGTTGTTTTCAATTGTGTGGTTACAGGATTTATAATTAGATTATAATTATATATAATAATTATAAACCCTACTAATTGTCTTCGGGCCTAAAGTTCAATACGAGATAAAAAGCATGTACTAATTTAATTGTTTTAATAAAAAATTAAAACAATATATATTATAATTATTTATAAACTAGTATAAATAATAATCCCCGTTTAACGAATATATATATATATATAATATATCGTCTCACTAACAGTTCGTAATTACCAGTTAAGTGGATTTAATATTCGTTGCCCTAGGTGTAACTCTTACGGGTCATTGCTCGGTCAGCCGCGTTGTCCATCGGGTCGGTCCATAAAATCCAACAGAGAATAGCAAGAAGATGTAAGTTTGAGTATATGGGAATATGAGAGTGTGTAAAAATGTGTATCCCATCTTGGGAACTGATGAGACTATTTATAGGGTCCTTCTTGTTAGGATGTTTGGACTACGAGCATATTTACGGTTACATGTGGCCAAACTCCCCTTCATGTCTCTGCTTACTAGACCGTTATTCCCGTTCTTGTGTTAAGATGGTTCATCCCTTTAATCCTTTGTCTTTATTGTTGACTCCTATACTTAACCCAGATGTCAATCCGGTACATTAGCATGAACCTTTGGTTTTTACCTTTGTTTTGTCTCTAGTTATTTTGTGGTCTCTAATTTCTTCTTTGTTGTTCTCTTCATATCTTTTCCAATATTGACTAAGTGTTTAACACTAATGGATGATTGGGCTTAGACCTCTTTACATTTGAACCTGGGTCGTGATACCCTTAGAGTCGCTGCAGGCCCTTAGCCGCGGTTGAGAGTGTGATGGGGGATGGGTTGTCGATTTGATCCTTAGTGATTTGGGTTGTGTCTCGAGGCTATAATCCTACGCTTTATCTATCTTGTTCGTGTCTTGATAAGTCGAATTGGCTATGGACCCTTTCCAACCGCGTCGCGCATCGAGCTGCATCAGGTATTGGCTTTTCCGTGGCAGCCCTCCGGCCGTGGCAATCATCTAGTTGCGTCGGGCCTTGGTTGTGTCGTGGTACTCTTTAAGCCGCGTGCCATTTCTGATTTTGGGGTTTGATTCTCTAACCCCCTTAAATAGCCTCTCAGCAGTGGCTCCCTTCCGGCCAGGAGTGCCTTCCGGCCACGGCTAGAGGAGATGGGCGTTCTTGCTCATTTGCTATTGTGTGGGTTAATTCCCTTCAATCTTCTTTGACCAGTGTGACACCCGATATTTTCAGGTCAATATCCGTACATATTTTAAAGACGTTCACATTTTCATGTTTCCTAATCTACTTAGTTTCAACTAATAATATTATGAGTCTAGCAAAAATCATGTGTTACACAATTTGCATTTTTGGTAATTAGGAAAATTACCAGTACATGAACAATATGACCCGCATAGTACGAATGTTGGTGATTAATTTAAAATAGTCAGTACGATATTTAGAGGCCATAAAATATGAACTCTATAAGTATAAAATAAATATTCATGAATTAAATCCATGATGACATATCCAAGGCCTTACCATATACGGTCACATTTAAACACCCTAGTATATGAATAAATACATTTATTCGTTATACAACACATAAATTGGGTGTGTATTACCAAACTAGTCACTAACTAATTAAATATTAATCCGAATGACGTTAAGAACCTAAACCGAATTAAATTACCACCTAAAACTCTAATTATAATTAATATACTTAATGAAATAATTAATTAACACCTAAACCTACTTAATCATCTAATTAACCCAACCCCCAAACCTTTTTTTATCCTTTCTCTCGGCCAAAGGCAGTAGATGGTGCCCCTTATCCTCAAAAAGTCTTCCAATCTAATTATTTAGTTCATGACATACTCATTTACTTCCAAACCTTACTAAAGACCATGACTCGCATCATATCTATCTATTCCTAATTCAAATCACACTCCAACATTTTCTTTTTCCCTTTTACGGCTCCAACAACAACAGGTTTCATCTCAATTTCTTTTTATGTTCATCCAATTTCAAGTCTAAAATCAACCATTTTAAGGTGTTTCAAGAAGCATACAAGGGTTTTTCTTGAGAGATTTTAGCTAAGGACTCAAGATCACCTCCTTTTTCCTCTCAAAATCATCATCCAACTCGTTGTCTTCCCTAACTAGTCTAGTGGTAAGAACATGATCCACCACCTCTTTATATTCATGTTATTTTCTTTGATCTTGACTAAAAATGCACTTTGTTCACCTAAAAAGTAAAATGTTCTATAAAACTTTCTTAAATAAATAAACCAACATGAAAAGTGGCTAAATCTAATGATTGATACATGATGTATGTATATATGTTTGTGTGTGTCGTGAGTGTATATGTGTGTGTGTATATATATATGTATGTGTATGTGTAAATTTCGTTAAGAAAAGTTAGTAAAAAAAATATGAGATGTGTTCATAACATGTATGTTCTTAAAAATGGTTTAAAATGTATAAATACATATATGGATCCATAAAAAAATTAGTGCTTGAAAAAGTGTGTTGTATGAGGTTAGTATGTTAAAGTAGTGTAAATATTGTAAATAAAAATGCATGATTTAGTTAACGGGTGAGTTGGTAAACAAAGATAGTTAACTAATTACTAAAGTTAGAATGGTCGTTTTAGTTCTCATAAACACGAGACTTAACATTTTTATGTATAAAAATGAATACTATAAAATGTTGACTTATATATACATATATATATATATATATATTTGGTAAAAAGAATTAATGACTTTGTATATATAAAAAGTTAAACCCTAAGCCTAAACCATAAGGCTAAAACCATAAAATTCAAACGTAAAAACTAAACCTTAAAATCTAAACTCTAAAAGCTTGAAGAAATGTCTAGCATATGAGACACTCGCAGTTCCTCAAGAGGAACTACAAATCGATCAACAATTACGCTTCGTTGAAGAACCAGTAGAAATCATGGATAGGGAAGTCAAAACGCTCAAATACAGTAAAATCCCTATTGTCCGAGTTCGTTGGATATCGTTTCGTTGACGAGAATGTTCCAACGCCGCTGAAATGAGCTCAATCGGAATTCGTTTGATATCGTTTCTAAGCGTTTTGGTCATTTCTTAGCGAAAACCTACTTTTTATTTGAAGCTCTCCCTATATATATATATATGGCATTTTTGGAAAGAACCAAGTCTTGAACGTATTTGGGTGACAACGTAAATATTGTAAAAACCATGTATCTATTTTCGGTGAATATGACCGTTAAACGGATTAAAATAGTTATTTTGAGTAAATACATATTATATGGCTACTTAAGAGTTTGGTAGGACATAATATATAAATATATCTACTTGTTAATAAATATATGTTTTGGTAAAAGTTAATGAATCTCTAATTATTAAAAACTACTTATGTCGAATCCTAATAAATAACTAGTGCTAGTTGTTCGAAACGAGTATTTATCTGTATACATATTCTTGTTAATCTCAAAACTCGATTATGCGTTATCTCACGAAGTTGATTATCAGAAAAATAAATAATGTAATAATAATAAATATATTATTTCACATTATCACGAGAATAATGGATAAGTCCTCTAAAATCATTATATAGTTTGATAAGAATATAATTATTTGACGTTCGGGACGTGTTGTCGTTATGTTATCTTATATACGTGTTTTGGGTATAAAGATATTTATTTACATAAAGAAGTAAATATCAAACACCAACGGGTCGTTAAATACAATATCATTTTTCTAAACGAAAAACATTCCTAACTGAATCAACTAGTTGGGTGAACAAATTGCATTCGAGACGTCGTTTCTTGATTCTAAGACATATGCTGTAATAAATAGGGCACGAGTAGTCAAGTCCTTTTAGCACAAACTATTATTTGCTAGCATTAACGGATCTCGAGGTGAGTTTCACTATCCCTTTTTTTGTTTTTGAAATGTTTTGGGGAGGATACATACTTGTACTTATTTTCATACATAAATGAAACGAACAAAGACCAGACCGTTATGTTTGCATAAGGAACAATAAAGACCTAAAAGTCCCCTGAATAACATTAATATTTTGTAACCATTAGCTATGGACTTAGCCTAGGATTCTATGAATAGTATTATTGGGGGTGACGCCCCCGGCCATGGTTAGTCGCGCTAACCGGGACTTGAAGGGTCAAATGGTCGCATATTGTCTTATTCTGTTCTCGTGGTATAGCGAAGGAGGGGCATTCACCAGTCATGGTTTGGTTACGGTCTCATGTATTACATATTATTTGTATTCCTTGCAAGTTTACAAATGGGGTCATTTGGTCATGCATTGTTCAATTCATTGGTTATATAAACTATTTGATCGGAAAAACTAATACATTTAAACGTTTGTGAACGTTGGAACTACAAGAACATTTGATCAAAACATGTGAACTCACCAACCTCGTGTTGACACTTTTTAAGTATGTTTTTTAGGAAATTGAACGTGGTCGCAAGGTTAGCAGTGTAAGTCACATGCATGCATGATGAATACGACTTTTGGGAGATTTCTCTTGTATAACTTATTACATATGGGTCATATTTGCGAAATCCTAATCTTTTGTAATCTTAAATGATACTTTGGGATGTAAAACTTTAAACTTGATTATGTATCCAATTATCATGTATGTGTTTGCGGTAATCATATGCTTTGGAAACCATGAACGTTGCGCCTCGCGTTTCCGCCTTAGCGGGGTGTGAAAACCAGGAATCGCATTGAGCCGCGACTCACCGGAGATCCGGTTCGTTGATTCTTATATTGGGTTTTAATATCTTAAACCCCTTCATGTCCCCCAGTCCATTATTATGGTGTTCATACCATGATATTGGATTATATATTCTTTTGAGTCGTTCCATCGTCCTACCTTTCGACCTATATGTATTGTTCTGCCCCATCCATAGGAAGACTTAGATTAATTTTCAACCCGAACTTGGTCAGGTGACTTTCCGTCCGGTCGCGGCCAGAAGAGTTAGATTATTTTTCCACCAGAACTTGGTCAGGTGACTTGTCTGTCCACTCACAGCTATTTTTCAACCTAAGCAACATATTGACGTATCCAGACTAAAGGACTCTGAGCAACATTTTTCAGCTGTTTTGTAGCTCAAAGTTCGTTCTGTCTATTCATAGATTGAGTGGTCTTTTCATATGTTTCTACATCTCCCACCCTACTTACGACTAAAGATAAAGTTTTCTTTAGGTATTTTTGTCATTACTTAAAACTTGTTTGTTTATCTACTTGAATATGACTAGGCGATTCTTTTTCAACCCGAACCTTGTCAGGTGACCTATATGTTCAGTCGTAGCTGTCAGACTTAGATTATTATTCAACCCGAACATGGTCAGGTGACTTATCTGTCCAGTCACGACTGGCAGACTTAGGTCATTTTTCAACCCGAACTTGGTAAGGTGACCAATCTGTCACACCCCGACCGATGGCGGAATCATCGGGGCGGGACATGTAGACTGTTCATAGCACATGGTTGACTAAATTGAAATATATTAAAGTCAAATTTCCATTACAAATAATCCAAGTACAAACCAAATTCAAACAAAGAAACATAAAACAACTCATAGAATTCTTGATTTAAATTGCTAAGTCCAAATCCTATATTGAGCACGTCTTGAATCATTCTCACATATTAGGGCCTGAAACATGAATAAAATAAAGTCAACTAAAAAGTTGGTGAGTATAACACAGTTGTATATAGCTAGCATATAGTTGAAAACAAATCCTTTACAAAACATGATAAAATATGGCATTTATGGGGAGCAGCTATTGTGTAATCAAGTACAACCAAACCTTTGTAACTAGTATGCAAATTGTGTTGTCGGTATCAATCACCTCCACTTGGGTGGGTTTGTCAGACTCAATAGATCTATCATTGAAAACCGTCGGCTTGTATAGTTAATGATTGCACATAAGTTTTCACAAAGATTAGCACAACTAGCACTCGGGCACAAAGCTCAAATTTTGCACACATGTATGTAAATAGGATTTTGCACTTGTGTTGTTTGTGTAAATGTAAATGTGTAATGTGTATAAAGTTCATGTTTCACCCCAAAAGTGTAAAAGAGTAAAAAGGGGTTGTGAATACTCACTTGGTATGGAAGTGTAGCTAACAAAGAGTATAGATAAAATAAGAATCCTTGATACGCACGAGTTAACCTAGATAATAATGTATATTGAATCAAATATGTGAACAAAGTTTAAGTCTAAAAATGAAGGTTGAATTTGTGTATAAAACTATTGATTTGTATTTAAAAGTATTGAATAACATATATAAAGTTTTGAAGTAAATATTTTTGAAACATTTTTATTAAGGTTGGGAATTGAATAGTAAAATAGAATATTTATAAAATCATTGATTATGAAAATAAAGTATGTGTTAAATGTAATTTAATAAATAAATAAATGATTATAGTTTACGAAATAATGTAAATATTAATTGTAATTAAGTATAAATAAATAAATGATTTTTGTTTAAATATGAATTAAATAAATAATTATTATCTTATTTATTTATAAACTTTGTAACTTAATCATTTAAAACATCATTTAAGTGTAAGATAAATATAAATTTAATTTTTTTTTATAAATTTTCAAATAAATAAAATTTATGTCCAGATTAAACTTTAAATCTTTTCAAGTATAGAAAACATATTTTTTATAAAATTTGAAACATTTACTGATTGAAAAATATAAAATTATAATTCTGTTAAAAGTTCTGAGTCACACACGACCGTGCCTCGGAAGGGCACGATCGTGCTCAAGCCACGGGCGCGACCACGCTAGTCGGGGCGCGACCGGGTTGATCAACAGAGGGCACAAATTAGACAGGTCAACAGGCACGACCATGCCTTGGCTCGGCACGGTCGTGTCTATGATTTTTAGACACAACAGAGGCTAGCCCAAAGGGCATGACTAGGTCTGGACAGGAGGACACGACCGCGCTGCTATTCGGCATGACCGCGTTTCATGAGGCACGGCCGCGCTAGATGATTAGCGCAACCGTGTCTCTTCCAAATCAGACACGAATTGAACAAATCTTGTATTTATAGCGTTGGAATTGATAGGGCTTTTGATTACTGAGTTGTTACGAGTCTATTCATATAAATTAATTGTATGTAAATCGTGTTTAAGAGTGGAATCGATTAAATCATTTTTATTAAAATAATAGTTCTGATTCGGGATGATTTACATATTGTAAGCCCAAATTGATAAGGGGCTTTCGATATAGAGACTAATTAAATGAAATAAATGGCTTCAATTACCCTGAATAACCGAGAATCGATATAGGACGGTAGAAGGAGGTTCCGGCGACGGCAAGATTTCTTCCCGGCGTCTTCTGCTGCGATTTCCGGCTGATCCAACCCCTTCAGAAAACTTAGAGATGCTCGGAGGATTGAGTTCCTTGATTAATTGATAGCAACAGGATCGAAGAGAATGATTCGAGGCTTGGGAGAAATATTGGACGGTTTCTTGAGAGGAAAACGAAATTGGATTGATAAAAATTGTAATGGATTGAGATATTTTCTTTGTCAAAGAAAATAAAACGTAATCGGTTTCGAATTTCAAACGATCGAGCGTTTTGAAACTGCATTTACATTTCGGCTATTATGCAGGCGCGACCGTGCCCAGGAGAGGCGCGACCGTGCTTAGGCACCGGGCGCGATCGTTCCAGGACCAGTCGCGCGATCGTGCCGAGGCACTTGACGCGATCGTGCTAGGACGAAGCACGACCGTGCTAATTAGGGTTTCTATATAATTTTTCAACTTTAGTCCTTGACTTTTCAGGTTTGATAAGTTTAAATTAAATAGTTTCTTGCATATTGTTTAAATGTATATAATTGCGTAAAACTTGCGAATTTGTATCGAATCATTGCGTTTAGTTTACGGTAAGAAAAATAATAAGACAGTGCACGAGTATTGAGTTCGAAATGCATTACATTGAATTGAAAATATGAATACTAAAATCAGAAATGTTACACAATCTGTCTAATCGCGACTGGAATACTTAGATTGTTTTTCAACCTGAATGTGGCCAGGTGATTTTTGTCTGTACATTCGTGGCTTTGAGACTTAGTTTATTTTTCAACCTGAACGTGGCCAGGTGAGTGTTGTCTTTCCAGTCGCGACTGGAAGACTTGGATTATTTTTCAACCTGAACTTGTTCAGGTGACTCGTCTGTCTAGTTGCAGCTGGAAGACTTAGATCATTTTTCAACCTTAACTTGGTCAGGTGACTCGTGTATCCAGTCGCGGCTGGAAGACATTACTTTTCAACCTGAACATGGTCAGGAAACTCGTATGTCCAGTCGCGGCTGGAAGACTCAGATTATTTTTCAACCTGAACTTGGTCAGGTGACTGGTCTGTCTAGTGGAAGCTGTCACACCCCCAAAATCCACTAACGGAGTTTTACCGTTTGGGAAGTGATAAACCAGGATCTCAGTCATTAGTTACATTGAACGACACTATATGGGACTTAAATATAAATATCATAAAAGATCAGAGTAAATGCAGAAGCGATAAATGAAAGTAAATGCGCAAAACAAACGCGCCCAAAAGTCCAGTCCAAAAGACCATTCCAAAAGAAATAAATGGAAACCGTTCAAAACATATTATTAAATAAGAAATTAAATATAGGACTCCATGCATGTCCTAGAAGTGCACCTGTGCCTTAACTTAGCGTCTTGAGAAAACATGAAAGAAAAGATGTTAACACGAGGTTGGTGAGTTCACAGGTTTCAGTTTGTAACAATGTTTAACAAGTTAATATACATTCAATATATAAATCAACAGATAGCTAACCCATATACATGTTAACTAGTGCGCTCGCAACTGAAAGCTGACTGTTTATGTGTTTGCCTCCCACCAGGCCTATCAACCATGGTGCATGTTAAGGTCAATGTTGCATCCGTTCGACCACAGTCGAGTTAGCGCGACTAACGCGAATGAGGTTTGTCAAACCCATTAGTACTACTCAAATTACCTCGCTATGTTCATATTAACGGTCCGATGTGAGGACTTAATAAATAGATGTGTACGCATAGTCAAACAAGTGATAACATATATGAATTACAAAAACCAAAAGCGTTTACGTCATGTTTTCTCCCCCAGTTTAAAACAGTAAAAGGGACCGTGAAAACTCACCTGCGTTGCGTTGTAGGTAGTATCACACAACTATGAGAGTTGGTACACGAATGTTAGCGTGGAACAGCTTACGTATGCCCTAGAATTACAAACAATAATTAGGGACTCATCGGGATTTGTGACGACACACGGAAGATTAGAACGTCCTAAACATTCTAAGGATCAAAGAGTTAAACGAACGTGTTTACGGGAATACAGATTTCTAAATGAGGATAAATACGTTTCGTGACGAATAACAATATATAATAACAATATATAATAACTATATTCGTAAGATTTCACCGATAATAATGGTCTAGGGAAATAATATAATTTATCATTTAACTTAACAAAATAACCCAACAACAAATTGTGTGACAAAAATAATAAGTCTATTATTTTTATTCGAATATATAAACGTACGAAAATAATATAAATAATTATATCATTTTATTAGATTGAAACATCTCAAACTATTTATAAACGTGTTGAAAATATAGATATATTATCTGTAGTTGGAGTTTTGGGTTGAAAATAATATAAATATATTATTTTAAAAGTGAGGAATAATAAAAATATGGGTTACAAAACTAAACCCGAGATTACGGTTGATTTTCGAGGTTAGAACACGTTAATATATTAATATAATAATATAGAGTATTGATTTTATATTTAAATAATAACTAAAACAGTTTTTAAAAACAAAAGGGTGTGGAGAGACTCGAACCCGGGTCTCTCCCACACACGCACACTGACTTAACCATCTCTGCTAGCTATGGATTCGCAAACAGAATCAGACCAAAATGGTTTTAACAAACAACAACTATGTGTTCTTTCCCCTTTGTCGAGCCGAACCCAAACCAGTCCCGATTCCTTTGATTTCAACCATGATTGTTTGCAAATGATTAGGGGTTTTGTTAATCGATATTATCCGAATCTGATGGTGAGTTTAATTGCAAAATGATCGAGTTTAGGTTCGTCTAATTACCTGTTTAGAAACCGAAGCCCTAGATTAAGAACATAGATTCAATTTGATCTAATTCGATAATAAAAGCTGTTGAAATCATGGGGATTTCAATGAGTGAGAGCTTACGAGTTTAACCATATAGTTTAATTGCACTGAGATCGTGCCTAGACCAATGTTCGATCAAATCCGAAATCCACATGAACCCTAGATCCGCTTCATGATCTATTAGATGTTAAAAGACTGAATTAGCATAAGGCTTTTACAGAGTATTAGATTTCGAAACTAACCATGTCTTTTAATTGAATTTAGATTGAGTCTAGAGTGGATTTCGATTAAACCTGAACCCTAGAATTTGTTCATGGTTAATTCGGTGTTGTAAGCCACAATTGCGATAGGTCTTTTGATCTAGACACAGAAACGAATCGAAGGATGGGATCAATTAACAGAATGGACGTCGAATCGATTGTGTTCGACTAAAGGGGCTCCGACTTCGCGCAAGGTTGGTCTCCGGAAACTCCGGCTTCAACTCCGGTGAAATTGACTTGCGTAGCAGCTTCAGAGGCGTGCAATTTAGGTGAGTAGGTAATCGATTTGTGAAAGCAATACAAGAATCGTCGAATTTGACCAAAGGGTCGACGGTTTCGACGGTTACGAATTGATTTCCCATAATTGGAATTACTTTGCATCAATGATGGGGTTAAACGCCACAATAATGATCGTAATTACCATAATCGTTCATTTCAATTACGAATTCGCACGAATTTTTGTTAAAGACGCGAATTTTGATTCAAAATCAAGGAGTTTGACTTTTAAAAGTCAACCGAACATAATTCTCTTGATTTTGACTCTAAAAGTCAACAGATTTGGTTTAGAGTAATTACAACTTTGGTCCCTGTATTTCTAGGTGTATTTAAGTTTGAACAATGACAGAATTAGTCCCTGAAGTTTAAGATTAGGTTAACTGAGTTAGGGTTTTAACTGGATTTAGTTAACGGAGTTAACTTGAAAAGTCAGAATTGTCACATCATCCCCTAGTTGAAAGAATTTTCGTCCCGAAAATTAAATAAAATAAAAAATTTCCGGATGTCACATCATCCCTTAGTTGAAATAATTTTCGTCCCGAAAATTAGAATAGTACCTTAAGAGTTTGACATGGAGTGCTTGAATAGATGAGGATACTTGCGCATCATCTGATCCTCACGCTCCAACGTGAATTCTGGTCCGCGTTTCGAGTTCCAACGAACTCTAACAATCGGGATTTTACTACGTTTAAGCGTTTTGACTTCCCTATCCATGATTTCTACCTGTTCTTCGATGAAACGCAACTGTTCATCGATGTGTAGTTCCTCAAGAGGAACCGCGAGTGACTCGTCTGCTAGACATTTCTTTAAGTTCGAGACATGAAAGACGTTGTGTACACCACTAAGTACTTCGGGTAGATCCAGTTGATACGGTACTGGGCCAATTCTTTTCACTATCTTGAATGGTCCAACATAACGAGGATTTAATTTGCCTCGTTTCCCAAAATGAATGACACCTTTCCAAGGTGAGACCTTTAATAAGACCATATCGCCTACTTGAAACTCTAACGGCTTACTACGCTTATCGGCATAGCTCTTTTGACGGTCACGAGCTGCTGCCATACGATTTCAAATTTGAACAATTTTCTCAAAAAGTTTCAAGTAAAAGTTCAGGACCCTTAAGTTGACTATCCCCAACCTCGGCCCAACAAATAGGAGAACGGCATTTCCGTCCGTATAATGCCTCAAATGGTGCTGCTTTGATGCTAGTGTGATAACTGTTGTTGTAGGAGAACTCCACCAGCGGTAGGTGAGACTCCCAAGTGTTACCGAAATCAATCACACAAGCTCGTAGCATATCCTCCAGAGTTTGAATAGTACGCTCCGTCTGGCCATCAGTTTGAGGATGGTATGCTGTGCTCATATCTAGACGCGTGCCTAAAGCTTTATGTAAATATTGCCAGAAACGAGAGGTGAATCGTGCGTCACGATCCGAAATGATAGAGATTGGCACTCCGTGCCGAGAGATTACTTCTTTCAAATAAATATGATTGAGCTTCTCCATTTTTTCTATTTCCTTGATTGCTAATAAGTGAGCGGACTTTGTTAAACGATCGACGATTACCCAAATGGTATCACATCCGGTAGGAGTTCGTGGCAATTTTATGATAAAGTCCATGGATATTTGCTCTCATTTCCACATGGGAATCTCCAGTTGCTAAAGTAGACCGGAAGGCTTTTGATATTCTACTTTGACCTTTGCGCAAGTCAGGCACTTGCTCACATAGGTGGCTATATCGGCCTTCATATTTGGCCACCAATATAGCACCTTTAGGTCATGGTACATCTTGTCAGAACCTGGATGAACAGAGTAACGAGATTTATGAGCTTCATCCATGACCAGTTCCCTTAAGTTTCTGAATATTGGAACCCATATTCGCTCGGTGAAGTAGCGAATGCCGTCAGATTTGACCTCAAGTTGTTCCTCCATACCGCGTGTGGCTTCCAGCGGTAGATTTTCCTCTTTCAGGGCTTCGAGTTGAGCACTATGGATTTTTTCAGGTAATCTGGTATGAATAGTAAGCTACAATGCTTGAACTCGTTTTGGCTTGGTTTCCTTTCGACTTAGGGCATCGGCTACCACATTAGCATTGCCCGGGTGATACCTGGTCGCACAGTCATAATCATTCAAGAACTCGACCCAACGACGTTGTCGCATGTTCAACTCTTTCTACCCAAAGATATGCTGAAGACGCTTGTGATCGGTGTAGATGGTGCACTTGGTACCGTACAAGTAATGTCTCCATATCTTTAGTGAAAAAACTACGGCTCCCAACTCTAGGTCATGAGTGGTGTAGTTTTTCTCGTGAATATTTAGTTGACGTGAAGCGTATGCGATCACTTTTTCTCGTTGCATTAACACACAACCAAGACCCTGAATGGATACATCGCGATACACCACAAAATCATCCGTTCCCTCCGGAAGAGCTAGGATGGGTGCACTGCAAAGTTTCTGCTTAAGAAGTTGGAATGCTGATTCCTGAATGTCGCCCTAGTTATAGGCTTTACCCTTCTGGGTTAAGGCAGTGAGAGGTTAGGCGGTCTTGGAAAACCCCTCGATGAATCGACGATAATAGCCAGCCAATCCCAGAAATTGCCGCATCTATGTCGGAGTCGTCGGTGCTTCCTAATTCTTGATGGCTTCTATCTTTGAGGGATCGACATGTATTCCATTCTCGTTAACCACATGTCCTAAAAATTTGACTTCCCGAATACAGAATTCACACTTGGAAAGTTTGGCATACAGATGTTCCTGCTTTAGCAATTCCAGAATTAATCGTAGGTGCTCCTCATGTCCCTCCTTGTTCTTGGAATAGATGAGGATGTCATCAATGAAAACGATGACGAACTGATCAAGGTAGGGTTTACACACGCGGTTCATGAGGTCCATGAACACCGCGGGTGCGTTGGTTAATCTGAAAGGCATGACCATAAACTCATAGTGGCCGTACATTATCCTGAAAGCAGTCTTAGAGATATCCTCATCTCGGACTCTCAATTGATGGTAACCAGATCTAAGATCTATCTTGGAATAGAAGTTTGATCCTTGGAGTTGATCAAAGATATCACCTATGCGAGCTAGAGCATAACGATTTTTTATCGTCACTTTATTCAGCTCACGGTAGTCGATACACATGCGGAAGGTCCCGTCCTTCTTCTTGACAAACAGGACCGGAGCTCCCCATGGCGATGAGCTAGGTCGGATGAAACCTTTGTCCAACAATTCTTGTAGTTGAGTGGATAGTTCTTGTAATTCACTAGGTGCAAATCGGTAAGGTGCCCGAGCAATCGGCGCTGCTCCGGGTGCTAGATCAATTTGGAATTCTACTTGACGATGCGGTGGCAGACTAGGTAAATCATCGTGAAATACTTCCGGATAGTTACAAACAATTGGGATATCATCAATCTTCTTTTCCCCAGACGGCTGCTCGACGACGAGAGCCAAAATAGTAGTATAACCTTTCGTGAAGGATATGATGCCAATGACTGCACCACTCCTTTCACCGTGGACGGAAAGAGTTTCTCCACTCGGGAGAGGAACGCGAACGATTTTCTCATGACAGACAATTTTGGCTTGGTTCTTAGATAACCAATCCATGCCGACAATTACGTCAAAACTACCAAGTGTGATCGGCATAAGGTCAATATCAAGTTTTTGACCAGCTAATTCAAGCTTACAACCCTTAAGAATGTGGGTTGCTTCGATTATTTGGTCATCGGCTATTTCTATTATGTACTTAGCTTCTAGCAGTGTTGGAGTTTCTGGTTACCATCAATTGAGAGTCCGAGATGAGTTCCCTTGTAGTTGGAGTTGTGATCAAACTTGCGCTTATTATTTTCGGTGGATTTAGAAACTGAACCTCTCGGGGGTAGAGTTCCCTGAGTCACCGCCTGATCGGTCAACTTATAGGCAAATCTGATTGTCTGTTAAATGGTAGTAGGATTGGATGAAGTGACCATGCTTTGGATCTGAGGCACTAAACCTCCAATGTACAGCTCAATTCTTTTATAGTCGGGGGGGTCACCATGTGAGGACACATAGTAGCAAGCTCATGAGAGCGAGTAGTGTAAAGCTCAATCTCAGAACCCTCCATTTTCATATTCCAGAATTCCCCCTCTAGCTTCTGAATCTCATCTCGAGGACAATACTCCTCCTTCATCATTGTCTTGAACTCTTCCCATGGCAGTGCATTAGCCATTGCCAAACCCAACATCTGGACCTGAGCGTTCCACCATGTAAGAGTCGGGCCCTCCAAAGTATAAAGGAAACAAACAAAGCATAAGATCATAAAAGGAAAAATAAGATCGAGATAAAACATCAAGCATCATCTTCCTCTGAGGAAATGCATGACAGAGCATCCTCCTCCTCGACTGGCTCCTCATCGTCATCCGGTATCTCCTCCTCGGAGTCAGAAGGCAGTGCATCCCCTTGCCAAAGGGCAGCCTCCATTTGTGCCTTTAGATGTGCCACCTTGCTCAAGATCCCTTCAGCGGCATCATCTGATGTGTCCACTCTTGCTTCTAAGTGTTGAACCCTGTCTACAAGATGGTTATGGACCTGATCTGTTACTGCTAGTTCTGCGGTCAGAAACTCTATCTCTTCCTTATTCTCAACTATCTGAGACTCACGCTGCAGGATGCCGGTAATCAACCGGGTAGACTAATTAACCCTATAATTCTATAAAAATACAACTTCAACTTAAAAAATAATCTAAAAGTACATGATTACATAATAAAAAATAATCTAAAGTTAAAATATAATAAAAAATAATCCAAAAGCACTCAATTTCCAACAATGTTTTTTTTTAAGTGTGCAATATTGTTTTTCCTAAAATGGGCCTTAGGTAACCGGGCAATTATTTAAATACAAGCAGAAAGATAACGGTTACATTTTTTTTCTAAACTGGGTCGTTAACTTTTTTTAAAGGAACTGAGCAAAAGAAAAATTTTAATTCAAACTTAAAACCGGTAAAAGGGTATAACCCGGTAATACCAGCGATACAACTTACAAACTTTTTTTTTCAATTTACCGGGCTCAAACTTACCGGGCTAGTGATCGAAACCCGGTTCAACCTACAGGCTGGTTTGAACCGGTATTTAAAACATTGATTGTCACACTAAATCACTAGATTAGAGCCTCCTAGAACTCGTTAGCACTCCACTAAGAGGTGATGGCTAGGCGACATCTCCATTTTACATTAAAAATTATATTTGAACTTATCTACAGACAATAAATAACTGGTCGCATCACATGTCATAATATTGTGAGCCAAAAGTTTTTGTTCACGCTTATTTTGTGTTTATTATTAACTATTTAATATTTTCTTACTAACTATTTAATATTTTCTTAATTAACTTTTAAATCTTTAATTCTATTTAATATTTTATTTATAATTTCTAAATCCTCATTATTAACTATTTAATATTTCGTTTATTCAATAAGTATATAAACGGGTTTCTAACCTACTAATGTAATATACAGTTAACACGGGGTGAAACGTTCAGATTATATTGATAAATATTTTAACAAATCTTTTATACAAATTTGATATTGTATTTGTAACTTTTTTATTTTGTTACATGTTTAAGATTATATGGATGAGAGTAATTAAAACGTTTAGATGTGCACTTTTTATAATACATTAAATTACATGTCAAATTAAACCTTACAATGATTATTTACAATTTTAAAAATACTTCATTGTATGTAACATTTGACGTGATATTGCTATTTTTCAATGTTTACCAAAGATTAATAGCTTGAGTTTATCTCTACTTTTAACTCTTGATAACGCAACATACGTCATGAATAAACACTAGATCTTTCAATACAAATTAACATTTGAAAGTAATTGCCCTAAACTTTTATTCATGGTTATTGTCAAAATACAACAATTGTATATTTTTTCTTTGATGTTTTAGTGAAATTCTTTTGTCTGAATATGTTAAACAAACTATAGGAATAAAATTATGATGATCTAAGTTGATTCAAAATATAATCTTCGCTTCTATAACGCGATTATCTTGGGATTGATCTAAAGACTTGTTACATTATCTAAACCATTTTTTCATCAATATTTATTAATAAAATAACTGGAACACCGACATTTAGAAATAATTTATGGTTTGACAAACCTGATAATGTAAGTCAATTCAGAATATCAGGAGATTATAAACTTTCATCGAAATCATCACCAGGATACTCTGATTGACGGATACTGTTTGTACGTGTAAGTGGAAAATCTCGCTAAACTTTTAAAAATCTCTCATTAAAAAAATAATAAAAAGTTACAAATAAAATTTAAATTTCAACAATATATCTTCTTTTAAATTCAAATTTTAAAACTTCAAATTTTAAAATTTTCACTCCTTAATATTTCGACACAATTAAATTTAAAATTCCATAATTAAATATGAAAAATTAAAACTAATAAATTAGAATTTAAACTTATAAACATGTTTTTTTTAAAACATTACATCATTTAAAAAAATTAAAGTTTAAAATATAATACACTTTTAAAAGTAAATATTTGCAAGTTTCTTAATTTTATCAAAAACTAAGTATTAAAATTTATAAATCAAAATAAAAAAACCGTTTATAAGTATAAAATTTAAATAAAAAACTACTAATTAAATATTAGTAACTTTATTCTAACACATATTTATTTAAAATACAAACGTATGATTTTTAAATTTTATATGTAAAATTTAAAAAATCTTGCTTTTTATAATTAAATTTTTAAAAATTCATTTTATAATAATCAAACTATAAAAACTCGCTTTTTTAAAATCTCTTGTTTTTTATTTCTTAATTTTATAAAGTATTAACTTTTGATGATAATTTAAAAAAAAATGTGAGCTAATGGTAATAATGATAAAAATGTTTATTTATATAATTTAAAAAAAAAGCTAAATATGAAAAACTTAAATGTAGGATATAAATGTGGTTCTGGGAGTAAAAAAGTTGTGAGATGGAATATAGTGATTCCATGTGACAAAACATTTACTTTTTTTTATTAAAAGAGAGATGTTTTATTCTTTTGAAATTTGAATTATCTATACTAATAAATAATTAGAGTGAATTCTGTTTTGCGTCCCTATGGTTTGGTTAAATAATCACTTTGAATCCAAAAGTTTCAATTGGACTTTTTGCGTCTTTGTGGTTTGTCAATTGTCTCAATCAACTACACACCTCTAACGTCATCCATATCTTCTGTTAAAATTTTATAAAAAGACGAACTTACCCCTGGACTAAAAATAATACCCTTTTACTCAACATGAAATCACTTTCAAACCCAATGTCCCTTTCATTCAATCACTAACAAACATGAAAACCATCTTCACCAGCATCGTCACCACTAACACCACCGGTGAACACGAAAATCATCGCTGCATCGATTGCAACCTCATCCTCTGCCGGGAGCGTGACAGGGATGCTCGAAATTGATCTCCCTACCGTGTTTTGCCCCTCAGCCTGTAGTCAGTTCCAAAATTAGTCTCCCCCAATAGCTTCTAATCAGCTCTAACACCTAATTTCAGAACCTGCAAACGATGGCTGCCCCTGCGACTCTTCTCCGATAAAATTTTCTCCCCTTACGAACATAAGGTTTCAATGTCTCCGACCAACACAAACCAACCCACCCGCCTGCAACCCCTCACCACCTCGTTCTCAGATCTGTTGAAGAAACCCTAGTTCTTAGATCTGCCAAAAAAAGAAAGAGATGATTGAGTATTAAAAACAAGCTCTGTTGATTTGCTCAGAATCATAGAAAAAAAACGAGAGAGATAGAGAGATTGCTAGGTTCGGGTTTGTTGAACTTCACACCCGGAAACCCACCTCCGATTCAACCCCAATTGAGCAAAACCCTAATTTTGTGAAACGTCTTACCAGCAACCGAAGCAAGATGAAGCCGTGATTGTGATGAGTCGACCACCCCACTGACCAACATCACCATCGGCTGACGACGTTTTCTTCTATTAGAGGGAGTGGTGGTGTTCGCCGGAGATGGATGAATCCTTTTTTCACGATCTGTCCTAGAACTCGCTAGAGGGAGCAGTGGTGTTGGCTGGAGATGGTGCCGGTGATGATCAGTAGAGAGAGAGCAGAGACAGAGTTTGAGGTTGTTTTTGGAGAGTAGGGTTTTTTTTATAAAATTGATGGGTAGAGAGAAGGAAGGGTATGTTAGTCAATTCACAACTACTTAACAGAATCATACTAACGGTGTTAGTGTCGTGGGTTTAGTTGAAACGAAAATAAAACCACAAGGACACAAAAGTCCAATTGAAACCTTTGGATTCAAAACGATTATTTGACCAAACCACAGGGACGTAAAATGAAATTTACTCTATTATTAAAATTGGACACTTGTCACTTACTCGTGTCTTCTCATATTGGTTTTCTCACCTCTCTTTCCTAATAAATACACATGTATTTTATTAAATAATAATGATATTATAAATATATTATTAAAGAAAAATACTAATTTTATTAAATAACAATATATATAATAGGAAATCAAAATATAACTAATTAAAAAAAATACTAATCTATACTCTATAATAAATAAAGGTTTTGGTGAAACAAGTTTTCCCGCCTCTCTCTCCTATTAATTGCACAAGTTTTTGTTAATTGTTTTTTAATTATTTTTTTTCGCCTCTAACTCCTATTAAATAATAATGATTTATATAATTGTTTTTATAAACATTATTTATTTTAAAAAATATAGGTTGGGTGGTGAATAGAGAAAACAAGGAGTAAGTGTGTGGGTAAATTTCAGATCCTCATACCTGGAGTCCAGTGGGATATTTATACCTGATAATTATTAATCTTTAGCTTGCGGCAGGTGTCTGCTCATTGGTTTAGATATGTAATGACTAGGTCATTTTTTAAGGTTGTTAGTAATGGTCTATGCATTATCAGGTCTCCTTTCTTGATTGGCTCATATTCTGACATGTTGGTTCTTGTCCCTTTTTGTCGTTTATTGGTTCTTCTCTTTCGTTGTTTATAGATCCGGGCTCATTTCCTTACATCCGGGTGTGTTTCAGGCCCGGTTTATTGTTGCCCTATTTATGTGAGTAGTTATTCGGACTTGGGTTCTTGCACTATGTCCAGGCTTACTTTCCAGACCATATCCCAACAAAAACCGTTGACATAATATTTAATTTAAAAATACAAAAATATAACAATACTAAATGATAAAATTACAACAAGAAGTTATATGTTTTAAATTAATAGTCGAGTAGAAAAAAACACATGCCTTTTGAAAAAAAGTAGAAAAACAAACGTAAATAATTAATTTAATTAAAGGACTGCAACTCTGCATGCCTTGGCAAATGGATAAAAGACATATCAAAAGTCTCAATTTATTTATTTACTTTATCATTATCCTTTTCAAATTTATGTTCACCTCTCACATCATCTTCAACTTAGAACTCTGTCGGTTCCGCCTGCTTTACCTTCTTCGGCGCCTGTTTTCATTCTATCATCGCTGCTAAAGCTTCTTTCTTTATACCTCTCTCTCTCTCTTCTCCCTCGACGGCGACGACCCAGATCCAGAGTCTCCTTTCCATGTCCGGCGAAAACCAACCTAAAATTTATTCTGAGAGATAACTTCTGCCACAATAGCCACCTTCTTCCTCGAATTCCACAACGACGATCTCGGTTCCGCCGTCTCCACCTTCTACGAACCCACTGTCACCGTGGTCGACGAAGACGCTCACATGTCATCTCTACCCGGTCGAAACCCTAATTGTCCTGATGATGCCCGTTCCTAGGGCTGTAAACGAACCGAACATTCAACGAACAGTTCGTGAAACGTTCGGCAAGAAGTTCGTTTATGTTAGTTCGTTTAATAATTGAACGAACATGAACAAAGAATTCCGTCCGATTAACTAAATGAACGAACATGAACAGAGGTCTCATTCGTTCAATTGTATTCGTGAACGTTCGGTAACGTGTTCGTGAACGTTCATTTATTAACGTTCGTTCGTTTATGTTCGTGTTCGTTCATGTGTCGTTTGTTTATGTTGTTCATTAAAGATTTTTGTATATTTTTATTTTATTTTATCTAAACTTTTTATATTCTTTAGTTTTTATTTTATTTTTTACCTTAACAATTAACTAAGTAAAGTAAGTTCGATACAAGTATAAAAAACTTGATATTAAAATTATCTTATTAAATGTTCATTTCGAAAGACATTAGGGTTGACATCAAAAGTTTCAAACTAGCCTCCGTTCGGTTTCGTTTATGAACCGTTCATGAACAAATCAATTTCTTTAATGAACGAACATAAACATGAAATTTCGTTCGGCTAGTGTTCGTGAACCGTTCATGAACAAGTTAAATGATTAACGAACGAACACGAACAAGGCTTCGTTCGGTTCGGTTCATTTACAGTTCCCTTTCGTTCTCTCCGTTGTCTTCTGTGGATTAAAAAATGAAAAAAGAAAACTAACGAATGTCTTACACTTGGACCACTCGGAAAACACCACGTGGCCGGTAGTGTAGATACCGACCACGGGTTTTAATAGTTAGGTAATGGCAATTGAAAAGGAAAAAAAAATCGAAATCAAAGGTGGTATTTCCATGCAATCACTCTTTCATACCTACCATTTATAGAAAAGATTTAGCATGCAAGATAATCCCTGCCGTATAATTGTCACCAATGTTTTAAAATTGGTTTTTAAACCTTATCGGGTTGGGCTTAAAAATAATTTAACCAGTTGTATCGGGTTGTACCAGGCGGTTCAACCAGGTAGACTAATTAACCCAATAATACTATAAAAATACAACTTCAACTTAAAAAATAATCTAAAGTTAAAATATAATAAAAAATAATCTAAAAACACTCAATTTTCGACAATGTTTTTTTTTAAAGTGTGCAATTTTGTTTTTCCTAAAATGGGCCTTAGGTAACCGAGCAATTATTTAACTACAAGCAGAAAGATAACGGTTACCGTTTTTTTTTCTAAACTGGGTCGTTAACTTTTTTTAAAAGGAACTGAACAAATTTTTTTTTAAAATTCAAACTTAAAACCGGTAAAAGGGTATAACCCGGCGGTAATACCAGCGATACAACTTACAACCCGTTTTTTTTAATTTACCGGGCTCAAACTTACCGGGCTCAAACTTACCGGGCTAGTGATCGAAACCCGATTCAACCTACTGTCTGGTTTGAACCGGTATTTAAAACATTGATTGTCACACTAAATCATTAGATTAGAGCCTCCTAGAACTCGTTAGCACTCCACTAATGGGTGATGGCTAGGCGACATCTCCATTTTACATTAAAAACTATATTTGAACTTATCTACAGACAATAAATAACTCGTCGCGTCACATGTCACAATATTATGAGTCAAAAGTTTTTGTTTACGCTTATTTTGTATTCATTATTAACTATTTAATATTTTCTTACTAACTATTTAATATTTTCTTAATTAACTTTTAAATCTTTAATTCTATTTAATATTTTATTTATAATTTATAAATCCTCATTATTAACTATTTAATATTTTGTTTATTCAATAAGTATAGAAACGGGTTTCTAACCTAGTAATGTAATATACTGTTAACACGGGGTGAAACGTTCAGATTATATTGATAAATATTTTAACAAATCTTTTTATACAAATTTGATATTGCATTTATAACTTTTTCATTTTGTTACATGTTTAAGATTATATGGGTGAGAGTAATTAAAACGTTCAGATGTGCATTTTTTACAATACATTAAATTACATGTCAAATGAAACCATACAATGATTATTTACAGCTTTGAAAATACTTCATTGTATGTAACATTTGACGTGATATTGCTATTTTGCAATGTTTACCAAAGATTAATAGCTTAAGTTTATCTCTACTTTTAACTATTGATAACGTAACATACGTCATGAATAAACATTTGATCTTTCGATACAAACTAACATTTGAAAGTTATTGCCCTAAACTTTTATTCATGGTTATTGCCAAAATACAACAATTGTATATTTTTTATTTAATGTTTTAGTGAAATTCTTTTGTCTGAATATGTTAAACCAACTATAGAGATAAAATTATAATGATCAAAGTTGCTTCAAAATATAATATTCGCTTCTATAACGCGATTACCTTGGGATTGATCTAAAGACTTGTTACATTATTTAAACCATTTTTTTATCAATATTTATTAATAACATAACTGGAACACCGACATTTAGAAATAATTTATGGTTTGACAAAACTGATAATGTAAGTCCATTCAGAATATCAGGAGATTATAAACTTTCATCGAAATCATCATCAGGATGCTCTGATTGACGGATACCGTTTGTACGTGTATGTGAAAATTCTCGCTAAACTTTTAAAAATCTCTCATTAAAAAATAATAAAAAGATACAAATAAAATTTAAATTTCAACAATATATCTTCTTTTAAATTCAAAATTTAAAACTCAAAATTTTAAAATTTTCACTCCTTAATATTTCGACACAATTAAATTTAAAATTCCAGAATTAAATATGAAAAATTAAAACTAATAAATTAGAATTGAAACTTGTAAATTTTTTAAATTAAAGTTTAAAATATAATACACTTTTAAAAGTAAATATTTGTAAGTTTCTTAATTTTATCAAAAACTAAGTATTAAAATTTATAAATCAAAATAAAAAAACTGTTTATAAATATAAAACTTAATTAAAAAACTACTAATTAAATATTAGTAACTTTATTGTAACACATATTTATTTAAAATACAAACGTATGATTTTCAAATTTTATATGTAAAATTTAAAAAATCTTGTTTTTTTTATAATTAAATTTTTAAAAATCATTTTTTAATAATCAAACTTTAAAAACTCGCTTTTTTTAGAATCTCATGTTTTTTATTTCTTGATTTTTATAAAATATTAACTTTTGATAATAATTTAAAAAAATATGACCTAGTGATAATAATGATAAAAATATTTATTTATATAATTTAAAAAAAAGCTAAATGTGAAAAACTTAAATGGATGATATAAATGTGGTTCTTGGAGGAAAAAGTTGTGAGATGAAATATGGTGAAGCCAAGTGACAAAACCATTTACTTTTTTTATTAGAAGAGAGATGTTTTATTCTTTTGAAATTTGAATTATCTGTACTAATAAATAATTAGAGTAAATTTCGTTTTGCGTCCCTGTGGTTTGATCAAATAATCAATTTGAATCCAAAGGTTTCAATTGGACTTTTTGCGTCCTTGTGGTTTGTCAATTGTCTCAATCAACTACACACCTCTAACGTCATCCATATCTTCTGTTAAATTTTTATAAATTTTTTTTATAAAAAGACGAACTTACCCCTAGACTAAAATTAATACCCTTTTACTCAACTTGAAATCGCTTTCAAACCCAGTCGTCCTTTCATTCAATTACCGGCAAACATGAAAACCATCTTCACCAGCATCGTCGTCACTAACACCACCGGTGAGCACGAAGGCCCCATCGATTGCAACCTCATCCTCTTCCAGGAGCGTGACAGGGATGCTCGAAATTGGTCTTCCTACCGTGTTTTGCGACCCCTTAGCTTGTAGTCAGTTACAAAATTAGTCTCCCCCAATAGCTTCTAATCAGCTCCAACACCTAATTTCAGAACCTGCAAACGATGGCTTCCCCTGCAACTCTTCTCCGATAACATTTTCTCCCCTGACTAACATAAGGTTTCAATGTCTCTGACCAACACAAACCAACCCACCCGCCTGCAACCCCTCACCACCTCGTTCTCAGATTTGTTGAAGAAACCCTAGTTCTTAGATCTACCGAAAAAAAAGAGAGAGATTATTGAGTATTAAAAACAAGCTCTGTTGATTTGCTCAGAACCACAGATAAAACGAGAGAGATAGAGAGATGACTAGGTTCGGGTTTGCTGAACTTCACACCCGGAAACCCACCTCCGATTCAACCCCGATTGAGCAAAACCCTAATTTTGTGAAACGTCTTCCCAGCAATCGAAGCAAGATGAAGCCGTGATTGTGATGAGTCAGCCACCCCCACTGACCAACATCACCACAGGCCGACGACGTTTTGTTCTGTTAGAGGGAGTGGTGGTGTTTGCCGGAGATGGATGAATCCTTTTCTCACGATCTGTCCTAGAACACGCTAGAGGGAGCAGTGGTGTTGGCCGGAGATGGTGCCTGTGATGTTCAGTAGAGAGAGAGCAGAGACAGAGTTTGTGGGTGTTTTTGGAGAGTAGGGTTTTTTTATAAAATTGATGGGTAGAGAGAAGGAAGGGTATGTTAGTCAATTCACAAGTACTTAACAGAATCATAGTAACGGTGTTAGTGTCATGGGTTTAATTGAAACGAAATAAAACACAAGGACGCAAAAAGTCCAATTGAAACCTTTGGATTCAAAACGATTATTTGACCAAACCACAGGGACGCAAAACAAAATTTACTCTATTATTAAAATTGGACACTTGTCACTTACTCATGTCTTCTCATATTGGTTTTTCCATCACTCTTTCCTAATAAATACACATGTATTTTATTAAATAATAATGATATTATAAATATATTATTAAAGAAAAATACTAATTATATTAAATAAGAATATATATAATAGGAAATCAAAATATAACTAATTAAAAAAAAATAGTATCTATACTCTATAATAAATAAAGGTTTTGGTGAAACAAGTTTTTCCGCCTCTCTATCCTATTAATTGTACAAATTTTCATTAATTGTTATTTAATTATTTTTTGTTTTCCGCCTCTAACTCCTCTTAAATAATAATGATTTCTATAATTGTTTTTATAAATGTCTTTTATTTAAAAAATATAGGTTTGTTCATAAAATATTTTTAGAAATTAAACAATTATTTCATTCTTTTTATAAAACATTTTTAAAAAGTAATTGTATGACGTTTCTAAAATTTGTATTAAAAAACTATGTAATATGTCATAAATATGTAATATGTAAATATTTATTATTAAGTATATATAACATTGCATTTATTTAACCCGTGTAATACACGGGGTTTCTAACCTAATTTGTTATATACACAAATTTCCACTTAATATATCTCGAGACGACCATAATAATTTGACAAGTTAGACGATCATAATAGTCTGACAAATTAGAAGGTATTTATAAATTTATAAGTTATATCGTTTTCAACATACAACACGTGTAATACAAACCTATTTTTTATAATATACACTTCTAGTTGAGACTTGATTTGTAAATTACTTTAAAATCAGACGAACTACCTATTGGTATAAAAAAATCATACTTATTTATTACTTATCAGTCTTTATACATGTAGTTTTCTTTCAAAAGAACATATATAATTTATCAAAATTTCTATAACTTGAAAGGGGTAACAGGTATAGGGTTATCTCGACGTGTGATTTGTAGTTTATTTTTTTAAGTAGTATAACTTTTAAATTAATGTGATACTTGAATATTTATAAAATTACTTACTCTACTGCAATTTAAAGTGAACGTCAACAATACTTCAATTTAGTTGGTTCATAATGTCACGTGGCATCATGTGAGCCGACGATTTTTTTTAATTTTTTATTTACAACCCTTACACTATTTAGAATATATGTTTTTAATCCGTTTTATTTTCTAATAATTTTGTTTTTTTGTAATAACTTTTATTTGTTAAGTTTAAAAAAACGGAATGTGCGGTTGTTTTAAGTTTTTTTTGTGAACGTTTCGTTTTTTTTAAACGAAATATTATTCAAAATCTAGTACTTTTTTGGATCGTATAGTGAGCGACGTTATCGTTTCGGTACCGTGATAAACCTAACCGCTTATGGGCAAATAACATCGTTGTCGCTATTTTGGTTTATCGTAACCGGTATCATTATTTGTTTTTATGGTCTTCGACTAGCAAAACCGATAACGACTAAACTCCTACCGTGTAATGCGGGAAAGAAATGTCCACGCTCCCACCGCGAAGCACAAGGTCTCTGTATTTTTTATGCGGTTTTTTTAGTTTTCTTTTTAATTTTTTTTGTTTTCTTTTGTATCCGAATCATACTTGCCAACAATTTCATACGACCATCCTTCTAAGGGTGTTGGGGGCCATTAACCCCAATACTCATTTACTGACCAAAACTGGCCAATAGAATTCTGTCACCTCAAAACTACTCATTTACTCAGATTTCATTGAAAACACCCTACTCATTTACTCACCAACTTTTTTTTATAAATAAACATTTAATTAAAAAAAAAGACAATTTCATTAAAAGAAAAATTAACATAATACAATTAAAAATAAAAAAACATACAAAATAAATAAAAGCTAGATAATAAAATTTAAAAATCTAAAAGGTGCATTGCCATCCATACTTTGCGGCAATTTCACGTTTACGTTGCAATACGATCGACAAGTACGGGTCTACGAGATGATCATGCGATTCGGTGAATGTTTTGATGTCACGATCCTTTTGTTTTTCAAGCATCAACTCAATCGCCGTTTGTTCTCTTTTTAATTTTGCTTCCACCATCTTATCCCGAAGACTTTCTTTTTTTTCTATCTCCAACGTTTTCATAGTCTTGTATTCGTTGACTATGTCTAACAAATTTCCCTTGCTAGATGAACTTTCGGCCGAATTCTTCCCCGGACGTCTTGGCCTAGTCGGTGTCGTGTCGTCTTGCGGTTCGGCGTTCACGTTTATGTCGGGAAAGAGGTTTGTAAAACCCTCCGGTTCAGACGGGGTTCTTGACTCGGAAGTTTTTGTTCTTTTTGAGGATTGACTTCCTTCTAAATCCTCACCCATCAATGCTATGGGTTCCCATTTAACATTGTTGCGTACAACCTCCCAACATTTCAAGTTGGTGAATGGCCTTTTGTACACTTTCTTATAATGGCTTAAAGCCGCTTCAACAAGATCCAAATCACTTGTACCACTCGGCTTTCTTTGTTTCTATATATATATATATATATATAATTTGAAACGTTAGATAATAAAATTAAAAAATACCTATATAATTTGAAAAATAAATCTTACCATTTGTTGGTAACACCCGTTGAAGGCGGTCATTTTTTTATTAAGATCTTTCCACTTCCAAGACACTTGGTCAACGGTTCGATCGTTTTCACCAAATAAATCGGTAAAATGCGCAAAAACTTTTTCCAAAACGAGTCACCTTTTTGATGATTTCCTTTTCTTTTATTTTGTGTCTTGTGAATATAAGCTTGGACAACGGCAATTTCTTCTTCTTCCGTCCATCTCTTTGGTGGTAACCGGTTTTTGTGTTGTCTTTTCGGCTTGGCGCGGTCATCCTCAACTTCGATTTCTTCTACTTCTTCATCTTCTCCTTCATCATCCTCCCCTTCCGTTTCTTCATCAACATCCTCATCTTCTCCTTCGTCTTCGGATTCCGAACGGATGATTTTGTTTGGATCACGATACGGTTGGTTTTGGTATTGGTAGGAAAATTGAGATAAAAAATTAGGATCCATATCAAGCGAAAATTGAGATAAAAAATTATGATTCATATTTGGATCGGTTGAACTTTGAGGGAAGTAGTTTGGATATTGAGGTTGCGGGAAATAGCTTGGAATTGGTTGAGGAGGTGGTTGTGGTCGTTGAGGAGGTGGTTGGGTTCGTTGGGGAGCGGCTTGGGTTCATTCGGGTCGCGGTTGAGATTGAACTTTTGGCCTAAATTTTCTAGGCTTTGTTGATTTTTTGGATGACCCTTCCATTTTTTGTAGAGTGTAAAATTATATAGATGAGATGAAAGATATATAGATGATAGGTAAAAATATATGTGTGTGGAATGTGGGTATATATAGGTAAAAAATTTGCATTTTTTTATAGCACCCACACCCCCCACCCCCACCAACGGCTAGCCAACCAACGGATACCTCCCCAACGGTCGGCCCCAACACCCGAGTAAATGTACTCGTTTCAACTACTCGGGTATCCCTACTCGGCCCAACTCGAGTTGTTAGGGGCGGTGTTCCCCCTTACTCGTTTACTCGATGGCCTACTCGGATGAAACCGAGTTGAACGCCCCAATCACCCTAACTGAACTTCCCCACCTTTCGAAGTACAATTGACCTTGATCAACCCACATTGCGTGTCAGCGGCTTTGTAAAATGGGTATTCGAACCGGGCCAAATCAGGGCAGCTGAAGTTTTCTGGGCAGATAAGTGTAGAAATGCTGTTGGTTATAGCAGAGTGAGCAGAGGGAATAAGGGACATGAAATAGAAGAAAATAATCATTTCAAGTATCTAAGGTTATGAGAATATATCTTCCACCTCTCTGTTTTTATGGGAAGCCAAAAACAGAGTATGCGAGTCGTCCCTTTTGCAATTATCAAAACCTTAAAAAGCGTCCCTCCGTTCCATTTGACGCCGTTGTTTACTTTTCCATCCCTCCATTCCATTTGCGCCATTTCCCTCCGTCCAACTCTTCTGTAACCTACCCGTCCTTTTTCCGTCTTTTCTTTTCTGTAACCGCCATCATCTACACATTCAGTTACCGTCGTTTCTTTTCTGTCACCGTCATCCACACATCCCGGTGAAACGACGCAACGGTTCACAACCACTCTCCGGCGCTCAACCTCGACAAATTGCGTCTTCCCGTTGAAGCGACGCACTCTCCGACGTCTATAAATGCCGTTGGTTACCATTGTAATCACAATCGGAAAACCAAAATCGCATAACAGCGAACAAGAAGAAAAAAATATGTAATCGCATGCGTCGGGTTTCATTGTATACCTTAAAAAGCGTAGGTTCCTCCATGCCGTTCCTCTCTACTAAATCGTTCTCTCTGAAAACCTCCGACGTTAACGCCGCCTGAAGACCTCTTTACTCCGCCTGCCGTTATCAACGCTGCCTGAAAGCCTTCACCAAACTCAGCTTCATTTCGTCGGATGTGGACCAAATGTTGCAGAAAATGGTGAAGAAGGTGAGCGTCAATCGGAATTATTTCATAGCAATATGTTGTAAAAAGTTGCAGGTGGAGAATAGGGTAGAAAAAGAAGACGAAGTTTAAAAGATAGGGTTCCATGATGTGGTGGATGATCTTCAATGTAGCGTTGCCGATTTGTCGTTCTCGCTGTAGCAGATGGATTAGGGCTATTCAAGAAAAAAATAAAATAATAAGAGCATCAGGTGGAGATGAAATCATGAAAGGATGATATTCTTGAAAATATGGATGAGATTTCTTGGAAATATGAGAAGTGATTTGGAAGAAAGAAAAAATTAGAATTAGACTAATCTTTTTCGAACACCTTGTTAATAATTTGAGTTTGTTTTGAAGTCCTCAGTGGTTACTAAAATAATTTTGAGTCAACTAATTTAATTTGTTTTTTCCAAAAAAAAAATTAATATTTTGGTTTTATGGTTCTTTTTTAAAATGCCTCACTCCATTTAAATTTTATTAAAAAAATGTCCATCATCCATAATACCCCTTTGAATAAGGTCTTTTTCAAACGTCTAAAATCGTCAAAATTTCATTTGTTTAATCTAAAATTTGAATTGTTTTTTTGCAAATTATTATTTTTATTTTTTTTAATTTCAAGCAAGTACGAGTCGATTGTTTGTTATAATATTTGTTACGGCCGTAACGCGCCGGGACACAAATACTAATTTTCTCCTTATTGACCAACCCCATCAATACACTCTTCTAGTCTTCTCATCCATTCATCGTTAACCCCTTTCAAACGGCAAAAAATCGAACTTAGAAAGTTTCATGTGGTCGTATTTTGGACGCTAATAATATCCCCTTCACTTTCCATGAGTATTTTTTTTTTGTCATTTTCTTCCCCTCTTTTGTCAAGATACAAATATTAAAACTTAACATTTTGGGTTTTGAGTTTGTTTTTGACAAATACTACGGTTTGATTTTAGTAATAGGATGCAATTTTGTATGTTGTGCTAAGATTTCTATTTTTTTATTAAGTTTTATAATATTCTTTTTACGGGTTATAAAAATTACAAACGAGATTAGATTTTAAAAACTTTATTAAAAAAATCATCATGTACGTGGATCTCATGTTGTGACGACTTCAGTCTGACGAGCCAAAAGAGGATCCACGTCAAATAATGTCTTTTAGATCTTAAAAAACGAAACGTTTGTCCTAAACATGAAAGTTAAGCAATACTTGAGGGATGAAACATATAATATTTGTAATCATTTGATGAGTTAATTACATGGATTGTCAACGTGGTACGGTCATATTACACATATTGATCCTAACTTTGAAATATTACATTTTCGTTTTCTACGGTTCACTCAACTATAATAGGTGGTCTCTGGAGTGGATGAACGTTAAGTTTTACCGTTAATTTTTTTTACAGGTATAATTATATATATCTTCTTATTTTTACCCTAATTGTATATATAGTCAACCCAAAATTTAAATTACATATATCCCTTTATTTTATAAAATTATTTTTTTAACCTTACAAGAAATACGACAATTCTTATTCCATCAATCTCAACCCAAACCCTAACCCAACATCCAGCGTCGGTTCTAATCGATTCCATCATTTAGTTTGGTGTATGTGTAACTAATAAATGTGATATATGTAAATAAATCTTTGAGCTGGGTATATATGTAATTGACTTTTTTTTAAATGAGCAATATGCTCTTTTTAAAAAATAAGACTAAATTACAATAAACGTCCTTCTACTTTATATGAACTTGCTGGTTTCATCCTTTATCTTCAAAAAGCACGCTAAACATCCTTTAAGTTTAAGGTTTACAACAAATTACGTCCTTTACATAAATTAACGTTAACTTTTCTGTTAAATGTTTTAAAATTGACCAAAATGCCCTGAACATTACAAAAAAAAATTGACATTTAAACCTACTTCAAGTTCTTTATTGAGAACCCTAACTCCATTTACACACCACTTTCTTGATTTAATTCTTTGCATTTCTAATCAAATTAGCGAACCTTCAAAGTTTGGTTTTTATGGCAATCACCAAACTTATCATTAAAAAACCAAAATAGAGAATAAAAGAAAACCAAAAGAGACTTAATCATCTTGCAAATTCTTCATCAGTGCTGGCTAGGCATATAAGTCGGTTGGATTAAACTTCATAAGATATGTTGGAAGCAGTAATCAATGGAATTTTCATTATGGTAAAAACATTACAAAGTATTACTTCTGTTTACTTAATAATGGAGTCATAAAAATGGCACCGCTCATGACCTGTGGTGTTTGAATATTTTAGAAATACTCTTAACCATATGATCGAACAAGCTCTTTGAAATTTTGTAAATGAATTTTTCTAGTATAAGATGTGTCAAATTCATCTATTGTGTCATCAAATAGAGAATCCAGCGAACCTTCTAATCTCACAAGATTTCACCTTTTTAATCAAATAGAGAATCCTTGGTCATAAATTAGCAAAATTCCGGTGCCGGAGAATCCGACAAACATGAACTCATTCACATACCTATTGAGATCTACTGGGATTGATAAAATCGACGAGGGAGGTTTTATGTTGGTGTATGAAATCGAGATGATAAAATTGGTTGGAATATCCAAAATTCCAAATACTCCCACTACTGCTATAGCTCCGGTCAGGAATTACCTTCATCCATGGCCGAATGTAGGGTGCTCTCTGAAGAGAGGGGGGGGGGGTTTAAAGAATCAAATATGAATTACATTTATTAATTACATAAAAAAAAATTAATGCCCAGTTAAACAAATGTTTTAAAAATTAACTTAACATATTTTATAACTGTCACGTCAAAGTACATTTATTTAAAAACATATTTTGACGAATGTACGTGTTAACATATTGCATTATATTTTATTCAACCCGTGTAATACACGAGATTATAAAGTAGTAAGGAAATAATGTCCTAGACACGTAAAAATAAAAAATCAACATTGTTTTAATAAAAAATGTGTCTTTTGAATAACTTGTGATCAACCATATCGATAAACTTGTTAGTTGTGATCTGCACGTTGCTTATGGTGAGCTATTTGAATTATTAATCATATTTAGTCAAAGTTTAAAGTTTACTAAGTGTTTTTTTTATTAATGCAGAATTGGACTTTCGACTAATTTATCAGACACTACTTATTGTAGATGGCTAGATTTGTAAACAAGAGGGGCAAAATTTATTGATGCATCAACGATTGTACCAAATGTAGTATAGATGTTCTTAAGTGCCTTAAAATTTAGCAAATAAACAAAACACCAAATGATTAGTATGTTATAGAATGAGCGTTTTGATCAAACGCATTCAAATTTTTGGTGTTCTTGTTAACTAAATTCAAGTGAAATAAAATTTTAAAACTCCACGCCAAGTTGTTCTTTACTTAAGTTTTCAGTTATTAACAAAAAACTGAGCTGACCCAAGTTTCAAAACTGAATAACCGTACTGCTTCTAACCTAAATTAGTCGGTTTTTAAAGATAGATAACCGAATATTTCAGTTATTGTTTCGGTTAGGGCCTCCACTTTATAGAGTATGTGGTCCCTCCACTTTTTTTTTTTCGTCGATATAGGATAAAAAAACAATGGAATGGATGAATTCTTTGGAAAAACCAAAGCGTCCTTTTATAGTCATTTCTTTCATCTATATTTCTTTTCTCATCCAATGTGGGATAGTCACAAAGGGCGAAATTGTAATGGCTAGTTGTTGATGCATCAACACTTGTAGCAAATTAAATAATATTGTTGTCATTTTAATATTTCAATATGCTTTATATAGTAGTATAGATTAATGAAGGACCACCTTATCTTATAAGTTCAACAATGAGTAGACTTAAATAAGCAAAATAACATCGAAAATCGGTTAATGCCCATATTAATGAGCATTAAGTTGTTGGAATCAAAGAAAAATACGTTCAGGAGTGTGTGTGTGTCTATAAATGATAGGGTCATAATGTATAATACGTAGATTTTCTCACGTCGAACTAGTTATGTGTGCACTTTGTGCGAGCTAGAGAGTTGAGATGCTATACCTATATATACTTTTAATATGATAGGTTTTGTTATTATGGCCTGACGTTATGTGTCCTGGTAGTACACTCTTAGTCGTGCATAGGACATGCGATTGATGTGATCAAGCATAGTATTTATATCTTGACGTTTTCTCAACGTTGATACATCGAGGTGGTGAGAGGATTTTTTACGCTTTCTAGACGGTCGACGAGGTGCTCGTGGGAGATGCCTATACTTATATCTCGGGAATTTGGAGCACGAAGCCAAGGGGTGGATTTGTGAGAGTTAATGATGAAAGCTTTTACGTGGACATTTGATCGGAGATAGTTGAGACGTGATCGAGATCACAACGCTTAAGATTTCAGCACGAAGGGGACGAGGTGACAAGGGTCTCCATGGAATACGTTCCATATGAAGAATTCCGTCAATACGAGATGCTAGAGGACTAGGGACGTTTTCCCTAAATGAGACAAGAGAGGGCTGAGACTGGTGATAAGATGGACTTCATGTTCGCACTTGATAAATAAGGCGTAGTCGGTGATCGCATGGAAATGATAGAGTAACAACGAGGGAAATGGAACGAAGGAAGGTTAAGTGCAGGATTGCACACAAGTGAATGGAAAGGGAAGGCCTATGTTGGTAGACCTATGACTAGCCTAAAGGCGAGCTTCTGTGGAGCCCGATTGAGGCTAACGTGTTGGATATGTGTTTGAGATACCAGGAACTCTTGAGAAAAACATCAAGAGCCGATGAAGCTAACTCTAGTGTGGAGAGTAAAAGCTTCCTTAAAGGATGGATGGTAACGATGCGAAGAGGTGTCTTGGGAAAGACACATGTGATTTTAGAGACAAAAGGAGCTGTACACAAGCTACTGGAGATCATCAAAGGATGACAAGGGAAGTACCTTTATGAGCAAGGCAGTGGTGTCGGAGTTTTTAGGGGTCAACGCTGGATGGCAACTAGAGTGCGAGATGAGAAGGACGACAAATGATCCTTATTTTTGAAAAGCAATGAACCCTACTTGGGGATGACCATCGGAATGACGAGATGATCAGGGTTATAAAAAGGAGTGGCGTCATGTGTGCTGTGAGCGAATTAGGGAAATGAGACATATGAGCAAGGACCTGACGGTATTGTACCATCTGAGTTAAAGTGGAGAGACAGTGATAAAGGGACATGTAGGTAGGACCTACTAGTCCCAAGGTTGAAAACGAACAATGGAGAAAACTTCCTTGAACACCAAAGATGGTGTCCGAGATATAAAGTAAAGTGACCGGGACGATGTACACGAAAGTGAATGAATGATATCAAAGGACTTTGGATGCACAAGTAGGAGCAAAAGAATGAGTTGTGTTGGTTTGTACCGACGCAGGATTCGAGGACGAATCACTTTTAAGGGGGGTAGACTTGTAACATCCCTTTTTTTTATAAGATAACGGGGTTTGTAATTATGTAAATAAATATATAGAACTAGCGGATATTTATCAGAATTTGTGACACCTGGCAAAACTCCAGGTCAACATCCATACCCGATTAAGACTTAGATCATAGTATACGTCATGCATACCACTTAATTTTATAGTAATTAAGTTCATTTCACACTTTGCAAATCAATCCGTTCACACGTGTCGGTAATCCAGAAGATTACCCGGTCAAACACACATCCTACAGCATGACCGTTGGTGATAATTTCAAATAAATACCTAGACATATAATCTATGTGTGTAAATTACATGTGACACTGTGATTTAATTAATCATTCATACATGAATTTTCTATGATTTATATAAATACTTTTGTTTTTAGCATAGTCCAGTGGACACGCGGTGTGCACTAGCTAGATAATTAATTCTAGGCATACACTTAGACATATATTTGGTGTGCACAAATTATATGTAATACTGTGATATGTTATTCTAAGACTCTGTAAATTTTTCAGAAATTTTCCGAGAAACTTTCTGTTTTAACGTTGTCCGGCCAGTCAGCAATATGTACCGACATTTCCAAATAAAAATCTAAAAATTTTATATGTTAGACTTACCAACATGACTCATCATATTTTTAAACAATTTCGTTCATACCTATTCGGGATTTTCGTCAATAAATCGGTGACTATTCGTTTTCCACCACCCGTGTCAAGAGGGCCTATAAATACCCCCCTAACTCCACCCTTTTCCCACACTCCACTCTCTCTCTCTCTCTCTCTCTCTTCCCCTCTCCTCTCTTTCGGCCGAAACCGACCACCACTACCATCATCTTCCATTTTTGTTGTTGTTTGATCCATTCATCCATCCAAATCAAGCTTCAAGTGTTGATTATCAAGGTTGCAAGAGGAATCATCCACCATTTCATCCATTTTTGAGTTTGGTAAGATCAAAACCCATCTTTTTTCCATTTTCATCTCCATGTTCATATAAACATGCATCTAAAGAAAACTCATTTTTATGAAAGATTATCCATGGATTCTTAAAGGAAATGTGTTTTAAAACTCAAATGGTACATATTGTTGGTGACTTTGGACCCGGATGTTGTTCATAGCTCGGTTTCCACTTATGGAAACTTTATTATGTATGCATGTGTTAGATGATGAGATTTTGTTGATTTGATGCTGGATTATGTTGTGATAATAGTTGTAGATGGATAACATATGCAAACTTTGTTGTCAAAAGTGTTGGATGATACATGCATGCTCGGTTTTGTTATTTTTGGAAACTTTAATTTTGGGTTTTATGTTAGATGCCATGTTTAGGGTGATTTGATGTTGGAAAATGGCTAGATATGAATAAAGAATAGATAATATGCGTACATTTGCTATCTAGAACATTTGGTCATATGAGATTTCATTCTCGGTTCTATTTATGGAAACTTTAAAATATGGGTTTTTGTTCAAGAAGGTTATGATGTGTTTTGTTTGGTGTAAATAATGCATAAACACTAGATGTAGAGATTATATGATTCTTTTTCGGTAAAATCACATGTCCATGATGTTTTAGTCTCGTTTTCTATTTTTAGAAACTTTATTTCTTGACATGCATGAGGAACTTGATGATTGAATACATGTAAAGCATGAAACTAGTATATTGAACATTATGGAAGTATGATTGACTAAAATGATGGACTAAAAAGCATGTTTATGAGTTCTAGAACCCGGTTTCTAAATAAGGAAACTTTATTCATCCATGAGTTATGTTTACAAGTTGTTAACATGTTTAGAAGGTCTAAATGACTTAGTAACATGTAAATAAGTGTATTGTATGATAATATGTGATATTATTCCATGAACTTGACAATTTGACATAGTCTTGCCATAATAGGAAACTTTAATTATCCGAAACTCGCATGTTTGTCTATTTATAGCAAGTTAACCTTGAAATGTTCTATATGTGTTATAGCATGCCTAATTTCTTGTATGAACATCAGCTTTGTATAGTTTCCATGTTTAGGACTCAAAACTTGACTTTCCTAAGGAAACTTTAATGTATCAAAAGTTGTGTTTCAAGTTCTAAATTCCAATCGAATGTGCCAATGTGTTTATTAGACGATAATAGACTATTTCAAAGTAGGTTTGAATTCTATGTTAGGATTTGAATGCTTAAGTCCAACGTGTCACCAACGTGTCGTCGAGTCAAAACAATCTTTGAAATATCAAAGTCACTTTTCAAAACTCTCTTGGATGCATAGAGTTCATAGTCAATCATTTACAAATGTTTAGAACTTAAAGTCCTAATTGTTCCTAGGGCACGAGTAGGTCGTCTTATTTAGTCCGAATTTGCTAAGAGTCTTTCAATTCGTTTATCAGGTGAGTTCTCACAGCCCGCTTTTACTCATTTACCGTTTTGGGGTGAGATACATGCTCAAGTATACATTTTTCCAAATGTTACATTTTCACAATTACACAGTTACATTAATTATATAATTTTTGTACTTGGTGTACAAAGTCCTCTCGGAGTCAACCGTTAATTTGTCCAAAAGCTAGGTGATCATGAACAGTACTGTTGGGGTTAACAACCCATGCCCGGGTTAGTAGCGCTAACCTCGAATGGAGGTCGAACGGGTACATAATTGACATATTCCATTCATGTGGAAGGAACAAAGAGGCGAACCACATCCTTTTCCTTTTACAGTGGCTACAGTTAACGTCGGTTGATGGACTTATGATAATTTTTTGTTTTGTCTGATCAACAATGATTGTGTAGAGTACTAATATTTTTCCATACATTCATAAACTTGATTTCCATTACAATTACCTGTGAACTCACAACTTTATGTTGACCCATTTTAGCATGTTTATCTCAGGTCTTTGAATGCTAGGATATGTGGCTAGGTTGCACTCACTAGAGTCACGCACCATTCATGCATAGCATCCTATTTTGATAAACATTATTTTATCATCCTTATTTTTCAAATGTTGTAAACATTTAAACCTTTGCTTCCGCACTTTTACTTTTGACCATGTCAAACTTTATTTTTGACTCATTTGAGTCATGCATTAAACAGGTATTTTGAAAACTATTTAGTGTTCAATCAAAGTAATTCAATGGTAAAGATCCTCTCGGGTCACGCCCCGCGGGTATAGCCCGAAGCAAAATTTGGGGGTGTGACATAATTCAAGTGGGCTTCGTTATAAAAATTCAAGCGAGGCCAAGCCCGAGGTACAGGTTGCGTGCGTGGGCCAAACCCGGGACAAAGGGGGACACTCTTCAGGGTGCGACACAAATGGGAAACCCTATTTGCATCCTTACGGCAGCCGAGAGCAAGGGGAAGAAGGAGAGGAGCCGTTCGTCGCGTTTCGAGTTCGGTTTAAGGTATTTTCGAGATCTCTAATCCTCCGTTACATATTTTGATCATCGAATCAAAGATATAAATGTTTATAGTTCTAGGGTTTATGCAAGGGTTGAGATTTCGTGAAGAAATCGAGCGAGAACGGGAACTCCGGCGAGAAATCCGGCCAGTGTTCGCTTTTCCGGTGACATGTGAAAAGGTTTAGCGACACGGTCGCGTGGATATATTATTTATCCAATTCCGAGTTCGTTTGATAGGCTTTCGAGCATCGCAAAGTTAGACGCGTAAAACACGCGAATCCGGCCACTGTTTCGCTTTCCGGCGACGGAGGATTCCGGCGACGACGACTGGGGTGTCTGAAAGGGTTCGGTTATACGGACGCGTGGACATATGATTAGCCTAAAAAAGAGTTCATTTGGGTCGGTTTTAAGCTACTCGTATTTTGACAAGCAAAACCAAATGTGCTGAAAGACGAGTCTGCGTTCTGGCAGCAGCGGTGGCGGCGGCGGCCGACACCAATAACTTTCTGAGGTCAGATGTATCAATACAAACACATGGATAGGTGGATTGCATGAAACGGAGCTCATATGGTCGAGATATGAGCAAAACAGGTTTTCCTCTCGCGTGGTGCTCAGAAGTTTCGTACGAAACCGCTTAGAACGGCTTGTACGCAGAGGAATGAATACATATAACTTTATATTCATTGTTGGAGACTATTTTGGGATATGAGAAAAATGTCGGGAACGTTTTTAGGTAACGTTAATTTAGGGGTTTTTGTACGCGAGCGAGCGCGTCGGTAGTACGGTTTAGGATGATTTAGACCGAGCTTGTAGCTGCTGGCTAAGAATAGATGCGTTAGTGTTATTGCGGTAATATGATTGATCTGGGTAGTTCATTTGGAGACAGGTTCGCGTTGGACTATCAGTTTACGGGTATGCGACTTCGGAAGGAAAGCTTCGCAACCGTTGAGTTTCTAATCCTCTCTTTTAAATGTTTTTAACGTTTTGGGGCTATCGTACATACTTTTGAGACGTTTTTTTTACTACATTTAAATTTTATCTAGCTTTGGGGTCTGAACCGACGAGTTTACAAATTTAACTATTTAAATACAGGGCTAAGGGACTATGTGTTGTCCTTGAGAGGTGTAGGTTATAGGTGGGTAACCCTGACGAGGGCGCAGTGATGAGGTATGTGTTTGTGTGCATATATATGTGTTAAATTGCATACACGTGTTGAGGTATATATATTGTTTATGAGATGATATTGATGTGGTGAATAGATGCTATTAATGTGATGTGTAGAGTTATGTCGACCATTGTGTCGGGATGAGTACGTTATGTATAACTGTCGTGTTAGTTAGGGCTGGCTAAGCCGGATGTCTAGAGGGTGGTTGAGATAACCAGTGTGTGCTTAATATGTATGGTAAAATTTGAGTCTTCAGAAGAGTAAGCTCGATCCATGCCGGGAAGACTTGTTGTGTTATAATTGTGGGTTGAGTCAGGGGTAGTGAACCCTTTTGGGGTAGTGAACCCTTTTGGGGTAGTGAACCCTTTTGGGGTAGTGTAAGATAACGGGGGTTATCTATGTGTTAATAATTTATAAAATCATGTTCTAAAGACTAGAAGGTCTTGGGTGAAAATAAATATGAAAATGAGACGAGTTGGCTTTTATTTAAATTAAACTATTAGAACTCACTCAACGTAGCTGACTTTGTGTGTACGATAGATTGTCTTGTAGGTGAGCTTTGGCATCGACGTATCTTGGCTCAGGAGCGGCGTTACTCGGATTGGTGTGCATGCATTCGCGAGGTAAACTTAATGACATTAAATAGTAATTAATGTTCTTAGAAAGACTTCCACTGTAGTTTGATTAATAATAAGTGTGTTTTAAATAAGAATGGCCCGTTATGAGGACCAACTGTAGGATGCCCGAGTTGGGGTCTTACAAAACAACTCAGTAACATTTTGCTCATCAGTTAGGCGCTCTAGTTAGCTTAGGGTGTTTTCTCTGCGTCAAATTTTGAAATGGTCAATGTGAAGTTGACTTTCTTAATACTTGATTAATGTAAGTTGCCAAAGAATGCTAGAAGGTCAAAGTCAAAATTTAAGAGAAAATGTTATGTATGTAATTCTAAAAAGCATCTAAAGAGGGACTGCCCAGAAAAAAAGAAAGAACAGAAAGGGTGATTCGAATAGCTTCAAGAGTCAAAACAGTTCATCTCCGGAAGGGTCACACGAGGATTATTATAGTGCTGATGTCTTGGTGGTTTCAACTGGAAAGAATAGTGAACAATGTATTATGGACTCAGGTTGTTCCTATCATATGACTCCCAATAAGGAGTTCTTTAAAGAATTAAAGTTGGAGTGCCTTGGTGAAGTGAAACTAGGAAATGATAGGCCATGCCAAATTCAAGGGTATGGTTCTGTTAATTTGAAGATGGAAAATGGAACCATAGTGAATTTGACATATGTCAGGTATATTCCTCAATTAACTAAGAATCTGATTTCTTTAGGTTCATTTGAAAGGGATGGATATACATTTAGTCTAAAGAATGGAAAATCTAGGGTAATTAAAGGCTCTATGGTTGTGCTATCTGGAAGTAGGACTAGTAATAACCTGTATATACTTGATGGCCAGGCTGATGTGGGTAGTGTATCACTAGTTGAGACTAAGGTGGAGAGTCTAGCTATGCTATGGCATAGAAGGCTTGGATAGATGAGTGGTCAAGGTCTGAATGAACTAAAGAAACAATAGTCAATAGGGGAGTTAAAAGATTCAGATTTTGGTTTTTGTGAGCATTACATCATGGACAAATCTCACAGAGTAAAATTCACAAAGGGGATACACTACACAAAGGGTATTTTAGATTATGTGCATGCTGACTTGTGGGCCCATCTAAAACTGCTTCATTGGGGGGTGGTCATTACTTCTTGTCATTTATAGATGACTATTCTTGAAGGCTTTGAACATGAGACCTTTGCCAAATTTAAAGAATGGAAGATTCTGATAGAGACTCAATCTGGGAAGAAAGTCAAAAGGTTAAGAACTGATAATGGGTTAGAGTTTTGTAAGAAGGAGTTTGATCAGTTGTGCAAGGAGCAGTGTATGGGTAGGCACTTGACTGTCCCAGGTACTCCTTAACAAAATGGGCTAGTTGAGAAAATGAATAGGACCTTATTGGATAAAATGAGGTGTATGCTTCATGATTCAGGGCTACTAAAGACTTATTGGGCTGAAGTTGTTTCTACTGTAGCTTATCTAATCAATAGATATCCCTCATCAGCTATTGATATGGTAGTTCCTATGGAGAAGTGGTCTGGTACTAAAGTGGATTACAGTAATATAAAGGTGTTTGGCTCACTTGCCTATGCACATGTGAAATGAGCAAATTGGAACCAAGGGCAATTAAAAGCATATTCCTGGGATACACAGAAGGTGTGAAGGGTTATAGATTGTGGAGACTGGATGAAGTTACTCCAAAGGTTTTTTTAAGCAGAGATGTAATCTTTAAGGAAGATGAGGTGTATAAAACTATGATGGAAGGTAAAACTGGTCAAGAGCAGGCTGGGGAGGGTGTGCAACTTGAGGTGGAGCCCATGATGGGTGGTGCCAATGACTGTGAAAGTCATGGCAATGATTGTACTAGAGGTTAAACTAGTAACTACAGTGTAGCTAGGGATAGGCCAAGAAGGCAAGTTGTGATTCCAGTCAGATATAGAACTGCAGATGACATTTCAGCATTTGTGTTTATGGCTGCTGAGTAAGAAAGTATGTATGAGCCATTAAGCTTCAATGAGGCAACTAGTTCAGTTAACAAAGAAAGGTGGATTGAAGCCATGGAAGAAGAAATACAGTATCTTCATAAGAATGAAACCTGGGTCTTGGTGGACAAACCAAGTGATCAAAAGCTTGTGGATTATAAGTGCATTTACAAGGTAAATGAGGGGTTAGAAGGAAGCAAGCCTATGTTTAAGGATAGGCTAGTTGCAAAGGGTTTTACACAAAGGGAAGGCATTGATTATAATGAGATATTCTCTCATGTGGTAAAACATACATCTATAAGAGTTATACTGGCTTTAACTACTTATAGAAACTATAATCTCGAACAACTGGATGTAAAAACTGCATTCTTACATGGAAATTTGGAAGAAACCATCTTTATGAAGCAACCACTTGGTTTTGAGGTGGAAGACCCAGGCAATGGTACTTAAGGTTTGATGAGCATATGACCAGTCATGGATTCTCAAGAAGCAGTTATGACAGTTTTGTATATTATAGAGAATACACAAAAAGGTGAGTTTGTGTATTTACTTTTATATGTTGATGATATGTTGGTGGCATGTAAAAGCATAGAAGGGATTAAAGTCACCAACGATTTATTGAAAAGTGAGTTTGATATGAAAGAAATGGGTGAGGCTAAGAAGATTTTGGGAATGGAAATATGGAGGGATAGAGATCAGGGAGTGATAAAGCTGACTCAAACTGCATATTCATAAGATTCTTGGCAGTTTTGGTATGGAGGAAAGTAAGCCAGTTGGTACTCCTATTGCCCAACATTTCAAGCTTTCAAGCAAAGAATCTCCAAACACTGAAGTGGAGATAGAAAGAATGAAGTCAGTCCCTTATGCTAATGCTGTTGGGTGTTTGATGTATTTGATGGTTTGTACAAGACCAGATATTGCATATGTTGTATCCATGGTAAGCATGTATTTTGCTAATCCTGAAAAGGTTCATTGGCAGGCTGCTAAGTGGATTTTTAGATAACTTAATGGTTCAAATGACGTTGGATTAATATTTAGGAGCAATAATTCAGAAAGGGTTCATGGACAGATTTTGGGCTATGTTGATAGTGACTTTGCCAAAGATATGGATAAAGGAAGGTCTATGACAGGCTATGTGTTTACAGTTTGAGGAAGTCTGGTCAGTTGGAAGTCTACATTACACCGTATTGTGGCCTTATCCTCAACTGAAGCAGAGTATATTGCCTTAACTGAAGCAGTTAGGGAATGTATGTGGCTGAAGGGGTTCATTTCTGAGCTGGGTGTTGGGGTGTAAGAAGTTGTGGTGTTTTGTGATAATAAAGGGGCTCTGCAACTTGCTAAAAATCAAGTGTTCCATGAATGAACTAAGCATATTAGTGTAAGGCTTCATTTTATAAGAGATATAGTGAAATCCAAGGAAGTTGAAGTTAAAGAAGTGGATACACTAGAGAATGCTGCTGATATGCTTACAAAGGCGTTGCATGGACCGAAGTTTCAATTTTGTTTGGAAAGTTTAAATGTTGGATAACTTTTGTCCAAGGTGGAGATTGTTATTAAAGATGTTCAAAAGTTCAAGGGTGTTTAGTGTCAATTGCTGAAACTTAAAGTACAGGGGGCTATTAGTAACTTGTTGATAGTTCCAGGGGGTTAGTGGTATTAATGAAGGGGGTTAGTGGTATTAATGAAGTCTTAATAAGGAGTTAGTTAATTTTTTGTTGATTAGCTTTTCATTCTTGTTGTCCATACGCTCCATCAATTGGGGTTAGTTTTCTTTGTAATCATTTAACTTCAATAAAGATCGATAATCGTTTGGTGATCATAGTTTGTTCTTCTTTGGTGTTTGATTGGTGAATTGTTTGATCCAATTGTAACATCCCTTGAAACATGTCTGTGTATTGCGCTTTTTTTTGGAAATTACCAACGGATCACCAACGGTACAATCATCGACAAATTACCGTCGGATTATAGTGACAATTGTTACAACTACAGTTGCACCAACGGACAGCGACAAGAAAATTCATGGAAGGATTTGCGAGAAATATTGCCTATCGAATATTTCTTGGGTAATTATTTATGTTTTAACAAAAACAATTAGATAATATTTTTGTTTTCTATAGTGTAAATAAAACAAACCAATAATAATAATAAAAAAATATACGACAAACGAAATAATCTAATTAGAATAAAAAGATATGTTTATACAAATGAAAAATCTTGTTAAGTAGAGGAGGGTCGTTGTTGATCCTTATCCATGTACGAAGAATTATCGCCCATTAGACTAGCAACAGTATGGATCAAGAAGCATATGTAACTGCAACTAGGGGTGCGCAATAATCGAATCGAAAACAAAATTAACCAAAAACTGAAATAATTGAACTGAACCGAACCATGCATATTTTTATATATTTCTAGCTTTTATACCTCCATTTCATGTATTTCATGTTTTATACCTTCATTTCATGTATTTATACCTACATTTCATGTATTTATACCTCCATTTCATGTATTGCCAAGCAAAAGTTATAACCGAACCGAAAACCAACAAACTAACCGAATAAACCAAACCGATTAACCGAAAACCGATCGGTTACTAAAATATATTAACCGATGACTTTGGTTAAGGCTAATAACCGAAACAAACTGAGCCGTACACACCCCTAACTGCTACGGGCTCCTGTTATTTGATTACATATATTTTTCTTTCCGGTTACTTTTCATCAATGATTTGATCCTAAGCAGACACACCACTATAATAGTAAAGTGTAAATCTATACTAATTTATTTCAGTAGCTTATACTACAAGAAAATGAAGCTATTGCAACCCCTGTAAAATGTTGTATTAGGCGTTAAAAATGTTGTATTAGGTCTAATGCAACCTTTTATCGGGGGCTGCATTAGAAGCAGTTGCATCAGACCTAATACAACTTTTTCAAGGCCTATTGCAACATTTTTTGAAAGTGTGGCATTTACAATTTAAATGCAACTTTTTTACTATGCAATCTTTTTATATTCTAATGCAACTTTTTTACTTTGAAATGCAACTTTTTTAATACTCAAATGCAACTTTTTTAATACTCAAATGCTACTTTATGTTTATTTAGTTACAAAAATGTAACATTTTCTACACTAAAATGCAACTTTTTATATACTTAAATACAACATTTATTATAGTTTAGTTAGAAAAATGCAACCTTCATCTAGACTTAATGCAAAACATTTTTACCAACTTAAGTTACGGTTAATGCAAACTTTTTTAAACCCAAATGCAACTTTGTAACATAAATTTTAATTGCTATATTAATTAATATGAATTCAAATAATATACTTCAACATGTTTGTTCAAACTCAGATAACAAAATAGTCAACACAAAGTGTCAATTACAATAATAAAGAGAAAGAAAACATTCTATTGATCTTGATCTCCAAGTGGTAGTTGTTTCATAATCTTCCGCATCACAACTTCTAAGCATTGTCGCTGGCTATCAATATCTTTCTTCATAACTTCGAGCTTTTTTCTTTCACTATCCTCTTCATACTCTTTGCTCATTTCCACCAACTGTTTTTTTCTCAACTTCAACGTTTGTTTTGAATGATTCCATCAGCCCCTCCGGAATCATGTATGATGTGCAAGCACCGTCTACTTTTTTTTTATCAATTTATTTTTAACGCCTCTACCATAAAGTCAACGATATCCATAGTTCTCTGTGTTTATTACAACCAAAAAAGGATCTACCATAACACTGCCATCCTTTATAGACTTGTAGTTCTTCATTTGTTCCTACAATGTTGTCCAAACAAAATTAAGAAAATATTATCAAAAGAATTTAAATATCTAAACAAGTAATGTGATAAAATATAAAAAAGGTAAATTGAGATTGAAATATATTAAACAAATATGCGCAGATATACAATTCATTGAACAAGTAATATATAAGAACTTACAGAAAATAAACTCAATTCTAGACTATGAGTGAGTGGAGATTTCATCAAAAATATTTTATTCCTATGCATATTAGCACACATGAAACACGGATATTTACATAAGGTTAAAAGTAAAAAAGAAACTTACAATTTTCCATAACGTGTCATCATATGTATCAACATATGCACATCCTTCCGTCCTTTTCCGTGTACTTTCAAACAACTGGGTTAAAGTAGGTAATTCTTGGTTTGGGTCATCATTTTTCTGTATCCATAATAACATAAACATTGATAAAAAATATTAGCATACTGAACAACAAAAAAGACACAAATCACAAGAAAAAAACATATTACCATATCCTTACGAATCTTAGCAAAACTTTTTGGACCGGCTGTATGCATATTTTTTTGAGGCATGTGTGATTCCTTGGCTCGTAAACATCATTTCTGTACACACATTAATATATACAACTCAACTATTAGACAAATCTAAATAGCAAATACTATGAATGGAGAAATTGTCAAGAAAAATACTGCCACATCTTTATTGCTCCATACACACAACGATTGTGAGAAATCATCTTCTGGAATGATGTTAGGTCGGTTCTTCCACCTTGTTTTGTTATACTTAAATTGATAAAAGTGTTTCTACTTAAACCGACATTTGTGTACCTTATACGAGTGTCCAATAATAATTACCATCGATAAGTATTAATAATAAAAATATTGAAACAACAAACAAATATTAAGATGCATTTAAATCATTAAAAATGTGTACCTTGAGATATCATAATATCATCATTTTCCAAACCTTATTGTTCCATATCTTATCCATTAATATGTAAAAGGATAAATGAGTAAACTAATATAGAAAAAAGTTTGAATTAAATATTTTATAAGTCCAACAAAATAATACCTTCAAACATCCCATCCTCCTCATTATTATCCTCATCAACAAAAAGCAATCGCCCCCTTGATCCCCCTTAATAGAATTAGGCTTTGTCATTTTTTTATTCAATACCTTCCTTTGCATTTTAGAGATTAGTTCAACCATGTTAAGTTTTGATCTACATTTATTCTCTTTAATTGCATCTAAACCAAGTGAAAACTTTTGGGAGGCCTTTGGAGCGGTCACTCGATTTTTCTTTGCTAAATCAACAATCCAAGTCATCGTTTGGGTGCAATATACTATGGATGATGTTGCTATAACAAATATCATGTTCATTAGAAAACAGAATTTTACAAAGTAAAATAAACAAAAAAATCATAGTCTGTTTACCTTTTTGGATACTACAACATTTGTATCAACTTCCTTGTTATCTTCCCATTGTCATCATCATTATCAAGGATATATTCTTCATCTCTCGCAACTTGAAATCTGCTTTCAATTTGTTTCAATAACAAACAACACATATCCATATCTTATTTGTGGCTGATTATTGTTTCATTAAGAAGCATCACAGATCCATATCTTATTTGTGGCAGTTTAACAGACCGAAACTAAGCAACAATATTCGAAAACTACATATAAATAAAACCCTAAAACCTTTACATTCGGGAGTTAATATAACAAAACCTTAAAATGCAAAGAATGCATACAATTTGGGGTGTAGCGACGTGAATCAATAAAAGGCAGGTTGTCACACTCGTAACACAGGACATTTATCTAACTAGAGTAGTACCTCCAACAGATATGTTCCCAGGTAAGAGCAACGGGTCTACGGGAGATTTATACACCGCTCTTTCCTAGACAGAACATTCCGTTTGTCAGATAACTACATACTAGTTAGAAGGTCGCCTTCTAGTTACTGTGACGTTGATATCAAAAACACAGCGGAAGATTAAATAATAACTTCTATTATAACAACTTTGTTTACATCATGTTCAACAAAAAGTTACATCATATGTTCCTAACAAATAACAAGTCAACCGGGACTTAGAATTCCTAGCATGCCCATTATCTGGATCGTTCATCAGTTCATTCTAGTCCTGGAATGCCCTGTCAAATGGCTACCTGTGATGCGGTCAAAAATATTTGATAAAACATGGGTCATCATAAAGCTGGTGAATTCATAAACTAAAATGGTTTATTAAAATGATCCGCCACAGTATCTTGAACACATTCATGGGCTTCAACACCCAAATTCATAGATAACTGTGAATAATCATTCAATATATATATATATAACCAAAGACCGTTCCATGGGTCCTGTCCAACATGCCGTTCCACGGGCAAGTGAAATACGATAAGCGCTTAGAATACTTTATATATACACAATTGGTACAACCGTTTCAAGATACTTCAAATGTTTCATAAATCAATCATGCCAGATAAGGTCATGAAAGGGTTCATGCATCACAGTTTAAGAACTCACATGCACAGTATTTTTGCTTATAATTCAGTAATGTGGTAAACACCTCGGGCATAGTTCCTAGATAAGTAAGCACATTACTTAATTATAAAAATATAGCTTAATGATGTATAACAAAAGCTTAATGAGAGGTCGGAACCTTACCTCAGCACTATCTACGGCAACTTGGAGTCGAAACGGTGGAAACCGAACTCTCGTACGTGAACCGGGTGTCACACCCCCAAATTCCACTAACGGAGTTTTACCGTTTTGGAAGGTGACAAACCAGGATCTCAGACATCAGTTACTTCAAACAACACTATATGGGACTTGAAATGTAATAACATAAAAGATCAAAGTTCAGAGTGTATATACGGAAGCGTTAAACGAAAGTAAATGCGCAAAACAACGCGCCCAAGTCCAATTACAAAAAAAACATAAATATTATTCAATAGATAATTATTTCAATTGGAGTCCAAGACACATGCATGACTTAACGTGATCCTGAGTGCCAACCTGAGAAAACATGTAAGAAAAACGAGTCAACACTAAGTTGGTGAGTTCACAGGTTTCAATCATTTTAAGTAAAGCGTTTACGGATTATGTACATTCAATATATATATCAATAGGTTGCATGCCTATATTCATGTTTTGCTAAAGTGCTCGCAACCGAAACTGACAGCGTGTTTGTTTGCCTCCAGCCAGGTCTATCAACTCTGACTAATGTGTTAAGGTCAATATAACACCCGTTCGACCTCCAATCGAGTTAGCGCGACTAACGCGGGTGGGGTTTGTCAAACCCAGTAGTACTACCAAAATTACCTCGTTCATACCATATTAACGGTCCGATGTGTGTGAGGACTTTTCATGATAGTGTGTTACGCTTAGCCTCAACAGTGATATCATATGAATTACAATAACCAAAAAGGGTTGTGACATGTTTTCTCCCCCAAATAAAAACAGTAAAAGGGGCCGTGAAACTCACCTGCGTTGCATAGTAGGTAGTATCACACAAGTATGAGATTTAAAATCTCAAGTGTTAGCCTGCACGGCTTACGTAAGCCCTACAAATATAACACATAAGTTAGGGACATATGAGATTTGTGAAGACGACACGGAAGTTAGTGTGACGTTTCGGATTTTTCGTTCTCGCACTTGTATCATAATTATCGTGTAATCATTCTCTATTTTAATAAAGTGTAAGAGCTTTATTTAGTTTTATACAAATAGGTATTTTATTTTACGGATTTAAATTAATTAAAATTTTATAAGTTTTAAAAACTAATATAAAATTTTATATATAAAAATCTAAATTTTAAAAGTTGCATATTTAATAAAATAATCTATTTAAATAAGATAAATAACTTTTATAAAAATTATTTATAATAATAATAATAAAATAGGTTTATAAAAAAACATTTAAAATATAATATTAAATTAAATTGATTTAAAAGAAATTAAATTTATTTATTTAATAAAAACTTTAGGGGTTGTTTTGTAATTAATCAAACTAGAAGGTTTTAAAACTGAAATCGGTTGAGGGGCTGTTTCTGGACAATTTAAACTACAAGGACCCATCCGTATTTATTTCAAGGCCTATTTTAAGTCAAACCAAACTCTAGGGACTAAAACTGCCAATTCCCAAATCGTTTATCCGGTCACCCCCTTCGTTGGTCCGGCGGGTAAAGGAACTTTCCGGCGACGCCCGACAAGGCTGTTTCCTGCACCTCGACAGCCGCTAAAGGCTTCTCTGGCTTCGTCTCTCCCACACGAACTAGACCCCCCCGACCAATTGGTCTCCCCAACATATGGATCGTCTGATCCTGTTGGTGGCCGAGAAACCCACGCTCAAATTCGAGCCCGACAGTCCACCTCCACGCGTGTTGAATAGCTGGTTAGTTTTGTCTCGTCCAGACTAGTGTCGGGACGTGCCCAATTGCACGTTTTGACATAGGAATCGAACTCGGCTATAAATAGCCATAGTCGGCCCTACACGAGCTCGCTACCCTCCTTCCACCCACTCTCACTCCAAATTGAGGACACCATCACCTTCGTCGCCTCTGAGTGAAGCTGTGACCAAGATTTCAGGAGCTAATTCCACACAGAAGTCGATTCCCACTTGTGACATTTTCGAGTTCCAAAGCCTTGCCGACCAGACCCGTTGCGACTAGGTTCGAGTCTCAAAACGATTCCACTGTCTTCTAGTAAGCAATTCCAGTCGAAAACACGGCAATCGCCCGTGAGTTACCGGGCAAACCCAGTGTCCTCGGACACGGTTTGCCGGTCACCGAGGACCAGCGACCAGACTTGCTGTTGTGTCTTTAAATTATCCAATACACACATAACCAGCGATGGGCAGTAGCCCGGCTGGTTATGCGTGTGTGTGTTTGAGTTACAGGTCGCGGGTTCGAATCCGGTTGGCCTTCGGCCCAATCTTTTTTACTTCTGTTTTCATTTTATTTATTTCATTTAATTATAACTTATCTAAATATTCTTTTTATACAATAAAGACTAAAACAAGTCGGTTTACTCGTTCGTTTATTTCGGAAACCATTAAAATTCTTTTATACCTATTTAATTCACAAGAATTTTTATAAAATAATAAATACTAAATTTTTATAAATTTGTTAAAATAATTTCAACTTGTAAAAAAGAATATATATAATGATGACAAAAAAATAAATAAATAAAAACTTTTATAAAATACTTAATAACTACTTAATTAAAAATGTAATATTTTAACAATATATATATTTATAAGTTAAAGTTTTACAAAACCATTATCATTTTTCCTACCGTATTTTATACAAATAAATATTAAGGAATATTAAAACCTATATACATTTAAATACAAATACACACATATAAGCATACAATAATACCCAATTATCTAAATTGGGTATCAACGTGATTAGACTACAACATCCTTACCACCTACACGCGTGGAAAAATACCCGCTTGCAAGGTGAGTTACATAGCCCCTATTTTACATTTTTATACATTTTGGGGTGAAACATTATTCATGCTACTCACATTGTTTATACGTGTTATACATGTGGACTATATGCTTATTATTTGGATGTACATACATTTAAACACAAGACAACCAACTGTAATATTGATAGATCTATTGTGCCTGACCAGCCCACACGGTTAGGGTGTTTATTACTGCATACTCGGATATAGCCTTGGGTTATATTCAAACATATCGGATATAGTGGATAACTATATTCAAACATACCGGACTTAGCTGTTGTGCTATGTTCAAGCACGTCAAACAAGGTTTGAATTGTAATTAAATAAATGATACATCGTATATGCTATGGTTAACAAAATAAACAATGAGTCGCAAAACGTTTTACACTACTATTTACCGGAATTACTAAACCTACGTACTCACCAACTTTTTAGTTGACACTTGATTTAAATAATGTTTCAGGTTTGGATATGTGATTGCTTGCCGAATATTTCTCCACTTAAGAACTATGGACCTAGTTAAAGAAATCAATGTTTTGAACTAGACTAGGTTATTTGAAATGTATTGTATTTGGATCTTTGTTGTCTTTAAATTTAACTAATGAATTATGAAACATTTTAGTCATCATGTGCTTATGAACAATCATTCCATTGTCCGCCTCGATGATTCCGCCATCGGTCGGGGTGTGACAGATTGGTATCAGAGCCATGGTTATAGGGAATTAGGTTATTAAACACAATGACCTAGACTATAACCCTAGGACTCCCTTTTATGTGTTATGTGCTAAATGATAAATTGCTATGTGAATTATTTATAGTTAGGTATTATTTGAATTTTCTCGAGTTTGGTACATGAGACTTATACACATACATACAAGGCTTTGATACATAATACATACTTTACATACACATTTGACAAACAAACTTATGCAAACAAATACACTACCCATCCTTGTCCATACTCTTTCCTAATCCGTATTAATTGCAATAATTCCTACACATTTTATACTCATAGACTCTCAAGTCTATCAAAATCTTGAAAATCTCGTCAACGACTTAATTTCTTGAGACCAGTAAAGGACACGTGCAATCCGGAAGGGTGACACCTGTACATTGGGTTTTCTGTCTAGGAAAGCATTTCGTATAAATCCAAATAAACGGACCCGTATGCTTTCCTGGGAATTCCTGAAGTGAGTGTTTACCTATAGGCTAAAGCATGTCTCTTCGAAAGTTTCGGGGAATTATTTAACGTTGATAAGTCAATGTATTCGCAAGGATACAATCCGAACTTAAACTCAAAATTTGGGGACGTTATAGCAAGATAGGAAGAACTAGACGAACATGCAAAGCAAATCATTATTACGGGTGCACACGTAATGACGATTTGTAGTGCATGCAAGTCCCGACAATTCCTATTATGCAAATAATGCTCTATAACATCATGTCCTACTCGAAATAGATGACTTAGTTTCCCCCATCAACTTAGAATAAATACACATGCACTGGCACGCGTCATGAGGAATCCCGTTTTTCTGCTTACATTATTTCCCGCTATAACTCGTATATATCCATCTTATCTAAAATATCATTGTCTTTTCTTATGGTGTTAGAATGCCTCCTCGTCGTGCAAACTCTAGCACTTCCAACCCAGATCTTGCTACTCTTCTTGCCCAGCTGGTAGGGCAAATGACCCAAGCAAATAACAACAGTGACGGGTCTCACAACATCCAAGGGAATGGTGGTACCAACCCGCCTCAATGCACGTTTAAGCACTTTAACTCGTGCAATCCTTCAAAATTCTTCGGGACTGAAGGTGCTACCGGCCTACTTCAATGGTTTGAAAGCATGGAAAGCACATTCCTAAACAGTGACTGTCCCGATAATCTTCGGGTTCGCTATGCCACAAGTGTACTTGAAAAGAGAGCCCTCACCTGGTGGAACGGTGAGAAACGCACTCGTGGTGCTGAGGTTGCTATATCCTTATCATGGGATGATCTGAAGAAGGCCATGACTGATGAATTCTGTTCTTGGAATGAAATGAGGAAGCTCGAGACTGAGTTTTGGGATCTTGCCCAAGACAGCGGGGATAATCTGGCTTACACCACCCTGTTCGAAGAGCTAAGTCTGTTGGTGCCTCATATGATAACTCCCCTTACTCGGGGAATTGAAAAATACATAGGCGGCCTGCCTATGCAAATTCAAGATGCTATGCTAGGAAGCAATCCTCCTACACTCGAAGCTGCTATCCGTCTATCTGCTACACTATCCGACAACCATGTCAAAGTCAGAACCTTAACAAGAAAGGGTTCCAAGAAGGTTGTTTCTACTCTTGCGGCCGTCAAAGATGTAAAACCCGAGTCTTCTAACCGCAACAAGAAACGAAAGGGTCGAAACTTCACAACCGTAACTCCCGCTGTACCTGTTATTCAAGCGGCCCCCTTGGGTCAAAACCCGAAAACTTATCTGGGCCCGAATCCCTAATGCCAGACCTGCAAGTACCATCATCCTGCCAATCTACCATGCCGATTGTGTTCAAGCTGCGGGCGATATGGACACGTAGTCACTACTTGCCGTACTCATCCTCCCGTCCATCAAGCTGCTCCAGCCAACCGCCCAATCTATCCGGCACCACTCAATGGTCGGGCATGTTACGAATGTGGAGACCCAAACCATTTCCGTGACCGATGCCCAAAACTTCATCATCAAAGTGGTCCTCAAGGACGAGCGTTTAACATAAACGCTAATGAGGCTCAAGCAAACAACGACGTGATAAACGGTACGTTTCTCGTAAACAATCATTATGCATCCATTTTATTTGATACCGGTGCCGATAGGAGTTTTGTATCTCTTACCTTTGAATCTCGACTTGCTAAACAAAGAACGAAACTTGACAATTCTTACTCCATGGAGATAGCAAACGGAAAATCTATTACTATAAATTCTGTTATCCGCGACTGCAATCTCGAGCTTAATAATCACAAATTCTCTGTTGATCTCCTTCCAATGCAATTGGGAAGTTTCGATGTTATAATTGGCATGGACTGGTTATCCAAGCACCATGCTGAGGTTATTTGCTACGAAAAGTGTATTCGTATACCTCTCCCTTCGGGCGACACGTTAGTTATTTTCGGTGAAAAACCATGTCGTGGTCTTCAAATCATGTCTTGCACATTGGCACAAAAGTACTTGTGGAAAAAGTACGTTGCCTTCTTGGCCCACATAGTTGACACGAAAGACAAGGGTAAGAAATTGCAAGACATTCCAATCAATCGAGATTTTCTCGAAATATTCCTCGAGGATTTACCTGGTCTTCCTCCCCCTAGACAAGTGGAGTTTCGTATTGACCTTGTGCCCGGGGCAACTCCCGTGGCAAAAGCCCCCTATCGTCTTGCACCTTCCGAGATGCAAGAGCTTGCAAGTCAATTACAAGAACTCTCATCCAAAGGATTCATCCGCCCGAGCCATTCACCTTGGGGTGCTCCCGTGTTGTTCGTAAAGAAAAAGGACGGATCGTTTCGAATGTGCATCGATTATCGTGAACTCAACAAGCTTACAATTAAGAACCGTTATCCTTTACCCCATATCGACGATCTTTTCGATCAGCTTCAAGGTTCAACATGTTTCTCCAAGATTGACCTTCGTTCCGGGTACCATCAACTTCGTGTTCTTGATGAAGACATTCCGAAGACTGCCTGTCGGACTAGGTACGGTCACTACGAATTCATGGTCATGCCATTCGGTTTGACTAATGCACCTGCGGTCTTCATGGACCTCATGAACCGTGTATGCAAACCTTATTTGGACAAGTTCGTGATCATTTTCATTGACGACATTCTCATCTATTCTAAAACGAAAGCGGAACATGAACAACATCTTCGTTTGATTTTGGAACTCTTGAAGAAAGAACAACTATACGCCAAGTTCTCCAAGTGTGAATTCTGGCTAAAAGAGGTTCAATTTTTGGGACACATAGTCAACGATAAGGGAATTCATGTGGACCCGGCAAAGATCGAGGCGGTAAAGAATTGGAGTACTCCTAAGACTCCTACCGAGATTCGTTCATTCCTTGGACTAGCAAGTTACTATAGTCGTTTCATCTCAAATTTCTCCAAGATTGCGGTCCCGCTCACTGCCTTGACTCACAAAGGTAAGCACTACGAGTGGGGACCCAAGCAAGAGGAAGCTTTTCAAACTCTAAAGCACAAGCTCTGCAATGCTCCTTTTCCAACTCTTCCTAGTGGTAATGACGACTTTGTCGTTTATTGTGATGCATCCAACCAAGGTCTTGGTTGTGTTCTTATGCAACGAGGTCAAGTAATTGCATACGCATCACGTCAACTCAAAGTCCATGAGAAGAACTATACGACCCATGATCTCGAGCTTGGTGCTGTCGTTTTCGCCTTGAAAATTTGGAGACACTATCTATATGGCACCAAATGCGTGGTTTTCACCGACCACAAAAGTCTCCAGCATATTTTCAATCAAAAAGAGCTTAATATGAGGCAACGACGATGGGTTGAACTTCTAAACGACTACGACTGCGAGATTCGCTACCACCCTGGCAAGGCAAACGTTGTAGCCGACGCCTTGAGTCGTAAAGATCGTATCATGCTTCATAGTGTTTATATTCATAACGATATCCAAGCCCGTATTCTTAAAGAACAACACACCTCGGTTACCGAGGGAAATATGTATCAAGAGATGGCATGTGGTGTAGAACTCTTGCTAGAAACCAAAGCCAACGGTCTATTGCATTACTTGGACCGTATCTGGGTTCCCGATCGCGACGATCTTCGTATATTTTTGATGAACGAGTCCCATAAAACTCGATATTCGGTACATCCCGGAGCTGATAAGATGTACATGGGTCTCCGTCAGCAATATTGGTGGCCCGACATGAAAAAGGATATTGCCCTCTTTGTGGCAAAATGCTTAACTTGTTCTAAAGTGAAGGCCGAACACTAGAAGCCTTCCGGACTCCTTGAACAACCTGAAATTCCCGTGTAGAAGTGGGAGAACCTTGCTATGGACTTCATCACCAAACTCCCACGCACTTCTAGTGGGCACGATAGTATCTGGGTTATTATCGACCGACTTACAAAGTCTGCTCATTTCTTGCCTATTCGTGAGGACTATCGGGTCGAGAAATTGGCTCGGATCTACATTAATGAAATTGTGAGTCGTCACGGAATCCCTTTGAACATCATCTCCGATCGTGATTCGCGTTTTACTTCCCGATTTTGGCAATCATTACAATCAGCGCTTGGTACTCGTTTGGATTTAAGTACGGCTTACCATCCTCAAACTGATGGACAAACCGAGCGAACAATCCAAACTCTTGAAGATATGCTTAGAGCGTGTGTCATTGACTTTGGTGGCAATTGGGATTCTCACCTACCACTGATTGAATTCTCCTACAACAACAGCTACCACACAAGTATTAACATGGCACCGTTTGAGGCTCTTTATGGACGGAAATGTCGTTCACCGATTTGTTGGAACGAAATTGGTGAAGCACAAATCACCGGTCCCGAGCTTATCCAAGAGACCACCGATAAAGTCTCTCTTATCCGTGACAACATTCGGGTAGCAAGGAGTCGGCAAAAGAGCTATGCCGACAAGCGACGAAAACCATTGGAATTTCAAGTTGGAGATATGGTTCTTCTAAAGGTATCACTTGTCACACCCCGGCCGGCGGCGGATTATACGCCGGGGCTGACGCGGTTGCTCATAAGCACATGATCATCTATTAAGTATGATAATATTTATTATTCAAATTAAAAGCATCTGTTACATAGGAAAATGAAACGTTCAAAACATAATTTAAATTAAACTAGGTCCAAATCCTAGGTGAGCAAGTAGTCCTCAAACAGGTGCACCTGAAACATGTAAGTAACTGTCAACTACAAGTAGTTGGTGAGATACATAGGTTTTGACACCAAAAGAGTTAGTATAGATTACAATTCAATATGTTCAAAGCATGTCTAAAGCATTTATGTGAAAACATACAAGGTTCCAAGCGTACAATTCAAGCCTGATAATAGAAAACTAGATACGCAATCCCACTGATTGCCATTTTAAAAAAGGGAGCAAGCGGATACTCCAAGTTATAGTTGATACCCAACAAAACCCGCCAAGGTCTTGTGGTAAGTTATAGGTTCAGTTTCCCATATAAATGATCATGTTAGGTACTACCTTAGGCTTGGGCTGCAAGTTAATGAATGTACTGGCATGAAACACATGCAATGGTCACCAAGTAGTTCAAATATAAAGCATAAAGATCAAGCACAAGAACATAGATATTGAATTGTTTAAATAGATAAAGTTAATAACATGTTTCACCCCAAAAGCAAAAACAGTAAACAGGGGCTATGTAAACTCACATGGGATTGGTAGCTTGAAATCACAAGTACGGGTAGTTCCACAAGTTGTTTAGCTAACCACAAGATTATCCTATGTTTGCATTTATATATGTATCAATGATATGCTCAAAATATTTAAGTAGTAAGGGTTGAGCTAGGTTGAACGTATCTATTTGTTGTGAATAATGTATTTGTTTAATAAGAAACTAATATGTTTGTTTAATAACGAAAATAATATGATCGTTAATAAAAGGTTGAATACGAGTTTATATATATATATATATACGAATTATTATTTTGTTTACAAAATAATGAATAAGTATTTAAATAATATTTACTTGAATATATACGTATTTAGATTAATAGTTTATACGTTTTAAATTAATTAATTAGTTAAATGGACAATAAAAGAACATAGATTATACTAAATAATTGTGTATTAAAAGTAGTTAATAAATGTTTTTAATTAAAACGATTATATAGTTTCTTAATTAGTTTTTAATTCTCTAAAACTATTAAATAATTATTTAGGATTAATAATTTGGTTCATAAAAATATTCCGAGTCTCGGGAGTTTTATAAAACAATTTTTGTAAGAAAAATGAAGTTGAAATTCGGTTTAAAATCACTAAAAAAACATTGCAGACCACAGGACTCGAACCTTGGTCTTTTGGGAAGCAACCATACACGTAAACCACTAGACCAGTCGCCTGGTAGTGGTTTAGAGGTGGGTTTAAACGGTTTTAACAGATGACCAGAAGGGGGTCGGGTTCCATGCGCGCAAAAGGAGAAAAATGAGGTGTGGGACTGGGATCGAACCCGCGACCTCATCCCTATGGGACACACGCTGTAACCAGTGGACCTGGGGTCGAGTTTTAGTTACTTTCAGACTCGAATTGCTTTTATCCCCCACGCCTGGTTCATCTTCTTCCCCAAACATCCCATTCGAACCCTAGTTTCAATCCCTCCCGATTCGTATCCGATCGAACCCGAAAACATGGGGCTTTCAATCTTTACATAAAACCGAAACTAAGGACTCTAATTTTACCTCGAATGGTTAGCTAAGGAGGGGGAACGGGACCGAGGCCGACTTCGGATTTCCTTGAGCTCGTCGGAGTTCTAGAGGAGCAATGCAACGAATACAAAGGTGTAGAAGGTTTGTGGCATCTGTAGTGGAGGTGTGGGTTCATTTTTATAGGTCAATTCCACGTTTAATGTCCGAATTGAAGTCGCGATTTGTTAAGGACGGTTACGAGTCGTTTAGACTCACTTTCATTGATTTCTGTTGTAATTGATCCGTTATAGGTGATTAGAACGGTCGTATGATCGATTATACACGTTTACACGAAGTTAAAACTCACGAATTTGATTAATCTTGCACGAATTTGAGAGGTTTGAGTTTGGTTTGACTTTCAAAAGTCAAACCTGCGTTATTTTGTTAAAAAAACGAAAAGGGTTAAAATTGAAGGTTCAATGTATTCAAGGAGGCTCATTGTGATCAAAGGGGGGTTCTACCCAAGTTCATTTATTTTAAATCCTTTGTGTTTATTTTATAAAATTTATGAAATTAAACTACAAGTTTGAAAGGTTTTATATAACCACAAGTTCGAGATGTCTTATATAACTTTGTTAAACACATTTTTTTTGACTAACTAATTATTCATGTGATACGTACGTATATATAGGAAATGTAAAATATGTATGTATTTGAATAAATATCTCACATATTTATATACTGATATAAAAGAGTTGAACTTTAAATGAGTAGTTCTTTTTTTTTTAAATGTACTTTGTCATGCATTTATATCTAACCATATTATGTGCATCATTATGAATCCAAATTCCTTAATTAAATGAAATAAAGATGGGCAAATAATTGTGTAAGTATATATATAGATATATATTTATTATATAGGTTTAGTAATAGCTTAACATATTCCTATGCATTAAAACACATAACCCAAATTAGTTATTTGTTATTAATAAATTTGAATTAATTGTACTAAATGTTTGTATGGGCACTCATGTGATGTAATGGATGAATAGGAAAATTTTATTGATAAAAGGATTACAATTGTCGGATAATATAGATGTCGGAATTTCTTGGGGATTACATCACCTTGGAAAGGCGTAGTCCGATTTGGAAAGAAAGGAAAACTTGCACCTCGATATGTGGGTCCATTCAAGATACTCGAAAGGGTAGGAAAAGTGGGCTACAAACTCGATCTCCCTTCAGAACTTAACAACGTTCATCCAACCTTTCATGTATCAAATTTGAAAAAGTGTCTAGCCGACGAGAATCTCCACATCCCTCTTGACGAAGTGCGTATTGACGAAAAAATGCACTTTGTTGAAAAACCCGTGGAAATCATGGACCGAGAAGTTAAGAAACTCAAGCGTAGCCGTATCCCCATTGTCAAGGTCCGTTGGGAGTCTAAACGTGGACCCGAGTTCACTTGGGAACGTGAAGACCAAATGAAGACCAAGTATCCGCATCTCTTTTCATAGCCTCCACTAATTGAATTTCGGGGCAAAATTCCTCTAACATGGGGAGACTGTGACGTTTCGGATTTTTTGTTCTCGCACTTGTATCATAATTATCGTGTAATCATTCTCTATTTTAATAAAGTGTAAGAGCTTTATTTAGTTTTATACAAATATGTATTTTATTTTACGGATTTAAATTAATTAAAATTTTATAAGTTTTAAAAACTAATATAAAATTTTATATATAAAAATCTAAATTTTAAAAGTTGCATATTTAATAAAATAATCTATTTAAATAAGATAAATAACTTTTAGAAAAATTATTTATAATAATAATAATAAAATAGGTTTATAAAAAAACATTTAAAATATAATATTAAATTAAATTGATTTAAAAGAAATTAAATTTATTTATTTAATAAAAACTTTAGGGGTTGTTTTGTAATTAATCAAACTAGAAGGTTTTAAAACTGAAATCGGTTGAGGGGCTGTTTCTGGACAATTTAAACTACAAGGACCCATCCGTATTTATTTCAAGGGCTAATTTAAGTCAAACCAAACTCTAGGGACTAAAACTGCCAATTCCCAAATCGTTTATCCGGTCACCCCCTTCGTTGGTCCGGCGGGTAAAGGAACTTTCCGGCGACTCCCGACAAGGTTGTTTCCCTGCACCTCGACAGCCGCTAAAGGCTTCTCTGGCTTCGTCTCTCCCACACGAACTAGACCTCCCGACCAATTGGTCTCCCCAACATATGGATCGTCTGATCCTGTTGGTGGCCGAGAAACCCACGCTCAAATTTGAGCCCGACAGTTCACCTCCACGCGTGTTGAATAGCTGGTTAGTTTCGTCTCGTCCAGACTAGTGTCGGGACGTGCCCAATTGCACGTTTTGACATAGGAATCGAACTCGGCTATAAATAGCCATAGTCGGCCCTACACGAGCTCGCTACCCTCCTTCCACCCACTCTCACTCCAAATTGAGGACACCATCACCTTCGTCGCCTCTGAGTGAAGCTGTGACCAAGATTTCAGGAGCTAATTCCACACAGAAGTCGATTCCCACTTGTGACATTTTTGAGTTCCAAAGCCTTGCCGACCAGACCCGTTGCGACTAGGTTCGAGTCTCAAAACGATTCCACTGTCTTCTAGTAAGCAATTCCAGTCGAAAACACGGCAATCGCCCAAAACGATTCCACTGAATTAAAATTCTTTTATACCTATTTAATTCACAAGAATTTTTATAAAATAATAAATACTAAATTTTTATAAATTTATTAAAATAATTTCAACTTGTAAAAAAGAATATATATAATGATGACAAAAAAATAAATAAATAAAAACTTTTATAAAATATTTAATAACTACTTAATTAAAAATGTAATATTTTAACAATATATATATTTATAAGTTAAAGTTTTACAAAACCATTATCATTTTTCCTACCGTATTTTATACAAATAAATATTAAGGAATATTAAAACCTATATACATTTAAATACAAATACACACATATAAGCATACAATAATACCCAATTATCTACATAGGGTATCAACGTGATTAGACTACAACATCCTTATCACCTACACGCGTGGAAAAATACCCGCTTGCAAGGTGAGTTACATAGCCCCTATTTTACAATTTTATACATTTTGGGATGAAACATTATTCATGCTACTCACACTGTTTATACGTGTTATGCATGTGGACTATATTCTTATTATTTGGATGTACATACATTTAAACACAAGACAACTAACTGTAATATTGATAGATCTATTGTGCCTGACCAGCACACACGGTTAGGGTGTTTATTACTGCATACTCGGATATAGCCTTGGGTTATATTCAAACATATCGGATATAGTGGATAACTATATTCAAACATACCGGACTTAGCTGTTGTGCTATGTTCAAGCGCGTCAAACAAGGTTTGAATTGTGATTAAATAAATGATACATCGTATATGCTATGGTTAACAAAATAAACAATGAGTCGCAAAACTTTTTACACTACTATTTACCGGAATTACTAAACCTACGTACTCACCAAATTTTTAGTTGACACTTGATTTAAATAATGTTTCAGGTTTGGATATTTGATTGCTTGCCGAAGATTTCTCCACTTAAGAACTATGGACCTAGTTAAATAAATCAATGTTTTGAACTAGACTAGGTTATTTGAAATGTATTGTAATTGGATCTTTGTTGTCTTTAAATTTAACTAATGAATTATGAAACATTTTAGTCATCATGTGCTTATGAACAATCATTCCATTGGCCGCCTCGATGATTCCGCCATCGGTCGGGGTGTGACAGTTAGAACACCTTAACGCTTTCTAAGGATTTAAGAGTAGACGAACGTGTCTACGGAATTATATAAATTTCTTAATATAATCATTAAGGAAAAAGCGTTACGTGTCATACGTTAATAACAGATAATAAATAAATAAATACATTCGTACATTAAAGTCGTTTACAAAAGTTAGAAAAATAATATAATTTAATATATTATTTTTAGGTTCGAAGGATTAACTAAAATAGTCATTTGTGTGGAAAAATAATAAATATATTATTTTTAATCGAGTATATAAACGTGGGTAAATAATATAACAATTATATTATTAGTTTGGTTTGAAACTTCACACGAGGTATAAAACGATACGAAATAATATAAACTATATATTATTTTATAACACGAATCACGGGTTGAAAAGAATATAAATATATTATTTTATACGAAGTTATGGTTTGAAAATAATAAAAATATATTATTTTAAAAGTGGATAATTAATATAAAAATAGGTTATAAAATCAAAACCGAGCCTACGGGTTGTTTTTCGGGTTAAAACACTTTAATATAATATTATATTAATATAAAAATTTATTTGGTAATTAAAATAATAATGAAAATCGGTTTTAAAAATAAATGTGGGTGGAGAGACTCGAACCCGGGTCTCTCCCCCCAATAGCACACCCACTTAACCAGTCCCACCCGCTAGGGTTATCGCAACAGAACCCGAGTCTGATTGGTTTTATCACTTAAGTCCGGTGGGTTCCCTCCCCACATACACATACGATCGAATCCCAGCCCCAATCCAACCAATTCGACAAGGATTTAACACCAAAGTATAGGGGTTTAGAAAATCGGAGGTTTGCGAATCTGTGTGTTCATTTAATTGTAAAACGGTTAAGAGTATGGTCGTTTAATTCTCAGTTTTAAACCCGAAACCCTAAGTTAAGAACATGAATTCAATTAGGTCAAATTCGACAATAGGATTAGTTGAAAGCATAAGGCTTTTACAGATTGGAACATTTCGAAACTATCCCTTTGGTTTAATTGGATTGAGGTCGAGTCTAGGATCAAAAGCCCCAAATCGCATATGAACGAACCCTAGGTTACTGGATCGAGTTCAATTCGATATTGTTAGGTGAAATTGATAGGGATTTTTTAATGTATTCGAGATTGCGAAACTGTTGATGTAAGTTAATTTGATTGAGATTTGGTTTAGGGTCGAAACCCCCATATCATTTTACGAAGAACCCTAGATTAGTGTTCTTCCTAAGACCGATGTTGTAAGCCCTAATTGGCATAGTGCTTTTCATCTGGAAGTAAAAACGAAGGTGAGGGTGTGTTCAATTACCAGAAACAGATGCGATTTGACTGAGCTCGACTAGGTTACGTTCCGACGTCGACGGCTTTGGTTCCTTGAGTCTCCGGCCACACTTTCGATTGAATTGGTACGCGTAGAAGCTTGATAGGAATTCGTTTGAGATGATAGTATGTGAAATTGGGAAAATGATAACCGAATTTGCGAGGTTTTGATAGAAATCGACGGGAGGGCGACGGTTATGACTTAACTTCGTCATTAAGTGGTTTAATTTGATATAATACGAGAATTAAAGGTTCCATGATGACCGTGAATGACATTTAAGTCTGTTTCAGTTACGAATTCTAATCGAATTCGGCTAATATTCACGGATTCAAGCTTCAAGAACAACGGTTTGACTTTGAAAGTCAAACGAAATTGGAATTGAATCAATTACAGAATTGGTCCCTCTGATTTCTCATATTGAGTTTAGAAATTTGGCGGACTAAGTCCCTGGAGTTTGGATTGGGTTATATCAGTTAAGGTTTAATCGGATTTAGTTAACGGGGTTAAGTTTTTCTATAGGGTTTTTAACGGAATTGTTAACGGAGTTAACCAGAAAAGTCGGGTTGTCACATCATCCCCTAGTTGAAAGAATTTTCGTCCCAAAAATGTAAGTAAATAAAAAAAAAATTTCCGGATGTCACACCGGGGCTCGGAACCGGAGTATCAAGATGTTTGTGTGTGAAAAATGAGAGAGTGGAGTGTGTGTAAAGTGCTGAGATCGATCAAGTATTTATAGGGCCAACATTGCACCCGTAGCGGACTGCTAAGCTAGGTGGTAGTGGTCCGCCACCCCTTGTGGCAATGTAATTGGATTGGGGCACACGTAGCGGACCGTTATGGTCTGGCTTAGCGGTCCGCCACCCCTTCCACTCGTCAGTTCCCAATCGGTGAGTCACAGGGACACGTGTCGGCTCCCGAGGATTTTCCTTAGGCAACATGTAGCGGACCACTAAGGTCTTGGGTAGCGGTCCAATACCCCTTTGTTTTTCAGAATTTTTATTTTAAGTTCTGGACTTTGTTTCTTCCCATGTCCAACCCTTAACTTTGATTTTTGGAAATTTTAGTCCTTCCTTTTTCCAAGAAATTTTGGATAGTAACTTCTGTTTTCTAACGATACGTTCTATCTTGATGTTTCCTTCTTCAAATGCTTTTGGTTGGATTTCCTTAATCTGTTCCTTTAAATTTAACTTTAGATCTAATCATAGTGCTTTTACTTTAATAGGCTGACTTCGTTCTTTTCGACTTAAAGCATCTGCTACTACTTTTGCCTTCCCGGTGTCGTATTTTATTTCACAGTCATAATCATTGATAAGTTCTATCCACCTCCCTTGCCTCATATTTAAATTCTTCTGATTGAAAATTTGTTGGAGGCTTTTATGGTTTGAATATATTACGCATTTAGTACCATATAGATAGTGTCTCCAAATCTTTAGAGCAAACACTATGGCATCAAGTTCAAGATCATGCGTAGTATAGTTCTTCTCATGAATTTTAAGTTGGCGTGATGCGTAGGCAATAACCTTGTCTCGCTGCATCAACACACAACCTAGACCAGTTCGGGAAGTATCACAATAGATGATAAAATCATAATTTCCTTCAGGTAGTGCTAAGATTGGTGCATTACTAAGCTTATCCTTGAGAATCTTGAAAGCTTCTTCCTGTTTTGTGCCCCATTCAAACTTTGCTATTTTCTGAGTTAAAGCAGTCAAAGGTGTAGCAATCTTAGAGAACTCCTTAATGAATCTTCTGTTGTAACCGGCTAGTCCAAGAAAGCTTCTAATCTCTGTCAGAGTCTTTGGGGCTTCCCTTTTCATAACAGCTTCGATTTTACTTGAGTCTACTTGTATTCCTTGTTCGTTCACAACATGCCCAAGAAATTGTACTTCTTGTTTCCAAAAATCACATTTGGAAAACTTAGCGTACAATCTTTCTTTTCTCAAGGTTTCCAAAATGATTCTAAGATGCTCAGCATGTTCTTCCTGGCTTCGGGAATAGATAAGAATATCATCAATGAAAACGATGACAAATTTATCAAGGAATGGTTTACAAACCATGTTCATCAGGTCCATAAATGCTGTAGGGGAATTTGTTAGACCAAATGACATGATCGGGAATTCATAGTGACCAATTCGGGTTCTAAGAGCAGTCTTAGGAACGTCTTCTTCTTGTACCTTTGACTGATGATATCAGGGTCTAAGATCGATCTTTGAAAAGTACTTGGCTCCTTGTAGTTGATCGAATAGATCATCTATTCTAGGAAATGGATATATGTTCTTTATAGTCAGCTTGTTTAATTCCCGATAGTCAATACACATCCTCATGCTTCCATCTTTCTTCTTTACGAATAGTACTGGTGCTCCCCAAGAGTTCTTGAATTTGTTTCATAAGTTCTTTCAATTCGGAAGGAGCTAGACGATAAGGGGACTTTGCAACGGGCTTAGCTCCAGGAATGAGTTCGATTAGAAATTCGATTTGACGATCAGGTGGAAGACCGGGTAATTCTTCCGGAAAGACATCCGGGTGATCACAGAATACGGGAATATCCAAAATATGTCCTTTGGTTTTAATGTTTAAGGCATGGAGTAAGAATATACCGTCTTCCTTAACCAATTCTTTCTTAGCCTTTGCTATTGAAATAATTTCAATCTTACTAGACTTTCTATCTCCTTGAATCATTAAACTAGTTTCATCTGGTTTATTAATCTTGACCGTTCTCTTGTCACAATCAATCTGGTCCTGGTATTGGTTTAACCAATCCATCCCTAGGATAACCTCATATTCGGTTAAGTTCATTGGCATTAGTGTAACTAATACCTTATTGTTACCAAAACTGATGACGCAATCAGGGTATGATTCAGTTATCCTAATCTGTTCGCCACTTGCCGTTTCTACGACATAGGCATTAATAAGTGGAATTTTACGCCTAAATATGGGGTGAATGCACATAAAATGAAACTTCTATTCGCCCCTGTATCAAATAAAATCTTGGCGTAAATATTATTAACTAAAAAAGTACCTGCCACCTCCTTAGCTTTACTTTTTGATTCCTCTCCACTTCCTAAGACAAACACTCGTCCAGTCCCTTTATTCTGACCATTCATTCGGGGCTTAAGTGGTTTAGGACATGAAGTCATATAGTGTCCAATTTCTCCACAGTTAGAACATTTAACGTTCAGGCACTGGATTGCGAAGTGACCAAACTTTTGGCAAGTCTGGCACTTAATTCCCTGATAAGTTCTATCAGGGGTGGAATTAAATCCTCCTCTCTGAAACACTCTACTTATTTTACTATTATTTGATCAGAGTTTAATGCGGAAAACGGGTCCCAGATTTAACAAAACCTTGCCATAATGGCTAATGCAACCTTTTCATTTATAATAATATTATTTTCCAAAAGGATAATACAATTACATTGTCCTATATAGGGATCTTTCAACTCCGACCAGCCTCGTCCATAGGAAACTTTATTCCATGTGCTTCTTTCCTGCAGTGTTTGGAAAACGTTTTAGAATTAGCTTTCGCTAATAAGTACACTCCATCGTTCATTTTATTATGAACCCTTTAGGTTCTTTATTGTTCAAGTTTTCTGGGGCCTCGTGCCCACGTGACCATCTCCGGACGTACCGCCGACCATGCTTTTATTATATTTATGGGTATGCTAACCACCTCGCAACCATCACAGGCCTCTGCTTCTGGTCCAAGAATTGGCAAGGTCCTTATACTCGTCAGTATAGGCATCCTCGCATTTGTCACGAAGAATTATTCATTCCTCAGCTACATAGGCTTTTACTCTTTTAGCCCCGAAGGCCTAGAGTTTACTCTTTCAGCCCCGATGGCCTAGAGTTTCCCTTTCCTTTTATTTTCTTCTTTATTTATTAAGATCCACCTTACAGGCCGGGTATCTCATTTCATTTGGGACCTTGAGTATCTTAGACTCACGGCCTCCCAAATGTATCAAGCATTTGTTTTCATTTCATGTATATGCTTGATTTATTCACCAACCAGTCCTCACCTTAAAACTTCGTAACGGTTTCTCCACGATGCATTAGAAGGGTTTATATATAGGAATTACCAGCGGCGTATCCACCACCCCTCTAACACTTCGTGAGTACTCCATTACTCCATTTTAGGGTTTAGACTCGTCTCATCATACTCATTCATGTTTGCACGTATCATCATGCATTCACGTAATCATCATGCATTTCACGTATTCATATTCATCACGTATTTTTTTATGCATGGTATACTTTCATCTCATATTCGTATTCGTCATATATTGTAAACTGGGGTGATTTTCCTTCCAAAGCAGTATCTCCAACAGAGATGTCCCCAGGAAAGAGCGACGGGTCTAGGAGAGATTTATACACCGCTCTTTCCTAGACAGGACATTCTGTTTGTCAGATAACTACATACCGGTTGGATGTTCTCCCGTACGTTTACTATATTTCTTTATTCTTTACTAGTCTATACTCCTAAACATTCATAATGGTTTCATCACGAAGTACACAAGAGGTTTATATATAGGAAGTACCAGCGGCGTATCCACCACCCCTTGGATATGTCGTGACTACTCCATTATTCCCGTTTAGTGTTTAGACTAATATGTCATTACCCCGTACCCTCATCATATCACATAACACATATCACATAATCACATCATGTAAGCACGTATTTCACATAACCGTGTTTAGGGTACGGGTCTAGTGTACTTACATTATTCTCAGGCAGTTCCTAAGTTCGTTCCTCGCTTTAAACGTTTCTCTGACTCGAACCATACACTCTGCGTACCGCACTCGTAACCGTCGTCTTGGTGCTCCTCGGGAATCGTACTAGTAGGTGTGTGTTGGAATTGTTGGTGTTGTTCTCAAATGGTCGACAATGACCATCTATTTATAGTGCTGGAACACCACCCGTAGCGGACCGCTAAGCTAGGCGGTAGCGGTCCGCTTCCACCTCATGCCAGCCGTTTTCCTTGCCCGCTACGTAGCGGACCGTTATGGCTTTGGGTAGCGGTCCTCCACCCAATCCTGTACAGTGAGTCACCAACCACGTGTTTTCCTCATGTTTCCCAAGCCAATTACATCTAGCGGACCGTTACATGCTAGGTAGCGGTCCGCTACCGCCTCATTTTCTAATTTCTTTTTACTTTGAACCCTCAACTTTGAGGTATTTACACTTTATCCCCTGAACTTTTGTTTTTAAAAAAAATTGGAATGTTACAACTCTCCCCCACTTAAATTAGATTTCGTCCTCGAAACCTATTAATCCTTAAGTAATTGAGGATAACTCTTCTTCATTTCATCTTCACTTTCCCAGGTCATCTCCAACCCTTTTCTGTGCTTCAATTGCACTAACAGTTGTTTAATTGTCTTATGACGTAGTTGTTTTTCTTTTGAGTCTAGAATCTTGATAGGTTCCTCAACGTATGTTAACTTATCATCAACTTCTATTTCTTCTAAAGGAACATGTGCAGCTTCATCTGCCAAACATTTCCTTAAATAAGATACATGGAATGTGTTGTGTATTTTATTTAATTCTTCAGGTAGCTCTAACTGATAAGCTACCTTTCCGAATCTCTTAATGATTTTGAAAGGACCAATGAATCGCAGACTTAACTTTCCACTGTTCTTGAATCGTATTAGACCTTTCCAAGGAGATACCTTTAATAGGACATAGTCTCCTTCTTGGAATTCTATTGGTCTACGTCTTTTGTCTGCGTATGACTTCTTTCGATCTTGTGCAGCTTTCAAACATGCCTTGATTAAGTCAAGTTTTTCTGACGTGGCTTGAACTATTTCTATGTTGTCCAACTCTTTCTGACCAACTTCTCCCCAACATAAAGGAGTTCTACATCTTAGACCATATAGCATCTCATATGGTGGCATACCAATACTGGAATGGTAGCTGTTATTATATGAGAACTCTGCTAAAGGCAGATGGCTATCCCAACTTCCACCAAAATCAATTATACAAGCACGCAACATATCCTCGAGAGTTTGTATCGTCCTTTCACTTTGCCCATCGGTTTGAGGATGATATGTCGTGCTGATCAATAACCTAGTTCCCATCTCCTCATGGAACTTTTTCCAAAAACATGAAGTGAAACGAGTATTTCGATCAGAAACAATCGAGACTGGCACTCCATGTCTGGAAACAATCTCTTTTATAAACAAATCAGCTACCTTTTCTGAAGAATACGTTTCACGTATTGCTAATAAATGAGCACTCTTAGTTAACCGATCCACAACCACCCAAATGGTATCATAACCTCTAGCTGTCTTTTGTAGCTTGGTTATAAAGTCCACAGTGAGATGTTCCCACTTCCATTTTGGGATTTCTAATGGTTGTAACTTTTCGTATGGCTTCTGATGTTCTTCTTTAACTTGTAGGCAAGTTAAGCATTTAGTTGCATATTTTATGATATCAAATTTCATTCCGGGCCACCAATAATCCTTGCGCAGATCTTGGTACATCTTTGTGGTACCCGGATGAATAGAATATCTTGATTTATGAGCTTCATCGAGAATCTTAAGTCTAAACTCATCTGATCGTGGTATCCACATACGAACAAATCGAGTCTTGACTTTATACTCATTTTCTTCTAGAATTTATCCTGACCAACCATTCGTTCTTTCTTAACATTCTCATCTTTTAATGCTTCGATTTGTGCGTCTCGAAGCTGGCTCATAAAATCAGGAGTTATCACTAACTTATATGCTTTCACCCGAATAGGATGATGCTCTCCCTTACGGCTTAGAGCATCAGCTACCACGTTAGCCTTTCCGGGATGATATAAGATTTCACAATCATAATCCTTGACCAGTTCTAACCATCGTAGTTGCCTCATATTCAATTCTTTCTGATCAAAGAAGTACTTAAGACTCTTGTGGTCTGTGTAAATCGTACACTTTGTTCCATACAGATAATGCCTCCAGATCTTTAGTGCAAACACTATTGCAGCTAATTCGAGATCATGGGTTGGATAGTTTGCTTCGTGTGTTTTTAGCTGTCGAGGGGCATAGGCTATCACCTTTCCTCTTTTCATTAGAACACATCCTAGCCCAAGTTTCGAGGCATCAGAATACACCACAAAGTCTTATACTCCTTCTGGCAATGCCAGAACCGGAGCTTGTGTCAATCTTTCTTTTAGTATCCGGAATGCCTTCTCTTGTGCCGCATTCCATTGGTATTTCAAATTCTTTCGAGTTAGCTTAGTTAGTGGAGTGGCTATCTTGGAGAAGTCCTTGATGAACCTTCTATAATAGCCGGCTAATCCCAAGAAACTTCTAACTTTTGATGGATTCTTAGGTGGAGGCCATTTCATTACAGAGTACTACCTTTGCTGGGTCTACTGAGATACCTTCTGTGTTTATAACATGACCCAGAAATTGAACATCTCTTAACCAGAATGCACATTTTGAGAATTTAGCGTATAGTTTCTCTTTCCGTAAAGTACTAAGTACTTCACAAAGATGTTGTGCATGGTCTTCTTCGTTCCTTGAATAAATCAGCATGTCATCAATGAAGACAATATTGCATTTGTCTAACATTGGCCGGCATACTCTATTCATGAGGTCCATGAAAACTGCCGGAGCATTTGTCATTCCAAATGGCATCACTACAAATTCATAGTGTCCATAACGAGTTCTAAATGCCGTCTTAGGTACATTTTCTTCTCGTACCTTGACCTGATGATAACCGGATCTTAAGTCAATCTTGGAAAACCAACTTGATCCTTGCATTTGATCAAACAGATCATCAATTCTAGGTAAAGGATACCTATTCTTGATAGTCAATTTGTTCAATTCGTGGTAGTCTATACACATCCTCATACTACCGTCTTTTTTTCTTCACAAATAGAATTGGTGCACCCGAAGGGGATACACTTGGACGTATAAACCCTTTGTCTAACAACTCTTGAAGTTGTGACATTAATTCCTTCATCTCAGTTGGTGCTAACCGATACAGAGCCCTGGCTACCGGCTTAGCTTCAGGAATTAAATCAATTTTAAATTCGATCTCTCTCTCAGATGGAGCACCTGGAAGATCGTCTAGGAATACTTCTGGAAATTCTTTCACTACCGAAACTTGATCTAGTTACTTTCATTTCATCTTCCCATCAGCTACGTAGGCTAAGAAAGTTTGATGGCCTTGTCTCACGTAGCTACTTATCTTGGCCATCGTACATAACGTGATCTAGTTTCGTCGCTCACCAATGATGCTAACTTCCTTTCCTGTAGGTGTCATGAATCGTACAATCTTCTGATTGCATATAATCGTTGCGGCATGTGAATATAACCAGTCTATTCCAATAATTACGTCGAACTCTTACATTGGTATCGGAATTAGGTCGACAAGATATTCTTCTTCCTCTATTTGTAGTTGGCAATCTCGGCATATTTCAGTTACTACGGAGTTTCTATCACTCGCGATTTCAACTTCTAATGCCTTAGCCAACTTACTTCTATTAAAGTTTCTAGCGTTTGTGTACTTTAAAGAAATAAATGATCGACTAGCTCCTGTATCGAATAAAACACAAGCATGTAGGGAATTCAAGAGGAATGTTGTCACACCCCAACCGACGGCGGAATACGTCGGGGCGGGACATGTAGACTGTTCATGAGCACAAGGTTGACTAGATTGCAATATTTTAAATAATCAAATTTCATTTCAAACAACCAAAACACAATCAAATTTAAAACAAGTACGTGAATGAAATACATAACATCCTTTATTTAAATTTAACTAAGTCCAAAGCCTATGTGTAGCATGTCTTGATCAAACTCACACATTATCACCTGAAACATGAATAAAATAATGTCAACTAAAAAGTTGGTGAGCATACACAAGTTTGTATATAGATAGTAGATAAATGTGAAAGACCAAATCCTTACATATCATGAATAAATAAGGCATTTATGGGTAGTAACTAATGTGTAACCAAAGTACAATCAAACATTTGTAACTAGCATGCAAAAATTGTGTTGTCGGTAACAATCACCCCAATCTGGGTGGGTTTGTTAGACTCAATAGATCTATTTACGTACTCCCGTGGCTTCTCCGAAGTTAATGGTTGTGTAGTTTTTGGAAAATAAGAGAGACTTGGTAATGAAAAGTGACATAGTATAGCAACATGTATAAACCAGTTTAGTTTTACTAGAATTAGAAAGTTTGTTATTGAATGCAAAAGAATAGTTTTGAGTCTAGAATTCATTTTCGTTTTGATATATGAGCATGTTTTCCACCCCAAAGTAGAAGGTAAATGAGGGGTTATGAACTCACCTGGATCAAGGGTGCAGTTAGCACGCTAGACTAGGTAGTAAAATGATTCTTGTAATTCACCAATTAACCTAGTGTGTAATATATATCAAATTAATAATGTGTACGATAGTCTAGGTCTAAGTCTCGGATTTAATCGAGTGTGTGTACAAAGAGTGGTAGTATGTACAAGAGTGTAGGAAACTGCGGTTTGTTCTTGAATTAGTTTTGTATAAAATGAAATATTTGAAATGAATAGTTTTAAAATATTTTAATTGGGGTTTGGGTTTGAATAACTAAATAATTCAAATAATTGTTATTTAGTTAGAAAAATATTGTAGAAATTATATTTATAAATTAAATAAATAATTTTTACTTTATTTATTTATTTATAAAAATATTGGTTCATAAAATAAACCTTAAATATAATTTAAATTCTAAGTGTCTTTGTAAATGTAATTTATTAAAATAGTAAATAAATTTATTTATTTATTTATCATTTGAAATGAATATGCTAAAATAATTTTTTTGTTAAAAATTTACATGTATTATTTAAGCATATAAAACTACATATATTTAGGCATAGTTTTATTAGTTTTAAACTTATAACTTAAGTTTTATAAAACCTTGTTAAAGTATTTATAAAATTTTGTCACCAAATTTATACATTAAATGGATAACTTATTTAAAACAATAATATAATTTAAATTGAGAAATTTAGAATTAAATTTATAAAAATAGAGATTTTACGCAAAAATTATAAATCTGGTTGAATTCTGTTCAAAATATTGTGAGGTTTTATAAAATAATTTTTATAAAATTTTTGGAGCTTTAAAAATGGTTTTTAAAAATTAAACAGGCCTAAGGGTTCGAACCCGGGTCTGTTCTGTATGAATGCAAGCGCTCAACCACTGGACCAGGGACCAAATCCTTGACACAGATCCTGTTCGATATTGTAATAACATGCATTCGAATAGGAGCCGGTTTGGGTTTAATGAACACCCAAAAAAAAACCCGTTGAGTGTGGGTTTCGAACCCACGCCACCTGGTTCGGCGGCGCAGTGACTTACCGGCCGGACTAGGTGGTTTCGCTGGTCTATAAGGAAATCGAAAATCTTAAATATGCATATTAGAAAAAAACCAAAATCCCAAATCGCAGATCGTTCAAGTCCAGATTCAATTGAGATCGATTCCCTCTGTCAATTGGAACTGACAGAGGGTTTTCGATCGGAAAGGAACGACAAATCTAAAGCTCTAAACCGTACCTGAAATGGTTGAGAATAAAGGGTGTTCGGCTTGGCTTTAGAGCGTGATGATCTTGGTGCTAGCCGGAGTTCTAGAGGTGAATTGCGAATCGACTGAGGGTCGAGAGCGTTTGTATGATTCACGAAGGTGAATGAGTGGTTTGATTTAATTAAATTCGTTTAAATCCCCCGATTTGGTTACGATTCGGAAGCCACAGCTTTCGGGATTAAAATACGCGATATACGGTTTGATATTGGATTAATCGAGTCGTGTTTAAGGTCTGATACATCTGAGATCAGTCAGTGCATGATTTCCGGTATTCGTACGCGTTTAAATTTCTTGATTGTTACCGGATTTAGCCTCGTTTGACTCAGAAAAGTCAAACGAATTTAAAATTCGAATTAAGCCGTGATTTATGATAGATTGGTATGATTATCGGGTCGTGTTAGGTCCGGAATTTGACTTAGCACCTCTAGAAAGCCCACAACAATCCAGGTCGGTCGAATTCGAGTGTTGAAATGCATGAACGTGGGCTTGTTTGACTTTGATAAGTCAAAATTCGTGGATATAGTCAAAATTTAGTCCAAAGGTTCAAATTGGAAGATGGGGTTCAAGACAATTTGTTTTTATAAAAAATTGCTTTATTTTGATTATCTCATATAATTATATATGTGCCAAATATATATACATTTAGCCATTTGTATATATACATATATATATATATATATAGGATTTGAATTATGTAAATCTCGTGAGTTTGTATGGAAATTTTAGGGTTTAGGTGGTTTCACGATTGAAATAACACATTGTACTTGAATCGGATTTGAAATGAGTTACATTGAACTGACAATAAGATACTAAAAATCAGAAATGTTACAGTATCCCCATGTTGAGGGAATTTCGTCCCGAAATTTAGCTAGTTGAGGCGACTGAATCAGCAAAGAGGTGCGGGTACTTGAGCTTCATTTGGTCCTCGCATTCCCAAGTAAACTCGGGTCCACGTTTAGATTCCCAACGAACTTTGATAATAGGGATACGGCTTCGCTTGAGTTGCTTGATCTCACGATCCATGATCTTCACCGGTCTCTCAACAAAGTGCATCGTTTCGTCAATGCGCACATCGTCAAGAGGTATATGGAGGTTCTCATCAGCAAGACATTTCTTTAGATTGGACACATGAAATGTAGGGTGCACATTGCCAAGTGATGGAGGTAAGGTATATGGAGGTTCTCATCAACAAGACATTTCTTTAGATTGGACACATGAAATGTAGGGTGCACATTGCCAAGTGATGGAGGTAACTCGAGTTTGTAAGCCACTTTCCCAATCCTTTCAAGGATCTTGAATGGACCCACATAGCGAGGTGCTAACTTGCCTTTCCTTCCAAAACGGATTACGCCCTTCCATGGAGATACCTTTAGAAGAACAAGGTCACCGACTTGGAATTTCAAGGGTTTTCGACGTTTGTCGGCATAACTCTTTTGCCGACTCCTCGCTACTCGAATGTTGTCACGGATTTGAAGAATCTTATCGGATGTTTCTTGAATTAACTCGGGATCGGTGATTTGTGCTTCACCAATCTCGTTCCAACAGATGGGAGAACGACACTTACGACCGTAGAGAGCTTCAAATGGGGCCATATTGATGCTTGTGTGGTAGTTATTGTTGTAGGAGAATTCAATTAGGGGTAGATGTGAATCCCAATTGCCACCAAAATCAATTACACAAGCCCTAAGTATATCCTCAAGAGTTTGGATTGTACGCTCGGTCTGACCATCAGTTTGGGGGTGGTAAGCCGTGCTTAAATCCAATCGTGTACCAAGGGCAGTTTGGAGAGATTGCCAGAACCGGGAGGTGAATCGAGCATCTCTATCAGAGATTATGTTTAATGGAACACCGTGACGACTCACGATTTCGTCAATGTAAATCTGGGCCAATTTCCTAACCCGATAGTCTTCACAGATGGGTAAGAAATAGTCTCCAAGGGTTTTCGACGTTTGTCGGCATAACTCTTTTGCCGACTCCTCGCTACTCGAATGTTGTCATGGATTTGAAGAATCTTATCGGATGTTTCTTGAATTAACTCGGGACCGGTGATTTGTGCTTCACCAATCTCGTTCCAACAGATGGGAGAACAACACTTACGGCCGTAGAGAGCTTCAAATGGGGCCATATTGATGCTTGTGTGGTAGCTATTGTTGTAAGAGAATTCAATTAGGGGTAGATGTGAATCCCAATTGCCACCAAAATCAATTACACAAGCCCTAAGCATATCCTCAAGAGACTGGATTGTACGCTCGGTCTGACCATCAGTTTGGGGGTGGTAACCGTGCTTAAATCCAATCGTGTACCAAGGGCAGTTTGGAGAGATTGCCAGAACCGGGAGGTGAATCGAGCATCTCTATCAGAGATTATGTTTAATGGAACACCGTGACGACTCACGATTTCGTCAATGTAAATCTGGGCCAATTTCCTAACCCGATAGTCTTCACGGATGGGTAAGAAATGGGCAGATTTGGTGAGACGGCCAATGTTCACCCAGATGCTATCATAACCACTTGAGGTGCGAGGGAGTTTGGTAATGAAATCCATAGCTAAGTTCTCCCATTTCCACACGGGAATTTCCGGCTGTTCAAGTAACCCGGAAGGACGTTGGTGTTCGGCTTTGACTTTGGAGCAAGTTAGATATTTGGCAACATAGAGAGCAATGTCTTTCTTCATACCGGGCCACCAATATTGTTGGCGAAGGTCTTGGTACATTTTATCCGCCCCAAGATGGATAGAAAAACGAGTCTTGTGGGCCTCGTTCATGAGAAATATACGGAGATCATCGCGATCGGGGACCAAATACGGTTCAAGTAATACAGTAAGCCATTGGGTCTTGATTCAAGCAGAAGTTCAACACCACACGACATTTCCTCGTACATTTTACCCTCGGTGACTGAGACGTGTTGAGCTTCTAAGATACGATTTTGAATGTCGGTTCGAATTCGGACACATTGAAGCATGACATGGTCCTTTCGACTCAAAGCGTCGGCTACAACATTCGCCTTACCGGGATGGTAGCGAATCTCGCAGTCATAGTCGTTAAGGAGTTCAACCCAACGCCGTTGCCTCATATTGAGTTCTTTTTGGTTGAAGATGTGTTGGAGACTTTTGTGGTCGGTGAACACCACACATTTAGTGCCATAGAGGTAATGTCTCCAAATCTTCAATGCGAATACAGCCGCACCCAATTCGAGGTCGTGCGTTGTATAATTCTTCTCGTGAATCTTAAGTTTCCTTGATGCATAAGCGATTACTTTACCTCGTTGCATGAGGACACAACCGAGGCCTTGGTTGGAAGCATCACAGTAGACAACTAGATCATCATTCCCGTCGGGGAGAGTCAAAATAGGAGCATCGCACAACTTTTGCTTGAGAGTTTGGAAGGCTTCTTCTTGCTTTGGTCCCCATTCATAATGTTTACCCTTGTGGGTCAAAGCGGTGAGTGGAACATCAATCTTAGAGAAATTTGAAATGAAACGACGATAATATCCCGCAAGACCAAGAAATGAATGAACTTCGGTGGGGGTCTTAGGGGTATTCCAATTTTTAACAGCTTCGATCTTAGCAGGGTCAACATGGATACCCTTTTCATTGACGATATGACCTAGGAATTGAACCTCTTTTAGCCAAAATTCACATTTGGAGAACTTGGCATATGGTTGCTCTTTCCTCAATAGATCCAAAACCAACCTAAGGTGTTGCTCATGATCGGCTTTAGTCTTGGAGTAGATTAAGATATCGTCAATGAAGACGATCACAAATTTGTCAAGATACGGTTTGCACACACGATTCATGAGGTCCATGAAAACCGCGGGTGCATTGGTTAACCCAAAAGGCATAACCATGAACTCGTAGTGACCATATCTTGTTCGGAAGGCAGTCTTTGGAATATCTTCCTCTTGCACACGGAGTTGATGATAACCAGATCGAAGATCAATCTTTGAGAAACAAGTAGAGCCTTGAAGTTGATCAAAGAGATCATCAATCCTAGGCAATGGACAACGGTTCTTGATGGTAAGCTTGTTGAGTTCTCGGTAGTCAATACACATGTGGAATGATCCATCCTTCTTCTTGACGAATAAGACAGGTGCACCCCACGGTGAATGACTTGGACGGATGAAGCCCTTGTCGGAGAGCTCTTGGAGTTGGCATGCAAGTTCTTGCATTTTGGAAGGTGCAAGACGATATGGAGCTCTAGCCACGGGGTTAGCTCCGAGCACAAGATCAATGCGAAATTCTACTTGTCGGACAGGTGGTAGGCCGGATAAGTCTTCGGGGAATACTTCGGGAAAAAATCTGGGATGACGGGGATGTCTTGAATACTCTTCTCTTTGACATCCTTTTGAACAACATGAGCTAAGAAGGCCACGTACTTCTTTCGTAAGTACTTTTGAGCAGTAGTGCATGACATCAGCTTGATCCCTTTGCAAGGCTTTTCACCAAAGACTCTTAACGTTTCTCCCGTCGGTAAAGGTATTCGGATGCACTTCTCAAAACAGATGACTTCAGCATGGTGATTCGACAGCCAATCCATGCCTGTGATGATGTCAAAACTTCCCAGTGGCATTGGTACGAGGTTGATTGGAAATGTATGATCATTGAGTTCTAGAGAGCAGTCATGAATAATGGAGTCAATTGTAAGAGAGTCACCATTTGCTACTTCTACGGTGAAGGTTTTCTCTAATTTGGATCGTGTTTTAGCTAGTAAGGGTTCAAAGTTATGTGACACAAAACTCTTATCTGCACCGGTATCAAATAAAATGGAGGCATATTGACTATTAATAAGGAACGTACCGTTGACCACATCATTGTTGGCCTGAGCTTCATTGGCGTTTATGTTGAAAGCACGCCCACGAGCTTCGCCTTGCCTAGCATTGATAAGCTTCGGGCACTGATCACGGAAGTGATTTGGGTTGCCACATTCATAACAAGCACGCCCATTTGCTATGGCGGGAACACCTTGATTAGTCACTTGTTGATTGGTTCGGGTTGGTGGGTTGGTTTGGCCTGCCAGTGCTTTGGCTCTACAAACATTGACCGTATGGCCATACTTCCCACAGTGACTGCAGAGGCGACAGGGAATGGTTTGGGGATGGTGATAATTGCATGTGGCACAGAGCGGGTAGGTCCCCACATATGGCTTCTTGACTGGTGCTTGAGCCATGGAAGCAACTTGGTTAACAGGCATAGCAGGAGTGACCACAGCAAAATTTCTAGCCTTTCTTTTTCTGTTATTGTGGTAGGGTTCAGTTTTGGCTTCCTTGATGTGTACAGGAGGGGTTGTGGTGTCGGGTGCCTTCTTAGTGCCTTTTCTAGTCAAGGTACCTGCCTTCACATGGTTGTCGGTCAAAGTGGCAGATAATCGGATAGCATCTTCGAGTGTGGCGGGATTCCTCCCTAAGACAGTATCCTGAATCTGTCTGGGTAGTCCATCGATGTACTTTTCAATGCAACAGGATAAGGGTGTGACCATGTGGGGCACAAGGAGACTCAATTCATGAAACCGGGTTGTATAAGCCAGACTTTCACCACTGTCTTGGGTAAGATCCCAAAACTCAGCTTCCAACTTCCTTACTTCGTTTCGGGGACAGAACTCTTTCGTCATTAGCCTCTTAACCTCATCCCATGATAAGGCCATTGCTGTTTCCATGCCTCTAGTTCTTTTTTCCCATTCCACCACGTGAGTGCCCGTTTTTGAAAGACACTAGGGGCATGACGGACACAAAGGTCATCGGGGCAGTCGCTATTGAGGAAGGTGCCCTCAATACTTTCAAACCATTGAAGGAGTCCCGTAGCTCCTTCGGTACCATAGAACTTGAGAGGGTTACATGAATTGAAGTGCTTGAAGGTACATTGCGGTGGGTTGGCACCACCACCACCATTAGTTCCATGGTTACCGTTTGTGGCACCATTGACTTGAGTGAGTTGAGTTACAAGTTGTGCAAGGATAGCAGCAATATCAGTGTTGTTGTTGGCCACGGTAGCACGACGGGGAGGCATTCTACAGATTTCACAAAACAAGAAATAATATGAGAACTTATGAGAGTTGCTTGAATTTAAAAGGATAAGAAAATAATTAAAATGATTAATCATAGTTTGGATTGTACTCAAATAGTGACATAATCACTTGAATACTATGGCACATTAAGGTTAATTAAACTTATATAACTTTCAAGGAGACGTGCTTTAGCCTATAAGTAAATACTCATCCCGGGAATTCCCAGGAAAGCATACAGGTCCCTCGGTTGATTGGGATTTATACGAAATGCTTTCCTAGACAGAAAACCCAGAATACAGGTGTCACCCTTCCATATTGCACATGTCCTCTAATAATTAACAAAGTTTAAAACCTTAACGAAGAAATAAAGAAATTTTATAGATTTAAATCCATGAAGTTTCCACATGCTATGACGGTGATGACAGAGAAACAGGTAAGAAGGTTATGAGGCTTAGGGTATGGGTAGGGATATTGTTTATTTAATTTATTATTTAAGTATAGTTTATTAAGTCATGTATTTTTAACAAGTAAAGTATCAAATGAAATAATAACTAACATAGTAAGCATGTAACACATAGCATGTAGCATATATCACATAATCATGAAGCATGACATAAGTGGGTGTCCTAAAGTTATAGTCTAGGTCAAGAGTGTCTAATAACCTAGTTCCCTATAACATGGCTCTGATACCAATCTGTCACACCCCAACCGACGGCGAAATACGTCGGGGCGGGACATGTAGACTGTTCATGAGCACAAGGTTGACTAGATTGCAATATTTTAAATAATCAAATTTCATTTCAAACAACCAAAACACAATCAAATTTAAAACAAGTACGTGAATGAAATACATAACATCCTTTATTTAAATTTAACTAAGTCCAAAGCCTATGTGTAGCATGTCTTGATCAAACTCACACATTATCACCTGAAACATGAATAAAATAATGTCAACTAAAAAGTTGATGAGCATACACATGTTTGTATATAGATAGTAGATAAATGTGAAAGACCAAATCCTTACATATGATGAATAAATAAGGCATTTATGGGGAGTAACTAATGTGTAACCAAAGTATAATCAAATCTTTGTAACTAGCATGCAAAAATTGTGTTGTCGGTAACAATCACCCCAATCTGGGTGGGTTTGTTAGACTCAATAGATCTATTTATGTACTAAATAATTCAAATAATTGTTACTTAGTTAGAAAAATAGTGTAGAAATTATATTTATAAATTAAATAAATAATTTTTACTTTATTTATTTTTTTATAAAAATATTGGTTCATAAAATAAACCTTAAATATAATTTAAATTCTAAGTGTCTTTGTAAATATAATTTATTAAAATAGTAAATAAATTTATTTATTTATTATTTTAATAAATTATTTATCATTTGAAATGAATATGCTAAAATAATTTTTTTGTTAAAAATTTACATGTATTATTTAAGCATATAAAACTACATATATTTAGGCATAGTTTTATTAGTTTTAAACTTATAACATAAGTTTTATAAAACCTTGTTAAAGTATTTATAAAATTTTGTCACCAAATTTATACATTAAATGGATAACTTATTTAAAACAATAATATAATTTAAATTGAGAAATTTAGAATTAAATTTATAAAAATAGAGATTTTATGCAAAAATTGTAAATCTGGTTGAATTCTGTTCAAAATATTGTGAGGTTTTATAAAATAATTTTTATAAAATTTTTGGAGCTTTAAAAATGGTTTTTAAAAATTAAACAGGCCTGGGGTTCGAACCCGGGTCTGTTCTGTATGAATGCAAGCGCCCAACCACCGGACCAGGGACCAAATCCTTGACACAGATCCGGTTCGATATTGTAATAACATGCATTCGAATAGGAGCCGGTTTGGGTTTAATGAACACCCAAAAAAAACCCGTTGAGTGTGGGTTTCGAACCCACGCCACCTGGTTTGGCGGCGGAGTGACTTACCGGCCGGACCAGGTGGTTTCGCTCGTCTATAAGGAAATCGAAAATCTTAAATATGCATATTAGAACAAAACCAAAATCCCAAATCGCAGATCGTTCAAGTCCAGATTCAATTGAGATCGATTCCCTCTGTCAATTGGAATTGACAGAGGGTTTCGATCGGAAAGGAACGACGAATCTAAAGCTCTAAACCGTACCTGCAATGGTTGAGAATAGAGGGCGTTCGACTTGGCTTTAGAGCGTGATGATCTTGGTGCTAGTCGGAGTTCTAGAGGTGAATTGCGAATCGGCTGAGGGTCGAGAGCGTTTGTGTGATAGTTCACGAAGCTGAATGAGTGGTTTGATTTAATTAAATTCGTTCAAATCCCCCGATTTGGTTACGATTCGGAAGCCACGGCTTTTGGGATTAAAATACGCGATATACGGTTTGATTTTGGAATAATCGAGTCGTGTTTGAGGTCTGATACATCCGAGATCAGTCAGTGCATGATTTCCGGTATTCGAACGCGTTTAAATTTCTTGATTGTAACCGGATTTAGCCTCGTTTGACTCAGAATAGTCAAACAAATTTAAATTTCGAATTAAGCCACGCTTTGTGATAGATTGGTATGATTATCGGGTCGTGATAGGTCCGGAATTTGACTTAGCACCTCTGGAAAGCCCACAACAATCCGGGTCGGTCGAATTCGAGTGTTGAAATGCATGAACGTGGGCTTGTTTGACTTTGATAAGTCAAAATTCGTGGATATAGTCAAAATTTAGTCCAAAGGTTCAAATTGGAAGATGGGGTTCAAGACAATTTGTTTTTATAAAAATTTGGTTTATTTTGATTATCTCATATAATTATATATGTGCCAAATATATATACTTTTAGCCATTTATATATATATATATATATATATATATATATATATATATATATAGGATTTGAATTATGTAAATCTCGTGAGTTTGTATGGAAATTTTAGGGTTTAGGTGGTTTCACGATTGAAATAACACATTGTACTAGAATCGGATTTGAAATGAGTTACATTGAACTGACAATAAGATAGTAAAAATCAGAAATGTTACAAATGTACCTGATACAACGCCAGGAACATCTTTTGCTTCCTCTGTGGTGAGCTGACAAGCCCCTACCCCTTGGCTTCGGGGCTTCGATCCTTTTTATCTCATTATCTGCCACTCTAGACCCTTCTCCGGTTTTTTCTGTCTGAGATTTTAGCTCAGGACATTCCCTGCTAAAGTGTCCCAACTTAAAGCAATTGTAGCACAATCGGGTGCCACTCATACACTGCAATGCAGTGTGCCTTGTCTTTCCACACTTGTGACAGCTCGTCACTTTGAGTCGGCAATTTCCCGGGTGCCTCCTTCCACAAGTCTTACAAGTTTGAATTCCTTTCCTAGGGGAGGAACCGCCTCCCGGTTTGTTGAATTTAAACATCTTAAGAGGCATAGGAGAAGGATAACTTTCTCGCTTCCTCTTCCCGTCTCTCTCTCTGTCTGTCGCTTGAGCTCAGTTTCTCTCTCCCGAGCCCAATCAATCATTTCCTCCAAGTTCGCACACTTGGATGGATGGAAAAACTCTCTAATCTCTGTTTTTAAAACGAGATGATATCATGTCATCCACATCTCCGGGGTTAACAATAAAGCTGGGCAGAATCTAGTTTTGTCGTAAAAGTTCCCCGTGATCTCATCTACTGTCTCTGTTGTTTGACGGAGTTGAAGAAACTCCTCAGTAATCCTTTCGATTGCCGCTCGAGGGCAATAATGTTTTAGGAAGATATCTTTGAATTCTTCCCACCTCATTTCCTTAATTCTTTCTCTACCTTTCTCTCTCTACACTACTCCCCACCAATCATCAGCTCGTTCTTTCAGCTGATTGGTGGCGAAGGTGACTTCGTCCTCCTTCTAACAGTGGCATGTATCGAATTCCCTTTCTATTGAGGCAATCCACCTCTGACTTTCTAAGGGATTAATATCTCACTTAAACTCTAATGGTTTACACGTCATAAAGTCCTTATACGTGCAACAAGATGATTTTGTATCAACCTTTGGATTTCTTCCCTCTCCATTATGAGTAATGTCTCTGTGACTTTCAAACCAACTCTCTAACGAATTTTGTAGGTCAGCTTGTAGGATCGGAAAGTTCTGTAACATCCCAAATAATAGAAAGTAAATAAAAAGGAAAAGAACAAGTGGGCTTGGCCCAGATTTCGGCCCATGGGCCGATATTAGAAGGAAACCCTTCTACATCTGCACACAGCCTCTCCCCATCCTCTCATTTGCGCAAGACTAGAAAGAGAAAGAGAGAGCTCAGTCTAGAGAGAGAAAGATCGGGATCAAGCTCAAAGTCTCGAAGATTTGTTGCTCACTACCTCTGGAGCATAAAGAAACAGGAAAGAAGCAGTAACAGGTAATCGCTATACCTAAATCTGAGTTTTTGTAACTTTCGGGTTAAAGGGTAAAAATCAAGTGAAGAGGTAGATTTTACGTGTGAAACTTGAAACAAACCACATATTTGGGTTCATGGGAAGTAAAGGAACGTTTCGAACGTAAAAAGTTCAAAGCTTGATCGATTAGAATAAATGGTCAGATCTAGGGTTTCTGTTTGGGGAAGATGACTGAGTCATCGAAACTACATAGTTTCGATAGACAAAGTATGACTCGAAACTACCGAGTTTCGATTGTAGCAGACCCATCGAAACTACATAGTTTCGATACAGACCCTAAACTTAAACTACTAAGATTTTACACAAGTCACCACTCGAAACTACATAGTTTCGATAGGCAAAGTATGACTCGAAACTACATAGTTTCGATAGACAGAGTACCACTCGAAACTACATAGTTTTGATAGGCAAAAGTATAACTCGAAACTACATAGTTTCGATAGACAAAGTATGACTCGAAACTACATAGTTTCGATAGGCAAAGTATGACTCGAAACTACCTAGTTTCGATAGAAAGGGTATGACTCGAAACTACGGGGTTTATACTTAGTAATGTCTAGTGTCATTTAGGAGCAATACCTTATGCATATAACTTTATTATACAGATCGTGAGTAACCCTAGTGACGCTCAGTGACCAATTGAGAGCATTTCTGAGACCACCCATCAGGTGAGTTCAAGATCCCTATTTTACTGTTTTAGGGTGGTGTGCATACTCAAGAATTAGACGTTTATAAATAAATGTATATTATTTAATTAAACGTTTTGTAAGAAAGAAAGATAGCGGTTGTTAAACCGAATGTTTTGACAGGAAGAAAGATAACGGTTGTTAAACCGAACGTTTTGAAAGAAAGAAAGAAAGAAGAATGGTTTATTTAACTATATGTTTTATAAACAAGAGAAAGAGAAGAAAGAATGGGTTATTTAACTATATGATTTATAAACAAGAGAAAGAGAAGAAAGAATGGTTTACTTAACTATATGTTTTATAAACGAAGAGAAGAATAATAAGTCAAATACATTGTCTAATCTGTAAGAGTATGCTTATACGACGAAAGACTTGGAGTAGTAGCGTAGTCCTAGAGGCTAGTGCTACTCTAAGCATAGTAGCAAGTCTTGAGGTAGTAGTATAGTCCTTGAGACTAGTGCTACCCGAAGCCGATGCTGCGACATGGACAAGTCCATGATGTACCATGAGAGAAATCGGGACAGTGCTCGGCAGGGCATTGTAACGAGGATGTTGCAACTGGTTAAGATGAGTAACGACGGTTACTCTAGCGGCGACGGTCGCTAAGAAAGAATGAAGAAGCCCGCTTGGGGGCACAGAAAGTCGGTTATCGGCCTTTGGACGTTGAGCCTTAGGGAACAATAACCGCGAGAAAGAGTTCCTTCGGGAAGTAAGAACGAAGAAGCCCGCTCGGGGGCACAGAACAGATTGTAGACATTAATGTATGACTTAAAGAAAAGAGTACAAAGTAAATACGTATGAATATAGAAGAAGAAAGAAAGATTTTTATACGTATGTATTTTAAAGAAGGAAGACATATTTTAATGTGTATGTATTTAAAGAATAAAGAAAGATTTCATTGTATTACGTGTATAATATAATACGTATATTTAAAAGGGAAAATCCTTTTTATATATATATAAACTAAAGAAAACTTGAACTCACCAGCGTTAGCTGACTATTTTAGTATGCACATCAGGTAGCAAAGGAAAGGAAAAGAAATGATGGTTTCGAGGGCTTAGGAGTGAATGGCTGGATGGCTGCTGCTGATGAAGACTGACATCCCCATTTGCTAGTTTTAGATTGTTGAACTATGTTTAAATTTTAAGTTTTAATTGACTCTGAATTTTGTAAAGACTTCCGCTGTTGGTTTAATGTTTGATTCAAAGTTTAAGAACTATGTATATGCAATGTTTGCCAACTGTGAGAGGTACCCGGTTTGGGTCCTTTCAAGTTCGCATCGAATGCTTTTCCTACTTCTACCACGATTTGTCTCCGGATATTCTCCGGGACTTGTTTCACCTCGTTCTCATCATGACGTGGCGATTCAGTTCTCCCGTGGCTTCCCTCGTCACGTATTCCATTGTTCTAATGTTCAGCCATTTGGTGAAACACGATATCATTTAATCTCTCATTTGTTTTACCCTAATCGTAGTCTAGGGTTTTATACTACATGCCTTGTATCAATTTAATCATATTCAAGGATTTCACATGAAGTTTATACTCATGTATTCGTATATATGCATATATCATAATCATGCATATTCACATCCCTGGCTTACTATCTGCTGACATAAGTTATCATATGGTGTTTGGGATATCATGATGGTCTCATGCATTAACTCTTATACTGGCCAGGCATAAGGTAATGTATATTACCATCCTGATACTCCCAACTATCATATGGAGCTTACCTCATACAAAGTTCTGCCCATGTATATTCACACATTTCTGTTTAAGCACTGGAATTTAACATATATGCTTCCTTGGACGGCCTCGGATTGAATCCCTATTTATATCATGAGCATTTATGGTTTGAGTTTAAGTACCCCTTTTGATACTTAAATCCCTCAAACTGTGCTCTGATACCAACTTGAAACACTCTACTTATTTTACTATTATTTTATCAGAGTTTAATGCGAAAAACGGGTCCCAGATTTAACAAAACCTTACCAAAATGGCTAAGGAAACTTTTTCATTTATAATAATATTATTTTACAAAAGGATAATACAATTACATTATCCTATATAGGGATCTTTCAACTCCGACCAACCTCGTCCATAGGAAACTTTATTCCACGTGTTGCTTTCCTGCAGTGTTTGGAAAACGTTTTTGAATTAGATTTCGCTAAGTAAGTACACTGCATCGTTCATTTTATTATGAACCCTTTAGGTTCTTTATTGTTCAAGTTTTCTGGTGCCTCGTGCCCACGTGACCATCTCCGGATGTACCTCCGGCCACGCTTTTAGTATATTTATGGGTATGCTAACCCCCTCGCAACCATCACAGGCCTCTGTCTTCGGTCCGGGAATTGGCAAGGTCCTTATACTCATCAGTATAGGCATCCTCGCATTTGTCACAAAGACTTATTCATTCCTCAGCCACATAGGCTTTTACTCTTTCAGCCCCGAAAGCCTAGAGTTTACTCTTTCAGCCCCGAAGGCCTAGAGTTTCCCTTTCCTTTTCTTTCTTCTTTATTTATTGAGATCCACCTTACAGGCCGGGTATCTCATTTCATTTGGGACCTTGAGTATCTTAGACTCACGGCCTCCCAGATGTACCAATCATTTGTTTTCATTTAATGTATATGCTTGAATTATTCACAAACTAGTCCTCACCTTAAAACTTCGTAACGGTTTCTCCACGACGCATTAGAAGGGTTTATATATAGGAAGTATCAGCGGCGTATCCACCACCCCTCTAACACTTCGTGAGTACTCTGTTACTCCATTTTAGGGTTTAAACTCGTCTCATCATACTCATTCATGTTTGCGCGTATCATCATGCATTCACGTAATCATCATGCATTTCACGTATTCATATTTATCATGTATTTGTTTATGCATGGTATACTTTCATCTCATATTTGTACTCGTCATATATTGTAAACTGGGGTGATTTTCCTTCCAGAGCAGTACCTCCAACAGAGATGTCCCCAGGAAAGAGCGACGGGTCTAGGAGAGATTTATACACGGCTCTTTCCTAGACAGGACATTCCGTTTGTCAGATAACTAAATACCGGTTGGATGTTCTCCCATACGTTTACTATATTTCTTTATTCTTTACTAGTCTATACTCCTAAACATTCATAATGGTTTCACCACGAAGTACACAAGTGGTTTATATATAGGAAGTACCAGCGGCGTATCCACCACCCCTTGGATACGTCGTTACTACTCCATTATTCCCGTTTAGTGTTTAGACTAATCTATCATTACCCCGTACCCTCCTCATATCACATAACACATATCACATAATCACATCATATAAGCACGTATTTCATATAACCGTGTTTAGGGTACGGATCCAGTGTACTTACATTATTCTCATGCAGTTCCCAAGTTCATTCCTCGCTTTAAACGTTTCTCTGACTTGAACCGTACTCTCTGCATACCGCACTCGTAACCGTCGTCTTGGTGCTCCTCGGGAACTGTACTAGTAGGTGTGTGTTGGAATTGTTGTTGTTGTTGTTCTCAAATGGTCGACAATGACCATCTATTTATAGTGCTGGAACACCACCCATAGCGGACCACTAAGCTAGGCGGTAGCGGTCCGCTACCGCCTCTTGCCAGCCGTTTTCCTTGCCCGCTACGTAGCGGACCGTTATGGCTTTGGATAGTGGTTCGCCACCCAATCCTGTACAGTGAGTCACCAACCACGTGTTGTCCTCATGTTGCCCGAGCCAATTACATCTAGCGGACCGTTACATGCTAGGTAGCGGTTTCTTTTTATTTTGAACCCTCAACTTTGAGGTATTTACACTTAGCCCTTGAAATTTTGTTTTTAAAAAAAATTCAGGATGTTACACTCTCTTTGGGAACTTACTGTTCCCTGGTTTGAATTTGTAAACAACCTCATCGGGTTTCCTCTTGTGGTCAGCTTTTGGTGGCTCTTGAGCTGCCACTTCATCAAACATCACCGCACTCTTTTCCATAGCTAAATCAATTGTTTCGGATGCGATGGATTTTACTAAGGTACGCACCTTAGGAGGTAAACCCTGAATATAACATTTGACTCTTCTTGACTCAGGGGTAACTAGATGTGGCACTAACTTGGCCATTTCATTGAACTTGGTCGTGTACTCCTGATGAGTCATGGTTCATGCTTCGAACCGTAGAAACTCAACTTCAATCTTGTCCACCGCATTTTGTGGACAGTATCTCTTAATAATCAAGGATTTAAGATTTTCCCAAGTCATCCTATCCGTCACGGCTTCTCCCTTTGTCTGCTTAACTGACTCCCACCGGTCAAGAGCCTCTTCTTGAAATGAATGTGCGGCAAATTTCACAGCTTGATCCGGTTTACACTCACTCATCTTAATTACAACTTTCATAGATGTGATCCACTGCAGGGCTGCAATGGCATCCTTCTTTCCATTAAATGGCTTGGGATGGCAGTCACTGAAATTCTTATAGTTGTATCCATGGCCATGAATTCCTGTGCTCTGGTTAGTCATGCCAACTGTTTCATGGGTTCGAGTTGTGCCTATATTGTTTCCTAGTGGAGTCGTATGAAGGATATCTTCTGTTCAAGGAACAGCACCACTAGTTCCTTCATTCCGGTTTCCTAGACTGTTATGATTCTCTCTCCTTCTAAAATCATCATCAAGGATTCCAGGTAAAGTTGATTGAAGTACTCGGGTGACCTCAGACGCCACCGCTCCCTCGAACTGAGCTTCGGTCATAATGACTTCTTCCACAGGTTGTTCGGGTTCTGTATTTGTATTCACGTTCTCGTTTGGATCAATGTTCGTGTTTGTCGTAGAACGAGACCTAGTATTAGGCATCCTACCCCAACCTCTTTCTTATCCTCTACCACGTCCTGCTATCTTGTACCTACATACAGATGTATAACATCAGAATTCGTATAACCGGTCATAATCCAGAAATTCAGAAATTAACAACACTTGGCCAAAATGCCTTTAATTATCTGATTTCTATGTATTTCTCGTTATAGGTCGTACTGAATGTATACACCTATCTTATCCTGGCATTCCAGACTAATCTCAGAGTCCTAGTTTAAGTCTAGATACTACTCCTATAGTATCTAAATCACTTAAACTGAGGCTCTAATACCAACTTGTCACACTCGTAACACAGGACAATTATCTAACTAGAGTAGTACCTCCAACAGATATGTTCCCAGGTAAGAGCGACGGGTATAGGAGAGATTTATACACCGCTCTTTCCTAGACAGAATATTCCGTTTGTCAGTTAACTACATACTAGTCAGAAGGTCGCCTTCTAGTTATTGTGACGTTGATATCAAAAACACAGCGGAAGATTAAATCATAACTTATATTATAACAACTTTGTTTACATCATGTTCAACAAAATGTTACATCATCTGTTCCTAACAGAGAACAATTCAACCGGGACTTATAATTCATGGCATGCCCATTATCTAGATCGTTCATCAGTTCATTCTAGTCCTGGAATGCCCTGTCTAATGGCTACCTGTGATGCGGTAAAAAACATTTGATAAAACATGGGTCAGCATAAAGCTGGTGGATTCATAAACTAAAATAGTTTATTAAAATGACCCGCCATAGTATCTTGAACACATTCATAGGTTTCAACACCCAATGGGCTTCAACAACCAAATTCATAGATTACTATGAATAATCATTCAATATATATATAACCAAAGACCGTTCCACGGGTCCTATCCAACATGTCTTCCACAGGCAAGTGCAATACAATAAGCGCTTAGAATACGTCATATATACAAAATTGGTACAATCGTTTCAAGATACTTAAAATGTTTCATAAATCAACCATGCCAGACAAGGTCATGAAAGGGTTCATGCAACACAGTTTAAGAACTCACCTGCACAGTATTTCTGCTTATAATTCAGTAATGTGGTAAACACCTCGGACAGAGTTCCTAGATAAGTAAGCACATTACTTAATTATACAAATCTAGCTTAATGATGTGTAACCAAAGCTTAATGGGAGGTCGGAACCTTACCTCAGCACTATCTACAGCAACTTGGAGTCAAAACGATGGAAACCTAACTCTCGTACATGAACCGGGGCTCGGGACCGGAGTATCAGGATGTTTGTGTGTGAAAAATGAGAGTGTGGAGTGTGTGTAAAGTGCTGAGATCGATCAAGTATTTATAAGGCCAACATTGCACCCGTAGCGGACCATTACGCTAGGTGGTAGCGGTCCGCCACCCCTTGTGGCGGTCTAATTGGATTGGGCCACCCCTTCCACGCGTCAGTTCCCTATCGGTGAGTCACAGGGACACGTGTCGGCTCCCAAGGATTTTCCTTAGCCAACACATAGCGGACCGCTAAGGTCTTGGGTAGCGGTCCGCTACCCCTTTGTTTTTCAGAATTTTTATTTTAAGTCCCTGGACTTTGTTTCTTCCCATGTCCAACCCTCAACTTTGATTTTTGGCAATTTTAGTCCTTCCTTTTTCCAAGAAATTTTGGGGTGATATACAGGTGGAATCAGTTGAAGGTATCGATGTGAATCAATTGAATGCAACGACTTTGTATGTATCAATTGAGGTCATGATTAGTAGGTCATTAGCATTCCATTCGAATAGTGATTGCTTGCATCAGATTGAATACCAATTGATTGAATCAGAGACCTAATTTGTTGAAACAGAAAAAAATCGATTGAATGAAAGAAATTAAGAGGCGTGAGTATTAAGATCCTATTGTGACGAGAATTTAAAGGGGAAATGAAAATTAGGAGGGAACTTCCAAATATTTTTAGTAGAAATTAGGAGGGAAGAAGTAATCAAGGAAAAATATATAATTGTTAAAAATTCTATATAAATTATTTTTATAGAAATTAGAATGTTGTATGTTTAATGAAATATCTTTAAGAAAGAGTTAGCTTTTTAAGATTTCTAATAAATAACAAAAAATTAATTTTATAAAATAAATTTACATCATAAAAGTTAATAAGTATATATTAATCAAATTTTGCGAAGTAAAGTTAATTTGGTCGGTGGAGGTCAATGACCGTCAATTAAGGTTAGCGGTCATCGCTTATGGTCATTAACAACATATTAGGGTGATTGATGGTTAGTTACGATCATTGTTTGTCAATATAGGGTTATACATGGTCACTTATGCTTATTGACATTCAGATAGGGTAATTTATGGTCGCTTCGAGTGAGTAAGGGTTAATTAGGGTCATTGATGCTCAATTTGGGTTAATTAGGTCATTACTGACTAATCAAAGTTAATCTGGTTAGTTGTAGTCAATGATGGTCATTAATTGTTGTTTTTAGGTAAACCATGGTCAATTAAGGTTATAGGTCATTGCTTAGGGTCATTAACAACATATTAGGGTGATTGATGGTCCATTACGATCATTGTTTGTAAGGATAGGGTTATACATGCTCACTTATTCTTATTGACGTTCAGATAGGGTAAATTATGGTCGCTTCGGGTGAGTAAAGGTATAGCGTCATTGATGCTCAGTTAGGGTTAGTTAGGTCATTATTGACTAGTCAAAGTTCATCTGGTTAGTTGTGGTCAATGACGGTCATCAATTTGTGTTTTTATGTAAACCATGATCAATTAAGGTTACCGGTCGTTCCTTAGGGTCAGTAACGTCATATTAAGGTGATCCATGGTTACTTATGACGTTCAAATATGGTCATTGTTGGTCAGATAGGGTTATCCATAGTCACTTATACTTATTGATGTTCATATATGGTTGTTAGGGTGGTTGATGATGCTAAATTCGGTCAATTGATGGTCAATTATGGTCATTTGAGGTTATAGATACTCATCTAGGGTTAATTTGGACAGTGCCGACTAATTCGTGCTATTGAGGGTCAAATAGGCTTATTGATGGTCACCGTGACCCGTTTATCAATTATGTGAACCGCCTATTTTATTGCATTAATCTGGCCCATTGATCCAATAGCAGCTTTAATATAGTATAATTACTATAAACACCAATTATGTGTGCGTGTTAAAATGGTAACGAGTCAAAACAGTAACGAGTCAAAATGGGCCATCTCATCATAACATAAGTATAAATCCATGATTTCGACTTCCGAAAGTCAAAGAAATACATGCTTTTGACTAAAATCAATGAACTATTTGAATTATTTTGACCTTTTTAGTTTTAAAGAATAAAGTGGTTCACATGGTTGTATGCAACTTGCAAACATTATGTTGACCGGACACATTAAGTAATGGGTTTAATTGACAATGGGTCTATTGTTTAATAGGCCTAAAATAAAAATGTTTAACAAAATATACAGAAATTTTTTTAAATAAATATATATATATATATATATATATATATATAAAAAATTAAAAAAATCATAAATTTCGGGGCCCGGGGGTAATTTGGAAATTTTTTTATAAATTTCTACCATTTTTACTGCATTTTTTTCTACATTTTTTTTGCATTTTTTTCTGCCCTTTTCTGTATTTTTTTATATTAAAAATATCCTGACCCGTTGACCCATTATGAGAACTGCCCTGTTTTATTGTATTAATTTCACCCGTTGACCCATTATGCAACTTTCATGAATGAAAAGACTGCAAACAGTTGCTTTCAAGCACTAAAATTACAATGACCCGTTGGCCCATTTGTTATTATATACATGGGTTCAGATCAAAATGGTAACGGGTCAAATGGATTCAGGTCAAAACTAGTAAGTTTAAGTGAGAGTTGATTCGGGTCGGGTTGACCTGGAAATTGGGAATTTTTTTAAACTCTAGCTGATTATATGTTGTCTGCACCAAAGACCAATAACAAAAATCACATCATGTAAACATATCATAGCTTTAACAAAAATCAGATTTGGTCAACTTGGCACCAATATTTCGAGCATGAGCATTTGTTTAAAGTGACTTAATCAAAATGTTCCAACATTTAGTAGGTGTCCAAATTCAACGGCACCAATATTTCGAGCATGGGCATATGAACCGGAGGAATAATATTCAGCGGCAACAATAGCAAATTCAAACTAAAAGAAAAATATATTCAGCGTCATGCATATTACTCGAGAATATGTAGATAATCCGTGCGCATACATCCAAAATAATAAATGTTCTACAACTAAGAAAAAATGATCAATGCAGACTTAAAAATGATCAAATTTAACTTTGATACATGCAGCAAATGGAAACTTCAACCTGCAGCCAATTAAATCCCAGCACCCCAGACATCATAGCTGCAGCAAATGGAAACTTCTTTTTTATTTTATTTTTTTAATTTGTACTGTAATACATAATTTGTTTATGTGCACATCATTCAAATCATGATTGACTTTTAAGAGTCAAAAGTATAATTTTTTATTCTTAAAATCAACAAGGTTTATTTAGGCAAAAGTTACTGAACACATTATATACACCAAATGCATATCAGATATATGATAAAGAAAGTAATATAGAATATGTGGAGTTAAAGCATTTGACATACGCTTTGCTTTAGAACTTTAGTTCGTAACAAGGCTCGAAGACCTCCGGCTGGATTTGAAATGGTTTCTGTCATTAATTTCAGAATCTAGGCCAGTGTTATAAGCATCAAAATTCATCCAAAAGTTTGGTGCACCATGTTTCTTTAACATTGAAAATATGAGATGCACAGTTTGACTTTTATAGTCAAGATCAGTCAATCTTAGAATGCAAACTTTATGTATTTTTTGTTATGTTCAGCTAAAAAGATTTAAACACTATATTATACATGCAATTGGTGAAATTGATAAATTATGCATTAACTAAATTAATCAATCGCAATTATAAAAGTTTTATAAAACAGTTAATGACTTTCAACTAAATCAAAGATGAATAATGTATCACGAACACAAATCAATATTCTCGTTTGTAGAAGTGATCCATATACATTTGTGAAAGTATTGGGTTCATTTAACCCATATGCATTTGTTAGAAAAGTAGGTAATTTGCAGCCATTGAAATAACAGATCTGCAAGACCCAAAGATTAAAGTTTCACGGTTTGACTTTTACGCACAGTTTGAGTTTTATACAGCCTAAAGTTTCATGGTCATTGAAGTCCGTAACCGTTACCCGCCAAAAATAAGAACCGTGACCGAGTGTTTAAGAGTTACGGTTCACGGGTATGTAATTTCATTGAATCTGATGAGGACACGATGAAGAAACATACAATTAAGATCATTTACGATGAATAAACATACAATTAAGTTGGCAATTTTCATTGAATAGAACTGATGAAGAAATTAACGCAATAAGGTTGGGAGTTTTCATTGAATAGAACTGATGAGGACATGATGAAGAAACATACAATTAAGATCGTATACAGCAGTAATTACAGATCATTTTCGATCACGATGAAGAAACATACAATTAAGTAATTACTGTAAGGAACTTGAGGGCTACTGACGAAGTCACGATGAAGATGATGACAGAACTTGATCGATGTTGGATGATGATGATCAAGAGCCTGTCGTTGCCTTAATTCTCTTGTGCTTGTCATTCAAAAAAATTCTCTTGTTCTTGATCGAATAGAACAGTTGATTTAATTTAAAATTAACTCATCCTAAAAATTCTAGGTATCAAATTCCCCTAATTGGTTTATCTATTTTTATTGATTTGTAGTTTTTTGTTGAGATTCGAACAAAGAATTGCAAATGGCATAGTTGTTAGTACTACCATTAATCCTCAAAGCCCAGTTTCGAAACATGCTGTTTGTTTTGTTTTTTTTATTCTAGTCTTTGTCCACTTGGCTATGTTTTTCTATACAAGTATTCTTTTAAAAATGAGCTTCAATAATTATTAAAATGTTTATAAATATTTTTAAAACGGTTTTTTAACCAAGTATGTTGCGTTTATTTATTTATTTATTTTTTGAGATAACTTTATGTAATAAAACCATTGTAAATAGACTTTTTTTTATTATTGCCATACACATAACAAGCCCAAACAACACGGTAACGGTATTCTTTTTTATGCTTTTTAGTTTCGATAGGAGTCGTTTTGGTTTTTTCTATATGGATCGCGTGCGGGGAAAATTTGCAACCTTTCTAACAAAAGTTGCAAATGTCAATAAAATTTGCAACCTTTAAAGAAAAAGGTTACAATTTTTTGTAAAATTTGTAACTTTTAAATAAAAATGTTGCAAATTCAATAAAATTTTGCAACTTTTTAGGAAAAAGATTGCATTAGATCTTTTAATGCAACATTTATGTTAAATGAAGTTGCATTAGAGTTAAATGCAACATAATGGAAAAGAGTTGCATTAGGCTCATTTTCTAGTAGTGCTTATCGACTCCGTAAGTCGAATACACATTAAAATCTACTTTTTATCATATGAATCATGAGCACCGACACTACTCCTTTGGAAGTGACTTTGTTCAATAAAACTTACATCAAAAAAGCAGATTTCAAATTTCAATTCGCATAAATAAACAATATTAGTGCAACTAATTTGTAGATGGAGAATCGAAGGATCTTGGTGGAGAAGACAAATGAGGTTTTGGAGGAATTTCCAGTGATGCTAAGTCTCCTTCTAACATTTCCATCACTTCTGTGATTGCCGGTTGGTTCAAGGGATTTTTTTGTATACACCACAAGCCCACAATAATCATCTTCCTTGCATTCTCATTTTCTTCATCGCTCACAATCTCGTGTAGTCCAAGTTGTTCTTCATGTAATTCAAGCTTCTTATATATCCAGCGAGGAAAGTATAACTCACTTGTATGATCAACTCCCATCTCGATGTTTTTTCTCCCTCCAACCATTTCGAGAATCATCATTCCATAACTATAAACATCTGATTTGTGGGAAACCTCTCCAAAGTTTCTAGAAAATAGTTCAGGAGCAATATAACCAGGTGTTCCTCTCATATGGGACAGGGATATCTTGCTCTCTTTCTCACGAAACAACTTAGTAAGCCCAAAGTCTGATATCTTAGGACAGAAATCACTATCCAATAGAATATTATGTGGCTTGTGTCAAAATGTAATATCCGTGTGTTGCAACCCCGATACAAGTACTCTAGACCTCGAGCAATCCCAATTGCAATCCGATACAAATTTTCCCATCCAAGTTGGCTACTACATGAAGAACCGCGATTGTATATAAACCTCTCTAGTGAACCATTAGGCATGAATTCATAGATCAAAGCTCTTTGACGACCCTCCGAACAAAATCCCATAAGACTTACAATATTAACATGGGAAGTCCTTACAAGTTATGCAATGATATGAAAATTGCTTGATTGAATAATTATAAGGAGCCAATGAATAAATACAGAGAGCTACAAATCAATAAGGAGCAATCATAGGGATTGACTAGTCCATAACCTACACCTACTATAAATACAATATACCAAATATACAAGATTAGAATATGGAGGAAATAATGAAGCGAATAATTCAAATGATTTGAATTTGAATTATTCTATTATGTTCTGGTACTATCTTTAATAGGCTCCCTAAAGATGGACGGTCGTAAGATAAGTCCAATCTTGGATATTAATTGTTGGAATCTTGGCTGTAGAAGCGGTTTGGTGAGGGCATCGGCGAGCTGGTCATATCCAGCGATATGTGTTACCCGGATGGATCGGTTGTTTACCTGTTCACGGACAAAGTGGAAGTCAAGAGCTAAATGTTTCATTCGGGAATGAAAGATGGGATTAGCGGCATATTGGGTGGCACTCAAGTTATCACAAAAGATGGTTGGTGTTGTAGCGGATGGAAAGCCGAGTTCCTGTAGCAAGGCTTTAAGCCACAAAACTTCGGTGGTAGTAGATGCGACCGCCCGAAACTCCGCTTCGGTGGAGGAACGTGCGAGAGTGCTTTGGCGTTTTGTGCTCCATGAAATGGGATTTGACCCAAGGTAGACAATATAACCGGTAGTGCTTCAGTAATTATCTTTATCTCTGGCCCAATCGGCGTTAGTGAAGGCATGGAGATGTAGAGGAGATGCACGACGAAGCAATAAACTAGTGTGAATGGAGCCATGTAGATATCTGAGAAGTCTTTTAAGGGCGGTCCAATGTGTAGATATTGGAGCATGCATGAATTGAGACAGTTTGTTTACCGCAAAAGCAACATCAGGTCTTGTCAAAGATAGATATTGTAGTCCTCTATAATCCGTGGGTGAGGAAAGAGGAGTACCTACATGCATGGTTAGTGATTCCGAACAAGTAATCGGTGTGGATATCGGTTTGCTATCATTCATTTTGGCTCGATGGAGAAGATAATTTATGTACTTAGCTTGAGACAGGAGAATGCCATGAGAATGAGGAAGGACCTCGACACCAAGGAACTATGAAAGAGTGCCGAGATTTTAAGTGAGAATTTAGTGGCGAGAGAGGATATAAAATCATAAATGATGTGGGGGATGGACCGTTGATGATAATGTCATCAACGTATACGAGGATATAAATGGGAGATTGACCAGGGGAATGAATAAAAAGAGAAGAATCGGAAATGGTAGGTCTGAAGTGTTTAGAATGAGGATAATTTTTTAGCTCTACGTACCATGCACGGGAAGCTTGACGGAGACCGTATATGGCTTTATTAAGCTTGCAAACATGGGAAGGAAAAGATGGGTTTATGAAGCCGGGCGGTTGTGCCATGTATACGTCTTCGGTTAAGGTGCCTTGAAGAAAAGCGTTGTTAATGTCAAGTTGGCGAAGGTTCCAACCTTGAGACACGGCAAGGGAGAAGATGAGGCGTAAGGTGGCGGGTTTCACGACCGGACTGAATGTTTCAGCGAAGTCGATTCTCGGTCGTTGATGAAAACCTTTGGAGACTAGGCGCGCTTTGAGGCGGTCGATAGACCCATCGGGTTTGTATTTTGTGCGGTATACCCACTTGCATCCGACAATGTTTGAAGCTGAAGTTGAGGGAACTAAAGACCAAGTTTGATTATTTTGTAGAGCATCAAACTCTTGACTCATAGCTTTGCGCCAAGAAGGGTGTTTAAGGGCTTGGGTGATGGTAGATGGTTCGTGAATAGTTTCTGTGGTGGCGGTATACAGTTGGATGTTGGGGTTGTGATACTTGGAATTGGGTTTGCGAGTTCGTGTAAAGTGATGGGAGGAGGGTTGAGGCAGCGGGTCTGGTGGTTGTTGAAATTGGGAGGAAGAGGAGGAGATTGTTATGTTGATTGGTGGGTTGATTTCAGTGGTGGGGTCAAGTGTGGTAGTGGGGTTGGTGGCAGGTAACAGTTCAATGGGAGAATTAGAAGATGAGGTTGGTGGGGAGTTAGAAGATGGGGTTGATGGGGGAGTAGAAGATGAGGTTCATGGGGGATCAGAGGGGGTGATTGGTGCATGGGGGTGAGTAAGTGGCAGCCATGTAGTAAGGTGTATGGGTGGAGGAGTGGTTTGGTTTGTGAGTTTGATAAAAAGGAAATTCATTTTCCACGAAAGTGACGTGTCTAGAGGTGTAGATTTTATTGATGGTGGGGTCGAGTGCATAGTATACACTTTGGGAAGGAGAGTAACCTACAAAAATACACGGCTTAGATTTAGGGTGAAGTTTATGTGGAGAGTAAGGACGAAGCCAAGGATAACAAAGACACCTGAAGCTTCGTAGTTTGTCATAGTTTAGTTGTTTGTTGAATAAATGATAGTATGGAGAGGTATTTTGGAGGGTTGGTGTAGGTAAGCGATTTATGAGGTAAGCCGCGGTTGTGAGGGCAAGGGGCCAATAATGTGTAGGCATTTGAGCATGTGTAAGAAGGGAGAGACCGGTTTCAACAATGTGTCTATGTCTACGTTCGGCATAACCGTTGTGTTCGGGTGTGTGAGGGGGAGAGGTAAGGTGAGAAACACCTCGTGATTGTAGGTGGGAGGAAAGTTTTATGTATTCTCCACAATTGTTGGAAAATAGTTGTTTAATGGTGGTTTGAAAAAAAAATCCAACTAAGTTTTGAAAGCAAATAAAGGTGGTAAGAGAGTCGGATTTGTTCTTGAGTGGATATAGCCATGTGTATTTAGTAAGTATTTGTATCCATCAATAGAGGTAATAGGTGAAGACCACACATCAGAAAAGATTAATTGTAGTGGTGCATTAGAAGATAATGTAGACTGATAAAATGGTAATTTATGACTCTTGTTGAGATGGCAAGAATTATAATTATTATTAGAATAGGAAATGCATGAAATAAAGGAAGACAAAACTTTCAAGGTTTTATTATTGGGATGACCCAATCTATGATGCCAATACTTTGGGTTGGTCTTGTGCAATGAGAAGAGAGATGGTTGATAGGATGACTGGAGTTCGTAGATGCCCTTGCTTGCCATTCCTCTAAGAAAGGGAGTTTGGAACTTCGATCCTTAATAACAAAAGTAGAGTCATAAAATTGGATTAGAAACTTATTGTCACGACATAAGCAAGAAATAGATATAATGTTTCTAGAGAGAGATGGAACACAAAGAACATTTTTTAAAATGAGTGGAGTGGATTGAGTATGAATGATAATTGAACCAATATGAGTAATAGCAAGACACGAACCATCACCAATTACGAGTTCGTCGGTACCGTCATAAGGTGCATGAAGGGATAAGGCGTTAAGGTCGTTTGTTACGTGGTGTGAAGCCCACTATCAAACAGCCAAGTAGAAGTATTTCCTTGAACTCCCATCATGTTGACTTGTGGACTGCTTTTTCCCTGAATATTACGATTAAATGGTGGAATAATAGCATTTGGGAATAATTTTTTGAAAGTGTTACAATTGGCAACAGTGTACCCTTTGCTATGGCACCATTGACAGCGCCCGAGGAAGGGCCTATTTGCACCAAAAGAACTGCCTGGAGTGCTTGCTGTTGCGGATGTGGGTAGCAAAGGAAGATTTGGGTGGTGCTGGCTACCGGTGCTATATTGACGTCCTTTCCAAGGTTTGGTGTGCGACCAATTGTGAGCAACGAAGACAGTGGCGGGTGAATGCATTCCCGGTTTGTTGGAGGTGTTTTGAGCCAAGGCAAGTTCCTGGTTTATGAGTTTCTCATGCAACTCATTGAAGGTGATGGGAGTATCTCGAGCATGGATGGCATCAATTGTAGGTTTGTAGTTTTCTTGATCTAACCCGTTAAGGATTATGTCGGTGACATCTTCTTGATCCATTTTTTTGCCGAGTATGGATAGTTCATCCACGATGGTTTTTACGGTCTGTAGAAACTCGGTTATGGTCTGAGTTGGTGTCTTGGAACACTGTTTCAAGCGATGTTGGAGTTGCTTGATATGCCCTCTCGAAGATGAAGCATACGTGGTGGCTAGGATGGTCCAGGCTTCAAGGGACGACTTGGCATTCATAACAATCGGTATGATTTGCGGGGATAGGGTTCCGATAAGAGCACCGAACAACAGGCGGTCTTGCCGGAACCAGTTGGGGTAGTCTTTGTGTGGGGTGACAGAGCCGTTTGCGGCAGTGGTTGGAGTAGGACATGGGCACGAACCGTCTATAAATTTATAGAGGTCGAGTCCGTGAAGAAGAGCTTCGATTTGAGTCTTCCAACCAAGATAGTTGGTAGAGGTTAGTTTGAGAGAAGTGGGAAGGCTACGATAGTAAGGTTGTTCGTCGTTGCGTTGACGGTGAGGGGTGTCTCGATGGTGTCTCCCATTGATGAGGGCTGAATTTGTTGAAGGTGATATGGAGAAGATGAAGATGAGTTCGTGGAAGAAGGGAAGAAGGTTTACTCAAGCTCTGATACCATTACAAGTTATGCAATGATATGAAAATTGCTTGATTGAATAATTACAAGGAGCCAATGAATAAATACAAAGAGCTACAAATCAATAAGGAGCAGTCATAGAGATTGACTAGTCCATAACCTACACCTACTATAAATACAATATACCAAATATACAAGCTTAGAATATGAAGGAAATAATGAAGCGAATAATTCAAATGATTTGAATTTGAATTATTCTATTATTTTGTGGTACTATCTTTAATAAGTCCTACCAACACTTGCAAACTTCATTAATAAAATCTTCCCCATCATCTTTTATTCCACTTAAAACCTTCACTCCAACTAGGTTTTGGTTTCCTAGCACTCCTTTATACACAGTATCGAATGTTGGAACCCGATTATTTAACGCTACTAACTGAGTTGTGCCCGTAAGAGTTACACTTAGGGCAACAAACATTAAATCCACTTAACCCGCTTTACTGGTAATTACGAACTGTTAGCGAGACGATATATTCGTTAGACGGGAATTATTATTTATACTGGTTTATAAATAATAAATATTTATTGTTTTAATCTTTTTGTTAAAACAATTAAATGGCTACAAACTTTTTATCTCGTATTGGACTTTGGGCCCGGAAACAATTAATAGGGTTTATGATTATTATTTATATAATAATCCTAATTCTTTTTTCTTGACCGACCTACTTTGGGATCTTTCAGCAGCAAGAACCAAAGAATTTTTTTTGTTTCTTTGCCATCTTTCAAAGCTGCTAGCGACAAAAAGGCACAAAGGCTGCCTTTGTAGGTTCCGGCTACCAGCCTTTGCAAGTTCCGGCCACCAGCCCTGGCACCGTCCGCCGGCTTGTCCGACGATACCCGGTACCACTCGTTCTCGTGTTTCGGTTCGTGATCTAGCATCGGTTCATTGTACATCGGTGTCTCAACCGGTTAAGCATTAACCACTAAGGTATAATTAATCTCATTGGTAGATTAAATATTTTATTCCGTATTCGTATGTTTTCGTAACCCAGATCCTGTCGGGTTTTATATTGTGTTGAATCGGTTTCATTCCGCTGCGTATTAATAATTACTAAATAATTATTATTAATCTAAAATTATTTATCAACCATTTTTTATAACTAATCTAACTGATCACCACTGGCCAAAAAAAAAATCCCCAACAGTGGTATCAGAGCTTTGGTTACGACATACGAATCGGATCCGGTCTTTTAACAGGTTATAGATCACTTTAACTTGTTTAAAGTTTCTGATCTAGATCTGTTTAGGGCAATTTTTATTTATTTATTTTTTTTCGTCAAAGTTTTTTATTTATTTTATTTGACCAAAAGGATTGCCCAGTTATTTGATTGTATTAAATAGTAAATCTGGCCCGACCCTGTCTTGTGTTTGTTTTCTGTTTTTAGTTTTATGGTTTGGCCCATTTGATGGCTCAAAATTGTAATAGATTAGCTTTTATGTTTTGGCCCACTTTGATGGCTCAAAGTTGTAATAGCTTAGGGTTTTATTTTTTTGTATTCTGTATAAATATTGTAAAGATAAAGACCCGAAGACAAAACAGAAGACGGAGACAGGATCTTGGATTTAGTGGGAGTCACACGGAACAGCTAGATGCATGCACGAAGTTCATCCTTGTGGTTGTTTGTGTGTTGTGACCCCGTGACCTAGTTTGGTCTTGCTATTAGGCTCTAGCAAGATCAAACACTTTTTCTTTGGCCATATGATTTATATATTTTTGTGTTTGCTATTGTGGTTGCTTTTTATCTTATAAATGTTATAACGTACCAACCTAATACCAAAATTTTCACAATCAAATAAATAACAAGCTCTAAACTTTTTTTTACAACTTGTGGATACTTTATATTAAAACAAACAGTTTGTTTTTAAAATAAATTATAACCAAAAAAGTTTTGCAATTTAAACTAATTTTAAATTTTCAAAACGAATAACTTAATAGTTCATTTAAACTATTAATTTTTAATTGGTTAATTACATCGCGGCAAACTTAGTTTTAATAGGTTATTTAAAATTAAGTGTCCTGAGAGATAAAAGGGTTCATCACGTTGTCACGATCTAATATATAGTAAAACTGGATTTTACAACACACGTATGATTTATCATTCGTTGTGTTTGACCCTATTCGGTAAACACTAAAATTAAATCCTATATTTAAATTATTTAGTCTATGTCATCCTACTATAAGGAACATTTGGGGCATAAAATGAAACACCAGTGTTTGGAGCCACAACACCGCACTTGGTGCGTAACCTATCCCTCCAAGGTGCAAGGGTTTCGTTGACACATCCGGCCCTTCCACATGTACCTGTACTAGGGCGACTATTACTTTTCTCTCTATTACATGCCCCAACTGTATGGAGACCAAAATTGGGCATAGATGAGGCTAAACGTATTAATGCATAGACAAGAGTTGTCTTAGCGGCCTCATACTCGAGAATTGTGCATTTTTCCACAATTGGCAATTATTGTCAGTCTGCCTAAATCACTTACTAATGTTGCGTGCCACAGCCGCCATTACTAATTGATATAACCAGATTCTCTATTCTTAATCTATTCTTGCCATGGGTCATTAATATAAAAATTTATTACATCCAAAATACTAATTAACATTTAATTTGCTTATTTAACAGATGTCTACTGAAAAGGAATCTCACTCATCCTTCTCTCTCAAGTCTTTGCTTGAGAATGAAAAACCGAATGACACCAACCTCATCTTGAACTCTCTCCCTAGTTCTTATGACAACTTCGTAATGAACTTAAATATGAACACATAGGAGAAGACTATGCCCGAACTGCACTGCATGCAGGAAACGGCCGAGATGAGAATATCAAGTGAGACTAATCAAGAGTTGATAGTCAAATCTGCTGGTGTTAACAAGCCCAAAACCAAGAAAAGGGGTTATAACAACAAAGGTAAGAAGCAAGTTATTGTTGCTGTCAAGAATGCCACCAACAAAAACAAGCAAGTTGCAAAAGCACCCCCTCCCAAGGAGCGTCAGTGTTTTGAATGCAACAATATGGGGCACTGGAAACGTAACTGCCCTGAATATCTAGCCAAGCTGAGATCGAAGAGAGCCAATGGTGAAGGCACCTCTTCAGGTATTTCAATCTATGTTATTGAACTTTTCACTGTCTCTAGCGACACATGGGTATTTGATACCGGATGTGCTTATCACATCGTTAATGTATTGCACAAGCCTGAAAAGTGGAAGAAACTGAAACAAGGCAACATGTAACTCATCGTTGGTGATGGGAAGAGAGTACCAGTTCTTGCAACTGGAACATTTCACCTTTCATGTCCTTCTGGCCTTGTAGTTATCTTAAATAACTGTTTGTTTGCACCTGGTTTAACCAGAAACATTATTTCTGTTTCCTTATTGTTTGAACAAGGTTTTAAGTACGTTTTTAATGGAATTAATATTTCTACTTACTTAAATGATATTTTCTATTTTGAGGCTAAACCTCGAAATGGAATTTATGAGGTTGATGTTCAAACTAATAATAACATATACAATCTTTCTAAACGTATCAAATCTAGCATTAATGATACATTTCTATGGCATTGTAGACTTGGTCACATAAGCAAGGCCCACATGAAAAGGCTCCAATCCGAAGGGATCCTTGAATCCACTGGACAAGAATCCTTTGAAGACTGCAAGTCTTGCTTAGCTGGCAAACTCACTAAAGGATCCTTCACCGGCATTGGTGAACGAGCCAAGGATCTGCTAGGACTCATACACACTGATGTATGTGGCCCTTTCAGAACCATGTCTAGAAATCATGAAAGATACTTCGTTTCATTCATCGACGATTATAGTCGATATGCTTATGTCTATCTTATGAAACACAAGCATGAAACTTTTGAAAAGTTCAAAGAGTTTCAAAACGAAGTGGAAAACCAACTCGGTAAAACGATAAAGACACTTCGATCAGATCGAGGTGGTGAATATCTTAGCACAGAGTTCATAAATCATCTCAAGGAGCGTGGAATAGTTTCATAACCTACTCCACCTGGCAGGCGTGAGCGAGACGAGAAATCAAACCCTACTTAATACGGTTCGATCGATGATGTGTAGAACAAACTTGCCTCACTCCTTCTGGAGTTATGCTCTTATGACCGCCGCCCGCATTGTCAATCTGGCACCGACTAAGAAGGTAAACAAGACTCCATATGTGATATGGCATGGGTCTAAACCCAATCTGTCTTACCTTAGAGTATGGGGATGTGATGCACATGTCACCAGCGATTCTGATGACAAGCTCGATCCTAGAGGCGAAAAGGTCGTTTTCGTTAGATACTATAACAGAAGCGGATATTATTTCTACCATCCTGATGCAAATGTTATTTCCATCAAAAGGAAGGCACACTTCCTCGAGAAAGAAATTCTTGAACGAGGAACTGGAGATAATATAGTGTATCTTGAAGAAATTCGAGAACCACAAACAACCGCTGATGAAGTCGGAGCGTCTGAACAACAAGAAGTTGTTGCTGGTGAATCAGACATAAACACAAGCGTTCGCAGAAGTGTAAGGACTAGCAAAGAACCTGACAGATACCTATGGCATCTTGATAGTACCGAGGTCCTATTAGTAGCCGAGTCTAATGACGAACCTACTAACTACAAATCTGCTATTTCAGATCCAGAATCTGCAAAATGGCTAGAAGCCATGAACGCCGAGATGCAATCTATGCGTGATAATCAAGTCTGGGACTTGGTTGAGCTACCCCCGAATCTCGGGCAGTAGGGAGCAAATGGATTTTCAAGAGAAAAACCGACATGCATGGAAATATACACACCTATAAAGCACGGCTAGTTGCGAAAGGTTTACTCAGACTCAAGGCATTGACTATGATGAAACCTTCTCGCCCGTTGCTATGATCAAATCGATCAGGATATTGTTTGCCATAGCCGCGTACTATGACTACGAGATATGGCAAATGGATGTCAAAACCGCTTTCCTTAATGGGCATCTCTCTGAAGATGTCTATATGGTACAACCTGATGGTTTTGTTGATCCAAAATATCCTAATAGGGTATGTAAACTGAATAAGTCTATTTATGGACTCAAACAAGCATCTCGAAGCTGGAATCTTCGTTTTGACCAAAAGATCAAAGAGTTTGGTTTTGTCAAAAATGAAGATGAGCCTTGTGTTTACAGAAAGGCTAGTGGGAGCACTATATCATTCCTCATCTTGTATGTGGATGATATACTTATCATTGGAAACAACATCCCTATGCTTAACGATGTTAAACACCGGTTGGGAACTTGTTTTGCAATGAAAGATCTTGGAGAAGCAGCTTACATTCTAGGAATCAAGATCTACAGAGATAGATCTAAGCGGCTTCTAGGGCTTAGTCAAGGCACATACATAGACAAAGTCATGGCACGCTTTCATATGGAAAACTCCAAGAAAGGAGGTGTTCCTATGACTAAAGGCACCGTGCTGAACAAATCGCAATCTCCTTCAACGGACATTGAAACCAAGCGTATGGAAGCAATTCCATATGCTTCGGCGATTGGTTCTATCATGTATGCTATGTTATGTACCAGGCCTGACGTCTCGTATGCTTTAAGCATGACCAGTCGTTTTCAGCAAAGTCCTGGCATTGCCCATTGGACTGCAGTCAAGAACATCCTGAAGTACTTGAGAAGGACTAAAGACATGTTCTTAATATTTGGAGGAGTGGAAGAAGAGCTCACTGTAAGATGTTACACTGACGCCAGCTTCCAAACTGACCGAGATGACTCTCGCTCACAATCAGGATTCGTATTCACTCTAAACGGAGGAGCTATCTCCTGGAAGAGCTCCAAGCAGAGTGTGGTGGCGGATTCAACCACCGAATCTGAGTATATAGCTGCATCAGATGCTGCAAAGGAAGCTGTTTGGATGAAGAAATTCATAACCGACCTCGATGTGGTTCCAAATATTCGGAAACCAATCGAGATATTTTGTGATAACACAGGCGCTATTGCTTAAGCCAAAGAGCCCAGATCTCATCACAAAGCCAAGCACATTCTCAGAAAGTTCCACTATATACGGGAAATTGTGGAACGTGGTGACATCGTGATAAGCAAAGTAGACACAGATCAAAACCTAGCGGACCCGTTCACTAAGCCGATGACTCAGGAGAAGCATGATCAACACAAAAATGCTATCGGTCTTAGTTTTGCTAGCGATATGTTTAGATTTAGTATTTGGATGTACAAACATTAAACAATTATACTTTTTGAATTCAGTTTGATTTACTAGTTAAATGCAACTTTGAATCTTATAACTGTGTTTGATTTTAATACGTTTAATCCATGAATCTTGTATTCTTAATTATCCGTAGTCGATCAGAATCGTGGGAACGACTCTGAATTAAGACTATTCTGAACTTGGACTCAAGTAGTTGACTTCCATTTTCACAGACCTCATCTTGGATGACGTTGGATGTAACTCGCTTCAAATCATCTTCATGGATTTTAATCATAAGATGTTTTTATATTGGTATACTCATTTAGTATCCTCTGACCTGAGATGCATACTAGAACTTTCGTTTACCAAGGGATGTTCTTTAATCACTGTCAACCGTTGTCGCGTAACTGCCAGTCATAAAGGCATTGGTTAGGAACAGATCTGAAGTTCAGTGGGAGTTGTATGTAGTCGATAGGGGATTCTGTACTCTTACATGATATGTAACAGTAAGACATCGTGGCGCCCTCGTGATTCAAACTGGTGAAGTGTAAGGCCTTACCCAAACTGACTGTGTGTTTGATTGGACCACTATGAATCTTGAACGAGAACAATAATGATTGAACGCTATATGAGAATGAATCTAATCCATGTCTCATTGATTCAATTGAAGTCTTTTACAGAAAGGATAAATGACGATTTTTTACCATAAGTCTATTGTCTTGCAATAGTAAGATGTTTTGGTTAATGACTTTAAAGTGTCATACCTTGTTAGGGGCAACCATGTGTAGCTAGAACACCGCTGGTTGTTTGCGTTAAGGAACTTAATCGAAGGATGTCCAAGTGGGAGACTGTTGGAATTATATGTCCGGTCCCGATTATTTAACGCTACTAACTGAGTTGTGACCCGTAAGAGTTACACTTAGGGCAACGAACATTAAATCCACTTAACCCGCTTTACTGGTAATTACGAACTGTTAGCGAGACGATATATTCGTTAGACGGGAATTATTATTTATACTGGTTTATAAATAATAAATATTTATTGTTTTAATCTTTTTGTTAAAACAATTAAATGGCTACAGACTTTTTATCTCGTATTGGACTTTGGGCCCGGAAACAATTAATCATGTTAATGTGGTGCAATAGGAAAAACACAAAAAGATATGTCTAAAGACGTACATATAAATATACTTGTAAATATTTTTTTCTTTTGAGAATATGTGACTGGGAAGGGATCCCTTGTCAAGGCATGTAAGTCCGTAGTGCTATGATTCTGAACATGTAAGACTGTGGTGCTATGTTTTCGATCAAATTTTGTAAGAAAGGTGGTCAAGGTTGAGTATGTGGATACCAAGCACAATGCGACTGATATGTTAACAAAAGCTTTGTCTAGATCTAAGTTTGTGCTTTTTTAAGCCTACTGCATATTTCTTAATTTTTGGTGTTTTTTGACTTTCACACAAGATGGAGATTGTGATATATAGTGTGGAAAGTCATCGAAGTCAATGAAAGTTCACTGCAACTAAGTTTGGAGGCTAACGCCAAGTTGGTCAAAGTTCAGGGGTTAATTATGCCAAATTAGAAGATGAGTTGTTAATTGTTTGTTAACACAGGAGGTTAGTTTATAATTAGGGGAAATCATTCAGTTTTGATAAGCTCATTCATTTTTGTATTTCTGTTTCAATTTCTTTGTAATCGGTTAGAGATTCATCAATAAAGCAATAATCATTTGATTGGTATCCTTTTGATCTTGATTTACTTTTGATTGTTGTATTGCAAACAAAATTCCGCATAATCAAGATCAACCCAGAAGTTGAACAAATGAAAACTGACAACAAAAGCAAGTATAGGAAATCAAGATTAAAAGATCCTCTCTTGGGCATTTTAACAAACAGGTGGTAGGCATGAAAATATAACAATTAAAATATGTGTAGAGCTAAAAATGACTCCATGTTAATCCAATTTGTACATAATTAAACCATTAAGGAACTGAATTCGGGACCTGTAAGTGATTATTAGAGAGATTGAGATGAACTAAAGAGGCGAGTTTTCCGAATTCTTCGGGAAGAAACTTTAACTGATGACCGGAAAGTTCAACTCTGTCGACGACTTCCTCCGATGCCTTCTTTAGTATTCGAACAACTTCCAGGTTGACTTCATCGCCATCGCCGTCTATCTTCACAATATCCTCCATTTTTTTCTCTGATTGTGAAAACGGTCGCAGGCCTCCATCCTTGTAGTACTTCTTACAAAGTTACAATCTTTAACTTTCAGGGATTTCGTCAAACGTTTGACTTTGACGATGGTGTGCTTCAAAGGGAAAATTACAAAAATAGTCTTAATATCAGCACGGCATACCACCCACAAACGGATGGTCAGTCCGAAAGGATCATTCAGACATTGAAGGATATGTTTCGTGCTTGTATTATCGATTTTGGCGGCAGTTGGGACAGTCATCTGCCGTTAGCCGAATTCTCCTACAACAATAGTCATCACACGACTATAGGCATGCCGCCTTATGAAATGTTGTATAGGAGGAGATGCAGGACCCCGATATAGGTGGCTATATCGGCTTTCATCTTTGGCCACCAATACAACACCTTTAGGTCATGGTACATTTTGTCAGAACCTGAATGAATAGAGTACCGGGATCTGTGAGCTTTATAATATACTAATAAAACATATTTATTTTAAATTATTCTTTATTAGAAGAAATTTTGAAATCTAATTATACAACTTTTATTTTCAAACAAATATTAATGAAAGCCAAATTAAGTTTCAAAAGTATTGATTCAAAAATCACAAGTTCGAATTCGATTTACACGCTAAAGTCCCCTACGTATGGTTTAACGGTTCTTTCGACATTGTTTTGTGTTAGATCGATGTTTGAACGGTTTATGATTATTATTTATATAATAATCCTAATTCTTTTTTCTTGACCGACCTACTTTGGGATCTTTCAGCCGCAAGAACCAAAGAATTTTTTTTGTTTCTTTGCCATCTTTCAAAGCTGCTAGCGACAAAAAGGCACAAAGGCACCTGCCTTTGTAGGTTCCGGCTACCAGCATTCGCAAGTTCCGGCCACCAGCCCTGCCACCGTCTGCCGGCTTGTCCGACGATACCCGGTGCCACTCGTTCTCGCGTTTCGGTTCGTAATCTAGCATCGGTTCGTTGTACCTCGGTGTCTCAACCGGTTAATCATTAACCACTAAGGTATAATTAATCTCATTGGTAGATTAAATATTTTATTCCGTATTCGTATGTTTTCGTAACCTAGATCCTGTCGGGTTTTATATTGTGTTGAATCGGTTTCATTTCGCTGCGTATTAATAATTACTAAATAATTATTATTAATATAAAATTATTTATCAACCGTTTTTTATAACTAATCTAACTGATCACCACTGGAAAAAAAAAAAAAAAAATCCCCCACCGAAACCACCTTGGCCTAGTTTGACCTTAAAGGAGTTCGTCTGTCATCTTCACAACTTGTGAATAAGTGTACCTTTTTGGAGCTAGGAATTCCTGATTCTTTAGAAACATTTCAACTTTGACATTGTATTTCGCCTTTTTTCTCCTTTCAGTTTTTATTTTAAAGCTTAAGATTATGACGACTAATATTGTTACCGTGCCTACGCCAAGAACTGCAACTGTCGATGGATGTAAGCTCATCAATAAGGTTGTTCTTGAAAGTGAAATAGGTTATGATACAAAAATATATGTTGATAAATTACCCAAGACTAGAATCTTCCGTGGTAAATTTCTTCCTGCATATACAGAAGGAAACAATTCCAAAATAATTTCAGAAACGATTTTTTCTTTCACTTTTAACTATCAAATTCTTATAATTTATTTTAGGAATGTTTGTGTGCATACAACACAACAAAACTTTTCAATATAAAAATGATATATTTAACTAGTTCATGTATTACACGGATTGAATAAATGTAATGTTATATACTTAGTAATAAAATATTTAGTTTTTAAAAACCCGTGTTACCATTGGCGGACCTATTAAGGTCCGGGCGGGTCGGCCGACACCGTTAAAAAAATATTTTTTTGTTATATATATGGTATATTTTCGACCGACCCCCATAAAATTTTGAAATCGACCGAAAGATATATTTTTTGGAAAATAGATTTAAAAAAAACAATTAAACCAAACATTTAATCTTATAACAATTAACCCATTAATTATTAACCTTTTAAACCAAACATTTAATAGTTTAACTTTAACCTAATAACTTTTAAACAAAATAAGCCCAAATAACACATTACACATAGACCCATAAATAAATCCAATACCCATTTAAACTTTTTAAACCTAATTAAGTGTTGAAAAAAATAGCGCCATTGCATATTTATCTCAAGGCAACCAAGCGGCAGGAGTGTCGACGATCAAAGATTTGAAGTTTGAAAGAATTTCAAAGTGAAAATTGAAGCAGGTTTAATACTTTGTGTTTTAGTTTAATACTTTAATTCTATTTATTTGTGTTTTAGTTTAATACTTTAATATATTGAAAGATGAAAGTTGAAATTGTATTTTAGTCTAACATAATATATTGAAATTGGAAATTGGAAACAGGAGGTAACAGGTTGATGATTGAAGTCAACAATTGAAAATTATTGAAAGAAATTTAACTTGGAAGCACTCAAGCAGGTTAGTGATTTAGTCCCAACCCCCTTTCCACTCTCTATTTGTGTTTTAGTTTAATTTATGTGTTTTACTTTAATTTATAGGTTAACTGAATTTATATGTTATGTGTGTATTTGATTAGTGATTAGTCAAAATGTGAAACTTGTTTGTTTAATTTTTCAATTTTAGGATTATGAATATTGAAAGTTTTCTTAAAAGAAAAGTTGGGTCTTCATCTTCTAAGACTCCCACTTTCATATATTTGGATAATATTCCATGGGATCCAGGCGAACGTCCATCAATTTCATCTTATCGACCTAATCAACGAGACGAAATTAGGACTTACCTAATTAATGTGTGACCCGACCCGACCCGATTCGACTCGAGCCGAAAAAAAACTAATATTTAGTTATTGACAATCGACCCCAAAAATTCTCCGACCCCGATGAAAAAAATTCATGGGTCCGCCACTGCGTGTTACATGAGTTGAATAAACTCGTGTATTACACGAGTTAAATAAAATATAATGTAATATGTTAACATATACATGCGTCGAAATATATATATCATTAAAAAATGTACTTTGACGTGACAGTAATAAAATATGTAAATGTAACTTTAAAACATATATTTTTTTAAACGGGTGTTAATTTTTTTTATGTAACTAAAAATGTTAATTCATATTATAATTAAATAATTATAAGTATTCATAATTAGATTGATATTAAATATTTAAAATTATATTCTTTTAATATCATTATTTAGTAGGAGATAAAGGCGAGGAAACATGTTGCGAATGCACCGGAAAAAAAGACGTGTCCCATTATGATTTTTATTTATTTATATAAAGATATCGTAGAACTACAAACATATGAGATTAAATAAAGCTAGTGCACTACAAGAAAAATTCTAGGGATTTTCCAATTCAAAAAAACGTGAACGTTAACATTTTCTTATTTAGGGATGAATTTCTTGTGGTGGTGATACCTTAATAATATATCTTAATAATCATGGTTTTTGAGTTTTACGACCTTTACAGATTGTAGGATGGTTTTTAAGAAGAGGTTGATCATGAAAGAACCACACTACAAGGAATTGAACCACACCACCATGCTATAATCTGGTGTGTGGTAATTTCTTTTCAGGCCATCCAAAACGCGTACTTAGTAATTGATTTGTGTGACCAAAGTATTCGAGATCTTTAGTCCTTGACACACATTTACTTTTCTTAGCCATGAAATTTGTTGGGCTTATCCTATGTGAAAGACTATTCAAAGATGTTACAACTCTTGTTAATGCCCGTTATATTGCTTAAGCCTTGTTGCAACTTATCTATTATTTAATTACTTTGCTGCTAAGGATGTTTGACATGTCATAACTTATACATGTTTTTTAATGCATAATCAACTTCATATTTGACTCATTTCTAGGCAAAATCATAGTAAAAGATACTCAGTTTGCTTCTTATTTGAATTTGTAGGCTAAATAGCCATCTATTTCAAAAAGGAAGGGAATATTAGGCAAAGGGGAGTACCCTGTGAAACCATGTGTGGAAATGAGGTGGTAGCGTGGAGCCTCTCCGTGAAGATCTCCACAACATGGAAGGAGAGAAGTAGCCATTTCTTGACCAAATCTCGGGTTGACCCGGCTAAAGGTCCACCCTTTCTGAATGGAAGCACGTTGAATTTAGGGGAAGATGATACTTGGACATGGGGTTGACCCGAAAGAAGAAGCTTAGGGTTTGAAAGGCTGAAGTGGGTGAAAATGGGTCGGTTGATTTGGGGGTTTATGGACATTTTTTAGAAGCAGGGGTTTCTTCAAATTAGGGATTTCACAGGCAAAATAGATTTAGATATAGGAGAGGGCATGACTCAATATTTTAGTTTTTTAAATGTTTTTTTCTTATTTTAAATGTAATGTTTATTAGTTTAAATGTTATGTTTTTTTATATTTTTATTTAAGTTATATAAAATTCTTTAAATTAGAAAAAGAAAATGATGTGACGGTGTGAAGATGTGAAACCATTTTCCTCAAATGTAAAGGGTGTGAAAAAGCTGTGGAATCTGATATGGCGCTGACGTGGAGGGGTGTGGAGGTGTGAAAAATTGTGATACTTCTCCTATTCTTAAGGAAAACTAAGATTTTTCAGGAAGTTAAAAATAGGCATAGCCATGCACACCTATGGACAAGCATGCCCACCTGATGTAAGCATGGAATCAAGCTAGGAAGTCAAAATTGGTCAAACTCAAGAAGCACGATCGTACGTGTTCCACGATGTACCCCAAACTCAAACTGATACTAGAAAACCTGAATATGCTGAAAGTTGTGTTACCATTTTAAATATGTTGCAAATCCATATACTTTGTTCATGAAATACAAAATATCATTCTTTTTTTTAACAAAATAATAATGTTATGTTGTTAATTTATATTGAAAAGAAGGACGATTACAATAAAGTGGCAGGTAAACGGGCAACAAGTTACGCTGCAACCCCCTTTTGAAAAGATTTGTCGAGATGGAATCTAGATAAGGATGTCGAACAATAACAAGATTTGCCGAATTGTGAATCGTCAAGTTCATGCTAGTTTGACTCCCAATAACCACCCATGTTCCATGTTGACTGCTTGACACTCATTCTTTCATTTTCCACGTCAGAATTGTAAGATAGGACTACATGGCTAGTAGTCTAGTAGTGTGTGTGCTTATTTCTGATTGCCACAACAACATTCAACCACACTACAAGACTACCAGAAGCACTCTCCATTTGACATGTCATATACTTGGTGAAGTGTTCGACATTCGCTCGGGCATTTTCCGAGTTGGGTCATTGGTTGAGATTGTTCTCGCGATCGACTGACGATTCATAGAAGGTTGGACTCCCTTGAATCATGAGTAATGCTCGAACTATTTGAGCAAAGTTAGAAATAGTTACTATTATGCCCTAATGGACTCAGGGAAGCACAAGCTTTCCTTCACTATGTGAGACAATTCCCCAGTTGTGGATTGTTTCAATCTGCATAACTAATAAACACTGTCAAAGTGAGAAGGGATTCCTCCTTGTTATCAAGCTTTGGTGTGAGGAGACGTATATTTGAATTTAGGGTGAGAGAGAATGAACTGATAGTCTGACCTGATCAATTGACTGATGACGAAGCATATTTATTTATACTAAATCTTGAGTACATTATGGAAGTTTTTTATGAAAGGGTGTGATTACGTGGAGTACCATCTTTAAACAATTTCATAAATAGGGATGTGGCGACTTCTCCTCCACTTAAATGACAATTATAAAGAAAAAAAATTGAAATCAAAGGTGGTATTTTCATGTAATGTCACTCTTTCATACCTAGCTTTTATAGAAAAGATTTAGCATGTCTGGAAATCCCATATATAACCATCACACTACATCATTAGGTTGAAGTCTTTTGGTCTGGACTGAGCGTTAAGTCGTTTAGTAGGACATCGTGGGGTATTTAGTTGCACCTTGTTGGCACTTAAATGGACATCATGGGTACGAGGAATTTGTTAGCACAATGAGTTATTGGGATATATTGTATTGGGTTGGGTCTTTTATTTCATCTTTTTTATTTATTAACTAGGATTTACCTGATGGCTATATATAACACTTATTATCTTCATTTTAATCTGCATTTTTCATTTATATTAAAACTCCAGTCGTCTTTACTCTCTTCTCTTTCTATGAATTAACATGATATCAGAGATAATTCGATCCATGTTCTTTGATATGATGATTGAAGAACTTGTAACAACCACGTGTGTGACACCTGCAAAATTCCAGAATCCAAAACCTAGTTGTTAAGCTAAACCCAACTAGGCCGAATAGAAATTCAAGCCCATTCGAGGCCCAATAAGTATCCAAGCCTATTGGAGGCCCAAATTGCTTAATCTGAATATCAAACTAGTCACTCGATTTCGCCTAATGATTCGTTTCACAACTCTGAGAATTTAAGAAAGGATGGGTGCGCATACGCTGTTCAGTAATTTTACTAATATCAACCATTAACATTCATTTGGAAAGATTATTCAGATAATACATGTGTAGCGCGTTTAAGCGAACGTTAACCCGCGTCGAACACTCGTAAGAGTAACGATAACGGTACGGCTGATGCCTATACGTACATTGATACGAAAAATATTATAAATATTTATTTTAATATTATTATAATAGTTAAACTTGAAGCACGAAACGATTAAAAAGAACGAAATCATTAAAAACGCGGTACCAAAGTGTATAGGCTCGTACGTCAAATGAAATGTAAACTCCAAGATTTAAGAATACTTAAATAAAATTATTATAAACGCTTTATAATTTGCGAAGTACTCTAAAATAGTTATTCAGGAACACGGACGGATTAACGCATGAACACGACGGAGACGGGTTCGTTAGGAGAATTAAACTCGTTAAAAACCCCACCTATAAATACTTGGCCACCTCCCATTCTCCTCATATTTCCAAAAACCTCAACACACACAAAAGGTGAAAAAGAGAGAGAGGGCTCAGCCGCGCCACACACGGTGTAACAGACGGCGGCGTGGAGTTTTTTCGGCGAGTGGTGGCGAGTGACCTATAGATCTTGTCCTCACGAACACGATGATGGTGGTTATTCTCACTGGTACCCTACGGGAGTGACAGAAATCCGGTTATAAAGGGTGGCGGCGGCTAGGGTTCCGCCCCCGCAGACAAGTTTCCGACAAGGCTCTGACGGCCTCCAGTAGCGACGACGGTGGTTCTTGCGTGAAGGAGGAGTGGCGTCGGTGAAGGCCCAATGAGGTATGAACATGCTTTCCGGCAAGGAAGACGCGCTTCCGGCGAGGAACCCGCTTTTCCGGCTAGGTTCACGCTTTTCCGGCGAGCTTTGGGTGGTGTTTTACCTCCAAACGGCGGCGACGGTGAGTCCTTTTCACTTTTTCTTGTTCTTTAAGACCAATTCTACATGATTTAATGATCGAGTTTTTGTTTTGATGCTCCGGTGAAACTCCGACGAGTCGGATGAACGAATCTGGCTTGTTTAAGGTTCTGCTGTGTCGATCTAAAAGGTTTGTGCTCGGTTTTGTTTATCTAAGTTTATTTTGGTGACGAGATTATATTTCCGTCTAGATCCATATTACACGTTATAGATTTAGAAATTTTGGTTGTTAGGTTTCATTCCTGATTATAAATCATGCGCTTTTGGATAGGAAACGACACCCGAACCTCAGTCAAACTTGGTCAACGAAAGTCAAACCCAACATATTGGTCAACGTGAGTGAAACAAGTCCGCATATACGAACCGAGTGAGCGTAAAGGTATAAACGCAAGCTAAAACGATTATATTTATTTATTACAAAAGTTAAACGCACGTGTACGGTTAAACATGTTGAGCTCTAAACGGTTCGAATAACGAAAAATAAATATTAATTTAACGATAAATAATAACGAGCAGTATTAACATGATATGAGCGAGAGAACTTCGTGTGAACAAATATCCATATATATTGATATTTATTAGGCAAGAGCTATAAACACGACCGCGTAATTGATAAAACGAAAATTTTAAATATGCTTGAGATGGCTTTAATGCTTAAGAGTTTGGTAGAAAAGTGCAGATATATATGTATATTCAATTGATGTGTCGTTAATTAGTATGAAAATATATAACCCGATCGACTACACGAAGGTTTGATATGTGGTAATAATCCGCAAAGATATATTTTTGTACACGGATACAAACCTATTGGTATAAATATATGTAATTATAAAACCTTCATACATTATATGAAACTAAACAATTATTTCATAAAACAATATTTAGATCTGACCTTTATAATATGATACTTAGGCCCGAAAATGTATATACATTCAAAATAAATACGTACATTTTCATTACACAAAAATCGGACATTTAAATGTTGACTATAATGTTTAATTACGAGGTTAAATAAACATGTGACTTCAAAGTTTTGGGTATATATATATATATATATATATATATATATATATATATATGCGTGTATATGGATTTGACATATGAACATATGTTTTGTGGGAAATAAAAGAGACGATTATCTTCAACAAAATGGTTATATATATATATATATATATATATATGGGAGGGATATTTTAAGAAAACTAAAAAGTGTAAAAAGTATTTTAAAAACCCAACCACCACCCCCAAAAGCCTAAAACCCCCCACCCTAACCCACCCAAAACCTAACCCCCACCCCACCACACCCCTACCCCCAAAAACCTAAATTCCAATAAAAAAACCCTAAAAAGCCGAAAAAGTCATCTAAAAACTCCACCCTCACCCCCCAAAAGCCTAAAACTCCAACCCAACCCCCCAAAAACCTAACCCCCATCCCACCCCTAAAAACCTAAAACCCCCACCCCCCGAAAAAAAAAGCCTAAATACTTAGGCTAAACCCCTAAGGCAAAAACTAAACCCTAAAATCTAAACCTTAAAAGCTAAACCCTACAAGCTAAGGTCGTAGAGTTCGACGAGACGCTTCCAACGTCGCCGAAATGAGTAAAATTAGAGTTCGTATGAGCCGGTTATGAGCGTTTTAAAATACTTTTTACACTTTTTTGACTTTTTAGCGAAACCTCACACTATATATATATATATATATATATATATATATATATATATTTATGTTTTTCGATTAAAGGTTTAAATGAACAAGATGTGTTAACTAAATGTACTAAAGTAAGTATATTTATGCGTATATATTACGTAAAGACAAACAAATACTATTAAGAAATGTGAAATATCATTATTAAATATACGCGCATGTAGCTATGTACGTTAGTGTACACAACAAAGTGACATCTTTGTATGTAACTATTGAAACATATTTGAGTCAGGAATACTGACTCGAATTAAGCAACTAATATCGTCGAATGCTAACCCAACATCTTATACCGAATTGGTAATACCGTTAAGAATCAACATAGCTTAACCTCACATGTGATAACTTAACACGATATTAGACTTACTTTATAATATTAGGGTTAGTCCATAAAGCACTTTAAATACCTACAGGTATTATAGGACCCCGAGTAGGACATAAACCCATGAACATCATATGAACATTGGTTCTATTACTATCAGAAGGACATTACGTCACCATGTGAGTTTCACGGCCCCTCTTTACCTTTAAATGTTTTAGAAACACCGGGGGAGAAACATACTTACTTAACACGTTTGAAAATATGAAACATATTTGTTTGAAAACACGAAACATATTTACTTGGTACGTTTGGAAAACACTGAACATACTCGTACTCGTTTTTTTTATATGATAACAAGAAAACAAGACCCGACCTTTATGTTTGCATGAGTTAACATTGGGAGCTCGTAAAGTCCCCTACGTAAACATTTTAATAACCATTAGCTAATAACTTAGCCTGGTATTCTATGAATAGTACTATTTGGGATTGACACCCCCGGTCATGGTTCGATCGATTTTGGTCGAATGGTCGCATAGTGTTCAAACGTGTGCTCGGGAGGTACGAGCTGGGGGCAAAATACCTATGTCATGGTTTGGTTATGCCTCATGTATAAAATATTATTTGTATTCTTAGATAGTTTACAAATGGGTCAACATTACTTGTTTTGTTTATCATATACACCTGAAACTGCTACTTGTTTTGGTTAACTTTCCCATCTCTAATAACTTCTCTAAAGAGGGATTGACATGGGCATAAATTCATTAACATGTTTTCATTGGGAAAACTACTCGTTTTATGACTATGAAGTAATCTCATGTTTTCGAGGAAAATGCTTTTATACTATGCCCATGTATATGATATCAATGTTTTCAAGGAACACGACTTTACATTGCAACATTTAAACCTGTGAACTCACCAACCTTTGTGTTGACACTTTAAGTATTTTTTCAGGTAATTCATAGCTATGGCACGGTTGGAATAGGTTAGCCATTTGGATTAAACCCTATAAGCCGAAGAAGCATGATTGCTAAACCTCAAGACGGTTTTGACCTATATGGTTCTAGGACAATGTACTAGTTTATTTTATTTTTTGTAATGGTGTTCAATACCTTAGATATCTTCAATATGCTTCAGCTATTGTGTAATGTTACCAATCGTTGCAACCTTAATTTATTTATTTATTTATTAAGTAAATGAATTTTGGGGGTGTGACAACATGTTTCACGGATCAAACGTTTTGCTGGTCCGTACATGCTCCTGGTTCATCGTTTAATTTGATTTTAGTTCATATTTTATTTTGTATTGTTCGTTGTTTCCGCTCGTATTTGTCATTCATGTCCCCACAATTAGGGCTTGTATTTTCTCCTAATGCTTATTTCGTTTTTTCAGTCTTGAATTATTGTTGTTTGATAACATGTCTTGGAATGATGACTCTCTATATTGTATTGGTACCCAACTGGATGTTAAAAACTGTGCATATTGGAGTTATGTGATGAAGAATTTTCTTTGTGGGAACATATGTGGGGTTGTGTCACTGGTTCTAAAGTTAAGCCTACCGATAAAAAGATAGTAGATTATAAAACGTTACTTGATACAAGGGAGACTGAAAACTATAAGGTTGGATCAACAATTTTATAATTTAGTCAATTTACATTTAACTAGCTAAATATAACACGACACAAGAAGTTTGGGATCATTTGGATATATTGTATACACAGTCTAACTTTGCTAAGCAATATCACTTAGAATATGATATTCTTGCTCTTCAACATAATGATATAAGTATTCAGGATTTTTATGCTACAACATCAGATTTATGGGATCATTTGGCTCTTCTAGAATCTGTGGAGTTGAAAGTGTTCAAACTATATACTTTTAGGAGGGAAGCGCAACGTTTTGTTTGGTTTTTGATGGCATTACGTACTGACTTTGAAGGATTACGTTGAACAATTGTTCATTGTTCTCCTTTTCCAACAGTTGATTAGTTGTTCATGAACTGATTACAGAGGAGACTCGTATCAAATCTTAGATAGACAAAGGGTCTCAAGCACCTACTACTTCGGTTGTGTTTGTTGTTCCACATTATGTTCCACCATGACCTTTGGCTTCAAATCAGTCTAGACAAGCTCGTATAGGTGCTTTTAATAAGTGCATTTTGCAAACAGAAAAACCATTGAAAGTCTTAGTGCACGTTGTTATTAACAGGGCAAAACAACAACAGAAACCTTCGCAACAAAACATATCAAGTGGTCTGTTTCAGCCCCCGACACCATTTCAGCCACATCTTATGGTCATTCATCATGGGAACGCCATCTTCCACAGTTCACTGTGGCTGTTCCACCATCAATAGACAATGATCCGGATCATCCACCTTCTGCTTTGGATCCCCATGTTTTTTTATCAGTATGGACAGTTTCTTGCTGCTAATCATGCTGCCATGTATGCTTCCATTTCTCATTCAAGTCTATCTTCATGTATTGCCTCAGATATTTTGTCATCCTTAAGGATTATAGATTCTTGTACATTTCATCATATGTCACCTTGTTTGTCATCTTTCGTCTCTTTATCTCTTATTCCACTAGTATTTATTATATCTGTAAGTGCTACATCAATGTCTGTAACGCGTATTGGTTATGTTTCTACCCTCACGTATCTCTCACTAATGTTTATTAGATTCCTAAACTTGATTTGAACCTTGCTTCGGTCAGTCAATTGTGTAAATCTGGTCATTGGGTGTTCTTTTCTTATTGTACTTGTCCTGTACATGATGAGCGTACGTAGAGGGTGATTAGGAATAGATGTAGACTGGGAGAACTATATGTTTAGGAGGAACTTAAAGTATATGATGTTGTTGCCTCTAGTGTTCATTTGCCTTCTTTTCGTTTGAGTCCTTTGTCTTCTAAGTTTTATGTTTTGGCATTCTTGTTTGAGACATGTGTCAGCTTCACGTATACAGTTTTAGCCTCTGCTGGCATTTTAGGTCATTTGAAAACTTGTAATATTTCTAATTGTAGTGGTTGTAAACCGGCAAAAGTTTTTTTTTACCGTTTAATAAAAGTTTCCCTCGTTTTGTTGCCTATTTTGATATTATGCATTCTGATGTATGGGGTCTATCCCGAGTATCCACAAAGGGTGTCCAACCTATTATGTGTCTTTTCTTAATGACTTTAGTCGTTATACCTAGGTGTATCTTATGAAAAGCATATCTGATTTCTTTGGCATTTGCATCAAATTTAGAGCCTTTGTTAATACATGACATTCAGCTATGATAAAATGCTTCATGTGTGACTTAGGGGGTGAATATACCTCTAATGATTTTATTGAATTACTTGCTGTAAAACCAAAGACTGATTGCTACCAAATTATTCTAAGTACAAATGCTGCTGATAGGCTTATCAGCAGTATTCAACACATATGGTTGCTGATAGGCTTATCAGCAGCATTCAACACATGTTGCTGCTGATAGGCTTATCAGCAGCATTCAACACTTGTTGCTGCTGATAGGCTTATCAGCAGCGTTCAACACAAGTTGCTGCTGATAGGCTTATCAGCAGCATTATTCTCATTCTTGCTGCTGATAGCTATGTTCCTTGAAGACAAATCGTTGCAGCTGACTATCCATGCCAAGCGTCACTGACAACTTTCTGCAAAAGCAACTGACACACTCAAAGCAGAAGGAACCTCAATGGTGCAACCAATGACGGATGACAATGCTCTTCCCCGAGCATGCAAAAAATGATGAATAAAGTAAACGCTTCAATAAAGTTAGCTAGTTTAGCTTTAACGTGTATTATTAGCTTTTGTATAAAAGATCAACGGTCTGTGTTCGATCTGATCCTTAGAATCAAGGGTCTGTCTTGATTCTAAGTTAGTATAAATACTGTGTAAACACTTCATTGTAAGTGTTCTTCTTCACTGAGTTTTCATTTGTAATCGTTTATTCACTAAGCTTAATACAATAGTGTTCTTATCGGTATTCTTTCTGTTTACTCGATTGTAATTGTGCAGTTGATATTGTTTCCGCCAATCTCAACTAAGAACAGAACCATCTTGTAATTTCAGGATCCTACAAGTGGTATCAGAGCTTTGGCTCAGATTAAACAAACTCACACTTGTTTAATCACTTCTGGTTCTATTCTAAACTCTCTCTTTGATCAAGTCACCAAAATCACAAAACAAAAATGGCACAAAGCAATGGTTTTGAAGACATCGGCAGCATCAACCGACCACCAAGGTTGGTATCTGGAGAAGATTACGACATGTGGAAAAATCGCATGGAAAGCTTCTTCTGCTATCAGGAGTACGGAATGTGGAAATCCATCAGGGATGGACCATACACTCCCATGGTGGCATCGGCTGACTCTGGAGAACCAACAGTTCCAAAGGATCCCTCCAAGTACTCAGAAGAGGATATCAAGAAAATGGAGGTAGACTTCAAGGCACTAGGAGCTATCCAAATGTGCCTTCCAAATGAAGTCTTTCATAACTTCAGAAGTTACAAAACAGCTAAGGAGCTGTGGGAGGCCCTCGAGAAGATGTTTGCTGGATCTGAGGAAATTAAGGAAAACAGAAGAGACATCCTCAAGCAGCAGTACGAAAACTTCATCTGGAAGGAAGGTGAGTCTCTAACTGTTTTATATAACAGATATACTTATCTTGTAGGTGAGTTGCAGTGCTCAAAAGTGAAGTTGGAGAATGAAGACATTCTTAAAAAATTCATCAGATCTCTACTTAGTTGCTGGACACTCTACAAAGTGTCCATCAGAAGAACTGAGAATCTGAAAACTCTTCAGATGACTGAGCTATTTGGTATGCTCAAAACCTATGAATTAGAAATGATTCAGGCCAAGGAAAGGAGCTCAAGCTACCAAACAGCCTCCACATCCAACACCACCTCATCTGCTTTTCACTCTGAGCACTCATGCCCCAGTACTAGCAATTACTATCCTCCCATAGTCACACATCCTTAAACTCCCACCTCTAAAACAAACACATCACCATTTCTCCTTGAAGCTCCTTCTCAAGCCTCAACCACTGCTGCTTTTGTTTCTGAAAACTCAAGCAACATGTACTTTATCAAGGAGGATCTTGAGTGCTTCCATCCAGATGATCTAGAAGAAATGGATATACAACACTCGTATGCCATGCTCTCCATAAGAGCAAAAAGGTTCTACTCTAGAACCGGAAGACCCATTCCAAGCAACAACTCAAACACCAGAGTTGGCTTGGATAAAAGCAAATTAAAATGTTACAACTGTAACCAACTGGGTCATTTTGCTAGAGAATGCAAGGCACCTAGGGCAAACTCAGCAGCTCACCAAACCCAACCAAGACATCAACAGCAACAAGCTACTCCTCCAGCTCAAACTGTAGCTTGTGCAGCTGTTGGAACATCTGACTTTGACTGGAGCTTCCAGTATGAAGACCTGCCTACTAACAACCAAGCTCTTATGGCAGACACAACTGAGATACCGCCCCAGGTATATGAACATCTATGTTCCTAAGCCTGTATTGATAAGGTTTTAGGCTACAGAAAGCACAATCAAAACCTAATAGATCAAAATGAAGAGTTTCACCAAATGAAATCTGAATTCAAAAAGGTCGAAGACAGTTACAAAGAAAAAATTAACTGCCTAAAGAAAGAGATTTCATCATTAAAACATGAACAAACCAATCTTGAAACTCAGATTGATGATATACTGGCCAGATTAAAAGCTACCAGAGCAGAATTGGCAGAACAAAAGGTTCATGTCGACAAATATGAATTTGCATCCAAAAAGCTGCAAAGACTTTTGGATGCTCAAATTCATGAAAAGGTAAAAACTGGTGTGGGGTATCATGCTGAACAATATCAAGCTGTTGCACCTCCTGCTGACTATGTAACATCCCAAAATAAATGAGGATTTTAAATAACGGGTTGAACCGGGACGAACGGGATAAAAGAACGAGGCGTAACGGGCCGGGCCGGTTGGGCCGGCAAACTTGAAGGAAGGGGGGGGGGTTTCCTCCCTTTAAATAGCCAACACACACACCATTTCTCTCATTTGCAAGAATCTAGAGAGAGAAAGTTGGCGGATCGACCCGAGATTGAAGGAGCTTGTTGCTACTGAACTCGTGAGCAAAACCTCCGGATCAGAATCTCGAAATCAGGTAACACCCGAACCAAATCTGAGTTTTTGTTCGTTTTTGGGTTTTCGGGTATTTTTGTGAAAATGACGGGTTTTTATAAACCAAATGAGGAAAGGGTTATAAATCTGGAATCACGAAAGGAAAATACACGTTTTGAATACAAAAAGTCCGGATCTTGACAAGATCGGACCTGCATGCGAAAGTTAGGGTTTTTGGAGAAGATAGCTGAGTCCTGCAGTTGTCGAAACTAGAAGTTTCGAGTGACCTGCAGTTGTCGAAACTAGAAGTTTCGAGTGACCTGCAGTTGTCGAAACTAGAAGTTTCGAGTGACCTGCAGTTGTCGAAACTAGAAGTTTCGATGGGCCTGCACCTGTCGAAACTAAGTAGTTTCGATAGGTCTGCATCAGTAGGTGAAGTCAGTGTATTCACCTGTAACAGAACGAGTAAACCGTTAGAGTCGGGATTTAGGTCTGATGTGTATTTAATTAATCAATTCAGATCGGAAGTGACGTTGTTGGACCTTTGTTTAGGACAACCCAAGAGTAACTTATAAGGTGAGTTCTAGAAGCCCTTCTTTTAATGTTTTAATTAAATGTTTTGGGCTGGTGTGCATACATACGAAACGAGGTTTATGAAACGAGGTTTACGAAACGAGGTTTATGAAACGAGGTTTACGAAACGAGGTTTATGAACGATGCTTCCGAAAGGGGAAGACGAAACGAGTTAATGAGATGTTTACGAAACGAGGTTTACGAGATGAGGTTTATAAAATATTTTGCCAAACGAAGTTATGAAAGGTTTACGAATGAAGTGTTATTTAATAAAACGTACGAATGCTTTAACTAAAACGAGGTAAAGGTTTTTATGAAAGTCACGAATGAACGAATCTGCCACGAGTTCCTACGGGAGCTAGAGTATGTATGTATGTATGTATTGGCCTTACCTTACGGGGGGCCTTTGTGGCTGGCTAACGGTTGTACAACTGGTTGAGGATGGGGTGACGACGGTCGCCCATGGGATTACCGGGATCCCGATGGAAGGTACTATTCCTTGCGGGGAAATATTGCCTATAGTATGTTTAGTCTTCCTAGAGGTAACGAGCCTTAGGAGACGTGTGTATGGTCTACCTAGAGGTAACGAGCCTTAGGAGACGTGTGTATGGTCTACCTAGAGGTAACGAGCCTTAGGAGACGTATGTTTGGTCCACCTAGAGGTAACGAGCCTTAGGAGACCTGGATGACGGATGACTTAGAGGTAGCGAGCCTTAAGTTCATCCGCTGGTATGCGATGTATGGATTTGACGGTTACGAGAAGGCGCAGATTCGGTTCATATTGACTATTGTTACGATGTTATGTTACGATGTTTTGATGATGTTAAGTTATTGCATGTTTTATGTACGCTTTTATTAAATGAAGTATGATGTTATGTTTTTGGCAAATATTTGATGTTAATGTTTTACGTTAAAACTAGAACTCACCAGCGTAGCTGACCTTCTTAGTATGCACATTCAGGTTAAGGGCATGTTATGATGATGGACGGTGATGCTTGGCTAGCGATGAAGAGTTACCCGGCTGACACGAAGACTGGCATCCCGTTATGTTTTGATTATGTTATGTAATGAATGTTGCAAACAAAGTTTTACGCTTCCGCATGTAGAACAGTTATGTTATGTAATGAACGAAATTTTCCGCTGCGTATTTTGGTGTATGAGTGTAAGAACTGTTTGTGAATGAGTAAATCCAACGCGTGGGGCCTCCCGGGTTTGGGGCCTCACAGTTGGTATCAGAGCAATAGTTTGAGAGATTTGGACACTCCCTGTGTCTGAACTTAAACTGAGAATGGGACCGAAAGCGGATGCCAGTACGGGTAACTCGAGCCACAGCATCAGGTATGAAGGTAGTGTATATATATTTACATATATAGTATGCCTTAGGAAGTGTTAAGGTTAGGACTTGGGTTCTGATGGAAATCACAAAGGTGGTCAGATCGAAATCAAGAGGTAGTGTAATGGTTAATTGCAGATGGCCAGTGTATATTAACATCTTACAATACTTGTTGAATTCTATTTGTTAACTAGCGTGATGACATTGGATCCTCTTGTCTTATAGAACGAAATGGCGAGGGGAGGAAATGGAAGGCGTGGTGGGGGCCGTACCGGTGGTCGTACCGGTGGTGGCCGAGGTAGAACTCCTGCGCGCCAAGAGCATAGTGAAGGAGGAAGTGTTCACACTGAGCCAGAAGCTAGTGTGCATGAAACTGAGCCTACTTATGTCGAAGAGCAACAGTTCACTTTTGAACCAGAAGTAAAAGCGGCTCTGGCACGCGAATTTACCGAGCTGATGAAAGCTACCTTGCCAGGACTTTTGGCAGAAGCATTAAAGAAGGCAAATGAGGAAGGCGGGTCTAAACCGACGACTGATACCCCGAACACTGAGGCAGTTGACGCACCGCTTAACCGTGGTTGCGACTATAAGTCCTTTAAGGCATGTGACCCGCCAGTTCTAACAGGAAAGAAAGACGCGGTGGCTACTTTTGACTGGGTAATTCTTATGGAGGCCGCCATTCGTCTGAGTGAATGTCGACCGAACCAGGTCGTGAAGTTTGCTGCTAACTCCTTGAGGGAGGAAGCATCTCACTGGTGGGAAGGTGTACGCCAGGCTAAGGGGAACGAGGTGGTTGATTCGATGATGTGGGATGATTTGAAAACTTTGGTGATCAAGAATTTCTGTCCAAGGAATGAGATCGAAAAGGTAGAAAGGGAATTTCTGGGTTTGAAGGCTGGGAGCATGACGCACCGGCAGTATACCATACGGTTCAATGAACTGGCACGTCTGGTGCCACACCTTGTCACTACTGAAGAAAGAAAGATCGCTTGTTATATTCAAGGGTTGCCGGACAAGGTCCGCACATATGTTAAGGCAAACGCCCCTACTACCTACGATTCGGTAGTAGAACTGAGCGGCGTGGTATTTGATGATCTGGCGCTGAATGTCGTTGCCATTGAAGAGCCTAAGAAGAAGCTGAGTTTTCCCGCTAAGCGATCGGGTGGGAAGTTGTTTGGGGCTCAGGACAAACGGGCCAGGGTAAATGAATTAGCAGTCTGTGGGAAGTGTGGGGGAAGGCATGCCGGTGAATGCCGGTTGGGATCGAATTTGTGCTACAAATGTGGCAAGACCGGGCACTACTCCCGAGAGTGCCCGAACGGTATCAAATGCTACAACTGTGGGGAGAGTGGCCACATGAGCCGGGAATGCACTAAGCCCAGGATGGGCGAGACCGGGAAAGGGAAAGGCCCAGAGAAGAGGGAGGAAAGGCCCCGAGCGAAGACTCGAGCGTATGCACTAACGCAAGAACAGGCCAGGAATGACCCCGATGTGGCGTCAGGTACGTTCATCCTTGACAACACTTTTGTTTCAGTGTTATTCGATTCGGGTGCCAGTAAGAGTTTTATATCTGCAACTTTCTGTAAACGAGTAAAGTACACGGTTAGTAAAGTAGAACGAGCCTTTAATGTAGAAACCGCTGAGGGTAGAACCGTAATGGTAACCGAAGTAGTTGACGATTCCACGATAAAGATAGAAGGCCATAGATTTCCCGTCAGATTATTTGTTATGGTTTTGGGAGGGTTTGATGTCGTGTTAGGTATGGATTGGTTAACTGCCAACGAGGCTCAAATTATATGCAAACGAAAGATAATCCGACTCAAGGCTCCGGACGGTAGCGAAGTGGAAGTACTTGGGGATCGCGATGCCCCGATGCCCAACGTCATCTCGATGATTAAGGCAGCAGATTACTTGAGGCGCGGATGCGAGGCTTATCTGGTATACGTAATTGACAAGTGTAAGGAAGTGAAAGAACTGGACGATGTACCCGTGGTACGCGAGTACCCGGAGGTGTTTCCAGAGGAGTTGCCTGGGATACCACCTGACAGAGAGATTGAATTCCGAATCGACTTGATACCAGATGCCTAGCCCGTGGCTAAGGCTCCATATCGACTAGCACCAGTGGAAATGAAAGAATTAATGGCACAACTAGACGAGTTACTTGAGAAAGGATTTATCCAACCAAGCATCTCGCCGTGGGGTGCTCCGGTGTTGTTTGTGAAAAAGAAAGACGGTTCAATGAGAATGTGTATCGATTATCACGAGTTGAACAAGCGTACGGTGAAGAACAAGTACCCATTACCAAGGATCGACGACCTGTTCGATCAATTACAGGGCGCAAGTTGGTTCTCAAAAATTGACCTTCGATCCGGGTACCATCAGTTGAAGGTAAGGGAAGAAGACATACCGAAAACCGCGTTTCGCACGCGTTATGGACATTTCGAGTTCCGCGTAATGTCCTTCGGATTGACGAACGCCCCCGCAGCGTTCATGGATTTGATGAATAGGGTGTGTCGACCGATGCTGGACCGATCGGTAATTGTGTTCATTGATGATATCCTCGTCTACTCCAAGAATGAGGGTGATCACGCTTGTCATTTGAAGGAAGTGTTGGAAGCTCTAAAGAAGGAGAAGTTGTATGCTAAGTTCTCCAAATGCGCGTTCTGGCTTAGGGAAGTCCAATTCCTAGGTCACGTCATTAACCCGAACGGCATTATGGTAGACCCAGCAAAGATAACGACGGTAAGGGACTGGGATATTCCTAAGACGCCAACGGAGATCCGCAGTTTCTTAGGGTTGGCAGGCTACTATCGGAGATTCATTCAGGATTTCTCGAAAATAGCTTCGCCAATGACAAAGTTGACACGAAAGGAAGAAAAGTACGAATGGGGTCCGAAGCAGGATGAGGCATTTAAGGAGTTAAAAGAAAAGCTAACCCAAACTCCAGTCTTGGCCCTTCCCGAGGGCAGTGAAGACCTGGTGGTATACTCTGACGCTTCGGGTCAGGGGTTGGGGTGTGTGCTGATGCAACGTGGAAGAGTGATCGCATACGCATCACGACAGTTGAAGGTTCACGAAGTCAATTATCCGACCCATGATTTGGAACTTGCTGCTGTTGTGTTTGCACTAAAAATTTGGAGGCACTACCTTTATGGGCTGAAGTTTACCATATACTCCGACCACAAAAGTTTGAAGTACTTCTTCGAACAAAAGGAGTTGAATATGAGACAGAGGCGATGGTTGGAACTTTTGAAAGACTATGACTGTGAAATCATGTACCATCCTGGAAAAGCAAACGTGGTGGCTGACGCTCTAAGCCGGAAGGATGTGCCTGCTCCTATTAGAGTGAAAGCTTGCCAAATGGTGGTAACGTCGGATGTGATGAGGGAAATTGAAAAGGCTCAAGAAGAGGCACTAAAGGGGGAAAACATAAAGAAGGAAAGGATGGTTGGGCAACAAGACAAGTTAGAATATAACACCCTTGGTGTTAGGACACGTTATGGTCGGGTATGGATACCTATGGGTGGCGAGCTTAGAACCAAAATCTTGGATGAGGCTCATAAGTCTCGTTACTCTATCCATCCCGGTACCAACAAAATGTACCAAGATCTAAGGAAGGAATACTGGTGGCCTGGAATGAAACACGAAGTGACGAAATACGTAAGCAAGTGCTTGACTTGCTCACAAGTGAAGGCCGAACACCAGAAACCGTATGGGAAAATTCAACCACTCGAGATACCGGAATGGAAATGGGAACACATTACAATGGACTTCATAACCAAGCTACCTCGCACAGCTAAAGGTCATGACACCATTTGGGTAATTGTGGACCGTTTAACGAAGAGTGCTCATTTTCTACCTATTCGCGAGACGTTCTCGTCGGAAAGGTTAGCGGAAGTATTTATTAACGAAGTAGTAGCGCGGCATGGGATGCCTCTGACGATTGTATCTGATCGGGACACACGATTCACATCGAGGTTCTGGAAGAGATTTCACGAGGCAATGGGCACGAGACTCAATATTAGTACGGCATACCACCCACAAACGGATGGTCAGTCCGAAAGGACCATTCAAACATTGGAGGATATGCTTCGTGCTTGTATTATCGACTTCGGTGGCAGTTGGGACAGTCATCTGCCATTAGCCGAATTCTCCTACAACAACAGTTATCACACGACGATAGGCATGCCGCCTTACAAGATGTTGTATGGGAGAAGATGCAGGACCCCGGTTTGTTGGGGCGAGATTGGACAGAAGGAATTGGGAAGTCTTGAAGTTGTAAAAGAAACGTCGGAAAGGTTTGATCAGATCAAAGCACGAATGAAGGCCGCCCAAGATCGTCAGAAATCCTACGCGGATAGACGACGAAGGCCTATTGAATTTAATGTTGGGGACAGAGTAATGTTGAAAGTGTCGCCCTGGAAGGGAATCATACGATTCAGGAAGAGAGGAAAGTTAAGTCCGAGGTTTATCGGACCATTCAGGATTATGGCACGGGTTGGTGAAGTCGCTTATCGGTTGGAATTGCCTGATGAGTTAAGTGGGATTCATCCTACCTTCCATGTATCACACTTGCGAAAGTGTTTGGCGGATGAAACGGCTCACGTACCACTTACTGACATCGAGGTCGACAACAGCCTTAACTACATTGAAGAACCTGTGGCCATCTTAGACAGGAAAGAGAAGCGTTTACGTAATAAGGTTATTCGATTGGTTAAAGTCCAATGGAAGCACCGGAAGGGATCGGAAGCTACATGGGAAACGGAGACGGAAATGAAGGAGTCGTACCCTCAACTGTTTGACTTATGATAGGTTTCGGGGACGAAACCTATTGTAAGGGGGGTAGACTTGTAACATCCCAAAATAAATGAGGATTTTAAATAACGGGTTGAACCGGGACGAACGGGATAAAAGAACGAGGCGTAACGGGCCGGGCCGGTTGGGCCGGCAAACTTGAAGGAAGGGGGGGGGGTTTCCTCCCTTTAAATAGCCAACACACACACCATTTCTCTCATTTGCAAGAATCTAGAGAGAGAAACCGTAGAGAGAGAAAGTTGGCGGATCGACCCGAGATTGAAGGAGCTTGTTGCTACTGAACTCGTGAGCAAAACCTCCGGATCAGAATCTCGAAATCAGGTAACACCCGAACCAAATCTGAGTTTTTGTTCGTTTTTGGGTTTTCGGGTATTTTTGTGAAAATGACGGGTTTTTATAAACCAAATGAGGAAAGGGTTATAAATCTGGAATCACGAAAGGAAAATACACGTTTTGAATACAAAAAGTCCGGATCTTGACAAGATCGGACCTGCATGCGAAAGTTAGGGTTTTTGGAGAAGATAGCTGAGTCCTGCAGTTGTCGAAACTAGAAGTTTCGAGTGACCTGCAGTTGTCGAAACTAGAAGTTTCGAGTGACCTGCAGTTGTCGAAACTAGAAGTTTCGATGGGCCTGCACCTGTCGAAACTAAGTAGTTTCGATAGGTCTGCATCAGTAGGTGAAGTCAGTGTATTCACCTGTAACAGAACGAGTAAACCGTTAGAGTCGGGATTTAGGTCTGATGTGTATTTAATTAATCAATTCAGATCGGAAGTGACGTTGTTGGACCTTTGTTTAGGACAACCCAAGAGTAACTTATAAGGTGAGTTCTAGAAGCCCTTCTTTTAATGTTTTAATTAAATGTTTTGGGCTGGTGTGCATACATACGAAACGAGGTTTATGAAACGAGGTTTACGAAACGAGGTTTATGAAACGAGGTTTACGAAACGAGGTTTATGAACGATGCTTCCGAAAGGGGAAGACGAAACGAGTTAATGAGATGTTTACGAAACGAGGTTTACGAGATGAGGTTTATAAAATATTTTGCCAAACGAAGTTGTGAAAGGTTTACGAATGAAGTGTTATTTAATAAAACGTACGAATGCTTTAACTAAAACGAGGTAAAGGTTTTTATGAAAGTCACGAATGAACGAATCTGCCACGAGTTCCTACGGGAGCTAGAGTATGTATGTATGTATGTATTGGCCTTACCTTACGGGGGGCCTTTGTGGCTGGCTAACGGTTGTACAACTGGTTGAGGATGGGGTGACGACGGTCGCCCATGGGATTACCGGGATCCCGATGGAAGGTACTATTCCTTGCGGGGAAATATTGCCTATAGTATGTTTAGTCTTCCTAGAGGTAACGAGCCTTAGGAGACGTGTGTATGGTCTACCTAGAGGTAACGAGCCTTAGGAGACGTGTGTATGGTCTACCTAGAGGTAACGAGCCTTAGGAGACGTATGTTTGGTCCACCTAGAGGTAACGAGCCTTAGGAGACCTGGATGACGGATGACTTAGAGGTAGCGAGCCTTAAGTTCATCCGCTGGTATGCGATGTATGGATTTGACGGTTACGAGAAGGCGCAGATTCGGTTCATATTGACTATTGTTACGATGTTATGTTACGATGTTTTGATGATGTTAAGTTATTGCATGTTTTATGTACGCTTTTATTAAATGAAGTATGATGTTATGTTTTTGGCAAATATTTGATGTTAATGTTTTACGTTAAAACTAGAACTCACCAGCGTAGCTGACCTTCTTAGTATGCACATTCAGGTTAAGGGCAGGTTATGATGATGGACGGTGATGCTTGGCTAGCGATGAAGAGTTACCCGGCTGACACGAAGACTGGCATCCCGTTATGTTTTGATTATGTTATGTAATGAATGTTGTAAACAAAGTTTTACGCTTCCGCATGTAGAACAGTTATGTTATGTAATGAACGAAATTTTCCGCTGCGTATTTTGGTGTATGAGTGTAAGAACTGTTTGTGAATGAGTAAATCCAACGCGTGGGGCCTCCCGGGTTTGGGGCCTCACAGACTACGTGACCATTCATGCACCAAGCTTCAATCTGGCAAATCTTGATATGGCCAACAGAAATCTTGATCCTTCTAAGGATGAATCTTTGGCACAAGAATACACTACCTCATCAGAGTCTGATTCAACTTATTCAGACTCCACTGAAGCAAGTAAAGCTTCATCTCCTCCTACTCCTCCAGCCACTCTGACTAAAATGAAGTCCATTCAGCACAAGTACCAGCCATGTCAGTATCAGTGCCTACACCTTTCAAACAAATCAAAATTAGCTATCCTCCAGAAGGAAGGAAGCTAAATACTGAAAAGGGCTAGTCCTCAAATTCAGTCCAACCAGGAAGGTGTTCGACATATGTCATGCGCCTGGAGAGAGGGTTCCATATGTTCAAAAGACATTGGAAGAAGCTACATTTGAGTACAACAAAGCTCACCCTTGGAACTTCAAAGACCTTTTCAAAAGAAAGGATTATGTGTATCTTTCAAGGGATAAACTGGCAAAATCATGTTTTGTCTGTGGAAAATATAACCACACTGCCAGCACCTGCTTCTACTACCTATAGCAGCAAAGAAACCTCAAGCAACATGCTTTTGAGAAGACAAAGAAGAACAAACAGGTAAGAAGTTTTGAAGCTAAGACAACTCAATTCAGAAAATCTCTTTCTCCACCAAGGGAGCAGTTGTCAAAACCTCAACAATCTTGCATCATCTATGGAGAATCAGACCACTTTGCTGCAAACTGTAAGTTTAACCCTTTCAACCAGATTCTTCATCAAGCCCCTCAAAGACAAAGGGTAAAGAAGGATCAACATACATCGGTTATTAGTCCAGTTAAGCCCAAGAAAATGAAGCAGAAGCTTTCAGCAGCAACCAAATCTGCTGCTGATAAGCTAACAAAGTCCGCAGCAAAATCTGCTGCTGATAAGGCAAAGCTATCAGCAGCAAAAGTGTCCACTGCTGATAAGGCAAGATCCAAGGCAAAGCCTTCAACAACAACAAAGTCTGTAGCTGCTCAAGTAATATCATCAGATACAACGTCTGCTACTGAAAAGACAAAGAAAGCTGGAAAACCACCAACTCAACAATGGAAGGTAAAGAAAACACCAAGCATCATCATCGGTTAAGCTGAATTCATCTATCTACTGTTGCAAATATGTCTGTCTAATGTTGTAAATAAAAGTTATAAGTCAGCAGCATCCTTTTTGGTTGCTGACAGGTCTGATCCTCTGCAGCAAAGGATCTGCCTCTGACTGTCTTAAGTTATCAGCAGGAACAAGTTTCCTGCAGATAGCTTTAAGGCCATCAGCAGCAACATCCCTGCTACAGATCATTGCATCTATCAGTAGCAATTAAGTTTGCTGCTAACAGACTTAACCTTCCGTAGCAACCAAAGTTGCAGCGGATAGGCTTATTCATCCACAGCAACCAAGTTTGCTGCTGATGGGTAAACTTAAGTCCAAATTAACATTTACCCGCTGTATAAGAAATTAACGTCAGTCTTTACCATGACTGTCTCGGTGTATTACAGCTGTAACAATGAAAAGTAAATAAGGTTGTACTGTACAAGTCATTCTGCTTTTTCTCTCATCTGCCGCTATAAAAACAAATCAAACTTTCCTTACCACCTCTTCACATTCAATTCAACCCTAACCAACTATCACTTTCACCCTAAGTCCCCACCACATTCAAAGCTCTCCATATTCTTCATACTCTCAAGTCTCCACCATATTCAAATCATCCCTCCAAAATCAAACGGCTATGGCAGATATCAACAACCCAGATGATAAGTTCTCCACATACCATAACCTAACAGCATACCTTACCAAAGGAAATAAATCCGATGGTTTTGACGATATGATCGATTTCTTATGTCGATCAAAGATCTACTTTGCCCTCACCACCAACCCTACCATATATATCCCTCATATGGAGGATTTCTGGAGTACCGCCGTCTACTCAACCGAACAGGGGATTCCCCAAATCAAAGCCAAAGTAGACGGCAAGAATATCACCATCTTGGAAGCTACACTCAGAAAACATCTTAAGCTTCAAGATGAGGGAGCAGCCATCTCATACTCGAAGGACGAATACATGAGGACCTTTGTCTCCATTGGATACACTAGAAATCAAACTGAGTATTCGATCGAGAAGGCGCTGATGGGCCCTCCATGGAAGTATCTCTGCCACACTCTTCTCCAATGCATATCTCAGAAGAGGAGTGGATGGCATCAGGTGAGCTCTGCACTGGCCTCCGCCTTCCATGGTATGGTCACTAACCAAGGCTTCAACTTTGCACATCTCATTTTTTAGGGTTTGCGATATAACCTTCAAGAGGGTGCAAAGCAGCAATTTTTCATGTACCCAAGATTTCTGCAGGAAGTTTTCAATCAAGTACTAAAAGATCTTTCAAAACCTGCAAGAATCTACATCATGTTGGGTCATAAAAATAACATTTTTCAAAGCATGAGGACTGTTTCCAAAAAGTTCTCAGGGGTCAACGTTCCATTGTTATCTACAATGCTGAACGTCCAAAGTACCCCGGGTGATAGTTCAGCAATCCCGGCTGATACTGATCCCACACCCTCCACCTCACATCCTGAACAACAATCTGCATCCACCGTTCGAACCCCTGTGCATACTACTAAGGATGCACAGGCACAAAAATTACTTACACCTCTTTTGGATGTTATTGTTCAACCGGAACACAGGGCCCCGGTTGCAACAACATATACTAGAAAAAGGGGTAAGAGAACTCCTTCTTCTCTTGCCTCCAAGGCCCAAACCCAACCTAACAGCCCTCACTCAGAATCACAACATTCTGGTGAGAATATCATAAGGGAAAGCCACATTATTAGGGAGACTCCTTCGGATCTCTATTAGGATCAGGATCACTTCCCGGATCCGTAGAACAGCCCCCTGAGCACTTCCTTTCTCTTCTGAACTTAAGTGTTGAGGAACCTGATCAAGATGATGTACCTTCTCCAACTACCACTATCTCGGAGGTACTGATTGATCTTGCTTCCAACACACCCAACCCTAGTTCATCTACCCTGAAGGTCCACTCTCGGAGTTATGAAAAAGTGGATGTGGAAGAGGCTGTCACTACTGCTGGCCCGTCAAATGACCAGGAGGACAGTGACAACAGTATTAAGACCTCAACCACGGCAACTCACAGTGAGGATGTTTCCTTGGAAACTCCCCTCACTGAGAGGAATCCCAGGCGCCAAGAAACCATGGGTGATGGGGATGAAGAGGCTAGGCCTAAGGCCCCATCTGGGTCCAAGGATTCCACAACTGTGGATGAGGACAGACTGAAACTTCATAACTTAGAATTGACGGCCAGGGTGGCTATGCTAGAAGTTGAAGTGTCCAAACTAAGACACCAAGTCTCTATGCATGAAGCCCATCAATGCCCAACTTTAGCCACTCCCTCTCTTGTATCAGTAGGCACCCAAACTGATGCTTACCTGTCTACTGATGCAACCAAAAACGGGGAGATGGTCTCTATGGAAGAAGACACAGACAGTCTTGACGACTGGATTCAAGAGCAGGTTGTAATTCAAAGCTCACTATTCAAGCCGGCTTTTATACAAGTTCATGACTTGCCAGTCTCAGATAACAAAGAAGAAGAGACATCTGAAGACTGGAAGTTGGTCGTCAGGGCTGTTGATGAAATGCTGAATGATGCTGAAGACACAGAACAAACAAATACATCATTCAGCATCCTTCCTGAAGCAGCAGCCATCATAAGTCAATCCATTACCCCCCAACTCTTTCAAACTACACAGAAGCTAGAATTTGACTCCATTCTAGCTTGGGGGTATGATGGATCAGCTGAGAGATTTTGGATTGGATGGGAGTTTAGTGGTGTAGAAGAGCTAAACTGGAACTCTCTCAATGCCCTCCAAGTCCTACAACTGCATTTAACTAACTGCATCAACACTTCATCAGATCTCTCAGCAGAACTTGCCATTGGCAGGTTCCATGACTTGATGGAGGATAATCTACCCCACTTTGAAAGACTAATACAAACAGCAAAATGGGTAGCTTATCCTGAATCTTCGGCAGCAGCAGAAAGAAGACTGACTCTTAGAAGACTTGACATTATAAGGAGCAGTCTTCTTACTAACGAAGAAATTTGCTGCTTAAGAAGATTTCTGTACTCCTTCATTGTCAAAGACTTAGATGTGCTGGGATGGACAAGCACTAAGTCTCTTGACCACACCTTCTTACTAAGAAATGACTCCTCTCTCACCATCAACATCAGGAACATCTTGTCACTTCCTACAGACTTTCTCTACAAGATCTTTCAACTCAGGGCAAATATATGCAATGTCAACTCACTTGAAAGCCAGGCAATGATAGCTACTGTCAGAGCCAAACTTGAACAAGTAGGAAGAATTACTGAGGCAGTATATGTGTCAAACTCTGACACTGATACTGACTCATCTTCCCCTCGAGTAGACATCTCTACTGCAGCATATGAGTCAAGATCAACTATCAAAGAAATGCTGAAAGAAGTCACAAGTCCTGAGTGCAAATCAAATGAGGCCAATGACCTTCCCATGTTCACATCCCAAATTGCCAATGAAGCTGAGGCAGAGATCCCAATAGCAGCACCATCATCTGCTGCTGTGGTCAGTGAAGTTGAAGCAGAGGCATCCAATGTAAACAAAGGAAAGGGAATCATGACAGATGAAGATGAAGAGAGGTTGCTAAAAGAGAAAAGAGAGAGGGAAGAGAAAAGAAGAAGAAGAGAAGAAGAAGAAGAAGAAGAGAAGAAGAGGAGATGGCTGACATTAAAAAGACTCAAGAAAGAAAAACAGCCATTCTCCTAAGAGAACAAACCATCCAGCTGTATGCTAGACAGCTGGATGAACTGAAAAGAAAGATTCCTGCAGTTGACCAGATTGAAGAAGATGCAGCTCTTGCTCTTCAACTGCAGGAACATTTCAACAGAGAAAAGGAAGAATTGGAGAAGAAGAAGAAAGAAGAAGCTAAGTTCAGAATAACCGATTCTGAACTAGCTAAAGAAATGAGGGAGGAGTGGGTAAAGACTCTAGTCTCTCAAGGTGAGGATGCAGACTACCTTGAGAAACTATCAAATAAAGAAGTCTACAGAGCCTACATGGGTCAGCAAGGTCAATTGGCAAAGAAGAAACAGATTGAAGAAGAAGAAAAAGCCAAACAACAGTCCAAAAAGACCATTGCCTTTAATAAACGGACCCATGAAGAAAGGAAGGTCATGATTGACTTCCTTAAGGCTAGAGGAAAGAATGGAAAGAGGCTAGGTCCTATGAACTTCATGAACCTGCAAGCCCTCTACTTCAAAGTCAAGAAGGATGAGGAAGAAAGAGTGGGCAAGAAGGGCTCCAAGAAAAGGGTACCTATTCAGGAAGAAGGAGAAACAAAAGCAAAGAAACCCAAGCCTTCTCCCTCACCTACCTCTTCCTCAGTCCAACAACCTTCCACTCTCCTCCCCAAACCTTCCACTCCTCCACCCAAAAAGTCCAAACCATCTCACCCAGCCCCCACTCATCAACAGCCTCCCTTGAAGAAATCCAAACCCACACCTAAACCAGAAGACTCAAGAGACATAGTTGATTGGGTCTATAATCCACAGGATCAAAGGTTTGAGATCTTCAGGGGGAGAACTGAAAGAAGAAGATCTATCTACAGATCTGTTGATGAAATTCTACAATTGCCAGATTCAGATCTTGGCAGAATTCTGGAGCTAGGTGATGCTCATGAGCCTGCAAATGAGAGTGGGAAACTTCTTGTGCTAGCAATCAAACACTACTTCAACCCTAGCAAAGATGTGATCATTAACATCAAACCACTCAAGTCCCACTCTCCATTTGTAAGTTGGTCCTATAATGCTGATTTGGACGAGTTCACCTTAACTGATGTAAGGAAGCAGAAGATGAGATGTTCAAGCAAAACAATCTACAAAATGCCAAATAAAGACATCAAGACTCTGTCTGCAATTCCACTGAACAATCCGAGCAAGGATCCAAGAGGCTATGAGGTTGAAAGGATAGTCAGCCACATGCAAAAGCTTCAGCAGCAAAGTGATTAAAAGAATTTTGGTTGCATCAGTCTAGGGGGAGTTTGTAGAACCAAAGACTGATTGCTACCAAATTATTCTAAGTACAAATGCTGCTGATAGGCTTATCAGCAGCATTCAACACATATGGCTACTGATAGGCTTATCAGCAGCATTCAACACATGTTGCTGCTGATAAGCTTATCAGCAGCATTCAACACTTGTTGCTGCTGATAGGCTTATCAGCAGCGTTCAACACAAGTTGCTGCTGATAGGCTTATCAGCAGCATTATTCTCATTCTTGCTGCTGATAGCTATGTTCCTTGAAGACAAATCGTTGCAGCTGACTATCCATGCCAAGCGTCACTGACAACTTTCTGCAAAAGCAACTGACACACTCAAAGCAGAAGGAACCTCAATGGTGCAACCAATGACGGACGACAATGCTCTTCCCCGAGCATGCAAACAATGATGAATAAAGTAAACGCTTCAATAAAGTTAGCTAGTTTAGCTTTAACGTGTATTATTAGCTTTTGTATAAAAGATCAACGGTCTGTGTTCGATCTGATCATTAGAATCAAGGGTCTGTCTTGATTCTAAGTTAGTATAAATAATGTGTAAACACTTCATTGTAAGTGTGCTTCTTCACTGAGTTTTCATTTGTAATCGTTTATTCACTAAGCTTAATACAATAGTGTTCTTATCAGTATTCTTTCTGTTTACTCGATTGTAATTGTGCAGTTGATATTGTTTCCGCCAATCTCAACTAAGAACAGAACCATCTTGTAATTTCACGATCCTACACTTGCATCCGATGGTAACATACACCAGTCATCTTATACCAACACTCCATAGTAGAACAATGTTATAGAAAGGAAACATAGTCATCTTATTGAGACTGCTCGTTCTTTTCTATTATCTGTTGAGGTTCGTAGTATTTTATGGGGAGAAGCTATCCTAACTATTGTACATGTGATCAATCAAATCCCATTTCATAGAACTCAGGGATGTCTCCGTTTGAAAGATTACATGATCGTGTACCGGATTACTTTACATCCCAGTTTTTTTATGTACTTGCTTTATCCTTCGTCCTCATGTTGAATGAAACAATGTGTCTCCTAAATTAGCTCTATGTGTGTTTTTGGGTTATGGTATTGGACAGAAAGTATATCATTGTTATAATCACGTAAGTCAAAAATTATATGTATAACATGTCATTTTTCTGAAGCATGTTCCTTTCTTTTTTTATCCCAGCTAAATCGCATAATGTAACGAAGTCATATATTTAGACTATTGATCCTTTTAGTATTTGGATTATCCACTAGATCTGATTTAGTATTGACATTATACTTTTAGCATTGATTTACACTATTGATCCTTTTAAACTATTGATCCTGTTAGATGATCTAGTTCCTGATACATCCATTCCACTCGACGTGCCAGTTCATGATACATACACATCATTATCATATACCACTTCAACTCCATCCATGCCCGAGACTGCTCATTTATCTTTTGAGACGGGAGATCCTCAACCAATGAGGAAGTCCACTTGTTCTTGTGACTCCACCAAACAACAAGATTTTTCTTACCCTACTTACTCGACTTTGTTTGCTTCTTTTATTTCAAGCATACATCATTTATCCGAACTTGAGTTGTACAAAAAGGTTGTTCTGGTCCCCTTTGGCACAATGATATGGATGGGGAGCTTACTACCCTTTATCAGACATATATTTGGGATTTGGTTTCACTCATACCTGGTAAGCATACAGTCGTTGTAGCGTGATTTGGCTCATCAGTTTGCCATGAAAGATTTGGTTTTGCTACGTTAATATTTTGGTATTGAGGTGGCTCAGTATAAAGAAAATATACCTCCTTTATCAGACAAAATATATCTGATTTGTTTCAGTGGGCACGACTTTCTAACAACAGGACCGTAGACACTCCTTTTAAAACCAATGCATGATATTCTTCTACTAATGGTGTTCCTTTATCATATCCGAACCTATATCATACTATAGTGGGCAGTTTGGTTTATCTTACAACTACTCGCCCGTATATATCTCATGATGTTTATATGGTTAGCTAGTTTCTCAATTCTCCTACTTTTGTTCACTATGGAGTTGTTTTTGTATTTTGAGATATCTTCATGTCACTAAGTTTCAAAGCCTCTTGTTTCCTTCGACTTCTCTATAGTTGCGTGTCTATAGTAATGTTGATTGGAATAGCGATCCTAACGCTCGTAAATCTATCACTGGTTTCTATGTTTTCCTTCAAGATTCATTAATCTTGTGAAAAAGTAAGAAACAAGTTGTTGTTTATAGAATTATAGATCTTTAACAAAGGCATGCAATGGTTGTGACTACATGTGAGATTATTTGGTTACGATGGCTTCTAGTATGTACGAGGGTTAACATCTCTCGGTGTCACCCTTTACATTCTGATTACAAAAAGGCGATGTTGATTGAAGAGAATTATGTTTTCCATGAGTGCAGAAAGCATATTGAGATTGAATGCCACTTCACTCGTCATCATCTATAGCTCGGGACCATCTCGCTTCCATATTCCACTAGCCTTGTTGATTATGTAGGATCGTTATACAACAAGATTATGATTTTATGATTGAATTGAAAGGGGAAAATAATCAATTCAAGGATTAAATACTAAGAATGGATACATGAATGTAATACAATTGACCTATATATTATAACAACCTAACTAACTAAATAGCTGCTCTGAGCTACTAGTTGATCTCCCGAGTAGGCCTTAGCTAAAGAAACTTAGATTGATCTGGATGCGTAAGTTCCTGTCTGATCTTCCAGAGTAGAAGAAGCATCCAGAGTACTTGCATTGTACTCTTATTTATCTTATTCATATTTAACCCGGAGTGATAAATTGACTATCATGATTAATCCTTCATTCAAAGTGACTCTTCATCTGGAGTGAAGTTTTCATCCAGAGTAGCACTTGAACTTGACAAAACTTCAGACAGTTATCGAGAGTAATCATCCTCCGTAGTAACTTTTTCATTCAGAGTAGAACCTCTTCATTCGGAGTATATGTACTTAGTGATTTCTGATAAGTATCGGCCTTTATAGTCTGTACAAATTGTTGATATTTTCATGAAGGCTCACTCGACGTCTCAATTTTATTTCTTGTGTGACAAATAGTTAATGCTTATTACTAGTGCATTGTGAGTTTGAGGGAGGTTGCTATTATAATTAGTTATTGGGCTATTTTGTATTCAGTTAGGTCTTTTAGTTGACTTTTTTATTTATTATCTAAGGTTTATATGATAGCTATATATAGCCTTTATGTTGATGCATGTTTTGTGACAGGCACTCTGGATCGAGCTGAAGCTTTTGTTATTATCTATTTCAGTCTTGTATGTATTTAGTATTTGTTGTATTTTGTTTATCAAGTGTTGGAGCATGTTTTGTGACAACAAGCCTTGTAATAGATTAGTCTTTATGTTTAATGTTTTGATTGTTTTGTATTGTAATTACTTAAGTTTGCACAGACGAACTTAGTATGTTCGCCTGATATAAGTTGGCGAACATATTAAGTTCGCCTGATCTAGTATGTGTTTCCTATAAATAGTGCAGTAGTTGTTCTCATTTGTAATGTTCAGAGTTTACAGAACTTCTATGTGTGTAATGTTTACAGAGTAATACAAGAAGCTTTTTATGAAATTGTGTCTTGTGTGATTCTAGAGTGTGTGTGTGTGTATTCGAGACGTATGTATGCGTTAGGATTCCGCACTACGTATACGTATCACGTGTTTTACAGCAGAGATCGATCGTTAGACCCGCTGGGACTTATAAGTGGTATCAGAGCCATTGCTCTTGATTAGCTACTGTTGTTTGATATTGTCTCGATTGCTTTTTCACAACAAGATAAAGATTTTTGAAAGTTTCTGTGTTCTTGAAGTTTAAGGCTATTTTAGGAGAGAATTTTGATCAAATTCGTCATTTTTGATGTTTTTTTATCAAAATTGATCCGATAGAAGTGTTCTAAATCATCATTTGAAGAATCATACGGAAAGAATTTCTCAAATTCCTTCAAAATCGAAAAATATGGAAAATTTCGGATCTGTTCGTGAGTTTGGGTGTTGGAACAATCTTCCTTGTTCTTCAGCTGAAACAGACGAACTTGTCTGATCAGTTACGGGCGAACTTGTCAAGCGAACTTATTAAGTTCGCTGGATTCCATTTAGGCGAACTTAGTAGGCGAATTTGTTAAGTTCGCTTAATACAGAGATTTGTAAAATATTTCTAAGTATAGAAGTGTGTTCAAGGATGTCGTCTTCTTCAAATCAAGTGAATAATATGACTCATTTGTTGAATCATGACAATGAGATTGGTACTCCAACCAAACCACCGAGGCTTATGAATCTCAAAGATTATTCAAATTGGAAAAGTCGGTTTGAGAACTATGTGAATATCAATGACACAAGTTTGTGGATTCCTATTAGTGGAGGAAATGAGCATCCAGTTCATCGTCATATGGGTGTGTCGGATACACCAAAACCAATTTCAGCTCTTAATGATGATGAAAAGAAATTGTATGATTGTGAAAAGAAAGCTCTTGCTGCTTTAACCATGTGTTTACCTCTGGGTATCTACCATACTCTCAAGAAGTTTAAGACTTCTCGTGAACTTTGGGAAGGTTTAGCTAAAAGATGTGAGGGTATCACTGACATTAAGAAGAGCAGAAAGGAACTGTTAAAGAAACAATTCAGTGTGTTTAAACATTTTGATGGTGAATCGGTGGATGAGCTCATGTTAAGGTATTATCATCTTCTAAGTGAAATGGTCAATAATGACATCACTTACAAAAACAAGAAGATTCTTGAAAAGTTTTTGGATGCTTTACCAGCTCATTTTGAGATGTACACCATTGTGATAAAAGAACAATCTGGATTTGATGATCTGAGTCTTGAAGATTTGATGGGAAAGATTCAATCATATGATTTGCACAAACATAAGAAAGACACAGTCTATCAAGATCCAAGCATTTATTTTGGAAAAGGCACATCAGCACAGAAATCTGGTGGAGTTGCATTGTTTTCTGGAGAGTCTTCTGAAAGTACAAAAGAAAGTTCTTGTCAAGATGGTGCATGCTTTGTTGCTTCTAGTTCTAGATGTTCAAAACATAGTAAGAATGAAAGTCATTCTTGTTCTACTAAGGTGTCTTCTTCGGCAGCTGATGATATGATGGGTATGATTGCTTCATTCTTAACCTCATATGAAAACTTTATTGGTGGCAAGATCACTGATCCAGATATGATTGAGGAGGATTTTAAGCAGTTGGATAAAGATGCTTTGGAAGAAATGAATATTCAGTGGAATATGGCTTTATGTATGAGACAAGGTAAAGATCACTTGAAGCGAACTGAAAAGAAGTTTATTGGAGCATCAAGCAAGACTAGGATGGGATGGATAAATCTAAAGTCAAATGTTATAATTGTCAAGAGTTTGGTCATTTTGCTCGGGAATGTAAAAAACCAAGGAATCAGAATCAAGGATCCTCAAACTCTCAAGGCAATCAAAACAAGCAGAATACTTCCACAGCTTTGATTTCTCAACAAGATGAAAATTATGACTGGGGTATTCATTTGGAAGATATTATGGCTCATGTTAGTAAAGCTTTTCTGGATGAAGTTCATCATGAATATGGAAGTGAAAGTGGTTCTTCTGATAGTGACTCTACAAATTTTGGGAGTTTACATGAAAGTGAAGAGTCAGTGCCTCAGAAAAGTGAACCGAAGTTTTCAAATGAAGATTTACTCAATGATGGAGCTGCTGGAAAGGTTACAGAAAAGATTGCAGAGATGTTAGCTGAGGGGAATGCATTCATGGCAGATACTAAGCAGATAAAACAGGTTGATTCTTGTTTGAAATGTATTGATTCTGAATTCAAAATTACAAGATTGTGTGATGATAACACGAATCTCATCTGTGACATGAAAGCAAAGTACACATCGAACCAGACTTTGAAAGAAAACGAAATCATTTTGAAAACTAAAATTAAATCTTTAAAAGATGACATTAAAGTTTTGCAAATCAAAGTGAATGAACAAGCATTTCATCTCGATGTGTCATACTCTAAGTATGAAAAGAAAATTAATGAACTTGCTGTGTCACAGACAGAGGTAACAAAACTGTTACGCAAGCTTGAGGGTTATAAGAATTCCAGTTTTTTGTTGGAATATTATAATGAAAAATCTTTGGGGGCAAAGGTTATTGGACGGGTTGGTTCTTGTCCTTCTTTTGATGATACAGATATTGGGGGAGGCGTTGGGTATTATCCACCTTTTAATGAGAATTATACTCCATGCCTGACTGAGGAAGACTTGGTTGAAAATTTGGAACCAAAAATTGTGTTGAATATCAATCATGTTACTGGTGAGGATATGATATGTGATGATTCAACTGATGATGAAGTTTTTGACTCAAAGAAAGTTGAAGGTATAGTGAAAGAATGTGAGTATGTGGAACCAGTTGTGATGAAGAAGGTGACCAGAGACAATTGCATTTTAACTGAATCGGATGATTTGATTGAACAACCAAAACCTAAATCTACTTATAAACCAGTTAAACCTTTTGTAAGTGGTGGTTTTGATTCACAAGAAACAAACAAGATTGAGAAACTCTCAACTCTTGATTTTTGTAAGAAGAAAATCAACAGGTTGTTCAATCTTCAAACACTACTTCTCAGTGTTCATCATCCACATCACTCAAGGTTCAGAAGGAAAAGTATGTTCGTGTATACAAAGAAAAACATGCTTGTTTTCATTGTGGTACGGTTGGTCATATCTTGAAAGACTGTCCAAATAAGAATTTGGGAAAGCGTCTGGAGAATCCAAAGTTGACAAAACCGTTTGTAAATCCTCAGGCAAAATCAGGCATAACAATTGGTAATGTGAAAAAGAATGTGGATAGTTGTGATAAGAAGCAAAGTGTCCAGATTGCTTCTGATTCAGTGAAGAGAGTAGAGAAGATTGTGTCTGCTAGTGAGACTACACAACCAAAAGAAAAATTGTCAAGACCACAAAGACGTCGAAGAAATAAACGGTTGAGAAAACTTCTCGAACAACCAGTGGTAAATGAAAAGGTTGAGTCATCAAGAGAGAATAACAAGGTTCAGGTTAAATCAACGTGGAAACCTAAGTCCACAGTTACTGTTTCTGAGAAACCATCTCCTAAAATTCAGGAGAAATTTGATTGTGTGTTGAAAGAAATAGTTTATTTTGATGAATCGGGCCGACCCAAGACCACAATGGCTTGGGTCTCTATTACTAACTAATCATTTCTGTTTGTGTGCAGGGAACTCCAAGGAGGACTGTTGGCAACCATTGGTATGTTGACAGTGGATGCTCTCGGCACATGACGGGAAATCTTAACTTATTGGAAAATGTGAAAGAAATCCAAGGAGTGTATGTTGCTTTTGTAGGCAAGAAAGGAGGAAATATTTCAGGCCAAGGCACAGTGTCAAATGGGAGATTGAGCTTTAAGAAAGTCAACTATGTGGAGCAGCAGGAACATAATCTGTTATCTGTTTCTCAAGTCTGTGATAAAGATTTCTCATTTCACTTTAATAAGTCAGAATGTTTAGTTTTGAAGCCAGGTTTTGTGATACCTGAAGATTGGATCCTTATGCGAGCTCCTCGAAAGAATGATACATATATGCTCGACATGAGCACTGCGACGACAACTTCGTCTGTTCCAACGTGTCTTCTTTCGAATGCTTCTGAGTCTGATTCAACTTTGTGGCACCGAAAAATGGCTCATATACATTTCAGAAAAATGAATTATCTTGTCAAGAATGGGTTGGTTTCTGGTGTCCCTGTCATGAGGTTTCATGTGAATGAAGACTGTATTCCATGCAAGAAGGGGAAGCAGCACAGGAAATCTCATCCTTCAAAGTTGACTAATTCTATTATGACTCCTTTAGAGTTGTTGCATATGGATTTGTTCGGACCTATTAGTGTCAAGAGTGAAGGCGGCAAATCGTATTATTTGGTATTGACTTATGATTACTCAAGGTTCTCTTGGGTCAAGTTTCTAGCTTCTAAGGATGAAACAACTGAAATCCTTAAGTTCCTAATTGTGGGGCTTGAGAAATTATTCAAATTGCAAGTTAGGAGGATTCGTAGTGATAATGGCACAGAGTTCAAGAATGGAAATATGGGTTTATTCTGTTTATAGAAGGGCATCCATCATGAATTCAGTGCTCCTTATGTTCCTCAACAGAATGGTGTTGCTGAACGAAAGAATCAAACTCTTATTGAGACGGCTCGTACTATGTTATCTGATTCAAAATTGCCTGTTACTTTTTGGGCTGAGGCGGTAAATACAGCTTGTCATGTTCTCAATAGGGTTTTGACCGTGAAGAAATACAACAAGACATGTTATGAATTGCTGAACAATCAAAAACCTAATCTAGCGTATCTTTTGCCCTTTGGAAATCCTTGTACCTTGTTAAAGACTCGTGACATTTCTACTAAATTCAGCTCAAAGGCAATTGAGGGAATTTTCTTGGGATACATTGCAAATTCTCACAACAAGAGAGTTTTTAACAAAGAATCACGTCAAATTGAAGAATGGTTTCATATTGACTGTGATAATCGTTCTGTTCCTCAGGATGCGAAAGGTCCCTCTTGGGCTTTTGATTATGATGCTTTATTCAGATCTTTCAATATTACTCCTGCAATTTCTCCGGATGAAGCTGCAATACTCTATCAGTCCTACTGCAATGACGATTCAACTGTCGATCCTCGTTCGGTTATTCTGATTGTGGATACTCCTTCAGTTGACCCGAATGTAGCTTCAACTTCAGGTATAACACAACATGATGACACTGATGATGATGATGAGGTTATGTTCCAGGAGTCTTCTAATGATATCCATAACATAATTGATGATTCATCAGCATCGGCATCTGTTGAGGGGGGTTGCCTTCTAATCTTGATGTTGTTATTCAAGCTTCAGATATTCCTCAATCTCGAGTGCATAAGAATCATCCCACTGACAATATTATTGGTGATTTGCATGCGGGTGTTCAAACGAGGCATCGTACACTTGTAGAAAATTCATGTTTATATGCTTAGATTGTGGATACAGGTATCTTGGAGACATGTTTACATGCTTGCTTTATTTCTCAAACAGAACCTAAAAATGTGGTAGAGGCTTTAGATGATGATTGTTGGATTGAGGCCATGTAGGAAGAATTGGCTCAATTTGATAAATTACATGTTTGGCATTTGGTTGACTTACCCAAAGGCTCAAGATCTATTGGCACAAAGTGGGTATTCAAATTCAAACGTGATGGTGATGTGGTACGCAATAAGGCAAGACTTGTTGTCCATGGATTTAATCAGCAAGAGGGAGTTGATTAAATCGAAGTTTACGTTCCAGTTGTGAGGATTGAGGCAGTACGTTTGTTTCTTGCATATGCTTCTTTCAAGGGCTTCAAAGTTTTTCAATTGGACGTCAAGAGTGCTTTTCTGTATGGAAAGGTAAAGGAAGAGGTGTATGTGAAATAACCGCCTGGTTTTGAAGATCCCAAGTTTCCTGACAAGGTGTTTAAACTGGATAAAGCGTTATATGGTCTTCATTAGGCTCCTCGGGCATGGTACGAAACTTTGTCGGTGCATTTACTTGAGAATGGATTTGAGAGTGGTCAAATTGACTCTACCCTTTTCATCAGAAAAGCAGAGGGAGATTTATTACTTGTTCAAATCTATGTTGATGACATAATCTTTGGATCGTCGAATGTCAATATGTGTAAAGACTTTGAAAGAGTGATGAAGTTCAAATTCGAGATGAGCAGCATGGGAGAATTATCGTTCTTTTTGGGTCTTCACGTTGATCAAAAGGAAGTTGGTTTTTATATTCATCAGACAAAGTATGTTGCTGATATTCTGAAGAAGTTTGATATGGAAAATGTTTCAGATTTCATCACTCCAATTCCAGTTAATCACAAACTAGATTCTGACTTGAAAGTGAAAGAGGTGGATTGTCGATTATACAGAGGATTGATCGGGTCTTTGATGTATTTGACAGCGTCAAGTCCAGATATTATGTTTGCAGTTTGCTTGTGCTCAAGATTTCAGTCTAAGTGAAAGAATCTCATTTGATTGCTGTAAAGCGGATCTTTCGATACTTAAAGGGTAAACCAAGGTTGGGATTATGGTATCCAATTAATTCTGACTTTCATTTTGAAGCTTTTACAGATTCAGATTATGGAGGTTGCGGTCCGGACAGAAAATCAATGTATGGTGGTTGTCAATTCTTAGGGAATAGACTTGTGTCATGGAAATGCAAAAAGCAAACCTCTGTTGCAATTTCAACTTGTGAGACAGAATATATTGCAGCAGCCAGTTGTTGTTCCCAAATCCTATGCATTCAACAATAGTTGAGGGATTATGGTTTGAACTTCACAGGGACACCAATGATGATTGATAACATAGCCACCATGTGGATCACAACAAATCATGTGAAACATCAAAGACGAAGCACATTGAGATTAGACATCATTTCATTCATGGCTGTGCAGAGAAAAGGCTGATTGAATTGGTGAAAGTTCACACGGATGACAATTTTGCTGATTTGTTTACCAAAGCGTTCGATCGTTCACGGTTTGAATTTCTTACTCAAATGATTGGTATGCTTAATCCAACGTTACAAAAGTTTTCCAAAAAGGTTTTTCATGGAAGTTTTTATTTTAGTTTTCTAGATTATTTAAAGTAAATAGTTTTCTGCTTTATTTTTTTTCTAGTTTACTTGCTTTCTGAAAAACCCAAACAAATTTTAAAAAAAAATAAAATTGGCACTGCTTGAAGTTAAAGAAGAAATGATAGTAAATCAGTAGGTGATCACATACACATGACCATAGATTGACTACCTGGTGTCTGTATTTATGTTTGTGATTATATGATTTGAGCTAAACTTCTTAGTCTGCATAAACAGGAAATGATAGCTTCATGACTGTCTGACATAGCTGTATATAATCTTTAATTTGGATATTTACATGTAATTTGAATTGTTAGTAGGCTAGAAGCGTTTTTAGTCCATTAGTAGTGTGAAAACATAATGGTCTATGTCACAATTGTGATTTGAACCCATGGCATGCCGGGTGTGTGTGTGTTAAAAGATCATTATCAGATAAAGAATATGAGGCTTCAAGTATTTCATGAGACCAGTATCCGACTGTATTGATTAGCACAATTTTCAGTTCACTTCACTGCCCATGTCCCGAAAAACATGCAATATGAAGTTGGACTAAGATATGTTTCTGACAACATTTGTTCGAACATATACTCGCCCTTAGATCAATTATATTGATTCCATTGAATATATCCAGGTAACAGTTGGATCACATTACCATATATCATTGAATCAATCGATTCCTTGATCAATCTTATTGTTGAAGATTTCTATCACTGTTACTACTGAATCATGATACTTCATCCAAAACCAAGCTATATGAATCATTCTGATTCAATATATCCTTCGGGGTCTGTTTCTTTTTCTGTGCTAGTTGAGATAGTCTCATCCTGGAAATTGATCTAAACTTTGCATAAGTCTCATATGTCTTGAAGATAGCGCAATTAAAATTTTTGTTGGCATATTTGTGGGGTACACATTGTTTTCATATAAATGGTACTAACTCACAAGAATGTGGGATAAAAACGCTTGTAGTTTCAAATCTTATAATGCTGACAACTTGAATTGACATGTAGTATATTGCAAATTCGGTATGAATAAGTTAGCATGTCATGATCTGATCTTGTTTACTTTAAAGTTTATCGCGTATCATTTCATGAATTTTAGAATATTTGAAAAAGATATGAAAAAGTAATGGATAAAAAAAGGTCAATATTCAAAGAACATGAAAAAGAAAGACGTGATATCTGTGAGTAGTTAGTGTTTGGATAGAAATTTCAAAAGATTTGATAGTTTCTGAAAATCTAATGTGTTAGGTCTGAGAAATTATTTGCTGAGATATCATAGATTGCAGTATAAAGTGCTTGTTTGCTGAACCAAATATTTGTTTGAACGCAGAATGCCATAGGTCAACCCTTAGATTTGCTAGGGATTTTATATTCAGAATGGGTATGTGACACATCAAAGATACTGATATGATCTTCTTACTCGCAGTGTTCGACCGAAAATATGTGATTCTGTATGTATAGATAAAAACCAAAAAAAAAAATTTTTTAGCTGTTTCTAGATTTACTGCTTTAATTCATTTAGAAAAAGTACAAAAAGATTTTACTTGTTCTTTTAGTTTTAGAAGATAAATTCAAAAATATTTTGTTTCTATCTTCAATGAAAAATTCTTAATTATTTTGGATCAAGTTGTGTACAGGTTACAAGATGATCGGTTTGTCGGAAAGAAGTGAAAAATGATAAATCTCAATTTTTGGCTAAGTGTTGAATAGGCGAACTTGGTATGTTTGCATGACATGTTCGCCTAAGGGGCGAACTTGTTATGTTTGCCTGAGGGGCGAACTTGTTAAGTTCGCTAGATTCAAGCGAACTTAACCTGATGAGTATATATATGATTCAGCGAACATGACAAGTTTACTCTTTCTTGACTTCTGCGAACTTAGCGAGAGAATTTGTCAAAGTTGTGTGTTTATTTCCTGTTTCTGATCGCTTATACGTAAAGGTGGAAATTTTTTCTTGTGTTTAGACCGGAATTCAATTGCGAATTCATCGAAGGTAATTTCATTACAATTCATCCATTAATTTATTCGGAATCATGATTTTCACATTCGGTTTTACTCATCATCCATTGCCTTCATTGTTCTTCATCATTAATTGCATAAAAATGAAATTGAATTGTTGGTAATCCTTAATCGCGTGTTGGAGAAGTTATGTGTATGGTTAATTTGTGTTTACATCATCGATTTGGTTGAGTTGGAATTTTTGTGACTGTTCGAAGTATTGAGCGAATTTTTTTTCTTTTGTTTTGTTTTGTTTTTTGTTTTTTTGAAAAGTTGTCATTGTCTAATCATATTCTTTGAGCAAATCATGGATCGTCGTGTCGAATACAAACATAATCAGGTGGCGTTACTTGATCCGGAACTGGCTGAAGCAGCAAATTATCAGGAGATCATTAATTTTTTAAATCGATCAAAAATACGTGTTGCTCTTTCTGCTAATCCGCATATTAGTCTGGTGTATATTCAACAATTTTGGGAGACAGCTCATCAGGATACCGATGTTGATCCACACGTGATTCGGGCCACATTGAATAATCAGGAGATTGCAATTTCAGTACAAGACATTCGTACAACTTTGACCTTAGGAGGAGTGAATGACGACCCAATCAATCTACCAAATACATTGATCATGGGTTGTTTTCAAAGAATGGGGTATAGAGGACGGCCAAATGATTCGCAAGCTCGTAAAGGGGGTCTGGTTGGTGAATGGTGATACTTCATGCATGTCATAATTCAGTGTCTATCTCCCAGAAAAGCTGGAACGGATGGGTTGAAGACATCTTTACAAGATTTTATGGTGGCTTTGACGTTAAATATACCATTCAACTTTGCTTTATATATCTACAGGGAGTTGGTGATGCAAATTACACCACCTGAGGGTCAGGGTTTCTTAATGTACCCTCGATTCTTGCAGGTTATCTTGAATCATTTGTTTCCTAATTTGCCACCGGTGAATCCAAGATTGAATTTAACTCCAATGACAAAGAGGATCTTTACAGATTGTATGAATATCAAATAGCAGAATCCTGCTTTAATTCCAGTTGCTACACCATTGTTTGGGCACATAATCAACCTTGCTTATGTTGCATCGCCAAACAATAATTGGATACATGATGATCCTGCTTTGGAATTACCTCCAAATGATAATCAAGATGAGAAGGATAAGGAAGAGGAAGGTGCTGATTCTGACAGTGAAGAGACTGAAAGTGATGATGATGGCAATGATGGTGTTGAGAATGATGTTGATAATAATGCTGATGAGAATGCTGATGGTGACGATGATAGTGATAATGATGATGATGATGGTGGTAATGATGGAGGTGATATGAATGTTGACATCAATGAACCTCATGTTGATCAAGTGGATATTGCTGAGACGAGTACCAGTTCTTCTATTAAGTATCTTTCTTGTTCGTCTTAGATTTCTTCATAAACAAAGATGATAGAGTTAGAAAATGGATAATATAGTTAAGCCATACATACTTAGTCAAATATGCATAAACAACTCCATGCGTACTTGTTAAGTACGCATGAGCAAGTTCATGCGTACATATGAAGTACGCATGACCTGTAAAGTGGGGTATATAAAACGACACTTTGCATTTATTCTTCATTCAAACACTTCACTTTACAAACCGCCACTTGATCATTTTCGCTCTAAAATCTTTGTGCTACTAAACCGGTTTTTCATCACGATTTCAGTTATAACATCATCCAAAGAACATTTGGTGAGAATCTCATGCGATTTCAACCGTTAAAACTTCCAAAATTGAGTGATTTAGTGTTCTTGAAACTAGGGTTCTTGATGCTCAAAATTCTGATAAACAATATGTTTGCATGTTGATTTAAGCATCAATATAAGTTTCTAATCATCATTCGCAGTTGGTTAACACAAATTTCATGATTTTAACTTGCAAATATTGGATTTTTGATCTTGGGTTTGCACTTGAGTAGCGTCGGCCCCGGTTTGATCGAAATGAGTCATGTGTTGAACGATACCAACTTTAGACCAAGTCACATTGAGCTCCTATGCCATTTTCGACACCATTAGGACAGGAATTACGGACTTTAAACCGTGAATTTTGATTTCGGACTTGTTAAAAATTTAGCACTTACTAAGACCATGCATACTTGGCAAGTACGCATGAAGGGTTTTGTTCATGCGTACATGCTAAGTACGCATGAAAAGTTGTGTGTGTGTGTGTGTGTGTGTGTGCGTATTTAGGTATGTACGCACGAGGCAGACTTGTGAATTTTTCTAAGTCCAAATTTTTATTCATTGTCTATAATACTTAATATTATACATAATTAGTTCTAATCATGTTTTGTTTTGTGTTGCAGATATGGCTAGACGCGCGTTCACTTCTGACTTCAATCTATTAGCACTAACAGACCCGGAATGGCGAGGTGCAACTCTCAACTATCAGGAGATAGACACATTCCTGAACAGATCAAAAATTTCATATGCTATCTCGGCCGACCCAGTAGTATCACAACCTTACTTGGAGCAATTTTGGGATACCGCTGAGTTGGATTGCAGACAAACTCCTAATGTGATTACTGCTACCGTTGCTAATCATCAAATAGCTATCTCAGAGGATACTATAAGGCAAGTATTGCAGTTTCATGATAGAGCCACCGATCCAGTCTAATATCCGGAATACATGATAGATGGTTGTTGGAGACAAAGAATGGGGTATGTTGGGCGAAGAGATTATCCATAGTACAAGAAAATGTGGCTTCTAGATCAATGGAGGTACCTCGCACATGTTATGATCATGTGCATTTCAGCACGAAAGGCAGGAAAGGATGCTATGGGGCATGACTTAGCATCAGCTATGGTTGGTTTATCACTGAACAAGGGTTACAACTTCTCACGATATGTGTACAAAGCAATCCTTGATCAGATGAATGCTGCTCCTAGACATAGATTCCTCCTGTACCCTAGTTTTATTCATCTGCTAATTAATCATTTCTTGCCGAATCTACCGCAAATAGGTCAGCAACTACAGGTCAAACGAATAGCAAAGAGGGTGTTTGTTCAGTTCCTTACTGCTGGTACTGATGAACCAATACCCATGCACACTCCTTTATTTGGCCACTTGATTAATGAAGCATACGTTGCACCAAGGAGAAAGGTGGTACCATCCTGATAGTGAACCTGAGTTATGTGAACACTCAGATGAAGGGGAGGAAGGTGATGATGATGATGATGATGATGAAGATAGTGACGGTGATGATGATGATAGTGATGAAGGTGATGATGAAGGTAATGATGATGAGGATGATGGTGGTGCTGGCTATGCTCAAAAGCAAGATACCAGTGAATCAGAATGAACTGTAACTGATTCATCTGATTCTGAACCCACACTAGAACAAAGGCATCCGAGAAAGAATATTCAAGAATCACTTCCTGAGTCATCATCTAGGCGAAGACAAAGAGAGAGTTCAGACTCGGACTTTCAACTTGCAAGTTCAGACACAGACCAAGAGGCACCTCATGTGACTGAACGAAGAAAGAAGACCAAAAATGATCGCCCGTGGCAGGAAGTAATGGATGCAATAAATGCCAGGGTATGAGCACAGCAAGCTACTGATCAAGAAACACAAGCTCCCAATCAACAAACACAGCTGTATAGCCGACGAAGACGAAGAACGATCACACCGGTTATTATTCCAACCTGTGAAGAATCTATTCCTATAGTCGTTTCTCTTCCTGCTACAACAATTCAGCTCACAACTTCAACAACACTTCCCGTCTTGACTAACTCAGTCCTTGTTTCCACAACTATATCACCCACAGTTCTTCAAACAACAACCTTACCGTTCACTGTCACTGCTGGTACTCTATCACCGATGACACACTCACTGGAGTTTGGAGACATGGGACATCATTTTGATTTGTCAGAGCTGTTTTCTGACACAATTCATGAGACTGAAGAACCCTCTACAGCTAGGGTAGTTGATCCTAGGGATCAAAGGATTGCATCCTTGGAGACACAGGTTGCCACACAACAAACGCAGAGTAATCTGCTTGTTGAGTCTAACACGAGATTAACACATCAGTGGCAAGCCATGGAGGAACAAATAAAGTCATTCTTTGAGCTTCAAAGGGTGCAATTCAATCTCAATGAGTCCTTCTTCATCGCCCGTACATCCATGGACAACCAAATGTTAATACAAAGGGGTGAACATCAGGTGTTGGTAGACTTGGTGGCTAAGTTGACAAAGCAGCTTTAGTCTCAGGGGGAGACAAGCAAGAAAGTTCAAGAGGAAACTTGCCACCATGTCGACCTCACGAAAGATAAGGATCAGGATGATGATCCGAATGTTGGGCCTTCAGGTGCTAGTGGTGGTAAGACCCAAGTTGTCTTGCCAACACAAGCCACACCTATGGCTCAGGGGGAGTCCACCCAATAACAACAAAGTGGTGGTGTTGATAAAGGAAAAACACCAGCTGAGGTGTTAGAAGAGTTAGCTACAAGTCCTAACTTAAACGATAAAATCATGATAGGGGCTTTAGCAGAACTTGAAGAAGGAGAAATAGACAGCGGTGATGACTGGGATGAATGGAACGATGTGATTGTGGAATTCCCAAAAGGAGATGGAGAAAGTATTTATGAGTTAGAGGATGGTGAAATTTTTGAAGCATAGCTATTAAGGAACAAACTGAACAGACTATTCAGGTTGAGGATGTCAACGAATCTTTAGCCAAAGTCCTTGAAACTAACGGAGAAGCGGGTACTAATGGTACTTCCTCGAGGAAGATTCCTCAAGAATGGTTTATCAAGGAAGCCGAAGCATCGTGGTACAAACCACAGTACACAGACCAGCATGGTGCTGCAGGGATGATATTGTCGATGCGTTTTGAAGAAAACAAGGGATTATTTGCAATAAAAAGATCAGGGGGCGTTCAATACCTAAAGCCAACAACAGAAGCATTTAATTCCTTACCTAAATACGACCTGGTCAATCTTGCACATCGTGAATTATGTAGTAACACATCGAATGGAGTGGCTAGAGGTTTGTGGGGCGCTTTGCAGAAAGAGGGGAGATCCGGGAAATTTGAAATCTTTCGGCCTCAAGTTCCAAGGCGTGTCAAGGACAAAACAGTGATGAATCCGTTGACACGCAAGTTCTTAAAAAGAATCATCTATGAACCGGTTCTATGTGAGACCAGGATACTTTTGAGGAGAATACCTCAAGACATCCTGGGAAACATGTGGTACTGGTACATAGATCCAGTAACCGGAGAGGCTGTTATGATCGAAAAGGATAGCTTGAAGGAGATCATTAGGGTGTTTGATGAAATTGTTTTCATCAATTTTTCAGCAAAAGATTTGGAGGTCCTTGTCAACAAAAACTGTTTGCATACGGACGAGTGGACGAAGCTGCTGGCCACCAAATATAATAAGTTAGTGAAATTTTGTCTTGGATACAAGTCCAAGGTCAGCGGTGGTAGTCAAGCAGGTAGCTCGTGAAGACTGAAGACATCAAGAGATGTTGTCAAGGGGGAGTCTGTTCATGCATGTTTTGTGACAGGCACTCTGGATCGAGCTGAAGCTTTTGTTATTATCTATTTCAGTCTGGTATGTATTTCGTATTTGTTGTATTTTGAATATCAAGTTGTATTATGTATGTTTATGTCTGAACTTGTTGTATTTTGATATTGTACTAAACAAATACGCAAGGATGTGTTCCTGCGTATTTGTCAAGTACAATGGTCATGCGTACTTATCAAGTACGCATGGACCGAGTCTATAAATAGCATAGCTTTGCTTCATTTTAAGAGAGATGCATTGGCACACACAAGTACACACAGATCGGGTTTTTATCAGTCCAGAAGTCATTCAATTTGTATATGTACTTGTTTGAAACACTATGATATCAATAGACCGTGTATTTATTAGTACAACCTTGTGTTGATTGTCATACTTTGTTTCATACATTGTTCCACCTAGTAACGGGTTCCGCACATGTTTACTAGGCTACGTTCTCACAAGATATCGATCCGACACACCCACCCGTAGGGACCTACACCTTATTTCGTTCATTGTTACCTACAATTTTCATTTATAATAAACCCTAGCCATTTTTCTTTTTTCTGTGTACATGCATGTTTACCAATTAACATAACTAATACCAAACCACGACCACTTTCTTACGTTGGGGCTTGTGTGTTACGTTGTAGCCTTCAAATGAGTGTTCTTTTGAAACCTTGGTTTCAGAGATATAGTTATAATATGGGCGAGGATCCAGGGTGGAAGCCTCGGAGGTACCTCGAATGGTCTGAAGTTATAGCTCCAGAAACATATTTGTAGAGCCAAAGTCATTTATCGGTTAATATAAATGAGGATCTGAATCCGTACCTACGAAGACATGTGTGCGATTGGGATGTTTTCCCTATGTGTGGTTCACAAGATAGAGTATCAGAATAAGAAGAAATTTCAACATCTTAATAGATTCTGACATCATTTTGTTTGTATATATATATAACGTATATAACTTAAGGGATGTTATGTAACACATTAGGCAAATCCCATATCGTTCTATTGTGTTCGGTCCACGGGAGAGATGTTGGGTTCACAAAGAATGCCCCGCCTCAAATACCACAACGCGTTTTGGGGCTTAATATAGTGGATGAGAGGAGAACTCCACAGTTAAGTGTGCTCGAGTGGGAGTAATACAGGGATGGGTGACCCTAGGGAAGTTTTCACCCGAGCAACCAAAAACAAATCCGTGAGCTCTTAGGGGGTAAAGCGAACAATATTGTTCGTACGAGAGGCCGGATGTTACAAATGGTAATAGAGCCACTCCCGTTCTGTTATGTTTACGATAGTGGGGCAAACGTCATCAAGGACGATAAGTCCTAAGGGGGGGTGTTTGTAACACTTTAGACAAATCTCATATCGTTCTATTATGTTCTGTCCACCGGAGAAATGTTGTGTTTATAAAGAATGCCCCGCCTCAAATACTACAACACGTTTTGGGGCTTAATGTAGTGGATGAGAGGAGAACTCCACAGTTAAGCGTGCTCGGGTGGGAGTAATCCAGATGGGTAACCCCCTGGAAAGTTTTCACCCGAGCAATAAAAAACAAATCCGTGAGCTCTTAGAGAGCAAAGCGGACAATATTGTTGGTACGAGAGGCCAGATGTTACATATTATTTCTCAACCACACAAAATGCTTTGTACAATATTATGTGGTGATATAATAGCCCCTCTCTTGGATGGAAGACATTAAATCGTCCACAATATTGGTGCAATGCAGCCTAAATTCAGTGCACCCCGTATATCCATGTGTAATAGATGGTGTTTGCGTGAATGACCATTGAGATGTGATAGGTAAGTGGCATCCTCATTCTCCCTATTATTGAAAAATCTTAGGAAATGAATATTAACTCTTTTTTTTTTGAAAAAAACGATCAAACTCCCGCCGCGAAGCACGGGAAAAAAAAACTAGTTTTACTTTAAAAACTACATTTGAACTAATCTATAAGGCTAAGGGGAGTGGTTCCACATTTCCACATTTCTACACCTCTCCATGTCAGCGCCACATCAGATTTTCCACAATCTCCACATTAGAGGGAAATTGTTTCACATTTTCACATTGTCACGTCATTTTCTTTTTCTAATTTAATTTAATATTAATTTTTTTTAATAATTTAAAAAGTAAATAATAAAAACAAAGAAAATAACATTAATTATAAAAAAAGATAATAACAATAATAATAATAAAAAAAAGAAAATAACATTAATAATAAAAAAAGGAAAAATAAATTAAAAACTTAATAATAAAAATAGACTTTAATTGTTGCCTGAGTCGAGATGGAGCACCAAATCTTGACGAAGATTGTTGTGTATCTCACAGTTGCATTTGTAATGTTCGTTTACACTTTGTTGGGCCTCGCTAACTTCCTTTAATCCAAGTGTTGCTTCAAATTCTTCTTCGTTGAACTCGCAAAGTGCCCGACCATCTTCTTCAATGATCATGTTATGTAGGATGATGCAAGTGTACATTACACGTCTTATTCTTTCGAGCTTCCACGCACGTGCCAGATTTTTCACTATTTGAAATCTTTGTTTTAGTACACCAAAAGCGCGTTAAATGTCTTTTCTTGCCGATTCCTGTCGACGTTTGAAAATTTTTCTAGGTTCATCTTCCGGATACAAAAAAACGATTTCACAAAAGTAGCCTATTTGTGATAAATACCATCAACTAGGTAATACCCGTGCTTGTATCTTGTACCTCTAAGATCAAAAGAACTATCGGATGAGGTTCCATTAACCATGGTGTAAACGTACGTGTGTTTGAACTTTCGGCATCGTCTCTAATTATTTCAACGTGAGTAGCGGCATCCGTTTGGAAAAAAAAAATGGAGCGACACCTTCGGATACGGAAGAGGGTGAATTGAGGGAATCCATTTGAGAGTTTGCTTGAAATGGTTTGAAGAGAATTGTATATATATAGAGGTGATTAAATTTATATATATAGAGGTGATTGAATTTGAAAAAAATATATATATATTAAATGATTCAAAACGTTGGGCAACGACTACCCAACGGCTAGATTTGAAGGCCACGAGCATGCTTTTCTCCACGGTGAAGACCCACGAGCCGAAACCATGCCAGGCGGGCGTGGTGTTCCACGCCACCCACGCTGCCACCTCTCCTTCCATGCTGAGTTCACGGACCCAGTCCCCTCAGTCTAAATAATAAATAAGAAACTGGTTGCGACAAATGTTACAATTTTGTGAGGCCAAGATTCTTTTTCCCCTCTTGTATCGTCTTTATTACTAACTAATTACTATTTTTTTATTAATTCTTAAATCTTCATTACTATTTAATATTTTTTTTATAATTTCTAAATTCTCATTACTAAGATATTTAATATTATTTTTATTTAACCCGTGTAAAACACGAGTTTCTAACCTAGTAATGTATTATAGTGTTATGTTCTATTCTTGGAAATTTTAATTATTTTTATAATATACATTTTTAATTGAGATTTGATTTGTAAATTACTTTAAAATCAGACAAACTACATGTTACAAGTTTTTATGTAAAAATACATCATACTTATTTATTACTTATCAATCTTTATACCTGTAGTTTTCTTTCAAAAGACAACATAATATCTTATCGAATTCTATAACTTGAAAGGGGAAACAGGTATAGGGTTATGTCAATGTGATTTGTATTTTAATTTTTAAAGTTATGTTATACTTTAATAATTATATACATACATACGTAAATGATAAACAACCAAACCATGATGCAATATGACTGTTCACTGACCTTTATAGATTTGAAGGAGTTATGGAAGTGTTATATAGAAAATTGAGATTCATTCTTACCTGGTTTGAGTCATTTTAGTGGGTTTTCTGTAGCAACAAAATTACAAAAGATAAGATATAATTTCAGGATTATGTTTGTTAATTACCCGGATTCTGAGTAGGCGCCAGTTCTCTGTTTGGGTTTTCTGCAACAAAAGTATATATTATAGGACAAGAAAAAATATCAGGATTATGTTACCGATATCATAATAAGATAAAAATTGTAAATTACCCTTTATGGCGTCCGAACACTGAACGTGTCCACACCGGTGGCCATTTTTGTAACAGTCATCACAGGAAGGTGACATTTTAAATACAATAGAGGGAAAAAAAGAGAAGAGAAAATGTGTTGGTTTCACTAAATCCTAGTTGATTTGGGAATACCGCAGGTAGCTGCACTACTTGACATGTACGTGGGAGTTCACTTGGAACTGTTCCATTCAAGTAGTTATAGTAGAAATTGTAATCATTGCATTCGTTGTAGCGATTGTAGTCATGTGGGTCAAAATAAGCATCTGGATGTTGAGCAGAAGTGAGATTTTTTGCGCATTTGAAGAGAGTGATGTTGGAGGCTATTGAAATTGAATACAAAAGAGGGCTTGGACTTGGAGATATCAAAGTATTCATAAGCGCCTCACAGCTTTTATCATTCACATGCTGCTCAAATGTTCTGTTCCGGATTAGTAGAATATCAGAATCTTGATCAGCAAACTTGTTATAAATCACATATGACTGTCCTTCAAATTGAACCTCCCAACCGTTGGAAGTACAGTTAACCCTGATCAACCCACATCGCGTGTCAGGGACATTAAAAAACGGGTATTTAAATGGTGGCAAAGATGGGCAATTGAAGCTTTCTGGGCAGATAGTAAGAGATACGTTTGTGTCTGTAGTAGAGTGACAAGAGAGAAAAAGGGACATGAAACAGATGATGATGATAAGCATTTGGAGTGTCTAGCAGGAAAGGTTATGCAATTTTCTAATCGAACTTATTTCTGGGCAGATAGTAAGAGATACGTTTGTGTCTGTAGTAGAGTGACAAGAGAGAAAAAGGGACATGAAACAGATGATGATGATAAGCATTTGGAGTGTCTAGCAGGAAAGGTTATGCAATTTTCTAATCGAACTTATAAAATGTCTTTTGGAGACTCTATTTATCTTCCACCTCTCGACGTTTTTTTATGAGAAGCCAAAAACAGAGTATACCTCTTTACAATTTTCTCCTTATTGACCAATCCCATCGATACACTCTTCTCATCTATTAATTCTTAACCCCTTTCATACGCCAAAATTTAAAGAAACTTAGAAAGTTTCATGTGGTCGTAGTAGCTGGGAGGCTAATAAATAATAATCGCCCCTTCATCACTCAATTATTCGCATTTTCTTTCCTTGTTTTTGTCAATATGTGAGTGAGACTCGAACCCATGACCTTTTCAATCCTTAGGAGTCGTTTGGTTCCTAAAATTTTCTAAAAGGAATTAGAATTTAAGAGAATTTAAATTAATTGAGGTGAAAAATCAAAATTATGTTTGGTTTGCACGTTTATAATAGAATTAGAATGTAAACAAATTAAAAAGACCATATTGTCCTTATCCCCACCCCCGATTCATCCCCACCCCAGTTCATCTCTCACTAAACTTCTCCTCCCACGAACCAGATTTCATCACCATCCCATGGATTTCATCGTTATCCCATGGAATCGAAACTATTTGCAGAAGAAGAAGCCTATTCCTTGCAATCGTTGAACATTGGTTTCGATGAACATCAATACTATTGATGGAATTCTTTTTTGTTGTTTCGTTGTGTCCCGGTCCATAAACATCGCTTATGTTCCAATCAACCAAACTATTTTTAAAAAGATTCATATTATGTTTCTGGATAAGGTTCATCTTCACCCTTTCAGCCGTTTTCATCTTTTTCCTTCTAGATTTGGTTCATTAGCCTCAATTTAGTTATGATAGAGAGTTAGAGACATATGATTCTGTTTTTTTGGATTCGGTTTGTCTTCTGTTGAGATCGAGTACATACGATTCTGGATTTGGTTTGGAAGGTTTTATTGATCTGTAATTTTTTTGAAGGTTTTCATTTGTTTTTAGATTTGAAATTAACCGAACAGAATTTCATAGTCCTGGGGAGTTTTATTTAGTTCATAAAATTCAATTGTGAAACAAAGAAGAGGATTAATCGAACTGAAATTTATGGATTTGGTTTGAATGTTCACAAAGTTTAATTTTGGTTGCAGGTTTTGGTTCTGGTTCCAACGATTTTGGATTTTCTTTTTTATATCTTGTTCTTAGCTTTTGTAGCAGAGGAACGATGGTAAGATTTTAGAATATGATTTGGGGGAAGAGAGGATGAGGGTGTTTGTGGTAATTTTCAAACATTCCAACGGAATGTTTAAAATTCCATCACCAACATGTAGGATTCTGAATTCCTGAGGTTGAAGGAATTAATTCCATGTCTAATTCCTAACTTACCCAACCAAACATGATTTTTGAGGGAATGTTTTTCGATTCCGATTCTAATTCTAATGAATTTCACGAACCAAACGAACCCTTTGGGTTCCTAGAGGATTTTTCTCTACCAATAGGCCACCAACCCCATATATATTGTTATCATCGCTATGTAACTTTAAAACTTTTTTAAAGGGATTTTATTCATATCAAAGTGTTACGGCTTGAAGTCCCACAAAGTGAGCAATAGATAAATTTTAGGAGTATATATTTTTATGTAATTAAATATTGGTTCATATTAAATTAATTTAGTTAATAATATAATAATTATTAATAATTAATTAATAATTATCTATAATTAGAAAGTAAGTTTAAAGAACAACCCGAGTGAACAGTAACTTTCTCAATTGGGGAGTGCCACGTAGCACTTAAATTTTTTTTTTATGTTTCATTTTTAACCCTTATAGTATATATATAATATACGTTTTAGCTCGTTTCGTTTTCTATTAATTTGGTTTTTCTTTAATAACTTTCGTTCGTTAACTTTTTTCAAAATACGGAGTGCGCAACTGTTTGTAGTTTTTTTTGTCAAAGTTTCGATATAATTTTTTTTGAAGCGGAGTTGTATTTAAAATCAAGTTTTTTTTTTGCCTATAGCGAGTGTCATTACCGTTGTGGTACCATTACGGGTCGAACCTATTATGGGCGAACAACATCGTTGTCGATATTGGTATTATCCGAATCCGTATCGGTATTTTTTTAAGGTTGAGTGGTCGCTACAGTTCCCGCTCTCTATCTTTCTTCTTGGCCGGCCGCTTGGGTAAGTTGGGTTTGAGAATTGAGACTTTGAGTTATTGGGTTTTACTAAAACATTTGGGCTGGCTAAAGCCCAAATATTTTATTAAAACTCAATTCCTCAAAACCTTTAATAAAATGTGGGGACTTTTTATAAAGTATTAGATATTTTTATAAAGTTTTGAACTTTTTATGAAGTGTTGAGCTTATAAAAAAAATTTGAAGGGTAATGTAAAGGGTAAACGGATACATAAAATCGTAAAAAAAAATTACACTGTACGTAAAAGTTGAGGGATAGCGGGGGCTACCCCTAGCCCTACCCTAGGTCCACCTCTGGTCTCAGAAGTTTCTCTCTTTATTTATATAAAACTGGGCATCTCTAGTATTCGGGACTGGATCCAAGTAGTTGCTCCAACTAAGCCTATCAACTCAAGTCCATATCCAACAGGTAAGTTAAGCCCAAAAATCCAACCAGTCCATAAAGCAATTTACATCATGAAATGTAAACACAAATATGGGATTAGAAACTTGTACACAATTATTTATATTTCTATCAGAGAGAATACATCGCATTGAAGTATAATGTTTGTCGCTGAATTGAATACATACATTTCAACAGGAGGTTCGCCACCAAGAGGATTATCTGTCCGGGTTATCATTTCAGGAGACATATATAACGGTGATCCTACCTGATCTCTCAATGCAGATTTGCAACCTCCAGGCAGGGTATCCATAGATCGATGCAACAACGAGATTGGTGGCCTCTACCCTCTAGCTAGTAGCAGTGGACAACCTCAGGATGCATTCGAGACCTCATCTTTGGCAACAAGCTTGTATAATGAGTCAGTGTTTAGGACTCGTCGTGGCCACCTGTAATTAAAATACTCTCTAATATTGTTTGATCAGATCCACGTATTCCTTTTGTCCCTCTTTATCTTTTCATTTCGTATGTGATTTATCTTTGCATTTCCAGTATGTTTGAGACAATTTATTTGTTTGAACTTTAGTTTAATTTTCAGTCATCATGCATCTAAATTTTAGTTATTTTGCATCCAAGAGAATATATAAGATGGTCATGGCCCAATATGCATAACCTCTTGAAAATGATTGATTTCCGTGGATTAGATTTGTGAATGTATGAGAAATTAACTTAAACATCAATGATTGATGGGTACATATTAGTAGGGATGGGTCAACATTCAATTAGTTATATAATCACATCTCTATAATTAAAGTCTAACACTTAATTAAAGTTTTTTCTTTACCCTTAACCTTTTAGAAAAAAAAATGTATTTATTTATATATTTAAAACAAGTTTTATTAAATAATAATCGTAAAAAAATAAATAAAATGTATTTATTTATTTAATTTTCAACCATTCACTACGTGGGGTCAACCGTTACGTATCGCCGTCATTGCCCAACACGCATCTTTCCTTTGGGAATCAACCGTTACGTATCGCCGTCATTGATTTCCCTTACCTTATTCACTTAGGATGATCGTCATCACCCGAGTAACCGTCGTTACTCCCTTACCAGTTGTACAACATCAAAACCATCGACAGGCCACCAAGACACTGCCCTATTGTTCTTATGGTAACTATGGCTCGCTGTCCATAATCTACCACAAGGCTGGGAATCACATTCCCAGACTTCATTCGTCAATTCCATTCATTCGACAGATTAGATTTGTAATGACTTCTTTAAACCTTTACCTCTTTCCCTTTTCATTAAACATTTCCTCATTTAGACCGTTCATAAACATTCGTAAACCTTTTTGGCAAAAACACTTCATAACCTTTCCTTTTGTAAACATCGTTTCGTTAAAACATCATTTCGTAAGTATGCACACCAGCCCAAAACATTTAACAAAACATTTAAAAGAGGGCTCTAGAACTCACCTGATACGCTAATATGGGTTGTCCTAAACGAAGGTCCAACAACGTCACTTTCGATCTGAATTGATTAGTTAAATACACATCAAACCAATCCCGACTCTAACGGTTTAACCATTCTAACATACTGACTTCACTTAACCAGTTCTGATGTCTGCGCACTTGGCAAGTGCGCAGACCCTGTTGCCTGCGCACTTATCAAGTGCGCAGGTCCCTCCTCCTGCGCACTTATCAAATGCGCAGGTCCCTCCTCCTGTGCACTTAGCAAGTGCGCAGGACCTGCTCCGTGCGCACTTAGCAAGTGCGCACGACCTGTTCTTCGCGAAAAACCCTAACTTTCGCATTCGGGTCTGATCATGTCAAGATCCCGAACCTGTTTGCATTCAAAACGTTCGTTTTCCATTAAGGAACTCAAATCCATGATTATCTTTCAGTTTCATCCGTTCAAACCTTACCTTTTCACCCAAAAACGAACTAAAACTCAGATTTAGGTCGGAATGTTACCTGGATCGAGTTTCTGATCCGGAGGTTCTTCTCACGAGTTATGGAGTAACACTTTGCTGAAGTCTCGGGTCGATCCGTCAACTTTCTCTCTCTACGGTTTCTCTCTCTAAAAGTTGCAAATGAGAGAAAAGGGGTGGCATAGGCTATTTATAGCCCGCTGAACCATCCGAACCGACCTATCATGCCTCGTTCGTTTATTCCGTTATTATAACTGTCGTTTTATTTTTTGGATGTTACAAGTCTACCCCCCTTACAATAGGTTTCGTCCACGAAACCTTATCATAAGTCAAATAGATAAGGGTACGACTCCCTCATTTCCTTCTCCGTTTCCCAAGTGGCTTCCGATCCCTTTCGATGCTTCCATTGTACTTTAACCAATTGGATAACTTTATTACGTAAACGTTTCTCCTTCCGATCAAGGATGGCCACGGGTTCTTCGATGTAATTAAGGCTGTTGTCGACCTCGATGTCAGTAAGTGGTACGTGAGCCGATTCATCCGCCAAACACTTTCGCAAGTGTGATACATGGAAGGTAGGATGAATCCCACTTAACTCATCAGGCAACTCTAACCGATAAGCGACTTCACCAACCCGTGCCATTATCCTGAACGGTCCGACAAACCTCGGACTTAACTTTCCTCTCTTTCTGAATCGTATGATTCCCTTCCATGGTGACACTTTCAGCATTACTCTGTCACCAATATCAAACTCAATAGGCCTTCGTCGTTTATCCGCATAGGATTTCTGACGATCTTGTGCAGCCTTCATTCGTGCCTTGATTTGATCAAACCTTTCCGACGTTTCTCTTATGACCTCCAGACTTCCTAACTCCTTCTTCCCAATCTCACCCCAACAAACCGGGGTCCTACATCTTCTCCCATACAACATTTCATAAGGCGGCATGCCTATCGTCGTGTGATGACTATTGTTGTAGGAGAATTCGGCTAACGGCAGATGGCTGTCCCAACTGCCACCGAAGTCGATAATACAAGCACGGAGCATATCTTCCAATGTCTGAATGGTCCTTTCGGACTGACCATCCGTTTGTGGGTGGTATGCTGTGCTGATATTAAGCCTCGTACCCATCGCCTCGTGAAATCTTTTCCAGAACCTCGATGTGAATCGTGTGTCCCGGTCAGATACAATCGTCAAAGGCATCCCATGCCGTGCTACTACTTCGTTAATAAATACTTCCGCTAACCTTTCCGACTAGAACGTCTCGCGAATAGGTAGGAAATGAGCACTCTTCGTTAAACGGTCCACAATTACCCAAATGGTGTCATGACCTTTAGCTGTGCGAGGTAGCTTAGTTATGAAGTCCATGGTAATGTGTTCCCACTTCCATTCCGGTATATCAAGTGGTTGAATCTTTCCATACGGTTTCTGGTGCTCGGCCTTTACTTGTGAGCAAGTCAAGCACTTGCTTACATACTTCGTCACATCACGTTTCATTCCAGGCCACCAGTATTCCTTTCTCAGATCTTGGTACATTTTATTGGTACCGGGATGGATAGAGTAACGAGACTTATGAGCCTCATCCAAGATTTTGGTCCTAAGTTCGCCACCCATAGGTATCCATATCCGTCCAAAACGTGTCCTAACACCAAGGGTGTTATATTCCAACTTGTCCTGTTGGCCAACCATCCTTTCCTTCTTCATGTTTTCCTCCTTAAGCGCCTCATCTTGAGCCTTTTCAATTTCTCTCATCACATCCGATGTTACAACCAACTGGCAAGCTTTCACTCTAATAGGAGTAGGCACATCCTTTCGGCTTAGAGCGTCAGCCACCACGTTTGCCTTTCCAGGGTGGTATATGATTTCACAGTCATAATCTTTTAGGAGTTCTAACCATCGTCTCTGTCTCATATTAAGCTCTCTTTGTTCGAAGAAGTACTTCAAACTTTTGTGGTCAGAGTAAATAGTAAACTTCACCCCGTAAAGGTAGTGCCTCCATATTTTCAATGCAAATACGACAGCAGCAAGTTCCAAATCATGAGTCGGATAATTAGCTTCATGAACCTTCAACTGCCGTGACGCGTACGCGATCACTCTCCCGCATTGCATCAATACGCATCCCAATCCCTGACCCGAAGCGTCAGAGTATACCACTAAGTCTTCATTGCCCTCGGGAAGGGCCAAGACTGGAGCTTGAGTTAGCTTTTCCTTCAATTTCTTAAACGCCTCATCCTGGGTCGAACCCCATTCGTACTTTACCTCCTTCCGAGTCAACTTCGTCAACGGCGAAGCTATTTTCGAGAAATCCTGGATGAATCTCCGATAGTAGCCTGCCAATCCCAAGAAACTGCGGATTTCAGTTGGCGTCTTAGGAACATTCCATTCCCTTACCGTTACTATCTTTGCTGGGTCAACCATAATGACGTTCGGGTTAATGACGTGACCTAGGAATTGGACTTCCCTAAGTCAGAACGCGCATTTGGAGAACTTAACATACAACTTTTCCTTCTTCAGAGCTTCCAATACCTCCTTCAAGTGACACGTGTGATCACCCTCATTCTTGGAGTAGATGAGGATATCATCGATGAACACGATCACCGATCGATCCAGCATTGGTCGACAAACTCTATTCATCAAATCCATGAACGCTGCAGGGGCGTTCGTCAATCCAAAAGACATTACGCGAAACTCAAAATGTCCATAACGTGTGCGAAATGCCGTTTTCGGTATGTCTTCTTCCCTCACCTTCAACTGATGGTACCCAGATCGAAGGTCGATCTTTGAGAACCAACTTGCGCCTTGCAATTGATCGAACAGGTCGTCGATCCTTGGTAACGGGTACTTGTTCTTCACGGTACGTTTGTTCAACTCGTGATAATCAATACACATTCTCATCGAACCGTCTTTCTTCTTTACGAACAACACCGGAGCACCCCAAGGCGAGATGCTCGGTTGGATAAATCCCTTCTCAAGTAGTTCGTCCAATTGGGTCATTAGTTCCTTCATTTCCACTGGTTCTAGTCGATATGGAGCCTTAGCCACTGGCTGGGCATCTGGTACTAAGTCAATTCGGAATTCAATCTCTCTATCGGGTGGTATTCCAGGCAAATCCTCCGGAAACACCTCCGGGTACTCGCGTACCACGGGTACATCGTCCAGTTCCTTAACTTCCTTACACTTGTCAATCACGTACACTAGATAAGCCTCGCATCCGCGCCTCAAGTAATCTGTTGCCTTAATCATCGAGATGACGTTTGGCATCGGGACGTCACGATCTCCAAAAACTTCGACTTTGCTACTATCCGGAGCCTTGAGTCGGATTATCTTTCGTTTGCATATAATTTGCGCTTCATTGGCAGTTAACCAATCCATACCTAACACGACATCGAACCCTCCCAAAACCATAACAAACAATCTGACAGGGAACCTATGACCCTCTATCTTTATCGTGGAGTTGTCAACTACCTCGGCCACTCTCGCAGTTCTACCCAGAGCGGTTTCTACGCTAAAGGCCCTTTCTAGTTTACTGACAGTGTACTTCACTCTCTTACAAAAAGTCGCAGATATAAAACTCTTACTGGCACCCGAATCAAATAACACAGAAACAAGAGTGTTGTCAAGGACGAACGTACCTGACGCCACGTCAGGGTCCATTCTGGCCTGGTCTTGCGTCAGCGCGTACGCACAAGTCTTCGCTCGAGGCCTCTCTTCTCTTTTCTCTGCACTCTTCCCTTTCCCAGATTCGCCCATCTTCGGTTTCAGGCATTCCCTACTCAGATGGCCGGCATCCCCACAGTTATAGCACTTGTAATGTTGTGTGCACTCACGGGAGTAGTGCCCGGTCTTGCCACACTTAAAGCACAAGTTAGATCGCAGTCTACATTCACCTGTATGCTCCCTTCCACACTTCTTACAAACGGTCGGCTCATCCACCCTAGCCCTTTTATCGCGAGCCCCAAACATCTTTCCACCAGTTCGCTTGTTTGAGAAGCTCGGTCTCTTCTTTGGTTCCTCGATGGCGGCGACATTCAGTGCCAGATCATTAAATACTACGCCGCTCAGTTCTACTACCGAATCATAGGTAGTAGGGGCGTTTGCCTTAACATAGGTGCGGACCTGGTCCGGCAACCCTTGAATGTAGCAGGAAATTTTTCTTTCCTCCGTCGTAACAAGATGTGGCACCAGACGTGCCAGTTCATTGAATCGGGTTGTGTACTGCCAGTGCGTCATGCTCCCGGCCTTCAAACCCAGAAATTCCCTCTCTACCTTCTAAATCTCGTTCCTTGGACAGAAGTTCTTGATTACCAGAGTTTTCAAGTCATTCCACATCATCGAGTCAACAACCTCATCCCCCTTAGCCTGACGTACACCTTCCCACCAGTGGGATGCTACCTCCCTCAAGGAGTTAGCATCAAACTTCACTACTTGATTTGCTCGACACTCGCTCAGACGGATGGCGGCTTCCATACGTATCACCCAATCAAAAGTAGCCACCGCGTCCTTCTTCCCAGTCAGGACCGGCGGGTTACATGCCTTAAATGACTTATAGTCGCACCCGCGAGCAGGCGATGCGTTGTCGGTCTCGTTGTTCTGGGCACCAGTTGCCGCACTAGATCCGCCTTCCCCACTAACTTTCTTTAATGCTTCAGCCAACAGACTTGGCAGAGAATTCTTCATCAACTCGGAGAACTCTCGAGCTATGGCTGCTCTCACTTCTGGTTCAAAAGTGAAAGGTTGTTCTGCAACTTGTGTCTGCTCAGCTCCATGCACACTAACCTCCGGTTCAGTGTGAACACTTCCTTCTTCACTGTGCTCTTGGTGCGCAGGAATCCTGCCACGCCCACCATTTTGACCGCCGGTACGGCCACCACGCCTTCCGTTCCCTCTCCTCACCATTTCGTTCTATAAGACAAGAAATCCAATGTTATCACGCTAGTTAACAAATAGAATTCAATAAGCACTGTAAGATGTTAATATACACTGGCCATCTGCAATTAACCATTACACTACCTTTCGATTTCTATTTGACCACCTTTGTGATTCCATCAGAACACAAGTCCTTACCTACCCCTTTCTAAGGCATACTACATACACATACTCTACTTTTCTTACCTGATGTTTTGGCTCGAGTTACCCGTACTGGCATCCGCTTTCGGTCCCATTCAAAGTTTAAGTTCAGACACTAGGAGTGTCCGAATCTCTCAAACTATTGCTCTGATACCAACTTGTAAGGCCCCAAACCCAGGAGGCCCCACTTGTTGGATTTACTCATTCACAAACAGTTCTTAAACATGAATATCAAATAACGCAGCGGAAAATTCCATTTAAACATAACGTCATCATTGTTCATACATGAGGAAGCGTAAACATTGTTTAAAACATAAATACATCATAACTAAAACATAACGGGATGCCAGTCTTCACAGTCTGCCGGGTAACTCCTCTCGCTAGCCAAGCATCACCGTCCATCCTCATAACCTGCCTTAACCTGAATGTGCACACTAAAAAGTCAGCTACGCTGGTGAGTTCTAGCATTTCATAAAAACTTTAACATCATCATTTGCCAAAAACATATCATTCATTCATTTAGTAAAACCTTTCACAAAAGCATGTAATAATCTAACATCTTTAAAAAAGGTTTCGTACCCATATCATCATCAACATCATTATCATAAACACCGTTGAACGGATCGTACGTTAAAACTTTTAACATTCATTTAAGTCATACATTATCGTTATCTAATTCTGTATCTTACTTTACGCGTCACAGTGTCCCCGAAGGAACCTTTGGTGTTGTGGGTAACTGCTACGTATCGCCGTCATTGCCACAACCATACACTACGTGGGGTCAACCGTTACGTATCGCCGTCATTGCCCAACCATTCACTACGTGGGGTCAACCGTTACATATCGCCATCATTGCCCAACCATTCACTACGTGGGGTCAACCGTTACGTATCGCCGTCATTGCCCAACACGCATCTTTCCTTTGGGAATCAACCGTTACGTATCGCCGTCATTGATTTCCCTTACCTTATTCACTTAGGATGATCGTCATCACCCGAGTAACCGTCGTTACTCCCTTACCAGTTGTACAACATCAAAACCATCGACAGGCCACCAAGACACTGCCCTATTGTTCTTATGGTAACTATGGCTCGCTGTCCATAATCTACCACAAGGCTGGGAATCACATTCCCAGACTTCATTCGTCAATTCCATTCATTCGACAGATTAGATTTGTAATGACTTCTTTAAACCTTTACCTCTTTCCCTTTTCATTAAACATTTCCTCATTTAGACCGTTCATAAACATTCGTAAACCTTTTTGGCAAAAACACTTCATAACCTTTCCTTTCGTAAACATCGTTTCGTTAAAACATCATTTCGTTAAAACATCATTTCGAAAGTATGCACACCAGCCCAAAACATTTAACAAAACATTTAAAAGAGGGCTTTAGAACTCACCTGATACGCTAATATGGGTTGTCCTAAACGAAGGTCCAACAACGTCACTTCCGATCTGAATTGATTAGTTAAATACACATCAGACCAATCCCGACTCTAACGGTTTAACCATTCTAACATACTGACTTCACTTAACCAGTTCTGATGTCTGCGCACTTGGCAAGTGCGCAGACCCTGCTGCCTGCGCACTTAGCAAGTGCGCAAGCCCTGCTGCATGCGCACTTATCAAGTGCGCAGGTCCCTCTTCCTGTGTACTTATCAAATGCGCAGGTCCCTCCTCCTGCGCACTTAGCAAGTGCGCAGGACCTGCTCCGTGCGCACTTAGCAAGTGCGCACGACCTGTTCTTCGCGAAAAAACCCTAACTTTCGCATTCGGGTATGATCATGTCAAGATCCCGAACCTGTTTGTATTCAAAACGTTCGTTTTCCATTAAGAAACTCAAATCCATTATTATCTTTCAGTTTCATCCGTTCAAACCTTACCTTTTCACCCAAAACCCGAAAAACCCAAAAACGAACTAAAACTCAGATTTAGGTCGGATTGTTACCTGAATCGAGTTTCTGATCCGGAGGTTCTTCTCACGAGTTATGGAGTAACACTTTGTTGAAGTCTCGGGCGATCCGCCAACTTTCTCTCTCTACATTTTCTCTCTCTAAAAGTTGCAAATGAGAGAAAAGGGGTGGCATAGGCTATTTATAGCCCGCTGACCCATCCGACCCGACCCGTCATGCCTTGTTCGTTTATTCCGTTATTATAACTGTCGTTTTATTTTTGGGATGTTACAAGGTGTAAGAGGCCGAGCGAGCTAGGGCCATCATCGGTCAGGACACGCCATGGTCGCGTCTTTTTGACCTTTCTTTTGAGGAGACATACCGAGAGCTGGTCGTCGAGTTTCTTTCGACGTTCATCTACTCAGAGACTGGGCTACAGCCTCTACCCGGGGAGGCGCCGGATATTGATCCGGATCGTATTTCTTTTTCTATTTTTGGGGTCGTTTACCGTCAGACCCTCCGTCAGTGGGCCGTCACGACGGGCTTATACTACGAGCCTTAGACGGTCACGCCGCTTTTCACCGAGGCGGTGACGGAGGTGGACAAGGAGGAACAACTTGTTTTTTGGGGCTTGATTTCAGATAGTACTTGGTTGGGTACCAAGGGGAGGGTCTCGGGTATTAGAGACCCTTTGTATAGATATCTGCACCGGCTTATTTCGACGTCGATCGCACCGCGTCTGAAAAGCCATGAGTGGTGCACTGATAGAGATCTTTTCTTCCTTTTCTGCCTTCTTACTGGGAGGCGGTGCGACCTGTCCACGAGCATGGCGATTTATTTTGCTTCTACCTATATGCGACAAAAGCGCGGACTTTTATATGGCGGTGCTTTCATCATGCATATCATGCGGTCGGTCATACCATTTGACCACCATGAGCCTGCGATGTTACCGCCCATTCCCCCTGTCCGATTAGACCGTCGCACGGCGAGCGGCATGCGCATCACGCATCGATTCCCGCAGGGCCTTCGGTTCGTAGGGGCCGTCCAGGACCAGGTTTGGGTCTCGGTGCCATTGCCGCAGATGCCTGGACAGGGGGACCCGCCTATGCCTCAGCCGCTACAGGGTATAGCGATTGAGGACGAGCCGCCACACGTCGAGCAGGTCCACGAGCATCCGCCACACATCGAGCAGGTCCACGAGCATCCGCCACAGCATCCCCGACACATACGTCGCTCTGTTAGGCTGGATAGGGCTACCCGGGCATTGCTTGATGGCCTTGTTGCCGACTCACGGCGAAGGGTCGTCAACTCGATCGCATTGAGGACCTGATGATGTGGGCGGTTGAACAGCTCGTGAATCAGTCACGAGCCGTCGGCATCGAGCCACCCCCACTACCACCGCCACGTCATTATCCGGACGACCCCGTTCAGGGTGAGGGCGGGGCGGGTCAGGGTGACGGCGGAGCCGGTCAGGGTGACGACGGAGCCGGTTAGGTTTAGTTCTTTTATTTGTATTTTGTTTCTTTCGTTGTTATGTATGTAAAACATTTTGATGTATATATTTAATTTTTTAATGTAATGTATGTAAGTTTAGTTTATTTGTTTGGTTGTAATGTTTAATATTTTGTTTGGTTTGTAATGTTTAATATTTTGTTTGGTTTGTAATGTTTAATATTTTGTTTGATTAACAAACTTATATTAACAAAATTATATAAATTAAAATAAAAATAAACAAAATATAAATAAAATAAAAAAATTATAATTAAATAAAAAACACCTATACGGTATTTGTAGGTGGAACCATAGTTACCGAATTCGCGTTTCGCTCCGGTATGGGTACGCGGTTCGGGTACGCAATTCGCTAGAGTTAACGTATTCGGTACGGAGAGGGATAGGTTCATTTCGGTACGAACCGGTACGGTGTACCATTTAGTTCGGTTCGATATACCCAAATGAAACATAAGTTCAAACTTCAAATACAATATAATACTTGCCAAATTTCAAATTAAAACATAACTTCAAATACCATTTAATTCAAAATAGAAAAAGAAAACATAAACATAACAGTTATAAAAGTAAAATTTATAATCAATTTATATTTTTGATCAAGAATACCGAATTCACTCAAATATAAAAACTATTATTTACCTGATGTTGAGTGTTGATTTTTTTAAAACAATTGAGTTTTCTTTTGGGCCACTTGAATAAATTATAAAAGGCTCATATATTAAAAGGATTTATACAACAAACCTTCAATTCGTCTCTTTCATTTACCTAAACCTAATAACATCACCCACCACAACCACCATTGCAGCCGTCGCTGTTGATTCTGGTCTCATTTTCTTCATTTTTTCTTCATTCTTCTGAGTCTCTATCAAGAATGCCGAATTCACTTGAATTTTGGCAGTCGCTGTTCCCAACCAGCGAATTCCAAGACCAAAATCGCGAATTAGATAGTGTGCGGAACGATCGGAATTAGGATTTGGTACAACGACTTTGAGGTAAAGGGATCGATCTGGAACGACGTACCATATCGAATTGGTACGATGCGAATTGCGATTTGGTACATCGCGGTCTAATTCGGGGATCGCGTACATCTGAGCGAATTCGGTAACTATGGCTGGAACTTCTGGAACAAGGTTGAGAGGTGTCCGTGCGGGACGGGCTCCCGCCCCTGGACCGTGAGCTTAGATGAGAGATGTGTGCTCCTTCGGTATGTCATCTGTAATACGGGATGATTTCTATGTTTATATTACGTATCTTTTGTCTTTGTTAAAGCATTGATGAAGAAGATAAAGGGATTTATTAGAACATTGTGAAACTCCAAATACATTAAACATCTTCGCAACTAAAGCTGCTTCTTGACCAAAGCTTCTCTTTAACCTTTTAAACAATAAAATAAAATTATCATAATAATAAACAAATTAAAATAAAATAAAAATTTAGCATTGAATTAGGTAAGATGTAAAGGGTGATTCTGGACCTCTAAGAAATAATCAAATCAAATACTTAACTTCTTCCTAGCCAAGAAAGTCAAAGAATTGACTTTTCAAAAATTAAAATTTATAACATTTAAAGATACAATACCTACAAGAATTAAAAATGAATTCATGCAGTAAAATCAAGAAGATTCTTACCTGGGTGTGTGTAAATTAATTGATGGTTCAAGAACACGAAACATAAAAAACACACACTTGATAGAGAGAAAGAAATGGGATTCAAGAACACACAAATACAAGAGACCCTTGATAGCTATTTTAATGAAAAACGGTGATTGAACCATGTAGATTAGTTAATTGAGATGTGTATGGCTTATGATTGATAACTATTTTAAATTCCATGTTTATGATTGATATTGTCTTATTCATGTGTTTGTTATAATTTAATTTAGATCTGTAAGGCTCATCAGGGCCGGTCCCGATAATACTCAAAACGTTTTGGGCTCAAGACATGTTAAAAAAAGCGGGTCCCAAATAAAAACTTTTTATGGCATAATAAAAAACTGCAACAAATGAATATCGATTAACGATCATACATAACGAATAATGAATTACGCAGCCGACTACCGTTCTTGCCTCCTTCGTCTTCTGAGTTCCCTACCCGCTCCAGCCCACTTATTTTGTTACTTTTTAATAAGTTTGAAAACTTATTAGGCATTTTTTTAATTTATAAGGGGGTTAATAGGATAAATGGGTAATATAAGTAGTAGGTTTTTTTAATTTTTAAATGAGTTAATAAGATAAATGGATAATACAAGGTGAGCATTTTATAAAAATTTATATAATATATAATTTTTTTTAAACTAGGGGCCCCTTACGAGACCGGGCCTCGAACGGTTGCCCTCCCCGCCCCCTCTAAGGGCCGCTCCTAAGGCTCATGACATAGATAGACTACAATAATGTTACGAAAAAGAAAACTAACAAAAGTACTATATAATATATCACAAGAAAATTGATAAACTAACAGAAAATGAGTATCGTGTTGTAAATTGTCGTCGGCGCCACATTGCGCGGGTTTCATACTAGTGTGTGTGTGTATATATAGGGGAAGGATCATAAGAAAACTCAATGTTAACGAGAAAACCAAAAAACTACTTATTTAAGGTAAAAAAAATAATAAAAAAATCATAACTCAAAAAATAAATCAAAAATTAAAAAACTGCTTCGGAGACCTTGATTCCCACGTCGTCCTCGTTCAAAAAAAACTCGAAAAGTAGTGGGTTTAGATTTTGGGTTTAGTTTAGCTTTTAGGTTAAGTTTTTGGAGGAGTGTGGTAGGGTGGGGGGTTTAGGTTTTTGGGGGGTGGGTGAGGGATTTAGGTTTTTGGGGGGGTAGGTGGGGTGGGGTTAGGTTTTTGGGTGGGGTGGTGTGGGGGTGGGGTGGGGGTTTAGGTATTTTGGGTGGAGGTGGGGTGGGAGGTTTAGGTTTTTGGGTGGGGGTGGGGGTGGGGGTGGGGGGGTTATGTTTTTTTTTGGGGGGGGGGGAGTGGTTAGGTTTTTGGGGATGGGTTGGGTTTTTTTATGTATTACATATATACAGTATGAGTTTTTTGGTTTTCTCATGAAAATGAGTCCTAGTGAACTCACCCTATATATATATATATATATATATATATATATATATATATATATATATATATATATATATATATATATATATATATATAGGGGAGGGTTCTAGAGAAAACCACATAGTTAGCCGAAAACCACTAAAACAACCAATTTTAACCAATAATATAATAATATATATTTTTTATTTTATTTTATTTTTATTTTTTATAAAAGTATCAATGTAATATTACACATTTTTACCAAAAAAATCATTTAAATATTGTCTTACGTATACGTAACCCTTAATGTTACGTATACGTAACCCTTAATGTTACGTATACGTAAACAAAAAAATTGCGGTTACGTATACGTAACTCATAATATTACACACTGTTTTAGTGGTTTTCGCCTAACTTTGTGGTTTTCTCTTGATCCTTCCCATATTTATATATATATATATATATATATATATATATAGAGGGGATGTATCAAATGAAAACTCTCTCTTATTGTAAAAACACATAAACTCTATATGAACCACACATTTTATTTATTGTTTTTTGTTTTATTTTTAACCTGGAAGGGCATATGAGTCATTTTACTCATCTTTTTATACCCTAGATATTATGTTTCCCTCTTCAAACACCCTTTCTCTACCTCTCTCTAAATTTATGCAGCCTCCATATCTTCTCTGTCTAAACATCCCCATCTCATCTTCATCAAATCTAGAGAAGAAACATGTTAGAGAGTTTTTTCGACCATCTTTGAGGTGGTGTTTGTGTGGGTTTAAAGTCGTCCCCATCTCCATCACGATTCGTCGGATCTACCGACAACGAAGAGGATAAACCAAATCAGAGTGGTTTTAGATCTCGTTTCAAGAACGAAGAACAAGTTCAACTCTCGTTTTCAGATCTAGTCTCAAACTCTCTTTTTTCACATCCCGTTTCAAGATGCTATGATATCGACGAGACTTTGCTCTTGAATCTGCCTTATTACGTGAATCATGGCTACGGGTAAGTATTTTTTAAATTAGGTGGAATTTTGTGATTCATGCTTTGCTCTTTTTCAAATTGTATGTATTTTTCAAATCGGAGGCTTTGCTCTTTTTGATATAGACGAGACTTTACTATTCAACAAAAAAAAATTTGTATGTTTGATTTCCCCTTTTGAAATTTAAGATGGACATACACCATTGGTGATGATGAAATCTTAATACAAATCCACTAAATGATTAAATTAGGTAGCCCATTAAACAAAAAAAAATGTATATCTATGTTCGATGGAATTTTGGATTTTCAAATTGGGTGGAATTTTGTATTGCTGTTAAACGAAAAAATTTTGAATTTCTAAAGCTAATGTGACAAAGAAATCAAAAGTGGATATACGTCCTTCTTGCACAAAGTTGAAGGTGATTTACATACAAAATAAGGAACCCAATAAATGTTTTTTGTTGATTAATATTTAATACCATTTATAGATATTTGTGTTTTGTTGAATCAGGTTATAAAATAGAAATTAGGAGATAGAATCTTGGCACTTCAGCAAATGGTAGAACCCATGTGTATTTTGATATTACACTTGTGTATTTTGCTTGTACACATATGTATTTTGATTTTACACTTGTGTATTATGATTTTACACTTGCGTATTTGTAAAAACATTTGTGTATTTGGATGTAAATTATTTTTTTCCTGATTTGTGCATATGTTAACTGTCTTTTTGTTTCTCAATCTTATTTTTTGGGATATATGTTACACATGTGTTTTTTATTTTCTACTCATGTGCATATATATATATATATCTTTTTTTTACACAAGTGTAAACTGTCTTTAAACATGTGTATTTGATTTTTATACTTTTATAATGAATCTGTTCTTTAATCTTACATGGATCTACAAACCGTCTTTACATTTTAACAAAGATTTAAGGTTTTTTTACACAACTGTAAACTGATTTTACAAATGTTTAAAGAGTTTTTGTTCATGTGTCTATGTAAATTGGATGTAATTTTTAGGTTATGATGATGGATGAGAGAGAAAGTGAAGAGATGGAGAGATTTTTTAATAACAGGAATTAATCAAAAAAGAAAAAAAATACCTCTTTACCCCTCTATTAAATCTAGGCCACGTGTTTTTTAATATAAGTAAAAGAAAATTCAGATTTAATCATAACCACATAAAAAAAATTGACTTGTGGCCAGAAATTAGTTTATGGGTTTTCACAACAACTTAGTGTTTTCATTTGATACATCCCTTATATATATATATATATATATATATATATATATATATATATGGAAGAGTTAAAATGGAAACCCATTTGAGTTGAGAAAACTCATGAAAACTCAATGTAACTTTTTTTTAGCCTTTTATATTACTACTTTCGTCACCAAAAAACCCAAAAAAACAAAAAAGTGTCGAGTACTTTAAAAAAAATCTTGAAAAAATAGCTAAAATTAACGTTTTTTAAATATTGGTCAGCATGACGTCAGCAGTAACATATGTAACAAATGAAAAAATAACAAAAATTCACGTTTTACATACGTAACAACGTTCAACAATTTTATAAAAAAACCACTCTGCGCTTTTTTGATTTTTTTTTTTGCCAAATGTCATAGAATTAGATTATCTAATTTTTTTTATTTTTAGCTGTTACATACGTTAATAGAGAGTTTTCATAGTTTTCTCAACTCAGTGGGTTTTCTTCATATATTTTCCATATATATATATATATATATATATATGGGAGGGATAATTTGAAAACAATATTGAGTTAAGAAAACTATGGAAACTCAATCTCATCCTTTGATGATAGTTGATCAATGGTTATCATTTTTTTGTTTTTTTGATTTAAAAAAATGATGTACTTTTTAATACTTTTTATATTAAAAAGTACAATAAGGGTAAAATGGGTAATTTGTTGAGGTTTAATATATGGTTATTATGATTTATTGGAAATATGAAAGAGAAATATAAGAATGTTGTACTTTTCTTGGAAATTGAAATTATCTTTTTATTCTTTAAAATCAAAATCATTATTTTTTGAAAAAAAAGATTTATTTTAAACAAATTCACCATTTTTTGAAAAAAAACAACAAGATTTAAAAAAATTGAGAAATTTCATTAAAAAACCTAAGATTTTTTTTCCTTTTTGCAATCTGTCAAAACAGAAACGACAATATGTTACATATGTAACTATGCATGTTATATATGTAATTGTTAATGGTTTTTACATAAAATAATTATTACATATGAAGCTAATCGAATGACTAATGCAGCGATTTATAGCCATTATTGCATATGATTGATACATGGCGTTCTAGAACCACCAAAAAAATCCATAGTTGAACAAATGATTATTACATATGTAGCGAATCGAATGATTATTACATCGAAATAACTGAACAAATGATTATTACATAAAAAATGTGATCTTTTCGTTTTCCTTTTTGCAGTCCGTCCAAGCAGAAACGACGGTTGTTACATATGTAACTATGATTGTTAAATATGTAATTATTAATGGATTATACGTAAAATGATTATTACATATGTAGCGTATCGCATGATTATTGCATCGAAATAACTGAACAAATGATTATTACATAAAATGTCTAAAAATAGTGAAAATACAGAGAAAGAGACATGAACAAATGATTATTACATATGTAACTAAGGAGACAGATTTTTTAAAGTAGCAGACATCTTTAAGGTAACGAACTTCGATTATAACCTGGTCAACTCTATCAGAAGGTTGGACAACTTATGTTACATCTGTGGCATCACTATTTACTTGTGTAACATTTCACTAGTTACTTATGTAACTGTAACATCCCAAATAATGACAAGACAAATAGAAAAGGGAAATAAAGTGGGCTTGGCCAAAATTTCGGCCCATGGGCCGAAAAGAAAAGGGGGAAACCCATTACAAAACAGCAGCTTCAACCCAAACCTCTCTCATTTCATCTTCCTGCGCAAGAATACTAGAGAGAGAGAGAGAGCGATCGGCTTGTGAAGAAAACCGCAAGGAGAAGACTCAAGGGCTCGGGAATCATCCGACTCCACCATTTCAACGCATAGCAACAGAAATCGGGCCTGTTGAGGTAAGCATCGCCTCTGATTATGAGTCTTTGCATGTCTCGGGTTTAAATCAAATAAAGATACGATTTTTGCATACGAAACTTGAAACAAATCACGTATTTGAACTCAAGAACGATAAAGGAAGGTGTTTAACGTAAAATGCTCAAGGTTTAATCGATTGGAAATAAGTTGGCTGGAGCAAGGTTCTGGTCAGGGAAGATGCAGACCCATGACTCGAAACTATAGTTTCGATACATACAGACCCGTCGAAACTACTCTAGTTTCGATAGTCATGTTTGACTCGAAACTATCTAGTTTCGATAGCAGCCAATGACTCGAAACTACCATAGTTTCGATAGGAACTCAGGACTCGAAACTACCTAGTTTCGAGTGTCACCTTGAACCTAAACTAAGATTTTTCATAAGTTAATGACTCGAAACTACCATAGTTTCGATAGGAACTCAGGACTCGAAACTACCTAGTTTCGAGTGTCACCTTGAACCTAAACTAAGATTTTTCATAAGTTAATGACTCGAAACTACCATAGTTTCGATAGGATCTCATGACTCGAAACTACCTAGTTTCGATAGAAGGATTATGACTCGAAACTACCTAGTTTCGAGTGTAAGACCATAGCTCGAAACTACCATAGTTTCGATGCGACCCACCTCCCGAAACTACTGAGTTCAAGCATAGTAATGTCTAGTGTCATCTAGGAGCACCATCTTATGTGTATGACTTTATTATACAGATCGTGAGTGACATTAGTGAAGCCCAGTAGCCAGCTTAGTGTATTACAGAAACTACTCATCAGGTGAGTTCTATGTGCCCCTTTTTATGTTATGTGCAAATGTTTTCAAATGTTTTGGGGCTGAAGTGTATACACTAAGTGAATAAAGTTTATGAATGTTAATGTGATCATATGTGTTATACAAGTATATATATATATATATATACCTATACACGAAAGAGAAATTATGAATAAAGAATGAAAAGCATGATTATAAAGAATGAACGAAAGTATAACACAAAATGAAAGAATGAAATCCTGCTTTATATCCATGTATATATTGCTTGCAAAGAATGAAATGAATGAACGTCATAACATATAAGAATGAAATCTTGCTTTATATCCATGTATATATTGCTTGCAAAGTACAGAAAATGTTATGGACGCTTCGATGATAACGGCTACTTCGGTAGACGGACGACCATGTGACTATTTTACAACCGGGACAAGTGCGTTCCTTCATCAGCTAGGACGTACGAATGCCATTAAAGGACGGTCGAAGCAATTGGCATATTATAGTAGAACGGTTGTATAAATAATAGTCGCATGGGAAACGGATACCTTCGGGTAGACGGGCGAATTACGGCCTACGACGGTAGGACGGTTGTAAGTCATGACGGACGGACAAAGGTTGCCGGACGGTTGTAAGAATAAAATGACGGACGACACTTGTTGCCGGACGGTTGTAAGTATAGGTGGGCCATGACGATGGACCACGGCGATTGTCTTCGTGACATTCGTAAGCAAATGACGGGTTGATCACCCTTATATAGTATGACCCATGAAATTAAAGAAAGAAAGAAAAGAAAAGAAAAAGGGTGAATGCATATATATATATATATATATGAAATCACAAAAATACAGAAAAGAAAGAAGAAAGAAAGGCAAAAGTTATGAATACGTATTTATATGAATGATTATACAGTAATGCATACTTATACCTATAAAGAAAAGAATGTTTACAGTAAATTGCATTAAACTAGAACTCACCAGCGTTAGCTGACTTTTAGTATACATTTCAGGTAAAGGAAGAAAAGGTCGTGCGATGGCGTGAAGGTTACCCGGCACAAGACTGACATCCCACTTTTGTTTGTTAAGAATATGTTATGTTTTATTCGTAAAGACTTCCGCTGTTTTGATTATGTAATTGAATGATGAATGTTTTAAATTTAAGTTCAGTATTTATGACTATGTTTATGAGTAAATCCAACAAGTGAGGTCACCCGGGAAAGGGGCCTTACAAGTTGGTATCAGAGCAATAGTTTGAGAGATTTAGACATCCCTAAATGTCTAGACTCAAACTGATTATGGGACCAACGCACGGATGTCAGTATGGGTAACCAACGCCAACGCTAGCACGGTAAGTAAGTCATAAAGTTAATACTCTTGCATAGGAATAGATACCTTAACTTAGAACAAATAGATGTTAATGTCACAACCGATTTGAAGAGTTTTGAACCCGAAAAGCAATGTAAATTAGTAATCACAAACCGGTCACTGTAATTAAAAATTTACCTTGCTCGTACTGTTCCAAACTATGATCTGAAGTAATGACATTGATGTATTCCCTTTTTAACTATCAGGAAATTAAGAACTATGGCTGGTGGAGGAAGAACAGGACCTCGAGGCGGTCGCACTGGCCGACGAGGTAGACCTCCGTTGAACCCAAGATTTGAAGAAGAAGAGAGTGTGCACGCAGAGCACACCGAAAGTGTGCACGAAACAGAAGTGACCCCAATTATGAACGACAGTCCAGGGCCTATACAGTTGGAACCTGAAGTCAGGGATGCTATTGCCCGTGAAGTTGTGCTCACTTTGAAAAAGGTATTGCCTGATCTACTATCCGAGGCAATAAAGAAAAGTAAGGAGGAGGATGAAGGAGACAATGAAGAGAAAGTATATGACAGTGATGGGGATGAAATAAAGATTGGATCGAGCAATCGTGGGTGCACTTACAAAGGTTTCAAGGACGGAGACCCACCCAAGTTCGATGGGAGCAAAGATTCAGTGGCAACGCTTGAATGGATTGAGAGGATGAGTGCTGTAATCAACATCAGCGAGTGTCGACCAGACCAGGCTGTTAAATATGTTGCTCATTCTTTCACCAACGAAGCCTTAGGTTGGTGGAGGAACATTCAGAGGACAAAGTCCCCAAACGCTCTTGCAAGAATGACATGGGAAGAACTGAAAAAGCTGGTAATTCAAAAGTTCTGTCCCCAGAACGAAATTGATCGAGTGGAAAATGAATTCCTAAACCTTAAAGCTGGCAACAAGACACACCGCCAGTATACTTCTAGATTCAATGAGTTGGCACAGCTGGTACCCCACCTGGTGGAGACAGAAGAGCGAATGATCAAGTATTATGTGAAGGGCCTACCTCAAAGGGTCCGTGTCCACGTGAAAGCCAACCTACCCTCGACCTTCGAGTCGGTAGTGAATCTGAGCGGAATCGTCTACGACGATTATGCCAATGAGGACCCACCAACAGAAACCCAAAAGAGAAAGTGGGAGAACCCGTCTAGAGGCACCGGAAGAGGGAACGTAATAACTGAAAATAAGAAACCAAGGTCGGACAAATATGAAACCTGCAAGAAATGCGGAAGGCAACATTTTGGCGAGTGCCGGGTCGGCTCCACCACATGTTACAGGTGTGGGAAGGCGGGGCACTACTCTCGTGACTGCTTGAGAGACACTAAATGCCAAGTATGTGGACTGTTTGGTCACCTGGCTAAGGATTGCAGAAAAGCCAGACAATCTGGTTCGGGAAAAGAAAAGGAACAGGAACAACCAAAGACTAGGACTCGAGCTTACGCCCTGACTGAGGAGGAAGCAAGGGGAAATCCTGATGTTGTGTCAGGTACGTTCCTAGTTAATGATGAACGTGCGGCTATATTATTTGACTCGGGTGCTAGTAAAAGCTTTATATCAAATGCCTTTAGTCGAAAACTGAATTGCACTATCAACACAGTAGTAAAGGCCTTTAGTGTACAAACTGCCGTTGGTAAAAATTCGGCAGTATTCCAAGTAACAGAGGATTGCATAATAGAAATAGAGGGTCATAAATTTCCTTCTAGATTATTCCTTCTCACCTTAGGAGGATTCGATATAGTATTGGGTATGGATTGGCTAGCTGCCAACGAAGCTCAAATCATATGTAAACGTAAGAGGATACACCTCAAAGGTCCTAGCGGCAGTCCAATTACGGTTTATGGGGATTGGAATTGCACAATGCCGAACGTCATCTCGATGATTAAGGCCGAAAGTTACATGAGGCGCGGCTGCGAAGCTTATCTGGCATATGTTATAGATGATAGAGTGAAAACGAAAGAACTCAAGAATGTACCCGTGGTGTGCAATTTTCCGGAAGTATTCCCTGAGGATCTACCTGGGTTGCCACCCGATCGGGAAATAGAATTTCAGATTGATTTACTGCCAGGAGCTGAGCCCGTTGCCAAAGCCCCCTACCGATTGGCTCCGTCAGAAATGAAGGAATTGATGTCCCAACTAGAGGAACTAACCGAGAAAGGATTTATTAGGCCGAGCATCTCACCATGGGGCGCTCCGGTACTATTTGTAAAGAAGAAGGACGGCAGTATGCGCATGTGTATCGACTACCGCGAATTGAACAAGAGAACAGTAAAGAACAAATACCCACTGCCTAGAATAGACGACCTTTTTGATCAACTGCAAGGCGCGAGTTGGTTCTCAAAGATTGATCTTAGGTCGGGTTACCATCAATTGAAAGTAAGAGAGAAGGATGTACCGAAAACTGCGTTTCGTACGCGTTATGGGCATTATGAATTTCTCGTGATGTCCTTCGGATTAACTAACGCACCAGCAGCATTTATGGATTTAATGAACAGAGTATGCCGACCCATGTTGGATCGATCATTAATAGTTTTTATAGATGACATCCTCATATATTCAAAGAATGAAGGTGATCACCACTGTCACCTAAGAGAAGTATTGGAGGTGCTAAAGCAGGAAAAGTTGTACGCAAAATTCTCCAAATGCGCGTTCTGGCTTAGGGAAGTCCAATTCCTAGGTCATGTAATAAACCCAAACGGCATCATGGTGGATCCTGCAAAGATCGAGACAGTAAAGGAATGGAACATCCCAAAGACACCAACAGAGATACGAAGCTTTCTAGGGTTGGCAGGCTACTATCGAAGGTTCATCCAAGATTTCTCAAGAATTGCCTCGTCGCTAACCAAACTGACACGGAAGGAAGTAAAGTATGAATGGGGTCCAACCCAAAACACCGCGTTTGAGGAACTTAAGACACGATTAACTCAAGCTCCAGTATTAACACTACCTGAGGGAAATGAAGACTTAGTAGTCTACTCTGACGCTTCAGGGCAAGGATTAGGGTGCGTACTCATGCAACGAGGAAAGGTAATTGCTTATGCATCGCGGCAACTAAAGGTTCATGAAGTTAACTACCCAACACATGATCTAGAATTAGCAGCAGTAGTTTTCGCGTTGAAAATATGGAGACACTACTTGTATGGAGTTAAATGCACCATCTACTCCGATCACAAAAGCTTGAAATACTTTTTCGAACAAAAGGAACTAAACATGAGGCAAAGAAGATGGTTAGAGCTACTGAAAGACTATGACTGTGAGATATTGTACCATCCAGGCAAGGCAAACGTAGTGGCTGACGCTTTAAGTAGAAAGGAAGAATCGGCACCTATCCGGATCAAAGCGTGTCAGTTAATTATAACGCCAGACTTAATGGGTGAAATATCAAAGGCACAAGATGAAGCATTGTTAGAAAGAAATATGAAACGGGAAAGAATAGTAGGACAACAAGGGAACTTAGATGCGAATGCATACGGAGTACGAACTAGGTTTGGCCGGATGTGGATACCTAAGATTGGTGAGCTTAGAGCCAAAATACTCGATGAGGCCCATAAGTCTCGCTATTCTATCCACCCCGGGACAAACAAAATGTATCAAGACTTGAAGAAAGAATACTGGTGGCCTGGCATGAAGAATGATGTGACAGAATACGTGAGCAAGTGCCTAACGTGTTCTCTAGTTAAGGCCGAGCACCAGAAACCATGCGGTAAAATGCAACCTTTACCAATACCGGAATGGAAGTGGGAAGAGATCACAATGGACTTCATTACCAAGCTACCGCGAACAGCTAAAGGCAATGATACCATTTGGGTGATCGTCGACCGCTTGACAAAGAGTGCTCACTTCTTGCCAATACGAGAAACTTCTTCTTCTGAAAAACTAGCAGAAGTATTTATCAAGGAAATTGTGAGCAGACATGGTATGCCGCTGTCGATTGTGTCTGACAGGGATACTAGATTCACGTCAAGGTTTTGGAAGAAATTCAATGAAGCAATGGGCACTAGACTGAACATCAGCACCGCTTACCACCCCCAAACCGATGGACAATCGGAAAGGACCATTCAGACCTTGGAGGACATGCTCCGGGCCTGTATCATTGACTTCGGTGGGAGTTGGGACAGCCATCTACCATTGGCAGAATTTTCATATAACAACAGCTATCACTCGACTATTGGCATGCCGCCATTTGAAATGTTGTATGGGAGGAAATGTAGGACCCCGGTTTGTTGGGGGGAAATTGGACAGAAGGATTTTGCAAGTCTCGAAGTGGTCAAAGCTACTTCTGAGAAATTTGATCAAATCAAGGCTCGTATGAAAGCCGCAAAAGACAGACAGAAATCATACGCGGATAAGAGAAGGAGGGATTTAGAGTTTCAAGTAGGGGACATGGTACTGTTGAAAGTATCACCGTGGAAAGGAATCATTCGGTTCAGAAAGCGTGGCAAACTAAGTCCAAGGTTTGTCGGACCTTTCAAGATTGTAGCAAGAGTGGGTCAAGTTGCTTACAGACTCGACCTACCCGTCGAGCTTAGTGGAATACACCCTACGTTCCACGTGTCGCACTTACGCAAGTGCCTAGCTGACGACACAGCTCACATACCTTACGACGAGATCGAAGTGGATAACAGTCTAAATTATGTAGAGGAACCAATAGCCATTCTTGACCGAGCTGAGAAACGATTACGCAATAAGTCGATTCCTTTAGTCAAAATACAATGGAAACACAGAAAGGGGTCCGAGGCTACTTGGGAGAAAGAAGACGAGATGAAGGAACTGTATCCCCAGTTGTTTAACGTGTAACAGGTTTCGAGGACGAAACCTCATTAAGGAGGGTAGACTTGTAACATCCCAAATAATGACAAGACAAATAGAAAAGGGAAATAAAGTGGGCTTGGCCAAAATTTCGGCCCATGGGCCGAAAAGAAAAGGGGGAAACCCATTACAAAACAGCAGCTTCAACCCAAACCTCTCTCATTTCATCTTCCTGCGCAAGAATACTAGAGAGAGAGAGAGAGAGCGATCGGCTTGTGAAGAAAACCGCAAGGAGAAGACTCAAGGGCTCGGGAATCATCCGACTCCACCATTTCAACGCATAGCAACAGAAATCGGGCCTGTTGAGGTAAGCATCGCCTCTGATTATGAGTCTTTGCATGTCTCGGGTTTAAATCAAATAAAGATACGATTTTTGCATACGAAACTTGAAACAAATCACGTATTTGAACTCAAGAACGATAAAGGAAGGTGTTTAACGTAAAATGCTCAAGGTTTAATCGATTGGAAATAAGTTGGCTGGAGCAAGGTTCTGGTCAGGGAAGATGCAGACCCATGACTCGAAACTATAGTTTCGATACATACAGACCCGTCGAAACTACTCTAGTTTCGATAGTCATGTTTGACTCGAAACTATCTAGTTTCGATAGCAGCCAATGACTCGAAACTACCATAGTTTCGATAGGAACTCAGGACTCGAAACTACCTAGTTTCGAGTGTCACCTTGAACCTAAACTAAGATTTTTCATAAGTTAATGACTCGAAACTACCATAGTTTCGATAGGAACTCAGGACTCGAAACTACCTAGTTTCGAGTGTCACCTTGAACCTAAACTAAGATTTTTCATAAGTTAATGACTCGAAACTACCATAGTTTCGATAGGATCTCATGACTCGAAACTACCTAGTTTCGATAGAAGGATTATGACTCGAAACTACCTAGTTTCGAGTGTAAGACCATAGCTCGAAACTACCATAGTTTCGATGCGACCCACCTCCCGAAACTACTGAGTTCAAGCATAGTAATGTCTAGTGTCATCTAGGAGCACCATCTTATGTGTATGACTTTATTATACAGATCGTGAGTGACATTAGTGAAGCCCAGTAGCCAGCTTAGTGTATTACAGAAACTACTCATCAGGTGAGTTCTATGTGCCCCTTTTTATGTTATGTGCAAATGTTTTCAAATGTTTTGGGGCTGAAGTGTATACACTAAGTGAATAAAGTTTATGAATGTTAATGTGATCATATGTGTTATACAAGTATATATATATATATATACCTATACACGAAAGAGAAATTATGAATAAAGAATGAAAAGCATGATTATAAAGAATGAACGAAAGTATAACACAAAATGAAAGAATGAAATCCTGCTTTATATCCATGTATATATTGCTTGCAAAGAATGAAATGAATGAACGTCATAACATATAAGAATGAAATCTTGCTTTATATCCATGTATATATTGCTTGCAAAGTACAGAAAATGTTATGGACGCTTCGATGATAACGGCTACTTCGGTAGACGGACGACCATGTGACTATTTTACAACCGGGACAAGTGCGTTCCTTCATCAGCTAGGACGTACGAATGCCATTAAAGGACGGTCGAAGCAATTGGCATATTATAGTAGAACGGTTGTATAAATAATAGTCGCATGGGAAACGGATACCTTCGGGTAGACGGGCGAATTACGGCCTACGACGGTAGGACGGTTGTAAGTCATGACGGACGGACAAAGGTTGCCGGACGGTTGTAAGAATAAAATGACGGACGACACTTGTTGCCGGACGGTTGTAAGTATAGGTGGGCCATGACGATGGACCACGGCGATTGTCTTCGTGACATTCGTAAGCAAATGACGGGTTGATCACCCTTATATAGTATGACCCATGAAATTAAAGAAAGAAAGAAAAGAAAAGAAAAAGGGTGAATGCATATATATATATATATATATGAAATCACAAAAATACAGAAAAGAAAGAAGAAAGAAAGGCAAAAGTTATGAATACGTATTTATATGAATGATTATACAGTAATGCATACTTATACCTATAAAGAAAAGAATGTTTACAGTAAATTGCATTAAACTAGAACTCACCAGCGTTAGCTGACTTTTAGTATACATTTCAGGTAAAGGAAGAAAAGGTCGTGCGATGGCGTGAAGGTTACCCGGCACAAGACTGACATCCCACTTTTGTTTGTTAAGAATATGTTATGTTTTATTCGTAAAGACTTCCGCTGTTTTGATTATGTAATTGAATGATGAATGTTTTAAATTTAAGTTCAGTATTTATGACTATGTTTATGAGTAAATCCAACAAGTGAGGTCACCCGGGAAAGGGGCCTTACAGTAACATTTCACTAGTTACTTATGTAACAACTCGGTTACATATGTAACGTCCTTTCGACAACTCCATATTCAGCTTGAGAACTAAAACTAGGTTGAGAGGTTTCTTAAATCCCATACCCTGCAAGTATTGTCTTGATTCCTTTTATCAAGCAGTCTTTCATCTAGATGTCATGGAGAAACAAATGAGAAGTCAAGGTGTGACCTTTCTTGTTTTTTTCTTAATTGCGCTTCAATGTAATACGTTCAAACCCGTTCTAGTGCAATGTTTTATATTATTTGTATAAACCATTTGAACTCTAACACGTGGAATTTCTCATATGTTATCTCGACACTTTCCCAAAGTACCTATAAATACATACATACACACACACACATATATATATATAGGCATGCATAAGTATACGTACACGTAACCATACGCAATGATTTGAACCCCAAATCACCTAAACACTTGAACCCTCGAGCCTTGAATCTTGAACTAGTAAATGTAAATGGTTTGACTCATGAAAGTTAAAATTTAACCATGACTCCCAAGGAAAACGACCTGTTTGACTTTCAAAAGTCAAACATGGCCAAATCCCTTCAATTCGAACCACGAAATGCATCCAATCGAGTCTCGTGAAGTCCTATCTCGTGTACAATCAACAAATCGGCGCAATCTAGACCCAAACGACAACCCAATTCGTTCAATCACGCGGCCAATTCAATTTTGAAAGAATTTGACTCGGATTAGTCAAATCGCGTTTCAATCCTTTCCAAAACCAGAAATTTAATGCAATTGACTCCCGTAAATCATTCCATGACTGACCGTGCATGTACCTAAACCCATTACACGACCCAATTCACTCGATTACAACCGGATTAACGCGTAATTGGAGTCATAGTTGTCACCCGTAAACCTCTCAATCGAATAATACGTTAATGATGAAATTAAACGAATTAAATCACTATGGACCTTCGCACGACTTCATATAATCTCCCCCAACCCTCATTTGAGTTTCATTCCATCCCTGTTCGTCGATCTAGCACCCTAAACATCGCCTCTGTCCGTTTAGTCGTCAGGCTTCGTTACGCAACCATCACAGGTATGGTTTACATCGTTTGTTTCGCTTTTAACCACTTATCGAAAGCCCCTTATCACTTTACAAAACAACAATCCAAATCAGGTTCAATTTCTAGAAATTCTCTGAACTTGTTCATACGATTTTAAAAGGGAATTTCGATTTAAATGGTTCAATGCATTTAAGTTTTTTTTTACACTTTAGTTTATACAAGCGAAACCACTCGGTCCAACTGGTTAAGACCTTGCACCATTGGACCGAGTGGCGTGGGTTCGAAACCCACATAACCGATCCTTTTTGCGCGTGACTCAAAGCCAGACCCGACCCCTTGTACTGAATTGGTTATATACAAATCAAACCGGTTCCATAACACGGGTTAGTCCCCTGGTCCAGTGGTTGAGACGGCTGTCTCACACAGAAACCACCCGGGTTCGAACCGGGTGGTCTGTTTTCTTTTTAAAATCAATTTTTAACAACCTAAACTTGTTATAAAAATTATTTTTATAAACTATACATTATTAAAAACATAACACAATAAGAGTTTGCAATTTTTGACCTAAAATACCTATTTTTACAAATTAGGTTGTTTAAAACCTCATTTTAATTATTTAAAAAAAATATTTTTTAAATAATTAAATTTCCTAGTTTATAAATATTTTGACAAGAAATTTTTATATAAAAAAAATAATACACATTTTTCCAACCAATTTTTATATATATACACACACACATATATGAACTTCATTTTTATTTATTTATTTTATACTTTAACAATAAATAAATTTAAAACATTATACAATAATAAATTCACCTAGGGTTCTCTTTTAACTTGTATTAACATATTTTGACACTTTGTCGTAAATAAATAAATAAATAAATAGATTTTTTCAATTACATTACTTTTTAACAAAAAAATATTATTTTTAAATAAATGAAAAGAATTTTATTTAATTAATTATAAACCCTAAAATAATAGTGTCATATTACACTTAGAACATACAAGTTACACCAAACTTTTGATAACTTGTAATTTCCTACATAAAATAACGCAAACCTTATACAAACTCACACCTAAACAAGACCCGATGAACATTAGACGTATCCTTAGACAACTTAAGGTCATACTTTTCATACTAGGTTAACTTGTGATTTGAAAATCACTTGTACTACATACTTGCTCGGGCTACCCATGCAACATATACAAGTGAGTTTACATAGCCCCCTTTTCATTTTGTACTTTTGGGGTGAAACATGATTTACTTTTTGAAACTTTTGCATAGACTTAAATACAATTCAATAATATGATATTATGTGTTATGTGCTTTATGCTTGAATGCTATGAGTTAAGACTATATATACATGACATTAGTACAATCATTAACTCCGTGCAAGCCAACGGTTAACATTGATAGATCTATTGTGTCTGACAAACCCACTCGGTTAGGGTGTTTGTTACCGACTTTACATAAGGGTAACCTGCGTGTTATGCCTCAGTCATAAGGTTTGATTGTACACACTCAGTTTAACTATAGATTCTCCATAATTGCCTTATACACGTATATCGTATGAATTGTATAAAACACTTTAAGCTTGGTTGTGTTTTAAAACCTATTTATGCTCACCAACTTTTTAGTTGACCTTGTTTTCATCATGTTTCAGGTACTAATGCTTGAGAATAAGTACAAGTTGCTTCACTTAGGACCGAGGACCTAGAATCTAATTTAAAGAAACTATTTATGTATTTCCATTTTTCCTTGTATTGTTGGATTCATGATTATTTATGATATGAAGTTGGTTGTTTAAATATTTAAACCTTAGCAAACCTTGAGCTTTTGAACAGTCTACATGTCCCGCCCCGACGTATTCCGCCGTCGGTTGGGGTGTGACATAAGGTGACCTTCAACAGATGCAACTGGCTAGTATAGATCAATGACACGTGTTATTGATATATTTAGACATGTTATCAATAATGAACATATTATATGACATAGATTGTTACAGTAGTACTTAAAGTGATTACATGAATTTTTAGAGAATTTGTTGACGTTGTAACATATGTAAAATGAAAAAAAAAACAGAAAAATTTGAAGTGGTTAAATTTTATAAAGAGTTGTTGTGAAATATATGATATGGGGATATGTTGTAACATATGTAAAATGAAAAAAAACAGAAAAAATTCAAGTGATTAATGTATGAAAAAAACAAAAAAACTAATATATAGTGATTCAATCTGGATGCCATGGAGAAGCAAATGAGTAGTCAAAGTGACCTTCAACAGATGCAACTGCCTAGTATAGATCAATGACAAGTGTTATGGATAGATGATAATAAATTCAAGTGGTAACATATGTAAAATGAAAAAACAGAAAAACTAATAGATGATAATATATTCACGTGGTAACATATGCAAAATGTAAAAACAATAACATATGTAACATGAAAAAAATAGAAAAATTAATAGATTATTTGTATCATATGTAACTGATGAACGGATGATAACAAATTCACGTGGTAACATATGTAAAATGAAAAAACAGAATAATTAAACTTGTGATTGCAATTTTTTTTCCCTGAAAATTAGTTAAATAAAAAAAACAAAATGCATAACATAAATAATAAAAAATATAATATACAGTGATACATTATTTGTTGACAAATCTATTTATGACAGTTGTTATGAAATATATAATATGGTGATAACGTTATAACATATGTAAAATGAAGAAACAGAAATATTAATCTAGTATAAACCTAATTTAAATATTTTTTTTACAATCAATAAAATAATCAAGAATGAATTGCATATATCATTTTCTTGATTAACATCGTGTAAGCTTCAAACATGAATTTTTTTTATTGAAATTACATGAATAAAAACTTTGTTATATGTAAGATATAAAACCTCATAATTTTGGATGAGTGTGTAGTTGAGATGATGCCTTGAAAATATGAAAGAGAAAAGTCTTTTTCTTGAAAATTGGGTTTTCTATCCACATATCAGTCACATCAAATTCAAAACCACCATTTAAATATAATGTAATTATCATTTTATTCAGTTTTTCAAAACGAAATATTTTAAAATGTGAGACGAGATTTTATAAAATGTACATAAAAGAACAAGAGATCAAAGTGAAAATATAAAAATAAAAAAACAGACAAATGAACCCAAAACTGACTCGATCTAGCCGGAACTTACGTGGAATCGGTCGGAACAAGCCAGTTCTGCGCTCCTCATCTCGATGGTGTTGGTGGATGTTGGCCGTCATTTTATTTCTTCTTTAGAGTTTTCTTAAGTGGACAAATTCTTTTCTTCTTTAGAGTTTTCTCAAAAACTTGATTACCAAGTCAAAACCGAAATGGACTCCTAAAATGGTGGTAACGGAATAGACGCCTGAGAAGGTAAACCGACAATTGACTATTGTCGCTCTCTACTTGTTCATGTGATGAAATTGGAGGTGAAGATCGAGTGTTGTAGCCATAAGGTAGAGATTTTAAAATTCAAATCTCATATGGATTTTATGAGAGAGAGAAAAAGAATGTGTCTTGAAAGGGAAGATATTTATGAAAAGACAGAGAGAAAATGCATACAAGTAAAATGACAATAATACCCTTTTATTATTAAATTATTAAAAATAGAAATGGACACGTGGCACAATCTAGTCCTTTAGATGAGTTTCCATAGTTTTCTCATCTCAAAGGGTTTCCAAGGTATACTTTATATATATATATATAGGGGCCGGTTATCATACAAAGTGTTTTAGCGTATAAAGTGTATGAAGTCACCGGCATGCGACACGTGTTCAGTGGGCGAGGGGTAAATGCACCTGCGTTATAATCACGCATGATTTATAATAACGTATGACCATAATAACGTAATCACGCATGTTATAATCATGACCATAATCACGTAATCACGCATGTTATAATCATGACCATTTATTTAATACCAGCCTTTTCGGTCTTTAAACGATTCATATATGAAAGCTCGAACTTTAACGATTCATATCTTAAATCAACAATTGAATCAAAGTTAGAAATATCATGAAAATTTTCTGAAAATTTATAACACTGTACTTTTCGGTCGAAAAACCCTTTGATAATCATTTTTCGATCGAAAAAACCTTCTTAGCACATTTGATCAAAAACTCAGAATTCTCAAAAATTTATTTAACACCGGCCTTTTCGATCGAAAAACTCTCCAGGTGGAATTCAGACATTTCGATCGAAAAATCTAAATAACACTATCCAAACACTAAACATTTCGTCCGAAAAACCCCCGAACAAAGCATTTTTCGATCGAAAACTCTTATTTAAAAACTTTTCAAACTTGAATTTTTTTCGATCGAAAACTCATATTTTTTAAATGTAAAAACTTAAAATTTTCGATCGAAAACTCTTTTCGGACGAATCAGCAATGACACTTCATTTCCATCCAAAAAGAGATTTCGACTCATTCATGGGACTTTTCGGGCGATTCATTAGAGTTTTCTGGCAATTCAAACGTTCAAACATTCAAGTTAAATCTAAGGCTTTGGATCTACCCTATGTACCTTTATGATCAAAAAACTATAAAGAGTACAATGACGTCACAAACAACGGTTTTTCGCACGAAATTGTAGGTCCCGGCTCGGGTGTGACGGATCTCTAGACTCGCGGTATGACACGGTGATAACGTGCGGAATCCATGATCAACGTGCAATGTGTAAAAGCAATCAACAACACAGTGTAAATAATCCTCTTTGTATTTCCACTTAGAATATCAGTTTACAAGTTCTCTCAGTTTCTGTTCTACACTGTTCTATTCTGATATAAGCTAAGCTCCTATAACTGACATGTAAACCTCTATTTATAGGGAAAACACACCCTTAACAAGCTTAGGCGAACTTAGCAAGTTCGCCTATCAAGTTCGCTCTAAGTTCCTTAGGCGAACTTGACAGCTTCACTAACTTACAACATAGAATTTCAGCGACAATTACAAAACATGCTCCAACAGACTCCCCCTTAACTGTTGCTTACAATTCTAACACATTACAAGCAAAGACTCTAAGACTAAGACATAGAATCTTCAAGCTTGTTGTCACCAGAAATAGTTCCAACAGACTCCCAATTGACAAAAGCTTCAGAAGATTGTCATCAGTCCTCAAACAGCTCATAGTATTTGTCTTGTTCATTTGCACACTCTTTCTTTCTAGAAGAAAAATTGGGAGAAGGACCTCTTGTCAACTTCTATCTGCAAATTTTCACTTATGGCAAAGAAGAACAAACAAGTGTAACCAACAAGTAAAATTTCCATGGAAGCTGAAAAACTAAAATCCCTTTTGGTTTTTCAAACACAAGAAAAACAAAAAATCTTTTTGGTTTTTCTCTGTTCAAACTAAACTGTAAAATACTAAATCACATCTTTTTGGTCGAACACTACGAGTAAGAAGATCATATCAGTATAAACAATGCATCAACCACACATTTTGAATAAACATCCATAAACATTCTATGGGTATCCTATCCAGATTCATTCTTTCATTTCTTTCTTTTTTTTTATACTAGATAAGATCAAATCTTTTAAGCTTCAACCAAAACATGTAATGATACGCGAAGAACTTCAAAGAAGATGGGATCAGATCATAACATGCTTATAATACATTACATACGAATTTGCAACACATAACATGTCAATCTAAGTTGTCAGTATTATAACATTTGAAACCATCAGTATCTTTGTCCCATGTTCTTGTGAATTAAGGTACCATTTATTTTGTAATACAACGTGTACCCCCACAAATATGCCAACATAAAATAAATGTGCATTATCTTCAAGACATATAAGATCATTGCAAGATAATTTTCAATCTCCAGGATGAAATTATACCGTTAAACACATGAAAAATCAAGCAGAGAATCAGAATGATTCAGAATAGAATGATTCAAATGTCTTGGTTTGGATGAAGTATCATAATTCATAGTAACAGAAAGATTGTATCGATAGAATTCTTAACATAATATTGATCAAGGAATCGAATGATTCAATGACATAGGGTAGCGTGATCCAACTGTTATCTGGATATATTCAATGGAATCAAGATATTGATCCAAGGGCTAGTATATGTTCCAACAAATGTTGTCAGAAACATATCTTAGTTCAACATCACATTGCATGTTTTTCGGGGCATGGGCAGTGAAGTGAATTGAAAAATTGTGTGTAACGACATAACCGATACTGGTCTCATGAAGTACTTTAGATCTTATATTCTTTATCTGATAATGATCTTTTACATACACACATCTGGCATACCATGGGTTCAAGTCACAGTTGTCACAAAGTTCATTATGTTTTCACACTACTAATGGACCAAAGATACCCATAGCCTATTAACAATTCAGACTACATACTAGTATCCAAATTAAAATATAAGCATCAAGCATCAATTTTTGTTCAACATAAGCAGTTATGAAGCTATCATTTCCCAAACTGTGCAGTCTAAGAAGTTCTGATCAAAACATTTATCACATGTATATTAGATAAGCATCATAAAGGCCAACTAAGGTCATGTGTGACTGAACATCTACTGATGTACTATCATTTCTCCTTATTACTTCAAGTAATGCCGATTTTATTTTTTTCAATTTGTTTGGCTTTTTCAAAAAATCTTTTTGACAAAAAGTAAAACTTCCATGAAAACATTTTAAGAAAAATATTTTACGTGGTTACTTGGGATTAAGCAATTAAATCAATTAAAACTCAAAACGATGTAATCGAATGTCTTTGCCTTTGTCACCAACACAATTCTGTACTCCCCCTGTCCTATAGACTCCCCCTCAACTAGTCAAATGGTTGAATCAACAAATTTATGCTCACCATCATCATCCTAAGTTTCAGGTTGTCTTTTGGACTTGGTCAAACACTTTCCAAAAATAAACATTGTGGGACATTATCTCCCCCTTGAGCATCAAGTCGATGAATCAAATAGACTTATCAGTTATCAAACAACCCGTTGCTCCTGCAGATGTCATTCCCTATCATGTGCTATGAACAACCACTATTAACAAAACAAATTGTATTAATAGTCCCTCTTGGTTAAACCTGCACATTAAACAAGAATCATTAGTCTGAAATGGAAACCCATGCCACAGTAGTCCCGGGTCGTCCATCTGTATCAAAATAAATGACTTCACGCAATTCACAGTCGAATCTCTCCTCAATTTTTGGAGATTGCTCCGATGAATAAGAAATTGAAACTTTTCTTTTCCAAACACGCTTATGTTCATTAAGTTCCTTCCTTTTAAAAATTGAAATGTCTGAGCATTATGGTTCATTTGAAACATGGTGCGATTGTGAAAACTCTTGTTGTTATAACAATTTTCTCAATCTTCTGTTTCTTCTCCGTCTCTGAGGTTGAGAGCGCCTAACTTTCGATTGTGAATAAAGAGACTTTGTACCAACAGAACTTGTCACAACTGGTCTAGTAATTGGTGTCTCAAAATCCTGGGTCATTGAAGGACAATTCACACAAACGAGATCCACTACACCACAATAAAAACATGTTCTCCTCTCAATAAACTTCCTTTCGTAAGGAGCTTTAGGAGTCATATCTCTTGAATCTTCAGAACTAGACACTTCAGTTTGATTCACATATTTTGGTGGCTGAATTTGTGACTTTGGTTTCACTGGTACATATGAAACCTTTACATCGGGTTTAGAAACCTCAGGTTTCTTCACAAAAACAAATTTCACCACTGGCTTTGCTAGTGGTTTAACAAAAGGTTTTCCCAACCTTGGATCTTCTAGACGCTTTCCCACATTCTTATCTGGACAATTTACCAAAATATGACCAACAATGCCGCAATGAAAACATGTTCGTCTATCTTTGTAAACCCTGACAAACTTCTCTTGCTTAACACTTCTTGAACTCGGTGATTCCCACTGAGAAGTAGTGATAGATGATTAAACAACCTTGGGTTCTTTTTCTGAATGAGCCTTATTTTTAATAAAATCAAGAGTTGAAGTTTTCTTAATCTTATTATTTTCTTGAAAATCAAAACCATTGCTCACAAACTTTTTTACTGGTTTAGTTTGTAGTTGTTCAATATTTTCATCTGGTTCAGTCAAGATGCACCTATCTCTGTTGACTTTCTTAACCACAATTGGTTCATCAACCTTGCAGTCTTTCACTATACCTTCAGATTTATCTGCATCAAATGTTTCATCATCACTTGAATCATCATAAACCATATCCTCTCCTGTAACAGGATTTACCTTGAGGATGGCTTTTGGCTCCAGATCCTCATCTGTCACACTTTCCATAGTACGAGAAGTGTAATTACCATTGAAATGTGGACAATATCCAACACCTCCTCCAATATCTTTGTCATCAAACGAAGGACATGAACCAACACCACCAACTACTTTCTCACCTGAAGCTTTCTCATTATAATATTCCAACAGAAAACTAGAATTCTTATAACTTTCAAGCTTTCTCAACAATTTAGTGACCTCACTCTATGACTGAGCAAGTTCATTTATCTTTTTCTCATATTCAGAATATGCCACATCAAGATGAAAAGCTTGATCATTTACTTTTATTTGTAAAATCTTGACATCATCTTTCAATGATTCAATTCTTGCATTTAAAAGTTTTTCATTTTCTTTCAAAACTTGATTTGATGTGTATACTGCCTTCATGTCACAGATCAGATTTGTGTTGTCATCACACAATCTTACAATTTTCAAATCTGAATCAATGCATTTAGAACAAGAATCAACGTTATGTTCCTGTTTCGAATCAGCCATGGATGCATTTGCTTCAGATAACATCTCAACAATTTTCTCAGTCACTTTCCCAGCAGCTCCATCATCAAGCAATTCTTTAGTTGAAAATTTTGGCTCAGTATTCTGAATGATAGTTTCTTCAATTTTAGCAACACACCCATAATCACTCAAGTCACTGTCTGAAGAACTGTTATCAGAACCAGCATCAGTATGAACCTCAGCTTTTATCTCTGAAGAAGAAGAGTGAAAACTTTCTCTATATCACTTGATTCAGAAAAAACAGTCACTTTCAGAATCACTCTTGTCACTAACTTTAGTCACATCACCTTCTTCGTAAGATAAACTGTACCAATCAATTCTGCTAAAGACATATCGGTTAAATCCTCATATTTCTTGATGAGCACTGAGTATTTCTCAAACTTACGTGGAAGAGCATCCAACAGCTTCTCATTCACCTTAGTATTAGTATAAGAAACATCACATTTTACCAACTCTCTCAAAAGATGGTAAACAGTTTTATCCTCCAAATACTTGAAAAACATGAATTGTTTCTCCAACAAATCTCTTCTACTCTTCGAAAAATTCGTCATATCGAGAATTTGTGTAAACGAACACGAAAAAATTTTCCGTCCAAAAAACTCTTTTTAGGGAAGAAAAAATTTCAAAATTACAATATTCTAAAAAATGACTAAAAAGAAGTAAATAAATGCTTTCTCAAAAAATTGAGCAAGAAAAATTTTCCCTCCAAATTTTTTTATTTTTTATTTTTTCTATGAACACTAGCGAACTTCGGTTTAAACTTTTCGGACAGTCTTTTTCGATCAAGAAGATTTCAACCGAAAACTTTGAACTTTATAAACTTTGAACAACCATAATTTTCTTTTTCTTTTTCTTTTTCTTGTCCAGTTTGACATCATTAAGACCTGTTCCGGATTTTTATTTTTCACAGACACAAATACAGAAAAACTTAACCTTAAATCCAGATCATAACAAATATATTATTCACAGACTTTTTCACAAATACTTGATATTACTGTAACCTTAAATTACTAAACAGAAACAATGCATTTAGTCAACATATGAAAGAACCCAAACCGGGTACCTCTCACAGTTGGCAAACATTGCATATACATAGTTCTTAAACTTTGAATCAAACATTAAACTAACAGCGGAAGTCTTTACAAAATTCAGAGTCAATTAAAACTTAAAATTTAAACATAGTTCAACAATCTAAAACTAGCAAATGGGGATGTCAGTCTTCATCAGCAGCAGCCATCCAGCCATTCACTCCTAAGCCCTCGAAACCATCATTTCTTTTCCTTTCCTTTGCTACCTGATGTGCATACTAAAATAGTCAGCTAACGCTGGTGAGTTCAAGTTTTCTTTAGCTTTATATATATATAAAAAGGATTTTCCCTTTTAAATATACGTATTATATTATACACGTAATACAATGAAATCTTTCTTTATTCTTTAAATACATACACATTAAAATATGTCTTCCTTCTTTAAAATACATACGTATAAAAATCTTTCTTTCTTCTTCTATATTCATACGTATTTACTTTGTACTCTTTTCTTTAAGTCATACATTAATGTCTACAATCTGTTCTGTGCCCCCGAGCGGGCTTCTTCGTTCTTACTTCCCGAAGGAACTCTTTCTCGCGGTTATTGTTCCCTAAGGCTCAACGTCCAAAGGCCGATAACCGACTTTCTGTGCCCCCAAGCGGGCTTCTTCATTCTTTCTTAGCGACCGTCGCCGCTAGAGTAACCGTCGTTACTCATCTTAACCAGTTGCAACATCCTCGTTACAATGCCCTGCCGAGCACTGTCCCGATTTCTCTCATGGTACATCATGGACTTGTCCATGACGCAGCATCGGCTTCGGGTAGCACTAGTCTCAAGGACTATACTACTACCTCAAGACTTGCTACTATGCTTAGAGTAGCACTAGCCTCTAGGACTACGCTACTACTCCAAGTCTTTCGTCGTATAAGCATACTCTTACAGATTAGACAATGTATTTGACTTATTATTCTTCTCTTCGTTTATAAAACATATAGTTAAGTAAACCATTCTTTCTTCTCTTTCTCTTGTTTATAAATCATATAGTTAAATAACCCATTCTTTCTTCTCTTTCTCTTGTTTATAAAACATATAGTTAAATAAACCATTCTTCTTTCTTTCTTTCTTTCAAAACGTTCGGTTTAACAACCGTTATCTTTCTTCCTGTCAAAACATTCGGTTTAACAACCGTTATCTTTCTTTCTTACAAAACGTTTAATTAAATAATATACATTTATTTATAAACGTCTAATTCTTGAGTATGCACACCACCCTAAAACAGTAAAATAGGGATCTTGAACTCACCTGATGGGTGGTCTCAGAAATGCTCTCAATTGGTCACTGAGCGTCACTAGGGTTACTCACGATCTGTATAATAAAGTTATATGCATAAGGTATTGCTCCTAAATGACACTAGACATTACTAAGTATAAACCCCGTAGTTTCGAGTCATACCCTTTCTATCGAAACTAGGTAGTTTCGAGTCATACTTTGCCTATCGAAACTATGTAGTTTCGAGTCATACTTTGTCTATCGAAACTATGTAGTTTCGAGTTATACTTTTGTCTATCGAAACTATGTAGTTTCGAGTGGTACTCTGTCTATCGAAACTATGTAGTTTCGAGTCATACTTTGCCTATCGAAACTATGTAGTTTCGAGTGGTGACTTGTGTAAAATCTTAGTAGTTTAAGTTTAGGGTCTGTATCGAAACTATGTAGTTTCGATGGGTCTGCTACAATCGAAACTCGGTAGTTTCGAGTCATACTTTGTCTATCGAAACTATGTAGTTTCGATGACTCAGTCATCTTCCCCAAACAGAAACCCTAGATCTGACCATTTATTCTAATCGATCAAGCTTTGAACTTTTTACGTTCGAAACGTTCCTTTACTTCCCATGAACCCAAATATGTGGTTTGTTTCAAGTTTCACACGTAAAATCTACCTCTTCACTCGATTTTTACCCTTTAACCCGAAAGTTACAAAAACTCAGATTTAGGTATAGCGATTACCTGTTACTGCTTCTTTCCTGTTTCTTTATGCTCCAGAGGTAGTGAGCAACAAATCTTCGAGACTTTGAGCTTGATCCCGATCTTTCTCTCTCTAGACTGAGCTCTCTCTTTCTCTTTCTAGTCTTGCGCAAATGAGAGGATGGGGAGAGGCTGTGTGCAGATGTAGAAGGGTTTCCTTCTAATATCGGCCCATGGGCCGAAATCTGGGCCAAGCCCACTTGTTCTTTTCCTTTTTATTTACTTTCTATTATTTGGGATGTTACAACATACTAAACTTTTAACAAATATTTATATGCACATTTATTTATTCACACTAAACATCTCTCTTTTTGATTTTTTCTCAACCATTTTACAATCTTTTATTCTTTATTTTCTTTTGGTGAACTGAACTGACATATGATCATAAATGTATACTGTCTTAATTACACTACATATCAAATCAGGATCTAAACAGTTCAACCTTGATTGCCAGTATATTTTTCAGCATAAACTCAAACATCATATTTCAGCAAGTACTGTGTGACATTTAAGGTTATTTACCAATACAGAGTGTACCCAAACATCGAGATGGATTGAACTAAGACTTAACACAAAATTTCACTAAAACATGATTCAATCACTAGCATGAGGGTAGCGTTCTTGGCATAGAAAAAGTAATCCAAGTGGATTTGATATGAATCTTTTTGATTTAGAATCTACTTGGTTCCAACATATTGGTATATATATATATATATATATAGGGGACCACACATTTAATTATTGGATTTTCTGATTTATTTTTATTATAGAGGGGTATTAGAGGAAATTTACATTAAGCCTGTATGTCTCCTTTTCTCTCTCCATTGCTCATATCCTAGATTTATTAACAAAAATTGTAGAAGCATGTTTTGTAACTATAGATTAAATTCTATGTATCGGTGTACGTGGCTAGTACGCAGGATGGTGTTCCTGAGTACTTAGCCTGCACACCAGTTTGGTCTTGCGTACTTAGTAAGTACGCAAGGCTTTTGCCTTGCGTACTTGTCAAGTATGCATGACCAAACCATGCTTACTTAGTAAGTACGCAAGGCTTTTGCCTTGCGTACTTTTCAAGTACGCAGGTAATGTTCCTTCCCCTATAAATAGAAGACTTGTCTTCATTTGTAGGTGGAACTCTGGAACAAGATCGAGAGGTGTCCGGGTCGGGAAGAGCTTTCCCGACCCCTGGACCATGAGCTTATATGAGAGATGTGTGCTCCTTCGGTATGTAGTCTGTAATACGGGATGACTTCTATGTTATGGATTACGTGTCGTTTCATTGTCTTTTATCTTTGTTCGTGTTTTCTCTGTCTCGTTTCTTGGTTCCCACAAAAATCACAGAACAGGTCCGTGTAAATCCGCTGCGCGACGAGGCTCCCGGGACCTACAAAAATCATCTGCTCTCTCTCTCTTATACTTACTTTCTCTCTTCTTCCAAACATGAAAAATCTCATAGATCTTAAATAGTTCCAGATGATGATATGAAAAACGGTTAGAACCTTGACGATGCAGATATGAAAATCACAGATCTGAAGATGTAAAACCTTTAACCGACAACTCCCATCGCCCCATTACCTGCCACCCATCTTCTTCACTTATGTTTGCAAGCACCATGTCCACCTCGAGCCACATTTTCCGGCGAACGCCATGTCCACCTCGAAGTCTCGAAAACCAGGTAATCCACCCATCTTTTGGGTTTTTAGAAATAAAGGTCAAACATGAGGTAATTGACTTTTTTTTTTACATGCTTGATGTCTCTGTGTTTAAGGTTTTTGCATTTATGTCTACTTATAATGATTTTGAAAAACCACAGTTGTTGAATGTTTGGAAGTGAAAGGTCAAACACCAAGTAATTTACTTTGTTTTACACGTTTGATGTCTCCATTTTAGGTTTTTACATTTATGTCAACAATTTATGATGAATTTGAAAAATCCCAATTGTTAACTGTTTAAGAAAAAACCCTAATTGTTTATTGTTCAAATTTCTATTAACACCAGGAAATTGACTTTCAGTTTACATGGTAAGAAACCCCAATTGTTTCTGATGACTATCTACTTGTACTGGAGAATCGACACCCTTCGCTGAAGACGGGTTTGATGTGTTGAAATTTTGGACATTGAACAGATCAAAAACTATCAGATCTGTGTAATAAGAACTCTCATCAGGTTTTACACATGTGTATTGGGTTATTACACGTGTGTTTTTTATATTTACACATGTGTAAATTGCACTTACACATATGTATTTGATTTTTATACAAGTGTAAATGGACCGTGAGAGAGTAAAAATATAGTTTCAGGGTTTTTTTACACATTTGTAAAAATCATGTATTTAGAGCCTATTCTTGAATCGTTCCAAATGTAGTGATTGTTGTCAAATATTTCAGGTTCTTTATAAAAGTGTAAACTGAATGTATATGTTTAAAAGTGTTTTTTTTAATTTGTATTTGATTTGTAAACAAGTGTAAAATGTGTAAAAAAACCATCTAGATATATATAGAGAGAAATGGATATAGGGAGGGAGAGAGAGTGATTTTGTTAAATAAAGGATGTAAATTTACTTATTTACCCTTTCAGGGTATTTTAAGAATTAGAAATGTATTATCTTATTGTCTTTAAATTATGAACCACATATGAATTAATAAGTTTTTTTAATTAGTGGCTAGGAGAGGGTTTTTGAGTTTTTACAACAACTCAGGGTTTTCATTTGATACGTCCCCTTATACATACATATATATATATTATATATATATATATATATACACATACTAGCTTTAACCATGTTGTTACACGGCGTGAAACGTTAAAATTATATCGATAAATATTTTAGTAACTTTTTTTATACAAATTTGATATTGTATTTCTAACTTTTTTATTTTGTTACATGTTAAGATTATATAGATGAGAGTAATCAAGCCAACATTTGAAAGTGATTACCGTAAACTTTTATTTATGGTCATTGCAAAACATGTAACAATTGTACATTTTCTTATTTAAAATTTTAATAAAATTCTTTTGTCTGAATATGTTAACTCAATTACACGGATAAAATTATGATTACCAATGTTTTATGCAACATTTGACGTGGTATTTGTAATTTTTCCATATTTACCAAAGATTAATAGTTTGAGTCCATCTGTACTTTTAACTCATGATAATGCAACATAGAGCTGACCACGAATACACGCTAGATCTTTCAATACAAACTAACATTTTAAAATGATTGCCCTAAACTTTTATTTATGGTCATTGCAAAACATGTAACAATTGTACATTTTCTTATTTAAAAATTTAATAAAATTCTTTTGTCTGAATTTGTTAATCCAATTATACGGATAAAAATGTGATAAACAATGTAGTTTCCAAATATAATCTTCGCTTCTATAACGTGATTACCTAGTGATTTGACATAAAGTCTTGTTACATTACCTAAACCATTTTTTCATCAATATTTCTTAATAGTATAACTGGAACATCGACAATTATAACTAATTTATAGTTTGACAAACCTGATAATGTAATTACATTTAGAAAATAATGAGATTATAAATTTTCATCAAAATCATCATCAAGATGCTCTTATTAACAGATAATATTTGTAATTTTATACTGAAAATATCGCTAAACTTTTAATATTAAATCTCTCATTAAAAATAAGTAAATAAAAAGATACAACTAAAATTTAAATTTCAAGAATATATTGTCTTTTTAATTCAAAGTTTAAAACTCTAAATTTTGAAAATTTCACTCTTTAATATTTTGACACAATTAAATTTAAAATTCTAAAAATAAATATGAAAAAAATTAAAATTAATAAATTAGAATTGGAACTTTTAAACATATTTTATTGAAAAAAAATCTCGTCATTTAAAAAAAATTAAAGTTTAAAATATAACACATTTTTAAAAATAAATATTCGCAAGATTCTTAATTTTATTAAAAAAATTACTATTTAAATTTATAAATCAAAATAAAAAAAATAATTATGAATATCAAATTTAATTAAAAAATACTAATTAAATATTGGTAAACTTTTTTTTAACACATATTTATTTAAAATATAAACGTAGTATTTTTAAATTTTATATGTAAAATTAAAAAAATATTGTTTTTTAATAATAAAATTTAAAAAATTATTTTTTAATAATAAAACTTTAAAAATTCGCTTTTTTAAAATCTCCTATTTTTTAATTCTAGATTTTTTTTTAAATATTCACTTTTGATGATAATTTAGAAAAAAATATGTGTTAGTGGTAATAATGATTAATTTATTTAGTAAAATATTTATTTATGTAATTTTTTTTAAAAAAAAAGGCTAAATGTGAAAATATTAGATTGAGGATATGAATGTGGTTTTGGCGAAAAACCTTGTGAGTTGGAATGTGGTGATGCTAAGTGACAATATCATTTAGTTTTTTATTAAAAGATATATATATATTTCATGAAATTTTGACATCTATTTTTAAACATTTTATTAATAAATTCATGTTAACCGATACTTAATTAGTTTATGTTTTAATTTTGTAAGTTTCAAGTAAGAACGAGCTAAAACAAAGAAGTTATACTCGAAAAGAATTTATTTTGGGTCTCACGTGGAGAATTAGAGAAACTACAATAATTTTAGGTCAATGATTAAATAATTGGGGTTCAAGTTATGAGTAAAGAATAAACTGCAATTGGACTTAAATTGGAATGCGCTCAAACAATGAAAAAATGTTTGATGGGTTCATATTATTTAGTGGATTTAGAAGGACGTCAAGTATTTTGCAAGGGCAAGGGATGTAGGTTAAATAATAAAAAGTTACGTCAGAATTGGTGGCGTCTGTTGTGGTGATCGTGGAACAGAAAGCAAGGTTGTTGAAGCAAAAGAGAAACAAAACAGAAGCAGGTGAAAGACTCACGACCGTAATCGAGGATTGGAAAAGAAGCTAGCACACACAAGCATACATGTCAAAATTAATTGAAACAAGAAGATGAATTAATTTAAGCTATCAGTCTATATATTTACGATGAGCGGTAATATTGACTTTATAGTTTTCCTTATTTTCATTATCACACCCCGCCAAAGGCATAAACATAGAGGTGAGACGAGATCGATGTATCGAACGCTTAGGCAAGAGATACTAATGGGTACATTGAAAATTACATAAGAACCATTATTCAATACTAGAAATTCAAACGTGTCTTACAACCAACAAAATCCAAATAACAAACTAAATGTCTAATGTGCAACAAGAACCCAAAGTACATGTTTCAAAAAATGTCCAACAAATTCTTACTAGGTCAGTTATTTGTCCATATGTAGTCCCATTGAAAATTGCAAGTCCAAAAAATGTCCAGAAGTATAGGATCTCATTTCCTCTTGTTAGAACTAAATAAATATCAAATACATACTTATACTACTCCAAAAAAAAAAATTTAACGGCATACAGCGGATATATATATATATATATATATATATATATATATATATATAAACTAGCAAGCTGCTAAACACATTACAAAACGACTAAAAAGCAATTGAAAAATTACATCAATTATCTCAGGTGAGCGAATGCCATTTGGATATGTTTTTCACCCAAAGAAAGCTTGAAGCCTTGATCTCTTCTAAAGCTCTATCTAAGGACCACCTGAGCTGTTGAAAATCTTATCGTTTCGCGCTTTTCAGATAAACCAAAACGTAGAGAGCACAATGGATAAAATAGTACGCCGGTAGAGCTTTGAGCCAATCACCTTTGAAGCCGATTTTAAGAGCTCTTTTACACATGAACCTCCTACCAAGGGGGACTTGCACCACTCCATAGATTTACGCCACACTTCCATGGAAAGCCACAACCTGTGAGCAAATGAGTCACTGTTTATGCATGGGCGGAACAGATAGCACAACCATCATCAGGGACATTGACATTTCTTTTTTGTAGTTCCACTTTGACCGGAAGCCGGCCCCATGCTGCCCTCCAAGCCAAGAAATTTACCTTTATAGGGACCCACTTGCACCATTTGTGCACATAATCTTGTAGGGGGAACCATACTGCTTCGATAGTTTGCTTGAACATACCAACCGAAAAGGCACCATAACTTGATCCTACCCAAGCCCATTTGTCCTGACCTGGTTGCGTAGACCGACCATTCAGGGCTTGCAACAACTGGGCTAATTCTTGGGCCGCCGAACTATTCATCGATACCGACTTCCACTTTCACATGAAACCTCTTGACTGATCTCGCGGGATTCGATTTGCGACCACACCATTTTTTTTATTCTAATTTGAAAAGGATGGGGAATCTCTCCTTTAGTACTCCCCCTGGTAACCAACTTTCTAACCAAAATTTAACATGCTCCCCACTTTTAACTTGACACACCAAAAGTTCTTCAATGTTGATATTATGGGACAACAAGTCAGCCTTAATTCTGTTTAGGCTACACCACACTCTCGAAATAGAGATTTTTAATGGAAAGTTTCTCCATAATCTTTTACCTTCATGGATAGTCTTTATAACATTCACCCATAATGCATTTGGCTCTAATTTTAATCTCCAAAACCATTTTGTTAACATAGAAATGTTTGCAATATGTAAGCGGCCAATTCCCAAGCCCCCATTTTTTTTGGAGCAAGACACTTCTCCCATGCCACCCATCTTATTTTGTTGTGGTTCTCATACCCGCTCCATTCCCTACGAATTGCTTCCGGTTTACTTATGATTTTTTGTGGGGCTTTATATAATGAAAAATAGTAAATGGGAAGGCTCCCAGGACGACCTTCAAGAGAGTAATTTTCTTCCCAGATGACAAAGTGTTTTCTTTCCAATATGATAATTTTTTTATTAAATTTGTCAATGATAGGCTGCCAGTTTCTAGCCAAGTTCATATTAACACCTACTTTTAGACCAAAGTAAGTAAAGGGAACGTACCACTTTGACAACTGATAACATTTGTCATATCCTCCACTTGACTTGTACTAACACCGACACCATAAATACAAATTTTATGTAAGTTCACTTTCAAGCCCGATGCGAGGTAGAAACAGGAGAGCAGCCTCGATAAACTCAAGCCATTCATATGAGACCAATCACCCATGAACATAACATTGTCGGCATAAAATAGATGGGATATGGTTGACCCTTGGTTGTTAATATTTATACCATGAAAGAAGCCCCTATCACAGGCTGCTTTCGTAGCCAAATGCGACAGGAGCCATTTTATACCATACACAGGCTACTGTCTAAACATTAGCTTTTTATAAGCTTCGGAAATATTTTTCTCAATTTCCACTCGTTTAATTATATTAAACTTGTATTAAATCTAATAAATAAACTACATGGCGTTAGCTTGCCAAAATTTTCCATATTTCTCTTTTAGTATATAAGCTACTGTTTAAAAAAGGATTTTGGTGCTAGATCACAATTTTCTAAAAATCCAACAAGAACATGATGTTAAGAACATTCAAAAAACTAAACAAGTTTTTAATTTGATTATACCTCCAAATCAGATTTAAATGGTGTTGTTGGATGCTATACCTACAATTACAATGGTGGTTCAAATCCAAACTAAAAACTCAAAATCTACTTAAAATCCATGAAGAACACTAGTGATGAACCCCAAGTGTTCGTACGCTTGATCATCCATATTTTGGATGTTTTATATTAGGTAACTCATTGTGGATGATTAAAAATTGCTTTCATCCACAAATCCTTTTTAAATTGAAAGACTTTAACTTTAAAACACTTAAAACGCCAAAACTTGAAAATCAAAGTGTGTGTGTTCTTGATGTTCTTGAACGATGCATGAAATATCAAAACAGAAAATCAAAGCTATAAAACATATTGAATTACCTTTCAATCCAAACAAGCTACAAATCCAAGGTAGAATCAAAGATAAAAGTGGTGTGTTCTTAGAGCAAAAAATAAAAAACAGGGGGGGGGGGGGGGTTGGGGGGGTGAGAAAGGTGACGACAAGAGGAAGGGGAGAAGAAGGGGTAGGTGAGGGTATTTATAGGGGTGTGTGCATGCTAGGGTTTAAATTTTTATTTTTTTAGAAAACTCCATCAGTTTTTATAAAAATTTGGACTCTTAAATATTAAAATAATACTTTTATTCAAATAAATAAATCTAGTATCTAAAATAATGAATTTTAATAGTATTTGAAAGATAAAAGCTTAAAAGTTTATAAAAAGTTATACAGGGTGAACCACTAGTGATCGTCCGTTTAACAAGAATCACAAAAGTTTGCACAAATAAATAATATAAAACATATTCATAAATAATTTATCAATATAAAAACTATTTTCGGGGAAATAAACTTTACCCTTTTTATTTTTACGCGATTGCGGTATACGCGGTATGCACTTAATCAGGTATTCTAGTTGACCTTAGTGTTCGCCTAAGGCAATGTTAATAGAATTTCTAGAAACTCATAAAATAAAAAAATGCAATCGTACGAAAAGTAGAGAAACGGTAAGTACTTGAAAATTCATGGTTGTCACATTCATAATTGGTTAAACTTGTTAAGTTACCTAGGTATGATGATTACTTTCGTGTTTTGACATTTTTTTGGGTTTTAATCGTATGATTAATTTTGCTAATCTTATAATATTGTTCTTTAATACATGTGAATGGTATGAATGTTATTAATACTTGATAAATACTGCCTTGATCATGTTTGATTGTTATCTAGTTGGTTTTGTGTAATCTAGGTTAAGTTTTGTGTGCTAGAATCACTACTTAGTGTTTTGATCATTAGACAACAGATTTGACCATAACGGTTGGTATCTTGGTTGTTCTAAGATAGTAATTTTAGTGTCCTACTTAGTGATAGATATAACCTGAAACCTCTTGCCCTTTGTGTGTTAGGTCTAGATTATGTGACGGCGAGTCTTTCCTTTCATACGTGATGTTATTCTTCTAAGGGGTTGCATGTGTTTTAGTTCTAGATTGTCCTTTGCTATCTGGCTGTGGACTATAGTCTTTCACGTCATTGTTATTGGTTAGACCAATCAGAGGTCCCTCATTAGACATTTTGTCACAGTCTATCATGTCCTTCATACGAGTCTTTTGGTCTTCTTAGGGAGTAGAACACATACGTAGTTGATCATACATTTGTATCATAAGAAATAGTCATACGGTTAATTCCCATGTCATTGCATGTTAGTAGGATTATTACCTAGGTGGTTGCTTAAGTTCTTGGATTCCATCTTTGTGTGTTCAGTCATTGTCAGTTTGGTGTCCAGTTTGCATTACCAGTATCTTAGAGTCTTTGAGTCTTAGTATTAGTGTCTTTAGTTCATGTGTTTAGTTTAAAATCCTCTTTGAACATTTAGGTTGGGACCCTATAGAGGTTTACTATCGACGGTTGCCATAATTGTCCACTTATTGATATCTGGCCTTGCCTATACTTATTACATGCCGATGGGTACACTTTCCGTTTGTGTGTGGTTTTGTTTTGGGTAGTTCCCTTTTAAAACAGTTGTGTGAGTTCTTTATTATTTTATATATACATTAGTACAAATTAATGATTATATAGGGGATGAAATTGCAAACAAATTGTGGCGTCTTGATAGGCATAACTTACTTAGAAACCATTACAAGGGTGGAAGTGTTGAGTTGGAAGTTTGAAATGCTAGTTCCTTGACCCAAAGATCATGCAAGAAAATCCTAGACCCGGTATTGTTAGTTACGAGTGTTTCACTAATCATATGCCATATAGGGAAGTTGGTCACATTGCTTACATGTGTTAAATAAATTAATTTACAACTAAGACAGTGGTTATTAGGGACCATCATTTAAATAGGGCTTTTAAGTTCCTAAATATCTTTAACATGGTCTTCCTAACCAATGTCATGGAATTAATTAAAAATGCAATAGTTATTGAGGATATCTAAATAGGACGTTTAAGTTCCTGACTATCTTTAAGATGGTCCTTATAGTTAAAGCGATAAAAAGCATTAGGTTATTAGTTATTGTATTTCACACCCCGTTAAGACGAAAACACGAGTGGGAGATGGAATTGAATCATCTGTTGGGAATCATGGTACCAGTTTTAACTTTTAAAACATTAATTATTTAAATCATTTAAATAAACAAATCAGATATATTTAGCGAAAGCAATTTAATAGTACCATTACCAGATCAATTTTAGATTCCATTCAGTGATCCGATTACACGCGTATAAACAATATTAAATAACCAACTATATGATGTTCAGGTTTATACCTTGACGATAATCAGATCTGTAACACCTCAGTTCAACGAACGTCACGCTAGATGACACGTACACGAAAACTGCAGCAAAACGTCACACGGTTGCGCAAAAGGGGATCCCAGCCACGAAGGTGGTTCAGAGGTGGAGGCGGCAGTGGCGCACGATGGTGTGATGGCTTCGGCCGAACCAAGAGGGAGAGAGGGTGGTGCGCCAATTTTGAGGTAGTGGGATTAGGTTAAGGTTTTTTGATTATAATGATATATTTATAACCATTATATTTACACACTGGTCCCTAATCTCCCACTTGGTCGATTTTTCAATTAATCGGTTCAACGTAGACAGTGGTGGACGCCTAGCTGCATTCCACTGCCCTTAGCAAAGTATGACGTATTTATAATTGTCAAACAATTTCCTTATGTACTAGTAACCTTTACTTTACAAAGTATAACAATCCTAGTAAGCATTTGTATCTTTTCTATTTAGGGCATCCGTTGAACATGAGACATGTATATAATTCACTTCTCATATGTGGTTCAACTATTGTTGTTCTCGTTTTCTAATTCAAAGTGGTCTAAACAAACTACTCTTTATTTTGAGCATGACCATGCGTTTCACACCAGTTTGAATCAACGAGGGCGCCAGAATGTCCAGCTCCTAATTAAAGAAGAACATGATTTCTTTGGCCACATACAACTCAAATTGCAAATATAATTGATATAGTTTTATTTTATTTTATTTCCTATCGTAATCTAAATTTTTAAATCTATAGCATTAACTCCTTTTAATTTAATTATATAAAGATCAATATATCTATGAAAAAAACGTTGGATGAGAACATAGAAAGATCGGACGATTTTAATAGTTAGTTCATATTTAGTTAAATACTATTTTAAATTTAACCATCTAATATATTTATATCTATATTATATAATAAATAAAGGTTTTTGTGACACCTGTCGCCTTTATATTCTTATCATTTTTTTCGTGTCTTTCTCTCTTATTTAATACATCTCTATCTTTTAATAATAATATATTTTAAAAAAATACTAATCTTTATATTAATAAAATCTCCTGCATATTTTAACAAGTGTATGTGTTAAAAAATTATATTGTATTCGACGAGTTTATTCTAACCCGTGTAAAACACGAGTCTTTAAAAATTAATTTTTTTTATTACTTAATTTATAATATTACATTTATTCAACATCTGAAGATTTTAACATAGTCTACTATATATTTAAAGGTTTTATTTAATTTAGTATAGTCTACTTTATATTTATATTTAAAGGTTTTATTTAATTTAGTACATAATTGATTGTGAAATTATTATTATTAAATGTATTTTTGAAAACTAGGAGGGTAAGGAGATTAGAATGAGTTTAAAGTTGGTTAGTTAAATGGACTAAATTAGGATAAGGTTTAAGAATAAAAATAATGGTCGGATAAATTTTAAGGGTTTTAATAATATATTTATTAATAATTTTTGAAAACATTACAAACAATATTAAAACAAAACGTTTAGGAAGAGTAACTATGTGGGTACCTTTTATTGGACCGATATTATTTTTTTAACTTTTATTTTCTCAGCCCACGTGGCAACACCAGCTTTATCCCACGTATTTTTCTACCTGTACGTGCCCTAGCTTCATTTTAAAACAAACAAACAAAAATAGAAAGAGAGAAAGGTAAGTGTACAGAGAGAGGTGGAGACGTAATCGGAAGATTTTTGAGTGTGGAGACAAGAACAAGGAAGAAAAAATAATATTATGTATAAAAATTCGAAATTTATTATTATTAATAATAATATATAATAATTAAATGATATAACGATAATTAACTGAGTTTTCGAAAACGTTATAAAAGAAACCCTGAAATTTACGTATGTGTAACTTTTATCCTTGAAATTTTATTTTAGTCAAACGAGTTTTGATTAGGTTAGAGTGTAAGGCATCCAAAGTTACCATAAGTAGCAAGTACCAGAATGAATACGAGAATCAAATATGCTATCACAATAGAATAAGTAACCCGCTCTAAGGTGCAATAGAATACTCACTTTGGATTGAGCTTAGAAGTTTGAAATGAAAGACATCATATGAGGCACAATAATTAGACGTATGATCAACATAGAGTCAACAAGTCTTAGAATTAAGGCATAGAAATATGGGATGTCACGTTGTACTACATGATGATTTATGAACTTTAATAGACTTTGAGATCAGGTTGGCTATCAATTTGAACCCGAGTCATTCAGGTGCGTGGGGAAGTTAGCTAGACGGATGGAAAAATAGACATGTGAAATGCAAGTATGTGGTTGTAAAATATGAATGCATAACTTTAATAAAGGATCAATATATCGACAACTGTTTATGAAGGCTAGTTCCCATACTTGAATGATTGTAGACGGCTTGTTATGTTAATTTGAATTTGTTGTTTGATGATAATCATGCCTTTGGAAAAAAACTATTTTGCTTCGTTTTTGCTTGCCAATTGTAGTTTCCCCTAAATTTAAGCATTTAATTATTCGATCCCACTCCAAGTGACATGACTAATAAGGGTTCAAAATATAATGTTGAATACGGAACTTGTTGTTGGGATCTTGATCGTTTTGCTATGAAGTATTATCTAATTACGGTAGCCGCCGTTTTTTATGATTCATATTGTCACTCTTCTTGTAGTTGATGTTACTCTAATCTTCAATCTTGATGAGAAATTTCGACATTAATCAATTTTACGAGCCTCTCCGGTTGAATCTAAGCGAGCCATGTTACAAAAGCCACTTAAATTCTGGTGGTATAGAACCAACAATATAAGCTATTCTCCTAAGCCACCTTTACTGCTAAACATTTATACTATCTCACCCTTTTAGTTGTGCAATAAACATTTATATTATCTCACCCTTTTAGTTGTCACAAATACAAAAAGTTAATTTTTATAATTTTATTTATTTGTTTTCTTCTTTAGTTAAACAAAAAAATTTCGTTTAAAAAATAACGTGAAATGTTTTTTTTAACTTTAATAAATTACGTTTTGAAAATATAAAATATTTTATATTTAAGCTTTTACATTTAAAAAAAACATATTTCATTATTTAAAAAACCATTTTTTTATCATTCTGTAAAAGCATTTTGTTTACGTTATGCAAAACGTTATTTAATATATTTTAGAAAAACATTTTTGATGTAATTCATAAAAACTTATTTTTATTAAAACGATTTTTAATGTATTTGCATTTTCATGTATTTTATAAAAGCGTTCTTCAATATATCTTATAAAACTGTTTTTTTTAAATACCATTCTACTTTTTGTTTGAGTGATAGCCTTATAACTTTATAAATGGGAGTTCATGAGTTCAAGTATCACTTGAGACAAAAATCTTCTTGGTTGCACCACAGAGTTTTCCTAGATGTGGGTTTCCTTCTGAATGATGTGAGGCCGGGTCACCTCGCTTATGTTTTTCGGACGAAGGTGTTATCGGTTTGTCAGGGTGATCAGAATGTCCAGACCTTTGCTGTTTAAAAAGAAAATAAAAAAAAATTACAGATCCCAAATAAAAAGCATCAATTGAAGTATGGAACCCTCTGTTCCCCGTTTTCTTTTCGTACAATTGCCAACCAAAGTCCCAATTTTCCCAACTTAAAATTCATCTATAGGTGTTGAGTTTAATACATCATTAATATCTCATACACTACTTTAATTAAAAGTTTATCTAAAAAGTCGTGTCAATCATTTACATAAAAAGTGTGTCTATCATTTTCATTAATTTTTATTGTTTTTAATCTATTAAAAGTTAAATAAATAATTGACTTTTAAAATTATATAAAAACTATCTCATAACTGACAGGTTTGTTTTCATGTTAAAAATGATTTTAAAATTAGTTATATTTGTTTAAAAGTTAAAATTCATGATGAATATTAAACTAATTGACTATTTTATAATTAAAATTAATATGTGAGAAAAATATACTATTTCTTACTTTTTCCAAAAGAAGTAAATAAACAATTTAAAAAGTATTTTTACCGTGATAATTTATAAAACACTTTTTTAAAATATTTTTTATTTTCTATTAAAATGATTTTTCTTATTACATTTTTTAAACTATTTAAAACATTTTTTAAAACTATATATCTCTTAATAGATAAAAATATAAAACTCTTTTAAAGAAAATAAAATAAATATTTATGAAAGACCAAAAATGTTTCTATTTGAAAACGTTTTAGAAAAAGTTAAAGAGAAAGTTTATATAGAAACTTAAAAGTTAAAAGAAAATTTTAAAACATAAAATTTTAATGCATAGTATACTAATACTTTTCAAGCATGATTTAAAAAAAATATGTAATTTTATAAGTTTAAAAAAATATATATATACAATTAACCCCATTAGAAATAGAAGAACGACCATTAAAACATATCAAAATAAGCCATATTATTTATGGTAATTATAATTTCGTTGCAATTTAACCTAAAAAAATACTTGAAATCATTGCTTTTGGATCTATTGGTCCACGTCTTTTATTTATTTACTAGTTTAGATCCCGTGTCTACACACGAGATGAAAAATATTAATATTTAAAATTTTTAAATTTTTATATATATATTTTACATGTGTAAAAATATATTACATATACTAAGGATAGAAACAAACTTAATATATGTAAACATTAATATATAATTGAGTTTCGAGAATATGTTGATTACTATTTAATATAATTTGACTTTCATTTACTATTTCATTGAAATAAAAGTTACGTAATTAAATTTCAAAGTTTTTTATAATAAGAGATAATTTAAAATAAATGTGTTTTATTAGTATAATTAGTATTTTCTTTAAATATATATTATTATTAAAAGATAGAAGCGCATTAAATAAGAGAGAGATGCGGGGAAAAAATGGTGAGAATAAATATGGAGGCGACATGTGTCACTTAAAAACCTTTATTTATTATATAATATAGATTATTATTATTACTCTTTACTAAAAAGAAACACGATGTACAATACTCTCAATCTATTGGTCCACGTCTTTTTTTTACATTCTAATTTACATTTTAGCCATTCTACTATTTAAAATATACGCTTTTAACCCGTTTAATTTTCTATTAATATCGTTTTCCTATAATAGCTTCCGTTCATTAGGTTTAAAAAAAATGGATTGAGCGTCTGATTTTAGTTTTTTTCTTGTGAACATTTCGGTATAATTTTTTTAAATAGATTTGTATTAAAAATCGACTATATTTTTTTATCGTACACTATGACGAGCGACGTGAATATTGCGTAACCGTGACAAACCCAACCGCTTATGAGCGAACAACATTGTTGCCGGTGTTTATGTATTATCGTAACCGATATCAGTTGTCGCTTTTATGATATTCGACGAGCGACACCGTTATTACTAATATTAATGGGCATACGATGGAATAGGAAACATTTTCCTTTTTTATTTTGACTCAAAAGTTGGTTTTTTTATAGATTTGCCACTAAACTTAAATATAGTAAGCTTTTGTTTTTTTATAAAACTGTAACAAAAGTTCAATGGCTATTAGTAATAGTTTTGTATTTCTGTAATAACGTTCGTTCGCTAATTTTTTTTTTAAACGGGATGCACGGTTTTGTGTATTTTTTTTGTCAGTGATACGAGTACTTTTTTTTTTATCGTACGCTATAGCAGTATGTGTTTAAACGTAAGTTTTATCCCCGTGGACGAGCCGAACCGATAACTAACAAACTCCCGCTGCGTAGCGCGAGAGAAAAAAACTAGTTATTATTATATTAAGTTTATATAAAAAATAGTTAAATTAAATAAAAAAAGAATAATAGTTAACTTAAATTTTAAAAAAAAATTATATTAAGTTTATATACAAAGTTTAGAGTAAAATAAAAAACAAACAAAGAAACCAACTAATAATTTGCAAAATTTAGAGTAAAAAACAAGTTAATCTATATCTATACTATAATAAATAAAGGTTTCTCAATAACACGTGTCGCCTTCATATTCATCCTTATAAATTTTTTCCCGCCTCTCGCGCATAATAAATACACTTCCATATTTAAGTAATAATATATTTTAAAACAAATTATTAATTATACTAATAAAACACTTTTATTTTAAAATATCTCGTATTATAAGAAATTTGAAATATAATTACCTAGCTTATGTTTTCAATCAAATAATAAATGAAAGTCAAATTAAATTGAATAGTATTTTATATATTTTTTAAACTCAATTATATATATTTTTATTTTATTTTCTATTATTAGTTTATGTAATACATTTTTTCACCAATAAGATACATATATAAATATTTAAGAGTTTTATTTATTAATATTTTTTAGTCTCTTTACTATAAAGGTTCTAAACTAGTTTTAAATAAAGAAAAAAAAGATTGATTTGATTTTTTTTAATAAAATATAATTATTATGAGTAAAAATAAAAATAGTCAAATCAGATCTTAAATGATTAATCATATTATGTATGAATGATAGCTCACTTCATTTATACGTGGACCTTTCAATTATTGTTGTTTGACTTAATTTTGGATTCCGCCGCCACTATTTAATAAACAAACCACCGACTTCAAATCTTTTTCTCACCAACTTGTGTTATATATTTTTTTTAATTTAAAATTGAATATGAGGATCAGATGAATCCAATTTATTTTTTTAGAACGGTTTCTACGATGCTCTATTTAACCATCAATAACTATTTTTTACATGATTTAAATCCTCAATATTTATAATAAAGATGAGACACCTTGTTACGATAATGTTCCATAATGACTGATACGTGTCACACATAGTATACCGTGCCATTCACCTATGTCCATGCACGTCAGCATGGATTCACTTGTTTTTCTTTTATTAGTCTTAAGTTAATTAGAGTAATGGGCAGTTTGTTTCCTGGTCTATTGTTTCCCTTTTATAAGCCAAAGCCTATAAATTACGTTGGATTTGAGAATGAATAATGAGGAATGAAAATATGAATTTAGTTTAAATTCTCTGTGAGAGTTTTATCTAACCCAAGTGGTACATATCAACAACATGAATCCAATTTTTTTAAGTATAAATTACTGTACTGCCATCAGTTCCATGTTAATCACAAATTAATGAATTCAGTAGTCTGGTTGGATGAATAGGTGGTCTCCGTTCATGAAAGCCGCCACTTATAAAATAGAGTAAAGTGTAATTTGTACTCCTGTGGTTTATGTCTGCTGAGACTTTACAATTCTGTTTTAAAAGAAGTGCAATTTGCACCCTTGTGGTAAAGTTTCTCTTTCTTTTTGCGTCCCTCCGTCAAAAATCCGTCCATTAAGCCGTTAAGGAGAATGGTATTATCGTACATTTACCCTATGTTTTTATAACCCTTTATTCAACCTAAGCCTTCCCTCTCCAAAATCCAACACCTCCTTCCCCAAAATCCAACACCGTCGCTCCAATAAACCATCGTATATGTTAAAATGCACAAGTTAAAATTGGGGTTTTTTCAGAGGGTTTAGGGGAAGCGAATGATTTGTTGGATAAAAAATTGGATTGAATTTATGATGAATGAATTGAAGGAGCGTTTTCTTTAAATAAAAGCAAAAACAATCTTTTGAAGATATTTGATTCTATCTGATCAAATCTTCAAAATCCAAGAAATGATCTTTACTACCTATATCTACTATATTTAATCTTTACTCTCATTTTCTTTTTAAAAAACCAAACATCCACACACACGTGTGCAAAAGACAGAGAGAGACCGGGAGAAGGAGAGAGGGCCACCTCCGACAGCTCCTTTGGCGGTTCTTCGTCACGAGGCGGAACCGGCAATACTTACCACCAACCACTTTCATCTTCATCTCGTCCTCTTCGTTTTCTCCACTTCATCCATACATCCCCATTTTTGTCACAACCCTAGATCCGAAGTTAGAAAGAGAGAAGGGGAGCCAGCCACCTCCGACGATTCTTCGCGACGGTGGCCTTAAGGGGTGGTGCTTGATCACGACGGCGGCCTTAGACCCCGAAACAACGGACGGCGGCGGAGGGTATTGTACGAGCGGGAGGATGACGATGGCGACAGCATTGAGTTTCTTCAACAATTCTAGATCTTCAAAAGTCGAATGTATTTCTTCAACCACAATCACTTCATTATTGTTTACATTCCAGGTTTTTGATGTAAAGGAAACAAGGGCAAAAATGACTTTTATCACATAAATAGACGGAGATATTGACGGAATTTTGACGAAGGAAAGCAAAAAGAAAAAGAAACTTTACCACAAGGGTGCAAATTATACTTATTTTAAAATAGGATTGTAAAGTGCCAACAGACATAAACCATTCTATAAAATATTACTAACATGAACCTTGACAAATTCCCTCATTGACTTTCAAAATATGAATTCCACCTGTCACAATCTTTGAACAAACGTTAAAATATTCCAGAATACGCAAGCCCAAATAAATGTATATTCCGCCATCTTCTCTTCTCTTCTCTTCATCTTGAATTCTTCAACTTCCTAAATATTGAATGACCTACCAACTTCTTTTCTTTAATATCTACTTGTAACGAATAAAAATAAGGAGCATCCTAATCAATTGTTAATTCGATTGACTCAGAATCAGCCTATTGTGGAAACCGTGATCACCACTTCTCATGCCCTTTTCAAGACCGAATCACCCTTTGTGATGGTATTGCAGCGGAATAATAAATGAACATGTTTGTAACTGTGCTTTTGATTGTATAGAGATAGGTGTTTGATATGATTAGAGATGAATGTTTTTGATAGTGAAACAAAAAAAACACTATATCACCATTCAGGATGCAATTAAATATTATTATGGTTGTATAACAACGGCCTAATAACAACTAATATACAAAGTATGTAAACATAAGAATGAGAGAAAAGTGAAAAGTCTTTTAGAGATATCTCTAATACCAAGTACGAGAGCCACTATTTATAGGGCTAATATCATTAATACAAACGTAAGTAATACGGGAGTTAAGAATGTGAATAGTCACCATAATAACATATTCATAACACTCCCCCTTGACTATCCACTTAATACACTTGGAGATGTTGTCTCGTTAAAATTCATGCTAGCAAAACCGAGTGGGACAAAATCATAGCTAAGAGAAAAAGAGTGCAGCACGTATTACTCTCCCTGATTTATATAACCTTCAATTTATAGGTTTTAATCTTCTGTGAGAGTTGATCAAAATATTGTAGTTAATGATTTGCCGCTTGATCTTTTAATGTGCAATTCGTTATGTCGAGCAATGATGTGTTGTCTTCATATAAGACTTCTACTGTCTCCTCCCGTAAATAAATACCACAAGATCAATGGCCATGTTATGTTACTTTTCCTTCATTTACAAAACTAACCAAACTTGTTTCGATGGGTTAGTAAAATATAATCTCATACCTTTTGCACCTTAATGGTATCAGAATTTTTGTTTTACCCATTTTAGTGTCTCCTTGCCGAACAAGAGCTAGCATGAAACAAAATGTATCAGTTGTACTTAACTATGATACTTATGAACCACGCATTTCTCATTCTTTTATAAGAGATGATAAGAGACAATGATTGTCTAATATTTAACGTACTTAGATGGTAAGCTTTATCCATATTAAATGTTCTAACATCTTATGATGTAATTTGATTGATGGATAACATTATCATTATACAAATGTTCGGCATGCCGACCGAGATATAATTTATAATACCATCTTCCATTTCATATTCGTTATTGGACTAATTTAACTTTTCAATCTCTTCAGGCCATATAGTGATATCATCAACTTATATTATAGTACTCGTAAACCTGATATTGTTATTTTAATAAAAACACATGAACCAACTATATCATATTTATTTATCTCCTTTATGAGATAATCACTGAGTAGATTATACATATTCCACATGAGTATTTTAGTCCATATATATAAACTGTTAACTTTATATGATATATTTATATCAATGCTAAGACATTTACAATCATTCACAATGTTCTTTCTGTTTTGACTAGTTATTTATTTGCATACATTTATCAACATTTTGGCACATAAACTTCCTCATTTGACACATCAATTTCTATATGATATGCAAAGATTGCATTAACAAGTGTTTCATTTCCAAACTCGGTATTGCATCATTTCATAGTTTATGGAGATATTATACCCATCGAGTACAGTTTCTTCTATATATATTCATTTGTGCACAAGAATTACATCCTTAAGATGTTTCAAGTTACCTTTTAAGCACTCAACTGCTTTAGGAACCTTATGAGGAGTTCGAGTTATATTCAAGTTATCAATGTATACAAGTAATCATAACGTATTTGGGTCACAATGTTCTCGAGAAATTACTTTACATGATTTTAGTAGTTTAAATCCTTTAGGGATTTACATGTAAAGTTCGATATCATGCGAGTCACAATATCCATAAGACACGATCAATTCTCTTTTTATATTACCAGACTAACGAGATATTAAAAGTCGTTGCATCCACCATCGGATATATATATATATCCTCATAATCAATACTAGGTCTTTGCACAAATCCACGTGCCACCAATTTTGCCTTATATCGATTAATTTCATCGTCATATCATAACTTCACACAAAATAGACCTGTTCATATTCAACATGTTTTACAACTTCAGTTGTATGGATTACTGGTCCATTAACTTTCCTTTTAGTGAGAGAACTTAATTCTGCTTCATTTGTGTCTTTACATTTTGGCCAATCATTTCTATATTTTCATTCATAGGCAGATGCATTCTTGATCCTTATCATTTCGATTATTTCAAGCGCTATTATATATCAAAGTATTATCGACGTCGATCTTATTTCGATTCAATATGATATCTAGACATGATACAATTTACCGAGATCTCATTATTTTTAGGTACCCGAGGTTCTTCTCGAACCATCATGTCTAATGTCTCTTTAACATACCGTTTTACTTTTACCTCGACTTGACTATACTCATTATAACTTACTCCATTTTTTGAGGATTTTTTTTGTCTTTGGAATAGAATGGTCTATCACGTTTCAAACGTGCCTTATACTTACTACCAATATGTAATTGTCATTCTAGGACATTAATCTTAATTGGAGCATCAATAGTTGGTAGATGTGACTTAGTCACTATTTTAAGGTCAGTGCATGTGTCTTGTAATTTATTTGTTAATCTTATGAATTATCTTTTGAACATTTGGTTTATACTTAGTTTGAGGATCAAGAAAATATAGAGATAATTCATTCCAAATTTCACTTTCCAACTACTTTTAATCTCCCCCTCATGTTGGCAATGTTGATTTCATAAATTGAGCCGTAATGTTAATGGCTCTAATAACTTATTATAGATATTTATTCATTTCCAACATGTATTCACAACATCCTTTCAGGTTTCATCTTTGTGTGTTGTGGTAGAGCAATTACAACAAATATCGCACAACTAAAAAAACATAGATGGGAAATACTTGGTTATGGAAAATACTTGGTTCCTAACCAAAAACCAATTGTAATTGGAGAAAACACAATACCTTGTAGGCTTGATTGGAATTACCATTGCAACATGTACATAACATTTTCCTAAACAAATAAAATGAATTGTTGCTCTCATAATTATTGGACATGTAGTGTTTGTCTCAACAAAAGCAATTTATGTATGAATATATGATATTCACTACTTATTCCAACAATCCTTAGTAACATGGGATTGATGTCACTATTATTACCAAAATAAATGTGTTATTCTGTGATAATGTGTTTGCTATCTTATTAGCTAAGACACATATTACGCAAAATTATAGTTGCAAATTTGATAACCATTTGGACGATCAATCGATTTAAAACACTAAATGGTATACTCATTATGATATATATATTTTATCATTTTCCAGAATATTTCGGGTTTCAAACCTTTCTTTAATGTTTTTTAATATTACCGTTTCGGGTCAAAAACATTTTGGTCGACGAGTAGCATGATACAAGTTGCGCAATTTTAGTAAACCGATTTTACTAATTATAAGTTCGTGGAACACTTTCAACACTCGACACGATCCAATTTCAAATACCCTATTAATCTAAATTGGTCATTTGTCACGAACTGATTTTAAACTAATCAAATCTTTAATTAATTTAATTTTTTTTAAATAAAAACTATTTAAATTTGAAACTTGTTTTTACTTTTAAATAAAACACTTTTATTTAATTACATTTTCAAGAAAAATAAACAATTTAATTTTCTCAAAAGTTTTATTAAAAATTTTGCGGTTTAACTATTTTCCTAAATAATTATATCACAACCACAAAAATAAATAAAACGCAGGATCGAGCAACTAGGAAAAAATTGTCCGGTTTCGTTCGAGTCATCAAACGAACAACCGGATTGGTCTAAGGGATAACAAAATAATAAATCTGCTATCACCCACTTAGTCCAAGAACTCCATCTTTAATCTTGTCTTTGTCCGCTTTGGTCTTCAGGTCTTCGTCTCTTTAGGGTTACAATTTTTTTTATTTACAAATACATTAAAAATAAATAAAACCCTAAATATTACACTGGGGTTCCAAATAACCCATTGATCGCGGTGTCAAGGTCAATCAAAAACAAGTATTATAATCCCTAGCTACCTTAAACTATAGTATAATGGAGTAGGGTATCATATCCATAGCGAATTGGTGGAAAGTGTTTGTTTTATGAAAACTGTTCGGGTTTTGATTAAAAAGCAAATAGCTTTAACTTGTAAAACTATTAAGAGAAAACAGATCGCTTCCGGGTTCAGATTGTAAGTTCGGTGATTACTGATTTGTACTTATTGGAAGTTACATTGTAACATCTCTGATTTTTCCATGTATTTGTTTGGTGCAATAAACAATAATTCAATTATAATGCAATACTTTATGCAAGCACTTCGTTTAATACACTTCTATGGTTACGAATACACATACATATTTTCCAAATCTATGCTAACTCTAAGAAATCAAATACTTTTCAATTTTATTCCATCTATATACATATGTCATTTTGTATATAAGACATGCATATACATATGGCCCATGATATGGGTATTGAACTTTTATACATATGCTAAAACATCTATTTAAACAAAAAATTTATTTATTTATATATACATATATATATATATATATATTATCTAAACAAATTGGTCTTGAACCTTTCTTCCCCCCCCCCTTAAGTCTATGAACCCTCAACTTGAACCCCCACCTTTGACTTTGAACCCATTAGCCCTAATCTTGACCAATTGCATTCTAAATTAACACACTTTGACTTTGGAAAGTCAAATAGGCCCAAATCAACGAAATTCAACATGTGAAATCGATAAAGCCTGTTTTTATGGACTTTCCCTACGCATACAAGTGATAATCGAGCTTATTCTGGTCCATATGACAGCCCAATTCGATCAATTACGCGGGCGAACTCAAATTTTGAATGGTTTGACCTCCCGGAGTCAAACCGCGTTCAAATCCTTTCCAAATCAAGAAATTAAATGCATTGATCACCCGTAAATTATGGCATGACTGATATCGCTTGCATACATGCCCGAAACATGACTCGATTCATCCTCAAGTCTTCGAATTCATGCGTGATTGAGGCTAGCAGCTGTCAACCATGAAATCGGATCAAACCGAGCCTTTAAGATGGAATCAATCAAATCAATTCATCCTCAGACCTTCGTACAACCCACTACAAACTCTCTGAGCGTTCAATCGACTCATATTACCCCTCTGTACTCCGATCTAGCACCAAGAACAGGAAGTTCTTTGATGTAGCTGACAGCACTCGATACTCCTTCATAGCAGGTAACATTTAGTTCATTCGACTCGTAATCAGGCCCCGATCAAAAGCCCCTTATCAATTGATGTTAACAAAACATATCGGATGCTATTTGATCGAGGGTTCTTAATCAGTTCATGCGATTTTGGGGATTCTGATTTCGTTCGTTTGTGGTACTTAACCATTTGGAATCCCCTTCTAACCAGCGAAACCACTCGGTCCAACCGGTTAAGACCTTGCACCATTGGACCGAGTGGCGTGGGTTCGAAACCCACACAATCGACCCTTTTTGCACGTGACTCAAAGCCAGACCCGGCCCCTGTCCTGAATTGCTTATGTACTAATCAAACCGGTTCAATAACTCGGGATAGTCCCCTGGTCTAGTGGTAAACCTTGATCCTTCACACAGAAACCACCCGGGTTCGAACCGGATGGTCTGTTTTCTTTTTAAAATCAGTTTTTAACAAGCCAAAAATTTTGTAAAAATTATTTTTATAAACTATACCTTATTTAGACCAGAATACAATAAAAGTTTGAAACTTTTAACATAAAATATCTATTTTTGCAAATGTAGTTGTTTAAAAATCTCATTTTGATTATTTAAAAATATACCTTTAAATAATTGAACAAAATAATTAATTTCCTAAATTATAAATATATTGACAAGATATGTTATAAAATCTGCATTTTTATAAATCATTTATTTATCCCATATATATACATATATACATTTGAGTAAAACCTTTTTCTAATATATATGTATATATATATATACACACTATATTCTTTATTTTTTTATAATAAATAAAATTATTACATTAACAATGCACCTAGGGTTTTCTTTAACCCATATTAGTATGTTTTTGACACTTTGTCACTAATAAATAGATAGATTTATTTATTATTTTATATAAAAATCATATTACTTTTAGCAATACTTATTATTTTAATTAAATAAATAAAAAAGAGTTTTATTTATTTTTTTAACCCTAAAGACATATAATATTTTCATATAACACGTTGAACTAACAAGTTTACACCAAACTTGTGACAACTTATATTCTTCTACATAAAATGACACAATCTTTATACAAATTCACACATAACAAGACCCGATGAACATTAGACCTAGCCTTAGACCTTGTGCATTTTATTAATTCAAGATCATACTTTTCACACTAGGTTAACCCGTGATTAGAGAATCATTTGTGCATCATATTTGCTCGTGTCATCCACACAACATATACAAGTGAGTTTTACATAGCCCCTTTTTACATTTTTCACTTTTGGGGTGAAACATGAATACACTTTGAAACTCTTTGCAATTACTTATATACAATTCAATAATATGATGGTATGTGTTATTTGTGCTTTATGCTTGAATGCTATGAGTTAAGACTACATATACATGACATTAGTACAATCATTAACTCAGTACAAGCCAACGGTTAACATTGATAGGTCTATTGTGTCGGACAAACCCACCCAGGTAAGGTGTTTGTTACCGACTTTACATTAGGATAATCTGCGTGTTATGACTCAGTCACAAGGTTTGATTGTAAACTTAGTTTAACTATATATTCTCCATAAATGCCTTATATACCATGTATCGTATGAATTGTATAAAACATTTTGAACTTTTTTTGTGGTGTCAAAACCTATTTATGCCCACCAACTTTCTACTTGACCTTGTTTTCATCATGTTTCAGGTATTAATGTTTGAGATTAAGATCAAGTTGCTTCACTTAAGTTTGAGGACCTAGTATTTAAATTTAATGAACTTATTTATGTAATTTCCATTCTTGTATTGTTGGATTTGATGTTTTAATCTATGAAATGAAATTGGTTGTTTAAATATTTCAACTTTAGTAAATCTTAAGCTTTTGAACAGTCTACATGTCCCGCCCCGACGAATTCCTCGGTTTGGGTGTGACATACATAGACATAACTCATTAATTAGATTGATAAATAATTAACATTCAAATAACGACTGTATTGAACAACGATTGTAAAACCGAATGTTTGACACAAGTTAATTACCCAATAGTTAATTACCAATTCAAAATACTAATCATAGATACACAATGGTTCACGATAGATAACTGAAAAACTGATGCATATGATAATCAAGAAACTAAACGTGTTCAATCAATCCAATCAATCCTAGAACTCAAACAATCAAACGATTACAAGAATACTAGACCAAATCAAGTATAAACCTAGGTATATCACTTACAAGCAGATCCTACACCCGGAAACGACACGAAGAGATTAGCTGCTCATCGACATCGTCATCGATTCTTCAATAATTGTTCTAACTTGATCTAGCATCAAAAACTGGTAAAGATTAAAACTTTATCTCTTGAAATCACCTTAGGGAAGCTCTTGATCATAGAATGACAAGTTAATTCGACTATAGACTCCTCCATGCATTATAATTGAAATTAGGTTAAATTTGCTGAATTTATGAATCTTCGCGTGTCACGAACTTAGGATGAATGTTCTTCGCGTGGCGTGAAGAACAATTTAGTCGGTGGGCTTTTTAAGGCCCTTGCGTGTTGCGAAATTCTTCCTCCTGATCTTCGCGTGGCGCGAAGAACCTAAATTCCACATTTTTGACTTTTCTTGACTTTAACTTCTCCGGGGCCCGTGTATGCTACTATCCTCATGATTTTAAGCTCGTGTTTTCCCACTCACTTAGCACATTAAACCTATAGTAGACACAAATACCAAACGCACATAAAACAGACTCGATATATAAAGTCAAACGCTTAAAACTACAAACTTAGATTCTTATATACGGGATATTTAACCTCACATCACATCCCCACACTTAACCTTTTTCGTCCTGAAAAAGAATTATGCATGGAATCATAATCAGAAACTTACAATTTATTTCATTCTTTTATATCTTTTGATTTCTCAACATGTTAACCATAACAATTTGTATTTCGATCCGATTAAACCCAACCACCTACTCTCGAGCCCCCAATTATGTGATCTATAATATTATACATTACCGAGCATACAGTCTATCTATGAGTCTCACACTCAGAAGCTACGACTCAGCCTAATTCCATCTCAAGGTCTTGTTTAGGCCCGGGTTAAACCTTTTAGATTTCCCACCATTATAAACATAAATTTATTTGTTTTAAAAATTAGATGAATTTTGGATCGATGGGTGAATGTTTATCTTTTATTAACACCTATGAATAAACCTAACCCAGTGGTGTTTCAATCACGCTGAAACACGATATATGATACGTAGGCTGCAGTTTTTAAGCAATGAAGTACATAAGCTTCGGAACATGGGTGTATCCTTCAAGTCACCATCTCGAAGGGAAATACATAAACCTAACTTAGATATCCAATTATTGATCACTTAAGTTCCGCTCATGGGTGTATCAATCAAGTCACTATCCTGGAGGGTAACACGTAGGCGAAACCTAAGATTTCAATTTTAGTTAAGTAAGCTCATTCAATTGTTGGATTATGGATTACGGGCGTCACCAACTTTCGAATTTATTTTTATAAAAAGAAAGTAGTGTGCCAAAATTTTAAAAACTTATAATTTTTTGTTTATAGAGGTACCTATCACCCTATATTGACAGTATCGACCTTACTGACACCCCTAAGATGAGAACCCACAAGATATCCTGAATTAATTATTCAATTTTATCTAGATACACTATCAATATGTTTAAGCTCTTAAGTCGGTTACAAATTAGACATGTTTAATCATCTTTATTATTCCGTTCAGTTCCTCATTAGCACAATTTCTGATTGTACTATCATTTTCTATATAGTTGCAAAAATTCTAATCCCGGTATATTTTTAAAAATTTTGAAATTTTTATGACTCAAAACTCAAAAACAAAGGATAGAAAGTAGACCTGGACAAGGTCTCCCCTCCCCACACTTAAACTCGACAATGTCCTCAATGTAAGAAGAACGACACTAAAACAAAAGAACATTACAAAAATTAAAAGAAAAACTTAGCTGGATATACGACCATATAGCATTTCATTCGTGATCATGCTCCAGGGATACTAGCGGGTTGCATTGTACAAGAACGTTCAAGATTGGATAATCGTCTCTCGAATGGAGATTGCATACGAGAAACTAAATCCAAACCTGTAAAATCATAATCGAAACATACCCACAAGCATCACATTGACTCAATAAGATGACTCAATAAAAATTAAAAGACCCGACGGACTCAAATGACTCAAAATAAAATAATAATAATAAAAAAATATAGGGTGTCAGAGTCTTCGCGTGTCGCGAAGACATGGGGCCAATTCTTCGCGTGTCGCGAAGAACCAATAGTCTTCCAGGTTTTTACTTTTGTTCTTCACGTGTCGCGAAGAACTTTCTTTGGAAGTTCGCGTGGCGTGAAGACACCTCCTTCACAGAAAGATTAGAATTTTTTTTTTATTTTTTGCCTTAGAAATTTTTTTGAGTTTTTCAAGTCAAAATTTTTAACTTTTTCAAAATTCATTCCAACTCTCCAATTAAGTTCGTATATACCTGGAACGAGATTTGTGATGGTTTTCCATGCTCGTATGGCCCCAAATCTCTGAAAACACGCAAAAACTTGAAAAACCCGTAAAAACATACCGAAAACACTAGAAATGAAGACTCAAGACTCTACAAACTCTACACACGGCCCAAAGAATGATGCATGGTCCCCATTGCATTAACATAAGCCTCAACGTTCCCAGAATGTCCCCACACTTGGGCTATTCCCAAATTTAAAGCACAAAACGAAACAAAAACTAACTCGCTTTCGTAGGAATCACTGATGCATTTAGCGTATGCAACAAGTCTTTTAAACCCCTCGGTAGCCCGAGTGGACGAGTTTAGTCTCTTGAGGGTTTCTAGAGAACACAACCACAACGTTCATTTACTCTAGATACAAAAAGTAAAGCTTAGGTTGCCTCCTAAGAGTGCTAAGTTTAACGTCTTCAGCCAGATGCGGTGTACCTTACTCGGGTTATTCATATGCAAATGCATGCATGAAAAAACTTACTGATTCTTCCTTGGTGTCGTTGATTTCATCTGTTTCTAAATAGGGTTTCAGTCTATGCCCATTCAGTACTTACCTGAGGTGATCGTCAAAGTCTTCGATTTCGACCTCTCCAAACTCTCCAACTCTGATCACCAAGTATGGGCCCATCCATTTACTCTTCAGCTTCCCAGGGAACGGTTTCAGTCTTGAATTGTACAGCCACACCTTCTGGCCTACCTTAAAGACCGTTTTATTTAACTTTGTATCATGCACTGCTTTCATCCTTGCCTTGTATGTAGATGCACACTCATAAGCTTCATCCCTTAGCTCTTCCAATTCACATAATTGCAACTTTTGCTCCTTACCTGCACTGTCATATTCCAGATTAACAGATTTAACTGCCCATAATGCACGATGAGCTATTTAAACTGGCAAATGACATCCTTTTCTATAAACGAGTCGGTATGGTGTGGTACCAATCGGAGTTTTGTAAGCTGTTTGGTAGGCCCATAAAGCATCGTTTAGTTTGGTTGACCAATCCTTACGATCAGGCCGTACCGTCTTTTGTAAAATCTCCTTTATTTTCCTGTTTGATACGTCCACTTGCCCACTTGTTTGTGGCTGATATGGAGTGGCAATCCGATGGTTCACACCGTACCTTTTAAGCAATTTACCAAATTTAAAGTTCTTAAAATGTGAACCCCCATCACTGATGATCACACGGGGGACACCAAACCTGGAAAAGATGTCACTTTGAATGAAGTTGCACACCACTGTGTGATCATTTATCTCAGTGGAGATTGCTTCAACCCATTTAGAAACATAATCAACCGTCTCTAAGATGTACATATATCCCAAAGAATTAGGGAAGGGGCCCATGAAGTCTATGCCCCACATATCAAATATGTTGATGACCATAATGGGTCGTATTGGCATCTCATCCCTCTTAGTGATGCTCCCAAGCAGCTGGCATCTTGTGTAGTTCTTCACAAACTCTGCTGCATCCTTGAAAATTATGGGCCAGAAGAACCCACAAGTGAGGATCCATTGTCCCATTTTCTATCCACTGAAGTTCCCCCCACAAGCATATGAATGGGCATGTTCTAACAAATAATGGACTTCACTTTCGGGCACGCAACGCCAAATCATTTGATCTGCCCCAACTTTGAACAAATCTGGTTCATCCCAGATATACTGCTTCACTTGAGACATGAAGTGTTGCTTCTTCTTCTTAGCCCAATGTTCTGGAATTTTACCTGCAGCAAAATAATTAACAATGTTAGCATACCATGGGTCAGTAGAAACACTTAAAATTTGCTCATCTAGGAATGTCTTCCTGATTCTTTCAGTGGAATCCTCTTCGGTGTTCACAACCCTTGAAAGGTGGTCTGCTACCACATTCTCTGTTCCTTTCTTATTGCAGATCTCTAGGTTGAACTCCTGTAACAATAGGACCCATCTGATCAACCTAGGCTTTGCGTCTTTCTTCTGCACGAGATACTTCACTGCACTGTGATCTGAATACACTATCACTTTGCTTCCCAGATGTAAGACCTGAACTTATCAAGAGCATACACAACTGCAAGTAATTCTTTCTCAGTAGTAGTATAATTCAATTGTGCCCCATCCAGGGTCTTGCTGGAATAGTAAATTGCCACCGGTTTCTTATACGCTCTTTGCCCCAAGACTGCCCAGATTGCAAAATAACTTGCATCGCACATGATTTCAAAAAGTAGTGACCAATTAGGTGCTTGCAAGATCAGGGTGTCTACCAATTTTTCTTTTAAAATATTGAATGCTTTTAAACACTCATCATCAAATTCAAATGGGACGTATTTTAAAAGTAGATTACAAAGCGGTTTTGTGATTGTGCTAAAACCCTTAATAAACCGGCAGTAAAATCCCGCATGCCCCAAGAATGATCTTACCCCTTTGACATTCGTAGGGGGGGGGGGGTAGTGTTGAAATTACTTTGATTTTTGCTCTGTCTACCTCCATCCCCCTACTTAACACTATGTGTCCCAAAAAAATCCTTCTTGAACCATGAAATGGCTTTTTCCCCAACTAAGGACTAGGTTTGTTTTGACAAACCTTTTCAATACTTTGGTCAATTGCTCTAACACATGCATCAAATGACTGACCAAAGATTGAAAAGTCATCCATGAAGATTTCCAAAGACTCCCCAATCATATCTGAAAAGATACTCATCATGTACCTTTGAAAGGTGACTGGGGCATTACAAAACCCAAATGGGATTCGCCTAAATGAAAAAGTGCCATATGGGCAGGTAAACATGGTCTTATATTGATCATCAGGACGAATAGCAATCTGATTATATACTGAGTACCCATCTAAAAAGTAATAAAATTTCTGACCTGATAATTTCTTGATGATTTGGTCAATGAAAGGTAAAGGAAAATGGTCCTTGGAAGTGGCTGTGTTCAACTTCCTGTAATCAATGCATACCCTCCACCCCATTACGGGTCGGGTGGTTACCTGCTCTCCTTGCTCATCCCGTATGATCTGGATGCCTGCTTTCTTTGGTAATGTCTGTGTTGGACTTACCTAGGTGCTGTCAGATACGGGATAGATGATCCCTGCATCCAATCATTTTAGGACTTCTTTCTTCACAACTTCCCTCATGTTTGGATTTAGCCTTCTTTGTGCGTCTCTTGCCAGCTTTGCATCCGGTTCAGTGATTATTTTGTGCATCACTATCGAAGGACTAATCCCTTTCAAATTTGATATCGTCCACCCAATTGCTACTTTATGGGCAACCAGAACCTCCATGAGAGCCTTTTCCTGTGCCTCGGTCAAATTTGATGCAATAGTGATCGGGAGAGTTTCATTCTCTCCTACGAAGGCGTACTTCAAACTTGCCGGTAGTTCCTTAAGTTCCACCTGAGGTGGTGATTCCAACGAAGGTTTTAAATGGGTGTCTATGGACTCTAGCAAACTTTTCACTTGAAGTGTCCATATAGGTCGTCCCTCTTTAATGGCACACACTTCCAATTTCTCCTCTTCAGCTTTCAGCTCATTCTCATGCTCAGATTCTTCCCTGTTACACAAAACACATGGCTCCTTTGGTGCATCCTCATTTGCATGAAGAATACACCCATCAATGATATATGCACTAAAGCATTCATCAATGATTGGATCATTAAAAGTACAGGAGAAGACATTTAAACGCATCTTTCTATTACCAAAAGCCATGTCAACTGTGCCTGTCATGCAATTTATGACACATTGACCCGTTTTTAAAAACGGCCTTCCCAAGATAACATTGGGTTGGCTCCCTTTAGTAGGGGCTGCGTAGTCAAGCACTAAAAAGTCGACTGGGTAATAGAAGTCTTCCACCTTGACAATCACATCTGTTAATATCCCGCGGGGAAGCTTAAGAGTTAAATCTGCCAACACCACGGTGGTATCAGATTTTTGTAGAGGACTGAAATCGTATTGGTCATACAAGCTTCCCGGCAAGATACTAACACTAGCACCTAAATCTAGAACTGCCTTATCTATTTTGAAATCACCTATTTGAATTTGGATTAAAGGCACCCCTGGATCTTGGAGCTTAGGTGGAAGAATACCAGACAAAACCGCACTCACATTATCGGTTAGATCAAGCTTTTTGGGCATCTTATGATTCCTCTTTTGAGTGCATAGATCTTTTAGATATTTTGCATATACCGATACTTGTTTGATTGCATAAATTAAGGGAAGATTAATTTTAACTTGTCTGAAAATTTCCCACATTTCATCTTGTTGTGGGCCCCTTTTATTTACCGGTTTAGATGGATCAGCCAATGCTCTCGGAAATGGGATGGTATTAGTCTCCACACCCGCCCCTTGGGCACTAGTGGATGCTTCTGAATCGTTTGGTTTTTTTTAGAAATTACCGGTTGTTTAGGCTTAGATGCAACAATTACCGGTTTGTCATCACTTTCCTCATCCACATCCTCCACCAACCCTTCAACTAGCGGTTGTGGAGGGACAACTTTGTTGTCATATTGCTTACCACTTCGTAAAACACTTACCTGGCTTACATGAGCATTCTTTGGTCCCGACCCTTGATGTTATGGGTTGGTTTGAGTATTGCTTGGTAACTTGCCTGGTTCTCTTCTCATCCACTCTTCAGCCATTTGCCCCACTTGCTTTGCAAGAGCACCCATTGTCTTGTCACGGACTTCAGTGTCTTTCTTTAGTTCGTTAATAGCCTCCATGAAAACATTAAATTGGGTAGCCCCCATGTCCTCACCTCTGGTACTACCACCTTGCTGATTTTGCTATTGATAGCCCCTTTGGTATCTCTGGTATCAGCCTTGGTTATAATTTTATTGGAGGTTTTGGTATTATTGCTATTATGGTTGTCCTCCACCCTGCACATTAGCACCCTGAAAGTTAGGATTCATTTGATTAGATGCATTACCATACCTGAGTAAAGGGTGATTTCTGAGTCCTGGATGATAGTGTGTAGCAGTGGCCTTGTCTCCTCCAAGTTGATTCACTTCTTCAGGCTTTGTTTGTTCTTTTGGGAAGTTTGCTAACACATGCCCCAACTCTTCACATCCATCACATACCGGATAAGATTGGTTCACATTTGCCACATCTTTACCACTCGGCTTACCAAGACGTGCCATTTGAATCTCCATGGCATCTAACCACTTTTGCATCTCATAATCAACCGACTTCACTGATGAAGTTGACTTTCCCCTCCTGCTTGCATTAGCATGTCTTTTGGATATCACCGCCATTCTCTCAAGTATGTCCCAATCCTCGTCAGCATGGTTCTAGAAAAAATGATCCATTACTGGTAGAGTTAACATCTCTGACATCCTCAGGCAGAAGGTCATCATAGAATGCCTGGATCAATTCCCACTTCTCTATACCATGCTGTGGGTAATTCCTTAATAATTCTTTAAACCTCTTGAAAGCTTCATAGAATGGCTCCCCTGACTGTTGCCTGAAATCTCTGATTGCAGCTCTGGCCTTATTAGTCTTGTGTGGTGGGAATTACTCATCGAAGAACTGTTGTTGAAGCTCTGCCCATGTAGCAATACTAGCAGACGGTAGAGAAAGGAACCATTGTTTAGCACGGTCCTTTAGTGAAAATTGGAATAGTACCAACTTCACCTCGTCTGTAGTAAACCCCTGACAACTGATGGTTCCACATGTGGCCTCATACTCTGATAAGTGCGTGTAGGGCTCCTTAGTAGCTCTCCTAAATAAATGTGGGAGGATCCCTAGACATCCCGGTCTAATCTCAAATGCGTTCCCCCTACGAGCTGGTGGAATTACGGGGGAAGCATTTAGGGCTAAAGCAGGTCGAAAGTGACTGTCTAACCCCTGTTCATGTCTTGGCACGTTTATGTTCCTAGGCAGTTCCTCTTGATGATTTTGTCTGTTCACTTGAGGTTACCTATACCTGTTCTCTTGGTCAAAATTACCCTGATTTCTCGGTTGATACCCATAGTCGGCCCTTGGTGGTGGTTGTACCCAATTGTTCACCCTATTTATTTCTTTATTTCTGGGGTGGTGGTTTAGGTCATAACATACTTCATCTTCATCCTAGTTCTCATGTTAAGAACCGTGTCCTGGCCCATAACTTTGTCCTGTAGACAAATGCCTATCATCCTCAAAATCGGAGTAACTTGGGTAGCTATTATATGGTTGGTTGTTATGGAACGGTGGTGGTTGATTTTGTGGTTGTCGGGTGGTTGTTGATTTGGTGGTGGTTGATTAGGAAATAGGAGATCTGGAAAAGCTGGGACTGGTCCCCCCCTTGGTTTGGATCTGGGTTCGGTGGTTGATTTTGTGACATTCTCAGGCTGTCGAGTTTCTCTAAGATGGTTTGTACTTGGTTCTTTATCTTTCGATTGGCTCTAGTGGCCTGTTCTATTTCTGGATTGAATAAAAGTGGTAACTTCCTTCCTGAATTACGAGTATGCATAAACCTATGATCTGCACGAATAAACAAAAGATTAGTAGCTCCGAACAAATTAATTAAAAACAAAAACACTAAGCGCACGTATTCTCCGGCAACGGCGCCATTTTGATCGCGGTGTCAAGGTCAATAAAAAAAGTATTATAATCACTAGCTACCTTAAAATATAGTATAGTGGAGTAGGGTATTGTTATGTCATCATTTATACATATTTAACCTATATAATAATCACACATTATGGTACTAATTGAATGATAACCTTGCAATTTATGCTTAAAATACTTATATTTTGTAATTACAGGTTATTTGGTGTTGAAAATACAAATCAAGCTAAATCCTATCAAAAACAGCCAGAATTCAAGCTTCTAGAAGGTTCATTCCCGGAGCATTGACCCCCAAGAAGTCAAAATTGCTAAACAATAGTCAACAAGAAGCTACAAGAGAAAACTGGGGAAAAGCATGCATCCCATTGCACGGCCGTGCATTGGCCCCTCCTTCTCCCCACGCCCAGTACCGTATCCTCTGTACCGTGTTTGATTCCCTGGGCCTTTGCACAACCGTGCAACCCATTTCACGGCCGTGCATTGCACATTTTGAGGCCTATAAATAAGAGGCTTGAGTTCTTCATTCAACACACCAATCCAGACCTAAAAAACACTCAAGAAGAGAGTATTCTCGTAGTTAGAGTAGAGAGTAGAGGGGCTCTTCCTCCTTGTTTCACAATAGGGGAGCCTACGAAACTCATCATTACGCTAGTCGTTATGGCCATTCGTGACTAAAACTTTTTTGTATTGCTAGGGTGAAGATGATGTTTGGTTCCTGTTAATGTTTAATCTATTAATGAAGTGGTATGTTTATGTCTTTAACTAATTCGTCCTCAAAAACCATCTTTTGATGTGCTTTTATTATGGTCTAAATCCGTCTTTATATTTGTGAGTGTCGTGATTTTAAAGAGTAAGATCGTAAAACCCTTTTTAATCAAACTTCCCTTGAAACTCGTACGTCTTTATACGAGTAAAGATTAATAAGCCAAGACTTGGTCTATACTTCTAAGATCGTACGTCTTTATACGAGATTATTATGCGACCAAGAATTGGTGAACTCATGTTGGGAACGGTACGTCTTTATACTTGGTCCCATTGTTACGCCGCCTCCCGGTGATCAAAATATAATCACCTATTTAACTTTAATATAAAACATTTTGAGTTCGATGTCTTAAACCAACCCGAAGATGACCATTCGATGGGTTGAGGGTAAATGTTGTCCCTAACGGGAGGCACTACCACTTTTTAAAGAATATAATTTGCAAATCAAATGTAGTGAGGACGAGGCTCTAGCGGTGACCCGGGTCACAAGTTTGTAGTAGTCATACCACTGAATTAGTTAACTTAACAGTATCATGTACCAAGCTGATTTGAATCCCGAAGCAATACATTTCGTAATATAATCATTTTCGCTTTATTTACTTTTCTGCTATTTACTATTCTGCTAGTTACATTTCTGTTATACACTTCGCACACATTTTTACTTTTATGTTATTTACTTTACCGTCATTTACTTTTCTGCTTCACAAGCACACAAAACCCACTCAATAATTAATCCGGCTAAATGATAACAAAAGTTGAGTATTGGAACTAGACCGTTTCCATTGGTTCGATACTTGGTTCTGTTGGAACCTAGTAGTCCATAGAAATCAATTATAAGCTGAAAAAGTATAACTTTACAGTTTTCAATCGAAAAGTGTTTTCAGCCGAAAACACTTTTCGATCAATAGTTTTCGATCGAATTCTGTTTAGTATAAATATGTTGTCTTTTGTATTTTCTTAGTAGATTTCTCATTTGTATTGTTTTGATCAGAAGTGTTCTAGTGAAATGAGAGTTTGTATTTTTGTTGATTCATCTTGTTATTCATAGAGATTATCAATGGAAATTACTAGTTTGATTGTGCATTTCATGTGTGTGATATCTCTCCTACTAGTTCATGTTTGATTCGATCTTCTCGGTGTTATTAGTTTTCTGAATTGATTCCGCCATTCTAGAGACTGTTTGAGGTGTTTATACTTGGATATCATCAGATCAGAGGGGGTTACAAGTGGTATCAGAGCTGTTGGTTAAAGCTTTTGGTATTCAAGAAGAATTTTCATCAAAAATCGATCGAATCAGAGTGTTTTGTGTGCCATTTTTGTATTTTTGAAGCTAAAAGTAATGGAGATGAAGTCTATAATAGGTTTGATTTTGGATTTGGATTGTTGCTGAGAGTTTTTGGTCGATTCAAGTGTTCGTCAGAAGAATTGCCCGAAAAGTCAGCTTGAAGGAGTCGAAATATTCTTTTCGACCGAAAAGTGTGCAGTTTTCGATCGAAAAGTATTTCCCAAAATCTCAAGGATCAAATTCTCCTGTGTTCGAAATCTTAGACTTTTCAACCGAAGTGTCTTGTCCGAAAAGTGTTTTCGATCAATCAGTTTTTCGACCGAAAAGCCCTGAGTTGGAAGTTTTTCAGATTTCGACTGTTTTTAAAAGTACAAGTGTAAGATGGCTGGAAAGGTTTACGATACTGAGAGGGTTGTAGGGAAGTCACCACCGATGCTGAATTCAATCTCAGAGTTTTCCAACTTGAAAATTATGATGAAAGCATATTTCAAGTTTATTGAGCACACTTTATGGGAGTCAATTGTAAAGGGTCCCCATATACCGAAGACTGCAAATGCTGATGGGTTAGTCCCTATTGCAGATCCTGATTTGTATTCAGAGGAAGACAAGAAACTGATTGAGAGAGATAACAGAACTGTGGGATCTATTATCTTGGCACTTCCGACTGAATTGTATCTGAATTTTGAGCAGCATGAGATAGCTCAGGGACTGTGGAATGCACTATGTTTAAGGTTTGAAGGAAATGCAACACTTCAAGAAAGCAGAACTGATATTTTGTTGAAACAGTATAATATGTTCAGTTATAAGAAGAATGTGACTCTTAGCGAACAAGTTACAAGATTCACAACTATGATCAACAGGCTAATAAAGGTGGGAGTGAAGTTCGAAGAATATGATTTGGGAAACAAGTTGTTGGATTCTCTACCGGATTGCTGGAGCATACCATGTATGCTAATAAAGAATACAACTCCAGATCTAAAGATTAAATCACTTGATGATATAATCTGCCTGCTTCAGTCATATGAGTTAGATGCAAAGAAAAGAGAGCTAAACAATAAAGATAAGCAAAATGTTTCAGGTTCAGCTAATGCAACTTTGTTTTTGGGAAGTAGTAATGGAAGTAGTGGGTCTAAGTCTGAGAAGAGTAAGAGTTGCTGTGAACATTCTTGTGGAGAGAAAGTTAAGACTTTTGGTCAGATTCCTGAAGAACAGATTGCCCTGTTTGGTGCTTTTATGAGCAGTTACGATGCTTTGGTAACGGGAAAGCTTCAACCTGTTGTGCATGATGTCGAGGACCTTGTGCAAATTAATCATGATGATTTAGAGTACATGGATTTACAATGGTAGTGGCCATGATAGTCGTGAGGGCCAAAAATTACCTTCAAAAGGTCGGGAGAGAAAAATTGCAGTTTGGAAAGAAAGTTGGTTTTGATAAAGGTAAGCTCAGATGCTACAATTGTCAACAACTCGGTCACTTTGCTCGTGAGTGTACCAAAGACAAGAAGAAGAAAGTTGAAGGAAGCGGAGTGAAGCTTGTGGAGATGATTGATGAAACTGATAAGTCTAAGAAAGCTCCAACTGCTCTTATGTCAAAGCAACTCAGTAATTATGTGTGGGAAGATGAAATTGAGGATGCTGAGGATGAATTTGATGAGGCCTTGATGGCTGAGATTGAAGTCTCAAAGAAAACAGCTGAAATTGCCAGTGTCTGTGCGCTCAAAACCGATGATAAGGGAAAGGGAAAAGTTGTTGATAATTCTGATAAGATTTCGTCTGAGAGTGAGGTAAATTCTGACAATAAATTTGATATTTAATCCTCTATTTGTATAGAAAAAATGCAGAGTTATCATGCAGCAAATACTTTCTTGCTTGCTGAGAATGATAAATTGAAGAGGGTAAATAAAGAACTAAAACAAAATGAGGTTACTTTTACAAGAAAAATCAAAGCACTTTTGAAAGATAATGTAACTTTTAAAGAATATCTGGATAAAAAGGATGTTTTAATAAAGGATGTTTTAATAAAAGATCTTTCAGAAAAACTCATTGCATCAGAAACAAATTTAATAAAAGAACGGGTAATTGTTGCAAAGTGGAAAATGCAACAAAATGTGTTTGATGAGTGTGTAAGTAAATAGAGAACTGTTTATATCAAAGACGGTTTGGGTTATAACAAAGTGCCTCATCCTGATAATTTTGTACCATTTCCTGAACCGCATGAATCAAATGAGTTGATAAATGCGAGTAATTCTAACTTTCATGACATGTATATAAGTGTAGATGTAGACACAGGTTGTGTTGATGATGATGTTGAACTTGATGGAGTTAAAAGTTTCTCTGCATTTAATAGATAGTAAAGTAGAGAATTCATAAGAGATTGCAAGCAATATCTCGATGTTGACTGTGATCTCAATAGATTTGTTTCTGTTAGTAGAAAATTTGATGTTGATGTAAACAATTTCTCAGATTCTGATAATTCGTATGTTTCTGCATGTTCTACTAATGTTTGTGATGATTGTGTGTCTGAAGTGTAATCAACTTCCACTTTCTTTGATAAAGTGGTGCATACAGCTAGAGATTATGTACCGCTCCACAAAGTCTCAAGTCTAGCTGATGATGTTGTCTTAGATGAGTTTGGAAAACCATTAATTCAAGAGTATGATTTGTCAAGTGAAAGGCCTAAGAAAAATGATTTCATAGCACTAGAGAATCATATACTTACCAGTGAGCAAGAGAGTAAGAAAGTTGTCAAAGTTAGTGTACCAACAATTGTCCAAAGAAAGTCTTGGTGTGTCAAAGGCAAATTCGTTGATGTTAAAGACGAGTTCATTGATGTCAAAGATAAGCCTGTTCATAGCAAAGGACACTAAAGAAAGAATGTTTGTGGCTCAAAGAGTATAGTAGGCGAGTGTTCAAAGCCAGTGTCAAAGTTAAAGACTAAAAGCTACAATTGCTATGTGTGGGCCAAGTTGGGTATTTTGCGAGAAATTGCAAACATAACTCAAGCGAGTCAAGGTTCAAAAGGCACAAAGAGAGAGTTAAAAGCAAAACCACAAAGCATTTCAGGAGAGCGTCTAAGAACGACAGTGTGTCCGAGTCCGGAGTGCAACAACGTTACAGTCGTGATTACTTGCTTTCTAGAAATTGTCATGATTTTTATTCAAATGCTTGTTGTGATTATGTATTACCTAAATGTGTGGACACAGGTGTCCCAAATAGTTCAAAATATGAAAAGAAGCTTAACCAACCAATCTATTTTGCTAAAAAAATGACTAAGAAATATGGGAAAAATGTTTGTTGTTTTTGAAAAATTAAAAATGAAAAATCTTCACATATGGTTGGAACAAAGAATGATGTAAACTTGAAGGAACAAGTCGTTGTGACTAAGACTGTAAAAAGTCAAAGTCAACTTGGGTCAAAGATGATCTGGGTACCTGTTTCTCATTGAGTTTGTCTTGAATGTGCAGAGTTAAACCGGGAGGACTATTAATAATGCTTGGCATGTTGATAGCGGTTGCTCAAGGCATATGACTGGACAAAGAGAGATTCTTGATAATTTTCGGTCTTTTGATGGTGGTTTTTGTTGCTTTTGCTGGAGACAAAAAGGAAGGGTAAATTACTGGTCAAGGAACAGTGTCAAATGATCTTATCACGCTAGAGAAAGTTAATTTTGTGTCTCAGTTGGAATTTAATCTACTTAGTGTTTCTTAAGTCTGCGATAAAGATATACCAGTCCATTTTACAACAAAGGAGTGCTTATTCTTAAAGGCTGGACTGGTTATTCCAGAAGATATGATTCTGATGCGTGCTCCAAGAAAATTCAACACATATGTGGTTGATATGAATGATCGTACTACACTAGTAAATGTTTCATGTGTGTTATCAAAAGCGACCGGTTCAGAATCTTATTTGTGGCATCGTCGAATGGGTCATGTGAATTTGAAAAACATGAATAACTTGGTTCATAAAGATTTGGTACGAGGATTACCCAAGAAAGAATTCATAATTGAAGAGAGTTGTATGTCATGTGCAAAGGAAAAACAACACAAAAAGTCCCATCCAAGAAAAACCATGACAACTTTTACTAGACCTTTATTTCTGATTCATATGGATTTGTTTGGTCCAGTTCGAGTTAAAAGCATTGCGAAGAAATCATATTGTCTTGTTATCACAGATGACTTTTTAAAATTTTCATGGGTGTTTTTCCTTGCAACAAAGGATGAGACACCTGAAACAATCATTGAATTTGTCAAAAGGATTGAAAACATCTGTGATAGCAAAGTATCAATCATTCGCAGTGACAATGAAACAGAGTTTAAAAATGAACTGATAAATTCTTTTTGTGCAGAAAAAGGAATAACACATTAGTATAGTGCTGCTAGAACACCACAATAGAATGGCGTAGCTAAAAGGATGAATAGAACTTTAATAGAAGCTGCTCGCACAATGCTTGTAGATTCAAAGTTGCCCAATATTTTATGGGCTGAAGCAGTTAACACGGCATGCTATGTTTTGAATAGAGTTCTTATGGTGAAGCAACTTACAAAAACTTCCTATGAACTGTTTTTTAAACGAAAGCGGTACATCAAGTTCTTCAGGGCATTCGGGTGTTCTTAAACACTCTTAAACACAAAAGATTCATTTAGCAAAATTTGCAGCTGGTGGTGATGAATGCTATTTCCTAGGATACTCTTCATATCAGAAAGCTTACAGAGTATACAATAAGAGAACCAAAATTGTTCAAGAGTCTTATTATGTGGAATGTCAAGAATTGAATGTTCCTCCAGAGCAAAATGGACCTGACTGGTTATTTGATGCTGAATTAATTTTCAAGACTTTTGATCAGCAACTTCTAATGGATTCTGATGGAGCAAGTACTTCAGGTACTATAACTGATTCTCCTTCAAGAAGTGATCAATCTGTTGAAAGATTTATGGTTGGTCCACAGCATGTGATTGTTCAAAATGAAATTTCTGAAAATGTTACTTCATCGACTCAAACACAAGAAGATCATGTTGACAATTCAATTACTAATGTTGATTTTGAAGTACAAGAAGTTCCAATTACTAATGATGAACCAACAGTTAGTGAAGTTCAGTTGGATCATGTAAATAATCAGACTGAGGATGTTATTCAAACATGTTCTTCAAGTGTTGAAGATTCAAGTGATCAATCACCAGATTTGACTGTTTCAAATATGCCAGAATTTGTGCAAGTTGATACTATTCCAATTCATAGAATCCATTCTGCCCATCCAGTTGAAAATATAATTGGATCACTTGAGGATGGAGTTAAAACAAGAAGTCAAGCTGGAAATATTAATGTATGTTTATACTCCTGCTTTTTATCCCAAGAAGAAACCAAGAATGTTACAGTAGCTTTACAAGATCCAAGTTGGATTGAAGCCATGCAAGAGGAACTTCTTCAGTTCAAAAAGCTTAACGTGTAGCATCTTGTGGATGTGCCTGAGGGAAAATATTCAATTGGAACAAAATGGGTTTTTCGAAACAAAAGAGATGATCGTGGGATTGTGGTTCGCAATAAAGCACGTCTTTATGTCCAAGGTTTTTATCAAGAAGAAGGATTAGATTATGATGATGTCTTTGCTCCTGTTGCACATATTGAAGCCATACGTATATTCTTGGCTTATGCCTCTTACAAGAAGTTGAAAGTATACCAAATGGATGTGAAGACAACTTTTCTTTATAGAGTGGTAAATGAAGAGGTATATGTAAATCAACCACCTGTTTTTGAAGATCCTGATCATCCATTCTAGGTGTATAAGCTCGATAAGGCATTGTATGGGTTACATCAAGCGCCTCGTGCGTCGTATAAAACCTTTTCGACACATCTTACATCAAATGGCTTTTTTTTTCGTGGAACAATTGACAAGACTTTGTTTCTGAAGAAATTTGGTGCTGATTTGTTAATAGTATAAGTCTATGTTGATGACATCATCTACGGTTCAACAAATGAAGCTCTTTACAAAGATTTTGAAGCTGTCATGAAACTGAAATTCGAAGTGAGATTAATGGGAAAAATGCAGTTCTTTCTGGGGTTACAAGTAGAATAGTCTGATGCTAGGATTCTTATCCATCTGGCTAAGTATGTGAAAGACATTCTAACAAAGTTCAAAATGAATGACTGTAAATCAGCTTCTACACCAATTGCTCCCCATGAACCTCTCACTGTGGATTTATCTGGAGTTGAAGTTAATCAAAAGATGTATCGGTCAATGATTGGCTACTTGATGTATCTGACTGCAAGTAGACCTGATATCATGTTTGCTGTTTGTAGGTCCCGATTCGATGCGTGACGGATCTCTAGACTCGCGGTATGACACGGTGATAACGTGCGGAATCCATGATCAACGTGCAACTCAATCAACAAGATGGTGTAAATAAACGCTTTGTATTACTATAATCTTTGATTACAACAGTTCTCTCCAAAACACACACTTACACCTTTTTCTTCTCTAGTGTTCTATGGAATGTGAACTTGTAACTCCTATTTATAGGAAAACACAACACCTTAGGCGAACTTAACAAGTTCGCTCCTAAAGATGCTAGGCGAACTTGTTAAGTTTGCCTCTCTATGAACTTGAACAATATTCCTTAGGCGAACTTAACAAGTTCGCTCCTAAACAAGTTCGCCTCTCTATGGGCTTACACAGAATTTTATCAACAATTACAAAACATGTCCTAACAAACTCCCCTTTAACTGTTGCTAACAATTCTATCAATTACAAGTTAAAGACTCTAAGACTAAGACATAATATCTTCAAGCTCGTTGTCACCAGAATATGCTCCAACAGACTCCCCCTTGACAACAGCTTTAGAAGATTGTCATCCGTCTTCATATATCCTCAAACACCCTGTGTTCATCGTCTTTTGACCGCCGGTCTGAGATTGATGTGATATGGTGTCTTTTTGTAACCTTTCTGATTTTCATATTTTTTCTTAATTATCTTATGCCGTGCAATAAAAGACGATTCTGATTCCAACCTTACATTCATTGTTCATGTGCAATAACAAACATACACGCGTTTATTATATTACAATATTAACTAAAACAATCTTACAAACCTCGAGGACCAAACTTGACCAAAACTCAAAACAACATCAAGACTACAAAACTACAGGGACCATTCTTGTAAATATCAAAAAGTGCACAAGCACGGTCGTGCTTAGTCCTAAGCACGGTCGCGCTTAAGCCAGGACCACGGTCGTGCTTATCATTAAGCACGGTCGCGCCTCTTTTACAGTTTGACTCTGAAAAGGTCAAACCGACTCAAATCTTGTCCAAAAATAGATCGTAAACATGTTTAGAAGGTCGCGAAACTTGCAGAAGAAGATATTCGACGAATTGAGACTAAAACACGACCAAATACACATGCAATCGTCCAAATACTCGCAAATTCTAAACCGACTTCTTTTTAAAATGAATCAAATAATTGGGGCAAGAAATCAAACGAATTAAGTAATCAAATACCTACTCGCGACCTATATAAGCTTCCTTAAACCCTAAATCCGTCATTACATCGTCTCTATCTCGTCGGTCGATCAAGAAAAGCCGCGATCCTCCTTCCGTAGCCGTCTGCACTTGTTGCCCATTCAGAACAGGTTAGTATTAGTCCAATAGATTCGTCTCATCACGTAAATCGAAAGCCCTAAACTCATTTGAATCAATAATACACGATTTGTCCGAATTGAATCTGAGTTTGATAAATAAATGGTTTTAATCAAACTATAAGTTAAACAGAATATAAATCCAATTAAATGGCATGGATAAGTTCTTGAACAGATCCTCCATGAAAACCCTAAGTTTCTAATCAATTTTAATACAAGAATCAGGCGAATTGTGTCTGAAAAGGACCAGACACGGTCGCGCTCATCAAAGAGCGCGGTCGTGCCTGACCAAGCACAGTCGTGCCCGGGTGTGGCGCGGTCATTCTTAATGACCAAGCAAGGTCCTGACCTAATCAAACCCAAGACGCGGTCGTGCCGGATACGAGCACGGTCGTGCTCTATGTTACAGACCCTTTTGTAGCCTCCTGACTCAACCACGGGCGCGCTTCAGACCTCACGATCACGGCCGGTAACGAGCGCGGTCATGCCCTGCATGAGCGCGGTCGTGCTCAGTCTTAAAACAGAATCTTTTAAACAGTTTAATATATATTTTATCCTTCAATTAGTTTAAAGTTACAAATAATTATTTTATAAAATATCCAGAACCGAGTATTGTTTATCAAAGATCGATTATTTAATCTTTCTTTAAATTAAAATCAATAAAATACTACAAGTTTATATAATTATTTTATAAACAACAATATATTCCATACGTTTTGTCTTTAACAAATATTATTTATTTAAACTTATAATTAAATAAATATATATATAAATGCTATCTAGTGAACATTCTAAACAAATGGTGTATTTTATTTAAACAAACCTTAAACTTAATCCACTTCCAACACCGAATAACGCAACTCAATAATACGTAATCATATATTGTTCAATAGGTCGAACCTAGCAATCTACAACACACCGCTGTTTTCCATTTGCTTGTGCAATCTACAGTCTGCATAACACGTGAGTTACATAGCCCCTCTTTTACTCTATTTTACAAACTTTTGGGGTGGAACATGCGTTCTATTTACATGTTTTCAATTATACACATATACAGTTCCATCCTATGCATATACAATTTTGCGCTTTGTGCTTGAGTACTAGGTGTGTAGACCAATTATTATGCTCTTCATGTACAATCATTAACTATCAGCCGACAGTAAACAGTGGTAGATCTATTGAGTCTGACAAACCCACCCAGGTAGGGTGACTGTTACTGACGACACAAATTTTGAGTGCAAGTTAGAAAGGTTTGATTGTATAGGTCACCCGATAGTTTCTCTCCATAATTGCCTTAATTGTCATGTTGTATTGAACTGTATGCACACAACACGTATTTTTCTATCACACAATAAAACCTATGTATTCTCACCAACTCTTTAGTTGACTCTGTTTTAACCATGTTTCAGGTACCAATGTTTGAAGTAACCAAGATATGCTACACATAGGATTTTTGGACCTAGAATTCAATTAAACCAGTTTATTCTATGTAATTTACATTTTTGTTTTATGGATTGGTTGTGTTTTGATTGAACTTATTGATTGCAATGAAAACAATGATTAAATATTTCAACTTTAGCAAACCATGAGCAATGAACAATCTGCACGCTTCACGCCCCGACGTTTCCGCCATCGGTTGGGGTGTGACACTTTTCATGGATAAAACTTAAAATTGACGCTTAATAAAAAGTATATTTGATGTTGATTGTACACGAAAACACCACGAATCCTCTGCTAATTAAGAGCAAAAGATTTGATACCACTTGTAGGTCCCGATTCGATGCGTGACGGATCTCTAGACTCGCGGTACGACACGGTGATAACGTGCGGAATCCATGATCAACGTGCAACGTGTAACTCAATCAACAACACGGTGTAAATAAACGCTTTGTATTACTATAATCCTTGATTACAACAGTTCTCTCCAAAACACACACTTACACCTTTTTCTTCTCTAGTGTTCTAGTGTTCTATGGAATATGAACTTGTAACTCCTATTTATAGGAACACACAGCACCTTAGGCGAACTTGTTAAGTTCGCCTCTCTATGAACTTGAACAATATTCCTTAGCCGAACTTAACAAGTTCGCTCCTAAAGATGCTTTCTATGAACTTACACATAATTTTATCAACAGTTACAAAGCATATCCTAACACTGTTTGTTCGTGTGCCAGATATCAGGCAGCTCCAAAGGAATCTCATGAATCGGCTGTTAAACGAATTTTTGGTCATCTTAAGGGTCGTGTAAATCTAGGTTTATGGTATTCTTCTGATTCTGAATTTAACTTTTTGGCAAATACTTACAGCGATTATGGAGGTTGTAACTTAGACAGGAAATCTACATCAGGTGGGTGTCAATTTTTGGGCGAGAGACTGGTTTCCTGGCAGTGTAAGAAACAAATGAACGTATCCACGTCAACTATTGAAGCAGAGTATACAGCTGCCTCAAGTTGTTGCTCACAAATCATTTGGATTCAACATCAAATGTTAGACTTTGGAGTAAATTTCTTGGAAACTCTGATCTTTTGTGATAATGAGGAAGTGCTCGGTATAGTCAAGAATCCAATTCAACACTAAAAAACAAAGCACATTGCAATCATGTTACATTTCATTCGTGATTGTTTTGAGAACGACCTGATTAAAGTGGTTCACATCGATACCCTAGAGCAAAAAGCCGATATTTTTACTAAAGCATTTTCAACAGATCGGTTTAACTCTTTGGTAGAGATGTTGGAGATGATATCATTTTGATAAAATAAAATAAAATAAAAATTAAAAAAATTATAAAAAAAATGAAATAAAAAAATAAATATAATAAACAGTCCAAATTTGAACTGAAAGACCATAAATTTGTTCCTCAAAAAGATTTTCTTTTAAGTGGTTAACATTGTGTTAATATTTGTGCATTTTCTTTTAAGTGTTTAAAATTGTGTTGTTAGTTGTGTTTTATAAGTATGTTAGCTTAATAAATGTTTGTGTCAGATTAGTAGAGTATATGTTTGTTCTCATAGTGTTATAAGTAATAAATAAAGTTACATCATAATTTTAGGGGGGAGAATAAAAGAAAAAGAAAAATATGCTGAGTTTATGTGACTATGTTATGTGATGTAGTGTGTGTCTATGTGAATAAAGTTGAAAGTAAGAAAAGTCTGAAATAAATAAAAAAATGTGTGTCTGATTGACGTATATATAGGAAATGACAGTACAAGTGTGTGCTGAGCTTATGCATGAATTGGATATGATGGTGACATCGGTTACAGTTTTGATGTGCTGGTAGGCTCTGCATATGTAAATTAGGCGATATTTGTGTGATTAACTAAATTACAATCTTAGTGTTATCCTCATCGAATATCGGTACTTTCATCCTTCGAATGCAAAGTGAATCCATTCAAACCATGAGACCAGGATCTTGATGGGTTCTTTGCACAATTTGTTTACTCTATTGACTATACCCGTCAAATATACGATTTAGAGTTAAACATCCTTATACAACTGACGGTTCTGGTGAAAATCTCGGATGGATATCCAATACGATTTAGAGTCAGTCTGTTTGCCCTTTGAATCATTCGTGATTTCAATTGACATATCCAATACTCTATGGATATCCGCATACCCGAATCAAATCAGATTCCAAAAGTTCATCACTACACATCACATTTCATCTCATACGAATCAACATGATTCAGTGTTCGTTCCATCAGAAACCAAGATATATAGAATCAAATGATTCAGAATAAAAAAGATTCACATCAAATCCATTTGGAATATTTTCTGTGCTAAGAACGCTACCCTCATGCTGGTGATTGGATCATGTTTTGGTGAAATTTTGTGTTGCGTCTTAGTTCAATCCATCTCGATGCTTGGATATACTTTATATTGATAAATATTACCTTAAATGTCACACATTATCTGTTGAATTATGATGTTTGAGTTTAAGCTGAAAAATATATACTGACAATCAAGGTTAAACTGTTTAGATCCTGAGTTGATATGCAATGTAGTTAAGATAGTGTATATTTATGATCTTATGTCAGTTCAGTTCACCAAAGGAAAATAAAAAAATAAAATAAAGGATTCTAATATGTTTGAGAAAAAGTAAAAAAGAGATCAGTCGGTTTTTAAATGAATAAATATGAAGTTTGTTATGTGTTTAGTATTTTCATTGATTGAAGGTTTGTAATAAGGCATTTTGATAAAAGTCAGTGTGCAAATTTGTGTTTGTCTCTGGTTATGTTTGTAAATGTGAAAAATATTGAAAAATATATTGGAACAGGTCTTAATGATTTCAAAATGGACTTAAAAAATAAAGTTGTTTTTGTGATTGTTTAAATTTAATAAAGTTCATAGTTTTCAGTTGAAATCTCCTTGACCGAAAAAGATCGTCCGAAAAGAGTTTTTGATCGAAAAGTCTGTTGAAGTTTTTGGTCAAAATTGAAAAATCTATAAATACTAGTTTCTTCGATTGAAAACCTTTTCCCACTCTCTTTTCACCACTATCACTTTTACCATTGCCGAATCGTGAGTTATTACAAGTGTGAAGATTTCGTGCGAAAAAATCGTTGATTTGTGACGTCATTGTGCTTCATATACAATATTTGTGCGTGTTAAACCATTAACACCAAGAAAGCACGTGGATATGAAGAGATTGTCTGGTTCTTGATAAACTCTAGGATTCACACAACAATTTCTACACAAGTCAGAGTTTTTGAGAAACATGTTAGAGAATTTTGGGACAATGTTGAGTATAAACATGTAAACAAAGAGATCTGGATCGAAAGTACAGTGGATGGAAATACAATCAAGGTTACCGAACAAGTCATTCGGGAAGTATTAAATTTCAGAGATGCAGCTGATTTCCCCTATAAAATCAGTCATACTGCAGTTTCGGGGATTATAATGACTATAGGATATGAGGGAAACTTCTTGAGAAGACAAGTTACAAAGACGATGTTTGGGAAACAGTGGAGATATTTAGTTAATGTGTTGGTACATTGCATGAGTCCCAGAACATCTACCTTTAACCAAATTGGAGAAGTATTCAGCAGAGCTTTGGTTTGTCTAGCTACACACAGACGGTTTAATTTCTAACGAATGATCTTTGAAGCAATGATAAGTAACTTTGTGGGACCAAAGCGAAACTACAAGTTCCTGATGTATTCAAGGTTTGTACAGATGATAATCAACACTTTGCTGCCAAATCTTCAGAATGATGGTGTTGAGTTGCCTTTGGATTCAATGCAGGAAGTCATCTTTAGCAGCATGAACACTGTCAGGAAGACAAGTAGGTTTAGCGGTACTGTGACACCGTTATTTCCTAATATGTTGGAAGAACATCCTGATCTAGACTTCAACATAGATGACCGAAACAGATGATTTGATGGCAAGTGACATTGAAGACGGTGTTGATAGTAATAGTGATGGTGATGATGATAATGATCAAGGAGATGATAATGATCATGGTAATGATGGTGATCAAGGTAATGTCATACATAAAGTACAACCTGAAGTGCAAGTACAAGAGGAAGAACCAAGGACTGACGCTCATATTGGTGAACATGAAGTAGCTGATGTACATTTTGAAGAGAATAGAGTTCCAGAAGTTAATACTGAAGTTACTGAACCAATGTTGAGTCATACAGAAGAGTTTGTTGTTGAAAACGAAGATACTTTAAGTGTGAATACTGAAGTTATTGAAGTACCAGAAGTTCAAGCTGTCACACCCCGACCGATGGCGGAATCATTGGGGCGGGACATGTAGACTGTTCATAGCACATGGTTGACTAAATTGAAATATATTAAAGTCAAGTTTCCATTACAAATAATCCAAGTACAAACCAAATTCAAACAAAGAAACATAAAACAACTCATAGAATTCTTGATTTAAATTGCTAAGTCCAAATCCTATATTGAGCACGTCTTGAATCATTCTCACATATTAGGGCCTGAAACATGAATAAAATAAAGTCAACTAAAAAGTTGGTGAGTATAACACAGTTGTATATAGATAGCATATAGTTGAAAACAAATCCTTTACAAAACATGATAAAATAAGGCATTTATGGGGAGCAGCTATTGTGTAATCAAGTACAACCAAACCTTTGTAACTAGTATGCAAATTGTGTTGTCGGTATTAATCACCTCCACTTGGGTGGGTTTGTCAGACTCAATAGTTCTATCATTGAAAACCGTCGGCTTGTATAGTTAATGATTGCACATAAGTTTTCACAAAGATTAGCACAACTATCACTCGGGCACAAAGCTCAAATTTTGCACACATGTATGTAAATAGAATTTTGCACTTGTGTTGTTTGTGTAAATGTAAATGTGTAATGTGTATAAAGTTCATGTTCCACCCCAAAAGTGTAAAAGAGTAAAAAGGGGTTGTGAATACTCACTTGGTATGGAAGTGTAGCTAACAAAGAGTATAGATAAAATAAGAATCCTTGATACGCACGAGTTAACCTAGATAATAATGTATATTGAATCAAATATGTGCACAAAGTTTAGTCTAAAAATGAAGGTTGAATTTGTGTATAAAACTATTGATTTGTATTTAAAAGTATTGAATAACATATATAAAGTTTGAATTAAATATTTTTGAAACATTTTGATTAAGGTTGGGAATTGAATAGTAAAATAAATATTTATAAAATCATTGATTATGAAAATAAAGTATGTGTTAAATGTGATTTAATAAATAAATAAATGTTTTTATTTAAAATGAAGAATAAATAAAAAAAATCTTTATTTATTTATTTATAAAGTATGTAACTTACAAATAAAATGTTTTAAATGAAAAGTTTAATAAAAAATTTAATTTTATAAACTTTTAATTAAATGATTTTCCATTTATTCCAAGATTAATTATTTGATCTTTTCAAATACCTTTTTATAAAACTAACTATTTTTATTTAAAAACTTAATCTGGAATTTTTACAGATTAAAATAAAACAACAATAATTCTGATCAAAGATTCTGACCTAGACACGACCGTGCCTGAGAAGGACACGACCGCGCTCGAACCACGGGCGCGACCGGGTTTGATCAAACAGAGGCCAACTTGGATAATTCACGAGGCACGACCGTGCCTTAGCTCCGCACGGTCGTGTCTATGATTCTTAGACACAACAGAGATTAGCCCAGAGGGCATGACTAGGTCTGGACAGGAGCACACGACCGCGCTGCTAGTCGGCACGGCCGTGCTAGATGATTAGCGCGACCGTGTCTCTTCCAAATCAGACACGAATTGAACAAATCTTGTATTTATAGCGTTGGAATTGATAGGGCTTTTGATTATTGAGTTATTACGAGTCTTTTCATATAATTTAATTGTATGTAAATCGTGTTTAATTATGAATTCGATTAAGTCATTTTTATTAAAAAAAGAAATCCGGTTCAGGATGATTTCTATGATGGAAGCCCCAATTAACAGAGGGCTTTTGCTATGAGGACTAAATCGACTGAGAAAAAGGTGATAATTACCTTGGAGAGTATAGGATTGATAGAAAGCGGTAGAAGAAAGTTCCGGCGTCGACGATAACGGCTTCCGGCGACTTCGACTGCAATTCCGGCTAAACCACGGAGTCTAGTAATAATAGAGGAGATTGCTGAAAAGGATTCCTTGACTGCTTGGGAGAAATTTGATTGAAATGAGGGATTTGAGTTTTGAGAGAATGATCGACGGTTTCTAGAGAGGAGTTTTGTATTTTGATGGTAATAGTTGCGATTGACCAAGATATTTTCTTTGATAACGAAGGTATAACGTAAATCGGGTTTGAATTCGAACGATCGAGCGTTTTTGGAATCTCATTTACGTTTTGAATGTTACGCAGGCGCGACCGTGCCCAAGAGAGGCGCGACCGTGCTTAGACACCGGGCGCGATCGTTCCAGTACCAGTCGCGCGATCGTACCGAGGCACTTGGCGTGACCGTGCCAGGACGAAGCACGACCGTGCTAATTAGGGTTTCTTGATAATTTTTCAACTTTAGTCCTTGACTTTTCAGGTTTGATAAGTTTGAATTAAATAGTTTCTTGCATAGTGTTTAAATGTATATAATTGCGTAAAACTTGCGAATTTGTATCGAATCATTGCGTTTAGTTTACGGTAAGAAAAATAATAAGACAGTGCACGAGTATTGAGTTCGAAATGCATTACATTGAATTGAAAATATGAATACTAAAATCAGAAATGTTACAATCTTCCCATGTTGAGAGAATTTCGTCCCGAAATTTAGTTTGAGGAAGCAACGGTATTGGTAAAAAGATGAGGGTACTTGAGCTTCATTTGGTCTTCTCGTTCCCAAGTGAACTCAGGACCACGCTTATATTCCCAACGAACTTTGACAATAGGAATGCGACTTCGCTTGAGCTGTTTGACTTCACGATCCATAATTTCCACCGGCTTTTCAACGAAGTGCATTGTTTCATCAATGCGCACGTCGTCAAGCGGTATATGGAGATTTTCATCAGCGAGACACTTCTTCAGATTAGATACATGAAATGCAGGATGCACATTTCTAAGAGATGGAGGTAACTCGAGCTTGTAAGCCACTTTCCCAATCCTTTCAAGGATTTTGAATAGACCAACATAACGAGGTGCTAACTTGCCTTTCTTTCCAAAACGGATCACGCCCTTCCATGGAGACACCTTTAGAAGAACAAGGTCACCGACTTGGAATTCCAAGGGTTTTCGACGTTTGTCGGCATAACTCTTTTGCCGACTCCTCGCTACTCGAATATTGTCACGGATTTGAATAATCTTGTCGGATGTTTCTTGAATTAACTCGGGACCAGTGATTTGTGCTTCACCAATCTCGTTCCAACAGATAGGGGAACGACACTTGCGACCATAGAGAGCTTCGAATGGAGCCATGTTGATACTTGTGTGGTAGCTATTGTTGTAAGAAAACTCAATGAGGGATAGATGTGAATCCTAATTGCCACCAAAATCGATTACACAAGCTCTAAGCATGTCTTCAATAGTTTGGATTGTTCGCTCGGTTTGACGATCAGTTTGCGGATGGTAAGCCGTGCTCAAATCCAATCGAGTACCAAGAGCCTTTTGGAGAGATTTCCAAAATCGAAAGGTGAACCGAGCGTCTCTATCGGATATTAAGTTCACGGGAACACCATGACGGCTCACAATTTCATCAATGTAAATTCGGGCTAGTTTCTCCACCTTGAAGTCTTCGCGGATAGGCAAGAAATGAGCGGATTTAGTGAGACGATCAATGATCACCCAAATACTATCATATCCACTCGAGGTGCGAGGGAGCTTGGTAATGAAATCCATAGCCATATTCTCCCATTTTCACACGGGAATTTCTGGTTGTTCGAGTAAACCAGATGGACGTTGATGTTCGGCTTTGACTTTGGAACAGGTTAAGCATTTGGCCACATAAAGAGCAATGTCTTTCTTTATACCGGGCCACCAATAAAGTTGGCGAAGATCTTGGTACATTTTATCCGCACCAGGATGAATAGAATAACGAGTCTTATGAGCCTCGTTCATGAGAAATGCACGAAGATCGTCGCGATCGGGAACCCAAATACGGTTCAAGTAATAGAGTAAGCCATTGGGTTTTGATTCAAGAAGGAGTTCAACACCACATGACATTTCTTCGTACATGTTACCCTCGGTTACCGAGACGTGTTGAGCTTCTAAGATACGGGTTTGAATATCGGTTTGAATACGGGCACAATGAAGCATAACATGGTCCTTTCGACTCAAAGCATCGGCTACAACATTCGCTTTGCCGGGATGGTAACGAATCTCGCAGTCGTAGTCGTTAAGGAATTCGACCCAACGTCGTTGCCTCATATTGAGTTCTTTTTGGTTGAAAATATGTTGAAGACTTTTGTGGTCGGTGAACACCACACATTTCGTGCCATATAGGTAATGTCTCCAAATCTTTAACGCGAATACGACCGCACCCAACTCGAGATCGTGCGTCGTATAATTCTTCTCATGAACTTTGAGTTGCCTTGATGCATAAGCGATTACTTTGCCTCGTTGCATGAGAACACAACCAAGACCTTGGTTAGAAGCATCACAATAGACAACTAAATCATCATTTCCATCGGGGAGAGTCAATATAGGAGCATTTCACAACTTTTGCTTGAGGGTTTGGAAAGCTTCTTCTTGTTTCGGTCCCCATTCATAAGCTTTACCCTTGTGAGTCAAAGCCGTAAGAGGGACAACAATCTTTGAGAAGTTTGAGATGAAACGACGATAATAACCCGCGAGACCAAGAAATGAACGAACTTCGGTAGGAGTCTTCGGGGCATTCCAATTCTTAACCGTTTCAATCTTAGCCGGATCAACATGAATACCCTTGTCGTTGACGATGTGACCAAGAAATTGAACTTCCTTTAGCCAGAATTCACATTTGGAGAATTTGGCATATAGTAGTTCTTTTCTCAAGAGGTCCAAAACCAATCTAAGGTGTTGTTCATGATCGGCTTTAGTCTTGGAATAGATTAAGATATCGTCAATGAAGACGATCACGAATTTATCAAGGTATGGTTTGCACACATGATTCATGAGATCCATGAAAACTGCGGGTGCATTGGTTAGCCCGAAAGGCATAACCATGAACTCGTAATGACCATACCTTGTTCGGAAGGCAGTCTTAGGAATGTCGTCTTCTTGAACACGAAGCTGATGATAACCGGATCGAAGATCAATCTTTGAGAAACAAGTAGAACCTTGAAGTTGATCAAAGAGATCATCGATTCTAGGTAAAGGATAACGGTTCTTGATAGTAAGCTTGTTGAGTTCGCGATAGTCAATACACATGCGAAATGATCCATCCTTCTTCTTAACAAATAAGACGGGTGCACCCCACGGTGAATGACTTGGGCGAATGAAACCTTTGTCGGAGAGTTCTTGAAGTTGACTTGCAAGCTCTTGCAATTCGGAAGGTGCAAGACGATAAGGAGCTCTAGAAACGGGGGTTAGCTCCAGGTATAAGATCAATACGGAACTCAACTTGATGAACGGGAGGAAGACCGGATAAATCCTTAGGAAAAACTTCAGGGAAATCCCGAATGATCGGAATGTCTTGGATACTCTTTTCCTTGACATCCTTTTGAACAATATGAGCTAAGAAAGCAATGTACTTCTTTCGTAAGTACTTTTGAGCGGTAGTACACGACATCAACTTAAGTCCCTTACAAGGCTTTTCACCAAAAACCCTTAAGGTTTCTCCCGATGGTAGCGGAATTCGGATACACTTTTCAAAGCAAATGACTTCGGCATGATGATTTGATAGCCAATCCATACCTATGATAATATCAAAGCTTCCTAGTGGCATTGGAACAAGGTTGATTGGGAATGTATGATCATTAAGTTCTAAAGAGCAATCAAAAATAATGGACTCAATGGTAAGGGAGTCACCATTTGCTATTTCAACGGTGAAGGTTTTCTCTAATTGGGATCGTGTCTTTGCAAGTAAGGGCTCAAAATTAAGTGACACAAAACTTTTATCGGCACCGGTATCGAACAAAATGGAGGCATATTGACTATTAACAAGGAACGTACCATTAACCACGTCGTTGTTGGCTTGAGCTTCGTTGGCGTTTATGTTGAACGCACACCCACGAGCTCCACCTTGTCTAGCATTTTCAAGTCTTGGACATTGATCATGAAAATGGTTCGGGTCACCACACTCATAGCAAGCACGCCCATTAGCAATGGCGGGAGCACCTTGATTAGCCACTTGAGGTACGGTTCGGTTTAGAGGGTTGACTTGGCCCGCAAGAGCTTTGGCCCTACAAACATTGATAGTATGACCATATCTCCCACAATGAGTACAAAGGCGACATGGGATAGTTTGAGGATGATGATAATTGCAGGTGGTACAAAGAGGGTAGATCCCAACATATGGCTTTTTAGCCGGCGCTTGAACCATAGGTGTAACTTGGTTGACGGGAACAGTAGGAGTAACCACAGCAAAATTTCTAACCTTCCTCTTTCTATTATTGCGAGAGGGCTCGGTTGTGGCTTCTTTGTTGTGAGTAGGAGGGGTTACGGTTTCAGAAGCTTTCTTAGAACCCTTTTTGGTAAGAGTTCCAGCTTTCACATGATTATCAGTCAAGTTAGCGGATAGACGAATAGCATCCTCCAGAGTAGCAGGATTTCTACCTAAGACAGTATCTTGGATTTGTCTTGGTAGCCCACCAATATACTTTTCGATACAACGGGACAAAGGAGTGACCATGTGGGGCACGAGAAGACTCAACTCATGGAACCGAGTTGTATATGCTAAGCTTTCCCCACTATCTTGAGCAAGATCCCAAAATTCAGCTTCTAACTTTTTCACTTCATTTCGAGGGCAGAACTCCTCGGTCATAAGCCTTTTGACCTCATCCCAAGGTAAGGCCATAGCTACATCAACACCCCTATTCCTTTTCTCCCCATTCCACCATGTAAGTGCCCGTTTTTGTAGGACACTTGTAGCATGACGAACACGGAGGTTTTCGGGACAGTCACTATTGAGAAAGGTATTCTCAATGCTTTCAAACATTGAAGGAGTCCAGTAGCTCCTTCGGTACCAAAGAACTTGAGGGGATTGCACGAGTTGAAGTGCTTGAAGATGCATTGAGATGGATTGTTACCACCATTATTACCACTATTGCTTCCATTTCCACCATTGTTGCCATTGGTGGCACCATTGGCTTGGGTGAGTTGTGTCACCAATTGGGTAAGAATAGCAGCAATGTCGGTGTTGGCGTGGGTTGCGGGAGCACGACGAGGAGGCATTCTACAGATTTTCACAAGACAAGAAAGATTGTAAGAACTTATGAGATTTGATAGGATTTAATAGAATGAGATAACAAAAATAAAAATAGATATTCTTAGTTTGGATTGTACTCAAAAGTGACAAAATCACTTGAATACCATGGCACATTAAGGTTAATTAAACTTACAAAAATTTCAAGAAGACATGCTTTAGCCTATAAGTAAACAGTCATCTCGGGAATTCCCAGGAAAGAATACGGGTCCCTCGGTTGATTGAGATTTATGCGAAATGCTTTCCTAGACAGAAAACCCAAAATACAGGTGTCACCCTTCCAGATTGCACGTGTCCTCAAATAATTTAACAAGTTTAAAAACCTTAACGAAGAAATAAAAATTTTAGAGATTTTTGCTTCAAGAATTTTTCCACATGCTAAGAAGGATAAAGATAGAAAAGAAGATAGAAATATTATGAGGTTTTAGAATATAGGAAAGGATATTATTTATTTAATTATTAAGAATATCCTAATAAGTCATGGATTTAAAACACATAAGTCATCAAAATGCAATAATAAGTAATCATACTAAGCATGTAACATATAACATGTAGCACATAGCACATAATCATGAAGCATAGCATAAGTGGTTGTCCTAAATTTATAGTCTAGGTCAAGGTGTCTAATAACCTAATTCCCTATAACCAAGCCTCTGATACCAATCTGTCACACCCCGACCGATGGCGGAATCATCGGGGCGGGACATGTAGACTGTTCATAGCACATGGTTGACTAAATTGAATTATATTAAAGTCAAGTTTCCATTACAAATAATCCAAGTACAAACCAAATTCAAACAAAGAAACATAAAACAACTCATAGAATTCTTGATTTAAATTGCTAAGTCCAAATCCTATATTGAGCACGTCTTGAATCATTCTCACATATTAGTGCCTGAAACATGAATAAAATAAAGTCAACTAAAAAGTTGGTGAGTATAACACAGTTGTATATAGATAGAATATAGTTGAAAACAAATCCTTTACAAAACATGATAAAATAAGGCATTTATGGGGAGCAGCTATTGTGTAATCAAGTACAACCAAACCTTTGTAACTAGTATGCAAATTGTGTTGTCGGTATCAATCACCTCCACTTGGGTGGGTTTGTCAGACTCAATAGATCTATCATTAAAAACCGTCGGCTTGTATAGTTAATGATTGCACATAAGTTTTCACAAAGATTAGCACAACTATCACTCGGGCACAATGCTCAAATTTTGCACACATGTATGTAAATAGGATTTTGCACTTGTGTTGTTTGTGTAAATGTAAATGTGTAATGTGTATAAAGTTCACGTTTCACCCCAAAAGTGTAAAAAAGTAAAATGGGGTTGTGAATACTCACTTGGTATGGAAGTGTAGCTAACAAAGAGTATAGATAAAATAAGAATCCTTGATACGCATGAGTTAACTTAGATAATAATGTATATTGAATCAAATATGTGCACAAAGTTTAGTCTAAAAATGAAGGTTGAATTTGTGTATAAAACTATTGATTTGTATTTAAAAGTATTGAATAACATATATAAAGTTTGAAGTAAATATTTTTGAAACATTTTGATTAAGGTTGTGAATTGAATAGTAAAATAGAATATTTATAAAATCATTTATTATGAAAATAAAGTATGTGTTAAATGTGATTTATAAAATAAATGAATTTTTTATTTAAAATGAAGAATAAATAAAAAAATCTTTATTTATTTATAAAGTATGTAACTTACAAATAAAATGTTTTAAATGAAAAGTTTAATAACAAATTTAATTTTATAAACTTTTAATTAAATGATTTTCCATTTATTCCAAGATTAATTATTTGATCTTTTCAAATACCTTTTTATAAAACTAACTATTTTTATTTAAAAACTTAATCTGGAATTTTTACAGATTAAAATAAAACAACAATAATTCTGATCAAAGATTCTGACCTAGACACGACCATGCCTGGGAAGGAGAAGACCGCGCTCGAACCACGGGCGCGATCGCGCTAGTCGGGACGCGACCGGGTTTGATCAAACAGAGGCCAACTTGGATAATTCACGAGGCACGACCGTGCCTTAGCTCAGCACGGTCGTGTCTATGATTCTTAGACACAACAGAGATTAGCCCAGTGGGCATGACTAGGTCTGGACAGGAGGACACGACCGCGCTGCTAGTCGGCATGACCGCGCTACATGAGGCACGACCGCGCTAGATGATTAGCGCGACCGTGTCTCTTCCAAATCAGACACGAATTGAACAAATCTTGTATTTATAGCGTTGGAATTGATAGGGTTTTTGATTATTGAGTTATTACGAGTCTTTTCATATAATTTAATTGTATGTAAATCGTGTTTAATTATGAATTCGATTAAGTCATTTTTATTAAAAAGAGAAATCCGGTTCAGGATGATTTCTATGATGGAAGCCCCAATTAACAGAGGGCTTTTGCTATGAGGACTAAATCGACTGAGAAAAAGGTGATAATTACCTTGGAGAGTATAGGATTGATAGAAAGCGGTAGAAGAAAGTTCCGGCGTCGGTGATAACGGCTTCCGGCGACTTCGACTGCAATTCCGGCTAAACCTCGGAGTCCAGTAATAATAGAGGAGATTGCTGAAAAGGATTCCTTGACTGCTTGGGAGAAATTTGATCGAAATGAGGGATTTGAGTTTTGAGAGAATGACCGACGGTTTCTAGAGAGGAGTTTTGTATTTTGATGGTAATAGTTGCGATTGACCAAGATATTTTCTTTGATAACGAAGGTATAACGTAAATCGGGTTTGAATTCGAACGATCGAGCGTTTTTGGAATCTCATTTACGTTTTGACTGTTACGCAGGCGCGACCGTGCCCAAGAGAGGCGCGACCGTGCTTAGACACCGGGCGCGATCGTTTCAGGACCAGTCGCGCGATCGTGCCGAGGCACTTGGCGCGACCGTGCCAGGACGAAGCACGACCGTGCTAATTAGGGTTTCTTGATAATTTTTCAACTTTAGTCCTTGACTTTTCAGGTTTGATAAGTTTGAATTAAATAGTTTCTTGCATAGTGTTTAAATGTATATAATTGCGTAAAACTTGCGAATTTGTATCGAATCATTGCGTTTAGTTTACGGTAAGAAAAATAATAAGACAGTGCACGAGTATTGAGTTCGAAATGCATTACATTGAATTAAAAATATGAATACTAAAATCAGAAATGTTACACAAGCAATTGCAACAACCGCATCAAAGAAAAGAAAAGAGCCTGAAGTGACAAAGACCGTACCTTCTAGACTTCCACCGTCTAAGGGTATCGTGTTTACAGATCCAGAATTAAAGAAGCAGAAGAAAAAAACTACAAATCTTGATAAAGGCAAAGGCAAGGCTAAGGAAATTCCAGAAAGGCACAAATCAAAGAAGTCAAAAGGTTACGGTTTGGTTGATGAAGACTTTCTGAACTATGCAACTAGAGAAACAGCAGATGTGGTTAGAGGTGATGACCATTCTTCTGATGATGAAAGTGATAGTAGTAGGGCTGGAGGTGTTGGTGGAAGTGGAAAAACAGCATAAGAAACTAATAAAGATGCTGAAAGCAACACTGAGTACAAGAAGTATGAATATGAGCAACAACAGACATATGTTGAAGAAGATGGGTCAGTGATTGGAAAGATGGACAAGCTGGTAGATGAAAGAGAACCATTCAATGTTCCTGAAGAGGTTGAAGAACCATCTGAGTGTCCAAAGACCACAAAGGTTGACAAAAGTACTTGGTGGACTGTTACAGAGAAGCCATCAATAGTTGAAAGGATTACACAGAAGATTAGAAATCTAGAACAAGCTTTGACCGGAGAAATCTTAGGATGGATGTACGATGATGAAAAGAAGATGTACGTGATAAAGAGAGGTGAAGGGAATATCCAGTACTTTGATCAAAGCTCAAAGTTAAAGACGTTACCATACTGGGATATTCGAGAGCTGAGTCACCTGAAGATGATCAATCCATCAAAGAATTCATTTGCTGACAATTTTAAAGAGTTTTTGAAGGAAGAATGTGCAAAGAACAAGTTTGAAAGCTTTAAGCCACAGATTCCTGAGTGCAGAAAGTTAAAAAGGAATGATAAAGTTGGCAAGAGAAGGTTCATATATATAGTGAAGCCAGCTGATACAGTTTCAACTGTATACATCTCAGCACGTAAAGAAACGTTTATCAAAAGCTTCAAGAAATGGATGTATGACAGTAGAACACATGAAGCTGTAATCATGCAACATGATTCACCAGAGGTCAGAGTCTTTGATCCAGTGGATATGTTTAGCTTTTCTGATGAAGACCGGAAGACTCTGTACCAGAACCCAATAAAGTGTGACATGAGCACGAAGATGAAAGCTGAAGAAACGTTGTATATGAGAGTCATTGCTCGATGTTTAGCAAGAAGACATGAAGCAGAGGTGATTAAGAAAAGACTTGTTGCACTGGATGCTAAGAAGGTGGATGTCAAAGCAAAGCCAAGCCTGATAAAGACAACGAGTTAAGAATTGATGTTTTGTGGACTATGGGGAGATTGTTGGAACCAAGTAGTCCATAGAAATCAATTATAAGCTGAAAAAGTATAAGTTTAGAGTTTCGGTCGAAAACTAAGTTTTCGATCGAAAAGTGTTTTCAGCCAAAAACACTTTTGGATCAATAGTTTTCGATCGAATTCTGTTTAGTATAAATATGTTGTCTTTTGTATTTTCTAAGTAGATTTCTCATTTGTATTGTTTTGATCAGAAGTGTTCTAGAGAAATGAGAGTTTGTAGTTTTGTTGATTCATCTTGTTATTCACAGAGATTATCAATGGAAATTACTAGTTTGATTGTGTATTTCATGTGTGTGACATCTCTCCTTCTAGTTCATGTTTGATTCGATCTTCTCGGTGTTGTTAGTTTTCTGGATTGATTCCGCCATTCTAGAGACTGTTTGAGGTGTTTATACATGGATATCATCTATCAGAGGGGATCACTGGTTCTTACCTAACTATATTACGCTGCCACTTGCATATTGTGTGTGTTTTAAGTTAACGTAATTATCATTTTCTAAATTTAAAACCCGATCTTGTGAAATCAATCTAAAAATATATTTATTTATATTTTTACTATATCAAAACATTCACATCAAGTTTTGGGCGCCGTTTCCGGGGACACAGTTATTTTAAGAAAAATTCGAGTTAACGGATTAGCCTTTTGTTTACAAGAAAAGTTTTCACAAAAACAAAAATGGACTCATATAACGAAAATTTTACCCAAGAAGAATTCTTCAGATTTGATGGGGATTTCTCATATTCATGGTGCGAGTTATGTGGAGGATCACACTACGCTGAGGAGTGTTATCTTTTCGTATGGCGCCCTATGGATCATGAGATGAATGTCCACCCAACACCATTGGAAGAAAGATTCCTTCCCCACCTTCATTGGTAGACATGGATTGTGTCTTTCATGAACCAAATCCTTGGAAACCAGACAAATTATTCCGTAATCTAGAGGAAAGAAAGAATCAAATCATTCAACTCTATGCTACAGAACCACATGAAGATCCGTCTAAAATGCTTGTTCACCCACCACGTGATGAAGACAACCAGGCATCACAAGAACAAAACGCAGAGGTAGTGACCATGATTTCTATAGATGATATGGGGGATATCGGTGAAGATAACATAGTAAGGGCTGAAATCATACAAGAAACTTTGGAACCACCAAGATTTGAGAAGCAGTTCAAACCTTTTCAGTCCGTACTAAATCAAATTCAGCTAAATCTACCATACGAGCTCTTCCTTTATAAGATGTCGTCTCATGCAAAATTCCTCAAAGATATGTTGACCAATCGCGAGAAAATGGAAGAACTCCCATAAATCACATTAAATGAAGAATGCTCAGCCATTATTAGAGGAAGGAAACCTCCCGACCAATTTATGATTTCATGTCTTATAGGCGACTCAATTCAAGGCAACGCCATTGCAGATCTGCATATTGGCTTAAACATCCTACGAGGCGCCATATTTAACAAGATGAACCTCAAGAAAATCCAACCCACAAAATTAGAACTGTGTCTAACCAATAGAACGGTTCGATATCCAAAGGGAATCGCTGAAGATGTGCTCATAAAGATTAACGAACTCGTTTTTCTAGTGGATTTTGTGGTAGTTGATATAATTGGAGGAACATGTAGTCCTCTTATTTTGGGGAGACCATTCCTCAATACAGCTCTCGCCCTCATCGATGTTTGGGGAGGAAGACTAGCGTTGAGCGTTCAACAAGAACGAATTACTTTCGATCTTAAGAAGGCCATGAGGCGACCAAGCTGTCACAACGATCTTGCTTTCCTATTCGACGATTTTGACTATCTTGTAGGCTACTACATGCATGACGTCTTAGGAAAGAAGGAAGAATGGCCAGCTGAAGAACATGAGGAATATTTAGTTTGTGAAGGGTTAATGATAAAACACACTAATCATGATGAAGATACATTAGTTATTGAATAAATCGAAGATAGAGACGAGAGTGAAAAGACAAAATCATCCATTGAAGAAGCACCCACATTGGAGCTAAAAGAGCATCCTCATGACCTTTCATATGCCTTTTTGGACGAGGAATCCAAGCTTCCGATCATCATCTCCTCCAAATTAAAAGACGATGAAAAAGAAAAATTACAAGCAATATTAAAAAGGCATAAGAAGGCCATTGCGTGGAAGCTAATGGATCTTAAAGGAATTAATCCATCATTCTGCACACATAAGATACTCATGGAAGAAAATTACAAGACTAGTGTGCAGCACCAAAGGCGGCTAAATCCAAAAATGCAAGAGGTAGTGAAGAATGAAGTTATCAAATTACTTGATGCGGGGGTTATCTACCCTATCTCAGACTCTGCCTGGGTTAGTCTTGTACAAGTCGTTCCAAAGAAAGGAGGAATAACAGTTGTTACAAACGAGAAAAATGAATTAATACCAACCCGTACAGTCACAGGATGGCGGGTGTGTATTGATTATCGTAAGTTGAATGATACTACCAGAAAGGATCACTTTCCGCTTCCTTTCATAGATCAAATGTTGGAACGACTATCTGGAAACATGTTCTATTGTTTTCTGGATGGATTTCCGGGCTACTTCCAAATTCCTATTGCCCCCGAAGATCAGGAGAAAACTACGTTCACCTATCCTTATGGCACCTTTGCCTATAGACGTATGTCGTTCATCCTGTGTAATGCTCCAACTACATTTCAGCGATGCATGATCGCTATATTCCATGATATTATAGAAGAATCAATGGAAGTATTCATGGATGACTTCTTAGTCTTTGGAAATTCTTTCGATTACTGTCTACTGTTGGGTATATAAATGAGACTGATGCTGTCAATAGAAACTACAGTATCGAAACTAGTAGTTTCGGTTGAACTTTTGTTCAATCGAAACTAGTAGTTTCAGTTGAACATTTGTTCAATCGAAACTACCTAGTTTCGATGCCTGTTTTTCAGGCCTGTTTGGCAGGTGGCTTGGAAAACAAGGCACATGAGGCCTCCTATATATAATAGAATACCCATTAGGAGTGAGTGTGTCTGTAGTGGGAATCACCACCCCAGGGGGAGCTCACCCTAGGGTGAGACTAATTTTTAGTGTATGATCGAGCGTTTATTTTCATTTCAATCAAAGAATCATACGTTTTATTCTTTCAATTATATGTTCTTTTCATGTTCATATGTTTCTGTTCGTGTATGTGATTCCCGCACCCGTCTCTACCAATTTCTGATTCAAGAGTGATACCGGATCTAGAGATTCCGCCTCTCGATCCGGACTGTTTGAAGAATTTCTCCGCAGATCTGTTCTTTCAGGTCTGCTCAGGACCTACATCTACAAAACTTGGAAAAGATGTTAGCAAGACGCGAGGAATCAAATCTGGCATTAAATTAGGAGAAGTGTCACTTCATGGTCAAGGAAGGAATAGTTCTGGGTAATAAGATTTCAAAAGATGGTATTGAAGTCGACAGAGCAAAAGTTGAAACTATATCAATGCTGCCTCCACCAAATTCTGTGAAGGGAATCAAAAGTTTCCTCAGTCATGCACGATTCTACAGAAGGTTCATAAAAGATTTCTCATCTATCACTAGACCACTAACTCATCTATTAGAAAAAGATCGACCGTTCCTGTTCTTCGATGATTGTTTGACAACTTTTGAAACTCTCAAAAAGAAGCTCGTGGATGCAACAATCATGACAGCACCTGATTGGACAAAACCATTCGAGCTTATGTGCGACGCAAGCGATTATGCAGTAGGAGCAGTTCTCGGACTGCGAAAGGAAAATCACTTCCACCCAATTCATTATACAAGTAAAACCTTGAATGATGCTCAAGAAAATTACACCACCACTGAAAAAGAGCTATTAGCTGTGGTTTTTGCTTTCGATAAATTCTGCTCGTATCTAGTCTTATCCAAGACCGTCGTCTACACCGATCATGTAGCATTAAGACATCTCTTCAACAAACAAGATGCAAAGCCAAGGCTAATTAGATGGATTCTCCTATTACAAGAATTTGACATAGAGATCAAAGATAATAAGGGAGCGGAGAACTTCGCGACAAATCATCTATCTCGCCTTGAAAATACTCAGAAAACTCTGGAAATGGCTATAAATGATAGCTTCCCTCACGAATACATACTGCATGTGCAAGACATTGATGAATACCCGTGGTTTGCAGACATCGCAAATTCCTAGCAAGTGGAGTACTAGTAAAAGGAATGACGTTCCAAGAGAAAAAGAAATTTTTCTAAGAGATAAAATATTACTTCTGGTAAGATCAATATATGTTCCGTGTTTTCCAGGACCAAATAGTTCGACGATGCGTATATGGGAAAGAGGCACATGAGATACTGCGGCAATGCCATGAAGGACCAACGGGAGGACACCATGGAGGAAATTACACGACAAGAAAGGTCTTTGAGGCCGGATTCTATTGGCCTTATGTTTTCAAAGACGCCCATAAGCTTATAAGTACATGCGACTCATGTCAAAGGACGGGGGTGTTTCAAGACAGGATGAAATGCCTCAAACAAGCATCCAAGTATGTGAAATATTCGATGTTTGGGGGATCGACTTTGTGGGTCATTTTCCTCCATCAAAAGGAAATCAATATATCTTGGTAGTAGTGGACTACGTATCAAAATGGGTCGAGGCACAAGCTCTACCAACCAATCATGCAAAAGTAGTCATTCGGTTTCTTAAAAGGCTGTTTATCATTTTGGCACACCAAAAGCGCTAATTAGTGATAGAGGAACAAACTTCTGAAACTCTCAATTAGAAAAGACTCTTAAGCGTTATGGGTGTACTGACAAGCTTTCCACACCTTACCATGCCCAAGAAAATTGTCAAGTAGAAGTCACAAATAGAGCAATCAAGTGAATTTTGGAAAAAGTCGTAAGTCCAAATCGGAAGGACTGGTCTGATAAGCTTGAAGATGCATTATGGGCCCTATGCACAACTTACAAAACACCCACCGGGACTACCCTTTACCGAATGGTTTATGGCAAAGCATGTCACCTTCTAATCGAAATTGAGCATAAAGCATATTGGGCACTTAAGGCAGTAAACTTAGAAATGTCGAGCGCAGGGGAACATCACCTTCTACAAATTCATGAATTAGAAGAGCTAAGAAATCAAGCATATATGAACTCAACAATATACAAGGACAGAGCAAAAAGACTTCATCACAAGAAGCTAAAGAAGGGGGAATTTCAAGAAGGCGACAAAGTCTTACTTTACAACTCAAGACTACAACTATTTACAGGGAAGCTAAGATCAAAATGGACTGGACCATACATAGTCCGAAAGATATTCTCGTATGGAACATCGAAACTAGAGCAATCAGATGGAACAACCTTCAAAGTGAACGGTCATCGAGTAAAACGCTACGTCGAAGGACCAATTGACCAAGAAGTGGATGATGTTCCACTAGAAGAGAAAGACTGATGCAACACGTATGGGTCGGGCTAAAGACCCATAAATAAACGTAGCGCTTCCGGGAGGCAACCCGATGATCATAAATAAATTGAGAAGTTGGTACATACGGCAGAAAGCATGGACCTCAGGTTTGGTTTCTCCAAATTTATGTTTCTAATTACTTCAACCCCCATGTATGCTTTTTCGATACTTGGACCTTAGTAGCTTAACTACTATCTTTTATTTTCCTTGTTCGTTTTTATGTTTTCTTTTATGTTTCAGGTAGAATAACATTACCAGATTATCTCTCTACTTTGAGGAGTTACACTCCAACTCTACTAGCCTGGAGCCGAAAGCCACATCAAATTTCTGAGAAATTTGATGAAGTCTTTGAAGCAACATGTTGACAAGCAGTTGATAGGCACAGCCTGACATCAACAATAAGTTTTGGCCTTAGGTTATACACCGAATTAATCAAGGGAATACCAGTTTCTTTTCCCTTAAAACTCCATGCATTTTAATTCCTGCATAGCATTTCATTACATGCATTTGTACATTGAGGGAAATGCACAATTTTAAGTGTGGGGTGGGGAATTAGAGATTCAGGACTGTTAACCTCAAAGCATTAATATTTAACTTGTGATTTTTTACCCATTTGACTAAAACATTACAAAATTTTATCTTTTATAAATCTCGAAAACGAAAAAATTTCAAAAAAAATATTTAAATCCTTTTTAAAACAAAACCTTTTGGAGTTTAGACCTATTAAATAAAATGTAGACATGACAAGTAGAAACAAACATAAATTATGCATAACAAATCATTAAACCCTATTCCATCTGTTTCCATGTAAGAATAATCTAAGCCTTTTCACGAGCATTATTATCATTATTTTTGCATGCTCTTTCGTTTGATATATTGAGTGTTTATTCGATTGAATTCTATGCATAATTAGAACTTGTATGACTTATACATATCAAGACCATGAACTAGTGAAAGTATGAAAATGATTGAGGCACCTAGGACTTTATTACCCTTTTTATCCAAAAATCCCAAAAATATTATCCGCCTAGAAAGCCCTCTGAGGCTTAGCCTTTTCTTTTCTAAACCCATACTTATCACCCAACCAGCTTTTCACAAACACCTGTTATTGGCTAACTGTCTTTAAAATGGGAAATTATTATATGTTGTCATTTCAAGTTCATTATCATCGGGATGACTTTGGAAAGAATGGAAAGAATCTATCCTACTCAGAAAAATTGGAATATACAAAGGGTGGATACATTAGGAAATTATCTGAACTATCCGCAAGAAAATTCAAGGAAATATTATTTCAAGGAAATTGAGGAAAGAGGATTATTGAAAAAGTTGTCTAGTAAAAAAAAAGAGACAAAGTTGGTCTTTTACCGGGAGACCTTAAAGAACTAGACATGCATTCTTTTGATTTCAATTTGCTTTCTTGTCTTCATTTCGCAAAGCCTGAATTACCAACCGAACTCTGAGAAAATATTTTTCAAGCAACCAGTGATGTAAGAAAATGGTGGCGCAAGCAAGAACAATTGTCATCATTCTGCGACTTGTCAAAAAGTGCCGCCAAAAGAAGAGCCAAAAGATACGGTAGATGTAGAAAATGTGGCAACTAGAGCCACGATGGAAAGTGTAGCAAGAATCAAACTCGAGCCCAAAGTGAATACACATACCTGATCGAAGTAGGTGCTATTAGGCGGCTAGGCGAAGGGACCGTACGGAAAGGTAGCAATTTGCATTAAGCAATAAGGAACGAGTTAGCACTGATGAGAGATCTTGGTCTTGGAAATCTGACCATAAACATGCCCTCAGATTAGTTATACCCTCATGATCTGAGTACCGTAGAGGGACCTTTTGGTACTTTCCACTTTAAGCCATGAGGCCGTAGCTGAATGTTTCGCGATAGCTGTAGCCCTTCAAACCCCTTTAAAACCCCTAAAAATCCAAAATGATTTTCATTTTCACCTTTAAAGTCCTCTTTATTCATGCATACTACTTAGTTAGTTGGTGGAGACTTGATTTGCATACAAGCTTATGACCATTGCATAATTCGATTTGAACTCGAGTGTCCCACTTAGCTTACATTATCCATATATATAACCCTAGAGTTGAGTGAACATTGTGAGTAGTGAGGAGTTTTTGCATAATCAACGTTCTAGTAGGCTTGTCATGGATTCCATCATCTTAATACAAGAAAAACACAAAAACAGAATAAGCAGCTCAAGAGTTATCTCGGAGTCTCAACACTAGTTGAAATTCCATTACCTTTGTAAAGTTTTTAGTTATGGGTGTAATCATGCATGAGTTTGCTTAAGGACAAGCAAAGTTTAAGTGTGGGGTGTTATGATATGTCATCATTTATACATATTTAACATACATAATAATCTCACATTATGGTACTAATTGAATGATAACGTTGCAATTTATGCTTAAAATAATTATATTTTGTAATTGCAGGTTATTCGGTGTTGAAAATACAAATCAAGCTAAATCCTATCAAAAACACCAATAATTCAAGCTTCTAGAAGGTTCATTCCCGGAGCATTGACCCCCAAGAAGTCAAAATTGGTCAACAATAATCAACAAGAAGCTACAAGACAAAACTGGGGAAAAGCAGGGGGATGCACGGTCGTGCATCCCATTGCACGGCCGTGCATTGGCCCCTCCTGCTCCCCACGGGCCAGTATCGTGTCCTCTATACCCTGTTTGATTCCCTGGGCCATTGCACGTGCAACCCATTGCACGGCCGTGCATTGCACATTTTGAGGCCTATAAATATAAAGCTTGAGTTCTTCATTCAACACACCAATCTAGACCTAAAAAACACTCAAGAAGAGAGCATACTCGTAGTTAGAGTAGAGAGTAGAGAGTAGAGAGCAGAGAGTAGAGGGGCTCTTCCTCCTTGTTTCACAATAGGGGAGCCTACGAAACTCATCATTACGCTAGTCGTTATAGCCATTCATGGCTAAAACTTCTTTGTATTTCTAGGGTGAAGATGATGTTTGGTGCATGTTAATGTTTAATCTATTAATGAAGTGGTATGTTTATGTCTTTAACTAATTCGTCCTCAAAAACCATCTTTTGATGGGCTTTTATTATTGTCTAAATTCGACTTTATATCTGTGAGTGTCTTAATTTTAAAGAGTAAGATCGTAAAACCCTTTTTAATCAAACTTCCCTTGAAACTCGTACGTCTTTATACGAGTAAAGATTAATAAGCCAAGGCTTGGTCTATACTTCTAAGATCGTACGTCTTTATACGAGATTATTATGCGACCAAAAATTAGTGAACTCATGTTGGGAACGGTACGTCTTTATAATTTGTCCCATTGTTACACCGCCTCCCACTGAGCAAAATATAATCACCTATTTAAATTTAATATAAAGCATTTTGAGTCAGATGTCTTAAACCAACCCGGAGATGACCATTTGATGGGTTGAGGGTAAATGTTGTCCCTAACGGGACGCACTACCACTTTTTAAAGAATATAATTTGCAAATCAAATGTAGTGAGGACGAGGCTCTAGCGGTGACCCAGGTCACAAGTTTGTAGTAGTCATACCACTAAATTAGTTAACTTAACATTATCACGTACCAAGCTGATTCGAATCCCGAAGCAATACATTTCGTAATCTGATCATTTTCGCTTTATTTACTTTTCTACTATTTACTATTCTGCTAGTTATATTTCTGATATACACTTCAAGCACATTTTTACTTTTATGTTATTTACTTTACCGTCATTTACTTTTCTGCTTCACAAGCACACAAAACCCACTCACTAATTAATCCGGCTAAACGATAACAAAAGTTGAGTATTGGAACTCGACCGTGTCCATTGGTTCGATACTTGGTTCTTACCTAACTATATTATGCTGTGATAGGTACACTTGCCTATTGTGTGTGTTTTAAGTTAACGTAATTATCATTTTATTAATTTAAAACCTGATCTTGTGAAATCAATCTAAAAATATATTTACTTATATTTTTACTATATCAAAACATTTATATCAGGTATCGTATCCACAGGGAATTGGTGAAAAGTGTTTGTTTTATGAAAATTGTTCGGGTTTTGATTCAAAAGCAAATAACTTTAACTTTGTAAAAACTATTAAGAGAAAACAGATCGCTTACGGGTTCAGATTGTAAGTTTGGTGATTACTGGTTTGTACTTATTGGAAGTTACATAGACATAACTCATTAATCAGATTGATAAGTAATTAACATTCAAATAACAACTGTATTGAACAATGATTGTAAAACCGAATGTTTGACACAAGTTAATTACCCAATAGTTAATTACCAATTCAGAATACTAATCATAGATACACAATGTTCACGATAGATAACCGAAAAATGGATGCATATGATAATCAAGAAACTAAACGTGTTCAATCAATCCAATCAATCCTAGAACTCAAACTATCAAATGATTACAAGAATACTATACCAAATCAAGTATGAACCTAGGTATATCACTTACAAGCAGATCCTACACCCGGAAACGACACGAAGAGATTAGCCGCTCATCGACATCGTCATCGTCATCGATTCTTCAATAATTGTTCTAACATGATGTAGCTTAAAAAACTGGTAAAGATTGAAATTTATCTCTGGAAATCACCTTAGGGAAGCTCTTGATCGTAGAATGAAAAGTTAATTTGACTATAGACTCCTCCATACTTTATAATTGAAATTAGATCAAATTTGCCTAATTTATGAATCTTCGCGTGTCGCGAACTTAGGATGAATGTTATTCGTGTGGCGTGAAGAACAAATTAGTTGGGTGGGCTTTTCAAGGCCCTCGCGTGTCGTGAAATTCTTCTTCCTGATCTTCGCGTGACGCGAATAACCTAAATTCCACATTTTTTACTTTTCTTGACTTTAACTTCTCTAAGGCCCGTGTATGCTGCTATCCTCATGATTTTAAGCTTGTGTTTTCCCACTCACTTAGCACATTAAAACTATAGTAGACACAAATACCAAACGCACATAAAACAGACTCGATATACAAAGCTAAACGCTTAAAACTACAAACTCAGACTTTTATATACATATATTTAACCTCACATCACCCATAAAAATACAAAGATAACAACCAATCAATGAACAACACAACCAAAAGACTCTAGTGCTCGATTCATTCAACACAATCACAACAAACGAAAAAGGCTCGATCTTTTTGTCAAACAAAAGTTTTGACAAATAAAACAATAGATCGATGTAACATCCCAAAAATAGTAATTAAATAAATAATAACGCGATCGAGATTTAATCGTCATAGATGAAAGGAAAATGGATGGGCTTGCGCTCGGCTCCAACGGGCCGAGGGAAGCCCAGGTATAAAAGGGCCAAGACAACCTCAAACTTGCAAACTTCCACCATTTGCAAAGTTAGAGAGAGAAAGGAGAGCTCGGGCCTAGAGAGAGAAAGTTGACGGATCGACCCGGAATTGAAGGAGCACGTTACTACTGAGCTCGTGAGAAAAACCTCCGAATCCGAATCCCAATCCAGGTAACCATTCGACCCTAAACTGAGTTTTTTGTTTAATTTGGGATTTTCGGGTTTTAGCTAAATAGGTGACGTTTTTACGGATGAAACTTGATAATAAGCTTAGGACTAACATCTAGAATAAAAACCGCACGTTTTGAACAAAGAAAGTTGTAAGATTGGCACGATCAGATCGCGTGCGAAAGTTAAGGTTATTGCGGGGAAGCAGGTCCTGCGTACTTATCAAGTACACAAGAAGCAGGTCCTGCGTACTTATCAAGTACGCAAGAAGCAGATCCTGCGTACTTATCAAGTACGCAAGAAGAATGTTCTGCGTACTTATCAAGTACGCAAGAACAAGGCCCTGCGCACTTGCTAAGTGCGCAGGCAACAGGCCGGTTAGTATAGTCAGTGTAGTCGCCTAATTCAAAATGGTTTAACCGTTAAAGTCGGGATTAGGTCAGATGTATGTGTAATTAATCAATCCAGATCGTGTGTGGCACTCATTGGACCGTTGTTAGGACAGGACGAGACTTGCTCATCAGGTGAGTTCTATGTGCCCCCTTTATGTTATGTGTAAACCTTATTAAATGTTTTGGGGCTGAGTGTATACGCTAAATTAATAAATGTTATAAATGCCAAAGTGATCATACGTGATATATATACATATATGTGTCAAAATGAATGATGAACAAAGAATGAAACGTATGATTATAAAGAATGAATAAAAAAATGACATAACATGAATGAATGAAGTCTTGCTTTATATTTTATATATCACATGTTACGAATGTATGTAAAGGTTATGGACGCTTCGATGACAATGGCTACTTCGGTAGACGCACGACCACGTGACTATTTTGCAACCGGGATAAAAATGTTCCTTCATAAGCTAGGACGTATAAAAGACACTCATGGACGGTCGAAGCAAATGCCTTATTTCATGTAGAACGGTTGCATACATAATAGCCGCGTGGGAAACGGATGCCTTTGGGCAGACAGGCGAATGAACGGACTACGACGGTAGGACGGGTTTAGGCGGACGGACAAAGGTTGCCGGACGGATTTATGTTACGACGGACGGTTTATGAAAAGGATTATGATGGTAGTTCTCACGGCGTTTGTCTTTGTGACTCACGCGACAATTATGACCAATGAATGTTCTCCCCAAAGTAAGTAAGTATGTACATATGTATATACTCAGTATGAATGTTATGTGAGAACAGTAAAACAAAGAATATGCAAAAGCACGCATATGATATATATATAATTCTTAACGATAAGATAAATGTTATGCCCGATTGTTTTTAAACTAGAACTCACCAGCGTTAGCTGACTTTTAGTATACATTTCAGGTAAAGAAAGGAAGGGTCGTGTGAAGGCGTGATGGTTACCCGGCAAGCGACTGACATCCCACTTTTATATATGTTAAGACAATGTTATGTTTTTAATTGTTAAGACTTCCTCTGTTATGTTATGTTATGTTATGTTATATTATATTATGAATTCGAATGATGTTTGCTTCCGCTACTCTCGAATTTTTTTAATTTAAGTTCAGTATTTATGACTATGTTTATGAGTAAATCCAACAAGTGAGGTTACCCGGAAAAGGGGCCTTACAAGTTGGTATCAGAGCAATAGTTTGAGAGATTCAGACAACCCTAAATGTCTGGACTCAAGCTGATTATGGGACCAACACACGGATGTAAGTACGGGTAACCAACGCCAACGCCAACGCCAACGCCAGCACGGTAAGTAAGTACTAAAGTTAATGCACTTGGATAAGAATAGATACCTTAACTTAGAAAAAATAGATGTCAATGTCACAACCGATTTGAAGAGTTTTGAACCCGAAAGGCAATGTAAATTAGTAATCACAAATCGGTCACTGTAATTAAAAATTTACCTTGCTCGTACTGTTCTAAAACTTTGATGTGAAGGAATGGCATTGATGTATTCCCTTTATAACTATCAGGAAACTAGGAACTATGGCTGGTGGGAGGCGGCCGCACTGGCCGAGTCGGTAGACCTCCATTGAATCAAAGACATGAAGAGGAAGAGAGTGTGCACGCAAAACACAATGAGAGTGTGCACGAAACAAATGTGACCCCAACTGGGAACGACAATCAAGGGTCTCTACTGTTGGAACCCGAGGTCAGGGATGTTATTGCCCGCAAAGTTGTACTCACTCTAAAGAAAGTATTGCCTGATCTACTATCAGAGGCATTAAAGAAAAGTAGAGAGGAGGATGAAGGAGACCATGAAGAGAAAGTGTATGACAGTGATGAGGATGAAGTAAAGGTGGGATCAAGCAATCTTGGGTGTACTTACAAAGGTTTCAAGGATGGAGACCCACCCAAGTTCGATGGGAACAAGGATTCAGTGGCTACGTTTGAGTGGATTGAGTGGATGGACGCTGTAATCAACATCAGCGAGTGTCGACCGGACCAGGCTGTTAAGTATGTTGCTCATTCTTTGACCAATGAGGCACTAAGTTGGTGGGGGAACATTCAGAGGACAAAGTCGCCAAACGCTCTTGCCAGAATGACATGGGAAGACCTGAAGAAGCTGATAATCCAAAAGTTCTGTCCCCAGAATGAAATTGATCGAGTGGAAAATGAATTCCTAAACTTCAAGGCTGGCAGCAAGACGCACCGCCAGTATACTTCTAGGTTCAATGAGCTAGCTCAACTGGTACCCCACCTGGTGGAGACAGAAGAATGAATGATTAAGTAATATGTGAAGGGCCTACCTCAAAGGGTCCGTCTTCAAGTAAAGGCTAATCTACCATCGACCTTCGAATCGGTAGTTAACTGTCTGGAATCGTCTATGACGATTATGCTAACGAGGACACAGCTCCCGAAGCTCCGAAACAGAAATGGGAGAACTCGTTCAAAGGAAATGGAAAGGGAAACTACACCGCTGACGTGAAGAAGCCTAGGGCAGAAGGGTACGACGTTTGTAAGAAATGCTCAAAGAAATACCAAGGCGAATGTCTTGTTGGCTCAACCATGTGTTATAAGCGCGGGAGGTCGGGGCATTACTCCCGAGATTGCTTAAAGGACGTCAAGTGCCAAAGTTGTGGAAGATATGGACACCTGACTAGGGATTGCAGGAAAACCACATAATCCGGTTCGGGAAAGGAAAAGGAAGCTGAAAAGGAACAGCCGAAGGCTTGGACTCGAGCCTACGCCCTGACTGAGGAGGAAGCAAAGGGAAACCCTGATGTTGTGTCAGGTACGTTCCTAGTTAATGATCAACATGCTGCTATTTTATTTGACTCTGGTGCTAGTAAAAGCTTTATATCCAATGCACTTAGTCAAAAACTAGATTGCCTATCAATACCATAGTAAAGGCCTTTAGCATACAAACTGTCGTTGGTAAAAATTCGGGAGTATTCCATGTAACAGAGGATTGCATCATAGAAATAGAGGGCCATAAGTTTCCTTCTAGATTATTCCTTCTCAATTTAGGAGGATTCGATATAGTATTGGGTATGGATTGGCTAGCTGCCAACGAAGCTCAAATCATATGTAAACGAAAGAGGATACACCTCAAAGCTCCTAGCGGCAGTCCAAATCGGTTTATGGGGATTGTAATTGCACGATGCCGAACGTCATCTCGATGATCAAGGACGAAAGTTACATGAGGCACGGTTGTGAAGCTTATCTGGCGTATGTTATTGACGATAGAATGAAAACGAAAGAACTCAAGAATGTACCCGTGGTGTGCAACTTTCCGGAAGTATTCCCTGAGGATCTACCTGGGTTGCCACCCGATCGGGAAATAGAATTTTAGATTGACTTACTGCCAGGAGCTGAGCCCGTTGCCAAAGTCCCCTACCGATTAGCTCCGTCAGAAATGAAAGAATTGATGTCTCAACTAGAGGAATTAACAGAAAAAGGATTTATCAGACCGAGTATTTCACCATGGGGAGCTCCGGTACCATTTATAAAGAAGAAGGACGGCAGCATGCGCATGTGCATTGACTACCGCGAACTGAACATGAGGACAGTAAAGAACAAATACCCACTGCCTAGAATAGACGCCCTTTTTGATCAACTGCAAGGTGCGAGTTGGTTCTCAAAGATCGATCTTAGGTCGGGTTACCATCAGTTGAAAGTAAGAGAAGAAGACATACCAAAGACCGCGTTTCGCACACGTTATGGACATTATGAGTTTCTCGTGATGTCCTTCGGATTGACCAACGTACCAGCAGCGTTCATGGACTTGATGAATAGAGTATGTTGACCAATGTTGGATCGATCAGTGATAGTTTTTATAGACGACATACTGATATATTTGAAAAACGAGGGAGATCACCACTGTCACTTAAGAGAGGTTTTGGAGGTGCTAAAGCAGGAAGAGTTGTACGCAAAATTCTCCAAATGCGCGTTCTGGCTTAGGGAAGTCCAATTCCTAGGTCATGTGATAAATCCAAACGGCATCATGGTAGATCCTACAAAGATTGAGGCAGTAAAGAAATGGAACGTCCCGAAGACACCAACAGAGATACGAAGTTTTCTGGGATTGGCAGGCTACTATCGGAGGTTCATTCAAGATTTCTCAAGAATAGCCTCGCCACTAACTAAACTGACACGAAAGGAAGTAAAATATGAATGGGGTCCAACCCAAAACAACGCGTTTGAGGAACTTAAAACACGATTAACCCAAGCTCCAGTCTTGGCACTACCTGAAGGAAATGAAGACTTGGTAGTCTACACTGACGCTTCGTGTCAAGGTTTAGGATGTGTACTTATGCAACGAGGAAAGGTAATTGCTTACGCCTTGCGACAACTAAAGATTCACGAGGTTAACTACCCTACTCACGATCTGGAGTTAGCAACAGTAGTTTTCGCATTAAAAATAAGGAGGCACTATCTGTATGGAGTTAAATGTACCATTTACTCCGATCACAAGAGCCTGAAGTACTTTTTCAAACAAAAGGAATTAAACATGAGACAAAGTAGGTGGTTAGAGCTACTAAAAGACTATGACTGTGAGATATTGTACCATCCAGGCAAGGCCAACGTGGTGGCTGATGCTTTAATCAGAAAGGAAGAATCGGAACCTATACGGATCAAAGCATGTCAGCTGATTATAACGCCAGATTTGATGAGTGAAATATCAAAGGCACAAGATGAAGCACTATTAGAAAGAAATATAAAACGGGAAGGAATAGTAGGACAACAAGGGAATTTGGATGCAAATGCATACGGTGTACGAACTAGGTTCGGACGGATGTGGATACCTAAGATTGGTGAGATCAGAGCCAAAATCCTCGATGAGGCCCATAAGTCTCGCTATTCAATCCACCACGGGATAAACAAAATGTATCAAGACTTGAAGAAAGAGTACTGGAGGCCCAGCATGAAGAATGATGTGACCGAGTACGTGAACAAATGCCTAACGTGTTCACTAGTTAAGTCCGAGCACCAGAAACCATTCGGAAAAATGTAACCTTTACCAATACCGGAATGGAAGTGGGAGGAGATCACGATGGACTTCATTACCAAGCTATCACGAACAGCCAAAGGCAATGATACCATTCGGATGATCGTCGACCGCTTGACGAAAAGTGCTCACTTCTTGCCATTACGTGAGACTTCTTCGTCAGAAAAACTAGCAGAAATATTTATCAAGGAAATTGTGAGCATACATGGTATGACGCTGTCGATTGTGTCCAACAGGGATACTAGATTCACGTCAAGGTTTTGGAAGAAATTTAATGAAGCGATGGGCACTAGACTGAACATCATCACCGCTTACCACCCCCAAACCGATGGTCAATCGGAAAGAACCATTCAGACCTTGGAGGACATGCTCCAGGCCTGTATAATCGACTTCGGTGCGAGCTGGGACAACCATCTACCATTGGCAGAACTTTCATATTACAACAGCTACCACTCAACTATTGGCATCCCGCCGTTTGAAATGTTGTATGGAATGAGATGTAGGACCCCGGTTTGTTGGGGGGAAATTGGACAAAAGGATTTTGCATGTCTCGAAGTGGTCAAAGCTACTTCTGAGAAATTTGATCAAATAAAGGCTCGAATGAAAGCCGCAAAAGACAGACAGAATTCATACACGGATAAGAGAAGAAGGGATTTAGAGTTTCAAGTAGGGGACATGGTATTGTTAAAGGTATCACCATGGAAAGGAATCATTCGATTCAGAAAACGTGGCAAACTAAGTCCAAGGTTTGTCGGACCTTTCAAGATTTTAGCGAGAGTGGGTCAAGTTGCTTACAGACTCGACCTACCCGTTGAGCTTAGTGGAATACACCCTACGTTCCATGTGTCGCACTTACGCAAGTGCCTAGCTGATGACACAGCTCACATACCTTACGGCGAGATCGAAGTGGATAACAGTCTAAATTATGTGGAGGAACCAATAGCCATTCTTGACCGAGCTGAGAAACGACTATGCAATAAGTTGATTCATTTAGTTAAAGTACAATGGAAGCTCAGAAAAGGGTCAGAAGCGACATGGGAGAAAGAAGACGAGATGAGGGGATTATACCCTCAATTGTTTAACGTATAAATGGTTTCGAGGACAAAATCCCTTTAAGGAGGGTAGACTAGTAACATCCCAAAAATAGTAATTAAATAAATAATAACGCGATCGAGATTTAATCGTCATAGATGAAAGGAAAATGGATGGGCTTGGGCTCGGCTCCAACGGACCGAGGGAAGCCCAAGTATATAAGGGCCAAAACAGCCTCAAACTTGCAAACTTCCACCATTTGCAAAGTTAGAGAGAGAAAGGAGAGCTCGGGCCTAAAGAGAGAAAGTTTACTGCTGAGCTCGTGAGTAAAACATCCGAATCCGAATCCCAATCCAGGTAACGATTCGACCCTAAACTGAGTTTTTTTTGTTTAATTTGGGATTTTCGGGTTTTAGCTAAGTAGGTGATGTTTTTACGGATGAAACTTGAAAATAAGCTTAGGACTAACATCTAGAATGAAAACCGCACATTTTGAACAAAGAAAGTTCTAAGATTGGCACGATCAGATCCGCATGCGATAGTTAGGGTTTTTGCGGGGAAGCAGATCCTGCGTACTTATCAAGTACGCAAGAAGCAGGTCCTGCGTACTTATCAAGTACGCAAGAAGCAGGTCCTGCGTACTTATCAAGTGCGCAAGAAGAATGTTCTGCGTACTTATCAAGCATGCAAGAACAAGTCCCTCCACACTTGCTAAGTGCACAGGCAACAGGCCGGTTAGTAAAGTCAGTATAGTCTCCTAATTCAGAATGGTTTAACCGTTAAAGTCGGGATTAGGTCTGATGTATGTGTAATTAATCAATCCAGATTGTGTGTGGCACTCATTGAACCGCTGTTAGGACAGGACGAGACTAGCTCAGCAGGTGAGTTCTAAGTGCCCCCTCTATGTTATATGCAAACCTTATTAAATGTTTTGGGGCTGAAGTGTATACGCTAAATGAATAAATGTTATAAATGCCAATGTGATCATACGTGATATATACATATATGTATCAAAATGAATGATGAACAAAGAATGAAACGTATGATTATAAAGAATGAATGAAAGAATGACATAACGTGTATGAATGAAGTCTTGCTTTATATTTTATATATCGCATGTTATGAATGTATGTAAACGTTATGGACGCTTCGATGACAATGGCTACTTCGGTAGACGGACGACCACGTGACTACTTTGCAACCGGGACAAAAACGTTCCTTCATAAGCTAGGACGTATAGAAGACACTCATGAACGGTCGAAGCAAATGCCTTATTTCATGTAGAACGGTTGCATACATAATAGCCGTGTGGGAAACGGATGCCTTTGGGCAGACGGGCGAATGAACGGACTACGACGGTAGGACGGGTTTAGGCGGACGGACAAAGGTTGCCGGACGGATTTATGTTACGACGGACGGTTTCTAGGGCCGGACGGTTTATGAAAAGTACTATGACGGTAGTTCTCACGGCGTTTGTCTTTGTGACTCACGCGACAATTATGACGGATTGATCACCCATATGTGTATGACCAATGAATGTTCTCCCCAAAGTAAGTATGTATGTACATATGTATATACTTAGTATGAATGTTATGTGAGAACAGTAAAAAAAAGAATATGCAAAAGCACGTATATGATATATATATATATATAATACTTAACGATAAGATAAATGTTATGTCTGATTGTTTTTAAACTAGAACTCACCAGCGTTAGCTGACTTTTAGTATACATTTCAAGTAAAGAAAGGAAGGGTCGTGCGAAGGCATGATGGTTACCCGACAAGCGACTGACATCCCACTTATATATATGTTAAGACAATGTTATGTTTTTAATTGTTAAGACTTCCGCTATTATGTTATGTTATGTTATGAATTCGAATGATGTTTGCTACCGCTACTCTTGAATGTTTTTTTAATTTAAGTTCAGTATTTATGACTATGTTTATGAGTAAATCCAACAAGTGAGGTTACCGGGGAAAGGGGCCTTACAAGTTGGTATCAGAGAAATAGTTTGAGAGATTCAGACATCCCTAAATGTCTGGACTCAAGCTGATTATGGGACCAACACACGGATGTAAGTATGGGTAACAAACGCCAACGCCAGCACGGTAAGTAAGTACTAAAGTTAATACACTTGGATAAGAATAGATACGTTAACTTAGAACAAATAGATGTCAATGTCACAACCGATTTGAAGAGTTTTGAACCCGAAAGGCAATGTAAATTAGTAATCACAAACCGGTCACTGTAATTAAAAATTTACCTTGCTCGTACTGTTCTAAAACTATGATCTGAAGGAATGGCATTGATGTATTCCCTTTATAACTATTAGGAAACTAGGAACTATGGCGGGTGGAGGAAGAACCGGACACCCAGGCGGTCGCACTGGCGGAGTCGGTAGACCTCCATTGAATCAAAGACATGAAGAGGAAGAAAGTGTGCACGCAGAACACACTGAGAGTGTGCACGAAACAGATGTGACCCCAACTGGGAACGACAATCAAGGGTCTCTACAGTTGGAACCCGAGGTTAGGGAAGCTATTGCCCGCGAAGTTGTACTCACTCTAAAGAAAGTATTGCCTGATCTACTATCAGAGGCATTAAAGAAAAGTAGAGAGGAGGATGAAGGAGACCATGAAGAGAAAGTGTATGACAGTGACGGGGATGAAGTAAAGGTGGGATCAAGCAATCGTGGGTGTGCTTACAAAGGTTTCAAGGACAGAGACCCACCCAAGTTCGATGGGAACAAGGATTCAGTGACTACGTTCGAATGGATTGAGAGGATAAACGCTGTAATCAACATCAGCGAGTGTCGACCGGACCAGGCTATTAAGTATGTTGCTCATTCTTTCACCAATGAGGCAATAAGTTGGTGGAGGAACATTCAGAGGACAAAGTCTCCAAACGCTCTTGCCAGAATGACATGGGAAGACCTGAAGAAGCTGATAATCCAAAAGTTCTGTCCCCAGAACGAAATTGATCAAGTGGAAAATGAATTCCTAAACTTCAAGCCTGGGAGCAAGACGCACCGCCAGTATACTTCTAGGTTCAATGAGCTAGCTCAACTGGTACCCCACCTGGTGGAGATAGAAGAACGAATGACTAAGTACTATGTGAAGGGCCTACCTCAAAGGGTCTATGTTCATGTAAAGGCTAATCTACCATCGACCTTCGAATCGGTAGTCAACCTGTCTGGAATCATCTATGACGATTATGCTAACGAGGACACAACTCCCGAAGCTCCGAAACGGAAATGGGAGAACTCGTTCAAAGGAAATGGAAAGGGAAACTACACCGCTGAGGTGAAGAAGCCTAGGGCAGAAGGGTATGAAGTTTGTAAGAAATGCTCAAAGAAACACTAAGGCGAATGTCTTGTTGGCTCAACCATGTGTTATAAGTGCGGGAGGCCGGGGCATTACTCCCGAGATTGCTTAAAGGACGTCAAGTGCCAAAATTGTGAAAGATATGGACACCTGACTAGGGATTGCAGGAAAATCAGACAATCTGGTTCAGGAAAGGAAAAGGAAACTGAAAAGGAACAGCCGAAGGCTAGGACTCAAGCCTACGCCCTGACTGAGGAGGAAGCAAGGGGAAACCCTGATGTTGTGTCAGGAACGTTCCTAGTTAATGATGAACATGCTGCTATTTTATTTGACTCTGGTGCTAGTAAAAGCTTTATATCCAATGCATTTAGTCGAAAACTAGATTGCCTAACAACATCATAGTAAAGGCCTTTAGCGTACAAACTGTCGTTGGTAAAATTCGGGAGTATTCCAAGTAACAGAGGATTGCATCATAGAAATAGACGGCCATAAGTTTCCTTCTAGATTGTTCCTTCTCAACTTAGGAGGATTCGATATAGTATTGGGTATGGCTTGCTGCCAACGAAGCTCAAATCATATGTAAACGAAAGTGGATACACCTCAAAGCTCCTAGCGGCAGTCCAAATCGGTTTATGGGGATTGGAATTGCACGATGACGAACGTCATCTCGATGATCAAGGACGAAAGTTACACGAGGCGCGGTTGCGAAGCTTATCTGGCTTATGTTATTGACGATAGAATGAAAATGAAAGAACTCAAGAATGTACCCGTGGTGTGCAACTTTTCGGAAGTATTCCCTGAGGATCTACCTGGGTTGCCACCCGATCGGGAAATAGAATTTTAGATTGACTTACTGCCAGGAGCTGAGCCCGTTGCCAATGCCCCTACCGATTGGCTCCGTCAGAAATGAAAGAATTAATGTCTCAACTAGAGGAATTAACAGAAAAAGGATGACATAACGTGTATGAATGAAGTCTTGCTTTGTATTTTATATATCGCATGTTATGAATGTATGTAAACGTTATGGGCGCTTCGATGACAACGACTACTTCGGTAGACGGACGACCACGTGACTATTTTACAACCGGGACAAAAACGTTCCTTCATAAGCTAGGACGTATAAAAGGCACTCATGGACGGTCGAAGCAAATGCCTTATTTCATGTAGAACGGTTGCATACATAATAGCCGTGTGGGAAACGGATGCCTTTGGGCAGACGTGCGAATGAACGGACTACGACGGTAGGACGGGTTTAGGCGGACGGACAAAGGTTGTCGGACGTATTTATGTTACGATGGACGGTTTCTAGGGCCGGGCGGTTTATGAAAAGGACTACGACGGTAGTTCTCACGGCGTTTGTCTTTGTGACTCACGCGACAATTATGACGGGTTGATCACCCATATGTGTATGACCAATGAATGTTCTCCCCAAAGTAAGTATGTATGTACATATGTATATACTCAGTATGAATGTTATGTGAGAACAGTAAAACAAAGAATATGCAAAAGCACGTATATGATATACATATATATATATAATACTTAACGATAAGATAAATGTTATGCCTGATTATTTTTAAACTTGAACTCACCAGCGTTAGCTGACTTTTAGTATACATTTCAGGTAAAGAAAGGAAGGGTCGTGCGAAGACTTGATGGTTACCCGGCAAGCGACTAACATCCCACTTTTATATATGTTAAGACAATGTTATGTTTTTAATTGTTAAGACTTCCGCTGTTATGTTATGTTATGTTATGTTATGAATTCGAATGATGTTTGCTTCCGCTACTCTCGAATGTTTTTAATTTAAGTTAAGTATTTATAACTATGTTTATGAGTAAATCCAACAAGTGAGGTTACCCGGGAAAGGGGCCTTACAATCGATTTAAAAAAATATGTGTAAACGCGCGTAAAGGTGGCTATGATACCACTGTTGGGAATTATGGTACCAGTTTTAACTTTTAAAACAATAATTATTTAAACCTCTTAAATAAACAAATTAGATATATTTTAGCGGAAGCAATTTAATAGTACCATCACCAGATCAGATCTGGATTCCTTTCAGTGATCCGATTACAGGCGTTAAACAGTATTAAATAACAACCATAGGGTTTTTAGATTTATACCTTTGGTGATAACAAGATCTGTAACACCTTAGAACAACGAACGTCACGTTAGTTTACACGTATACGAAAACCGCAGCAAAACGTCACATGGTTGCGCGGAGGAGAACCCGGTCACCACGGAGGAGGTGACGTGACGGCTAAATTTTAACAGTTAATACCTCATAATAATTAACTATTTAGGTTTTTAGGGTTAAGTTAAGGTTATATTTATAAATCTGTAACTTACACACTGACCCTGAGATATTAACAGTTATATTTATAAATCTGTAACTTACACACTGACCCTGAGATATTAACAGTTAATACCTCATAATAATTACCTGTTTAATTATTAACCTTATCTATTTTACTAATTAACAATAATCAGTAAAATCTTTTCTTTTAAATGTTTAACAGATTAAACATTTACTTCCGCAAATAATTAATTATCTCAGTCCCCGATAAATATTTTAGCTAAATTTTTATTCACCGTTTATTACATCCGTCTTTCGTGAATAATATTTAACAATTATATATATATATATATATATGTATATATATTTGTTCGTTGTCTAAGGTGTAACTCCTTTGATCGTACCTTAATAGTAACGTTGACTTAGTTGACAATCGGATATCATATATCCAACAGATGTATGATCATGGATTAACATTAGATATAGATTAAAACAAGCTTAAGAAGTAGATGATAAAATCTAAATAAGGCTTATAGAAGGAGATTGAATTAATAAAAACAAGAAAGATAAGACCAAGAACAAAAACATGAATTAAGAAAGAAGAACAAAGGAAGAACACTTACTTGAATGCTAGAAGCCTACTTGCTCCAACTCGTAGGTTGATTCCTAAGCTTCTTAGGAAGGCTTGTTGTTGTGTTTTGAAGTGTTAAAAAATATGAAGGAATAGGCATCTATTTTTACTAAAATAATTAGGGTTTAGGGCTTTTAAAAACGGAAGGGGGTGCAAGAGAGAGGTATTTCGGCAAAAACTGATTGGGGGGGGGGGTTTCCTCAACTTGTTCACCAAGTTCGGCTTCACAAGTGAAATACCTTGTAGAAACCATTTTGTTTATGAGAAAATGTGTTAAATATTTTGCATCCCGGGTCACCGTGTAAAACATATGAAAGTTTTATTCCATGAGATATTTTAAAATAAGTGTTTGATTGTTGTTATAGTGCACTAAACATTATTATCATATGTAAAATGTTGTGTGTTTCAAATAGTTCATGAACAAATCGTTAATTAAGCTAACATATAACTTGAATTTTATGAAAACAAAGTAGATTGTGAATAAATTTTGCGAAGAAATCCAAGACATCACATATGTTGGGATTCGTGCTAGGGTTTCAAAACTATTTTTAAACGTGCAACGTAAAAACAAGCACGAGACCGATCTAGGCCAAACCCCTAGATCACCCACAAGGAGTCCCGGTGCAAACAAAAAATCAACAAATCAACCATAGGGTGTTTAGGGTAATACCTTTCGCGAACATGAGACACCACGTTATAATGGTCTCATCGCTAGATCCGGCTCACAAACTCGGATCTCTATCTATCTCGTCTCTAAACCTCGTGATCATAAAAAACGAACCCCGTTAATTTATTCCTTACGTTCATAGGTTTCTCGATGCCGACAAGAATGGTGCAAGGCAAAAATCGCATAGCTCAACGACGTCAGCGGAAACCGAGTATCTGTGACAGCCTTGTAGCGACGCAACGACGCTGTCCGACGAGTGGCGGCGCTGACCAACCCTTGCGGCTGCATCATCCGACGAAGTGGCGCTGGTCAGCCGGCTATGGTGGGGTGGTGGCGGAAATAATGGAGAGAGATAATTAGGGTTAGATTTTATTCCCTAAGAATAAATGATTATGTCTAACTCTGATCTTATCTCCAATTTGGATTTAGAATTATTAGGTAACTTATTGCACAAGATTAGGGTTTAAGTTACTAATAAATCCCTTACTATCTCATAATCAATATTTAACTCAAAACTTTGGTTGATTAAATATATAACTCTTTTATTAATAAATACAAAATTAAGTAACTATATATACTTATATACGTATAGGGAGTGGTTCATTACAGAACACTAAATTAGTGCGAGAACAAAAATAACAAACTTAAATCATTTAATTTCTTGATCAATGATTTACATTTTAATTTTATTTTACTTCATACATATAAATATGCATGTTTACATACATAAAACACAATTCAGCAATTTTTTTGATATGTTTTTATACATTTAAAAATTTACCTACACATGTGTAGATATGTGTAGGTAAAATAACCTATACATCCTACACATGAATTACACATGTGTAGGTTATGTAAATAAACGAAATTTATTCATTTTTTATAAATTTCATTAGAGACGAATAAACATTGCATTTTTATCATTTTCTTATTTTTTAAATTTTTGTAAGAGTGATAAAATGAAGGGTTCATTTTGTTCCCCATGTTCTCGCAATATTTAGTGTTCTGAATTGAACCTTCCCCTATACATATATAATATATATATATATATATGTATATATAGGGGAAGTTTCAATTCAGAACACAAAATATTGCGAGAACATAGGGAACAAAATGAACCCTTCATTTTTTCAATCTTTAAAAAACTTTTGAAATATAAAAATAATAATAGAAATGCAATGTTTACACATCTTTAAATAAATTTATAAAATAATATGAACATAATTCGTTTATTTGAATAACCTACACATGTGTAATTCATGTGTAGGATGTATAGGTTATTTTACCTACACATAATATACACATGTGTAGGTAAACTTTTAAATATATGAAAATATATTTAAAAAAGTATTTAATGGGTTTTTATGTATATAAACATGCATATTTATATGTATGAATTATAATTTTTTAAAAATATAAATCATAGATCAAGAAATTAAACTATTTAAGTTTGTTCTTTTTGTTCTCATGATAATTTAGTGTTCTGTAATGAACCTTCCCATATAAATATAAATATATATATAAATTGATTATATTCCGTAATTCCAAATTATTGGATCAGTTAATTTAACGGTTTGTAATTCCCAATTATGATCTCTACTTACCGTTATTATTCCAAATAATCATTCGCCTTTTGCAACACCCCATATTTAACGACAATAATAATAACGGGTCTTGCTATGCGACGAATGGAATAAACGAGGCTCGTTAGGCCGAGCCGGAGGATTGGGCCCGACGAACATAAGGGGGATCCCCTCCCTTAAATACCACAAACCCTCCATTTGCTTACTTCCTCTAAGTTCTAGAGAGAGAAAGTGAATGATCAGCTCATGATCGCATCGGCTCATGTCTCCATTGCTCGTGAGAAGAACCTCCGAATTAGAAGCTCGATACAGGTAACAATCAAAACTTAATATGTGATTTAGTTCATTTTGGGGTTTTTGGGTTTTGGGTAAAAAGTCGACTTTCTTACGTGTGAAACTTCGAAATAAACCTAGATTTGATTTCTAGGATGAAAAACCAATGTTTTGAACAATTTGAATCTTGATGAGACTAGATTTGCATGCAAGAACTAAGGGTTCTTGTTGAAGAAGACGGCCAAGCGGGTGAACTTATGAAGTTCTCCTAGGCAGCGGGAGCGAACTTGTGGCAACGAACCTGCTAAATTAGCTGGTACTCACTTAGCGAACTTAAGGCAAGCGAACCTAGTAAGTTCGCTGCGTACGTTCACTAAGCTTGGCTGTAGCGAATCTAATAAGTTCGCTAAGAGCATGTTCGTTGGATGATAGTGTAAGCAAATCACTACACATACCATGTGTTTCATTTAATTACACATAAACATTACCCGCACAACGCATGCCCTAAATAACTAGAAATAATATTAGGGAAACTACGGGTTCTCTACTTACGCTTTAGTGTACTTACGTTAATATCTTGAGGATTTGCTAAGCTCGTTTCCTCGCTTAAATGCTTAACTCCTTTTGACTCGTACTTGCAGTGTACCGCACTAAACTCCTCTTAATCGAATCTCAGAAGTTCAATCTGTCCTCAAAAATTAGGATTTTTGGTTTTCTTTTGTTTTATGGTTTCTATTGTGTTCGTTGGAGTTCAATCGGTAACTATCGATGTTTGTTATCTCTCGGTAATGAGCCGGCGGTGATACTCTTTGTTCGAGTAGTGTAAACCATAAGTATTTACGTGATTTTCTGAAAAAATAAAATAATAATTTATCATTTATATTAATAACTAAGGAATAGAGGTATAGCCGAGTTGAGTCAAGGTCAGGCAGTGGCGGATCCATGATTTTTGGTCAGTGGGTGCAAAAAATTAACCAATCAAAACATTGTCAAATATGCTAAAAGGGATCTGTCAAAACGGATCAAATAGTTATAACGTATTTGACTAAATATGTCAATTGGGGTTGACAAAGGCTTTTTTTTTCTTTGGGTTAGATTGAGAATTGAGGTTAACAAGGGGATTTTAATAAAATAACAGGACGTGCTGTTTCAAATGTGAAGGGGCCTAAATTTTTTTTGGCTTAATTTTGAAAGACATTTACACTAGCATGCCACTATTGAGGCCCCCTATCCGCCCATGAGGTCAGGTTCAAGTTCTGATCGACTCGAATTACTCAACCGAGTTGTTAACTTCCTTGCAGTAGCGGATCCCACGGGAAATTAGGGAAGGGTGAGGCTTCCGAAGACCCATAACAATTCCATTTTTTTAGTGAACGAATAGTTATTGGCTTTGAAAATATAAGCTCTAGAGATGCAACATGTCATCATGCAGGTACGCTACAAAGTTTTTCTTATTCCAGGGCCACACTACACATTTTTTTCTTTAGTAGGGGCATTATAAAGGTTTGCTTTTTTTATTCAAGCCATCGCACTCCATAAATACAAGCCACCTTTTCTTTTTTGAACGGCAATTTGGATCGCTGACGGGTCACTGGGCCACCCGATAATCTCCACCCCTCAGGAAAAAATCCGCCATAGATGAGAAAACCCTCTGGCCCAAACCTGCACCCCTTTTTTTTGTCACATGTGTGACTTGAACGCAAGACCTCCCTGTTTTAAAAAAGTCTTGGATATACATCTTTGCTACTAGGTTGTATAAATACAAGCCACTTAATTGGTTTTTTTTCCCAAGCCATCACAGAACATAAATGTCAACTAATTTAACGTAATACTTTTTTCTTGTTCCTACCTATTTTGTTTTTTAATGTGTTTGATGTGTCTACTTATTGTATTCAATGTTTTCCTGATGCAAATTGCATATTTAAGTGTTTGATCAAATGTCTCAAGAAGTCTACTAATTGTTTCATGTTATTTGTTTTAATCGGCCATGTGTTTGACCTGACCCAACTCATTTTAACTTGACCCGTATTTTGCCTTTGCTCCAAAAAATTTCTAAGTACATCTTCCTGGATACACATTAAAGGTGAGATGGGTTGAGTCAAGTGTTAGGCTAAAATAAAAATAGTTAAATTGAAGGGAAAAATACGAAAATGGACATTTAACGAAGAAAATACTCAAAAATTGACATCTTTATTTAGCCTACTGTTTCATGGACATTGGTCATGACAGCCGGCTAAAGACGGCTAAGTTATCCAGCTAAAATTTTCTTGCCAAAATTCCATTTGTCAGAGTACGAACCAATATTATGTCGACACGTGGCAGGGTTTGCTGTCTAATAGACGGCTATAGCCGTCTAAATAAACAGTTTTAGCCGTCTAAATAAACAGTTATAGCCGTCTATTAGACGGACTAGCCTCTGAAAAAAAAAATTTAAAATTTTCGGAGGCTTAGCCGTCTAATAGAAGGCTATAACTGTTTAGACGGCTAAATGTATTAGACGGCTAAAACTGTTTATTTAGACGGCTAAAACTGTTTATTTAGACGGCAAAATGCATTAGACGGCTAAGCCTGCCACGTGTCACATGGTTTTTGGCTCGTACTCTGACAATTGAAATGTTGGCATGGAAATTTTAGCCGGCTAGCTTAGCCGTTTTTAGCCTTTTCGTAAGAACAATGTCCATGAAACAGTAAGCTAAATAAGGATGTCCATTTTTGAGTATTTCTTGGTTAAATGTCTATTTTCGCATTTTTCCCTAAATTAAACTACTCGAGTTAAATTAAGCTCGGCTGGAAATTTAAACGAGCTTTTTCGGCAAATCCCCAAATAGTATACTAGAGGATTTGGTGTAAACTTTCTCTTAAATAATTTTACGTAATGTATTAGTAAGAAGCTATTTATAAACACCAAAAGAAAGTGGGCAAGTTACAAAGCAACCTCATATTTACATGGCAATGGATTGTATTGTGGTATTAATCAATGTTCCGTTCCTTTTTGAATAATTGCATTTGAACGGTCATAGTTCGGCCGTAGAATTTGTACAATGGTGAGCGTTTATATTACTTGACATACATCTCTTTAAATACTCGTTATGATAATTCAAGTGTCAACGTACAGCATCTATGTGTAGTTCTATATATAGCAGCTAGCTAGTTAGTTTATTATATTCAGTTACCACAAGTGCTTTTAACAGGAGAGAAGAATGAAGATGGACGTTAGCGAACATGGCATGCTGCTACGTGATGTAATTCTTGACAAAGGTGCACCAGAGAGTGATTCGACTGTTGATACTAAACTACGGTGGCTACGATCACAAATGACATTCAGACTCCATTCGGAACAAGAAAGCTTACTTATGCAGATCATACAGCCTCAGGGCGCTGTCTTCGTTACATTGAAGACTACACCATCGAGACTCTTCTTCCCTTTTATGGTAATCATCCTTTTGTTTCCACTTGTCAATTCAAGAATGTTTTTTATTATTTAAGATTTCAAGTTTCGAACCAGAAAGGCAATGCTATTTTTCAATGGTTGTTCCTTTACATGTTTGATGTTTCTTGGCATTTTATGAAAGTCTCGGTTTAAACATGTGATCAATAGAATGTAACACTATATACATTACACCTACGAAATTTAGGTAACACTCACACAAGTGACAACTATGTTGGGGATCGGAGCATGAAAATGGTCCATGAGGCAACTGAGTTTGTGAAGAAATGCTTAGGTGGAACCCACATGATGCACTCCTTTTCTGCGGATCAGGCACCACAGCAGCTATAAAACGGCTTCAAGAAATCCTGGAAATTGCAGTTCCATCAATTTTAAAAGAGAAAATATTAAACTCATCATGTATAGGAATTGAAGAGAGATGGGTAGTTTTTGTTGGTCCTTATGAACACCACTCCAACCTCCTTTCCTGGAGGCAAATGTTAGCCTAATTGCTCAATCCAAGTTTAGTTAAAGTTAATGGGTCAAAAGTGTAAATAGGTTAAAATGTATGTTTGAGTCATTATGTATAGTTTGTAAAGTCAAAAGGATTAATGTGTAAAAGCCAAAGCGTAAAACTGATTTGGGAAAAAGGTGCGTATGTTTATATACGATGCACCGGTTCAATTTAGGGTTATAAAACCTTCAATTGGTGTCTGTAACAAACACGATTGTTGGTAATGAAGTTTCAGTTTATAAATTCTTGTTCTTGATTATTCGATCTTGGAGACCACAATTGGTATCAGAGCCTAGGGCTCAATTTGTTCTTGAAATCATGATTATCATAGGCATTCGATTCAGATAAATCGATTCAGTATGAGAGAAGAAGAAAATCGATTCAGAGAAGAAGAACAATCGGTCCAAATTAAATCGATTCAGAACCGGGAGATAATCACGAAAGATAGAACGAACAGAAGAAGGTAAAAAGGATCCGTGAAAGCCATCGATCAAGAAAGTCAAGACCAATTCAGGAAATCACAAAATCAATTAAAGTTATGGTTTCCAATTATATTCAAGAATTTGTATTCCATAGTTGAAGCCAACGATCGTCATCAAACAAAATCGTTTCAGTCAAAACGATTCAGAAGAGTCAAAATCGTTTAAGTCAAAACGATTCAAAAAAACAAAATCGTTTTAGTCAAAATGATTCAGAAAAGTCAAAATCGTTTAAGTTAAAACGATTCAAAAAAGTCAAAATCGTTTCACTCAAAACGATCCAGGAGAAAAGTCAAAATCGTTTCAGTCAAAACGATATAGGAGAAAAGTCAAAATCATTTCAGTCAAAATGATTCAGAAGAAATCAAAATCGTTTCAGTTAAAACGATTCAGTAGAGAAGAAGGCAAATCGACTCGGGTTAAATCGATTCAAAAATTGAAGCCAACGATCATGATTACAAATAGATTCAGAAAAATCTATTAAGTGTAGAAGAACCCAAAATCGATTCAGGAAAATCGATGTAAGGGGAAACAAAGGAACAAATTTTTGAAACAAAGGCATTTGTTTGACCAGGAAGAAGAGGAACAAGTTTTGTTCTTGTTTGTTGTTGCTGCAAGTAGACCAAAAAAAAGGAAACATATTTTTGTTGCTGTTTGAAGTCAGAAAAGGATCTTTGTGTAGAAAAGAAAGACAAGAACAAATCTCATGTTGGTTGTGCTGGTTGAAAAAAAAGGGGGAAAGAACAAATTTTGTTTTTGTTGTTCGAGGACCAGAAGCAATGAAAAGAAGGTTGCTTTGTACTTATTTGTCGTTCAAGATCAAAAAAAAGGAACAACCTTTTGTTCCTATGTGTTGTTACTGCCAAACAAAGGAAAAAGGAAGTGTTATTAGATAATGATGTTTCAAGGCAGAAAAGAAAAGGAAAGAAGAAAAACAGTTTTATTTTTCTTATTTGAAGATTAGAGTGTGAGAATTGAAAGGATTAAGGATTAGAAACCCAGAGTTGGATAATTGCATCAGTTGAAATACAGAATTACAGAAAAAAATCACAAATCCCAGGTTTTATCCTTCAATTCTTTCAGAATTTTAGCTTATTGATTTACTACAGTTATAGTTAATTAGTTGGGAAATAGAGTTTGAGAAATGAGAGAAGTTATTAGAGGAAAAAGAAAGAGGTAGAGAGTTTAAAGAATATGAGAGATATTGCAAAGAGAGAGATCGAGATAAGGAAAGAAGAAATCAACCGGTGTGGTTGGATTGCAAAGAATTGAAGACGTGAGACAAGTGAAGAAGAAAACGACCGGTGTGGTCGGATTGCAGAAAATTGAAGACGTGTGAGAGAGAAAGAGATCGAGACCAGTGAAGGAAAAATCGACCGGTGTGGTCGGCTTGCAGGGAAGATTGAAGCCGTGAAAAAGACGAGATAGACCGGTGTGGTCAGACCATCGCTTGAATCAAAGAGATCAAAAGCAAGAATGACAAATATGGAGATAAAGGAGACAATGAAGAGTAGAAGACTCAAAATTTGGATTAAAAATTACAGGGGTGGTTGTTAACCTAATTGCTCAATCCAAGTTTAGTTAAAGTTAATGGGTCAAAGTGCAAATAGGTTAAAATGTATGTTTTAGTCATTATGTATAGTTTGTAAAGTCAAAGGGCTTAATGTGTAAAAGCCAAAGTGTAAAACTGATTTGGGGAAAAGGTGCATATGTTTATATACGATGAACCGGTTCAAGAGTCTGTAACAAACACGATTGTTGGTGATGAAGTTTCAGTTTATAAATTCTTGTTCTTGATTATTCGATCTTGGATACCACAATTGGTATCAGAGCCTAGGGCTCAATTTGTTCTTGAAATCATGATTATCATAGGCATTCGATTCAGATAAATTGATTCAGTATGAGAGAAGAAGAAAATCGATTCAGATAAATCGATTCAGAGAAGAAGAAAATTGATTCAGAGAAGAAGAACAATCGGTCCAGATTAAATCGATTCAGAACTGGGAGATAATCACGAAAGATAGAACGAACAGAAGAAGGTGAAAAGGATTCGTGAAAGCCAACGATCAAGAAAGTCAAGACCAATTCAGGAAATCACAAAATCAATTCAGGTTAGGGTTTCCAATTATATTCAAGAATTTGTTTTCCATAGTTGAAGCCAACGATCGTCATCAAACAAAATCGTTTCAGTCAAAACGATTCAGAAGAGTCAAAATCGTTTAAGTCAAAACGATTGAGAAAAACAAAATCGTTTTAGTCAAAACGATTCAGAAAAGTCAAAATCGTTTCAGTCAAAACGATTCAGGAGAAAAGTCAAAATCGTTTCAGTCAAAACGATATAGGAGAAAAGTCAAAATCATTTCAGTCAAAATGATTCCGAAGAAATCAAAATCGTTTCGGTTAAAACGATTTAGTAGAGAAGTAGGCAAATCAACTCGGGTTAAATCGATTCAAAAATTGAAGCCAACGATCATGATTACATATAGATTCAGAAAAATCTATAAAGTGTAGAAGAACCCAAAATCGATTCAGGAAAATTGATGTAAGGGGAAACAAGAAGGATTCAAAAGGAACAAAATTTTGAAACAAAGGCATTTGTTTGACCAGGAAGAAGAGGAACAAGTTTTGTTCCTGTTTGTTGTTGCTGCAAGTAGACCAAAAAAAAGGAAACATATATTTTGTTGCTGTTTGAAGTCAGAAAAGGATCTTTGTGCAGAAAAGAAAGTGATTTACTACAGTTATAGTAAATTAGTTGAGAAATAGAGTTTGAGAAACGAGAGAAGTTATTAGAGGAAAAAGAAAAAAGTAGAGAGTTTAAAGAATATGAGAGATATTGCAAAGAGAGAGATCGAGATAAGCGAAGAAGAAATCAACCGGTGTGGTTGGATTGTAAAGAATTGAAGACGTGAGACAAGTGAAGAAGAAAACGACCGGTGTGGTCGGATTGCAGGGAAGATATCAGTGAAGGAAAAATCGACCGGTGTGGTCGGATTGCAGGGAAGATTGAAGCCGTGAAAGAGACGAGATAGACCGGTGTGGTCAGAATATTGCTTAAATCAAAGAGATCAAAAGCAAGAATGACAAAGATGGAGATAAAAGAGACAATGAAGAGTAGACGACTCAAAACTTGGATTAACAATTACAGCGGTGATTGTTAGCCTAATTGCTCAATCCAAGTTTAGTTAAAGTTAATGGGTCAAAGTGTAAATAGGTTAAAATGTATGTTTGAGTCATTATGTATAGTTTGTAAAGTCAAAGGGCTTAATGTGTAAAAGCCAAAGTGTAAAACTGATTGGGGGAAAAGGTGCGTATGTTTATATACGATGCCCCGGTTCAATTTAGGGTTATAAAACCTTCAATTGGAGTCTGTAACAAACACGATTGTTGGTAATGAAGTTTCAGTTTATAAATTCTTGTTCTTGATTATTCGATCTTGGAGACCACAGCAAAGCCTAGCACAAGTAATAGAGATCGGTTTAGACGAACAAGGAATGATTGATATGGATGATTTAAAGTTGCGTCTCGAGTTTTATCAAAGCACCGGCCGCCCAATGCTCGGTTCTTTCTCTGCTTGTAGTACTGTTAGTGGAATTTGTTCACACACCCGTTCTCTTGCTTGCTTGCTTCACAAGTATGGAGCCTTCGCATGCTTTGATTTCGCAGCAAGGTAAGAACTTTTTTAATAACGCATGCATATATGGTCTAACAATAATAACTATTTAAAGTAGTGATGGATGACACTTTTAATATTAGTATATATATATATATATATATATATATATATATATATATATATATATATATATATATAGTGGTCCATACGTGGAGATTGACATGAGATCAGGTGCTGATGATGGCTACGATGCCATAATGTTAAGCCCACACAAGTTTCTTGGTGGACCTGGATCGCCGGGTATTCTTCTGATGAGCATGACCTTATACAAGCTCAAAGACGCTCCCCCTTCGACATGCGGTGGTGGGACTGTTGACTACGTTAATCACTTCAATGAACAGGTATATATAGGGATTCTTTGAAAACTCAAAAATCATAAATCAAATTTTAACCTCATAATCATTTTGATCTTTTTTAAACCCGGTTTTTTAAAAGCAACATCCTATTAATTATAATAATTATAGAGTTTTGTTTTTCCCAGAAAATGTTGGTGAACAATTAATTTACCAAAATGAGTTATTTGAAAATTACTTCCCAAAATTGATGTTTTTGAAAAAAATTTTACTATTAATCTTATTGGATAAATTTTCTATTTGAAGAATTGTTTTTTTCAAAAAAATAGGTAAGGAAAACGTTTCTGATAAAAAAAATTATTTTGTTGGATCATTATATTTTATAAAAATAAAAATAGATATTTTATAAACGTTTTCCTTTAAACTGTTTTTTTTTTCAAAAAAGTTAAAGAAAATGTTTATAAAAAGAATAAACAAACCCTTCAAAAAAATTTTGTTTGATCGTAATACTTTTATAAAAAGTTTCTAAAAAATTCATTTGTAATTTCTAATAAAAATGTTTTTTCTTGTTACATTTTTTAAATATATAAAACTTATTTAAAAAATTTTAAAATATATATATTGAAATGAGATAAAAAAAAGATAAATAAGGAAAGGTTTATATTCCAAAAAAATGTTCTAGAAATGTTAGAGAAAATGTTTATAAAAATTATAAAAGATTTAAAAATATTTTATAAAATATCACGATTTAACACGACTTTATTTTTAATTATATTAGAAAAATTTTCCTTAACTATTTTTAAAATTATATAAATAAAATACTCGATATGTGATGCTCGACCTCAAGTTCGTTTATTAAATGAGCCTTAAAAAAAGCTCAAGCTTGGGCTTGGCCTCGTTTAAAACCGGCTCGATTCAAGTTTTAGCTTACGAGCGGCTTAGCTCGTTTACACGTCTATTTGAACCCTCGATCACTTTATAAGAATACTAATTCGTCGAGCATATAATACCACTAGGCTACATGACATTCGGTGACTCAAGTATTAATATATAGGGAAAACACCACATAATAGTAACTAAGTTTCAAAAGTGTTCTAATTATGTCACTCACCATAGTATATCCGATGGTGTATATCTCGTAAAATACATACTGAGTGACCTAAATAGAACACTTTTGAAACTTGATTAATATTCTATAAAGTTACCCCTAATATATACGCATTCTTTGCCGTGAAAATGTTTCTATCTTTTCAATAAAAATCATAATATTTGATCTTTTAATTACTATGTACGAGTGGAATTTATAATTTTAAAATAAATAAAAATATATTAGTAATCCATCAGGAGCTTTCAACAATTACCAACTCATGATTAGATGATTTTCTTAATAATCTGTTTATATATATTAAATACTTTCAGGCAAAAATCTATGAGAAATGATCTAATATTCAAAAAAATCAAATAAATCAATGTTTATTTAATGAATTGAATTTTTCAATAAGATTAGGAGTGTGAATTTAACAAGTTGAACTTTTCGTGAATTTCACGACTAAAACACTATGTTAATATTTTAAATCAACATGATAAATATGTTTTGTAAAAACATTATTTTGAAAATAAAAAACTTAATAAATGTATTTGTACCCGTTGGAAAGCTATAATTATTTATTTTGCATAAAAAGTAAAATAAAAAGGTCAACTTATGTTGGGGTAGACTTGGTCACAAACAACTTTTGAGGTTCCATACATACTTATTATGATAAACCCCTCAAAATTTTCAGAAACAATGAATTAAGTTAATGTCCTAACAGGAGCAAACTGATTACATGTGTGTAACATGCTAACTTTTCAGGATTTTATATTTAATAAAAAAATTATAAACGTTTATAGTTGAAAAGAAAGATGCTTTAGAAAATCATACTAAATTATGTTGTGTAATTAGTTATACTGAATGCAACTAACTATTAGAAAGTTATAGGACACATTATACGTTAATGACATTAAAGAAAGGGAAGACGCCACAAATCATTCAACGTGTAAAAGCAGCTTTAGCTTTTCAAGTTAAAGAATACATCAAATGTTAAGTTATTAACAAGAAAGAACATGACTACATTGAGAGGGCACTAGAGAGACTTGTCAAGCATTCCAACATATGGGTGTTGGGAAATACCCAAGTAGAGAGACAAGCAATTGTATCCTTCTTGGTAAACACAACTACGTACTCTAATAAAAGAGACAAGCCTCTTAATGGCACATTTGTTGCTAAGCTCCTCAATGACCTTTTTGGCATCCAAGCTCGAGGAGGGTGTGCTTGTGCAGGACCATATGGTCATTTTTTTATTGGTATCGATGAACCACATTCACTTGCAATCAGATCTGCAGTCAAGATGGTAAGCGCAATTTTATTTGTACATTTTCATGTACCAAATATTACTATAAAACACGATAGATTAAAAATTAGAGTTGAGTGCACAAATAACCTATGTGGTTTGGCCCCAAAGATTGAAAAAGTGCAAATTTAGTCCAAACATTTGTGAGTTAGTTGCAACTTTAGCCCATGTCGTTAAATTCCATTTATTTTTAACGGAAAATTACCCCATGTGTCAACCTCATTGAGGTTAATTTAAATTTTCAAATGTTAAACCCTAATAAACAAAAATGCAAAAAAAATAAATACAAAACAACATAAAAAAATGCCGCCATTGCAAAACAAATGCCTGAAAAAAACAATTTTTAGGCTATTTTTGTACATTTTTGTTTATTAAGGTTAACATTTGAAAAGTCTACATTATCCTTACCTGGATGGCATATGGGGTAATTTTTCATCAAAAACTAACTGGTATTTAACGTTAGGGGCTAAATGTGCAACCAACTCATAAATGTTTAGGCTAAATTTGTAATTTTTTAATTATTAGAGCTAAACAAGCATTTTAATCAAACCACATGGATCATTTATGCAATTAACTCTAAAAATTATGATACGTGTCCTTAACTTAAAAAATCATGTTGGTCTATCTACCATTCATGCATGTATAACCGAGACATTTGCAACATTTCAACATGTATTTGGAGACGTGCATCTCTTCTTACATCTTTATCCTCTAAATCTTATATACATTTTTTTCATATTCTATTGATAGGGCTATAATGGAGCAAAGATAGGTTGGACAAGAGTAAGCTTTCCTTACTACATGTCAGATGAGGAATATGAGTTCATTCTTGCTGCAATTGAATTTGTAGCCGTTTATGGACAAAGATTTCTTCCCCCTACCACTTGAATTGGAATACTGGAAGTTGGACTTTCAATACTAATGCTTTAAAGGAGACTTTTCTCAAGGAGAAAGATTGTAAGCTTTGTGCTTCATTTTGTAGCACTACCCATGTACCGAAAGCAAATATCAACAAAAGGTGTTGGATTATAAAACAATTTATGCATTCTATCTGGAGGTTGCACAGCATATAGGGAACATGCTTCCAGAGTTCCCATTTCAATCTACACTTCCCAAGGATATAGACACCAGCTATGTGTTTTTTCAGGACTAGTTAACCGATGATATATTACACTAATTCATGTTGTAATAATAAACTTCATGTGTATTTAATATTGTTGTGGTGTGAGTATTATTTATGCATATACATCATTAAGATAATGTTACTATGGGTGATAATATCACTGTTAGGAGGAAAATCGTAATATAATCATCTTTTATTGTAACAAGTGGACGAACTGCAGTGGGGTGTTAAAACTTCTAAAGTTTGGTTTCGACGGCAGTTACATTAGTATTCTCTCCACACACAAAATTCACGTCGAAACGTTTTAAAAGTTTTAAAAATAAGCATGTCACAACTGTAAAATAGGAATTTTATAAAATATCGTATTTTAAAGGTTGTAAGGGGTAAAAAACAAAGTCCCGTAAAAACGAATCCTTTAAGCTGCTTTGATCGGCATGTACGTTTGTGTTTCAATAACTCTTACATTATTATAAAAACTCGGTTTTGAGTTAAAATTAAATCAAAACTTATATAAACATGATTAGCTTACAACTGTACATTCAGAACATTATAAGTCATAATATTTTAAATGTTATAGAAAAACAAAACAAAAAAAAGTTGTGAGTGCGCCATGTGTCATACCTTAAAGATTAAGTTTGTTTAAAGAAGAGAGGGCCATATTATAACTTGAATTCAATATTCAATGCTTAAATCACTTCTACTAAGTGGTTCAAGAACTTGTAACCTTTGACATAAGAGCGTGAATAGTGACTCACTCACTTGCGCAAATAATATTATATATATATATAATATCTTTTCTCATCGTTTCTCTCCTTTCTTAAAAAAATAGATCAGATGTGAAGTCACTTTTAAATCAATAAAAACACATGTGACGGTTAAAAAAATACATTTAACATATACAAAAAATTATCTCAATCTTTAAAAATGTTGTGAGTGTGTTACATGTCATAGTAGATTAAGTCTGATTAAAGATGAGAGGGTCATACTGTAACTTGTATTCAATATTCAATGTTGAAATCATTTGTACTAAAGGGTTCAAGCACTTGTAACCTTTGATGTAACAGAGTGAATAGTGAATCACTGATGTACACAAATAATATTACATATATGATATATTTTCTCGTCCTTTCTCATATTCCCTCAAAAAGTATTAGATGTGAAGTCACTCTTATGCCAATTAAAAAACATGTGACGTTCGGAAAAAAACCATTTAATGTATACGTAAAAATTGTTGTTTCGGTCGGTAAATAAAAGTTCATGTTTTAGTATAGTTTAATAAGAAACTCAACCAGAGTCACATTCCAATAGTGAAAGTCAATTGGAACTCTAAGCGAGGTCATGAGTTCACTTAAGAACGTGAAGTTCAGATGAAACTCAAGTACCCTCACCTCTTCCAGGATGGTACATGCTCTACTAGTTGAATATCGGAGTCAGTTCTCTTAACTAGGGGAGACAGTAACATCTCGTATTTCTATGCATATTTGTTCACAATCTACTTTGTTTTGATACAATTCAAGTTACATGTTTGCTAAATTGATGATTTGTTCATGCACTATTTGAAACACACAACATTTTACATATGACAATAATGTTTAATGCACTACAACAAGAATCAAACACATATGTTAACATATTTCACTAAATACCATGGAATCACTCTTTTATATGTTTTACACGGTGAACCGGAATGCAAAAAGGTTAATACGTTTTCAGAAAAAAAAAAAAAAAAAAAAAGCCTTAGCAGAGGCCTTGACTTCATAGTTTTTCAAGGCCTTGAACCGGGATGCCCAATAATCCCTAATTCTCTTAGTATAAACAGAGGCTTTGACTTCATAGTTTTTCACATCTAAAACACTAAAACAAGCCTTCCTAAGGAGCTTAGGAATCAATCTAGGAGTTAGAGCAAGCAAGGCTTTAGCATTCAAGTAAGTGTTATTCATTTGTTATTCATTCTTCATTCTTATTTTTGTTCTTATCTTTTTGTTTTTATTTGTAACATCCCAAAGTTTGTAGACTAACAGGTCAGGTCGATGAGTTAACCGAGTCTCTTTTAAATGGATTGGCTTATAAATGTTTTCACATACCCTATTTGGAAAAATAAGAGGACACGGTTAGCCACTATGAGAACAATTGGGATAGAAAACATGCGAATAGGGAAACGAGGGACTAGAGTGTAAACCGAAATGGTTTAAAAACAAATTAAACACATACCTTAGGCCATTCGGTCTAGGTGTGTGCTTTACGGCAGAAGAGAGACACAAGGGAGGAGGAAGACGGCGATCACGGTGGTTCAGGTGGGGGCTGCTCGGAGAAGACCAAGGACGCTATCCGGTAATCCCGTTTACATTGTTTACGATCATTTTGGATGAGATTATGATTAGGATTTCCTAATTTCGGTGTTAAGAATGCTTTATGGCGACTTGGAGACGATTCGTGAAAGAATCGAGCGAAAATGAGAAATCCGGTGAGGATTTTCGGCCACTGTTTAGGTTTACGGCGACGGCAGGCGGAAACGATGGTAGCAGGACAAAGGGTTTTGCAACATGGTTGTGTGGATATATTTTCTGTTCAATTCTGAGTGCGTTTGATAGGGTTTCAAGCAGCGAGAAGACATATGCGCGAAACTGGACGAATCTGGCCACTGTTTCATTTTTCGGTGATGGAAGCGACGATTTCCGGCGATGACGACTGGTTCGTCTGGAAAGGTTCAGAGATACGGACGCGTGGACATATAATTCTCCTAAAACGGAGTTCATTTTGGTCGGTTTTAAGCTACTCGAATATTGACGCGCAAAACCAAGCATGCTGAAAGACGAATCCGCGTTCTGGTAGCAGCGGTGGCGGCGGCGGCCGAAACCAATTTTTTTCTAAGGTCGGGAATGTTGAGAAGAACATGTGGATAGGTGGATCGCGCGAAACGGAGCTCCTGTGGTCGAGATATGAGCAAAACAAGTTTTCTTCTCGCATGGTGCTCAGCAGTTTCATACAAAACCGCTTAGAACGGCTTGTACGCAAAGGTATGACCCCACTGAACTTTATATTCATTGTTGGGGACCATTTTGGGATATGAGAAAAATGTCTGGAACGACTTCCGGGAACGTTTTTCGGTAACATTAATTTAAGGGTTTTTGTACGCAATTGAGCACGCCGGTTGTACGGTTTAGGACGATTTAGATCGAGCTTGTAGCTTGATGGTCCTGAGTAAGTGGGTTAGTGTTATAAGGGTCAGATTGTTGATCTGTATGATTATTTTGACGACAAGTTCGTGTTGGACTACGCGTTTACGGGTATGCGACTTACGGAAGGAAAGCTTAGTAACCGGTGAGTTTCTAATTCCCCTTTTTAAACGTTTTACTATTTTTGGGGCTATCGTACATACTTACAAGTCATGTTTTATTATGTTAAATATGTAACAAGCTTTGGGGTTTAGCCCAATGAGTTTATGAACTTAAGTATCCAAATATGGGGCTAAGGGACTAGGCGTTATCCATGGGATGTGTAGCTTAAAGGTGGGTATGTGTTTAGGTAACGGGACGTCGCATTTGTGTGTGTGCCACTATAATAGTGTGTATTGTGTTAAGGGTTGTTTGGGGAGAGTCGGGATATAAGCTAAATGCTTATGACTACGGGTAGGATATATGTATTGTTCTAATGCTATGTGTGAGGTACATGGTAGTTAACAAGTCATATACGTGTAGTGTGATATTCCATGTTTATAATTGAATTGTGTGTTTATATGTCGTTGTCCTTATAACACGGTGGGTGATATGTTTGCGTAGTTATTTTGATGACACGGCAAACGAGATTGTGAAGGACGTGGTCCTTCGGGAAGTCACCAACGGTGACATTTATTTAACAGGTTAATAATGAGCTCAGGGTGCGTCAAACACCCTGACGAGGGTGCAGTGATGAGGCATGTGTTTATATATTTGAATTAAAATTCCATACCAGTATTGAGTTATATTTATTGTGCATGGAATGATATTAATGAGATGTGTAGATGATGTTTATGAAGCGAGTAGAGTTAGATTGACCGTTGTGTCAGGATATTGATGTGGTATTTACAACTGTCGTGTCAGTTGATTTGTAAGAGCCTTGGTTCAGGTCGAGTAAGTCGATGTCTAGGGTGTTGTTGTGTTAACCAAGTGTCGAGTTAACACATGTGCAAGAGTACGAGTTATTAGTGTACTAAGTTCGATCTATGTCAATGAGACTACGGGGTGGTTGTTATAATGGAATGAGTCTTGGGTGGTATACTGATGTAGTGCAAAGCACACATCTTTATTCTTATAGTTTTAGTTTGTTTTACTTTGTTTTGTGTTTGTTTTGAGTCGTTTTTGTTATGTATTGAGTCTATGTTATGTTTACAGGTGCTCGTGCGAAAAAAAAGTGAAAACCCGAAGAAACCGAGCACGAGATTGAAGGCCAAAAGATCAAAAGTGAAAAATGGTGAAGACACTTCTCTCACGGTACGCGAAGTAGGAAGCTCAGTCACTCGCGGTAAGCGAGGGAGTCAAAATCTCAGCTCGACTAAATTGTCCCTCGCGGTCAACAGTTTGAGAGGAAGTTGGTTTAGGTGTCTAATAATTGTTGCTATTCTGAATCATAGTAGTTATATTGAGATTACCCCGTGCACTCGTTGAATGTATCGTGGACAGTGAGATTGAGAGGTAATCTATCTATTCTGGTACATTGTCATTCTTGGAAAGACCCGAGAGGTGATCCAACCATTTGGTGAGTTTAGTACACTTTAGGTTCCTTAGTTGGTGACACCCTTAGAGTGATTAGGGATCCACTAAGTGTCTATATTTGTTATCCTTAGAAACCCAGATCCATCATTGTTTCCAAAACCGATAGAAGTTGAGCTTTTCAAGTAGGATTCCGACCTAGGTAGTGTTCTTCCCATTCCTGATATCTTCCTTAGATCTTGTCCTTGATAGGTGAGTCGTTCTTAGTTTATTGCATTTATGAGTTTAATTAGTAATGTAGTAAACCCCCCAAACAAAATCATCTTTAGTCCGAGTCAGAGTCTAGTATTGTTCTCATAGTGTCTCTAGGGGTTCGATAATCTGGTTTACAATTAAGCTGTGCTACACTCGATAGGTACACTTTCTTGTCAGCGCGGTTTAGTTCATAGGTTTTCCTTTTATTACTTAGGAGTCTAGGTTAGGTTTTGTTAGTTTTATATAGACCGTCTGGACGACATCAAGTTTTTAGCGCCGTTGCCGGGGACACTTGGCAATAGCAATATTGACTTTGACTAGTTCTTTGTGTGATTTTTGGTTTATTTTGTTTGAGTCTGTCTCGTGTGCTTGTCTTTCCGTGCTTTCTTGTGTGTCTAGTTTAAGATCGAGTCTTTATGTTCTTGAGTTTTTGGTTTCCTTCTTTCTATCTTAGAGTATTTCTATGTATGCACATTACCTATTTGCAAGGATAACGACCATATTCTACATTCTTAGAGCCCAAACGAGAGCTTTACGAGCGCACCCGTGACTTTCGGGAGCGTTTGAAACAGCTGTGTGAAAACCAGGTACGTTCTACTAGCCCGGTTCCATTTCCAAAAATGGGCGATGCTGACCCACTAGCGAGACTTAGCGTGCACCAGAGGGCCAGTGATGGGGTCACCAGGGTGAGATCTTCGATCACGCGTCCCGATATTCCTAATACAAATTGTTGGCAGTCCCCGTCACATGTCATGAGTACAATCACTCATGCTACTCAGTTCATGGTCTTGAGGATGAGGACGCACCCGGACACTTGTGTGATACCTTTAATTCTAAGGACGCAATCTACCTGCACCTCTTTCCATTCTTGCTCTTTGGGCGTGCATCTACTTAGCTTGACACCCTCCTATACAATTCTATCACCACATCGGAGGATCTTCAAGTTAAGTTCTACAAGAAGTACTATCCACCTTCGAGGGCCGCTCGCCTTATGGATCAAATCCACTCCTTCTGATTGGATCCCGACAAGCCTTATCACATGGCCTGGGAGCGGTTCAACACATTGTTGAGCCGATGTGCCTAGCACGGTCTTTCAGACAGGGCGATAGTGGAGAAGTTATATAATGGCCTTACCTCTGAGAAGCAGTAGATCTTCAATACCGCTACAGGAAGCCATATCATGGAGAGACTCGAGCCAGCTGAGTGCGAGGAAATGTTCGAGAGCTTCGCTCAAGCCGAACAATAATCCATTTACTAGGACATCCATTCCTAGTGCTAGAGCACCCACCTCATCCATTCCTAGTGCTAGGTCACTCCTGATTCTAGCATGGCTGTTGCACTCGCTGCTATGGATAACGAGATAAAGGAGCTGAAGCTTAGTGCTAAGAGGTGTGAAGTGTGCAGGGGAGGCCACGACACCTAAGATTGTCCCATAAATAATCAGGAGCATGTGAGCTTTGCTGGCAACCAATATCTGAACCGAGGGTACAATAACTACAATTCATTTGGCTCAGGATGGAGATCTGGAAATAACCCGCCTGGGTTAATGGACGCCAGCAGCAGTAGGGAGGAAGAGATACAGGATCTAGCTCGAGAAGTAGTGTCGACGCCAAGAAGATCGAGGAGATGATTGAGAATCAGACACAGATGCTGGCAGAGATTGGACAGCCATGACACTCTCTTGAAGAATCAACAGTCGGCATTCCATGATCTGCAGCGCACTGTTGAGGACATCGCTAAGAGCTTGAAAGATAGACAGGGAGGTCTATCTTCAAGCTCCCACGCTTCAGTGATGGCTGTGTCAATCAGGAGTGAGGAGAGGAAAGAGGTTGTCGAGGATGACTCCCACTCCGGTAAGTATTATATTCCATCACCTGAGGAGGTTAAGAAAATAGACTGGAAAGCTCGATTCACTGAGACCGATGCCAAGATGGCAGAAGAGCAGGTGGACGAGGAGGTTGTAGCCGAGATACCTGTCGAGAAGGCAGAGGGGAAGAAGATGGGGGCGGAGATGAAGGCCCCCCGAGATTGACCTGACTCGTATTCCTTTCCCAGCACGTTTTCAGCTATATAAGCAAGCTAGGGAATACGGTCACTTCAGTGATATGTTTAAACAACTCAAGGTCAATCTTCCACTCATAGAGACCATCCAGCGTATGCCAAAGTATGACAAGTTCCTAAAAGATCTTCTTTCCAACAAGAAGAAACTTGAGGAGGTCTCTAAAATTTCACTCAGTGAGCAATGCTCTGCAGTGGTGCAGAACAAGCTACCAAAGAAACTGGGAGATTCGGGTCATTTCACGATCTCATGTCTCGTAGGTAGTTTGCCCTTGAATCACACGTTGGCGCCGACCTAGGTGCTAGCATCAATATGATTCCATATTCCATATATAAGAACTAGACCTTGGTGAACCAAAACCGACGCACATGAGTATCTCCTTGGCTGACCGTTCAATCAAGTACCCGTGGGGAATTGTAGAGAATCTGTCAGTTAATGTAGGCAAATTTGTCTTCCCCGTGGATTTTGTGATCTTAGACATGGATGCAGATGACAGAGTCCCACTCATCCTCGATAGCCCATTATTGTGCACCACCAAGGCATTGATCGATGTCTTTGATGAAAAACTCACACTTCCTGTGGGGGTTGAGTTGGTTACTTTTGATGCCACAAAGTCCGTGAAGGATGTTGGAGAGCATAGTCGATCCGTGTGCATGCTCAATTCCTTCATGGAATACCATCAGGACTCTGATCCGGTGATAGAAGTAGGTGAGCCCGCCACTAATTTAGAAGAACCATCTGATTGGGGATTAGAGTTGGAGAAGTTGTTAGATGAGACAGATGAATATGGCGTTGATGTGCCTGATGATCTACTGAAGATGATGGCAGAATTAGATGAGATTATAGGCAAAACCCTAAGTGTGCGGAAGTTAGAGGAGAGTGTAGAGGATCCCGAATATCCGGGGGAAGGTTTAGAGGTCCCACATATACGAGAGTACATTCCAGAACCTTTGCCCATCACCGTCGTGCATTCTAAGAGGGTGAGTGTTGAGCCGAGCCCTAGTTCCAGCCACCCTAGGTCTAGGCCACCCTGTAACAGGACCCGAGCGTTAAGAGAATCTGATAATGTGAGGATAGTGAAAACCCCAAGTGTGGGGATGTTTAGGGGTGACAATCTGCTGGGATATTTAAATTTTCTTACATTCAGACCGGGTAGATTTAAGTGGTGGTGGAATGATATTAGTTCAATGTTTGATAGGAGTATGAAGTTAATGAGGTTGTGGAGGACCGGGAAACCGTGAAGGATGAAGGCAGTTCCGGTTCGGATCAAAGAGAAGCCTCCTGATAGGTTTGTTTGAATCTCGGGCAAGTCCCGGGGATGAAGAGTTTGTATGCTTTCGTTGGTTTGAGTCTGTGTCATTTTTGTGTTTTTCGGTTTTGTGTGTTTTGTTTGTGTCGTGTCTTGCAGGGATTCACCCTCGATTTGGCATGGAAATCCATTAGGAATGAAGTTCTAGGTATGTTTTACATTGATTTTTATCATTGGAATGAGTTTTTAAAGATTTTGAGTAAAGAAAGTTTTTAATGGGTCAAAATATTCTAAGTATAAAATTGGAAAACCTTTCTTAACTTTCTGTAACCACGGCCTCCTCGTGGTACGCGAGAGGGGGAAACAAATCCCTTGCGGTACGCGAGGGACTACTGGTCTTTGCCGGCCAAATTTCAAACTCTTCGCGGCACGCGAGGAATCATCCCCTCTTCTTCGCGGGTACGCAAGGGAGGCCTGGACTTGCCCTTCTTCCTTGTTTTCCCATGGTTACCCATACCCATCACCAAAATTCACCACCATCCTCACCCACATTCACCACCATATATTCTACCATTCACCATCCATACCATAATACCCATCACCATCATCCATATCTTTCATTCACCACTCCACCATGAACATGGGAAATTTGATACCGCTCGTAACAGATGATTCAATTTGCTGTGACGTTCATGTCTACGTGTTTTCTACACATCGGGTACGTGTCCTTGCATTCTATCCAGAGTATCAGTTTGAGTCAGTTAGTCTTTAATTTTAATTTGAGTCAGTTTAATGTTGCGGGTTTGTTGTGAGTTTTATTTTGAGGGTATTGTTCGTTCCGTCCGTACTCAATCTCCATTCGGGCGGGACCGATGCCTATGTTAGTTTGTAAAGACAACCCAACAAAGATGTGCAATTATGACCGAAATGCTATACGGTGCAACCGCGACCGAAATGCTATACGGTGCACACAAGGAAGAACGAAGCTGGATACATTTGTTTGCACTTACATTACCAGCTAAGTCGCTTCCTGTTTTATTTTTACATTGTGTTTTTAGTTCAAGTGTGGGGATGTGAGTGTTTAGTCCGTTTTAGTTTGTAGCTTTATAAAAATTCAAAAATACAAAAAAATTGAAAAATTTGAAAAAATGTCGTTTGAAAACAAAAGTATTGCATAATAAATGGAAAATGAAGGTACAACTGGATCTACTTGTTTGAGTTTAAATTATTTAAATAATAGAAAACGCGTCTAATTAGTGATGTTTTGGTAGACCCAGCCAGATTGAATAGCTTAAATAACCTATGAGTATTACTTAGGATTAATCACGTAATAAATTCATGAAATCTTGTGGGTACTCATCTTAGGGTGTGATCGCGTGTCGAAGGCTAATAAAAAATTATATTAAAAACTACTCCTTAGCTACTTAGACTGTAGATAGGGAAGTAGGGTTGACGAATCGAAAACATGCAATTGTTCATAAATCAAACACACAATTGAATTCAAAGAACTTAATAGGTTCACAAAACTTCAATCCAATACTGATAATAAACTAAAACTATATGAGTACATGCATAAATCGTTCACCCGGAGGGATCACGAAGAGCTTAGCCGCTTATGATTGTAGAAAACAATAAAGATTCAAACTTTAAACTTACAAGCATGAAAAACTAAGAACAACTGGCCTAGAAAACTCTAGAATCGCCTTAGGGAAGCTATGGGACGGCAAAGAAGAAGGTAATTCGACAATTGGATCATAATGGGTTTATAATTGAAAATAGGTTTAAATTTTTCGTAACCCAAGTCTTCGCGTGTCGCGAAGAAATTCTGCCTGACTAAATTTTTCCTCGCGGTACGAGAGTGTCACACCCCAACTGAAGGCAGAAACGACATGGCGGAACATGTAGACTGTTCATAAGCTCATGGTTTGCTAAAGTTGTAATAATTAAACGGTAGATTTCATTTCATAACTCAAGTAATCATTTACAAGAATTTAAGAATACACGAATCTCCGTATTAAAATTTAAGACTAGGTTGAATCATAACTCAAACAACTATACCTGAAACATGATAAAATGAGAGGGTCAACTATAAATAGTTGGTGAGCATACATAGGTTTTGACACCACAAGTGAAGTTGAAATGTTTTGTGTACAATTCATATGATGCATGGTTTATAAAGCATATATGGAGAATCTAAGTTAAGCTAGTTGCACAAATGAAACTTTGTAATTGAAGGGCATAACAACACATGTTATCCTAATGTAGGGCATAACAACACATGTTATCCTGATGTAAATGTAGGACATAACAACACCTGTTATCCTAATGTAGGGCATAACAACACATGTTAGCCTGAAGTAATGTATTTGTGTTTGCACGTGTATATCATGTATATGTAGCCTTAACAATTAGCATTCAAGCATAAAGCACAAATAAACACATATGACCATATTGTAGAATTGTACGTGTGTAATTGTAAATAGTGTTTGAATGTAATCATATTTCACCCCAAATATGTAAATAAGAAAAAGGGGCTATGTAAACTCACTTGTATCAAATGTGTAGGCAACAAGAGCAACTATGCAGCTCAAGTGATTCTCAAAATCACGAGTTAACCTAGATTGAAATGTATGGATTTGAATTAATAATGTACACAAAGTCTAGGTCTTGTTCCAAAGTTCATAGGGTTTTGATATGTACAAAGGTTGAGTCGTTTCATGTAAAAAGGTATAGGTTGATAAAAAAATAAGATCAAAGTAGTTTGTAAAAATATAACTGCTTTTAGGGTTTAAATATTTAAATGAATAAAATCCCTTTTATTCCTTTCTTTAAGCTAATAAGTCTTGTTTAAATGTAATGTGATTATACACATTAAAATAAATCAATTTCTTTATGACAATGTGTCAAAAAAAAATATAATTTAAAGAAAAACCTGATTGAATTTATTAGTGTATAAGGTAATAAATTTTATTTATTTATTTGTTGTTATAATAGCATGTTAAAAAAATATGCAAGATGTAAATGTTTATTAGTATGTATTTAGAAAACGTCTTATTTGTTTAAATATGTTTTAAACCATATAATTTAATAGAAGCAAATTATTTATAAACTTTGTTTTATGATAAAGTAATTTATAAAAATCTTGTCATAATTTTTATAAAATTTGATATTTAAAGTACCTCGTTTTGTAATATAAAAATAAATTTCTAAATGGTTACAATGGGGTGCTAAACAATTTAATTTATAAAACTAGTTGTTTTATGTTAGCAATTGCAATCTTCTGTTTTAAATCTGATCTAAATAATGTTAAGTTTATAAAATAATTTTTATAGAAATTATTTGTTTATTAAAAACTGTTCAAAAAAAAGGAAAGCAGCCCACCCGGTTCGAACCCGGGTGGCTGCTGTGTGCGGCAATCATCCCAACCACTTGACCAGGGAGTCTAGTTGTATGATACTCTGGTCTTTAAGGCTTTATGCGTAGGCTGAAAGGAGCCAGGTTCAGGTATTAATAGCAAACAAAATAAAAGAAGGGTGCGGGTGTGTGCTTTGAACACGCGACCTGCAGCCTACGAGGGGAAAGGTTTAACCATTGGATCTGGGCACCGAGCCTTGATAAACAAAGGGATTGTTTAATACATAACAAGCAACCCAGAACTCATCTTCTTTCCCAAATCGCGCAAGTCGTAACTCTAGTTCTGAAATCGATCCGATCAAACAATAATCGACCTTAGGACCATAGGGCTTTCAAACCCTGAATCATTACGAGTCTAATGCAATAATTTTTACCTGTAATGGCTACGCAACGGAGGAGAATGACTGAGATTTCGGGCCTAGAGTTCTTCGGATTCGATGGAGCTTTAGAAGCGAAACGTGATCGAATAGGGTGTGCAGAGGGTTTGTAATATGATATGTGAAGGTGTGTGATTACATTAACTCGTCTAATTTCATTTTAATTACCCGATTGGACTACGATTGGGGGATACAGCTGTTGCCGGACGTTTTACACGTTAATCCTAAGAGAGTAGATGAATTGAGTCGTGATTAAGGTTTGAGTTCATGTGAGGATCGATTCAGCGTGATTTACGGGGTTTAAAACGCGTCAATTGCATAATTGGATGTTGGACTGGTACGACTTTGACTCAGCGGAGTCAAATTCTTTTGAATTCGAATTCGCCCGCCAAATTGGTCGAATTGAGATGATAATTGGGTCGGGATGAGGTCGATGCTCGATCTAGTACTCAATTCAGGTCCAAAACAGTCGGGTTAAATCGAAATCATACATGATTTGTATGGAATTTGGATTGTTTGACTTTTAAAAGTCAACATGGTCAATGATTGTGAATGGGGTCAAATGTGAGGGTGTGAGGGTTCAAATTCAAGGGTTCGAGTGTTTTAGAGGTTCAACCCAATTATATTTATGTATATATATATCTATATATATATATGTATATATATATTGATTATTTAAAAGTTTTATTTAAATTGTACATACTTATATATACATTTTTTTTTATAAATTAAACTTTTTGTTTAGAACTTCATGAAAATTCCATTTTTTGCGAAATTATAAGTTGAAATGTTGATTTATTCTATAAAATCAGATATACATATTTACATTTATATTTACAATTAAATGTGTGTATATATTCAAAGGATGTAAAAGAAAACATGGTTGAAAAACTCATATGTTTTACAAAGGTTTGTTTATATATCTATATATATATTTAAATATAGATACATGTTTTATATATAATAAGGAAATAATAGGTAAGTGGAAAATTTGTATGTTAAAATAATGATTGCTGTAACATTTTTAAATTTGAATAAGTAGGGGACTTCAAGTGCTTATATAATTAAATGAATAAAGAAGTTTACGGCCTGAAAATCCTGGATGTTACAGTATCCCCCTGTTGAGGGAAATTTCGTCTCGAAATTTAGCTAGTGGAGACTACTGACTCAGGGAAGAAGTGGGTTTAAGTTTTGATTGTCAATTTGAGGAGTATAATATATAACAAGATTTAGGTCATACGCTCAAATTAAGCATGAATGATATATGTGGGTTTTAGTTTCAGGAGATTTTAGGAGAGAATTGTCGAAGAATCTAAAGGTGAAATACATTACATGGGATGGATTTGATGGGAATTTGACGATCAGGGTTTGGTTTAAGATGTAGCCTAATATGTTCAGAAATTGTCAGTGGATAAGATATTTTCACAAACATTGGCCCGTCAAACAACATAAAACTTTACGTGGCAAGAATAACGCTACTTCTGATTTTATGACAGGAACACTTATATATAGGAAGTACCAGCGGCATATCCACCATGTCCTTATCATATCACATTAGTTTTGTTACTATATCCCACGATAGGTTTCATGTCATAACACACGACAGATTTCACTATGTCTTCCATGCGCTGATTTTTATAATTACGTGTGCACCCGTAATTATCCAAATCGTCGCATGGTCCATATAGTTCATCCCATTGTGTATGTGGGTCCAGGGGGTAACACAAAATCACTTAATTCGTAACTATTGTTTTCACATATGTGTTGCTAACAAATAACTATGTTCATAGATAGTAGAGTCAGTCAGGTACAAAAGAGTAATGTCGTGGCATAATTTAGGGTTTTCATAGTTTCCTCGTGTTTGGACAAGAATATGCCAAAATCCGAGTAGTTTTTATGGATAAGGTGTAAAATCATGCTTTGTGTATGATGTACTTAATCAATTGCAACGTTGTAAACAATCTAACTCCGTGTATAATATAAACACTCATGTTTCATGTATTATCTAGTGTTATGCATGTTGTAAGCAAATAGGTTTCATGTATAGTGTGAACACTTTGGTATCATGTATAGGCAAATATGTATAATATGATCACTCTAGCGTTATGTATTTTGTGAATGTTTATTGAGTCTCATGCGTATCGGAAACTTTCGGATTTGTAGGTGATTGGGTGTGTTACTTGGCGTCCATGCACGATGTATGTAGATGAGTTTTATCTTTTAAAGTCGTTAATGCTTATATGAATGGTTAATGGCGAAATGATTCACTTTCTGAAGTTGGCTAGCAGGTTCTAGTTTATAGTGACAAACCGTAGTAGGTGTAAATAGTTCCGATAATGACAAAATAACATAAAGGATTACAATACATAATTTATTCCAGGCTAGATCCTTATTCGACTCCATCTTGCATTAGCTTCAATTGGTTTCATTTTCTGTCTCGGCATTGTCTTGAGTTTCATTAGCGTTTATGTTGAAGGCACGCCCACGAGCACCACCTTGGTTTGTATTGGCTACCCTTGGGCATTGGTTTTTGAAGTGATTTGGATTACCACATTCATAACAAGCACGCCCATTAGTAATGGCTGGAACAACTTGATTGAAAACTTGCTGATTGGTTTGGTTCCCTTGGTTGGTTTGACTGATAGGTGGTCTGGATTGACAAGTGTTTGCTACATGACCATACCCTCCACAATTGGCACATAGACGGCAAGGCATGTTTGGGAAGTGGTGATAGTTGCACAGAGGGTTGTTGCCCGCATATGGTTTCTTATTATGGTTTCGGGCTAGGGGAGCTACTTGGTTGATTGGTACAGCAGGGGTAATGACAGCAAAGTTACGTTTCTTGTTGAAGTGAGGAGGTTTGGGTTTGTCTTCCTTAGAGGGTTCAGAAGAGGCTGTTGAGTCAGTGATTTTCTTTGTGCCTTTCCTTGTTAGTGTACCCGCCTTCACATGATTATCGGTTAATGTGGCAGCTAAGCGGATAGCGTCTTCAAGAGTGGTTGGATTTCTTCCTAGGACTGTATCTTGGATTTTCATGGGTAGACCATAGATGTACTTCTCAATTTAGTGGAGTGGCCATGTGGGGTACTAGAAGACTTAACTCATGGAAACAAGTTGTGTAAGCTAAACTTTCACCACTGTCTTGGGTAAGATCCCAAAACTCAGCCTCTAACTTCTTCATTTCATTATGAGGACAGAATTCCTTGGTCATGAGTCTCTTAACTTCATCCCATGGCAAGGCCATGGTCACATCCACACCCCGGTTCCTCTTCTCACCATTCCACCAAGTGAGCGCCCGTTTTTGAAAGACGCTGGTGGCATAGCGAAGTCGGAGATTGTCAGGGTAATCACTGTTGAGAAAAGTGCTTTCAATACTTTCAAACCATTGAAGGAGGCCTGTAGCTCCTTCGGTACCGTAGAAGTTGACGGGGTTGCATGAGTTAAAGTGTTTGAAAGTGCATGGGGGTGGGTTGGCACCACCACCACCACCATTATTAGCACTGCTGCTAGTGCCACCATTGTTGTTATTGGCCTGAGTGAGTTGGTTCACAAGTTGAGTGAGGAGAGCAGCAAGGTCATTGTTGTTGTTTTTGGTCTCATTGGCGCGACGGGGAGGCATGCTATAGGTTTTAACAAAACAGGAGGAAGGATATAAGAGGTTATGAGGGTTTCTTGGATATAAAACAAAGGATAATTTAAAACATAAGTATTCATAGTTTGGATTGCACTCAAACGGGGATAGTACCATTTGAATGCTATGACATATTAAGGTTAATAAACTTATATAACTTTCAAGGAAACATGCTTTAGCCTATAAGTAAACACTCATCCCGGGAATTCCTAGGAAAGCATACGGATCCCTCGGTTGATTGGGATTTATATGAAATGCTTTCCTAGACAGAAAACTCAGGATTCAGGTGTCACCCTTCCAGATTGCATGTGTCCTTTACTAGTTAACAAGGTTAAAAACCCTAACAAGGTGTAAAAAGAATTTAATAGACTTATGACGTTCCATATGCTATGATGGTAATGACATAGAAGAAAGATTGAGAATTAGGGTAAGGGTGAGGATATCATTGTTTTTAATTTATTATTTAGATGAGGCCTAATAAGTCATGAGATCTAAGTAATTAACACATAATACATTAGTCATGTAGCATGTAGCATATCATATAATCATAGAGACATGGCATAAATGGGTGTCCTAAGGTTATAGTCTAGGTCAAAGGTGTCTAATAACCTAATTCCCTATAACCAAGGCTCTGATACCAATCTGTCACACCCCAACCGACGGCGGAAACGCCGGGGCGGAACATGTAGACTGTTCATAAGTTAATGGTTTGCTAAAGTTGTAATAATTAAACGGTAGATTTCATTTCATAACTCATGTAATCATTTACATTGTTTACAAGAATTTAAGAATACATGAATCTCCATATTAAAATTTAAGACTAGGTCCTCAACCCTAAATGGAGTAGCTTGAATCATAACTCAAACAATTGTACCTGAAACATGATAAAATGAGAGGGTCAACTATAAATAGTTGGTGCGCATACATAGGTTTTGACACCACAAGTGAAGTTGAAATGTTTTGTGTACAATTCATGTGATGCATGGTTTATAAAGCATATATGGAGAATCTAAGTTAAGCTAGTTGCACAAATGAAACTTTGTAATTGAAGAGCATAACAACACATGTTATCCTAATGTAGGGCATAACAACACATGTTATCCTGATGTAAATGTAGGGCATAACAACACATGTTATCCTAATGTAGGGCATAACAGCACATGTTAGCCTGAAGTAATGTATTTGTGTTTGCACGTGTATATCATGTATATGTAGCCTTAACAATTAGCATTCAAGCATAAAGCACAAATAAACACATATGACCATATTGTAGAATTGTACGTGTGTAATTGTAAATAGTGTTTGAATGTAATCATGTTTCACCCCAAATATGTAAATAAGAAAAAAGGGCTATGTAAACTCACTTGTATCAAATGTGTAGGCAACAAGAGCAACTATGCAGCTCAAGTGATTCTCAAAATCACGAGTTAACCTAGATTGAAATGTATGGATTTGAATTAATAATGTACACAAAGTGTGGGTCTTGTTCCAAAGTTCATAGGGTTTTGATATGTACAAAGGTTGAGTCGTTTCATGTAAAAAGGTATAGGTTGATAAAAATATAAGATCAAAGTAGTTTGTAAAAATATAACTGCTTTTAGGGTTTAAATATTTAAATGAATAAAATCCCTTTTATTCCTTTCTTTAAGCTAATAAGTCTTATTTAAAAGTAATGTGATTATACACATTAAAATAAATCTATTTATTTATGACAATGTCTCAAAAAAATATAATTTAAAGAAAAACCTGAGTGAATTTATTAGTGTATAAGGTAATAAATTTTGTTTATTTATTTGTTGTTATAATAGTATGTTAAAAAAATATGCAAGATGTAAATGTTTATTAGTATGTATTTAGAAAACGTCTTATTTGTTTAAATATGTTTTAAACCATATAATTTAATAGAAGCAAATTATTTATAAACTTTGTTTTATGATAAAGTATTTTATAAAAATCTTTTCATAATTTTTATAAAATTTGATATTTAAAGTACCTCGTTTTCTAATATAAAAATAAATTTCTAAATGGTTACAATGGGGTGCTAAACAATTTAATTTATAAAACTAGTTGTTTTATGTTAGCAATTGCAATCTTCTGTTTTAAATCTGATCTAAATAATGTTAAGTTTATAAAATAATTTTTATAGAAATTATTTGTTTATTAAAAACTGTTCAAAAAAAGGAAAGCAGCCCACCCGGTTCGAACCCGGTCTTTAAGGCTAACGTCCCAACCACTTGACCAGGGAGTCTAGTTGTATGATACTCCGGTCTTTAAGGCTTTATGCGTAGGCTGAAAGGAGCCAGGTTCAGATATTAATTGCAAACAAAATAAAAGAAGGGTGTGGGTGTGTGCTTTGAACACGCGACCTGCAGCCTACGAGGGGAAAGGTTTAACCATTGGATCTGGGCACCGAGCCTTGATAAACAAAAGGATTGTTTAATACATAACAAGCAACCCAGAACTCATCTTCTTTCCCACATCGCGCAAGTCGTAACCCTAGTTCTGAAATCGATCCGATCAAACAATAATCGACCTCAGGACCATAGGGCTTTCAAACCCAGAATCATTAAGAGTCTAATGCAATAATTTTTACCTGTAATGGCTACGCAACGAAGGAGAATGACTGAGAGTTCGGGCCTAGAGTTCTTCGGATTCGATGGAGCTTTAGAAGCGAAACGTGATCGAATAGGGTGTGCAGAGGGTTTGTAATATGATATGTGAAGGTGTGTGATTACATTAACTCGTCCAATTTCATTTTAATTACCCGATTGGACTAGGATTGGGGGATACAACTGTTGCCGGACGTTTTACGCGTTAATCCTAAGAGAGTGGATGAATTGAGTCGTGATTAAGGTCTGAGTTCATGCGAGGATCGATTCAGTGTGATTTACGGGGTTTAAAATGCGTCAATTGCATAATTGGATGTTGGACTGGTACGACTTTGACTCAGCGGAGTCAAATTCTTTTGAATTCGAACTCGCCCGCCCAATTGGTCGAATTGAGATGATAATTGGGCCGGGATGAGGTCGATGCTCGATCTAGGACTCAATTCAGGTCCAAAACAGTCGGGTTGAATCGAAATCATACAAGAATTGTATGGAATTTGGATTGTTTGACTTTTAAAAGTCAACATGGTCAATGATTGTGAATGGGGTCAAATGTGAGGGTGTGAGGGTTCAAATTCAAGGGTTCGAGTGTTTTAGAGGTTCAACCCAATTATATTTATGTATATATATATATCTATATATATATATGTATATATATATATATATTGATTCTTTAAAAGTTTTATTTAAATTGTACATACTTATATATACATTTTTTTTATAAATTAAACTTTTTGTTTAGAACTTCATGAAAATTCCATTTTTGCGAAATTATAAGTTGAAGTGTTGATTTATTCTATGAAATCAGATATACATATTTACATTTATATTTGCAATTAAATGTGTGTATATTCAAAGGATGTAAAAGAAAACATGGTTGAAAAACTCATATGTTTTACAAAGGTTTGTTTATATATCTATATATATATGTACATATATATATATTTAAATATAGATACATGTTTTATATATAATAAGGAAATAATAGGTAAGTGGAAATTTTGTATGTTAAAATAATGATTGCTGTAACATTTTTAAATTTGAATAAGTAGGGGACTTCAAGTGCTTATATAATGAAATGAATAAAGAAGTTTACGGCCTGAAAATCCTGGATGTTACAGAGAGGGACTGGCCATCAAATCTTGCGGTACGCGAGGGCCCTGATTTTCATGAAAAAGCCCTAATTTGCGAATTAAAAGAATTAGATTGCAAATAGGTCATGAGTTCGACATTCAGCCGTCTGGAACAGAGTAAAGGGCGATTTTGGGGCATAGGAAGGCTATTGGATTGCAAGATCGAAGATTTTGACTCCGGGTTTGTGTAGTTTAGCTTATTCGGTTTTAAAGTTCGAATCTTTGTGTGACACCCGACAATTCAGGTCAATACCCGTACATGTTATAAACAAGTTTACATTATAATTGTTTTGTGATTTACTTAATTTCACAAACAAGGACATTAAGGTCTAACAAAAACCGTACAGGGTCTCATTTTAAATTTTTGGTAATTCGGGGAGTTACCGGTTTACATACCGGTATAAACCGAATTTAATTACCATTTGAAACTCTAAATAATATATACCTAAAACTAATTGTTTGATAAATCAAACAATCCAGCCCACTTGCTTGACTTTCTCGGCCGAAAGTCAGGGGAGCCATTCTCCCACTTGCTAATACACTCAAATTCAGACAAAACCATACTCCTTTCAATCAAAACTCTCACGAATCCCTTTTATCTCTCATTTTCATACGGTAAACTTCTTCATTTCTCTTCAAAATCGAAGCCAAGTTTTAAGGCAAAACTTACCACAATTCGGTATTTTAAGAAGATTTCAAGTGTTCTAAAGAAAGTTTAACAGAAGATTCAAGACTCTTCTCTGTTTTCTTTCATCATCTTCATCTCGGTTTTAAGGTAAAAATTCGATATTATCCACTTTATTTTCTTTAAAACCGTATCTAAGCATGCAAAATGTTCAATCGCAAGTAAGATAACAAGAAAAGTGTGTCAAATTCAAGATTTGAACATAAAAATATACAGGACGAATTCTGTCAATCAAAGTGCAGTAATCGAAACTAAGAGTTTCGATACCTGTTATTCAATCGAAACTCAGTTTCGATACCTATTCAATCGAAACTAGGAGTTTCGATACAAGTTTACTCAATCGAAACTAGGAGTTTCGATACTAGTTGTTCAATCGAAACTAGGTAGTTTCGATACATATTGCTCAATCGAAACTAGGTAGTTTCGATACCCTTCTTGCCAATCGAAACTAGGTAGTTTCGATACCAGTTTTTGCTCATTCGAAACTAGGAAGTTTCGATATCTAATCTGCGCAATCGAAACTAGGAAGTTTTGACAACTGTCATACTCAATCGAAACTAGGAAGTTTCGACATCTGTTCATCAGTCACATTGGGCAGTAACTTAGAACTGTTTTTATAACGAAACAAGTGTTGAAAAACTAAAAAGATATTTAAACAAAAGCAATCAGATCTGTTAAGTCGGATGAACAACTTACGTATAAGACGGGTAGTTTTAACACATTAGTACCCTTGTGTAATTAGGGTACGGATATACAAGAACTAGCACAAGTTTGTTTGCTAGGATTTCATCGGACACAAAGTGAGTTCACGGCCCCCTTTTAACTCTTTACTGTTTTGTAAACATCGGGGGAGAAACATACTTACTTGTTATGTTTTGAAAACATGAATTACATTGTTTATACGTTTGACAATATAAACATTTTGGTTTAATTTCTTGTGAGTCTCCCAGCCCCACTTTTACTACTGGTTTTTAAATTGTTTTAAACAAACGGGGAGAAAAATTGCTCAACTAAACAACTGGACACAAGTACACACAACGATTGTTCGGATGAACAACACATAACGATTGTTCGGATGAACAACACATAACGATTGTTCGGATGAACAACACACAACGATTGTTCGGATGAACAACACACAACGATTGTTCGGATGAACAACACTCAACGATTGGGGGAAACACATAATTACAACTATTTTATGGGATAACAAGAGAATAAGGCACGACTTTTATGTTTACATGAGATGAGAACAACGAGTTGAGCAAAAGTCCCCTGGAACAACGTAGTAACCATTAACTGTAGCCTAGGGTCCTATGAATAGTACTATGGAGAGTGACGTCTCCCGGTCATAGTTAGTCGCGCTAACCACAATCTGGAGGATTTATGGCCGCATAGAACCGGATAACGAAATTAGGGGCGTGTACAATTGTCATGGTTTGGTTACGCCTCATGTATGAACATATTATTTGTATCCCTAGCTAGTTTACAAATGGGTCAACAATTCTTATTCTGTTTATCACATACACCTGAAACTATTTACGAACAATTGAATTTAAACAAAAGAGTTTTAATCCGGTTAAAGTGATCATGTTTATACAAAAGGGTTCTGATTAATTAAAGTGATCAGGTTTAAACATATTTTATGACGGTAAATTCATGAACAGGTTTTCGGGGAAAAACTATAAGCACTAATATAACTAACTCTATGAACTCACCAACCTTTGTGTTGACAATTTCAAGTATGTTTCTCAGGTGACCTCTAGCCATGGCGCGGTTGGAATAGGCTAGCTATGTTGGATAAATTCCTAGTAGCTGGAAGGACGTAGAATATCAAGTCTCAAGTCTGTCGTTGATCTCGAAGAACTTAGATCATTGTATTACTTAGTTTTAGTAATTGTATATGTAATCAAGTCTTAGAAATCATTATTACAGCTTCCGCTATCGTGTAATGAACCAATCGTTACAACCTGTAATTATTTAATAAGTAAATAAATTATGGGGGTGTGACACTTTGTGTTTGATTTATGTGTTTTATATCAAGGTGAATGTTTATTACTTCTGTTTTGGTTGTTTGAATATGATCCTAGGCTAAAACGTTAATACTGCCTAGGTCAATCGCTGAATATTTGTTAAAATCACATTTTTTTACTGGTTTTTGCTACTATGAATGGATTAATGATTCTGTAAACGATCTTAGCTTGGTTATTGTTATGTGTTTGCATATTCAGATCTGATTTGTGATTGATTATAACTTCGCATGGTTATTATGGTTGTCTGCCAGTTTGATTAGCATATCTACCTCATAGATCTTAGGGTTTGTGATTGTTGTGTGGTTTGTTAGACATAGTAGCCATAGGAGTTGTCATTGACTGCTGCTTAGAGTTGAGTGTTCTTCCTAGTTCAGTACCCGAGAGGTGAGAATTAGACGTTTAGTCTTCTTCATTAGGAATCCGAGTGTCATATGTTTGAGAGGAAGTTGGTTTAGGTGTCTAGTGATTGGTGCTATTCTGAATCATAGTAGTTATCCTGAGATTACCCCGTGCATTCCTTGCATGTATTGTGGACAGTGAGATTGAGAGGTAATCTATCTATTCAGGTACATTGTCATTGTTGGAAAGACCTGAGAGGTTATCCAACCATCTTGTGAGTTTAGTGCCCTTTATGTTCCTTAGTTGGTAACACCCTGAGAGTGATTATGTCACACCCCGGCCGGCGACGGATTAAATGCCAGGGCTGACGCGGTTGTTCATAAGCACATAATCATCTGTTAAACATGATAATATTTATTATTCAAATTAAAAGCATCCGTTACATAGGAAAATGAAACATTCAAAACATAATTTAAATTAAACTAGGTCCAAGTCCTAGGTGAGCAAGTAGTCCTCAAACAGGTGCACCTGAAACATGTAAGTAACTGTCAACTACAAGTAGTTGGTGAGATACATATGTTTTGACACCCAAAATAATTAGTATAGATTACAATTCAATATGTTTAAAGCATGTCTAAAGCATATATGTGAGAACACACAAGGTTCCAAGCGTACAATTCAAGCCTGATATTAGAAAACTAGATACGTAATCCCACTGATTGCCATTTTAAAAAAGGGAGCAAGCGGATACTCCAAGTTATAGTTGATACCCAACAAAACCCGCCAAGGTCTTGTGGTAAGTTATAGTTTCTGTTTCCCATATAAATGATCATGTTTGGTACTGTAGGATCGTGAAATTACAAGATGGTTCTGTTCTTAGTTGAGATTGGCGGAAACAATATCAACTGCACAATTACAATCGAGTAAACAGAAAGAATACTGATAAGAACACTGTTGTATTAAGCTTAGTGAATAAACGATTACAAATGAAAACTCAGTTAAGAAGCACACTTACAATGAAGTGTTTACACAGTATTTATACTAACTTAGAATCAAGACAGACCCTTGATTCTAAGGATTAGATCGAACACAGACCGTTGATCTTTTATACAAAAGCTAATAATACACGTTAAAGCTAAACTAGCTAACTTTATTGAAGCGTTTACTTTATTCATCATTGTTTGCATGCTCGGGGAAGAGCATTGTCGTTCGTCATTGGTTGCACCATTGAGGTTCCTTCTGCTTTGAGTGTGTCAGTTGCTTTTGTAGAAAGTTGTCAGTGACGCTTGGCATGGATAGTCAGCTGCAACGATTTATCTTCAAGGAACATAGCTATCAGCAGCAAGAATGAGAATAATGCTGCTGATAAGCCTATCAGCAGCAACTTGTGTTGAACGCTGCTGATAAGCCTATCAGCAGCAACAAGTGGTGAATGCTGCTGATAAGCCTATCAGCAGCAACATGTGTTGAATGCTGCTGATATGCCTATCAGCAGCCATATGTGTTGAATGCTGCTGATAGGCCTATCAGCAGCATTTGTACTTAGAATAATTTGGTAGCAATCAGTCTTTGGTTCTACAAACTCCCCTTAGACTGATGCAACCAAAATTCTTCTAATCACTTTGCTGCTGAAGCTTTTTCATGTGGCTGACTATCCTTTCAACCTCATTGCCTCTTGGATCCTTGCTGGGATTGTTCAGTGGAAGTGCAGATAGAGTCTTGATGTCTTTATTTGGCATTTTGTAGATTGTTTTGCTTGAACATCTCATCTTCTGCTTCCTTACATCAGTTAAGGTGAACTCGTCCAAATCAGCATTATAGGACCAACTTACAAATAGAGAGTGGGACTTGAGTGGTTTGATGTCAATGATCACATCTTTGCTAGGGTTGAAGTAGTGTTTGATTGCTAGCACAAGAAGTTTCCCACTCTCATTTGCAGGCTCATGAGCTTCACCTAGCTCCAGAATTCTGCCAAGATCTGAATCTGGCAATTGCAGAATTTCATCAATAGATCTGTAGATAGATCTTCTTCTTTCAGTTCTCCCCCTGAAGATCTCAAACCTTTGATCCTGTGGATTATAGACCCAATCAACTATGTCTCTTGAGTCTTCTGGTTTAGGTGTGGGATTGGATTTCTTCAAGGGAGGCTGTTGATGAGTGGGGGCTGGGTGAGATGGTTTGGACTTTTTGGGTGGAGGAGTGGAAGGTTTGGGGAGGAGAGTGGAAGGTTGTTGGACTGAGGAAGAGGTAGGTGAGGGAGAAGGCTTGGGTTTCTTTGCTTTTGTTTCTCCTTCTTCCTGAATAGGTACCCTTTTCTTGGAGCCCTTCTTGCCCACTCTTTCTTCCTCATCCTTCTTGACTTTGAAGTAGAGGGCTTGCAGGTTCATGAAGTTCATAGGACCTAGCCTCTTTCCATTCTCTCCTCTAGCCTTAAGGAAGTCAATCATGACCTTCCTTTCTTCATGGGTCCGTTTATTAAAGGCAATGGTCTTTTTGGACTGTTGTTTGGATTTTTCTTCTTCTTCAGCCTGTTTCTTCTTTGCCAATTGACCTTGCTGACCCATGAAGGCTCTGTAGACTTCTTTATTTGATAGTTTCTCAAGGTAGTCTGCATCCTCACCTTGAGAGACTAGAGTCTTTACCCACTCCTCCCTTATTTCTTTAGCTAGTTCAGAATCGGTTATTCTGAACTTAGCTTCTTCTTTCTTCTTCTTCTCCAATTCTTCCTTTTCTCTGTTGAATTGTTCCTGCAGTTGAAGAGCTGCATCTTCTTCAATCTGGTCAACTGCAGGAATCTTTCTTTTCAGTTCATCCAGCTGTCTAGCATACAGCTGGATGGTTTGTTCTCTTAGGAGAATGGCTGTTTTTCTTTCTTGAGCCTTTTTAATGTCAGCCATCTCCTCTTCTGCTCTTCTTCTTCTTTTATCTTCCCTCTCTCTTTTCTCTTTTAGCAACCTCTCTTCATCTTCATCTGTCATGATTCCCTTTCCTTTGTTTACATTGGATGCCTCTGCTTCAACTTCACTGACCACAACAGCAGATGATGGTGCTGCCATTGGGATCTCTGCCTCAGCTTCATTGGCAATTTGGGATGTGAACATGGGAAGGTCAATGGCCTCATTCGATTTGCACTCAGGACTTGTGACTTCTTTCAGCATTTCTTTGATAGTTGATCTTGACTCATATGCTGCAGTACAGATGTCTACTCGAGGGGAAGCTGAGTCAGTATCAGTGTCAGAGTTTGACACATATACTGCCTCATTAATTCTTCCTACTTGTTCAAGTTTGGCTCTGACAGTAGCTATCATTGCCTGGCTTTCAAGTGAGTTGACATTGCAGATATTTGCCCTGAGTTGAAAGATCTTGTAGAGAAAGTCTGTAGGAAGTGACAAGATGTTCCTGGTGTTGATGGTGAGAGAGGAGCCATTGCTTAGTAAGAAGGTGTGGTCAAGAGACTTAGTGCTTGTCCATCCCAGCACATCTAAGTCTTTGACAATGAAGGAGTACAGAAATCTTCTTAAGCAGCAAATTTCTTCGTTAGTGAGAAGACTGCTCCTTATAATGTTAAGTCTTCTAAGAGTCAGTCTTCTTTCTGCTGCTGCCGAAGATTCAGGATAAGCTACCCGTTTTGCTGTTTGTATTAGTCTTTCGAAGTGGGGTAGATTATCCTCCATCAAGTCATGGAACCTGCCAATGGCAAGTTCTGCTGAGAGATCTGATGAAGTGTTGATGCAGTTAGTTAAATGCAGTTGTAAGACTTGGAGGGCATTGAGAGAGTTCCAGTTTAGCTCTTCTACACCACTAAACTCCCATCCAATCCAAAATCTCTCAGCTGATCCATCATACCCCCAAGCTAGAATGGAGTCAAATTCTAGCTTCTGTGTAGTTTGAAAGAGTTGGGGGGTAATGGATTGACTTATGATGGCTGCTGCTTCAGGAAGGATGCTGAATGATGTATTTGTTTGTTCTGTGTCTTCAGCATCATTCAGCATTTCATCAACAGCCCTGACGACCAACTTCCAGTCTTCAGATGTCTCTTCTTCTTCGTTATCTGAGACTGGCAAGTCATGAACTTGTACAAAAGCCGACTTGAATAGTGAGCTTTGAATTACAACCTGCTCTTGAATCCAGTCGTCAAGACTGTCTGTGTCTTCTTCCATAGAGACCATCTCCCCCTTTTTGGTTGCATCAGTAGACACGTAAGCATCAGTTTGGGTGCCTACTGATACTAGAGAGGGAGTGGCTAAAGTTGGGCATTGGTGGGCTTTATGCATAGAGACTTGGTGTCTTAGTTTGGACACTTCAGCCACTAGCATAGCCACCCTGGCCGTCAATTCCAAGTTATGAAGTTTTAGTCTGTCCTCATCCACAGTTGTGGAATCCTTGGACCCAGATGGGGCCTTAGGCCTAGCCTCTTCATCCCCATCACCCATGGTTTCTTGGCGCCTGGGATTCTTCTCAGTGAGGGGAGTTTCCAAGGAAACATCCTCACTGTGAGTTGCCGTGGTTTAGGTCTTAATACTGTTGTCACTGTCCTCCTGGTCATTTGACGGGCCAACAGTAGTGACAGCCTCTTCCACATCCACTCTTTCATAACTCTGAAAGTGGACCTTCAGGGTAGATGAGCTTGGGTTGGGTGTGTTGGAAGCAAGATCAATCAGTACCTCCGAGATAGTGGTAGTTGGAGAAGGTACATCATCTTGATCAGGTTCCTCAACACTTAAGTTCAGAAGAGAAAGGAAGTGCTCAGGGGGCTGTTCTACGGATCCGGGAAGTGATCCTGATCCTAATAGAGAGACATCCGAAGGAGTCTCCCTAATAATGTGGCTTTCCCTTATGATATTCTCACCAGAATGTTGATATTATGAGTGAGGGCTGTTAGGTTGGGTTTGGGCCTTGGAGGCAAGAGAAGAAGGAGTTCTCTTGCCCCTTTTTCTAGTATATGTTGTTGCAACCGGGGCCCTGTGTTCCGGTTGAACAATAACATCCAAAAGAGGTGTAAGTAATTTTTGTGCCTGTGCATCCTTAGTAGTATGCACAGGGGTTCGAACGGTGGATGCAGATTGTTGTTCAGGATGTGAGGTGGAGGGTGTGGGATCAGTATCAGCCGGGATTGCTGAACTGTCACCCGGGGTACTTTGGACGTTCAGCATTGTAGATAACAATGGAACGTTGACCCTGAGAACTTTTTGGAAACAGTCCTCATGCTTTGAAAAATGTTATTTTTATGACCCAACATGATGTAGATTCTTGCAGGTTTTGAAAGATCTTTTAGTTCTTGATTGAAAACTTCCTGCAGGAATCTTGGGTACATGAAAAATTGCTGCTTTGCACCCTCTTGAAGGTTATATCACAAACCCTCAAAAATGAGATGTGCAAAGTTGAAGCCTTGGTTAGTGACCATACTATGGAAGGCGGAGGCCAGTGTAGAGCTCACATGATGCCATCCACTCCTCTTCTGAGATATGCATTGGAGAAGAGTGTGGCAGAGATACTTCCATGGAGGGCCCATCAGCGCCTTCTCGATCGTATACTCGGTTTGATTTCCAGTGTATCCAATGGAGACAAAGGTCCTTATGTATTCATCCTTCGAGTATGAGATGGCTGCTCCCTCATCTTGAAGCTTAAGATGTTTTCTGAGTGTAGCTTCCAAGATGGTGATATTCTTGTCGTCTACTTTGGCTTTGATTTGGGGAATCCCCTGTTCGGTTGAGTAGACGGTGGTACTCCAGAAATCCTCCATATGAGGGATATATATGGTAGGGTTGGTGGTGAGGGCAAAGTAGATCTTTGATCGACATAAGAAATCGATCATATCGTCAAAACCATCGGATTTCTTTCCTTTGGTAAGGTATGCTATTGGGTTATGGTATGTGGAGATCTTATCATCTGGGTTGTTGATATCTGCCATAGCCGTTTGATTTTGGAGGGATGATTTGAATATGGTGGAGACTTGAGAGTATGAAGAATATGGAGAGCTTTGAATGTGGTGGGGACTTAGGGTGAAAGTGATAGTTGGTTAGGATTGAATTGAATGTGAAGAGGTGGTAAGGAAAATTTGATTTGTTCTTATAGCGGCAGATGAGAGAAAAAGCAGAATGACTTGTACAATACTACCTTATTTACTTTTCATTATTACAGCTGTAATACACCGAGACAGTCATGGTAAAGACTGACGTTAATTTCTTTTACAGCGGGTAAATGTTAATTTGGACTTAAGTTTACCCATCAGCAGCAAACTTGGTTGCTGTGGATGAATAAGCCTGTCCGCTGCAACTTTGGTTGCTGCGGAAGGTTAAGTCTGTTAGCAGCAAACTTAACTGCTACTGATAGATGCAATGATCTGTAGCAGGGATGTTGCTGCTAATGGCCTTAAAGCTATCGCAGGAAACTTGTTCCTGCTGATAACTTAAGGCAGTCAGAGGTAAATCCTTTGCTGCAGAGGATCAGACCTGTCAGCAGCCAAAAAGGATGCTGCTGACTTATAACTTTTATTTACAACATTAGACAGACATATTTACAACAGAAGATAGATGCATTCAGCTTAACCGATGATGATGCTTGGTGTTTTCTTTACCTTCCATTGTTGAGTTGGTGGTTTTCTAGCTTTCTTTGTCTTTTCAGCAGCAGACGTTGTATCTGATGATTTTACTTGAGCAGCTGCAGACTTTGTTGCTGTTGAAGGCTTTGCCTTGGATCTTGCCTTATCAGCAGCGGACACTTTTGCTGCTGATAGCTTTGCCTTATCAGCAGCAGATTTTGCTGCGGACTTTGTTAGCTTATCAGCAGCAGATTTGGTTGCTGCTGAAAGCTTCTGCTTCGTTTTCTTGGGCTTAACTGGACTAACAACCGATGTATGTTGATCCTTCTTTACCCTTTGTCTTTGAGGGGCTTGATGAAGAATCTGGTTGAAAGGGTTAAACTTACAGTTTGCAGTAAAGTGGTCTGATTCTCCACAGATGATGCAGGATTGTTGAGGTTTTGACAACTGCTCCCTTAGTGGAGAAAGAGATTTTCTGAATTGAGTTGTCTTAGCTTCAAAACTTCTTACCTGTTTGTTCTTCTTTGTCTTCTCAAAAGCATGTTGCTTGAGGTTTCTTTGCTGCTGTAGGTAGTAGAAGCAGGTGCTGGCAGTGTGGTTATATTTTCCACAGATAAAACATGATTTTGCAGTTTATCCCTTGAAAGATACACATAATCCTTTCTTTTGAAAAGGTCTTTGAAGTTCCAAGGGTGAGCTTTATAAGCTAAAATTCCGAAAGAATTGAAGGATAAAACCTGGGATTTTTGAATTTTTTCTGAAATTCTGCATTTCGACAGATGCAATTATCCAACTCTGGGTTTCTAATCCTTAATCCTTTCAATTCTCACACTCTAATCTTCAAATAAGAAAAATAAAACTGTTTTTCTTCTTTCCTTTTCTTTTCTGCCTTGAAACATCATTATCCAATAACACTTCCTTTTTCATTTGTTTGGCAGTAACAACACACAGGAACAAAAGGTTATTCCTTTTTTTGATCTTGAAAAGCAAATAAGTACAAAGGAACCTTCTTTTCTTTGTTTCTGGTCCTCGAACAACAAAAACAAAATTTGTTCTTTCCTCCTTTTTTTTCAACCAGCACAATGTAGCTTCTTCCAATGTCTTTTGAACATATGGAACCCTCTCTCCAGGCGCATGACATATGTCGCACACCTTCCTTGGTTGGACTGAAGTTGAGGACTGGCCCTTTTCAGTATTTAGCTTCCTTCCTTCTGGAGGATAGCTAATTTTGATTTGTTTGAAAGGTGTAGGTACTGGCACTGACATGGCTGGTACTTGTGCTGAATGGACTTCATTTTTAGTCAGAGTGGCTGGAGGAGTAGGAGGAGATGAAGCTTTACTTGCTTTAGTTGAGTCTGAATAAGTTGAATCAGACTCTGATAAGGTAGTGTATTCTTGTGGCAAAGATTCATCCTTAGAAGGATCAAGATTTCTGTTGGCCATATCAAGATTTGCCAGATTGAAGCTTGGTGCATGAATGGTCACGTAGTCAGCAGGAGGTGCAACAGCTTGATATTGTTCAGCATGATACCCCACACCAGCTTTTACCTTTTCATGAATTTGAGCATCTAAAAGTCTTTGCAGCTTTTTGGATGCAAATTCATATTTGTCGACATGAACCTTTTGTTCTGCCAATTCTGCTCTGGTAGCTTATAATCTGGCCAGTAGATCATCAATCTGAGTTTCAAGATTGGTTTGTTCATGTTTTAATGATGAAATCTCTTTCTTTAGGCAGTTAATTTTTTCTTTGTAAGTGTCAACGGCCTTTTTGAATTCAGATTTCATTTGGTGAAACTCTTCATTTTGATCTATTAGGTTTTGATTGTGCTTTCTGTAGCCTAAAACCTTATCAATACAGGCTTGGGAACATAGATGTTCATATACCTGGGGCGGTATCTCAGTTGTGTCTGCCATAAGAGCTTGGTTGTTAGTAGGCAGGTCTTCATACTGGAAGCTCCAGTCAAAGTCAGATGTTCCAACAGCTGCACAAGCTACAGTTTGAGTTGGAGGAGTAGCTTGTTGCTGTTGATGTCTTGGTTGGGTTTGGTGAGCTGCTGGGTTTGCCCTAGGTGCCTTGCATTCTCTAGCAAAATGACCCAGTTGGTTACAGTTGTAACATTTTAATTTGCTTTTATCCAAGCCAACTCTGGTGTTTGAGCTGTTGCTTGGAATGGGTCTTCCGGTTCTAGAGTATAACCTTTTTGCTCTTATGGAGAGCATGGCATATGAGTGCTGTATATCCATTTCTTCTAGATCATCTGGATGGAAGCACTCAAGATCCTCCTTGATAAAGTACATGTTGCTTGAGTTTTCAGAAACAAAAGCAGTAGTGGTTGAGGCTTGAGAAGGAGCTTCAAGGAGAAATGGTGATGTGTTTGTTTTAGAGGTGGGAGTTTGAGGATGTGTGACTATGGGAGGATAGTAATTGCTAGTACTGGGGCCTGAGTGCTCAGAGTGAAAAGCAGATGAGGTGGTGTTGGATGTGGAGGCTGTTTGGTAGCTTGAGCTCCTTTCCTTGGCCTGAGTCATTTCTAATTCATAGGCTTTGAGCATACCAAATAGCTCAGTCATCTGAAGAGTCTTCAGATTCTCAGTTCTTCTGATGGACACTGTGTAGAGTGTCCAGCAACTAGGTAGAGATCTGATGAATTTTTTAAGAATGTCTTCATTCTCCAACTTCACTTTTGAGCGCTGCAACTCACCTACAATATAAGTATATCTGTTATATAAAACAGTTAGAGACTCACCTTCCTTCCAGATGAAGTTTTCGTACTGCTGCTTGAGGATGTCTCTTCTGTTTTCCTTAATTTCCTCAGATCCAGCAAACATCTTCTCGTTGGCCTCCCACAGCTCCTTAGCTGTTTTGTAACTTCTGAAGTTATGAAAGACTTAATTTGGAAGGCATATTTGGATAGCTCCTAGTGCCTTGAAGTCTACCTCCATTTTCTTGATATCCTCTTCTGAGTACTTGGAGGGATCCTTTGGAACTGTTGGTTCTCCAGAGTCAGCCGATGCCACCATGGGAGTGTATGGTCCATCCCTGATGGATTTCCACATTCCGTACTCCTGATAGCAGAAGAAGCTTTCCATGCGATTTTTCCACATGTCGTAGTCTTCTCCAAATACCAACCTTGGTGGTCTTTTGATGCTGCCGATGTCTTCAAAACCATTGCTTTGTGCCATTTTTGTTTTGTGATTTTGGGTGACTTGATCAAAGAAAGAGTTTAGAATAGAACCAGAAGTGATTAAACAAGTGTGAGTTTGTTTAATCTGAGCCAAAGCTCTGATACCACTTGTAGGATCGTGAAATTACAAGATGGTTCTATTCTTAGTTGAGATTGGCGGAAACAATATCAACTGCACAATTACAATCGAGTAAACAAAAAGAATACTGATAAGAACACTGTTGTATTAAGCTTAGTGAATAAAAGATTACAAATGAAAACTCAGTTAAGAAGCACACTTACAATGAAGTGTTTACACAGTATTTATACTAACTTAGAATCAAGACAGACCCTTGATTCTAAGGATCAGATCGAACACAGACCGTTGATCTTTTATACAAAAGCTAATACGTTAAAGCTAAACTAGCTAACTTTATTGAAGCGTCTACTTTATTCATCATTGTTTGCATGCTCGGGGAAGAGCATTGTCGTCCGTCATTGGTTACACCATTGAGGTTCCTTCTGCTTTGAGTGTGTCAGTTGCTTTTGCAGAAAGTTGTCAGTGACGCTTGGCATGGATAGTCAACTGCAACGATTTGTCTTCAAGGAACATAGCTATCAGCAGCAAGAATGAGAATAATGCTGTTGATAAGCCTATCAGCAGCAACTTGTGTTGAACGCTGCTGATAAGCCTATCAGCAGCAACAAGTGTTGAATGCTGCTGATAAGCCTATCAGCAGCAACATGTGTTGAATGCTGCCATATGTGTTGAATGCTGCTGATAGGCCTATCAGCAGCATTTATGCTTAGAAAATTTGGAAGCAATCAGTCTTTGGTTCTACAGGTACTACCTTAGGCTTGGGCTGCAAGTTAATGAATGTACTGGCATGAAACACATGCAATTGTCACCAAGTAGTTCAAATATAAAACATAAAGATCAAGCACAAGATATATTGAATTGTTTAAATAGACAAAGTTGATAACATGTTTCACCCCAAAAGCAAAAACAGTAAAAAAAAGGGCTATGTAAACTCACTTGAGTTGAAGCTAGGAGTGATAGGATTTGATGAGGTGAATAGTTATTGTGAGGATTTCTCACAACAAATCTACATAGATAATTTTTGCTTTCTAAGGTCAAAATAAGTTTAAATAAGATAATGAAATCCTAGGGTTTTAGAGTTTGGGTTAGAGATGGACTTGCTCGGTTGTTTTAGAGAAATTATAAGTTACTTTAGAAACGGTGGCAATAAAGTAGTAAGAATTTATTTAGTACGTCATTTACATAATTATACTAGAGATATTAAATAAGGTTTATGTGTCAAAATAGTGCATTAGGATTTATTTATAAAATAGCTTTATAAATAATTTATGAGGTAAAAGTTCATTCAATAACTTATGTAATTAAAGTTTACTAGTTAATGTAAACAAAAATGGTTATTTATTAATAATCGTAAATGAAATGATTTATTAAAATTAATTTGATTAATTAAATTTATCATAAATGAGTGATAAAGGACTAAATTGGTTTTTAATTAGGATTAATGGATGTTTGTATAAAATAATTATTTCAAATAATTATTTGAGTATTTATAATTTTAAAAGTATGTTTAAATAAATATATATATATTTTTTATAAGAATAATTATTTATAAATTTAAGAGTATATAAAATGTTTAAACATTTAATTTAAGTTTTGTATAAAAAACACCATAATAAATCCATAACTAATTTGTTTCAAGCAAACCATTTCTACTATTTATTTATGCATTTAAAATGTTTTCTAATGTCAAAATAAAATGAATAAGTATTATTTTACAATTTAGTTTTTATACAGGTCTCAGATTATATTTATATAGTTTAAAATAGGCTAATATTAGATAGAGTATTAAAATAGGTTAAAAAAAGAAAAAGAAATTAAAAGGGGCTGCCCGGGACTCGAACCCGCGCCTCAAACGGTTCAACACTTGCACATGCGCACTAACCACTGGACCAGGGCTGTCCAGTGGGCTTGTATTTAAATTTTGAACGATCAGATCCAAGTCATCTCCTTCTCCATTCGTTCCCCGTAACCCTAGACCCCGAATACTCCTAATCGGTCAAATGTTCGAGCACGGAACCATAGGGCTTTTGATCCCTGAACTAAAACGAAAGTATAGACACTATAATTACCTGAAATGGTTACGTAGTGAAGGAGAACGACTCGAAGAACAGGTTCGGGTTTTCTGACTGAAATCCGAGATCCAGACACGTAATGCGAGGGATTTGAGGGTGCAAGGAGTTCGTGTTGAGTTTTGTTTGTGATTGTGGATGCCTATTTATACGCAATTCCATAGGAAATGATCGATCGAGTAAATGGTTTTTAATGAAGTTTCGGTTACGAGTTTAGCCATTGATTTGTTCATAAAAGTCCAATTAAACATGAAAGACGGATCGATTGAGTGTCCTGGACGTTTTGCCAGTTTCGTCTTCGCGTAAAAATATTTTGATTTCGAGTTCGTTCAAAGGTGGTTCGAAACCGGTTCCAAGCGGGGCTCGAACCTGAGATCAAATTGGAAGAAAAGGGGGTTTCCGGATTTGGCATAACAGGTCCCTGAAGGTACAAAGGTTAACATTTTATGTAAAAAAAAACTCAGGTTTTAAAGTTTCAGGATTTACATTATCAGCCCTGTACTTTTATAAATTATGAAATCATTTAATCTAGAAATTTTTATAAAATCAATTAAATCATTTAGTTATAATTAAAGGTTATAAATAACAAAAAAATATAATTTACTAAATAAGATTGATTTTGATTAAGACACATAAATCCTAGTTTTCTTATAGAATTTATAATTTAATTTTTTTGTAAGTTATATATTTATAATATATATATATATATATATGTGTGTGTGTGTGTACACGTAGGTTTAGAAATGGCTTAGTATATTCTTATGTATTTCTTTAATAGACTTAAAAACATTCATTTACTTAAACCCAATTAATTATTTGCTATTAATGGAGTTGAAATAATTGCACTAAATGTATGTATGAACACTCATGAGGTATAGTGGATAAATAAGATAGTTTTCATATATGTAAATTACAAGATAATGGAATTGCAAGTGCCGGAGTAGGTAGAATGGGATCGGAATTTCGTGGGGATTACAGTCTCCCCTACTTCAGGAGATTTTGTCCTGAAATTGATTAGGAAGAGGATCCTGAAAATAGATGTGGGTATTTGGCTTTCATTTGATCCTCACGTTCCCAAGTGAACTATGGGCCACGTTTGGATTCCCACCGAACTTTAACAATTGGAATGCGACTTCGCTTGAGTTGCTTAACTTCTCGGTCCATGATCTCTGTCACACGCCGCCAAGGCGGAAACGCGAGGCGCGACGTTCACTGGTTTCCAAAGCATATGATTACCGCAACACATACATGATAAATGGTTACATAAATGAGTTTAAAGTTTTACATTACAAAATGTAAAAATGAGTTTACAAAATGTTAAGATTTCACAAATATGACTCAATTCAATGAGTTATACAAGGGAAATCCTCCTTGAGTAGTATCCATCGTGCATGCATGTAATCTACATTGCTAACCTTGCAGTCATCATTCAATTTCCTGAAAAACATACTTGAAAACGTCAACACGAGGTTGGTGAGTTCACAGGTTTAATCAAATAGTTCTTGGTAAAACTCAGTTGTTCATAAATCGTTTCAGTTGTATGTGATAAACAGAATAAGAATTGTTGACCCATTTGTAAACTAGCTAGGAATACAAATAATATGTTCATACATGAGGCGTAACCAAACCATGACATGTGTGAGCCCCTATTAAGCGTTATCAGATTCTATGCGGCCATAAATCCTCCAGATTGTGGTTAGCGCGACTAACCATGACCGGGAGACGTCACTCTCCATAGTACTATTCATAGGACCCTAGGCTACAGTTAATGGTTACTATGTTGTTCCAGGGGACTTTAGCGGCCTCCAATGTGTTGTTCTCATCCCATGTAAACATAAAGTCGTGTCTTATTCTCTTGTTATCCCATAAAATAGTTGAAGTATGTTCTTCCCCCAAATATTAGAAAACAGTAAAAAGAAAGGGGCCGTGAAACTCACCTTGAGTTTGTGTATATACTTGTGATAATACTTGTTGTAGTCAACCTTGACTATTTGTACCCTAGATACCAAGGGTAAATTGTTATTAAGACCAACGTCTTAATTGTAAATTGTTCACCGACCTTGTAAATCTGATTGTGTTTGTTTAAATATCGTTTTAGTTTTCCAACACATGTTTTGTTATAAAATAGTTTTGAGTTACTGCCCAACTGGGACTGTTGTACAGGTGTCGAAACTTCTTAGTTTCGATTGGGCATATGTGTGTCGAAACTACTTAGTTTCGATGGAGTGTTCAGGAGTCGAAACAACCTAGTTTCGATTGAGATAAGGTATCGAAACTCCTAGTTTCGATGGATCAACAGGTATCGAAACTCCTAGTTTCGATGGATCAACAGGTATCGAAACTCCTAGTTTCGATTGAGTTAACTGGTATCGAAACTCCTAGTTTCGATTACTGGACTTCTGTTTGACAGAATCAGTCCTGCATATTTTTATGTTTTAAACTTGAATTCGACACACTCTTCTTGTTATCTTTCTTGCGTTTAAATAAGATGTAAGTTTAGCTACGGTTTTAAAGAAACTAATGTGAAAATGTCGAGTTTTTACCTTAAAACCGAGATGAAGATGATGAAATAAAACAGAGATGATCTCGACTCTTTTGCAGAAACACTTGAAATTCTTCTTAAAATACTGGTTTGTGGTAGGATTTTGCCTTGAAACTGGACTTCGAATTGAAGAGAATTGGAATGTTTGCCGTATGAAAATGAGAAATATGAAGAGGAGTCGTGATGTTGAGACTGAAAAGGTATGGGACGAGTGAAGGGAGGGGGTGTGGGTTTTCTCTGGCTTCCGGCCGAGAAGTCAAAGAGTAGGTTGGGTTATAATAATAAAACAATTAGATTTAGGTATTAATATCAATTATAGTTTTAAAGAGGTAAATAAATCCGGTTTAGATCCTCCACGGTATTATAAATTTATTCTGAAAATAATTTATTGTTCTACGCAAAGTTTGTGGAAATAAAATATATATTTCTCTGGTTATTTAAATTAACCACTAGTGTTCGAATTTGTCGGTGTATATAACACGTGATCCGGTAACTCCTAGAATTACCAAATATGAAGTGAGACCATGTACGGTTTTTGATGGACCTTAATGTCCTTGTTTGTGAAATTACGTAAATCACAAAAATAATTATAATGTAAACTCGTTTATTGTAATGTAAACTTGTTCATAATGTGTACGGATATTGACCTGAAATGTCGGGTGTCACAATCTCCACGGGCTTCTCCTCGAAGTGCATTGTTTCGTCAATATGAACCTCGTCAAGTGGTATCTGGAAATCATTTGGTCCTCTCGTTCCCATGTATACTCAGGACCACGCTTTGAGTTCCAACGTACTTTAACCAGTTTGATTCGACTACGTCTCTGCTTTTGAACCTTCCAATCTGAAATCTCAATCGGTTCCTCGATGAAGTGAAGTTTATCATCAATGTGGATCTCGTCAGGCGGTATAATTAGTGTCTCGTCTGATAAACACTTCTTGAGATTTGATACATGAAACGTATCATGTACATTGTTTAGTTCTTGTGGTAGCTTGAGTTTGTAAGCTACAGGGCCAACCCTAGCCAGTATTTCGAACGGACCAACGTATCTAGGGTTGAGCTTACCACGGTTACCAAACCTTGCAACGCCTTTCCATGGTGAGACTTTTAACATTACTCGGTCGCCAATTTGAAATTCTAATGGTTTTCGTCTGTTGTCAGCATAGCTCTTTTGTCTATCTCGGGCCGCTTTCAAACGGTCCTTAATTTTGAAAATCTTATCAGTGGTTTCCTGGACAATCTCAGGGCCTGTCAAATGTTTTTCACCAACTTCCGCCCAACATAACGGTGAGCGGCATTTACGACCATATAAAGCTTCAAACGGAGCTGCCTTAATGCTCGTATGGTAACTGTTATTGTAGGAAAACTCAGCTAATGGTAAATGAGTATCCCAATTTCCTCCGAAATCAATTACACACGCACGGAGCATATCTTCTAGTGTCTGGATAGTCTGTTCACTTTGACCATCTGTTTGTGGGTGATATGCCGTGCTCATGTCAAGACGTGTGCCCATGGCTTCTTGTAATGATTTCCAGATTCTAGACACGAATCTGCTATCTCTATCCGAGATAATAGAAATTGGCACTCCATGCCTAGCCACAATTTCCTTGATATAAAGCTTTGCAAGTTTCTCGGTTTTGTCAGTTTCTTTCATTGGCAGAAAGTGAGCAGATTTTGTTAATCGATCGACAATAACCCATATGGTATCATAACCACTGGAAGTCCTGGGTAATTTTGTGATGAAATCCATAGAAATTTGTTCCCATTTCCATTGGGGAATTTCAGGTTGCTGTAGTAAACCAGACGGTTTCTGATGTTCGGCTTTTACTTTTGAGCACGTTAGGCATTTACTGACATATGTGGCAATATCTCCTTTCATATTGGGCCACCAATATAATTCTTTTAGATCCTTATACATCTTATCTGAACCTGGGTGAATGGAGTACCTGGACTTGTGGGCTTCGTCCATAACTAACTCCCGTAAGTTACCAAAACGTGTCACCCAAATTCTATTCATGAAGTATAAAGTGTCATCTGACTTTGGCTCCAATTGCTTTATCATTCCTCGTAAAGCTTCATTCTGAATGTTTTCTTCTTTGATTGCCTCATGTTGTGCCATCCGAATTTGAGTAGTAAGATTCGTATGAATTGTCAATCCTAAGGCACGAACACGAAGAGTTTTAACTCGTTCTTTGCGACTTAAAGCGTCCGCTACGACATTGGCTTTCCCGGGATGGTACTTGATATCACAATCATAATCGTTTAGTAGTTCTACCCAACGACGTTGTCTCATGTTAAGTTCCTTTTGATCAAAGATATGCTGGAGACTCTTGTGATCAGTAAAGATAGTACATCTTGTACCGTAAAGGTAATGTCTCCAAATTTTGAGCGCAAACACAACTGCACCCAATTCCAAGTCGTGGGTCGCATAATTCTTTTCGTGCACTTTTAGTTGTCGTGAGGCATATGCGATGACTTTGTCTCTTTGCATTAACACACAACCCAGTCCTTGGTGTGATGCATCGCAGTATACGACAAAATTGTCGATTCCCTCAGGAAGGGATAGAATTGGTGCACTACACAGCTTCTGCTTTAGTAATTGAAAAGCTGACTCTTGCTTGTCATTCCAATCATACTTCTTTTCTTTCTGGGTTAATTTGGTTAAAGGCAGGGCTATTTTTGAAAAATTCTCGATGAATCGTCTGTAATAGCCGGCCAAACCTAAAAATTGACGTACTTCTGTCGGAGTCTTTGGTGCTTCCCAGTTTTTGATCGCTTCAATTTTAGATGGATCAACGTGAATTCCTTCCTTGTTGATGACATGTCCAAGAAAATGCACTTCTTGGATCCAAAACTCACACTTAGAGAATTTAGCGTAAAGTTTCTCGTTTCTGAGTAGTTCTAAGATTAATTTAAGATGATGTTCATGATCCTCCTTGGTTCGTGAATATATTAATATGTCATCGATAAACACAATCACGAATTTATCCAAGTATGGTTTGCACACGCGGTTCATGAGATCCATGAAAACAGCTGGTGCGTTTGTCAAACCAAATGGCATAACTAGGAATTCGTAGTGACCATAACGAGTCCTAAATGCTGTCTTTGGTACATCTTCTTCTTGGATTCTTAGTTGATGATACCCTGACCGTAGATCGATCTTAGAGTAGAAGCTAGAACCTTGTAGTTGATCGAACAAATCATCTATTCGAGGTAGTGGGTATCGGTTTTTGATTGTAAGCTTGTTTAATTCTCGGTAATCTATACACATCCTAAAGGTTCCATCCTTTTTCTTTACGAATAAGACCGGAGCTCCCCAAGGTGAGAAACTCGGTCTTATGAAACCTTTATCAAGCAACTCTTGTAGTTGATTTGATAATTCTTGCATTTCAGAAGGTGCTAATCGATATGGTGATCGCGCAATTGGTGCGGATCCTGGTACCAAATCGATTCGGAATTCGACTTGCCTCGGTGGTGGTAATCCAGGTAAGTCTTTAGGAAAAACTTCGGGGTAATCCCTAACGATTGGAATATCTTCAAGTCGATGTTCCTTGGGTTTCTTTTCGACAACGTGAGCCAGGAGTACGCAATAGCCTTTACGTAGATACTTACGAGCTTTCATGCAGTTTATCATCCTTAACGTTACTCCACTCTTCTCACCTTGAATCGAAAGAACTTCTCCGTTTGAGAGTGGGATTTGGACAATCTTCTCAAAACAAACAATCTCGGCATGATTCTTTGACAACCAATCCATGCCAATAACAACGTCAAAGCTTCCTAAATCAACGGGTAACAGATCTATACTAAATGTGTGGTTTTTAAGACATAAGGTACAACCCTGAATGACTTCTTCGGTATTAATTAATTTTCCGTTCGCTAATTCAATTGTATACTTTTGGTCTAGTTTACTGGGCTTAATACCGAGTAGGGACTTAAAGTCATTTGACACAAAACTCAAATCAGCACCCGTATCGAAAAGTATAGAGGCATAGTGATTATTTATCGGGAACGTACCAGTGACAATGTTTGGATCTTGTCGTGCGTCACCAGCCCCCTCACAAATGCTCTTCCACGGGCCTGATTGTCGTTTCGGTTCTTCAACTTTGGACAGTCTTTTCTGAAGTGCTTTGGATCTCCACACTCAAAGCATCCTTGATTCATCCTTTCTGTTCCTGGGTTGACTTTTCCTGCTACTTGATTTATCTTGTTAGGGTTCGCATTGCTCCTACAGTCATGGGCTAGATGTCCATACTTTTTACATTTTCCACATTGGGTACACTTCCCACTGTGATGATATCCACAATTGTCACACCTTGGTCGTGCTCCAAGGTATCCTTTTTGTTCCACAGTGTTGGCGACAAAGGCTTTCATAGTTTCAGGTCTCTTGTAAATTTGATTCTTGTTTTGATTAATTGGTTTTCCAAACCATTTCCTCTTTTCTCCAGATTTCCCTCCTTCGGTCTCCTTCTTCTCAAACAAACCATCACGTACAGCATTATCCCTTAGCTTGAAAGCTAAAGTTATGGCGCTCTTGGCATCCATAGGGTTCGATGAAGTCACCAGACTTCGGATTTGAGGTGCGAGACCCCACAAATATCTTTCAACCTTCTTGTATTCTGGGGTGACCATGTGTGGAACCAAGATTGCTAACTCATTGAATCGGTTAGTGTAGCCAGCAACATCATCTCCTATCATTTGTAAATTCCACATTTCAGATTCGATCTTTTGCAACTCATTTCGAGGACAGTATTCCTCGATCATCATGGCTTTTAGGTCTTCCCATGACAACTCATATGCTGTCTGCCTTCCCAAAGTCTTTACTTGTGAATTCCACCAAGTTAAAGCTTTATCAGTGAATGAGCATGTAGAATACTTCACCATGCAGTCAGCGGTGCATTCACTAATATCAATCACCGATTCCATCTTCTCTATCCATCTCATTAGTCCAACTGCACCCTCGGTGCCATTGAAGTTACAGGGTTTGCAAGATAGAAAGGTCTTGTAGGAGCACTTCCTAATTGGAGCATCTGTAGAATTACAAGTCATAACGTCATTAATTCGGATCATGACTAGGTGTTACGACTTATTTATTCTATTACCTCCGGAACCTCCGGAACCTCCAGCTGTACCGCTACCTCCTGCACCTCCTCCGCCGATACCACTGCCGTTTCCTCCTCCACTATTTCGGTTTGCCTCATACTGTTGCATGGCAGCAGCTACTCGCTGTGCTATGAGTTGTTCTACATTTGGAGAAATCGTCTCATTGTTGTCTCCAGTAGTGTTACGGGGTGTGCTACGCTTTGGTGCCATGACGTTCTTTCTAACACATCAATTAAAAAGAAATAACATTATATGACAATAATGATAGCACATGGCATAAGGATACGACCACATCAAAACATAAACCCTTATATACATAGTTAAAACATTCATAGTACATTGTTCCCAAAAGAAACGGATACAAAAGTGATGGGTTCTCATGACCTCATCAGTACTAAAGTTTTAAACTACATAATGTACTATGGGCACAACCCGCCCATATTAGGTTTAGAAGAAGAAGTGAGAGTACAATCCAATCATCATGGCAAGTCCTGCCATAACAAAGCTTGCTCTAGCCACAAATTCTGCAGCCAACGTCCTTTCTTCTAGCGCCTCCACCATGTCTCGGACCGTAACTGTGAACTGCCAGTCCATGTCAGCTCTCAACTCTAGATAGTTAGTGGCATCCTGTATGTTTCGGGTGCGGTCATCTAGAGTCTGAACTCGAGATCCGAGTCCTTGACGAAGTCGCGTGGCTGCATCCCCCTGTGCCCGGATGTCATCTAGGAGATCATCAAAACGCTCCTCATGCGTACGAACGCGTGCTACTAGTGTAGGCACTATGAGCTCCATGACTTCCCCAGTGTGAGGTAGGGGTGTTGGGGAGTTAGAAGACTCTCCAATCTCAAAGGTAGATGGGATGCTCTCCATCTCCCTCCAACGTGCCAGAGTACGGGGCATCCAACGGATAGTTCCCATAGTCGGGTGGTAGCAGGGTCTTTGCCTAGGTGGTTCTTCACCAGTCTGTAAATCTTTCGGGTCACGGGCTGCCAGGTTCCTTTTGTGCGGAAGTCGAAACTTCTTTCTAGCGCTTTGTACCTTCACTGGTCCTCCGCTTTTCTTTCGGTAGACAATAGGCGGTTCTCCCAAGGCGACATTAGGTGGCGTGGAACTACGGATTTGTACTCGATTTTTGGGATGTGAGGCGGAACGTTCCTCGTTTGATTTAGTGTCAGAGACGGGATCAGAATGTGAATGTGACGACATGCTTATGACTACAATATCCATATGACAAAATGACTGGTTATACAATGCTTATGCAATGAAAACGTTTTAGTGAGTCATTTAGATTATAGACTAGGTTCCAATTTAGATTCCTAATTCGCTATAATCAATGGCTCTGATACCAAGTTCTGTCACACCCCGCCAAGGCGGAAACGCGAGGCGCGACGTTCACTGGTTTCCAAAGCATATGATTACCGCAAACACATACATGATAAATGGATACATAAATGAGTTTAAAGTTTTACATTACAAAATGTAAAATGAGTTTACAAAACATTAAGATTTCACAAATATGACTCAATTCAATGAGTTATACAAGGGAAATCCTCCTTGAGTAGTATCCATCGTGCATGCATGTAATCTACATTGCTAACCTTGCAGTCATCATTCAATTTCCTGAAAAACATACTTGAAAACGTCAACACGAGGTTGGTGAGTTCACAGGTTTAATCAAATAGTTCTTGGTAAAACTCAGTTGTTCATAAATCGTTTCAGTTGTATGTGATAAACAGAATAAGAATTGTTGACCCATTTGTAAACTAGCTAGGAATACAAATAATATGTTCATACATGAGGCGTAACCAAACCATGACATGTGTGAGCCCCTATTAAGCGTTATCAGATTCTATGCGGCCATAAATCCTCCAGATTGTGGTTAGCGCGACTAACCATGACCGGGAGACGTCACTCTCCATAGTACTATTCATAGGACCCTAGGCTACAGTTAATGGTTACTATGTTGTTCCAGGGGACTTTAGCGGCCTCCAATGTGTTGTTCTCATCCCATGTAAACATAAAGTCGTGTCTTATTCTCTTGTTATCCCATAAAATAGTTGAAGTATGTTCTTCCCCCAAATATTAGAAAACAGTAAAAAGAAAGGGGCCGTGAAACTCACCTTGAGTTTGTGTATATACTTGTGATAATACTTGTTGTAGTCAACCTTGACTATTTGTACCCTAGATACCAAGGGTAAATTGTTATTAAGATCAACGTCTTAATTGTAAATTGTTCACCGACCTTGTAAATATGATTGTGTTTGTTTAAATATCGTTTTAGTTTTCCAACACATGTTTTGTTATAAAATAGTTTTGAGTTACTGCCTAACTGGGACTGTTGTACAGGTGTCGAAACTTCTTAGTTTCGATTGGGCATATGTGTGTCGAAACTACTTAGTTTCGATGGAGTGTTCAGGAGTCGAAACAACCTAGTTTCGATTGAGATAAGGTATCGAAACTCCTAGTTTCGATGGATCAACAGGTATCGAAACTCCTAGTTTCGATGGATCAACAGGTATCGAAACTCCTAGTTTCGATTGAGTTAACTGGTATCGAAACTCCTAGTTTCGATTACTGGACTTCTGTTTGACAGAATCAGTCCTGCATATTTTTATGTTTTAAACTTGAATTCGACACACTATTCTTGTTATCTTTCTTGCGTTTAAATAAGATGTAAGTTTAGCTACGGTTTTAAAGAAACTAATGTGAAAATGTCGAGTTTTTACCTTAAAACCGAGATGAAGATGATGAAATAAAACAGAGATGATCTCGACTCTTTTGCAGAAACACTTGAAATTCTTCTTAAAATACTGGTTTGTGGTAGGATTTTGCCTTGAAACTGGACTTCGAATTGAAGAGAATTGGAATGTTTGCCGTATGAAAATGAGAAATATGAAGAGGAGTCGTGATGTTGAGACTGAAAAGGTATGGGACGAGTGAAGGGAGGGGGTGTGGGTTTTCTCTGGCTTCCGGCCGAGAAGTCAAAGAGTAGGTTGGGTTATAATAATAAAACAATTAGATTTAGGTATTAATATCAATTATAGTTTTAAAGAGGTAAATAAATCCGGTTTAGATCCTCCACGGTATTATAAATTTATTCTGAAAATAATTTATTGTTCTACGCAAAGTTTGTGGAAATAAAATATATATTTCTCTGGTTATTTAAATTAACCACTAGTGTTCGAATTTGTCGGTGTATATAACACGTGATCCGGTAACTCCTAGAATTACCAAATATGAAGTGAGACCATGTACGGTTTTTGATGGACCTTAATGTCCTTGTTTGTGAAATTACGTAAATCACAAAAATAATTATAATGTAAACTCGTTTATTGTAATGTAAACTTGTTCATAATGTGTACGGATATTGACCTGAAATGTCGGGTGTCACAATCTCCACGGGCTTCTCCTCGAAGTGCATTGTTTCGTCAATATGAACCTCGTCAAGTGGTATGTGGAGATTTTCGTCAGCTAAGCATTTCTTTAGGTTCGAGACATGAAATGTCGGATGAACGTTGCTGAGTCCTTCAGGTAGATCCAACTTGTAGGCTACCTTCCCAATCCGCTCAAGGATTTTAAACGGACCTATAAATCTTGGAGCAAGTTTCCCTTTCTTTCCAAAACGAAATACGCCTTTCCAATGGGATACTTTGAGAAGAACCAGATCGCCAACTTGAAATTCTAAGGGTTTTCGACGTTTGTCGGCATAGCTCTTTTGCCGACTCCTTGCTACCAGAAGGTTGTCTCGGATTAACATTATCTTGTCAGAAGTCTCTTGAATAAGTTCGGGACCAGTGATTTGTGTTTCATCGATTTCAGTCCAACAGATAGGAGAGCGGCACTTCCGACCATAAAGTGCTTCAAAAGGAGCCATGTTAATGCTCGTATGATAACTATTGTTGTACGAGAACTCAATTAGAGGTAGATGTAAATCCCAATTTCCCTTGAAGTCAATGACACAGGCTCTAAGCATATCTTCGATGGTTTGAATCGTTCACTCAGATTGACCATCAGTTTGTGGGTGATAAGCAGTACTAAGATTTAGTTGAGTGCCCAAAGCTGATTGCAGCGATTGCCAGAAGCGAGAGGTGAATCGTCCATCACGATCAGAAATAATGTTGAGATATACACCGTGACGACTAACGATCTCATCAATATAGATTCGAGCTAGTTTCTCAACTCGATAGTCCTCACGTATGGGTATGAAATGATCAGATTTTGTCAAACGATCGATGATTACCCAAATGCTATCATGACCACGAGATGTGTGTGGGAGTTTGGTTATAAAGTCTATGGCAATACACTCCCATTTCCATACGGGAATCTCGGGTTGTTCAAGTAAACCAGATGGGCGCTGGTGCTCGGCTTTAACCTTCAAACAAGTAAGGCATTTGGACACATAGAGGGCAATGTCCTTCTTCGTACCAGGCCACCAGTATTAGGTACGAAGATCCATGTACATTTTGTCTGCACCAGGATGCACAGAATAGCGAGTCTTGTGAGCCTCGTTCATGATAAAGGTACGAAGGTTGTCACGGTCCGGAATCCAGATACGATTTAGAAAGTAAAGTAATCCATTGGGTTTGGTTTCAAGTTGGAGTTCAGCACCACATGACATTTCGTTGTACATGTTTCCTTCAGTGATAGAAAGATGTTGTGCTTCTAGAATGGGAGTTTGAATATCATTTTGGATTCTAATGCTGTGGATCTTGATAGGTTCCTTACGGCTAAGAGCATCAGCCACTACATTCGCCTTACCAGGATGATAACGAATATTACAGTCGTAGTCGTTTAGGAGTTTAACCCAACGCCTTTGCCTCATGTTGAGTTCCTTTTGGTTGAAAATATGTTAGAGGCTCTTATGATTGGTGTAAACCTCACATTTAGTACCATATAGGTAATGTCTCCAAATTTTAAGAGCAAATACGACCGCACCCAACTCAAGATCGTGCGTCGTATAATTCTTCTCATGGATTTTGAGTTATCGGGACGCATAAGCAATCACTTTGCCTCGCTGCATTAGTACACAACCAAGGCCTAAGTGGGAAGCGTCACAGTAAACGACAAAGTCTTCGGTTCCATCAGGAAGAGTCAGGATAAGAACCTCACACAGTTTCTGTTTTAGGGTTTGGAAGGCCTCCTCTTGTTTTGGTCCCCACTCGTAGGGTTTGCCTTTGTGAGTTAAGGCTGTGAGAGGTACTACGATTTTTGAAAAGTTTGCTATGAAACAATGATAATAGCCCGCTAAACCTAAAAATGAGCGGACTTCGGTAGGGGTCTTTGGAGCTTTCCAGTTCTTCACCGCCTCAATCTTAGCGGGGTCCACGTGAATACCTTTCTCGTTGACTATATGACCCAAGAATTGGTCTTCCTTTAGTCAAAATTCACATTTGGAGAACTTAGCATATAATTGCTCCTTTTTCAAGAGATCCAAAACCAGACGCAAGTGTTCTTCGTGTTCCGCTTTGGATTTTGAATATATGAGGATATCGTCAATGAAGACTTTCACGAACTTGTCCAAGTACGGCTTACACACACGGTTCATAAGATCCATGAATACCGCGGGTGCATTGGTTAGTCCGAAGGGCATAACCATGAACTCGTAATGACCATATCTTGTACGAAAGGCTGTCTTGGGGATATCGGATTCGAGCACTCGTAACTGGTGATAACCAGAACGAAGATCAATCTTAGAGAAATAAGTCGAGCCTTGAAGTTGATCAAATAAATCGTCAATCCTCGGGAGTGGGTATCGGTTCTTCACGGTAAGCTTGTTGAGTTCCCGATAGTCGATGCACATCCGAAAAGAACCATCTTTCTTTTTGACAAATAAAACAGGTGCTCCCCAAGGGGAAACACTAGGACGAATAAATCCTTTGTCAAAAAGTTCTCGGAGTTGGCTTGAAAGTTCTTGCATCTCTGATGGTGCAAGATGGTAAGGTGATTTAGCCACAGGGTTTCCTCCTGGCACTAGGTCAATACGAAATTCAACTTGACGTATGGGAGGAAGACCGGGTAGGTCTTCGGGAAAGTCTTTGATTACAGGAATGTCTTGGAGACTCTTATCTTTGCCTTTTCGTTCCACAATATGAGCCAGGAATGCCACACATTTCTTCCGTAAGTACTTCTGTGAGGTCGTGCAAGACATAAGTTTGAGTCCCTTCGATGGTTTCTCACCATAAACGTTCAAAATATCCCCCGAGTCAAGTGGAATACGGATGTATTTGTCAAAACAGACGACTTCAACATGTTGCTTGGTCAGCCAATCTATGCCTACTATGATGTCGAAACCTCCGAGAGCCATGGGAATAAGATTGATTGAAAAGTCATGATCGCTCAAGGTTAAGGTGCAATCTCTAATAATGGTGTCACATGAAACAGAATAACCATCCGCTACTAAAATATCAAAGGGTTTGTCTAACTTAGCTCGACTCATAGCAAATTGTGGTTCAAATTCAAAGGACACAAAACTCCTATCGGAACCAGTATCGAACAGGATAGAAGCGTATTGCTGATTAATTGGGTACGTACCGTTCACCACATCGTTGTTGGCTTGAGCCTCGTTGGCATTTATGTTAAAGGCACGTCCACGAGCTACAGGGTTTGCATTACCCTGATTCACATTCCCTCGGTTCATATTCCCTTGGTTTATGTTTCCCTGAACCATGTTGCCCTGGTTTAGATTTGCTTGGTTCACAATGACTAGCCTAGGGCAACGGTTCCTGAAGTGATTAGGGTCACCACACTCGTAACAGGCGTGACCCTGGGCGATAGCAGCAGGAACAGGAACAGGAGCAGTAGGTCGGTAGACTTGATTAGTTGGTGGAACACGACAGGTGTTAGCCCAATGCCCATAACGTCCACAAGTAGTGCACAGACGACATTGTGCGTGAGCAGGGTGGTAGAGTTTGCAAGTATTACAAAGTGGCGAAGTTCCCGCATATTGTTTCTTGGTGGGGTTGAAGGCAGTAGGGGCCACTTAGGCTAAAGGAGTAGCGGGTGTGATAATGGCAAAATTTTTGCCCTTCCTTTTTCTGTTATTGAAGGAAGACTCAGACTTGGTCTCCTTGAGGGATTCAGTGGCGGCTTTCTCAAAGGTCTTCTTGGCACCCTTTTTAGATAGAGTCCCTGCCTTAACATGATTGTCTGACAGAGTTGCTGCAAGACGGATGGCTTCCTCGAGAGTGGCTGGGTTACTACCCAGAACAGTGTCCTGAATATGCATGGGCAGACCATTGATGTACTTCTCAATGGCTCGTGAGAGTGGAGTGACCATATGGGGCACTAGTAGGCTAAGCTCATGAAAGCGAGTGGTGTAGGCAAGGCTTTCACCACTGTGTTGTTTGAGATCCCAGAATTCAGCTTCTAGTTTCTTGACCTCATTACGGGGGCAAAACTCTTCGGTCATGAGTGCTTTCACATCGGCCCAAGGCAAGGCTAGTGCAACCTCTATCCCACGGTTACGCTTTTCTCCATTCCACCATGTTAGTGCCCTCTTCTGGAAGACACTAGTAGCATAACGAACCTTCAGGTTCTCAGGACAGTCAGCATTGATGAAAGTCCCCTCAATGCTTTCAAACCATTGGAGAAGTCCAGTGGCTCCTTCATTCCCATAGAACTTGGTGGGGTTGCAGGAGTTGAAGTGTTTGAATGTACACGCGGGATTCTTTGGTGCAGCATTCTGGTTCAGTTGATTGACCACAATTGGTAGGATCGTAGCCATTTGCTGGATGATTCTATCGGTGAGGTTGTTCCTACGCTCATGACGGGGAGGCATTCTACAAACGGGTGAATAGAAAGTTCATAAGATGTGAATCATGTATAAGAGTTTGCAATTTAATCACGAGATGTTAGATGAAACATAGATGGTACTCTAATGGGCACATAGACTCATCAAGGTACTTTAAGTCTTTCTAATGTTTGAGAAGTCATGCTTTAGCCTATAAGTGGACACTCATCCCAAGAATTCCCAGGAAAGCATAACTGGTCCATCGGTTGATTTGGATTTATACGAAATGCTTTCCTAGACAGAACTCCCAGAATACAGGCATCCATCCTTCCGGATTGCACAAGTTCCCATTCATTAGTTAGAACATACATACCTTTGACGAGAGTTTCATTCGGATTAAACTCTTAAGTCCAAGTGTAAGTTTCATGTAGTTCAAGTAGTTCAAAATAGTTTCATGTAGACTCTTGAATGTCGTAGTTCATGGAGTTGTATCAGGTAATCAAAAATAGATAGGTGTAGGTAAGTGTGCATAGTAAAGATAGAGTGGAGTTCCTAATAAAAGACACGAGTTAAACTCAAGTTTGGGACTCCTAGGTTATAGTCTAGGTCATGTGTCTAATAACCTAATTCCCTATAACCATGGCTCTGATACCAATCTGTCACACCCCGGCCGACGGCGGATTAAACGCCGGGGCTGACGCGGTTGTTCATAAGCACATGATCATCTATTAAACATGATAATATTTATTATTCAAATTAAAAGCATCCGTTACATAGGAAAATGAAACATTCAAAACATAATTTAAATTAAATTAGGTCCAAGTCCTAGGTGAGCAAGTAGTCCTCAAACAGGTGCACCTGAAACATGTAAGTAACTGTCAACTACAAGTAGTTGGTGAGATACATAGGTTTTGACACCCAAAAGAATTAGTATAGATTACAATTCAATATGTTCAAAGCATGTCTAAAGCATATATGTGAGAACACACAAGGTTCCAAGCGTACAATTCAAGCCTGATATTAGAAAACTAGATACGCAATCCCACTGATTGCCATTTTAAAAAAGGGAGCAAGCGGATACTCCAAGTTATAGTTGATACCCAACAAAACCCGCCAAGGTCTTGTGGTAAGTTATAGTTTCAGTTTCCCATATAAATGATCATGTTAGGTACTACCTTAGTCCTGGGCTGCAAGTTAATAAATGTACTGACATGAAACACATGCAATGGTCACCAAGTAGTTCAAATATAAAGCATAAAGATCAAGCACAAGATATATTGAATTGTTTAAATAGACAAAGTTGATAACATGTTTCACCCCAAAAGCAAAAACAATAAAAAGGGGTTATGTAAACTCACTTGAGTTGAAGCTAGGAGTGATAAGATTTGATGAGGTGAATAGTTATTGTGAGGATTTCTCACAACAAACCTACATAGATAATTTTTGCTTTCTAAGGTCAAAATAAGTTTAAATAAGATAATGAAATCCTAGGGTTTTAGAGTTTGGGTTGGAGATGGACTTACTCGATTGTTTTGGAGAAATTATAAGTTACTTTAGAAACAGTGACAATAAAGTAGTAAGAATTTATTTAGTAGGTCATTTACATAACTGTACTAGAGATATTAAATAAGGTTTATGTGTCAAAATAGTGCATTAGGATTTATTTATAAAATAGCTTTATAAATAATTTATGAGGTAAAAGTTCATTCAATAACTTATGTAATTAAAGTTTACTAGTTAATGTAAACAAAAATGGTTATTTATTAATAATCGTAAATGAAATGATTTATTAAAATTAATTTGATTAATTAAATTTATCATAAATGAGTGATAAAGGACTAAATAGGTTTTTAATTAGGATTAATGGATGTTTGTATAAAATAATTATTTGAGTATTTATAATTTTAAAAGTATGTTTAAATAAATATATATATTTTTTATAAGAATAATTATTTATAAATTTAAGAGTATATAAAATGTTTAAACATTTAATTTAAGTTTTGTATAAAAAACACCATAAATAAATCCATAACTAATTTGTTTCAAGCAAACCATTTCTACTATTTATTTATGCATTTAAAATGTTTTCTAATGTCAAAATAAAATGAATAAGTATTATTTTACAATTTAGTTTTTATATAGCTCTCAGATTATATTTATATAGTTTAAAATAGGCTAATATTAGATAGAGTATTAAAATAGGCTAAAAAAGAAAAAGAAATTAAAAGGGGCTGCCCGGGACTCGAACCCGCACCTCAAACGGTTCAACACTTGCACACGCGCACTAACCACTGGACCAGGGCATGTTGCCGTGTCCAGTGGGCTTGTATTTAAATTTTGAACGATCGGATCCAAGTCATCTCCTTCCCCATTCGTTCCCCGTAACCCTAGACCCCGAATACTCTTAATCGGTCAAATGTTAGAGCACGGAACCATATGGCTTTTGATCCCTGAACTAAAACGAAAGTATAGACACTATAATTACCTGAAATGGTTACGTAGTGAAGGAGAACGACTCGAAGAACAGGTTCGGGTTTTCCGACTAAAATCCGAGATCCAGAGACGTAATGCGAGGGATTTGAGGGCGCAGGGAGTTTGTGTTGAGTTTTGTTTGTGATTGTGGATGCCTATTTATACGCAATTCCATAGGAAATGATCGATCGAGTAAATGGTTTTTAATGAAGTTTCGGTTACGAGTTTAGCCACTGATTTGTTCATAAAAGTCTGATTAAATATGAAAGACGGATCGATTGAGTGTCCTGGACGTTTTGCCAGTTTCGTCTTCGCGTAAAAATATTTTGATGTCGAGTTCGTTCAAAGGTGGTTCGAAACCGGTTCCAAGCGGGGCTCGAACCTGAGATCAAATTGGAAGAAAAGGGGGTTTTCGGATTTGGCATAACAGGTCCTGAAGGTACAAAGGTTAACATTTTATGTAAAAAAAAAACTCAGGTTTTAAAGTTTCAGGATTTACATTATCAGCCCTATACTTTTATAAATTATGAAATCATTTAATCTAGAAATTTTTATAAAATCAATTAAATCATTTAGTTATAATTAAAGGTTATAAATAACAAAAAAAATGTAATTTACTAAATAAGATTAATTTTGATTAAGACACATAAATCCTAGTTTTCTTATAGAATTTATAATTTAATTTTTTTGTAAGTTATATATTTATAATATATATATGTGTACACGTAGGTTTAGAAATGTCTTAGTATATTCTAATGTATTTCTTTAATAGACTTAAAAACATTCATTTACTTAAACCCAATTAATTATTTGCTATTATTGGATTTGAAATAATTGCACTAAATGTATGTATGAACACTCATGAGGTATAGTGGATAAATAAGATAGTTTTCATAAATGTAAATTACAAGATAATGGAATTGCAAGTGCCGGAGTAGGTAGAATGGGATCGGAATTTCCTGGGGATTACAGATTAGGGATCCACTAAGTGTCTATAGTTGTTATCCTTAGAAACCCAGATCCATCATCGTTTCCAGAACCGATAGAAGTTGAGCTTTGCAAGTAGAATTCCGACCTAGGTAGTGTTCTTCACATTCTTGATATCATCCTTAGATCTTGTCCTTGATAGTTAAGTCGTTCTTAGTTTATTGCATTTACTAGTTTAACCAGTAGTGTACTAAACCCCCCAAACCAAATCATCTTTAGTCCGATTCAGAGTCTAGTATTGTTCTCATATTGTCTCTAGGGTTCGATAATCTGGTTTACCATTAAGTTGTGCTACACTCGATAGGTACACTTGCCTGTTAGTGCGGTTTAGTTCATAGGTTTTCCTTTTATTACTTAGGAGTATATGTTAGGTTTTGATAGTGTTATATAGACCATCTGGACGACATCATAAACTATTATGGGATATCGTTTGATAACAGGGGTTATCTATTTGTTAATGATTTGTTAAACTATTTTATAAGGACTGAGGGTCCTGAGTAAAGTTCAAATAACTTTTGTGACGAGTTGCCTTTTATTTAAAATAAACTATTAGAACTCACTCAACGTGGTTGACTTTGTGTGTACGTTAGATTGTTTTGCAGGTTGGCCTTGTGGTTGACGTATCTCGGCTTGAGCGAGGTGCTACTCGGATTGATGTGTAGGCATTCGTGAGGTAAGTGTGTTAACGTAACAATTAACGTTTTTAGAAAGACTTCCGCTGTAGTTTAGTTAAAGACTAAATCATTTTAAAGTGAAAAACCCGTTATGGAAACCAACTGTAAGATGGCCGGGTTAGGGTCTTACATTATTCTTTCAGTCTCCTTCTATAAACTTTTTTTAGTTGTTATCATCTACTTCTTAAGTTTGCTTTAATAATATCTAATGTTAATCCATGATCATACATCCTTATTTTAGTAATCATGGATCAAATAAAAGATTTAAACTCAAGATGATCATGTTTTCACCATAACATCCATCATCTTGTTCTTTCACTTTAAATCATTCTTTTATTCTTGATTCTCAACTTATCTAAGATGATCTATGATTCTATATCATCAATATATATAGATCTCGTGGATAAAAAATTAGATCAAAACCTAATAAAGCTCTATACTTTTACAACATAACTAATCAAACTAATTTTTGAAATTCTACCAGAAAACTTTGGTCAACTTTAAACTATCATAACCATCTCAATTTCTTTTTAAATAAGGTGATTTATCTTCTTGAATTTAACTTAATGTGTTAGCTTTCAAATCCCACCAATTTCACCTCTAAAATCTAAGTATTCAACCTCCAAACTATCGACACAAGTTCATTGCGCAGAAGCCCTAGATTCTGTCCAAACATAACGTATGTCTTTCTTTTAAAAATCTTAAGCCACTAATGGTTATTAATATTTTTTATGATTAATACATTAACACAAAGATCTAAAGTTAGAGTTTTTCACTTGATCTTTATAAAAAGCTGTCACATGAAATCAGGATTTTTTACTTATAGATCTTTCAAATCTTGTTTCCGTCTTCTTTGATTCCTTTCCTTAGTTTCATAGATCTCGTTGATTTCATTCTTCAATTAGTTCTTTCCATAATCACCATGTTAAACTTCGAACCCTTATGTTAACACTTTAGGGCACCCGTAACCGGTTCACCCAAAACAAGATCAAGTTCTAAGTTATTCCATTTCAAGGTGAGATTCATAACCCATATTTACACTTTTCATCCTTTGGGGTGGAAAACATGCTTACAAATACAACTTTTTCATGCAAATCACACGACAGTTTTCCTATAATTGTAAAGATTAAACGGCTCTTACATTTTGCAATGGTTCCTTTGTCACTTATTTAAAAGTCCATCTCAATACAACATAAACACAACCATTAGCTTTGTTAAGCCACTAGTAGTACGTTAATAGATCTATTGGTTTGACTAACCCATCTGATACGCGAGTTGGTGCACGCCAACCAAATTTGGGGTTCCTAGGTAAGGAGTTGGATGTTTGAAATCCGTCAACAAGTAAGAATAGTGGTATTCAATAGTTTGACGTCCCAATGATAAGGAGTCAGACATTAGAGGGCTTGGTATTCAGTCATTAGGGTTGGTTGTGGATGACATGTATTTGAATTTAATTACTTATATATCTTAAACTAATTTACATCTTGTGTTGTTTAACCATTGCACACGAAATGCAATTTTCTTGAAAATGAAATTCCTTATCGGGTAGACCAAGCACAAGATGTTTATGAACCATTTTTTTCATGTTTTTGAAATTTACATGTCGCATATGCCCATGCCACAGAAAGGACTCTGAATCAGAGGCTTTTAACAATAAGCATGACATATTCAATGGCGTAGAATGGTTACTCATATCAACAATATAAGTAGTAAACCGTCTCGAAGCATGCATAAGTATCATCTCATCAGGAATCTTCATTCCCGGTTTTAGAAATATACGTTCTTTCGCTGTGAAATAGACCTGAATGTTCTTGTCGCCCACTTGAGATACACGTAGCAAATTGAATTCCAGTTGAGACACATAATTGACTTTCCCTAAAGTTAGCAAATTGAATTCTAGCTGAGCCACACGATTCGGTCGGTAATGCCATTATGATTGCACCCATTGCATGATTATCTTTGTGTACGAGCTTCCTATCATCTTCTGAATTCATGTCAGGATCAACAATTGGTACCGTACAATTTGCATTTGCAATCATAGGAACATATGGTCCCTTCACAATCGAATCCCATAAAGTATGATCTGTGTATCGGAAAAACAACCTCATTTGGATCTTCCGGTTTGAAAACACAGTAACTAACCTCAACAATGGTGGTGTTATCCCTAGACCTTTGTTGCCATCTCAATCGCTAACTCTTCAAATCACAACTGGTCTCATAAATAAAAAAAAATATCCCTAATTCTGAAGATTTCGGTCGAAATTTTATTTCGGTCTAAAAGTGATTTCGGATATAGTATTTCATATAACTAACTTCTCGAACATAAGTTGAAACTCAATGTTTCGGACAGATTTTTTCGATCGAAAAACCAACTTGCTCGAAAACCATTTTGGCCGAAAAACAGTTTTCACCTCCTTCAAAAGCTAAGTTTTCGGACGCATCAAATTGAAGAACACCAAATCCAACCAGAAGCTCCAAAACTCCGAATCAAACCTCGAAACCAACTCTAATCTTTCGTCATCCGCACCATTGTAGATAAGAAATACTCGAAAATGGCATATAGTTGAATCCAAAATGAGTCTCCAATGACAAGAATGCTTGAAACCTCTAAAGAGCAACCGAGTACCACTTGTTGGACCTCCAGATCATCTTCTTTTCAAGCTAAACACCACTATAAATTCAATAGATTGGCGAAAACAATCTATCGTGTCCCGAGAAACTCAAAATATCAACAAAAAAGTCAAAACCCAAACACGCTCAATATCGACATCTAAATACGCACAACGAATCATAAACTGTAATTGTATTCACTAGATAATCAGAAACAAGTACAATACGAGTGAATTAACGCTCTCATATAGTGATTCTCTCAAAGTCACACATAGAAAACGTGTAGGGAAAATCACTTTTAAAATAATCAAACGAATATCTATTTACAGATAACACAAACTGCCCAAAATCCTTTTCGGTCGAAAACGTTTTTGCCCAATAAACTTTTCACGCCAAAAACTAAAAGTTAAGCATAATCTTCAATTCTTTGACTGTTTTAAATGCAAGAGTATAGGTTCCAACACTTACTACTTCTATAGATTTATCAAACTTAAAGAAATATATGATTTATAATAATGTTAAAGTTGAAAGTAAATAAGTCAAGTAAAGTGTCCACGCCAACAGGGGCGGACTTAGTAAGAGCCGAGGGGGTTCACAGGAACCCCCCGAGTTTCGAAATTTATATAGAACGGTATGTAAAAACACTGAGGTGAACCCCTTAAAAAACATAGAGTGAACCCCCTGAAAAAAATTCCTGGATCCGCTACTGCACGCCAAAGGAAATCCTTTATCAAAGAGACCAAAACTAACCAATGCAATCACTGGAACCATACCAAGAAAACTAAAGAATCTAAAAGGATATACAATTATATGAATATGATTAAAGAAATACAAACTAAAATATTGAAGCTCTTTAAAATTAAATTATTAACCTTAAACCTATAGCCCATAACTAACTATAACCCAAGATTATCTGCACGCTGGATGCCACGATAACTGCACCTTGTGTGGCTCGCATTGTAGCAAGAAATCGTGGCAAGTGCAAAGAAACTCATAATCATAGATTGTGATTATATCCCTTCTGACGATAAAAATTACTACAAATATTCATCTTTTTAAATAAAAGAGTAATTATTATCACTCTTTACCCGCACACTCACACATATAGAAAGAAAGAAATAGAACTAAAATTTTAAAATAAAAATGTACGAGGAAAGAGCATGAGGGTCATTATGAGTAGGGCAGGTGGAAGGTAAATACTATCAACTATGATCTCAGGTTCATGAACATGGGTTTTTTCTGCCTATTCTTTGTTAGGGCATGAAGAACAGAATGAACATTATGCTCGTCTCTATAAGAGTTAATATATGTTTAATTAGTACCTGAACAATTAGAGATTTCAACAATCCTTTATAGTTTTGATGATGTTAAAAACTTCTGATGCTGCTTGATCTACAATAGTCAATAAACTCAATTTCATTAATTTGATTCGAAAAGGCTAGAACTAGAAACAAAACCCTAGATTCGAAAAGGCTATAACTAAAACCGAGTAGTAAACTTAGAAACCAAATCAGTCAATTGCAAATCACAATCCAACATCTAACAACAAAATTCAGACCGATAAAAAGCAAAAAAAAAATAATTTAAAAAAACCGTAAAATTCGAAACGAAGTGAGTGAACATATGCCTGGTAGGTTCGGAGAACCTCCGGCGTGTCATCATCGTCAACGGCGACATCCGACGGATTATTATTTCTTTGATTTGTGGCGGTGGCGTCGTTTTGAGGCTAAGGTGTATACTCCACATTTCCACATCCCTTCTCGCTGCTACATCAGCGTTACATCATAATCCATAACTTTTCCACATTTCTCTACATTTGATGGAAATGGTTTAACATTTTCACATTTTCACATCATTTTTATTTTTTGATTAAATTTAATTATTATTTCTTTTACAAATTAATAAAAATGAATTAATAACTAAAAAAAGTAAATAATGAAAATAGATTAATAACTACACAAGATAATAAAGATACAATAATAATTAAAAAAAAAGTAAATAATAAAAATAGACTAATAACTAAAGAAAATTATAAAAGTACATTAATAATTAAAAATTCAACTAAATAAACTAGACTTGATCGTTTGTAAATTTCGGGTGAAGTGAGATGAGATGTTGTACGAAATCATGTCGAATATTCTTGCGTAATTCGCGGTTGCATATACACCGTTCAATAACACTTTGTTAGCCAGCATTAACTTCCTCTAATCTGATCGTCGCTTCAAATTCATCTTCTTTGAACTTGCAAATCGCATGACCTTCATCCTCTAGGATCATGTTATGTAGGATCATGTAAGCGTACATTATAGGCTATATTTTATCGAGCTGCCATGCGCGTGTCGGGATTTTGAATATATGAACTCTTTGTCTGAGTACACCAAAGTGGCTCTTCGTGTCTAGGTTGGCGTGTTCGAGCTTTTGGCATCGTCTTTTAGTATTTCAATGGTAACAATAGCAACTGTCTAGAAAATAATTATGGCTACACCTTCTGATTCCGAGGAGGGTGGATTTAGTGTGTCCATTTGAGAACGAGTTAAATAGAAAAAAATGTTTGAGAGTTGATGAAAATGCTGAAAAGGTTTGAATTTGGTTGAGTGCGTTATTTGTAAAAAAATGTTGATATCTATATAGAAAGTAAATTAAAAATTTTAATTAAAAAAGTAGTTATTGGACCCTTCCATGCGACATTGTAGCCGTTGCACACCACCCTCCCAACACTCGTTGAATTTTTCACGACTGTGGACCAAGCGCAGAGGTCACGGTGTTCCAAGACCTCCCGTCGGCCACCTCATTCAGACGGGAGATCCCACGAGGCTATACCCCTTAGTCTGAAGGGTGAGGCCCTTGAAAGCGCCGATGGCGGTACATAAGGATGACAATGGGTCGGTTTCTGGGTGGACATCTTTAATCCCAAGCCCATACACGGTTATAAAATTGTCTCACATACCTAGCCCATTACCTATCGTGTATATTTCTATTACTCTATTTTTATATTTTTCATAACATAGTAAATATGAATAAATTACATACATTAATATCATCAAATATATATTTTAAAAGAAAATTTTTTTTTTTATATAATTAACTTACTACGGAGTTTTGAGAAGTAAGTTCCCTTACTCATTTAAGCTCCTTATTTACTTTTGCAAAAAATTATAACGAGCCTTGAGAAGTAACTTTCCGTTACTTCTCGAAAACTCATTTTCCCCCTTTTAAAAAGTTATGAAAAAGTAACAAAAGTCACATTCCACAAACACAATTTTTAACTTACGAAAATTAATAAATAGTATTAATTGTTATAAACCCTATAGTTAATACATGTATTATACCCCCATTATGATTTACTATATAATGTACTAGGTTATAGACCCGTGTATTACACGGGGTGGGTTAGGTTATAGAAAAAGTGTTTTAAAAATAAGAAGAGAAAGAAGGATTCTAGGCTTGACATGTGTCCTTTTATTGTTTTTAAATGGAGAGCATAATGTTCATTGTGTATTACACAATGAACTTGTATTACACAATGAAGTTGTATTACACAATGAACTTGTATTACACAATGACCTGACTAATTACACAATGAACTTGTATTACACAATGACCTAACTAATTACATAATGAACATGTATTACACAATGACCTGACTAATTACACAATGACCAAATAGTACACAATGATGAGACGTGGTGTTACACAATGAACTTGTATTACACAATGACCTAACTAATTACACAATAAACTTGTATTACACAATGACTAGACTAATTACACAATGAACTTGTATTACATAATGACCTGACTAATTACACAATGACCAGATATTACACAATGACCAGACGTGGTATTACACAATGAACTTGTATTACACAATTACTTGACTAATTACACAATGAGCTGGAAAACGTAAAACACAATGATAAATACATATAACACAATGAACTTGTATTATACAATGAACTTGTATTACACATTGAAATTGTATTACACAATAAAACTATATTACACATTGACCTGACTAATTTCACAATGAGCTGAAAAACGTAAAAAAAATTCGTTTTTATTTATAACGACACTATACTCGTATTAAAGATAAAAAACCGCTCGTTTTTATGGTGTAATTTTTTTGAAAAAATAATATCGTATGTAAAAGTTATGAACGTTTTAAAATAAGGGGAGAACTTGATAAAAGGTCAACAAAAGTGGCCAAGACTAAAATATCCTTCCAACAACTTTTTCTCCTACAATTTGATCTAATGGCCCTAAATCCTTCTCACTCTTCTTAGAATTAGAATCCTTTTTAACTTAACCTAATCATACACAGGGTTATATAATATGTCCAACCTCCGTATCCTTCAACTATTGGAGTTACTATGTAAAACATTCATTAGCTAATTAAACACCCAAAACAATCAAAGGTAAAAGTCAAAATCTGCATGTTTACAGAGTCTACAAAGTCAACTCTAGAAAAGAAACTAAACTTGTGGTACTACCTCACAAAAACTGAGAACATCAAGAGACCCATTTCTTTATGTAGACACCGAACAAAATCATCAAACTTCAATAATCTTGGAGAGCCACTTCTCAACTATCCTATTTGCAAAACATAATTATGGGCATATCTTTATATTATAATTAATGTACATCACAATAATAATAAAAACTGTACTAATAGTTGGTGCAGGGCGTTGAACAAAACCCATTCGCCACTGCAAGTTTGCTACCAAAGTGTGGGCATCTATAGAACACCTAAACCATGAGGAAAAGCTAAATGCGTGGGTGCGCATGTGTGTATATATATAGAATCTTAGACAAATTATTCTTGAAAAGAACATACTACACCACTGGTGTTATTAACAATCTTATCTTTGTTTCATGTTCTAGCTTGGTTAAGCATCTGCTTGACAACTAAGCCACCCATGCTGAAATAATGATGCATTGTCATTAAACTAATTCCATATTAGGAAATAAGTAATTGAACAATAAATCATACGGACATGTGAGTTAAATATACAAAGTGTCGGTCTCTAACGCCTGCGGTAATTACTTTTTCCAACAGCATGGAGCTCACTTCCTGAAGAGGCAAGCTTGATCACCAGTTCCCGTGACACCATTTACAATACTATTTGATTTCCATTAGCAGAGTCAATGGATGGTGGTGGTTGTTCAGCAGCTGCAGATGGTGCATTCTCACCTTTGGGAGGGATTGCAGCGGATGAGTAGGGGTCCGCTGGTTGGGTCATCGCTTCGGCAAGGAGCGCAAGTCTTAATCTAACAATTGAAAAAACCAAAAAATTAGAACAAAATAAATAATACAGAAAAATTAAAGATGATAAGCAGATTAAATGACACCTATCTGCTAGCCAAGCCAACAGAATGCGATGAAGTTATCCTCTGTTTCACCGCTACGGTGGCTAACCATCACACCCCATTCTGCAACTTTTGAGTCAAAGAGCTACTTGGATAGATTCAGTTACTGTATCCACCATCTTTTGATATCTCAACTCCCAAATCTTTAACCTCAGCAGTAGCTTTTGGTTCGATGAGATTCATGATGCAAAATAGTTTGATGTGCATTATTAATCTGAAAAATGTAAGAAACAAATACTATTTTTTTCTTTTTAACATGACCAAATAACCAATTAACCATTTTCAACTTTAAACTTGGAACATATCTCAACTATACACTCAATACAAAGACTATAAAGATCAAAACTACCAAAGAAAGAGCCTTTTTATCGATCTTAAAAATTCAGAAGTAAGTTGACTGGTTAAGTTGACTTTCTACATTAGCATCTACCTGTTGCAAAAAGCTTGCTCTAAGCATGGAACCCATTAACTCAAATATCCTTTTTACACTTGCAGAACACCCTCCACAAGTCATACCCTGACAGAGAGTAGGATTTGAAGGTTGTGAAATATTTCAAAAATGAAGTACCAGAAAATGAAGAAAAAAATGACATCCAATAAAAGAAGCTACAAAATCAAGGTTGATATTGTTTCAAATAATTCATGCCAGTTACATGAAGACTTCTTTTCTTATTATGTGTTAAACCATTTACACTTTCAACTTAACATACTATCATGAAACATAACGAATAGATAAATGCTACCACTCCGATTCTTTGGATACCAATAGAATAAAAATGTGTAAGTTTGTTTGAGACGCGTGACAATCACTTCACGTTACTACAAAATGGTAAAACGCAAGAAAAGAACTCATGTTATATAATTATCCAATCCTAATCCAATTACACAAAAAAATATTATGTCTACCAACATCCATTGTTCTGACAAGAACCACTTAATTTCAGATGATATGCCCATTGATATTTCTATTTGAAAATTTCTTTTACTCTACACAATACATATATGATTATTCTATCTGAATTTGAATCCTCTAAATAGATAGAAATTAACAATTATCATGAATCATTGTAGATTTGACATGAAATGTAACACTCAAATTCTAACAAATGGTAAATGTATTATCATGATCAATTATCATTTATCAAGATCATCCGTAAGCAAACAAATGACAGGAGAATAATCCTTACCCCAACATCCAGGATGATCACATCAGACGAAAGGGCAGAAACATCATCAGCTCCAACAACGATCAGATCCGCCTTCACTTCCCCTCCATCACCACCACTGCCGCCTCCACTATTCACACCACCTCCAACTCCCCCTCCACCGGAAGCAAACGAAACAGCATAGCTCGAAACACATGCCAATCGATGCCCAATCAGAGCTTGAAACCCGTTTTCATAGGTTTGATTGTTGATGAATACCAAGGGGGCAGAAGAAAGAAGATGGAAATTAGGGTTTTACTTCTAATTGAAAACGGGTTATAACAAATTTATATGATCCGCGTGTAACCTTCATAGAGAGGGTTTAGATCCGCGTGCTTTGACAATCTGGTCATACAGGATTTAAGCGGGAAAACTTTGTGAGGATTAATATTGTGCTGACACGGGTAAAGAATTGTAATCATTTATTAAATTTAAGAGATGTTCACCATATGTGAGGGGATGAATGAAATGAGTTTCTCCTCTCTTATTTCTCTCCAGTTTTCTACACGTTATCAGCACTTTCGCTCACCGGTTCTTCATTGAAGATCATTGTTTGGTTTATGTTTACAAATACTGCGGACGTTGATAGTGATGAAGAATATAAGAGGCAGAAAAAAAGATCAGATCAAACAAAAGAAGATCGATAGAAGCCATTTCTCTGCCTCGATTGTTCTGTGGCTGTAGCAATTTGAAATAGCCGGGAAATTATCGCCGACGCACATCACAATCAATGGTGAGGAGTAATCTAATGCCAAATTGTTATTCCCATCAAGCGCCACCGTTGTCTTCCCGTCAAAACCAATGCAGGCCTAAAACACACACTCTAACTGTTGGCGAAATTCAAGATCCCGGTAACAAAATACAACCCTCCCTTGTTTATACATTATATGAATGTTTTTAGAATCATTTGAAAATAGAAATTGTGTTTGGGTGAATTTTATTCCGGCGATGGGGGGACTAAACTATGACAAAACGCCGACCGGTTAAATCGAATGCACTAGAGACCGTCTCTACCCTAGGATTAAAAAGCCCTTAGAATGAAATCGATTAGGAAAAGTATTGATCGGATATTTATAACAACTATTATCACAGCCAACTTCGATCATTAATCAACCCTTAGATTGGATTTTCTTTTCTGATTTTATCTCCCGCTGAACCGCTGTACGAACTCGAACTGATGATTTATCAAAGCCAAACCAAGTATGAACTGATGACTTGTCGCCATAGCGGTGCGTTGTAGTATACGAAGATTTACGACTTACGAGGGCATGGCGGTCAAGAAGGAAAAGAGATCATGGACGCGTTAGGTTGTTGCCGACGATGCTTCCGAAATAGAATCCCATGAATTTCGTCTGGATTTTGAAGCAACAAATTAGAATGGTCAAAGGAAGAATAATGGCGGCGGATTTTGGGGGAACGGTTACAAGAAATAAACAAAGAAACGTCTACCAATTCATTCTAATTTTTCCTTAGTCAAACCCCATAATTTGAGGAATATACATTTTAGACCATTTGGTTTAGTTTGATTTTCATCGAACCCTCAACTTTAATTTTAATTGAGAAGTTCACCTCATCAAATGCATTTACAACATGAAACTCAATTGGGTTTATATAACAAAATAGAATAATATAAACTCACTTGAGATAAGAAATGCAATTATGATCTTTTTCATCCACCGTATCCACAAACCTATAAAGTGAATATTTTATAGTTGAGGATTTTTTTGACGTTTTGAAGGAACCTTAAAGACAGGTTTGACCACCAAAAGTTGGTACTTTTTCCCAAATCTTGCTATAATTTTTCTTCAGATGTGATTGAAAGATCTTAAGAAGTTTAGCGAGTACAATTCGTTCTTTTGAGCATTACCTCCGAATTGAAATTATGTGAAAGAACATGTTCGAGAATACTTTCTCCATGCCTCACAATCGTAACCTTCTCTTATCGCAACATCCCCGAGAATGTGAATTCATAAAAACCTTGGTGCTTATATCATGTTTTCTAATCGTGACTAACCAACGTTATCCCATTCCCTGCTGCGAATGTGTCTACCTTTCAAGGTGGATGGAGGAGAGGAAAAGCATGGTCCCAGCAGAGGCCATGTGCATGGACGAAAAAAAGAATTAATGAATGTAAGACGTTCATCATCATAAACCCTACACAAATAGTTAAACCGATAAAACATGGGTCGACTACTAAAGGGGAGACCTTACAATGGGGAGAGAAAACATCCGCAACAAATATGGAATGACCAATCACGTTATCGTCTAGTTGAGCTCTCTCATAAATTCAAGAAATGTAAGGGAAAAGAGGTTGAAACAACCCCCATCGAGGGCACCCTTATAGCCATGTTATCGCCCCTTCATATGGATATTGTTGTTTAGCCATCACCTATGAAAACCTGATATATATATATATATACACACATTGTAGGGTTCAAATGCTAACCAATATTTATGTGATAACCATGATAACAACTCTAAAACATAGTGATACGTATATGTAACAATTATCATTTTTGTTAATGTTACATATGTAAAACTAAGTGTCACGTATATGTAACATTATATGATACATATATGTAAGACTCCTTATTTCGTATTTATATTAAAGATATATGTTCAAAAAGTATTTAACAACTAAAAGAAAAAAATAATTTATAAATTATGTGATTATTTTATAGTAGTTAGCACGGTTATCACATAAAAAGTTGGTTAGCATTTGAACCCTTCCCTATATATATATATATATATATATATATATATATATAATAAAATTTAGAACCTATCGAATGTTCCGAAAGAGCATGGTTATCTTATCTACCAGGTGCCAAAATTATGTCATAATACTCTAGTAGAATTATTGTAACCATCGACGATGAATGCCTGGCATATAGCCACACAACTAACACTATCCTACCATATAAAATACTCTTACGAGTTGTCTAGCACAAAGACACTTATTGGTAGTATTTCGAGTGTTAGTAACTTTATGGAATGCTCCAGAAGAGTATGCGTCACCTTACCTAAATGTACTAGATATGTCTTATAGGGGAAGGATCAAGAGAAAACCACAAAGTTAGGCGAAAACCGAGAGAACCACATCATTTCAGGCAATTTTTTTATTTACGTATATGTATCTAAAAACAATTTTTTTTGATTTACGTATACGTAACCATAATTTTTTTGTTTTATGTTTACGTATACGTAACACTATGTGTAAAAATGTTTTTTGGTAAAATTGTTTAATATTACATTGATACTCTTATAAATAAATAAAAATAAAATAAAACAAAAAATAAATATTATTATATGATTGGGTAAAATTGATTTTTTTAATGGTTTTTTCGGTTTTCGCCTAACTTGTGGTTTTCTCTGGAACCCTCCCCATGTCTTATATTCTAGTAAATCCTGAAGAAACTTATGAAGTTTTCAAATTTATACGGTTTGACAGCTATTACCACAAAAATGAACGAAAACAATACCAAATATCTCCAATTAAATATGATAAATATGGCCAGAAGACCATATCGTAGAACTAGAGGTTTTACCATCTATAATATATTGTAGAAAATATATATAATAAAATTCAAATGTGATTGTGAAGGAAAAAGTTTATCAAGTGTTCTTGAATGTCAAGAATCTTTGTAGAAAGATGGTTATTTACTGCTAAATACTTGGGATTCAAACCTTTATCAATTGCCTACAAGATAGGAGGGTCTACACTTGAGGGGGAGAATCACAACGAAAGGCATCGAATCATCAGTCAAACTATGAAGACGAAAGACAGAGTCGGAAAAGAATTAATAGCATCAGTCTAGGGGGAGATTGTTGGGTATAGAATTGAGACTGATGCTGTCAATCGAAACTACAGTATCGAAAATACTAGTTTTGGTTGAACATTTGTTCAATCGAAACTAGGTAGTTTCGATACCTGTTTTTCCGGCCTGTTTGGCAGGTGGCTTGGAAAACAAGGCACATGTGCTTGGCCTCCTATATATATATAGCAGATTATGTCCTAGGAGTGAGTGTGTGTCTGTAGAGGGAATCACCACCCCAGGGGGAGCTCACCCTGGGTTGAGACTAATTGTTAGTGTATAGAGCTTTTATTTTCATTTCAATCAAAGAATCATACGTTTTATGCTTTAAAATATCTGTTCTTTTTCACTTTTATATATTTCTGTTTTGTATGTGATTCCCACACCCGTCTCTACCATTTCTGATTCGAGAGTGATACCGGATCCAGAGATTCCGCCTCTCGATCCGGACTGTTTGAAGACTTCTCCGCAGATCTGAGTTCTTTCAGGTCTGCTCAGGACCTACAAGTGATGATCAAATCTGTCGAAACTACTGTCTATCGAAACTACTAGTTTCGATTGAACAAACCTCAATCGAAACTAAGTAGTTTCGATGGCCCAGACTTAAACTATTTAAAGCAGTAAATTACATAAAATGAAATTACAGTACTGAAATGACAAATAAGTAAGCTAAGTTAACATGGTTCAAAACTCAATAATGACAACAGCTTAATTAGAATTACGTTACTCTATAATGAGTAACCAGAAGTTACTAGCCAAAGATATTTTTTGTTATACAACATGCCCAAATAGGTCATTAAGGTTGAATCGTGATGAGGTGAATGATCAACAACGCCAACAAGCGCCCTCTAAACAATTTAAAATCTTTGCTCCCAACATGTGTAGTGAATTCTTTCAGCAAATTAATATTTAAGCTCCCCGAATACAACTCTTATAAAGAATCCTTCTTATATTTGTGAAGAATTCAAGAGGATATGCGCGGGTATGTTAATCTCCATGTGGTTGATTTTTAGTATTTTACGATCTTAAGAGATACATCTCTATATGGTCACGTGCGAGTCTTTTAGCTACCTTGTATGTAGCATTTGCCCGCTAATTGTATGTCTATAGCGATAAATATTGAACATCCGACAGATTATGTTCAAATATAAGTTTTAGCTAATATACAAATTAGACGATTACAGTTAATAGCTAGACAGCTATTGATAAGATGAAATTGTCATCTTCTACATTAGGGCATACCGCTACACTAATCAGTTCAATAGCAACATACTCCCTTGTACAAGTGTTCTCCGGAAGAGAACCAAGTTTGTTTCAACCTAAAAGTATTTGGTTGCGTGATCTATCTACTATACATCGCCATAATGAGACATGTTTAAAACACAATATGTTGTTTATTAATTTAAATAAGATAATATTCTCAGTCTTAGGGGGAGATTAGATAAAGAAAGTAAAGACTAGTAATACATGAAAACAAAAAACATTGAATGCATCATCATCACCCCCCGAAGTGGTCATTAGAAGTCTGAAGTCTAATATGTCATGCATTTGCAAAGAATAGCAAATGAATTATCTGATGCATTTTGATGTGTTTTGTGAATTAAGTATAAAAATATAAATAAATATATTTTTAGGTTAATTGATTTCACAAGATCAGGTTTTAAATTTATAAATTAAAATGATAATTACGTTAACTTAAAACACACACAATAGGCAAGTGTACCTATCGCAGCGTAATATAGTTAGGTAAGAACCAAGTATCGAACCAATGGACACGGTCGAGTTCCAATACTCAACATTTGTTATTGTTTAGCCGGAATAATTAGTAGGTGGGTTTTGTGTGCTTGTGAAGCAGAAAAGTAAATGACGGTAAAGTAAATAACATAAAAGTAAAAATGTGCGTGAAGTGTGTAACAGAAATGTAACTAGCAGAATATTAAATAGCAGAAAAGTAAATAAAGCGAAAATGATCAGATTACGAAATGTATTGCTTCGAGATTCGAATCAGCTTGGTACGTGATAATGTTAAGTTAACTAATTCAGTGGTATGACTACTACAAACTTGTGACCCGGGTCACCGCTAGAGCCTCGTCCTCACGACATTTGATTTGCAAATTATATTCTTTAAAAAGTGGGAGTGCCTCCAGTTAGGGATATCATTTACCCTCAACCTATTGAATGGTCATCTCCGGGTTGGATAAAGACATCGCACTCTAAATGCTTTATATTAAGTTAAATAGGTGATTATATTTTTCTCACCGGGAGGCGGTGTAACAATGGGACCAAGTATAAAGACGTGCCGTTCCCAACATGAGTTCACCAATTCTTGGTCGCATAATAATCCCGTATAAAGACGTACGATCTTAGAAGTATAGACCAAGCCTTGGCTTATCAATCTCTGCTCGTATAAAGACGTACGAGTTTCAAAGGAAGTTTGATTAAAAAGGGTTTTACAATCTTATTCTTTAAAATCAAGACACTCACAAATATAAAAGACGGATTTAGACAATAATAAAAGCCACGAATTAGTTAAAGACATAAACATACCACTTCATTAATAAGTTAAACATTAACATGCACCAAACATCATCTTCACCCTAGCAATACAAAGAAGTTTTAGCCACGAATGGCCATAACGACTAGCGTAATGATGAGTTTCGTAGGCTCCCCTATTGTGGAACAAGGAGGAAGAGCCCCTCTACTCTCTACTCTAACTTCGAGAATGCTCTCTTCTTGAGTGTAATTTTTCTCTGGATTGGTGTGTGGAATGAAGAACCCAAGCCTCCTATTTATAGGCCTCAAAATGTGCAATGCACGGCCGTGCATAGGGTTGCACGGTCATGCAAAGGCCCAGGGAATAAACAGGGTACAGAGGACACGGTACCGGGCCGTGGGAAGCAGAGAAGGCAATGCACGACCGTGCATTGGGATGCACGGCCGTGCATCCCTCTCTTTTTCCCCAGATTTTTCTTCTAGCTTCTTGTTGACTATTGTTGACCAATTTTGACTTGTTGGGGGTCAATGCTCCGGAAATGAACCTTCTAGAAGCTTGAATTCTTGGTGTTCTTGATAGGATTTAGTTTGATTTATTTTTAACACCGAATGACCTGCAATTATCAAATATTTGTATTTTAGGCACAAATTGCAAGCTTATTATTCAATTTAGTACCATAATGCGGGATTATTATGTATGTAAAATATGTATAAATGATGACATATCATAACACCCCACACTTAAACTTTGCATGTCCTCAAGCAAACTCATGCATGATCACACCCATAACTAAAAACTTTTCAAGGGTAATGTAATTTCAACTAGTGTTGAGACTCCGAGATAACTCTTGAGTTGCTTATTCTATTTTTGTGTTTTTCTTGTTTTAAGATGATGGAATCCATGACAAGCCTACTAGGACATTGATTATGCAAAAACTCCCCGCTACTGACAATGTTCACTCAACTCTAGGGTTATATATATATGGATAATGTAAGCTAAGTGGGACACTTGAGTTCGAATTGAATTATGCAATGGTCATAAGCTTGTATGGAAATCAAGTCTCCACCAACTAACTAAGTAGTATGCATGAATCAAGTGGACTTTAAAGGGTTGTAATGTGGCTAAAGTAAAACTAAAGGTGAAAATGAAAATCTTTTTGGATTTTTAGGGGTTTAAAAGGGTTTGAAGGGCTGCAGCTACGGCCTCATGGCTTAAAATGGTAAATACTAAAAGTTCCCTCTACAGTACTCAGATCATGAGGGTATAAGTAATCTGAGGGCTCGTTTATGGTCAGATTGCCAAGACCAAGATCTCTCATCAGCGCAAAGTCGTTCCTTATTGCATAATGCAAATTGCTACCTTTCCGTTCGGTCCCTTCGGCTAATCGCCTAATAGCACCTATTTCGATCACGTATGTGTATTCATTTTGGGCTCGAGTTTGATTCTTGCTACATTTTCCACCATGGATCCAGTTGCCACACTTTCTACATATGTCGTATCTTTTTGCTCTTCTTTTGGCGGCACTTTTTGACAAACCGCAAAATGGTGGCAATTGTTCTTGCTTGCGCCACCATTTTCTTACATCACTGGTTGCTTGAAAAATATTTTCTCGGAGTTCGGTTGGTAATTCAGGCTTTGTGAAATAAAGGCAGGAAAGCAAATTGAAATCGAAAGAATACATGTCCAGTTCTTTATGGTCTCCCGGTAAAAGACCAACTTTTTTTAAAAATGGTTTAAATATATTTTTTTTGAAAATTTTTTGGGTTTTATAAAAGGTAAGTTTTTGTAATGTTTTAGTCAAATGGGTAGAAAATCACAAGTTAAATTTTACTGCTTTGAGCTTAACAGTCCTGAATCTCTAATTCCCCACCCCACACTTAAAACTGTGCATTGCCCTCAATGTACAAATGCATGTAATGAAATGCTATGCAAGAATTTAAATGCATGGAGTTTTAACGGAAAAGAAACAGGTACTCCCTCGATTAATTCGGTGTATAACCTAAGGCCAAAGCTTATTGTTGCTGTCAGGCTGTGCCTATCAGCTGCTTGTCAACTTCATTGAATTTCTCAGATATTTGATGTGGCTTCCGGCTCTAGGCGTAGAGTTGGAGTGTAACTCCTCAAAGTAGAGAGATGGCCTGGTGATGTTATTCTACCTGAAACATAAAAGAAAACATAAAAACGAACAAGGAAAATAAAAGGTAGTAGTTATGCTACTAAGGTCCTAGTATCGAGAAGGCATACATGGAGGCTAATTTCAGGCTGAATGAATTAGAAACTTAAATTTGGAGAAACCAAACCTGAGGTCCATGCTTTCTGCTGTATACACCAACTTCTCAATTTATTCATAATCATCGGGTTGCCTCCCGGAAGCGCTACGTTTATTTATGGGTCTTTAGCCCGACCCATACGTGTTGCACCAGTCTTTCTTGAGGTGGGAGTGAACAACCTCCCTGTGTCTCTTGCTTCTTTGTTCAGTTTTGGTAATTTATCGAAGTACTCATCAATCCAATTAGTGTTGTCATGATCTTTAGTGAGATCTATTGCCGTAGGATCTGGTGCCTTTGGCTTGGTAAGATCGGGTGTTTTTCCTTTTTTCAAGTCCCTTACTTTCTGTAGTTGATAGTCTAGATTGGAGTCGATAAAGCGAGATATTTCAAGCGGATCACTTGACATGCATTCATATCCTCCGATGTTGTAGGTTACTGATTGTTTATCAATACGGAGCGTTAAAATTCTTTCATTCATGTCGATGACGGCTCTGGCGGTGGCTAAGAATGGGCGACCCAAGATTAGTGGTACGGAGAAATCTTGTCCCATTTCTAAAACTATAAAGTCGACAGGGAAGACAAACTTGCCAACTTTCACCAATAAATTCTCGATGACTCCTATAGGTGTTTTGACCGATCCATCTGCGAGTTCAATGGTTGCATTAACCGGTCGCAGTTGCCTAATGTCGAGCTTTTGATACATAATGTAGGGCATAACATTTACGCTTGCTCCTAGATCAGCGAGCGCATATGTAGGCAGTGGCCCTATAGAACATGGTAAAGAGAATTTTCCCGGATCTGAAAGTTTCTTCGGGAGATTTCTTTCGATAAGAGCGACACAGTAACTTGTTCTTTTTATCGCTTCTTCCATGTTTCTCTTGTTTATGAGGAAATCCTTCAAGAAGCGTCCATATTTTGGCATTTTTTGTATGATATCCAAGAAGGGAATGTTGACATGGATTTTGCTTAAGAGTTCTATGAACTTGTCATATTGCTCATCAGTTTTCTGCTTAACCAGCCTCCCTGGATATGGTATGTGGGAAGTGAACGTTCTTTTTGGTGGAGCTTTTGGAGGAAGGTCCATCGTAGAGGTTGAATTACACTAGGTTGTGCTTTCTGAGTGGATGAACTAGCGAGCTGTGGTTGGAGTGGCACTCCGGTGAATATATCTCTCCTATTTTATTGGACTTCTTCTTCTGGCATAGGTGGTTCTGGGTAGACTTTGCTATTCCTTACATTAATAGCACTTACGTTGGCCTTTGGGTTAGTCTCAGTGTTACTCGGGAGACATCCTGGTTGCCTTTCGGACAATGGTTTTGCTATTTGGCCTAATTGTGTTTCAATGGATTAAAGGGTAGCTTTTTACGTCTTGAACTCAGCTTCATGTAGACTAAACCTTTCCTCGTATTGCTTGTGACGAGAATCTGCTAGGAGGGCTTGACTTTCGGTAGTGGAAATGAGCTTAGTCACCGCATCTTCCAGGCTCATTCCATTGCTCATCTTGTCCGGTCCTTGAAATTGTTGACGAGGTTGAAAGTTCTGAGGTGGCCTTTGCTGAAACTGTTGTTGTTGTCCAAAACCAGATTGTCCTTGGTTGTTGTCTTTCCAGCTAAAGTTGGATGATTCCTCCATCCAGGGTTGTAGGTTTTGCTGTAGGGGTTGTTTTGAGGCCGATTTGTTCCGACAAAGTCAACTTGTTCGGCATCGGCTATGATGCTCTTCACTTCTTCCATTGTTTCCGGTGTTGCCTTGCCCTTACTAATTTGGTCTTGAGGTCAGGGCGTCTACTTGAGCAGATAATGACGTGACAGTGTCGACCGTGTGGACTCCTTGCCTTGTGCCTCTACTAGTTCGTGGTTTGTACCATTGATAGCTGTTCATAGATATTTCTTCAATTAGGTTATAAGCCTCTTGTGGCCTTTTGTTCCCAAATATGCCACCCGTGGTAGCGTCTAGTGTCTGACGGACTTGATTATGTAACCCGTTATAGAAGGATGATACTTGCAGCTAAACCTTTAACCCATGGGGAGGACATTTCCTTAGCATGTCCTTGAAGCGTTCTAAAGCCTCATATAGTGACTCACCATCGTCTTGAGTGAAAGTGGTGATATCATTTCTTAATTTAGCGGTCTTGGCCGGTGGGAAATACTTCGATGAGAATTTCTGAGCGAGATCGTCCCAAGTGTTGATTGACCTGGTAGGGAGATAATTCAACAATGCCTTAGCTCGTTCCCTTAAGGAGAAAGGGAACATACGGATGCGAATAGCGTCGTTCGACACTCCGTTCAGTTTAAAGGTATCACAAATCTCGAGGAAATTTGTGATGTGGACATGTGGATCCTCATCGGGAAATCCGTTAAATGTGCATGATGAGTGGATCATGTGGATGACATGAGATTTGATCTCAAAGTTGTTAGCGTCGATGGTTGGTCTTGTGATAGTAGACCCCAACGCGTCTAGTGACGGTCTTGCAAATTCGGCGATAGTGCGGTTTTCTACGGCCATTTTTCTAGCACGGTTTTCTCGAACTCGGCGGTGAAAAAATCTTTCAGGTTCTGCTAAATGTTGATATAAACCAGTAGTAGAACTTTGGATCATACACTACCAGCAACAAAGTGTGAAAGAAAACACAGAAGGAAAATAAAAGGCTAATCCGTTAACTCGAATTTTTCTTCAAATCACCGTGTCCCCGGCAACGGCGCCAAAAACTTAATGTGTTTTGTGAATTAAGTATAAAAATATAAATAAATATATTTTTAGGTTAATTGATTTCAAAAGATCAGGTTTTAAATTTATAAATTAAAATGATAATTACGTTAACTTAAAACACACACAATAGGCAAGTGTACCTATCGCAACGTAATATAGTTAGGTAAGAACCAAGTATCGAACCAATGGACACGATCGAGTTCCAATACTCAACATTTGTTATTGTTTAGCCGGAATAATTAGTAGGTGGGTTTTGTGTGCTTGTTAAGCAGAAAAGTAAATGACGGTAAAGTAAATAACATAAAAGTAAAAATGTGCGTGAAGGTGTAACAGAAATGTAACTAGCAGAATAGTAAATAGCAGAAAAGTAAATAAAGCGAAAATGATCAATTTACGAAATGTATTGCTTCGGGATTTAAATCAGCTTGGTACGTGATAATATTAAGTTAACTAATTCAGTGGTATGACTACTACAAACTTGTAACCCGGGTCACCGCTAGAGCCTCGTCCTCACGACATTTGATTTGCAAATTATATTCTTTAAAAAGTGGTAGTGCCTCCCGTTAGGGATATCATTTACCCTCAACCCATCGAATGGTTATCTTCGGGTTGGATAAAGACATCAGACTCAAAATGCTTTATATTAAGTTAAATAGGTGATTATATTTTACTCACCGGGAGGCGGTGTAACAATGGGACCAAGTATAAAGATGTACCGTTCCCAACATGAGTTCACCAATTCTTGGTCGCATAACAATCTCGTATAAAGACGTACGATCTTAGAAGTATAAACCAAGCCTTGGCTTATCAATCTCTGCTCGTATAAAGACGTACGAGTTTCAAAGAAAGTTTGATTAAAAAGGGTTTTACGATCTTATTCTTTAAAATCAAGACACTCACAAATATAAAGATGGATTTAGACAATAATAAAAGACTTTCAAAAGATGGTTTTTGAGGACAAATTAGTTAAAAACATAAACATACCACTTAACATGCACTAAACATCATCTTCACCCTAGCAATACAAAGAAGTTTTAGCCACGAATGGCCATAACGACTAGCGTAATGATGAGTTTCGTAGGCTCCCCTATTGTGGAACAAGGAGGAAGAGCCCCTCTACTCTCTACTCTAACTATGAGAATGCTCTCTTCTTGAGTGTAATTTTTCTCTGGATTGGTGTGTGGAATGAAGAACCCAAGCCTCGTATTTATAGGCCTCAAAATGTGCAATGCACGGCCGTGCACAGGGTCGAATGGTCATGCAAAGGCCCAGGGAATCAAACAGGGTACAGAGGACACGGTACCGGGCCGTGGGAAGCAGAGAAGGCAATGCACGACCGTGCATTGGGATGCACGGCCGTGCATCCCTCTCTTTTTCCCCAGATTTTTCACGAAAAGAAACATAATCGAAATACATAAGTTCTTTATTTATTTTAACTAAGTCTAAGCCTATATGTAGCACATGTTGATCAATCTCACATATTAGGACCTGAAACATGAATAAAATAAAGTCAACTAAAAAGTTGGTGAGTATAACACAGGTTTGTATATAGATAGCATATAGTTTGAAAAACAAATCCATACATAACATGGTAAATAAGGCATTTATGGGGAGCAGCTATTGTGTAACCAAGTACAATCAAACCTTTGTAACTAGCATGCAAAATTGTGTTGTCGGTATCAATCACCCTACCTGCGTGGGTTTGTCAGACTCAATAGATCTATCATTGAAAACCGTCGGCTTGAATAGTTAATGAATGCACATAAGTGTTCACAAAAGTTAGTACACATAGCACTCGGGCATAAAGCTCAAATTTGCACACATGAATGTAAATAGGATTTGCACTTGTGTTGTTTGTGTAAATGTAAACATGTAATTTGAGTAGTGTTCATGTTTCACCCCAAAAATGTAAAAGAGTAAAAGGGGCTATGTATACTCACTTGGTTTGAAGGCGTAGCTAACAAAAGGTACTAGATAGTAATAATGATCCTTGAAAAGCACAAGTTAACCTAAAGTAGATTCGGGTCTGAGATGATTTCCATATTAGAAGCCCAAATTAGGATGGGGCTTTTGATCTATAGACTAAATCGAATGAAAATATGGTTTCAATTACCCGGAAAGACGATGAATCGATAGCTTACGGTAGAGGAGAGTTCCGGCGATGACGGGTTTGGCTTCCGGCGTCTTCTGATGCGATTCCGGCTATATCGACGTGTCAAGAAGCTTTAGAGATGATCGAGTGATGCGTATGGGGGGTTTGATTGAGAGAATTTCGAATTGAAATGGAGAATCGGTGGTTTCAAGAATGTTTTGACGGTTTTGTGGTTTAATCGAATGATATTGAGTCAATTGCTGTAATTGGTAGTCTTAATATTTTCGTTAATGGTAATGAAGTGAATATCCGTTACGAAATCAAACGATTCGGTGATTGAAACTGCATTTACGTTTCAACTGGTACTAGGCTCGACCGTGCCCAAACGAGGCGCGACCGTGCCAAGGCACCGGGCGCGATCGTTCCAAAGCAAGTCGCGCGACCGTGCCGAAACACTTGGCGCGACCGTGCCAGGACGAGGCGCGACCGTGCTTAATTAGGGTTTCTTGTTATCTTTCAACATTAGGTTTTGTAACTTTAGTTTTCGATAAATTGTATAAAATGATTACTTGTGTAGCGTTTGATAGTATATAACCGAGTAAGATTTACGGATTTGTATTGAATCATTGCATATAATTTATGGCACAAGATAGAATAAGATAGTGCACTAGAATTAGGTTTAAAATACGTTACATTGAATTGAAATACGGATACTAAAAATCAGAAATGTTACAGTCTCCCCATGTTGAGAGAATTTCGTCCCGAAATTTTGCTAGAGGAAACAAAGGCATCAGTAAAAAGATGGGGGTACTTGAGTTTCATTTGGTCCTCTCGTTCCCAAGTAAACTCAGGACCACGTTTAGATTCACAACGAACCTTGACAATAGGAATACGGCTTCGCTTGAGCTGCTTGATTTCACGATCCATGATTTCTACCGGTCTCTCCACGAAGTGCATCGTTTCGTCAATGTGCACGTCGTCAAGAGGTATGTGAAGATTTTCATCAGCAATGCATTTCTTCAGGTTAGACACATGAAATGTAGGATGCACGTTACCAAGTGATGGAGGTAACTCGAGTTTGTAAGCCACTTTCCCAATCCTTTCAAGGATCTTGAATGGGCCCACATAGCGAGGTGATAATTTACCTTTCTTTCCAAAGCGGATCACACCCTTCCACGGAGACACCTTTAGAAGAACGAGGTCACCGACTTGGAATTCCAAGGGTTTTCGTCGTTTGTCGGCATAACTCTTTTGCCGACTTATCGCTACTCGAATGTTGTCACGGATTTGGATAATCTTGTCGGATGTTTCTTGAATTAGTTCAGGACCGGTGATTTGTGCTTCACCAATCTCGTTCCAACAGATAGGAGAATGACACTTGTGACCATAAAGAGCTTCAAATGGAGCCATGTTAATACTAGTGTGGTAGCTATTATTGTAAGAGAACTCGATTAGGGATAGATGTGAATCCCAATTGCCACCAAAATCAATTACACAAGCTCTAAGCATATCCTCAAGAGTTTGGATTGTTCGCTCGGTCTGACCATCAGTTTGAGGATGGTAGGCCTTGCTCAAATCCAATCGTGTACCAAGTGCAGTTTGGAGAGATTGCCAAAAGCGAGAGGTGAACCGAGCATCTCTATCGGAGATTATGTTTAAGGGAACACCGTGACGGCTCACAATTTCATCAATGTAAATTCGGGTTAGTTTCTCAACCCGATAGTCTTCACGGATGGGCAAGAAATGAGCAGATTTGGTGAGACGATCAATGATCACCCAAATGCTATCATAACCACTCGAGGTGCGAGGAAGTTTGGTAATAAAATCCATGGCTAAGTTCTCCCATTTCCACACGAGAATTTCCGGTTGTTCAAGTAAACCGGAAGGACGTTGGTGTTCGGCTTTGACTTTGGAACACATTAGACATTTGGCAACATAGTGAGCAATGTCCTTTTTCATACCGGGCCACCAATATTTTTGGCGAAGATCTTGGTACATTTTATCCGCACTAGGATGAATAGAATAACGAGTCTTGTGAGTCTCGTTCGTAAGACATGTACGGAGATCATCGTGATCGGGAACCCAAATACGGTTCAAGTAATAAAGTAAGCCATTGGGTTTTGATTCAAGTTGAAGTTCAACACCGCACGACATTTCCTCATACATGTTACCCTCGGTGACTGAGACATGTTGAGCTTCTAAGATGCGGTTTTGAATGTCGGTTTGAATTCGAACACATTGAAGCATGACATGTGTAACATCCATGATTTTTCGATCTTATTTATATGTATAAATAAATATATATATATATATATATATATATATATATATATATATATTTCTTTTATTTTAAAACAATAATAACATTTCACTTCGATCCCGTACCTACCACCTTAATCATTTCAAAGGGTTCCAATTTTAAAATTTCAACCTTTGTAATGTACACATCAGTTATCTTCGACTAAATATATATATATATATATATATATTATGTATACGTGTTCATGTTTTGTCATAATATATATGTCAAAGACAAAAACCGTTGAGTATTAAATCATGCATTTACATTTTTTTACATAAATGTAGACATTTATTTATAAATATATATATATATATATATATATATATATATATATATATATATGTAAATATATAAACCATTTATACAATTTATGATTTTATAAAAATGGAATTCATTCATTTATAAAATGTTTTTAAGTAAACATATGATGTGTAAGTTTTATAAATTATTAAAATTTCTAAAACAAATAAAAGGGATTTTAATTCATTTAAATTGAACTTGAACCTTTCCTCCCAAATTGAACCCTCGAACATTCCTACTCAATTTTGACTTTTGAAAAGTCAACATTCGAGTAAACCAATTCAAATACCAGATATTATGGAGTTGGGGACCCTCCAAATCACCTTGCCACTCCCCACGATCGCTTGTGAACCTGCCATTAATCATATTGATGGAGAAATCAAGTTTTAAAGAGCCATTTATGAACTTTCGGTTATAAACTTGAAGGACATACATGACCTAGACTATAACCTAGGAGTCCCCAAACATGAGTTTAACTCATGTCTTTTATTAGGAACTCCACTTTATACTCATTTACACACATCTATCTATTTCTGTTTACATGATACAATTACATGAACTACAACATTCCAAGGACTACATGGAATTATTTGAAACTATATGGATTACTTGAAACATATTTCTAGACTATAGCCTATAACCTTAGGATACCCTTATGTAAATATCTTACATATTATCTGGTGTATTACATTACATGATACAATACAAATTTTCTTATGTACTATATTACTTGATAACCTACATGTTCACAAAAACCGCTACTCCTGTAATACCTCATTTGTTACACTATTTGAATTATCTGCGCAATACCTATTTGATATTACTAAATGATATCCTAAGATTTGACATATACACCTCCATCTTTACACATCATCACTGATCACTCATGGAAAGATTTAAAACTCCTAGATCCAATACCTATTAAAATTTTAAAGTCTCATTAAATTTTTGAGTTCTGAAAATTAGTAGAGAACATGTGCAATCTGGAAGGGTGAATACATGTATTTTGGGTCTTCTGTCTAGGAAAGCATTTCATATAAATCCAAATCAACCGAAGGATCCGTATACTTTCCTGGGAATTCCCGAAGTGAGTGTTCACCTATAGGCTAAAGCATATCTTCTTGAAAGTATAAGGACTTGAATCACTTTGATTTATCGTAACATCCATATGGCTATACACCAGATGAATGCAATCTAAACATCATCCGCTTAATTATTATAATTTGGTACACAAGTCTAAACCCTCTATTTTATCCTTACACTTAATCATATTTAAGTCAACTATACCTCTTCATCCTTATGCCTTGGAAATTTTATCACCCTTATTATCATTTACCAAGGATTTAAACTCTTAGCCCTTACCATATGAGGAAGAGAAGCTGCTTCAATAGGTGAAGCACACCCTTGAGCCACAAGACACAATCCCTAACGATTCTCACCATAACCATGAGTTCAAATAATAATGTCACTTGTACATGATGGCTGGAAGAGTGGGTGTAAGTCCATCAAAGATTCTGACTAAGGAAAGACTGAGTACTTCAGTGTGTCCTTTGTGACCCACCTCTCTTTCCTGGGAATCCTTTTCGTGGGTACACTACTTATAGGTCAAGTGTTACTCCCGATATATTATTATAAGAACTCGGTGTTATGATTAATCAAATTTTAAACTCATGGACACCTTTAACACTTACCATTACCCTTACGACCTTTTAGTGCTAGACATGGCCTCATACCCTCCTCACTCCCCTGAGAATCACCCTGAAGCAGAGTCAACGCAAGAGGAAGACTTTGCGTCCCCATCACCAGACAAACAGCCACCGGCACAACTGGCTGCCAGATCCATGTTTGATCGCAGGACAAATTGGCTTAGGAGCACAGGAATGAGACTCCGAGCATCTGAATCACCTCCTCCGAGAGGCCCTTATCTAGCACCTAACCTATACCATCCAGAACCAGGAGCAAGACAAGTCATGGAACTTACCGATGCAATAGGAGAATCCAACTGATACCGCCCACCCATATGTGAGGACCGCAGAGTTTCTGAGACAATGAATGGAGCAGGGAATAAGGCACGACGTGCCGAGTCGACGAATAGATAGCCTTTTGGGCCAAGTACGGTACCAGGAAGACTTGTTTGCAAATCTTGACGCCCGCATAGACATAATGAAAGGAGACCAGGAGATACTGGATGCACGCACGAATCTAGCTAGAACTGAAAACCGGTTTGCAATACGAATAACCTTAACGATGTTCGTCTCAGTGCTCATCTGCTTCCTAGTGAAAAACTATCTGAGATGTTAGCCGGATATTCTATTTCTCGTTTTCTTAAAATTTAAATTAAAACCCATATCCTGTACCCAAATATAAATATTATTATATTTTTTTTCTCTTGGCTCGCCTTATTGGTCGACATCTAAACCTTCTTTGTAAACTAATTATTTTGTTATTTCTCGATTTAACTAATTTCATTATATTGTTCAAACAAAACCTTTATCAAACCCTTGGTTTATAGATTTTATCTAGATTATAAATTATTTATAAACTCATTTACCTTGTAAAGAAACTTAGTACTCGTCTTGTACAAATTGTTTTATAAAAACATTAACAAGTATTTCATTCTTTTAATTCAATAATGACTTGATTACAATTTTTTTTTCTTTTCATTATGACTTTTTATTTCGTTAAACTAATTATTATTTAAATCTTGGCTTAACTACTAAATAATAAGGCAATTATTTTCCTTTGAAACATCTTCTTTATGATAAGTAAATTAAATAAATAAAATATTTTTATTTATTTACCCAATTATCCACCCATTCAATTTACTATTTTCACTTATTTACTAATGTACAAACAAGAGTAGAATTTCAATTACTTATTTACTTACAAACAAAAAAACATAAATTAATTATTCATGTACACATTGTTCTAATTACCTGCAAAACCTTCTCATTATCTTGCACATTTGGAGATAAATCATTTCGTGAAAGTGTTAACCATCCATATAAACCTCAACAAAAGTGAAAATTTAAAACCCAACTATCTGCATGATACATGAATGCCAAGCAACACGCTTGTCCGCAAAACTCGATCACCTACGAAACTCGATAGCTTACATTACTTATGAGAGTCAATTGTTTACATACGAACGTTCACATTATACACGAAACTTGATTGTTCACGTTATACATGAAACTTGGTTGTATACAATATACATGATACAGAATCATTTACACTATACATGAAGCTTGGTTGTTTGCAGTATACATGATACTAGATTGTTCACATTATTCATGAAACGTTGTTGTTTACAATATACATGATACTATATCGTTTACATTGTTGCAATAGATTGTCCACATTAAACATAAGGCATGATTATTCACTTTATCCATGAAAGTTGATAGTTATAAGCTTTGAACTACTCGGGGTTTGACGTATTCTTGTTCAAACACGAGAAAGCTATAAGCTTTGAACTACTCGGGGTTTGACGTATTCTTGTTCAAACACGAGAAAGCTATAAGCTTTGAACTACTCGGGATTTGACGTATTCTTGTTCAAACATGAGGGAACTATAAACTTTGTGGGTAAACTTGAGAATATTATGTCATCTATTTAGGATAACCATAGGGTTGTGACACATTGTTATTCTTTGATTGATTACATTATCTATGGTCATAGCTATTGGTTAGCAATACATAAGTAAAGACAATAGTTATGGATTTAGTAATCTTGTGTCCCCCCCTGTACCCACACACAATAGAATGATCTATACGGACCATACGACGATTTGAGTAATTACGGGTGCACACGTAATTATAAAAGTCAGCGCATGAAAAATATAGTAAATTCTGTTGAGTGTGATGACACAAAACCTATAGTGATATACAGTAACGAAACTAATGTAATATGATAAGGGCATGATGGATACGCCGCTGGCACTTCCCATGTATATAGGTGCTCCTGTCATATTGTCAGTAGTAGCGTTGTTCGTGTCACGAAGAGTCCTCTATTAATTTGACCTCGACCAATGCATGTGAGATCTTCAACAAGCGATACCTTTTAAACATATTAGGCTATATCTTAAACAAGTGTCGAACATCAAACCTCCATCGCCCTCATTGCAAGTGATGCATCTCACCTTTGGAGTTCAAAACTTATTCTAGGACAATTTCCTCTCTAATTCTCTTCAAACTAAATTCACTACCACCATCAATGCCTGACACAACGACCTGACATTGAGTATCCACCCTGAATTTTGTCATCAATTATACTCCTCCAACCGACAATCCAAGCTCGTTCAAAATCCAAACTCACATCTTTTATCTGATTCAGTAGCCTCCAACAGTTGAATTTCGGGACAAAATTCCCTCAACTTGGGGATACTGTAACATCCATGATTTTTCGATCTTATTTATATGTATAAATATATATATATATATATATATATATATATATTTCTTTTATTTTAAAACAATAATAACATTTCACTTCGATCCCGTACCTACCACCTTAATCATTTCAAAGGGTTCCAATTTTAAAATTTCAACCTTTGTAATGTACACATCAGTTATCTTCGACTAAATATATATATATATATATATATATATATTATGTATACGTGTTCATGTTTTGTCATAATATATATGTCAAAGACAAAAACCGTTGAGTATTAAATGATGCATTTACATTTTTTTACATAAATGTAGACATTTATTTATAAATATATATATATATATATATATGTAAATATATAAACCATTTATACAATTTATGATTTTATAAAAATGGAATTCATTCATTTATAAAATGTTTTTAAGTAAACATATGATGTGTAAGTTTTATAAATTATTAAAATTTCTAAAACAAATAAAAGGGATTTTAATTCATTTAAATTGAACTTGAACCTTTCCTCCCAAATTGAACCCTCGAACATTCCTACTCAATTTTGACTTTTGAAAAGTCAACATTCGAGTAAACCAATTCAAATACCAGATATTATGGAGTTGGGGACCGTCCAAATCACCTTGCCACTCCCCACGATCGCTTGTGAACCTGCCATTAATCATATTGATGGAGAAATCAAGTTTTAAAGAGCCATTTATGAACTTTCGGTTATAAACTTGAAGGACACGAATCGAAGCCCAAACCCTCATTAAATCCATCGATTTCGTCTGTTATGCGTAGCTATTCAATCTCCTAGCACCCCTATGGTCATTACAATCGATTGAGGCACGAAATCAGCCGATTTCAACCCCCCCGTTTTGCTCTCGGGTCGCGACATCAGGGAGAAGGAAATCCTTGTGCATCTCGGCGAATCCAAGTTCGATTTCAGGTAATGGATTCCTCCCTCATCATCGCATCCTCTGTAATGTCTCTGGTATGCTTCAAATCGTGGTTTAGGGTTTGGAATGGGAAGCCCTGTTACGATTAAAAGTTTGGGGAAGATGACCACCAGGAACTGAATGTGAAAACCATTTCGTTTCTGTGTTAAGCCAAAGTTGAGCCCTGGTCTAATGGCTAATGCTTTCCCCTACCACGCAGGAGGTCGCGGGTTCTAGACCCGGGCCCTGCATCTTTTTTTTCCCCCTGTTTTGTCTACTCTATGGTTTAGCACCATTGTACCTCCACACACACATACATTCATATATGTATATAAAAATATAAATACATACATATACTTACATTAATACATGAACCATTTTTATAAAAATAAAGGATAAAAATATAAAAATATATTTTTATATATAACCAAACATATACAATTTTAAATAATTTATAACTTTTGAGTATGCAAACATATGTAAATATATTCATCGTTTTAAACCAATCCCTTTTATAAATATTCAAGGTTTTACGGACAACCATTATTTTTCAAATATACATATTTATAACTATGTTTAAACTATTATTATCACGAACGCGTAACAAATAATATATGAGCGTTATTATTTCTAACACGTGTATTGATCCATTTTATATATTATAAAGCTTGGGACTATAAAATATTTTTGAGACAAATTGTGTTGTAAAACAATAAACCCTTTTATTTAATATATTTTATAACCTTTTAAAAATTGTATACTTTTAATTAATAACTAAGTATGATTTAATTATCTATTAATTAGATCACTATATTTTTTTAACACTCAATTTTCATGGAATTCAAGCTACGAATAAATATAAGAATTTATCTATTTACGTAACGATTTAGTTATTTGTTCAAATCCTTTATTTACTTATTTATTCACTATTAAATTATTTAATTACAAACAAAAGAAAATTTCATATTTAATTAATTGTTCATTTAATTACAAACACAAAAGCACTGTTTATTTACCTATATATTTATTTACTTATTTACAAACAAAGGAAAATCATTGAGCTATTCCTTCATTTATTCCAATTGTAATACGATCACTTATCCTGACTCAAATAATTATCTTAATATTAAAAGGAGAAAAACCCACATCCAATCCCCTGCACCTTAGGATCTTCTTTATTCATTTGAACACATTATTGATACAATTATATCATTAAATCTTAGGTTAACCTTGAGGTTAGCTTGAACTTTTTGTGTAACAAACAATATACTTGTGTAACATACAAAGCTTCATATTGCAAGGTGAGTTTACATAGCCCCTTTTTACTGTTTTTTGCTTTTGGGGTGAAACATGTTATCAACTTTATTTATTTAAACAATTCAATATCTATGTTCTTGTGCTTGATCTTTATGCTTTATATTTGAACGACTTGGTGACCATTGCATGTGTTTCATGCCAGTACATTCATTAACTTGCAGCCCAAGCCTAAGATAGTACCTAACATGATCATTTATATGGGAAACTGAACCTATAACTTACCACAAGACCTTGGCGGGTTTTGTTGGGTATCAACTATAACTTGGAGTATCCGCTTGCTCCCTTTTTCAAAATGGCAATCAGTGGGATTGCGTATCTAGTTTTCTATTATCAGGCTTGAATTGTACGCTTGGAACCTTGTATGTTTTCACATATATGCTTTAGACATGCTTTGAACATATTGAATTGTAAACTATACTTAACTCTTTTTGGTGTCAAAACCTATGTATCTCACCAACTACTTGTAGTTGACATTTACTCACATGTTTCAGGTGCACCAGTTTGAGGACACTACTTGATCACTTAGGACATTGGACCTAGCTCTATTAAAGATTAAATTCAACTTATGTCATGTTTGAACGCTTTATTATCCATTTCTACTTGTAACGGATGCGTTTAATTTTGATGAATAAATATTGTCACATTTAATAGATGATCGTGTGCTTATGAACAACCGTGTCAGCCCCGGCGTATAATCCGCCGCCGGCCGGGGTGTGACAACATGGTCCTTTCGACTCAAAGCGTCGGCCACAACATTCGCTTTGCCGGGATGGTAACGAATCTCGCAGTCGTAGTCGTTAAGGAGTTCAACCCAACGTCGTTGTCTCATATTGAGTTCTTTTTGGTTGAAGATGTGTTGGAGACTTTTGTGGTCGGTGAACACCACGCATTTCGTGCCATAGAGATAGTGTCACCAAATCTTCAGTGCAAATACAACCGCGCCCAATTCGAGATTGTGCATTGTATAATTCTTCTCATGAATCTTAAGTTGTCTTGATGCGTAGGCGATTACTTTGCCTCGTTGCATGAGGACACAACCGAGACCTTGGTTGGAAGCATCACAGTAGACAACTAGATCATCATTCCCATCAGGGAGAGTCAAGATAGGAGCATTGCACAACTTTTGCTTGAGAGTTTGGAACGCTTCTTCTTGTTTTGGTCCCCATTCATAAGTTTTACCCTTGTGGGTCAAGGCGGTAAGAGGGACATCAATCTTAGAGAAGTTTGAGATGAAACGACGATAATATCCCGCAAGACCAAGAAATGAACGAACTTCGGTGGGAGTCTTAGGGGCATTCCAATTCTTGACCGTTTCGATCTTAGCAGGGTCAACATGAATACCCTTGTTGTTGACGATGTGACCAAGAAATTGAACTTCCTTTAGCCAAAATTCACATTTGGAGAATTTGGCATATAGTTGTTCCTTCCTCAAGAGATCCAAAACCAGTCTAAGATGTTGCTCATGGTCAGCTTTAGTCTTGGAATAGATTAAAATGTCATCGATGAAAACGATCATGAACTTATCAAGGTACGGTTTGCACACACGATTCATGAGGTCCGTGAAAACTGCGGGTGCATTGGTTAGTTCAAAAGGCATAACCATGAACTCGTAATGACCATACCTTGTTCGGAAGGCAGTCTTTGGAATATCGTCTTCTTGCACACGGAGTTGGTGATAACCGGATCGAAGGTCAATCTTCGAGAAGCAAGTAGAACCTTGAAGTTGATCAAAGAGGTCATCAATTCTAGGCAAAGGATAACGGTTTTTGATAGTAAGCTTGTTGAGTTCGCGGTAGTCAATACACATGCCAAATGATCCATCCTTCTTTTTGACGAATAAGACGGGTGCACCCCACGGTGAATGACTTGGACGAATGAATCCCTTGTCGGAGAGCTCTTGAAGTTGACTTGCAAGTTCTTGCATTTCAGAAGGTGCAAGACGGTATGGAGCTGTAGCCACGGGGTTAAGATCAATGCGAAATTCTACTTGTCGAATAGGTGGAAGACCGGATAGATCTTCGGGAAATACTTCGGGAAAATCCCGAATGATGGGAATGTCTTTTATACTCTTCTTTTTGACATCTTTTTGGACAATATGAGCTAAGAAGGCCACGTACTTCTTTCGTAGATACTTTTGGGCGGTAGTACATGACATTATCTTAAGTCCTTTGCAAAGTTTTTCACCAAAGACTCTTAACGTTTGTCCCGATGATAGAGGTATTCGGATGCACTTCTCGAAACAGATGACTTCGGCATGATGATTTGATAGCCAATCCATGCCTATGATGATATCAAAACTTCCTAGTGGCATTGGTACAAGATTGATTGGGAATGTATGTTCATTAAGTTCTAGAGAACAGTCATAGATAATAGACTCGATTGTAAGTGAATCACCATTTGCTATTTCGACAGTGAAGGTTTTCTCTAATTGTGATCGTGTCTTGGCAAGTAAAGGTTCAAAGTTAAGTGACACAAAACTTTTATCGGCACCGGTATCAAATAAAATGGAGGCATATTGACTATTGACAAGGAACGTACCGTTGACCACATCATTGTTGGCTTGAGCTTCATTGGCGTTTATATTGAAAGCACGCCCATGAGCTCCGCCTTGTCTAGCATTGATCAACCTTGGGCACTGATCACGGAAGTGATTTGGGTCACCACATTAAAAACATGCACGCCCATTTGCTATAGCAGGAACACCTTGATTAGCCACTTGTTGATTGGTTCGGGTTGGTGGGTTGACTTGGCCCGTAAGAGCTTTGGCCCTACACACATTGACTGTATGGCCATATTTCCCACAATAAGTGCAAAGGCGACATGGGATGTTTTGAGGATGATGATAGTTGCATGTGGCACAGAGTGGGTAGATCCCAACATTTCGTTTTGTGGCTGGTGTTTGAACCATAGGTGCTGCTTGATTAACGGGCATGGCAGGAGTGACCATAGCATAGTTTCTAGCCTTTCTTTCCTTATTATGTCGGGAGGGTTCAATTATGGCTTCTTTGTTGTGGGTGGAAGGAGTTGTAGTGTCGGAGACTTTCTTTGTGGCCTTTTTAGTAAGAGTCCCCGCCTTCACATGGTTATCAGTTAAGGTAGCGGATAAACGGATAGCATCTTCAAGTGTTGCGGGATTTCTCCCTAGAACTGTATCTTGAATTTGCCTAGGTAACCCACCAATATATTTTTCAATGCAGCGGGATAAAGGCGTGACCATGTGGGGCACGAGGAGACTCAACTCATGGAACCGAGTTGTATATGCCAAGTTTTCACCACTATCTTGGGCAAGATCCCAAAATTCGGCTTCGAGTTTCTTTACTTCATTTCGAGGACATAATTCCTCGGTCATTAGCCTTTTAACCTCATCCAAAGGTAAGCCATTGCTACATCCACACCTCTATTCCTTTTCTCCCCATTCCACCACGTGAGTGCTCGTTTTTGTAAGACACTTGTGGCATGACGAACACGAAGGTTGTCGGGACAGTCACTATTGAGAAAGGTATTCTCAATACTTTCGAACCATTGAAGAAGTCCAGTAGCTCCTTCGGTACCATAAAACTTGAGGGGATTGCACGAGTTGAAGTGTTTGAAGGTGCATTGAGATGGGTTGGCACCACCATTTCCACCATTACCACCATTAGTCCCATGGTTACCATTTGCGGCACCATTAGCTTGAGTGAGTTGAGTTATGAGTTGTGCAAGGATAGTGGCGATGTCGATGTTGGTGTTGGCCACGGGAGCACGACGAGGAGGCATTCTACAGATTTGCACAACACAAGAAAATATGTAAGAACTTATGAGAATTGCTTGGATTAAAAAGGACAAGATAATGAAATAAAATAGTTAATCATAGTTTGGATTGTACTCAAATAGTGATATAATCACTTGAATACTATGACACATTAAGGTTAATTAAACTCATATAATTTTCAAGGAGAGATGCTTTAGCCTATAAGTAAACACTCATCCCGGGAATTCCCAGGAAAGCATACGGGTCCCTCGGTTGATTGGGATTTATGCGAAATGCTTTCCTAGACAGAAAACCCAGAATACAGGTGTCACCCTTCCAGATTGCACGTGTCCTCAAATAATTAACAAAGTTTAAAAGCCTTAACGAGGAAGTAAAGAAATTTTATAGATTTAGATCCATGGAGTTTCCACATGCCTAGATAGTGATGATAGAGAAATAGGTAAGAAGGTTATGAGGCTTTAGGGTATAGGTAGGTATATTGTTTATTTAATTTATTATTTAAGTATATTTTAATAAGTCATGAATTTTTAATAAGTAAGGCATCAAAAATAAAATAATAAATAATCATAAAGAACATGTAACACATAGCATGTAACACATAACATGTAGCACATAATCATATAAACATGAAGCATGGCATAAGTGGGTGTCCTAAAGTTATAGTCTAGGTCAAGGTGTCTAATAACCTAATTCCCTATAACAAGGCTCTGATACCAATCTGTCACACCCCGACCGATGGCGGAATCATCGGAGCGGGACATGCAGACTGTTCATAAGCACAAGGTTGACTAAATTGAAATATATTAATTGTCAAATTTCATTACAAACATTCAAACAAAACCAATTTCACGAAAAGAAACATAATCGAAATACATAAGTTCTTTATTTATTTTAACTAAGTCCAAGCCTATATGTATCACATCTTGATCAATCTCACATATTAGGACCTGAAACATGAATAAAATAAAGTCAACTAAAAAGTTGGTGAGTACAACACAGGTTTGTATATAGATAGCATATAGTTTGAAAAACAAATCCATACATAACATGGTAAATAAGGCATTTATGGGGAGCAACTATTGTGTAACCAAGTACAATCAAACCTTTGTAACTAGCATGCAAAATTGTGTTGTCGGTATCAATCACCCTACCTGGGTGGGTTTGTCAGACTCAATAGATCTATCATTGAAAACCGTCGGCTTGAATAGTTAATGATTGCACATAAGTGTTCACAAAAGTTAGCACACATAGCACTCGGGCATAAAGCTCAAATTTGCACACATGAATGTAAATAGGATTTGCACTTGTGTTGTTTGTGTAAATGTAAACATATAATTTGAGTAGTGTTCATGTTTCACCCCAAAAATGTAAAAAGAGTAAAAGGGGCTATGTATACTCACTTGGTTTGAAGGCGTTGCTAACAAAAGGTACTAGATAGTAATAAGGATCCTTGAAAAGCACAAGTTAACCTAAAGTGTAATGTATATTGTATCAATAGCGTGCACAAAGTTTGAGTCAAATGTTGAACTTGGATTTGTGTATTAAGCCATTGATTTGTATTTGAAAGTATTGAATATGATATAAAGTTTGAAATAAATATTTTTAGAACATTTTGATTAAGGTTTGAAATTGAATAACTAAATAAGTAGGTTAAATAATTATTGTTTATGAAAAATAGTGTAAGTATTTGATGTAACTAAGTATAAATAAATAATTGTTTTTGTTTAAATATAAATTAAATAATTAATCATTTCCTTATTTATTTATTTATAAAATATGTAACTTAACCATTAAGATACTTTTTAAATGAAAGGTTTAACAATAATTGTAAATTTAATTTTTATAAACTTTAAATAAATAATTTTCTATTTATTCTAAGATTAACTATTTGATCTTTTTAAATAGAATTAATGCATTTTTATAAAAGTCAACTATTTTTATTTTGAAATTTAATCAGAAATATTTATTGTTTGAAAAATATATAAAAGTTATAATTCTGCCAAAAATTTAACTCACACACGACCGTGCCTGGGAAGGGCACGATCGTGCTCGAACCACGGGCGCGGCCGTGCTAGTCAGGACGCGACCGGGTTGATCAAACGGAGACATAACTAGACAAATCACTAGGCACGACCGTGCCTTGGCTAGGCACGATCGTGTCTATGATTCTAAAACACGACTGATATTAGCCAAAGGGCATGACTGGGTCTGAGCAGGAGGCACGACCGCGCTGGAAGCCGGAACGACCGTGTCTCATGAGGCACGACCGTGCTAGATGAATAGCGCGACCGCGTCTGTCCCAAATCAAGAATGATTTGACTAATTCTTATAATAATAGGGTTGGAAATCATCGGGCTTTCACCCAATAGATCATCACGAGTCTTTTTGTATAGATTAATTGAATTTAAAACGTGTTTAGGACCGGATTCGATTAAACTATTTTGAACGAAAACTAGATTCGGGTCTGAGATGATTTCCATATTAGAAGCCCAAATTAGGATGGGGCTTTTGATCTATAGACTAAATCGAATGAAAATATGGTTTCAATTACCCGGAAAGACGATGAATCGATAGCTTACGGTAGAGGAGAGTTTCGGCGATGACGGGTTTGGCTTCCGGCGTCTTCTGATGCGATTCCTGCTATATCGACGTGTCCAGAAGCTTTAGAGATGATCGAGTGATGCGTATGGGGGGTTTGATTGAGAGAATTTCGAATTGAAATGGAGAATCGGTGGTTTCAAGAATGTTTTGACGGTTTTGTGGTTTAATCGAATGATATTGAGTCAATTGCTGTAATTGGTAGTCTTAATATTTTCGTTAATGGTAATGAAGTGAATATCCGTTACGAAATCAAAGGATTCGGTGATTGAAACTGCATTTACGTTTCAACTGGTACTATCGTTCCAAAGCAAGTCGCGCGACCGTGCCGAAACACTTGGCGCGACCGTGCCAGGACGAGGCGCGACCGTGCTTAATTAGGGTTTCTTTTTATCTTTCAACATTAGCTTTTGTAACTTTAGTTTTCGACAAATTGTATAAAATGATTACTTGTGTAGCGTTTGATAGTATATAACCGAGTAAGATTTGCGGATTTGTATTGAATCATTGCATTTAATTTATGGCACAAGATAGAATAAGACAGTGCACTAGAATTAGGTTTAAAATACGTTACATTGAATTGAAATACGGATACTAAAAATTAGAAATGTTACAAAAGCTCCGGGAATGAACCTTTTAGAAGCTTGAATTCTTGGTGTTCTTGATAGGATTTAGCTTGATTTGTATTTTTAACACCGAATAACCTGCAATTATCAAATATTTGTATTTTAAGCACAAAATGCAATGTTATTATTCAATTTAGTACCACAATACGGTTTTATTATGTATCCAAAATATGTATAAATGATGACATATCACATTCACACACACAAATAGACTGATAAAATCACAGATACCAGCATCGAACTTATCTACTCAAATAAACATAATCACTGAAAGATTACCACACAAAGAGAATGTGGGAGATAAGTCGGTTCCAAATATAAAACCCCAATGAAATGAAAAGAGCAGAATAATGCAGTTGGTCTAACCCCAAAAGAGGTGTATGTCATAGAAGAGACTAGTACATTTTCAAAAGAAAATAATAGAACCCTAGAAGTTAGAAGTGGTATATGTCCTAGAAGAGACTTGTACGTTTCCATAGAAAAGTAATAAACACGTACCCCAGAAGTGGCAAATAAAGTTCTAGAAGAAACTCGGATACTAAATAATATGAGATCTCTATAAATCATGTACAAAATAGTACAATATGGAACCAAAATGACTCACGTGTTTGAAATATTTTCATACGCTATAGCAACGGATGTAATCGAAGAAAAAAATTACATATTTAAAACTCTGTAAGAGTACATAGACAAAGATGACTGCCTAATATGGCAAGCCTAAAAGGCTGAACCAAATTTGCATAACAAACAAAACGTTTTCGAACTAGTAGTCCGAACACCCATAGACGTCAAACCAGTAGGTTATAAATGGGTGTCTTTAATATAAAAAGAAACGAAAGTTATGAGATTATGCGATGTAGGCACGACTTGTAACATTAAGGTTTTTCCCATATCCCTAAAGTTGATTATGAGGAAACGTGTTCCCCTGTAGTGGGTGCGATAACCTTTAGACGTTTAATCGGTCTCGCAATCTTTGAAAGACTTCAGAAAAATTATAGATGTTGTCATTACATATTTATGAAAAACTTGAAAGTGACATATACATGAAAATCAATTGAGGGTTAGAAATGCCTGATGAATCATAACTAGTACCACGAGGTGTATTTTATAAATCTCAAGAGATTTTTTTTATAGTCTCAATAAAACTGGTCGTATATGATAAAATAGACTCAATATATATTTTGAAAATAAGGGGTACAAGTTTGACAAAAATAAGTCATGTATATTTATTAGAATTACCACTCTTAAAGTTCATTATAATCGCAGTTTACAATGATGATCTAAGCATCATCGAGAGACTCTGTCGAACTTCTAGGGAGAAAATTTTGAAAGATTTTGACACAACAAAATTGTTCCTCGACCTGATGTTCGAGTATATATGTCATTATATATTTGTTCATAAATCGAACTACACCCAAAAGATGTTAACGTATTCTAATATGGACAAAGTTTATCCGCTAAGCATACTCATGATTGTACGATCGCTAAACGTACACGAGAATCCTTACCACCCTAAGAAGAGGGCGGAAAAGTACTTGGTCCAGAAGTACTGTGCTTAAGCGCAATCAATGCACAAATGTTTCTCATAAATATCACGAGACGTGGTATTGTGTTGTCAACACCTGTGCTAGCAAGATACATTTTGAACCCATCACATAGATATTGAAATTGGGAAAAAGACATGTCCCAATATATTTGCAAGACACGAGACTTAGTCAGGTTACCTGCTTATATACGAGGACACGACGATTTCTTAGAGGTCAACAAGGCAAATCACGCCAATACACCATCAAATCTATCAGTCAAGAATGCATAAAGATGAGATGAATGATCCAACACATACAAGTAGCATGAAGTCTAGAACAAATCAAGAAGGACATGAAGATTATCTTATGAAGACGATGCAACTTACATAGAGTAAGAGAAGGCTACATCAATAATCAAGTCAAACACTCATCATAGAAGATCGGACTCTACATATTGAAATATGTAAATTAGTTTGAGGGGGGAGCATTATATACATTGCACTTTTTTTCCCTTGACTAAGTTTTGTCCCATTGAGTTTTCTTAGCAAGGTTTTTAACGAGGCAACATAATTGATCCAGTAGTATCAATTTATTTTCTAGGTCCCGAAGTGCCAATTTAATATCATCCTGAAGTATGATTATATTAGTGTATAATGAGCGGTAATATGTCTGAGGGGACTGTTATAAACCCTATACTTATTACAGACATTATACCCCTATTAAGAGGATTAAATAATACATTTATTATATGGTCGGTTTCAATTTCATGTATTACTATATAATGTATATATGTTCACCATATGTGATGGGATGAATGAAATGAGTTTCTCCTCTCTTATTTATCTCCAGTTTTCTACATTAATAAGTAATCCCACCCTTAAAATATTAAAAGTGTTATAATATCTGACTATTTTAGGCCCAGCCCAATATGTATGAGCTTTAGGGTTTTCATATTGTATCTATATATAATGTATGCATGGATGGAATATCAGTATGAATAAATGAAAATCAGTCTCCCTCTCCTACTTTGTCTCTCATATTTTATCACGTTATCAGCATGAAAGTGCTATTTAAAAAAAGCCCTACCTCCACTAATATCAGCCGTTCCTAAATCACCTTTTTTCTATAATCTACTTCCCAAATATAGCCTTCAAATCATCCATCACGAAATATGTGAATCAATTTCACAGTAGAAACTTTCTTGAAGTTGCAGCAATAAAACAAAGTCCACATACATCATATACATGGATGGCATGGACGGGTCTGGAACACAAACATATGGGTAAGGAGTTGCCAGGTCTGGTTCGTATCAATGATATACACCGCCACACGCAACAATACCGCAACAACCGGCTCAGCCATTTTGCAACCTATAGTCGATTGATTCCGGGTTAGTTAGTCTCTCTTTATGATTAATGTTTCAATCACTTCTGATTCTGTCATTTATATACCATCTATATGAATGCACACACAATTAGTAAACCAAATGGGAAAACCATTAAGAAATTTTCAGCGACACGTAAACTCTATTGTAAAATACCTAGCTCTGCTTGGGTTTTTCCGCACCATTAGAAATTAACGTTTTCTGCCTCTCAAGATTTCTCCGTCACGCTTTTTTTCTCCTATCTCTGTTGCACTTATGATTAATAATACCCCACTAGCAACCAATGTGTATCACCGGCATCTCACACAATTGCAAGAACAAGCAAAGTGGCGCTACCACCGATGGAGCTAAGATACTCAGTTAGAAACTCCTTCTTTACAGCCGGTAGTTAGGATGGATTTGAGGATTGATCCGATAATTATGGGATTTAAAAATCAAATCAGTTTTGAAAAAAAAAAGCCCCCGATGCAAAAGAACACATGCCTCTTATACATGATAAATATTCTAGAAATATTCTGAACAAAACCGTGGTCAAGTATGGATTGACCGCCGTCGCTAATATCGGCGTTGCCGTCTAAGCCTCTCTGTTTCCAAATTTGTGAAGCCGCTTGTGTCATTGAAATGACGTAATAACCGTAACTATATTTTTTTCTGGCGGAATTGGAGAAGACGGCTAGTAACCCCAGTTTTTTTCAATTGAATCTTTCACCCTGAACTAATACTTTGGCTTTTCACATGTCTTTGAATGTGATTAATGGTTATTATCCAATTTTTGACAAAGAAAAGAAAGTCAACATATATCGAAGAAATAATATCCCAAAGATTTCTTGTTGGCTGGCATGGTGGGTTTTACACATGCGCTCGTACTAATTCCCATATTAATTTACTTGCATAGTTGAATCGAACAAGAAATACAAAATAAATAAGAAGATAAATAAATAAATGGGTTCCAAAAATCCTATTAGCGGGCAGGTGGAGTCCAAGTACGAAGTACGAGCCCATGATTTTTCCACTACTGATTATAGACGTCTCAAGAATACAACTCCGTTTTTTTTCATATCAGTTATGAATTGAAACTATTTAAAGAGAACATCATCAATGCTAACATGTTAGAAAATACTTACTCCACGTTCCACTCTTCTAACATGTCCCTGTCGTGGCATATCCAACAACGTAGTTTTACAAAATACTTAGAGCTCAGATTATGTTTTTCCGGCCACCGAGTAAAAATATAAGCTTCTATATATAAAAAAAAACCACCAAGTGCGACCTACTAGTGTTAGCACATTCCCAGAAACGAATGTGACATATACTCAGAGTGAATGAGGGGGAAAGAGAAATTACAACCCTATTAGAGGCCACTGACTTGTACAAGCAACACGTAGAGCAAGGATTTTTTGAATCCTAAGCCTGGTAGCGGTGAGTCAAGTAGACAAAATACCGGCCGGCCATCTAAGGGGAGAGCTAGCATGGAACAAGGCCATCATATGTTATAAATGTGGATGTCTAAACTTATGGTCCTGCACGTCCGCATCCCTGATCACCTCATTGAAATTTGTCAATGAATGATAAAAGAAAATGGGACAGTGGTTGAAACAAAACCTAAATGAGGGCACCCTTGCCCCGTTATCACCCCATCATTTGGATAAGAGCCATAACTAACGAGAACTTGGTATATAACAGTGTTGTAACCTGTGGAATGCTTCGGAAGAGTATAGTTATCTCACTTATTAGGTATCAAAATTTTGTATCAGTACTATAATAGAGTCATGGTTACCACTGGCGAATAATACTTGATGACACGATTAACATTATCTCAAAACACGATTACCATTCTCTAGCAGAGACACTTGTTGGTACTATTTTCATGTTTTGACTTTATTGAATGCTCCAAAAGAGTATGTGTCACCTTACCAATGTGTACTAGATATGTCTTTATGTTCTAGCAAATCTTGAAGAAACGTATTAAGTTTTCAAATATATTTGGCTAGACGGCTATTACAACAAAAATGACCGAAAACAATACCAAATATCTCCAATTACACATGGAAAATATGGCCAGAAGACCATATTACAGAACTAGAGATTTTACCATCTAGATTATATTATAGAAAATATATTTGACAAAATTCAAATATGATAAGTAACCGAAGTTACTAGCCAAATATACTATCAAATAAGTCATCGAGGTAGCATCGTGATGAGGTGAATGATTAAAAGTGCCAACAAACTCCCTCTCAATAATTTAATTTTTTTTACTACCAAAAGACTTATCATGTGCAGTGAGTTCTCTCAACAAGTCAATCTTTAAGCTCTCTGAAACAAACTCCTATAAAGAATCCCTCTTATATTTGGGAAGAATTCAAGAGCACATTTGCGGGCATATTAATCTTCATGTGAACCATTTTCAGTATTTTACGATCTTAAGAGATACATCTCTATATGGTCACATGTGAGTCTTTTAGCTACCTTAAATTTAGCATTTGCCCACTTATTGTATGTCTATAGGGATCAATATTAAACATCTAATAGATTATGTTCAAACATAAGTTTTAGTTAAATTACTAATTACACGATTACAGATAATAGTTAAACAACTATTGATAAGATGTGAATTGCCATCTTCTACATGAGCGCATACCACTGCACTAATTAGTTTAAAACCAACTGCTAATCATAAATACCCCCTATACAAATGTTCTTACGATCTTAAGAGATACATCTCTATATGGTCACATGTGAGTCTTTTAGCTACCTTAAATTTAGCATTTGCCCACTTATTGTATGTCTATAGGGATCAATATTAAACATCTAATAGATTATGTTCAAACATAAGTTTTAGTTAAATTACTAATTACACGATTACAGATAATAGTTAAACAACTATTGATAAGATGTGAATTGCCATCTTCTACATGAGCGCATACCACTGCACTAATTAGTTTAAAACCAACTGCTAATCATAAATACCCCCTATACAAATGTTCTCCGGAAGAGAAATAAGTTTGTCTCATCAATAATAATTTTTTTAGTGCGATCTATGTCTAACACCGCCATCATAATGCACTAGAGTGGGACATGTTTACAACATAGTATTTGTCTAAATAAAACATTATTCCCAGTCTTAGGGGGAGATTGGATAAAGAAAGGGAAAGACTGGTAATACAAAACATCAAATGCATCATCACCCCCGAAGTGGTTAATATGAGTCTGAAGTCTAATATGTCATGCTTTTGGAAAGAATAGCAAATGATTTATATGATGCATTCACACACACAAATAGACACACAAATAGACTAACAAAGTCACAGATACGAGCATCGAACTTATCTGCTCAGATGAACATAATCACTAAAAGATTACCGCACAAAGAGAATGTGGGAGATAAGTTGGTTCCAAATATAAAACCCCAATGAAACGAAAAGAGCAGAACAATGCAATTGGTTTAACCCCAGAAGAGGTGTATATCCTAGAAAAGACTAGTACATTTCCAGAAGAAAATAATAGAAACCTAGAAGAGATATATATCCCAGAAGAGAATAGAACCCTAGAGAGATATATGTCCCAGAAGAAACTAGTACATTTCCATAGGAAAGTAATAAGACCCTAGAAGAGGATAATAGAGTTCTGAAGAAACTCAGATACTAAATAATATGAGATCTCTATAAATCATGTACAAAATAGTACAAATATGGAACCGAAATGAAACACGTTGTAGAAGCATGTTTTAGTAATTATAGATTAAATTCTATGTATCGGTGTACTAGGCTAGTACGCAGGAGGGTGTTCCTGCGTACATAGCTTGTTCACCAGTTGGTCCTGCGTACTTAGTAAGTACGCAAGGCTTTTGCCTTGCGTACTTAGCAAGTACGCATGACCAATGCCCTGCGTACTTAGACAAGTACGCAGGTAATGTTCCTTCCCCTATAAATAGAAGACTTGTCTTCATTTGTAGGTGGAACTCTGGAACTAGGTTGAGAGGTGTCCGGGTCGGGACGAGCTCTCCCGACCCCTGGACCGTGAGCTTAGATGAGAGATGTATGCTCCTTCGGTATGTAGTCTGTACTACGGGATGACTTCTATGTTATGGATTATGTGTCGTTTCATTCTCTTTTGTCTTTGTTTGTGTTTCTCTGTCTCGTTTCTTGGTTCCCACACAAATCACAGAACATGTCCGTGTTATCTCCGCTGCGTGACGAGGCTCCCGGGACCTACAAGTGGTATCTGAGCCTCGGTGTTCGTTGATTTGTGTTCCAGTTTTGGGTTTTAGGGTTTTTAAGTAGATCTGAGTTATTAAAGTTCGCTACCTTTCTTGCAAAAATCCTCAAATCTGAGTTTGTTATCAGTTCATTTGGTGTTTGAAAGGCTAAGGGTTTGTTAGATGATATTTTCTAAGCTTTTGGAAGCATTAATTTCTCAGATCCATCACTTTTCGAGCATTCTCCTCAAGATCCGTCAAGAACACTGCTATACTGAACAAGTACGCAGAATCACCTTTTCTGCGTACTTGCTAAGTACGCATGGGTTAGCCCTGCGTACTTAGTAAGTACGCATGAGAAGTGACCTGCGTACTTAGCTAAGTACGCAAGAGCATTTCTCTACGCACTTAACAAGTACGCATGGGTACTTGGCTTTGCGTATTTACTAAATACGCATGAACACCCTTTATGTGCGTATTTACTAAGTACGCATGAACTAGCTTCTGGGATTCAAAAAAAAAAAATACGCATGAACACCCTTTATGTACGTTTTTTGGCGGGAAAACTTTCTTGGCCAAAATTTTTAGGGATCTTTTGTACGCGTGTTTTGGGCCATTTTTGAGAAGATAGTAATTTTGGTTTTTCCAGACCAGAATTTGTATATGATGTGGCTTGGCAAAACACGGACGAGATTTTTGTTGGATGATACCACTTGTCATACATCGTTTAAGTGTTCATACATGAAAATGTGGGCTACGGGTATCCGGTATACTTATTTAATAGGGTATGAATGCTGAACTAATGGGAGCAATTGGGTCGTCATCGGCTAAAGGTCCCGTTCTATTTGTGAAGATGTGGCTGCTTTGGGTCTTTTGGAAAGAGAATCATCTTGTTTAGGTATTCAAACCTGAATATGTAGGCTACGAGTATCCGGGATACTTCTTTAATCGGGGATGAATACTGGAACAACCTGAACCCAAGGATTTGCTGTTTTGGATCTTTGCAAAGGAATAAAAGAATAAAATCCTAGAGTTGGTTAGTTGTGCTTTGAGGATTTGAGTGAAGTGATGATGAAGCTGGTCATAGTTTACAAAGAAACGAGGGGGATAAAAATAAATGTATCATCAACCGTGATTTCTCGTGTAAACTATATTTTTCATGCTCATTGGTCAAGCCCGTGTTCAAGATTTGATGTGATTCATTTATGATGGGATTTCTCATTTAGGATCTGGGCGGAATCCAGATAGACAACCTAGTTATGGAAATTCACCGCGGTGAACGTATACAGATTAGGATATAAGGTGATCTAATTGAAGAATGTTAGAAGAGAACCCTAGAAGAGATATATGTCCTAGAAGAGAATAGAACCCTAGAAGAGATATATGTCCCAGAAGAGACTAGTACATTTCCATAGGAAAGTAATAAAACCCTAGAAGAGGATAATAGAGTTCTGAAGAAACTTAGATACTAAATAATATGAGATCTCTATAAATCATGTACAAAATAGGACAAATATGGAACCGAAATGAAACACGTTGTAGAAGCATGTTTTAGTAACTATAAATTAAATTCTATGTATCGGTGCACTAGGCTAGTACGCAGGAGGGTATTCCTGCGTACTTAGCTTATTCACCAGTTGGTCCTGCGTACTTAGTAAGTACGCAAGGCTTTTGCCTTGCGTACTTAGCAAGTACGCATGACCAATGCCCTGCGTACTTAGACAAGTACGTACGTAATGTTCCTTCCCCTATAAATAGAAGACTTGTCTTCATTTGTAGGTGGAACTCTGGAACTAGGTTGAGAGGTGTCCGGGTCGGGACGAGCTCTCCTGGCCCCTGGACCGTGAGCTTAGATGAGAGATGTGTGCTCCTTCGGTATGTAGTCTGTAATACGGGATGACTTCTATGTTATGGATTACGTGTCGTTTCATTCTCTTTTGTCTTTGTTTGTGTTTCTCTGTCTCGTTTCTTGGTTCCCACACAAATCACAGAACAAGTCTGTGTTATCTCCGCTGGGCGACGCGGCTCTCGGGACCTACATACGTGTTTTGAAATACTTGCATATGCTATAGCAACAGATGTAATCAAAGAAAAAGATTACATATCTAAAACTCTGTAAGAGTACATACACAGAGATGACTGCCTACAATGGTAAGACGCCTAAAAGGCTGAATTGAATTTGCTTGACAAGTGAAACGTTTTCGGACCCGTAGTCCGAACACCCATAGACGTCAAACCAGTAGGTTATGAATGGGTGTCTTTAAAAAATAAAAAAAGAAATGAAAATTATGAGACTATGCGATATAGGCACGACTTGTAACACAAAGGTTTTTTTTCTCAAATCCCAAAAGTTGATTATGAGGAACGCGTTCCCCTGTAGTGGATGCGATAACCTTTTAGATGTTTAAATCAGCCTCGTATTCTTAGAAGGACTTCAGATAAGACTTATAGATGTCGTCACTGAGTAATTATACAAGACATTAGAAAATGACATCTATATGAAAATCCAATAAGGATTACAAAATGCCCAAAGCATTCAAATCATTACCCTGAGATAATTTCATAAATCTCAAAGTGATCTCTATATGGTAAATCGACTCAATATATATTTTTTTAAAAGAGGGGTATAAGTTTTGACATAATGAAATTATTCCTCAACTTTATGTTCGAGTATATATGTGATTGTATACTTGTCTATAAATCAAATTACATCCAGAAGATGTTAACATATTTTAATATGGACAAAGTCGTTTATCCGCTAAGCATACCTATAATTGTCTTGTCGCTAATCATATACAAATATCTTAATTTCCTAAGAAGAGGGTCAAGAAGTAGTTGGTCCAGAAGTATCGAACTTAAGCGCGATCAGTGCACTTATGCATCTAGTGTATATCACAAGACATGATATTATGTTTATGTATATTTGCTAGTGAAATATAGTTCTAATTTAACACGTTGCACTCTTTTTCCCTTCACTAAGTTTTTGTCCCATTGGGTTTACTTAGTAAGGTTTTTAACGAGGCAACATAGTTTATCCAGTAGCATCAGTTTATTTTATTGGTCCCGAAGTACCGATTTAACATCATCCTGAAGTATGTTATTAATTATGTCTAATACACTTTGCACTCCTTTTCCCTTAGCTATGGTTTTGTCCCAATGGGTTTTCCTAGCAAGGTTTTTAACGAGATAGTATCATTTGAGCGCATTAAAGAATAAGTTGATGTCTTTGAGGGACTCGAGAAATGAGATTGCTCTACAAGTAAAAGATGGAGTACCAAGCAGTTGGTCATGCTTATGAAGGATACTTATCAGATTCGCACATAGCTCGATATCGATACGTTTTTTGCTTATGGAGTTAAGGTCAATGATTTAACATATTAAAGAAATTGCAAGTTGAAGTTGATCAAAAGAAGCCCAACTACACTATAAGAAGACCATGCAACACGCATCACTCAAATCAATCAAGACTACAACAAAGATTAAGTCAATCAATTACCATAGAAGATTACACTCTAAAGTCTGGAAGATATGTGTTAAATTGAGGGGGAGTATTATGCACGCTATAAAGTTTTTTTCCCAATGGGTTTTTTTAGTAAGGTTTTAATCAGGCAGCATAATTGATCTTGCAATTAAGTCAATCAATTACCATATAAGATTACACTCTAAAGTCTAGAAGATATGTGTTAAATTGAGGGAGAGTATTATGCACGTTGTACTCTTTTTCCTTAGCTAAGTTTTGTCCCACTGGGTTTTCTTAGTAAGGTTTTAATCAGGCAGCATAATTGATCTTGCAGTATCAGTTAGTATTGGTCCTGAAGAACCAAGATAACATTATTAGTATAATGTTGATAGTGTATAATATAAAATGTATGAGAGGGAGTGTTATAATATCAGACTATTTTAGGGCCAGCCCAATATGTATGAGCTTTAGGGTTTTCATATTGTATCTATATATAATGTATGTATGGAAGGAATATCAGTATAAATAAATGAAAATCAGTTTCTCTCTCCTACTTTGTCTCTCACATTTTATCAAAAAGATAATAAAAATAAAAATGAAACTTTTTTTGGGTATATGGCTGGTGAAATCAAGTTATATTGGAACCGAAGTCGTTCAAGGATTACTTGATAATCTTCATTAATTTGGGATAGATACCTTCATCTATATGGTGGTCGATTTCTTCATTGATTTGGGACGGAATATAAAAACCCCAATTCTTCATAAAGTTTTCACCTTTGTGTAAAATGACCTCAAATGCTTCTACAACATCTTCACAACATCTTCGTCTGTTTCGCCATACTCCTCATTGGCGCTGACGTGCAGGAACCGTCTGATCGAACCAGGAACTAAGTTTGCGTTGTCAGTCTTCAACACTGACTTCAGAAATTCAAAACCCTTTTTTTTCCGTGATTCAATCCATCGGAAATCACCAATTTTGGTGTAAAGGAAAAAGGGAGAAGTAGCAAATGTGTTATTTAGTTAATTATGTCTATAAAATATATATCTTTATCCTCAAGAAAATATACTTCGTTTTTGTTGTTTCTAGATTGGTGTTGCCGTAGAAAGTCGAAGATTGCATTGCTGTGGGGAATTCTAAAACAATTGTGGCAGATTATGACCGTTTTCGGGTAAAAGGTTTCTTTACTTTATAGTGTAGAGATCACCTTTTCTTATGTGTTACGAGGCGAAAGAAGAGATGCAGATGTGGATTTGCCTATCTTTGCATTAATGCAAAGAAAGTATGACATGTGAGTAAACGTAGATTTGCAACGGTTACCTTCATGGTTTTCTAAACAAAAGTAGGCTCTAATACCATGCTTGTTCCCAAAGGATTTTATTACGTATTGATACCATTCTTCGTCGATAATCTATCTCCATTATAGCTTAGCGTAGTTGATGTACTGCTAATGCTTTGCCATTCACTAGCGACGGAGACTGGAGAGGGCCGAAAATCTTTCAACAAAACCCACGCATGGTTGGCTTTTGACAAAGGCAGCACATTCATGGTTTGGAAGTCTTTGGTACTATCATAAGCGTCTATTCGTCCCATGGCATGAATATACATCAACACATCCAGTAACTTATTCATTTTAGGCCGCATCTCTGATTCATACTATAAACACCGAAAAGCCAATTCTGCTACTGATGTGATCATGTTCTTGATTTCAGGATTCGTATCAGATTCTAAAACCGGGTCAATTAATTAATTAATTGTGCGTCTTTGGATTCTTTTTAAAGCCAGGTTAGCCAAACTAATCTCGTCTTGAGACCTGTTTAAATCGACAGCCACCATTGATGATATTAGTTCAATCAAGACCACACCAAAGCTGTAAACGTCACTCTTCTCTGTTAGTCGATATCGTTGGTGATACTGTGGATCGACGTATCCTGGGGTTTCCTAGGAAGCTGTTGAAACATGAGTGACATTATTCGGTACGAGCCTTGAGAGACCAAAATCTGCTACTTTGACACAGAAATTGTGATCAAGAATAATGTTATTAGTCTTTACATCTCGGTGTATGATTTCAGATGCATGAAGGTTAAACAGCGCCCTAGCGGTTTCAATAGCAATGTTCATCCGTATTGGCCATGTAAGCATGTTTGGATTTGCTTTTTCTCCATGAAGGTGATCTGCTACTGTGCCGTTGGGAACGTATTCATAAACAAGGAGAAGTTCACGGCTTTGTCTGGCGGTGCAACCATAGAGAACAACAAGATTTGAGTGCCTTAATTTGGTGAGGATTTCAACTTCGTTTCTGAATTGTTGGACCCGATTGTAGTTGTGCTCATGAAGTTTCTTCACTGCAACTTCTCGCCCATCTTTGAGTTTACCCTTTTCAGAAAGATGGAAAGATCAAGTTGGGAGTTTTCAAGTGAACATGAAAAATCAGTGACATTTTTGTTTGAATTAATTAGGGATATTTGGCAAATGGTACAAAACACTTCAATTTGGGGGTAGAGTGATCTATATCATAAGGTTGCCTACTTACTTCTACTTGGTATTTTTCTTCATAAATATATGAATATATGACTTTTATGTTAGAAGCTTTAACTTCAAAATATCTATGAGTGTTTAATAGTGATTGGTGACTGATAGTTCTTACCGTAATAAACAGATCCAAAACCTCCATCCCTAGTTCATGAGAAGGGTCGAAATTATGGGTGGCATTTTCAAGCTCTTTATAGGAGAAAATAGAGACGCCACAGGAGAGACTTATGTCTTCAAAGTTTGGAGATTTGTTCTTTGACGAGACATAGGAAAAAGGGTTGCTCTTACAGTGACGCCAGATTATGAAGATGACAGAAGTAGAAAGCAAGAGTATTAATACGGATCCAACGAGAACTAGAACAAGAAAATGGAACACATTCAGTACAAATAACTATAATAACACATAGGATCGAAGATGCATATTACCTAGAATTGTAATCGTCCATTTTCTGCCTTGTTTTTCTGCAGTAACCAAATAATAGAAGATTAGTTGTGCGTTATAGAGAAGAAATAATTTCAAGACTACATTAGAAACATCAACTCTAATGGATTCATAGGATCAAAGATGGAAATTACTCTTGTTGGGATATGGCCTGGAAGGAATGCCGCACACATCCCAAAGATCAAGTCCGGATAAACATCTCTCAAAGAAAAGGGACCTAAGGCCGGGCTTACAAACCCGAAGCCGTGATTACCTGTAAGACCTGGAAGATGTAGCAAAGCCGGACAAAAGGGAAAACAAAAGACAAATAAATGAGCAGCAAAAGGGGACAAGAATCAACACGTTAGAGTACGAACCAATCAAATAGAGGAGACCCGACAATGCACAAACCATTACTAACAACCTTAAAAAAGGACTAAACGTTACACGTCCTAGCCAGTAAGCAAGGAGCAACCACATGCTAATGAAAAACCACACCCAGCCATAAATATCTCATCCAAGGCAAGGTAACGCTATGTTCTAATTCACCCTCACGCTCACTCTCGCTTATTCTCCTCCATTCGAAACCTATACTTATTCTCACGTCGGAGACCGGTCACAACGACACCCTTCGGGGTCTTCACTGTGATGAGACTAACATTGTTTCTGTTTTGCTAGGCCCGACCAATCATAACCTCTCTGGAAATTCCTTCATAGCCCGAGCCGGAGATCTAGGAGTTTTATAGTGGCGCTATTCAAGTTAGATCATTCCTAAAACCGGATCAGCTAGAGTAACAGAGCAAAAAATCTTTTCCACAAAACCACGATGTCAACACCCACAAAACTTACCAAACAATATCATGTTACCGCAAAATCTTTCTTCAACACCCGCCACGGAGGTGTTTTCGAAAGGAACGACATCTGGCGGGGGAGGGGAAAACATGGGGAACAAAAGCCGAGCGAAAGATTCTTCAGAAAACTTTGTAATGGTGGAAAATGCATCAGATGATGACTCTGACAAGAAGCATCCGGGGCAACAGCTCAAATCACACCATATTTTGTCCGAAGTAACCGGGATAAACTGCGGGCTGAGCTGGCTGCCCTGGACAGAGCAGATAGGCTTGCGAAAGTCAAGAAAAGTTGGTATTTGATACAACCAAGGAAGCGGTAGACAAAAACAAACAGTTGGAAGGCCCGACCGATGAAAGGGTAGTCCGACAAAGCAAACAACAAGATCATCTACACACTCCAGCAACAGACACACCCGGCCTACTAAACCAATTTTTGGCTATGCTCACGCCGCATTTAACAACTGGTCAGGGGGTAGTACCAAGCAATACAACAACCAAATGCAGCAGTGGCGTAGGAGAAAAGAAACCAGTAGATGACTTAACCAAACCTTATCGACCAGACCACCTGGTGGAGCAATCTAAATTCACTGCCCGGATGACAGTGGCACCACTTCCAGCCAAGTTCAAAATGCCAACATGTATTAGCAAGTATGATGGCAGTCAAGACCCGGAAGACCACTTGCACACCTTCAACGGCGCAGCCCACATTAAGCAATGGTCTTTACCCTTTAGTGCCACATGTTTGCCCAAACGCTGACAGGACCGGCGAGAGTGTGGTTCGATTCCTTACCTTCACAGAGCATAGATAGCTTCGCCAGCTGAATAAAAAATTCCTACATAACTTTGGCCAGCAAAAGAAGAGGTTCAAGAATGTTAACGAGATTATGCACATCCGAATACGAGAAAAAGAAAGCGTGGAACAGTACATGGAACGATTTATTAATGAAAGATTGTTAATAGAAGATGTACCAGAACAAATGAAGGTGAACAGTTTCATCAATGGGGTGCGGCACACACAACTACAAGAGAAACTGGGAGAAGATTACCCAAAAAGCTTCGATATGCTGACGGACAGAGTCTGAGCGTTTATCCGAGGAAAAGACACATCTAATAGAGCCAGAAAATGGTATATCCGGACAACCAGGCAAGTGAGCAAGCAAACGGATAGCCGAGGAAGCAGATATTGTCACACCCCGCCAAGGTGGAAACGCGAGGCGTAACGTTCACTGGTTTTCAAAGCATATGATTACCGCAAACACATACATGATATTGGATACATAATCAAATTTTAAATGTTTACATCCCAAAACATAACTTAGTTTTTACAAAGTTTAAGATTTCTCAAATATGACTCAAAACCATGAGTTATACAAGTGAAATCCTTCCAAAAGCGGTATCCTCATGTATGTAAGTAACCTACATTGCTAGCCTGGAGACCACGTTCATTTTCCTGAAAACATACTTAAAAATGTCAACACGAGGTTGGTGAGTTCACAAATTATTATAAAGAGTTATCATAAACCCAATGTTTAAATCTGATCCTTTTCACCTGATCACTTAAACCTGATCAGAACTCTTTGGTTTAAAACCTGATCACTTTAGCCTGATTAAAACCGTTTTGTTTATGTATTACCAATGAATATGAATACTAATCCGATCTATTGACCCCATTTGTAAGCTTGCAAGGAATACAAAATAGTATGTGATGTACGAGACCGTAACCAAACCTCGACCTTCTGTGCCTCCCCCTCGCCTTTTTGCGAGTAGGACAATATGCGGTCATTCGACCATTTGGACCCCTAGTTAGCGCGACTAACCATGACCGGAGGCGTCACCCCAATAGTACTATCCATATAATCCCAAGTTCTGTCACACCCCGCCAAGGCGGAAACGCGAGGCGTAACGTTCACTGGTTTTCAAAGAATATGATTACCGCAAACACATACATGATATTGGATACATAATCAAAGTTTAAATGTTTACATCCCAAAACATAACTTAGTTTTTACAAAGTTTAAGATTTCTCAAATATGACTCAAAACCATGAGTTATACAAGTGAAATCATTCCAAAAGCTGTATCCTCATGTATGTAAGTAACCTACATTGCTAGCCTGGAGACCACGTTCATTTTCCTGAAAACATACTTAAAAATGTCAACACGAGGTTGGTGAGTTCACAAATTATTATAAAGAGTTATCATAAACCCAATGTTTAAATCCGATCCTTTTCACCTGATCACTTTCACCTGATCAGAACTCTTTGGTTTAAAACCTGATCACTTTAGCCTGATCAAAACCCTTTTGTTTATGTATTACCAATGAATATGAATACTAATCCGATCTATTAACCCCATTTGTAAGCTTGCAAGGAATACAAAATAGTATGTGATGTACGAGACCATAACCAAACCCCGACCTTCTGTGCCTCCCCCTCGCCTTTTTGCGAGTAAGACAATATGCGGTCATTCGGCCATTTGGACCCCTAGTTAGCGCGACTAACAATGACCGGAGGCGTCACCCCCAATAGTACTATCCATATAATCCCGGGCTAAAATAGCTAATGGTTACTAACTTATTCAGAGGACTTTAAGCGCTTTACTTTTCCCTCAATACACACATACGGTCAGATCATTAGTTCAATTCATTTACACACAAAAGTCTTTTACAAGTATGTTTCCATCCCAAATCATTTGAAAAACTTAGAAAAAGGGGGATTAGTGAAACTCACCTTGATATAAGTATGTGCTAGAAAATCTTTAAATAAAGCAGACCCGCTTATCCGTATCCTAATTACACAAGGATACTATACCCATTAAGACTACCCGTCTTAAACGCAAGTTGTTCACCCGACTTAACTATTCTTGTTAAGTTCGACTTTGTTTGATTAAAACATTGTTTTCTCATGACGACTCGCTGGTGATTATTATTCTAGTCTAGACGCTTTATTTTTTTTCTGGTAAAACTATTATATTTCCATATTGGTGACTCGTTATGCTTGTGAAAAATAAATATTTTTTTTTTGCAACGTCTTATAATATATTTATATTATAGTCCATGTATAAACACGTAATCACTTCTATCCAATAATTATAAAAGTATTGTTCATGTATTTTCTATGTATGTCTATCTCTACGTGCACATACAATTTCTTGTTCCGAACGATATTTATTAACTTGTTGATGTTTAACATGCATTTATTCGTACTAATCTATGCACACAAACATAAATATAGTCCAATGATTCAACATATATTTAAATATGCTCCATGATAACATATGAACTTTTATCTTTACTGAAACATCTTTCTAATTTTATGCACATATTTACTCTATAATTAATTCATCATAATATATGCATATGTGCTCCTTATATTTACTAAATGTCTTAGCCATTTTAATCATACCAAGTTTCATATCCAATACATAACCACAATTTACAAGTTCCAAATCTCTTAAGCATTTCGTCTAACACTTTTCATAATTTATTTTTGAGATATCAATATGTTTCATTATATAACAATCATACCCTCTAATATGTCTCTAATTTAACCATTTGACAATAATACATACATGTATTCATACACTTTACCATTTTCCAAGTTCAACATTTTTCATCATCCACATAAACATAAAATTCCGATTTCGATATATACATATATATATCTATATATATGGATGTATTATCACATTTTCAAGTTAATACAACAACAATATCCATACCTATATGTACCTACAAATTTCGATCCCTTATATTCATTTATACAAAAATATAGTTTTTAAACTTAATAAAGTTAAACTTTATAAAATAAAAACGTATTAGATCTTTGAATTTTCTTTGCATTTCATGGTGAACAACAAGTTTTAACAAGAAAATAAAGGTGGAAATAAAGATTGTGTCGGTTTCATACCACTAGACAATGCTAGGGACGATATTCTTAGGAAATGTTGATCTTTAGAAGAAAATATGGTAGTTCTTGAGTTCTCGGCCCGATTCTTTGTTAGATTCTCGTATGTCTTCAAGTAATCCTTCCAAATGTTGATGTTTGGCCTTGACTTGTTTGATTATTGGAACTTGGAACCAATTAAGTGTGTGTGTTTTAAGGTGTAGCCGAGAGAAGAGCAGGAGAAAGTGGATGGTAGACTTTTGATTCTTGGAATTGTTTAGTATTTATATAATGAGAGGTGAGAATTGAGTGTTTAAATGGTTGATTGGGTAGTGGTTTGCATTAAATGTTTGAGTACAAGTAAGGGGATTTGGTGATTGAGTGTTTGATTCGTGTGACAGGAAAGAAAGAATAGATTGATAGATTTGATTTGTAATTAATATTGAATGAGAATTGATGATTGTTTGGGATGGTTATTTTGTAAATAAGAAGTAAGCAAAAAGGAGTTCTTGTGACAAGACTGTATAGGAGATTAGGTATTTAGGTAGTGTGTATACCCGGTAAGTGATCCCGTGATCTAATGCTCGATATAAAACTTTTAACGATCACATATCTTATATGTTTTTGTGTGGTTTTACTAGTCTCCATAATTTACTAGTTAACCCGACATAGTTATTAATATAACTATATAATACATGTATACACAATAAATAATATAGAGCCATGTAACAATTATTTATAAGTCAATTTTTTTTTAAAATGTTTAGTCACCAATATTTATGTTTTTATGTTAAAGCGTCTCCCTAGACTTTTACTAGAATAAAATTCTTATTAATCACCTACGACTGTCCCTTGCGGGTTATCACTGTTTATTTTCCTAGTAATTCATAAAAATTACTATTTTGATATAAGTTTTCTTTGCTAGACTCCTTGACTTTACTTAGTCAATATACAACTTCAGGAAAATATATATTAAGAACGTGCATTTATGTAATATGGATATTTACCTTAATTACTGGGTGTCACAGATATATCTCGACAAGTAGTCCGACTCACAGATCCAGACCGCCAATGCTAGAAAGACCCAGGTACTCATCTCATCCCGTTACACCATTTAGTCCATACTCAAAGCAACCATACAACAATGAGGCAAGAAAGCACGGGGGAGAAAGGCAACACCGACCGTTTATTTTACATTCCTCACAAAAACACCAAGCCAAGTCCTTGCTACAGAACGGGTAAGCCAAGGTTTTCAACCGCCAAGGCACGTCAGACCCCGACCGTACATGCAAGACTTGGGTAAATTTTGTGAATTCCATAAAATATGGCGCCATACTACAGATAATTGCGAGCATTTGAAAAGAGAAATAGAGAAGGCGGTAAAAACAGGAAAGTTGTCTCACATGGAAAAGAGATAGGCCAGCAGGGGCACAGTGACAGGAAACCCGAAGGAGAGAGACAGAAACCACCCCACGAGGACAGAGGCAGGGTAGAGATGGTTTAAAAAGGAGAATGTTCAAAGCAAGAAGAGCTCAACCTCAAAAGAAAACCAATTCTGCTTGAGGCATGGATGACACAACCCATCTCTTTTGAGTCTTTGGCCGACGAAGATACCCAAGATGGTCCGCTAGTCATTTCGACGAATGTGGCAGGGCACCGCATCGGCATAATACATGTTGACGGGGGTAGCGGGGCAGAAATTATGTTTGAACACTGCTTCAATCGTTTAGATGAAGACTTGAAGGCCATATTGGTCTCAGATAACCTCCCGCTGATCGGTTTTTTGGGAGAAAGAGTATTGCCGGTGGGAAAGGTAACCCTACCCGTCACCCTAGGAGAGGGAGACAGATTCCATACTGTCAACCTCACTTTCTCTGTAGTGTAAGGTAACTCTAAGAATAACACTATAATGGGCAGACCAGGGATAAAAGCTTTTAAAGGCGTAGTTTCTACCAATCATGGAATCATGAAATTTCCCACTCCAAAGGGCGCAGCCTCCGTCAGTACAGCCGCAGAAATAGTAGCAGCACTAGAAAGAACAAAGGACGGTCAAAGCGTCAAACACGAAACCTGGATGATCCATGGGAACTTTACTGAACAAACTGTCAAGGTAGGAACACAGTTGTCTAACAAAGTCAAAGCGGCTTTGAAAGAATTGCTCATCCGAAATATGGACGTATTTGCTTGGGAGGAAGCAGACATGGAAGGCATTCCCCGGAGTTTACCGGAACATAAGCTAAACATATATCCTACAGCGGCCCCGATTCGGCAGAAACGGAGAAGTATGGGCCCGGAACGTCTCAAAGCTGCTTGTGAAGAAACTAAAAAGCTACTACAAGCAGGGATAGTAAGAGAAGTCAAATATCCATCTTGGATAGCAAACCCGGTAATTGTGGCAAAGGGAGATGGCTCCTGGACCATGTTTATAGATTTCAAAGATCTCAACAAAGCAACACCAAAAGACTGTTACCCGCTGCCAGAAATGGAGATGAAGGTAGAGGCCCTGGCAGACTTCCCAGTAAGGTGTTTCCTAGACGCGTATAAGGGATACCATCAAATACATATGGCCCCGGAAGATGAAGAGAAAACAACCTTCTACACGGACGAGGGAGTATTCTGCTATACCAAAATGCCCTTCGGCCTAAAAAATTCAGGAGCCACCTACCAGAGGTTCATGGATCATACTTTTTCGTAGCAGATTGGAAAAAACCTGGAAGTCTACGTAGATGACCTAGTAATAAAAAGCAAGATGGAAGAAGGAATGATCAAGGACGTGGAAGAAACTTTAAAAACACTCCGAGGAGCTAGCATGAAGCTCAACCCAAAGAAATGCTAGTTCGGGGTGACAGAGGGAAATTTCTTGGGATTCATGGTAACAAAGGAGGGAATTCGCCCAAACCCGGAAAAGATAGAAGCCATAGCCAGATTGTCATCCCCGAAAATGCTAAAAGAAGTACAAATGTTGAATGGCAGGCTAGTAGCATTAAACAGGTTCCTGTCCTGAATGGCGGAGAGATCACTCCCATTCATGGCAACACTTAAGAACTACCTAAAGAAGAATGACTTTGTATGGACGAAAGAGGTGGAAACGGCGTTCCAGGAAATGAAAGCCCACTTGTGCAACTTACAAGCGTTAGTAGCACCAAAGCTAGGATAAACGCTAATCATGTACTTGGCTGCATCAACAAACGCGGTTAGTGCAGTGCTTATGACAGAGAGAGGGGAAGTCCAAACTCCGATCTACTTTGTTAGCAGAACGCTCAAAGATGCAGAGACCCGGTACCCAGATATGGAAAAGTTAGCTCTAGCACTAGTATATGCATCGCGACGCCTCCGCCGATACTTCCAAGCTCATATAGCCAAGGTATTTACCGACCAACCCATCTAACTAATTCTAAAGAAACCTGAATATTCGGGAAGATTGGCCACATGGGCCATTGAGTTGGGGGATCATCATATTACCTACTGCCCACGAATGGCGTTCAAAGGACAAGTAATAGCGGATTTCATGGCAGAATTACCGAATCCTCCGAATGATAAGATGGATGTATCGGAGGAAAGAAACGAAGAAGTTGTGGAGCAAGAGTTATGGAAACTTTTCACAGATGGCGCTGCCAACGATGAAGGGTGCGGAGCAGGTCTGATACTTGTTAGTCTAGAGGAAGTAGAGCTTACCTACGACCTGCGATTAGACTTCAAGAGAACCAACAATGAAGCAGAATACGAAGCCCTTCTTGCGGGACTATGCATGGCAAAAGAGTTGAAAATAGCACGGATAGAGGCGCACGTTGATTCCATGTTGGTGGCAAACCAAATCAACAACGTGTATGAAACCAAAGGCGATACTATGAAGAAGTACACGGCCAAAGCGAAAGAATTGATGAGGGATTTCAAGCATTGAAAAGTGACACATATCCCCTGAAGCCAAAACAAAAAGGCTGACGCCCTGAGTAAGCTTGCCTCAGTAGCATTCAGTCATACGGCAAAAGAAATCCGAGTGGAAGTGCTAGCTGAGCCATCCAAAATGGAGAAAAGAGTGGAATCAGTAGAAGCAAAAGAAGAGAGAACGTGGATGTCCCCCCTACTAGATTTCCTGAATGAAGGAACCCTGCCACCAGATCAGAATGAAGCCCGAAAGATCCAGTGCAAAGCCCTCAACTACGTAGTGGAAAATGGCCAGTTGTACCGAAAATCGTACCTAGGCCCCATGTTGAAGTGTGTAGACCCAGATGAAGCCAACTATGTGATCCGGGAAATGCACGAGGGAATCTACGGCATGCATTCAGGGCCAAAAACAATTGTGGCAAGGGTGATGAGAGCAGGATACTACTGGCCTGGAATGTATAAAACAGTAGTGGAGGAAATCTAAAAGTGTGACAACTGCTAGAGACATGCCCCGGTAAGTCGTCGCCCTTGCATGAACTTAGTCTCGGTGACATCTGCCTGGCCTTTCTACAAGTGGGCCATAGATATTGTGGGACCCTTCCCAGAAGCAGCAGGAATAGTTAATTTCATTATTGTAGAAATTGATTACTTCACCAAGTGTATCGAGGCAAATCCGCTCGTGACAATCACAGGCCAGCAGGTGCAACGCTTCGTATAGGAAAACATAGTGTGCAGATTTGGAATGCCAAGGGAACTGGTTAGTGATAATGGGAGGTAGTTTGCAGACAACCCATTCAAACAATGGTGCATGGAACTGCAGATAAAACAAATTTTCTCGTCCGTCAAACACCCACAGTCTAACGGACAAGTAGAGCGAGCTAATCGAAGCATAGTGGAAGGAATTAAAAACCGCCTTGAACCAAAAAGACACGGCTGGGTGGTGGAAGTTGCATATGTGCTTTGGGCTCATCGTACCACACCAATGACTAGCCATGGCGAGACACCGTTTAGCTTAACCTATGGTACAGAAGCAATGATTCCAACAGAAATAGGATCACCAAGCTGGCTAACTCGGATCGGAGAGAAAGAAAATGAAGAGGACCTAAGGTTCCACCTGAACCTACTAGAAGAGCGCCGAGAAATGGCCATCACCAGGGAAACAACATAGAAGAAAAAAGTGGAGAGGTACTACATCAGCCGAGTCAAGGGAAAAAGTTTTAGACGGGGAAAATGGGTGTTGCATGACAATGAAGCAAGCCTACAAGAAGACAACGGTAAATTGGGACCTAAGTGGGAGGGACCCTACTAGGTGATCGAAGCCAACGCGAGGGGATCATACAAGTTAGCCAAACCGGATGGCACGCCTATCCCCCGTTCTTGGCGCAGAATGCAACTAAAGAAGTATTTCATGTAAAATCGAATGATCACATCTGCTGTTATTGACAAGTTGGCTTTATGCCCTATCCAATGCAAATCATGTTCTTTTTTTTTTGAGAAAAATAATGTGGGTCGAGAGATAAAATTCAATCAAACTTAAAAAGTTATCCGGCCGGACGACCCCCGGATAAGTCACTAAAAGTAACTTATGCCCCTTGCCAAGGGCATAAGATTCAATCGAACTTATAAGGCTATCCGGCCGGACGACCCCCGGATAAGTCACTAAAAGTAACTTATGCCCCTTGCCAAGGGCATAAGATTCTATCAAACTTATAAGGCTATCCGGCCGGAAGACCCCCGGATAAGTCACTAAAAGTAACTTATCCCCCTTTGCCAAGAGCATAAGATTCAATCAAATCTATAAGGCTATTCGGCCGGACCATCCCCGAATAGGCTAATAACAGTAACTTATGTCCCTTGCCAAGGGCATAAAAGTCAACCAAACTCATAAGGCTACACATCCGGACTATACACGGATAAACTGCTAAAAGTAACTTGTGCCCCTTGCCAAGGGCACAAGGCTCAAACGAACTTGCGAGATGCATCATTAAGCATAACTAAAAACTACCCGGCAAAAGTTACAAATCCTAAGTCCACACAAGAGGTCATCCTTAGTCGAAAAGCAAACATAGAAAATAATCCCCTGACAAACATACAAGGTTGTTCAAAAAGTGTATATTACAGTAAACCAATCACAAAAGAGCTGCGTTAGCCGAGGAAGAAGGTACACCACTGAAAACAGACTTTAGAAGATCCAAGGAAGCTTGGGTCAAGCCAGACAACCAGGATACCAGAAAGTGACTGGACGTTTGCAAAAGTGTGGTACTGTCACGAAGCCTTTGCAAAGCGCCCGAATCATAACCTTCCACAGACTCCAAAGAAATCCGTTTCTCACTCCCCACATACCCCACTACCAGGCCCTCTTGAAAGCCCACTGCCTTAGCGGCTTTGTTCACAGCACCCACAAGCAGGAGCCATTCCCGACTACCTCGAAGACGCTCAAAAAATAATCGAAATCCGGTACCTATAAGCCAGTCCCACTCAAAAGATAAACGATGGTTTTCTAAAACTAGAGTTTGCTTTTGAGCGGATACAGTAGCTAGATCCGCTTTATGGGCATCGTTTTCGGCTACCAAGGAACTCCTCACCAATGCCAGGCATCCTCTTTGTCAGCAAGTAAAGTCTCAAAGTGTTGCTTGTCTTCATCAAGGCGGGATAGATGAGCCTTCAAAACCTTTTTGCCCTCCTGCATAAATGTTGACAAAAGTCAGAAAGAACAAAAAAGAAACAGAAACAAATAATGGAAGGTAAGATACCTCTAATTGCCTAACTTCACCCTGGACATGATCCAGGTCTACCTGCAGGTGGTTCATTTCTGAGTTTACCCGGAGGCATTCTGCCTCTTTACTTGCCACCTACTCGGATAAGAGGGATACTTCTCCTTGAAGATGGGTAATCTCTACACCTTGAAACCTGGAGCCCTGGATTATAGAATCCACCTTTTGAAGCTCCACCTTGGCATTCCCTAGCTTAGTCTCAACTTCTTTCAGTCGGTGACCTTGACTATCCAATCTTTCAGAAGCCCTAGCTTCTCACTCATTATATTTTCCATATAAGCCCCAAAATCATCATGGCTGGCCAGTAGAGCATGGTATCACTCCTCAAAATAAAGCATCCTATGACGCATCTCTATTGTGCGTGAGAGCTGATTAGCCATGAAGAAGCTATGCTCACGGCTGAGTTGAGAGGTGGGGACACTCCTATTAAAAACCCTCTCCCCATAGGGGAGGACATGCTTAAAAAAATCACCACTAACTTCCGCTGAGTAAAAAACGGCGCCGGTAACCAATGACCAGTTGGGAGAGAAAGGAGCAGTCAAGTTTTCTCCTGACAGGGGTGGAATCTCATCCCCACGACCTAGCTCATAAGGAAAATTATTATCAAAAGGGTACGAGCCGGAAGACTCACCCCTGTTGAATTTCCCATTTATTTGCAAAACATCCGACTTAGACACAGACAATATTTTTGAATTTTTCTTTTAGATGAATTGAAAGCAAACTCTTTTTGTATTTTTCTTGACTCTAGAAATTTAAAGCTGACTCTTTATATATATATATATATATATATATATATATATTTGACTCTAGAAATTAAAAGCTGACTCTTATTGTATTTTTCTTGATTCTCCCCCTAAATTTGTGCATAAAACAAACTGTACAAATTTACACAAATTTAACTACGATGAAAAATATTTTTGGTGACCAATTTAATCTTTGAAACCAATCATTTTCAGGGACTCTACAAGCACATTGAATCGAGATGTATCAAATGCTTTAGTGAAGATATCTGCAACATTGTTGTCAGAATCAACCATTTCAAGATATATGAGATTTCTCTCAAAGCAGTCGCGAATGAAGTGCACCTTGATATCAATATGCTTGGTTTTAGAATGTTGAACCGGATTTTTCACAATTAACACAATAGCTTCATTATCACAGGAAATGGGAGTATTAAGAAAGGTCAAACCGTAATCCAACAATTGATGTTGCATCCAGATGACTTGTGGGCAGCAAGCCGATACAGCAACATATTCATCCTCAGCAATGGAGGTAGAGACAGTGTGTTGTTTCTTGTATTGCCAAGAGATTAATTTATCACCAAGAAATTGACATCCCCCACTTGTAGATTTTCTCTCCAGCTGACACCCTCCATAATCACCGTCACAAAAAGCATACATGTCAAAACTAGATTCTTTGGGATACCAAAGGCCATGTCGAGGCTTCCCCTTTAGATATCAAAAGATACGTTTAACAGCGGTTAAGTGGGACATTTTAGGATTTGCTTGCTGACGAGCACACTGACACACAGCAAACATGATATCTGGATGACTTGCTGTTAGGTACATTAAGGATCCAATCATGGATCGGTATTGTTTCTGATCAACAGCAACTCCATTTGAGTCAGCATCCAGAACTGGCCGAGCAGCCATTAGAGTAGTTGCCGCCTGAGCATCAGTGAATTTAAACATGGCAATGATGTCATCCACATACTTTCCTTAATGAATTAGGATGCCATCATTTGATTGCTTGACCTGTAACCCGAGAAAGAATGTCATTTCACCCAAAGCACTCATTTCAAATTTCTTTTCCATAACCTTTCTGAACTTTGTGCATAGATCCTCATTAGTGGATCCAAAGATGATATCATCCACCTAAATCTGCACAAGAATTAGATCTGTATCCACATTTAGGACAAACAAAGTTTGATCAATTGCACCACGAGTGTATCCATGAGCCAACAAATGATTAGTAAGAGTGGCATACCAAGCCCGCGGTGCTTGATGTAACCCATATAAAGCTTTATCGAGCTTGTAGACATAATCAGGATGATCACTGTCTTTGAAGCCGGGCGATTGACACACACAATTTCTTCTTTCACCTTTCTGTACAGAAATGTTGTCTTGACATCCATTTGATAAACCATGAAGTTCATATAAGATGCATATGCCAAGAATATTCTAATAGCCTCCAGACGAGCAACGAGAGCATACACTTCTTCATAATCACCCCCTCTTGTTGATAGAAACCCTGCAACCAATTGAGCTTTGTTTCTAATGATCACCTTGCTTTCATCTTGTTTGTTTCTGAATACCCAACGGGTGCCAATAGCTTTCTTGCCTGGTGGTAATGACACTAAATCCCATACTTGCAGTTTAGTAAATTGATTCAGCTCTTCATGAATTGCATTAACCCAACTAGGTTCGAGAAGAGCCATCTTGATGTTCTTGGGTTCAATTTGAGAAATAAAACAAGAGTACAGACATCTGTTTATGTCTCCGACAGTGCTCTTGGTTCTGACCCCATCTGTTAGTGACCCGATTATTGTGTCAACCGGATGATCTTTATTGACTCTGTGAGAGGAAATCTCAGGAACATGCACTGTGATGGGCAAGTTCGTCACATTTACAGGTGTCTCTTCATTGGATTCATTTGTAGGGTCAGAAATCGGCTTCTCAACCATGCTTTCATCAGGAATCAGCTCCTGGAATATTGATGAGTCTGAAGTCTCTGGTATAGATGCACCTTCATTGACAACTGATGAGGAATTTTCAACATTAGCTGGTGAATCCTCAGAGACATTTGTGGAAACAAGGGCATTATCAGATCTTTCATCACTTGGTGAGTTAATAAGTTCTAGAGGATCAACAGTGAGCAGTGGTCCTGTATAAGAGTTTTCATCGTCATCACTCTCATCAAACTGTTCACTTGGGAACCTTGCTATTTCATCAGTACGGAGATTAAATGATTTAAATGATTTAAATAAGGAATGATAATCAAATAACCATGATGGACTGCACTCAGCATCAGTGGGATTTTGCTCTTGCCAATCAACATATGTTGATTCTCTAATCTCTTTAGTAACCTTGTTGTAGACTCTATAAGTAGTGGTGTTTGATCCATAACCCACAAAATAACATTCATCTGCCTTTTCATTGAACTTTGGTGTGGGTTCTGTATGCAATACAGCACGGACACCCAAAAGCTCTG